>OV702299.1:132300018-142300018 GCA_916181665.1 Avena sativa
TTGCAAATATCACACTCTTCTAACTTCACTACAATTTAATCAAGCAAACACATATTCAACTAGCATTCCAACAATTCACCACATAAAATAACAAAACAAAGCAATGCATGCAAGCATGCAAAAGATGGTTTTATTTGGAAGAGTGGTCTCTATTAGGCTCTAAACTTTTTAAAGCTCATATTGGTCATTTAAAAAAGTGGTAAAACCATTTAAATTCAAGTTGGTGAAAATGGTCATATTAAGTCATTTTTATTTTGCTAGGAATGATTTAAATCAAAATGATAATCTCTAGTGTTTGTAAAATATTTTTAAACACAACATGTTAGTGTTTTAAGGTCAAGTGTTTAATATTAAAACCATTTGCAAAAAAGGTTTCACCCCATAAATCAAATATTATACCAAAGTGATATTTTATGTTGTTGAAAATGCCTTTTTCAAATTAATAATTTTATAGGGTTCTTCAAATATATTTTTAAATCTCAAACTTAGTGTTTAGGGTGAGAGAGTTTAACTCAATTCATTTTCCAAAGATTTTACTCAAAAAGTATTTTTAACACATAAACAATATTTTTATTTGACTAGAAATGTTCTAATTCAAATATTTATTCCTTAACTTCACAAAATACATTTTTAAATCCATAAGTTGGTTTCTATGGTCAGTAGGTTCAAAACAAACCATTTAGCAAAGATTTCACCTTAAAAATATTTCTAGAACAATTTTTATATTCAAATTATGCCTACACAAGTTTCTGCAAATTCAACCAATTTTACAGAAGAAAAACATTAAACAATGTGCATGGTTGCAAATTACTTGTCCTGCTGATTCCAGTGATATAAAATTTGCAAAATTTGGATGTGTGGATTAAAAGTTATGAATTTTCCAAGTTTGCATATCTATTAGATCAAAATTTCTGTTTTAATTCAACTCTGGCCACGTGGCTCAATATTATTGGTCGGTAACGGTTCGTGCGGATCGATCAACCCTGGCCGCAGGATCTCACTTAAATCGCACGGCACAGATTGACGCATACCCCGTCGTTAAGTTAATCTATCGTAGCCACCAACTCGAGATCCAATGGCTCACAAGCAGCCTGACCATGGACTGGCGGCGGCTAACGGCGGCGCGCGCTCAGACGGTGGCGTTGATGATGAAACAGGAAGAGCGGGAGGGAGTGAGGATGCTCACCGTGCTCGCGTGGTTGCGGTGAAGCTCAAGATGGCCTCAGTTCGTCGAGGGGCGCACTGGAGCAGCGACGATTGCTCGCCGGAGTCAGCGGCGGCGCCAGGTGCTTCTGTTTGACGACGTGGGCGTTTTTGCACGCGTGGTTACTGGAGGGATTAACGCTATCAATAACTCGAATTAACGCGAAATGAATCGCGGCAGAACGGCGACGAGCGTGTGGAAATGGTCGACGCGGGTGAAGAGGACGACTGACGGCGTGGGGCCTGGCTGTCTGCGAGAGAGAGAGAGAGTGGGTGTGGGGTCGTGCTGTCAGCGGCTGAGGGGGTGCGCGGTTGAGTGGAAAACGCTTCGCTGCGGGGAGGGAAAATGGGCTAGCTGCTTTGCCAGATGGGTCGGGTTTGATTCATTTATTTGCTACAGAATGTTTTTCTTTTTCTATTTGAATTTCTATTTTGATTTTCATTCAAACAATTCAAACTCCATTTGAATTCAAACCTCCCCCAAACTTTGTGTAGATTTTAATACTGTTATCTAACATATTCTAAAGTCAAATTTAGAATAATTAATTTTAGGGTTTATAATAAGAGAATAAATAAATAGACATTAGTCCTTATTTCAAAATAGGATTTAAATATGTTTTAAAACACTATTTGATTCTAAATTTTACCAAAACCTTTTCAGTATGTTTTATTTGAAAAATAATTTCACTTTGAAATATTATTTAAAATACTTTATTAAGTTTTAATGTCCATTCAAAAATAGGAGAATGTCTTTACTTAAATAAAATTGGATATTAATAAATCCTCATGATTTTATTTAAATGATCCTTTACTCTTATTATTAAACAAAAATATTTTATTTTACTTGCTTTGGCCAAATTTTAATTTGGCTCTTAAAATAGTCCTTATTTAATATTTCCTCCTTTGCTTATAAAAAACCATATCTTTTTATTTAAGGATCCAAAAATAGTGATTCCAACTATTATAATTTTATTTATTATTTGTTTATCCTTTTAAATCCTTCTAGAATTTTATTTGATCAAAATATGTTTTGATGTTTCCATTTGGAATCAAAAAGTTTGTTTTCACCCTAAATTTCAACAAATATTTATTTTGTTTATTTATTTTTCACATTTCAAAATTTGGAAAATTTTGGGATGTGACATTTAGCAAATCAATGGTTCCGCATGGTCGTCTTCATCCCTTTTATACCGCTGGAGGCTGCGGTAATTGTCCACTCTGCCATTCGCTGTCCTTGTACAGTCTTTGCCAATCTTGCATCCGCCATTTCTAAAGCTCGCGATTTCTTCTGCACTGGACATTCTTCACACCTTTCTTCATGCACACTGCTCATCGTGCAGCGCCAGCAAGATGGACAAGCCGAGGAAGGTCTCCCCCATAGCTAGGACGAGCATCACCGGTGCCGCCAAGAAGACCACCACCGCCGGTCGCTTCACCAAAAGTGGCTGGCGGCGGTCGACGATGAGGGAGGTCGATCTGTGCTGCCTAGATGAGGTGCATCTGATTCCGCAGGAGAAGGGCGACACCAAACTTCCCAAGTCGGAGGTAATCCCGGATCCACCGATGGTTTTCAGGTAATGTTCTATGCCTTTATCATCCGAGGCCTTTCGCTTCCTGCCCACGAATTTATTTGTGGGCTTATTTTTCTTTATGGGCATCAACTTCACCAGTTGTCGCCCGATTATCTTTTGCACATTGCGTGCTTCATCACGCTGTGCGAGTGCTAGATCAGAATCAGGCCACACTTTGGCCTCTTCAAGAAGCTTTATTCCTTGAAGAGGCAGTCTAGCCATGTAGGCGCGGTGTATGATCTGGGCGGGTGTGGAATATCCATTCGTCCCAACCATCAGTACTTCTCTTTCCACCTCTGCGAATCCGTCCAAGGATGGAGGAACAAGTGGTTCTACATCCGTGACTCCAAGCTGGACGGCCAACACTACGGGTTGGCCCCATTCGACGCCAGCAAGGTGATCACCTGAAAGCGTTCATGGTTGAACAACATTCCTGCGGGTGAAACCGAAGTGGTCGAGAAGTTGTACAAGCAGGTGGAGGATCTCCAGTTGCTGCGAGGCAAGGAGGTCTCCGGCATCAACATCATCCGCACATTTCTCAAGCCATCGGGTGCAGTTGTCAACACCCGGATTTTTAATCCCAGATGCCTGTTATGCCATACATTGCAATCCCAGGACTACCATTTTTGCGAGACATAACAGATTGGTACCATAGTTCATCATCCATTACAAACCATAATAAATGTCTTACAAATAAAGGATCTCATGATCCAATCTTAATACAATCAACGCAGCGGAATAATATAATAACGATAGAGTGGGAGAAGCTCCATCTTCGGGGTCAGAGGCAATGCTGACGATGGGAGGTGATCCTAGTTGTTGTAGACTTCCTGTTGTCCATCATCCTGGTAGTCCTCCTCATAGTCTGGCCACGGGAATAGCCAGGGACAAAGCCATGAGTACTCTTTAAGTAGTCGCAAACTATCACTAACAGGTAAAGGGTTTTCAAGTAGGAATCCTAAACTCTAGGTTGTTTTGCAAAAAGCCAGCTTTATCTCTAGCTGAGTTCAGAAGTAAAGAAAACTAGTTTAAGGTTTTATAACACCTAAGTGGGAACTTAGTTTTCATGTTCACAACCCTGTTGTGGTCAAGTCAAAGTCATGATTCATTTCACAAGTCATTTTGAAAACATCTGACGACAGAACAGTATGGCCACTCCAACTGTCCATAACCGCGGACGCGGCTATTTGAATAGTTTGACACTCTGCAGAGGTGGTACACTTTCACCACAATATTCGATACATCCATCAGGATCAATCCTGAATCACCATACTCAGTATGCGGATAATCAATCCTAACCTTTCAATTACACACCCTAGTATAGGAACCTCTCCTATGAGTTTGGCCTCCCAACCATGACCATCTGTCATCTTGGGAACTGCATAGGTGGACAATCATCACGAGGTAGCCTCAGCTCAAACCTCGGCCTCAAGGGAACCCATACTAAGATATATAAATTTCTATAGGGGTTCATAGCATGGAAAACAAAAAATTTATACCGCATGCACACAAACAAGCCAAGATCTATCTACTATATTGTAGCAATGAGTCGATTAGATTACTCACCCTCGAAGATTCCAAAGCGGTTAACGAGAGCAGATTCTCGTGGGTGATGTAGTCATACACTTGCCGATCTCAAGATCACGTAGACAATCCTTTCGGTGCTGCGTTCCGGCAGCGCTTCCGCAGTCGATCACATGTTCGGTACTCGATGAAGACCTCCCTCTCCCTTGTTCCAGCAGGCAGTGGAGGTTGTAGTTCTCCCCTCGCAATTCCGGCAGCACGATGGCGTGGTGTCGGAAGTAGAGGGAAGATCCCGTAGGGCTTCGCCTAAGCTGGTGCGAGTTATGGTGGATCTAGGGTTTCTGGCGATCTAGGTTTAGAAGGCCGGAGAGGAGGATGTGGTGTCGGCGGCGGCTAGGGCGACGGCGGCGGCACAACGGCGGCGTGGTACGGGTGGGGAGGGCTGGTTGTGTGTTCTTTGGGGGCAGCCCTCCCCCTCTATTTATGAGAGGGAGGGAGGCTTGGGAGAGGGGAGTTTGAATCCATACCCAAACCCAAGTTGGATAGAAGGAAGGACTCTTTCCTTCTTCCACTAGGAAACCATTGTTCCAGTTTGACTTTTCAAACCTCCCTTTTGACTTTCAATTTAGAGCTTTATTTCTCTCTAGCAAATGCCTAACCAAAGTGACTTAGGACATGATCCAATCATTCCACTTACCCATGACACATTCATGGACCATTCCCCTTCCGGTCCGACGAACCTTCTAGAACCTTCTAGAACCCCTCCGATGAAAACATCAAAATCATTCCCGAACTCCGGAATCAGACTTTCTTTATATGAATCTTATTCTCCGAACCATTCCGGATCTCCTCGTGATATCCCGGATCCCATTCGAGACTCCGAACAACATTCAGTATCCCTACTCACATTCCATATCTACTAAACAACATCGAATCCTTAAGTGTGTCTCCCTACGGTTCATGAATTATGCGGACATGACCGAGACACTTCTCCGATCAATAACCAATAGAGGAATCTGGAAATTCATATGGCTCCCACATATTTCTACAATTACTTTGCGATCGAATGAACCACTTACATATGATACCAATTTCCCTTTGTCTCGTGATAGTTTACTTATCCGAGGTTTAATCGTCGTTATCTCTGCATACCTAGTTCAACCTCGTTACCGATAAGTACTCTTTTCTCGTTCCCGTGATATGTGATCCCTTGTGAGCCAGTCACATGCTTGCAAGCTACTTGGATGACATTCCACCGAGAGGGCCTAGAGTATATCTATCCGTCATATGGATGGACAAATCCCACTCTTGATCCATGTGCCTCAACACATACTTTCCGAACACTCAATGCCACCTTTATAGCCACCCAGTTACGGTGTGGTGTTTGATGTCATCAAAGCATCCTTCCGGTGATGGTGATTACCATGATCTCATGGTCGAAGGAATTAGGTTACTATGTATCATAAAGCTTATAGCAAACAAACTATTGAAATGACTTGATCTTAATGCTACGCTTATCTATAGGAGTATGTCCATCAAACCATTCTCCTAATGATATGACCTTGTTGTTAACAACATCTCAATGTTCATGATCGGGAAACCACGATCATGTATTAACCAACAAGCTAGTATTACAAAGAGGCTTTACTAGGGACTCTAATTTAGTTTACAAATCACACAAGTATTAATGTTTCCGGTTAATACTATTATAGTATGAATGTAAACATTTATCATAAACACGAAGATATAATAATAACCACTTTTATTATTGCCTCTAGGGTATATCTCCAACAATCTCCCACTTGCACTAGAGTCAACTAATCTAGATTACATGGTAATATACCGAACACCCATGGCGGTTTGGTGCTGGTCATGTTTTGCCCTCGGGAGAGGTTTAGTCAATGGATCCGCCACATTTAGATCTGTGTGTACTTTGCAAATATTTATGTCACCATCTTGGACATGCTCTCGAATAGCGTGGAAACGTAGCTTGATGTGCTTCAGCTTCTTGTGTGACCTTGGTTCTTGCGCATTGGCTATGGCGCCCATGTTATCACAGTAGATAGACATTGGGTCCAGCACACTTGGAACCACACCGAGCTCTGTAATGAACTCCTTCATCCATATCGCCTCTTGTGAATCCTCCAAAGCAGCTATGTATTCCGATTCAGTTGAAGATCTCGCCACAACGCTTTGCTTTGCACTCCTCCAGCTAACTGCTGCACCATTTAAAGTAAATACGTATCCAGATTGAGACTTCGAATCATCCGGATCGGTGTTCCAACTAGCATCGGTGTAACCATTAACAACGAGCTGTTCATCACCTCCATAAGAAAGAACCATATCCTTAGTTCTTCTCAAGTACTTAAGGATGTTTTTGACCGCTGTCCAATGATCCACTCTTGGATCACTTTGATATCTGCTAGTCAAACTAACAACATATGCAATGTCAGGTCTATTACATAGCATGTCATACATAAGAGATCCTATGGCTGAGGCATAGGGAGTCTTACTCATCATTTCTCTATCTTCTGCCGTTGCAGGACTTTGAGTTTTACTCAAGGTCGTATTGGACAACATGGGCAAGAACCTTTTCTTGATATCTTCCATTCCAAACCTCTTTAGAACTTTGTCCAAATATGTACTCCGTGACAATGATATTAGGCGTCTCGATCTATCTCTATAAATCTTTATGCCTAATATGTAAGCTGCTTCGCCAAGATCTTTCATTGAAAAACTATTATTCAAATAATCCTTGACACTATTAAGAAGGTCTACATCATTCCCAATCAACAATATGTCATCTACATATAGTATTAAGAATGCTACAGAGCTCCCACTCACTTTCTTGTAAATACAAGCTTCTCCATAAGTTTGTATAAAACCAAAGCTTTTGATTACCTTATCAAAACATTGATTCCAACTTCGGGATGCTTGCTTCAATCCATAAGTGGACCGTTGAAATTTGCATACCTTGTTAGCATCTTTAGGATGAACAAAACCTTTGGGTTGCATCATATACAACTCTTCATCAATGTCTCCATTGAGGAATGCTGTTTTGACATCCATCTGCCATATCTCATAATCATAATATGCAGCGATTGCTAACAAAATCCTTACAGACTTTAGTTTTGCTACTGGTGAGAAAGTCTCATCGTAGTCAACCCCTTGAATTTGTCGAAACCCTTTTGCGACAAGTCAAGCTTTATAGACAGTAACATTACCATCAGCATCTGTTTTCTTCTTGAAAATCCATTTGTTCTCGACAGCCTTCTAGCCATCCTATAAGTCCACCAAAGTCCATACATGGTTTTCGTACATGGATCCAATCTCGGATTACATGGCTTCTTGCCATTTATTGGAATCCGGGCTCATCATCGCTTCCTCATATGTCGCAGGGTCATTGGTGTTGTCCACCAACATGACACTCATAACGGGATCATACCAATCAGGAGTGGTACGAGTTCTCATTGACCTGCGACGTTCCGTAGTAACTTCAACCGAAGTTTCATGATCAACATCATTAGCTTCCTCTCTTATTGGTGTAGGCGCCACAGGAACTACTTCCGGTGCTGCGCTACTCTCAAGTTCGATAGAAGGTTCAATAACCTCGTCGAGTTCTACTTTCCTTCTAGTCACTTCTTTCGAGAGAAACTCCTTCTCTAGAAAGGATCCATTCTTGGCAACAAACATTTTGCCATCGGATCTATGATAGAAGGTATACCCAATAGTTTCCTTCGGGTATCCTATGAAGACGCATTTTTCCACTTTGGGTTCAAGCTTGTCAGGCTGTAACTTCTTTACATAAGCTTCACAACCCCAAACTTTAAGGAACGACAATTTAGGTTTCTTTCGAAACCATAATTCATACGGTATCGTTTCAACGGATTTAGATGGTGCCCTATTTAAAGTGAATGCGGCTGTTTCTAATGCATAACCCCAAAATGATAGCGGTAAATCTGTAAGTGACATCATAGAACGAACAATATCTAAGAGACTTCGATTACGACGTTCGGACACACCATTATGTTGTGGTGTTCCCGGTGGTGTCAATTGTGAAAGTATTCCGCATTTCTTCAAATGATCGCCAAACTCATAACTTAGATATTCACCTCCATGATCAGATCGTAGAAATTTAATCTTCTTGTAATGTTGATTCTCTACCTCACTTTGAAATTCCTTAAACTTCTCGAAAGTCTCGGACTTATGTTTCATGAAATAGATATACCCATATCTACTCAAATATGCCGTGAAGGTAAGAACATAACGATAACCACCGCGTGATGCTACACTCATTGGGCCACATACATCGGTATGTATGATTTACAATAAGTTTGTAGCTCGCTCCATCATACCAGAAAATGGAGTCTTAGTCATTTTACCCATCAGACATGCTTCGCATCTTTCAAGTGATTCGAAATCAAGTGATTCAAGAAGTCCATCGGAATGGAGTTTCTTCATACGCTTCACTCCAATATGACCAAGACGACAGTGCCACATATAGGTCGAGTTATCGCTCAATTTCAAACGTTTAGCTTCAATGTTATTAATGTGTGTATTTTCACAATCGAGATTCAATAAGAATAGACCATATATCAAAGGTGCATGTGAATAAAACATATTACTCATATAAATCGAACAACCATTATTCTCGGACTTAAACAAGTAACCGTCTCGCAATAAACATGATCTGGATATAATGTTCATGCTCAACGCAGGCACCAAATAACAATTATTTAAGTATAAAACTAATCCCGATGGTAGATGAAGAGGTAGCGTGCCGACCGCGATCACATCAACCTTTGATCCATTTCCAATGCGCATCGTCACCTCGTTCTTCGCTAGTTTCCGTCTATTCTGCAGCACCTGTTTAGAATTACAAATGTGAGCAACCGAACCAGTATCAAATACCCAGGCACTACTACGAGTACTAGTGAGATACACATCAATAACATGTATATCAGATATACCTTTCTTCTTGATGTTGCCGTTCTTCAAATCCGCCAAGTACTTAGGGCAATTCCGCTTCCAGTGACCTTCTCCCTTGCAGTAAAAGCACTCAATATCAGCCTTAGGCCTAGCCTTGGTCTTCTTCGCCGGCGCGGTAACTTTCTTACCGCCCTTCTTGAAGTTTCCCTTTTTCTTAGACTTGCCTTGCTTCTTGAATTTGGTGGTCTTATTGACTAACAACACTTGGTGCTCTTTCTTGATCTCCACTTCCGCAGACTTTAACATGGAGAAGAGTTCAGGTAACTACTTGTCCATGTTTTGCATATTGTAGTTCATCACAAAGTTCTTGTAACTTGGTGGTAGTGATTGGAGGACACGGTGAATCCCCAAAGCATTAGGAATCACTATACCCAAGCTTTGAAGCTTGCTTGCGTGCCCAGACATCTTAAGCACGTGCTCACTGACGGAGCTGCCCTCTTCCATCTTGCAGTTAAAGAACTTTTTAGAAGCCTCATAACTCTCAATTGCCCCGTGAGCCTCAAATATCATTTTGAGTTCACGGACAATATCATGTGGGTCATGGTTCTCAAACCTTTTCTGAAGCTCCGATTCCAAACCATACAAGATAGCACACTGAACCGTGGAGTACTAATTCTTCCGAGCGAGGAAAACATTCTTTACCTCATCGGTCGCATCAACTGCAGGTGGGTCACCCAGCGGTGCATCCAACACATAGGTCAAATTACCAGCATTGAGGACAATCCTCAAATTGCGGAACCAATCCGCAAAGTTTCTTCCATTGTTTTTCAACTTTTCTTTCTCTAGGAACACACTAAAATTGATGGTAGGGGCTGCCATTGATCTACAACATATTTGCAATAGTTTAGACTAAGTTTATAACAAATTGAGTTCTAATTAATAGTTAAATTAATCTAGGTGAACTCCCACTCAAAACAATATCCCTCACATTGTTTTAGTGATCACACGAACCAAATCCACCACATCAAAACCGATCATCATGAGAGTTGATGTAGCTTCAATGGCGAACAATCAACATGTTCATCATATCTACCATATGAATCATGCTTTACCTTTAGGTGATCCGTGTTCCGAGACCATGTCTGTACATGCTAGGCTCGTCATGATCAAACCTTAGCTTCCGCATGAGCAAATCTGGCTTGCTCACGTTGTATACACTCGCAGAATCTAACACACCCGATCATCATGTGGTGCTTCGAAACAACGAGATTTAGCAACAGTTCTTACTAAGGATGAACACTTTATAACTTGAAATTTTTGTGCTTGAGGGATCATCTTATAATGCTACCGTCACGAACTAAGCAATACAAGATGCATAAAAGGATTAACATCACATGCAATTCATAATATGTGATATGATATGGCATTTTTTCTTGTGCTTCCGATCTCCATCTTCAAGCACGAACATGATCTCCATCATCACTGGCATGGCGTCAAGGTCAATGGCGCCGCTTCATGGTTGTCGTCCACCAACATCAACTATTACACCTACTTTGAATAATAGACATGCAAGTCTTAATGGAATTAAAAGACAACCATATGGCTCCTGCCGGTTGCCGACCTACAATAAGGAACATTGCATACATCATATATAATCACAAGCATGGAAATATCACATCACAACACACCCCTGCAAAACAAAGTTAGATGCCTCTAATTTTCTTTGCATGTTTTACGTGGTTTGGGGCTTTTAATAAGTGTCATTCTAACTTACGAACAAGAACCACAAAGTTGATACTAGTATTGTCAATTACCTGTTGTAAATTGAATCTTAACTATGTTGGGAGAAACAGGCACCCGCAAAGCCACTTATGCAATACAAGTTGCATGTCAAGTGTGGAGCAAGTATCATGAATGATGTCATGTAAGGTTAGCCCGGGTCGCTTCATCCCACCATTCCACAAGATGCAAAGTACACAAGAAGCAATCGACAACAAAAGCATCAACGCCCACAATGACCATTTTGTTCTACTCGTGCAACAGATCTACATATAGACACGGCTCTGATACCACTATAGGGGTTCGTAGCATGGAAAACAAAAATTTCTACGGTATGCACACAAACAAGCCAAGATCTATCTACTAGATTGTAGCAACGAATCGATTAGATTACTCACCCTCGAAGATTCCAAAGCGGTTAACGAGAGAAGATTCTCATGGGTGATGTAGTCGTACACTTGCCGATCTCAAGATCGCATAGACGATCCTTCCGGCGCTGTGTTCCAGCAGTGCTTCCGCAGTCGGTCACACGTTCGGTACTCGATGAATACCTCTCTCTCCCTTGTTCCAGCAGGCAGTGGAGGTTGTAGTTCTCCCCTCGCGATTCCGACAGCACAATGACATGGTGCTGGAAGTAGAGGGAAGATCCCGTAGGGCTTCGCCTAAGCCGGTGCGAGTTATGGTGGATCTAGGGTTTCCGGCGATCTAGGTTTAGAAGGCCGGATAGGAGGAGGTGGTGTCGTCAGCGGCTAGGGCGACGATGACGGGCTGGCGACGGCGCGACACGGGTGGGGAGGGCTGGTTGTGTGTTCTTTGGGGCAGTCCTCCCCCTCTATTTATGAGAGGGAGGGAGGCTTGTGTGAGGGGAGTTTAAATCCATACCCAAACCCAAGTTTGATAGAAGGAAGGACTCTTTCCATCTTCCACTAGGAAACCATTGTTCCAGTTTGACTTTTCAAACCTCCCTTTTGACTTTCAATCTAGAGCTTTATTTCTCTCTCGCAAATGCCCAACCAAAGTGACTTAGGACATGATCCAATCATTCTACTTACCCATGACACATTCATGAACATTCCCCTTCTGGTCCGGTGAACCTTCTAGAACCCCTCCGATGAAAACATCGAAATCATTCCCGAACTCCGGAATCGGACTTTCCTTATATGAATCTTATTCTCTGGACCATTCCGGATCTCCTCGTGATATCCCAGATCCCATCTGTGACTCCGAACAACATTCGGTATCCCTACTCACATTCCATATCTACTAAACAACATCGAATCCTTAAGTGTGTCTCCCTACGGTTCGTGAATTATGCGGACATGACCGAGACACTTCTCCGATCAACAACCAATAGAGGAATCTGGAAATTCATATGGCTCCCACATATTTCTACGATTACTTTGCGATCGAATGAACCACTTACATACGATACCAATTTCCCTTTGTCTCGCAATAGTTTACTTATCCGAGGTTTGATTGTCGGTATCTCTGCATACCTAGTTCAACCTCGTTACCGATAAGTACTCTTTTCTCGTTCCCATGATATGTGATCCCTTGTGAGACAGTCACATGCTTGCAATTTAATTGGATGACATTCCACCGAGAGGGCCTAGAGTATATCTATTCGTCATATGGATGGACAAATCCCACTCTTGATCCATGTGCCTCAACACATACTTTCCGAACACTCAATGCCACCTTTATAGCCACCCAGTTACGGTGTGGTGTTTGATGTCATCAAAGCATCCTTCTGGTGATGGTGATTACCATGATCTCATGGTCGAAGGAATTAGGTTACTATGTATCAGAAAGCTTATAGCAAACAAACTATTGAAATGACTTGATCTTAATGCTACGCTTATCTATAGGAGTATGTCCATCATACCATTCTCCTAATGATATGACCTTGTTGTTAACAACATCTCAATGTTCATGATCGGGAAACCACGATCATCTATTAACCAACAAGCTAGTATTACAAAGATGCTTTACTAGGGACTCTAATTTAGTTTACAAATCACACAAGTATTAATGTTTCCGGTTAATACTATTATAGTATGAATGTTAACATTTATCATAAACACAAAGATATAATAATAACCACTTTTATTATTGCCTCTAGGGCATATCTCCAACAATTTCTAGTCAAGCCCTACCCAAATTCGGGTATTGTGGTTGTACGATAACATTGGAATGGTATCGCATCCGAACACAACCATCATTTTCTATAAAGGGGCTAAGGCTCATGCCTCAACATTTTCATCATCAAATCATCTGGTGTTCATAACACATGTCAAAACATTTCATTAGAATGATGAGTCATTCTAAGGTTTTCATAACCATTTTCACCAAGTGTTCCCATCTAAAGTGATCAAGTTTTATGCTTAGCACTAGCCACTAAAGTTGGGGGTAACCACTAATGAGGGGTGATAATAAAGTGTGACTTATCTAAGTCTAATCTCATGACTTAGGATGACATCTAGTTCTACCTAACTTAGGCCACATTTTATGCTCTTTATGCTACCTCTAATATCTTTCCAAAATTTACATGTCACTAAGTAAACAGAAATAAAAAGCTTTGATAAAGAAAAAAAATAAAGCTTGCAAGTGAAACTGGGATTTGGTATACTCAAGGTTGTCTAATCAAAGCATGCCTAATGCATTGCATAAGTTATCTAGCTTGCACAACTGCAAGTGTTAGCTTGCTAGGATGGCTTGCCTTGAGTAGTGCAGTGATTGAAGTTCTCCTCTGCTTCCTCTTCATAGCAGTCTTCTTCCTCTTCGTATACTTGGTCGGTACTAGCGTCTATAAATAAATACGAAGTACACAATCACCAAAAAATACTTAACTACTATTTGGCACACAAAGGTTCACACTAGATGATCTAGCATCATCATAATCATCACAAGAAATAAAGACTTAGTCTTATTCATTTTATTTTGGAAAAGTAATTTCTACTCATTGAAAAGCTACTTATGATTTAATATTCTCCAATTAAAATTGGGATAATGTGGACACATGTCATCACCACATATTTTAATACTTGGGAATGTGATTTAAAGTGGTGTCACAATTTAATAATGTTTAACCTTATTATTTTAATTAATTAAAGTGACTAGAAATGCCTATGAGGCATTCTTTTATTACTTGTCCATTATTACTGCAAGTAAACCTAGATATTTTTATATATTTAGAAGGGTCTTGTCAAATGTAATTTTTGAGAGTTGGAATCAACTCAAAAGCATTTATGGTTGATTTTTGAAAAATGTTTGAACGCAGAAAAGTCTCTGCCTTGTTATTTTTACTATAGGTGATCTATAATTTCAAATGGGTTGAATCCAACGGGATTGGATTAAGAATTTCGATACCTTTCTAACAAAATTAGTTTCACGCAATTTGGTTCAGTGAATCTCTCTGAATTGATTTTTGAATCAACAGATAGAACTAGATTTGAAACTAAAATGAAAAATCTAAATTTAAACTAACTGGGTTGCGCGGAAGAGTTACTGGGACGGCCGACTGCGCACAACATGCACGGGGGATGCTTTTAAGTGGTTTCCCCACTCGTTAGTGAGATAGAGGGTGGCGAAGGGGTATGGGGCGATTACGGCAGTAGGATTAGATGCAAGAACAACGGCTCACGGCCGTCGTCCTCATCGGAACAGGACACGATCGGGACTAACCCTAGCACGGCCAGTGGGGGTCTAGGGCGGCTCACCGGGGATCAGGCGAGGGTCAGCGATGGGGGCGAATGAGGATGTCGATGTTGGCAGTTCTGCTGGTACTGGCAGCTTCTCCTGGGGTGGCCGCAATCGACGACGCCCTTCTCCTCCACCAGCAGCAGTCTCCGATGAAATTCCAGCGACCTGGTGCTCGCCTTGCTCCGGGGAAGAAGTGGGGTGATTCTGAGAGAGAGGGGAGTAAGGTGGTGTGGAGAAATGGTGCGGGGGAGGCCTCCTTTTATAGGCGAGCGAGAGAGGCCGAGCGACATGGGCAGAGCTCATCGGGGTCGGTGTTCCATCGAGCTATTGGCATGGCGTAGGGGCTAGGACGGTGCGCGGTCTCCAGGTGGTGCTCAACGACTTGATGGAGCGGCAAGGGGCAGTGTGGTTTGGTCAGGAACGTGCAGTTCCCTGCGTGGTACCGATGGCGAAGTTCACGACATGCGGTACCTGCAGGGCATGGTCGAGGAAATGGGCATGTCTGGTGGTCTCCTGGGATGGTGGTGATCCTGTAGACGGGAGGCGAGAGCTAGGCACGGTCGAGTCTAGTGGGAACGACGCATGAACTGTGGTGCGCATCGGCATGGTCGATAGCAGCACGGGCACGGTGTTTTCGGCGGTTCCTCTCTCTATCTTCGAGCTAGGGCTGGTCTAGAGGGGGCAGTGAGGCATGGGTGGCATGGTAGAGAAGGTTGGCGAGGCTAGCTACACTTGTTTCTTGCTGTCGGCGGTGGAGGTGGCAAGTGTGCTCGGCCATGGTGGCCATTGATGGCATGGTTGTGTAAACAGTGGACTAGAGTTGCATAGACGAGGTTGGTGGCATACTAGGAGTGTGGTGGAGGCTAGAGAGGGATCAAGTTTGGCAAGAACACTGCTTAAAATAGTGTTTGTTGTTTTATTTGATTTGTTCTCAGAAGGTGTTTGATGAAATGGCCGCAAGAGATTTATATTTGAATTTTTGGATGAATTTTGGTGGGTGCATTGGTCACACACTGGGTAGTATCTGGTTGTTTGGATTTGTCAAGGTGAATTGGTTTGGTTGGGTTTTGAGAAATGGTGATCTTACCATATGAACAAGATTCAATTTTGAATTTTCCTTGGCATAGATTTCTAATTTGTTTTTGTGGGTTTGCAAGGTAGGCTTGGGTTAACTTTTACTTGGTCAAGCAAGGGGTGAAAAGAATTGGATTTGTTTCTGTTAGAAATCTTGGACTAGAAACACTCAAAGTGGTCTAGTGAACAAGATTGGCAAAAATGACCATTTGCTTATATTGTTTGTTTTTGAATATCTCTTCATTTGATTCTGCTTGGAAATGATTTATATGATGTTATTTTCATCTTTAAACCAATCCTTGCCATTCAGAACAATCAAACAATTCCATACCACTATTCATGCATTCATATTGATTTTAATTAACAAATTTTTTTGTTAACCCTAAATTTGGGTGATTGGAATTTTATAGCCTTGATTAATATTTTTGGGATGTTACAAAGCTTCCCTCCTTAAACAAAATCTCGTCCCGAGATTTGAGAAAAAGAAAACTAAGATTTAAAGAGATCTGGAAACTCAGTCCTAATGTAATCTTCTCGCTCCCAGGTAGCTTCTTCTTCAGTGTGGTTACTCCACTGGATCTTGAGAAACTTGATACTCTGGGTCCTGGTGGTTCTGAAAGCTTCCTCCAAAATACGGATGGGTACTTCGGGATATGTCAGGTCATCGTTGATGTCTATGGTTCGATGATCAATATTCTTGAAAACTTCGATCTTCTCCGGGACTTCTAGGTATTTGCGAAGTAACGAGATATGAAACACATTATGCATGGCTAACATCTCCTCTGGCAGTTCCAGTTGATACGATACTTCTCCTCGACGATTCAAAATCTTGAAGGGTCCTATATATCTGGGGGCTAACTTTCCTTTGAGTTGGAAACGTTGCATTCCCTTCAAAGGTGATACTTTGAGATACACAAAATCTCCAATATTGAAGGCTAGGTCTCGACGTCTCTTGTCGGCATAACTCTTCTGTCTGGATTGGGTGGTCTTGAGGTACTGATGGATCTTGTGAACTTTCTCTTCTACTTCTTGTAGGATGTCGGGTCCGAAAATCTGACTCTCTCCTACTTCCGACCAATTCAAAGGGCTACGACACTTCCTTCCATACATGAATTCAAATGGAGCCATTTGCAAACTGACTTGGTAACTGTTGTTGTATGAAATTTTTGCGAAAGGCAGACAGTCTTCCCATTTAGATCCATATTCTAACACACAAGCTCTCAACATATCTTCGAGTATTTGATTTACTCGCTCTGTTTGTCCATCAGTCTGAGGGTGATAAGATGTGCTGAAATCCAGTCGGGTTCCTAATCCTTCTTGGACTTTCTTCCAAAATCTTGAGGTAAACTAGGTTCCTCGATCCAACACGATGTTCTTGGGGACTCCATGCAAACTGACTATTCTAGCAATGTACAACTCTGCTAGCTTCGAACTCTGATAAGTGGTCTTGACTGGTAAGAAATAGGCGACTTTGGACAGTCTATCCACTATGACCCAAATAGAGTCATTTCCCCTACTAGACATAGACAAATCGGTGATAACATCCATTCCAACTGAATCCCATTTCCATTCCAGAATCTGCAATGGTTGCAAAATTCCTGCGGGTCTCTGATGTCCCGCCTTGACTCTCTGATAGATATCACATTTGGCTATGTAGCTTCCGATTTCTCTCTTCATCTTATGCCACCAAAATTGCTCCTTTAAATCCTAATACATCTTGGTTCCTCCGGGGTGGATAGAATAAAGAGTATCATGGGCTTCTTTCAAAATAGCTTGCTTCAATTTTGAATCTGCTGGCACACAGAGACATCCTTTGTACCACAAAAATCCTTCTTCATCTTCGGTGAATCCGGGTACCTTCCCTGTATCGATACGACGTTTGATTCTGTCGATACTAGCATTTCCTTTTTGTTCCTCCTTGATCTGACCGATCAAAGTGGGTTGAAGTTCTATGCTAGCCAAAAATCCTTCACTTACGAGATCCATTCTGAAATCTTCCAACTCCTTGTGCAAACTTGGTTGCTTCTTCAGAATCATGGAGTTCAAGCGACACAACAATCTACTAAGGGCATCTGCTACTACATTGGCTTTGTCGGGGTGATAGTGAATGTCAAGATCATAGTCCTTGATTAGCTCCATCCATCTCCTTTGCCTCATATTTAGCTCCTTCTGGGTGAAAATATACTCCAGACTCTTGTGATCCGAATAAATTTCACAACGGCCCCATGAGGTAATGCCGCCATGTCTTCAAGGCTAAAACTACGGCTGCTAGTTCAAGGTCATGGGTAGGGTAATTCTGATCATGTTGCTTTAGTTGTCGGGATATATAAGATATGACTTTACCTTCTTGCATCAACACACATCCGAGACCGATCTTGGATGTGTCACAAAACACATCAAAAGGCTTCGTGATATCCGGCATGATCAAGATTGGGGCTGAGATCAATCTCTTCTTAAGTTCTTGAAAACTTGCTTCACATTTGTCCGTCCATTCAAACTTCTTATCTTTCTTCAACAATTGGGTCATGGGTCTTGCGATGCTCGAAAATCCTTCTACGAACTTGCGGTAATATCCCGTTAATCCGAGAAATGTGCGAACTTTGGTTTGAGTGGTTGGGGCTTGCCATTCTTCAACATCCTTAACCTTGGCAGGGTCGACAACAATTCCTCCTGCCGACACGATATGTCCGAGGAATCCTACTTCCTGTAACCAGAATTCACATTTGCTAAACCTGGCATACAACTGATGCTCCCTAAGGGTTCCAAGGATGGTCCTCAGGTGTAGCTCATGTTCTTCTTCTGATTTGGAATAGATCAGAATCTCATCGATGAAAACAACGACAAACTTATCCAGGAAGTCCATAAAAATCTTATTCATGAGGTTCATGAAATAAGCGGGGGCATTGGTTAATCCAAAAGACATGACAGTGTACTCATACAGTCCATATCTGGTGGTGAAGGCGGTCTTTAGAATATTCTCTGCGCGAATCTTTAGTTGATGATAACCAGTTCTAAGATCAATCTTAGAAAATACTTTGGCACCGGTCAACTGGTCAAACAGATCTTCTATCTTTGGCAATGGATACTTATTCTTAATGGTGACATCATTCAGCTTCCGATAATCCATGGACAAACGGTTACCTCCATCTTTCTTATCCTCAAACAAGACAAGTGATCTCCATGGCGACGCACTTGGTTGAATCAGGCTTATCTCCAGCATAACATCTAGTTGCTTCTTCAGCTCCACTAATTCAGATGGGTTCATACTATAAGGTCTCTGAGCTATGGGTCCGGTTCCAGGGATTAGTTCAATGATAAACTCGATATCCCAATCTGGGGGCATACCGGGCAATACATCTGGAAATACGTCGGGGTATTCACAGACTACTCTGACTTGGTCAATGGTTGGTTGGGCTAGACTCTTGTTGCACTTGAATTGACGGGCCAAAGTTTCAAATACATGCTCTACTGATACTCCGGTGGTACTGGTCATGGTTATGTCTTTCTTGGCACAGTCGATTAATCCTTTATGTTTAGACATCCAATCCATTCCTAGTACTACTTCCAAACCTTTGGTTCCAAGTACTATTAGATTAGCATAAAAATCTATGCCATGGATTTCGATAGGTACGTTCTTGCAAATTTGTCTAGCTTTGGTGGTTGAACCAGGTATTTGAACTATCATAACATGCTTCAATTTTGTTGGTTGAATCTTACTAGTGCATGCAAATTCTTCTATAACAAATGCGTGCGATGCTCCAGAATAAAACAACACTCTTGCAAGTACTGAGTTAACAAAAAACATACCCAGCACGACATCTGGCACTTCCTGGGCTTCTTCAGCATTCATGTGAAACAGACGGCCGTTGCGGTTGAGCAAATTCCGTGGGGCAAATCTTCTTCCAGGCTGAACACACCGCTGTTGCTGAGCTGGGGCATTCACATTGGGGGCTGCTGCAAGCTTCTTGGGGCACTCATTAGAGTAGTGACCCTTGGTTCCGCATTCATAACAAGTCACCTGAGACTTGTCCTTTCCTGCAATAGGCACAACATTGCTTCCAGTCCTTGGGGCAGTATTGGTGTTATTGGCGACATTGTTGTTGTTGAACTTGGGAAATGCACAATTGAAGTTGTTGGGGTTGACTGGGTTGTTATTGTGGTTTCCTCCAGGCCTTGGGTTTCCTCCTCCACGGTTGGGATAGTTTAGACGGTTCATCAGGGGTCTATTGTTTCTTGGGGCAAATCCTGTAGACGGGTTGGGGCGATAGTTTGGGGTATGGTGGGTTCCTGGTTGATGCATCATTCGATGCTTGCGGTTCTCATTGGCTTGGTTGATCTTGCCTTCCATCTGAATGGCAGAATCCACTAAGGCTTCAATGTCAGCAAACGGAATATTGACTAACACTGTCTGCATCTCATCATGCAGACCATTCAAGAACCTCTCCTTCTTCTTGGTTTCAGTGTCATCTCATCTAGGGCATACCTAGCTAATGACAGAAATTTGTCATGGTACTCAATTACTATCATCCTCCCTTGCTTCAATTCTCTGAATTCATCTCTCATCCTCTTGATTAAACCCAGTGGCACATGGGTTCTGCTAAACTTGAGTTTGAATTCATCCCAAGTCATCATTTGTCCTCCATTCATGGCGCGAACACTGTTCCACCAAGCTCTTGCATCTCCTGCCAGATAGTGGGTGGCAAACAGTACTTTCTCATTGGCCTCCACTCCTGCGACTTCTAAGTTGTTATCCATGGTCTACAACCAGTCATCAGCATCTAATGGCTCTTCAGACTTACTAAAGATGGGTGGATTGGTGTTTTGAAAGTTCTTGAGCTTGGATCCATGGTTGTCCTGGTTTCCATGGCCTTGATTGTTATTGGCCATCTGAGCTATGTGTTGAAGAGTGGCGAGGTTGGCTTGACGTTCGGCTCTTTTAGCTTAGCGGTCCGAAACCAACATTTGCAAGATTTGCAGCATTGGGTCCGGGGATGAACTGCTTCCTCCGCGAGGCATCTGGAGATTGAGATAGATCATGAGACAAGAGGGAAATTTCTAAGGTTTGGGATTTTGTTCTTGCAAAAGCTTTTAAAGTTTGACTCAGGTTTTGCCACTAGCAACTTGCTTTTCATTCATTCATTCATAGCACACAATACAAACACACACCACAACAAGGAAACATATGGTTTTAAGAACCATTCTGTGAATCTACAATACAGTGGGACCGGAAACAACTTCACTAACACTGGTGCTCAAGTGTTACTACTCCAAGGAATCGGTGGCTTCATCATCATCATCATCATCATCATCATCATCATCATCAATGAAGGCAGAGTCACCGTCATCGGTGTGGAAGTCCATAGCTTGGTCCTCCAGGAAGTCATCATCGTCATTGAGGTAGGAGTAGGGGTCTCCACGGATATCTTCCCCTGCATTCTCCCTCTCCTAAAGCTACATGTCCCGCTCATGGATGGTCTCCTCCAAGTCTGTCACTTTGTGACGAAGGCGAGTAATAATGCGATCCTTCTTGTCAAGATGACGGCGACGTGATTGGCGATCCTCACAAGCATGGCGATGGTCTGGTCCTTCTTGACTGCGATGGCATAGTTGTGGTTGGCGTAGGCGCGGGCATTGTCCAATTCCTTCTGCCTGTCATACATCATGAAGCTGAGATGGTCCACTTGATGCTTCAGCTCTAGGTGACGTGGTACCTCCAATGGCTGTCCCATAGCATCATGCCTTGGGTAATACTCAAAGCGCGTGCCCTTGATCTGATTGATGCTTTGCCCACATAGACGGACAAGAGCTTCCTGCATGGCCCTAGCGAGTCCATCTAGCCAGTTGTTCTCTCTTAAGGTGAACTGCATTCCCTCTGAGGTGGGGGCTTCAATCTTCCCTCTGAGACTTGCAACAATCAACCATTGCAATTCTCCTCCTTGCTGATCGTTGAGCTGGGCTTCAAAGAACTCGGGGTGCGGGCGCTCCAGAAGTTCCGAGAGTTGGTCCAAATCACGCTCAAAGATGAGATCTCCTCCATTGCCCAACTGATAGAACTTGTTATAGTTCACGTCCATCTATAAGAATGTAGGATGAGTAAGTTAGTAGAGTGATCAAGTGTGTCAAATTTTATGTAAGTTTGCAAGAATTTTTGAGGGACATGAATTTTCATGAAAGAATTTGAGTGATAAGAATGAGAAAAGGTTTTCATAAATACTTTCTTCTTTTGTTTTGAAACTAAGTTTTTTGATTCAAACGTCCAGTCTAACTAGGGTCTCCTATGGTCAGGATGGCTCTAATACCAACTTGTCAACACCCGGATTTTTAATCCTAGATGCCTGTTATGCCATATATCGCAATCCCAGGACTACCATTTTTGCGAGACATAACAGATTGGTACCATAGTTCATCATCCATTACAAACCATAATAAAGGTCTTACAAATAAAGGATGTCATGATCCAGTCTTAATACAATCAACGCAGCGGAATAATATAATAACGATAGCGTGGGCAAAGCTCCATCTTCGGGGTCACAGGCAATGCTGATGATGGGAGGTGATCCTAGTTGAAGTAGACTTCCTGTTGTCCATCATACTGGTAGTGCTCCTCATAGTCTGGCCATGGGAATAGCCAGGGACAAAGCCATGGGTACTCTTTAAGTACTCGCAAACTATCACTAACAGGTAAATGGGTTTCAAGTAGGAATCCTAATCTCTAGGTTGTTTTGCAAAAAGCCAGGTTTATCTCTAGTTGAGTTCAAAATTAAAGAAAACTAGTTTAAGGTTTTATAACACCTAAGTGGGAACTTAGTTTTCATGTTCACAACCCTGTTATGGTCAAGTCAAAATCATGATTCATTTCACAAGTCATTTTGAAAACATCAGACGACGGAACAATATGGCCACTCCAACTGTCCATAACCGCGGACGCGGCTATTCAAATATTTTGACACTCTACAGAGATGGTACACTTTCACCACAATATTCGATATATCTGTCAGGAACAATCCTGAATCACCATACTCAGTATGCGGATAATCAATCCTAACCTTTCAATTACACACCCTAGTATAGGCACCTCTCCTATGAGTTTGTCCTCCCAACCATGACCATCTGTCTTGGGAACTACACAGGTGGACAATCATCACGAGGTAGCCTCAGCTCAAACCTCGGCCGCAAGGGAACCCATACTAAGATATAAATTTCCAGTCAAGCCCTACCCAAATTCGGGTATTGTAGTTGTACGGTAACATTGGAATGGTATCGCATCCGAACACAACTATCAGTTTTTATAAAGGGGCTAAGGCTCATGCCTCAACATTTTCATCATCAAATCATCTGGTGTTCATAACACATGTCAAAACATTTCATAAGAATGAATCATCATTCTAAGGTTTTCGTAACCATTTTAACCAAGTGTTCTCATCTAAAGTGATCAAGTTTTATGCTTAGCACTAGCCACTAAAGTTGGGGGTAATCACTAATGAGGGGTGATAATCAAGTGTGACTTATCTAAGTCTAATCTCATGCCTTAGGATGACATCTAGTTCTACCTAACTTAGGCTAAGTTTTATGCTCTTTATGCTACCTCTAATATCTTTCCAAAATTTACAAGTCACTCAGTAAACAGAAATAAAAAGCTTTGATAAAGAAAAAAAAATCAAGCTTGCAAGTAAAACTGGGATTTGGTATACTCAAGGTTGTCTAATCAAAGCATGCCTAATGCATTGCTTAAGTTATCTAGCTTTCACAGTTGCAAGTGTTAGCTTGCTAGGATGGCTTGCCTTGTGTAGTGTAGTGATAGAAGTTCTCCTCTGCTTCCTCTTCGTAGTAGTCTCCTTCTTCGTATCTTTGGTCGATACTAGCGTCTATAAATAAATACGAACTACACAATCACCAAATAATACTTAACTACTTCTATTTGGAACACAAAGGTTCAAACTAGATGATCTAGCATCATCACAATCATCACAAGAAATAAAGACTTAGTCTTATTCATTTTATTTTGGAAAAATAATTTCTACTCATTGAAAAACTACTTAAGATTTAATATTCTCCAATTAAAATATGGGATCATGTGGACACATGTCATCACTACATATTTTAATACTTGGGAATGTGATTTAAAGTGGTTTCACAATTTAATAATGTTTAACCTTATTATTTTAATTAATTAAAGTGACTAGAAATTCCTATGGGGCATTCTTTTATTAGTTGTCCGTTATTACTGCTAGTAAACCTAAATATTTTTATATATTCAGAAGGGTCTTGTCAAATGTGAACTTTGAGAGTTGGAATCAACTCAAAAGCATTTATGGTTGATTTTTTAAAAATGTTTGAACACAGAAAAGTCGCTGCCTTGTTATGTTTACTATAGGTGATCTAGAATTTCAAATGGATTGAATCCAACGGGCTTGGATTAAGAATTTACATACCTTTATAACAAAATTAGTTTCATGCAATTTGGTTCAGTGAATCTCTCTGAATTGATTTTTGAATCAACAGACAGAACTAGGTTTGAAACTAAAATGAAAAATCTAAATTTAAACTAACTATGTTGCGTGGGAGAGTTACTAGGCCGGCCCACTGCGCACAACACGCGCGGGCTGGTTTTAAGTGGTGTCCCCACTCGTTAGTGAGACAGAGGGTGGTGAAGGGGTATGGGGAGATTACGACCGTAGGATTAGATGCAAGATCAACGGCTCACGACCGTCATCCTCATCGGAACAGGACACGACGGGGACTAACCCTAGCACAAATAGTGGGTGTCTGGGGCAGCTCACCGGGGCTCAGGCGAGGGTCGGCGATGGGGGCGAATGAGGTTATCGACAATGACAGTTCTCCTGGCACTGGCGGCTTCTCCTGGGGTGGCCGCAATCGATAGGGCCCTTCTCCTCTAGCAGCGGCGGTCTCCGATGAAATTCTGGCAACCTGGTGCTCGCCTTGCTCCGGGGAAGAAGTGGGGTGGTTCTGAGAGAGAGGGGAGTGATATGGTATGGAGAAATGGTGCGGGGGAGGCCTCCTTTATAGGAGAGCGAGAGAGGCCAAGCGACATGGGAAGAGCTCGTCAGGGTCGGTGTTACAGTGAGCTACTGGCATGGCAAGGGGGTTAGGACGGTGCGCGGTCTCCTGGCGGTGCTCAACGACTTGATGGCACGGCAAGGGGCAATGTGGTTTGGTCGGGAACATGCGCTGCTCTGCGCGGTACCGACGGCGAACTTCGCAGCGTGCGGCAGCTACGGGGCACAGTCGAGGAAATGGTCATGTCTGGTGGTCTCCTGGGACGGTGGTGATCGTGTAGACGGGCGGCGAGAGCTAGGCGCGGTCAGTTCGAGTGGGAACAGCGCGTGAACTGCGGTGCGCGTCGACATGGTCGACAGCGGCGCGGGCACGGCATTTCCGATGGTTCCCCTGTCTGTCTTCAAGCTAGGGCTGGTCTAGAGGGGGCAGTGAGGCACGGGCGGCATGGTAGACAAGGTTGGCGAGGCTGGATACGCTTGTAACTTACTATCGATGGTGGAGGTGGCAAGTATGGTCGTCCATGGTGGACATTGATGGCATGGTCATGTAAACAGTGGGCTAGAGTTGCATAGACGAGGTTGGTTGCATACTGGGAGTGTGGTGGAGGCTAGAGAGGGAACAAGTTTGGCAAGAACACTGCTCATAATAGTGTTTGTTGTTTTATTTGATTTGTGCTCAGAAGGTGTTTGATGAAATGGCCGCAAGAGATTTATATTTGAATTTTTGGATGAATTTTGGTGGGTGCATTGGTCACACACTGGGTAGTATCTGGTTGTTTGGATTTGTCAAGGTGAACTGGTTTGGTTGGGTTTTGAGAAATGGTGATCTTACCATATGAACTAGATTCATTTTTGAATTGTCCTTTGCATAGATTTGTAATTTGTTTCTGTGGGTTTGCAAGGTGGGCTTGGGTTCACTTTTACTTGGTCTAGCAAGGGGTGAAAAGAATTTGATTTGTTTCTGTTAGAAATCTTGGACTAGAAACACTCAAAGTGGTCTAGTGAACAAGATTGGCAAAAATGACCATTTGCTTATATTGTTTGTTTTTGAATTTCTCTTTATTTGATTCTGCTTGGAAATAATTTAGATGATGTTGTTTTCATCTTTAAACCAATCCTTGCCATTCATAACAATCAAACAAGTCCATACCAGCATTCATGCATTCATCACACACACATGCATTCATATTGAGTTTAATTAACAAAAGTTTTTGTTAACCCAAACTTTGGGTGATTGGAATTTGATAGCCTTGATTAATATTTTTGGGATGTCACAGCAGCCCTCCAAGATATGGTGTACCCGATGTTCCTGTACGTTGGTGCCAATGACCCAACAAGAGTTTCAGATGAGGAGTTATGCTCATTTGATCTCGACAGGGCTCTTCGACCGTTGTTGTGCTTCAAGGCTGACGAGGAGCTCCCGAAGATGTCGTCGACTGCACCGTTCAGCATGAAGAATGAAGTTCCTCAGGTGAATATTTACTTGCATGAAATGCATTTTTGTTTGTGTCCACTGTACTTTGTTTTGACTTGCATTTTTGGTGTTCCGCGGGAACTTAAGGTGGAGAACATGATGCCTCCCCTTCCTGATTAGTTTGAGATTGCACCAGATGGCGGGGACGCGGATTCAGAGTCCATGGTCCCTGCTGCTCACTTGCTGGTGGAAGAGGAAGCCCTCGAGCCTAGCGACGGTAACTCTCACTAGATAGCCCGAAGAGAAACTTCGGATGCCACGATGCCTCCAATGCCGAAGGGCCCCGCTTTCTTGCAGCATCATGCTGCGGGTGAAGGTGCAACCTCCCCCATTCCCGTGGTGCCCATCCGGGCTATGGCTCGTCAGCCGAAGGCCAAGAAGATGAAGAAGACGACGCTATTCCTGAACTTTTCTAACATCCCCTCGTGAGTATCTGACCGCTCCTGTATTTTGACTTTGTTGAGTTTTCCTTTATTGGTGCTTTATATGACTCTCCTGCTATGCTATACCAGGAGGTCCTCTTCTAGTGAATCCATGAAGGATGAGTCTGAAGAGATGGCTGTGGAGTCGAAGGCCATGAGCGCCAAAGCTGCAGCGCCCTCCCCGAAGATAACGGCCAACTCCGGTGATGACGCGTCGAGTTCCTCCAAGCCGATAACTCACGCGGTTGTTACCCGGAAGACACATGACGCACCTTCGGACTCTTCGGTTGGTCATGTAAGTATTACTCGATTGCTGTGGGCAAGCCCCCGAACCTTCTATTCCTCCGATGTGATTTTCTTGTTGTATCCCTTTGTGCGTGACCCGCAGCGCCTTGGGCAGCGTATCTTTCCTTGGAGGAAAGCTTCCAAGAGCTCCAAGGTGAATATTTTTCTATTTGTGTGTTGCGGGTGCCTATGCTGGAGTTTGTATTTTGACTTTTCCTTTTATAATTTTTTGCAGATGAAAACAACAAGGCTCTCTACAAGTTAGACTCACTCGGAAAGAGTCGAATCCAGGCAGAGACCAAAGCAAAAGATGATGTGGAGGCCCTTGAGGGCTTCCAGCAAGAGGCCAAGGAGCCCGAGGAGAAGCTTGCGGCTGACGCTGCCTTGCGGGAGAAAGCGATGAAGGACTACCAAAGCGTTGTCTGGTATTATTTGAATTTTCCCGAGTACTTCCATCCGAGATTTTGGCGTTTTCCTTGCTGTGATCTGAGCCTGATTTGACGCATCTGCAGATGCCACAGGCATTGCATTTGACCGCTTTGTCCTGGACCACGGGGACCCTCTCGCGGATGCAGTTGCCGCGATCGAAGACTGTTGCAACTCCACCATAGATACTTTGGCCAAGGCTAAATGGGTCCTCGACAGCTTCTATTGGGAGATCTCCCCGAAGGGCATGGCCCTTGACGATGTTGATTCTATGGCGGAGGCCCTGGCGGGAGATGCGCCTACAGAGTACAAGAAGACCAAGAAAGGTGTAGGCGCTACCCTTGGCTTGGCGATGGCATTGGCGTCAGGTGCACAACTAGACCTGAACCAGGCCACCTCCAGGATTCCAGTTAAGGAGGATGGCGCTGAGGTAGCCTTCGCCCCTTCGCTTCATGTAGTGGTATTGCCGACGAGTACACCATGGAGGGGTCCTCACAGTGCGTGTTTAGAGACGTGGGGGAAGGCAGACGGTTGACTGGTATGAGGTAACACAGCTTACCCAGGTTCAGATCCCACAACGGTGGCGGAATCCTACTCCTGCTATAAATCACTATAATGACAATACGCCGAGTTACAGAGATAGGTTCGCTGTGCGAGGTTATGTGAAGTTGTCTATGATCGTCTGAGATCGTGCCCTAAAGGCTCCCATAGGCCCGACTTATATAGTCGCCAGGTCCTAGGGTTATAGGGAAAAGTCCTAGCCGGACAGGTTACAGAGTCCTACACCGTCTATTACTAGTCTAGCGTGTCTTATACTCCAAGGCTCTGGGTACGCTGGTGACTCCACCGTAGCTTTCCTTTATCCGGCATGGGCCTCCCTTCTGGATCCATCTAATTGGGCCGCCCAGCAGGCCATGGGCCATGCTACCAACTGTGGGCCACCCGGGTTATCCGGATAAGAGACATGCTATGAGGATACCCATATAGCATATCCCCAACAGTAGCCCCCGGAGACCTCCGAGATCTTGCGCCGTCTTGCCTCTTCACGTCGAATGCTCCATCTAGAAGGATGTCGGCAAATCGTCAAGCAACATCTTGTAGTCCTCCCAAAGAACCCTGCAAGGTTTTCTCCGTCTTCAATTCGCAAGTCGGAGAATTGCTGAATCTTCCATCGTACTCTTCCGTAGCCGGACTGGATCCGTCCATACCGGAATCTTCTGATGTGATGGTTCATCTACTCATGACAGCTAGGGCGACATAGACATAGGTCAGCAACGCCTCGTAACTCACACATGCATAGAACGCAATCATGTCCACTTTTCCCGCGTGAGCAATACGAACTGTTGGCGGCGACGGTTGGTACGTGGCGAAATTTCTGCGCACGTCTCCGCACACGTCGTCTACGCGGCAACCATTCGATCAAGCTGCACGAATCTTGATGTCAGAGACCATAAATATTAACTGCGGTGGAAAATTTACTTTTTCACCTCATTCTCCCCTGCATCGTCTTCTTCCTCCAGCGAGCGCCTCCTCGAGCTCTTCGCGCAAAATGCAAAAAACCCTAGCTTTCCAATCTTTCCCAGTCACCATCGAACACACCGAATGGCCAGCAGCAGCTCCTCCCCTTCGATGGTGGTGTTGGGCGAAGCCAGTGAGCTCCGTCGTCGTGCCCCTAGAGGGCCTGGTCGTCCCCAAGTCTGCGGTGGTCGAGGCCACCGGCGCCAACCATAATCCAGTGGCGCTGGAGCTGCTGGAGGAGTACAACTCGCAATAGGGCGACTGGCGCGGTTTGGATATCACAGACCGCGACATCAAAGAGCTGATCAACGAGGGCTACCTCCCTACGACGGAGGGGCTCGCCTAGCGGGCGGCGCCGGCCGGCGAGGTCACACCTTCTCCCCAAGCCGGAGAAAAGGTGTACCTCAAAGCGCAGATGGTACGCGGCGTCTCCCTGCCTATCTCCAACTTTTTCCTTGCTGTCGTGAATCATTACCGAGTACAGCCACATAACCTCTCCCCCAATAGCATCTTAGCGCTCAGCAATTACGCGGCGCTCTACGAGGGTTATTTAGGAATCAAGCCTAGGCTAGATCTCTTCATATACTTCTTTACCGTCAAGCGCGAAGCCGGAGCCGGCAAGGACGAGCTTAGGAATTGTGGAACCATTAGTTTTAAGATCCGGCTTGGCCGACACTTCCCCGACATCGTCGGCCATGAATCCTGCAAGAATTGGCAGCGGACGTACTTCTACGGCCTAGATATCCCTCTAGATGGCCGAGAAGTCACGTACCCAGACTTTGTCGATGGAGCAGCCGCCGAATCCTCGACATGGAGATCCCAGGCCTCCCTTCCCTCCGGCATCGACGCTTCCCGCGCTATAAGGTGGATAGAGTGGTTCGTAGAGACGGGTTTGACCGGACTGGACCTAGCCATGTGCTGGTTCATCAGGCGGATCCAGCCTCTGCTGCACTGCTTGAAGCTGATGCACGAGTATTCCAACGATAGAAGGGATAGCCTCCGCATCTCCGAGGACAACTTCTCGAGCGACTCCTTCAAGCTCCGCCTCAAGTACATCGTCAAGGTGAAGGATAGGAATCGTGGATTCACCATCACCTACGACATGTTCGTAGAGAGCAAGTGCCCAAAGGTAACTGTTTATTTTCCATGTATGACATATACTCTAGTTCTTCCGTCTAGCCATTACCATCTCATCTAACACGGTGGTTCTTCACTTTAACAGCTCAGCGACATAGATGAGGACAACATGGCTCCTTAAATCTATGATCCAAAGATGAAGGAAGTCACCGTCGTGTCCGACAACGATGCTCCGTTGGCGTGAAAGCAGAAGAGCTCCACCTCTAACACTACCGATGGAGGCAAGAAGAAGAAGACGGAGGGTGGAGCCTCCAAAAATACTACTGCCGCCCTGGAGGCGGAGAAAAGAAAGGTTACTGGGATCCCTTTTGCTAAAGCACCCCCTCTTGTGTAAGCTTATGTCTCTCCGACATTGTCCATTTTTCTGTCTTGTTCCCATACTTATGCATTTAGCACGTTTCAGGAAGAAAGCCACGACGATCTTGAATAATACCTCCAAAACTTTGGGGGCTTCTAGAACCATCAAGTATATGCTGCATTGCGACGTATCTCCCGCCATCGCCCCTGTCACTCCCATAGTCCAGCCCTCGTCTGCTCCGACAAGCTCACAAGCTAAAGAAGCATCTGGCCCTTCCGCCATGGAAGTGGACTCAGGCGCCTCCATAGAGCTCGCTGTTGTCGGCGAACAGACGACGCAGGAGAGTGCCGCACACCAAATGGCTGAAGCTCCGGCTAAGGATGCCATGGGTAGCGGTAAGGCGGTGGTGGAAGGTGGTACATCTGCCGAAGGCGGCGCCCCCGCACCCAAGAAAACCATAGAGTTCCCGAAGATAGTCTATCCGGTACTTACGCCGGGTAGCACTTCTCTGGTTCTTGGTGCAGCGCCGACATCTCCAACGTGCGATCTTGAGGAGCTTCTCCGGCAAGCAGAAATCTTGCAAGGAAACAGTGTATCCTTCGGCAAGTTGCTAGCTGAGAGTGCTACCAACCTCAAGATCATTACACTTGTAAGTTATATTTACCTTTTTGCATTTCATATGAATATCCCACTGTAGCCCCCGAGGATTTAGACGGAAAACCATAGGTCTTTGCGTCTAAATTCTCTAAGAGTGACTAAGCTAGAAAACTTCTCACTGTAGCCCCAAGCATATAGGTGGAATGAATTATTCCGACTAGATGCTTTAAGAGTAGCATACGCAGTGTTTATAAATTTCGATACTGTAGCCCCCAAGCTTCTAGTTGTAACTGAATTAGTTCCGACTAGATGCTTAAAGAGAAGCTAAGCATACGTCCGAGTTAAAAACTTTATACTATAGCCCCCAAGCTTCTAATCGAAAACTGAATTAGTTCCTACTAGACGCTTAAAGAAAGACTAAGCATATTGCTAAGTTAAAAAACTCTCGCTGTAGCCCCCGAGCGTCTAGGTGGAAATTTTCCGGCTAGATGCTCCAAGTAGACCAAACAACGTTTAACTTTATTTTTTCCATAGAATGAGAATGCTCGGAGGGGCATGGCCAACGACAAGTACCAGAAGATGCGCGCGGATTTGGAAGCTGAAAATGGTAAAACTGCCTTCTTGAAGGAACAGATCATCAAGAGCAAGCGTCTGTTTTCCTTTATTTTTCCGCACTCCGGCTTGATCTTGTGTATTCTCCGAGTACTCACTATGTACTGTCCTTTCTCCGACTTGCAGAAACCATTTCCAAGGGTAAGGATATTGTCGAGCAATCCAAGCATATTCAGCAGCTGGATAGCGAAAATAACATCCTTAAGAAGGAGAGGGAGGGGATGCTAAAAATGCATGAAGACTCGATGAAAGCCCTGCAGGACTCTGCCACCGAGGAGATGAACCGCTTGAAGGAGGAAATTGCGATCTTAAAAGATCAGAAGAAAGCTGTCGATGAGCAAAATCAACGCCATCATGAAGCATATAAGATCCTCCAACAAGAACATGACTCCATGGTGGATACTCTCTGGCAGGCTGAGGCCAGCATATTTAGTAAGTGATTCTCCGTCTTGGATTTCTGTAGTCTAGATACTCTGAACTTCTAAACTCATGCGCTCCTTTGTCGGGAATTTGCAGCTCCTATGGGTTTAACCCGATCGCCTCCTCCGCCAAAGGAATGCATGGTCCTTGCCGATAACTTCATCAACACCGCCATCGTGCAGACCAAAGAGATTGCCAAATCCCTCTAGATTAACATCAAGGCATTGGACTCAGTAGCGAAGTTCTCGGAGATCCTGCGTCGAGCCCCCAAGCGTATTTAAAGCTGGAAAGCTTCATGTGCACGGGATGGCGCCAGGATGGCATTGTCAATGGTGAAGGCACACTACGAGAATGCCGACATCGACACGGTAACCTCCTGTGTCCTCGACGTAGACGACGAAGGCCAAAAGATAAACCACGAATCTATCTTGGCATCGCTTGCAGGCTATGACACTAGAGTCGCCGAGTGGGTCGACGTTAACGTCTTTGTGCCCATGAAAACCATTGAAGACAAAGGCCAAAGCTCCTCTGAGTCCCTCAATACCGCCGACTTCGAGGGAGGTGACTCTCCTGCTGCTGGTGATGCTTCTTCCAAGTCGCCTGCGCCAGAGGAATAATAACAACTTGTAATATTTGTTTCCTCTGTAACATGTTATGCGGAAAACTATGTGTTAACTTAAGGCGGAAAACAATGGTGTATGTCCTGCTACTTAAGAACTAATTCCAGCATGTATATATTTTTTAGGCAAGTGCTGGCTTATCCATTACTTTGGTTTTTATGCTTGACTTTTCGTGAGTCGGAAGACTCGTTGTCGGAACCATGTGCTCAGGTGATGATGCCCAATGGCACCGTCAATAACCTAAGCACAAAATCGCCGACAATAAGTGCCAAAAGTCACTACTCCAGAATCCACATAAAAACGACAAAGAACGTGTAGACCAGAAAACTTAAGCTAACGCCCGTAGGCGGAATTTTCACAAGTGCAATTGCAAAGCTTGTGCATAAAGGTTTTATACGATCCAAAAATGAACACTAAAGGAGGTAAAAGACTCAGAAATATGAGTGAACCAAATAGCTTTATTTCATTGATCATATAAGAGGTACACAATTAGATAAAAAATGCTAAGTGTAGAAAGGACGTAGCTGTGCTATGTTCCATGGCCAATAAAGCTCCGGGTAGTCATCATCCGGGTCACGTCGCTTACGCTTATAATCCTTGTTGGGTCTATCCTTCAGTTCATGATTGTGAACGAGGTAGTAAGACCCATTGAGTAGCGCCTTGCTTATGATGAACGGTCCTTCCCATGGCGGGGATAATTTGTGTGACTTCTTCTGCTTAAGTCAGAGCACCAGATCCCCCTCTTTAAACGAGCGATGCCGAACACGGCGACTATGGTAGCTGCGTAGCTTTTGCTGGTAGATGGCGGATCTTCAGCATGCCAAAACATGCTCCTCCTCGAGAAGGTCCACATCTAGGCGTCTAGATTCTTCAGCGTCATCTTCGTCGTAGGCGGCAACCCTTGGTGCATCGTGAAGTATGTCGAAAGGTAGGATGGCTTCTGCTCCATATACCATGGAGTAAGGGGTGTAGCCGGTGTATCTGTTGGGTGTAGTTCGTAAACTCCACAACACAGATGGCAATTCTTTCGACCAGGCTCTAGCTGCTCTATGTAGTGGTGCCTCAAGATGTGGATTTATTCCCTACAGAATTAATCCATTGGCTCGCTCAACCTGACCGTTGTATTGTGGATGTGCCATAGATGCAAGGTCAAGTCGGATGCCCTTCTCCCAGCAATATGCCTCCACTTCTCCGAGTGACAAGTTGCTACCGTTGTCGGTGATAATGCTATGTGGGAGACCAAATCTCACCACTAGATCCCGGACAAACCTGAGGGCAGTTGCCCCATCAAGCTTTCTAATGGGTTTAGCTTCTATCAATTTAGTGAATTTATCAACTGCTACTAGCAGATGCATAAACCCACATGGTGCCGCCTGTAACGGTCCCACCATGTCTAGCCCCCAGACTGCAAACGGCCAAGTATTGGTATTGTTCACAATTCTTCAGCAGGAACATGTGGTTGTCAGGCATAATACTGGCACCCCATGCATGTCTCAACCATCTTGTTGGTGTCCGCCTTCGCGGTCAGCCAGTAGAATCCTTCCCGGAAGGCTTTCACGACCAACGATCGAGGAGCGGGGTGATGCCCGCAATCTCCGAGATGGATTTCGCGTAGGATTTCAATACCTTCTTGCTGGGAAACACACTAAAGGTATACACCAGTAGTGCTCCTTTTTAGAGCTGTCCATTGATTATGGTATAGCCCTTTGCTCGACGTACTATTTGTCATCTTTCGACCTCGTCGTCGGGCAAAGCTTCGTGTTCGAGATATTCCATGAATGGTTTTGTCCAAGCTGGAGGGACCTTTGCCACCATGTGGACGAAAGATTCAACTCTATCCGGGTTGTCGATGTCTGCTCCCTTCACGGATGGTGTCCGTAGATGCTCTAGGAAAACTCCTGGCGGAATTCGTCTGCACCCTGATCCAAGCTTAGACAGCAGATCAGGCGCCTCGTTTTGCTCCATAGGTATATATTTGACCTCGTAGCCCAAGAAGCTCTTGGCTATCTCGTACACTTCGTCTCGATATGCCGCCATCATAGGGTTCTGCGCATTCTAGGTGCTAGCCACCTACTGGGCAACCAAGTCGGAACCTCCACAACAAACTATGCGCTTGATGCCAATATCCTTGGCTACACGTAATCCGTGAATGAGTGCTTCATACTCCGCCATGTTGTTTGTAGCCTCGAAGTGGATCTGCAGAACATAGTGTAGCTTGTCCCCAGTTGGTGACTATAGCAGTACACCAGCCCCCGAGCCGTTGAGCAGCTTTGATCCGTCAAAGTGCATCACTCAGTATTCTGGTTCCGGCAATGGGGTAGCATCTGGCATCTCCGTCCAATCTGCAATAAAATCCTCCAAGGCTTGTGACTTGATAGCGTCTCGTCTCTTATAGGTGATCTCGAAGGCGGCAAGTTCAATGCCCCACTTCGCGACCCTTCCCGTAGCATCCCTATTGTTGATAATGTCGGACAGTGGAGTCTTGCTCACCACTGTGATTGGGTGCTCCTGGAAATAGTGCCTCGGCTTCCGAGAAGCAAGGAATACTCCATAAGCTATCTTCTGGTAGTGCGGGTAACGCTGCTTGGACTCCGTCAAGACCTCGCTTACATAGTAAACTGGTCGTTGAACTCTGTTCTCATAGCCTAGTTCCTTCCTCTCTAGCATGACGACGATGCTGATTACTCGGTTGGTGGCCACCATGTAAATTAACATGGGCTCTCCAGGCTCGGGTGCTGCAAGGATGGGCGCTGAGGAAAGAATCTCCTTGAGATGCTTCAATGCTGCATATGCTTCGTCCGTCCACGTGAATTTGTCTGCCTTCTTCAGCAACTTGTACAGCGACAGAGCCTTCTCTCCAAGTCGGCTGACGAATCGACTAACTGCTGCAACAGAACCTGTTAGTCATTGTATGTCCTTTAGGCATGTGGGACGGTTTATGTTTAATATGGCCTTGATTTTCTCCGGGTTGACCTTGATTCTACGCTTGGAAACGATGAAGCCCAACAATTTGCCGGCTGGAACCCCGAAGATGCACTTCTTAGGGTTAAGCATCATGTTGTATTTTCGGAGATTATCAAAGGTTTCTGTTAAGATGGAGATTAAGTCATTTGACTTTTTAGACATCACCTCTATATCGTCCACATAGGCGTGAACGTTCCGACCAATTTGATCATGTAGGCAACGTTGCATTGTCCACTGGTACGTAGCACCTGCATTTTTAGCCCAAAGGGCATCATAACATAGCAAAACGCACCGTATGGAGTAGTGAACGAAGTGGCCAATTGGTCCGACTTCCTCATCTTGATCTGGTGGTATCCTGAGTATGCATCAAGAAAACGCAAAAGTTCCGAGCCAGCCATCGAGTCAATGCCTTGGTCAATGCGAGGCAAAGCAAACGTATCTTTGGGGCATGCTTTGTTCAAGCCGGTGTAATCAATGCACATTCTTAATTCTTTGGTTCCCTTTTTGGGGACAAGTATAGGATTGGCCACCCATTGGGTGTGAAGGACTTCTCGGATAAAACTAGCCTTAAGTAACCTAGCTATCTCTTTGCCTATGGCGCGTCTCTTCTCATCTCCAAAGCGTCGTAGAGGTTGCTTCACTGGTTTGCATTTTGGATCAATGTTTAAGCTGTGCTCGGCAAGTTCCCTAGGTACACCTTTCATGTCGGCAAGTTGCTAGGCAAAGATGTCCCTGTTCTCACGGAGGAACTCGACGAGCGCGCTTTCCTATTTGGGATCCAGGTTCGTCCCAATGGCGGTGGTCTTGGAGGCATCACCTACCACAAGTTCCACCGGCTTGGTCTCGATGGCAGCCTTGAATGCTGGAGCAGAGTCAGAAATCTGTTTCTTCGACGCGGGCATCTCTGAGGCATCGACCTTGCTCTGGATCCCTTTGAATTCTTTGCTATAGAGGACAGCTTCCGCGTAGGCTGCTTCACTAATTTCGCAGTTCCTAGCTTTGGCAAAGCTTTCGGATATGGTGATGACACCGTTTGGTCCGGGTATCTTGAGTTTGTTGTAGACAAAGCATGGATTGGCCATGAAGGTGTGGAATGTGTCGCAGCCGAATATGACGTGGTACACGCTCTTGAAGGGGACCACCTCAAAGGTCATGCTCTCTTGGCGGTAATTATTAGCATCGCCAAAGGCAACCTGAAGTGTGATGCACCCAAGGGACCGAGCCTCCCGACCAGGAACTATGCCGTGGAAGATGGTGTTGGTACGCCTTAGGTTTGCCTCCGTCAAGTTCATCTTTTGCAGTGTATCCAGGTACATGATGTTGATGATGCTTCCACTATCCACCATACATTTGGTGAACTCATTGCCGTCAATCAAAGGGTTGATGACCACGGCGTATTGGTTCTCCGTAGGGATAAGTTCTGGGTTATCCTTCCTGTCCCAAGTAATTGGAACCTCCGACCATCGCGGGAACTGGGGAACTGAGGGTAGAGTATCCATCAGTATCCTCATAGAGGTCTTCTGTTGTCGGACGGTGGGGGTGCCAAGGAAAGTGTGGAAAACTGCCGCCTTCTTCTCGAAGGGGTTCTTGCCTTTGCCGTCTCTCTTGGCGGAGTGCTTGGGGTCAACATCCTAGTTCATGTCACTTTAATCCTTGGACTCCTCCTCCTTCTTCTTCCCCTTGCACTTGCCTCGTGGTCTGTTCTTCCGACTTTGCTTGTAGCCAGACTCCGGGTCCTCCTTGAGGTCGTTGACGAACTTGCAGTGTCGGTTGGTATGGGTGGCTGTGCCGTTGACATCGAGGTGTACGAGGCATGACATATCGCGGTACTCTTCGTAGGTTTGGGAAATGCAGAGCGCTGCCGAGGTAGTTTCACTTCCTCGCTGCTGCCCACGACCAGCTCCCCGTCCTCGGCCACGTTGTCCGCCATCACCTCGTCCTGCAAAGGTCATGGTGACCATGTCAGAAGTTTTCTTTTCTTCTGGAGCGGTTTTCCGCTTTGTGCTGCTGTTCCTCCGAGCTTGAGTTGGAATGGCCGTTGCCGGCCAAGAGCCGCGAGCATCGTCGTCGATAGCTACGAACTCACTAGCCAACTGAATCATCTGGTTCAAGTAAAGCTGGTGATTGTCCTGCAAGCGCTTCAGCTTATGTCGGACCAACGTGCCCCTTTCCAACCCATCGATGAAGGCGGCCATGGCGGTCTGAGCGTGCACTCCTGTGCAGGAATTCATATCCAGCCAGCGAGAGAGGTAGGCACGAGATGTCTCGTCTTTCTCTTGCATGCACCGCTGTAGATCGCCAACAGTGTAGGGACGTTTGTACGTACCCTCGAAGTTCTTGGTGAATGCTTCTTGCATATCCAACCAATTGCATATGGATTTCTCCGGCAGGTCATCAATCCATTGACGGGCTGTGCCCTCCAACATCAATGGGAGGTACTTGACGGCAACATTGGGGTTACCCCCGACAATCTCGAACGCGTTGTCGTAATCCTGTAACCATGTAGCTGGCTTAGCGGTGCCGTCATAGGGCTTGATGGTCTTGTCAATCCGGAAACCTTTGGGGTAAGTTGCGGACCGTATCACAGGTACAAAGCAACGTGGTCCCAGGTATGGTCCTTCCCGGGCCTCGTGGATCTTATTGATCCGCGAACATGCATCGTATGGCTCCGAGTTTCTTTTATTCTTGTCAATAGGTGATGGGCTGCGTGAATGACGCGGGCCTCCTCTGCCATGGTGACTGCTAGGTGGTGACGGAGGCGGAGGTGGCGGTGGGTTAGCATTCTTGCTATTACCCTCCTGCGACGCCTCACGCCTGTCGCGATTGCTTGTCGGACGCGGAGGGTCATGGCGCGACCTGCTCTTGTGTCCCTGGTTGCGCTCTCCGTCATGACGGGTCTGCTCCGCGTTGTCGCGGATGGTGATGCCTCTCTGACTTGACAAGGGCATATCCGTACGACGGTGAGCCTTGGGGTCTTCGTGATGTCGGGGGGAGCGGGGCGGTGGCGATGGGCGACGAGGTTGGGCCTTTTCTCCATGGTCGGAGGATATGGGGATAGCATCCTTCCTGTTGCGCGCATCCCTCCGTCTTCGTTCTGATGAACCTGTCTGGGACCCGACATCAAGAGGAGATCTGTCCCTTGGCGGATTATACTGGCTAGACTGGCAAAGCGCTGGGTCAGACTCAAGCCTCCGAGAGGTGGCCTTTTCCTGCTGTTTTCTCGCCTTGGCCACTAGGTCATAGACCTGGTCCACCGCCTCGGGCGATCTATCCTGCTCCAGAAAGGTCTTGGTGACGATGAGGTTGAGGAAAGGAGTGGGCATCACCTGCCTGCCTTCACTGTTAATGTATGGCTTGGATTGTGCCGGCTTCGGGGGAGCCCATCCTAGGTTTCGCCGTACACCAGGATCGATGATGACGCGAGCCGGAGATTTCTTGGCCTTCTGCTGCTGTAGCAGAGTCTTGTACTCGGCCTCCATTGCTCTAGCTTTCTCTATGGATTTCTGCGCGTTGACCAGATCTCGATCTAGCTTAGCGCCTTGCTCCACGATGGCCTGTGCTTCCTCCACCAGCTGCTGGCGCTTCTCGTCAAGCTGGGTCACGTTTCGGATATGAGCTACGGTCAGTGGATCGACGAGGAGATTGCCGTACATCACTCTATCAGCTGGAGTAACTTGGGTAGCAGCAGACGTAGATGCCAGAGGTGGCAAGTTTGCGGTGCTGTTATTGCTCGGGCCGGTGCCGGGTTCCTGCGGTTGTTGCACTGGGTTAGGCGGAGGGGGCATGAACTTTGCGCAATCATTGTTGGCAGCAACAGGTGGTCCCTTCCCTTTGTCCAGAGATGTAGGCGGAGCTCGTCCGGGTTGATCTTCATCCATCGCCATCCCAATGGTGACGAACATCTCTCGAGACATGACAGTGTTGTTGTCTTGCTCGTCGCGCATGTACTCCTCCTCCATCTCCTGCATGGCGGAGTCTAGCTCTTATGTACTAAAGTCTATCTCCTCTGAATCTGCACTGAAGTCAGTGTATAACGCGTCAATCACAGAGTTGGAGGGTGTCAGGGCTTCCTCGATGATGGGGGGTGCAGGTGCAATACCAGCGACGATGACTGGAGGTGGTGGCGCAACTGTGGCGATGGCGGCCGGAGGCGGTGGTGGCGGTGGCAGAATCGGAGGGGCTCCGTCAATGAGCGCAAGCGCTGTCTGAGCTGCCACTTCAGCCTCCGCGTAGTTGTTGATGGTGTTCACCATGCTTTCGAAGGTAAGACATCCCGAAGCCTGCTGCCGCCTTAGAGAATGCCGGAGAAGTGTGCCATGGTCCAGTCTTTCCACAAAGTGATACATGTCATCATCATTGGGGTAATGTGCCAGGTCGGCCCATATACGGAGCCACCTGGCAAGGTAATCGCGGGGGTTTTCGCCCTCTCTCTGAACACAATGCGCCAGATCAAAGATGGTAACCACGCCGACAAACTTGGATCTCTGCTGTCCAGACGCACAGACGAAGCCGACGGACTTGTAGTGATCTTCCACCTTTATGTCCTGCACAGGGGCGGTTTGGGTGGGCCTTGAATTTTTCTGATCTTTGCCGACAAACTCCGAAGAGAGATCCGACATCGATCCTTCCGCGAACGTATCCCGCCTGTAGGCGGTCCATGCGGGTCTTGGTGCTCCTCCGACTCCCAGGGAACTAGTGCCCGAGTCGGTTTCGCCGATGAAGAGGTGGATATCTCCGATAGGAACGATCAAATACCGCGTAGGGTTCGTCTTCGCCAGGATCCAGAACTCGTCGAGAGGGACGATTGGAACGTTTCCATAGAATAGAACACGAGCGATGGCTACGGTTTCGCCGATTCCCGCGAAGATCTTGGTCCTCGCCCGCTAAAGAGCCTAAAGCGCCTATTGCCCCACGGTGGGCACCAACTGTCATGGTATTGCCGAAGAGTACGCCATCGAGGGGTCCTCACAGTGAGTGCTTAGAGACGTGGGGGAAGGCTGACGGTTGACGGGTACGAGGTAACACAACTTACCCAGGTTCAGATCCCACAACGGTGGCAGAATCCTACTCCTCCTATAAATCACTATAATGGCAATACGCCGAGTTACAGAGATAGGTTCGCCGTGCGAGGTTATGTGAAGTTGTCTATGATCGTCTGAGATCGTGCCCTAAAGGCGCCCATAGGCCTGACTTATATAGTCGCCAGGTCCTAGGGTTACAGGGAAAAGTCCTAGCCGGACAGGTTACAGAGTCCTACACCGTCTATTACTAGTCTAGCGTGTCTTGTACTCCAAGGCTCTGGGTACGCTGGTGAGTCCACCGTAGCCTTCCTTTATCCAGCATGGGCCTCCCTTCTGGATCCATCTAACTGGGCTGCCCAGCAGGCCATGGGCCATGCTACCAACTGTGGGCCACCCGGGTTATCCGAATAAGAGACATGCTATGAGGATACCCATATAGCATATCCCCAACACTTCACGGAGCAAGCGCTATGGACCTCGTATGATTGATCTGTTGACCAATTATGCCATTGAGAAAAACAAGGTGGCTGCAATGCTGGCCGAGAAGCCTGGGGCTGCTTCGGATGCGACGCATCCTTGAAGCCTGTCTGCTTCTTAGTTGCCCGTGTATAATTTTCATGCTTTTGCCGTAGTTCTTGTAATATTTTGTACTAATTGACTTTGCGGGTTACCACGTAGTGGTTCCACATGTGAATATATGCCTTCGTCTCCTATTATTTTTGGTGCTTTTTGTCCTTATATTTTGTCATCCGTGCGCCTCTTAGGACCCTTCGAACGTTGCGCTGGCGACTTCGTCGGTTCCTTTGGCTGTTGCCCAGCCGGCAACAAATGAAGAGTCATAATTGCCCTTGATGCATGACTGCATCCAAAGCTTGGAGAGGCATGTCCTTGTCATCCATGGCCATGCGGATGTTTGGAAATCCAAGACGGAGCGGGATGTCGCGAGAGAGGAGTATGTGCTCGAAGAGTTTTGGAAGATTGGCGAGCAGCTTCAGTGTAAGTTGCAGCAGGGTGCCTTTTACTTGTTTTGCAGTTGCGTCCATTATTTGTGGCTTCTGAGCTATTGCTCTTTTGCATTTGTCAATCTACTAACGCATGAAGAGAAAGAGCGCGTTGCTATCCGGCTCAACTGCCTCACCCAACAGGAGTTGGAGGCCGGAGGATTCTTCTGGATGGACCGTAACCGAGCAACCATGGTCACAATGGTGCATGACCGTGTCCATCAGGTATTTTAGGTTTTGAAGCGTGCAAGATCGTCACTCGCATCCATCTGGCCTGCCATGTTCCCCCTGGACGCGGCTCCATCCAGTTTCCTGGGGATGCTATGGAAGTTTCGGAGCATAGACGCCGTGAAGGATCTTGTGCACCAATAGCTTGTTGCAGGTGCAAAGGTGGCACTGGCCCTTGTTCGGCTGCACCGTCGGGATGTGGACTTGGCGGAGATAGCGGCGGGACCGGTCGTTTCTCTGGATGGTATGGCGTGGGACATGCACCCGCACTATGTTGTAGCGGTTCGTCATGCTGAAGATATTGTGCATTTCTTCGATGAGCGAACGAACGTTTTTATTCAGCGTGGTTGAGTCCTATAAGTGTTGTACAAGGCAATGTAAAATCTGTATAGTTTTGGTTGGGCTTTTTCTTCCCTTGTAAAAGTTGTAAAATGTGTTGCACGTAGTGCTTGTTGTTGGCTAGTTTGCATGTCCTTTTCGTTAGCCTGACGTGGTCAGCTACTCAGGGTGATGCGTTATCGTAAGAGTCGACAAAGTCCTTGGGTGAGGCGTAGCCCCCGAGCATGTTGTACAAATGTAAATTTCCATAATAAAAAGGTATGCCGGCTAAGGAACATAGCTTTTATTCATCGCATAGTAGGGAGCATAGGGGGCTAAGTAGCCTGGATGAAAAAGCCTTATTGTGAGTAAAGACAGCTAAGGGTAGAAGCGTCGCAGTTGTGCGACATTCTAGTGGTTGGAGTATGCTACTCTGGACTCGACATCCTTGAGGAGGTATGCGCCACATGGGATTACTCCAGTGACCACGTAGGGGCCTTCCCAGGGTGACTGGAGCTTCATGTGCCCTTTTTTCTTGACTCGTAGGACGAGGTCTCCTTTGATGAAGGACCTTGGGCGCAGCCGTCGGCTGTGGTAGTTGCGAAGGCTTTGCTAGTACACCTCCGAACGGACCACGACGATGTCACATGCCTCATCCAACAGGTCAACGACGTCTTAGAGTGCGTTCGTTGATTCGACTTCGCTATAAGCGACGACCCATGGGGCCTTGTAGCGTACCTTAGCGGGCAGCATTGCTTCGGCTCCGTGCACCATGAAGAAGGGCGTGTAGCCGATGGCACTGTTTGGCGTTGTGCGTAGGCTCTAGAGGACGGAGGGTAATTCGTCTACCCAGGCTCCCGCCAATCATTCAATAGGGCGCAGGAGTCGCTTCTTGATCCCATTGTAGACGAGGCTGTTGGCCTTTTCGACCTGCCCGTTGGTCTGCGAGTGCGCCACTAAGGCGTGCGTGATGTTGATGTCGAGCCCTTCGCATAAGTCTTGAAACTCCTTCGAGGTGAAGTTCGTGCCATTGTCGGTGATGATGCTGTGGGGCACCCCGAACCTGTAGACAATGGACTGGAAGAACTTGACAGCAGTAGCACCAGTTTGGTTGGTGACGGGCGTAGCCTCGATCCACTTGGTGAACTTATCGACTGCCACTAGGAGGAAGACATATCCTCCAGGTGAGGATTTTTGCAGCTTGCCGACCATGTCTGAGTCACCATTGAGTGAAGGTCCAGGATAATGGTATGGGCCGTAGCTCTGAGCCTGGTGCATCTGGTATGTCGGCAAACCATTGGCAGGCGTGCACTTCTTGAAGATGTCCTTGGCGTCGCGCATCGCGGTTGGCCAGTAGAAGCCAACTCACAGAGCCTTAGCGACTAGGGCGCGGCTTCCAGCGTGGTGGCCGCAGATGCCTTCATGGATGTCGAGGAGGATGCTCTTCCCATCGCTGTTGGTGATGCATCACTGGAGTACCCCAGTGATGCTTCGCTTGTATAGCTCGTCGTTGATGATGGTGAATGCTATTGAATGGCGAGCGATCTACCTGGCGTTCGTCGGGTTGTCGGGCAGTTGCTTGCTCAACATATACTTGACGTATGGTTGAGTCCATGTTTGCTCGATCGCTAGGACTTGCATGAGTCTCACCATCTCGATGTCTGTCTCTCGTTCTGCAGGTTCCTCCGTTTTATCTTATGGCGCAGACCCCAAGTGTCCCGCGACATCGACTGCGCCCTTGGGAGTTTTGTGCTTAATAGAGCGCTTGCAGATTTGTTCGAGGAACACGCCCGGCTGTACCGGAGCGCAGGTTGAGCCAATGTTGGCAATCTTATCGGCCTCCTCGTTGCTTTCCCGACCGACATGCCAGAGTTCGCAGCCGTCAAAGTCTCCTTCAAGTGAGCTGTAGAGGTCGCAGTAGGTGATCATATTGTCACTTACGGCATCGCACTAGTTCATTGTCTTCTGGACGACAAGGTTGGAGTTTCCGTAGATGACTAGTTGCATGGCACCGCAGACTTTAGCCATCCACATGCCGTGGATCAGCGCCTCGTATTCAGCCTCATTGTTGGATGCGCAGAACCTCATCCGCGACACGTATCTCATCTTATCGCCTTTGGGGGATGTGAAGATTACTCCGGGTCTAGATCCTTCCCCCCATTTGGATCCATCGAAGTGCATTGTCCAGAGCTAAGACATGTCCGGGGTGTCCGGGAGTTGTAGTTCCATCCAATGGACGAAGAAGTCAGGAAGCACCTGCGACTTGATGGCGGTGCGACACTCGTATATGATGTCCCGTGGGGACAACTCCATGCCCCAGAGGGACACTCGCCCTGTTGCCTCGGGGTTGTTGAGGATGTGTGACAGTGGTGCCTCGTTGACAACCACTATCTAGTGCTCCTGGAAGTAGTGACATAGCCGACGTGCAGCCATGAACATGTCGCTTCTGATGGTGAGGGTACCTCTGCTTTGTAGGTGTTAGCACCTCGCTGAGGTAGTACACCAGGCGTTGCACCCAGTGGATTTTTCCGTCCTCGGGTCGTTCGACCACAAGTGCTATGCTAACCACTTGGTGCGTTGCAACAATGTAGAGCAACATGGGCTCTCTCTCCGTTGGCATCACCAACACGGGAGATGTAGAGAGCAGACATTTGAGGTCTTCGAATGCCTCGTTAGCTTCAGCCGTCCACTCGAATTTGTCTGACTTGCGAAGCAGATGGTAAAAGGGAGAGCCTTTTAACCCATGCGGCTGATGAACCTGCTGAGCGCTGCGATTCTCCCAGCCAGCTGCTAGACACTTTTGATGTTCTTCGGCTTCTACATGGCTAGTACAGCCTTGATTTTCTTCGGGTTGGCCTCGATGCCTCTTTATGAGATGACGTATCCGAGCAATTGTCCAGATGGGACACCGAAGGTGCACTTTTTTGTGTTCAGCTTGATCCTATATCGATAAAGGTTATCAAACGTCTCGCGGAGATCATCGATCAATGTTCGGTTGACTTATGAAGTTAGCATCAAGGAGTCTGTTGACATCAATACCGATTGACTCTTATCTTCCCTCGGACAGTCGACACATTGTTTGCTTCACCGGACACACATCCGGGTATACATTGAGTGCGTGCTCGGCAAATTCCCTGGGTACTCCTGGCATGTCTGTAGGACACCAGACAAAGATTTCCCAACACTCACAGAGGAATTCGACGAGCACGAGTTCCTATGCGGGACTCAGGTTGTTGGCGATCAAAGCCATCTTGGTTGGATCCGTTGGGTGGACCTGCACCGCCTTGGTGTTGACCGTGGAGTCGAATGACAGGTCGGGTGCGTTCTGCTTGGTCCTAGGGGGAGGACTATTGCCTGTCGACTCCTTCAACCCCGCGAGCTCCTCTTGCATGCCGAAGGACTAGGAGAAGTCTCTGTCACAGCTATCGGACTTGGTGAAGCTTCTTGGAATGATGATGACGCCGTTAGGTCTTGGCATCTTTAGCAGGAGGTATGCATAGTGCGATACTGCCAGGAATCTTGCAAATTCCACATGACCGAGGATGGTGTGGTATTGCGAGGGCCAGTCAACCACCTCGAACTCAAGCCGCTCATGCCTGAAGTTCTTATGTGTACCAAAGATGACGTCAAGCCATATTTTGCCCAGCGAGTACACTCCTTTCCCTAGGACTATACCGTGGAAGGTTGTGTTAGATGCTTTAGAGATCATGAGTGGGATCCGCATGGCTTCGAGTGTGCTGGCGAACATCAGATTGATGCCGCTGCCACCATCCATGAACACACGACTCATCTCGAATCCCCCGATCAGCACCTCAAGAACTAGGGCAGAGTGTCCTGGGCGAGGTATGTGGCGAGGGTGATCCGATCGGTCAAAGGTGAGGCATGACTCCAAGACGCTGAGGTACTCAGTTATGGCTAGTGGAGAGGTGACGACTAGGTTTATCTGGTGGGTGATCATCTTCTAGATCCTGCTAGATGGACGCCCCTTTTGTATCATCATGGTACCCAACGGTCGGGGGTACTGCTCTGCTCCATTGTTCTAGGCCGGCGCAGCCGCAGGCTGCACGGGTCCTCCGGGAGGTGGCGGTGTGGCACCATATGTGATGGGCTCGGGGGCATAGCCGAATCCCTGATTCACTGCATCATGCCGCAACTTGGCGTATCCCTCATGGAGCTTCTGGAACTCCCTGCAGTCCTTGAGCAGATGGCTGGCTTTCTTCTTGCCATCATACTTGTCGATGTAGAAGTGGATGGTGCAGGGTCCCAACAACTTTTCGAATGCGGACGTCTCATCATCCCAAGTGCGGTGTTGCCACGATTGCGCGGGTTCCCCGCTGTCGCGGTAGCTGCCGCTGCGGTAGCCACTGATGCGTTTCCCATCTTCATGGCGGTCGGTGTATCCAACCGTGACCATATCGATCTCCTCGCGATCGTCATAGATGCACACTCTTCTTTTTCCTCGGCGGTCTGTGACCAAGGTCATCTTCGTCATCCGAACATGTTCGGTTGACGGCATCTTCACCATCCGCCTAGTGGTTGGCGATGTCCATCAGATGATCAATGGTTTTGGGCTTGATTCGGCCCAGCTCCTCTCTGAGTTTGTGGCGCCTTACGCCGCTATTAAAAGCGTCGATTGCCTTCTCCTCTGAGATGTCTTCAGCAGAGTTATTTATGATAGACCAACACTGGACATAGGAGCGGATCGACTCATTGGACCGTTGGCAGCAGGCGCGTAGCTCTTGGATGGAGGCTGGCCTCTTGCAGATGCCCTTGAAGTTGTGGATGAAGCTATATACCAGCTCCTCCCAACTACGGATGGATCCAGAGGGAAGGTTATTGAGCCAAGATCTGGTTGTGCCCTTCATCTGCAGCTAAAGGCACTGCATGGCTGTATTCTTGCTTCCACAGTGCAGCTTGACCGATGAGATGTGGTCATCTAGCCAGATCTTCGACTCCTGTAGGCTATCGAACTTTGGGTTGTCCGATGGGATCTTGAAGCCCTTGGGCATCCGAGTCTATTGTATGGCCCTGCTGAAGCATCTGGCGCCGCAGATCTCCGTGTCTTCATCCTCCGGTTCCATGGAGCATGCACGTTTTGCGCGCGATTTACCAATCTTGCGCCGCGTGAGCTTGTTGTGAGCATCATAGTTGCGGCTCCTTCGCCGCGGGCTGCGATGTCGCCGCGATAAGTTGTGATCATCCTCGTTAGATGAAGTCATACGGCTCTTTGCGAATTTTATCGTGGCCTTTTTCTTCGGCTCCGCGGGTTCTTCCCCAGATAGCGTGGCTGCAACGAGTCCGAGACTTGCAACTGCGGACTTGTGGACGGCGGATCATGGATCCCCGACTGGCAGCTGATTGGCAAGCAAGTACGTAGTAGTTGCTATGAATGCGGCCTACGACGTTTTGGGCATCATGTTGCCCTGCGAGTCCATCGACATGAAAGACAGGTCGAGTGCCTTGGTGGCCTCACGCCCGGCGTTATGGTCCATGCGCTCCAGCCGAGAGCAGCTCTTGTAGGTGGCGTGGAAGTCGTAGTCTTTGGAGGAGGACCCGTCGATGGAGGAGAGCGCGGCTCGTCACATGCTTGATTCTTCATCTGCCCTCCGACGTTGCTCGAGCTCTTTGTGATGCGCAACCTGTCGGTTATGCACCTTCACGAGGAGCTAGTGGTAGCCCATTAGCATATCACGCGAAGCATCCATAGGAAGGGGTTTCCCCGCATGGCATCTCAGACGCTCTCCCATTCGACCTCGGTGAGGTGAATCTCCTGCTGAGCCGTATCATTACTGTTGGCAGCATTGGGGTTTAGAGAATTCGGGGGATTCAGAGGGGGAACATGTCCTCCGTTTGCAGCTTTGGGGGAAGCCGGTTTGCTCTGTTATCATCGTGAGCGTCAATGATAGCCATGCACATGAAGTGGTAGGGGAGGCCGTTACTCCCGCAGCTCTCAAGTCCAGAACCATGGGTTCCTTCTCCGTAGGAGGGTCACAGAGATCGGAGTTGCAGCTGCTGCTATCATCTGAATTGTACGCCATCGAGGGTGTGCATAGGATACCGATTGGCGGCACCCACGAAGCAGGTGCAATTTCTGGAGGCACCACCCATTCAGGGAGGAGAAGGGTACCAACCCTGCCCACTTGGAAGCATAGGCTCCCGATCATCATGTCGACTACATCTCTTACGGAATCAAAGTCTTGGCGAGTCGTCGGCGAGTGTACGGTGAAGTCGATGGTGCCGAAGAGAAGATGGCTCTCCATCGCAAAGGAGTCGAAGATCATAGAAGATGGGGCCGTCACGACCTCTACATCAGCATCCCCAATTCTCACAGACGGCGCCAATTGACGAGGGTTCGACTCGTTAATGCCCATTGTTATGGACTTGGGTTTTGGAGAAGGCGGGGACGCTGGAGATCACAGAATGGCTAACAGACAAGCAACATGGGAAAACAAGGTTTACCCCAGGTTCAGGCCCCAGGAGGGAAAACCCTACTCATGCTTGTCTGCTCTTTGTTAATGACAATGCCGAAGGTTACAGGGGTGCACATATTGGATCTGGCGAGGTGTGTGCTAGGTTATGAGGTAGGTCCTTCTTGTCGTGCCCTCCTGGCGTTTATATAGATAGGACAGGTCTCGGGGATAGGCCGAGTTGGTTACAGTTTGAGGGTTTTTCCTTCAAGTTTCTATCCGAAGAAAGTGTGTCCTCCAAGGAGTCAAATCCATCCTGGGCTTGGGCCACCCAAAATCCTCCTGGGCTTCATGATTGAGGTACTCCTTCTTCATGGGCTTCTTCTAAACTAGACAGGGTAGGCTAATATCAGGTACCCATAGGGCATACCCATGTCACATTGAAAAATGGGTACCTAAAACCAAAGCTTGATTTTTCTTGTAGGACTATGCTTCCGGTGGAGCAAAATGGGTGCTCGATAGTGGAGCCACAAGTCATATGACCGGGAGCAAGTCCATCATGTCGGAGATAAGGCCAAATAATGCAAACACTATGGTCTCCTCCGGTGATAAAACAAGTTCTTAGGTATTGGGTTTTGGCAAGGTAGTGGTGACCCTAGATGTGTCCTTGGTTGACGTCATGCTTGTCAAAACACTCGGTTACAATATGCTTTCAGTTTGTGCTCTTGACGTTATGGGTCTATCTTATTTCTTTAATGATCACTCTGTGGTCCTCATGTGGAGCAAGTCCCTCATGGTGTCTTTCATAGGGTATGTAGAGCATGACCTGTATGTGGTGGACTTTTTGAGGACCACCACTCCACATGTTGTATGTCTCTATTCTAAAGCCAATAAGGGTTGGTTGTGGCATCGCCGCCTAGCCCATGTTAACATGAGGACTTTGCAAATACTTCACTCCGAGGGCCACATCCTTGGTCTTAACAATGTTTATTTTGCCAAAGAATCGTGTGTGTAGGGCTTGTATTGAAGGGAAGGTGCATGAGATGCCTCACAAGGTTCTTAATCAAATCACCATGGAAAGATGCTTGGAACTTCTCCACATGGATCTGTTTGGGCTCCATCTCATGATAGTCTTGGAGGAAATAAGTATTGCTTGGTTATTGTGGATGATTTGTGAAGATACACTTGGGTGTACTTCTTCAAGTTCAAAAGTGAAACTCAACAAACTGTCATCGACTTTGCTAATGAGGTTCAACGATAAAACAGTGCACCCATTCTCTCCATCCGAAGTGACAAAGACACCAAGTTCAAAAACTACACTTTGGATGAGTTCCTTAGTGATGAAGGGATCAAGCATCAATATTCCACTCTATATACCCCCCAAAAAAATGGTGTGGCCAAAAGGAAGAACTATACTTTGATGGATGCCGCTCGAACTATGTTGGTGGAATTCAAGTCTCCATACAACTTTCGGGCCGAGGCCATATCCACTACTTGCCATGTGAAAGGGCAAAATGCCCTTATCAAGTATTTTGGTTAATCCTATCAGCAGAGCTAGAGAGAGGACTAATGTTTCCATTAGTATCTCTATAGATGATAGTACGCATTTGATTATCAGAGGCGGTGTGAGACCCCCCATTCTTCTCTGAAGTGAAGAGTCGGTGTTTTTGTTGATTTTCTTTCTTATTTCCTTTTGAGTCTAGTAGGAAGCACCATACTATTAAGAGGGGTGATATTGATGATTTATTTGGGGATGTTCTACACCACATACACATTCACATATCTTTAGCCACACACCCACTCAAGGGGAGACATAAATTCTTTGTGGAAAAAGTGCTAAAAAGGAGGCTTCCGCGAAACTCGTGAGAGTTCCGACGCAACCGGTGTGGCCGCTGGAATTTCTGGTCACTACCGGAAATTCTCGATGAATACCGGTATGGCATACAGAACTAGGTTTCGGCAGGCCACCGGAATTATTGGTCATTTCCGGAACTTCCGGCATGGAGTCCGATTCGCCGGGGTCGTCGCTGATATTTCTAGCACACCAACTGGTGCCGCCGGACTTATTGCCGGTTTTATCGTAGGACCCCCCAAACGGCTCTTTTCCATCCCGGACTATATATACCCCTTTCTTTTCTACTAAGAGGTCAGGCATTACATTTCAGTTTCAACCTTGAGATCTCTCTCTCTCGCCATTGTTGAAACACCAAAATCTTGAGGATCTCCCATTCTACCCAACCAAATCCAAATCCCTTTGGTAGAAAGGAAGAGGAGGTCACGATCTATGTTTCCACCAAGCCAAAGTTTATTCCCCTTGAGTTCATCGAGTTTGCTTCTTACTCTTGGGTTTGTGGGAAACCCTAGGCGGCTAGGGTCGCCCTGTGACACCCCCGGGATTAGGGCTAAACAAATCCCAGACCTCCATCTGAAATAAGCTTAACCTTGAGCTCGAGAATATCCAGTGAAGAATCGGTAACACGACAGTCACCCTACGACACAAAAATTTATTATAGCAAGCTCATAAGTGAGCAGAGAACCAAATTATTACAAGCATAGGTCACTGACCAAAACATCAAACAACGGAAGGCAAATTATGCTATTAAATATAGCAAACTTAACAAATGGCCTAAGAGGCCTGAAGCATAATGATGACGTCCCAGCCCAATGATTCCAGGCTGCCGGCCGGGAACCCCAAGCTACTCGTCGATGTCGATGTAGTACGGAACTCGTCTTCAAGTGAACACTTACTCTGCCAAAAGTATCAACAAAGCAAGGGTGAGTACAAGGTGTACTCCGCAAGACTTCTGGCTAGTGGAGTTGTTTTGCGAAAAGCCATCTTTCTTTATAAAACAAGAGGGAAAATAAGCTCGTCTAATCAGAGTATTTTTAAAAGGGGATAAGAGAGCGACGTCTCCGAAATATTGATCATCATCTCTTTTGATATCCACCGAATCACCATCATCTACCAACTAGTATCACCCCCTCGCACCCATGAGGAAGCATCTTTAAGCACACATTGATCTGCCAAGTTTTACGATTAGGTTATAGTTATCTATGATCCTGAGTCCGGTCGCCAAGTCGTTCATAACCGTGAACACGGCTTTCCAAAAATATTATTACCCTGCATGGGTGTACAACTTTACCCACACATACTAACCTTCTCTTAATGCCACCAGATAAGCCCTCTTCCTTGGAAGGCCGATAGAGGGTGGTTAGACACGACCTTTACCTTGATTTCGCCGAGACCATGAGTCACGCAATAAGTATGGTTCCGCCGTAACGGGTCAAATCCCGAAGCCGGTACTTCAATATGTGAGGCGAGGTTGGTTTACCAGGGGCGCTATCTACCCCAAACAACCTCGGCCACGCTTACCTACCTATTATGAATGCACCAACTTCACCCGACAAATCTTTCAAAAGATTTTCTATGCATATATCGAATGGAACGCCCGAACTATGTGACTCATGGAATCTACTCGGAAAGTTAGTCAGTCATGAGGTTGTCCAAGCCCCGTGTGGTTGCACGCTCATCTTGGTTCCAAAGGCAAGAACTCAGGTCCTAGTGGTGGCGAGCATGGGACTAGAAAAACCACATACCACCATGGCCTCCCATACAAGCCTTCGCATATTTAATCTCATATCACCTCTGATATCATCTCATCATGTTCTCCTGTCATACTAGATTCTCTGCATCTGATACATCATCTGGATGGACCAGAACTGACAGCTATGCATGGCTAAGCAGACACAGATATAAGCTCTAGCAATGCACACACGCCAAACCTAGTTATGCTAGGAGCAGTGGATCAGGTAATGTAAGCTCAAGGGAGTAATGCAATAGATAGGATACTCTATCTATCGATAAAAGACCACAATAGAATCATATGCATCATGGCAGGAATTGAAATGCTTTCGAAAACATAGGATTATATCATGGTGGGGCTATGCTTGCCTTTGCCTGTTGATAACCCATAAGAAGATCTTCGGATATCTTGTACTTGACTTGGTTACAGTTGGTCAAGTATTGTTCCTTGATCTTTGATCTTCGACGGTGTTGACCTCAGTCTTCGATCTTGATCTCGATATCGTATTCTACCGGGAAGAACCAAACACTGGAAATAAAGTGGAAACAATCAACACATGGCATCGATGCAATGCTCAAACAAGAATGATGATATGACAAGTTAATTTGCATTGAATTGAAACCCTAAAGCATGCTCGACAACTTAATCGGGGTTCCGAGGGGTGAAAACCCTAACTCGGGAAAACTCCGGAGTATATGAGAGGGGTGCATTTGTTCTTCTAATTAAACTTGTCATGAAAGTTGATTAAAAATGCATGATTATAGCATAGATAGATAGTTCTTATTTTTCTGAACATTTTGGTATATTATATATATTTTTCTGACTTATAAATTAAAAGTTATTGAATTTACAATATTCAAAACAGTTTCTAAAATTATTAAATCATTTAAAATTGAATTACTGCGTCATCATGATGTCAGCACAGGGGAGGGGGTTGTTTTACACCGGGTCTGGGGCTACCCACGGTCACTGACTAATGGGGCCCTAGGTTAAGTTAGCAGGCCACGCTGGCGGGGCTTGGTTAAAGCCCACATCAGGCCCACGTGGGCGCCACATCGTGGACACATCAGCGCCACCTGGGCTCGACGGCGGCAGGGGCTCAGACGACCTCGGCCACGGCAGTAGAGAGCACGTGGGGCGACAGGGAAGCGAGCATCTGGCTCAGCATGATGCGGACAACCTTATAGCAGCGGCGCCGCTGTGTATTGGTCATCGGAACAGGGGCACGACGAGGTTGCTGCGGCGATGCACGGTGGTGAACATCGCAAGCACGAACCAGAGAGGGAGAGGGTGAACCAAGGACACGAGAAGATGCAGGAGCTCACCATGGAGGCGGTGTAGGGGTCGACGAGGCCGGGCTAGGTCTGAGGGCGCCGGAATCGACAGTGAGGCGACGGCCGGTGACGGGGAAGGAGGTACCAATTGCGGCGCTAGGAACGGCTCCGGCTTGCACTGACTGGGGCAATCGACGGAGTCGAGCACGGAGGTCCCTTCGGTCTGCTCAAATGGATGAGGGGTGGCCAGAGACGACGGTGACAGACGACTCCTGTGACGGCTAGGGTTTGGCCAGGGGAAACTCGAGAGAGGGAGGTCGCCGGGGAGAGTGAGAGGATAGGGAGGAGAGCGAGACGCGTCGTGGTGATCTTATCCTCATGTCTGGGGCGGCGGATGCATCGTGACGGCCGGCGGAGATCGACGGCGATGGCACAGGCACACAGCTGCTTGGGGTCGGGGATGAAGACGACGAGCGGACGACGAAGCGTTATCGGGCCTAGAGATGGGTTGCTGCTGGGCCTAGGTGGGCTACATGGGAGCGACAGGGAGGGGAGAAGAGAATTGGGCTGCGGCCCAGGTAGGTTAGACAGAAGTTTTTCTTTGTAAATTATTTTTCTATTTATGTTTTGCATTTTGTCTTTTGTAATTTCAAATCCAAATAAGTTTTGTTCATTTTGAAAATGCCAGAGGTTTATAAAATTATAGAAAATACTGAGGGGCCCTTTTATACAATTTGGGATCCTACTATTTTGTACTTTTCAAATCCAAACCACTTTGAATGGATTTGAGAGAATAAGGAGGAAACTAGGGTTAAGGGTTTTGCATTTATTATTTTATTCAGTGCACAATTTAAATGATGATGCTTGTGCAATGCACAATCAAACCCTAATTACTATTTAACTGAAACTGGGGTGTTACAGCTCTATCCCCCTTACGAGAATCTCGACCCGAGATTCCAAATGTAGGAAAAGAGACGGAGAGAGAAAGAAACAGGGTCACTCTAAAGATAAGAGGGAACACACTAAACAACACAGAGTATCTCATGGTCAACTCATGGATGGAGTGTTCAAAAACAACTCTGAGGTGACAAACATGAAACACATCAAGGTAATGGAGGAAACAAGAGGAGATGGTTTCAAGTTGTTAGATAGCTGGTCTTCATAAGGATTGAGACCATGGAACTTACATAAGAGTTTTGAAGCTTATAAGAAAGAAGGCTTCCAACAGAAAGAACATAACAAAAGGCTTCGATAGGGAACCTCTACTAAACGACTTAAGTAGAGATTTCAGGTTGCACGGATATGGATCAACAAAACCAAGCTGTTGAACTACTTTTGACATAGAAGAGTCACTTTTTCATTCAACAGAAGGCCAAGATGGAATGGTGTTTTGTGGAGAGGACTCATAAGAGTCACAAGGAACATGTAACAAGAGAAACTTCTGATTATCAAAATCATAGTCACTCTTAAACATGGTTGAGAAAACGAAGGAAACTCTTTATTCATCCAGGACTATCAAGATCTTTGCCAAAGATCAGGATATCACTTTACACCACTAGATGAATATTTAAGAATATTCCTGACAACACGAGAAGAAAGAAACTTCATTCTCAGACTTCAATTACTTGGCATAACCACATTTCCAACATAAAAGAGTCTAGAGGATCGACCGAGAGACATTTATCAACACTATTTTAAATGTTCCCCCTGATGTTCGAGAAATCAGACACCAAGTAAAGGTCGAACTTCGGATACAAGGAGACCATAAGAACAACTCCTATATTAGATTATAGAAGAAGCCTCATGAAGAGTGGTTGTTACTGCTGATTTAAGAGAATATGGCAAAAGGTATTTCCGGCTAAGTGTGTCAACCATTACATCAATCTTGCCAGACTTACAAAGAGACCTATGTCAAAACCTTGAGGAACACCAACCATCATATCTGCTTGAGATTCAGATTTGGTTAGGCGAGATGATACTTCAAACTCAGCATGTCTGAATAGAAAATGTGCAACATTTACGGCAAAGGTAAAGTCACTAGATTCCCAAGATATGGACTATAGTGCTAAGCTCCAAAAAGATGAGCTAGATTGCTATACCGACGTATTAGCAACTTGTCGAGAGACAACTGCATACACATAAGTACTAACAATAAAACACAGATGTATCCTTAAGGAATGGAGATAACTCTACTCGAATCCATGGTGACATCTTTCAACAATTGCACGTGAACCAGAGAATGTTACTTCTAACATCCAGAACACATACTTCGAAATGACCCGAAGCTGGTTCTAGAAAGTTTCCAAAATTAATTCCCAATGTTCAATATGTATTCAATCTAACATGGATAAGATAAGGATGTCATTGATGGGCTCAACAACAAACTTATCAAGACACTCCAAGAAGATGGACTCATATGTTGCTTGAACGAGACAACAATATTGGTCAGACCAAAGAACATGAAGATGTACTCAAGTGAAACATCTCAAATAGAAACACCATCAAGATAGTCCTTGGAACTGAGTTTGATTTGACGATAACCCAAATCAAATCAAAGGTGGGGGAAAATAATATATCCACAAGGAAATATTATCTTTCTTCAACACGAACAAAACTAGATATCCCTTTAAGGAGGAACTGGGTCGGATAGAACTTTTGTCTTATAACTCTCCAAGTTGTTGTTTAAGCTCAACCAACTAGTTCATGGGTATCCAGTACGGATCTTTGGAGAAAGGAGCAGTTCAGAGAACTTACTTGCTCAAGAACTTGACAACACGGTCATGTGGCAACATGGCGATACTTCTAGTAGACATCTAGAATATCACGAACCACCGATATGTCACTTAGTTCGAGAGGAAACTTGCTTAGTAAGGCAAGAAGACGTAGTCTTAGAGCTTCTGCATAAACATAACTCTTTGATCGAAGAGAGTGTACCAGAGTAGCGGACTTGATAGCACAGTCAAACTTCGCTTAGTGATAGGATTAACCAATCACACTAAGAATGACAAAAATGTCCTTATAGTTCAAACCAATAATAATTGCTAAGAATCTCAGATAGTCACCTTATTATGCACACGCATCACTGATGAGTGCGAAAGCTTGAGGAAGGGTGGGTAATATGTGTGAAAGCATCTCTTCATTAAGGGGTCATGAAACTTAACACGACCTCTTAGTATATAAGGGTGTGATACTTTAAGGTAGAACAGACAGAGGCTAATCAGTGCTTCTTGATCTGCGGGTTACAACACTTTGACCTGGTTCTAAATATAACGAGGTACTGGAGTTTGTTTCTCCTATCATCCCGAAATGATTTGTCTTGATAGACCACAAGAGTATCCTGCATCGAAAGACACCAATGCAAATTACTACTTGGCTACCAACTGGTAGACAAAGGTCGGAAAACAACAAGGGGAAAAGAACATGCTCAGGATGGAATCCCAAGATGTGGATGCATAAGTCAACAATCTTACGAAAACCAATGCATAAGAAGGATAAGGTGTGGCAGAGTCACGAGTATAGATGCGAGACTCTCGAGGAGTACTCTTGTCGTGATCGATTTGGTTCCATTAGAGAACATCTGCCATAGCTAGTTGTAGGGGAAGTCCTTTATTTTCACAATTTATTCGCGACAATAACCACAAGCTTGAAGGCTAGGATTGTAATACCAGCCATCCTGAGGTAATGTGTGAACATTAACAACAGGGGTCAAAGGGATGGATCTTGGGTTAAAGGTCAGCTTCATGTACAAGATTCACAACACCAGAATCCAGCACAATCAGGGATCTTAGGTTCAAATCCAAGGGTTAAAACCCAAAGAAAGGAGTAACTACTACTTTAGTGACATAGCGTACACTGCAAGGTAGTTATCACAGGGTAGCTTCCAAAAGAAGGAACACCTTCTGAAATACCCGAACAAACGAAAAGGAGGCACACAAGGCGAAAGGAAACCTCGAAGCCTAAACAGAACACTATAGATCCAACAATATAATATTGTGGGTCCCAAAAGATAGAGAGATCATGATAGAAAGGAATCTCTCAGATGAACAAGAGCAAAGGGGAACAAGGAATTCACAACACACACAACTCTAGAGAACTAAACACTAGGTTAACTGGCTGAGAATCGACATGCCTAGAAGGCACCTAAGTTTTGAAGGACAAGAAGAGATATCAAAACTTTTCCAAAATCAACACCAGATAAGATAACCTAGAGTTAGAGCGAAATTGGATAAGGAGAAAAAGGAGCATACTAGAATTTTCGCAAATACTTTTCATCTTTGAAATAGTTTTCACAAACACTAGACTCAACAACGACCAATAGCAAGGTTTTCCTACGGTCGGTACTTCTCTGATACCAAGAACTGTGACACCCCCGGGATCAGGGCTAAACAAATCCCAGACCTCCGTCTGAAATAAGCTTAACCTTGAGCTCGAGTATATGAAGTGAAGAATCGGTAACACGGCAGTGACCCTACGACACAAAAATTTATTACAGCAAGCTCATAACTGAGGAGAGAACGAAATTATTACAAGCATAGGTCACTGACCACAAACAACAAACAACGGAAGGAAAATTATGCTATTAAATATAGCAAACTTAACAAATGGCCTAAGAGGCCCGAAGCATAACGATGACGTCCCAGCCCATAGATTCCAGGCTGCCGGCCGGGAACCCCAAGCTACTCGTCGATGTCAATGTAGTACGGAACTCGTCTTCAGGTGAACACTTACTCTGCCAAAAGTATCAACAAATCAAGGGTGAGTACATGGTGTACTCCGCAAGACTTCTGGCTAGTGGAGTTGTTTTGCGAAAAGCTCTTTCTTTATAAACCAAGAGGTAGAAGAAGCTCGTCTAATTAGAGTATTTTTAAAAGTGGATAAGAGAGCGAAATCTCCGAAATATTGATCATCATCTCTTTTGATATCCACCGAATCACCATCATCTACCAACTAGGATCACCCCCTCGTACCCATGAGGAAGCATCCTTAAGCACACATTGATCTGCCAAGTTTTACGATTAGGTTATAGTTATCTATGATCTTGAGTCCGGTCGCCAAGTCGTTCATAACCGTGAACACGGCTTTCCGAAAATATTATTACCCTGAAGGGGTGTACAACTTTACCCACACGTACTAACCTTCTCTTAATGCCACTAGATAAGCCCTCTTCCTTGGAAGGCCGACAGAGGGTGGTTAGACACGACCTTTACCTTGCTTTCGCCGAGACCATGAGTCACGCAATAAGTATGGTTTCGCCGTAGCGGGTCAAATCCCGAAGCCAGTACTTAAAGATGTGAGGCGAGGTTGGTTTACCAGGGGCGCTATCTACCCCAAGCAACCTCGGCCACGCTTACCTACCTGTTATGAATGCACCAACTTCACCCGGCAAATCTCTCAAAAGATTTTCTATGCATAGGTCGAATGGAACGCCCGAACTATGTGACTCATGGAATCTACTAGGCAAGTTAGTCAGTCATGAGGTTATCCAGGCCCTGTGTGGTTGCACGCTCGTCTTGGTTCCAAAGGCAAGAACTCAGGTCCTAGTGGTGGCGAGCATGGGACTAGAAAAACCACATCCCACCATGGCCTCCCATACAAGCCTTAGCATATTTAATCTCATATCACCTCTGATATCATCTCATCACGTTCTCCTGTCATACTAGATTCTCTGCATCTGATACATCATCTGGATGGACCAGAACTGACAGCTATGCATGGCTAAGCAGACGCAGATATAAGCTCTAGCAATGCGCACACTCCAAACCTAGTTATGCTAGGAGCAGTGGATAAGGTAATGTAAGCTCAAGGGATTAATGCAATAGATATGATACTCTATCTATCGATAAAATACCACATTAGAATCATATGCATCATGGCAGGAATTGAAATGCTTTCGAAAACATAGGATTATATCATGGTGGGGCTATGCTTGCCTTTGCCTGTTGATAACCCATAAGCAGATCTTCGTATATCTTGTACTTGACTTGGTTACAGTTGGTCAAGTATTGTTCTTCGATCTTTGATCTTCGACGGTATTGACCTCGGTCTTCGATCTTGATCTCGATATCGTATTCTACCGGAAAGAACCAAACACCGGAAATAAAGGGGAAACAATCAACACATGGCATCGATGCAATGCTCAAACAAGAATGATGATATGACAAGTTAATTTGCATTGAATTGAAACCCTAAATCATGCTTGACAACTTAATCGGGGTTCCGAGGGGTGAAAACCCTAACTCGGGAAAACTTCGGAGTATATGAGAGGGGTGCATTTGTTCTTCTAATTAAACTTGTCATGAAAGTTTATTAAAAATGCATTATTATAGCATAGATAGATAGTTCTCATTTTTCTGAACATTTTGGTATATTATACATATTTTTCCGACTTATAAATTAAAAGTTATTGAATTTACAATATTCAAAACAGTTTCTGAAATTATTAAATCATTTAAAATTGAATTACTACGTCATCATGATGTCAGCACAGGGAGGGGGTTGTTTTACACCGGTTCTGGGGCTACCCACAGTCATTGACTGATGGGGCCCTAGGTTAAGTCAGCAGGCCACGCTGGCGGGGCTTGGTTAAAGCCCACATCAGGCCCACGTGGGCACCACGTCGTGGACACATCAGCGCCACCTGGGCTCGACGGCGGCAGGGGCTCAGACGACCTCGGCCACGGTGGTCGCAAGCACGCGAGGCGACAGGGAAGCAAGTATCTGGCTCAGCACGATGTAGACAACCTTATAGCGGCGGCGCCGCTCTGTATTGGTCATCGGAACAGGGGCACGGTGAGGTTGCTGCGATGGTGCATGGTGGTGAACGTCGCAAGGACGAACCAGAGAGGGAGAGGGCGAACCAAGGACATGGGAAGATGCAGGAGCTCACCATGGAGGCGATGGAGGGGTCGGTGAGGCCGGGCTAGGTCGGAGGGCACCGAAATTGACGGTGAGGCGACGGCAGGTGACGGGGAAGGAGGTACCAATTGCGGCGCTAGGAACGGCTCCGGCTTGCACTGACTGGGGCAATCGACGGAGTCAAGCACGGAGGTCCCTTCGGTCTGCTCAAATGGACGAGGGGTGGCCGAAGACGACGGCGACAGATGACTCTTGTGACGGTTAGGTTTTGGCCAGGGGAAACTCGAGAGAGGGAGGTCGCCGGGGAGAGTGAGAGGATAGGGAGGAGAGCGAGACGCGTCGTGGTGATCTTATCCTCGCGTCTAGGGCGGCGGATGCATCGCGACGGCCGGCGGAGATTGACGGCGATGGCACGGGCATGCAGCTGCTTGGTGTCGGGGACGAAGACGACGAGCGGACGACGAAGCAGTATCGGGCCTAGAGATGGGTTGCTGCTGGGCCTAGGTGGGCAGCATGGTAGCGACAGGGAGGGGAGAAGAGAATTGGGCTGCGGCCCAGGTAGGTTAGACAGAAGTTTTTCTTTGTAAATTCTTTTTCTATTTATGTTTTGCCTTTTCTCTTTTGTAATTTCAAATCCAAATCTGTTTTGTTGATTTTGAAAATGCTAGAGGTTTATAAAATTATAGAAAATACTGAGGGGCCCTTTTATACAATTTGGGCTCCGACTATTTTGTACTTTTCAAATTCAAACCACTTTGAATGGATTTGAGAGAATAAGGAGGAAACTAGGGTTTAGGGTTTTGCATTTATTATTTTATTCAATGCACAATTTAAATGATGATTCTTGTGCAATGCACAATCAAACCCTAATTACTATTTAACTGAAACTGGGGTCTTACACTCCCGGAGGCATTTGGCTTGTGATTTGAGTTTGTGAGGTTTTGGAGACCACCTTAAAGTCTACCATGAGTAAGTGAGCTATTTCTTCATGGAATAGGCTCGGAGAAGAAGGTTAGCCTTCACGGGGTTGGGGAATCCTTCATGGAACCTCACACCTCTCCAAGATGTCGTAGCCCCCTTCCCAAAGGGAGTGAACACGGGAATGCATCTCCGTCTCCGCGTGCTTCGGTTATTCCTAAACCGAACCTCTTCTTGTGTTGTTTACTTTGTGATAGCCTTCGAGCTTAAAGTATCTTGTATAACCATCTAGGTTGCCTCACCTAGTTTGCATTTAGGCACACTTATATTCCACAAAGTCTAAAACTTGCAAAAGACTATAAAGAAATTTGTAGAAACCTATTCCCCCTCTAGGTGAAGCATCTTACCCTTTAAATTGGTATCAGAGCCAAGGGCTCTTTTAAGGGCTTTATCGCCTAAGAGAAAAGATGGTTTTCTCCAATGATGAGGAGGATAAGACTTATTCGGTCAAGGAGCTTCACGAAATCATGGCCAAGAGTGCCCCTAAAAAGGACAAGGTTGATTCCAATCTCCTTGTTCGAATGATTTTCCTAGAAGGACAACTTAAGGCTATTGTTGAGGGGGATTTTCTTGGTAACCCATTGGTAGTACCTCATGGGAGGCCAATGGATGCCAGAAAGGAAAAGGATGTTGAGTCTGCTCATGAGGGTGACTCGACAAAAGTCTCCACGCCCTCTAATCAATTCCCCTATGTCTATCCTAAGCAAGAGAACATCATGCCTCATATTAATGGTTTGGGTCCCGTACCTCATTTTGATGGAACTCACTTCTCTCATTGGAAAGATTCTATGGAATATCATCTTCGCAGCTATAGTGTGGAGCTTTGGGAGATTGTGTGCAAATGCTTCTATCCATAAGATCCCAACGAACTCACTCCGGGAGATTACTATGACCATCAACTAAATGCAACAGCTTATGACAAGATAAGGAGTGCCATCCACTACACTCTCCATGATCAAGTTAGTGACATCCCCACCGCAAATGATTTTTGGGATAGGATTGTCATTATCCAAGAGGGAAAGTCTCTTATCCAAAAGTCCAAGTATGAAGCTGCCAAGTCAGAAATGAACATGTTCATGAACCATGATGGTGAGTCCATCATGGAAGCATACAAGAGACTTGTTGCCCTCCGCGTGAAGATTGGTGGTCTAGGATGTGAGAAGTATGATGATGGGTTCAACTTGAATGATGATCTCATCAAGTCCAAGATTTTCTCCATGATCGTGGTCATCGACAAGAAGCTTGACTTGAACTTGCAACTCCTAGATTCAGCTAACCATGTCTCTCCCGATGACCTAGTATCATATCTTGTTGCCATGGATAACCTGGTGGATGAAGGACAAAAGAGCAATGATATCAATCGTGCTATTGGGTTTTCTCATTCTCTAGCATTAAAGGCCGAGCATGTGAAGAATATGTTGCAAGTGAAGAAGAAAATGATAGTGATGGATTTGATGATATGCTCTCTCAACTTGCACTCTTCACCAAGAAGGAGAAGTTCAACCAGATCAAGTGATAAGAAAAGGACATGTTACAATTGTGATGAGTTGAACCACTTTGCTAATAAGTGTCCATATGAGAAGATACTTGACAAACCCAAGTATGAAGAGGGTGCCAAGACAAGATTGAAGCCACAAAAGATACAAGAGGAACAATAGGCGTGATGTAAAAGGCTTCCTAGGTTAAGAATACATATCCGATGAGGAAGAGGAAGAATAAAAGGTTGTTGGTGTGGCCGGTTTGGCCTTTGCCGAACCAGGGTCACTCTTCACCTACGACTACACCCAAGGACTACACCGACGACTCTCGTACTCCCAAGGTCGCCGCCACTTGTCTCATGGCAAGGAGCTCCAAGGACGTATACGACATGGAGTGTGAAGATGAGTAGAAGATGGTGGATGTGACCGGCTTGGTTTATGCCGACCCTGGGTCACTTCTTACCTACGACTACGACAAGGACTACACCAAGAGTTCTCCTACTCCCAAGATCACCGGATCTTGCCTTATGGCGAGGAGCTACAAGGTAATATCTTCCCCTCCATCTCTATCTAGCATCTTGGATGATCATGTGAGTAACAATGATAGTGATAATGATGAATTTGGTGAACAATATATACAAGAAATGTATGATATCATGCAGTATCTTCCTAGTATTGCTCGTGCTAGAGTCAATAAATTAATGGAACTTGTCAATTCACATGACAAGACCATTGATAGTTTGGAATCTCATATTGATGATGAGAAATGAAGATTCGATCTTCTTGAGGAAGAGCTATGCAAGGAAAAGAACACCACTTCACTTCTTAAACAACAAACTGAGACTTTTGAACTTGAGAAGGCAAAAGCCATGGATACTATTGATAGGGATAATTCCTTGTCCCAAGAGCTTGATGCTTCAAAGAAAGAGCTTGAGGTTGCTCGTGCTTCTCTTACCAAGGATCTTGAGCACCTTGAAAAGGCTAACTTCCTTGTAAAGTGTGAGCTCATAAAGCCTGAGGAGAACCATGATCAACTTCGAGTGACCTATGAGAAGGCTCTTGGTACATTGAAGGATCCAATTATTTTTGAGAATGTTTCTTGTTCCCGTAACTCTACCTTTGATCAAGATCTCCTCATTGAGGAAAATAAGAAGTTGAAATAACAACTTGAGAAGGAGTGTCTCGCACCTACTTCCAAGGGAAAGATTCTTGATGAGATTCTATCCCGTCAAAAGACGAGGTCTCCAAAGGAAGGTGTTGGGTTTGACTCAAAGAACAACAACACTAATTCCACTCCACCAAAGAAGATCAACTTTGTGAAAGAAGGGCACAAGGTGGATAACCAAGTCAAGAAGAATATTGTGAATGGGGGAGCCATAAGGGGCAACCCCAATCATAAATATGAGGGAAAATCTAATCCATATTATGTTCTATGTAAGGGCACTCAAGGGGATGTATATGCCAAATGTGTTGGCCCTCGCATTGGTTATGCTTATAGGTGGTACTCAATTTGGGTACCAAAATATCTTATTACTAATGCTAGGGGACCCATTACTCAATGGGTTCCTAAATCAAAGAATTGATTTTGTCGGGATATGCCTCCGGTGGATCAAAATGGGTTTTTGATAGTGGATGCACCAATCATATGACCATAGGTAGAAGTGGTCTTGACCAATTCATTCATGATGTCAACTCAACATTAAGCATCACTTTTGGTGATAACTCTAAATGAAAGGTACTAGGTTATGGAAAGTTGGTGGTCTCCAAGGCTTTGTCCCTAGAGACCGTCTTTCTTGTTGAAAAACTTGGCTATAACTTGCTTTCAATTAAACATCTTGTGAGTGCTAGCTATGATTCCTATTTTTCTATAACATTTGTGAAAGTCTTTAGGAGTGATGATCTTAGTTTGGTACTTGTTGGACATGTGGAAGACGACCTTTACGTGGTTGACCTCTCAAAAGAGAGCCAATCTCTTCCTACATGTCTAATGGACAAGGTTGACAAGGGATGGCTTTGGCATCACCGCCTAGGCCATGTCAACATGAGAAATGTTAAACAACTCCTAAAGGGTGAGCATATTGTTGGACTAATTAGTGTATCTTTTGAGAAAGATCATGTGTGTAGTGCTTGCACCTTTGGGAAGCAAATTGGGAAGCATCGTCCTTCCGTTTCCAAGGTGGCCACTTCAAGGCCCTTGGAGGTTCTCCACTTGGATCTCTTCGGGCCATCAACTTATGACTCTATTGGTGGAAGGAAGTATGGTCCTGTCATTGTTGATGATTATTAAAGGTATACTTGGGTCTTTCTCCTCAAGTCAAAGGATGAGACCTACAAGGAATTCGTGATCTTCGCCAAGCAAGCTCAATGCACTCATGAAGTGGAGGTCAAGATCATTAGAACCGACAACGGTACTGAATTCAAGAACTACACCATGCAAGAGTTCATTTAAGATGAGGGGATCAAGCATGAATTCTCGGATCCCTATATCCCTCAACAAAACGGTGTTGTTGAAAGGAAGAACTGTACAATCATTGAGATGGCAAGAACAATGTTGAGTGAATTCAAGTCACCCCACAACTTTTGGGGAGAAGCCATTGCTACCAGAGTTCACTACATGAACCGACTCTTCCTCCGAGCTCCCTTACACATGACTCCGTACAAGATTCTGACAAGAAGCCCAACGTCAACTGCTTCAGTGTATTTGGGTGCGAGTGCCTCTTCAATAAAAAGAAAGAAAAGCTTAGTAAATTTGAATCTAGAAAAATACAGGGTATCTTTGTTGGTTATGCAGAAAACTCTCATTAATATAGATACTACAACAAAACCAATGGTTGTGTTGAAGTATCTTGTGACGTGGAGTTTTTGGAGAATAATGCCCCCCAAGAGGGGCAAGTTGTTTCACGTGATGTAGGTGATGGAGACTCCTCTCAAGTCATCAAATTGATGTGTATTGGGCATATTTTGTCCACAGAATCCCACATTCATGATCAAGAATCCCATAGAATCAAGCTCAACCTAATAAGATCCTAGCTCTACCCAAGTTGAGTCATCAAGTGCACCACAAGATCAACATATAACTCAAGATGTCACGCAAACCGAAGAACAAGAACCAAGCCCTCAACCTATTGAGCAATACCAAGTAAAAGAACAAGCTCCTCCACCTCAAGGTCAAGCTCAAGATTGTGTCAATTATTAAGGACCTTTAAAATATGATTTTTTTGATCATGAAGGCACAATTCGGAAGATCAAGGCCGCCTCCATTGCAAGTGGGCTCCAAGTCAAAAATATCCTCGGAAGCATATCAAGAGGGATCAAGACTCACACCAAGAATAAGAATCTCACAACCTTTTTTCGGCATCATGCATTTGTGTCAAACTTTGAGCCACTCAAGGTTCATGAAGCCTTGCAAGATCCAGATTGGGTCATTGCCATGCGAGAAGAACTCGAGTGCTTCACCCGCAATGAAGTTTGGTCTCTTGTAGAGAGGCCTAAAGATCATCGCATCAATGTCATTGGGACCAAGTAGGTGTTCAAGAACAAGCAAGATGAAAACAGAACCTTCACAAGAAACAAAGGAAGGTTAGTGGCGCAAGGGTATGCCTAAATAGAAGGTATTGACTATGAGGACACCTTTGTTCCTGTTTCTCACCTTGAAGCTATTCGTATCTTGCTTGCTTATGCATCTTTTCACAACTTCAAGCTTTATCAAATGGATATGAAAAGTGCATTTCTTAATGTTCCCTTGAAAGACGTTGCATATGTAGCTCAACCCCCGGGTTTCAAAAACACACGCTATCACAACCATGTCTATCTACTCCATACAGAACTCTACGGACTAAAGCAAGCTCCTCGTGCTTGATATGAGCACCTTAGGGATTTCCTACTCATGGACGGGTTTAGCGTGGGTAAGGCCGATTCCACCCTTTTTCACCAAACGTGTTAAAGGGGGTAGCTTATTCATTGTTCAAATTTATTTTGATGATATTATCTTTGGTAGAGTTAATGAATCTCATAACAAAGCTTTTTCCGAGTTGATGAATCTGAAATTTAGGATGTCCATGATGGGGGAGTTGAAGTACTTTCTAGGCTTCATTGTGAAGCAACTTGCTCAAGGCACCTTCATCTCCCAAGAGAAGTATGTGAAGGACATGCTCAAGAAGTTTGAGATGACCAATGCTAATCCCATGAAGACACCCATGCCGCTAAATGGGAAACTTGGTCTTGGAGTAGGTGAGAAGGACATGGATCAAAAGGTATATCACTCTATTATTGGTTCCTTTCTCTACCTTTGTGCTTCTAGGCCGGATATCATGTTAAGTGTTGGAATGTGTGCTCATTTTCAATCTGTTCCCGAGGAGTGCCATTGGATGGTGGTCAAAAAAATTGTTATGTACCTTGTTCTCACTCCTACTCTCAGGCTTTGGTATCCAAAGGGGTCAACCTTTGAGCTTGCTGGCTATTCGGATGCCGATTAGGCTGGTGATAAGGTTGACCGTAAGTAGACCTCCAGGGCTTGCAATTCATTGGACGGTCGCTGATGAGTTGGTCATCCAAGAAACAAAACTCCACCGCCCTATCCACCGCCGAAGCCGAATACATATCTGCGACATCTTGTTGTGCTCAATTGTTATGGATGAGGCAAACCTTGAAATACTATGGTGTGTCTCTTGGTACGGTGCCTCTTCTATGTGACAATGAAAGCACAATAAAGATCGCCAATAACCCCGTCCAACATAGCTGCACCAAACATATTGACATTCGCCACCACTTCCTACATGACCATATCACAAATGGTGACATCAATCTCACTCATGTGGGAACGATGTTCCAATTCGCCGATATCTTCACAAAGCCTTTGGATGATTCCCGTTTTGTCATGTTGAGGCGAGAACTTGGTATTCTAGATCCTGAAAACTTGGATTGATTTACTTCTTGCACTATATTCTTGCTCGTAACATGCTATGTAGCCTAGTCGCACAACACATATGGGGATAGTTGTCATACCATGTCTTGGTTTGATTCATACCCATGTGTGCAATATTAAACAATCTCGTGTCATGATATGGGTCCAAGCATCTATCTTTCAGGCGCCATGACATGTGTGCTTAAACACAGGGGATAAATTCCTTGCCATATATTTGGTTATTGTGTATTGGGTGATTTGAATTTTGATGGTGAATACGCATGTCCATTGCTGCTATTGGTGTTTGTTTGTGTTTATTCCAATGGATATGGGTTACTTCTGTATTTGATTTGGATCTGTTGTATATGATTATATGGTCTCTCACAAATTCCATGTCAGAAATCCCTACCTGTATCTCCATGTCTCTCTTTTGGCAAAAGTCCAGGTCTTGCCGGTTTGGTAGTCGGAATCTCTGGCGGCCGACCGAACTACCATACAAAGCTTAGTTTTGGCCAGCCTCCAAAATTCTTGGTCGCCACTAGAAGTTTCGGCGATGGGCTCAGTTCGTCGGTCCTCCCGCTGGAATTTCCGGCAACCATATCGGTTCGACCAGACTTTCTGCTGGTTTGTTCTTTTGAGGGTATTTAAGTGCCTCGTGCGTGTGAGCTATTCCATCCTCTCTCTTCCTCCTCCCCGCGCCCCCTCCTCCATGGCCGCCGCCTCAAGCTTCCCCACCTCCCCATAGGCCCTTCCCTCCACCCAAATCCCCCACCCAAACTCCACCACTCATATATCGGGTCACTACAAGTCTTTTCACCGAAGGTTTTGCTCCCTCCTTGCTCGCATTGGGAGATCGGGGATTTCTCTCCCTCTCCTTCTGTGACCTTCTTCTTTGCCCATCTTTGGCAAGTGAGGGCATGGATTCTTCGGATTCTCAGGGTAATGTGCTTCACCATCTCTTGCTCTCTCTTTTTCTAGTTTTTCTCTATCCCCACGGTAGTGAAACCCTAGATTTGAGACCAAGACCTTGCTCCCCTGGTCGTCTATCCTGCCATCCTGTCACCTTGTTTTTCCTATAAATTATTTGTGTGCAAGTCCTGAGTCATGGATAGCAACTTAGTGAGATTGCATGTTCCACGAGCGATTTCGATCGGTTTCGCTGGAGTAGCTGCCAAAATTTCCGGTCGCGTTTCCGGTCGACCGGACATGTCGTCGGTTTTTCGGGTGGCTGAGCCGGCGCCACCGGACCTAGCGCCGAAAATCCTTGTCACCAAGTTATGTTGTCCATGCACTTTCCCGAACATAATTTTCTTTTAGTTTTTGTTGAGGTCTTATCCTATGGCATATACACTCATTTGCATGTTTTGCTCTCCGTTTTGTGTTTTCCTTTTTGCAGCTTCCAATCATAGCGAGTTTGAGCCTGACACCACCAAAAATAGAAAGCTAGCTGTGACTCGGGCTCCTCATCCTCCTCATCATCTTACCAAGCACGAAGAAGCAGCCCTAGCAGCAGCAGCAACCATAGGTTGTTCCGATTCAGCTAGTGGTCAGAAGGGTACAAAGAAGAAATCATCTGCTGGATGGGCTTCCGCCAAGGGAAAGTCCAATCTTGGCCCTACTAAATAAGAAGATCCTCCTAGCTACAACACCACTAAGGACATCTCCGTGAATGAATGGAGGCATATTAGAAGGTAGAATCCATATCGTTTTCATGACCGCACCTATCAAGCTACTGACAAGCTCTTCTAGACAGACACTCAGAAATGTTTTTGGGAGGACTTCTATAATGAGCCCTCTTGCATGAGGCAGCGATATGATTCGTCGTAAACATATTTATAATTTTTGATGTTCCATGCTTGTTTAGTATCCACTTTTGCTATGCTTTGTCTACACTTTGAGGTATTTTTATACATTTTCTAGGACTAACCTATTAACAAGATGCCGCAGTGCCAGTTGCCTGTTTTCTACTGTTTTTGGTTTCAGAAAAGCTAGTAAGGAAATATTCTCGGAATTGGATGAGACAAAATCCAAATTCAATATTTCACCAAGGATAACACGGAGTCCAGAGGAGAGATGGAGGGGAGCCACAGGGTGGCCACACCCTCCCCATGCGCGGGCCCATCCTGGGCCACGCCTAGGCAGGGTGTGGGCCCCCTGGCAGCCCTCCTGCCTAGCCTCTTCGCCTATATAAGTCCCCCGATGCTAAAACCCTAAACACCCCATTAGATCTCCACGAAATAGTCCATATCCTCCGCCACCATCGTCCCTAGATCGGGGGGAACTGAAGCTCTTCCTGGCACCCTGCCGGAGGGGAGAGATCATCCCGGAGGCCTTCTTCATCACCATGCCAGCCTCCGGTATGATGCGTGAGTAGTTCACTCTTGGACTATGGGTCCATACAGTAGCTATATGGTTGTTTCTCCTCCTTTGTGCTATCATGTTTAGATCTTGTGAGCTCCGTTCATGACCAAGATCATCTATTTGTAATCATGCATGTTGTGTTTGCGGGGATCCGATGGATATTGAGATACTATGTCAGATTGATTATTGATTCTATCATGTCTCATTAATTATTGATTCTATCATGTCTGTGTTGTTTGAGATCTTGCATGCTCTCCGTTTCTAGTAGCTATCTTGGCCAAGTAGATGCTAGTGACTCCAAGAGGGATTATTTATGCTCGATAGTGGGTTCATGCCTCTATTGAATCTGGGGAAGTGTCAGAAATCTCTAAGGTTGTAGATGTGCTTTTTCCACTAGGGAGAAAACAACAATCTCTTGTTCATGGAACAATTGTGTTGTTTACTTTACACACATTGCTTAATGCAGTTATCCGTTGCTTGCAACTTAATACTGGAGGGGGTTTGGATGATAACCTGAAGGTGTATTACTAGTCATAGATACAGTTGGATGGAGGTCTATGTATATTGGTGTAAAGCCCAATCAAATCTCATAGGATCATGAATGTCTAGTATTGCATTGTTATGCCTTGCTCAGTTCCTGTCAATTGCCCCGCTGTAATTTGTTCACCCAACATGTTATGTTATTTATCTTAAGGAGAACACCTCTAGTGAACTGTGGACCCCGGTCCAATCTTTACCATTGTTACATAATCTACTGTTACTGTTTACTTTCTGCAAGAAACCATTACCTTCCACACCATACGTTGAATCCTTTGTTTTCAGCAAACCAGTGAGATTGACAACCTCACTGTAAGTTGGGGCAAAGTCTTGAGTTTGTGTTGTGCAGGATTCCAAGTTGCTAGAAACACCTTGGAGTTGTTTCCTTGCTCCTACTAGTTCAATAACCTTGGTTTCATAACTGAGGGAAAATTTACCGCTGTGCTCATCATACCTTCCTCTTGGGGTCTCCTAACGAAGCTCTACTATTGAGCCGCGTCACGATACTTCGTTCCTCCCAAGTATCTCAATGAGGATCACTATGAGCGCTACCTCTCCACAGATTTTCAGTATATTGACGTGGCTCTGAAGCAGTTGGATGTCTATGACCTCACCACTATCAACGTGAAGCTCATGCCTTATACCATCCCTCAGTTCTTCTACACCGCTTTCTTCCACACCGATGATGCTCGCACCATCACCTAGATGACCGATACCAAGCCGTACTCGACCACTTTTGTTGAGTTCTTCACTGCTTTGGGTTACCCTCCTGAGCAAGTTTCTGGCTTCCATATTCACTCCAAGAAGGCTTTCAGCAATAACCGCATTCTCCAGTGCTACGCTAGTGATCCCAGCCATGCTCCTCCCAGTTTGCTAGGCATGTTTTACTATTACATCGTCCTTGCCAAGCTTTTTCGCCAAAATCTTGTGAGCAAGGCCGGTGATGTTGTTGATGTTAGTGGTCACCACAAGAACCTGATGTAATATTGTGACCATATCCGTCTGAGGAAGATTAATGGGTGGAACTTCATCTTTTGTGAGATTCAGCAGTCCGCCGAGAAGTGCATGACTCCCAACTCCTGTTAGTACATTCAGCGTCTGGTTGAGGCCACTATCTACAACTCTCCCAAAAGTTTTGCGTGAAGAAATGGACAATTTCACCTTACCTCTTCGGGGCACCCATGTGGACCTCCCCCAGATGAGGCCGACTAAGAAACGAACCAAGCTTGCTCATGATCCACTCCTTGCTGGTTCTAGCTCTCGTCATGCTCTCCCCCACAAGAAGGGGCTTGTGAAAGAGCATTTCATGATCTCTAGTGTTTTGTGTGTTAGATAACAATGTCGAGGATTATTTAATGTGTTTTGAAGTGCTACGCGTCTTAGCATATTCCAAAGGAGAAAAACGATGTTCTTGGGGGGGGGCAAATTATCCGCCCCTGCCAAGGGCCGGATAATACGACCCTCCCCAAGTCCAAGTGCAGGCAAGGCGCATCACACTGCATGGGGACGGATTTTCCCCCGGATTGTCTGGCTAGGCCGGATAATCCCCCCCCAGGATTTCACCAAGGAGGGCCAAGGCGCATTGTACTGTATGGGGAGCGGAGAATCCCCAGATTGTTCGGCCAGGGCCGGAGTTTTTTCCCGGGCCGGATAATCCACCCCTCGAGGATTTTTGAGAAGGAGAACTTGGCGCGGTGCACTATATGGGGGGGCGGAAAATCCCCTGGATATTTCGACCCCGGGGCAGACTTTTTCCCCAGGGGTATAACCGCACCTAGTGGGGGCCGGATAATCCCCCAAATGTCTCCAACGACCAGTTTTGGCAGGGGGTATTTATTCCCCATCACCTCCTCCTGCTAGAACTCTTGATTCATTTCGAAAAAGTTTAGACCTGTTCTTCAAGCTCCAACAAGAGATCTCCACCTTCACCCACCCAAAGACTTTGATCTTTGGGGAATCGAAGGAGGAGGTCTCGATATTCATCAACAATAATCAAGCTCTTAACTTCCCCTCAATTCACTTGGAGGATTCTCGATCTAGTGTTTCTTGCAAATATCTAGATCCTTGTTTTGGTTATTTGATAATCCTTGTTCTTTTGGCAGCTTGTTGTCATCACGAGAGTCACCAATTCAGTTGTGGATGTGGGACCCTCTAGCGTTGTAAAGGCACTGGTTCCCGCCTTGAAGGGTACCAATAGTGGAAAGGTGGATCAGGCCTTTGGTGGAGAGATCCACCGGAGAATAGGGTGAGGCCTATTGTGGCGTGGTGGTATTAGAACTGCCCACTAAAGGAAATATGCCCTAGAGGCAATCATAGAGATGATTATATTTCTTATGTATCCATGAGTTATTGTAATGTTCCTTGAATATCCATGTCAGGCAACTTGTATTGATTGGTAATTAGGTGAATTGTTTGTGAAACTCTTTACTTATATGGTTATTTAATAGTTGTCCCTAGTCGGAGTTCATGTGAAGGCACACGTGAATATTAGACTAGCACATCGATTGGTTGATGAATATGTTTCGCAAGTTATAGACATGGAGATGCCAAACCAATGATGTCTACACATGTTATGCACATGGGGTTGGACTGACCCAACTTGAGACTGGCAATTAGACTTGCAGCTCTCTCTACACATCGTGTACGTTTTGTCCTTAGACCTGAGATTGTCGCATGTACTTGAGATGTGGATCGACCTAATTTGGGGCTATTAGACGCTACTCCGTAACTAGGTAGTCTAAAGGTAGTTTTCAGGTTTGTCCTGAAGCATGCTGCAAGGCATGGTCAATCAAGATGGGATTTGCCCCTCTCTACTCGAGAGAGATATCTCTGGGCCCCTCGAGTGATCAGGTCCAGAAATGCATGGTCATGCTACATAAGGTTAAGAGTTAACCTAGTAAAGGGATTCTGAATCATAGTATCGAGAAAGGGAGGTCAGATTGGAGCTAGACCAAATATCGTGAGGCAAAGGGAAAGACATGTACTAAACCTTGTGATGGTTCGTCCGATATGATCTTTGTATGCGTTTAGGAGTTGGCACGTCTTGCTAGAGGCCACTACCAACTATTGACAGAATAAGTGTATTCGTGTCTTGTCTACACGTATATGAACCTATAGGGTCACACACTTAAGGGGCTGGAAGCCTAATAAGGATTGGATCCGAATTAGACCAGGCTTAGGCTACTAATGGGATGCTAATGTAGAAGCCCACTAGGGACGCCTATATAAGGGAGTGTGGGGAGAGCTGACCAGGGTCAGACCATTCCACCCAGCCGCCACTCCTCGCGCCTGTGTTGCACGCGCAGACCTAGCAGCCCGGCGTCTGACGCTTCCACCCTATACGTGTGGATACCTCGGAGGTGTTGCAGCTATAGCACTTGGATGAGCCACGCAAGAAGAGCTGCTCGTGGGACGAGGACGAGGAGGAGACGTAGAACATCTACACTTCCTCGACGCGCTTCATCAAGTTCCGCAACTACGCGTCTAGTGGTAATCCCGTGATCTATGACAACAATATTCCTGGTTTACGCGGTAGAAATTTTTGATTTGTGCTAGTGTAGCCTACCCGTATCCCTTCACCCACCCCTCCAACACAGATGTACTTCCCTTAACAAGGAAGGTACTGCGGTCAAACATATCCCTCTGTCTCCGCGTGCTCCATTACGGTTTCCTAGCTCCTCTTCACACGCTTAGTAGTTAGGTTTGCATATAGGGAAATTCTCGCAATTGCATATCTAGAGAATTTACTTTGTGTCAAGCCTAAAATTGAAAAATAACTAAAATTTGAAGTAGCACCTATTCACCCCCTCTAGGTGCCCATACGTCCATTTCAATTGGTATCAGAGCCCCGGCTCTTTATTCGGGCTTAACCGCCTAAGAGAAATATGGGTACCAAGGGATATGGGAGTGAGGCTGCGGACATAGTCACCATGAACAATCTCAAGACACTGGAAACAACCTTGATTAGTTCAATGGAGGCTAAGATGTAAGAGATGCGTCAAATGATTATGCGTCTCTTCGCACCCACAACCCCACCTCCATCTTCCTCTGAGGCCGCCACACCGCAATCTAAGGAAAAGGGTAACACCGGTTCAAAAGAAGACGATGTGGTAGGTTATGGCACTAGTAAGAGGTCCTGCTCGAAAAAGGGAAGTGGTAAGGAAGAATATAGTGGGGTCCCTCATGTATATTCACCTGATCCACCTATCCTCCACCCTCATATAAACAATAGGGGTGATCCACCCAAGCTTTCTGCATATTATTTTAATCAATGGCAATTTTTTGATGAAGTCTCATGTGTGCATCTCGTCCATTGAGTTATGGAAAATCATCGAGAATGGTATTCATGTTGGATATCCAAACAACCTAACAAGAAGAGAGGTTATGGACAGCCAACTCAATTAATGGCTTTACACATGATCCAACTTGGTGTGGGTCCCAAGGACATGCCCCACATAAAACATCTCAACACAACAAATGAAGCTTGGGATGCCCTCACCGAGCTCTTCATTGGAAATTAAATCATGAGAAGAAATAGGTATGATGCTTTGAGTAACCAAGTTGAAGGATTTTATATGATGGATGGCGAGGATCACGAGGATATGTATAGAAGGCTCAAGTCAATAGCCACCACATTCAGAAATCATGGTGCTTCCCACGTTGATGACGTGTGGATCAAAAGAAAGTATGCTAGTTCTCTTATGCCACTTGAGCCTATAGATTTGAAGAGCCTCCAAGGTAGAAAAAATTACCACGAAATGACTTCCAATGAGGTAATGCAAGAAATGGCAGCTTTCAAGGTGTCCGCCAAGAATGCAGAAGACGCTCGTGCTCGAACCATTGGAATGTAGAAGGGGGTCAATGTATCCTTCAAGGCAAATGTCGCTAAACAAGACGATGATGATAGTGAAGCTATGAAATGCCTCGAGTATGTCAAGAGGGCTCATGGTGAGTACATGGCATTCTATGCCAGAAACTTTTGGAAGGACCCCGCAAAAGCCAAATCTGAACTTGAACACAAGAGTGGGTCAAATGGAAGAAGGGAAAATGGTCCTAAGTTGAGAACATGCTTTAATTGTGGAGATTGGCTGCACTTTTTAACTGAGTGTCCATATCAAAGTAGAGAAGATAATGGAGACAAGCTCATCCTCAAAGAAAAGTAAAAGGCTCCACGAAAGAAGCAATTTGTGAAGAAGAATGCTGCTTTCAAAAAGGAACCAAAAATTGTTTTAGTGGCTCAAGAGGAGTATTCATCCGGAAGTGAAGATGAAGAAGACGATGATAACTCACAAGAGATAGAAGCCATAGCCACCACATAAACACTGGTATATCTCTTCGACTCACCTAATGAAAACACCATCAACAAAAAAGTCACTCATGGCAAGAGGTTCCGAGGTATCATCTTCAACCACTTCCTTTCCTAAGACTATGATTGACATGGATGACTCTACTAGTCTTAAGGTTAAGGAAGAAATTATTGCTTTGGACTATTTTATCACTAACTTGCAAGGTAAGCACAAAATACATTTTGAGGCTCTCATGGACCAGCTTGCTTAAATCGAAATGCTCCTTGAAGAAAATGGTAGAATTGAAAGGGAGGATGCAATGGAAATTGCATCTCTAACAAGTGCTCTAGAGTAATAAGAAGAGCCTCGAGTCTCTTTGTAAGAGAGACTTGATTCAATCGAGGAGTCACATGAAGAATTTGTAATCAAGCTTACAAAAGAACGTGACAATGTAGTGGCCAAAGCAAACAAATTAAAAAAAGGAGAAAGTTGAATTTGAGGATGCTCATGCTAGAATCTCGAGGAATTGGAGAAACTTGACATTGCTCAGAAGGCTTTGGAAAGTGAACACACTATTTTCAATGAGTCTCATGATCAGCTTCAAACTCGACTGAGCAAATATGATATTCCTAGAAGTTCTTCATCAACATGTGCGCATGAAGAAGTCCATGAATAAAATTCTCGGCTAAAGGATGAGCTTGCCAAGGCGTCTACTTCCAAAGGTAAGGAAGTTCTTGATGAGATCCTTGGCAAGAAAAAGTCGAGCTATGGAAAAGAGGGACTTGGTTATGTCTCCAAGTCCAAGAAAAAGAAGAACAAGCAAAATAAGACCAAGAAGACACAAGCCAAGACATGCACCACAAAAAAGAACATTGCAAAGGACAAAACTGATCATATTGGTTTTGTAGGGACTAACAATCCTAATTATTAGTTATTTTGTGATTACTATGGTCATGTCTATGCTAGTTTTGTAGGTCCTTATGATAGTTATATCTCTTGGTCTATTTGGGTCCCAAAGACCCTGGTTACTAACATGAGAGGACCCATTTTAAAATGGGTACCTAAAACCAAGATGTAACTTTCTTGCAGGGCTATGCTTCCGGTGGATCTAAATGGGTGCTGGATAGTGGATGCACCAGTCATATGACCAGAAGCAAAGATATCATCACGGAGAAGAGGCCTAATGTAACATCCCTAAAATCATGTTTTCAAGTTTTGCATATCATCCATGCATGCATACTCATTTAGGGCTCAAATTCAAACTCATTTTGAAGAAACAGAAACTTTGAGTGCTATGATTTTATGTGAGCAAGCTTTAACTCAAATGCCACTCTCTAGTGGAGAAATATTTGTTTTAAAACCATTATTGTAAGTTTATAGGATTGGTTTGATTGTGAGCAAGGCTTGGACAAAATTTACAAAACAAATATGGTTTTAAACCATTTTCAAAACCTATTCAAATCAAATACTAAGGCACTATTTATTTTGATTTTTCAAAAATACCAAGCTAGTCTAAGGAAACAGCAAGGTTTTATGTTCAAAATTATGAGGTTTACACTTTACAAAAATCCAAGAAAAAATTTGGTTTTCAAATGCATTTGATTTCATTTGAAAATGATTCCTGAAATTCATTAAAGAAAAAGAAAAGGCATTAAGAAACCCAACTGGGCCAGACGCCACCAATCCAGCCCATCAGACGAAGCAGCCCACCCGGGCTCCCTCTTTCTTCTCTGTTTCTCACCGCGCCCGCGTGCACCCACCCGCTGACAGCCAGACCCCACCATGCCCCGTCAGCATCGTCCTCAATCAACACGCGGCCGAGGGGCTCTGCCGTTACCTTGCCACAGTCACCGCCCGCGTTATTGCCATTGATGCAACGCGTAATCGCCGCCCCCCTCTTGGTTATTTAACCCCCTCTGCACCGCGAGCATTTCCCCTCACCTAGCGCCACCACTCCGCCACCAGGCTGCGTGCAATCGAGCTCAGAACCCCGCAGCACCGATGACCTCCGGCGACCGATTCCGGTGAGCACCGTCCGCCCCCTGTCTCTGTTTCATGCGGGAATGATCAACATGTCCTTGTGCATCTTCTCATGCCTCCCTTTTTCTCTGTATCGCCCTAGAACGTCGTCATCGTCCACCTCTGGAAGCAGTTGAAGCTCAGCACAACTCCGGCGACCCCTCCTGGTAGTTCCCGACCATCCCTTCCTCTCTTCTGGATACTCACTTGTTCGCCAGGCTTGTGCGCATCTAACAGCATCTCTGGTTTGTCTTAGCATGCACCCGAACCTCGCCCCCGACGACGCCAGAGCTTGCCCGACGATAGGCTCCACTCCGACGAGCAATAGCAGCCAGATCCGAGCGCCCCTGTTCCTCCCTCGACCACCTTGAGCTTCACTGCAGCCCTGCGTACACGGTAACCACCTCCACTCCTCCCCGCGCGACCTGAATCGCCGGCGACATCTCTGACAGAGCCGTGCCGCCGCCGCTAGCGCCGCTCGTCTGTGGTCGTTTGATCCGTGGCCGTAGGATCTAGATCGAGCGATTAGAAACAGACCTGTAGCGAAGCGGTACGAACAGATCTGGGCCGTGCAGATTAAGTTAGATCTAATGGCTCGCATGTGTGATCCAGTGCGAAACGGTATCAACCAATCAGAAGGTGCCGCGTGGCCAGTCCTTTATTTTAAAAACAGAATTTAGATCTATTAGATGTTTAAACTTGTAAAATTCATAACTTTTGAATCCCACGTCCAAATTTGACAAATTTTATACCATTGGAATCAGGAGAGAAAATCCTTTCCATTTATGCATTTTTTTAATGTTTTGCCTCTGTAAAAATGGTTGTTTTTACAGAAACATTTGTAGGCATAAATTGTGTATAACAATTATTTGAAAAACGTTATGTTATTCAAATAAAGTTTATTTGGCTTATTTTGGACTTTTTTATGGTTCAGTACTGTGTACTTGTCTTGTTTGGTGAAGAAAATCATCACATGGCATTTGCATGCATTCATATATTTTTGTTTGTATATATTTTGTATATAATTTTGGTACCATTATTTTATGTGTAGATTTTGGTGCAAATAGTGATTGTGATTGTGAAGATTTTTGCTACTCCCCAAACTACCAAGGCAAGTGGTGCTTCATGATTTTATTCCTATGTTTTTTAACTATGCACTAGAAATATTTTGCTAGACTTGCATGAATATTTTGATCTATATGCTATGCTTGGGAAAACCTAGTAGTTGTAGAATTGCTAGAAATTTCTAAGTTAAGATGCTTATCAATGCCATGCTTAGCCTAGCTAGTAGCAACCAAGGGTGGTTATATATTCATGCTATGAGAAAATATTTGTAAGTCTTTTGACTTATGTTTTTGCTTAATAAAACAACTAAGTGAATGAAACACCTGGGTGGAATGGAAAGAATGGTTTATGTTGAGTGGTTACCCAAGGCCCATTTCTATGGCTTACCTTGTGTATCTCACTTGTGGAAAGCCACCCAGGAACAAAGGGATTTGAGAGGCCAAATGTTAAGAAGCTTCTAGTGCAGCCACATGGCAATATGGGCTCTGCCTGGATCACATAGGTTGCAATAACTTAGCTATTTGGACAGTTGGTGGTAGTGGGATGATAGGTTGGAACGCGTCCATTTGGTCTAAGGGAAGTCTTCTGAAAGGTCATGTCTTGGTGAAAATCAAGTCTTGTGGGGAAAGTGCACAACCTCTACAGATGGAAGAATCTAAGTACTTAGCCATGTCCCTGGTATTGGACAACTTGAGCATCAAGACATGGAAGCTATCAAGAATCTCCTCATCCCAATTTCTAAGCTAAAACTTGTGGTTGAACAAGGGTGAAGGTTCACCAATTTCTATTGGTGATTCCTTGGGAAAGTTTATCAAAGAAAAACTTAATGTTTTCAACTAATAGGCAAAAACCTATTTTGAGCAAAGCAAGCCTAAGCTACACTTAGCCAAAATGCATATAGTATCTAGACTACTAATATTCTACTAAGGTATCACTTGCCAATACTATTCTAATGTATTGACCCACTGTGGCTGTAACTTGTGATGTTGCAGGTTATTCTGATGATGATTAGGGGTTATGAGTCTACACTCAACATGCTTGCCTATGGCACATGAAGATGAAGACCTATTTATCTTATTATATATTTGAACTCTTGCATTAGGCCTATGGCCATGGAGTTTGTAAAAGACTATGTTTGTCTCTGGAATGATATGTAATAATGACCTTTGTTTCTGTGTACTTCATCTTAAACTGTGGATGCTAGCATTGATCCAGGGACTAGCATTGCAATCACAGGGATCCTTACCTTTATAAAGGGAGGGATCTTACACCTAATCGCGATCACATAACTGTATCCTATGGTGATAAGTCAAAATATGAGGTATTGGGTCTTGGCAAGGTTGTGGTTTCCCATGATATCTCTCTCGTTGACGTCATGCTTATTGAGACCCTCGGTTACAATTTACTTTCTGTTCATGCCCTTGGTAAGATGGGATTTGTTGTTTTTAATGATGGTGATTTAGTGGTACTCTTGTGGAGCAAGTCTCTAAAGGTCGCTTTCGTTGGGTATGTCGAAAATGACCTGTATGTAGTGGACTTCTCAGGGAAAACCACTGCAGGTCCGATGTGCTTATTCAGAAAGGCCGATGCGGGCTGGTTATGGCATCACCGTCTATCCCATGTCAACATGAGAACTTTGCAAAGTCTTCACAAGGGTGGCCACATCCTTGGACTAAAAGACATTGTTTCCTTTGCCAAAGATCGTGTTTGCAGGGCTTGTGTTGAAGGAAAGATGCATGACTCTCCCCACAAGAGGAAAACTATTATATCATCAAAGAGGATCTTGGATTTACTCCATGTGGATCTCTTTGGTCCTCCATCTCATGCAAACCTTGGTGGGAAGAAGTATTGCTTGGTCATAGTTGATGATTATTCAAGATACACTTGGGTATACTTTTTCAAGCTAAAAAGTGAGACTCAACAAACTGTGATTGACTTCACCAATGAGGTTCAGCATCAACACAATGTCCCAACATTGGCAATAAGAAGTGACAACGACTCTGAGTTAAAGAACTACACTCTTAATGAAATTGTAAGTGAAGAGGGGATAAGACATAAATACTCCGCTGCATACACCCCTCAAAAAAATGGTGTAGCCGAGAGAAAAAAACCGAACTTTAATGTATATGGCAAGGTCCATGTTGGCTGAAATCAAATCACCATACAACTTTTGGGCTGAAGCTATATCCACCGCATGTCATTCATCAAATCGGCTTTACCTCCACAAAATCTTGGACAAGACTCCATATGAGATACTTACCGGTAACAAGCCCAACATATCATATTTCCGGGTGTTCGGTTGTAAGTGTTTCTTTCTCATTAAAGGAGTCCATTTGTCTAAATTTGAGTCTAAGGCTTTAGAAGGTATTTTTGTTGGTTATGGTGACGAATCCCACACTTATGGAGTCTACAATAAGCTCTCCGGAACTGTTGTAGAATCTTGTAGTGTGGTGTTCGAGGAAAATGATGGCTCCCATGTGGGGCAAGTTGATGTTTGTGATGCAGATGCTGAAATACCCCAAGATTCCATAAGAAGAATGGGCGTGGGATTTTTCTGCCCCATTGAGGAACCCCTTGTGGCGGATCGGGAAGGACAATGCTCTACTCAAGTAGATCCCTCATCTACACAAGATCAACAAGCTCCACATGCTGAGGAAATCACTGCACTAACACCACAACCCTCTGAAGATCAACCATCTTCTGAAGCTCCTGAAAGCCCCAGGCCGGATTTTCCGGGTGAGGCCAGATTATATGACCCTACCTCATCTGATGCCAGAAGCGAAGAAGACCTGGACTCTGATGAAACTCCCATGACGGATAATTTGTCCCCTCCAAGGGGCAGATTATCCGTCCATGAAGATACAGAACTACAACATCCTACTATTATGGCTATTGATCAAAATCAAGAGCAAATTTCTTCGTCTCCTATCTGCACTAAACAAGTTGTTGATCAAGGGCAAGCCAATGGTCAAGATGAGGATTCAAGTGATGAAGCAATCCCTCAAAGAAACAATAAGGAGATTGAAAATAATCGCAAATCTCATGCTAAAACGAACCTTGAATTAAGAGGTCATACTCTTGACAAAGTTGTAGGTGATCTAAGAAGAAGGGTGTCCATAAGAAGGGAGCTTGCAAGCTTTAGTGATCATCAAGCTCATATTTATATGGTGGAACCCAAGAAAGTTTTCGAAGCTCTTGAAGATCCATATTGGGTTGTTGTAATGCAAGATGAACTGAATAATTTCGAGCGCAACAAAGTCTGGAAACTAGTTGAGAAGCCCAAAGAGTGCCGCAATGTTATCGGCACAAAGTGGATTTTCAAGAACAAGCAAGATGAGAATGTAGTTGTTGTAAGGAACAAGGAAAGATTGGCTCAAGGCTTATCTCAAGTGGAAGGCATTGACTTTGGCGAAACTTATGCTCCGGTGACTCGTCTTGAGTCCATTCGTATCCTCCTTGCTTATGTTGCTCATCATAATTTTAAATTACAGCAAATGGACATTAAGAGTGATTGTATTAATGGTCCTCTACATGAGTTGGTATATGTCAAGCAACCCCCGAGTTTTGAGGATCCCAATTTTCCGAACCATGTCTACAAGCTTGATTAGGCACTCTATGGCCTGAAACAAGCCCCAGGTGCATGGTATGAGAACCTTAAAGAGATTTTGTTAGACCGTGGATTCGAAGTTGGGAAAATTGATCCCACTCTTTTTTACTAAGAAGGTCAAGGGGGATATTTTTGTATGCCAACTATATGTAGACGACATTATATTTGGATCTACTAATCAAGATTTTAATGATGAATTTTCAAATCTTATGACTGACAGGATTGAGATGTTTATGATGTGATAATTAAGGTTCTTTCTTAGATTCGAGATCAAGCAACTAAGAGAGGGAACCTTCATTAACCAAGCAAAATACATCCCAAGACATGCTCAAGAGGTTCAAGATGACGGATCTTGATGGCGTTGCTACACCAATGCAAACTAAATGTCATCTCGAGCTTAATCCATAGGGTAAAGATGTGGACCAAAAGGTATACTGATCCATGATCGGCTCTCTCCTTTACCTTTGTGCATCTAGACCCGATATTGTGTTGAGTGTAGGAGTGTGTGCAAGGTATCAAGCTGCTCCTAAAGAAATCCACCTAGTGGCGGTCAAGAGAATCTTCTGATATTTGGTTCATTCCCCAAACTTTGGTCTATAGTATCCCAAGGGATATAATTTTTCTCTATGTGGATATACGGACTCAAATTGGGCTGGCGACAAGGATGATAGAAAATCAACTTCTGGTGCATGTCAATTCTTGGGCAGGTCTCTAGTATGTTGGTCTTCGAAGAAATAGAATTGCATATCTCTCTCGACCGCCGAAGCTGAATATGTAGCTGCGGCAAGTGCTTGTATGCAATTATTATGGATGAGGCGAACTTTAAAGGAATATGGTGTCAATTGTGACAAAGTGCCTCTTTTATGCGATAATGAAAGTGCTATTAAAATTGCATACAATCCGGTGCAGCACACAAGGACAAAGCATATTGAGATTCGCAGTCATTTTATTCGGGATCATGTTGCTCGTGGTGATATTGCCTTATCTTTTGTGAGCATGAAGAATCAACTTGCTGATATTTTCACGAAGCCACTTGATGAAGCAAGGTTTTGTTACTTGAGGAATGAGCTAAATATCGTGGATTCAAGGAGCTTAGCTTGATTACTTTTGCATACTCACTTACATCTCTTCCTTTATGTGTTTTAGATGCGGGCATAGACATAGGGGAGTGTGGGACTAATTGATTGGGATAATCCTCCCCCCATAATGCCGAAAGCAAGAAAACTCATTTCCCTTAATATCATTATGTGATATGTGGGTTATTGATGAGCATTGGTTTTGAACTCAAGATACATCTTCGCGGTGTCATGCCATGCGCTCCAACATGGTGGCTTCGACCATCGCCCTCTTCTTTGTGAAGAGTTGGTTTCTTATGTATATTTTTGGATTTTATTGTTTATCTTGTGTTCTTATGGAAAACACACCCAATCTTGGCTTTTATTGATTTTTTTGCAATGTTGGGTGTTGTAGAGGTCCCAACCTTTATTAAGGTAGAGATCCATGTGTTTACAATGCTAGTCCCTGGATCAATAGCTAGCATCCACCGTTAAGACGTAATATCAAGAAACAAAGGTCATAATACAACTTTATAACCAGGAATAAAATATTATATTACATCTTACATAGCTCATTTGGCTATCACATTACAATGCAGTAGAAATATCTATATAGCATGGAGTCCTCCATCTTCAAAGTGCCACATGCAATCATGTTGGTTGTAGACTTGTAATCCTAATCAACACACTTCACTAACATCAAACAAACCTGCAACTTATAAGTTACAGCCACAAGGGTCAATACATTTGAATTGTATTAGCAAGTTTCACTACTATGTGGAAATAAGTTGGATCCTATCAATATATGCATATTTGGCTAAGTAGGGTTTAGGCTCATTTGCGGAAAGCAAAAACAAACCTGCAACTTATAAGTTACAGCCACAAGGGTCAATACATTTGAATTGTATTAGCAAGTTTCACTACTATGTGGAAATAAGTTGGATCCTATCAATATATGCATATTTGGCTAAGTAGGGTTTAGGCTCATTTGCAGAAAGCAATATAGTTTTATCCTATCTTTTCAAAATAGTTTTGATCTTTTGACAATCTTTCTGAACTCCTTGGAAAACTCCAAGTGCTTCCAATCCCATGTTGACACCATCAAGTTTTACTTTGATAAATTGGAATGTCGAGATCTTCCATAGCTTCAGGCCTTAGTTGCTCAGAGTTGTCCGTAACCGGGGACATGGCTAAGTACTTAGAATTTGATCTTCTGCAGAAGTTGTACACTTTACCCACATGACACAATCTCGTCTTGACGCCACCAGTGGCCGCTGGATAAGTACACACCAAATGGAGTACTGGCAGATCGAGAATGTGACAAAGTCTTTCCATAGAAGTCCTCCCAATACATAATGCTAGCTTGTCTACCAGGCACCAATGTAAGGATATATTTCCAATACATGAATCCGGTTAACCTAAGTAGGTTCCAATGCAAGGGTCTTCCACTATGTAATTGACTAAGCTAGAGCCCATTTACCATGTGGTTGTACACGGAAGCCACTATACGAGAAACTTGTTCAATCTCTAAGTCCCTGGGTGGTTTTCTTCTAGTGCACATACAAAAAGATAACCATATAAATATGGTTCCCTTTGTTTCCACCTTATCCAAAATTGAGTATCCACTTTCCACCCAGGTGGTTCACTGAGGACTTGTTTTATTATATAAAACATATATTTTTCTAGCACTTCATATAATCATATCAAGTATTCCATCCCAAGTCTATAGAAGGGCTAAGCATACTACAACAATTATGTTTTCACTAAGGAAGATATAAAGGATTTCCTAATAGGACTTAGCATAGCATAGTAATATAGTAGCCCTATCATGCATACTACAAAAATACCACTAAGTATAATGAAAGTAGTAGGACATGGATGATAGTGTCACTTGCCTTTTTAGTAGAGAATATTGGTTCACTCCTTAATCTTGCAAATATCACACTCTTCTAATTTCACTACAATTCAATCAAGCAAGCACATATTCAAACTAGCATTCAAACAATTTATCACATGAAACAATAAAATCAAGCAATGCAAGCAATCATGCAAAATATTGTTTTATTTGGAAATGTGGTTTCTAGTAGGCTCTAATCATTTTAAAGCTCCTATTGGTCATTTACAAAAGTGGTAAAACTATTTAAATTCAAGTTGGTGAAAATGGCCATTTAAATCATTTTTGTTTTGCTAAAAATGATTTAAATCAAAGTAATATTTTGTAGTGTTAGGTAAATATATTTTTAAACACAAATGTTAGTGTTTATGATAAAAGGGTTTAATATTAATCCATTTGCAAAAGGTTTCACCTAAATTCCATTTTCAAATCAAAACAATATTTTTTATTTGCTAGAAATGCCTTTAGAAAAGTGATAATTTACTATGGTTCACCAAATATGTTTTTAATCCTAAAACTTGGTGTTTAGGGTCAGAGAGTTTAAATCAAACCATTTTCCAAAGGTTTTACCCAAAAAACATTTTTAAAACATATTCAACATTTTTATTCAACTAGAAATGCTTTTATTCAAAGATTTATTCCCTAGTATCACCAAATATACTTTTAAGCCTACAAGTTGGTTTTTATGGTTAGTAGGTTCAAAAAAAAACATTTACAAAAGGTTTTACCCCAAAATCATTTTTAGAATACATTATATACACAAAATAAGCCTAAATATGTTTCTACAAAAAAAAACCAATATTACAGATGCAAATCATTAAAAAAAAGGGCATGGTTGGATAGAATTTTTTTCCTGATTCCAATGATATAAAGTTTGCAAAATTTGGACGCGTAGATTTAAAGTTATGAATTTTGCAAGTTTAAACATCTAATAGAAATGTTTGTGTCTTTTTAAAACAAAAGCTTGCCATGTGTCTTATTCTTACTGGCGCGTACCGGTTCACGCGGATCGCGCTCTGTGGGCTGTTGGATCTAATTTAAATCGTATGGTGCAGATCATTTCATACCCCTTCGTTTATTGAGTCTATCATGTCGCTTGGATCTAAATCCAATGGCTCACTATACGCCAACCATAGATGGGCGGCACTAGCATCGAACGCGCAGCGGCGGCGCTCTGTCAGCGGAGCTCCGACGAAGATAGGAAGCGAGAGAGATGGGAAGGGGTTTACCAGACTCGTCGTGGCGTGGGGAAGCTCAACATAGTCGTAGGAGGGCAGGGGCGTACGGGTTCGACGACGATTGCTCGCCGGAGTCGTTCTTGGCGATGGCACGTTCTGTTGTTGTCGGGGTCGAGCTTGTAGGACACACGCGAATTATTGGAGAGCACCTGGAGATGCACAGGACGCAGGAGAACCAGATGGTGTGAGTCATAAGTCAAGGCGCGCACGAGGTTGAGAGCTGAGACTCACCGGACTTGCGGCAGAGGACGGTGACGTTCGGCTTGGTCATTGCCGACGCTCTAGGGCATGCACGGTCAGGCTGAAGCTACTAGCAGATGCGCCTGCTGTTGACGAATAGACCCGTGGAAGCTAGGAGGCAGGAGGGGGTGTAGGTTGGCCGGAATCGGCCGGGAAACACGTCGAAGGTAGTGGTGTTCGAGCTCGCGATTGCGGCAGCCTGGTGGCCGAGAGGAGATGGCGCCGGGGGGAAAAGAGAGAGGAGGGCGAGGCGCTTATGATGGCGTGGTCACAGCGAGGAATTACTGCGGTGTTGATGCGAATTTTCTGCGCAGAGTAACGACCAGAAACAGCCGGTGTAATGAGGGGAACGGCCGCGGCGGGTGAGGAAGACGATGACTGGAAGTAGGGTCCAGCGGTCAGCGAGGTGGGGTGAAGCACATGGGGCCAAGTCGTCAGCGTCTGCGCGAGTTTGTTTGCGAGTGAAAAAACGGTTCGGGGAGAGAGTGGGAGGTAGGATCGCTGGGCTGGTCTGGGCCTGGGGTTAGTTGGGCTGGGTCCAACTCATTTTTTTTCCTATTCTGATTCCTTTTCCTTTTCTATTTTGATTTTCTGTTTTCAAATTCAATATTCATTTGAATTCAGATTTATTTTTCAAACCTTCTTCAAACTTTCAGTAAGTTTTATTCTATTTATAAATGTATTTAAATTTCCATTTTTAGAATATTTCAAAAATTCCTTTTATGGTTTATTATATATTCAAAATAGACACTTGTCATTATTTAAATAGGATTTTAAATATATTTTCAAACTTCTATTTAAATTCTAATTTTTTTACCAAGCCTTTTTCAGTAGATTTTATTTATTCATTAGTGCAAATAATTCACTTTGAATTATTATTTAAAATAATTTAATATGATTTATTGTTCTTTTAAATTGGGAACTGTCTTTGTTTAAATAAAATTGGATATTAATCAATCCTTATGATTTTATTTAAATAATCCTTTACTCCTTTTATTAATCAATAATCTTTCATTTCATTTGTTTGGCCAAGATTTAATTTGGCTTTTAAATATTACTTATTTATTTATTTCTTCCTTTGCCTTATAAAATCCATATCTTTTTATTTAAAGATACAAAATTGGTCATTCCAATTTGCATAACTTTATTTAATATTTGTTTATCTTTTTAAATCCTTTTAGGATTACTTTGCTCATGATTTGGTATGGATTTTAGCTAGGAGGTTTTATTAGCCTTGGAAAATATTTCCTTTTAACTTATTAAATTCATAAGTTTTTATCTTTGTTCCAAATTAAATGAAACCAATTTCTATGATCTTATAATATTTTTGTTTATCATTTTTGATCATTTATAAATGTTTGTTGACAATTTTCATATGGATCAAATCCATAGTCTTTTATAGATCTTGGAAATAATTTATTCCTTTAGGGTTTTAGGGTTTTGATTTATTTTCCCAAGTTTAAATTTCAAGATACAGTCACTAATGAATGCATTTCACTTGATTGAAATTTTATTTAATTCCATCCTCATTCAAAATTTGTTCAAGATGGGTCTTTGATGTTTCCAGTTGGAATCAAAAAGTTTCTTTTCACCCTAAATTTCAACAATTATTTATTTTGTTTATTTATTTTTCACATTTCAAAATTTGGAAAATTTTGGGATGTGACTGGCTACCACCCTTAAAAGGAATATCGTCCCGAGATTTGGGAAGGCTAGAGGTTACAAGTTGGCTTGAAGACCACTAGGGTACTACCACCCTTAAAAAATGTCTTATAGGGTTACATTGATGGTTCACTTGACTATGGGTTCAATAATTGATATCCAAACAAGGAATCCTCATTTGACTCAACTGAGTTAACTAATTCCTGCCATCCACATCATCTAATTCTTCAATGGTTCCATACATGTTGATGTGGTTCACATGTCCTTTCTGGGCCACATTGGAATCATTTCCATTGGTGATGGGGATATGCCCACCGGGGTATACCCAGCAGGACGTTTCCGACTGGCCCAGGAACTGGCGAGTGGGCCTGCAAGACGGCGACTAGATCAAGGCCCGGTGTGGATCCAAGCGACTGGAAGCTGAAGGCTCAGGCGAGTAGATAGACCCAGTCGAGTTAGGTTAAACGATTACCGAAGCCTTAACTGATTCGGTTGAGATATGTAAACCCTACGGGAGGTGAGTCTATATAAACCTCCCTACAGGGCGTGTAGAGATACGGTCCATTAGACACCCAAGCGACTCGCCGCCTAGCCGCCGAGCTCGCCCATTGTACCACCATCATAATACAATCTAGCAGGAGTAGGTCTTTACCCTCCGGGGGGACGAACCTGGGTAAAACCTTGTGTCTCCGCCCTCATCTCGCACCGCAGATGGCTGGCCGCCCTTGCCCCTCGTTCTACTACTCGCTGCCGATTGCAGCATCTGCCGTGACCATTCCCACGATAGTGGCGCCCACCGTGGGGCCTGGCCGGTCTGGCCGGTGTTCTGCGGCGAGATCCAATCTGCCCATCAACGAGACGGTCGCCACCGGCCGCATGATAGCGATCGGCGAGATGCTCCAAATCTTGCTGAGCAGCTACGTCCCGGCGGCGCGACCCGTCACGCACAGCGTGATCCTGCCGGTCGGCACGATCAGCCTCTTCGTCGGCCTCACCGACGTCATCGTCTCGGAGGACTCGGCTCGCATCCGCGAGTCGCCGCCACGCGATCGGCTCTCCGAGAGCCAGATCCGCACGATCCATCGCCTCGCCTCCGAGTACAACTCGGCCCACAGTAACGTGGCCGAAAACTCAGTGGCCGCAGAAGACGCGGCCCTCAACGACGACGCCGACTCGGCTACCCCGGCGTCACTCGCCGGATCCATCACCGCGGCTTCACCCGTGGGCTCCATCACCCAGGTCTCCAACGTGGGAGACTTCGAGGATCCCTCCATCCTTGGGATCTTCGACTTCGACTCCGGGTCGGAAAGTTCCGCCGACCTCCGCGACGGGACCGGTCGCCACGCCGCGACCTACATGGCGACCGGTACCGATCCGCCAGAGGATCCCTTCTCCACCCCGATCCCTCCTAACGCCACGACAACGGAGGTCGAGGAACTCCGCCTGAAGCTGGCAGAGGCAGTGCGCAAGGAGAAAGCCGAGCGCGAAAAATTTCGCCTCGAGCAGGTGACAGCGCAGGAGCTATCGCGCTACCACCAGCAGCGAATCAGGTCGCACCTGAACCCCACCGTCCAGGGGCGCGCCCTGAACTTCGACGACGAAAACGACCCGGCCCGCATGGCCGAGCGCGCGATCTGCGAGAACGCGCCACCAGGAGGAAGCGCCCGGCCCCCGCCAGGGTCGACGGCGATGGGCGCCCCACCCCCACCCAACCGCACACCCCCAGGGATCAGCCGCGCATAGTAGTCTCCTCACGGGAGCGGGACGCGAACGGCCTCCCACTGTTCTCCACCCCGATGGACAACCTCGTGGCGGGCCGAGCAGCAGCCGACAACATCATGGCCACTGGCGACGGCGACCTACAGATCCAGTACGTTAGGGCCCTGCTCGCAAAAGCCGTTGAGCAGCAAAACGCAGGCGCCGACTCGCAGGGTCGAGTGTACTCGCGTTCTTCGGGAAGTAGAGCGGCCTCAAGCGGCCGCCCAATGGCGGCAAACACCCTCAACTGCCCAACACCGACCCGCGAACGCGGCACTCTCCACCAACGACCCTAGGCTAGCGACCAACTTCGTCCCCGCCAATGGTCAACCCATCGACGCCCGCACCCAAATCATCAACAATCAAAGCTGGCGCGCACGCCAGCCCGACGACCTGCGACACACCCTAACCAATCGCCGCGACGGCGAGCCAATGGGGTCGCTAAGTCGACTCGGCCCCAAGTGCTTCGAACCGATGATCCGAGGCGAGAAGTACCCGCCGAACTTCAAGGCGCAGAAGGAGATAGAAAAGTACGACCCTTCGTACGACCCCGCCGTCTGGCTCGATACATACCTCATGGCGATGGGGATCGCAGGCCACACCGACCTGCTAGCCGCCCGTTACCTCCCCCTGATGATGGAGGGAACGTGTAGGCAGTGGATCAACACCCTCCCCCAGGATAGTATCGACTCCTGGGAGGAGATGCGCGACGCCTTCGTCAGGCACTTCGAGTGCTCCTACACCCGTGCCACCACCATCGAGGACCTGGAGCGATGCGTCCAGGGACTCCGCGAGTCGACCCGCAACTGGGTCCAGCGGTGGCAAGAACTCTGGTACAACGCGGTCGGCATCCACCCGGACACCGCGATCCATTGCTTCAAGACCTGGTGCCGCTAAGAGCCTTTGGTCGCCAACCTCAAGCGACATTCTCGCACACTCGACAACATACCGGACCTCCTCGAGATCGCCAAATGGTACGCGGAAGAAGATCCAAACCAGGAAACCGACGATGAGTCGGGAGGTCAACGCCGCATGAGCGGCAACGACAGCGGATGACGGTCGGACCTACGCTACAGCAACACTCGCCTCACCGGCAAGCGCCGCAGTGACGGGCGAGTCGACTTCGTCGCCAACGCCGGGCACGCACAACGAAAGCCCAAAAGTTTCCGCCGCGACGGAGGACAACGCCGCGATGGCGGCAACTACAAGGCCAAGCCAAGGTTCGACCCCGCGGTCCTCCTTAACCAACCTTGTGCGTTTCATAGCAGGGAAGGGAAGCCCGCAACGCACACGACCGCCGACTGCCACACCCTCAGGGAGATCGAGAAGGCACGGCGAGCACGGGAGGACCCCGACAACGACCCGCCAAATGGCGGAAAATTCGGCAAAGTGGCCGGCTCGCTCCATACCTTCACTGGCTTTAACACGAAGCGCGAGAAGAAGGTCATCACCCGCGCCGTCGCCGTCAACGCGGTGGCTCAGGTGGACGTTCCCCAGTTCCTCAACTGGTCGGAGCAGCCCATCACCTGGAGCCGCCAGGACCACTCGCCACGCATCGAGTACCCAGGCCGAGTCGCCCTGGTGGTCAAGCCTAAGGTCGGCGACTACTGGCTCCCCAAGACATTGATGGACGGCGGCAGCTCCATCAACATCCTGTACCTGGACACCTTCAGGCGGCTGCGGCTCCCGCAGTCGATGATCGAGACAACCCACACCACGTTCCATGGCATCGTCCCCGGTCGGAAGGCGTACCCGATCAGCAAGGTCACGCTGCCCGTCACCTTCGGCACACCTGCAAACTTCCGCACCGAGCGGATCGTCTTCGAGCTGGTACCCTTCGACAGCCCCTACCATTGCGTCCTGGGGCGCCAGGCGTTCGCCAAGTTCATGGCAGCGCCCCACTACGCGTACAACGCGATGAAGCTCCCCGGGCCGTGTGGCGTCATAACCATCAACGGAGACCCCGACATGGCCACCGAATGCAAGGCCAAAGGAGCAGAACTCACCGACGCCATCATCACGGCAGAAACCAACCACGCCGATGAGCTCGCCAAGTACGCGAGCGGGGTCAACAACGACGACCCCACCATACTCAAGAAGCCCAACTCGGAGGGCGCAAACACCTCAACCTTCGAGGCAACGACGCACACCCGCACCGTCGAGCTGGTCCCAGGCGACTCCAGCCAAACGGTGACGATCGGGACAGGCATGAGCCCAGCCTAGGAAGGCGCGCTCATCGAGTTCCTCCGTGAGAACAGGGACATCTTCGCATGGAAGCCATCTGACATGCCTGGTGTCCCTAGGGAGCTCGCTGAGCACAAACTAAACGCCGACCCCAAAGTGCGACCCGTCAAATAGTCGCTGTGGCCCTTCAATGAAGAGCGCCGCCGAGCCATCGCCGAGGAGGTGCAGCGTCTACTCGCTGCAGGCTTCATCCGGCCAATCAAGTACTCCAACTGGCTGGCAAACCCAGTCCTGGTTGAGAAGAAGAACGGGACCTGGAGGATGTGTATCGACTACACAAATTTGAACAGCGCCTGCCCGAAGGAGCAGTTCATCCTCCCGCGGATCGACCAAATAATCGAATCTACCGCGGGATCGAAGTCGCTATGTTTCCTCGACGCCTACTCCGAATACAACCAGATCAAAATGGCCGTCGAGGACGAGGATAAGACGGCGTTCATCACGCCGTTCGGAGCCTTCTGCTACACCGCCATGACCTTCGGCCTCAAGAACGCCGGAGCTACCAGCGGTGCATGCAAGAGTGCCTCGCGAGCCAAATTGGCCGCAACATCCACGTCTACATCGATGACGTGGTCGTAAAATCCGCTCGCCAGGGCGATCTACTCGCTGACCTGGCGGAAACATTCGCCAACCTGCGAAAATACAAGATAAAGCTTAACCCAGGAAAGTGCACCTTCGGTGTACCAGCAGGACAACTACTGGGGTACGTCGTCTCTAACCGAGGTATTGAGGCGAACCCCACCAAGATCGACACGATCGCCCGACTCGGCAAACCCGAGTGCCTGCACGACGTCCAGAAGCTGGCCGGGCGAGTAGCGGCTCTCAGTCGCTTCATCCCCCTCCTGGGCGAAAAGGCGATGCCCCTATACCGCCTGATGCGCAAAAACCCCACCTTCCAGTGGGACAAGGAGGCAGACGACGCGCTGCGCGACCTCAAGAAGGTGCTACTCGCCGCACCACTACTCGCCGCCCCCGCCGATAAAGAACCCATGCTAGTCTACGTCGCGGCGTCCGAGCGCGTCGTCAGCGCCGTCATGGTCGTCACCAAGTAGCGCCAGCGATACCCGCAGTACCAGAAACTGGTATACGCGGTCTTCAGAGCACAGCGGCGCCTGCCGCACTACTTCCAGGAACACCCAATCACGGTCGTCTCCTCAGCACTGTTGCAGGACATCATCCGCAACCGCGAGGCGACCGGGCGGGTCGCCAAGTGGGCCGTCGAGATCGGCGTCCACAACATCAAATACGAGCCACGAAAAGCGATCAAGTTGCAGGCTCTAGCGGAATTCATCGCCGACTGGGAAGAGGCCCAGCAGCCAGAGAAGCTGCCATACCTCCATTACTGGAGCCTGCACTTCGACGGCTCCAAGAACGCGGACGGCGCATGAGCAGGGATCGTGCTGACTTCACCGAAGGGCGACAAGCTCCGCTACGTCATCTGCCTCGACTTCACCCCCTGCACCAACAACATGTCCGAGTACGAGGCACTACTCCACGGCATGCGGGCCGCCAGGGAGATGAACGCCAACCGCCTACGCTGCTACGGAGACTCCGACCTCATCGCCGGGCAAGTCGCTGGCACCTGCGACGCCGTTTCCCCCACCATGGCAGCATACCACCAAGCAGTGGACAAGCTGGGTGGACACTTCACAGGCTACTCCATCGAGTGGATCGACAGGCGGAAGAACGAGGAGGCCGATGCACTCTCTCGCATTGGGTCGGCTCGACTCACACCACCCGCCGGGGTCTTCCTGGACACGATCACCAAGCCATCAGTCTCTCCCCCAAGGGAGATCGACATCGGAGTCCCGCTGTAGCCAGAGGCAGCCCTGGTCGCACTCGTCACCGAGCCCGACGACTGGACCAAGCCCTACGTTGCCTACCTGGAGGCCGGCACCTTGCCGGCAGACGAGACGGATGCTCGGATGATGGCACGCCGATGCAAGTCCTACACCATCATCGACGGCGAGCTCCACAAGCGCAGCGTCACCGGCGTGTTCCAACGTTGCGTCCAACCCGCCGAAGGACGCAAGATCCTCCACGACATCCTCTCCGGCGACTGCGGCCACCACGCCGGTGCCCGCTCTCTGGTCGCCAAGGCTATGCGGCATGGCTTTTACTGGCCCACCGCACACGCTGATGCCGTCGACATTGTCCAGCGGTGCGCCGGGTGCCAGAAGTATGCCAACCAGACGCACGTGCCGAGCTCAGCGCTCAAGACAATCCCCATCACCTGGCCATTCGCCGTGAGGGGCATGGACATGGTAGTCCCCTTCAAAAAGGCTCCCTCCAGCTACACCCACCTCCTGGTCGCGGTCGACAAATTCACAAAGTGGGTGGAGGCCAAACCAGTCCGGAATTGCGACGGGAAGACCGCCACAAAATTCCTACGCGAGCTCATATATCGCTACGGGTTCCCAAACAGCATCATCACGGACAACGACACCAACTTTGCCAAAGGAGCCATGGCCGAGTTCTGCGAAGAACACCACATCCGGCTCGATCTCGCGTCAGTCGCCCACCCGGAATCCAACGGCCAGGCGGAACGGGCCAATCAAAGCATCCTCCACGGCCTGAAGCCGCGACTCCAAGTACCACTCGAGCGCACCGCCAGGTGCTGGGTCGAGGAGCTACCCTCCGTCATTTGGGGCATCCGCACCTCGGTCAACAGGTCGACAGGATTCACCCCTTCTTCATGGTGTACGGCGCTGAGGCAGTCATGCCCACCGACCTCGAGCACGACTCGCCGCGGGTCGTCCACTACACGGACGCTGCAAACGAACTCGCCCGCCAGGACGGAGTCGATCAACTTGACGAGGCACGTGACCTCGCTCGATCACGCACCACCATCTACCAGCAAGGACTCCGCTGCTACCACAGCCGGCGGGTGAAAACTCGCACCTTCCAGGAAGGCGACCTGGTGCTGCGCCTCATCCAGGACAAGAAGGGTATGCACAAGCTTTCCCCTCCGTGGGAGGGACCATTCGCCATCGGGGCCGTACTCGGCAATGATGCATACTACCTCATCGACGTCCGCGGGGACGGCAAACTCGACGTCAAGCGACCATGGAATGTAAACCTCCTACGGAAGTTCTACTCCTAGAACCCCACATATGTACCCTCCAGTCGCTATGAAATAAAAAGAATTGGTTACTGCAAATTGCGCCTACTCTCCGTGTCTTGTGCCACTCGCACTCGTAATAACAGCGTCAAGCTAACCGCAGAAGTCAACCTCTGGTACAGCGATCGGCACGGCTAAGTAGTGCGGTGAAAGAGCACTGGGTCACCTCAGGTCTTGCATCGTCCACGAAAAACGCCTACCCGGAGCCCCATTGGAGTCGCCTAGCCCGACTGGCTCTACGAGCCAAGACAACTGCCTCCGCTTCTTACAGCGATTATGATCCTCCGCATCCTCGACATAGCGACTCGAATGGCCAAGTACCACGCCCGGGGACTGACGACTAGTTCAGCGCGAGCGGCTCGGGAAAACGCCAAGTATGAGAGCATGCCCAGGACTCGCCATGGGACTGACCCAACGGGCCAGGCAGGAGTGATGCGCTCAAACTAATGCGCCAAGTCCTCACCCACCCTCGAGTCGCGCCTAGAACAACCAAGTACCACGCTCGGGGACTCGGCCACCCGACCTCGTTCGCGCAAGGGAAAACGGTGAAGTACAGAGCGCTCAAGGGAGTCGCCTTGCGACTGGCTCTCCGAGTTCGGGCGAGTCGACCGCAATAACAAAATATCCAAAAACCACAAACACATTACAAACGAGGTCAACCCCATAAAAAGGGCGGACGCGCCCGGGGACTCGTTCAACCCTCAATCAAAAAACACATGACAAATCACAAAACAGACACGATATCTCATTAAATAGCATGTCGCAAATTGTCTCAAAATACATAGTATGCCTAAACGGCAGAACTGTTGCTAACGCCCCAGGGCAAACTAGTTCACTCTGCAGGCTTCGACGACGACTCGCCAGAACCCTTGCGATTGCGGGTGAAGGGAGTGTACGGGTTCGACAGATACGTCGTCAGCTCACCCGCCATCGCCGCACGAAAGGGCTGCTCGACCTTGAAGTCCCGGTGCTGCGACACGGGGTCGTTGGGCGCGACGACCGTCTCCTGGAAAGGAAGGAGGTCGCCCATCGCCCAGACGCGCTCAGAGTACACCGCGGCGCGACCCGTCAACTTGATCACCTCTGAGATCTCCACCACGCCAGTCGACGACGGATAGCCACTCGTCACGTCGTCCAGATCGAAATCCTCTGGAAAGTGAGCAAGCCCAAGGCTAAGCGCCCTCGCCGCTCCGCGCCGGAACGTCGATCGCGTCATGAACTCAACGACCGACGGCGCCTTCTCCAAGTACTTCCACACCTCAATGAGGTCGCTGGGAATTACTTCCGTTGGCGATATCTCCTGGAGGTAGGCTCGGATGCATGTCGCCGACAACGTCGCCGAGTCGACGAGCGTGGCCACACATTGCCGCGTGTCAAGCGAGCTCGCCTCTTCCGCGCTATCAAGGATGCGACCTGCGAATAGAAGATAACAGTGAGTACGTCGGATATCACAAAAAGGCACATGCAATAGGCAGGGGCAGACACACTCACCAATCAAGGGACGGGAGAGATCCGTGATGAAGCTCTGAAGAGAAGTATAATCATCCTGAAGCCCAGCAACAAGGGCATCAGAAACCTTACGTTCTTCCGTGGCGGCCGTAACGGCGGCCTTGGCTCGCCCATCCACCGAACTTGCTTCTTCTCTCACCTCCCTCAGCTCGCGCTCGAGGTCGGCGATCCGCTTCTCAGCCGAGCTCAATGCCGATTGAGCCGCTGCCAACTCACCCGCTGGGACAAGTCCCTGGCGAGCCTCCTCTGCCTTCGCGGCAATTTCCTGAAGCCCCTGATTCGCCTCTTGGATGGTGGCCAGTTCCTTCTCCGCGCGGTGTTTCGCTGCCAATCGGTCAGATGACTCACGTTGCAGACCCTTCACACAATTCAAACAGTCAACCAAAGCGAAATCCTAAGTGTCCACCTGCTGAAATTCAGCGAGTGCGCACTCGGGGACTGGCAATCAAAGAAATACTAAGCGCCCACCCGCTGAAATTCAGCGAGTGCGCACTCGGGGACTGGCAATCAAAAAAAATCCTAAGTGCCCACCCGCTGAAATTCAGCGAGTGCGCACTCGGGGACTCGCAATCAAAAAATCCTAAGTGCCCACCTGCTAAAATTCAGCGAGTGCGCACTCGGGGACTGGCAATCAAAAAATCCTAAGTGCCCACCCGCTGAAATTCAGCGAGTGCGCACTCGGGGACTAGATGCGACAAATAACAACAAGACATAGAATCAGACCGCTGCAACACACCGACCTGATCCTCGGGGACTGGACATACCTGGATGGTTGCGCCAAGCATGCCATGAAGTTGTATCGCATCCACGAACGCAAGGAGAGCCGACATGTGCCCACGACGCTGCTCGACCTCCACGTCAGCGACCCCAGTTGCATGGCTCGAGGGCGAGGTCCCACTCGCTATAGCCGCTCTGGCCATGAAGCGTGGGAACATTGCGATAGAGGCACCGGCGCCAAAGGAGGCCGGCTCGGCCACCCCAGGTGAGGGAGCACCCTCCTTCGTGGGTACGGCCGCCTCCGTTGCGTGTTCATTCGGCGCGACCGCCGTGTCGTCGGAGATCGTGACGACATCGTCGCCCTTGGCTTTCTTGGCGCCATCCGCAGAAACGACGACTTCGTCCGCCTTCCTCTTCCGGGAGGGATCCTCTTCGCTGACGACGGGCGGCACCTTAGCCACGGTTGGATGGCCTATTTTCTTTGCTCTGGTCCTACAAATTGATTGCGTGAGCAAGATAATTCAAGTACAATGAAAGACGAAAGAAGGTGAGCAAACTCACTTAGCGACTGGAATGAAGCGTAGCCCGGTGCGGATGCCGGCCGGCTTCTCCAGTTCGTGGCCCAGTCGGCGACTGAGGCCCATTTCCAAGACGTCGTGCGCCCAAGACACGGATGGTTTCTTCGTTGTCGAGGCTGTGACGGGAGCCTCTGAGACATCTTCAGCGGGAGCTTCCTTGCGAGGTGAAGTCGCCGCGACCGGAGCGGCCCCTAGTCTAGAGACTGGGGTGAATGGCGGAGGTATCGAAGCCAGTGGCACCTCACTCAGGACAGCGGCCGTGTCCAGCGCGGTTACCATCGGCAGCGCCTCGCCCTTGGCCAGACTGGTGGCGTCGGAGCTGCTCGCCGAGTGTGGCGGGGAGGCCGGTCTCACCGGCTTTGTCTTCTTCTTCGGAGGGGCCTTCACCTCCTTCTCTGTCTTCTTCTTCTTCTTCGATGGAGTAGCTTGGTGGCGCGAGGTGGTCTCCGGAAGTTCGTCATCATCATCATTATGACTCTCAAGGCTTTTACTTGCCTCAAGCTCACGCTGACGCTGCCCACGGGTCTTGCGAACCAACGAGGCGACCTCCTCCTCGGATTCATCGTCGTCGCTGTTCTCGTCGCTCTCGGCGTCGCCCTTGGCGGGAGGCGATTCGCCCAGGTCCTGGACGGACGAGCTCGAGTTCTCGTCGTCTGAAGGCAGGAGCCATCCTTCCACCACTTGGAATAGCTGCAATGAGTACAAAATGAAATTAGAATGACCGCGATTGCATAAACTGCGACTGCGAATGATGCGAGGTGATTTACCGTTGGGGCTGGATGCTTTGCGGTGTAGGGGGCGACCCCAGCCTTTGCGTCCAGGTACACCGCCTGGGTGATCTTCTTCAGCGTTGGGGTGTAGTCCTCGAGCTTCCACTCGGCGAGGCAGGACTTCGTCGAGTCCTCCCGGCCCGTGTATTGGTATGTGTAGTGGTCGCGCCGAGCCAGAGGGACGAGCCGCCACCCGAGCCAGCAGTTATATAAGTTAATTGTCTGGAGGCCTTTCTTCTTCAGACTGCGGATGGTTTGGAGCATTTCGTCCACGACCATCCGCTGGTCGGTGGGGAGCCTGCCGACTTGGAATCGGCGCGGTTCGGACCGGTTGGCAGAGTATCGTGGGATCGCCGCCTCGCCCTCCGGGGTCGCCTCGGCAACGTAGAACCAAGACTTCTTCTAGTCGCTCGCCGCCTTGGCGGGCAACATCAAGTCAAAGAACGAAGCCTTCGACTTCAGCTGGAATGTCAGGCCGCCCGAGGCAAGCATTGGGCCGCCCGCTTCCTCGCGACTGATCCGTCCGTGGAACAGATCTTGCCATAGAGGAAGTAGGGCCGGCAGCCCAGGTAGCACTCGCAGAACGCCACGAAGATGGCGAGCTGCTCGATGCTGTGTGGACCCAGGTCCGACGGTTGGATCCCGTAGTTGGCGCAGAAGCGCCGGAAGAACAGGGACGTAGGGAATCCTAGCCCCCGTTCTAGGTGGCTGGTGAAGCAGATAAATTCTCCCTCGCGCGGGTTCGGGGTCACCTCTCCGGCCACGGGGATGCGCCAACAGCCGGCGCGCAGGATCCCGGCCTCCTCGAAGGATGCCAGTTGCGCCCTCGTACACTTAGATCTACCCCAAGGCTCGGTGGAGGGGGCCATCGCGGAAGGATTTGTGGGGGGTCAGAGGATTTCGGGTCGGCTGGATCGCGATGAGAAGGAAGGCGAAAGTGCGTGCAATCGGAGGAAATGGCGAGAAGATGGTTCTCTGATCGCCTGCCATTCCCCTTATATAGCGGTTGTTACCCGCCAAATCAGGGAGCCGTTACTACGCGGTGATTACGCCAAAAGTTACCGTTGGATTACCCAACGGCTAGTTTGACCACGTTTAACGGTCCAACTTCAGCCACTCGGCTCGTCGACCCGATCACTACGACAGTGACTAAGTGTTTCACCGACTCGACTCGCCAAAGCTGCGATCAGGATGACTAGTGGTTTCCTTCGTGTAGGAGCCCGCCGACGATTCGACTGTATGCTTGCTTTGAAGCCGTATACTCCGACTGCCAGCAACCACCTGCGCCCAATCAACGACGGCCTCGGGGACTACTGATGGGGATATGCCCACCAGGGTATACCCAGCAGGACGTTTCCGACTGGCCCAGGAACTGGCGAGTGGGCCTGCAAGACGACGACTGGATCAAGGCCTGGTGTGGATCCAAGCGACTGGAAGCTGAAGGCCCAGGCGAGTAGATAGACCCAGTCGAGTTAGGTTAAACGATTACCGAAGCCTTAACTGATTCGGTTGAGATATGTAAACCCTAGGGGAGGTGAGTCTATATAAACCTCCCTACAGGGCGTGTAGAGATACGTTCCATTAGACACCCAAGCGACTCGCCGCCTAGCCGCCGAGCTTGCCCATTGTACCACCATCATAATACAATCTAGCAGGAGTAGGTCTTTACCCTCCGGGGGGCCAAACCTGGGTAAAACCTTGTGTCTCCGCCCTCATCTCGCACCGCAGATGGCTGGCCGCCCTTGCCCCTTGTTCTACTACTCGCTGCCGATTGCAGCATCTGCCGTGACCATTCCCTCGACAATTGGAGTTTCTAGCATCCTTTTTCTTTTTCTTCTCAGGACAGTCTGATGCATAGTGTCCAAGTTCCTTACAATTATAGCACTGCAACTGGCTAATATCTTTCTTCCTGGATTTTCCATGTTGGTTATGTCCAAGGTCATCTCCATTGTCAGTATCATTCCCATTATTATCACTTCCGATGCTGATGTGGTCCAGAATTTCCATTGCTATTTTTGAATGAACGCTTCTTTTGTGATGATCCCGAGTGATACTTGAGGTTATGCTTCCTCTTTCTTTTCTCAACTTGATTCATCTTGTTTTCCAAGATGGTGGCTTTGTCACAGAGTAACTGATAAGTTGGTACATAGGCAACAGACAGCTGCAGGTTCAACTCATCATTAAGTCCTTTGAGGAATTTATCTTTCCTCTTAGTATCTATATCTACTTCATCCGGTGCATAGCGTGCCAGATTGTTGAACTCCTCGATGTACTCAGCCACACTGAGGTGATGTTGTTTCACATTGTGGAACTCCTTTTTCTTCAAGTTCATCACTCCGGATGAGATGTGAGCTATACGGAAACCATCCTCAAAAATATTCCAAGTCACATCCTCAAGGGGAGTGGTGATCTGAAAGTTGTCCCACCATGTTGCTGCTGGCCCTTCAAGCAGATATGCTGCAAACCTAACTTTTTCCTCGTGGGTGCAGCCAACAGTCAGTAAGTCCTTGTTCACCGAACGTAACCATTCATTGGCTACCATTGGATCAGTTGTTCCAGAGAACCTTGCAGGCCTTAGTTTCAGAAATCTGGTGAGCATGTCAAGTGCTGGAGGATTATTTTGATTGTTGTTGTTATTATTGTTATTGCTGTTCTGATTCTGATTTTGCATAAACTGCATCATCATCTGCATCATTTGAGCTTGAGCTGTCATCAACTGCTGCATCTTGGGAGTGATGTTGTTGCTGTTGTTGTTGTTGTTTTGGTTGGGGTTGGCACGACGGGGAGGCATCTGTTGGTTTGATAGGGATAAGTAATGATAGATAGATCTAAAGAAGTTCTAACACACAAACTAAAACAATCAAGTTCAAACAAACAATCTACAAGAAACTATTGACTTAAAAACTTATGAGCTTACTCATGAGTTGAAGGAAACAACAAGTTTTCTTGAAACAATCAACCTAGTATAGTCATACCTCATAGGTCAGTATGATCCAAACTCTAACATGTCATCAATGTCTTAGATAGTTGGTAGGCAATCTAATGTTCTCTTGGTTCTCACTTGTAGTCTTTAGTGATGTCCAAGTTGAAGTCCTTGGTGAAACTAAAGTTGAAGTCATTGGTCATGGTGAAGGCTTTGTCCATCAAGTTGAAAAAGGAAGAGATGTAGAATCAAAACCAAAAAGGTTGAGGAAAGAGTTTACAAGATTGTTTGTAAATAAGTTTTGGAACAAATACAACTCCTATTTTTCTAAGGGGTTTTGTCCAATCCTAGGGTTACAATCCTACAGGCAACACGGTGCTCTGATACCATCTGTAGAGGTCCCAACCTTTATTAAGGTAGAGATCCTTGTGTTTACAATGCTAGTCCCTGGATCAATAGCTAGCATCCACATTTAAGATGTAATATCAAGAAACAAAGGTCATAATACAACTTTATAACCAGGAATAAAATATTAGATTACATATTACATAGCTCATTTGGTTATCACATTACAATGCAGCAGAAATATCTATATAGCATGGAGTCCTCCATCTTCAAAGTGCCACAGGCAATCATGTTTGTTGTAGACTTGTAATCCTAATCAACACACTTCACTAACATCAAACAAACCTGCAACATATAAGTTACAACCACAAGGGTCAATACATTTGAATTGTATTGGCAAGTTTCACTACTATGTGGAAATAAGTTGGATCCTATCAATATATGCATATTTGGCTAAGTAGGGTTTAGGCTCATTTGCAGAAAGCAATATAGTTTTATCCTATATTTTCAAAATAGTTTTGATCTTTTGACAATCTTTCTGAACTCCTTGGAAAACTCCAAGTTCTTCTAATCCCTTGTTGATACCATCAAGTTTTACTTTGAGAAATTGGAATGTCGAGATCTTCCATAGCTTCAGGCCTTAGTTGCTCAGAGTTGTCCGTAACCGGGGACACGGCTAAGTACTTAGAATTTGATCTTCTGCAGAAGTTGTACACTTTACCCACATGACACAATCTCGTCTTGACGCCACCAGTGGCCGCTGTATAAGTACACACCAAATGGAGTACCGGCAGATCGATAATGTGAAAAAGTCTTTCCATAGAAGTCCTCCCAATAGATAATGCTAGCTTGTCTACTAGGCACCAATCTTAGGATATATTTCCAATACATGAATCCGGTTAACCTGAGTAGGTGCCAATGCAAGGGTCTTCCACTATGTAATTGACTAAGCCAGAGCCCATTTAGCATGTGGCTGTACATGGAAGCCACTATACGAGAAACATGTCTCTGTGTAACATCCTAAAAATATTAAACATGGATCATCAAATGCTAATCATCAAATTTAGAGTTAACAAAAACATTTCCATCTCAAATATGAAAGCATTCATATGTATGTGTATTTAAATTAGGAGTTCTTTTGAATTGCCATGGTTCTGTGATTCATTGCTTGCAAAATGATTATTAGGTGAAATAAACATCATATAAATCATTCCTAAGCTTTTCCCAAAGACAAACAACTCAAAATGAATAAATAAAGTGAATGGTCACTTTTGTCAATTAACTATCATGCCTACTTTGGCTATTCCTAGCACTCAAAACTTAACAGAAACAATTGTGGATCTTTGCACCCCTTGTTAGTAAGATAATGAGGTACCAAGGCCCACTTTGTGATGTTCCAAAAACATTCAAATGCTAAGTTTAAATGACAGTTTAAAATTGAACCTATCTCATATGGGAAGATCCCTATATTTCAAAAACCACTCAAACCAGCTCAATTTTCAAAACCCAAACAACCACAGAGTCCCCAGCACATGCCTAGCACACCCACCAAAAATCTTTTCAAAATTCAAAAGGAAGTTTCTTGCGGCCATTTCATCAAACACTTGGCAGGCAGAATTTAACCAAATCAAATTCACTATTTTAAAACTTATTAAATTGTGACACCACTTTAAATCACATTCCCATGTACTGAAATATGTGGTGATGACATGTGTCAACATGATCCCATGTTTGACTTGGAGAATAGTAAATCTTAAGTAGATTTTCAATGATTATAACTTACTTTTCTCAAATTAAAACAAATAAGGCAAATGCTTTAATCTTGTAATGTTAAGTGATGATGCTAGATCATCATTAGTACACCTTTATGTGATGATTGAAATTAGTTAAGTATTGTTTGGTGATTGTGTACCTCGTATTTATTTATAGACGCTAGTACCGACCAAGGATACGATGATGAAGAAGGATACTACGAGGAAGAAGCCGAGGAAAACTTCAACCACTGCTCTGCTCAAGGCAAGCTTATACTGATACTTATGCAAGCAAATACTTGAAACCTTGCAAGCTAACACTTGCAACCTAGCAAGTTTATACCACTATCTTAGCAAGCCAAACCATGCAAGTTTTACTTGCAAGCTTATACCACTTGATAAACCATCCTAGTTTTACTTACAAGCATTATACTTTATTTCTTTATCAAAGCTTTTCTTAGAGTTTACTTAAGTAACTTGTAGATTCTAGAAAGATAATTGAAGGTTGCATAAAGAGCATTAAATTTGGCCTAAGTAGATAATCTTGATGTCATCCTAAGGCATGAGATTGAACTTAACTAATCTCCACTTGTTTACCAACCCTCATTAGTACTTACCCCCACTTGTAGATGCTAGTGCTAAGCATAAAACTTGATCAACTTTAGATGGGAATACTTGGTGAAACTGGTTATGAAAACCTTAGAATGATGAGTCATTGTACTAAAATGTTTTGACATATGTTCTCGAACACCAGATGATTTTGATGATGAAAATGTTGAGGCATGAGCCTTATCCCTTGATAAAACTGATGGTTGTCTGGATGCGATACCATTCCAATTTTACCGTACAACCACAATACCTGAAAATTGGGTAGGGCTTGACTGGAAATTTATATACATTAGTATGGGTTCCCTCACGGCCAAGGTCTGAGCTGAGGCTACCTTGTGAAGATTGTCCACCTATGCAGTACCCAAGATGACAGTTGGTCATGGTTTGGAGGCCAAACTCATAGGAAAGGTGCCTATACTAGGGCGTGTAATTGAAAGGTTAGGATTGATTATCCGCATACTAAGTATGGTGAATTCAGGATTTGTTCCTGACGGATGTATTGAATGTTGTGGTGAAAGTGTACAATCTCTGTAGAGTGTCAAACTATTCGAATAGCCACGTCCGCGGTTATGGACAGTTGGAGTGGCCATACTGTTCCCCCATCAGATGTTTTCAAAATGACTTATGAAATGAATTGAGACTTTGACTTGACCACAACAGAGTTGTGATATGAAAATTCAATTCCCACTTTGGTATTATAAATTTTTTAACTAGTTTTCTTTGCTTCTGAACTTAGTAGAGGTAAATCTGGCTTTTTGCAAAACAACCCTAGAGATTAGTGTCCTACCACAAAAACCCCCTTACCTTGTTAGTATTAGTTTGCGAGTACTTAAGGAGTACTCATGGCTTTGTCCCTGGCTATTCCCGTGACCAGACTATGAAGACGAGTACCAGGATGATGGACCGCAGGAAGGTTATGACAACTAGGATCATCTCCCATCGCCAGCATTGCCTGGGACCCTGAAGATGGAGCTTCGCCTACGCTATCGTTATCGTTACATTATTCCGCTGCTTGAGTTGTATTAAGAACTGGATCGTGAGATCCTTATTTTTGTCAGACCTTATGTATGGTTTGTAATTGATGATGTACTGTGATATCCAAATCTGTTATGTCTCGCAAAAATGGTAATCCTGGGATTGCGATGTATGGCATAACAGGCATCTGGGATTAAAAATTCGGGTGTTGACAAGTTGGTATCAGAGCCATCCTGACCATAGGAGACCCTAGTTAGACTGGACGTTTGAATCAAAAACTTAGTTTCAAAACCCAAGGAAGTGAGTATTTACAAAAACTTATTTCCATTCTTATCACTTTGATTCTTTCATGAAAATTCATGTTCCTCAATTTTTTTTGCAAAATACCTAAAATTTGACACACTTGATTACTCTAATAACTTACTCATCCTATATTCTTATAGATGGACGTGAAGTACAACAAGTTTTATCAGTTGGAGAATGGAGGAGACCTCATCTTTGAGCGTGACTTGGACCAGCTTTCGGAACATCTGGAGCGTCCGCATCCCGAGTTCTTCGGAGCTCAGCTCAATGATCAGGAAGGAGAAAACCTGTAGTGGCTAGTTGTTGCAAGTCTCCGAGGAAAGATTGAACCTCCCACTGCGGAGGGAATCCAGATCACCTTAAGAGAGAACAACTAGCTCGATGGACTGGCCAGGGCAATGCAGGAAGCTCTTGCTCGTCTATGTGGGCAGAGTATCAATCAGATCAAGGGTACAAGTTTTGAGTTCTACCCAAGGCGTGATGTTACGGGACAGCCACTGGAGGCCCCATACCACCACGAGATGAAGAGTCAATTGGACCACCTCAGCTTCATGATGTATGACCGTCGGAAGGAGTTGGAAAATGCCCGTGCCTACTCCAACCACAAGTCCTCCATCGCCCAGAAAGAAGGATCATACCCTCGCCATGCTAGTGAAGGATCGCAAGTCTCGTCGCCGTCAGCTCGACAAGAAGGATCGCATCATTGCCTGTCTTCGCCACCATATCACGGATCTGGAGGAGACCATCCACGAAAGAGACATGCAGTTGGAGGAAAGGAAGAATGTCGGAGAAGACCTTCGTGGAGATCCCTACTCCTGTCTCAGCGATGAATATGACTTTCTAGAGGATCAAGCCATGGATTTCTTCACCGATGAGGAGGATTTTGCCTTCATCGATGACAATGATGAGGATAGGTATGATGAGTACACAGACTCCAAGGAGTAGTAGCACTTGAGCACTAGCGTTAGTGAGCTGTATTCGGTCCCACTGTATCGTAGTTTCCAGAATGGTTCTTAAAACCATCTATTTTCCTTTGTTGTGGTGTGTGTTGTATCGTGTGCTATGAATGAATGAATGAAAAACAAGTTGCTAGAAAACCAGAGTCAAACTTTAAAAAAATTTCAAAGTCCGGGAACCTTAGAAATTTCCCTCTTTTCTCATGATCTATCTCAATCTTCAGATGCCTCGCGGAGGAAGTGGTTCATCCCCGGACCCGATGTTGCAGATCCTGCAAATGTTGGTTTCTGACCGTGAAGCTAAAAGAGCCGAACGTCAAGCCAACCTAGCCACTCTTCAACACATAGCTCAGATGGCCAAAAACAATCAAGGCCAAGGAAATCAGGACAACCATGGATCGAAGCTTAAGAATTTCCAGAACACCAACCCACTTGTTTTCACTAAGTCAGAAGAGCCCTTAGATGCAGATGATTGGTTGTAAACCATGGAGAACAATCTGGAAGTCGCCGGAGTGGAAGCTAACGAGAAAGTTCTATTCGCCACCCATTATCTGGACGGAGATGCAAGAGCATGGTGGAACAGCGTTTGTGCAATGATCGGAGGACAAATGATGACCTGGGAGGAATTCAAAGTCAAGTTCAGCAGAACCCATGTGCCACCGGGTTTGAATAAGAGGATGAGAGATGAATTCAGATAACTGAAGCAATGAAAGATGACTATAGTGGAATACCGTGACAAATTATTTTCATTTGCTAGGTATGCCCCGGATGAGATCGACACGGAAGCCAAGAAGAAAGAAAGATTCTCGAATGGTCTACATGGTGAGATGTAGACGGTGTTGGTCAATATCCCCTTTGCTGATATTGAAGCCCTAGTTGACTCTGCCATTCAGATGGAAGGAAAGATCAACCAAGCCAATGAGAACCGCAAGCCCCGCATGATGCATCAGCCAGGAACCCATCATACCCCAAACTATCGCCCCAAACCATCTCCAGGATTTGCCCCGAGAACCAACCGACCACCGATGAACCGTCCGACCTATCCCAACCGTGGAAACCCAAGGCCCGGAGGAAACCACAACAACCCCAGCAACTCTAGCAATTTCAACCGTGCACCACCCAAATTCAACAACAACAATGCGGCCACCAACACCAACACTGCCCCAAGGACTGGAAGCAATGATGTGCCTGTTGCAGCGAAGGACAAGTCGCAAGTGACCTGTTATGACTGTGGAAACAAGGGTCACTACTCCAATGAGTGCCCCAAGAAGAATGCCGCAACCCCCAATGAAAATGCCCTAGCTCAGCAGTAGTGTCGTGATCAGCCTGGAAGAAGGTTTGCCCCAGGGAACTCGCTCAACCGCAACGGCTGTCTTTTTCTCATGCATGCTGAAGAAGCCCAGGAAGCACCGGATGTCATGCTGGTTATGTTTTCTGTTAATTCAGTACTTGCAAGAGTGTTGTTTGATTCTGGTGCATCACACTCATTTGTCACTGAAGAATTTGCATGCACTAGTAAGATCTAACCAACCAAACTGCAGCATGTTATGATTGTTCAAATCCCCGGTTCAACCACCAAAGCTAGGCAAATTTGCAAAGCCGTCCCTATCCGAATCCGCGGCATAGATTTTTATGCTAATCTGATAGTACTCGGAACTAAAGGTTTGGAAGTAGTACTAGGAATGGATTGGATGTCCAAACATAAAGGATTAATTGACTGTACCAAGAAAGCCATCACCATGACCAGTACAGCTGGAGTATCAGTCGAGCATGTATATGAAACCTTACCTCACCAATTCAAGTGCAACAAGAGTATAGCTCAACCTACCATTGACCAAGTCCGGATAGTCTATGAATACCCCAATGTATTTCTAGATGTTTTGCCCGGTATGCCCCCAGATCGGGATATCAAGTTTATCATTGAACTAATCCTAGGAACAGGACCCATAGCCCAGAGACCATATAGTATGAACTCATCTGAACTAGCAGAACTGAAGAAGCAACTGGATGCAATGCTGGAAATTGGATTGATTCAACCAAGTGCGTCACCTTGGAGATCACCTGTTTTGTTCGTGGACAAGAAAGATGGAGGTAACTGTTTGTGTACGGATTATCGGAAGTTGAATGATCAAGTGCCCATTGCCCAAGATAGAAGATCTGTTTGACCAGTTGACTGGTGCCAATGTGTTTTCTAAGATTGATCTTAGAACTGGTTATCATCAACTCAAGATTCGCGCAGAGGATATTCCAAAGACCGCCTTTACCATCCGATATAGATTGTATGAGTATACTGTCATGTCTTTTGGATTAACTAATGCCCCCGCTTATTTCATGAATCTCATGAATAAGATTTTTATGGACTTCCTGGATAAGTTTGTCGTTGTTTTCATTGATGACATTCTGATTTATTCCAAATCAGAAGAAGAACATGAGCTACACCTAAGGACCATTCTTGGAACCCTTAGAGAGCATCAGTTGTATGCCAAGTTTAGCAAATGTGAATTCTGGTTACAGGAGGTAGGATTCCTTGGACATATCGTATCAGCCGGAGGAATTGCCGTTGACCCTACAAAGGTGAAAGATGTCGAAGATTGGCAAGCCCCAACCACCCAAACCCAAGTTCGTGCATTTCTCGGATTGGCGGGATACTACCGCAAGTTCGTAGAAGGATTCTCGAGTATCGCCAGACCCATGACCCAATTGCTGAAGAAAGACAAGAAGGTTGAATGGACGGACAAATGTGAAGCGAGTTTTCAAGAACTCAAGAGAAGACTGATTTCAGCCCCAATCTTAATCATGCCGGATATCACAAAGCCCTTTGACGTATATTGTGACGCATCCAAGATCGGTCTCGGATGTGTGCTAATGCAAGAAGGAAAATTTATATCCTATCTATCTCGACAACTGAAGCAGCATGAACAAAACTACCCAACCCATGACCTCGAGCTCGCAACCGTAGTGCTAGCCCTGAAGACATGGAGGCATTACCTGATGGGAAATCGTTGTGAGATTTATTCGGATCACAAGAGCCTGAAGTATATATTCACTCAGAAGGAGCTGAATATGAGACAGAGAAGATGGATTGAGGTAATCAAGGATTACGACCTAGACATTCACTTTCACCCTGGTAAAGCCAATGTGGTAGCAGATGCCCTTAGCAGATTGCCGTGCCGCTTGAACTCCATGATTTTGAAGGAGCAACCAAGTTTGCACAAGGAGATGGAAGATTTCCGAATGGAATTAGTGAGTGAAGGATTTTTGGCTAGAATAGAACTTCAACCCACTTTGATCAGCCAGATCAAAGAGGCACAGAAAGGAAATTCTAGCATCGACGGAACCAAGCGTCGTATCGGTACAGGCAAAGTACCCGGATTTACCGAAGACGAAGAAGGAGTTCTGTGGTACAAAGGACGCCTTTGTGTACCAGCAGATTCAGAGTTGAAAGAAGTTATTCTGAAGGAATCTCATGATACTCTTTATTCTATCCACCCCGGAGGAACGAAGATGTATTAGGATTTGAAGGAACAATATTGGTGGCATAAGATGAAGAGAGAAATCGGAAGCTATATCACCAAGTGTGATATATGTCAGAGAGTCAAGGCGGGACATCAAAGACGCGGTAGATTATTGCAACCGATACAGATTCCGGAATGGAAATGGGATTCAGTTGGAATGGGCTTTATCACCGGATTGCCTACTTCTAGTAGGGGAAATGACTCTATCTGGGTCATAGTGGACAGATTTTTCAAAGTCGCCCATTTCTTACCAGTCAAAACCACCTACCATAGTTTGAAACTAGTTGAGTTATACATCGCTAGAATCGTCAGTTTGCACGGAGTCCCCAAGAACATCGTATCGAATCGAGGAATTCAGTTTACCTCGATATTCTGGAAGAAAGTCCAAGAAGGTTTAGGAACCGGACTAGATTTCAGCACAGCTTATCACCCTCATACCGACGGACAAACGGAGCGAGTAAATCAAATACTCGAAGATATGTTGAGAGCCTGTGTGTTAGAGTATGGATCTAAATGGGAAGACTATCTGCCATTTGCAGAATTTTCATACACCAACAGTTATCAAGCTAGTGTGCAAATGGCCCCATTTGAATTGATGTATGGAAGGAAGTGTCGCACCCCTTTGAATTGGTCGGAAGTAGGAGAGAGTCAGATTTTTGGACCCGACATCCTACGATAAGCAGAAGAGAAAGTTCACAAGATTCGTGAGCACCTCAAGACCGCCCAGTCAAGACAGAAGAGTTACGCCGACAAGAGATGTCGAGACCTCGCTTTCAATATCGGAGAGTTTGTGTATCTGAAAGTGTCGCCATTGAAAGGAATGCAACGTTTCCAACTGAAGGGAAAGTTAGCCCCCAGATATATCGGACCTTTCAAGATTCTGAACCGTCGAGGAGAAGTATCATATCAATTGGAACTGCCAGAAGAGATGTCAGCCATGCACAATGTGTTCCATATCTCATTACTTCGCAAATGCCTTGAAGTTCCAGAGAAGACTGAAGTTTTCAAGAATATTGATCACCGGACCATAGAAATCAATGATGACCTGACCTATCCTGAAGTACCCATCCGTATTCTGGAAGAAGCTTTCAGAACTACCAGAACCCAAAGAATCAAGTTTCTCAAGATTCAGTGGAGCAACCACACGGAAGAAGAAGCTACCTGGGAGCGCGAAGATTACATCAGGACGGAGTTCCCAGATCTCTTTAAATCCTAGTTAATCTTTTCGTCCTTTTTCAAATCTCTGGACGAGATTTTGTTTAAGGGGGGAAGGTTTGTAACATCCTAAAAATATTAAACATGGATCATCAAATGCTAATCATCAAATTTAGGGTTAACAAAAACTTTTCCATCTCGAATATGAAAGCATTCATATGTATGTGTATTTAAATTAGGAGTTCTTTTGAATTGCCATGGTTCTATGATTCATTGCTTGCAAAATGATTCTTAGGTGAAATAAACATCATCTAAATCATTCCTAAGCTTTTCCCAAAGATAAACAACTCAAAATGAATAAATAAAGTGAATGGTCACTTTTGCCAAATTAACTATCATGCCTACTTTGGCTATTCATAGCACTCAAAACTTAACATAAACAATTGTGGATCTTTGCACCCCTTGTTAGTACACATAATGAGGTACCAAGGCTCACTTTGTGATCTTCCAAAAACATTCAAATGCTAAGTTTAAATGACAGTTTAAAATTGAATCTATCTCATATGGGAAGATCCCACTATTTCAAAAACCACTCAAACCGGCTCAATTTTCAAAACCCAAACAACCACAGAGTCCCCAGCACATGCCTAGCACACCCACCAAAAATCTTTTCAAAATTCAAAAAGAAGTTTCTTGCGGCCATTTCATCAAACACTTGGCAGGCAGAATTTAAACCAAATTAAATTCACTATTTTAATAGTGTTTTGGCCTAACTTGTTCCCTCCCTAGCTCACAGCAAACATTTAGTAGATCATCTAGCTTAGTTGGAAACCTCTAGCCTCACTGTAAGCTTGTCATTGCCATCAATGCTGAACAAGCCGATCCCACCTTGCCGGCCAACTTGGTCGCCGCCACAGCAGACCACCACCCCCTCTCTCGCCATGTCTGGGAGTTAGCCAGCACCTCACCACCGCCCACTGTCCCCTCCCCGAGCCAAGCCCGGCCATGGACCACCGAGAACACCCCGCGCCCAGTGCCACTGCGACATGCCGAGCACGCCCCAGAGCGCCGCACCCGGCACGCGTGCACACGCCGCCCCTCGACCACAGCCCGTGCCCACTGCTTCACCACAACCCAGGGAGCACGCCAGACATCCCCGTTCGCCGTCCAACACCTCACAGCCACCGCTCGCCGTCGAATACGCCGCCTCTGCCGCTCAGAGCGCCAGCCTCACCCGACCGATAACCACCGCCCTTAAGCCTGCATTTAAGTTCTAGAGCATCGCCAGGAGACCGCGCATCGATCGCCACCCTCAGCCATGCCTCTAGCAGCCCATAGCCATGTCGCCACCATCGCCTGCCCATCCCTCTCGGCCTCGCCGCCTAGCCTATAAAAGGAGGCCACCCCCAGCCGTTTCCAGCACACCATTCCACTCCGCTCACCTCACTGATCATCCCACACCTCTTGCTGGAGCACGGGGAGCAGCAGCTCATCGGAATTGCACCGGAGCAAGCCGCCTCTGGAGGAGAAGGGCGCCACTGATTGCGACCACCCCCGGAGCTGCCTCGATCATCCCTGAGCTTGCCGTCGACCACTCGTTCGTTTGCCCGCCTCGCCTCATTGCTGTAGCCGTGGTACGCCCCCTATGCACCCCCACTGAGCCGCTAGGGTTCGAGCTCGCTGGTGACAGGTTCGTCATCGACGACGATCCATAGCCGTCAATCTCCACTCTAATCCAACGACCCACACAGCCCCGTACCGCTTCGCGCGTTATGAGCCGCTGACTGGTAGACCCCCTGTCAGCTGAGCCCCGCGCTTCGGAGTGACACTGGGCCGGCCCATTAGCATCTCCCGTGCAACCCAACCGTTTGAATTTAGATTTTTTCATTTATTTCAAACACAGTTCGGTACATAGATTCAAAATCCAACCCAGTTCGATTCAATGAACCAAAATGCATGAAACCAATTTTGTTAGAAAGGTACCGAAATGCTTAATCCAAGCCCATTGGATTCAAATCATTTGGTTCTGTAGAGCACCCTGGTAAAAATAACAAGTCACAAGCTTTTCTGCATTCAATTTTTTTTCAAAATTCAACCATAAGAGCTTTTGAGTTGATTCCAACTCTCAAAAATCACATTTGATCATACCTATCAGAATATATAAAAACATATGGGTTTACTTACAGAAATAATGTTCAAGTAATAAAAGAATGCCACATAGGCATTTCTAGTCACTTTATTTATTTAAAATAAAAAGGTTAAACCTTATTAAATTGTGACACCACTTTAAATCACATTCCCATGTACTGAAATATGTGGTGATGACATGTGTCAACATGATCCCATGTTTGACTTGGAGAATATTAAATCTTAAGTAGATTTTCAATGAGTAGAAATTACTTTTCTCAAATTAAAACAAATAAGGCAAATGCTTTAATCTTGTAATGTTAAGTGATGATGCTAGATCATCTATAGTACACCTTTATGTGATGATTGAAAATAGTTAAGTATTGTTTGGTGATTGTGTACCTCGTATTTATTTATAGACGCTAGTACCGACCAAGGATACGATGAGGAAGAAGGATACTACGAGGAAGAAGCCGAGGAAAACTTCAACCACTGCTCTGCTCAAGGCAAGCTTATACTGATACTTATGCAAGCAAATACTTGAAACCTTGCAAGCTAACACTTGCAACCTAGCAAGTTTATACCACAATCTTAGCAAGCCAAACCATGCAAGTTTTACTTGCAAGCTTATACCACTTGATAAACCATCCTAGTTTTACTTACAAGCATTATACTTTATTTCTTTATCAAAGCTTTTCTTAGAGTTTACTTAAGTGACTTGTAGATTATAGAAAGATAATTGAAGGTTGCATAAAGAGCATTAAATTTGGCCTAAGTAGATAATCTTGATGTCATCCTAAGGCATGAGATTGAACTTAACTAATCTCCACTTGTAGATGCTAGTTCTAAGCATAAAACTTGATCAACTTTAGATGGTAATACTTGGTGAAACTGGTTATGAAAACCTTAGAATGATGAGTCATTCTACTAAAATGTTTTGACATATGTTCTCGAACACCAGATGATTTTGATGATGAAAATGTTGAGGCATGAGCCTTAGCCCTTGATAAAACTGATGGTTGTCTGGATGCGATACCATTCCAATTTTACCGTACAACCACAATACCCAAAAATTGGGTAGGGCTTGACTGGAAATTTATATACCTTAGTATGGGTTCCCTCACGGGCAAGGTCTGAGCTGAGGCTACCTTGTGAAGATTGTCCACCTGTGCAGTACCCAAGATGACAGTTGGTCTTGGTTGGGAGGCCAAACTCACAGGAGAGGTGCCTATACTAGGGCGTGTAATTGAAAGGTTAGGATTGATTATCCGCATACTGAGTATGGTTAATTCAGGATTTGTTCCTGATGGATGTATCGAATGTTGTGGTGAAAGTGTACAATCTCTACAGAGTGTCAAACTGTTCGAATAGCCGTGTCCGCGGTTATGGACAGTTGGAGTGGCCATACTGTTCCCCCGTCAGATGTTTTCAAAATGACTTATGAAATGAATTGAGACTTTGAATTGACCACAATAGAGTTGTGATATGAAAATTCAATTCCCACTTAGGTATTATAAAATTTTCAACTAGCTTTGTTTGCTTCTGAACTTAGTAGAGGTAAATCTGGCTTTTTGCAAAACAACCCTAGAGCTTACTGTCCTACCACAAAAAACTCCTTACCTTGTTAGTATTAGTTTGCGAGTACTGAAGGAGTACTCATGGCTTTGTCCCTGGCTATTCCCGTGGCCAGACTATGAAGAGGAGTACCAGGATGATGGACCGCAGGAAGGTTATGACAACTAGGATCATCTCCCATCGTCAACATTGCATGTGACCCTGAAGATGGAGCTTCGCCTACACTATCGTTATCATTACGTTATTTCACTGCTTGAGTTGTATTAAGAACTGGATCATGAGATCCTTATTTGTGTAAGACCTTATGTATGGTTTGTAATGGATGATGTACTGTGATATCCAAATCTGTTATGTCTCGCCAAAAATGGTAATCCTAGGATTGCGATGTATGGCATAACAGGCATCTGGGATTAAAAATCCGGGTGTTGACACTCTAAGTCCCTGGGTGGTTTTCTTCTAGTGCACATACAAAAAGATAGCCATATAAGCATGGTTCCCTTTGTTGCCACCTTATCCAAAATTGAGTATCCACTTTCCACCTAGGTGGTTCATTGAGGACTTGTTTTATTATATAAAACATATATTTTTCCAACACTTCATATAATCATATCATGTATACCATCCCAAGTCTATAGCAGGGCTAAGCATACTACAACTATGATGTTTTCACTAAGGAAGATATAAAGGATTTCCTAATAGGACTTAGCATAGCATAGTAATATAGTAGCCATATCATGCATACTACAAAAATACCACTAAGTATAATGAAAGTAGTAGGACATGGATGATAGTGTCACTTGCCTTTTTAGTAGAGAATATTGGTTCACTCCTTGATCTTTCAAATATCACACTCTTCTAATTTCACTACAATTCAATCAAGCAAGCACATATTCAAACTAGCATTCGAATAATTTATCACATGAAACAATAAAATCAAGCAATGCATGCAATCATGCAAAAGATTATTTGGGAATGTGGTTTCTAGTAGGCTCTAATCATTTTAAAGCTCCTATTGGTCATTTACAAAAGTGGTAAAACCTAAATTCAAGTTGGTGAAAATGGCCATTTAAATCATTTTTGTTTTGCTAAAAATGATTTAAATCAAAGTAATATTTTGTAGTGTTAGCTAAATATATTTTTAAACACAAATGTTAGTGTTTATGATAAAAGGGTTTAATATTAGTCCATTTGCAAAAGGTTTCACCTTAATTCCATTTTCAAATCAAAACAATATTTTTTATTTGCTAGAAATGCCTTTAGCAAAGTGATAATTTACTATGGTTCACCAAATATGTTTTTAAATCCTAAAACTTGGTTTTTAGGGTCATAGAGTTTAAATCAAACCATTTTCCAAAGGTTTTACCCAAAAAGCATTTTTAAATTATATGCAACATTTTTATTCAACTAGAAATGATTTTATTCAAAAATTTATTCCCTATTATCACCAAATATACTTTTAAGCCTACAAGTTGGTTTTTATGGTCAGTAGGTTCAAAACAAAACATTTATAAAATTTTTTACCCCAAAATCATTTTTAGAATAAATTATATACACAAAATAAGCCTAAATATGTTTCTGCAAAAACAACCAATATTACAGAAGCAAATCATTAAACAAAGGGCATGGTTAGATACAATTCTTTTTCCTGATTCCAATGATATAAAGTTTGCAAAATTTGGACGTGTAGATTTGAAGTTATGAATTTTGCAAGTTTAAACATCTAATAGAAATGTTTCTGTCTTTTTAAACCAAAAGATGGCCACGTGTCTTATTCTTACTGGCGCGTACCGGTTGGCGTGGATCGCGCTTTGTGGGCTGTTGCATCTAATTTAAATTGTACGATGCAGATCGTTTCGTACCCCTTCGTTTAGTGAGTCTATCGTGTCGCTTGGATCTAAATCCAATGGCTCACAGTATGCCAACCATAGATGGGCGGCGCTAGCGACGAACGCGCGGCAGCGACGCTCTGTCAGTGGTGCTCCAGCGAAGATAGGAAGCGGTAGAGAGGGGGAAGGGGTTTACTAGACTCGTCGTGGCGTGGGGAAGCTCAACTTAGTCGTAGGAGGGTAGGGTGCATACGGGTTCGATGATGATTGCTCGCCGGAGTCGTTCCTGGCGATGGCACGTTATGTTGTTATCGGGGTCGAGCTTGTAGGACATGCGCGGATTATTGGAGAGCACCTGGAGATGCACAGGACGCAGGTGAACCAGATGGTGTGAGTCATAATTCAAGGAGCGCACGAGGTTGAGAGCTGAGACTCACCGGACTTGCGGCAGAGGACTGTGACGTTCGGCTTGGTCGTTGCCGACGCTCAGGGGCACGCACGGTCGGGCTGAAGCTACTGGCATATGCACCTAGTGTTGACGAATAGACCCGTGGAAGCTAGGAGGCAGGAGGGGGTCTAGGTTGTTCGGAATCGGCCGGGAAACACGTCGTAGGCAGTGGTGTTCGAGCTCGTGATTGCGGCAGCCTGGTGGCCGAGAGGAGATGGCGCCTGGGGGAAAAGAGAGAGGAGGGGAGGCGCTTATGATGGCGTGGTCACAGCGAGGAATTACTGCGACGTTGATGCGAATTTGCTGCATGGAGTAACGACCAGAAACAGCTGGCGTAATGAGGGAAACGACCACGGCGGTTTAGGGAGATGATGACTGGTAGTGGGGTCCAGCGGTCAGTGAGGTGGGGTGAAGCACATGGGGCCAAGTCGTCAGTGTCTACGCGGGTTTTTTTGCGAGTGAAAAACGGTTCGGGGAGAGAGTGGGAGGTGAGCTTGCTGGGCTGGTCTGGGCCTGGGGTTAGTTGGGCTGGGTCCAACTCATTTTTTTCCTGTTCTGATTCTTTTTCCTTTTCTATTTTGATTTTCTGTTTTCAAATTCAATATTCATTTGAATTCAGATTTATTTTTCAAACCTTCTTCAAACTTTAAGTAAGTTTTATTCTATTTATAAACGTATTTAAATTTCCATTTTTAGAACATTTCAAACATTCCTTTTATGGTTTATTATATATTTAAAATAGACACTTGTCATTATTTAAATAGGATTTTAAATATATTTTCAAACTTCGATTTAAATTCTAATTTTTTTACCAAACCTTTTTCAGTAGATTTTATTTATTCATTAGTGCAAATAATTCACTTTGAATTATTATTTAAAATAATTTAATATGATTTAATGTTCTTTTAAATTGGAAATTTTCTTTATTTAAATAAAATTGGATATTAATCAATCTTTATGATTTTATTTAAATAATCCTTTACTCCTTTTATTAATCAATAATCTTTCATTTCATTTGTTTGGCCAAGATTTAATTTGGCTTTTAAATATTCCTTATTTATTTATTTCTTACTTTGCCTTATAAAATCCATATCTTTTTATTTAAAGATCCAAAATTGGTGATTCCAATTTGCATAACTTTATTTAATATTTGTTTATCTTTTTAAATCCTTTTAGGATTACTTTTCTCATGATTTGGTATGGATTTTAGATAGGAGCTTTTATTAGCCTTGGAAAATATTTCCTTTTAACTTATTAAATTCATAAGTTTTTATCTTTGGTTCCAAATTAAACGAAACCAATTTCTATGATCTTATAATATTTTTGTTTATCATTTTTGATCATTTATAAATGTTTGTTGACATTTTTCATATGGATCAAATCCATAGTCTTTTAGAGATCTTGGAAATGATTTATTCCTTTAGGGTTTTAGGGTTTTGATTTATTTTCCCAAGTTTAAATTTCAAGATACATTCATTGATGAATGCATTTCACTTGATTGAAATTTTATTTAATTCCCTTTTCATTCAAAGTTTGTTCAATATGGGTCTTTGATGTTTCCATTTGGAATCAAAAAGTTTCTTTTCACCCTAAATTTCAACAATTATTTATTTTGTTTATTTATTTTCACATTTCAAAATTTGGAAAATTTTGGGATGTGATAGGTGTGTAGTACGATCTTAGTTTGGTTGTCTTATCCCAAGCCTTTTCTCATCTTGATCCCTCTATTCTTGCACACAAGTTATTTGTTACCTTGTGAGGGTGTATTGTTTGAGTTGCACTGGCCTGAACCTCAACAGACAGTTAAGAGTGGGCCGGATAATCCGCCCCTAGTAAGGTCCGGATAATCCGCCCCTGGAGGTTTTGTCTATTAAGGCTAGGGGTCGAGGGGAGGTCTCAAACAGAGCAGCACTTCCTCCCCAACCCCATGTTTTGCTCCCAGCCGCCGCTGCATGCTCTTCCCCTCCACATAGTCGATTCGACCACCGGATTGTGTAGACCTTCCTCGGATCTTCTTCCCAGGGCCTCCAGGTACCCTCTCCTCCGAACTCTTCCTCCAATGAGTGAGGGTAACTCTCCCATTCATCTCTTTCGTATGGAAGATGTTGTTCTTGGTGAAAACTTGGTTTAAAGGATATTCTATGACTCCATTGCATGTTAGAAACCGTAGTCTAGCAACCCTAGTGCCCAATCTACGTCGGTACCTTGAATCTATGGCAGATTTGACAAAATCGCCAGGGCGGGATTATCCATCCCTGGCAGGGCCGGATTATCCGGCCTAGGAGGTTCACCCCTTTTCAGAATTTTCACAGCTTCTCGTATCGTGTGTGTTTGGACCATGGATTGTTTTACTACCGTCTCTAACATTCCTCCTAGACTTGTGTGCGCGCTTATCCCCGTGCTACCTATATTTTCAATTCACAGGTATTCGAGTGCGCTCAAGACCTACAAGCACCATCCCCGTGCCTATTACTTTAGGACCAATGAAGAGGGTGTGCTTATGGACGAGGTTGAACGCATAAGGAAGCAAAGAGAGGCTGAGAAAATGGCTGAATGGGCTAGGTCTTTGAAGAGAACCACTTAAAGGAAGGGCAAGCAGGCCCATGTCAATTACAAGAATATGGATATCCTTGAGTACTCTGCCATTCGCCACCGTGACTTGTATGATGAGGCTAACAGTGATGAGCCGCAGGAGGACAATATGTTTTGGTGTTCGCCCTTCAGGTATATTCATGATGACATTTATGCTTCTCTCAAGATTCGCCCCAAGCACCCTCTGTATTTAATTGAGGCACAATCCAAGCCAAGACTTAGTGAGGCTTTGGCTGTGGCTGGAAGAATGGGGCTGCACCATCTCATGACTTTGTGGTGTAGATATGACTTGTCTGTGGTGAAGCAATTCTTTTCTATGCTTGTGATCTGTGAAGATGAGCTCCGCACTATGAAGTGGATGACAGGGGGCACTATGATTCTGTCTGATTTCTGCACCTTTGGTTAGGTCCTTGGTTACTCTTTCCATGGTCGTGACACTCCTTCTGGCCATCGCATTATCTCTCCTATCAAGCCCAGCAAGGATACTTCTCTCGCTCCACGCCTAGATCCCAATGGTGTGGTTGGTACTTTTTCTGGACTTTCACCGTTGTATGCAGCTCTTTTTGGTTTGTTCCCGGATAGCATTGCTCCGAGTGGGGGCAACAATGACAGGATTCGTGGTCACCTTGTGCCGCTTCTCAATTTTTCTCATGAATGTGCTACCAATGCCGAGGCTACTATAGGGTACAAGATGGAATTCATGGATTTCATCTACCATGAGATGACAGATGCAATGTTCAGCAGGCTCTCTATCCCCTTTGCTCTATATATCATGATGCTCATCAAGTATATGCTTCCCCATGAGGAGTTCGGTGGTAATTTGGATGGTGTTCACAGGACCAAGAAGATTTACAACACGGCTCAGAAGACCTCCCATCCTTCCTCATCCCTAGAATCCTTCATGCGTGATGCTCGAGCTAGTGGACGTAGGACCCCAGTGCCTTCTATGGCCCGTGAGGTCAAGAATATGAACTGATTCCAACGAAACATCTTGTGCATGGGGGACAAGGACAATTATGAGGAGGACTATGAGGAGTGATCTCTTGGGGCGTTAGCATCGCTCTTCTTCCTTTTTGGCGTTTTGATGCCAAAGGGGGAGAAGTAGTTCTATTTAGGTCACCGTGGATTTGCATGGGTCGGGCACAAGCACTTGAATTTTATCTCATTTTATCATTTTTCCTATCGTGTTGCTTGTGCCCATTTAGCGTTGAACTCTATTTGTATTTGTTTTTCTGTATGAGACTATGTCGTGTGGTATGTGTGGTACTTGTGTGGATTTTTATCTATGTGGATGCTATCTATGGTCATGGTCTTATTGATTTCCGGAATTATATCTATGGATGCATCATATTGGTGAAGTGGTGGGATGTTTCACGGCCTAATAATATTGATTATCATATTGGTAGTTCATCTTCCGGTGGTACGATATTCTGCTCTAACTCATCATGTTCTTGTAGCCGTTTCCAATGAAAAAGGCTTGTACCTTCATGTGAGCATTTGCATTCAAATGCAAATTATCTATATGCACACACTTAGGGGGAGCCTATTTCACCTTTGGAATGATGAGTTAGTAGGGATTAATTGCAAATCCTATTATTGTCATCTAACACAAAAAAGGGGGATTCAAAGAGCATTTCATGATATCTAGTGTTTTGTGTGTTAGATAACAATGCCAAGGATTATTAAATGCGTTTTGAAGTGTTACAAGTCTTAGCATATTCAAAAGGATCAAAACGATGTTCTTGGGGGCGGATTTTACGCCCCTGACAAGGGCCGGATAATCCGGCCCTACCCAAGTCCAAGTGCAGGCAAGGTGCATCACACTACATGGGGCGGATTTTCCCCCGGATTATCCGGCTAGTACGGATAATCCGCCCCTCGGGAGGGAGGGGGCAAATAATCCGACCCCCAGGATTTCACCAAGGAGGCTCAAGGCGCATCGTACTGTATGGGGGGCAGAGAATCCCTTGGATTGTATAGCCAGGGTTGGAGTTTTTGCTCGGGCTGGATAATCCGCCCCTCGAGGATTTTTAGGAGAACTTGGCGCGGCGCACTGTATGGGGGGTGGAAAATCCCCAAATTTTCCGGCCCTGGGCAGACTTTTGCCTCTAGGCGGATAATCCACCCCTAGTGGGGGGCGGATAATCCGCCCCAAAATGTCTCCAATGGCCAGTTTGGCAGTGGGTATTTAATCCCCATCACCTCCTCCTGCCACAACTCTTGATTCATTTCGAAAAAGTTTAGACATGTTCTTCAAGCTCCAACAAGATATATCCACCTTCACCCACCCAAATTCTTCGATCTTTGGGGAATAGAAGGAGGAGGCCTCGATCTTCATCAATAGCAATCAAGCGCTTCACTTCCCCTCCATTCACTTGGAGGATTCTCGATCTAGTGTTTCTTGCAAATATCTAGATCCTTGTTTTGGTTATTTGATAATCCTTGTTATTGTGGCATCTTGTTGTCATCATAGGAGCCTCCAATTCAGTTGTCGATGTGTGCCCCGCTAGCATTGTAAAGGCACCAGTTCCCGCCTCAAAGGGTACCAATAGTGGAAAGGTGGATCATTACTTTGGTGGCGAGATCCATCGGTGAATAGGGTGAGGCCTATTGTGGCGTGGTGGTCTTAGAACCACCCATCCCTCCAACGCATACGTACTTCCCTTAACAAGGAAGGAACTGCAATCAAACAAATCCATGTGTCTCCACGTGCTCCACTATGGTTTCCTTGCTCCTCTTTACACGCTTAGTAGTTAGGTTTGCATATAGGGAAATTCTTGTAATTGCATATCTAGAGAATTTACTTTGTGTCAATCCTAATATTGAAAAAGAACTAAAATTTGAAGTAGCACCTATTCACCCCCCCCCCCTCTAGGTGCCAATACGATCCATTTCAGCTTTCCAGGTTATTCAATGGCCTTTGGGATATGTGTAAGTCTTATTATGATGTTGCTCATCGCAGTCTTGAGCTTAGTCAAGAGAATAGGCAGCAACACCATGCGTTCTTGGTAGAGCGTGGTCGCCCAGTGCCAGACTTGGGAAATGCTCTGACTCCTGTTCCCTATGTGAACTTTGAGAATCCACTACTGGACGAGGACATTTTTCAGGGCTTTGATCCATCTATGCTTCCTAGGTTTGCCACTTCCAGTTCCTCTCAGCATCGGTCTGTGGCTCCTACGCACAACGATGATGAGGAATAAGATGAGGAAGAAGAAGAGGAAGAGGACAAGGAAGACGATGATGATGATCACTTTGGCAGCTAGATCTTTTTCTCTACTCTATCTTTCCTTTTTGGTGTTTCGATGCCAAAGGGGGAGAAGTTAGTAGAGTCCGCTTTATGACATTTTCCATTTGCACAAGCCCCGCTACTTTTGTTTGCTTATTATGGGCTTGTGCTCCTATTTGCTTCATCGAACTATTTGCATTTGTGTGTGTGTCTGGACAAGTTATTATTATTATTGTACTTGGATATCTTATGCTTATATGCTTTCTATATTTACTATTGTATGCTAGATATCCATGTCTTTAACTTGTCTTGCCATGTCTAGATTTCTGAGGATTTTGGGGGAACTCTCCATATACCTAAGTAGGTGCATCTTGCATTCCAACACAACATCATTTTTGTGCACACCTTATCGGGGAGCTCTGTTAAAAATATTTTGATGAAATGTTTCTTATAAGATTTTCATAATATCTTTGTATGACTCTAGCTCGGTTTGTTATTGTTAACCAAAAAGGGGGAGATTGAAAGGGCAAAATGCCCTTATCTAGTATTTTGGTTAATCTTAACATCAGAGCTAGAGAGCTGACTAAAGTTTCCACTAGTATCTCTACATGTGATAGTATAAATTTGATGATGAGAGGTAGTGTGATACCCACATTCTTCTCTGAAGTGAAGAGTCGGTGTTTTTGTTGCTTTTCTCTCTTATTTCCTTTTGAGTCTAGGAGGAAGCACCGCACTATTAAGAGGGGTGATCTCAATGTGTTCTTTGGGGATGTTCTACAACACGTACACATTCTTATATCTTCAGCCACACACCTACTTGAGGAGAGAGACAGCAAGTCGTTGTGGGAAAAGTGCTAAAAAGGAGGCTTCTGCGAAACCGACGAGAGTTCCGGCGCAGCCGGTGTGGCCGCCGGAATTTCCGGTCACCACCGTAAATTCTTGGTGAACACCGGTATGGCATACAGAACTGGGTTTCGGCAGGCCTCCAGAATTATTGGTCGTTGCCAGAACTTCCGGCGTGGAGTCCGGTTCGCTAGGGCCGTCGCCTGTATTTCTGGCACACCAACCGGCGCCACCGGACTTATTGTTGGTTTTGTCGTAGGACCCCCCAAATAGCTCTTTTTCCACCCCCGGATTATATATACCCCTTTCTTCTCTATTGAGAGGTCAGGCATTCCATTTCAGATTCAATCTTGAGTTGTCTCTCTCTCACCATTGTTGAAACACCAAAAGCTTGAGGATCTCCCATTCTACCCAACCAAATCCAAATCCCTTTGGTAGAAAGGAAGAGGAGGTCCCGATCTATGTTTCCACCAATCCAAAGTTCATTCCCCCTTGAGTTCATCAAGTTTGATTGTTACTCTTGGGTTTGTGGGAAACCCTAGGCGGATAGGGTCGCCCGAAGGCATTCGGCTTGTGATTTTCCCTGTGGAAAGTTTGTGAGGGTTTGGAGACTACCTTAAAGTCTACCACGAGTAAGTGAGCTATTTCTTCGTGGAATAGGCTCGGAGAAGAAGGTGAGCCTTCATGGCATTGAGGAATCCTTCGTTGAACCTCACACCTCTCCAACATGATGTAGCCCCCTTCCCAAAGGAAGTGAACACGGGAATACATCTTCGTCTTCGCGTGCTTTGGTTATTCCTAAACCGAACCTCTTACTTGTGTTGTTTACTTTGTGATAGCCTTCGAGCTTGAAGTATCTTGTATCACAATCTAGGTTGCCTCACTTAGTTTGCATTTAGGCACACTTATATTCCGCAAATCCTAAAACTTGCAAAATACTATAAAGAAATTTGTAGAAACCTTTTCCCCCTCTAGGTTAACCACCTTACCCTTTCAATTGGTATCAGAGCCAAGGGCTCTTTTAAGGGCTTTACCGCCTAAGAGAAAATATGGTTTTCTCAGATTATGAGGAGGATAAGACTTATTCGGTCAAGGAGCTTCATGAAATCATGGCCAAGAGTGCCCTTGAAAAGGCCAAGGCTGATTCCAATCTCCTTGTTCGAATGAGTTTCCTAGAAGGACAACTTAAGGCTATTGTTGAGGGGTCTTTTCTTGGTAACCCATTGGTAGTACCTCATGGGAGGCCAATGGACGCCAGAAATGAGAAGGATGCCGAGTCTGCTCATGAGGGTGACTCGACAAAAGTCTCCACGCCCTCTAATCAATTCCCCTATGTCTATCTTAAGCAAGAGAACAGCATGCCTCATATTAATGGTTTGGGTCCCATACCTCATTTTGATGGAACTCACTTCTCCCATTGGAAAGATTCTATGGAATCTCATCTTCGCAACTGTAGTGTGGAGCTTTGGGAGATTGTGTTAAAAGTCTTCTATCCACAAGATCCCAATGACCTCACTCTAGGAGAGTACTATGACCGTCAACTAAATGCAATGGCTTGTGACAAGATAAGTATTGCCATCCACCGCACTCTCCATGATCAAGTTAGTGACATCCCCACTATAAAGGATCTTTGGGATAGGATTGTCATTCTCCAATAGGGACCGTATCTTATCCAAAAGTCCAAGTATGAAGCTACCAAGTCGGAAATGAACATGGTCATGAACCTTGATGGTGAGTCCATCACGGAAGCATACAAGAGACTTGTTGCCCTCCGTGTGAAGATTGGTGGTCTAGGATATGATAAGTATGATGATGGGTTCAACTTGAATGATGAGCTCATCAAGTCCGTCTAAGACTATAAAGAAATTTGTAGAAACCTATTCTCCCCCTCTAGGTTAAAAATCTTACCCTTTCACCATGCCACCAACCGGCTCTGCCTTCGTAAGAAAAATACACCATATGAGCTTCTCACCGAGGTCAAGCCCAATGTTAGATACTTTCAAGTGTTTGGTTGCAAATGCTACATTCTCAAGAAAGGAGTTCATTTATCGAAGTTTGAATCAAAGGCACAAGAAGGGATTTTCGTTGGGTACTCAAATTATTCTCATGCTTATAGAGTCTACACCAAAGCCACTAGAAGAGTTGAAGAAACTATCAATGTGAAGTTTGATGAAGATCATGAGTCTCTTGTAAGGCAAGATGGTGTTTGTGATCCAAGTGATGAAATTCATCCTCAAGCCATAAGAAGAATGGGTGTGGGATTCTTCCGCCCCATTTAGGACCCCTTGTGGCTGAAGGAGAAGGAACAATCTCTACTCAAGTGGATCCCTCACTCTCACAAGATCATCTTGCCCCTCAAGGACCAAATCATTTTGGATCAATCCCGTTCAAACTCTTCCGAAGCTCCTTGCGCTCAGGACTCATCATGCCCCGGTCCCCAAGATCCTCATCAATAACATCTACCTCCCCAAGATGGGTCTCCAACTCAAGACAACTCTCAAGGTCAAGCTAGTCAAAAACAAGGCCAAGATATTCTTGATCAAGGCCCTTCTACTTCCTCTCCAATTGACGATGAAGACTCTCTCTTGGTCGATATTAATGAAGATAATTCTCTAGTTCATGCTTAGTCAAGGCAGGGACCCAAATGGTGGTAATGATCAAGTGGTTGCTCAAGAATATCGACTTGAGACCCAAGACCGCCATCAAGCATATCACCTCACCAAGCTCATCAAATATGGCCATATCCTTGATAATGTGTATGGAGATTTCAATAAGGGTTCTACTACTAGGAGGCAATTAGCCTCCTTTAGCTATCACCATGATTTTATTTCTCATGTTGAACCAGAGAAAGTCTTCGAGGCCCTTGAAGATGATGATTGGCTTGACGGAATGAATGAAGAACTTCACAACTTCAAGCGCAACAATGTTTGGACTTTGGTGGATCGTCCTAAGGATTGTCAAAATGTCATCGAGACCAAGGGGATATTCAAGAACAAGCGTGATGCAAATGGGATAGTTGTTCACAACAAGGCAAGGTTAGTTTCCCAAGGATACTCACAATTTAAGGGCATTGACTATGGTGAGACTTATGTACCCGTTGCTCGCCTTGAGTCCATTCGTATGCTTCTTGCTTATGCCACTCATCATAATTTCAAATTGCAACAAATGGATGTTAAGTGTGCATTTATTAATGTTCCCTTGAAAGAGTTGGTTTACGTCAAGCAACCTCCAGGCTTTGAGGATCCTCTCTTCCCGAACCATGTCTATAAGCTCGATAAGGAACTCTATGGCATTAAGCAAGCCCCACGTGCGTGATATGATTGCTTTAGAGAGATCTTGCTAGACCGTAGTTTCGAAGTGGGCCTCATTGATCCCACTCTTTTTACTAAGAGAGTTGGAGGAAACTTGTTCATTTTCCAAATCTATGTTGATGACATTATCTTTGGGTCTGTTAATAAAGATTTTAATGAGTATTTTGCCAAGCTCATGACCAACCGCTTTGAGATGTCTATGATGGGTGAGATGGAGTTCTTCCTTGGATTTCAAGTCAAACAATTGAGGAAGGTCACCTTCATCAACCAAGCCAAATATATTCAAGACATGCTCAAGAAGTTCAAGTTTGATCAAGTCAAAGGTGTCAAGACTCTGATACGTTGGAAACGTATCTATAATTTTTGATGCTCCATGCTTGTTTTGTATCTACTTTGCTTTGCTTGTTTACACTTTGAGGTGTTTTACATGTTTTCTGGTACTAACCTATTAACAAGTTGCAACAGTGTCAGATGCATGTTTTCTGCTGTTTTTGGTTTCAGAAAAGTTAGTAAAGAAATATTCTCGGAATTGGACGGGACAAACATAAAAGTCAATTACTTTACATGGGGAACAAGAAGTCCAGAGGAGAGCCGGAGGGGATGGCCAGGGGGGCAGACCCACCCTAGGCGCGGGGGCAGGTGGGCCCGCGCCTGGCTAAGTTTGGTGGCCCTGGCCGCCTCCCGGTCTCGCCCCTTCGCCTATGAGAAGCCCCCGATGCAGACACCCTGAGTACCCGATCAGAAATCCACGAAACCGTCTGTAGCCGCCGCCACCATCGTCCCTAGATTGGGGGGATCTGAAGTTCTTCCCGGCACCCTGCCGGAGGGGAGATCATCCCGGAGGCCTTCTCTCCAGTATGATGCGTGAGTAGTTCTACCTTGGACTATGGGTCCATGTAGTAGCTAGATGGTTGTATCTCCTCCTTTGTTCTTTCATGTATAGATCTTGTGAGTTCCGTTCATGATCAAGATCTAATCTATTTGTAATCATGCATGTTGTGTTTGTGGGGATCCGATGGATACTGAGATTATTATGTTGGTTTGTTTAATGGTTTTATCTTTATGATTCTATCATGTCTGTGTTGTTTGTGATCTTGCATGCTCTCCGTTGCTAGTGGTTATCTTGGCCAAGTAGTTGCTAGTGACTCCAAGAGGGGGTATTTATGCTCGATAGTGGGTTCATGCCTCTAGTTTCCAGGGGAAGTGACAGAAATCTCTTCGGTTGTAGATGTGCTGTTGCTACTAGGGAGAAAACAACGGTCTCTTGTTCATGGAACATGTGGACTGTTTACCTTACACACTTTGCTTAAAGCAGTTGTCTATTGCTTGCAACTTAATACTGGAGGGGGTTCGGATGATAACCTGAAGGTGGACTTCTAGTCATAGATGCAGTTGGATGACGGTATATGTATATTGTTGTATTGCCCAATCAACCTCATAGGATCTTTCTGGCTAGTAATTGCATTGTTATGCCTTGCTCAGTTCATGTCAATTGCCCCGCTGTAATTTGTTTACCCTTCATGCCATGTTGTTTATCTAAGGAGAGCACCTCTAGTGAACTATGGAGCCCGGTCCAATCTTTACCATTGATACATCTTCAATTGTTACTTGTTTACTTGCTACAAACCATTACCTTCCACATAATACGTTTAATCCTTTGTTACAGCCAACCGGTGAGCTTGACAACCTCACGGATTCGTTGGGGCAAAGTCTTGAGTTTGTGTTGTGCAGGTCTCCGCGTTGCTTGCAACACCTGTGTGACGTTTCCTTCCTCCTACTGGTTCGATAACCTCGGTCTCAACTGAGGGAAGACTTGCTGTTGTGCTCTTCACACCTTGCTCTTGGGGTTCCCAACAAGACTCCACATCAAGCACCAAGTTCTTTGGCTCCATCAAGGAGTCATCAACAAGTTTTCTGGCGCCGTTGCTAGGGAAGCTAAGGTCATTTTCACTAGAGGAGTCCTTCACTTCCTTTCTCTTTACTTTGTTTTTAGTTTGCTTTGTTTCTCTTGCTTGGTTTTGTTTGCCTCTTTCCAAAAAACCCAAAAAAAATTAGTCTAGTTTGGTTTGCTTGCTTTATTCAAAACCACGAAAAAATTAGTTCCTGCTCTATCTACTGCTGCTGTTTTTGGCTTGCCCACCTTTGCCAAAATGAACTCTGCTGAGAACACCAAGTTGTGTGACTTCACTAGCACCAACAACAATGATTTCGTAAGCACTCCTATTTCTCCACCAGCTCCTGATGCTACCTTTTATGAAATTAAGCCTGCTTTGTTGAATCTTGTGATGAGAGAGCAATTTTCTGGTGCTGGTTCTGATGATCCTGCTGCTCATCTTAATAGCTTTGTTGAACTTTGTGAGATGCAAAAGTATAACGATGTAGATGGAGATATTATTAAGCTCAGTCTTTTTACTTTCTCCTTGAGGGGAAAAGCTAAAGAATGGTTGTTATCTTTGCCTAAAAATAGTATTGATTCTTGGACTAAGTGCAAAGATGCTTTTATTGGAAAGTACTATCCTCCTACTAAGATTATTTCTATGAGAAGTGACATTATGAAATTTAAACAACTTGATAGTGAACATGTTACTCCTTCTTGGGAAAGAATGAAATCTTTGGTTAAAAATTGCCCTACTCATGGACTCACTGCTTGGATGATTATCTAGACTTTTTATGCAGGTTTGAACTTCTCTTCAAGAAACCTGTTGGATTCTACTGCTGGAGGTACTTTTATGGGACTCACCTTGGCAGCTGCAACAAGGCTCCTTGATAATATGATGGTTAACTACTCTAAATGTCACGTTAAGAGAGCTCCACATGGTAAGAAGGTAAATTCTGTTGAGGAAACTTCCTCTTTGAGTGAAAAGATTGATGTTATTATGGCTATGCTTGTTAATGGGAAAGCTCCTCTAGATCCTAATAGGGTTCCCTTAGCCTCTTTGGTTGCTCAAGAAGAGCAAGTTGATGTGAACTTCATTAGAAACAACAATTCCTATAGGAATAATTTTTGTAGCAACAACACTTATAGGCCTTATCCTCCTAGTGGAAATGCTTATCAGGATAGATCTGGAATGCCTAGTGAAGAGAAGATTCTAGAAGTTGAGAGATCCACTAAATTTTTTATGCAAATGCAATATGAGCAAAACAAGATTTTCACTAAAACTATGGAGGAACAATCTATTATCTTGAAAAACATTAGTCTTCAGCTTGAGAATCTGAATAGAGAAATTCCTAGTTTACAGTCAAAAAATTTGAGTGCTAAGAAAAATATATCCTCTTTGTCTGAAACTCAAACTTCCTTTGTTAACAAAATGGCTACTAAACCTGAAACTATGGAAAACACCTTTGCTACTGCTCATGCCATATAGGTTACTATTGATGAAAATGTTAGGCTGTAGCTCAACTTCATGCTAAGTGGGAAAGGGAAGTTGAAATTGATAGAAACAATAGTGTGTGCACTATCACCACTAAACCACAAGTAGCCCCTATTCCTCCTACTATGCCTAAGCCTATTGAGCCTACTACTAGTGATGCTAAGTTTTACTTTGATATTGATGGTTGCAATATTTCTGAAGTGATTATGTTCTTGCAAAAGCTTGCTAGAAGTCCTGATGCTAGTGATATGCATGTTGCCTTTACCAAACACATTACAGATGCTCTTGTGAAAATTAAGGAAGAGAAGCTAAAACACAAAGCTTCTATTCCTAGGAAAGTAGAAGATAGTTGGGAACCCATTAATAATATGCAAGTGAATGACTTTGATCTCAAAGCTTCATGTGATCTTGGTTCTAGTATCTCTATTATTCCTAGGAAGATTTATGAAATGCTTGATTTGCCACCATTAGAATATTATTATTTGGATGTCCCACTCAATGATAATGCTAAGAAGAAAATCATGGGGAGTATTAATGATGTTCTCATCAAGGTTAACAATGCTTATGTCCCTGTTGATTTCTATGTTTTGGATGTTGAATACAATGCTTCTTGTCCTATTACTTTGGGAAGACCTTTTCTTAGAACAGTTGGTGCCATCATTGATATAAAAGAAGGCACCATTAAATATCATTTTCCATTCAAGAAAGGTATTGAACACTTCCCAATGAGAAGAGAGAAGTTTCTTTTTGCTCCTCCTTTGAAATCAAGATTTGATGTTAATGCTTCCTCATTTGAAAATACTTGATTCTTCTTGCTTCTTGTGCCTAACTTAAAGGCGTTAAAGAAAAGTATTTGTTGGGAGATAACCCAAGAGTTTCCTTGAGTCTTGGAAGTTATTACTTCTGTAATGACCTCTCCTTATCCTTTTTGTTTGCTTTTTGCGCCAAGAATGACCTCTAATGAGAGGGAAGTAAGATTTGGGGAGTTGCTATCCCAAAACAGATTTCTGTCCTCCACCAAAACAATTCGTGAGGAGGCTCTGTAACTCAGATTGAGCTCAAAATTTACAAAACAATCTCCCAGTATGTTATATAACTTTCATTAGTTCAACACTTTTTGATTTGAGCAACAAAAGATGTTCGAAAAAATTCGTTTCTACCTGCTGGTCTGTTTTGACAGATTTCTGCCATTATTTGCATTTGCTTCTTATTGATTCCTTTTTGAGTTCTCTTCAGGTAAATTGAGATTTTTGAAGGAGTTACTACAGTATCTTGTGTTTTTAGTGAAAATCCTTGTTGTTCCAAAGCTTTGCCAGAGGTCTAATATCTTTTGAATACACTAATGTTGCTAATGAAGATTGTGTGAAGTTTTGTATGAAGGAAAAATTTCAGGTGTAGAGAGAGAATGATGCAATGAGATGAAGAATGGACAAAAGCTCAAACTTGGGGATGCCACCATGGTGTTACCCCAAGAAATATCCAAGAGGTACAAGCGTCAAATCTTGGGGATGCCCAAGGCATCCTCTTCTTCATCAATAAAAAGCTCAGGTCTGTCTAGACACTTCGTTTTTATTGTTTCATGCACAGTTGTGTTGTTCTTGGAGCGTCTTAGTTTTCATTTCTTAGTTTGTTTAGTTTTCTTAAGTAGTTTGGACCCCTGTTCTCACTGTGTTGTTTTGCAAATAAGGTTGCTTGGTGTTTGGAAAGAAGTTCTTGCTTGAAGTGCAAGAGGAGCTTGCATTGACTATGATTTAGACTTTAGCATGACATGCTAGGTGTTTGAAAGAGCATTTCCTATCCTTGTGATTTTGATGTTTGATAATAACACACTTATCAGTTTAATCATGCGCTAAGTGTATCATAGGTTTTTTAGATTGTGGCACAAATATTGCCTTGCCCATTTGCCCTTGCCAAAAGTCTTTGTGCCAACTGGTAGTACCAGAAACATGACCGGTACTACCGCTTGGCACCGGTACTACCACCCCTAGTACCGGTTGCACCAGTTCTAGGTGGGAAGGTCTAGCCTTATCTCAGTACCACCCGGTACCGCTCCAACCGGTAGTACCGCTTGTGGCAAGCGGTACTACCGCTTGGACACGATAGTACCGCTCGGCTATACCGGGCAGCCCTGAGGAAGGACCACCCCTTCCCCTCTCGCTCAGTGCCAACCGGTCCTTGGGACCGGTACTACCGCCCTAACCGGTAGTACCACGTCTACTGACCGGTACTACCTCTTGGGGGTACTACCGCAGGGCAGTACCGGGAAAATCTGAAGCTGGCTCGACCAAGTGAAGATTCTCCGGTACCTGGTCCGGTACTGGAACGGTAGTACCGCTTGCAACCGGTACTACCGCTTGAGTACCGGTAGTACTGGTGCATTTATTGATCCAATGTCCAGATTTCTCCAAGGGGTATAAATACCCCTCCACCTACCTTGGGACAAGTTTCTCATTTGCATTGAAGACTACTACCTCCATTAGAGCCACCAAATATCCAAGATCTCTTCAATCCACCACCCAAAGTCCTTGATCTTTGTGGAATCTAAGGAGGAGGCCTTGATCTACTACTTCACCAAAAGAGATCTTCATTTCCCCCTCATTCACTTGAGGGCCCCTTGCTCTAGTGTTTTCTTGGAAACCCTAGTTCTAGATTTGGTTCTTACAAGATTGTCTTTGATTGTCTTCACAACTTGCTTGTATTTGGGAGCCTCCAATTAAGTTGTGGATGTGTGCCCCAAACTTGTAAAGGTGCCGGCTTCCACCTTGAAGGTCGCCGATATAGTGGAAGGTGGATCGATCCTGTTGGGGTGAGGTTCATCGGAGAACAAGGGAGGCCTTTCGTGGCGTAGGTGGTTTGATACCACCCCCTCTCCAAACGTAGACGTACTTCCCCTCAAAAGGAAGGAACTACGGGAAACAAATCCTTGTGTCTCCGCGTACACCACTTTGGTTACTTCTATCCTTTACCGCACTTTACTTACTTGCTCTTGCTTAATATAGTGTTAGCTAGTGCTTGTTTGTCATATAGGTAAATTCACCTTAGTTGCATTATCTAGTGAATTTACCTTATTGTCAAACCCTAATTTGAAAAGGAAGAAAATTTGAAGTAGCACCTATTCACCCCCCCCCCTCTAGGTTCCCATATGATCCTTTCAATTGGTATCAGAGCCTCGGCTCTTTATTTGGGCTTTACCGCCTAAGAGAATATGGGTAGCTGTGAAGGGGATGGTGATGGTGAGCCCACCACGGTGACCATGGAAGATCTCAAAAACTTGGAAACAAGATTGAGCTCTTCCTTGGTCAACGAAGTCAAGAAGATGCTTGAGCAACTTCTTAAAGACAAAGATGCCTCATCATCCCCCTCTCCTCCAGAGGATCCTCTATCCGTTTTACCTAAAGGGAATGCTTCGATATCCCCCGAGGGTACAATGGTGGGGGGTAGACAAGACAACCATAATTCCTCCACACAAAATGATAGTGGGAAGGGTGAGCACCGAGATTCATGGTACTCTCCCAACCCTCCAATCCCTCACCCTCATGTATACAATAGAGGTGACCCACCTAAGCTTGAATAATCTGCTACTTTTGCTCAATGGCAATCTCTAATGAGAACTCATATGCGTAGCTCTTGCATTGAACTATGGAACATCATAGAGCATGGACTCTTTATTGGGAATCCAAATAACTAACAAGAAGAGAGGTTGTCAATAGTCAACTCAATGCCACTGCCTTGCACATGATTCAACAAGGATTGGGTACAAAGGATTACCCACACATTGAGCACTTTAGCATTTCCAAGGAAGCTTGGGATGCTCTCACGGTGCTGTTTGTTGGAAATGAGAGCATGAGGAGGAACCAGTATGATGCACTAAGCAATGAAGTCGAAGGCTTCTACATGATGGAAGGTGAAAATCACGAAGACATGTACCGTAGGCTCAAGACCACCGCAACCGCTTTTAGAAATGTGGGTGCCTCACATTTGGATGGTGCGTGGATAAAAAGGAAATATGTGAGTGCACTCATGCCCTTCGAGCCCACCGATTTGAAGAGCCTACAAGGAAGAAACAACTACCATCTCATGACCTCCAATGAAGTTATGCAAGAGATGGCCTCTTTCAAGGTTGCCTCCAAGAATGCCAAAGATTCCTGTGATCATGCCCTTGGTATGAGCAATGTTGTCAATGTTGCATTGAAGACCAAAGTTGTTGAACATGTGGATGGTGATGACAGTGATGATGGCCTATGCTTGAGCAACCCAGAAGATGTCAAGAAGTTTCATGGTAAATATATGGCTTTCTATGCAAACAACTTCTAGAAGAACCCCGTGAAGGCCAAGATGGAAATGCAACGAAAAATCAACCCCAATGGACTAAGAGGTAATATGCCAAGATTGAGAACTTGCTACAATTGTGGCGACAGAAATCACTTCCTGGCCAGTTGTCCCTATGAGACAAGAGAAGATCATGGTGGCAAACTAGTTCCAAAGATAGCTTCCAAAGCCCCTTACAAGAAACCCTTCATCAAGAAGAATCCCATCAACAAGAAGTCGGGAGAAATTGTCTTGATCACTCATGAAGAATACTCCTCCGACAATGAAGATGATGAAGATGAGGAAGAGGAAACATCTAATGGTGTGGCAGCTCTAGCCACTACTTCTACTCCGACATTCTCACTCTTCGATTCTCCAAATGAGAATTCCCCCATCAAGAATGTCACTTGTCTTATGGCAAGAGGAACGGAGGTATCCTCATCATCTCACTCCACTCCCTTAGCTAATGATGAAATTGATGATGAGATGTCTCTTGATGTTAAAAGGGAATTAATTGCTATCGATGAGTTTATGACTAACCTACAAGTGGATTCTAAGATACATTTTGGAAACATCTTAGATCAACTTTCCCACACACAAGAGCTCCTAGATGTAAGATGTAAACTTGGGCATGAACACATGGTTGAGCTAGAGGCTTTAAATAATGCTCTAGAAGAAGAACTAGAGACTAGGATGTCACTTGAATTAAAACTTGAAGGGCTTGATGAGGCCAATGAAATTATTGTTAATAAACTCATCAAAGAAAGTGATCATGCTATTGCTAAATGCAAAAGGGCTAAAAAGGACAAGATTGAGTTTGGTGTGGTTCATGAAAAACTTGCCGAGGACTTTAGTTTGCTTGACAAGGCTCACAAGGCTTTGGAAAGTGAATTCTTGTCACTCACAAAGTCCCATGAAATGTTTCAAACTCATTTGGCCAATATTCCTTCACCTAGTAACTTCATTTCATCTAGTAGTACAACTATTCTTGAAGAAAATACTAGGTTGAAGGGGGAGCTAGCCAAGTCCACATTTCCACAAGGCAACAAGTCCATTGATGATCTTTTGAGTAAGCAAAGGCCTAGTGGTGAAAAAGGGGGGATTGGTTTTGTCTCCAAAACTAAGAACAAGAACAACAAGAAGAAGAAGGCCAAGCCCGCACAAGAGACCAACAAGGCCATTGTGGATAGTAAGACCACAAGTGGTAAAACTATGTCTCATGATGACTTTGCAGGAAGTGCTAACCCTCACTACGTTCTAATGCGTGATTATTATGGTGATGTGTATGCATAATATGTTGGCCCATATGATGGTTATATTGCTTGGTCTATTTGGGTTCCCAAGACCCTTGTTGCTAACAAAAGAGGAGCCATTGAAAAATGGGTACCTAAAAATTAGCTTGATCTTTTGTAGACATATGCTTCCGGAGGGTCAAAGTGGGTGCTTGATAGTGGTTGCACGAGTCATATGACCGGAAGCTCGTCTATTGTCAAGAACTACACCTTGAATGATTTCCTTAGTGATGAGGGTATAAAACATCAATATTCCGCTGCATACACCCCACAACAAAATGGTGTGGTCGAAAGGAAGAACCGGACTCTTATTCAGATGGCTAGGACCATGTTGGCGGAGTTTAAATCTCCATACAACTTTTGGGCCGAAGCCATATCCACTGCTTGCCATGCTTCAAACCGGCTCTACCTCCGCAAACAAATCAACAAGACTCCATATGAAATACTTACCGGTAACAAGCCCAACATATCTTACTTCCAGGTGTTCGGTTGTAAGTGTTTCTATCTCATAAAAGGTGTTCATTTGCCCAAATTCGAGTCCAAAGCATTAGAGGGTATTTTTGTTGGCTATGGTATCAAATCTCACACTTATAGAATCTATGATAAGCTGTCACATCCCAAAATTTTCCAAATTTTGAAATGTGAAAAATAAATAAACAAAATAAATAATTGTTAAAATTTAGGGTGAAGTGAAACTTTTTTATTCCAAATGGAAACATAAAAAACCTATTTTGATCAAATAGAATCCTAAAGGGATTTAAAAAGATAAACAAATAATAAATAAAATTATAAAAGTTGGAATCACCATTTTTGGATCCTTAAATAAAAAGATATGGATTTTATAAAACAAAGGAAGAAATAAGTAAATAAGGGCTATTTTAAAAGGCCAAATTGAAACTTGTCCAAGCAAATAAAATGAAAGATTTTTGTTTAATAAAAAGAGTAAAGGATTATTTAAATAAAATCATAAGGATTTATTAATATCCATTTTTATTTAAGTAAAGACATTTCCCAATTTAAATGAATATTAAAGTATTTTAATTAATAATTCAAAGTGAAATTATTTTGAATAAACAAAACCTACTAAAAAGGTTTGGTAAAATTTAGAATTCAAATAGAGTTTTAAAAAATATTTAAAACCTATTTGAAATAAAGACAAATGTCTATTTTTAAAATAAATAATAGACCCTAAAAAGAATAAAAGAAATATTCTAAATTTGACTTTAGAATATATTAATAAACAGTATTAAAATATACACAAAGTTTGGCAAAGGTTTGAATTCAAATGGAGTTTGAATTGTTTGAATAAAAATCAAAATAGATAAATAGAAAAGGAAAAAAGAAAAAGTTTCTGTATAAAAAAAGAAACGGAGCCAGCCCAGGAATATGGCCCAGTCCAGCCCAGCGAGCCCAACTCATATCTCACCCACAGAAAACGTTTCGCACCCAATAACTTACCCACGAAGTCACTGATCAGTGGACCCCACTCTCTCTCTCTTTCTCGCAGATAACCAGGACCCACCTGCCTGTTCATCATTTCCACCCTGCGACCAGCTCCCCCCATTCCTCGCTGCCATTCCCAGACGTTAACTCCGGCGATGAATTCGTGTAAATGATAGAGTTAAACTCGCCAGTAACCACGTGTACATAAACGCCCGCGTCTCCTTTCTCTTTTCCCCCAGGCGCCATCTTCTCTCGGCCACCAGGCTGCCCTAATCTCAAGCTCAAACCTACTGTCTCTGACGAGCAACTCCAGCCGATTCCGGCGACGCTGATCCACCCCTTGACTCCCAGTGCATACGATATTGCTCGCCATAATCTCCTGCATCTCCCAGTGCCGCTCGCTTGGCCACTCTCGCTCCACAACATCGACAACTTCGACACCCGAGCGCCGCCGTGTCTGCCATCACTCCGGCGACCTCTCCAGGTGAACCCTGACCGCCCCTCCTCCTATTATTGATGCTCTCGCACTCGCCTCTCTCGCGCGCATCTAACGCCACTCTTCTTTTGCCTTGGCATGCTCTGTAGCTTCACCTTCGACGACGTCTGAGCACACCCGACGCCGCCGCAAACTCCGGCGAGCAATAGCCACTACTCCCGTGCGCCCCTCGAGTAGATGAGGCCACCTTGAGCTCCACTGCAACCACGCGAGCACGGTGAGCATCCTCTACCTCTCCCGCGCGACCTACTTCCTCGGCAGCCTCCCCGTCTGAGTGTGCGCCACCGTCCGCCGCCGCCAGCGTCGCCAGTCCATGGTCAGGTTGCTGTGATCCGTTGGATCTTGATCTGTTGGCTAGGATAGATTAGTTAGTCGAAGGGGTAAGTTGTCATTTGCACCGTGCGTTGTTAGTTAGATCTGACGGCCAGCGTTGATCGATCCGCACGAACCGTTACCGACCAGTAAGATTGAGCCACGTGGCCAGGGTTTGTTTTTAAACAGAAATTTTTGATCTATTAGATATACAAACTTGCAAAATTCATAACTTTTAATCCACATGTCCAAATTTTGCAAATTTTATATCATTGGAATCAAGAGAACAAAACCTTTCCAGCCATGCACTTTGTTTAATGATTTGCTTCTGGAAAATTGGTTGTTTTTGCAGAAACTTGTGTAGGCATAATTTGAATATAAAAATTATTCTAGAAATATTTTTATGGTAAAATCTTTGGCAAATGGATTATTTTGAACCTACTGACCATAGAAACCAACTTATGGATTTAAAAGTGTATTTTGTGAAGCCAAAGAATAAATCTTTGAATTAGAACATTTCTAGTCAAATAAAAATATTGTTTATGTGTTAAAAATACTTTTGAGTAAAATCTTTGGAAAATGATTTGAATTAAATCCTCTGACCCTAAACACCAAGTTTTGAGATTTAAAAATATATTTTATGAACCCTATAAAATTATTACTTTGCTAAAAGGCATTTCCAACAACATAAAATATCACTTTGGTATAAAATTTGCTTATGGGGTGAAACCTTTTGCAAATGGTTTTAGTATTAAACACTTGACCTTAAAACACTAACATGTTGTGTTTAAAAATATTTTACAAACACTAGGGATTATCATTCTGATTTAAATCATTCCTAGCAAAACAAAAATGACTTAAAGTGGCCATTTTTACCAACTTGAAATTAAATGGTTTTACCACTTTTGTAAATGACCAATATGAGCTTTAAAATGTTTAGAGCCTAATAGAAACCACTCCTCCAAATAAAACCATCTTTTGCATGCTTGCATGCATTGCCATGTTTTTGTCATTTTATGTGGTGAATTGTTTGAATGCTAGTTGAATATATGTTTGCTTGATTGAATTGTAGTGAAGTTAGAAGAGTGTGATATTTGTAAGATCAAGGAGTGAACCAATATTCCCTACTAAAAAGGCAAGTGACACTATCATCCATGTCCTACTATTTTCACTACACTTAGTGGTATTTTGTAGTATGCATGATAGGGCCACTATATTACTATACTCTGCTATGTCCTATTAGGAAATACATCTTCCTTAGTGAAAACATCATAGTTGTTGTATGCTTAGCCCTGCTATAGATTTGGGGTGGAATACCATATCATGATTATATGAAGTGTTGGAAAAATATATGTTTTATATAATAAAACAAGTACTCAATGAACCACCTGGGTGGAATGAGGATACTCAATTTTGGACAAGGTGGCAACAAAGGGAACCATGTTTATATGGCTATCTTTTTGTATGTGCACTAGAAGAAAACCACCCAGGGACTTAGAGATTGAACATGTTTCTCGTATAGTGGCTTCCGTGTACAGCCACATGCTAAATGGGCTCTAGCTTAGTCAACTACATAGTGGAAGACCCATGCATTGTCATCTTCAGGTTAACTAGAATTGTGTATGGAAATAAATCCCTACATTTGTGCCTGGTAGACAAGCTAGCATTGTGTATTGGGAGGACTTCTATGGAAAGACTTTGTCACATTCTCGATCTGCCGGTACTCCATTTGGTGAGTACTTATCCAGCGGCCACTGGAGGCGTCAAGACGGGATTGTGTCATGTGGGTAAAGTGTACAACTTCTGCAGAAGATCAAATTCTAAGTACTTAGCTGTTGGGGACGTGACCTCGGATAGGGTAAAGACGGGGAAAGACGAAAGGACGTTCCCCGTCCAGTTTTCGAGTTACATGCTAAGTCGGCCGAATCCTGTAGAGGTCGGCCGAGATATAAAAGAGCAGGACCCTTATGATAATAGCAAGGCATTACCTGGCCGAAATACTGCGTAAGTCGGCTGGGTTAGCCCGAGTAGTCTTAATGCAGGTGAAGGACGAGCCGAGTTATGCGAGGCAGGGCCGAATGATACGAAGCTTGCAGGAGAAGGATAAGCCTAAAGTCAAACTCTAGTCGCAGGCTAGGGAGAATCTGAGCAGTGCCAAGCACAAAGGACAAGGGCGCAGAGCAACAGAGGGGCAGAAGGAGGTCACCGAGGTGACAGTCCTGAAGCCCGAGGCACGCAGGAGGGGCCCTCTGGAACCTTGCTGTCATTAGAAGGGCGACACGGAAAGGAGGACGCCGAGTTACTATATTGGGACAAGCATATTCCTCAAATATGCTTGCCACGTCAGCCCTAGAGGAACCCATGGCTCTCCTTTATAAGGGGAGGCTTGGACTCTGAGAAGGGCATCGACTCATTAGTACCGTTAGGCTGGAAAAGTTCTCTCTTTCTTCTTGTACACAGCTCAAGGAGCACTTGTAGCCCAAGGAAGGAGAAATAAAGATCTTTACCTTAGTCTTTTGTGTGTAGAATCAACTACATCTTCCCTCCCCAGATCCCTCTAGCATCCATTGGCCCCATACTTTAGCCTACCCATGGCATCTGCCCGTGCCACCACCACGACAGTTGGCGCCCACCATGGGGCCAGCAGCGGTGCTAGCTGGAGTCATGATCCGGACGAGAAACTTCATCAACACTGGCGAGCGCATTGTCTCTGGCTTAGTTCGGAGACTTGATCTCTGTGACTACGTTAGCGACAACGCAGGCAACTTCAAGGGAAAAACTCCTCCACGCAACGGCGTCTTCATCAACTTGGGCATGCACCAGATCTACGTCGGTGTCGACGTCTCCGGTGTTTATCCTCAGCAGGTTGTTGTTGCAGGAGAACCTCCCCTTAGCGCCACAAACAGTCCGTGCGGAGTGCGCCCTGTCAGCATCGTCGAGGTGATGGTCGCAACCGGGGTGCAGGCGGGAGCAGCGGGCGCCATATCAAGCAGAGATCCGACGATAGGTGTGCAGGTGGCGCCCAGGCAGATAGCTCCACAACCCACCGAGGTAATTCCTTTAGTGGCCAACCAGGCCGAGGTGTAGGAGACAACCCCAAAGGCACCAAGGAAAAGAGGGCCACCTCTGGAAAGACCAGAAAACATTCTTCAGGCAACTATAGATAATCTGACTACACCTGTAGCGTCGATACTTGATCCGGCTAATGCTCAGGCAGAGTTAGAAGAGACCAGACAGAAAGTGCTGGTAGAGGCAAAAAAATATGTCGTCCTTGCGGGAGTCCTTAAACAGGACCCTGCGAGAATATGCCAGGGCAAACAAGCTTGACGTCGCCCCCGAGCGGGTTGACAAGTTGAGATTGAGAGGAAAAAACCTCATCGATGATATCAACAAGGAGCATGATGCTCATAAGGCAGAATCAGTTGATCTAGGCTTGCCGAGGTATAGTACCCCAACAAAGAACCTGAGAGCGGCAAATGCCGCAGCATTAGAGTTAGAAGGATTAACCGGCGAATCCCGGCGGAAACAACAAGAAAGAGTGAATGAGCTGGTGCACATTGCGAACCAGCAGAATGAAGAAATGCTCAGATCAGACCCGGCGAGGCCAGGTGCCTCGCGAATGGTTCACTCGGCTGGTGCAGCACCTGCCTTATCTGTGGCAGCAACATCTTCACCCGGAAACAATGCATGAAAGGACAGAGCGGTAACTTCGGGAAAGAGAAATAATCAAATTGTTCCACATGATCCGGCGATAGCCGGAAAAGCAAATGAGAACAGAGGCAATGGAAGCCGAGGTAACAGTGGCGAGAGAAACTCCGGCTGTGCCGAGAAAGGCAGCGGAAGACGAGGCAATGGAGATCTCGGAAGAGGAGAACCCGGAAGAGGGAATCATGAGAACAATATCCCGGTCGAAGGAAGGAGAGAACCGCCACCCAACCCGCAGCCGAGACATGAACCTCGGCAGGAAAGAGAAGCGAGACCAGCTCGCCACAATCAGGTGAATGAAAGGTACAATGATGGTTATTCCGAGATGGAATATGCGACTCATGGTGGAAATAACCACTATGGAATGCAGGAGAGAATTCTGTACAGAGATTTGCCGTCGAGTGATGCCAGAGTAAAGTTACACCTGCTATACCGGTCCGAGTTGCTAGAAGAACAGGGTCCACCGGGTCCGACATGCTTCGGACCATGGATCATGGGCGAACCGCCTGTGCCAAATTTTCAGCTGGCAAGAGGCACAAAAACATATAATGGGAGCACCAAACCACAATATTGGTTGATCGATTATGCCACTGTTGTAAAAATAGCAGGTGCAAACTTACGATGGGCAGTACGATATGTCCCGCAAATGTTGGAAGGACCAGCTAGAGTATGGTTGAATAACCTGCCGGCAGGCAGCATCAACTGTTGGTTGGACTTTGAAGAAATGTTCGTTAGCAACTTCACTAGTACTTACAAGAGGCCAAACAGGCCGCAGCAGCTAGCCATGTGCAAGCAAAGACCGAATGAGACAGACAGAGAGTTCTTAACTCGGTGGTGTAACCTGAGAAATTTGTGTGAGGGAGTTATAGAATCACAGGCAATAGCTTGGTTCGCTCAAGGATGCCGCTACGCTAGTGTATTATGGCAGCGACTGCAAAGAGATATGCCAACCACTTTGGCAAAAACCATCAGGATAGCGGATTCCTATGCATTGGGAGATCCGACGCAACCAGAATTAATGTCGGCAGATCATCGGGAACATCAAGATCAATATGCAAGAGATGTGGCCGGGTCATCTAGGCATAATGACTTCAGAGGAAGAAGAAGAGAAGAAAGACCGGATTATAGATATGGTTCAACTCAGGTGGCAGCAGTAGTGCAAGATCAGCCGAGTCACGGAAATAGTCAGCGGCAAAAGAACGGTCCTCAGCAATGGACACCAAGGAATGAAGGGAAAAGACAGTGGACACCATAGCAAAAGAAGCAATGGCAGGAGAGGCCGAAGTACACATTTGAGTCTATGTTAGATCAGCCGTGTAAATTTCACACGTCAAACCTGGCCAGGCCAGACAACCATACAACCCGCCAATGTGCATGGATGAAAAATGCAATGGGTAACCCCGCGGGCATATAGGCAGCGCCTCTCCAGGCACATCAGCAGCATCAGCCATAGTTGACTAGAGCAAATGCACAGCAACTGATGTTACCGCCTCCTCTCCCGAGGTATGAAAACTCGGACCAGAGAGATGCGGTGCATCAAGTGATAAACCAAGGTCTGGATGGAAGGACAAATCCAGGAAGTAATGGACGCAATGATTACAGAGAACATCATCAATCATATTGCGTGTTCACAACAGAACAGCAAGACAAGCAGAGTATACAGCGCCGGCATATGGAAGTAAATGCAGTTATGCCGGCAGTACCAAGATATGTGCCTTGGTCGGATCAAGAAATAACTTGGAGCATAAAGGATCACCCCAAGATAATGCTGAGTCCGGGGTCGTATGCACTCGTGTTAGATCCGACATTTGTCGGACCAAGCATTAATGTGAAATTTTCAAAAGTACTCATTGACAATGGGAGCAGTATCAATATCATGTACAAAGATACAATGCATAAACTTGGAATATCGCAGAACATGCTGCAGTCCACGAGGACCACATTCCATGGGATAGTTCCAGGGCTTTCATGCGAACCTAGTGGAAAGGTTCGAGTGGATGTGTTATTCGCCACAAGAGATAACTGCAGAGCAGAAACCTTAGAGTTTGAAGTGGTAGATCTAGAGAGTTGCTATCATGCTCTACTCGGACGGCCAGCATTGGCCAAATTCATGGGCAGCTGCCACATAACTGACCTGAAAATGAAGTTACCCGGACCACAAGGGGTGATAACAGTAGCAGGGGATTACAGGAAGTCAATGGAATGTGCTTCAGCCGGATCAAATCTGGCCGAGTCATTGGTAATAGTAAGAGAAAAAAGAAGGATTCAGGAGGTAGCGGCCCTCGCTCAGTCGGCACAACTGAATATGCCGGCATTATCCAACCCGCATGGAAGTGTCTCCTTTCAACCGACTAAAGAAACAAAAAAGTTCCAGATAGATGAGCAGTTCCCAGAGCGCACCGTCACCATTGGTGTCGGCCTAGATGCTAAATAGGAAAGCGATCTCACCAACTTCCTCCGTGAGAATCGGGATATCTTTGCATGGTCAACTCAGGATCTGCAAGGTGTGCCGAGGGAGTTGGCTGAGCACTCTCTGAATGTAAGGCCAGGAGCAAGGTCAGTGAAGCAACCTCTCCGCCGCTTCGCCAAAGATAGGAGAAAAATAATAGGGGATGAAATAGCTCGGCTCCTTGCGGCCGGGTTCATCATGGAGGTGCTGTATCCGGATTGGCTATCGAACCCAGTGCTGGTGGAAAAGAAGAAGGATGATCCAAATGTAGCCATTGTGTGGCGAATGTGTATCGATTACACGAACCTGAACAAGCGTGTCCAAAAGACCCCTTTCCCTTACCTAGAATAGACCAAGTCATTGATTCGACCGCTGGTTGTGAACTATTATCATTTGTAGACGCATATTCTGGTTTTCACCAGATACCGTTAAATCCGACCGATCAAATAAAGACTGCGTTTATTACCCCGTACGGGGCTTATTGCTATCGCACCATGCCATTCGGCCTGCGTAACGCAGGGGCAACGTATCAAAGGTGTATGCAAAAATGTCTACATGACCAGATAGGAAAGAATGTACAAGTGTAAGTAGATGATGTGGTTATCAAAACCAAAGAAAGCAAAACGCTACTCGAATATATCCGGCAGACTTTCGCGAACCTGAGAAGGTTCCGAATGAAACTTAACCCGGAAAAATGCACTTTCGGTGTGCCTGTGGGAAAACTACTCGGTTTTCTCGTATCTAGCCGAGGTATAGAGGCCAATCCAACTAAGATAAAAGCAGTGGAAAGGATGGAATTGCCGAGATGTCTAAATGACGTGCAGAAATTCACAGGTTGCTTAGCCTCGCTTAGCCGATTTGTATGTCGGCTGGGAGAGAAAGCACTACCACTTTATCAATTGATGAAAAAATCTGATAAGTTCATTTGGACACCACAAGCAGACAATGCATTCCATGAATTGAAAAAGATGTTGGTCACAGCGCCAATCTTGGCTTCTCCATTGTCGAAAGAGCCTATGTTACTTTACATAGCCGCCACGAACAGAGTAGTGAGCGCTTTGATCGTGGTGGAGCGAATTGAAGATGATAAATCAGTGCAAAGGCCGGTGTATTACCTAAGCGAGGTACTATCCGCCTCGAAACAAAATTACCCACATTATCAGAAGATGGCATATGGTGTCTACATGTCAGCAAAGAAACTTAAACATTACTTCGAAGAGCACCCCATCAGAGTGATCTGTGAAGCACCCATAGCCGACATATTGTGCAACAAAGATGCAAGTGGCCGAATAGCAAAATGGGCAATTGAATTGTCACCTTATGCTCCGCAATTTGATAGGCGAGATGCAATCAAATCTCAGGTTGTGGCCGACTTATTCGTGGATTGGGCCGAGATACAGTATGAGCCACCATTGCCAGATCCGAATTATTGGACGATGCACTTTGACGGTTCCAAACTAAGAAATGGTTTGGGGAAGGAATAGTGTTAACCTCGCCCAAAAGAGATCAGCTGAGATATGTGTTGCAAATACATTTTGCCGCATCAAACAATGTAGCCGAATATGAAGCACTCGTCCATGGATTGAAGGTGGCGAAAGAGATTGGCATACGCCGAATCTTGTGCTACGGAGATTCAGATCTAGTAGTACAGCAAGTCTCAGGCAATTGGGATGCGTTAGATGACAATATGGCCTTGTATAGGTTTCATGTGCAAAAACTCAGTGGATACTTCGATGGATGTGAATTTCATCATATACCTCAAGCAGAAAACGACGCCGCAGACACATTGTCAAAACTCGGATCAACCAGACAGTCGATTCCCCCAGGTATCACCCTAGAGCACCTGAGGAAGCCATCAATAACACCATCTCCAGAGTCCGAATCCATCATCATTCCGGCAAAATCAAGAGAAGATAATGTGCCGATGGAAATTGACAAGGAATGTAACCCGGAATTTCCAAAAATGAAGTCGGCTGATGCAAGGATGAATATGGAGAAATCCGAGGTAGTTATGTCGGCAGAAAATATGGAAATAGATAGTGAGATTACAACAGAAAAAATCACACCAGCATGGGCGAAACCCATATTCCCTTTCCTTAAAGATGCGATTTTGCCGAATAACGAGATATTGGCAAGACAGACAGTGAGAAGAGCTAAAGCTTATACAATCATAAACAATGAGCTGTATAAAAGGAGCGTCACAAGCGTGTTGCAAAGATGTGTGAGCTCGGCGGAAGTCCAGGAGATCCTCCTAGATATACATCAAGGAGAATGCGGTCATCACGCCTCATCCAGAGCTTTAGTGGCCAAAGCATTCAGGCATGGGTTTTATTGGCGAACAGCGTTGAAAGAGGCAAAAGAACTGGTCAAAAAATGTAATGGTTGCCAGAGATATGCCAGCAAGATACATATGCCATCGTCCGAGTTAAAAACGATACCAATTACTTGGCCATTCTCTGTATGGTGCTTAGATATGGTGGGACCATTTAAGCCGGCCCGAGGCGGGATGACCCACATCTTAGTCATGGTTGACAAATTCACAAAATGGATTGAAGTAAAACCAATAAAGAAGTGTGATGGGCCCACAGCAGTGAAATTCCTCAAAGATATTATCTTAAGATATGGTTACCCACACAGTGTTATTACAGACAACGGTACAAACTTTGCAAAAGGAGCCTTCGCTAGGTTCTGTCAAGAAAAGCACATAAGACTAGATGTCGCCTCTGTGGCTCACCCAGCATCCAATGGGCAAGTAGAAAGATCCAATGGACTAGTATTGTCCGGAATAAAACCACGACTCGTCGAACCGCTGCAAAGGTCGGCAGGATGTCGGATTGAGGAACTACCAGCAGTACTATGGAGCCTCAGGACCACCCCAAACAGATCAACAGGTTATACACCATTTTTTCTAGTGTATGGGGCAGAAGCTGTGCTTCCAGCTGACATAATACATGACTCGCCAAGGGTTACCCCGTATACAACCGTTGAAGTAAATGAAGTAGCTCGGCAAGATGATGTCGATCTGCTAGAAGAAGCCAGAGAGCTGGCGCTATCAAGATCAGCTATCTATCAGCAGGACTTGCGACGATATCACAGCAAGAAGGTGAATCCAAGAGTGTTTAAAGAAGGAGATTTGGTTCTCCGGCTGGTGCAACGCACGGTCGGCATGCACAAACTATCGCCCCCATGGGAAGGACCATTCATCGTAAGCAAGGCATTGCACAATGATGCGTATTACCTAATCGATGCTCAGTCACCAGGAAAGAACAAGGCAGACAAAGCCGGCGAAGAATCGAAAAGACCATGGAACGTAGCTTTACTTCGTCCATTTTACTCATAGGAATCATCTACCACACATCGTAAAGTGACGCCTCAGGACAGAGCATCAGCTATGTGTCGAACCTCGGCGCCCAGAGCAGTGACTCGGGGACTGCCATATGTTGTTTTTGATTTTGCGTTATGTATTAAACCTAGGCACCTTGAGCACTGACTCGGGGACTGCCATGTATTGTTTCTAAGTTGGGTTTATGTATTAAACCTCGGCGCCCAGAGCAATGACTCGGGGACTGCCATATGTTGTTTTTGATTTTGCGTTATGTATTAAACCTCGGCACCTTGAGCAGTGACTCGGGGACTGCCCTATATTGTTTCTAAGTTTGGTTTATGTATCGAACCTCGGCGCCCAGAGTAGTGGCTCGGGGAATGCCATATATTGTTTTTAATTTTGTGTTATGTATTAAACCTCGGCACCTTGAGCAGTGACTCGGGGACTGCCCTATATTGTTTCTAAGTTTGGTTTATGTATTAAACCTCGATGCCTTAAGCAGTGGCTCGGGGACTACCCTATATTATTTCTAAGTATGGGTATCCCGCGTTACAAGAGTAAGTATCAAACTTCGGCACCCAGAGTGATGCTATTTAACTCTCCCCAAATACAGCCTTCGAGATTTACACCCAGATTAACAGTCCAAAACACAGTGGTCAAGTTATGAAGTTTATCAACGTCAGGCAATATTGAGCGCCGAACCACGGTAGGGCAAAGGCAAACACACACTCCAAATTCAAGAAATGGAAGGCTATCAAAGCAAAGATTCGGACGAACAAAGATTAGTTTAAACAAAGTGATAAAGATTACAACCACGTGTGCCTCAGCGGCGACAGGCAAAAGAGGTTCATACCGCACAAAAAGACGGACAAATGTTTGACACACATTATACGCCCGGCATACCAGGGATAAGAAATGACTTAGAGTTCTTTAACTGGAGAGGCAACGACTTGATCAGGAGCCGGGGACTCCGAGGTAGGTGGTACTTCGGCCGAAGTTGCCTCGCCCTCCACAGACCCAAGAGCGACTTCGGGGGAAGCTGGGGGTTGTTGAGGAACGTCAGCTTGCGCTGTGGAATGCCCAGTGCCTTTGGAGGAGGATCGCGCGTCGCCATTACCATCCGAGCTCGAATTGGAATCACCAGAAGTAGCCGAGTCACCCTCATCTTCACCCTGTTCGGCTGAGTTATCATCAGAGGCATCCTCAACTTCGACCTCGTCTTCCGGGTTAGGAAGGAAACTCGGCCCTTTGTTCCAGTTATGCATGTCTGCATACTCAACAAGCTGGAAGGCACGAACTTGCCGGAGAGCGACAAAGTCTGGGTCCTCAACCCAACGGGAACCAGTGCGCAAATTTATCAGGGTATCAAGGGAGATATCCTCATACCATGATATAATGACTGTGAGAGCCATATCAGCACCAGCTCGTCCAGCGGATTCCCTCCAAAGACTTAACTGTCTCTCAGATGCCATTAATCTTTCCACCAATATTTTGACCTCATCAATATCAGGAGTCCCAGAAGTATTCGGCCAGAGAACATGGTAGGCCCGGATAGCTGCCTGCACCAAATCCCTGCCCATAATCTTCATCGGACCAACAGCAACGCCAACAGCAACCAAGAAATCTTCCATCGAGTATTCTGGGTTTGCATCAGCAGGAACGCCTCGGTGCACACGAGCATTAATCACTGCTTTAGAGATCACGGACTTAGCTTCTGGAAAATGGTCTGCGCAAAACAAAAGTGCATTGGTCAACAGTAAGAAAGGAAAAAAGATAACTCGGTCGCGGTCAGAAGCTTACGGTGAATATAGCTCAGCATTATCTGAAGATATTTAGCCCAGTCACTCTTTCTTTTCTCAAAGCGAGTGATCTCCTCGCTCATCCCCCGTGTCTTCAGTTTGGCAGCCTCGAGGAGCTCTTTATTTTTCTGCAATTGCAGAGCTAGCCGATTCTTCTCCTCGGAGAACTCCTGGTCGACTTTTTCTAACTCAGACTTCTGAGAAAGCTTGAGGGACTCCACCTCGGCGCGCAAGCGAGTTATCTCGTCATCTTTATCTTTCAGCTGCGCCGAATGAGTGGCGGCTTGTTCTAAAAAATGCAGCATCATATCAGGCATGGGTATGCATTCTTGGTGTGACGTTGCAAAAGTTTGTAACTCAGCTATAACGAAGACAGAAGGGTTAAGAGAAACCCGGTGCATATTTCACATAGATATGCGTAAGAGAAAAAGAGTAACTAACCTTCCATGGCCTTGACTTTCTTTTCAAGACGGATATTAAGATTGTTGATATTACCTATTCACCAGCAAAGTCAGCTAACACCCCACTTCCAAAGCAATAAGAATTTTAAGAATAATGTGAAAGCTCGTTAACTTACCAGCTTTCTTCACCACGGGAATGACCTTCTCGTACTTATCTTGCAACTTTTTATGGGCAAAGAGCAGCCTTTGGAATTCGGCGGTACGCCGATCATGCGCAACCTAAGCAACAGAACAAATAGCAATAAGATATTCGAAGCTCAGGCAGATCCGAATCAAGCAAAGCTTAATTCGGATCTAGGTGGCTGGATATTCGAAGCTCAGGCAGATCCGAATCAAGCAAATCTTAATTCGGATCTAGGTGGCTGGATATTCAAAGCTCAGACAGATCTGAATCAAGCAAAGCTTAATTCGGATCTAGGTGGCTGGATATTCGAAGCTCAGGCAGATCCGAATCAAGCAAAGCTTAATTCGGATCTGGGTGGCTGGATATTCGAAGCTCAGACAGATCCGAATCAAGCGAAGCTTATTTTGGACCTAGGTGGCTGGATATTCGAAGCTCAGGCAGATCCGAATCAAGTAAAGCTTAATTCGGATCTAGGTGGCTGGATATTCAAAGCTCAGACAGATCCGAATCAAGCAAAGCTCAACTCGGATCTAGGTGGCTGGATATTCGAACTCTAACAAAAAACTGAACTAAGTAAAATACTATAAAACTTCCAAACGAATAACAAGTTATTCGGTTGCAAGCTTCGGGGACTAGAGTATATATAGTAGCATCCGGAGGATTAATCAAAACTCCATAAAAACAATTACCTCATTCATCTTGTCACTGTCAAGAACGATCTTGGCAGCCAGATGCAGGCAGCTGCTGATATCGGAGAGTTGAAATGGCTGGCTGCTTGGATTACCCTCGAGCTGATCGGCAGCGTTCCAATTGTTGGCATACTCGACCAACGAGCCGAGACTGTTCCCACTTTCCGTGCGAGTCAGAACTTTACCTCGGACATGTTGGGTAGCCACCACCGCCGCGGGACTCTTGTGGAGAGAAAGTTGTGTATCAGCAGCCGGGGTAACAGTGCTCTTGGCAGAGGAAGCCCCCTTGTGTAGCGCATCAGCAATTGTAGGCTGAGATGAGCTGGCAAGTCCTTTCTGAGAGGACGGAGGTTTGGTAACAACGATCTTTCTTGCCTTAGGAGAGGCGTCGGCAGGAGCCGTTACCTCGGCACTCGGAATGACATCTTTAGGAGCTGGAGGAATTACGGTGTCGAAGGGCGTCGAGATATTGGTATCCTCGGCTGAAATCGGAGTAGCATCAAGGGTTGTGGGGGTCAAAGGGACCTCAGGTGAAACTTCAGGGTTCACGGAGGAGGCAGCAGGCTCAGTAGAAATATCTACTGGCCGAGTTGTATCGGCATCAACAGCAGAAATCTCAGGCGCATCCTGGCGAGGTGGCGTCTGATTCGGAGCAGGAGGAGAACCAGCACGAGCAGGACTCGGAGCAGGACTCAGGAGGCGGAGGAGAAGGCGGCCGAGTCGCACGACTCGTCATGCTAGGACCGTTGGGCTTAACAGAAAGAGGAGCCCTGCAAAGACAAGAAGATCAGGTTAAAAAGCAGAAAGAGAGAAACAAGAAATACAAACAAAAGCAACTCACCCAGTAACCCCAGGCATAGTTTTGCGCTTTGGAGGGTGCTGGGCTGACTTCTTTATTCGTTTCTTGGGAGCCGCTTCTGAGGCACCAGCTGGAGCGCTACGTTTCCCTGAGGTAACAGGAGGCCGGGAGGCAAGAGGCTCGACGTTGTGAACCTGACCAGCCGGATTAGCTGAGAAAGTAGAAGCCGGAAATGCATAAGAAATTGGCATTACGGCAACTACCTCTAGAACTTGGACCTCGTCCGAATCACCTTCCTCCTCTTGGGCCGTGGTCTTGCCGCGGGCGCGAGCCGGAGCAAGATCCGACTTGGGGACGAACTCCTCCGAGTCCGGCTCCCCGCTGTCCGGAGTGTTCCGGTCCGCGGGCCATGGGAGGGACAAAACCTCGGCATCCTCGACCTTCTGCTCCTCAAACCTCTGTAGGACAAGAAAGAGAAAAATTAACAAGAGAAAACACGGATGCGATTAAAATATAAAACATGACTGCAAGAACTTACTCTGGGAGGGGGGTTCTCGCGGGAGAACGGCTTCAATCCCCAAGCCCCGTCCTCTGGCATCTCCGTATTAAAGATAGCCCGAACGCGCTTGAAGATAAGGTAATTGTCCAGCTCCACCGCTGAGACTCGGTTGGGATCAAGAGGACCGCTCATGTAGCAGAGTTTGTGTGTGCGTTTCTGGAAGGGGCAGACCCGGCTGCTAACGAAGGTAGTCATCAGATCCTCGCCGCGTAGCCCAGAGCAGATCAGTTCCTTCAGCCGAATCTCAAAAGCTTCGGCCAGAGCATGACTCTTCCTCGGATAATAGGTCCAGTTCGTCTTGGAAGGAGGGCCAATGGAAAAAGCAGGGAGCCGAATCTTATCCTCATTTCCAGAGTTCTTGACATAAAAGAATGACTTATGCCACTTCTTGCATGATTCTAGACCTGCAACGCGAGGAAATTCGGATTTCCTCCGAGGTGTGATGGACGCGGCTCCACATTGGGTGAGCAACTTCTCGGAGGGTTGCAGAGATTTGTTTGGGACGACGTTGGATCGAATCTGGAAAAACTTTGACCAAACGTGCACAGACGGCCATCGGCCGAAGTATCCCTCCAAGGTAGAGATGAAGGCAGAAAGAGAGGCAATGGCGTTAGCTGGAAGATGATGCGGCTGAAGGCTGAAGTAATCAAGGAACTCCCTAGCGAAATCGCTGAGAGGGAGACCAAACCCGCGAGCAAAATGTGACATGAAGACTACATATTCGCCCTCCCTAAGAACTGGAGAGGATTCACTGCCGGGTAAACGATAAGCCACCTCGGCAGGAATCTGGCGAGTCCGGATTAGCCACTCAACCTCTCGGCGGGTGACGGAAGAGCCCTGCCACGAGCCCCGCTCGGGCTCAGACGCAGCATCGTCATCCTCAATGAGCGCACCGCTGACAGAGCTCGACATGGGGTCGCTAGAGAAACTTACAGAGGAAGAAATAGCGGCGGAGGAAAACCTAGAACTGCAAGGCCCCGTCGTGATTCTACGCGAAAACGGCGGCGGAGCAGAAAAGGAACTACCGCGCGAGAACAAAAGAAAAGCAGAGGTGTCTAGAGGAGAGCCTAGGCGATAGGACCGGATGAACTCACCGGCGACGACGCCGGAGCAAGCGAACAGGGACAAGGTCGACGGAGCAGTGCGGTGAGATCCCTGCCGTCGAAGACCCAGATGAGCGCACGGCGGAGGAAGCACGAACGGGCGCAGAGGCGAGAGGAAGGAGAAGGGCGCAGGTAAGCGGAGGGGGAAAGTGAATCCCCCAGCCCCGCGCCCCTCTTTATAACCGCGCCGCTTGAGAGGTAGTGGGATCATGGGTGTGGCGGTTATCTGTGTAGATCGTGTACGCGGCACGACCGCACGCCGCTAAGTGGAACCGCACCAACGACCACACGATGAAATAGAAGGCCAAGATCCCTGACGGAAACGGTACGCGAGGCATCACAGCGCCGACGCGACAGGCGCAGTAATAACTGTGGCATGTCAGTAAATACTGTAGAGGAACAAAAAACTAGAGAAACAATAATGAGTATGACACGTAGGACGAGGCGTACGCGAGAAGATATGCTGATACCTCGAACGAGTAAAAGATAACTCGGAAACAATGGGAAATGAATATCATGAAACTGATACGGCCCGGCCGAAGTTATTGGCAGGGCCATACCAGCTTCGGGGACTAATGTTGGGGAGGTGACCTCGGATAGGGTAAAGACGGGGAAAGACAAAAGGACGTTCCCCGTCCAGTTTCCGAGTTACAGTCTAAGTCGGCCGAATCCTGTAGAGGTCGGCCGAGATATAAAAGAGCAGGACCCTATGATAATAGCAAGGCATTACCCGGCCGAAATACTGCGTAAGTCGGCTGGGTTAGCCCGAGTAGTCTTAATGCAGGTGAAGGACGAGCCGAGTTATGCGAGGCAGGACTGAATGATACGAAGCTTGTAGGAGAAGGAGAAGCCTAAAGTCAAACTCTAGTTGTAGGCTAGGGAGAATCTGAGCAGTGCCAAGGACAAGGGCACAGAGCGACAGAGGGGCAGAAGGAGGTCACGGAGGTGACAGTCCTGAAGCCCGAGGCATGCAGGAGGGGCCCTCTGGAACCTTTCCGTCATTAGAAGGGCGACACGGAAAGGAGGCCGCCGAGTTACTATATTGGGACAAGCATATTCCTCGAATATGCTTGCCACGTCAGCCCTAGAGGAACCCATGGCTCTCCTTTATAAGGGGAGGCTTGGACCCTGAGAAGGGCATCGGCTCATTAGTACCGTTAGGCTGGAAAAGTTCTCTCTTTTTTCTTGTACACAGCTCAAGGAGCACTTGTAGCCCAAGGAAGGAGAAATAAAGATCTTTACCTTAGTCTTTTGTGTGTAGAATCAACTACATCTTCCCTCCCCAGATCCCTCTAGCATCCATTGGCCCCATACTTTAGCCTACCCATGGCATCTGTCGTGCCACCACCACGACATTAGTCGTGTCTCGGTTACGGACAACTCTGAGCAACTAAGGCCTGAAGCTATGGAAGATCTCGACATTCCAATTTCTCAAAGTAAAACTTGATGGTGACAACAAGGGATTAGAAGCACTTGGAGTTTTCCAAGGAGTTCAGAAAGATTTGTCAAAAGATCAAAACTATTTTGAAAAGATAGAATAAAACTATATTGCTTTTTGCAAATGAGCCTAAACCCTACTTAGCCAAATATGCATGTAATGATAGGATCCACTTATTTCTACATAATAGTGAAACTTACAAATACAATTCAAATGTATTGACCCTTTTGCTGCAACTTATTATGTTGCAGGTTTGTTTGATGTTAGTGAAGTGTGTTGAATAGGATTACAAGTCTACAACCAACATGATTGCCTGTGGCACTTTGAAGATGAAGGACCCCATGCTATAGTTATTTCTGCTGCATTGTAATGAGATAGCCAGATGAGCTATGTAAGATGTAATGAATTATTTTATTCCTGGTTATAAAGTTGTATTATGACCTTTGTTTCTTGATATTACATCTTAACTCTGGATGCTAGCTATTGATCCAGGGACTAGCATTGTAAACACACGGATCTCTACCTTATTAAAGGTTGGGACCTCTACATAAGCTCTCCGGAGCCGTCATAGAATCTTGTAGTGTGACCTTCGAAGAATATGATGGTCCCCAAGGGGGGTGTGTTGATGCTTGTGATGTAGATGATGAAATGCCTCAGGATGCCATAGAAAGAATGGGTGTGGGATATATCCGCCCCGTTGAGGAAACCCTTATGGTGGATCGAGAACTAAGCTCCACTCAAGTGGATCCCTCATCTTCACAACCTCAACATGCTCCACCCACCGAGGATGGAAATGACACAAGCCAAAGACAAGATGTGGACCCTCAACATGTTGATCATAGTGATGACTCTAGTCAAGAGGACCTTGATTCATTCTCCAGGATGTCAAGTGGTGCCAAGTCAATTGTTCAAGGAAGATCCGTACAAAGTGCCTTGAGACAAGCTTAAATTGATGCTAGACCAAGGTCAATCTTTGCCTCTCAATGAAGAGAATGATTCCAGTGATGATCAAGGTCAAGTTGATGGTCAAGATGAGGACCAAAATGATGAAGAGGGTCCTCCAACAAACAACACGGAGATCCACGCTCGTCGTGAAGCTAGAAAGGAGAGAATGTTGGAATTAAGAGACCACTCTCTACAAAATGTGGTTGGTGACCTAAGGAAAGGCATTTCCACAAGATCACAATTGAAGAGGTTCAGTGAACACCAAGCACACATCTCCATGATGAACCAAAGAAAGTGTGGGAAGCTCTTGAAGATTCGGATTGGTTGGAATCTATGCACAAAGAGCTCAACAACTTTGAGAGAAACAAAGTATGGAAGTTAGTTGAGAAGCCAAAGGATTGCCGCAATGTTATTGTAACGAAATGGATATTCAAGAACAAGCAAGATGAGCATGGAATTATAGTAAGGAACAAGGCTAGATTGGTTGCACAAGGTTTCTCTCAAATTGAAGGCATTGACTATGGAGAGACTTATGCACCCGTGGCTCGCCTTGAGTCCATCCGTATCCTTCTTGCTTATGCGGCACATCATAAATTCGAGTTGCAACTAATGGATGTAGAAAGTGCATTTCTTTATGGTCCATTAAATGAGTTGGTATATGTTAAGCAACCCCCGGGATTTGAGGACCCCAACTTCCCAAACCATGTCTACAAACTTGATAAGGCGCTCTATGGGCTCAAGCAAGCCCCATGCACGTGGTATGAGCACCTTAGAGAGTTATTGTTTGACCGTGGATTTGAGGTTGGGAAAATCGATCCCACTCTTTTTACTAAGAAAGTCAATGGGGAGATTTTTGTATGCCAAATATATGTTGATGGTATTATCTTTGGCTCATCTAACAAAGCTTTTAATGATGAATTCTCAAATCTTATTACTAGTAGGTTCTGGATGTCTTTGATGGGGGAGTTGAGAGTATTTCTTGGTTTTGAGATCAAGCAAGTTAGAGGAGGGACATTCTTCAATCAAGCCAAGTATACTCAAGATATGCTCAAGAGATTCAAAATGCAAGATTTAAATGGAGCTCCTACTCCCATGGCTATAAAGACTCATCTAGAACAAAATCCAAATGGTAAAGATGTGGATCAAAAGGTATACCGGTCTATGATTAGTTCTTTGCTTTACCTTTGTGCATCTAGACTCGATATTGTGTTGAGTGTAGGTGTGTGTGCAAGATATCAAGCGGGTCCTAAAGAAAGCCATTTAATGGCGGTCAAGAGAATCTTTCGAGATTTAGTTCATACCCCATTTTATGGTCTTTGGTATCCTCGAGGCTCAACATTTGCTCTTTGTGGATACACGGATTCGGATTGGGCGGGTGATAAGGATTATAGAAAATCAACATCCGGGACTTGCCAATTCCTTGGTAGGTCCTTGGTATGTTGTGTTGGAGATATGCCCTAGAGGCAATAATAAATGTAGTTATTATTATATCTTTGTGTTTATGATAAATGTTTACGTTCATGCTATAATAGTATTGACCAGGAAACATTAATACTTGTGTGATTTGTAAACTATATTAGAGTCCCTAGTAAAGCCTCTTCATAATACTAGCTTGTTGGTTAATAGATGATTGTGGTTTCCCTATCATGAACATTGAGATGTTATTAACAACAAGATAATATCATTAGGAGAATGGTATGATGGACATACTCCTATAGATAAGCGTAGCATAAAGATCAAGTCATTTTAATAGTTCAATTACTATAAGCTTTCTGATACATAGTAACCTAATTCCTTCGACCATGAGATCATGCTTATCACCATCACCGGAAGGATGCTTTGATGACATCAAACACCACACCATAACTGGGTGGCCATAAAGGTGGCATTGAGTGTTCGGAAAGTATGGGTTGAGACACATGGATCAAGAGTGGGATTTGTCCATCCATATGACGGATAGATATACTCTGGGCCCTCTCGGTGGAATGTCATCCAATTATCTTGCAAGCATGTGACTGGCTCACAAGGGATCACATATCACGGGAACAAGAAAAGAGTACTTATCAGTAACAAGGTTGAAATAGGTATGCAGAGATACCGACGATCAAAACCTCGGATAAGTAAACTATCGTGAGATAAAGGTAAATTGGTATCGTATGTACGTGGTTCATTCGATCGCAAAGTAATCGTAGAAATATGTGGGAGCCATATGAATTTCCAGATCCCTCTATTGGTTATTGTTCGAAGAAGTGTCTCGATCATGTCCGCGTAATTCACGAACCGTAGGGAGACACACTTAAGGATTCGATGTTGTTGAGTAGTTATGGAATGATGAGTAAGAGACTAAATGTTGTTCGGAGTCTCGGATGGGATCCGGGATATCACGAGGAGATCCGGAATGGTCCGGAGAATAAGATTCATATAAGGAAAGTCTTGTTTCGGAGTTGGGGAATGATTCCGGTGTTTTCATCGGGAATGTTCTAGAAGGTTCCGGAAGGTCCGGCACTCCGGAGGGGAAGGGTACATGAATGTGTCATGACAATGTGGAAAGGTTGCATCATGTACTAGGTATCATGGCTGAGCAAAATAAAGGGATAAATCAAATTCTAGTTTGAAAAGTCAAACGCCAATTTGAAAAGTCAAACGGCAGTTTTGCTTGGTGGAGGGAGAGTAGGAAACCTACTTGGGGAGGAGTTCCTCTCCCTCCACCCGCCGGCCAAGGAGGACGACTTGGGGGAGGACTCCCTCCCCTTGGTCGGCGCCCTCCCACCTATAAAATAAGGGGCAGGGGTGCCCCGTCTAGCCTACACCTCTCTCCACCAAAACCCTAGCCCTAGCCGCCGGCCACCACAAGTCGCCGCCGCCCTAGGGTTTGCCCTAGCCGCCGAGTTGGGGCTCTCCCCAAGCCCCAGCCGCCGGCCTAGCCTCCTCCCTTGGTGCCTATAAACCCTAGATCGCCAAGGCCTCTCTCATAGTCCACCATACTCGCTCCGGCTTAAGGCGAAGCCCTGCGAGATCTCCCCTCTACTTCCGGTACCACGCCGTCGTGCTGCCGGAATCGCGAGGAGAGTGCTACAACCTCCACTGCCTGCTGGAACAAGCGAGAGGAAGGTCTTCATCGAGTACCGAACGTGTGACCGACTGCGGAAGCGCTGCCGGAACGCAGCGCCGGAAGGATCGTCTACGCAATCTTGAGATCGGCAAGAGTACGACTACATCACCCACGAGAATCTGCTCTCGTTAAACACTTTGGAATCTTTGAGGGTGAGTTCCTCTATCGACTCGTTGCTACAATCTAGTAGATAGATCTTGGCTTGTTTGTTTGCATGCGGTAGAAATTTTTTGTTTTCCATGCTATGAACCACTACATGTTGGTCTTCTAAGAAGCAAAATTGTATATCTCTCTCCACCGCTGAAGCCGCGTATGTGGCAGTTGCTAGTGCTTGCACCCAATTGCTATGGATGAGGCAAACTTTAAAGGAATACGGTGTCCATTGTGACAAAGTGCCTCTTCTATGTGACAATGAAAGTGCCATCAAGATTGCCTACAACCCGGTGGATCACATAAGGACAAAGCATATTGAGATTCACCATCACTTTATTAGAGATCATGTTGCTCGAGGTGATATTGATCTATCATATGTGTCAACCAAAGATCAACTTGCTGATATCTTCACGAAGCCACTTGATGAAGCAAGGTTTTGCTATTTGAGAAATGAACTAAATATCGTAGATTCAAGGATCTTGACTTGATTATCTTGCATTCTCACCTATGATTCGACCCATATTTGGTTTAGGTGTAGGAATGGATATAGGGGGAGTGAGGTCCTAATTGATTGGACTATCCCTCCCCCATTATGCCCAAAGCAATCAAAATCATTCCTCTTACTATCATTTTGTGATATGTGAGCTTATGATGAGTTTCGGTAATGGACCCAAGATATATCTTCGTGGTGCCAAGCCGAGTATACTCAAATATGGTGGCCTAGGCCACCGCCCTCTCTCACTCGAGAGGTTGGTGTGTTTACTCGTGTTTGTCATCCTTTGAGTTTTTGTTGATCTTAGTCTCATGCACTCTACTTTGGTTTTTGACATCTTTATCTCGATTTTCAGAGTACATGTGCTTCACAGTGCGACTATCTTAACCCAAGACTTTCTACTCCCTCGAAAAACCCTCTTCCAATCCGAACAAGAATCCCTCATTTTTTCCTGGCTATGGAATCTGGTGGGACCGGTACTACCGGTTATATGTGTGGTACTACCGGACCTGGGTGGTTCCCAGGTCGATTCCTGGAAACTGCTCCAGGAGTGGTACTACCGCCCTCATGCCCGGTACTACCGGTCACCGGTCCTACCGGTTGTTGAACCGGTACTACCGCTTTCAAGCGGTACTACCGCTTCAGTAACCGGTACTACCGGTCAGCGTTTTCTGGTATATATTGGTTGCGCGTGGGGAGGCACCCTTCAGTGCCCTATTCTTCCCCACGCCCTCCACACAATCCACCGCCACCGGAGCCCATGACGCCGCCGGAGCCTCTCTGCATCCGTTCCTCCCCGGATCCTGTTTGGATTCGGATTCCTCGCGGGCTCCCACCCCTTATCCACCGCCATGGATCCCGGTACAACTGCCCCCGTCTCTCTCACTCTTGTTTTCTTCGTTGGATCTAGGTTTTTGCTTAGATTCTTTAAGAAAGTAGCATGCTTTGGGGTTGTACCGCCATACATTCATAGTTACATGGTAGAATCTATGTTTTATTGATTGTTGAGGCCAATTTGGACCGCGATCTACCGTTGTTGTGCCCGAATAGTACCGGAAAATTTTCCGGTACTACCGCTCGCAAGAGGTACTACCGGTTGCCAGGTCCGGTAGTACCGGTCCCAACTGTCCTCGACATGTTTACTAAATCATGGATTCTTCATTGTTCCTTGTTGATTCTTGTGCCCTTATCCCCCTGCTGTTCTCCCTCTTGCTTTCACAGATGAAGGTGGCTCTAGGGGTGCGCATAAGCGCTCCAAAGCAAACCGTGAGATTATTGAGGAAGAGACGGAGTCCGAGGATGAAGTTATGCCTCAGCCGAGACGCCGTGCGAAGTTGCCTGCTACTCGAGGTGGCCGTGGGGGTCGTGAGGGGGTCACCAAGCGCTCTGCTGGGCGTGGTAGTGTTCCCCCTCTCGCCCCCCTTCCTCGGGGCGCACCAAGAGTTGCAGCTCAGGGCCATTAGGGCTAAGGAAACCGTCTGACATTTCTGAGTCTGAGTTTCAGTCTCTGAGGATTGACAATGTGTATGCCCGCAACCGTGATCAGGACAGGGAAGACAGTCTGTTTTCAATGATTTCCAAGAGCGCGTCTATCATGAGGTCCTTATGACAAATATCCAGATGGTGGTGCCTCAGCTGTGGATTGACATGGAACACATCAGCAATAACCTTGATTATTTTGCTAAAGCTAAGGAAATCTGCTCTAACCTTGGCTTGTTTCCTATCATGGAGTTCCAGCATGACTACGAGCCACTCCTCATTGCACAGTTTTATGCCACTGCTTATTTCCACACTGGCAGCACTCGGAAGATCACTTGGATGACTCAAGGTGCAGTCAAGGAAGCCACTCTTGCTGAGTTTGCTGCAATTTTGGGGTATGAAGGTCGTGGCCGTGACACTCCTTGTGGTTTTCGCTGTCACTTGCGGGATCACCCCTCCAAGAAGGATGTCCTTACACCTCTGTATATCCAGGGCCGTGGGGTTGCTGGCAAGATCAAGGATCTTCTCCCCACATATGATATTCTCCACTGCATCTTCCGTGAGACAGTTGCTCCTCGTGCGGGCAACAAAGATGAGATTCATGGTTTTTCTGTTGATTTGTTGTTCAACACCTTCCTCAACCGCGACTCAGGCACCGCTCTTGATGTGATGGATTATATTTGGAATGAGATGGTTGCGGCTGCTCACTCTCGGAGGGTTCCGCCATTTTCTCCCTACATCATGGCCCTTATTGTTTCCAAGTGCCCTCCCATTGCTAGGACCCTATACGCTCGTCCTCTCATTGTGCACCGGTCCAAGGCACTCAAGATCAAGAAGCATGCTAAACCCCGCGTTGTGGAGGAAGAGGATGAATAGGATGACTCTGAGGATGCTCACAGTGGTCGTGACACAGAATATGTTGTCTCCTATCGCAAGAATGCCAAGCCCTCTTGGTCCAAGAGGATGGAGGCCAAGCTCAAGAAGATTTTCTGCTTCCAAGTGGACAACCAAAAGCGCATGTATGAGGCTCATGTATATGCCAAGAAAGCTAGTGCTCGGCAGAAGGACATGATGGCAGCTAAGGGATTGACCGTCTCCGAGGGGTCCGAGACCAACATCACCCCTGAAGACCAATGGATCTCCCAGCACAGCCATTGGGATGATGATGTATCTTCCTCGCACCACGCTCCACCCCCTATGAGGAGGACTTTGATGATGAGGAGGAGGATTGAATGTCGGGACGGTAGTCTTGCACTTGTCCCTTTTTGGCATCTTGATGCCAAATAGGGAGAAGTTGCACCTTAGGGACGGGTGTTGCATGGGAAGTCATAAGCCCGTTCTTACTTTGATCTTTTTATTGCTTGTGAACTTTGATTTCCTCCTATTTATGTGTGAACTTCTATTTTATGTGTGAACTCTATGTACTAACTATTTGGGAACCTCTTGTGCTAAGTTTGTTGAGACTATGTGGGTTATGTCATGGATCCATCTTGTGATGATATGCGTTATTCATTGTCCATATTTTGCTCATCACAAGTTATTGTGCAAAGGTATGGTTTCAAATGCTAGTATCTATATTTGTGAACTTGTGTTGGGTTTGTAAAATAGAGGGGAGGTTTGATTCTACTCATCCAGGGGGAGCCCCGTCTCTATTTTACAAATGCCATGAGTATCTTCATAAAATCATCTTAGAAAGGTGTGTTGTCATCAAACACCAAAAAGGGGGAGATTGAAAGAGCATTTCCTATCCTTGTGATTTTGATGTTTGATAACAACACACTTATCGGTTTAATCGTGCGCTAAGTGTATCACGGGTTTTTTAGATTGTGGCACAAATATTGCCTTGCCCATTTGCCCTTGCCAAAAGTATTTGTGCCAACCGGTAGTACCGGAAACACGACCGGTACTACCGCTTGGCACTGGTACTACCGCCCCTAGTACCGGTTTCACCAGTGCAAGGTGGAAAGGTCTAGCCTTATCTCAGTACCACTCGGTACCACGGAGCAGAACTACCGCTCCAACCGGTAGTACCGCTTGGAAACGGTAGTACCGCTCAGCTGTACCTGGCAGCCCTGAGGAAGGACCACCCCTTCCCCTCTCGCTCAGTGCCAACCGGTCCTTGGGACCGGTACTATCGCTTGGGGGTACTACCGCAGGGCAGTACCGGGCAAATCTGAAGCTGGCTCGACCAAGTGAAGCTTCTCCGGTACCTGGTCTGGTACTGGACCGGTAGTACCGTTTGCAACCGGTACTACCGCTTGAGTACCGGTAGTACCGGTGCATTTATTGCTCCAACGGCCAGATTTCTCCAAGGGGTATAAATACCCCTCCACCTACCTTGGGACAAGTTTCTCATTTTCATTGAAGACTACTACCTCCATTAGAGCCACCAAATCTCCAAGATCTCTTCAATCCACCACCCAAAGTCCTTGATCTTTGGGGAATCTAAGGAGGAGTCCTTGATCTACTACTTCACCAAAAGAGATATTCATTTCCCCCTCATTCACTTGAGGGCCCCTTGCTCTAGTGTTGCGCTGACCCAGCATACCACTTCATGATGTAGTACACTATAGTCGTTGACATAACACCAACGAAACACCGTTCATAGTATTACATCCCTCAGAGTGGTACAACAGAAACACAGCAGGTCCAAGACATGACTATAGGTTACAACTCAACTCTTTACACAAGATCTAGAGAACACTCTAGGTTAAAGAGAGAGAAAGAAACTTATTACAAAGAAGAATCAGGAATAAATAACTCATAGCTACCATACTTATAAAACTAGTAGCTGAACTACTAGGCTTGCATTGCTGCTATTATAATACTCTACAGAAGTAGGTTCTATGGTTAGAAATTCTATTCTTATATAATCAGCAACTTCGTCTTCACTTGAGTTGATGTATATGCTGACTTCCTTGACTTCATGGAAGAGTTTTAGCTTTTAATAATGATTCCTGGAGCATAACTTGATGTAGACGTCGTCTATACTGGCTTTAGAACCTAGCAAGGGTTAAGAAGATACTTTGAGTACGAGCGTACTCAGCAAGTTCACTAGAAAAGGAGTGTTTGATGCACTATATCTACGGCCACAGACCATAGGTCGTAGGCAATGCAGGTTTTCGTAAACATTTCTTCAAAGGTTGCTTTTATTCTGAAAAGCTATGTTCGTCAGCCTTCACGGGTTTACCAGAACTTTCATGGAGTTCCTTTCCCGCCGCGTTCGCCGCTCCTTCCCGGAATAGGAAGTAACAAGTTACAGTTCTTACACTCTGCAGAGGTGCGTCACTTTACCCATGAGAGATCTTAGCTTTGTTGCACATCCGAATTACAGGTTCGTTCACACTTCCTTGGTGTGAGGCCCAGACTAAGATCCAAGCCAATCACTGCCTTCTCCACGACCCCGCATGTCTCCTTGGTGTACGCCAGCCCACCTATTGAATTACGACAATTGGCAGTACAGACCGTTCAGATGCCGGAACTATCATGGGACGTTGAGGGCTCCCACCCATATGCTGCATATCCTCTACGAATTACCATATAATATGCATGCTACGAGTGATAACAGCCACGACCCGCACATCCAGCTCCATGCGAGAGGGAAAAGATACAGCTGACTTCTCCGTCTCATTCCAAATCTCATGGTCAACGCGTAATATGCGGCGCAAGAATCATTGGCGACATTGATTGGTAAGTCCTAGATAATATGTTCCTTTACCATCAGAACTCTTATAGTAGGTTATTACCTCATGGTAAATAACCTATAATCACATTATTATGAAAGTAGTGTTTTTTGACCTTTTTCAAATGCAGGTGATGACAATACTGGATTTGCAAAATACTTTACAGAAAATAATCAAAGGACATGAGCAAGTGTGAACTTTCCTTTTGTGATTGCAAAATTATGCACTCGCAGTCTTCAAGACAATATAAGATCCAATCTGAAATCAGCATCATTGGTCCGGTAAGGACTAATGTTTAAAGAAGCAAGATGCTTTTATGCATAAGTAATGTAATGCAAGTTGATAAACGCGAATCCTGAGGATAACGTTGTTCCATGGTTTGGATACTGGAAAGAGTGTCCTTGGAATGTGTTGTCCTTTTAGATTAAGTTCCACACATGTGCTTCTTATTAAGGCTTGTGAGTGTGTGTGAAACAACATGTAATTATAATATCATAAAACAATGAGATATAGTAATGAGATGTGCTACTCAAGGACTACTTATATAATAATTGTTTATCTTCAAATTCACTTTACAAGTAGTGTCACTTATAAAGAACTTTAAGTGTTATTAATCCTAAATATATAGGCCAAGTATAAAGTAAGGTGTTTACTATTAATAGTCATATGTTGATTGAAGTGGCAAAACGAATAACTTTTGAAGAAAAGATTCCTTTATTAAGGTTTAAACAATCTTTGTGGTTAATCAGATGTGGTCGATGTTGTTTGTGTTTGCTTGAATAGTTTGGCTTTGAGATGCTTTACAATTTAATTATAACAGACCAAAGTTAACTATAAAGTATATAATAAAGTTTTTAGCATTATACTTATACCTTGTTTACTTCATAATGTTTCTTTCAAGTTACTTAAGAAGGTATTACTTTTACTTGGTAGTGGTTTCTTTACATTATAAATGTATAAAGTAATTTACCTCCCTATAAGGGTGTGGTTAAGGTTTGTGAATAAGTAAACAATATTATTTACTACTTATGAACTTACTTATAGTCTTTTGATTTGTTTATGAACTTGTGATTAAAGTAAAGGAATGGGTTTTATCTCATTACAAATTATTCTTGGAGATTTTATATTGGATAAGGATCCTTTTACAAAATAACCTACACTTATGGTTAAAGATAATTTAATAAAATTTTATTTAAACTGTGTTAATTCATTTTGAATGCACACTACCAATATTTAAGACTAATACTTCTTATTAGACTCAATTCATTAATTTAAGAATATTTAACAAATTTATTTGACATCCTATGAATTATTAACTAAAGAAATAGGTTTTAAATTCAAGTTATTAAAGTGTTTAACCTTTTTATTTACCTCAAAAGTGTAATATTATATTTTTAACATATAGGTATTATTTATCTGATCATTTTGGTATATTACACTTATTTTTGTGATTTAAAACTAATAATATATGATTTGTATAATACTTATTACTTTATAAAGACTTAATAAATAACAAATATTTAATTAAGAGGAATAATAATGTATGATTGTAGTTTTAAATTATAATTCTTATTTTTCTAAGATTTTTGGTATTTTATTTATATTTTTAACATTTACCATTATTAAAATATGAATTATCAAAGTTTTATTACTTATAAAACCTTTATTAAATAATATTTATTTAAATAATCATCATAATAATATTTAATATTAGTTTTAAGTTGTAGATTTTGTTTTTCTGAAAATTTTCATATATTAAACATATTTTTCTGAATTATAAAACAAATGTTATTAATTAAATAAGATTTAATCATTTTATTTTATTTTTATAATATTAATATTTGATTTCATATTGTGTTTATCAATTTTTACTAAACAGCTATTACTTTTCTTACCGAGGCAAAAGCTACCCCAGGTCACAGACAGGTGGGGCTCAGGGCCACGTGGGTGTGCCACGCTAGCGTGGACCAACCAACAGGGTGGACTTAGTCAAGATGACGCAAGCATGACGTCATCATGACGTCACACGAACTTTCACCCTCAAATCGAAGTTCGATCGATCGATTGGGAGGATGCTTGCACGCGGGAAGGGTTTTGCTGGACGCGGACGAGCACGCTAGGTTGAATGGTGGCGGCGCCGCTCCGTTTTGGTCGCCGGAGCTACTCCGGCGACCAACAATTGCGGTGGTCGACGGCGATGTTTGGCTAAATCTTAAACTAGGAAGAAAACGAAAAAAAAAGAGCACCATCATGCTCAGAGCATTACCAGGAAGCTCGTGGAGTAATTTGCGAGACGGAAGATGGTCAGAATCAGCAAGGACCACGGTGGCCGGACTTCGGGAAGGTGACCTCAAGGTGTCGATTCCCGTCAGCTCGCCTCGATTCCTTTGACTAAGAGGCTCGGATGGGCAAGGAGAGGATGATTGCTTGATCAACGGAGCACGAGAGAGCTTAGAACTACGGCAATTGCTGGCAACAAGGTGCTAGGGTTTCAGTTCGGAAGAGGAAAATGGGGAAGCGAGATCAAATGAGATAAGTACAGGGAGGGAGAAGACGGCGGCGGCGTTCTTATCCCCAGCTCCAGGGTGGCGGGGCAAGGATCTTGGCTCCAGGGAGATCGACGGCGAGAGCTCCGCCACGCAGGTGCTTGTCATCGGTCGTGAGGAAGACGAAAAGAAAAGGACGGGAAGAGGTACGGGCCGAAGTTGGGCCTTGTGGGCTGCTATTGGGCTGTTGCAAACCAAGCGGAATGTTTCTGCTGCTACTCGCGAGCGTCAGTTAGCAGGTAAGGTACTGGGCCATGGGCCACTTTCTGGACTGAGCTCGTTTCCTTTTCTTTATTCTTTTTTTTATTCCCTGATTTCATTAAACCCTTTTAACTATGAATTTTTATATGGATTTAAATATCCAGAATTGTTATAGAGTACATTAAATAATATAGGAATATTGGAAAATAAGTGGTGTTGATATCTTTCTTGATTTCCTTATAATTTTAAACTAATAGGAAACTATTTAATTGGGTGTAATATTCATCACTTATGTTTTTTAGAGATTTGCCTTTTAATATAAAAATATGTATTTATGGAGATCTTATAAAATGATTTTTATTTCTTCTTTCTAAGTGTAATTGTAATGGTTTAATATAACTAAGTATATGTATTTAATTTATCTCATATTCATAAACTTATTAAAGAATGTATTATTATTAAACCATGAGTTTTGATTCTTGTTGATTTATAATGTTAAAGAAACTTTTATATATATATTGATCCTTCATAATTATTAGATACATAAAGTTTTAAGTACTAATAGTGTTTGAAATAATAATTGCTTATTCTTCTAACTTTATAATTATAGAGACATTCTTTTATTAAATAGAGTAAGTAGGATTTAAGTTTTTTTTTGTTTAGGATCTTAAAATTATCTCTAACATTCTTTTTACTTTTATTTGGAGTAATGAAGTTTTAAAATGTTTAGTGATAGTCATAGGGTTTGTTTTTATGCATTTAATCACATAGCAAGGTATAGGGTTCTGAATTGTAATTGTTTACCCTAGGGTTTAGGGTTCTTAATTTACTTATATTCTTTTGTTGATGTGAATAAAGATGAATGGCTAAACACATTGTCTTTATGTTTGTGATCAGAATGATGTTATCTGGAATGTCTCATGAAAAGGATTTGAAAAATATAATTCCTAAGCACATATGGTTATGATAATTAGAAATGAAAAAGATGTGCTTAATTGATTTGTTATAGGAAAATATTCCTATAAAGCATTGTGGAAACAAGATGATATATCAACCATAGAAAGTGGATATTATGTTTGGTCTTAGATTTAGGGTTTAGTGTTTAGCAAGGATTCCTTCCCTATGTTCCATACTTCATAATTCTGGACTTCTGATTAAGGAATTCCTTTCCTAGATATATTACTTCTTCTTATCCATCATCATGTGTTAACATGATGAGCTTTACTTAACATGAATATTCCTATCCACCTTTTATTCTTCTAACTCCTCCTGTAATTCCAATGAGCTTGATTCTAAAGCATTTCCTAATCTTTTCATATCTATACTTGGGTATATCAACTACTCTGCTGTTGATAACCCCCAATCCAACAAGTGGTTACTTCCAACTCCAATCATACTCTTCCTTAATCATCCATCACTAATACTACCCCAGTAGATGTATACATCAAATCCTACTTCACCTCAAGTGCTAGTATTTCCAAAGAGGAAAATACTACTTCTTTAATCCAATGTTGCTCTAACATCATCTTAATCATACTGTCTTGTCTCTACTTATCTCTAGTAACAAATACTCCAACCTCACATTATATTAATGTGACCTGTAATGGCTAACCTAGGATAACATATCTATACTAGGTTTCAATCATGTTTTATCCACCAATGTCACTTATACATGGTATAAGCATTCAATGTTGGTGAATAAGGCATGGCCATTATAATCCTTTGTGGTTTAGGTTTCCAGTTGGCTAATCAAGGCTTCATCAATACTACATTACAGTTGTATTGAAGTTATCTTCTTAGTATCTCTATTGGATTAAGATATATAATTCATTGACTATACCTACTTGATCCAATAGGATTCTCCTGGGAACTTGCTTCAGAGTTCATCGTTGTAATCTTCTTTGTTACCATTTGATTTGATTTTCTTCAATCACTCCCATCCTAAAGATGATATCTAAAACTAGCTTCACTATTTACCTCTTCTTACTTCTTTCTTTATAAGCCTTAAGTGAATGCTATAATAAGTACAAGAGTTGATAGGTCAAGAATTGATAGATTAAGAATTGATCGATCAATAGTTGATTTATCAATATTGATGAACAACAAATATAAGGATAGGATTCCATAGAGATGATAAAGATTGATATGGAAAGAAAGATATATGGTGAATGATCTTAACTTTGGTTTCTTTCCTACTCAATCTCACTAGAGAGTTAAAGTTAGGTATTTCCATGATACTCATGGTAGAAGTAGATGAGATTAAGATATAGTTACATTCTTATTATTTGTGTTATATTTATAATTTGGTATTCATGAGTGATTATAATGAATACTATGATATGATCACCTAAGGATCAAATATAAATCATTAAGTAATGTATTAGGTTTGAATTTTATTACATTTGATCTAACCTTAGATCAAATCATGTTTACCCAAAATAAGGTTTTAGGAAAGGTCCCTTTGAAACTTATCGCAGTAAACTTGATGATCTACTTCAGTTCCATCAAGTTAAGAGAAGCTTCAATCACTTTGACAAGTTTTTTATTTAAAAGCACGAAAATTATTCAGATTTTCTATGCATGAATGCAATGCACATCTCTATGTTCTGCTTATTTCTAAGCTCTAATGCTAGGATGTTACAAGTGTTTTCTTGGAAACCCTAGTTCTGGATTTGGGTCTTACAAGCTTGTATTTGATTGTCTTGCCAGCTTGCTTGTATTTGGGAGCCTCCAATTAAGTTGTGGATGTGTGCCCCAAACTTGTAAAGGTTTCGGCTTCCACCTTGAAGGTCGCCGATATAGTTGAAGGTGGATCGATCCTGTTGGGGTGAGGTTCATCGGAGAACAAGGGAGGCCTTTCGTGGCATAGGTTGTTTGATACCACCCCCTCTCCAAACGTAGACGTACTTCCCCTCAAAAGGAAGGAACTACGGGAAACAAATCCTTTCGTCTCCGTGTCCACCACTTTGGTTACTTCTATCCTTTACTGCACTTTACTTACTTGCTCTTGCTTAACATTTTGTTAGCTAGTGCTTGTTTGTCATATAGGTAAATTCACATTAGTTGCATTATCTAGAGAATTTACCTTATTGTCAAACCCTAATTTGAAAAGGAAAAAAAATTGAAGTAGCACCTATTCACCCCCCCTCTAGGTGCCCATATAATCCTTTCAGTGTTGTTTTAGCATTATGCTTAGTGATTATTGATGTAGCATGTCTTGTTCCAAACAATTGGGATTGCTTAGTGTGCCTTGAAGAAATTATGCGTTGTTTTAGCATGCAAAAGCATAGTATTGTGGTATTATCCTTTGATGGTTTGCTTGGGTTGACTTGGCACATGCTCACACCATGTTATGACTATGACAAGTCACCATTAGCCTCTATGATCATTTAGTCCTTGACTTGTAGTACCACTCTTTGCTTTGATTAGTTTGCTTTGTTGCATTGCATGATTTTGGCCATTATTGCTCTCTTAGTTGGTTGCTCCCAGTATTTTGCCAGCCTCCACTTGTATGAGTAAGTTCTACTCATGCTTCCAACTCCCAAGAAACCAAGTTACTCCAAAGTGTCCACTATAAATTCCTATGCATGGTGTGTTACACCATTCCAAGTATATTCTTGTTTTCATCTATCTTCCAATTAAAAACTATTTTGTTATGTGAAAACTTAGTGATTAAAGCCCTCACGAACTTGATGGCACACTTTATTCTTTGCCCCTAATAAACTTGAACCGTTGTGACAACTTTGTTTTATATGCTTGCACTTATAAGATTGGAATTAGCAGAACCGTGTTGTCACGGGGAACGTTTTCAACATTGCACTTGTACCTTGTTGTACTCAGTTGATATCATGTTCTTTTGTCTATGGATGTCACCGGTGTGAAACAAAGAGGGAACTTGTAAGTCCATGGAGTTTGTATCCTGTGTTAGAGAAACGCCTGGGCCGCTAGCCTAATCCATGCCTAATCATGGTGGAAACTTGTAGCATCACCATAATGACATCTATGAAGCATTCTTCTTAAAAAAAGAGACACACTGAGAAAATAGGAAAGAGAGAAAAAACGCCATATTCCCATGGTACATAAGAAGAATTGCTGAGATGCTCATTGTCTGCTTGCCTTGTCATTTTAGTTATGGGAAAGCTCCTATACCATGTGCAAGGGGTACCCCGTTGGCGGTTCTCAATGATATGCAAATACTTACAGTGACAAGAACTTACCTGGACCTAAATTTGAGTATACATGAGGTGTGGCCCTCGTATTCAAGGGGCATGAGATTGCCAACTTATACTTCGTCAAGCATATACTCCAGCTTTGCCACTTTAACCTTAACCACTTCAAGATGCTTATGATAGGGGAAATGAGGGATAAAAGCTAACAAGTACCATAATTTTTGGAAGCTCTTTTTGAAACTTGTAATCCCTGCTTCCTTTACAAAAAGGCTTTTCTTCCACCATTATTGAGTGTCCACCTTCTACCTTTAGGCACCATTAACAGAGCATAGTTTTCATTCTGTGTGCAGTGTTCCAAAGCTTATTAATTAATGCATATTGTGTTATTACTTGCTATTGTGCTATTTGTTTGTAGTCACACTTGTGAACTTTGCAGGTGTCCTATGCATTATATTTCTACTCTATGAGGGACAAGATGATTACCACTATGTTATGTTTTCTGCATGTGAAACAAACAAACGTTTTTCAATGCATGTTATTCATGATCTTTGTTTGTAGCTTGTCATGTTGCATGCATAGTTACTATGTCCTATTGTTAGAACTCCATCTTTCATGCACATGTTTAGAGTTCTTTGATCCCAGCTTTCAATGCTTGCAAATGGTTGGATCTTTATTTTGAGGGTGCATGTCACCTCAAAAATTATTCTGTTTATCACTTACCTACTCGAGGACGAGCAGGAGTTAAGCTTGGGGATGATGATATGTTGGAAATGTATCTATAATTTTTGATGTTCCATGCTTGTTTTATATCTACTTTGCTTTGCTTGTCTACACTTTGAGGTGCTTTTTACATGTTTTCTGGTACTAACATATTAACAAGTTGCAACAATGCCAGATGCCTGTTTTCTGCTGTTTTGGTTTCACAAAAGTTAGTAAAGAAATATTCTCGGAATTGGACGGGACAAACATCAAAGTCAATTACTTTCCGTGGGGAACAAGAAGTCCAAAGGAGAGCCGGAGGGGCCAGACCCACCCCAGGCGCAGGGGCAGGTGGGCTCGCGCCTGGCTAGGGTTTGGTGGCCCTGGCCGCCTCTCGGTCTCGCCCCTTCGCCTATAAGAAGCCCCCGATGTAGAAACCCTGAGTACCCAATCAGAAATCCATGAAACCGTATGTAGCCGCCGCCACCATCGTCCCTAGATTAGGGGGATCTGAAGTTCTTCCCGGCACCCTGCCGGAGGGGAGATAATCCCGAAGGCCTTCTCTCCAGTATGATGCGTGAGTAGTTCCACCTTGGACTATGGGTCCATGTAGTAGCTAGATGGTTGTATCTCCTCCTTTGTGCTTTCATGTATAGATCTTGTGAGCTCCGTTCAGGATCAAGATCTAATCTATTTGTAATCATGCATGTTGTGTTTGCGGGGATCCGATGGATATTGAGATCATTATGTTGGTTTGATTAATGGTTTTATCTTTATGATTCTATCATGTCTGTGTTGTTTGTGATCTTGCATGCTCTCCATTGCTAGTGGTTATCTTGGCCAAGTAGTTGCTAGTGACTCCAAGAGGGGGTATTTATGCTCGATAGTGGGTTCCTGCCTCTAGTTTCCAAGGGAAGTGACAGAAATCTCTTCGGTTGTAGATGTGTTGTTGCTACTAGGGTGAAAACAACGGTCTCTTGTTCATGGAACATGCGGACTGTTTACCTTACACACTTTGCTTAAAGCAGTTGTATGTTGCTTGCAACTTAATACTGGAGGGGGTTCGGATGATAACCTGAAGGTGGATTTCTAGTCATAGATGCAGTTGGATGATGGTCTATGTATATTTTTGTATTGCCCAATCAACCTCATAGGATCTTTCTAGCTAGTAATTGCATTGTTATGCCTTGCTCAGTTCCTGTCAATTGTCCCGCTGTTATTTGTTTACCCTTCATGACATGTTGTTTATCTAAGGAGAGCACCTCTAGTGAACTATGACCTCGGTCCAATCTTTACCATTGATACATCTTCCATTTTTACTTGTTTACTTGCTGCAAACCATTACCTTCCACACCATACGTTTAATCCTTTGTTACAGCAAACCGGTGAGCTTGACAACCTCACTGGTTCATTGGGGCAAAGTCTTGAGTTTGTGTTGTGCAGGTCTCCGTGTTGCTTGCAACACCTGTGTGACGTTTCCTTCCTCCTAGTAGTTCGATAACCTTGGTCTCAACTAAGGGAAGACTTGCTGTTGTGCTCTTCACACCTTGGTCTTGGGGTTCCCAACAAGACTCCACATCAAGCACCAAGTTCTCTGGCGCCATCAAGGAGTCATTAGACTCCCATGCCCACAAAGGTTAACCTATTATTGGTTGTTTGCTCTATCTTTGTGCATCATAACCGGATATTATGTTGAGTGTTGGTGTGTGTGCAAAATTACAAGACACACCAAAAGAAAGTCACATGGTGGCGGTCAAGAGAATCTTTCGATATTTGGTATATACCCCAAACTTCGGGCTGTGGTACCGCAAGGGATCTAGCTTTGATCTCATTGGCTTCATGAATTCATATTAGGCAGGAGACAAGGTGGAAAGGAAGTCAACCTCCAGTGATTGTCAATTTCTTGGGAGATCCTTGGTGTGTTGGTCCTCCAAGAAGAAAAACTGCGTGTCTATGTCCACCGCTAAAGCCGAGTACATATTTGGTGCAAGTTGTTGTGCTCAATTGCTATGGATGATGAAAACTTTGAAGGATCTTGGACTATCTTTTGACAAGGAGACTCTCCTTTGTGACAATGAGAGTGTTATTGCAATTCCTCAGAACCGGGTGCAACACAGCCGTACCAAGAATATTGAGATTTGTCATCATTTTATTCGGGATCATGTTGCAAGAGGAGACATTTCTTGGAGTATGTTCCTACCAAGGAAAATCTCGTGGATCTTTTCACGAAGCTCTTGATGAAGCAAGGTTTCGGGAGTTAATGCATGAGCTAAATATCATAAATTCGGGCAATGTGGCTTGAGTGACTTGCACACCTACCCGTGTCTCAATGAATATCTTCGTTTGGATGTAGGCATGGACTTAGGGGGAGTTTAGTTCCCCTTATGAACCAGCACTCTCCCTAATATGCACACATTAATGTCATCCTCTAAGGTCTCCAAGGAGACCAAATGAGCTTCAATGATGCATTTGGTAATGAACCCAAGATATATATTCACGGTGTCAAGCCAAATTTACTCATATATAAGGTGGCCTCGGCCACCGAATTTTTGTGTGCTTTGTGTGGTTTACCTTGTGTTTGCATTGTTGGTTTCTTTCATTTTGGTGTTGCTTCCTCGTTCTTATTCGTCTTTTGATTCTTCATAGTTTGTGCTATCTATCCTAAGCTTGTTCTCTTCCCAAAAGCCCCTCTCTCCTGCACAAGATCATTCCTTGTCAAATTATGCACCTATGGAATCTCTTCTAGCAGCACCGGAACTTCCAGCCAGACGCCGATAGTACTGGTCCGGGAGAATTTCTTCGGAAGTTCTTGCTGGCATGGTACTACCGCCTGGGTCTGGGATTTCCGTGTCACCGGTATTTCCGGCCGCTAGCCGGTACTACCGGTCGGGCTCGTCGACCTATAAATATCTGGCCTAGGAAGAAAACAGGAATCTTCCTTATTTTCATCCTAGACCCGATTTTTACAGGGAGCCGACGCCAATGAGACCTCTCCCGTGGAGGCGCGGTCGACACCTTCGACTCCAGCCACCCCTCTCAGATCTTCTCCATGGTTTCCTTCCCCAAGTCAATCACCCTCCATTGACTCTGGTATTTTACCCTAACTCCCTCCATTCATGGAGATCGTGCTCCTTATTTTGTTTGAGTTAGGGCATGCCATGTCTCGGGTTTTTATTTTCCTAGAACTGTTCAAGGAGGTCTTGGTAGGACTAGGAACCACTGCTAGAGTAGATTGATCCAATACATTGCTTGAATCCTTGACACTGTGCTCTTAGATCAGTTGAAACGCTCGGTTCGTGCCTTCGCCAGTACTACCGGTGACGCACGACCGGAATTTCCGGTGGTCACTTCACCACCGATAGTTCCGGCGGTTCACCGGAACTTCCGGTGCACCCTGTTTGGTCTCAACCTTTGTATTTTTTCAATCTCACTTTGTTTTTCATGTCGATCTTGTGCACTTAACCCCCATTCCATCACTACCTTATGCTTTCTTCTCAGGTCAAGGTGGTTCCCGTGGTGGCTCCAAGCGTTCCCGTGCTTTCTCAAGTGCTCCGCCAGAAATTGATGAGGAAGATCTAGAGGTTGTGTGTCCGTTTGGCCAGACTACTCACTAGAAAGCTACTGTTGCACGTCGTGTTGTCGAGGCTGAAGGGAAGAGGCCTGCCGTGGCCTCCCAGAAGAGAACTACCTCAAGGCCCAATGTGTCAAAGAAGAAGATTTCTTAGTGGTCACAGAAAGCTTATGAGCAATTTCGCATTCAGAATCCCTATGCTACTCCCCATGACCGTCTGGCTAGAGATCATTTCTTCCATATGACTTGTCAAAAGAGATCTATCTTGAAGTGTATGCCACCAAGAAGAAGAATACTATTGCTCCCTAGAAATACATCAATGTGGCTTAGATGGAGAGCAAGCCTTCTTATTTTGGTGAAGCCCTTGAGATGTGCAGGAAGTTTGGGCTCATCAAGCTCATAGAGCATTGTCATAATTTTGATGAGCGGGCCATTGCCCAATTCTACACCACTATCTACTTTGATTTGGATCCCGTGGACAGAACTATGGTGTGGATGTCTCTTGACAATATGTTGACCGCTAACTGGTCTGAGTTCGCTGCTCTTCTTGGCTATCATATTCTTCCAAGCAAGCATGCAAATGGGTGGCATGTCCATGGTTTCAAGGCCTCTGCTCCTAAAGTTTTGGAGCCTCTGTACATTGAGGGCTAGGGTGTGTGTGGTCAGACTCCTCACCTGAAGCATGTCTATGACATCATGCACAGGGTATAACAAAACACTATTGCTCCCAAGGCTGGCAACTTTGATCAGCTTCATGCATTTCAGATTGATCTTATATACCAGACTTATCGCCACAGATAGTCTGATGTGCGTCTTGATGTTATGGATTATCTGTTCCAAGAGATTTGGCTTGCCGTTCTTGACAAGAGGTCATGTCCCTATGCTCCATACATTCAGACTCTCGTCAATGCCAAGTGGAGGGAAACAACTGGCTCTCGCTTTCCTAAATATTCTATGACTATTCATGAAGAAAAGACTCTCCGTGTGATGAAGCATGAGACCCCCAATCTCAAGCTGAAAGGGAAGCTGCTACCTTGAAGGTTGCACAGGACACTATTGGGGCTGCAGGCCATGATGGAACTAGTGATGGGGATCATGCCAAGGCTTCTCCTCCACCCCAGCTTGATAGGCAGCCATCTTGGTCCAAGAAGTTGCCAAAGAAGGTCAAGAAGACATTTTTCTTCATGAAATACCATGAGTACCAAGCCTATGTTGATCGGAGGCACAATGTTCATAGGCAGAAGGCGATCATGACGAAGCTCGATATTCCCTGTTCTTCTGAGACTAGCTCCTTTACAATGCCCAAGGATCAGTGGGTCAATGACAACTGTAGGTTGTCATATTCTGATGATGAAGTCACCAGTCCTCCTCTACCATCTTGGACCGACGCCACCTGGGTCCCCGAGCCTCCTCCTCCTCCATTCAATGGTTGGGGCGCGTAGTTTGGTCCTTCTTCCCTTTTTGGCGTCTTGATGGAAAAGGGGGAGAAAGATGTCTATTAGGATGCTACGGGATTTGCATGGGCCTTGTCACAAGCTCATTCTTTCTTTGATCTTCTCATGCTCGTAAACATTTCCTCTATTTATGTGTATTTGTGGACCTCTTTATTTGTGCTACTTTGTGTATGAGACTATGTGGGTTGTTATTCTTGTGGTTCTATTGTCCTATGTGGTATTCTTGTGGCCTATGTGGTATTCTTGTGGTTGGTTGTATATGGTGGAGGACTATTTTTGGCCTCATTTCTTCTTTTGTCACTCACCATATGTTTGTTGGTGCTAAGGTATGACTCTATCTCTTTCATATATCCTTGCACTTGTGCTATGTTTGTAATGGTAAGGGGGAGCCTCCTCATGTGTGTGCTTGTTGCATTCCATAAGCATATTATCTACTCTTACACACACCTAGGGGAAGTCTCTCTTTCATTACAAAAATTCTGTTCGTATGATCTTATATGCAAATCTTATGGGGTTATCATCAAGCACCAAAAAGGGCGAGATTGAAAGGACATTATTTTCCCTAAGTATTTTGGTGTTGATGAAAATCCCACTTGTGTTCTAATTGTGTGCCTAAGTTTCAGGTTTATTAAATTACTATGGATTGTGTGGGCATCTCTCTCTTGAAGTCTCATGAAGACGGCGACCTTTATTTTTGATTTTCTCTTTTTGTTGTCGTTTAGGTCATCATAAAATCAAGAGGGGTCCATCTTGGAAGGTTGTGGGGAATCATGTTTTCATGCACAAACCATAGTAGCACCGCCACATCCTTCCCGTTGTTCGGAGAGAGAGCGATCCTATGAGCTTTTTGAGCCTTTTCTGCCCTGATCAAAAGTATCGGACAACCACCGATAGTACTGCTGGTAGCTGTCTACGTGGCTGGCCTCGCGCTAGTTCCGGCTCAATCTCCGTTCGTTGTTTCGCTCACGTACTGTATCTATCTGCTGAGAGTGCTCTATTTTTGTGGATTTAGCACAAGAAGTTGTCCGGTAGTACCGGTCAGAAGTTCCGGTCATTCCTGATAGGAACTTCCGGCCAGCGCTGCCTGGTCAACTATCTTGAGCGGTACTATCGCTATGGCCCGGTAGTTCCAGTCAGAACCTCTCTACCTAGTATTTCTAGCTCTAGTTCAGATCCAAGTTCCGCATGCTCTCATTCTCACTCGAGTATACTTTAGTGTCTAAGCGTCGAATATGTCGGAACTTGGGCCAGAACTTCCGCCGGTAGTATCGGTCAGTTAGTTCCGTTCATTTTGACCGAAACTTCTGGCCAGTTCGGGAGACGCTCCTCCGTTCCTTGGAGCCATTAGAGAGGGCTCACTGGAAGTACTGGTCGCCCACCGGTAGTACCGGTGGTGTCGCGGGGGCAGCAACGGTTCAATTTGAAGGGGCCCTATTTAAGGCACCCTTCTTCCACCTTCCATCTTAACTCTTCAATCTCTCTCTCCTCCATTAATACCAGAGGTTCATCTTCCTAGATATCTCTCCCTAGCCACTCAAACCTCTTGATCTTTTGAGGAGTGGTAGAGGTAACCTAGATCTACAATTCCACCAAAGGAATCTTGATTCCCCCCACCCATCCTTTGTGGATCTTGTTACTCTTGGGTTCTTGGAACCCTAACGGTGTAGGACATCCTCGGAGCTAAGCGCATGTGTTGTGAAGATCCGTGGTGTCGTTGAGGGCCTCCAATTGAGTTGTGGACCTCCCCCCTCAACCTTGTTGTAAAGGTTTTGGTTGGCGTCTGCAAGGTCACCGGTTAGTGGATTGTGAGCGCACCTTTGTGGTGGAGCTCACCGGGGAAGAAGGTGAGACCTTTGTGGCGCTCGGGTGACCTTGTGTGGCCCTGACACCTCTCCAACATAGACATAGATTCTTTGGAAGTGAACTACGGGAGTTACATCTCCGTGTCTCCTCTCTGATTTACTCGTTCCGCACCTTTACTTCTTGTCCTTTACCGCTTTGTTACTTGTTGATTGTTCTCTAGCATATAGGATTGCTCATCTAGTTGCATATCTAGAGAACTTTATTTCTTGCAAAGCCTAAACTTGATTAACAAGATAAAAAATTGATAGTCTCCTATTCACCCCTCCTCTAGTTGAACAAAGTTGGACCTTTCAGAATTGAACTCCATGTCTCCATTCAATCCTTGGTGGGGACAAGAGTACTATTGTGACTTGGTCTCTACTGTTCATGAGTGATTTTATATGCCTCACTACTTGTTGACCACCCACATCTTGTTTATCCATTTCTGCATATATTAGTACATAATTCAATTAGTGCATTGTTATCTAAAGTAAAATTATTGATTTCTCTACTGCGGGTATTGTTATCTAAGCAAAGTTTAGTAACATAAAATTGTATCATGGGAACATCTACAATACGTCAAGCAAAGGTAACATTTCAGCTACTACAGGAGTATTTATTAATCAGGTGGTATGTCTCTTTTCATCAAACATGAGTTTTCATTTAATGTTAGGTAGACCTAAACTACCAACATTATTTCAGTACTTGCATTATTTTACTTGCATTTTCAATAATGTTAGGCATTAGACAATACCTAAGTGAGAAACATGTTTTGTGTTAGTTTAAGTGAATTAATCAGTATTTATTTAGCTTTTTTGGACCAATGAATTACTTAGTGTTTTGTGTTAGTTTAATTGCCCCTTGGATCTGCACTAATATGTCACTTGTTAGTTTAAGTAGATACAAATGCACATCATTGTACTACAAGAGCAAAACTAATCACAAGGATTGAAGTGACAACACACTTCTAGAGATGTGCCTGACTATATCATGTTGTTGCGTATCCTCCTCATGTGGGTTGCAAGGAGATGACCTTATGAAGACTTTCCGGCGGCTCAAAAAGGTGCAAGATCCCTGATGGGGACATGCCGAGTGGGGTATACCCAGCAAGACGTTTCCTACTGGCTCATACTGCCAGCGAGTGGGCCTGCAGGACGGCGACTGGATCATCACCCAAGAGGAAGTCAGGCGATTAGAAGCTAGAGGCCCAGAAGCGTAGCTAGGCCCAGTCAAATTAGGTCAAAACCCTCCGAGTCCTTATCCAACTCAGTTGTAGATCTATAAACCCTAGCAAGGTGACTCTATATAAACCTCCCTAGGACACGCGTAGAACTTACGTCCCATCATACACCCTTTCGACTCGCCACCGAGCTCGCCCATTGTACTATCTCATCAATACAATCTAGAAGGAGTAGGTATTTACCCTCCGGGGGGCCGAACCTGGGTAAAACTCTGTGTCTTTGCCCTCATATCGCACCGCAGATGGCTGGCCGCCCTTGCCCCTCGTTCTACTGCTCGCTGCCAATCGCAGCATCTGCCGTGGCCATTCCCACGACAGTGGCGCCCACCGTCGGGCCTGGCTGGTCAGGCCTATGTTCTGCGGCGAGACCCTACTTGCCAATCAACCAGACGATCGCCACCGTCTGCATGAGCGCCATCGGCGAGATCCTCCAGATCTTGCCGAGCAGCTAAGTCCCGGCGGCGTGCCCGGTCACGCACAGCGTGATCATGCCGTTAGTGTTATGAACGAGGGTCATTTTGGACACACACATGAGGGAAGGGAGATCATAAGCCTCCCATCCGGCCACCACTAGGTGGTAATACGAAAATCCAGGTTAGCCACCATTGGACAAGAAAATCAAGAGAGAAGGGAAAAAGGAATAAGTTGAAGGAAGAAGCTAAAATCAAGCATTGGCTCTGCCCCTAAGGTCGTGACGTCCAGATCCACTACCTTTTCTCCTTGAAGATGTGATTCCACTATCTTTGGTGGGACTATTCTAATCCGTTGCTCTTGTGCCCCAAATCTTATTGTTGGCATCCAAGATCCGTATGTATCTTAATGTATGAGATCATCTAGTGCTCTATAGAGAAAAATAAACTGTATCCCTTTTGATAATAGTGGAATAATATTTGGGTGGCTTAGGCCCATGGCTTTTCCTCTCAAGTTGAGAAGTTTTCCACGTAAAAGGATTGGTGTCACTGTGTGTTAGTTTGCTACTACTGCTGCTTTGAGAACACTCCTTTCCTTAGGATAAACATTATCTCTACCTAGGAGAGAGATTCTCACCATACCATAGACATTGTCTCATCTTAGTAGAGAGCTCAGAAGTGGTGATGTTCCTCCATATGTTTGATGCATATGTTTCCTTCCAACACGAGCAACGATCAGTGAGTTACTACACAAATGGTGTTGAAGTTTACATTAATTCCGCTGCATATTTTCATATCATGTGAGGAGTGTGCTAATCACAATGTTAGGATAATCGATTTTTGTTATGGGTTTTCTCAATAGAGTGGTATGAGAGCTAAAGGTTTGCTTATAGGTTGCTACTAGATCGCAATGGTTTTGGAAGAATGCACCAACACAAGTGACATGATAAACTCGATTCTTCCAACTACTTATTATGGAAGCCCATGATGGAATATATCCTTAATTGCAAGGATTTGTATGAGCCAATTGTGGAATAGAAGATATCGACCGATGTCACGAAAAAGTAATGGAGAGTGTTGAAAAAAAAGCAGTAGGTATGACTCGATTGTACATCAACCGCAATATACTTTACCATGTTAAAAATGACACAAATGTGTATGAGATGTAGCGGAATTTGGAGTCAATGTATGTGACAAATACAACTATGAGCAAGGCATTAGTAATTGCGGTGATCCAGCATACCACTGCATGATGTAGTACACTATAGTCGTTGACATAACACCAATGAAACACCATTCACTAGTATTACATCCCTCAGAGTAGTACAACAGAAACACAGCAGGTCCAAGACATGACTATAGGTTACAACTCAACTCTTTACACAAGATCCAGAGAACACTCTAGGTTAAAGAGAGAGAAAGAAACTTCTTACAAAGAAGAACCAGAAATAAACAACTCAAAAACTATTATACTGTTAAGACTAGTATTTTAACTAATGGTTTGGCATTGCTGCTATTGCAACACTCTATAGAAATAGGTTCAATGGCTAGAGATTATATTCCTATCTACTCAGTAACTTCATCTTAACTTGAGTTGATGTATATGTTGACTTTCTTGACTTCATTGAAGAGCTTTAGATTTTGATGATGATTCCTGGAGCATGATTTGATGTGGACATAGTCTGTACTGGCTTTAGAACCTAGCAAGGGTTAAGAAGATACGTTGAGTACGAGCGTACTCAGCAAATTCACTAGAAAAGGAGTGTTTGATGCACTATAACTATAGCCACAGACCATAGGTCGTAGGCAATGCAAGTTTTCACAAACATTTCTTCAAAGGTTGCTTTTATTCTGAAAAGCTATGTCCGTCAACCTTCACGGTTTTACCAGAACTTTCATGGAGTTCCTTTCCCGCCGCGTTCGCAGCTCCTTCCCGGAACAGGGAGTAACAAGTTACAGTTCTTACACTCTGCAGAGGTGCGTCACTTTACCCATGAGAGACCTTACGTTTTGTTGCATGGCCGGGAGTATGTCCCCGTTCAAACTTCCTTGGTTTGAGGCCCAACCTAAGATCCAAGTCAATCACTGCCTTCTCTGTGACCCCGCATGTCTCCTTGGTGTACACCATGCCCACCTTTTGAATTACGGCAATGGTTTGTACAGACCGTTCAGATGCCGGAACTATCGTGGGACTTTGAGGGCTCCCACCCATATGCTGCATATCCTCTATGAATTATCATATAATATGCACGCTACGAGTGATAACAGCCACGACCCGCACATCCAGCTCCATGCGAGAGGGAAAAGATACAGCTGACTTCTCCGTCCCATTCCAAATCTCATGGTCAACGCGTAATATACGGCGCAAGAATCACTGGCGACATTGGTTGTTAAGTCCTAGATAATATGTTCCTTTACCACCGGAACTCTTATAGTAGGTTATTACCTCATGGTAAATAACCTATAATCACATTATTATGAAAATAGTGTTTTCTGACCTTTTTCAAATGCAGGTGATGACAACACTGGATTTGTAAAATACTTTACAGAAAATAATCAAAGTACATGAGCAAGTGTGAACTTGCCTTCTGTGATTGCCAGATTATGCACTCACGGTCTTTAAGACAATATAAGATCCAATATCTGAAATCAGCATCATTGGTCCAATAAGGGCTAATGTTTTAAAGAAACAAGATGCTATTATGCATAAGTAATGTAATGCAATTTTGTAAACTCAAATCCCGGGGATAATGTTGATCTAGGGTTTGGAAACTAGAAATGGTTTCTTTAGAATGTGTTGTCCTTTTAGATAAGTTTCATACTTGTGCTTCTTATTAAGGCTTGTGAGTGTGTGATTGATTAGTTTGGACTTGAGATGCTTTATGTATTAATTGGAATAGACCAAGGTTAACTATAAAAACATAAATAGTTTATTAGACATAATGTTTATAATCCTTGAGACTAAAGTTATCTTTAAAAGGGTAAATAAACTTAAGGTGTAATTTTTTTTAATTATTCTCAACTTTTGGATTTATGATAAGTATGATTAAAGTGTGGGATTATTCACTTTACATTCAAGTGAATGATTATATTAAATTTGTTTTGCTATTATGAAAATAACATGCGACTATCAAAGAAAGTATAATTTGGATGGTGTTTTTAAGGTGTTAGTTTTAAAGTCATGCTAATTATGATTTAGATGTTAAGATCATTCCCTCTTCATATAAGTGCATGATATATAAAATTATCTTAAAGATTGTGGTTTTGAATTTTAGTTTAGGGTTTAAAAGAGTATTATAAAGTTAATGATTTATGTTTAAGTTTTATTATAAATCTTAGTTATGGTTTAAAACTTTAGTAATTAGATTTTAAGGTTTTGATTTCTAAAGAAATATAATTATTTCTTATTTAAGAAATGTTTTTTTAAGAAGTTTCAAAATAGATAATAGACAAGGTTTTATTACTTTAAAATATTAAAAACCTTTCTAATATTATATTTAATAATTTTTTAGTGTAATATATTTTTTCAAGACTTTAAAAATGATTTTTTTAAGTATTATTCTTATGTTTATAAAATTCCATCAAGGATTAAATGTCTTTGAATATTTACTTCATATTTTATTTATAAAAAATTAGGCTAATATTTTTTTTAAATAATATGTTTATTTTTATACACAAAAATGATTTTTATTCATTTTTAGGATTTCTCCTTATTTTATGAAATTTTACTTAGGATTTAATGGTGTTAATATTTATTTGTTTTATATTTATTTTAAACAAATAAAGTTATATATATTTTTTATATTAGGTTTATCTTATTTTTATGATGATTTAAATATTTTAGATGTATTTCTATGATTGTTCTATAATTATTTAGAGCTTTAATTGTCAAAAAGCATTTGGTAATTTTTATTTTATTCTTTAATTTTTTTTATTATTATTTTATTTTACTGAAATCTGGCCTATTTGAGTTGGGCACATGGGCCGATTCGCCCCAACCTAAATCGGGCTTGGGGTCATCTTGACCCCTGACCCACTCTCTCTCCCTCACCCAACACACGCGAGCACGCACGCACCGCCCCACCTCTAGGATGCTTGAGATGCCGCCACCGCCGCCAGCGCTGCCGCCTGCCTCACCGGCCATCGTCGGCACCTCCCAGCGCCACTAGGCCTATATCTCCTCCTTTGATTTCCCTCTGCTGTGGTACCCATTACCCGTGCAAACTCTCCCTGGGAGAAACCCTAGCTTCTCCGGGATCTTCTTAGCCAACTCCGGCTCCTCAGTACCACTGCACGCCGGCGAGGCCTTTCCCCGGTTCTTCTCACCATCCCCACATTACCCCCACACGGTACTTCCTCGGATGCTCGCCTACTCATCAAACCCTAGCCCATTAGGCCCGACTACTGGCGTTGCCCTTGCACATATGCACCCTATGCTGCTCCTGCCATGGCTGGCCGTGGTCTCCCTCACCTTGGTGAGGTAGTAGACTGCGGCTGGCCCCTACTGCATCAAGATCGACGGCTTTCTTCGTGGCCCTAACTACCACTGTGAGTTATCTCTTTTCTCCCTCTCATTTATTTTCAGTCATGTGTTCATTGATGGATGGATATAAGTGATGTAGTGAGGATTATGTTATCAGTAGCTACAAGATTAATTGGTTGTTAAAATATGTTGCCTTTGTTCTAAGGCACATGACTGAACTAAGATACAATACTACTAGTATTGGTATAGATATAGGTCTGGCAATTCTAGAAGTGGTTTGTGGTGAGAATCTATGACTATGTGTATTTCTAATGATCTTCTAATTGAGTTAGGTGTGTTAGATGGTTGCAGCTTGTCATAGGTTTATGATAGTGATTATCCAGTACTAAGCCAAAGTGATGTTCTATTAGTACTTTCTAGGTTATGATGATCGATGGCCTGGCCAATGAGCCATCATGTTCTTCTGTGGGGTTTTTGATTGTGCTAAAGGTTCAGGTGTTGCTAGCTTGATAGAATTAGTTAATTACTTGTAAACAATCATCTCTAGTTTGTTTCTAATCTATTTAGGACTGTATCTTCTAATAGATATAGAGGAATATACCTTGGGTATGTAGTACTTTCTTTTAGTAACATGATCATTTTTTCCCTTAGATTTCTATGGGTATTGGATTTTCTTCTTCTTTACTTTTTGTCCTATAGTTATGCATATGCTTTGTGACCCCATGATATCCAACCAATTAAATGCTAGGGAAATGCTTGTCTATCTTCCACTAGCTTCTTAGCTGTTTTATAGGCTCTTATATAATCAAATACTAGTGTTCTTGATGTTGACTTAATACAACTGGGCTCCCCTTGTTTCAAAGTTGGAGCTCAATCTATGCTCTAACTTAACTCACTGGAGCTACATGGTTTGGTTTTTAACCTTTAGTACTCATTTTTTTATACTTATCATATTACATATCTCACTATTCTTAGGGCTTATAAGGAGTAGATCAGGCTCTAATGTTAGCTAGCTGAGTGTTTCATTCCTAGGGTGTATCTAATCGAATGTGTAGGTGATTTGTTGCAATTCATATAGAAAATACACTATTTTTATTTATAGTAGAGGTTTATATCATTTGCAGGTGTTCCCTGATTTCTATTTAACATGTTAAAACATATAAATGTAATTTCCGATTCATCTCTTTGCACTCTTGGATGATAACAAAGTATTTTATCTTGGTATTTCTATTGTAGAGTGATTATAGCTATGTTGGCTAGCTATATTTATTTCAGGACAGGTTCCTCTAAGTTTTTGGTGATTAGAAATAGAACTCCTGATATAGACATGTTATTTAGAAAATTACATATGTGTAGGCTGGTAATTTATTTCTAAGTAGATGGTTTGGTGTTCTAGATGATATTTGATCATCTGAAGATATGAGATCTCTTCAATAGCAAGGATATGCCTTTGATTGTAAATATTTAATGGTTCTGGATGATTGTGCTTCCTTATGCAATTTCTTGTGTGTTGGATTAATTTTATTGGATGACCTTGACAAGATCAACTATTATACTTGTATCTAAGCTTTGCCAATGATGCAAAGGCTGAGGCACAGCTCTGGATAAGGACAGATATTGTGCTATGGTTTTCATTTCTTGATGATGATTTTGCATAGCACCTCTATGCAGGACTAAGAGAAATCCTCTATTTTCTATACTTTATTACCTCCTCTACTTGCCCTTTTATCTAAAACAGATAAGAACAGATATGTTATGCACCATATCCTCCAAGGCCCTTATTTTTCCTACCTTGAGCTTCCTGAAGCTTGTTCTTCTAAGTTGGTGCTTTTGGACTCTTAATTTCCTACTTGTCATTGGCTTGATGATCTGCTGCTGATAAGCCTCTGGGAATCCTTTCCTCACCTTAACCTTCTTGTTGACCAGCTCCTCACCTTCCTCTATTCTTCCTCTGATGATGGTGCTAGCTATTCTTTATGGATAGATTTTGTATATAGCTGTTGGACAGTTGTTGGTGGGATATCCTGGCTAGTTTGTATGGTTGTAGTGATGTAAATAGTTTGTCATAAAGTGGGATGAGCTAGATGAACTATGGTGGTGTTCTTGGCTAAGTGTGGTGGAAATGGAGTAGCTAGCTTTGCTACTACGGTTGGATTCTTCCTTTTCTATAGTTGGTTCTCTCCCTAAGGTGTTGACAACACATCAACTGCATGTGGTGTGTAAGCTGCTGCAACTGGGCCCACTGGGTGCAAGTTTCCATACATAGATTCTTGGTGTTGTGGATTGGTTCCGATGGGTGATGGTATATCCTAGTTTGGCTAACTCTGTACTGAACTGGTGAAACTTTCCCCAGGCAAATGATGCATAGTTCTGAGGCTAATTTCTTTGACTAAGAACAGATACTAAGCATTGATTTTTCTTTTTAACTCGATGATGAACCTGGCATATCAACTGTATGCCCTTCTGAGAGTAATCCAATACACTGACCACCTCTCTGTCTTGTATTTGCATTGTTTTCTTCTTGTCTTATTGTGCAGGAACCAAAATAGGAAGGATTGGAGAAAAGAAGATTAGAGGATAAAGAGATCTAGCTAGATTTTTAGTTCTAATTTTTCTTTTACTTGTTGTAATCTTTCTCTTTCATTTAAACATTTGTAAAAAATTATAATATTTGTATAAAGTTATTATTTTCTATTTCATTTATTAATTGTATTATTCCATATATGTTGTAATAAAGTAAATCTGTTTTTGCAAATTTCAATTTTCTTTTACAAGACTTGTTACTTATTTGTAATTTCCATTTTTATTCAAAATGGTGAAGACACTGTAATATGGTATGATGTAAACAAGAGTACCTTTCTTTGTATTTTCCTATTCTTTTATTTAACTATTTCTGTAAGTTCCTTCTTAAATGTAAACACTGTAATATTATTTATATGATAAGAAAGTAAATGTTTTCTTCATTATTGAATCTTGGACATAATTATCTGTATCTTGTTTATGAATACTAATTCAATTCTTTATTTGAAATAGCATTCAATTAGGGATTACTTAGTTCTATCTATATATTCATTTTCATTTTCTTAGTTCTATCTATATATATCATTTGGTTATTCAAATTGAAATTATTTCCCTTATAAGTAAAGGACTCAACAAAAGTCATGTTGGAATCCATAGCACTTGCACTAACGTTTCCCTCAGAACAAGAGAGACCTCACTCACTCTGTAGCCCTTTTTATTTTGCGCGAAAATTTCCCAGATTTTCTTATGCATGAATGCAATGCACACACATGTGTCCTTTCTAATTCTAGGTGTTAATCCTGGGATGTTACAGTAATCAAAAACTTGCAAATATTGAGTACTGGCATGGTAGCAATGTGATGGAACTCTTCCAATGCCATATAAATAAACTCTCAGCCATGAAGATCAACTTCAAGGATGAGGTGCAAGCATTGTCGTTGTTGAGTTTGATGCCCGATAATTGGAACATGCTTGTTGTGTCAGTTAGCAATTCGGCTCCTGAAGGAAAGTTGACGTTTGAGATGGTGAAGAATGTTGAATGAATAAACCAGAATGATGGAAAAAGGAAATGCCTCCTCTTTTGATGTGCATGTGGCTGAATCCCATGACAAGAATGACAACCGTGAACATAGTCAAGGCAAATCTTAGTATGGAAAATATCAGAAAACCAAGGGGATATCAAATTCAAGATAGAGATAAGGAGTTACTTGCTATTATTGTAGCAAGCTGGGTCACAAGAAGAGTGACTATAGGAAAAATACAAAAGAGATCTTGTAGAGGAAATGTTGAAAAGAAGGCCAGGCAAAAGAGGGACAATAATAGTGTCGCCATGACTACAGAATGTGACCAAGGTGAAGATTACCTAGTCATTGAATATGAAGAATGATATAGTACTGTCTGTGATGATGCCACGGGTTGGGTTGTGGATTCAGGTGTGTCCTTCCATGTTACATCTCCTTCCATATTACATCACACATGGAGTATTTCACGTCCTATACTAGTGGCATTATTGGCCAGGTGAGGATAGGGAATAGTTTTTTGTCGACTACTTTTGGCAAGGGCTCTATATGCATTGGTACAAACACATGATGAGGTTGGTGCTTGATGATATGAGACACGTTATCAATATATGTCTGAATTTGTTATTCATTGAAAAGCTTGATGACATTCGCCATGGAAGTTATTTTGGTGATGCACAATGAAACTCACCAAAGGCTCTTTAATTGTGGCTCGAGGTAGTAAGCAAGATTGTATCTATGTGTTTAAACCATGCAATGTTGTGTCGAACATAGTTGGAATGAAACTTCGGTTGAGTTGTGGAAAAAGAGGCTTGCGCATATGAGTGAGAAGGGCATGCATGCTCTTGCTCGCATAGAGTACCTCCCTGAGTTAAAAGGTATAATCTTGAAACCCCATGAACATTTTTTTCCTGGCAAACAATAGAGGGTTGCATTTTATACACACCTGTTGCATCGTGTAGAGATGTTACTGACATTATGCACACTGACGTTTTTTCCATGACCACAAAATCCCTTGGTGGAGAATTATACTTTGTGACATTCATTAATGACCATTCCAAGCCCAACATCACCAATATTCATATACCGGAGGCGCGGAACCGGGCATGCAACGCCACCACTGTGTGGGGCCCAATACATTGCTTGGGCCAAAATTATTGGTGGCGTTGTGTCCTAAATTGAACGCCCCCAGTTGAAATTTATTGGAGGCATACTGATTGCCATCGTCAATAGTTGTATATATAAGTACTATTTATGTGTTATATAAATTGTGAATACTACCATGATTAGAGCCTAGCATTTTGGCTTCTTTGAGGGTGTAGGGGCATGCATTTATATGATTTCAGCGGCATGGGCGCGAACGCTGCTGGTGGACGGTAGTTACTAGGGGCGTGCATCAATGCATGCACATAGTATTGAACTAATACTGGGCGTCTGCACCTCCCTTCCCTTCTGTAGTATTATCGGTGGTGTTCCCTATAGCCACGCCTGAGGTATCTTTGTTACTGGGGGCATGAACTATGTACGCCATTGGTAACATTAATCAGCAGCGCCATATTAGCGACGCACGAGGTTAACACCCCTGATCGATTTTTCTCAACACCACAAGGCCTTTTCCTAGTAGTGTACACCTCTCCCCTTGCTTTCTAGATAAAGAAGGAGGATACGACGTCAAGTCGCACGTGTGCATAACTCGTAGGTTCCATTCGTATCGTGCTTGGATCAGATCACGAAGAGTATGACTACATCATCCCACGATCTCTCGATTCTTAATGCACATGTTCTATAAGGGTATGTGGATCTAATCCATCTCGTTACTAGCATCTCCTAGAATAGATCTTGATCTTGTTCGTGCTCTCGTAGCAATTTTTCTATTCTGCAAATCCCAATAGAACTAAGCACATTGATGTGAGGTATCATTGGATTCGAGATGTTGTGAGTACTGAGTTGCTGAAACTTTAGAAGATCCATACCGACAAGAATCGATCAGCATGTGAGAAGTTGCTTGTATGTTGGAAGGCAGTGGGCATGGCGGTGCCCCCCACATGAGTCACATGAGGGGTGATTTGTTGGTTATGCTCCTCATGTGGTCTATGAGGATATGGCCTCGTAAAGTCTTTTAGACGGTTCAAACATGTGCAAGATCCCACTACCCATTAGGGTTATGAACGAAGGTCATTTTGGACATTGCACATGAGGAAAGGGGAGGATAGGCCTCTCATATAGCTAGTACTAGGTGGTAAGACAAAAATCTAGGTTAGCCTCCATTGGAGAGGAAAACTAAGAGAGAAAGGGAAGAGGAAGAAGTTGAAGGAGGAAGTTGAAATCAAGCACCGGACTCTTCCCACAAGGTCATGTCGTCCATATCCACTACCTTCTCTCCTTCAAGATGTGATTCCACAATCTTTGGTGAGATTGTTCGAGTCACTAGCTCTTATGCCCCAAATTTTGTTAGTTGCATCCAAGATCCGTGTGTATTTTGATGTATGAGATACTCTAGTGCTCTCTAGAGAAGAACAAGTTGTATCGTCTTTGATAATAGTGGAAGAAGATGTAGATGGCTTCGGCCCATGATTTTTTTTCTCAAGCTACTGCTGGTGCTGTTCTGAGAACTCCTCTTCTTAGAATACGCATCGTCGCTATCTAGGAGAGAGCTTCTCACCATACCATAGACAATGTCTCATCTTAGGAGAGAGCTGATAAGTGGTGTTGTTCCTCCATATATGTTTGTTGCAAATGTTTCCTTCCAACACAAGCAACGTCCGTGAGTTAGTACAAAATTGGTACCGAAGTTTACATTAACTCCGCTACATATTTTCATGTCATGTTTAAGAGTGTGCTTATCATAAGGTTAGGTTAATCTGTCTTTGTTCTGGTTTTTTCAACACATGCATATGCAAGTAGTATAACTACGACTGCAATGAACTACTGAAATCCATAATCATATTTTCTATTGCTAAAATTTACTCAAATTTTCTTCAGTTAGTACTCATGTTAGCATGTCATGAAATTAGAAGAAGACAAGGGCCAACAAGCATGAAGTGTGACAATATCTTCGTACTAAGCATGTGAGTAAAATGAAATCACTTCTTTGCCTGGCTAGCTTGTGTTGTCACTCTAACTATCATAAACTGTTATTGACTGGAATGTATGCATTTAACCAACAATTTAGACTTCAATGTTGTCATTTTTGTGCCGATGTGCATGACTGATTAATGAGAAGAAGTAGGGTTTGTGCGCAGATCATAATCCATAATTTCGATAAGTAGTGATGTGCTTTAGTCACTAAATTCATATCTAGCATACTCAACTACTGAATTTTCATTGCCTCATGCTCACCTGCTGCATCTTGCTCATATACTACTGGATCTTGCTCATCGTGGAGATCTTGTTCATCCATTTCTTCATTTGTGCATGAGTAGTTCAGTTAGTGCATGAGTAGCAATGGAAGTACAACAATACTGCATGATTTTCGTGTGATAAAGTGTGGTTACTTGCAAGAATTTGATGTCATTGTCCAATGATCATTTTAACATTGCATTTCTAGCCTTTGCCACATTAACCCTGGGGGTCTTTGTAAAGCATCCCAGTAATTGTTTCTGGCACTTTCATTTCATATAGTAGTGAAGTACCTGGATTATTGATATCCTCTTCTTCATGTTCTTCACGTGGGCCAAAATTAAGATCTAGAAGCACCATTAATTGTTCTTCATGTGCGACATGTTCCGGCGCCTTGATAACCTTGGGTGCGGGAGGAGCTGCCGGCGAGCTAACTAAGCTACCTACGATAAGGCGACATTGCCAAGGAGATGAGAAGGGGCTTCAGAAAAGAAGGCACCGTTGTCGGCTAGCTTTGACGGAGATGCCGGCGTGAAGGTTGGAGGTGCGCCGAGCCTAGAAGTGTACAATGATGATTCTGGGAGCAACGACGATCGAGGAATAAGGACTGGTGTCAGGCACGCATGGACCTAGAGGTGCTGGACAACCCTCTGCTAGGTGGTGTTGGGCGCTCATGGACGCCGAAGAGATACTAGCTAGGGGCAAGTATGTTGTTGTTGTTGCTCCTGTTGCTTGTGACGAGCGGGTGGCTTTCAGGAGGTGCAACTAGGTGACGTGCAACTGTTGTCGAGTTGGACAACTCGCCCGGATCTTGTTGAACGACGTGTATGGATCGTTCTCGCACGATGCGTGCGCGCGAATCAATTGGTGAGCCGGGGAACGAGCGCGTGCGTGGATTAGGAGGATAGATTCAGGCAAGCTAGACGCGCATGGACGCGGTGCTAGGTGAAGACCTGGACGACGATCCCGACTGAAGGATTCAAATTTTAAATTATCAATCCCCGGTTTCGGACAAGTCACGGGGTATTTTTTTACAAGTTGCTATACTGGATCGCTATCATAAATTTCTTTAATATCTTATATTTCGTTATGGAGGGAGTATTTCCATGATGATTTCTGCATTTCTGGCCTGGTTTTACCTGGGAGTTCACATTACGCACGAACACATCTTGCTATCTGCACAAATCAGTCAACGGCTGAAGTAAACCGCTATTTCTTTCCTTTTTACATTAGCAAAGAGAATTGATCGTTCAACCAGGTCCAGAAATAAAGAAAGTCTTTATGAGGTAGAGATACACAAGTGGGTCATCACTAGGATACCCTTTACCTTCTTTATTTCAAAATAATAAACAATTTTTAAAAAAAATCATGATGGCATCATAAAAATTAGTTTATTTTGTTGAACTAAAAGGAGTAAAGGGTACTAACCCACTTGCATCTCTATTATGGGTACTACTAGTGAGTTGATCGGATAAGTCCAAGGTCAAGTGGTCAACTAACAGAACAAAATTCAGGCTAAATGTCAGACCTGCAACTGTTTGCTATTATTCACGTAAAAAATTATGCAATGCTTGTTTCGTGTTTAGTACACCGTGCTCGCAGTATTGGAAGTCTACTTTGTAGGAACAGGTCAGTGAAGACGTCCGGCCAGGTCTTTGCTAGCTAGCTAGCACAAATTCGTGAGCGCTCCATTGAAATGATGTCACTGAAGGCTCCGTATCTTGACAAGCTCCATATCTTGACAAAAGAAGTGAAAGTGTTGACCTTTGTACGGATGGCAACATTCAAAAATTGCTGCTTGCTCCTACTATATTTTTGTCAAACAAGTAGAGTGGACTGCTGCTACAAGCCTCTGAATTGCTGACCGAAGCTTAATTGGTACCCAGCATATATGGGCATTTCGTCAGAGTATTTATCATTTTATAATATTTTTTCAGGCAATAAAGGACGACGGACGTTTTTACAACCATGCTAGTAGTAGCAGGAAGCAAAGACGTCTTGTGTCTACAACAATGACTGGGCTTTATTAGAAAGAAGAAGAAGAATGACCGAACAATTGCAGGTGTCAGGATTGACAATCTGAAAAACAAAAGCACGTGGAAAACTAGTCATCGGGGGTGAAATATTCGCGTAGAAAAGAATACCTCGGCATTAAGAGATGTAATCTAAGGTTTGGACCTAGCTTAGCTTGGATAATCTTGTTAAGTAAGAAGAGACACCAAATTAAAGGGAAAGGGAAGCAGCTAAGAGGCTTTGTAGTGCAGCATGCAGTTGCAATTGCAAAGCAAAGCAAAAGGGACCCAAGAGCAGAAGCTCGTGCCGCAGGTTGGCACGTAGGCTCGCACACTTGCCGACGAACAGCTGCCCTGGGCCCGCCGCGCAGCCTCACGGTCGCGACACCTGTGCGTGGGCACGTCACGGTTAGGAGACACAGAGCACGCAGTCACGCACACGATATCCTTCTGTAGGGGATTACTGTTTGTTTGCGGTTAGTTGTTCGCTCGTGTCCCGTCTCGAGCTCCTTTCCCGTTGCTCGATATAAAGGCAGGTGGAGCTTGTTCCTTAGCATAGCTTACTAGTGCTCCCGGTCCGGTCGTCCATCAGAGTTAGGAGGAGTACCAACAAGTCGCCACGTGGTAGTAGTAGTACGTAGGAGCGATCTTCAGAGGTGAGAGGGAGCAAATGGGGAGGCAGCCGTGCTGCGACAAGGTGGGGTTGAAGAAGGGTCCGTGGACGGCGGAGGAGGACCACAAGCTCGTCGGCTTCATCCTCGGCCACGGCCAATGCTGCTGGCGCGCGGTGCCCAAGCTCGCCGGGCTGCTGCGCTGCGGGAAGAGCTGCCGGCTCAGGTGGACCAACTACCTGCGGCCGGACCTTAAGAGGGGCCTCCTCTCCGAGGACGAGGAGAAACTCGTCGTCGACCTGCATGCCCAGCTCGGCAATAGGTGCGTATATAGTATGTTTGTGTTCTCCCAAAAAAAATCACATTTCTTAATTGGTCTGAACTAAAAGTTTTTTTTTTGTGAACTAAAAGTTTATTACTAGTATTCTGTTCTGTTAAAAAAAAAAAGGTGGTCCAAGATCGCGTCGCACTTGCCAGGGCGGACGGACAACGAGATCAAGAACCACTGGAACACGCACATCAAGAAGAAGCTTAGGAAGATCGGCATCGACCCGCTCACGCACAAGCCCCTCGTCACGGACGATTCGCCCAAGAAGCTCCCGGTTACAGAGCAGAAGACGGAGACGGTGACATCGGACAACAGGGACGAGGATGAGGAGACGATCATCCTGACCAAGTCCCCCGGTTTCTGCACCGACGAGGTCCCGATGCTCCACCCGGACGAGATCGTGGTGCCATTGTGCGACCCACCTCCGCCTCTGGCGCCACCGGCACCGGCAACGACGTGCACCGCAGTCTCCACGCCCACCACGTCATACTCCTCCTCGTCGGCGTCCAGTAACGTCTGTGAAGACGGCAGCCTCTTCCCCATCGTCGAGTGGCCAGACAACATCAACACGTACTTCATGGGGCTGGATGACGACATGATCGTGGCGGCGTCGGCGCCGTGGGAGGACTGCCTGGTGCAGCCACCGTCTGCTGTGGAATTTCAGGAGGACACCTTCAGCGCCTACGAGAGTAGCAGTGCTTCGTTCGACCAGCAGGAGGCGATATGGAACAAGTTGGAGCTCTTCTAGTTACTGACCCGCCGCTTCGAACCAAGTTTACACTAGTGTTACTACCTCTATTCCATGATATTGCTAAAAAAGACTTATATTATGGAACGGAGGGAGTACTAATTACCTATGCATTCTCTGGTTAATTTATTAGCTAGACTACTACTAGAGAGAAAGTACAGTACAACTAGACGGAGTGTGTTTATCTTCTTTTTCGTGTCCTTCTTTTCAGCCGCCTTGTCTTTCTGTATTCTCATGTACAACTATTTTTCTTTCAACACAATGCACAGTTAATCCTAAGCCCAGAAAATTGTGTTCTTCTGCTCCTAACTTAATCTGTACATGACACCACCATTTGTGTTCTTCTGCTCCAAACTTAATCAGTACCTGACACCAGCCAAAGAAGACTAGCTATGTTGTCAATTAATGCAAGTTTATCGGTGTGGTGTGCATGTTCAACTGAAACATAAAGGTTCCCCTAAGAAAACTTGGACACAAAAGTCTGTCTTTTTCTGATGTTTGAGTCACGCATGACGTATGGTGGTCATCCCTACCTGCTTGAACGCATGCTCGCATCAGACAGGAAAGCCCACCTCCTAGCGAGATGTCATGCAACTGGCCAGCTGACCGGAAACCAAATTAAATTTCCATGACGTAGCGCTAAGTTCCTGGTCACACCAAAAGATCAATCCAGAAGGATGGTAGTACATTTTTAGGCACTGACCACGGCATTTTTATTTTTGAAACAGTGGCAAAAGATTTGGCTCATCTCATCTTCTATCTTCTATTACAATACTAAATAGCAATCCTCCACTACTAGATTTCTCTGCAATTCTATGTAGCCACGTCGCCCCCAAATAGCAACCTGCTTAGTTCGGCACCTATACTATGTTTACATCCACACGTTCAGTCTTTTTCTCAACTGTAACCGAAGGGTGAAATCTGTCATTATTTCCTTTAACGTTGTATTGCAATCAATCAGCCAATTACTCTAGGCCAGCCGTTGCTGAGACGAATTTACTTCAGCCATATCTGTTCGATTCATCTTTCCATCCCCCCCCCCCCCCCCCCCCCCCCCATCATCTTCCTAGCTATAAAACTCACCCCATCGCACACTGGGCTTGAAATTAGGAGATACTCCACCTGTGGGTTGTGTGACCAGTAACCCTACCGAACTCTTTCTCCACCCTCCAACGCCCCTTACCATGGTCAATCTCCTTCCAATCTCCCATATACATCCATCAACGACTGCCTCCGCCTGCTGTGTTGTCGTGAAAAGAATGCTATGTGTTTTATTGCAGAGGTCGTGACTATGTAGAAGGATATAGAGGCGTTCGAAACACACCTGATGGTCAACCAGAGCAGCCTTAAGGGCCATGATACAACTGACTAGGTTGCTTCCATCTCTTGGTCTGTGGTCAGCAACCCCAAGTTAATTATGCAATTCTTTAAGACAACATTATTCGATTTTTTTTCTTATTTGTGCAGATTTGTTGGGGTAATATTATCTTATTCTAACCAATTTAAATTTCTGCAGTCATACTCAGTATCCTTGCTTCAGGTGTGTTTCGAATGCCTCCGTAATATTCTTAAAACCGAAGCATTGGTTAAGTCTTCACTTCATATGAGCCTTCACTTCATAAAATTCTTCACTTCTTTTTATTTGCGAATAATAAAATTCTTCACTTCATAAATCAAACGCCTCCATAGTATACTCAGTAATATTATTCAATTATATTTATTACTCCTAAAACCGAAGCATTGGTTAAGTCAAGTAGAGCGCATGTAGTACCAATTATAATAACATTTGCCGTTTGCCTGTTTATTTCTAGCAAATAATAGGAGGAACCTTCAGCTGAAGCAAGGCCATACAAGTCAGCCTGAAGCTTTGGCTTCCGATCTTGATCCTTCTATTCTCAACCATCTGTTAATATACTTTTGGCAGTTTGTTTATATATGAAACGTAAATAGCTTTTCTGTAATATTTTTTGCACTATTTACATTGTATTGGATTTATGAAGTGAAGGCTCATATGCTAAGTAGCTATTCCATTGGTTTGCCCCTTGAGTTTGTACTTGGTTGTAACGAGTTGAGAGCGTGGAAATTACCATTGTTAGATCTCTATTGCAGACATCATTTTTTTTACTACCTTCATACAAGACTAGAGAATCTTAAATGTAGAATATGCAAAAGGGAAACATATGTCGTTGCAGAACGTTGCTTTCTCTCTCGTCTCTCTCGTGTGGAGGCTAGAACGAAGAAGAAAGAACACACACTGGTTTTGTGATGCATGCAACAACCTTGCAACTTTTCTTGGTTTCCTTTTATTTGTCACCGATCCTACAAACTTGGATCAGCTGAACTGAAAACGAGGGAAAAATGCGGTGCTGACAGAAATGTGATCGTGCCATCCCACGATCCTCTGCGAACAGCCCACGAGCGCTGCCACGAGCGTGTTGACCATGACATCCCATGATCCGGTCGTGCCGCTGAGCTAAGCATGCTACAACTATTGACTTAGCACCGAACAGGCTCGAGTGCTAGACTGACGAAAGAAAGACTTAACAGCTAAAACTCTACACCTTGTTGCTAACTAAACTTATTGACACTTGGTTGCGGGTGACTACTGACAGAACAAGATTAGGAGTCTACAAATCACCCCCTTAATTTTGGTCTTTTGCACCAATTACTTGCACGCCCAGCCTCAGACGCATCTCGATGAACTTGGTCCTTCCGAGTGCCTTTGTAAGCATGTCAGCGAGCTGGTCATTGGTGCCCACATGATCGATGTCCAGTTCTCCCTTCTCGATGCATTCCCGAATATGATGGAACTTGGGATCAATGTGTTTGCTTCTCCCATGTTGCACCGGGTTCTTGCAAAGAGCGATGGCAGATTTGTTGTCGATCTTCAGATTGAACTTGGGTTGTGTGCGCCCAGACAGATCACCTAGGAGGCGCTTCAGCCAGACGCCTTGACATGCCGCAGCAGATGCTGCGACGTACTTCGCCTCACAAGATGACAGTGCCACTGTCTTTTGTTTCTGCGAGGACCAGGTGATCAGGTTGTCTCCGAGGAAGAAGACGATGCCCATGGTGTTTTTTCTGTCATCAACATCCTCGGCAAAGTCACTGTCACTGAAACCAGTGAGCCTTGCTTCACCTCCGCTCTTGTATCGACAGCCATAGTTGAGTGTGCCCTTCAGGTACCTCAGAATTTGCTTGATCGCTGCCCAATGCAGACTGCGCGGTGCCTCCATGCACCTGCTTGCAATCCCCACAACGTGAGAAATGTCGGGCCTTGTGTTTACCAGGTAATGGGGACTCCCAATCACGTTGCGCTACATGGTAGCATCTACAGGATCAGTACCATCCTGCTTTGACATCTTGAAGCGACACTCCATGGGTGTGTGACAAGGATTGCAGTCGCTCATCCTTGTCTGCTCCAGAATCTTTGCTACATAGCTCCTCTGGCTCAGTGTGATTTCTCCATTCTCATGCTTCACCTTGATCCCGAGATAATAGGAGAGCAGTCCAAGGTCACTCATCTTGAACAGGTGGTGCATCTCACCCTTGAAAGCTTGGATGTCCGTCTCACTCGTGCCCGTGATGACCAGATCATCCATGTACACTCCCACCAGCAGCACGCCATTTTCTCCCATCCTCCTGTATACTGCATGTTCCAGGGGACTGCGAGAGAAGCCAAGGTTTGCGAGGGACGCATCCAGTTTGGCGTACCACGCACGAGGTGCTTGACGAAGCCTGTAGAGTGCCTTGTCCAGTTTCAGCACCTTCCTTGGATGCCTGCTGTCGACGAATCCGGGTGGCTGAGACACATAGACTTCCTCAGCCAGCTCGTCGTTTAGAAACGCCGATTTCACGTCCATGTGGTGGATGCTCTAGCCATTGTGTGCAGCCAGAGCCAACAAAGCGCGGATCGTTTCCATCCGAGCAACAGGAGCGAACACTTCCTCGAAGTCCACCCCCTGTCTCTAAGCGTATCCCTTTGCAACGAGTCTTGCCTTGTACTTGATGATCTCGCTGGAGGGGTTTTTCTTGACCTTGTATACCCACTTAAGCCCGATCGCACGGTGACCACCAGGAAGAGCCGTGAGATGCTAGGTGTTATTGTCGACGATGGAGCGCAACTCTTCGCGCATGGTCTCTCGCTAGTGCTTGCTCTAGAGTGCATCGCCAACGCTTGATGGCTCGTCTGCACCCAGGAGACAAGACTCGACCTCCTTCTCCTCGAACTGAATCGGCACAACATCCTGTAGATCCTCGAGCCTTCGATAGCGATGTGGTCCATCACCATCAGTGTCAAGGTTGGAGTCATGAGTTGGAGGTGTTGCGTACTGGATGGAGCATGGTGGTGGGGTTCGTTGATCCACAGACACCAGAGAGGCACCTGCACCACTTGGTGTCCATGGGCTGGCGGCAGCCCCTGCCGCGGCAGGACTTTCGCCTGAGTTCTCTATCGTGGCAGAGATTTCAGTGTGATTTTCTGCCGTAGCGACGGTGCTGTGGCTAGCTTCCACAGTGTACTCCACTATGAATGTGGGGGCGCCTGCGATCTGTACATCGCCGCTCGTCGAGCTCCAGTCCCACACACGGTTCTCCTCGAAGGTGACATCACGCGTGATGTAGAGGCGTTTGCCCACGGGGTCGTACACCCGATAAGCCTTGGAGCCGTCCTCATATCCCACAAACACTCCCATGATGGAGCGGTCGGCGAGCTTGTTGACTCCAGGGCCTAGTCGCTTAACATGAGCGACGCACCCGAAGATCTTGAGGTGGCGCATGTTCGGCGCTCTCCCATGCCAAGCCTCGTACGACATGGTGCCGTTCAAGCTCCACGATGGTGCACGGTTTAGGAGGTAGACCGATGTCTTCACTGCCTCGCCCCAGAATGATCCCGGCATGCTGACAGACTTGAGCAAGCACCGAGCCATCTCGACGACCGTCTGGTTGCACCTTTCAACCACGTCATTCTACTATGGGGAATACGGCGCGGTTGTGTTGTGCTTGACACCATTGTCGTCGCAGAACTCGGTGAAGTCCGTTGAGTTAAACTCGCTGCCCCGATCATATCGGAACGCGAGCATCTTGCAGCTGCGCTCGGCCTTGGCGTGTGCTTCACCTTCTTGAAGAATTGCAGGGCCTCATCTTTCAATCGAAGTACCTCGAGCCACATGAAACGAGTGTAGTCACCGACGATCAAAAGGAAATACTTCTTACCACCCGTTGTTGGTGGCGTGATCGGCCCGCACATGTCTCCATGGACCAGCTCCAGCGCACGGCTTGCTCGATATGTTTTGGCCTTCGGGAACGGTGTGCGATGCTGCTTCCCAAGTGTGCACCCATCACAGAACTCGTCGACGTGCTGGATCAGCGGCATGCCACGGACCATGTCCTTGCGTGATAGGGACTACAGCGCACGGAAGTGCAGGTGACTGTAGTGTCCATGCCACAGCCATGCCTCGTCATCATGTTTGGCCAAGAGACTCATCGGCGAGGCGAGGTATAGGCGCACGGTGTACAGGCAATTCGATGTCCTTTTCACCCGTGCGAGCACCTTCCTGAGTCGATCGAGGATGCACATCACCCCGTCGCAGATGGTGATCTTGCACCTGTTCTCGTCGAGTTGCCCGAGGGAGATGATGTTGCTGCGCAAGCTAGGAATGTAGTAGACATCTCCTAGTGCGTGATGATCACCCGTCAGGCATTGGAACATGACGGTGCCACGGCTGCAGATCTCGACGACGGAGCCATCGCCGAACCTCACCTTGCCACACACAGTTTCGTCTAGCGAGGAGAACATGCCGCGCTCACCAGTCATGTGGCTGGAGGCGCCTGTGTCCAGGTACCACAGGCCGTTGACCGAGGGCATGGGTATCACCCGCTCCTTGTTCAGGTACACAGTGTGCGGCGCGTCAACGTGGATCTAGCCCAGCGCGCACAGCTGGGTCAATAGCAGTGCCGCTGGCTCCTCTTCCTCGCCTTGTGCCAAGTTAGCAACCTCGCCGCGTTGTTCGTGATCTCTCTTGGCCTTGCGACACTCCTTGGCCCAGTGGCCATCCTTGTCGCAGTACCGACAGGCGCCCTTTGGTCTCTCAACCGATCCACTAGCGTCATTGGCGTTCTGTGGTTTAGGTTTGCCAATAGGCTTGGCTCCCTTTTTGCCACCAGAAGATGATCCTGGCGCACGTGGGCGTTGCTTTTCCACCCACTCTTCCTCCATTAGGAGGAGCTTCTTGATGCCATCAGCTGCATCATTGAGGTCGTAGCCCTCCTCAGAAATGATCAGGCGACCAGTGAGGTCCTCGATCGTGAGCTCTCGGAGTTTCACCGTCTGCTCTATTGCCATTGCCATCAGCCGATATTTCTTCGGCACGAAGCGGAGGTACTTCAGGATAGCCTTGTACTCATCAACAGGATCGCCGAGGAGCTCGAGATCGTTGATGATGGAGGTTAGGAGAATCGTGAAGTCCTCTATGGATTCACCGGGACGGAAGGGGCAGCTCCTCGAACTCACGCCGCCGCGTCTGCGCCTTCGCCTCCTAGATGCGCTTGCACCCGAGGCGCATCGTCTTCAGGGTTTCCCATGCTGATCTGGTGCTGTCCTTCATGCCCAGGGTGCGCACGAGATTCAGGGGAACCACGCATAGCAATGCCGCCAGTGCAGCACGATCGTCGTGATCATCTTGTGCTCCGAACTCTATCACATCCCACAGGTGCGCACCCTGGAGTTGCACCCGCATCACCATCGCCCATTCTGCATAGTTCGTGCGGGTGACGACGGGTAATTGCATCGAGCCCACGTTCTCTCGAACCACGCGCTCCTTCACGACGATCTCGCCATGCCACGTCGAGGAGGGCTGCGGCCTCGCCGCGGTGCAAGGGAATGAGATGGATGACGCCTCGCGGTTGCCGACGGCGCAGAGCCGCTCCCCTCGCCCAGCTTTCCCTTTGATCCCTCCGATGCTGATGGTGGCGTCCTCGACATGGCTCTGATACCACTTGCCGTTTTAGAACGTTGCTTTCTCTCTTGTTGGGGAGGTGACCCCGGATAGGGTCAAGACAGGGGAAAGACGAAAGGAGTCTCCCTTGTCATGAGACGAGTTACTGTTTGTATCGGCCGAGTCATGTAAGATTCGGCCGAGATAAGCAAGGCCATGACAACTACAGAAGGAGTAGCACCTTATCCGGCCGACATATGAGTTAAGTCAGCCGAGCGAGTCTGACTAACTCGAATGTAGGTGAAGGCCGAGCCGAATTATGCGAGGCAAGGCAGAGTAGCACGAAGCTTGCAAGAGAAGGAGGTGCCTATAGTCAAACCCTAGTCACTGGCTAGGAGGAATATGAACAGGGCCAAGCACAAAGGACAAGGAGTAGAGCAGCAGAAGGGCAGAAGAAGGTCACAGAGGTGACAGTCAGGGAGCCCGAGGCACGCATGTGAAGCTCTCTGGAACATTGCCGCCGATAGAAGGGGGACACGGAAAGGAGGCCGCCGAGTTACCATATTGGGACAAGCATATTCCAAGAATATGCTTGCCAAGTCAGCCCTAGAAGGAACCAATGCACCTCTTTATAAGGGGGGACGCTGGCTCCTGAGAGGGGGGGTCGATTCATTCTACGCCGTAAGGCTCGTGTTGTAGCTCTCTTCTTCCTGGAAACAGCTCAAGGAGCACTTGTAGTCCTAAAGAGGAGAAATAAAAATCTACATGCTAGTCATTTGAGTGTAGAAATCACTACATCTTCCCTCCCCGGATCCCACTAGCATCCATTGGCCCCAAACTTTAGCCTACCCATGGCATCTGTCGTGCCACCACCACGACAGTTGGCGCCCACCGTGGGGCCAGCAGCGGTGCTAGCTGGAGTTAGGATCCGGACGGGAAACTTCATCCACTCCGGCGAGCGCGTTGTCTCTGGCTTAGTCCAGAGATTTGATCTCTGGGACTATGCCAGTGATAACGCAGGAAGCTTCAGGAGGAAGGCACCTCCGCGCAACGGCATCTTCATCAACTTGGGCACGCACAAGGTCTACGTCGGCGTCGACACCTCCTGCGTTTATCCTCACCGGGTTATTGATGCAGGAGAGCCTCCCCTCAGTGCCGCTAACGGTCCGCGTAGAGCGCGCCCCGTTGGCAGCGTCGAGGTGATGGTCGCGGCCACGGTACAGGCAGCAGGAGCAGGCGTCGGATCGAGCAAGGACCCGGCGGCAGGAGGACAGGTGAACACGAAGCAAGCAGCTCCATAGCCCACCGGGGTAGATCCGTCGGCAACCAAGTCAGCCGAGGTGCAGGAGACAACCCCAAAGGCAGCAAGGGTAAGATGGCCACCTCTGGAAAGACCAGAGAATATACTCCAGGCAACTATAGATAATCTAACCATGCCTGTGGTGCCGATACTTGATCCGGCTAACGCTCAGGTGGAGTTAGAAGAGACTAGGCAAAAAGTACTGATAGAGGCAAAAAAGGTGTCGGCCCTGCGGGAGTCCTTGAATAGGACCCTGCGAGAATATGCTAAGGCAAACAAACTAGATGTTGCCCCTGAGCGGGTAGATGAATTAAGATTGAGAGGAAAAAACCTCATGAATGATATCAACAAAGAGCACGAGACTCATAAGGCTGATTCAGTTGATCAAGGCTTGCCGAGGTATAGCACCCTGGCAAAGAACCTAAGGGCGGAAAATGCCGCCACATTGGAGTTAGAAGGATTAACCGTCGAAGCCTGGCAGAAACAGCAAGAAAGAGTGAATGAGCTGGTACGCATCGCGAACCAGCAGAATGAAGAAATGCTTAGGGCTGACCCGGCAAGACCGGGAGCCTCGCGTATGGTTCATTCGGCTGGAGCAGCGCCCGCACTATTAGTGGCAGCAGCATCCTCACCCAGAAACAACACGCGAAAAGATAGAGCAGTAACTTCGAGAAAAAGAAATAAGCAAATTATTCCGTATGATCCGGCAATAGCCGGAAAGGTCAATGAAAACAGAGGCAATGGAAGCCGAGGTAACAGTGGCGAAAGAAACCCCGGCCGTGCCAACAAAGGCAACGGAAGCCGAGGTAATGGAGAGACCTCAGAAGAGGAAATCATGAGAACAATAACCCGGCGGAGGGAAGGAGAGACCCACCGCCTGAACCTCAGCCGAGGTATGAGCCTCGGCAAGAGCGAGAGATAAGACAAGCTCACCATAATCAGGCAAACGAGAGGTACAATGATGGTTACTCGGATTTGGAGTATTCAGGACATGGTGGGAATAACCATTATGGAATACAGGAAAGAATCATTTACAGAAACTTGCCATCAAATGATGCAAGGTTAAAACTCGACAGGTTATATCGGTCCAAGTTGTTGGAGGAACAGGGTCCGCCTGGTCCGGCGTGTTTCGGACCTCGGATCATGGGCGAACCACCGGTGCCAAACTTTCAATTGGCAAGGGGCACGAAAACATACAATGGGAGCACAAAACCACAGGATTGGTTGATTGACTATGCCACTATAGTGAAAATTGCTAGTGGAAACTTGCGATGGGCGGTGAGATACGTCCCACAGATGCTGGAAGGACCAGCCAGAGTATGGCTGAACAATCTGCCAGCAGGCAGTATCAACTATTGGCTAGATTTTGAAGAGATGTTTGTCAGCAACTTCACCAGTACCTACAAAAGGCCAAACATGCCACAACAGCTCGCTATGTGCAAGCAGAGGCCGAATGAAACAGATAGAGAATTCTTGACTCGGTGGTGTAACCTCAGAAACTCATGCGAAGGAGTTATAGAGTCTCAAGCAATAGCTTGGTTTTCCCAAGGCTGCCGATATGGAAGTGTGTTATGGCAAAGGCTGCAAAGAGATATGCCGACTACATTGGCAGAGACTATCAAGATAACAGATTCGTATGCTTTAGGGGATCCGACGCAACCGGAATTAATGTCGGCAGAGCATCGGGAGCACCAGGATCAATATACAAGAGATGTAGCCAGGTCATCAAGGCACAATGAATTCCGAGGTAGAAGGGAGGAAAGACCGAATTACAGATATGCTTCCAATCAGGTGGCAGCAGTAGTACAGGATCAGCGGAGTCACGGAAACAGTCAGCGACAGAAAAATGGTCCTCAGCAATGGACACCGAGGAATGAAGGAAAGAAACAGTGAACACTAGAACAGAAGAAGCAGTGGCAGGAAAGGCCGAAATACACGTTTGAGTCCATGTTGGATCAACCGTGTAAGTTTCACACTCCAAACCCGGCAAAGCCGGCTAATCATACAACTCGTCAATGTGCTTGGATGAAAAATGCAATGGGGAACCTGACAGGCATGCAAGCGCCCCCTCATCAAGCGCATCAGCAGTAGCCACAGCTAACTGGAGCAAATGCGCAGCAGTTAATGTCGCCACCACCTCCGCCGAGGTATGACAACACGGACCGGAGGGATGCAGTGCATCAAGTGATAAATCAAGGTCAGGATGGAAGGACAAACCCCGGAAACAACGGACATAATGATTACAGGGAGCATCATCAATCATATTGTGTGTTCACAACAGAACAGCAAGACAGGCAAAGTGTACAACGCCGGCATATGGAAGTAAATGTTGTTATGCCGGCGGTACCAAGATATGTGCCTTGGTCCGATCAGGAAATAACCTGGAGCATAAAGGATCACCCGAAGATAATGCCGAATCTAGGGTCGTACGCACTCGTACTAGATCCGACATTTGTCGGGCCCAGCATCAATGTAAAATTATCAAAAGTACTCATTGACAATGGCAGTAGTATCAACATCATGTACAAGGATACAATGCACAAACTCGGAATAGCACAGAATATGCTGCAATCCACGAGAACCACGTTCCATGGAATAGTCCCGGGACTTTCGTGTGAACCCATTGGGAAAGTCCGAATAGATGTATTATTCGGCACAAGGGAAAATTGCAGAGTGGAAAATTTGGAATTTGAAGTGGTGGACTTAGAAATATGATATCATGCTTTACTCGGACGGCCAGCATTGGCAAAATTCATGAGTAGCTGCCACATTACTTATTTGAAAATGAAATTACCCGGCCCACAAGGGGTGATAACACTAGCCGGAGATTACAGAAAATCGATGGAGTGTGCTTCGGCCGGATCAAACCTGGCCGAGTCATTGGTGATTGCAAGAGAAAAAAGAAGGATTCAGGAGGTAGCGGCTCTCGCTCAGTCAGCACAGCTGAATATGCCGGCATTAGCCAACCCACATGGAAGTGTTTCTTTCCAGCCGACTAAAGAGACAAAAAAGATCCAGATAGATGAGCAGTTCCCAGAGCGCACAATCACGATTGGTGCCGGCCTAGATGCCAAATAGGAAGGCGAGCTCACCAACTTCCTCCGTGAGAATCGGGATATCTTTGCATGGTCAACTCAAGACCTGCAAGGTGTACCGAGGGAGTTGGCTAAGCACTCTTTGCATGTAAGGCCAGGAGCAAGGCCGGTGAAGCAACCTCTCCGCCTCTTCTCCGAAGACAGGAGAAAAATAATAGGGGACGAGATAGCTCGGCTCCTTGCGGCCGGGTTCATCATGGAAGTGCTTCATCCGGATTGGTTATCAAATCCGGTGTTAGTGAAAAAGAAAAAGGATGACCCAAATGTAGCTGTCGTATGGCGAATGTGTATCGATTACACGAAACCTAAACAAGGCGTGTGCCAAAGATCCTTTTCCTTTACCTAGGATAGACCAAGTCATTGATTCGACCGCTGGTTGTGAGCTGTTGTCATTTGTAGACGCGTATTCTGGTTTCCACCAGATACCGTTAAATCCGGCCGATCAAATAAAGACTGTGTTTATTACCCCGTGCGGGGCTTATTGCTATCGCACCATGCCATTCGGCCTGCGTAATGCAGGAGCAACATACCTGAGATGCATGCAAAAGTGTCTACATAACCAGATAGGAAAAAATGTACAAGTGTATGTAGACGATGTGGTTATAAAAACCAAAGAGAGCAAAACGCTCCTGGATGATATTCGACAGACGTTCGCAAACTTGAGAAGGTTCCAAATGAAGCTTAACCCGAAAAAATGTACCTTCGGTGTGCCGGTTGGAAAATTACTCGGTTTTCTCGTATCCAGCCGAGGTATAGAGGCAAACCCAACTAAAATCCGAGCAGTTGAAAAAATAGAATTGCCGAGGTGTCTAAATGATGTACAAAAATCCACGGGCAGCCTGGCCTCGCTGAGTCGATTTGTATGTCGGCTGGGGGAAAAGGCATTACCTCTATATCAACTGATGAAAAAATCTGATAAGTTCATTTGGACACGGCAAGCAGATAATGCCTTTCATGAGTTAAAAAAAGATGTTGGTCACAGCACCAATCTTGGCCTCTCCACTATCAAAAGAACCTATGTTACTTTATGTAGCTGCCACTAACAGAGTGGTAAGTGCGGTGGTTGTCTTTGAACGGAATGAAGGTGATAAGTCAATACAAAGGCCGGTATATTACCTAAGCGAGGTACTATCAGCCTCAAAACAGAACTACCCGCACTACCAAAAGATGGCTTATGGAGTATACATGTCGGCAAAAAAACTTAAACATTACTTCGAAGAACATCCGATAAAAGTGATTTGTGAAGCGCCCATAGCCGAGAGATTGAGCAACAAAGTTGCAAGTGGCCGAATAGCAAAATGGGCAATCGAGTTATCACCTTATGCTCCGCAATTCGATAGGCGAGATGCAATCAAATCTCAGGCAGTGGCCGACTTCTTTGTGGATTGGGCTGAGGTACAATATGAGCCGCCATTACCAGATCTAAATTATTGGACAATGCATTTTGACGGATCCAAGCTGAGAAATGGCTTGGGGGCATGGATAGTATTAACTTCGCCGAAAAAAGATCAGCTGAAATATGTGCTGCAAATACATTTCGCCGCATCAAACAATGTAGCCGAGTATGAAGCACTCGTCCATGGGTTAAAGGTGGCAAAAGAGATCGGTATACGTCGGATCCTATGCTACGGGGATTCGGATCTAGTAGTACAACAAGTATCAGGCAATTGGGACGCATTGGATGCAAATATGGCCCTATATAGATTCCATGTGCAAAAAATCAGTGGATACTTTGATGGATGCGAGTTTCATCATATACCTCGGGCGGAAAATGACGCTGCAGACACACTATCAAAACTCGGATCAACAAGGCAGTCAATTCCCCCAGGTATCGCCCTAGAGCACCTGAGAAAACCATCGATTACACCATCACCAGAGTTCGAGTCAATTCATATCTCGGCAGAATTGAAAGAAGGAAGTGTGCCAATGGAAATCGACAAAGGATGCAACCCGGATTTTCTGAAAGAAAACCCGGATATCGCACGAGTGAATACAGAAAAATCCGAAGCTGTTATGTCGGCAGAAAATATGGAAATCGATAGTGAAATTACCCCAGAGAAAATCACGCCGGCATGGGCACAACCCATATTCTCCTTTCTTAAGGACGCAATCTTGCCAAGTAATGAGGTACTGGCTAGACATACAATAAGAAGAGCAAAAGCTTATACGATCATAAACAATGAGCTGTATAAGAGAAGCATCACAAGCGTGCTGCAAAGATGTGTTGACTCAGCAGAAGACCAGGAAATACTCCTGGATATACATCAGGGAGAATGCGGGCATCACGCCTCGTCCAGAGCTTTAGTAGCTAAAGCATTCAGGCATGGATTTTATTGGCCGATGGCGTTGAAGGAGGCAAAAGAATTGGTAGAAAAATGTAATGGTTGCCAGAGATACGCCAGCAAGATACATATGCCCTCGTCTGAATTAAAGACAATACCAATTACTTAGCCATTTTCTGTATGGTGCTTGGATATGGTAGGTCCGTTCAAGCCAGCCCGGGGCGGTATGACTCACATTCTAGTCATGGTGGATAAATTCACAAAGTGGATCAAGGTAAAACCAATAAGAAAATGTGATGGACCAACAACAGTAAAATTCCTCAAAGATATTATCTTGAGATATGGTTATCCACACAGTGTTATTACAGACAATGGCACAAATTTTACTGAAGGAGCCTTTGCTAGATTCTGCCAAGAGAAACACATAAGACTAGATGTTGCCTCGGTGGCTCACCCAGCATCAAACGGGCAGGTAGAAAGATCAAATGGGCTGGTATTGTCCGGAATAAAACCCCGGCTTGTCGAACCTCTGCAAAGGTCGGCAGGATGCTGGATCGAGGAACTACCAGCAGTACTATGGAGCCTTAGAACTACACCAAACAGGTCAACAGGGTATACCCCATTTTTCTGGTATATGGGGCAGAAGCCGTGCTTCCAGCCGACATAATGCATGATTCGCCAAGAGTGACCCAGTACACAACTGCTGAGGTAAATGAGGTAGCTCGGCAAGACGATGTCGATTTGCTAGAAGAGGCCAGGGAATTGGCATTATCAAGATCAGCTATTTATCAGCAAGACCTCCGACGATATCACAGCAAGAAAGTCAGTCCAAGAGTTTTTAAAGAAGGAGACTTGGTTCTTCGGCTAGTGCAGCGCACAGCGGGCATGCACAAACTATCACCCCCATGGGAAGGACCATTCATCGTGAGTAAATCATTGCACAATGATGCATATTACCTAATCAATGCTCAGTCACCAGAAAAGAACAAGGCAAACAAAGCCGGTGACGAATCAAAAAGACCGTGGAACATAGCTTTACTTCGCCCATTCTACACTTAGGAGCCATATGTTGTACGTCGTAATGTGACGCATCAAGTTGGAGTATCAAGCGTGTATTGAACCTCGGCACCTCGAGCAGCGACTCGAGGACTGCACAATGTTGTTTCTATTTTTTAAGAATATGTAGTAAACTTCGGCACCTCGAGCAGTGACTCGGGGACTACACCGTGTTATTTATTATTTTGAATTGTGTTAAATTTCAGCATCTTGAGCATGGACTCGGGGACTGCACCGCATTATCCCTTATTTCGGATTATGCATTAAAACCTTGATACCTCGAGCATTGACTCCGGGACTGCCCCATGATTGTTTCTTGTTCTAAAAATGTGTATTAAACTTTGGCACCTTGAGCGATAACTCGGGGACTACCCCGTAGTATTCTCTGCATAGAACCATGAATTATATTTCGGCGACCCAGTTTGTAACTCGGGGACTGCTGCATGATCCTAGATATTCTTTGAGCACACGCAAGAACTCGTAACCCGAGTGATAACTCGGGGACTGATTTATATTACCCACTGTTTGTCGCCAGACACATAAATGCTCCATAGCTCAGCTACAGACTCGGGGACTCCCCGAAATTGTTGATCATAACTTGCGAGATATGATATAAACTTGTCTTAGTAATCAAAAGAATAGCAAAGCGAAAACAAACAAAGATCTCTAAGGATAATGCAAAAAAGAATAACAACCCCAGCAAATCGAAGTATGATAAGGGATGCAACTTATTGTATCACTTTACCAGATATGGGCTTCGGGCTTTGTCCTTCAGATAGAAGTTGAAAACACAACAGCTACGCTGTCGAGTTTACGAAGGGCAAGCAAGATAAATGCCGAACTAAGGTCAGCCACATGGAAAAATACAATTCGAACTTACGAAATCAAAGTTCGCCAAAGCAAAGATATAAAGCAATGATACTTGTTTAGATAGAGTAATAATAATTACCATCACCCATGCCTCAACGGCGAAAGGCAAAAAGGTTCACACCATACCAAAAGCCGGACAATTGTTCCACAGACATCATACGCCCGGCATACCGGGGACTGAAGGTAACTTAGAGTTTTTTGAACTTAAAAAGCAAAACGGGCCTGGGCACCCTTAAGGGGCAGCAACATGATCAGGAGCATCAGGAATGGGTATCTCGGATGATGGCGGGGCGACCTCGGTCTCTTGCGCAGAGGTATTTTCAGGAACTGGGTGCTCCGAGGTAGCCGGCGCCTCAGCCGAAGTTACTTCGCCTTCGACAGAAGCAATAGTAACCGCTGGGGCAAGCCTCGGCTGCTCGAGAATTCTCAGTCCCTTTAGAGGACGATCGCGCGTCGCCATCCTCATCCGAGCTTGCATTTGAGCCACGAGAGTTGTCCGAGTCACCCTCTGCTTCATCCTGATCGGCCGAATCATCATGAGATGCATCTTCAACTTCGACATCATCCGCTAGAATAGAAAGAAAACTCGGCCCTTAAATCCAGTTATGCACGTCAGCATACTCAATAAGCTGGAAGGCACGAGCTTGGCGGCGAGCGACGAACTCTGGATCCTCAACCCAACGAGAGCCAGTGCGCAAATTCATTAGAGTGTCGAGTGAGATGTCCTCGTACCAAGACAAAATGGCTGTAAGTGCCATATCAGCACCAGCCCTCCCAGCAGATTCCCTCCAGAGATTTAACTGGGTCTGAGATGCCATTAATCTCTCCACAAGTATTTTGACTTTGTCAATATCAGGAGTTCCAGAGGTATTCAGCCAAAGAACATGGTAGGCCCGAATGGCTGCTTGCACCAGATCTCTTTCCATAATCTTCATTGGTCCAATAGCAGCACCAACGACAATCATGAAGTCTTCCACTGAGTATTCTGGACTCGAATCTGTGGGGACACCTCGGCGCTGACGAGCAGAAATCACTGCCTTAGAGCTCACTGGTCTCGCCTCCGGAAAATGATCTACACGAAAGGAAAACATATCAGTTAAAAATAAGAAAGAGAAGAAAATAACTCGGCCACGGTCGAAGACTTATGATGAATGTAACTCAACATTTTCTGGAGATCCTGGGTCCAGTCGGCCTTATTCTTCTCAAGGCAAGTGATTTCCTCGCTCATCGTCCGGTTCTTCAGCTCGGCAGCATCGAGGAGTTCCTTATCTTTCTGCAACTGCAGACTCAGTCGATTTTTTCCTTAGAAAATTCCTGATCAACCTTTTCCAGTTTGGATTTCTGCGAAAGCTTGAGAGACTCAACCTCGGCACATAACCGGGTTATCTCATCATCCTTTTCTTTAACTTGCGCCGAATGAGTGGCGGCTCGTTCTAAAAAATGCAGCATCATATCAGGCATAGATCTGCATTCTTGATGCGACGCTGCAAGTGTTTGTAACTCGGCTATACCAAAGCCGGAAGGTTATAAGAAACCCAGGATTTGTCTCGAACGAAAGTCAACAAATCACAAGACGAAAAGGATAACTAACCTTCCAGAGCGTCAACTTTCTTGGTAAGGCGGGTGTTAAGATTATTTATACTAGCTGCATACCAGCAAAGAGTGAATTAGCACGTCAAGCCAAAAATGTTAAGAACTTAAGGAACAATATAAAGATTTATTAAGTTACCAGTTTTCTTCACTACGGGGATAACCTTCTCATATTTATCTTGCAATTTCTTGTGTGCAAAGAGCAACCTTTGAAATTCGGCTGTCCACCGATCATGGGCAACCTAAATACCTAAGTGAATTACACAACTGGATATTCAAAGCTAAAACAGATCCGAATCAAGCAAAACTTAACTCGGATCTAGGAGGCTGGATATTCAAAGCTAAAACAGATCCGAATCAAGCGAAACTTAACTCGGATCTAGGTGGCTGGATATTCAAAGCTAAAGCAGATCCAAGTCAAGCAAAACTTAACTCGGATCTATGTGGCTTGGTATTCAGAGCTAAAACATATCCAAATCAAGTAAAACTTAACTCGAATCTAGGTGGATGGATATTCAAAGCTAAAACAGAGCCGAATCAAGTAAAACTTAATTCGGAATATGGATTGACCACGGTCAATCCAAGTCATGCAGGAAATTGACTTAGCAAATAATGCATTTGAAGCCTAACAAAGCTTCCAAACAAACAACAAATTATTCGGTTGCAAGCTTCAGGGACTAGTGTATATATACTATCATTTGAATAACAGACAAAGTATCAACAGAAGCGCTTACCTCGTTCATCTTATCACTGTCAAGAACAATCTTAGCAGCCATATGCAAACGACTGCTGATGTCGGAAAGCTGAAATGGCTGGCTACTCGGATTGCCCTCAAGATGATCGGCGGCGTTCCAGTTATTAGTGTATTCCACCAAAGAGCCGAGGCTGTTCCCACTCCTAGTACGGGTCAGTACTTTACCTCGGACCCGTTGGGTAACTACCGCCGTCGCAGGACTCTTGTGAAGAGTAAGCTGAGTGTCGGCGGCCGGGGTCACAACAAGCTTAGCAGAGGAAGCCCCCTTGCGGAGTGCATCAGCTATGTTGGGTTGAGAAGAGCTAGCCAGCCCCTTCTAAGATGCTGAAGGTTTAGTAACAACAACCTTCCTAGTCTTAGGAGAGGCTTCGGCAGGGGCGGCAACCTCGGCATTAGGAATCACTTCCTGAGGAGCAGGGGGAACTATGGTTTCCAAGGGGGCCGAGATGGTGATACCTTCGACTGGAGCAGGAGTCGCAGCTGGGGTCGTGGTGATCAAAGGATCGTTGGGGGAAACCTCGACAGTCTAAGGAGGGGCAACAGGTTCAACAGGATGATCTACTGACGGAGTTATGTCAGCGGTGACGGTGGGAGCTGTGGGTATATCTCGCTGAGGCGATGTATGAGTCGGCGCAGGAGGAGAGTCAACCCGAGAGGGACTAGGAGCCCGAATATCCTCCGGGGGTGGAGGAGAAGGCTGCTGAGTTGTATGGCTTGTCATAATCGGACCGCTCAGCTTGATAGAGAGAGGAGCTCTGCAAAGGACAAAAAGTCGAATCAAAAAATAGAAAGAGAGAAACAAGAAATACGAATAAAAATAAACTCACCCAGAAACCTTAGGCATGGTCTTACGCCTCGGAATATGCTGGGAAGACTTCTTCATTTGCTTCTTGGGGGCAGCATCGGAGGGACCTGCCGAAGCGGTGCGCTTCTTCGAGGCAGCAGGAGCTCGAGAAGCAAGAGGCTCGGCATCGTGCACCTGACCGGCTGCATTAGCTGGGAAAGTAGGAGCCGGAAATGCGTAAGAGATAGGCATCACGGCAACTACCTCAAGAATTTGGACGTTGTCCGAGTCACCTTCATCCCCGTGGGCCGAGGTCTTGCCACGGGCGCGAGCCGGAGCAACATCCGACTTAGGGACAAACTCGGAACCTTCCGAGTCAGGTTCCCCGCTGTCCGGGGTATTCCGATCTGCAGTCCACGGAAGAGCCAGAACCTCGGCATCCTCGATCTTTTTCTCTGTAAACCTCTGCGAGAGAAGAAACAAAGTAGATTCAGCAAAAGAACAGTCACAAACGCGACTCGGAAACAAACACCAATGCGTAAATTTACCTGAGGAGGAGGATTCCCGCGAGTGAACGGCTTCAGTCCCCATGCCCAATCCTCTGGCATATCGGTCTTGAAGATAGCTCGGACACGCTTATAAATAAGATAGTCGTCAAGCTCAACCGTCAAAACTCGGTTGGGATCGAGAGGGCCACTCATGTAACAAAGCTTGTGAGAGCGAAGCTGGAAAGGGCAGATTCGGCTGCTGATGGATGTTGTCATCAGATCCTCACCACGGAGCCCGGCGCGGATCAACTCCTTGAGTCGAATCTCGAATGCCTCGGCCAAAGCATGGCTCTTCCTAGGATTGTAGTTCCAATTCTTCTTGGAAGGGGTGCCAATAGAAAAGGCGGGGAGCCGAATCTTATCTTCTTTTCCAGTGTTTTTGACATAGAAAAATGATCTGTGCCATTTCTTGCAAGACTCGAGGCCGGCGACACGAGGGAACTCGGAGTTTCTCCGAGGAGTAATGGACGCGGCCTCGCACTGGGTAAGGGACTTCTCGGAAGGGTGAAGAGATTTATCCGGTATGACATTAGATCGGATATGGAAGAATTTATACCAAACAGGTACGGAGGGCCAGAGGCCGAAGTACCCCCCCCCCCCCCCCCCCGAGGCCGAGATGTAAGCTGACAAGGAGGCGATAGCATTGGTAGGAAGGTGATGCGGCTGGAGGCCGAAGTAATCGAGGAACTCCCTGGCGAAATCGCTAAGGGGGAGGCCGAACCCGCGAGCAAAATGGGACATAAAGACTATGTATTCTCCCTCGTTGAGCACGGGAGAGGATTCATTGCCGGGCAAGCGACAGCTTACCTCGACAGGGATTCGGCGCGTCCTGATTAGCCACTCTACCTCACAACGAGTGACAGAAGAACCCTGCCAAGAACCCCGTTCTGGACCGGATGCGAAATCATCCTCCTCAACGAGGGCTCCACTGGCAGAACTAGACATGGGCTCGCCGGAGGAATCAACGGAGGAGAAGCTAGCGGCAGAGAGAGGCTTAGAGGAGCAGGGCCCCGTCGTGATTCTAGCAAGCACGGCGGCGGAACGAAAAAGAACCGCCGCAAGCAATCTAGAAAATTAGAAGAGGCGCCTAGGGAAGAAACCTAACGGCGGGCCGTAGAAAAACTCACCGGCGAAGGCGCCGGAGCAAGCGCGCGGCGGTGAAGTCGCCGGACCAGAAGAACTGCAGTGTGACCGTCGGGGAGATCGATGATGGCGCAGCCGCTAGCACAGGAACGGAGGCGCCGACGTGAGGAAGAAGAAGAAGGGTGAGCGAAGGGGGAAAGTAAATCCTCTAGCCCCGCACCCCTCCTTATAACCGCGCGGTCCTGGCGGTAGTGGGATCGTGGGTGCGCACAAAAACCGTGTAGATCACGCGTGCGGCGGAACCGTACGCTGCTAAGTGGAGCCACACCGAAGACCACACGGCACAGGAGGGGATCGGGCCTCCTGACCGATGCGGTACTCAAGGCGTCACTGCGCCGACGCGACGGGCGCAGTAATCACTGTAGCTTGTCAGTGGGCACTGTAGAGGAACAAAAAACTAGAAGAATAATGATGAGTGGTACACGTAGGACGAGGCGTGCTCAGGAAGCTGCACGGATACCTTGAACAGAAAGAAGTAACTCGGAAATAAGGAGAGACGTATGTTGGGAAACAGATGTGGCCCGGCTGAGGTTACAGGCAGGACCACACCAGCTTCGGGGACTAATGTTGGGGAGGTGACCCCGGATAGGATCAAGACAGGGGAAAGACGAAAGGAGTCTCCCTTGTCATGAGCCGAGTTACTGTTTGTATCGGCCGAGTCATGTAAGAGTCGGCCGAGATAAGCAAGGCCATGACAGCTACAGAAGGAGTAGCACCTTATCCGGCCGACATATGAGTTAAGTCGGCCGAGCGAGTCTGATTAACTCGAATGCAGGTGAAGGCCGAGCCGAGTTATGCGAGGCAAGGCCGAGTAGCACGAAGCTTGCAGGAGAAGGAGGTGCCTATAGTCAAACCCTAGTCACTGGCTAGGAGGAATATGAACAGGGCCAAGCACAAAGGACAAGGAGTAGAGCAGCAGAAGGGCAGAAGAAGGTCACGGAGGTGACAGTCAGAGAGCCCGAGGCGCGCATGTGAAGCTCTCTGGAACATTGCCGCCGATAGAAGGGGGACATGGAAAGGAGGCCGCCGAGTTATCATATTGGGACAAGCATATTCCAAGAATATGCTTGCCACGTCAGCCCTAGAAGGAACCAATGCACCTCTTTATAAGGGGGGACGCTGGCTCCTGAGAGGGGGATCGATTCATTCTACACCGTAAGGCTCGTGTTGTAGCTCTCTTCTTCCTGGAAACAGCTCAAGGAGCACTTGTAGTCCTAAAGAGGAGAAATAAAGATCTACATGTTAGTCATTTGAGTGTAGAAATCACTACATCTTCCCTCCCCGGATCCCACTAGCATCCATTGGCCCCAAACTTTAGCCTACCCATGATATCTAACGTGCCACCACCACGACATCTCTTGTCTCTCTCGTGTAGAGGCTAGCACGAAGAAGAAAGAACACACACTGGTTTTGTGCTGCGTGCAACAACCTTGTAGCTTTTCTTGGTTTTCTTTTATTTGTCACCGATCCTACAAACTTGGGTCAGCTGAACTGAAAACAAGGGAAACACACGGTGCTGACGGAGATGATGTGATCGTGCCATCCCACAATCCTCTGTGAACAGCCCACGAGCACCGCCACGAGCGTGTTGACCATGCCATCCCATGATCCGATCGTGACGCCGAGATAAACATGCTACATCTATTGACTTAGAACCAAACAGGCTCGAGTGCTAGACTCGTGAAACTGACGAAGGAAAGACTTAATAGCTAAAGCTCTACATCCTGTTGCTAACTGAACTTATTGACACTTGGTTGCGGCCGTCTACTGACAGAACAAGATTATAAGTCAACAACATATATAAATTGATGCACCTAAGTACGTGTATCTGATATCCACAGTATTTTTATCTGCAAAATTGATCTCGAATTTACCAAAAAAGTGCATATACTCTTATTAGTTATTTCAACAGTTTATCTCTATGGAATATGATTTTTTTGAAATCTAAATGCTTTTCAAAATAGAGCAAGTATTGCTATAATAATTTAAATAACATGTTTTTACAATGTTGACGAACAGAGAAAAGGAGAGAGAAGAGAAGCGGGCTCTAAATTAAGAGTCAACTGCAACATGTGTTTTTAGACGCTCTGTGATAGTGTAAGATGAGCCATGTACTAATAAAGTAATATTTCTTTATATCTTTACCATACATATGGGTTATAGAGATGGCTATAGATGACATTAAATGGCTTATAGCCAGCATGCTAATAGCAATTTTGGTTGTACTACAAAACCCTTAGATGTAATTGTGTCTTGAATTTTTATCAATGCATGATCATACATTCATAGCATGCATGAACCCCGCCGCAACACGCGGGAATTCATCTAGTTAAAATAGAAGTAGAGTCATGACATGACATCATGCGACAAAAGGGGGAAATCCAATAAAAACCTCTGCACTAAGGGATTACTCTCCTAAGATAAACATGACTCAAGAAGGTGGCACCCGCGGAGACCCAAAGCTTAGCTCCCCCTTTATAATTTCAAGAAGGATTGGAGGAGCTTTGTTATTTAAGACTCTCATATTTTTCTCTTTCCAAATAGTCTAGCACGTGAGCATGACCAAGAGGCCACCACCTTCTGTTTTGCCATTGTGTCGGACGTCATGATAGACCACCATTGCTTGATGTTAATGTTTGTCACCCGCTCATCAGTTTGGACGGATGGAAGCCCAAGACAACTTTTAATCAGCCCTCACACCCTCTCGGTGAATCGACAATGGAAGAAAATATGAGCTAGTATCTCTTGTGTTTGCTTGCAAAGCGGGGAAAGAACACAATTCCCCCTTCCTCTTTTCTCTAGGTGATCCACAGTTCATAGCCAATTTTGAATGGCCAACCAAGCGAATAATTTAAATTTTGGTGGAGCCCAAGACTTCCAAACCATCTTTTTCATGCTTGTGACTATTGCCCCCAAAATATTGGGCATTGTAGGATGACTTTGATGCGTACTCACCATTACTTGTGAGGTTCCAAATAATTAAGTCTTCCACATCTTCTCTAAGTTGAATGCAGTTATATCACCCCAAAGCCTTATGCATTAGTGTATGTGGTGGATTGACAAGTTTATGTCCATCTTGACCTTGGAGATCCAAGTGTTGTTTCACATATAGCTTGCTTGACTCTCTATTTCCTTTTCGTAGAGGACTCAAAAAATAGTGGAGCGGTGTCTTTTGGCTTCTTGCCATTTAGCCAAGGGGAGTCCCAAAACGGTGCAATGTCTCCATTCACTATGGAAATAATGGCGACATAGAATAGGCTAATGCCCACCTCATTTTGTGGGTTGCCCGTTCCAACTAAAAGTTTATTTGAATTGCGTCGTTCCAACCATGTCCACCTCAACTGGAGAGCCCTAGCAAACTTTTCACGGTGGAGGATCCCCAAGCCACCAAGGTGAGTAGGCCTACAAACCGTCTCCCAATTGATCTTGTAGTTTGCACCAGAGATCTTGTGCTCGCCCAAAGAAAAGCACGCTTAATTTTGTTCATGCTAGAAAAGCAACCCATAGGAATGGAGAATGTGGTGAGATTGAAGATCACTTGAGAAGTGAGCACGGATTTGACCTCCATGGACAACCACATTGAAGTTTTTTACATCCCAAGTAACTATCCTCCCCACCATCTTATCCTCCAAAAGTTTGAAATCCACCGTTTTAGTTGCCTCACCGAAAGTGGAAGGCCAAGATATTTCAAGGGGAAGGATCCACGGTTCATCGATAGCCCCTTAAGCACTTCGTCAAGGTCAACCTCATTACAACCAATTGGTACCACCATGATTTTTTGGAAGTTTGTTTGTACGACGGTGACTTCACTGAACGAAGCAAGGATTGAGGCAAGATATTGGATATTTTATGTGTTTGGGTGCACAAAGATGGCCACATCGCCCGCATAAACAGTAGTTTGCATCACATTTCCTCTCCCTATAATCTTTGTAAGAAGCTCATGTCGAGTGGACAACTCAAGAATTTATTGGAGAGGTTAATGGCAAGCACAAAGATGAGTGGCAAGAGCGGGTATCCTTGGCGAACTAACTAATGAATAATATACGGAAAATAGCACATATGGTTATGGACTTTGTTTCGCCATGACATGGCGATATGCACACACACACTAGTTGATGGTGTAGATGTATAAGCCTAACACCACATGGGAAAATTTTATTTTTCTTTTCAAAATATAGTACATCATAGACGCTCACAAATGTGCATGTACACTCTTTCCTATGAACGCAAACACGCACACCCTTTCTTTGTGTGCATCTTCGAGAGACTAAGCCAACAAATCTTGAGGTTGACAAAATTATCATAGTTGCTTTGCTGTTAACGAGAATCCAAGTTAGATACTTTGAGTCATTGGCACATGGAGATCCACATATATAGAGCCCACATGTCGGTGGCTTAAAGTCACCCAAAAGTCAGTAATCTAAAATTAGGAAATCCCAATTAGACTAAAATAATATCAAAGTTAATTTCTGCAATAAATTTAGAAAATAGAAGCACCCATGCCAAGTCTAGGACTTGAACCAGAGTAGGTTTGTCCCATCACAAGGAACCTAACCGCCAAAGTTTGCTCAATTTGCTTTGATTCATGTTTATCCTTAAGAACAAGGCTCCGTGATACACATACAATTATTACTTGAGTACTAGGCTTGATGCATAACAAAGACTAATGCTTAAAATGAATGTGTGTATCCCTAGTTCATGCAGAGGTTTCCAAGTGAAATCCCCCCCCCCCCAATTTTAGAATTTGGGTGCAGTCTAGATATGCAGAGTCTGAGAAGAGTTCTACCCCAAATGTTTAGCATTTGTGTCCATCACGGTAGTGTAAACTCTATGCTTGTATTGCCTTGATGCAAATTTTGTTATAAAAACAATGATATGCACATTGTTAGATAAGAAAGGCACAAAATAAGGTTTTTATCAATATTTATGTGAGACCCTGGCGCATGGCTTAATATGATTGATAGTATACTCATACAAATAAGTTGCAACTTATTTTCCGAAAGCTCATCTAAAAAGAACTCTGAGGTTAAGTATGCTTGGCCTAGAGCAATTTGAGGATGGGTGACCGATCAGGAAGTGGGTACCGGGTGCGCACGAGTAAGAACAAAGTATGCAAAAAACTAGTGTTGGTCCATGGGGTTAGTCTAGAGATCCTATTGAGCTGCCAGGAGTGTTAGCTACTGATCCGAAGAGGCCAGGTGTTACAATTTATTAGGGAGTCAAAATGTTTTATATAATTTAGGGCAATGGAATATGCCACTCAATCTTATGATTTCGGTATTGTAAGATGCCACCAAGTACACAACCAACATCTTATTGTAAGGTTCGGGCCTAGAAAGCTAGAGCTAAATAGGTGCAACATCTACAATAGACAGCCTACTTTTGAAGGGAAAAAATAGGCTCATAATCTTTAGATAGGCACATTTTTAAAATATAAACTGAAATGCAAGAATATTTCACCAAGGGATCTCCGTTTTTTCCTCAAAGATCTAGGATTTTGACTCAAAACCCAAATGGTTCCCCATAATATATTTCATCACTCTTATCAGATAGCTATTGAAAATATGCCATAGAGGCAATCATAGAGATTATTATATTTTCTTCTAGCTTGGGTTTTTATCATTTCTGCCATTATGACCAATCTGAAACTCAGTTTTTCCATTTGACCGATCGAAACTCCAATTTTGCCACGACTCTGTTACAACATTCCTTAGTTTTTCCATTCCATCATATTTTCACCGTTAATCTATAATCAGTTGTGCCATTTCAGGTTTTCCATCTACTTTTATTTAAAGTTAATTTCATTCGATCCTACTAAATTATATGCTTCTGACAATATTTAGCCTACACAGTAAAAAGTAGTTCCATTTACCCATTTAGTAGCATGTGACGGTTTTATCTATTCTAAACTTTTACCAATTCTATAAGGTGTGATCTCGGCGTATCCACATCAGCGTGCCTATAGTATTTGCGGTTTCGTCAGCACCATACGCCAGGGCTAATAAGTTTAATTGGAGGTAGAACGACTAGCGCCTAGGAATTGTTCAACCCATCACCATGCAAGGTTTCCACCATCGTCTTACCAATGTTTGGTATAAGGTCACTAATGATCATGGGAAACTATGGCCCATGGAGGCTCGTGTGGGCTGCATAAGGATGTTTGTCATCCGCCTCTCCATGTTGAACACTAACAGAGTAATCATGTTTACATCATCGACCATGTTCTCTCAACTAGCCTTTCCTACGTCTATGTACCACTCGAACTGGATTTGGCGTACTATTTGGCCGCTCTACACAGACCAATAATGCTAATATATTCCAAATAGTGAAGTAGTGCTACTGGGATAATCATGCAGATGTTGAACGTTGATGTGGAAAGTCATGGTAATAAAATGGAAAAAATGATTATAGACTAACGGTGAAAAGTTGACAGAATGGCAAAATTGAGGAGTATTGCAATGGAGTAGTGGCAAAATTAGAGTTTCGATTGGTCAAATGGTATAACTGAGTTTTGGGTTGGTCATAGTGGCAGAAATGATAAAAACCCTTTCTTCTATGCATGATTTATTATAAATGCTTCGTGAAAACCCATAACGGGCAACTTGTATTGATTGTCAATTATGTGAATTGTCTGTGAAACTCTTTATTTGTATGGTTGTTCTGAAATTGTCCTTAGTCGGAGTTCACGCGAGGATACTGTAGGGGTTCGTAGCATGGAAAACAAAAAATTTCTACCGCATACAAACAAACAAGCCAAGATCTATCTACTAGATTGTAGCAACGAGTCGATAGAATAACTCACCCACGAAGATTCCAAAGTGTTTAACGGGAACATATTCTCGTGGATGATGTAGTCGTACTCTTGCCGATCTCAAGATCGTGTAGACGATCCTTCCGGCACTGCGTTCCGGCAGCGCTCCCGCAGTCGGTCACACGTTCGGTACTCGATGAAGACCTTCCTCTCCCTTGTTCCAGCAGGCAGTGGAGGTTGTAGCACTCTCCTCGCGATTCCGGCAGCACGACAGCGTGGTACCGGAAGTAGAGGGGAGATCTCGCAGGGCTTCACCTTAAGCCGGAGCGAGTATGGTGGACTATGAGAGAGGCCTTGGCGATCTAGGGTTTAGAGGAACCAAGGAGAGAGGGCTAGGCCGGCGTCTAGGGCAACGGGAGGGCCCCAACTTGGCGGCTAGGGCAAAACCCTAGGGCGGCGGCGGCGACTTGGTGGCCGGCGGCTAGGGTTAGGGTTTGGTGGAGAGAGGTGTAGGTCTAGAGGGGCATACCTTGTTAGCATCTTTAGGATCGACAAAACCTTTGGGTTGCATCATATACAACTCTTCATCAATGTCTCCATTGAGGAACGTTGTTTTGACATCCATCTGCCATATCTCATAATCGTAATATGCAGCGATGCTAACAAAATCCTCACAGACTTTAGCTTCGCTATTGGTGAGAAAGTCTCATCGTAGTCAACTCCTTGAATTTGTCGAAACCCTTTTGCGACAAGTCGAGCTTTATAGATAGTAACATTACCATCAGCATCTGTTTTCTTCTTGAAAATCCATTTGTTCTCGACAGCCTTCCGGCCATCCGGTAAGTCCACCAAAGTACTTCGTTTTCGTACATGGATCCAATCTCGGATTTCATGGCTTCTTGCCATTTATTGGAATCTGGGCTCATCATCGCTTCCTCATATGTCGCAGGGTCATCGGTGTTGTCTACCAACATGACACTCATAACGGGATCATATCAATCAGGAGTGGTACGAGTTCTCATTGACCTGCGAGGCTCTGTAGCAATTTCAACCGAAATTTCATGATCATCATCATTAGCTTCCTCTCTTATTGGTACAGGCACCACAAGAACTTCTTCTGGTGTTGCGCTACTCGCAAGTTCGAGAGAAGGTTCAACAACCTCGTCGAGTTCTACTTTCCTTCCAGTCACTTCTTTCGAGAGAAATTCCTTCTCTAGAAAGGATCCATTCTTGGCAACAAAGATTTTGCCTTCGGATCTATGATAAAAGGTATACCCAATAGTTTCCTTTGGGTATCCTATGAAGACGCATTTTTCCGCTTTGGGTTCAAGCTTGTCCGGCTGTAACTTCTTTACATAGGCTTCGCAACCCCAAACTTTAAGGAACGACAATTTAGGTTTCTTCCCAAACCATAATTCATACGGTGTCGTTTCAACGGATTTAGATGGTGCCCTATTTAAAGTGAATGCGGCTGTTTCTAATGCATAACTCCAAAATGATAGCAGTAAATCTGTAAGTGACATCATAGAACGAATCATATCTAAGAAAGTTCGATTACTACGTTCGGACACACCATTACGCTGTGGTGTTCCCGGCGGTGTCAGTTGTGAAAGTATTCCGCATTTCTTCAAATGCTCGCCAAACTCGTAACTTAGATATTCACCTCCACGATCAGAACATAGAAATTTAATCTTCTTGTTACGTTGATTCTCTACCTCACTTTGAAATTCCTTAAACTTCTCGAAAGTTTCGGACTTATGTTTCATGAAATAGATATACCCATATCTTCTCAAGTCATCCGTGAAGCTAAGAACATAACGATAACCACCGCGCGATGCTACACTCATTGGACCACACACATTGGTATGTATGATTTCCAATAAGTCCATAGCTCGCTCCATCATACCAGAAAATGGAGTCTTAGTCATTTTACCCATCCGACATACTTCGCATCTTTCAAGTGATTCAAGAAGTCCATCGGAATGGATTTTCTTCATACGCTTCACTCCAATGTGACCAAGACGACAGTGCCACATATAGGTCGAGTTATCGCTCAATTTCAAACGTTTAGCTTCAATGTTATTAATATGTGTATTTCCACTATCGAGATTCAATAAGAATAGACCATCTATCAAAGGTGCATGTGCATAAAACATATTACTCATATAAATCGAACAACCATTATTCTCGGACTTAAACAAGTAACCGTCTTGCAATAAACAAGATCCCGATATAATGTTCATGCTTAACGCAGGCACCAAATAACAATTATTTAAGTATAAAACTAATCCTGATGGTAGATGAAGAGGTAGCCTGCCGACCGCGATCACATCAACCTTTGATCCATTTCCAACGCGCATCATCACCTCGTTCTTCGCTAGATTCCGTTTATTCTGCAGTACCTGTTTCGAGTTACAAATATGAGCAACCGAACCAGTATCAAATACCCAGGCACTACTATGAGTACTAGTGAGATACACATAAATAACATGTATATCGGATATACCTTTCTTCTTGATGTTGCCGTTCTTCAAATCCTCCAAGTACTTTGGGCAATTCCGCTTCCAGTGACCCTCTCCCTTGCAGTAAAAGCACTCAGTATCAGGCTTAGTTACAGCCTTGGTCTTCTTCGCCAGTGCGACAACTTTCTTACCACCCTTCTTGAAGTTTCCCTTTTGCTTAGACTTGCCTTTCTTGAATTTGGTGGTCTTATTGACCATCAACACTTGGTGCTTTTTCTTGATCTCCACTTCTGCAGATTTTAACATGGAGAAGAGTTCTGGCAACTGCTTGTTCATGCTTTGCATATTGTAGTTCATCACAAAGTTCTTGTAACTTGGTGGCAGTGATTGGAGGACACGGTAAATCCCCAAAGCATTAGGAATCACTATACCAAGCTTTGGAGTTTGTTTGTGTCCCCAGACATCTTAAGCACATGCTCACTGACGGAGCTGCCCTCTTCCATCTTGCAGTTAAAGAACTTTTCAGAAGCCTCATAACTCTCAACTGCCGCGTGAGTCTGAAATATCAATTTGAGTTCACGGACAATATCATGTGGGTCTGAGTTCTCAAACCTTTTCTGAAGCTCTGATTCCAAACCATACAAGATAGCACACTGAACTATGGAGTACTGATTCTCCTGAGCAAGGTAAACATTCTTTACTTCATTGGTAGTATCAGCTGCAGGCGGGTCACCCAGTGGTGCATCCATCACATAGGTCAAATTACCAGCATTGAGGACAATCCTCAAATTGCGGAACCAATCCGCGAAGTTGCTTCCATTGTTTTTCAACTTTTCTTTCTCTAGGAATGCATTAAAATTGATGGTACGGGCCGCCATTGATCTACAACATATTTGCAATAGTTTAGACTAAGATTATGACAAATTGAGTTCTAATTAATAGTTAAATTAATATAGGTGAACTCCCACTCAAAACAATATCCCTCACATTGTTTTAGTGATCACACGAACCAAATCCACCACATCAAAACCGATCATCACGAGACTTGATGTAGCTTCAATGGCGAACAATCAACATGTTCATCATATCTACTATATGACTCATGCTTTACCTTTCGGTGATCCGTGTTTCGAGAGCATGTCTGTAGATGCTAGGCTCATCAAGATCAAACCTTAGCTTCCGCATGAGAAAATCTGGCTTGCTCACATTGTATACACTTGCAGAATCTAACACACCTGATCATCACGTGGTGCTTCGAAACAACAAGATTTAGCAACTGTGCTTACTAAGGATGAACACTTTAAAACTTGAAATTTATGTGCATGAGGTATCATCTTATAATGCTACCGTCGTTAACTAAGCAATACAAGATGCATAAAGGATTAACATCACATGCAATTCATAATATGTGATATGATATGGCCTTTCTTCTTGTGCTTCCAATCTCCATATTCAAGCACGAACATGATCTCCATCATCACCGGCATAGCGTCAAGGTCAATGGCGCCGCTTCATGGTTGTCGTCCACCAGCTCCAACTATTACAACTACTTTGAATAGACACGCGGGTCTTAACAGAAATTAAAGACAACCATATGGCTCCTGTCGGTTGCCAACTTACAATAAGGAACATTGCATACATCAAATATGATCACAATCATGGCCATATCACATCACAGCACACCCCTGCAAAACAAAGTTAGACGCCTCTAATTTTCTTTGCATGTTTGGGGCTTTCAATAAGTGTCGCTCTAACTTACGAACAAGAACCACAACGTTGATGTTTGAACTATCAAGTGCCCGTTGTAAATTGGATCTGTACTATAATGGGAGAGACAGACACCCGCAAAGCCACTTATGCAATACAAGTTGCATGTTGAGCGTGGAGCAAGTCTCATGAACGATGTCATGTAAGGTTAGCCCGGGCCACTTCATCCCATCATACCGCAAGATGCAAATTACACAAGAAGCAATTGATAATAAAAGCATCACCGCCCACAATGACCATTGTGTTCTACTCGTGCAACAGATCTACATATAGACACGGCTCTGATACCACTGTAGGGGTTCGTAGCATCGAAAACAAAAAATTTCTACCGCATACAAACAAACAAGCCAAGATCTATCTACTAGATTGTAGCAACGAGTCGATAGAATAACTCACCCTCGAAGATTCCAAAGTGTTTAACGAGAGCAGATTCTCGTGGGTGATGTAGTCGTACTCTTGCCGATCTCAAGATCGTGTAGACGATCCTTCCGGCACTGCGTTCCGGCAGCGCTCCCGCAGTCGGTCACACGTTCGGTACTTGATGAAGACCTTCCTCTCCCTTGTTCCAGCAGGCAGCGGAGGTTGTAGCACTCACCTCGCGATTCCGGCAGCATGACGACGTGGTACCGGAAGTAGAGGGGAGATCTCGCAGGGCTTCGCCTTAAGCCGGAGCGAGTATGGTGGACTATGAGAGAGGCCTTGGCGATCTAGGGTTTAGAGGCACCAAGGAGAGAGGGCTAGGCCGGAGGCTAGGGCAAAGGGAGGGCCCCAACTCGGCGGCTAGGGAAAAACCCTAGGGCGGCGGCGGCGACTTGGTGGCCGGCGGCTAGGGTTAGGGTTTGGTGGAGAGAGGTGTAGGTCTAGAGGGGCACCCCTGCCCCTCCTTTTATAGGTGGGAGGGCGCCGGCCAAGGGGAGGGAGTCCTCCCCCAAGTCGGCCTCCTTGGCCGGCGGGTGGAGGGAGAGGAACTCCTCCCCAAGTAGGTTTCCTACTCTCCCTCCACCAAGCAAAACTGTCGTTTGACTTTTCAAATTGGCGTTTGACTTTTCAAACTAGGATTTGATTTATCCCTTTATTTTGCCCAGCCATGATACCTAGTACATGATGCAACCATTCCAACTTGTTATGACACATTCATGTACCCTTCCCCTCCGGAGTGCCGGACCTTCCGGACCCTTCTAGAACATTCCCGATGAAAACACCGGAATCATTCTCCAACTCCGAAACAGGACTTCCCTTATATGAATCTTATTCTCTGGACCATTTCGGATCTCCTCGTGATATCCCGGATCCCATCCGAGACTCCGAACAACATTCGTTCTCTTACTCATCATTCCATAACTACTCAACAACATCGAATCCTTAAGTGTGTCTGCCTACGGTTCGTGAATTATGCGGACATGATCGAGACACTTCTCCGAACAATAACCAATAGAGGAATCTGGAAATTCATATGGATCCCACATATTTCTACGATTACTTTGCGATCGAATGAACCACTTACATACGATACCAATTTCCCTTTGTCTCACGATAGTTGACTTATCCAAGGCTTTAATCGTCGGTATCTCTGCATACCGAGTTCAACCTCGTTATTGATAAGTACTCTTTTCTTGTTCCCGTGATATGTGATCCCTTGTGAGCCATTCACATGCTTGCAAGCTAATTGGATGACATTCCACCGAGAGGGCCCAGAGTATATCTATCCGTCATATGGATGGACAAATCCCACACTTGATCCATGTGTCTCAACCCATACTTTCCGAACACTCAATGCCACCTTTATAGCCACCCAGTTAAGGTGTGGTGTTTGATGTCATCAAAGCATCCTTCCGGTGATGGTCATAAGCATGATCTCATGGTCGAAGGAATTAGGTTACTATGTATTAGAAAGCTTATAGCAATTGAACTATTAAAATGACTTGATCTGTATGCTACGCTTATCTATAGGAGTATGTCCATCATACCATTCTCCTAACGATATGATCTTGTTGTTAATAACATCTCAATGTTCATGATAGGGAAACCACAATCATTTATTAACCAACAAGCTAGTATTATGAAGAGGGTTTACCAGGGACTCTAATTTAGTTTACAAATCACACAAGTATTAATGTTTCCTGGTTAATACTATTATAGCATGAATGTAAACATTCATCATAAACACAAAGATATAATAATAACTATATTTATTATTGCCTCTAGGGCATATCTCCAACAGTCTCCCACTTGCACTAGAGTCAACTAATCTAGATTACATGGTAATATACTGAACACCCATGGCAGTTTGGTGTTGGTCATGTTTTGCCCTCGGGAGAGGTTTAGTTAACGGATCCGCCACATTCAGATCTGTGTGTACTTTGCAAATCTTTATGTCACCATCTTAGACATGTTCTTGAATAGCGTGAAAACGTAGCTTGATGTGCTTCAGCTTCTTGTGTGATCTTGGTTCTTGCGCATTGGCTATGGCGCTCATGTTATCACAGTAGATAGACATTGGGTCCAGCGCACTTGGAACCACACCGACTCTGTAATGAACTCCTTCATCCATATCGCTTCTTGTGAAGCCTCCGAAGCAGCTATGTATTCTGATTCAGTTGAAGATCTCACCACAACGCTTTGATTCGCACTCCTGCAGCTAACTGCTGCCCCATTCAAAATAAATACGTATCCAGATTGAGATTTAGAATCGTCTGGATCTGTGTTCCAACTAGCATCGGTGTAACCATTAACAATGAGTTGTTCATCACCTCCATAAGAAAGAACCATATCCTTAGTTCTTCTCAAGTACTTAAGAATGTTTTTGACCGCTGTCCAATGATCCATTCCTGGATCACTTTGATATCTGCTAGTTAAACTAACAGCATATGCAATGTCGGGTCTAGTACATAGCATGGCATACATTAGAGATCCTATGGCTGAGGCATAGGGAGTCTTACTCATCCTTTCTCTATCTTCTGCCGTTGCTGGACTTTGAGTTTTACTCAAGGTCATATTGGGCAACATGGGCAAGAACCCTTTCTTGCTATCTTCCATTCCAAACCTCTTCAGAACTTTGTCCAAATATGTACTTTGTGACAATGATATTAGGCGTCTCGATCTATCTCTATAAATCTTTATGCCTAATATGTAAGCTGCTTCGCCAAGATCTTTCATTGAAAAACTATTATTCAAATATTATTTGACACTGTTAAGAAGGTCTACATCATTCCCAATCAACAATATGTCATCTACATATAGTATTAAGAATGCTACAGAGCTCCCACTCACTTTCTTGTAAATACAAGCTTCTCCATAAGTTTGTATAAAACCAAAACTTTTGATAACCTTATCAAAACGTTGATTCCAACTTCGGGATGCTTGCTTCAATCCATATATGGACCGTTGAAGTTTGCATACCTTGTTAGCATCTTTAGGATCGACAAAACCTTTGGGTTGCATCATATACAACTCTTCATCAATGTCTCCATTGAGGAACGTTGTTTTGACATCCATCTGCCATATCTCATAATCGTAATATGCAGCGATTGCTAACAAAATCCTCACAGACTTTAGCTTCGCTACTGGTGAGAAAGTCTCATCGTAGTCAACTCCTTGAATTTGTCGAAACCCTTTTGCGACAAGTCGAGCTTTATAGACAATAACATTACCATCAGCATATGTTTTCTTCTTGAAAATCCATTTGTTCTCGACAGCCTTCCGGCCATCCGGTAAGTCCACCAAAGTCCATACTTCGTTTTCGTACATGGATCCAATCTCGGATTTCATGGCTTCTTGCCATTTATTGGAATCTGGGCTCATCATCGCTTCCTCATATGTCGCAGGGTCATCGGTGTTGTCTACCAACATGACACTCATAACGGGATCATACCAATCAGGAGTGGTACGAGTTCTCGTTGACCTGTGAGGCTCTGTAGCAACTTCAACCGAAGTTTCATGATCATCATCATTAGCTTCCTCTCTTATTGGTGCAGGCACCACAGGAACTTCTTCCGGTGTTGCACTACTCGCAAGTTCGAGAGAAGGTTCAACAACCTCGTCGAGTTCTACTTTCCTTCCAGTCACTTCTTTCGAGAGAAATTCCTTCTATAGAAAGGATCCATTCTTGGCAACGAAGATTTTGCCTTCGGATCTATGATAGAAGGTATACCCAATAGTTTCCTTTGGGTATCCTATGAAGACGCATTTTTACGCTTTGGGTGCAAGCTTGTCCGGCTGTAACTTCTTTACATAGGCTTTGCAACCCCAAACTTTAAGGAACGACAATTTAGGTTTCTTCCCAAACCATAATGCATACGGTGTCGTTTCAACGGATTTAGATGGTGCCCTATTTAAAGTGAATGCGGCTGTTTCTAATGCATAACCCCAAAATTTTCCTTAGTGGTTTCCAATCCTAGGGTCATAATCCTACAGGCAACACAGTGCTCTGATACCATCTGTAAGATCCCTCCTATGTAAAGGAAAGGATCCCTGTGATTGCAATGCTAGTCCCTGGATCAATGCTAGCATCCACAGTTTAAGATGAAGTACACAGATACAAAGGTCGTTTATTACATTCATTCCAGAGATAGAACATAGTCTTTTACAACTCAGGGCCAAAGGCCTAATACAAGAGTTTATGGAATAAGTAAATAAACATAAGTCCTCATCTTCATGTGCCACAGGCAAGCATGTTGAGTGTAGACTCATGACTCCTACTCATCATCGGAGTAACCTGCAACATCACGAGTTACAGCCACAGTGGGTCAATACTTTGGAATAGTATTGGCAAGTGATACCTTAGTAAATTTTAGGTGGACTATAGTACTATATGCATTTTGGCTAAGTGTAGCTTGGCTTGCTTTGCTCAAAATAGGTTTTTCCTATTAGTTGAAATCACTAAGTTTTTCTTTGTCAAAACTTCCCAAGAAACCACCAATAGACATTGGGGTCCTTCACCCTTGTTCACCCACAAGTTTTAACTTAGAAGTTGGAGTGATGAGATTCTTGTAGCTTCCATGTCTTGATGCTCAAGTTGTCCATTGCCATGGACTTGGCTAAGTACTTAGATTTTCCATCTGCAGAGGTTGTGCACTTTCCCCACCAGACTTGGTTTCCCAAGACAGGACCTTTCAGAAGCCTTTCCTTAGTCAAATGGACGCGCTCCAACCTATCATTCCCACTACCACCAACTGTCCAAGTGACTAAGTTCTAGCAACCTATATGATCATGGCAGAGCCCATATTGCCAAGTGGTTGCACTGTAAGCTTTCTCAACACTTGGCCTCCAAATCCCTTTGTGCCTGGGTGGCATACCACAAGTGAGATACACAAGCCAAATCCATGGCCTTGTGTAACCACTCAACCAAAAACCACCATTCAAGTCCCATTCCACCCAGGAAATTCATTGACTTAGTTGTTTTATTAAGAAAAGCATGAGTCCCAAAGGACTTAGAATTATTTCACCATAGCATGTACATACTTCACCAACCCTTGTTTTCTACTAGCTAGGCTAAGCATGGCATAGTAACTTAACATAGGAAGATTCCCTAGCATTTCTACAATTCTACACTACATAGGATTTCCCAACATAGCATCTGGCAAAAGTATCATGCAAGACTTAGCAAAATAATTCTAATGCTTATTCAAAATAAGGGATGGAAATATCATGAGGTATCACTTGCCTTGGTAATGGGGAGAGTAGCACTCTTCACAATCATAGTCACTAGCAAAATCTACACAAAAATTTGTAGCATACAATTACACACAATTTATATACAATCAAAAATATGAATGCATGTATGCAAGAATTTGCTAAGTGATGATTTTTGAAAATTCTACCAAGCAAGTGCATGATACAGAAACATAACAAGTCACAAAGTTTGCTAACTAAACTTATTTAGCCCTAAAACAATTTGCTAAACAAAAACTATAATCAAAATGGACCTAAACTTGTTTCTGCATACAAAGTCATTTTAACAGTTACTATTTGTTAAACACATTGCATATTCAGAAAGGCCTTGATTCACTGATTCCAACGGTATAAAGTTTGCAAAATTCCAACGTGGCAATCAAAAGTTATAGCTGATTGAAATTTGGATCTAAATCTGATTTGAATTCTGTTTTTGATTTAAACTCTAGCCACGCGTCGCAATACTACTGGCGCGTACCGATTCGCGCAGATCGGCAGACGCAGACCGCAAGATCTAAATAAATCGCACGGTCCTGAAAGCGTACCTCTTCGCTGTTAAGTGATTCTATCCTGTCGCTTGGATCTAGATCTAACGGTGCTCGAGCACGCGACCATGTCCTGGCGGCGCGCGGCGTCAGCGAGCGGCGGAGCGCTCTGTCTACGGAGGCGCTAGCATTTCAGGTCGTGCGCGAGAGGGATAAGGGTCATACCTGAACCGCAGGAGGCTGCTGATGCTCAAGGTAATGTTGGTTTGTGAAGGGGTGTGCGGGAACGGTCTCTGGAGCTCGTCAGAGTTGCGGGCGGCGTCGGTATCTTGCAGTCGTGGTCCTTGCCGAGGTTTGGCGTCGCCCTAACACGAACCAGTGGCATTAGAATTTGCGCAAGACATAGGCGAAGAAGATCGTGTGAAGGAGGGGGCAAGGGGCGCTCGGGTTTTACCTTAATTGGTCGCCGGAGTTTATCGGTGGCGCGGGTGGTTTCGGTCGCGAACGGAGACGACGACCTGGGTCACGAGCAGGCAAAAGGAAGGTATCAGCGTAAGCGCGAGATCATTCCGAACATCCTCGTTTGAACCAGAGGGAGAGGGGTGGTTGAGGCTCACCGTAATTGGCCGCCGGAGTTATCGGTACTGCGGGGTTTTGAGGGCAATTGCGCGCAGCCTGGTGGCGGAGTGAGCGAGGAGAGGGGGGAATGCTTGCGGGGCAGAGGGGTTTAAGTAAGCCTAGGTGCGACAGGAAACGCTTGCGGATTAATGGGCAATTACACCGCGCCATTACCGGCCTTAACAGCAGCAGCGACGTGGTCGCGAGCGTGGTTTGGGGAAGACGAGGGTGACGTGGACAGGGGCCCACTGGTCAGCGAAATAAACAGAAGGGGCGTGGGGTCTGGCTGTCAGTGGCTGAATGGGTGTGCTTGCGCGTGAGAGAAGAAAAGAGATGCCCCGGGTGGGCTAGTTGGGCCTGTTCCGTTCTTGGGCTAGATTGGTGGCGCTTGGCCTTTTTCATTTGTTTGCTTGTTTTCTTTTTCTGATTCGATTTACTGAATAGATTTTCAAATGAAATCAAGTTCAAATTGAATTCAAATTTTCCTGGGATTTTTGCAGTGAGCAGTAGTCTCCAATAAAAGCATAAGATCACATGGTTGCTTTGCAAAGGCTTGGTCAAGTTTGGAGATCAAAAATACCAGAGGCTAGGCACTTGGTTTGTAAAAATTGAAAAAAAGGTTTTTGAATCTATTTCCAATTTGTAAAACTTGGTTTAAATTCTATATTCAAACCTATCCTTATAGAAGGCAACAATTTGGTTCATAAACAATCAAACTTTCAAATGGTGTTAGCCATTTGATTTAAATCTGTTCACATAAAATCACAGCACTATGTGCTTCTATTTTTCTGAAATGAGTTTGAAATTTGATCTCAAATCTATATGCATGCATGAATGATATGCAAACTTTGAAATTATGATTTTAGGGATGTTACAAATCTAACCCCCTTAAGGTGAATCTCGCCCTCGAGATTCGGATTGGCTAGCAAATAGGTGAGGGTGGTCTTTCCGAAGATCATCTTCTCTCTCCCATGTTGCTTCCTCTTCGGTATGATGGTTCCATTGCACTTTGCAAAACTTGATAGTCTTTGTTCTCGTGACTCTTTCTGCAGTCTCAAGAATCTTGATAGGCTTTTCTTCATAAGTGAGATCACTTTCTGTTTGAACTTCTTCCAAAGGTATGGTATCCTTCAAAGAAGATTCTTCCATTTCTGGGTGACATTTCTTAAGCTGACTCACATGAAATACATTATGGACTGCTGATAAAGATGCTGGCAGTTCAATTTCATAAGCAACTTCGCCTTTGCGACTCAGAATCTTGAATGGCCCAACATATCTTGGCGCCAACTTTCCTTTGACTCCGAATCTTTTCACTCCACGGAGTGGTGATACTCTAAGATAGGCTTTATCACCAACTTCGTAGGTGACTTCTCTACGCTTAGGATCTGCGTAGCTTTTCTGTCGGGACTGTGCTACCTTCAACCTGTCCTTAACCAATTTGACCTTCTCTTCGGCTTCTTTGGTGAGATCTGGCCCAAATAAACTTCTTTCTCCCACACCATTCCATAACAATGGGGTGGTACATTTTCTTCCGTAGAGAAACTCAAACGGTGCCATCTCAATGCTGGCTTGATAGCTGTTGTTATAAGAAAATTCTGCATAAGCCAGACTTTCATCCCAACTTGCTCCATAGTCTAGGGCACATGCCCTCAACATGTCTTCAAGGATTTGGTTTGTCCTTTCCGTTTGTCCATCGGTTTGAGGATGAAAAGCAGTACTGAATTCCAATCTCGTTCCCAATGACTCGTGTAGCTGTCTCCAAAAATGGGAAGTGAATTGGGTTCCCCTATCGGACACAATACTCTTAGGCACACCATGAAGGCATACAATTCTACTCATGTAGATTTTGGCTAACTTGGCACTTGTATAAGTTGTCTTCACGGGTATGAAATGGGCCACTTTAGTTAAGCGATCCACGACTACCCATATGGAATCGTATCCTGATCTGGTCCTTGGTAATCCGGTGATGAAATCCATACCAATTTTGTCCCATTTCCAATCAGGAATAGGTAGTGGTTGAAGCAAACCTGCTGGTTTCTGATGCTCCGCTTTTACTCTACTACACACATCACACAAAGCGATATGCTCGGCGTTGTCCCTCTTGAGATTGTTCCACCAAAATCTTTCTTTCATGTCCATGTACATTTTGGTGTTTCCCGGGTGAATAGAATATGGAGAGTTGTGGGCTTCTTGCAGAATCAGTTTCCGCATCTCCGGATCTTGCGGAACACAGATACGTTTTCCGTGCCATAAAGTACCTTGTTCATCTACACGGAAACTTTTAGCTTTCCCCTGGTCAATATTTTTCTTAATCTCTTCAATTTCTTTATCAGTCTTTTGAGCTTCTCGAATCTTGTCCAACAAAGTGGGTTGGACTTCTAAAGACATGAGATGTCCTTCAGGTACAATCTCCAATCCGAGTTCTTTGAATTGCTTACACAAATCATCTGGCAATTCGCCTTTGGTAAGGCCATTCACAAACACCTTACGACTTAGAGCATCCGCTACAACATTTGCTTTACCGGGGTGGTATTGCAAACTTAAGTCGTAATCTTTGATAAGCTCTAACCATCTTCTTTGTCTCATATTGATTTCCTTCTGGGTGAAGATATACTTCAAACTCTTGTGATCGGTGAACACTTCACAACGCTTTCCCAAAAGGTAATGTCTCCATGTTTTGAGTGCATGGACGACAGAGGCTAACTCCAAATCATGAGTAGGATAGTTTACTTCATGAGTTTTGAGTTGTCTCGAGGCGTAGGCCACAACTTTACCGTCTTGCATAAGTACGGCTCCCAAACCTTGATGAGACGCATCACAGTATACCTGGAAATCCTTTTCCAAATCTTGCAGACATAGAACCGGTGCTGTCACAAGTCTCTTCTTCAATTCTTGAAAGCTGACCTTACAACCTTCAGACCAAGCAAACTTTTTATCTTTCTTTAATAATTCAGTCATGGGCTTAGCAACCTTCGAGAAATTCTCAATGAATCTTCTGTAGTAACCTGCTAAGCCAAGGAAACTGCGAACTTCTTTCACATTCTTGGGAGATTCCCATTCTGTCACAGCTGAAACCTTAGCAGGATCAACTGCTACACCATCTTTTGTCATAACATGACCAAGAAAACCAACTTCTTCTAACCAGAACTCACACTTGCTGAATTTGGCATAAAGTTTATGCTCTCTCAACTTCTCAAGTATCAAGCGCAAGTGTCCTTCATGTTCATCTTTGCTCTTGGAGTAGACTAAGATGTCATCGATGAAAACGACAACGAACTTGTCAAGAAATTCCATGAACACCTTGTTCATCATATTCATGAAGTATGTTGGAGCATTGGTTAAGCCGAAAGGCATTACGGTATACTCATACAATCCATACCTTGTGGTGAATGCTGTTTTAGGTATGTCTTGCTCTCTTATCTTGAGTTGAAAATAGCCTGACCGAAGATCAATCTTCGAGAACACACATGCTCCTTCAAGCTGATCAAACAAGTCATTCATTCTTGGCAAAGGATATTTGTTCTTGATAGTTACCTCGTTGAGTGAACGGTAATCTATGCATAACTTTTGGCTTCTATCTTTCTTTTCCACGAACAAAACTAGGGATCCCCAAGATGAAGAACTTGGTTGGATAAATCCTTTCTGCAACTGTTCTCCTAGTTGTTTCTTGAGCTCTTTCAGTTCTTCAGCTGCCATTTTGTATGGTCTCTTTGCTATTGGTCCAGAACCTGGTACCAAATCTATCAGAAATTCCACATCTCTATCTGGTGGCATTCCTGGCAATTCTTCCGGGAATACATCCGGATACTCACACACAATTGGCACACTGTCCATGCTAACCCCTTAAGAGAATTAATCTTACTTCCTTTGGATTCAAAGTTTGACCTGAATTTTATTCTTTTTCCTTCTGGGGTCGTGAGTGTAACAGTATGATTAGCACAATCTAGCACTCCTTCATATTTAGCCATCCAATCCATCCCTAAAATTACATCTAATCCTTGGGAATCTAGGATTATTAGGCTCACCGGGAACTTATGCTTTCCAAACTCTATGACAAGATCCCGGCATCCAAGACTTACTATCATATCTCCTCCCGGAGAACTAACTTTTATTGGACACCTAATGTTTTCAAATGCAAACCCATTTCTATCAACAAATGCTTTTGATATGAATGAATGAGATGCACCAGTGTCAAAGAGTACAAATGCTGGAATGGAATTGAGTCTGAACTTACCGGCAACAGCATCAGGCTCCTCATAGACCTCCTCCACATTGATGTGGTTAACCTGTCCTTTCTGAAAAGGATTGGGCTTGTTAGGTCCTTCAACTTTCTTCTTAGGGCACTCATTAGCATAATGCCCCATCTTCTTGCATTTGTAGCACTCAACCTGACTGATGTCCCTTTTTGCAGGCTGACTTCCACTTCCACTACCATTTCCACTATGGTGGCTCTTGTGTCCACTCTTGTGGTTCTTGTACTTATCGTTATCATGACAGCGGTGATGCTTGTTGTCATGACGGTTGTGGTTGTGGTGCTTGTTGAATTTCCCATGTTTATGGGATCCCGAGCTGCCACTGTCATCATAGTGAGATCGCTTGTGAGACGATCCCGAGCTGTGCTTGTCGGAGTGTTTCCTCTTCCTACTCTCGACTTGCTTCATTTTATTCTCCAAAATGGCAGCCTTGTCACACAGAGACTGATAAGTTGGAACATATGCCATAGACAACTGTAAGTTTAGCTCATCATTCAGGCCCTCCAGAAACTTTTCCTTTCTTTTCACATCTGTGTCAACCTCATCCGGTGCATAGCGCGCCAGATTGTTGAACTCTTCTATATATTCAGCTACGCTGCGATGGCGCTGCTTCAGGTTGTGAAACTCCTTCTTTTTCAGGCTCATCATCCCTGATGAGATATGAGCAGTGCGGAAGCCATCTTCAAAGATAGCCCAAGTCACCTCATCTAAAGGAGTGGTGATTTGGAAGTTGTCCCACCATGTGGCGGCTGGTCCTTCCAACAGATGCGCTGCGAACCTGACTTTTTCCACATCCGTGCAGCCCACGGTCACTAAGTCCTTGTTCACATAACGTAGCCAGTCATTGGCCACCATGGGATCAGTCGTCCCCGAGAACTTAGCTGGCCTCAAACGCAGAAATCTGGTGAGCATATCGAAACCCGGAGGGTTGTTGTTGTTGTTGGGGTTGTTGTTGTTGTTGTTATTCTGGTTTTGGATGAATGTTGTCATCATTTGCATAAGCTGTGTTTGCGCATTCATCATTTGTTGCATTTCCGGGGTGATGTTGTTGGGGTTGGGGTTTGCGCGACGGGGAGGCATCTGTGGTTTGTTCAAATAGAGATAAGAATGAGATACCCATACATGATTTATGCACAATACATCACATAAGCAAACACATAGCATGCAACACAAGGATAAAAGTTCAACAACAAAATAATGAAGTCTCAAGTAAAACACACAAGTGGCAAGCCATCCACATGTCGGATGGTCCAATAATAAGTTCACAAATAATAAGTATGATAATAAAAGATAACCGAGTAGTCAAGTCTACTCATCAGCATCAATCTCCTCCTCGATAAAAGTAAGACCTGCGTTCTCCATCGCGGTCTTGTTCTCCTCAATGGTAGTGGTCAAGGACTCGATCTTGGTCTTGAGAGCCCTCTTCTGGGAGCGAAGCCTCTCAATCACCATCTGCTGCTGCTCTAGCTCGAAATCCTTGGACTTCAGTTCCTCGGTCATGTCCCGGATCCTCTTGTTCCTATCCTGGACACGTTTCTCCTGACTCTTGAACTTGCGGTCCTGGGTCTCGAACTTCGCCTCCATTTCCTTGACTATCTCGTCCTGCTATGCGAAAAGCTTGTCCTTCTCGTGAAGCTGCACCTGGAGCTCGTCATTGCTGAGCATGACGTTGGTCCTGTCCGTGTCCACGTGCCTAATAAGATACTCTAAGTCCTGGAGATAGAGACGTATCGGCTCTGCTGCGTCCCTAGAGTCATCCTCAAAGTCGATGGACTCTCCGTCGTCATCACGTCTTCCGAAGACGTGGAAGTGGGTGCCCCTAACCTGTCGGGAGTGACGGCCTAACAGACGTCCTATCAGGTCCTGCATGACGACCTCCATGCCTCTCTCCCTGTCATCGTGCATAAGCTTGAAGACGATGGCCTCCGTAGTGGGCTCCGTCTGGCGTCCGGGCTGGTTCACCTTGAAGCCCCAGAGGTCCTTCCTCTCGAACTTGGTGAGTGGGTGCACCATAATGGTAGGAAGAGGGAGATTGAGCAAAGTGGTAATCTCAACGATACGCGGACCAAAACGGGTACCCTGGAACTCCTCAACGGTGCTGATGGTAATAGACATCTATTTATAAGATAGAAGAGTTAGCACAACACAATTTAAGATAAAACAAGACAAACATCTCATACACCTCCATGGAACATAAAAATCACACAAGTCATGCATACATAATTTCATTACATCAATCAAGGTCCAAACTTATTTAAGGTATCATTTTGGAAAATAAGGTGATAGGTGGTGGTCCAACTAACGTAGTGCATTCACAATCCTATCTCACTGGATCTGGTGGCTAACACAATGTTCCTAGAGGCAATCCACCTATCTTGTTCACATGATTCCATCACTAAGTCTATTATATCACCCCTTAAGGTTTGGTTGGTGGCTTCCAACTCTTGGGTAAGTTCCTTCTCTTTCTCCAAGTATTTTTGGAGGTTGAGCATTCTGCACTTGACTCTTGCACTTAGTTCTTTGATAGTCCTCCAAGCTGCTTCTCTGGCTGACTCAAAGAATGTGGTGTGCATCATAGTGTTGGTGTACATGCAGAAGCCTCTTTCTTGGTGGTTGTCTTCCTTGTTTTTGTACAAGTGAAGTTGCACCCACCAATACTCCACTCCTTCATCCATCACTGGAAAGCCTTTGTACACGGCTGCACCATGTGCTTCCATTGCCACCATGAGGTCCTTGAGAATTTTGGGAAACTCAGTTTCACACTCCAAGGTCATGGTCATGAGTGGTCCTTTCTTCACGGCTTCGTTGATGGAGTTCATCTACAAATAGAGATGAGAATGAGAAGATTAGAAAAGTTTACGAGAAGAATAGACAAGTGTAAAAGTAGTTAAAAATTTTCCTTAGTGGTTTCCAATCCTAGGGTCATAATCCTACAGGCAACACAGTGCTCTGATACCATCTGTAAGATCCCTCCTATGTAAAGGAAAGGATCCCTGTGATTGCAATGCTAGTCCCTGGATCAATGCTAGCATCCACAGTTTAAGATGAAGTACACAGATACAAAGGTCGTTTATTACATTCATTCCAGAGATAGAACACAGTCTTTTACAACTCAGGGCCAAAGGCCTAATACAAGAGTTTATGGAATAAGTAAATAAACATAAGTCCTCATCTTCATGTGCCTCAGGCAAGCATGTTGAGTGTAGACTCATGACTCCTACTCATCATCGGAGTAACCTGCAACATCACAAGTTACAGCCACAGTGGGTCAATACTTTGGAATAGTATTGGCAAGTGATATCTTAGTAAATTTTAGGTGGACTATAGTACTATATGCATTTTGGCTAAGTGTAGCTTGGCTTGCTTTGCTCAAAATAGGTTTTTCCTATTAGTTGAAATCACTAAGTTTTTCTTTGTCAAAACTTCCCAAGAAACCACCAATAGACATTGGGGTCCTTCACCCTTGTTCACCCACAAGTTTTAACTTATAAGTTGGAGTGATGAGATTCTTGTAGCTTCCATGTCTTGATGCTCAAGTTGTCCATTGCCATAGACTTGGCTAAGTACTTAGATTTTCCATCTGCAGAGGTTGTGCACTTTCCCCACCAGACTTGGTTTCCCAAGACAGGACCTTTCAGAAGCCTTTCCTTAGTCAAATGGACGCGCTCCAACCTATCATTCCCACTACCACCAACTATCCAAGTGACTAAGTTCTAGCAACCTATATGATCATGGCAGAGCCCATATTGCCAAGTGGTTGCACTGTAAGCTTTCTCAACACTTGGCCTCCAAATCCCTTTGTGCCTGGGTGGCATACCACAAGTGAGATACACAAGCCAAATCCATGGCCTTGTGTAACCACTCAACCAAAAACCACCATTCAAGTCCCATTCCACCCAGGAAATTCATTGACTTAGTTGTTTTATTAAGAAAAGCATGAGTCCCAAAGGACTTAGAATTATTTCACCATAGCATGTACATACTTCACCAACCCTTGTTTTCTACTAGCTAGGCTAAGCATGGCATAGTAACTTAACATAGGAAGATTCCCTAGCATTTCTACAATTCTACACTACATAGGATTTCCCAACATAGCATCTGGCAAAAGTATCATGCAAGACTTAGCAAAATAATTCTAATGCTTATTCAAAATAAGGGATGGAAATATCATGAGGTATCACTTGCCTTGGTAATGGGGAGAGTAGCACTCTTCACAATCACAGTCACTAGCAAAATCTACACAAAAATTTGTAGCATACAATTACACACAATTTATATACAATCAAAAATATGAATGCATGTATGCAAGAATTTGCTAAGTGATGATTTTTGAAAATTCTACCAAGCAAGTGCATGATACAGAAACATAACAAGTCACAAAGTTTGCTAACTAAACTTATTTAGCCCTAAAACAATTTGCTAAACAAAAACTATAATCAAAATGGACCTAAACTTGTTTCTGCATACACAGTCATTTTAACAGTTACTATTTGTTAAACACATTGCATATTCAGAAAGGCCTTGATTCACTGATTCCAACGGTATAAAGTTTGCAAAATTCCAACGTGGCAATCAAAAGTTATAGCTGATTGAAATTTCGATCTAAATCTGATTTGAATTCTGTTTTTGATTTAAACTCTAGCCACGCGTCGCAATACTACTGGCGCGTACCGATTCGCTCGGATCGGCAGACGCAGACCGCAGGATCTAAATAAATCGCACGGTCCTGAACACGTACCTCTTCGCTGTTAAGTGATTCTATCCTGTCGCTTGGATCTAGATCTAACGGTGCTCGAGCACGCGACCATGTCCTGGCGGCGCGCGGCGTCAGCGAGCGGCGGAGCGCTCTGTCTACGGCAGCGCTAGCGTTTCAGGTCGTGCGCGAGAGGGAGAAGGGTCATACCTGAACCGCAGGAGGCTGTTGATGCTCAAGGTAATGTTGGTTTGCGAAGGGGTGCGCGGAAACGGTCTCTGGAGCTCGTCGGAGTTGCGGGCGGCGTCGGTATCTTGCAGTCGTGGTCCTTGCCGAGGTTTGGCGTCGCCCTAACACGAACCAGTGGCATCAGAATTTGCGCAAGACATAGGCGAACAAGCTCGTGTGAAGGAGGAGGCAAGGGGCGCTCGGGTTTTACCTTAATTGGTCGCCGCAGTTTATCGGCGGCGTAGGTGGTTTCGGTCGCGAACGGAGATGACGACCTGGGTCACGAGCAGGCAAAAGGAAGGTATCAACGTAAGCGCGAGATCATTCCGAACATCCTCGTTTGAACCAGAGGGAGAGGGTTGGTCGAGGCTCACCGTAATTGGCCGCCGGAGTTGTCGGTACTGCGGGGTTTTGAGGGCAATTGCGCGCAGCCTGGTGGCGGAGTGAGCGAGGAGAGGGGGGGAAATGCTTGTGGGGCAGAGGGGTTTAAGTAAGCCTAGGTGCGACAGGAAACGCTTGCGGATTAATGGGAAATTACACCGCGCCATTACCGGCCTTGACAGCAGCAGCGACGTGGTCGCGGGCATGGTTTGGGGAAGACGAGGGTGACGTGGACAGGGGCCTGCTGGTCAGCGAAATAAACAGAAGGGGCGTGGGGTCTGGCTGTTAGTGGCTGAATGGGTGTGCTTGCGCGTGAGAAAAGAAAAGAGATGCCCCGGGTGGGCTAGTTGGGCATGTTCCGTTCCTGGGCTAGATTGGTGGCGCTTGGCCTTTTTCATTTGTTTGCTTGTTTTCTTTTTCTGATTCGATTTACTGAATAGATCTTCAAATGAAATCAAGTTCAAATTGAATTCAAATTTTCCTGGGATTTTTGCAGTGAGCAGTAGTCTCCAATAAAGGCATAAGATCACGTGGTTGCTTTGCAAAGGCTTGGTCAAGTTTGGAGATCAAAAATATCAGAGGCTAGGCACTTGGTTTGTAAAAATTGAAAAAAAGGTTTTTGAATCTATTTCCAATTTGGAAAACTTGGTTTAAATTCTATATTCAAACCTATCCTTATAGAAGGCAACAATTTGGTTCATAAACAATCAAACTTTCAAATGGTGTTATCCATTTGATTTAAATCTGTTCACATAAAATCACAGCACTATGTGCTTCTGTTTTTCTGAAATGAGTTTGAAATTTGATCTCAAATATATATGCATGCATGAATGATATGCAAACTTTGAAATTATGATTTTAGGGATGTTACAGAAATTCCTTAAACTTCTCGAAAGTTTCGGACTTATGTTTCATGAAATAATTATACCCATATCTTCTCAAGTCATCCGTGAAGGTAAGAACATAACGATAACCACCGCGCGATGCTACACTCATTGGACCACACACATCGGTATGTATGATTTCCAATAAGTCCATAGCTCGCTCCATCATACCAGAAAATGGAGTCTTAGTCATTTTACCCATCAGACATGCTTCGCATCTTTCAAGTGATTAGAAATCAAGTGATTCAAGAAGTCCATCGGAATGGAGTTTCTTCATACGCTTCACTCCAATGTGACCAAGATGACAGTGCCACATATAGGTCGAGTTATCGCTCAATTTCAAACGTTTAGCTTCAATGTTATTAATATGTGTATTTCCACTATCGAGATTCAATAAGAATAGACCATCTATCAAAGGTGCATGTGCATAAAACATATTACTCATATAAATCGAACAACCATTATTCTCGGACTTAAACAAGTAGCCGTCTCGCAATAAACAAGATCCCGATATAATGTTGATGCTTAACGCAAGCACCAAATAACAATTATTTAAGTATAAAACTAATCCCGATGGTAGATGAAGAGGTAGCGTGCCGACCGCGATCACATCAACCTTTGATCCATTTCCAACACGCATCATCACCTTGTTCTTCGCTAGCTTCCGTTTATTCTGCAGTACCTGTTTCGAGTTACAAATATGAGCAACTGAACCAGGATCAAATACCCAGGCACTACTACGAGTACTAGTGAGATACACATCAATAACATGTATATCGGATATACCTTTCTTCTTGATGTTGCCTTTCTTCAAATCCGCCAAGTACTTTGGGAAATTCCGCTTCCAGTGACCCTCTCTCTTGCAGTAAAAGCACTCAGTATCAGGCTTAGGTACAGCCTTGGTCTTCTTCGCCAGTGCGACAACTTTCTTACCACCCTTCTTGAAGTTTCCCGTTTGCTTAGACTTGCCGTTCTTGAATTTGGTGGTCTTATTAACCATCAACACTTGGTGCTCTTTCTTGATCTCCACTTCTGCAGATTTTAACATGGAGAAGAGTTCTGGCAACTGCTTGTTCATGCTTTGCATATTGTAGTTCATCACAAAGTTCTTGTAACTTGGTGGCAGTGATTGGAGGACACGGTAAATCCCCAAAGCATTAGGAATCACTATACCCAAGCTTTGGAGTTTGTTTGCGTGCCCAGACATCTTAAGCACATGATCATTGACGGAGCTGCCCTCTTCCATCTTGCAGTTAAAGAACTTTTCAGAAGCCTCATAACTCTCAACTGCCGCGTGAGTCTCAAGTATCAATTTGAGTTCACGGACAATATCATGTGGGTCTGAGTTCTCAAACCTTTTCGGAATCTCCGATTCCAAACCATACAAGATAACACACTAAACTGTGGAGTACTGATTCTTTCGAGCGAGGTAAACATTCTTTACTTCATTGGTAGCATCAGCTGCAGGCGGGTCACCCAGCGGTGCATCCAGCACATAGGTCAAATTACCAGCATTGAGGACAATCCTCAAATTGCGGAACCAATCCGCAAAGTTGCTTCCATTGTTTTTCAACTTTTCTTTCTCTAGGAATGCATTAAAATTGATGGTAGGGGCCGCCATTGATCTACAACATATTTGCAATAGTTTAGACTAAGTTTATGACAAATTGAGTTCTAATTAATAGTTAAATTAATCTAGGTGAACTCCCACTCAAAACAATATCCCTCACATTGTTTTAGTGATCACACGAACCAAATCCACCACATCAAAACCGATCATCACGAGACTTGATGTAGCTTCAATGGCGAACAATCAACATGTTCATCATATCTACTATATGACTCATGCTTTACCTTTCGGTGATCCGTGTTCCGAGACCATGTCTGTAGATGCTAGGCTCATCAAGATCAAACCTTAGCTTCCGCATGAGCAAATCTGGCTTGCTCACATTGTATACACTTGCAGAATTTAACACACCCGATCATCATGTGGTGCATCGAAACAATAAGCTTTAGCAACTGTGCTTACTAAGGATGAACACTTTAAAACTTGAAATTTATGTGCATGAGGGATCATCTTATAATGCTACCGTTGTTAACTAAGCAATACAAGATGCATAAAGGATTAACATCATAATATGTGATATGATATGGCCTTTCTTCTTGTGCTTCCAATCTCCATCTTCAAGCACGAACATGATCTCCATCATCACCGGCATAGCGTCAAGGTCAATGGCGCCGCTTCATGGTTGTCGTCCACCAGCTCCAACTATTACAACTACTTTGAATAAACACGTGGGTCTTAACAGAAATTAAAGAAAACCATATGGCTCCTGCCGGTTGCCAACTTACAATAAGGAACATTGCATACATCAAATATGATCACAATCATGGCCATATCACATCACATCACACCCCTGCAAAACAAAGTTAGACGCCTCTAATTTTCTTTGCATATTTTACGTGGTTTGGGGCTTTCAATAAGTGTCGCTCTAACTTACGAACAAGAACCACAATGTTGATGTTTGAACTATCAAGTGCCCGTTGTAAATTGGATCTATACTATAATGGGAGAGACAGACACCCGCAAAGCCACTTATGCAATACAAGTTGCATGTTGAGCGTGGAGCAAGTCTCATGAACGATGTCATGTAAGGTTAGACCGGGCCACTTCATCCCATCATACCGCAATATGAAAAGTACACAAGAAGCAATTGATAATAAAAGCATCACCGCCCACAATGACCATTGTGTTCTACTCGTGCAACAGATCTACATATAGACACGGCTCTGATACCACTGTAGGGGTTCGTAGCATCGAAAACAAAAAATTTCTACCGCATACAAACAAACAAGCCAAGATCTATCTACTAGATTATAGCAACGAGTCGATAGAATAACTCACCCTCGAAGATTCGAAAGTGTTTAATGAGAGAAGATTCTCGTGGGTGATGTAGTCGTACTCTTGCCGATCTCAAGATCGTGTAGACGATCCTTCCGGCGCTGTGTTCCGGCAGCGCTCCCGCAGTCGGTCACACGTTTGGTACTCAATGAAGACCTTCCTCTCCCTTGTTCCAGCAGGCAGCAGAGGGTCTAGCACTCTCCTCGCGATTCTGGCAGCACGACGGCGTGGTACCAGAAGTAGAGGGGAGATCTCGCAAGGCTTCGCCTTAAGCCGGAGCGAGTATGGTGGACTATGAGAGAGGCCTTGGCAATCTAGGGTTTAGAGGCACTAAGGAGAGAGGGCTAGGACGGCGGCTAGGGCAAGGGGAGGGCCCCAACTCGGCGACTAGGGCAAAACCCTAGGGCGGCGGCGGCGACTTGGTGGCCGGCGGCTAGGGTTAGGGTTTGGTGGAGAGAGGTGTAGGTTTAGAGGGGCACCCCTGACCCTCCTTTTATAGGTGGGAGGGTGTTGTCCAAGGGGAGGGAGTCCTCCCCTAGGTCATCCTCCTTGGTCGGCGGGTGGAGGGAGAGGAACTCCTCCCCAAGTAGGTTTCCTACTCTCCCTCCACCAAGCAAAACTGTCGTTTGACTTTTCAAATTGGCGTTTGACTTTTCAAACTAGGATTTGATTTATCCCTTTATTTTGCCCATCCATGATACCTAGTACATGATGCAACCATTCCAACTTGTTATGACACATTCATGTACCCTTCCCCTTCGAAGTGCCGGACCTTCTGGACCCTTCTAGAACATTCCCGATGAAAACACCGGAATCATTCTCCAACTCCAAAACAGGACTTTCCTTATATGAATCTTATTCTCCGGACCATTCCGGATCTCCTCGTGATATCTCGGATCCCATCCGAGACTCCGAACAACATTAGGTCTCTTACTCATCATTCCATAACTACTCAACAACATCGAATCCTTAAGTGTGTCTCCCTACGGTTCGTGAATTATGCGGACATGATCGAGACACTTCTCCGAACAATAACCAATAGAGGAATCTGGAAATTCATATGGCTCCCACATATTTCTATGATTACTTTGCAATCGAATGAACCACTTACATACGATACCAATTTCCCTTTGTCTCACGATAGTTTACTTATCCAAGGCTTTGATCATCGGTATCTCTGCATACCTAGTTCAACCTCGTTACCGATAAGTACTCTTTTCTCGTTCCCGTGATATGTGATCCCTTGTGAGCGAGTCACATGCTTGCAAGCTAATTGGATGACATTCTACCGAGAGGGCCCAGAGTATATCTATCCGTCATATGGATGGACAAATCCCACTCTTGATCCATGTGTCTCAACCCATACTTTCCGAATAATCAATGCCACCTTTATAGCCACCCAGTTACGGTGTGGTGTTTGATGTCATCAAAGCATCCTTCCAGTGATGGTGATAAGCATGGTCTCATGGTCGAAGGAATTAGGTTACTATGTATCAGAAAGCTTATAACAATTGAACTATTAAAATGACTTGATCTTTATGCTACGCTTATCTATAGGAGTATGTCCATCATACCATTCTCCTAACGATATGATCTTGTTGTTAATAACATCTCAATGTTCATGATAGGGAAATCACAATCATTTATTAACCAATAAGATAGTATTATGAAGAGGCTTTACCAGGGAATCTAATTTAGTTTACAAATCACACAAGTATGAATGTTTCCTGGTTAATACTATTATAGCATGAATGTAAACATTCATCATAAACACAAAGATATAATAATAACTATATTTATTATTGCCTCTAGGGCATATCTCCAACAGATACACTTGAATATTAGGTGATGACCCACAAGTATAGGGGGTGTATCGTAGTACTTTTGATAAATAGGAGCGTCGATCTCAACGAGGAGCAGAAGGTGTTGAACAGTGGTATGGAGCAGGATATCCCTGTGAATACTTAGCAAACGGATTTTTAGTGGTTTTTTGATAAGGCAACAAAAGAAAGAGCAAGTAACAGAAGTAACGAACAAACGGAGCAAGTGTCCCAATCCTTTCTTAGCAAAGGACAAGACGGTGGAAATACTTATAAGGACCAAACGTTCTCGAGGACACATGAGAATTCTGTCAAGTGCTTTCGCTTCAAATAGCTGAGTACTCTTCTCTGGTGTTGTAAGTGTTGTGTTGGTGAACCTGTGCTAACGTACCAATCTTACTTCGACTAATACATACTTGTGATTAAACCCCCTGCAAACATCAGTAACTACAGGAAAGTAATTAAGATATAAATCTAACCACAGCCTTAAACTCTGAGATCCTACGCTCCCTTGTGCAAAGGTGTCCTAATGGGGGTTCAGGTATCTGTCACTCCAGCAACCCCGTGGTTAGTAGCCAAATACACAATGCATTCCCCTAGGCACACAAATGGTGAAGTATCATGTAGTCGACATTCACATGACACCACTAGAAGAATAGCACCACAATTTAAATACTAAACCATTGAATAATAACTCATCACAGATTCACTACTAGCAACATGACTTCTCCCATGTCCTCAAGAACTAAACGAACTACTCACAATACATCATATGGATCAAGATCAAAGATGATATGATAATGGATAACAATCTAAACATAAACAATAATCCAATGGTTCCACTCACAAGCATCAACTACAACAGTAATCAACATCAGGAAAATTTCCCCTAACGAACTAAAGCAATATCCAACACAGTTGTTACAGCGGGCTGGAGTGGTGATGATGGTGCTGGTGGAGATGATGGTGTGGATGATTATGATGATGATCCTGATGAAGCCTAGCTTGATGACGGTGTTGATGGCGATGGTCTCCCCTCTCCGGGAAGGAATTCCCCCGGCAGAAATTTGTCTGCCAGAGAGATCTTTCTCTCTCGGCATTTTCCGTCCCCTAGAGGCGGCGGAAATCTATTTGTGGTCGCTCCCCGAGCCTTAGGGTTTCGAAGGGAAGATATAGGCGAAGGGGCGGAGTCGGAGGTCGGGCAGGTGGGCCACACTTACCCTAGGCGCGGGGTCAGGTGGGCCCGCACCTAGGGGGGTGTGGGCCCCCTGAGGCCCCACTTCGTCCCTCCTTCTAGCTTCCTTCGTCTTCTGGTAACATAATATGTTTCCATATTTTTCTGGTATTTTTTTGATCTTCGTGAAAGTACAACGAAACGCCTTCTTTTCCATCAGAATCCAGACTCCGGCAGTCCATCCTCCAGGAATCATCCAACATGCATAAACAGATGAAAAGCCATAAGTAATACCTCATAATAAGACAAATATCAATGAATAGAGGTAAATTATGATATAGAATGGTGATGCAAATTGGGCATATCTACTCCCCCAAGCTTAGACTTCGCTTGTCCCCAAGCGAATACTGAGCTCAGTAAACATGTCCACATGTTTATGGAGTTAAGTGTCGATAAAAGAATACGAACAAGAAGCATCACACTTACCATTGCACAACTCATATAAGAAAGCAACTCACCATTATATAACTTAGCTTGCAACCAAGTACAGCAGTCACAATAGAGATGCATAAAGATAAATCATAATTGGAATTGGCAAACTTGTTCTTGGTCAGAGAACACCTGGCAAACAGTTTCACAAAAAGCTTTTCGTAGAAGTTTCAAAACAGGAACACTCTTTGCTCAAAAAAGTTTTTCACAAATGAAGGCTTTCAAAGTAATACTCAATAGATAAGAGTTTTGTGCAAACAAGGAAGATGAAGAACATGATTAAATAAATCACCATATGAATGCTTGAAACACAACAACTCAAAAGCTTGCTGGAGATAGAGAGGAAATAGGTTTACTGACTCAACTGGTAACTAGGAGAAAGGTCCCTTCTTAGAGGGTAGCAGGGATTACAGGTCATAAAGAGCTTCCAAAAGATTATGGTACTTACTAGATTTGAGCCCTCATTGCCCCTATCATAAGCATCTTGAAATGATTAAGGTTAAAGTGAACAAAGATGGAGTATATGCTTGACGAAATATAAGTTGGCAATCTCATGTCCGTTGAATATGAGGGCCACTCCTCATGCATACTCGACTTTGGGTCCAGGTAAGTTCTTGTCATTGTAAGTATTTGCATATCATTGAGAACCGCCAATGGGGTACCCCTTGCACATGGTACAGGAGCTTTCCCATAACCAAAATGACAAGGCAAGCAGACAATGAGCATCTCAGCGATCTTTTTATTTACCACATGCATAGCTTTTTATTGAGGATGCTTCATAGATGACTCACTATGGTGATGCTGCAAGTTTCCACCATGATTAAGCATGGCTTAGTCTAGCGGCCCAGGCGTTTCTCTAACACAGAATACAAACTCCATGGACTTACAAGTTCCCTCTTTATTTCACACTGTTGACATCCATAGACAAAAGAGCACGATATCAACTGTGTACAGGGTACAAGTGCAATGTTGAAAACGTTCCCTGTGACAGCACGGTTCTGCTAATTCCAACGTATAGATGCAAGCATATACAACTTCGATGTTCACAATTGTTCAAGTTTATTAGGGGCAAGGAAATAAGGTGTGCCATAAAGTTCGTGAGAGCTTTACTAACTAGTTTTCTCATAACAAAATACTTTTTAATTTGAAAGGTAGATGAAGCTTGAGAATTTGCTTGGAATAGCAAAAGCTACTAGGTAGATATGGTGGACACAAGTGGCAAAAGTTTTGGGTTCAAAGGATTTTGGAAACATGAGAAGTATGCCTTCTCAAAACAGGTTTTTGGCTAGCAAGGCTGGGTAGCAAGCAAGAGAGTTGAAAGAAACAAGCAAACATACAAGTAATAAAGCCAAACATGCAATCTTCCTTGAGGACACAAAAGATCTTAAATAAAGAATACCAAGCTTATGAGCCAACAAGAAAGAAAACAAATGATACCAAATACCTGTAAGCTTTTTATTTCTTTCTTTTTCTTTCAAACTAATGCCACTGACCAGAACTCGGTTTGCCAAAAACAATTTAGATCCACTTGATGATCCCAGAGTGGTGCCAATACTGATCAACAAGATCCATCATATAATAGAGATTGCAAACTAAAATAAGAAGTGCAAAAAGTAAAAGATGAGACTTCTCATTAATATTCAATAAAGGAACTCACACCAACGGATACATAGATAATCAACTAAAGGAGAGATACTTCCACATGCAAACCAAACTATAAGATAACCTCTCTACCACAGATATGAATCCACTAAAAAGGTAAAAGATAAAAGATAAAGGTGGTGATACCGCGGCACTCCCGCAAGCTTGAAACAAGTCAAGGGGATGCCAAACCTGATGACGAATTACTCCTTCGGTGGTGGTGTTCTCTTGTCATCATAAAACTTCCAAGGCAATGGTTCCCCATCCAAAAAGGATGTCCTTGTCTATGCAATCCTGAAACTAGCAGCAGAGCTTATGCAATCAAATCTAGCCTCATACTCATAGTTTTGATTATGTATGTCATAGAACAGTGCTTGCAATTGATTGGTGGTCTGACGGAGTGAGAAGATCTCTTCTCGGAGCTCAGCAACTTCTCCCTCATGCTTGGTGATGAGTTCTGAACTTATCTTGTGAATAACATCCACCTCGCGTTCTGCCATCTTCTTGTACCTAAAGACTTATTGTTCCAACGCTTCCATCCTATCTTCCAGACTGCCTTCTCCTTTAGGGCCTTGAACTTCTTTCATATGTACCTTCCCCTCTTTAAGGATCAACACTTTGGGATGAATCCTCAACTCATACATGTACGGGTTGAGGACATCCGCAGAGGAATCCTCCGTGGGTGATCCAGAGGAAGACATTGAGGCTCCAAATCTGAGAATTTTTTCTGACAGAAACAGATCAAAACAAAAACACGATACAAGAACCTCGGGGAACCCGGGGGGTTATATATTACGAAGATTCAATGCATAAGGAAGGTTTTGACATGGAAACGAGGTTGAGACGGAGTCTGAGGGGGAGACACCCTCCTCAGGCGCGGCCAGGCTAGGCTCGCGCCTGGGGTGGGTTTGTCCACCCCGGGCTCCGTTTCCTCTTCAGTTTCGTATCGTAACTTCCCTTATGTATTAAAAACATCAAAAATATAAAAAGATTGGGGTTTCACGAATCTTCTGTTTTCACCACTTTTACATATTCAAGGGCGAACTCTGTAGTTTCTGGTGGTTGGCTTCTGATAAATTCTTCTAGAGTTATCATTTGAATAACATCAACGTTTTCATTATAATAATCTCCAGAAATATAATGTTTTAGTATTTGACCATTCACCACCTGTGTTGTGTCATCATTTAGAGAAGAAATTTTAATGGCACCTGAACGGTACACTTCCTTGATAACAAAAGGTCCTTCCCATTTGGAGAGTAGTTTCCCTGCAAAAAATCTGAGACGAGACCTATACAAAAGAACTTTCTCACCAACATGGAACTCCCTTTTGAGAATTCTCCTATCATGCCATCTTTTTACTTTTTCCTTAAAGAGCCTAGCATTTTCGTAAGCTTCACCTCTCCACTCATCTAGATTACTTAAGTCGAGCAGTCTTTTCTCACCAGCAAGTCTAAAGTCTCCATTCAACTCTTTCACTACCCAATAAGCTTTGTGTTCTAATTCTAAAGGCAAGTGACAAGATTTCCCAAAGACCATTTTGTAAGGATACATCCCCATAGGATTTCTATAAGAACTTCTATAAGACCACAAAGCATCATTCAACTTTTTAGCCCAATTTTTCCTAGATCTATTGACAGTCTTCTGCAAGATAGATTTGATTTCCCTATTGGAAAATTCTACTTGCCCACTAGTTTGGGGGTGATAAGCTGAAGCTATTCTGTGGTTTACATCATACTTAGCGAGAGTTTTTCTAAAACCCCTATGAATAAAATGAGAGCCTCCATCAGTCATGAGATATCTAGGCACACCGAACCTAGGAAAAATGACATCTTTAAGCATTTTCAAAGAGGTCTTACCATCAACACTGTTTGTAGGCAGTGGAGGCGCGTAGTGGAGGCCATACTTGGCCATGGCCCACCCTTATATCTCAATTTTCTTTAGGATTTGATAATAAAACAACCCATTAATATTAATTGTCCCAGTCTATATTGAGCCGACCCATCCTTTATTTGGTGTCACGCTCCGCCACTATTTGTAGGTATGGCTTCTACCCACTTTGTGACATAGTCAACAACAACAAGAATAGGAGTATACCCTTTTAAAGGAGGAAAAGGCCCCATAAAGTCAAATCGCCAACAATCAAAAGGTTCAATAACAAGGGAATAATTCATAGGCATTTCATTGCGTCTAGAGATGTTACCTACTCATTGGCATTCATAACATGATAAGACAAACTTCCTTGCATCTTTAAAAATGGTAGGCCAATAAAATCCAGATTGTAAAACCTTTTGTGCAGTCCTATCCCCAGCATGATGTCCTCCATAAGCACTGCCATGACATTTTCTCAATATCTCTCGTTGTTCAAATTCTGGAACACATCTTTGCATAATTCCATCTACTCCTTCTTTATATAAGTGTGGGTCATCCCAAAAGTAATGCCTTAGATCATAAAAGAATTTCCTTCTTTGCTGGGCTGTAAAGGTTGGAGGCAAATACTTGGAAACAATAAAGTTAGCATAATCAGCATACCAAGGACTCTCATGTGGACTTACCCTTATTGCAGCTAATTGCTCATTTGGAAAACTATCATTAACAGGCAAAGGGTCAAAAGAAATGTTTTCCAAACGAGATAAATTATCAGCAACAGAATTATCAGCACCTTTCCTATCCATAATATGCAAATAAAACTCTTGCAAAAGCAACACCCACCTTATAAGCCTAGGCTTAGCGTCCTTCTTCGTCATAAGGTATTTAATAGTTGCATGATCAGTATGAATAGTAACCTTGGAATCAACAATATAAGGTCTAAACTTACCACAAGCAAAGATTACAGCCAAGAACTCCTTTTCAGTAGTAGCATAATTATTTTGAGCAGCATCCAAAGTCTTGCTAGCATAATGAATGACATTCAACTTCTTGTCAACATGTTGTCCAAGGACATCACCCACAGCAAAGTCACTAGAGTCACACATAATTTCAAAAGGTAAACTCCAATCAGGTGGTTGTACTATAGGAGTAGTTGTCAAAGCTTTCTTAAAAGTTTCAAAAGCTTCCTTACAATCATCATCAAAAACAAAAGGTACATCTTTTTGAAGAAGATTAGTAAGGGGCTTTGAAATTTTGGAGAAAACTTTAATAAACCTCCTATAGAAACCAGCATGACCAAGGATACTACGAATACCTTTGATATCTCTATGACAAGGCATCTTCTCAATTGCTTCAATTTTGGCTCTATCAACTTCGATGCCTCTTTCAGAGATCTTGTGTCCAAGAACAATCCCTTCATTAACCATGAAATGACATTTCTCCCAGTTAAGAACAAGGTTGGTTTCCTCACATCTTTGCAAAACTTTGTCAATGTTGTGCAAACAGTTATCAAAATAAGTTCCATAGACGGAAAAATCGTCCATGAAAACCTCCATAATTTCTTCACAAAAACCATGAAAGATAGCAGACATATATCTCTGAAAGGTAGCAGGAGCATTACATAAACCAAAAGGCATATGCCTATAAGCATAAGTACCATAAAGAAAAGTGTAAGTGGTTTTCTCTTGGTCCTGTACTTTCACAGCAATTTGAGAAAACCCAAAATAACCATCAAGAAAACAAAAGTGAGTCTTTTTGGACAACCTCTCAAGCATCTGATCAATAAAGGGTAAAGGATAATGATCTTTCTTAGTAACTTTATTAATCTTTCTAAAATCAATGCACATTCTATACCCAACCACTACTCTTTGGGGTATAAGCTCATTATCCTCATTAGGCACAATAGTTATTCCCCCTTTCTTGGGAACACAATGAACAGGGCTAACCCATTTACTATCAGCAATAGGATAAATAATACCAGCATCAAGGAGTTTTAATACCTCATTTCTTACCACATCCTTCATCTTAGGATTTAGGCGTCGTTGGTGCTCAACAACTGGTTTTGCATCAGGCTCTATATTAATAGCATGTTGACATATAGTAGGAGAAATCCCCTTTAAATCATCAAGAGTATAGCCTATATCTCCTCAGTGTTTCTTCAATATCTCTAATAACCTTTCTTCTTCCTTTCCTAAAAGTTTAGAACTAATAATAACATGATATATCTTTTTGTCATCAATATAAGCATATTTAAATCATCAGGTAAAGGTTTTAATTCGAAAAATAGGGTCCCCTTTAGGTGGTAGTGTGGTACCCAAATCTTCCACAGGTAGATTATGCTTAAGTAACTCACGCTCACGAAGGAAAGCCTCGTCAATCTCATTTCTTTCCTTTATGAAGGCATCACTTTCATGATCTTCCATGAACTGCTGCAAGGCATTGTTAGGAGCAAGAGAAATAGCAGAAAGTTGTTCAACCCTGTAATCCTCATTAGGCAGTTCATTTTCATAAGGAGTTTTGGCAAATTTGGAAAAATTAAACTCATAAGACTCTCCAGCAAACTTAGTCAAAACTTTGTCCTTCCTACAATCTATGATAGCCCCACAAGTGTTCAGAAAGGGTCTACCAAAGATAATAGGATAGGTTTTACTAGCTTCTTTACCAAGTACTAGAAAATCAGCAGGATATTTAATCTTACCACAAAGGACCTCCACATCTCTTACAATGCCAATGGGGCAAACTTGCTCTCTATTAGCCAGGTGAATAACCACATCAATGTCCTCAATCTCACAAGGACTAATCTTATGCATAATTTCCTTGTAAAGCTCATAAGGAATAGCACTAGAACTAGCACCAATATCACATAAACAATAGTAAATATGACTACCAATTTTAACAGAAATCACAGGGACACTAGCTTTTCTAACTCTCTTAGGATGAGAAACAACATTAGTGGCATCTTCATAGAAGACAATATGCTCATCCTCTATATTTCTAGTGACAAGATCTTTCACAATAGCTACTACAGGCTCAATATCAATAAGCTCATCGGACCCTATAGTTTTCTTTGCACTTATGCTAACCACATTATCCATAATAGAGTGCTCCCTTACCTTGGAAGGAAAAGGGGTTTTCTCAACATAAGGTTCAGGCAAAATAGGATCAATAGTACAAACCTCTGTGCTAGCTGGAACATGGGTAACAATGTCTTTATAAGGAGCATGGTACTTGTCCCACTCTTTCTTGGGAATTTAAATATAAGAGGCAAAGGCATTAAAACATTTTACAAGAACTTGAGGGTCAAGACCAAACTCATTACTTATATCACAGAAGTTGTCAGTACCCATAAAAGATTTAATACATTCATAATCATAGTTTATACCTGACTTTCTTCCTTTGTCATTCTCCCAAGCTTCAATGTTCTCTTGAATACGGTCTAGTAGATCCCATTTAGCTTCTTCCTTCATACGTGTGAATGATCCAGCACAAGAAGCATCTAGTAAATCTTTATCATGAAGAGAAAGCCTAGCATAAAAGTTATTGAGAATAATATTGTTAGGGAGTTCATGAATAGGACATTTAAGCATTAGTAACTTCCATATCCCCCAAGCTTGAGTTGTACTCTCTCCATCAAGAGGCCAAAAGTTATATATAAGATTTCTATCCTTATGAATCTCACTAGGAGGATAAAATTTAGAGTAAAAGAGAGATGACATCTCCTCCCATTCCATGGATTATCCATTCTTCAGCAGCTTATACCATTCTTAAACTCTCCCTTTCAAGGATATGGAGAGTAAATTTTTCTTCACCTGTTTAGTTGTGATACCTGCACACTTAAACAACCCGCATAATTCATGGATAAAAAGGAAGTGATCACCGGGATGGACAGTTCCATCCCCAAAATAATAATTATCCATAACATGATTAACAATACTTGTAGGTATCTTAAAAGGATCTATCTCAACAGGAGGTGATTCATCTACTACCCTAGCAGTGGTAGTAGTTTTCCCAAACAGAAAACCAAGTGGGTTATCCATATTGGAAGCAAAGTAACAAGCAACAACAAGAGTAATACTCACAGTGAAAGTTTCCCTTACCAGTTCCACTCTTCAATAGCACTTCACTCCCCGGCAACGGCGCCAGAAAATAGTCTTGATGACCCACAAGTATAGGGGGTGTATCGTAGTACTTTCGATAAATAGGAGTGTCGATCCCAACGAGGAACAGAAGGTGCTAAACAGTGGTATGGAGCAGGAAATCCCTGTTAATACTTAGCAAAAGGAATTTTAGTGGTTTTCTGATAAGGCAACAAAACAAAGAGCAAGTAACAAAAGTAACGAACAAACGGAGCAAGTGGCCCAATCCTTTCTTAGCAAAGGACAAGCCGGTGGAAATACTTATAAGGACCAAACGTTCTCGAGGACACATGGGAATTCTGTCAAGTGCTTTCGCTTCAAATAGCTGAGTACTCTTCTCTGGTGTTGTAAGTGTTGTGTGGGTGAACCTGTGCTAACATACCAACCTTACTTGGACTAATACATACTTGTGATTAAACCCCCTGCAAACATCTATAACTACAGGAAAGTAATTAAGATATAAATCTAACCACTTCCTTAAACTCTGAGATCCTACGCTCCCTTGTGCAAAGGTGTCCTAACGGGGGTTCAGGTATCTGTCACTCCGGCAACCCCATGGTTAGTAGCCAAATACACAATGCATTCCCCTAGGCCCATAAATGGTGAAGTTGTAGGGTTCGCAGCATAGAAAACAAAAAATTTCCAACGATGGGAACTATGTACCAAGATCTATCTACTAGATACAAACAACGGGTGGATGTATATCCGTAGAGAACATACCCTTGAAGACCGACAAAGCTTAACGAGTTCAACTCGTGGTTGATGTAGATGATCTCTTGCCGATCTCAAGATCGAGAGGAAGTCCTAGCGCCGCAAATCAGCAGCGCATCCGTGATCGCACACACGTTCGAGGCACCGAGCAACCTCCGTCTCCTCGCTCCAGCGATGCAGCGGAAGCACAACTCTTTCTTGCCGAATAGCCACCGGGAACATGTATCTCGCTAGTCCGAGACCATGGGGATAAATTCTAGAGGGGGAGAGAGATCCTTCACGAGGAGGTGTGAGAGACAAGTGAGGAGGGGGCTCCTTTTATAGGAGGAGGGGGCACCCAAGGGGTGGCCGCCGGCCATGGGGGGCTGCCCCCTCCCCTCCTTCATTCATATGGGTGGACACTCCACTCACAAAATTCCCTTTAAATTCCCTCCACTCAAAAGTCCACTCAAATTCCCATTAAATTTCCACCAAATTTAATGCAAACTCTCATTAAATAAAACTCTTTTATTTTATTCAGAATTTTGTCAATTACTTTAATGACAAACATTCACAAATAACCCCTTGCTAGAATTCCATTTCACATGCATAAACACTTTATGCAATTTCACCCGAAAACCTGTTTCGGTATCTAGTGAAATAAATTCATGCGCTTGTTCATTCTTTCGGCATGAAACTTTTGCTCCAGTTGGATGTCGGTATCTCTTAAGTGTGTCACCCTACGGTTCGTGAATAATGCGGACATGATCGAGACCCCTCTCGGATCAATAATCAGAAGCGGGATCTGGAGACCCATACTGACTCCCACACATTCAACGATGACTTTCTTGTGATCGTCGGAACCTTTTACGCTAGTATCTTAATCCCTTTGTTTCACGATACATTACATGTCCGAGATTCGATCATCGGTATCTCCATACCTAGTTTGATCTCGTTACCGACATGCACTCTTTTCTCGTTCCCGTGATATAACATACTAGTGATCAAATCACTTGCTTGCAAGCTAATCAATGTGATATCACCGAGAGGGCCCAGAGTATATCTATCCGTCATCGGGATGGAAAAATTCCACTCTCGATCCATGAGCCTCAACATAACATTTTATTAGTTCTGAATCCATCTTTATAATCACCCTGTTACGGTGTGACGTTTGATGTTATCAAGAAACTCTTCCGGTGTTAGTGATTGACATGACTCATGGTATAAGGATTAGGATCACTTTGTAAGTTGTTATAGCAATATAAACTCAATGACTTTGATCGTAATGCTATACTTCGGATGAATGTTCATCACACCATTACACTAATGTTGTGATCCCGTTATTAACAACATCCAATCTCCATGATCAGGAAACCTTGATCATCTTGTTAATCAACGAGCTAGTTTATGAGAGAGGCATAACTAGGAACTTTCTGTTTGTTTATTAAACACACATGTATTAACGTTTCCGTATTAATACAATTATAGCATGCAAAATAAACATCTATCATATACTTGGAATACACATAATAAACACTTTATTATTGCCTCTCAGGGCATATTCCCTTCAGTCTCCCACTTGCACTAGAGACAATAATCTAGTTACATAGTGATAAATCTAACACCCATCGAGTTCTGGTGTTGATCATGTTTTGCTCTAGGGAGAGTTTTAGTCAACGGATCTGCTACATTGAGATCCGTATGTACTTTACAAGTCTTTATATCTCCATCCTTGACATGCTCGCGGATGGAGTGAAACCGGCGCTTAATATGCTTGGAATGCTTCTGAGACCTTGGCTCTTTGGCATTGGCAATGGCACCATTGTTGTCACCATATATCACCATTGGGTCCAACGCGTTTGCCACCACTCCTAGTTCGGATATGAACTCTTTCATCCAAACTGCTTCCTGAGCCGCTTCTGAAGTAGCAACATATTCGGCCTCCGTTGTTGATCCCGCTACCACAGGTTGTTTGGAGCTCCTCCAACTAACCGCTCCGCCATTCATGAGAAATACGTATCCGGATTGAGACTTAGAGTCATCTGGATCGGTGTCAAAGCTAGCGTCAACATAAAACTTAGCAACGAGCTCTTCTTCACCTCCGTATACAAGAAACATATCCTTAGTTCTTCGTAAGTACTTAAGGATATTCTTGACCGCTATTAGTGTTCCGAACCTGGATCCGATTGGTACCTACTAGTCAAACTAATAGCATGTGCCACATCCGGTCTTGTACATAGCATGGCGTACATTATAGAGCCTATGGCTGAAGCATAGGGGACTTTGTCCATTATCTCTCTTTCTTCCGCCGAAGCCGGACTTTGAGTCTTACTCAATGTCTTGCCTTGCAACATAGGTAAGAACCCCTTCTTACTTCCGTCCATTTTAAACTTCTTTAAAATCTTATCAAGGTATGTACTTTACGATAGTCCTATTAGGAGCCTAGATCTATATCTATAGATCTTTATGCCTAATATGTATGACGCTTCACCTAGGTCCTTCATTGAAAATTTGCTGTTTAGATAACTTTTAACACTGTTTAAAAGATCTATATCATTTCCGATCAATAATATGTCATCCACATATAATATCAGAAATGCCACATTGCTCCCACTCACTTTCTTGTAAATACAAGCTTCTCCATAAGTTTGGACAAGTCCAAACTCTTTGATCACCTCATAAAAGCGGAGATTCCAACTTCGTGATGCTTGCTTCAATCCATAGATGGATCGCTGAAGCTTGCACACCTTGTTAGCATCCTTAGGATCGACAAAACCCTTTGGTTGTATTATATACAACTCTTCCTCAATATTACCATTGAGAAACGCGGTTTTTACATCCATCTGCCATATCTCATAATCGAAATATGTAGCAATTGCTAACATAATCCTAACTGACTTTAGCATCGCTACGGGAGAGAATGTCTCATCGTAGTAAACTCCTTGAATTTGTCGAAACCCCTTTGCGACAAGTCGAGCTTTATAGACGGTCACATTACCATCAGCATCAGTTTTTCTTTTGAAAATCCATTTGTTCTCCACGGCCTTTCGGTCGTGAGGTAAGTCCACCAAGTTCCAAACTTGATTTTCATACATGGATTCCATCTCGGATTTCATGGCTTCTAACCATTTGTTGGAATCCGGGCTCATCATCGCTTCTTCATACGTCGCAGGGTCATCATTTTCATCAACCATGAAATTCATGACAGGATTTCCGTACAGCTCGGGAGCTGCACGCGTCCTGCTTGACCTGCGAGGTTCGGTAGTACTCTCTTTTGGAGTTTCATGATCATTATCATTAGTTCCCTCTTCAACAGGTGGAGCCAACTCCGGAACAACTTCCGGCGCTGCGCTACTCGCCATACTTTGAAGAGAAGGTTCAATAACCTCTTCGAGTTCTACCTTCCGACTACTCACACCTTTCGCGAGAAACTCTTTCTATAGAAAGGATCAATTCTTGGCAACAAAAACCTTGCCCTCGGATCTGTGATAGAAGGAATACCCAATAGTTTCCTTAGGGTATCCTATGAAGACGCATTTTTCCGCTTTGGGTTTGAGTTTATCCAGTTGAAGTTTCTTCACATAAACATCGCATCCCCAAACTTTAAGAAATGACGGCTTAGGTTTGTTTCCAAACCACAATTCATACGGTGTCTTTTCAACAGATTTAGATGGTGCCCGATTTAAAGTGAATGCAGCAGTTTCTAGTGCATAACCCCAAAATGACAACGGCAAGTCCGTCAGAGACATCATAGATCGAACCATATCTAATAAAGTACGATTACGACGTTCCAACACACCATTTCTCTGTGGTGTTCCGGCAGGTGTGAGTTGTGAAACAATTCCACACTCTTTCATGTGAGTGCTAAACTCGTAACTTAGATACTCACCTCCACGGTCAGACCGTAGAAATTTGATCTTTCTATTACGATGATTTTCCACTTCATTCTGAAATTCCTTGAACTTTTCAAAGGTTTCAGACTTGTGTTTCATCAAGTAGATATAACCGTATCTACTCAAATCATCCGTGGAAGTAACAAAATAACGATATCCACCTCACGCCGACACACTCATTGGACCACATACATCAGAATGTATGATTTCCAATAAATCTGTCACCCGTTCCATTGAACCAGAAAACGGTGTTCTAGTCATCTTGCCCATAAGACATGGCTCACATGTATCAAATGATTCATAATCAATTGATTCCAAAAGTCCATCCGAATGGAGCTTCTTCATGCGTTTAACGCCAATATGACCTAGACGACAGTGCCACATATATGCGGATATATCATCATTTAGTTTAATCCTTTTAGCATCAACATTATGAATATGTGTAACATTATCATCGAGATCTAATAGAAATAAACCATTCATCATCGGTGCATGACCATAAAAGATTTCATTCATATAAATGGAACAACCATTGTTCTCGGATTTAAATGAATAACCACTTCGCATCAAACACGATCCAGATACAATGTTCATGCTCAGTGCAGGCACCAGATAACATTTATTCAAGTTTATAACTAATCCCGACGGCAAGTGGAGAGGCAGCGTTCCGACGGCGATCACATCAACGCTTGATCCATTGCCGACACGCATCTTGACCTCACCCCTTGCTAGCGGTCGCTTGTTCCGCAGCCCCTGATTCGAGTTACAAATATTAGCAACTGAACCGGTATCAAATACCCAGGTGCTACTGCGAGCACTAGTCAAGTACACATCAATAACATGTATATCATATATACCTTTGTTTGCCTTGCCGGCCTTCTTGTCTGCCAGATACTTGGGGCAGTTGCGCTTCCAGTGGCCAGTCCCCTTACAATAGTAGCACTCGGTATCAGACTTAGGTCCAACTCGGGGTTTCTTTTCAGGCACGGCAACAGGCTTGCCGCCCTTACTTCCCTTCCGTTTTCCCTTCTTGTCTTTCTTGAAACCAGTGTTCCTATTGATCATCAACACTTGATGTTCCTTTTTGATCTCCACTTCTGCAGTTTTAAGCATTGACAGAAGCTCGGGGAGAGACTTCTTCATGCCTTGCATATTATAGTTCATCACGAAGCTCTTATAGCTAGGTGGCAGAGACTGCAGAACACGATGGATGCCTAAGTCAATGGGAATCGTTATTCCCAAGGACACAAGCTTATCGGCGTAACCCGACATCTTGAGTACATGCTCACTAACGGAGCTGTGCTCTTCCATCATGCAGCTAAAGAACTTTTCTGAAGCGTTGTAGCTCTCTACAGCAGCATGTGTGTCGAAAATCATTTTTAACTCACCCATTGTATCAAATGCATTGCCATTTTCGAAACGCTTTCGAAGTTCCGGCTCTAGCCCATACAATATGCCGCAATGAACTAAGTTGTGGTCCTCCTGACGAGTCTGATAGACATTCTTCTCCTTGTCAGGGGCATCATCAAAAGGTGGGGGGCCTAACGACGCTTCTAGCACGTATTGCTTTTGTGCAGTAGAGAGGAGAATCCTGAAATTCATGGCCCATTCGGTAAAGTTGCTACCGTTCGTTGCTAGTTTCTCTTTCTCCATGAACACATTGAAATTAAAAGCAGGTGGTGCCATCTACAATAGAATTTGTAAAGTTTAGACTAAGTGTATGATAGATTGAGTTCAACTAATCCATATTACGAATGAACTCCCACTCAAAAACGACATCCCTCGTGCCTTTTTGGTGATTACATGAACCAAATCCACTATACCAAGTCTGATCATCACGTGAGTCGGTATAGCTTCAAAGGCGAGCATCAAATGGGCATCATATCAACTATATGACTCATGCTTAACCTTTCGGTCCGTGTTCCGAGGCCATGTCTGTACATTCTAGGCTCGCCAAGTTAGAACCTTAGTATTCGCGTGTGTAACTGTTTTACACCCGAAATATGGTCGTGGATCCAAGAACACCCGATCATCACGTGATGTCTTGGAGCGACGAAACATAATCGGTGCATACTAAAGGAATAACACATTCTTATCTTGATATTAAAAAGAGGGATCATCTTATTATCCTAACAAAGCGCTAAACAAGCAATATAAGATGCTATCAAACATCATATGTTTATTAGTGAAATAATATGGTTCCCGCATATGATCTCTATCATGTGCACCGTGGTATGATCACTATCATACCTATATGTGTAAATCCAAGGTCTATGGAGTTTACACGCTATGTGTGTTGTAAGAGTATCATCTCATACTTCTACTTACAACACTACCATATTATAACACTAGCCCAGCAACAATCTAAACTAGACGCCTCTAATTTATCCATTACAAGTTTTACGTGGCTTAGGGCTTTCAAGATAGAACCGTTCTTACCTACGAACATGAACCACAACGAGGATAATCAAATTTTTGACAACTCGCTTGCAAAATAGATATTGACTATAGTAGGAGAGACAGACACCCGCTAGCCACTTATGCAAACTAGTTGCATGTCAAGCGTGGAACAGGTCTCATGTGCGAGGACATGTAAAGTTTGTCTGGGCCACTTCATCCCACTATGCCACCAATATCCAAAATTATAACAAAGGAGCAACAACATGATCATCATCGCCCACATACTCATATGTGTACTACCCGTGCAAAGTATCTACGCATAGATCCAGCTCTGATACCACTGTAGGGTTCGGAGCATAGAAAACAAAAATTTTCCAATGATGGGAACTATGTACCAAGATCTATCTACTAGATACAAACAACGGGCGGATGTATATCCGTAGAGAACATACCCTTGAAGACCGACAAATCTTAACGAGTTCAACTCGTGGTTGATGTAGACGATCTCTTGCCGATCTCAAGATCAAGAGGAAGTCCTAGCGCCGCAAATCAGCAGCGCATCCGTGCTCGCACACACGTTCGAGGCACCGAGCAACCTCCGCCTCCTCGCTCCAGCGATGCAGCGGAAGCACAACTCTTTCTTGCCGAATAGCCACCGGGAACATGTATCTCGCTAGTCCGAGACCATGGGGGATAAATTCTAGAGGGGGAGAGAGATCCTTCACGAGGAGGTGTGAGAGACAAGTGAGGAGGGGGCTCCTTTTATAGGAGGAGGGGGGACACCCAAGGGGTGGCCGTCGGCCATGGGGGTCTGCCCCCTCCCCTCCTTCATTCATGTGGGTGGACACTCCACTCACAAAATGCCCTTTAAATTCCCTCCACTCAAAAGTCCACTCAAATTCCCATTAAATTTCCACCAAATTTAATGCAAACTCTCATTAAATAAAACTCTTTTATTTTATTCAGAATTTTGTCAATTACTTTAATGACAAACATTCACAAATAACCCCTTGCTAGAATTCCATTTCACATGCATAAACACTTTATGAAATTTCACCCGAAAACCTGTTTCGGTATCTAGTGAAATAAATTCTTGCGCTTGTTCATTCTTTCGGCATGAAACTTTTGCTCCAGTTGGATGTCGGTGTCTCTTAAGTGTGTCACCCTACGGCTCATGAATAATGCGGACATGTCGAGACCCCTCTCGGATCAATAATCAGAAGCGGGATCTGGAGACCCATACTGACTCCCACATATTCAACGATGACTTTCTTGTGATCGTCGGAACCTTTTACGCTAGTATCTTAATCCCTTTGTTTCACAATACATTACATGTCCGAGATTCGATCATCGGTATCTCCATACCTAGTTTGATCTCGTTACCGACATGCACTCTTTTCTCGTTCCCGTCATATAACATTCTAGTGATCAAATCACTTGCTTGCAAGCTAATCAATGTGATATCACCGAGAGGTCCCAGAGTATATCTATCCATCATCGGGATGAACAAATTCCACTCTCGATCCAAGAGCCTCAACATAACACTTTATTAGTTCTGAATCCATCTTTATAATCACCCTGTTACGGTGTGACGTTTGATGTTATCAAGAAACTCTTCCGGTGTTAGTGATTGACATGATCTCATGGTCTAAGGATTAGGATCACTTCGTAAGTTGTTATAGCAATATAAACTCAATGACTTTAATTGTAATGCTATACTTCGGATGAATGTTCATCACACCATTACACTAATGTTGTGATCCCGTTATTAACAACATCCAATGTCCATGATCAGGAAACCTTGATCATCTTGTTAATCAACGAGCTAGTTTATGAGAGAGGCATAACTAGGAACTTTCTGTTTGTTTATTAAACACACATGTATTAACGTTTCCGTATTAATACAATTATAGCATGCAAAATAAACATCTATCAAATACTTGGAATACACATAATAAACACTTTATTATTGCCTCTCAGGGCATATTCCCTTCAGAAGTATCATGTAGTCGACGTTCACATGACACCACTAGAAGAATAGCACCACAACTTAAACACTAAACCATTGAATAATAACTCATCACAGATTCACTACTAGCAACATGACTTCTCCCATTTCCTCAAGAACTAAACGAACTACTCACAAGACATCATATGGATCAAGATCAAAGATGATATGATAATGGATAACAATATGAACATAAACAATAATCCAATGATTCCACTCACAAGTATCAACTACAATAGTAATCAACATCGGGAAAATTTCCCCTAACGAACTAAAGCAATATCCAACACAATTGTTACAGCGGGTTGGAGTGGTGATGATGGTGCTGGTGGAGATGATGGTGTGGATGATGATGATCCCGATGAAGCCTAGCTTGATGACGGTGTTGATGGCGACGGTCTCCCCTCTCCGGGAAGGAATTCCCCCGGTAGAAATCTGTCTACCGGAGAGATCTTTCTCTCTCGGTGTTTTCCGCCCCCCAGAGGCGGCGGAAATCTATCTGTGGTCGCTCCCCGAGCCTTAGGGTTTCTAAGGGAAGATATGGGCGAAGGGGCGGAGTCGGAGGTCGGGCAGGTGGGCCACACCTGCCCTAGGCACGGGGTCAGGTGGGCCCGCGCCTAGGGGGTGTGGGCCCCCTGAGGCCCCACTTCGTCCCTCCTTCTGGCTTCCTTCGTCTTCTGGTAACATAATATGTTTCCATATTTTTCTAGTATTTTTTTGATCTTCGCGAAATTGCAACGAAACGCCTTCTTTTCCATCAGAATCCAAACCCCGGCAGTCCATCCTCCAGGAATCATCCAACATGCATAAACAGATGAAAAGCCATAAGTAATACCTCATAATAAGACAAATATCAATGAATAGAGGTAAATTATGATATAGAATGGTGATGCAAATTGGGTGTATCATTAGGCTAGCACATGGATTAGTTGATGACTATGTTTTGCAAGTCATAGACATAGAGTTATCAAACCAATGATGTGGACACATCTTATATATGAACATGGGTTGGACAGACCCAACAAGAGACATGGCAAGATTTCTTATAGCTCTCTTCCCCCTCTCTCTACATGATGTGTACACTTTATCCTTATAACTGATATTGTCGCATGTACTCGAAATGTGAACTGACCTAGTTAGGGGCTATCAAATGCTATATCATAACAAGGTAGCTTTTGGGCTTGTCATGAAGCATATGCTACGAGGCATGGTCAATCAAGATGGGATTTACCCCTATCTACACGAGAGAGAGAGAGAGAGAGAGAGAGAGAGAGAGAGAGAGAGATCTGGACCCCTCGATTGATCGGATCTATAAATGCATGACCGTTTTACTTATGGTCAAGAGTTAACCTAGTAAGGGTTTCTGAATGACAGATCGAGAAAGAGTGGTCAGTTTTGAGATGGACCAAATATTGTGAGGCAAATAGAATCACATGTACGTAATATTGTGATGGTTCATCTGATATAATCTTTATGCGTGTTTAGAAGTTGACACGTCTTGCTAGAGGCTGTTACCAATTATTGGCCCAGTAGAAGTACTCATGCCATGTCTATATGTGCGTGAACCTATAGGATCATACACTTAAGGGTCTGAAAGCCTTCGGATTGGATCTTAATTAGACGAGGCTTAGGAGTGCTAATGAGCCTCAAATGTGGAGGCCCATCAAGGACGCCTATATAAGAGAGGGTGAGACGAGCTGATTAGTGTTAATCACTCCACCTAGCCATCACACCTCCCATGCCTTAGTTTCTCGTGTGGACCTAGTAGTCGGGCGTGTGACGCTTCAAATCCGCATGTGTGGATACCTTGGAAGTGGTGCATCTGTGGTACTTGGACGAGGCACATGAGAGGATTTGTTCGTGGGACGAGGCGACAAGGATGAGGAAATAGATCGTCTACACTATCCTGTCGTGCTTCACCAAGTTTCGCAACTGCATGTCTAGTGGTAATCCCATGATCTATGACTCTAGCAATCCTAGTTTATGTGTTAGAAATTTTGAATTTGCGCTAGTGTAGCCTACCCATATCCCTATAGTGGTATTAGAGTCGATGATATCAAGTTATAGATATGGGATGTTTGTATATGGTGAGATGTAGATCGATGTGATCGATTGTATGGTAGTGTGGTTCAGGATTGATCCGCGATTTGGTTTCCATGATCGTGTTGCAAAGGTCGTGTCCATGATCATGTTGCAAAGGTCGTGGAATGACATACTCCCGGCGATCGGTTTCTGCCATCGGGATAGACCGTGACACGTAACTTTATTTGCAGTGCGTGAAGATCAATATGATTGATCAAATCAGAACCTAGATTCATAATCGATGTACCGTGTAATATCAATGGAGATTGGTCGAATTGGAAGAACAATTGATTTAGGGTAAATATGATTTGCCTATCAAAATCTTTCATGAAAATTGCATAGATTGGATCTCTATTTTTCACTAATTTCTGGCCACGAGTGGCCCTGCCCCTTTGAACCCCGCGAGAGAAACCCCCGCCGACCCTCTATGGCCAGCGCCTTTGTATTTCATTTAGACTCGCATTGCGTTGCGTTGCGGTTCACATAGTCCGGTAGAATGTGATTCTATGCATAACTTGTTTTTACAATATGTATGTGAATAGTATGGCCCATATGTGTATGTGATGCATGCGTGTGTTTTTTATGCGAGTCGTGAGTACAACAACACAGCTGGAGCTGGAGCCAAATGTGTTTTCATATTATTGTAATGGATTGCGTGCCAAATTCTAATGATTCCATGATACTATGTTTTTTTTGTTACTAGATGTTAGAAGTAACAACTTCTATTAATTCTTGGAGAACAGATCACTTGGAGGAATGTTATACATAGATTATGAAGATGGAGATCGTGGTGAACAGGTTATATGGCAATGGAGATTTCCGTAAGAAAACCGGCCATATTATGTCACAACTAGCCATATTATGTCACAACTATGTGAATACTAATCCTGCTGTTTTGCTCCGACGTATTTTACAAGATAGAAGAACAATCCCACACAAATGCTAAGTTAAATATGCTCTCACAATTGTCGCATGGAACAAATGTATCACCATTCTACTCTCATCCTTGTGTGGTTGCGCCCAACACAGCCTAGAGGTAGGAGCCCTTGATATTTTTGTTCCCATGGAAGCGTCAGGTAGTTTGGTGGTCTATCCCGAATGGCGTTGCAAGTTTGATCAGGTTAGTGCTCATCATGTTATGTATTCTGTGCTATGATTACTCAACTATTTAGCAACCTGCCTGTGTTTGGTACTACCTCAGTTTCAAAATATAAGATATTTGAGAGGCTAAACTCGAAACATTTTATATTTTGAAACAGAGGTACTATCACCCAACGATTTTAGATTTACACTTATCTGAGTGAGACTGATGCAGCTGTTTTCTGAACATACGAAGTTAGTTCACCTTGTGCAGATTTTGTCTTCTGTAAGTTTTGAACATAATAAGAAGTTTTTAACCAATGAGTGTACGTACTCCCCTGTTACATTCACATTAAAAGATGTTATAGACTTTTTATAAAACACATGTATCTATTTAGTCTCTCAGTTCAACGGAAAACCCTTTTGGCTCCCGAGCTCTAGTGCTCCCTATTTATTAAAAAAATTAAAAACTACACCTATAAAAATTGTGAAACAAAATTCTAGAAGTTGCTAATAATGTATCCCACACACGTGCAAAATCTCAATTCAAACTATTTTGTATTCCAAGCAACAAAAAAATGACAAAGCGTTACTTTTTTGTGATTTGAAATCACTATATCATAGATCTACAATTTTGTCATTTTTATGTAGTTCAAAATACACATTATTTTGAATAGAGATTTGCATGTTTGTGGTATAGATCACGCCCTACATCCTGATTTGTTTTTAGATTTTTTTGGAACTCAAAATTATGATTCTTTTAAAAAAAAAAGGGGATCACTTGGACACCAAATCTCTATTGCTCCGTTCAATTCACAATTATTACAATTTTAGTTTTTTTCCAAAACACATGTATCTATTTTGCGCATAACTACGTGTGTGTTCAAGTTTCCACAATCTAATGAGCACAACTTTGTGTGCATTATTGTCCGGCAAATTAACTCATGGTGTGCATGCAGATCCAAGAATCATTTCTGTACAATGTAGACACACAAACAAAAAAGATTACCAGCATTGTAATACTGAATTATATGATTTTCTTAAGTTTGTCCATTTAATTTGGCATTAGTGCAGCAGCTAGGTAGCTAGCTTCGCGACAAAAGAGAGCACCAATGCGCAAAGGTGTAAACCTATTGCTAGTGATAAGCAGCAGCGTATCTTTCTCAACTGCAGTAGCGTGATGGCGTTGGGCCAAAATCAATCTAGAAGAGCATAGAACCTGCAATGTCAAAAGACTCATATCCTCATTCTTCTTATGATAGAAAATCTCCTCTGCCTGTGTCGAAATAAGGCGGCCCGGTTTCATGCCGGCCAGTAGGCTGTCCCTGAATCTATAGTATGGGCTATGGAGTATAGACAGTTGACAATGTTTCAGATCTGTAAATTTGTGCTGGGAACCTTCTCGCTGCTGAAGCTGATGTTCCTGGAGAGCCCTAAGCTTGTAGGCTCCTGGCTGTTGTTGATCGACAGAGCAATATCTGTGCCGGATGACTTGCTTGGCGTGCTGTCGCTGCTATCCAATGGGCTCTTTAACGATGGGTATGGCATGACAGTAGAAACTCTGCCGAAGACAGATGAAATTCAGTTCAATGAGAGATGATATGAATACAACAGGTTTTTCAGCAGCATTCATGCACCACAGCTTGCAAAGTATAATCACCAAAAACACTATTTTATTACCTTTCCTTTCGCTTCTCCAAGAATCGGGCAAGAGATGCTTTACGAGCTTGAGGGACAGCTGAAACAAGAACATAAATCAATATAACACTTTGCCAGGCATGATCCGCAATCCGAACTGAAATACATACAAATGGCCAGTGCAGGCAGGTAACAACTATATATGTACCTCTTGGTGCAACAGCTGCTGCAGCTGAAATTGCTTGTTGGACTGGTTCAGCTGAGGATGCCCGACTTACTGGAGGAACAACTGACGGTACGCCTAAAGATGACGGACCAGCACTCTCATTGTTAGAGCTTGATGTGCTTTTGGAGAGAGCCACATCTTGTAACACGGCAGGGATTGGAGTTGAAATGCCTGATACATGAGGCACAAAGGTCTCTGGTTTCTGAATTATAACCTTCCTTGCAGGTGAAACCTCACGTGCTGCAAATCTTGTATCGACGGTAACAAGCGTTTCAGATTTCTGGACTGCATTGGTTGGGCTTGGAATAGATGCCCTGCTTGCTAGAACCATAATTTCCTGTGCCTGTCAGAGTTAAAACACAATCAGTAAACACACTCACAATACCAAAAATGATCCATTCAGCATGAAGCTATTACCTTGTCCAGCGGGACATCAAATACATTCACGGCACCGTTGTAGAATATGGTCATTCGTGTAGGCTCTGGGTTCCTATTAGTGTGAACCATCCATTATTTTGTCAGCACAATTTTTTCTTCCATAAAGAGCCGAGGCTATGGTTTCAAGAGAGATTATGTACCCTGGACCGTACACGCCAACTGTAGAACTAGGCACAGGATTGTTCATCATGAGATACGGATTCTTGAACTGGACACCACCTGCAACACTTGGGAGGGTCTGTACCCTGAGCATGGGGTTGCCCGGATTGAACTGCATGATCGGCTGGTGAAACGGCCTGGATCCACCTTGTAGGTGACGAGCCGCCACGTCGTAGGAATCGATGTCATGTGCGTGTGCCAGAGCCGAGTACTGCTGCGGGCTGACATGACCATCGAATCCGAACTGGCTCTACCAAAACAGCACCAGCCATGTCAGACTACTAGTACTATCTAGTATCCTGTAGCATGTTAATGGCACGAACACGACGGTTGCAGGTCGGAACCTGATGATGGGGCATCCGAGCACCGGCCGTCACGACCGCCGGCTGCTGCCGGAATCCGGCAAACGAGTCCTCCCTCGCTGGCCTGAACGACATGAACGGCGGAGTAGCGGCGGCCTTTGCCTGGTACTGCCACTGCGTCGCCGGCGCTCCTCCTCCGAGGTAATCTGAATAACGGACGGCTCAATTCAAGCAGTGGTGGAAACATAAAGTACGTCTTATACTACATGTTGCAAAACTATGGTACGACAAAAAGAAGTACTATGAACAAATCTGAATTGAAAATCAGTAAATCATCATGCACAGGAAAGTCATTAACTACACGAACAGCTAATTGGCCGATGCAAATCACAGAAAAGGAAGGGACGAGAAAATAAGAGAAAACAAAAGGTAGGGAAGCAATAAGGAAAGGAAAGGTGCGGATTTCCCGTCCAGTCAATATCATCCCAAATCCGCCGCCACGGAAACCGCGGATCACATGCGAAGAAACACATCTACATCGCCGCGAGATACAATCGTATGCTACTACTACAATTGACCAATCAGTTCATGAGGCAGCGGATAGGAGTAGAAGAGACCGACCTGATTCCGGCTTGCTTCCCGCCTTTTCCTTCATCTCGCTCTCCTCCTTGATCCTCCCAATCGCGCCGAGGAAGTCCCGCTCCATGGGAGAACCAGAGAGAGAGAGAGAGATGCGCTTCGAAGAAGCGCTCGGCACGAAGCCTCTCTTTGATCTCTCTCTAGTCTCTACTACTCCTCGAGGCAGGATGCCCGCCGCTTGACTTTTCTTGCCCTGCTTTTCTCTTTCTCTAAAAACGTTCTGCTCCCCTTCTCGGGCTCTTATTTATTCGCGAGATTTAGGAAAGGAAAATTACGGGGAGAGAGAGAGAGAGGGGGAAGCAGCCATGATTAGTTCGTTAATTACTCGGCCCAATAAGTAATAAATTATAAGATGGGCGTTGGATGGCGCCTCGGCCCCGCACCGCCCACCGGCTCCGCGCCCGCCCCCACACCCACGTGCTTCTCCACATGCGCGCCGGCTCAGCCCGCGAGACTCTAGTCCAAAACGTCCAATGACACGTGGGTCCAAGGCGCGCGGGACCAAGCGTGGTGGCGCGCACTTGAATGGCGACGCCTCGTGCCGCGTTTGCTGAGCTGCCCGTGGGTCCGTTCACGTGCGTGAGGGGTCGACACGTGCCCCACGTCCGGGAGAGCACACGAGCCAAATTGCGGCCTATGTCGAGTGGGGACGAGACGAGCACGGACCCTGGATTCTCTGTGGGCGGGTGGTGGGCCCAGCGTGGTTTGCGTGAGAGGCCAGGCGTGGTCGTACCGTGTGCAGAATAAGAATTGTGTCACGACTAGTGGGGTGGCGTGTCGTTGCTGTTGAGCCAGAGTATTCTTTTCCTCTTTCTGCTGGATCTATATTCTTCGAGTCTTTGACCCACCACCATGTGCGCACGATCATTTCTTTTTATCAAGCTTGTGTGCTTCGCTAGATTTCCATTCTTTTAGGTCAAATCATGACAGCTTATGCTCATGGACCGGCACTATTCTTTTATCTCCATGCCTTTGATGTGATGATGACTTGTTTAAACTCTAGCCATGGACCCACGGTGTCAGAAAAGATGAGGTATGTATCCAATGAGAGAAGCCAAGTATTCTTGGATAATTCTAAAAGATCTCTACATTTATGGTACAGTACCATTTTACGTTTTAAAAATCAAAAACTGTCATTTAAGAAAATTCGTAAAGTTTGACTAACTTTATAAAAAATATTGCAATATTTGTGACTCTAATGTGGTACTATTAGATATATTTTTAAATTTAGTTTTATAATATGTTAATTTGATGTAATATATCTTGCTAGATTTATTTATAAAATTGGTTAAACTCGGTAAAATTTGGCTTAGCCAAAGCTAGAAGTACACTTATTTGCGGACGGAGGAAATATACTACTATATTATGATACTAGTATATGATATCATCTCGATAATGCGTAGTATCATGTAGTAGTATCATAGTCTTACTGTATTTATTGTTTTGTATAATCTTAATATAATATTGTGTATAAGATTTATTGGGATTAGTTTTTCTAGTTCTATATGCTACAATACCATATCTGCCTATAATATTAACATAATTTCTTTTATTATTAATTGCAGTGACACATAAGCATTTTATATGCCTGTAGTGCATGATATTACTACCTTCATACCGATTTATTGGGCTAACACAGAGTTTAAGAAAAAAGTTTGATCATAAAATTTATCAATAAAACATAAGTTATATGTTACAAAATTTATACCAATGGATTGATATTTAAAAACTCTTTTTAATGATATATTTTTTGTGACATATAATTCATATTTCATTGGTCAAATTTGTAGTTAAATATATTTCTTAGGATCCGTGTTAGTCCAATAAACCAGTATGAAAGAGATAACTATGATACCTTTATTGAGGCTCGTCTAATGCACATCCTTTGCAGTCTGCTATTTAAGACGTAAATTGGCACTCAAACTGATATGGCTCTCAAACTGACCGGTGGTACCAATTTGTCAACGCTAAGATGGCAAAAATATGTGCAAATTGTTGAGGTGGATTATGGTCCACATGTATGTCTGTCAGTTCAATTAAAAAACAAAATATCGAAAAATTAGACGAGGTCCTCTTTTTAGGATATGCTAAATGAATATCATCATAGCACGTCTTTAATCCGGCTAATCCGGATGGCCCACAGTTCATAGCAAGGCCTATGGCCTGCTAGGTGGCCCAGTTAGACGGATCCAGAAAGGGGCCCATGCCGGATAAAGGAAGTTTACGATACAGTCAAAGACCAACCCAGAGCCTTGAAATGCAAGGCAAGAATACTAGTTGGTATTAGTGTAGGACTCTATGACCTGTCTGGCAAGGATTTTTTCCTGTAACCCTAGATTCTGGCGTCTTTATAAGTCGGACTACTCGGAGCCTTTAGGGCACAACTTACATCGATACACACACCTCGTGTAGCGAACTAATCCATGTAACTCGACGTATTGCCATTATAATGATTTATAACAAGAGTAGGATTCTGCCATCGTCGTGAGATCTGAACCTGGATAAGTTGTGTTACCTTATACCCGCCAACTCGCCGCCTTCCCCCACCTCTATAAACATGCTATGTGAGGACCCCTCCATGGCGTACTCATCGACAATACCACGACAGTTGGCGCCCATCATGGGACAAAAGGTGCTTCGATCTCTACACCAGGTGAGGCCCATCCTCTTCGCGGTAATCGACGAAACCATAGCCATTGGGTGTTTCGTATTCTCTGGCAACATTCTGATCATCCCACCCGACGAGTTCTGGATCCCGGCGAAGTCTAACCCCACCCGCTGCTCAATTGTTCTTATCGGGGACATCCACATCTTCATTAGCGAAACCGTCTCGGGAACAAGCTCCCAAGAACTTGAACACGTGTCAAGGCCCGCACGGACAGACTCCGAGCAGGACACGTTCACGGAAGGATCGAGCTCGGATCTCTCTTTGGAGTTTTCCGGCTTAGATCGGAACAAACCAAGGCCCACCCAAACTGCCCTTATACAGGATAAGATGGTGGAAGACCACCGCAACTTTGCTCGGCTCCGCCAAGTGTCAGAGAAGAAGAGGTCGCACTTTGTCGATGTCGTAACCATCTTCGATCTGGATCGCTACATTCAAAGGAAATCTCCACGTGAGTACCTCGCCAGATGGCTAAGGCTGAGGGCCTCCATGGAGGGATTTCGCATCAACGACGCCGAGTACCACTTCATCGAAGGGCTCAGGCCCGGCACCCTCCTATGGCATTCGCTCAGGAGACAGCAGGCCACTAGAAACCTCACTCTCACCCGGGTAATCGATATTGTTAACGATTTTTCCTCTGCTGGCGAGAAGGCCTAGGCTGACATTGCCACCGCAGCTGGAAACTCCAAGTTCATCGGCCACGTTTCCTCTGGCTCGGGCTCCACCACCAAACAAGTCGACCCTCCCTCTAAATCAATCTTAGACGCACTCTACATCGACATCAGCGTGGATTCAGAGGAACTCAAGGCTAACTCGGAAGAACTCGAAGCTGCCATGTGGGAGATCGAGCGGAGGAGCGCGACGACCAACCTATCACTTCCCTCAGGTACTAGTGGGAATCGGGAGAGTGATTGAACAAGATCAAAGCGTGTGATGCAAGACAAGCGGCAGCCAAGAATGTTGTGGATCCCTCGGATCCGGAAAAGGCCATGCCTCCTCCAGCTATCCTCGTACAACGGCCACATGAACTTATCACCGGGCCTAGCACTACTGAAAGTGCAATGGACATCGCCTAGAGGGGGTGAATAGGCTTTTGAAAATATTACAGTTTAGGCTCAAGTAAATGCGGAACAAAACTAACGTTTAATTTATTGAGCACAAAACCTAACCACTAGGTTCACCTAAGTGCACCAACAACCTATGCTAAGCAATACAAGCAACAAGGTGATAACAAGATATAAATGCTTCAAGCACGATGGCTATCACAAAGTAAAGAGCATAAGTAAAGGGCTCGGTTGAGAGATAACTGATGGACGCGGAGACGAAGATTTGTTTCCCGAATTTCACTTCCAAAGAAGCTATGTCTCTGTTAGAGAGGTGGATGGCGCAATGCTCTCTGAACACCACAAATGGCTCACCTCGAGGTGTGGTGGCTCAATGCTCACCCAACGCCACACAAGGCCTCACCCCGGATGCGGAAGCGCGCAACTCACCGACACCACAAAAAGCTCACCCTATTCTCCCGAGTGCGCACCACAAAAGGCGGGCACTCGCTCTACTATGGGACGCTTGAGAGCGGTCACCGAACCCGTACAAGATTGGGGCTAACTCCACAACTCAATTGGAGGCTCCCAACAATAAAGCCACAAAAGGCTACAATGCCACAAAAGGCCAACAAAGCCACAAAAGGTTACAATACCACAAAAGGTCAACAAGACCACAAAAGGTCAACAATCCAACCACACAACCGTCTATGGTTCCAAGAACCCAAGAGTAACAAGCCCACAAGCTTGTACTCGCCAAATCTCCGAGGAGAACTCAAACCTATGCAACAAATGCAAGGGCAAGTCCTACACTCCCAAATTCCAACAAAGCTACAAAAGCTATTGGGGGAATAAGGGAGGAAGAACACAAGAGGAGAACACAAAACTCTCCAAGATCTAGATCCCAATGATTCCTTCACAAAGAAGGGATTTAGCTTGGGGGATTGTAGATCTAGATATCCTCTCTCAAATCCCTCAAAAAGATGCAAGAATCATAGGAAGGGAAAAGGGAGAGGGGAAGCTTCTTCAAGGTCAACAATGGAGGAGAGAGAGAAAGCCAAGAACCAAGAAAAGATCTAGTGCCCATGAAGGGGAAGAGGAGCCCCTTTTAAAGGGCTCCTAGATCTGCCCATTATGGTCATTCACGACCCTGACCGGAACTTCCGGTGGGAGGCCGGAACTTCCGGTGGCACTCAGCCAACAGTCAGAAAACTGCGATGCGAAAAACTAAAAACACGAGCCTGGCCGAAACTTTCGCCGGTCCACCGGAACTTCCGGTGGAGCGGAACTATCGGTGCAAATTCCGATTGAAGTTCCGTCAAATATTACACTTCCAAAGCAGAAGTTTACTAATCGTGAGCGGAACAAGAGCTAGATTTTCAATCGGAACTTCCGGCGGCAACTAGGCCCGAGCGGAACTTCTGGTCCCTGGTCGGAACTTCCGGCAGGGGCGGAATTACCGTCGAAACTTCCAACCCAAATTCTGTCAAATACAACGAACCAGACAAAGAGTATACAGTACGTGAGCAGAAGAAGAACCATAACTTCCACCGGAACTTCCGGCGGCAAAATGCCCTAGTGGAACTTCCGGTGAGGGAAATTCCAGAAACCAAAACTGCAATAACTTTGCATATGAACTCCAAACGAGATGAAACCAATTTTGTTGGAAAGATAACAACGAAATATTGGGTATCACTAGGGAAAAAATACCATGAATATATATGTGATGTATCTCCCAAGGTGTGGAGCCAGAAAACTCATAAGATCAAAAACCGCAATAAGATATGCAAGGGAAATCCTTAGATGATGAACTAGAGCTTGTTATGATGGTGACCACAAGCTCTAGATCCTCTCATGGACAAGAACCAAATAACAACCAAGAAAGGTGATGCTATGCATGCAAAGGTTTGAGCTCTCTCCGAACGATGCGAACGAGACACCTGCTTGAGAGCCCCTCTTGATAGTACGGCTATCTATCCTAAACCCGGTCTTTCAACTAACAAGACGAGACCGGAAAATGAGAAGCCTATCAAGAACATACCTTTGCCTTGAGCATTCCACTTGAACTTGATGTAGACCGTCTTGTTCTTCTAGAGTGGAAACACCTTTCTTGTTTGCTCTTGCTTGATGAAGATGAAGACTTGCAAATTTCTCCCCCATACTCCATGAGGAAACCTCTTCTTTGAACTTGTCTTGATCACCCCATGATCACAAGGATGGCAAGATTCAAGCATGAGATCTTCTAGAGATGGCGCATCTTGAGCTCGCCCTTCTTCATCCCTTCTTGAGGTTGATCCATCTTGATGCAACTCTTTGCACATGTCTTGATCAACCTTCAAGCTCCTTCTTTCTTCATGATTCCAATGGGAACAAAGCCCTTGGACATTTCTTCATCTTCCAACCTTGAGACCAACACATGGCCCAAGTGATCCCAATGGACAAACCTACAAGTGAAACTAAATTTACACATTAGTCCATAGAGATTGTCATTAATTACCAAAACCACACATGGGGACATACATGCCCTTTCAACTACCAATCAGGCAAATCCGCCGCCACCTCCATCCACTTCAACGATCGGCGACATCTATGTTACTCCTGCGGATAAGGTTATCTATGGAAAAACCCTTGTAGAGCCAATTACCGTTGTCCATCTTCGGAGTGTTGTCGAGGTCAATGATAAGCACCAATATCTCCTCGCTGAGGCGAAGAATATCATGGAGCAAGGTGCACAACTAGATAGAGATATGGCCAAGGCGCATAAATCGATCGAGGCGGCAAAAGCAATGGAAACGGAGTACAAGAATCTGCTCAAGCAGCAGAAAGCAAAGAAGGCTCCGTCTCACATCGTCCACGATCCCGGCGTTGGGCTCAACTTGGGGTGGGCTCTGTCAAAGCCGATAAAACCTACCCCCACATCGATAAAGCTGGAAAGAAAGTCATGCCGACGCCTGCCCTCAACATGGCTGTCGCTAAAACCCTACTGGAGCAGGATAGATCACCATTGCGCTGGATCAAGTGTACGATCTTGTCGCCAAGGCTGTCAAACAACAGGAGAAGGCCACCTCTCAAAGGCTTGAGTCTGACCCGGCATATTTGCAGTCTAGCACCCACAACTAGCACAGGGCAAGATTTCCTCACTATGTTGGATCTCGCATAGGTTCCTCAGAATGAAGGCGAAGGGAAGCGCTCAACAGGACTGGCGCTACCCCATATCCTATGACCACGGAGACAAAGCTCACCCTCGTTTCTCACCGCAACCTCCCCGACAGTCCCGAAATCATGAAGACCCAAAGCCTCACCAACACACGAGCATGCCTCCTCCTAGACATCCTCAGGGTGGCATCGTTATCCGCGATAATGGAGAGCAGCCTTGGCATGTGTAGCATCCCAATTGTCTAACAATTGTAATGCTACTTGGTCTAGTAATATAATGGCTACTTCAAACCTATAACTGTTGCATCATCATTATATCATGCTCATGTCATCATGCCTCCTTGCATTTGAGCATCATATAAAACCCTTTTCATTTGGTTCTTATCTCATATGCATTATTAATTGTATTTGCCTCTTGATATTGTATTTGGTTATTGATATATTGTTTAATGCCCAAGTTGAGTTGGGGGCATATCTCTTATTAACTCCACCACCTTTCTTTCACCACCTTAAAATTCCACCATCCAACTAAAATATGAGCTTTGCATTTTATTTGAGTTTGCCTCTAGCTCATGTGGGTTGGGATGGATCCAATTCTTTCCACATGCTCTCATCTTAGCATCATGTTGTTTCACAATATTGAGACATGAGAGCCTCATGGCCACCTTTGCATGCCTTGTGAGTGGAACCTTTTCCTAACTTCCATATGTGTGGTTTTGGGGTTATCATCCTGTTGGGTTATTTTTGTGGGCTTATTAAATACCTAGTGGCATATACACACTAGAAAGTTCCAAATATAATCCAATATGATCATCTCCATATACTCCACTTGGAATTCTTTCTAACTTCCTTTGCTTGGGCCTTACTACACAATTTGGGATGCATAGTAATAATGCCATGTAAATCATCTTGTTTTCACAACATAAGCAGGGCATTAAATATCATGCATGGCCCATGCAAGTACCCCCTTTAAGCTTGTCATTTGGATTTTAGTTGGTTTTTGGGAATTCTCTCCCTCTCTCATCTCTCTCTTTTAGCTTGAACTTATTTGATCATGCTTACACCACCTCCCCCTCTTTTCTTGTTTTGTTTTGGTTTGATCTTAGTTGTTCTTGGCTTGACCTTGTCCTAGCAAAACCACATCTCTCTCTCTCTCCTCTAGCTTGATCTTGTTTGATCTTGCTTAAGACCATCATCACCATACCCATCCTTACCATCACCACCTTTCCTTCTCTTCTCTCTTTTGGCCTAGCTTGGTTTGGTCTTGTTCATGCTTGGGCTTGGCAAAGGAGTGCCACCACCTCATCTTACCTCTCTCTCTAAACCACACCCATCTATACCTAATCTAAACCATCCCTCTCCTCTCTCTAACCCTAAGCAAGATCTAACCCGACCCTCACCTAACCCTAGCCCTAGCTAACCCGAGCTACCCCTTTCCTCCCCCTCTCTCTCGGCTCCCCCTCTCTTCCTACCAGGCAGGCCCCACCATGGCACACCCTCCCCTGCCCCACCTCTTTCTTTAGCTTCAAGACAAGAAAAGAAAGAGGGAGACCCGACCACCCCTCCTCCCTTTTTGCTAAAGCTACCACCACCACCCCATGTGCCTCCCTCCTCTCTTCCTATCTCCCCAACCACCCCAGCGCACCATGGCCACCTCAGATCAGATCTGGAGGCTCCCAGGTCCTCTCCACCCTTCCTCCTTCTTCCCCTTCCCCTCCATGATCACCACCATGCCCCCAAAACCCTAGCTTCGGCCTTGTTCTTGATCTGCGCGACCAGTTGATCTCCGAGGCCCCCAGGAGCACCGACGAGCCCCCCTGCGTCCCCTTCTTTGGCTCGGACCAGTAGCTGGGCCTGGACCTCGCCGGAGCGCCGCTGTCGCCACCATGCCGAGAGGAAGCCGGTGAGGCCGTCCACGAGCCTGACGCCGGATCTCCTCCACCTCCGCACGAACCACCACGCCAGCGAGTTCCTGGTGAGCCCCTTCATCTCCTAGACATCCTCCTCCTTCCCCTCTCGCCGTAGAACGCCGCCGCCTCCCGACGAGCACCCTCCGTTCACTACCGCGCGCGCGCTCTGGAAGACAGTAGCAGCAACCGCAGCATCGTTCGCCTGTTCCCCGCCCTGCCCCGCGCGCTACAGCCCACCCCCGTAGTCGCTTGCTTAACGAAAGTTGTAGCCCTAGGGTTCCTCTTCGTCTTTCGTTTTTGCCGCGTCGCGATTCTCTCAGCGGAGGCGCCGCCATCGTCGCCGGAAGTTGGCCAGAACCACCGCCGTCAGAGCCGGATCCGCCCGCGCGCAGCAGCAGCCGCTGGCAGATTTGCGTAGAGCCCCCTGGCCTTTTTCCCGCCTAAACCCGCAGTCCGCGAAACCCCACCAGTCAGTCACCCGTTCCATCTTGCAAAGGACCCCCCTGGGAAAACTGGCCATCACAGATCAGTCCCTCCCTGCGCCTGGGATCGCCCACGTGTCGCGTCCCCGCTGGCCGCGCGCGTGTGTGGACCCATATACCCCCGGCCCCACCAGTCAGTCGTAGTGGCTGGAAGCAGGCGCGGTGCAAAAAGCTTTTCCGTGCGCGTGTGTGCTGAGTCAGCGCGTGACCCCACCTGTCAGCGTCTGCGGCTAGGTTAATCTGAGTATAAAAAGTATTTTCCTGTATTCTGTTTTAATTCAAATCTTTTCAAATTAATTTCAAATTCAAATTTATTTCTGTTTTTAAATAACTTTTAAAATACAAATCTAAATAATACAAATAATATATGTTTTGAAATTAGAAAAATGTGAGGAATTCAGATATGCCATCTAAAATATATTTTGGACATTTAAAATTGCAAGATGATTAAAATTACAATAAAATGCCCTTCCACTTTAAATAATTAATAACTTTTGTTTTATTGATCCAAATTTAACAAATAATATGTCTAAAATGATTAGCTCGATGAGACCTTTCTGTTTATGCATTCCATGGTTTGATTTGAAGCATGCATCATATAAATATAAAGTATACAGCAACTTTTATGAGTATAAAATGTGAATAAAACCTCATAAAATGGTTTATTCTTGTGTTCCAACCCTCACCCATGCCATGCTACTTTATTGCCATGCAAATTATGCATCATTCATCATGGCATGATTGTTTGCTTGATGCATTTAATTCATATGCTTGGGCACTTTATTTATGTTGGCCCTTGTTTGTTTGGTTCTTCTCGAATAGACGCTGAGCAGGGAATATATCAAGAGCACCAGGAGCACTACCCAGATCCATCACTTGCTTCAACTGAGCTGCCAGGCAAGCACTACCACATGCTTGCATACATATAGTACCTATTGCCTCTATCTTATTCTTGCATCATTGAGTCGCGATTGCATTAAACTGAATCCCAAGTATTGCATAGCCTCTACTTTTAAACCCCACCGAAGCTTGTTCCCCCATCCCATGAGCCATTACTACAGGAGTTGTTTGAGCCATGCGAGTCGTAGAACAGCATGTGTAGGGTATGTGAGTGTCTGATGGATAACGAGGTACCTAAACAACTTAACCTGAGTAGTCATGGGATAACTAATGAAAGTGGCACCGGTGAGCAATATCTGTTATTTGGTTTTTATGCTCACTTGTGTCCCGTAAGACCCCGAGTACTTGATTCCTGTTCCAAGAATATTCGCGCTATCCACATCCGGGAGGCCTTATGGACCCCCCTGAGCCAGAGCTTGATTCATTCCTATTTCTTAGGGCCACAAACTAGTTTGAGGTTTTATTTACTATCCTGTACTTATGCCATGCTTTACTGCTTTATTTAAATTGTGCGAGGTACTGCACACTGTACTGTTTAGGATCGTGGCCCGATTTCGCTGTATCGACAAGCCTAGCCACACTTTCGGGTTCCCAGTCGTTTACAGCCACCTCCACAACCTTAAGCCCATTTCGGGGCCGGCCAGCTTCGTTGCGGGATCTACTTAAAGGGGTGGCCCCCTGAAATATTTCTGAATCCTGTGATTGCTTTGTCGTGACTGTCTCGTTGGGTTTTGATTTGGTTTTTCCGAGGCATATCGAGTGTGTGTTGCTATTTGTGCACCCCTGCAGGGTAAAACTTTCTGAAAGCCGTGTCCGCGGTTATGGACGACTTGGAGCACAGTTTCTCGATCATAGACAAGCATAACTAAAGTACTGCTTTTAATTTGACTAGACTAGGTACCGGACTAGTAAATAGTGCAACACTCATGGAATGGATAATAAAACTGCCAACGGATGGGGGTTGTTCGTCCGCTTCCTCGTCGGTAAGCGAGGAGGAGGATGGATCTGTTAAGATTACCTTTATAACTGTTGTAACTGTTGGTGTTAATCCACGGACATCCGTCTATCTCTGGTTGGGCGGATGGTTAGCGAGTATCTATAGAATTGCTAGGGTTTATCTTTTGCTGCAATTGCGTTACCCCAGGTTGTGTCCCCTTTAGAGGCATAAAGACTTGCTGAGTACCCTAGGGTCTCACACGATAAATTATTGGTTCAGATGAACAGGTACACTTGCAAGATGGATACTGGGTGGAAGAGACGGACGATGTGGGCAACGATCATTCGGTGTAGAGATTCCGGGAACGGGGATCCGTGAGATCTGTGGGCGGGATCTGCTTATTTATGGGGCATCTTATGCCGATTCGCTTCTTATCCGTACTCGGATTTTGTCTTCCGCTTCCGCTTGATACTCTGTTGATTGATGTATGAGGAGATATCCTAAACTATTATATCTATCTAGGATATTTGGATCTTGCCGTATGGCGTTGCTATATTTCCTTTCTTTTTAGATGGAATGGCTCTGATGTACTGTTGTATGGTGGCTTGCATACATACTCATTTGTGTATGTAGTTGATCCCTTCGCCTGCCGATTACGCCGCCCGTTCTTGTCCCGATGATTGGAAATGGTTGGGACGGCCGAAAGGTCTACCTGTGAGTGGCATTTGGGCCCCACCGTACTATTTCAACCATTTCTGAACATCCAGGCTTGTACTAGGAGCGTAATTCACCGAGGTAGTTACAATTGGTATCAGAGCCATCCCGACCTTCAGGGTCTCAGCCAAATGGTCGTTGTCTGTCTAGCAAATATTTTTGGTAGTTATGTATACTAGGGAAAAACAAAGCGCGAGAGTAGGACTGCTTCCACTTTTCTTCTTACCCACCCACCACCCTTTTCTGGTAAGGAAGTGTAACGTTTTCAATCCTCTTCTTAAAATTCAAACTAGGAATCACGTGTTCTGGGTTTCCGTAGTACCATAGAAAGTGTGTGTGTGTGTAATTCCTTGTCTATCTATTGCATCCTTTTGTTATCACAATCTGCCTTTGGTTATCAACTGTTGGTACATCCCATATTGACAGGCTTTTGAAAAACCGGCGCGATCTATCTGACTCCTTGTTGACCGGTGCCATCTTCTTAAAGGGTGTTCTTCCTTCCAGCAAGCATCAGTTGCTAATCCCTATCTGCTAAGTGATTTTGCGCATCTATCGGTATTTTAATGCCGAAAATTGCGGAAATTTTTTCTTTGATCCATCTGTGTTTCCACACTCCTTTTCAGTCGTGTGTGAAACATTCTCTATCTCTCTTTTATCAGCATGTCCATGCTAACTCATTCTTTTGTCACCGGCGCTTAATCTTGGAGTTTCTTTTCATCTCCTCTTCTCTTGGGCTAATTACATAACATGTGTCGATCCGATGGTGGTGATTGTAATTTGGTTCTCGGCATAGCTATATTCCACTCATGATAGTGTCGATTGGAATATGGAAAATGCCACCACTCCGGATTGCCAAAGATACTCCTGTGATTTTGGGTACACCGTGATCCTATCTATGCTTATTCAAGCATCCTTGGAAATCTGGAGATTCCCAAAGCAATACGGCGGTCCATCATCTGTTTATCATGCTGCACATCTTTTTCAACTCCATATCTGCACATCTTTTTCGTCTCTGATAGCTCATACCATAAGCAAAGCTATATCATCGGTTCGTAACCAAGATCTCTTTATCTTTGTAACCGGTGATCCGATCGACAATGTGAATCAGGTGACATCTCTTTTCTTCCGAAGGACCAGATAATCTATTCTTCCAGTGAATCTTCCTCAATTCCGGAATTAGCAAGTCCATTGTTAATTCCATCTTCCATCTTCAATCAAACCCGGAGTTTTCCTTGTTGGCAAGTTAACATCGTCGTACCGCCGAAGTTTCCTCAAAACTGCTAAATCTCTCTCAATCATTTCAAGAAGAACATGGAGTTCTTTCACCTCTGTCTCGTTAAGTAATCTCTAGAAACCCTATCGTTCTATCGTCTATTCTCAATCCACCGGAGGCCATGAAGACTTTTCAGATCTTTCGTATTCCTTCTGTTCAAGTTGGTGCTATCTTTTCTGTAGCTGTTGAATCTTGCAGTTGTTCCCCGTAATCTTCCGTCATATCTTTTCCGGTGGCTGGTTCCTTATGATATGACGACAACATCATCACCTTATCTATCTTGGATCCGGTCAATCGTTGCATCTACCCTTGTTTTCTAACGGAGTTCCATGAGTTATCCTTGTCAATACCTTCAGTCTGTTTCGGTAGTTGGGTTGCATGGTTTTCTTATTCATGTGCGGAGTAATGCTTTGAGTGCGGGATGGAGTAGCTGCCATACCACTACTCTTATCATTCGCTCTTGTACGTTGAATTGGTGAACTAATGTGATTTCACTCATTCCACGGAAGTTAGAAGTGGCCTTTATCCCTTGATACTTTTACTTCCGTCCTTGTTTTTCCGGAGTGCTCTCTCGAAGAAAGTAATCAATAATCTCTTGTTGGTGATCTCGTCCTTTCTACACGGAGCAAATCCTCAATTATCTGGTGGAAACAAACGCAAACTCTTTTCTGTCCTCGTCTTTCTACCGGTGCTCGACATCCTCAAACAAGATGTAAGGGAGCTATCTATCTCTTTGTTTCATCAATTCTTTTTCTGTGGTAAAGCCAATTATGGCTGATGCCATCAGCCGTAAATCTATTGCGTTAACCTCAAGGCTAAAGAAAGCAATAAGTATCTCTTCAATAAACTCCAGATCCTCCATAATCTTTGCTTCTCGGGATTCCACCATGATCCACTTTCACATCCGTCTCTGGAAGTTGTATCTGCGCACCTCGATCGCGTGATCCTTTGGGTCTTACCGGCGCAACAAGAATCCAATCCGGCGATGTCTAGCTAAATCTTTCTGTTCATATCAAGGGACTCTATTGTTTGAAGGCAATATTGTTCCGTAATTCATTTCAAAAATCCGAGAGAGAATACGATGCTATTGTCATAGTGCTTCAAACCTCTCCAATCTAGCTCTTTTCTTCCGGCGACACAAAGATTCATCCTACCCCGTATCAGTAAATCTTTAATCTCAACGGTGCTTTTCTATATCCATGACGCATCATCTTGTCCTTTCTTTCACAAGTGGTTCTTCTTCTGTTATCATGTTCTTGAGAAAACCGGAGCTTTGTCCATCCTATCCTTCTTGTCCCACGACAATCCTTCAACTCTTCTAACCGTTGTTTCTCTAGCAAAACGCAAGACTCGCAACAAGTCTAGCAAGTTTTGCAAGGTGTAGGGGTCACACCATTCCGTTGTTCATCAACTTGGGAACGTGAGGGTCACCTTCGTTCCGAACACCCGCCTCTCCTTGTGTTGTTTTCTTTGTCCTAGAATCTCAGGGCGAGATTCCTGTTTAGTGGGGGAGAGTTGTAGCATCCCAATTGTCTAACAATTGTAATGCTACTTGGTCTAGTAATATAATGGCTACTTCAAACCTATAACTGTTGCATCATCATTATATCATGCTCATGTCATCATGCCTCCTTGCATTTGAGCATCATATAAAACCCTTTTCATTTGGTTCTTATCTCATATGCATTATTAATTGTATTTGCCTCTTGATATTGTATTTGGTTATTGATATATTGTTTAATGCCCAAGTTGAGTTGGGGGCATATCTCTTATTAACTCCACCACCTTTCTTTCACCACCTTAAAATTCCACCATCCAACTAAAATATGAGCTTTGCATTTTATTTGAGTTTGCCTCTAGCTCATGTGGGTTGGGATGGATCCAATTCTTTCCACATGCTCTCATCTTAGCATCATGTTGTTTCACAATATTGAGACATGAGAGCCTCATGGCCACCTTTGCATGCCTTGTGAGTGGAACCTTTTCCTAACTTCCATATGTGTGGTTTTGGGGTTATCATCCTGTTGGGTTATTTTTGTGGGCTTATTAAATACCTAGTGGCATATACACACTAGCAAGTTCCAAATATAATCCAATATGATCATCTCCATATACTCCACTTGGAATTCTTTCTAACTTCCTTTGCTTGGGCCTTACTACACAATTTGGGATGCATAGTAATAATGCCATGTAAATCATCTTGTTTTCACAACATAAGCAGGGCATTAAATATCATGCATGGCCCATGCAAGTACCCCCTTTAAGCTTGTCATTTGGATTTTAGTTGGTTTTGGGAATTCTCTCCCTCTCTCATCTCTCTCTTTTAGCTTGAACTTATTTGATCATGCTTACACCACCTCCCCCTCTTTTCTTGTTTTGTTTTGGTTTGATCTTAGTTGTTCTTGGCTTGACCTTGTCCTAGCAAAACCACATCTCTCTCTCTCTCCTCTAGCTTGATCTTGTTTGATCTTGCTTAAGACCATCATCACCATACCCATCCTTACCATCACCACCTTTCCTTCTCTTCTCTCTTTTGGCCTAGCTTGGTTTGGTCTTGTTCATGCTTGGGCTTGGCAAAGGAGTGCCACCACCTCATCTTACCTCTCTCTCTAAACCACACCCATCTATACCTAATCTAAACCATCCCTCTCCTCTCTCTAACCCTAAGCAAGATCTAACCCGACCCTCACCTAACCCTAGCCCTAGCTAACCCGAGCTACCCCTTTCCTCCCCCTCTCTCTCGGCTCCCCCTCTCTTCCTACCAGGCAGGCCCCACCATGGCACACCCTCCCCTGCCCCACCTCTTTCTTTAGCTTCAAGACAAGAAAAGAAAGAGGGAGACCCGACCACCCCTCCTCCCTTTTTGCTAAAGCTACCACCACCACCCCATGTGCCTCCCTCCTATCTTCCTATCTCCCCAACCACCCCAGCGCACCATGGCCACCTCAGATCAGATCTGGAGGCTCCCAGGTCCTCTCCACCCTTCCTCCTTCTTCCCCTTCCCCTCCATGATCACCACCATGCCCCCAAAACCCTAACTTCGGCCTTGTTCTTGATCTGCGCGACCAGTTGATCTCCGAGGCCCCCAGGAGCACCGACGAGCCCCCCTGCGTCCCCTTCTTTGGCTCGGACCAGTAGCTGGGCCTGGACCTCGCCGGAGCGCCGCCGTCGCCACCATGCCGAGAGGAAGCCGGTGAGGCCGTCCACGAGCCCGACGCCGGATCTCCTCCACCTCCGCACGAACCACCACGCCAGCGAGTTCCTGGTGAGCCCCTTCATCTCCTAGACATCCTCCTCCTTCCCCTCTCGCCATAGAACGCCGCCGCCTCCCGACGAGCACCCTCCGTTCACCACCGCGCGCGCGCTCTGGCAGACAGTAGTAGCAACCGCAACATCGTCCGCCTGTTCCCCGCCCTGCCCCGCGCGCTACAGCCCACCCCCGTAGTCGCTTGCTTAACGAAAGTTGTAGCCCTAGGGTTCCTCTTCGTCTTTCGTTTTTGCCGCGTCGCGATTCTCTCAGCGGAGGCGCCGCCATCGTCGCTGGAAGTTGGCCAGAACCACTGCCGTCAGAGCCGGATCCGCCCGCGCGCAGCAGCAGCCGCTGGCAGATTTGCGCAGAGCCCCCTGGCCTTTTTCCCGCCTAAACCCGCAGTCCGCGAAACCCCACCAGTCAGTCACCCGTTCCATCTTGCAAAGGACCCCCTGGGAAAACTGGCCATCACAGATCAGTCCCTCCCCGCGCCTGGGATCGCCCACGTGTCGCGTCCCCGCTGGCCGCGCGCGTGTGTGGACCCATATACCCCCGGCCCCACCAGTCAGTCGTAGTGGCTGGAAGCAGGCGCGGTGCAAAAAGCTTTCCGTGCGCGTGTGTGCTGAGTCAGCGCGTGACCCCACCAGTCAGCGTCTACGGCTAGGTTAATCTGAGTATAAAAAGTATTTTTCTGTATTCTGTTTTAATTCAAATCTTTTCAAATTAATTTCAAATTCAAATTTATTTTTGTTTTTAAATAACTTTTAAAATACAAATCTAAATAATACAAATAATATATGTTTTGAAATCAGAAAAATGTGAGGAATTCAGATATGCCATCTAAAATATATTTTGGACATTTAAAATTGCAAGATGATTAAAATTACAATAAAATGCCCTTCCACTTTAAATAATTAATAACTTTTGTTTTATTGATCCAAATTTAACAAATAATATGTCTAAAATGATTAGCTCGACGAGACCTTTCTATTTATGCATTCCATGGTTTGATTTGAAGCATGCATCATATAAATATAAAGTATACAGCAACTTTTATGAGTATAAAATGTGAATAAAACCTCATAAAATGGTTTATTCTTGTGTTCCAACCCTCACCCATGCCATGCTACTTTATTGCCATGCAAATTATGCATCATTCATCATGGCATGATTGTTTGCTTGATGCATTTAATTCATATGCTTGTGCACTTTATTTATGTTGGCCCTTGTTTGTTTGGTTCTTCTCGAATAGACGCTGAGCAGGGAATATATCAAGAGCACCAGGAGCACTACCCAGATCCATCACTTGCTTCAACTGAGCTGCCAGGCAAGCACTACCACTTGCTTGCATACATATAGTACCTATTGCCTCTATCTTATTCTTGCATCATTGAGTCGCGATTGCATTAAACTAAATCCCAAGTATTGCATAGCCTCTACTTTTAAACCCCACCGAAGCTTGTTCCCCCATCCCATGAGCCATTACTACAGGAGTTGTTTGAGCCATGCGAGTCGTAGAACAGCATGTGTAGGGTATGTGAGTGTCTGATGGATAACGAGGTACCTAAACAACTTAACCTGAGTAGTAATGGGATAACTAATGAAAGTGGCACCGGTGAGCAATATCTGTTATTTGGTTTTTATGCTCACTTGTGTCCCGTAAGACCCTGAGTACTTGATTCCTGTTCCAAGAATATTCGCGCTATCCACATCCGGGAGGCCTTATGGATCCTCCTGAGCCAGAGCTTGATTCATTCCTATTTCTTGGGGCCACAAACTAGTTTGAGGTTTTATTTACTATCCTGTACTTATGCCATGCTTTACTGCTTTATTTAAATTGTGCGAGGTACTGCACACTGTACTGTTTAGGATCGTGGCCCGATTTCGCTGTATCGACAAGCCCAGCCACACTTTCGGGTTCCCAGTCGTTTACAGCCGCCTCCACAACCTTAAGCCCGTTTCGGGGCCGGCCGGCTTCGTTGCGGGATCTACTTAAAGGGGTGGCCCCCTGAAATATTTCTGAATCCTGTGATTGCTTTGTCGTGACTGTCTTGTTGGGTTTTGATTTGGTTTTTCTGAGGCATATCGAGTGTGTGTTGCTATTTGTGCACCCCTGCAGGGTAAAACTTTCTGAAAGCCGTGTCCGCGGTTATGGACGACTTGGAGCACAGTTTCTCGATCATAGACAAGCATAACTAAAGTACTGCTTTTAATTTGACTAGACTAGGTACCGGACTAGTAAATAGTGCAACACTCATGGAATGGATAATAAAACTGCCAACAGATGGGGGTTGTTCGTCCGCTTCCTCGTCGGTAAGCGAGGAGGAGGATGGATCTGTTAAGATTACCTTTATAACTGTTGTAACTGTTGGTGTTAATCCACGGACATCCGTCTATCTCTGGTTGGGCGGATGGTTAGCGAGTATCTATAGAATTGCTAGGGTTTATCTTTTGCTGCAATTGCGTCACCCCAGGTTGTGTCCCCTTTAGAGGCATAAAGACTTGCTGAGTACCCTAGGGTCTCACACGATAAATTATTGGTTCAGATGAACAGGTACACTCGCAAGATGGATACTGGGTGGAAGAGACGGACGATGTGGGCAACAATCATTCGGTGTAGAGATTCCGGGAACGGGGATCCGTGAGATCTGTGGGCGGGATCTGCTTATTTATGGGGCATCTTATGCTGATTCGCTTCTTATCCGTACTCGGATTTTGTCTTCCGCTTCCGCTTGATACTCTGTTGATTGATGTATGAGGAGATATCCTAAACTATTATATCTATCTAGGATATTTGGATCTTGCCGTATGGCGTTGCTATATTTCCTTTCTTTTTAGATGGAATGGCTCTGATGTACTGTTGTATGGTGGCTTGCATACATACTCATTTGTGTATGTAGTTGATCCCTTCGCCTGCCGATTACGCCGCCCGTTCTTGTCCCGATGATTGGAAATGGTTGGGACGGCCGAAAGGTCTACCTGTGAGTGGCATTTGGGCCCCACCGTACTATTTCAACCATTTCTGAACATCCAGGCTTGTACTAGGAGCGTAATTCACCGAGGTAGTTACAGCATGGCGGAGAGTGTATTGGAAACAATGGACACAGTAGTTGGTCGCACCAGGATCCTCTGCGTCTGACAAGCAACTGCGACATGCGTGATGATGAGCATGACGGGAACAACAAGAATTCTAACCCACTGCCACCACTGCTACCATCGCTGCCAAGCATTCACCATGGTGGCGATAAGCACAAGAAGCAACCGGAATCATACGATGAGCGTTCGTGCCTTAATAAGATCCATGAAGCCCGGGAAGAGCCATACCTGGGGTTGTGTTGTTTTGGTCCAGTTATTCGGGCCACAACTTATGCTAGAGGCCTTCGGATTGACAAGACTATCAAGCCCTATGACGGCATCACCAGGCCAACCACGTGGTTGCAGGACTACCACGAAGCGATAGCAGTCATAGGGGAGACCCCAATGCCACCGTCAAGTACATCCCACTGATGCTTTCCGGCACCGCTCGACAATGGATCGACGACGTACCGGAGAAATCGATCTGCGATTGGTTGGACATGCATGAAGGGTTCACCAAGAATTTCGAGGGTACGTATAAACGTCCGTGCACTGTCGGTGACATAGAGTGGTGTGTACAAGAGAAGGACGAGTCTTCTTGGGCCTATCTCACCTGTTGACTCAACATGAAAAATTCATGCGCGGGAATACATGATCAAACTTCTATGGCCACCTTGATCAATGGCTTGGAGAAAGGAACCTTGCGGCAACATACGTTGAAGCGCACTCAAGACAAAGGCAAACTAGATCTCAATTCCATGATTGCCAAGGCCGGTGAGTTTGCAGCTGCCAACGATGATGCTCGCGGTTCCCTACTTGTAGTGGTGATACCTTTGATCTGGATTACAAGTGTAGTATAGCTCTTTTTCCCTAGTAGACCTAGGGTATCTAATCCTCGGGAAGCAGAAAGCTTGGTGAAGTTACTTTAATGGACCTTCGGGAGTTTTAGAATTATTTTAGTGTTTTACCAAACCAAGAGTTTGTGATCTTTTGTTGTTGTCGGTGATGGAGAGAGAGAGGGTCTGGTTTAGGGGTTCGTAGCATGGAAAACAAAAAATTTCTACCGCATGAACACACAATCAAGATCTAATCTATGATCAAGCCAAGATCTATCTACTAGATCGGTGCAACAAGTTGATAGAGTACTAACCCTCGAAGATCCAAAGCGGTTAACGAGAGCAGATTCTCCTGGGTGATGTAGTTGTTCACTTGTCGATCTCAAGATCGCGTAGACGATCCTTCCGGCGCCGTGTTCCGGCAGTGCTCCCGCAGTCGGTCACACGTACGATACTCGATGAAGACCTTCCTCTCCCTTGTTCCAGCAGGCAGCGGAGGTTGTCATTCTCCCCTCGCGATTCCGACAGCACGACGGCGTGGTGTCGGAAGTAGAGGGAAAATTCTGTAGGGCTTCGCCTAAGCCGGAGCAGGTTATGGTGGATCTAAGGTTTCCGGCAATCTAGGTTTAGAGGGTCGGAGAGGAGGAGGTGGAGTCGTTGGCGGCTAGGGCGACGGCGACGAACCGGCGGCGGCGCTAGGGCGGTGGCGGCGCGGCTTGGAGGTGTGGAGGGCTGGTTTTATTGTTTTGGGGCAGCCCCTGCCCTCTATTTATGAGAGGGAGGGCAGCTTGGGAGAGGGGAGTTTTAATCCTTCCCCAAACCCAAGTTGGAGAGAAAGAAGGACTCTTTCCTTCTTCCACTAGGAAACTATTGTTCCAGTTTGACTTTTCAAACCTCCCTTTTGACTTTCAATTTAGAGCTTTATTTCTCTCTCGCAAATGCCCAACCAAGTGACCTAGGAAATGTTCCAATCATTCCACTTAACCATGACACATTCATGAACCATTCCCCTTCCGGTCTGGTGAACCTTCTAGACCCTTCTAGAACCTCTCCGATGAAAACATCAGAATTATTTCCGAACTCCAGAATTGGACTTTCCTTATATGAATCTTATTCTCCGGACTATTCCGGATCCTCGTGATATCCCGGATCCCATTCGAGACTCCGAACAATATTCTGTATCCCTACTTACATTCCCTATGGTTCATGAATTATGCTGACATGATCGAGACTCTTCTCCGATCAATAACCAATAGAGTAATCTAGAAATTCATATGGCTCCCACATATTTCTACAATTACTTCGTGATCGAATGAACCATTTACATAAGATACCAATTTCCCTTTGTCTCGCGATAGTTTACTTATACGAGGTCTGATCGTCGGTATCTGTGCATACCTAGTTCAACCTCGTTACTGATAAGTACTCTTTTCTTGTTCCCGTGATATGTGATACCTTGTGAGCCAGTCACATGCTTGCAAGATAATTGGATGACATTCCACCAAGAGGGCCTAGAGTATATCTATCCGTCATATGGATGGACAAATCCCACTCTTGATCCATGTGCCTCAACACATACTTTTGGAACACTCAATGCCACCTTTATAGCCACCCATTTACGGTGTGGTGTTTGATGTCATCAAAGCATCCTTCCAGTGATGGTGATTAGCATGATCTCTTGGTAGAAGGAATTAGGTTACTATGTATCAGAAAGCTTATAGCAAATGAACTATATTAAATGACTTTATCTTTATGCTATGCTTAACTATAGGAGTATGTCCATCACATCATTCTCCTAATGATATGACCCTGTTGTTAATAACATCTCTATGTTCATGATCAGGAAACCATGATCATATATTAACCAACAAGCTTAACAAGAGGCTTTACTAGGGACTCTTTTATGTTTACAAATCACTCAAGTATTAATGTTTCCGGTTAATACAATTATAGCATGGTATGTAAACATTTATCAGAAGCATGAAGATATGATAATAACCACTTTATTATTGCCTCTTGGGCATATCTCCAACACCTGGGGCATTCGGTTTCACTTGTAGCTGTGCAAAACATCTGATGGGAATAAAATATAATAATAAAATACGCATGTAATCGTTAGAGCAAGATAATTATATGTGGGCAGTGCATCCATAACTGTTATTGCCTCTACAACCTCTTATAGCAATAGCCTATTAGTCTCATCCATGGAAGAAAGGGAACTAATGATATGCACAGTGACATCACCATTAATCCCAAATAAATACCTCACATATAGCCGTAATACCCTTTCTGTCACTGGGGTTCCCATCCTGCAGATAAGTCATTACTCATACTCCCTATACCTAGATCAATCCTTGGGGTCTTGGGTACCTGACAAGTCCTTAGATTGAGGCAAGAGAGGATATGATAATAATCATGTCATGCAAACTAATACACGATCCCATCTATGATAAATATCATGCAAAAACTACATGGCTAGGCCGAAGCCCTTAGCCCAAGGAGAATTACTCACACATAGATATGAGATCAACAATCATAAACATTGTATTGGAAATCATGAGATCGATAGTAATGGTCTTACAATGTCTCCAATTGAAGATGATATCTACTATTACAAGTGGTGGACTATGGCTATGGTGGTGGAGAAGGGTTTGTAAGATTGGATCTAGATCTATTCCTCCGGCGGCTCTTCGATGTTGTGTTTTCGTGTTCTCCTCCTCTCATTTCTCGTCACGAGAGGTCTGTTTATATAGGGGTCCCTTCACGAATGTTGTTCTGTTTGAAATTGTGGTGTCGGTGGAAACTATACGACCAGAAAATATTCCCGTCGTATAGTTGGTCGTTAAAGCCTCTATTTCCTCTTCACGACCCCTGGTTTCTTTGGGTTGTTGGAAATCTCGTATCTTTGACTTTAATGTTGTGATTCCCATCATCAAACGTCATTTCCTGCGTTGGAAAAAATGGAAAGACATGATTGCATAACCCTTTGATCATTAGGCATTAGTGGCAGGATTTACAGAGATATTTCATCAAAAGTATGAATAATATCTAGTTTAAATGTGGATGTGGATGGCTATATTTCACAGCCATCAACCTCCCCAAGTTTAAACTTGACCGTCCTCAAGCAAGAAAACCAAAATCAAAATGGAACTCAGCATTTAAACTAAAATAACGAGATGATGATATTATCATGATATGTAGTCTCATGTTTCCTCCACTTTATTTATCTTAAAAACTCAACATAGATAGAGTAATAGAAATCATATCATACGGGCTTTATTGAATCCTTATAGAGCAACAAAATTATTGTCAACATGGATGATTCAAATGAGTAAACTCTATTCCATGTCATCTAATCAAATCATAAGCTTGCCTTTGAACAATAAAGTATAATCATGTAAAATTGAGAGTGTGAGAGTTTGTCATGAAAAGCATATACACTAAAGTCTCAATTCTCCCACATCAATAATTCAAGACTTTTCAAGCACTACTTTTCTATTCATTTTCCTTCAAGAATTTCAGTTCTTAAGTAATTGAGAGCATGCCAAAAAAATTAATTAGTTCATGGGACTGTGATGAACACTCGTGGCATTACCAAGGTTTTTGTTCCCTTTGCATAATGATTACTCATATCAGCCAGAGGAGTGGTTCCATCATGAATACGGCTACACGAGAATGCCAAGAATCTTACCCATTATACCATTGCTGCTACAAATGTTTAATCAACTCATAGCCGAAATCTAGGAGTTTCCCCCATGAAGATCATCCGTAGGCTAGCAGAGTTATTATCATATACTTAGAATACTTATAATAACAACTTTATTATTGCCTCTTAGGGCATATTCCCTTTAGTATCCCACTTGCACTAGAGACAATAATCTAGTCACATAGTGATAAATCTAACACCCATGGAGTTCTGGTGTTGATCATGTTTTTCCCTAGGGTTTTAGTCAATGGATCTACTACATTGAGATACATGTGTACTTTACAAATCTTTATATCTCCATCCTTGACATGTTCGCGGATGGAGTGAAATCGGCGCTTAATATACTTGGAATTCTTGCGAGACCTTTGTTCCTTGGCATTGGCTATGGCTCCATTGTTGTCACAATAGATCACCATTAGGTCCAACGCGCTAGGAACCACACCTAGTTCGGTTATGAACTCCTTCATCCAAACTTCTTCCTGAGCTGCTTCCAAAGCAGCAACATATTCGGCCTCCGTTGTTGATCACGCCACCACGGGTTGTTTGGAACTCCTCCAACTAACCGCTCCTCCGTTCATGAGAAATACGTATCCGGATTGAGACTTAGAGTCATCCGGATCGGTTTCGAAGCTAGCGTCGACATAACATTTGGCGATGAGCTCTTCTTAACCTCCGTACACGAGAAACATTTCCTTAGTTATTCTTAAGTACTTAAGGATATTCTTGACCGCTATCCAGTGTTCCGAACCTGGATCAGATTGGTATGTACTAGTCAAAGTAATAGCATGTGCCACATCCGGTCTTGTACATAGCATGGCGTACATGATAGCGCCTATGGCTGAAGCATAGGGGACCTTGTCCATTATCTCTCTTTCTTCCTCCATAGCCGGACTTTGAGTCTTACTCAATGTCTTGCTTTGCAACATAGGTAAGAACCCCTTCTTACTAACTTCCATTTTAAACTTCTTTAAAATCTTATCAAGGTATGTGCTCTGTAATAGCCCTATTAGGCGTCTTGATATATCTCTATAGATCTTTATGCCTAATATGTATGACGCTTCACCTAGGTCCTTCATTGAAAATTTGTTGTTTAGATAACTTTTAATAGTGTTTAAAAGATCTACATTATTTCCAATCAGTAATATGTCATCCACATATAATATCAGAAATGCCACATTGCTCCCACTCACTTTCTTGTAAATACAAGCCTCTCCATAGGTTTGGACAAATCCAAACTCTTTGATCACCTCATCAAATCGGAGATTCCAACTCCGGGATGCTTGCTTCTGTCCATAGATGGATCATTGAAGCTTGCATACTTTGTCATTATCCTTAGGATCGACAAAACCCTTTGGTTGTATCATATACAACTCTTCTTCAATGTTGCCATTAAGGAACGCAGTTTTGACATCCATCTGCCATATCTCATAGTCGAAATATGCATCAATTGCTAACATAATCCTAACTGATTTTAGCATTGCTACGGGAGAGAATGTCTCATCGTAGTCAACTCCTTGAATTCGTCGAAACCCCTTTGCAACAAGTCGAGCTTTATAGATGGTTACGTTACCATCAGCATTAATTTTTCTTTTGAAAATCCATTTGTTCTCCACGGTCTTTTGATCGTGAGGTAAGTCCACCAAGGTCCAAACCTGGTTTTCGTACATGGATTCCATCCCGGATTCATGGCTTCTAAGCCATTTGTTGGAATCCGGGCTCATCATCGCTTCTTCATATGTCGCATGGTCATCTATTTCATCAACCATGAAATTCATAATAGGATTTTCGTACAGTTCAAGAGTTGCACGTGTCCTGCTTGACCTACGAGGTTCGGTAGTATTCTATTTCGGAGTTTCATGATCATTATCATTAGTTCCCTCTTCTTTCGATGAAGTTAACTCCGGAACAACTTCCAGCGCTGCGCTACTCGCCATACTATGAAGAGAAGGTTCAATAACCTCTTCGAGTTCTATTCGACTACACATACCTTTCACGAGAAACTCTTTCTCTAGAAAGGATCCATTCTTGGCAACGAAAACCTTGCCCTCGGATCTGTGATAGAAGGAATATTGTAAGATCTCACCCAATAAGGTAGAGATCCCTGTGATTGCAGTGCTATTCCCTGGATCGTTTTGCTAGCACCCATAGTTTAAGATGAAGTACATAGAAACAAAGGTCATTATTACATCGCAAATCCAGGAGTACAATAGTTCTTACAACTCACTTAGCCCAAGGCTAACTTATTTAGAGTTCTCAATACATAGCATAATAATAGAGTCTTCATCTTCATGTGCCACAGTCAAACATGTTGAGTGTAGACTCGTAACCCTACTCACCATCAGAGTAACCTGCAACATGATAAGTTAAAACCATAGAAGGTCAATACAGTTGGAATTGTATTGGCAAGTGATACCATAGTTGTATAGTAGAACCTAACAACTACATGAATATGGCTAAGTGTGGATCAGGCTGGCTTTGCACAAAGTAAGTTTTATCCTACTAGTTTGAAATTACTAAGTTTTGTTTTTGCAAAACACTAAGGAACCACCAATAGACATTGGTGAACCTCTACCCTTGTTCACCCACAATTTTATCTTAGAGAAATCGGGATGAGGAGATTCTTGAGCCGGTTCAATGTCTTTGACGCTCAGAATTGTCCATAACCGGGGACACAACTAAGTACTTAGTTTTTACCCTCTTGAGAGGTGGTGCACTTTCCCCACAAGACTCGACAAACATCGAGACAAGACTTTTCAGAAGCAATCCCTCAGACCACCATAGACGTGTTCCATCCTATCAATTCTACCACCCACTGTCCGTCTGGATGAGTTCTCACAACTTAGTTGGTTAAGGCAGAGACCATATGCCATGTGGTTGCACTAAAAGCTTCACGACACAAACATCTCAAATCTCTTTGTTCCTGGGTGGCCATCCACAAGCGTGATACCTGGGTAAACCATAGAAGTGGGCCCTGAGTAACCACTCAACATAAAACCATACAAGTCCCAATCCACCCAGGTGTTTCATTAACATTGGTTGTTTTCTTAATCAAAAACACATAAGTATAAACTTTCCATATCATCATATTATGAATTTCCACCCACGAATTCTAATAGCAAGACTAAGCATTCTAGCATATGATGTCTCCTAACTTAGGAAAATACTACCAAGATATAATCTATAGGATTTCCATATCATAGCATTATACTTGAAACTATCATGCAAGTCCTACTAAAATAACACTAATGCAATAGGTAAAATAATAGGACATAAGATGAAATATCACGTGCCTTGGTAGCTAGGAGAGTAGGTACAATCCTCACAATCACAAACTTCATAATCCACACAATCTACACATCAAATCAAACAACAAAAATACACAATTTAAAATATGCATTCAAAAATAGTATGGATGCATGCATGAATGCAATGATATGAAAAACACACTTCTAAAAAAAAAGTTTTCAATACAGAAGATAGGGTACACTTTCTATAGGCCAAAGATCACAAGATCCACCTAAAAATAATATTCACAAAATTTATTATAGTCAAAATAGCCCTAAACAAGTCTCTGCCTAAAACTCAATTTTTACAGAAGCTAATGAACAAATTAAGGCCACAGTAATAAAGTTCACATTTTTCTAAATCCATAGACACCTAATTTTTATTTTTCAAAGTTATGGATCAATGAATTTTACAAGTTTAAACATCTAACAAATCAAATCTGGATTTTATCAAAAAATCCCTGCCACGCGGCGCGATCCTATTGTCCGGTTCGCGTGGATCAGGCGCGTGCACCATCAGATCTAAGTTAGATCGTGTGGCTCAGATTATCCAGTACCCTTTTGCCCTAACATCTAATCCTAGCCGCTGGATCTAGATCCAGCGGATCTAAGAGTGTTGGCCAAAAACTAGCAGCGCGAATGGCGAGTGCAGCGGCGACGCGTCTGTCGACGACGCTTCATCGATGCTAGGGGGGAAAGGGGGGGCACAGGGGGTTACCGAGGTCACGGTGACAAGGTGGTCGCAGTGGAGGTCACGGGCGATGGAGGGGCACACATGTACAGCTGGAAATCCTCGTCGGAGAGGTGCTCATCGTCGAGTGCTTGCAGTCGAAGACGAAGGCGAGCTCCTGGGCACGAGCAAGCACAAGAAGGGGATTAGTAGGTGTGTCTGACAACGACGGACGCAACGGAGCAAAGCAGAGAGCAAGAGGGGGTCGGGGATCACCGGAATTGGTCGCCGAAGTGCGTCGGACGGCGGCGGCTTCAGGTCAAAATCTACAGAGCCCGGGGGCTCTCTGGGGTTGTCGTGTGGGGGGTGGAATGGCGAGGGGCAGTGGGGGTTTAAGTAGCGGTGCTCGGGGGGAAAGAATCAAGACACAAATCAATCGCTATTAAGCGAATTCATTCAATGAAGAAACGACAGGGGGAGCGGGTCTGCGACGCGGTGATTTGGGGACGACGAGGTGACATGGCGGTGGGGTCATGCTGTCAGCGGGAGGGTGTGGGTGTGCATGGTGAGAAAGAACAGATGGGGAATAGGGGAGCCGGGTGGGCTGGATGGACCGTGGTTGCTAGGCCAAAATGGTGGCAGGTAAGTTTTTTTCCTCCTCTAGCCTTTTTATTTTTCTGTTTTTATTTTCTATAAACCATTTGAACTATCAAATGATCTCCAAATCAATTCAAATTTTCACCAAGTTTTTGAGAGGTGAACCTAGTATTTAAATGCGTTTTAAACACATCAAACCACTAACGAAACATTTTGGGTACAAAATAAAAATAAAAACACAAATTCTACCCTTGCATATAAAGGGGTTTTAAAACTAGGTTTTTGCTAGGTTTAAAATTTTGAATTTTTTTGTAAAATGCACCCATGTGATACGTCGGAAACGTATCTATAATTTTTGATGTTCCATGCTTGTTTAGTATCTACTTTGCTTTATTTTTTCTACACTTTGAGGTATTTTTATACACTTTCTGGAACTAACCTATTGACAAGATGTCATAGTGCCAGTTGCCTGTTTTCTGCCGTTTTTGGTTTCAGAAAGCTAAAAAATGAATATTCTCGGAATTGGACAGGACAAAAGCCAAAGTTCATTTTTTCCCTGGAAATCGAAGATGAGACGGAGGAGGACACCAGGGTGGCCACACCCTAGGTGGGCACGGGCCCACCCTAGCCGCGCCCAGAGGGGGTGTGGGCCCCCTGGCCCTCCACCGACCTTGCCTCCTTCGCCTATAAGAAGCCCCCGACTCGGAAACCCTAAAGAATCAACCAGAAAGCCACGAAAAGTTCCGCAGCGCCGCTGCCGCTACCAAAGGGGAGATTCGGGGGACAAAAAGTCTCTGTTCCGGCACCCTGCCGGGAGGGGAAGTGCCCCCGGAGCCATCTCCATCGATCTCCATCACCATCTTCATCACCGTTGCTGATTCCCATGATGAGGAGCGAGTAGTTCTTCCTCAAGGCTAAGGGATCTACCGGTAGCTATGTGTTCATCTCTCTCTCTATGCATGATCTTGTTGTGGTCATGAGCTTTGTAATCAAGTAGATCTACCTTGCTACTCAAGTGGTTCAATAGATCTCTGATCTCCCCATGTGTGTGAAAGTGACAGCGTGCACGCCATGGTGGCACTTAGGCTAGAGTCTACATAAATACTCATCGTGCTTTAATAGATCTATGCTTTTCCCCACGTGTGTGAAAGTGACAGCGTGCACACCATGTGTGGCACTTAAGCTAGGTTATATATATATATATTTATCATGAGTATATTTTGAGTTGGTTGTCTTTATGAAATTGTGGTGTTTGTTCGAACCATCTAGCGCTCAAGGTGACAGTGTGGGGTTATCTAGATTGGGGAAGGCCCTACCATGGATTAGAGTGTTCAACCGGAGAGTAGTTAAAAGTAGTATCATGAAGAGAATATATTTATATGAGAGAGTGTTTACTAGTGAAAGTATGATCCCTAGGCCTTGTTTCTAAACATTGAAACACTGTTTGCATCTAGATCTGTTGCTTGTTTGCTTGCTTCCATCTTTATTTCAGTTTGCCTTTAGTCTCTCCCACGTCAACAACAACAAGTCAAAAGATCTTTTCTGGCACCGTTGTCTTATAATCATCCATACCACTTGTATTTCACTATCTCTTCACCTAACTAGTGCACCTATACACCTGACAAGTGTTTTGGGTGTGTTGGGGACACAAGAGACTTCTTGTATCTTGATTGTAGGGTTTCTTGAGAGGGAATACCTTTGACCACTTCCTGTCGTGGTATTGCCGACGAGTACGCCATGGAGGGGTCCTCACAGTGCGTGTTTAGAGATGTGGGGTAAGGCGGACGGTTGACGAGTACGAGGTAACACATCTTACCCAGGTTCAGATCCCACAATGGTGGTGGAATCCTACTCCTGCTATAAATCACTATAATGGCAATACGCCGAGTTATAGGGATCGGTTCGCTATGCGAGGTGTATGTTAACTGGTGCCCTAAAGGCTCCCATAGGCCCGACTTATATAGTCGCCAGGTACTAGGGTTATAGGGAAAGTCCTAGCCGGACAGGTTACAGAGTTCTACACAATATACAATCAGTCTAACGTGTCTTGCACTCCAAGGCTCCGGGTACGTCGGTGACTCCTCCGTAGCCTTCCTTTATCCGGAATAGGCGTCCCTTCTGGATCCATCTAACTGGGCCACCCAGCAGGCCATGGGCCATGCTACCAACTGTGGGCCACCCGGGTTATCCGGATAAGAGACATGCTATGAGGATACCCATATAGCATATCCCCAACAGTAGCCCCCGGAGAACTCCGAGATCTTGCATCGTCTTGCCTCTTAAGGTTGAATGCTCCATCTAGATGGATGTCGGCAAATCGTCAAGCAATATCTTGTAGTCCTCCCAAGAACCCTGCAAGGTTTCTCCGTCTTCAATTTGTAAGTCGGAGAAACGCTGAATCTTCCATCGTACTCTTCCCATAGCCGGACTAGATCTGTCCATGCCAGAATATTCCGATGTGATGGTTCACCTGCTAATGACAGCTAGGACGACATAGACATAGGTCAGCAATGCCTCGTAACTCACACATGCAGAGAACACAATCATGTCCATTTTTCCTGCGTGAAGGATATTAACCGTTGGCAGCGACGGTTGGAAACGTGGCGAAATTTCCACGCACACGCCCGCACACGTCGTCCACGCGCCGACCATTCGATCACTTTCCATGAGTCTTGACGCCAGGGGTTATAAATTATAACCGCGGTGGATTTTTACTTTTCACCTCATTCTTCCCCCGCGCCTTCGTCTTCCTCCCGCGAGCACCTCCTCGAGCCCTTCATGTGCACGCAAAAAACCCTAGCCTCCCAATCTCTCCAGTCACCACTCTCCCCTTCCAATGGCGAGCAGCAACACTAACCTGTCCATGGCGGCAGCGGCCGATGCTGTGGCGAAGCCGGTGAGCACCGTCCATGTGCCCCTAGAGGGCCTGGTGCTGCCCAAGTCCGTGGTGGTTGAATCCACCGGCGGCGACCATAACCCAGCGGCGCTAGAGCTGCTAGAAGAAGAGAGATTCCCACAAGGGGGATTGGCGCGACTTAGATATCACGGACAATGACATCAAGGAGGTGCTCGTCGAGGGTTACCTCCCTGCGATGGAGGGGCTTGTCTGGCGGGCGGCGCCGGCTGGCGAGGTCACCCCTTCTCCCCAAGCCGGAGAGAAGGTGTACCTCAAAGCACAATTGGTACGCGCGTTTCCCTGCCCATCTCCAATTTCTTCCTAGCTGTCCTCAACCATTACCGGGTTTAACCTCAGAACCTTTCCCCCAATAGCATCCTCGCTCTTAGCAACTACGCGACGCTTTGTGAGGGTTACCTAGGGATTAGGCCTAGGTTAGATCTCTTTATCTACTTTTTTACCGTTAAGAGGGAAGCTGGAGCTGGCAAGGATGAGCTCAGGAACTGTGGGACGATTAGCTTTAAGATCCGGCCTGGCTGGCGGTTCCCTGACATCGTCGGCCATGAGTCATGAAAAAACTGGCAACAGACGTAATTCTACGGCCCAGATATCCCTCTGTCTTGCCAAGAAGCGATGTATCCGGACTTTCTCGATGGAGCCGCTGCCGAAGCCCCGACATGGAGATCCCAGGCCACCCTTCCCTCCGACAACGACGCCTCTCGCGCCATAAGGCGGATAGAGTGGTTCGTGGAGACAGGTCTAACCAGATTGGACCTAGTCATGTGCTAGTTCGTCAGGGGGATCTAGCCTCTGCAGCACCGCTCGAAGCTGATGCATGAATATACCAAGGAGAGGAAGGCTAGCCTCCACATCTCCGAGGACAACTTCTCTAGCGACTCCATCAAGCTCTGCCTCAAGGACATAGTCAAGGTGAAGGATAGGAAGCGTGGCTTCGCCATCACCTACGACATGTTCGAGGAGGGAAAGTTCCCAGAGGTACCTGTTTATTTTCCGTGTATGACATTTGCTCCAGTTCTTCCGTCTTGCCATTACCATCTTATCTAACACTTTGGGATTTCACTTAACAGCTTAAGAGTCTAGAGGAGGATGACATGGCTGTCCAAATCTATGACCCAAATATGAAGGAAGTCACCGTCGTGTCCGACGATGATGCTCCGTTGGTGCGTAAGCGGAAGAGCTCCACCTCTGACGCTGCCGACGGAGGCAAGAAGAAGAAGACGGAGGGTGGATCCTCCAAGAAGACTACCGCCGCCCTGGAGGCGGAGAACAGAAGGATTACCGGGATCCCTTTCACCAAAGCACCAACTGTTGTGTAAGTCTCTCATCCTCCGACATTGTCCATTGCTCGTCTTATTCCTGTACTTATACTTTTTGCACGTTTCAGGAAGAAGGCCAGTATTCGTTTGAAGAAGACCTCCATAACCTTGGGGGCTTCTAAAAATATTAAAGATATGCTGCATCGTGATGTGTCCCACCACGCATCTCCCGCCATCGCCTCTGTCACTCCCAGCGCCCAGCCTACACCTGCTCTGACAAGCTCTCCGGCTAAGGATGCATTTGGCCCTTCCGCCATGGAAGTGGACTCAGCTGCCTCCACGGATCTCATCGTTGCCGGCGAACAGGCGGCGCAAGAAAGCACCACAACCTAAATGGCTGAAGCTCCAACTAAGGATGCCATCGGTAGCGGCAAGGCGGTGGTGGTGGGTGGTACGTCTCTTGAAGGCGGCGCCTCTGCACCCAGGATAACCACAGAACTCCCGAAGATAGTCTACCCAGTGCTTACGCCGAGTAGCTCCACCCTGGCTCCTGGTGCAGCGCCAACATCTCCAACCTGCGGTCTTGAGGAGCTTCTTCGACAAGAAGATATCTTGCAAGGAAACAATCTTTCCTTCAGTAAGTTGTTTGCCGAGAGCGCTACCAACCTCAAGATCATCGCACTTGTAAGTTTTTATTTGCCTTTTGCATTTTATATGAGTATCCTACTGTAGCCCCCAAGGATTTAGACGGAAAACCATAGGTCTTTGCATCTGAATGCTCTAAGAGTGACTAATCTAGAAAACTCCTCACTATAGCCCCCAAGTATATAGTTTGAATGAATTATTCCGACTAGATACTTTCAGAGTAGCATACGCAGTGTTTGTAAATTTTGATACTATAGCCCCCAAGCTTCTAGTTGAAAACTGAATTATTTCCGACTATATGCTTAAACAAAGACTAAGCATATGACTGAGTTTAAAAAAACTTTATACTATAGCCCCTAAGCTTCTAGTGGAAAACTGAATGAGTTTCGACTAGATGCTTAAAGAAAGACTAAAGCATATTGCCAAGTTTAAAACTCTCACTGTAGCCCCCAAGATTCTAGGTGGATAGTTATCCGGCTAGATGCTCCAAGTAGACTAAACAGCTTTAAATCTTCTTTCCACAGAATGAGAATGATCGGAGAGGTGTCGCCAATGAGAAGTTCCACAAGATGCACGCGGAGTTGGAAGCTGAAAAGGGTAAAACTGCCTTCTTGAAGGATCAAATCACCAAGAGCAAGAGTCTGTTTTTCCTTTCTTTTTCGTACTCCGACTTGGTCTTGTGCCAGCACTCTTCGAGTACTCACTGTGTATTGTCATTTCTCCGACTTGCAGAAACCATTGCAAGGCCAAGGATATTGTTGAGCAATCCAAGCATATTGAGTTGCTGGATAGCGAAAACAAGATCATTAAGCAGGAGAGAAAGGATACACTGAAGATGCACGAGGACTCCATGAAGGCCTTGCAGGAGTCCACCGACACGGAGATGAACCGCTTGGAGGAGGAGATCGCGATGCTGAAAGAGAAGAAGAAAGCTGCCGATGAGCAGAATCAATGCAATCTTGAAGCATACAAGATCCTCCGACAAGAGCGGGATTCCATGGCGGAGACGCTCCAGCAAGTTGAGGCGAGCATCTTTGGTAAGTAATTCGCCGTCTTGTACTTCTGTAAGTTAGGTACTTTGGACTTTTGTGTTATTGAACTCATGTGTTTCCTTGTTGGAATTGTAGCTCCTATTGGTTTAACCCAATCGCCTCCTCCGCCTAAGGATATTGTTGAGCAATCCAAGCATATTGAGTTGCTGGATAGCAAAAACAAGATCGTTAAGCCGGAGAGAAAGGATACACTGAAGATGCACGAGGACTCCATGAAGGCCTTGCAGGAGTCCACCAACACGGAGATGAACCGCTTGAAGGAGGAGATCGCGATGCTGAAAGAGTAGAAGAAAGCTGCCGATGAGCAGAATCAACACAATCTTGAAGCATACAAGACCCTCCGACAAGAGCGGGATTCCATGGCGGAGACGCTCCAGCAAGCTGAGGCGAGCATCTTTGGTAAGTAATTCTCCGTCTTGTACTTCTGTAAGTTAGGTACTTTGGACTTTTGTGTTATTGAACTCATGTGTTTCCTTGTTGGAATTGCAGCTCCTATTGGTTTAACCCAATCGCCTCCTCCGCCTAAGGAATGCATGGTCCTTGCCGACAACTTTATCAGCACTGCCATCAGGCAGGCCAAGGAAATAGCCAAGCCCCTCCAGATCAATATCAAAGCGGTGGATTCCGTGATGAAGTTCTCGGAGATCTTGCACCAATCCCCCGAGCGTATTTTAAGCTGGAAAGCTTCATGTACGTGGGCTGGTGCAAGGATGGCACTATCGATGGTCAAGGCGCACTATGAAGATGTTGACATCAATGTGGTAACCTCAGGTCTTCCCGACATAGATGATGACGGCCAGAAGATTGACCATAAGGCTATCTGGTCATCTCTCGTGGGATATGACACAAGGGTTGCTAAGTTGGTCGACCACAATGTCTTCGTGCCGCTCGAGATCATTGACGATGATCATCAAGGCTCCTCTGAATCCCTCAAGATCACCAACTTTGAAGAGGATAGCTCTCCTGCTACCGACGATGCTGCTTCCAAGTCTCCTGCGCCAGAGGAATGAAAAAACGATATGTAATATTTGTTTCCTCTGGAATTTGTGTATGCGGAAAAACTACTTTGTTAACTTAAGGCGGAAAAACAATAGATGTATTTTCCTCCTACTCGAGAACTGGTTCCAGCATGTAATTATTTTTAAGCAAGTGCTGGATTATCCATTACTCTGGTTTTTATGCTTTACCATTCGTGAGTCGGAAGAATCGTAGTTGGAACCATGCGCTCAGGTGATCATGCTCAATGGCACCGTAAAAAACCTAAGCACAAAATCGCCGACAAAAAGTGTCAAAAGTCACTACTCCAGAGTCCTCATAAAAACAACAAAGAACGTGTAGACCAGAAAACTTAAGCTAATGCCCGTAGTTGGAATTTTCACAAGTGCAAATACAAAGGTTGTGCATAAAGGTTTTATACGATCCAAAAATGAACACTAAAGGAGGTAAAAGACTCAGAAAAATGAGTGAACCAGAGAGCTTAATTTCATTGATCATATAAGAGGTACACAGTAGATAAAAAATATGCTAAGTGTAAAAAGGACGTAGCTGTGCTATGTTCCATGGCCGATCAAGCTCCGGGTAGTCATCATCCGGGTCAGGTCGCTTACGCTTATGATCTTCAATGGGTCTATCCTCAAGTTCACGATTGTCAACGAGGTAGTAAGACCCATTGAGCAGCGCCTTGCTTATGATGAACGGTTCTTTCCATGGCGGGGATAATTTGTGTGACTTCTTCTGCTTAAGTCAGAGCACCAGATCCCCCTCTTTAAACGAGTGATGCCTAACGCGGCGACTATGGTAGATACGTAGCTTCTGCTGGTAGATGGCGGATCTTTGGCATGCCAAAACACGCTCTTCCTCGAGAAGGTCCACATCTAGGCGTCGAGATTTTTTAGCATCATCTTCGTCGTAGGCGGCAACTCTTGGTGCATCGTGAAGGATGTCGGAAGGCAGGATGGCTTTTGCTCCATATACCATGAAGTAAGGGGTGTAGCCGGTGGATCTGTTGGGTGTAGTTCGTAAACTCCACAACACAGATGGCAATTCTTCTGCCCAGGCTCCAACTGCTCTATGTAGCGGTGCTTCTAGACTTGGCTTGATTCCCTGCAGAATTAATCCATTGGCTCGCTCAACTTGTCCATTGGACTGTGGGTGTGCCACAGACGCTAGGTCAAGTTGGATGCCCTTGTCCCAACAATAAGCTTCCACTTCTCTGAGTGACAAGTTGCTGCCATTGTCGGTGATGATGCTATGTGGGAGACCAAATCTCACCATTAGATCTCGGACAGACCTAAGGGTAGTTTCCCCATCAAGATTTCTAATGGGTTTAGCTTCTATCCATTTGGTGAATTTATCAACTGCTACTATCAGATGCGTAAACCCACATGGTGTCGTCTGTAATGGGCCAACCATGTCTAGCCCCCAGACTGCAAATGGCCAAGTTATTGGTATTGTTCGCAATTCTTCAGCTGGAACATGGGTTTGTCGGGCATAATACTGGCATCCCATGCATGTCTCAACCAGCCTATCGGCGTCCGCCTTCGCGGTCAGCTAGTAGAATCCTTGCCGGAAGGCTTTGGAGACCAATGATCGAGGAGCGGCGTGATACCCGCAATCTTCGAGATGGATCTCATGTAGGATTTCAATACCTTCTTGCTGGGAAACACACTTAAGGTATACACCAGTGGTGCTTCTTTTGTAGAGCTATCCATTGATTATGGTACAACCCTTTGCTCGATGTACTATTTGCCGTCTTTCGACTTCGTCGTCAGGCAAAGTTTTGTGTACGAGATATTCCATGAACGGTTGTGTCCAAGCCGGAGGGACCTTTGTTACTGTGTGAAGAAAAGAGTCAACTCTATCTGGGTTGTTGATGTCTGCTCCCTTCACGGATGGTGTCCGTAGATGCTCCAGGAAAACGCCAGGCGGAATTTGTTTGCGCCCTGATCCAATCTTAGACAGTAGATCAGCCACCTCGTTTTGCTCCCTAGGTACATACTTGACTTCGTAGCCCAAGAAGCTCTTGGCTATCTTGTCCACTTCGTCTCAATATGCCGCCATCATAGGGTTCCGCACATTCCAGGTGCCAGCCACCTGCTGGGAAACCAAGTCGAAATCTCCACAGCAAACTATGCGCTTGATGCCAATATCCTTGGCTACGCGTAGTCTGTGAATGAGTGCTTCATACTCCTCCATGTTGTTCATAGCCTCGAAGTGGATCTACAGAACGTAGTGTAGCTTTTCCCTGGTTGGTGACTGTAACAGTACACCAGCCCCCGAGCCATTGAGTAGCTTTGATCCGTCAAAGTGCATCACCCAGTATTCTGGCTCTGGCATTGGGGTAGCATCTGGCATCTCTGTCCAATCTGCAATAAAATCCTCCAAGGCTTGTGACTTGATAGCGTCGCGTCTCTTGTATGTGATCTTGAAGGCGGCAAGTTCAATGCCCCACTTCTTGACCCTTCCTGTAGCGTCGCTGTTGTTGATGATGTCGGACAGTGGAGCATTGCTCACCACTGCGATAGGGTGCTCCTGGAAGTAGTGCCTTAGCTTCCGAGAAGCAAGGAACACTCCATAAGCTATCTTCTGGTAGTGCGGGTAACGCTGCTTGGACTCCGTCAAGACCTTGCTTACATAGTAAACTGGTTGTTAAACTCCGTACTCATGCCTTGGTTCTTTCCGCTCAACCACGACGACGATGCTAATTACCCGGTTGGTGGCCTCCATGTAGATTAACATAGGATCCCCTGGCTTGGGTGCTGCAAGGATATGCGCCGAGGATAATGTCTCCTTTAGCTGCTTTAGTGCTGCATCTACTTCGTCCGTCCATGTAAATTTGTCCGCCTTCTTCAGCAACTTGTATAACGGCAGAGCCTTCTCTCCAAGTCTCAGACGAACCGACTAACCACTGCAACGCAACCTATTAGCCGTTGTATGTCCTTCAAGCATGTCGAACGGTTTATGTTTAGGATGGCCTTGATTTTCTTCGGGTTCACTTCGAGTCCATGCTGGGAAACGATGAATCCCAACAATTTGCCGGCTGGAACTCCAAAGACGCACTTCTTAGGGTTAAGCATCATGTTGTATTTCCGGAGATTATCAAAGGTTTATTTTAAGTCGGAGATTAAGTCATTTGACTTTTTAGACATCACTGCTATATCGTCCACATAGGCATGAACGTTCCGACCAATTTGATCGTGTAGGCAACGCTGCATTGTCTGCTGGTACATAGCACCTGCGTTTTTCAGCCCAAAGGGCATCGTGACATAGCAGAGCGTGCCGTAAGGTGTGGTGAACGAAGTGGCCAATTGGTCCGACTTCCTCATCTTGATCTGGTGGTATCCTGAGTATGCATCAAGAAAACACAAAAGTTCCGAGCCAGCCATCGAGTCAATGAGTTGGTCAATGCGAGGCAAAGCAAAAGGATCTTTGGGACATGCTTTGTTCAAGCCGGTGTAATCAACGCACATTCTTAATTCTTTGGTTCCCTTTTTGGGGACAAGTACAGGATTGGCCACCCATCGGGTGTGAAGGACTTCTCGGATAAAACTAGCCTTAATTAACCTAGCTATCTCCTTGCCTATGGCGTGTCTCTTCTCATCTCTGAAGCATCATAGAGGTTGTTTCACCGGTTTGCATTTTGGATCAATATTCAAGATGTGCTTGGCAAGTTCCCTAGGTACACCTTTCATGTCGGTAGGTTGCCAGGCAAAGGTGTCCTTATTCTCACGGAGGAACTCGACGAGCGCGCTTTCCTATTTAGGGTCCAGGTTCGTCCCAATGGTGGTGGTCTTGGAGGCATTGCCTACCACAAGTTCCACCGGCTTGGTTTCGATGGCGGCCTTGAAAGCTGGGGTGGAGTCAGAAATCTGCTTCTTCGACGCGGGCATCTCCGAGGCATCGACCTTGCTCTAGATCTCCTTGAATTCTTCGCTATAGTGGACAGCTTCTGCGTAGGCTGCTTCTCCAATCTCACAGTCCCTTGCTTTGGTAAAGCTTCCGGATATGGTGATGACACCATTTGGTCTGGGTATCTTGAGCTTGTTGTAGATGAAGCATGGCTTGGCCATGAAGGCGTGGAAGATGTCGCGTCCGAATATGACGTGGTACACGCTCTTGAAGGGGACCACCTCAAAGGTCATGTGTTCTTGACGGTAATTATTAACATCGCCAAAAGCGACCTAAAGTGTGATGCACCCAAGGGACCGAGCCTCCCGACCAGGAACTACGCCGTGGAAGATGGTGCTGGTCCGCCTTAGGTTTGCCTCCGTCAAGTTCATCTTGTGCAGTGTATCCATGTACATGATGTTGATGCTGCTTCCACCATCCACCATACATTTGGTGAACTCATTGCCATCAATTAGGGGGTTGATGACGATGGCATATTGGTTCTCCGTAGGGATGAGGTCTGGGTGATCCTTCCTGTCCCAAGTAATTGGGATCTCCTACCAGCGCAGGTACTGGGGAACTGGGGGTAGAGTGGCCATCAGAATCCTCATAGAGGTCTTCTGTTGTCGGACAGTGGGGGTGCCAAGGAAAGTGTGGAAAACGGCCGCCTTCTTCTCGAAGGGGTTCTTGCCCTTTTCATCGCTCTTGGCGGCATACTTGGGGTCAACATCCTCCTCCATGTCACTTGAATCCTTGTACTCCTCTTCCTTCATCTTCCCCTTGCCCTTGCCTCGTGGTCTGTTCTTTCGACTTTGTTTGTAGCCGAACTTCGGGTCCTCCTTGAGATCGTTGACGAACTTGCAATGGCGATTGGTGTGGGTGGCCTTGCCGTTGGCATAGAGGTGTACGAGGCACGACATATAGTGGTACTCCTCGTAGGTTTGGGGAACACGGAGCGCTGCCGAGGTAGTTTCACTGCCTCGCTGTTGCCCACGACCAGCTCCCCGTACTCGGCCACGCTGTCCGCCATCACCTCGTCCTGCAAATGTCATAGCGACCATGTTGGAGGTTTGCTTTTCTTCTGGCGGGGTCTTCCTCTTGGTGTCGATGTTCCTCCGAGCTTGAGTTGGAACGGCCATTGCCGGCAGGGAGCCATGAGCATCATCGTCGGCAGCTGCGAACTCACTGGATAGCTGAATCATCTGGTTGAGATCTAGCTGGTGGTTGTCCTGCAGGCGGTTCAACTTATGTCGGAGCAACGTGCCCCTTTACAACCCATCAATGAAGGCGGCCATGGCAGTATGACCGTGCACTCCTACGCAGGAATTCTTCATGTCCAGCCAGCGAGAGAGGTAGGCGCGAGATGTCTCGTCTTTCTCCTGCACGCACCGCTGTAGATCGGCAACAGTACAGGGACGTTTGTACGTGCCCTCGAATTTCTTGGTGATCGCTTCTTGCATGTCCAACCAATTGCAGATGGATCTCTCCGGCAAGTCATCAATCCATTTCCGGGCTGTGCCCGCCAACCTCAAAGGGAGGTACTTGACGGAGATGTTGGGGTTACCCCCGGCGATTTCTACCGCGTTGCCGTAATCCTGCAACCATGTAGCTGGCTTGGTGGTGCCATCATAGGGCTTGATGGTATTGTCAATCTGGAAACCTTTGGGGTAAGTTGCGGACCGTATCACAGGTCCAAAGCAATGTGGTCCCAGGTAGGGTCCTTCCTGGGCCTCGTGGATCTTATCTAGACGTGAACGTGCGTCGTATGGCTCCGGGCTTCTTTTCTTCTTCTTGTCATCAAGGGATGGGCTGCGTGAACGACGCGGGCCTCCTCCGCCATGGTGGCTGCTAGGTGGCGACAGAGGCGGAGGTGGAAGTGGGTTAGCCTTCTTGCTGTTACCGTCCTGCGATGCCTCACGCTTGTCATGGTTGCTTGTCGAACGCGGAAGGTCATGGCGCGACCTGCTCTTGTGTCCTTGGTTGCGCTCCCCATCGTGACGGGTCTGCTCCGAGTTGTCGCGGATGACGATGCCACTCTGCCTTGGTGGGGGCATATCCGTATGACGATGAGCCTTGGGGTCTTTGTGATGTCGGGGAGAGCGGGGCGATGGAGATGGGCGACGAGGTTGAGCCTTGCCTCCATGGTCGGAGGATATGGGGATAGCGTCCTTCCTGTTGCGTGCATCCCTCTGTCTTTGTTCTGATGAACCCGTCTGGGACCCAACATCAAGAGGAGATCGATCCCTTGGTGGCTTATGTTGGCTAGACTGGCAAAACGCTGGGTCAGACTCGAGCCTCTAGGAGGTGGCCTTTTCCTGCTGTTTCACCGCCTTGGCCACAAGGTCATAGACCTGATCCACAGTCGCGGGTGATCTATCCTGTTCCAGAAGGGTCTTGGCGACGGAGAGGTAGAGAAGAGGAGTGGGCATCACCTGCCTGCCTTCACTGTCAATGTATGACTTGGCCTGTGCCTGCTTCGAGGGAGCCCATCCTAGGTTTTGCCACACACCAGGATCGTTGATGACGCGAGCCAGAGCTTTCTTAGCCTTCTGCTGCTATAGCAGAGTCTTGTACTCGGCCTCCATGGCTCTAGCTTTATCTATTGACTTCTACACGTTGGCCAGATCTCGATCCAGCTTAGCGCCATGCTCCGTGATGGCCTGCGCTTCTCGTCAAGCTGGACTACATTGCGAATGTGAGCCACGGTCATGGGCTCGACGAGGAGATTGTCGTACATCACTCTATCAGCTGGAGTGACTTGGGCAACAGCAGACGTAGATGCCGGAGGCGGCGGATTTGTGGTGTTGTTGTTGCTCGGACCGGTGCCGAGTTCCTGCAGCTGCTGCACTGGTTTAGGCGGAGGGGGCATGACCTTTGCGCGATCATTGTTGGCAGCAACAGGTGGTCCCTTCCCCTTGTCCAGCGCTGTAGGTGGAGCTCGTCCGGGTTGATCTTCATCCATCGCCGTCCCAATGGCGACGAACACCTCTCGGGACGTGATGGCGTTGTTGGCCTGCTCGTCGCACTTGTAATCCTCCTCCATCTCCTGCGTGGCAGAGTCTATCTCCTCTGTGCTGAAGTCTATCTCCTCCGAGTTAGCGCTGATGTCGGCATAGAGCGCGTCAAGCACAGAGTCGAAGGGTGCCGCGGCTTCCTCGATGACGGGTGGTGGAGGTGCAACAACAGCGACGACGACCGGAGGCGGCGGTGGCTGAGGCGGAGGGGCTCCGCCAATGAGCGCAAGATCTGTCTAAGCTTCCTCCTCAGCCTCCACGTAGTTGTTGACGGTGTTCACCATGCTTTCAAAAGTGAGGCGTCCTCAAGCCTGCTGCCGCCTTAGCGTATGCCGGAGAAGCGTACCCTGGTCCAGTCCTTCCACAAAGTGATACATAGCATCATCATTGGGGTAATGAGCCAGATCGGCATGTATACGAAGCCACCTGGCAAGGTAATCGCGGGGGTTTTTGCCCTCTCTCTGAATGCAACGTGCCAGATCGAAGATAGTCACCACTCTGATGAACTTGGTTCTCTAATGTCCAGACGCACGGGCGAAGCCGGCGGACTTCCAACGATCTTCCACCGTTATATCTTGCACAGGGGTGGTTTGGGTGGGCCTTGAATTTTCCGATCTTTGTCAGAAAATGCGGTCCCCCAGCATACCACTGCATGTGTAGTACACTATAGTCGTTGACATGACATCGACAAAACCCCGTTCCGTAAATATCACATCCCTCAGAGTGGTACAACAGAAACATTGCGGGTCCATATTACAAATTGTCGGGGGGATAACCCCCGGTAGGGTCATGAGAGGGGAAACATAGCGCAACTGGGTTGGCTCCGAGTGAAAAACGAACCAGGCCGGGTAAGGACGGCTGGGTAAGATAAGCAAGAAAGCCGAGATATAACTATCTCGGCCCGTATAGGACAAAGTTGCAACCCTTGCAGGTACCAATGAGCCGAGTCAACCGAAGAAGGGCCGAGTCAGGAAGGACGTGTGGCACCTTTCCGAGTAAGGTTTGGGAAGGACCATGGTAAAGCATGGTCAAAAGATAAGGGCGACACCGGGTGACACAAAAGGAGCCGGGTGACGCCCAAAGCAAGCGCTGACGTACAAAGTAACTACGTGACGCCAAAAAGAATAAGAAGCAGCGTACCAGAAGAACGTTAGCTGTCAAGCTTTATGGATCGGGCCTATGGGCTTAGGGCAAGCCCATAACCCGGCCCATATGGTAGGGACCAAGACCCAAACAGTAAACCCTAGAACCCAAAGGGGTATTAGCTAGCTAGCGCTGCCTATATAAGGGAGGGCATAGCGGCAGTAGAAGGAGGTTGGACCAAGTAGAGAACAGGTGCTGCATTCTCTAGCCAATACAGCTCAAGGAGCACTTGTATTCTTGGGGGTATCAATCAAATTGTCAAGTGTGGAGAGTTCTTGTTCTTCGTGCATGGCTCGACCGTGCACTCCCTCCCCGGTGACCACAAGCACCCATTCGGCCCCCAACTTAAGCCTACCCATGGCATCTGCCATTCCACCACCACGACAGTTGGCGCCCACCGTGGGGCAGAAGCAGGTGCTTGATGGAGTCTTCATCCGGACGGGCAACATCATCGCCAAGACCGGCGAGCGCGTCTACTCCGGCCTCATCTAGAGGTTTGGAGTGCTCAACTTCGTCAGCGACAACGCGGGCTGCTTCGGGACCAAGCCATTCCCTAGGGGCGGTCGCTTCGTCAAATTCGGCGAGCACCAGGTCTACGTCGCGGTGCGCGTGGAGCGCGCATATCCTGAGCACGTCGTCCTGGCACCAGATCCCCCAACGGCAACAGTCGCTGGGAAGCCTCTCCAACTCGTCTCCATGGAGGTAATGATGACTTCCCTAAACCCCATAGCTCCCACTGTAGTTCTAGTGGTAAATGAAAACATAGAGGGATGAAATCATGAGGAAACGCCAAGGGCTGCAAGAACAGCGAAGGTGCCGCTGGAGAAACCAGAGAACATAGCTAGGAGCAAAAGAGCTAAGGAGCTGCAGGAAGCAATAGACAAGTTGGCAGAGCCAGTGGCACAGGCGATTGACCCGGCACGTGTGCAAGCCGAGTTGGAAGAAACCATGATAAAAGTTCTGGAAAAAGCAAAGGAGCTGGCACAGTTACAACAGGATGTGGATATCACTATCCGAGAGCTTAACTCGGCAAATCGAGTCAAGGGCGCAAAGACCTGGCTTGATGCGACGATATTGAGAGGAAGGAACCTCAACGAAGACCTCGCAGATGCGACATCAAAGATAACACCAGAGAATAGCAATGAGACAACCATGCGCCCAACATACAACACAGCAGCAGCTAATCTGCGAGCAGCAGAAGCAGCAATGGCAGAGTTACCCCACTTGGAGGGGGAAGCAAAGAAAAGGCAGCAAGAACGGGTCAATGAGTTAGTAAAAGCAGCCAGCATGCTAAATGAGGCATATTACAGAGCAAATCCGGGTATAGCAGGGAGATCACAGCTGGTTCACTTGGTAACTCCTGTTCCGGCAAGATCGGCTGGGCACACGGCATCCTCACCAGGAGCAGCACCCAGGCCGAGAAAAGAGAAAAGTGTGGATTCTGGAAGAAACAAGCAGATGGTCGCCTATGATCCGGCAGCAATTTAAGGAAACCCGGTGCATGCGCAAGGGGCAAAAAGAAATAATCCCCGGGAAAATGAAAACCAGGAAAAAATTGGACAGAGAAATGACAACTGAGGGAAAAAATTTGTGCCTCATACTCGGCGCGCAACTCACTCGGCAGGAGGAGGAAATCCAGTTCCGAATAACGCACCAGCTCAGCCGGAAAGAAGACAACAAAGCGCAGGAAAAGCAGTTCAATAGCCAGCTGACCTGAACCGAATAAGTACAATGATGGTTACTCGGCTATGGTAAATGATGGGTATGAGCTTCTAGACCATGCATATCAAGCAATGGGAGCAAGATACAGAGGTAGAAACCTTCAGCCGGATGATGCCAGGTTGAAGCTTGAACGCATAAAAATGGCGGAGATAATTGAATCGCAAGGTCCATAGGGTCCACCATGTTTTGGCCCAAGGATCATGAAGGAGCCACCGGTGCCGAATTTCTAGCTGGCCAGAGGAACAAAAACATATGATGGAAGCACAAAGCCAGAGGATTGGCTCATAGATTATGGAACCGCTGTAAAGATAGCACAGGGAAACTTGAGATGGGCAGTATGTTACGTACCGCAAATGTTGGAAGGACCAGCTCGGGTTTGGTTGAACAATTTGCCACCCGAAAGCATCAATAGTTGGATTGATTTTCACGACGCCTTCGTGAGCAATTTCACGAGCACTTACAAGAGGCTGAATCGCCCACAACAACTAGCAATGTGCAAGAAAAGACCGAATGAGACAGACAGTGAGTTCCTCACAAGGTGGTGTACGATGCGTAACTCTTGTGAAGGGGTAATCGAGTCACAAGCAATCGCATGGTTTGCACAAGGATGCAGACATGGGAGTGTTTTGTGGCAAAGGTTACAAAGAGATATGCCGGCAAGCCTAGCAGAGACAATAAGAATCGCCGACTCGTACGCGTTAGGAGATCCGACTCAGCCGCTGCTCATGTCGGCAAACGGGATGACTGAGACTCAGATCTATGACGCTGCCGGGTCACAAAGGCGCCAGGAGAGATCCGAATACAGAAGCAAGAGAAGGGACGAGAGGCCGGATTACAGGTATGGTTCGGCTCAGGTTGCTGCAGTAAATCAGGATCATCCAGATGCTGGAAGCAGTCAGTGTCAAAGGACAAATGGTCAACAACAATGGATGCCAAAGAATGACGGCAAAAGGCCATACGATCAGAGGAAAAAGTACCAAGACCGACAAAAATACACCTATGAGATGATGCTGGACCAGCCGTGTAAGTTTCACACGCCTAGTCCGAGTAAGCCGGCAAATCACTCAACAAGGAAATGCACTTGGTTTTAGAAAGGAGATAGAGTGGACTCACCGAATAAGCAGCTTCCACCACCTCCCCCTCCACCACTTACAGGAGGAAATGCTCAAGCAGTAGGAGTAGATAACAGATATGAAAACAGGCAGCTGAGATATCAGAATCAAGAAAGAAGAGAAGCTGTGCATCTGGTGCACAATCCAAGAGGTGATGATGCTCATATAGGCCATGGAACTAGAAATGAGTACAGAGAATATCACCAGAGCTATGTTGTCTTTGTCACAGAGCCAAATGACAAGAAGAGCTAGCAGCGACGAATGATGGAAGTGAATGCCACGATGCCGGCAATTCCCAAGTACATGCATTGGTCTGATCAAGAGATAACTTGGAGTATAAAGGATCACCCCAGAATCATGCTAACCCCAGGAGGATACGCTTTGGTTCTGGATCCAACATTCATGGGCCCAGATATCAACGTGAAATTTTCAAAGGTGTTAATCAATGATGGTAGTAGCATCAATATCATGTACAAGGATACTATGCTCAAGTTAGGCATTACCATGAACATGCTGGAGCCGACTAAGACCACTTTCCACGGGATTTTGCCGGGATTGTCCTGTGAGCCAATTGGGAAGATCTGGGTCGATGTCTTATTCGGAAACAGAGAAAATTGTCGCACTGAAGCCATAGAGTTTGAGGTAGTAGATTTGGTCAGCTCATATCATGCCTTACTCGGCTGACCGGCTATGGCAAAGTTCATGGCTACTCCTCACATCGCTTACTTGAAGATGAAGCTACCAGGCCCATGTGGGGTGATCACAGTTGAAGGAGATTACAAAAGATCTATTGCTTGTGCCTCAGCCGGATCTTCACTGGCCGAGTCACTCGTCATCGCTCAAGAGAAAAGTCAGATGTTGGAGGTGGCAGCATTGGCCAAAGCAGCACAAATGTCCATGCCGGCACTCACCAACCCGCATGGCAATGTGTCATTTCAAGCTACCAAAGGAACCAAGAAGGTGCAGGTGGATGAAACTTTTCCAGAGCGCACAGTAACCACTGGGGCGGGCCTTACAGATAAATAGGAAAGTGAGCTCACCAACTTCCTACGTGAGAATCGGGACATCTTTGCATGGTCCACTCAAGATCTGCAAGGAGTTCCGAGGGAGCTGGCTGAGCACTCTCTTCATGTAAGACTAGATGCAAGGCCGGTGAAGCAACCCCTCCGCCGCTTCGCCGAAGATAGGAGGAAAGTAATAGCGGCCGAGATTGCAAGACTTTTAGCTGCTGGATTCATCATGGAAGTGCTGCACCCGGACTGGTTGTCAAATCCAGTCCTGGTCGAGAAGAAGAAAGATGACCCGAACGTGGCAGTGGTATGGCGCATGTGTATTGATTACACGAACCACAACAAGGCGTGTCCAAAAGATCCATTTCCTATGCCTCGGATCGATCAAGTCATAGATTCTACTGCTGGGTGTGAGTTGTTGTCATTTGTGGATGCGTATTCAGGATTCCATTAGATTCCACTGAATCCAAATGATCAAATAAAGACAGCTTTTATCACCCCGTACGGGGCTTATTGCTATCGCACCATGCCATTCGGATTAAGAAATGCAGGCGCAACATATCAAAGATGCATGCAAAAATGCTTGCAAGATCAATTGGACAAAAATGTTCAAGTATACGTCGATGATGTGGTAATAAAAACCAAACAAAGTCATACTCTAATCGAGGACTTGCGTCAAACATTCGCAAACTTGAGAAGATTCTAGATGAAACTTAACCCGGAAAAATGTACATTTGGTGTCCCGGCTGGCAAGTTACTCAGATTCCTTGTATCCAGCCGAGGAATTGAAGCTAACCCGACAAAGATCAGGGCCATCGAAAGAATGGAATTGCCAAAATCCCTCAATGACGTCCAGAAGTTTACTGGATGCCTGGCTTCATTGAGCAGGTTTGTTAGTCAGCTAGGCAAAAAAGCCCTACCACTATATCAGCTAATGAAGAAATCAGACAAATTCATATGGACACAGCAAGCTGATAGCGCTTTCCATGAATTAAAGAAAATGTTGGCAACAACACCAATATTAGCGTCACCACTATCCAAGGATCCAATGCTACTCTATGTTGCCGCAACCAACAGAGTTGTAAGTGCAGTAATAGTGGTTGAACGTGAAGAAGGGGGCAAATCAGTCCAAAGACCAGTATATTACTTGAGCGAAGTGCTCTCTGTCTCGAAACAGAATTACCCGCATTATTAGAAGATGGCATATGGGGTATATATGGCAGCAAAGAAGCTGAAAAATTATTTTCAGGAACACCCAATCCGGGTAATATGCGAGGCACCTATCTCGGATATATTGGGCAGCAAAGATGCCAGCGGCCGAGTAGCCAAATGGGCCATTGAACTAGCACCATACAATCTGCAATATGATAGGCGGGATGCAATAAAATCTCAAGCCGTTTCAGATTTCTTTGTAGAATGGATGGAGATACAGTACGAGCCACCGCTGCCAGATCCAAATTACTAGAAAATGCATTTTGACAGGTCCAAGACAAGAATGGGTCTGGGCTCCGGGATAGTGCTCACATCTCCAAAGAGGGATCAACTGAGGTATGTCTTGCAGATTCATTTTGCTGCTTCTAACAACGTTGCCGAGTATGAAGCACTCGTCCATGACATTAAAGTAGCCAAGGAAATTAGTATCAAAAGGATCATGTGTTTTGGTGATTTGGATTTGGTGATTCAGCAAGTGTCTGGACATTGGGACACACTAGATGCAAACATGGCATTATATCGCTTCCACATGCAGCAAATTTCGGGATATTTTGACGGTTGCGAATTTCATCACATTCCTAGAGCAGAAAATGAGGTTGCAGATGTGTTATCCAAGCTAGGATAATCTAGACAAGCAATACCACCAGGGGTACAATTGGAGCATCTCAGGAAGCCATCGATCACGCCCTCACCAGAGTCCGAATCAATCAGGGTCATCCCGGCGAGTCAGGAATCAGAGGCAGTGCCAATGGATATTGACTCAGGAGTAGGTTCGAGTCACTCGGGGACTGATCCGTTCACCTCAGGGGTAGCCGAATCACACTCGGGGACTCCTCAGGTTATGTCGGCAGAGCATATCTCGGCGGAACCAATGGATATTGATGTTGAAGGAGACCCGGAACCACTAATACCTACGTGGGCACGACCAATATTCTGTTATTTGAAGGATGGAACCTTGCCAAGTGACGAAATGTTGGCAAGGCAAACGACACGAAGGGCAAAAGCATACACCATAATCAACAAGGAACTATACAAACAAAGCGTGACAAGTGTACTACAGCGTTGTATTAGTTCAGAGAAAGGCTAGGAGATTTTATTGGATATCCATCAAGGAGAGTGCGGGCACCATGCATCATCAAGAGCATTGGTAGCCAAGGCGTTCCGACATGGATTCTACTGGCCAAGCGCATTGGCACAAGCGCAAGAGTTAGTCATGAAATGCAGTGGTTGTCAACACTATGCGTCCAAGTCACATTTGCCAGCGTCAGAATTGAAGACTATACCAATCACGTGGCCTTTTGCAGTGTGGTGCCTGGATATGGTAGGACCATTCAAACCAGCAAGGGGAGGCATGACTCATATCTTGGTCATGATCGATAAGTTCACCAAGTGGATAGAAGTGAAGCCAATCAAGAGATTGGATGGTAAAACAGCCGTCACATTCCTAAGGGATATAATCCTCAGATATGGCTACCCGCACAGTGTGATCACTAACAATGGCACAAACTTTGCAGAAGTGGTTTTGCTCGCTTCTGTGGGAAACACCGATTAAGACTTGACGTAGCGTCAGTCGCCCATCCAGAATCAAATGGACAAGTTGAACGGGCTAATGGCTTAGTTCTGTCCGGGATAAAACCCTGCTTAATGGAACCACTCTAGAGATCACCTGGTTGTTGGATATAGGAACTACCCTCAGTACTGTGGAGCTTAAGAACGACTCCGAATTGATCAACTGGTTATACGCCATTTTTCCTTGTATATGGGGCTGAAGCAGTCTTGCCGGCCGACATAGAATATGACTCGCCAAGGATAAGGCAATACTCGGAAGCCGAGGTGAAAGAGGCCCGAGAAGATGGAGTAGATTTACTCGAAGAAGCAAGGGAACTGGCATTTTCCAGATCTGCTATATATCAACAAAACCTCCGACGCTACCACAGCCGGAAAGTGCAACCTCGTGTTTTCCGAGAAGGAGATATGGTGCTAAGGCTGGTGCAGCGCACAGCCGGAATGCATAAATTATCGCCTCCTTGGGAAGGTCCATTCATTGTAAGCAAAGCATTGCACAATGATTCCTATTATCTCATAGACGCTCGTGAAGCGCAAAAGAACAAGGCAGACAGGTCAGGAGATGAAACCAAAAGGCCATGGAATGTGGCACTGCTTCGTCCCTTCTACACTTAGGAGAAGCAATGCATGTATCACTCGAACTCTCGTATGCCGGATGTGTTTGCCGGCTATGTGCTAATAATAAAGTGGTATGATTCGGAGAACTGATTCAGGGACTATCCCTTAGGCTTTCCATTTCAATTATTTTATGTCGGCTGGCGTGATACCCGTAATTTATTTCGGAACAAGTAGTGTTTACTCGGAAGAAATCAGCTCTTCGACTATGCTGTTGTCCGAAAACACGGCTTCATGGAAAGCAAGAGAAAAAGATCTAAGACGAGTAAACACGAACGCCGGATAAGTACAAGGGAGAAATGCGAGTCGGCTCTAGTTTGTGCCTAACTCTCTGCAGGTTGTGTTATACTATGTGTTGAGTAATCTCGGCTAAGTTACCCAAGTTTCATATCCGCTAACTAAATCCTTCGTCCTTTGAGATCCTAATGTCGAACTCCGAAAAATGGTAGACAAGGGCCAACGGCAAGGAAAGGTGACACGGCAGAATGAAACTCGGGGACTTGCCCTTGAATGATTCGCACTAAGAGCATGATGCAAACATATAAAGCCTATCAAAAGGCACATAATCAAACTTTGAGTGCAATGTACGTTACATCTGTACCCAGCATACCGGGGATCTAATAAAAGTTCAAGTATTTGTTGGCCTAAGGAGCAGGAGAACTCGGAGGAGCATTCTCGGAAGCAGGAGTGTTTGGAGCATCGGCCGGGTGAGGGGCATCTACGGCCGGGTCGTCTGGATCATCTTTAGCAGGAACTTCGACGAGCGGATCGCCAAGGTCGAGGAAGCTGGGCCCTTCACACCAAGCGTGTACCATGGTGTACTCTATCATAGCATAAGCTCGCTCCTGGCGCTTCTTGAACAGCTCCAGGTCATTCAACCATTTGCCATCTCCCCTTATGCGAGCAAGAACGTCAAGGTTGATGTCCTTGTACCATGAAAGCACGAAGGAGAGAGCCTTGTCCGCTGCAGCCCGGCCGGCCGACCCGCGCCATTGATCCAGCCGGTCTTCAGTGAGGAGCAGTCTGTCGGCGAGTGGCTCGATGAGTTTGGGTGGGTCTTCATCCGGCCAGAGCATGCGAAACACAAGGATAGCTGCTTTGAGCAAGTCCACACCGCAAGATCTGAGGGTATTGACCCGTTCAGACACTGCTGCAAGGAGCTCCTCCATGGACACATCGCCGTCAGCAGGAGCACCAGCCTCAGTTCTCACCTTCTTCATGGCTCGGATGGCAAACATGTTGGCCTCAGGAAAGTTCTCTGCAAGCAAAAAAGAGAAAGTTAGCAAATAGAAAAGGAAGATGGAAGAAATCCAGCAGGACTTGGACAATGCGTAAAGAGTAAGAACTCACTACCGAGAAAGAAGTTGATGGCAGCGAGCTTGCTATGCCAAGTCTTGGTCTTGGCTTGAAGGGTGTCGAGGTTCATATTGGTCGACTCGACCAATGCCTCGGCCTTGTCGAGCAACTTCTTAGTATTCTCGGTGCTAGCAGCCTACTGCTCGCTCTTCTCGGCAAGCTCCTCCTTCAGTCCTTTCACCTCGGCCAAGTGTTTCTCCTCCGTCTCGGCCATCAATTTCTTCAGCCGAGTCACCTCATCACGCTCCTTCTGGAGTTCGGCTTGGTGCTTCTCTGCTTATTGAGAGCAAAATTTGTGAGTACCAATAGAAAAATTTCAGCAATTGTCTTACGGAGATAAGAAAGTTACTCTCGGCCTCTCTGATTTGCGAGTGAAGTTCGTTGATGGTGGACTGAGCAGTGGCTGTGAGACAACAGTGAGAGGAAAAATGAAAAGATGAACCATGGATAATTGCACCAAAAAATAGAAAAGGGAAAAGCAAAGATATTACCTTGGCCGAAGGTGTCAGTCTATAGCTTCTCATACGCAAGTTCAAGATTGCGATGCGCCAGGACAAGAGCTTGGTGCACCTTGGTGTGCTCGTTATGCGTAAGCTAATCAAAGAAGACAGATAACAAAGAAAGAACCGAGTCAGGCGACCTGCCGAGTAAAAAGAGCTTAAGAGCTTATAGCCGAGTAAGTTCCTTACTCGGCAGTAACCTCGAGGGCTAGGGAACGAAGTCCTAACGTACAAGCTTGGAGTAATGGTTTTGAAGGTTGAGTGACTATTGAGGAGCTTACAGCCGAGTAAGTTTCTGACTCGACTGTAACCTCGGGGACTAGGTGATATGTATAAAGGAAATACTCAATGATACAAAAGAGTAAGAAGCTAATTTACCTCATTCACTTCGTCGACACGGGCCATCAGAGAAATGGCCTGCTGGGTCATGTCGGAAACAGCCTTGGGGACCAGCTTCAGCTTCTTCCCGGCACGAGTGCTGACCTCCTACTCGCCTGCTGCATTCCATGCCACAGCGTAAGGTTCAGCCGAACCAAGGCTCTTGCCACTGAGCGTCCGAGTAAGAACTCGACCCGTCAGGGCGGTTCCCACAGTGGCACGGGTTGCAGCGGCAGAAGTGTGGAGGGTAATAGCCCTGGAGTCGTCACCTGACCCGGCAGCAGCAGATCCGTCCCCCTTACCCGCTGAAGCAAGTATTGTCGCCGACGTCGGAGGCCGGATCTGAGGATCAGAACCCGGAGCGCAAACTAGAGTTGCTTGCTTGGAAGAGGCGGATTTGCCATAAGAGGGGCGGGAAGAACCAGAAGCCTTGAGCTGGGTATGGCCCTTTGACAGAGTTTGAGAGCGAGCAGGAGGATTTGTAGAAGATCGAGGAGCCTCCTGACTGGGCTCAGCAGTCTTGCTGGCTCCAAGATCAGGAAGCTGTTCATTCACATCAGCTTGAGGGCTGATGCCAGAGGAACTGGTGGCAGAGGGTTTCTCGGCGCCAGACTTGTGGGCACCAAGATCAGGAAGTTTCTCCTGACCACCGACAGGGGCACTAGCCGAGTGATCCACCGGGTCTGACTGACACTGAGAAGCGTGAGCCTCAGCAGTGCGAGCCTCAACCCGGACGGGACTTAGTGCCGCCGAGTCAGCTGGAGGAGGTGCAGGCTTAAGCGGCGAGGCAATGCTAGAAGCAGCCTGACTCGCCGTCAAAGGTGCAACATTGAAAATAACAAGATATATATGAGAGAACAACAATGATGAGAAAGAAAAGAGCAAATAAAGCAAAGTGCAAAAACTTACCGGGTGACAACCGGGTCACGGATGACTCGACGCGAGACTCGGCGCCCAGCAGCTTGGCGAGTCTCACTCAGGCTGGCAGCAGCAGAGGCATCAGGAGCAGCCAGACTGGGCTTGTTCTTCTTAGCCGGCTGGGTGCTGGAGGAGGTTCTGCGTCGCTTCGGCTTAGCAACGGGAATCTTGCCGACTCCACCCACGGCGAGAGGAGTGTCGTGTACCTGACCAGCTGCATAAGTAAATAACAAGCTTACTTGGATAAGAAAAGAGGCTAAGGTTACAAGGTGTATACCTCTAAAAGCGTACAATCATCATCCTCATCATCGTCAGACCAATCTTGTAAGGGGTTACGAGATTGACTCTTACCCGAAGCTGAAGCAGCCGCAGTGTGCGAAATCGGCATGAAGCACTCCAGGTCGCACTCAGCCTCATCCGAGTCAGAACGGTACCCATGATAACCAGCAGGAGGGACAGTACTGTCATCAACCTGGTGAAGGAGATTCTGCGAAAGACAAACAAAATAAGAGACTAAAAACTAAGCTAAGAGTGGCAAAAAGCTAAAGCCTACTCGACGAATAAGTAATCCGGAAACTTACCCAGGGGACAGGCCTGACCCGGCTAAACGGTGGGCGGCTCCAAGCCCAATCATCCGCCAAGTTCAATTTGAAGATTGAGCTTACCCGGCGGGCTATGGATTCATGGGTGAGCTCCTTGGTGGAATGCCGAGTGGGATCATGTGACCCGCTCATGAAGAACATCTTGTGGCTCCTGGCTTGGGTGGGGCTTACTCGGCGTGAGATGAAGGTGCACATGAGGTCATAGTCGGCGAGACGAAAGTTCTCATCCGGCGACAACAACCTTTCCAGGATAGCGTTTGCCTCGTTAACCGCAGCGTCTTGGTCGCGCGGGTCAAGTTTCCGGTGTTTCTTGTCGGGAACCTCGTCCGAGAAAGGGGGAAGCCGGATGTTATTGGTGGACCCGCTGTTCTTGACATAGAAAAAGGTTCTATCCCACTTCTTGCAAGAGTCAATGCCGGTAACCCGAGGAAAGATAGAATCTCTCCTAGGGGTGATGCTAGCAGCACCACACCAGGTCGGCCTTTTCTCGGATCGAGGAGCACCAGGCTGGGGGACAACCTGGACTTTGAAGCGAAAATACTTGGCCCACAGAAGAACTGTAGGCCAAATTCCAAGATAGGCCTCGCAGTCAGAGATGAAACAAGAGAGAGAGCCAATTGCGTTGGCAGGAAGATGGTGGGTCTGAAGATGGAAGGTAGAAAGAAACGAGGAAAAGAAAGTGCTCAGAGGAAGAGCAAAACCACGTTCAAAGTGTGAAAGAAAAACCACCCGCTCGCCATCTTGAGGGGTGGGGGAAATCTCACCGGCGGGGAGACGGCAATCCACTTGCAGTGGAATGCGTCTGGTGGAGCGGAGCCACTCCACCTCTTCGGTGGAAACCTCAGAGCCTTCCCAACCGCCGCGCTCGCCGGAGGGAGCCTCCTGCTCCTCAGCGCCATCAGCGCTGTCATGAGCATCCATGGGACCGTTGGAGTCTGTCTCCTCGATGGAAAGGAAAGTCTTGGAACAACGAGGACCCATGCTGAAATTGAAAGAGGGAAGGGGAAATCGCAGTGCTAGGGCAAGAAAAAGAAGGAACCGCAAAGGAGGCGGTTCAATCTTGCAGGCACGAGGAGGAAGAAGAGCTAAGGAAACTGAACAGGCGTGGGGGAAGTGGAAACCCCCAACCCCTACTTAAGGGCGGTAAAAACCCCCATAGTGGGATCTAACTATGCCGTGCGGCCAGCGTGTGGCCGTGTACCATGCCGGGTGAGCCAATCAGTGAGCGCCACGTAGCCAGAGATATACGAAAAACCCAATGCCACGTCACGGCTGGAAGGACAAGAGGCGCAGACCGATGGGACTGCCACAGTGACGGGGAATAACTGCGCAGCCGTCACTGTGCCGCCAGAGCTTGGAACAAAAATTGAGGCAAGTAATCATGATTACTGGTTGTCACTGACTGAAGCGTGCCGAAAATGACCTGGAATTGGCCAAAATAACTCGGCTCGAGGCAAGAATGAGCCAAGAGGTCAAAGAATTGACCCGAAATTGTCAGACTAACCCTGCAAGATGCAAAACTGAGGTAGATAAAAGACAAAACTGAAGTTCCATTCACACAAAAGGAACCTAGAGACGCCTAACAGCTAAAACTGCTAGACCTCACCAGCTTCGGGGACTAATTTCGGGGGGATAACCCCCGGTAGGGTCATGAGAGGGGAAACATAGCGCAGCTGGGTTGGCTCCGAGTGAAAAACGAACCAGGCCGGGTAAGGATGACCGGGTAAGATAAGCAAGAAAGCCGAGATATAACTATCTCGGCCCGTATAGGACAAAGTTGCAACCCTTTCAGGTACCAACGAGCCGAGTCAACTGAGGAAGGGCCGAGTCAGGAAGGATGCGTGGAACCTTTTCGAGTAAGGATCGGGAAGGACCATGGTAAAGCATGGTCAAAAGAGAAGGGCGACGCCGGGTGACACAAAAGGAGCCGGGTGATGCCCAAAGCAAGCGCTGACGTACAAAGTAACTGCGTGACGCCAAAAATAATAAGAAGCAGCGTACCAGAAGACTGTTAGCTGTCAAGATTTATGGACCGGGCCTATGGGCTTAGGGCAAGCCCATAACCCGACCCATATGGTAGGGACCAAGACCCAAACATTAAACCCTAGAACCCAAAGGGGTATTAGCTAGCTAGCGCTGCCTATATAAGGGAGGGCATAACGGCAGTAGAAGGAGGTTGGACCAAGTAGAGAACATGTGCTGCATTCTCTAGCCAATACAGCTGAAGGAGCACTTGTATTCTTGGGGGTATCAATCAAATTGTCAAGTGTGGAGAGTTCTTCTTGTTCTTCGTGCATGGCTCGACCGTGCACTCCCTCCCCGGTGACCACAAGCACCCATTCGACACCCAACTTAAGCCTACCCATGGCATCTGCCGTGCCACCACCACAACACAAATGTACACACATTATTATTATTGCAATATCGGAAGTTCAAGACTTCCAAAAGATCCAACTTACAAACCAAAATATAAAGCGTTCTGCGGAAATTTAAAAGTAGCAACTCCGACTAGGAGTTGAGCTCAGCAGCTTATTCTATAGAGTTTATGCTGCTCGGCTCCGTTAGTTACTACTAACTAGGTACTTAATTTGACTCGTTCTCATCGACACCATAGCGGATCTCGTAATCCACTCCTTCAACTCCTCCGGATAGATCAGGTTCCTCGTAGAACACATCTTCTTGACATTCGGCTGCATACATTGGCACGTCTTCGGGATACTCAGAGTCTAAGCAAGGGATCAAAGGAAAGAATGAGTAATAGCGTTACCCAACAAGTTCATTATATGCAAGGTGGGAAGTTTGATGCTCTAACTACCACCTCGGATTATAAATCCTTGGCACTATGCAGTTTTTGTAAATCTTTCTTCAAAGATTGATTTTATTCTGAAAAACTATGAAAATCGGCCTTCACAGGTTGACCAGAACTTTCATGGAGTTCCTTTCCTTCCGCGTTCGTAGCTCCTTCCCGGAACAGGGAGTAACAAGTTATAGTTATTACACTCTGCAGAGGTGCGTTACTTTACCCATGAGAGATCAACTCCATGTTGCACAACCGGGCGTACTTTCCCGTCCAAAATTCCATGATGTGGGGCCTAGTAGTTGGTCCAAGCCAATCACTGCTCCCTTCGCGACCCCGCATGCCTCCTTGGTGTACACCATGCCCATATAATGAATTACGACAATGGTTTGTACAAACCGTTAGATGCCAGAACTATCGTGGGACGATGAGGGTTCCCACCCATATGTTGCATATCCTCTACGAATTACTAATTAATATGCATGCTACGAGGATAACATCCACGACCTGCACATCCGGCTTCATGCGAGAGGAAGAAGATACAGCTGACTTCTCTGTCCCATTACAAATATCATGGCTAACACGTAATATACGGTGCTAGAATCACTGATGTCAGGGGTTATTAAGTCCCTACTTGATCATCATTATTGCAATTAGAACCCTAAGTTCTATTGCTCCATTATATCACCACTTAGGATGATATCTATGATTTCTTTATTTGTGAAAATAATATTTTCTTTCTTTTATAGTATATATGATAACACACAATTTGCAAATACTTTGATAAACACTCTTCAAAGGACATGAGCAAGTGATGAACTTGCCTTGTGATGGCAAGGTAGTGAAGTCTGATGCTTACACTGGACCTTGAGCTTCTAGTTCTACAAAAACATCATTATTGCCCGGTAATGACAATATTTAAAGAAGCAAAGATGATTATGCAAGTAATGTAATGCATTTACCCCCAAAAGTTCATTTTTAGTAATAAAGGATTTATAAATATTACTTTTTAATATTTATAGCATATATTGAGTTATTTTATTTTATTTCCCTTTTATTTGACTTTTATTGATTTAATAATTCTTTTAGGAATTATTAATTATACATTAAAAATGGTGATTAAATATTTATTTAGTATTTTTCTAAAATACTACAATATTAATACATAATGAAAGTGAATTTTTTATCATCCTTCAATAATTTTGTAAAATTCAATAAGGAATATATAATTTAGAAAATTCCTAATAAAATTTAAATGTCAAAAATTTTATATTTTAATTTATTTGAGTAGTTTGGATTTTTGTGAATCCAAAAATATTTTATTTATAATTTTTGGACTTTTATTTTATTTTCAAGAATTTTATTAAGTCCAAGGGTATTTTGGTCTTTTCTTTTTATTCAAATAGGCCTGGAATTGTTTCTGGGCTGATTATTCTTATTGGGCCCTAGTGGCCCATTAATTCTAGACAAAAGAGCCACCTCGAAGGGTCTGGCCCAGCTCGGCCCACTTCTCACTATCTCTCTTTCTCCCTCGATCTTATCCTCTCCTCCTCTGACCCCGAACTTGTGGCCGGCGATGCCGCCACCTTCGATTCCCGCCGCCATCGGCTGTTCTAGTCGCCGCCATGGTGCAATTGGGGGTTGTCGATGACGCTCGTTCGTTCTATCCAATTGGATTTGAGCCTGGGGCTCTCCTGCAAGGGTTGATGCCTCTCTGAACCCTAGGGTTTGGGGTTTGGCATGTGTTCAAGTGCTACTGCCACCATCGTGGTCTCGACTGTGGTGGTGTGGTGGATTCGGGTGCTGCTGTGGCCGCTGACGTGGCTGGTGCAGGTTGCAGCGCCCCCTGGGTGCTCCCTGTGCCGCCGCGGGTTCGTCGGCCAATCCGCTTCCTTTTAATTTCTTCAGCGAGGACCTACGGTGAGTTTGATTCCTTCCCCCTGGTGCTTTCCGTGCTTGCTGATTCGATGCTAGATGTTGGCTATGTCCTCTCTTGCTACCGTCTAATTCATATTAAGATGATCATCCATTTAGGGTTCCTGCTATGTGCTTGTTCATGTACTGGATGAATTGATTCATGTTTGGATGATATGTACACATGCTAAATGTTTATTGGCCCGAGGCTTGTTGCTAGATGATGTTCCTGGTGGCTTACTAGATGATTTGATGCTTAGATTGCATCTGATTCAGATGATATTGTTGTTTGGGAAGCATACTTGGTAAAGCCAATGACTTGATAGCTTTGCACTGTTTATTTGATTCATGGTCATGATTATGATAAGGTATAGCTACTGTCTTAGTGCTGTTAGCTTGGGAATTAATATGTGGTTTGAGATCATTATGATCTCAAATAGTGAAGTGTATCATAGGAATATCCTAGTTATGATTCCTGTTTTATAGGAAAATGATTAGTTAGTTGATTGTTCGAATCTATGATGATTTACTGTCTTTCCTGTTTCATATTGGATTGTTCTTGTGACACCATCATGTATGGCACACAAGTCTGATTCTAAACCATGGATTTGGTTAGTTTATGCTTAAGACAATCTTGGCTTTGAAAGATTAATATAGATGCTCTTATTTGAATTCCCTAAGACCAATGATGTTTCTCTAAGGCTTAGGGATTCAAATCTTATTTAATTGGTTCATCTAGATAGTCCTGGTAGTGGTACCAGCTATTCTTTATTGAATCAAAGCTTGGAAAAATGACAGTGAGCTTGATCATGTTATGGATCCTAAGGATTTGTTCCTAAGGTGCTACCCTTCCCTTAGGGATGTGCCTAGAAATAGATCATAGGTATATGCATGATTGATTGGTAAAATATAGTTTGACAACTAGAGCAAGGATGTTGCTCTAAGCTCTGGTTGGATCTTGGTACTTTGTTGTTTGCCTTTAGAGTTTAAAAGAAACCCCTATGATGGATTCACCCCACTTGGGTGCTTTCTGAGGGTTTGTTTTATAAAACAACACATGCTTTTCTCTGAATAAGATGATTAGATTATGTGAAGGTTTTATGAAACTCACCACAAAATCTGATGATGGTGTAGTAAGTTGATGATGATGATCTTGATCTGGTTTTGCTAGACTCCTGTGCTTGCTCTTGAGCTAGCCCGCTCCTCCTAGATCCTGGGCTTGATCTTGTTGTCCACCTGATCCATCCCCCTCCTTATGTCACCATCCTGGTGATGTTTGGTTGATCCTTAGTTGGTGTGGTTGCTGGCTGTGGTGCTTGGTTTAGCTACTTTCTACACTGGCTGTTCTTGTGTGTTGTGAAGTGGGGTGATGCACTACTGCCCCCCACGGACGTGCTGTGGTTTTGTGACATTGGGGTTGCTCTGTGATCTTGACAACACACCACATGCATGCTGGTTTGTGTCCAGCCTGTGTGCTTGCTATGCACTTGTGGATATGTTCAGAATTTTTGAACTTACTCTTACCAGACTACTTTCACCTGGCTAGTGAATTGGTCCCTCTTGGCTTTCATTTGACTTCTGTCTTTGAATTTATGAAAGATGGAATCTTTCATATTGGTGAAACTTGCCCCTTTTATAACATTTCTCAATGATGAATTTGTCAAGTGCATTTCACTAACATATCTGAGAGAAATAATACTAACACTAATCTTATTTTGTTTTTATTTAGTCTTTGTTTTGCAGGTACAAAGATAAGGATGAAGATTTAGTTTAGATTTAGATATAGGATAGTCAGTAAATATTCCAATGTAATTTTCTTATTCTTCTGTAATTCTTCTTTTATTATTCTTGTAATCTTTATTTTATTCAATTGTAATAAAGATTATATTATTATTAATAAAGAATATTCCTATTCTTTGTATATTTACTTTTGTAAGTTGTGTGGATGAGTCAAATAAGTTATAATTTTATAACTTGATTATATGTGTTGATGATAAGAAATATACTTTATATTCATTATTGTTTATCTGTGGATAGAATTCAAGTTGTAATATTTATCTCTTAATTGAATTAAGATTCAAATCGTATATCTAATTCATTTGAATCATAATTCAAACACTCAAGTCTAATATTTCAAATTCATTTGAAAACACATAACTCCTTAAGATCATCTCAAAGTTTATAACAATCATCCTTTAAGACTAAACCTAATCTCAAAGTATGAAAGAAACATTAATCACATAGGTTTTTATTTGGCGAAAATTTTACCCACATTTTCATAGATGAATGCATGCAACAATTCATATTCCTAAATCTACCCTTTGTTAGGTCCTAAATGCTGGGATGATACAGACTTCCCCCCTTAAATTAAACTTCGTCCCAAAGTTTGTGGAGATGTACCTGAATAGTTCTGGATAAGCTTTTCTTAAATCCTCTTCTTTATCCCATGTGGCTTCCCTTTCAGGGTGATGTTCCCACTGTACCTTGCAATATTTGATTGCTCTATTCCTTAACCTTTTGCAGTTTTCTTCCAGAATCTTACAGGGCTTTTCAATATAAGTCAGGTCTGCTTGTAGTTTTATCTCTTGATGTGTGATTGCATCATCTGGAACTTTCAAACATTTGCGAAGTTGTGACACATGGAAAACATTATGCACTTGAGCCAATCTTGATGGTAACTCTAAAGCATAAGCTATAGTTCTGTTTTGACTCAGTATCTTGAATGGTCCAATATATCTTGGACTCAATTTCCCTTTAACTCCGAATCTTTTTACTCCTTTCATTGGAATTACTTTCAAATAGACCATATCTCCCACTTCTGGATGCCATGATCTTCGACTTTGATCCACATAACTTTTCTGCCTGCTCTGGGCTATTTTTAGTCTATCACTGATCTTATCAATGATGCCTTATCTCTCCTTGATATAATCTGGCGCAAATTCTTTGCTGCTTCCAGGTTCATACCAACATATTGGTGATCTACACTTCCTTCCATACAGAACCTCATATGGAGCTGCCTTCAGACTACTCTGATAGCTATTATTATAAGAAAATTCTGCCAATGCTAGGTGATCTTCCCATGTTCCTCCAAAATCTAGTGCACAAGCTCTCAACATGTCTTCTAGTATTTGATTTGTTCTTTCAGTTTGACCTCCTATCTCCGGATGATATGCCGTGCTGAAATCTAACTTTGAACCAAGTGCTTCATGCAATTGCTTCCAAAATGCTGAAGTAAACACTGATCCCCTATCAGTTATGATATTTTTGGGTACTCCATGCTTACTTACTATCTCTTTGACATATACTTCAACTAACTTCTCAGCATTATCCTTTTGGTTCACTGGAATGAAATGTGCACTCTTTGTAATTCTGTCCACAATTACCCATATCATATCCTTCCTTTTTGGTGTCATAGGCAATCCTTTAATGAAGTCCATACCTATTTCCTCCCATTTCCATTCAGGAATTTCTAAAGGTTGTAATGGTCCTACTGGACTTTTATGTTCAGCATTCACCCTTTGACAAGTATGGCATTTCGATACATATTTAGCAATATCTCTTTTCATGTTATTCCACCAGAATAGTTCCTTTAAATCCATATACATCTAGTACTCCCCGGATGTATAGAATATGGTGTATCATGTGCTTCTTTGAGTATGACATTTCTGATCTTAGTCACATCTGGAACACATAGACGGTCTTGGAACCATAAAGACCCATAATCCCCAAGGCGAAAAACTGATTTTTTGCCCTTGAGATATCCTCCGAATTTCCTCAGCAATAAAAGGATCTTCTTCTTGATGTCTAAAAAATTTCTTGCTTAAGATCGCTGTCATGCTCTGCAACTACCTGCATAGTAGCTAATCCTCTAAGAACCTCTGTTCTGATGAATTGAAGTTCTAATCTTTCCAAGTCCATTTGTAACTCTTTTGGTAGCTCCCTGTTGCTAGGTTGAGTATCTGCACTCTTTCTGCTTAAAGCATCTGCCACAACATTTGCTTTCCCTGGAGTGTAGTTGATTGTTAAATCATAATCCTTGATTAGTTCCAACCAACGCTTCTTTCTCATATTCAATTCCTTTTGAGTGAAGAAATATTTGAGACTTTTATGGTCAGTGTATAACTCACATCTGGATCCATAAAGAAAATTCCTCCATCCTTTCAGTGCAAAAACTACTGCTGCTCACTCTAAATCATGAGTTGGATAATTGACTTCATGTGGTTTCAATTGTGTTGAACCATAAGCAATCACTTTCCGATCTTGCATTAATACACAACCCAAACCTTCTTTAGATGCATCACAGTAAACGGTGAAATCCTTCCCTGTTTCAGGAACTGCTAAAATTGGAGCTGTGGTTAATCTAGTCTTCAACTCTTGGAAACTTGTTTCACATTTCTCATCCCACTTGAATGGTGTATTCTTCCTTAATAATTTGGTCATTGGTCTGGCTATTTTGGAGAAACCTTCAATGAAGCTCCGATAATAACCAGCCATTCCTAAGAAACCTTGAATTTGCTTCACATTGGTCGGTGCAGTCCACTCTAGTACCGACTGAACTTTAGATGGATTCACAGCAATCCCATCCTTACTGATCACATGATCGAGGAATTCTACCTCATCTATCCAGAACTCACACTTACTGAACTTAGCATAAAGCTTATGTTCTCTTAAAGTTTGCAATGCTATTCTCAAATGGTCAGCATGCTCTTCCTTATCCTTGGAATATATCAGAATATCATCAATAAAGACGATGACAAACTTGTCCAAATATGGGATGAAGATCTTGTTCATCAGATTCATAAATATTGCCGATGCATTGGTCAAACCAAATGGTACTACCAGATACTCATGGTGTCCATATCTTGAGACAAATGCTGTTTTTGGAACATCTTCCAGCTTGATTTTTATTTGATGGTATCCAGATCTTAAATCGATCTTTGAAAATACTCCAGCTCCTTTCACTTTCAAACAAATCTTGAATTCTTGGTAAAGGATACTTATTCTTGATAGTCACATTGTTCAGATTTCTATAATCACCACACATCCGTCTGCCACCATCTCTCTTATCCACAAAGATTACTAGTGTTCCCCATGGAGATACACTTTCCTGTATAAATCCTTTTCTCGCTAACTCATCAATTTGCTCTTTGAGTTCTTTCAACTCTTTGGGTCCCATTTTATATGGTGCTTGAGCTATTGGTGCTGTACCAGGTATTAGGTCAATGGTGAACTCTATCTCCCGATCTAGTGGCATTCCCGGTAACTCTGTTGGAAAAACATCTTGGAATTCATTAACTATAGGAATCTCTTCTAATTTAACTTCTTTCATTGAATTCAACTGCAGATCCACCATGATATGACTGTGTTTATCTGCTTGGTAAACTATCCTTGCTCCACTTGGAGTTTTGATTGAGACGGTTTTCTCCTCACAATTTATCTGAGCTCCGTGTTCCATCATCCAATCCATCCCCAGCACTACTGCAATTCCCTTCAAAGGAATCACATAAAGGTCTGCGAAATATGTACAACCACAGATGGAGATAACCTGATCTTGTTTTATGTGGCGTACAATCACATTCCCTCCTGTCGTAACTACGGTCATAGGACTTTCTAACGTTGCCCTTCTAATCCCAAACTTATCACAAAATTCTTCAGAAATGAATGAAGTAGTTGCACCAGTATCAAATAGAACTTTTCCCGGATTGGTAAGGATATTGAGCGTACCTATCACTGCATGCTCCGAATTATCCACCTCCTCGAGGGTTACACAGTTCAGTTTTCCGGTAGGTCGGTTTCTCTTGCCATTGTTGTTCTTGCCATTATTTCCTCCTTTATTGGGCTGTCCATTACCTCCACTGGCTTGCCCTCCTCCCTTGGTAGGCCATCCTCCTGGTGGTTTGCTCGGACAATCTGGCTTGATATGACCCTTCTGACCACAACCGTAACAGATCATTACAGGCTTTTTGCATTCCCTCTGGAAATGCCCTGGAATTCCACAATTGTTACAGATAACATTCCTTCTCGGATTGGATTGATTTCCACCACTGCCCTTCTTATTGTTATTGTTGTTGTTGCCATAATTCCTATTCCGAGGTTTGAACTCCAGGTTGGATTTAGGTTTACTTGCCTGAATTCTCTTAGTTTCCTTCTTAGCTCTCTTCCTCCAATCCTCTTAGACATTCTTGTAGTCATCTTCAAAAGTAATGGCTGCATCCAACAACTGCTGATAAGTTTGCTTATTGGCTAACCTTAGCTGCATCTTCACAAACGGATTTAATCCATGCAAGAAACGCTTCTTCCTCTTCTCTTCAGTGTTAACATCCTCCTCAGCATAACGAGATAGTTGGCTAAACTCCCAGATGTACTTCATAACACTAGTATATCCTTGCTGAAGCTCCTCAAATTCTCTCCGCTTCAACTCCATGACACTTTCCGGAACATGATATTCACGGAATCTCTGCTTGAACTCCTCCCAGGTAAACTCCCTTCCTGGTTGTTGCATGGCTAACTGATTTTCCCACCATGATGCTGCAGGTGTAGTCAGCAGATGAGTTGCATACCTTAATTTTTCCTCATCATTGCAACACACAGTTTTCAGCTTCCTTTCTGTATCTGCTAGCCAGTCTTCTGCATCCATTGGTTCAGGAGCTGATGCAAAAGGTAATGGTCTTGCATTCTGGAAATCAGATAGACTCACTCCTCCACCTTCAGGTGCCCTCTGATTTGCTCGCCCCAGCAGCTCTTCCATGAACTTTTTCTGGGTCTCTTGCATCATTTGCATGCATTGCATAAAGTTCTGCTCCATTAACGGCCTCATTGGTGGTGGTGGTGGTAATGCTTCTTGGTTTGCTGCGTCTGCATCGGCCTTTTCCTTGGCCTCTTGCTCCATCCGCTGCTGCTCAGTTTCCATCCCTACTCCCGTATCCATGACCCTCTAGTCCTGCAACATAAAGCGAATACTCATAGTTACATCATGCACATGTGTTCTGAGCTCTACTTTACGCACAGAACTAGTCACACAATGAAGATCCAAAGAAAATCCAAATATGCATTTCACATATTTTACATAATGATACAAAGTCATTACAACATATACCATATAGGTATCATTACAAAGCTACCTTATTACTTGGGTACAATACACAGTACTTGATACTATTGACCAATTGTCTCCTTCTAATAGTAACCTCGTTCATCGTACATGCCTGATGTCCAACCAAGACATGTTGTTCGTCGCACTGTTTGTGGAACATATGGCCTTCCAAAAGGAACATACTCTGTATATGAAGTGTCAGGACTTGAGTCATTACTCAACCTGAGCACATTGACTCCCTCCAGCTCAGCTGAAAAGTCTTCAGAAACATATTCAACATTATCTCCAGCCTGCATCTCCTGAGCTTCATTTCTTGAGTTGTCAACAGGATACACAGATCCTGCTGCTCCCCAGGTGCTATCGTGGGCAAGATAGTTAAACACTGGATAATGTATATTCCCTGGGTTTTGAGAAGATGTTTATGATTCAAACACTCTCTCCTCAGGATCTTCTTCTTCATCCTGGTTATCTATTGACATGGTATTTCTACTACTATTATTAGGGTTCATCCTTGCACCCATCCAACTAGATTGTCCAACATTCCTGTCGGAACCATCTGTGGACATCTGGTGTTCATGAGATCCATTATATGATCCCATTATCGAACCATCTGAATTCTGAATAGGAAGTTCTGAGTCGGAACCATCCTCTGAGCCCTGTGGTACTACATACCGCATATCCATAGTAGGATCATGTGTAGGTTCAGGTCTTGGTGAATAAGGATATGGTATAAAAGATTCCGGATCTATAGGTATATCCTTAAAGATAGGTGTTGCACTACTACTTGCTTCTTTCTCTAACTGGAATGATAACTGCTTCCTCTGTTCTGGATCAGTTAGATCCTCTAACATGTCATTTTTGTCTTCAACAATCACTTCATGAGTCTTATAAAAAGACGCAACGAGTGTCCGGTATCTATCCATAAACTTGGAAGCTAACTTAGGATGCTTCTTAACCAAATTAAGATGATCCGGTATAGGCTCCGAGTCTATAGAATCATGAGGTATCACACAGAATGTGCTACCTTCCAGCTCCTTGGTTTTTTGCTCCCGGATATTAGCTATCGCCTCCACAACAGCAACATGACAGGCTGCTAAATGACTCCTACCTTCTCCTATAGGTAGATCGTGATATAATCCAAGCTTCTCTGGAAGTTGGATACTCACACGATACTTGGATAACATTCGACCATCAAGGTAAGTGATAGTGTTTACTAGAATTCTAGTGGGACAACTAAAGAGCTTTAAAAGTTGACGAAGTTGGTCTGTGAATGATCCTTGATAATCATCAAGAGTCTCCTCTTTCCTTACCAAAGTCTGTTTTGGAAACTTTGGTGCCATATCTCTGTATATCAGAAAAATAACCACATATTGCATCATAACAAAGAATTATCGCACTAAAATATATAATGAAATATTCTCTTTTGAATACCCATTATATCACTTTTAGAGAATTCTTTATCGTTGCTAAATTTTTCCTACAGGTAATACCCTTTACTAGGTTTCCAACCTAAGGTCAAAGCAATTGCTCTGATACCAACTGCGATGACCCAGCATACCACTGCATGTGTAGTACACTATAGTCGTTGACATGACATCCACAGAACACCGTTCCGTAAATATCACATCCCTCAGAGTGGTACAATAGAAACATTGCGGGTCCATATTACAAATGTACACACATTATTATTATTACAATACCGGAAGTTCAAGACTTCCAAAATATCCAACTTACAAACCAAAATATAAAGTGTTCAGCAGAAATTTAAAAGTAGCAACTCCGACTAGGAGTTGAGCTCAGCAGCTTATTCTATAGAGTTCATGCTGCTCTGCTCCGTTAGTTACTACTAACTAGGTACTTAATTTGACTCGTTCTCATCGACACCTTAGCGGATCTCGTAATCCACTCCTTCAACTCCTCCGGACAGATCAGGTTCCTCGTAGAACACATCTTCTTGACATTCGGCTGCATACATTGGCACGTCTTTGGGATACTCAGAGTCTAAGCAAGGGATCAAAGGAAAGAATGAGTAACAGCGTTACCCAACAAGTTCATTATATGCAAGGTGGGAAGTTTGATGCTCTAACTACCACCTCGGATTATAAATCCTTGGCACTATGCAGTTTTTCTAAATCTTTCTTCAAAGATTGATTTTATTATGAAAAACTATGATAATCAGCCTTCACAGGTTGACCGGAACTTTCATGGAGTTCCTTTCCTGCCATGTTCATAGTCCTTCCCAGAATAGGGAGTAACAACTTACAGTTCTTACACTCTGCAGAGCTGCGTTACTTTACCCATGAGAGATCAACTCCTTGTTGCACAACCGGGCGTACTTTCCCGTCCACAATTCCATGATGTGGGGCCCAGTAGTTGGTCCAAGCCAATCACTGCCCCCTTCGCGACCCCGCATGTCTCCTTGGTGTACACCATGCCCACATAATGAATTACGGCAATGGTTTGTACAAACCGTTAGATGCCAGAACTATCATGGGACGATGAGGGTTCCCACCCATATGCTGCATATCCTCTACGAATTACCTACTAATATGCACGCAACGAGGATAACAACCACGACTTGCACATCCGACTTCATGCGAGAGGAAGAAGATACAGCTGACTTCTCCGTCCCATTCCAAATCTCATGGCTAACGCGTAATATACGGTGCTTGAATCACTGATGTCAGGGGTTATTAAGTCCCTACTTGTTCATTCATTGTTGCAATTAGAACCCTAAGTTCTATTGCTCCATTATATCACCACTTAGGATGATATCTATGATTTCTTTATTTGTGAAAATAATATTTTCTTTCTTTTATAGTATATATGATAACACACAATTTGCAAATACTTTGATAAAGACTCTTCAAAGGACATAAGAAAGTGATGAACTTGCCTTGTGATGGCAAGGTAGTGAAGTCTGATGCTTGCACTGGACCTTGAGCTTCTAGTTCTACAAAAACATCATTATTGCCCGATAAGAACAATATTTAAAGAAGCAAAGATGATTATGCGGTAAGGACAATATTTAAAGAAGCAAAGATGATTATGCAAGTAATGTAATGCATTTACCCCAAAAAGTTCCTTTTTAGTAATAAAGGATTTATAAATATTACTTTTTAATATTTATAGCATATATTGAGTTATTTTATTTTATTTCCCTTTTATTTGACTTTTATTGATTTAATAATTCTTTTAGGATTTTTTAATTATACATTAAAAATGGTGATTAAATATTTATTTAGTATTTTTCTAAAATACTACAATATTAATACATAATGAAAGTGAATTTTAGTTAATTTTATCATCCTTCAATAATTTTGTAAAATTCAATAAGGAATATATAATTTACAAAATTCCTAATAAAATTTAAATGTCTAAAATTTTATATTTTAATTTATTTGAGTAGTTTGGATTTTTGTGAATCCAAAAATATTTTATTTATAATTTTTGGACTTTTATTTATTTTCTAGAATTTTATTAAGTCCAAGGGTATTTTGGTCTTTTCTTTTTATTCAAACAGGCCTGGAATTGTTTCTGGGCTGATTATTCTTATTGGGCCCTAGTGGCCCATTAATTCTAGACAAAAGAGCCACCCCGAAGGGTCTGGCCCAGCTCGGCCCACTTCTCACTGCCTCTCTTTCTCCCTCGATCTTATCCTCTCCTCCTCTAACCCCGACCTTGTGGCCGGGATGCTGCCACCGTCGATTCCCGCCGCCGTCGGCCGTTCTGGTCACCGCCGTGGTGCAATTGGGGGTTGTCGACGATGCTTGTTCGTTCTATCCAATTGGATTTGAGCCTGGGGCTCTCCTGCAATGGGTTGATGCCTCTCTGAACCCTAGGGTTTGGGGTTTGGCATGTGTTCAAGTGCTACTGCCACCGTCGTGGTCTCGCATGTGGTGGTGTGGTGGATTCATGTGCTGCTGTGGCCGCCGCCGTGGCTGGTGCATGTTTCAGCGCCCCCTGGGTGCTCCCTGTGCCGCCGCGGGTTCGTCGACCAATCTGTTTCCTCTTCAATTTCTTCAGCGAGGACCTATGATGAGTTTGATTCCTTCCCCCAGGTGCTTTCTGTGCTTGCTGATTCGATCCTAGATGTTGGCTGTGTCCTCTCTTGCTACTGTCTAATTCAGATTAAGATGATCATCCATTTAGGGTTCCTGCTATGTGCTTGTTCATGTACTGGATGAATTGATTCATGTTTGGATGATATGTACACATGCTAAATGTTTATTGGCCTGAGGCTTGTTGCTATATGATGTTCCTGGTGGCTTACTAGATGATTTGATGCTTAGATTGCATCTGATTCAGATGATATTGTTGTTTGGGAAGCATGCTTGGTAAAGCCAATGACTTGATAGCTTTGCACTGTTTATTTGATTCATGGTCATGATTATGATAAGGTACAACTACTGTCTTAGTGCTGTTAGCTTGGGAATTAACATGTGGTTTGAGATCATTATGATCTCAAATAGTGAAGTATATCATAGGAATATCCTAGTTATGATTCCTGTTTTACAGGAAAATGATTAGTTAGTTGATTGTCTGAATCTATGATGATTTACTGTCTTTCCTGATTCATATTGGATTGTTCTTGTGACACCATCATGTATGGCACACAAGTCTAATTCTAAACCATGGATTTGGTTAGTTTATGATTAAGACAATCTTGGCTTTGAAAGATAAATATAGATGCTCTTATTTGAATTCCCTAAGACCAATGATGTTGGTCTGAGGCTTAGGGATTCAAATATTATTTAATTGGTTCATCTAGATAGTCCTGGTAGTGGTACCAGCTATTCTTTATTGAATCAAAGCTTGGAAAAATGATAGTGAGCTTGATCATGTTATGGATCCTAAGGATTTGTTCCTAAGGTGCTACCCTTCCCTTAGGGATGTGCCTAGAAATAGATCATAGGTATATGCATGATTGATTGGTAAAATATAGTTTGACAACCAGAGCAAGGATGTTGCTCTGATCTCTAGTTGGATCTTGGTACTTTGTTGTTTGCCTTTAGAGTTTAAAATAAACCCCTATGATGGATTCACCCCACTTGGGTGCTTTCTGAGGGTTTGTTTTATAAAACAACACATGCTTTTATCTGAATAAGATGATTACATTATGTGAAGGTTTTATGAAACTCACCACAGAATCTAATGGTGTAGTAAGTTGATGATGATGATCTTGATCTGGTTTTGCTGGATTCCTGTGCTTGCTCTTGAGCTAGACCGCTCCTCCTAGCTCCTGGGCTTGATCTTACTGTCCACCTGATCCATCCCCCTCCTTATGTCACCATCCTGGTGATGTTTGGTTGATCCTTAGTTGGTGTGGTTGCTGGCTGTGGTGCTTGGTTTAGCTGCTTTCTACACTGGCTGTTCTTGTGTGTTGTGAAGTGGGGTGATGCACTAGTGCCCCCCATGGACGTGTTGTGGTTTTATGACATTGGGGTTGCTCTATGATCTTGACAACACACCACATGCATGCTGGTTTGTGTCCAGCCTGTGTGCTTGCTATGCACTTGTGGATATGTTCAGAATTTTTGAACTTACTCTTACCATATATCTTTCACCTGGCTGGTGAATTGGTCCCTCTTGGCTGTCATTTGACTTCTGGATTTGAATTTATGAAAGATGGAATCTTTCATATTGGTGAAACTTACCCCTTTTATAACATTTCTCAATGATGAATTTGTCAAGTGCATTTCACTGACATATCTGAGAGAAATAATACTAACACTAATCTTCTTTTGTTTTTATTTAGTCTTTGTTTTGCAGGTACAAAGATATAGTCAGTAAATATTCCAACGTACTTTTCTTATTCTTTTGTAATTCTTGTTTTATTATTCTTGTAATCTTTATTTTATTCAATTGTAATAAAGATTATATTATTATTAATAAAGAATATTCCTATTCTTTGTATATTTAGTTTTGTAAGTTGTGTGGATGATTCAAATAAGTTATAATTTTATAACTTGAATATATGTGTTGATGATAAGAAATAGACTTTATATTCATTATTGTTTATCTGTGGATAGAATTCAAGTTGTAATATTTATCTCTTAATTGAATTAAGATTCAAAACTTATATCTAATTCATTTGAATCATAATTCAAACACTCAAGTCTAATATTTCAAATTCATTTGAAAACACATAACTCCTTAAGATCATCTCAAAGTTTATAACAATCATCCTTTAAGACTAAACCTAATCTCAAAGTATGAAAGAAAACTTAGGTTTTTATTTGGTGAAAATTTTACCCACATTTTCATAGATGAATGCGTGCAACAATTCATATTCCTAAATCTACCCTTTGTTAGGTCCTAAATGCTGGGATGTTACAGAAAAATCCAAAGAGAGATCCAACATCGATCCTTCCGCGAACGTATCCTGCCCGTAGGCGGTCCGTGCTGGTCTTGACGCTCCTCTGACTCCCAGGGAACTAGTTCCCGAGTCGGTTTCGCCGATGAAGAGGTGGATATCTCCGATGGGGACGATCGAGCATCGCGTAGGGTTCTTCTTCACCGAGATCCAGAACTCGTCGGGAGGGACAATCCGAACATTGCCAGAGAAGAGAACGCGACCAATGGCTACGGTTTTGCCGATTCCCTCGAAGATCTTGGACCTCGCTCACTGTAGAGCCTGAAGCACCTCTTGCCCCACAGTGAGCGCCAACTGTCATGGTATTGTCGATGAGTATGCCATGGAGGGGGTCCTCACAGTGCATTTTTAGAGATGTAGGGTAAGATGGACGGTTGACGGGTACGAGGTAACACAGCTTACCCAGGTTCAGATCCCACAACGGTGGCGGAATCCTACTCCTGCTATAAATCACTATAATGGAAATACGCCGATTTACAGGGATCGGTTCGCTGTGCGAGGTGTATGTTAATTGGTGCCCTAAAGGCTCCCATAGGCCCGACTTATATAGTCGCCAGGTCCTAGGGTTACAGGGAAAGTCCCATCTGGACAGGTTACAAAGTTCTACACAGTATACAATTAGTATAACGTGTCTTGCACTCCAAGGATCCGGGTACGTCGGTGACTCCTCCGCAGCCTTCCTTTATCAGGCATGGGCCTCCCTTTTGGATCTATCTAACTGGGCCGCCTAGTAGGCCATGGGCCATGCTACCAACTGTGGGCCACCCGGGTTATCCGGATAAGAGACATGCTATGAGGATACCCATATAGCATATTCCCAACACTCCCCCTGAGTTCGATAAACCTTGGGTAATCTACTTAAGGGAAACTTGCTGCTGTTCTAGAAACCTCTACACTTGGAGGCCCAACAACTGTCTACAAGAATAGAAGTGCGTAGACATCAAGCTATTTTCTGGCGCCGTTGCCAGGGAGGTTTTGGGCCTTTTACCTTTCTTCCACATCAAGATCCATCAAAGCTATTTTCTGGCGCCGTTGCCGGGGAGGTAAAGTAAAAGGTACTCACATCCTTCGGTGTGAGTGCTCGAATTTATTTCCTTTAAATTCTGCAATTTTATCTTTTTGTTTCTTGTTTTGACTAGTTAGGCTTAATGGAAAACAACAACAAAATTAGAGAGCTTTTTAGTATTTTTCCTAAGTTAGAACATGAATGGTCTGGAGAGAAAATTAAAAAACCTATGGAACTTTCTTTGCATGCTAATAGCAATGTTATTAGTATGAATTTTTTGAACACCATTGTTACTAATGCTATGGAAACGTCTAAGATTGGGAAGCTAGTTTTTATGAGAAATATCTTTTTAGTTCCCCAGCTTTAGGGAAGAAAATTTGCTCTGATGATACTTTATCTTCCATATGTGGTAATTCTAATGATGCTCATGATATTTTAAAGCCACATACTGAAAGTGTCCCTTTTAAAATAATTACAAAAATTGTTGATCGTGTCATGGATAACTATTATTTTTGGGATGGAACTGTCCATCCTGGTGATCACTTGCTTTTTATCCATGAATTATGTGAGTTGTTCAAGTGTGCAGGTATTTCAATGGACCAAGTTAAGAGGAAGCTATTCTCTTTATCACTTAGGGACAAAGCAAGGGAGTGGTATGAGCTACTAGATGATCCTCATCATTTGGAATGGAAGGAACTTGAATCTCTCTTTTACTTTAAATTTTATCCTCCTCATGAAATCCACAAAGATAGGAATTATATTTATAATTTTCACCCTCATGATGGCGAAAGTATTGGCCAAGCTTGGGGAAGATTGAAGTCACTAATGCTCAAATGTCCCATTCATGATCTCCCCAGTAATACTATTATCAACAATTTTTATGCAAGGCTTTTAGGACATTACAAGGACTATCTAGATACATGTTCAGAGGGATCCTTCACAAGTAAGAATTACAAATCTAAGTGGGATATTCTTGAAACAATTCAAAGCAATACCGAAGATTGGGATAACGACAAAGGTAAAGAACCAGGTATAAACTATGAGTATGATTGCATTAAATCTTTCGTTGAAACTGCTGATTTTCAAGAGCTTAGTGCTAAATATGGTCTTGATCCTCAAATTCTTGTTAGATATTATAGAGCCTTTGCTTCCCATATTAATGCTCCTAAAGAAAAATGGGACATGTATCATGAACCTTTTAAAGACACTTACATGGAAAATGAAAATGTTATTAATGATTGCAATAAACATCCTCAAACTTCTGAAAGTACTATTTCTTATAAGCATGTTAATTTTTGTGGAATACATAGACCTTGTGAAAAGAATCAAGATGAATAAGATTATTGTATCACCCACTGGAATGAAAAAACCAGAACGTGGTAATAAGGATCTAAATGATCTTGGTAAAAAAAATTGTGCCCTCTACCCTTTTATTTGTGAACTCTGCTATGAAGTGGGTCATTTCAATTTTCAATGCTCAGGCCATAATAATAACCTTTCTAATCCAATGAGTACTGGAAGCTTGTATTGTGATAACGCGATCACTGATAATCAACATGATGAACTTACATTGTTTTTGGGTGTGAAGAGTTATCAAGAAAAACTTCTTTGGTAGACATGAGTGCTTTTGGTATGAATTGCGTCCTGCATGGGTGTCATATTTATTGTGTTGATAATTGCCACGCGAATACTTACATACAAAATCTTATAAAAGATGATATTTTACCAAAATATGACAGGACTAATATGAGTTTTTTTCTTATTAATGAAAAGGAGGAATCCTCCAAAGTTTCTTCTATTGTCTCTAACAATAAACCAGGGTATGTGGAGAAGCTTCCTTTCAAGCCTCTCCCTCCTAAAGAGGAGAAGAAGAAGAGGAGGAGGAGTAAAAGGAGAGAGGAAATGGTATATTCCTCTAAGAATGTTGCTCCTATCATAGATTTTGCTGATGAGTCTGAACTAGATGATGTTCCTATGCCTGTTACCTATAGTAGTGATCATGATTGGGAAAAGCACACCACTTTCGATATTGAAATCTCTTTGGTACCAATTCTGAAAATGATGATATTAATAATTGTTGTGCTATTAGTGCTATCCATGTTCCTTCCAATGATGATATGTTTACAAATGAACACACTTGGGAAGATAGCTATTCTATTGCTTATGATGATACCAAACCTCCAATATATGATGATTGCAATGATGAATATGATATTTTCAGTCCACCTACTATTGAGGAGAAAATTAATTTTGATTACAATATGCCTCCTATTTTTGATGATTATGGTGATGAGAATAACAATGATAGCTATTTTTTTGAATTTTCTCCCACTACAATTAATAAGAATGACTATACTTATGTGGAGAGTAATAATTATTATATGCATGTGGCTCATGATAAGAATGTTTTATGTGATAGTTATATTATTAATTTTATTCATGTTTCTACTGAAAGTTATTATGAGAGAGGGAAACATGGTCTTATGCATCTCAAAAATATTAAATTTCCCCTCTTTATGTTGAATTTGCTTCTTGAAGCTCTCTTTTACCTCAATTCATATTTCTTATGTGAGCATCTTCTCAAACTATCATGTCTAACTTAAAGGTGTTAAAGAAAAGTACTTGTTGGGAGATAACCCAAGAGTTTTCTTGAGTATTGTATGTTATTACTTCAGTAATGACCTCTCATTATCCTTTTTGTTTTCTTTTTTGTGCCAAGAATGACCTCTAATGAGAGGGAAGTAAGATTTGGGGAGTTGCTGTCCCGAAACAGATTTTTGTGCTCCACCGTAAAAATTCGTGAGGAATCTTTGTAAGTAGGATTGAGATGATATTTTGCGAATAAATCCACCAGGTTGTTATATAACTTTCTTTAGTTCAACACTTTTTGATTTGAGCAACAAAAGGTCTTTGAAAAAATCGGTTTCTACCTGCTGGTCTGTTTTGACAGATTTCTGCAATTATTTGCATTTGCTTCTTATTGATTCCTTTTTTGGAAAATTGAGATTTTTGAGGGAATTGATACAGTAACTTGTGTTTTTAGTGAAAGTTTTGCTGTTCTAAATCTAAACCCAAAGGTCTATTATATTTTGAATACACTAATGTTGCTAATGAAGATTGTGTGAAGTTTTGTATGAAGGAAAAGTTTCAGGTGTACAGAGAGAATGATGCAATCAGATGAAGAATGGACAAAAGATCAAGCTTGGGTATGCCACCCCGTGTCACCCCAAGAAATATTCAAGAGGTACAAGCGTCAAATCTTGGGGATGCCCAAGGCATCCCCTTCTTCATCAATAAAAATCTCAGGTCTTTCTAGACACTTCGTTTTTATTGTTTCATGCACAGTTGTGTTGTTCTTGGAGCGTCTTTGTTTTTGTTTTTAGGTTCTGTTTTCTTAGTTTTCTTGAGTAAAGTTGGTTGGATCGCAACACACTTCTTTTGGAGAGAGACACACTCTATTTTCATTGCCTAGAACACTCTAGTTTTCATTCTTATTGTCTTGTGAGTGTTCTCTTTTGCTAGCACTGTGTTTAGCCTTAGTTTTCTTGTGCTTTTGGCTTAGAACTTTTTAGTTCTTCTTTGTGGATTTGTGAGACAAGATCACTGATCTTTATTTATTATTATCTTTGTGAGTTGTTTCAAATAAGTTTATTGGTGTTGGAAAAGAGTAGGAAGCTTCATGCTTAAGTGGTACAAAAAGGAGCTTGTTTTGAATGTGGCTTAGACTTTATCATATCATGCTAGATTTTGTTTTGAACTTATTCTTAGTGATTATTGTTGTAGCATGACTTGTTCCAAACAATTGAGATTGCTTAATGTGCCTTGAAAGAATCATGCGTTGTTTTAGCATACAAAAGCATAGTATTTTGGTATTCTCCTTTGATGTTTTGTTTGGGTTGACTTGGCACATGCTCACACCATGTTATGACTTTGAACAAGTCACCATATCCTCTATGATCATGTATTCCTTGACTTTTAGTACCACTTTATGCTTTGATTATTAATGTTTTGTCGCTCTGCATGATTATGGCCATTATTGCTCTCTTAGTTGGTTGCTCCCAGTCTTTTTCTAGCCTCCACTTGTATGAGTAAGTTCTACTCATGCTTCCAACTCCAAAGAAACCAAGTCATTCCAAAGTCCCCACTATAAATTCCTATGCATGGTGTGTTACACCATTCCAAGTATATTCTTGTTTTCATCTATCTTCCAATTTAAAACTATTTTGTTATGTGAAAACTTAGTGATTAAAGCTCTCACAAACTTGATGGCACACTTTATTTTACTTGCCCCTAATAAACTTGAACCATTGTGTCATCTATGTTGTATATGCTTGCACTTGTACGTTGGAATTAGCAGAACCGTGCTGTCACGGGGAACACTTTCAACATTGCACTTATACTTTGTACACAGTTGATATCATGCTTTTTTGTCTATGGATGTCACCGGTATGAAATAAAAAGGGAGCTTGTAAGTCCATGAATTTATGTATTTTTGTGTTAGAGAAATGCCTGGGCCGCTAGCCTAAGCCATGCCTAATCATGGTGGAAACTTGAAGCATCACCATATTGAGCAATCTGTGAAGCTTCCTCAATAAAAACCTATGCAAATAGCAAATAAAAAGATCGCTGAGATGCTCATTGTCTGCTTGCCTTGTCATTTTGGTTATGGGATAGCCCCTGTACCATGTGCAAGGGGTACCCCGTTGGCGATTCTCTATGATACACATGTACTTACTATGGCAAGAACTTACAGGTGACTAAAGTTGAGTAGCATGAGGTGCGGCCCTTGTATTCAAGGGACATGAGATTGCCAACTTATACTTTGTCAAGCATGTACTCCATAGTTTGCCAACTTATCACTTCAAGATGCTTATGATAGGGGCAATGAGGGCTGAAAGCTAACAAGTACCATAATTTTTGGAAGCTCTTTTTGAAACTGGAAATCCCTGCTTCCCTTTATGAATGGCCTTTCTTCCACTATTATATTGAGTCTCCACCTTCTACCTTTAGGCACCAGTTAAGAGAGCATAGTTGCCATTATTAGTTCTATGTGCATTGTCCCTAAACTTATTGATTGATGCATATTGTTGATATTACTTGTTCTTGTGCTATTTGTATCTAGTCACTCTTATGAACTTTGAAGGTGTCCTATGCATCTATTTGCTACTCCATGAGGGACAAGCTAAAATCCACTATGCCATGTTTTCTGTATCTGAAACAAACAAACATTTTTCAATGCATGTTATTCATGATCTTTATTTGTAGCCTTTCATGTTGCATGCATAGTTACTTTGTATTACTATTAGAACTCCATCTTTCATGCTCATGTTTAGAGTTCTTTGATCCCAGCTTTCAATGCTTGAAAATGGTTTGATCTTGATTTTGATGGTGCATGTCACCTCAAAATTTATTCTTTTATCACTTACCTACTCGAGGATGAATAGGAGTTAAGCTTGGGGATGCTTGATACGTCGGAAACGTCTCTATAATTTTTGATGTTCCATGCTTGTTTAGTATCTACTTTGCTTTATTTTATCTACACTTTGAGGTATTTTTATACACTTTCTGGACCTAATCTATTGACAAGATGCCACAGTGCCAGTTGCCTGTTTTCTGCTATTTTTGGTTTCAAAAAGCTAAAAAATGAATATTCTCGGAATTAGACTGGACAAAAGCCAAAGTTCATATTTTCCCTGAACGATACGGAAAATCGAAGACGAGGCGGAGGAGGCCACCAGGGTGGTCACACCCTAGGTGGGTGCGGGGCCCACCCTAGACGCGCCTAGAGGGGGTGTGGGCCCGCTAGCCCTCCACCGACCTTGAATCCTTCGCCTATAAGAAGCCCCCGACTCAAAAACCATAAATAATCGACTAGAAAGGCACAAAAAGTTCCGCAGCGCCGCCGCCACCGAAGGGCAGATTCAGGGGACAGAAAGTCTCTGTTCCGGCTCCCTGCTGGGACGGGGAAGTGCCCCGGAGCCATCTCCATCGATCTCCAGCACCATCTTCATCACCGTTGCTGATTCCCATGATGATGAGGGAGTAGTTCTTCCTCAAGGCTAAGGGCTCTACCGATAGCTATGTGTTCATCTCTCTCTCTCTATGCATGATCTTGTTGTGGTCATGAGCTTTGTAATCAAGTAGATCTACCTTGCTACTCAAGATGATCAATAGATCTCTGCTCTCCCCATGTGTGTGAAAGTGACAGCGTGCACGCCATGGTGGCACTTAGGCTAGAGTCTACATAAATACTCATCGTGCTTTAATAGATCTATGCTTTTCCCCACGTGTGTGAAAGTGACAGCGTGCACACCGTGTGTGGCACTTAAGCTAGGTTATATATATATATATATTTATCATGAGTATATTTTGATTTGGTTGTCTTTATGAAATTGTGGTGTTTGTTGGAACCATCTAGCGCTCAAGGTGACAGTGTGGGGTTATCTAGATTGGGGAAGGCCCTACCATGGATTAGAGTGTTCAACCGAGAGTAGTTAAGAGTAGTATCATGAGGAGAATATATTTATATGAGAGAGTGTTCACTAGTGAAAGTATGATCCCTAGGCCTTGTTTCTAAACATTGAAACACTGTTTGCATCTAGATCTGTTGCATGTTTGCTTGCTTCCATCTTTATTTCAGTTTGACTTTAGTCTCTCCCATGTCAACAACAAGTGAGAAGATCTTTTCTGGCACCGTTGTCTTATAATCATCCATACCACTTGTATTTCACTATCTCTTAGCCGAACTAGTGCACCTATACACCTGACAAGTGTATTGGGTGTGTTGGGGACACAGGAGACTTCTTGTATCTTGATTGTAGGGTTTCTTGAGAGGGAATACCTTTGGCCACTTCCCCCCTGAGTTCGATAAACCTTGGGTAATCCACTTAAGGGAAACTTGCTGCTATTCTACAAACCTCTGCACTTGGATGCCCAACAACTGTATACAAGAATAGAAGTGCATAGACATCACCATGCAAAGATGATATGAATGCAATGATGAAGTTTTTTGTTTGATGAAAATTTGGGATGTTACAACTCTAACCCACTTAAGATGAATCTCGCCCTCGAGATTCGGGTTGGCTAGCAAATAGGTGAGGGTGATCTTTTCGAAGATCATCTTCTCTTTCCCAAGTTGCTTCCTCTTCAGTGTGATGGTTCCACAGTACTTTGCAGAACTTGATTGTCTTAGTACGAGTGACTCTTTCTGCTGTCTCGAGAATTTTGCTAGGTTTCTCTTCATAAGTAAGATCATTCTCTAACTGAACTTCTTCTAGTGGTATAGTGTCTTTTAACGAAGTTTCTTCCATCTCTGGATGACACTTTTTCAAGTGGCTAACATGAAACACATTGTGAACTGCTGACAGAGATTCTGGTAGTTCTAGATCATAGGCCACTTCTCCTTTATGACTTAAAAACTTGAATGGTCCTACATAACTGTAACATCCCAAAAATGCTAAACTTGGATCATCAAACTCTAATCATCAAATTTAGGGTTAACAAAAACTTTGCTAAATAAAAATATGAAAGCATGCATGTGAGTATGCATTTCATTTTGAATTCTTTTGAACCAACTTGTTTGTGTGTTCCTTTGCTTGTAGATGGATGCTTAGGTGAAATAAACATCATCTAAACAATTCCCAAACTTTTCTCAAAGACAAGTAAATTAAAACAAATAAAATAAGGGAATGGTCATTTTGACCAATTTAACTCCCATGCCTACTTTGGCTGTCCCAAACTTTCAGAACTTAACAAAAACTTTTCTAGATCTTTGCACCCCTTGATTGTACTCATAACAAGGTATCAAGGCCCACTTTGTGATCATCTAGAAACTTCCACATGCATAGTTTAAATGACAGTTCAAAATTGAATCTTTATCATATGAGAAGATCCCACTTTTTCAAAAACCACTCAAACAAGCTCAACTTTCAAAACCCAAGCATCTGCAGACTCAGCAGCACCAACCTAACACACCCACCAAAAATATTTTCAAAATTCAAAACTTGAATTCTTGCGGCCATTTCATCAAACACATTGTAGACACAAATAATCAAAATCTTAAACAATATTGTGAGCAGTGATTCAAGCCTAACTTGTTCCCTCTCTAGCTCACAACCATCTCAGTAGATCACCTAACAAGTTAATCCAAGCTCTAGCCTCACTGTAAGCTGGGCAATGACATCAATGGTGAACAGCCGAAGCTCACCATGCCACCCCAGTGGAGACAGCAAGCTAGGAGGAGATTTAGCTATGCCAACCTTGTCTGGGAGGCAGCCCACCGTCCATCGCCACTCCCTGTCCCAGCCGCGAGTGTTGCCAAACCCTGGACCACACGCACGAACCGTGCCCAGCTCGCCAGCAACCATGCCGAGCATGCGCCAGAGCGCCACACTCGACCGATGCCCACAGACTGCGCGCCGCCCTTGCCGCGTGCATACATGATCACCACCAACCCAGGAGACCGTCGGACATCACCGTTCGCCGCCCCATGACGCACAGCCACCGCTCACCGTCGAAGACGCCACCTTTGCCGTGCAGAGCATCACAGGTTCCATACCAAACCGCACCGCCCCTACACGCGCATTAAAGCCGTAGAGCATCGCCAGGAGACCACCAAGCGATCGCCACCGCCGGCCATGCCTCTATCCGCCTGTAGCCATGTCGCCACCGTCGCCTGCCCATTCCGTTCGGTCTCATCGTCGCGACTATAAATAGAGGCCATCCCCAGCCAAATTGAGCACACCATCTCACTCCCCTCTCCTCACTGATTGTGCCACCCTGTTCCCGGAGTAAGGCGAGCAACACTTCGCCAGAATTTCACCGGAGTCTGCCGCTGCTGGAGAACAAGGGAGCCAGCGATTGGAGCCGCTCCAGGAGAAGCTACTGGTACCAGGAGGTTCACCGTCGTCGACTTCGTCGTTCGCCCGCCTCGCCGACCCTCGCCTGAACCCCGGTGAGCCCCCAACGACCCCCACTAGCCGCACTAGGTTTCTGTCTCGCCGACGTTGCCCAACCTCGACGATGACCCTCAGCCGTTGGATTAGAAACAGATCGAACGCACCACATCACCCCATACCGCTTTGCACCCCCTCGTCTCACTGACGCGTGGGGACAGCCACTTAGCGAGCCCGCGTAAGCGCTGCGCTTAGCAGGCCGACCCAATATCACTCCCCGCGCAGCCCAGTTATTTGAATTTAACCTTTTCCATTTTATTTCAAACACACTTTTGTACCCAGTTTCAAAAATCAACCCAGGTCGATTAATTGAACCAAATTGAATGACACCAATTTTGTTAGAAAGGTCTGGGAATGCTGAATCCAAGCCCGTTGGATTTAAGTCATTTGGATCTGTAGATCATCCTTGGTAAAAATAACAAGGTAGAAGCTTTTCTGCATTCAAACATTTTTCAAATTAAAACCATAATAGCTTTTGAGTTGATTCCAACTCTCAAAAATCACATTTGACCATACCCTTCAGAATATATAAAAATATATAGGTTTACTTACAGAAGTAATGTTCAAGTAATAAAAGAATGCTACATAGGCATTTCTAGCCAGTTTAGTTAATTAAAATAAAAGGGTAAAACCTTATTAAATTGTTACACCACTTTAAATCACATTCCCATGGACTAAAATATGTGGTGATGACATGTGTCAACATGATCCCATGTTTGGTTTGGAGAATATTAAATCTTAGGTAGTTTTTCAATGAGTAGAAATTACTTTTCTAAAAATAAAAGGAATTAAACCAAGCTTTAATATTGTAATGTTAGTGATGATGCTAGATCATCTATAGGACCCTTTTGTGTGATGATTGCAAGTAGTTAAGTATTGTTTGGTGATTGTGTACCTCGTATTTATTCATAGACGCTAGTACCGACCAAGGATACGAGGAGGAAGGAGGATACTACGAAGAAGAAGCCGAGGAGAACTTCAACCACTGCTCTGCTCAAGGCAAGATAACACTTGCAATTATGAAAGTTAGATAACCTATGCAATGCACTAAGCATGCTTGGTTAGACATATTTGATGATACCCAATCCTAGTTTTTACTTGCAAGCTTTCTACTTTATTTCTTTATCAAAGCTATAACTTAGAGTTGACTTAAGTGACTTGTAGATTCTAGAAAGATATATTGAAGGTTGCATAAAGAGCATAAAATTTGGCCTAAGCTAGAAAATCTTGATGTCATCCTAAGGCATGAGATTGAACTTAGTTGAAACTCCACTTGTTTACCACCCCTCATTAGTACTTATCCCCACTTGTAGATGCTAGTGCTAAGCATAAAACTTGATCAACTTTAGATGGGAATACTTGGTGGAAAAATGGTTATGAAAACCTTGGAATGGTGGATCATTCTATTGAAATGTTTTGAACATGTGTTTCCGAACACCAGATGATTTATGGTGATGAAAATGTGGAGGCATGAGCCTTAGCCCTTTAGAAAACTGATGGTTGTCTGGATGCGATACCATTCCAATTTTATCGTACAACCACAATACCGAGAATTGGGTAGGGCTTAACTGGAAACTTATATACCTTAGTATTAGTTCCCTCACGTCCAAGGCTGAGCTGAGGCTACCTTGTGAAGATTGTCCACCTGTGCAGTACCCAAGATGACAGTTGGTCATTGTTGGGATGCCAAACTCACAGGAGAGGTGCTTATACTAGGGCGTGTAATTGAAAGGTTAGGATTGATTATCCGCATACTGAGTATGGTGAATTCAGGATTTGTTCCTGACGGATGTATCGAATGTTGTGGTGAAAGTGTACAATCTCTGCAGAGTGTCAAACTATTCGAATAGCCGCGTCTGCCGTTATGGACAGTTGGAGTGGCCATACTGTTCCCCCGTCAGACTTTTCAAAATGATTTGTGAAAGGAAGTGAGACTTTGACTTGACCACAACAGAGTTGTGACCTGAGTTACAAGATCTTATTTAGGTGTTATAAAAATGTGACTAGCTGCTTTTATTTCTGAACTTAGTAGAGGTAAATCTGGCTTCTTGCAAAACAACCCTAGAGCCTAGTGTCCTATTATTAAAACCCCCTTCCACTTGTTAGTATTAGTTTGCGAGTACTTAAAGAGTACTCATGGCTTTGTCCCTGGCTATTCCCGTGGCCAGACTATGAAGAGGAGTACCTGGAGGATGGACCCCAGGAAGGTTATGACAACTAGGATCATCTCCCATCATCAGCATTGCCTGTGACCCCGAAGATGGAGCTTCGCCTACGCTACCGTTATTATTACGTATTTCGCTGCTTGAAGTTGTATTAAGAACTGGATCATGAGATCCCTATTTGTGTAAGAACTTATGTACGGTTTGCAATGGATGATGTACTATGGTATCCAATTCTGTTATGTCTCGCAAAAATGGTAATCCTGGGATTGCGATGTATGGCATAACAGGCATCTGGGATTAAAAACCCGGGTGTTGACAAGTTGGTATCAGAGCCATCCTGACCATAGGTGACCCTAGTTAGACTGGACGTTTGAATCAAAAACTTAGTTTCAAAACCAAAGGAAGCAAATATTTACAAAAACTTATTCTCATTCTTATCCCTTTGATTCTTTCAGGAAAATTCATGTTCCTCAAAAAATCTTGCAAAATACATAAAATTTGACACACTTGATCACTCTACTAACTTACTCATCCTATATTCTTATAGATGGACGTGAAGTACAGCAAGTTTTATCAGTTGGGGAATGGAGGAGACCTTATCTTTGAGAGGGATTTGGACCAGCTTTCGGAACTTCTGGAGCGTCCCCACCCCAAGTTCTTCGGAGCTTAGCTCAATGATCAAGGAGGAGAAGATCTGCAGTGGCTAATTGTTGCAAGTCTCCGAGGAAAGATTGAACCTCCCACTGCGGAGGGAATTCAGTTTACCTTAAGAGAGAACAACTGGCTCGACGGACTTGCCAGGGCCATGCAGGAAGCTCTTTCCCGTCTGTGTGGGCAGAGTATCAACCAGATCAAGGGTACTCTCTTTGAGTTTTGCCCAAGGCGTGATGCTAATGGACAACCACTGGAAGCCCCATACCACCCTGAGCTGAAGACCCAATTGGACCACCTTAGCTTCATGATGTACGATCGTCAGCAGGAGTTGGATAACTGCCGTGACTACTCCAACCACAAGTCTGCCATCATCAAGACGAAGGACCAAACCATCGCCATGCTGGCAAAAGATGGCAAGTCTCGTCGCCGTTAGCTCAACAAGAAGGAGTGCATTATTGCCCGTATTCGCCACCGTATCTCATCTTTGGAGGAGACCATCAGCGAGAGAGATATGCAGTTGGAGGAAAGGGAGAATGCCGGAGAGGACCTTCGTGGAGACCCCTACTCCTATCTCAGCGAAGACGATGATTTTCTGGAGGATCAGGCTACGGACTTCTTCACCGATGAGGATGATTTCGCCTTCATCGATGATGAGGAGGAGGATGAAGCCAAAGATTCCGAGGAGTAGTACCACTTGAGCATTAGCGTAGTGAGTAGTATTCAGTCCCACTGTATCGTAGTTTCCAGAATGGTTCTTAAAACCATCTATTTTTCTTTGTTGTGGTGTGTGTTGTATCGTGTGTTATGAATGAATGAATGAAAATAAAGTTGCTAGAAAAATCTGAGTCAAACTTTAAAAACTTCTCAAAGTCCCAGAACCTTAGAAAATTCCCTCTTTTCTCATGATCTATCTCAATCTTCAGATGCCACGCGGAGGAAGTAGTTCATCCCCGGACCCGATGTTATAGATCCTGCAAATGTTGACCTCTGACCGCGAAGCTGAAAGAGCGAAAGATCAAGCCAACCTAGCCACCCTGCAACAGATAGCTCAGCTAACCCACAACAACCAAGGCCACGGAAATCAGGACAACCATGGATCTAAGCTCAAGAACTTCCAGAATACCAACCCACCTGTTTTCACTAAGTCAGAAGAACCCCTAGATGCCGATGATTGGCTGCAGACCATGGAAAATAACCTAGAAGTCGCTGGAGTGGAAGCCAATGAGAAAGTTCTGTTCGCCACCCACTATCTAGCCGGAGATGCCAGGGCATGGTGGAACAGTGTTCGCGCAATGACCGGAGGCCAGATGATGACCTGGGAGGAATTCAAGGTCAAGTTCAGCAGAACCCATGTGCCACCGGGTTTGATCAAGAGGATGAGAGACGAGTTCAGAGAACTGGAGCAAGGAAGGATGACCGTAGTGGAATACCGTGACAAATTTTTGTCATTAGCTAGGTATGCCCCGGATGAGATCGACACCGAAACCAAGAAGAAATAAAGATTCCTGAATGGTCTGCATGATGAGATGCAGACAGTGTTAGTCAATATCCCCTTTGCTGATATTGAAGCCCTTGTCGACTCTGCCATCCAGATGGAAGGAAAGATCAACTAAGCCAATGAGAACCGCAAGCGTCGCATGATGCATCAGCCAGGAACCCATCAGACCCCAAAGTATCGCCCTAACCCATCTCCAGGATTTGCCCCGAGAACCAACAGACCCCCAATGAACCGTCCTACCTATCCCAACCGTGGAAACCCTAGGCCCGGAGGAAATCACAACAACCCCGGCAACTCTAGCAATTTCAACTGTGCCCTACCCAAGTTCAACACCAACAATGTTGCCACCAACACCAACACTGCCCCGAGGACTGGAAGCAATGCTGTGCCTGTAGCAGCAAAGGACAAGTCACAAGTGAGTCGTTATGACTGTGAAAATAAGGGTCACTACTCCAACGAGTGCCCCAACAAGAAGAATGCCGCAGCACCCAATGCCAATGTCCCAGCTCAGCAACATCGTCGTGTTCAGCCAGGAAGAAGGTTTGCCCTAGGGAATTCGCTCAACCGCAATGGCCGTCTTTTTCTCATGCATGCTGAAGAAGCTCAGGAAGCGCTAGACGTCGTGCTGGGTATGTTTTCTGTTAATTCAGTACTGGCACGAGTGTTGTTTGATTCTGGTGCATCGCACTCATTTGTCACCAAAGAAGTTGCACGCACTAGTAAAATTCAACCAACCAAACTGAAACATGTTATGATTGTTCAAATTCCCGGATCAACCACCAAGGCTAGGCAAATTTGCAAAGCCGTCCCTATCCGAATCCATGGCATAGATTTTTATGCAAATCTGATAGTACTCGGAACTAAAGGTTTGGAAGTAGTACTAGGAATGGATTGGATGTCCAAACATAAAGGATTGATTGACTGTGCCAAGAAAGCCATAACCATGACCAGTACAGCCGGAATATCTGTCGAGCATATATCTGAAACCTTACCTCGTCAATTCAAGTGCAACAAGAGTATAACCCAACCTACCATTGTCCAAGTCCGGATAGTCTGTGAATACCCCGATGTATTTCCAGATGTTTTGCCCGGTATGCCCCCAGATCGGGATATCGAGTTTATCATCGAACTAATCCCCGGAACCGGACCCATAGCCCAGAGACCATATAGTATGAACCCGTCTGAGCTAGCAGAACTGAAGAAGCAACTGGATGCCATGCTGGAAATTGGATTGATTCAACCAAGTGCGTCACCATGGAGATCACCTGTCTTGTTTGTGGACAAGAAAGATGGAGGTAACCATTTGTGTACGGATTATCGGAAGTTGAATGATGTCACCATCAAGAACAAATACCCCTTGCCCAAGATAGAAGATTTGTTTGATCCGTTGACCGGTGCTAAAGTGTTTTCTAAGATTGATCTTAGAACTGGCTATCATCAACTCAAGATTCACGCAGAGGATATTCCAAAGACTACCTTTACCACCAGATATGGATTGTATGAGTATACAGTCATGTCTTTTGGATTAACCAATGCCCCCGCTTATTTCATGAATCTCATGAATAAGATTTTTATGGACTTCCTGGATAAGTTTGTTGTTGTTTTCATCGATGACATTCTGATTTATTCCAAATCGGAAGAAGAACATGAGCTACACCTAAGGACCATTCTTGGAACCCTTAGAGAGCATCAGCTGTTTGCAAAGTTTAGAAAATGTGAATTCTGGTTATAGGAGGTAGGATTCCTCGGTCACATTATATCAACCGGAGGAATTGCCGTTGACCCTGCCAAAGTGAAAGATGTAGAGGATTGGCAAGCCCTAACCACTCAAACCCAAGTTCGTGCATTTCTCGGATTGGCGGGATATTACCGCAAGTTCGTAGAAGGATTCTCGAGTATCGCCAGACCCATGACCCAATTGCTGAAGAAGGACAAGAAGTTTGAATGGACTGACAAATGTGAAGCGAGGTTTCAAGAACTCAAGATGAGATTGATTTCAGCCCCAATCTTGATCATGCCGGATATCACGAAGCCCTTCGATGTGTATTGTGACGCATCCAAGATCGGTCTCGGATGTGTGCTAATGCAAGAAGGCAAAGTTATATCTTATCTATCTCAACAACTGAAGCAACATGAGCAAAATTACCCAACCCATGACCTCGAACTCGCAGCCGTACTTCTAGCCCTGAAGACATGGAGGCATTACCTGAGGGGAAACCGTTGTGAGATTTATTCAGATCACAAGAGCCTGAAGTATATATTCACTCAGAAGGAGCTGAATATGAGACAGAGAAGGTGGATTGAGCTAATCAAGGATTACGACCTGGACATTCACTATCACCCTGGTAAAGCCAATGTGGTAGCCGATGCCCTTAGTAGATTGCCGTGCCGCTTGAACTCCATGATTTTAAAGGAGCAACCAAGCTTGTACAAAGAGATGGAAGATTTTCGAATGGAATTAGTGAGTAAAGGATTTTTGGCTAGCATAGAACTCCAGCCCACTTTGATCAGTCAGATTAAAGAGGCGCAGAAGGGAAATGCTAGTATCGACGAAATCAAGCGTCGTATTGGTACAGGCAAAGTACCCGGATTCACCGAAGACGAAGAAGGAGTTTTGTGGTACAAAGGACGCCTTTGTGTACCATCAGAATCTGAGTTGAAAGAAGTTATTTTGAAGGAGGCTCATGATACTCTTTATTCTATCCATCCCGGAGGAACTAAGATGTATCAAGATTTAAAAGAGCAATTTTGGTGGTATAAGATGAAGAGAGAAATCGGAAGCTATATCGCCAAGTGTGATATATGTCAGCGAGTCAAGGCAGGACATCAAAGACCCGTTGGATTGTTGCAACCATTGCAGATTCCGGAATGGAAATGGGATTCCGTTGGAATGGACTTTATCACCGGATTGCCTACTTCTAGTAGGGGAAATGACTCTATCTGGGTCATAGTGGACCGATTGTCCAAAGTCGCCCATTTCTTGCCCGTCAAGACCACATATCAGAGTTCGAAGCTAGCGGAGTTGTACATCGCTAGAATAGTTAGTTTGCATGGAGTCCCCAAGAACATTGTATCAGATCGAGGAACTCAGTTTACCTCGAGATTCTGGAAGAAAGTCCAAGAAGGTTTAGGAACCCGCCTAGATTTCAGCACCGCGTATCACCCTCAGACCGATGGACAAACGGAGCGAGTAAACCAAATACTCGAAGATATGCTGAGAGCATGTGTGCTAGAATATGGATCCAAGTGGGAAGACTGTCTACCGTTAGCAGAATTCTCACACAATAACAGTTATCAAGCCAGTTTGCAAATGGCCCCATTTGAATTCATGTACGGAAGGAAGTGTCGCACCCCTTTGAACTGGTCGGAAGTAGGAGAGAGTCAGATTTTCGGACCCGACATCCTACGAGAAGCAGAAGAGAAGGTTCACAAGATTCGTGAGCACCTCAAGACTGCCCAGTCCAGACAGAAGAGTTACGCCGACAAGAGACGTCGAGACCTCACCTTCAACATAGGAGATTTTGTGTATTTGAAGGTGTCGCCATTGAAGGGAATGCAGCGTTTCCAACTCAAGGGAAAGTTAGCCCCAAGATATGTCGGAACCTTCAAGATTATGAACCGTCGAGGAGAAGTGTCGTATCAATGGGAACTACTCGAAGAGATGTCAGCTGTGCACAATGTGTTCCATATCTCATTACTTCGCAAGTGTCTCGAAGTCCCCGAGAAGACCGAAGTGTTCAAGAATATCGATCACCGGACCATAGAGATCAACGATGACCTGACCTATCCCGAAGTACCCATCCGTATTTTGGAAGAAGCTTTCAGAACTACGCGAACCCGAAGCATCAAGTTTCTCAAGATTCAGTGGAGCAACCACACAGAAGAGGAAGCTACCTGGGAGCGCGAAGTTCACATCAGGACGGAGTTTCCCAATCTCTTCAAATCCTAGGTAATCTTTTTCGTCCTTTTTCAAATCTCGGGACGAGATTTTGTTTAAGGGGAAGGTTTGTAACATCCCAAAAATACTAAACTTGGATCATCAAACTCTAATCATCAAATTTAGGGTTAACAAAAACTTTGCTAAATAAAAATATGAAAGCATGCATGTGAGTATGCATTTCATTTTGAATTCTTTTGAACCAACTTGTTTGTGTGTTCCTTTGCTTGTAAATGGATGCTTAGGTGAAATAAACATCATCTAAACAATTCCCAAACTTTTCTCAAAGACAAGTAAATTAAAACAAATAAAATAAGGGAATGGTCATTTTGACCAATTTAATTCCCATGCCTACTTTGGCTGTCCCAAACTTTCAGAACTTAACAAAAACTTTTCTGAATCTTTGCACCCCTTGATTGTACTCATAACAAGGTATCAAGGCCCACTTTGTGATCATCCAGAAACTTCCAAATGCATAGTTTAAATGACAGTTCAAAATTGAATCTTTATCATATGAGAAGATCCCACTTTTTCAAAAACCACTCAAACAAGCTCAACTTTCAAAACCCAAGCATCTGAAGACTCACCAGCACCAACCTAACACACCCACCAAAAATCTTTTCAAAATTCAAAGCTTGAATTCTTGCGGCCATTTCATCAAACACATTGCAGACACAAATCATCAAAATCTTAAACACTATTGTGAGCAGTGATTAAAGCCTAACTTGTTCCCTCTCTAGCTCACAACCATCTCAGTAGATCACCTAGCAAGTTAAACCAAGCTCTAGCCTCACTATAAGCTCGGCAATGACATCAATGGCGAACAACCGAAGATCACCATGCCACCCCAGTGGAGACTGCAAGCTAAGAGGAGATTTAGCCATGCCAACCTTGTCTGGGAGGCAGCCCACCGTCCACCGCCACTCCCTGTCCCATCCGTGAGCGTTGCCAAACCCTGGACCACACGCACGAACCGCGCCCAGATCGCCAGCAACCATGCCGAGCATGCGCCAGAGCGCCACACTCGACCGATGCCCACAGACTGCGCGCCGCCCTCGCCGTGTGCATACATGATCACTACCAACCCAGGAGACCACCAGACATCACCGTTCACCGCCCCATGACGCACAGCCATCGCTCACCGTCGAAGACGACGCCTCTGCCGTGCAGAGCATCACGCGTTCCAGACCAAACCGCACTGCCCCTACGCGCGCATTAAAGCCGTAGAGCATCGTCAGGAGACCACCAAGCGATCGCCACCGCCGGCCATGCCTCTAGCCGCCCGTAGCCATGTCGCCACCGTCGCCTGCCCATGCCGTTCGGTATCATCGTCGCGACTATAAATAGAGGCCATCCCCAGCCGAATTGAGCACACCATCTCACTCCCCTCTCCTCACTGATCGTGCCACCCTGTTCCCGGAGCAAGGCGAGCAGCACTTCGCCTGAATTTCACCGGAGTCTGCCACTGCTGGAGAAGAAGGGAGCCAGTGATTGGAGCCGCCCCAGGAGAAGCTGCCGGTACCAGGAGGTTCGCCATCGTCGACTTCGTCATTCGCCCGCCTCGCCGACCCTCGCCTGAACCCCGGTGAGCCCCCAACGACCCCCACAAGCCACGCTAGGTTTCTGTCTCACCGGCGTTGCCCAACGTCGACGATGACCCTTAGCCGTTGGATTTGAACCAGATCGAACGCACCACATCGCCCCAACCGCTTCGCACCCCCTCGTCTCACTGACGCGTGGGGACAGCCACTTAACCATCCCGCATAAGCACTGTGCTTACCAGGCCGGCCCAGTATCACTTCCCGCGCAGCCCAGTTATTTGAATTTAACCTTTTCCATTTTATTTCAAACACACTTGTGTATCCAGTTTCAAAAATCAACCCAGGTCGATTCAGTGAACCAAATTGAATGAAACCAATTTTTTTAGAAAGGCCTGGGAATGCTGAATCCAAGCCCGTTGGATTCAAATCATTTGGATCTGTAGATCATCCTTGGTAAAAATAACAAGGTAGAAGCTTTTCTGCATTCAAACATTTTTTAAATTAAAACCATAATAGCTTTTGAGTTGATTCCAACTCTCAAAAATCACATTTAACCATACCCTTCAGAATATATAAAAATATATAGGTTTACTTACAGAAATAAAGTTCAAGTAATAAAAGAATGCTACATAGGCATTTCTAGCCACTTTAGTTAATTAAAATAAAAGGGTAAAACCTTATTAAATTATGACACCACTTTAAATCACATTCCCATGGACTAAAATATGTGGTGATTACATGTGTCAACATGATCCCATGTTTGGTTTGGAGAATATTAAATCTTAGGTAGTGTTTCAATGAGTAGAAATTACTTTTCTAAAAATAAAAGGAATTAAACCAAGCTTTAATCTTGTAATGTTAGTGATGATGCTAGATCATCTATAGGACCCTTTTGTGTGATGATTGCAAGTAGTTAAGTATTGTTTGGTGATTGTGTACCTCGTATTTATTCATAGATGCTAGTACCGACCAAGGATACGAGGAGGAAGGAGGATATTACGAAGAAGAAGCCGAGGAGAACTTCAACCACTGCTCTGCTCAAGGCAAGCTAACACTTGCAATTATGAAAGTTAGATAACCTATGCAATGCACTAAGCATGCTTGGTTAGACATATTTGATGATACCCAATCCTAGTTTTTACTTGCAATCTTTCTACTTTATTTCTTTATCAAAGCTATAACTTAGAGTTGACTTAAGTGATTTGTAGATTCTAGAAAGATATATTGAAGGTTGCATAAAGAGCATAAAATTTGGCCTAAGCTAGAAAATCTTGATGTCATCCCAAGGCATGAGATTGAACTTAGTTGAAACTCCACTTGTTTACCACCCCTCATTAGTACTTATCCCCACTTGTAGATGCTAGTGCTAAGCATAAAACTTGATCAACTTTAGATGGGAATACTTGGTGAAAAAATGTTTATGAAAACCTTGGAATGATGGATCATTCTATTGAAATGTTTTGGACATGTGTTTCCGAACACCAGATGATTTATGGTGATGAAAATGTTGAGGGATAAGCCTTAGCCCTTTATAAAACTGATGGTTGTCTGGATGCAATACCATTCCAATTTTATCGTACAACCACAATACCCGAGAATTGGTTAGGGCTTGACTGGAAACTTATATACCTTAGTATTAGTTCCCTCACGGCCAAGGTCTGAGCTGAGGCTACCTTGTGAAGATTGTCCACCTGTGCAGTACCCAAGATGACAGTTGGTCATGGTTGGGAGGCCAAACTCAGAGGAGAGGTGCTTATACTAGGGCGTGTAATTGAAAGGTTAGGATTGATTATCCGCATACTGAGTATGGTGAATTCAGGATTTGTTCCTGACGGATGTATTGAATGTTGTGGTGAAAGTGTACAATCTCTGCAGAGTGTCAAACTATTCGAATAGCTGCGTCCGCGGTTATGGACAGTTGGAGTGGCCATACTGTTCCCCCGTCAGACTTTTCAAAATGAATTGTGAAAGGAAGTGAGAGTTTGACTTGACCACAATAGAGTTGTGACCTGAGTTACAAGATCTTATTTAGGTGTTATAAAAATGTGACTAGCTGCTTTTATTTCTGAACTTAGTAGAGGTAAATCTGGCTTCTTGCAAAACAACCCTAGAGCCTAGTGTCCTATTATCAAAAACCCCTTCCACTTGTTAGTATTAGTTTGCGAGTACTTAAAGAGTACTCATGGCTTTGTCCCTGGCTATTCCCGTGGCAAGACTATGAAGAGGAGTACTTGGAGGATGGACCCCAGGAAGGTTACGACAACTAGGATCATCTCCCATCGTCAGCATTGCCTGTGACCCCGAAGATGGAGCTTCGCCTACGCTACCGTTATTATTACGTATTCCGCTACTTGAATTTGTATTAAGAACTGGATCATGAGATCCCTATTTGTGTAAGAACTTATGTACGGTTTGCAATGGATGATGTACTATGGTATCCAATTCTGTTATGTCTCACAAAAATGGTAATCCTAGGATTGCGATGTATGGCATAACCGGCATCTGGGATTAAAAATCCGGGTGTTGACAATAGCGAGGTGCCAATTTCCCTTTGACTCCAAATATCTTCACACCACGAAGTGGTGAGACTCTGAGATAAGCTCTATAACCTACCTCATAGGTGACCTCTCTACGTTTTGGATCTGCATAGCTCTTTTGTCGGGATTGGGCTATCTTTAGTCTATCCTTTACCATCCCGACTTTCTCTTCGGCTTCCTTGATCAGGTCTGGTCCGAATAAGTTTCTTTCTCCTACTCCATTCCACAATAATGGGGTAGTACACTTCCTTCCATAAAGGAATTAAAAACTGAGATCTCTATGCTCGATTGATAGCTATTATTGTAAGAAAATTCTACGTATGGTAGACTTTCGTCCCAACTAGATCCATAGTCTAGCGCACAAGCTCTAAACTTATCTTCCAAAATCTAATTGGTCCTTTCTGTCTGTCCATCAGTCTGAGGATGAAACGCAGTGCTGAAATCTTGTCCAGTTCCCAATGACTCATGCAGTTGTCGCCAAAAATGCAAAGTGAACTGAGTTCCTCTATCTGACACAATACTCTTAGGTACTCCATGTAGACATACAATTCTGTTCATGTAGATCTTGGATAATTTAGCAATTGTATAGGTGGTCTTTACGGGTACGAAATGATCCACTTTTGATAAGAGATCCACAACAACACATATAGAATCGTATCTCGATCTAGTCCTTGGCAATCCTGTGATAAAATCCATACCGATTTTATCCCACTTCCAATCAGGTATTGTCAGTGGTTGTAATAACCCTGCCGGTTTCTGATGCTCCTCCTTTACTCGACTACACACGTGGCACAAGGCAATGTGCTCCGCGATATCTTTCTTTGTTCCACCAAAATCTTTCCTTCACATCCATGTACATTTTGGTGTTGCCAGGATGAATAGAATATGGTGAATTATGTGCTTCTTGCAGGATCAATTTCCAAAGTTTAGGATCTTGTGGAATGCAGATACGCTTTCCATACCATAAGGTTCCTTGATCATCATAGAATCTCTTTGCTTTTTCTTTACCAATTTTACTCTTAATTTCCTCTATTTCCTTGTCCAACTTTTGAGCTTCTTTGATTTTATCCAATAGTGTTGGTTGTACTTCCAAGGACATAAGATATCCTTCAGGCACTATCTCTAATCTTAACTCTTTAAATTGAGCATGCAAATCTTCTGTCAATTCTCCTATAGTGAGGCCATTCACATAAACCTTGCGGCTTAATGCATCAGTTATGACATTTGCTTTCCCAGGATGGGATTGCAAACTTAAGTCGTAATCCTTGATAAGTTCTAGCCATATTTGTTGTCTCATGTTGAGTTCCTTCTGTGTGAAAATGTATTTCAGACTCTTGTGATCGGTGAACATTTCACAACATTTTCCCATAAGATAATGTCTCCATGTCTTTAGTGCATGGACAACAGAGGCCAACTCTAAGTCATGTGTAGGATAGTTTACTTCATGATTCTTGAGTTGTCTCGAGGCATATGCTACCACTTTACCTTCTTGAATTAACACACCGCCCAGTCCTTGGTGAGATTCATCACAATAAACTTGAAAATCTTTCTCTAGATCTGGCAAGCATAATACTGGTGATGACACTAATCTCTTCTTCAACTCTTGAAAACTGGTTTCACATGCTTTAGTCCAGTCAAACTTCTTCTCTTTCTTTAATAGTTCCGTCATTGGCTTAGCTATTTTCGAGAAATTCTCGATGAATCTTCTATAGTATCCTGCCAAGCCTAGGAAACTACGGACCTCTTTAACTGTTTTGGGAGATTCCCACTCTGTTGCAGCTGATACCTTTGCGGGATCAACAGCTATATCATTCCTAGACACAATATGTCCAATAAATCCAAATTCATTCAACCAAAATTCACATTTACTAAACTTGGCATACAACTTGTGTTCCCTAAGTTTCTCAAGAATCAAACGCAAATGTTCTTCATGTTCCTCATTGCTCTTGGAGTAAATGAATATGTCATCGATGAATTCCACAACAAACTTGTCAAGAAAATCCATGAACACCTTGTTCATCATGTTCATGAAATAAGCTGGTGCATTAGTTAGTCCAAATGGCATTACGGTATACTCATACAATCAATATCTAGTGGTGAAAGAAGTCTTTGGTATATCTTGTTCTCTAATCTTTAGCTGAAAGTAACCTGATCGAAGATCAATTTTTGAGAACACACGAGCTCCTTCTAGCTGATCAAAGAGATCATTGATTCTGGGTAGGGGATACTTTGTTCTTTATTGACACTTCGTTAAGTGATCGATAATCTATGCATAGCCTCTAACTTCTATCTTTCTTCTCGACAAACAAAACTGGTGCACCCCAAGACGAAGAACTCGGTTGGATAAATCATTTCTTCAACTATTATCCAAGCTGTTTCTTGAGCTGTTTTAACTCATCCACTGACATCTTGTAAGGTCTCTTTGCTATGGGTCTAGATCCTGGCAGTAAGTCAATCAGAAACTCCACATCCCTATCTGGTGGCATTCCCGGTAATTCTTCTGGAAACACATCAGGGTACTCCTTCACTACAAGTACACTGTCTAGGCTAACCCCCTTAAGAGAATTTAGCTTACTCCCTTTGGGTTCAAAGTTAGACTTGAACCTAATCCGTTTCTTTTCTGGGGTTGTGAGTGTAACAGTTCGTCTGGCACGGTCTATTACTCCCCCATAACGGGTCATCCAGTCCATGCCTAATATTACATCCAATCCTTGGGACTCTAGGATTATTAGACTAATCGGAAACTTGTTCTTTCCAAACTCTTGGACTAGTTGACGACATCCTAAATTTACTATCATTTCTCCACCCGGGGAGCTTACTTTAATAGGACATCCAATCGTTTCAGTTGGGAGTCTTTTTGTCTACAAATTCTCTTGAAATGAATGAATGCGATGCACCAGTATAAAAAAGAATAAGTGCTGGAAAGGAATTAATCTTGAACTTAACAATCACAGCTCAGACTCTTCTTGGATTTCCTCCACATTGATGTGATTCACATGACCTTTTTGAAAAGGATTTGGCTTGTTAGCCCCATCAGTCTTCTTTTCTGGCATTCATTGGCATAGTGCCCCATTTTCTTGCACTTGAAACATTCAACTTGACTGATGTCTCTCTTTGCTGGCTGATTCCCATTGCCATGTCCATTATGGTGACTCTTGTATCCACTTTTGTTGTTTCGGTAATACCCACTAATGTGTCCACAATGTTTATTGCTATGGTGGTGGCGGTTATTGTTGTGGTGGTTGTTATGATTCCCATGCTTGTGGGATCCAAAACTTCCACTACCTTCACCATGAGAACGCTTATGAGATGATCCTGATCCATGCTTATCAAGATGGTGTTTCCTCTTCCTATTCTCAACTTGCTTCATCTTGCTTCTAAGATGGTAGCTTTGTCACACAGAGATTGATAAGTTGGAACATAAACAACAGATAGTTGCTGGGACATTTCATCATTCAACCCTTCAAGAAACTTCTCTTTCCTCTTTGCATCAGTGTCAACATCATCCGGGGCATAACACGACAGATTGTTGAACTCTTCAATATATTCAGCAACACTGTGATGGCGTTGTTTAAGGTTGTGAAATTCTTTCTTCTTCAACCCCATTACTCCAGAATAGATGTGAGTAGTGCGGAATCCATCCTCAAACATTGCCCAAGTCACTTCTTCAATAGGGTTGGTGACTTGAATGTTATCCCACCAAGTAGCTACTGGTCCTTCTAGTAGGTGTTCTGCAAATCTGACTTTCTCCGCATCAGTGCAACCAACTGTGACGAAGTCCTTGTTTACGGAGCGTAGCCAATCATTTGCTACCATGGGATCAGTTGTACCAGAAAACTTAGCAGGTCTCAACCTTAGAAACCTTGTGAGCATATCAAGAGTTGGTGGGTTGTTCTGGTTGTTGTTATTATTATTATTATTATTATTATTATTATTGTTGTTGTTGTTGTTGTTGTTGTTGTTTTGATTCTGGTTCTGGTTTGCCATAAACTGAGTCATCATCTGCATCAATTGTGTCTGTGTAGTCATCAACTGTTGCATATCATTGCCATTGTTGTTATTGTTGGGATTGGCACGACGAGGAGGCATCTCTGGTTTAAATAAGGATAAGTAAAGATAAATAACCCCGTAGATCCTAATATGCGTAAAACAACATATAACAACAATCAACATTCAAGCAAGCACACGATAAACTTTAGGGTTCAAAACATCACAACCAATAAGTTTGCAAAGGTAAATAACATACTAGTATAGTCATCCACAAGTTGGCATGATCAATGCGACTCGATAATAAAACGATAAGATAGATAGATAGATAGATAGGCATCACTACTCCTCCATGTCAACTGCCTCCTCCACAAGTTCAAGTCCTGTGATACGTCCAATTTGCATCACCATTCTATATCATAATTTGCCTCTATTCATTGATATATGTCTTATTATGAGGTATTACTTATGTCTTTTCCACTGTTTTTGCATGTTGGAAGATTCTTGGAGGATGGACTGCCAGAGTCTGGATTCTGATGGAAAAAGAGGTGTTTTGATGCAATTTCGGGAAGATCAGAAAAATACCAGAAAAATATGGGAAAATTATATTTTCCCGGAAGACGAAGGAAGCTAGAAGGAGAGGCGTAGAAGGGCCACATGGGGCCCACACCCCCTAGGCGCGGGTCCCCCTAGGCCTCGCCTAGGGCAGGTGTGGCCCACCTGCTCGGATCCCGACTCCGCCCTCTCGCCTACATCTTCCTTACGGAACCCTAACACCAGGGGAGCGACCACAGATAGATTTTCGCCGCCTCTGCGAGGAGGAAAACACCGAGAGAGAAAGATCTCTTTGGCAGACAGATTTCTGCCGGGGAAATTCCTTCCTGGAGAGGGGAGATCGTCGCCATCAACACCATTGTAAAGCTAGGCTTCATTGGAATCGTCATCATCATCATCCACACCATCATCCACACCATCATCTCCACCAGCACATCATCATTACTCCATCCCGCTGTAACAATCGTGTTGAATACTTGCTTAGTTCATTAGGGGAAACTTTCTTAGTGTTAATTACTATTGTAGTTGATGCTTGTGAGTGGAACCATTGGATTATTATTTATGTTCAGATTGTTATCCATTATCATATCATATTTGATCTTGATCCATATGATGTCTTGTAAGTAGTTTGTTTAGTTCTTGAGGACATGAGAGAAGTCATGTTGTTATTAGTGGATTTGTGTTGAGTTATTATTCAATGGATTAGTATTTAAGTTGTGGTGCTATTCTTCTAGTGGTGTCATGTGAACGTCGACTACATGATACTTCACCATTTATGGGCCTAGGGGAATGCATTGTGAATTTGTATACTAATTGTGGGGTTGCCGGAGTGATAGAAACCTGAACCCCCATTAGGACACCTTTGCACAAGGGAGTGTAGGATCTCAGAGTTTAAGGCTGTGGTTAGGTTTATATCTTAATTACTTTCCTGTAGTTGCGGATGCTTGCAGGGGGTTTAATCACAAGTATGTATTAGTCCAAGTAAGGTCAGTACATTAGCACATGTTCACCCACACAACACTTACAACACCAAAGAAGAGTACTCAGCTATTTGAAGTGAAAGCACTTGACAGAATTCCCATGTGTCCTCGAGAACGTTTTGTCCATATAAGTATTTCCACGGGCTTGTCCTTTGCTAAGAAAGGATTGGGCCACTTGTTCCGTTTGGTCCTTGTTTTTATTACTTGCACTTTGTTTTGTTGCTTTATCAAAAACCACTAAAAATCCGTTTGCTAAGTATTTACAGAGATTTCCTGCTCCATACCACTAGTCAACACATTCTACTCCTCGTTGGGATCGACACTCCTATTTATCGAAAGTACTGCGATACACCCCTATACTTGTGGGTCATCAAGACTATTTTCTAGCGCCGTTGCCGGGGAGTGAAGCGCTATTGAAGAGTGGAACTGGTAAAGGAAACTTCTACCGTGAGTATTACTTTTTGTTACTGTTTGTTTCTTTGTTTCCAATATGGATAACCCACTTGGTTTTCTGTTTGGGAAAACTAGTACCACTGCTAGGGTAGTAGATGAACCACCACCTGTTGAGATAGATCCTTTTAAGATACCTACAAGTATTATTGATCGTGTTATGGATAATTATTATTTTGGGGATGGAAATGTCCATCCTGGCGATCACTTGCTTTTTATCCATGAATTATGCTGGTTGTTTAAGTGTGCAGGTATCACAACTGAATATGTGAAGAAGAAGTTACTCTCCATATCCTTGAAAGGGAGAGCTGAAGAATGGTGTAAGATGCTGAAGAATGGACAATCCATGGAATGTGAGGAGATGGCATCTCTCTTTTATTCTAAATTCTATCCTCCCAGTGAGATTCATAAGGATAGAAATCTGATATATAACTTTTGGCCTCGTGATGGAGAGAGTACAGCTCAAGCTTGGGGGAGATCGAAGTTACTAATGCTTAAATGTCCTATTCATGAACTCCCTAACAATATTATTCTCAATAACTTTTATGCTAGGCTTTCTCTTCATGATAAAGATTTACTAGATGCTTCTTGTGCTGGATCATTCACACGTATGAAGGAAGAAGCTAAATGGTATCTACTAGACCGTATTCAAGAGAACACTGAATCTTGGCAGAATAACAAAGGAAGAAAGTCAGGTATAAACTATGATTATGAATACATTAAATCTTTTATGGGAACTAATGACTTCCGTGATATTAGTAAACAGTTTGGTCTTGATCCTCAAGTTCTTGCAAAATGTTTTAATGCTTTTGCCTCTTATATTGAAATTCCCAACAAAGAGTGGGACAAGTACCACGCTCCTTATAAAGACATTGTTACTCATGTTCCTGCTAGCATAGATGCTTGTACTATTGATCCTATTTTGCCTGAACCTTATGTTGAGAAAATCCCTTTTACTACTAAGGTAAAGGAACATTCTATCATAGCTAATGTGGTTAGCAAAAGTACAAAGAAAACTATGGAGCCTGATGAGCTTATTAATATTGAACCTGTGGTAGCTATTGTGAAAGATCTTGTCACTAGAAACATAGAGGATGAGCATATTGTCTTCTGTGAAGACGCTACTATGCTAAAAAAAAGCTAGAAAAGCTAGTGTCCCTGTGCTTTCTGTTAGAATTGGTAATCATAGCTATTATGGTTTGTGTGATATTGGTGCTATTTCTAGTGTTATTCCTTATGAGATTTACAGGGAAATTATGCATGAAATTGATCCTTTGAGCTTGAGGACATTGATGTGGTTATTCACCTTGCTAATAGAGAGACAGTCTGTCCCATTGGCATCATAAGAGATGTGGAGGTTCTTTGTGGTAAGATTAAATATCTTGCTGATTTTCTAGTACTTGGTAAAGAAGCTAGTAAAACCTATCCTATTATTTTTGGTAGACCCTTCTTGAATACTTGTGGGGCTATCATAGATTGTAGGAAGGAAAAAGTTTTGACTATGTTTGATGGAGAGTCTTATGATTTTAATTTTTCTAAATTTGCTAAAACTCCTTATGAAAATGAACTGCCTAATGAGGATTTCAGGGTTGAACAACTTTCTGCTATTTCTCTTGCTCCTAACAATGCCTTGCAGCAGTTTATGGAAGATCATGAAAGCGATGTCTTCATGAAGGAAATAAATGAGATTGACGAGGTTTTCCTTCGTCAGCCTGAGTTACTTAAGCATAATCTACCTGTGGAATATTTGGGTACCACACTACCACCTAAAGGGGACCCTGTATTCGAATTAAAACCTTTACCTGATGATCTCAAATATGCTTATCTTGATGATAAGAAAGTGTATCCTGTTATTATTAGTTCTAAACTTTCAGGAAAGGAAGAAGAAAGGTTATTAGAAATACTGAAGAAATACCGAGGAGCTATGGGTTATACTCTTGATAATTTAAAAGGAATTTCTCCCACTATATGTCAGCATGCTATTAATATAGAGCCTGATGCAAAACCAGTTGTTGAGCACCAACACCGTCTAAATCCTAAGATGAAGGATGTGGTAAGAAATGAGGTATTAAAACTCCTTGATGCTGGTATTATATACTCTATTGCTGATAGTCAATGGGTTAGCCCTATTCATTGTGTTCCCAAGAAAGGGGGAATAACTGTTGTGCCTAATGAAGATAATGAGCTTATACCCCAAAGAGTAGTGGTTGGGTATAGATTGTGCATTGATTTTAGAAATATTAATAAAGTTACTAAGAAAGATCATTATCCTTTTCCCTTTATTGATCAAATGCTTGAGAGGTTGTCCAAAAAGACTCACTTTTGTTTTCTTGATGGTTATTCTAGGTTTTCTCAAATTGCTGTGAAAGCAAAAGACCAAGAGAAAACTACTTTCACTTGTCCTTATGGTACTTATGCTTATAGGCATATGCCTTTTGGTTTATGTAATGCTCCTTCTACCTTTCAGAGATGTATGTCTGCTATCTTTCATGGTTTTTGCGGAGAAATTCTGGAGGTTTTCATGGACGATTTTTCCATCTATGGAACTTCTTTTGATAACTGCTTGCACAACCTTGATAAATTTTGCAGAGATGTGAAGAAACCAACCTTGTTCTTAATTGAGAGAAATGCCACTTCATGGTTAATGAAGGGATTGTTCTTGGACACAAGATCTCTGAAAGAGGCATTGAAGTTGACAGAGCGAAAATTGAAGCAATTGAGAAGATGCCTTGTCCTAGAGATATCAAAGGTATTCGTAATATCCTTGGTCATGCTGGTTTCTATAGGAGGTTTATTAAAGATTTCTCCAAAATTTCAAAGCCCCTTACTAATCTTCTTCAAAAATATGTACCTTTTGTTATTGATGATGATTGTAAGGAAGCTTTTGAAACTTTGAAGAAAGCTTTGACTACTTCTCCTATTATTCAATCACCTGATTGGAGTTTACCCTTGAAATTATGTGTGATGCTAGTGATTTTGTTGTGGGTGCTGTCCTTGGACAACATGTTGATAAGAATTTGAATGTTATTCATTATGCTAGCAAGACATTAGATGCTGCTCAAAATAATTATGCTACCACTGAAAAAGACTTCTTAGATGTAATATTTTCTTGTGATAAGTTTAGACCTTATATTGTTGATTCAAAGGTTACTGTTCATACTGATCATGCTGCTATTAAGTACCTTATGAAAAAGAAGGACGCTAAGCCTAGACTTATTAGGTGGGTGTTGCTTTTGCAAGAGTTTGATCTACATATTGTAGATAGGAAAGGTGCTGAAAATCATGTTGCTGACAATTTATCTCGTTTGGAAAACATTTCCTTTGACCCATTGCCTGTTAATGATAGTTTTCCAAATGACCAGTTGGATGCGATAAGGGTAAGTCCGCATGAGAGTCCTTGGTATGCTGATTATGCTAACTTTATTGTTTCCAACTATTTGCCTCCAACTTTTACATCTCAACAAATAAGAAAATTATTTTATGATATAAGGCATTACTTTTGGGATGACCCACATTTATATAAGGAAGGAGTAGATGGTATTATGCGAAGATGTGTTCTAAAATTTGAACAACAAGAGATATTGAGAAAAGTTCATGGCAACGCTTATGGAGGACATCATGCAGGGGATAGGACTACACAAAAGGTTTTACAATCTGGATTTTATTGGCCTACCCTTTTCAAAGATGCAAGGAAGTTTGTCTTATCATGTGATGAATGTCAACGAGTAGGTAACAGTTCTAGACGCAACGAAATGCCTATGCATTATTCTCTTGTTATTGGACCTTTTGATTGTTGGGGATTTGACTTTATGGGACCTTTTCCCCCTTCAAAAGGGTACACTCATATTCTTGTTGTTGTTGAATATGTTACAAAGTGGGTAGAAGCCATACCTACGAATAGTGCTGATGGTAAGACCTATTTTAAAATGCTTAAGGATGTTATTTTTCCTAGGTTCGGTGTGCCTAGATACCTCATGACTGATGGAGGATCTCATTTTATTCATGGGGGTTTTAGAAAAACTCTCGCTAAGTATGATGTAAACCATAGAATTGCTTCAGCTTATCACCCCCAAACCAGTGGGCAAGTACAAGTTTCCAATAAGGAAATTAAATCTATCTTGCAGAAGACCGTCAATAGATCTAGAAAAAATTGGGCTAAAAAGTTGAATGACACTTTGTGGGCTTATAGAAATGCTTATAAAAATCTTATGGGGATGTATACTTACAAAATGGTCTATGGGAAAGCTTGTCACTTGCCTTTAGAATTAGAACACAAAGCTTATTGGGCTGTGAAAGAGTTAAATAGAGATTTTGGACTTGCCGAAGAGAAAAGACTGCTCGACTTAAGTAATCTAGATGAGTGGAGAAGTGAAGATTATGAAAATGCTAGGCTCTTTAAGGAAAAAGTAAAAAGATGGCATGATAGGAGAATTCTCAAAAGGGAGTTCCATGTTGGTGAGAAAGTTCTTTTGTATAGGTCTCATCTTAGATATTTAGCAGGGAAACTACTCTCAAAATGGGAAGGACCTTTTGTTATCAAGGAAGTATACCGTTTAGGTGCCATCAAAATATCTTCTCTAAAGGATGACACAACACAGGTTGTGAATGGTCAAAGACTAAAGCATTGTATTTTTGGATATTCATATAATGAAGATGTTGACACAATTCAACTTGTGACTCCGGAAGAATTTATTAGAAGCCAAAGACCAGATTCTGCAGAGGTCAACTTTGAGTAGGTAAAAGTGGTGAAAACATAAGGTTCGTAAAACCCCAATCTTTTTATATTTTTGATGTTTTTAATACATAAGGCAAGTTACGAGACAGAACAGAGGAGGAACCGGAGGCCGAGGTGGCCAAACCCACCCCAGGCGCGGGCCCCAGCTGGCCGCGCCTGGAGGGGGTGAGACCACCCCGAGCTCCGTCTCCGCCTTGTTTTCATATCAAAACCTTCCTTATGCTTTGCAACTTCGTAATATATAACCCCCCCGGATTTCCCGAGGTTCTTGCATCGAGTTCTCGTCGTGTTTTTGTTTCGATATGTTTCTGTCAGGCAAATTCTCAGTTTTGGAGCTACAATGTCTTCCTCTGGATCACCCATGGAGGATTCCTCTGCGTATGTCCTCAACCCATACATGTATGAGTTGAGGATCCATCCCAAGGAGTTGATTCTCAAAGATGTGAAGGTATAGATGAAGGAAGTTCAAGGACCCAAAGGAGAAGGAAGTCTAGAAGATAGGATGGAAGCATTGGAGCATGAGGTTTTTAGGTACAAGAAGAGGGCGAAACGCGAAGTGGATGTTATTCACAAGATAAGTTCAAAACTCATCGCCAAACATGTGGAGGAGGTGGCTAAGATCCGAGAAGAAACCTTCTCGCTCCGTCAGACCACCAACCAATTACAAGCACAGCTCTACGACATACAAAATCAAAACTATGAGTATGAGGCTAGATTTGATCGTATAAGCTCTGCTTCTAGTTTCAGGATTGTAGAGACAAGGACATCCTTTTTGGTGGGGAACCCTTGCCATGGAAATTTAATGATGACAAGAGAACACCACCACCACCGAAGGAGTAATTCGTCATCAGGTTTGGCATCCCCTTGGCTTGTTCCAAGCTTGGGGGAGTGCCGCAGTATCACCATCATTATCTTTTATCTTTTACCTTTTTAGTGGATTCATATATTTGGTAGAGAGGTTATCTTATAGTTAGGTTTGCAAGTGGAAGTATCTCTCCTTTAGTTGATTATCTATGTATCCCTTGGTGTGAGTGCCTTTATGGAATATTAATGAGAAGTTGTACCTTTTACTTTTTGCACTTATTATTTTGGTTTGCAATCTCTATTATATGATGGATCTTGTTGATCAGTATTGGCATCACTTTGGGATCATCAAGTGGATCTAAATTGGTTTTGCAAAACAGAGCTCAGTAGCAACACTTTTTGAGATTTGAAAGTAAAAGAGAAAAGCTTACAGGTATTTTGTATAATTTATATTCCTTCTTGTTGGCTCATAAGCTTACTATTCTTTATTTAAGATCTTTTGTGCCTTCAAGGAAGATTGCATGTATGGCTTTATTACTTGTATGTTTGCTTGTTTCTTTCAACTCTCTTGCTTGCTACCCAGCCTTGCTAGCGAAAAACCTGTTTTGAGAAGGCATACTTCTCATGTTTTCAATCCCTTTGAACCAAAACCTGTGTCACTTGTGTCCACCATATCTACCTATTAGCACTTTTGCTATTCCAAGCAAATTCTGAAGCTTCATCTATCTTTCGAATTAAAAAGTATTTTTTGTTATGCGAAAACTAGTTAGTAAAGCTCTCACTACCTTGATGGCAAACCTTATTTCTTTGCCCCTAATAGACTTGAACCATTGTGTCATCGAAGTTGTATATGTTTGCATCTGTGTGTTGGAATTAGTAGAACCATGCTGTCACGGGGAACGATTTCAACATTGCACCTGTACCTTGTACTCAGTTGATATCGTGCTCTTTTGTCTATGGATGTCAACCGTGTGAAATAAAGAGGGAACTTGTAAGTCCATGGAGTCTGTATTTTTTGTTAGAGAAACTCCTTGGCCGCTAGCCTAAGCCATGCCTAATCATGGTGGAAACTTGCAGCATCACCATAATGAGCTATCTATGAAGCATCCTCAATAAAAAGCTATGCACATAGTAAATAAAAAGATCGCTGATATGCTCATTGTCTGCTTGCCTTGTCATTTTGGCTATGGGATAGCTCCTATACCATGTGCAAGGGGTACCCCGTTGGCGGTTCTCTATGATACACATGTACTTACAATGATAAGAACTTACCGGTAACTAAAGTTGAGTAGCATGAGTAGTGGCCCTCATATTCAAGGGACATGAGATTGCCAACTTATATTTCGTCAAGAATATACTCCATCTTTGTGCACTTTAACCTTAATCATCTCAAGATGCCTATGATAGGGCAATGAGGGATCAAAGCTAGTAAGTACCATAATATTTTGGAAGCTCTTTATGACTTGAAATCCCTGCTACCCTCTATGAAGGGACCTTTCTCCTACTTCTAAGTTAAGTCAGTAAACCTACTTCCTCTCTATCTCCAGCAAACATTTGAGTTTTTGTGTTTCAAGCATTCATATGGTGATTTATTCAATCATGTTCTCTATCTTCTTTGTTTGCACAAAACTCTTATCTATTGAGTATTACTCTGAAAGCCTTCATTGAAAAACCTTTTTGAGCAAAGAGTGCTCCTGTTATAAAACTTCTACAAAAAGCTTTTTGTGAAACCGTTTGCCAGCTGTTCTTTGACTAGGAACAAAGTTTGCCAATTCCAATTATGATTTATCTTTATGCATCTCTATTGTGACTCCTGTACTTTTTGCAAGATAAGTTATATAATGGTGAGTTGCTTTCTTCTATGAGTTGTGTAATGGTAAGTGTGATGCTTCTTGTCTGTATTCTTTTATCGACACTTCACTCCATAAACCCGTGGACATGTTTAATGAGCTCAGTTTTCGCTTGGGGACAAGCGAAGGTCTAAGCTTGGGGGGAATTGATACGTCCAATTTGCATCACCATTCTATATCATAATTTGCCTCTATTCATTGGTATATGTCTTATTATTAGGTATTACTTATGTCTTTTCCACTATTTTTGCATGTTGGAAGATTCTTGGAGGATGGACTGCCGGAGTCTAGATTCTGATGGGAAAAGAGGTGTTTTGATGCAATTTCCGGAAGATCAAAAAAATACCAGAAAAATATGGGAAAATTATATTTTCCCGGAAGACGAAGGAAGCCAGAAGGAGAGGCGTAGAAGGGCCACAGGGGGCCCACACCCCCTAGGCGCGGGTCCCCCTAGGCCTTGCCTAGGGCAGGTGTGGCCCACCTGCTCGGATCCCGACTCCGCCCTCTCGCCTACATCTTCCTTACGGAACCCTAACACCAGGGGAGCGACCACAGATAGATTTTCGCCGCCTCTGCGGGGAGGAAAACACCGAGAGAGAAAGATCTCTTCGGCAGACAGATTTCTGCCGGGGAAATTCCTTCCTGGAGAGGGGAGATCATCGCCATCAACACCATTGTAAAGCTAGGCTTAATTGGAATCGTCATCATCATCATCCACACCATCATCTCCACCAGCACATCATCATTACTCCATCCCACTGTAACAGTCGTGTTGAATACTTGCTTAGTTCATTAGGGGAAACTTTCTTAGTGTTAATTACTATTGTAGTTGATGCTTGTGAGTGGAACCATTGGATTATTGTTTATGTTCAGATTGTTATCCATTATCATATCATATTTGATCTTGATCCATATGATGTCTTGTGAGTAGTTTGTTTAGTTCTTGAGGACATGAGAGAAGTCATGTTGTTATTAGTGGATTTGTGTTGAGTTATTATTCAATGGATTAGTATTTAAGTTGAGGTGCTATTCTTCTAGTGGTGTCATGTGAACGTCGACTACATGATACTTCACCATTTATGGGCCTAGGGGAATGCATTGTGTATTTGGCTACTAATTGTGGGGTTGCTGGAGTGATAGAAACCTGAACCCCCATTAGGACACCTTTGCACAAGGGAGTGTAGGATCTCAGAGTTTAAGGCTGTGGTTAGGTTTATATCTTAATTACTTTCCTGTAGTTGCGGATGCTTGCAGGGGGTTTAATCACAATTATGTATTAGTCCAAGGTCGGTACATTAGCACAGGTTCACCCACACAACACTTACAACACCAAAGAAGAGTCCTCAGCTATTTGAAGCGAAAGCACTTGACAGAATTCCCATGTGTCCTCGAGAACGTTTGGTCCTTATAAGTATTTCCACCGCCTTGTCCTTTGCTAAGAAAGGATTGGGCCACTTGCTGCGTTTGGTCTTTGTTTTTATTACTTGCACTTTGTTTTGTTGCTTTATCAGAAAACCACTAAAAATCCGTTTGCTAAGTATTTACAGAGATTTCCTGCTCCATACCACTAGTCAACACATTCTACTCCTCGTTGGGATCGACACTCCTATTTATCGAAAGTACTGCGATACACCCCCTATACTTGTGGGTCATCATCTTGCTGCGTCGAATCCTGCCTTGTATTCCTCCAATCTAGTAGACAAAGCATCAACCTTCGCCTGTAGCTCTCTCTTCTGTGAGCACAGCCTCTCTATCACCTCGTGATCTGCCTCTAGCTCAAGGTCCTCAAGTTCCAACTTAGTCTCTAAATCCTTAATCTTCCTGTTCCTATCTTGGATCCTCTTCTCTTGGCTCTTGAACTTCTTCTCTTGGCCTTCAAACTTCTTCACCACCTCATTGATGCGCTTCTCTTGCTCCTCGAAGGCCTTGTCCTTCTCCTTAAGCTGGACGCGTATCTCATAATTGCCAAGCATCACATTGGTCCTATCAGTATCAAGGTGACTAATGAGGCTCTCTAAGTCCTGAAGCTAGTGTCGCACATGCTTGATGGTATCCTTAGTAGCCTTGTCCAACACAATAGGCTCTCCGTCCTCATCGCGTCTCCCAAAGAAATGGAAGTGGTGGTCCTTGAGCTCGGCAGAGTAACGTCCACATAGGCGTCCTATCAGCTCCGGCATGGCTACATCGAGGCCTCTCTCTAAATCATCGTGGAGTATCTTGAAGGCAATCTCCTCGGTTGGAGGCTCTGTCTGGCGTCCTGTCTGAGTAATCCTGAATCCCCACAAGTCCTTCCTCTGAAACTTCCTGAGCTGAAGTCCCTTGATGGTAGGAATTGGGAGACCAAGCACATTGACGAGCTGCAAAATGCGAGTCCCAAAGCGAGTACCCTTGAACTCCTCGGCAGTGATGTAAACGAAGTTCTGCATCTTTTGCATAGAATGGAGAAAATTAGAAATAACATGAAGAAAACATAAAGAAGTAATAGATGAAAAATTTAATAACAAAAGAGAATAACATCCAACAAAACATTAACCCACACAAGTATCGGCATACATTATTCAACTCAAGAACCAAGGTTCAATCACAAATTAGACAAATTTTTGCCATACCACATAGGTCGGTATGATCAAATTATTAACACGAGAAAACGCCAAGTGTGGTGGTCCAACTAACGCTGTGTCCTTCATTCACTAGTCAAGGTAGCTATCTGGGCATCCTTGGTGGAAATCTGCTTGTCTTGATCACAAGACTCACATGCAAAGTCTATAATATCCCTCCTTAGTTGTTTTATGGTGGTCTCTAAGTCTTGGGTATGTTGTCTCTCCTCTCTCAGATCCTCCTGAGTGTTGAGCATTCTACACTTAAGTCTTTCTCCAAGTTCTTCAATGGCATTCCATGCTGCATTTCTTGCAGAGTCAAAGAATGACATATGCATTTTAGAGTTGGTGATCATGCAAACCCCTGTTTCATTGTGGTCATCCTCCTTACTTTGATATAAGTGGAGTTGCACCCACCAATACTCTTCCCTTTCATCCATTACCGGGAATCCCTTGTACACGGCTTCACCATTAATCCCCAAGCTAATCATGAGGTTCTTGAGTGCCTTGGGAAATTCCATCTCACATTCTAGGGTCATGGTCAACAGTGGTCCCTTCCTGACGGATTCGTTCATGGCGGCCATCTACAAATAGAGATGAGAAAGAAGATTAGGAGAGGTTTTACGAGATGAAAAGAGTCAAGTGTAAAATTCATAGTGGTGTCGTATTTTCCTAGTGGCTTTCTTAATCTAATCCATCTTAGGGTCACAAACCTACATGCAACACAGTGCTCTGATACCATCACCCAATAAGGTAGAGATCCATGTGATTGCAGTGATAGTCCCTGGATCGTTTTGCTAGCACCCACAGTTTAAGATGAAGTACATAGAAACAAAGGTCATTATTACATTGCAAATCCAGGAGTACAATAGTTCTTACAACTCACTTAGCCCAAGGCTAACTTATTTAGAGTTCTCAATACATAGCATAATAATAGAGTCTTCATATTCATGCGCCACATGCAAACATGTTGAGTGTAGACTCGTAACCTTACTCACCATCACAGTAACCTACAACATGATAAGTTCCAGCCACAGAGGGTCAATACAGCTGGAATTGTATTGGAAAGTGATACCATAGTTGTATAATAGAACCTAACAACTACATGAATATGGCTAAGTGTGGATCATGCTGGCTTTGCACAAAGTAAGTTTTATCCTACTAGTTTGAAATTACTAAGTTTTGTTTTTGTAGAACACTAAGGAACCACCAATAGACATTGGTGACCTCTACCCTTGTTCACCCACAATTTTAACTTAGATAAATTGGGATGAGGAGATTCTTGAACCGTTTCAATGTCTTTGACGCTCAGAATTATCCATAACCGGGGACACGACTAAGTACTTAGTTTTTACCCTCTCGAGAGGTGGTGCACTTTCCCCACAAGACTCGACAAACATCAAGATGAGACTTTTCAGAAGCAATCCCTCAGACCACCACAGACGTGTTCCATCCTATCAATTCTACCACCCACTATCCGTCTGGCTGAGTTCTCACAACTTAGTTGGTCAAGGCAGAGCCCATATGCCATGTGGTTGCACTGGAAGCTTCGCGACACAAACATCTCAAATCTCTTTGTTCCTGGGTGGCCATCCACAAGTGTGATACCAGGGTAAACCATAGAAATGGGTCCTGAGTAACCACTCAACATAAAACCATACAAGTCCCAATCCACCTAGGTGTTTCATTAACATTGGTTGTTTTCTTAATAATAAACACATAAGTATAAACTTTCGATATCATCATATTATGAATTTCCACCCACAAATTCTAATAGCAAGACTAAGCATTCTAGCATACGATGTCTCCTAACTTAGTAAAATACTACCAAGATATAATCTATAGTATTTCCATAGCATAGCATTATACTTGAAACTATCATGCAAGTCCTACTAAAATAACACTAATGCAATAGGTAAAATATTAGGACATAATATGAAATATCACTTGCCTTGGTAGTTAGGAGAGTAGGTACAATCCTCACAATCACAAACTTCACAATCCACATAATCTACACATCAAATCAAACAACAAAAATACACAATTTAAAATAGGCATTCAAAAATAGTATGGATGCATGCATGAATGCAATAAGATGAAAACCACACTTCTAAAACAAAGTTTGCAATACAGAAGATAGGGTACACTTTCTATAGTCCAAATATCACAAGATCCACCTAAAAATTATATTCACAAAATATTTTATAGTCAAAATAGGCCTAAACAAGTCTCTGCCTAAAACTAAATTTTTACAGATTCAAGTGAACAAATTAAGGGAACAGTAATAAAGTTCACATTTTTCTGAATCCATAGACACCTAATTTGTATTTTTCCGAGTTATGGATCAAAAGTTATGAATTTTACAAGTTTAAACATCTAACAAATAAAATCTGGATTTTATCAGAAAATCCCTGCCACGCGATGCGATCCTATTGGCCGGTACCGGTTCGCGTGGATCAGGTGCATGCACAGTCAGATCTAAGTTAGATCGTGTGGCTCAGATTAGCTAGTACCCTTTCTCCCTAACATCTAATCCTAGCCGCTGGACCTAGATCGAGCGGATCTGAGCATGGTGGCCAGAAACGAGCAGCACGAATGGCGAGTGCGGAAGTGGTGTGTCTGGCGACGGCGCTCCTGCGATTGTAGGAGGTAAAGGGGGGGTCACAGGGGGTTACCGAGGTCATGGTGACGAGGTGGTCGCGGTGGAGGTCACGGGCGATGGAGGGGCGCACGGGTGCGGCTGGAATTCCTCGTCGGAGACGTGCTCACCGCCGGGTGCTTGAAGTCGAAGACATAGCCGAGCTCCTGGGGCACGAGCAATGTAACATCCCTAAAATCATATTTTCAAGGATTGCATATCATCCATGCATGCATAATCATTTAGGGATTATTTTCAAGTCATTTCAAGAAAACAGAAGCATCTGAGTGCTATTATTTTATGTAGACTAGCATTGTTCAAAATGCCACTCTCAAGTTAGGGAATATTTGTTTTAAACCAAGTTTTGTTTGTTCATAAGTTGGTTGGTTGAGTGTCAAGGCTTGGACAAAATTTCCAAAACAAATATGGTTTTAAAACCATTTTCAAATCTTCTTTAAACCTTGTGCTAAGGCACTGTTCATTTTGTTTTTTCAAAAGAATCAAGCAAGTCCAGCAAGACAACATGGTTTTATGCCAAAAAATATGAAGGTTTCACTTTGTAAAAGTCCAGAAAGATTTGAAATTCAAATGCTTTTGAATTCATTTGAAAAAGATTCCTGAAAATCAATTTAGAAAAAGAAAAGGAATTAGAAAACAGAATTGGGCCTGGCGCCAGCTTTTCAGCCCAACAGCGAACTCAGCCCAGCAAGCCCACCCTGGGTTTTCCTCTCTCTCTCTCTCACGCGGCGCAGACCTACCCCGCGCTCGCTGACTGGTGGACCCAAATGCCACACGAGCATCGTCCATCACTGCCGCGAATGAAGCAGGCTTAATTGCCGGCGTTTCCTCGCGCGATCCTCTCCCTTGCTCCTGCTATAAAACCCTCCCCTCACCCCGCATCTTTCCCCTTGCTCAGCACACTCACCTTGCCACCAGGCTGCCAGTATTTTGAACTGCACCGCCGCTGCCCGACGAGCTCCGGCAAGCGATTACGGTGAGCTCCGACCGCCCCTCTGCTTCTGGTTCAAACGAGCGTGACCCTCGTGTCCTTGTGCATCTGCTAACTTCCCTGGTTTTCCTGCTCGTGACCCAGGTCGCCGTCTTCGTTCACGCCCGTAAACGCTAGAGCCTCCGCTCAACTCCGACGAGCAATTTAGGTAAAATCCGAGCGCCCCTTGACCTCGCATGCATGCTATCAGATCCACCGTGTCCTTGCACAACTGCTAACACCACTGGCTTGTGCTAGGGCGACCCCGAACATCGTCAACGTCGTCGTCCGCATGAACCCGACGCCGCCAGCAACTCCGACAAGGTCCTGCCGCTGCGTCCGTGCGCCCCTCGACAAACTACTGCCACGTTGAGCTTCCTCGTGACCTTGCGAGTCTGGTAAGCCATGCCACACACCCCAGCCCCTCCTGCATTTGTCGGAGCATCGCTGACAGAGCGCCGCCACCGTGCCACCGTCGCCAGCACCGCCAATCCTTGGTCGTTTGATCGCGAGCCGTTAGATCTAGATCTAACGCGTGAGATAGAATCACTTAACAAAGGGGTACGAGTTAGATCTGGCCGTGAGATTTCATTTAGATCGTGCGGTCCATGCCAGTCGATCTGTGCGAAGCGGTACCGACGAATCAAAGAGCGCCGCGTGGCCTGAGTTTAAATTTAAAACATAAATTTGATCTATTAGTTAATCAAACTAGTAAAATTCATAACTTTTGATCCACACGTTCAAATTTTACAAATTTTATATCATTGGAATCAGGAGAGAAAATCCTATCTGTTTATGCAATGTGTTTAATGTTTTGCCTCTGTAAAAATGGTTGTTTTTGTAGAAACTTGTGTAGGCTTATTTTGGTCATATAAATGATTTTAAAAATGTTTTAAGGATCAAATAAAGCTTATTTTGAGTATCTTGGACTTGTTTATGTTTTAGTACTGTTTACTTGTCTTGTTTGGTGTAGAAAATCATCACATGGCATTTGCATGCATTCATATATTTTTTGATTGTATATTTTGATATGTGATTTTCGTGCCAATATTTTATGTGTAGATTTTGGTGCAAATAGTGATTGTGGTTGTGAAGATTGTTGCTACTCACAAAACTACCAAGGCAAGTGGTGCTTCATGATTTTATTCCTATATTTTTCAACTATGCACTAGAAATATTTTGTATAGGAATTGCATGAATATTTTGATAAGTATCTATATGCTATGCTTGGGAAATCCTAGTAGTTGTAGAATTGTTAGAAATTTTTCTAAGTTAAGATGCTTACCATTGCCATGCTTAGCCTAGCTATTAGCAAACAAGGGTGGTTATATATTCATGCTATGTGAAATATTTCTAAGTCTTTGACTTGTGTTTTTGCTTAATAAAACAACTAAGTGAATGAAACACCTGGGTGGAATGGAACGAATGGTTTGTGTTGAGTGGTTACACAAGGCCCATTTCTATGGTTTACCTTGTGTATCTCACTTGTGGAAAGCCACCCAGGAACAAAGGGATTTGAGATGCCATATGTTAAGAAGCTTCTAGTGCAGCCACATGGCATTATGGGCTCTGCCTGGATCATATAGGTTGCAATAACTTAGCCATTTGGACAGTTGGTGGTAGTGGGATGATAGGTTTGGAGCGCGTCCATTTGGTCTAAGGGAAGGCTTCTGAAAGGTCCTGTCTTGGTGAAAATCAAGTCTTGTGGGGAAAGTGCACAACCTCTGCAGATGGAAGAATCTAAGTACTTAGCCATGTCGCTGGTATTGGACAACATGAGCATCAAGACATGGAAGCTATCAAGAATCTCCTCATCCCAATTTTCTAAGTTAAAACTTGTGGTTGAACAAGGGTGAAGGTTCACCAATTTCTATTGGTGATTCCTTGGGAAAGTTTTGTCAAAGAAATACTTAGTGTTTTCAACTCATAGATAAAATCTATTTTGAGCAAATCAAGCCTAAGCTACACTTAGCCAAATTCATGTAGTATCTAGATGCTAATATTCTACTAAGGTATCACTTGCCAATACTATTCCAATGTATTGACCCTCTGTGGCTGTAACTTGTGATGTTGCAGGTTATTCTGATGATGATTAGGGGATATGAGTCTACACTCAACATGCTTGCCTGTGGCACATGAAGATGAAGACTTATTTTATATTGTCAAGATTGAACTCTTGTATTAGGCCTATGGCCATAGAGTTTGTAAAAACTATGTTTGTCTCTTGAATGATATGTAATAATGACCTTTGTCTCTCTGTACTTCATCTTAAACTGTGGATGCTAGCATTGATCCAGGGACTAGCATTCCAATCACAGGGATCCTTACCTTTATAAAGGGAGGGATCTTACAGATGGTATCAGAGCACTGTGTTGCCTGTAGGATTATGACCCTAGGATTGGATTAGAAACCACTAAGGAAAATTTTCAACAATTTCCACACTTGTCTTTTTCTTCTCGTAAGCTTTTCTAATTCTTCTTTCTCATCTCTATTTGTAGATGAACTCCATCAACAAAGCTGTAAGGAAGGGACCACTCATGACCATGACCCTAGAGTGTGAGACTGAATTTCCAAAGGCCCTCAAGAACCTTATGGTTGCCATGGGGATACATGGTGCAGCTGTGTACAAAGGTTTCCCTGTGATGGATGAAGGAGAAGAATATTGGTGGGTGCAACTTCACTTGTACAAAAACAAGGAAGACAACCACAAAGAATCAGGATTCTGCATGGTCACCAACTCAGTGATGCACACCACATTCTTTGATTCTGCAAGGGATGCAGCTTGGAAGGCCATCAAATAACTTGGTGATAGACTCAAGTGCAGAATGCTCAACACCCAAAATGACCTTAGAGAAGAAAAGAAACATACCCAAGAGTTGGAAACTACCAACCAACAACTAAGGGAAGACATCATAGACTTGATTTTGGAATCTTGTGAACAAGATAGGCAGATGGCTACTAAGGATGCTTTGATAGCCATTTTGTCTAGTGAGTGAGAGTTGTAACATACTTCGTTAGTTGGACCACCACACTCATCATCTTATTTCCAAAATTTTGTCTAAGTTATGTTGAACCTTGGATGCTTGTAATGGATTTATATATACCATGACTTGTGTGTTTGGTTTGCAAATGATATGCTTGTGCTACCTTGTTTTGTGTTTTTCTGTTGATGTTATTTCTAACTTTTCTCTATCTTATAAAATAGATGCCTAATGTTACTATCAGCACGGCTGAAGAGATCAAGGGAACTCGTTTTGGCACTCGTCTTATTGAACTCACTAGTGTGCTCAATCTTCCGCTTCCTAGCATCATGATGCTTCCCCTCACCAAGTTCGAGAGGAAGGACCTTTGGGGCTTCAAGGTTACTCAGCCAGGACGCCAAACCGGCCAGCCACGGAGGCTATCACCTTCAAGCTCATGCATGATGACAAGGAGAGAGGCCTAGAGGTAGTCATGCAGGATTTACTTGGGCGTTTGCTAGGGAGACACTCTCGGGAGATTAGAGGTAATCACTTCCACGCCTTTGGTAGACGTGATGAGGATGGTGAAGCCAATGACTTCGAGGATACTGCTAGAGAGACGGCAGAGCCGATTCGTCAATACCTCCAGGACATAGAGGTTCTTCTTAGGCACCTAGATACTGATAGGACCAACGTCATGCTTAGCAATGACGAACTCCAGGTGCAGCTTCATGAGAAGGACAAGCTCTTCGTGGAGCAAGATGAGATAGTCAAGGAAATGGAGGCCAAGTTTGAGAGTCAGGATAGAAAGTTCAAGAGTCAAGAGAAAAGAGTCCAAGATAGGAACAAGAGGATTCGAGAGATGACTGTAGAACTAGAGGCCAAGGACTTCGAGCTCGAGCATCAGCAGGTGGTGATCGAGAGACTTCATTCACAAAAGAGGGCTCTTAAAGCCAAGGTGGAGGCCTTGACTACCAATGTCGAGGAGTACAAGACCGCTATGGAGAATGCAGGTCTTACACTTGTCGATGAGGAGGTTGATGCAGAGGAGTAGTGATGACTACTAGTTTATCTTATATTTACCATGCTTTTGATTATTGAGTCGCAATGATCATCTAACATGTGGATGGCTTGCTATTTGGTGTGTTTGCTTTTCAAACTTGTTGTCTATGTTGTTGAACTTTTGATATTTCGATGCATGTTGGTGATTGTTTATGTGATGTATTGTGCATGTTAAGCATCTATGGGTATCTCATTCTTATCCTTATGAAAACCACAGATGCCTCCTCGACGTGCCAATCCCAACCCGAACAACAACAATGTCACCTCTGAGATGTAGCAGCTGATGACAGCACAGACACAGCTGATGCAGATGATGACCACTTTCATACAAAATCAGAATAACAACAACAACAATAACAACAACAACAACAACAATCAGAACAATCCACCAGGTTTTGACATGCTCACCAGATTCCTAAGGCTGAGGCCAGCAAAGTTCTCAGGAACTACTGATCCCATGGTGGCCAATGATTGTCTACGCTCAGTGAACAAGGATTTGGTAACTGTTGGCTGTACTGATGAAGAGAAAGTCAGGTTTGCAGCACACTTGTTGGAAGGACCAGCAGCTACTTGGTGGGATAACTTCCAGATCACCACTCCTATTGAAGATGTGACATGGGCTATCTTTGAAGATGGTTTCCGTACAACTCACATCTCATCCGGAGTGATGAGTTTGAAGAAGAAGGAATTTCATAACTTGAAGCAGCGCCACCGCAGTGTGGCTGAATATATTGAGGAGTTCAACAATCTGGCGCGATATGCACCAGATGAAGTTGACATTGATGCTAAGAGGAAAGAGAAGTTCCTCGAAGGACTGAACGATGAACTGAACCTACAGCTATCTGTGGCCTATGTCCCCACCTATCAGTCTCTTTGTGACAAGGATGCCATCTTGGAGAGCAAGATGAAACAGGTTGAAAGCAGGAAGAGGAAGCACTCTGACAAGCACAGCTCGGGATCGTCTCACAAGCGTTCCCATTATGATGATAGTGGGAATTCTGGATCCCACAAGCATGGAAAGTACAACAGCCACCACAACCACAACCATCATCATGACAACAAGCATCATCGTAGTCATGACAATGATAAGTACAAGAATCACAAGAGTGGACACAAGAGCCACCACAATGGAAGTGGAAGTGGTAGTGGAAGCCAGCCTGTCAAGAAGGATCTTAGTCAGGTTGAATGTTTCAAGTGCAAGAAGATGGGGCATTATGCAAATGAATACCCAGAAAAGAAAGTTGAAGGACCCAACAAGCCCAACCCTTTCCAGAAGGGACAAGCGAACCAAATCAATGTGGAAGAAATCTATGAAGAGTCTAATGCTATGGCTGGTAAGTTCAAACTCAATTCTATTCCAGCACTTGTTCTTTTTGATACTGGTGCATCACATTCATTCATATCAAAAGCATTTGTTGATGGAAATGGGTTTCCAACTGAAAACATTGGGTGTCCAATAAAAGTAAGTTCTCCCGGTGGAGATATGATAGTAAGTCTTGGAGCCGTGATCTAGTGATAGAGTTTGGAAAACATAAGTTTCCAGTGAGTCTGATAATCCTAGATTCTCAAGGATTGGATGTAATTTTGGGAATGGATTGGATGACCAAGTATGAAGGAGTACTAGATTGTGCCAATCGAACTGTTTCACTCACAACCCCGGAAAAGAAATGAACAAGGTTCAAGTCTAACTTTGAATCAAAAGGAAGTAAGCTAAATTCTCTTAAGGGGGTTAGCATAGAAAGTGTGCCAATTGTAAGTGAATATCCGGATGTATTCCCGGAAGAATTACCGGGAATGCCACCAGATAGAGATGTGGAGTTTCTTATTGACTTGCTACCAGGATCAGGACCAATAGCAAAGAGACCTTACAAGATGTCAGTTGATGAGTTGAAAGAACTCAAGAAACAACTTGGAGAACAGTTGCAGAAAGGATTTATTCAACCAAGTTCTTCGTCTTGGGGAGCACCAGTATTGTTTGTGGAAAAGAAAGATAGAAGTCAAAGGTTTTGTATTGATTATAGTTCACTCAATGAGGTGACTATCAAGAACAAATATCCTTTTCCTAGAATCAATGACTTGTTTGATCAGCTAGAAGGAGCCTGTGTGTTCTCAAAGATTGATCTTCGGTCAGGTTATTTCCAGCTCAAGATAAGAGAACAAGACATACCTAAGACAGCTTTCACCACTAGGTATGGATTGTATGAGTATACCGTGATGCCATTTGGTTTGACCAATGCACCAGCTTACTTCATGAATATGATGAACAAGGTGTTCATGGAGTTCCTTGACAAGTTTGTTGTCGTATTCATCGATGACATTTTGATCTACTCCAAGAGCAAAGAAGAGCATGAAGGACATTTGCGTTTGATACTTGAGAAGCTTAGAGAGCATAAGCTGTATGCCAAATTTAGCAAGTGTGAATTCTGGTTGAATGAAGTTGGATTTCTTGGACACGTTGTGTCAGGAGATGGTGTAGCAGTTGATCCCACAAAAGTGTCAGCTGTAACTGAGTGGGAATCTCCTAAGTTAGTGAAAGAGGTTCGTAGTTTCCTTGGCTTGGTAGGATACTACAGAAGGTTCATTGAGAATTTCTCCAAGATAGCTAAGCCAATGACAGAGTTGCTAAAGAAAGACAAGAAATTTGCTTGGTCTGAGGGATGTGAACTCAGTTTCCAAGAATTGAAGAAGAGACTAGTGACAACACCAGTCTTATGTTTGCCAGATTTGGAGAAGGATTTCCAAGTATATTGTGATGCATCTCATCATGGATTAGGTGCAGTGCTAATGCAAGAAGGGAAAAGTTGTGGCTTATGCCTCGAGACAACTCAAAACTCATGAGGTAAATTACCCTACTCATGATTTAGAGTTAGCCTCTGTTGTCCATGCACTCAAAACATGGAGACATTATCTTTTGGGAAAGTGATGTGAAGTGTTCACAGATCACAAAAGTTTGAAGTATATCTTCACCTAGAAACAAATTAACATGAGACAAAGAAGATGGCTAGAACTCATCAAGGACTATGACTTGAGTTTGCAATACCACCCCGGTAAAGCAAATATTGTAGCAGATGCCCTAATCCGTAAGGTATTTGTGAATGGCCTTACTAAGGGAGACTTGCCAGATGATCTGTGTGCCCAATTTAGAGATCTCAGATTGGAGATTGTCCCTGAAGGACATCTCATGTCATAGGATGTTTAACCCACTTTGTTGGATAAAATCAAAGAAGCTCAAAAGACAGATAAGGAAATTGAGGAGATTAAGGAAAAGATTGGTAAAGGAAAAGCCAAAGGATTCCATGAAGACGAACAGGGTACTTTATGGTATGGAAAACGTATCTGCGTTCCGCAAGATCCGGAGCTTCGGAAACTGATTTTACAAGAAGCGCACAACTCACCATATTCCATTCATCCTGGTAACACCAAAATGTACATGGATATGAAGGAAAGATTCTGGTGGAATAATCTCAAGAAGGACATCACCAAACATATTGCTTTGTGTGATGTATGTAGTAGAGTGAAAGCGGAACATCAGAAACCAGCAGGATTTCTACAACCACTACCTATTCCTGATTGGAAGTGGGACAAGATTGGCATGGATTTCATCACTGGATTGCCAAGGACCAGGTCAGGATATGATTCTATTTGGGTAGTAGTGGATCGCCTAACTAAAGTGGCTCATTTCATACCCGTGAAGATAACCTATACAAGTGCTAAGTTAGCCAAGATCTATATGAGTAGGATTGTATGTCTGCATGGAGTACCCAAGAGTATTGTGTCTGATAGAGGAACTTAATTCACTTCTCATTTTTGGAGGCAACTACATGAGTCATTGGGAACGAGGTTGGAATTCAGCACTCCTTTTCATCCTCAGACTGATGGGCAAACAGAAAGGACCAACCAGATTCTCGAAGATATGTTGAGGGCATGTGCCCTAGACTATGGAGCCAGTTGGGATGAAAGTCTGCCTTACGCAGAATTCTCTTACAATAACAGCTATCAAGTTGAGATGGCACCATTTGAATTTCTCTATGGGATAAAGTGTACCACCCCATTGTTATGGAATGGTGTGGGAGAAAGAAATCTGTTCGGACCAGAACTAATCAAAGAGGCTAAAGAGAAAGTCAAGCTAGTTAAGGACCGATTAAAGATAGCACAGTCCCGACAGAAGAGCTACGCAGATCCTAAATAGAGAAGTCACCTATGAAGTGGGTGATAGAGCTTATCTTAGAGTGTCACCACTTCGTGGAGTGAAGAGATTTGGTTTCAAAGGTAAATTGGCCCCAAGATATGTTGGACCATTCAAGATTCTGAGTCGTAAAGGAGAAGTGGCTTATGAGATTGAATTGCCAGAATCATTGTCTGCCGTTCACAATGTGTTTCATGTAAGTCAGCTTAAGAAATGCCATCCAGAGATGGAAGAGACTTCTCAGAAAATCCCTGCCACGCGACACGATCCTATTGGCCGGTACCGGTTCGCGCGGATCAGGTGCATGCACTGTCATATCTAAGTTAGATCGTGCGGCTCAGATTAGCCAGTACCCTTTCTCCCTAACATCTAACCCTAGCCGCTGGATCTAGATCGAGCGGATCTGAGCGTGCTGGCCAGAAACGAGCAGCACGAATGGCGAGTGCGGCAGTGGCGCGTCTGGCGACGGCGCTCCTGCGATTGTAGGCGGTATAGGGGGGGTCACAAGGGGTTATCGAGGTCACGGTGACGAGGTGGTCGCAGTGGAGGTCAGGGCGATGGAGGGGTGCACATGTGCGGCTGGAATTCCTCATCGGAGACGTGCTCACCGCCGGGTGCTTGAAGTCGAAGACATAGGCGAGCTCCTGGGGCACGAGCAATGTAACATCCCTAAAATCATGTTTTCAAGGATTGCATATCATCCATGCATGCATAATCATTTAGGGATTATTTTCAAGTCATTTCAAGAAAACAGAAGCATCTGAGTGCTATTATTTTATGTAGACTAGCATTGTTCAAAATGCCACTCTCAAGTGAGGGAATATTTGTTTTAAACCAAGTTTTATTTGTTCATAAGTTGGTTGGTTGAGTGTCAAGGCTTGGACAAAATTTCCAAAACAAATATGGTTTTAAAACCATTTTCAAATCTTCTTTAAACCTTGTGCTAAGGCACTGTTCATTTTGTTTTTTTAAAGAATCAAGCAAGTCCAGTAAGACAACATGGTTTTATGCCCAAAAATATGAAGGTTTCACTTTGTAAAAGTCCAGAAAGATTTGGAATTCAAATGCTTTTGAATTCATTTGAAAAAGATTCCTGAAAATCAATTTAGAAAAAGAAAAGGAATTAGAAAACAGAACTGGGCATGGCGCCAGCTTTTCAGCCCAACAGCGAACTCAGCCCAGCAAGCCCACCCGGGGTTTTCCTCTCTCTCTCTCTCTCTCTCTCTCTCACGCGGCGTAGACCTACCCTGCGCTCGCTGACTGGTGGACCCAAATTCCACGCGAGCATCGTCCCCGAGCCACGCACCCCCACGACCCCGTCGACGCCGCCGTTACCTCCATCACTGCCGCGAATGAAGCAGGCTTAATTGCCGGCGTTTCCTCGCGTGATCCTCACCCTGCTCCGGCTATAAAACCCTCCCCTCACCCGCATATTTCCCCTCGCTCAGCACACTCACCTCGCCACCAGGCTGCCAGTATTTTGAACTGCACCGCCACTGCCCGACGAGCTCCGACAAGCGATTACGGTGAGCTCGGACCGCCCCTCTGCTTCTGGTTCAAACGAGCGTGACCCTCGTGTCCTTGTGCATCTGCTGACATCCCTGGTTTGCCTGCTTGTGACCCAGGTCGCCGTCTTCGTTCACGCCCGTAAACGCCAAAGCCTCCGCTCAACTCCGACGAGCAATTTAGGTAAAATCCGAGCGCCCCTTGACCTCGCATGCATGCTATCAGATCCACCGTGTCCTTGCGCAACTGATAACACCACTGGCTTATGCTAGGGCGATCCCGAACATCATCAACGTCACCGTCCGCACGAACCCGACGCCGCCAGCAACTCCGACGAGGTCCTGCCGCTGCGTTCGTGCGCCCCTCGACAAACTACTGCCACGTTGAGCTTCATCGTGACCTTGCGAGTATGGTAAGCCACGCCACACACCCCAGCCCCTCCTGTATTCGCCGGAGAATCGCTGACAGAGCGCCGCCGCCGCGCCACCGTCGCCAGCGCCGCCAATCCTTGGTCATTTGATCGCGAGCCGTTAGATCTAGATCTAACGCGTGAGATAGAATCACTTAACGAAGGGGTACGTGTTGGATCTGGCCGTTCGATTTCATTTAGATCGTGTGGTCCACGCTAGTCGATCCGTGCGAAGCGGTACCGACGAATCAGAGAGCGCCGCGTGGCCTGAGTTTAAATTTAAAACAGAAATTTGATCTATTAGTTAATCAAACTTGTAAAATTCATAACTTTTGATCCACACGTTCAAATTTTACAAATTTTATATCATTGGAATCAGGAGAGAAAATCCTATCTGTTTATGCAATGTGTTTAATGTTTTGCCTCTGTAAAAATGGTTGTTTTTGCAGAAACTTGTGTAGGCTTATTTTGGTCATATAAATGATTTTAAAAATGTTTTAAGGATCAAATAAAGCTTATTTTGAGTATCTTGGACTTGTTTATGTTTTAGTACTGTTTACTTGTCTTTTTTGGTGTAGAAAAATCATCACATGGCATTTGCATGCATTCATATATTTTTTGATTGTATATTTTGATATGTGATTTTGGTGCCAATATTTTATGTGTTGATTTTGGTGCAAATAGTGATTGTGGTTGTGAAGATTGTTGCTACTCCCCAAACTACCAAGGCAAGTGGTGCTTCATGATTTTATTCCTATATTTTTCATCTATGCACTAGAAATATTTTGTATACGACTTGCGATGCTTAGCCTAGCTAGTAGCAGCCAAGGGTGGTTATATATTCATGCTATGTGAAATATTTCTAAGTCTTTGACTTGTGTTTTTGCTTAATAAAAAAACTAAGTGAATGAAACACCTGGGTGGAATGGAAGGAATGGTTTGTGTTGAGTGGTTACACAAGGCCCATTTCTATGGTTTACCTTGTGTATCTCACTTGTGGAAAGCCACCTAGGAACAAAGGGATTTGAGATGCCATATGTTAAGAAGCTTCTAGTGCAGCCACATGGCATTATGGGCTCTGCCTGGATCATATAGGTTGCAATAACTTAGCCATTTGGACAGTTGGTGGTAGTGGGATGATAGGTTTGGAGCGCGTCCATTTGGTCTAAGGGAAGGCTTCTGAAAGGTCCTATCTTGGTGAAAATCAAGTCTTGTGGGGAAAGTGCACAACCTCTGCAGATGGAAGAATGTAAGTACTTAGACATGTCCCTGGTATTGGACAACATGAGAATCAAGACATGGAAGCTATTAGGAATCTCCTCATCCCAATTTTCTAAGTTTAAACTTGTGGTTGAACAAGGGTGAAGGTTCACCAATTTATATTGGTGATTCCTTGGGAAATTTTTGTCAAAGAAAAACTTAGTGTTTTCAACTCATAGGTAAAATCTATTTTGAGCAAAGCAAGCCTAAGCTACACTTAGCCAAATTCATGTAGTATCTAGATGCTAATATTCTACTAAGGTATCACTTGTCAATACTATTCCAATGTATTGACCCACTGTGGCTGTAACTTGTGATGTTGCAGGTTATTCTGATGATGATTAGGGGTTATGAGTCTACACTCAACATGCTTGCCTGTGGCACATGAAGACTTATTTTATATTGTTAAGATTGAACTCTTGTATTAGTCCTATGGCCATAGAGTTTGTAAAAGACTATGTTTGTCTCTGGAATGATATGTAAGAATGACCTTTGTCTCTGTGTACTTCATCTTAAACTGTGGATGCTAGCATTGATCCAGGGACTAGCATTGCAATCACAGGGATCCTTACCTTTATAAAGGGAGGGATCTTACAGATGGTATCAGAGCACTGTGTTGCCTATAGGATTATGACCCTAGGATTGGATTAGAAACCACTAAGGACAATTTTCAACAATTTCCACACTTGTCTTTTTCTTCTCGTAAGCTTTTCTAATTCTTCTTTCTCATCTCTATTTGTAGATGAACTCCATCAACAAAGCTATAAGGAAGGTACCACTCATGACCATGACCCTAGAGTGTGAGACAAAATTTCCAAAATGGCAGGGTGAGCGGGTCTGCGGCGCGGTGATTAGGGGACGATGAAGTGATGTGGCGGTGGGGTAATGGTGTCAGTGGGAGGATGCGGGTGTGCGCGGTGAGAAAGACCAGAGGGGGAAGAGGGGATCCGGTTGGGCTGGATGGACCGTGGTTGCTGGGCCGAAACGGTGGCACGTAATTTTTTTCTTCCTGTAGCCTTTTTCTTTTTTTGTTTTTATTTTCTATAAACAATTTGAACTATCAAATGATCTTCAAATCAATTCAAATTTTCACCAAGTTTTTGAGAGGTTAACCTAATATTTAAAAGTGTTCTAAACACAACAAACAACTAACAAAACATTTTGGGTACAAAATAAAAATAAAAATAAAATTCTACCCTTGCATATAAAGGGGTTTTAAAACTAGGGTTTTGCTAGGTTTAAAATTTTAAAAATGCAATGATGATATGAATGCAATGATGAAGTTTTTGGTTTGATGAAAATTTGGGATGTTACAAATACCCAATAGTTTCCTTAGGGTATCCTATGAATACGCATTTTTTCGCTTTGGGTTCGAGTTTATCAGGCTGAAGTTTCGTCACATAAACATCGCGTCCCCAAACTTTAAGAATTGACAGCTTAGGTTTGTTTCCAAACCAAAATTCATACGGTGTATTTTCAACGGATTTAGATGGTGCCCAATTTAAAGTGAATGCAGCGGTTTCTAGTGTATAACCCCAAAATGGCAGTGGAAAGTCAGTCTGAGACATCATAGATCGAACCATATCTAATAAAGTACGATTACGACGTTCCGACACACCATTTCGCTGTGGTGTTCTGACAGGTGTGAGTTGTGAAACTATTCCACACTCTTTCATATATGTGCTAAACTTGTAACTTAGATACTCACCTCCATGGTCAGATCATAGAAATTTGATCTTTCTATTATGATGATTTTCCACTTCATTCTGAAATTCCTTGAACTTTTCAAAGGTTTCAGACTTGTGTTTCATCAAGTAGATATACCTGTATCTACTCAAATAATCCATGAAAGTAACAAAATAACGATATCCACCTCGCGCCGACACACTCATTGGACCACATACATCAGCATGTATGATTTCCAATAAATCTGTTGCCCATTCCATTGAACCGGAAAACGGCGTTCTAGTCATCTTGCCCATGAGGCATGGCTCACATGTATCAAATGATTCGAAATCAAGTGATTCCAAAAGTCCATCTGAATGGATTTTCTTCATGCGTTTAACGCTAATATGACCTAGACGGCAGTGCCACATATATGCAGATATATCATCATACAGTTTAATACTTTTAGCATCAACATTATGAATGTGTGTAACACTATTATCGAGATCCAACAGAAATAAACCATTCATCACATGTGCATGACCATAAAAGATATCATTCATTTAAATTGAGCAACCATTGTTTTTAGATTTAAATGAATAACCACTCCGCATCAAACATGATCCAGATACAATGTTCATGCTCAGTGCAGGAACCAAATAACAATTATTTAGGTTTATAACTAATCCCGACGATAAGTGGAGAGGCAGCATTCCGACGGCTATCACATCAACACTTGATCCATTGCCGACAAGCATCTTGACCTCACCCCTTGCTAGCGGTCGCTTGTTCCACAGCCCCTGGTTCGAGTTACAAATATTAGCAACCGATCCGGTATCAAATACCAGGTGCTACTGCGAGTACTAGTCCAGTACATATCAATAACATGTATATCATATATACTTTTGTTTGCCTTGTCGGCCTTCTTGTCTGCCAAATACTTGGGGTAGTTGCGTTTCCAATGGCCAGTCCCTTACAATAATAGCACTCGGTATCAGACTTAGGGCCAGATCGGGATTTATTTTAATGCGCGGCAACAGATTTGCCGCCCTTATTTCCCTTCTTTTTACCCTTCTTGTATTTGTTGAAACCGGTGGTCTTATTGATCATCAACACTTGACTTTCTTTCTTGATCTCCACCTCTACAGTCTTAAGCATTGACAGAAGCTCGGGGAGGGACTTCTTCATGCCCTGCATGTTATAGTTCATCATGAAGCTCTTGTATCTAGGTGTCATAGATTGGAGAACACGATGTATGCCTAAGTCAATGGGAATCGATATTCCCAAGGACACAATATTATCGGCGTACCAGTCATTTTAAGTATGTGCTCACTAATGGAGTCGTTCTCTTCCATCATGCAACTAAAGAACTTTTCAGAAGCATTATAACTCTCTACATCAACATGGGTGTCTAAAATCATTTTCAACTCACCAATTATATCAAATGCATTGCCATTTTCGAAACACTTTCGAATTTCTGGCTCTAGCCCATACAGTATGCCGCAATGAACTAAGTTGTGGTCCTGCTGACGAGTCTGATAGACGTTATTTTCCTCGTCAGGGGCGTCATCGAATGGTGGGGGGCCTAGCGGTGCTTCTAGCACATATTTCTTTTGTGCAGCAGAGAGGAGAATCCTGAAATTCATGAACCAGTCGGTAAAGTGGCTGCTATTCGTCGCAAGTTTCTCTTTCTCCATGAACACATTGAAAATTAAAAGCGGGTGGTGCCATCTACAACAAAATTTGTAAAGTTTGGACTAATTTTATGATAGATCGAGTTCAACTAATCCAAAATATGAATGAACTCCCACTCAAAAATGACATCCCTCGTGTCTTTTTGGTGATTACATGAACCAAATCCACTACACCAAGTCCGATCAACACGTGAGTCGGTGTTGCTTCAAAGGCGAGTATCTATATGGGCATCATATCAAATATATGACTCATGCTTAACCTTTCGGTCCGTGTTCCGAGGCCATGTCTATACATGCTAGGCTCGCCAAGTAATAACGTTAGTATTTAGCGTGTGTAAAACTGTCTTACACCCAAAATATGATCATGGATTCAAGCACACCCAATCATCACGTGATGTCTTGAAGCGGCGAAACATAATCGGTGCATACTTAAGGGAGAACACATTTTTATATTGATATCTAAATGAGGGATCATCTTATAATGCTAATAAAACGCCAAACAAGCAATATAAGATGCAACAACATCATATGTGAAAAGTGAAATGATATGGTTCTTGCACTTGATCACTATCATGTGCATCGTGGTGTGATCTTTGCCATTCGTTTGTGTGTAAGGCCAAGGTCTATGGAACTTACACGTGAGGTGTGTTGTAAGTGTATCAACTATACATATACTTACAACATTACCATATCATGACACTAGTCCAACAACAATCTAAACTAGACGCTTCTAATTTATCCATTGCAAGTTTTACGTGGCTTAGGGCTTTCTAAGATAGAGCCGTTCTTACCTACGAACATGGAACCACAACGAGGATAACCAAATTATTAACAACTCGTTGTAAATCAGATATTGACTATAGTAGGAGCGACAGACACCCGCTAGCCACTTATGGAAAACTAGTTGCATTCCAAGCGTGGAACAGGTCTTGATGCGCTCAGATCACTGTAGATCTTCGTTGGGAGACCCCAGGAGGAAGGTGTGATGAGCACATCAGCAAGTTTTCCCTCAGTAAGAAACCAAGGTCATCGAACCAGTAGGAGGAAGGAAACGACTCAAAGGTGTTGCTAGCAACTTGGAAACCTGCACAACAAAACTCAAGACTTTGCCCCAACGAACAGTGAGGTTGTCAATCTCACCTGTTTGCTAAAAACATAGGATTGACTGTATGGTGTGGAAGGTAATAGTGCTTTACAGAAAGTAAACAGTAACCGTGGAAGATGTATCATTGGTAAAGATTGGACCGGGGTCCATAGTTCACTAGAGGTGTTCTCCTTAAGGTAAACAAACATGGCATGCTAGGTAAACAAATTACAACAGGGCAATTGACAGGACTGAGCAAGGCATAACAATGCAATACTAGACATTCATGATCCTATGATATTCGATTGGGCAATACAACAAGACACATAGACCACCATCCAACTGCATCTATGACTAGTAATCCACCTTCAGGTTATCATCCGAACCCCCTCTAGTATTAAGTTGCAAGAAACGGATAACTGCTTTAAGAAAAGTGTGTAAGGTAAATAATCCACTTGTTCCATGAACAAGAGACCGTTGTTTTCTCCCTAGTGGAAACATCACATCTAAAACCTTAGAGATTTCTGTCACTTCCCTTAGATTAAATAGAGGCATGAACCCACTATCGAGCATAAGTACCCTCTCTTGGAGTCACTAGCATCTACTTGGCCAAGATAGCTACTAGCAATAGAGAGCATGCAAGATCTCAAACAACATAGATATGATAGAATCAGTAAGACAAAACCATTAATCAATCTGACAAAGTAATCTCAATATCCATCGGATCCCCACAAACACAACATGCATGAATACAAATATATGATCTTGATCATGAACGGAGCTCACAAGATCTAAACATGAGAGCACAAAGGAGGAGATACAACCATCTAGCTACTACATGGACCCGTAGTCCAAGGTGGAACTACTCACACTTCATACCGAAGACTGGCATGATGAAGAAGAAGGCCTCCGGGATGATCTCCCTTCCGGTAGGGTGCCGGGAAGAGCTTCAGATACCCCAATCTAGGGACGATGGTGGTGGCGGCTACAGATGGTTTCGTGGAATATTGTTCGGGTACTTAGGGTTTTGGTATCAGGGGGTCTTTATAGGCGAAGAGGCGAGGCAGGGGGCAGCCAGGGTGGTCGCACCCCCTAGGCGTAGGCTAGGGATAGCCGCGCCGCCAGGGGGTGGCCCCCTGGTGGCTCCCCTCCGTCTCATACTCTGGCTCCATTTTCCCCACGGTAAAATATTGACTTTGCCTTTGGTCCCGTCCAATTCCGAGAATAATGATTTTCTGCCTTTTCTGGAACCAAAAACAGAAGAAAACAAGCAACTAGCACTGTGGTATGTTGTTAATAGGTTAGTCCAGAAAAACATATAAAACACCTCAAAGTGTAGACAAAGCAAAGCAAAGTAGATACTAAACAAGCATGGAACATCAAAAATTATAGATACGTTTACGACGTATCAAGCATCCCCAAGCTTAACTCCTGCTCGTCCTCGAGTAGGTAAGTCATAAAAAGAATAATTTTTAGGTGACATGCACCATCAAAATCAAGATCAAACCATTTTCAAGCATTGAAAGCTGGGATCAAAGAACTCTAAACATGAACATGAAAGATGGAGTTCTAACAGTAAGACAAAGTAACTATGCATGCAACATGAAAGGCTACAAACAAATATCATGAAGAACATGCATTGAAAAACGTTTGTTTGTTTCACATATAGAAAACATAGAATAGTGGCATTCAGCTTGTCCCTCATGGAGTAGCAAATAGATGCATAGGACACCTTCAAAGTTCATAAGAGTGACTAGATACAAATAGCACAAGAACATGTAATATCAACAATATGCATCAATCAATAAGTTTTGGGACAATGCACATAGAACTAAGAATGTCAACTATGCTCTCTTAATTGGTGCCTCAGGATAGAAGGTGGAGACTCAATATAATGGTGGAAGAAATGCCCTTCATAAAGGGAAGCAGGGATTTCAAGTTTCATAAAGAGCTTCCAAAAATTATGGTACTTGTTAGCTTTCAGCTCTCATTGCCCCTATCATAAGCATCTTGAAGTGATTAAGGTTAAAGTGAACAAACTATGGAGTATATGCTTGACAAAGTATAAGTTGGCAATCTCATGTCTCTAGAATACGAGGGCCGCTCCTCATGCTACTCAAGTTTAGTTACTTACAAGTTCTTGTCATAGTAAGTACATGTGTATCATAGAGAACCGCCAACGGAGTACCCCTTGCACATGATACATGAGCTATCCCATAATCAAAATGACAAGGCAAGCAGACAATGAGCATCTCAGCAATCTTCTTATTTACCATGGGAAAATGGTGCTTTTTTCTCTCTTTCCTCTTTTCTCATATTTTTTCTTTTTCTCAATCTCTTTTTTCTATCTCTTTATTTATAAGAAGAATGCTTCATATATTGCTCACTATGGTGATGCTGCAAGTTTTCACCATGATTATACATGGCTTAGGCTAGCGGTCCAGGCGTTTCTCTAACACACATACATAACTCCATGGACTTACAAGCTCCCCTTTCATTTCACACCGATGATATCCATAGACAAAAGAGCATGATATCAACTGAGTACAATGTACAAGTGCAATGTTGAAAGCGTTCCCCATGACAACATGGTTCTGCTAATTCCAACGTATAAGTGCAAGCATATCCAACATAGATGACACAATGGTTCAAGTTTATTAGGGGCAAGAAAAATAAAGTGTGCCATCAAGTTCGTGAGAGCTTTAATCACTAAGTTTTCACATAACAAAGAGACTTTTTAATTGGAAGATAGATGAAAACAATAATATACTTGGAATGGTGTAACACATCATGCATTGGAATTTATAGTGGACACTTTGGAATAACTCGGTTCCTTGGGAGTAGGATGCATGAGTAGAGCTTACTGATACAAGTGGAGGCTAGCAAAAGACTGGAGCGACCAACTAAGAGAGAAATAATGGCCATAATCATGCAGAGCGACAAAACATTACTAATAAAAGCATAAAGTGGTACCACCAGTCAAGGACTAAATGATCATAGAGGCTATGGTGAATTTTTATAGTCATAAAATGGCGTGAGCATGTGCCAAGTCAACCCAAACAAAGCATCAATGTAGAATACCACAATACTATGCTTTTGTATGCTAAAACAATGCATGATTCCTTCAAGGCACATTAAGAAATCCTAATTGTTTGGAACAAGTCATGCTACAACAATAATCACTAAGCATAAGGTCAAAACAACATCTAGCATGACATGATAAAGTCTAAGTCACAATCAAAGCAAGCTCCTCTTGTACTATTCAAGCAAGAACTTTCTACTACTCTCCAACACCAATCAACTTATTTGAAACAACACAGCGAGAATGGGGGTCAAAACTACTTTATTTAAGCAAACTAAGAAAACAAAAACCAAAAACAAAAACTAAGACGCTCTAAGAACAACACAACAATGCATGAAACAATAAAACAAAGTGTCTAGAAAGACCTGAGATTTTTATTGATGAAGAAGGGGATGCCTTTGGTATACCCAAGATTTGACGCTTGTACCTCTTGAATATTTCTTGGGGTAACACGGGGTGGCATCCCCAAGCTTGAGCTTTTATCCATTCTTCATCTCATTACATCATTCTTTCTCTACACCTGAAATTTTTCCTTCATACAAAACTTCACACAATCTTTATTAGCAACATTAGTGTATTCAAAAGATTATAGACCTTTGGGTTTAGATTTAGAACAGCAAAACTATCACTAAAAACACAAGGTACTGTAGCAATTCCCTCAAAAATCTCAATTTCCCAAAAAGAACCAAAAAGGAATCAATAAGAAGCAAATGCAAATAATGGCAGAAATCTGTCAAAACAGACCAGCAGGTAGAAACCGATTTTTTAGAAGACCTTATGTTTCTCAAATCAAAAAGTGTTGAACTAACGAAAGTTATCTAACATACTGAAGGATTTATTCAGAAAATATCAGATCAATCTGACTTACATATATTTTACACGAATTTTTATGGTGGAGCACAAAAATCTATTTCGGGACAGCAACTCTCCAAATCTTACTTCCCTCTCCAAATCTTACAGAGGAAATAACTTCCAAGACTCAAGAAAACTTTTGGGTTATCTCCCAATAATTAATTTTCTTTAACGCCTTTAAGTTAAGCACAAGAAGCAAGAATCAAGTATTTTCAAATAAAGAATCATTAAGATCAATACTCGCAATCTCTTCAACTATGAAAGGTATCTCATCCAAATGAGTTTTAGAAGATCCTTTCTCATATATCTTAGGTTCAATACTTCCATCAAATGGGCTTTCAGGAACAATCCAATCCAAATTCTTTTCTAAGGCTTCATGCATTCCTACAAGTTTAAAAGGTATGGGTATCTTAATTTCCTCTTTGGGTTTGGTTTTATCTAGAGTACCCATAACATCTACACATGAGCCTAGCATATTAAAACGTTCAAAGACCTTTTTGGCTTCCTTAGCAACATCATTGGACTCTTTTAGTAAAGTTTCTAAGATAAAATCTCTCTTTTCAGCTTCCTCTTCTTCTTTTAGTTTAAGAAACAAAATTTGCATCATGGAGTTAAGGTTAACAAACCTAGCCTCCAGCATGTGAACTAAAAAGTTGCAGCAATTTCATAATTAGGAGAAAGTTCTCCGATGGATCTATCCTCAATATCCTCATGTTTTCTAACATGATTAAATAATTCTTCAATATTTTCTTTCCCAATTATAGAGCCACTACATATTGAAAGGTCCTTAAGGGTGAACTTGGGGATCAACATGGTGAGCTAGAGCAAGGTGACAACTAGGGTAAGAACTATTTTTTTTGTGTTTTTGATAAGTGAAAGAAAACCAAACTAAACTAATTTTTTTGGAGTTTTTTATAAAAAGAGGCAAACAAAACCAAGCAAAAGAAACTAAGCAAAACAAAAACAAAGTAAAGAGAAAGGTTGTGAAGGACTCCCCTTGTGAAGCCGTCCTTAGCCTGCCCGACAACAGCGCTAGAAAAGTCTTTGATGCTCTCAGATTGTTGGGGGGATAACCCCCGGTAGGGTCACAAGAGGTGAAACACAGCCCATCTTGGCTTGCTCCAAGTAAAGAAAGAACCAGGACGAGTAAGTACGGCCGGGAGAGAGAAGCGTATGCGGCCAACATGGAAACTATGTCGGCCCATATAAGACAAAGTTGTTAATCTTGCAGGAACCAGCGAGCCAAGTCTCCCGAGGAAGGGCCTAGTCAGATAGGACGCGTGGCACATTTCTGAATGAGGTTTAGGAGGGACCATGGTAAAGCGAGGTCAAAAGAGAAGGGCGATGCTGGGTGACACAAAAGGAGCCGGGTGACGCCCAAAGCAAGGGCTGACATACAAAGTTACTGCGTGACGCCAAAAGGAACATGAGGCGATGTACCAGAAGACCGTTAGCTGTCTAGCTTTGTGGACTGGGCCATTGGGCTTAGGGCAAGCCCATGACCCGACCCGCATAATAGGGACAAAGATCCAAACAGTAACCCTAGAACCCAAAGGTGTGTAACCTAGCTATCACCACCTATATAAGGAGGGGCATAACAGTAGTAGCGGGAGGTTGGACCAAGTAGGGAACTAGTGCCTTGTACACTAGTTAATACAGCTCAAGGAGCACTTGTAAATCTCTAGCATCAATAAAATTCCTAAGTGTGGAGAGTTCATCTTGTTCTTCGTGCATGGAAAGACCGTCCACTCCCTCCCCGGTGACCACAAGCACCCATTCGGGCCCCAACTTAAGCCTACCCATGGCATCTGCCGTGACACCACCACGACAGTTGGCGCCCACCGTGGGGCTGAAGCAGGTGCTTGACGGAGTCTTCATCCGGACGGGAAACATCATCGCCAAGACCGGCGAGCGCGTCTACTCCGGCCTCATCTAGAGGTTTGGAGCGCTCAACTTCGTCAGCGACAACGGGGGCTGCTTCGGGACCAAGTCGTTCCCTAGGGGCGGTCGCTTCATCAAGTTTGGCGAGCACCAGGTCTACGTCGCCGTGCGCGTGGAGCGCGCATATCCGGAGCGCGTCGTTCTGGCGCCGGATCCGCCAACGGTTCCTGTCGCTGGGAAACTTCACCAACTAGTCTCCATTGAGGTAATGATGATAGCTCCTAACCCAGCAGCTCCACCAATAGCTCCAGTAGTGAATGAGAACGCTGAGGGAGGAAATCATGAAGAAACACCAAAGGCCGCAAGAACAACAAAGGCACCGCTAGAAAAGCCAGAAAACATAGCCAGGAGTAAGAGGGCTAAGGCTGTGTTTGTTACAGCTTTAGCTTCAGCTTTTGGGATCCAAAATCGATAGGGTAAACAAACAGGCAAATTTTCCACCGTGCTCGCGAGAAGTAGTCCTGGAAAACCTTCTATCGACTGCGGTCGGCGGAAAGCGGGAGGAGAGCAGCTTCCAGCGCTTCCCGAGTTGCAACGGACATATTTTCCCTCCCACCTTCCACGTAATTACCACCTACCTGCCACCGAATCCAGAAAAACGACTCTTCCACTTGACCCGACGCAGAGACCCCCCGACTTTACCTTTCTCCCTCGTCGCCATGGACAGGTAGGGTTAGCGTTTCCTGGCCGCCTCCCTTCCCCACCGCCTCCCTCCCTCGGCGCCGGTCGTCGTCCCCCTCTCGTCCTCACCCGCCCCGTTCAGGACCTCCCTGCCTCCCAATCGTCCTCACCCGCCCCGTTCAGGACCTCCCCGCCTCCCTCCCCCGGCGCCGGTCGGCCTCTTCCTCGTCGCCAACCGGCTACCAGAGCTCCTGTCGCCGTTACCTCGCCGTACTACAGTCTCTGAAGCACCACTGACTCGACCTCTCTCCTAGTCCGTTACCTCGCCGTTACCTCGCTGGAAGTGGGGGCACGCAGGGCCCTGCAGCGGTGGTGGTTTGATTTGTTCCTTGGGGGCCTTCAATTTGTTCCTCTGCTCTTTCTTGGCTAGAACGATGATGTCCCTCCCTTTATATGCGAATAATTAGCTATGGTCTAATTAGGTATGCGTTAAAAAGGCTGTTTTGGTGTATCTAATTTGCCGCAATGTATTCAGATTGTATTTGGGTATGTTCTGATAAAAATATGTTTATAATTATTTGTTTAAATTTAGATGTATCTCAAAAATGTGTTTATAATTTTAAAAAACATTTTGAAGTAATTTAGCTCTTTAAACAGTTATAAACAACCTATTCATTTCAAATCAACACTTATACAATATCTTTTGCACTTAGGGGTATTTTAGATATTTCATTCCTAAAACCATCAACAACAACTATTAAAAGCACTATTGCCAAACAACAAAACTCTGCTTGTCACAGCTGCTTCCTACAGCTGATTTTCTACAGCTGATTTTTCACAGCTGATTTTCCACAGCTGCAGCCCAAACAAACACAGCCTAAAGAGCTGAAAGATGCGACAGATAAGTTGGCAGAGCCAGTTGCGCAAGCAACTGATCCGGCACGTGTGCAAGCCGAGTTAGAGGAGGCTAGGATAAAGGTTCCGGAGAAATCCAAGAAGTTAGCACAGTTATAGCAAGATGTGGATATCACAATCCGAGAGCTCAACTCGGTGAACCGAGTCAAGGGCGCAAAGACCCGGCTTGATGCGACAAGGTTAAGAGGAAAAACCTCAATGAGGAGCTGGCAGATGCAACGTCGAAAATAACACCATAGAACAGCAACAAAACAACTATGCGGCCAACATACAATACAGCAACAGCTAACCTGCGAGCCGCAGAAGCAGCAATGGCAGGGTTACCCCATTTGACGGGATAAGCGAAGAAAACACAACAAGAGCGAGTCAATGAACTAGTAAGAGCAGCTAGCATGCTGAATGAAGCATACTACAGAGCGAATCCGGGTATAGCAGGGAGGTCACAGCTGGTTCACTCGGCGACTCCTATCCCAGCATGATCAGCAGGTCACACGGCGTCCTCACCCGGAGCGGCGCCAAGACCAAGAAAAGAAAAGAGTGTGGATTCAGGGATGAACAAGAAGATGATCACTTATGACCCGACAATGGCTCAGGGAAACCCAGCGCATGAATAGGGAACGAGAAGGAATAATGTCCAAGGAAATGAGAACCAGGAAAATGCAGGCCGAGAAAGGAAAGTAGGGCAAAGAAACGACAATTGAGGGCAAAATTTTGCGCCTCAACCTAGGCGTGGAGCTCACTCGGCAGGAGGAGGAAATCCAGCACCGAATAACGCACCAGCTCAAACCCGAAAGAATACAGCAAAGCACGGGAAAAGCAGCACAACAGCCTGCTGACCAATATGCAAACATGCACAATGATGGTTACTCGGCGATGGTAAACGATGGGTAGGAACTGCCGGATCACGCATATCAAGCGATGGGAGCCAGACACGGAGGCAGGAACCTTCAGCCGGATGATGCAAGACTGAAGCTTGACCGAATAAAGATGGCAGAACTGATTGAGTCACATGTCCATAGGGTCCACCATGCTTTGGACCAAGGATCATGAAGGAACCTCCTGTACCAAATTTCCAGCTGGCCAGAGGAACAAAAACATATGATGGAAGCACAAAGCCATAGGATTGGATCATATATTATGGAACTGCTATGAAAATCGCGCAGGGAAATTTGAGATGGGCAGTACGATATGTACCGCGAATCCTAGAAGGACCAGCACAGGTATGGCTAAACAATTTGCCACTTGGAAGCATCAATAACTGGATCAATTTTTAGGACGCTTTATTGAGCACTTTCACAAGCACTTATAAGAGGCCGAATCACCCACAACAGCTAGCAATGTGCAAGCAAAGGCCGAATGAGACAGATAGAGAATTCCTCACAATATGGTGCACAATGCGCAATTCTTGCGAAGGGGTAATCGAGTCACAGGCAATCGCTTGGTTTGCCCAAGGTTGCAGACAGGAAAGTGTGTTGTGGCAAAGGTTACAGAGAGATATGCCGGCAAGCTTAGCAGAAACAATCAGGATTGCTTACTCATATGCATTGGGAGATCCGACTCAGCCTCTGCTCATGTCGGCAGATGGGATGACTGAGACTCAGATCTATGACACTGTCGGGTCGCAAAGGCGCCAGGAAAGATCCGAATACAGAAGCAAAAGAAGAGATGAAAGGCCATACTACAGATATGGTTCGACTCAGGTTGCGGCCATAAATCAGGAAGTAGCCAACGTCAAAGGACAAATGGACAACAACACTGGGTGGCAAAGAATGATGGCAAAAAGTCATATGAACAAAGGAAGCAATACTAGGACCGGCAGAAGTATACCTATGAGATGATGCTGGACCAGCCATGTAAATTTCACACGCCTAGTCCGAGTAAGCCAACAAATCACACAAGAAGTCAATGCACTTGGTTTCAAAAAGGAGATAGAGTGGATTCGCCAAGTAAGCAGCTACCACCCCTTCCCCCTCCACCACTCACAGGAGGAAATGCTCAGGTTGTGGGAACGGATAACAGATATGAAAACAGGCAGCCAAGGTATCATAATCAAGTGAGAAGAGAAATTGTGCACCAGGTGCACAATCCAAGAGGTGACGACGCTCATGTCAGCCACGGAACTAGAAACGAGTATAGAGAACATCACCAGAGCTATGTCGTCTTCATCATAGAGCCGAATGACAAAAAGAGTCTGCAGCGACGGATGATGGAGGTGAATGCCACAATGCCGGCAATTCCTAAGTACATGCATTGGTCTGAGCAAGAAATAACTTGGAGCGTAAAGGATCACCCCAAGATCATGCCAACCCCAGGAGGATATGCTCTGGTCTTAGATCCAACGTTCATGGGCCCTGATATCAATGTGAAGTTTTCCAAGGTACTGATCGATGATGGCAGTAGCATCAACATCATGTACAAGGATACCATGCTCAAGTTAGGCATTACTATGAACATGCTGGAGCCGACTAAGACAACTTTCCATGGCATTGTGCCGAGATTGTCCTATGAGCCAATTGGCAAGATCTAGGTCGACGTCTTATTCGGCAACAGAGAGAATTGTCGCACTGAAGCCATAGAATTCGAGGTGGTTGATTTGGTCAGCTCGTATCACGCCTTACTCGGCAGGCCGACTATGGCAAAGTTTATGGCTAATCCTCACATTGCTTACTTGAATATGAAGCTGCTAGGCCCATGTGGGGTGACTACAGTTGAGGGAGATTATAAAAGGTCCATTGCTTGTGCCTCAGCTGGATCTTCATTGGCCGAGTCACTGGTCATAGCACAGGAAAAGCGTCAAATGTTTGAGGTGGCAGCATTGGCCAAAGCAGCACAAATGTCTATGCCGGCACTCACTAATCTGCATGGCAATGTGTCATTTCAATCTACCAAAGAGACCAAGAAGGTACAGGTGGATGAAACTTTCCCAGAGCATATAGTTACCATTGGGGCTGGCCTCACTGACAAACAGGGAAGCGAGCTCACCAGCTTCCTCTGTGAGAATCGGGATATCTTTGCATGGTCCACACAAGATTTGCAAGGAGTTCCGAGGGAGCTGGTTGAGCACTCTCTTCATGTAAGGCCAGATGCCAAGCCGGTGAAGCAACCCATCCGCCGCTTCGCCAAAGATAGGAGGAAAGTAATAGCTGCCGAGATTGCCAGGCTCTTAGCTGCTAGATTCATCATGGAAGTACTGCACCTAGATTGGTTATCAAATCTAGTCTTGGTCGAGAAGAAAAAAGAAGACCCGAACATGGCAGTGGTATGGGGCATGTGTATTGATTACACGAACCTCAATAAGGCGTGTCTAAAAGATCCATTTCCCTTGACACGGATCGACCAAGTCATAGATTCTACTGCTGGGTTTGAGTTGTTGTTATTTGTGGACGCGTATTCTGGATTCCATCAGATACAACTGAATCTGAATGATCAAATAAAGACAACTTTTATCACCCCGTACGAGGCTTATTGCTATCGTACCATGCCATTCGGGCTGAGAAATGCAGGTGCAACATATCAAATATGCATTCAAAAATGCTTGCAAGATCAATTGGAGAAAAATGTTCAAGTATACGTCGATGATGTGGTGATAAAAACCAAGCAAAGTCATACTCTAATTGAGGACCTGCGTCAAACGTTCGCAAACTTGAGAAGATTCCGGATGAAACTTAACCCGAAAAATGCACATTTGGTGTCCTGGCTGGCAAATTACTCGGATTTCTTGTATCCAGCCGAGGAATTGAGGCTAACCCGACAAAGATCAGGGCCATCGAAAGAATAGAAATACCAAAAACCCTCAACGATGTCCAGAAGTTCACAGGATGCCTGGCCTCATTGAGAAGATTTATGAGTCGGCTAGGTGAAAAAGCCCTACCACTATATCAACTGATGAAAAAATCAGACAAATTCACATGGACATAGTAAGCTGATAGCGCTTTCCATAAATTAAAGAAAATGTTGGCAATAGCACCAATATTAGCATCACCACTATCTAAAGAGCCAATGTTGCTCTATGTCGCCGCAACCAACAGAGTTGTAAGTGCAGTAATAGTGGTTGAACGCGAAGAAGAGGGCAAATCAGTCCAAAGGACAGTTTATTACTTGAGTGAAGTGCTCTCTGTATCAAAGGAGAATTACCCTCATTATCAGAAAATGACATATGGGGTATATATGGTAGCAAAGAAGCTGAAATATTATTTTCAGGAACACCCAATCCGAGTAATATGTGAGGTGCCTATCTCGGATATATTCGGCAGCAAAGATGCCAGTGGCCGAGTCGCAAAATGGCCATAGAGCTATCACCATATACTCCATAGTATGATAAGCGAGATGCAATTAAATCTTAGGATGTTGCATATTTCTTTGTAGATTGGATGGAGATGCAGTACGAACCACCACTGCCAGATCCGAATTACTGGAAAATGCATTTTGACGGGTCCAATACAAAAATGGGTCTGCATGCCGGGATAGTGCTCACATCGCCAAAGAGGGATCAGCTCAAGTATGTGTTATAGATCCATTTTGCTGCTTCCAACAATGCTGCCGAATATGAAGAACTTGTCCACGACATCAAAGTGGCCAAAGAGATTGGTATCAAAAGGATCATGTGTTTTGGCGATTCAGATTTGGTGATTCAGCAAGTGTCTGGGCATTGGGACGCATTGGATGCAAACATGGCGTTATATTGTTTCCATGTGCAACAACTTTCGGGATACTTTGACGGGTCTTTATTCCACCACGTCCCAAGAGCAGAAAATGAAGCAGCATATGTACTATCCAAACTAGGTTCATCTCAGCAAGAAATACCACCAGGAATAGCATTGGAACACCTTAGGAAACCATCGATCAAGCCTTCACCAGAATCCGAGTCAATCAAGGTCACCCCGGAGAATCAGGAGTCTGATGTTGTGCCAATGGATATTGACTCAGGGGAAGTTTCGAGTCACTCGGGGACTGATCCGTTCACCTCAAGGATAGCCGAGTCACACTCGGGGACTCCTCATGTCATGTCAGCAGAACATATGTCGGCTGAGCCAATGGAAATCTATGGGGAAGCACATCCGGAACCGTTAATACCAACATGGGCACATCCAATATTCAACTACTTAAAGGATGGAACTTTGCCGAATTATGAGATACTGGCGAGGCAATAGAAAGAAGAGCAAAATCATACACCATAATCAACAAGGAGCTGTACAAGAGAAGTGTGACGAGTGTACTGCAGTGTTGCATTAGCTCAGAGAAAGGCCAAGCGATTTTATTGGATGTTCACCAAGGAGAATGTGGGCACCATGCGTCATCAAGGGCATTGGTAGCCAAGGCATTCCGACATGGATTTTATTGGACAAGTGCACTGGCAGAGGCACAAGAGCTAGTTGGAAAATGCAATGGTTGCCAGCATTATGCTTCCAAGTCACACTTACCAGCGTCTGAATTGAAGACTATACCAATCACTTGGCCACTCGCAGTATGTTGCCTAGATATGGTAGGACCATTCAAACCAGCAAGGGGAGGCATGCCTCATATATTGGTGATGATTGATAAGTTCACCTAATGGATAGAAGTGAAGCCCATCAAAAAATTGGACGGTAAAACAGCGGTCACATTCTTAAGGGACATAATCCTAAGATATGGTTACCCACACAATGTAATCACAGACAATGGCACAAACTTTGCTGGAGGAGATTTTGCTCGATTCTGCGGAAAAAACCGAATAAGACTGAATGTAGCACCAGTCGCTCATCCAGAATCAAATGGACAAGTTGAATGAGCTAATGGCTTAGTTCTATCCGGGATAAAACCCCGCTTGATGGAACCACTCCAGAGATCACCTGGTTGTTGGATAGAGGAACTACCCTCATTGCTATGGAGTCTAAGGACAACTCTGAATCAGTCATTAGGCTATATGCTATTTTTCCTTGTGTATGGGGCAGAAGCAATTTTGCCTGCCGACATAGAGTATGATTCGCCAAGAGTAAGGCAATACTCGGAAGCCGAGGTAAAGGAGGCCCGAGAAGATGGAGTTGACTTACTCGAAGAAGCAAGAGAGCTGGCATTATCCAGATCCGCTATATATCAGCAAAATCTCCGACGCTACCATAGCCGGAAAGTTCAGCCTCGCGTTTTTCGAGAAGGGGATATGGTGCTAAGGCTAGTGCAGCGCACAGCTGGAATGCAAAAGTTATCACCCCCATGGGAATGTCCATTTATTGTAAGCAAATCATTGCACAATGATTCATATTGTCTCATAGATGTCGTGAAGCACAAAAGAACAAGGCGGACAGATCAGGTGATGAGACCAAAAGGCCATGGAATGTGGCACTGCTTTGCCCATTCTACACGTAGGAGAAGCAGTGCATGTATCACTTGAACTCTCATATGTCGGAAATGTGTGCCTGCTATGTACTGATAATAAAATGGTATGACTCGAAAAAACTGACTTGGGGACTGCCCCCTATGTTTTCCCTTTCAATTATTTTATGTCGGCTGGCATGACACCCAAAGCTTATCTCGGAACAAGTAGCGTTTCTCAGAAAAATCAACTCTTTGACTATGTTGTTGTCTGAAAACACGATTTCATGGCAAGCAAGAGGAAAGGATGCATGACGAGTAAACACGAACGCTGGATGAGTACAAGGAGAAACGTGAGTCGACCCTATGTCTTTGACTAACCCACTGCAGGTTATATTGTATTGTGTGTTGAATGATCCTCGGCCAAGTGATTTAAGTTTCATACCCGCTAACTATATCTTTAGTACTTTGAGACTCTAATGTCGAATGCCAAAAAAGGTAGACAAGAGCCAAAGTCAAGGAAAGATGAAACGACAAAATGAGACTCGGGGACTTGCCCTTGGATGATTCACACTCAGAACATAACAAGATATTTAAAGCCTTGTCAAAAGGCACATAACCAATCATAAGTGCAATGTATATTACATTTGTACCTGGCATACCGGGGATCTCATCAAAGTTCAAGTATCTGTCCTATTCAGTCCAAGAAGCAGCAGGACTCAGAGGAGCAGTCTTGGAGCTAGGAGCATCGCTTGGAGCATCTGCCGAGTCAGGGCATCAGTCGCCAAGCCTTCAGGGTCGTCCGACTCAGTGGCCTCACTGCCGGCACCCTCTTCATCAGCAACTTTGGCAAGTGGGTCACCAAGGTCGAGGAACCGAGTCAATGGCGCAAAGACCCGGCTTGATGCGACAAGGTTAAGAGGAAAAACCTCAATGAGGAGCTGGCAGATGCAACGTCGAAAATAACACCATAGAACAACAACGAAACAGCTATGCGGCCAACATACAATACAGCACCAGCTAACCTATGAGCCGCAGAAGCAGCAATGGCAGAGTTACCCCATTTGACGGGATAAGCGAATAAAAGACAACAAGAGCGAGTCAATGAACTGGTAAGAGCAGCTAGCATGCTGAATGAAGCATAATACAAAGCGAATCTGGGTATAGCAGGGAGGTCACAGCTGGTTCACTCGGCGACTCCTGTCCCAGCAAGATCAGCAGGTCACACGGCGTCCTCACCCGGAGTGGCGCCAAGACTGAGAAAAGAAAAGAGTGTGGATTCAGGGATGAACAAGCAGATGATCACTTATGACCCGGCAATGGCTCAGGGAAACCCAGCGCATGCATAGGGAATGAGAAGGAATAATGCCCAAGGAAATGAGAACCAGGAAAATGCAGGCTGAGAAAGGCAAGCAGGGCAAAGAAACGACAATTGAGGGCAAAATTTTGCGCCTCAACCTAGGCGTGGAGCTCACTCGGAAGGAGGAGGAAATCTAGCACCGAATAACGCACCAGCTCAACCCGAAAGAATACAGCAAAGCACGGGAAAAGCAGCACAATAGCCTGCTGACCCAAACGCAAACATGCACAATGATGGTTACTCGGCGATGGTAAACGACGGGTATGAACCTTCAGCCGGATCACGCATATCAAGCGATGGGAGCCAGACTCGGAGGCAGGAACCTTCAGCCGGATGATGCAAGGCTGAAGCTTGACCGAATAAAGATGGCAGAACTGATTGAGTCACAGGTCCATAGGGTCCACCATGCTTTGGCCCAAGGATCATGAAGGAACCTCCTGTACCAAATTTCCAGCTGGCCAGTGGAACAAAAACATATGATGGAAGCACAAAGCCAGAGGATTGGCTCATAGATTATGGAACTGCTGTGAAAATCGCGCAGGGAAATTTGAGATGGGGAGTATGATATGTACCGCAAATGCTAGAAGGACCATCACAGGTATGGATAAACAATTTGCCACCTGGAAGCATCAACAACTGGATCGATTTTCAGGACGCTTTTGTGAGCAATTTCACAAGCACCTATAAGAGGCCGAATCGCCCACAACAGCTAGCAATGTGCAAGCAAAGGCCGAATGAGACAGATAGAGAATTCCTAACAATATGGTGCACAATGCGCAATTCTTGCGAAGGGGTAATCGAGTCACAGGCAATCGCTTGGTTTGCCCAAGGTTGCAGACAGGAAAGTGTGTTGTGGCAAAGGTTACAGAGAGATATGCCGGCAAGCTTAGCAGAAACAATCAGGATTGCTTACTCATATGCATTGGGAGATCCGACTCAGCCTCTGCTCATGTCGGCAGATGGGATGACTGAGACTCAGATCTATGACACTGTCGGGTCGCAAAGGCGTCAGGAAAGATCCAAATACAGAAGCAGAAGAAGAGATGAAAGGCCAGACTACAGATATGGTTCGACTTAGGTTGCGGCCATAAGTCAGGATCATCCAGATGCTGGAAGTAGCCAACGTCAAAGGACAAATGGACAACAACACTGGGTGCCAAAGAATGATGGCAAAAATTCATATGAACAAAGGAAGCAATACTAGGACCGGCAGAAGTATACCTATGAGATGATGCTGGACCAGCCATGTAAATTTCACACGCCTAGTCCGAGTAAGCCAACAAATCACACAAGAAGTCAATGCACTTGGTTTCAAAAAGGAGATAGAGTGGATTCGCCAAGTAAGCAGATACCACCACCTCCCCCTCCACCACTCATAGGAGGAAATCCTGAGGCTGTGGGAACGGATAACAGATATGAAAACAGGCAACCAAGGTATCATAATCAAGTGAGAAGAGAAACTGTGCACCAGGTGCACAATCCAAGAGGTGACGACGCTCATGTCAGCCACGGAACTAGAAACGAGTATAGAGAACATCACCAGAACTATGTCGTCTTCGTCATAGAGCAGAATGAAAAAAGAGTCAGCAGCGACGGATGATGGAGGTGAATGCCACAATACTGGCCATTCCTAAGGACATGCATTGGTCTGAGCAAGAAATAACTTGGAGCATAAAGGATCACCCCAAGATCATGCCAACCCCAGGAGGATATGCTCTGGTCTTAGATCCAACGTTCATGGGCCCTGATATCAATGTGAAGTTTTCCAAGGTACTGATCGACATTGGCAGTAGCATCAACATCATGTACAAGGATACCATGCTCAAGTTAGGCATTACTATGAACATGCTGGAGCCGACTAAGACAACTTTCCATGGCATTGTGCCGGGATTGTCATATGAGCCAATTGGCAAGATCTGGGTCGACGTCTTATTCGGCAACAGAGAGAATTGTCGCACTGAAGCCATAGAATTCGAGGTGGTTGATTTGGTCAGCTCGTATCACGCCTTACTCGGCAGGCCGGCTATGGCCAAGTTTATGGATACTCCTCACATTGCTTACTTGAAGATGAAGCTGCTAGGCCCATGTGGGGTGATTACAGTTGAGGGAGATTATAAAAGGTCCATTGCTTGTGCCTCAGCCGGATCTTCATTGGCCGAGTCACTGGTCATAGCACAGGAAAAGCATCAAATGTTGGAGGTGGCAGCATTGGCCAAAGCAGAACAAATGTCTATGTCGGCACTCACTAATTCGCATGGCAATGTGTCTTTTCAAGCTACCAAAGAGACCAAGAAGGTACAGGTGGATGAAACTTTCCCAGAGCATACAGTTACCATTGGGGCTAGCCTCACTGACAAACAGGAAAGCGAGCTCACCAGCTTCCTCTGTGAGAATCGGGATATCTTTGCATGGTCCACACAAGATTTGCAAGGAGTTCCGAGGGAGCTGGTTGAGCACTCTCTTCATGTAAGGCCAGATGCCAAGCCGGTGAAGCAACCCCTCCGCCGCTCCGCCAAAGATAGGAGGAAAGTAATAGCTGCCGAGATTGCCAGGCTCTTAGCTGCTAGATTCATCATGGAATTATTGCACCCAGATTGGTTATCAAATCTAGTCTTGGTCGAGAAGAAAAAAGATGACCCGAACATGACAGTGGTATGGGGCATGTGTATTGATTACACGAACCTCAATAAAGCGTGTCTAAAAGATCCATTTCCCCTGCCACGGATCGACCAAGTCATAGATTCTACTGCTGGTGTGAGTTGTTGTCATTTGTGGACGCGTATTATGGATTCCATCAGATACCACTAAATCTGAATGATCAAATAAAGACATCTTTTATCACCCCGTACATGGCTTATTGCTATCGTACCATGCCATTCGGACTGAGAAATGCAGGTGCAACATATCAAATATGCATGCAGAAATGCTTGCAAGATCAATTGGAGAAAAATGTTCAAGTATGCGTCGATGACATGGTGATAAAAACCAAGCAAAGTCATACTCTAATTGAGGACCCGCGTCAAACGTTCGCAAACTTGAGAAGATTCCGGATGAAACTTAACCCGGAAAAATGCACATTTGGTGTCCTGGCTGGCAAATTACTCGAATTTATTGTATCCAGCCGAGGAATTGAGGCTAACCCGACAAAGATCAGGGCCATCGAAAGAATGGAATTGCCAAAAACCCTCAACGATGTCCAGAAGTTCACAGGATGCCTGGCCTCGTTGAGCAGATTTATTAGTCGGCTAGGTGAAAAAGCCCTACCACTATATCAACTGATGAAAAAATCAAACAAATTCACATGGACACAGTAAGCTGACAGCGCTTTCCATGAATTAAAGAAAATGTTGGCAACATCACCAATATTAGCATCACCACTGTCTAAAGAGCTAATGTTGCTCTATGTCGCCGCAACCAACAGAGTTGTGAGTGCAGTAATAGTGGTTGAACACGAAGAAGAGGGAAAATCAGTCCAAAGGACAGTTTATTACTTGAGTGAAGTGCTCTTTGTATCAAAGGATAATTACCCTCATTATCAGAAAATGACATGTGGGGTATATATGGTAGCAAAGAAGCTGAAACATTATTTTCAAGAAAACCCAATCTGGGTAATATGTGAGGCGCCTATCTTGGATATATTAGGCAGCAAAGATGCCAGTAGTCGAGTCACAAAATGGGCCATAGAGCTATCACCATATACTCCATAGTATGATAGGCGAGATGCAATTAAATCTTAGGCTGTTGCATATTTCTTTGTAGATTGGATGGAGATGCAGTACGAACCACCACTGCCAGATCCGAATTACTGGAAAATGCATGTTGACAGGTCCAAGACGAAAATGGGTCAGCGTGCCGGGATAGTTCTCACATCGCCAAAGAGGGATCATCTCAAGTATGTGTTATAGATCCATTTTGATGCTTCCAACAATGTTGCCGAATATGAAGCACTTGTCCATGACATCAAAGTGGCCAAAGAGATTGGGAACAAAAGGATCATGTGTTTTGGCGATTCATATTTGGTGATTCAGCAAGTGTCTGGGCATTAGGACGCATTGGATGCAAACATGGCGTTATATCGTTTCCATGTGCAACAAATTTCGGGATACTTTGACGGGTGCGAATTCCACCATGTCCCAAGAGCAGAAAATGAATCAGCATATGTACTATCCAAACTAGGTTCATCTCGACAAGCAATACCACCAGGAATAGCATTGGAACACCTTAGGAAACCATCGATCAAGCCTTCACCAGAATCCGAGTCAATCAGGGTCACCCCGGCGAATCAGGAGTCAGACGTTGTGCCAATGGATATTGACTCAAGGGAAGTTTCGAGTCACTCGGGGACTGATCCGTTCACCTCAGGGATAGCCGAGTCACACACGGGGACTCCTCATGTCATGTCGGCTGAGCCAATAGAAATCTATGCGGAAGCAGATCCGGAACCGTTAATACCAACATGGGCACATCCAATATTCAACTACTTAAAGGATGGAACTTTGTCGAATGATGAGATACTGGCGAGGCAAATAGAAAGAAGAGCAAAAGCATACACCATTATCAACAAGGAGCTGTACAAGAGAAGTGTGACGAGTGTACTGCAGCGTTGCATTAGCTCAGAGAAAGGCCAAGCGATTTTATTGGATGTTCACCAAGGAGAATGTGGGCACCATGCGTCATCAAGGGCATTGGTAGCCAAGGCATTCCGACATGGATTTTATTGGCCAAGTGCACTGGCAGAGGCACAAGATCTAGTTGGAAAATGCAATGGTTGCCAGCATTATGCATCCAAGTCACACTTACCAGCGTCTGAATGGAAGACTATACCAATCACTTGGCCATTCGCAGTATGGTGCCTAGATCTGGTAGGACCATTCAAACCAGCAAGGGGAGGCATGCCTCATATATTGGTGATGATTGATAAGTTCACCAAGTGGATAGAAGTGAAGCCCATCAAAAAATTGGACAGTAAAACAGCTGTCACATTCTTAAGGGACATAATCGTAAGATATGGTTACCCACACATTGTAATAGCAGACAATGGCACAAACTTTGCTGAAGGAGCTTTTGCTCGATTCTGCGGAAAAAACCGAATAAGACTCCATGTAGCACCAGTCGCTCATCCAGAATCAAATGGACAAGTTGATCGAGCTAATGGCTTAGTTCTATCCGGGATAAAACCCCGCTTGATGGAACCACTCCAGAGATCACCTGGTTGTTTGATAGAGGAACTACCCTTAGTGCTATGGAGTCTAAGGACAACTCTGAATCAGTCAATAGGCTATACGCCATTTTTCCTTGTGTATGGGGCAGAAGCAGTTTTGCCTGCCGACATGGAGTATGATTCGCCAAGAGTAAGGCAATACTCGGAAGCCGAGTTAAAGGATGCCCGAGAAGATGGAGTTAATTTACTCGAAGAAGCAAGAGAACTGGCATTATCCAGATCCGCTATATATCAGCAAAATCTCCGACGCTACCATAGCCGGGAAGTTCACCCTCGCATTTTTCGAGAAGGGGATATGGTGCTAAGGCTAGTGCAGCACATAGCTGGAATGCATAAGTTATCACCCCCATGGGAATGTCCATTCATTGTAAGCAAAGCGTTGCACAATGATTCTTATTGTCTCATAGATGCTCGTGAAGCACAAAAGAACAAGGCGGACAGATCAGGTGATGAGACCAAAAGGCCATGGAATGTGGCACTGCTTAGCCCATTCTACACGTAGGAGAAGCAGTGCATGTATCACTCGAACTCTCATATGTAGGAAATTTTTGCCTGCTATGTACTGATAATAAAATGGTATGACTCGCCAAGGTCGAGTAAGTTCCTCAATCGGCAGTAACCTCGGGGACTAGGTGATATGTATAACAGAAATACTCATCAACACAAAAGAGTAGAAAAATTATTTACCTCGTTCACTTCATCTGCGCGAGCCATTAATGCGATGGCTTGCTGGGTCATATCAGAGACGGCCTTGGGGCCAAGCTTCAGTTTTTTGCCAGCACGGGTGCTGACCTCCTGCTCGCCCGCTGCATTCCGCGCTAAAGCATAAGGCTCAGCCGAACCAAGGACATTCCCACTGAGCATTCGACTGAGAACTTGCCCCATTTTTAGGGTAGTTCCCACATTGGCGCGGGTGGCAGCAGCACTAGTATGAAGGGCAACAGCTTTTGAGCCATCACCTGACTCGGCAGCCACAGACCCACTCGGTTTACCTGTTGAGGCAAGCATTGTTGCTAATGTCGGGGGCCGGATCTGAGGAGCGGTACCTGGAGCACAAACCAAAGTTGTTTGTTTGGTGGAGGTGGTTGTGCTGGATGAAGTGCGAGCCGGACCAGGAGCCATAGGCCGGGTTTGGTTCTTTGATAGAAGAGGAGAGTGAGCAGGATTGTTCGGAGAAGAAAGGGGAGCCGATTGACTGGGCTCAGCAGTTTTTCTGGCACCAAGAAGAAGTTGTTCATGTGCACCAGCTTGAGGGTTGATGCTAGAGGAACTAGTGGCGGAGGTTTTCTCGGCACCAGCATCGCTGTCACCAAGATCAGGAAGTTGTTCCTGACCAGCACCAGGGGTGCTGGGCCGAGTCTCGTTTGCCGGGTGCGCCACCGGGTCTGACTAACACTGAGAAGCATGAGCCTCAACAATGGGAGCCTCGACTCGGACAGGGTTCCGCACCGTAGAATCAGTTGGAGCAGGTGTAGGCAGAACACGCATAAGAAAACAGTAGCAACGTATAAGAGGAAAAACAATAATGTAAGCAGAACACAAAATCTTACCCGGTGATGACCATATCGCACGGTGGGCGACACGTGACTCAGCGCCCAACAGCTTTCCGAGTCTCAGTCAGCGTGGCAGCAGCAGGAGCAGCGGGAGTGGCCTTGCTCTTTTTGGCTGGCTGAGTACTAGAGGAGGCCCCGCGTCTCTTATTCGGCTTAGCGACAGGGATCTTGCCGACTACTTCCACGGTGAGAGGAGGAGTGTCATGTACCTGGCCAGCTACATAAGTAATTGACAGGCTTACTCGAATAAGTTAGAGGGCTAAGGTCGCAAGTCATGTACCTCCAAAATCATACAATCATCATCCTCATCGTCATCAGACCAATCTTGTAAGGGGTTTCGAGATTGACTCTTACCCGAAGTTGAAGCAGCAGCCGTATGTGGAATAGGCATGAAGCACTCCAAATCATACTCGACTTCGTCGGAGTCGGAGCGATCCTCGTTGTAATCACTAGGAGGGACAGTACTGTCATCAACCTGGTGAACAAGGTTCTACGAGAAACAAACAGAATAAGTATCGAAAACTAGAGCAGCAAACAAGCTAAAGCTGACTCGGCAATCAAAATGACTCGGAAACTTACCCAAGGGACAGGCTTGACCCGGCTAAACAGAGGGCATCACCAAGCCCAATCATTCGCCAAGTTCAGTTTGAAGATCAAGCTTACTCGGCAAGCCACAGAATCGTGGGTGAGCTCCTTTGTGGAGTGCCGAGTGGGGTCATGGGAGCCACTCATGAAGCACATCTTGTGGCTCCTGGCTTCGATAGGGCTTACCCGGCGAGAGATGATGGTGCACATGAGGTCTATATCAGCGAGATGAAAGTTCTCATCTGGCGACAGCAACCTTTCCAAGATCACATTGGCCTCGTTCACCGCAGCGTCTTGGTCGTGCGGGTCAAGTTGCCAAAATTTCTTGCTGGGAACCTCGTCCAAGAAAGGGGGGAGTCGGATGTTATCAGTGGCCCCGCTGTTTTTGACATAGAAGAAAGTCCTATGCCATTTATTGCAAGAGTCGAGGCCAGTGACCCAAGGAAAGATGGAGTCTCTCATGGGAGTGATGCTAGCGGCACCGCACCGAGTCGGTTTCTTCTCGGCTCGGGGAGCACCAGGCTGCGGGACAACTTGCACCCTAAAGCTAAAATATTTGGCCCACAGAAGAACTGTAGGCCAAATGCCAAAATAGGCCTCACAAGCAGAAATGAAGCAGGAAAGGGAGCCAATCGCGTTGGCAGGGAGATGATGGGTCTAGAGATGGAAAGTGGAAAGAAACGAGGAAAATAAACTGCTTACTGGTAGAGCGAAACCTCGCTCAAAATGAGAAAGGAAAACCACCCGCTCATTGGCATCGGGTTTGGGGGAGATATCACCGGCGAGAAGAAGGCAATCGACCTGGAGCGGAATGCGCCTGGTGGAGCGGAGCCATTCTACCTCCTCGATGGAGACCTCAGAACCCTCCCAGCCACCACGTTCGCCGACGGGAACCTCCTATTCCTCGGCCCCATCAGCACCGTCGCGTGCGTCCATGATCCTCCTGGACTCAATCTCCTCCGCCGTCGGAAGAGGTTTGGAAGAACAGGTACCTGTAGTGGAATGAGAAGAGGAAAAGGGCAATCACAAGGAAAGAGCATAAGGCAAGAAGAACCGCAGAGGGGGAGGTTTGATTTTGGAGGCGCAAGGAAGAAGAAGAGGCAGGGGGAAAACTGAACGGGCAGGGGGAGTTGTAACCCCCTCACCCCTACTTAAGGTCAGTAAAACCCCAATCGTGGATCGCCCTGCGCCGTGCGACCAGCGTGTGGCCGTGTACCCGGCCGAGTAAGACAATCAACGGGCGCCACGTGGCAACAATACATGGAAAATCCCCTGCCACGTCACGAATGGAAGGACAAGGGGCACAGACCGATGGGACTACCACAGTGACGGGGAATAACTGCGCAGCCATCACTGTGCCGCCAGAGCTTGGAAGAAAATTTGAGGCAAGTTACCATGATTACCAACTGTCAGTGACTGACGCTCGCCAAAAATGACTCGGAATTGGCCTAAATGACTCGGCACGAGGAAAAAACGAGCCAGAAAGTCAAAGCGTAGACACGGAAACTGCCAGACAGACTCGGCAGAATGCAAAATCGCGCCAAATAGTGTGCCATAAGCAGAGAATAAGGACAAAGGAAAAGGTTCCAATTACCTTAAAGGAACCTGGAGATGCCTAACAGCTAGAACTGCTAGACCTCACCAGCTTCGGGGACTAATGTCGGGTGTATAACCCCCGGTAGGGTCACAAGGGGTGAAACACATCCCAGCTTGGCTTGCTCCGAGTAAATAAAGAACCAGTCCGAGTAAGTACATCCGGGAGTGAGAATCGTATGTGGACGACATAGAAACTATGTCGGCCCATATAAGACAAAGTTGTTAATCTTGCTGGAACCAACGAGCCGAGTCTCCCGAGGAAGGGCCACGTCAGATAGGATGCGTGGCACCTTTCCGAATGAGGTTCAGGAGGGACCATGGTAAAGCGAGGTCAAAAGAGAAGGGCGACGCCGGGTGAAACAAAAGGAGCCGGGTGACGCCCATAGAAAGGGCTGACGTACAAAGTTACTGCATGACGCAAAAAGGAACAGGAGGCGACGTACCAGAAGACCGTTAGCTGTCTAGCTTTGTGGACTGGGCCATTAGGCTTAGGGAAAGCCCATGACCCGGCGCGCATAGTAGTAGTAGCGGGAGGTTGGACCAAGTAGGGAACTAGTTCCTTATACACTAGTTAATACAGCTCAAGGAGCACTTGTAAATCTCTAGCATCAATAAAATTCCTAAGTGTGGAGAGTTCATCTTGTTCTTCGTGCATGCCAAGACCGTGCACTCCCTCCCAAGTGACCACAATCACCCATTCGGCCCCCAACTTAAGCCTACCCATGGCATCTGCCGTGACACCACCATGACACAGATCACTATAGAGCTTCATTGGGAGACCCCAAGAGGAAGGCGTGATGAGCACATTAGCAAGTTTTCCCTCAGTAAGAAACCAAGGTTATCGAACCAGTAGGAGGAAGGAAACGACTCAAAGGTGTTGCTAGCAACTTGGAAACCGACACAACTAAGGATGGCAATTTTACCCATGGGTACGGGTACCCGCGGGTATCGTACCCGCATGGGTAGGGTATGGGCACACTGTTATACCCATGGGTAATACCATACCATTTCCATTAAGTCACGGGTATGGGCACGGGTATAGACGTGTACCCATGGATATACCCATACCCTATCCGTTTAAACTAACATGTCAAACTTACCTATAGAGTTGACCCTATGCGGCCAAGAAGGCTAGAGACGAGTATGAGATTGCGACTTCTAAACTTTAATTTGATACTTTCATATACTCGTCTACTATTAGTAAGTAGAGATTATTGTCTTTTTTTCAAATATGTTATTGATGAAAGTAAAATTTTGAATAATTGTATACTATTGGATATACCTGTCGGGTACCCAATGGGTACGGGTACCCGCCAGGTGGGTATGGGTAAAGTTTTATACCCGCGGGTACGAGTATGGGTAAGCTTTTGTACCCATTGACTATACCGGTATGGTTATGGTATTGCTCTACCCTGACCATACCCTTCCCATTGCCATCCTTATGCACAACACAAAATCAAGACTTTGCCCCAACGAACAGCGACGTTGTCAATCTCACCGGTTTGCTGAAAACAAAGGATTAACTGTATGGTGTGGAAGGTAATAGTGGTTTGCAGAAAGTAAACGGTAACCGTGGAAGATGTACCAATGGTAACAATTGGACCGGGGTCCATAGTTCACTAGAGGTGTTCTCCTTAAGATAAACAAACATGGCATGCTGGGTAAACAAATTACAGCAGGGCAATTAACAGGATTGAGCAAGGCATAACAATGTAATACTAGACATTCATGATCCTATGAGATTCAACTGGGCAATAAAATAATATACATAGACCGCCATACAACTACATCTATGACTAGTAATACACCTTCAGCTTATCATCCGAACCCCCTCCAGTATTAAGTTGCAAGCAACGGATAACTGCTTTAAGCAAAGTGTGTAAGGTAAGCAATCCACTTGTTCCATGAACAAGAGACCGTTGTTTTCTCCCTAGTGGAAACATCACATCTAAAACCTTAGAGATTTCTGTCACTTCCCTTAGATTAAATAGAGGCATGAACCCACTATCGAGCATAAGTACACCCTCTTGGAGTCACTAGCATCTACTTGGCCAAGATAGCTACTAGAAACGGAGAGCATGCAAGATCTCAAACAACATAGATATGATAGAATCAATAAGACAAAACCATTAATCAATCTGACAAAGTAATCTCAATATCCATCGGATCCCCACAAACACAACATGCATGAATACAAATAGATGATCTTGATCATGAACGGAGCTCACAAGATCTAAACATGAGAGCACAAAGGAGGATATACAACCATCTAGCTACTACATGGACCCATAGTCCAAGGTGGAACTACTCACATTTCATACCGGAGGCTGGCATGATGAAGAAGAAGGCCTCTGGGATGATCTCTCCTCCGGCAGGGTGCCAGGAAGAGCTTCAGATCCCCCTGATCTAGGGACGATGGTGGTGTCGGCTACAGACGGTTTCGTGGAATATTGATTGGGTACTTAGGGTTTTGGTATCGGGGGGTCTTTATAGGCGAAGAGGCGAGGCAGGGGGAAGCCAGGGTGGCCGCACCCCCAGGAGCGGGCTAGGGCTAGCCGTGCCGCCAGGGGGTGTGGCCCCCTGGTGGCTCCCCTCCGTCTCGTACTCTGGCTCTGTGTTCCCCAAGGTAAAATATTGACTTTGGCTTTTGTCCCCTCCAATTCCGAGAATATTGATTTTCTGCCTTTTCTGGAACCAAAAATAGAAGAAAATAGGCAACTGGCAGTGTGGCATCTTGTTAATAGGTTAGTCCAGAAAAACATATAAAAACACCTCAAAGTGTAGACAAAGAAAGTAGATACTAAACAAGCATGGAACATCAAAAATTATAGATACGTTTACGACATATCAAGTCTCATGTGTGAGGACATGTAAAGTTTGTCCGGGCCGCTTCATCCCACTATGCCACCAATATATAAATTACAAACAAGAAGCAATAAAATGATCATCATCTCCCACATACTCATATGTGTACTACCCGTGCAAAGCATCTACGCATAGATCTGGCTCTGGTACCACTATAGGGTTCGCATCATAGAAAACATTTTTTCCTATGATGGGAATAACTAAGTACCAATATCTATCTACTAGATACAAGCAACGGGTGGATATACATCCATAGAGAACATACCCTTGTATACCGACAAAGTTTAATGAGGTTATACTCGTGGATGATGTAGACGAACGCTTGCCGATCTCAAGATCAAGAAGAAGTCCAGCGCCGCAAATCAGCAGCGTGTCCATGCTTGCACACATGTTCAAGCCACCGAACAACCTCCGCCTCCTTGCTCCAGCGATGCAGCGGAAGCAACAACTCTTTCCAAATGAAATGCCACCGGGAACATGTATCTCGCTAGTCCGAGACCATGGGGGATAAACTAGAGGGGGAGAGAGATCCTTTATAAGGAGGTGTCAGTGTGAGCGAGGGAGTAGGGGGCCTTTTATAGGAGGAGGGAAACCCCAAGGGGTGTGGCCGGTGGACATGGTGGCTGTCCCCACCCCTTCCTCCATTTATGTGGGTGGAGTTCCCACTCACCAAAAAGTGCCTTCATATTCCCACTAAAAAACCCACTCATATTCCCATTAAATTTTCACCAAATTTAATGTAATCTATCTTTAAATAAAACTCTTTTTATTTATTTATTAAGAATTTTGTCAATTACATTAATTAACAAACATTCACATAAAACCTCTTGCTAATATTCTATTTCACATGCAGAAACAATTTCAGCAATTTCACCCGAAACAATTCTGGTGTCTAGTGAAATAATTCCTGCACGTTGTAATTCTTTTCGTCTAGAACATATATGTTCCAAATGTTGTCGGTGTCTCTTAAGTGTGTCATCCTACAGTTCGTGAATAATGCAGACATGATCGATACCCCTCTCGGATCAATAATTAGAAGCAGGATCTAGAGATCCATACTTACTCCCACACATTCAACGATGACTTCTTGTGATCATGAGAACCTTTTACGCTAGTAACTTGATCCCTTTGTCTCGCGCTATATTACATGTCCGTGATTCGATCATCCGTATCTCCATACCTAGTTTGATCTCGTTACCGACATGTACTCTTTTCTCATTCCCGTGATATAACATTCTAGTGATCACATCACTTGCTTGCAAGCTAACCAATGTGATATCACCGAGAGGGCCTAGAGGACATCTCTCCGACATCGGGATGAACAAATTCCACTCTTGATCCATGGCCCTCTACATAACACCTTCGTAGCACTGAACCCACCTTTATAGTCACCCTGTTATGGTGTGAAGTTTGATGTTATCAAGATACTCTTCCAGTGTTAGTGATTGACATGATCTCATGGTCTAAGGATTAGGATTACTTCGTATGATGTTATAGCAATATAAACACAATGACTTTGATCGTAATTATATACTTTGGATGAATGTTCATCACATCATTCAAATAATGTTGTGACCTCGTTATTAACAACATCCAATGTCCATGATCAGGAAACCTTTGATCATCTTGTTAATCAACGAGCTAGTTTATAAGGTAGGAATAACTAGGAACTTTCCATTTGTTTATTAAACATACATGTATTAACGTTTCCGTATTAATACAATTATATCATGCAAAATAAACATCTATCATATACTTGGAATACTTATAATAACAACTTTATTATTGTCTCTTAGGGCATATTCCCTTCAAGAGCACCGGAGACCAAGTACAAGACTCTGCTCAAGCAGCAGAAGGCTAAGAAAGCTCTGGCTGACGTTGTCAATGACCCTGGTGTACAATGCAACTTGGGGTTCGCTCCTTCAAAGCCGACACAAGCTAAGCCATACATTAACAGTGAAGGAAGGCAAGTCATGCCCACACCCATCCTCAATTTGGCCATCGCCAAGAATCTACTGGAGCAGGATAGATCACCCGCAGCTATGGAACAGGTCTATGACCTTGTCGCCAAGGCTGTCAAACAACAGGAAAAGGCCACCTCTCAGAGGCTTGAGTCTGATCCAGCATATTGCCAGTCTAGCAATCCCAAACGGCCAAGGGCAAGATCTCCTCACGATGTCGGGTCCTAGACAGGTTCATCAGAACCAATACGGAGGGACGCACGCAATAGGGAGGATGCTATCCCCATATCCTCCGACCATGGAGGCAAGGCTCGCCCTCATCGCCCGTCTTCACCACCCCGATCCCCCAACATCACGAAGACCCAAAAACTCACCACCGTACGAGCATGCCTCCGCCTAGACGCCCCCAGGGCGGCATCGTCATCCACGTCAAAGCAGAGCAGCCTCGTCATGCCAGGGAGCGCAGTGGCAATCATGGACACAAGAGCATGTCACACCATGACCCTCCATGTCCGACAAGCAACTGCGACAGACGTGAGGAGTTGCAGGAAGGGAACAACAAGAAGGCTAACCCACCGCCAACTTTGCCTCCGTCGCCCCCTAGCAGCCACCATGGCGGAGGAGGACCCCGTCGCTCGCACAGCCCTTCCCCTGATGGCAAGAAGACAAAAGCAAACCCGGAGCCATACGACGCGCGTTCACACTTGGAAAAAATTCAGAAGGCCCAAGAAGTACTGTACCTGGGACCATGTTGCTTTGGACCTGTGATACGGACCGCAACATACCCTAAGGTTTTTCGGATTGACTAGATGATCACGACACCGCCAAGTCATCCTAAAACCGGTGGTCAAACCGAAAGAGTGAATCAAATTCTTGAAGACATGCTCAGAGCGTGTGTCATATCCTTTGGAAAGAACTGGGAGAAATGTCTTCCTTTCACGGAGTTCTCCTATAACAACAGTTTTCAATCCAGTTTGGGCATGGCACCTTTCCAATTCCTGTATGGGAGAACATGTCGAACACCGTTGAACTGGACACAAACCGGCGAAAGACAATTATTTGGTCCGGACATGATCCAAGAAGCAGAAGATCAAGTTCGCCTAATTCGAGAGTGTTTGAAGGCTACTCAATCCCGTCAGAAGACCAACTATGATCGTCATCATCTTGATGTTCATTTTGAAGTTGGTGATCGAGTTTACCTCCGGGTCACTCCTCTAAAGGGTGTCCATCGATTTAGTATCAAAGGCAAATTGGCTCCTCGCTACGTTGGTCCCTTTCGCATTCTCTCCAAGCGGGGTGAGCATGCCTACAAATTGGATCTACCTTCATCTTTTCCAGAGGTTCATGATGTTTTTCATGTGTCTCAACTCAAGCGTTGCTTCAAAGATCCCATTCGTGGTATGGACCATGAAACTTTGGATCTCTAAGGTGATCTAACCTACCAAGAATACCCTGTTTGTATTCTTGATGAAACCGAGCGCAAGACTCGTCGCCAAACCATCAAGTTCCTGAAAGTTCAATGGTCTCATCACTCTGAGACAGAAACAACCTAGGAATCTCGGGTCAAGATTGTTGTAAGTGGGGTAGAGCTGTAACATACCACCCTTTTGTGTAATATAAATAAGGACATGTTTGAGCATTGCATGCATGCATAACACTTGCATTTTTGGTTTAATCAAGAAAGAACAAACAAAACCCTAAACCCTAACTCCCCTCTCTACTTGAAACCTTCATTTGGTTTTGAAAATATTTGGAAAACACAAAATGTATGGAGCCCAATCAGTACCAAGGGTCTCTGCAATATTTGATACATTTTACAAAACCGTGATATTTTGGAATTATTCAAAACAGATTTGAATTCAAAATACAAACAGAAAAGAAAAATGTTTTCAGGAGGAAAAAATAGCTAAACTTAACTACTGGGCCGAACCTGTCTCCCCTCTCCTCTCTTTTTGCCGCCAGCGCAGCCAGCCCACCCGGGGCCCAAGAACAGCCCACCAGGCCCGTACCCCTACGCTTGTGTTTTCCCCGTCTTCTTCCTCACCGGTAGATCGAGCTAAGCAGCTCGCTGTCGCCTCGCCGCCGGCCGCCATGCGCCAAGATCCGTGCTGCTGCCCCCGAGCGCCTACAAGACACTGACGGACACGCCGACGAACCCTAGCGCCCTCCCACTTCTCCTATTCCTCTCCCTTCCTCGCTGCAGCGCCATGGCCGAAGAACCCTAGCTACCAGTTGTCGGTGGCCTCGCTGTTTCCGGCCACCCCAGCCCTAGCCAGTGCAACCATTGATTCGTTGTTCTCGACTCTCTCCCTAGCCCCTTTTTCCCCTCGCGCGCGACCTCACTCGAGCGAATCGGAAGCTCCGGCCGCCATCGGTCTCCGTTGATCCCCGCTGATCCCGAGCTCGCCTCGCCTCACCGTCAAGCCTGGCTTGCTCACGGTGAGTTGTTGATCCTCGCAGTGCCCTCCGTTTCCTCCCTATTCCCCTGTGTCACTCTTCCAGCGTGTGCCCGACGCTGCCGCTGCTAGAGCTTGTCGGAGGCGATGCTCCGATGACCAATAACGAGCGGCGCCTCCACTAGCGTGCTCAGCATGATGCCCCGCGTCGAACGCGCCCTCTCTCGCTCGCCCGCATGTCCCCTATCATCTGGCCCGTGGTTGATCTGGGAGAGCCTCCATTGCTGATGTCAACATGACATCAGCATGAGGTCATTTCCCTTTTCCTTTATTTTAAATGAATTCTGTAATTAATTTCTATAAATAAGAAAAGTATGATAGGTGGGCCCTGCCTGTCAGGGTTTTAATATTTTCTATAAACATTTTCTGAAATGAATATATCTATGACATGTGGGACCATGTTTGGAAATTATTTCAAATATTCCAAAAATGATTTAAAATGAATTAAAATTTGGGAAATTCATAACTAAATCATTTTAAATCAGAAAAATACAAATAATATACCAAAATGATCATAAAAATGAAACCTATCTAACTAAGCTATAATCATACATTGTTAATCAAATTTGATCAAAAGTGTAATTAGAAGAACCAATTGAACCCCATAGGTGAATCCGAGGATCCCCCTGTTCTAGGGTTTGGACCTCTCGGACCCCCTTTAAATTGACCAAGCATGTTTTAGGGTTCATTTCAACGCTATTCAACTTGGCATATCATTCATATTGTGTGAGCATTGCACATGCCATGTGTTGAGTGTTGCTTTCTCTTTTCCGGTGATCGGTTCTTCGCCAATAGGAACCGAACCCGAAGTTGTAGTCAACACCACCGAAGAGTAGTACGAGTCCAACAACGGACATGGCAAGTGAAGCCACACTCATACATATGAATCCTATGTTTAAAAGTATTTCATTCTCGTCATATGCATTCGGTTCAACAGTCTTTTATCAGTAGATAGAGTAATCCTATGTTGCTTATGAGCATCGCTAGTGCCACGGTTCAGTAAAGCTTAGCCATGCTTAGTGGTCTAATGCTGATCATTCAGGTGATGCACCGGAGATGCGAATAAATCCTATATGGTAGGATGTGGTGATTTGATCAGAGATGGATGATAAACATGCTAAGGCTTGTATGGGAGGCCACGTGGGTTGTGGTTTTTGTAGTCCCATACTTGCCACCCCTAGGACCCGATGTTCTTGAGCGTACAACCACACGGGGGACTGGAAACCCCCTCGACCAACTAACTTGCCAAGTAGATTCCATGAGTCACATAGTTCGGGCTTTCCATTCGACATACGCATCTTGGTTTTTCTTGAATGGAGGTGAAGGAGGTGCATTCATACAGATAGGTAAGCGTGGTAGGGAATGGGAGATGCCCGGCATTCGTAATCTCAACCCCTGTGAACCTCGCTAGGGACCGACTTCGGGACTCGACCCGTTACGGTGGCATATCCTTAGTGCGTGACTCATGGTCTCGGCGAAAGCAAGGTAAAGGTCGTGGTCAACCACTCTCTGTCAGCCTTCCAAGGAAGAGGGCTAATAATTTGGCATTAAGAATCGGTTGGTACGTGTGGGTAAAGTTGTGCACCCATGCAGGGTTATTAATATTTTCGAAAATTCGTGTCCACGGTTATGGACGACTTGGTAACGGACGTGAAGATCATAGAGAATTATAACCGAATGCTAAAACTTGTCAAATAATGTGAGATCCGGAGTACTTCCTCGGGGTTGTTTGAGGGGGTATTCCGGGAAGAGAGGTTCAGTTAATGATGTTTCTTGGTGGATATCAAAGATGACTCTGAAGAGCTAGAGTTGTAGTCTTATTATCCCCTTTTGAAAATGATCTGACTAGACAAGTTTCTTCTCCCTCTTGTTTTGAAAACAAAAGATGGCTTTATGCAAAATAACTCCACTAGCCATAAGTCTTGCGGAGTACACCCTGTACTCAGCCTTGCTTCGTTGATGTTTTTCTACAGATGATGCTACTCCAACTGAAGGTGGTTTCTACGTCGAAGTCGACGAGTAGTCGGGGTTCCCGGGCTGCAGCCTAGGATCTATGGAAGGGTCGCTACTTCTGTTTACGGCCTCTTGGGCCTTTGCTAAGTTTGGTGTTTAGAACAACTTGTTTGCTTCCGTTGTTTGATGTAATGATGGGTTTGTGACCCCTGGCTTGTATGACTGGTTTGTAACTCTCTTAAGAGTTTACCTTATTAATGTATGGTTTGTATGTTCTGTAATGTTACCGATCTTTTCCTGCGTGTTTTGGAATTTACGTTAGGCTTATATCAGATGAGGATCTGGTATTTGTCTAGCCCTGATCCCGGGTCGTGACAGATTTTGGTATCAGAGCAAGACTGCCTGTAGGAAACCCTTCTAGCTGGTCGATGTTGAGTCTAGAGTTTGAGAAAACTATTTGAAAGCTAAAATTATTTGTAAAACTCTGAATAGGACCCTTTTTACTCCTTATCCAAGGTTTTTCTATTGCTAAGTTATCTTACCTCGTTTTCTTTGCAAAGTTTTCACTTGCCGTCTATCATTTCAAACCTTTAGGATATACGGGTTTGGGTTTTTTTCCCTAGTACTTCGTACTTGGTTGCAAGGCTCAGAGTTTTCAAGATATATTTGTGCAACTGAAGCATTGTTTTTCAACTTTGCTAAGGATGCCTCTAATCCCGCTCTCAATTCTTTTGTGACTTGTTGGTATCATATCATGCTTGCATTCCATTGTTAAGGTTTGTATCTAAGTTGGTAGCGTATACGTTTCGTATGCTTGTTCCACTTCCATACTTAATGCATTGATATAATTTTCATCCACATGTTCACCTCTACCATGATCTTTTGATATGGTTTTTGCCATCCTCTGTTATACCCTTTTTGGTGAATCCATTCTCATGGTTTCTGTTTTCTCCTCAAGATGTCGTCTGGTACTTGTGGTTGGCCGTCGAGCAAACAACAATGCTGATCAGGAACTTCCGCCACCTCCCATGATGTCCGAGGATCTCAACAACATTGAGACCAACCGTCTGAGGAATGAACGCCTTCTGGAGCGTGTGGCGCAGAACACTGAACGTCGTCCTGACGACTGTGTCACACTTGGAGATTTCATCCTCTCTTTTCCTCCAATCTTCACCCACTCCAACGAGCCCCTTGAAGCTGGTGATTGGCTCCGCACCATAGAGCGCAAGTTTAGTGCTCTCCCTGTCCGTCCCGCTGACCGTGTTAACTTCGCCACCTATCAACTGGAAGGTGAGGCTGGTGTTTGGTTAGAAGGTTATCTGAATCTACAAGCTCAGGGACATGTTGTTACCTGGGAGGAGTTTGTTGCAGCATTTCGTGCCTCTTATATCCCTAAGCCCGTCATGGATCTCAAAAGGAGGGAGTTTCTGGATCTGACTTAGGGGCGCAAGGATATTGAAACCTATGGGTGTGAGTTTACTCGCGTGGCTTGCTATGCAACCAGGGATGTGACCAATGATGAAGATAAGCAAGAGTTGTTCCGTAAGGGACTTAACCCTGCACGTCGCTATGAGTTGCTGCCCTTCAAGTTCCAGTCTTTCCAGGACTTGCACAATCAGGCTCTTACTCTGGAGCATGGAAGGAAGGACATGGAAGTCTCTCAGAAGCGTGAAGAAGGAAATTCTCGTGCTTCTTCCTATGGTAACAAGAAGCACCGTGTCTTTGTTCCATACATTGCTGTGCCTTGTGCTCCTTATGCACCCAAGTCCTCTAGCAATAATTATCGTCAGCCACAGTCAAATACTGGTGGAGCAAACTATCATCCTCCTGCTGGTTATCACACTGGAATTACCTATTACTCCTGTGGTCATCCTGGTCACTACTCAAGGGAGTGTTCTCAAAGGGATGTCAGACGTAATGATCAGCAGGCAAAGAAGAATGATAAGGCTCAAGGTGCTGGACGTCGTCGTCTGACCCATGTCACTGTTGAGGAAGCTAGGAAGATCCACGCGTCATTCTGGGTACGCTCCGTGTCAATTCAATTCTCGCAACAGTCTTGTTTGATTCTGGAGCATCGCATACATTCATGTTAAACTTGTTTGCTCAAGAGCATGGGATAAATTTTGAACCCCTGTCCACCACTTTGACCATCCATTCCCCGGGTTCTAGCTGGTTCACCACTATGGTTAGCCACGGGAATGAGATTGACATAGCCTACCAGAAGTTCCCCACTTCTCTCATTGTACTCAAGTCATGTGACATTGATGTCATTCTGGTCATGGACTAGTTAACCAAGTATCAAGCCGTCATTGACTGTGCACTTAGAACTGTTTCTGTGACCTCTCCTACTGGCATAACTGTCAAGTATTGGACTGATGGTTCAAAGTCTCCGTCAGCAGTTCTTAAACCATTCTCTGAGTTGTATGCCATGGATGTTCTACCTATTCTCGAGGTCTAGGATGTCCTTGTAGTCTGTGATTTCTCAGATGTCTTTCCTGAAGAGTTGCCTGGCATGCCACTTGACCGAAGTGTGGAGTTTGTCATAGAGCTAGTTCCTGGAACTGCTCCTATCTCCAAAAGACCTTATCGCATGCCTCCTCATGAGTTGGTTGAGTTGAAGAAGCAACTTGAAGAGTTAGAGGGTCTAGGATACATCCAACCTAGCACATCCTCTTGGGGTTGCCCTACCATCTTTGTCAAGAAGCGAGATACAAATATTCCCAGATTGGTGGTTGATTACCGTCCACTCAACGTGGTGACAATCAAGAATAAGTACCCACTTCCCCGGATAAATGACCTGTTTGATCAATTAAGTGTTGCCACTATCTTCTCCAAAATGGACTTAAGATCAGGGTATCATCAAATCAAGATCAGAAAGGAAGATATCCCAAAGACAGCATTCACAACTCGTTATGGTCTTTACGAGTATACAGTGATGTCCTTCGGGTTGACCAATTCCCCTGCCTCATTTATGAGGCTCATGAACTCTGTCTTCATGGAATATCTCGACAAGTTCGTCGTGGTATACATTGATGACATTCTAATCTAGTCCAAGACCGAAGAAGAGCATGCCGAACATTTACATTTGGTATTAACTAAACTTCGTGAACATCGTCTCTATGCCAAGTTTTCCAAATGTGAGTTCTGGTTACAAGAGCTCGTCTTCCTTGGCCATGTTGTGTCTGCAAGTGGTGTTGCTGTCATACCGGATAAGGTTCAGACCATTCTGAAATGGAAGTCACCTACTTAAGTCAAGGAAGTCCGAAGTTTTCTTGGAATGGCTGGATATTACCGCCAATTCATCGAGAACTTCTCCAAGATAACCAAGCCTATGACTGGTATTCTTAAGAAAGATAAGAAGTTTGAATGGTCAGGAAAGGCAAAAGAAAGCTTCCAAGCTTTGAAAACTAAGATAACCACCGCCCATGTGCCTATCCTTCTGGACACAAGCAAGGACTTCGTCATCTATTGTGACGCTTCTCTCCAAGGGCTCGGTTGTGTGTTGATGCAAGATGGTCATGTAGTGGCTTATGCTTCTCGGCAGTTGAAGCCACATGAGAACAATTACCCAACCCGTGATCTCGAACTCGCTGTTGTTGTTCATGCTCTAAAGCAATGGCGACATTACCTCATCGGTAACCGTTGCGAACTTTACTCGGATCATCAAAGCCTGAAGTACCTCTTTACCCAGCAAGATCTGAATCTCAGGCAAAGATGATAGGTTGGAACTCATCAAAGATTATGATTTGGGTATCAATTATCAACCCGGCAAAGCCAATGTCATTGCTGATGCGCTAAGTCGTAAGTCTTATTGCAACAATCTAATGATTTCACAAGTACAACATGTTCTCTACGAGGAAATCAAGCGTCTTAACCTTGAAGTGGTTCCTTGTGGATTCCTGGCTAACCTTGAAATGAAATCTTCTCTCGAGGACCAAATCAAGGAAGATCAAAAACAAGATGGTGAGATCACTGAGATCAAAGAACGTGTTGCAAGTGGTGAAGCTAAATGTTTCTCCATCAATGATCAAGGTACCCTCTATTTTGGTAACCGGCTAGTGGTTCCAAACAGTCGGAAAATCAAAGATCTAATCCTTTTGGAAGCTCATGAATCCCCTCTGTCTATCCATCCTGGTGGTACCAAGATGTACCGAGATCTCCGTCAAAGATTCTGGTGGAGTGGAATGAAACCAGAAATCGCTCGTTTTGTTGCAGAGTGCGACGTTTGCCGTCGTGTGAAGACTGAACACCAAAGTCCTGCTGGATTTTTGCAGCCGTTGAAAATTCCTGAGTGGAAATGGGATGAAATTGGGATGGATTTTGTCACTGGACTCCCAAGGACACAAGCAGTAAATGATGCCATATGGGTAATAGTTGATATGTTATCCAAAGTTGCTCATTTCCTTATGGTTCGAGAAACTATTCGTGCTAGTCAAATGGCTGGCCTATACATCTCTCGGATCGTCGTTCTTCATGGTGTTCCCAAGAAGATCATCTCTGATCGTGGAAGTTTGTTTACTTCCAAATTTTGGCAAAGTTTCCAAGAAGCAATGGGAACTCATGTGTCCTTCAGCACAGCCTATCATCCTAAAACTGGTGGTCAAACCGAAAGAGTGAATCAAATTCTTGAAGACATGCTCAGAGCGTGTGTCATATCCTTTGGAAAGAACTGGGAGAAATGTCTTCCTTTTGCGGAGTTCTCCTATAACAACAGTTTTCAATCCAGTTTGGGCATGGCACCTTTCCAATTCCTGTATGGGAGAACATGTCGAACACCGTTGAACTGGACAGAAACCGAAGAAAGACAATTCTTTGGTCCGGACATGATCCAAGAAGCAGAAGATCAAGTTTGCCTAATTCGAGAGTGTTTGAAGGCTGCTCAATCCCGTCAGAAGACCAACAACGATCGCCATCATCTTGATGTTCATTTTGAAGTTGGTGATCGAGTTTACCTCCGGGTCACTCCTCTAAAGGGTGTCCATCGATTCGGTATCAAAGGCAAATTGGCTCCTCGCTACGTTGGTCCCTTTCACATTCTCTCTAAGCGGGGTGAGCTTGCCTACAAATTGGATCTACCTTCATCTTTTCCAGAGGTTCATGATGTTTTTCATGTGTCTCAACTCAAGCGTTGCTTCAAAGATCCCATTCGTGGTATGGACCATGAAACTTTGGATCTCCAAGATGATCTAACCTACCGAGAATACCCTGTTTGTATTCTTGATGAAACCGAGCGCAAGACTCGTCGCCAAACCATCAAGTTCCTGAAAGTTCAATGGTCTCATCACTTTGAGACAAAAGCAACCTAGGAACGCGAAGATCGTCTTCGATCTGAGTACCCTGCCTTATTTTCTAAAACCTAGGAATCTCGGGTCGAGATTCTTGTAAGTGGGGTAGAGATATAACATACCACCCTTTTGTGTAATATAAATAAGGACATGTTTGAGCATTGCATGCATGCATAACACTTGCATTTTTGGTTTAATCAAGAAAGAACAAACAAAACCCTAAACCCTAACTCCCCTCTCTACTTGAAACCTTCATTTGGTTTTGAAAATATTTGGAAAACACAAAATGTATGGAGCCCAATCAGTACCAAGGGTCCCTGCAATATTTGATAAATTTTACAAAACCCTGATATTTTGAAATTATTCAAAACAGATTTGAATTCAAAATACAAACAGAAATCAGAAAACAGAAAAGAAAAAAGTTTTCAGGAGAAAAAAATAGCTAAACTTAACTATTGGGCCGAGCCCATCTCCCCTCTCCTCTCTTTCTGCCGCCAGCGTAGCCAGCAGCCAGCCCACTCGGGGCCCAAGCACAGCCCACCAGGCCCGTACCCCTTTGCTTGTCTTTTTCCCGTCTTCCTCCTCGCCGGTAGATCGAGCTAAGCAGCTCGCTGTCGCCTCGCCGCCGGCCGCCGTGCGCCAAGATCCGTGCCACCGCCCCTGAGCGCCTACAAGAACCTGCCAGACATGCCGACAAACCCTAGCGCCCTCCTACTTCTCCTCTTCCTATCCCTCCCTCGCTGCAGCGCCATGGCCAAAGAATCAGAGCTGCTAGTCGCCGTCGGCCTCGCCGTTTCCGGCCACCCTAGCCCTAGCCAGTGCCACCGTTGAGTTCTCCGTGCTCGACTCTCTCTCCCTAGCCCCTTTTCCCCCTCGCGCGCGACCTCAATCGAGCAAATCAGAAGCTCTGGCCGCCGTCGCTCTCCATTGATCCCTGCTGATCCCGAGCTCGCCTCGCCTCGCCTCGCCGTCAAGCCCGTCTTTCTCACGGTGAGCTGCTATTCCTTGCAGTGCCCTCCATTTCCTCCCTCTTCCCCTGTATTGCTCTCCCTGCGAGTGCCCGACGCCGCCGCCGCTAGAGCTCGTCGGAGGCGACGCTCCGATGACCAATAACGAATGGCGCCGCCACTAGCGTGCTTAGCGCGATGCCCCGCATCGAACGCGCCCTCTCTCACTCGCCTGCGCGTCCCCTATCGCATGGCCCGTGGTTGATCTAGGAGAGCTTCCATTGCGGATGTCAGCATGACATCAGCATGAGGTCATTTCCCTTTTTTCTTTATTTTAAATGAATTATGTAATTAATTTTTGTAAATAAGAAAAGTATGACAGGTGGGCCCTTCTTGTCAGGGTTTTAATTTTTTTGTAAACATTTTCTGAAATGAAAAAATCTATGACATGTGGGCCCAAGTTTGGAAATTATTTCAAATATTCCAAAAATGATTTAAAATGAATTAAAATTTGGGAAATTTCATAACTAATTCATTTTAAATCAGAAAAATACAAATAATATACCAAAATGATTAGAAAAATGAAAGCTATCTAAATAAGCTATAATCATACATTGTTAATTAACTTTGATGGCAAGTTTAATTAGAAGAACCAATCGAACCCCATAGGTGAATCCGAGGATCCCCCTGTTCTTGGGTTTGGACCTCTCGAACCCCCTTTAAATTGACCAAGCATGTTTTAGGGTTCATTTCAATGCTATTCAACTTGTCATATCATTCATATTGTGTGAGCATTACACATGCCATGTGTTGAGTGTTGCTTTCTCTTTTCCTTTGATCGGTTCTTCGCGAATAGGAACCGAACCCGAAGCTGAAGTCAACACCACCGAAGAGCAGTACCAGTCAACAACGGACAAGGCAAGAGAAGCCACACTCATACATATGAATCCTATGTTTACAAAGTATTTCATTCTCGTCATATGCATTTGGTTCAACATTCTTTTATCAGTAGATAGATTAATCCTATCTGATGCATGTTTTTCCTTGTGAACTAAATACCCGATCCACCGCTCCAAGCATAACTAGGGTTTGGCTTATGAGCATCGCTAGTGCCACAGTTCAGTCAAGCTTAGCCATGCTTAGTGGTCTGATGCTGATCATTCAGGTGATGCACCGGAGATGCGAATGAATCCGGTATGGTAGGATGTGGTGATGTGATCAGAGATGGATGATAAACATGCTAAGGCTTGTATGGGAGGCCACGTGGGTTGTGGTTTTTGTAGTACCATACTTGCCATCCCTAGGACCCGATGTTCTTGCCTCTTGAACCAAGACGAGTGTACAACCACACGGGGGCCTGGAAACCCCCTCGACCAACTAACTTGCCTAGTAGATTCCAGGAGTCACATAGTTCGGGCTTTCCATTCAACATATGCATCTTGGTTGTTCTTGAATGGAGGTGAAGGAGGTGCATTCATACAGGTAGGTAAGCGTGGCAGGGAATGGGAGATGCTCGGCATCCGTAATCTCAAACCCTGTTCACATCGCTAGGGACCGACTTCGGGAGTCGACCCGTTATAGTGGCATCTCCTTAGTGCGTGACTCATGGTCTCAGCGAAAGCAAGGTAAAGGTCATGGTCAACCACTCTCTGTCGGCCTTCCAAGGAAGAGGGCTAATAATTTGGCATTAAGAATTGGTTGGTACGTGTGGGTAAAGTTGTGCACCCCTGCAGGGTTATTAATCTTTTCGAAAAGCCATGTCCACGGTTATGGACGACTTGGGAACGAACGTGAAGATCATAGAGAATTATAACCAAATGCTAAAACTTGTCAACTAATGTGAGATCCGGAGTACTTCCTCGGGGTTGTTTGAGGGGGTATTCCAGGAAGAGAGGTTCAGTTAATGATGGTTCTTGGTGGATATCGAATATGACTCCGAAGAGCTAGAGTTGTAGTCTTCTTATCCCCTTTTGAAAATGATCTGACTAGACGAGTTTCGTCTCCCTCTTGTTTTGAAAACAAAAGATGGCTTTATGCAAAATAACTCCACTAGCCATAAGTCTTGCGGAGTACACCCTGTACTCAGCCTTGCTTCGTTGTTGTTTTTCTACAGATGATGCTACTCCAACTGAAGGTGGTTTGTACGTCAAAGTCGACGAGTATTCGGGGTTCCCGGGCAGTAGTCTAGGATCTATGGAAGGGTCACTACTTCCATTTACGGCCTCTTAGGCCTTTGCTAAGTTTGTTGTTTAGAACAACTTGTTTGCTTTCGTTGTTTGATGTAATGATGGGTCTGTGACCCCTGGCTTGTATGACTGGTTTGTAACTCTCTTAAGAGTTTACCTTATTAATGTATGGTTTGTATGTTTTGTAATGTTACCGATCTTTCCCTGCGCGTTTCGGAATTTAGGTTAGGCTTATATCAGATGAGGATCTAGTATTTGTCTAGCCCTGATCCCGGGTCGTGACATTTGGATACAACTAACACGGTCTGACGCTGTTTTCAGCAGAATTACCTTGGTGTCTAGTTTTTGTGCAGAAAATCAACTATCAGGAAAAATCCCGGAAAATATGCCAAAAATCCTATTTCACCAGAAGATCCATGGAGCCAGAGTACGAGACGGAGTGGGGGCCTGGGGGGCCACATCCCTGCCAGGCGCGGGCCAGGCCTGGCCGCGCCTAGGGGTGCGGCCACCCCAGGCACCCCCTCGGCCTCCCTCTTCACCTATAAGACGCCTCTTGACCTAAAAACCGAGGGGGTTTCGACATTTTTGAGAAAGAGTTCCGCTGCACCGCCACCACCAGAAATCAAGATTCGGATCCAGTAACTCTGTTCTGGCACCCTGCTGGGACGGAGAATTTGGAGAGGATCATCGCCATCGTCATCACCAACGCCTCTCCATAAACCATACATGTTTCCCTCGTCGATGAGTGAGTAATACCCCACTGCAGGCTATGGGGATGGTAGGGATTGGATGAGTTCTATCATGTAATCGAATAAGATTGTTAGGGCATAGTGCGTAGTATCTCTATTAATGCTATTTGACTTTGTTGCAACTTGTTGTGCTTAATGCTTGTCACTAGGGCCCGAGTGCCATGATCTTAGATCTGAACTTATTACTGAATCATTATTATAGTATTGTTTGTGATCTTATCTGCAAGTTGTGTACACATATCATTGTTCTGATCCAAAGGCCCCGAAGTGACAGAAATTGGGACAACCGGAGGGGATGGCTGTGGTGTGAGGATCACATGTGTTCACGGAGTGTTAATGCTTTGCTCCGGTGCTCTATTAAAAGGAGCACCTTAATTGCCAATAGTTCCCTAGAGGCCCCGCTACCACGGGCTGGCAGGACAAAAGATGTTGTGCAAGTTCTCATTGCGAGCACGCATGACTATATATGGAGCACATGCCTAAGATTGTTTAGTACGTGGATGCTTATTCTTATTTATCTGCAATGCCCTAGATCTTGAAGTTACATGTTTAGACTCGTCCATGCAACGCCTGTCCATCCATCCCTATGCCTACCACGCTCATATCCTACTGTTTGCTACTATTGTTACTATTTATCTTGGTTTGCTGCTATTGTTGCTTTGCTGTTGCTACTACAAACTGTTGCTACTAATAAACCTCTATGAGCAAGAACTATTTCTAGGTGCAGCTGAATTGACAACTCAGTTGTTAAGGCTTGCAAGTATTCTTTGGATCACCTTGTGTCGAATCAATAAATTGGATAATACTACCCTCGAAGACTGTTGCGATCCCCTATACTTGTGGGTCATCAAGACTATTTTCTGGCGTCGTTGCTGGGGAGCATAGATTTATTTGTAAGTTCACTTGGATCTATTATTGTTCACTGCTACTCCTTTCATCATGGGGAAGTCTCGTGATGGAAAGTTTCCTATTTTACCATCCACTACAAGAAGAGGTATAGTCCTAAACACCTCTGTTGCTCTTGATTCACCGTCTGTTATAAGTAAGCTTGTTAAACCACCACCACATACTCATGCTACACACACTGCTACTACTGTTGATCTGAAACTGCTTTTGATACTCATGATGTTTCTTCTACTGTGCTTGATTTGAGTGTTTAATTAGGTCCTTTCCTAGATGCTACTATGGCTAGTCTAGGAAATACTGAAACTCCTAGTGAAGACACTGTTACACCTTTTAGCTCACCTGAGTCTAGAGAGAGTTATGATATTAATGATGGTTACATTGAGCTCACTGATGAATTTGTTGAAGAGTGCCGAAACACACATGGTACTAGTGCTATTAAGAGTCTCCTTGCAAGACGTACCATTATTCCTAAACTGTCCTCTGATCCTAAGTTTGCCACCTCCCCCATAGATATCAAATATAAATATTATAATTTCTCTCTTGATTTATCCTATTTAGACATTGTTGAGAAATAACCTTTTTGTGGTACTAAAAATGAGAGTGTTGTGGCTCCTATGAATGAGCTTTCCACTATGAGTGCTTTATTATCTGATGATTTTAAAATGCACAAGTACTTTGTTACTAAGATCTTCCCTTTTTCACTAAAAGGATAAGCTAGGGCTTGGTTTAATAGATTACCTCCTAGTTCCATTGATAGCCCAGATTGTTTGACTGCTTCTTTCTTCTAGAAATATTTTCCTCCCAGTGCTAGACATGCTGCTTTGTAGAGACTTTTTGATTTTAAAGAGGGAGAAGAAGAGAAATTGACTGAGTCATGGACAAGGTTGTGTGCCTTGATTCATGCACATCCTAGATGTCCATTACCTAAGAATGAGCTTCTTGATATTTATTATAATGGACTAACTGATGATTCTAGGACATACCTAGATAGCTTTGTTGATTGTGTTTTCAGGAAAAGGAATCCTAGAGATGCTGAAGAATTAATGGCTAAGATAAGCAAGAATTTTGATGATTGGCCTTCAACTGAGCTAAATATACCTAAGCCTATTACTCCTGAACCAGTTGTGCCTGAACCAGATCCAATACCAACACCAAAGAAGAGGGGAGTTATTGCATTAAATGATGAAGTGATGAAGCAAGCTAAGAAATGTCTTAAGGAGAAAGGTATTAGAGCTGAAGATGTGAAGAATCTACCTCCTATAGAAGAATTTATGTAAGCCAATTCCCTACTCATCCACTATTGAGGTACACTCTCTCCAACACTTTGATGAAGGTGATATTCCTTATGGTAATCCTCCTGATCAATGTTTAGAGGAACTTGACATTTTTATTGTTAAGCAAGGTAATTTTAATAAACAAGTTCAGAATCATTTATTGGAAAACTCTAGAGCTATTAAAGAGTTGAAAGATATTGTAGAAAGAACTTCTAATGATAATAAAATGCTTTGTAAACATTTTCAAATGGTTCAAACTCAAGTTGATCAACTTGTTAAGGTACAAAAGGATATGCTAGTTAATGCCTCAGGAGATAAACATGCTTATGGAATTAGAACTAGGAGTGGTATAGCTACTCAAGATCCTTTATACCCTGAAGGACACCCTAAAATAATTGAACATGATTCTCGACAAGGTGAAAGTAGTGGTAGTCCTCTTAAGAGAAAGAAAAAGAAACATAAAATAGTTGAGGAACCCCTTGAACCTGCTGTAGATCCTAATAGTATATCAGTCTCTAATGCTGAAACTGAAAGTGGTGATAAAAATGATGCTCATGATAAGGAGGAAGTTGACGAAGAACCTGAGAAGCACACTAAGAATACTAGGTACACTAAGGAAGATTTTATTGCTAATAAACATTGTAAAGAGAGAGAACCTTGGGTGCAGAAACCTATGCCTTTTCCAGGCAATAAACACAAGTCAAAGGAGGAAGAACGCTACAACAAGTTCTGTGAGTGGATGAAACCTTTATTTTTCAAATTCCTTTGACTGATGCTATTAAATTGCCTCCTTATTCAAAGTATATGAAGGAAATTGTCTCTAATAAAAGGAAGATTCCTAATGAGGACATTTCTACTTTGCTTGCTAATTATTCCTTCAATGGTAAGGTTCCAAAGAAACTTGGTGATCCAGGTATACAAACTATTCCTTGCTCTATTAAGAATAATTATGTTAGAACTGCTTTATCTGACTTGGGATCTGGAGTTAGTGTTATGCCTTTTTCCCTCTACAAGAGACTCCAGCTAGAAAAGTTGATACCAACTGATATATCTTTGCAAATGGCTGAGAAGTCAACTACTATTCCTGTTGGTATATGTGAGGATGTTCCTGTTCAAGTGGCTCATAATTGCTTGGTCTTAACTGATTTTGTTATGCTTGAGATTCCTGAAGATGATAATATGTCTATTATTTTTGGGAGACCTTTTATTAATAATGCAGGTGCTGTCATCAATTGTAATCAAGGAAAAGTAACATTCAATATTAATGACAAATAGCATATTGTCTATTTCCTCAAGAAGGTTCCTAAAAGCTATTGCCTGAATTCCATTGAAAATATTGAGAGCATCAAGGTTGGAGAAATATATTGTCCCATTCCATAAGAAAATTTTGAAACTTTTATGATTGGGACCATTGCTATCAAGTATGAGGTAACATAATCACCTTGTGGAATGCAAAGTTTTATTTCATATAAGATTGTTTTGGTAACAAGACTTGATCAACCTTGTTAACAAAAGGATTTTAATTAACAAAATAATGTTTTCACTTGGGTTATACTTGCTTTCTTTTATTTTCCTCCTTCCTAGTCTTTGCCTTTTCTTTTGCTAGCTTTGGTTTTGTTAGTTGTTTGCATGTTAGAGTGTATTAGAACTTCTGTAGTTTGGTTTTTGGTTTACTTTTGCTTCTTCTAAAAAAAATTCTGCGAGAAAATCCGTTTTCATACCCTAAAAATTAGCCAAAAATAAAGTTTCCAGAAAAATCCTAGAAAATTCAAAATAATTTTTTCCTCGAAAAAAGGGCAGAGGAACACCTGGAGTGACCCAGGGGGCCACCCTAGGCCAGCACACCCCTGGTGGGCGCGACCAGCCCCCAGGTGGCGCCTGGCTGGGGTTTGGCCCACCTGGGCCCGTCCAAGGTGCCTACTCCTAGCCATCTTCTTTCTCTCTCCCTAAAAACATCGGAAAACTTTCTCAAGCTCGAGTTCCTGCTGTTCTTTCTCCCGAATTTTGATCTCCTTGCTCAGCCCATCTTTGTTGCTAATTTTTGGAGGGATTGCTCCTTGGTATGTGCCTCCTCCGCTTGTCCAATTAGATTTGTGATTGATAGATTGTATCTTGAGTATTTTGCTGCTATAGGTGTCAGGTTGTGTGAGCTTGCATGCTTGTTCTATGCTGAGAGTTTTAATTTTGATGCATGTGTAGCCCTCTAGCAAGTTCCTATAGTAGTTTCTCATCATTTATCAACTTGGAAATCACTTGGTTTGATGTTTGTCTAAAACTTTCAGAAAAAAGAGGTCATGGACAACCACACATTTGGTGAAATATTTGAGAGTGATGCACCTAGAAGGGAAAGGCCTTCAAGATCATCCTCCCGATCTAGGCCATCATACAATGAGGATCTCATTATACTGCGATTTGGCGACGAGGGAGATGAGGGGGATGCTCACCCTTCCACCTTTTGTGAGACCCTGACGCATGGCTCAATAGGATTGATAGAAAACCTATACCAACAAGTTGCAACTTATTTTCCGGAAGCTCATTCGAAAAGAACTCTAAGGTTAAGCGTGCTTGGCCTAGAGCAATTCTAGGATGGGTGACCGACCGGAAAGTGGGTACCGGGTGCGCATGAGTGAGGACAAAGTGCGCAGAAAAGACTAGTGTTGGTCTGTGGGGTTAGTCTAGAGATCCTATTGAGATGCCATAAGTGACAGTCGTCGGTCCAGAGTGACCGGGGTTGTTACAGAGTGGTATCAGAGCTGACCCTCGCGGTTACACGGGCATGTGTGGGTCAGTGGCGGACATGTGGCGCATGGCGCGTGTGGCCCAGAGTGGACATGGCATGGCACATGTGCCGACACTGGACGCACAGACGTGTGCCAATAGGGGACGTTCCTGGCTTGTGGTTGATCGACGAAGACGTCGATCTTCTAAGGGTGGGTGTATGTGAGACCCTGACGCATGGCTCAATAGGATTGATAGGAAACCTATACCAACAAGTTGCAACTTCTTTTCCGGAAGCTCATTCGAAAAGAACTCTAAAGTTAAGCGTGCTTGGCCTAGAGCAATTCTAGGATGGGTGACCGACCGGGAAGTGGGTACCGGGTGCGCATGAGTAAGGACAAAGTGCGTAGAAAAGACTAGTGTTGGTCTGTGGGGTTAGTCTAGATATCCTATTGAGATGCCAGAAGTGACAGCCGTCGGCCCAGAGTGACCGGGGTTGTTACAGAGTGGTATCAGAGCCGACCCTCGCGGTTACACGGGAATGTGTGGGTCAGTGGCGAACATGTGGCGCATGGCGCGTGTGGCCCAGAGTGGACATGGCATGGCACATGTGCCGACACTGGACGCACAGACGTGTGCCAATAGGGGACGTTCCTGGCTTGTGGTTGATCGACGAGGACGTCGATCTTCTAAGGGTGGGTGTATGTGAGACCCTAACACATGGCTCAATAGGATTGATAGGAAACCTATACCAACAAGTTGCAACTTATTTTCCGAAAGCTCATTCGAAAAGAACTCTAAGGTTAAGCGTGCTTGGCCTAGAGCAATTCTAGGATGGGTGACCGACCGGGAAGTGGATACCAGGTGCGCATGAGTGAGGACAAAGTGCGCAGAAAAGACTAGTGTTGGTCTGTGGGGTTAGTCTAGAGATCCTATTGAGATGCCAGAAGTGACAGCCGTCGGTCCAGAGTGACCGGGGGTGTTACAGAGTGGTATCAGAGCCGACCCTTGCGGTTACACGGGCATGTGTGGGTCAGTGGCGGACATGTGGCGCATGGCGCGTGTGGCCCAGAGTGGACATGGCATGGCACATGTGCCGACACTGGACGCACAGACGTGTGCCAATAGGGGACGTTCCTGGCTTGTGGTTGATCGATGAGGACGTCGATCTTCTAAGGGTGGGTGTATGTGAGATCATGATGCATGGCTCAATAGGATTGATAGGAAACCTATGCCAACAAGTTGCAACTTCTTTTCCGGAAGCTCATTCGAAAAGAACTCTAAGGTTAAGCGTGCTTGGCCTAGAGCAATTCTAGGATGGGTGACCGATCGGGAAGTGGGTACCGAGTGCGCATGAGTGAGGACAAAGTGCGCAGAAAAGACTAGTGTTGGTCTATGGGGTTAGTCTAGAGATCCTATTGAGATGGCAGAAGTGACAACCGTTGGTCCAGAGTGACCGGGGGTGTTACACCTTTCCTTGCCTAACCTTTTTGCGGGCTGCTGGGATTCTTGATGATTTTCTAACCTTGGTTCGGAGGGTTGGACTAACAAGCTATATGCAGGATGAGAGCGTGCAATATGAAACGCTCACTAAAACATTTGTGGAGAGCTTTTCTTTTACTAACAGCTTGTTCAAGCCGGATGTGTCTTTCAAAATATATAGTAGGCCTTACATCATGACCTTGAAGAAATTTTATGAGGCCCTAGGACTTGGTACAACTGGGTCGGAAAAGAAGATTCCATCTCAACCCGATGATTCGTTGGAGCTCTACCGCGGGATAACTAATGATGATAACCGTAGAGCCCAACAGGGAAAGATAAGAAATATTTAACTCCCAGCCATCGGGTACTTTGCTTATTATCTTGCCAGTAGTGTTCTTGGTAGGGAGAACACTAGTAATATTTCCAACTATCATTTGGCCTTCATAGCTGTTGCGCTCAACAATGAAATTAAGTACAATCTTGGTTCTCTCATTGCTCGTCGCTTAGCTGCTAAGGGAACCATTTATGGAGGAATTATTGGTGCACGTGTTGTTGCTGCCTTAGGCCTTGTTGTTGATCCAAATGATATAGTTTTAGATCCTTAGAGGCTTGATCTTGCTGCTATGAAAGCACATCACTTTGTCAATGCTGGTTCTACCCTTGAGAGCATGGTTTATAGAATGTTGTTTACTAACAGGAAAGAGAGAGATCCCTCTCCCCCAAAGCACTTTGTTTAGTATTTCCCAGGGACCTTTGTCACGCTGCAAGGAGGAGATGGATGACAAGCTGCGCATTCTTGGCTTCCATGGACATTATCAGGGGGACGCGCCCTCATACGACCCCTCTATGCACTACATAGGCGAGTCCTTGAGCTCGTATCAGGATGAAGGGGCCTCCTCGTCGTACTACGGAGGTGCACCTTCTTGGTCACCATGGAGTTGAGACCCACTTAGGCCAAAAGCCTAAGCTTGGTGGAAGGTATACCGACATCACACTCAACTATATATCATGTTCGGTTGTATATCCTTTGTATATCCTAAGCTTTGGTTTGCCTTAAAGAAAAATCCAAAAAGATTTTGCTTTGTTTGCTTTTGCTTTGTCTGTTTTTACTTTGTTTGCTTGTTTTAAAAAATCGAAAACACCAAAAATATTTGTTGTTGTTCTTTGGTTTTGTGAGTTCTTTGCAGGGTTCAGCCATCCTCAGTGGATTTTGGTTTCATGTTATTATTCAAGTCACACAAGTGAAGGGCAATAATGAAGATTAAGACAACTTGAGGTGTGGTAAGAGGCTGGTAACAAACTCTATTTGTTTTCATTTTTGTACATATACTCATCATTGTGAGCATGCTTAGTTTGTTCATGTAAGGTGTATGTTACTGATGGATGCTTAGTAGTTCTTGCTTGTCTGTGATTAGCTCCAGCTTGCTAATAGTTTGTAGCATGTCATATGAATGTTTGATTGCATTGTTTTATTCATATTTTGGTATGATATTGTGGTACCCTCCTCTAAAAGTTTTGTGTGAATCGACTTGGAACATGCTCACGCATGCAAATGACTAAGTAATAGTCAGTAAGCCTTGATGATTTATTTTGCCTTAGATATCTTGTATCACTTTCATGCGATAATTAGTCCTATTTTGTGACAAGCATGATTATGACAATTATTGCTCTCTCGTTTGTCGCTCCCTCTCTATTGCTATCCTTCACTTGCACTGAGTATGGCTCTACTTATGCTTCCAAATCCCCAAAACCAATATTGCCAGTTGTGTCCACCATACCTACCTATTAGCATCATTTGCTAATTCAGTGAATATTCATTATGCCTTGTTTTCTTCCAAATAAAATGTTTGACTGTTTTGAGAAAATTAGTCAGTAAAGCTCTCACGAACTTGATGGCACACTTTATTTCTTGCACTTAATAATCCTGAACCATTGTGACCTATCCATGAAAGTTATATGCTTGCAAATTATAGGCTGGGAGTTAGCAGATATGTGCTGTCATGGGGACGCTTTCAACACTTATGGATACATATCCAGTTGATACCTTGCTCTTTTATGTGCGGATGTCGTCGGTGTGAAATAAAAGCGGAGCTTGTGAGTCGATGGAGTATATATATGTGTTAGAGAAACGCCTGGGCCGCTAGCCTAAGCCATGCCTAATCATGGTGGAAACTTGCAGCATTACCATACTGAGCATCTATGAAGCATCCTCAATAAAAATCTATGCAAATAGTAAATAAAAAGATCGCCGATATTCTCAATGTCTGCTTGCCTTGTCATTTTGATCACGCGATAGCTCATGTATCATGTGCAAGGGGTACCACGTTGGCGGTTCTCTATGATATCCATGTATTTAAAATGACAAGAACTTACAGGTAACCAAAGTTGAGTAGCATGTGGAGCGGCCCTCGTACTCAAGGGACATGGGATTTCCAGTTTATGGTCTGTCAAGCATATAACTCATATTGGACCTCACTTTCACCTTAACCATATAAAGATCCCTATGATGGGGGCAATGAGAGGTCAAAGCTAATGAGTACCTTACTTTCAGCATTTGGAAGCCTTTCAAACTTTTAAAAACCTTTTCACTTCCTTGTTGAGTCACCACTTATTCTATGAGCACCTTCTCGAGAGCATAATTGTCAATCTTGTGTTTGTCTCAAAACTTGGTTAATTATGTCATTACTTTGATGCTTATATCTCTGATATCTTTACTTCTAGTCTTCACTTGAACTTCAGAGGTGCCTTGGCATTTCTATTGTGCTCTACAAACATAGGAAAGCGAGATACCACTCTATCATACCTTTTATGAGCATTGCAATGTTGCTTATGTTTATGTTCCATGCTACTTATTAATATTGAGTTGGTGTCTCTTCATACCTTGCAATGACTATTGAGCAGACTCAGTTGCATACTTCTTATTATGAATGGTTTAAGTGTCTACTCCTGTGCTAGAATATATACATCATATGAAGCAAATGTGTTCGTGAAAGTTCTTTTATCGCACTTAGTTTTCAACTGAATTTCTTGAGGACAAGCAACAAACTAAGCTTGGGGGAGTTGATACATCTAAAACGTATCTACTTTCCCAAACACTTTTGCTATTGTTTCTCCTATAAACTTGTGTGATTTGGATACAACTAACACAGACTAACGCTGTTTTCAGCAGAATTACCTTGGTGTCTAGTTTTTATGCAGCAAATCAACTATCAGGAAAAATCCCGGAAAATATGCCAAAAATCCTATTTCACCAGAAGATCCACGGACCCAGAGTATGAGACGGAGTGGAGGCCTGGGGGCCCACACCCCTGCCAGGCGCGGGCCAGGCCTGGCCGCGCCTAGGGGGGTGCAGCCACCCCAGGCACCCCCTCGGCCTTCCTCTTCGCCTATAATACGCCTCTTGACCTAAAAACCGAGGGGGGTTTGACGTTTTTCAGAAAGAGTTCCGCTGTGCCGCCACCACCAGAAACCAAGATTCGGATCTAGAAACTCCGTTCTGGCACCCTGCCGGGACGGGAAATTTGGAGAGGATCATCGCCATCGTCATCACCAACGCCTCTCCATCAACCATCCATGAGTGAGTAATCCCCCGCTGTAGGCTATGGGGATGGTAGGGATTGGATGAGTTCTATCATGTAATCGAATAAGATTGTTAGGGCATAGTGCCATGACTTTGTTGCAACTTGTTGTGCTTAATTCTTGTCACTAGGGCCCGAGTGCCATGATCTTAGATCTGAACTTATTATTGAATCATTATGATAGTATTGTTTGTGATCTTATCTGCAAGTTGTGTACACATATCATTGTCCGGATCCAAAGGCCCTAAAGTGACAGAAATTGGGACAACCGGACGGGATGGATGTGTTGTTTGGATCACATGTGTTTACGGAGTGTTAATGCTTTGCTCCGGTGCTCTATTAAAAGAATCACGTTAATTGCCAATAGTTCCCTAGAGGCCCCGCTACCACGGGCTGGCGGGACAAAAGATATTGTGCAAGTTCTCATTGCGAGCACGCATTACTATATATGGAGCACATGCCTAGGATTGTTTAGTACTTGGATGATCATTCTTATTTATCTTCAATGCCCTATATCTTGAATTTACATGTTTAGACTCGTCCATGCAACGCCCGTCCACCCATCCCTATGCCTACCGCGCTCATATCCTACTGTTTGCTACTACTGTTACTATTGCTCTTGTTTTGCTGTTGTTGTTGCTTTGCTGTTGCTACTACAAACTGTTGCCACTGATAAACTTCTGTGAGCAAGAACTATTTCCAGGTGCAGCTGAATTGACAACTCAGTTGTTAAGGCTTGCAAGTATTATTTGTGTCCCCTTGTGTCGAATCAATAAATTGGGTAATACTACCCTCGAAGACTGTGGCGATCCCCTATACTTGTGGGTCATCAGTACCTCCCACTAATGTTGATGGGCACGGTCCGCCAATGGATCAATGACTTGCCGGAGAAGTCCATATGCAATTGATTGGACATGCAAGAAGCATTCACCAAGAATTTCGAGGGTACATACAAACTTCCCTGCATTGTCACTGATATACAACGGTGCGTCCAGGAGAATGACGAGACATCTCGAGCCTACCTCTCCCGCTGTATGGATATGAAAAGTTCCTGCATAGGAGTGCATGATCAGACCACTATTGCCGCCTACATTGATGGTTTTGAAAAGGGCACCTTGCTCCGACATAGGTTGAAGCGCCTACAGGATAATCACAAGCTGGATCTCAATCAGATGATCTCCCTGGCCAGTGAATTCGCGGCTACCGATAACGATGCTCGTGGCTTGATGCGTCCATTTTGTATCACTATTTTATATCATAATTTACTATTATTCATTGATATATTTAATATTAAGAAATGATACTTATGTTACTTCTTCTATTTTGCATTTTTGATGACTTCTGGAGGATGAACCGCCGGAGTTAGGATTCTGATGGAAAAAGTGTTGTGCAGATGCAATATTCGCGAAGATCAGAAAATCCCAGAAAATAATACGAAAATTCCTAATTTTAGTAGATGAAGGAAGCCATAAGGAGGAGTGGAGATGGGCCACAGGTGGCCCACACCACCCCCTAGCACGGGCCCCCTGGGCCGCGCCACCAGGCTGTGTGGTCACCCTGGCCTACCTCTGGCATCGCCCTTTGGCGTATATAATCCTCTCGACACCCTAAGACTCGGTGAGAGACCACATAAAGATTTCGCCGCCTCTACGGGGCGGAAACTACAGAGAGAGAAAGAGCTCTCTGGCAGGCAGAATTATGCCGAGGAAATTCCTTCCCGAATAGGGGAGATCGTTGCCATCAACACCGTCATCAGGCTAGACTTCATCAGGATCATCATCATCTCCACCAACACCATCACCACTACTCCATCCCACTGTAAAAATTGGGTTGAATCTTGCATAGTTCTTAGGGGAAACTTTCTCGGTGTTGATTACTTGTTGTAGTTGATGCAATTGAGTGGAACCATTGAATTATTGTTCATGTTTAGATTGTTACTTATGTTTATTTCATCTCTGATTTTGATCCATATGATGTCTCGTAAGTAGTTTGTTTAGTTCTTGAGGACATGGGAGAAGTCATGTTGTTAGTAGTGGAATTGTGTTGAAAAATATTTAATGGTTTGATATTTAAGTTGTGGTGCTATTCTTCTAGTGGTGTCATGTGAACGTCAACTACATGATACTTCACCTTTATGGGCCTAGGGGAACACATTGTGTATTTGGCTACTAATTGTGGGGTTGCCGGAGTGACAGAAACCTAAACCCCCGTTAGGAAACTATTGCACAAGGGAGTGCAGGATCTCAGAGTTTAATGTTGTGGTTAGGTTTTTATCTTAATTACTTTCGTGTAGTTGCGGATGCTTGCAAGGGGTATACTCACAAGTATGTATTAGTCCAAGTAAGGTCGATACATTAGCATAGATTCACCACACAACACTTGTCCAACCAAAGAAGATTAATCAACTATATGAAGAGAAAGCACTTGACAATATTCCCATGTGTCCTCGAGAACGTTTGGTCATCTTAAGTAATACAACCGGCTTGTCCTTTGCTAAAGAAAGGATTGGGCCACTTGCTGCAATTATTATTATTGTCTTTTATTTACTCGCACTTTATTTATCTGCATTATCAAAAACCCCTAAAAATCCGTTTGCTAAGTATTTACAGCGAATCCTTGATCCAAAACACTTGTCAACACCTTCTGCTCCTGGTTGGGTTCGACACTCTTATTTATCAAAAGTACTACGATACACCCCCTATACTTGTGGGTCATCATGGCTCTTTGCCGGAAATTTCCATTGCAACCCAAGCTAAGAGGAACAATAGCACTAAGCAGAAGAGTTCGCTAGAAGAAAAGCCAACCTCTGACATGGTCGCAATGTCGTTTGTAGGCAGAGGTGATGGCGGACAGCGTGGCCGAGGCCAGGGGGCTGGTCGTGGGTAGCAGCACGGTAGTGGAACTATCCCGGTAGCACCTCGCATTCCCCAAATGTACGAGGAATACCGCGATATGTCGTGCCTCATACACCTCAACGCCAAAGGCAAAGCTACCCACACCAATCGCCATTGCAAGTTCGTCAATGATCTCAAAGAAGACCTAGAGTCCGGCTACAAGCAAAGCCAGAAGTACCGACCGCGTGGCAAGGGAAAAGGGAAGAAGAAGGAAGAGGAGTCCAAGGATTCAAGTGACATGGACGAGGAAGTTGACCCCAAGAACGCCAACAAGGGCGATGGCAAAAGAAAGAACCCCTTCGAGAAGAAGGCCCCCATCTACCATACTTTCCTTGGCACCCTAACTGTCCATGCTCAAAAGACCTCTCTGAGGATTCTAAGGGCCACCCTACCCCCAATTCCCTAGTACCTGCGCTAGTCAAAAGTTCCAATCACATGGGACAGGAAGGATCACCCTGACCTTGTTCCAACAGAGAACCAATACTCTATGGTCATCAACCCCTTGATTGATGGCAATGAGTTCACCAAGTGCATGGTGGATATCGGAAGCAACATCAACATTATGTACCTGGATACACTGCAAAAGATGAACTTGATGGAGACCAACCTAAGACGGACCAGCACCATGTTCCATGGCTTAGTTCCTAGTCGGGAGGCTTGGTACCTTGTGTGCATCACGCTTCCGGTTGCTTTTGGCGATGTTAAAAACAACCACCAAGAACACGACCCTTGAAGTGGTCCCCTTCAAGAGCGTGTACCACGTCATATTCAGACGCGGCATCTTCCACTCCTTCATGGCCAAGCCATGCTTCATCTACAACGAGCTCAAGATACCCGGGCCAAACGGTGTCATCACCGTATCCGGAAGCTTTTCAAAGGCAAGGGATTGCGAGATTGGAGAAGCAGCCTTTACAGAAGTTGTCCTCTACAACGAAGAATTCAAGGAGATCCAGAGCAAGGTCGACAACTCGGAGATGCCAGCATCGAAGAAGCAAATTTCTGACTTCGATCCTGCCTTCAAGTCCGCCATCGAGACCAAGCTGGTGGAACTTGTGGTAGGCGATGCCTCCAAGGTCACCTCCATAGGGACGAACCTGGATCCCAAATAGGAAAGCACACTCGTCGAGTTCCTCCGTGAGAATAGGGACATCTTTGCCTGGCAACCTGCCGACATGAAAGGTGTACCTAGGGAACTTGCCGAGCACATCTTGAATATTGATCCAAAATGCAAACTGATGAAACAACCTCTACGACGCTTCGAGGACGAGAAGAGACGCGCCATAAGCAAATAGATAGCTAGGTTACTTAAGGATAGTTTTATCCAAGAAGTCCTTCACACCCAATGGGTGGCCAATCCTATACTTGTCCCCAAAAAGGGAACCAAAGAATTAAGAATGTGTGTTGATTACACCGGCTTGAACAAAACATGCCTGAAGGATCCGTTTGCTTTGCCTTGCATTGACCAATTCATTGAATCGACGGCTGGCTCGGAACTTCTATGTTTTCTAGATGCATACTCAGGATACCACCAGATCAGGATGAGGAAGTCGGACAAATTGGCCACTTCGTTCACCACACCTGATGGCACATTTTGCTACGTCACAATGCCCTTTGGGCTGAAAACGCAGGTGCTACGTACCAGCGGACTATGTAGCATTACCTAGACGACCAAATTGGCCGGAATATTCACGCCTATGTGGACAATATCGCGGTGATGTCTAAAAATCAAATGACTTAATCTCCGACTTTAAGGAAACCTTTGATAATCTCCGGAAATACAACATGATACTTAACCCCAAGAAGTGTGTCTTCGGGGTTCCATCCGGCAAATTGTTGGGCTTCATCGTTTCCCAACATGGAATCGAGGTCAACTTGGAGAAGATAAAGGCCATCCTCAACATAAACCATCCGACATGACTGAAGGGCATCCAACGTCTCACAGGCTGCGTTGCAACAGTATTCCAGTTCATCGGCCGACTTAGAGACAAGGCCTTGCCGCTATACAAGTTGCTGAAGAAGGCGGACAAATTCATATGGACAAACAAGGCGGACACTGCGCTTAAGGAGTTAAATAGGATAGTTTCTTCAGCCCCTGTGCTTGCAGCACCGGATCCAATGGAGCCTATGTTGATCTACATGGCAGCCACCAACCAGTTTATCAGCATCGTCATCATGGTGGAGAGGAAGGAACCAACGCATGAGTACGGATTACAATGACCAGTGTACTATATAAGCGAGCTCTTGATGGATTCCAAGCAACATTACCCCCACTACCAAAAGCTAGCTTATGGAGTGTTCCTTGCTTCTCGGAAGCTAAGGCACTACTTCTAGGAGCACCCTATCACAGTAGTGAGCAAGGCTCCACTGTCCAACATCATCAATAACATCGACGCCATGGGACAGGTCGCAAAGTGGGGCATTGAGTGTGCCGCCTTCGAGATCACCTACAAGAGACGAGATGTTATCAAGTCACAAATCTTAGCAGATTTTATTGCAGATTGGACGGACATGATAGATGCTACTCCTATACTAGAGCCAGAGTACTGGGTGATGCACTTTGGCAATTCAACTCTACTCTATGGCTCAAGGGCTGGTGTGCAACTACAGTCACCAACAGGAGAAAAACTGCATTATGTCGTGCAAATACACTTTGAGGCTTCAAACAACATGGCAGATATGAAGCACTCATTCACGGACTTCGCGTAGCCAAATATATTGGCATCAAGCGCATAGTTTGTTGTGGAGATTCCGACTTGGTTGCCCAGCAAGTGGCTGGCACCTGGAACGCGCGGAACCCTATGATGGCGGCATATCGAGACAAAGTAGACGAGATAGCCAAGTGCTTCGACGGCTACAAAGTCAAGTATGTCAAGAGGCAGGAAAATGAGGCAGCTGGTCTGCTCTCAAAGCTTGGATCAGGACGAAACCCAATTCCTCCTGGTGTTTTTTGGAGCATCTACGGACCCCATCCGTGAAGGGAGCCGACCACGAGAACCCGGATAGAGTTGACTCATTTGTTAATGCAGTAACAATAGTCCCTCTGGCTTGGACACAACCGTTCATGGAGTATCTCGTACACAGAACTTAGGCCATCGACGAAGTCGAAATTTGGAAAATAGTACATCGAGCAAAGGTCTATACCATAATTAATGGGTAGCTCTACAAAAGAAGCACCACTGGTGTATACCTAAAGTGTGTTTCCCAGCAAGAAGGTATTGATATCCTTCATGAGATCCATCTCAGAGATTGCGGACATCACGCTACTCCTCGATCTTTAGTCTCCAAAGCCTTCTGGCAAGGATTCTATTGGCTGACCGCGAAGGCGGACGACGACAAGCTGGCATAGGATGCCAATATTATGCCTGACAACCACATGTATAAGCTCAAGAATTGCGGACTATACCAATAACTTGGACGTTTGTAGTCTGGGGGCTTGACATGGTTGGACCATTATAGACGACACCTTGTGGGTTTACACATCTGCTAGTAGCAGTTGATAAATTCACAAAATGGATAGAAGCTAAACCCATTAGAAAGCTTGATGGGGCAACTGCCCTTAGGTTTGTTCGGGATCTAGTGGTGAGATTTGGTCTCCCACATAGCGTCATCACCAACAACGGTAAAAACTTATCACTCAGAGAAGTAGAGGCTTATTGTTGGGAGAAGGGCATCCGACTTGATCTAGCATCTGTGGCGCATACATAATCCAATGGTCAAGTTGAGCGGGCCAATGGATTAATTCTACAGGGAATAAAGCCACGTCTAGAAGAACCGCTACATAGAGCAGCTAGAGCCTGGGCGGAGGAGTTGCCATATGTTTTATGGAGTTTACGAACTACTCCTAACAGATCTACCGACTACACCCCTTTCTTCATGGTATATGGAGCAGAAGCAGTTCTACCCTCCGACATCCTCCACGATTCACCAAGGGTTTCCGCCTACGACGAAGATGACGCTAAAGAATTCAGACGCCTAGATGTAGACCTTCTCGAGGAGTAACGTGTGCTGGCATGCAAGAGGTCCGCCATCTACCAGTAGGAGCTACATAGCTACCATAGTCACCGCGTCCGGCATCGCTCCTTTAAAGAGGCGGATATGGTGCTCTGACTTAAGAAGAAGTCACACAAATTATCCCCGCTATGGGAAGGACCGTTCATCATAAGCAAGGTGCTACTCAATGGTTCCTATTACCTCATTAGCAATCATGAATTAGAGGATAGGACAAATGAGGATCATAAGCGTAAGCGACGTGACCCAGATGATGACTACCCAGAGCTTGATCGGCCATGGAACATAGCATAACTACATCCTTTCTACACTTAGCATATTTTATTATCTATTGTGTACTTCTTATATGATCAATGAAATAAAGCTCTTTGGTTCACTCATATGCTTGAGTGTTTTACCTCCTTTAGTGTTCATTTTTGGACCATATAAAACCTTTAAGCGCAAGCTTTGCACTTGTGAAAAATCCGCCTATGGGCGTTAGCTTAAGTTTTCTAGTCTACATGTTCTTTGTTGTTTTTATGTGGATTCTAGAGTAGTGACTTTAGGCACTTGAAGTCGGCGATTTTGTGCTTAGGTTTTTGACGGTGCCATTGGGTATCATCGCCTGAGCGCATAGTTCTGACTAAGGGTCTTCTGACTCATGAGAAGTCAAGCATAAGAACCAGAGTAATGGATAAGCCAACACTTTCTTAGAAAATATATACATGCTGGAATTAGTTCTTAAGTAGCTGGAAACTTATAGCAATAGTTTTCTACCTTAAAATAACAACATTGTTTTTCCGCATACATAAACCAACTAGAGGTGACAAATATTACAAAGTGTTTTCACTTCTCTGGTACAGGGGACTTCGAGACTACATCATCGGTCGTGGGAGAGCCATCTTGTTCATCAATGAAGTCGGTGGTCTTCAGTGACTCGGAGCTAGCCTGGTTGGCATCAAGCACCTCAAGGGGCAAAAAGGTGTCCGACTTGACCAATTCGGTGACCCTGTTGTCGTAGCTGGCGAGCGAAGACCAGATTGCATCGTGGTCGATTTGTTGACCGTCTTCGTCCATGTTAGGGAGACCCGAGGTCACTATGTCGATGTTGGCGTCGTCATAATGGGCCTTGACCAAGCTAGGGCCATCCTAGCGACATCCTAGGTACATGAAGCTTTCCAGCTTACGATACACTCGGGGGCTCGGTGAAGGATCTCTGAGTACTTCATGATGGAGTCTACTGCCTTGATGTTGATGTCCAAGGGCTTGGCAATCTCTTTGTCCTGGGTGATTGCGGTGTTGACGAAGTTGTAGGTAAGAACCATGCATTCTTTTGGCAGAGGAGCATTATTGGCCAGGCCAATAGGGGTTGTATTTCCGACCAAGATGTTGGAGTACATGAGTTCACCACAATAATATCAAAAGTGCCTGATTTACAGAAGTACAAGACAGAGAACACTTACCAATGACGCAACTCTCATCTTGTTGGAGAACCTCCACCATGGAGTCCCATTCCTTTTGGAGGGTTTTGTATGCCTCAAGGTTCTGAGCATTTGCTCTTCGGCAGCTTTTTTATGCTCCTTGAGGATCGCAATCTCCTCCTTAAGTCCTTGATCTCCGTGTTTGCAGATTCTTGCGCAGCAGCTAGTGCATCTTCATGCATCTTCAGAGAATCATCCCTCTCATGCTTCAAGATTTTGTTTTGCTATCTAGCTCCTAGATGTGCTTGGATTGCTCAACAATATATTTGGATTTGCCAATAGCTTCTGCAAGTCAGAGAAATGACAGAGCACAATGAGTAGTCGGAAGATAATAACATAAGAGCAAGTTGATAATGAAACTGAAAAGATAACATACTCTTTCCCTTGGCGACATGTTCCTTCAAAAAGGCGGTTTTACCCTTTTCAGCTTCACGATCCTTGTGCATCTGGTGGAACTTGTCGTTAGCGGAAACCCTCCATGCATTCTCATGCTTCAAATAAAAAAAAAGGTTACTTAGTCTACTTGGAGCATCTAGCCAGATAAATTTCTGCCTAGTGGCTCGGGGGCTACAGTCCAAGTTTTTAACTCAAAGCTATGCTTAGTCTTTCTTTAAGCATCTAGTCAGAACTAATTATGTTTCAACTAGAGGCTTGGGGGCTACAGTATTGAAATTTACAAACACTATGTATGCTACTCTAAAAGTATCTAGTCGGAATAATTCATTCAAACTACATACTTGGGGGCTATAGTACAAAGTTTCTTACTTAGTCACTCTTAGAGCATTCAGCCAAAAAGACCAAGGGCTTTCCGTCTAAATCCTCGGGGGATATAGTGGGATTTTATGTATGAAATATAAAAGGCATATATAACTTACAAGTGCAATGATCTTGAGGTTGCTGGCGCTCTCAGCAAACAGTGTGCCAAAGAAAATTGTGTTAACTCGGAGAATTTCCGCCTGCTTGAGTAGCTCCTCAAGACCACATGAAGGAGAAGTCGGCGCAGCACCAGGAGCCAGGGCAGAGCTGCTTGGAGTGAGCACTAGTAAGATAATCTTCGGAAGCTCAGTCTGGTTCATGGGCGCAGCAATTCCGCCTTCCATAGAAGTTTCGCCTTCCACCATCAATTCCTTACCGCTTTCAGTGGCATCCTTAGTCGGAGCTTCAGCCACTTTGGAGGATGTGCTCTCCTGTGTCGCCTGCTTGCTGGCAAGGTGGATCACCGCAGCAGCATCTGGGACCTCCTGAGAAGGAGTATTGTCCACTTCCATGGCGGAAGGTTCAGATGTTACCATTGTCGGAGATCCAATGTGTGCGGTGGAGGGTTGAACGGCAGGAGTAGGAGGAGCAATGGCGGGAGATGCTTGGAGAAGCATATCTCTAATGTTTTTAGAATCCCAGAGTCTTGGAGGTCTTCTTCAAACTAAGGTAGCCTTCTTCCTGAAACATGCAAAAGTATAAGTATAGGAATAAGATGAGAAAAATGATGATGTCGGATGAAAAGAGGCTTACACAAAATCCGGTGCCTTATTCAAAGGGATACTGGTTAATCTACTTTTCTCCGCCTCCAGGGAGGCGATGGATCTCTTGGAGGCTCCACCCTCCATTTTCTTTTTTTCCTCCGTCAATAGCGTTAGAGGTGGATCCCTTCCGCTTTTGCACTAACGGGACTTCGTTGTTGGACATGACTATAGGGTTACCAACCTTGTTAAAATATAAGGTAAGGTAGAATCCCCTGTGTTTACAATGCTAGTCCCTGGATCAATAGCTAGCATCCACAGTTTAGATGTAATATCAAGAAACAAAGGTCATAATATAACTTTATAACCAGGCATAACATAAGTTTATTACATCAAACATAGCTCATTTGGCTATTACATTACATTGCAGCGGAATAACTATACGTAAGGGTCCTTCATCTTCAAAGTGCCACAGGCAGATGTTGGTTGTAGACTTTGTAATCCTAATCAATCAATCTTCACTAAAAACAATCAAACCTGCAACATACAAGTTACAGCCACAAGGGTCAATACATTTGAATTGTATTGGCAAGTGATACTATGGTAGTATGGTGGAGTCTATCATCTATATGCATTTGGCTAAGTGGAGTTGAGGCTTGCATTGCTCAAAATAGATTTTTCCTTAACATTTGAAAATACTAAGTTTTTGATAAAAATCATTTTTCTCAATCAAAGATTGAAGATCCTTTACAAGGCATCTCTCAATCAAAGATTGAAGATTTCAAACAACCCTTGTTCAAACCACAAGTTTTACTTAGAAATTGGAATGATGAGATTCTTGATAGCTTCCATGTCTTGATGCTCAAATTGTCCTTTACCAGGGACATGGCTAAGTACTTAGATTTTTCACTCTGCAGAGGTGGTGCACTTTCCCCACAAGACTTGGTTTCCCAAGACAAGATCTTTCAGAAGACTTCCCTTAGACCATCATGGACGCGCTCCAACCTATCAAACACTACCACCCACTGTCCATATGGCTAAGTTCTTGCAACCTATATGATCATGGCAGAGCCCATATTGCCAAGTGGTTGCACTTGAAGCTTCTCAACATTTGACATCTCAAATCTCTTTGTTCCTAGGTGGCCATCCACAAGTGAGATACACAAGGTTCACCAGTCCCCTGGCCTTGTGTAACCACTCAACCAAAAACCACCAAGCAAGTCCCATTCCACCCAGGTGATTCATTAACTTAGTTGTTTTATTAAACAAAACACAAGTCCTTAGACTTAGAAATTTTTCCATAGTGTGAATATATATTCCACCCATGTTTTCTATTATCTAGGCTAAGCTTGATAGTAATAGGATTCTTAACTTAGAAAAATCCTACTAAGGATTCATCTACTAGGTTTTCCTATAGCAAGGTTTATACTTAGCAAAAATCCATGCAAGTTTTACTTAGCAAAATCACTAATGCATAGAGAAAGTAATGGGACAAAAGATATGAAGCATCACTTGCCTTTTTGGTAGAGGGTATAGGTTCACTCCTTGTCCTTGCAACAATCACACTCTTCAAGTCACTACAAATCAATCAAGCAAGGCACAAACTCAATCTACCAATCAAGCAAACAACTCACATAAAATAACAAAGTCAAAGTAATGCATGCAAGCATGCCAAGCTTTGTTTTGTTTGAAAAAGTGGTTCCTAGTGGGTCATAGACATTTTGAAAACACATATTGGTCATTTTGTAAAGTGGCAAGTCATTTGCTAAACGTTTCACCTCAAAAACCATTTTCAAAACAAAGTATCATTTTATGTGGTGTAGAAACACATTTTTTTTCCTAAGGCATTAATCTCTAAGGTTCACCCAATACATTTTCAACTTATAAAACTTGGTGTTTAGGGTCAGAGAGTTTAAAACAAAACATTTTCCAAAGGTTTTCTTCCAAAATCATTTTTAATAAATAAACCACATTTCTATTTGACTAGAAATGGTTTTAAATCAGGAATCATTATTTTGTTTCACCAAATTCATTTTTTTGAAACCACAAAGTGGTTCCCAATGTTAGTAGGTTTGGTCCAAAGCATTTTCTCCAAAGTTTTTACTAAAAACCATTTTTCATAAACAAAACAATAGTTTTATTTGGCTAGAAATGGACTAAACTAATTAATCCATTCTAAACTTTTCCAAAATCATTTTCCAAAACATGGGTTGGTTCCTAGGGTCAGTAAGGTCACAACAAACCATTTTGCAAAGGTTTTAACCCTAAAAATCAATTTTAAACAATTTTTATACTCTAAACAAGCACACAAATGAATCTGCAAAAACAAGCAAACTAACAGATACTATTTGCTAAACCAAGGGTATGGTTGTCTAGGTCTTGCTCTCCTGAATTCAACGATATAAAATTTGTAATTTTGGACGTGTGGTTTGAAAGTTATAGATTTTACAAGATTGAACTTCTAATAGGAAAGTTTCTGTTTTTAAAACGAGGTCTGAGCCACGTGTCATGTTTTAATTCGTCGGTACCGGTTCACTAGGATCGAGCTACGTGGTGCGTTAGATCTAAGTTTAATCGTGTGGCTCAGGTTCATCCTTATCCCTTCGGTTAGTCATTCTATCCAAGCCATCAGATGCAGATCTAACGGTTCCTATTGCCCTGGCCAAATAGCAGCGGCGCTGGCGGCGGCAGGTGGCGGCGGTGGGGTCTGTCAGCGGCGGAGCCGGTGATACAAGAAGCGAGAGGGGACGTGGTGTGGCTTACCGAGATCGCCGTGGCATGGAGATTCTCAACCTGCTCGCTTTGGTTGAAGGGGCGCACGGGGCTATCCTTGATTGCTCGCCGGAGACGAGCTGGCTTCGGGCGGTTCAGGAGGTCGTCGAGCGCGAGGATAGGGGGCGCCCTAGGAAAAACGGATGGTGTTGTTAGGTTCGTATGAGCTTGGAGATCATCATCGTGTCCACGGGGATGAGAGGGGAGGTTGGGTACTACCTAGGGACGTCGTCGGAGAAGAGGGCAGACGGCGGTGCTGCAGGTCGTCGTCGAAGCCGAGGCTACAGGGCACCCGCGGATGAATGACTGGCACGGAAAGATGCGCCAGGATGCGGTGAGCGTGCTCGTGTGCTCGGGGAGGCAGGAGGTGGTGTGGCTCGGCCGGAATTTCTCTGGGACGCTCGTCGGAGCAGAGGAGCTCGGGGAGGAATTGGGGGCGGCCTGGTGGCGTGCTTGGGGAGGAGTCAGAGGGGAACGAGAGAGGAGAGGAAGACGTTTTATCGTGCGTGATCACTGCAGGTTTTACTCGCGGCATTAAGGCGAATTAAATCGAGGATTGATTAACAGAGAACGGCGACATTGTCTGAGGAAGAACGAGCCGCGGTGAAGACGATGGCTAGAGAAGTGGGACCGTTGCGTGGCTTTGCGGGCTGTTTCAGCGGTGAGGAAAAACGGTTCGGGGGAGGGTGAAAATGATGAACAGGCGAGTGGGTCCGCTTGGCAGTGAAATAAAGGGAGTGGGGGTGGGGTCCAGTTGTCACTCTCTGTGCGGGTAAGTTTCTGAGTGAGAAAAGAATGCTTCGGGGAAGAGAACAGGTGGGCTAGGTGGGCTGCTGCTGGGCCTTAGTGGGCTGGGTCTGTTTTCATATTTTTTTTCCTTCCTGTTGTCTTTTTCTTTTCCAAATCAAATTCTGTTTTTGAAAATCAACTCACAAATCAAACCACAAAACAAACATTCAAACAATTTCAAACAAACATCAAACTTTTCATTTGAATTTGGTTCTGTTTAAGACATCAACCAAAGTCCAAAATGAAATAATATTTTTATTCATTTTAGGATCCATTCCATAATTAAATAAAATGGATCTTTAGTTATTTAATAAAATAGGGTTTGATTTAATTAATAAAATCTCCATTTGAAAACCAAATATTTTCAAAACCAAATCAGTAGGTTTTATTTGAAAATAATGAATACTTGGAAAACTTGTTTAAAACAAAATAACATTTTTATTATAGGGTCCATTAATAATTAAATAAAATGGACCTTAGTTAATAAATCAAATAGGATAGGTTTTATTTAAATCTTTATTTTGAAATCTAGAATAAAACCCAAAACACTTCAGTAGGTTTTATTTTGAGAATATAAAATACTTGGAAAACTTATTTTAAATAAATAAATAAGTTTTGATGTTTTGGAAATAGTAAAACCTTTATTAATAAAACTTGGATATTTAAATCCTTTTTATTTGATTTTAAATAAACCTCTACTATTTTAATCAAATCAAAACCTTTTGTTTCAAAGTCTTGGCCAAGGTTTAATTTGGCTTTATAAAATAATCTTTTATTTATAAATCTATCTTTGTTTTTGAAAACCAAATCCTTTTAAAAAGATCCAAAATAGTAGTTCCAAAATATTTTATTTTCCTTTATTAAATGTTTATCTTTTTAAATCCCTTTAGGATTTTATTTGATCCAACTGGTTTGAAGTCCCAACTGAATTCAAAAAGTTTCTTCTGGCCTTGAAAATCAAACAAAGTTTTATTTTATTCATTTATTTTTCACATTACAAGATTTGGAAAATCTTGGGATGTGACAATGACAGTGAATTACTTCATCTTGGGGTCATAGACTTGAGGAGCCATGCAGGTCTCCTCCAAATACCCCAGCTGTTAAGGGAATCCTAAGTGTTAGTTGCAAAGGTATGTGCAAGATAGAAGAACTGGAGTATATGTCAAAAAGCAGTGAACAGGAAATAAATGAATACCTTTGGGCACTTGCCGCCCTCAAACAGGTCATAGGTGATGGTGAATCCACGCTTCTGATCCTTCACCTTGACTCTGTCCTTGAGGCTAAGCTTGATGGAGTCACTTGAGAAATAGTCCTCGGAAATCCGGAGGCTATCTTTTCTATCTTTGGTGTACTGGTACATGAGCTTCACGCGGTATTGCAGAGGTTGGATCCGCCTGACGAACCAGCACATGGCTAGGTCAAAGTCGGTTAGACCCGTCTCTACGAGCCAGTCAATCCGCCCTACGTCGCGAGAGGCTTCATCATCGGAGGGGAGGAGGGCTTGTGATCTCCATGTCAGGGCTTCAGTGGCGGCCCCATCAACGAAAGCCGGGTATAACTCTTGTCGGTTGACCAGAGTGATATCTGGGCCATAGAAGTACATATATTGCCAGGTCTTGCAGGACTCGTGTCCTACGATGTCGGGGAATCGCCGGCCAGGATGAATCTTGAAGTTAATTGTTCTGCAGTTTCTGAGATCCTCTTTGCTCACTACAGCTTCCCTCTTCACGGTGAAGAAATAAATAAACAGATCTAATCTAGGCCTAATCCATAGGTATCCCTTGCATAACACCCTGTAATTGCTAAGTGCGAGGATGCTATTCGGAGACAGTTCTGAGGTTGAACCCGGAAGTGCTTAAGGACATGGATGCAGAAGTCGGATAGTGGAAGGGAGACACCGCACACAAATTTGGCCTTAAGGTATACCTTTTCTCCGAGTTGGGGAGAAGGGATGACCTCGCCGTCCGGCGCCACCCGCCAGACTAGGCCCTCTATCGCAGGGAGGTACCCGTCGGAGATCATCTCCTTGATGTCGTTCTCGGAGATGTCCAAGCCTCGCCACTCTCCCTTGTGGGAGTCTGCTTCCTCCTCCAATGTCTCTATCACCGCTGGGATATGGTCGCCGCTAGTGGACTCAACCACCACATAACGTGGCACCACCATGCCCTCCGATGGGACATGGACCGTGTTGGATGGCTTGACCGAGGCCTCGCCAGACGCAGCCATCCCTGTGTGCTGCTGGTGCTTGCCATTGGAGCAAAAGGAGATGGGTTGGAGATTGGAAGGATTTAGGGTTTTCCTCTATGTACGCGACAAGCTCGAAGATGGGCTTGGGATGGAGGAAGACGATGATGCAAGGGAGAATGAGGTAAAAATATAAAATGACACCACAGTTAAAATATATAGCCCTTGGCGTCAAGATTCGTGCAAGTTGATCCAACGGTTGATGCGTGGACAGCGTGTGCATGAACGTGTGCGATAATTTCGCCATGTTCCCACCGCGGCTGCCAACGTTTCAGATCCTTCACGCGGTAAAAACGACTATGATTATGTTCTCTACATGTGTGAGTTATGAGGTGCCACTGACCTATGGTCTACGACATCTCACTGACACATGTAGATGAATAGTACATCTGAATATTCCGGCATGGACGGATCATGTCTGGCTACGAGAAGAGTACGATGGAAAGCTCAATGATTCTCTAACTTTCATATCGAAGACAGAGAATATTGTAGGGTTCTTGGGAGGACTACAAGATGTTGCTTGACAATTTACGGACATTCACCTAGACGGAGCATTCAATCTAAAGAGGCAAGACAACGCAAGATCTTAGAGTTCTCCGGGGGATACTAATGGGGATATGCTAATGGGTGTCACCATTGCATGTCTCTAATCCGGATAACCCGGGTGGCCCATAGTTGGTAGCAAGGCCCATGGCCTGCTGGGCGGCCCAGTTAGAAGGATCCACAAGGGAGGCCCATGCCGGATAAAGGAAGGCTACGATGGAGTCACTGACATACTCGAAGCCTTGGAGTGCAAGACACGTTAGACTAGTTAGTACTCGTGTAGGACTCTGTGACCTGTCCGGCTAGAACTTTCCCTGTAACCCTAGGATCTGGCGACTATATAAGCCAGACCTAGAGGATACTTTAGGGCAACGATTTATGAGACACAACTCATATCACGCACAGCGAACCGATCCCTGTAACTCGGCGTATTGCCATTATAGCGATTTATAGCAAGAGTAGGATTCCAGCACTGTTGTGGGATCTGAACCTGGGTAAGTTGTGTTACCTTGTACCACCAACTTTCCACCTTCCCCCACGTCTCTAAACACACTCTGTGAGGACCCCTCCATGGCGTACTCATCGGCAATACCACGAAAAGTAGCGCACAAGAATTGTTCCCAAGTTGAGTGACAAGTTGTTGTTGAAAGCAGCTTTTGCAAGGACCAAGATGTCCTCCTCATTGAGTCTTGTAAACTCATTTAGTGCCTGCACGGTGTTAGCAATAACATAGAACAAATAGCGAATAGCAGGATGCCAAATATTCTTCCCCTTGTTGAATCTATAGGTGAAACTCATTCTATTATAATAATAATCTAGGGAAGGGCGCATGCCAGCAAAAGATGCACGTAAAGCATTAACATCATTGTTTGGTAAATTAAAATAATTACACCATTCATCAAGTGATAATGTATAATTTTTTTTCATAAGTTAGAAAGAAATCATGTCCTCCCCTTGCCATGTTTTACGGTGCTTTTCAAAGAACTTAAAAATTCAAAAGTTAACCGACGATATGTAGGCGCATCTAGGAACATAAAGTTTTGCAGGCCAACTCTATTGCAAAGTAAACTGAAGTCATTAGAAATACCGAGTTGATTCAATATAATGGGACAAGCCCACTTGGTTGTCTTCACTTCTCGGTTCTTGATCTTGTTGAAGCGATCACGTTGGAGCTCATTCCTAAACTGTATCCCCATGTGGTCTTGAGCTGCAGCGGCAGAACTCGCGGTGGCACGCACACGCGATTGGATCCTTGTGTTCATCATCTAAAATAATAAGAAATACAAAAATAAAACTTTTTGATCCAATAGTAATAAACATAACATATTCCTCATCATAGCACACTAAAGAATCTCCTCAAAATAATAATCTAGGCAAGAGAAACATCGCAATTAGTTCAAAATAGGTCTCACCCTAGATTGATAATGACAACAGATCGGAGATGAATTTGCAAAAGGTAATTGGAGGATTGGAGGAGAAACATACCGTACATCACTTGTGCGCGAGGAAATCAAACAAAATTGAGTAGAGATAAAGATCTCTTGAGGTGTTGAGAAAGTTTGGCGATAGAAGAGAGAAGAAAGGATTGAAATTTTTGTGTTAGGGGTATCTTCCCATGGAGTTTTTGTGGTCACACAAACTATATGTCCAAAACTATACGACCGGAATATTTATTCCCGCCGTATAGTTGGTCTGATGTCAATATTTTAGGTTTCTTCAATTTTTTGTAGGGTTTCCTCCTAGCGGCACAAACTATACGGCCGGAACTATATGGCCCGGATTTTTATTCCCGCCGTATAGTTGGTCATTAAGTTTGAGGTACCCTAGAAAAGAAATTTGACGAAGGCATTAATATCTATATGACCGCAACTATATGGCTGGAATTTTTATTCTCATCGAATAGTTGGTCGTTAAACTTACGGTAACTTTTGAAAACTGAAGGGGTGATGTCAAAACAACTATTTGACCAGAACTATATGGCCGGAATTTTATTCCCGCCGTATAGTTGATCGTTAAACCTTCTAGAGTCTCCAAAATTTACCTGTTTCTTGGAGAATTCTTTATTAACCTGACACTTAGTGAAACACCATGTTTTGTCAGAAAAATGACAGCTTAAATTTTCGACCAACAACAACATGTATAAGACAGGTATGTCAGTACCACCGAACTTCTCCTCCTCAACTGGAGTTTTCTAACACTCTTTATTCATCATGAAACTTAAACTAAAACTTAATTTTTTTACTCGAACCTTTATTTCACATGGGTTGCCTCCCATGAAGCGCTCTTTTATGGTCAATAGCTTGACCATGATGTTGCTCACTTAGGCCAAGTGAGTGGAACACCCACTCCAAAATAGTTGGCCTTCAAAGTGATGGCTCTTCTCATTATGCTTGGCTTTCTTCTTCTTGGGAAATTGAACAACAAAAGGATCTCGCGAAGGCAATTGAAGCTTCATGTTCCCTTCATGTAGATTAATCAAAGCCTTAATAGTTCTTAAGAACGGACGACCTAATATCATAGGAGCAGTAGCATCTTCAGGCATGTCAACAATAACAAAATCAATAAGAGCAGGACAACCTTTAATGTATACTAAGGTATTCTCTTTAATTCCTATGGCCTGTTTGCAGGTAGAATCTGCTAAATATAATTTTAACTCAGTGATTTCAAAAGATCCAAGATTTAACTTATTAAAAGACTTTTTGGAATTGTTGAAACACTTGCACCTAAATCACAAAGTACAACTATCTCATTAGTCCAAATTTTAATTTTAATAGTGGGCTCAAATATATCATCAAGTTTAACAGGTAATTTTCAACAATTATCTTATATTCATCCTCAACCTCACGTACCTTTATTGCTACTTGATTAATGAAAGTTGATACATAGCTTCATCATTTCCTTCACTTACAGGAATCTTGATATTGATCCTTTTCACAAGATCTTCAACCGTGTAATTTGGTGAAGGGGCATTGCTATAGTTAAGTTCTTCAGGCTCCTCCCTTTGGATTCTTATCAACCAGATTGAGCATTGCTATAGTTAAGTTCTTGAGGTCTTCAACCAGATTGGGCTTAGCTTTACCTCCAAATTTAGCTATAATGAGAGTTTGACTCCTAGTTATGTTACCTAGTTGTGCCTCAACAATCCTTGTTCTTTCTTGGAGGGCCTACAAATCATTCCTCAAACTCACAAACTGGTTAGACAATTTTCCAAGCATATTATCATGGTTCTCCATTATCTTAACAAAGATATTGTTTTTCTCAGTTTGTGAGCCCATAAAGGACTTAAGTGATGCTTGGAGACTACCATTACTTGGTCTAATATTATTATTAGAGTTACCTGCAGGGCTAGAATAATATTTTTGGAAATTTGGAGTATAGTTCTTCTTCCAAGCAGGGTTACAATCATTATGAGCTCTGAAGTCTATTTCTTCAATATTAGTTTCTAGGATAGCTCTTACATGCGTTTCCTTACCCTTGACGGCTAATATGATCTCATCCAGCTTAGCAGTGAGTTATTCATTTTCATACAGTGTGACAGAGTTCACCATCTTTGTGTTTGATCTTTCCACATGCCATTGGGCATGGTTTTCTTGCATATTGTCTAGCAGCTGCTTTGCTTTGGCAATTTGTTAGCCCATAAATGTTCCTCCATCTGCAGTATCAAGCATATAATTAGACACAGGGTTAAGATCATTATAAAATAAATGGAGAATTAACCAATCTTCCATTCCATGGTTGGAACAGTTTCTCATGCATTCTTTCATTCTCTCCCATGCAAGCACTAGTGGCTCACGCTCTTCCTGTCAAAAACTAGTAATATTAGATCTTAGTTGCATAGTCTTTGCAGGTGGGAAAAATTTAGTCATGAATAAAGAAGTACATTTCACCCATGATGCAATAATATTTTTAGGCAGAGATAGAAACCATTATTTTTCTCTCCCTCTAAGAGAGGAAGGAAATAAGAACAGCTTAACCGCATCGGGGTCAACATATTTAATGCGCATCATATCACATATTTAAGTGAAAGTGTTCAAGTGCATACATGTGTCCTCCGCAGCAGAGCCTCCAAATTTATTATGTTGAACCAAACTTAAATAGTGGGGCTTAATTCCATAGTCCTCAGCAGTAATTGCTGGATGCGTAATAGGAGTGTGCAAATAATTATTGTTAGGAGTTGCAAACTCCTCATGTTTCTTTTCAGCCATAGTACTTATGTTTTTGGGTTTTCTTAAACAAAAACTTATGATAATAAAAACAAGAATTTAAAGAATAAATATGTTTTTGGGTTTTCAAATAAGTATTGGAAGCACACTAACAAAATTAAACACAAGAATTAAAACTAGCAAGATTCCTAATAACCTTGCCAGGGTAGCTATTGCTTCCCCAGCAACAGCGCAAGTAAAAGGGTTGATACCTTTGATCTGGATTACGGATGTAATATAGCTCTTTTTCCATAGTAGACCTAGGTTATCAAATCCTCAGGAAGCAGAAAGCTTGAAGTTACTTTAACAGACCTTCGAGAGTTTTAGAATTCTTTTAGTGTTTTACCAGACCAAGAGTTTGCGATCTTTTGTTGTTGTCGGTGATGGAGAGAGAGGGCCTGGGGCGTTCGGTTTCACCTGTAGCTGTGCAAAACATCTGATGGGAATAAAATATAATAATAAAGTACATATGTAATCGTTAGAGCAGGATAATTATATGTGGATAGTGCATCCATAACTGATATTGCCTCCGCAACCGCTTATAGCAATAGCCTATTAGTCTTATCCATAGAAGAAAGAGAATAATGATATGCATAGTGATATCACTGTTAATACCAAGTAAATCCCTCACATACAGCCGTAATACCCTTTCTGTCACTGGGGTTCCCATCCTGCAGACTAGTCATTACTCATACTCCCTATACCTGGATCAATCCTCGGGGTCTTGGAAACCTGACAAGTCCTTAGATTGAGGCAAGATAGGATACAATAATCATCATGTCATACAAACTAATACACGATCCCATCTATGATAAATATCACGGACAAACTACATGGTTAGGCCGAAGCCCTTAGCCCAAGGAGAATTACTCACACATAGAGGTGAGATCAACAATCATAAACATTGTATTGGAAATCATGAGATCGATAGTAATAGTCTTACAATGTCGCCAATTGGAGATGAGATCTACTATTACAAGTGGTGGGCTATGGCTATGGTGGTGGAGAAGGGTTTGTGAGATTAGATCTAGATCTATTCCTCCGGCGGCTCTTCGGTGTTGTGTTTTCGTGTTCTCCTCCTCCTCTCGTTTCTCGTTGTGAGGTCTCTATTTATATAGAGGTCCCTTCACTAAAGTTGTTCTGTTTCACATTGCGGTGTCGGTGGAAAGTATACGGCCGGAAAATATTCCCGCCATATAGTTGGTCATTAAATCCTATGTTTCCTCTTCACGACCCTTGGTTTCTTTGGGTTGTTGGAAATCTCGTATCTTTGACTTTAATGTTGTGATTCCCATCATCAAATGTCATTTCCTGCACAGGAAAAAATGGAAATACATGATTGCATAACCCTCTGATCATTAGGTATTAGTGGCAGGATTTAGAGAGATATTTCATCAAAAGTATGAATAATATCTAGTTTAAATGTGGATGTGGATGGCTATATTTCACAGCGATCAAGTGGCTATCCCCACCCAAGCTAAGAAGTGATGGGGATATGCCTACCGGGGTATACCCAGCAGGACGTTTCCGACTGGCCCAGAAACTGGCGAGTGGGCCTGCAAGACGGCGACTGGATCAAGGCCTGGTGTAGATCCAAGCAACTGGAAGCTGAAGGCCCAGGCTACTAGATAGGCCCAGTCGGACTAGGTTAAACAAGAACCGAAGCCTTAACTGATTCGGTTGAGATATGTAAACCCTAGGGGAGGTGAGCCTATATAAACCTCCCTGCGGGGCGTGTAGAGATACGTTCCATCATACACCCAAGCGACTCGCCGCCTAGCCGCCGAGCTCGCCCATTGTACCACCTTCATAATACAATCTAGCAGGAGTAGGTCTTTACCCTCCGGGGGGCCGAACCTGGGTAAAACCCTGTGTCTCCGCCCTCATCTGGCACCGCAGATGGCTGGCCGCCCTTGCCCCTCGTTCTACTACTCGCTGCCGATTGCAGCATCTGCCGTGACCATTCCCACGACAGTGGCGCCCACCGTGGGGCCTGGCCGGTCTGGCCGGTGTTCTGCTGCGAGATCCAATCTGCCCATCAACGAGACAGTCGCCACCGGACGCATGATAGCAATCGGCGAGATGCTCCAAATCTTGTCGAGCAGCTACGTCCCGGCGGCGCGACCCGTCACGCACAGCATGATCCTGCCGGTCAGCACGATCAGCCTCTTCGTCGGCCTCACCGACGTCATCGTCTCGGAGGACTCGGCTCGCATCCGCGAGTCGCCGCCACGTGATCGGCTCTCTGAGAGCCAGATCCGCACGATCCATCGCCTCGCCTCCGAGTACAACTCGGCCCACAACAACGTGGCCGAAAACTCAGCGGCCGCAGAAGACGCGGCCCTCAACGACGACGCCGACTCGGCGACCCCGGCGTCACTCGTCGGATCCATCACCGCGGCTTCACCCGCGGGCTCCATCACCCAGGTGTCCAACGTGGGAGACTTCGAGGACCCCTCCATCCTCGGGATCTTCGACTTCGACTACGGGTCGGAAAACTCCGCCGACCTCCGCGACGGCACCGGTAGCCACGCCGCGACCTACATGGCGACCGGCACCGAGCCGCCGGAGGACCCCTTCTCCACCCCAATCCCTCCTAACGCCACAGCGACGGAGGTCGAGGAACTCCGCTTGAAACTGGCAGAGGCAGTGCGCAAGGAGCAAGCCGAGCGCGAATTTTTTTGCCTCGAGCAGGTGACGGCGCAGGAGCTATCGCGCTACCACCAGCAGCGGATCAGGTCGCGCCTGAACCCCACCGTTCAGGGGCGCGCCCTGAACTTCGATGACGAAAACGACCCGGCCCGCGTGGCCGAGCGCGCGATCTGTGAGAACGCGCCACCAGGAGGAAGCGGCCGCCCCCCGCCAGGGTCGACGGCGATGGGCGCCCGACCTCCACCCAACCGCACACCCCCCAGGGACCAGCCGCGGATAGTAGTCTCCTCACGGGAGCGAGACGCAAACGGCCTCCCATTGTTCTTCACCCCGATGGACAACCTCGTGGCAGGCCGAGCAGCAGCCGACAACATCATGGCCACCGGCGACGGCGCCCTACAGATCCAGTACGTCAGGGCCCTGCTCGCAAAGGCCGTCGAGCAGCAAAACGCGGGCTCCGACTCGTAAGGTCGGGTATACTCGCGTTCTCCGGGAAGCAGAGGGGCCTCAAGCGGCCGCCCAATGGCGGCAAACACCCTCAACTGCCCGCCACCAGAGCCACTGCAGCTCCAACACCGACCCGCGAACGCGGCACTCTCCACCAACGACCCCAGGCCAGCGACCAACTTCGTCGCCGCCAACGGTCAACCCATCGATGCCCACACCCACATCATCAACAACCAAAGCTGGCGCGCACGCCAACCCGACGACCTGTGACACACCCTAACCAATCGCCGCGACGGCGAGCCCATGGGGTCGCTCAGTCGACTCGGCCCCAAGTGCTTCGAACCAATGATCCGAGGCGAGAAGTACCCGTCAAACTTCAAAGCGCCAAAGGAGATAGAAAAGTACGACCCCTCGTACGACCCCGCCGTCTGGCTCGATACATACCTCATGGCAATGGGGATCGCAGGCCACACTGACCTGCTAGCCGCCCGCTACCTCCCCCTGATGATGGAGGGGACGTGCAGGCAGTGGATCAACACCCTCCCCCAGGATAGTATCGACTCCTGGGAGGAGATGCACGACGCCTTCGTCAGGCACTTCGAGTGCTCCTACACCCGCGCCACCACCATCGAGGACCTGGAGCGATGCGTCCAGGGACCCCGCGAGTCGACCCGCAACTGGGTCCAACTGTGGCAGGAACTCTGGTACAACGCGGTCGGCATCCACCCGGACACCGCGATCCATTGCTTCAAGACCTCATGCCGCTACGAGCCTCTGGTCGCCAAGCTCAAGCAACACTCTCGCACACTCGACAACATACCGGACCTCCTCGAGATCGCCAAACGGTACATGGAGGAAGATCCAAACCAGGAAACCGACGACGAGTCGGGGGGTCAACGCCGCACGAGCGGCAACGACAGCGGGCGAGGTCCGACCTACACTACAGCAACACTCGCCTGACCGGCAAGCGTCGCCGTGACGGGCGAGTCGACTTCGTCGCCAACGCCGGGCACGCACAACGCGAGCCCAAGAGCTTCCGCCGCGACGGAGGACAACGCCGCGACGGCGGAAACTACAAGGCCAAGGCAAGGTTCGACCCCGCGGCCCTCCTTAACCAACCTTGTGCGTTTCATAGCAGGGAAGGGAAGCTCGCAACGCACACAACCGCCGACTGCCACACCCTCAGGGAAATCGAGAAGCCACGGCGAGCACGGGAGGACCCCGACAACGACACGCCAAATGGCGGAAAGTTCGGCAAAGTGGCTGGCTCGCTCCATACCTTCATAGGCTTCAACACGAAGCGCGAGAAGAAGGTCATCGCCCGTGCCGTCGCTGTCAACGCGGTGGCTCAGGTGGGCGTTCCCCAGTTCCTCAACTGGTCGGAGCAGCCCATCACCTGGAGCCGCCAGGACCACTCGCCGCGCATCGAGTACCCAGGCCGAGTTGCCCTCGTGGTCAAGCCAAAGGTGGGTGACTAATGGCTCCCCAAGACATAGATGGACGGCGGCAGCTCCATCAACATCATGTACCTGGACACCTTCAGGCGGTTGCGGCTCCCGCAGTCGATGATCGAGACAACCCACACCACGTTCCACGGCATCGTCCCTGGTCGGAAGGCGTACCCGATCGGCAAGGTCACGCTGCCAGTCACCTTCGTCCGCACCGAGCGGATCGTCTTCGAGCTGGTGCCCTTCGATAGCCCCTACCACTGTGTCCTGGGGCGCTAGGCGTTTGCCAAGTTCATGGCAGCGCCACACTATGCGTACAACGCGATGAAGCTCCCTAGGCCGTGCGGCGTCATCACCATCAACGGCGACCCCGACATGGCCGCCGAGTGCGAGGCCAAAGGAGCCAAACTCGCCGATGCCGTTATCGCGGCAGAAACCAATCACGCCGATGAGCTTGCCAAGTACGCGAGCAGGGTCAACAACGACGACCCCACCATACTCAAGAAGCCCAACTCGGAGGACGCAAACACGTCAACCTTCGAGGCAATGACGCACACCCGCACCGTCGAGCTGGTCCCAGGCGACTCCAGCCAGACGGTGACGATCGGGACGGGCATGAGCCCAGCCTAGGAAGGCGCGCTCATCGAGTTCCTCCGTGAGAACAGGGACATATTTGCATGGAAGCCCTCTGACATGCCTGGTGTCCCTAGAGAGCTCGCTGAGCACAAGCTAAACGCCAACCCCAAAGTGTGACCCGTCAAGCAGTCGCTGCGGCCCTTCAATGAAGAGCGCCGCCGAGCCATCGCTGAGGAGGTGCAGCGTCTACTCGCTGTAGGCTTCATCCAGCCAATCAAGTACTCCAAGTGGCTGGCAAACCCAGTCCTGGTCGAGAAGAAGAACGGGACCTGGAGGATGTGTATCGACTATACAAACTTAAACAGCGCCTGCCCGAAGGAGCAGTTCGTCCTCCCGCGGATCGACCAAATAATCGACTCCACCGCGGGCTCGGAGTCGGTATGCTTCCTCGACGCCTACTCTGGATACAACCAGATCAAAATGGCTGTCGAGGACGAGGAGAAGACGGCGTTCATCATGCCATTCGGAGCCTTCTGCTACATCGCCATGACCTTCGGCCTCAAGAACGCCGAGGCGACCTACCAGCGGTGCATGCAGGAGTGCCTCGCGAGCCAAATTGGCCACAACATCCACGTCTATATCGACGACGTGGTCGTAAAATCCGCTCGCCAGGGTGATCTCCTCGCTGACCTGGCAAAAACGTTCGCCAACTTGCGAAAATACAAGATAAAGCTTAACCCAGGCAAATGCACCTTCGGTGTACCAGCAGGGCAACTACTGGGTTACATCGTCTCCAAGAGCGGGATCGAGGCGAACCCCACCAAGATCGACACGATCGCCTGACTCGGCAAACCCGAGTGCCTCCGCGACGTCCAGAAGCTGGTCGGGCGAGTAGCGGCTCTCAGTCGCTTCATCCCCCGCCTGGGCGAAAAGGCGATGCCCCTATACCGTCTGATGCGCAAGAACCCCACCTTCCAGTGGGACAAGGAGGCGAACGACGCACTCCGCAACCTCAAGAAGGTGCTACTCGCCGCACCTCTACTCGCCGCCCCTGCCGACAAAGAACGCATGCTGTTCTACGCCACGACTTCCGAGCGCGTCGTCAGCGCCGTCATGGTCGTCGAACGGCCGGAGGAAGGAAAGGAGCGCCCAGTACAGCGGCCGGTGTACTACATCAGCGAGGTCCTCACCGAGTCACGCCAGCGATACCCGCAGTACCAGAAACTGGTATATGCGGTCTTCAGAGCGCAGCGGCGCTTGCCGCACTACTTACAGGAGCACCCGATCATGGTCATCTCCTCAGCACCGTTGTAGGACATCATCCGCAACCGTGAGGCGACCGGGCGAGTCGCTAAGTGGGACGTCGAGATCGTCGTCCACAATATCAAGTATGAGCCACGAAAAGCGATCAAGTCGCAAGCTCTAGAGGACTTCATCGCCGACTGGGAGGAGGCCCAGCAGCCAGAGAAGCTGCCATACCTCCATTACTGGAGCCTGCACTTCGACGGCTCCAATAACGCAGACGGCGCAGGAGCAGGGATCGTGTTGACTTCCCCGAAGGGCGATAAGCTCCGCTACATCCTCTGCCTCGACTTCACACCCTGCACCAACAACATGGCCGAGTACGAGGCCTTACTCCACGGCATGCGAGCTGCCAGGGAGATGAATGTCAACCGCCTACGCTGCTACGGAGACTCCGACCTCGTCGCTGGACAAGTCGCTGGCACTTGCGACGCCGTCTCCCCCACCATGGCGGCTTACCACCAAGCAGTGGACAAGCTGGGCGGACACTTCGCAGGCTACTCCGTCGAGTGGATCGACAGGCGGAAGAACGAGGAGGCCGACGCACTCTCTCGCATTGGGTCGGCTCGACTCGCACCACCCGCCGGTGTCTTCCTCGACACGATCACCAAGCCATCAGTCTCTCCCCCGAGGGAGATCAACATCGGAGTCCCGTTACAACCGGAGGCAGCCCTGGTCGCACTCGTCAACGAGCCAGACAACTGGACCAAGCCCTACGTCGCCTACCTGGAGACCGGCACCTTGCCGGCAGACGATACGGACGCTCGGATGATCGCACGCCGATGCAAGTCCTACACCATCATCGACGGCGAGCTCCACAAGCGCAGCGTCACCGGCGTATTCCAACGCTGCGTCCAACCCGCCGAAGGACGCAAGATCCTCCACGACATCCACTCTGGCGACTGTGGCCACCACGCCGGCGCCCGCTCTCTGGTCGCCAAGGCTATGTGGCATGGTTTCTACTGGCCTACCGCACACGCCGATGCCGTCAACATTGTCCAGCGGTGCGCCTGGTGCCAGAAGTACGCCAACCAGACGCACGTGCCGAGCTCAGCGCTCAAAACAATCCTCATCACCTGGCCATTCGCCGTATGGGGCATGGACATGGTAGGCCCCTTCAAGAAGGCTCCCTCCGGCTACACCCACCTCCTGGTCGCGGTTGACAAATTCACAAAGTGGGTGGAGGCCAAGCCAGTCCGGAAGTGCGACGGGAAGACCGCCACCAAATTCCTACGCGAGCTCATATATCGCTACAGGTTCCCAAACAGCATCATCACGGACAACGACACCAACTTCGCCAAAGGAGCCATGGCCGAATTCTGCGAAGAGCACCACATCCGGCTCGACCTCGCGTTGGTCGCCCACCCGGAATCCAACGGCCAGGCGGAACGGGCCAATCAAAGCATCCTCCACGGCCTGAAGCCGTGACTCCAAGTACCACTCGAGCGCACCGCTGGGTGTTGGGTCGAGGAGCTGCCCTCCGTCATCTGGGGGATCCGCACCTCGGTCAACAGGTCGACAGGATTCACCCCCTTCTTCATGGTGTACGGCGCCGAGGCAGTCATGCCCACCGACCTCGAGCACGACTCGCCGCGGGTCGTCCACTACACGGAGGCTGCAAACGAACTCGCCCGCCAGGACAGAGTCGATCAACTCGACGAGGCACGTGACCTCGCTCGGTCACGCATCGCCATCTACCAGTAGGGACTCCGCCGCTACCACAGCCTGCGGGTGAAAACTCGCACCTTCCAAGAAGGCGACCTGGTGTTGCGCCTCATCCAGGACAAGATGGGCATGCACAAGCTCTCCCCTCCGTGGGAGGGACCATTCGCCATCGGGCGAGTACTCGGCAACGACGCCTACTACCTCATCGACGTCCGCGGGGACGGCGAACTCGACGTCAAGCGACCATGGAATGTAAACCTCCTATGGAAGTTCTACCCCTAGAACCCCACATATGTACTCTCCAGTCGCTATGAAATAAAAAGAATTGGTTACCGCAAATTGTGCCTACTCTCCGTATCTTGTGCCACTCGCACTCGTAGTAACAGTGTCAAGCTAACCACAGAAGTCAACCTTTGGTACAGCTGATCGGCACAGCTAAGTAGTGCGGTGCAAGAGCACTGAGTCACCTTAGGTCTTGCACCGTCCACGAAAAACGCCTACCCGGAGCCCCATTGGAGTCGCCCAGCCCGACTGGCTCTACGAGCCAAGACAACTGCCTTCGCTTCTTACAACGACCATGATCCTCCGCATCCTCGATATAGCGACTCGAACGGCCAAGTACCACGCTCGGGGACTGACGACCAGTTCAGCACGAGCGGCTCGGGAAAACGCTAAGTATGAGAGCATGTCCAGGACTCGCCACGCGACTGACCCAACAGGCCAGGCTGGAGTGACGCGCCAGAACCAACGCGCCAAGTCCTCACCCACCCTCGAGTCGCGCCTAGAACAACCAAGTACCACGCTCGGGGACTCGGCCACCCGACCCCGTTCGCGCAAGGGAAAACGGTGAAGTACAGAGCGTTCAAGGGAGTCGCCCTGCGAATGGCTCTTCAATTCCGGGCGAGTAGACCACAATAATAAAACATTCAAAAACCACAAACAAATCACACACGAGGTAAACCCCACAAAAGGGCGGACGCGCTCGGGGACTCGTTCAAACCTCAATCACAAAACACATGTCAAATCCCAAAACAGACACGACGTCTCATTCAATAGCATGTACCATTGTCTCAAATTACAAAATATGCCTAAATGGCAGACCTGCTACTAACGCCCCAGGGCAAACTATCCTATTCTGCAGGCTTCGACGACGACTCGCCAGCACCCCGGCGATTGCGGATGAATGGCGTGTACGGGTTTGACGGGTACGTCGTCAGTTCACCCGCCATCGCCGCGTGGAAGGGCTGCTCGACCTTGAAGTCCCGATGCTGCGGCTCGGGGTCGTTGGGCGCGACGACCGTCTCCTGGTACGGAAGGAGGTCGCCCATTGCCCAGACACGCTCGGAGTACATCGCGGCGCGGTCCGTCAACTTGAGCACCTCGGACAGCTCCACTGCGCCAGTCGACGACGGGTAGCCACTCGTCACGTCGTCGATGTCGAAATCCTCTGGGAAGTGAGCAAGTCCAAGGCTAAGCGCCGTCGCTGCTCCGCGCCGAAACGCCGATCGCGTCATGAACTCAACGACCGAGGGCGCCTTCTCCAAGTACTTCCACACCTCGACGAGGTCGCTCGGAATTACTTCCGTGGGAGATATCTCCTGGAGGTAGGCTCGGATGCACGTCGCCGACAACGTTGCCGAGTCAACGAGCGTGGACACACACTGCCGCGCGTCGAACGAGCTCGCCTCTTCCGCGCTATCAAGGATGCGACCTGCGAATGGAAGATAACAAAGAGTACATCGGGCACCACAACAGAACACATGTTATTGGCAGAGGCAGATACACTCACCAATCAAGGGGCAGGAGAGATCGGTGATGAAGCATTGAAGCGAAGTATAGTCGTCCTGAAGCCCAACAACAAGGGCGTCGGACACTTTACGATCCTCTGCGGTGGCGGTAATAGCGGCCTTGGCTCGCCCATCCGCCGAGTTCGCTTCCTCCTTCGCCTCCCTCAGCTCGCGCTCGAGTTCGGCGATCCGCTTCTCAGCCGAGCTCAGTGCTGATTGAGCCACCGCCAACTCACCCGCTGGGACAAGCCCCTAGCGAGCTTCCTTCGCCTTCGCGGCAACCGCCTGAATCCCCTTGTTCGCCTCCTGGACGGTGGCCAGTTCCTTCTCCGCGCGGCGCTTCGCTGCCAACCGGTCAGCTGATTCACGTTGCAGACCCTGCACATCATTCAAACAGTTAATCAAAGCACATCCTAAGTGCCCACCCGCTGAAATTCAGCGAGTGCGCACTCGGGGACTGGCAATCAAAAAAACTCCTAAGTGCCCACCTGCTGAAATTCAGCGAGTGCGCACTCGGGGACTGGCAATCAAAAAACTCCTAAGTGCCCACCCGCTGAAATTTAGCGAGTGCGCACTCGGGGACTAGACGCGAAAAATAACAACTATACACTAAAAGAATCAGACCGCTGCAACACACCGACCTAATCCTCGGGGACTGGACATACTGGATGGCTGCGCCAAGCATGCCATGAAGTTGTATCGCGTCCACGGACGCGAGGAGAGCTGGCGTGTGCCCATGATGCTGCTCGACTTCCGCATCGGCGACCCCAGGTGCACGGCTCGAGGGCGAAGTCCCACTCGCTATGGCCGCTTTGGCCATGAAGCGCGGGAATGTCGCGATGGAGGCACCCGCACCAAAGGAGGTCGGCTCGGCCGCTCCAGGCAAGGGAGCGCCCTCCTTCGTGGATGCGGCCGCCTCTGGTGCGGGTTCGGTCGGCGCGACCACCGTGTCATCAGAGATCGTGATGACATCGTCGCCCTTGGCCTTCTTACCACCATCCGCAGGGACGACGACCTCGTCCGCCTCCCTCTTACGGGAAGGATCCTCCTCGCTGACGACGGATGGCACCTTAGCCACGGTCGGGTGGCCCATCTTCTTCACTCCGGTCCTGTAAATCAATCACGTAAGCAAGATAATTCAAACTGCTATGGAAGACAAAGGTAGGTGAGCAAACTCACTTGGCGACTGGAATGAAGCGCAGCCCCGTGCGGAGGCCGGCCAGCTTCTCCAGTTCAGGGGCCAGTCGGCGGCTGAGCCCCATCTCCAGGACGTCGCGTGCCCAAGACACGGACGACTTCTTCGTCGTCGAGGCCGCAACGGGAGCCTCTGGGACATCTTCGGTAGGAGCTTCCCTGCAAGGCGAAGCCGCCGCAGCCGGAGCATCCCCCAGCCCAGAGACTGGGGCGAATGGCGGGGGCATCGAAGCCAGTGGCACCTCGATAGTGGCCGTGTCCAGCGCGGCTGCCGTCGGTGGCGCCGCGTCCTTGGCCGGGCTGGGGGTGTCGGAGCTGCTTGCCGAGTGCGGTGGCGAGGCCGGCCTCATCGGCTTCGTCTTCTTTTTCGGAGGGGCCTTCGCCTCCTTCTCTTTCTTCTTCTTCTTCTTCGACAGAGTAGCCTAGCGGCGCGAGGTGGTCTCCGGAAGTTCTTCATCGTCATCATGACGCTCGAGGCTTTTGCTCGCCTCAAGCTCGCGTTGACGTTGCCCGCGGGTCTTGCGGACCAGCGGGGCGACCTCCTCCTCGGACTCGTCGTTGCTGTTACTCTCGTCGCTCCCGGCGTCGCCCTTGGCGGGAGGCGACTCGCCCATGTCCTGGACGGACGAGCTTGAATTCTCGTCGTCCGAAGGCGGGAGCCACCCTTCCACCACTTGGAATAGCTACAATGAAGGCAAGATGAAATTAGAATGACCGCGACTGCAAAAAACTGCGACTGCGAATGATGCGGGGTGATTACCGTTGGGGCTAGACGCTTTGCGGTGTAGGGGCGACCCCAGCCTGTGCGTCCAGGTACACCGCCTGGGTGATCTTCTTCAGTGTTGCGGTGTAGTCCTCGAGCTTCCACTCGGCTAGGATGGACTTCGTTGAGTCCTCCCGGCCCATGTATTGGTACATCTAGTGGTCGCGCCGAGCCAGAGGGACGAGCTGCCGCCCGAGCCAGCAGTTATATAGGTTGATCGTTTTGAGGCCCTTCTTCTTCAAACCGCGGATGGTTTGGAGCATTTCGTCCACAACCATCCGCTGGTCGCTGGGGAGCTTGCGGACTTGAAGACGGCGCGGCTCGGACCGATTGGTGGAGTACCGTGGGATCGCCGTCTCGCCCTCCGGGGTTGCCTCGGCAACATATAACCACGACTTCTTCCAGTCGCTCGCTGCCTTGGCGGGCAGCATCAAGTCAAAGAATGAAGCCTTCGACTTCAGCTGGATGGTTAGGCCGCCCGCGGCGAGCATTGGGCCGCCCGCTTCCTCGCGGCTGATCCGTCCGTGGAACAGATCTTGCCACAGAGGGAAGTAGGGCCGGCATCCCAAGTAGCACTCGCAGAACGCCACGAAGATGGCGAGCTGCTCGATGCTGTGAGGACCCAGGTCCGACGGCTGGATCCCGTAGTAGGAGCAGAAGCGCCGGAAGAACAAGGACGTAGGGAATCCTAGCCCCCGTTCCAGGTGGCTGGTGAAGCAGATGAATTCCCCCTCGCGCGGGTTCGGGGTCACATCTCCGGCCGCGGGGATGCGCCAACAGCCGGCGCGCAGGATCCCGGCCTCCTCGAAGGACGCCAGCTGCGCCCTCGTACACTTAGATCTACCCCAAGGCTCGGTGGAGAGGGCCATGGTGGAAGGATTTGTGGGGGGTCGGAAGATTTCGGGTCGGCTGGATCGCGATGCGAAGGAAGGCGAGAGTACGTGCAATCGGAGAAAATGGCGAGAAGGTGGTTCTCTGATCGCCTGCCATTCCCCTTATATAGCAGTTGTTACCGCCAAATCCGGAGGCTGTTACTACGCGGTGATTACGCCAAAAGTTACCGTTGGATAACCCCAACGGCTAGTTTTGACCATGCCTAACGGTCCAACTTCAGCCACTCGGCTCGCCGACCCGATCACTATGACAGTGTTTCGCCAACTCGACTCGCCAAAGCTGCGATCAGGATGACTAGTTTTCTCCTTTATACAGGAGCCCGCCGACGATTCGACTGGATGTATGTTCTGAAGCCGTATACTCTGACTGCCAGCAGCCACCTACGCCCAATCGACGACGGCCTCGGGGACTACTGACGGGGATATGCCTACCGGGGTATACCCAGCAGGACGTTTCCGACTGGCCCAGAAACTGGCGAGTGGGCCTGCAAGACGGCGACTGGATCAAGGCCTGGTGTAGATCCAAGCGACTGGAAGCTGAAGGCCCAGGCGAGTAGATAGGACCAGTCGGATTAGGTTAAACAAGAACCGAGGCCTTAACTGATTCGGTTGAGATATGTAAACCCTAGGGGAGGTGAGCCTATATAAACCTCCCTGCGGGGCATGTAGAGATACGTTCCATCATATACCCAAGCGACTCGCCGCCTAGCCGCCGAGCTCGCCCATTGTACCACCTTCATAATACAATCTAGCAGGAGTAGGTCTTTACCCTCCAGGGGGCCAAACCTGGGTAAAACCCTGTGTCTCAGCCCTCATCTCGCACCGCAGATGGCTGGCCACCCTTGCCCCTTGTTCTACTACTCGCTGCCGATTGCAGCATCTGCCATGACCATTCCCACGACAAGAAGTGTAGGGGTTCGTGGCATGGAAAACAAAAAAATTCTGCCGCATGCACACAAACAAGCCAAGATCTATCTACTAGATTGTAGCAACGAGTCGATAGAAGAACCTACCCTCAAAGATTCCAAAGCGGTTAACGAGAGCAGATTCTCGTGGGTGATGTAGTCGTACTCTTGCCGATCTCAAGATCGCGTAGACGATCCTTCCGGCGCTGCGTTCCGACAACGCTTCCGTAGTCGGTCACACGTTCGGTACTCGATGAATACCTTCCTCTCCCTTGTTCCAGCACACAGCGGAGGTTGTAGCAGTCTCCTCGTGATTCCGGAAGCACAACGGCGTGGTGTCGGAAGTAGAGGGAAGATCCCGTAGGGCTTCGCCTAAGCCGGAGCGAGTATGGTGGAGTAAGAGAGGGCCTTTACGATCTACGGAATAGAAGCACCAAGGGGAAGTGGTGTGGCCGGCGGCTAGGGCTTGGAGAAGCCCTAACTCGGCGACTTGGAGGAGGCCCTGGCGGCGGCACTTGGAGGTGGTGGTGCCTAAGAGCTAGGGTTTGGGTGTCAGGGTAGGGGCGCCCAACCCCTCCTTATATAGGTGGGAGGGAGGCGGTTGGGAGGAGGGAGTCCTCCTCCAACTCCTCCTCCTTGGCTGGCAGGTGGAGGGAGTGGGACTCCTACCCTAGGTAGGTTTCCTACTCTCCCTCCACCAAGAAAACTTCGGATTTGACTTTTCAAATTGGCGTTTGACTTTCAAACTTGGATTTGATTTCTCTCTTCATAATGCCCAGCCAAGTGACCTAGTACATGATGCAACCATTCCACATTGTCATGACACATACATGTACCCTTCCCCTCCGGAGTGCCGGACCTTCCAGACCCTTCTAGAACATTCCTGGTGAAAACACCGGAACCATTTCCGAACTCCGAAACAGGACTTTCCTTATATGAATCTTATTCTCCGGACCATTCCAGATCTCCTCGTGATATCCCAGATACCATCCGAGACTCCGAACAACATTCAGTATCTTACTCATCATTCCATAACTACACAACAACATCGAATCCTTAAGTGTGTCTCCCTACGGTTCGTGAATTATGCGGACATGACCGAGACACTTCTCCGATCAATAACCAATAGAGGAATCTGGAAATTCATATGGCTACCACATATTTATACAATTACTTTGCGATCGAATGAACCACTTACATACGATACCAATCTCCGTTTGTCTCACGATAGTTTACTTATCTGAGGTTTTGATCATCGATATCTCTGCATACCTAGTTCAACCTCGTTACCGATAAGTACTCTTTTCTCGTTCCCATGATATGTGATCCCTTGTGAGCCAGTCACATGCTTGCAAGCTAATTGGAGGACATTCCACCGAGAGGGCCCAGAGTATATCTATCCGTCATATGGATGGACAAATCCCACTCTTGATCCATGTTCCTCAACCCATACTTTCCGAACACTCAATGCCACCTTTATAGCCACCCAGTTACGATGTGGTGTTTTATGTCATAAAAGCATCCTTCCGGTGATAGTGATTAACATGATCTCTTGGTCGAAGGAATTAGGTTACTATGTGTCAGAAAGCTTATAGCAAATGAACTATTAAAATGACTTGATCTTTATGCTACGTTTATCTATAGGAGTATGTCCATCACACCATTCTCCTAATGACATGATCTTGTTGTTAACAACATCTCAATGTTCATAATCGGGAAACCACGATCATCTATTAACCAACAAGCTAGTATTATAAAGAGGCTTTACTAGGGACTCTAATTTAGTTTACAAATCACACAAGTATTAATGTTTCCGGTTAATACTATTATAGCATGAATGTAAACATTTATCATAAACACAAAGATATAATAATAACCACTTTTATTATTGCCTCTAGGGCATATCTCCCACAGTCTCCCACTTGCACTAGAGTCAACTAATCTAGATTACATGGTAATATACCGAACACCCATGTCAGTTTGGTGTTGGTCATGTTTTGCCCTCGGGAGAGGTTTAGTCAACGGATCCGCCACATTTAGATATGTGTGTACTTTGCAAATATTTATGTCACCATCTTGGACATGCTCTCGAATATCGTGAAAACGTAGCTTGATGTGCTTCAGCTTCTTGTGTGACCTTGGTTCTTGCGCATTGGATATGGCGCTCATGTTATCAAAATAGATAAACATTGGGTCCAGCGCACATGGAACCACACCAAGCTCTGTAATGAACTCCTTCATCCATATCACCTCTTGTGAAGCCTCCGAAGCAGCTATGTATTCCGATTCAGTTGAAGATCTCGCCACAACACTTTGCTTTGCACTCCTCCAGCTAACTGCTGCACCATTCAAAGTAAATACGTATCCAGATTGAGATTTAGAATCATCCGGATCGGTGTTCCAATTAGCATCGGTGTAACCATTAACAACGAGCTGTTCATCACCTCCATAAGAAAGAACCATATCCTTAGTTCTTCTCAAGTACTTAAGGATTTTTTTGACCGCTATCCAATGATCCACTCCTGGATCACTTTAATATGTGCTAGTCAAACTAACAGCATATGCAATGTCGGGTCTAGTACATTGTAACATCCCTAAAATCATGTTTTCAACATTTGCATATCATTCATGCATGCATATCATTTAGGGATCAATTTCAAAGTCATTACAAAAACAGAAGCATTTGGGTGCTTATTATTTTATGTAAGCAAACATTGATCCAATGCTGCTCTCTAGAGAGAGAATATTTGTTTCAAACCAAGGATTGTTTGATCATGAGATGGTGTGGTTAAGTTCCAAGCTTGGACAAAATTTTCCAAAACAAATTATGGTTTTAAAACCCTTTTCATATATTTATCAAATCTTGTACTAAGACACTGTTTATTTGAAAATTTTCAAAGGAACCAAGCCAGTCCAGGCCAAACAGCATGATTTTATGCTCAAAAATATGAAGGTATCACTTTATAAAAGCCTAGAAAGTTTTGGAATTCAAATACATTTGAATTCATTTGAAAAGGTTTCCTGAAAATCATTTTAGAAAAAGAAAAAGAGATAAGAAATGGAAAAGGGCCGGCGCCAGACTTTCAGCCCAACAGCAGACCTAGCCCACTAAGCCCACCCGGGGTTCTTCTCTCTCTCTCTCAAGCGGCGCAGACTTACCCCACGCTCGCTGACTGGTGGACCCAATGCCACGCGAGCATCGTCCCAAGCCACGCACCCCCCACGACCCCGTCGAGGCCGCCGTTAACTCCATTACTGCCGCGATTGAAGCAGGCTTAATTGCCAGTGTTTCCTCGCGTGATCCTCGCCCCTGCTCCGGCTATAAGACCCTCTCCTCACCCCGCGTCTTTCCCCTCACACCACACACTCGCTCCGCCACCAGACTGCCACAATTGCGTGTTGCATTGCCGCAGACAGAACCAGCTCCGGCGACTGATTCCGGTGAGACGCGACCGCCCCTTTCCTCTGCTTCAAACAAACTTGACCAGCACATTCTGGCGCATCTCCTGATGCTTTTGTTTTGCCTTCTCGTGACCCAGGTCGTCGACTCCGTTAGCATCCGCAAGCGATAGCACCGCTGCCCAACTCTGACGAGGAATACTGGTAAACTTCGAGCGCCCCTTGTTTCCTCTCTAACCCTATCATGTTTGCCACGGCCTTGCGCACCCCCTGACCCATCTAGTTCATGCTAGGGAGATCCAGAGCCTCGGCAACGTCCCCCTCCGCAAACACCTGACGCCGCCAGCAACTCCGACGAGGTCCTGCCGCTGTGTCTGTGCGCCCCTCAACAAGCTACTGCCACGTTGAGCTTCCTCGTGACCTTGCGAGTCTGGTAAGCCACGCCACACACCCCAGCCCCTCCTGTATTCGCCGGACCATCACCGCCAGTAGCGCCACCGCCGCCAGCACCTAGCTGCGCCACCAGTCTTTGGTCGCAAGCTTCGCAGCCGTTAGATCTGGATTTGAGGCTCAGGATTAGATCACTTACTCTAACCATTACGCGCAGATCTGACCGTGCGCTGCCAGTTAAATCTAACGGCCCTCGTTGATCGATCCACACGAAGCGGTATCAAGGCATTAGAACACGCCGCATGTCTCTAGGTTTGATTTAAAATCTGAATTTAGATTTATTAGTGATTCAAACTTGCAAAATTCATAACTTTTGATCCACACGTTCAATTTTTGCAAATTTTATATCATTGGAATCAGGAGAGAAAATCCTATCTGTTTATGCAATGTGTTTAATGTTTTGCCTCTGTAAAAATGGTTGTTTTTGCAGAAACACTTGTAGGCTTAATTTGAGTATGGTTATTATTTGAAAAATGTTTTAAGGATCAAATAAGGTTTATTTTGAATATCTTGAACTTGTTTATGTTTCAGTGATGTTCACTTGTCTTGTTTGGTGTAGAAAAACCATCACATGGCATTTGCATGCATACATATATTTTTGTTTGTATATATTTTTATGTGATTTGGTGCCATTATGTTATGTGTAGATTTTGGTGCAAATAGTGATTGTGATTGTGAAGATTGTTGCTACTCCCCAAACTACCAAGGCAAGTGGTGCTTCATGATTTTATTCCTATGTTTTTCAACTATGCACTAGAAATATTTTGTATAGAACTTGCATGAATATTTTGATCTATATGCTATGCTTGGGAAATCCTAAGTAGTTGTAGAATTGCTAGAAATTCTAAGTTAAGATGCTTACCAATGCCATGCTTAGTCTAGCTAGTAGCAACCAAGGGTGGTTATATATTCATGCTATGAGAAAATATTTCTAAGTCTTTGGACTTGTGTTTTTGCTTAATAAAACAACTAAGTGAATGAAACACCTGGGTGGAATGGAAAGAATGGTTTGTGTTGAGTGGTTACACAAGGCCCATGTCTATGGTTTACCTTGTGTATCTCACTTGCGGAAAGCCACCCAGGAACAAAGGGATTTCAGATGCCAAATGTTAGGAAGCTTCTAGTGCAGCCACATGGCATTATGGGCTCTGCCTGGATCATATAGGTTGCAATAACTTAGCCATTTGGACAGTTGGTGGTAGTGGGATGATAGGTTGGAGCACGTCCATTTGGTCTAAGGGAAGGCTTCTGAAAGGTCCTGTCTTGGTGAAAATCAAGTCTTGTGGGGAAAGTGCACAACCTCTGCAGATGGAAGAATCTAAGTACTTAGCCATGTCCCTGGTATTGGACAACTTGAGCATCAAGACATGGAAGCTATAAAGAATCTCCTCATCCCAATATGTAAGTTAAAACTTGTGGGTGAACAAGGGTAAAGGTTCACCAATGTCTATTGGTGATTCCTTGGGAAAGTTTTGTCAAAGAAAAACTTAGTGTTTTCAACTGATAGGAAAAACCTATTTTGAGCAAAGCAAGCCTAAGTTACACTTAGCCAAAATGCATATAGTATCTAGATTACTAATATTCAACTAAGGTATCACTTGCCAATACTATTCCAATGTATTGACCCACTGTGGCTGTAACTTCTGATGTTGCAGGTTATTCTGATGGTGATTAGGGGTTATCAGTCTACACTCAACATGCTTGCCTGTGGCACATGAAGATGAAGACTTGTTTATCTTATCATATATTTGAACTCTTGTATTAGGCCTGTGGCCATGGAGTTCGTAAAAGACTATGTTTGTCTCTGGAATGATATGTAATAATGACCTTTGTTTCTGTGTACTTCATCTTAAACTATGGATGCTAGCATTGATCCAGGGACTAGCATTGCAATCACAGGGATCCTTACCTTTATAAAGGGAGGGATCTTACAGATGGTATCAGAGCACTGTGTTGCCTGTAGGATTATGACCCTAGGATTGGATTAGAAACCACTAAGGAAAATTTTCAACAATCTCCACACTTGTCTTTTTCTTCTCGTAAACTTTTCTAATCTTCTTTCTCATTTCTATTGATAGAAGGATGCTTTGATAGCCTTTAGACTAGATAGTGAAAGATGTAATGTGCCTTGTTAGTTGGACCACCACACTTATCATTATAATTCCAAAATTTCGACTAAGTTATATTGAATCTAGGATGCTTGTAGTATGTATACCATGATTTGTGTGTTTGTTTGTCAATGATATGCTTGTGATACATGTCTTGTGTATTTTAGTGATGTTGTTTCTAACTTTTCTCTATCTTATAAAATAGATGCCTAATGTTACTATCAGCTCGGCTGAAGAGTTCAAGGGAACTTGTTTTGGCACTCGCCTTATAGAGCTCACTAGTGTGCTCAATCTTCTGCTTCCTTACATCATGATGCTTCCCCTCACCAAGTTCGAGAGGAAGGACCTTTGGAGCTTCAAGGTTACTCAGCCAGGACGCCAGACTGAGCCAGCCACGAAGGCTATCACCTTCAAGCTCATGCATGATGACAAGGAGAGAGGCCTAGAAGTAGTCATGCAGGATTTGCTTGGACATTTGCTAGGGAGACACTCTCGGGAGATTAGAGGTACTCTCTTCCACGCCTTCGGTAGACGTGACGAGGATGGTGAGGCCATTGACTTCGAGGATACTGCTAGAGAGACCGCAGAGCCGATTCGTCTATACCTCCAGGACTTAGAGGTTCTTCTTAGGCACCTAGATACTGATAGGACCAACGTCATGCTTAGCAATGACGAACTCCAGGTGCAGCTTCGTGAGAAGGACAAGCTCTTCGCAGAGCAAGATGAGATAGTCAAGGAGATGGAGGCCAAGTTTGAGAGTCAGGATAGAAAGTTAAAGAGTCAAGAGAAGAGAGTCCAAGATAGGAACAAGAGGATTCGAGACATGACTACAGAATTAGAAGCCAAGGACTTCGAGCTCGAGCATCAGCAGGTGGTGATTGAGAGACTTCGTTCGTAGAAGAGGGCTCTCAAAGCCAAAGTAGAGGCCTTGACTACCAATGTCGAGGAATAGAAGACTGCTATGGAGAATGCAGGTCTTACACTTGTTGATGAGGAGATTGATGCAGAGGAGTAGTGATGACTACTCATTTACCTTTTATTTACCATGCTTTTGATTATTGAGTAGCAATGACCATCTGACATGTGGATGGCTTGCTATTGGTGTGTTTACTTTTCAAAACTTGTTGTTTATGTTGTTGAACTTTTGTTATTTTGATGCATGCTTGGTGATTGACTATGTGATGTATTGTGCATGTGAAGCATATATGGCTATCTCATTCTTATCCTTATTGAAAACCACAGATGCCTCCTCGACGTGCCAATCCCAACCCTAACAACAACAACAACAATATCACCCCCGAGATGCAGAAGATGATGACAGCTCAGATGTAGCTGATGCAGATGATGACCACGTTCATACAGAATCAGAACAACAACAACAACAACAACAACAACAACAACAACAACAACAACAACAGCAGCAGCAACAACAACAGCAACAGCAACAACAGCAGCAGCAGCAACAACAGCAGCAACAACAACAGCAACAGCAACAACAACAACAACAACAACAACAACAACAACAACAACAACAACAACAACAACAACAACAACAACAACAACAACAACAACAGCAACAACAACATAAACAACAACATAAACAACAACAACAACAATCAGAACAACCCACCGGGTTTTGACATGCTTACCAGATTCTTAAGACTGAGGCCAGCAAAGTTCTTAGGAACTACTAATCCCATGGTGGCCAATGATTGGCTACGCTCAGTGAACAAGGACTTGGTAACTGTTGGCTGTACTGATGAGGAGAAAGTTAGGTTTGCAGCACACTTGTTGGAAGGACCAGCAGCTACTTGGTGGGATAACTTCCAGATCACCACTCCCATTGAGGATGTGACATGGGCTATCTTTGAAGATGGTTTCCGTACTGCTCACATCTCATCCGGAGTGATGAGTTTGAAGAAGAAAGAATTTCATAACTTAAAGAAGCGCTACCGCAGCGTGGCTGAGTATATTGAGGAGTTCAACAATCTGGCGTATGCACCGGATGAAGTTGACACTGATGCTAAGAGGAAAGAAAAGTTCCTTGAAGGATTGAATGATGAATTGAACCTATAGTTAGATGTGGCCTATGTCCCCACATATCAGTCTCCTTGTGACAAGGCTGCCATCTTGTAGAGCAAGATGAAACAGGTTGAAAGCAGGAAGAGGAAGCACTCTGACAAGCACAGCTCGGGATCGTCTCACAAGCGTGCCCATTATGATGATAGTGGGAATTCTGGATCCCACAAGCATGGAAAGTACAACAATCACCATAATCACAACCGTCATCATTACAACAAGCATCACCGTAGTCATGACAATGACAAGTACAAGAATCACAAGAGTGGGTACAAGAACCACCACAATGGAAGTGGAAGTGGTAGTGGAAGCCAGCCTGTGAAGAAGGACCTTAGTTAGGTTGAATATTTTAAGTGCAAGAAGATGGGGCATTATGCAAATGAATGCCCAGAAAAGAAAATTGAAGGATCCAACAAGCCCAACCCTTTCCAGAAGGGGCAAGTGAACCACATCAATGTGGAGGAAATCTATGAAGAGTCAGATGCTGTGGCTGGTAAGTTCAAACTCAATTCTATTCCAACACTTGTTCTTTTTGATACTAGTGCATCACATTCATTCATATCAAAAGCATTTGTTGATAGAAATGGGTTTCCAACTGAAAACATTGGGTGTCCAATAAAAGTAAGTTCTCCAGGTGGAGATATGATAGTGAGTCTTGGATGCCGGGATCTAGTAATAGAGTTTGGAAAGCATAAGTTTCCAGTGAGTCTGCTAATCCTAGATTCCCAAGGACTGGATGTAATTTTGGGAATGGATTGGATGACCAAGTATGAAGGAGTTCTAGATTGTGCCAATCGAACTGTTGCACTCACAACCCCGGAAAAGAAGCGGATTAGATTCAAGTCTAACTTTGAATCGAAAGGGAGTAAGCTAAATTCTCTTAAGGGGGTTAGCATAGACAGTGTGCCAATTGTGAGTGAATATACGGATGTGTTTCCGGAAGAATTGCCGGGAATGCCACCATATAGAGATGTGGAATTTTTGATTGATTTACTACCAGGATTTGGACCAATAGCAAAGAGACCGTACAAGATGTCAGTTGATGAATTGAAAGAACTAAAGAAACAACTTGGGGAACAGTTGCAGAAAGGATTTATTCAACCAAGTTCTTCATCCTGGGGAGCACCAGTTTTGTTTGTGGAAAAGAAAGATAGAAGTCAAAGGTTATGCATATATTACCGTTCACTCAATGAGGTGACCATCAAGAACAAATACCCTTTGCCAAGAATCAATGACTTGTTTGATCAGTTAGAAGGAGCCTGTGCGTTCTCAAAGATTGATCTCCCGTCAGGCTATTTCCAGCTCAAGATAAGAGAACAAGACATACCTAAGACAGCTTTCACCACTAGGTATGGATTATATGAGTACACCGTGATGCCATTTGGTTTGACCAATGCACCAGCTTATTTCATGAATATGATGAATAAAGTGTTCATGGAGTTCCTTGACAAATTTGTTGTCGTATTCATCGATGACATTTTGATCTACTCCAAGAGCAAAGAAGAGCATGAAGGACATTTGTGTTTGATACTTGAAAAGCTTAGAGAGCATAAGTTGTATGCCAAATTCAGCAAGTGTAAATTTTGGTTAAATGAAGTTGGATTTCTTGGACATGTTGTGTCAGGAGATGGTGTAGCAGTTGATCCTGCTAAAGTCTCAGTTGTAACTGAATGGGAATCTCCTAAGTCAGTGAAAGAGGTTCGTAGTTTCCTTGGCTTGGGAGGATACTACAGAAGGTTCATTGGGAATTTCTCCAAGATAGCTAAACCAATGACAGAGTTACTAAAGAAAGACAAGAAATTTGCTTGGTCGGAAGGATGTGAACTCAGTTTCCAAGAATTGAAGAAGAGACTAGTGACAGCACCGGTCTTATGTCTGCCGGATTTGGAGAAGGATTTCCAAGTGTATTTTGATGCATCTCCTCATGGATTAGGTGCAGTGCTAATGCATGAAGGGAAAGTTGTGGCTTATGCCTCGAGACAACTCAAAAATCATGAGGTAAATTACCCTACTCATGATTTAGAGTTGGCCTCTGTTGTCCATGCACTCAAAACATGGAGACATTATCTTTTGGGAAAGCGATGTGAAGTGTACACGGATCACAAAATTTTGAAGTATATCTTCACCCAGAAAGAAATCAACATGAGACAAAGAAGATGGCTATAACTCATCAAGGACTATGACTTGAGTTTGCAATACCAACCCGGTAAAGCAAATGTTGTAGCGAATGCTCTAAGACGTAAGGTTTTTGTGAATGGCCTTACTAAGGGAGAATTGCTAGATGATCTGTGTGCCCAATTTAGAGATCTCAGATTGGAGATTGTGCCAGAAGGACATCTCATGTCATTGGATGTTCAACCCACTTTGTTGGACAAAATCAAAGAAGCCCAAAAGACAGATAAGGAAATTGAAGAGATTAAGGAAAAGATTGGCAAGGGAAAAGCCAAAGGGTTCCATGAAGATGAACAGGGTACTTTATGGTATGGAAAACGTATCTGTGTTCCACAAGATCCGAAGCTTAGGAAACTGATTTTACAAGAAGCACACAACTCACCGTATTCCATTCATCCGGGTAACACCAAAATGTACATGGACATGAAGGAAAGATTTTGGTGGAATAATCTCAAGAAGGACATCGCCAAACATATTACTTTGTATGATGTATGCAGTAGAGTGAAAGCGGAACATCAGAAACCAGCAGAATTATTACAACCACTACCTATTCCTGATTGGAAGTGGGACAAGATTGGCATGGATTTCATCACCGGATTGCCAAGGACCAGGTCAGGATATGATTCTATTTGGGTAGTAGTGGATCGCTTAACTAAAGTGTCTCATTTTATACCCATGAAGACAACCTACACAAGTGCTAAGTTAGCCAAGATCTATATGAGTAGAATTGTATGTCTACATGGAGTACCCAAGAGTATTGTGTCTGATAGGGGAACTCAATTCACTTCTCATTTTTGGAGGCAACTACATGAGTCATTGGGAACAAGGTTGGAATTCATCACTGCTTTTCATCCTCAGACTGATGGACAAACAGAAAGGACCAAACAGATTCTTGAAGATATGTTGAGGGCATGTGCCCTAGACTATGGAGCTAGTTGGGATGAAAGTCTGCCTTACGCAGAGTTCTCTTACAATAACAGCTATCAAGTCAGTATTGAGATGGCACCATTTGAATTTCTCTATGGGAGAAAGTGTACCACCCCATTGCTATGGAATGGTGTGGGAGAAAGAAGTTTGTTCGGACCAGAACTAATCAAGGAGGCTGAAGAGAAAGTCAAGCTAGTTAAGGACATATTGAAGATAGCACAGTCCCGACAGAAGAGCTACGCAGATCCTAAGCATAGAGAAGTCACCTATGAAGTGGGTGAAAGAGCCTATCTTAGAGTGTCACCACTTCGTGCAGTGAAGAGATTTGGTGTCAAAGTTAAATTGGCCCCATGATATGTTGGACCATTCAAGATTCTGAGTCGTAAAGGAGAAGTAGCTTATGAGATTGAATTGCCAGAATCATTTTCTGCCGTGCACAATGTGTTTCATGTGAGTCAACTTAAGAAATGCCATCCAGAGATGGAAGAGACATCTTTGAAGGATACTATACCTTTGGAGGAAGTTCAATTGGAAAGTGATCTCACTTATGAGGAAAAACCCATCAAGATTCTTGAGACTGCATAAAGAGTTACTCGGACTAAGACTATCAAATTCTGCAAAGTTCAATGGAACCATCATTCCGAAGAAGAAGCAACATGGGAAAGAGAAGATGATCTTCGGAAAGACCACCCTCACCTATTTGCTAGCCAATCCAAATCTCGAGGGCGAGATTCACCTTAAGGGGGTTAGATTTGTAACATCCCTAAAATCATGTTTTCAACATTTGCATATCATTCATGCATGCATATCATTTAGGGATCAATTTCAAAGTCATTACAAAAATAGAAGCATTTGGGTGCTTATTATTTTATGTAAGCAAACATTGATCCAATGCTGCTCTCTAGAGAGAGAATATTTGTTTCAAACCAAGGATTGTTTGATCATGAGATGGTGTGGTTAAGTTCCAAGCTTGGACAAAATTTTCCAAAAAAAATTATGGTTTTAAAACCCTTTTCATATATTTATCAAATCTTGTACTAAGACACTGTTTATTTGAAAATTTTCAAAGGAACCAAGCCAGTCCAGCAAAACAGCATGATTTTATGCTCAAAAATATGAAGGTATCACTTTATAAAAGCCTAGAAAGTTTTGGAATTCAAATATATTTGAATTCATTTGAAAAGGTTTCCTGAAAATCATTTTAGAAAAAGAAAAAGAGATAAGAAATGGAAAAGGGCCGGCGCCAGACTTTCAGCCCAACAGCAGACCTAGCCCACTAAGCCCACCCGGGGTTCTTGTTTCTCTCTCACGTGGCGTAGACTTACCCCGCGCTCACTGACTGGTGGACCCAATGCCACGCGAGCATCGTCCCAAGCCACGCACCCCCCACGACCCCGTCGACGCTGCCGTTTACTCCATTACTGCCGCGATTGAAGCATGCTTAATTGCCGGCGTGTCCTCGCGTGATCATTGCCCCTTCTCCGGCTATAAGACCCTCTCCTCACCCCGCGTCTTTCCCCTCACACCACACACTTGCTCCGCCACCAGGCTGCCACAATTGCGCGTTGCATCCCCGCAGACAGAACCAGCTCCGGCGACTGATTCCGGTGAGACGCGACCGCCCCTTTGCCTCTGCTTCAAACAAACTTGACCAGCACATTCTGGCGCATCTCCTGATGCTTTTCTATTGCCTTCTCATGACCCAGGTCGTCGACTCCGTTAGCATCCGCAAGAGACAGCACCGCCGCCCAACTCCGACGAGGAATACTGGTAAACTTCGAGCGCCCCTTGTTTCCTCTCTGACCCTATCATGTTCGCCACGGCCTTGCGCACCCCATGACCCATCTGGTTCATGCTAGGGAGATCCAGAGCCTTGGCAACATCCCCCTTCGCAAACACCCGATGCCGCCAGCAACTCCGACGAGGTCCTGTCGCTGTGTCCGTGCGCCCCTCGACAAGCTACTGCCACGTTGAGATTCCTCGTGACCTTGCGAGTCTGGTAAGCCACGCCACACACCCCAGCCCCTCCTGTATTCGCCGGACCATCACCGCCAGTAGCGCCGCCGCCTCCAGCACCTAGCTGCGCCGCCAGTCTTTGGTCGCAAGCTTCGCAGCCGTTAGATCTAGATTTTAGGCTCAGGATTAGATCACTTACTCGAACCGTTACGCGCAGATCTGACCGTGCGCTGCCACTTAAATCTAACGGCCCTCGTTGATCGATCCACACGAAGCGGTATCGACGAATCAGAACACGCCGCGTGTCTGTAGGTTTGATTTAAAATCTGAATTTAGATCTATTAGTGATTCAAACTTGCAAAATTCATAACTTTTGATCCACACGTTCAATTTTTGCAAATTTTATATCATTGGAATCAGGAGAGAAAATCCTATCTGTTTATGCAATGTGTTTAATGTTTTGCCTATGTAAAAATGGTTATTTTTAATAAACACTTGTAGGCTTAATTTGAGTATGGTTATTATTTGAAAAATGTTTTAAGGATCAAATAAGGTTTATTTTGAATATCTTGAACTTGTTTATGTTTCAGTATTGTTCACTTGTCTTTTTTGGTGTAGAAAAATCATCACATGGCATTTGCATTCATACATATATTTTTGTTTGTATATATTTTGTATGTGATTTGGTGCCATTATGTTATGTGTAGATTTTGGTGCAAATAGTGATTGTGATTGTAAAGATTGTTGCTACTCCCCAAACTACCAAGGCAAGTGGTGCTTCATGATTTTATTCCTATGTTTTTCAACTATGCACTAGAAATATTTTGTATAGAACTTGCATGAATATTTTGATCTATATGCTATGCTTGGGAAATCCTAAGTAGTTGTAGAATTGCTAGAAATTCTAAGTTAAGATGCTTACCAATGCCATGCTTAGTCTAGCTAGTAGCAACCAAGGGTGGTTATATATTCATGCTATGAGAAAATATTTCTAAGTATTTGGACTTGTGTTTTTGCTTAGTAAAACAACTAAGTGAATGAAACACCTGGGTGGAATGGAAAGAATGGGTTGTGTTGAGTGGTTACACAAGGCCCATGTCTATGGTTTACCTTGTGTATCTCACTTGTGGAAAGCCACCCAGGAACAAAGGGATTTGAGATGCCAAATGTTAGGAAGCTTCTAGTGCAGCCACATGGCATTATGGGCTCTACCTGGATCATATAGGTTGCAATAACTTAGCCATTTGGACAGTTGGTGGTAGTGGGATGATAGGTTGGAGCACGTCCATTTGGTCTAAGGGAAGGCTTATGAAAGGTCCTGTCTTGGTGAAAATCAAGTCTTGTGGGGAAAGTACACAACCTCTGCAGATGGAAGAATCTAAGTACTTATCCATGTCCCTGGTATTGGACAACTAGAGCATTAAGACATGGAAGCTATCAAGAATCTCCTCATCCCAATTTCTAAGTTAAAACTTGTGGGTGAAAAAGGGTAAAGGTTCACCAATGTCTATTGGTGATTCCTTGGGAAAGTTTTGTCAAAGAAAAACTTAGTGTTTTCAACTGATAGGAAAAACCTATTTTGAGCAAAGCAAGCCTAATCTACACTTATCCAAAATTAATATAGTATCTAGATTACTAATATTCAACTAAGGTATCACTTGCCAATACTATTCCAATGTATTGACCCACTGTAGCTGTAACTTGTGATGTTGCAGGTTATTCTGATGGTGATTAGGGGTTATGAGTCTACACTCAACATGCTTGCCTGTGGAACATGAAGATGAAGACTTGTTTATCTTATCATATATTTGAACTCTTGTATTAGGCCTATGGCCATGGAGTTCGTAAAAGACTATGTTTGTCTCTGGAATGATATGTAATAATGACCTTTGTTCCTGTGTACTTCATCTTAAACTGTGGATGCTAGCATTGATCCAGGGACTAGCATTGCAATCACAGGGATCCTTACCTTTATAAAGGGAGGGATGTTACATACATAGCATGGCATACATTATAGATCCTATGGCTGAGGCATAGGGAGTCTTACTCATCCTTTCTCTATCTTCTGTCGTTGCAGGACTTTGAGTTTTACTCAAGGTCGTATTGGGCAACATGGGCAAGAACCCTTTCTTGCTATCTTACATTCCAAACCTCTTTAGAACTTTGTCCAAATATGTACACTCTGTGGCAATGATATTAGGCGTCTCGATCTATCTCTATAAATCTTTATGCCTAATATTTAAGCTGCTTCGCCAAGATCTTTCATTGAAAAACTATTATTCAAATAATCCTTGACACTATTAAGAAGGTCTACATCATTCCCAATCAACAATATGTCATCTACATACAGTATTAAGAATGCTACAGAGCTCCCACTCACTTTCTTGTAAATACAAGCTTCTCCATAAGTTTGTATAAAACCAAAGCTTTTGATTACCTTATCAAAACATTGATTCCAACTTCGGGATGCTTGCTTCCATCCATATATGGACCGTTGTAGTTTGCATACCTTGTTAGCATCTTTAGGATCGACAAAACATTTGGGTTGCATCATATACAACTCTTCATCAATGTCTCCATTGAGGAACGTCGTTTTGACATCCATCTGCCATATCTCATAGTCATAATATGCAGCGATTGCTAACATAATCCTCATAGATTTTAGCTTCGCTACTGGTGAGAAAGTCTCATCGTAGTCAACTCCTTGAATTTGTCGAAACACTTTTGCGACAAGTCGAGCTTTATAGACAGTAACATTACCATCAGCATCTGTTTTCTTCTTGAAGATCCATTTGTTCTCGACAACCTTCCGGCCATCCGGTAAGTCCACCAAAGTCCATACTTCGTTTTCGCACATGGATCCAATCTCGGATTTCATGGCTTCTTGCCATTTATTGGAATCTGGGCTCATCATCGCTTCCTCATATGTCGCAGGGTCATCGGTGTTGTCCACCAACATGACACTCATAACGGTATCATACCAATCAGGAGTAGTATGAGTTCTCGTCGACCTGCGAGGTTCTGTAGCAACTTCAACCGAAGTTTCATGATCAACATCATTAGCTTCCTCTCTTATTGTTGTAGGCGCCACAGGAACTACTTCTGGTGCTGCGCTACTTGCAAGTTGAGAGAAGGTTCAACAACCTCGTCGAGTTCTACTTTCCTTCCAGACACTTCATTCGAGAGAAACTCCTTCTCTAGAAAGGATCCATTCTTGGCAACGAAGATTTTGCCCTCGGATCTATGATAGAAGGTATACCCAATAGTTTCCTTTGGGTATCCTATGAAGACACATTTTTCTGCTTTGGGTTCAAGCTTGCCCGGCTGTAACTTCTTTACATAGGCTTCGCAACCCCAAACTTTAAGGAACGACAATTTAGGTTTCTTCCCAAACCATAATTCATACGGTGTCATTTCAATGGATTTAGAGGTGCCCTATTGAAAGTGAATGTGGTTGTTTCTAATGCATAACCCCAAAAGAGATAGCAGTAAATCTGTAAGTGACATCACAGAACGAACCATATCTAAGAGAGTTCGATTACGATGTTCGGACACACCATTACACTGTGGTGTTCTCGGCGGTGTCAATTGTGAAAGTATTCTGCATTTATTCAAATGATCGCCAAAGTCGTAACTTAGATATTTACCTCCACGATCAGATCGTAGAAATTTAATCTTCTTGTTACGTTGATTCTCTACCTCACTTTGAAATTCCTTAAACTTCTCGAAAGTTTCGGACTTATGTTTCATGAAATAGATATACCCATATCTACTCAAGTCATCTGTGAAGGTAAGAACATAACGATAACCACTGCGCGATGCTACACTCATTGGACCACACACATCCATATGTATGATTTCCAATAAGTCTGTAACTCGCTCCATCATACCAGAAAATGGAGTCTTAGTCATTTTACCATCAGACATGCGTCGCATCTTTCAAGTGATTCGAAATCAAGTGATTCAAGAAGTCCATCGGAATGGATTTTCTTCATGTGCTTCACTCCAATGTGACCAAGACGACAGTGCCACATATAGGTCGAGTTATCACTCAATTTCAAACGTTTAGCTTCAATGTTATTAATGTGTGTATTTCCACTGTCGAGATTCAATAAAAATAGACCATCTATCAAAGGTGCATGTGCATAAAACATATTACTCATATAAATCGAACAACCATTATTCTCGGACTTAAACAAGTAACCGTCTCGCAATAAACATGATCCAGATATAATGTCCATGCTCAACGCAGGAACCAAATAACAATTATTTAAGTATAAAACTAATCCCGATGGTAGATGAAGAGGTAGCGTGCCGACCGCGATCACATCAATCTTTGATCCATTTCCAATGCGCATCGTCACCTCGTTCTTCGCTAGCTTCCGTTTATTCTGCAGCACCTGTTTCGAGTTACAAATATGAGCAACCGAACCAGTATCAAATACCCATGCACTACTACGAGTACTAGTGAGATACACATCAATAACATGTATATCGGATATACCTTTTTCTTGATGTTGCCGTTCTTCAAAGCCGCCAAGTACTTTGGGCAATTCCACTTCCAGTGACCTTCTCCCTTGCAGTAAAAGCACTCAGTGTCAGGCTTAGGCCCATCCTTGGTCTTCTTCGCCGGTGCAGCAACTTTCTTACCGCCCTTCTTGAAGTTTCCCTTTTGCTTAGACTTGCCTTGCTTCTTGAATTTGGTGGTCTTATTGACCAACAACACTTGGTGCTCTTTCTTGATCTCCACTTCTGCAGATTTCAACATGGAGAAGAGTTCTGGCAACGTCTTGTCCATGTTTTGCATATTGTAGTTCATCACAAAGTTCTTGTAACTTGGTGGTAGTGATTGGAGGACACGGTGAATCCCCCAAGAATTAGGAATCACTATACCCAAGCTTTGGAGTTTGTTTGCGTGCCCAGACATCTTAAGGACGTGCTCACTGACGGAGCTGCCCTCTTCCATCTTGCAGTTAAAGAACTTTTCAGAAGCCTCATAACTCTCAACTGCCGCGTGAGCCTCGAATATCATTTTGAGTTCACGGACAATATCATGTGGGTCATGGTTCTCAAACCTTTTCTGAAGCTCCGATTCCAAACCATACAAGATAGCACACTGAACTGTGGAGTACTGATTCTTCCGAGTGAGGTAAACATTCTTTACTTCATCGGTAGCAGTAGCTACAGGCAGGTCACCCAGCGGTGCATCCAGCACATAGGTCAAATTACCAGCATTGAGGATAATCCTCAAATTGCGGAACCAATCTGCGAAGTTGCTTCCATTGTTTTTCAACTTTTCTTTCTCTATGAACGCATTAAAATTGATGGTAGGGGCCGCCATTGATCTACAACATATTTTGAATAGTTTAGACTAAGTTTATGACAAATTGAGTTCTAATTAATAGTTAAATTAATCTAGGTGAACTCCCACTCAAAACAATATCCCTCAAATTGTTTTAGTGATCACATGAACCAAATCCACCACATCAAACCGATCATCACGAGAGTTGATGTAGCTTCAATGGCGAACAATCAACATGTTCATCATATCTACTATATGGCTCATGCTTTACCTTTCGGTGATCCGTGTTCCGAGACCATGTCTGTACATGCTAGGCTCGTCAAGATCAAACCTTAGCTTCCGCATGATCAAATCTGGCTTGCTCACGTTGTATACACTCGCAGAATCTAACACACCCGATCATCACATGGTGCTTCGAAACAACGAGCTTTAGCAACGGTGCTTACTAAGGATGAACACTTTAAAACTTGAAATTGTGTGCTTGAGGGATCATCTTATAATGCTATTGTCATAAACTAAGCAATACAAGATGCATAAAGGATTAACATCACATGCAATTCATAATATGTGATATGATATGGCCTTTTATTATTTTGCTTCCGATCTCCATCTTCAAGCACGAACATGATCTCCATCATCACCGGCGTGGCGTCAAGGTCAATGGCGTCGTTTCATGGTTGTCGTCCACCAGCTTCAACTATTACAACTACTTTGAATAGACAAGTAGGTCTTAACGGAATTTAAAAGACAACCATATGGCTCCTGCCAGTTGCCAACTTACAATAAGGAACATTTCATACATCATATATGATCACAATCATGGCCATATCACATCACAGCACACCCCTACAAAACAAAGTTAGACGCCTCTACTTTTCTTTGCATATTTTACGTGGTTTGGGGATTTCAATAAGTGTCGTTCTAACTTACGAACAAGAACCACAACGTTGATGTTTGAACTATCAAGTGCCCGTTGTAAATTGAATCAATACTATGATGGGAGAGACAGACCCCCGCAAAGCCATTTTGCAATACAAGTTGCATGTTGAGCGTGGAGCAAGTCTCATGAACGATGTCATGTAAGGTTAGCCCGGGCCGCTTCATCCCATCATACCACAAGATGCAAAGTACACAAAAAGCAATTGATAATAAAAGCACCACCGCCCATAATGACCATTGTGTTCTACTCGTGCAACAAATCTACATATAGACACGGCTCTGATACCACTGTAGGGGTCCGTAGCATGGAAAACAAAAAATTTCTACCGCATGCACACAAACAAGACAAGATCTATCTACTAGATTGTAGCAACGAGTCGATAGAAGAACTCACCCTCGAAGATTCCAAAGCGGTTAACAAGAGCGGATTCTTGTGGGTGATGTAGTCCTACTCTTGCCGATCTCAATATCGCGCAGACGATCCTTCCGGCGCTGCGTTCCGGCAGCACTTCCGCAGTCGGTCACACATTCGGTACTTGATGAAAACCTTCATGTCCCTTGTTCCAGCAGGCAGCGGAGGTTGTAGCACTCTCCTCGTGATTCCGGCAGCACGACGGTGTGGTGTCAGAAGTAGAGGGAAGATCTCGCAGGGCTTCGCCTAAGACGGAGCGAGTATGGTGGAGTAAGAGAGGGCCTTGGCGATCTACGGAATAGAAGCACCAAGGGGAGGTGGTGTGGACGGCGGCTAGGGCTTGGAGAAGCCCTAACTCGGCGACTTGGAGGAGGCCCTGGCGGCGGCGACACTTGGAGGTGGTGGCGCCTAAGAGCTAGGGTTTGGGTGTGAGGGTAGGGGCGCCCTACCCCTCCTTATATAGGTGGGAGGGAGGCAGTTGGGAGGAGGGATTCCTCCTCCAACTCCTCCTCCTTGGCCGGCGGGTGGAGGGAGTGGGACTCATACCCTAGGTAGGTTTCCTACTCTCGCTCCACCAAGCAAACTTCGGATTTGACTTTTCAAATTGGCGTTTGACTTTCCAACTTGGATTTGATTTCTCTCTTCATATTGCCCAGCCAAGTGACCTAGTACATGATGCAACCATTCCACATTGTCATGACACATCCATGTACCCTTCCCCTCCGGAGTGCCGGACCTTCCAGACCCTTCTAGAACATTCCTGGTGAAAACACCGGAACCATTTCCGAACTCCGAAACAGGACTTTCCTTATATGAATCTTATTCTCCAGACCATTCTGGATCTCCTCGTGATATCCCGAATCCCATCCGAGACTCCGAACAACATTCAGTCTCTTACTCATCATTCCATAACTACACAACAACATCGAATCCTTAAGTGTGTCTCCCTACTGTTCGTGAATTATGCGGACATGACCGAGACACTTCTCCGATCAATAACCAATAGAGGAATCTGGAAATTCATATGGCTCCCACATATTTCTACGATTACTTTGCAATCGAATGAACAACTTACATACGATACCAATCTCCCTTTGTCTCACGATAGTTTACTTATCCGAGGTTTTGATCGTCGGTATCTCTACATACCTAGTTCAACCTCGTTACCGATAAGTACTCTTTTCTTGTTCCCATGATATGTGATCCCTTGTGAGCCAGTCACATTCTTGCAAGCTAATTGGATGACATTCCACCGAGAGGGCCCAGAGTATATCTATCCGTCATATGGATGGACAAATCCCACTCTTGATCCATGTTCCTCAACCCATACTTTCCGAACACTCAATGCCACCTTTATAGCCACCCAGTTACGGTGTGGTGTTTGATGTCATCAAAGCATCCTTCCGGTGATGGTGATTAACATGATCTCATGGTCGAAGGAATTAGGTTACTATGTATCAGAAATCTTATAGCAAACGAACTATTAAAATGACTTGATCTTTATGCTACGCTTATCTATAGGAGTATGTCCATCACACCATTCTCCTAATGACATGATCTTGTTGTTAACAACATCTCAATGTTCATAATCGGGAAACCACGATCATCTATTAACCAACAAGCTAGTATTATAAAGAGGCTTTACTAGGGACTCTAATTTAGTTTACAAATCATACAAGTATTAATGTTTCTGGTTAATACTATTATAGCATGAATGTAAACATTTATCATAAACACAAAGATATAATAATAACCACTTTTATTATTGCCTATAGGGCATATCTCCAATAAGAAGAACAAAAATAAGCGGAAGACTCCTCCTGAAGAAAATCCAGCACACAACATGGTCACCATGACGTTCGCTGGCAGAGGCGAAGGCAGACAACGGGCCGTGGCCGGGTGGCTGGTCGTGGGCAGCAACATGGTAGTAAAACAATACCCACTGCACCCCGCATTTCCTAGACATACGAGGAGTACTGCAATATGCCATGTTTAGCACCTCGATGCCAATGACAAAGCTACTCACGCCAATCGCCAATGGAAGTTTGTCAATGACATCAAGGCGGACCCCGAATCCGGCTACAAGCAAAGTCGAAAGAGTAGACCCTGCGGCAAGGTTAGGGGAAGAAGAAGGACAAAGAGTCCAAGAATTCAGATGATATGGACGAGGACATGGAACCCAAACATGCCGACAAGGGCGATGGTAAGGGCAAGAAACCTTCCAGGAAGGCTCCTGTCTACCACACTTTCCTTGGCACTCCCACCGCCCAGGAATATAAACCTCTTTGAGGATAATAATGGCCACACTCCCCCCAGTTCCCCAGTACGTGCGCTTGTTGGAAATTCCAGTTACTTGGGATAGAGAGGATCTTCCATACCTCATCCCGATAGAGAACCATTATGCTATGATCATGAACCCTTTGATTGACAACAGTGAGTCCACCAAGTGCCTCGTGGACATTGGAAGCAGCATCAACATTATGTACCTTGATACACTGCATGAGATGAACTTGACGGAGACCATCCTAAGGCAGAGCAACACCGTGTTTCATGGCGTCGTGCCTGGCTAGCAAGCTAAGTCCCTTGGGAGCATTACCCTTCTGGTCTCCTTTGGTGATATTAACTATTACCGCCAAGAGCGCATGACCTTCTAAGTGGTACCCTTCAAGAGCTAGTATCATGTCATATTTGATGCAACATCTTCCACTCCTTCCATGTCAGGGCATGTTTTGTCTACAACAAGCTCAGGATACCTAGGACAACCAGTATCATCATCATTGTCGGAAGCTTCAAGAAGGCAAGGGACTGTGAGCTGATTGAAGCCACCTAAGATGAATTCATCCTCTATGGTGAAGAATTCAAGGATATCTAGAGACAGGTCAATGTCTCAGAGATGCCGGCTTCAAAGAAGTAGATTTCTTACTCTGAACCCACCTTCAAGGCCACCATTCAGACAAAGCCGGTGGAACTTGTGGAAGGAGATGCCTCCAAGACCACCGCCATTGGCACAGGACTTTTTCCCAAATAGGAATTCGTGCTCGTCAAGTTCCTCCGTGAGAACAAGGAAATCTTTGTCTGGCAACCTTCCGACATGAAAGGTGTTCCTAGGGAACTTGCCAAGCACATCTTAAACATCTATTCTAAATCCAAACCGGTGAAACAACCTCTACGATGCTTTGGTGATGAAAAACGACGTGCCATAAGCAAGGAGCTAGCTAGGTTACTTAATGTTTTATCCGAGAAGTAATTCACACCTAGTGGGTGGACAATCATGTAATTGTGCCCAAAAGGGAACTAAAGAATTAAGAATGTGCGTTGATTACATCGGCTTGAACAAAGCGTGTCCGAAGGATCCGTTTGTTTTGCCTCGCATTGACCAAGTCATTGAATCGATGGTTGGGTCAGAACTTCTATGTTTTCAAGATGCATACTTAGGATACCACCAAATTAAGATGTGAAAGTTGGACCAATTGGTCACTTCATTCATCACACATTATTGCACATCTGCTACATCATGATACCCTTTGGGCTAAAAAATTGAGGTGATACGTACCAACGGACAATGCAGCATTGCCTCCACGACTAAATCGGTCGAAACATACACGCCTACGTAGACGACATCATGGTGATGTTCAAAAAATCATACGACCTCATCGCCGACTTGTAGGAAACCTTTGATAACCTCCAAAACTTCAACATGATGCTCAACCCTAAGAAGTGTGTCTTCGGAGCTCCTGCCAGCAAATTGTTGGGTTTCATCGTTTCACACCAAGGAATCGATGCCAACCAGAGAATATCAAGGCCATCCTCAACATCAAATGCCCATCATGCTTGACCGACATCCAACGGCTCACAGGCTGCATTGCAGCAGTAAGCCAGTTCATCAGCCAAATTGGAGAGAAGGCAATGCCGCTCTACAAGTTGAGAAGGCGAACAAATTCATATGGACGGACGAAGCAGATGCAGCACTTTAGAAGTTGAAGAGAATACTCTCCTCTGCACCTATACTTGCAGCACCATAGTCAATGGAGCCTATGCTAATATACATGGCGACAACCAACCGGGTAATCAACATCGTCGTTGTGGTGGAGCGGAAGGAACGAACGCATGAGTACGAAGTTCAGCAACTAGTTTACTATTTACACAAGATCTTGATGGACTCAAAGCAGCATTACCCGCACTACCGGTAGCTAGCTTACAGAGTGTTCCTTGCTTCTCGGAAGTGTTTTTTGAGGGTTGAACACTATGGAAAATCGCCACTACAATTTTTATTTATAATTAAACATAGAGTTACATAATTACAATATTACAGTTCCACCTCAGTGAGGGAATAAATCCAGAAGCTAACTATCTCCAGTCTAAATGAGCATTAATCCAGGTTTTGAGATCCTGGCTGTATTTCTTCTTAATTCTAAGCTCAACCCATCTAAGCTCTTGGATCACAATGGCCTTCCATTCCTCCAAAGATGGTCTTTGATTATTAAAAATCATGTTACTGTGGCATATCCAAATGCCCCAGGCTACCAAGATGATAATCTCCATTGCAAAATGCACCTTTAGCTTCTTTTTTAGCTTCTTGGAAGTTAAGGCATTATTTCCAAGAGAACCCTATCATAGTAGTGAGCAAAGCTCCACTATCCGACATCATCAACAACAACAACTCTACGGGAAGGGTGGCGAAGTGGGGCATTGAGCTTGCCACCTTCGAAATCACCTACAAGAGACGCGATGGTATCAAATCACAAGCATTGGCGGATTTCATTACAAATTGGACAAAACTTCCAGCTGATACTTCTGTAATAGAGCTAGAGTCTTGGGTCATGCATTTTGATGGATCCAAGTTACTAAATAGCTCGGGGCTGGTGTATTATTGCAATCACCAACAGGAGAAAAGCTTCAGTATGTCTACAGATCTACTTCAACATTACCAACAACATGGAGGAATAGGAAGCTCTCATTCACGAACTTCGCGTAGCCAAGGATATTGGCATCAAGCGCATAGTTTGCTATGAAGATTCTGACTTGGTTGCCCAGCAGGTGGATGGCATGTAGAACGAGCGGAACCCTATGATGGCGACATATAGAGACGAAGTAGACGAGATAGCCAAGTGTTTCAACGGCTATGAAGTCAAGTACATCAAAAGGGAGGACAATGAGGCGGCAGATCTGATGTAAAATCTTGGATCGGCATGCAAACCAATTCCGCCTTGTGTTTTCCTAGAGGATCTACGTACCCCATCCGTGAAAGGAGCGGACCCCGATAACCTGGATAGAGTTCATTCATTTGTTAACGCATTAACAGCTATCCCGCTGGCTTAGACAAAACTGTTCATGGACTACCTCAAAGATGGAACACTACCCGCCGACGAAGTCGAAGCCAGCAGATAGTAAGCAGAGCAAAAGGATATACCATAATAAATGGCCAGCTATACAAAATAAGCACCTCAGGAATATTCCTATGGTGTGTATCTTTGCAGCAAGGCATACAAATACTTAGAGAGATTCATCTTGGAGATTGCGGGCATCACGCATCTCCCCGTCATTGGTATCCAAAGCTTTCCGTCAAGGATTCTACTGGCTCACCACCAACGCGGATGTTGACAACCTAGTTTATACGTGCATTGGGTGTCAGTTATATGCAGGGCAGCCACATGTCCAGCTAAAGAATTGCAAACCATACCAATTAGTTGGCCGCTTGCAGTCTGGGGGCAAGACATGGTTGGAGCATTGAAGACGACACCTTGTGGGTTTATGCATCTGCTAGTCGCAGTTGATAAATTCACTAAATGTATTTAAGCTATACCCATTAGAAAGCTCGATGGGGCAACAACCCTTAAATTTTTCCGGGATGTGGTGGTGTGATACGTCGGAAACGTATCTATAATTTTTTATGTTCCATGCTTGTTTAGTATCTACTTTGCTTTGCTTTGTCTACACTTTGAGGTGTTCTTTACATGTTTTCTAGTACTAACCTATTAACAAGTTGCCACAGTGCTAGTTGTCTGTTTTCTGCTGTTTTTGGTTCCAGAAAAGCTAGAAAGGAAATATTCTCGGAATTGGATGGGACAAACGTCAAAGTCAATAACTTTCTTTGGGGAACAAGAAGTCCAGAGGGGAGTCGCAGAAGCGTACCACGGCGGCCACACCCCCCTAGGCACGGGTGGGCCCTGCCCGCGCCTAGGCAGGGTGTGGGGCCCCTGGCCACCTCCTCGGCCTCCCCCTTCTCCTATAAGAAGCCCCCGATGTATAAACCCTAAGGACCCGATCAATATTCCACGAAACCTTCTGTAGCCGCCACCACCGTCATCCCTAGATCGGGGGATATGAAGTTCTTCCCGGCACCCTGCTGGAGGGGAGATCATCTCGGAGGCCTTCTCTCCGGTATGATGCGTGAGTAGTTCCACGTTGGACTATGGGTCCATGTAGTAGCTAGATGGTTGTATCTCCTCCTTTGTTCTTTCATGTATAGATCTTGTGATCTCCGTTCATGATCAAGATCAAATCTATTTGTAATCATGCATGTTGTGTTTGCGGGGATCCGATGGATATTGAGATTAATATGTTGGTTTGATTAATGCTTTTGTCTTTATGATTCTATCATGTCTGTGTTGTTTGTGATCTTCCATGCTCTCCGTTGTTAGTATCTATCTTGGCCAAGTAGTTGCTAGTGACTCCAAGAGGGGGTATTTATGCTCGATAGTGGGTTCATGCCTCTAGTTTCCAAGGGAAGTGACAGAAATCTCTTCGATTGTAGATGTGTTGTTGCTACTAGGGAGAAAACAACGGTCTCTTGTTCATGGAACATGTGGACTGTTTACCTTACACACTTTGCTTAAAGCAGTTGTCTGTTGCTTGCAACTTAATACTGGAGGGGGTTCGGATGATAACCTGAAGGTGGAATTCTAGTCATAGATGCAGTTGGATGGGGGTCTATGTATCTTGTTGTATTTCCCAATCGAATCTCATAGGATCTTTCTAACTAGTAATTGCATTGTTATGCCTTGCTCAGTTCCTGTCAATTGCCCCGCTGTAATTTGTTTACCCTTCATGCCATGTTGTTTATCTAAGGAGAGCACCTCTAGTGAACTATGGACCTCAGTCCAATCTTTACCATTGATACATCTTCCACCATTACCTGTTTACTTGCTGCAAACCACCATTATCTTCCACACCATATGTTTAATCCTTTGTTACAGCAAACTGGTGAGCTTTACAACCTCACTGATTCGTTGGGACAAATTCTTTAGTTTGTGTTGTGCAGGTCTCCATGTTGTTTGCAACACCTGTGTGATGTTTCCTTCGTCCTTCTAGTTCGATAGCCTTGGATCAACTGAGGGAAAACTTTATGCTGTGCTCTTCACACCCTATGCTTGGGGTTACCAACAAAGTGCCACGTTGAGCACCGTCAAGTCTTTCTGGCGCCATTGCCCGGGAGGCTAAGGACATATTTACTAGGGGAGTCCTTCACTTCCTTTCTCTTTACTTTGTTTTTAGTTTGATTTGTTTCTTTTGCTTGGTTTTGTTTGCCTATTTTCAAAAAACCCAAAAAAAATTAGTCTAGTTTGGTTTGCTTTCTTTATTCAAAAACACAAAAAAATTAGTTCCCACTCTGGTTGCTGGTATGTTATTGCATTCCTTGGTCTTGCTTTCTATCAATGGATGGTTTCTTTGAAACTAGTTCTTGTTGGCAAGGTGGGTTCACGAAAGAACAATTATTATAAGGAACACCGTTTATCACAAAAAGGGAAACACTTATGGGAACAAATTGATAAGTTGAATACTATTGCTAGAGAGGTGTGCTCTATTTATAATGTTACCTATTGCTTTGATAAAGCTTGTTGCTGCAGGACGTATAAACACCTACCCTTTCAATGTGAGTATAATGATAATGTTACCATATCTTCTTATGTTAAAGAAAATTATGAATTTGATGATGTGGAACAAACTAAAGAATTTATTGCCTTCAAGGGTGCATTCGAACTTGCCAGTTTGCCTGAAAATACTGATGATGCACCTTATAAACAGGAGGTTTTTGAGATACTTAAATTTTGCTTTGATAATTACAAGAAAGAAAATAGCTATATTCTTGAATATTTTAATAGGAGTTTTCCACATTTGGAAGAGACTAATGCCTTGCAGGAGCCTATGAAAGAAGAAATTGTTGAAACTGGAAGCTCATTAGATGAAAAAGAGGAGGAAAGTGATGAATAAAAGGAGGAAGAATGGATCTACCCATGCCTACCTTTTAATGAGAGTTACTCTTTACCTCTTATATTATTTGATTGTCCCCCATGCTTACCAAAGGAGGATGAATGCTATGTTCCTGTGGATCCTTTTGAAATATCTACTTTGGGTAAAACCTGTGAAGGTTTATTCCCACTATTTTTGAGCTTGATAAAAATTATGTGTTTGTAGATCATGAAAAGCATGCTTTATGTGATAGCTATATTGTTGAGTTTATTCATGATGCTACTCAAAATTATTATGAGAGAGGAAAGTATGGTTGTAAAAAATTTCATGGTACTAAAACAGCTCTCTATGTTCGGAAAGTTTTGAAGTTACTCTTCTTTTATCTTCCTATGCTTGTCACTTTGTTCTTTGTGAATTTATTTGTGTACATGATTTCTATGAATAGGAAGCGGGTTAGACTTAAATGTGTTTTGAATTTTATTCTTGATGCTCTCTTTTACTTCAATTCATATTTCTTATGTGAGCATCTTCTCAAACTATCATGCCTAACTTAAAGGCGTTAAAGAAAAGTACTTGTTGGGAGATAACCCAAGAGTTTCCTTGAGTCTTGGAAGTTGTTACTTCATTAATAATTTCTCCTTATCCTTTTTGTTTGCTTTTTGTGCCAACAATGACCTCTAATGAGAGGGAAGTAAGATTTGGAGAGTTGCTGTCCCGAAAAACAGATTTCTGTCCTCCACCATAAAAATTCTTGAGGAGTCTATGTAACTCGGATTGAGCTGAAAATTTACTAATAAATCCCCCAGTATGTTAGCTAACTTTCGTTAGTTCAACACATTTTTATTTGAGCAACATAAGATGTTCGAAAAAATTGGTTTCTACCTGCTGGTCTGTTTTGACAGATTTCTGCCATTATTTGCATTTTCTTTTTATTGATTCCTTTTTGAGTTCTCTTTAAGGTAAATTGAGCTTTTTTAAGGAGTTACTACAGTAGATTGTGGTTTTAGTGAAAAGCCTTGCTGTTCCAAAGCTTTGCCAGTGGTCTAATATCTTTTGAATAAGCTAATGTTGGTAATGAAGATTGTGTGAAGTTTTGTATGAAGGAAAAAAATTTAGGTGTAGAGAGAGAATGATGTAATGAGATGAAGAATGGACAAAAGCTCAAGCTTGGGGATGCCACCCCAGTGTCACCCCAAGAAATATCCAAGAGGTCCAAGCATCAAAGCTTGGGGATGCCCAAGGCATCCCCTTCTTCATCAATAAAAAGCTCAGGTCTGTCTAGACACTTCATTTTTATTGTTTCATAAACTGTTGTGTTGTTCTTGGAGCGTCTTAGTTTTTGTTTGATTTGCTTAGTTTGCTTGAGTATTTTGTACCCCCGTTCTCGCTGTGTTGTTTTGCAAATAAGTTGCTTGGTGTTGGAAAGGAGTAGTAAGTTCTTGCTTGTAAGTGAAAGAGGAGCTTGCATTGACTATGTTTTAGACTTTGGCATGACATGCTAGGTGTTGTTTTGACCTTATGCTCAGTGATTATTGTTGTAGCATGGCTTGCTCCATGTCATTGGGATTGCTTAGTGTGCCTTGAAGAAATTATGCGTTGTCTTAGCATGCAAAAGCATAGTACTGTGGTATTCTCCTTTGAAGTTTGTTTGGGTTGACTTGGCACATGCTCACACCATGTTATGACTCTCACAAGTCACATTAGACTCTATGATCATTTAGTTCTTGACTTGTAATACCACTCTATGCGTTGATTAGTAATGCTTTGTTGCTCTACATGATTATGTCCATTATTGCTCTCTGATTTGGTTGCTCCCAGTCTTTTGCTAGCCTCCACTTGTATGAGTAAGCTCTAATCATGCTTCCAACTCCCAAGAAACCAAGTTATTTCAAAGTGTCCACTATAAACTCCTATGCATGGTGTGTTACACCATTCTAAGTATATTCTTGTTTTCAGCTATCTTCCAATTAAAAACTATTTTGTTATGCGAAAACTTAGTGATTAAAGCCCTCACGAACTTGATGGCACACTTTATATTCTTTGTCCCTAATAAACTTGAACCACTATTTCATCTATGTTGTATATGCTTGCACTTATACATTGGAATTAGCAGAACCGTGCTGTCACGCGGAACATTTTCAACATTGCACTTGTACATTGTACTTAGTTGATTTCATGCTCTTTTGTCTATGGATGTCACCGGTGTGAAATAAAAAGGGAACTTGTAAGTCCATGGAATTTGTATTATGTGTTAGAGAAACGCCTGGGCTGCTAGCCTAAGCCATGCCTAATCATGGTTGAAATTTGCAGCATCACCATAGTGAGCTATGTATGAAGCATCCTCAATAAAAAGTTATGCATATGGTAAATAAAAAGATCGTTGAGATGGTTATTGTCTGCTTGCCTTGTCAACTTGGTTATGGGATAGCTCATGTACCATGTGCAAGGGGTACCCCGTTTGCGGTTCTTTATGATATGCAAATACTTACAATGACAAGAACTTACAGGTGACTGAAGTTGAGTAGCATGAGGTGTGGCCCTCGTATTCAAGGGACTTGAGATTGCCAACTTATACTTCGTCAAGCATATACTCCATCTTTGTTCACTTTAACCTTAATCACTTCAATATGCTTATGATAGGGGCAATGAGGGATGAAAGCTAACAAGTACCATAATTTTTGGAAGCTCTTTTTGAAACTTGAAATCCCTGCTTGCTTTATAAAAGGCCTTTCTTCCACCATTATTTGAGTCTCCACCTTCTACCTTTAGGCACCATTAAGAGAGCATAGTTCTCAGTCTGTGTGCAGTGTTCCAAAGCTTATTGATTGATGCATACTGTGATATTATTTGTTCTTGTGCTACTTGTTTCTAGTCACCCTTGTGAACTTTGAAGGTGTCATATGCATCTATTTTCTACTCTATGAGGGACAAGCTAATTGCCACTATGCTATGTTTTCTGTATGTGAAACAAACAAACGGTTTTCAATGCATGTTATTCATGATCTTTATTTGTAGTCTGTCATGTTGCATGCATAGTTCTTTGTCTTACTGTTAGAACTCCATCTTTCATGATCATGTTTAGAGTTCTTTGATCCCATCTTTCAATGCTTGCAAATGGTTTGATCTTTATTGTGAGGGTGCATATTACCTCAAAAATTATTCTTTTTATCACTTACCTACTCAAGGACGGGCAGGAGTTAAGCTTGGGGATGCTTGATACGTCGAAAACGTATCTATAATTTTTGATGTTCCATGCTTGTTTAGTATCTACTTTGCTTTTCTTTGTCTACACTTTGAGGTGCTTTTTACATGTTTTCTGGAACTAACCTATTAACAAGTTGCCACAGTGCTAGTTGCCTGTTTTCTGCTGTTTTTGGTTCCAGAAAAGCTAGTAAGGAAATATTCTCGGAATTGGACGGGACAAACGTCAAAGTCAATAACTTTCCGTGGGGAACAAGAAGTCCAGAGGGGAGACGGAGAAGCGTGCCAGGGCGGCCACACCCCCTAGGCGCGGGTGGGCCCTGCCCGCGCCTAGGCAGGGTGTGGGGACACTGGCCACCTCCTCGGCCTCCCCCTTCGCCTATAAGAATCCCCTGATGCCTAAACCCTAAGGACCCGATCAATATTCCACGAAACCTTATGTAGCCGTCGCCACCGTCGTCCCTAGATCGGGGGGATCTGAAGTTCTTCCCGGCACCCTGCTGGAGGGGAGATCATCCCGGATGCCTTCTCTCCGGTATGATACGTGAGTAGTTCCACCTTGGAATATTGGTCCATGTAGTAGCTAGATGGTTGTATCTCCTCCTTTGTGCTTTCATGTATAGATCTTGTGATCTCCGTTCATGATCAAGATCTAATCTATTTGTAATCATGCATGTTGTGTTTGCGGGGATCCAATGGATATTGAGATTATTATGTTGGTTTGATTAATGGTTTTGTCTTTATGATTATATCATGTTTGTGTTGTTTCTGATCTTGCATGCTCTCCGTTGTTAGTAGCTATCTTGGCCAAGTACTTGCTAGTGACTCCAAGAGGGGGTATTTATGGTCGATAGTGGGTTCATGCCTCTAGTTTCCAAGGGAAGTGACAGAAATCTCTTCGGTTGTAGATGTGTTGTTGCTACTAGGGAGAAAACTACGGTCTCTTGTTCATGGAACATGTGGACTGCTTACCTTACACACTTTGCTTAAAGCAGTTGTCTGTTGCTTGCAACTTAATACTGGAGGGGGTTCGGATGATAACCTGAAGGTGGACTTCTAGTCATAGATGCAGTTCGATGGCGGTCTATGTATCTTGTTGTATTGCCCAATCGAATCTCATAGGATCTTTCTGACTAGTAATTTCATTGCTATGCCTTGCTCAGTTCCTGTCAATTGCCCCACTGTAATTTGTTTACCCTTCATGCCATGATGTTTATCTAAGGAGAGCACCTCTAGTGAACTATGGACCCCGGTCCAATCTTTACCATTGATACATCTTCCACTATTACTTGTTTACTTGCTGTAAACCACCATTACCTTCCACATCATACATTTATTCCTTTGTTATAGCAAACCGGTGAGCTTGACAACATCACTGATTTGTTGGGACAAAGTCTTGAGTTTGTGTTGTGCAGGTCTCCACGTTGTTTGCAACACCTGTGTGACGTTTCCTTCCTCCTTGTGGTTCGATAGCCTCGGTCTCAACTGAGGGAAAACTTGCTGATGTGATGTTCACACCCTGCGCTTGGGGTTACCAACAAAGTGCCACGTCGAGCACCGTCATTGTGGCATTTGGTATCCCACAAAGGATCATCACCGACAATGGAAGAAACTTGTCACTCAGAGAAGTCAAGGCATACTATCATGATAAAGGCATCCGCCTTGACCTAGCATCTATGGCACACCCACAATCTAATGGTCAAGTTGAAAGGTCCAATGGACTAATTATGTTTTGTGGAGTCGACGAACTACTCCCAATAGATCCACCGGCTACAACCCTTTCTTCATGGTTTATGGAGCAAAACCAGTCCTACAATATGACATCCTCCAAGATGCACCAAGAGTTTCCGCCTACAACGAGGATGAAGCTGAAGAATCCAGACGCCTATCTATGGACCTGCTCGAAGAAGAACATGTCCTGGCAGCCCAAAAATCCGTCATCTACCAGCAGAAGCTATGCAGCTACCATAGTCGTCGCGTTAAGCGTCACTCATTTGGAGAGGGGAATCTAGTGCTCCGACTTAATCAGAAAAATTCACACAAACTATCTCCGCCTTGGGAAGGACCGTTTTTCATAAGCAAAGCGCCGCTCAATGGTTCCTATTATCTCGTTGAAATTCGCGAGTTAAAAAATAGGCCAAGAAAAGATCGCAAGTGTAAGCGACATGACCCCGATGATGATTATTCAGAGACTGATCGGCCATGGAACATAGCACAGCTATGTCCCTTTTACACTTTCCATATTTTCTTATATACTATGTACCTTTATATGATCAATGAAATAAAGCTTTTGGTTCACTCATATTCTTGAGTCTTTTACCTCCTTTAGTGTTCATTTTTGGATCATGTAAAACCCTTTATGCATAAGCTTTGCATTTGCACTTGTGAAAATTCTGCCTACTTGTGTTAGCTTAAGTTTTCTGGTATACGTTTTCTATTGTTTTTATGTGGATTCCGGTGTAGTGACTTTTTGGTACTCAAAGCTGGTGATTTGTCCTTGGGTTATGGATGGTTCCATTAGGCATCATCACCTAAGGGCATGGTTCTGTGCTATGAGTCTTCCATCTCATGAAAGGTCAAGCATAAAAACCAAAATAATGGATAAGTCAACACTTGCTTAAACAAATATACAAAACATACATGCTAGACTTAGAAAATTGGAGGAGGGCTGTAGCCAATTTTTCCACCTTACTTCTAACATTGTTTTCCGCATAAGACATTATAATTACAGAGGCACAAATAATATAACAAGTGTTTCATGGCTCTGATGCAGGGGACCTAGACACTGCATCGTCGGTGATGGGAGAGCCAACCTGGGAGCTATCCTCGAAGTCGGTAGTCTTCAAAGACTCGGAATATGCTGGCTCGTTGTCCAAGACCTCGGCAGGAACAAAGACATCCGCCTTGACCATCTTGGCGACTCTGGTTGTCGTACTCGGCAAGAGAATTCCAGATAGCGATGTTATCAACTTTATTCACTTCCTCATCGATCATGCGCATACTAGAGGTCACCATGTCGATGTCAGCATCGTCGTAGTGCACCTTGACAAAGGACAAGGCCATCCTGGCACCAGACCTAATACAGGAAGTTTTCCAGCTTACAATTCTCTCAGGGGCTCGTCAGACGATTTCCAAGTATTTGGTGGCATAATCCACCGCCTTGATGTTGATTTCCAGAGGCTTGGCTATCTCCTTGGCATGGGTGATGGCATTGTTGATGAAGTTCCCCACAATAATCATGCATTCTTTTGAATCCGAAGCATTTTCACCCAAGTTGGTCAAACCAATGGGGCTTGTGTTTCCGAAATATACAAAGGTCATGAGTACACCAACAATACTAAGTATACGACTTATAGAAATTGAGAAAGATGGAAGAAATGTTACCAAAGATGTGGTTTCATCTTGTTGGCATGTTTCCGCCAATATGTCGTACTCCTTCGAAAGTTTTTGTATGCCTCAAGGCTCTAAGAATTCTGCTATACGGAAGCTTTTTTCGTTCCTTGAGGAGTTCAATATCCTTCTTCAGGCACTCCATCTCCGTGTTAACAGATTCTTGCAGAGACTTCATTGCCTCTTCATGCATTTTGATAGCTTCATCCTATCTCTCCTTCAAAATCTTATTCCCATCATCCAATTCTTGGATGTGCTTGGATTTCTCAATGATGCTTTTAGCCTTGGCAACAACTTCTGCAAGTTGGAGAAATAACAGTACTATGAGTACTCATAAGAAACAGCCCAAAAAAATAGATCAGCAAGGAGCTAGAAAGAAAATAGACTCTTTTTGTTGGTTATCTATTCCTTTGGAAATGTAGTTTTACCCTTTTCAGCATCCAACTCCTGGCGGATCTTGGCGAACTTTTCATAGGCGGCAACCTTCCGAGCATTCTCGTTCTGCACAAATGAAATTCTTAGTTTCCTTGGAGCATCTAGCTAGAACTTATTCAGTTTCACCTAGAGGCTTGGGGGCTACAATATGAGTTTTTCCTCTAAGACATGCTAAGTATCTTTTAAGCATCTAGCCAAAACTTGTTCAGTTTCACCTAGAGGCTTGGGGGCTACAATATCAAAATTTAAAACGCTATATATTCTTATCTAAGAGTATCTAGTCGAAATAATTCATTCAACCTAGATACTCGGGGGCTACACTATCAAGTTTTTCACTTAGTCACTCTTAGAGCACTCAGACTGAAATACATATGGTTTTCTGTCTAAGCACTCGGGGGCTACAGTGGGATATGTAAAGTGATATGAAAAATATCAAAAACTTACAAAGGAAATGATCTTGAGATTGTTGCTAACCTATGAATACAAATCATTGAAGATTTTTGTATTATGCCGGATGATATCTTCCTTCTTGAGAAATTCTTGAAGACCCAATAACAAAGGAGTCTAAGATGCGCTAGGAGAACCACTTGCAGGTGCGGAAGTAGCTCTAGCATGCCTTGAGATTACCGTTGCATCTGTTGGCTTAGAGGACCCTGTTTTTGCTCGTGGTCACTGTTGTATCAGCTCCCGCCATCAACCCTTTCCCTTTTTCGGTGGCATCCTTAGCCGTAGATTCAGCCACTTGTGAGGAGGTGCTCTCATGCGTTGCCTATCCACTGGGAATTATTTCCAAACCGTCAGCACCTGAGACATCCTAAGAAGGATTGTTGTCTAGCTCCATGACGGAGGCCTCACATGTTGTAGTGGATGGCATTTCGGCAGAGCCTATAGAAGGCTTGACAGCAGTATTAGGGGGAGCAATGGTGGGGAGACTGGGTCAACATCTCGCGAATATTCTTGGAACCTCCAAAAACTTTGGAGGTCCGCTTGAAACACAAATTGGTTCTCTTTATGGAACATACAGAATTTACAAGTATAAGTACAGAAAGAAGTAACGAATATGACAAAGGCAGAGAAAGGAGTGCTTACATAACAGCAGGTGCCTTGGTCAATGGAATGCTGGTAGGCTTCCTTTTCTCTTCCTCCAGCGAGGCGGTGGATTTCTTGGATACTCCACTCTCCAACCTTTTCTTCTTGCCGCAGGAGCAGCGTCAAAGGTGGAGCTCTTCTGCTTTTGCGCTGCCGGGGCCTGATTATCCTTTGAGGAATCATCGTCCGACACAATCTAAACATCCTTCATCTTGGGGTCATAAACTTGTGTGGCCATGTCAGAATCCGTCAAGCTCCCCAGCTGACAAAGATAAAAGAGTGTTACATGGTTTGGTACATCGAAGACGGATACGCTGGAGTATATGAAAAACAACAAAGGAATCAAAGTACATTTGGGCATTCGCTGCATTCTAACATGTCGAAGGTGATGGAAAAGCCACACTTCTTGTCCTTAACTTGACGATGTACTTAAGCCAGAGCTTGATGGAGTCACTAGAGAAGTTATCCTAGAAGATCCAAATGGGATCCTTCCTCTCCTTGGTGTACTCATGCATCAACTTGGCATGATGTTGCAGAGGCTAGATCCTCCTGACAAAACAGCACATGTCTAGGTCCAAGCCGGTCAGATCCGCATCCATGAACCACTTTATCCGCCTTATGACACGAGAGGCTTCGTTGTTGGATGGGAGAAGGGCTTAAGACCTCCATGTGGTGGCTTCGGCGATGGCCCCATCGACAAAGTTGGGGTAAGAGCCTTCTCGGCTAACCAGAGGGATATCTGGGCCATAGAAGTAGCTCCTCTGCCAGTTCTTGCAGGTCTCGTGGCCCACAATGTCGGGGAACCGCCGGCCAGGACGGATCTTAAAACTAATTTTTCCATAGTTCCTAATCTCATCCTTAGAATCTCCGGATTCCCTCTTTACGGTGAAGAAATAGATGAACAAATCTAACCTAGTTCTAATACCTAAGTATCCCTCACACAAACTTACAAAGTTGCTAAGTGCAAGAATGCTATTGGGAGAGATTGTAAGGAAGAATCCAGAAGTGCTTAAGGACTTCGAGGTAGAAGTCGGAGACTGGGAGGGCGACGTCGCGCACTATCTATGCCTTGAGATAGACCTTCTATCTGGCTTGGGAAGAAGGGACCAACTCGTCGTACGCCTCTGACCGCCAGACCAGGCCCTTTGTCGAAGGAAGGTATCCCTCGGTGACTAGCTCCTTCAGGTCCGTGGCAGAGAGGTCAGATCCCCTCCAAACTCCCTTGTGGGAGTCAGATTCGTCTTCTAGCACTTCAAAGGACACTAGTTTTTGGTCGTCGGCGGTTGATACGTCCAAAACGTATCTACTTTCCCGAACACTTTTGCTATTGTTTCTCCTCTAAACTTGTGTGATTTGGATACAACTAACAAGGACTGACGCTGTTTTCAGTAGAATTACCTTGGTGTCTAGTTTTTGTGCAGAAAATCAACTATCAGGAAAAATCCCGGAAAACATGCCAAAAATTCTATTTCGCCAGAAGACGAGACGGAGTGGAGGCCTGGGGGGACCACACCCCTGCCAGGCGCGGGTGGGCCCAGCCCGCCCCTGGGGGGTGTGGCCACCCCAGGCACCCCCTCGGGATCCCTCTTCACCTATAAGTTACCCCTTGACCTAAAAACCGAGGGGGGTTCGACATTTTCCAGAAAAGAGTTCCCTGCGCCGCCAGGACGAGAAGCCACGATTCGGATCCAGAAACTCCGTTCTGGCACCCTGCCAGGACGGGGAATTTGGGGAGGATCATCGCCATTATCATCACCAACGCCTCTCCATCAACCATCAATGTTTCCCTCATCCATGAGTGAGTAATCCCCCGTTGTAGGCTATGGGGATGGTAGGGATTGGATAAGTTCTATCATGTAATCGAATAAGATTGTTAGGGCATAGTGCCTAGTATCTCTACTAATGCTATTTGACTTTGTTGCAACTTGTTGTCCTTAATTCTTGTCACTAGGGCCTGAGTGCCATGATCTTAGATCAGAACTTATTATTGAATTATTATGATAGTATTGTTTGTGATGTTATCTGCAAGTTGTGTACACATATCATTGTCCGGATCCAAAGGCCCTGAAGTGACAGAAATTGGGACAACCGAAGAGGATGGGTGTGTTGTTTGGATCACATGTGTTTACGGAGTGTCAATGCTTTGCTCCGGTGCTCTATTAAAAGGAGCACCTTAATTTCCAGTAGTTCCCTAGAGGCCCCGCTGCCACAGGCTAGCAGGACAAAAGATGTTGTGCAAGTTCTCATTGCGAGCACGCATGACTATATATGGAGCACATGCCTATGATTGTATAGTACTTGGATGCTTATTATTATTTATTTGCAATGCCCTAGATCTTGAAGTTACATGTTTAGACTCGTCCATGCAACGCCCGTCCATCCATCCCTATGCCTACTGTGCTCATATCCCACTGTTTGCTGCTGCTGTTACTATTGCTCTTGTTTCACTGTTGCTGTTGCTACTGATAAACTTCTGTGAGCAAGAACTATTTCCAGGTGCAGCTGAATTAACAACTCAGTTGTTAAGGCTTGAAAGTATTATTTGGCTCCCCTTGTGTCGAATCAATAAATTGGGTAATACTACCCGCGAAGACTGTTGCGATCCCCTATACTTGTGGGTCATCAAGACTATTTTCTGACGCCATTGCCGAGGAGCATAGCTTTATTTGTAAGTTCACTTGGACCTATTATTGTTCACTGCTACTCCTTTCATCATGGGGAAGTCTCGTGATGGAAAGTTTCCTATTTTACCATCCACTACAAGAAGAGGTACAGTCCTAAACACCTTTGTTGCTCTTGATTCGCCGTCTGTTATAATTAAGCTTGTTACACCACTACCACGTACACATGCTACACGCACTGCTACTACTATTGAATCTGATAATGCTTTTGATGCTCATGATGTTACTTTTACTGTGCTTGATGCGAGTGATTCATTAGGTCCTTTCATAGATGCTACTATGGCTAGTCTAGGAAATACTGAAACTCCTAGTGAAGACACTGTTACACCTGTTAACACACCTGAGTCTAGAGAGAGTTATGATATTAATGATGCTTACGTTGAGTTACTGATTATTTTGTTGAAGAGTGCTGAAACACACATGGTGCTAGTGCTATTAAGAGTCTCCTTGCTAGACATACCATTATTCCTAAATTGTCCTCTGATCCTAAGTTTGCCACCTCTCCCATAGATATCAAAGATAAATATTATGATTTCTCTCTTGATTTATCCTATTTAGACATTGTTGAGAAAGAACCTTTTTGTGGGAATGAAAATGAGAATGTTGTGGCTCATATGAATGAGCCTTCCACTATGAGTGCTTTATTCTCTGATGATTTTAAGATGCGCAAGTACTTTGTTACTAAGATCTTTCCTTTTCACTAAAAGGATAAGCTAGGGCTTGATTTAATAGATTACCTCTTGGTTCCATTGATAGCCCTGATTGCTTGATTCCTTCTTTTTTCCAAAAATATTTTCCTCCCAGTGGTAGACATGCTGCTTTGCAGAGACTTTTTGATTTTAAACGGGGAGAAGAAGAGAAATTGCCTAAGTCATGGCCAAGGTTCTGTGTCTTGATTCATGCACATCCTGGATGTCCATTGCCTAAGAATGAGCTTCTTGATATTTATTATAATGGACTAACTGATGATTCTAGGACATACCTAGATAGCTTTGCTGATTGTGTTTTCAGGAAAAGAACTCCTACAGATGGTGAAGAATTAATGGCTAAAATAAGCAAGAATTATGATGATTGGACTTCAACTAAGCTAAATACACCTAAGCCTATTACTCCTGAACCAGTGGTGCCTGAACCAGATCCAATACCAACACCAAAGAAAAGGGGAGTTATTGTATTAAATGATGAAGTGATGAAGGAAGCTAAGAACTGTCTAAAGGAGAAAGGTATTAGAGCTGAAGATGTGAAGAATCTACCTCCTATAGAAGAATTATGTAAGCTAATTCCCCACTCATCTACTATTGAGGTACACTCTCTCCACTTTGATGAAGGTGATATTCCCTATCGTAAGCCTCTTGATCAATGCTTAGAGGAACTTGACACATTTATTGTTAAACAAGGTAATTTTAATAAACAAGTTCAGAATCATTTATTGGAAAACTCTAGAGCTATTAAAGAGTTGAAAGCTATTGTGGAAAGAACTTATAATGATATTAAAATGCTTTGTAAACACTTTCAAATGGTTCAAACCCAACTTGATCAACTTGCTAAGGTACAAAAGGATATGCTAGTCAATGCTTCAGGACATAAACATGCTTATGGAATTAGAACTAGGAATGGTATAGCTACTCAAGATCCTTTATATCCTGAAGGACACCCTAAAAGAATTGAGCAGGATTCTCAACAAGGTGAAATTAGTGGTAGTCGTCGTAAGAGAAAGAAAAAGTAACATAAGGTAGTTGTGGAACCACTTGAACCTGCTGTAGATCCTAATAGTATATTTGTCTCTGATGCTAAAACTGAGAGTGGTAATGATCAAAATGATGCTCCTGATAAGGAGGAAGTTGAGGAAGAACCTAAAAAGCACACTAAGAACACTAGGTACACTGAGGAAGATTTTATTGCTAAGAAACATGGTAGTGAGAGAGAACCTTGGGTGCAGAAACCTATGCCTTTTCCATGTAAGAAACACAAGTCAAAGGAGGAAGAACACTACAACAAGTTTTGTGAGAGGATGAAACCTTTATTTTTTCAAATTCCTTTGACTGATGCTATTAAATTGCCTCCTTATTCAAAGTATATGAAGGATATTGTCTTTAATAAAAGGAAGATTCCTAATGAGGAGATTTCTACTTTGCTTGCTAATTAATCTTTCAATGGTAAGGTTCCAAAGAAACTTGGTGATCCAGGTATACCAACTATTCCTTGCTCAATTAAGAATAATTATATTAGAACTGCTTTATGTGATTTGGGAGCTGGAGTTAGTGTTATGCCTTTTTCTCTCTACAAGAGACTCCAGCTAGAAAAGTTGATACCAACTGATATATCTTTGCAAATGGCTGATAAGTCAACTACTATTCCTGTTGGTATATGTGAGGATGTTCCTTTCAAGTGGCTCATAATTTCTTGGTTTTAACTGATTTTGTTGTGCTTGAAATGCCTGAAAATGATAATATGTCTATTATTCTTGGGAGGACTTTTCTTAATACTACAGGTGCTGTCATCAATTGTAATCAAGGAAAAGTAACATTCAATATTAATGACAAAGAGCATACTGTCTATTTCCCCAAGAAGGTTGCTAAAAGCTAATGCCTGAATTCCATTGAAAATATTGAGAGCATCAAGGTTGGAGAAATATACTGTCCCATTCCACAGGGAAATTTTGAAACTATTATGATTGGGACCATTGCTATCAAGTATGAGGTAACATAATCACCTTGTGGAAAGCAAAGTTTTGTTTCATATAAGATTGTTTTGGTAACAAGACTTGATCAACCTTGTTAACAAAAGGATTTTAATGAAAAAAATAATGTTTTCACTGTGGTTATACTTGCTTTGTTTTACTTTTCTCCTTCCTAGTCTTTGCCTTTTCTTTTGATAGCTTTGGTTTTGTTAGTTGTTTTCTTGTTACAGTGTCTTAGAACTTCTGTAGTTTGGTTTTTGGTTTTCTTTTGCTTATTATAAAAAATTGTTTTTGCGAGAAAATCAATTTTCATACCCTAAAAATTAGCCAAAAATAAAGTTTCCCAAAAAATCCCAGAAAATTCAAAATAAATTTTTCCTCGAAAAAAGGGGCAGAGGGACACCTGGAGTGACCCAGGGGCCACCCCAGGCACCTACACCCCTGGTGGGCGCGACCTCCCTATAGGTGGCGCCTGGGTGGGGTGTGGCCCATCTGGGCCCCTCCAAGGTGCCTCCTCCCAGCCATCTTCTTTCTCTCTCCCGAAAAACACTAGAAAACTTTCTCAAGATCAAGTTCCTGTTGTTCTTGCTCGCGATTTTCGATCTCCTTGCTCATCCCATCTTTTTTGCTGATTTTTGGAGGGATTGGTCCTTGGTATGTGCCTCCTCCACTTGTCCAATTAGATTTGTGATTGATAGATTTTATCTTGAGTATTTTTCTTCTATAGTTGACAGGTTGTGTGAGATTTCATGCTTGTTCTATGCTTAGAGATTTCATTTTGATGCTTGTGTAGCCCTCTAGCAAGTTCCTATAGTAGTTTATCATCATTTATCAACCTGGAAATCACTTGGTTTGATGTTTGTCTAAAAATTTCAGAAAGGAAGATGAGTGCATATCCACTGAATCAATCTGACTTGATGGTGCCTGAGCCAATGAAAGTTCATCGTGAGGAAGGAGTATTTCCTTCTGTATATCCATGCCAGGAATTTATGAGAACTGCAGGAATCTCCAAGGATTTCCAAACTATGATTACCAATGCAGGGTTGGAACACTTTGTTGAAGGTGAACCACTTAAATATGTTAAGCTAACCATGGCTGTTGTGTAGGACTTCCTGTTTATTGCTCTTCATCTAATCCCATGGTCCATTATAAGATATACAATATAGCTGTCGACCTGCCTTTTGCTGATTTCTGTGTAGCAATTAGAGTACCTCAGTGGGGTTCTTGTGAGAAGATCAAGGAGAGGCCCAAGTCACTTATGGATTTATATGCTGAGATTTGCCAAGGTTTTGACTTCTCAAAGGAAAGTGGTAAAATTCGGAACATTTAGTTCCCAGCCATTATATAATTTTCCTATTTCATTACCAAGTGTGTTCTTGCTAGAAAGATTGCTAGAAAGTTATTTTCTTTTGATCTAGCTTTTATCGCAGCTGCTTTGAATAGGAATAGATCTTATAACCTGGGTGCTTTGATAGCTTACCGTCTCACCACCAACCACGAGAAGGGTGGAATTTTTGGAGGTATCATTGCTTCTATGTTGCTAGCTTTCCATGGTTTAGAGCCTCACCATTCAGATTATCGATTCCCCATAGAGAGGCTTGATCTTGAATCCATGATTCAGCATGGTTTTGTTTCATTGGGGCTAATGTGAGAAGTTTACCGTCTGAATTATCTTTTGCCCAGCGAGGTTGGAGACGGGGTAGGACTAAGAAACTAGATTATTTGCCTTCACCTGTTTTGTTTAATTTTGATAATAGGCAAGGATGGTCGCTCACGGCGGAGGAGGTTGACACATATGTGGCGGAGCTCTCCTAGCAAGAGGAGAATGTTGGAGAGGATGCCGAAGATGATTCGGTTCATCCCTCCAACTTGGGAGAGTTTTCATACCAGCTGCCCTCATTTGATTGGGGTGCGTCTTCTTCTTCATCACAAGCGCCAGACTATGATCATTCCTATGATGACCCAACAGCTTGGGGTTACTCCCCGCGCTATTGAGCCCCACTTAGGACAAAAGCCTAAGCTTAGGGGGAGGTATACCGACATCACACTCATCTATACATCATGTTCGGTCGGTTCTTTGTATATCCATTGTTTTGCTTTCTTTTTGGTTTTTGTTCCTGCTTTCTCAAAACACAAAAATACCAAAAATATTTTCATTGTTTCTCTTGGTTTGTTTCTATGCTTTTTAGCTTTGTTTTGCCTTAAAGAAAAAATCCAAAAATATTTTGCTTTGTTTGCTTGCTTTAAAAAATCGAAAACACCAAAAATATTTGTTGTTCTTCTTTGGTTTTATGAGTTCTTTGCAGGGTTCAACTGTCCTCAGTGGATTTTGGTTTCATGTTATTATTCAAGTCACACAAGTGAAGGGTAATAATGAAGATTAAGACAACTTGAGGTGTGGTAAGAGGCTGGTAACAAACTCTATTTGTTTTTCATTTTTGTACATATACTCATGATGGTGAGCATGCTTAGTCTGTTCATTGTAAGGAGTATGTTACTAATGGATTCTTAGTAGTTCTTGTTTTTCTGTGATTAGATCCAGCTTGCTAATAGTTTGTAGCATGTCATATGAATGTTTGCTTGCATTGTTTTATTTATATTTTGGTATGATATTATGGTATCCTCCTCTGAATGTTTCATGTGAATCGACTTGGCACATGCTTGCGCATGCATATGACTAAACAATAGTTAGTAAGACAACTTAGCAAAGACGATGGCTCTCTCCTCTCCCTCCCCTCCCACCCCTCTCACCCACCCCTCCTACCCGATCTCTAGCCTCTTTCGTCGGTGATCTCCTTTCTTGGCATGGATTGTCTTCTGTTGTGGGATCTTTCCCCGGGCAAGGCATTGGCTTCTCAGGTGCGTCGTCGTTTTAAGTCTATGGTCCATTTTTCTCCCTCTCTTTCCTCCAAGGAGTTCTTTTTGGTGGTTGTCTTTCGCTCTGCCTTGTTTCATCTGGATGTGGAATCTGCGGGGCTTGCATTACAGTGTTGTTTGGGTGGTGATCCGGCTGGTTTTAGAGTTCTTGAATTATGTGAGGACACGTTCAGATTCTCTGTGGCTTCTAATGTGGTTGGGCATTTCATTCATCGTTTGGAGTCTAGGATCTGGCCGGATTTCCATTGCACCTTTCATCTGTATCATGGGTCAGATCAGTCTGGTTATCCTGTTCGTGGTTCTGATCATGTGGAGGAAGGTTGGACCGCTCCTAGAGTTCATGGCAAGAACAGCAAAGCAGTTTATATTCCTAAACAAGATGTTGATCCTCTGGCTTCTGTCAGTTTTAAGCCTGATCTTAGTTTCTTGCGGCGGTCCTCTTCTTTGCCGGTGAGCATGTCGCCGGCGTTCCTGAACCTTGGCAGTTTTGTTTGCCCTATTAAGCCGGATCTCATTGACCCTCCTTTTCAAATTTCTCAACGGTGTACCGCTTTGTTTTTGGACTTTTAGGATGTCTCTGCTCCAACGTTGGAAAGTTTGCGTGATATGCGTCGGGCAGGTTACTCTCATAAAGATATCCTGCAGTGCACAGGCCTTTCTTTCATGCCAGATATATCTTCATCACAAATGGAGTGCTCTATTTGTCTTGGGCCAGGTCGTTTTTGTTTTCATGAAAGGCAGTCATGTGTTATTGGGCTTCGGTGTAAATCTTGTTTGCAACTGGGTCACATTAGGAAGGACTGCCCTCGTTTGGCCTCTAACAATTTATTTGATCATTCCATTCAGTTAGAGGATACTCCTCTGGAAAATCGGGACAGTTGTGGCTTGCAATCGAGTTCTGTTGTGCGGTTTGCTAAGGTTAGTCAAGGGCTTTTGATGAATTTTTGCCCACGGTGCCTGACAGCGGGTCATTTGCAGTCCAAGTGCTTTAATAGGATCAGATGTTTTAAGTGTAAACAGGAGGGTCATGTTGCTGCGCGGTGCAAAACGTTTTTTATCTAGAAACCAAAGAAAAACCCAGAGGTTTATCTTCTGAGTCTGTTTCTTTGTCGTCTAAGACTAGTCTGGTGGCTGAGGCTTCAGTTTGTCTACATCCAGAACCTGATCCTCCTCCTCTGCTAGCCATGGCCAACTTCCCTATGAAACCCTTTCGGTTTGTGCCTGATGGTTTGACGCTTGATGATGGATCGAAAGATCGCCCAGTTCGTGCCCACTTGGCTGTCTCAGTTGAACCTCCTCTGTTTCAAGGTGAGTTTGCTATCGCTGTAGCTGATTGGGAAGTTCCTGAGTTGATGCGTACGGAGATGTTAGAAGAACTGGTTAGTCTGCTAAGATTTGATCATCATGTTGTTGTTAGAAGTGCTCGTAGCTCGCCCTTTGGTATTGGTCTGTTCATATTTGAAACTGTTGTTGCTAGAGATGCTTTGGTAGAGGGGCTGTAAGATCCCTCCTTTGTAAAGGAAAAGGATCCCTGTGATTGCAATGCTAGTCCCTGGATCATTGCTAGCATCCACAGTTTAAGATGAAGTACACAGATACAAAGGTCATTTATTACATCCATTCCAGATATAAACATAGTCTTTACAACTCAAAGGCCACAGGCCTATTACAAGAGTTTGAATAAGTAAATAAATATAAGTCTTCATCTTCATGTGCCACAGGCAAACATGTTGAGTGTAGACTCATGACACCTAATCCTCATCAGAGTAACCTGCAACATCACAAGTTACAGCCGCAGTGGGTCAATACTTTGGAATAGTATTGGCAAGTGATACCTTAGTAAAATTTAGGTGGACTATATTACTATATGCAATTTGGCTAAGTGTAGCTTGGCTTGCTTTGCTCAAAATAGGTTTTTCCTATTAGTTGAAATCACTAAGTTTTCTTTGTCAAAAACTTTTCCCAAGGAACCATCAATAGACATTGAGGTCCTTCACCCTTGTTCACCCACAAGTTTTACTTAGAAGTTGGTATGATGAGATTCTTGATAGCTTCCATGTCTTGATGCTCAAGTTGTCCATTGCCATGGACTTGGCTAAGTACTTAGATTTTTCCATCTGCAGAGGTTGTGCACTTTCCCTACCAGACTTGGTTTCCCAAGACAGGACCTTTCAGAAGCCTTTCCTTAGACCAAATGGACGCGCTCCAACCTATCATTCCCACTATCACCAACTGTCCAAATGGCTAAGTTCTAGCAACCTATGTGATCCAGGCAGAGCCCATATTGCCAAGTGGCTGCACTAGAAGCTTCTCAACACTTGGCCTCTAAAATCCCTTTGTTCCTGGGTGGCTTTCCATAAGTGAGATACACAAGGTAAACCATAGCCATGGGCCTTGTGTAACCACTCAACCAAAACCACCAATCAAGTCCCTTTCCACCCAGGTGATTCATTGACTTAGTTGTTTTATTAAGAAAAACATAAGCCCAAAGACTTAGAAATATTTTCATCATAGCATGTATATTTCACCAACCCTTGTTTGCTACTAGCTAGGCTAAGCATGGCATAGATAGTAACTTAACTTAGAAATTTCCTAGCAACTCTACAACTACTTAGGATTTCCCAACATGGCATTTGGCAAAATAGTAACATGCAAGACTTAGCAAAATATTTCTAATGCTTGTATAAAAATATAGGGATAGAAATATTCATGAAGTACCACTTGCCTTGGTAGTTGGGAGAGTAGCACTCTTCACAATCACAATCACTAGCACCAAAATCTACACATAGAATATAGCCACAACCACATACAAAACATATACAATCAAAATTATATATGCATGCATGCAAGATGCTAAGGGATGATTTTTAAAACTCAACCAAGCAAGTGCATAGTACTGAATCTTAAACAAGTCAAAAACTTGCTAAACCAAGTTTATTTGACACTAAAACAATTTCCTAAACAATTCATATAATCAATTTAGTCCTAAACAAGTTTCTGCAAATAAAATCATTTTAACAGAAGCTAAACATTAAACACATTGCATAAACAGAAAGGTCTTGTTCTCCTGATTCCAACAGTATAAAATTTGTCAAATTCTAACGTGTGGATCAAAAGTTATAGCTAAAACAAACTTGGATATAAATCAGATTTCAAATTCTGTTTTTAAACCAAACCCTAGCCACGCGGCGCTATCCTATTGGTCGATACCGCTTTGCTCAGGATCACCCTTGCGCGCCATCAGATCAAGTCATATCCAACGCGCCAGATTCAAAGAAAACGTTTCGCTCAGATCTAATCTAGTCCTTACGATATAGATCTAACGGCTATCGTTGCTCTGACCATAGCCTAGCAGCGCTAGCGGCGGCGACTGGCGGCGGCGCGTCTGTCAGTGGCGGCGCTGGCGTTCTAGGTCGTCCGGGGAGGGGAGAGGGTGCTTACCAGAACCGCGAAGAGTTGCTGAAGCTCAAGGTGGCGGTGGCTTTGCAAGGGGCGCACGGTATGGGCTGCTGGAGCTCGTCGGAGTCGTGCACGGCGTCAGGTGGTTGCTGTCGAGGTTGTTGTCGAGGTTCCGCGTCTCCCTAGCACGAACCAGATGGTTTAGAAGATGCGCAAGACGGTGGCGAACAACCTCGTATGCAAGAGAGATCAAGGGGCGCGCTATGCTTACCGTAATTGGTCGCCGGAGTTGAGTGGCGGCTCGGTCGGTTGCGGGCACGAACGGGGACAGCGTCCTGGTTCACATGCAGGCAAGCAAAGGGCATCAGAAGATGCACGAGATCATGCTGGACACACTCGTTTGAATCAGAGGCTCAGGGGCGGTCGGAACTCACCGGAATTTGCTGTCGGAGGTCGTCGGAGCTGCGGAGGTGTTTGGCGAGTTGCGAGCAGCCTGGTGGTGTGGAGAGGAAATTGGGTGAGGGGAAATGGCCGCGAGAGGGAGGGGCTTAAGTAGGCAGGAGCTCGACAAGAAACGCCCAGTGATTCAATGCCAATTACGTCGCGGAATCAACGCAGCAACGGCTAGCGGCGGTGTTCGTGCGCGGAATATGGGGGAAGACGATGACGACGTGGACAGGGCCCGCTCATCAGCGAAATCAACAGAGAGGGAGTAGGGTCCGAGTGTCAGCAACTCCCTGGGTGCGTCTGCGCGTGCGAGAGAGAGAGAGAGAGAGGGGACCCGGGTGGGCTAGCTAGGCTGGTTTCGCTGTTGGGCCAGAATAGCAGCGCCGACCCTTTTCCTTTTCTTTAATCCTTTTCGTTTTCTAATTTGATTTTGCGGAATGATTTTCAAATGAATTCAAACTCTATTTCAATTCAAATCTTTTCAGGATTTTTGCAGTGTGCAACAGTCACAAATCTAGGCATAAAACCATGTGGTCACCTTGAGTGGGCTTGGTCATTTTTGGAAAGACAAAATAACAGTGACATTGCACTTGGTTTGCAAATGTTTGAAAATGGTTTTGAAACCATTTTTATTTTGTAAAATTTTGTTCTAACTCCACACTCAATCCTATCAACAAGGGAAACAAACAAACTTGGTTTTAAAACACTTAAGCTCTCAAATGGGGATGGTCATTTGATTTAAGTTTGCTCACATAAAATGATAGCACTATGTGCTTCTGTTTTCTTGAAATTGGTTTGAAATTGATCTCAAAACTATATGCATGCATGAATGATATGCAATCTTTGAAATCATGAATTTAGGGATGTTACAAATCTAACCCCCTTAAGGTGAATCTCGCCCTCGAGATTCGGTTTGGCTAGCAAATAGGTGAGGGTGGTCTTTCCGAAGATCATCTTCTATCTCCCAAGTTGCTTCCTCTTTGGAATGATGATTCCACTGCACTTTGCAAAACTTGATATTCTTAGTCGTTGTGACTCTTTCTGCAGTCTCAAGAATCTTGATAGGTTTCTCTTCATAAGTGAGATCACTTTCTAGTTGAACTTCCTCCAAAGGTATAGTATCCTTCAAAGAAGTTTCTTCCATTTCTAGATGACATTTCTTAAGTTGACTCACATGAAACACATTATGAACTGCTGGCAAAGATTCCGGTAGTTCAATTTCATAGGAAACTTCCCCTTTGCGACTCAGAATCTTGAATGGCCCAACATACCTTGGTGCCAATTTTCCTTTGACTCCGAATCTTTTCACTCCACGAAGTGGTGACACTCTAAGATAAGCTCTATCACCGACTTTGTAGGTGACCTCTCTACGCTTAGGATCTGCGTAGCTTTTCTGTCGGGACTGTGTTATCTTCAACCTGTCCTTAACCAATTTGACCTTCTCTTCGGCTTCTTTGATAAGATCTGGTCCGAATAAACTTCTTTCTCCCACACCATTCCATAGCAATGGGGTGGTACACTTTCTTCCGTAGAGAAACTCAAACGGTGCCATCTCAATGCTGGCTTGATAACTGTTGTTATAAGAAAATTCTGCATAAGGCAGACTTTCATCCCAACTGGCTCCATAGTCTAGGGCACATGCCCTCAACATGTCTTCAAGAATCTGATTAGTCCTTTCTGTTTGTCCATCGGTTTGAGGATGAAAAGCAGTACTGAATTCCAACCTCATTCCCAATGACTCATGAAGCTGTCTCCAAAAATGGGAAGTGAATTGAGTTCCCCTATCAGACACAATACTCTTGGGCACTCCATGTAGACACACAATTCTACTCATGTAGATTTTGGCTAACTTAGAACTTGTGTAGGTTGTCTTCACGGGTATGAAATGAGCCACTTTAGTTAGGTGATCTACTACTACCCATATAGAATCATATCCTGACCGGGTCCTTGGTAATCCGGTAATGAAATCCATACCAATCTTGTCCCACTTCCAATCAGGAATAGGTAGTGGTTGAAGCAAAGCTGCTGGTTTCTGATGCTCCGCTTTCACTCTACTACACACATCACACAAAGCAATATGTTCGGCGATGTCCTTCTTGAGATTATTCCACCAAAATCTTTCTTTCATGTCCATGTACATTTTTGGTGTTACCCGGGTGAATAGAATACGGAGAGTTGTGTGCTTCCTACAAAATCAGTTTCCGCAACTCCGGGTCTTGTGGAACACAGATACGTTTCCCATGCCATAAAGTACCCTGTTCGTCTTCATGGAATTCTTTGGCTTTTCCTTTGCCAATCTTTTCCTTAATCTCTTCAATTTACTTATCAGTCTTCTGGGCTTCTCTGATCTTATCCAACAAAGTGGGTTGAACATCCAAAGACATGAGATGTCCTTCAGGCACAATCTCTAATCTGAGTTTCCAAAATTGGGTACACAGATCATCTGGCAATTCTCCTTTGGTAAGGCCATTCACAAATACCTTACGACTTAGAGCATCTGCTACAACATTTGCTTTACCGGGGTGGTATTGCAAACTTAAGTCATAGTCCTTGATAAGTTCTAACCATCTTCTTGGTCTCATATTAATTTCCTTCTAGGTGAAGATATACTTCAAACTTTTGTGATCCGTGAACACCTCACAACGTTTTCCCAAAAGATAGTGTCTCCATGTTTTAGTGCATGGACAACAGAGGCTAACTCTAAATCATGAGTAGGGTAGTTCACCTCATGAGTTTTGAGTTGTCTCGAGGCATAAGCCACAACTTTACCGTCTTGCATAAGTATTGCACCCAAACCTTGATGAGATGCATCACAATATACTTGGAAATCTTTTTCCAAATCTGGCAGACACAAGACTGGTGCTGTCACAAGTCTCTTCTTCAACTCCTGAAAGCTGAGTTCACAACCTTCAGACCAAGCAAACTTCTTGTCTTTCTTTAACAATTCAGTCATAGGCTTGGCTACCTTAGAGAAATTCTCAATGAACCTTCTGTAGTAACCCGCTAAGCCAAGGAAACTACGAACTTCCTTCACTGACTTGGGAGATTCCCATTCAGTCACTGCTGAAACTTTAGCAGGATCAACTGCTACACCATCCTTAGTCATAACATGACCAAGAAAACCCACTTCATCCAACCAGAACTCACACTTGCTGAATTTGGCATAAAGTTTATGCTCTCTTAATTTCTCAAGTATCAAACGCAAATGTCCTTCATGTTCTTCTTTGCTCTTGGAGTAGACTAAGATGTCATCGATGAAAACGACAACAAACTTGTCAAGGAATTCCATGAACACCTTGTTCATCATATTCATGAAGTATGCTGGAGCATTTGTCAAACCAAAAGGCATTACGGTATACTCATACAACCCATACCTTGTAGTGAATGTTGTTTTTGGTATGTCTTGTTCTCTTATCTTGAGTTGAAAATAACCTGACCGGAGATCAATCTTTGAGAACACACAAGCTCCTTCTAGCTGATCAAACAAGTCATTGATTCTAGGCAAAGGGTATTTGTTCTTAATAGTTACCTCGTTGAGTGAATGGTAATCTATGCATAACCTTTGACTTCTATCTTTCTTTTCCACGAACAAAACTGGGGCTCCCCAAGATGAAGAACTTGGTTGAATAAATCCTTTCCGCAACTGCTCTCCAAGTTGCTTCTTGAGTTCTTTCAGTTCATCAACTGACATTTTATAAGGTCTCTTTGCTATTGGTCCAGACCCTGGTACCAAATCTATAAGAAATTCCACATCTCTATCTGGTGGCATTCCCGGCAATTCTTCCGGAAACACATCTGTATACTCACTCACAATTGGCACACTATCCATGTTAACCCCCTTAAGATAATTTAGCTTACTTCCTTTAGATTCAAAGTTGGACTTGAATTTAATCCGCTTTCTTTCCGGGGTTGTGAGTGCAACAGTACGATTAGCACAATCCAGTACTCCTTCATACTTAGCCATCCAATCTATTCCCAATATTACGTCCAGTCCTTGGGAATCTAGGATTATCAGACTCACTGGAAATTTATGTTTTCCAAACTCCATTACTAGATCCCGGCATCCAAGACTTACTATCATATCTCCACCCGGAGAACTAACTTTTATTGGACACCCAATGTTTTCAGTTGGAAACCCATTTCTATCAACAAATGCTTTTGATATGAATGAATGCGATGCTCCAGTATCAAAAAGAACAAATGCTGGAATAGAATTGAGTCTGAACTTACCAGCAATAGCATCAGGCTCCGCATAGACCTCCTCCACACTGATGTGGTTCACCTGTCCTTTCTAGAAAGGATTGGGCTTGATGGGTCCTTCAACTTTCTTTTCAGGGCAGTCATTTGCATAATGCCCCATCTTCTTGCATTTGAAGCATTCAACCTGACTGATGTCTCTCTTAACAGGCTGACTTCCACTTCCACTTCCATTACCACTATGGTGGTTCTTATGTCCACTCTTGTGGTTTTTGTACTTGTCATTGTCATGACTACGGTGATGCTTGTTGTCATGACGGTTGTGGTTGTGGTGCTTGTTGAATTTCCCATGCTTGTGGGATCCAGAGCTTCCGCTGTCATCATAGTGAGATCGTTTGTGAGACGATTGTAACATCCCTAAAATCATGATTTCAAAGATTGCATATCATTCATTCATGCATGTAGTTTTGAGATCAATTTCAAACTCATTTCAAGAAAACAGAAGCACATAGTGCTATCATTTTATGTGAGCAAACTTAAATCAAATGGCCATCCCCATTTGAGAGTTTGAATGTTTTAAACCAAGATTGTTTGTCTCCCTTGTTGATTGATTTGAGTGTGAAGTTAGAACAAGATTTTACAAAATAGAAATGGTTTCAAAAACCATTTTCAAACATTTGCAAACCTAGTGCAATGTCCCTGTTATTTTGTTTTTCCAAAAATGACTAAGCCTTTTCAAAGTGACCACATGGTTTTATGCCAAGTTTTGTGACTGTTGCACACTGCAAAAATCCCAAAAAGATTTGAATTCAAATAGAGTTTGAATTCATTTGAAAATCAATCCAGAAAATCAATTCAGAAATAGAAAAGGAATAAAGAAAAAGAAAAAGGCCGGCGCTCCTATTCTAGCCCAATAGCAAAACCGGCCCAGCTAACCCACCCGGGCCACCTCTCTCTCTCGCACGCGCCGACGCACCCGCGGAGTCACTGACACCCAGACCCCACCTCCCTTCTGCTTATTTCGCTGACAAGTGGACCCGTGACCCCGTCGTCGTCTTCGTCAATCACGCGCGCCTGCGCCGCTCTCGCCGCCGTTACTCGCCGCAGTCACTGCTGCGTTAAATTCCCTTGATTCCGCGAGTAACTCCACGCCCCGCTCCGGCTATAAGAACCCCTCGCCGCCGCGGTCATTTCCCCCCACTCTCCTCGCTCACTCCGCCACCAGGCTGCGCGCATTCGACCTCGAAACCCCGCAGCACCGACGAAGTCCAGCGACTGATTCTGGTGAGCTTCGACCGCCCCCCTTTCTCTGGTTCAAACTATCGTGCCCAGCGCGATCTCGTGCATCTCCTGACACCTTTCGTTTGCATTCTCGTGACCCAGGACGCCGTCCCCGTTCGTGCCCGCAACCGACCGAGCCGCAGCTCAACTCCGGCGACCAATTACGGTAAGGAGAGCGCGCCCCTTGCCCCCTCTTGCATACAAGGATGTTCGCCACTATCTTGCGCGTCTCCTAATCCATTTGGTTCGTGCTAGGGCGACGCGAAACCTCGGCAACTACATCGTCTGCAACCTCCCGACGCCATGCACGACTCCGACGAGCTCCAGCAGCCCCTGCCGTGCGCCCCTTGTGAAGCCACCTCCATGTTGAGCTTCGCCTCGACCCCGCGGTTCTGGTAAGCACACTCTCCCCTCCCCGAGCGACCTAGAACGCCAGCGCCACCACTGACAGAGCGCTCCGCCGCTCGCTGTCGCCGCGCACCGCCAGACCTTGATTGTTTGATCAAGAGCCATTGGATCTAGATCCAACGCGTGCGATAGAACCACTTAGCGAAGCGTTATGTTTTGATCTGAACCGTGCATCGCCACTTAGATCCTACGGCTCGCGTGCGTGATCCAACGTGAACCGGTACGCGCCAGTAAGATTAGGACGCGTGGCTAGGGTTTGGTTTTAAAACAGAATTTGAAACAGATTTAGATTCAAATTTGATTAGGCTATAACTTTTGATTCCCACGTTAGATTTTAGCAAATTTTATACCGTTGGAATCAGGGAGACAAGCCCTTTCTGTTTACGCAATGTGTTTAGTGTTTAGCTTCTGTTAAAATGACTTTATTTGCAGAAACTTGTTAGGACTATTTTGAGTATAGGAATTGTTTAGGAAATTGTTTTAGTGTCAAACAAACTTGGTTTGGCAAGTTTTTGTCTTGGTTATGATTCAGTACTATGCACTTGCTTGGTTGAGTTTCAAAAATCATCACTTAGCATTTTGCATGCATGCATATATTTATGTTTGTATATGAATTGTGTGTAATTTTGTGCTACCATTCTTTGTGTAGACTTTGGTGCTAGTGATTGTGATTGTGAAGAGTGCTACTCTCCCAACTACCAAGGCAAGTGGTACTTCATGAATATTTCCATCCCTATATATTTTATACAAGCATTAGAAATATTTTGCTAAGTCTTGCATGTTACTTTTTTGCCAAATGCCATGATGGGAAATCCTAAGTAGTTGTAGAATTGCTAGGAAATTTTCTAAGTTAAGTACTATCTATGCCATGCTTAGCCTAGCTAGTAGCAAACAAGGGTTGGTGAAATATACATGCTATGATGAAAATATTTCTAAGTCTTTGGACTTATGTTTTTCTTAATAAAACAACTAAGTCAATGAATCACCTGGGTGGAAAGGGACTTGATTTGTGGTTTTTGGTTGAGTGGTTACACAAGTCCCATGGATATGGTTTACCTTGTGTATCTCACTTGTGGAAAGCCACCCAGGAACAAAGGGATTTTAGAGTCCAAGTGTTGAGAAGCTTATAGTGCAGCCACTTGGCAATATGGGCTCTGCCTGGATCACATAGGTTGCTAGAACTTAGTCTTTTGGACAGTTGGTGGTAGTGGGATGATAGGTTGGAACGCGTCCATTTGACTAAGGGAAGGCTTCTGAAAGGTCCTGTCTTGGTGAAACCAAGTCTGGTGGGGAAAGTGCACAACCTCTGCAGATGGAAAAAAATCTAAGTACTTAGCCAAGTCCATGGAAATGGACAACTTGAGCATCAAGGCATGGAAGCTATCAAGAATCTCATCGTTCCATCTTCTAAGTAAAAACTTGTGGGTGAACAAGGGTGAAGGACCTCAATGTCTATTGATGGTTTCTTCGGAAAGTTTTGACAAAGAAAAACTTAGTGATTTCAACTAATAGGAAAAACCTATTTTGAGCAAAGCAAGCCAAGCTACACTTAGCCAAAATGCATATAGTAATGTAGTCCACCTAAATTTTACTAAGGTATCACTTGCCAATACTATTCCAAAGTATTGACCCATTGTGGCTGTAACTTGTGATGTTGCAGGTTACTCTGATGAGGATTAGGTGTCATGAGTCTACACTCAACATGTTTGCATGTGGCACATGAAGATGAAGAGTTATATTTATTTACTTATTCAAACTCTTGTATTAGGCCGGTGGCCTTGAGTTGTAAAGACTATGTTTAAACTCTGGAATGGATGTAATAAATGACCTTTGTATCTGTGTACTTCATCTTAAACTGTGGATGCTAGCAATGATCCAGGGACTAACATTGCAATCACAGTGATCCTTTTCCTTTACAAAGGAGAGATCTTACAGATGGTATCAGAGCACTGTGTTGCCTGTAGGATTATGACCCTAGGATTGGAAACCACTAAGGAAAAAATTTCAACTACTTCTACACTTGTCTATTCTTCTCGTAAACTTTTCTAATCTTCTTTCTCATCTCTATTTGTAGATGAATTCCATCAACGAAGCCGTAAGGAAAGGGCCACTCATGACCATGACTTTGGAGTGTGAGACAGAGTTTCCCAAAGCTCTCAAGGACCTCATGGTGGCAATGGAAATACATGGTGCAGCTGTGTACAAAGGCTTTCCAGTGATGGATGAAGGAGTTGAGTACTGGTGGGTGCAACTTCACTTGTACAAAAACAAGGAAGACAACCACAAAGAAACAGGATTCTACATGTACACCAACACTGTGGTCCACACCACATTCTTTGAGTCAGCAAGAGATGCAGCTTGGAGGACTATCAAAGAACTTAGTGCTAGAGTCAAGTGCAGAATGCTCAACCTTCAAAAAGACTTGGAGAAAGAGAAGGAACATACCCAAGAGTTGGAAGCTACCAACCAAACCTTAAGAGGATACATTATGGACTTAGTGATGGAATCATGTGAGCAAGATAGGCTGATTGCTTCTAGAAATATTGTGTTAGCCAACAGATCCAGTGAGATAGGATTGTAAACGTACTTCGTTAGTTGGACCACTACCTATCACCTTATTTTCCAAATTGTTGCTTAAAATAAGTTTGAACCTTGATTATTGTAATGGTTTCATGTATGCACGACTTGTGTGTTTTGCTTCCCAAGGATATGTATGTGATGTTTTGTCTTTTGTTTTATCTTGAATTGTATTGTTCTAACTTTTCTATCTTATAAATAGATGCCTATTACCATCAGCACTGTTGAGGAGTTCCAGGTTACCCGCTTTGGTCCTCGTATCGTTGAGCTTACCACTTTGCTCAATCTCCCTCTTCCCACCATCATGGTGCATCCCCTCACCAAGTTCAAGAGGAAGGACCTCTGGGGCTTCAAGGTGAACCAGCCCGGACGCCAGACAGAGCCTACTACGGAGGCCATCGTCTTCAAGCTTATGCACGATGACAGGGAGAGAGGCATGGAGGTAGTTATGCAGGACCTGATAGGACGTCTGCTAGGTCGACACTCCCGACAGGTTAGAGGCACTCTCTTCCACGTCTTCGGAAGACGTGATGAGGATGGAGAGTCCATTGACTTCGAGGACGACTCGAGGGACACAGCAGAGCCGATACGCCTGTACCTCCAGGACTTAGAGTCTCTCATTAGGCACGTGGACACGGACAGGACCAATGTCATGCTCAGCAATGATGAGCTCCAGGTGCAGCTTCGCGAGAAGGACAAGCTCTTCGCGCAGCAGGACGAGATAGTCAAGGAAATGGAGGCAAAGTTCGAGACCCAGGACAGGAAATTCAAGAGTCAGGAGAAGCGTGTCCAGGATAGGAACAAGAAGATCCGGGATATGACTGAAGAACTGCAGTCCAAGGACTTCGAGCTAGAGCAGCAGCAGACGGTGATAGAGAGGCTTCGTTCCCAGAAGAGGGCTCTCAAGGCCAAGATAGAGTCCTTGACCACTACCATCGAGGAGAACAAGGCCGCGATGGACATCGCAGGTCTTACCTTTGTCGAGGAGGAGATTGACGCCGATGAGTAGACTTGACTACTCGTTTATCTTTCATTATCATACTTGTTATTTGAGAACTTGTTATTGGACCATCAGACATGTGGATGGCTTGCTACTTGTGTGTTTTACTTTGTGAACTTGTTATCTTGTTGTTGAACTTTATCTTTTTTTGCATGCTTGTGTTTGCTTATGTGATGTAATGTGCATGAAAGCATCTATGGGTATCTCATTCTTATCTCTATTTGAACAAACCACAGATGCCTCCCCGTCATGCAAACCCCAACCCCAACAACAACAACAACACTCCAGAAATGCAACAAATGATGACTGCTCAAACACAGCTGATGCAGATGATGACAACATTCATCCAGAACCAAAACAACAACAACAACAACAACAACAATAACAACAACAATAACAACAATAACAACAACAACAATAACCCTCCGGGCTTTGATATGCTCACCAGGTTCTTGAGATTGAGGCCAGCTAAGTTCTCGGGGACGACTGATCCCATGGTGGCCAATGATTGGCTACGCTCAGTAAACAAGGACTTAGTAACCGTGGGCTGTACGGATGCTGAAAAAGTCAGATTTGCAGCACATCTGCTGGAAGGACCAGCCGCCACTTGGTGGGACAACTTCCAGATCACCACTCCTATAGATGAAGTGACATGGGCTATCTTTGAGGATGGATTTCGCACTTCTCATATCTCATCAGGAATAATGAGCCTAAAAAAGAAAGAGTTCCACAATCTGAAGCAGCGCCACCGCAGCGTGGCTGAATACATTGAGGAGTTCAACAATCTGGCGCGTTATGCACCGGATGAAGTTGACACTGATGCCAAGAGAAAGGAAAAATTTCTTGAAGGCTTGAATGATGAGCTGAATCTGCAATTGGCTGTGGCCTATGTTCCCACTTATCAGTCGCTCTGTGACAAGGCTGCTATTTTGGAGAACAAAATAAAACAAGTGGAAAGCAGAAAAAGGAAGCACTCCGACAAGCACAGCTCGGGATCGTCTCACAAACGATCTCATTATGATGACAGTGGAAGCTCAGGATCCCACAAGCATGGGAAATTCAACAAGCACCACAACCACAACTGTCATGACAACAAGCATCATCGCAGTCATGACAATGACAAGTATAAGAACCACAAGAGTGGACATAAGAGCCACCACAGTGGTAATGGAAGTGGAAGTGGAAGTCAGCCTGTTAAGAGAGACACCAGTCAGGTTGAATGCTTCAAATGCAAGAAGATGGGGCATTATGCAAATGAGTGCCATCAAAAGAAAGTTGAAGGACCTATCAAGCCCAATCCTTTCCAGAAGGGACAGGTAAACCACATCAATGTGGAGGAGGTCTATGAGGAGCCTGATGCTGTTGCTGGTAAGTTCAGACTCAATTCTATTCCAGCATTTGTACTCTTTGATACTGGTGCATCTCATTCATTCATATCAAGAGCATTTGTTGAAAGAAATGAACTACCGGTAGAAACTATTGGGTGTCCTATAAAAGTAAGTTCTCCTGGAGGAGAAATGATAGTGAATTCAGGATGTCATGATCTAGTCATAGAATTTGGGAAGTATAAGTTTCCCGTTAACTTGATAATTCTAAACTCCCAAGGATTGGATGTCATATTGGGAATGGACTGGATGACTAAGTACAAAGGAGTGATAGATTGTGCCAACCATACTGTTTCACTCACAACTCTAGAAAATAAAAGGATCAGATTCAAGACCAGCTTTGAAGCAAAAAGGAGTATGCTTAATTCCCTTAAGGGGGTTAGCATGGACAGTGTGCCAATTGTGAGTGAGTATCCGGATGTGTTTCCGGAAGAATTGCCGAGAATGCCACCCGATAGAGATGTGGAATTCCTTATAGATTTGGTACCAGGATCTGGACCAATAGCAAAGAGACCGTATAAAATGTCAGTTGATGAACTGAAGGAACTCAAGAAGCAACTTGGAGAACAGCTACAGAAAGGATTTATTCAACCAAGTTCTTCATCTTGGGGAGCCCTAGTTTTGTTCGTGGAGAAGAAAGATAGAAGCCAAAGGTTATGCATAGATTACCGTTCGCTCAACGAGGTAACTATCAAGAACAAATATCCATTGCCTAGAATCAATAACTTGTTTGATCAGCTAGAAGGACCATGTGTGTTCTCAAAGATTGATCTAAGGTCAGGCTATTTTCAACTCAAGATAAGAGAACAAGACATACCTAAAACAGCGTTCACCACAAGGTATGGATTGTATGAGTATACCGTAATGCCTTTTGGTTTAACCAATGCTCCAGCATACTTCATGAACATGATGAACAAGGTGTTCATGGAATTTCTTGACAAGTTTGTTGTCATTTTCATCGATGACATCTTAGTCTATTCCAAGAGCAAAGAATAACACGAAGGACACTTACGATTGATACTTGAGAAATTAAGAGAGCATAAACTTTATGCCAAATTCAGCAAGTGTGAGTTCTGGTTGGAGGAAGTTGGTTTTCTTGGTCATGTTATGACAAAGGATGGTGTAGCAGTTGATCCTGCTAAGGTTTCAGCTGTGACTGAATGGGAATCTCCCAAGTCCGTGAAAGAAGTTCGTAGTTTCCTTGGCTTAGCAGGTTACTACAGAAGGTTCATTGAGAATTTCTCTAAGGTAGCTAAGCCCATGACTGAATTGTTAAAGAAAGACAAGAAGTTTGCTTGGTCTGAAGGTTGTGAACTCAGCTTTCAGGAGTTGAAGAAGAGACTTGTGACAGCACCAGTCTTGTGTCTGCCAGATTTGGAAAAGGATTTCCAAGTATATTGTGATGCATCTCATCAAGGTTTGGGTCCAGTACTTATGCAAGACGGTAAAGTTGTGGCTTATGCTTTGAGACAACTCAAAACTCATGAAGTAAACTATCCTACTCATGATTTAGAGTTAGCCTCTGTCGTCCATGCACTCAAAACATGGAGACACTATCTTTTGGGAAAGCGTTGTGAAGTGTTCACGGATCACAAAAGTTTGAAGTATATCTTCACTCAGAAGGAAATTAATATGAGACAAAGAAGATGGCTAGAACTTATCAAAGACTATGACCTAAGTTTGCAATACCATCCCGGTAAAGCAAATGTTGTAGCAGATGCTCTAAGCCGTAAGGTTTTCGTGAATGGCCTTACCAAAGGGGAATTGCCAGATGATCTGTGTACCCAATTTAGAAAACTCAGATTGGAGATTGTGCCTGAAGGACATCTCATGTCTTTGGATGTTCAACCCACTTTATTGGACAAGATCAAAGAAGCCCAGAAGATTGATAAAGAAATCGAAGAGATTAAAGAAAAGATTGGCAGAGGAAAAGCCAAAGGGTTCCATGAAGACGAACAGGGTACTTTGTGGCATGGGAAACGTATTTGTGTTCCACAAGACCCGGAGTTGCGGAAACTGATTTTGCAAGAAGCACACAACTCTCCGTATTCTATTCATCCGGGTAACACAAAAATGTACATGGACATGAAGGAAAGATTTTGGTGGAATAATCTCAAGAAGGACATCGCCGAACATATTGCTTTGTGTGATGTGTGTAGTAGAGTAAAGGCGGAGCACCAGAAACCAGCAGGTTTGCTTCAACCACTACCTATTCCTGATTGGAAGTGGGACAAAATTGGTATGGATTTCATTACTGGATTACCAAGGACCAGGTCAGGATATGATTCCATATGGGTATTAGTGGATCGCCTAACTAAAGTGGCTCATTTCATACCCGTGAAGACAACCTATACAAGTGCTAAGTTAGCCAAAATTTACATGAGTAAAATTGTATGCCTACATGGTGTGCCCAAGAGTATCGTGTCTGATAGGGGAACTCAATTCACTTCCCATTTTTGGAGACAGCTACATGAGTCATTGGGAACGAGGTTGGAATTCAGTACCGCTTTTCATCCTCAAACCGATGGACAAACAGAAAGAACTAATCAAATTCTTGAAGACATGTTGAGAGCATGTGCCCTAGACTATGGAGCCAGTTGGGATGAAAGTCTGCCTTACGCAGAATTTTCTTATAACAACAGCTATCAAGCCAGCATTGAGATGGCACCGTTTGAGTTTCTCTACGGAAGAAAGTGTACCACCCCATTGTTATGGAATGGTGTGGGAGAAAGAAGTTTATTCGGGCCAGATCTTATCAAAGAAGCCGAAGAGAAGGTCAAATTGGTTCAGGACAGGTTGAAGATAGCACAGTCCCGACAGAAAAGCTACGCAGATCCTAAGCGTAGAGAAGTCACCTACGAAGTTGGTGATAGAGCCTATCTTAGAGTGTCACCACTTCGTGGAGTGAAAAGATTCGGAGTCAAAGGAAAATTGGCACCAAGATATGTTGGGCCATTCAAGATTTTGAGTCGCAAAGGAGAAGTTGCCTATCAAATTGAACTGCCAGAATCTTTGTCAGTTGTCCATAATGTGTTTCATGTGAGTCAGCTTAAGAAATGTCCCCCAAAAATGGAAGAAACTTGTTTGAAGGATACTATACCTTTGGAAGAAGTTCAACCAGAAATTGATCTCACTTATGAAGAGAAACCTATCAAGATTCTTGAGACTGCAGAAAGAGTCACAAGGACAAAGACTATCAAGTTTTGCAAAGTGCAGTGGAATCATCATTCCGAAGAGGAAGCAACATGGGAAAGAGAAGATGATCTTCGGAAAGACCACCCTCACCTATTTGCTAGCCAATCCGAATCTTGAGGGCGAGATTCACCTTAAGGGGGTTAGATTTGTAACATCCCTAAAATCATGATTTCAAAGATTGCATATCATTCATTCATGCATGTAGTTTTGAGATCAATTTCAAACTCATTTCAAGAAAACAGAAGCACATAGTGCTATCATTTTATGTGAGCAAACTTAAATCAAATGGCCATCCCCATTTGAGAGTTTGAATGTTTTAAACCAAGATTGTTTCTCTCCCTTGTTGATTGATTTGAGTGTGAAGATAGATGAAGATTTTACAAAATAGAAATGGTTTCAAAAACCATTTTCAAACATTTGCAAACCTAGTGCAATGTCCCTGTTATTTTGTTTTTCCAAAAATGACTAAGCCTTTTCAAAGTGACCACATGGTTTTATGCCAAGTTTTGTGACTGTTGCACACTGCAAAAATCCCCAAAATATTTGAATTCAAATAGAGTTTGAATTCATTTGAAAATCAATCCAGAAAATCAATTCAGAAATAGAAAAGGAATAAAGAAAAAGAAAAAGGCCGGCGCTCCTATTCTAGCCCAACAGCAAAACCGGCCACCTCTCTCTCTCTCTCTCGCACGCGCCGACGCACCCGCGGAGTCACTGACACCCAGACCCCACCTCCCTTCTGCTTATTTCGCTGACAAGTGGACCCGTGACCCCGTCGTCGTCTTCGTCAATCACGCGCGCCTGCGCCGCTCTCGCCGCCGTTACTCGCCGCAGTCACTGCTGCGTTAAATTCCCTTGATTACGCGAGTAACTCCACGCCCCGCTCCGGCTATAAGAACCCCTCGCCGCCGCGGTCATTTCCCCCCACTCTCCTCGCTCACTCCGCCACCAGGCTGCGCGCATTCGACCTCGAAACCCCGCAGCACCGACGAACTCCGGTGACTGATTCCGGTGAGCTTCGACCGCCCCCCTTTCTCTGGTTCAAACTATCGTGCCCAGCATGATCTCGTGCATCTCCTGACACCTTTCGTTTGCATTCTCGTGACCCAGGACGCCGTCCCTGTTCGTGCCCGCAACCGACCGAGCCGCCGCTCAACTCCGGCGACCAATTACGGTAAGCAGAGCGCGCCCCTTGCCCCTCTTGCATACAAGGATGTTCGCCACTGTCTTGCGCGTCTCCTAATCCATTTGGTTCGTGCTAGGGCGAAGCGAAACCTCGGCAACTACATCGTCTTCAACCTCCTGATGTCGTGCATGACTCCGACGAGCTCCAGCAGCCCCTGTCGTGCGCCCCTTGCCAAGCCACCTCCACGTTGAGCTTCGCCTCGACCCCGCGGTTCTGGTAAGCACACTCTCCCCTCCCCGAGCGACCTAGAACGCCAGCGCCACCACTGACAGAGCACTCCACCGCTCGCCGTCGCCGCGCGCCGCCAGACCTTGGTCGTTTGATCAAGAGCCGTTGGATCTAGATCCAACACGTGCGATAGAACCACTTAGCGAAGCGTTACGTTTTGATCTGAACCGTGCATCGCCACTTAGATCCTACGGCTCGCGTGCGTGATCCAACGCGAACCGGTACACGCCAGTAAGATTAGGACGCGTGGCTAGGGTTTGGTTTTAAAACAGAATTTGAAACAGATTTAGATTCAAATTTGATTAGGCTATAACTTCTGATTCCCACGTTAGATTTTAGCAAATTTTATACCGTTGGAATCAGGGAGACAAGCCCTTTCTGTTTATGCAATGTGTTTAGTGTTTAGCTTCTGTTAAAATGACTTTATTTGCAGAAACTTGTTAGGACTATTTTGAGTATAGGAATTGTTTAGGAAATTGTTTTAGTGTCAAACAAACTTGGTTTGGCAAGTTTTTGTCTTGGTTATGATTCAGTACTATGCACTTGCTTGGTTGAGTTTCAAAAATCATCACTTAGCATTTTGCATGCATGCATATATTTATGTTTGTATCTGAATTGTGTGTAATTTTGTGCTACCATTCTTTGTGTAGACTTTGGTGCTAGTGATTGTGATTGTGAAGAGTGCTACTCTCCCAACTACCAAGGCAAGTGGTACTTCATGAATATTTCCATCCCTATATATTTTATACAAGCATTAGAAATATTTTGCTAAGTCTTGCATGTTACTTTTTTGCCAAATGCCATGATGGGAAATCCTAAGTAGTTGTAGAATTGCTAGGAAATTTTCTAAGTTAAGTACTATCTATGCCATGCTTAGCCTAGCTAGTAGCAAACAAGGGTTGGTGAAATATACATGCTATGATGAAAATATTTCTAAGTCTTTGGACTTATGTTTTTCTTAATAAAACAACTAAGTCAATGAATCACCTGGGTGGAAAGGGACTTGATTTGTGGTTTTTGGTTGAGTGGTTACACAAGGCCCATGGATATGGTTTACCTTGTGTATCTCACTTGTGGAAAGCCACCCAGGAACAAAGGGATTTTAGAGTCCAAGTGTTGAGAAGCTTATAGTGCAGCCACTTGGCAATATGGGCTCTGCCTGGATCACATAGGTTGCTAGAACTTAGTCTTTTGGACAGTTGGTGGTAGTGGGATGATAGGTTGGAACGCGTCCATTTGACTAAGGGAAGGCTTCTGAAAGGTCCTGTCTTGGTGAAACCAAGTCTGGTGGGGAAAGTGCACAACCTCTGCAGATGGAAAAAAATCTAAGTACTTAGCCAAGTCCATGGAAATGGACAACTTGAGCATCAAGGCATGGAAGCTATCAAGAATCTCATCATTCCAACTTCTAAGTAAAAACTTGTGGGTGAACAAGGGTGAAGGACCTCAATGTCTATTGATGGTTTCTTCGGAAAGTTTTGACAAAGAAAAACTTAGTGATTTCAACTAATAGGAAAAACCTATTTTGAGCAAAGCAAGCCAAGCTACACTTAGCCAAAATGCATATAGTAATGTAGTCCACCTAAATTTTACTAAGGTATCACTTGCCAATACTATTCCAAAGTATTGACCCATTGTGGCTGTAACTTGTGATGTTGTAGGTTACTCTGATGAGGATTAGGTGTCATGAGTCTACACTCAACATGTTTGCATGTGGCACATGAAGATGAAGAGTTATATTTATTTACTTATTCAAACTCTTGTATTAGGCCGGTGGCATTGAGTTGTAAAGACTATGTTTAAACTCTGGAATGGATGTAATAAATGACCTTTGTATCTGTGTACTTCATCTTAAACTGTGGATGCTAGCAATGATCCAGGGACTAGCATTGCAATCACAGTGATCCTTTTCCTTTACAAAGGAGAGATCTTACAGATGGTATCAGAGCACTGTGTTGCCTATAGGATTATGACCCTAGGATTGGAAACCACTAAGGAAAAAATTTCAACTACTTCTACACTTGTCTATTCTTCTCGTAAACTTTTCTAATCTTCTTTCTCATCTCTATTTGTAGATGAATTCCATCAACGAAGCCGTAAGGAAAGGGCCACTCATGACCATGACTTTGGAGTGTGAGACAGAGTTTCCCAAAGCTCTCAAGGACCTCATGGTGGCAATGGAAATACATCGTGCAGCTGTGTACAAAGGCTTTCCAGTGATGGATGAAGGAGTTGAGTACTGGTGGGTGCAACTTCACTTGTACAAAAACAAGGAAGACAACCACAAAGAAACAGGATTCTACATGTACACCAACACTGTGGTCCACACCACATTCTTTGAGTCAGCAAGAGATGCAGCTTGGAGGACTATCAAAGAACTTAGTGCTAGAGTCAAGTGCAGAATGCTCAACCTTCAAAAAGACTTGGAGAAAGAGAAGGAACATACCCAAGAGTTGGAAGCTACCAACCAAACCTTAAGAGGATACATTTTGGACTTAGTGATGGAATCATGTGAGCAAGATAGGCTGATTGCTTCTAGAAATATTGTGTTAGCCAACAGATCCAGTGAGATAGGATTGTAAACGTACTTCGTTAGTTGGACCACTACCTATCACCTTATTTTCCAAAATGTTGCTTAAAATAAGTTTGAACCTTGATTATTGTAATGGTTTCATGTATGCACGACTTGTGTGTTTTGCTTCCCAAGGATATGTATGTGATGTTTTGTCTTTTGTTTTATCTTGAATTGTATTGTTCTAACTTTTCTATCTTATAATAGATGCCTATTACCATCAGCACTGTTGAGGAGTTCCAGGTTACCCGCTTTGGTCCTCGTATCGTTGAGCTTACCACTTTGCTCAATCTCCCTCTTCCCACCATCATGGTGCATCCCCTCACCAAGTTCAAGAGGAAGGACCTCTGGGGCTTCAAGGTGAACCAGCCCGGACGCCAGACAGAGCCTACTACGGAGGCCATCGTCTTCAAGCTTATGCACGATGATAGGGAGAGAGGCATGGAGGTAGTTATGCAGGACCTGATAGGACGTCTGCTAGGTCGACACTCCCGACAGGTTAGAGGCACTCTCTTCCACGTCTTCGGAAGACGTGATGAGGATGGAGAGTCCATTGACTTCGAGGACGACTCGAGGGACACAGCAGAGCCGATACGCCTGTACCTCCAGGACTTAGAGTCTCTCATTAGGCACGTGGACACGGACAGGACCAATGTCATGCTCAGCAATGATGAGCTCCAGGTGCAGCTTCGCGAGAAGGACAAGCTCTTCGCGCAGCAGGACGAGATAGTCAAGGAAATGGAGGCAAAGTTCGAGACCCAGGACAGGAAATTCAAGAGTCAGGAGAAGCGTGTCCAGGATAGGAACAAGAAGATCCGGGATATGACTGAAGAACTGCAGTCCAAGGACTTCGAGCTAGAGCAGCAGCAGACGGTGATAGAGAGGCTTCGTTCCCAGAAGAGGGCTCTCAAGGCCAAGATAGAGTCCTTGACCACTACCATCGAGGAGAACAAGGCCGCGATGGACATCGCAGGTCTTACCTTTGTCGAGGAGGAGATTGACGCCGATGAGTAGACTTGACTACTCGTTTATCTTTCATTATCATACTTGTTATTTGAGAACTTGTTATTGGACCATCAGACATGTGGATGGCTTGCTACTTGTGTGTTTTACTTTGTGAACTTGTTATCTTGTTGTTGAACTTTATCTTTTTTTGCATGCTTGTGTTTGCTTATGTGATGTAATGTGCATGAAAGCATCTATGGGTATCTCATTCTTATCTCTATTTGAACAAACCACAGATGCCTCCCCGTCGTGCAAACCCCAACCCCAACAACAACAACAACAACAACAACAACAACAACACTCCAGAAATGCAACAAGGGTGAAGGACCTCAATGTCTATTGATGGTTTCTTGGGAAAGTTTTGACAAAGAAAAACTTAGTGATTTCAACTAATAGGAAAAACCTATTTTGAGCAAAGCAAGCCAAGCTACACTTAGCCAAAATGCATATAGTAATGTAGTCCACCTAAATTTTACTAAGGTATCACTTGCCAATACTATTCCAAAGTATTGACCCACTGTGGTTGTAACTTGTGATGTTGCAGGTTACTCTGATGAGGATTAGGTGTCATGAGTCTACACTCAACATGTTTGCCTGTGTCACATGAAGATGAAGACTTATATTTATTTACTTATTCAAACTCTTGTAATAGGCCTATGGCCTTTGAGTTGTAAAGACTATGTTTATCTCTGGAATGGATGTAATAAATGACCTTTGTATCTGTGTACTTCATCTTAAACTGTGGATGCTAGCAATGATCCAGGGACTAGCATTGCATATCTATCCGTCATCGGGATGAACAAATTCCACTCTCGATCCATGGGCCTCAACATAACACTTTAGTAGTTCTGAACCCATCTTTATAATCACCCTGTTACGGTGTGACGTTTGATGTTATCAAGAAACTCTTCCGGTGTTAGTGATTGACATGATCTCATGGTCTAAGGATTAGGATCACTTCGTAAGTTGTTATAGCAAGATAAACTCAATGACTTTGATCGTAATGCTATACTTCGGATGAATGTTCATCACACCATTACACTAATGTTGTGACCTCGTTATTAACAACATCCAATGTCCATGATCAGGAAACCTATGATCATCTTGTTAATCAACGAGCTAGTTTATAAGAGAGGCATAACTAGGAACTACCTTTTGTTTATTAAACACACAGGTATTAACGTTTCCATATTAATACAATTATAGCATGCAAAATAAACATTTATCATAAATAAGGAATACGATAATAACCACTTTATTATTGCCTCTCGGGCATATTCCCTTTAGTCTCCCACTTGCACTAGAGACAATAATCTAGTTTGAAAACTTTGTGTATTGAACACCTATGGCTTTCTGGTGTTCCAAATATGCAACTGCAAGTGGTTAACATAATCTACGGATCTGACACTTTCAGGTCCGTGTGTATTTGCATGTCTTTGCGTCTTCACGCATCACTCATTCTCCAATGAGATGGCATTGTATAAATTTGGTCTTTTGGTGAGACCTTTAGTTCCTTGGGGTTAAAACACGTCGATACTATTGTCGTACAATATATCTTTAGTGTTAGCCCGTTGCGAACCACACCTTTGTTTGATTTCAAACTACTTGACACAAATTCCCTCCTTTGCTTCTACTATAGCAGTCATATACTTAGCCTTTTGTTGTAGTATCCGTCACAATGTCTTAACTTTGGAATTCATCCCAATCCATCATGGAATATCCTTTCCATTACATTGTGCCACCCATATTTTAAATTGAGATAAACTTAATTTGTATCTTGTGACAAAACTAGTATCAATGCAACGCTTTACAATGAACTATTTGTAATTATTTGTCACCTCTACACAAATATATTCTTAGTTCTTCCAAAAGATCATAAGAATTTCCTTACTATTGTCCAATGATCATTTTATGATTCATTCTGGTATATGCTCATAACACTTAGAGCATAGGACATATCTGGATGTGTACATATCATGGTATGATTGATCAAAACATTCTCGTGATTTCACTCATCAAGTGTCAAAGCACTTGAATCTTGTTTCACTTATCAAGTGTCGATACACTTGAATCTTGATTCAATTCCTTTCCATGCGACAAGAACCGTTTCTTGTCGTTTCTATATTGACCTCCTTCAATATCTCATATATGTACGTTTGGCATAACCATATTAGCGTCACGGTCTATCCACTATAGACTTTCATGCTAATTATTCGGGTTTTTCCTAAGTCTTTCATCAAAATGAAATCCTTAACCTTTGTCAATAAAAGATACATCATTTCTAATCAACAAGATGTCCTTCACATAATGTATTAGAAATATGTCTTAGCGCTCCCACTTAATTTCTTGCAAATGCAAGCATCTTCATCGTCTCCAGATGAAAAACTCATTTTTCATCATGGTGAAGATTCCAACTCCGCGATGCTTACTTCAACCATTGAAGTTTGCATGCCATTTTAGCATCCTTTGAATTTAACAAAACCCTTTGGACCGTGTCATGTACACGTCCTAGGTAACCATTCTATTAGAAGAACTTTGTTTTGTTTATTCATCTACCATATACCAAATTATATGTAGTGGTTGCTACTTTAATCCGTCCAGACTAAATATCGCTATGAAAGATCAAATCTTGTCATAGTCAACTCCTTGAACATTGTCGTAAAATACTTTACGACATGTCGACTATTTCATAGATGTGAAACATCCATGTCTGTTTCTTTATAGATCCAAATACGACCGATAGGTTTTTACACCTTTCCGGAGGGTCTTCCAAGTTTAAAACTTGATTTCTCGTGTATGGAACTATCACGGATTTTATAGATTCAAGCCATTTGACGGAGTCAGGGCCCACCATCGCTTCTTTGCATATAGTCGGTTCATCATTGTCAAACAATAATGATTTACTCTCAAATCTTAATCATTTGATTGTTTATCCGACCTTCTTGGTTCAATAGGAGCTTTAGATCTCTGTGACCACAACCTTTGAGGCACATAATCTATGAGCATTATGGCAGCCTCCGGAACGATTTCCGGCGCTGCGCAACTCAGCACATTTAGCTAAGGTTCGTTAACCTTATCAAAGTTCTATTGTCCTCCCACTTAACTTTTATGAAAAGTTCCTTCTTCAAGAAACTTCACGTTTCAAGCGACAAACCCTTTTGTCCTTGTTGTTATGGAGGAATAACCAATTGTTATTCGAAATAACCTAGAAAGACATGCTCATCTGACTTCGGTTGTAAACATATTACTTATGTTTAGCATACCAAAATTTAAGAAATGACAACTTGGGTTTTACCCCAAACCATAACTTCCATGGTGTCATTTCAACGGATCAAGATGGAGCTCTTTTCAGTGTAGAAGCGGAAGTCTCTAAAGCTTTAATCTTTTAAAACATAATGGCAATTTTATAAATAACACCTTTGATCCTACCATGTCAAACAAGGTTTCATTACAAATCTCAAACATTCCATACTCCTATGGTGTTTCGGGAGATGTAAATCTAGGTGTTTTGCTAAACTTGTAACTCAAATAAATCCCTTTTATGATAAAATCATAATTCATTTATTTTTCTTGTTACACTTGTAACTCAAATAAATCCCTTATGATAAAATCATAAACCATTTATTTTCTTGTCACGATGATTTTCACTTCATCTTGAAATTCTTTGAACGTTTTCAAATATTTCACACTTCTTTCTCATTAAGTGAACATTCAATCAAATTTCTGGAGAAAGCATATGAAGTTGAAATCCATCGCTTACGACTACACATAATGGACTACATACATCAATATGTATAAATTCCAATAATTTAGTCGTTCGTTCTTCTTTGGCCTTTGAACGAAGTTTTAATTATCCCGAGGAAAGTCTCACAAGCGTCACTTGATCAAATCAAAGACTCCAAAAATCCATGAATATGGAGATTCTTCATGTTTTCTTTCCAATATAATTTAAACAGCGATGTCACTTCGTAAGTGATCTTTCAATCATTTGTCTTGCGACATTTTAGCATTAGGTTTTATGGATGTGATTTCTCCAACTAGATTTGTAAATCATCCATCTTATATGGAATACGGTAATTATTTGAACGACCTTTGTTCTCATAATACTTGATTCAAATAACAATTATTAAAACAAATCTTGAAGTCAAGCTTTGATGTCAACGAGAAATACAAACAACGGTTTGTTTGTTTTCGATGAACATCATCACATATTCTCTTGCTAGTTACTAAGGCCATTGTAGTTCATGAATTGCGTCGTTCTGTATGACATTTCTTACCAACCAATTCGGTATCCAATACCCAAGAACCACATTGTTTAACAAGCAAAGAATACAACCATAACATGTATATCATATATATACCTAAATTGGATATTTCCAATCTTTTCTTTTCTGCCAAATATATTTTATAGATTCTCTTTCAGCATTTCCTTTTCCTTTTTAAAAGAATCTATCAACATCAAAAGTGGCGCCATATACATGACACATAGTCCAAAGCGTGTCTATTCAAATAATAATACCTTTGGACTTGCACATTGAAGTAGATCACCATCATCAAAATGATCGGTATTCTTTCAAAATCCATTCTTTAGTAATCTTTAGTGTAGTAAACATTTTACATACATATTCTATTCACCCTTATCATGACGACATTCATGATCAAGCTATTGTAGCTTATAAAGGTGAATCATGAGTATAACATTACTTTCCAAAACCCTTTTGGATGATTAGGATGTCTAGCATCTCCAACCTTCATAAATTCTCATCCAATATGAGAACATATATTATACTCTATCATATTGCAACCAAAACATTGTTTCAGATATCATTATATCTGCCACACATGATGGTTTCTGAAATAATTCTTTCAGCTCCTAGATAATCTCGATATTTAAATCAAGAATCATGGAGGCAAACATGATACTTAAGATACTAACACTAGAATTGTTACTCTCGATTTAATACCAACTATTAAATTTCACGGAGTAAATAGAGTTTGCTGAAAGTTTGCAATAGGACTTTAAACTTTAGATTGACACTCAACACAATACGATACCAGTTCGTAAAGTATATATCCAGAATTCTATAGTTCTATTATCTCAATTACAACTATGTATAAGGTGGTGAACGAATGCCAATGACTACAACAAATTATGCAAATTCACTTTGATTTAATTTATGATAAATTGAGTTCTACTAATCCAAATTAGAAATAAACTCCCATTCAAAAACGACATCCCTCGTGTCTTTTTGGTGATTACATGAACCAAATCCACTACACCAAGTCCGATCATCACGTGAGTCGGTGTAGTTTCAAAGGCGAGCATCAAATGGGCATCATATCAAAACATATGACTCATGCTTAACCTTTCGGTCCGTGTTCCGAGGCCATGTCTGTACATGCTAGGCTCGCCAAGTAAGAACCTTAGTATTCGCGTGTGTAACTGTCTTACACCCAAAATATGGTCGTGGATCCAAAAACACCCGATCATCACGTGATGTCTTGGAGCGACGAGAACATAATCGGTGCATACTAAAGGAATAACACATTCTTATCTTGATATTTAAATGAGGGATCATCTTATTATGCTAATAAAACGCCAAACAAGCAATATAAGATGCTATCAAAACATCACATGTTTATAAGTGAAATGATATGGTTCCCGCACTTGATCTCCATCATGTGCATCGTGGTATGATCTCTATCATACCTCTATGTGTAAGGCCAAGGTCTATGGAACCTACACGTTATGTGTGTTGTAAGAGAATCATCTTATACTTCTACTTACAACATCACCATATCATAACACTAGCCCAGCAACAATCTAACCTAGACGCCTCTAATTTATCCGCAAGTTTTACGTGGCTTAGGGCTTTCGAAGATAGAACCGTTCTTACCTATGAACATGAACCACAACGAGGATAACCAAATTGTTGACAACTCGTTGCAAATTAGATATTAACTATCGTAGGAGAGACAGACACCCGCTAGCCACTTATACAAAACTAGTTGCATGTCAAGCGTGGAACATGTCTCATGTGCGAGGACATGTAAAGTTTGTCTGGGCCGCTTCATCCCACTATACCAATATCCAAAGTACAACTGAGAAGCAATAAAATGATCATCATAGCCCACATCATACGTGTACTACCCGTGCAAAGTATCTACGCATAGATCCGGCTCTGATACCACTGTAGGGTTCGCAGCATAGAAAATAAAAAATTTCCTACGATGGGAACAACTATGTACCAAGATCTATCTACTAGATACAAACAACGGGCGGATGTATATCCGTAGAGAACATACCCTTGAATACCGACAAAGCTTAACGAGTACAAACTCGTGGTTTATGTAGACGATCTCTTGCCGATCTCAAGATCGAGAGGAAGTCCTAGCGCCGCAAAACAGCATCGCATCCGTGCTCGCACACACGTTCGAGGCACCGAGCAACCTCCGCCTCCTCGCTCCAGCGATGCAGCGGAAGCACAACTCTTTCTTGCCGAAAAGCCACCGGGAACATGTATCTCGCTAGTCCGAGACCATGGGGGATAAATTCTAGAGGTGGAGAGAGATCCTTCGTGAGGAGGTGTGCTTTGAGAGCAGGAGAGGGGGGCCTTTTATAGGAGAGAGGGGGGGCACCCAAGGGGCATGGCGCCCAGCCATGGGGGCTGCCCCCACCTCTTCCACATTCATGTGGGTGGAGCTTCCACTCAAAATGAAAAGCCTCCACTCCCATTAAAAAGCCTCCACTCAAAAATCCACTCACATGCATTAAATTTCCACCAAATTTAATGCAAGCTCTCATTTAAATAAAACTCTTTTATTTATTTATTCAGAATTTTGTTAATTACTTTAATTAACAAACATTCACATAAAACCCCTTGCTAGTATTCCATTTCACATGCAGAACCAGTTTCAGCAATTTCAACTGAAACAGTTTCGATGTCTAGTGAAATAAATTCCTGCGCTTTCCTTTTCTTTTCGACATGAAACTTTTGCTCCAAATGGATGTCGGTGTCTCTTAAGTGTGTCACCCTACGGTTCGCGAATAACGCGGACATGATCGAGACTCCTATTAGATCAATAATCACAAGCGGGATCTAGAGACCCATACTGACTCCCACACATTCAACGATGACTTTCTTGTGATCATCGGAACCTTTTACGCTAGTATCTTAATCCCTTTGTTTCGCGATATATTACATGTCCGAGATTCGATCATCGGTATCTCCATACCTAGTTTGATCTTGTTACTGACGTGCACTCTTTTCTCGTTCCCGTGATATAACATTCTAGTGATCAAATCACTTGCTTGCAAGCTAATCAATGTGATATCACCGAGAGGGCCCAGAGCATATCTATCCGTCATCGGGATGAACAAATTCCACTCTCGATCCATGGGCCTCAACATAACACTTTAGTAGTTCTGAACCCATCTTTATAATCACCCTGTTACGGTGTGACGTTTGATGTTATCAAGAAACTCTTCCGGTGTTAGTGATTGACATGATCTCATGGTCTAAGGATTAGGATCACTTCGTAAGTTGTTATAGCAATATAAACTCAATGACTTTGATCGTAATGCTATACTTAGGATGAATGTTCATCACACCATTACACTAATGTTGTGACCTCGTTATTAACAACATCCAATGTCCATGATCAGGAAACCTATGATCATCTTGTTAATCAACGAGCTAGTTTATAAGAGAGGCATAACTAGGAACTACCTTTTGTTTATTAAACACACATGTATTAATGTTTCCGTATTAATACAATTATAGCATGCAAAATAAACATTTATCATAAATAAGGAATACGATAATAACCACTTTATTATTGCCTCTCGGGCATATTCCCTTCATTTTTAAGATTGACTACTCAGACACTCCAAAGAAAAAGTCTCGGGTTAAAGCTAGAAAGAACCCTGGTGTGGTGATCTCTGAAATTAATGACTTGACGCCTGCTGCACAGATCCCTCCTGAGACTCCTGTTTCAGTTATCCAGGATATTGGTACTCGCATTTGTAGCATTCCAGGTGAAGAGCTTTCTCTGCAGCGACTGTTGGCGCCAGTTTAGGAGAATGTTGCTGAGTCATCGAGCTCTCAGTGATGGATGGTTACGTCTTCTTTAATAAAATTGCTATGAGTCTCCTGTCTGTATCAGGATATTGCCTTTATGTCATTTGCTATCTCGAACCTTTTTGTTTAGTCATGTTGGACCGTGTTTGCTTTGTAAGCCCTCTGGGCATTGAGATTCTGGTCGTATTTATTCCTTTCAATGTCATCTAAACTCTGGATTGTGCTGTCCTGGAATATTAGAGGGATAAATGGAGAGGAAAAATGCTTGGCTTTGAAAAATAAAATTAAAGAGTCTGGGTGTGCAATTGTTTGCCTTCAGGAAACAAAACGTGAGGCTTTTGATCACTCTTTCATCCGTAAAATATGCCCCAGAAGATTTGATAAGTTCGATTTTGTTCCTTCTGTTGGTGCCTCTGGCGGTCTTTTAGTGTTGTGGAATAGCTCCATTTTCTCGGGACAGATCTTGCATAAGGAACATTTTGCTATATCGATTCAGTTCTCTTTTGTTCACCTAAACACGTATTGGATTCTTTCAAATATTTATGGCCCTTGTAAGGAACCTGAGAGACAACTGTTTCTGGATTGGTTTTCTAGTCTGGACATCATGGCTAATAAGTTGTGGCTTTTTCTGGGAGATTTTAATCTCATACGGTCGTCTGAAAACAGAAATTAGCCAGGGGGAGATCTCTTGCATATCCAAAGGTTCAATTCTTTGATCAGTGGTCAGTCTTTAATTGAGATTCCTCTTAAAGGTCGTAGGTTCACATGGAGTAATATGCAGGAGCAACCTTTACTGGAACCGTTAGACTGGTTCTTCACCACTGTTGAATGGATTTCTGTTTTTCCTAATACTTTTGCCAAGCCAATGTCTAAGCCAATCTCAGACCATGCCCCTTGTATGCTTACCATTGAGACCTCCATCCCAAAATGCAAAATTTTCAGGTTTGAAAGTTTTTGGCCAATGCACCCAGGTTTTAAAGAGGTGGTCAAACTGAGTTGGGAAAAGTCTGTTAGAGCTTCCTGTAGTGCCACTATGATCTCAGCCAAGCTTCATCACTATCCTGACGTGGACGGTGAACCTTAGCCATTCGATTAGAGTTAGATCGTGCGACCCTAATCGCCCCATACCGCTTCATCACTCACTGTCTCACTGATGAGTGGGGTCGCTCACTTAACCAGCCCGCACGCGCGCTGTGCGTAGTGGGCCGGCCCAGTTAAACCTCCCACGCGACCCAACAATTCAAATTTAGGTTTATTCATTTAGTTCTAAACACAGTTCTGTACCTAGATTCAAAAATCAACCCAGCTCGATTCACTAAACCAAAATGCATGAAACCAATTTTGTTAGAAAGGTACTAGAATGCTTAATCCAAGACCGTTGGATTCAAACCATTTAGAATTGTAGATCATCCATGGTAAAAATAACAAGGCAGAAGCTTTTCGGCATTCAAACATTTTTCAAAATTCAACCATGAAAGCTTTTGAGTTGATTCCAACTCTCAAAAATCACATTTGACTATACCTTTTAGAATATATAAAAATATATAGGTTTACTTGCAGAAATAATGATCAAGTGATAAAAGAATGCCTCATAGATATTTCTAGTCACTTTAATTAATTAAAATAAAAAGGTTAAACCTTATTAAATTGTGACACCATTTTAAATCACATTCCCATGTACTGAAATGTGTGGTGATGACATGTGTCAACATGATCCCATGTTTGAGTTGGAGAATATTAAATCTTAAGTAGTTTTTCAATGAGTAAAAATTACTTTTCTAAAATAAAATAAATAAGGCAAGTGCTTTAAGCTTTGTGATAATAGTGATGATGCCAGATCATCTAGTGTGAACCTTTGTGTGATAAATAGAAATAGTTAAGTTTTGTTTGGTGATTCTGTACCTCGTATTTATTTATAGACGATAGTACTAACCAAGGATACGAGGAAGAAGGAGGATACTACGAGGAAGAAGCCAAGGAGAACTTCAACCACTACTCTGCACAAGTCAAGATATTAACTGAGCAAGCTAAACCTTGCAAGCTTATACTTGCAATTATGCAAGATAACACTTGCAACTATGAAAGATAGATAACCTATGCAATGCATTAAGCATGCTTGGTTAGATACATTTGATGATACCTAATCCTAGTTTCACTTGCAAGCGTAGTATTTTATTTCTTTATCAAGGCTTTCAATCAAAAGTTTAGTTAGTGACTTGTAGATATTAGAAAGATATTTGAAGGTAGCATAAAGAGCATAAAACTTGGCCTAGGTTCGATAATCTTGATGTCATCCTGGGGCATGAGATTGAACTTAGCTAATTCCCACTTGTTTACTACCCATCATTAGTATTTACCCCCACCTGTAGATGCTAGTGCTAAGAATAAAACTTGATCAACTTTAGATGGGAATACTTGGTGAAAATGGTTATGAAACCTTAGAATGATGAGTCATTCTATTGAAACGTTTTGACATGTGTTCTTGAACACCAGATGATTTTGATGATGAAAATGTTAGGGCATGAGCCTTAGCCCCTTACAAAACTGATGGTTGTCTGGATGCGATACCATTCCAATTCTACCGTACAACCACAATACCCAAAATTTGGGTAGGGCTTAACTAGAAATTGATATACCTTAGTATGCGTTCCCTTGCGGCCAAGGTCTGAGCTGAGGCTACCTTGTGAAGATCGTCCACCTGTGCAGTACCCAAGATGATAGTTGGTCATGGTTGGGAGGCCAAACTCACAGGAGAGGTGCCTATACTAGAGCGTGTAATTGAAAGGTTAGGATTGATTATCCGCATACTGAGTATGGTGAATTCAGGATAGGATGTATCGAATGTTGTGGTGAAAGTGTACAATCTCTGCAGAGAGTCAAACTATTCGAATAGCCGTGTTTGTGGTTATGAATAGTTGGAGTGGCCATACTGTTCCGTCGTCAGATGTTTTCAGAATGACTTGTGAAATGATTCATGACTTTGACTTGACTACAACAGGGTTGTGATATGAAATTCAAGTTCCCACTTAGGTGTTATAAAACTTTCAACTAGCTTCTTTCTTCTTAACTCAGTAGAGATAAATCTGGCTTTTTCAAAACAACCTAGAGCTTAGTACTTCCTATTCCAAAACCACTTCACTTATTAGTTTGCGAGTACTTAAAAATTACTCATGGCTTTGTCCCTGGCTATTCCCGTGGCCAGACTATGAAGAGGAGTATCAGGAAGACGGACAATAGGAGGGTTACGACAACTAGGATCATCTCCCATCGTCAGCATTGCTTGTGACCATGAAGATGGAGCTTTGCCTACGCTATCGTTATTATTACATTATTCTGCTGCTTGATTTGTATTAAGACTGGATCATGAGATCCTTATTTGTGTAAGACCTTATGTATGCTTTGTAATGGATGATGTACTGTGATATCCAATCTGTTATGTCTCGCAAAAATGGTAATCATGGGATTGCGATGTATGGCATAATAGGCATCTGTGATTAAAACTCCGGGTGTTGACAACTGTCAGGAAAAATCCCGGAAAATATGCCAAAAATCCTATTTCGCGAGAAGATCCACGAAGCCAGCAGACGAGACGGAGTGGAGGCCTGGGGGGCCCACACCCCTGCTAGGCGCGGGTGGGCCCAGCCCGCGCCTAGGGGGGTGCGGCCACCCCAGGCACCCCCTCGAGCTCCCTCCTCGCCTATAAGTTACCCCTTGACCTAAAAACCGAGGGGGGTTCGACGTTTTCCAAAAAAGAGTTTCGCTGCGCCGCCGCCACCACCAAAAGCCGCGATTCGGATCCAGAAACTCTGTTCTGGCACCCTGTCGGGACGGGGAATTTGTGGAGGATCATCGTCATCACCAACGCCTCTCCATCAACCATCAATGTTTCCCTCATCCATGAGTGAGTAATCCCCGTTGTAGGCTATGGGGATGGTAGGGATTGGATGAGTTCTATCATGTAATCGAATAAGATTGTTAGGGCATAGTGCCTAGTATCTCTATTAGTGCTATTTGACTTTGTTGCAACTTGTTGTGCTTAATGATTGTCACTAGGGGTCGAGTGCCATGATCTCAGATATGAACTTATTATTAAATCATTATGATAGTATTGTTTGTGATCTTATCTGCAAGTTGTGTACACATAGCATTGTCCGGATCTAAAGGCCCCGAAGTGACAGAAATTTGGACAACCGGAGGGGATGGCTGTGGTGTGAGGATCACATGTGTTTACGGAGTGTTAATGCTTTGCTCCGGTGCTCTATTAAAAGGAGCACCTTAATTGCCAGTAGTTCCCTAGAGGCCCCGCTTCCACGGGCTGGCAGGACAAAAGATGTTGTGCAAATTCTCATTGCGAGAACGCATGACTATATATGGAGCACATGCCTATGCTTGTTTATTTGCAGGCGAAGCTGAATTGACAACTCAGTTGTTAACGCTTGCAAGTATTCTTTGGCTCCCCTTGTGTCGAATCAATAAATTGGGTAATACTACCCACGAAGACTGTTGCGATCCCCTATACTTGTGGGTCACCATGGTGGTTTCCACCACGGCGAACACCGGAACAACCAGTCTTTCTGGCGGGACATGCACCTCCGATGATGGTTTCTTGGAGGCCGCGTAGGCCGCCGCCATGGACGGGCTGCTGCTACTGCTTGCCATTGAAGTGTAGGAGGGAGATGGTAGGTGGAACGGTCTCTAGGGTTTTCACGCGTGGAGCTCGAGGAGTCGCTCATCGAGAGGAATGAGAAGACGCGGGAGTAAATGTGGGTAAAGTATTATCATCCCTCCCGGTAATTATTTATAACCCTTGATACTAATATTCGTGCACAAAAGATCTAATAGTCATGTTTCGACAATGTGTGTGTGCGCGTGCGTCAAAAATTCTCCACGTCCCCCTGTTTCCGCTTGCCATTTCGGATTTCATGCGCGGGAAAATCTCTATGATTATCTGGTGCCATATGTGAGTTTCGAGAAAGCGTAGACTGTAGCATACGTCACCCTACTGACATCAGCAGTACAACGGTCCCATCTGAAGATTCCATCATGGGCAGATTCTATCCGGCTACAGGAAGAGTAAGATGGAAGACTCAATGATTCTTCGTCTTACATGTTGAAGATGGATAAGATTGTAGGATTCTTTAGGAGGACTTCGAGATATTGCTTGACTAATTGTCGATATCACCTAGACGGAGCATTCAAGACTAAAGGGCAAGACGATGCAAGGTCTCAAAGTTCTTCAGGGGGCTACTTTCAGGGATATGCTAAATGAGTATTACCATAGCACGTCTCTAATCTGACTAACCCGGATAGCCCATAGTTGGTAGCAAGGCCTATGGCCTGCTGGGCGGCTCAATTAGACGGATCCAGAAGGGAGGACCATGCCGAAAAAAGTAAGGTTACGGTATAGTCAAAGACCAACCTGGAGCCTTGAAGTGCAAGACACGAAGACTAGTTAGTGTTAGTGCGCCTTTATAAGCCGAACTTCTAGGATCCTTTAGGGAACTACTTACATCGATTCACACACCTCGCATAGCGAACCAATCCATGTAACTCAGCAAATTGCCATTATAGTGATTTATAGCAGGAGTAGGATTTCGCCACCGTCGTGGGATCTGAACCTGGGTAATCTGTGTTACCTCGTACCCGCCAACTCGTCGCCTTCCTACACCTCTCTAAACATGCTCTGTGAGGACCCCTCCAAGGCGTACTCATTGTCAATACCACGACACCTCTACTTCCAAGACGTGGCAACAAGAGGAGGTGGTGCTACTTTCGGTGACTGATTCCGTGACCTCGGGCTATCACACGCCAGTCCAGGATGTCAGAGAGATCCACATCATCGTCCTCATTCCCCTGGCCATCGGAATCAACACGGGAAGCCCCCCGTTGATTCCATTGTCACCGTCCTCCCAAACTTAGGCCGACGTTTCCCTGTCATATCAGTCGACTCCGCGCTCGGCCTCTAGAAGGAGGCACGTCGGCGTCATCCATGAACTAGACACGAGAAGGGGATATCATGTCGCGAGCTCGCTCACGAGCAGGGGTCGTGGCTGCGCTCAAATGGTGCGAATCCCGCTGTGTCACCGCCAATCCCGTGTGTGCATGTGTTGGGAGCCCTGTCGGTGTCTTGGCATCATTTGCGTCGAGGGTCGTCGAAGCTAGAGACCAAGGCGAGCTCCCCTGTCTCCCCAGGCGGTCAGCTCGACAAGCTGTTGATAGAGACGCGACTGGCGGTGGACATCAACAAGCCACGAGCTCCTTCTAATTTGTTTCAGACATTCATTTTTTTTATTATGTGTTGATGTGTGGGACCATTCCACCTCAAGAATTTGCTTCTATTAGCACCTTGTATTGTAGGTAGCCTTCGAGTAAGGAGAGTGCTGAGCATCCCCGAGGGGATTTGATATCCCGATCCCCCGGGTCCGGAGCCGTAGGATTGAGTTCCTAGTCGTTGGATCCAACTTACTTGGTGAACGCACGCATCCCTCGTTCCCAGCTCTTTCCCTCCCCTCAACTACCTAGAACATGGCTTCCACGTCTGCCTCCCTCACCCCCACCTCTCTCTATCCCTCCCTGCAATTGTCCCATACTCACATGGCTTTCGCATCTGAAGCAATGAAAATACCACCCTCCTGAGAATATGGCCGTCGCAGCTTTGCCAAGGTGGCGTCGCCGCCACACGTATCAACGCAATCCGCCGCTCGTAGCAAAACTACCCGACATGTAGCAAAGACACCCACCACTTGTAGAAAAGCATCCCTCCGCTTGTAGCAATGGCGTTCACAACACCGCCCGCCATGGCTGCGCTGCAAGCTCCATGTAGCAGCTCCAGCCGCCTCCTGTAGCAACACTGCCAGCTCCATGTAGCAGGTCCGGCGATCTCCCGTAGCAACGCCGCAGGCTCCATGTAGCATGTCCGGCCGCCTCATGTAGCAATGCCGCCAGCTCCATGTAGCATGTCCGACCGTCTCCTGTAGCAACGCCTCCAACTCCATGTAGCAGGTTCGGCCGCCTCCTGTAGCAACATCGCCAGTTCCATGTAGCAGGTCCGGCAGCCTCATGTAGCAACTCCATCAGCTCTATGAAGCAAAACCGGCCACCTCCTATAGCAACCTCCTATAGCAACGCCGCCTGCCCTTGTAGAAGTCCGGTTGTCCTACCGTCGTCGCCAATTCCAGCGCGATTTAATGTTGGGTGAGAGATGTGGAGAACGAGGAGGCGTCGTCGAGCGTGGAGGAAAGGAGATGGTGGTTTTCGCCGGAGTGGTGGACTGGAACGGTGGTGTCGGCATGGTGGTGGTGCAGCGTAGGAAGCGCTTGGCTGGTGGTCTGATAGGTCAGCATCGCGGGGAGAAAAATGTTCTTTGAAGAATGTTCTTTGGAGAAAGGAGACATGAGATTCATCCCGGGAAGAGGTAAGTAGCATGTGGGCCCGTCAACACGTCGTTTTTCTGCAGGCTCAAACCACGCGTGGGACGCGTGTATGTAACAATCGTGTCGCTCGATCCCAGGGAAGATATATCATTTTCCTTGGAGTAAATCACACGGAAAAGGTATTCTTGACTCTCTATATCTTTAGAGCGGTCTAAAGCAATTGCATCTTCAAATTGCACTGATATTCCAATAGGCTCTGTAATTCTCACACGATTTAATTTTAGTTGATCTATCATTTTATACGTTGTTTAATTTATTCTAATATCTCTCTAATATATTTATATTCTTCTCCTGCTCAAATTTTCCACACCACCAGCTCGTCCCCTGCCCCCTCACCATATGTTCATCCCGATTTCTTGATTTGCCTCCTCGCTAAATTTGCCGACTCAGTTGGCACTTTCTTTGGACCATACTATTTTTTCAAAATCATGGAATTTGGTCTTGACAACTATGATGGAGAGATCGTTGGACTTGCTCTTAATAATGTCTATTTATTATAGTAGAACAAATTTAGTCAAAAGAAGAGCAAAAATAGGTTAGGTTTTTCATCATATTGTATTGTATCATAAAAAAACACGAGAAAAGACCTTATTATGATTTTTTTTTCTTATAGACTAAGGAGACCTTGGGAGATCAAGCCAATGGATAGTATTTTTTTTAACATGACCAATGGATAGTGTTGGCAAGGTTGATAGCCGCTGAGTACATGGTGAAGTATGTACTACCGGCAATCAAGTATCCCTTGTCTTCATCTTCACTACTATTAAACAAGCAAATAATTTTTTTTCTACATGCACCCCGCTCAACTCACACATATCAATCGACACACACGATTAAGCCCAATAAGCTCAGTCTAACAGACACCATTAATCTAATCAGGTGTTGTGTGCACTTAGCAATTATCATTGGCTGACCATACTTTACCGGCTGAGGAAATCCCAGACACACGTTTGCACACCCTATAATATCCGTCTCCTCTCTCCAAGTGGCCTACGAACCCTCTCTTCAAGTGGCCTCTCCCTCCCCGTCTCCTCACTCCCTCCATCGTTGCCGCCTAGTTAGGACCGCCTCCTGCCATCGACACAACTTCTCCCTACTTCCCTCGGTCGGCGTGTGTGGTTGCCAATTCGTTTTCATCCCTCACACCCATTCCAATTTATTCTCCCTCTCCTACCACCACTGGCAGCGAGCCAGGGGATCAGAAGCCAGATCCATACCGATTGGTGCTCGCCAGACCTTTCCCGACGGAGATGAAGAGGAATACGTGGAACAAGATCGTGCTGACGCGCTGCTGCTGCTGGCGGCAACGACGGTGGTGCAGATTGCCAAGCGAAACTACCATGTCGCACCAAGCTTGTGAGACGTGGGGTTCTGGGACTATCAAGCTTTCATCACCGTCGCCGCCATGTTCGAGAACCAAAGGTTCTACACCACTGGCGGCATCGACATGCAGATGATGGAGCTTTGTGGCTTCCTTGGCCATGTCGGCCATCATCATGTAATGCTCAATTCATGTGTGTATATGATGTAGCTTGTTCAATCGTTTTCGTCCGGATTTGCTTTCTACTACCTTGGAAATCAACAACTGACTTTGCAACCATGTCTTGTAGCTGTTCGTTTTAATGCCTAAAAGTGGTTTGCCTAGAAGTGACAACTCCAAATTTTACAGATTTGTAGCTCCTTGTTATTTTTGGCTTAGCATTCATTTTTATGTTTCTTAGGTTTGCACTGTGTGATGATCTGAGGTATGTTGAAAAGAACAAAGCTGCCACCCGCAGTGGTACAGTTTTCAAGGTATATATTTTTCTTGGCGTGATATCTTGAATGAAGAATATACCGTCGCTCCAATAACTTTGTAGTGTTCAATTTAGGTTAGCTCCATACATTTTAGCAGGAGACATCTAAGTTTAATTTGTTGTTACAGTCCACTTCTTTTGGAAATGTTAGCAGGTGTGCGATTAGTGCAAAATATGCCTGGGGTGTAACGGGAGACCTTTTTTACTGCCTATATTTGTTTCCAGTGTAGATAAAATGGAGTTTTATCGGTATTCTGTTATTTTGGCGCTCTATGTGAAATTTGCACAACAAAGTTTGGAGAATGTGTCTAGTAAACTATGTGATATTTGCACAAATCTATTTAAGGGTACCAATAATCAAATTTGCAAAGGTAAATCCAATATATAGGTGGCTTAGTAGTATTTTATGGCTATCAACTGAATCTTGAAACATGTGTAGACAACTTAATAACTTCCACACCGACCTAAGTTTGTTCTTGTGCTTTCCAAATGTTCCACTAGCCTCCCTGCATATTTATATTGTCGTAATGCTACACCTTGTCTATTTTGTGGAATGCGTGGCTGTTAACTTGCTATCTTGGTCATTTAACCATGATACTACTACATGTGAGTTTAGATATGTACAAGTAGAGGAGGGGATGTCCCATGAGATCAAGGCAGCGGTAGCGCTCACTACCGTCTGAGTGCAGTGCATGCCACTTACGTCCCTCTTCCTGTCGATAGGGAAGTAACCCCTAATCCTAATTTTCATGTTTGTACTATACGGCCTGTTGATTAAGGTTGTCAGAGACACGCAACATATCAACTTGAATTAAAAAAACAAAATGGACATGGAAGATGCAATTTTTTTTTTTTTGGAAATGAGCGCTTTATTACTTAACAGTAAGTTTTACATCCGTCCTCTGCATAGCTAGGATACACACAGCCGATCAATCACACAATCTCGGATCAAGGCAATAAACAGGAATATAAAATAATGTAAATGAAGACACAGTTCTCCAAACTAGTTAAGGAAGATCTATACGTAGCGATTGCTGCCATCCAAACTAGTAAGTTTTTGGAGATGCAATTGACCGAACCACCTAATCATTTTGTGCTTGAAAAGTGACACTGCAATGATGATTGATTACTTACCTAATCCATTTCTATATTTCATAATGGTGTTTTTCCCTCATGGAATACAATCAATTTTGGATAGTGAAAGACATTATTTTCTACCGAAATCATTTTAACTTTGATATCATTTGCATGCTTTTATGAGAGGCATTGCAAGACAAGGTAAATTACCATATAAGAGATGTTTGGGTCTGGTTAGAAATTTCGCTAAGTGACTAGTCATTGATATGCTAAATATTACACTGTACAGAGATCATTTTCATGATATATAAGTTTCGTTGTTTACCTATTCATTGCATGAATCATATCATGGGGAAACATACTTCTACAAAAACTAAAGAAAAGGATTTTCTGTTGCATATTACTCCATTTCATCTTAGCATCTATAATTTGCCGCATATTTATTATCGATGAGCCATATTTCAGTTTGAATGCCTATACAACTATGGTGAAAGTTGGAGATTTCTTAGAAAGTTCGTATGGTGTTTGCATTATGTTATAGCTTTATCTCCTCATACATTCACAACCCATATATCTCGCGTTGCCACACACCTGCCATTCAGAAGGTAAGTTAGTGGATGTTGTTTTTGTAGCTGATTTGTCACAAGCGGAGAAGGCGATACACAGAAAAATCATAAAAATCGGAGTGCATGATTTATTGAGAGGGTACTTCACAAGGACCATCATCACCAGGCACCAGCCTCTTGGGCATGAGGACTCGACGCCGCCGCTATCTACCACCACCGACTCATGCAAATGCAGTTGGATGCTTCATTGCCACGCCAGATCAGGTGAGAGAAAAGGGCCAAATGGTCAAACAACAATCTCCTGCCCCAAAAACGCGCCATCACCGGGCCTCCCTGGAGGACTGTCCAACAAAAACATATCTCTGGTGTTGCCTAGCTTGTTCTTTCTTCTACGGCACCAACAAGGTCTCATACCCTTTTTATCTCAAAAAAAGGTCTCATACCCTTCCTAATACCCCTTGCATTGTTCCCTTATTTTTCATGCCTGTTACTCCCTTTGTTCAAAATATAAGATGTTTTAGGTTTGTGACGAAAATGTATTTAGACTTATTTTAGTGTCTAGATTCAATCCAAACCTAAGTGAACCTACATACTAAAAATAGTCTACATACATTGACTTCACAATTGATTTACAAAGCTAAAATATTTTATATTTTGAAGTATTTTTTTGTCGCTCCTCGTCGGTCTCTGCGTCGTCTGCACTCCATTTATTTGTTTTATTGCCTCATCGAAGATACTCTATTTTATTACTGGACATAGTGTTTCACCTCGTGCGTGAGCCCATCATTAACTCTATATAGCACCAGGAGTATGACTTTAATTGTTTCAGATCCCGTGGCGGAATAACCCGAATCCCTCCGGGTCAAGCTCAAGGGGACCCAGGGCGTCATCGACGGAATGTAAGGCGCGAAGTAAGAGATACCTGGCTGGAACGGCGCCCACTCGACTCGGACATTCAGGCCATGGTGATGAGGATGGCCTCCTCCAGCCACGACAAGGTAGGGACGGGCGCCGACCATCAACTTCGGGAGATGATGTGGATCCCTCCAAGGCACGCGTGGTAGCCACTTCCGAGGATCTGGTGTTGATGAGTTCGTGCCTCCGCCTTCGTCGATAGGGAGGAAAAGGAGGGGGCTTTTGTCAACAAGGCGGTATGGTGGCAAGCAATGGCCGGGAGGCAGGGAGGGGGAGGTCCAAGCAGCAGCAGGGCACATGCGGGAGAGAGGATATTTTTGTCGGCGGCGAGGAGGCTATGGAACGAGGGACGGTTGTGCGCTGTGTGAGTGAGAGAGAAGCTGAGAGGTAGGTGACATTATCCAAATCTTTTTTTAATCCAGCGAGTCTATATTGTAAAAAAAGAAGTTGCATGTCACATTGCGCGTGTGGGTTTGTCTCGTGGCGTTTCACTATTTAAATAAAATCTGCCCCATGATTATTTGATGATTATAAATACTTTACAAAATAAATATTATGATTTTTGTTTATTACATTTATTAAATATATTTTAAAATATGAAGAGAATGAAGCTCTAAACAATATCCAGTCATGGGGCGGAGCATTATAGATCGCATACAGATATGGACCTTCAAGACAGAACCATCATTAAAGAACAAATAGTACTTTTTTTTGTCTTAAAATAGATATCAAAATTTTGTCTAAATTTAATTATATTGATACTAGATAGTCTAGATGCATCTAAATTTAGACAAATTTGCGACATATATTTTGAGATAGAGGGACTAGACAATATTGTTTAGTTATTATTTTTAGATATTTTTGTAATCACGAGCTAGCATGCTCGTGTGATTGTGAATTTGAAGAATTTTTTGAAGTGTTTATGGAATCTTGAATTTTATGTGAGAACATGTGCGTGGATCGTGTGACAGTTCAATCACATTGTTGGACATGAATCATATTAAGTGATAAAAGAAACTTGTTAATAGAGATAAGATTTAAAAATAATAGATGTTTTTATTATAAATTACGAGACGTGTGTTGTACGTATACATTTACTAGTGTGATAGATGGAACACACAATACAATGCAAAAACTCATGTCCTTTGTGATGGGATAAATGATATTTTGGTCACCAAACTTGTCTCGTATATGCACTTAAGTCATATATCTTAAAAACTAAACTAACCGATCATCAACTTGCAATCATGTGTATTCGTGGTCGCAAATTGATCTGTTGGCCGATTTTTAACAAAAAAAAAACAGTCACGTGTGGGACACTTGAGGGCCAATGTAGACTATTTTTTTTTGCAAAAACGACCTATATTTTTATTTTGTTACATATCGATTCAGTTACCACATTGTTCACCCCTATAACACTGGCTGCCAACGCCGAGATTCACATTCACGACCTGCCAACGTGACCTTCAAATACTTGCCAGTACACCACAGCTCATCTCTCGTATACTGATAGGACAAACGTCCTTATATAATTGTTTGGATATATTAGCAAAAGCATGCACGTGTGTGAGAATCATGGACCACTAATCAGATGCACGTAATTGATTGCAAGTTAGCTTTTTTAGCGTAATTCTGCACCTACAAATAAATTATGCTTTTAGTTCTATTTAACCTTTTAATACTAACTACGAGAATCTTCAATTTTATCTTTTTATAAAAAAGAGTGAGTAGTTTAGACAGCGGATCGGTAAACGGCCAAACTATAACACTGGCTGATTTGGGTTTTAATAAACGCAACACACGCTACTTACAGAATTATCTTTGCTTTTGTATAAAATGTTTATGGAGTCATATACATGTTGTTTTGCCTGTGTTTTCTAATAATGCAACGGCTGACCTTAATATTAATCAGGCATTGAGTTTGCCTTACCTGATCCCGTCGAGTCGTATGGATGCAAACTTGGTGAAACTGGATAAGGACAAAGGTTCTGGGATGAAGGCAAGTATGAATGCTGGTTTTGCTTCAAGAAAGGGGTGGCTTCGACGCTCCTGGTTGAGGGGGTGAAAGTCGCGCAAGAGGTTGAGAATGAGCCTATCATGACGCTTCAGCTGGCTGTCACGGAGCCTTTGCAGGCCGACGCGGATGCTACCTTTGTCGCGCCTAACTCCGGACTAGACGTCACCCCTGCCACGGCTGGTTTTCCTTCTGCCGTGGCACACCGGCAAGCTGCCACGGAGCCCATGCAGGCTGCCGAGGTTCCTGCAGCGGCAACATGGACTGCAGATGGCGAGGCAGCGATTTTGGTCAGCACGTTTGCTGATGCTCCCAAGCTAAAACTAGGAACGCCATATACACCTAATAACAAGAAGGGTGCTGTTGGTTCTGAGGGAAACTCAATTATTCACAAAGCAGCAACAACTGGAGGAATTATTGCAAAACAGAAACCATCTTTGGCCGACGTGATTGCTTTTGGTGGCATCCCGAAGTCGGCGGCTCAGGAGCTGCGATCAAGTGATTGAGTGAGGGCGCAACCAAATGCTGACGCAACACAGCTGGAGCGTGCAATGGACCTGGTGCAGCGCCGGGACGATTTCGAAGGTAAGAACCTAAATCAAACCTTTTCAATTATGTCTTTTTCTAATATTGAAATTATTGAAAAAGCTAAATCGATTGGGTTTTTTTTGGGGGATTCAGAAGGAATATTGCAGCTGATCTACTTAAGGATAATGAGCTCAATAGAACGTTAACTTTACTTGATCGTAATTCTGATAACAAAAACTAATAGTAATAGGGAAGAAATTCTTGTGGTGTCCAAGATTTCAAATTGTGTGATGATTTGGTCGAGGATGAGAATTTTTGGATTAAATGATCAGACGAGAGTTTAGTCCAAGAACCTCCTCAAGAGCGTGGGTGCAAGAAAAAACAATATGATCTATCTACAGTTCGTCGGGGCACTAGGGTGAGAATAAAGAAAACTTTTTGAAATGCAAGGATTGAGGGGAATATTTTGGAATAGTGAGGGTTTTAGGGATACTGTCAAGTATATGTTTATTTCAGAGACTGTTAGGGAAAAGAAGTTAGATTTTGTTGCCATGTTGGAAACGGGACGATCAAATTTTAAAATTCCCTTCCTAAGACACTTGACGTCGGGGATGGATTTTGCATGGTTCTGCTTACTACCCCATGGCCGTTCGGGGGTATTCTCGTAGGGATTAATACAGAAACACTCCAAGTCAACAAGGTTGACTCCGGAGATTTTTGTGTCAAAATACACCTAAAATGCCGACATGGTGGTTTTGTTTGGATCCTTGTCCCAGTGTATGGAGCAGCTCAGTATAGTCTGAAACATGAGTTTCTTGCAGAGATGGTGCGTGTTTGTGAAAACGAGACACTACCTCTACTTATTGGGGACGACTTTAATATCCTAAGAAGAAAAGAAGATAAGAATAATGATAATTTTAACACGAGATGGCCTTTTATGTTTAATGCAATTACTGAAAACTTAAACCTTAGAGAGATAGCTCTCTCTGGTAGACAATATACACCTACCTATGAGAAATTGGACCGTATTCTCTTTACTGTCAAATGGGAACAGAAGTTCCCTCTCATGACAGTTCGAGCTCTGACAAGGTCAGGTTCCGATCATACTCCTCTCCTGATTGACTCGGGGGTGCAAGCTCATAAAGGAAATAACCCGAGATTCTCGTTCGAACTATCATGGTTAAGACAGGATGCTTTCTTTAGCATGGTTGCTTCTGAATGGACATCTGTAAATATCGGCACCACACCTATTGAACGTTGGCAACACAAAATTAGACACTTGCTCCAATTTCTTCGAGGATGGGCAAAAAATCAGAGTGGTAAATATAAGGTGGAGAAGGAAAGGCTTTTATCTATCATTGATGAGTTGGATTTAAAGGCTGAAAATACCCCGTTGTCTGAAGAAGAAAGGAAAAAACTAACACTGGCAAACGAACAAGTCACGAAGTTAAGAAGAGATGAGGAGTCTAAGTGGGCACAGCGAGCTAAAGTTAAACATATTCAATAAGGGGTTAATAACACTTCCTATTTTCACCTTATTGCCAATAGTAAACATAGAAAGAAGAAAATCTTTCAACTAGAGCAAGATGAGGGGACCATTGTGGGAGATGACAACCTAAAAGTATATATATCTGAATTCTATAAGAAACTGTTTGGGGAGCCGACTCCTAGTAGATTTAATCTTATGGAAGATGTGATTAGTGATATCCCACAAGTGTCCCCTGAAGAGAATGATATTCTAACCTCTCCGTTTACTGAACAAGAGGTTTTCGATGCCATTCCCGCTATGGAACATAATAAGGCGCCTGGACCTGATGGATTCCCTGCGGAATTCTATCAAACTTTCTGGGATGTGATCAAGCAAGACTTAATGAATTTATTTGCACAGTTGCATTCAGACGAACTGCCTCTTTTCAAACTAAATTTCGGTGGTGTCACCCTTTTACCCAAAAAATAAAATGCAGTTCAAATTCAGCATTACAGACCAATATGTCTTCTCAATGTTAGTTTCAAGATTTTTACAAAGGTGGCCACAAACCGTATCTTTGTGATTGCTCACAAAGTTATTAAACCCACTCAAACAGCGTTTATGCCTGGTCGGCATATACTTGAGGGAGTGGTGGTCTTACATGAAACTATCCACGAGATTCATAGGAAAAAATTGGACGGGGTGTTATTTAAGATTGATTTCGAAAAAGCATATGATAAAGTTAAATGGCCTTTTTTTACAACAAGTTCTTCGTATGAAAGGCTTTGATCCATTATGGTGCAAATGGATTGACAATTTTGTACGGGATGGTAGTGTGGTTGTTCGTGTCAATGATGACATAGGTCACTATTTCCAGACAAGAAAGGACTTCGCCAAGGGGACCCTTTGTCCCCTATGCTTTTCAACATTGTTGCGGATATGCTTGCTATACTTATTGCTCGAGCAAAAGAAAGTGGCCAGGTAGCTAGACTAATATCCCATCTGGTAGAAGGGGGAGTGTCTATACTACAGTATGCGGATGATACTATCTTGTTTATGGAACATGATTTCAAAAAGGAGGTCAATATGAAATTTATTCTCTGTATTTTCGAACAACTATCAGGTCTGAAAATAAACTTCCACAAGAGTGAGATTTTTTGTTTTGGTCAGACGGCAGAACAGGAACAAATTTATAAGCAGATTTTCATATGCGAGTCGGGATCAGGATACTTCGAAACTCTGAATGGAATCCAGTAGAAAACAGATTCGAGACTAAGATTCGAGACTAAGTTAGGTTGCTGGCAAGAAAAGCTATTATCTTACGGGGATCGACTTGTTCTAATTAACTCTGTGTTAACTAGTATGCCTATGTTTATGTTGTCTTTTTTAGAAATACCAAAGGGTGTGAGGAAAAGACTAGATTATTATCGTTCATGGTTCTTTTGGCAAAGTGATGAACATAAGAAGAAATATAGGTTATCTAAATGGAACATTCTATGCCGACCAAAAGACCAGGGGGGCTGGGTATTGAGGTGCTAGAACTCAAGAATAAGTGTTTATTAAGAAAATGGTTATATAAATTAATGTCAGAGGAAGGGGTATGGCAAGAGTTGTTGCACAACAAGTATTTAGACAATAAAACTTTAGCTCAGGTCTTTTCAAAACCAACCGACTCACCTTTTTGGAAAGGACTGATGGGTGTAAAAGATGAGTTCTTTGCCCGGTTTTTTTTAAAATTGGAGACGGGAAAGGTACTAGATTTTGGGAAGATGTGTGGCTAGGAGAGACGCCTCTCGCCCAACAATATCCATCTCTGTATAATATTATCCATAGGAAACATGTCCTAGTGAACTCAGTTTTATCTCGTGTCCCTTTAGACATCACTTTCAGACGCCGTTTAACATGAAATAAATGGGATGCATGGCTGCATCTTTGCGAGAGACTTATGGCTATTTCCTTGTCAAACGAGAAGGATAAGTTTATATGGAATCTTACCGAGAAGGGTGTTTTTTGGGTAAAATCCATATACGAAAATCTTTTAAACGAACACCCACGTTTTCCGTCTAGATATTTGTGGAAAATAAAAATACCGTTGAAGATTAAGATATTTATGTGGTTTCTTAATTCAAAGTTTCTTTTAACCAAAGATAATTTTACTAGGCGTAATTGGAATGGGTGTAAAAAATGTTGTTTTTGTGACGAAGACGAATCAATTGAACATTTATTTCGTTCCTGCCCTTTTGCGAAAATTCTTTGGCGTATGACTATTTGCACATATAACCTACCACCCCTAACCAATGTTTCTAATATGTTTGGTAATTGGCTTAACAGAGCGGAAAAGATGGATAAAAGCAGACTCTGTATTGGTATTTCGGCATTATGCTGGTCCATTTGGAAATGTCGCAATAATTGTATTTTTAATAAGGCCAAAGTTCCATCTTTTTGCAGGTTATCTATATGGTGGCGCATTGGATCCAATTATGGGCTTTTCTACTTTCGGAGCATATGAGGCAACCTATGGTTTCTGGATGCACCCGTCTTGTGGCGGTTACTATGGATTTTTTCAGCCAGGTTTCGTGGCGTCATTCTAGTCGATTGACAAATGTATAGCCTGTGTTTGAGTAAGTTCAGATGGTTGGTATATGTACCAACTGTAGCTGATCCGAGTTTTGTAATGGCACTTTTTTGGATTCCGAACATTTAATAAAGATGGCTGTGTGTATATTTTGGATGCAGAGGCCAGGGTAAATCCCAATTTCAAAAAAGGGAAAAAAATATACATGTTGTCCTAAATTGATTTATGCAAAGTTGTCTGGTGTATTGGCGAGCTTTTGTAAGCCACGCTGGCAGGTCTTGAGTTTGAATCCCAAATAGTGCGCATTTAATTTTGAAACCCATCTTCCACCGCTGCAAGTGGCCCTTCTCATATAAAACAGTACATGATCCATATTGACAAATAAAAAAATCTGGTTATTTTTGCGAAAAGTTTGTCTACCTTAACCCTCACGTGACTGACTTTTGCAAAAACAAAAACGGCCAGCAGACCGGTTGTGCATTTCATTTTGAACCCATCTTCCACCGTTGACATGTGCCCCCACCCCCATATAAAATAGTACATGATCCATGTTGACAAATAGTTGTTTTCACGAAAATTTTGTCTACCTTCACCCTCACATGACTGATTTTTGCAAAAAGAAAACGGCCAGCAGACCAGTTTGTGACCACGGGTATACACGATTGCAAGTTGTCTAATCGGTTAGTTTAGTTTACAAGAGTGTGACTTAAGTGCATATGCATGACAAATTTAATGACCCAAAGTGTCATTTACTCCTTGTGATAAACCTATTGTTGTTTTAGAGGCCGCTAAAGGAAATTGGGACATTACGATAGTTTTTCGTCTTTCATATTCTCTAGAGACAAACATCTTAGGACATGTTTGATTCAAAGGATTCCCAAAGGAATTCTATAAGATTTTAATCCATATGATTTTTTCCATTAGGGTGTTTGTTTCAAAGGAATGAATCCTACAAAATTCATATGCATTGCTATCCTATACTACAGTTCTATAGGATTTCTAGCGAGAGGTAAGACCTCTTGAAAAAATTCCTGTGTGTATATGACAAATATGACATATACAATCAAACAACTTATCTTACCAATTCGTGCATTTTTCATTCCTATAGAATTCTAAGTGGCATATCATTCTATTTCTACACTTTTTTTTATTTCTATGTTTTACAAATCCTTTTAATCAAACGAGCCCTATCTTGGATGGTTTGCTTCCATCCAAGCCATGTTCCGAAAGATGTTTCCAAAAACTCTGCTAGAAATTGTTGAGAAGGTCAATGAATGGCTAGCGGAGTATCCTCATCAAAAGCTAAACAGAATTATTTTGAGCCATCAAAATGTGTTGCGAGCGATCATTAAGCATAAGGGATCAATTTATTATGACCTCTCCCATATGAAGAAAAGCCTTCTTGAGAGACAAGGGGCGTTGCCCATACGGTTGGAGGTGGATAAAGAGTTTGTCGAGGTTCGTGGTGGAATTCCTCAATTCTCAATGAAACTAGCATCCCACGTATCGATATGCTTTGCTCTATTTTTCTCTATGATGTAATGCATGGACTTTGTATGAATCTTCTAAGAAATCCAAGTGTGATCTTTCGATTATTGTGTTACGCTATGGTGCAAAAATATTCCAACGTGGTGCAATAATACGTAAACACTCCATTCATAAGATGAGAATATCCTGTTCCATGCCTGACGCCATGGTCGGGCTTCGAATAGTCCATGGATGAAGGGAGTATAAAAGACATGGAGAGGAGTCCCGCTCGAGGCAGAGGAGGGAGCAAGGCGGCGGAGCCATGGCGGCGCTGGTGGCCAGGCGCGACATGGAGTGCCGGTGACGTCTGCACGGGGCATACTGATCTGGATCCGTTTCGGGCTGGCCACGAGGCATGGCGGAGTTGGGCATCGTGATCCCGGGGCGGCGCTCAGACCTCGTGCTGCTGGCGGAGACTTGGTGGCGGCGGTGCGACCGGGTCGTGCAGTTGCCTACCGATGATCTGCTCTATGTCTGGCGGACATACGTTCGCCGTTCGACTTTCGGTTGTTAAGCCTCCTCCTCGGCTGCAGACCAGTGGTGTCGGGGTTGTTGGTGCAATTTTCAATAGAGGTGGTTATCCTAGAGTTCCTCTTGTGTGAAGATGGAGACCTTTCTGAGACCGGTCCTTCTTGATCTGGTCGGATTGTTGAGTTCCGGAAGGCTCCACTGGAGAATGTAATAGTGCACCTTATGCCTGGAATTTGCTAGATCGGGTGGTATTCGGTCGTGCGCACCCATGCTTTTATTCCGACTGTTTGGTTCTGAGAGAGTGGCGCGAAGCTCTGTTCTGTGTTGCCAGCACATTCTGTTTAATGATGAAATAGGTGGAGAATATCATAAAGGCAGGATTGGAGGACTAGGAATGGAGGTTCGAGTATCCGTTCTATTGAGGGACTTTCTTGGTGTTCTGATTTTGCAGCAGCAGTATGATAGTGGGGGTGGTAGCCCAAGTGAAATTCAGAGTCTTACCTTTCAGGGTGAAAATCCAAGGTCTGGCTTTAATTGGTTTTGTCTGGCAATGGCCTTCTTAAAAGCATTGTTTTGAGAACGTGGACTAGCTTCATGGTGAAAACCTAAGATCTTCTGATCGGACAAAGACGGTGTTTCTGGACTGTTCTCTTCTTGAACGCGTCGCTTTTGGAGAGTCTGAAATTTAGGTGTTGTCTTGGTGGTGGATGTATTGTTGCTGCTAGAGCTAGAATATCGTAGCGGGACTTTTATTTCATAGTTTTCTTTTTTTGGTTGTGTGCATCCGTATTGCCAGTATTACGTTGTTGCAGAGGCTAGGTGTAATTGGTATCTCTCGATATTAATATATGCTTCTTTCCAAAAAAAAACACCATATGCAAACACGTTTCACACATATGGTGGGTTTTAAATGGGGAAATGATCAGGCTAGGAAATTTTTACGGAAAGGACCACACTAGGTATTAATTACCATAATTGGTGCTGGATTATGAGCCTAACTCTTGAATATTTTTCTAATTTCATAGTAAGCCCGGTAAAACAAGAAGGAGGGAGTTTAGTACTCCCTCCTTCTCGGTTTATTGGGCTTAGTAGACATAGCGCTATGATTTAGGTGATTAGGCATTGGCTTGTATGTCAATCTCTAGGATTGGTGGAATCGTTTTATAAGACCAGCTATTGGTTGCAATGCCATAGTATGTATTAATTAGTGCTAGATATGAGCCTAACTCTTGAGATTTTTCTAAACTTTTAATAACCCTAATAAACTGAGAAGGAAGGAGTACTCATCACTAAACATTACCAGTAGATGTGAACACTGAACATGAAAAGAAAATTCACACGAATCTAGATAAATTCAAGTCATTATTTCTCAATGGAGGGAGTAGGAGCCTATTTGATTTGTAGGATAGAAAAAACCGTAGGAATAGAAAAAGCGTAGGATTTTAATATCATGGTCACTTCAATCCTATAGGAATTTCTATGAACCAAAGTTTGTTTGATTCCTCCATAGAAAAAATAAAGGATTGTGAAAAAGTGGTGGGAGTGGATGTTTGATTTTCTATGGAATCTAGTGCAAAGGAATCGTTAGGAAGATTTTCTATGAGAATCAGTCCTACAAACCAAACAACCATCATGCATTGTTTCTATATATTCGTAAAAAAAATTCTATAAGATTTAATCTTAAAAATTTCCTATACAAATCAAACAAGCCCTAACTTTTTTCTACGTGACTGCGCTATTTCATGTTATTCCCGTCGTTCGCTAATGTAAGATATTATAGTATTTTTCTAAAACACATGAATATGGACGTGTTTCAGTATATAGTTCATTCATTTTAGGGTCCACTTTAAAATATCTAAGAGGGTCATACACTAGTGAACGGAGAAAGCACACTAAACTTGTAACAAGTAACACACCAAACGCTTAACTTGTCGATAATTTATAAACCAACGATAGAATGATTACACGATTGTTTAGGTATACGAGCATGAGGCATGACGCCGACATCTGTCACAACACTACTGGTACTGTTCAGTGTTCACATCTACTGATAATGTTTAGTGATGAGCACTAACTCGCTAGCAAATTAACAATGTGAAAGAGATTCCCCATAATGGAGGTGTCCATATGACGCGTAGTTATTTACCTCACCTTTCTGTCGTTCTGGCGCGAAACCATGGGCTGAACTTGTTTCGTTTTTGCCTTTTTCCGTAATAGAATGGAGATTGTTTGGATAGTCATAGTTAATTAGTTAATTATTAGATCATGATAACATTTCATCAAATTATTGACCTCTCATGCCATGACCAGATGCAGGGCACACAGACTGGCAAAGATGCTCTACAATTGAATACCATATGCACACTCACGCTTCGCTTTCATTGCGATCTACTCCAACACGAAAACTATACCACACGTTATGGGCGTGTACTGTTTTGTATTTGAAATTGCTTTTTAGAAAGTGATAGCTAGGTGTACCTGGTCTCACAGAGGTAAAGATGCCTCAAAGAATGTCAAATTAAATTACCTCCCAGATCTATTTGTACCATCACAAGGCAAAGTAATCTTAATGATGGTCTATGAAAATAATTATAACGCCATTATATTTGCATGATAAACGGGTTAGTGTCACACACATCCACATAAAACATGGGTTAACTTGAAAAAAGGTTATCAAACCTGTTTCGATGAGACATAAGAATTCAGACCCAGGGCATAAGAAAATCATATTAAGAATTCAGACCCAGGCATAAGAAAATCATATCACATCGCGGGAATCCAATTCGTTTCACAGGTGCATATGAACACAATGTTTAAAAACGCAATTTAAAATGTGAAAAAATTCTAGAAAAAATATATTCGCATGCACAACCACACATTCTATGTTCGAACACAAGTTTTGGGAAAAATGAACATTTTCTGTGTCCCATATAAAAAGAAAATTTTTGATGTTCCAACATGATTATTCATGATTTTTTTTGTATTCTTCATACAAGCCGAATAAAATGTTTACTTTTTCCGAAAATTGTGTGAGAACATAATGTTCATCTACAATAAATTCTTTGAACATCAATTTTAGACAAGCTTTAACCGGTAATAAATGTACCAGGTGGCTCCACTTAGTTAGGCGCCTCATGGATATGCACTTGTCAAACCAACCTGACGTTTTTGTTTGGAAGTTGACAAACTCATGGCAATTCACAGTTAAATCTTATTATTTGGATCTAATGAACGACCACACATGTTTTCTCCGCAAATATATTTGGAAGATAAAAGTACCTCTAAAAATTAAGATTTTTATGTGGTTCTTATACCGTCGTGTTCTTCTTACTAAAGACAATCTAGCCAAAAGAAATTGGCACGGTAGTAGTAAATGTTGTTTTTGTGATAAGAATGAAACAATACAACATTTATTTTTTGATTGTCGTTTTGCGAAATTGGTGTGGCGGATTATCCATATGGCCTTCAATATTACACCCCCTGTAAACACAACAAATCTTTTTGGAAATTGGTTAAGGGGCGTTGACAAGCAAGACAAAGTGCAGATACGTGTAGGCGTTTATGCTGTACTTTGGGCCATATGTCATGTAAGAAATGATTATATATTTAATAATGCAAAATCTTCTTCTTTTATGCAGGTTATCCCATTGGCAACGAACTGGATCCATTTGTGGTCCTACCTACAAACAATGGAAAAACGCAAGGCCATGAATATTGGGTGCAACCAGCTAGAATTGGTGGCACAGGATATATACAAACAGTGCAACTGGCATTTTGATTTTCGTATAACACTTTGATAGAGATGCATATCACGCAATCTTGTATTTTTCTTTGGCTGGTCCATGTGGAGACCTTGTGTGACCCATGATGTAATAATTTGTAACGACTTTTTCTAATAAAGTAATAAAAGCTGTATGTATCTATCTTTACAGAGGCCGGGGTAATCCCATTTTGAAAAAAAAACATAATGTTCATATATACACGAGAAATTTTCTTCTAGAATTTTCATATATCTTTACTATTAAAGGGAGTTGGTGTCTGTAGGTCATCACTCACACTCGACATCGGAGAGATCACGACCGTCCAATCTCCCGCGTTAAACATCGAAAGAATCAAGACCGTTTGACGGACCTCAATAACATATCCTCCCACGCTACCCTCTCGTTTCTGTATGTCTTAATTTTGATTAACATGGAAGGCAAATAACATAACCGAGCAACTTCTTTTCGTCGGCAAACTAACGTGGAAAGCAATCACAATTTATCTTATTTGCTAATTTTCAAAAATTTGTGATCTCTCTCACTCCGGCACCACGCAGAAGCCCCACACGGCCAGACCTTTTCGCTCGTCATGTCCTAAACGGCTTAGGTGAGACCATGATCACTGCGGATCTCATAGCGTCTTTGGGAGCCATGGATCTGGCAGTGTCCAAGGCCAATCACAAGGAAGCCGACCAGGTGGAGGTGCTCATCGGGCAGCCACGCGGCATGGAGAGGCACTACGTGAAGTCTTCGCCCCTATGGTACAACGGCATAGAATACCATGTTCCACTCTCGTCCTCACCAGCAAGGAGCACTGCACAGAAAGTCAGAAGTTGCCAACGCGACGATGCGAGGAGGCGTCAATGGCCAGACTGATTTTTCTAGCATGCATGTTATATAATGTGCATGTCTCTCTCACTAATTCGTTGCTTTAGGATTCGTGCTTCATAATTCCATTGAGTTTTATTATGTTTCATCAGTCTAAGTCAAATTGAATTGCAACGATACAGACTAAAACATTGCAGTGATATAACGTGCATGCTAGAATTTACATTTTTCGTCAATGGTGCAGTGCAAGCGTGAGGATCCTAGGAGGTATTGTGGGCATGGCATGGTCGTCATGGCTTTGGCCGATTTGGGCAACCTGAGTGTGGTTTCGGATTTTGGAAGATGTTGCGGCATGACACCGGCGAGTCCCCATGGCCTGTCTGCATGGGAAATGGAAAGGGAAAGGAGAGGAGGCAGAGGTGCCTGCAAGCGGCAGCGCAGTCATGAGTTCAGGTTGCAAGGATGCACAGGGCATGGACGCCGACATGCACCGTGACCACTGACCAGTCGGCTTAGTGCTAAATAACATGTTTTCATTCTCTCACTAATGTGGTTGCATGTTCCTAATGAATAGTATGTTGGGCCATGTGTTGGTAGCCCACCATCAGCCCATAAAAGTTCAACACGTTTCAACCGTTGATCAACGTTCGTATCCAACGACTGAGATGCTTCTTGGAAGAGGAGTAAAAAAAAAATCCTAGCCACTTTTGATGGATGTGACTCAATCAGAGTGTGAGCAAATGAGAAAAGCAAACACCCGTGGCAGCTGTTGAGAGGGGGTGAGAAAATACACAAAAACACCACAACCTAATGAAAAGAGAGGAAGAATGAGAGGTGATTTCTGTCAAGATTTCTGATATCTGACATGTCTGTCTTCAAAATAGTGTTTGGAGACTAAAACGTGTTTGGATTGGATCCAAACTTGGTTAATTTGTTCCTTATTTTGATTACTTCGATCTGGTTAGATGGTTTGAGATTTGGATCAGTGTAGCATTAGATTTGGAAGCGGTTTAGTCAGTTTGGACTACTGCAGTTTCAGCACAGAGCAGTTTTGGTAGACGAATAGTATCGCAGGCAAACGGTGTCCGATTCAGATGCAATTTGGCTTGTATGTGGGTACTATTATGTCAGCTTGTCTATCAAGTTTTGTGCTGATTGGATCTATGGTTTAAGAGCGGTTTTCTGATCACCAAAGAGGACAGAAACTGAGATACTCTACTTTGCTGTAATCTTTTTTCAAGTGGTTGTTATTGTTGTTGTCGGTTGACAAGATGCTAAGTGTGCTGTACATCTTTAGATATTCTAGAGAATACTTTGTACCCAAGTTGGTTATAGTGAAGCTCGTGTGGACCGGTTGATCCATGGTCGTGGTTTTTTCCACCTCACCTTGAGGAGGTTTTTCAACGTTAATTTTTGTATCATATATGCTGTACTTGTTGTTTTATTTCCACTGCATATCTGTTGATTGAATCTATCCTCGAAGTTCACTGGAAACAGCAAAGGTTGTATATCTTCTTCCATCATAGTAGGTACTAGGTCGATCCGCCCAGCGCCACACTGCAGAGAGACACTTGAGCTCCTCTAGCTTTCGTTCCTTCGTGCTAAAGTGGAGCTCTTACTGTTTTGGATTGAACGAGAGAACTCCTCTTTTTTCTTGTTCTATGTCCCTGTTTTTTCTTTTCTAGACTACTGTATCCACCAATTGCAGATAATGGTCGTGGCATGCAGTGGCCACATGACGAGAAGGTTGAGTATGGGCAGATTCATGATAAACATCATAAGTGGATTCAGATGGTTTATGCATCCTCCTCCCCCGTTCCCTCTCTTCTCATAACTTGACATCCGTACATGTTAAATGTGACGATGCATTTTTTGTGCTCTTGATTCTGCAGATTCAAAGAACTTGATTCATTGTTCGAGCATTTCTAATATATGTGCATTTGATGTTCACAGATATCTGGAAGGCTTCTCTGATGTAGTGATGTGCCTACTCTTGGCACGGGGACTTCTGTGCCGAACACATTGTTCTCAAATCTTAACCATGATTACACCAGAAAAAAATGTGAGACGGATTATTATGTTGTAAATTATCTACTTAGCCTAGGGACCTCGCCGGTCAGGAGTTTTGGCGATGACGGAGCCTCCCCCACCCTCTGATCCGGTCAGGGCGACCTCGCCGGTATCTCCCCTTGGCAGCTGTTTTGGCGATCTGGAGGAGGATCAGGACCATGTCGCATTTCAGGTGGCCGAGGGGGTTTTCGCCGAGGAAGCGGATTTTCCTTCTCAGTCGTCACGATATTGGGAGCTGAGGAAGGATCGGAGGCCGCCAGGCTTCGGGCCTCATCTTCCGGGAGCAGATGAGTGTGGTGTGGCGGTGTCTCGCGCGAGATCGTCCTCTCTACCGGCGTCATGGGCTGCGAAGGATCGGCGATGTTCTTCCTTGTCGCCGACGGGCCTTAGACTTCTGCGTCACCCGCGCATGGGTCCTTGGCAAGGGCCTCTACCGAGGAAGAGGATCACCCTGCCGCTGGTGCTCGGGAGTTTCTTGCCCTTGGCGGCGATAGCGTCGGTTTCGGATGGAGGTGTGGCGCCCACGGGGTCTCGGGAGGTTTTGCTGGATCAGCTTACGTCAGTTGGGGCCCACACGCATGCAGGTGCCCTAACTCGGTTGGGCCCGGGTCGGAGACGGGCACCACGCCTTCTGCGTCCAACACCGTTAGTCTACCCCAGCGTACGACCTTCTGCTTCCTCCACCCAGCCGCCAGAGTCTCTATCGTCATCGCCCTCTTCCCCGCCACTGCTACAACGTCCGTTCGCCGCCCGTCCCCGCTGGTCGCCGGGGTCGCCGTCCTTTGCTCGCACCCTCATGGCTGGGATGGTGCCGCCCAGCACGGTCGGGCCCGGGCTGGGGCCGCCCGTGTCGACGGGAGCTGGCCTGGTCGGAGGGTCGGTCCCTCCTCAGGTAGTTCCCCCTCCTGTGGACCTGTAGCCAGCGCATGCCATGGCTGGAGGTGGTATACCACCGCCGGTTGCCCAGATTCCGTTCAGACTGTTGCAACCGCCCTTCCGACTGATGGGGCCGTCGAGTTTTGTTCCTCCACCATCGGGGCAGTTCTTCCAACGTCCACCAAACTTTGGTCGGCCTGTCTTCCCGCCGATCATACTGTCGCAACAGTTTGCACAGATGTTTCCACAATATGCGAAAGCTCCTGTACCTACGGCCAACCCGGCTTTGCCTCGAAATAAAAGGAAAAATAAGAAGAATGCTCAAGTACCTGTGTCGTAGCAACCTGTGCCTCCGGCTCAGCCGCTTTTTCAGCCACAGTTCCAGCCACCACCGCCTCAGTCGGTCGGAATGGTCTATGCTCCCTCTACTATGACTATGCCCTTGGTGTCTGTTGTTCCTACACCTCTGGTCGCAGCAGTGTACCCCTCTATTCATGCGGATCATGGCAAGACCAAGAAGGTTCTAAAGTGCTAGAAGTGCTCGGGGGACATTCATGCTTTTAAAAACTGTCCGATTTAGCATTATTGTTTGTTTTGTAATAATTCTGCTCATCCCACTATGAAGTGCCCAACGTTGAAGTTTCCCAGGCCTACTATGATCGTGGCAGAGAATCGTACGGAGGATACTCTTTTCAGTCAGTTGCCTGATAGCATTTTCAAGGCAAATTTGGCTCCTAAGTGCACACCACGGCTAAGGTGACCATGGTGGCCGCAGTGGTGCCCGCAGCTGTCATTGAGTCTCAGATGACATGTATTTTCCCTCTCAATAATCAGTGGAAATGGGAGGCCCTTCCGCATGGTGATGATTTGTTTCTTGTAAGCTTCCATTCTTTCGAGGACTTGCAGCGTGTTCATGGCATACAGATGCCGGTTCCTTCCCACAATGCTCGGATTGTTATCAGTGTTTGGGAGATGCAGGATATTCAGCCGAAGTTTATACTGCCTCAGGTGTGGGTTCAGGTGGAGGGTGTTCCTCATACCATCCGTCACTTCGATGGCTTGTGGGCGTTCGGCTCTCTTCTGGGTACGATAGTGAATGTGGATTTGTCGACGCTGTATAGTCGCAATATTGTGCGTATTTGTGTGTCAATGATGAACCCAAATGCGCTGCAGAAGTGTGTTGATGCTAAAGGTACTTACATTGGTACTACTGCTACTCTGAAGTTGAAAGGGTATGACTTTACTTTTCGCCTGGAGACCCTAGACTTCTCCCAGGACCCTATTTTTACCCCTCTGTTCTGGAGGCGTAAGGGAGATGATTCAGATGAGGACGACGGTACTGGACAGAAGGAGAATGACCCTTCTACTGATGATACCACTGCTCGGGCTAAGGGGAATCAGATGGAAATTGATAATGCGGGTACCCAGGCAGCTGCGGGAGGTCCTCAGGTCAACAAGGTTGCTTCTATGCCAGTGTTCACGCCTTTCAATCCTAGTCCTCAGACTCCCAGGGGTAAAGCCATTGTTGCTGGTGCATGGGTCTCTCGCTCCTACTTTCATCGGCATGGGTTGATGTCTACTACTGCATCTTTGGCCTCGGGTGATGCTGGTCTGACATGGCCTCGATCGCCACAGTTTTTTGGCGCCTCTATGGCGTCCTCTTCTGTCGTGCCTCTTTCGCAGGCCTCCTCTCCTGCATTGAGTGCGGTGCAACCCTCTTTGTCGGGCATCTCCGATGCGTCTACACGCATGGGCACGGTGATGCTCACTGCCTCGCCTGCCGCGGGCCGTTCAGCCTCGCCTACTTCGGCTGAGCCGGCCTCGTCGCCTGCGGCTCGACCCTCTTCGTCATCTGCTGTGCGGGAGTCGTAGGAGGCCCAGCCCACTCCGTGACAGGCCCCTCAGGAGCATCCATCGCCTGGCCAGGCTGCCTCTGGTCTTTGGCCATAGGCTGGCCCGGGCTGTGGGCCTCTTTCGCCGGCGAATACACCTATGCTCGCGGATGATACGACGATGCTGGTCGAGCTGGAGTCGGCAATGGATGATATCGTGGAGGACAATCATCATTTGCAGGTTAATACGTCAATTTCATTGCACAAGATCTCTGTGATGTCGGTGTTACGTAGGAGTGCAAGATACCCGGTGAGCGCCGACGGTGCTTCGTCTACGGATGTGGATTCCTTGGAGAAGGCCATGCGCAGGAAGGCGGAGAAGAATCTCGACACAGCTGGTAATCCCTCTTCATCCAAGTCATTTATTCCTTTTTCATCGACTCGCATCAATTCTAAGATTAATTCTGTTGGGATTAGTTTAGGTAAGAATGTAAGTGATGTTTTTATTTCTGCTAAGGTCTTGAAGTGGATGGAATTTGACCAGCTAACGGTTGTTCCAAAAGCCTCGGCCTCTTATATTTCCACCTAATGTGATGATGAGGTTACAAAAATCTCAACAGATGGTCAGATCCTATCTCATCTAGTAGGTGAACTTCTTGAAGTTGGTTTGGACGAAGATATATTAAGCTCAATTTATGAGCTAACTGCTTCTGGTCGCAAATCGACTTCCGGAAAAAATATAACAAATTTTGTAAACGAGATCTTGCGCCTAAATCTATTATTGTTTCCCAATGAATGGCATGTTTTTTAATAGCAGAGGTCTTCGAGACTTAGCTAAACATTTACACATTGCACTCTATTCTAAGGAACACAATTTGAATTTTGTGGCTATCTCCGAAACGGGTAGACGAGAATTCTCACAAACTATACTGGATCGCCTATCGGGCGGTATAGATTTTGTGTGGCATTCTCATCCACCCAGGGGACGGTCTGGGGGCGTTTTAATCGGCGTGGGGGCAGACACCATGGATATATTAGCTGTTGCGGAAGGGAAGTTTCATATAAAACTACACATCCATAACAAAGCTGATAATTTCGTTTGAAGTCTGGTTGCTGTGTATGGTGCGGCTCAAGAGGATTTCAAGGCTGATTTTATTCGAGAATTAGTGAACTTAGCAAAAGATAATCCGTACCCTATTCTTATAGGGGGATTTTAACTTTCTTCAGTCCCCATATGAGAAGAGCAAAGTCCGTTTCGATTATCATTGGCCCTTCCTTTTTAATGTTGTCATTGACAGTCTTGACTTGAAGGAAGTAAACATGATTGGTAGATAATTTACTTGGGATAATTCTTTGTCGGAACCAACATACGAAAAACTTGATCGTGTACTGATGGACTTAGATTGGGAAGACCACTTACCTCTAGTTTTGGTACGCGCTCTAGAACATATTGAGGCTCTATCAGACCATTCTCCCATTTTGCTAACCACTGGTTTACCATCACCACGCTGTGGCCGTCCTTTCAAATTTGAGCTCGGATGGCTGCTTCGTGATGGTTTTCATGATATGGTTAAAGAAGATTGGGAAAGACCGGTTGCTGGTGATACCCCAATCCAGAGATGGAATAATAGTGTGTTTGACACGAAAACATCTCAGGGGTTGGGCGTGCACACCGCTGGTATTATCAAAAAATAAAAACTTAGACTTTCAACTATTATTGATGACCTCGAAGCTTCAGAAGAAACCCGCTTGCTTACTCCACAAGAGATTAAGCTAAAAATCCAATCAAATGCGGAGATTGCCTAGTTATTGCGCGAAGAGGAACTCAAGTGGTATCAGCGTTCCAAATCACAGTTTACTTTGCATGGGGATTCAAATACTAGATACTTCCATAGTGTAGCCAATGGCAGACACAAGAAGAAACATATTCATTCTTTAAGGCATAATGACGATATGATTGAAGGACATGAGCAAATAAAGTCTTACATTATGAATTATTATAGGGGTTTGTTTGGGGATCCGGAATAAGGCACTTTTTCAATGGATGAATCTCAAACTAACGATGTACCACAAGTTTTTGTGGATAATTTTTTTTATCTGATTGCTCCCTATTCTGAGGAGGAAGTCAAATTAGCTTTTTTCAAATGGAGCATAATAAGGCACCTGGTCCGGATGGTTTCCCCGCTGAGTTTTACCAAACTTTTTGGGATGTAATCAAATCATACCTCTTGAATATGTTCAGTACTTTACATGAGGGTCAACTTGATCTGTTTTGGTTGAACTTTGGTGAAATCATCTTACTACCTAAAGTTAATGAAGCAGAATGAATCCAATAATATAGACCGGTCTGTCATCTTAATGTTAGCTTCAAGATTTTTATCAAGGTCGCCACTATCAGGTTGAACTATGTAGCTGACCATGTTGTTAGGCCTTCGTAAACCGCCTTCATGCAAGGTAGACACATTCTGGACGGTGTGGCTACCTTGTATGAAACAGTTCATGAGCTTCATAGAAAGAAATTGAATGGGTAATACTCAAAATTGATTTTGAGAATGCTTATAACAAAGTTAAATGGTATTTTCTACAACAATCTCTTAGAATGAAAGGTTTTTCAGTGGAATGACATTCCTTGATCGATAGCTTTGTAGTCGGAGGTAGTGTTGCTGATACGTCGGAAACATATCTATAATTTTTTATGTTTCATGCTTGTTTAGTATCTACTTTGCTTTGTCTACACTTTGAGGTGTTTTTAAATCTTTTCTGGAACTAACCTATTAACAAGTTGCCACAATGTCAGTTGCCTGTTTTCTTCTGTTTTTGGTTCCAGAAAGGCAGAAAATCAATATTCTCGGAATTGGACGGGACAAAATCCAAAGTCAATATTTTACCATGGGGGACACGAATCCAAAAGACGAGATGGAGGGGCGCCACAGGGCGGCTGATACGTTGGAAACGTATCTATAAGTTTTGATGTTCCATGCTTGTTTATTATCTACTTTGTTTTGATTGTCTACACTTTGAGGTGCTTTTTACATGTTTTCTGGTACTAACCTACTAACAAGTTGCAACAGTGCCAGATGCATGTTTTCTGTTGTTTTTGGTTTCAGAAAAGTTAGTAAAGAAATATTCTCGGAATTGGACAATACAAAGGACAAAGTCAATTACTTTCCGTGGGGAACAAGAAGTCCAGAAGGGAGCCGGAGAGGCCAGCCAGGGGGGCTAGACCCACCCCAGGCGTGGGTGGGCCTAGCCTCACGCCTGGATAGGGTTTGCCACCCCTGGACGCCTCCTTGGTCTCCCCCTTCGACTATAAGAAGCCCCCGATGCAGAAACCCTAAGTACCCGATCAGAAATCCACGAAACCGCCTGTAGCCGCCGCCACCATCATCCCTAGATCAGGGGGATCTGAAGTTCTTCCCGACACCCTGCCAGAGGGGAGATCATCCTGGAGGCCTTCTCTCCGGTATGATGTGTGAGTAGTTCCACCTTGGACTATGGGTCCATGTAGTAGCTAGATGGTTGTATCTCCTCCTTTGTGCTTTCATGTGTAGATCTTGTGAGCTCCGTTCATGATCAAGATCTAATCTATTTGTAATCATGCATGTTGTGTTTGCGGGGATCTGATGGATATTGAGATTATTATGTTGGTTTGATTAATGGTTTTGTCTTTATGACTCTATCATGTCTGTGTTGTTTTTGATCTTGCATGCTATCCGTTGTTAGTAGCTATCTTGGCCAAGTAGTTGCCAGTGACTCCAAGAGGGGGTATTTATGCTCGATAGTGGGTTCATGCCTCTAGTTTCCAAGGGAAGTGACAATAATCTCTTCGGATGTAGATGTGCTATTGCTACTAGGGAGAAAACAACGGTCTCTTGTTCATGGAACATGTGGACTGTTTACCTTACACACTTTGCTTAAAGCAGTTGTCTGTTGCTTGCAACTTAATACTAGAGGGGGTTGGGATGATAACCTGAAGGTGGACTTCTAGTCATAGATGCAGTTGGATGGCGGTCTATGTATATTGTTGTATTGCCCAATCGAATCTCATAGGATCTTTCTGACTAGTAATTGCATTGTTATGCCTTGCTCAGTTCCTATTAATTGTCCTGCTGTAATTTTTTTACCCTTCATGCCATGTTGTTTATCTAAGGAGAGCACCTCTAGTGAACTATGGATCCTGGTCCAATATTTACCATTGATACATCTTCCACTGTTACTTGTTTACTTGCTGCAAACCATTGCCTTCCACACCATACGTTTAATCCTTTGTTACAACAAACCAGTGAGCTTGACAACCTCACTGATTCTTTGGGGCAAAGTCTTGAGTTTGTGTTGTGCAGGTCTCTGTGTTTCTTGCAACACCTATGTGACGTTTCCTTCCTCCTACTGGTTCGATAACCTCGGTTTCTTACTGAGGGAAACTTGCTGATGTGATGCTTCATAACTTGATCTTGGGGTTTCCAGCGAAGCGTCCCATGACAAGTGGTGGGCGCCATCAAGCTCTTTCTGGCACCGTTGTCAGGGAGGCCAATGACCTCTTCACTAGGGGAGTCCTTCACTTCCTTTCTCTTTACTTTGTTTTTAGTTTGCTTTGTTTCTTTTGCTTGGTTTTGTTTGCCTCTTTTAAAAAAAACCCAAAAAATTAGTCTAGTTTGGTTTGCTTGCTTTATTCAAAACCCCCAAAAAATTAGTTCCTGCTCTAGCTGCTGCTATTTTTGGCTTGCCCACCTTTGCCAAAATGAACTCTGCTGAGAACACCAAGTTGTATGACTTCACTAGAACCAACAACAATGATTTCCTAAGCACTCCTATTGATCCACCTACTCGTGATGCTGCCTTTTATGAAATTAAGCCTGCTTTGTTGAATCTTGTGATGAGAGAGCAATTTTCTGGTACTGGTTCTGATGATCCTGCTGCCCATCTCAATAGCTTCGTTGAACTTTGTGAGATGCAAAAGTATAAGGATGTAGATGGAGATATTATTAAGCTCAAGCGTTTTCCTTTCTCCTTGAGGGGAAAAGCTAAAGAATGGTTGCTTTCTTTGCCTAAAAATAGTATTGATTCTTGGACTAAGTGCAAAGATGCTTTTATTGGAAAGTACTATCCTCCTGCTAAGATTATATCTATGAGAAGTGATATCATGAAATTTAAACAACTTTATAGTGAACATGTTGCTCCAGCTTGGGAAAGAATGAAGTCTTTAGTTAAAAAATGCCCTACTCATGGACTCACTGCTTGGATGATTATCCAGACTTTTATGCAGGTTTGAACTTCTCCTCAAGAAATCTGTTGGATTCAGCTGCTGGAGGTACCTTTATGGGCCTCACTTTGGGTGATGCAAAAAGGCTCCTTGATAATATGATGGTTAACTACTCTGAATGGCATGTTGAGAGAGCTCCACATGGTAAGAAGGTAAATTCTGTTGAGGAAACTTCCTCTTTGATTGAAAAGATTGATGTTATTATGGCTATGCTTGTTAATGGGAAAGCTCCTCTAGATCCTAATAGTGTTCCCTTAGCCTCTTTGGTTTCTCAAGAAGAGCAAGTTGATGTGAACTTCATTAGAAACAACAATTTCAACAAAAATGCCTATAGGAATAATTTTGGTAGCAACAACAATTATAGGCCTTATCCTCCTAATAATGGCAATTCCTATGGAAGCTCTTACAATAATGCTAGAAGTGCCCCCTCTGAACTTGAAGTCATGCTCAAGGACTTTATTAGTAAACAAACCACTTTCAATAAGACTAAGAGGAAAAGCTTTTAACTGTTGAGAAAAATATATCCTCTTTGTCTGAAGCTCAGTCCTCCTTGATTAATAAAATGGCTGCTAAACCTGAAGCCATAGAAAACACCTTTGCTATTGCTCATGCCATACAAGTTACTATTGATGAAAATGTTAGGTTGTTAGCTCAACTTCATGCTAAGTGGGAAAGGGAAGCTAAAATTGATAGAAATAATAGTGTGTGTACCATCACCACTAAACCACAAGTAGCCCATATTCCTACTCCTACTGAGCCTACTACTAGTGATGCCAAGTTTGACTTTGATATTGATGGTTGCAATATTTCGGAAGTGATTATGTTCTTGCAAAATCTTGCTAGAAGTCCAGATGCTAGTGATATGCATGTTGCCTTTACCAAACACATAACAGATGCTCTTGTTAAGATTAAGGAAGAGAAGCTAAAACACAAAGCTTATATTCCTAGGAAAGTAGAAGATAGTTGGGAACCCATTATTAATATGCAAGTGAATGACTTTGACCTCAAAGCTTCATGTGATTTCGGTTCTAGTGTCTCTATTATGCCTACGAAGATTTATGAAATGCTTGATTTGCCACCTTTGGAAGATTTTTATTTGGATGTTCCACTCAATGATAATGCTAAGAAGAAACTCATGGGGGGTATTAATGATGTTCTCATCATGGTTAACAATGCTTATGTCCCTGTTGATTTCTATGTTTTGGATGTTGAATACAATGCTTCTTGTCCTATTACTTTGGCATGACCTTTTCTTAGACCTGCCATCATTGATATCAAAGAAGGCACCATTAAATATCATTTTCCATTCAAGAAAGGTATTGAACACTTCCCTATGAGGAGAGAGAAGGTACTTTTTGCTCCTCCTTTGAAAGCACGATTTGATGTTAATGCTTCTTCATTTGAAAATACTTGATTCTTCTTGCTTCTTGTGCCTAACTTAAAGGCGTTAAAGAAAAGTACTTGTTGGGAGATAACCCAAGAGTTTCCTTGAGTCTTGGAAGTTATTACTTCTGTAATGACCTCTCCTTATACTTTTTGTTTTCTTTTTGTGATAAGAATGACCTCTAATGAGAGGGAAGTAAGATTTGGGGAGTTGCTGTCCCGAAACAGATTTCTATCCTTCACCAAAAAAATTCGTGAGGAGGCACTGTAACTCGGATTGAGCTCAAAATTTATGAATAGTTCAACACTTTTTTATTTGAGCAACATAAGATGTTCGAAAAAATCGGTTTCTACCTGCTAGTCTGTTTTGACAGATTTCTGCCATTATTTGCATTTGCTTCTTATTGATTCCTTTTTGCTTCTACAGTAGCTTGTGTTTTTAGTGAAAAGTTTTGTTGTTCCAAAGCTAATCCTAAAGGTCTATTATCTTTTGAATACACTAATGTTGCTAATAAAGATTGTGTGAAGTTTTGTATGAAGGAAAAATTTCAGGTGTAGAGAGAGAATGATGTAATGAGATGAAGAATGGACAAAAGCTCAAGCTTGGGGATGCCACCCCGGCGTCACCCCAATAAATATCCAAGAGGTACAAGCGTTAAATCTTGGGTATGCCCAAGGCATCCCCTTCTTCATCAATAAAAAGCTCAGGTCTGTCTAGACACAATTTTTTTATTGTTTCATGCACGGTTGTGTTGTTCTTGGAGCGTCTTAGTTTTCATTTGCTTTGCTTAGTTTTATTGAATAAAGTAGTTTGGACCCGTGTTCTCACTGTGTTGTTTCAAATAAGTCGATTGGTCTTGGAAAGGAGTAGAAAGTTCTTGCTTGGAAGTGCAAGAGGAGCTTGCATTGACTAAGACTTAGACTTTAGCATGACATGCTAGGTGTTGTTTTGAACTTATGCTTAGTGATTATTGCTGTAGTATGTCTTGTTCCAAACATTTGGGATTGCTTAGTGTGCCTTGAAGAAATTATGCATTGTTTTAGCATACAAAAACATAGTATTGTGGTATTCTCCTTTGATGCTTTGTTTGGGTTGACTTGGCACATGCTCACACCATGTTATGACTATGAACAAGTCACCATATCCTCTATGATCATTTAGTCCTTGACTTGTAGTACCACTCTATGATTTGATTAGTAATGTTTTGTCGCTCTGTATGATTATGGCCATTATTGCTCTCTTAGTTGGTTGCTTGATACGCCCAATATGCATCACCATTCTATATCATAATTTACCTCTATTTATTGATATTTGTCTTATTATGAGGTATTACTTATGGCTTTTCATCTGTTTATGCATGTTGGATGATTCTTGGAGGATGGACTGCCGGAGTCTGGATTCTGATGGAAAAGAAGGCGTTTCGGTGCAATTTCGCGAAGATCAGAAAAAAATACCATAAAAATATGGAAACATATTATTTTACCAGAAGACGAAGGAAGCTAGAAGGAGGGACGAAGATGGGCCTCACGGGGCCCACACCCCCTAGGCGCGGGCCCACCTGACCCCGCGCCTAGGGCAGGTGTGGCCCACCTGCCCGGCCTCCGACTCCGCCCCTTCGCCTATATCTTCCCTTCGGAACCCTAACACCAAGGGGGCAACCACAGATAAATTTCCGCCGCCTCTGGGGGCGGAAAACACCGAGAGAGAAAGATCTCTCCGGCAGACAGATTTCTGCCAAGGGAATTCCTTCCCGAAGAGGGGAGACCATCGCCATCAACACCTTCATCAAGCTAGGCTTCATCGGGATCATCATCATCATCCACACCATCATCTCCACCAGCACCATCACCACCACTCCGTCCCGCTGTAACAATTGTGTTGGATATTGCTGTAGTTCTTAAGGGAAACTTTCCCGGTGTTGATTACTATTGTAGTTGATGCTTGCGAGTGGAACCATTGGATTATTGTTTATGTTTAGATTGTTATCCATTATCATATCATCTTTGATCTTGATCCATATGATGTCTTGTGAGTAGTTCGTTTAGTTCTTGAGGACATGGGAGAAGTCATGTTGTTAGTAATGAATCTGTGATGAGTTATTATTCAATGGTTTAGTATTTAAGTTGTGGTGCTATTATTCTAGTGGTGTCATGTGAACGTCGACTACATGACACTTCACCTTTTATGGGCCTAGGGGAATGCATTGTGTATTTGGTACTACTCATGGGGTTTCTGGAGTGACAGAAACCTGAACCCCCGTTAGGACACCTTTGCACAAGGGAGCGTATGATCTTAGAGTTTAAGGCTATGGTTAGATTTATATCTTAATTACTTTCCTATAGTTACGGTTGTTTGCAGGGGGTTTAATCACAAGTATGTATTAGTCCTAGGAAGGGCGGTATGTTAGCACAGGTTCACCCACACAACACTTACAAACACCAGAGAAGAGTACTCAGCTATTTGAAGCGAAAGCACTTGACAGAATTCCCATGTGTCCTCGAGAACGTTTGGTCCTTATAAGTATTTCCACCGGCTTGTCCTTTGCTAAGAAAGGATTGGGCCACTTGCTCCGTTTGTTCGTTACTTATGTTACTTGCTCTTTGTTTTGTTGCTTTGTCAGAAAACCACTAAAAATCCGTTTGCTAAGTATTCACAGGGATTTCCTGCTCCATACCATTGTTCAGCACCTTCTGCTCCTCGTTGGGATCGACACTCCTATTTATCGAAAGTACTACGATACACCCCCTATACTTGTGGGTCATCAAGACTATTTTCTGGCGACGTTGCCGGGGAGTGAAGCGCTACTGAAGAGTGGAACTGGTAAGGGAAAATTTCACTATGAGTATTGCTTTTGTTACTGCTTGTTACTTTGTTTCCAATATGGATAACCCACTTGGTTTTATGTTTGGGAAAACTACTACCACTTCTAGGGTAGTAGATGAACCACCTCCTGTTGAGATAGATCCTTTTAAGATACCTACAAGTATTGTTAATCGTTTTATGGATAATTATTATTTTGGGGATGGAACTGTCCATCCCGGTGATCACTTGCTTTTTATCCATGAATTATGCGAGTTGTTTAAGTGTGCAGGTATCACAACTGAACATGTGAAGAAGAAGTTACTCTTCATATCCTTGAAAGGGAGAGCTAAAGAATGGTATAAGCTGCTGAAGAATGAGCAATCCATGGAATGGGAGGAGATGTCATCTCTCTTTTACTATAAATTTTATCCTCCCAGTGAGATTCATAAGGATAGAAATCTTATATATAACTTTTGGCCTCTTGATGGAGAGAGTACAGCTCAAGCTTGGGGGATATTGAAGTTACTAATGCTTAAATGTCCTATTCATGAACTCCCTAACAATATTATTCTCAATAACTTTTATGCTAGGCTTTCTCTTCATGATAAAGATTTACTAGATGCTTCTTGTGCTGGATCATTCACACGTATGAAGGAAGAAGCTAAATGGGATCTTCTAGACCGTATTCAAGAGAACACTAAATCTTGGGAGAATGACAAAGGAAGAAAGTCAGGTATAAACTATAATTATAAATGCATTAAATCTTTTATGGGAACTGATGACTTCCGTGATATTAGCAATGAGTTTGGTCTTGATTCCCAAAGTATTGCCAATTGTTTTAAGGCCTTTGCCTCTTACATTGAAATTCCCAAGAAGTGGAATAAGTACCATGCTCCTTATAAAGATGTTGTTAGCCATGTTCCTGTTAGAAGTACTCAAGTTTGTACTACTAATCATATTGTGCATGAACCTCATGTTGAGAAAATGCCTTTCCTAGCTAAGGTAAAGGAGTATTCTATGATTATTAGTGCAAATAACAAAGGTACGATGAAAATTGTGGAGCCTGGTAAGCATTTGAATGTTGAACCTGTGGTAGCTATTGTGAAAGACATTGTCACTAGAAATATAGAGGATGAGCACATTGTCTTCTGTGAAGACGCTTCTAATATTATCTCTTATCCTAGTAAGGCTAGAAAAGCTAGTGTTCCTGTGCTTTCTATTAAAATTGGTGATCATTGCTACTATGGTTTATGTGATATTGGTGCTAGTTCTAGTGATATTCCTTATGAGCTTTACAGGGAAATTATGCATGAGATTGGTCCTTGTGAGCTTGTGGACATTAATGTGGTTATTCACCTTGCTAACAAGGAAACCATTTGCCCCATTGGCATTGTAAGAGATGTGGAGGTTCTCTGTGGTAAGATTTAGTATCCTGCTGATTTTCTAGTGCTTAATTCAGCAGCTAGCAAAAGTTGTCCTATCATTTTTGGTAGAACTTTCTTGAACACTTGTGGAGCTATTATTGATTGTAAGAAGGAAAAAGTTTTAACTAAGTTTGATGGAGATTCTTATGAGTTTAACTTTTCCAAATTTGCTAAAGCTCCTTGTGAAAATAGCTTGCCTAATAAAGATTTCAGGATGGAACAACTTGCTTCTATTGATCCAGTCTATGACCTTGGACCTCTTTTTAGTGACTGTAAGTATGCTTATTCTGATGATAAAGTTGTTTCAAGTGACAATTATATTTTCAACTTTATTCAAAGTGCTACTGAAAGTTATTTTGAGAGAGGGAAACATGGTTTTATGCATCTCAATGATGTTAAGTTTCCCCGTTTTATGTTGAAAGCTTTAAAGTTGCATATGTTTTCTCTTCCTATGCTTGTGGCCTTTTGTTTCAACAATTCGTTTTCTCATGATACCCCCATGCATAGGAAGTGGGTTAGGCTCAAGTGTGTTGGTTATTTGCTTCTTGATGCTCTCTTTCACTTCAGATTTATATCTCCTTTGTGAGCATCTTTGGAAGTTTTAAGCCTAACTTAAAGGCATTAAAGAAAAGTACTTGTTGGGAGATAAACCAAGAGTTTTGTCGAGTCTTGGAAGTTATTACCTCTGTAATAACCGCTCCTTATCCTTTTTGTTTTGGTTTTGTGTCAAGTTCAGCTAATTTTGTGAAGTAGAGGAGTTGTGAAAAGTGGTTGTCCTGGGACAGATTTTTGTGCTGCATTGTAAAAATTCGTGAGGAAGCTCAGTAATTCGGATGGAGCTGCATTTTTTTGAGCTTGTTCTCCAAGATGTTACCCAACTTTCATCAGTTATGCAGTTTTTGATTTGAGCAACAAAAGGTCTTCGGAAAAATCAATCTTTACCTACTGGTCTGTTTTGACAGATTTCTGCCATCATTTGCATTTGCCTCTTACAAAAGCTTTTGTTTTGATGGGTTTTCAGTTGAAGTGTGCACCAGAGGTTTATTGTTTTTTCTTACACTAATGTTGTCTTTGAGTTTGTGCAAGGGTTTTGTAAGAAGGAAATTTTCAGGAGAAAGAAGAAAGGATTCTGCAGAGTTCGTCTTTGAATAGGTAAAAGTGGTGAAAACAGAAGGTTCGTGAAACCCCAATCTTTTTATATTTTTGATGTTTTTAATACATAAGGGAAGTTACGAGACAAAAATGAAGAGGAAGTGGAGCCCGGGGGTGGATAAACCCACCCCAGGCGCGGGCCCAGCCTGGCCGCGCCTGAGGGGGGTGTCTCCCCCTCGAACTCCGGCTCCACCTCGTTTCCATGTCAAAACCTTCCTTATGCATTGAAACTTCGTAATATATAACCCCCGGATCCCTCGAGGTTCACGCATCGTGTTCTCGTCGTGTTTTCGTTTCGATCTGTTTCTGCTAGAAAATCTTCTCAAGTTTAGAGCACCATGGCCTCCGCCAACAACAAAGGCAAGAAGCCCGAGGAAGAAGAACCTCAAGTCCCCAAGGAATAGGAGATTCCGGTAGGTTATGAAGGAGACATGGAGGAGGGCAAGCAACTGGACACCCGCGCTACCGTCACAAGCATTGGTTTGGTGGAACGACCTACCAAGCCTAAGAGGACAGCACAGATGTCTACAGGAGGGAAACCTCCATGTCTCTTCTACAATCCATTGTCATCTCCTCCACGTAACAAGAGACCCTTCCATACACTTATATATGAATATCAATATCAACATGTGTCCAAAGGGAATTTGTCCTTGGTTTGGGATATGCCTCGTTCTAACAATGCAGAGAAGGATCATGCTAAGGATGAAGAGTGGGGAAAGAATAACAAGAACTAGGATTCTCGGACGGACATGATCATGAACCATATAGATCAAAACTCTGAGCTAATCCATACTCTTACTTTTGAGTTCGAGGAGTTGAAGAAACTTATTGAGGAGCTTATTAAGAGAAAACCACCACCACCGAAGGAGATTTTCGTCATCAGGTTTGGCATCCCCTTGGATTGTTCCAAGCTTGGGGGAGTGCCGCAGTATCACCACCATTATCTTTTATCTTTTACCTTTTTAGTGGATTCATATCTGTGGTAGAGAAGTTATCTTATAGTTTGGTTTGCATGTGGAAGTATCTCTCCTTTAGTTGATTATCTATGTATCCCTTGGTGTGAGTGCCTTTATTGGAATATTAATGAGAAGTCTCATCTTTTACTTTTTGCACTTCTTATTTTTAGTTTGCAATCTCTACAATATGATGGATCTTGTTGTTCAGTATTGGCACCACTTTGGGATCATCATGTGGATCTAAATTGGTTTTGGAAAACCGAGTTCTGGTCAGCAGCATTAATTTGAAAGAAAAAGAAAGAAAGAAAAAGCTTACAAGTATTTGGTATCATTTGTTTTCTTTCTTGTTGGCTCATAAACTTAGTATTCTCTATTTAAGATTCTTTTGTGTCTTCAAGGAAGATTGCATGTTTGGCTTTATTACTTGTATGTTTGTTTGTTTATTTCAACTCTCTTGCTTGCTACCTAGCCTTGCTAGCCAAAAACCTGTTTCGAGAAGGCATACTTCTCATGTTTCCAAAATCCTTTGAACCAAAACTTTTGCCACCTGTGTCCACCATATCTACCTAGTAGCTTTTGCTATTCCAAGCATATTCTCAAGCTTCATCTACCTTTTCGAATTAAAAAGTATGTTGTTATGTGAAAACTAGTTAGTAAAGCTCTCACGAACTTGATGGCACACCTTATTTACTTGCCCCTAATAGACTTGAACCATTGTGAACATCGAAGTTGTATATGCTTGCATCTATATGTTGGAATTAGCAGAACCGTGCTGTCACGGGGAATGTTTTCAACATTGCACTTGTACTCTATACACAGTTGATATCGTGCTCTTTTGTCTATGGATGTCAACAGTGTGAAATAAAGAGGGAACTTGTAAGTCCATGGAGTTTGTATTCTGTGTTAGAGAAACGCCTGGGCCGCTAGCCTAAGCCATGCTTAATCATGGTGGAAACTTGCAGCATCACCATAGTGAGTCATCTATGAAGCATCCTCAATAAAAAGCTATATGCATAGTAAATAAAAAGATCGCTGAGATGCTCATTGTCTGCTTGCCTTGTCATTTTGGTTATGGGAAAGCTCCTATACCATGTGCAAGGGGTACCCCGTTGGCGGTTCTCAACGATATGCAAATACTTACAATGACAAGAACTTACCTGTACCCAAAGTTGAGTATGCATGAGGAGTGGCCCTCATATTCAAGGGACATGAGATTACCAACTTATATTTCGTCAAGCATATACTCCATCTTTGTTCACTTTAACCTTAATCATCTCAAGATGCTTATGATAGGGGCAATGAGGGCTCAAAGCTAGTAAGTACCATAATCTTTTGAAATCTCCTTATGACTTGTAATCCCTGCTACGCTCTAAGAAGGGGCCTTTCTCCCACTTCCAAGTTGAGTCAGTAAACCTACTTCCTCTCTATCTCCAGCAAGCTTTTGAGTTGTTGTGTGTCAAGCATTCATATGGTGATTTATTCAATCATCTTCTTCATCTTCCTTGTTTGCACAAAACTCTTATCTATTGAGTATTACTTTGAAAGCCTTCAATTGTGAAAAACCTTATTGAGCAAAGAGTGTTCCTGTTTTGAAACTTCTACAAAAAGATTTTGTGAAACTGTTTGCCAGGTGTTCTCTGACCAAGAACAAGTTTGCCAATTCCAATTATGATTTATCTTTATGCATCTCTATTGTGATTGCGGTACTTAGTTGCAAGCCAAGTTATATAATGGTGAGTTGCTTTCTTCTATGAGTTGTGCAATGGTAAGTGTGATGCTTCTTGTTCGTATTCTTTTATCGACACTTCACTCCATAAACCTGCGGACATGTTTACTGAGCTCAGTATTCGCTTGGGGACAAGCAAAGTCTAAGCTTGGGGGAGTTGATACGCCCAATTTGCATCACCATTATATATCATAATTTACCTCTATTTATTGATATTTGTCCTATTATGAGGTATTACTTATGGATTTTCATCTGTTTATGCATGTTGGATGATTCTTGGAGGATGGATTGCCGGAGTCTGGATTCTAATGGAAAAGAAGGCATTTTGGTGCAATTTCGCGAAGATCATAAAAATACCAGAAAAATATGGAAACATATTATTTTACCAGAAGACGAAGGAAGCCAGAAGGAGTGACGGATATGGGCCTCAGGGGACCTACACCCCCCTAGGCACGGGCCCACCTGACCCCGCGCCTAGGGCAGATGTGGCCCACCTGCCCGGCCTTCGACTCCGCCCCTTCGCCTATATCTTCCCTTTGGAACCCTAACACCAAGGGGGCAACCACAGATAGATTTCCGCCGCCTCTAGGGGGCGGAAAACACCGAGAGAGAAAGATATCTTCGGCAGATAGATTTCTGCCGGGGGAATTCCTTCCTGAAGAGGGGAGACCATCGCCATCAACAATGTCATCAATCTAGGCTTCATCGGGATCATCATCATCATCATCCACACCATCATCTCCACCAGCACCATCACCACCACTCCGTCCTGCTGTAACAATTGTGTTGGATATTGCTTTAGTTCTTAGGGGAAACTTTCCCGATGTTGATTACTATTGTAGTTGATGCTTGTGAGTGGAACCATCGGATTATTGTTTATATTCAGATTGTTATCCATTATCATATCATCATTGATCTTGATCCATATGATGTCTTGTGAGTAGTTCATTTAGTTCTTGAGGACATGGGAGAATTCATGTTGTTAGTAGTGAATATGTGATGAGTTATTATTCAATGGTTTAGTATTTAAGTTGTGGTGCTATTCTTCTAGTGGTGTCATGTGAACGTCGACTACATGACACTTCACCATTTATGGGCCTAGGGGAATGCATTGTGTATTTGTCTACTAACCGTGGGGTTGCCGGAGTGACAGAAACCTAAACCCCCGTTAGGACACCTTTGCACAAGGGAGCGTAGGATCTCAGAGTTTAAGTCTATGGTTAGATTTATATCTTAATTACTTTCCTGTAGTTACGGATGTTTGCAGGGGGTTTAATCACAAGTATGTATTAGTCCTAGGAAGGGCGGTATGTTAACACAGGTTCACCCACACAACACTTACAAACACCAGAGAAGAGTACTCAGCTATTTGAAGCGAAAGCACTTGACAGAATTCCCATGTGTCCTCGAGAACGTTTGGTCCATATAAGTATTTCCACGGGCTTGTCCTTTGCTAAGAAAGGATTGGGCCACTTGTTCCGTTTGTTCGTTACTTCTGTTACTTTCTCTTTGTTTTGTTGCTTTGTCATAAAACCACTAAAAATCCGTTTGCTAAGTATTCACAGGGATTTCCTGCTCCATACCATTGTTCAGCACCTTCTGCTCCTCGTTGGGATCGATACTCCTATTTATCGAAAGTACTACGATACACCCCCTATACTTGTGGGTAATCATTGCTCCCAGTATTTTTCTAGCCTCCACTTGTATGAGTAACCTCTACTCATGCTTCCAACTCCCAAGGAACCAAGTTATTCCAAAGTGTCCACTATAAACTCCTATGCATGGTGTGTTACACCATTCCAAGTATATTCTTGTTTTCTGCTATCTTCCAATTAAAAAGTATTTTGTAATGTGAAAACTTAGTGATTAAAGCCCTCACGAACTTGATGGCACACTTTATATTCTTTGCCCCTAATAAACTTGAACCATTGTGACGTCTATGTTGTATATTCTTGCACTTATACGTTGGAATTAGTGAATTAGCATAACCATGCTGTCATGGGGAACGTTCTCAACATTGCACTTGTACTTTGTACACAGTTGATATCATGTTCTTTTGTCTATGGATGTCACCGGTGTGAAATAAATAGGGAGCTTGTAAGTCTATGGAGTTATGTATTTTGTGTTAGAGAAACGTCTGGGCCGCTAGCCTAAGCCATGCCTAATCATGGTGGAAACTTGCAACATCACCATAATGAGATATCTATGAATCATCCTCAATAAAAAGCTATGCACATAGTAAATAAAAAGATCGGGGAGATGCTCATTGTCTGCTTCCCTTGTCATTTTGGTTATGGGATAGCTCCTGTACCATGTGCAAGGGGTACCCCGTTGGCAGTTCTCTATGATACACATGTACTTACTATGACGAGAACTTATAGGTGACTGAAGTTGAGTAGCATGAGGTGTGGCCCTCGTATTCAAGGGACTTGAGATTGCCAACTTATACTTTGTCAAGCATATACTCCATAGTTTGTTCACTTTAACCTTAATCACTTCAAGATGCTTATAATAGGTGCAATGAGGGCTGAAAGCTAACAAATACCATAATTTTTGGAAGCTCTTTTTGAAACTTGAAATCCCTGCTTCCCTTTGTGAAGGGCCTTTCTTCCACTATTATATTGAGTCTCCACCTTCTACCTTTAGGCACCATTAAGAGAGCATAGTTGCCATTCTTAGTTCTATGTGCAGTGTCCCAAAACTAATTGATTGATGCATATTGTGATATTACTTGTTTTTGTGCTACTTGTATCTAGTCAATCTTATGAACTTTGAAGGTGTCCTATGCATCTATTTGATACTCTATGAGGGACAAGCTGTTTGCCACTATGCCATGTTTTCTGTATGTGAAATAAACAAACGTTTTTCAACGCATGTTATTCATGATCTTTGTTTGTAGCCTCATGTCTACGCACTTCTATTCTTGTAGATAGTTGTTGGACCTCCAAGTGCAGAGGTTTGTAGAACAGCAACAAGTTTCCCTTAAGTGGATTACCCAAGGTTTATCGAACTCATGGAGGAAGTGGTCAAAGGTATTCCCTCTCAAGCAATCCTGCAATCAAGATACAAGAAGTCTCATGTGTCCCCAACACACCCAATACACTTGTCAGGTGTATAGGTGCACTAGTTCGGCAAAGAGATAGTGAAATACGTGTGGTAACGGTGCCGGAAAATAGCTTCTGACTTGTTTTTGACATGGGAGAACGTGTGTGAGTACCAGAAAATACTTTGATGGAGCTTGACGTGGAGGTAAAGACTAAAGCAAGCAAACATGCAACAGATCTAGATGCAAACTGTGTTTCAATGTTTAGAAACAAGGCCTAGGGATCATACTTTCACTAGTGAACACTCTCTCATATAAATATCCTCTCTTCATGATACTACTCTTAACTACTCTCTCCGGTTGGACACTCTAATCATTGGTAGGGCTATAATAGCACTCCTCAAAGTCCGCCTTCCCCAATCTAGATAACCCCACAATGTCACCTTGAGCGCTAGATGGTTCCAACAAATACCACAATTTCATAGAGACATCCAAATCCAAATATAACTCATAACAAATATTCAATCTAGCCAAAGTGCCACACACGGTATGCACGCTGTCACTTTCAGACACGTGGGGAAAAGCATAGATCTATTAAAGCACAAAGAGTATTTATGTATACTCAAACCTAAGTGCCACCATGGCGTGCACGCTGTCACTTTCACACACATGGGGAGAGCAGAGATCTATTAAAGCACTTGAGTAGCAAGGTAGATCTACTTGATTACAAAGCTCATGATCATAATATGACCATTCATAGAGAGAGAGATGAACACATAGCTACCGGAAGATCCCTTAGCCTCGAGGAAGAACTACTCCCTCCTCATCATGGGAATCATCAACGGTGATGAAGATGGCGATGGAGATCAATGGAGATAGCTCCGGAGGCACTTCCCCGTCCCGGCAAGGTGCTGGAATAGAGACTTCTGTCCCCCGAATCTCCATTTCGGTGGTGGCGGCGCTACGGAGGTTTTTATGGAAGTATGATGGATTATTTAGGGTTTTCTCCTCAGGGGCTTCTTATAGACGAAGGAGGCAAGGTCGATGGAGGTCTAGGGGGCCCACACCTTGCCCATGCACGGCCAGAGTGGCACCTGTGCCTAGGGGGGTGCGGCCACCCTGGTGTCCTCCTCCAACTCTACTTCGTGGTTCCGTGTTGCTCCGAGAAAAAATAATATGAACTTTGGCTTTTGTCCTGTCCAATTCCGAAAATATTGATTTTCTGCCTTTCTGGAACCAAAAACAAAAGAAAACAGGCAACTGGCACTATGGCATCTTGTTAATAGGTTAGTTCTAGAAAAGATATAAAAACACCTCAAAGTAAAGACAAAACAAAGCAAAGTAAATACTAAACAAGCATGGAGCATCAAAAATTATAGATACGTTTCCGACGTATCATAGCCTTTCATGTTGCATGCATACTTACTATGTCCTATGGTTAGAACTCCATCTTTCATGCACATGTTTAGAGTTCTTTGATACCAGCTTTCAATGCTTGCAAATGGTTTGATCTTGGTTCTGATGGTGCATGTCACCTCAAAAATTATTCTTTTATCACTTACCTACTCGAGGACGAGCAGGAGTTAAGCTTGGGGATGCTTGATACGTCGAAAACATATCTATATTTTTTTATGTTCCATGCTTGTTTAGTATCTACTTTGCTTTGCTTTATCTACACTTTGAGGTGTTTTTATATCTTGTTTGGAACTAACCTATTAACAAGTTGCCACAGTGCCAGTTGCATGTTTTCTTCTGTTTTTGGTTCCAGAAAGACAGAAAATCAATATTCTCGGAATTGGATGGGACAAAAGCCAAAGTCAATATTTTACCATGGGGAACACGAATCCAGAAGACGAAATGGAGGGTCGCCACAGGGCGGCCAAACCCCCCTATGCGCGGTTGGACCCAGACCGTGCCTGGGCAGGGTGTGGCCCCCCTGGTGGCCCCCATGCCTCACCTCTTCGCCTATAAGAAGCCCCCGATGCAGAAACCCTAGGCACCCGATCAAAACTCCACGAAGCCTTCTGTAGCCGCTGCCACCATTGTCCCTAGATTGGCGGGTGGGGGGATCTGAAGTTCTTCCCGGCACCCTATCGGAGGGGAGATCATCCCGGAGGCCTTCTTCTCCGGTATGATGCGTGAGTAGTTCCACCTTGGACTACGGGTCCATGTAGTAGCTAGATGGTTGTATCTCCTTCTTGTGCTTTCATGTATAGATCTTGTGAGCTCCGTTCATGATCAAGATCTAATCTATTTGTAATCATGCATGTTGTGTTTGCGGGGATCTGATGGATATTGAGATTACTATGTCAGATTGATTAATGGCTTTGTCTTATTGATTCTATGATGTCTGTGTTGTTTGTGATCTTGCATGCTCTCCATTGTTAGTAGCTATCTTGGCCAAGTAGTTGCTAGTAACTCCAAGAGGGGGTATTTATGCTCGATAGTGGGTTCATGCCTCTAGTTTCCAAGGGACGTGAGAGAAATCTCTTCGGTTGTAGATGTGATGTTGCCACTAGGGATAAAACAACAGTCTCTTGTTCATGGAACAAGTGGATTGTTTACCTTATACACTTTTCTTAAAGAAGTTGTTTGTTGTTTGCAACTTAATACTGGAGGGGGTTCGGATGATAACCTGAAGGTGCACTACTAGTCATAGATGCATTTGAATGGCGGTCTACGTATATTGTTGTATTGCCCAATCGAATCTCGTAGGATCTTTTTGTCTAGTAATGCATTGTTATGCCTTGCTCAGTTCCTGTCAATTGCCCTGTTGTAATTTGTTTACCCTTCATTCCATGTTGTTTATATAAGGAGAGCACCTCTAGTGAACTACGGACCCCGGTCCAATCTTTACCATTGATACATCTTATACTGTTTACTTGCTGAAACCATTCATCACCTTCCACACCATACGTTTAATCCTTTGTTACAACAAACCGGTGAGCTTGACAACCTCACTGTTTGTTGGCCCAAAGTCTTGAGTTTGTGTTGTGCAGGTTTCCTCGTTGCTTGCAACACTTGTGTGACGTTTCCTTCCTCCTTCTGGTTCGATAACCTCAATCTCTACCGAGGAAACTTGCTGTTGTGCTCATCACACCTTGCTCTTGGGGTTTCCAACGAAGCGTCCCACGTCAACACCGGGCGCCATCAGTTGCCATCAAAGTCAATGACAAGTTTGGCAACTACTTTTAGACTAAGAAAGGGCCAAGACAGGGAGACCCATTATCGCCCATGCTTTTCAATATATTTGCTAATATGTTATCCATCTTGATTGAGCGTGCTAAGTCTGATGGCCAAATTGAAGGTGTGATCCCCCACCTTGTCGATGGGGGGTTATCTATACTTCAATACACAGACGATACAATTCTTTTTATGGAGCATGATCTTGAAAAAGCCAAGAATCTGAAACTCATACTTTCGGTATTTGAGCAGCTTTCTGGATTAAAAATTAACTTCCATAAAAGTGAATTGTTTTTTTCGGTGAGGCCCAGGAGGAGGCTGGTCTTTATAATGAACTCTTAGGATGTTGTCATGGCGTTTTTCCGATCAGATATTTGGGCATTCTGGTACACTACCGCAGGCTTACAAATGGTGAGTGGAAAATTGTCGAGGAAAGACTACAGATACGTTTGAGTAGTTGGAAAGGCAAACTTCTCTCTATAGTGGGAAGATTGGTGCTCATAAACTCAGTCCTTAGTAATATGGTTTTGTATATGCTTTCTTTTTTCAACTACCAAAAGGTGTCTTAAAAAGGTTGGATTATTTCCGATCAAGATTCTTTTTTGCAGGGAGACAATGAGAAAAAGAAGTATAGGCTGGCTAAATGGAGTGTGTTGTGTAGGCCCAAAGAACAGGGTGGGCTCGGTATTCATGATCTACAAGTTAAGAATACAACCCTCCTTAGTAAATGGCTCTACAAGTTATTAAATGAGGAAGGGATCTAGCAAACTATTATTAAAAGAAAGTATATTGGCTCAAAGGCATTGTCCCAAATGGTTTGAAAACCCGGCGACTCTCACTTTTGGGCTGGTCTGATGGTGTAAAAAAACATTTTTTACGCTTCGGAACTTTCTCTATTAATAATGGGACACAGATAAGGTTCTGGGAGGATAAATGGCTAGATAACGCTACCCTTCGAGAACAATATCCTGCGTTATATTCCATTGTCCGTTATAAGGAGGAAACGGTTGCCACAACGTTCGAGTCATTCCCACCAAATATAACGTTTAGAAGAGATCTAATTGGTGCTAGACTTGACTCCGGGATCATGTTGCTACATCGTCTGGCACATGTACAATTGTGAGACGAGCCAGATGAATTCCGATGGAATCTAACTAAGAATGGGTCTTTTTCTGTTAGCTCTTTGTACAATGCTTTAGCTCAGCCGAATATTCCAGTGGTAGATAATAGGATGATCTAGAAGATGAAGATACCTTTTAAAAACAAAATCTTTGTTTGGTATCTTCGCCGTGGGATTATCCTTACAAAAGACAACCTTATTAAGCGGAATTGGCATGGAAATCCTGGGTGTGTGTTCTGTCACCATGATGAGACAATCAAACACCTATTTTTCCAATGTAATTTTGCTCGGTCTATATGGTTAATCACCCAAGCAGCTTCAGACTTGTATCCACCATGTAGTATTGCCAACATTTTTGGGAATTGGTTACATGGTATAGATAACAAGTACAAAAATCTTCTTAGGGTCGGAGCGATAGCCATTATATGGTTGCTATGGCTATGTAGAAATAATAAGATTTTTAATGATATAAAATGTTTTCTTCTGCAGGTTCTCTACAGGTGTACTCATACCCTTCGGGCTTGGTTGACTTTGCATCATGCGGAATATCGTGAGGTCTTCATGGAGGTGTCTACACGGCTGGAGGATACGGTACGAGACTTATTTACCGGACATGGATGGCAGCATAACCTTCGGATAGACTTTCCCTCTGCACCCTAGGCGCTATTCCAATTTCGCATTTTGATATGTAATTCTCCTGTATCTTTCATTTTATGTTGCACCTTGTGGATTGGTGACGGATAATGCATCAATATGCAGAGGCCAGGTGCAAGTTACTTTTAAAGTAATAAAGGCGCCCTTTATCAAAAAAATCTACTTACATATAAGTTTGTTGCCTAATTCATGCAAATTGTCAATAGACATGACAATGTCAGAATAATCTTTCATCTTCCCAGGCTACAGAGGCACGAGTAGGCAATTTTTATGTGCGTTATTTTAAATGTGCCAAGAGAAAAATATTAAAAAGACGTGACATGGTGATAGTTATTTTGAGCTGGTACATAATAAATATATCGTTTATACAAATGATTTGATCAATGTATGAGGTCTAAATTGATTAAACCATAGCAACACAAGGACATTAAAATTTATGTTTTATGCTTGTTTATAATTGGTTCATATACACCTACAATCCCATAAACTATCTTATACTATTTTAGAACGGATAGAGCATACTGAATAGCGAATCAAACCATATTGCACAACATGACTTCGTGGAACTACGCGTGTCAATCCAACATCTCATCCCAAATGTGCATTTCGTTTGGTTGCTTAGATTTTATTTTTTGGCACGAGAGAAGAAACCCTACCTTGGTGCCTAGTTGACTGTTTTTAGTTATCCGCTGTAAAGTTTGGTTGTTTGGTTGCAGTACTAAGGCCTTATGGACTGCAAGTGTCCGACGTCAGAGCCTCCAGTGTTGGAATAGCTAGATATGCCTTGTATGCTATCCACTACTAGGAAAATGGTCGTCTGTGGTGCACCTAAAAGGCCCATCTGTGGCGCACTAGTGGTGCGCCACGGCTATCTCCTAGCCGTGGCGCACTGTCTGGTGCGCCACGGTTATGTGGAGATAGGCGTAGCGCACCTGCTAGTGCGCCACGGATATGTTGGCAGGCGCGCTACGCATTGGATCTTCTGTGGCGCACGTTGCAGTGCGCCACTAAGCTGCGCAGGTGCGCTTTAGTTGCAGTGCGCCACAGAAGTTGTGCCATGTGCACCACGGGTGTTTTTTTTTTAATTTCAGGCCAGATGATATACAATACAGATTATATAAGCAGATATACACACAGATATAAGATATACAGTTATATATATAAATACACAATTCGCAAAATAAGATTGAAACAAATACATATAGATAAGTCTCATACATGAATACATAAGTTATACATTGTTTCGATCAAGTTACAAAGTAGTTGGTGACATGCGAATACATGTGTCGATTGAACAAGTTAGAGCTCGGAAGCTCGCCTAGACATCTAAACTAGCTAGACACAAACGCGAGATAAACAACCAAAGAAGATAAGCATGATCACCGCGACGAAGGTGTAGGTCTTCATCCTCGTCCTAACTCCCGCTAGATAGCACGTGTATGTAGCTTCCGCCTCCGTCATAGTGTTGTACCCTTTGTAGTTATTGCCACTGAAACAGTGCACCTGTCTCCGGCAGTCTTCCCAATCATCGTAGACTCCGGGAACCCATCCCTTGTACACGACGTACCACGTCATCTACAAGTTGACAATAATAATTAACCGGTGATTGAAAAAAACATATATAATTAAATTCACATATGAAGATACACTTATAGAAAGTACTCCTAAATCAAAAAGACCAAACTCAAAAAGCATACCTCATATATAACTAGGTTGTTCGACACAGGAATATGCTACGATGGAATCGTCCGCCAAGTAGAATGCACAACACCTAGACCTGTGCATAGCACAAGGCGGACAATCCCATCGCAGCATATTCACATGTATAGTGTGCCACGACATTTCAATCATCGGCATTATTCTCGAAAAAGACTAAAGTAACTCAAAAATCATGCCTCATATATAACTAGGTTGTTGGACACAGGAATATGCTACGATGGAACTGTTCGCCAAGTAGGATGCACAACACCTGGACCTGTGCATAGCACAAGGCGAACAATCCCATCGCAGCACATTCATATATATAGTGTGCCACAACATTTCAATCATCGGCATTATTCTCAAAAAAGACAAAAATAACTTGAAAAGAATGCCTCATATATATACATAGGTCGTTGGACACAGGAATATGCTACGATGGAACCGTGAGCCAAGTAGGATGCACAAGACGTGAAATCTGAAGAATGCGATCGCGGGGGATTATCAAGGAGTGTCTGCCTAAACCAACGCGTGAAATCTGAGTTGTGCTCTTTGATTATTTCTCCCTGCGTCCTCTGTATGACACGGTCACTGTACTTCTTCTCGATTAACCTTTTGTTCTTTTGTACCCAAGGATCGACCAGTTCTAAATGCTGTAGCGCGACGAGGTTTACTCGATCAAAGTCTGCGCGTCGAAAATCAAAGTCAGCATGCAGTATGCGACGACCCTCTCGGTGACCAGATCCGTCGAGCTTGCCAAGGTGCCTGTTGACGGGAAGAGCGACAGGGTTCTCGATGTCTAGATAATTCATGCAGAAAGAGATGCACTCTTCGGCCAGAAAGCCCTTGGCTATGCTTCCATCTGGACGGGACCTGTTGCGAACGTATCCTTTGATGTGTCCGTTCATCCTTTCGAACGCCTTCATGCTGCGGAGGAACATCGGCCCGAGTTGGACGATGTCCTCCACGACATGGACCAGCAGATGCACCATAATGTCGAAGAATGCGGGTGGGAAGTAGACCTCAAGATCGCATAGTATCACCACGATCTCCTCTTGTAGCCTCCCGAGCTGATTCACGCCAATCGACTTCCTAGAGATGACATCGAAAAACTTGTAGAGGCCAAATGACGTTTCACGGACGTGGTCGTCCATTATCCCTCTTAGTGCGACCGGAAGTACCTGCGTCATTAGCATGGCACAGTCATGAGACTTCATGCCACTGAACCTCTGCTTCGCCTCGCCTAGGTATCTGCTTATCTTGCCCGCGTAGCCGTAAGGAAATTTGACTCCTAGAAGGCACTTGAAAAACTGTTTGATCTCATCCTGGCTTAGAGTGAAGCAAGAAGGAGGGCAGTAATATTCGTTCTTCTTGAACTTTTTACCCTTCCGACGACCTTATGTCGTCTCTGACTCATTATCATCGTCATCTTCCTGATCATCAGGAGTAGTGCGTCCTCCGTGAAGCTCCTTCCGGATACCCAAGCATATCAGGTCGTGCCTTGCTTTCGGACCATCTTTCGTCCTATCTGGCATGTTGATTATGGTGGCGACCAGACTCTCGCACACGTTTTTCATGATATGCATGATGTCGAGGCTATGAGGCGTGCGGAGAAACTTCTAGTATGGCAACTCCCAGAAAACAGACCTTGTTTTCCTTACCTTCATCAGCGGCTTGTCTTGCTGCCTCTTTCGCTTCTTTCCAGGCTTAGGACAATCTTTCCAGTTTTTCAGAAACTCTTCCACTTCTTCGCTGCTCCTATGCTCTGGGATTCCTCGGGTCTCGGATTTTCCATCGAACAGGTCTCCACGTTTTCTCCATGGATCATTCTTGCCGAGCCACCTCCGGTGCGCCATGAACACGGTTTTCGACGACCCTGGATCTTTCTCTAGTTGGAGATAGCTTGTGTTATCCATGCACCTAACGCATGCGCAAAATCCTTGGATAACCTGTCTCGAGATATACCCGCAACCTGGATAGTCTTGCACCGTAGTAACAAACGTGGCTCTCATAGTGAAATAATCTTGTGCGACGGCGTCATAAGTATTGGCTCCAGATTCCCATAACGTGGCTAGCTCCTCTTTCAACAGCCCGAGATACAGATTGATGTCGGTACCAGGTTGTTTCGGCCCTTGAATTAGCATACTCATTTGTATGTACTTCTTCTTCATGAACAACCATGGAGGGAGGTTGTACATCCATACAAATACGGGCCAAGTGCTGTGCGTGCTTCTCTCGCTAACGAACGGATTGAGTCCATCGGTGCTCGCACCAAGCCTGATGTTCCTCGAATCTCCACCGAATTCTGGGAATTCGAGGTCCAATGCTTTCCACTGGCTAGCATCTGAAGGGTGCGTTAGCAGCTCATCCTTTTCGGGGTCATCATCGTCATCTCCTGGCTTCTTCCTTTCTGCATGCCATCGCATGAGCTTCGCTTCCTTAGGGTCCACGAAATAGCGCTGCAGACGAGGAGTGATAGGAAAGTACCATACCACTTTTCGAGGTGCTTTCTTCCCTTTCTTGTATTGACTCACGCCGCACACCGGACATGTGGTTTTCTCCGCGTCCTCGCCCCGATAAATGATGCAATCGTTGATGCATACGTGATATCTAACGTGTGGTAGATCGAGAGGACAGACGATTTTCTTGGCGTCCTCGATACTAGTTGGACATGTGTTCCCCTCCAGGAGATGATCGTGCCAGAATGCCATCATATCGTAGAAGCTTGGCGTCACTCAATTTGTGTTTTGCCTTCATCTCCATAGCCTTGAGCGTTACATTCAACCGGGTATCATCGGGCCTGCATCCTTCATACAATGGAGTAACCGCGTCTTTCTCAAGTTGCGCAAGCTTGGCTTTCTCTCTAGCGGCAGCCCTGGTGTTACTCGTCTGCTTGAGAAGCAGCTCTTGCACATAAGGGTCCCGCACCCAGCCTGACGTTGTTCCATCGTCATCATATGCTCCTCCGGCATCTAGATCATCATCATCATCCCGGTCTACTTCCGCACCTTTACCATCTCCAGGAGACTCTTCATCATCTCGCCTGTTCTCGCCGTGATGATGATCATCGTCATGTTGCCTACCTTCACCGTCTCCATCGTCTTCGTCATCGCTTATCCAACGAGTGTATCCATCCATGAAACCATGGCGGAGCAGGTGCGCCTGCAGATTCCCGGAATCTGGGTCGATCACCCAGTTGAGTTTCCATCTTCTGCACGGACATCTTATATCCGTCATGTTATTTCGTATCATGTCGGCCGTCGCATATTTCAAAAATCTAGCCACAATGCCTTCGCTCATTATGCGAACCATTTTTGCCTGCACGGTGTACACGGTATAATTAGAAGTCTATTAGAACCACATAATGAATGCATGCATGTAATGGTCGATAGAAAATTTCGGCATGACCTATCCTAAAATTAGAACCTTTGCGAAATGCCAAAGTCTTGCCAAAATGGAAATGAATCAACATTTTGGCAAAACAAATGGCAACTTGTTCACACACAAACACAAGAGAGAGACCGATCCATACACACATGAACATATCATTATCCTCTCCATACACATATGCATATGAGCATCGATACTCTCCATATATATACACACACATGACCATCGACGATCCTCTCCATACACACATCATGAGCATCAATCATCTACATACATATGAGCACATCCTTACATGGACAACTTACCGATATGAGAGACCAAGATCGCGAGAAGATGGAAAGGAGAGGTGCGCGCGAGACCGGCCGAGAAGGAGATGCGAGAGACCGAAGAGCTTCCTCTATTACGTATGTAACATCCAAGGCAAGTTCCACATGCTAAAAATGGTGAATGAGTGGAGAAATTGAGGTGGGAAGGAGAAGGATCCCGACTAGATCTAAGGAGGAAGAAGGGGAAAGTGAAGTGTGAGGTGGTAGTGATCACACATGTGTACAAAGTGGAGCTACCAAAAAAATACTGGTCGACACAACAGTGGCGCACATGCCCCTAGTGCGCCACAGGAACAAAACACAACTGTGGCGCACATGGCCCTAGTGCGCCACGGATGTGTCTGTCCATTTACAGAACAGAGAGGCCTCCACTTAGGCGTAGCGCACCCCCTCCACATGCGCCACGGTTAACCATAACATCCGTAGCGCACCTTCCCCATGTGCGCTACAGATATGCGGCATGCCGCCAGCAGGGCCCTGGCCCACACACATCTGTGGCGCACCATCACCATGTGTGCCACAGTTGTTGTAGTTACTAGTAGGGCACTGCCCACAGGTGAGCCACGCCTGTTTTACCCATGGGGCACTTCAACCACGTGAGCCACAGAAGTTTGGATTACCTATAGCCGTTTTCCTAGTAGTGATCTATGGTATATGTGTGTGTATGTTGTAACGTTAATCGGTCTCTATGTATAATCTTTGTATAGGACTCTTATAAGGTTTAGCCACGCCTATACCACTATACATGTACACCGTATGAGATCAATAAAATTGTCTTGCATCTCAATCTTTTCTCTCTAAATCTTCTCTCTAAATCTTCTCTCTACTTTACATGGTATCAGATTCCGAGTCCTCCTAGGCCTCTCTTCCGCCCAACCCTAGCCTCGTTCCTCTAGCCGCCACCACCGCTCTTCCACAACCCAAGTCGCTGCCACCTCCCCTACCCTAGATCGCCACCATAAGCGTCTCCTCCATCTCCTGTCCCTCCGAAAAAACCAACCACTTCGCCGACCACCATGATGCCCAGGTTGCTGCCTTCTCCTCCACCACCCTTCAGCTCCTCGTCATCCGCAACCACGTTGATGATATTCTTGACCTCAAGCAGCCCAACTACACTGCCTAGAACACCCTCTTCATGGTGCACTTCCACAAGTTCGCTATCTTGGATCACATTGACGACACCGTCGACGCTCGCAACCACTTCGATGACATCGAGTAGATGCACATCATCACACCATCGTCCCCTGGATCTACAACATTGTCTCTAGGGACATTCGTGACATGATCCTCCGCCCCTACGACATGGCATATGGTTGTTGGGTCACCATCTACAACCTCTTCCTCGACAACAGCCTGCAGCGTGCCGTCTATGCCCAGCAGGAGTTCCACGAGCTGTTCTAGGATGATCACTCTATTATGGAGTATTGCCGTTAACTGAAGATCCTCACCGACACCCACCGTGATGTCAGCTCCCCCATCTCCAACCAGCAGCTCGTCATCAAGTTTCTCCGCGGTCTTTTCACCGAGTTTAGCCACGCCGTCGCCATCCTCAACGTCCACCCCAATAACTTCCTTGGGACCTGCTCGTATCTCGAGAACAAAGAACACCGTATCACTGACCTGGCCAAACGCGCTTCTACCAATGCACTCATGGCGGTTGTCCAGCTTCACGACGCTCGCCATCCTACACCTGTTGCCCTGCCACATCTCCTTTCGTCGTCCCACCCTCTGGTGGCAGCTATCAATTGAAGAAGAAGAACATTGGGGCTCGCTCTCCTGTACCCATTGCCTCTGTCGTGCCTGCTGCACCCTGTATGCGCCCTCTAGCCAGCATCCACCTCTGGACCGGCATGGTCCATGACTGGCCCATGCCCGCCTGGAACGCCCATGTCGTCGGCCTCCTTGGTCCACGCCCTGGCGTTTCCCCTCCTTAGGCCTACGACGCCTACTAGCCGCCGACCTTCCAGCCCACCGCACCGGACTACTAGCAGCTAGGCTTGTAGTGGGATCCGCAGCTACTCGCGGCTCTTCTAGGTGCTCCACACCCTGTAGCCTACTCCATAGGAGGTGACTGGATCGTCGACACCAGCGCCTCGACACACATGACTTCCAACCTTGATAGTTTTTCTCCCCTACCTCCCTCCCCCTCCAGTCACATCAGTGTCGACAATGGTTCTCGTCTTCGGATCACCCACTCCGGCAATCTTCTTCCTACCTCCACCTATCCTATTCGTATTAACAACGTTCTTTGTTCCCCTTATTTGATTAAATTTTTATCTGTCCTTTCTCTCACCCGTAATAACAATGTTTCGGTTGAATTTGACTCATTTGGTTTTTATGTCAAGGACCTTCACAGGTTCTACTCCGATGTGACAACTCCATGACCTCTACACTTTTCTTCTAGGCGCTTTGTCCATCTCCCACTATAGTCTACACGCCTCCAGCGACATAGACCTCTGGCATGCTCGTCTCAGAAACTGGGGGCATCACCAACTACGTCAAGTTTTATCGTCTTTCTCTTTTAGTTGTAATAAGACAGAGTTACACTCTTGTAATGCTTGTCGCTTAGGGAAACATGTTAGACTACCATTTAGTCAATCAAGTACTATCTCCAATTTTCCATTTCAATTGTTGCATTGTGATATTTGGACCTCTCCTCTCGTTAGTAATTCTGGTTTTCAATATTATCTAGTTGTGCTTGATGATCATACACGTTAAGTCTGGAATTTTCCGTTGCGTCCAAAGTATGATGGTTTTGCCACGCTCACCTCTTTCTATGCCTTTGTGCGCAGTCATTTTAGTTGCCATATTCTCTCTTTTCAAACTAACAATGGACGTGAATTCGGTAACAACACTTTTGACACTTTTTTTGCCTCTCAAGGCATTGTTCTTCGACTTACTTGTCCATACACTTCTCAACAAAATGGTCGTGCTGAACGAATCCTTCGTACACTTAATGACAGTGTCTGCACTATGCTTTTTCACTCCTCCGTCCCGCCATCCTTTTGGCCTGATGCACTCGCCACATCGACTCACCTCCTTAAGTGTCACCTATGCCGTCCACGCCAAACCTTCTCCCCATACCATATTTTGTTTGGATCCCCTCCCTCCTACACCGACCTTCAAGTTTTTGGATATCTTTGTTACCCTAACACCGAGTCTACTTCTCCTTGCAAGTCGCTCCATGCTTGGTTGCTATAAAGCTCGTTGGGTTGTTCGTGGTTTCCACCAACGTCAAGGCATTGACTATGATCAAACATTCTCACCGGTTGTCAAACCGGCCACTTTACGTGTGGTTCTTCATCTCGTTGTGTCTTGCAACTGGCATGCTCATCAGCTTGACGTCAAGAATGCTTTTTTGCATGGAGAACTTCAGGAACTAGTCTATGCGCGCTGAGCATCCTCATGGTTTCATCAATGATGAACATCTTGATCACGTTTGTCGACTGGTCAAGTCTATCTACAAACTCAAGCAGGCTCCCCATGCTTGGTTTTAGCGGTTTCAGGCCTATGTTCATACCATTGGTTCTACTGGTATTGGCTCTGACTCCTCTTTGTTTGTGCTCCGTCGTGGCTCTGATACAGCTTACCTACTTCTCTACGTTGATGACATTGTTCTCACAACATCGTCGACACTGTTACTCTGGACAATCATTGAGCATCTTTATCATGATTTTGCTATGAAGGATCTTGGACCGCTGTATTTTTTCCTTGGCATACAAGTAGAGCGCGTTGTTGTTGTTGTTGTTGTTGCTGTGAAATGTTGTCAAATTGACTTGAAATGAAGAAAAAATGTTGCCCAACTGTGCTGAAATGTTGTCTACTTGTGCTGCTGAAATGTTGTCAATTGTGCTCCTGAAATGCTGTCAATTTATATGAAATGTTGTCGATTTGGTGCTAAAATGTTTTCTAGTTATGATGCTGAAATGCTGACAGCGTGTTTGCTGAAATGTTGTCAAATGTGCTAAAAAGTTAAGGGCATATATGTATCAGTTAGATAATGTTAGTCTCAGTTAGTCACTAGTGGTATTGTGGTTATAAAAAACTGAAATGAGTGTTATTTTGGCAAGTTGGTTTTGACTAGTGGTATTTTGGCAAGTTCGGTTTTCACTGCTGGTATTTTGGCTATTATCTCTTCAGCCATCGATGACCTTGTCTTGATCAGCGGAGGTGAAGACTGTTTTGGGATTAATCTAGATTTTCAAGGAATATGCACACACACACACAGGGAGAAGCAGCGTCCCCCTATTTCATGGTGGAAATGTTCAAAATGGCATTCGAGTTCGACCTAAAAAGAAAAAAAAACAGATCGCTTCTCCCTCTCTCGAGGCGGCATGAAGTCTGGTTACCTCTCCCTCTGCTTGCCGCTCCGGCGGCAGGAGTGAGGGGCCTCGTTCCTTAGCCAAAGGGCATATCCAATAGGGCCGACCCAGATGGTTCATTTCTGTTCGTTTGGATCCGGCCGCCGGTCTTTTTTGGGTCAAGGTCCGGCTTGTCCGGCCAAACATGTCCAACGGTGCGACTCATCTGTCTGCGTTTGGCCATCACCAACGCCGGTGTATTCTAGTGTCTTCCCGCTGCCCCTCCATCTCATGCCTTTCTTTTCCACCGCTTCCCGCTAGTTTTGGGAGTTTCCCGCCGCGTCCAGGCGCTGCGATAAAAAGGGGAGGTCTCCAAGATATCTTCGACCAGACACGTACCACCCACACCAAAAACCACCATGCATGGTCGTCCGCGTCAATGTGACAAGCTCCGTGGCAACCCCGACGCCGATAGAGAAGAGCAGCACAAGCACCCGCTTCCGTCATGGTGGCTGAACCCGGTGGTGGCACCTGACGTGTTGCCGCCTCGGATTCTAGGGCGCCCGCATATATTCCATATCCCACTATGGTCGTGGTGCTCTCACTACAACTACAACAGGACCACCGGCGAGCGTTTCTCGTGGGAGGTGATGGAGCGCGTCTTTCTGTCAGAGCACCAACAACGTCTAGCACTCACAGAAGTGCGTGTCGACCTAGGGGAAGCAGTGCGGACCAATCCCGATGATGCGTACATGTGTTCCTGCCTCACCCAAGCTGAAGAAGAGGTGTAGACGCAGGAGGCGGTATACCGCTCTCTCGAGGAAGAATGGGGTCTTACCAACCCGCTGGCACCGTTGCCAATGCCATAGGCGATGCATAGCTAGAATGGTGATGTAGTGTTGTTTGTAACATATTTGAAGACTCGAATAAAACTTTTCATTGCAAATGGCCAATGCCCACATTGCTACATCGTATATGGTGAGTGCACAGCCTAGCCTAATCGTCGGAGTTGGAGTGGTAGTAGCGATGGCACATGGTGTCGTAGAAGATGCTGACGACAAGCCTTCCTTCGCCATCATACTTGAAGACGATGATGTTGCCCACTTCAATCTGGTGCATGTGGGATAAGAACTCCTAGACGTTGGTGGTTGAACTGCACCTCCACCGGGTACCTGGTGATCTTGACACCGTTAGCCCGCAGAATGACTAGTGGGGGCAGTTCGTCGCCGACCAACAAAGCGAATTTGAGGGGTAGGAGCAGCCTGTCCCGCGCCATGCTGGAGTGGATGGCCATGGAGAACCGGATGCCTGGGTTGACCTCGTCGGGTGGCGATGGTGTTGAGGGAGAGCGTGGTGGCGTGCTGCCTTGGCCACGTCCTCCGCGCCTCCCTCGATGTCCATGACCGGGACCTAGTGGTCGTCCTAGATGCCCTCCCCATGATCCAATGCCACCGGCCATGACTAGATACCAGTAGTGGAGGACGGGAAGGAAAAGAGGGAGAGTGTGGTGTAGTGTGGGAGAAGATGGCCGCAGTCGGCCAGTTAAAAAGGGCTGGCATCGGATTGAAGTGCCCAGTCATGAGGGAAGGCGTCGGGCGGCGCCAGCAGCAGCGGTGAGGGAGAGCATGGCGTCCAGTCAGTCAATGTGTCGTCTCGTCGCCATTGATGGTGCAGGCTGCCTTCGGTCATCCTTCCGCGCATGCCTCTGAATCGCTACAACAGTTGTGTCTAAATCGGGGCCACTTCTCGCGTATGAATCAATGTCATGCTAAGCAATGGCTGACGGGTGGGTCGGTAGCACCAGCGGGCAGGACACGTGCTCGGTCCGCCCGTGTCCGGGCCGACGCAATCATTGCCTAGATTTGGTGCATGGATGGGTCAAGCCGGACGCGTTCGTTCGGATGGGTCGTGCCGCTGAGGAGCCGCGCACGTCCTGCGGGTCCACGTGGACACGTTCGGATGCGCTCGGATGGGTTAGTTCAACCCGGTGGAGATGTCCTAGTAGTTAGCGTCAGTCTTTTTCGCTGTTGTGGTGGTGGGAGCGGCGTCTAGAATAAAAAATTCTGCCTTAACTCTACTCCCACACCGGCGACAACCTTCATGGTGGCATCTTAGAGGTGATGGAGAAGTGTGTTGTTTGGTCCTTCAGATCGACATCTTGATCTTCTCGTCGGACTTCAGATCTGAGGAGATCTATTTCTTGGTGTGTCCCTGACGTTCGTCGTTATCTAAGATGACGCTGGTGGCCAGGGCGAGGTGGTTTCTCTGAGCAAGGATGTTGGTATCTGACTTCGTCGATGGGAGGTGGCGGATGTTTGTCCAAGACAACACGTGGGCGTCCCCTAATCGATGTGCCATAGAGACATGTGTGTCGCTGCATGCAGCGGACCTGTTCATCGACTCACAAAGCCTCATTAATGATGGTGCTTTCTTGCATCTAGCAATGGTGGAGGCTTGACATGCGTCTCAACGGCGTTGGAGTTGGACGGCGGCCTCTAGCTTTGTTGGTTGCATGAAACCCTAGGGATCTATTTATATATGGCGACCTTTTACGATTTTATCCATAGAGTTTTCATGATAATTTTATCCCGGTTTGTCTTTTAGTATCCACATATGTTGCATCTTGTAACTTGATATTCAATTAATGAAATATGTGGTTGCTCTAAAAAAGTTCAAAACCCTCCCAGGCCAACTTTTTTGTGCTTTAAGTTATGTGTTGTGCGCGGAATCCCTTTTCTTGGGCAACCAAGGATGATTTTCTTATGGGAGGATGCAAGAAATGACTTACTTTTTTTGAGGGTACGCCAAAGGCGTACCAAAATTTTGTAGAAGGCGACAAAACAATTACAAGATGCTGGAGAACCTTGCAAACAAAGCGCCCAGCCGATCTCACGCACAACACAACTCCCACAAGCTTCTAAACGTCTACTCTCGCGGAATGATTGGAACTCCTATCCCAAGCCTAGCTACACTCCAAAGCATGAACTCCTCTCCGATGCGAGACACCAGTTGTGTCTCATCACACTGATACCTCACCTTGACAAAAAGTATGGCGTTTCTCTACTTCCACGACATCCAAGCCGTGAGGATGACCAGGGTATCGAAGACTCTCCTGTCGGACTCCTGGATTCTCTTCCTGGCCATAAACCACCACTCCTCCAGGGTGTCACCCAGCTGCAGTTGTGGGCAAACAATCCCCGCCTTACTCAACCAATCCCACCAGACCGTCCTTGAAAACACACACTGAACCAGAATGTGGTCCATGGTATCCTCCTCATGTAGGCATGTGAAGCATGGTGAGGAATGCTCCTGCAGACCGTGTCTTGCCCTCCTATTCGAAGTCCATAGCTTGTACCTTGTAGCCAACCAGAAGAAGATCTTGCCTTTGGGGGGGCAAAAAAGATTTCTAGATTGGGGAGGCCATGCTGGATCTCACCACACCTTGGCAGAGCAACTCGTACGTGTCTCTAGCCGAATAAGCCCCAGAGCGCGATCCGGTACAACCAAACTCATCTGGCCTTGCAACCAACTGGATCTCCTGTAGTGCAAGCTAGAGAGCTACCCACTGCCTGCGCCCCTGCTCCCCCAGCGTCCCTGACATGTACAACATCTAAGTGATGGTAGGAATCTCCTGCGCCACTATCCTGCAGTTTTTCCTCTGGATGCCAACCGCCTCCACCATCTCTGGCACGATATTACCGACTGAGTGACCTTCGAGCCAACGGTCCTTCCAAAACAATAGCGTTCCACCATCACCAAGTATAAACCGAGCTAGGGTTGCGAACACGCCATAGGCCTTCTAATCCTTGAGAGCCGGCAGCCCCGCCCAGGGCCGAGTAGGATCCGTACGTCTAAACCACTCCCATCAGACTCGAAGCGCAACCCCATGCAGTCTCAGGTTCTTCACCCCTATCCCTCCAAAGCAGGTCGGTTTCCACACTGAGTCCCAGGCCACAAGACATTGACCACCGTTGATGTACTTCTTCCCTACCCATAAGAACGCACGCTGCCATTTCTCCAACTCCTATAACAGCCAAGCCGGGGCCTCAACCACAAACAACTGGTGTATTGATCTTGCTGATAATCCCTAAGTGCAAGGGATCACCGTAGTACAATTCGATAAGTATTTGAGTGTCGAACCCACGAGGAGATGAAGGTAAACTATCTATTCTCTAAAGCCCTATAACCCACTTATATGGCCTTTTATGCAAAGCTAGGATTTTAAGTGTGTGTGGTTGTGTGTGGTATTATGTAGAAAACAAGTAAAGTTTTGCAAGTAAAAAGAACTATATGTAAACTAGTGCAAGTAAAGTAGGTGAAGTGGAGTGATGGAGTGGATGTCGATATGGGAGCAAATGTTTAGGAAAATTTATATTTCATTTGTTTGGTTGTCACAATTAGTGAAGCACATAGATAGTTTTTTTATAGTTTCTTCTGGGAGGAGCCATAACTAGGTGTAGCCATAGATACATGAGCAAATACACCACTAATGGTTGATCCCATGGCTAATTAAGAACAAACAAGGGAATATTAAGACATAAAGTCCAATCACCGCATTAAGATCTATCGTCCCCATGATAATACCCCCGTTGATTAACCATGAATTAATACAAAATATGCGTATCTAAGAATTGGGATTCCGTTTCTATCAAACTCAGTTTATCCCACCTCCTATCATCATGCCACGGTGACAACCTTGTGCATCCGCCAACATATGCATGCAATCATATGCTAGTACAACAAGATCATCATAGAAGATATCATAAACTAGTATGCATCCATCAACAAACTATTTCACAATTGCCATAAACAATTCACTACTCAAACAAAGACATGGAGACACAATAAATCAAGGGAAAATAATAAATTGCATCATACATCATGTTTTCCAAGAGATTACATTAGGTATATGAGTGTATCTTGGTGGAGATGATGATGGAGAAGAGCCTCCCCAAGGGGGAGAGGCAGCGCCGGTGTGGAGGAGGCGGCGCCAGCATAGGGAGGCGCTGGCGCCCTCCTGTGGGCGGCGGGTGCCCATGGGGGCAGCCTCTCTTTTCTTGGTGTTTTCTATCTCCGCCTCCCCTGTGTCGAGGATGCCCCGGGGTGTCCTTATATAGTGTTTTTTTAGGTCAAAATAGGTCGGTGCGCGAAAGATTGAAGCGAATCGGACAACAGAGGGCGAAAAGAGGATGTAGGGCGCACCCCCCTTGCTGGGCACGCCCTATGGGCTCTTTTTCCCTTCGGGGCCCAGTTTAGGTGTTTCTTCGTGGCTCAGGTGGTTCTCGTGGATAAAAAATGATGTTCCCAGAAGATGAGATATTTTTGACTCCGTGTAGGTCCTAAAACATCAAAAACATGAAAACAAGGTTTTTCTGCCCTGCAGGGTTATAACCAAAATAAGGGGTATCATTGGTAAATCCCCATAAATCAGTGTAAAACATGGATATAACATAATATATGATGCAAATATGTGGGTAAACGTGTTAACAAAGTTCAAAGTTCATGTATGCATTTTACATGTATCAACATCCCCAAGCTTAACCTATGATCATCCTCGAGCATAAAGGTGACAAAAATAAACATGAACTTTGAAATTTGTTACTCTACTTATATTAATATCATGCAAAGTTCATAAAGACAAATATTTTCAATGAAATATAATATGCAAGTGTACTATCAAGTCATACGTTTTACTCCTCCATAAGCATGTTGAACAATAAGTAATGGAGTAATAAAATAAATGAAAGGCATAACAAACTTTCAAACACACTTTATATGAACCTATAGAATTGGAGACACTTTGGCAAGGTATATTTGCTTCATTGCTTTTTTGGTGGTATTTTGGGTCCACTTCTTGAGTTTAGTACCCGACGGAAGAACATGCCTCTTGGCTTAGGTTGTCTTCCCTTGAGATGTTTTGCATCCCGAACCAAAATTAAGTATTTGCAATATATATGTTAAACCTCCAATGAAAACGTTTTAAGTAATGTAGTTCATGTCAACAATACTAACAAGTATGGGGTTCCAAGTATCTTTTATTTCAAAGCTGCATATGGTTTATGTTTCTCACACCTTATAAGTTGCTACCCATGAAAACCAAAATTATGAGGTACACTTCGTTGTTACTCAACTTAGGCCCTTCATAATAGGCGTCGGTCGTCATAGAATGTCTCGTAGGGGTACCTCTTGTCCAAGTTTTGAAGCCCACTCCCCCTTGTAGTACCCTTGGGTAAATGCCCAAGATGATAGTTGGTTGCCCTTTATCTCTTGTATTTGTCACAATTCAAAGAGAAGGAGTCGACCCGCTACTTATACGGAACAAGAATACTCACAGGAATCATTCTTAGTTCATTTATGTTAGGACTTATCATCGTGTGAAGCCTCCACCATGGTAGCATGGGTTTGGCTGGCGTCCCAGTTACAATCATCAGACTTATCCTACTCCAGTTTACACACTTTATTTCTCAGCGATGCAATCCATAACTTGAACATTCACGTGATCAATACTCAAGGATGATCATGATGATCATCATTAAATACCGAGACCTTGTACCATGAGCCATGGTTTGGCTAGCAAGACAAAAAGCAAGGTGTGGAAAATAAAAAGTTCCATAGTGGTATCACCCCAAACCTTACTTTCTTATGAGCTTTAAAATACAAAAAAATGAAGGTTTTAATTGTTTGGAGGATTAACATACATATTATATATGGAAATATCTTTTTCTATAATAGGTGTATGTGCCTAAACTATGTTTTAGGGGATGGAATCTTTTAGCGGGAAGGCTTAGCAAAAAGAGATCTAAGGAAGTGTGCAATCTAGTTCACAATGCCAAAACATTTATTTTCTTACTTTGCTCCTTAAATTTAAACATGAATAAGTATGAGAAAAATGTACAATTTAATAGGCACAAACAAATTATACTTTATAGAAAGTGCTTGATTTTAAGAACTAGGCACAACACAAATTTTAACCTTTTGCTTTTAACCCCCCTTTTCTATTTCAATGGCATATATTAAATTTTAATATCAATCATTCAGGGATAGTTTGTTTCAGTAGATAATTTATAAGAATGCAAAACTATCATGGTGGTTTCATTTTATTCTCAAGGCAACATTCAAAACAAGATATAAAACTAGATAAAGACGCTCCAAGTTTCTACAATAGTCTTATGTTGCTCAAAAAACAAAGTTTAGAGGTTTGCAAACCGAGAGTTTAATAAGTCTAGTGGGTTGCCTTGGGAATCCCCAAGATTATGTTTTTTACCATCCTTGGATTACTCTTAGTTTGATGTTCCTCTATTCCCTGTCAAAAAACTTCAACACAAAACTTTTTCTCCCATGTCATTTCTGAGAGGTGACATTAGTGGCACAAAGGTATAATAGTTGCTGCATATATATCAAAAGAAAAATCCTTTTAAAATGTTCCAACAAGCATATAATGTTTCTACACATATCTAGCATATAATATGGCTCATAGCAATCATTTGAAAGCACTTGGGAGTGGTTAATGCAAAACATGGCAGAATCTGTCCAGATTTTCAGCATCAGCAAAACGAATTTATTTTGGCCACTTATACGTGTCAAAAGATTAAGCCAATTTACGTGAATATATAGGATGAAAAGTTGTAAATTGTGTGTAAATATGAGTGCAAATGGAGTTACAGAGAATTTTAGAGAATTTTTCTACTGAAAACTGTTCTGCAGAAATTTCCTACTCCTTATGTTTTACAACTTTATAACATCCAAAATGGGTTCAACTTGGTAATTTATTACTAACCTATATAAAAAACACTAAAAAGGACTCTTTGACTACAGCAAGCAAAGAAGAAAATAAAAATATTTATGCTGTTTTTTCTTTATGAAAGATGAAAACAAAAGACAAGGAAGAACTAAATGAAAAAGTATAAATCTATTTGGTGTTTTGGTTTTATAAAAACAAGAAATATATAAGAACCAAATAAACATGAACTCTTTTTGGTATTTTTATTTTATAAATAAGATGAAAAATAATATACAAACTGAACAAAAGGCAAATATAACATGGTTCCCTCACACATACGAACATGAAGGTGAAACTAAAACATGAGTTTGCAATGATATTACTTGAAATAATTGAAAGAAGTGGGGGATGCATGGGCATCCCCAAGATTGTGATCTTGCTAGTTCTTTTCCACTACTTCTTCCTCATCATATCATGTCACTCATCTCAAACAAAGAAATATTTTCATCTCCATGTTGCCTACAAAATGGTTAGTTCTCCAAACAGATGATATAATAGTTTCCACCAAGATGCAAACTCAAGTGATTATTGGAAACCATTTTATTCAAGAAGAGAATATATTACAAAAGACACACTATCTTTATTTTGTTTTTATGTGGGGAAATTTTTAATGATCTAGACTTTGTAATGGTTCCATTGGCATGAACAACACATGATCAAGGTCGACCCCAACTTCTCCATTGCTAATCTTTCTCATTTTCTTTCCCAAATTTTATATTTACTTAAAATCTTAAACAAATTGTTATATAACAGTACGTAAAGTTATTTTACATGTTACATGGATATCAAGGTGTGCTCAAACTAAATAGTATTTGAAAGCATATGGAGCACACCATAAAGCACATAGACATTAAAATTTAAGTCTAACTTTCTTCCTATGCATTGGCATTTTATATATGAATAAATAGCAGCAAGTTTGTGGTATTCAATGCATATAATTTTCAGTAGCTTGCATTTTAAATATAGTGGCAACATAAAGAGGATCTTATCACTTCCTCTTCTATAGTGTTTGCAAGCATCATAAGTAAACTTAACAACATAGTTTTGAATAGATTCACCATATAAAGACAAGTCATCCAATGAGCATAATGGATCATATAACTCAATTATATCACTTTCATCCTCCCATATACTAGACATATTTGTTCCACATAGAGGACTACTAGGCAAATCATTATCATTATAAGAAGAGTTGTTCATGGGAATTTGTGTGTTACCCTTGTTGGGAGTAGGAGATGGGTAGCTACTCCATTCTTCCTCCACCTTTTCTTCTTTCTCTACTATCTCCTTTTCTTTGGGATGCATGGGAATCCCCAAGCATAGGATTTTGTCATCTTCTTCCTTGACACTTTCAACATGATTTCTTGCATTCAAAGAGTTAGTGCCCAAGGGAATATTCAAGCTTTCAACACATTTCATAAATGCCTCATAAAGATATTTGTGTTGAGGCTCATAAGGAGAATCCATAGCATATTTCACTATCTAATTTTTGTTCTGTTTTTAGTTTTATAAACAAAGGTACTGAAAGTAAACTAGCAATGCAAACAAGAATAGAAGCCTAGCGCTACACTCCCAGGCAACGATACTAGAAAAGTATCTTGATAACCCCCCAAGTGCAGGGGATCACCATAGTACAATTTGATAAGTATTTGAGTGTCGAACCCATGAGGAGCTGAAGGTAAACTATCTATTATCTAAAGCCCTATAACCCACGTATATGGCCTTTTATGCAAATCTAGGATTTTAAATGTGTGTGTGGTTATGTGTGGTATTATGTAGAAAACAAGTAAAGTTTTGCATGTAAAAAGAATAATATGTAAACTAGTGCAAGTAAAGTAGGTGAAGTGGAGTTATGCAGTGGATGTGGATAATCTTATGGGAGCAAATGTTTAGGCAAATTTATATTTCATTTGTTTGGTTGTCACAATTAGTGAAGCACATAGATAGTCTTTTTATAGTTTCTTCTGGGAGGAGCCATAACTAGGTGTAGCCATAGATACATGAGAAAATACACCACTAATGATTGATCCCAAGGCCAATTAAGAACAAACAAGGGAATATTAAGACAAAAATTCCAACCACCGCATTAAGATCTAAGGTCACCATGATGACACCCCTGTTGATTAACCATGAATTAATACAAAACATGCATATCTAAAAATTGGGATTTGGTTTCTGTCAAACTCTGTTTATCCAACCTCCTATCATCATGCAACGGTGACAACCTTGTGCATCCCCCAACATATGCATGCACTCATATGCTAGTACAACAAGATCATCATAGAATATATCATAAACTTGTATGCAACCATCAACAAACTATTTCACAATTGCCATAAACGATTCACTACTCAAACAAAGAAATGGAGACACAATAGATCAAGGGAAAATAATAAATTGCATCATACATCATGTTTGCCAAGAGATTTTAGTAGGTATATGAGTGGATCTTGGTGGAGATGATGATGGAGAAGAGCCTCCCTAAGGGGGAGAGGCGGCGCCGACGTGGAGGAGGCAGCGCCCGGTGCAAGGAGGCTCCGACGCCATCCTATGGGCGACAGCTGCCCATGGGGGCAGCCTCTCTGTTCTTGGTGTTTTCTATCTCTGCCTCCCTTGTGTCGAGTATGCCCCGGGGGTCCTTATATAGTGATATCTAAGCTCAAAATAGGTCGGTGCGTGACAGATTGAAGCGAATCGGACGACAGAGGGCGAAAAGAGCATGTAGGGCGCGCCCCCTTGCTGGGCACGCCCTATGGGTTCTTTTTTCCTTCAAGGCCCAGCTTAGGTGTTTCTTCGTGCCTCGGGTGGCTCTCGTGGATAAAAAATGATGTTCCCAAAAGATGAGATCTTTTTGACTCCGTTTAGGTCCTTAAACATCAAAGACATGAAAAACATGGTTTTTCTGCCCTGCAGGGTTATAACCAAAATAAGGAGGATCATTGCTAAATCCCCATAAATCAATGTAAAACATGGATATAACATAATATATGATGCAAATATGTGGGTAAACATGTTAACAAAGTGCAAAGTTCATGTATGCATTTTACATGCATCACTCGCCGCTAGAACCGATTTGACCAAAATGAGGCGACCCGCCCTAGCGATAATCCCCCTCTGCCATGATGGGATGAACTCGATTGCCTTATCCAGGACTAGTTGCCAGTCTGCCTTTATCAGTGTCCTCAGAGCGAGTTGCAGCCCCAGTTACATAATGGGAAAGGCCTATAGTCTATAGCCCAGGACCAAGCTCACCATGGCCCCATCCTCCTCCGCTCCTCTGATCAAAGTAGTTGTCTACTTGATGTAGTTAATCGTCAGACCTGTGGCAGCGCCAAAGAGGCGCAAGATCTCCTGAATCGCAAGTACCTCTCCCTCATCAGGTTTGGTGAACAACACCCCGTCATTAGCATAGATGGATACACGCTGGAGCGGTAGGATTCTAGCCGGATTCTGGAAAAGGCGTGCCTCCATCGCCTGTCAGACTATTGGCACTAGGGGTACCACGTCCTGTTGGGACGTCGGACTAACAAGGCATGCCCTAGCGGACTCCTCAAGGAGTGCGACCCTCACGAGGGTGCATGAAGAACATGGAGCACCCTTCATCATCAATGACGGCTGCCTCACGAGGGGTGGCTTTGAAGTTCGGGGCACCGCGCGCTAGGTGACGAGCTAACAGGAAGTCCACGCTGAGGCTGGTCTGCCTCGGGAAAGAAAGATGCTGCCCCTTCCCCCTGGTGCAAAGGAAGGAGAGGATGGCACAAGGAGGTGGTAGAGCCAGACGCGCTGCTTTGGTGTAAAGAATCCAGAACGGAGCGGCGGTACAGCGACCGTCCACTACTCCACCCCACAGCTGGCAGACGGCCAGAAGAAGACAAGAGGAGGCCTACGCCTCCAGCGCGGGAATGTGGCCACCCTTCATGCCAAATGTTTTGGGCAAAGAGGACCAGTGCTTCCCTATATAAAGGACCCTCCTTCTACCTTAGGAAAGACTGATCTAGGGTGATCCCCTGCGATCCAAACCCTAGACATATCACCACCATTCTACCCTCACGAAGCCAAGCGAGCAATACAACAAAGCAGGAGTAGGGGCTTTACCTCCTCACGAGGGTCCTGAACCTGGGTAAAAAACCCGTGTCTCCTCTTTGCCGTGATTCCTGCTTCGCCGTTGCCACCATCGCCGAGGCTCCTTGGAAATGCATGTTCATCCCTCTCTTGAACCAAGGGATCATTGGATCCTAGTTCCTTCATGGGATAAATCTCCGACATTTGTCCGGTAGGGGGATGAGGCGTGCCAAGGGACCCTCATCAGAAAGAATGTAAGTGGCAGCGGCGTCTAACAATCCCGCATATGCCGCCCGCGAAAAAAGTCTCATACGGCATATATGTCGTGCCGCTAATACTAAGTGGCGTATCGTGGATGAGCCACCAACGCCAACGGCGCCAGCGGCTGGCTGTGCTCTTGTGATGCTAGCGACAGGTTGGTTAGTCCTTCATGTACATAGGGCCGCGGCAAGCCGTCAGGTGAGTTGCTGCTTTTGCGGTTTTCTTCACAAAAGACAACCTGAACCTACCAAGGGATGACGGAAATTCGATACAAGCTACGGGCCCATACAAGTTCAATCTGGCATGCACAAAGCTCGCTAGCTCTGATCGATTTTCTGGCGGTGTGCATACACAACAATGGGCTACCTAAGCAGGGCTGGCTGTAGTCTATGGCGACCTTGCCAAAGGCCAAGGGCCCATGCCGATGGGGGGACACAATCAGATATTTCCCTATATTTTATATCCTATATATCTCTAAAAAAATATCCATAGCCGTGAGAGAACCTGATTACTTTTTCTTGTTCATATAAATGGTCTCCATTTTGTCTAGATATGAATATGTCTAGTCTAAATAATTAACTGAATACATACGAATTTAGACATGCAAGGGCCTCACTTGGACGGTCGATCTTCTCGACGCACGTGGCGCGAACGCGATGCCAGAAGCCCAGGATGCCTCGATCTTTTGTGGCATAGGCGGATACGCCTCAATGACTCGGCCCCTCTGCTATGCAACGATTCTCTCGATCGTCGATCTCCAGCCGCCCCAACCCAACCAAATTCTCATTCGATCTCCGGTCGTCCTAATTCTGAAATTCAGCACCAGAGAATACGATGATCATAACTCAAATGCCCTAGCAGTTCTACGAGGGTGTCCCCGACTACTCCTCCTCCAACGAGGATGACGACCAGGACGACAACAACGACTACCATCCTGGCAGCCGACTACGACGAGGACGCCATCCTCGACCAGATCATAGATGTGTCGATGGAGGAGGAGAACACCAAATGGGAGGGCTACCGCGATGTCGTCCGACTAACAGGAATTCTCCTCCCTGCCTCCTCCCCCGCCGTTGTCGGCGTGGGTGACATCAATAGCTTCTCGGCACGAGATGATGCTGGGAGGCATAATTTCGCAGTCATCCTTGTGTTTCTAGGATCCACCTCGATGCGGTGAAAGGAAACGAGCTTTCTATAGGTTCCGACCGGAGGTGATATCCACCTCGATGTGGCGTCTCTAGGGGGCGATTCTGACGACAGCTAGCACCGGCGACTGGGGAGGATGGGAGGGGGATAGGACGGTGCTGCTTTGGGCAATCGATGGAGGGAAAAGATGGTCGGCATCGGCAACGCTGGTGGGAATGGTGCGGCGAGGCAGTAGCAATGGCGTGGAGGAGAATAAATTTGTGATTCAAGGCATTGCGGCGCGTATATTTGTGAGCCGTGGAGGCCGACTCCTAAATTTTTTCTCCTCTAAAACCATTTGGGGTTGGGTTAGAATCAGTTCCGACCGTTATATTAGAAAATATACTCCTCTAAACATCGAAAGAGGATGAGTTAGAGATGCTCTTAGTCAGTGAGCTCCACTTGTGGTTTTAGCTATAGCAGTATCATATCTCAAAAAAGGCTATAGTAGTATCAGCAAGAGATTAGCGGTAATGCATGTGTACATCATACTGACATGCTAGAGGTTGTTACGCCCATTTTAATGTATGTGCATCCATCAGTCCATAGAGCGTATGATATAGTTACGACACGTGCATGTCCATCAGCTCTATTCCAACAAGAATCACAGTTCTGATGACTCCTTGGTGGCGCTAGAGAACTTGGTGCTTGATATGGACTCTGTTGGGAACCCCAAGAGCAAGGTGTGAAGCAGCACAGTAGCAAGTCTTCTCTCAGTAAGAAACCGAGGTTATCTAACCAGTAGGAGGAAGAAAACGTCACACAAGTGTTGCAAGCAACGCGGAGATCTGCACAACACAAACTCAAGACCTTGCCCCAACGAATCAGTGAGGTTGTCAAGCTCACCGGTTTGCTATAACAAAGGATTAAACATATGGTGTGGAAGGTAATGGTTTGCAGCAAGTAAACAAGTAACAGTGGAAGATGTATCAATGGTAAAGATTGGACCGGGGTCCATAGTTCACTAGAGGTGCTCTCCTTAGATAAACATCATGCATGAAGGGTAAACAAATTACAGTAGGGAAATTGACAGGAACTGAGCAAGGCATAACAATGCAATTACTAGTCAGAAAGATCCTATGGGATTCGATTGGGCAATACAACAAGATACATAGACCGCCATCCAACTGCATCTATGACTAGAAGTCTACCTTCAGGTTATCATCCGAACCCTCTCCAGTATTAAGTTGCAAGCAACAGACAACTCCATTAAGCAAATTGTGTAAGGTAAACAGTCCACATGTTCCATGAACAAGAGACCGTTGTTTTCTCTTTAACACCCCGAGAAAACCACTACTAGAAAATCGCTGTTGTTTATACTTTGTGCATCGTCATGACATTAGCATGCATCTTTTTGTCTAAAACTATTTTGCTAAAAGCCTATTTTTGTTTTCTAAAATATTCTCTCTCCATTTCAAATGTAAAACCCTCGGTCCGCCCAGATGTTTTGTTTGCCTAAAGTATTTTACCAAAAGAATATTTTAAAACTAAATAAAAAAATAAAACTATTTTAACCGAAGAGACAGTCTAGGCGGTCAGGCCAGAGGCCCAACCGGCCAAACCACCTACTATCCGGCCCATCTAAAATAATACCCTAACCCTAAATTCCTAGAAACCCTAGATCCCCTACCCCTAACTCCCTCACCTGCCGCCGCCACCCCTGTTTGAACCCACACATACAACACAGCACACACGCACATGCCCCTGTCGCACCACACAACCATGCAACCACCCACCATCGCGTGAGACCGACCCTACCCTGGCCCCGCAACCACTCTCCCTCGCGATGCACTCCCTCCCCGACGCCATCGCCTCCCTCTGCGGCTCTGCCTCGTACCAGGCTCCACCGCCGCCAGGGCTCCTCCCTTCCCGAGCGTCCGCCGCCTCCTGCGCCTCCCTCTCCTCGCCCTTGAGCCAGGTGCTCCCTTTCGTCGCGAGCGCCCGCCGTCGGATCCCAGGCGTCCCGCGTCCTCCTTCTCTCCTGTGCGCTGTCGCCTCCGCCTACAGGTCGCCCCTCTGCCGGCGTGCTCCCGCGGCCACCTCACCACCCGCGCCTGCCGTCGCCCCCTCCCTCGCTCTCCCCGGCGCCACCCTGTGCCGAGCCAGGACCTAGGCCTCCATCGTCCCCTGCCCGGCACTTCGTCTCCCCGTTGCCAAGCCCTGCTGCCCCAGCGCCGCCGCGGGCGCCCTCCTCCTGGCCAGACGCAGCTCTGTAGTGGCGTGCTTGCCGAGCCCGTGTGATCTCCTTCCGCTGTCCTCGACCCCAGCAAGGCTCCGTCATCCGCTACAGGCGCCCGCGACCTTGGGGTCGTCTGCCGAGTGTCCTGGCGTCCTCGTGAGTCAAGCCCATGTTGTGGTACTTGCTCATCTATCCAAGCCGTGTCCGCGACTCCTCAACACGGCCTTGCTCTGTTCATTGATTTGCAGGTCCTCGCGGGCATGGAGTGATCTCCTTTCATCTGTTGGTGTACCGGGGCACCTTAGAACCAACGTGTGATTGGTGAACTTTTCCCTAACGTGTCATCACCAAGTCCAAGATCCGTGAGCCCTACTTGTACACCCGAGCTGCTGCTCGAAGATCTCTGCCAAGATCTTCGAAGACAACCGAAGCCAGGATCCGCCTACCTACAACTCGAGAACCTCGGGAGAAGGTGAACCCGAAGAAATCATGGCATCCGATAAGTTCGCCAGCGACCACCACGACGCCAAGGTCGTCTACATGGAACGAGAAGATCTCCCACATGGACTACCCCGAAGCCCTGATCCGAAGACTGATCCCTCGAGCCCCTCGGAACCAAGATCGTTGAGACCATGTGTGATCCCCTTTCCGAGCCCTATTTTATAAATCAACATCTATATGAATTGTTGCCTACAATTATTCATGCTTGCACACATCTCATGTGGTTGGGAGGCATTATGCAGATTCACCTAAATTAAATATGGGGTCATATGCAGGCTTATCTAGTCTTATATTGGCCCCAATTAAAGTTATGTAGCGAACCGGTGATATATTTTGCCATGTTAAGACAACATTTTAATTGCGGGCTATCTAAACAATATGAACTTAGTAATTAATCGTCGGGGCCCCGGTTCCGCTTAATATTGCCTAATTGCATCGCATCCTTACCATGCCATACATCATACATGCATCATGCCCGTTCTTATGTCATAGAATTAAATAGTGCATCGGGTGTTTCTTCTAGTGTTTTGCTTCTTTACGGATTAGGCCGATGAGTTGATGCGAGTGTCAACCCGATCTTCGGCTAAACCTTCGGCAATGTTTTCAGGCAAGCATTCTCCCCCTTTCTACCTATTTTACTTTTATAGTCTTTATCTCCTCCTGTTGATCTATTGCTATCTGTGTTGCGATGCTCTAGTTTTCGTACCCGGGGTACCCATTGCAGCCTAATATTGTCTTGGACACATCCTATTACCTGTTGATTGGTAGATAGTTGGACTTGCGTGTCGTAGTCGCTTGCTCAAGTGCTGTTGCGTGTCGTCAAGTACCACAATTGTTGGAGTAATGTCGCACGTTTAATGTTGGAGATGATCATGGCTTTAATTATCGTTTAATAACTAAAATTGAAGTAGGTAAATGCAGAGGCACTGGTGGGTAATAGACAATATTTGGTTTTTAACCGCTCACTGGTGTCCCGTAGGACCCCGAGTTCTTGACACCTGTTCCGAGATCGAGCGCACAAACCACAGGTGGGGTGTGTGGGCACCCCCATCGATTACTACCTGATTTCAAAGTACTGTACCAGGGGCCACAAAGTAGTTTGGGGCTTTATTACTATCCTGTACTTATGCCATGCTTTACTGCTTTATTTACGATTGCACGTGGAGCGCCTATACTGTTTTGGATCGCGGCATGATTTCGCGGTATCGACAAGCCCAGTCACACTTTCGGGTTCCCAGTCGTTTACAGCCGTTCTCGCAAACCCTGGGTCCGTCTCGGAGACCGGCCGACTTCGTTACGGGTAGCTTAGTGGGGTGTGCCCCCATGTGCTTGCTTTGGGTCTAGGAAACGTCGTGTCCGAAACCCCGTCGACATACCGTTGGGTGTATGTTTTGTGATCTTGTACCTACCTGATCTGACAACAAGGGTGTAGGTGCGTGTGGAAACTTTGGTGCACCCCTGCAGGGTTAAATCTTTTCGAGAAGCCGTGTCCGCGGTTATGGACGACTTGGAGCACAGTTCTCGATCATAGACAACTATAACTAAAGTTTATTGTTATAATTTGACTTGTATCCGATATGACTAGTAATCAGCTTCACTACAACGGAATGGCTAAATAAAAGTACCAACAACTGCTGGGTTTGGGATATCTCATGCTTATTGTATCTGACTAGTAAGTGTTGCAACTACAACGGAATGGTTAACTAAAACTGCCCAATGCTTATTATATCAGGATGACTATCTATACCTGACTAGTAATTGCTGCAACGATAACTGAATAAATAAAACTGCCAACTGTGTGAGTTCCTCGGTTGACTTCCTCGTTTGGTCTCGAGGGGGAAATACCAGGATGGGTATGTTTGGTGGTAGCATCAAGTTGGTTCCGAATAGGTCTTTCTTATCCCTCTCTGATAGCCGACAGTTATATCGAGTCTCTATAGGTTGTTTAGTGCATGCTGCGCTGCCGCTTCAGTCCACCATACCTATGTAGGCGAGGACCGCCGAATTCTAGCCTCGCCGTGTACTGGCCTCAGTACTGACCGCTCTCTCTTTTTTCCTTTGCCCTTTGTCGGCACCCCTTTTGTTTAAGCAGGTTTGAGATCGACGTCGTTAGCAGGGTTACCCTTCCGGCTTGGCCTGGGCAAGGTTATGGACGCCATTGGTTATTCTTCAGGGCTCTTAGCCCCATTTGCATCTTGTCCGTAGTCGGACGCTGTATCATTTTCAAGTTGATTTGGATCTTTGTATTGTGTATCCGTATTCTTGACTCATGGAGTCATTGTTGTATCTATATATCTGTTCTATGGGTTCCATCGTGGACTATTGTGTAATGATATTACTTCGTTTTCCACCCGCACGAAAGTGCCTGGTGGGCACCTTTGAATCGTTTCTATGCGAGTTTGGCGGGGATCGCTAAAATTTGCATAGGGCCGATTTCGAGGGTGTTACAGAGTGGTATCAGAGCTCAGCAGTTGCGATACCCCACTGGTCCAGCCTGTAGGATAACCTAGCTAACTGCCGATGTAGAGTGTCAAAACTATTTTGGAAAATCGGTTGGATAGATCTGATTAGGTCTATTTTTACTCCTTACCCCTCTGCTATTCTCCTCTTACCTTTGCGTGTTTTGAATCTACCCCTTATCTTTTCTTCGAGTCCAGGAATTCTCGTGGTTGGGATTCTGTCGTACCTTCAGGGTTTCGCTTCCTCTTGTAACGGTGCTTTGACATTTTGTCTTCATGCCATCTGAGGAGTTTTCCTCTGTTGTACCTTTTAGTGGATCAAAATTCACTAAAAATTTTCTTTAGATCTTCCGGTGTTTTCAAACATGACGACATCATCTGCAATCCGATCTGATGAAGAGCCTGCATCACCCTTTTGTATCCGAAGCTTTCCGAACCTCGCTTGTCGAGATCTTCAGTCTAAAATCTGAAAGTTGGTTGCATAATCCGTCTGTTCATGTACATAGTAATGTTTTGAGTGCGGGATGGAGTCGCGACCATACCACTACTTCAATCATTCGCTTTTGTACATTGAATGGTGGATCGATGCAATTCTTACTCCTTCCATGGAATTTAGAGGTGGCCTTAACTTTTGAGACCTCTTCCTTCGTCTGTGTTTTGTCGGGGTGTTCTCCCGATGAAGCTGAGCACCGACCCTTGTTGGTGGTGTCGCCGATTTCAAGATGGAGCAAGGGTCATTGTTAGTGGTGTCGCAAGGATCTACCCGAAGTGAGAAGATTCAGAGAGTCGGCCTTCTTCCCCATACCAGGAGGCGGATCTCGAGGGCGAGATCCATTGTTAGTGGTGTCGAATTGTAACACCCCGAGAAAACCACTACTAGAAAATCGCTATTGTTTATACTTTGTGCATCGTCATGACATTAGCATGCATCTTTTTGTCTAAAACTATTTTGCTAAAAGCCTATTTTTGTTTTCTAAAATATTCTCTCTCCATTTCAAATGTAAAACCCTCGGTCCGCCCAGATGTTTTGTTTGCCTAAAGTATTTTACCAAAAAAATATTTTAAAACTAAATAAAATAATAAAACTATTTTAACCAAAGAGACAGTCTAGCGGTCAGGCCAAAGGCCCAACCGGCCAAACCACCTACTATCCGGCCCATCTAAAATAATACCCTAACCCTAAATTCCTAGAAACCCTAGATCCCCTACCCCCAACTCCCTCACCTGCCGCCGCCACCCCTGTTTGAACCCACACATACAACACAGCACACACGCACATGCCCTTGTCGCACCACACAACCATGCAACCACCCACCATCGCGTGAGACCGACCCTACCCTGGCCCCGCAACCACTCTCCCTCGCGATGCACTCCCTCCCCGACGCCATCGCCTCCCTCTGCGGCTCTGCCTCGTACCAGGCTCCATCGCCGACAGGGCTCCTCCCTTCCCGAGCGCCCGCCGCCTCCTGCGCCTCCCTCTCCTCGCCCTCGAGCCAGGTGCTCCCTTCCGTCGCGAGCGCCCGCCGTCGGATCCCAGGCGTCCCGCGTCCTCCTTCTCTCCTGTGCGTTGTCGCCTCCGCCTACAGGTCGCCCCTCTGCCGGCGTGCTCCCACGGCCACCTCACTACCCGCGCCTGCCGTCGCCCCTCCCTCGCTCTCCCCGGCGCCACCCTGTGCCGAGGCAGGACCCAGGCCTCCATCGTCCCCTGCTCGGCACTTCCTCTCCCCGTTGCCAAGCCCTGCCGCCTGCTGCCCCAGCGCCGCCACGGGCGCCCTCCTCCTGGCCGGACGCAGCTCTGTAGTGGCGTGCGTGCCGAGCCCGTGTGATCGCCTTCCGCTGTCCTCGACCCCAGCAGGGCTCTGTCATCCGCTACAGGCGCCCGCGACCTTGGGGTCGTCTGCCGAGTGTCCTGGCGTCCTCGTGAGTCAAGCCCATGTTGTGGTACTTGCTCATCTATCCAAGCCGTGTCCGTGACTCCTCAACACGGCCTTGCTCTGTTCATTGATTTGCAGGTCCTCGCGGGCATGGAGTGATCTCCTTTCATCTGTTGGTGTACCGGGGCACCTTAGAACCAACGTGTGATTGGTGAACTTTTCCCTAACGTGTCATCACCAAGTCCAAGATCCACGAGCCCTATTTGTACACCCGAGCTGCTGCTCGAAGATCTCTGCCAAGATCTTCGAAGACAACCGAAGCCAAGATCCTCCTACCTACAACTCGAGAACCTCGGGAGAAGGTGAACCAGAAGAAATCATGGCATCCGATAAGTTTGCCAGCGACCACCACGACGCCAAGGTCGTCTACATGGAACGACAAGATCTCCCACACGGACTACCCCGAAGCCCTGATCCGAAGACTGATCCCTCGAGCCCCTCGGAACCAAGATCGTTGAGACCATGTGTGATCCCCTTTCCGAGCCCTATTTTATAAATCAACATCTATATGAATTGTTGCCTATAATTATTCATGCTTGCACACATCTCATGTGGTTGGGAGGCATTATGTAGATTCACCTAAATTAAATATGGGGTCATATGCGGGCTTATCTAGTCTTATATTGGCCCCAATTAAATTTATGTAGCGAACCGGTGATATATTTTGCCATGTTAAGACAACATTTAAATTGCGGGGTATCTAAACAATATGAACTTAGTAATTAATCGTCGGGGCCCCGGTTCCGCTTAATATTGCCTAATTGCATCGCATCCTTGCCATGCCATACATCATACATGCATCATGCCCGTTCTTATGTCATAGAATTAAATAGTGCATCCGGTGTTTCTTCTAGTGTTTTGCTTCTTCACGGATTAGGCCGATGAGTTGATGCGAGTGTCGACCCGATCTTCGGCTGAACCTTCGGCAATGTTTTCAGGCGAGCATTCTCCCGCTTTCTACCTATTTTACTTTTATAGTCTTTATCTCCTCCTGTTGATCTATTGCTATCTCTGTTGCGATGCTCTAGTTTCGTACCCGGGGTACCCATTGCAGCCTAATATTGTCTTGGACACATCCTATTACCTGTTGATTGGTAGATAGTTGGACTTGCGTGTCGTAGTTGCTTGCTCAAGTGCTGTTGCGTGTCATCAAGTACCACAGTTGTTGGAGTAATGTCGCACGTTTAATGTTGGAGATGATCATGGCTTTAATTATCGTTTAATAACTAAAATTGAAGTAGGTAAATGCAGAGGCACTGGTGGGTAATAGACAATATTTGGTTTTTAACCGCTCACTGGTGTCCCGTAGGACCCCGAGTTCTTGACACCTGTTTCGAGATCGAGCGCACTAACCACAGGTGGGGTGTGTGGGCACCCCCATCGATTAGTACCTGATTTCAAAGTACTGTACCGGGGGCCACAAAGTAGTTTGGGGCTTTATTACTATCCTGTACTTATGCCATGCTTTACTGCTTTATTTACAATTGCGCGTGGAGCGCCTGTACTGTTTTGGATCGCGGCATGATTTCGCGGTATCGACAAGCCCAGTCACACTTTCGGGTTCCCAGTCGTTTACAGTCGTTCTCGCAAACCCTGGGTCCGTCTCGGAGACCGGCCGACTTCGTTACGGGTAGCTTAGTGGGGTGGCCCCCCATGTGCTTGCTTTGGGTCTGGGAAATGTCGTGTCCGAAACCCCGTCGACATACCGTTGGGTGTATGTTTTGTGATCTTCTACCTACCTGATCTGACAACAAGGGTGTAGGTGCGTGCGGAAACTTTGGTGCACCCCTGCAGGGTTAAATCTTTTTGAGAAGCTGTGTCCGCGGTTATGGACGACTTGGAGCACAGTTCTCGATCATAGACAACTATAACTAAAGTTTACTGTTATAATTTGACTTGTATCCGAAATGACTAGTAATCAGCTTCACTACAACGGAATGGCTAAATAAAAGTACCAACAACTGCTGGGTTTGGGATATCTCATGCTTATTGTATCTGACTAGTAAGTGTTGCAACTACAACGGAATGGTTAACTAAAACTGCCCAATGCTTATTATATCAGGATGACTATCTATACCTGACTAGTAATTGCTGCAACGATAACTGAATAAATAAAACTGCCAACTGTGTGAGTTCCTCGGTTGACTTCCTCGTTTGGTCTCGAGGGGGAAATACCAGGATGGGTATGTTTGGTGGTAGCATCAGGTTGGTTCCGAATAGGTCTTTCTTATCCCTCTCTGATAGCCGACAGTTATATCGAGTCTCTATAGGTTGTTTAGTGCATGCTGCGCTGCCGCTTCAGTCCACCATACCTATGTAGGCGAGGACTGCCGAATTCTAGCCTCGCCGTGTACTGGCCTCAGTACTGACCGCTCTCTCTTTTTCCTTTGCCCTTTGTCAGCACCCCTTTTGTTTAAGCAGGTTTGAGATCGACGTCGTTAGCAGGGTTACCCTTCCGGCTTGGCCTAGGCAGGGTTATGGACGCCATTGGTTATTCTTCAGGGCTCTTAGCCCCATTTGCATCTTGTCTGTAGTCGGACGCTGTATCATTTTCAAGTTGATTTGGATCTTTGTATTGTGTATCCGTATTCTTGACTCATGGAGTCATTGTTGTATCTATATATCTGTTTTGTGGGTTCCATCGTGGACTATTGTGTAATGATATTACTTCGTTTTCCACCCGCACGAAAGTGCCTGGTGGGCACCTTTGAATCGTTTCTATGCGAGTTTGGCGGGGATCGCTAAAACTTGCATAGGGCCGATTCCGAGGGTGTTACATCTCTCTAGTAGCAATAGCACATCTAGAACCAAAGATATTATTGTCACTTTCCTTGAAAACTAGAGGCATGAATCCACTATCGAGCATAAATACCCCGTCTTGGAGTCACTAGCAACTATTTGGCCAAGATAGCTACTAACAACGGAGAGCATGCAAGATCACAAACAACACAGACATGATAGAATCATAAAGACAAAACCATTAATCAAAGCAACATAATACTCTCAATATCCATCGTATCCCCGCAAAGACAACATGCAGGATTACAAATAGATTAGATCTTAATCATGAACGGATCTCACAAGATCTATACATGAAAGCACAAGGAGGAGATACAACCAACTAGCTACTACATGGACCCATAGTCCAAGGTGGAACTACTCACACATCATACCGGAGAGAAGACCTCCAGGATGATCTCCCCTCCGGCAGGGTGCCGGGAAGAACTTCAGATCCCCTCAATTTAAGGACGACGGTGGCGGTGGCTACAGAAGGTTTCGTGGAATATTGATCGGGTACTTAGGGTTTCTGCATCAGGGGCTTCTTATAGGCGAAGGGGGAGGCTGAGGCGGTGGCCAGGGGCCCCACACCCTGCCTAGGCACGGGGTAGGGCCCACTCGTGCCTAGGGGGTCTGGGCGCCCTGACACGCCTCTCCGTCTCCCCTCTGGACTTCTTGTTCCCCACGGAAAGTTATTGACTTTGGCTTTTGTCCCGTCCAATTCCGAGAATATTTCCTTACTAGCTTTTCTGGCACCAAAAATAGCAGAAAACAGGCAACTGGCACTGTGGCAACTTGTTAATAGGTTAGTACCAGAAAACATGTAAAAAGCACCTCAAAGTGTAGACAAAGCAAAGCAAAGTAGATACTAAACAAGCATGGAGCATCAAAAATTATAGATACGTTTCCGACGTATCAAGTTCCAACAAGGATAGTTGTGCAGCACCGAAGAGCGCATTGCCGCGTGAGTATAATGAACACGACCAAAATGAGTGAGAAACGATTAACCATGAAGCGGCGTCGTGGCACCACTTAACCACATAAATCCACCAGGAATCTTAAACGGCTACCACAAATTCCACTTAAGCGAGATGCGGCTGAAGCGGCTACAGCCACATAGTCCAGTGGATGAGCCACTTACATCCTGACTCATCGGCGACGACAACATAGTCGCTCGCAGCAAGCATCACGACAACCGCTCCCGGTGGGAGCAGTATAAAAGGATCGGGGGCTCCCGCCATGCCTTTCCCATGCCCGCACCCTGCTTCAGCGCCAGTGACAACTCTGTGCCACGTCTTCCTGCCGAGGCACGCGGGAAAAACACCCCTTCTATCCCAACACCAGCTCTGGCACGCCGGACCCCACTCACCCCAGAAGCGACGCTCCTCATGGTAAGGAGCTCCTTCACTACTCGCACACGGAAGGCGCCCGAGAGGAATGGCAAGCCCGTCTCACGACCCTGATGGATGTCGCCTAGGATAGACCCGAGGTGACGGTAGCACGGCCAGGCGACATCGCGCATGGTGCACCCCCTCCACCCCCGCTCTTCAAGGGACCCAGGGGCTCGAGCGTCTCGGGGCTACCCGCTGTGCCGTACCCCGGGTTGGACCAGTCGAGGGGCGAGGTCGCCCGGTCAACAAAATACTTGCAGGTAACCCTGGCGAGGCGCTGAGGGCATGAGGCCTGGGTCCTCCAGACCATATTGGCAGTCAGGGTCTAGATTAGAGTGGCCCTTGTCGGTGGCGTAGCCATCAGCTGCTCCAGCTGCCCGACCATGGTCGAACGTCTCTGCAAGGTGGTGTGGCCAGCCAAGTTCAAGCCAGAGATGTCGCCACACTATAATGGCACCACCAACCCCACGGAGTTATTACAACTCTACACCATGGGAGTCGAGGAAGCAGGAGGCGATGACCACGTCCTCGCCAACTTGTTCCCCATGGACTTGGTGGGGTAGGCCCGCGCCTGGCTACTAAACCTTCCTGAAGGGTCCATCAGCTCATGTCAGAGCTCTGCGAACTCTTTGTCACCAAGTTTGGGGACCCGGGCAGGCGGGCGTGCACCTGCAACGACCTTAGGAGGGTCAGGTAGGGCCCAGACGAAACTCTGTGCAAATATCAGCAACGCTTCGACCAGACACTCGTCGGGGTTGCAGGTTCCTCCGACGCGGAGGTCATTACGGCTTTTGACGAGGGGGTCGCTGACACCCGGGCACTCGGTGGATTGGCCGCCACAGAGATAACCTCGCAGTGGTTGCCGAGCTCTTTACGTTAGTCGATCGCTGTGCCAAGGAGGAAATGGGCGACCTGTTCTCCCATGGCGATAAGGAGTCAGAAGACACGACAATGGATCCCAAGGGAAGCGCCGACCAGCACACAAGGAAGGCCACCAGGAGGCGCCTAGCCGGCAAGGTGTAGGCGGAGCGCCTGACCAGGGTCCATACTGCGTCTTCCACCAGAGACAAGGCCATGACACCAGCGAATGCGTTAGACTCAGGAAGGTGAGAGAAGATTACGACATAAAGAGAAGGCGCGAGCTGAGCATCAAGCATGGCAAAGCTCCGCGCACCAGATCCCCGGACCTTTATCCCTTCAGGAGGCAGGTTCACAGGCTCCGCGCGCTATAGCCTCGGACCTTTAGGCCCGGGGGCTGGCGGGGGGGGGGGGGGGGTCGTAGAGTCACAACTATGCCAGAGGGCTAGCGAGGCAAGGGACGCCTCCACCCATCAAGAGGTGCAGGACAGGCCACGACTCCACTCTCCCAAGGTGACTCTTGTCCCACTCTCTTTCGCTGGTCAATTTTCCCCCACCCCCACCCCCGGGGGGTAGGGTTTTGAGAAAGGGAATGGCCGCTGTTACCTACGATTTCTATTTATTCTCTTCTGCAAACACATTCGTTCTACTTGTTCTTTCTTTCTTGCCATGCGCTTGTCATGTTCTCGTCTATCTACCACACGAGCAGGGGCTGGGATGGTGCTATCGCCAGAACTTTCCCCGTCAATGTCGGGATCTAAAGTGTCGAGCTCTGAACTTGTGAACTAGCTCCTGCGATAAGTCACCTCACCCACGATTCTCGGTGCTTGAAACCCTCACATGGTGTATAAACAAAATAAGCCAACATTGGAGGCACGACAGGCCCAGGGGTGTGTTAGCACTTGGGTAGGATCGTCAAAACGTGTAGGACCTAGGATCCCCCCTGGGAAGATCACAGGCATGCAGGGCCCGTGGTGCTCCCTCCAGGAGGCCTACGGGCGGCTCGAGATGTAGGGGTTCGTAGCATGGAAAACAAAAAAATTCTACCGCATAAACACACACAAGCCAAGATCTATCTACTAGATTGTAGCAACAAGTCGATAGAGTACTCACCCTCGAAAATTCCAAAGCGGTTAACGAGAGTGGATTCTCGTGGGTGATGTAGTCGTTCACTTGCCGATCTCAAGATCGCGTAGACGATCTTTCCGACGTCGCGTTCCGACAGCGCTCCCGAGTCGGTCACATGTTTGGTACTCGATGAAGACCTTCATCTCCCTTGTTCCAACAGGCAGTGGAGGCTGTATCTCTCTCCTCGCGATTTCGACAGCATGACGCCGTGGTGTCGGCAGTAGAGGGGAGATCCTGTAGGGCTTCGCCTAAGTTGGAGCGAATATGGTGTAGTAGAAGAGGTCTTCGATGATCTAGGATTTAGAGGGCGCCGAGGAGGTGGAGGTGTCCGGCGGCTAGAGAGGGCTAGGCGGCAGCAACTTAGGAGGAATCCTAGGTGGTGGCGACTTGGGGTCGCCGGCGGCTAGGCTAGGGTTTGTTATGTAAGGGGTAGGGGCGCCCTAACCCTTAGGTAGGATTCCTTCCCTCCCACCACTTGGAAGTCAAAGTCCCACTTTGACTTTTTCAAACTGCCTTATTTTGACTTTCAAACTAGAGTTTAATTTCTCTCTTCCAGGTGTCCAGCCAAGTGACCTAGGACATGATGCAACCATTCCACTTTGTCAAGACATATCCATGTACCCCTCCCCTTCCGGATCGGTGGACCTTCTAGACCCTTCCAGAACATTCCGGTGAAAACACCAGAACCATTCCCGAACTCCGAAATTAGACTTTCCTTATGTGAATCTTATTCTCTGGACTATTCTAGATCTCCTCGTGATATCCGGATCCCAACCGAGACTTCGAACTACATTCGGTCTCTTTACTCACTTTCCATATCTACTAAACAACATTGAATCCTTAAGTGTGTCTCCCTACAGTTCGTGAATTATGCAGACATGACCGAGACTCTTCTCCGATCAATAACCAATAGAGAAATCTAGAAATTCATATAGCTCCCACATATTTCTATGATTACTTTGTGATCGAATGAACCATTTACATATGATAACAATTTCCCTTTATCTCGTGATACTTTACTTATCCGAGGTTTGATCGTCGGTATCTCCGCATACCTAGTTCAACCTTGTTACCGATAATTACTCTTTACTCGTTCCTGTGATATGTGATCCCTTGTGAGCCAGACACATGCTTGCAAGCTAATTGGATGACATTCCACCGAGAGGGCCCAGAGTATATCTATCTGTCATATGGATGGACAAATCCCACTCTTAATCCATGTGCCTCAACACATACTTTCTGAACACTCAATGCCACCTTTATAACCACCCATTTATGAAGTGGTGTTTGATGCCATCAAAGCGTTCATCCGATGATGGTGATTAACATGATCTCATGGTCTAAGGATTTAGGTTACTATGTATCTGAAAGCTTATAGCAAACAAACTATTGAAATGACTTGATCTTTATGCTACGCTTAATTATAGGAATATGTCCATCACACCATTCTCCTAATGATATTATCTTGTTGTTAATAACATCTCAATGTTCATGATCATCTATTAACCAACAAGCTAGTATTACAAATAGGATTTACTACGGACTCTAACAAGTTTACAAATCACAAAAATATTAATGTTTCCAGTTAATACAATTATAGCATGAATGTAAATATTTATCATAAACACAAAGATATAATAATAACTACTTTTATTATTGCCTCTTGGGAATATCTCCAATAGTCTCCTACTTGCACTAGAGTCAATAATCTAGATTACATGGTAATATACCGAACACCCATGGCGGTTTCGTGTTGGTCATGTTTTGCCCTCGGGACAGGTTTAGTCAATGGATCCGCCACATTTAGAGTTGTGTGTACTTTGCAAATCTTTATCTCATCATCTTGGACATGCTCTTGAATAGCGTGAAAATGCAGCTTGATATGCTTCAGCTTCTTGTGTGACCTTGGCTCCTGAGCATTGGCTATGGCACCCATGTTATCACAGTAGATAGACATTGGGTCCATCGCACTGGGAACCACACCAAGCTGTGTAATGAACTCCTTATCCATATCGCCTCTTGGTGAAGCCTCTAAAGCAGCTATGTTTTACGATTCAGTTGAAGATCTTGCCATAACGCTTTTCTTTGCACTCCTCTAGCTCACTGCTGCACCATTCAATGTAAATACGTATCCAGATTGAGATTTAGAATCATCCGAATCGGTGTTCCAACTAGCATCGATGTAACCATTAACAAAGATATGTTCATCACCTCCATAAGAAAGAACCATATCCTTAGTTCTTCTCAAGTACTTAAGGATGTTTTTCACCGCTGTCCAATGATCCACCCCTGGATCACTTTGATATCTTCTAGTCAAACTAGCAGCATATGCAATGTCGGGTCTAGTACATAGCATGACATACATGATAGATCCTATGGTTGAGGCATAGGGATTCTTATTCATACTCTCTCTATCTTATGTCGTAGTAGGACTTTGAGTTTTACTCAAGGTCGTATTGGGAAACATGGGCAAGAACCCTTTCTTGCTATCTTCCATTCCAAACCTCTTTATAACTTTGTCCAAACATGTACTCTGTGAAAGCGATATTAGGCGACTCGATCTATCTCTATAAATCATTATGCTTAATATGTAAGCAGCTTCGCCAAGATCCTTCATTGAAAACTATTATTCAAATAATCTTTGACTCTTTTAAGAAGGTCTACATCATTCCCAATCAAAAATATGTCGTCCACATATAGTACTAGGAATGCTACGGAGCTCCCACTCACTTTCTTGTAAATACAAGCTTCTCCATAAGTTTGTATAAAACCAAAACTTTTGATCACCTTATCAAAAGGTTGATTCCAACTTCGAGATGCTTCCTTCAATCCGTAAATGGACCTTTGAAGTTTGCATACCTTGTTAGCATCCTTAGGATCGACAAAACCTTTGGGTTGTACCATATACATGTCACATCCCAAGATTTTCCAAATCTTGTTATGTGAAAAATAAATGAATAAAATAAAACTTTGTTGATTTTCAGGGTGAGAAGAAACTTTTTGAATCCAATTGGAAACTTTCAAAACCTATTTGGATCAAATAAAATCCTAAAGGTATTTAAAAAGATGAATAAACAATGAAGTTAAAATATTTGGAATCACTATTTTTGGATCTTTAATAAAAAGATATGGTTTTTATAAAGCAAAGGTAGAAATAGAAATAAGGATTATTTTATAAGCCAAATTAAAACTTGGCCAAGCCTTTGAAATAAAATATTTCTATTTGATAAAAATAGTAAAGGTTTATTTAAATAAAATAATAGGGATTTATTAATACCCAATTTTGTTAAAGTAAAGACTTTTCCCATTTTAATTAAACACTAAAACTTTTTATTTTATTTTAAATGAGTTTTCCAAGTGTTTTATATTTTCAAATAAAACCTACTAAAATAGTTTTGTTATTGTTTAGATTTCAAATGGAGTTTTTAAATAAAACAAATCCTATTTGAATTAATGATCAAGGTCTCTTTTATTTAATTATTAATGGACCCTAAAAAGAATAAGAATATTATTTTATTTTGGACTTTGTATTGTGGTTAAACAGAACTAAACTCAATACAAAGTGTGGTGGAAGTTTGATTGATTGGAATGTTTGAATTGTTTGATTGAATTTCAAAACAGAAAATCAAATGGAAAAGGGAAAAAGTTTCAGTACAAAAAAAATGCTAAAGGACTTGACCCAACTAAGCAGGCCCAGCAGCCCAGCTCCAGCCCACCAGCTCGCCCTCAGCGAATCATTTTCCTACTCAACCGCGAACCCGCAGAGTCCCAGACAGGTGGCCCCTCTCCCTATCTCTCTCCCTCGTTGACAGCAAGGCCCCACACCAGTGTGCATCATCTTTAAACCCGCGACAATTCCTCCTCGCCGTTTCTGACTTGATTGCCGCGAATCAATTTGCATCAATGGAGGCGTTAACCGCTCCAACGTCTACGCCCTCTTAATCTCCTGACACTCCTCGCCATTTCCCCTCAGAAACCACTGCACGGGAGCCACCAGGCTGCCTTGAATCGGTTTTGCACCGCCGCTGCACCGGCGAGCTTCTCCAGCGAATTCCGTCCAGCACCCTCACCCCCGCAAGCTCTGCTTCACGCGAGAGTGATCCCCAGCCTCTGGCGCTTCTCCCTGTACTTTCCGTTCAACCGCGCTCGCCCCAGAGCGTCGACAAAGACAAGCACAAACGCGCTGCCGCGTCTGCCACCTCTCCGGCGACCCCCTCCCCGTAAGAACTGAACGCCCCTTTATCTCTGCTTGCAAGCCGTGTGTTCAGTATCTTCACGCGCACCTAACCGTGTCTTTTTTTTGCTCTGTCATGGCCTATAGCCTCGCCTCCGACAAGAACCAGACGGACCTGACAGTGAGCACAGCTCCGGCGAGCAATCCGCTCCGTTCCTGTGCGCCCCTCGACGAACCGACCATGCCTCGAGCTTCACCGTAACCCTGCGAGCATGGTGAGACCCTCCTCTGTCTTCATTGCTTCCTGTAACCGCCGCTAGCCAACGTCTGACCGCGCACCGCCACCTGCCGCCGCCAGCGCCGCCCGTCAATGGCCAGTGTGCTGTGCGTCGTGCGATTAAGATCCTACGGCTGCGATTAGATCTAACCGAAGGGGTACGCGCCCATCTGAGCCACGCATTCTAAGTTAGATCCTACGGTTCAGCGAGCTCGATCCGCCCGAAGAGGTACCGGCCAATGAGATTGAGCCGCGTGGCACTAGTTCTGTTTAAAACAAAATTTTGAATCTAATTAAGTTGCAAACTTGTAAATTCCATAACTTTCAAACCACACGTCCAAATTTTGCAAATTTTATATCAATGGATTAAGAAAAACAAGCCCTAGCCAACCATGCACTTTGTTTAGTAAAAAGCTTCTGGTAAACTGGTTGAATTTGCAGAAACTTGTGTAGGCTTGTTTTGAATATAAAAATTGTTGTAGATAAAATTTAATGTGAAATCTTTGTAAAATGTTTTGTTGTGAACCTACTGACCTTAGGAACCAACTTATGGATTTAAAAATGTATTTTGTGAAGATTAGGATTGAATAATTGAATTAGCCCATTTCTAGTCAAATAAGAACATTGATTTTGGATATGGAAATAATTTTTGAGAAAAACCTTTGGGAAATATGTTGATTCAAACCTACTGACCCTAAACACCAAGTTTTGTGAATAAACAACTTATTTGGTGAACAATATAAAATTGTTGCTTTGCTAAAAAAAACATTTTCCACCACATAAAATAATGATTTGATTTAAAAATGGTTTATAGATAAAACCCTTTTGCAAATGATTTTGCCACTTTAGCAATGACCACTTTGGACCTTACAATGTCTAGAACCTAGTAGAAACCACCTTTGCAAATAAAACTAGCTTTTGCATGCTTGCATGCATGACCTTGTTTCTATTATTTTATGTGTGTTAAACTGTTGAATATTGGTTGGAGTGCTAGTTGAATCTATGTTTGCTTGATTGATTTGTAGTGAAGTTAGAAGAGTGTGATATTAGCAAGATCAAGAAGTGAACCAACATTCCCTACCAAAAAGGCAAGTGACACTATCATCCAAGTCCTACTATTTTCATTACACTTAGTGGATTTTGAAACATGCATGATAAGGACTACTATATTTTGCTATGCTAAATCCTAATAGGATACCCCTATATATTCCTTAGTGAAAACAATGTAGTTGTAATATGCTTAGCCCTGCTATATATATTGAGATGAGATACATGTTGAGGTTATGAGAAGTATTGAAAAGACTTGTGTTTTATATAATAAAACAAGTACTCAATGAACCACCTAGGTGGACAAGGATACTCAAGTTTTGGACAAGGTGGCAACAAAAGGAACCATGTTTATATGGCAATCTCTTTTTGTATGTGCACTAAAAGAAAACCACCCAGGGACTTAGAGATTGAACATGTTTCTCATACAGTGGCTTCCGTGTACAGCCACATGCTAAATGGGCACTAGCTTAGTCAACTACATGGTGGAAGACCCATGCATTGGCCTCTTCAGGTTAACTGGAATGAGGGAACTAGGAACCCTACATTGGTGCCTAAAGACAAGCTAGCATTGTGTATTGGGAGGACCCTATGGAAAGACTTCGTCACATTCTCAATCTGCCAGTACTCCATCTTGGTGAGTACTTATCCAGCGGCCACTGGTGGCAACCAGATGAGATTGTGTCATGTGGGTAAAGTGTACAACTTCTGCGGAAGATAAAAATCTAAGTACTTAGCCGTGTCCCCGGTTATGGACAATACTGAGCAACTAAGGCCTGAAGCTATGGGAAATCTCGACATTCCAATTTCTAAAAGTAAAACTTGAAAGTGACAACCAGAGACTTGAAGCACTTGGTGGATTCCAAGGAGTTCAGAAAGATTTGACAAAAGATTTTCAAAAGAGTAAAACTATTTTGGAAAAGATAGGACAAAACTATATTGCTTTCTGCAAATGAGCCTAAAACCCTACTTAGCCAAATATGCATGTAATGTTAGGATCCACTTATTTCTACATAGTAGTGAAACTTGCCAATACAATTCAAATGTATTGACCCTTGTGGCTGCAACTTATTATGTTGCAGGTTTGTTTGATGTAAGTGTATTGATTAGGATTACAAGTCTACAACCAACATGGCTGCCTGTGGCACTTTGAAGATGAAGGACCCCATGCTTATAGATATTCTGCTGCAATGTAATGTAATAGCCAAATGAGCTATGTAAGATGTAATGAATTATGTTATTCCTGGTTATAAAGTTGTATTATGACCTTTGTTTCTTGATATTACATCTTAACTGTGGATGCTAGCTATTGATCCAGGGACTAGCATTGTAAACACAGGGATGTCTACCTTATTAAAGGTTGGGACCTCTACAGATGGTATCAGAGCATTGTGTTGCCTGTAGGATTTGTAACCTTAGGATTGGACAAAAACCCCTTAGGAAAATAGGAGTTGTATTTGTTCCAAAACTTATTTACAAACAATCTTGTAAACTCTTTCCTCAAACCATTTTTAGTTTTGATTCCACATCTCTTCTATTTCAAACTTGATGGACAAACCTATCCCATGGCCAAAGACTTCACCATGAGCTAAGGACTTCATCAACTCTAATGACTTCAACATCTTCAACTCTAATGACTTCAACATCTTCTACTCTAATGACTTCAACATCTTCAGCATTCTCACCAAGGACTTCAACCTTTTGATATCACTAAGGACAAGTGAGACAAGAAATCTTGCCCAAGACTTGAAGACTAAGGAAATACAATTTAGAAGGAACCATGATCACCTTTAAAGTTTTTGTGACCAAGAATTTTTTTCCAAGGAAACCATGATCTCATTCAAGAGAGAATCAACCAAGGAAGATGGAAAGGACTCAAATGAACCATATAGATGGACCACCATATTAAGTATAGATCAAACACACCAACTCATGTGGTGTAACAAAAATATTTTATTGCCTAAAAATGTGCTTGAACTTTGTTGTTTGAGTGAAATGTTTGTTTGTGATTGCTTGCACATTGCTTGTGTGAATTGTGATGTGTGTGATTAGAATCCTCATTTAGAAATCTTTTGCCCATTCTAACCCAAAATTCAACCCAAACAGATGACTACTCCAAGAGACTCCAACATCAAGGTTGATGACAACAACAACAACCAAGAGGACAACATGAGAGAACTCATAGCAACCCAAAACCAGTTGAACCAAGTGACAGCTCAATTCATAGCCAACACCAGTGGGGAAGATCCAACCCTGCAAAAGTTTTTGGAAACCCAAGCCCAAATGTTGCATAAGGTGACAGATCAAATGATCAACATGGAAGGCAACTCTTCCAAAGGTGTTTGTGACAACAAAGATGACAAAGATGTTATTTTGGAAGGAACTCATGCTTGCAATATTTGTGGAGACAAGGATCACACTTCCAAGGAGCATGGAGATCAATGCCCCAACTATGAAGAGAAACATCCAGTTGGCCAATGTCCCACCTCTCAAGCTACTTGTTATCTATGTGAAGGAAATAATCATGTCCCTATCCAATGCCCCATCTATTCCATAGTTGAACAAAGGAAACAAGGTGGAGTGCAACAACTGATTGCAAACTATCAAGAGGGAGCCAAGTCTACCAAGAAGGATGAGGACAAAGGAAAATCTCCACTTGTACCTCCATGCAATACAACCCAATTTAAAGGACCAAAGAAGAGGCATATGAATTATCCAAGGAGCAATAGAAGGTCAAAGAAAACGGTAGACATTCCTACCTATGAGATAACATATGAAGAACATGAACTGGAAGCACTCCTAGCTTTGGAGAAACCCAAGAAAAAGAAGGACAAAAGCCATGTGCAATGTAATCATTGTAAAGAAATGGGACACTATGCCAGTGAATATCCAGAGAAACAGAAGTATAAGGAGATTGGCCAAGTATGGTGCAACAACTGCAAAGAGCTAGGCCATTATGCAGCAACCTGTCCACAAGAGATACGTGAAGAACTCAAACTTACCACATGTTACAATTGTGGTAACCAAGGACATTATGCAAGCAACTGTCCAGAAAAGATGAAGCACAAGATAAACAAGCCTATGAAGGATCTCAGCCTTGTCACATGTTTCAAGTGTGGAAACAAGGGACACTATGCAGATGTTTGCCCAGAGAAGTTTCCCCAAGATCCCAAGCAAACCAAGATGTAATCTAGTTGGAAAATTTTTAAGGGTGGTAGTACCCTAGATTCTTTGAGCCTACTTGTAACCCTAGCCTTCCCAAATCTCGGGACAAGATTTATTTTAAGGGTGGTAGCCTGTCACATCCCAAGATTTTCCAAATCTTGTTATGTGAAAAATAAATAAATAAAATAAAACTTTGTTGATTTTCAGGGTGAGAAGAAACTTTTTGAATCCAATTGGAAACTTTCAAAACCTATTTGGATCAAATAAAATCCTAAAGGGATTTAAAAAGTTGAATAAACAATGAAGTTAAAATATTTGGAATCACTATTTTTGGATCTTTAATAAAAAGATATGGTTTTTATAAAGAAAAGGTAGAAATAGAAATAAGGATTATTTTATAAGCCAAATTAAAACTTGGCCAAGCCTTTGAAATAAAATATTTCTATTTGATAAAAATATTAAAGGTTTATTTAAATAAAATAATAGGGATTTATTAATACCCAATTTTGTTAAAGTAAAGACTTTTCCCATTTTAATTAAACACTAAAACTTGTTATTTTATTTTAAATGAGTTTTCCAAGTGTTTTATATTTTCAAATAAAACCTACTGAAATAGTTTTGTTATTGTTTAGATTTCAAATGGAGTTTTTAAATAAAACAAATCCTATTTGAATTAATGATCAAGGTCTATTTTATTTAATTATTAATGGACCCTAAAAAGAATAAGAATATTATTTTATTTTGGACTTTGTATTGTGGTTAAACAGAACTAAACTCAATACAAAGTGTGGTGGAAGTTTGATTGAATTTCAAAACAGAAAATCAAATGGAAAAGGGAAAAAGTTTCAGTACAAAAAAAAATGCTAAAGGACTCGACCCAACTAAGCAGGCTCAGCAGCCCAGCTCCAGCCCACCAGCTCGCCCTCAGCGAATAATTTTCCTACTCAACCGCGAACCCGCAGAGTCCCAGACAGGTGGCCCCTCTCCCTATCTCTCTCCCTCGCTGACAGCAAGGCCCCACACCACTGTGCATCGTCTTCAAACCCGCGACAATTCCTCCTCGCCGTTTCTGACTTGATTGCCACGAATCAATTCGCATCAATGGAGGCGTTAACCGCTCCAAAGTCTACGCCCTCTTAATCTCCTGACACTCCTCGCCATTTCCCCTCAGAAACCACTGCACGGGAGCCACCAGGCTGCCTTGAATCGGTTTTGCACCGCCGCTTCTCCGGCGAGCTTCTCCAGCGAGTTCCGGCCAGCACCCTCACCCCCGCAAGCTCTGCTTCACGCGAGAGTGATCCCCAGCCTCTGGCTCTTCTCCCTGTACTTTCCGTTCAACCGCGCTCGCCCCAGAGCATCGATAAGGACAAGCACAAACGCGCCGCCGTGTCTGCCACCTCTCCGGCGACCCCTCCCCGTAAGAACTGAACGCCCCTTTCTCTCTGCTTGCAAGCCGCGTGTTCAGTATCTTCACGCGCACCTAACCGTGTCTTTATTTTGCTCTGTCATGGCCTATAGCCTCGCCTCCGACAAGAACCAGACGGACCTGACAGTGAGCACAGCTCCGGCGAGCAATCTGCTCCGTTCCTATGCGCCCCTCGACGAACCGACCATGCCTCGAGCTTCACCGTAACCCTGCGAGCATGGTGAGACCCTCCTCTGTCTTCATTGCTTCCTGTAACCGCCGCTAGCCAACGTCTGACCGCGCACCGCCACCTGCCGCCGCCAGCGCCGCCCGTCAATGGCCAGTGTGTTGTGCGTCGTGCGATTAAGATCCTGCGGCTGCGATTAGATCTAACTGAAGGGGTACGCGCCCATCTGAGCCACGCATTCTAAGTTAGATCCTACGGTTCAGCAAGCTCGATCCGCCCGAAGAGGTACCGGCCAATGAGATTGAGCCGCGTGGCACTAGTTCTGTTTAAAACAAAATTTTGAATCTAATTAAGTTGCAAACTTGTAAATTCCATAACTTTCAAACCACACGTCCAAATTTTGCAAATTTTATATCAATGGATTAAGAAAAACAAGCCCTAGCCAACCATGCACTTTGTTTAGTAAAAAGCTTCTGGTAAACTGGTTGAATTTGCAGAAACTTGTGTAGGCTTGTTTTGAATATAAAAATTGTTCTAGATAAAATTTAATGTGAAATCTTTGCAAAATGTTTTGTTGTGAACCTACTGACCTTAGGAACCAACTTATGGATTTAAAAATGTATTTTGTGAAGATTGGGATTGAATAATTGAATTAGCCCATTTCTAGTCAAATAAGAACATTGATTTTGGATATGGAAATAATTTTTGAGAAAAACCTTTGGGAAATATGTTGATTCAAACCTACTGACCCTAAACACCAAGTTTTGTGAATAAACAACTTATTTGGTGAACAATATAAAATTGTTGCTTTGCTAAAAAAAACATTTTCCACCACATAAAATAATGATTTGATTTAAAAATGGTTTATAGATAAAACCCTTTTGCAAATGATTTTGCCACTTTAGCAATGACCACTTTGGACCTTACAATGTCTAGAACCTAGTAGAAACCACCTTTGCAAATAAAACTAGCTTTTGCATGCTTGCATGCATGACCTTGTTTCTATTATTTTATGTGTGTTAAACTGTTGAATATTGGTTGGAATGCTAGTTGAATCTATGTTTGCTTGATTGATTTGTAGTGAAGTTAGAAGAGTGTGATATTAGCAAGATCAAGAAGTGAACCAACATTCCCTACCAAAAAGGCAAGTGACACTATCATCCAAGTCCTACTATTTTCATTACACTTAGTGGATTTTGAAACATGCATGATAAGGACTACTATATTTTGCTATGCTAAATCCTAATAGGATACCCCTATATATTCCTTAGTGAAAACAATGTAGTTGTAATATGCTTAGCCCTGCTATATATATTGAGATGAGATACATGTTGAGGTTATGAGAAGTATTGAAAAGACTTGTGTTTTATATAATAAAACAAGTACTCAATGAACCACCTGGGTGGACAAGGATACTCAAGTTTTGGACAAGGTGGCAACAAAAGGAACCATGTTTATATGGAAATCTCTTTTTGTATGTGCACTAAAAGAAAACCATCCAGGGACTTAGAGATTGAACATGTTTCTCGTACAGTGGCTTCCGTGTACAGCCACATGCTAAATGGGCACTAGCTTAGTCAACTACATGGTGGAAGACCCATGCATTGGCCTCTTCAGGTTAACTGGAATGAGGGAACTAGGAACCCTACATTGGTGCCTGAAGACAAGCTAGCATTGTGTATTGGGAGGACCCTATGGAAAGACTTCGTCACATTATCAATCTGCCAGTACTCCATCTTGGTGAGTACTTATCCAGCGGCCACTGGTGGCAACAAGATGAGATTGTGTCATGTGGGTAAAGTGTACAACTTCTGCAGAAGATAAAAATCTAAGTACTTAGCCGTGTCCCCGGTTATGGACAATACTGAGCAACTAAGGCCTGAAGCTATGGGAAATCTCGACATTCCAATTTCTAAAAGTAAAACTTGAAAGTGACAACCAGAGACTTGAAGCACTTGGTGGATTCCAAGGAGTTCAGAAAGATTTGACAAAAGATTTTCAAAAGAGTAAAACTATTTTGGAAAAGATAGGACAAAACTATATTGCTTTCTGCAAATGAGCCTAAAACCCTACTTATCCAAATATGCATGTAATGTTAGGATCCACTTATTTCTACATAGTAGTGAAACTTGCCAATACAATTCAAATGTATTGACCCTTGTGGCTGCAACTTATTATGTTGCAGGTTTGTTTGATGTAAGTGTATTGATTAGGATTACAAGTCTACAACCAACATGGCTGCCTGTGGCACTTTGAAGATGAAGGACCCCATGCTTATAGATATTCTGCTGCAATGTAATGTAATAGCCAAATGAGCTATGTAAGATGTAATGAATTATGTTATTCCTGGTTATAAAGTTGTATTATGACCTTTGTTTCTCGATATTACATCTTAACTGTGGATGCTAGCTATTGATCCAGGGACTAGCATTGTAAACACATGGATCTCTACCTTATTAAAGGTTGGGACCTCTACAATACAACTCTTCATCAATGTCTCCATTGAGGAACGCCGTTTTGACATCCATGTGCCATATCTCATAATCATAATATGCAGCGATTGCTAACAAAATCCTCACAGACTTTAGCTTCACTACTGGTGAGAAAGTATCATCGTAGTCAACTCCTTGAATTTGTCGAAACCTTTTGTGACAAGTTGATCTTTATAGACAATTATATTACCATCAGCATATGTTTTCTTCTTGAAAATCCATTTGTTCTCGATAGCCTTCTGGCCATCCGATAAGTCCACCAAAGTCCATAATTGGTTTTTGTACATGGATCCAATCTCGATTGCATCCTCATATGTTGCAGGGTCATCGGTGTTGTCCAACACTCATAACGGGATCATACCAATCGAGAGTGGTACTAATCCTCATCGACCTGCGAGGTTTCGTAGTAACTTCGACCGAAGTTTCATGATCAACATCATTAGCTTCCTCTCTTATTGATGTAGGCGCCATAGGAACTTCTTTTGGTGCTTCGCTACTCTTAAATCCTTGAGAAGGTTTGACAACCTCGCCGAGTTCTACTTTCCTTCCAGTCACTTCTTTCGAGAGAAACTCCTTCTCTAGAAAGGATCCATTCTTGGCAACAAAGATTTTGCCTTTGGATCTATTATAGAAGGTATACCCAATAGTTTCCTTCAGATATCCTATGAATACGCATTTTTCCGCTTTTGGTTCAAGCTTGTCGGGATATAACTTCTTTACATAAGCTTCGCAACCCCAAACTTGAAGGAACGACAATTTAGGTTTCTTACCAAACCATATTTCATATGGTGTCGTTTCAAAGGATTTAGATGGTGCCCTATTTAAAGTGAATGCGGTTGTTTCTAATGCATAACCCCAAAATGATAATGGTAAATCTATAAGTGACATCATAGAACAAACCATATCTAAGAGAGTTCGATTACGACGTTCGGACACACCATTACGTTGTGGTGTTCCCGACAGTGTCAATTGTGAAAGTATTCCGCATTTCTTCAAATGCTCGCCAAACTCTTAACTTAGATATTCACCTCCACGATCAGATCGTAGAAATTTAATCTTCTTGTTATGTTGATTCTCTACTTCACTTTGAAATTCCTTAAATTTCTTGAAAGTTTCGGACTTATGTTTCATGAAATAGATATACCCATATATACTCAAGTCATCTGTGAAAGTAAGAACATAACGATAACTACCGCACGATGCTACACTCATCGGGCTACACACATCGGTATGTATGATTTCCAATAAGTCCGTAGCTCGCTCCATCATACTAGAACATGGAGTCTTAGTCATTTTTACCATTAGACATGATTCACATCTTTCAAGTGATTCAATAAGTCCATCGGAATGGAGTTTCTTCATACGCTTCACTCCAATGTGACCAAGACGACAGTGCCACATGTATGTAGAATTATCATCCAATTTCAAACGTTTAGCATCTATATTATGAACATGTGTATCACTACTATCGAGATTCAATAAGAATAGACCATTTATCAACGGTGCATGACCATAAAAGATATTCCTCATATAAATCGAACAACCATTATTCTCGGACTTAAACAAGTAACCATCTCGCAATAAACATGATACAGATATAATGTTCATGCTCAACGCACGCACCAAATAACAATTATTTAAGTATAAAACTAATCCCGATGGTAGATGAAGAGGTAGCGTGTCGACCGCGATTACATCAACCTTTGATCCATTTCCAACGCGCATCGTCACCTCGTTCTTTGCTAGTCTCCATTTATTCTGCAGCACCTGTTTCGAGTTACAAATATCAGCAACCGAACCAGTATCAAATACCCAAGCACTACTACAATTACTAGCAAGATACACATCAATAACATGTATATCAAATATACCTTTCTTCTTGATGTTGACGTTCTTCAGATCCGCCAAGTACTTGGGGAGTTCTGCTTCCAATGACCTTCTCCATTGTAGTAAAAGCACTCAGTATCAGGCTTAGGCCCAGCCTTGGTTGTGGCACCCCCGGATTTAAGGTTCGGGAATACCTTTTATGCATACCACCACGGTCCCATGATTAGTGCATCATGGAGCATAACCAACCGATATCAAAGTGTATGTCCATTACAACATCAATTACAACAAAGTTTACAAAAATAAACATACATAATGCCCCTAAGGGCTCAAATACATACTAGCAGCGGATCTTCTACCCGTGGGGCACCCAAGTCAAGCCATAACTGTCGTGGTATTGCCGACGAGTACGCCATGGAGGGGTCCTCACAGTGCGTGTTTAGAGACGCGGGGGAAGGAGGACGGTTTACGGGTACGAGGTAACACAGCTTACCCAGGTACAGATCCCACAACGGTGGCGGAATCCTACTCCTGCTATAAATCACTATAATGGCAATCTGCCGAGTTACAGAGATAGGTTCGTTGTGCAAGGTTATATGAAGTTGTGCCCTAAAGCATCCCATAGGCCCGAATTATATAGTTGCCAGGTCCTAGGGTTACAGGGGAAAAGTCCTAGCCGGACAGGTTACAGAGTCCTACACTGTCTATTACTAGTCTAGCGTGTCTTGTACTCCAAGGCTCCAGGTACGCTGGTGACTCCACCGTAGCCTTCCTTTATCCGGCATGGGTCTCCCTTCTGGATCCATCTAACTGGGCCGCCCAGCAGGCCATGGGCCATGCTACCAATTGTGGGCCACCCGGGTTATCCGGATAAGAGACATGCTATGAGGATACCCATATAGCATATCCCCAACAGTAGCCCTCGGAGAACTCCAAGATCTTGCGCCGTCTTGCCTCTTCACGTTGAATGCTCCGTCTAGATGAATGTCGGCAAATCGTCAAGCAACATCTTATAGTCCTCCCAAAGAACCCTGCAAGGTTTTCTCCGTCTTCAATTCGTAAGTCGGAGAATTGCCGAATCTTCCATCGTACTCTTCTGTAGCCGGACTGGATCCGTCCATGCCAGAATCTTCTGATGTGATGGTTCATCTGCCTATGTCAGCTAGGGCGATGTAGACATACGTCAGCAATGCCTCGTAACTCACATATGCAGATAACGCAATCATGTCCACTTTTCTCGCGCGAGCAATACGAACCATTGGCAGTGACGGTTGGTACGTGGCGAAACTTCCGTGCATGTCTCTGCACACGTCGTCTACGTGGCAACCATTCGATCAAGCTGCAGAATCTTGATGCCGGAGACCATAAATAGTAACTGCGGTAGAAAATTTACTTTTTCACCTCATTCTCCCCTGCATCGTCTTCTTCCTCCAGCGAGCGCCTCCTCGAGCTCTCCGCGCAACATGCGAAAAACCCTAGCTTTCCAATATTTCCCAGTCACCGTCGAACACACCCAATGGCCAGCAGCAGCTCCTCCCCTTCGATGGTGGCATCAGGCGAAGCCGGCGAGCTCCATCGTTGTGCCCCCAGAGGGCCTGGTCATCCCGAGGTCTGCGGTGGTCGAGGTTACCGGCGGCGACCATAATCTAGTGGCGCTGGAGCTGCTGGAGGAGGAGTACGACTCGCACAAGGGCGACAGGCACGGTTCGGATATCACAGACCACGATAAAAAAGAGCTAATCAACGAGGGCTACCTTCCCGCGACGAAGGGGCTCGCCTGGCGGGCGGCGCCGGCCGGCGAGGTCACACCTTCTCCCCAAGCCGGAGAAAAGGTGTACCTTAAAGCACAGATGGTACGCGGCGTCTCCCTGCCCATCTCCAACTTTTTCCTTGCTGTCCTGAATCGTTACCGAGTTCAGCCACAGAACCTCTCCCCCAATAGCATCTTAGCGCTCAGCAATTATGTGGCGCTCTGCGAGGGTTATTTAGGAATCAAGCCTAGGCTAGATCTCTTCATATACTTCTTTACCGTCAAGCACGAAGCCGGAGCCGGCAAGGACGAGCTTAGGAATTGTGGAACCATTAGTTTTAAGATCCGGCCTGGCCGGCGCTTCCCCGACATCGTTGGCCATGAATCCTGCAAGAATTGGCAATGGACGTACTTCTACGGCCCAGATATCCCTCTGGCTGGCCGAGAAGTCACGTACCCAGACTTTGTCGATGGAGCAGCCGCTGAAGCCCCGACATGGAGATCCTAGGCCTCCCTTCCCTCCGACATCGATGCTTCCCGCGCTATAAGGTGGATAGAGTGGTTTACAGAGACGGGTTTGACCGGATTGGACCTAGCCATGTGCTGGTTCATCAGGCGGATCCAACCTCTGCAACACCGCTTGAAGCTGATGCACGAGTATTCCAACGATAGAAGGGATAGCCTCCGTATCTCCGAGGACAACTTCTCGAGCGACTCCGTCAAGATCCGCCTCAAGGACATCGTCAAGGTGAAAGACAAGAAGCATGGCTTCGCCATCACCTACAACATGTTCGTAGAGAGCAAGTGCCCAAAGGTAACTGTTTATTTTCCGTGTATGACATATACTCCAGTTCTTCCGTCTAGCCATTACTATCTCATCTAACACGGTGTTTCTTCACTTTAACAGCTCATCGACATAGATGAGGACAGCATGGCTCCTCAAATCTATGATCCAAAGATGAAGGAAGTCACTGTCGTGTCCGACGACGATGCTCCGTTGGTGCGAAAGCAGAAGAGCTCCACCTCTGATGCTGCCGACGGAGGCAAGAAGAAGAAGAAGACGGAGGGTGGAGCCTCCAAAAAGACTACCGCCGCCCTGGAGGCGGAGAAAAGAAAGGTTACTGGGATCCCCTTTGCAAAAGCACCCCCTCTTGTGTAAACTTCTTTCTCTCGGACATTGTCCATTTGTCTGTCTTATTCATGTACTTATGCATTTTGCACGTTTCAGAAAGAAAGCCACGACCAGCTTGTAGAAGACCTCCAAAACTTCGGGGGCTTCTAGAACCATCAAGGATATGCTGCATCGCGACGTATCTCCCGCCATCGCCCCTGTCACTCCCATCGTCCAGCCCTCGTTCGCCCCGACAAGATCACAAGCTAAGGAAGTGGACTCAGGCGCCTCCATAGAGCTCGCTATTGTAGGCGAACAGGCGACGCAGGAGAGTGTCGCACACCAAATGGCTGAAGCTCCGGCTAAGGATGCCATTGCTAGCGGTAAGGCGGTGGTGGAAGGTGGTACATCTACCGAAGGAGGCGCCCCCGCACCCAATAAAACCATAGAGTTCCCGAAGATAGTCTATCTAGTACTTACACCGGGTAGCACTTCTCTGGTTCCTGGTGCGGCACCGACATCTCCAACGTGCGGTCTCGAGGAGCTTCTCCGGCAAGCAGAAATCCTGCAAGGAAACAGTGTATCCTTCGACAAGCTACCTGGCTGAGAGTGCTACCAACCTCAAGATCATTGCACTTGTAAGTTATATTTGCCTTTTTTGCATTTCATATGAATATCCCACTATAGCCCCTGAGGATTTAGACGTAAAACCATAGGTCTTTGCGTCTAAATGCTCTAAGAGTGACTAAGCTAGAAAACTTCTCACTGTAGCCCCCAAGCATAGAGGTGGAATGAATTAGTCCAACTAGATGCTTTAAGAGTAGCATACGCAGTGTTTATAAATTTCAATATTGTGGCCCCCAAGCTTCTAGTTGTAAATGAATTAGTTCCGACTAGATGCTTAAAGAGAAGCTAAGCATACGTCCGAGTTAAAAACTTTATACTATAGCCCCCAATCTTCTAATCGAAAACTGAATTAGTTCCGACTAGACGCTTAAAGAAAGACTAAGTATATTGCTAAGTTAAAAAACTCTCGCTGTAGCCCCCGAGCGTCTAGGTGGAAATTTTCCGGCTAGATGCTCCAAGTAGACCAAACAACGTTTAACTTTGTTTTTTCTATAGAATGAGAATGCTCGGAGGGGCATGGCCAACGACAAGTACCAGAAGATGCGCGCTGATTTGGAAGCCGAAAAGGGTAAAACTGCCTTCTTGAAGGAACAAATCATCAAGAGCAAACATTTGTTTTTCCTTTCTTTTTCCGCACTCCGGCTTGGTCTTGTGCCAACATTCTCCGAGTACTCACTGTGTACTTTTCTTTCTCCGACTTGCAGAAACCATTGCCAAGGCTAAGGATATTGTCAAGCAATCCAAGCACATTCAGCAGCTGGATAGCGAGAACAAGATCCTTAAGAAGGAGAGGGATGAGATGCTGAAAATGCTTGAAGAATCGATGAAAGCCCTGCAGGACTCCACCACCGAGGAGATGAACCGCTTGAAGGAGGAAATCGTGATCTTAAAAGATCAGAAGAAAGCTTCCGATGAGTAAAATCAATGCCATCATGAAGTGTATAAGATCCTCCAACAAGAACGGGACTCCATGGCGGATACTCTCTGGCAGGATGAGGCTAGCATCTTCAGTAAGTTTCTCCGTCTTGGATTTCTGTAGTCTAGATACTCTAAATTTTTGAACTCATGCGCTCCTTTGTCGGGAATTCGCAGCTCCTATGGGTTTAACCCGGTCGCCTCCTCCGCCAAAGGAATGCATGGTCCTTGCCGGCAACTTCATCAACACCGCCATCGTGCAGACCAAAGAGATTGCCAAATCCCTCCAGATTAACATCAAGGCATCGGACTCAGTAGCGAAGTTCTCGGAGATCCTGCGCCGAGCCCCCGAGCGTATTTCAAGCTGGAAAGCTTCATGTGCACGGGCCGGCGCCAGGATGGCATTGTCAATGGTGAAGGCACACTACGAGAATGCCGACATCGACACAGTAACCTCCGGTATCCCCAACGGAGATGACGAAGGCCAAAAGATAAACCACGAATCTATCTTGGTGTCGCTCGCGGGTTATGACACCAGAGTCGCCGAGTTGGTCGATGTTAATGAATTTGTGCCCATGAAAACCGTTGAAGACAAAGTTCAAAGCTCCTCCGAGTCCCTCAATACTGCCGACTTCGAGGGAGGTGACTCTCCTGATGCTGGTGATGTTGCTTCCATGTTGCCTGCGCCAGAGGAATAAAAAAACTTATAATATTTGTTTCCTCTGTAACATGTTATGCGGAAAAAACTATGTGTTAACTTAAGGTGGAAAACAATGGTGTATGTCCTGCTACTTAAGAACTATTTCCAGCATGTATATATTTTTAAGCAAGTGTTGGCTTATCCATTACTTCGGCTTTTATGCTTGACTTTTCGTGAGTCGGAAGACTCGTTGTCAGAACTATGCGCTCAGGTGATGATGCCCAATGGCACCGTCAATAACCTAAGCACAAAATCGCCAACAATAAGTGCCAAAAGTCACTACTCCAGAATCCACATAAAAACAACAAAGAACGTGTAGACCAGAAAACTTAAGCTAACACCCGTAGGCGGAGTTTTCACAAGTGCAATTGCAAAGCTTGTGCATAAAGGTTTTATACGATCCAAAAATGAACACTAAAGGAGGTAAAAGACTCAGAAATATGAGTGAACCAAAGAGCTTTATTTCATTGATCAAATAAGAGGTACACAATTAGATAAAAAATGCTAAGTGTAGAAAGGACGTTGCTGTGCTATGTTCCATGGCCGATCAAGCTCCGGGTAGTCATCATCCGGGTCACGTCCCTTACGCTTATGATCCTCGTTGGGTCTATCCTTCAGTTCACGATTGTCAACGATGTAGTAAGACCCATTGAGTAGCGCCTTGCTTATGATGAACGGTCCTTCCCATGGCGGGGATAATTTGTGTGACTTCTTCTGCTTAAGTCGGAGCACCAGATCCCTCTCTTTAAACGAGCGAAACCGAACACGGTGACTATGGTAGTTGCGTATCTTCTGCTGGTAGATGGCGGATCTTTGGCATGACAAAACACGCTCCTCCTCGAGAAGGTCCACATCTAGGCGTCTGGATTCTTTAGTGTCATCTTCGTCATAGGCGGTAACCCTTGGTGCATCGTGAAGTATGTCGGAAGGTAAGATGGCTTCTGCTCCATATACCATGAAGTAAGGGGTGTAGCCGGTGGATCTGTTGGGTGTAGTTCGTAAACTCCATAGCATAGATGGCAATTCTTCCGCCCAGGCTCCAGCTGCTCTATGTAGCGGTGCCTCAAGACGTGGATTTATTCCCTGCAGAATTAATCCATTGGCTCGCTCAACCTGGTCGTTGGATTGTGGATATGCCACAGATGCAAGGTCAAGTCGGATGCCCTTCTCCCAACAATAAGCCTCCACTTCTTCGAGTGACAAGTTTCTACCGTTGTCGGTGATAATGCTATGTAAGAGACCAAATCTCACCACTAGATCCCGGACAAACCTGAGGGCAGTTGCCCCATCAAGCTTTCTAATGGGTTTAGCTTCTATCCATTTAGTGAATTTATCAACTGCTACTAGCAGATGCGTAAACCCACATGGTGCCGTCTATAACGGTCCCACCATGTCTAGCCCCCAGACTGCAAACGGCCAAGTTATTGGTATTGTTCGCAATTCTTCAGCAGGAACATGTGGTTGTCGGGCATAATACTGGCATCCCATGCATGTCTCAACCAGCTTGTCGGCGTCCGCCTTCGCGGTCAGCCAGTAGAATCCTTGTCGGAAGGATTTCGCGACCAACGATCGAGAAGAGGCGTGATGCCCGCAATCTCCGAGATGGATTTCGCGTAGGATTTCAATACCTTCTAGCTGGGAAATACACTTAAGGTATACACCAGTAGTGCTCCTTTTGTAGAGCTGTCCATTGATTATGGTATAGCCCTTTGCTCGATGTACTGTTTGCCTTCTTTCGACCTCGTCATCGGGCAAAGTTCCATGTTCGAGATATTCCATGAACGGTTTTGTCCAAGCCGGAGGAACCTTTGCCACCATGTGGACGAAAGAGTCAGCTTTATCCGGGTTGTCGATGTCTGCTCCCTTCATGGATGGTGTCCGTAGATGCTCTAGGAAAACTCCTAGCGGAATTCGTTTGCGCCCTGATCCAAGCTTAGACAACAGATCAGCCGCCTCGTTTTGCTCCCTAGGTACATACATGACCTCGTAGCCCAAGAAGCTCTTGGCTATCTCGTCCACTTCATATAGATATGCCGCCATCATAGCGTTCCGTGCATTCTAGGTGCCAGCCACCTGCTGGGCAACCAAGTCAGAATCTCCACAGCAAACTATGCACTTGATGCCAATATCCTTGGCTACGCGTAATCTGTGAATGAGTGCTTCATACTCCGCCATGTTGTTCGTAGCATCGAAGTGGATCTGCAGAACGTAGTGTAGCTTGTCGCTAGTTGGTGACTGTAGCAGTACACCAGCCCTCGAGCCGTTGAGCAGCTTTGATCCGTCAAAGTGCATCACCCAGTATTCTGGTTCCGGCAACGGGCCAGATCGAAGATGGTAACCACACCGACGAACTTGGATCTCTGTTGTACAGATGCACGGACGAAGCCGGCGGACTTACAATGACCTTCTACCTTTATATCCTGCACAGGGGCGGCTTGGGTGGGCCTTGAATTTTTACGATCTTTGCCGTCAAACTCCGAAGAGAGATCCGACATCGACCCTTCCGCGAGCGTATCCTACCCGTAGGCGGTCCGTGCGGGTCTTGATGCTCCTCCGACTCCCAGGGAACTAGTGACCTAGTCGGTTTCGCTGATGAAGAGGCGGATATCTCTGATAGGAACGATTGAACACCGCTTAGGGTTCGTCTTTGCCGGGATCCAGAACTCATCGGGAGGGACGATCGGAATATTGCCGGAGAAGATAACGCGACCGATGGCTACGGTTTTGCCGATTCCTGCGAAGATCTTGGTCCTCGCCCGCTAAAGAGACGGAAGCGCCTCTTGCCCCACGGTGGGCGCCAACTGCCGTGGTATTGCCAACGAGTACGCCATGGAGGGGTCCTCACAGTGCGTGTTTAGAGACGTGGGGGAAGGCGGACGGTTGACGGGTACGAGGTAACACAGCTTACCTAGGTTCAGATCCCACAACGGTGGTGGAATCCTACTCCTGCTATAAATCACTATAATGGCAATACGCCGAGTTACAGAGATAGGTTCGCAGTGCGAGGTTATGTGAAGTTGTGCCCTAAAGGCTCCCATAGGCCTGACTTATATAGTCTCCAGGTCCTAGGGTTACAGGGAAAAGTCCTAGACGGACAGGTTACAAAGTCCTACACCGTCTATTACTAGTCTAGCGTGTCTTGTACTCCAAGGCTCCGGGGACGCTGGTGACTCCACCGTAGCCTTCCTTTATCCGGCATGGGCCTCCTTTCTGGATCCATCTAACTGGGCCGCCCAGCAGGCCATGGGCCATGCTACCAACTATGGGCCACCCGGGTTATCCGGATAAGAGACATGCTATGAGGATACCCAACAATAACCCAACAGGGTGCCCGAATCGGAGATACGCCCTAGCTCGCATAGACGTAAGCTTCTTCCTTGTTCCTCGACCTTCTAGAAATCTGGCCAAGTAAATAGCGAGGGACAATGCCGGTGAGTACTTTGAATGTACTCGCAAACCACCTTAAGAGAATAATAGTACCAAGAGGATATGCAATATGGTTATAGTGGTAGGATGGCTCCACGGGATGTTCTTTCCTAAAATAGTTTCTCTTGTAGATATAGCATCTACAAGGTTTTATTTAAAAGCTTTTATAAAACCTTTGGAAAAACTTTTTAAAGTACTAGGACTGGGTCACCCTATATCATCGCCACGGTCGTCAACTGACCAGGTTATCCTCCTCCTTCACTGGTGTCCCTTGGACCACCAGGTTTTTGTAAAAACTTGTTTTGTGAAAATAGTTTTGAAAACAAAACCGGCACTGCTCTACGGCAACCTTACCAACCGTCCATGGCCGAGGACTCAGATATTCGAATAGATTTACACTCTGTAGAGGTTGTACACCTTACCCACACCAACCGGGAACCCTGCCGTGATCTACACCGATCGTGGGTCGAGTAACCGGCCAAGACTCTCCGGATGCCACTCTAGTATAGGCCCTACCCTATGAGTTGTTCCTCTCAACACCAGGACGTCGGGATCCACAGAACAACCATAGTGCTCCCAACTCCTCTAGAGCCGGCACTTTCAATGAGAGGCTCATAGTATCGCCCGGTTGCTCCCGAGGGCAGTTCACAATTCCTCCAGGTGACTGCCTTATAGTTGACTCTTTATGTAAAGGAACCCCGGAATTCAAGGGAGATGATCCCTTATAGGTAGTCGTGGGAATTGCCATACCAAAGTAGCAAACTTCTAATCCAGCTCTGTCCCATTCCAGAATAATGCGGTTGCACGGGTTAATTATTCAAGCAAAACTGCAAAGAACTGGGTGTGTTTTTGTAAACCTTTTCCTCCATCTTTCGTCCAACCTTTTTATAAAACAAAACCTTTCTCATTTCTCAAACTATATTGGTAGGTCAAACCTCACCAAGGTTTTCTCATAAAGCATTTTTGTAAACTTTCTGGGGTCTTCCCATCCTATACTTCTACTTTGGCTAAAACAGGGTTTCCAAGGGGTTATGGTGTTAAACACCATCTATCATGCTAAGGGCAAGTAGGTATCATAAAAAGGGTTGTACCTAATGGTACCAAAGTGGTAATGGTTTGGAGGAGCTAAACATTCCCACATATAAAACATAATTAAGTAAAACCATGCAATTTGCATAAACCATTTGATAAACACATGCACAAGTGTAAAAGTAGGAAAAGGGCTTATGAGAAAGAAGGTGGCTTGCTTGTGACCGGTGAGTTATCCCTGGACTTCCTTAGGATACCAGAATACCCAATTAATAAAATATTCTGATGCCTCCCTCTTCTCGAAGGCACACAAACGCATCTATCACCATTTTCGAGTATACATGCAACAAGAAAGGCCATAATCCTCCAAGGCATACAAGAAGCATAGCATACAACAAACAAACAAGATATACATGTTACAATTCAGTAGGGTTTGAGAATAAAGGAAGTAGAAAGATTGAGGGATGGTTTGGAACAATTGAAGGGAATCCATATGGGTTGAATAGTCTAGGAATTAGGTATGGGAGGGGTTTTTAGACCAAGGCCCCTTTCTATATGATACCAATATAGAAGAATGATATCTTCAGAAATGTATTGATAAAATGAAACCAACAAAAGTGGTTTAACTATTTTATCAATTACCTTGGATTTATAAAGAATTTTTTAGTGAATAAAACCCTATTTTTAGGAAATAATTCACCAGAATAGTTCTGGAGTTCCAAAAATTATTTCCTTGGGTGATTGAGTATTGTTTGGTGGACTGAATCAAGGGGAGTTGGAATCATCCAAAAATAATTACTAGAATGCCCTTGTGAAATTCCCAAAATCAGTTATGGAGGTTATTTGTCTTTTTCACCAGATTAAATCTATAGAAGCTTTTGATGTGATTCCAAAGACACATGGTAGGTATTTGGAATAGCTTTCTGTATAAATTGGAATCATCCTTTTTGTAATTATAGAACTAATATGGTGATTTTATTAGTGAATAATCTATGCACACAACAGATTAATTCCTAATAAATCATCTATGGGTTAGAAAATATGGGGTTCTAGGGTTTGATGTGTATTGGTAGACAGGTTCACAAGGAGTTGGAATTAGGTCAGTACCCAAGTTTGTTTGAACTAGAGAAATTCCTAAAGTCCACAATTACTTGTTTTTGTCATTTTTCCTACTAGCAGAATAGGAACCAAATTAGTATGAGGCCAAGGTGATGGGGTAGGTTCAGGAAATACCTAACATACTAACTTGGGTTTAACCCATTTGGGTTTACAAAGCTCCTAGAAATAAATAAAAGGTTAAATGGACACATCTTGGAATTTTATTTATGGGAGACTAACTATAGATAGTTTTGTTACAAAACCTGCTCTACTGTTTGGTAAAACCCTAGGGAACATGTTGGGATTTAGATATAGGAAAACTTATGCATTTTTGTTTTTGTTTGGCAATTAATCCAAACTGCTATATAAATAGATCTGGAAAATAGATAGAAAGGCAGAAGGGTTGTGGGGTAGATCTGAAGGATCCTCATGGCCCAGTGCCCTGGCCGACCCAACAAGGCAGAGCCACACACATGGGAGGGAGTAGAGCGCGAGGCCTGGGAGTTGAGCGGGCCGCAGTAGGTCCCATTTTCTAGAGGAAGCGGCGGCCAAAAGGGTAAGGAGCGACGTGATCCGTCTAATTAGACAAAGATCGATGGCTCCCCATCGTTGTTTACCTCAGCATCACGATAGAGGATACCTAACCCTAGCACGGGGGAGAGAGCATCGGGGCGGATCACCTGAGGGCGGAGCTCGATGGAGAGTTGTCGGAGGTGACGCGACGCACCGTGGGAAGCGGATAAAGGGCGACACGGCCTGGTTTTCTTCCAGAAAAGGACTCGTGCATGATGCCCGAGAGATGCCTCATCGAAGATTGGTGGCGGGGCGAATGGAGCTTGTCCTGGGAAAAACATGAGAGAGGGTTAGATGTAGGAGGGTTCGAGGAGTCTAGAATGGTGGCATGTAGAGAGAGAGCAAGAGGAGGAGGACCTAAGCACGACTAGGTAACCATGACCGAGATGCCATTTTCTTCTTCTTTCAGCCACACCTGAGCAAAGGGGAATGAGAGGGGAGCTCAGTGGTGGTAGGTGGTGGCCAGAGGGGGAAATGAAGGGAGATAGGAGGGCTGCAAGGGCCTCTGGCCTTATAAACTAAGAGAGGATGGTCCATGATGGACATGATGCATGGAGACATTGTGGGAGGGTATGGGAGCCTGGTTTTGGTTCTTGGGGGCAAGGGAGAGTGGTATGGGTTGCCCTGGTCGGTGGGGACAGAGGGAGGGGTGGTGTGGCTGTTGCTTTTGTTTACAAGGTTTGGGCATAAATGTCACTCTCTCTCTTTTCCCTTCCAAGTACTAAAGACAAGATTAACAGTGCCATGATACAGTGGTACATGACCAAGATGTGTGCTAGGTGCTGGAGGATTGCTTGGCAAGCTTTGATGAGATTTTGAGATGGTTTGGCAAAGGGGTTTGATTAGTTTGCAAGCTTGATCATAACTAGGGTTATGAAGGAAGTCCAAATATTTACATTGGGCAAGATGGGGAAATGATGCTGGTAGATAGCTATAGTCATTGAACACCTCCAAGATTTATTTGGGATTTTTCTAGAGATTATAAGTCCAAATAATCCTCTTTATTCAAAAAGTGCAGAAAGGGTTTATAGAAGCTACTATGAAAATTTTACATTAGACATGGTGGGTTTTTGGTGTGAGCTGGTTCTAAATACCATATCACACCTTGGTTAATTTTATTCGAATTTATTGAGATGGAAAAGTATTTATAAATAATTATTTCTTGTTTCTACCATTTAATAAAAATGGAAAAAAGAAATAATAAAGGGTCTCAAAAATATTTATTTTTGAGATGGGAAGATAGGATATGATATTTAGGCACCAAATATGCCTTAGGTTGCCAAGGTAGTTTGGAGAAAAACAAAGTTGCCTTTATAGAGAGGGTTTTGAGGATTTGGCAGCTAAAGGAATTTAAATAGTTTTAGAGTGCAAATAATTATGGGAATTATTTGACAAGTGTTTATATCCAAGGTAGATGATTTAAACATTAGGTATATATCATAACCAACCTTGGGTTTGAATATATTCATAGAAAATGGAAGGAAACTAGATGTTGAAGGATCTAGGGGATTAATATTTTTATACCCTCTGAACAGGTTTGGATTACGGAGCTTAGGGCTCACCTAGGTACAAGTGATATATGGATAGATAGACAAAGTTGTATATATGATCATGATGATAAGGGTTGGTCTTGGGTGTATTTTAGGTGATATATAAGAGATGGCAAACTTTATTGAAAACAAGGCTGCCATAAGAGATGTGTCATGATGCCTAGTAAACCAGGTGGATTTAAGAAGCACAATGCTCCACTAGAAACAAGTGAAGTAGAGAGTGATAGACCATGGTTAGTAGATCCAAACCATGCAAATAGTTGGTCAGGGGGACATAACATAAGGATGTGAGCTTCTGCCAAAGTAGGCAAGATGATGAGATTTGTAGAACATATTATTATCTTGACTACAAAACCATAATGGATGAGTGGGAACCAGAAAGGTTTAGCCAAAGGCAATAGTGGGATTTGGTAGTACTCATGATGTAATACAAGATGGTTCAATTACATTCTCAAGAATACACATAGGTTGGAATGGGTGGGGTCTCAAAGATTGAATCATGATAAGGATTTCAGACAGCCATTTTGACAGATTTAGGGTTTTAGACTAGAATACAGGAGGGAAACATTTGAGAGAGTGACAAGGGTTTATCCTCTTCATCAAGTTGTTGATATTGAGGTATAGATTAAATAGAGGGGATCCATGCTTGTATTTGGTCTCTGATTAGTTGGGTGCTAATACAAGGATTAGCTCAGAAAGGATTTGGTTAAGGGGATTAGGGGGTCACCTGAGTGGCTTAAGATGGATCCAGATTTGGATACTTGATTTGAGATTGATGACCACAAACATAGATTGGGTCCTAAAGGATGATATGCTATATGAGCTCACTCTAGCTCCTAATCAACAAAACAATCAGTAGATCAAGGCAATTCATCTTACTAAACAACCAGATACTGCTGAAGTTACCATCAAGTCTAACTTGAGGTAAGCATGGGTATTTTGAAAGGTTGGAGTTTGAATAAGGTGAGATCCCTTGATATCTTTACCAAGAGTAGAATTCAAAAATCTTTATAATAAGGTTTTGGAAAAACCTAGAGGTAAGAGTAGTTAAATGATCTGTCTTGAGAACATAAGGAGATTATATATAGATCTCCATAGTTTTGTTAAAGAGAAACTAATAAAGTATCTTGTTTTATCAAAATCATCTTGGATTAGTTTTGAATTGCCAGAACATTTGATAATATGAAAGATGACCCAAGACATCTCTTTTGTAATATAGCTTTTGTCAAATAGTGTTGAGATAAGAAGGATTTCACCTAATACACAATTAGTTGCAAGAACACAAGAAACAAGTAAGCAAACATTGTAACACTTAATAAGAAAAAGTTTTGTTCCCCCTGATTTTTTCCTTTTGACAAAAGGTCAGGGTTGCTGAAATTGGGATGTTATAGACCTTTTCCCCTTAAAATAATGGGATTTCTATTTTCGTGCCCTTGGTTCGTTAGTTGTACTCACTTTTCCCCAGCCGCTTAACTTTTCCTCACTTTTCACCTCGCCATGTTAACAAACCCTCGCGGGGCTCGGATAGAGGGATGCCGTCAGGTCAAAGGCTCGACCATTACATGCTGACTGGTGGGACCGCGTTGGGGCGGGTCGGGCGTTGAGCGTTATGTTATGAGGCCTCGACCGTTACATGCCTAACCGGTGGGGCTGCGTTGGGACGGGTCCTGCATACGCGGTGAAGGGTGGGGCCATGTTGGGACAGGTCTTGCATACGTGGTGAAGAGTGGGGCCGCATGGAGACACGTCGGACTGGCCCTTCTCACTCACCCAAAGCATTCGCTTCCCCCCGAGCCTAGAATAGCTCCCACACCGCCCCTCCGCTGCCCGGCCATCATGCCCTCCTACCTTCTCGGCCCTAGAGCCGCCCCCTCCCCCTAGCCATGGAGCCCACTCCACCTCCGGCTCTGCTCCTGCCCTGCTAGATCTACCCCTTTCGTGGAACAGTATGCAACATCGACTGGTGCACCGTCCATCCGCGTCGAGCATGGAGAAGATTGGGTGGAATCGTAGGGGATCTAACGCATGTATTCCATCTGGGTAAGCATCATTTCCCTTTTGTGGGTTGATTATTAGCAGTATTTGAACGCGAATCGCTCGTGCTCAACTAATTGCCTTGCTTTTTGAATAGGATTGATCTAGTGCTGGCGTAATTCAATGTTGTGAACAATATATCTCTAGATTTTACTTCCCAGCGGTGGTTGCAACCTCCATAACTCTCAGAGATAGATAAAATCTAGGGATTTCTATTTTCGTGCCCTTGGTTCATTAGTTGTACTCACTTTTCCCCAGCCCCTTAACTTTTCCTCACTTTTCCCCTCACCATGTTAAGAAACCCTAGCGGGCGCTCGCAGGCGCTCGGACGGAGGGATGCCGTCAGGTCAAAGGCGTGACCATTACATGCTGACTGGTGGGACAGCGTTGGGGCGGGAAGGGCATTGAGCGTTACGTTACGAGGCCTTGACCGTTACATGCCTGACCAGTGGGACTGCGTTGGACGGGTCCTACATACGTGGTGAAGGGTGGGTACACATTGGGACGGGTCTTGCATACGTGATGAAGAGTGGGGTCGCATGGAGACACGTCGGACCGGCCATTCTCGCTCACCCAAAGCATTCGCTTCCCCCGGGCCTGGAACAGCTCCCACACCGCCGCTCCGCTACCCCACCATTGTGCCCTCCTACCTTATGTCGTCCTCTGCCATAGAGCCGCCCCCTCCCCCTAGCCATGGAGCCCACTCCACCTCCGGCTTGGCTCCCGCCCTTGCTAGATCTACCCCTTTCGTGGAACAGTATGCAAGGCCAGCTGGTGCACCGTCCATCCCCATCGAGCACGGAGAAGATTGGGTGGAATCGCAGGGATCTAACTCATGGATTCCATCTGGGTAAGCATCGTTTCCCTTTTCTGGGTTGATTATTGGCAGTATTTGAACGCGTATCACTGGTTCTCAACTAACTGCCTTGCTTTTCGAATAGGATTGATCAAGTGCTGGCGTAATTCATGGTTGTGAACAATATCTCTCTGGATTTTACTTCCCAGGCGTGGTTTCAACCTCCATAACCCTCAGAGATAGATCAAATCTCCCTAAAATCTATTTTAAATTCCCCTGGAGCACTGGTGATTCAGTTGGTTTGCAAGAGTGTTTATAATTATGAAGCTCTCCCGCGGTCTGAAACTATAATTGACACAACTCTCGCACGGCTAGCGATTCACTTTCCAATTAAAAAAAATTATACAACTCTTAATGTACAAGAGTGTTTATAATTGACACAGCTCTTAAACAGTTTCAAATTAAAAAAATATACAACTCTTAATGTAAAAGAGTGTTTATAATTGACATAACTCTTGAACACTTTCAAATTTAAAAAAAATTATACAACTCTTAATGTAAAAGAGTGTTTATAATTGACACAACTCTTGAACACTTTCAAATTAAAAAAATCATACAACTCTTAATGTAAAAGAGTGCTTATAATTGACATAACTCTTGAACACTTTCAAATTGAAAAAATCATACAACTATTAATGTAAAAGAGTGTTTATAATTGACACTACTCTTGAACACTTTCAAATTGAAAAAATTATACAACTCTTAATGTAAAAGAGTGTTTATAAGTGACACTAATCTTGAACACTTTCAAATTAAAAAATATACAACTCTTAATGTAAAAGAGTGTTTATAATTGACACAACTCTTGAACACTTCCAAATTTAAAAAAATCATACAACTCTTAATGTAAAAGAGTGTTTATAATTGACACTACTCTTGAACACTTTCAAATTAAAAAAAAATATACGACTCTTAATGTAAAAGAGTGTTTATAATTGGCACTACTCTTGAACACTTTCAAATTGAAAAATTATACAACTCTTAATGTAAAGGAAAGGGGTGTTTACCTTTGAACACTATGAAATCGCACTTAATACGTGATAATTATGTGCTAAGAAAATCTTGAGAGATTATCATTTTCATAGAATGTAGGGATGTAATGCATAAACTTGCATATGGCAAAAATTATACACCTTTGAACTCTTTGAAATCGCACTTAGGACATGGAGTGAAATATAATGCAAAAATTATACACCTTTGAACACTTTCCCTTCAAATTATATTCAAAATCATTTGTTGATGGAGTTAAAGCATCGGTGGCAAACTCGTTATTTTGCATGGATAGAGGGTGCCTCCCAACAGATACATGGGTTATCCCGTCCGCTAGATCACAGAGGATCAATCAGAGGATCAACGGTTGGTGGGTACGATCCGCGTGACAACTGTCTTGACCAATCAGAGCATAGGAGCCAAGATGAGCACAGGTGTAAGAGTTTGTCACTAAGAGGGAGGGGAAAACTGAATAGAACTTAAAAACCAAGGGTCAAACCGAGTAGAACTTTAAAACCAAGGGCAAAACTGACAAGGGGGTTCAAATAGAAAACAAAACAAGATATAAAAAATGGAAAATGCTTCTTTTATACAATAAAATACATATTGGCATACATCAAACTATTTGAAATTCAAATATATATCAGTTTGACAATTATTTCTTTATCCAGACAAATTATGTTTTGGGGAGGGATGTTTTGGGGAGAGGCTTGAGTAGAAAGCCATAAACCTTCATAGATAGTAGGTGATTTAATAAGTGGTGATTTAAGTTAAAACTTGATTTATATACATTTCTTATGGTGGCAGGTCACAGAATAAGACTCCCTGGGTAGATGCCACTATGTTTTGATCTTTTTGAATTTGTTGTGCATAAAATGACTCAATTAGCTAGCTAAAACCAATTCTTTGACTCTCTGTTGACCAGCCACCGGAGGGTAAAAGTGAGTATATTTCACATGGCAGTGTTAGTATTGGAGGGAAAAACTGAGTACAACCAAACTGCCAGTGCTACACTCAAGGGTATAATTTAGCACAACTAAGTGTCCAAGGTTAGACACGAGGGGGAAAACGTGACACACGGTACGCGTGTCATTGTGCACGAGGCGGTAGCGGACGCGTGTGGCCGTGCATGGTGCTGTACCGCGCGCGGTTACGCGGTGCACGTTGGTGCAATGAAACGGATCCTCCCTTCACCTTTATAGAGGCCTCCTGACTCTCACTCATCACTCACTCGCTCACTCACTCACGCAACCATCTCCACTGTCGCATAACCTTTTGCAAACCCCCAAGAAAACCCCAACCACGCCGGTGATGGAGAAGAACGGCGCGGTGGCCATCGTCGCCTCCAAGGCGGCCGACGAGGAGGCCCCCGTCCCTGTACTGGCCCCCGTCGAGGCATTGAAGGCACCCGCCATCCCCATCCGTACCCCATCCCTGCTTCCGCCGTAGCCGCCGACGAGTAGGCCCCCGTAGCCATACAGGCCCCCGCCGTTCTCCTGCAGATCTCGCACGGCTGGGACCCCTACGGGCACAACAATTACATCAGGCCGGAGAACCCCTTCGACACCATTTTAGCCGACCCATGGTCGGAGGTAACTAGAGTTTTATCCCCTTCCTTTGTTCTCCCCCCATTCGATTTGGTTTGAGATTTGGGGATTAGGGAATAATTAGGGGATCTCAATCGGTTAAGTTATGCAAGTAATCAATCCCGATAATCACAGTATCTCAATCATGTCCTTATTGCACTCTACTGTTTTTTGTAATAGGTGGACAACAGCGACGTCTGCAGCGACGGCGAGTCCATGGACACCAAGACTCGTCAGGTGTTGAGGAAGATGAAGTCCGGCCCGTTCAACGGCTTCTTCGCCGGCGACATCTACAGGTGCCCCTTCTGCACCAGGTGACATGGATATACCCCACGGGTACATAACATTCATATACCTGGTTCAGTCCAAGGAAGGCCCACATCAAGACACGCGGACCATGAAGACTTTGGGTGGCCCAAGCCCATGATGTTTTTGACTCCTTGGAGGACAAGTCTAGATTAGATAGAATTTCAAAGGGTACAAACCCTAATTTTATCCGACTCGACCTAAACTCGGGACCTGCCTATCTATATAAAGGCTAGGAGGGTACATCGAGAAGGATCTCTTCCACCATCGCATACACACCTCCACGCCAGATTGCATCTGCGCATCCCTGTAATCTTTGGTTCCGCCGTAATCAAGAGCAGACAAGTAGGAGTAGGGTTTTCCCTCCAGGGGCCTAAACCTGGGTAAATCTCGTGTCCCGTGTTGCTTGTCTGTTAACCGTTTCGCGACTTCCAGCATCCACATCTTCTCCAAAACCCAAGTCCATAACAATGGGCATTGACAAAATCAACCCTCGTCAATTGGCGTTGTCTGTGGGAATCAACCCAGAATCGCGCAGCTTGCGCAGGTCTCCATCCCGCATCTATTTGCGCTTCCACCCACCGTCAGTGGCGCGGTCTGTCATGGCGATCTTCTTGCCACCGCCGCCGGCGCTCGACCCAGCTCCGGCAGTGGTCTTCTTGGCCTTGCCCATCTTGTAGCAGTGACGGTGGCGGTTTTCGTGCAAGAAGGAAGAGGGAAAGGTGCGAAGGATGTCCAGAACGCAGCAAAGGGCAGCGAAGCTCGTGAAAATGGAGGCAATGAGAGATGAGCAAATGAAGAAGGGTACAAGAAAATCACTGTTTACCTACGATATAAAAGGAGGAAGACGATGCATATGATCCGTTGATCCAGAAGCCCTATCACGCACCTAAAATCTAGCCCTACACGTGTCAACACTACACCGAATCGTCGCCAGCACGCCGTCCACTACGCGCGGAAATCAAGGAGACACCATAATTTTCGCCACGTCTACACGTGACTAGTCAACTTCAAGTCCGACGGTGGGACCCACGATCGTCTCGTCGCATCATCTCTGTTGCCGCAGACGTTTGAGATCACCAACTATCAGCACTGACATCATCAGGGCAAATCCAGCAACGGCTAGAAGTTTTCGGCTGACCAATCAAGTACTTACTCGAATCTATGATTCGAGAAATTACTCGGGGGATACTCCTATCAGGAGCGCTGGCCGCGCACCTGAGAAAAGACTAAGGTAACTGCATCTTGCAACTATCTTCGAGTCCTACGCCGAGTCTGCGACTCCACTACGGGCTCGGGGTCTACTCCCATAGGTAAGATCGATTGAGCATCCGAAAAAATTGTGTCCTTCGGACCTAAGCTGAAAACAACTGAACTAAAGTCTCTGCTCGAGTCTACGACTCGAACAGACACTCGGGGGCTACTCCCATAGGGAGAGCTGGCCGTGCACCCTATGAAATCTTCGACTGCGATCCTTCGGATCAAAAACGACAAAATCTTTTTGGCAACTTTTCCCAAACCAACGCTAAGTGAGAAGCAATCTCCTTGGCCACCCGAAACACCTCCACGGTGATAAAATTTCCGATGTTGTGTCTGCGACTCAAAGATAAGACCTACAGACATCATCTGATGGCCTCGTAATGCACCTGACTGCGCTCTGCCAGTAAACTCCCATGTCAACAGGCACGATGAAAATCCTGACGGACGCGTTGGGTACATCACTTGAAAATCACTGGGATTCGACTCCTATAAGTCCACAACGGCTTGAGTCGAATCACACCAGCAATTGTTCTGAATTCGAGTTCGAGGGCTCGAGTTTGATGAAGATCGTCTCGTTTTGTCCTATGATAGTTAACTGGCCCTGATCCGTCGGGAGAGCCAGGCACATGCATCAACAATCCCTATGAACTAAAACATTTTATCTTTGAAATAATAGGCTCAACTACACCTGAAAGATTGAAGAGTCCTCAGCCGAATCTGCGATTCAACTGAACACTCGGGGGCTACTGACATGGATATACCCCATGGGTACATAACATTGGTATACCTGGTTCAGTCCAAGGAAGTCCCACGTCAAGACACGTGGCCCATGAAGACTTCGGGTGGCCCAATCCCATAACATTTTCGACTCCTTGGAGGACAAGTCTAGATTAGATAGAATTTCAAAGGGTACAAACCCTAATTTGTAACCAACTCAAACTAAGCTCGGGACCTGCCTATCTATATAAAGGCCAGGAGGGTACAGTGAGAAGGATCCCTTCCACCATCGCATACACACCTCCACGACAGATTGTATCTGCGCACCCCTGTAATCTTCGGTTCTGTCGTAATCAAGAGTAGACAAGCAGGAGTAGGGTTTTCCCTTCGGGGGCCTGAACCTGATTAAATCTCTTGTCCCACGTTGCTTGTCTGTTAACCGTTTCGCGACTTCCAGCATCCCCGTCTTCTCCAAAATCCAAGTCCATGACAATGGGCATTGACGAAATCAACCCTCGTCCCCAGGAGCCTCGCCACTGACTTCAACTCCCTCGTGATGCATGCCGAGGACGTGAAGACCTGTGGCCCATCAAAGAAGGCCAACGCCTTCAGACCCCAGCACAAGGCGCTCGGTTTTCACCTCCGCAACCTCCAGAAGGTGGCCATCGAGGAGGGTTGCATGCCCCCTATCAAGCCCAAGGCGCCCAAGGTCAAGCGCCTATCTATATAAAGGCCAGGAAGTGGAGGAAGCGCCACATGGAGGAGGCGGAGGCCCTCCTAGCGGAGGCCATGAGGGGCCATTGATCTTGTGTTGATGTTGCTGTTGCTGTAAAGCAGCTTCTTTTGTTTTATTTTTTGTGTTGAACTTGTAAGATGCTGCTGTTGAGCGTCCTAATTGTCGAACCTGGTTTAAGTATCATACTATACAATCCTTTATTAGCTGCTCTATCTACATCTGCTCTGTTCATCTACATATTTATGGTGCTGGTTAGATTTGCTGCCAGATTGGGAAAATATGAGGGCCAAAAGGAGCCATGAATGAAGAGAGAAGCTTCTCAAGATTCGCTGCCTTTTTGGCAAAAATAACAACTGATAGCGACATAAAGGGGAAAATACGATCTTAAAAAGGCCAATTATAAAAATAATAAAAAAGAAATCTTCCAATTTAGGTGACGGGGGCATGTAATTACCATACGCGCCCCACATGGTCCCACACCACATCCCCCAAAACGCGTTCCCAACAAGCTAGCCCCACACCATGGGGTGTCCTACTAGGGACCCGACTGAATGTGGCCCCGCCTGTCATCATGTAACAGGGGTGGGTCCTACTTGTCAGCACGTAACGGCAAGGGTCCACTACGGAACCCACCTAAATGCAGCCCCACTTGTCAGCACGTAACGGCGAGGGTCCACTAACGGGACCCGACGGAGAGCGAGTTTCAGACCGATGTGAGAGTTCCATAATAGGAGCTGGACAAAAGTGAGGAAAAACTAAGTGGCTAGGGAAAAGTGAGTACAACTAATGAACCAGGGGCACGAAAATAGAAATCCCTAAAATCTATTGTAAATTCCCCCAGAGCTGGCGATTCAGTTGGTTTGCAAGAGTGTTTATAATTATGAAACTCTCACACGGTCTGCGCTATAATTGACACAACTGTCGCACGGCTAGCGATTCACTTTCAAATTAAAAAAATTATACAACTCTTAATGTAAAAGAGCTTTTATAATTGACACAACTCTTGAACACTTTCAAATAAAAAATTTATACAACTCTTAATGTAAAAGAGTGTTTATAATTGACACAACTCTTGAACACTTTCAAGTTTAAAAAAAATATACAAATATTAATGTAAAAGAGTGTTTATAATTGACACAACTCTTGAACACTTTCAAATTTAAAAATATCATACAACTCTTAATGCAAAAGAGTGTTTATAATTGACACAACTCTTGAACACTTTCAAATTAAAAAAATCATACAACTCTTAATGTAAAAGAGTGTTTATAATTGACATGACCCTTGAACACTTTCAAATTGAAAAAATTATAAAACTCTTAATGTAAAATAGTGTTTATAATTGACACTACTCTTGAACACTTTCAAATTAAAAAAATATATACAACTCTTAATGTAAAAGAGTGTTTATAATTGTCACGGCTCTTGAACACCTTCATATTGAAAAAAATATACAACTCTGAATGTAAAAGAGTGTTTATAATTGACACTACTCTTGAACACTTTCAAATTAAAAATATATACAACTCTTAATGCAAAAGAGTGTTTATAATTGACACTACTCTTGAACACTTTCAAATTGAAAAATTATACAACTCTTAATGTAAAAGGGTGTTTACCATTTTTATAGTGTGAAAAGTGATCCCTAAACTTGCATATACGAAAATTATGAACCTTTGAACACTGTGAAATCACACTTAATACGTCATAATGATGTGGTAAGAAAATCTTCAGAGATTATCATTTTAATAGAATGTAATGCATATGGCAAAAATTATACACCTTTGAACTCTTTGAAATCTCACTTAGGACATGGAGTGAAATATAATGCAAAAATTATACACCTTTGAACACTTTCCCCACAAATTATATTCAAAATCATTTGTTTATGGAGTTAAAGCATCGGTGGCAAACTCGTTATTTTGCATGGATAGAGGGTGCCCCCCGACAGATACAGGGGTTATCTTGTCCGCTAGATCATAGAGTATCAATCAGAGGATCAACGGTTGGTGGGTACGATCCGCGTGACAACTTTCTCGACCAATCAGAGCTTAGCAGCCAAGATGAGCACAGGTGTGAGAGTTTGTCACTAAGAGGGAGGGGAAAACTGAATAGAACTTAAAAACCAAGGGGCAAACTGAGTAGAACTTTAAAACCAAGGGCAAAACTGACAAGGGGGTTCAAATAGAAAACAAAACGAGATTTAAAAAATGGAAAATTCTTCTTTTATACAATAAAATACATATTGGCATACATCAAACTATTTGAAATTCAAATATATATCAGTTTGGCAATTATTGCCTCATTCAGACAAATTATGTTTTGGGTAGGGATTGACGAGGTTTAATCTCGTCAATGCCCATTGTTATGGACTTGGGTTTTGGAGAAGATGGGGATGCTGGAGATCGTGGAAAGGTTAACAGACAAGCAACCAGGGGACACGAGATTTACCCAGGTTCAGGCCCCCGGAGGGAAAACCCTACTCCTGCTTGTCTGCTCTTGATTACGGCGGAACCGAAGGTTACAGGGTGCACAGATTCAATCTGGCGTGAGGTGTGTATGCGAGAGTATGAGTCGAGAGATCTAGGACGTGCCCTCCTGGCCTTTATATAGACTTAGGCAGGTCCCGGGCATAGTCCTAATCGGTTACAAGTTCTAGGGTTTTACCCCTTTGAATTTCCTATCTATGCTAGTCTTGCTCTCCAAGGATCCGAAGGCGTCATGGGCCTTGGTCACCCGAAAATCTTTGTGGGCCAGCGTATATCTGCTGTGGGCCTTCCTTGGGCTAGACCAGGTATGCTGAAGTCGCGTACACGTAGGGTATAACCATGTCAGTAGCCCCCGAGTGATCAGTCGAATCGTAGATTCGGCTGAGGACTCTTCTATCTTTCGGGTGTAACTATGTATTAATAGTATATGTGTGTAGGGATTGTTTGACGCGTGTGTCTGACTCACCCGACGGATCAGGGTCAGTTAACTGTCTTAGGACGAAACAACACGATCTTCTTCAAGTTCGAGTCCCTCAACTCGGACCTGGAACATATGCTGGCGTAATTCGACTCAGGCCGCGAAGGACTTACAAGAGTGGAATTCCAGTGATTTTAATTAATGTACCCAACGCGTCCGTCGGATTTTTCATCACGCCAGTTGACATGGATTTGTACTAGCAGAGCGCAGTCATGTACGTTGCCAGGCCGTCAGATGATATCTGCAGGTCTTATCTTTGCGTCGCAAACGCAGCATCCGAACATTTGTCACCGCGGAGGTGTTTCGGGTGGCCAAGGAGATTGTAGCTCACTCAGCGTTTGTTGGGGCAGAGATGCCAAAAAGTTTTTGCGTGCTGATCCGAAAGATCACAGTCGAAGAATTCATAGGGTGCGCGACCAGCGCTCCCTATGGGAGTAGCCCACGAGTGTCTGTTCAAGTCGTAGACTCGAGCATAGACTTTAGTTCCAGCATTGTTCAGTTGTTAAGTCCATAGGACTCAAAAAAATTCGGATGCTTAAATCCATCCTCCCTATGGGAGTAGCCCCCGAGTCCGTAATGGAGTCGTAGACTCGACGTAGGACTCGAAGAAATACTTTGTCGTTATTCATCTTCCGGGTGCGCGGCCAGCGCTCCTGATAGGAGTAGCCCCCGAGTATTTAGTCGAATCGAAGATTCGAGTGAGTACTCTTAGCTGTGGAGCCGAAGAATTGTAGTTGGTGCTAGTATAGCTTTTGATGACATCAGTGCTGACGATCGATGACCTCAAGCGTCTGCTACGCCAGAGATGACTTGACTGGACGAACGTGGGTCCCACTTGCTGACTTTGAATTGACTGGTCACAGGCGGCGTGGAGATAATTACGGCGTCTCCTCGATTTCCGCGTGTAGTGGACGGCGTGGTAACGGCGGTTCGTTCTGATGTTGACACGTGTACGGTCAGATCTATCGTTGGCGTTAGGTCTTCTGGATGGACGGCTGCCGTTCGTCGTCTTCGCTGTTATAATCATTGGGGGAAACCGTGGTTTGTTTTCACCGCACCAGTTCTTGTGTTCACTGCCTCCTTGTGCTCGAGAGATTCTTGCTTCGCGCTGGGATTTCCTTCCACATTTCCGTCGTTCTTTCTGCGTTTTCATCGCCGGTGCCGCCGTAGCACAATGGGGAAACCAAAGAAATCTTCATCTGCGGTTGGGACCAGCGCCGCCGGAGGAAAGAAGGGCACCACCGCTACTCGCGTCATCGATGGTGGCTGGAGGCGATCAGAGACGCGGGAGAGCGATCTCCGCAAGCTTCATGAGCGGGGCCTGATCCCGCAAGATAGGGAGGCCGTCAAACTCCCCGGCAATGAGGTAATCCCCCGTCCCCCATCTAGGTATCGGGTTATGTTTCTCGCCTTCGTTTTGTGTGGGTTTTCTTTTCCGGTCCACGACTTCCTCCGTGGACTGCTCTTCTTCTATGGGATTCAGCTTCATCATCTGTCTCCCAATTCTCTTCTCCACATTGCGTGTTTTATCACTTTTTGCGAGTGCTGGCTTGGCATTGAGCCGCACTTTGGCCTCTTCCGGAAGCTCTATTCCGTGAAGAGGCAATCTGGTTCGGATGGTGTGTATCCCATTGGGGGTTTCATCATCTCCCTTAGTCCCAATCTGCTCTTCTTTTCCTTTTCCATGTCCGAATCTGTCCAGTACTGGCGGAGGCGATGGTTTTATATCCGTGACTCTGTAGTGCCCGGGCGAGATTTTGGTCTTGTTCCCTTTGACCCCTCCCAAATGATTGAGCGAAAAAGGTCTTGGAAAAAACAAATCTTGGACGGTGAGGTGGCGGAGATAGAGGCCCTTTACCATCGGGTGGAGGATCTCCAGCTGATTCCGGAGAATGAGGTGAATGGCGTGGACATCATCCGGACTTTTCTTGAGCGTCGGGTGCAGCCTCTCCAAGCGAGGGCGCACCCGATGTTTCTGTATTCTGGGCGTCGTGATCCGACGAGAGTTTCGGCTGAGAAAATGTCCGAGGGGGATCTTGACAGGGCCCTTCGCGCGCTGCTGAAGTTCAAAGCCGGAGAAGAAATCCCGGGGAAGTCGCCATTTTCTTCGACGTTGGCCGTACCGCAGGTGTAGATTTGTGCACGTAGTGCTTTTTGTCGGCTGTGTTTTTATTTCCTTTGTTTGCTAACAAAGTTTCTTCTGATTTTGCAGAGCTTCAAAGTGCCGGGCATGGTACCTCCGTTGCCCGAAAGGTATCCGAATGCCCCGGATAATGAAGTGTTTGATTCCGTGTTCGAGCTACCGTCGGCGCGATCTCCGGCGGAGGATGCCGACGAGTCGAGTGAGGACCATACGTGAAAGCGGTCACGGAGCTCCAGCGAGTCTTCGGATGCCTCGACTCCTCCGACTCCCAGAAACCCTCTGGGCCTTGAGCGTCATAGTGACGGTCATGGAGGTTCTTCTTCTCCCATTCCTGCCATTCCTGTCCGGGCTGTAGCGCCGCACCCGCCAGCGAAGCGGAAGAAGGAAGAGAAAAAGGAGAAGAAGGAAGAAAAGAAGGAGGAGAAGAGAGCCCGAAGGACTCCTCCTGTCTTTGACCTGAGCTCACTGGGCTTGTAAGTTTCTTGCTGTACTATTGTCCTTTTTCCTTCATGATTATTGTGCTTGTGCTGATTGGTTCATATGCAGGCATTCCTCCCATGATTCCTCCAGTGGTGGTGCACGGGAGATGATGGGGGAGTCGAAAATTGCGTCTCCTCCTCCTTAGACGGTGGCGACTTCGGGTGGCGCGGCTCCGGATCCTCCGTTGCAGGAGGTGCAGGTGGTTGCGCCTCAGAATTTCACAGGCGGTTCTTCGGAGTCACCATCAGAGAATGTAAGTTTTTCTGCTTCATGTCATGGGGGGAGCCCCGAGTGCCTTCGTGTGCGAATTTTGTTTTTACTCCTTTGTGTTGGGATAGCCCCCAAGCCCTTTTCTTACTGCTATTTCTTTTTCTTCAGCCTTTTGTGCAGGAGGCCAAGCGGCGGGTGCAAGAGCGCCTGGCGCTGGAGGCGAACCTTCGGCAGCTTCAAGGTATCCATCTTCCTATTAATGCCTCTCCTATTTATCCTGGTCCTGTTCTTTGACACTTGCTTGTCTTGAATGCAGAGGAGCATAACGATTCCCTCCGGGAGGTCGACGCTCTCAAAAAGAGCCTTGGTCAATCGGAGCAGAAGGCCGAAGCCGCCGTTAGCGCGAAAGAACGCCTCGAGCTAGAGCTGACTAAGGCAGCCGAAGCGAAGGAGCATCTGCAGCAGGAGGCCGCAGATCGTGAGGAGCAGCTGGCCATCGTTGCGGCTGCTCGTGAAAGAGAGGTGGCGGCGAAGCTCATGGCTGCTGCCAAGGCTATTTCGGGTGAGTACTAGTTTTGTACTTGTTTCTTTTTCTTCGGGTCTTCTTCTGTGCTGCTTTTCTTCATGCTTTTCTTCTTATTTTTTTGTCTCAGATGCCGCAGGCATCGAGTTCGACCGCGGTGCTCTAGAGCACGCGAGTGCTCTAGATGATGCCACTGTGGCGGTCGAAGACCGCTGCAGCACCGTCGTCAGCTCCCTTGCCAAGGAGAAAGAGGTCCTTGGTCGCTTCTACAAGGAGCTTGTCCCAAAGGGCGCAGCCCTTGATGATGTGGATGCTCTGGCGGAGGCTCTGTCAGCCGAAGCGCCTGCGGCGTACAAGCGCAAGCAGAAGGGCATCAGCGCGTCCGTCGGGCTGGCGATGGCCTTGGCGGCTGGAGCGGAGCTGGATCTGCCCCAGATCACCTCTCGGATGCCGACGGCTGCAGATGGATCCGAGGTAGCCTTTGCTGCCTACTCTGCTTGCTGCAAGCGATATGGGCCCAAGCTCATTGATTTGCTGTCTGAGTATGCGCAGCGGCAGCAGGGCGGGGCCAAAGCTAGGCAGTCTGGCTCCGAGGCGACTCAGGGTGCCTTATCTTAGGCGTTTGTAGATGTAGGGTAGTTTGTAGTCTACTTTTTTTGTAAATATCCTGAAGAACACCATCCTTGTGCCACGTAGTGGCCTTATATGTTTAATGAATTCTTCTGAGTTGTGCTCTATCATTGTCTGAAATGTGTTTGTCCCTTTCCTTTTCTGTTGTTCTAGGTTCCTTCGGGTGCTGACCCTGTTGACGCCCCATCCGCAATGTCGTTGCGACCATCCTTGGATGATTCCTCGCAACTCACTTTTCTTCGGGATCGTGTGCGTAGTCTGGAGAGGGAGTTGCTCGGGTTACGCGGTCATGCTGACGTTTGGAAGTCCAAGGCGGATCGTGGTGCAGCCAGAGAGGAGTACTTGATGGCGGAGTTAGTTCGGCTGTCCGAGCAGCTGCAATGTAAGTTGTTCTTTGGTTCGAGCTGTAACTCGGTTCTTCGGATAAGCCTGCTGGCCTTACTCTTGTTTTGTGCGATTGTCGCAGGTGCGAATCTTGCTCCGAGGGAAGAAAAGGAGCGTGTCGCTATTCGGGTCAATTGCTTGACTCAACAGGACATGGAGGCTGGCGGCTTCTTCTGGATGGATCGCGATCGTGCCATGGCTCTGGCGACGGTGCAGGCTCGTGTTCATCAAGTTTCGCGGGTGCTCCGCCAAGTGCAGACATCGCTTTCCTCGGTGCTGCACGTCATGTTTCCTTTGGATGCCGTACCGACGACCCTTGCGGGTCTTCTGTCGAAATTTCGGAACGTGAGCAATGTCAAGGAGTTGGTGCGGCAATAGCTCGTCGCAGGAGTGAAGGCTGCATTGTCTCTTGTGAGGCTGCACCGGCCTGACGTGGATTTGGCTGCTGTGGCCGCTGGGCCACCTCTTTGCCCTGATGGCGGTGAGTGGGACATGCGTCCGCATTACGCAGCTGTAAGGCAGTATGCCGAGCAGGTCGTAGATTTGTTTGAGCAGCGTGCCCAGGTTATTCTTCAACATAGGTAGTACCTGTAAAAAGAGATAGATGTAAAATTTGTATATTTCGGCTGGGCGTGTTGTGCCCTTTGTTGTAAAGGTTTGTTTGTTGTGAGCACGCAGTGCTTTTGATTGAGTACGTGTCCTTTTCGTTTGCCTGACGTTGTTAGCTACTCAGGTGTACACGTTTGATCCTTAGTCGATGAAAGCGTGGGGTGGGGGGAGCCCCCGAGTGCGTTTGTAGCATGTAGTAAAGTTGCAAAAGTAGTGAACTGAAGATTTGGGGCGAGACACTTAGCTTTATTTGTATCGTAATGGAGGAGGTACATTGTTCGGCTTAATAGCCTTGGCTGAAAGGCTTATTGAAAGTAAAGGGGTAGGTAGCTATGGATAGAATCGTCGCAGGTGCGCGATGTTCCATGGGTTGGAGTATGCGACTCCAGACTCCACGTGCTTGAGGCGATAGGCGCCACCTGGGATGACTTCGGTGATGACGTAGGGTCCTTCCCATGGTGACTCGAATTTATTCGGTCGCTTTTGCTTGAGTCGTAAGACGAGGTCTCCTTTGACGAAGGACCTTGGGCGCAGCCGGCGGCTGTGGTAGTTGCGGAGACTCTGCTGGTACACCGCTGATCGAGCTGCTGCTATATCCCGTGCTCCGTCGAGTGTGTCGACAGCGTCTTTGAGTGCAATCGTGGATTCGGCTTCGCTGTAAGCAACGACCCGTGGGGCCTGGTGGCGTACTTCGGCTGGTAGCACGGCTTCGGCTCCATGTACCATGAAGAACGGTGTGTAGCTGGTGGAGCTGTTTGGCGTAGTCCGTAAGCTCCACAGGACGAATGGTAGCTCTTTCGTTCAGTTTCCAGCTTTTTGTTCGAGTGAGCTCATGAGGCGATTCTTGATGCCGCGCCGATTAGGCCGTTGGCCTTTTCCACTTGCCCGTTCGTTTGCGGGTGCGCCACTGAGGCGTACGTGATGTTGATCCCAAGGCCTTCGCAGAAGTCCTGGAATTCTTCGGAGATGAAGTTCGATCCGTTGTCGGTGATGATGCTGTGCGGTACGCCGAACCTGTAGACAATGGACTCGAAGAACTTGACGGCAGTTTTGCCTTTCTGGTTGGTGACCGGCATGGCCTCGATCCACTTGGTGAATTTTTCGACTGCAACCAGGAGGAAGACGTGTCCCCCTTTCGAGGATTTTGGCAGTTTGCCGATCATGTTGAGGCCCCATTGAGCAAAAGGCCAGGCTATGGGTATGGGTCTGAGCTCGGACCCAGGTGCGTGCGGTTTGTCGGCGAACCGTTGGCATCCGTTGCATCTTCGGACGATATCCTCTGCGTCGCTCATGGCCGTTGGCCAGTAGAATCCTGCTCGTAGAGCTTTTGCGACAAGGAAGCGGCTGCCTGCGTGGTGGCCGCAGATGCCTTCATGGATGTCTTGGAGTATGGCCTTGTCGTCGTCGATGGTGACACACCGTTGTAGTACACCCGTGATGCTGCGCTTGTACAGCTCGTCGTTGATGATGGTGAAGGCTTTTGACCGGCAAGATATGCGCCGGGCGTCTGCTGGGCTGTCAGGCAGTTCTCCGTTTATCAAGAACTGGAGGTATGGTCGCGTCCAAGTTTCTTCGACTGCCATGACCTGCATTAGGTTGACCATGGCTACCTCTGTGTCTAGTTTTTCGGGTCCTTCGTGTCCTTCGGGTAGCGTAGCTCCCGAGTGTTCTGCTTCTTCGGGTGATCCCTTGGGGAATTTCCGCTTGATGGATGGCACGCAGATTTGTTCGAGGAACACACCTGGTGGCACCTTTGCGCAAGTGGAGCCGATGTTGGCGAGTCTATCGGCTTCCTCGTTGCTCTCTCTTCCAACGTGCCGAAGTTCGCAGCCGTCGAATTCTCCTTCGAGTGCGTTGTAGAGCGTGTGGTACGCGATCATGTTTTCGGCGTGTGGGTCGCATTCATTCATCGTCTGCTGGACGACGAGGTTGGAGTCACCGTAGATGACCAGGCGCGTTGCGCCGCATATCTTTGCCATCCTCATGCCATGGATGAGGGCTTCGTATTCGGCCTCGTTGTTGGAGGCTCTAAATTTCATCTGAAGAACATACTTCATCTTGTCGCCTTGCGGGGAGGTCAGTATGACCCCTGCCCCTGCTCCGGCTTCACGCTTGGAGTCGTCGAAGTGCATTGTCCATGACTGCGACATGTCTGGGGTGTCTGGCAGCTGCAGCTCCATCCAATGTACCAGGAAGTCCGGAAGGACTTGAGATTTTATTGCGTGTCGCTTCTCGTAGACGATGTCCAAGGGTGACAGTTCGATGCCCCACAGGGCCACCCGTCCTGTGGCCTCTGGATTATTCAGGATGCTGTTCAGGGGTGCCTCGTTGACGACCATCACTTGGTGCTCCTGGAAGTAATGGCTCAGCCGTCGAGCCGTCATGAACACGCCGTAGGCTAGCTTCTGGTAGTGAGGGTACCTCTGCTTTGTTGGTGTCAGTACCTCGCTGAGGTAGTAAATTGGGCGCTGGACCCCGTGGGTCTTGCCTTCTTCGGGTCGTTCGACCACTAGTATGGTGCTGACCACCTGGTGTGTGGCTGCTATGTACAGCAGCAGGGGCTCGCGCTCCTTTGGCGTGACCAAAACAGGCGAGGTGGAGAGGAGCCGCTTGAGGCTTTCGAATGCGTCGTTGGCTTCTGGTGTCCACTCGAACTTGTCTGCCTTGCGCAGCAGCTGGTAGAATGGTAGGGCCTTCTCGCCCATGCGGCTGATGAACCTGCTTAGCGCCGCTACTCGTCCTGCGAGCTGCTGGACGCCCTTGAGATTTTTCGGCTTCTCCATCGTCATGATGGCTCTGATTTTCTTCGGGTTCGCCTCGATCCCTCGTTGAGAGATGAAGTACCCGAGCAGCTGACCCGATGGGACACCGAAGGCGCACTTTTCGGGATTGAGCTTGATCCTATAGCGATCAAGGTTGTTGAACGTCTCGCGGAGATCGTCAATAAGTGTCCTTGCCTCCCTGGTTTTTATTACTATGTCGTCGACATAGACTTGGACGTTGCGACCGATCCGGTCTTTGAGGCAGGCCTGCATGCATCGCTGGTACGTGGCACCCGCGTTCTTTATCCCGAAGGGCATTGTGTTGTAACAGAATACTCCGAACGGTGTGATAAACGTTGTTTTCTCCTGATCTTCGACCTTGAGTCGAATCTGGTTATAGCCTGAGTAGGCGTCGAGGAAGGAGAGTTTATCGCAGCCTGCGGTCGAATCGATGATCTGGTCGATCCGAGGGAGAGGGAAGTGGTCTTTTGGGCAGTGCTTGTTTAGTGACGTGAAGTCCACGCACATCCGCAGGATGTCCGTGTCCTTCTTTGGGACCATCTTTGGGTTTGCAAGCCACTCGCTTCCCTTGATTTCCCTGATAAAGTCTGCAGCGAGCAGTCTATTGATTTCCTTGCCGATAGCTTCGGCTCGTGGCTCCGACAGTCTTCGGATGGACTGCTTGACTGGCTTGGTGTCTGGAAAGACATTGAGTGCGTGCTCGGCGAATTCCCTGGGAACTCCTGGCATGTCCGCGGGACACCAGGCGAAGATTTCCCAGCGCTCACGGAGGAATTCGACGAGCACGCCTTCCTATGCGGAGCTGAGGTCGTTGGCGATCAGGGCCGTCTTGGAGGCATCCGTCGGATGGACCTGTACTTTCTTGGTGTTGATGGTGGAGTCGAAGGACATGTCAGGTGCATTCTGCCTTGTGACTGGGGGTACCCCATTGTCCGTCACCTCGCGGAGCCTTACAAGCTCGTCTTGCATGCCGAAAGACTGGGAGATTTTCTTGAAATCCCTGTCGCATTGGTCCGATCGGGTGAAACTCCCGTGGACTGTGATGACGCCCCTCGGTCCTGGCATCTTGAGTAGTAGGTATGCGTAGTGTGGGACGGCCAAGAACCTTGCGAATGCTACACGCCCCAGGATGGTGTGGTATTGCGATGGCCAGTCCACCACTTCGAATTCGAGTCTCTCCTGCCGAAAGTTGTCCGGCTTCCCGAAGATGACGTCGAGCCCTATTTTGCCCAGGGGGAATATGCCCTTTCCTGGGACAATGCCGTGGAACATTGTGTCTGATTGTTCCAGGCTGCATTGCGGGATCCGCATAGCTGCTAGAGTGCTTGCGAACATTAGGTTGATGCCGCTGCCGCCGTCCATGAAGACGCGACTCATCTCAAAGCCCCCGATCTGCGCCTCCAGCACCAGGGCAACATGACCTGGGCGAGGAATCTGGCAAGGGTGATCCGCGCGAGTGAATGTGATGCAGGACTCCGATCAGCTGAGGTACTCAGGGATTGCAGGCGGAGTTATCACGGCCAAGTTGATTTGTCGGGTGATTTTCTTCTGCACCCTATTTGTGGGGCGTCCCTTCTGGATCATATTTAGTGCTCCTTTTGGTGGGGGGTACCCGATCCCGGTGTTGTTCTGCGCTGGCGCGACTGTTTGGTTTGGGCCTCCAATAGGCGGCGGAGGAGGATCTCCGTGTGCTACTTCTCCTGGCGCAGGCGCCTTTCCGAACACAGATATTGGGGCTTGTTGCCTCATCTGCACCATGCTTTCGCTGAGTTTCTGGAACTCGCGGCAGTCCTTGAGCATGTGGCTGGCTTTCTTTTTGCCGTCCTGTTTGTCGATGTAGAAGTGGATGGTGCATGGACCCGAAAGTTTGTCGAATGCTGAGGGTCCGTTGTCACGGTCGCGGCGTTGCCATGACTGTGCTGGTCGTCCGTTGTCGCGGAAGTTTCCTCCGCGGTATCCTCCACTGTTGCGGCTGTTGTCGTTGCGGCGGTCGGCGTAGCCGGCCGCGACCATGTCGGGTCCGTCGCGGTCCTTGTAGACGCGCGATCTCCTCTTGCTGCGGCGTTCCCGTCTGCGGCCGTAGTCGTCCTCTTCATCCGATTATGCTCGGTGAATGCAATCTTCGCCGTCAGCCCACCTGTTGGCGATGTCCATGAGGTGGTCGAGTGTCTTGGGCTTGACGCGCCCAAGTTCCTCCTTGAAATCTTGGCGTTTGACGCCATCTCTTAAGGCGTCGATGGCCCTCTCCTCGGAGATATGTGCAGCGGAGTTCTTGGTGGTAGACCAGCGTAGTATGTACGAGCGAATAGATTCGCCCGTTCTCTGAGTGCAGGCTCGCAACTCTTCGATTGAGGCGGGCCTCTTGCTAGTGCCCTTGAAATTTCGGTTGAAGCTGTAAGCTAGCTCCTCCCAACTTCGGATGGATCCTGATGATAGGCTGCTGAGCCAGACCCGCGCCGCGCCTGTCAGCTGTAGCTGAAGGCAATTGCATCGCGGTTTCTTTGTTACCGCCATGCAGCTTGACGGATGACAGATGGTCGCTGAGCCAAGATTTTGGATCTTGCGTGCCGTTGAACTTCGGAGTATCCGAAGGAAGCTTGAAATTGCGTGGCATCTGTGTTCGCCGAACAGATCTGCCGAAGCATCGAGCTCCGCATAGTTCTCCTTCATCTTCATCCATCTCGGACTCGGATGAGCATGCGCGTTTGGCTCGCACTTTGTCGATTTTGCGTTGTGTAAGCGCGTCTCTGGCGTCGTAGTCGCGTTTGTGGCGATGCGAGCTCTTCTTCCTTCGAGGAAGGTCGTGCTCCTCCTCCTCTTCGGATGAAGGGGTGGGGCTCCGGTCGCGCCTGGCCGGAGCTTTCTTCTTCGGCTCCGCAGGAGCGTCTTCGTGGAGCGTAGCTCCGACGAGTCCAAGTCCGGTTAGTGCGGACGTATGCATGGCTCTTTTCGGGTCCCCTTCTGGAGGTTGGTGGGCCGCGAGATACGCAGTGGCTGCCATGATCGCAGCTTGTGGTGTCTTCGGGATGATGTTGCCGTCGGCATCCATATCCATGAACGATGTGTGGAGAGTTCGGGTCACATCACGGTGCTCCTTGGGATCCATGTTCTCCACCCGCGAGCGGTGCTTGTTTCCCTGGTTTCCATTCGTGCTAGAGCCGGGTGCCATGGCGGAGAGCGCAGCTTGTCGCGCGCTGGACTCAGAGGCTGCTTGCTTGCGTTTGTCGAGCGTCTCTTGCATCTTGACTTGCTTCTTGTGCTCCTCAATGAGGAGGTAGTGGTATGCCATCAGTAGATCACGTGGGGAGTCCATAGGCAGGACTATGTCGCCCGCGACGGCACGGCGTGCCTGGACCCATCCTTCTTTGCTAAGTTGGATGACGTGGCCGTTGTTTTCCCCTTCGGGTGGGGGGGGACTGGCTTCTTCTGTTCCCGCCGTTTTTGCCATTTCTGTCCTGCGGGTTGGGGTTCGTGTTGGGCGGCGGGTTAGGCGTTTGCTGCTCCTGGATGACCGCGGCGCATTGGTAGCGCTCGTAGATCGGTCCGCTGCTGCCGCAGCTTTCGGATCCGGAACCGTAGGTCCCTTCATCCGAAGGGGGATCGCACAGATCGGAGTTGCAGCTGCTGCTGTCGTAGAACTCGTCTGTCGATGGTGATGTGCGCAGCATGGGGTGTGTATCCCACGAGGCGGGCCTGATTGACGGCACGGGCACCCGCTCAGGAAGGCGGAGGGTGCCAGTTTGTCCCACCTGGAAGCAGAAGCTTCCGAACAAAATTTTGAGTCCGTCGCCTACGGGCTCGAAATCCTTCATGGTGGCCGGCGAGTGGGCGGTGAAGTCAAAAGTGCCGAAGAGGAGGTGATTCTCCGTCGCCGCGGAGTTGTAGATCGATCGGGTCGGGACCGTCACAATCGCACAATCAGCAGCCCCGATTCCCACAGACGGCGCCAATTGACGAGGTTTAATCTCGTCAATGCCCATTGTTATGGACTTGGGTTTTGGAGAAGATGGGGATGCTGGAGATCGTGGAACGGTTAACAGACAAGCAACCAGGGGACACGAGATTTACCCAGGTTCAGGCCCCCGGAGGGAAAACCCTACTCCTGCTTGTCTGCTCTTGATTACGGCGGAACCGAAGGTTACAGGGTGCGCAGATTCAATCTGGCGTGAGGTGTGTATGCGAGAGTATGAGTCGAGAGATCTAGGACGTGCCCTCCTGGCCTTTATATAGACTTAGGCAGGTCCCGGGCATAGTCCTAGTCGGTTACAAGTTCTAGGGTTTTACCCCTTTGAATTTCCTATCTATGCTAGTCTTGCTCTCCAAGGATCCGAAGGCGTCATGGGCCTTGGTCACCCGAAAATCTTCATGGGCCAGCGTATATCTGCGGTGGGCCTTCCTTGGGCTGGACGAGGTATGCTGAAGTCACGTACACGTAGGGTATAACCATGTCAGGGATGTTTTGGGGAGAGGCTTGAGTAGAAAGCCATGAACCTTCATAGATAGTAGGTGAATTGAGAAGTGGTGATTTAGGTTAAATCTTGATTTATATACATTTCTTATGGTAGCAGGTCACATAATAAGACTCCCTGGGTAGATACCACTATGTTTTGATCTTTTTGAATTTGTTGTGCATAAAATGACTCAATTAGCTAGCTAAAACCCATTCGTTGACTCTCTGTTGACCTGCCACCGGAGGGTAAAAGTGAGTATATTGCACACGGCAGTGTTAGTACTGGAGGGCAAAACTAAGTACAACCAAACTGCCAGTGCTACACTCAAGGGTATAACTGAGAACAACTAAGTGGCCAAGGTTAGACACGAGAGGGAAAACGTGACACACAGTACGCGTGTTAGTGTGCACAGGGCGGTAGGGGATGCGTGTGGCTGTGCACGGTGCAGTAGCACACGCGGTTACGCGGTGCACGTTGGTGCAACGAAACGTCTCCTCCCTTCACCTTTATAGTGGACTCATCACTCTCACTCATCACTCACTCGCTCACTCACTCACGCAACCATCTCCACTATAGCATCACCTTCTGCAAACCCCCCAAAAAACCCAACCATGTTGGCGATGGAGAAGAACGGCGCGGTGGCCATCATCGCCTCCAAGGCGGCCGATGAGGAGGCCCCCGTCCCCGTACAAGCCACCGTCCAGGTATTGAAGGTAGCCATCATCACTGTCCAGACCCCCGTCCCTGCTTTCGCCGTATCCGCCGGCGAGGAGGCTCCCATCCCCGTACAGCCCCCCTCTATTCTCCTGCAGATCCTGCACGACTGGGACCTCTACTGGGACAACGATTACATCAGGCTAGAGAACCCATTCGACACCAGCTTAGACGACCCATGGTTAGAGGTAACCTCCCCTTCCTTTGTTCTTCCCCTATTCCAATCATTGGATGCTATATCATGTGTTATTAGGGCTCGGCTTTTTGTATTTTCAATCGTTGGATGCTAGGTATTTTTACAGTATCTAATCCTCTTGTGTTAGATCTTGTATTTAGATGAATGCCCCTAGTTGGTATCAGTACTAGCACCGATCTATAGTTGGGATCAGTACTAGCACCGATCTATAGTTGGGATCAGTATTCGATTTGGTTTAAGATTTGGGGATTGGGGAATAATCAGGGGATCTCAATCGGTTAATTTATGCAAGTAATCAGTCCCGATAATCATGGTATCTCAATCATGTCCTTATTGCACGCTACTGTTTTTTGTAATAGGTGGATAGCAGCGACGTCTGCAGCGACGACGAGTCCATGGACACCAAGACTCGTCAGGTGCTGAGGAAGCTGAGGTCCGCCCAGTTCAACGGCTTCTTCAACGGCGATGTATACAGGTGCCCCTTCTGCACCAGGAGCCTCGCCTCCGACTTCAACTCCCTCGTGATTCATGTCGAGGACTTGAAGACTTGCGGCCCGTCAAAGAACGCCAACGCCTTTAGAGCCCAGCACAAGGCGCTTGGTTTTCACCTCCACAACTTCCAGAAGGTGGCCATTGAGGAGGGTCGCATGTCCCCGATCAAGCCCAAGGCTCCCAAGGTCAAGGGACAGGGTAGCAGGAAGTGGAGGAAGCGCCAGAGGGAGGAGGCGAAGGCCCTCCTAGCGGAGGCCAGGAGGGGCCACTGATCTTGTGCTGATGCTGCTGTAAAGCAGCTTCTTTTGTTTTGTTGTCTGTGTTGAACTTGTAAGCTGCTCCTGCTGAGCAGCCTAATTGTTGAACCTGGTTTAAGTATTGTACTATATAATCCTTTATTAGCTGATTTATCTACATTTTCTCTATTTATCTATATATTTATGGTGCTGGTTAGATTTGCTTCCAGATTGGGAAAATACGAGGGCCAAAAGGAACCATGAATGAAGAGAGAAGCTGCTCTAGATTCGCTACCTTTTTGGGCAAAAATAACAACTGTTAGCGATATAAAGGGGAAAAGGCGCTCTTAAAAAGGCCAATCATAAAAATAACAAAAAAGAAATCTTCCATTTTAGGCAACAGTGCGCACGTAACTATCATACGCGCCCCACATGGTCCCACACCACATCCCCCAAAACGCGTTCCCAACAAGTCGGCCCCACAACATGGGGGTCCTACTACGGGACCCGACTGAACGTGGCCTCACCTATCATCACGTAACGGGGGGTCCTACTTGTCAGGACGTAACGGCGAGGGTCCACTAACGGGACCCGACGGAGAGCGAGCCATAATAGAAGCTGGACAAAATTGAGGAAAAACTAAGAGGCTAGGGAAAAGTGAGTACAGCTAACGAAATAGGGGCACGAAAATAGAAATCCCTAAAATAATCTCGTCCCGAGATTAGGGAGGAGTAGGGTTGTGTGATAAAATCCACTTAACCATTTTAGCAGAGGAATTATTAGATGCTAACAGATTTTACAACAAACAGGCATGGTCAGCTACGGGTTCGAGCTGAGTGGCTTCGGATTGGGTGGTTTGGATGAACAAGTGGAAAATACACGGTCTTTTCCCCTTAGGACGATTCTAGGTAGGTTTTAGCATCAACAGGGTCCTTCCTTCTTGAGGAGAGACGGCGATTTGAGCCTTCTTCAATCCTTTACCACGATAGTCAACTTTTCTGTGTTCCTTGTTTTGATACACCGGCGTGTCAGCTGGACGGACGACTTGGTGATGGAGGACTTTCCTGAAGTTTCTTCTGATTCTAGAGAAGTAGCGATTGTTATCCTTCAGGTGGAGTTCACGATTCCGGTTTAGTGGATGGTTATCACCTAGTGATGACTAGGATTCGACTCCAGGGTTTAGTCGGGTATTGGGCGGGAAAGACGTAGTCTTTCCCCCTTAGGGCGAGACTCGGGGTTCTTGATGAAGTCGCGGATATTATTGGTTGGATTTGTTGGGAGAATGCTACACCTTCTATCCGGAGTGGGTTGTCTTCAATCGTCGTGGTACGTGCTGCTTTTTGAGGGGCGCCAACATTGCTTCTTGGTGTTGTAGTTGTAGCGAGAAGGGTGTTTAACTAGCTTCCTAGTAGTTAGCTTTGGCTAGTTAGGGGTCCAATATGCTGGAGAATGTCGTTGGAGGTTAGCGGTCTAGGAACACGGTCCTTTGGAATGAGGTTGTTCCGGGTTTGGTCTGATGCAAAGTCGTGGGTAAAACACGAAAGAGGGAGCCTCAGACTAGCATACTAGCAAACCGAGTTCTTGCATAAATTAACAGGTCTACGCCGCCAGACGTCAGAGCGCTTAGGGTGTGTGCGAACTAGGTTTCAGAATGATACATGACTCTACCCTATGCAGGAGGATGAGTACAGGGTATGACGACTACTCCATGAGTGCTTCTTGCATCTTGTCGCCATCCTTGGTTTGGGTACCAACTTTGGTTACTTCAGTTCCTCCGGCGTGTGGGGGGTATTTGTCTCTTTAGAAGTAGAAGTAAGGGTTGTGACTTCTCTGGTGGCTGCTTTGATGGGTGGATCTTCCGGGGTTGGTGGCTGAAAGATAGGTTAATATTCATAGAAGGGCATCTCTTCACTTTTAGTCTTGGGTTAGCAGAGTCGGAGATCTTTTAAGGGAGTAGTTAGTAGAGATAGAAGAGAAAGGGCTTCGCGACATCTTCACATAATCTCGATGCTTTGGGTTGCTTTATACTCCTTGGAGAGTATTATTGGCGGAGTCGGGTAGTGTTGTCGTCTTAATTCTGAGCATTGCAGGTGTTGGGAGGATGGAGCAGACTTCTGAAGATTGTTGATGAGGTCTGTTTTTTGTTACTCTGATGACTCTCGAGGTGGTGCTTAGGCAGGTTATTGGATTGGAGATGTTCCTGGATTATCTTCTCATAGGCGGCCATCGATAATTGAGTGGAAAGACGCAGTCTTTCCACCTTAGAGCTTTACTTAGGGTCGTCGAGGCCGAGGTAGATCCTTCGTCTTGGAGCATTGGTGTGACGCTTGAATTGATTTCCTCGAGGGGCGCTTAATTGCGACTACCTTGCTCTGGTTGTTACCTAACAAAGCCATAAGGTTTAGCTCGGTGTAGTTTTAGTGGTGAGCGACGCCTATTATGGATCTTTCGCCGAGGTGGAGGACTTTTTTGCTTTAGATAGGTTATCTTATCTTGAAATTTTGTGTTGCTTCGGTTCGCTGATGGAGTAGACTCGTTGTCTTCGGGCATCCTTATCTCCAGGATTCTTGGGGAATTTGTGTTAGCATGAGGACTTCCTGTTGGTTAGGAAGAGGGTTGAATAGGATCGTTGCTCCATTGGGGCGATTAGAACTAAGCACGTATAGGGGTTGTCGTAGATTTATTTATGTGGCCATCCTGCTGAAGAGAGGTTTCCAGTTATGTGGTTACGAGGGTTAGCGTCGGGATGCACCAACAAGGTGGTCAAATCTTTAGGATCGGATGATCCGAGGCAGACAATCAACACATTCCAATCATCATACAAGCACATGGCAACTAAATAAGGCGTACCATAGGTACTAAGGGGTGACTACATGCCATAAGTGGAATCCTATATTAAGGATGCTAAACCTAAGTACGGACGTTACAGGGTTCTTGACTTCTTTCTTGCCATCTGGTGTCGTCGGTGCCATACTTGATCCTTTGAGGCGATGAAGGACTCCGTGGGTAGGGCGATCTTGTAGTGTTTTTCTTTGTTGGTTGCTTTGTTGATTTGCTTGTCTCTGTGTACCTTCATTTCGGGATCTCCATCTTCGTAGTTTCGAAGTTGGACTTTGTTTTTGAAGACGGCACATTTGAAGGTAGACGAGAGATAGAGTAAGACATTTTCAAATAGTTGAAATCAGATAAGGTAAGATAAGAAGTCTTTCGAAAAGCTTTTTTTTAATTTAGTTTTCGAAATCCGGTGTTTTTCCAAAATAGGGGTTGTCCTGTCTAACGTCCATGCTAACTAAGGTCTCCTACAGTCAGGATGGCTCTGATACCAAGTCTGTGTCACCCACGGATTTAAGGTCCGGGAATACCTTTTATGTATACCACCATGATCCCATGATCAGTGCCTCGTGGAGCATAACTAACCGATATCAAAGTGTACATCCATTACAACATCGATTACAACAAATTTTACAAAAATAAACTTACATAATGCCCCTAAGGGCTCAAATACATACTAGCAGCAGATCTTCTACTCGTGGGGGACCCAATTCAAGCCATAACCCAACAGGGTGCCCGACTCGGAGATACGCCCTAGCTCGCATAGACGTCAGCTTCTTCCTCGTTCCTCGACCTTCTAGAAATCTGGCCAAGTAAATATCCAGGGACAATGCCAGTGAGTACTTTGAATGTAATCGCAAACCACCTTAAGAGAATAATAATACCAAGAGGATATGCAATATGGTTGTAGTGGTAAGATGGCTCCATGAGAGGTTCTTTCCTAAAATATTTTCTCTTGTAGATATAGCATCTACAAGGTTTTATTGAAAATCTTTTATAAAACCTTTGGAAAACCTTTTTAAAGTACTAGGACTGGGTCACCCTATATCATCGCCACAGTCGTCAACTGACCGGGTTATCCTCCTCCTTCGCTGGTGTCCCTTAGACCACCTGGTTTTTGTAAACACTTGTTTTATGAAAATAGTTTTGAAAACAAAACCGGCACCGCTCAACAGCAACCTTCCCAACCGTCCATGACCGAGGACTTGGCTATTCGAATAGATTTACACACTACAGATGTTGTACACTTTACCCACACCAACCGGGTACCCTTCCCTGATCTACACTGATCATGGGTCGAGAAACCGGCCAAGACTCTCCGGATGCCACTCTAGTATAGGCCCTACCCTATGAGTTTATCCTCTCAACATCGGGAAGTTGGGATCCATAGAATAACCGGAGTGCTCCCAACTCCTCCAGATCCGGAACTTTCAATGAGAGGCTCATACTATCGCCCGGCTGCTCCCGTGGGCAGTTCGCAATTCCTCCAGGTGATTGCCTTGCAATTGACCCTTTATGTAAAGGAACCCCAGAATTCGAGGGAGATGATCCCTTATAAGTAGTCGTGAGAATTCCCATACCAGAGTAGCAAACTTCAAATCCAGCTTTGTCCCAATCTAGAATAATGTGGATGCACGGGTTAATTGTTCAAGCAAAACTGCAAAGAACCAAGTGTGTTTTCGTAAACCTTTTCCTCCATCTTTTGTCCAACCTTTTTATAAAACAAAACATTTCTCATTTCTCAAACTCTCTTGGTAGGTCAAACCTCACCAAGGTTTTCTCATAAAACATTTTTGTAAACTTTCCAGGGTCTTCCCATCCTATACTTCTACTTTGGCTAAAACGAGGTTTCCAAGGGGTTATGGTGTTAAACACCATCTACATGCTAAGGGAAAGTAGGTATCATAAACGGGGTTGTACCTAATGGTACCAAAGTGTTAATGGTTTGGAGGATCCAAACATTCCCACATATAAAACATAATTAAGTAAAACCATGCAATTTAAGTAAACCAATTGATATACACATGCACAAGTGTAAAAGTAGGACAAGGGCTTATGAGCAAGAAGGTGGCTTGCCTGTGATCGGTGAGTTGTCCCTGGACTTCCTTAGAATACCAGAATACCAAGAATACCCAATTAATAAAATACTCCGAAGCCTCCATCTTCTCGAAGGCGCACAAACACAACTATCGCCTTTCTCGAGTATACATGCAAACAAGAAAGGCCACAATCGACCAAGGCATACAATAAGCATAGCATACAACAAACAAACAAGATATACATGTTAAAATTCAGTGGGGTTTGAGAATAAAGGAAGTAGAAAGATTGAGGGATGCTTTGGAACAATTGAAGGGAATCCATATGGGTTGAATAGTCTAGGAATTAGGTATGGGAGGGGTTTTTAGATCAAGACCCCTTTCTGTATGACACCAATATACAAGAATGATATTCTCATAAAGGTATTGATAAAATGAAACCAAAAAAAGTAGTTTCACTATTTTATCAATTACCTTTGATTTATAAAGAATTTTCTAGTGAATAAAACCCTAGTTTTAGGAAATAATTCACCAGAATAGTTCTGGAGTTCCAAAAATTATTTCCTTGGGTGATTGAGTAGTGTTTGGTGGACTGAATCAAGGGGAGTTGGAATCATCTGAAAATAATTACCAGAATGCCCTTGGGAAATTCCCAAAGTTAGTTATGGAGGTTATTTGTCTTTTTCACCAGATTAAATCTATACATATTTTGATGTGATTCCAAATACACATGTTAGGTATTTGCAATAAATTTCAGTAGAAATTGGAATCATCCTTTTTGGTATTTCAGAACTAAGATGGTGATTTTATTAGTGAATAATATATGCACATAACAGATTAATTCCTAATAAATCATAAGTGGCTTAGAAAAATATTTAATTTTGGGGTTTGATTTGTATTGGTAGACAGGTTCACAGGGAGTTGTAATTAGGTCATTACCCATGTTGGTTTGAACTAGAGGAATTCCTAAAGTCTATAATTACTTGTTTTTGTCATTTTTTGCTACTATCAGAATAGGAACCAAATTAGTATGAGGCCAAGGTCATGCGGTAGGTATAGGAAATACGTAACAGAGAAACTTGCGTTTAACCCATTTGGGTTTACCAAGCTCCCAGAAATAATTAATAGGTTAAATGGACACATCTTGGCATTTTATTTATGGGAGACTAACTATATATAGTTTTGTTACAAAACCTGCTCTGCATGTTTGGTAAAACCCTAGGGAACATGTTGGAATTTAGTTCTAGGTGAAATTATGCATTTTTGTTTTTGTTTGGCAATTAATCCAAACTTCTATATAAATAGATCTAGAAAAATAGATAAAAAAGGAAGAAGGGTTGTGGGCTAGATCTGAAGGATCCTCGCCGCCCAGTGGCTCGGCCGGCCCAACAAGGCAGAGCCGCGCGCGTGGGAGGGATTCGAGCGCGAGGCCTCGGAGTTGAATGGGCCGCAATGTGGCCTATTTGCCAGGGGCGGCGGCGGCCGAAAGGGTAAGGAGCGACAAGAGCCGTCCGATTTGATAGAGATCGACGGCTCCCCGTCGTCGTTTACCTCAGCGTCGCGACAGAGGAGACCTAACCCTAGCAAGGGGAGAGAGCACCGGGGTGGCTCACCTGAGGGCGGAGCTCAATGGGGAGTTGTTTGAGGTGACGCGGCACACCATGGGGAGCGGATCAAGGGGCAGCATGGCCTGGTTTTCTTCCATAAAAGGACTCGTGAACGATGGCCAAAAGATGCCTTGCCGGAGATTGGTGGCGGGGCCAATGGAGCTTGTCCTGAGAAAAACATGAGAGAGGGTTAGATGTAGGAGCGTTCGAGGAGTCCAGAACGGTGGCATGCAGAGAGAGAGAGAGAGAGAGGGAGCAAGAGGAGGAGGAGCTAAGCTCAAGTAGGGAACAATGGCCAAGATGCCATTTTCTTCTTATCTCGGCCACATCTGGGCAAAGGGGAAGGATTAGGGAGCTCAGTGGGGGTAGGCGGTGGCCAGAGGGGGAAATGAAGGGAGAGAGGAGGGCTGCAAGGGCCTCTGGCCTTATAAACTAAGAGAGGATGGTCCATGATGGACCTGATGCATGGAGAGCTCGTGGGAGGGGGTAGGACCCTGGTTTTGGTTCTTGTGGGCAGGGGGAAGTGGTATGGGGTGCCTTGGTCGGTGGGGGGACAGAGGGAGGGGTGGTGTGGCTATTGCTTTTGTTTACAAGGTTTGGGCATAAATGTCCCTCTCTCTCTTGTCCCTTCAGAGTACTAAAGACAAGAGGAACAGTGACATGATACAGTGGTACATGACCAATATGTGTGCTATGTGCTGGAGGATTGCTTGGCAAGCTTTGATGATATTTGGAGATGGTTTGGCAAAGGGGTTTGATTAATTTACAAGCTTGATCAAAACTAGGGTTATGAAGGAAGTGCAAATATTTACATTGGTCAAGATGGGTAACTGATGCTGGTAGATAGGTATAGTCATTGTACACCTCCAAGATTTATTTCATATTTTTCTAGAGATTATAAGTCCATATAATCCCCTTTATTCAAAAAGTGCAGAAAGGGTTTATAGAATCTAATGTGATATTTTTACATTAGACATGGTGTGTTTTTGGTGGGAGATGGTTCTAAATACCATATCACACCTTGGGTAATTTTATTGGAATTTATTGATATGGAAAAGTATTTATAAAGAATTTTTTCTTGTTTTTTCCATTTAAGAAAAATGGAAAAAAGAAATAATAAAGGATCTCAAAAATATTTATTTTTTAGATGGGAAGATAGATATGATATTTAGGCACCAAATATGCCTTAGGTTGGCAAGGTAGTTTGGAGAAAACCAAAGTTGCCTTTATAGAGAGGGTTTTGAGGATTTGGCAGCTAAAGGAATATAAATAGTTTTAGAGTCCAAATAATTATGGGAACTATTTGACAAGTGTTTATATCCAAGGTAGATGATGTCAACATGAGGTATCTATCATAACCAACCTTGGGTTTGAATATCTTCATAGAAAATGGAAGGAAACTAGATGTTGAAGGATCTAGGGGATTAATATTTTTATACCCTTTGAACAGGTTTGGATTAGGGATCTCAGGGCTCCCCTAGGTACAAGTGATATATGGATAGATAGACAAATTTGTATATATTATCATGATGCCAAGGGTTGGGCTTGGGTGTCTTTGAGGTGATATATAAGAGATGGCAAACTTTGTTGAAAACAAGGCTGCCATAAGAGATGTGTCATGATGCCTAGTAAACCAGGTGGATTTAAGAAGCACAATGATCCACTAGAAACAAGTGAAGTAGGGAGTGATATACCATAGTTATTAGAGCCCAACCATGCAAATAGTTGGTCAGGGGCAGATAGCATAAGGATGTGAGCTTCTGCCAAAGTAGGCAAGATGATAAGATTTGCAGAACATATTATTATATTGACTACAAAACCATAATGGATGAGTGGGAACCAGAAAGTTTTAGCCAAAGGAAAGAGTGGGATTTGGTAGTACTCATGATGTACTACAAGATGGTTCAATTACATTCTCAAGAATGCACATAGGTTAGAATGGGTGGGGTCTCAAAGATTGAATCCTGATATGCATTTCAGACACCCATTTTGGCAGATTTAGGGTGTTAGACTAGAATACAGGAGGGAAACATCTGAGAGAGTGGCAAGGTTTTATCCTCTTCATCAAGTTGTTGATATTGAGGTATAGATTTAATATAGGGGATCCATGCTTGTATTTGTTCTCTAATGAGTTGGGTGCTAGTACAAGGATTAGCTCAGAAAGGATTTGGTTAAGGGGATTAAGGGGTCACCTGAGTGTCTTAAGATGGATCCAGATTTGGATACTTGATTTGAGATTGATGACCACAAACATAGATTGGGTCCTAAAAGGATGAGATGCTATATTAGCTCACTCTAGCTCCTAAGCAACAAAACAATCAGTAGATCAAGGAAATTCATCTTACTAACAACCAGATACTACTGAAGTTACCATCAAGTCTAACTTGAGGTAAGCATGGGTATTTTGAAAAGTTGGAGTTTGAATAAGGTGATATCCTTTGATATCTCTACCAAGAGTAGAATTCAAAAATCTTTATAATAAGGTTTTGGAAAAACCTAGAGGTAAGAGTAGTTAAATGATCTATCTTGAGAACATAAGGATATTATATATAGATCTCCATAGTTTTGTTAAAGAGAAACTAATAAAGTATCTTGTTTTATAAAAATCATGTTGGCTCAGTTTTGAATTGCCAGAACATTTGAGAATATGAAATATGACCCAAGACATCTCTTTTGTAAAATAGCTTTTGTCAAATAGTGTTGAGATAAGAAGGATCTCACCTCATACACAATTAGTTGGAAGAACACAAGCAAACAAGTAAGCAAACATTGTAACACTTAATAAGAAAAAGTTTTTGTTCCCCCTGATTTTTGTCTTTTTGACAAAAGGTTAGGGTTGCTGAAATTGGGATGTTACATTGGTCTTCTTCATCGGCGTGGTAGCTTACTTACCGCCCTTCTTGAAGTTTCCCTTTTTCTTGGGCTTTCCTTGATTCTTATTGACCATCAACACTTGGTGCTCTTTGTTGATCTCCACTTTCATAGACTTCAACATAGAAAAGAGTTTTGGTAACGACTTATCCATGCGCTACATGTTGTAGTTCATCACAAATTTCTTGTAACTTGGTGGTAGTGACTGGAGGACATGGTAAATCCCCAAAGAATTAGGAATCACTCTACCCATGCTCATCGGTAGCATCATCTGCAGGTGGGTCACCCAGCAGTGCATCCAGCACATAGGTCAACTGACCAGCAATGAGGACAATCCTCAAATTGCGGAACCAATCCGCGAAGTTGCTTCCATTGTTTTTCAACTTTTCTTTCTCTAGGAACGCTTTAACATTGATGGTAGGGGCCGCCATGATCTACAACATATTTACAATAGTTTAGACTAAGTTTATGACAAATTGAGTTCTAATTAATAGTCAAATTAATCTAGGTTAACTCCCACTCAAAAAAATATCCCTCACATTGTTCTAGTGATCACAGGAACCAAATCCACTGCATCAAGTCCGATCATCACGAGAGATGATGTAGTTTCAAAGGCGAACAATCAACATGTTCATCAAATCTACTATATGACTCATGCTTTACCTTTCAGTGATCCGTGTTCTGAGACCATGTCTATACATGCTAGGCTCGTCAAGATTAACCTTAGTTTCTGCATGAGCAAATCTGGCTTGCTCCCATTGTATGCACACTAGAATGTATCACACCCGATCATCATGTGGTGCTTCGAAACAACGAGTCTTGGCAATGGTGCTAACTAAGGACGAACACTTTGTTACTTGATATTTGTGATAGGGATCATCTTATAATGCTATCGTCGCGATCTAAGCAATATAAGATGCATAAAAGGATTAACATCACATGCAATTCATAATATGTGATATGATATGGCCTTTCTTCTAGTGCTTCTGATCTCCATCTTCAAGCACGAACATGATCTCCATCATCATCGGTGTGGCATCAAGGTCAATGGCACCACTCCATGGTTGTCGTCCACCAGCATCAACTATTACAACTACTTTGAATAATAGACACGCATGTCTTAATGAAATTAAAATACAACCATAAGTCTCCTGCTGGTTTCTGACTTACAATAAGGATCATTGCATACATCATAGCTAATCACAATCATGACCATATCACATCACAGCACACCCCTACAAAACAAAGTTAGACGCCTCTAATTTTCTTTGAATATTTTACGTGGTTTGGGGCTTTTAATAAGTATCGTTCTAACTTACGAACAATAACCACAACATTGATGCATGAACTATCAAGTGCCTGTTGTAAATTGAATCTTCACTATGATGGGAGAGACAGACACCCACAAAGCCACTTATGCAATACAAGTTGCATGTCGAGCGTGGAGCAAGTCCCATGAACGATGTCATGTAAGGGTAGCCCGGGCCGCTTCATCCCACCATCCCGCAAGATGCAAAGTACACAAGAAGAAATTGATAATAAAAGCACCACCGCCCACAATGACCTCGTGCAACAGATCTACATATAGACATGGCTCTGATACCACTGTAGGGGTTCGTAGCATGGAAAACAAAAAAATTCTACCGCATGAACACACACAAGCCAAGATCTATCTACTAGATTGTAGGAACAAGTCGATAGAGTACTCACCCTCGAAGATTCCAAAGCGGTTAACGAGAGCGGATACCATAGTTGTATTGGATAGTTTAGATATAGTTACCCACTAGTTTGAGATGCACTGACCTTTGTCAACACTGATGTCTATGCACTTCTATTCTTCTAGACAGTTGTTGGGCCTCCAAGTGCAGAGGTTTGTAGAACAGCAGCAAGTTTCCCTTAAGTGGATTACCCAAGGTTTATCGAACTCAGGGAGGAAGTGGTCAAAGGTATCCCTCTCAAGCAACCCTGCAATCAATATACAAGAAGTCTCTTGTGTCCCCAACACACCCAATAAACTTGTCAGGTGTATAGGTGCACTAGTTTGGCAAAGAGATAGTAAAATACAAGTGGTAACGGTGCCAGAAAATAGCTGATGGCATGGAGGAACAGACTAAAGGCAAACTGAAGGAAGCAAGCAAACATGCAACAGATCTAGAAGCAAATGGTGTTTCAATGTTTAGAAACAAGGCCTAGGGATCATACTTTCACTAGTGAATACTCTCTCATATAAATATCCTCTCTTCATGATACTACTCTTAACTACTCTCCCGCTGGACACTCTAGTCCATGGTAGGGCTATAACAGCACACCTCAAAGTCCGCCTTCCCCAATCTAGATAACCCCACACTGTCACCTTGAGAGCTAGATGGTTCCAACAAACACCACAATTTCATAGAGACATCCAACTCCAAATATAAATCATAACAAATATTCAATCTAGCCAAAGTGCCACACACGGTATGCAAGTTGTCACTTTCACACACGTGGGGAAAAGCATAGATCTATTAAAGCACAAAAAGTATTTATGTAGACTCAAACCTAAGTGCCACCATGGCGTGCACGCTATCACTTTCACACACATGGGGAGAGAAGAGATCTAATGAAGCACTTGAGTAGCAAGGTAGATCTACTTGATTACAAAGCTCATGACCACAACATGATCATGCATAGAGAGAGAGATGAACACATAGCTACCGGTAGATCCCTTAGCCTCGAGGAAGAACTACTCCCTCCTCATCATGGGAATCAGCAACGATGGTGAAGATGGTGATGGAGATCGATGGATATGGCTCTGGGGGCACTTCCCCATCCCGGCAGGGTGCCGGAACAGAGACTTTCTGTCCCCCAAATCTCCCCTTTGGTGGCGGCGGCGATATGGAGGTTTTCATGGATTTCTTCTGGATGCTTTAGGGTTTTTGGGTCGAAGTCATCTTATAGGCGAAGGGGGAGGCCGAGGAGGTGGCCAGAGGGCCCACACTCTCCCTAGGCACAGGCCAGGCTTGGCCGCGCCCAGGGGGGTCTGGCCACCCTCTGGTGCCTCTCCGTCCCTCCTTCTGGATTCGTGTCCCTCATGGAAAGTTATTGACTTTGGCTTTTGTCCCGTCCAATTCCGAGAATATTGATTTTCTGCCTTTCTAGAACCAAAAACAGAAGAAAACAGGCAACTGACACTCTGGCAACTTTTTTATAGGTTAGTTCCAGAAAAGATATAAAAACACCTCAAAGTATAGACAAAGCAAAGCAAAGTAGATACAAAACAAGCATGGAGCATCAAAAATAATAGATACGTTTTCGACATATCAAGCATCCCCAAGCTTAACTCCTGCTCATCCTAGAGTAGGTAAGTGATAAAAAGAATAATTTTTGAGGTGACATGCACCATCACGACCAAGATCAAACCATTTGGAAGCACTGAAAGTTGGGATCAAAGAACTCTAAACATGTGCATGAAAGATGGATTTCTAACAGTAATACAAAGTAACTATGCATGCAACATGAAAGGCTACAAATAAAGATCATGAATAACATGCATTGAAAAACATTTGTTTGTTTCACATACAGAAAACATAGCATAGTGGCATTCATCTTGTCCCTCATAGAGTAGCAAATAGATGCATAGGACACCTTCAAAGTTCACAAGGGTGACTAGAAACAAATAGTAGAAGAACAAGTAATATCACAATATGCATCAATCAATAAGCTTTGGAACATTGCACATAGAATGACAACTATGCTCTCTTAATGGTGCCTAAAGGTAGAAGGTGGAGACTCAATAGTGGTGGAAGAAAGGCCTTTTATAAAGGAAGCAGGGATTTCAAGTTTCAAAAAGATCTTCCAAAAATTATGGTACTTGTTAGATTTCAGCCCTCATTGCCCCTATCATAAGCATCTTGAAGTGATTAAGGTTAAAGTGAACAAAGATGGAGTATATGCTTGACGAAGTATAAGTTAGCAATCTCAAGTCCCTTGAATACGAGGGCCACACCTCATGCTACTCAACTTTAGTCACCTGTAAGTTCTTATCATTGTAAGTATTTGCATATCATAGAGAACCGCCAACGGGGTACCCCTTGCACATGATACAGGAGCTTTCCCATAACCAAAATGACATGGCAAGCAGAGAATGAGCATCTCAGCAATCTTCTTATTTACCATGGGAATATGGTGCTTTTTTCTCTCTTTCCTCTTTTCTCAATGTGTCTCTTTTTTATAAGAAGAATCCTTGATAGATGTCATTATGGTGATGCTACAAGTTTCCACCATGATTAGGCATGGCTTAGGCTAGTGGCCCAGGCATTTCTCTAACACAGGATACAAAATCCATGGACTTACATGTTCCCTCTTTATTTCACACCGGTGACATCCATAGACAAAAGAGCATGATATCAACTGTGTACAAAGTACAAGTGCAATGTTGAAAACGTTCCCTGTGACAGCACGGTTCTGCTAATTCTGACGTATAAGTGCAATCATATACAACATAGATGACACAATGGTTCAAGTTTATTAGGGGCAAAGGATATAAAATGTGCCATCAAGTTTGTGAGGGCTTTAATCACTAAGTTCTCACATAACAAAATAGTTTTTAATTGGAAGATAGCTGAAAACAAGAATATACTTGGAATGGTGTAACACACCATGCATAGGAGTTTATAGTGTACACTTTGGAATAACTTGGTTTCTTGGGAGTTGGAAGCATGGGTAGAGCTTACTCACACAAGTGGAGGCTAGTAAAGGACTGGGAGCAACCAACTAAGAGAGCAATAATGGCCATAATCATGCAAAGCAACGTACTAATCAAAGCATAGAGTGGTATTACAAGTCAAGGACTAAATGATCATAGAGGCTAATGGTGACTTGTTAGGGTCATAACATGGTGTGAGCATGTGCCAAGTCAACCCAAACAAAGCATCAAAGGAGAATACCGCAACACTATGCTTTTGTATGCTAAAACAACGCATGATTCCTTCAAGGCACATTAAGCAATCCTAATTGTTTGGAACAAGTCATGCTACAACAATAATCACTAAGTATAGGGTCAAAACAAGATCTAGCATGACATCATAAAGTCTAAACTACAGTCAAAACAAGCTCCCTTTTGTACCACTATAAGCATGAAACTTTCTACTCTTTTCCAACACCAAACAACTTATTTGAAACAACTCACAAATATAATAATCAATAAAGATCAGTGAGCTTGTCTCACAAATCCACAAAGAAGAACTAAAAAGTTCTAAGCTGAAAGCACAAGAAAACTAAGGCTGAACGCAGTGCTAGCAAAAGTGAGCACTCACAAAACAATAAGAGTGAAAACTAGAGTGTTCTAGGAAATGGAAACAGAGTGTGTCTCTCTCCAAAAGAAGTGTGGTGTAACCAACCAACTTACTCAAGCAAACTAAGCAAATGAAAACCAAAACGAAAACTAAGACACTCCAAGAACAACACAACAATGCATGAAACAATAAAAACGAAGTGTCTAGTGTTTGGGATATGCTATATGGGTATCCTCATAGCATGTCTCCTATCCGGATAACCCGGGTTGCCCATGGTTGGTAGCATGGCCCATGGCCTGCTGGGCAGCCCAGTTAGATGGATCCAGAAGGGAGGCCCATGCCGGATAAAGGAAGGCTACGGTTGGAGTCACCGACGTACCCGGAGCCTTGGAGTGCAAGATACACAAGACTAGTAATAGAGGTGTAGGACTTTGTAACCTGTCCGGCTACGACTTTTCCCGGTAACCCTAGGACCTGGCGACTATATAAGTCGGGCCTATGGGAGCCTTTAGGGCACAACTTCAGACAACCTAGTATCGATTCACACAACCTCGCACAGCGAACTAATCTCTGTAACTCGGCGTATTGCCCTTATAGTGATTTATAGCAGGAGTAGGATTCCGCCACCGTTGTGGGATCTGAACCTAGGTAAGCTGTGTTACCTCATACCCGTCAACCGTCCGCCTTCCTGCACATCTCTAAACACGCACTGTGAGGACCCCTCCATGGCGTACTCATCGGCAATACCATGACAGTTGGCGCCCACCGTGGGGAAAGAGGCGGTTCAGGCTCTTCAGCGGGCGAGGATCAAGATCTTCGCGGGAATCGGCGAAACCATAGCCATCGGTCGCGTTCTCTTCTCCGGCAATGTTCTAATCGTCCCTCCCGACGAGATCTGGATCCCGACAAAGACGATCCCTACACGGTGTTCGATCATTCCTATCAGAGACATCCACCTCTTCATTGGCGAAACCGACTCGGGCACCAGTTCCTTGGGAGTCGGAGGAACATCAAGGCCCGCATGGACCGCCTATGGGCAGGATACATTCGCGGAAGGATCAATGTCGGATCTCTCTTCAGATTTTGCCGGTAAAGATCAGAAAAATTCAAGGCCCACCCAAACCGCCCCTGTGCAGGATATAAAGGTGGAAGATCACTACAACTCCGCCGGCTTCCCCCGTGCGTCTGGACAGCAGAGATCCAAGTTCGTCGGAGTTTTTACCATCTTCGATCTGGCGCGCTGCGTTCAGAGAGAATGCGAAAACCCCCATGATTACCTGGCCAGGTGGCTCCGTATACGAGCCGATCTGGCCCACTACCCTGATGATAACGCTTTGTATCACTTCGTGGAAGCACTGGACCATGGCATGCTTCTCTGACATTCTTTAAGACGGCAGTAGGCAATAGGACGCCTTACCCTTGAAGAGTTGGTGAGCACCGTCAACAACTACGCGGAGGCTGACGCAGTAGCCCAGAAAGTGCTTGCCCTCATCGACAGAGAACCTCTGATTCAGCCACCGCCACCACCGCCTCCGGCCGCCATCGTCGCAGCTGCACCGCCACCTCCAGTCATCGTCGCTGCTGTTGCACCTCCACCGCCCGTCATCGAGGAAGTCCTAGCACCCTCCGACTCTATCATTGACACGCTTTATGCTGACTTTAGTGCAGATTTAGAGGAGGTAGATTTTAGTCCAGAAGAGCTAGACTCCGCTATGCAGGAGATGGAGGAGGAGTATACGCGCGACGAGCAAGCCAACAATGCCGTCACGTCTCGAGGGGTGTTCGTCACCATTGGGATGGCGATGGATGAAGATCAAACCGAACAAGCTCCGCCTACAACGCTGGAAAAGGGGAAGGGGCCACTCATTGCTGCTGACGATGATCGCGCAAAGGTCATGCCTCCTCCGCCTAACCCAGTGCAGCAGTCGCGGGAACTCGACACCGGCCCGAGCAACAATAACACCGCAAACTTGTCTCCTCGGGCATCTACGTCTGCAGAAGCCCAAGTTACTCCAGCTGATAGAGTAATGTAGGGCAATCTCCTCGTCGAGCCACTGACCGTTGCTCATATCTGGAACGTGACCCAGCTTGATGAGAAGCGCCGGCAGCTGCTAGAGGAGGCGCAGGCCATCGCGGAGCAAGGCACTAAGCTAGATCGAGATCTGGTCAACGCGCAGAAGTCCATAGAGAAAGCTAGAGCAATGGAGGCCGAGTACAAGACTTTGATGCAACAGCAGAAGGACAAGAAAGCTCCGGCTCGCATCATCAACGATCCTGGTGTACGGCGCAACCTAGGATGGGCTCCCTCGAAGCCGGCACAAGCCAAGCCATACATTGACAGTGAAGGCAAGCAGGTGATGCCCACCCCACTCCTTAACCTCGCCGTCGCCAAGACCCTTCTAGAGCAGGATAGATCGCCCGAGGCAGTGGAACAGGTCTATGACCTAGTGGCCAAGGCGGTGAAGCAACGGGAAAATGCCACCTCTCAGAGGCTTGAGTCCGACCCAGCGCTTTGCCAGTCTAGCCAGTATAAACCGCCAAGGGACAGATCTCCTCTTGATGTCGGGTCCCAGACGGGTTCATCAGAACGAAGACTGAGGGATGCACGCAATAGGAAGGATGCCATCCCCATATCCTCCGACCACGGAGAAAAGGCCCGACCTCGTCGCCCATCGCCACCGCCCCAGTCCCCCCGACATCGCGAAGATTACAAGGCTCACCATACTACGGATATGCCCCCACAAAAGCAGTGCGGCATCATCATCGGCGACAACGCGGATCAAACCTGTCATGACGGAGAGCACAACCAAGGACACAGGAGCAGGTCACACCATGACCCTCCGCGTCCGACAAGCAACCGTGACAGGCGTGAGGCGTCGTAGGAGGGTAACAGCAAGAAGGCCAACCCACCGCCACCACCACCTCTGTCACCACCAAGCAGTCACCATGGCGGAGGGGGCCCGCGTCGTTCACATAGCCCATCCCCTGTTGACAAGAAGAAGAAAAACCCAGAGCCGTACGATGCACGTTCCCGGATCGATAAGATCCACGAGGCCCGGGAAGGACCATACCTGGGACCACGTTGCTTTGGACCTGCAATACGGTCCGCAACTTACCCCAAAGGTTTCCGGATTGACAAGACCATCAAGCCCTATGACGGCACCGCCAAGCCAGCCACATGGACTACGTCAACGCGGTGGGGATTGCCGGAGACAACCCCAACGTCGCCGTCAAGTACCTCCCATTAATGTTGGCGGGCACGGCCCTTCAATGGATCGATGACTTGCCGGAGAAATCTATCTACAACTGGTTGGACATGCAAGAAGCATTCACCAAGAACATTGAGGGTACATACAAACGTCCCTGCACTGTGGGTGATCTACAGTGGTGCGTGCAAGAGAAAGACGAGACATCTCGCGCCTACCTCTCCCGCTGGCTGGACATGAAGAATTCCTGCGCAGGAGTGCATGCTCAGACCGCCATGGCCGCCTTCATCGATGGGTTGGAAAGGGGCACGTTGCTCCAACATAAGCTGAAGCGCTTGCAGGACAATCACCAACTCGACTTGAACCAGATGATTCAGTTCGCTAGTGAGTTCGCAGCTGCCGACGACGATGCTCGCGGCTCCTTGCCGGCAACGGCCGTCCCAACTCAAGCTCGGAGGAACATAAGTACAAAGCGGAAAACCGCTCCAGAAGAAAAGCAATCTACCGACATGGTCGCTATGATTTTTGCAGGATGAGGTGATGGCGGACAACGTGGCCGAGGAAGAGGAGTTGGTCGTGGGCAGCAACGAGGAAGTGAAACTACCTCGGCGCCTCTCCTCGACCCCCAAACCTACGAGGAGTACCGCGATATGTCGTGCCTCGTACACCTCGATGTCAACGGCAAGGCCACCCATATCAATCGACACTGTAAATTCGTCAACAACCTCAAGGAAGACCCGGAGTTCGGCTACAAGCAAAGTCGGAAGAACAGACCGCGAGGCAAGGGCAAGGGGAATAATAAGGAGGAGGAGTCCAAGGATTCAAGTGACATGGACGAGGACGTTGATCCAAGCACGCCGCCAAGAGCGACAACAAGGGCAAGAACCCCTTCGCGAAGAAGGCTCCAGTCTACCACACTTTCCTTGGCACCCCCGCCGTCCGACAACAGAAGACCTCTCTGAGGATCCTGATGGCTACTCTCCCCCCAATTCCCTAGTACCTGCGCTGGTCGGAGGTTCCAATCACTTGGGACAGGACGGACCACCCAGACCTTATACCTACGGAGAACCAGTATGCCATGGTCATCAACCCCTTGATTGACGGCGTGAAGTTCACCAAGTGTATGGTGGATAGTGGAAGCAGCATCAACATCATGTACCTGGATACACTGCAGAAGATGAACTTGATGGAGGCAAACCTAAGGCGGACCAACACCATCTTCCACGGCGTAGTCCCTGGTCGGGAGGCTCGGTCCCTTGGGTGCATTACACTTCAGGTTGCCTTTGGCGATGTTAACAATTACCGCCAAGAGCGCATTACCTTTGAGGTGGCCCCCTTAAAGAGCGTGCACCACGTCATATTCGGCCATGACATATTCCACACGTTCATGGCCAACCATGCTTCGTCTACAACAAACTCAAGATACCCGGACCAAATGGTGTCATCACCGTATCCGGAAGCTTTACCAAGGCAAGGGACTACAAGATCAATGAAGCAGCCATTGCAGAAGATGTCCTCTACAGCGAAGAATTCAAAGATATCTAGAGCAAGGTCGATGACTCAGAGATGCCCACGTCGAAGAAGCAGATCTCCGACTCCGCTCCTGCGTTCATGGCCGCCATCGAGACCAAGCCGGTGGAACTTGTGGTAGGTGATGCCTCCAAGGTCACCGCCATTGGGACGAACCTGGATCCCAAATAGGAAGTGCGCTCGTCGAGTTCCTCCGTGAGAATAGGGACATCTTTGCCTGGCAACCTGCCGACATGAAAGGTGTACCTAGGGAACTTGCCGAGCACAGCTTAAATATTGATCCAAAATCCAAACCAGTGAAACAACCTATATGACGCTTTGGAGATGAGAAGAGACGCGCCATTGGAAAAGAGATAGCTAGGTTACTTAAGGCTAGATTTATCCGAGAAGTCCTTCACACCCAATGGGTGGCCAATCTTGTACTTGTCCCCAAAAAGGGAACCAATGAATTAAGAATGTGTGTTGATTACACCGGCTTGAACAAAGCATGTCCCAAAGATACGTTTGCTTTGCCTCGCATTGACCAAGTCATTGACTCAACAGCTGGCTCGAAACTTTTGTGTTTTCTAGATGCATACTCAGGATACCACCATATCAAGATGAGGAAGTCGGACCAATTAGCCATTTCGTTAACTACTCCGTAAGACACGTTTTGCTATGTTACGATGCCCTTTGGGCTGAAAAACGCAGGTGCTACATACCAGCGGACAATGCAACGTTGCCTTCACGACCAAATTGGTCGGAATGTTCACGCCTATGTGGACGATATTGCGGTGATGTCCAAAAAGTCAAAAGACTTAATCTCTGACTTAAAAGAAACCTTTGATAATCTCCGGAAATACAGCATGATGCTTAACCCTAAGAAATGCGTCTTCGGGGTTCCAGCCGGCAAATTGTTGGGTTTCATCGTTTCCCATCGCGGAATCGACGTCAACCCGAAGAAAATCAAGGCCATCTTAAACATAAACCGTCCGACATGCCTAAAGAACATTCAACGACTAACAGGTTGTGTTGCAGCAGTTAGTCGGTTCGTCAGCCGACTTGGTGAGAAGGCCCTGCCGCTGTACAAGTTGCTGAAGAAGGCGGACAAATTCACGTGGACGGACGAAGCAGATGCAGCATTGAAGCAGCTCAAGGAGATTCTTTCCTCAGCGCCTATCCTTGCAGCACCCGATCCTGGTGAGCCCCTGTTAATCTACATGGCGGCAACCAACCAGGTAATCAGCATCGTCGTCGTAGTAGAGCGGAAGGAGCCAGGCTATGGGCACGGAGTTCAACGACCAGTTTACTATGTGAGCGAGGTCTTGACGGAGTCCAAGCAGCGTTACCCGCACTACCAGAAGATATCTTATGGAGTATTCCTTGCTTCTCGGAAGCTGAGGCATTTCTTTCAGGAGCACCCAATCACAGTGGTGAGCAAGAATCCACTGTCCGACATAATCAACAATAGCAACGCTATAGGAAGGGTCTCAAAGTGGGGCATTGAACTTGCTGCCTTCGAGATCACTTACAAGAGACTCGACGCTATCAAGTCACAAGCCTTGGCGGATTTTGTTGCAGATTGGACGGAGATGCCTGATGCTACTCCGTTGTCGGAACCAGAGTACTGGGTGATGCACTTTGACGGATCAAAGCTGCTCAACGGCTCAGGGGCTGGTGTACTGCTACAGTCACCAACAGCAGACAACCTACACTACGTTCTGCAGATCCACTTCGAGGCTACAAACAACATGGCGGAGTATGAAGCACTCATTCACGGGCTACGTGTAGCCAAGGATATTGGCATCAAGTGCATAGTTTGCTGTGGAGATTCCGACTTGGTTGCCCAGCAGGTGGCTAGCACCTGGAATGCGCGGAACCCTATGATGGCGGCATATCGACACGAAGTGGACGAGATAGCCAAGTGCTTCTTGGGCTACGAAGTCAAGTATGTGCCTAGGGAACAAAATGAGGTGGCTGATCTGCTGTCTAAGCTTGGATTAGGGCGCAAGCAAATTCCGCCAGGAGTTTTCCTAGAGCACCTGCGCACACCATCTGTGAAGGGAGCCGACATCGACAACCCGGATAGAGTTGAGTCTTTCGTCAACATAGTGACCAAGGTCCCTCCGGCTTGGACAAAACCGTTCATGGAATATCTCGAACACGGAACTTTGCCCGACGACAAAGTCAAAAGATGGCAAATAGTACGACGAGCAAAGGGTTATACCATAACCAATGGGCAACTCTACAAAAGGAGCACTAGCGGTGTATACATAAAGTGTGTTTCCCAGCTAGAAGGCATGGAAATCCTACGTGAAATCCATCTCGGATATTGCGGGCATCACGCCGCTCCTCGATCGTTGGTTGCGAAAGCCTTCCGGCAAGGATTCTACTGGTTGACCGTGAAGGCGGACGCCGACAAGCTGGTTGAGACATGCATGGGATGCTAGTATTATGCCCGACAACCACATGTTCCTGCTGAAGAATTGCGAACAATACCAATAACTTGGTCATTTGTAGTCTAGGGGCTAGACATGGTAGGACCGTTACAGACAGCACCTTGTGGGTTTACGCATCTGCTTGTAGAAGTTGATAAATTCACTAAATGGATAGAAGCTAAACCCATTAGAATGCTTGATGGGGCAACTGCCCTCAGGTTTGTCCGGGATCTAGTGGTAAGATTTGGTCTCCCACATAGCATTATCACTGACAAGGGCAGTAACTTGTCACTCGGAGAAGTGGAGGCTTATTGTTGGGAGAAAGGCATCTGACTTGACCTTGCATATGTGGCACACCCACAGTCCAATGGTCAGGTTGAGCGAGCTAATGGATTAATTCTGCAGGGAATCAAGCCACGTCTTGAGGCACTGCTACACAGAGCAGCTGGAGCCTGGGCAGAAGAATTACCATCTGTGATGTGGAGTTTACGAACTACACCCAACAGATCCACCGGCTACACCCCTTACTTCATGGTATATGGAGCAGAAGCCATCCTACCTTCCGACATCCTCCACGATGCACCAAGAGTTGCCGCCTACGACGAAGATGACGTTGTAGAATCCAGACGCCTAGATGTGGACCTTCTCGAGGAGGAGCGCATTTTGGCATGCCAAAGATCCGCCATCTACCAGCATAAGATACGCAGCTACCATAGTCGCCGCGTTTGGCATCGCTCGTTTAAAGAGGGGGATTTGGTGCTCCGGCTTAAGCAGAAGAAGTCACACAAATTATCCCCGCCATGGGAAGGACCGTTCATCATAAGCAAGGCGCTAGTCAATGGGTCTTACTACCTTGTTGACAATCGTGAACTGAAGGATAGACGCAACGAGGATCATAAGCGTAAGCGACGTGACCCAGATGATGACTACCCGGAGCTTGATCGGCCATGGAACATAGCACAGCTACGTCCTTTTTAGACTTAGCATTTTCTATCTAATTGTGTACCTCTTATATGATCAATGAAGTAAAGCTCTTTGGTCACTCATATTTCTGAGTCTTTTACCTCCTTTAGTGTTCATTTTTGGATCATGTAAAAACTTTTATGCACAAGCTTTGTGATTGCACTTGTGAAAATTCTGCCTACGGGCGTTAGCTTAAGTTTTCTGGTCTACACGTTCTTTGTTGTTTTTATGTGGATTCAGGAGTAGTGACTTTTGGCACTTATTGTCGGTGATTTTGTGCTTAGGTTATTGACGGTGCCAGTGGGCATCATCACCTGAGTGCATGGTTCCAACAACGAGTCTTCCGAGTCACGAAAATTCAAGCATAAGAACCAAAGTAATGGATAAGCCAGCACTTGCTTAAAAATATATACATGTTGGAAACTAGTTCTTGAGCTGTAGGAAATAACAACCATTGTTTTCCGCCTTAAGTTACATAAACAAGTTTTTTCCGCATATGCACCAAAGGTGAAACAAATATTACAAAGTTGATCTTCATTCCTTTGGCGCAGGTGACTTGGAAGCAGCATCATCACCAGCCGGAGAACCACCCTCGAAGTCGGCGCTGTGGTGGGACTCAGAGGAACCTTGGTTGCCGCTGTCGATGGTGTTCATTGGCACAAAGACGTTGACGTCTACCAACTCGGCAACCCTGGTGTAATAGCCCGCGAGCAACAACAAGATGGATTCATGGTTAGTCTCTTTGCCATCGTCGTCTACGTCGGGAATGCCAGAGGTCACCGTGTCGATGTCGGCATCTTCATAGTGTGCATTCACCATTGACAGCATCATCCTTGCGCCAGCCCGTGCACATGAAGCTTTCCAGCTTGTGATACGCTCGGGGGCTCGGCGTAGAATCTCCGAGTACTTTACCACGGAGTCTGATGCCTTGATGTTTATCTGGAGAGGCTTGGCGATCTCCTTGGCTTGCGTGATGGCAGTGTTGATAAAGTTGCCGGCAAGAACCATGCATTCCTTGGCTGGAGGAGGCAATCGGGTTAAACCCATAGGAGCTTCAAATTCCGACAAGGAGCGCATGAGTTCAACAATTCAAAGTACCTAGACTACAGAAATCCAAAACGGAGAAAAACTTACTGAAGATGCTGGCCTCAGCTTGCCAGAGGGTGTCCGCCAAGGATTCTTTCTCTTGTTGGAGGAGCTTATACGCCTCGCTATGGCGTTGATTTTGCTCATCGGCAGCTTGCTTCTAATCTTTTAAGATTGCAATCTCCTCCTTCAAGCAATTGATTTCCTCGGTGGCAGAGTCATGTGGGGCCTTCATCGACTCCTCATGCATTTTTAGCATGTCCTTCCTCTCCTGCTTAAGAATTTTGTTCTCGCTATCCAGCTCTTGAATGTGCTTGGATTGATCGACAATATTCTTGTCCTTGGCGATGGTTTCTGTAAGTCGGAGAAAGCAAAGTACACAGTGAGTACTCGGAGAATATGGGCACAATACCAAGTCGGAATGCAAAAAAGAAAACAGATGCTTGCTCTTGGTGATCTGTTCCTTCAAGAAGGCAGTTTTACCCTTTTCATCTTCCAGGTCTACGCGCATCTTCTGGTAGTTGTCATTGGCCATGCCCCTCCGAGCACTCTCGTTCTGTGGAAAAAAGGTCAAAGTTAAAACGTTGTTTGGTCTGATTGGAGCATCTAGCCGGAAATTTTCCACCTAGACGCTCGGGGGCTACAGCGAGAGTTTTTTACTTATTAATATGCTTAGCTTTTCTTTAAGCATCTAGTCGGAACTAATTCAGTTCTCGATTAGAGGCTTGGGGGATATAGTATAAAGTTTTTAACTCGGATATATTCTTAGCTTTTCTTTAAGCATCTAGTCGGAACTAATTCAGTTACAACTAGAGGCTTGGGGGCTACAGTATGGAAATTTATAAACACTGTGTATGCTACTCTTAAAGCATCTAGTCGGAACATTTCATTCCAACTACATGCTTGGGGGCTACAGTGAGAAGTTTTCTAACTTAGTCACTCTTAGAGCATATAGATGCAAAAACCTATGGTTTTTCCGTATACATCCTCGGGGGCTACAGTGGGATACTCATATGAAATGAAAAAGGCAAATAAAACTTACAAGTGCGATGATCTTAAGGTTTGTAGCACTCTCGGCCAGCAGCTTGCCAAAGGATTCGTTGTTTCCTTGCAAGATTTCTACTTGCCGGCGGAGCTCCTCTAGACCGCACGTCGGAGATGTCGGTGCCGCACCAGGGACCAAAGCAGTGCTACCCGGTGTAAGTACCGGATAGACTATCTTTGGATAGGCTATGGTTTTCTTGGGTGTGGGTGCGCCGCCAATGACAGAGGTACCTGCTTCCACCACCGCTTTACCGCCACCGATGGCATCCTTAGCTGGAGCTTTAGCCATTTGGTTGGCGGCACTCTCCTGCGTAGCCTGCTCTCCGACGACAGCAACCTCGGTAGAGGCACCTGAGTCCACTTCCATGGCGGAAGGGCCAGATGCCTCCTTGGCTTGTGAGCTTATCGGGCGGACGAAGGCTTGACGGAGAGAGTGGTAGGGGCAATGGCGGGAGATGCGTCGCGATGCAGGATGTCCTTGATGGTTCTAGAAGCCCCTAGTTTGGAGGTCTTCTTGAGGCTGGTCATGGCTTTCTTCCTGAAATGTGCAAAATGCATAAGTACAGGAGCAAGACAGATAAATAGACAATGTCGGAGCAAGAGAAGCTTACACAAGTGGGGGTGCTTTGGCAAAGGGGATCCCAGTAACTTTTCTCTTTTCCGCCTCCAGGACGGCGGTAGTCTTCTTGGAGGCTCCACCCTCCGTCTTCTTGTTCTTGCCTCCGTCGGCAGCGTCAGAGGTGGAGCTCTTCCGCTTTCGCGCCAACGGAGCATCGTCGTCGGACACGACCGTGACTTCCTTCATCTTTGGATCGTAGATTTGGGCAGCCAGGTTGTCCTCCTCTAGATCGCTAAGCTGTTAAGTGAGAAGTCACCGTGTTAGATGATATGACATTTGCAAGACGGAAGAACTAGAGTATATGTCGTACATGGAAAATAAATACCTACCTTTGGGAACTTGTCGTCTACGAACATGTCGAGGTGATGGTGAAGCCACGCTTCTTGTCATTCACCTTGACAATTTCCTTAAGGCGGAGCTTGACGGAGTCGCTCGAGAAGTTGTCCACGGAGATGTGGAGGCTATCCCTTCTATCGCTGGTATACTCGTGCATGAGCTTCGCGAGGTGCTGCAGAGGTTGGATTCGCCTGATGAACCAGCACATGGCTAGGTCAAAGCCGGTCAAACCCGTCTCTACGAACCATTCTATCCGCCGTATGGCGCGGGAAGCATCTGTAGGGCTTCGTAGCATGGAAAACAAAAAATTTCTACCGTATACAAACAAACAAGCCAAGATCTATCTACTAGATTGTAGCCACGAGTCGATGGAATAACTCACCCTCGAAGATTCCAAAGTGTTTAACGAGAGCGAATTCTCGTGGGTGATGTAGTCGTACTCTTCCCGATCTCAAGATCGTGTAGACGATCCTTCCGGCGCTGCGTTCCGGCAGCGCTACCACAGTCGGTCACACGTTCGGTACTCGACGAAGACCTTCCTCTCCCTTGTTCTAGCAGGCAGCGGAGGTTGTAGCACTCTCCTCGTGATTCCGGCAGCACAACGGCGTGGTACCGGAAGTAGAGGGGAGATCTCGCAGGGCTTCGCCTTAAGCCGGATCGAGTATGGTGGAGTATGAGAGAGTCCTCGGTGTTCTAGGGTTTAGACACACCAAGGAGGGGGCAAGCCGGCGGCTAGGGATTAGCTAGACGGCGGCTAGGGTTTGCCCTAGGGCCGGCGGCGGCTATGGAGGCGGCGGCTTGGGGCTAGGGTTTGGAGGAGAGGATCTTGTGTGTCTCTAGGAGGGAGCCCTGCCCCTCCTTATATAGGTGGAGGGGCCGGCCGGCCAAGGGGAGGGAGAGGAGTCCCTCCCCAACTCGGCTTGGAGGGTGCGCCGCCGGTTGGAGGAGGGAACTCCTCCCCAACTCGGTTTCCCATTCCTCCTCTTTTCCTCTTTCCAAATTTAGCCGTTTGACTTTTCAAACTTGCTATTTGACTTTTCAAACTAGGATTTAAATTAATCCTTTATTTGGTTCAGCGATGACACTTAGTACATGATGCAATCATACCAACTTGATACAACACATTAATGTACCCTTCCCCTCCGGAGTGCCGGACATTCCGGAACCTTCTAGAACATTCCCGATGAAAACACCGGAACCATTCCCCAACTCCGAAACGGGACTTTCCTTATATGAATCTTATTCTCCGGACCATTCCGAATCTCCTCGTGATATCCCGAATCCCATTCGAGACTCCGAACAACATTCGGTCTCTTTCTCATCATTCCATAACTACTCAAACAACGTCGAATCCTTAAGTGTGTCTCCCTACGGTTCGTGAATTATGCGGACATGATCGAGACACTTCTCCGAATCAATAACCAATAGAGGAATCTGGAAATTCATATGGCTCCCACATATTTCAATGATTACTTTGCGATCGAATGAACCACTTACATACGATATCAATTTCCCTTTGTCTCACGATAGTTTACTTATCCGTGGTTATGATCGTCGGTATCTCTGCATACCTAGTTCAACCTCGTTACCGATAAGTACTCTTTTCTCGTTCCCGTGATATGTGATCCCTTGTGAGCCAGTCACATGCTTGCAAGCTAATTGGATGACATTTCACCGAGAGGGCCCAGAGTATATCTATCCGTCATATGGATGGACAAATCCCACTCTTGATCCATGTGTTTCAACCAATACTTTCCGAACACTCAATGCCACCTTTATAGCCACCCAGTTACGGTGTGGTGTTTGATGTCATCAAAGCATCCATCCGGTAAAGGTGATATGCATGATCTCATGGTCGAAGGAATTAGATTACTATGTATCAGAAAGCATATAGCAATTGAACTATTAAAATGACTTGATCTTTATGCTACGCTTATCTATAGGAGTATGTCCATCATATCATTCTCCTAACAATATGATCTTGTTGTTAATAACATCTCAATGTTCATGATAGGGAAACCACAATCATCTATTAACCAACAAGCTAGTATTATATAGAGGCTTTACTAGGGACTTCAAATTAAGTTTACAAATCACACAAGTATTAATGTTTCCTTGTTAATACTATTATAGCATGAATGTAAACATTTATCATAAACACAAAGATATAATAATAACTATATTTATTATTGCCTCTAGGGCATATCTCCAACAGCATCGAGGTCGGAGGGAAGGGAGTCCTGGGATCTCCATGACGAGGCTTCAGCGGCGGCTCCGTCAACGAAGTCCGGGTACGTTACTTGTCGGCCAGCCAGAGGAATGTCTGGGCCGTAGAAGTACGTCCGTTGCCAATTTTTGCAGGACTCTTGGCCGACGATGTTAGGGAACCGCCGGCTAGGTCGAATCTTGAAGCTTATGGTGCCGCAGTTCCTAAGTTCTTCCTTACTAGCTCCGGCTTCACGTTTGATGGTGAAGAAGTACACGAAGAGGTCTAGCCTAGGCTTTATCCCTAAGTAACCCTCGCAGAGCGCCGCTTAGTTTCTAAGCACTAAGATACTGTTGGGAGAAAGATTCTGGGGCTGGACTCTGTAGTGGTTTAAGACGGAGAGGAAGAAGTTGGAGATGGGAAGGGAGACGTCGCGTACCAGTTGGGCTTTGGGGTACACCTTTTCTCCAGCTTGGGGAGAAGGTGTCACCTCGCCGGTCAGCGCCGCCCACCAGGCGAGCCCCTCCTTTGCAGGGAGGTAGCCCTCGGCGATCAGCTCTTGGATGTCACGGTCGGTGATATCTGAGCCACGCCAGTCGCCCTTGTGCGAATCTAGCTCCTCCTCCAACGGCTCCAGCACAGCCAGATTGTGGTCGCCGCCGGTGGACTCAATCACCGCCGAGGCGAGGATTACCAAGCCCTCTGGAGGCACGACAATGGAGCTCGCCGGCTTTGCCGCGGCTTCGCTCGACGTCACCATGGAAGGGGAGGTGCTACTGATAGCCATGGAGAGAGGTTGGATGTGACTGGTGCGGATTGAGGCTAGGGTTTTTCGCGAGTTCGGTGCGGAGAGCTCGAGGAGGCACGCGCTGGAGGAAGAAGATGATGCGAGGAGAGAATGAGGTTAAAAGTGGAAATTCCAGCATTGTTACTATTTATCATCTCGAGCGTCAAGATTCGTGCAGCTTGATTGGACGGTTGCCGCATAGACGACGTGTTCGCGAACATGCGCGGAAATTTCGTCACGTCTCCAACCGTCGCCACCAACGGTTCGTATCGCTCGCGCGGGAAAATCGGACATCATTGCGTTCTCTGCATGTGTGAGTTACGAGGCATCGCTCACCTAAGCCTACGTCGTCCTAGCTGACATAGGCAGATGACCCATCACATCGGAAGATTCCGGCATGGACGGATCCAATCCGGCTATGGAAGAGTATGATGGAAGATTCAGCTTTCTCCGACTTACATATTTAAGACGGAGAAAGCCTTGCAGGGTTCTTTGGGAGGACTACAAGATATTGCTTGACGATTTGCCGACATCCATCTAGACGGAGCATTCCACACGAAGAGGCAAGATGGCGCAAGATCTCGGAGTTCTCCGGGGCTACTGTTGGGGATATGCTATATGGGTATCCTCATAGCATGTCTCCTATCCGGATAACCCGGATGGCCCATGGTTGGTAGCATGGCCCATGGCCTGCTGGGCAGCCCAGTTAGATGGATCCAGAAGGGAGGCCCATGCCGGATAAAGGAAGGCTATGGTTGGAGTCACCGATGTACCCGGAGCCTTGGAGTGCAAGATACACAAGACTAGTAATAGACGGTGTAGGACTCTGTAACCTGTCCGGCTAGGACTTTTCCCTGTAACCCTAGGACCTGGCGACTATATAAGTCGGGCCTATTGGAGCCTTTAGGGAACAACTTCAGACAACCTAGTATCGATTCACACAACCTCGCACAGCGAACCAATCTCTGTAACTCGGCGTATTGCCCTTATAGTGATTTATAGCAGGAGTAGGATTCCGCCACCGTTGTGGGATCTGAACCTGGGTAAGCTATGTTACCTCATACCCGTCAACCGTCCGCCTTCCCCCACGTCTCTAAACACGCACTGTGAGGACCCCTCCATGGCGTACTCGTCGGCAATACCACGACATCTAGAAAGACCTAAGATTTTTATTGATGAAGAAGGGGATGCCTTGGGCATCCCCAAGCTTTGACGCTTGTACCTCTTGAATTTTTTTGGGGTGACACGGGGTGGCATCCCCAAGCTTGAGCTTTTGTCCATTCTTCATATCATTACATCATTCTTTCTCTACACCTGAAAATTTTCCTTCATACAAAACTTCACACAATCTTCATTAGCAACATTAGTGTATTCAAAAGATTTTAGGCCCTTAGGCAAAGCTTTGGAACAGCAAAACTTTTCACTAAAAACACAAGCTACTGTATCAATTCCATCAAAAAGCTCAATTCCTCAAAAAGAACTCAAAAAGAAATCAATAAGAAGCAAATGCAAATAATGGCAGAAATCCGTCAAAACATACCAGGAGGTAGAAATCGATGTTTTCGAACATCTTCTATTGCTCAAATCAAAAATTGTTGAACTAATGAAAGTTAGATAACATACTGGGGATTTATTCGTAAATTTTGAGCTCAATCCGAGCAACAGAGACTCCTCACGAATTTTTATGCTGGAGGACAGAAATCTGTTTCAGGACAGCAACTCCCCAAATCTTACTTCCCTCTCATTAGAGGTCATTCTTGTCACAAAAAGCAAACAAAAAGGATAAGGAGAGGTCATTACTGAAGTAATAACTTCCAAGACTCAAGAAAACTCTTGGGTTATCTCCCAACAAGTACTTTCTTTAATGCCTTTAAGTTAGGCTTTATAGCTTGAGAAGATGCTCACATAAGAAATACGAATTGAAGTAAAAGAGAGCATCAAGAAGCAAATTCAAAACACATTTAAGTCTAACCCACTTCCTATGCATAGGAATCTTGTAATGAAACAAGTCATGAAAGAACAAAGCACCAAGCATAGGAAAGAAAAACAAGTGCAACTTCAAGACTTTCAACATAAAGAGCGGAAACTTAATATTTTTGAGATGCATAAAACCATGTTTCCCTCTCTCATAATAACTTTCAGTAGCAACATGAACAAAATTAACAATATAACTACCACATAAAACATTCTTATCATGAGCCACATGCATAAAATGATTATTACTCTCCACATAAGCACAGTCATTCTTATTAATTATAGTGGGAGCAAATTCAACAAAATAGCTATCACTATTATTCTCATCACCATAATCATCAAATATAGGAGGCATGTTGTAATCACAATCAATTTTCTCATCAATAGTATTTGGACTGAAAATATCATATTCATCATTGTAATCATCATATATTGGAGGTTTGGTACAATCATAAGCAATAGAATAGCTATCTTCCAATGCTGGGGGACTAAAAAGATAATTTTCATCAAAACTAGCTTCCCCAAGCTTAGACTTTTCCATAGCATTAGCAACAATGGTGTCCAAAGAATTCAGACTAATAATATTCCTATTAGCATACAAATAAAGCTCCATAGGTTTTTTAATTTTCTCTTCAAACACTTCATGTCCTAATTCAAGATAAACACTATAAAGCTCTATAATTTTTTTGTTGTTTTCCATTAAGCCTAACTAGTGAAAACAAGAAACAAAAGACAAAATTGCAGAATCTAAAGGAAATAACTTCGAGCACTCACACCGGAGGATGTGAGTAACTTTTACCTTACCTCCCCGACAACGGCGCTAGAAAAGAGCTTTCTGGCTTGATGTTGATGTGTGGTAAGGTGTGTTAGTGCCTTTTACCTTTCCTCCTAGGCAAAAGCACCAAAAAAGAGATTTCTGGCTACGCACTTCTATACTTGTAGGCAGTTGTTGGGCCTCCAAGTGTAGAGGTTTGTAGAATAGCAGCAAGTTTCCCTTAAGTGGATTACCCAAGGTTTATCGAACTCAAGGAGGAAGTGGTCAAAGGTATCCCTCTCAAGAAACCCTACAATCAAGATACAAGAAGTCTCTTTTTTCCCCAACACACCCAATACGCTTGTCAGGTCTATAGGTGCACTAGTTTGGCGAAGAGATAGTAAAATACAAGTGGTAACGGTGCCAGAAAATAGCTGATGGTGTGGAGGAACAGACTAAAGGCAAACTTAAGGAAGCAAGCAAACATGCAACCGATCTAGAAGCAAACGGTGTTTCGATGTTTAGAAACAAGGCCTAGGGATCATAATTTCACTAGTGAACACTCTATCATATAAATATCCTCTCTTCATGATACTACTCTTAACTACTCTTCGGTTAGACACTCTAATCCATGGTAGGGCTATAACAGCACACCTCAAAGTCTGCCTTCCCCAATCTAGATAACCCCACACTGTCACCTTGAGCGCTAGATGGTTCCAATAAACACCACAATTTCATAGAGACATCCAACTCCAAATATAACTCATAACAAATATTCAATCTAGCCAAAGTGCCACACACGATATGCACGCTGTCACTTTCACAGACGTGGGGAAAAGAATAGATCTATTAAAGCACAAAGAGTATTTATGTAGACTCAAACCTAAGTGCCACCATGGCGTGCATGCTGTAACTTTCACACACATGGGGAGAGCGGATATCTAATGAAGCACTTGAGTAGCAAGGTAGATCTACTTGATTACAAAGCTCATGACAACAACATGATCATGCAAAGAGAAAGAGAGAGAGAGAGAGAGAGAGAGAGAGAGAGAGAGAGAGAGAGAGAGAGAGAGAGAGAGAGAGAGAGAGAGAGAGAGAGAGAGATGAACACATAGCTACCGGTAGAGCCCTTAGCCTCGAGGAAGAACTACTCCCTCATCATCAAGGGAGTCAGCAACGGTGATGAATATGGCGATGGAGATTGATGGAGATGGCTCCGGGGGCACGTCCCCGTCTCTAGCTGACCTCAGAAGTAAAGAAAACTAGTTCAAGGTTTTATAACACCTAAGTGGGAACTTAGCTTTCATGTTCACAACCCTGTTGTGGTCAAGTCAAAGTCATGATTCATTTTACAAGTCATTTTGAAAACATCTGACGACGCAACAGTATGGCCACTCCAACTATCCATAACCGTGGATACGGCTATTCGAATAGTTTGACACTCTGTAGAGGTGGTACACTTTCACCACAATATTCGATACATCTGTCACGAACAATCCTGAATTCACCATACTCAGTATGCGGACAATCAATCCTAACCTTTCAATTACACACCCTAGTATAGGCTCCTCTCCTATGATTTGGCCTCCCAACCATGACCATCTGTCATCTTGGGAACTGCACAGGTGGACAATCATCACGAGGTAGCCTCAGTTCAAACCTCGGCCGCAAGGGAACCCATACTAAGATATATAAACTTTCAGTCAAGCCCTACCCAATTTCGGGTATTGTGGTTTTACGATAAAATTGGAATGGTATCGCATCCAGACACAACCATCAGTTTTATAAATTGCTAAGGCTCATGCCTCAACATTTTCATCATCAAAATCATCTGATGTTCAAGAGCACATGTCAAAACATTTCATTAGAATGGCTCATCATTCTATGGTTTTCATAATCATTTTCACCAATTGTTCCCATCTAAAGTGATCAAGTTTTATGCTTAGCACTAGCCACTAAAGTTGGGGGTAAAAACTAATGAGGGGTGGTAATCAAGTAGGTTTTATCTAAGTATCATCTCATGCCTCAGGATGACATCAAGTTATATCTAACTTAGTCCAAGTTTTATCTCTTTATGCTACCTTTAATCTCTTTCCAAAACTTACAAGTCACTAAGTAAACATAAACCAAAAGCTTTGATAAAGAAATAAAATAATCAAGCTTGCAAGTAAAACTGGGATTTGGTATCATCAAGTGGTATAACCAAGACATGCTTAATGCATTGCATAGGTTATATAGTTTTCATAGTTGCAAGTGTTAGCTTGCATAGGTAACATGCAAGTGGTAGCTTGCCTTGTGCAGTGCAGTGGTTGAAGTTCTCCTCGACTTCTTCCTCGTAGTAGTCTCCTTCCTCTTTGTATCCTTGGTCGGTACTAGCATCTATAAATAAATACGAAGTACACAATCACTAAACAATACTTAACTACTTCTATTTAGCACACAAGTGTTCATACTAGATGATCTAGCATCATCACAATCATCACAAGAATTAAGGCAAAAGTTCTATTTATTATATTTTAGAAAAGTAATTTCTACTCATTGAAAAACTACTTAAGATTTAATATTCTCCAATTAAAACATGGGATCATGTTGACACATGTCATCACCACATATTTCAATGCTTGGGAATGTGATTTAAAGTGGTGTCACAGTTTAATAAAGTTTAACCTTTTTATTTTAATTAATTAAAGTGGCTATAAATTCCTATGAGGCATTCTTTTATTACTTGTCCACTATGACTGCAAGTAAACCTAGATAGGTCTTAACAAATGTGATTTTTGAGAGTTGGAATCAACTCAAAAGCATTTATGGTTGAATTTTGAAAAATGTTTGAATGCAGAAAAGTCTCTGCCTTGTTATTTTTACTATAGGTGATCTATAAATTCAAATTGCTTGAATCCAACGGGCTTGGATTAAGAATTTCCATACCTTTCTAACAAAATTGGTTTCATGCTATTTGGTTCAGTAAAACGCTCTGAATTGAATTTTGAATCTACTACCAGAACTTGGTTTGAAACTAATTAGATAAATCTAAATTCAAACTAACTGGGTCGCGCGGGAATTCTAGCTGGCCGGCCCACTGCGCACAGTGTGCGTGCAGGCTGGTTAAGTGGTTGTCCCCATGCGTCAGTGAGACAGGGAGTGCGAAGGGGTACGGGCTAACTATGACCATAGGATTAGATCGAGGATCAACGGCTCACGGCCATCGTCCTCGTCGAATAGAACACGACGGGCTCGAACCCTAGCGCAGCCAGTGGGGGTCTATGGCGGCTCACCGGGGATCAGGCGATGGTCGGCGATGGGGGCGAACGACAAAGTCAACAATGGCGGTTCTCCAGGTACTGGCGACTCCTTCTGGGGTGGATCCAATCAACGGCGCCCTTCTCCAGCAGCGGCAGGCTCCGGCAAAATTCCAGCGATGCTACGCTCGCATTGCTCTGGGAACAAGTGGGAAGGGATCCGTGAGAGGTGGGGAGTGTGATGGTGTGAAGAATGAACAGGGAAGGCCTCCTTTTATAGGCGAGCGAGAGAGGCCGAGCGGCATGGGCAGTGCTCGTCGGGGTCAGGGTTACAGCGAGCTACGGGCATGGCTGAAGGAAGGGGACGGTGTGTGGTTCCCTGGCGGTGCTCAATGGCTTGATGGCGCGGCAAGGGGCGGTGCGGTTCAGTCGGAACATGTTGGTGCTCTGAGCAGCACCGATGGCGGTTTTGACAACACACGGTGGATATGGGTCGCACGGCGGCGAACGGCGATGTCTGGGAGGTTCCTGGGATGGTGGTGATCGCAGGCACGGGCGGCGAAGGTGAGGCGTGGTCTGTGCGAGCGTGTCGAGCGCCGTGAGCTGGTGCACTCTGTACATGGCAGAGACAAACTAGGCACGTGCGTTCTCGGTGGTCCACGTCTTCTCAAGGATCGAGGGCTGGATAGGGGTGGCGGTGGACGGTGGCATGCTTCCTGGACACGGTGGCTAGGCGCGGCGCTTGCTCCTGCTAGCTAGCCATGGTCGGCTGGCAAGGGTGCTCTCGGGCATGCACGGCATGGCGCATTGGGTAGGGGATAGGTTGGTTCAATGCACTGGTTGGCACTGGGGGAGACAGGGGTGATCAATGGGGAACAATGGTTGGGGTGATCACTGCTCAAAACAGTGAAGTTTGGCCAAATTTGTTTTCTGTCTCCAAGTGTTTGATGAAATGGCCGAAAGGATTTCATATTTGAATTTTTGGTTGAAACTTGGTGGGTGCAATGGTCACATACTAGATAGTCACTGGTTGATTGTATTTGTCAAGGTGCACTCGTTTGCTTGGGTTTTGAGAAATGGTGATCTTACCATATGAACTAGATTCAATTTTCAATTGTCCTTTGAATAGGGTTGCCAAATGTTTCTGTGGGTTTGCAAGGTGGTCTTGGGTTCACTTTCACTAGGTCTAACAAGGGGTGAATAGAAAGGGATTTGTTTTTGTTTGAAATCTTGGACAAACACTCAAAGTGGTCTAGTGAGCAAGATTGGCAAAAATGACCATTTGCTTATTTTGTTTGTTTTTGAATTTCAAAAGATTTGATTCTGCTTGGAAATGATTTAGATGATGTGGTTTTCATCTTTAAACCATTCCTTGATATTCACAACAATCAAACAAGTCCATTCAAGCATTCATGCATTCATCACATACACACATGCATTCATAAGGATTTTAATTTAACAAAAGTTTTTGTTAACCCAAAATTTGGGTGATTGGAATTGATAACCTTGATTAATATTTTTGGTATGTTACAAACCTTCCCTCCTTCAAAAAAATCTTGTCCCGAGATTTGGGAAAAAGAAAACTAGGATTTAAAGAGATCTGGAAACTCTGTCCTAATGTAATCTTCTAGCTCCCAGGTAGCTTCTTCTTTAGTGTGGTTACTCCACTGGATCTTGAGAAACTTGATACTCTGGGTCCTGGTGGTTCTGAAAGCTTCCTCCAAAATATGGATGGGTACTTTGGGATACGTCAAGTCATCATTGATCTCTATGGTTCGGTGATCAATATTCTTGAAAACTTCGGTCTTCTCCGGGACTTCTAGGCATTTGCGCAGTAACGAGATGTGAAACACATTATGCACGGCTAACACCTCCTCTGGCAGTTCCAGTTGATACGATACTTCTCCTCGACGATTCAAAATCTTGAAGGGTCCGATATATCTGGGGGCTAACTTTCCTTTGAGCTGGAAACATTGGATTCCCTTCAAAGGTGACACCTTGAGATACACAAAATCTCCTATATTTAAGGCGAGGCCTCGACCTCTCTTGTCGGCATAACTCTTTTGTCTGGATTGGGCGGTCTTGAGGTGCTCATGAATCTTGTGAACTTTTTCTTCTGCTTCTCGTAGGATTTCGGGTCCGAAAATTTGACTCTCTCCTACTTCCGACCAATTCAAAGGGGTATGACACTTCTTTCCATACATGAATTGAAATGGGGCCATTTGTAAGCTAGCTTGGTTACTGTTGTATGAAAATTAAGTGGAAGGCAGACAGTCTTCCCATTTAGATCCATATTCTAACACACAAGCTCTCAACATATCTTCGAGTATTTGGTTTACTCGCTCCATTTGTCCATATGTCTGAGGGTGATACGCTGTGCTGAAATCTAGTCGGGTTCCTAATCCTTCTTGGACTTTCTTCCAAAACCTCGATGTAAACTGAGTTCCTCGATCCGACACGATGTTCTTGGGGACTCCGTGCAAGCTGCTATCCTAGCAATGTAAAACTATGCTAGCTTCGAACTCTGGTAAGTGGTCTTGACAGGTAAGCAATGGGCGACTTTGGATAGTCTATCCACTATGACCCAAATAGAGTCATTTCCCCTACTAGAGGTAGGCAAACCAGTGATAAAATCCATTCCAACTGAATCCCATTTCTATTCCGGAATCTGCAATGGTTGCAACAGTCCTGCGGGGCTCTGATGTCCCGCCTTGACTCTCTGGCAAATATCACACTTGGCTATGTAGCTTCCAATTTCGCTCTTCATCTTGTTCCACCAAAATTGCTCCTTCAAATCATGATACATCTTCGTTCCTCTGGGGTGGATAGAATAAAGAGTATCATGGGCTTCTTTCAAAATAGCTTGTTTCAATTCTGAATCTGCTGGCACACAGATACGTCCTTTGTACCACAAAACTCCTTCATCTTCGGTGAATCCGGGTACTTTCCTTGTACCGATAGGACATTTGATTCCATCGATACTAGCATTTCCTTTCTGGGCCTCCTTGATCTGACTGATCAAAGTGGGTTGAAGTTCTATGCTAGCCAAAAATCCTTCACTAACCATTTCCATTCTGAAATCTTCCAACTCCTTGTGCAAACTTGGTTGCTCCTTCAGAATCATGGAGTTCAAGCGACACGGTAATCTGCTAAGGGCATCTTCTACCACATTAGCATTACCGGGGTGATAGTGAATGTCCAGATCATAGTCCTTGATTAACTCTATCCATCTCATGTGACTCATATTCAGCTCCTTTTAAGTGAAAATATACTTCAGGCTCTTGTGATCCGAATAAATCTCACAACGGTTACCCATAAGGTAATGCCGCCATGTCTTCAAGGCTAAAACTACGGTTGCTAGTTCAAGGTCATGGGTAGGATAATTCTGCTCATGTTGCTTCAGTTGTCGGGATAGATATGATATGACTTTGCCTTCTTGCATCAACACACATCCGAGACCGATCTTGGATGCGTCACAATACACATCAAAAGGCTTCGTAATATCTGGCATGATCAAGATTGGGGCTGAGATCAATCTCTTCTTAAGATCTTGAAAACTTGCTTCACATTTGTCCGTCCATTCAAACTTCTTATCTTTCTTCAAAAATTGGGTCATGGGTATTGCGATACTCAAGAATCCTTCTACGAACTTGCGGTAATATCCTGCTAATCCGATAAATGCACGAACTTGGGTTTGAGTGGTTGGGGCTTGCCATTCTTCAACATCCTTAACCTTGGCGGGGTCAATAGCAATTCCTCCTGCCGACACAATATGTCCGAGGAATCCTACTTCCTGTAACCAGAATTCACATTTGCTAAACTTGGCATACAACTGATGCTCCCTAAGGGTTCCAAGGATGGTCCTCAGGTGTAGCTCATGTTCTTCTTCTGATTTGGAATAGATCAGAATGTCATCGATGAAAACAATGACAAACTTATACAGGAAGTCCATAAAAATCTTATTCATGAGATTCATGAAATAAGTGGGGGCATTGGTTAATCCAAAGGACATGACAGTGTACTCATACAATCTATATCTGGTGGTAAAGGCAGTCTTTGGAATATCCTTTGCACGAATCTTGAGTTGATGATAACCAGTTCTAAGATCAATCTTAGAAAACACTTTGACATCGGTCAACTGGTCAAACAGATCTTCTATCTTCGGTAGTGGGTACTTGTTCTTGATGGTGACATCATTCAGCTTCCCATAATCCGTACACAAACGGTTACCTCCATCTTTATTGTCCACAAACAAGACAGGCGATCTCCATGGCGACGCACTTGGTTGAATCAGTCCTATCTCTAGCATAGCATCCAGTTGCTTCTTCAGCTCCACTAATTCAGACTGGTTCATACTATACGGTCTATGGTCTATGGGTCCGGTTCCAAGGATTAGTTCAATGATAAACTCGATATCTCGATCCGGGGGCATACTGGACAAAACATCTGGGAATACGTCGGGGTATTCACAGACTACTCTGAATTGGTTAATGGTTGGTTGGGCCAGACTCTTATTGCACTTGAATTGATGGGGCAAGGTTTCAGATACATGCTCTACTGATACTCCATTGGTACTGGTCATGGTTATGGCTTTCTTGGTACAGTCGATTAATCCTTTAAGTTTCGACATACAATCCATTCCTAGTACTACTTCCAAACCTTTGGTTCCAAGTACTATTAGATTAGCATAAAAATCTATGCCTTGGATTCTGATAGGTACGGCCTTGCAAATTTTTCTAGCTTTGGTGGTTGAACCAGGTATTTGAACTATCATAACATGCTTCAATTTTGTTGGTTGAATCTTACTAGTGCATGCAAATTCTTCTATAACAAACAAGTGCGATGCTCCAGAATCAAACAACACTCTTGTAAGTACTGAGTAAAACAGAAAACATACCTAGCACGACATATGGCGCTTCTTAGGCTTCTTCAGCATTCATGAAAAACAGACGGCCGTTGCGGTTGAGCGAATTCCCTAGGGCAAATATTCTTCCAGGTTGAACATGAAGGGAATATGCCCTGAGAGGCAATAATAAAATGTTTATTATGTGTATTCCAAGTATATGATAGATGTTTATTTTGCATGCTATAATTGTATTAATACGGAAACATTAATACATGTGTTTTTAATAAACAAACAGAAAGTTCCTAGTTATGCCTCTCTCATAAACTAGCTCGTTGATTAACAATATGATCAAGGTTTCCTGATCATGGACATTGGATGTTGTTAATAATGGGATCACAACATTACTGTAATGGTGTGATCAACATTCATCCGAAGTATAGCATTACGATCAAAGTCATTGCATTGCTATAACAACTTATGAAGTGATCCTAATCCTTAGACCATGAGATCATGTCAATCACTAACACCGAAAGAGTTTCTTGATAACATCAAACGTCACACCGTAACAGGGTGATTATAAAGATGGGTTCAGAACTAATAAAGTTTTATGCTGAGGCCCATGGATTGAGAGTGGAATTTGTTCATCTCGATGACGGATAGATATACTCTGGGCCCTCTCGGTGATATGACATTGGTTAGCTTGCAAGCAAGTGATTTGATCACTAGAATGTTATATCACGGGAATGAGAAAAGAGTGCATGTCAGTAACGAGATCAAACTAGGTATGGAGATACCGATGATCGAATCTCGGACATGTAATATATCGTGAAAAAAAGGGATTAAGATACTAGCGTAAAAGGTTCCGACGATCACAAGAGAGTCATCGTTGAATGTGTGGGAGTCAGTATGGGTCTCCAGATCCCGCTTCTGATTATTGATCTGAGAGGGGTCTCGATCATGTCCGCATTATTCACGAACTGTAGGGTGACACACTTAAGAGACACCGACATCCAATTGGAGCAAAAGTGTCATGCCGGAAAGAATAACAAGCGCAGGAATTTATTTCACTAGATATCGAAACAGGTTTTCGGGTGAAATTGCATAAAGTGGTTATGCATGTGAAATAGAATTCTAGCAAGGGGTTATATGTGAATGTTTGTCATTAAAGTAATTGACAAAATTCTGAATAAATAAAATAGTTTTATTTAATGTGAGTTTGCATTAAATTTGGTGGAAATTTAATTGCAAGTTTGGGTGGGATTTTAAGTGGAGGGAAATGAAGAGGTTTTTGTGAGTGGAGTGTCCACCCACATGAATGATGGAGGGGAGGGGGCAGCCCCCATGGCCAGCAGCCACCGCCTTGGGTGCCCCCTCCTCCTATAAAAAGCACCCCTCTCCCTCTCTCCCACTCACACCTCCTCGTGAAGGATCTCTCTCCCCCCTCTAGAATTTATCCCCCATGGTCTCGGACTAGTGAGATACAAGTTCCTGGTGGCTATTAGGCAAGAAAGAGTTGTGCTTCCGCTGTATTTCTAGAGTGAGGAGGCGGAGGTTGCTCAGTGCCTCGGACGTGTGTGCGAGCACGGATGCGCTGCTGATTTGCGGCGCTAGGACTTCCTCTCGAGCTTGAGATCGGCAAGAGATTGTCTACATCAACCACGAGTTTAACTCGTTAAGCTTTGTCGGTCTTCAAGGGTATGTTCTCTACGGATATACATCCGCCCATTGTTTGTATCTAGTAGATAGATCTTGGTACATAGTTGTTCCCATTGTAGGAAAAATTTGTTTTCTATGTTGCGAACCCTACAGTGGTATCAGAGCCGAATCTATGCGTAGATACTTTACACTGGTAGTACACATATGAGTATGTGGGCGATGATGATCATGTTGTTGCTCCTTTGTTGTAATTTTGGATATTGGTGGCATAGTGGGATGAAGCGGCCCGGACAAACTTTACATGTCCTCGCACATGAGACATGTTCCACGCTTGACATGCAACTAGTTTGCATAAGTGGCTAGCGGGTGTCTGTCTCTCCTACTATAGTCAATATCTATTTTGCAAGCGAGTTGTCAACAATTTGATTATCCTCGTTGTGGTTCATGTTCGTAGGTAAGAACGGTTCTATCTCGAAAGCCCTAAGCCACGTAAAACTTGCAATGGATAAATTAGAGGCGTCTAGTTTAGATTGTTGTTGGGCTAGTGTTATGATATGGTAGTGTTGTAAGTAGAAGTATGAGATGATACTCTTACAACACACATAGCGTGTAAAATCCATTGACCTTGGATTTACACATATAGGTATGATAGTGATCATACCACGATGCACATGATAGAGATCATCTACGAGAACCATATCATTTCACTAATAAACATATGATGTTTGATTGCATTTTATATTGCTTGTTTAGCACTTTGTTAGCATAATAAGATGATCCCTCATTTAAATATCAAGATAAGAATGTGTTCTTCCTTTAGTATGCACCGATTATGTTTTCGTCGCTCCAAGACATCACGTGATGATCGGGTGTTCTTGGATCCACGACCATATTTCGGGTGTAAAACAGTTACACACGCGAATACTAAGGTTCTAACTTGGCGAGCCTAGCATGTACAGACATGGCCTCGGAACACGGACCGAAAGGTTAAGCATGAGTCATATAGTTGATATGATGCCCATTTGATGCTCACCTTTGAAGCTATACCGACTCACGTGATGATCGGACTTGGTGTAGTGGATTTGGTTCATGTAATCACCAAAAAGGCACGAGAGATGTCGTTTTTGAGTGGGAGTTCATTCGTAATATGGATTACTTGAACTCAATCTATCATACACTTAGTCTAAACTTTACAAATTCTGTTGTAGATGGCACCACCTGCTTTTAATTTCAATGTGTTCATGGAGAAAGAGAAACTTGCAACGAATGGTAAAACCTTTACCGAATGGGCCATGAATTTGAGGATTCTCCTCTCTGCTGCACAAAAGCAATATGTGCTAGAAGCGCCACTAGGCCCCCCACCTTTTGAGGATGCCCCTGACGAGGAGAAGAATGTCTATCAGAATCGTCAGGAGGACCACAAATTAGTTCATTGCGGCATATTGTATGGGCTAGATCTAGAACTTCGAAAGCGTTTCGAAAACGGCAATGCATTTGATACAATGGGTGAGTTGAAAATGATTTTCGACACACATGCTGTTGTAGAGAGCTACAATGCTTCAGAAAATTTCTTTAGTTGCATGATGGAAGAGCACAGCTCCATTAGTGAGCATGTACTCAAGATGTCGGGTTACGCCGATAAGCTTGTGTACTTGCGAATATCGATTCCCATTGACTTAGGCATCCATCGTGTTCTACAGTCTCTGCCACCTAGCTATAAGAGCTTTGTGATGAACTATAATATGCAAGGCATGAAGAAGTCTCTCCCCGAGCTTCTGTCAATGCTTAAAACTGCAGAAGTGGAGATCAAAAAGGAACATCAAGTGTTGATGATCAATAGGAACACTGGTTTCAAGAAAGACAAGAAGGTAAAACGGAAGGGAAGTAAGGGCGGCAAGCCGGTTGCCATGCCTGAAAAGAAACCTCGAGTTGGACCTAAGTCTGATACCGTGTGCTACTATTGTAACGGGACTGGCCACTGGAACCGCAACTGCCCCAAGTATTTGGCAGACAAGAAGGCCGGCAACGCAAACAAAGGTATATATGATATACATGTTATTGATGTGAACTTGACTAGTGCTCGCAGTAGCACCTGGGTATTTGATACCGGTTCAGTTGCTAATATTTGTAACTCGAATCAGGGGCTGCAGAACAAGCGACCACTAGCAAGGGGTGAGGTCAAGATGCGTGTCGGCAATGGATCAAGCGTTGATGTGATCACCATCGGAACGCTACCTCTCCATTTTCCGTCGGGATTAGTTATAAACTTGAATAATTGTTATCTGGTGCCTGCACTGAGCATGAACATTGTATCTGGATCGTGTTTGATGCGAAGTGGTTATTCATTTAAATCCGAGAACAATGGTTGTTCTATTTATATGAATGAAATCTTTTAGGGTCATGCACCGATGATGAATGGTTTATTTCTATTAGATCTTGATAATAATGTTACGCATATTCATAATGTTGATGCTAAAAGGATTAAACTTAATGATGATATATCCACATATATGTGGCACTGCCGTCTAGGTCATATTGGCGTTAAACGCATGAAGAAGCTCCATTCGGATGGACTTTTGGAATCACTTGATTTTGAATCATTTGATACATGTGAGTCATGCCTTATGGGCAAGATGACTAGAACGTCGTTTTCCAGTTCAATGGAACGGGCGACAGATTTATTAGAAATCATACATTCTGATGTATGTGGTCCAATGAGTGTGTCAGCGCGAGGTGGATATCGTTATTTTGTTACTTTCACGGATGATTTGAGTAGATACGGTTATATCTACTTGATGAAACACAAGTCTGAAACCTTTGAAAAGTTCAAGGAATTTCAGAATGAAGTGGAAAATCATCGTAATAGAAAGATCAAATTTCTACGGTCCGACCGTGGAGGTGAGTATCTAAATTACGAGTTTAGCACTCACATGAAAGAGTGTAGAATTGTTTCACAACTCACACCTGCCGGAACACCACAGCGAAATGGTGTGTCGAAACATCGTAATCGTACTTTATTGGATATGGTTCGATCTATGATGTCTCTGACGGACTTGCCATTGTCATTTTGGGGTTATGCACTAGAAACTGCTACATTCACTTTAAATCGGGCACCATCTAATCCGTTGAAAAGAAACCTATGAATTGTGGTTTGGAAACAAACCTAAGCTGTCATTTCCTAAAGTTTGGGGATGCAATGTTTATGTGAAGAAACTTCAACCGGATAAACTCGAACCCAAAGCGGAAAAATGCGTCTTCATAGGATACCCTAAGGAAACTATTGGGTATTCCTTCTATCACAGATCCGAGGGCAAAGTTTTTGTTGCCAAGAATGGATCCTTTCTAGAGAAAGAGTTTCTTGCGAAAGGTGTGAGTAGTCGGAAGGTAGAACTCGAAGAGGTTATTGAACCTTCTCTTCAAAGTATGACGAGTAGCGCAGCGGGGAAGTTGTTCCGGAGTTGGCTTCAACTGTTGAAGAGGGAACTAAAGATAATGATCATGAAACTCCGAAAGAGAGTACTACCGAACCTCGCAGGTCTAGCAGGGCGCGTGAAGCTCCCGAGCTATATGGAAACCCTGTTATGAATTTCATGGTTGATGAAATTGATGACCCTTCAATGTATGAAGAACCGATGATGAGCCCGGATTCCAACAAATGGTTAGAAGCCATGAAATCCGAGATGGAATCCATGTATGAAAATCAAGTTTGGAACTTGGTGGAATTACCTCACGACCGAAAGGCCGTGGAGAACAAATGGATTTTCAAAAGGAAAACCGATGCTAAAGTCAGTTAGGATTATGTTAGCAATTGCTGCATATTTTGATTATGAGATATGGCAGATGGATGTCAAAACCGCGTTTCTCAATGGTAATATTGAAGAAGAGTTGTATATGATACAACCAAAGGGTTTTGTCAATCCTAAGGATGCTAACAAGGTGTGCAAGCTTCAGAGATCCATCTATGGATTGAAGCAAGCATCACGAAGTTGGAATCTCCACTTTGATGAGGTGATCAAAGAGTTTGGATTTTTCCAAACTTATGGAGAATATTGTATTTACAAGAAAGTGAGTGGGAGCAATGTGGCATTTATGATATTATATGTGGATGACATATTATTGATCGGAAATGATATAGATCTTTTAAACAGTGTTAAAAGTTATCTAAACAGCAAATTTTCAATGAAGGACCTAGGTGAAGCGTCATACATATTAGGCATAAAGATCTATAGAGATAGATCTAGGCGCCTAATAGGGCTATCGCAAAGTACATACCTTGATAAGATTTTAAAGAAGTTTAAAATGGACGGAAGTAAGAAGGGGTTCTTACCTATGTTGCAAGGCAAGACATTGAGTAAGACTCAAAGTCTGGCTACGGCGGAAGAAAGAGAGATCATGGACAAAGTCCCCTATGCTTCAGCCATAGGCTCTATAATGTACGCCATGCTATGTACACGACCGGATGTGGCACATGCTATTAGTTTGACTAGTAGGTACCAATCGGATCCAGGTTCGGAACATTTGATAGCGGTCAAGAATATCCTTAAGTACTTACGAAGAACTAAGGATACGTTTCTTGTATACGGAGGTGAAGAAGAGCTTGTCGCTAAGTGTTATGTCGACGCAAGTTTTGACACTGACCCGGATGACTCTAAGTCTCAATCCAGATACGTATTTCTCATGAATGGTGGAGCGGTTAGTTGGAGGAGTTCCAAACATCCTGTGGTGGCGGGATCAACAACGGAGGACGAATATGTTGCTGCTTCGGAAGCGGCTCAGGAAGCGGTTTGGATGAAGGAGTTCATATCCGAACTAGGTGTGGTTGCAAGCGCGTTGGACCCAATGGTGATCTATTGTGACAACAATGGTGCCATTGCCAATTCCAAAGAACCAAGGTCTCACAAGAATTCCAAGCATATTAAGCGCCGGTTTCACTCCATCCGCGAGCATGTCAAGGATGGAGATATAAAGATTTGTAAAGTACACACGGATCTCAATGTAGCAGATCTGTTGACTAAAACTCTACCTAGAGCAAAACATGATCAACACCAGAACTCCATGGGTGTTAGATTCATCACTATGTAACTAGATTATTGTCTCTAGTGCAAGTGGGAGACTGAAGTGAATATGCCCTGAGAGGCAATAATAAAATGTTTATTATGTGTATTCCAAGTATATGATAGATGTTTATTTTGCATGCTATAATTGTATTAATACGGAAACATTAATACATGTGTGTTTAATAAACAAACAGAAAGTTCCTAGTTATGCCTCTCTCATAAATTAGCTCATTGATTAACAAGATGATCAAGGTTTCCTGATCATGGACATTGGATGTTGTTAATAACGGGATAACAACATTAGTGTAATGGTGTGCTGAAAATTCATCCGAAGTATAGCATTACGATCAAAGTCATTGAGTTTATATTGCTATAACAACTTACGAAGTGATCCTAATCCTTAGACCATGAGATCATGTCAATCACTAACACCGGAAGAGTTTCTTGATAACATCAAACGTCACACTGTAACAGGGTGATTATAAAGATGGGTTCAGAACTAATAAAGTGTTATGTTGAGGCCCATGGATCGAGAGTGGAATTTTTTCATCCCGATGACGGATAGATATACTCTGGGCCCTCTAGGTGATATCACATTGGTTAGCTTGCAAGCAAGTGATTTGATCACTAGAATGTTATATCACGAGAACGAGAAAAGAGTGCATGTCAGTAATGAGATCAAAGTAGGTATGGAGATACCGATGATCGAATCTCGGACATGTAATATATCGCGAAACAAAGGGATTAAGATACTAGCATAAAAGGTTCCGACGATCACAAGAAAGTCATCGTTGAATGTGTGGGAGTCAGTATGGGTTTCTAGATCCCGCTTCTGATTATTGATCCGAGAGGGGTCTCGGTCATGTCCGCATTATTCACGAACCATAGGGTGACACACTTAAGACACACCGACATCCAATTGGAGCAAAAGTTTCATGCCAGAAAGAATAACAAGCGCAGGAATTTATTTCACTAGATACCGAAACAGGTTTTCAGGTGAAATTGCATAAAGTGGTTATGCATGTGAAATAGAATTCTAGCAAGGGTTTATATGTGAATGTTTGTCATTAAAGTAATTGACAAAATTCTGAATAAATAAAAGAGTTTTATTTAATGAGAGTTTGCATTAAATTTGGTGGAAATTTAATTGCAAGTTTGAGTGGGATTTTGAGTGAAGGGAAATGAAGTGGTTTTTGTGAGTGGAGTGTCCACCCACATGAATGAAGGAGGGGATGGTCAGCCCCCATGGCCGGCGTCCACCCCCTTGGGTGCCCCTCCTCCTCCTATAAAAAGCACCCCTCTCCCTCTCTCTCACTCACACCTCCTCATGAAGGATCTCTCTCCCCCTCTAGAAGTTATCCCCCATGGTCTCGGACTAGCGAGATACATGTTCCTGGTGGCTATTCGGCAAGAAAGAGTTGTGCTTCCACTGCATCGCTGGAGTGAGGAGGTGGAGGTTGCTCGGTGCCTCGGATGTGTGTGCGAGCACAAATGCGCTACTGATTTGCGGCGCTAGGACTTCCTCTCGATCTTGAGATCGGCAAGAGATCATCTACATCAACCACGAGTTTAACTCGTTAAGCTTTGTCGGTCTTCAAGGATATGTTCTTTACGGATATACATCCGCCCATTGTTTGTATCTAGTAGATAGATCTTGGTACATAGTTGTTCCCATCGTAGGAAAAAATTTGTTTTCTATGCTGCGAACCCTATAGAACACGGCGCTGCTACTGAGCTGGGGCGTTCACATTGGGGGCTACTGCAAGCTTCTTGGGGCACTCATTGGAATAGTGACCCTTGGTTCCGCATTCATAATAAGTCACCTGAGACTTGTCCTTTCCTGCAACAGGCACATCATTGCTTCTAGTCCTTGGGGAAGTATTGGTGTTGGTGGCGGCATTATTGTTGTTGAACTTGGGTGGTGCATGATTGAAATTGTTGGGGTTGCTGGGGTTGTTGTTGTGGTTTCCTCCGGGCCTTGGGTTTCCTCCTCCACGGTTGGGATAGGTTGGACGGTTTATCGGGGGTCTATTGTTTCTTGGGGCAAATCCTGTAGACAGGTTGGGGCGATACTTTGGGGTATGGTGGGTTCCTGGTTGATGCATCATTCAGCGCTTTCGGTTCTCATTGGCTTGGTTGATCTTGCCTTCCATCTGAATGGAAGAATCCACTAAGGCTTCAATGTCAGCAAAGGGAATATTGAATAACACTGTCTGCATCTCATCATGCAGACCATTCAAGAACCTTTCCTTCTTATTGGCTTCAGTGTCAATCTTATCCGGTGTATATCTAGCTAAGGACAGAAATTTGTCACAGTACTCAACTACGGTCATCCTCCCTTGCTTCAATTCTCTGAATTCATCTCTCATCCTCTTGATCAAACCCAGTGGCACATGGGTTCTACTGAACTTGAGTTTGAATTCATCCCAATTCTTCATTTGTCCTCCAGTCATGGCGCGAACGCTGTTCCACCAAGCTCTTGCATCTTCTAAGTTGTTTTCCATAGTGGGTGGCAAACAGTACTTTCTCATTGGCCTCCACTCCTGCAACTTCTAAGTTGTTCTCCATAGTTTGCAGCCAATCATCTGCATCTAAGGGCTCTTCAGACTTACTAAAGATGGGTGGATTGGTGTTCTGAAAGTTCTTGAGCTTGGTTCCATGGTTGTCCTGGTTTCCATGGCCTTGATTGTTGTTGGACATTTGAGCTATGTGTTGAAGGGTGGCCAAGTTGGCTTGACGTTCGGCTCTTTCAGCTTCGCGGTCAGAAACCAACATTTCCAAGATCTGCAACATTGGGTCCGGGGATGAACTGCTTCCTCCGCGAGGCATCTGAAGATTGAGATAGATCATGAGAAAAGAGGGAAATTTCTAAGGTCAAGGGGTCTGTTTTGAAAAGTTTGACTCAGATTTTTTTAGCAACTTGCTTTTCATTCATTCATTCATAGCACACAATACAAACACACACCACAACAAGGAAACAGATGGTTTTAGGAACCATTCTGTGAAACTACGATACAATGGGACCGGATACAACTTCGCTAACGCTAGTGCTCAGGTGCTACTACTCCTCGAAATCGGTGGCTTCATCATCATCTTCATCATCATCATCAATGAAGGCGAAGTCATCCTCATCGGTGAAGAAGTCCATGGCTTGATCCTCCAGGAAGTCATCATCGTCACTGAGATAGGAATAGGGGTCTCCACGGATATCTTCCCATGTATTATCCCTCACCTCAAGCTTCATGTCCCTCTCATGGATGGTATCCTCCAAGTCTATCACCTTGTGATGAAGGCGAGCAATAATGCGATCCTTCTTGTCAAGCTGACGGCGATGAGACGGGCGATCCTTCACAAGCATGGCGATGGTATGGTCCTTCTTGATTGTGATGGTGTAGTTGTAGTTGGCATAGGAGCGGGAATTTTCCAACTCCTTCTGCTTGTCATACATCATGAAGTTATGATGGTCCACTTGATGCTTCAGCTCCGGGTGATATGGTGCCTCCAGTGGCTGTCCCATAACATCACTCCTTAGATAGAACTCAAAGCGCGTGCCCTTGATCTGATTGATGCTTTTCCCACAAAGACAGGCAATAGCTTCCTGCATGGCCCTGGAAAGTCCATCTATCCAGTTGTTCTCTCTTATGGTGAACTGGACTCCCTCTGAGGTGGGGGCTTCAATCTTCCCTCTGAGACTTGCAACAATCAGCCATTGCAATTCTCCTCCTTCTTGATTGTTGATCTGGGCTCCGAAGAACTCGGGGTGCGGGCACTCCAGAAGTTCTGAGAGTTGGTCCAAATCACACTCAAAGATGAGATCTCCTCCATTTCCCAACTGATAGAACTTGCTATACTTCATGTCCATCTATAAGAATGCAGGATGAATAAGTTAGTAGAGTGATCAAGTGTGGCAAATTTTATGTAAGTTTGCAAGAATTTTTTAGGAACATGAATTTTTATGAAAGAATCTAAGTGATAAGAATGAGAATAGGTTTTCATAAATACTCACTTCTTTTGTTTTGGAACTAAGTTTTTGATTCAAGCATCCATTCTAAACTAGGGTCTCCTATGGTCAGGATGGCTCTGATACCAACTTGTCAACACCCGGAATTTTAATCCCAGATGCCTATTATGCCATACATCGCAATCCAACGATTACCATTTTTGCGAGACATAACAGATTGGTACCATAGTTCATCATCCATTACAAACCATAATAAAGGTCTTACAAATCAAGGATCTCATGATCCAGTCTTAGTACAATCAAAGCAGTGGAATAATATAATAATGGCAGCATGGGCGAGGCTCCATCTTCATGCTCACGGGCAATGCTGACGATGGGAGATGATCCTAGTTGTCGTAACCTTCCTACGGTCCATCCTCCTGATAGTCATCTTCATAGTCTGGCCACGGGAATAGCTAGGGACAAAGCCATGAGTACTCTTTAAGTACTCGCAAACTATCACTAACAAGTAAAGTGGTTCCAAGTAGGAATACTAAGCTCTAGGTTATTTTGCAAAAAAAGCCAGGTTTACCTCTAACTGAGCTCAGAAGTAAAGAAAACTAGTTCAAGGTTTTATAACACCTAAGTAGGAACTTAGCTTTCATGTTCACAACCCTGTGGTGGTCAAGTCAAAGTCATGATTCATTTTACAAGTCATTTTGAAAACATCTGACGACGCAATAGTATGGCCACTCCAACTATCCATAAACACGGACATGGCTATTCGAATAGTTTGACACTCTATAGAGGTGGTACACTTTCACCACAATATTCGATACATCCGTCAGGAAAAATCCTGAATTCACCATACTCAGTATGCGGATAATAAATCTTAACCTTTCAATTACACACCCTAGTATAGGCACCTCTCCTATGAGTTTGGCCTCCCAACCATGACCATCTGTCATCTTGGGAACTGCACAGGTGGACAATCATCACGAGGTAGCCTCAGCTCAAACCTCGGTCGCAAGGGAACCCATACTAAGATATATATAAACTTCCAGTCAAGCCCTACCCAATTTCGGGTATTGTGGTTGTACGGTAAAATTGGAATGGTATGGCATCCAGACACAACCATCAGTTTTATAAAGGGATAAGGCTCATGCCTCAACATTTTCATCATCAAAATCATCTGGTGTTCAAGAACACATGTCAAAACATTTCATTAGAATGGCTCATCATTCTAAAGTTTTCATAATCATTTTCACCAAGTGTTCCCATCTAAAGTGATCAAATTTTATGCTTAGCACTAGCCACTAAAGTTGGGGGTAAACACTAATGAGGGGTGGTAATCAAGTAGGTTTTATCTAAGTATCATCTCATGCCTCAGGATGACATCAAGTTATACCTAACTTAGGCCAAGTTTTATGCTCTTTATGATACCTTTAATCTCTTTCCAAAACTTACAAGTCACTAAGTAAACATAAACCAAAAGCTTTGATAAAGAAATAAAATAATCAAGCTTGCCAGTAAAACTGGGATTTGGTATCATCATGTGGTATAACCAAGGCATGCTTAATGCATTGTATAGGTTATCTAGCTTTCATAGTTGCAAGTGTTAGCTTGCATAGGTAACATGCAAGTGGTAGCTTGCCTTGTGCAGTGCAGTGGTTGAAGTTCTCCTCGGCTTCTTCCTCGTAGTAGTCTCCTTCCTCTTCATATCCTTGGTCGGTACTAGCATCTATAAATAAATACGAAGTACACAATCACCAAACAATACTTAACTACTTCTATTTAGCACACAAGGGTTCACACTAGATGATCTAGCATCATCACAATCATCACAAGAATTAAAGCAAAAGTTTTATTTATTTTATTTTAGAAAAGTAATTTCTACTCATTAAAAAACTACTTAAGATTTAATATTCTCCAATTAAAACATGGGATCATGTTGACACATGTCATCACCACATATTTCAATGCTTGGGAATGTGATTTAAAGTGGTGTCACAATTTAATAAAGTTTAACCTTTTATTTTAATTAATTAAAGTGGCTAGAAATGCCTATGAGGCATTCTTTTATTACTTGTCCATTATTACTGCACGTAAACCTAGATATTTTTATATATTCAGAAAGGTCTTAACAAATGTGATTTTTGAGAGTTGGAATCAACTCAAAAGCATTTATGGTTGAATTTTGAAAAATGTTTGAATGCAGAAAAGTCTTTGCCTTGTTATTTTTACTATAGGTGATCTATAAATTCAAATGGTTTGAATCCAACTGGCTTCGATTAAGAATTTCCATACCTTTCTAAAAAATGGTTTCATGTTATTTGGTTTACTAAAACTCTCTGAATTAAATTTTGAATCTACTGCCAGAACTGGGTTTGAAACTAATTAGATAAATATAAATTCAAACTAACTGGGTCGCGCGGGAATTCTAACTTGGCCGACCCACTGCAAATAGCACGTGCGCGGGCTGGTTAAGTGGTTGTCCCCACGCGTCAGTGAGACAGGGGGTGCGAAGGGGTACGGGCTAACTACGACCGTAGGATTAGATCGAGGATCAATGGCTCACGGCCATCGTCCTCGTCGAATAGAACACGACGGGCTCGATGTTGGAGATATGCTATATGGGTATCCTCATAGCATGTCTCCTACCCGGATAACCCAGGTGGCCCACAGTTGGTAGCATGGCCCATGGCCTACTGGGCCGCCCAGTTAGATGGATCTAGAAGGGAGGCCCATGCCGGATAAAGGAAGGCTACGGAGGAGTCACCGACGTACCCGAAGCCTTGGAGTGCAAGATACACTAGACTAGATGTAAGCAGTGTAGGACTCTGTAACCTGTCCGGCTAGGACTTTTCCCTGTAACCCTAGGACCTGGCGACTATATAAGTCGGGCCTATGGGAGCCTTTAGGGCACGATAACTTAGAATCTCTAGTCACATCGCACAGCGAACCAATCCCTGTAACTCGGCGTATTTCCCTTATAGTGATTTATAGCAGGAGTAGCATTCCTCCACCATTGTGGGATATGAACCTGGGTAAGCTGTGTAACCTCGTACCCGTCAACCGCCTGCCTTCCCCCACGTCTCTAAACACGCACTGTGAGGGCCCCTCCATGGCATACTCGTTGGCAATACCACGATAGTTGGCGCCCACCATGGGGCAAGAGGCGCTTCAAGATCTTCAGCGGGCGAGGACCAAGATCTTCGCGGGAATCGGCAAAACCGTAGCCATCGGTCGCGTTCTCTTCTCCGGAAATGTTCCGATCGTCCTTCCCGATGAATTCTGGATCCCGGCAAAGACGAACCCTACGCGGTGCTCGATCGTCCCCATCAGAGATATCCACCTCTTCATTGGCGAAACCGACTTGGGCACTAGTTCCCTAGGAGTCGGAGGAGCATCAAGACCTGCACGACCGCCTACGGGCAGGATACATCCGCGGAAGGATCAATGTTGGATCTCTCTTTGGAGTTTGCCTGCAAAGATCCAAAAAATTCAAGGCCCACCCAAACCGCCCATGTGCTGGATATAACGGTGGAAGATCAATGCAAGTCCGCCGGCTTCGCCCATGCGTCTGGACAGCAAAGATCCAAGTTCATCGGAGTGGTGACCATCTTCGATCTGGTGCGTTGCGTCCAGAGAGAGGGTGAAAACCCCCGCGAGACCTTGCCAGGTGGCTCCGTATACGGGCCGATCTGGCACATTACCCCAATGATGATGCTATGTATCACTTTGTGGAAGGACTGGACCAGAGTATGCTTCTCCGGCATACGCTAAGGCGACAGCAAGCTTTAGGATGCCTCACCTTCGAAAGCATGGTGAACATCGTCAACAGCTATGCGGAGGCTGCTGAGGAAGCTCAGATAGAAATCACGCTCGTTGGCGAAGCCCCTCCACCTTAGCCACCGCCACCATCGCCTTCGGTCATCATCGCCGCGGCTGCACCACCACCTCCAGTCATCGTCGCTGCTATTGCACCGCCACCCCCCGTCATCGAGGAAGCCCCAGCACCCTCTGACTCCGTGCTTGACGCGCTCTACGCCGACATCAGCGCAGACTCGGAGGAGATAGACTTCAGCCCGGAGGAGCTAGACTCCGCCATGCAGGAGATGGAGGAGGATTACAAACGCGACGAGCAAGCCAACAACGTTGTCACGTCCCGAGAGGTGTTCATCGCCATTGGGACGGCGATGGATGAAGATCAGCCCGGACGAGCTCCGACTATAGCGCTGGACAAAGGGAAGGGACCACCTGTTGCTGCAGACAATGATCATGCACTGGTCCGAGCAACAACACCACAAACCCAGTGCAACAGCCGCAGGAACTCGGCACTGGTCCGAGCAACAACACCGCAAACCCGCCGCCTCCGGCATCTACGTCTGCTGCTGCCCAAGTCACTCCAGCTAACAGAGTGATGTACGGCAATCTCCTCGTCGAGCCTATGACTGTGGCTCATATTCGCAATGTAGTCCAACTTGACGAGAAGCGCCAGCAGCTGCTGGAGGAAGCGCACGCCATCACGGAGCAAGGCGCAAAGCTAGATCGAGATCTGGACAACGCGCAGAAGTCAATAGAGAAAGCTAGAGCAATGGAGGCCGAGTACAAGACTCTGCTACAGCAGCAGAAGGCTAAGAAAGCTCCGGCTCGCGTCATTAACGATCCTGGTGTATGCCAAAACTTAGGATGGGCTCCCTCGAAGCCGGCACAGGCCAAGCCATACATTGACAGTGAAGGCAGGCAGGTGATGCCCACTCCTCTCCTCAACCTCGTCGTCGCCAAAACCCTTCTGGAGCAGGATCGATCACCCGAAGCGGTGAACCAGGTCTACGACCTAGTGGCCAAGGCGGTGAAACAGCAGGAAAAGGCCACCTCTCAGAGGTTTGAGTCTGACCCGGCGTTTTGCCAGTCTAGTCAGCATAAGCCGCCAAGGGACAGATCTCCTCATGATGTCGGGTCCTAGACGGGTTTGTCAGAACAAAGACGGAGGGATGCGCGCAACAGGAAGGATGTTATCCTCATATCCTCCGACCATGGAGGCAAGGCCCAACCTCATCGCCCATATCCACCGCCCCATTCTCCCCGACATCGCGAATATACCAAGGCTCACCATCGTACGGACATGCCTCCACCTAAGCAACACGGCATCGTCATCCGTGACAACACGGAGCAGGCCCGTCATGATGGGGAGCACAGCCAAGGACACAAGAGCAGGTCGTGTCATGATCTTCCGCGTCCGACAAACAAATGTGACAAGCGTGAGGCGTCGCAGGAGGGTAACAGCAAGAAGGCTAACCCATCGCCACCTCCGCCTCTGTCGCCACCTACCAGCCACCATGGCGGAGGAGGTCCGCGTCGTTCACGCAGCCCATCCCCTGATGGCAAAAAGAAGAAAAGAAGCCTGGAGCCATACGACGCACGATCACGTCTGGACAAGATCCACGAGGCTCGGGATGGAGCATACCTTGGACCACGCTGCTTTGGACCTGTAATACGGACCGCATCTTACCCCAAGGGTTTCCGGATTGACAAGACCATCAAGCCCTATGACGGCACCGCCAAGCCAGCTACATGGTTGCAGGATTACAGCAACGCGGTGGAGATCACCGGGGGAAACCCCAACATCATCGTCAAGTACCTCCCATTGATGCTGGCGGGCACGGCCCGACAATGGATCGATGACTTGCCGGAGAAATCTATCTGCAACTGGCTAGACATGCAAGAAGCGTTCACCAAGAACTTCGAGGGTACGTACAAACGTCCTTGTACTGTTGGCAACCTACAGCGGTGCGTGCAGGAGAAAGACGAGTCATCTCGCGCCTACCTCTCCTGCCGGCTAGATATGAAGAATTCCTGCGCATGAGTTCACTCACAGACCGCCATGTCTGCCTTCATCGATGGGTTGGAAAGGGGTACGTTGCTCCGACATACGTTGAAGCGCCTGCAGGAAAACCACCAGCTAGATCTCAACCAGATGATCCAACTGGCTAGTGAGTTCGTGGCTGCCGATGACGATGCTCGCGGATCCCTGCCGGCAACGGTCGTTCCAACTCAGGATCGGAGGAATAGCAGCACCAAGCAGAAGAGCCCGCCAGAAGAAAAGCAAACCTCTGACATGGTCGTCATGACTTTTGCAGAACGAGGTGATAGTGGACAGTGTGGACGAGGACGGGGGGCTGGTCGAGGGCAGCAGCAAGGCAGGGAAACAACCTCGGCAGCGCTCCGCGTTCCCTAGACCTACAAGGAGTACTGCGATATGTCGTGCCTCATACACCTCAATGCCAACGGCAAGGCCACACACACCAATCGCCATTGCAAGTTTGTCAACGACCTCAAGGAGGACCCGGAGTCCGGCTACAAGCAAAGTCGGAAGAACATACCGCGAGGAAAGGGCAAGGGGAAGAAGAAGGAGGAGGAGTCCAAGGATTCAAGTGACATGGACGAGGACGTTGACCCCAAGCACGCCGCCAAGAGCAATGGCAAGGGCAAAACTCCCTTCGAGAAGAAGGAGGCAGTTTTCCACACGTCCCTTGGCACCCAACACTGTCCGACAATAGAAGACCTCCATGAGGATACTGATGGCCACTCTACCCCCAGTTCCCCAATACCTACGCTGGTCGGAGATTACAATTACTTGGGACAGGAAGGATCACCCAGACCTCATCCCTACGGAGAACCAATACGCCATGATCATCAACCCCCTGATTGACGGCAACGAGTTCACCAAATGTATGGTGGATAGTGGAAGCAGCATCAAGATCATGTACCTGGATACACTGCACAAGATGAACTTGACGGAGGCAAACCTAAGGCGGACCAGCACCATCTTCCATGTCTTAGTTCCTAGTCGGAAGGCTTGGTCCCTTCGGTGCATCACACTTCAGGTCGCTTTTGGCTATGTCAAAAATTACCGCCAAGAATGCATGACCTTTGAGGTGGTCCCCTTAAAGAGCGTGTACCACGTCATATTTGGCCGCGACATCTTCCACACCTTCATGGCCAAGCCATGCTTCATATACAACAAGCTCAAGATACCCGGACCAAACGGTGCCATCACCGTATCCGGAAGCTTTACCAAGGCAAGGGACTGCGAGATTGGAGAAGCAGCCCTTGCAGAAGTTGTCCTCTACAGCGAAGAATTCAAGGAGATCTAGAGCAAGGTCGATGCCTCGAAGATGCCCGTGTCGAAGAAACGGATTTTTGACTCCGCCCCAGCATTCAAGGCCGCCATCGAGACCAAGCCGGTGGAACTTGTGGTAGGCGATGCCTCCAAGACCATCGCCATTGAGACGAACCTAGATCCTAAATAGGAAAGAGCTCTTGTCGAGTTACTCCGTGAGAACAGGGACATCTTTGCCGGGCAACCTGCCGACATGAAAGGTGTACCTAAGGAACTTGCCGAGCACATCTTGAATATTGATCCAAAATGTAAACCAGTGAAACAACCTCTGCGACGCTTCGGAGACGAGAAGAGACGCGCCATAGGCAAAGAGATAGATAGGTTACTTAAGGCTAGTTTTATCCGAGAAGTCCTTCACACCCGATGGGTGGCCAATCCTGTACTTATCCCCAAAAAGGGAACCAACGAATTAAGAATGTGCGTTGATTACACTGGCTTGAACAAAGTGTGTCCCAAAGATCCGTTTTCTTTTCCTCGCATTGACCAAGTCATTGACTCGACAGCTGGATCGGAGCTTTTGTGTTTTCTCGATGCATACTCAGGATACTACCAGATCAAGATGAGGAAGTCAGACCAATTGGCCACTTCGTTCACTACACCCTACGGCACGTTTTGCTACGTCATGATGCCCTTTGGGCTGAAAAACGCAGGTGCTACCTACCAGTGGACAATGCAGCATTGCCTACACGATCAAATTGGTCGTAACGCTCACGCCTATGTGGACGATATAGCAGTGATGTCTAAAAAGTCAAACGACTTAATCTCCAACTTAAAAGAAACCTTTGATAATCTCTGGAAATACAACATGATGCTTAACCCTAAGAAGTGCGTCTTCGGGGTTCCAGCCGGCAAATTGTTGGGCTTTATCGTTTCTCGGCGTGGAATCGAGGTCAACCCAGAGAAAATCAAGGACATATTAACATAAACCGTCCAACATGCCTAAAGGATATATAACGGCTAACAGGTTGCATTGCAGCAGTTAGTCGGTTTGTCAGCCGACTTGGAGAGAGGCTCTGCCGCTGTACAAGCTGCTGAAGAAGGCGGAAAAATTTACATGGACGGACAAGGCAGATGCAGCATTGAAGCAGCTAAAGGAGACACTATCCTCGGTGCCTATCCTTGCAGCACCCGTGCCTGGGAGTCTATGTTAATCTACATGGCGGCCACCAACCGGGTAATCAGCATCATCGTCGTGGTAGAGCAGAAAGAACCAGGCTATGAGTACGGAGTTCAACGGCCAGTTTACTATGTAAGCGAGGTCTTGATGGAGTCCAAGCAGCGTTACCCGCACTACCAAAAGATAGCTTATGGAGTGTTCCTTGCTTCTCGGAAGTTAAGGCACTACTTCCAGGAGCACCCTATCACAGTGGTGAGCAAGGCTCCACTGTCCGACATTATCAACATCAGCGACGCTGCAGGAAGAGTCGCGAAGTGGGGCATTGAACTTGCCGCCTTCGAGATCACCTACAAAAGACGTGGTGCTATCAAATCACAAGCCTTGGCGGATTTTATCGCAGATTGGACGGAGATGCCAGATGCTACCCCAATGCCGGAGCCAGAATACTGGGTGGTGCACTTTGACGGATCAAAGCTACTCAACGGCTCGGGGGCTGTTGTACTGCTACAATCACCAACCGGGGAAAAGCTACACTATGTTCTGCAGATCCACTTCGAGGCTACGAACTACATGGAGGAGTATGATGCACTCATTCACGGACTATGCGTAGCCAAGGATATTGGCATCAAGCGCATAGTTTGTTGTGGAGATTCCGACTTAGTTGCCCAGCAGGTGGCTGGCACCTAGAACGCGCGGAACCCTATGATGGCGGCATATCGCGACGAAGTGGATGAGATAGCCAAGAGCTTCTTGGGTTACGAGGTCTAGTATGTACCTAGGGAGCAAAATGAGGTGGCTGACCTGCTGTCAAAGCTTGGGTCAGGGCGCAAACAAATTCCGCCTGGCATTTTCCTAGAGCATCTACGGACACCATCCATGAAGGGAGCATACGCAGATAACCCAGACAGAGTTGACTCTTTCATTCACACAGTGACAAAGGTCCCTCCGGCTTGGACAAAACCGTTCATGGAATATATCGTACAGGGAAATTTGCCCGAAGATGAAGTCGAAAGACGGCAAATAGTACGTCGAGCAAAGGGCTATACCATAATCAATGGACAGATCTAGAAAAGAAGCACCACTGGTGTATACCTTAAGTGTGTTTCCCAGCAAGAAGGTATTGAAATCCTTCGCGAAATCCATCTCGGAGATTGCGGGCATCACGCCGCTCCCCGATCGTTGGTCGCTAAAGCTTTCCGGCAAGGATTCTACTGGCTGACCGCGAAGGCGAACGCCGACAAGCTGGTTGAGACATGCATGGGATGCCAGTATTATGCCCGACAACCACATGTTCCAGCTGAAGAATTGCGAACTACCAATAACTTGGTCGTTTGTAGTCTGGGGGCTGGACATGGTTGGTCCGTTGCAGACGGCACCATGTGGGTTTACGCATTTGCTAGTAGCAGTTGATAAATTCACCAAATGGATAGAAGCTAAACCCATTAGAAAGCTCGATGGGGCAACTGCCCTTAGGTTTGTCCGGGATCTGGTCGTGAGATTTGGTCTCCCACATAGCATTATCACCGATAATGGCAGCAACTTGTCACTTGGAGAGGTGGAAGCTTATTTTTGGGAGAAGGGCATCCGACTTGACCTTGCATCTATGGCACACCCACAGTACAATGGTCAGGTTGAGCGAGCCAATGGATTAATTCTGCAGGGAATCAAGCCGCATCTGGAAGCACCATTGCATAGAGCAGCTGGAGCCTGGGTGGAGGAATTACCATCTGTGTTGTGGAGTTTACGAACTACACCCAACAGATCCACTGGCTACACCCCTTATTTCATGGTATATGGAGCAGAAGCCATCCTGCCTTCCGACATCCTTCACGATGCACCAAGAGTTGCCGCCTATGGCAAAGATGACGCTGAAGAATCTCGACGCCTAGATGTGGACCTTCTCGAGGAGGAGCGCGTTTTGGCATGCCAAAGATCCGCCATCTACCAGCAGAAGCTACGTAGGTACCATAGTCGCCGTGTTCGGCATCGCTCATTTAAAGAGGGGGGCCTGGTGCTCCGACTTAAGCAGAAGAAGTCACACAAATTATCCCCGCCATGGGAAGGACCGTTCATCATAAGCAAGGCGCTACTCAATGGGTCTTACTACCTCATTGACAATCGTGAGCTGAAGGATAGACCCAACAAGGATCATAAGCGTAAGCGACATGACCCGGATGATGACTACCCGGAGCTTGATCGGCCGTGGAACATAGCACAGCTACGTCCTTTCTACACTTAGCATTTTTTATCTATTGTGTACCTATTATATGATCAATGAAATAAAGCTCTCTGGTTCACTCATATTTCTGAGTCTTTTACCTTCGTTAGTGTTCATTTTTGGATCGTATAAAACCTTTATGCACAAGCTTTGCGATTGCACTTGTGAAAATTCCGCCTACGGGTGTTAGCTTAAGTTACCGTGTCGATGTCGGTGTTTTCATAGTGCGCCTTGACCATTGACAGCGCCATCCTCGCGCCAGCCCAGGTACATGAAGCTTTCCAGCTTACAATATGTTCGGGGGCTTGGCGCAAGATCTCCGAGAACTTCATCACGGAATCCACCGCTTTGATGTTGATGTGGAGGTGCTTGGCTATCTCCTTGGCCTGCTTGCTGGCGGTGTTGATAAAGTTGCCGGCAAGGACCATGCATTCTTTTGGCGGAGGAGGCGACTGGGTCAAACCAATAGGAGCTACAAATTTCGATAAAAGAACGCATGAGTTCAATAAACACAAAAGTTTCAAAGTATCCAACTTACAGAAGTACAAGGCGGAGAATCACTTACTAAAGATGCTAATCTCGACCTGCTGGAGGGTATCCGCCATGGAGTCCCGTTCTTGTCGAAGGATCTTGTATGCTTCAAGATTGCGCTGATTTTGCTCATCGGTGGCTTTCTTCTGCTCTTTCAGCATCACGATCTCCTCCTTCAAGCGGTTCATCTTCATGTTAGCGGATTCCTGCAGAACCTTCATAGAGTCCTCGTGCATCTTCAGGATATCCTTCCTCTCCTGCTTAAGGATCTTGTTTTCGCTATCTAGCAACTCAATGTGCTTGGATTGCTCAACAATATCCTTGGCCTTGGCAATTTCTGCAAGTCGGATAAATAACAAGTACATGGTGAGTACTCGGAAAATGTTGGCACAAGACCAAGTCGGAGTACGAAAACGAAAGGAAAAACAGACTCTTGCTCTTGGTGATTTGATCCTTCAAGAAGGCGGTTTTACCCTTTTCGTCTTCCAAATCCGCAGGCATCTTCTGGAACTTCTCGTTGGCCACGCCTCTCTGAGCATTCTCATTCTATGGAAAGAAAATTTAAAGTTGTTTAGTCTACTTGGAGCATCTAGCCGGATAACTATCGACCTAGAGTCTTGGGGGCTATAGTGGGAGTTTTTTAACTTGGCAATATGCTTGGTCTTTCTTTAAGCATCTAGTCGGAACTGATTCAGTTTTCAACTCGAAGCTTGGGGGCTACAGTATAAAGTTTTTTAACTCAGTCATATGCTTAGTCTTTCTTTAAGTATCTAGTCGGAACTAATTCAGTTACAACTAGAGACTTGTGGGCTACAGTATCGAAATTTACAAACACTATGTATGCTACTTTGAAAGTATTTAGTCGGAATAATTCATTCAAACTAAATACTTGGGGGCTACAGTGAGAAGTTTTCTAGCTTAGTCACTCTTAGAGTATTTAGATGCAAAGGCCTATGGTTTTCCATCTAAATCCTCGGGGGCTACAGTGGGATACTCATATGAAATGCTAAAGGCAAATAAAACTTACAAGTGCGATGATCTTGAGGTTGGTAGCGCTTTCAGCAAGCAACTTGCCGAAGGAAAGGTTGTTTCCTTGCAAGATATCTGCTTGTCAGAGAAGCTCCTCAAGACTGCAGGTTGGAGATGTCGGCGCTGCACCAGGAACCAAAGTGGAGCTACTCGGCGTGAGCACCGGGTAGACTATCTTCGGAAATTCTGTGGTTGTCCTGGGTGCGGAGGCGCCGCCTTCAGCAGACGTTCCACCCACCACCACCACTTTGCCGCTACCGATGGCATCCTTAGCCGGAGCTTCAGCCATTTGAGTTGCGGTACTTTCTTGCGTCGCCTGTTCGCCGACAACGACGAGCTCCGCGGAGGCAGCTGAGTCCACTTCCATGGCGGAAGGACCAAATGCATCTTTGGCCTGTCAGCTTGTCAGGGCGGATGTAGGCTAGACGCTGGGAGTAACAGGGGCGATGGCGGGAGATGCGTGGTGAGGCACGTCACGGTGCAACATATCTTTAATATTTCTAGAAGCCCCCAAAGTTTTGGAGGTCTTCTTCAAACTAGTAGTGGCCTTCTTCCTAAAACATACAAAAAGTATAAGTACAGGAATAAGACGAGCAATGGAAAAATGTCGGAGAGAAAGAGGCTTACACAATAGGGGGTGCTTTGGCAAAAGGAATCCCGGTAATCTTTATTTTCTCCGCCTCCAGGGCGGCAGTGGACTTCTTGGAGGCTCCACCCTCCGTCTTCTTTTTCTTGCCTCCGTCGGCAGCGTCAGAGGTGGAGCTCTTCCGCTTGCGCACCAATGGAGCATCGTCGTCGGACACGACAGTGACTTCCTTCATCTTTGGGTCGTAGATTTGGACAGCCATGTCATCCTCCTCTAGACTCTTAAGTTGTTAAGTGAAATCCCAAAGTGTTAGATAAGATGGTAATGGCAAGACAGAAGAACTGGAGTATATGTCATACACGGAAAATAAACAGGTACCTCTGGGCACTTGCCCTCCTCGAACATGTCGTAGGTGATGGCGAAGCCATGCTTCCTGTCCTTCACCTTGACGATGTCCATGAGGCAGAGCTTGACGGAGTCACTTGAAAAGTTGTCCCCGGAGATGCGGATGCTATCCTTCCTCTCCTTCGAGTACTCGTGCATCAGCTTGGTGCGGTGCTACAGAGGCTGGATCCGCCTGACGAACCAGCACATGGCTAGGTCCAACCCGGTCAGACCCGTGTCTACGAACCACTCTATCCGCCTAATAGCGTGGGAGGCTTCGTTGTAGGAGGGAAGGGTGGTTTGGGACCTCCATGTCGGGGCTTCGGCAGCGGCTCCATCGACGAAGTCCGGATACGTTTCTTCTCAGCCGGCCAGAGGGATATCTGGGCCGTAGAAGTGTGTCTGTTGCCAGTTTTTGCAAGACTCATGGCCGACGATGTCGGGGAACCGCCGTCCAGGCTGGATCTTAAAACTAATTGTCCCACAGTTCCTGAGCTCGTCCTTGCCGGCTCCGGCTTCCCTCTTAACGGTGAAGAAATAAATAAAGAGATCTAGCCTAGGCCTAATCCCTAAGTAACCCTCATAGAGCACCGCGTAGTTGCTAAGCGCGAGGATGCTATTGGGGGAGAGGTTCTGAGGCTGTACTCGGTAATGGCTAAGGACAGCTAGGAAGAAATTGGAGATGGGCAAAGAAGCGCCGTGTACCAATTGGGCCTTGAGGTATACCTTCTCTCCGGCTTGGGGAGAAGGGATGACCTCGTCGGCCGGCACCGCCCGCCAGACGAGCCCCTCCGTCGCAGGGAGGTATCCCTCAACGAGCAGTTCCTTGATGTCATAGTCTGTGATGTCCGATCGCACCAATCCCCTTTGTGGGAATCGCTCTCTTCTTCCAGCAGCTCTAGCGCCGCTACATTATGGTCGCCGCGGTGGATTCGACCACCACAGACTTTGGCAGCACCAAGCCCTCTAGGGAACATGGACGGTGCTCGTCGGCTTCGCCACGGCATCGCCTGATGCCTCCATGGAGGGAGCAGAGCTACTGCTTGCCATTGGAAGGGGAGAGGTGGTGACTGAAAGGATTGAAGGGCTAGGGTTTTTTGCGAAACACGCGGAGAGCTCGAGGAGGTGCTTGCTGGAGGAAGAAGATGACGCAGGGGGAGAATGAGGTGAAAAAGTAAAATCCACCATAGTTACAATTTATAACTCCTGGCGTCAAGATTCGTGCCAGACGATCGAATGGTCGGCGCGTGGACGGTGTGTGCGGGCGTGTGCGCGGAAATTTCGCCATGTTCCCAACTATCGCCGCCAACAATTTGTATATCTCGCACGGAAAAATGAACATGATTGTGTTCTATGCATGTGTGAGTTACGAGGCGTCGTTGACCTATGTCTACATCGTCCTAGCTGTTACTAGCAGGTGAGCCATCACATCGGAATATTCTGGCATGGATGGATCCAGTCTAGCTATGGAAGAATACAATGGAAGATTTAGCAATTCTCCGAATTACAAGTTGAAGACGGAGAAAACCTTGCAGGGTTCTTGGGAGGACTACAGGATATTGCTTGACGATTTGCCGACATCCATCTAGACGGAGCATTCAACTTATAGAGGCAAGACGGTGCAAGATCTCGGAGTTCTCTGGGGGCTACTGTTGGGATATGCTATATGGGTATCCTCATAGCATGTCTCCTATCCAGATAACCCGGGTGGCCCATAGTTGGTAGCATGGCCCATGGCCTACTGGGCAGCCCGGTTAGATGGATCCAAAAGGGAGGTCCATGCCGGATAAAGTAAGGCTACGGAGGAGTCACCGACGTACCTGGAGCCTTGGAGTGCAAGACACGCTAGACTAGATGTAAGCAGTGTAGGACTCTGTAACCTGTCCGGCTAGGACTTTTCCCTGTAACCCTAGGACCTGGCGACTATATAAGTCGGGCCTATGGGATCCTTTAGGGCACGATAACTTAGAATCTCTAGTCACCTCGCACAGCGAACCAATCCCTGTAACTCGGCGTATTGCCCTTATAGTGATTTATAGCAGGAGTAGGATTCTGCCACCGTTGTGGGATCTGAACCTGGGTAAGTTGTGTAACCTCATACCCGTCAACCGCCCGCCTTCCCCCACGACTCTAAACACGCACTATGAGGACCCCTCCATGGCATACTCATCAGCAATACCACGACACTCGAACCCTAGCGCGGCCAGTGGGGGTCTGTGGCGGCTCACCGGGGCTCAGGCGATGGTCGGCGATAGGGCGAACGACGAAGTCGACGACGGTGGTTCTCCTGGTACTGGTGGCTCCTCCTAGGGTGGCTCCAATCAACGGCGCCCTTCTCCTCCAGCAGCGGCAGGCTCCGACGAAATTTCGGCGATATTGCGCTCGCCTTGCTCCGGGAACAAGTGGGAAGGATCAGTGAGGTGGGGAGTGTGATGGTGTGAAGAAAACGAACGGGGAAGGCCTCCTTTTATAGGCGAGCGAGAGAGGCCGAGCGGCATGGGCAATGCTCATCAGGGTCGGGGTTATAGCGAGCTACGGGCATGGCTGAAGGTAGGGGACGGTGCGCGGTTCCCTACCGGTGCTCAACGGCTTGATGGCGTGGCAAGGGGCGATGCGGTTCGGTCAGAACGCGTTGGTGCTCTGAGCGGCACCGATGGCGGTTTTGACGACGCACAGTGGCTACGGGTCGCGCGGCAGTGAACGGGGATGTCTGGGAGGTTCCTGGGACAGTGGTGATCGCAGGAACGGGCGGTGAAGGTGAGGCGCGGTTTGTGCGAGCGTGTCGAGCGCGGCGAGCTAGCGCACTCTAGACATGGCAGAGACAAACTAGGCGCGTGCGTTCTCGGTGGTCCACGACTTCTCAAGGCTCGAGGTCTGGACAGGGGGTGGTGGTGCACGGTGGCGTGCTTCCTGGACACGGTGGCTAGGCGTGGCGCTTGCTCCTGCTAGCTAGCCATGGTCGGCTGGCAAGGGTGCTCTCGGGCATGCACGGCATGGCGCATTGGGTAGGGTCTAGGTTGGTTCAATGCACTGGTTGTCACTAGGGAGACAGGGGTGATCAATGGGGAACAATGCTTGGGGTGATCACTGCTCAAAACAGTGAAGTTTGGCCAAATTTGTTTTCTGTCTCCAAGTGTTTGATGAAATGGCCGAAATAATTTCATATTTGAATTTTTGTTGAAACTTGGTGGGTGTAATTGTCACATACTAGGTAGTCTCTGGTTGATTGGATTTGTCAAGGTGCACTGGTTTGCTTGGGTTTTGAGAAATGGTGATCTTACCATATGAACTAGATTCAATTTTCAATTGTCCTTTGAATAGGGTTGCCAAATGTTTCTGTGGGTTTGCAAGGTGGGCTTGGGTTCACTTTCACTTGGTCTAACAATGGGTGAAAAGAAAGGGATTTGTTTCTGTTTGAAATCCTGGACTAGAAACACTCAAAGTGGTCTTGTGAGCAAGATTGGCAAAAATGACCATTTTCTTATTTTGTTTGTTTTTGAATTTCTAAAGATTTGATTCTGCTTGGAAATGATTTAGATGATGTGGTTTTCATCTTTAAGCCATTCCTTGCTATTCACAACAATCAAACAAGTCCATTCAAGCATTCATGGATTCATCACATACACACATGCATTCATAAGGATTTTAATTTAACAAAAGTTTTTGTTAACCCAAAATTTGGGTGATTGGAATTGATAACCTTGATTAATATTTTTGGGATGTTACAACCTTGGCCATTGCCTTCTAACTACGGTCATTATATGTCCATTCGGATCGGGCACACTACGATGAAAGTTGTAAGCTGTGTTCGGGGGGGTTATTGTCTATTGTTGGCCTCTATGGTAGAACCTGTCGGGGAGGCCTGAGAGGCGATGGTTTACCCTGTGGTGGATTTCAGTGGTTCGAGTCCGCTTATCTCCAGCCCGTGAACTTAGCGGATACTATGATCTTGTGGGTGATGTAGTCGTTCACTTGTCAATCTCAAGATCGCGTAGATGATCCTTCTGGCACCGCGTTCCGGCAGCGCTCCCGCAGTCGATCACACGTCCGGTACTCGATGAAGACCTTCCTCTCCCTTGTTCTAGCAGACAGCGGAGGTTGTAACTCTCTCCTCGCGATTTCGACAGCACAACGGCGTGGTGTCGGAAGTAGAGGGGAGATCCCGCAAGGCTTCGCCTAAGCCAGAGCGAGTATGGTGGAGTAGAAGAGGGCCTCGGTGATCTAGGGTTTAGAGGGCGCCGAGGAGGTGGAGGTGGCCAGCGGCTAGAGAGGGCTAGGCAGCGGCGACTTGGGAGGAACCCTAGGCTGGGACGACTTGGGGTGGTCGGCGGCTAGGGTAGGGTTTGTTATGTAAGGGGTAGGGGCGCCCTACCCCTCCTTATATAGGTGGGAGAGGCGGTTTGGGGGGATGAGAGTCCTTCCTCAACTCCTCTTCTAGGCCGGCACAAGGGAGAGGTAGGAATCCTCCCCTAGGATTCCTTCCCTCCTACCACTTGGAAATCAAAGTCCCACTTTGACTTTTTCAAACTGCCTTATTTTGACTTTCAAACTAGAGTTTAATTTCTCTCTTCCAAGTGTCCAGCCAAGTGACCAAGGAGATGATGCAACCATTCCACTTTGTCATGAAACATCCATGTACCCGTCCCCTTCTGGATCGGTGAACCTTCTAGACCCTTCTAGAACATTACGGTGAAAACACCGGAACCATTCCCGAACTCTAGAATTGGACTTTCCTTATATGAATCTTATTCTCCGGACCATTTCGGATCTCCTCCTGATATCTTGGATCCCATCTGAGACTCCAAACTACGTTTTGTCTCTTTACTCACTTTCCATATCTACTAAAAAACATTGAATCCTTAAGTGTGTCTCCCTACGGTTCGTGAATTATGCAGACATGACCGAGACTCTTCTCCGATCAATAACCAATAGAGGAATCTAGAAATTCATATGGCTCCCACAAATTTCTACGATTAGTTCATGATCGAATGAACCATTTACATACGGTACCAATTTAACTTTGTCTCGCGATACTTTACTTATTCGAGGTTTGACCGTCGGTATCTCTGCATACCTAGTTCAACCTCGTTACCGATAAGTACTCTTTACTCGTTCTTGTGATATGTGATCCCTTGTGAGCTAGTCACATGCTTGCAAGCTAATTGGATGACATTCCACCCAGAGGGCCCAGAGTATATCTATCTGTCATATGGATGGACAAATCCCACTCTTGATCCATGTGCCTCAACACATACTTTTCGAACACTCAATGCCACATTTATAACCACCCATTTACGAAGTGGTGTTTGATGTCATCAAAGCATCCATCCGATGATGGTGATTAACATGATCTCATGGTAAAAGGATTTAGGTTACTATGTATATAAAATCTTATAGCAAACAAACTATTGAAATGACTTGATCTTTATGCTACGCTTAACTATAGGAGTATGTCCATCACACCATTCTACTAATTATATGAACTTGTTGTTAATAACATCTCAATGTTCATGATCAGGAAACCATGATCATCTATTAACCAACAAGCTAGTATTACAAAGAGGCTTTACTAGGGACTCTAACAAGTTTACAAATCACACAAATATTAATGTTTCCGGTTAATACAATTATAGCATGAATGTAAACATTTATCATAAACACAAATATATAATAATAACTACTTCTATTATTGCCTCTTGGCCATATCTCCAACACGGGAGGCTTAGATCTCCACGCTCAAATTCTTCAGGGCCTAAAGTGTGGAGCTCTGAACTTGCAGACTATTCCTCGGCCGTAAGTCACCTAGCCCACGGTTCCTGACTGCTCAGGAGGCTCAGATCTCCGCGCTCAAATTCTTTAGGGCCTAAAGTGTGGAGCTCCGAACTTGCGGTCTATTCCTCGGCCGTAAGTCACTTGTCCCATGGTTCTTGACTTCTCGGGAGGCTCAGACCTCCGGGCTCAAATTCTTCAAGTCCTAAAGTGTGGAGCTCTAAACTTACGGCCCGTCCCTCAGCCGTAAGTCACCTTGTTCATGGTTCCTGATCACTCGGGAGGCTCAGATCTCCGCAGCTCAACCTTGTCAGGACATAAAGTGTCGAGCTCTAAACTTACGGCATGTTCCTCGGCCACAAGTTACCTCACCCACGGTTCCTGGCCCTTAAAAAACAAAAAATACAAAATATTTCGTGTTGGTCATTGGTCTCTCCTCGAGAGGCCAGCCGATTCAACATTTTCCCTATGTTTCTCTCCTCGAGAGGCTCACGAGGTGGATAACGAGACTCTATCCCTCCAGCAGCCAGAAGCATACGAGACCAAAAACCTCTGAGCTCTAAACTTACCACCCGGCGGCGGCGATAAGTTACCTCGTCCTTGGCTCCTAACATTACTATGCAGGCGTTCCCACAGGTCCGCACGGCCTTGTCCTCAAGAGGCCTCGGAGGAACACAACTCTCCGACAAAGCACAAGCGGATACAGACGGAATAAACATATATAGCCATTCCAGGTCCAGGCACGACCAACAAGGCAAAGAGCCTCTCAGGCCAACGGCTCTGAAGCTCCACCCTCAGGGGACTGCCCATTTCTCCCGCCTGCGAAAGGCAAACCTCCATGAGGAACACTGCCTTCGTCTTCGGGAGTCACATCAGCCTTGGAGGAATCATCCACTTCAGACCGCTTGAACAGCGGCAAGAACTCATCCACACGTTCATCCATGAGCTACTGGAAGCGGGCAACCTCGCTCACTGGGGTCCCCTCGGGATGCTCCACCTCTTGCAGCAGCACCCTCTAGGGAAGTTGGCGTCGTGCTGGTAAAGGGTAGAGAAGACCTGGGTTGCGATGGTCCGCATCATATTCCGGCACTCGCTGAGGTGGTACTGGTGGTAGAGGGTGGCTCACCCTTCCAGCGCCGCTGTGATCCGGGAGAAGAGCTCCAGAAAGACGCCATCCCCATCAACATCGGCAAGGGGCCCAGGGTGTAAGTCAGTCACTCCGAAGGTCACAAGAGTGTCACGCCGATACATGTTGCACGGCTCCTTCTCCAACACACGAAGGTCTCGCTCCAGTCCGTCACGCTCATTCCAGCGCTTCTAGAGGTCCTCATGAGCAACCCGAAGCTCCTTCAGGCCATCCAGCTCGACGATGGCGTCAGCCAGGCGCTCCTCCACCCGACGGAGGGAGGTCTCCAGCTCCCCCCTCTTCTTAGTGAAACAGCCTCTTGAGTGCTGGCTCTCTCCTGCCACTCATTCCTAAGGGATTGGCGAAGCTATGAGAGAGTCTCATCGTTGGCTTTCTGCAGTCGCTCTTTCTCCTCGGTCACCTTCGCGTAGCAACATCGAAGGCGATCATTGAGTTCGGCACTGTGGTTGTCCACGTCAAGAGTGTGCTCCTCGACCCTTAGGCGAGTGGTCTCCAGCTGTGCATCCCACGCCTCCAAGTGGCTCCTCTCCAACTCGACCTCATCCTCACGGATCCGAACAGCCTCCTCGCAAAGCGCCACGTCCGCTTCCCGCTGGGCAACCCTCCCTCGGTCCGTGAAAGAGGCACCAGCCCCACCAGAAGACGGAACGGGGCCTCGAGAGGGCTCTAGAGCCCGAGCCTCTCCATGGGCACGAGCGCCACGCGAGGCACTCGCCTCGTCAGAGTCCGCCCATCGCTTCTGGGCCTCATCAAGAGCGGCCCGCTCCAGGTGTAGCCGGCGCCACGCGCCACCTAGGCGGTGCTCTTTCGCGGCAAAGTCCGCGAGGTATCGTTCAAGCCCGGAGTGTGCAGTGGCCATGACAGCACGAAGGGATTCCGACCGACCAAGGGAAGGATCCATAGAGGACGGCAGAGCGAGCTTGCTCAGGGTCGCGCTTCTGGAAGCTCGGGGGCTCCCCTCGGGAGGATCGCCATGGCTGGCTCAGCCGGAGATGGCGACGCACCTTGGGCGCCCACAGGGTCTTCAACCAACGGAGCATCGTCGCCCACAACCATCAAGTCAAGGCCATCTTGGCTGGCCTCAGGAGAGCGACTCCGCCGCTCCGGCGGGGAGCGAACACCGCTCCCGTCACATCCCAAGGCACCGCCTGAGCCTAGCGACGGTGCCTCCTTCTTCTTCTTCTCTTCACGCCTACGTCAAACAACATGATAAGGGGCTAGAAGGGAGAGAGAAAAGGAATCCCTGGGGAGCAATCCAAAACTTACTCACCGTGCAGCCGCTGTCTTCGCGAATGACCAGTCGGCCTTCCGCACTCCTAGGGGCAGGAAACCAGGCACCCCTTCAGACAGGAGACGGCCTCACCCGAGCCGTGTCAGCGCGCTCTGCTTGCCCGGCGAGACCATGGACCTCCCCCTCAGAAGGCTCGGGAGTGTCTTCCTCCTCAGAAGATGACACGTTGTTGATCATCCTCCCGCGGCGGGCGGCCTGTGAAGATCCAGGGCCATCACCCAGCTCCTCATCGTCAAGCTCAACCAGAGAGCACTTTCCCTGCGCATCAAAGGTGGGGAGTTCTGCGCAGATAGCGCTCGCATCGCCCTCCAAGTACAAGGGGCACACGTCGGTAGGGAGCTCCACCATAGACTCCGCGCCCAGAAGCAGGCGCATGAGGGCGACCACCGTCTTCTCATCTCAAAGGCCTTTCGAAATCCTATCCCCATCTCGACCGGTAGCCAGGGTATAGAGGGGCCTCCGATGTTCTTAGAGAGGAGCAATTTGCTGCCGCAGATACTCCCGCACCACCATATCATCGGTCAGCCCCAAACTCCACAGAAGTGCCACGCGCCTCGCTAGGGGGCCAGAGCTCATGAAGGCAGCAGCCTCGCAAGCCCATCCCGGGTTCTCCACGGCAGCCCCCGCTGGGACACGGAGTTGCGGACACGCCCGTCCGGCTTCAACCAGCACCCAGTCGCGGCGAAACTTCGACGAGCCTCCAAGAATGGAGATGGGAGCGAAATCCCCCTCCTCGCCGGTGAAGAACCCGATGCATCCCAGGGTGTCCTCTAGCGAGAGGACGAGGAGGCGGTAGAAGTGCCAGAACAAAGCAACGCAGGGCTCAACACCGACGAAGGCCTCGCACCAATACGCGAAGGCGGCGAGGAGCGTCATGCTCTCCAACCCGTCGACGTTGAGAATGGTGGGCCGCGGCAAGACTCCAGCGTTCGACGCGGGGAAGCCTGATGCGGAGGTGGCGGCACGGGTCTTGTTGTGAGCCATCTCGAAAACTGATCAGGAAAGCAACAAGAGGGTCGACGGCGAGAATGACAGCAGCAGAGGAGATGGAGCGTTCCGGCCGTTCCAAGGTTCGGGGTTTTATGGGCGGTGCGAAACCCAACACCTTTGAACGGGAGGGACGATTCCCGCATCAGGCGGGTGCCACGCGCCGCGTGGCCACCTGGAAGGTGCCGACGGCCTCTACGATGAGTCATGCCCGGACGTGATTGATAATGGCCCCGGCGTCAGAAGGTCCCTTGATTTCCTTGCCCCTTACCCGGCGTGTGCAAGCCAAGCGACCGGGGGCTACTGTCGGACTATTGGCACTGGGGGTTATCACGTCCCGTCGAGACATCGGACCCACAAGGCATGCCCTAGAGGATTCCTCGAGAAGTGCAACCCTCGCGAGGGTGCATGAAGAACACGGAGCACCCTTCATCATCAACGACGGCCGCCTCGTGGGGTATGGCTTTGCAATTCTAGGCACTGCACGCTAGGCGATGTGCTAACGGGCAGTCCATGCTGAGGCTAGTCCGCCTCAGGAAAGAAAGATGCTGCCCCTTCCCCCTAGTACAAAGGAAGGAGAGGATGACGCAAGGAGGTGGCAGAGCCAGATGTGCTGCTTTAGTGTAAAGAAGCTAGGACGGAGCGGCGGTACATCGACCGTCCACTACTCCACCCCACAGCTGGCAGACGGCCAAAAGAAGACAAGAGGAGGCCTACGCCTCCAGCGCGGGAATGTGGCCACCCTTCCAGCCAAATGTTTTGGGGGAAGAGGACCAGCGCTGCCCTATATAAAGGACCCTCCTTCTACGTTAGGATGGACCAATCCGGGGCGATCTAGGGCGATCCCGTGCGATCCAAACCCTAGACATCTCACCACCATTGTACCCTCGTGAAGCCAAGAGAGCAATACAACAAAGCAGGAGTAGGGGCTTTACCTCCTCACGAGGGTCCCGAACCTGTGTAAAAAACCCTGTGTCTTCTCTCTGCCATGTTTCTTGCTTCGCCGGTACCACTGTCGCCGAGGCTTCTTGGAAATGCATGTTCATCCTCCTCTCGAACCAAGGAATCGTTGAACCCTAGTTTCTTCACGGGACAAATCTCCGACACCGCCCTAACCAGAATCACCGTGAACACCTCAATGCCCAGCAGAAACAACACCAGGGAGGTCGGATCTCCCTGTCTCAACCCCCAAACCTACTGAATCTTCTCCCCAGGGGTACCATTAACCACAACTTTCATCGATGCTATGGATAACAGGAGAGACCCATTTCAAGAAACGCTCGCTGAACCCAGCCTCCTCAGCAATTCAAAAAAAAACGTCCATGAGATTGAGTCAAAGGCTTTCGAGATATCCAGTTTCAGCAGAACCCTTTCTTCCTCGCCCTGATCTTACAGGCTACTTGCCTCACTAGCACAAAGTTGTCGTGTAGGCATCTGCCCTTAACAAACACGGACTGATTCGCACTCAGTAATGCCGGCAACCTCAGCCTCAAACGGTTGGCCAACAGCTTCGAGAACAGTTTTGCGAAGCTAAGCCAGTGCGACTTTTAAGCATGAAAAAATACGGATACAGCTTTTTCGATGCCTTCTTTGTTCTATCACACGTGACAGGCAAAAGGCTGAAGATTTTCACATGGATAGCTAGTGTGTGGGCATCTTAGCAGGTCGTCGTCTTGTACATGTCAGACTAGCAGGAAATCACAATGTCTGGTATGTACTGTATTTCTTACAATGAAGAGCACGTCAGTACGACCCAATGATACCCCATCATGTAGTAATTATGCGTGGTCTGAACTTAATACTCCCTCCGTGAAGTTCAAATGAAATTCAGATATCTTTTCACTTCATTTGACGGAAGCTCAATGCAACATGTGAGCTGTATCTCTCATCTTCTCTATTTGAGGGAACAAATTTCTGCAGAGCATCCAAACAGCCATGTGGTACGATTGATGTGTTTCAGAATCCTATAGTAATCCATAAGATGTCTGGATTTCATCTTGGCTTGGCACTTAGTCCATAGGATATGACATCGAATTCTTACAATTTTCCTATCCTAGTACAATTTATCCTACATTCATCCAAACAGTTTCACAAAAACATCTACTACTTGGGTCACTGGAGTAGGCGAAATCAACAAACCACATTCAACAATAGATATAGACGACAAGGGTGCTAGTTCCTACACCTGGTACAGCCACTGATTATATAGCACAGAAACACCAGCACTGATTAAAATGGTCACACAATCACATACATCAATTGTACAAATCCACATTGGCTGAATAATCAGCACTTATCATCCTAATTAAGCTTAGCTTACAACAACATCACTAGAGCAACAGTAGCAAACGCTGCTACGACCACGACAGCAACGGCGACAGACCCAAGCCTCCTAATTACTCCATCAATTGATTAAAAGACACCAACGAGCGCAGTGGCGACAGACAATTAGAGAAGTACTCCTGACTGACTAGGCGAAGAGAGCAACTGAACCCTAGATTAACAAGCACACGAATAATCCGAGGAGAGCGATGGCCGCGCCCAGAGCGAGAGCGGTGGACAGTGGAGAGTCAGGCCGCCGTCGGCTCGGCAGGGCGTACCTTGGGGGGACGGCCGCGACCGCGCTTGGCGGGCGTGGATCCATCGGCCGCAGGGGCAGGGGTAGGGGCAGGGGCGGCCTTGGGCTTCTTGGGCGGGTTGGCGGCTTCGGCTTCGGGGTCCTTGGCCTTGGCCGGGCGTCCGCGGGGGCGCCCGGAGGAGGGCTTTGGCGGCGGCGGTGGCGCGTTGGGGTCCTTGACCTTAGGCGGGCGTCCGCGGCCCCGCTTGGGCGGCGCGTCTGGCGCGTCGGTTCGGAAGTAGTTGTTCTTGAGAAAGAGGAGCTCGCCGGTCTCCTTCATGCGCGCCAGATGCGCCGTCAGAAGCGAACCGTGGGTTGGCGGCATGTCACCATACTTGCCCTCGATGTACTTGGAGATCGCCGACTTGTTCGACCCAACCTTGTCGTTCAGCGACTCGATGGCCTCCAGTATCATCTGAACTCCAGGGAAACAGATCAGCGTCAAAAAATTACAGCTCCTTCTCAAACCAGCTTTAAAAAAAAATCTTGGAAATCACCGTCAAACCAAGAAACAAGAAACAAAAACACCGCGAGAAACGGCAGGCTCTCGAGTACCTCGGGATACGGCGGAAGCAGGAGCGACTTGGCGACCTCCTCGGTGGACATGGCGAGGCAGCAGGGAGGAGGAGGAGAGGGGAAAGGGAGGGATGGGGGATTTTCTTCCCAAGAGGAGGTCTGTGCGCAGAGGGGAAGATTTGGATCAGAATAGATAAGAAATGAAGAGGGGAAGAGATGGGATGGGCTCGGTTCCTCTTTTTTTATGTTCCCTTTTTTTTTCTCCGGGTGCTTCGTTCGGATGTGTCCTGCCTGCGTGTCGAGAGTGTGTGAGTGAGACTGAGAGTGTGTGAGATGGATCACATGAGTGACGAGGACGGATGAGATTGCTCGGGTAGGCGTAATCGGACCGTTGGAAGCGCGGGGGCACGCGGATCGGTGACGTGGCGAGGCAGGAGTTCTTGTGGTCGCCCACGCGCTCGCTTTAGTTTTTGTTTGCTTTTGTCTAGGCATGCGGTGCCGGGTGGCCCTTTTAGGCTTGGGTAGATGACCGAATTACCCTTAGGGCGGGCTTTTTGGAAGGAATCTTCAACAGTGTGTGCTGCGTGATGGTGATTACAGCCGAGGTATATAGTTTTTAAGCAACCATGTATTTTATTAATCAAAAATTAAGTAAAAGAAAATATACATGAAAACTAAAAGATAGGCAGGGATAAAATAATTATCCTTTAGTATTCACATAAACTATAACCTCTTTCTATCTCTACTATCTAAAAAGAATCCGGGTATTCCGTTTTCTGTCACTATATCGGTTTGTTTCTTTGCTTTGTCCGACTTCCACGTCCCCCGGTTAGTTTTTTCTATCGCTCTTCTCTCCTCCTCACGCACAACGCTTCTTGGTCCAAATCGCCCGGCCCTCTCGCCCCTTGGCACCGACACCACCAGCGGGCAAATCTACATGTTGCCAGATCCAGATCTTTACGATGACTCCACTACCGCACCGGCCCCGCCCATCCCGCCTCCGCCTCTCCACTTCATACGCGAGCTCCTTGGCAAGCTATTGTTGTCGTCTTCAGCCCTTCCCTCTGGTGCTTCCTTGAGGGGTCTTGTAGCACCCCGGCTAAAACCACTACTAGATAATCGCATGTCTTATCTCTATACATCATCATGACATCTGCATGCATCTGTTTGCCAAAACTATTTCATAAAAACCTATTTTGTTTTCTAGATATTCTCCTCTTTGTCCAAATCAAAACCCTAGATCCGTTCGGATTATTTTTCTAAAACCTTTGTGCAAATGTTTTAGTTTAAAAGAAATAAAAAAATACAAAACCTATTTTTGTGGGGGAGACAGTCTAGTCGGCCAGGCCCAAAATCCCAACCGACCGGACCACCTACGACCCCACTAGTCAAAACCCTAACCGGCTAACCCTAATTCCCTACCCTAGATCAAACCCTAGACTCACCCCAACCTCCACCCCACCACGTCGCCGCCACTCCCTTAGCACACAGCAGCCGCGTGCCTGGACCCGTCCCTGCCCCATCCCGCGTACAACGTACGCCAGGACCCTACCCGGTCCCACCACGACCACCCCGACGCCCATCTCCCTCGTCCACGCTCCCCAACCCGTTCACAACTCCCTCCCTCTGCTCGCGTCCCCAACCTCACTCTGCTGCCTGTCCCCGATGCCCCACCGCCCTGCCTGCAAGATCTTCCTCGACGGCCTTCCGTCGGCCACCATCGGTCCGGTTCGGCCTCACCATGTCGCCACGCCATCCCCCACGCTCGCCACCAAGCCCGTTGACGGCCTCTGTCCGACCGCCTCCACCACCTCGCCCCTGACGCGGCTCGTCCCCACCCCGCACCTCACCTTCCTACCGATCCCGCCACCAGTCCCCCCCCCCACGCCTCGCCGGCTGCTCGACGCACCTTCCTCGCCATCTTCCCGGTCCCTGCCACCGTCCTCTCCGCTACCAGCGCCCTCCCCTTCGTCCTTTGTCCCTGCCGCCAGGCGCCCTCGGCCTCCAAGCGTCACCGCCGGCCCTAGAGCTACACCTCGCCTCCTGCCGCCCTCTGCAATGCCTGCGAGCACCGCCGCCGCCTCTGCGCGCCCGCCTTCGGCCGCTGCCCGCTCTCCCTTGTCCATGTCCAGGGCGTCGTCATCGTCGCCTTGCTGCCACCCTGCGTCTGCCCTAGGCCGTGTCCCTGGCCACGTCGGCCTCGGGTCCCTCTTGGACATCTCTGCCTGCCTGGAAGTGCTCCATAGCGACATGCCGCCACTGCGAGCCGTTCTGTCATGGGTGCCTTCACCGACCTCCTCTATGTGTTCCGCCTGTGCGCGTGTTGGTGGATGCTAGCCTTGTTCTGGCCATGTCGGATAGTGTTGTTCCAACGTGTGGATGTGGAGTGGTGGTTATACTGATGTGGTGGACTTCCCTGATGTGGTGCTACCCGATGAACCACCCACCTGCGCAATCCAAGTCCAGCACTAACAATCGATGTTGATCCAAGTTCCGCCTTCGATGAATAGTGGCGAATCCGAAGCCGACCCTCATGATTCGGCAAGACCTTCTTCATGGATCCTCAAGTACTCCTTCACGGATCCTCAAAGACCGAACTACAAGGTCGCCTTCCCGGAATCCGAAGACCGATCTCGTTGAGACCGAACCCGAACCACATCGAACCAAGATCATCGACCCCTATGTGTGACCCCTCCCTATTTTATAAATGATATATATACTTGTGCATATAAATTGACATGCTTGCATACATATTATGTGGTTTGGGGGCCTTATGCGGATTCACCTCATAATTAATATGGAGGCTATATGCGGACGAATCTAGTCTAATTTTGGCCCCATTTAAATTTGTGTAGCGAACCGATGCCATGTTTTGACTTGTTAAGACAATATTTAAATTGCGGGGTAGCTAAAACAACTTGATCCACCTAATTAATTGTCGGGACCCCGGTTCCGCTTAATTTGTCTAATCGCATCGCATCTTTGCCATATCATCCATCATACATGCATCATGCCCGATATTCTGTAGTAGTATTAAATATTGTATCCGGTGTTTCTTCTAGTGCTTTGCTTCTTCACGGATTAGGCCGATGATTTGATACGAGCGTCGACCCGATCTTCGGATATACCTTCGGCAATGTTTTCCAGGCGATCATGTAACATCCCAAAAATATAAAACAATGATCATCAAACTTTAATCACTAAAATTAGGGTTAACAAAAACTTTGATTAATTTTAAATCATATGAATGCATGTGTGAATGTGATGATTTGATAAATGGATGAATGAACTTGTGTGATTAACCTAAATAGAAAGAAATGGTTTAAAGATGAATATAACATCATATAAAACAATTCCATGCAGAAACAAATCAAGAGAAAATCAAAAACAAATCAATTAAGGCAAATGGTCATTTTTGCCAATCTTGCTCACTAGGTCACTTTGAGTGTTTCTAGTCCAAGATTTCAAACAGAAACTTTCCCAATTATTTTCACCCCTTGCAAGACCAAGTAAAAGTGAAGCAAAGTCCACCTTTCAAACTTGCAGAAATATTTGGCAACCTCATTCAAATCAAAATTCAAAATTGAATCTTTAACATATGTGAAGATCACACATTTTCAAAACCCAACCAAACCAGTGCCCCTTGACTAATCCAACTGACCAGATACTCCCTAGCATGTGCCTAGCAGACCCACCAAGTTTGAATCCAAAATTCAAAATTGAAATTCTTTTGGCCATTTCATCAAAAACCTTGTTAGCAACAAACAACAAAACATCAAACACTATAGTGTGCAGTAATTTTGGCCAACCTTGTTCCCTCTTTAGCTCTCACTACACTCCCAGTAGATGAACTAGCCAAATTAACAAGCCTTAGCACCACTGTGAGCTTGGCATAGCCATTAATGGTGACCATGCCGAGCCCCTTTGCCACCCCATATGTGGACAGCAAGCTAGAGGGAGAACTAGTTGCGCCAACCTTGTCTGGCATGCTGCCCGTGCCTCACCGCCCCCTCTAGACCAGCCCTAGATTGAAGACAGAGACAGGAACCGCCGGAAACGCCATGCCCGCACCACTGTCGACCATGCCGACGTGCACCACCGTGCACGCGTCGTTCCCACTCAACCCGACCACCTCGAGCCCTTGCCGCCCGCCAGCACGAACCCCACCTTCCCAGGAGACCACTAGACATGCTCGTTTCCTCGACCGTACCCCGTAGCCGCCGCACACCGTGAAGTTTGTCGTCGGTACCAGGCTATGCACCGCACGTTCCAGACCAAACCCCACCGCCCTACGCCTCGCCTTTAAAATAGCAACGATCGCCAGGAGACCGCGCACTGTCCCCTAGCCTCAGCCACGCCGATAGCCGCCTATATCGTCGCCTCCGACGAGCTCAGCCCACGTCGTGCTGCCCCTCTTGATCGCCTATAAAAGGAGGCCTCCCCAGCTCGATTCCTCCACACCATCTCACTCCCCACCTTGCACTGATCCTTCCCACTTCTTCCTGGAGAAAGGCGAGCTCTCTCTCACCGGAATTTTGCCGGAGCCCGCTGCTGCTGGAGGAGAAGGGAGCTGTCGATTGGAGCTGCCCCTGGAGGAGCTGCCGGTACCAGGAGAATCGACGTCGTTGACTTCGTTGTTTGCCCCCGTCGACGACCATCGCCTGAGCCCCGGTGAGCTGCCCCAGACCCCCACTGGCCGCGTTAGGGTTAGTTCTTCGCCGGAGTAGCTCGTCATCAATGACGACCCTCAGCCGTTAGATTAGAATTAGATCGTAAGGCTCATATTCATAGAACCATTTCGTTTAGTTAGTTCCTCTGACTTGTGGACCCCATCTGTCAGTAGCCCGCGCACGCTGTGCGTAGTGGGCCGGCCCAGTAACTCTCCTACGCAACCCAGTTAGTTTAAATTTAGATTTTTTCATTTAAACTCAACCCTAGTTTTGTCTGTTGATTCAAAAATCAATTCAGGGAGTTTTGCTAAACCAAATAACATGAAACCAATTTTGTTAGAAATGTATTGGAATGCTTAATCCAAGCCCGTTGGATTCAAACCATTTAGATTGGTAGATCACCCATGGTAAAAATATCAAGGACGAAGCTTTTCTGCATTCAAACATTTTTCAAAATTGAACCATAAGAGCTTTTGAGTTGATTCTAACTCTCAAAAATCACATTTAACTATACCTTTCAGAATATATAAAAATATATAGGTTTACTTACAGAAATAATGATCAAGTAATAAAAGAATGCCACATAGGCAATTCTAGTCACTTTAATTAAATAAAATAAAAAGGTTAAACCTTATTAAATTGTGACACCACTTTAAATCATATTCCCATGTATTGAAATATGTGTTGATGACATGTGTCAACATGATCCCATGTTTGAGTGGGAGAATATTAAATCTTAAGTAATTTTTCAATGAGTAGAAATTACTTTTCTCAAATAAAATAAACAAGACAAGTGCTTTAATCTGGTAATGTTAGTGATGATGATAGTATGAATGTTTGTGTGATGATTAGCAATAGTTAAGTATTGTTTGGTGATTGTGTACCTCGTATTTATTTATAGACGCTAGTACCGACCAAGGATACGAGGAGGAAGGAGGATACGACGAGGAAGAAGCCGAGGAGAACTTCAACCACTGCTCTGCACAAGGCAAGCCTAATACTACTAGTTGAATTAGCAAGCTATTAACTGAGCAAGCTAACACTTGCAAGATACCCTACTTATGCAAGCTAGTACTTGCTTGTTACTATGCCAACTCTATGCCTTAAGCATATGTGATTATACACACTTGACCCACCATCCTAGTTTTACATGCAAGCTTAGTATTTTATTTTCTTTATTAAAAGATTTCTCTTAGATTTTACTTAGTGACTTGTAGATTCTAGAAAGATAATTGAAGTTAGCATAAAGAGCATAAAACTTGGCCTAAGTTAGATAATCTTGATGTGCGGTGACCCAACATACCACTGCATGTGTAGTACACTATAGTCATTGACATGACATCCACAGAACACCGTTTCGTAAATATCACATCCCTTAGAGTGGTACAACAGAAACATTGCGGGTCCATATTACAAAAGTACATACATTATTATTATTACAATACCGGAAGTTCAAGACTTCCGAAAGATCCAACTTACAAACCAAAATATAAAGTGTTCAGCGGAAATTTTTAAAATTAGGAACTCCGACTAGGAGTGGGGCTCAACAGCTTATTCTATAGAGTTCATGCTGCTCGGCTCCGTTAGTTACTACTAACTAGACACTTAAGTGGACTCGTTCTCATCGACACCGTAGCGGATCTTGTAGTCCATGCCTTCAACTCCTCCGGATAGATCAGGTTCCTCGTAGAACACATCTTCTTGGCATTCGGCTGCATGCATTGGCACGTCTTCGGGATCCTCAGAGTCTAAGCAAGGGATCAAAGGAAAGAATAAGTAACAGCGTTACCCAACAAGTTCATTATATGCAAGGTGGGAAGTTTGATGCTCTAACTACCACCTCGGATTATAAATCCTTGGCACTATGCAGTTTTTGTAAATCTTTCTACAAAGGTTGATTTTATTCCAAAAAAAACTATGACAATTAGCCTTTACAGGTTGACCAGAACTTTCATGGAGTTCCTTTTCTGCCGCGTTCGTAGCTCCTTCCCGGAACATGGAGTAACAAGTTACAGTTCTTACACTCTGCAGAGGTGCGTTACTTTACCCATGAGAGATCAACTCCTTGTTGCACAACCGGGCGTACTTTCCCGTCCACAATTCCATGATGTGGGGCCTAGTAGTTGGTCCAAGCCAATCACTGCCCCCTTCGCGACCCCGCATGCCTCCTTGGTGTACACCATGCCCACATAATGAATTACGGCAATGGTTTGTACAAACCGTTAGATGCCAGAACTATCGTGGGACGATGAGGGTTCCCACCCATATGTTGCATATCCTCTACGAATTACCAATCAATATGCACGCTACGAGGATAACAGCCACGACCTGCACATCTGCTTCATGTGAGAGGAAGAAGATACAGCTGACTTCTCTGTCCCATTCCAAATCTCATGGCTAACGCGTAATATACGGCGCTAGAATCACTGATGTCAGGGGTTATTAAGTCCCTATTTGATAATCATTGTTGCAATTAGAACTCTAAGTTCTATTGCTCCATTATATCACCACTTATGATGATATCTATGATTTCTTTGTTTATGAAAATAATATTTTCTTTCTTTTATAGCATATATGATAACACACAATTTGCAAATATTTTGATAAAGACTCTTCAAAGGACATGAGCAAGTGATGAACTTGCCTTGTGATGGCAAGGTAGTGAAGTCTGATGCTTGCACTGGACCTTGAGCTTCTAGTTCTACAAAACATCATTATTGCCTGGTAAGGACAATATTTAAAGAAGCAAAATGATTATGCAAGTAATGTAATGCATTATTTAATTCTATATGCATTTTCCTTATATAAGGTGCCCTTTTAATAAAGCATTTATAAATATTATTTTTTTAATATTTATTGCATATATTGAATTATTTTATTTTATTACCTTTTTTTATTTGACTTTTATTGATTTAATAATTCTTTTAGGAATTATTAATTATACATTAAATTTATTACTAAATATTTATTTAGTATTTTTTCAAAAATACTATAATATTAATAAATAATGAAAGTGATTTTTATTTATTTTTATCACCTTTCAATAATTTTGTAAAATTCCATAAGGAATATATAAATTACAAAAATCTTATAAAAATTTAAGTGTCCAAAATTTTATATCTTATTTTATTTGGATAGAGTGGATTATTGTGAATCCAAAAATATTTTATTTATAATTTTTGGACTTTTATTTCATTTTATATAATTTTATTGAGGTTAGGGGCATTTTGGTCTTTTCTAATTGATCAAAAAAAATTATTAAATATCTTGGGCTGGCCCCTTGGGTTTATTGGGCCAGGGTGGCCCAACAGGGCAGGGTCAAAAGATCACCCCGAAGGGTTTTGGCCCACCCAGCCCACTCTGCCTCCCTCTCTCCCTCGACCTTATCCCCTCCTCCACTGACTCGACCCCGTGGCCGGCGATGCCGCCACCGTCGATTCCTGCCATCGTCGGTCATTCTGGCCGCCGCCGTGGTGCGAGTTGGGGTTGTCGACGACGCTCATTCGTTCTATCCACTTGTATTTGACTCCGGGGCTTCCCCGTGGTCAGGTCCACCCCATTCCCGAACCCTAGGGTTTGGAAAAGGTGTTGTCGCCGCCGCCGCGATCCCGCCTGCGGTTGTGTACTGGGCTCGTGCGCTGCTGCGGCCGCCGCCATGGCAGGTGCAGGTTGCAGCGCCCCTCTGGGTGCTCCCTATGCCGTCGCGGTTCGTCGGCCACCCTGGTTTCTCTTCGATTCGTCAGCGAGGACCTATGGTGAGTTTGATTCTTATCTTCTGGTGCTCTCTGTGTTTGCTGGTTTCATGCTAGATGCTGGCAGTGTTCTCTCTGCTACTGTCTGATTCGGATTAAGATGATCATCGATTTAGGGTTCCTGCCATGTGCTTGTTCATGTACTGGATGATTTGATTCATGTTTAGATGGTTTGTATACATGCTAAATGCTTACTGGCTTGAAACTTTTTGCTTAAAAATGACAGATGATGTTTCTGGTGGCTTACTAGATGAGTTGATGCTTAAATTGCATCTGATTAAGATGATATTGTTGTTTGGGAAACATGCTTGGTTAAGCTAATGATCTGATAGCTTTCCACTGTTTATTTGATTCATGGTCATGATTATGATAAGATACAGCTATTGTCTTAGTGCTGATAACTTGGAAATTAGCATGTGGTTTGAGATCATTATGATCTCAAAGAGTAAAGTTTATTATAGTTATATCCTAGTTATGATTCCTGTGTTACAGGAAAATGATTAGTTAGTTGATTTTTTGAATCTATGATGATTTACTGCCTTTCCTGATTCATATTGGATTGTTCTTGTGACACCATCATGTATGGTACACAAGTTTGACTCTAAACCATGGATTTGGTTAGTTTGTGCTTAAGACAATCTTGGCTTTGAGAGATAAATATAGATGCTCTTATTTGAATTCCCTAAGACCAGTGATGTTGGTCTGAGGCTTAGGGATTCAAAGCTTATCTAATTGGTTCATCTAGATAGTCCTATTAGTGGTACTAGCTATTCTTTAGTGAATCAAATCTTGGAAAAATTGATAGCGAGTTTGATCATGTTATGAATCCTATGGATTTGGTCCTAAGGTGCTACCCTTCCTTTAGGGATGTGCCTAGAAATAGATCAGAGGTATATGCATGATTGAATGGTAAGATATAGTTTGACAACCAGAGCAAGGATGTTGCTCTGAGCTCTGGTTGGACCTTGGTACTTTGTTGTTTGCCTTTAGAGTTTAAAAGAAAATCCCTATGATGGATTCACCCCACTTAGGTGTTTTATGAGGTTTTGTTTTATAAAACAACACATGTTTCTCTCTGAATAAGATGATTAGATCATGTGAAGGTTTTATGAAACTCACCACAAAATCTGGTGCTGATGTAGTAAGTTGGTGATGATGATCTTGATCTGGTTTTGATCTGCTTTTGCTGGGCTCCTGAGCTTGCCCTTGAGCTGTCCCTGCTCCTCCTAGATCCTGTCTTGATCTTGTTATCCAACTAATCCATTCCCCTCCTTATGTCACCATCCTGGTGAGGTTTGATTGATCTGGGTTGGTCTGGTTTGGTTGCTGTTCTTGCTATCTACCCTGGCTGCTCTTGTGTGATGTGTGGTGGAGAGATGCACTGATGTGCTCCCCCATGGCTATGCTGTGGTTTTGTGATATTGACTATGCTTGTGAGCTTGACAACACACCACATGCATGCTGGTGTGTGTCTAGCCTGTGTGCCTGCTATGCACTTTTGGATAGGTTCAGAAAGTTTGAACTTACTATTACCAAATTACTTTTACCCTGGCTGGTGATTTGGTCCCTTTTGGATGTCATTTGCATTCTGGCTGTAAATTTATGAAAGATGAAATCTTTCATATTGGTGAAACTTGCCCCTTTATAACATTTCTCAATGATGAGTTTGTCATGTGCACCTCACTGACATATCTGAGAGAAATATACTAACACTAATCCTATTTTGTTTTCTATTTAATCTTTGTTTTGCAGGTACAAAGATAAGGATGAAGATTTTGTGTAGATTTAGTTGTAGGCTAGTTAGTAAATATACAAATGTAATTTTCTTATTCTTTTGTAGTTTTTCTTTTATAATTCTTGTAATCTTTATTCTATTCATTTGTAATAAAGATTATATATTTATTAATAAAGAATATTCTTATTCTTTATTCTTTTTGTAAATTGTGAAGTTTTGAATAACTTTAGTAAGTTCATTCTTTGTAACTTGTTTATGTATATAAAATGAATTTCATATACAATATTGTTTTTAGATAACATTTAAGTTATAATACTTTTCTATTAATTAATTAAAGATTCCAACCTTATATCAAAATCATTTAAATTATAAAACACTTAGGTTTTAAAATCCAAACTCATTTCAAAACACACATTATTATTTTAAGATCATATCAAAGTTTATAACAATCCTCCTTTAGGACTAAACCTAATCTCAAAGTAGGAAAGAAACTTTGATCGCTTCAAGGTTTTTATTTGGCAAAAGTTTTACTCACATTTTCTCAAATGAATGCATGCATTAATTCATATTCCTAAATATACCCTTCGTTAGGTCCTATATGCTGGGATGTTACATGATGTCATCCTGAGGCATGAGATTTACTTAGATAAGATACACTTGTTTACCAACCCTCATTAGGATTTACCCCCACTTGTAGATGCCAGTGCTAAGCATAAAACTTGATCAAATTTAGATGGGAATACTTGGTGAAAATGGTTATGAAAACCTTAGAATGATGCTTCATTCTACTGAAATGTTTTGACATGTGTTCTTGAACACCAGATGATTTTGATGATGAAAATGTTGAGGCATGAGCCTTAGCCCTTTATAAAACTGATGGTTGTCTGGATGCGATACCATTCCAATTTTACCGTACAACCACAATACCCGAAAATTGGGTAGGGCTTGACTGGAAATTTATATACCTTAGTATGGGTTCCCTTGCGGCCAAGGTCTGAGCTGAGGCTACCTTGTGAAGATTTTCCACCTATGAAGTACCCAAGATGACAGATGGTCATGGTTGGGAGGCCAAACTCACAGGAGAGGTGCCTATACTAGGGCGTGTAATTGAAAGGTTAGGATTGATTATCCGCATACTGAGTATGGTGAATTAGGGATTGTTCCTAACAGATGTATCGAATGTTGTGGTGAAAGTGTACAATCTCTGTAGAGTGTCAAACTATTCGAATAGCCGCGTCCGCGGTTATGGACACTTGGAGTGGCCATACTGTTCCCCTGTCCGATGTTTTCAAAACAACTTGTGAAATGATTTGTGACTTTGACTTGACCACAACATAGTTGTGATATGAAATTCAAGTTCCCACTTAGGTGTTATAAAATTTTCAGCTATTTTTCTTTTCTTTTGAACTTAGTAGAGTAAATCCGGCTTTTTGCAAAACAACCCTAGACTTTAGTATATCCTACTAGAAAACCCCCTTAACTTGTTAGTATTAGTCTGCGAGTACTTAAAGAGAACTCATGGCTTTGTCCCTGGCTATTCCCATGGCCAGACTATGAAGAGGAGTATCAGGATGACGGACAGCAGGAAGGTTACGACAACTAGGATCATCTCCCATCGTCAGCATTGCCTGTGACCCTGAAGATGAAGCTTCACCTACGCTATCGTTATCTTTACGTTATTCCGCTGCTTGAGTTGTATTAAGAACTGGATCATGAGATCCTTATTTGTGTAAGACCTTATGTATGGTTTGTAATGGATGATGTACTGTGATATCCAAATCTATTATGTCTCGCAAAAATGGAATCCTGGGATTGTGATGTATGGCATAACAGGCATCTGGGATTAAAAATCCGGGTGTTGACAGAGCATTCTCCCTCTTTCTACCTATTTTATATTTCTAGTCTTTATTTCCTCCTGTTGATCTATTGCTAGTTGTGTTGCGATGCTATAGATTCCGTACCCCTTTATACTTCCCTGCAGCCTCTATATTGCCATGGACACCTCCTATTACCTATTGTTTGGTAGATAGTCGGCCTTGTGAGTCATAGTCGCTTTCTCAGGTGCTGCTTCGTGTCGTCGATGTTCCACCGTTGTGGGGTTGTTGGCACAGGCTTAATGGAAGAGATAATCATGGCTTTAATTACCGTTTAATAACTAAAATTGAAAGTAGGTAAATAATGCAGAGGCACCGGTGGGTAATAGACAATATTTGGTTTTTAACCGCCTACTTGTGTCCCGTAGGACCTCTAGTTCTTAACACATGTTCCGAGATCGAACGCGCTAACCACAGGTGGGGTGTGTGGACACCACCCATCGATTTAGTACCTGATTTCAAAGTACTGTACTGGGGGCCACAAACTAGTTTGGGGATTTATTACTATCCTATACTTATGCCATGCTTTACTGCTTTATTTATGATTGCGCGTGGAGCGCATGTACTGTTTGGGAACCCCCGTGATACGTTTTCGCGGTATCGACAAGCCCAGTCACACTTTCAGGTTCCTAGTCGTTTACAGCCGTCGACACAAATCCTGGGTCCGTCTCGGAGACCGGCCGACTTCGTTACGGGTAGCTTAGTGGGGTGGCCCCCATGTGCTTGCTTTGGGTCTGGGAAACGTCGTGTCTGAAACCCCGTCGACATACCGTTGGGTGTATGTTTTGTGATCTTGTACCTACCTGATCTGACAACAAGGGTGTATGTGCATGTGTAAACTTTGGTGCACCCCTACAGGGTTAAATCTTTTCGAGAAGCCGTGTCTACGATTATGGATGACTTGGAGCATAGTTCTCGATCATAGACAACTCTAACTAAAGTTTACCATTATAATATGACTTGCATCTGATATGATTAGAAAGTAGGATAACCACCATGGAATGAATGAATAAAACTGCCAACTGTGTGAGTTTCCTCGGATTGACTTCCTCGCTTGGTCTCGAGGGGGAAATACCAGGATGGGTATGTTTGGTGGTAGTATCAGGTTGTTCCGAATAGGTCTTTCTTATCCCTCTCTGATAGCCGATAGTTGTATCGAGTCTCTATAGGTTGTTTAGTGCATGATGTGATGCCGCTTCAGTCCACCATACCTATGTAGGCGAGGACCGCCGAATTCTAAGACTCGCCGTGTACTGGCCTCAGTACTGACCGCTCTCTTTTTCCTTTGCCCTTTGTCGGCACCCCTTTTGTTTAAGCAGGTTTTGAGATCGACGTCGTTAGCAGGGTTACCCTTCCGGCTTGGCCTGGGTAGGGTCATGGACGCCATTGGTTATTCTTCAAGGCTCTTAGCCTAATTTGCATCTTGTCCGTACTCGGACGCTGTATCATTTACAAGGTGATTTGGATCTTTGTACTGTATATCTGTATTCTTGACTCATGGAGTCGTGTTGTATATATATGTTCTGTGGGTTCCATCGTGGACTATTGTGTAATGATATTGCTTTGTTTTCCACCCGCACGCAAGTGCCTGGTGGGCACATTTGAATCGTTTCTATGCGGGTTTGCGAGAATCGCTAAAACTTGCATAGGGCCGATCTGAGGGTGTTACAGAGTGGTATCAAAGCTCAGCAGTTACAATACCCCACTGGTCCAGCCTGTAGGATAACCTAGATAATGGTCGATGTAGAGTGTCAAAACTATTTTGGAAAATCAGTTGGATAGATCTGATTAGGCCTGCTTTTACTCCTTACCCCTCTTCTATTCTCCTCTTACCTCTACGTGTTTTGAATATGCTCTTTTATCTTTTCTTCGAGTCCAGGAATTCTCGTGGTTGGGTTTCCGTCGCACCTTCATGGTTTCGCTTCCGCCTCTTGTAACGGTGCTTCGACATCTGACCTTCATGATATCTGATGAATCTTTCATCTGTTGTACCTTTCAGTGGACCAAAAATTCACTAAAAAATTTCTTTGTATCTTCCGGTGTTCTCCTTCATGATGACCTCTTCTACGTCTGATCTAATGAAGAACCTGCATCGCTCATTTGTTTCTGTACATCAATTGTCGAGATCTTTAGTCTGAATTCTGAGACTTGGTTGCATAATTATCCTATTCATGTGCAGAGTAATGCTTTGGGTGCGCGATGGACTGATCACCATTCGACTACCCTTATCATTCGCTCTTGTGCATCGAATCGGTGGATCAAGCAATTTGACTTCTTCCATAGAAGTTAGAGGTGGCCTTATTTTTTGATACCTTTACCTTCGTCTTTGTTTCTCTAGAGTGTTCTATCGATGATCATGGACAACAACCTCTTGTTGGTGGTGTCGCCGGTTTCAACATGAAGAAAGAATCCTTGTTAGTGGTGTCGCGAGGATCTACATGAAGCGAGAAGATTTAGACCGTCGGCCTTCTTCCACGTACCATGAGGCAAATCTCGAGGGAGAGATCCATTGTTAGTGGTGTCGAATTGTAGCACCCCGGCTAAAACCACTACTAGATAATTGCATGTCTTATCTCTGTGCATAATCATGACATCTGCATGCATCTGTTTGCCAAAACTATTTTATAAAAGCCTATTTTGTTTTCTAGATATTCTCCTCTTTGTCTAAATCAAAACCCTAGATCCGTCCAAATCTTTTATTTGTCTAAAACCTTTGTGCAAATGTTTTATTTTAAAAGAAATAACAAAATACAAAACCTATTTTTGTGGGGGAGGCAGCCCAGTTGGCCAGGCCCAAAAACCCAACCGACCGGACCACCTACGACCCCACTAGTCAAAACCCTAACCGACTAACCCTAATTCCCTACCCCGGATCAAACCCTAGACTCACCCCAACCTCCACCCCACCATGCTGCCGCCACTCTCTTAGCACACAACAGCCGCACGCCTAGACCCGTCCCTGCCCCAACCTGCCCGGTCCCACCACGACCTCCCCGACGCCCATCTCCCTCGTCCACGCTTCCCAACCTTCTCGCAACTCTCTCCCTCTGCTCGATTCCCCAACCGCGCTCTGCCGCCTGTCCCCGATGCCCCACCGCCCTGCCTGCAAGATCTTCTTCGACGGCCTTCTGTCGGCCACCATCGGTCCGGTTCGGCCTCACCCTACCGCCACGCCGCCCCCCATGCTCGCCACCAAGCCCGTTGACGGCCTCTGTCCGACCGCAGCCACCACCTCGCCCCCGACGCGGCTCGTCCCAACCCCGCGCCTCACCTTCATCCCGATCTCGCCACCAGGCCCCCCGCCTCGCCGGCTGCTCGACGCCCCTTCCTCGCCATCTCCCTGGTCCCTGCCGCCGTCCTCTCTGCTACCAGCCCCCTCCCCTTCGTCCTTCGTCCCTGCCGCCAGGCACCCCCAGCCTCCAATCGTCACCGCTGGCCCTAGGGCTACACGTCGCCTCCTGTCGCCCTCTGCAATGCCTGCGAGCACCGCCGCCGCCTCTGCGCGCCCGCCGTCGGCCGCTGCCCGCTCTCCCTTGTCCATGTCTAGGACGCCGTTGTCGTCGCCTTGCTGCCACCCTGCGTCTACCCTGGGCCACGTCCCTGGCCGCATCGGCCTCGGGTCCCTCTTGGACATCTCTGCCTGCCTGGCTCCACCACGACATGCCGCCGCTGTGAGCCGTTCCGTCGTGGGTGACTTCACCGACCTCCTCTATGTGTTCCGCATGTGCGCATGTTGGTGGATGATAGCCTTGTTCTGGCTATGTTTGATAGTGTTGTTCCAACGTGTGGATGTCGAGTGGTGGTTGTACTGATGTGGTGGAATTCCTTGATGTGGTGCTACCCGATGAAACACCCAACTGCGCAATCCAAGTCCAACACTAACAATCGATGCTGATCGAAGTTCCGCCTTCGATGAACAGAGGCGAATCTGAAGCCGACCCCCGAACCCCGAAGATCGTCGTCATGATTTGGCAAGACCTTCTTCATGGATCCTCAAGTACTCCTTCATGGATCCTCGAAGCCCGAACTACAAGGTTGCCTTCCCGAAATCCGAAGACCGATCCCGTTGAGACCGAACCCGAACCACATCGAACCAAGATCGTCGACCCCTATGTGTGAACCCTTTTCTCGAAGCCCTATTTTATAAATGATATATATACTTGTGCATATAAATTGACATGCTTGCATATATATTATGTGGTTTGGGGGCCTTATGCCGATTCACCTCATAATTAATATGGAGGCCATATGCGGGCGAATCTAGTCTAATTTTGGCCCCATTTAAATTTGTGTAGCGAACTGATGCCATGTTTTGACTTGTTAAGACAACATTTAATTTGCAGGGTAGCTAAAACAACTAGATCCACCTAATTAATTGTCAGGACCCCGGTTCCGCTTAATTTGCCTAATCGCGTTGCATATTTGCCATGTCATCCATCATACATGCATCATGCCCGATCTTCTACCCTAGTATTAAATAGTGTATCCGATGTTTCTTCTAGTGCTTTGCTTCTTTACGGATTGGGCCGATGAGTTGATGCGAGCGTCGACCCGATCTTCGGATGAACCTTCGGCAATGTTTTACAGGCAAGCATTCTCCCTCTTTCTACCTATTTTATATTTCTAGTCTTTATTTCCTCCTGTTGATCTACTGCTAGCTATGTTGCGATGCTATAGATTCTGTACCCCTTTATACATCCCTACAACCTCTATATTGCCATGGACACCTCCGATTACCTGTTGTTTGGTAGATAGTCAGCCTCGCGAGTCATAGTCGCTTTCTCAGGTGCTCCTTCGCGTCATTGATGTTCCACCGTTGTGGGGTGGTTGGCACATGATTAATGGTGGAGATAATCATGGCTTTAATTATCGTTTAATAACTAAAATTGAAAGTAGGTAAATAATGCAGAGGCACCGGTGGGTAATAGACAATATTTGGTTTTTAATCGCCCACTTGTGTCTCGTAGGACCCCGAGTTCTTGACACCTGTTCCGAGATCGAGCGCGCTAACCATAGGTGGGATGTGTGGGCACCCCCATCGATTTAGTACCTGATTTCAAAGTACTATACTGGGGGCCACAAACTAGTTTGGGGCTTTATTACTATCTTGTACTTATGCCATGCTTTACTGCTTTATTTACGATTACGCGTGGAGCACCTGTACTGTTTAGGAACCCCATGATACATTTTTGCTGTATCGACAAACCCAGTCACACTTTCGAGTTCCCAGTCGTTTACAGCCGTCAACACAAAGCCTGGGTCCGTCTCGGAGACCGACCGACTACGTTACGGGTATCTTAGTGGGGTGGCCCCCATGTGCTTGCTTTGGGTCTGGGAAACGTCGTGTCTGAAACCCCGTCGACATACCGTTGGGTGTATGTTTTGTGATCTTGTACCTACCTGATCTGACAACAAGGGTGCAGGTGCGTGTGGAAACTTTGGTGCACCCCTGTAGGGTTAAATATTTTCGAGAAGCCGTGTCCGCGATTATGGATGACTTGGAGCTTAGTTTTCGATCATAGACAACTATAACTAAAGTTTACCATTATAATATGACTTGCATCTGATATGATTAGTAAGTTGGATAACCACCATGTCGTGGGAATGGTCACGGCAGATGCTGCAATCGGCAGCGAGTAGTAGAACGAGGGGCAAGGGCGGCCAGCCATCTGCGGAGCGAGATGAGGGCGGAGACACAGGGTTTTACCCAGGTTCGGTCCCCCGGAGGGTAAAGACCTACTCCTGCTAGATTGTATTATGAAGGTGGTACAATGGGCGAGCTCGGCGGTTAAGCGGCGAGTCGTGTGGGGGTATGATGGAACGTCCCTCTACACGTCCCGCAGGGAGGTTTATATAGACTCACCTCCCCTAGGGTTTACATATCTCAACCGATTCAGTTAAAGCTTCGATACTCGTTTAACCTAATCCGACTGGGCCTATCTACTCGCCTGGGCCTTCAGCTTCCAGTCGCTTGGTTCCTCGCTGGGCTTCAATCCAGTCGCCGTCTTGCAGGCCCACTCGCCAAGTCTTGGTCCAGTCGGAAACGTCCTGCTGGGTATACCCCGGTAGGCATATCCCCATCAATAGTCCCCGAGGCCGTCGTCGATTCGGCGTAGGTGGCTGCTGGCAGTCGGAGCATACGGCTGCTGAGTAGACATCCAGTCGAATCAACGGCGGGCTCCTGTATAAAGGAAAAACTAATCACACTACTCGCAGCTTTGGCGAGTCGAGTCGGCGAAACACTGTCATAGTGGTTGGGTCGGCGAGCCGAGTAGCTGAAATTGGACCGTTAAACATGGTCAAACTAGCCGTTGGAGTTAATCCAACGGTAACTTTTGGCGTAATCATCGCGCGGTAACAGTTCCCTGATTTGACGGGTACCAACCGCTATATAAGAGGAATGGCTAGCGATCAGAGGACCACTGTCTCACCATTTCCTCTGACTGCGCGCACCTTTCGCCTCCCTCCGCACCGCGACCCAGCCAACTGGAAATCCTCCGAGCCCCCACAAATCTTTCCGCCATGGCCCTCTCCACCGAACCTTGGGGCAGATCGAAATGCACCAGGGCGCAACTGGCTTCCTTTGAGGAGGCCGGGATTCTGCAAGCCGCCTGCTGGCGCATCCCCGCGGCCGGAGAGGTGACTCCAAACCCGCGAGAGAGGGAGTTCATCTGCTTCACCAGTCATCTCGAACGGGGGCTAGGGTTCCCCACGTCCCTATTCTTCCGGCGCTTCTGCTCCTACTACGTGATCCAGCCGTCGGATCTGGGCCCCCATAGCATCGAGCAACTCGCCATCTTTGTGGCGTTCTGCGAGTGCTACTTGGGCTGCCGGTCCTACTTCCCTCTTTGGCAAGATCTGTTTCATGGACGGATCAGCCGCGAGGAGGCGGGCGGCCCAATGCTCGCCGCGGGTGGCCTAACCTTCCAGCTGAAGTCGAAGGCCTCATTCTTCGACCTGATGCTGCCCGCCAAGGCAGCGAGCGACTGGAAAAAGTCGTGGTTCTACGTTGCCGAGGCGACTCCGGAAGGCGAGACGGCGATTCCGCGGTACTCTGCCGATCGATCCGAGCCGCGCCGCCTTCAAATCGGCAAGCTTCCCGGCGACCAGCGGATGGTCATCGACGAGATGCTTCAGACCATCCGCGGTCTGAAGAAGAAGGGCCTCCAGACGATAAACCTGTACAATTGCTGGCTCGGGCGGCGACTCGTCCCGCTGGCCCGGCGCAAGCACTACATGTACCAGTACATCGGCCGGGACGACCTGACAAAGGCTAGCCTGGCCGAGTGGAGGCTCGACGACTACACCGCGGCGCTGAAGAAAATCACCCAAGCGGTGTACTTGGACGCTCAAGCTGGGGCCGCCCCCTATACCGCGAAGCGCTCAACCCCAACGGTAATCACTTTGTGTCATTCGCAGTCGCAGTCCTTTTGCAGTTGCGGTCATACTAACTTCAACTTACCTTTGTTGCAGCTGTTCCAAGTGGTGGAAGGGTGGCTCCCGCCCTCGGATGACGAGAATTCGAGCTCGTCCGTCCAAGACATGAGCGGGTCGCCCGCTAGGAGCAACGAAAGCGATAGCGACGACAAATCCGAAGAGGAAGCCGCCCCGCTGGCTCGCAAGACCCGCGGGCAACGTCAGCGCGAGCTCGAGGCGAGCAAGAGCCTCGAGCGCCATGATGATGAGGAAGAACTTCCGGAGACGACCTCGCGCCGCCAAGCTACTCCTTCAAAGAAGAAGAGGAAGGAGAAGGAGGCGAAGGCCCCTCCAAGAAGGAAGACGAAACCGACGAGGCCGGCCTCGCCACCACACTCGGCAAGCAGTTCCGACGCCCCCAGCCCGGCCAAGGATGAGGCGCCGCCGACGACTGCCGCGCTAGACACGGCCACCATCGAGGTGCCCCTGGCATCGATGCCTCCGCCATTCGCCCCGGTCTCGGGGCTGGGGGAGGCTCCGGCCACAGCGACTTCGCCTCGCAGGGAAGCCCCTGTCGAAGAAGTTACAAAGGCTCCGGTCGCAGCTTCGACGACAAAGAAGCCGTCCGTGTCTTGGGCACGTGACGTCCTGGACATGGGGCTCAGCCGCCGACTGGGCCCTGAGCTGGAGAAGCCAGCCGGCCTCCGTACGGGGCTGCACTTCATTCCGGTCACCAAGTGAGTGCACTCGCCTTCCTTTGTCTCCCATAATTATTGAATTATCTTGCTTATATGGTCGGCGTACAGGACCGGAGTGAAGAAGATGGGCCACCCAACCGTGGCTAAGGTGCCCTCCGTCGTCAGCGAGGAGGATTCTTCCTGCAAGAGGAAGGCGGACGAAGTCGTTGTCCCTGCGGATGGCGGCATGAAGGCCAAGGGTGACGCCGTCGTCACGATTTCTGACGACACGACGGTCGTGCCGGCTGGTCCTGCAACGGAGGCGGCCGCGTCCACGAAAGAGGGCGCTCCGTTGCCTGGAACGGCCGAGCCGACCTCCTTTGGGGCTGGTGCCTCTATCGCCACCTTCCCGCGCTTCATGACCAAGGCAGCCGCGGCGAGTGGAACTTCGCCTTTGAGCCGCGCTCCAGGATCCGCCGACGCTGAAGTCGACCAGCGCCGTGGGCATACGCCAGCTCTCCTCGCGTCCGTGGACGCGATACAACTCCACGGCATGCTTGGCGCGGCCATCCAGGTACATCCAGTCCCCGAGGATCAGGTCGGTGCTTTGCAGCGGCCTGATTCTTTTAGTGTCTTATATTCACTTTTCGCATCCAGTCCCCGAGTGCGCACGCGCTGAATTTCAGCGGGTGGGCACTTAGAAATTTCTTTTAGTACCAGTCCCCGAGTGCGCACTCGCTGAATTTCAGCGGGTGGGCACTTTAGGAGTTTCTTTTGATTGCCAGTCCCCGAGTGCGCACTCGCTGAATTTCAGCGGGTGGGCACTTTAGGAGTTTCTTTTGATTGCCAGTCCCCGAGTGCGCACTCGCTGAATTTCAGCGGGTGGGCACTTTAGGAGTTTCTTTGATTGACCTTTTGGTGATGTGCAGGGTCTGCAGCTTGAATCGGCCGACCGATTGGCGGCGAAGCAGCGCGCGGAAAAGGAATTGGCCATCGTCCAGGAGGCGAACGAAGGGCTTCGGGCTGTTGTCGCGAAGGCAGAGGAAGCTCGCCAGGGGCTTGTCCCCGCTAGTGAATTTGCGGCGGTGCAGTCGGCTTTGAGTTCGGCCGAACAACGGATCGCCGACCTCGAGCGCCAGCTGCAGGAGGCGAAGGAAGAAGCAAGCTCAGCCGATGGGCGAGCCAAGGCCGCCGTTGTAGCCGCCGAAGAGGATCGCAGAGTGTCGGAAGTCCTTATTGCTGGGCTTCAGGACGACCATACGTAGCTTCAATGCTTCATCACGACCCTCGCCCGCCCGTTGATTGGTAAGTGCGTCTGCCTCTTTCAGTAGCTGTGCCATTTGTGGTGTCCGTCGTATTCATTATTGTCTTCTACTCGCAGGTCGCATCATCGACAGCGCGGAAGAAGCAAACGCGTTCGACGCGCGGCAGTGTGTGAGCATGCTTGTCGATTCGGCCACGTTGTCGGCGACGTGCATCCGTGCCTACCTCCAGGAGATATCTCCCACGGAAGTGATTCCCAGCGACCTCGTTGAGGTGTGGAAGTATTTGGAGAAGGCGCCCGCGGTCGTGGAGTTCATGACGTGGTCGGCGTTTCGGCGCGGGGCGGCGACAACGCTTAGCCTTGGTCTTGCCCACTTCCCCGAGGACTTCGACATCGACGATGTGACAAGTGGCTACCCATCGTCGACTGGCGCGGTGGAGCTTTCCGAGGTCCTCAAGTTGCAAGATCGCGCCGCCAAGTACTCGGAGCGTGTCTTGGCGATGGGCGACTTCCTCCCGTACCAGGAGACGGTCGTTGTGTCTGGCGACCCCGAGCCGCCGCATCATGATCTCAAGGTTGAGCAACCCTTCCGCGCGGCGATGGCGGGTGAACTGACGACGTATCCGTCGAACCCGTACACACCGTTCATCCGCAATCGCCGGGGAGTTGGCGAGTCATCGTCTAAGCCTGCAGAATAGGATAGTTTGCCATGTGGCGTTAGCAGCAGTTCTGCCATGCGGGCATATGTTGTAATGCGAGACAATGCAACATACTATCGAATGAGATGTCGTGTCTATTTTGGTATTTGTCAAGTGTTTGTGATTGTTGTTTGAACGAGTCCCCGAGCGCGTCCGCCCTTTTATGGGGTTTACCTCGTATGTGATGTGTTTGTTGTCTTTGTGTGTTTTATTATTGTGGTCGACTCGCCCGGACTCGAAGAGCCAGTCGCTAGGCGACTCCCTTGAACACGCTGTACTTCGCCGTTTTCCCGTGCGCGAACGAGGTCGGGTGGCCGAGTCCCCGAGCGTGGTACTTGGCTGTTCTAGGCACGACTCGAGGGTGAGTGAGGACTTGGCGCGTTGGTTTGTGCGCGTCACTCCTGCCTGGCCCGTGGGGTCAGTCGCGTGGCGAGTCCTGGGCATGCTCTCCTACTTGGCGTTTTCCCGGACCACTCGAGGTGAACTGGTCCGTAGTCCTCGAGCGTGGTACTTAGCCGTTCGAGTCTCTATGTCGAGGATGCGGAGGACCGTGGTCGCTGTAAGAAGCGTAGGCAGTAGTCTTGGTTCGTAGAACCAGTCGAGCTAGGCGACTCCAATGGGGCTCCGGGTAGGCGTTTTTCATGGACGATGCAAGACCTGAGGTGACTCGGTGCTCTTGCACCGCACTACTTAGCCGTGCCGATCGCTGTACCAAAGGTTGACTTCTGCGGTTAGTGTGTTGCTGTTATTACGAGTGCGAGTGGCACAAGACACGGAGAGTAGGCGCAATTTGCGGTAACCGTTTTATTTTTATTTCGTAGCGACTGGAGAGTACATATGTGGGGTTCTAGGCGTAGAACTTCCGTAGGAGGTTTACATTCCATGGTCCCTTGACGTCGAGTTCGCTGTCCCCGCGGACGTCGGTGAGGTAGTAGGCGTCGTTGCCGAGTACACGGCTGATGGCGAATGGTCCCTCCCATGGAGGGGAAAGCTTGTGCATGCCCTTCTTGTCCTGGATGAGACGCAGCACCAAGTCGCCTTCTTGGAAGGTGCGAGTTTTCATCCGCCGGCTGTGATAGCGGCGGAGTCCTTGTTGGTAGATGGCGGTGCGCGAGCGAGCTAGGTCGCGTGCCTCGTCGAGTTGATCGACTCCATCTTGTCGTGCGAGTTCGTTCGCAGCTTCCGTGTAGTGGACGACCCTTGGCGAGTCGTGCTCAAGGTCGGTGGGCATGACCGCCTCGGCGCCGTACACCATGAAGAAGGGGGTGAATCCTGTCGACCTGTTGACCGAGGTGCGGATTCCCCAGATGACGGAGGGTAGCTCCTCGACCTAGCACCCGGAGGTGCGCTCGAGTGGTACTTGGAGTCGCGGCTTCAGGCCGTGGAGGATGCTTTGGTTGGCCCGTTCCGCCTGGCCGTTGGATTCCGGGTGGGCGACTGACGCGAGGTCGAGCCGAATGTGGTGCTCTTCGCAGAATTCGGCCATGGCTCCTTTGGCGAAGTTGGTGCCGTTGTCCGTGATGATGCTGTGGGGGAACCTGTAGCGATATATGAGTTCGCGTAGGAATTTCGTGGCGGTCTTCCCATCGCATTTCCGTACTGGCTTGGCCTCCACCCACTTTGTGAATTTGTCGACTGCGACTAGGAGATGGGTGTAACCGGAGGGAGCCTTCTTGAAGGGGCCCACCATGTCCATGCCCCATACGGCGAATGGCCAGGTGATGGGGATTGTTTTGAGCACTGAGCTCGGCACGTGCGTCTGGTTGGCGTACCTCTGGCACCCGGCGCACCGCTGGATGATGTCGACAGCGTCGGCGTGTGCGGTGGGCCAGTAGAATCCATGTCGCATAGCCTTGGCGACGAGAGAGCGGGCGCTGGCGTGGTGGCCGCAGTCACCGGAGTGGATGTCGTGGAGGATCTTGCGTCCGTCGGCGGGTTGGACGCAGCGTTGGAACACGCCGGTGACACTGCGCTTGTGGAGCTCGCCGTCGATGATGGCGTAGGACTTGCATCGACGGGCGATCATTCGAGCTTCCGTCTCGTCTGCCGGCAAGGTGCCGGCTTCCAGGTAGGCGATGTAGGGCTTGGTCCAGTCGTCTGGCTCGTGGACGAGTGCGACCAGGGCTGCTTCTGGTTGGAGCGGGACTCCGATGTCGATCTCCCTTGGGGGAGAGACTGATGGCTTGGTGATCGTGTCGAGGAAGACGCCGGCGGGTGGTGCAAGTCGAGCCGACCCGATGCGAGAGAGGGCGTCGGCCTCCTCGTTCTTCCGCCTATCGATCCAGTCGACGGAGTAGCCTATGAAGTGTCCGCCCAAATTGTCCACTGCTTGGCGGTACGCCGCCATGGTGGGGGAGACGGCGTCGCAGGTGCCAGCGACTTGTCCTGCGACGAGGTCGGAGTCGCCATAGCAGCGTAGGCGGTTGACATTCATCTCCCTGGCGGCCCTCATGCCGTGTAGTAAGGCCTCGTACTCGGCCATGTTGTTTGTGCAGGGTGTAAAGTCCAGGCAGAGGACATAGCGGAGCTTGTCGCCCTTCGGAGAGGTTAGCACGATCCCTGCGCCTGCGCCGTCCGCGTTCTTGGAGCCATCGAAGTGCAGGCTCCAGTAGTGGAGGTATGGCAGCTTCTCTGGCTGCTGGGCCTCTTCCCAGTCGGCGATGAAGTCCGCTAGGGCTTGCGATTTGATCGCTCTTCGTGGCTCGTATTTGATGTTGTGGACGCCGATCTCGACGGCCCACTTGGCGACTCGCCCGGTCGCCTCGCGGTTGCGGATGATGTCCTGCAACGGTGCGGAGGAGACGACCGTGATTGGGTGCTCCTGGAAGTAGTGCGGCAGGCGTCGCTGTGCCCTGAAGACCACGTATACCAGCTTCTGGTACTGCGGGTACCGCTGGCGCGACTCGGTGAGGACCTCGCTGATGTAGTAGACCGGTCGCTGTACTGGGCGCTCCTTTCCTTCCTCCGGTCGCTCAACGACCATGACCGCGCTGACGACGCGCTCGGAAGCTGCGACGTAGACTAGCATGGGTTCTTTGTCGACTGGGGCGGCGAGTAGCGGTGCGGCGAGTAGCACCTTCTTGAGGTCGCGGAGCGCGTCGTCCGTCTCCTTGTCCCACTGGAATGTGGGGTTCTTGCGCATCAGGCGATATAGCGGCATTGCCTTTTCGCCCAAGCGGGGGATGAAGCGACTGTGAGCCGCTACTCGCCCAACCAGCTTCTGAACGTCGCGCAGGCACTCGGGTTTGCCGAGTCGGGCGATCGTGTCGATCTTGGTGGGGTTCGCCTCGATCCCGCGCTTGGAGACGACATAGCCCAGTAGCTGTCCTGCGGGTACACCGAAGGTGCATTTGCCTGGGTTGAACTTTATCTTGTATTTTCGCAAGTTGGCGAACGTTTCCGCCAGGTCGGTGAGTAGGTCGCCCTGGCGAGCGGACTTTACAACCACGTCGTCGATGTAGACGTGGATGTTGCGGCCAATTTGGCTCGCAAGGCATTCTTGCATGCACCGCTGGTAGGTCGCCCCGGCGTTCTTGAGGCCGAAGGTCATGGCGGTGTAGCAAAAAGCTCCGAATGGCGTGATGAACGCCGTCTTCTCCTCGTCCTCGACAACCATTTTGATCTGGTTGTAACCAGAATAGGCGTCGAGGAAACACAGCGATTCCGAGCCCGCGGTGGAATCGATTATCTGGTCGATCCGTAGGAGGACGAACTGCTCCTTTGGGCAGGCGCTGTTCAGGTTTGTGTAGTCGATACACATCCTCCAGGTCCCGTTTTTCTTCTCGACCAGGACTGGGTTTGCCAGCCACTTGGAGTATTTGATTGGCCGGATGAAGCCTGCAGCGAGTAGACGCTGCACCTCTTCGGCGATTGCTCGGCGGCGCTCTTCATTGAAGGGTCGCAGCGACTGCTTGACAGGTCGCACTTTGGGGTCGGCGTTTAGCTTGTGCTCAGCGAGCTCCCTGGGGACACCGGGCATGTCAGAGGGCTTCCATGCGAAGATGTCCCTGTTCTCACGGAGGAACTCGATGAGCACGCCTTCCTATGCAGGGCTCATGCCCGTCCCGATCGTCACCGTCTGGCTGGAGTCGCCTGGGACCAGCTCGACGGTACGGGTGTGCGTGGTGGCCTCGAAGGTTGAGGTGTTTGCGCCCTCCGAGTTGGGCTTCTTGAGTATGGTGGGGTCGTCGTTGTTGACCCCGCTCGCGTATTTGGCGAGTTCATCCGCGTGGTTGGTCTCCGCCGCGATGACGGCGTCAGCGAGCTCGGCGCCTTTGGCCTCGCACTCGGCGGCCATGTCGGGGTCGCCGTTGATGGTGATGACGCCGCACGGCCCGGGGAGCTTCATTGCGTTGTACGCGTAGTGGGGCGCTGCCATGAACTTGGCGAACGCCTGGCGCCCCAGGACGCAATGGTAGGGGCTATCGAATGGCACGAGCTCGAAGACGATCCGCTCGGTGCGGAAGTTTGCTGGTGTGCCGAAGGTGAGTGGCAGCGTGACCTTGCCGATCGGGTACGCCTTCCGACCGGGGACGATGCCGTGGAACGTGGTGTGGGTCGTCTCGATCATCGACTGCGGGAGCCGCAGCCGCCTGAAGGTGTCCAGGTACAGGATGTTGATGGAGCTTCCGCCGTCCATCAATGTCTTGGGGAGCCAGTAGTCGCCGACCTTGGGCTTGACCACCAGGGCGACTCGACCTGGGTACTCGATGCGTGGCGAGTGGTCTTGTCGGCTCCAGGTGATGGGCTGCTCCGACCAGTTGAGGAACTAGGGGACGTCCACCTGGGCCACCGCGTTGACGGCGACGGCGCGGGCGATGACCTTCTTCTCGCGCTTCGTGTTGAAGCCCGTGAAGGTGTGGAGCGAGCCGGCCACTTTGCCGAATTTTCCGCCATTTGGCGGGTCATTGTCGGGGTCCTCCCGTGCTCGCCGTGCCTTCTCGATCTCCCTGAGTGTATGGCAGTCGGCGGTGGTGTGCGTGGCGGGCTTTCCTTCCCTGCTATGAAACGCACATGGTTGGTTAAGGAGGGCCGCGGGGTCGAACCTTGGCTTGGCCTTGTAGTTGCCGCCGTCGCGGTGTTGTCCTCCGTCGCGGCGGAAGCTCTTGGGCTCGCGTTGCGCATGCCCGGCGTTGGCGACGAAGTCGACTCGCCCGTCACTGCGGCGCTTGCCGGTGAGGCGAGTGTTGCTGTAGCGCAGGTCGGACCGTCGTCCGCTGTCGTTGCCGCTCGTGCGGCGTTGACCTCCTGACTCGTCGTCAGTTTCCTGGTTTGGATCTTCCTCCGCGTATCGTTTGGTGATCTCGAGGAGGTCGGGGATGTTGTCGAGTGTGCGAGAGTGTCGCTTGAGCTTGGCGACCAGGGGCTCGTATCGGCACGAGGTCTTGAAGCAATGGATCGCGGTGTCCGGGTGGATGCCGACCGCGTTGTACCAGAGTTCTTGCCACCGTTGGACCCAGTTGTGGGTCGACTCGCGGGGTCCCTGGACGCATCGCTCTAGGTCCTCGATAGTGGTGGCGCGGGTGTAGGAGCACTCGAAGTGCCTGACGAAAGCGTCGCGCATCTCCTCCCAGGAATCTATACTGTCCTGAGGGAGGGTGTTGATCCACTGCCTGCACGTCCCCTCCATCATCAGGGGGAGGTAACGGGTGGCTAGCAGGTCGGTGTGGCCTGCGATCCCCATCACCATGAGGTATGTATCGAGCCAAACGGCGGGGTCGTACGAGGGGTCGTACTTTTCTATCTCCTCCGGCGCCTTGAAGTTTGGCGGGTACTTCTCGCCTCGGATCATTGGTCCGAAGCACTTGGGGCCGAGTCGACTGAGCGACCCCATGGGATCGCCGTCGCGGCGATTGGTTAGGGTGTGCCGCAGGTCGTCGGGCTGGCGTGCGCGCCAGCTTTGGTTGTTGATTATGTGGGTGCGGGCGTCGATGGGCTGACCGTTGGCGGCGACGAAGTTGGTCGCCGGCCTAGGGTCGTTGGTGGAGAGTGCCGCGTTCGTGGGTCGGTGTTGGAGCTGCAGTGGCTCCGGTGGTGGGCAGTTGAGTGTGTTTGCCGTCATTGGGCGGCCGCTCGAGGCCGCCCTGCTTCCCGAAGAATGCGAGTATACTCGACCTTGCGAGTCGGCGCCCGCTCTTTGCTGCTCGACGGCCTTTGCGAGCAGGGCCCTGACGTATTGGATCTGTAGGGCACCGTCGCCGGTGGCCTGATGCTGTCGGCTGCTGCTCGGCCTGCCACGAGGTTGTCCATAGGGGTGGAGAACAGTGGGAGGCCATTTGCGTCTCGCTCCCGTGAGGAGACTACTATCCGCGGCTGGTCCCTGGGGGGTGTGCGGTTGGGTGGAGGCGGGGCGCCCATCGCCGTCGACCCTGGTGGGGGTCGGGCGCTTCCTCCTGGTGGCGCGTTCTCGCAGATCGCGCGCTCGGCCGCGCGGGCCGGGTCGTTTTCGTCGTCGAAGTTCAGGGCGCGCCCCTGAACGGTGGGGTTCAGGCGCGACCTGATCCGCTGTTGGTGGTAGCACGATAGCTCCTGCGCCATCACCTGCTCGAGGCGAAATTTCTCGCGCTCGGCTTGCTCCTTGCGCACTGCCTCCGCCAGTTTCAGGCGGAGTTCCTCGACCTCCGGCCGTGGCGTTAGGAGGGATTGGGGTGGAGAATGGATCCTCTGGCGGATCGGTACCGGTCGCCATGTAGGTCGCAGCGTGGCGGCTGGTTCCGTCATGGAGGTCGACGGAGTTCTCCGACCCGGAGTCGAATTCGAAGATCCCGAGGACAGAGGGGTCCTTGAAGTCTCCCACGTTGGAGACCTGAGTAATGGAGCCCGCGGGCGAAGCCGCGGTAATGGACCCGGCGAGTGATGCCGGGGTCGCCGAGTCGGCGTCGTCGTTGAGGGCCGCGTCTTCCGCGGCTGCTGAGTTTTCGGCCACGCCGCTGTGGGCCGAATTGTACTCGGAGGCGAGGCGATGGATCGTGCGGATCTGGCTTTCGGAGAGCCGATCGCGTGGCGGCGACTCGCGGAGGCGAGCCGAGTCCTCCGAGACGATGACGTCGGTGAGGCCGACGAAGAGGCTGATCGTGCCGATCGGCAGGATCACGCTGTGCGTGATGGGTCGCGCCGCCGGGACGTAGCTGCTCGGCAAGATTTGGAGCATCTCGCCGATCGCTATCATGCGGCCGGTGGCGACCATCTCGTTGATGGGCAGATTGGATGTCGCCGCAGAACACCATGGAATGAATGAATAAAACTGCCAACTGTGTGAGTTTCCTCGGATGGACTTCCTCGTTTAGTCTCGAGGGGGAAATACCAGGATGAGTATGTTTGGTGGTAGTATCAGGTTGTTCCGAATAGGTATTTCTTATCCCTCTCTGATAGCCGACAGTTGTATCGAGTCTCTATAGGTTGTTTAGTGCATGCTGCGATGCCGCTTCAGTCCACCATACCTATGTAGGCGAGGACCACCGAATTCTAAGACTCGACGTGTACTGGCCTCAGTACTGACCGCCCTCTTTTTCCTTTGCCCTTTGTCGGCACCCCTTTTGTTTAAGAAGGTTTTGAGATCGACGTCGTTAGAAGGGTTACCCTTACGGCTTGGCCTGGGCAGGGTTATGGACGCCATTGGTTATTCTTCAAGGCTCTTAGCCTAATTTGCATCTTGTCCGTACTCGGACGCTGTATCATTTACAAGGTGATTTGGATCTTTGTACTGTATATCTGTATTCTTGACTCATGGAGTCGTGTTGTATATATCTGTTCTGTGGGTTCCATCATGGACTATTGTGTAATGATATTACTTCGTTTTCCACCTACACGCAAGTGCCTGGTGGGCACCTTTGAATCGTTTCTATACGGGTTTGGCAGGAATCGCTAAAACTTGCATAGGGCCGACCCGAGGGTGTTATAGAGTGGTATCAGAGCTCAGCAGTTATGATACCCCACTGGTCCTGCCTATAGGATAACCTAGCTAACACTAATGTAGAGTGTCAAAAATATTTTGGAAAATTGGTTGGATAGATCTGATTAGGTATGCTTTTACTCCTTACCCCTCTTCTATTCTCCTGTTACCTCTGCGTGTTTTGAATCTGCTCTCTTATCTTTTCTTCGAGTCCAGGAATTCTTGTGGTTGGGTTTCCGTCACACCTTCAGGGTTTCTCTTCCGCCACTTGTAACGGTGCTTCGACATCCGACCTTCATGCTATCTGATGAATCTTTCATCTTTTGTACCTTTCAGTGGACCAAAAATTCACTAAAAATTTTCTTTGTATCTTCCGGTGTTCTCCTTCATGATGACCTCTTCTACGTCAGATCTAATGAAGAACCTGCATCGCTCATTTGTTTCCGTACATCAATTGTTGAGATCTTCAGTCTGAATTCTGAGACTTGGTTGCATAATTCTCCTATTCATGTGCAGAGTAATGCTTTGGGCGCGCGATGGACTGATCACCATCCGACTACCCTTATCACTTGCTCTTGTACATCGAATTGGTGGATGAAGCAATTTGACTTCTTCCATAGAAGCTAGAGGTGGCCTTATCTTTTTATACCTTTACCTTTATCTTTGTTTCTCTGAGTGTTCTCTCGATAATAATGGACAACGACCTCTTGTTGGTGGTGTCGCCGGTTTCAACATGAAGAAAGAATCCTTGTTAGTGGTGTCGCGAGGATCTACATGAAGCGAGAAGATTCAGACAGTCAGCCTTCTTCCCCGTACCATGAGGCAGATCTCGAGGGCGAGATCCATTGTTAGTGGTGTCGAATTGTAGCACCCCGGCTAAAACCATTACTAGATAATCACATGTCTTATCTCTGTGCATCATCATGACATCTGCATGCACCTGTTTGCCAAAACTATTTTATAAAAGCCTATTTTGTTTTCTAGATATTCTCCTCTTTCTCCAAATCGAAACGTTAGATCCGTCTGGATCTTTTAATTGTCTAAAATCTTTGTGCAAATGTTTTATTTTAAAAGAAATAAAAAAAATACAAAACCTATTTTTGCGGGGGAGGCAGTCCAGTCGGCCAGGCCCAAAAGCCCAACCTACCAGACCACCTACGACCCCACTAGTCAAAACCCTAACCAGCTAACCCTAATTCCCTACCCGAGATCAAACCCTAGACTCACCCCAACCTCCACCCCACCACACCGCCGCCACTCTCTTAGCACACAGCAGCCGCGCGCCTGGACGTGTCCCTGCCCCATCCCACGTACATCGTATGCCAGGACCCTTCCTGGTCCCACCACGACCACCTCGACGCCCATCTCCCTCGTCCACGCTCCCCAACCCGCTCGCAATTCCCTCCCTCTGCTCGCGTCCCCAACCTCCCTCTGTCGCCTCTCCCCGATGCCCCACCGCCCTGCCTGCAAGATCTTCCTCGATGGCCTTCCGTCGGCCACCATCGGTCTGGTTCGGCCTCACCCTGCCGCCACGCCGTCCCCCACGCTCGCCACCAAGCCCGTTGACGGCCTCTGTCCGACCTCCACCACCACCTCGCCCCCGACGCGACTCGTCCCCACCCCACGCCTCACCTTTCTCCCGATCCCGCCACCAGGACCCCCGGCCTCGCCGGCTGCTCGATGCCCCTTCCTCGCCATCTCCCCGGTCCCTGCCGCCGTCCTCTCTGCTACCGGCGCCCTCTCCTTCCTCCTTCGTCCCTGCCGTCAGGTGCCCTCGGCCTCCAAGCGTCACTGCCGGCCCCAGAGCTACACCTCGCCTCCTGCCGCCATCTGCAATGCCCGCGAGCACCGCCGCCTCCTCTGCGCCCGCCGTCGGCCGCTGCCCGCTCTCCCTTGTCCACGTACAGGGCGCCGTCGTCATTGCCTTGCTGCCACCTTGCGTCTGCCCTAGGCCGCGTCCCTGGCCGCGTCGGCCTCGGGTCCCTCTTGGACATCTCTGCCTGCCTGGAAGCGCTCCACAGCGACCTGCCGCCACTGCGAGCCATTCCGTCGTGGGTGCCTTCACCGACCTCCTCTATGTGTTCCGCCTGTGCGTGTGTTGGTGGATGCTAGCCTTGTTCTGGCCATGTCGGATTGTGTTGTTCCAACGTGTGGATGTGGAGTGGTTGTTGTACTGATGTGGTGGAATTCCCTGATGTGGTGCTATCCGATGAACCACCCACCTGCGCAATCCAAGTCCAGCACTAACAATCGATGCTGATCCAAGTTCCGCCTTCGATGAACAGAGGCGAATCCGAAGCCGACCCCTGGAACTCGAAGATCGTCATCATGATTCGGCAAGACCTTCTTCATGGATCCTCAAGTACTCCTTCATGGATCCTCGAAGCCCGAACTACAAGGTCGCCTTCCCGGAATCCGAAGACCAATCCCGTTGAGACCGAACCCGAACCACATCGAACCAAGATCGTCGACCCCTATGTGTGACCCCTTTTCTCGAAGCCCTATTTTATAGATGATATATATACTTGTGCATATAAATTGACATGCTTTCATACATATTATGTGGTTTGGGGGCCTTATGCCGATTCACCTCATAATTAATATGGAGGCCATATGCGGGCGAATCTAGTCTAATTTTGGCCCCATTTAAATTTGTGTAGTGAACCGATGCCATGTTTTGACTTGTTAAGACAACATTTAAATTGCGGGGTAGCTAAAACAACTTGATCCACCTAATTAATTGTCGGGACCCGGGTTTCGCTTAATTACCCTAATCACATCGCATCTTTTCAATGTCATCCATCATACATGCAACATGCCCGATCTTCTGCCGTAGTATTAAATAGTGTATCCGGTGTTTCTTCTAGTGCTTTGCTTCTTCACGGATTAGGCCGATGAGTTGATGCGAGTGTTGACCCGATCTTCGGATGAACCTTTGGCAATGTTTTCCAGGCGAGCATTCTCTCTCTTTCTACCTATTTTATATTTCTAGTCTTTATTTCCTCCTGTTGATCTATTGCTAGCTATGTTGCGATGCTATAGATTCCATACCCCTTTATACTTCCCTACAGCCTCTATATTGCCATGGACACCTCCTATTACCTGTTGTTTGGTAGATAGTCGGCCTTGCGAGTCATAGTCGCTTGCTCAGGTGCTTCTTCGCGTCGTCGATGTTCCATCGTTGTGGGATGGTTGGCACATGCTTAATGGTGGAGATAATCATGGCTTTAATTACCGTTTAATAATTAAAATTGAAAGTAGGTAAATAATGCAGAGGCACCGGTGGGTAATAGACAATATTTGGTTTTTAACCGCCCACTTGTGTCCCATAGGATCCCAAGTTCTTGACACCTGTTCCGTCATCGAGCGTGCTAACCACAGGTGGGTTGTGTGGGCACCCCCATCGATTTAGTACCTGATTTCAAAGTACTGTAATGGGGGCCACAAACTAGTTTGGGGCTTTATTACTATCCTGTACTTATGCCATGCTTTACTGCTTTATTTACGATTGCGTGTGGAGCTCCTGTACTATTTAGGAACCCCATGATACGTTTTTGCTGTATCGACAAGCCCAGTCACAATTTTGGGTTCCCAGTCGTTTACAGCCGTCGACACAAACCCTGGGTCCGTCTCAGAGACCGACCGACTTCGTTATGGGTAGCTTAGTGGGATGGCCCCCATGTGCTTCCTTTGGGTCTAGGAAACGTCGTGTCTGAAACCCCGTCGACATACCGTTGGGTGTATGTTTTGTGATCTTGTACCTACCTAATCTAACAACAAGGGTGTAGGTGCGTGTGGAAACTTTGGTGCACCCTTGCAGGGTTAAATCTTTTTGAGAAGCCGTGTCCACGGTTATGGACGATTTGGAGCACAGTTCTCGATCATAGAAAACTATAACTAAAGTTTACTGTTATAATATGACTTGCATCTGATATGATTAGTAAGTTGGATAACCACCATGGAATGAATGAATAAAACTGCCAAGTGTGTGAGTTTCCTCGGATTGACTTCCTCGTTTGGTCTCGAGGGGGAAATACCAGGATGGGTATGTTTGGTGGTAGTATCAGGTTGTTCTGAATAGGTCTTTCTTATCCCTCTCTGATAGCCAACATTTGTATCGAGTCTCTATAGGTTGTTTAGTGCATGCTGCGCTGCCGCTTCAGTCCACCATACCTATCTAGGCGAGGACCGCCGAATTCTAAGACTCGCCATGTACTGGCCTCAGTACCGACCGCTCTCTTTTTCCTTTGCCCTTTGTCGGCACCCCTTTTGTTTAAGCAGGTTTTGAGATCGACGTCGTTAGCAGGGTTACCCTTCCGGCTTGGCCTGGGCAGGGTTATGGACGCCATTGGTTATTCTTCAAGGCTCTTAGCCTAATTTGCATCTTGTCCGTACTCGGACGCTGTATCATTTACAAGGTGATTTGGATCTTTGTACTGTATATCTGTATTCTTGACTCATGGAGTCGTGTTGTATATATCAGTTCTGTGGGTTCTAGCGTGGACTATTGTGTAATGATATTACTTCATTTTCCACCCGCACGCAAGTGCCTGGTGGGCACCTTTGAATCATTTCTATGCGGGTTTGGCGGGAATCGCTAAAACTTGCATAGGGCCGATCCAAGGGTGTTACAGGTCTAGCCCAGCGGGAAGGCGTGGAAGAGGAGCCGCGCTTCAGACGCCCGGTTGTGTGAGGCCCTCGTCGTCAATGCGATGCCCGCCTACTCCACCACGCCACTCCCTATAGTCCACCACACCAGGGCTGACCTACCTCGGGCGATCTAATCCCCTTCCTGATCTAGGCAGGGAGACCGAGGATCCAACCTGCACTCTATGGGAGGAAGATGACTGCAGATCAGTCACTAGTGGAAATGAGGCCTTTTGTTGAGATCGCAAATGGGCTTTAACACCGGTTCTCCTACAAACCAGTGTTAAAGGGGGCACCCGTACCAGCATGGTCCAGAAAGCAAAAAAGGAGCACCCCCTTTAACACCGGTTCGAGCCATGAACCGGTGTTAAAGGCCCTGCACCAGTGGCCCACGCAACCCCCCTTAACACCGATTCGTGGCTTGAACCGGTGTTAAAGGGGGTGCGCCTATATAACACACCGTAGCCCACACCCCTCTCTCTCTCATTTTTTCACTCTCATTTTGGAGCTTAGCAAGAGGGTGAGAGGTGTGCTAGTTTGGGATTTTTCCCTATGCACAAGAGGTGTTCGGTGAAATGCCCAAGAGCTCGAGTTAAGTTTTCTCGTTGCTCTTTCCTTCTCGGTCGAGGTCGACAACTTTATTTTTTCATGTGTCATTGATGTACTATATAAGTGGTCATCTCCCTATTAATTTTTGATATAGTACTATATAATGTAGATGAACCAGCAATGGATGTACGGTGACCGACGCACTTCCGAGTACATTACGGGCCTCCAAAATTTCATCGTTGTGGCGAATGCAAACCATGGTCACAATGGTTTTATGTGCTGTCCGTGTGTTCACTGTCAGAACAATAAAGACTACTCAAATACCAGAACCATTCACGCCCACCTGCTTCAATCCGGTTTCATGCCCAGCTATAATTGTTGGACCAAGCACGTAGAAAAAGGGGTTGTGATGGAAGACAACGAAGAAGAAGAGGATGATGACAACTATCATAATATGTATCCTGAATATGATGATACTGCAACGGGGGTAGATAATGAAGATCAAGAGGCAGCAAATGAGCCCGCTGATGACGATCTTGGTCGGGCCATTACTAATGCAAAGGAAGAATGTGAAACTGAAAAGGAGAAGGAGAAGCTGGAGCAGATGTTAAAGGATCACAAAACATTGTTGTGCCTAACTTGCGAAGATGTCCACAAAAATCTAGGTACCACACTGGATTTGCTGCAATGGAAGGCAGAGAATGGTGTGACTGACAACACATTTTCAAAGTTGTTGGTAAAAATGAAGAATCTGCTTCCAAGAAATAATGAATTGCCCGACAGTACATACCAAGCAAAGAAGGTTGTCTTCCCTCTAGGATTAGACGTGCAGAAGATACATGCCTGCATTAATGAATGCATCCTCTACCGTGGTGAGAAGTACGAGAATTTGTATGCATGCCCGGTATGCACTGCACTGAGGTATAAGATTAGACGAGATGACCCTTGCGATGTTGAGGGCAAAGACCCTAGGAAGAAGGTTCCTGCCAAGGTTATGTGGTATGCTCCTATAATACCACAGTTAAAACGTCTCTTCAGAAATAAAGAGCATGCCAAGTTGTTGCGATGGTACATGGAAGACCGTAAGAAAGACGCGATGTTGAGACACCCTGCTGATGGGTCATAGTGGAGAAAAGTCGAGCGAGAGTACCCGGACTTCGCACGTGATGCAAGGAACTTAAGGTTTGGTCTAAGTACAGATGGCATGAATCCTTTTGGTGAGTAGAGCTGCAGTCACAGCACCTGTCCTGTGACTCTATGTATCTATAACCTTCCTCCTTGATTGTGCATGAAGAGGAAGTTCATTATGATGCCAGTGCTCATCCAAGGCCCGAGGCAACCCGACAACGACATTGATGTGTACCTAAGGCCATTAGTTGAAGAACTTTTACAGCCGTGGGCCAAACCAGGTGTACGTATGTGGGATGAGCACAAAGGGGAGCCATTTGACCTACGAGCGTTGCTTTTCGTAACCATCAATGATTGGCCTGCTATCAGTAACATTTCAGGGCAGACAAACAAGGGATTCAAAGCATGCACGCACTGTTTAGATGAGACTGAAAGTGTATATTTGGATAAATGTAAGAAGGTTGTGTAACTAGGGTATCGTTGATTTCTTCCGAACCTGCATCCCGTAAGAAAGAAAGGCAAGCATTTCAAACGTCTGGCAGAACCCCGGAAGAAGCCGGTCCTCCGTACCGGTGATGAGGTATTTGGTATGGTCAAGGACCTAGAAGTAATCTTTGGAAAAGGTCCTGACAGTCTATCTGTTATGAATGACGATGCCGGACATGCGCCCATGTGGAAGAATCAATCTATATTTTGGTACCTACCCTATTGGAAAGTCCTAGAGGTCCGCTCTTCAATCGACGTGATGCACGTGACGAAGAATGTTTGCATGAACCTGCTAGGCTTCCTGGGAGTGTATGGGAAGACAAAAGATACACGGGAAGCACGGCAGGACCAGCAACGTATGAAAGACCCTGAAGAGCCTATGCATCCTGAGAACGAGAAGGGTAAAGGACGCCACTTAACTCCTGCCAGCTACGCTCTTACCAAAGCAGAGAAGGAAATCTTTTTTGAATACCTGAGCAGTATCAAGGTCCCGTCTGGCTTCTCGTCGAATATAAAGGGAATAATAAATATGGCAGAGAAAAAATTCTAAAATCTGAAGTCTCATGAATGCCACATGATTATGATGCAATTTCTTCCGATTGCGTTGAGGGGGCTTCTACCTGAAAATGTTCGAGTACCCATTGTGAAGCTATGTGCATTCCTCAATGCAATATCTCAGAAGGTAATCGATCCAGAAAGCCTACCAGGGTTACAGACAGATGTGGCCCAATGTCTTGTCAGCTTTGAGTTGGTGTTCCCACTATCCTTCTTCAATATTATGATGCATATCCTGGTTCACCTAGTATAAGAGATTGCCATTCTCGGTCCTGTATTTCTACACAATATATTCCCCTTTGAGAGGTACATGGGAGTCTTAAAGAAATATGTCCATAACCGTGCTAGGCCAGAAGGAAGCATCTCCAAGGGCTATGTAACAAAGGAGGTCATTGAGTTCTGTGTTGATTTTATTCCTTACCTTAAGGCTATTGGTGTTCCAGAAGCACGACATCAGGGGAGACTGTGTGGAAAAGGCACCCTAGGATGTAAAGCAATGATATGTAGGGACGGGCATTCTCTCAATCAAGCACACTACACGGTTTACAAAGATCTATCTTGGTTGCCCCGTATATCAATGAACACAAGAATTTTATATGCCTCAAACACCCAGGGCAGTCTGATGAATGGATTATAAGTGAACACATGGCGAGTTTTGGCGGCTGGCTGCAAAGACTTATCACGAATAAGACCACTATTGGAGATCAGCTGTACTTGTTGGCCAGGACACCATCTTCAACTGTATGTACTTTCCAAGGGTACGAGATAAATGGGAATACATTTTACACGATAGGCCAAGATAAAAAGAGCACCAACCAAAACAGTGGTGTCCGCTTCGATGCAGCAGAAGACAATGGGCAAAAGACCACGTATTATGGGTTCATAGAGGAGATATGGGAACTTGACTATGGACCTAATTTTAAGGTCCCCTTGTTTCGGTGCAAATGGGTCAAGCTAACAGGAGGAGGTGTTGAGGTAGACAAGAAGTACGGAATGACAATAGTGGATCTCAACAATCTTATGAAGGTAGACAAGAACTTAGACGAACCATTCGTCTTAGCCAATGATGTGGCTCAGGTTTTCTATGTGAAGGACATGTCTACCAAACCGAAAAAAGAAAAAAATAAGCAAACATATACATCACACGATGAGCCAAAGCGTCACATAGTTCTTTCAGGGAAAAAAACATCGTGGGAGTGGAGGACAAGACAGACATGTCAGAAGATTATAATAAGTTTGATGAAATTCTGCCCTTCAGAGTGAAGACTGACCCAACCATCCTGTTAAACGGTGCTGATACTCCATGGTTACGGCCGACGCGATCATAAGATTGACTATATGTATTATTTGAGACATTTTTTGCACACATATGTATCTCAACATGGAAATCAATGTCATATTTCTTCTGTTAACACTATATGTATTAAATGAGCCATTTTTCTTCCCGCCATTTCTTCCTGCCATTTTTCTTCCCGCCATTTTTCTTCCCGCCAGTTCTTCCCTCTAGTTATCTTCCTGCCATTTCTCACTATATATATGTAGGGTTGGCCTCCATTGTCATTGCACATCTCTAGACTCATATCTGCAACCTCATCACACTTTCCCATGGCTTCCACCGTACCACTAACCCCCAGGGAGGCGGAGGCGCTTTTCCCTCGAACTACCCCTGCCCTCCGGGCTACTGGGTCCCCGTCGGCTGGATGCTGAGCGCCGGAGGTGTGCCGGTTCCTCCTGTCCCTCTAGGTGTGGTGCGCCGGATGGCCATCACGAACCACTACTACTTCGAGCTCACGGCGGAGCAGCGGAAGAATCCCAACTGGCATCCCGACTATTTCCCGACTTGGGAAGCCTTATTTGGGGATCGGCGTGAGAGGGCGCTCGCCAGGCACGAGGAGGACGACCCACCTCCTCCGAACTTCAATGAGGCCGGCCGTCGGCTGTGGTGGCGCGGTCGGACTCTCCAGAGCGTCATGGCCTACGACACTGCCGCCGACTCTAACCCCCGTCTGCGCTACCCTCAAGTCCAGCCCACGCGTACTCAGCTTTCAAGGTTCAACTACGGCGAACCCGACGACGACAGCGACGACGGCCGCGGTGAGTACGACGACTACAATGGCGAGTATTACAGGTGTAGGCAGGAGGTTGGCTAAATCACTCCAACATTCCAAAACAAGTTCGGACGATTGTGACTTAATCTGGCCATGTATCTTAATTTTCAGTTCTTCTATGTATCTTAATTTTCAGTCGTGCTTTGTTAGTTGTGTTATGTACTTTAATTCCAGTTCTATCGTAATAAAATTTTCTTCCCGCGCATTCTGCCCGCCCTTTCCCATATGTTACTAGTTTGAATAGTTAGAATTTTATTTTTAAAAACAAAAAATGTTTTAGGATTAATTATTCAAATACAAACAATTTTCAGGTTGAAAGTTTTGTCAGATTCCAAAGTATACAAAAGATGCTAAATTTAAATATCCAAACAATTCAAAAATGTTAATACAAAATAAAATATGATTTTCTATAATAAAATAGGGTTATATTCCTTTTCAGATGCTTAATATTTCTTAAGTTCAAATTTTTAGGGTTTGACTATTTTATTTTTGTCTTAATTGAATAATCAAAATTTATATTTAAGTGGTTTAATCATTTTGAAAATCTTCATCTACAGTAACTATAAAATGTTTTTATATGAATGGATAGATCTTATTTTTCTGAAAATTATGATATATTATTCATATTTTTCTGAGTTGCAATGAAAAAGATATGAATTTTCTAAATTCTATCCTATTTTTTGAATTAAAAATGCCCCCAACCCTTTAATGTATGAAATAAATGCCCCCTTTAACATCGGTTCCAGCCACGAACCGGTGTTAAGGGAGGGGGTGCACGCGCGAAACGAATTCCCCCCTTTAACACCGGTTCATGGCTAGAACCGGTGTTAAAGAGGGGGGGGCGAAACGAATTCCCCCCTTTAAGACCAGTTCGTGGTTGGAACCGGTGTTAAAGGGGGGTGTATAAAAGCAGGCGTCCTCTTCCTCTTCCCCCAGATCAAGTAGATCGAGGAGGAGAGGAGCTAGCAGAGGGACAACGCTGCTAGGCTGCTCCACGCGCCATTGCCATCCGCCGCCGTCGCCGCCACGCCAGCGCTGTCTGCCACCGCGCCCGCGCCGTCCCACCGCCGTCCACGCCCGGTGCCGCGACGCTCGGAGCCGCCGCCAACCGTCCTCCACTCGCCGCCGCACGCGGCAACCCCGCCGTTTGCCGCCGGTGAGGAGCCAAAATTGGTTGAATATTTGATATATTGTTGTATAATGTTGTATATATGTGTATATATTGTTATTGTTGTATATTGTTGTATATATGTGTATATATTGTTGTATATATGTGTATATATTGTTGTATATATGTGTATGTATTGCTGTATATTGTTGTATATATGTATATATATTGTTGTTGTTGTATATTGTTGAATGTATATATATTGTTATTTTTGTATATTGTTGAATATATGTATATTATTGTTGTATATATATATATGAAATCAGTGTATTGTATATATATTGTTGTGATTTAATATATGCCACCGTGCGCCCCCGCGCCGTCCACCACACCGACGACCACCGCGACCATTGCCGTCGACCCTGACCCGCTGCCCTCGCTGATCCTACACACGCGTCGTGTTGGTTCAAACGCACACCCTCACGCATCCCCGCTCTCGCCCTAGCGCCACCAGCCGCTGCCCTAGCACACCTCTCATTGTTAATGGCATTATAACCATGCATTGTTAATCAACTTTCATGACAAGTTAATTAGAAGAAGTAAATGTACCCTCTCATATGAATCCAGGGTTTTTCCGAATTAGGGTTTGGACCCTGTTTAAAATGACCAAGCATGTATTAGGGTTACATTTCAATACTTTTAACCTGTCATATCATCATCCTTGCTCGAGCATTTCAATAGATGTATTACTGATATTTGTGTGATAATATTATTGTTTTAGAAACTATGGATCCACTCAGTAGAAACCTTGAAGAGGAATAAATAATGGAGAACATGATCCACGAGGACACCTCACAATATCTGAACTTGGAGGGACATGATGATATCTCAAGTAGTCAAGGAGAAGATTGCGACTCCGGTGAATGCACTTTAGTGATTACAAAGTCCGTCGAGGTATATGCATGGATTAAGCTTCTACTGACTTGCACCGATTGATTTATATATATATATATGTGTACATGTATTAATTAACACTTATTTCTTCTTTTAGCCCTCCGGATCGACTAGCCAGCAATAATATTCTTCTACAAAAAAGAGCAAGCGAGGCGCGAGCCATCGGTTGAAAGATCGTGCAAAGTTCACGTTCGAAGCAGTCCGTGTTGATAGCAGGCTGATGGAGCCCAAGAAGGCCGCTGACAAATTTATACGTCAGGCTGGAGTTCTTGTTAGGGACCAAATCCCAATCATAATTGAATATTGGAATAAGCCAAAGAAGGGCAATGGTACCTTTGTCGATGAAAGATCCAAAGAAACGCTTTGGACTTCGCTGTTGGTAAATTTCACCCTACCGCCAGAGGAGGATGAAAATAAACCGGTTATAAAGGAAAAGGTCAAAGAGTGGACTATAAAGAAGATGGCTGATGCTTTCCGCAACTGGAAGACAAAATTGAACAAATTTGTCAAAGCTCGCAAGACTCCAAATTTCGAAGACGCATATTATGCGAAGATAAGACCTCACTGGCCCGAATTTGTGGCGTACAAGGAAGGTGCTATAGCTATAAAGAGGTCAGAAACCAATATGCTAAATGCCCAGAAGAAGGAATATCACCAAAGGACGGGGTCAGGTGGCTACATATCTCAGAGGCCTAAGTGGGAGGAAGCTAAGAAGGCCCTGCACACTAGAGGGATCACACCCTAGACACATGGGTGGGACCTACGTGCAAAGACTTGGTTCTACGGAATCGGGGCAAGGTTGGACCCAAAAACGAGATTGTGTATCTTCCCTACAATTCTTGCCAAACCCATCACTAAACTCATCACGGCATAAGAGAAAACAGCCGCCAGGACCTTCCATCCCGACAGAGAGAATGACCAGCTGACACGCGCCATCGGTAAAAAAGAACGCCCTGGGCTTGCACGAGGCACATGGGGTATGACGTGGAAGGATGGGTTTGCCGAGTGGGGCGGCTCTTACAGATGGCGCGACAGAAAATAAAAAGAGCATACAGACTGGATGACATAGATAGAACATGCACTTGTGGTGCTGCAGGCGCAAGTGAATAAACAAAAGAGCCAGCAAGCTACCGGCCCATCTCAGCGGCACGAAGATCCTGCATTGGAAGCTGCCGGCGGCCTAGACTCTGCGCGGAAAAGCAACATGGCTTCCACGGAGAACGTGCAACCCACGCTTGAAATGGCGGGTCCTCGATACCCCGTGGATGAGATCACGGAGAGCAAACACGCCGAGCTGCATGTGAGATTAATGGGCTTATCCATTAAGGTGGTGGTCGGCTATGCCTTACCTCCTGTAGCTGGTGGAACTTACCACTGCCGACCGATTCCAGATGACTATGCTATTGTCGGGGTGGATGAGGTTGTGAAGGAATATGAGGAAGCACAGCTTGACCATGCTACAGGTGAACGGGAAACTCAACTCAAATTTGCAGTGAAAACAACCATTCTTTGGAAGAAGGAACACATCATGCTTCCAAATTGGAGGCCACTGGCACCCCCGCCGTCTCCGCAGCGTCAGCAGTCTGAGCCGCCTCAGCCGTCTCCAAGTCATCAGAATACTCCCCTGTCGTCTCCGTCGCTTCAGCCATCTCCTGCGCGTCAGCCATCTTCGGCGCGCCAGCCATCTCCTGCGCGTCAGCCATCTCCTGCGCGTCAGCGTAAGTGGAAGAGCACTGCCACGAAGAGCATCACTAGCATTGCCACGAAGAAATCCGCAGGAAACCGTATGCCAAAGAGTTCAAGAAACTACATCCTGCAGCCTTCCGCCAAGCCATTGCCGGTATTACCATGGAATCGCAGTGACGAGGAGACCAAGAGGATCTCGGAAGAAGAGGTCAAGAAATTCTTTGCACCTAGACGGGCCGAGGCAAAGGAGAAACTAGATCCGGCGGTGGTGGAGAAGTTTTACAATAATCTTTTCAAACCTAACCCCACTTGTGCCGGACTACGAGCGCCAGATTATGAAGGGGGATGCAAGGCGTAGGGAGTCTAAAAGTAGCAGTCGTGCGGCACCCCAGAAAACAGTTCCCAGGCTCGGAGAGCAGGAAAACCAATCATGTGCCCCTCTCCAAGTGTTCAAAACACGGATAGCTCCTCCTGTAAATGATTACGAGGCAGAGCTACAAAGAAAGGCCAATGAGATGGGGATGACTTACATTGCATACTTGAACATCATGTTAGACAACTTGCCCAAAGGCGATGTCAACCCCATACAACCATGGAAGTATGGGAAGAATATCGTCAAGAAAGAGGAGCTCAAGAATCTAGCAACAAAGATGCGAAGATTGCATAAGTGGTACCTTGATTTCTGCAAGACGAGAAAGGAAGAATGGATCACGGCGCATATAAGAGATCAGATTTTCTTGTGAGGAGACGACGAGATCACCTTCAACATTCAAGACTTGCATTTTCTATTCAATCAGAAGGAACTCGACAAAGCTGCCATCAGCCTTTATTGTGTGTAAGTACTATTTCTGTAATTTCTATCTCATCTCATTCAATTCATTAATTGCATGTATATATATGCTCACCATATATGTATATCCTATTATGCAGGAAAAAGGTTATGGAATGCATGAAAGGAGGCCCTTTTGACATTGGGTCCGTTTACCCAAATAGAGTTCATGAAGAAGTGGTAAAACACAAACCCGGGCAATTAGAAGATTTCTTTCTAACGTCTTTACTGAGACAACAAACCAAAAAGGAAATACTATTGCCTTACAACTTCTCATGAGTGTTACCCTCTCTTGTACACATTCTGTTCCGGCTTACTCGATGTTAAGTGTAACTGATGATGAGTTATGCTTGCGTAGGTTCCACTTTATTCTGCTAGTCATTCAAGTTGACTCAGGAAAATTCCTTGTCATGGACTCGTTACGAAAAGACCAAGAGCTATGGGCAGACTTTAAAGAGATGCTCCAGAGGTAATTTCAATCATATTATCGCACTAGATCGGCAACTTTCATGACAACAGGTAATTATTTACTTCTTTATCCATTTTATTTACCGGACAGGGTTTGGAAAAGGTTCACGGGCAGGGCCGTGGGTGAATTGTCAGAAGAACTAAAATTTGTAGACCAAAATGTAAGTAATACTAGCCAGCTAGGTCTGCGTATCTCTTTGATTCTGCTTCCAATTCCATTATATCATGCTTTATTGATTATTATTTTGATTGAACTCTCTATTCTCGTAAAGTGCACGCATCAGGGACCTGGCAATAACTTATGTAGATACTATGTTTGCGAGTTCATTCGCAACACGATATGTGCAACGGGCCAAGCCGCACTAGAACAACTTAGAGTAAGTAAACACAGTATACAACATTATTTTATTACCATCAGTTGTGTTGAGTTTTATTCTTATATATATATATATATTGACCCAATTATTCATATATATTTAGATCGAACGGATGCGGGACCAACTCCTACCATTTGACCGCATACGAGCCATTCAAGAGGAATTGGCGGGGTTCATACTTGATGAGGTCGTCACGTCCGGCGGAGAACTCTTTAGATATCCACCAAAATGAACATGTATGGAGATGTTATATTGTATATATACTTGAACGTGTTTGTCTTGTACTTGATGCTTCAACGTGTACGGAGAATACCACAATGACGATGTTTGTGTATAATAATAGTTGCTTAATTATTCATGTACTCGTTTATACCGACGATGTATGTGTATACCTCTCTCAATCGATTCCTCTCTCCCCGTCCCCGCCGCGCCGCAGAAATCCGCCCAGAACGGGGCGGCGGCAGAACTCTGCCGCGACAGAGATTTATGCCGTTTTCCTACCGCGACAGAGATTTATGCCGTTCTCCTACCGCGGCAGAGAACCTTTAACACCGGTTCGTGTTATAAACCGATGTTAAAGGGAGGGGGGCTGAGCGCTGCGGCAGCCCCACGTGCGCCACCCTTTAACAGCGATTAACCGCTGTTAAAGGAAGGGGGGCTCTAACACCAAACCCCCAACAGCGGTTCTGAAACCGCTGTTAGAGGGTCTCCTGAACCGCTGTTAGAGGGTATGTTGTGCACTAGTGAGTGGAGCCTTTGGGTTTTATGTTCAGAGTAGAACCACCAATTGACAAAGCAGTCGAGTCTATGTTAGTTTCATATCAACATTGTACCAGGTAGGTTTCTACTATAAGCAATTCTCCATGTTGTTCGGTTACTTGAAGTATCGAATCCACGTTATGGCTGTGTACTCAAAAGACTACACATGAATTTTGCAAGTCAAAGACCCCAGCTTATGGATGAACAAAAACACACTAGATGATTGACCAGTCAGGCCCAATTTTCATCTCCCCAACCATTTTGCTCTTAAATCGATCTGTAAGCCTAATGGGAGGACGGCCAGTAGTAACACCGAGTCCGAGAGCTGAGGCTGCCCTGCCTGCGGAATTGGTCAGACCACCTCCGGCAATCAGGCATACGGCCATCTCAACGAGTGTCGGCCAAGCAAGTTTGTATGTCCACATTGTCAATTCGTCGATAGGCGATTGCCCGATCAACGCATCATCGTCAGTTCGTCTGTCCACATCCACTTCGGAAGCACGACGAGGCCCTTCCCTTTTATTGTAAGTTCTATTTCTTTCTCTTCAAATTTTTAGAGTATTAGTGTAGTTTAGAAATCCATAATTCTTGTTCTACACGATCTGTCGTTTTAGCTTAGAAAACAAGAACTGTTGTTCTACCGTTTCAGGGATAAATACAAAGCAAAGGTTTTTCTTTCTATAAGAATTATTTGTACTGCTGTCTTTCTTATACCAGTATTCCCTCCGATCCATATTAATTGACTTTGATTTGTCAAAATTTGGATGAACCTATATATTAAATAGTGTCTAGATTCACTCAAATCTAGACAAATTTGAGTCAATTAATATGGGCCAGAGGGAGTAGCTTTTTATTGCCAATTCTAAAATTTGGTAAATGGACATATTTGTGAAGAAGTGGCTGTCAGATTCTAATATTGCAAATTCTTCACAGTGATCAACTGAAAACGAGGAACTTAATTTCTAATATCAGTAGCTTTTTTTGTCAGATCTGAAGTTTGTTAAATGGATAATTTGTGAAGAAGTGTGTTCTATTTTTTCAGCTGATGTCCTTAATGGGCTAATCATGTATGATGCATACGCTGAGGGACAACCTTAGAATTTTCGATCATCACACGTACATGAATATATGACAAACCTGCATTGTTCCCCATGGTTTTTATTTAGGGTGTCAATAAAACTTGAGCATCGATCAAATGCGTCAATAATTTGGTCGGCGTGTATTTTTGCAGCCAGCACACCGTTAGTTGTGTAACTACCTCGGTGAATTACGCTCCTAGTTACAAGCCTGGAAGAGCAGAAATGGTTGAAATAGTACGGTGGGGCCCAAATGCCACTCACAGGTAGTCCTTTCGGCCGTCCCAACCATTTCTAAACATCGGGACAAGAACGGGCGGCGTAATCGGAAGGCGAAGGGATCAACTACATACACAAATGAGTATGTATGCAAGCCACCATACAACAGTACATCAGAGCCATTCCATCTAAAAAGAAAGGAAATATAGCAACGCCATACGGCAAGATCCAAAATCCTAGATAGATATAATAGTTTAGGATATCTCCTCATACATCAAACATCAGAGTATCAAGCGGAAGCGGAAGACAAAATCCGAGTACGGATAAGAAGCAAATCGGCATAAGATGCCCCATAAATAAGCAGATCCCGCCCACAGATCTCACGGATCCCCGTTCCCGGAATCTCTACACCGAATGATCGTTGCCCACATCGTCCGTCTCTTCCACCCAGTATCCATCTTGCGAGTGTACCTGTTCATCTGAACCAATAATTTATCGTGTGAGACCCTAGGGGTACTCAGCAAGTCTTTATGCCTCTAAAGGGGACACAACCTGGGGTGACGCAATTGCAGCAAAAGATAAACCCTAACAATTCTATAGATAATCGCTAACCATCCGCCTAACCAAAGATAGAAGGATGTCCGTGAATTAATAAAAACAGTTATAACAGTAATAACGGTAATCTCAACAGATCCATCCTCCTCCTCGCTTACCGACGAGGAAGCGGACGAACAGCCCCCCATCCGTTGGCAGTTTTATTATCCATTCCGTGAGTGTTGCACTATTTACTAGTCAGGTACCTAGTCTAGTCAAATTAAAAGCGGTACTTTAGTTATGCTTGTCTATGATCGAGAAACTGTGCTCCAAGTTGTCCATAACCGCGGACACGGCTTTCAGAAAGTTTTACCCTGCAGGGGTGCACAAATAGCAACACACACTCGATATGCCTCGGAAAAACCAAATCAAAACCCAACGAGGCAGTCACGATAGAGCAATTACAGGATTCAGAAATATTTCAGGGGGCCACCCCATTAAGCTACCCGCAACGAAGCTGGCCGGCTACGAGACGGACTCAAGGTTTGTGTGGCCGGCTGTAAACGACTGGGAACCCGAAAGTGTGACTGGGCTTGTCGATACAGCGAAAACGGGTCACGGACCTAAACAGTACAGTGTGCAGTACCTCGCACAATTTAAATAAAGTAGTAAAGCATGGCATAAGTACAGGATAGTAAATAAAACCTCAAACTAGTTTGTGGCCCCAAGAAATAAGAATGAATCAAGCTCTGGCTCAGGGGGGTTCATAAGCCTCCCGGATGTGGATAGCGCGAATATTCAAGGAACAGGAATCAAGTACTCGGGGTCCTACGGGACACAAGTGAGCCTGAAAAACCAAATAGCGAATATGGCTCACCGATGCCAATTTCATTAGTTATCCCATTACTACTCAGGTTAAGTTGTTTAGGTACCTCGTTATCCACCAGACACTCACATACCCTACACATGCTGTTCTACGACTCGCATGGCTCAAACAACTCCTGTAGTAATGGCTCATGGGATGGAGGAACAAGCTTCGGTGGGGTTTAAATGTAAAGGCTATGCAATACTTGGGATTCAATTTAATGCAATCGCGACTCAATGATGCAAGAATAAGAAAGAGGCAATAGGTACTATATGTATGCAAGCACGTGGTAGTGCTTGCCTGGCAGCTCAGTTGAAGCGAGAGAAGGATCTGGGTGGTGCTCCTGGTTCTCTTGGTATATCCCCTGCTCAGCGTCTATTCGAAGAAGAACCAAACAAACAAGGGCCAACATAAATAAGGTGCACAAGCATATGAATAAAATGCGACAAGCAAACAATCATGCCATGATGAATGATGCACAATTTGCATGGCATTAAAGTAGCATGGCATGGGTGAGGTGTGAAGTACAAGATTAAACCATTTATGGGGTTTTAATCATATTTTATACTCAATTAAGTTGCTGTATACTTTATATTTATATGATGCATGCTGCAAAACAGAACATGGAATGCATAAACAGAAAGGTCTCGTCGAGCTAATCATTTTAGACATATTATTTGTTAAATTTGGAGTTATAAAACAAAAGTTATTAATTAAAAAAGGTGAAAGGGCATTTTATTGTAATTTTAATCAACTTGCAATTTTAAATGTTCAAAATATATTTTGGATGAAAGATTTGAATTCCTCACATTTTTCTGATTTGAAAACATATATTATTTGTATTAATTGGGTTTGTATTTTAAAAGTTATTTAAAAACAGAAATAAATTTGAATTTGAAATAATTTGAAAAAGATTTGAATTAAAACAGATATACAGAAAGTCTTTTGTTACACGCACGGAACCTAGCCACAGCCAATGACCAGTGGGGCCATGCTGACTGGGCGTCCACGCGCGCAGAAAAACCTTCTGCCACCGCAGCTGCTGCTAGCCTCAGAGGCCGACGGTGGGGTCAGAGCACTCGCGGGACCAGATGCCAGCGGCGAGCGGGGCAGGAACTGACAGGTGGGGCTGGGCTGGAGCGCGGGTTAAGGTTACAAAAAAGCCAAGGGGTTTTCTGGGAGAATTCCGCGGCGGCTGACTAGTGGGCCAGGCGGACCGCGGGTTAAGCGTCAAAAAGACGCAAGGGGGTATCTGCAAAACGAGGGCGCGACACTGTGGATCTTCCTCGCGGACAGATCGGTGCTCGCGCGCGGTGCAGAGCGGGGTGGGAGATCGAACGCGGGACCTAGGGCTCGCGCGCGGAGGGCGGAGCCACTGCGCTGGCCTGGGCTTGGTGTCAGGGAGGGTCGGCGCGGCCTATATAGGGTGCTATGCGGGGCAGAAGCGAGCAGACGCTGCGCTCGCCGACGCACAGAGCGTGCTCGATGAAACGCATAGCGGCCCTAGACGACGACAGCGCGGCGGAGCATGTCCAGGAGGTTTAGGGGCTCACCGAGAGTTGGTTGACGGTGTTGGATCGGGTCGGCGAGCAGCGGATCGGCGGCGAGGCAGACGCCGGCGAAGCTAGGGTTTGGGCTCGGGCGTCGACGGTGTCCAGCGTCCTGGCCTTCTCCTTCCTGGCTCCGTGTACAGGGTGACGTAGGGGAGCTGTGTGGTCTTCCTCGACACCTTAGAGCGCCACGCCACCGGCTGGATAAGGAGGGGGTGGTGGAGGCCGAGGGTTTTGCCGGCGATGGTGTGGCGGTGGTGAGGGACGGCAGGGAGATAGGGGAGCGTCCTGGGTAGATCTGGGGGTAGCTGGGTGAGGCAGAGAGGTGGTGGGGTGGATAGGAACGGAGGAAGGGAGGGGTAGTTGGCGTGGTGGAGGGGAAAGGTGGCGTCGGCCGCTTTTGCTCCTCCTTCACGTGCTGGCAGGCTCGGGCTGGACCAGGGCAGGGCAGGTGGGAGGCTTCCAGGTGGGGTCGACGTGAGGGCAAGGAGGCAGGGACAGGCTCGGGCTGGAGGGGCCCCTATGGCATAGAGAGAAAAAGAGAGAGGGAGGAGTAGCCTCGGGTTAGAGCTAGGGTAGGAGGGGAGAGGGGGTATGGCTCGGGCTAGGGTTTGTTTGGGTGGGGTAGCTAGGTGGCATGGTGGGGCCAGCTAGGTGAGAGAGAGAGGCCGAGAGAGGGGGGGGGGGTAGACTTAGGGTTTAGGTGAGAGGGGGATGTGAGGGTTAGGGTTAGATGGGGGTATGGTGAAAGATGGTTTTCCTTTTGGGCAAGCTCAAGCAAGACCAAGATCACACCAAGCTAGACCAAAAAGAGGGAGAGGTGGAATGGTTTAAGCAAGATCAACTAAGACCAAGCCAAAAGGAGTGGTAGAAAGAGAGAGATGATGATCCACTCATGATTCAAATAAAAACCAAATAATAGAAAAGGTGGCACTTGCATGGCCCATGCAAAATATTTATTGCCATGTTGATTCTTGTGAGAACAATTTTATTACATGGCATTATTATTATGCATTTCCAAAGGTGGAATAAAGCCAAGCAAAAGAAATGAAAGGATGCCCCAGGTGGAGTAGTTGGAGATGGCCATGTTTGAAATAAAATGGGACATGCTAGTGTGTATGTTCCACTAGATGATTACTAGTCCCAAAAATATCCCAACATGAGCATAATTCCATAATAATCCATATGGAAGCTAGGAGAAAAAGGTCCCACTCACAAGGCAGGCAAAGGTGGCCATGTGGCTCTCATATATCACTAATGTGAAAACATCATGATGCCAAGATGAGAGCATGTGGAAAAGAATTGGATCCATCCCAACCCACATGAGCTAGAGGTAAAATCCAAAGAAAGTGCAAAGCTCACATTTAGTTGGATGGTGGAATTATAAGGTGGTGAAAGAAAGGTGGTGGAGTTAAATAAAAGATATGCCCCCAACTCAACTTGGGCATTTAACAATATATTAACAGCCAAATACAATATCAAGAGGCAAATACAATTAACAATGCATATGAGAGAAGAACCAAATCAAAAGGGTTTTATATGATGCTCAAATGCAAAGTGGCATGATGACATGAGCATGATATAATGATGATGCAACAATTATATGTTTGAAGTAGCCATTATATTACTAGACCAAGTAGCATTACAATTGTTAGAAAATTGGGATGCTACAACTCTCCCCCACTGAACAGGAATCTCGCCCCGAGATTCTAGGAAGAAGAAGACACAAAGAGGGTAGGATACTTGGCACGGAGCTCATCTTCACGTTCCCAAGTGGCTTCATCAACGGAATGGTGCGACCACTGCACCTTGCAGAACTTGATGGACTTGTTGCGAGTCCTTCTTTCTGCGACTTCAAGGATTTTTGTGGGGTGTTCTTGATAAGACAGGTCTTCTTGGAGATTGATAAGCTCATGATCCACGGTCCTGCTGGGATCCTTGAAGCACTTCTTGAGCTGAGAGATGTGGAAAACATCATGGACTTTGAGTTTTTCCAGGAGCTCAATAGAATAAGCAACTTCTCCTCTTCTTCCACGAATTTTGAAAGGACCGATGTATCTAGGAGCCAGCTTTCCTTTGATACCAAAGCGGTGCGTGCCTCTCATGGGAGTGACACGAAGGTAAACGAGATCACCAGGGACATACTCCATGTCCGTGTGCTTCCTGTCATAATTGCTCTTCTGGCGACTTTGAGCAATCCTCAGATTTTCAAGAATGATGTGAACCTTCTCCTCCGCTTGAGTCATAATGTCAGGGCCAAACAAGATCCTTTCACCTGCACTCGACCAACCAATCGGAGTTCTGCATTTGCGACCATAGAGAGCCTCAAATGGTGCCATCTTTAGACTTTTCTGGAAGCTGTTGTTGTAAGAGAATTCAGCATAAGGAAGGCATTCTTCCCACTTCATGCCAAAAGAGATGACGCAAGCACGAAGCATATCCTCCAAAATCTGATTGATCCTTTCAACTTTCCCTTGCGACTGAGGGTGGTAAGCTGTGCTGAAGTTCAACTTTGTTCCCAAAGCATTTTGGAAACTTTCCCAGAACTTGGAAGTGAAGATGCTTCCACGGTCTGAACTGATCTCAAGCGGAACCCCATACAGAGAGACAATTCTGTTGATATAGAGCTCAGCCAACTGAATTGCAGAAATGGTTTCCTTGACGGGGAAGAAGTGAGCCACTTTAGAAAGCTTGTCAATGACAACAAAGATTGCATTGTTGCCCTTCTGCGACCTAGGAAAACCAGTGATGAAGTCCATCTCCACTTTCTCCCATTTCCATTCCAGGGGTTTCAATGGCTGTAGAAGACCGGAAGGTTTCTGATGGACAGCTTTCACTCTGCGGCAGACATCACACTCCGAGACATACTTTGCACAATATCGTTTCAAACCAGGCCACCAATATTGTGTTTTCAAGTCCATGTACATCTTTGTGCTGCCAGGGTGGATAGAAAGAACAGAATCATGCGCCTCCTTGAGAACTTGCTCTCTCAAACCCGGGTAGTTCGGAACAAACATCCGGTGTTCAAAGAAAAGCGTGCCTTGATCATCGACGTGGAAGGACTCATACTTCGGAAGCTGAAGTTTAGAGATGATCTTCCTGGTGTACGGGTCACCAAGCTGATGAGAGCGAACCTTTTCTTCCAAGAGAGGGTTCGCTAGAAGGTTCAGGAGATACCCTTGTTCCACAATTTCAAGGTTGAGCTGACGGAATTCCTCGCACAAGAGAGGCTGTTGTTCTTCCATCATGAGGTTGTTGACATAGGCTTTGCGGCTGAGAGCATCTGCCATGACATTAGCTTTACCCGGAGTGTAGTTGATGGTCAGATCGAAGTCATTGATTGCTTCAATCCATCTCCTCTGCCGAAGGTTGAGATCAGGCTGAGTAAAGATATACTTCAGACTCTTGTGATCAGAAAAGATCTCACAACGGTTACCAAGCAAGTAGTGCCTCCATACTTTCAAAGCAAAGACAACTGCTGCGAGCTCGAGGTCATGTGTAGGATAGTTGATCTCATGCGTCTTCAACTGTCGAGAGGCATAAGCAACAACTTGTTTTTCTTGCATAAGGACCGCACCCAATCCATGCAAAGAGGCGTCACAGAATATCTGGAACGGCTTGGATGTATCCGGAGGAACCAAGACTGGTGTGGAAGTGAGCTTCTCTTTGAGTGTCTCAAAGCTTGCTTGACATGCAGGAGTCCAAAGATATTTCTTGCCTTTCTTGAGGAGATCGGTAAGAGGCTTCGCTATCTTCGAAAAGTTCTGAACGAAGCGACGACAATAACTAGCCAAACCAAGGAAACTCCGCACTTCCTTGACATTGACAGGAGGAAGCCATTCAACAATTGTCTTCATAGTTTCCGGGTTGACTGCAATGCCCTTGGCGGAGATGACATGACCAAGATAGGTTACTTGAGGCAGCCAAAACTCACACTTGGAGAACTTTGCATACAAGCGATTCTCACGAAGCTTGTTTAGGACACACCGAAGGTGTTCTTCATGCTCTTCTTGGGACTTAGAATAGACTAGGATGTCATCCAGGTAGACCACAACGAACTTATCAAGATACTCCATGAAAACCGAGTTCATGAGCCTCGAGAAGGTGGCAGGTGCGTTGGTGAGACCAAAAGACATGACCGTGTACTCATACATGCCATAGCGGGTGGTGAAAGCTGTTTTAGGAACATCTTCCTTGCGAATCTTGATTTGGTGATAACCACTCCTCAAGTCAAGCTTAGAGAATACCACAGCTCCAGCTAGCTGATCGAAGAGATCATTAATCCGCGGAAGGGGATATTTATTCTTGATGGTTTTAGCATTGAGAGCCCGATAGTCAATACAAAGTCTATCAGTCTGGTCTCGCTTCTTCACAAAGAGGGTTGGGCTACCCCAGGAAGAAGTACTGTGTTGAATGAAACCCAACTTCTCTTGTTCATCAAGCTGTCGTTTGAGTTCAGCCAACTCAGCAGGACCCATTTTATAAGGCCGCTTGGAGATAGGAGCGGTACCAGGTTCAAGCTCAATTACAAACTCAACCTCAAGATCCGGAGGCATACCTGGCAACTCTTCAGGAAAGACATCTGGGAACTCACAGACCACCGGAACACTCTGAATAGCTTCCATAGCATCAACATTCAGAGCCGCCAAAGAGAAAAGCTGGATAGCAGGAGTCAGACTTGGAGAATAGACTATATGGCCTTCAGGAATCTTCAGAGAAACCGAGCGTTCAGCACAATCAATCACAACTGCATTTGCTGTCAACCAATCCATGCCCAAGATGACATCAATGTCAGAATTGCCCAGAACAATTAAGGACGCCGAGAACAAAGAGCCACCAATCTCAATTTGATTGCCATGGCTGATATGAGCAGCCCTCATGTTTGAACCAGGAGATAGAACCACCAGACGATGTGATAAAGGAACCATATCCAGATCCTGCTCATGCGCAAACTTATGCGAAACAAAAGAATGCGAAGCACCAGAATCAAACAAAACTCTTGCAGGGACTGAGTTAACGGGAAGCATACCCATCACAACTCCAGGTGCATGCTCAGCTTGAGCGGCGTTGACACAGTTGGCACGCGCAACAGTAGACCCGGGCTTGGTGTTGATGTTGAGAGCCCGAGGTGGTGGTGCACGAACCAAAGGATAGCTTGCCGCAGATCTTGGAGGTGGTGGAGGAAGAGCCTTGTTCTTCATCGGACAGTTCCAGTACTGATGCCCAGTGTCTCCACAAGTGAAACAAGCACCAGGTGGACGTGGAGCAACGTAGCCAGGGACTCCGCCAGGCGCTCCAGGGTAGTGGTGGTTGTAGCCCCTGGGAGCAGCAGTGAGGAAGTTTGGTGGCCTTGCCGCGTAGCTTGAAGGTCTTGGTGGAGCCGGGAGCGACGGTGGGGTGTTAGGAACCCAAACACGATGCTTAGAAGGAGCTGACATAGCTGAAGAGCTTGCTGCATCACGGCTGTGTTTCTTTGACTCCTCAAACACTTGCCTACTTGCCTCTTCCTGCAGAGCTGTATGCTGAAGTTCCAGAAAAGACGCCGGCCTTGCATGTGTGATTGCATACTTAATCGATGCATTGAGCCCTTGCCGGAACCTCTTTTGCTTCTTCTTGTCATCAGAGATCTCATCGCCACCATAACGAGAAAGGTTCATGAAGTTCCTGATGTAGGTATTGACATTATCATTACCCTGCTTGAGGTTGAGAAACACTTCCTTCATCCTCTCCATGACAATTTCTGACAGATACTGCTCTTTGAAAGCTCCAGTGAACTGTTCCCAAGTAGGCTGAAAACCAGTGCAGTTTGCCTTCAGGTAATTCTCCCACTAGAGAGCCGCGTCTCCCTTCAGAAGGTGACTAGCACACTTTACCCATTCTTGCTCAGGAACATCAGCAGTCACCAGTAGCCTTGACATCTCACGCAACCAATCATCAGCATCAAGTGGTTGATCAGAAACATCAAACTGGCGTGGGTTGAACTTCAGGAAGCTTTTGATGTCTCCTCGCTTGGGAGGTGGAGGTAGCGGAACAAACTCATTCCTCCTGACACTTTCCTCGAAACGCTGCTGGTTCTGCTGCATTGCTGCCAAGGCATTGGCGATGCTTGACAACGCTGCCCCCAGTTCAGGTTGTATGTCCTCCTCAGAACGGCGTGGTGGTGCCATCCTGTTATTGATATAAAACACAAGTCAGTACTATGATGGAGAATAATAATAATCCAAAATAGTACCAAGATGGAATTAATCAAGATCAAAGGATACAATTTACTAAGATGATATTAAAATATCAACGAAGTTCAAAGCACCTAGAAGATATTAAGCATATCGCACACGACTGAAAAGGAGTGTGGTACACAAATATATCAAAGAAAATTTTTCCACAAATTTCGGCATTAAAATACCAATAGATGCGCAAAATCACTTAACGAATCAAGATTAGTGACACTACCAATTCAATATACAAGAGCGAATGATAAGAGTAGTGGTATGGTCGCGACTCCATCCCGCACTCAAATCATTACTCCGCACATGAATAAGTAGAACACATATCCCAACCCCTTCTTCTCACGATGAACCTAAGGATTAGTGACTACGGAAACGAACACCCCAAACAAGATAACGTCGGATAACAAGGAGTAAGACAGATCGCGTCGGTATACAACGAATCAGATAGATCGCGTCGGTTTACAAAAGCCTGTCGGTATGGAATGTACCAACAGTTGATAACCAAAAGGCCGATAGAGATAACAACTTGGATGCAACAGATAGACAAGGGATTACACACACACACAACCTATGGTACTACGGAATCCCAGAACATGTGAATCCTAGTTTGAATTTTTAAGAAGAGGATTGAAAACGATACACTTCCTTACCAGAAAAGGGTGGGTGGGTGGGTAAGAAGAAAAGTGGAAGCAGTCCTACTCTCGCGTTTTGTTTTTCCCTAGTATACATAACTACCAAAATATTTGCTAGACAGACAACGACCATTTGGCTGAGACCCTGAAGGGCGGGATGGCTCTGATACCAATTGTAACTACCTCGGTGAATTACGCTCCTAGTTACAAGCCTGGAAGAGCAGAAATGGTTGAAATAGTACGGTGGGGCCCAAATGCCACTCACGGGTAGACCTTTCGGCCGTCCCAACCATTTCTAAACATCGGGACAAGAACGGGCGGCGTAATCGGCAGGCGAAGGGATCAACTACATACACAAATGAGTATGTATGCAAGCCACCATACAACAGTACATCAGAGCCATTCCATCTAAAAAGAAAGGAAATATAGCAACGCCATACGGCAAGATCCAAAATCCTAGATAGATATAATAGTTTAGGATATCTCCTCATACATCAAACATCAGAGTATCAAGCGGAAGCGGAAGACAAAATCCAAGTACGGATAAGAAGCAAATCGGCATAAGATGCCCCATAAATAAGCAGATCCCGCCCACAGATCTCACGGATCCCCGTTCCCGGAATCTCTACACCGAATGATCGTTGCCCACATCGTCCGTCTCTTCCACCCAGTATCCATCTTGCGAGTGTACCTGTTCATCTGAACCAATAATTTATCGTGTGAGACCCTAGGGGTACTCAGCAAGTCTTTATGCCTCTAAAGGGGACACAACCTGGGGTGACGCAATTGCAGCAAAAGATAAACCCTAACAATTCTATAGATAATCGCTAACCATCCGCCTAACCAAAGATAGACGGATGTCCGTGAATTAATAAAAACAGTTATAACAGTAATAACGGTAATATCAACAGATCCATCCTCCTCCTCGCTTACCGACGAGGAAGCGGACGAACAGCCCCCCATCCGTTGGCAGTTTTATTATCCATTCCGTGAGTGTTGCACTATTTACTAGTCAGGTACCTAGTCTAGTCAAATTAAAAGCGGTACTTTAGTTATGCTTGTCTATGATCGAGAAACTGTGCTCCAAGTTGTCCATAACCGCGGACACAGCTTTCAGAAAGTTTTACCCTGCAGGGGTGCACAAATAGCAACACACACTCGATATGCCTCGGAAAAACCAAATCAAAACCCAACGAGGCAGTCACGATAGAGCAATTACAGGATTCAGAAATATTTCAGGGGGCCACCCCATTAAGCTACCCGCAACGAAGCTGGCCGGCTACGAGACGGACTCAAGGTTTGTGTGGCCGGCTGTAAACGACTGGGAACCCGAAAGTGTGACTGGGCTTGTCGATACAGCGAAAACGGGTCACGGACCTAAACAGTACAGTGTGCAGTACCTCGCACAATTTAAATAAAGCAGTAAAGCATGGCATAAGTACAGGATAGTAAATAAAACCTCAAACTAGTTTGTGGCCCCAAGAAATAAGAATGAATCAAGCTCTGGCTCAGGGGGGTTCATAAGCCTCCCGGATGTGGATAGCGCGAATATTCAAGGAACAGGAATCAAGTACTCGGGGTCCTACGGGACACAAGTAAGCCTGAAAAACCAAATAGCGAATATGGTTCACCGATGCCACTTTCATTAGTTATCCCATTACTACTCAGGTTAAGTTGTTTAGGTACCTCGTTATCCACCAGACACTCACATACCCTACACATGCTGTTCTACGCCTAGCATGGCTCAAACAACTCCTGTAGTAATGGCTCATGGGATGGAGGAACAAGCTTCGGTGGGGTTTAAATGTAAAGGCTATGCAATACTTGGGATTCAATTTAATGCAATCGCGACTCAATGATGCAAGAATAAGAAAGAGGCAATAGGTACTATATGTATGCAAGCATGTGGTAGTGCTTGCCTGGCAGCTCAGTTGAAGCGAGAGAAGGATCTGGGTGGTGCTCCTGGTTCTCTTGGTATATCCCCTGCTCAGCGTCTATTCAAAGAAGAACCAAACAAACAAGGGCCAACATAAATAAGGTGCACAAGCATATGAATAAAATGCGACAAGCAAACAATCATGCCATGATGAATGATGCACAATTTGCATGGCATTAAAGTAGCATGGCATGGGTGAGGTGTGAAGTACAAGATTAAACCATTTATGGGGTTTTAATCATATTTTATACTCAATTAACTTGCTGTATACTTTATATTTATATGATGCATGCTGCAAAACAGAACATGGAATGCATAAACAGAAAGGTCTCGTCGAGCTAATCATTTTAGACATATTATTTGTTAAATTTGGAGTTATAAAACAAAAGTTATTAATTAAAAAAGGTGAAAGGGCATTTTATTGTAATTTTAATCAACTTGCAATTTTAAATGTTCAAAATATATTTTGGATGAAAGATTTGAATTCCTCACATTTTTCTGATTTGAAAACATGTATTATTTGTATTAATTGGGTTTGTATTTTAAAAGTTATTTAAAAACAGAAATAAATTTGAAATAATTTGAAAAAGATTTGAATTAAAACAGATATACAGAAAGTCTTTTGTTACACGCACGGAACCTAGCCACAGCCAATGACTAGTGGGGCCATGCTGAATGGGCATCCACGCGCGCAGAAAAACCTTCTGCCACCGCAGCTGCTGCTAGCCTCAGAGGCCGACGGTGGGGTCAGAGCACTCGCGGGCCCAGATGCCAGCGGCGAGCGGGGCAGGAACTGACAGGTGGGGCTGGGCTGGAGCGCGGGTTAAGGTTACAAAAAAGCCAAGGGGTTTTCTGGGAGAATTCCGCGGCGGCTGACTAGTGGGCCAGGCGGACCGCGGGTTAAGCGTCAAAAAGACGCAAGGGGGTATCTGCAAAACGAGGGCGCGACACTGTGGATCTTCCTCGCGGACAGATCGGTGCTCGCGCGCGGTGCAGAGCAGGGTGGGAGATCGAACGCGGGACCTAGGGCTCGCGCGCGGAGGGCGGAGCCACTGCGCTGGCCTGGGCTTGGTGTCAGGGAGGGTCGGCGCGGCCTAGATAGGGTGCTATGCGGGGCGGAAGCGAGCAGACGCTGCGCTCGCCGGCGCACAGAGCGTGCTCGATGAAACGCATAACGGCCCTAGACGACGACAGCGCGGCGGAGCATGTCCAGGAGGTTTAGGGGCTCACCGAGAGTTGGTTGACGGTGTTGGATCGGGTCGGCGAGCAGCGGATCGGCGGCGAGGCAGACGCCGGCGAAGCTAGGGTTTGGGCTCGGGCGTCGACGGTGTCCAGCGTCCTGGCCTTCTCCTTCCTGTCTCCGTGTACAGGGTGACGTAGGGGAGCTGCGTGGTCTTCCTCGACACCTTAGAGCGCCACGCCACCGGCTGGATAAGGAGGGGGCGGTGGAGGCCGAGGGTTTTGTCGGCGATGGTGTGGCGGTGGTGAGGGACGGCAGGGAGATAGGGGAGCGTCCTGGGTAGATCTGGGGGTAGCTGGGCGAGGCAGAGAGGTGGTAGGGTGGATAGGAACGGAGGAAGGGAGGGGTAGTTGGCGTGGTGGAGGGGAAAGGTGGCGTCGGCCGCTTTTGCTCCTCCTTCACGTGCTGGCAGGCTCGGGCTGGACCAGGGCAGGGCAGGTGGGAGGCTTCCAGGTGGGGTCGACGTGAGGGCAAGGAGGCAGGGACAGGCTCGGGCTGGAGGGCCCCTATGGCATAGAGAGAAAAAGAGAGAGGGAGGAGTAGCCTCGGGTTAGAGCTAGGGTAGGAGGAGAGAGGGGGTATGGCTCGGGCTAGGGTTTGTTTGGGTGGGGTAGCTAGGTGGCATGGTGGGGCCAGCTAGGTGAGAGAGAGGCCGAGAGAGGGGGGGTAGACTTAGGGTTTAGGTGAGAGGGGGATGTGAGGGTTAGGGTTAGATGGGGGTATGGTGAAAGATGGTTTTCCTTTTGGGCAAGCTCAAGCAAGACCAAGATCACACCAAGCTAGACCAAAAAGAGGGAGAGGTGGAATGGTTTAAGCAAGATCAACTAAGACCAAGCCAAAAGGAGTGGTAGAAAGAGAGAGAGATGATGATCCACTCAAGATTCAAATAAAAACCAAATAATAGAAAAGGTGGCACTTGCATGGCCCATGCAAAATATTTATTGCCATGTTGATTCTTGTGAGAACAATTTTATTACATGGCATTATTATTATGCATTTCCAAAGGTGGAATAAAGCCAAGCAAAAGAAATGAAAGGATGCCCCAGGTGGAGTAGTTGGAGATGGCCATGTTTGAAATAAAATGGGACATGCTAGTGTGTATGTTCCACTAGATGATTACTAGTCCCAAAAATATCCCAACATGAGCATAATTCCATAATAATCCATATGGAAGCTAGGAGAAAAAGGTCCCACTCACAAGGCAGGCAAAGGTGGCCATGTGGCTCTCATATATCACTATTGTGAAAACATCATGATGCCAAGATGAGAGCATGTGGAAAAGAATTGGATCCATCCCAACCCACATGAGCTAGAGGTAAAACCCAAAGAAAGTGCAAAGCTCACATTTAGTTGGATGGTGGAATTATAAGGTGGTGAAAGAAAGGTGGTGGAGTTAAATAAAAGATATGCCCCCAACTCAACTTGGGCATTTAACAATATATTAACAGCCAAATACAATATCAAGAGGCAAATACAATTAACAATGCATATGAGAGAAGAACCAAATCAAAAGGGTTTTATATGATGCTCAAATGCAAAGTGGCATGATGACATGAGCATGATATAATGATGATGCAACAATTATATGTTTGAAGTAGCCATTATATTACTAGACCAAGTAGCATTACAATTGTTAGACAATTGGGATGCTACAAGTTGCTGTGAACGAAGACGTGAGAACGGATGATCTTAAACTATTACAGGTTAATTTTCTTCAAATCTCTTCTGTTTTATCACTTTGAACATAATTCAATCAAGAACTGCACCGGAGATAGAGCTAAATGATTGGTTTCTGCATGAAAAACCGCTTAGTTTTTTTTGTTCATTTGAATTGGTATTTCTCGTCAAATATCCTATATACATGTCCAAATTTAGTGTCATCTAGTTGAGCCATTCATGTGATTGGTGTATCACCATATTAAGATAACGAAGATCATGCTTTGTACTTTAACTGATATTTGGTAGCACGATATCGGTTTACCTCTTGTGAAGCAAATAAGCTATATTTCTTATGGCATGACAACATACATTCTCTGCATCATATTTATGTTTCTAGGGTCTGTTTTAATTGGAACTGATCGTAAAGATGCAAACAGTCGATTGCTTCTAGACGACTAAGGATCCTGGAGAAGTACCAGACCAACTCTGGGAAGATACCGTGGGATGAGAAGCACAAAGGTTCTTGTCTGATCTACTTCGGTTCTTTCGACACCAATAGCCGAATGAAAATATTTTGAATTTGAAAACCTTGGAAACGTTTTCAGAGCATCGGTGCAGAGGTCGACAGTGTGAAAAAGGAGAATGACAACATGAAGATCAAGCTCAGGAACGTGTTCTAGGATCCAGGTTTTATTTTCTTTTCAATTTGATACATGAACAAATAAAAAACCAGCAATCCACTTCAGTCTGAGGTTTATATTTGTATGCATATGATCTTTATCTATTCTATTGTTTCTTTAGAGTACATGCTAATATGTTATTATATGCATGGCATATCTACTCGGTATGCATTTTTAGTGTTAAATCAAATTTATGAGTTGTAGGCTTCCAATGTTTATACAAGCTTCACATGTTTTTGAATATCATGCATAATTTGATTTTTCATTATTTCTTTATGAGATTTGTAGCCAAATTTGAAAAATTTATCGTCATAGTAAAATTATGCTACCTTCATCAAGAAGTTGAGTTACACAGGTTCCCATGCAGAAGATTGTCAAAGAGCCTACATACAATAGAAACGGAACACTCATACTGTTTCAGACATAAATTTTCAAAATAAATATTGATTACATTTCCTTTCCATTTCTACGAGAGGTGTACTGAAGATTCGTGTGTGTTGTCAGCATCTTCATCTTCATGATCAGGTAGTTTGTAACCAATTTGTTCAGAACCGTTGATTTAATACCTATGTGGTTAATGTCTTACTGTGTCAATGTCACGCACATCAGTTTAACTCCTGTAGAACTATTCTATATGTATCATGCATATGCATCTATGTTGCATGAATTAATGTTTTCTGAGTGATGTCTTAACAATGGATATTGTAGCTTTTCCTTCGGTGTGCTTGTTGTGATAGTTTTCTGATTCACTCATCATTCTCTGCCTTTTTAATGACTTCTAACATCACCTTTGTCTTGTACATATACTATTTCATGCTTATTTCAAGTTTATTTCACGCTTTAAGGAGAAGCTCAATATATAGGTTTCTTGTTATAGACGGATCATCATACGATCCATTCACCTGTTTATTTAAATTTTTGGCAAGTACTATCCTACTAAAAGAGTTTAATGTTGTAGCATGCATGAGTTTTACTGCTCGAACAACCTACACGAGTTTTACAATGGATTCGTAGAAAGCTTTTTTTCCCTCCGATGTATCTTTTTAGCATCTAGGATAATATGCTTGTATTAAATTATTGATCATTGTTGTTTTTTCTCTATTGACCACATGGTATGCGATATACAAGATCTTCAATTACCATTAAATGAGAAAAGTCTGTTGTAATTAACTTTTGTATTAGCATATCTATTAACTTTTGCCTCTTCTCCTTTTTAGGGTTATTGTCTACACAATGTATGAAAAAGGATGATAAGCAACCAAGCATGAGAAAATGAGAATATGTGGTGCACCATATTCCATCATACTTTCTTTACCAGTTGTCATGCTCCTTTTTCCTTTTATACAAGACGTATAGGTGTCATATGAAAAGGATGCAATAAGGCTGAATAAGGAAATTGTAATCAACATGAACATTTTATTTGTCTAGCGTTGGTAAAATATTTGGTAGTTTATTATTTTGAGAACCAAACATTTTCTCTATTTGAATGGTGTTATTACTATACTTCGTAGTTCTATTATTCATCAGTTTGCTTCTTATCATTCAAAAGGTAAGATAGATGGATGCGTAGTGGCTGGTGGAGCGGGAGCAACACCCAAGTCTTTGATGGGCTCAGATTATTGTAGAGCTTCGTTGGGAAACCCCAAGAGGATGATGAGCACAACAACAAGTTTTTCCTCAGTTATTGTAGCACCCCGGATAAATCCACTACTAGAAAATCGTTGTTGTTTTTATTATGTGCATCATCATGATATCATCATGCATCGTTTGCCTAAAACTATTTTCTAAAAGCCTATATTTCTTTTCTAAATATCCCCCGTCTTTTATCTCAAATCAAAACCGTGCTCGTCTAATTATTTTTGTTTTGTCTAAAAACTATTTATAAAAGCCTTTAAAATAAATCTAAAATATTTTTAATAATAAAATATAAAATATTTTTATCCGGGGAGGCAGCCTAGATGTTTAGGCCAGACCACCTACTACCCGCCCAGCCCGTTTTAAACCAAACCCTAACCCTAGACCAACCTTTGACCACCCCTAACCCTAACCCCCACCGCCACTCTTCCCTGGCACCGCAGCACGCGACGCATGTAGCCCTATCCCCACCTATCCCCGCTTGGTCCCACCGCCAGCGACCACCCCACCCCGGGTCAAACCGCGTAGAGCCCCCCCTGCAACACGACGCTCCCGTACGCTCCTCCCGTCCTGCATCGGGATCCCCCTGGTTCTGCCCTGGCCCACCCCAACATGAGACGCACGCGCCTCGTGACCCCTTCCTCCTATCGATCCCCAACCCACACCCGACGCCTCCCTCACCCGAACCCCACCCCGCTTGGTCTCTCCTCTGCTACCTGCGAGCGCCGCCGCCAACATCCTCCCCGGGCGCCTCCTCTCCCGCTGCCCTGCAACATCGCCGTCGGCCTCCTCCCCTCCTCGGATCTTCCTCTCGCGACGCCGCAAGCTCACCCTCGCTGCGCCTATCTCTTCTCCTAGCCGCCGCCGCCCGAGCACCCCGGCGCCCCTCCTGAGCAACGCCATGGCCGCGCCTCTGCGAGCCGGGCGGGCCTTTGCCTCTCCTTCGTGGTGCCCATCTCCTCTGCAGCGGCCGTCCCCGCCGAGCATGTCGACCCTGCAAGCTCCGGCCGTCCCTGCCGCTCGCCGCCTTGGCCGCCTCCTCCTCGACCCGGTGCTGCCACGTTGTCCATAGGCCTCCCATCGGTGGTGCCGCGTCGCCGGATCCCCGTGCGCCGTGCCCTCCCGCAAGCAGCGACCGCCGCCGGCGAGCGACGTGGCCCCGTCCCCAACATCGCGTGCACCTCTGCCTCTCCTTCATAGGTCCGTCTCTGCGTGAGCTCTAGTGGCTGTTGCTCGATGCAAATGCCAGCAGCTCGTCCTGGTTCACATGTCTACGTTTTGAAGCGCCTACTCCCTTCGTTCCTGCAAAGTCTGTCCTCTTGCGTCTCCTTGGTTCCTAAAATATGTTGGGTGGCCGTATGGTAGCTAACACTAGATGCTTGTGTTGTTGCTGCGAGGATGTGGTGGTGTGCACCGTTGACGAAGATTGGATGGAATTGTGCGTCGGTTCGTCCACCCGCAACTTGTCCGAGGCCGACCCGAAACGAGGCCCGAAGATTCCTGGAAATTGCAAAATCGCCTTCCCGAACCTGATGAACCGAGGGCAGAATCCGAACCCTTGGAACCGCCAAGTTCTTCTTCCCGGATCCGATGGTCGAGACCCTGAAGCCCCGATCCTGAAGACCGATCTCGGCGTCCGAAGATCGAACCAAACCCCTCGGAACCAAGATCATCGAGTTCCCTACGTGTGACCCCTATCTAACCCACCCATATTTTTGTAATATGATATATATCCTGTTGCATAAATAATTTGTTCATACTTGCATACATATTCTGTGGTTTTGGGGGCATTATACTGATTCACCTCATAATTAAACATGGAGACCATATGCGGGCGAATCTAGTCTAATATTGGCTCCATTTAAATTTGTGCATCGAATCGGTGATATAATTTTGCCTTGTTAAGACAACATTTATATTGCGCGGTATCTAAATAAGTAGAACCATAGTTTAAATGTCGGGACCCAGTTCCGCTTAATATTGCCTAATTGCATCGCATCTTTGCCATGCCATACATCATACATGCATCATGCTCGATTTTTGCCGTAGTATTAAATAGTGTATTCGGTGTTTCTTCTAGTGCTTTGCTTCTTCGGATAAATCTTCAGCAATATTTTCAGGCGAGCATTCTCCCTCTTTCTACCTATTTTATATTTCTAGTCCTTATTTCCTCCTGTTGATCTATTGCTATCTGTGTTGCGATGCTCTAGTTTTTGTACTCGTGATATCTCTTGCAGCCACTATATTGCCTTGGACACCTCCTATTACCTATTGTTTGGTAGATAATCGGCCTTGTGAGTCATAGTTGCTTGCTCAAGTGCTGTGTCGCGTCGTCGATGTTTCCCAGTTGTTGGAGTATTTCCGTATGCTTAATGTTGGAGATGATCATGACTTTAATTACCGTTTAATAACTAAATTAAGGTAGGTAAATAATGTAGAGCCATAGGTGGGCAATAGATATTATTTGGTTTTTAACCGTCCACTTGTGTCCCGTAGGACCCCGAGTACTTGATACCTATTCTTTGAATATTCGCACTATCCGCATGTGGGACCATGAATCCCCCTAACCTCAGCTTGAGTCATATTTAATTTCTTGGGGCCACAAGTAGTTTGGGGCTTTATTACTATCCTGTACTTATGCCATGTTTTACTGCTTTATTTACGATTGCGCGTGGAGCGCCTGTACTATTTAGGAACAAATGTGGAATGTTTTCGCGGTATCGACAAGCCCAGTCACACTTTCGGGTTCCCAGTCGTTTACAGCCATTGGCACAAACCTCTAGGTTCGTCTCGGAGCCGGCCAACTTCGTCGCGGGTAGCTTGGTGGGGTGGCCCCCTGAAATCAAATATTGCGAATGTTCTGTCGTGATGCCTCATTGGGTTTTCATTTGGTTTTTCTCGAGGTTGATCATGCGTGTGTTGCTATTTGTGCTCCCCTGCAGGGTAAAACTTTTTGAAAGCCGTATCCGCAGTTATGGACGACTGGGAGCACAGTATCTTGATCATATACAACTATAATTAAAGTAGTGCTATAAATTTGATTTTATATTGACTAGTAATCAGCTTCACTATAATGGAATGGCTAAATAAAAGTGCCAACAACTGCTGGTTTGGGTTGTCACCTGTTACCATTGTATCTGACTAGTAAGTATTGCAACTACAACAGAATGGCTAAATAAAAGTACCAACAACTTCTGGATTTTGGGATGCCTCATGCTATATGTATGTGACTAGTAAGTACTACAACTACAACGGAATGGTTAACTAAAACTGCCCACTGCTTATTATATCAGGATGACTCATGCTATCTATACCTGACTAGTAATTGCCGCAACTATAACGGAATGAATAAAACTGCCAACTGTGTGAGTCCCTCGGTTGACTTCCTCGTTTGGTCTCGAGGGGGAAATACCAGGATGGGTATGCTTGGTGATAGTTTCAGGTTGGATCCGAATATGTATTTCTTATCCCTATCTGATAGCCGCCAGCTGTATCGAGTCTCTATAGGTTATTTAGTGCATGCTGCGCTGCCGCTTCAGTCCACCATACCTATGTAGGCAAGGACCGCCGAATTCTAGTCTCGCCGTGTACTGGCCTTAGTACTGACCGCTCTCTTTTTCCTTCGCCCTTTGTCGGCACCCCTTTTGTTAAGCAGGTTTGAGATCGACGTCGTTAGCAGGGTTACCCTTCCGGCTTGGCCTGGGCAGGGTTATGGACGCCATTGGTTATTCTTCAGGGCTCTTAGCCCCATTTACATCTTGTCCGTAGTCGGACATTGTATCGTTTTCAAGGTGATTTGGACCTTTGTATTGTATATCTGTATTCTTGCCTCTTTGAGTCATTGTTGTATATATCTGTTATGTGGGTTCCATCGTGGACTATTGTGTAATGGTATTACTTCGTTTTCCACCCGCACGAATGTTCCTGGTGGGCACCTTTGAATTGTTTCTATGCGGGTTTGGCGGGAATCGCTAAACTTGCATAGGGCCGATTCTGAGGGTGTTACAGTTATGAAACCAAGGTTATCAAACCAGTAGGAGAAAGGAAACAACTCCAAGGTGTTGCTAGCAACTTGGAATCCTACACAACACAAACTTAAGACTTTGCCCCAACTTACAGTGAGGTTGTTAATCTCACTGGTTTGCTGATAACAAAGGATTAAACGCATAGTGTAAAAGGTAATGGTTTCTTGTAGAAAGTAAATGGTAATAGTAGATGATGTAACAATGGTAAAGATTGGACCGGAGTCCACAGTTCACTTGAGGTGTTCTCCTTAAGATAAATAACATAACATGCTGGGTGAAAAAATTACAGCGGGGCAATTGACAGGACTGAGCAAGGCATAACAATGCAAATACTAGACATCATGATTCCTATGAGATTTGATTGGGCATTACAACAATATACATAGACCGCCATCCAACTAAATCTATGACTAATAATCCACCTTCAGGTTATCATTCGAACCCCCTCCAGTATTAAGTTGCAAGCAACGTATAACTGCATTAAGCAATGTGTGTAAAGTAAACAATACAGTTGTTCCATGAAAAAAAGATTATTGTTTTCTCCCTAATAGCAACAGCACATATACAACCTTAGAGATTCCTGTCACTTCCCCAGATTACTAGAGGCAAGAACCTACTATCAAGCATAAATACTCCCTCTTGGAGTCACTAGCATCTACTTGGCCAAGATAGCTACTAGCAACGGAGAGCATGTAAGATCACAAACAACACAGACATGGTAGAATCAATAATAAATAAGACATGATAGAATCAATAATCAATCTGGCATAGCAATCTCAATATCCATCGGATCCCCGCAAACAGAGCATGTATGATTACACATAGATGATATTGATCATGTAAGGAGCTCACAAGATCTAAACATGATGGCACAAAGGAAGAGAAACAACCATCTAGCTACTGTATGGACCCATAGTCCAAGGGTGAACTACTCACACATCATATCGGAGGCTGGCATGGTGATGAAGAAGGCCTCCGGGATGATCTCTCCCCTACGGCAGGGTGCCGGGAAGAGCTTCAGATCCCCCTGATCTAGGGATGATGGTGGAGGCGGCTACAGACTGTTTCGTGGAGATCTGATCAGGTTCTTAGGGTTTTTGCATTGGGGGGATTTTATAGGCAAAGAGGTGAGGCAGGAGGGCCTGCCCTGGCGCGGCCTAGGGTGGGCCCGCGCCTGGGGGGTGCGGCCGCCCTGTGGCGCCCCTCAGTCTCTCCTCTAGACTCTGTGTTCACTTCGGTAAAATATTGACTTTGACTTTTGTCCCGTCCAATTCCGAGAATATTTCCTTACTAGCTTTTCTGAAACCAAAAACAGCAGAAAACAGGCAACTGGCACCATGTCATCTTGTTAATAGGTTAGTCCCAGAAAATGTATAAAAATACCTCAAAGTGTAGAAAAAGCATAGCAAAGTTGATACTAAACAAGCATGTAATATCAAAAATTATAGATACGTTTGCAACGTATCAAGCATCCCCAAGCTTAACTCCTGCTCGTCCTCGAGTAGGTAAGTGATAAAAAGAATAATTTTTGAGGTGACATGCACCATCACAATCTTGATCAAACCATTTGTAAAGCATTGAAAGCGAGGATCAAAGTACTCTAAACATGAGCATGAAAGATGAAGTTCTAACAATAAGACATAGTAACTATGTTGCAACATGAAAGGATACAAACAAAGATCATGAATAACAATGCATTGAACGGCGTTTGTTTATTTCACATATAGAAAACATAGCATAGTGGTATTCAGCTTGTCTCTCATGGAGTAGCAAAACATAAATGCATAGGACACCTTCAAAGTTCATAAGGGTGACTAGATACAAATAGTTCAAGAATAAGCAATATCAACATTATGAATCAATCAATAAGTTTTGGGAAATTCAAATAGAACTAAGAATGACAACTATGCTCTCTTAATTGGTGCATAAAGAAAGAAGGTGGAGACTCAATATAAAAGTAGGAAGAAAGGCCCTTCAAAGCGAAGCAGGGATTTCAAGTTTCATAAAGAGCTTCCAAAAATTATGGTACTTGTTAGCTTTCAGCTCTCATTGCCCCTATCATAAGCATCTTGAAGTGATTAAGGTTAAAGTGAACAAAGTATGGAGTATATGCTTGACAAATCATAAGTTGGCAATCTCATGTCCCTTGAGTACGAGGGTCGTTCCTCATGCTACTCAAATTTAGTCACCGGTAAGTTCTTGTCATTGTAAGTATATGTGTATCTTAGAGAACCGCCAACTGGGTACCCCTTACCCCATGACACAGGATCTATCCCATAGACAGTGAGCATCTCAGCAATCCTTTTATTTACCATGAGAATGGTGCATATTTTTTCTTTTTATCTCTCTTTTTTTCTATATATTTTTGCTGACGATGCTTCATGGATTGCTTACTATGGTGATGCTGCAATTTTCCACCATGATTAGGCATGGCTTAGGCTAGCGGCCCAGGCGTTCCTCTAACACATATACATAACTCCATGGACTTACAAGCTCCCTTTTTATTTCACACCGCCGACATCCATAAACAAAAGAGCATGATATCAACTGGGTAGATATTTACAGGTGTTGAAAGCGTTCCCCGTGACAACATGGTTCTACTAATTCCCAACTTATAAGTGCAAGCATATATAACATAGATTACACAATGGTTCAAGTTTATTAGGGGCAAGAAAAATAAAGTGGGCCATCAAGTTTGTGAGCGCTTTAATCACTAATTTTCACATAACAAGTTTAATTTGGAAGATAGATAAAACAAGAATATACTTGGAATGGTGTAACACACCATGCATAGGAATTTATAGTGGACTCTTTGGAATAACTTGGTTTCTTGGGAGTTGGATGCATGAGTAGAGCTTACTCAATACAAGTGGAGGCTTGCAAAAGACTGGGAGTGACCAACTAAGAGAGAAATAATTGCCATAATCATGCAGAGCGACAAAACATTATTAATCAAAGCATAAAGTGATATCACAAGTCAAAAACTAAATGATCATAGAGGCTAAGGTGACTGGTTCATAGTCATAACATGGTGTGAGCATGTGCCAACTCAACTCAAACAAAACATCAAAGGAGAATACCACAATATTATGCTTTTGTATGCTAAAACAATGCATGATTCTTTCAAGGCACATTAAGAAATCTCAATTGTTTGGAACAAGTCATGCTACAACAATAATAACTAAGAATAAGGTCAAAACAACATCTAGCATGACATGATAAAGTATAAGCCACAGTCAAAACATGCTCCCTTTTGTACCACTATAAGCATGTAACTTTCTACTCCTTTCCAACACGAATCAACTTATTTGAACATCACAGCGAAAGTGGGGGTACAACTACTTTATTCAAGTAAACTAAGAAAACGAAAACCAAAAACTAAAACTAAGACGCTCCAAGAACAACACAACAGTGCATGATACAATAAAAATGAAGTGTTTAGAAAGAGACCTGAGATTTTTATTGATAAAGAAGGGGATGCCTTGGGCATCCCCAAGCTTTGACACTTGTACCTCTTGAATATTTCTTGGGGTGACACAGGGTGGCATCCCCAAGCTTGAGATTTTGTCCATTCTTCATCTCATCATATCATTCTCCCCCTACACTTGAAAATATCCTTCATACAAAACTTCACACAATCTTCATTAGCAACATTAGTGTATTCAAGATAATAAACCTTTGGGTTTAGTTTCAACACAACAAAACTTTCATTAAAAACACAATCTACTGTATCGATTCCTTTAATAAGCTCAAGTGATCAAGAATAACTAAAAAAGAAACCAATAATGTGGCAAATGCAAATAATGGCAGAAATCTGTCAAAACAGACCAGCAGGTAAAAACCGATTTTTTCTAAGGCCTTCTGTTGCTCAAATCAAAAATTGTTTAACTAACTAAAGTTAGCTAACAACCTGGGTAATTTACTCAGAAAATTACAGCTCAATCCTACATACAGATATTTTTCACGAATTTTTACAGTGAAGCACAAAAATCTGTTTTGGGACAACAACTTCCCCAAATCTTACTTCTCTCTCATTAGAGGTTATTCTTGGCACAAAAATCAAACAAAAAGGACAAGGAGAGGTTATTACATAAGTAATAAATTCCAAGACTCAATAAAACTATTGGGTTATCTCCCAAGAAGTACTTTTCTTTAACGCCTTTAAGTTAGGCACAAGAAGCAAGAATCAAGTATTTTCAAATGAAGAAGCATTGACATCAATTTTTGGTTTAAAAGGAGGAGAAAAAGGTAACTTCTCTCTCCTTATAGGGAAGTGTTCTATAACTTTCTTGAATGTAAATTAACATTTAATGGTGCCTTCTTTCATATCAATAATGGCACCAACAGTTCTACGAAAATGTCTTCCCAAAGTAATAGGACAAGAAGCATTGCATTCAACATCCAAAACATAGAAATCAACAGGGACATAGGCATTGTTAACCATAATAAGAACATCATTAACACTCCCCATAAGTTTCTTTTTAGCATTATCAGCAAGTGAGACATCTAAATAGTAATCTTCCAAAGGTGGCAAATCAAGCATTTCATAAATCTTTCTAGGCATAAAGGAGACACTAGAACCAAGGTCACATAAAGCTTTGAGATCAAAATCATTCACTTGCATATTAATGATGGGTTTCCAACTATCTTCTACTTTCCTAGGAATAGAAGCTTTGTGTTTCAATTTTTACTCTTTAATTTTAATGAGATCATCTGTAATGTGTTTTGTGAAAGCCATATTCATAACACTACCATTAGGACTTCTAGCAAGCTTTTGTAGGAACATAATCACTTCGAAAATATTGCAACCATCAAGATCAAAATCAAACTTAGCATTACAAGTAGTATACTTATTTGGTTTAGGCATTGTTGTAGGAGGAATGGGGAATTCTTGTGGTTTGGTAGCTTCAACATTGGTGGTAGTAATAGTACAAATACTATTGTTTCTAGCAATTTCATCTTCTCTTTCCCACTTAGCATGCAATTTAGCTAACAATATAACATTTTCATCAATTGTAACTTGTATGGCATGAGTAGCAGCAAAGGTACTTTCCAAGGTTTCAAGTTTAGCAACCATTTTAATAATCAAGGAGGATTGTGGTTCAGACAAAGATGAAATATTTTTCTCAACATTCAAAAGCTTTTCCTCCATAGTCTTGTTGAAAGTAGTTTGTTTACTAATAAAGTCTTTAAGCATGACGTCAAGTTCAGAGGGAGAACTTCTATTGTTGTTGTAGGAATTTCCATAAGCATTACCCTTATTGGGAGGATAAGGCCTACAATTATTATTACCAAAATTATTCCTAATGAAGTTCACATCAACTTGCTCTTGTTGAGCAACCAAAGAGGCTAAAGGAACATTATTTGGATCAATATGAACTTTTCCATTAACAAGCATATACATGATAACATCAATTTTATCACTCAAGGAGGAGGTTTCTTCAATAGAATTTACCTTCTTACCATGTGGAGCTCTCTCAGTGTGCCATTCAGAATAATTAACATCATATTATCAAGGAGCTTTGTTGCAGCACCCAAAGTAATGGTCATAAAGGTACCTCTAGTAGCAGAATCCAACAGATTTCTTGAAGATAAGTTTAACCCTGCATAAAAAGTTTGGATAATCATCCAAGCAGTCAGTCCATGAGTGGGACAATTCTTAACCAAAGATTTCATTCTTTCCCAAGCTTGAGCAACATGTTCATTATCAAGTGATTTCATTCTTTCCCAGCTATTGTATGGACCCATAGTCCAAGGGTGAACTACTCACGCATCATACCAGAGCTGGCATGGTGATGAAGAAGGCCTCTGGGATGATCTCTCCCCTCCGACAGGGTGCCGGGAAGAGCTTTAGATCCCCCTGATATAGGGACGATGGTGGCGTCGGCTACGGACTGTTTCATGGAGACCTGATCGGGTACTTAGGGTTTCTGCATCGGGGGGATTTTATAGGCAAAGAGGCGAGGCAGGAGGGCGGCCAGGGGGCCCACATCCTACCCTGGTGCGGCCTAGGGTGGGCCCGTGCCTAGGGGAGGAGGGTCGGCCGCCCTGTGGCACCCCTCCTTCTCTCCTCTGGACTCTGTGTTCACTTTGGTAAAATATTGATTTTGGCTTTTGTCCCGTCCAATTCCGAGAATATTTCTTTACTAGCTTTTCTGAAACAAAAAAATAGCAGAAAACAAGCAACTGGCACTGCCGCATCTTTTTAATAGGTTAGTCCCAGAAAATGTATAAAAATATCTCAAAGTATAGACAAAGCATAGCAAATTTGATACTAAACAAGCATGAAACATCAAAAAATATAGATACGTTTATGACGTATCAGTCTCACACAACATGGTCGAAAACATCAAAATTTTAGACAATGCAAAAATGTATCCATGCTAAGTTTGTCAAATCTATAAAGACAATAATTCCTGATGTCAATAAGAATACTAAAATTACATGTTTGACACAATTAGTAAAATTTTATGCCCCGTTGCAACGCGTGCGGGCATGTTTCCTAGTAGATAAAGAAATACAAAATGTTCCTTGGGTTTTCTGCAACCATTGAAGCTAGCCGCTACCGCCCAACTGCCACGTCACCAAGACGCATGCCGGCGGAGACACTGAGCCTCCACCATTTCTAGATCCAAAAATCATCATAGCTAATGAGGCTATGTGGGTAGATGAACAAGTTTGCTGTTGAAGTGGGCATGTCGATCAGAGGGTGTCTCCGATCGATGGAGTCAGACAAGAATCACCTCCGGACCAACATCCTCGCTCTAGAGAAACCACCTCTCCTAGGCCTCAAGTGTCATCACAAAAAAATGACACGAGTAGCACACTAAGAAATTGATCTCATCAGATCTGAAGAACAGCGAGAAGACCAAGCTTCCAATCTAAATGATCTAGCAACACATGTTGCCACAAATCTGAGGTGCCATCATGAAGGTAGCCACTAGTGTGAGAGTAGAGTTGAGGAAAAATTATTCGCTCGGGTGCTGCTCCCACCACCCCAACTGAGCACCACAGACAGACCCTAAACCTAACTACTAGGCGGAGGAATGAGGTTTTTGTAAGGGCATATTGTCCCTATTTGTGGTTTTGGTAATTAATAACAATCCCTATGGACTAATGTTTCCATTGAATTTTATATGAAGAAATATTTCATATATAATGCTTGTAGTCCATGTGTTGGATTCAAGTATGTATGCCATGAGGATAAATATATATCTTGAGTATCGATATCAAGATCATCGATTTGAAGAGAAGAACATGATATGATCAAGATCTTGAGAGTTTGATCTCATGAGAAGAATTCAAGATATGGCTCTAAGTTAGAGTCATGATAGTCTCACGAGTCGATCTATGGTTGAGTAAGATTTCGAGCATGCAATCAAATAAGAATTCTTTATTTACCTCAAGATATTTGGATAGAGCATCACAAGATACATGGTTGACCAATCAAAGACTGAAGATTGGATTCAAGTTGCTCAACACATGAACCATAAATAATGTACCACATGGGATCTTGTGGTGTATGAAGCTTTGTCAATTATGCTTTATGAACTAACCCATTATATATGTGCCTTTGTGTTATCTGTGTGGGTTAGGTATATTTACACAGGCATGCATCAGAAGTAAAGATTTCATATAGCCTGTGAGAGGATGATATCAAGTGGTGATCATCAGCAAGGTTGAGAAGGGAAATATCAAGATAAGTATCTCAAGAAGATCATATACGTGAATCTTGCCATCTATTTTGGTGATAACGGACATGTGTCTTGATGAAGCCATCCCATAGTGGTGTATGGAGGAGCAAATTATAAGTCTTCATGAAGCAATTGTGATGAAGTGAAGCATTCTGGCTTGAATGGAGCTTGAAGCATTATCATCAACATCAAGTGCGATGCGCAAGGAAAATGTATGAACTTACTAGGTTTTCCTTTTTACCGGTATCAATTAAGGTGGTGGTTGGGAAACCAGCTTATAGTATAGATAGCCGCACTATCAAGGGGGATTTCAATTGGATAACTTGATCATATCGTTTTATGGAGATCAATCCTTTGCATACTTTTCATCCCCTTATACTTGTCGCTTCTTGGCGTTTCTGTGTGTGAGGATTCACTATATCATGCTGCCAGAATCTTAAATTAACACGTTCTACCTTTTTCAAGATCCTGCGCTGGTCTTGACGTGACCTGCTGCCGCGTATGACTTGGTGGATGCATTTCTTAATACTACTGGAGACGAGCATGACTATGTTTTTTTGGTTTTTGGTGGTTAGCAAGATCTGCAGATGGTTCTAGGCTTCTTCATATATATATGCTTGGCGCTTCTTATGATCCCAGTTGTCTTACTTGTCATTGCCGCCATCGTACCGGTGCTGCTCATCCTCGTGTTGTACACTGCGGTCGCACTGTCTCCACTTATACTTCTGGGTTTGGCTGCTTGGTGTTCTCAATGAACACTGGTGTTAGGTTGATCAAGCTAATCCATGGGAAAGGATTGCTGACCTTGGATCATATTCTCTTTTCCTTGGAGTGAACTATCCGATTATCATGTTTGTAGGTGGTGCAGATCTTGCCTTAGGTTATCTAACGAAAAGCAACTGTGTCTACATCTTACCAACTACATCATGGCTTTCCAAGGAGTTGCAACCTGAATTACGCTGCTTTAGTCTGAGTGGTAAAGAATATGGTGTTACTTCTAAAGTCAATGTCTTGGAGGGAATTAGTAACCCTCGCTTCTGGGCCGGAATGGTGAAGCATCCGCTTTGGTTCGTCCCAACCTTCGCGAACACCCTCGATTGGAACCAGCCTCATGTTTAACTAAGAAACAAGATCTGTTGCGATAGTATGTACTGATGCAATCTCTATGTAATACTTGGTACTACAATTAGATAAATAGTTCTCGACCATGTTCTGTTTATTGTTTGGTTGTAAGTCATAGCTTTCAACTTCTTCGTCTCTCTCATTTGAAACATGTCCTTGTATCGGTACTCTGTCTTATCATAATCAGTTTGGTTACTGGTATCTACTTGACTTTATTTTCTTTGGAAATTATGGAAATTTATAGCATCAATAGGATATTAGAAACCACATGCCATATACACTTTAAGTAACAATCACCTCAATGCTTCTATAATAAGGGTTATATTCTATGTAAACAACCTTGCCTTCAAAGATTCTAGGCTCATGCACTACGGTTTGGTTAAGCTGATATGACAAGACCATATTTTGTTAGAGATTTATCTTATCATATCTTACTACTGTATTATATAGTGTATGTATAATTTTCAACATTAACGGTTGTATCAATACTAGTAAATCCCAACATTTCTAATCATCTGAAAGATTAGAATCACGATGAACGCTGCGCACAATGACCAAATATACACCCGATACTTTATAGATGTGGCTCGAAATTATAATTATTTTCTGTGCTTTACATATTACTGTATAATTTTATATTGTGATAATATGTCATTCTACTAGTATTAGTACAGTAGTAGAATTATCTGAGTTTTAAGGCACGTGCAAACCAATACTAGTAGTATTCAAGAGTACACTATAGAACGTATTGGTGTCAACACCCGGATTTTTCAATCCTAGATGCCTGTTATACCATACATCGCAATCCTAGGATTACCATTTTTGCGAGACATAACAGAATTGGATACCATAGTACTTCATCCATTACAAACGATACATAAGTTATTACATGAATAGGGATCTCATGATCCAGTTCTCAATACACATCAAGCAGCGGAATACGTAATAATAACGGTAGCGTAGGCGAAGCTCCATCTTCGGGGTCACAGGCAATGCTGATGATGGGAGATGATCCTAGTTGTCGTAACCTTCCTGGGGTCCATCTTCCAGGTACTCCTCTTCATAGTCTGGCCATGGGAATAGCCAGGGACAAAGCCATGATTACTCTTTAAGTACTCGGAAACTAATACTAACAAGTAAGGGGTTTTTTGGATAATAGGACACTAGGCTCTAGGGTTGTTTTGCAAAAAGCCAGGTTTATCTCTACTAAGTTCCAAAGCTGGTCACAATTTTATAACTCCTAAATGGGATCTTGTAATTCAGGTCACAACTCTGTTGTGGTCAAGTCAAAGTCTAAATTCGTTTCACAAGTCATTTTGAAAAGTCTGACGGGGAACAGTATGGCCACTCCAACTGTCTATAACCGCGGACGCGGCTATTCGAATAGTTTGACACTCTGCAGAGATTATACACTTTCACCACAACATTCGATACATCCGTCAGGAACAAATCCTGAATTCACCATACTCAGTATGCGGATAATCAATCCTAACCTTTCGATTACACGCCCTAGTATAAGTACCTCTCCTGTGAGTTTGGCCTGCCAACCATGACCACTGTCATCTTGGGTACTGCACAGGTGGACAATCTTCACAAGGTAGCCTCAGCTCAGACCCTGGCCAGGAGGGAACTAATACTAAGGTATATAAGTTTCCAGTCAAGCCCTACCCAATCTTCGGGTATTGTGGTTGTACGATAAAATTGGAATGGTATCGCATCCAGACAACCATCAGTTTTATAAAGGGGCTAAGGCTCATGCCTCAACATTTTTATCACCAAAATCATCAAGTGTTTGGAAACACATGTCAAAAACATTTCAATAGAATGATCCATCATTCCAAGGTTTTCATAACCATTTTTCCACCAAGTATTCCCATCTAAAAGTTTATCAAGTTTTATGCTTAGCACTAGCATCTATAGGTGGGGGTGGTACTAATGAGGGGTGGTAACTAGTGGAGTTTCACTAAGTCCAACATTATATCTTAGGCTGATATCAAGGTTTCTAGCTTAGGCCAAATTTTATGCTCTTTATGCAACCTTCAGCATAACTGTCTGGTATCTACCAAACTCTTAGGTAGACTCTAAGTAAGCTTTGATAAAGAAAATAAAGTAAGAAGCTTGCACATAAAACTAGGATTGGTTTATCAAGTGGGTATGATCACATATGCTTAAGGCATATAGTAGTCATATCACAAGTATGGGTTTGTGGCAACAGTAGGGTATCTGGCAAGGGTTAGCTTGCACCAATATGAGTATAAGCTTGCATAGGTATAGTATCTTGCAAGTGTTAGCTTGCATATTCACTAGTAGTATTAGGCTTGCCTTGTGCAGAGCAGTGGTTGAAGTTCTCCTCGGCTTCCTCTTCGTAGTATCCTCCTTCCTCCTCGTATCCTTGGTCGGTACTAGCGTCTATGAATAAATACGAGGTACACAATCACCAAACAATACTTAACTACTTGCAATCATCACACACAGGGGTCCTATAGATGATCTAGCATCATCTCTAACATTACAAGGTTAAAGCTTGGTTTAAACCTTTTATTTTGAGAAAAGTAATTTCTACTCATTGAAAGCTACTTAAGATTTAATATTCTCCAAACCAAATATGGGATCATGTTGACACATGTCATCACCACATATTGTAGTCCATGGGAATGTGATTTAAAGTGGTGTCACAATTTAATAAGGTTTTACCCTTTTATTTTAATTAATTAAAGTGGCTAGAAATGCTTATGAAGCATTCTTTTATTACTTGAACATTATTTCTGCAAGTAAACCTATATATTTTTATATATTCTGAAAGGTAAGGTTAAAAGTGATTTTTGAGAGTTGGAATCAACTCAAAAGCTTTTATGGTTTAAATTTGAAAAATGTTTGAATGCAGAAAAGCTTCTGCCTTGTTATTTTTGCTATGGGTGATCTACAGATCCAAATGACTTGAATCCAACGGGCTTGGATTAAGCATTCATAGACCTTTCCAATAAAATTGGTTTCATCCAATTTGGTGCACTTAATCGATCTGGGTTGATTTTTGAAGTTGGGTGCTGAAGTGTGTTTGAATTTAAAAAGAAAAGGTTTAATTTGAATTGCTGGGCTGCACGGGAAATTCTAACGGGCCGGCCTGCTAAGCACAGGGCTCCCGCGGGCTGCTTAAGTGGGTGTCCCCACTCGTCAGTGACACGGGGCTGGGCGAAGCGGTATGGGGCAACGTGGATCGTTCGATCTAGTTCTAATCTAACGGCTGAGGGTCATCGTCGACGTTGAGAAACACCGGCGAGACAGAAACCTAGCGCGGCCAGTGAGGGTCGCTAGGGGCTCACCGGGGTACGGGCGAGGGTCGGCGAGGCGGGCGAATGACAAAGTCGACGACGGCGAACCTCTTGGTACCGGTGGCTTATCCTGGGGCAGCTCCAATCGCTGGCTCCCTTCTTCTCCGGCAGCGGCAGGCTCCAGTGAAATTCCGGCGAGGTGGTGCTCGTCTTGCTCTGAGAATGGTGTGGCACGGTCAGTGAGGAGAGGGGAGTGAGATGGTGTGAAGAAATCGTGCGGGGGTGGCCTCTATTTATAGTCGAGCGAGGGGACCGTCGGGGCGCACGGTGAGCTCGTCGGGGGCGATGTTACAGGCGGCTAATGGCATGGGCAAGGGTAGGGGACGGTGCTGTGTCTCCTGGCGATGCTCAATGACATGGTCGCGAGGCATGGGGCGGTGTGGTTTGGTCTGGAACGGCCGATGCTCTGCGCGGCAGAGGCGGCGTCTTCGACGGCGGGCGGTGACTGTATGGCACGGGGCTGTTAATGTGGATGTCTGGCGGTCTCCTGGGTCGGTGGTGATCGTGTGTCCGCGCGGTGAGGGCGGCGCGCGGTCTGTGGATGCTGGTCGAGGTTGGCGCTCTGGCGCACGCTCGGCATGGTCTTGGTGCGGCTTGTGCGCGTGGTCCAGGGCTTGGCAACGCTCGCGGCTGGGACAGGCAGTGGCGGTGGACGGTGGCTGCCTCCCAGACATGGTTGGCACGGCTAGTTTTTCCTCTAGCCTGCTGTCGACTATGGGGTGGCATTGAGGTGCTCGGCTGTTCACCATTAATGACAATGGCAAGCTCACAGGGGTTCTAGTGTTGGGCTAATCTTTCTAGATGATCTACTGGGTTGTGTGTGAGCTAACTAGGGAACAAGTTAGGCAAGAATCACTGCACACTATAGTGTTTGATGTTTTGTTTGATTTGTGTCTGCAACCTGTTTGATGAAATGGCCGCATGAAATCAAGTTTTGAATTTTGAAATGAATTTTGGTGGGTTTGCTAGATTGGTGCTGGTGAGTCTGCAGATGCTTAGGTTGTGAAAGTTGAGCTTGTTTGAGTGGTTTTTGAAAAAGTGGGATCTTCCCATATGAAGAAGATTCAATTTTGAATTGTCATTTAAACTATGCATTTGAAAGTTTCTGGATGATCACAAAGTGGGCCTTGATACTTTGTTATGATTACATTCAAGGGGTGCAAAGATCCAGAAAAGTTTCTGTTTGGTTTTGAAAGTTTGAGACAGCCAAAGTAGGCATGGGAGTTAAATTGGTCAAAATGACCATTCACTTAATATATGTGTTTTGATTTACTTGTCTCTAGGAAAAGTGTGGGAAATGTTTTAGATGATGTTATTTTCACCTAAGAAACATTTTACAAGCAATGGATCACACAAACAAGGTGGTTTTTAAAGAAATTAAAAATCCATGCATTCACATATGCATGCATTCATGGGTTTACTTAGAAAAGTTTTTGTTAGCCCTAAACTTGATGATTAGTGTTTTGATGATCTAAGTTTGATATTTTTGGGATGTTACAATTGGTGTGCCAGGATGGCCCCCTTTATCTCTGCCACACTCCTCTATCTGTGGACACGGATGCATGGTTTTGGTAGTGAGCATGACCACTACGTGCTCCCTTCGTTGCCAACCGATGCCGAGTACGCGCTCTAGGCGGGATCCGTGCTTGTCGCGATAATATTTCGACGAAATAGTTACAGTATCAACAACACAATATTGTAGCAAGACATGGTAGTTATAACAATTACAGTGCAGGACGTGGCAGTTATATAACAATACTTACAATAGAACAATTACTCTACTCGTCATCGTCATCATCGCCACCACCATCACAGCCGTCGGTGTCCTCCGATGACTCGTCAGTAACTCCCAGTTTGTAGATACACGCCCTCTCCTCATTGGAGTCCTCCTCCTCCTCCTCCTCGTAGTCCCACGGGTCGACGTCACTCCCCTCCACTTCTACCTCCAACTGCTCCATGAACGCCTTCTCGTTGACCGAGTCGGAGTCGTCCTGGTCACTGGCTCCTCTATTCCTCCTAGCCTACTTCCTGGTGGTCTCGTAGGCCTTCCTACGGCGCTCCTCCGTCTTGGCTGCTACTTGGCGCTCCTCTGTCTCTACTGATGCAACGCGCTTATCGAGCACGGCGGGTACGAAAAGCTTCGACGTCGCGGTGTTCTTGAGCGCCAATGTCGACGGATCCAGGCACGTTTGGACACATCGTGGTGCCTCAGATGGCTGTCGTCGGGCACGAATGATGCCACGACGAGCAGGTGATGCAGGACGGTTAGTCACCGACAAGGATCTGCCACTTCCACGACGCGGTTCCATCCTACGCGAGGAATTTGTTTGCAATGCGTGATGGCGGGTGCGTAGAGTTGGGTGCCGACGCGAGTATATATACTTGTAGTTTAGTCACATAAAAATTGTGTTACATCCTAAAATATCTACGTACTGGGAGTGTAGTCACGTAACAAATCACAAAATGAGCCCTCTGTCAGCGTTAGGAAGCGTCTAGTGCGTGCCTGTCGATGTGTTGTTCAACATATCAGCATGGTGTGTCCATGCAGCATTTTCTGAGCTGCAAGGCATGTGCAACCCAATACTAGTACTCTCTATAGATAGATATTTGCGTGAAATACTAGCTAATTAAAGTCTCCTCGATGCAGCTGCGCCCTGTAGCAAAAGACCGATAAAGGAAACACGCAAAAAACCCCTCGTTCAAAGAGCCATTCCATCTTCCCCATCTCCGGCAACATTAGGTATCATCTCCAGCGCGCGCTTCACTCATTTTCCTCGCTATCTCGCTCACAACATCGGTCCTTCCAACAGTCATAGATTAACCAGCCCTCGCCCCATCCATCGAGACGCGATGGCGAATTCGGGGCCCAACAAGTGGCACGACGGATGGAGCAAGGTCGGCGCCAATGTTTCAACGAGATCTCTATGCGTATGGACACTACTAGCGCCGTCCGTCTGGCCACATGCTAAAAGGAGTTGAACCTCCGAGTCACCAGCAGAAAAGGTAGTAGATGCTCCAACAGTGGTTACGGGACATTGGTCGCCTACCGTTAGGTCCACAAAAACAATATCGCGTGCCCGCACGGCCCGTGCAACTGTATGGAGGATGGCTACGTGATTGCCGCCTCGCCAACAGCGCTCCTCGCCCACCTCACTGAAGCTCACTCGACCAGGGTGCGCAGTTTCCGCTACAGCAAAATAGGCAGGTACACCTCTAAACCTCTGCCGGCAATAGGCCTGCGGACGGTAGATATCATCGGATCCGGGGACGATGGTACGGTGTTCGCTGTGCGATTTGACACGCGCCAATCGCTACACGTTGTATTCGTCGTATGCGTCAGGTCGGCGGCGTGCTTGTCGCTGCAGTACCTGGTGAAGTTTTGGTCGTTGACCATGATTGAGGGTAGAAGGTTCAAAAATTCCAGGTTATGCATGCCGGAGAGCACCGCGTCGCCGGACGACGTTCCGTTCGATTAGCTGTAGTGGCTCCTACCGGTGTCGATGTCGCACCTGGTTGCTCATCATCTATCGTTGTTCTCCCTGGAATACCGTCTTTGCATTGACAAGATTCATGAGTGAGATAAACACATTTTAATGTTCGTTTGAGTACTTGCACTGCTAAAAAGACTTAGTACATGTTCTTAGTAGTTGTACTTGGGAGTATTTTTGCAGTAATAACCATGTACTAGTACTTCTTCAGATCTACCTATCGAGTGCAGAATATGGTCTCGCTTTCCTTTTGAATTAGGCCTTGCTACATCTATTGAATTTCAATTTGTGCATTGCTGAATCTTTCAATTCCTTTGGTCATTGTCTGTGTACTGCTAATCAGTCAGTTTGTGTTCTGCTGAATCTTTCAAGTTCTGCTGAATATGAACTGGTAATTTGTCGATATTTTTTCGGTCTTATTCTGTACTGCTGAATTTATGAAATGCTCTATCGTTACTACTAGTACAATATTGACAACTAACTGTGATGTAATTGGAGTACTTGTTGATCAAGTGCAGCAGATTGTCTTGCTTTTCTTTTGAAACTTAGCATTGTCACAATTATCTAGATGCGTCTTGGGCATTTTGGGTTGCATATAGGGGTCACACATGCATTGACGTAAGGAGGAGGTATTCACACAAAAGCAAACTTGATCGTCAGTTTTGCTTGCTCCAATGATCGAGTCTGTTTAGAGAACAGGGCAAATTGATCGTGTGCCAAGGTTTTTTGAGCTGGAACAAGAATCGATTCTCTTTGTACTGCTATTGAATTTCAAGCAGGAAAGATACTGAACCTCTCAATTATTCTGTCCTTGCTATTACTAAAGCATTTTGTGGAACTAATACTGATGTATTGGTACTTGTTTAAATCAAGGGCAGTAGATAGTCTTGCTTTTGTTTTGAAACATGGCCTTGTTACAATCAAGATGAGACTTGGGAATTGTGAGTTGCATACGGGGGTCGCACAGGCATTTGATGTGAGAAGAAGGTACGCGAAGCAGACTTGATCGTCAATTTTGCATGCTCCAATGGCCGAGTGTGTTTGGAGAAAAGGGCAAACTGATCGGGTGACAAGGTTTTAAGAGCTGAAACAAGAACTGGTTTTCTTTGTGCTGCTATTGTATTTCAGTGTATGTATTGCTGAATCCCTCACTTTGAAATGCTGCTGAATTGGTCAAGTGCTACTAAATGTGAACTGCGAATCTGTCGATAATATTTCTATCTTATTCTGTACTACAGAGTTTATATAAATATCCGCCAAAAAGAATTGTCGATTTCTTTCCCTCCCTCTCTAAGATCTTTGTTTCAAATCCGGTCGAGCCACGACAAAATGCAATTTTTATATATCAGGAGAAAAAATCTAGCTCATTTGGCCCCTCTTTAGCCTAGGACATTTTAATTCGTCCTTTTAGGGGTATAAGGGGACTGCTGACCACAACCCAGGGAAATTTGAGAAACGAGCCCATGGAGAATAGCCTATGGAGTATAGCCCATGTAAAATAGTCAAACTCTTTTTAATTTGGCTTTTTGGCATTGTCCCCCACCTCTCAATATTTTAAAAAAACTCTGCCTATAGATTTTTTTTATAGCGCCTGCAGTTTTTAATTTCGCCGCCAGGAGCGCCACCTTATTATTTGATGGGAGATAAAAATGTTCTAAAATGACTTTTTAAGGAGACAATTCAATAAGTTATAAAAGAAATCTTAAAGATTCTATGCAATTAGCTATTTCCACCGTAGTGGCAAGGCACCCAGTCAACCGGTTGTGAGTTCTCGAGTTTGAATCCTAGGCAATTTGTGTTAATATAGAGTTACTTTTTTGTACTCTCAGGCTGACATCTGGGACCCAGATAAACCGCTGCTGCATCTAGCAATGTTGCCAAGGTCAGGACGACGGACTCGAACAAAAAAATAGTCCAACATATATACACACGTTTAATTTAAATAGAGATTGACATGTGAGACCCAACATGGACACGTTTAATTCAAATAGTGGCTGACATGTGGGACCGAGATAAACTGCTGCTGTACCTAGCAATGTTGCCAATGTCAGTACGACGGATTCGACCCGAAAAACAGTTCAACGTATATACATACGTTTAATTCAAATAGAGGTTGACATGTGGGATCCAACATGGACACGTTTAATTAAAATAGTGGCTGACATGTGGGACCCATCATAGACACGTCTCCTGCACATAGAAGGCTGTAATGTGGGACCCACCATAGACACATTTCCTATACATAGAAGACTAACATGTGGGACCCAGCATCGGAGTGTAGATTGACATTTTTTGTACTCTATAAGGTTGACATTTGGGGCCAGGTAAACTGCTGCTGCATCATAGAAATGTTTCCCCTAAAAAAATCTTCAATGTTGCCAAGGTCATAACCACAGACTCAACCCGAAAAAACAGTCCAACATACACACGTTTCTTTCAAATAGAGGCTAACATATGGGACCCAGCGTAGCCACGTTTCCTGCACAGAGGTTGCTGACATCTAGGACCTAGCTAGGGACCAATGTCAGAACAACGGAGGTGGCCGAAAAAAAGTCCATCATAGCACGTTTTATTTACGGAGAGGCTGACATGTGGGACCACCAAAGAGACCTTATGTAGCACCCCGGAAAAACCACTACTAGAATCATCTGTTATTCCTACTTTGTGCATCATCATGACATCAGCATGCATCTATTTGCCCAAAACTATTTTGCTAAAAACCCTATTTTTGTTTTCTACAAATACCCCCTCTCTATTTCAAATGTAAAACCATGTTCCTCTCGGATCCTTATTTTTGTCTAAAACATATTTTTAAATGTTTTGTTTTAAATAAAAGAAATAATAAAATATAAAATATTTTATCGGGGGAGGCAGCCGTGGCCAGGCCCAAAATCCCAAGTCACAGCCACCTACCACCCCTCTAGTATAAACCCTAACCCAAATCTATCCTACCCAAACCCTTCATACCTCATCTGTCGCCGCCAGCAAAACGCACCCCCGCGTGCGCACTATGCAACCTCCACCAACCCACCCACCAACGTCGTACACCACCCGACCCTCCCGTTACACTCGCGCACACACACTCTACACGATCGCCATGCACGCACACACGCAAACCGAGTGCGCTCACCCCGGCACCCCACGTCAACACTGCGTGAGTCCCACCCAGGGCGATCCACCCCGAACTATAACATTCCAAAAATATTAATCAAGATTATCAAGTTCCAATCACCCAAGTTTAGGGTTAACAAAAACTTTTGTTAATTAAAATCAATATAAATGCATGCGTGTGTGTGATGAATGCATGGATGATTGTATTGCCATGTTTGATTTTTATGAATGGCAAGGATTAGTTTAAAGATGAAAACAACATCATCTAAAACTTTTCCAAGCAGAAGCAAATGAAGAGAAAATCCAAAATAAACAATATAAGCAAATGGTCATTTTTGCCAAACTTGTCCACTAGACCACTTTGAGTGTTTCTAGTCCAAGTTTTCTAACAGAAACAAATCCAATTCTTTTCACCCCTTGCTAGACCAAGTAAAAGTGAACCCAATCCCACTTTGCAAACCCATAGAAACATTTTGCAAATCTATTCAAATGACAATTTAAAATTGAATCAAGTATAGGTACTAAGATCACCATTTCTCAAAACCACTCAAACCAGTTCACCTTGTCAAACCCAAGCAACAAGAGACTACCAAGTATGTGACCAATGCACTCGCCAAAATTCAATTTCTTTCGGCCATTTTGTCAAACACTTGGTGATCACAGTAAACACTTCCTAACTTCTAATGTTTGTGATCAAAGCCTTGTCTAAAACTTGTCTCCCTACTCTCACCCCTTCTCTCCCCCAGTGACCACACTGCATTGACACAAGCTATAACCCTGCCCTTTGAACCATGCCGTGCCAACCCGAGCGACCCCTTTCCAGCTGACCATGGCAAGCTAGAAGGAGCCATCGCCGCGCCTAGCCACCATGTCCAGGAGGCATCCCAACGTCCACCGCCACCCCCTGTCTAGCCCTCGCACGCAGCCAGACACTGGACCACAGAGAACGTGTCGCACCCAATGTCTTTGCGCCATGCCGAGAGCACGCCAGAGCACCACGCCCGACACGCTCGCACATGTTGCGCCTTGCCGTCACCGCCGGTGCCTACAAACACCACAACCCCAGGAACCTCCCAGACATCCCCGTTCGCCGCCGCGCGACCCATAGCTCCCGTGCATCGTAAAAATCAAAGTCGGTGCCGCGTAGAGCATTGACCATTCCTGACCAATCTCGACCGCCCCTTCCTACGCCATTACGTCCTTGAGCATCGCTAGGAGACCACGCACCAGCCTACACCCTCTGCCATGCCTTTAGCTCGCTATACCGTCGACCTCGACGAGCTCTGCCCATGCCACACTACCTCTCTCGCTCGGCTATAAAACGAGGGCACCCTAGCCCCAATTCGTCACACCATTCCACTCTCCACCTCTCACAGAGAACCACTGTCCCTTCCCCGGAGCAAGGCGAGCACCAGGTCACCCGAATTTCACCGGAGTTTGCTGCGGAGGAGGAGAAGAGGAGCCGCTGATTGGAGCCTCCCCAAAGCTGCCGCAGCCACCGATTAAACCGCCGTTGTTGACAACGTCATTCGCCATCAACACCGACCCTAGATAGAGCCCTGGTGAGCCTCACACGACCCCCACCGCCGCGTTAGGGTTGAGTCTCACCGGCGCTGCCCGACGGAGACGACACACCCCAGCCATTAGATCAGGTTCTAATCATAGGGCTCAGATTGAAGCGTACCGCTTCGGTTAGAATGAGCCACTAACGCGTGGGACACCCATGTAAGCAGCCCGCCGCACGCTGCGCTGTGCGCAGTGGGCTGGCCCAGTTAGTTCCCGCGCGACCTAATAGTTCAAATTTAGACTTTTTCAATTTTGTTCAAACTCTAGTTCCGTCTGTTGATTCAAAAATCAATTCAGAGAGTTTTACTAAACCAAATGGCATGAAATCAATTTTTTTAGAAAGGTATTGAAATTATTAATCCAAGACCGTTGGATTCAAACCATTTGAAATTACTATCACCTATGGTAAAAATAACAAGGCAGAGACTTTTCTGTATTCAAACATTTTTCAAAAATCAACCATAAATGCTTTTGAGTTGATTCTAATTCTCAAAAATCACATTTGATAAGGCCTTTCTGAATATATAAAATATCTAGTCACTTTAATTGATTGAAATAATAATGGACAAGTATTAAAAGAATGCCCCATACGCATTTCTAGTCACTTTAATTAATTGAAATAATAAGGATAAACCTTATTAAATTGTGACACCACTTTAAATCACATTCCCAAGTATTAAAATATGTGGTGATGACATGTGGCAACATGATCCCATATTTTAATTGGAGAATATTAAATCTTAAGTAGTTTTCAATGAGTAGAAATTACTTTTCTAAAATAAAATAAATAAGACTAAGTCTTTATTTCATGTGATGATGGTGATGATGCTAGATCATCTAGTGTGAACCCTTGTGTGCCAAATAGAAGTAATTAAGTATTGTTTGGTGATTGTGTACCTCGTATTTATTTATAGACGCTAGTACCGACGAATGATACGAAGAGGAAGGAGACTACTACGAAGAGAAAGCAGAGGAGAACTTCAACCACTGCACTCTCAATGCAAGCTATCTAATGCAAGCCATCCTAGAAAGCTAACACTTGCATGATAAATATGCAAACTAGAGGCCTTAGGCATATTTGGTTATACCACTTTATTATACCAAATCCCAGGTTAATTTGCAAGCTTTATTCTTTTATTTCTTTATCAAAGTTCTTTATTACTTTTAGTTAGTGTTTGTGATATTTTGGAAGGATATTATAGGTAGCATAAAACTTGGCCTAAGTTAGATAGAACTAGATGTCATACTGAGGCATGAGATTAGATTTGGATAAGTCACACTTGATTATCACCCCTCATTAGTGTTTACACCCAACGTTAGTGGCTAGTGCTAAGCATGAAACTTGATCACTTTAGATGGGAACACTTGGTGAAAATGATTATGAAAACCTTAGAATGAAGAGTCATTCTAATCAAATGTTTTGACATGTGTTATTAACACCAAATTAATTGATGATGAAAATGTTGAGGCATGAGCCTTAGCCCTTTATAAAACTGATGGTTGAGTTCGGATGCTATACCATTCCAATTTTACCGTACAACCACAATACCCGAATTTGGGTAGGTCTTAACTAGAAGTTTATATATCTTAGTATGGGTTCCCTTGCGGCCGAGGTTTGAGCTGAGGCTACCTCATGATGATTGTCCACCCGTGCAGTTCCCAAGATAACAGATGGTCATGGTTGGGAGGCCAAACTCATAGGGGAGGTGCCTATACTAGGGGTGTGTAATTGAAAGGTTAGGATTGATTATCCGCATACTGAGTATGGTGATTTAGGATTGTTCCTGACAGATGTATCGAATGTTGTGGTGAAAGTGTACCACCTCCGTAGAGTGTCAAACTATTTGAATAGCCGCGTCCTCGGTTATGGACAGTTGGAGTGGCCATACTGTTCCGTCGTCAGGAACCACTTTACTTGTTAGTGATAGTTTGTGAGTACTTAAAGAGTACTCATGGCTTTGTCCCTGGCTATTCCTATGGCTAGACTATGTGGAGGACTACCAGGATGATGGACAGTAGGAAGTCTACGACAGCTAGGATCATCTCCCATCGTCAGCATTGCCTGTGACCCCGAAGATGGAGCTTCGCCCATGCTACCCTTATTATTATTCCGCTGTGTTGATTGTATTAAGACTAGATCATGAGATCCTTTATTTGTAAGACCTTTATTATGGTTTGTAATGGATGATGAACTATGGTACCAATCTGTTATGTCTCACAAAAATGTTAATCCTAGGATTGCGATGTATGGCATAACAGGCATCTGGGATTAAAAATCCGGGTGTTGACAAGTTGGTATCAGAGCTATCCTGACCATAGGAGACCCTAGGTTGAATGGACGATTGAATCAAAAACTTAGTTTCAAAACAAGAGAAGTGAGTATTTAGGAAAACCTATTCTCGTCCTTATCACCTAGATTCTTTCATGAAAATCCATGTCTCTAAAAAATTCTTACAAACTCACATAAAATTTAACACACTTGATCACTCTACTAACTTACTCATCCTATATTCTTATAGATGGAGGTGAAGTATAGCAAGTTCTACTAGTTGGGAAATGGAGGAGAGCTCATATTTGAGCACGATCTGGACCAAATCTCGAAACTTCTGGAGCACCTGCACCCCGAGTTTTTTGGAGCACAGCTCAACAATCCGCAAGGAGGAGAATTGCAATGGCTGATATTTGCAAGCCTCAGAGGCAAGATGGAAGCCCCCAACTCATAGGGAACCCAATTCACCTTAAGAGAGAACAACTGGCTAGATGGACTCGCTAGGGCTATGAAGGAAGCTCTTGCCCGTCTGTGTGGGCAAAGCATCAATCAGATCAAGGGTACCCACTTTGAGTTCTACGCAAGGCGTGATTCTATGGGACAACCATTGGAGGTTCCATACCACCCGGAGCTGAAGCATCAAGTGGATCATCTCATCTTCATGCTGTATGATAGGCAAAATGAGTTGGACAATGCCCGCTCCTACGCCAACCACAACCATGCCATCGCAGTCAAGAAGGACCAGACCATCGCCATCCTTGCAAAAGAGCGCAAGACTTTTTGCCGTCTGCGTGACAAGAAGGATCACATTATTGCTCGCCTTCATCACAAAGTGACAGACTTGGAGGATACCATCCATGCGCGGGACAAGCATCTTGAGGAGAGGGAGAATGCATGGGAAGATATCCGTGGAGATCCCTACTCCTACCTCAGTGATGATGATGACTTCCTGGAGGACCAAGCCATGGACTTCCACAATGATGATGATGATTCCGCCTTCATTGATGATGATGAAGACACCGATTCTGATGAGTAGCAGCACGAGATCACTTTAGTAGAACTCACACATACGATAGCAATCACTATTTGTGAGTTGTACCCGGTCCCACTATATCGTAGTTTCACAGAATGGTTCTTAAAACCATCTGTTACCTTACTGTGGTGTGTGTTTGTATTGGGTGCTATGAATGAAAAGCAAGTTGCTTGTTAGCAAAACTTGAGTCAACTCAAAGTTTAAAAACCTTTCTGAAACAAATCCCTAAACCTTAGAAATTTCCCTCTTGTCTCATGATCTATCTCAATCTTCAGATGCCTCACAGAGGAAGCAGTTCATCCCCGGACCCGATGATGCAAATCTTGCAAATGTTGGTTTCAGACCATGAAGCTGAAAGAGCCGAACGTCAAGCCAACTTAGCCACCCTTCAGCACATAGCTCAGATGGCCAATGACAATCAAGGCCATGGAAGCCAGGACAACCATGGATCCAAGCTCAAGAACTTTTAGAACACCAATCCACCCATCTTTAGTAAGTCTAAAGATCCATTAGATGCGAATGATTGGCTATAGACCATGGAGAACAACTTAGAAGTCGCAGGAGTGGAGGCCAATGAGAAAGTACTGTTTGCCACCCATTATCTGGCAGGAGATGCAAGAGCTTGGTGGAATAGCATTCATACCATGAATGGAGGACATATGATGGCTTGGGATGAATTCAAAGTCAAGTTCAGCCGAACCCATGTGTCACCAGGTTTGATTCTACGGATGAGAGATTAATTTAAGGAGCTAAAGCAGGGAAGAATGACCGTGCTAGAGTACCGTGACAAATTCCTATCTCTGTCTAGGTATGCCCCTGATGAGATTAGCACTGAAGCCAAGAAGAAGGAGAGATTCCTTAACGGTCTGCATGATGAGACGCAGACATTGTTAGTCAATATCCCGTTTGCTGACCTTGAATCCCTAGTGGATTCTGCAATCCAGATGGAAGGCAAGATCAACCAAGCCAATGAGAATCGCAAGCGTAGGATGATGCATCAACCAGGAACCCACCATACCCCATAGTATCGCCCCAACCCATCTGCAGGATATGCCCCAAGAAACAATAGACACCCGATGACCCGTCCGAACTATACCAACCGTGGAGGAGGAAGCCCAAGGTCCGGAGGAAACAACAACAACAACCCTGGCAACTCCAACAACTTCAACCGTTCATCGCCCAAAGTCAACAACCCTACCAACACCAATACTGCCCCAAGGACTGGAAGCAATGTCGTGCCTGTTGCAGGAAAAGAAAAGTCTCGGGTGACTTGTTATGAATGGGGAACCAAGGGTCACTACTCGAATGAGTGCCCCAAGAATCTTGTAGCAGCCCCCAATGTGAATGCCCCAGCTCAGCAGCAGCGTTGTGTTCAGCCTGGAAGGAGATTTGCCCTAGGGAACTCGCTCAACCGCAACAGCCGTCTGTTTCACATGAATGCCAAAGAAGCCCAGGAAGCGCCAGACATCGTGCTAGGTATGTTTTCTGTTAACTCAGTACTTACAAGACTGTTGTTTGATTCTGGAGCATCGCACTCATTTGTTACAGAAGAATTTGCACGCACTAGTAAGATTCAACCAACAAAATTGAAGCATATTATGATAGTTCAAATACCTGGTTCAACCACCAAAGCTAGTCAAATTTGCAAGGACGTACCTATCAAAATCCATGGCATATATTTTTATGCTAATCTAATAGTACTTGGAACCAAAGGTTTGGAAGTAGTACTAGGAATGGATTGGATGTCAAAACATAAAGGATTAATCGACTATGCCAAGAAAGCCATAACCATGACTAGTACCACTGGAGTATCAGTAGAGCATGTATCTAAAACCTTGCCCCGTCAATTCAAGTGCAACAAGAGTCTATCCCAACCAACCATTGACCAAGTTAGAGTAATCTGTGAATACCCTGACGTATTCCCAGATGTATTTCCTAGTATGCCCCCCAGATCGGGATATTGAGTTTATCATTGAACTAATCCCTGGAACTGGACCCATAGCTCAGAGACCTTATAGTATGAACCCGTCTGAACTAGTGGAGCTGAAGAAGCAATTGGATGCTATGCTGGAGATAGCATTGATTCAACCAAGTGCGTCGCCATGGTGATCACCTATCTTGTTTATGGATAAGAAAGATTGAGGTAACCGTTTCTGCATGGATTATCAAAAGCTGAATGATGTCACCATTAAGAACACGTATCCACTACCAAAGATAGAAGATATGTTTGACTAGTTTACTGGTGCCAAAGTGTTTTCTAAGATTGATCTTAGAACTGGTTATCATCAACTCAAGATTCGCGCAGAGGATATTCCAAAGACCGCCTTTACCACCCGATATTGATTGTATGAGTATACTGTCATGTATTTTGGATTAACCAATGCCCCCGCTTATTTCATGAACCTCATGAATAAATTTTTTATGAACTTCCTGGATAAGTTTGTCGTTGTTTTCATCGATGACATTCTAATCTATTCCAAATTAGAAGAAGAATATGAGCTACACCTGAGGACCATCCTTGAAACCCTTAGGGAGCATCAGTTGTATGCCAAGTTTAGCAAATGTGAGTTCTGGTTAAAGGAAGTAGGATTCCTCGGACATATCATGTCGGCAGGAGGAATTGCTGTCGACCCCGCCAAGGTTAAGGATGTTGAAGAATGGCAAGCCCCAACCACTCAAACCCAAGTTCGTGCATTTCTTGGATTAGCGGGATTTTACCGCAAGTTCGTAGAAGGATTCTCGAGCATCGCAAGACCCATGACCCAATTGTTGAAGAAAGATAAGAAGTTTGAATGGACGGACAAATGTGAAGCAAGTTTTCAAGAGCTCAAGAAGAGATTGATCTCAGCCCCAATCTTGATCATGCCGAATATCACGAAGCCTTTTGATGTGTATTGTGACGCATCCAAGGTTGGTCTCGGATGTGTGCTAATGCAAGAAGGTAAATTCATATCCTATATATCCAAACAACTGAAGCAACATGTGCAGAATTACCCTACCCATGACCTCGAACTAGCAGCCATAGTTTTAGCCTTGAAGACATGGCGGCATTACCTCATGGGTAACCGCTGTGAGATTTATTCGGATCACAAGAGTCTGAAGTATATTTTCACCTAGAAGGAGCTGAATATGAGGCAAAGGAGATGGATAGAGCTAAGCAAGGACTATGACCTTGACATTCACTATCACCCTGACAAAGCGAATGTGGTAGAAGATGCTCTTAGAAGATTGTCGTGTCGCTTGAACACCATGATTCTGAAGGAGCAACCAAGTTTGCACAAGGAGTTGAAAGATTTCAGAATGGAGCTAGTTAGTGAAGGATTTTTGGCTAGCATAGAACTTCAACCCACTTTGATTAGTCAGATCAAGGAGGCACAGAAAGGAAATGCTAGTATCGAAGGAATCAAACGTCGTATCGGTATAGAGAAGGTACCCGGATTCACCGAATATGAAGAAGGAGTTTTGTGGTACAAAGGATGTATCTGTGTGCCAGCAGATTCAGAGTTGAAACAATCTATTTTGAAAGAAGCCCATGATACTCTTTATTCTATCCACCCCGGAGGAACGAAGAGAAATTTTGGTGGCATAAGATGAAGAGAGAAATCGGAAGCTACATAGCGAAATGTGATATCTGTTAGAGAGTCAGGGCGGGACATCAGAGACCCGCAGGGCTGTTGCAACCATTGCAGATTCCGGAATGGAAATGGGATTCTGTTAGAATGGATTTTATCACCGGGTTGCCTACGTCTAGTAGGGGAAATGACTCTATTTGGGTTATAGTAGATAGACTGTCTAAAGTCGCTCATTTCTTACTAGTCAAGACCACTTATCAGAGTTCAAAGCTAGCAGTGTTGTACATTGCTAGGGTAGTAAGTTTGTATGGAGTCCCCAAGAACATTGTGTCAGATCGAGGAACTCAGTTTACCCCGAGATTTTGGAAGAAAGTTCAAGAAGGATTAGGAACAAGACTAGATTTCAGCACATCTTATCACCCGCAGACTGATGGACAAATGGAGCGAGTAAACCAAATACTCGAAGATATGTTGAGAGATCGTGTGTTAGAATATGGATCTAAATGGGAAGACTGTCTGCCTTTCACAGAATTTTCGTATAACAACAGTTATCAAGCTAGTTTGCAAATGGCCCCATTTTAGTTCATGTATGGAAGGAATTGTCGCACCCCTTTGAATTGGTGGGAAGTAGGAGAGAGTCAGATTTTTGGACCCGATATACTATGAGAAGTTGAAGAGAAAGTTCACAAGATCCGTGAGCACCTCAAGACAGCCCAATCCAGACAGAAGAGTATGCCGACAAGAGACATCGAGACCTAGCCTTCAATATCATAGATTTTGTGTATCTCAAAGTATCACCCTTGAAAGGAATGCAACGTTTCCAACTCAATGGGAAGCTTTCCCCCAGATATATCGGACCCTTCAAGATTCTGAATCATCAAGGATAAGTATCGTATCAATTGGAACTGTCGGAAGAGATGTTAGCCGTGCGTAATGTGTTTCATATCTCGTTACTTCGGAAATGCCTCGAAGTCCCGGAGAAGACTGAAGTTTTCAAGAATATTGATCACAGAACCATAGAGATCAACGATGACCTGACATATCCCGAAGTACCCATTCATATTTTGGAAGAAGCTTTCAGGACCGCAAGAACCCGGAGTATCAAGTTTCTCAAGATCTATTGGAGTAACCACACTGAAGAAGAAGCTACCTAGGAGAGAGAAGATTACATTAGGACTGAGTTTCCAGATCTCTTTAAATCCTAGTTTTCTTTTTTCTCAAATCTTGGTACGAGATTTTGTTTAAGGAGGGAAGGTTTGTAACATCCCAAAAATATTAATCAAGATTATCAAGTTCCAATCACCCAAGTTTAGCGTTAACAAAAACTTTTGTTAATTAAAATCAATATGAATGCATGTGTGTGTGATGAATGCATGAATGCTTGTATTGCCATGTTTGATTGTTATGAATGGCAAGGATTAGTTTAAAGATGAAAACAACATCATCTAAAACTTTTCCAAGCAGAAGCAAATGAAGAGAAAATCCAAAACAAACAATATAAGCAAATGGTCATTTTTGCCAAACTTGTCCACTAGACCACTTTGAGTGTTTCTAGTCCAAGTTTTATAATAGAAACAAATCCAATTCTTTTCACCCCTTGCTAGACCAAGTAAAAGTGAACCCAAGCCCACTTTGCATACCCACAAAAACATTTTGTAAATCTATTCAAATGACAATTCAAAATTGAATCAAGTGTAGGTACTAAGATCACCATTTCTCAAAAACCAATCAAACCAGTTCACCTTGGCAAACCCAAGAAACCGGAGACTGCCAAGTATGTGACCAGTGCACTCACCAAAATTCATCCAAATTTTAAACTAAATTTCTTTCGGCCATTTTGTCAAACACTTGTTGAGCATAGTACTGCCTAACTTCTACTATTTGTGATCAAAGCCTTGTCTAATTATTGTCTCCCTACTCTCACCCCTTGTCTCCCCTAGTGACCACACTACATTTACACAAGCTAGAACCCTACCCTTTGCACCATGCCGTGCCAACCCGATCCACCCCTTGCCAGCCGACCATGGCAAGCTAGCAGGAGGCATCGCCGCGCCTAACCCCCATGTCCAGGAGGCGGCCCAACGTCCACTGCCACCCCCTGTCTAGCCCTCGCACGCAGCTAGGCACTGGACCATAGATAAAGCGCCGCGCCCAATGTCTCTACGCCATGTTGAGAGCACGACAGAGCACCACGCCCGACATGCTCGCGCACGCCGCGCCTCGCCTTCGGCGCCCGTGCCTGCAGTCACCACGACCCCAGGAACCTCCTAGACATCCCCGTTCGCCGCCGTGCGACCCGTAGCACCCGTCGGTGGTGCGCAGAGCGTCGACCGTTCCCGAACAACCTCGACTGCCCCTTGCGGCGCCATTACGTCCTTGAGCATCGCCAGGAAACCACGCACCGGCCTATACCCTCCGCCATGCCTTTAGCTCGCTGTACCATCGGCACCGACGAGCTCTTCCCATGCCGCACTGCCTCTCTCGCTCGGCTATAAAAGGAGGCCACCCCAGCCCCAATTAGTCACACCATTCCATTCCCCACCTCTCATAGAGCACCATTGACCCTTCCCCGGAGCAAGGCGAGCAATAGGTCGCCGGAATTTCATTGGAGTTTGCCGCGAAGGAGGAGAAGAGGAGACGCTGATTGGAGCCGCCCTAGGAGATGCCGCAGCCACCGATCGAACCGCCGTCGTCGACAAGATCGTTTACCCTAACGCCGAACCTAGCTGGAGTCCTGGTGAGCCTCACACGACCCCCACCACCGTGTTAGGGTTCAATCTCGCCGGCGCTGCCCGACGGAGACGACACACCCCAACTGTTAGATCAGGTTCTAATCGTAGGGCTCAGGTTGAAGCGTACCACTTCGGTTAGAATGAGCCGCTGACGCATGGGACACCCATGTCAGCAGCCCGCCGCACGTTGCGCTATGCGCAGTGGGCCAGCCCAGCTAGTTCCCGCGCGACCCCATATTTCAAATTTAGACTTTTTCAATTTTGTTCAAACTCTAGTTCTGTCTGTTGATTTAAAAATCATTTCAGAGAGTTTTACTGAACCAAATAGCATGAAATCAATTTTTTTAGAAAGGTATTGAAATTATTAATCCAAGACCGTTGGATTGAAACGTTTTTAAATTATAGATCACCTATGGTAAAAATAACAAGGCAGAGACTTTTCTGCGTTCAAACATTTTTCAAAAATCAACCATAAATTCTTTTGAGTTGATTCCAACTCTCAAAAATCACATTTGATAAGACCTTTCTGAATATATAAAAATATCTCGGTTTACTTGCAGTAATAATGGACAAGTATTAAAAGGATGCCCCATAGGCATTTCTAGTCACTTTAATTAATTAAAATAATAAGGTTAAACCTTATTAAATTGTGACACTACTTTAAATCACATTCCCAAGTATTAAAATATGTGGTGATGACATGTGGCAACATGATCCCATATTTTAATTGGAGAATATTAAATCTTAAGTAGTTTTCAATGAGTAGAAATTACCTTTCAAAAATAAAATAAATAAGACTAAGTCTTTATTTCATGTGATGATGGTGATGATGCTAGATCATCTAGTGTGAACCCTTGTGTGCCAAATAGAAGTAGTTAAGTATTGTTTGGTGATTTTGTACCTTGTATTTATTTATAGACCCAAGTACCGACCAAGGATACTAAGAGGAAGGAGACTACTACGAAGAGGAAGTAGAGGAGAACTTCAACCACTGCACTACTCAAGGCAAGCTATCTAATGCAAGCCATCCTAGCAAGCTAACACTTGCATGATAACTATGCAAACTAGAGGCCTTAGGCATATTTGGTTATACCACTTTATTATACCAAATCCCAGTTTTACTTGCAAGCTTTATTCTTTTATTTCTTCAGCGATGTTCTTTATTACTTTTAGTTAGTGTTTGTGATATTTTGGAAGGATATTATAGGTAGCATAAAGAGCATAAAACTTGGCCTAAGTTAGATAGAACTAGATGTCATATTCAGGCATGAGATTTAGATTTGGATAAATCACACTTGATTATCACCCCACATTAGTGATTACCCCCAACGTTAGTGGCTAGTGCTAAGCATAAAACTTGATCACTTTAGATGGGAACACTTGGTGAAAATGATTATGAAAACCACAGAATGATGAGTCATTCTAATGAAATGTTTTGACATGTGTTATGAACACCAGATGAATTGACGATGAAAATGTTGAGGCATGAGCCTTAGCCCTTTATAAAACTGATGGTTGAGTTTGGATGCGATACCATTCCAATTTTACCGTACAACCACAATACCCGAATTTGGGTAGGGCTTAACTGGAAGTTTATATATCTTAGTATGGGTTCCCTTGCGGCCGAGGTTTGAGCTGAGGCTACCTCGTGATTATTGTCCACCTGTGCAGTTCCCAAGATGACAGATGGTCATGGTTGGGAGGCCAAACTCATAGGGGAGGTGCCTATACTAGGGTGTGTAATTGAAAGGTTAGGATTCATTATCCGCATACTGAGTATGGTGATTCAGGATTGTTCCTGACGGATGTATCGAATGTTGTGGTGAAAGTGTACCACCTCTGTAGAGTGTCAAACTATTCGAATAGCCGCGTCCATGGTTATGGACAGTTGGAGTGGCCATACTGTTCCGTCTTCAGATGTTTTCAAAACGACTTGTGAAATGAATCATGATTTTGACTTGACCACAACAAGGTGGTGAAAGTGAAAACTAAGTTCTCATTTAGGTGTTGTAGAACATTAAACTAGTTTTCTTTACTTCTAAACTCAGTTAGATATAAATCTAGCTTTTGCAAAAACAACCTATAGCTTAGGATTCCTACTAGAACCACTTCACTTGTTAGTGATAGTTTCCGAGTACTTAAAGAGTACTCATGGCTTTGTCCCTGGCTATTCCTATGGCCAGACTATGAGGAGGACTTCCAGGATGATGGACAGCAGGATGTCTATGACAACTAGGATCATCTCCCATCGTCAGCATTGGCTGTGACCCCGAAGATGGAGCTTCGCCCACACTACCCTTATTATTATTCCGCTTTGTTGATTGTATTAAGACTAGATCATGATATCCTTTATTTGTAAGACCTTTATTATGGTTTGTAATGGATGATGAACTGTGGTACCAATCAGTTATGTCTCGCAAAAATGGTAATCCTGGGATTGCGATGTATGGCATAACAGGCATCTGGGATTAAAAATCCGGGTGTTGACACGAACCCACCTCCGTGTTCGCATCCTCTCCACGTGAATCCCACCCGGCCCCGTACACTCGCGCTCCTCCACCTCAATATGTCCACCTGGCCCTACCCGCAGACCCCACATTCCCCTCCCTCGACCCACTCCCCTCGTTCTCGCATCCCCACCCCGGCACCGAGCGCCCGCACCGCCGGCCCCCATCGTCAGACCTCGCCGCCGTCAGCAAGCGCCCCCGCATCCACCTCCTCTTCTTGCCGCCCCAGGCTCCTCCGTCGTTCCTCTTTTCCGCCATCATACCTGATAGTTCAAAAATGTATCTACTTTCCCGAACACTTTTGCTATTGTTTCTCCCTTAAACTTGTGTGATTTGGATACAACTAACACGGACTGACGCTGTTTTCAGCAGAATTACCTTGGTGTCTAGTTTTTGTGCAGAAAATCAACTATTAGGAAAAATATCGGAAAATATGCCAAAAATCCTATTGCACCAGAAGACTCACGGAGCCAGAATACGAGACGGAGTGGAGGCCTGAGGGGCCCAAACCCCCAACCGCACGGGCCATGCCTTGTTAACACCTGAATTTTTAATCCAGATGCCTGCGCCATACATCGCAGTCCTAGGATTACCATTTTTGCGAGACATAACAGATTGGATATCATAGTACATCATCCATTACAAACCATACATAAGGTCTTACACGAATAAGGATCTCATGATCCAGTCTTAATACAATTCAAGCAGCGGAATAACGTAATAATAATGACAGCATGGGCGAAGCTCCATCTTCATGGTCACAGGCAATGCTGACGATGGGAGATGATCCTAGTTATCATAACCTTCCTGCTGTCCGTCCTCCTGATAGTCCTCTTCATAGTCTGGCCACGGGAATAGCCAGTGACAAAGCCATGAGTACTCTTTAATTACTCACAAACTAATACTAACAAGTGAAGTGGTTTTGAGTATGAAATACTAAGCTCTAGGTTGTTTTGCAAAAAGCTAGATTTATCTCTACTTAGATGAGAATCAAAGAAAGCTAGTTGAAAGTTTTATAACACCTAAGTGGGAACTTGAATTTCATGTCACAACTCTGTTGTGGTCAAGTCAATTCATGAATCATTTCACAAGTCATTTTGAAAACATCTGACGATGGAATAGTATGGCCACTCCAACTGTCCATAACCACGGACGCAGCTATTCGAATAGTTTGACACTCTGCAAAGGTGGTACACTTTCACCACAACATTCGATACATCCGTCAGGAACAATTCTGAATTCACCATACTCAGTATGCGGATAATCAATCCTAACCTTTCAATTACAAGCCCTAGTATAGGAACCTCTCCTGTGAGTTTGGCCTCCCAACCATGACCAACTGTCATCTTGGGTACTGCACAGGTGGACAATCTTCACAAGGTAGCCTCAGCTCTAACCTTGGCCGTATGGGAACCCATACTAAGGTATATAAGTTTCTAGCAAGCCCTACTCAAAATCATCTGGTGTTCGGAAACATATGTCAAAACATTTCAGTAGAATGACTCATCATTCTTAGGTTTTCATAACCATTTTCTCCAAGTATTCCCATCTAAAGTTGATCAAGTTTTATGCTTAGCACTAGCATTTACAAGTGAGGGTAAACACTAATGAGGGGTGGTAAACAAGTGTGTCTTATCTACTTTCAATCTCATGCCTCAGGATGACATCAAGATTATCTAACTTAGTCCAAGTTTTATGCTCTTTATGCTACCTTCATCTATCTTTCTAAAATCTACAAGTCACTAAGTAAACTCTAAGAGAAAGCTTTGATAAAGAAATAAAATACTAAGCTTGCAAGTAAAACTAGGATTGGGTATCAAGTGGTGTAAGCTTGCAAGGATTAGCTTGCTAAGTTGCAAGTGTTAGCTTGCTAAGTTAACTGGTAGTATTAGGCTTGCCTTGCACATAGAAGTGGTTGAAGTTGTCCTCGGCTTCTTCCTCGGAGTATTATCCTTCCTCCTCGTATCCTTGGTCGGTACTAGTGTCTATAAATAAATACGAGGTACACAATCACCAAACAATACTTAACTATTTCTATTTATCACACCAAGGTTTTCACTAGATGATATAGGATCATCACAAGCATTGCAATCATTAAGGCAAATAGTTTTATTTTCTTTATTTTAGAAAAGTAATTTCTAGTCATTGAAAAACTACTTCAGATTTAATATTCTCTGACTCAAACATGGGATCATGTTGTCACATGTCATCAACACATATTTCAGTACATGGGAATGTGATTTAAAGTGGTGTCACAATTTAATAAGGTTTAATCTTTTTATTTTAATTAATTAAAGTGACTAGAAATGCCTATGAGGCATTCTTTTATTACTTGATCATTATTTCTGCAAGTAAACCTATATATTTTTATTTATTCTGAAAGGTATAGTTAAATGTGATTTTTGAGAGTTGGAATCAACTCAAAATCTTTGGTGGTTGAATTTTGAAAAATGTTTGAATACAGAAAAGCTTCTACATTGTTATTTTTACCATGGGTGATCTACAAATCTAAATGGTTTGTATCCAACGGGCTTGGATTAAGCACTCTAGTACCTTTCTAACAAAATTGGTTTCATGCATTTTTGTTTAGTGAATCGAGCTGGGTTGATTTTTTAATCTATATACAGAACTGAGATTGAAACTAAAAGAATAAACCTAGATTTGAATTACTGGGTCGCGCTGGAGGTTAACTCGGCCGGCCCACTACGCACAGCGCGTGCGGGCTGGTTAAGTGGCTGTCCCCACTCGTCAATGAGATAGAGGGGTGTGAAGCAGTATGGGGGGATGTGGACTGCACGATCAAGCTCTAATCCTACGGCTGCGGTTCATCGTCCACGTCGGGCAACACCGGCGAGACAAAACCCTACTACGGCCAGTGGGGGTCGTGGGAGGCTCACTGGGGCTCAGGCAATGGTCGGTGACGGGGGCGAACGACGAAGTCGACGACGCCGATCCTCCTCCTAGCTTGCTGTCGACATGGGGGTGGCAAGTTAGGCTCGGCCTGGTCACCATTGATGGCTATGGCATGATCACAGTGGTGCTAAAGCTTGTTAATTGAGCTAGATCATCTACTAAGAGTGTAGTGTGAGCTATAGAGGAAACAAGTTAGGCCAAATTTACTGCTCACAATAGTGTTTGTGGTTTTTTGTTTGGTGCTAGCAAGGTGTTTGATGAAATGGCCGCAAGAGATTCAAATTTGAATTTTTGAATCAAAGTTTGTGGGTGTGCTAGTTACATACTAGGGAGTCTCTGGTTAGTGGGATTGGTCAAGTGGAATTGATTTGGTTGGTTTTTGAAAAAGGGGTGATCTTCACATATGAATTAGATTCAATTCGAAATGTGATTTGAATCAAGTTGCCAAATATTTCTGCAAGTTTGAAAGGTGGGCTTTGATTCACTTTTACTTGGTCTTGCAAGGGGTGAAAACAAATGGAAAAGTTTCTGTTTGAAATCTTGGACTAGAAACACTCAAAGTGGCCTAGTGAGCAAGATTGGCAAAAATGACCATTTGCTTATTTGATTTGTTTTTGATTTTCTCTTGATTTGTTTTTGATCTTCTCTTGATTTGTTTTTGCTTGGAAATGTTTTAGAGGATGTTTTTTTAATCTTTAAACCATTCCTTGCTATTTAGATCAATCACACAATTCCATTCATTCATTCATACAATCATCACATACACACATGCATTCATAATGATTTGGAATTAACAAAAGTTTTTGTTAACCCTAAATTTGGTGATTGGAATATGATAATCATGATCAATATTTTTGGGATGTTACAATCCTTCCCTCCTTAAACAAAATCTTGTCCCGAGATTTGAGAAAGAAGAAAGAAGAAAACTAGGATTTAAAAAGATCGGGAAACTCCGTCTTGATGTGATCTTCTCGCTCCCAGCTAGCTTCTTCTTTAGTGTGGTTACTCCACTGAATCTTGAGAAACTTGATGCTTCGGGTTCTGGTGGTCCTGAAAGCTTCCTCCAAAATACGGATGGGTACTTCGGGATATGTCAGGTCATCGTTGATCTATATGGTGTGGTGACCAATATTCTTGAAAACTTCAGTCTTCTCCGGAACTTCAAGGCATTTGCGAAGTAACGATATATGGAACACATTGTGCACTGCTGACATCTCCTCTGGCAGTTCCAATTGATATGATACTTCTCCTCGATGATTCAGGATATTGGAAGGTCCGAACTATCTGGGGGCTAACTTTCCTTTGAGCTGGAAACGCTGCATTCCCTTCAAAGGCGACACTTTGAGATACACAAAGTCTCCGATATTGAAAGCGTGGTCTCGACTCTTGTCGGCATAACTCTTCTATCTTGACTGGGCGGTCTTGAGGTGCTCATGAATCTTGTGAACTTTATCTTCTGCTTCTATGTCAGGTCCGAAAATCTGACTCTCTCCTACTTCCGACCAATTCAACGGGGTATGACACTTCCTTCCGTACATGAATTCAAATGCGTCCATTTGCAGACTAGCTTGATAACTGTTGTTGTATGAAAATTCCGCGAAAGGCAGACAGTCTTCCCATTTAAATCCATACTCTAGCACACATGCTCTCAACATATCTTCGAGTATTTGATTTACTCGCTCCGTTTTTCCATTGGTCTGAGGGTGATAAGCTGTGTTGACATCTAGTCGGGTTCCTAAACCTTCTTGGACTTTCTTCCAGAATCTTGAGGTAAACTGAGTTTCTCGATCCGATACAATGTTCTTGGGGACTCCGTGCAAACTGACGATTCTAGCGATATACAACTCTGCTAGCTTCGAACTCTGGTAGGTGGTCTTGACTGGTAAGAGATGGGCTACTTTGGACAATCTGTCAACTATGACCCATATAGAGTCATTTCCCCTACTAGATGTAGGCAATCCAGTGATAAAGTCCATTCCAACAGAATCCCATTTCCATTCCAGAATCTGCAATGGTTGCAAAAGTCCTACGGGTCTCTGATGTCCTGCCTTGACTCTCTGACAAATATCACACTTGGCGATATAGTTTCCGATTTATCTCTTCATCTTATGCCACCAAAAATGCTCCTTCAAATCCCGATACATCTTCGTTCCTTCGGGGTGGATAGAATAAAGAGTATCATGGGCCTCCTTCAAGATAGTTTCCTTCAACTCTAAATCTGCTGGTACACAGAGACGTCCTTTGTACCAGAAAACTCCTTCTTCATCCTCGGTGAATCCGGGTACTTTGCCTGTACCGATACGACATTTGATTCTGTCGATACTAGCATTTCCTTTCTATGCTTCCTTGATCTAACTGATCAAAGTGGGTTGAAGTTCTATGCTAGACAAAAATCCTTCACTTACTAATTCCATCCTAAAATCTTCCATCTCCTTGTGCAAACTTGGTTGCTCCTTCAGAATCATGGATTTCAAGCGGCACGGCAATCTGCTAAGGGCATCTGCTACCACATTGGCTTTATCGGGGTGATAGTGAATGTCCAGATCATAGTCCTTGATTAGTTCAATCCATCTTCTCTGCCTCATATTCAGCTTCTTCTGAGTGAATATGTACTTCAGGCTCTTGTGATCCGAATAAATTTCACAATGGTTTCCCATAAGATAATGCCTCCATGTCTTCAGGGCTAGAACTACGACTGCTAGTTCAAGGTCATGGGTAGGATAATTCTGTTCATGTTGTTTCAGTTGTCGGGATAGATAAGATATAACTTTGCCTTCTTGCATTAAAACACATGCGAGACCGATCTTGGATACACACCAAAGGGCTTCGGGATATCCGGCATGATCAAGATTAGGGATGAAATCAATCTCCTCTTGAGTTCTTGAAAACTAGCTTCACATTTGTCTGTCCATTCAAACTTCTTATCCTTCTTCAACAATTGGGGCATGGTCTTGCGATACTCGAGAATCCTTCTACAAACTTGCGGTAATATCCCGCTAATCCGAGAAATGTACGAACTTGGGTTTGAGTGGTTGGGGCTTGCCAATCTTCAACATCCTTCACCTTCGCAGGGTCAACGACAATTCCTCCGGCTAATATGATATGTCCGAGGAATCCTACCTCCTGTAACCAGAATTCACATTTGATAAACTTGGCATACAACTGATGCTCCCTAAGGGTTCCAAGGATGGTCCTTAGGTGTAGCTCATGTTGTTCTTCTGATTTGGAATAGATCAGAATGTCATCGATGAAAACAACGACAAAATTATCCAGGAAGTCCATAAAAATCTTATTCATGAGGTTCATGAAATAAGCGGGGGCATTGGTTAATCCAAAAGTCATGACAGTATACTCATATAATCCATATCTGGTAGTAAAGGTAGTCTTTGGAATATCCTCTGCGTGAATCTTGAGTTGGTTATAGCCAGTTCTAAAATCAATCTTAGAAAACACTTTGGCACCAGTCAACTGGTCAAACAGGTCTTCTATCTTTGGCAGTGGGTGCTTGTTCTTTATGGTGACATCATTCAACTTCGATAATCCGTACACAAACGGTTACCTCCATCTTTCTTGTCCACAAACAAGATAGGTGATCTCCATGGCAACGCCCTTGGTTGGATCAATCCAATCTCCAGCATAGCATCTAGTTGCTTCTTCAGCTCCTCTAATTCAAACGGGTTCATACTATAAGGTCTCTGAGCTATGGGTCCAGTTCCATGGATTAATTTAATGATAAACTCGATATCCTGATCTGGGGGAATACCGGGCAAAACATCTGGAAATACATCGGGGTATTCACAGACTACTCTGACTTGGTCAGTGGTTGGCTGGGCTATAATCTTGTTGCACTTAAATTGATGGGGCAAGTATTCAGATACATGCTCGACTGATATTCCGGCTGTACTAGTCATGGTTATGGCTTTCTTGGCACAGTCGATTAATCCTTTATGTTTGGACATCCAATCCATTCCTAGTACTACTTCAAAACCTTTAGTTCCGAGTACTATTAGATTAGCATAAAAATCTATGCCATGGATTCGGATAGGTACGACCTTGCAAATTTGTCTAACTTTGGTGGTTGAACCAGGTATTTGAACAATCATAACATGCTTCAATTTGGTGGGTTGAATCTTACTAGTGCATGCAAATTCTTCAGTAACAAACGAGTGCGATGCTCTAGAATCAAACAACACTCTTGCAAGTACCGAGTTAACAGAAAACATACCCAGCACGACATCTGGCGCATCTTGGGCCTCTTCAGCATGCATGAGAAAGAGACAACCGTTGCGGTTGAGCAAATTCCCTGGGGCAAACCTTCTTCCAGGCTGAACACGACGCTGCTGCTGAGCTGGGGCATTTGCATTGGGGGCTGCAGCAATCTTCTTGGGGCACTCATTTGAGTAGTGACCCTTGGTTCCACATTCATAACAAGTCACTTGCGACTTGTCCTTTGCTGCAACAGGCACACCATTGCTTCCAGTCCTCGGGGCAGTGTTGGTGTTGGTGGCGGCATTGTTGTTGTTGAACTTAGGCGGTGCACGGTTGAAATTGCTGGGGTTGCCGGGGTTGTTGTGGTTTCCTCTGGGCCTTGGGTTTCCATGGTTGGGATAGGTCGGATGGTTCATCGGGGGTTTGTTGGTTCTTGGGGCAAATCCTGGATATGGGTTGGGGCGATACTTTGGTGTATGGTGGGTTCCTGGTTGATGCATCATGTGATGCTTGTGGTTCTCATTAGCTTGGTTGATCTTGCCTTCCATCTGAATGGCAGAGTCCACTAAGGCTTCAATATCAGCAAATGGGATATTGACTAACAATGTCTGCATCTCATCGTGCAGACCATTCAGGAATCTTTCCTTCTTCTTGGCTTCGGTATCTATCTCATCAGGTGCATACCTAGCCAATGACAAGAATTTGTCACGGTACTCAACTACCATCATCCTGCCTTGCTTCAGTTCCCTGAATTCATCTCTCATCCTCTTGATCAAACCCGGTGGCACATGGGTTCTGCTGAACTTGATTTTGAACTCTTCCTAAGTCATCATCTGACCTCCTGTCATGGCATGAATGCTGTTCCACCATGCTCTTGCATCTCCTGCCAGATAGTGGGTGGCAAACAGTACTTTCTCGTTAGCTTCCACTCCTGCAACTTCTAAGTTGTTGTCCATGGTTTGTAGCCAATCATCTGCATCTAGGGGCTCTTCAGACTTAGTGAAAACGGGTGGATTGGTGTTCTGGAAATTCTTGAGCTTGGATCCATGGTTGTCCTGATTTCCATGGCCTTGATTGTTGTTGGCAATCTGAGCTATCTGCTGAAGGGTGGCTAAGTTGGCTTGACTTTCGGCTCTTTCGGCTTCGCGGTTAGAAACCAACATTTACAAGATTTGCAACATTGGGTCCGGGGATGAGTTGCTTGCTCCGCGAGGCATCTGAAGATTGAGATAAATTATGAGAAAATAGGGACATTTCTAAGGTTCAGGGGTTTTGTGTTTTGAAATGTTTTTAAAGTTTGACTCAGATTTTTCTAGCAACTTGCTTTTCATTCATTCATTCACAGCACACGATACAAACACACACCACAACAAAGGTAAACAGACGGTTTTAAGAACCATTCTGTGAAGCTACAATACAGTGGGACCGAATACAACTCACTAACGCTAGTGCTCAAGTGCTACTACTCCTTGGAGTCAGTGTCCTCATCATCCTCATCCTCATCATCATCATCATCGATGAAGGCGAAGTCATCCTCATCAGTGAAGAAGTCCATGGCCTGATCCTCCAGAAAGTCATCATCGTCACTGAGATAGGAGTAGGGGTCTCCACGAAGGTCTTCCCCTGCATTCTCCCTCTCCTCCAACTGCATATCTCTCTCGTGGATGGTCTCCTTCAAATCCGTGATCTGCTGGCGAAGACGGGCAATTATGCGCTCCTTCTTGTTGAGCTGACGTCGACGAGACTGGCGATCCTTCCCTAGCATGGTGATGGTCCGATCCGTCTTGGAAGCGATGGCGTACTTGTGGTTGGCATAGGAGCAGGCATTGTCTAACTCCTTCTGACGGTCATACATCATGAAGCTGAGGTGGTCCAATTGACTCTTCAGCTCGTGGTGATACGGGGCTTCAAGTGGCTGTCCCATAACATCACACCTTGGGTAGAACTCAAAGCGGGTACCCTTGATTTGATTGATACTCTTCCCACACAGACGGGAAGAGCTTCCTGCATGGCCCTGGCAAGTCCATCGAGCCAGTTGTTCTCTCATAAGGTGAACTTAATTCCCTCTGAGGTGGGGGCTTCAATCTTTCCTCGGAGGCTTGCAACAACTAGCCACTACAAATCCTCTCCTTCCTGATCATTGAGCTGAGCTCAGAAAAACTCGGGGTGCGGGTGCTCTAGAAGTTCCAAAAGCTGGTCCAAGTCACGCTCAAAGATGAGATCTCCTCCATTTCCCAACTGATAGAACTTGCTATACTTCACGTCCATCTATAAGAATATAGGATGAGTAAGTTAGTAGAGTGATCAAGTGTGTCAGATTTTATGTAAGTTTGCAAGAATTTTTGAGGAACATGAATTTCCATGAAAGAGTCTAAGTGGTAAGAATGAGAATAAGTTTTCATAAATACTCACTTCCTTGGTTTTTAAACTAAATTTTTGTTTCACACGTCCATTCTAAACTAGGGTCTCCGACGTATCAAACACCCGGATTTTTAATCCCAGATGCCTGTTATGCCATACATCGCAATCCCAGGATTACCATTTTTGCGAGACATAACAGATTGGATATCACAGTACATCATCCATTACAAACCATACATAAGGTCTTACACAAATAAGGATCTCATGATCCAGTCTTAATACAATTCAAGTAGCGGAATAACGTAATAATAATGACAGCATGGGTGAAGCTCCATCTTCATGGTCATAGGCAATGCTGTCGATGGGAGATGATCCTAGTTGTCCTAACCTTCCTGATGTCCCTCCTCCTGATAGTCCTCTTTATAGTTTGTCCAAGGGAATTGCCAGGGACAAAGCCATGAGTACTCTTTAAGTACTCGCAAACTAATACTAACAAGTGAAGTGGTTTTGAGTAGGAAATACTAAGCTCTAGGTTGTTTTGCAAAAATCCAGATTTATCTCTACTGACTTCAGAAGCAAAGAAAGCTAGTTGAATGTTTTATAACACCTAAGTGGGAACTTGAATTTCATGTCACAACTCTGTTGTGGTCAAGTAAATTCATGAATCATTTCACAAGTCATTTTGAAAACATCTGACGACAGAACAATATGGCCACTCCAACTGTCCATAACAGCGAACGTGGCTATTCGAATAGTTTGACACTTTGCAGAGGTGGTACACTTTCACCACAACATTCGATACATCCGTCAGGAACAATCCTGAATTCACCATACTTAGTATGCGGATAATAAATCCTAACCTTTCAATTACACGCCCTAGTATAGGCACCTCTCCTGTGAGTTTGGCCTCTCAACCATGACCAACTGTCATCTTGGGTACTGCACCGGTGGACAATCTTCGCAAGGTAGCCTCAGCTCAAACCTTGGCCGCAAGGGAACCCATACTAAGGTATATAAGTTTCTAGTCAAGCCCTACCCAAATTTTGGGTATTGTGGTTGTACGGTAAAATTGGAATGATATCGCATCCAGACAACCATCAGTTCTATAAAGGGCTAAGGCTCGTGCCTCAATATTTTCATCATCAAAATCATCTGGTGTTCGGGAACATATGTCAAAACATTTCAGTAGAATGACTCATCATTCTAAGGTTTTCATAACCATTTTCACCAAGTATTCCCATCTAAATTTGATCAAGTTTTATGCTTAGCACTAGCATCTACAAGTGAGGGTAAACACTAATGAGGGGTGGTAAACAAGTGTGTCTTATCTACTTTCAATCTCATGCCTCAGGATGACATCAAGATTATCTAACTTAGGCCAAGTTTTATGCTCTTTATGCGACCTTCATCTATCTTTCTAAAATCTACAAGTCACTAAGTAAATTCTAAGAGAAAGCTTTGATAAAGAAATAAAATACTAATCTTGCAAGTAAAACTATGATTGGGTATCAAGTGGTGTAAGCTTGCAAGGATTAGCTTGCTAAGTTAATAGCTTGCTAAGTTGCAAGTGTTAGCTTGCTAAGTTAACTAGTAGTATTAGGCTTGCCCTGTGCAGAGCAGTGGTTGAAGTTCTCCTCGTCTTCTTCCTCGTAGTATTCTCCTTCCTCCTTGTATCCTTGGTCGGTACTAGCGTCTATAAATAAATACGAGGTACACAATCACCAAACAATACTTTACTATTTCTATTTATCACACCAAGGTTTTCACTAGATGATATAGGATCATCACAAGCATTACAATCATTAAGTCAAATAGTTTTATTTTCTTTATTTTAGAAAAGTAATTTCTAGTCATTGAAAAACTACTTAAGATTTAATATTCTCCGACTCAAACATGGGGTCATGTTGACACATGTCATCACCACATATTTTAGTACATGGGAATGTGATTTAAAGTGGTGTCACAATTTAATAAGGTTTAACCTTTTTATGTTAATTAATTAAAATGACTAGAAATGCCTATGAGGCATTCTTTTATTACTTGATCATTATTTCTGCAAGTAAACCTATATATTTTTATATATTCTGAATGGTATAGTTAAATGTGATTTTTGAGAGTTGGAATCAACTCAAAAGCTTTTGTGGTTGAATTTTGAAAAATGTTTGAATGCATAAAATCTTCTACCTTGTTATTTTTACCGTGGGTGATCTACAAATCTAAATGGTTTGAATCCAATGGGCTTGGATTAAGCACTCTAGTACCTTTCTAACAAAATTGGTTTCATGCATTTTGGTTTAGTGAATCGAGCTGTGTTGATTTTTGAATCTAGATACAGAACTGAGTTTGAAACTAAAAGAATAAACCCAGATTTGAATTACTGGGTCGCGCAGGAGGTTAACTGGGCCGGACCACTATGCACAGCGCGCGCGCGGGCTAGTTAAGTGGCTGTCCCCACTCGTCCGTGAGACAGAGGGGTGCGAAGCGGTATGGGGGGATGTGGACCGCATGATCAAGCTCTAATCCTACGGCCGCGGTTCATCGTCCACATCGGGCAACGCCGGCGAGACAGAACCCTAGCGCGACCAGTGCGGGTCGTGGGAGGCTCACCGAGGCTCAGGCGATGGTCGGCGACGGGGGCGAATGACGAAGTCGGCAACGACGATCCTCCTGGTACCGGCAGCTCCTCCTGGGGCGGCTCCAATCGACGGCTTCCTTCTCCTCCAGCAGCGGCAGACTCCGGCCAAATTCCGGCGATGCGCTGCTCGCCTTGCTTCGGGAGTGAGGTGGGGTGGTTCTAAGAGAGAGAGGGGAGTGAGATGGTGTGAAGAATTTGTGCTGGGGTGGCCTGTATTTATAGTGCCTGAAGGGGACCGACGGGCGCAGGCTGAGCTTGTCGTGGTCATCGGCACAACGAGCTAAAGGCATGGCGACGATAGGGGGCGGTGCTGTGCTCCCTGGTGAAGCTCAACGGCTTGATGGCAACGCGTGGGGCGGTGCGGAACGGTTGGAACGTCGCAGCGCTCTAGGCGGGTCCAATGGTGGTTTTAATGGTGCACAACATCTACGGTACGCACGGCAGCGAATGGGCATGTATACAGTGTTGCTGGGGTGTTGGCGATCCTGCTTGCACGCGGTGAGGGCGGGATGCGATCTATGGGCGTGTGTCGCAGGTGACGTTCTAGCGCGCTCTCGGCTTGCTCGCAGAGAGGCTTGACATGCTCGGGCTGTGTAGTCTAGGGGCTGGCTGCGCTCGAGGCTTGGACAGGGGGTGGCGATGGACGGTGGGGAGTGCTCCAGACATGCTTGCTAGGCTTGGTGTTTCTCCTAGCTTGCTGTCGACATGGGGGTGGCAAGTTAGGCTCGGCTTGGTCACCATTGATGGCTATGGCATGCTCATAGTGGTGCTAAAGCTTGTTAATTGAGCTAGATCATCTACTGAGAGTGTAGTGTGAGTTATAGAGGGAACAAGTTAGGCCAAATTTACTGCTCACAATAGTGTTTGTGGTTTGTTTGTTTGGTGCCAGCAAGGTGTTTGATGAAATAGCCACAAGAGATTCAAATTTGAATTTTTGAATCAAACTTTGTGGGTGTGCTAGTTACATACTAGGGAGTCTCTGGTTAGTGGTATTGGTCAAGTGGAATTGATTTGGTTGGTTTTTGAAAAAGGGGTGATCTTCACATATGAATTAGATTCAATTTTGAAATGTGATTTGAATCAACTTGCCAAATGTTTCTGCAAGTTTGAAAGGTGGGCTTTGATTCACTTTTACTTGGTCTTGCAAGGGGTGAAAATAAATGGAAAAGTTTCTGTTTGAAATCTTGGACTAGAAACACTCAAAGTGGCCTAGTGAGCAAGATTGGCAAAAATGACCATTTGCTTATTTGATTTGTTTTTGATTTTCTCTTGATTTGTTTTTGCTTGGAAATGTTTTAGAGGATGTTGTTTTCATCTTTAAACCATTCCTTGCTATTTAGATCAATCACACAAGTCCATTCAACCATTCATACAATCATCACATACACACATGCATTCATAATGATTTGGAATTAACAAAAGTAATTGTTAACCCTAAATTTGGTGATTGGAATATGATAATCATGATCAATATTTTTGGGATGTTACAGGCCTGGCCGTGCCTAGAGGGGGCGTGGCCGCCCCAGGAACCCCCTCGGCCTACCTCTTCACCTATAAGTTGCCTCTTGACTTAAAAACTCAGGGGGTTCGATGTTTTCCAGAAAGAGTTCCGCTGTGCCGCCACCACCAGAAATCGCGATTCGGAACCAGAAACTCCGTTCTGGCACCCTGCCGGGATGGGGAATTTGGAGAGGATCATCGCCATCATCATCAACAACGCCTCTCCATCAACCATCCATGTTTCCCTCATCCATGAGTGAGTAATCCCCCGCTGTAGGCTATGGGGATGGTAGGGATTGGATGAGGTCAATCATGTAATCGAATAAGATTGTTAGGGCATGGTGCCTAGTATCTCTATTAGTGCTATCTGACTTTGTTGAAACTTTTTGTTCTTAATGCTTGTCACTAGGGCCCGAGTGCCATGATCTCAGATCTAAACTTATTATTGATTCATGATGATAGTATTGTTTGTGATCTTATCTGCAAGTTGTGTACACATATCACTGTCCGGATCCAAAGGCCCCTAAGTGATAGAAATTGGGACAACCGGAGGGGATGGCTGTGATGTGAGGATCACATGTGTTCACCGAGTGTTAATTCTTTGCTCCGGTGCTCTATTAAAAGGAGTGCCTTAATTGCCAGTAGTTCCCTTGAGGCCCCGCTGCAACGGGCTGGCAGGACAAAAGATGTTGTGCAAGTTCTCATTGCGAGCATGCATGACTATATATTGAGCACATGCCTATGATTGTTTAGTACTTGGAAGCTTTATCTTATTTATCAGCAATTTCCCTAGATCTTGAAGTTACATGTTTAGTCTCGTCCATGCAACGCCCGTCCATCCATCCCTATGCCTACCGCGCTCATATCCTACTGTTTGCTACTATTGTTACTACTGCCTTTGTTTTACTGCTGCTGTTACTTTGCTATTGCTACTACAAAACTGTTGCTACTGATAAAATTTTGTGAGCATCCAGGTGCAGCTGAATTGACAACTCAGTTGTTAAGGCTTATAAGTATTCTTTGTCTCCCCTTGTGTCGAATCAATAAATTGGGTAATACTACCCTCGAAAACTATTGCGATCCCCTATACTTGTGGGTCACCAAGACTATTTTCTAGTGCCGTTGCCAGGGAGCATAGCTTTATTTGTAAGTTCACTTGGATCTATTATTGTTCACTACTATTCCTTTCATCATGGGGAAGTCTCGTGATGGAAAGTTTCCTATTTTACCATCCAATACAAGAATAGGTACAGTCCTAAACACCTCTATTGTGCTTGATTCACCATCTTTTATAAGTAAGCTTGTTACACCACCACCACATACACATGCTACACATACTGCTACTACTGTTGAATCTGAAATTGCTTCTGATACTCATGATGTTACTTCTACTATGCTTGATTCAAGTGGTTCATTAGGTCCTTTCCTAGATGCTACTATTGCTAGAACTATTTTGGGAAACACTGAAACTCCTAGTGAAGACACTATTACACCTATTAGCTCACCTGAGTCTAGAGAGAGATATGTTATTAGTGATGGTTACATTGAAATGACTGATGAATTTATTGAAGAGTACCAAAACACACATGGTGCTAGTGCTATTAGAAGTCTCCTTGAGAGACGTACCATTATTCCTAAACTGCCTTATGATCCTAAGTTTGCCACTTCTCCCATAGATATTAAAGATGAAGATTATGATTTCTCTCTTGATTTATCCTATTTAGACATTGTTGAGAAAGAATGTTTTTTTTGGGACTGAAAATGAGAGTGTCGTGGCACATATGAATGAGCTTTCCACTATGAGTCCTTTATTTTCTAATGATTCTAAGATGCGCAAGTACTTTGTTACAAAGATCTTCCCTTTTTCACTAAAAGGAGAAGCTAAAACTTGGTTTAATAGATTACCTCCTGGATCCATTGATAGCCCTGATTGTTTGATTGCTTCTTTCTTCCAGAAATATTTTCCTCCTAGTGCTAGACATGCTGCTTTGCAGAAACTTTTTGATATTAAACAGGGAGAAGAAGAGAAATTTTCTGAGTCATGGACAAGGTTCTGTGCCTTGATTCATGCACATCCTGGATGTCCACTACCTAAAAATGAGCTTCTTTATATTTATTATAATGGACTAACTGATGATTCTAGGACATACCTAGATAGTTTTGCTGATTGTGTTTTCAGGAAAAGAAATCCTACAGATGCTGAAGAATCAATGGCTAAAATAAGCAAGAATTATGATGATTGTACTTCAACTAAGCTAAATACACCTGATCCTATTACTCCTGAACCAATTGTGCCTGAACCAGTTCCAACACCAACACCAAAGAAGAGGGGAGTAATTTCATTAAATGATGAAGTGATGAAAGAAGCTAAGAAATGTCTAAAGGAGAAAGGTATTAGAGCTAAAGATGTGAAGAATCTACCTCCTATAGAAGAATTATGTAAGCCAATTCCCCACTCATCTACTATTGAGGTACACTCTCTTCACTTTGATAAAGGTGATATTCCCTATGGTAAGCCTCCTGTTCAATTCTTAGATGAACTTGACACATTTATTGTTAAACAAGGTAACTTTAATAAACAAGTTCAGAATCATTTATTGGAAAACTCTAGAGATATTAATGAGTTGAAAGATATTGTGGAAAGAACTTCTAATGATATTAAAATGCTTTTTAAACAATTTCAAATGGTTCAAACTCAAATTGATCAACTTGCTAAGGTACAAAAAGATATGCTAGTTAATGCCTTAGGAGATAAACACGCTTATGGAATTAGAACTAGGAGTGGTTAGCTACTCAAGATCCTTTATATCCTGAAGGACACCCTAAAATAATTGAGCAGGATTCTCAGCAAGATGAAAGTAGTGGTAGTCCTCATAAGAGAAAGAAAAAGAAACACAAAATAGTTGAGGAACCCTCTGAACCTGCTGTAGATCCTAATAGTATATCAGTCTCTGATGCTGAAACTAAAAGTGGTAATAAAAATGATGCTCCTGACAAGGAAGAAGTTGAGGAAGAACCTGAAAATCACACTAAGAACACTAGGTACACTAAGGAAGATGTTATTGCAAATAAACATGGTAGTGAGAGAGAACCTTGGGTGCAGAAACCTATGCCTTTTCCAAATAAGAAACACAAGTCAAAGGAGGAAGAACACTAGAACAAGTTTTGTGAGTGGATGAAACCGTTATTTTTGCAAATTACTTTGACTGATGCTATTAAGTTGCCTCCCTATTCAAAGTATATGAAGGATATTGTTTCTAATAAAAGGACGATTCCTAATGAGGAAATTTCTACTTTGCTTGCTAACTATTCCTTCAATGGTAAGGTTCCAAGAAACTTGGTGATCCAGGTATACCAACTATTTCTTGCTCTATTAAGAATAATTATGTTAGAACTGCTTTATGTGATTTGGGAGCTGGAGTTAGTGTTATTCCTTTTTATCTTTACAAGAGATTCCAGCTCGAAAAGTTGATACCAATTAATATATCTTTGCAAATGGCTGATAAGTCTACTACTGTTCCTGTTGGTATATGTGAGGATGTTCCTGTTCAAGTGGCTCATAATTGCTTGGTTTTAACTGATTTTGTTGTGCTTGAGATGCATGAAGATGATAATATGTCTATTATCCTTGGGAGACCTTTTCTTAATACTGCAAGTGCTGTCATCAATTGTAATCAAGGAAAAGTAACTTTTAATATTAATGACAAAGAGCATAATGTCTATTTCCCCAAGAAGATTGATAAGAGATATTGCCTGAATTCCATTGAAAATATTGAGAGCATCAAAGTTGGAGAAATATATTGTCCCATTCCACAAGAAAGTTTTGAAACTATTATGATTGGGACTATTGCTATCAAGCTTGAGGTAACATAACCACTTTGTGGAATGCAAAGTTTTGCTTCATATAAGATTGTTTTGGCAACAAGACTTGATCATCCTTGTTAACAAAGGGATTTTAATGAACAAAACAATGTTTTCATAGTGGTTATACTTGCTCACTTTTATTTTTTTCCTCTCTAGTCTTTGCTCTTCCTCTTGTTAGCTTTAGTTTTGTTATTTTTTTGCTTGTTAGAGTGTCTTAGAACTTTTGTAGTTTTGGTTTTGGTTTGCTTTTGCTTCTTCTAAAAAATCTTTTTCTACGATAAAATCAATTTTCATACCCTGAAAATTGGCCAAAAATAAAGTTTCCCAAAAAAATCCCAGAAAATTCATATTAAATTTTTCCTCGAAAAAGGGGCAGAGGGACACTTGGAGTGGCCTAGGGGGACCTACCAGGCCAGCACACCCCCTGGTGGAGCGACCAGCCCTAGGGCGCGCCTGGCCTAGGTGGGGCCCACCTGTGGCCCTCCAAGTTGCCTCCTCCCAGCCACTTCTTTCTCTCTCCCAAAAAACACCAGAAAAATTTCTCAAGCTCGAGTTCCTGCTATTCTTGCTCCCGATTTTTGATCTCCTTGCTCAGCCCATCTTTGCTGCTGATTTTTGGAGGGATTGTTCCTTGGTATGTGCCTCCTCCGCTTGTCCAATTAAATTTTTGATTGGTAGATTGTATCTTGAGTATTTTTCTGCTATAGGTGTTAGGTTGTGTGAGCTTGCATGCTTGTTCTATGGTTAGAGATTTCATTTTGATGCATGTGTAGCCCTCTAGCAAGTTCCTATAGTAGTTTCTCATCATTTATCAACTTGGAAATTACTTGGTTTGATGTTTGTCTAAAAATTTCAGAAAAAAGGGTCATGGACAACCACACATTTGGAGAGGTGTTTGAGAGTGATGCACATAGGAGGACAAGACCTTCAAGATCATCCTCCCGATCTTGGCCATAATACAATGAGGATCTCATTACACCATGTTTTGGCGACGAGGGAGATGAAGGGGATGCGCACCCTTCTACCTTCCCTTATCCTACCTTTTTGCAGGCTGCAGGGATTCTCAATGATTTGCTAACCTTGGTTCGGAGGGTTGGACTAACTAGTTATATGCAGGATGAGAGTGTGCACTATGCTATGCTCACTAAAACTTTTGTGGAGAGTTTCTCTTTTACCAACAACCCTTTTAGGTCAGAGGTGTCATTCAAAATCTATAATAGGCCCTTCACCATGAAAATGAAGAAATTTTGTGAAATCTTGGGTATTGGCACAGCTGGGACGGTGAAGAAGATTCCAGCTCAACCCGCTGATTTGTTGGAGCTCTACCGCGGGATAACTAATGATGATGACCGCAGAGCCTAGCGCGGAAAGATAAGAAATATTCAACTCCCAGCTATCGGATATTTTTCTTATTATCTTGCCACTAGTATTCCGGTAGGGAGAACACTAGCAATATTTTCAACTATCATTTGGCTTTCCTAGCTGCTGCACTCAACAATGAAACCAGGTACAATCTTGGTTCTCTCATTGCTCGTCGCTTGGCTGCTAAGGGACGCATTCATGGGGGTATTATTGCTGCACATGTTTTTGCTGCCTTAGATCTTTCCGTTGATCCAAATGATACAAATTTGGCTCCTTAGAGGCTTGATTTAGCTGCCATGAAAGAGCATCACTTTGTTACTACTAGCTCTACCCTTAATAGTTTGGTTCATAGGATGATGTTTACTGACAGGGAAGAGAGAGAGAGATTCCTCTGCCCCAAACCACTTTGTTCAGTATTTCCCAGGGACCTTGGTCATGCTCCATGGAGGAGATGGACGAGCAGCTATGCATTCATGGTTTCTATGGGCATTACCAGGGGGACGCGCCCTCTTATGGCCAGTATGTGCACTACACAGGGGCGTCCTCGAGATCATACCAGGACGAAGGGGCCTCTTCGTTGTATTACGGAGGTGTACCTTCTTGGTCGCCATGGGGTTGAGCCCCACTTAGGCCAAAAGCCTAAGCTTGGGGGGAGGTATACCGACATCACACTCATCTATATATCATGTTTCATCGGTTCTTTCTATATCCATGTTTTGCTTTCTTTTTGGTTTTTGTTTCTACTTTCTCAAAACACAAAAATACCAAAAATATTTTAGTTGTTTCTCTTGGTTTGTTTCTTTGCTTTTTAGCATTGGTTTGCCTTAAGAAAAATCCAAAAATATTTTTTCTTTGTTTGTTTTTGCTTTGTGTGCTTGCTTTAAAAAATCGAAAACACCAAAAATATTTGTTGTTCTTTTTTGGTTTTGTGAAGTTCTTTGCAGGGTTCAGCAGTCCTCGGTGGAGTTTGGTTTCATGTTATTATTGAAGCCACACAAGTGAAGGGAAATAATGAAGATTAAGACAACTTGAGGTGTGGTAAGAGGCTAGTAAGGAACTCTATTTGTTTTCATTTTTGTACATATACTCATCATTGTGGGCATGCTTAGTCTGTTCATGTAAGGTTTATGTTATTTAGGGATGCTTAGTAGTTCTTGCTTTCTTATGATTAGATGCAGCTTGCTAATAGTTTGTAGCATGTCATATGAATGTTTGCTTGCATTGCTCTATTAATAACTTGGTATGATATTGTGATATCCTCCTCTGAATGTTTCATGTGAATCGACTTGGCAGATGCTCACGCATGCATATGACTGAACAATAGTCAGTAAGCCTCGATGATTTATTTTGCCTCAGAGTTCTTGTATCACTTTCATGCCATAATTAGTCCTGTTTTGTTGCAAGCATGATTATGACAGTTATTGCTCTCTTGTTTGTCGCTCCCTCTCTATTGGTAGCCTTCACTTGCACTGAGTATGTGTTCTACTCTTGCTTCCAACTCCCCAAAACCAATATTGCCAACAATGTCCACCATACCTACCTACTAGCATCATTTGCTATTCCGTGCATATTCATTATGCCTAGTTTTCTTCCAAATAAAATGTTTGACTGTTTGAGAAAGTTAGTTAGTAAAGCTCTCACGAACTTGATGGCACACTTTATTTCTTGCACTTAATAAACCTGAACCATTGTGACTGTCCATGAAAGTTATATGCTTGCAAATTATATGCTGGGAGTTAGCAGAACCGTGCTGTCATGAGGAACTCTTTCAACATTGCACCTGTACTTTGTACCCAGTTGATATCATGCTCTTTTGTTTACAGATGTCGTCGGTGCGAAATAAAAGGGGAGCTTGTAAGTTCATGGAGTTATATATATGTGTTAGAGAAACGCCTGGGCCGCTAGCCTAAGCCGTGCCTAATCATGGTGGAAACTTGCAGCATAACCATAATGAGCAATCTGTGAAGCATTCTCAATAAAAACCTATGTAAATAGCAAATAAAATATCACTGAGATGCTCATTTTCTGCTTGCCTTGTCATTTTGATTATGGGATAGCTCCTGTGTCATGTGCAAGAGGTACACCGTTGGCGGTTCTCTATGATATGCATGTATTTACTATACCAAGAACTTACAGGTAACTAAAGTTGAGTAGCATGAGGAGCAGACCTCCTACTCAAGGGACATGAGATTTCCAGTTTATGGTCTGTCAAGCATATAACTCATATTGGACCTCACTTTCACCTTAACCATCTAAAGATGCCTATGATAGGGGCAATGAGAGCTCAAAGCTAATGAGTACCTTACTTTCAGCATTTGGAAGCCTTTCAAACTTTTCAAAACCTTTTCACTTCCTTGTTGAGTCACCACTTATTCTATGAGCACCTTCTTGAGAGCATAGTTGTCATTCTTAGTGTAATGTGTTTGTCTCAAAACTTGGTTAATTATGTCATGACTTTGATGCTTGTATCTCTGATATCTTTACTTCTAGTATTCACTTGAACTTCAGAGGTGCCTTGGTATTTATTTTGTGCTCTACAAACAAAGGCAAGCGAGATACCACTCTATCATACCTTCTTATGAGAATTGCAATGTTGCTTATGTTTATGTTTCATGCTACTTATTATTATTGAGTTGGAATCTCTTCATAGCTTGCAATGACTATTGAGTAGACTTAGTTGCATACTCCTTATTGTGAATTTTCTAAGTATCTACTCCTGTGCTGAGAATATATACATCATATGAAGCAAATGTGTTCGTGAAAGTCTTTTATCGCACTTAGTTTTCAACTGAATTGCTTGAGGACAAGTAATAAGCTAATCTTGGGGGGAGTTGATACGTCCAAAACGTATCTTCCTGAACACTTTTGCTATTTTTCTCCTTTAAACTTGTGTGACTTGGATACAACGAACACGGACTGACGTTGTTTTCAGCAGAATTACCTTGGTGTCTAGTTTTTGTGCAGAAAATCAACTATCAGGAAAAATCCCAGAAAATATGCCAAAAATCCTATTTCACGAGAATACTGAGGGAGCCAGAATACGAGACAGAGTGGAGGCCTGAGGGGCCCACCCCCCAGCCACGCGGGCCAGGCCTGGCCGCGCCTAGAGGGGGTGTGGCTGCCCCAGGCACCCTCTCATCCTCCCTTTTTGCATATAAGTTGCCTCTTGACCTAAAAACTCAGGGGGGGGGGGTTCTACGTTTTTCTAGAAAGAGTTCCGCTGCGCCGCCACCACCAGAAACCGCGATTCGGAACCAGAAACTCCGTTCTAGCACCCTGCCGGGACGGGTAATTTGGAGAGGATCATCGCCATCGTCATCAACAACGCCTCTCCATCAACCATCCATGTTTCCCTCATCCATGAGTGAGTAATCCCCCGCTGTAGGCTATGGGGATGGTAGGGATTGGATGAGTTCTATCATGTAATCGAATAAGATTGTTAGGGCATGGTGCCTAGTATCTCTATTAGTGCTATTTGACTTTGTTGCAACTTGTTGTGCTTAATGCTTGTCACTAGTGCCCGAGTGCCATGATCTCAGATCTGAACTTACTATTGATTCATGATGATAGTATTGTTTGTGATCTTATTTGCAAGTTGTGTACACATATCATTATTCGGATCCAAAGGCCCTGAAGTGACAGAAATTGGGACAACCGGAGGGGATGGCTGTGATGTGAGGATCACATGTGTTCATGGAGTGTTAATGCTTTGCTCCGGTGCTCTATTAAAAGGAGTGCCTTAATTTCCAGTAGTTCCCTTGAGGCCCCGCTGCAACGGGCTAGCAGGACAAAAGATGTTATGCAAGTTCTCATTGCGAGCACTCATGACTATATATGGAGCACATGCCTATGATTGTTTAGTACTTGGATTCTTTATCTTATTTATCTGCAATTGCCCTAGATCTTGAAGTTAGATGTTTAGTCTCATCCATGCAATGCCCGTCCATCCATCCCTATGTCTACCGCGCTCATATCCTACCGTTTGCTACTATTGTTACTACTGCCTTTGTTTTACTACTGCTGTTACTTTGCTATTGCTACTACAAAACTGTTGCTACTGATAAACTTTTGTGAGAAAGAAGTATTTCCAAGTGCAGCTGAATTGACAACTTAGTTGTTAAGGCTTATAAGTATTCTTTGTCTCCCCTTGCGTCCAATCAATAAATTGTCAACACCCGGATTTTTAATCCCAGATGCCTGTTATGCCATACATCGCAATCCTAGGATTACCATTTTTGCGAGACATAACAGAATTGGATACCACAGTACATCATCCATTACAAACCATACATAAGGTCTTACACAAATAGGGATCTCATGATCCAGTTCTTAATACAACTTCAAGCAGCGGAATACGTAATAATAACGGTAGCGTAGGCGAAGCTCCATCTTCGGGGTCACAGGCAATGCTGACGATGGGAGATGATCCTAGTTGTCGTAACCTTCCTGGGGTCCATCCTCCAGGTACTCCTCTTCATAGTCTAGCCACGGGAATAGCCAGGGACAAAGCCATGAGTACTCTTTAAGTACTCGCAAACTAATACTAACAAGTTAAAGGGGTTTTTGATAATAGGACACTAGGCTCTAGGGTTGTTTTGCAAAAGCCAGATTTATCTCTACTAAGTTTAGAAGCAACGAATGCTAGTTGAAGTTTATAACACCTAAGTGGGAACTTGTATTTCATATCACAACTCTGTTGTGGTGAAGTCAAAGTCTCCATTCATTTCACAAGTCTTTTGAAAACATCTGACGGGGGAACAATATGGCCACTCCAACTGTCCATAACCGCGGACGCGGCTATTCGAATAGTTTGACACTCTGCAGAGATTGTACACTTTCACAACAATATTCGATACATCCGTCAGGAACAAATCCTGAATTCACCATACTCAGTATGCGGATAATCAATCCTAACCTTTCCATTACACGCCCTAGTATAAGCACCTCTCCTGTGAGTTTGGCCTCCCAACCATGACCAACTGTCATCTTGGGTACTGCACAGGTGGACCATCTTCACAAGGTAGCCTCAGCTCAGACCTTGGCCATGAGGAAACTAATACTAAGGTATATAAGTTTCCAGTCAAGCCCTACCCAATCTTCGGGTATTGTGGTTGTACGATAAAATTGGAATGGTATCGCATCCAGACAACCATCAGTTTTATAAAGGGCTAAGGCTCATGCCTCAACATTTTCATCACCATAAATCATCTGTTGTTCGGAAACACATGTCCAAAACATTTCAATAGAATGATCCATCATTCCAAGGTTTTCATAACCATTTTCACCAAGTATTCCCATCTAATGTTGATCAAGTTTTATGCTTAGCACTAGCATCTACAAGTGGGGGTGAGTACTAATGAGGGGTGGTAAACTAGTGGAGTTTCAACTAAGTTCAATCTCATGCCTTAGGATGACATCAAGATTTTCTAGCTTAGGCCAAATTTTATGCTTTTTATGCAACATTCAATATATCCTTCTAGAATCTACAAGTCACTTAAGTCAACTCTAAGTTATAGCTTTGATAAAGAAATAAAGTAGAAAGCTTGCAAGTAAAACTAGGATTGGGTATCATCAAATATGTCTAACCAAGCATGCTTAGTGCATTGCATAGGTTATCTAACTTTCATAATTGCAAGTGTTAGCTTGCCTTGAGCAGAGCAGTGGTTGAAGTTCTCCTCGACTTCTTCTTTGTAGTATCCTTCTTCCTCCTCGTATCCTTGGTCGGTACTAGCGTCTATGAAAAAATACGAGGTACACAATCACCAAACAATACTTAACTACTTGCAATCATCACACAAAAGGGTCCTATAGATGATCTAGCATCATCACTAACATTACAAGATTAAAGCTTGGTTTAATCCTTTTTTTAGAAAAGTAATTTCTACTCATTGAAAAACTACTTAAGATTTAATATTCTCCAAACCAAACATGGGATCATGTTGACACATGTCATCACCACATATTTTAGTCCATGGGAATGTGATTTAAAGTGGTGTCACAATTTAATAAGGTTTTACCCTTTTATTTTTAATTAAATAAAGTGACGAGAAATGCCTATGTAGCATTCTTTTATTACTTGAACATTATTTCTGTAAGTAAACCTATATATTTTTATATATTCTGAAGGGTATGGTTAAATGTGATTTTCGAGAGTTGGAATCAACTCAAAAGCTATTATGGTTTTAATTTGAAAAATGTTTGAATGCAGAAAAGCTTCTGCCTTGTTATATTTACCAAGGGTGATCTACAGATCCAAATGACTTGAATCCAACGGGCTTGGATTCAACATTCCCAGCCCTTTCTAACAAAATTGGTTTCATTCAATTTGGTTCATTGAATCGACCTGGGTTGATTTTTGAAACTGGGTACAAAAGTGTGTTTGAAATAAAATGGAAAAGGTTAAATTCAAATAACTGGGCTGCGCGGGAAGTGATACTGGGCCGGCCTGCTAAGCACAGCGCTTACGTGGGATGGTTAGTGGTTGTCCCCACGCGTCAGTGAGACGAGGGGGTGCGAAGCGGTATGGGGCGATGTGGTGCGTTCGATCTGGTTCTAATCCAACGGCTGAGGGTCATCATCGACGTTGGGCAACGCCGGTGAGACAGAAACCTAGCGCGGCCAGTGGGGGTCATTGGGGCTCACCGGGGTTCAGGCGAGGGTCGGCGAGGCGGGCGAACGACGAAGTCGACGACGGCGAACCTCCTGGTACCGGCAGCTTCTCCTGGGGCGGCTCCAATCGCTGGCTCCCTTCTTCTCCAGCAGCGACAGACTCCTGTGAAATTCCGGCGAAGTGCTGCTCGCCTTGCTCCGAGAATGGGGTGGCACGATCAGTGAGGAGAGGGGAGTGAGATGGTGTGCTCAATTTGGATGGGGGTGGCCTCTATTTATAGTCGCGACGATGAGACCAAACGGGATGGGCAGGTGACGGTGGCGATATGGCTACGGGCGGCTAGAGGCATGCCGGTGGTGGCGATCGCTTGGTGGTCTCCTAGCGATGCTCTACGGCTTTAATGCGCGTAGGGGCGGTGCGGTTTGGTCTGGAACGCGCGATGCTCTGCACGGCAGAGGCGGCGTTTTCGACGGTGAGCGGTGGCTGTGCGTCATGGGGCGGCGAACGGTGATGTCTGGCGGTCTCCTGGGTCGGTGGCGATCATGTATGCACGTGGCGAGGGTGGCACGCGGTCTGTGGGCGTCGGTCGAGTGTGGCGCTCTGGCGCATGCTCGGCATGGTTGCTGGCGAGATGGGCGCGGTTCGTGCGTGTGGTCCAGGGTTTGGCAACGCTCGCGGCTGGGACAGGGAGTGGCGGTGGACGGTGGGCTGCCTCCCAAACAAGGTTGGCACGGCTAAATCTCCTCCTAGCTTGCTGTTTCCACTGGGGTGGCATGGTGAGCTTCGGCTGTTCACCATTGATGTCATTGCCCAGCTTACAGTGAGTCTAGTGCTTGGTTTAACTTGCTAGGTGATCTACTGATATGGTTGTAAGCTAGAGAGGGAACAAGTTAGGCTTCAATCACTGCTCACAATAGTGTTTAAGGTTTTGATGATTTGTGTCTACAAAGTGTTTGATGAAATGGCCGCAAGAATTCAAGTTTTGAATTTTTAAAAGATTTTTGGTGGGTGTGCTAGGTTGGTGCTGGTGAGTCTGCATATGCTTGGGTTTTGAAAGTTGAGCTTGTTTGAGTGGTTTTTGAAAAAGTGGGATCTTCTCATATGATAAAGATTCAATTTTGAACTATCCTTTAAACTATGCATTTGAATGTTTCTGGATGATCACAAAGTGGGCCTTGATACTTTGTTATGAGTACAATCAAGGGGTGCAAAGATCTAGAAAAGTTTCTGTTAAGTTCTGAAAGTTTGGGACAACCAAAGTAGGCATGGGAGTTAAATTTGTCAAAATGACCATTCCCTTATTTTATTTGTTTTGATTTATTTGTCTTTGAGAAAAGTTTGGGAATTGTTTAGATGATGTTTATTTCACCTAAGAATCCATTTACAAGCAAAGGAACACACAAACAAGGTGGTTCAAAAGAATTCCAAATGAAATGCATACTCACATGCATGCTTTCATTTTTTTATTTAGCAAAGTTTTTGTTAACCCTAAATTTGATGATTAGAGTTTGATGATCCAAGTTTAGTATTTTGGGATGTTACAGTAATACTACCCTCGAAGACTGTTGCGATCCCCTATACTTGTGGGTCATCAATACTGAAGCTTGACCCTCTCCGAGCTTCTCTCCGCCGATCCCTGCCTTCCTCGTCGCCGTTCGCCGCTGCTAGAGCCGGCTGCCGTTCGACTTCCTCGCCCTGGCCATTGTTTAGCAGTCGTCTCCATCCGCCCGCCTATCTCTGATCGCGTGCATGGGCCTCGTCGAGCCCCGTCGTCGCTACCGCGTGGCGCAGCTCGGTCCACTCTGGCCCTCATCCTCGGCCAGTCGCCACTGTGTGCGAGAATCGCCGCCTCCTCTGCGCGTCTGCATCGTCGTTGTGCGCCCGCCATCGGTCATGCTGCCTGGGGGATTCTTGTTGTCGCCGGTACATCCAAGTTCTTCACCAGGCCTTCCTACAGAATCCCCTTCTCTGAGCCCAGCTGGACGCTAACCCTCACCATGGAAGACGTCGTGTCCCTCCTGCGCGTGGGCCCTCTCTGATGCCCTCGCCCCATGTTCGTGGTTGTCCCAATGATCTATCTCTGCCTAGGTTGACCCGTGCACCACCTGTGTTGGTCACTCAGCACCACCATCTTCCTCCATAAAAAGAGTTGACAAAGTGCGCCACTGCCCGTCAAGATCTACAACAAGTCGGACAAGTTTGTGTCAAGACGCCACGATACGTTAAGATCATCGAGAGGGTACTCTAATAAAACCAACATGATTTCGACATCGCTAATAAAGCCAGAACACAGAAGAACCACCGACAAGACCGGCTCAAAGCCGATGGTTCCGAGATGCCATGGTGCCACTCAAGACCCCTTCTCGGACGCAAACCCTCGGCACGCCAAGTTCGCCTTCCCGGAGACGCCGAGACCCTGACACAAAGATGCCCAAACAACCAAGATCTTCTTCATGGATCCTCATGATCTTCTCCCAAGTCCAAACCCGAAACCTCGACGAATCCCCGAACCAAGATCGTCGGAACCCATGTGTGAACCCTATTCGAGACCCCTATTTTATAAATGTCATCTATATAAATTGTTGCATATTAAATTGTTCATATTTGCACAAATATCATGTGGTTTTGGGGATTTTAGCCGATTCACCTCATAATTAAATATGAAGACCATATGCGGGCGAATCTACTCTCATATCACAAGGGTCGCTCACACCGCCCCTAGGATCACATCCGAAATGACGGCACACATATATAGTTGCACCCTAGCATTTTAATCATCATCCGGTGCAACAAGGAAGAACCAAAACAAGAACACGCCAAGGAGCTAACAAATTTCACACCATCTTGCAGTTTATATCTTCTCTAGCTAGATCAGTATGCTGGTGGATCTAACTAATTTCATATATTAGGGAGTGCCTCTATGGCGAGCTCCTCGAAGATGTCTAAGGACGGGGTCTGATGACTACAAGTGCACAGATCGGATGTAGCTAGTTTCGAAATAAATATATCTATCCCACAGGGAGAAGGAGTCTGAAGTCTAGGAATTCTTGAAATAAATACTGAAAATAGAATTGCTAAATAAAGTTCTAAGTGACAAGATAAAATGCGAGTATTGCGTAAAAAGGTGTTTTTGGGTTTTTGGTATAAGAGAGTAATGAGTAAAGTAAACAAAACTGAATACAAAAAATAAGTATCGCGTATGTAAAAGAGATTTGACACTTCAGTGGGAAAAAGCGTTCTTAGGGATTAGCGGATACACGACTAAACTTATAAAGGGCTAAGGTAAAGATTATCATCATGAACATTCTCAACTATGTATGTGTGGGAGGAACTCCGTATTTCGAGAAAGAGGTAGCAACCACTGCTCAAATCATCCTCATAAACACAGCAGACAGCAATCAACGTCAATTGAATTACTGCGCTATTAGGGGACATAATCCCATACGACGTATCCCATGGCATGGATAGAGTTTTGTGAGTTTCGTCGGTTCCCAACTTGATACGTAAGGGGTGCCAACAGCTTTATAGTCACTGTAAGTGCTAACATTCCTCCGTCTACCAACTAGTGTCTACCAACTAGTTCCCTATATCAAGTCCCCACAAGAGGCAAATATTGGAGAGGTCGACTTCTCCCAACATCAAGATGTAGACAATCTAACACATGGTCACATCGATGAATATCATAATAAACTTTATCTTATTTCAATATCATGCTAGGGTTCCTCCATCTCCCCAAGAACTAATGATCTACTCAGATATGGAGGCAAAGAACATCATGGCATAGTACTTGTATAAATCAATAACTAGTGTAAAAATTACAACAAGATCTAGATTGGATGGATGGTGGTGATGGTGGTGATGAAGATGCAGCGGTTGATGAAGACGAAGATCGATGCCTTGGCCTCCCAGATCTACGTAGGGCGAAGATGGATCCCTAGGGCAAGTTCCCCCTCCAGATGCCTTCCAGAGGTTAGGTTTCAGTGAGTTCTGGGTGTTCTGTATGGCGTCTCTCCAAACCAGTTACACGGGGTGAAACTATTTGAGGTGGCGGAGGCGGCGCTAACTATACGGCGACGGCCCGTATAGTTGGTCATTGACCTCTCTGTATCCTCCAATTGCTTCGGGTTTTCTTCTAGTATTATTAATATTTCCTAAATAAGCAATTTATGTAATTTTTGGATCCTTTTTTCTCTAGTACAACTGCTCCAAGAATTTTGTCCTTTGGATCCATCATCTGATCTGATCCTGGTGAAAATAAACATAAAAAGTGCATGCGAACACCGTAAAATACCAAAATCCTACATCTAAAATACAAAATAATAATCTAAAACATGATGCAAATATGCACTCATCAACTTTCCCAAGCTTAGACTCTTGCTCGTCCTGAGCAAGTTTAGCTTAATGGATAAGATCCTCATATTCATGAAGCTGAGTCGATAAAATAAATGAGGCAGTTGCAGCATATGTTTATCATAAAGGATACATATAAATAAGTTCATGAATAGTACCTTACTCGAACCATCTGAATAATATTAGCAGGCTTCCACACCTTAGCAATTAATAGTTCATAAAAGATTATTCTCAACATGATGTAAAAGTATTCGGTTCAATCGAATGAGTTAGTGAGGTAGTCCAAAGTGTTTTTAGGATTAACAAATTCACTTGGGATTCAAAATCTCAAACGTCTCTTTTGTTGGGCCACGCAGAGATAAAACAAAACTTTTCCTTCTAACGTGGTGATCCCAAGATCAAGCTGAGGTAGAAGGCCACGAGGTTTACCACTAGACGCGCAGTTGCGGATTACTGATGAAGCACGTCTGTTGAATGCAGTGCAATCCTCATGATCTAATCCGATCACGATCATCCTGGTGCTAATCGTACAACACCTCCGCTGGTATCCACACGTACAAGGAGGAGCACCAGCGGCGAAGTGCTAGGTTCGGTACGTCGGCAGGACTGCTGTGGAGCTAGGGTTTCCAACTCATGGAACAACCTAACCGATCAACGATTAACCCTTCTAGGTTATTGTTCTCCACTATATATAGGGAGTGAACGTGGGCTCCACCCTCGTGGCCCATTCACTAAAGCCCATATAATATTAGTCACCATGAGTCCGACTCACTGACTTAATCCAAATCCGGCTTGGGTCCAACCCAACCAGATTTCTGGTTTAGATCTAATCCGAACTTTCTCCTGCTCTTTAGTGTGTGACCCCGCATGCTCATGGCTACTTGGACACGATTGGAGTCCGACTCTCAATCGATCAGTCGGTAGCGACTCCTAGCAGAACGTGTCGACTTCCAAGTACCAAAGAGTCATGAAAACTTGCCTTTCTAATGCGACTTACGTCCGAGTCCCTTTTGCCTCACAATATACCTTGTCAGACTATAGGTGAATAATTGTCATCCCTTAAATAGTCCGACTCTCTTCTCAATCCGAGATAAGTGATTCATCTGACTAACTCTTAGTCGATCACCTCGTGATGGGGATATGCGTATCGGGGTATGCCCATCATGACGTTTCCTATTGGCCCAAGCCGCCACCGAGTGGGCCTCTAGGACGGCGACTGGATCAAGACTTGGCGAGGACTTAGGCGACTAGAAGCTTGAGGCCCAGAAGCATAGCTAGGCCCAGTCGGACTAGGTCAAAGACCTACGAATCTTTAACTAATTCGGTTGTAATCTGTAAACCCTAGCGAGGTGAGCCTATATAAACCTCCCTAGGGTATGCATAGAGGACACGTTCCATCATAAACCCAAGCGACTCGCCGCCTAGTCGTCGAGCTCTCCCCTTTGTACTCTCTCCATAATACAATCTAGCAGGAGTAGGTCTTTACCCTCCGGGGGGCCGAACCTGGGAAAAACCTTGTGTCTCCGCCCTCATCTCGCACCGCAGATGGCTGGCCGCCCTTTCCCCGTGCTCTACTACTCAGTGCCGATTGCAGCATCTGCTGTGGTCATTCCCACGATAGTGGCGCCCACCGTGGGGCCTGGCCGGTCAGGACGGTGTTCTGTGGCGAGATCCAATCTGCCCATCAACGAGTCGATCGCCACCGGCCGCATGATCGCGATTGGAGAGATGCTCCAGATCTTGGCGAGCAGCTACGTCCCGGCGGCACGACCCGTCACACATAGCATGATTCTGCCGGTCGGCATGATCAGCCTCTTCGTCGGTCTCACCGACGTCATCATCTCGGAGGACTCGGCTCGCATCCGCGAGTCACCGCCACGTGACCGGATCTCTAAGAGCCAGTTCCGCATGATTCACTGCCTTGCCTCCGAGTACGACTCGGCCCATAGCAACGTGGCCGAAACCACCGCGACCGTGGACGACACGGCCCTCAACAACGACGCTGATTCGGCGACCCCGGCGTCGGCCGCCGGATCCATTATCGTTGCATCGTCTGCGGGCTCCATCACCCAGGTCTCCAACATCGGAGACTTCGAGGACCCCTCCATCCTTGGGAACTTCAACTTCGACTCCGGGTCGGAGAACTCCGCCGACCTCCACGATGGAACCGATCGCCACACCGCGACCTACATGGCGACTGGTGTGGACCCCCCGGAAGACCCCTTCTCCACGCCGATCCCACCAAACGCGACGGAAACGGAGGCCGAGGAACTCAGCCTGCGGCTGGCGGAGGCGGTTCGCAAGGAACAAGCCAAGCGCGAAAAATTTCGCCTCGAGCAGGTGACAGCGCAGGAGCTGTCGCGCTATCACCAACTCCGAATAAGGTCGCGCCTGAACCCTACCGTTCAGGGGCGCACCCTGAACTTCGACGATGAAAATGACCCGGCTCGCGTGGCCGAGCGCGCGATCTGTGAGAACGCGCCGCCAGGAGGAAGCGCTTGACCCCCATCAGGGGCGACGACCAACGGCTCCCCACCACCACCCAACCGCGCGCCCCCCAGGGACCAACCAAGGGTCGTGATCTCCTCATGAGAGCGAGATGCGAATAGCCTCCCGCTATTCTCCACCCCAATGGACAATGTCGTCGCGAGCCAAGCAACAGTCGACAACATCCAAGTCATCGGGGAAGGCGCCCTGCAGATCCAGTATGCCAAGGCTCTGCTCGCCAAAGCAGTTGAGCAACAAAACGCGGGCGCCGACTCATAGGGTCGGATGTACTCGCGTTCATCAGGTAGCAGGGCAGCCTCGAGCGGCCGCCCAATGGCGGCGAATACCCTCAACTGCCCACCACCCAAGCCCCTGCAGCTCCAACACCGACCTGCGAACGCGGCACTCTCCACCAATGACCCACGGCCGGCGAACAACTTCGTAGCCGCCAACGGGCAGCCCGTCAACGCACGCACCCATATCATCAACAACCAGAGCTGGCGCGCATGCCAGCCTGAAGACCTGGGGCATACCCTCACCAACCGCCGTGACAGCGAGCCAAGGGGATCGCTGAGCCGAGTCGGACCCTAGTGCTTCGGACCAATGATTCGAGGCGAAAGATACCCGACGAACTTCAAAGCACCGAAGGAGCTCAAGAAGTATGACCCCTCGTACTATCCGTTCGTGTGGCTGGACACTTACCTCATGGCGATGGGGATTGCCGGCCACACCGACCTACTCGCCGCCCGCTACCTTACCCTTATGATGGAGGGAGCGTGCATGCAGTGGATTAACACCCTCCCTGCGGATAGCATCGACACCTGGGAGGAAATGCGTGACGCCTTTGTCAGACACTTCGAGGGTTCATACACCCGCGCCACCACCATCGAGGACCTGGAGCGATGCATCCCGGGACCCGTGAGTCGACCCGCAGTTGGGTCCAATGGTGGCAAGACCTGTGGTACAATGCGGCTAGAATCCACCCGGACACCACGATCCACTGCTTCAAGACCTCGTGCCGCTACGAGCCCCTGGTCGCCAAGCTCAAGCGAGTGTACAGAACACTTGACAACATACTGGACCTCCTGGAGATCCCAAAGAGGTACGCGGAGGAGGACCCAAACCAAGAAACCGACGACGAGTCGGGGGGAAATCGCCGCACGAGCGGCCACGACAACGGGAGGCGACCCGAGCTACGCTACAGCAACACTCGCCTCACCGGCAAACGCCACGGTGACGGGCGAGTTGACTTAGTCGCCAACACCGGATACGCGCCGCGCGAACCCAAAAGCTTCCGCCGCGACAGAGGCCAGCGCCGCGACGGTGGCAACTACAAGGCAAAGCCGAGGTATGATCCCACAGCTCTCCTCAACCAACCCTGTGTGTTTCATAGCAGGGAAGGAAAGCCCGCCACGCACACGACCGCCGACTGCCACTCTCTCAAGGAGACCGAGAAGGCACGGCGCGCGCGGGAAGACCCCGACAACAACCCGCCAAACGGCGGAAAGTTCGGCAACGTCGCCGGCTCGCTCCACACCTTCATAGGCTTCAACACGAAGCGCGAGAAGAAGGTCATCGCCCGTGCCGTCGCCGTCAACACGGTGTCCCAGATAGACATCACCCAGTTCCTCAACTGGTCTGAGCAACCAATCACCTGGAGCCACGAGGACCACTCGCCACGAATCGAATATCCGGGCCGAGTCGCCTTAGTGGTCAAGCCCAAGGTGGGAGACTACTGGCTCCCAAAACGCTGATGGACGGCGGCAGATCCATCAACATCCTGTACCTAGACACCTTCAGGCGAATGCGGCTCCCGCAGTCGATGATCGAGACGACCTACACCACCTTCCACGACATCGTCCCCAGTTGGAAGGCGTACCCGATCGGCAAGGTGACGTTGCCAGTCACCTTCGGCACACCAGCAAACTTCTGCACCGAGCGGATCGTTTTCGAGCTGGCGCCGTTCAACAGCCCCTACCACTGCGTCCTGGGGCGCCAGGCATTCGCCAAATTTCATGGCAGCTCCCCACTACGCGTACAACACGATGAAGCTACCCGGGCCATGTGGCATCATCACCGTCCATGGCGACCCCGACATGGCCGCAGAATGCGAGGCCAAAGGCGCCGAACTCGCGGACACCATCATCGCGGCGGAGGCCAACCACGCTGAGGAGCTCGCCAAATACGCGAGCGGGGTTAACAATGACGACCCCACCATACTCAAGAAGCCCAATTCGGAGGGTGGCAACTCCAGGCGACTCCAGCCAGACGGTGATGATCGGGACGGGTATGAGCCCAGCATAGGAAGGCGCGCTCATCGAGTTCCTACGTGAGAATCGGTACATCTTCGCATGGAAGCCATATGACATGCCTGGTGTCCCGAGGGAACTCGCTGAGCATAAACTCAATGCCGGCCCCAAAGCGCGACCCGTCAAGCAGTCGCTTTGGCCCTTCAATGAAGAGGGCCACCGAGCAATCGCCTAGGAGGTGCAGCGTCTACTCGCTGCAGGCTTCATTCGGCCAATCAAATACTCCAAGTGGCTGACAAACCCAGTCTTGGTCGAGAAGAAAAACGGGACCTGGAGAATGTGTATCGATTACACAAACTTAAACAGCGCCTGCCCGAAGGAACAATTCGTCCTCCCGCGGATCGACCAAATCATCGATTCAACTGCGGGCTCGGAGTCGCTATGCTTCCTCGACGCCTATTCTAGGTACAACCATATCAAAATGGCCGTCGAGGACGAAGAGAAGACGGCGTTCATCACGCCATTCGGAGCCTTCTGCTACACTGCCATGACATTCGGCCTCAAAAACGCCGGGGCGACCTACCAGAGGTGCATGAAGGAGTGCCTTGCGAGCCAAATTGGCCGCAATATCCACGTCTACATCGACGATGTGGTGGTGAAATCCACTCGCCAGGGCGATCTACTCGTTGACCCGGCGGAAACCTTCGCCAACCTGCGACGATACAAGATAAAGCTAAACACAGGAAAGTGCACCTTCGGTGTACCTACTGGACAGCTACTGGGATACGTCATCTCCAAGAGCGGGATCGAGGCGAACCCCGCAAAGATCAACACGATCGCCCGACTCGGCAGACCCGAGTGCCTGCGCGACGTCCATAAGCTGGCCGGGCGAGTCGCGGCTCTCAGTCGCTTCATCCCCCGGCTAGGCGAGAAGGCAATGCCCCTCTATCGCCTAATGCGCAAGAACCCCACCTTCCAGTGGGACAAGGAGGCAGACGACGCGCTCCACGCTCTCAAGGAGGTGTTGCTCGCAGCACCACTACTTGTCGCCCCCGTTGACAAGGAGCCCATGCTGGTCTACGTCGCGGCTTCTGAGCGCGTCGTCAGCGTTGTCATGGTCGTCGAACGGCCAGAGGAAGGAAAGGAACGCCCGGTGCAACGACCCGTATACTACATCAGTGAAGTCCTTACCGAGTCGCGCCAGCGCTACCCGCAGTACTAGAAATTGGTATACGCGGTCTTCAGAGCACAGCGGCGACTGCCGCACTACTTCTAGGAGCACCCAATAACGGTCGTCTCCTCAGCACCGTTGCAGGACATCATTCGCAACCGCGAGGCGACCGGACGAGTCGCCAAGTGGGCCGTCGAGATCGGCGTCCACAACATCAAGTACGAGCCACGCAAGGCGATCAAGTCACAGGCTCTCGCAGACTTCCTCGCCGACTGGGAGGAGGCCCAGCAGCCAGAGAAGCTGCCATACCTCCATTACTGGAGCCTACACTTCGACGGCTCCAAGAACACGGACGGTGCAGGAGTAGGGATCGTGCTAACATCTCCGAAGGGCGAGAAGCTCTGCTATGTCCTCTACCTTGACTTCACCCCCTGCACCAACAACATGGCCGAGTACGAGGTGCTACTCCATGGCATGAGGGCAGCCAAGGAGATGAACATAAATCATCTGCGCTGCTATGGAGACTCTGACCTCGTCGCCGGCACCTGCGACGCTGTCTCCCCTACCATGGCGGCATACCGCCAAGCAGTGGATCAGCTAGGAGGACACTTCGCAGGCTACTCCGTCGAGTGGATCGACAAGCGGAAGAACGAGGAGGCCGACGCACTCTCTCACATCGGCTCAGCTCGACTCGCACCACCTGCCCACGTCTTCCTCGACACTATCACCAAGCCCTCCGTCTCTCCCCCAAGGGAGATCGACATCGGAATTCCGCTGCAACCAGAAGCAGCCCTAGTCGCACTAATTGCCGAGCCAAGCGACTGGACCGCACCGTACGTCGCTTACCTGGAGGGAGGCACCCTACCCGCAGACGAAACGGAGGCCTGGATGATAGCACGCTGCTGCAAATCCTTCGTCATCATCAACGGTGAGCTCCACAAGCGCAGCATGACCGGCGTGTTCCAACGCTTCGTCCAACCCGCTGAAGGACGCAAAATCCTCCAAGTCATCCACTCCGGTGACTGCGGCCATCACGCTGGCGCCCTCTCTCTAGTCGCAAAGGCCATGCGACACGGCTTCTACTAGCTCACTGCACATGCAGACGTTGTCGACATTGTCCAGCGGTGCGTTGGATGCCAGAAATACGCCAACCAAACTCACGTGCCAATCTCGGCGCTCAAGACAATCCCCATCACCTAGCCGTTCACCATGTGGGGCATGGACATGGTAGGCCCCTTCAAGAAGCCCCCCTCTGGATACACCCACCTCCTAGTCGTAGTCGACAAGTTCACAAAATGGGTGGAGGCCAAGCCAGTCCGCAAGTGTGACGGGAAGACCGCTATAAAGTTCCTATGCGAGCTCATATATCGCTACGGGTTCCCAAACAGCATCATCACGGACAACGGCACCAACTTCGCCTAGGGAGCCATGGCCGAGTTTTGCGAAGAGCACAACATCCGACTCGACCTCGCCTCAGTCACCCACCTGGAGTCCAATGGCCAGGCAGAACGCGCCAATCAGAGCATCCTCCACGGCCTGAAGCCACGGCTACAAGTCCCACTCGAGCGTACCGCCGGGTGCTGGGTCGAAGAACTCCCCTCTATCATCTAGGGCATCCGCACCTCTGTCAACATGTCGACAGGGTTCACCCCCTTCTTCATGGTGTACGGTGCCGAGGCAGTCATGCCAACCGGCCTCGAGCATGATTCACCCAGGGTGGTCAACTACACGGAGGCCGACAACGAGCTCGCACGACAAGACGGAGTCGATCAGCTCGACGAAGCACACGACCTGGCTCGCTCCGGCACCGCCATCTACCAGCAAGGGCTACGACGCTACCATAGCCGACAAGTACGGACTCTCACTTTCCAGGAAGGCGACCTGGTACTGCGCCTAATCCAGGACAAGAAAGGCATGCACAAGCTCTCACCCCCTTGGGAGGGACCATTCGCCATCGGGCGTGTCCTGGGCAACGACGCCTACTACCTCACAGACGTCCGAGGCGACAGAAAACTCGACGTCAAGCGGCCATGGAATGTCAACCTCCTACAGAAGTTCTACTCTTAGAACTCCAGACATGTACCCCCTACCCGCTATGAAATAAAATAGATTGGTTACCGCAAATTTCGTCTACTCTCCGGGTCTTGTGCCACTCGCACTCGTAATAACAGCGTTACGCTATTCATAGAAGTCAACCTTTGGCAAAGCGACCGGCACGGCCAATTAGTGCGGTACGAGGGCACTAGGAAAACTCAGGACTCGTATCGTCCACGAAAAAAGCTAACCCGGAGCCCCATTGGAGTCGCCTAGCTCGACTGGCTCCCCGAGCCAAGACAACTACACTCGCTCCCTACAGCGACCAAGTCCTCCGCATCCTCGGCGCATCGACTCGAATGGAAAAGTACCACGCTCGGGGACTGACTCCAGACCAAAGATGAGCGGCTAGGGGAAAACGCAAAGTATGAGAGCACTCCCAGGACTTGCCATGCGACTGATCTTACAGATCAAGAATGAGTGACGCGCCTAACATAATGCGCTTAGTCCTCACCTACCTTGGGCTTGCGACTAGAACGGCCAAGTACCACGATCGGGACTCGGCGACCCGACCCCGTTCGCGCCCGGGAAAACGGTCAAGGAAAGATCACCCTTGGGAGTCGCCACGCGACTGGCTTTCCGAGCCATGGCGAGTCGACCTTAACTCACTAACAGTTCACAAAACATATAAAAACGAGGTAAACCCCATAAAAAGGGCGGACGCGCTCGGGGACTCGCATAACCAACACCCAAATTGCAAAACAACTGACAAAATAACACGAGCATTCCTTTATAGCAGCAAAATTTGTTTCGCGTACAAGGAGAGTTACATGGTTACCCTATACTAATACCGAACGTCAAAACATTCTATTCCGCAGGCTTTGATGAAGACGCGCCACCGACCCTGCGGCTGCGGATAAAAGGCACATAAGGGTTCAACGGGTATGTCGTCAGATCGCCCGCCATTGCCGCACGGAACGGTTGCTCCACCTTGAAGTCATGGTGCTTTGGTTCAGGGTCATTGGGGGCGACGACCGTTTCCTGGTAGGGGATAAGGTCGCCCATCGCCCAAACGCGGTCGGAGTATATCGTGGCTCGATCCGCCAGCTTCAACACGTCAGCAATTTCCACCGAGCCCGTTGACGAGGCGTAACCACTCGTGACGTCGTCAATGTCGAAATCTTTCGGGAAGTGGGCGAGCCCAAGGCTGAGCGCTTTCGCCGCTCCACGACGGAAGGCCGACCGCATCATGAATACCACGACCGACGGAGCCTTTTCCAGGTAGCGCCATACCTCGACAAGGTCGCTGCGAATCACCTCCATGGGCGATATCTCCTGAACGTATGCCCGGAGGCAAGTCGCTGACAGCGCGGCTGAGTCGACCAGGGTGGTCACACACTGCCGCGCGTCGTACGACTGCGCCTATTCCGCATTGTTAGTGATCCGGCCTGCAGCACGCAAACAAATAGTAAGCAAAGCACCAAAACCCCAAGGCGGTACGTGCAATCAGAAGTCGGCTGAAGGAAAGCTTACCAATCAGCGGGAGGCATAGTTCCGTGATGAAACTTTGAAGGGAGGAGAAGTCATTTTGCAACCCGGCAACGAGTGCGTCAGACACCTTCCGTTCTTCAGCGGCAGAAGCGACGGCGGCCTTGGCTCGTCCTTCCGCCGAGCTCGCTTCCGCCTTCGCCTCCTTGAGCTCACGCTCCAGATCAACGATTCGCTTCTCCGCCATGATCAAATCAGACTGAGCCGCCGTCAAATCACCTGCCGGGACAAGGCCTTGGCGATCTTCCTTCACCTCAGCCGCACTACTCTCTGTTTCTAGGAAAAAACGGTCAACACCGCGACAAGTTAGCGAAGAGCGCCAGTTAAGGTATATACTAACCCACAACCGCTTGAAGCTCCTTGTTCATCTCCTGGATGGCGACGAGCTCCTTCTCCATGTGGCACTTTGCAGCAAGCCGCTCGGCTGATTCGCGCTGTAGGCCCTGTGCAACAACTAAAACGTCAAGAACCAAACAATTCTTAAGTGCCCAGCCGCTGAAATTCAGCGACTATGCACTCGGGGATTGGACAACAAAGTTCCTAAGTGCCCAGCCGATGAAGTTCAGCGACTAGGCACTCGGGGACTGGACAACGAAATTCCTAAGTGCCTAGCCGCTGAAATTCAGCGACTCGGCACTCGGGGACTGGATAACGCCAAAGAAAATAAGAATCCGACCACTGAAATTCAGTTGCCAGATCCTTGGGGACTGGACATACCTGGATGGCAGCACCTAGCATGCCATGAAGTTCCATCACATCCACCGACGCGAGCACAAGCGGAGTGTGGCCACGAAATTGTTCAACCTCCGTGCCAGCGGCCCCAGGAATCATATCATCCGAATCATATCATCCGAAAGGGCCCAGAGAATATCTCTCCAAGTGGAGGGGCAAAATCCCATCTTAGTTATTCACATCACGCAGCTTGATTCTTAGTCGACCCGAACTCTGCCTTTATAACTACCCAGTTATGGATCAGCGTTTGATAGAACCTAAGTAGGTGATCCTCAACTTGGACTGTGCAATAACCTCAGGTCTAAGGATTACATTGATTGAGATATACAAATGACAATTTGTTCGTTGTACCTCAATATGGGTCAATCCTACTCGCTTAACTCTTTATCCGAATCCGCGTAAGTAAGAATAGCATCTCCATCCTCATGACAAGTGGAACCGAGTCATCAAGCCGACTTTCACATTGGTCTAAGTTGTGTGTCCGGCACAACCTCAATGACCAAGGATATTTATTACAAACAACATGAATGTATAGTTCCACAACCGAATCACATATTCAATGATATACATCATATGTTTATACAAGGACAAGGTAATATCTTTATGAATACAATGGGAAATATCATCATACATGATTGCCTCTAGGGCATATTCCCAACATCTTTGTCTTACTACAATATGGTGGTATATGTCTACTTGCTCTTTGCACATTCACTCTTTTTCTTCATCTTTTTTATTCTATATATATTTGTGCTCACACTTTTGTTTAAGTGCTGTGCAAAGAAGCTAGCCATATATTCCACTCCATGTAGGAATTTCAAATTTTAACGATCTCAATCATCAAATTCCAAATATATCTGAAGCATCTTTATTACTTGAGTATTCTACCTCAATCTGTTCTCACTCTATTTGATAGCACTTATAATTTATCCTTTGTTGAAGGATTTTTCTTTTTCATCTTAATTAATTATATAATCTATCCTTTTTGTAAATCAAACCATTGACCTTAAATATATTGATAAAATTATCTTTAAATGTTTCGTTAATACCAATGGTGTGGAAGACTACTACTGCTATCATCAAGTGCAAGTAAAATCACACTCAAGCCATTCATATATCCAACAAGACAAACTCAAACTCAATAATGCTCTATATATTATAATAAAACTTAGAATTTCATAAAAGGGATCGACTATTCCTGAAGGAAATCTAATGATGCAAATTTATTTACGATCTCGAACTAATGCAAAACTAGAATAAAAAAATATAAACTTGTAAGATAGATTACAAGGTCTTAAAAATCACCCCAAGATTGGAATCAAGAAAGGCGGGATCAAATAATCCCTCGCAATTATTTGATACCATATTTATTTGAAGGTCACTACGGCGGCATGGCACGTGGTATCTTCTCTTCATGAGCCAGCCTGAGGCGGAGTGATTGATTGATGGCCTCCAGTTCTTTAATGCGCAGCTTGTAGAGAAGATTATTCTTCTTCATCACTTTCACTTGATCTTTAATGATACCATTGTTGTTTTGGAGTGTTTGTATCTCCTTGAGACTCATGGTGAAGCCTTCTTTGATGGTTTGCTTGATATCTTCGTCAAGTTTATCAAGATAAACTCGCAGGCACCAGAGATGTCTGGGCGTCCCTGGGGCCTCCTTGTTTATCTCTTCAATATTCAACTCGAGAGCCTTCAACTCCTTCTTCCGGAGTTATTTGTCATTGTCAAATAACTCGAAAGGGGTTATCTCCTTGCCTTGCTAGCCATTTCTACCGATCTCAATGGGAACTCCTTCCCTTGGCCTCTTGGATCTTGATGGCTCTATGTTGTGTTTTCCCTTGTAGGAACAAGAGGTAGGTTTGTTCCTGGTAATTTATGATTAGAGAGAGGCACAAGGGCAGTATATAAGAGGGGCCAGATGTCGGTAAAATTCGCGAGAAACACTAAATTGTCATCCAAGAAAACAATCCAAACCGACTAGAAAAAGAAATCGTGGATTTGGAGGAGTCCTGCACCGTAACGACCAACTATACGGTCACAACCCATATAGTTCCGGCCGTATAGTTGGTTCCGGGCAGGTAATTCCAAATATGTCAAGCCCAGGTAAGTTAGGTTACCGACTAAGAACCGACAAAAACATTTTTTTAATCGATAATAAAATGAAAACGGGTTGAGGATACTGAAGCTTTGACGACCAACTATACGGCGGCAAAATTTTCTCCGGCCGTATAGTTGCGGCCGTATAAATATGGCACCCCAAAATTTTTCTCAAAGGGGATGCAGAATATTTAACGACCAACTATACGACAACACATTTTTCTCCGGCCGTATAGTTGCGCCCGTATAGTATCCGAAAATTATTTCGCGAGGACGATACAGAAAATTTAACGACCAACTATACGGCGGGAGATTTTTATCCGGCCGTATAGTTGCAAAAACCCCTCAAAAACTTTAGAAAAACAAGTGGAATTCAAAGGCAATTTTTGAGAAGTAGAAACTATGAAAATAAAGCACTTATTAGAGTTAGAAAACTTACCTTCCACTTACTATTTACTTAGTCGGGAGTGACAAGCTCCTCCAACAACAAGGACTTCTTTTTCTTGGGATGATTTGACCTTAGCTCATATAATAATTCTTGAAAAAAAATCATCAAGACTAAAATTACTCTCGATAATATCAGTATCTTGCTGGGCACATAGAGATGCTACATCCACTGTCTTTGCTTCTTGTCTCTGCATAATCTGCAACTCAAATTCTTGAAGTAAAAGGATCCAACGGATCAGTCTTGGCTTATGAAACTTCCTCTTGAGGAGTTCTTTTAAACCATCATGATCCGTATGAACTCTTACTTTTGAATCAACAATATAAGAACGAAACTTATCACAAGATAAGAATACAACAAAGTGTTCTCTTTCTTCCTTAGGGTAATTCTTTTGAGCACTATTGAGAGTTCTACTAGAATGATGTATAATATTAAATCTGCAACCTATGTGTTGTCCTAGAGTTACTCCTACATCATCACCACTAGCTTCACATATTAAATCAAAAGTCATGTCCCATATAGGTGGTTTGATTATGGGAGCACGAGATAAAGCATATTTAAGTTTATCATAGGCAATAAGGCACTTATCATAAAAATTGAATCTTACTCCCTTTTTTAGGTTTAGAAATTCCTGAAAAATTCCTAATGAACCTTCTATAAAAGCCTACATGACCAAGAAAACTTCTTATACCTTTTATGTCCCTTGGTTGTGGCATTCTTTCTATTGCTTCTACTTTATCTCTATCTACTTCTATACCCTTAGTTGATACTTTGAGTCCAAGGACTATGCCTTCTTTGACCATAAAGTGACACTTCTCCCAGTTTAGAACAAGATTGGTCTCTTCGCAATGCTGCAAAATTTAATTGTGATTATCCAAGCAACTAGTAAACGAAGTTCCATAGACAGAAAAATCATCCATAAATACTTCCATTATCAGTTCTATAAAATATGCAAATATAGCAGTCATGCATCTTTGAAAAGTAGCTGGGGCATTACATAACCCAAAAGGCATGCGTCGGTAAGCATGTAAACCATCAGGACTAACGAAAGTTGTTTTATGTTGGTCCTCAGGATGAATAGCTATTTGGGAAAAACCAGAGTATCCGTCCAAGTAGCAAATATGAGAGTGGTTTGCTAACCTTTCTAAAGTTTGATCTATGAACGGTAAAGGATAGTGATCTTTCCTAGTCTCCTTATTCAATTTCCTGAAATCTATGCACATCCTATGTCCAACAACAGTTCTAGTAGGTATCAATTCATTGTTTTCATTAGGAATAACAATAAAGCCGCCTTTCTTAGGAACACAATGTACATGACTTACTAATTCACTTTATTTTACATGATAAATTATACCTGCATCAAGTAGGCGTACTATTTCTTTTCTTACCACTTCCTTCATTTCAGGTTTTAGTCTTCTATTAAATTCTGCAACTGGTTTTCCACATTCTTCCATGAATAGGGATACTATCATGGGACTGATACCCTTAAAGTCATCCATTGAGTACCCAAAGGCCTTGCGGTGTTCCTTTAGTACCTTCACGAGTTCTTCTTCTTATTCCCCTGAAAGTTTAGCACTAATAATAACAGGGAATTTATTAGTATCATCTTAGAATCTATAATTAAGATTATCTAGTAGAGTTTTTAATTCTGGGGGTGGTAATTCTTCATCTCCTCTCTTTTCTGGCTCTTCAAAAGATTTATCAATTGGAGGTTCTTCAATGGAAATGAATCAAATTCACTTTCTAGTTCTTTTAAAGTTCTATCCTCCATAATTATTTCTTCACAATTTGGATCTTTATTTATTTCTTCATCTTGGTTATTTAAGAAAAGAGCTGCCATCTATTTGATAGTCTTCTCTTTCCCTTCTTCTTGTATATGTAGAGATTTGTCTTTAAATTTGGAAAAGTTGAATTCTTTTTCAGCTTTCCCATGCTTAAGGGATACAATCTCCTTTTTTAAATTGACCGTGGCACCTATATCACTCAAAAAGTTTCTTCCATATATGATTGGGCAAAGAGTGTCAATTGGCATATCAACAACTACAAAATCAATAGGGAAATTTTTATTGCCAATTATGACAGTTGCATCATCAACTACTCCCATTGGAATTCTAAGATTTTTATTGCTAACATGATCATATCAGTATTTTCTATTGTAGCCGATGCTATTTCATCTTTTATTTCGAAATAAAAATCATAAGATATAACATTCACTTTGGTGCCAAGATCACATAAACTGTAATGCGAGGTTTTGTTTAAATATGCAGGGAAGAATAGGCTTACCAACATATTTTACCTACAACCAATATAGAAGTCTCTTCATCAAGTTCAACTATGTTACAATGTGCATACATATCCATGATTGCTTCCTTGGTTACCTCTTCAATTTTGGTTTCATCTAGATGTTCTTCAATTATTGGCAAACTTTCCTCTTCTTTCTCCTCCTGTACTGTCTTGACCTGTTCATATTCCAAAATATGCTTCTGTGTAGTGTTAGGAAAAGGTATCTCATACACTGGTTCTAGGGAGTCCAATGTTGCTTTAACTTCTCTTTTCTTCTCAGGTTCAAGTGGTGGATCATACTTGACCGAACCCTCTTTTGGAGCTTCGATGTGTTTGTAAAAGCTTTAACAACTTGGAACACAAGATCTGAATCTAAATAAAGATCTTTATATAATTCATTAACATGGTCCTTTTTTATTATAGTCATGAATACATTCATAATCTATTTCTGTGCCTCCTTCACTTCCTAGACCAAAATTCCATGAAACTCTATGATTGCGAATTCTATTAAGTAAAGCCCAAGCGTTACATATAGGTAAATCCATAAAAGCTCCTCTCACGCAAGAGTCTAATTCAATTTTATTAGGTCCAATTAAACCGTAATAAAAGATATGCAATAAATACCATCCAGGTAAATCATGATGAGGACATAAACCTTATATAAGCTCTTACTAGTACTTCATTGGGACGGTTCCTCCAAGTCATTATAAGATGCCTGATTCCAAAAGATTTTGATAATGGATAATATTTAGATAGAAATTCGCAAGCTAAATTATCCCAAGTAGTAGTGGCTTCTAAGGGTAGATATCTATACCACGAGAGAGCTGTACTTGTCAAAGTTTGACTAAAAAGTTTAACCCTTACATCATAGGTGGTATACCACGTTAATTGTAACGTGCCACATATATCTTTGAAACTTGCAATATGCTCATATGGACCACGATCTTTTTCATCTCCAGTAAATTGCTTCTTGTGTAAATACCAAGTAGTAGAGGATTTATTTCAAACTGAAGGAAATATGCCCTAGAGGCAATCACAGAGATGATTATATTTCATATGTATCCATGAGTTATTGTAATGTTCCTTTTATATCCATATCAGGCAACTTGTATTGATTGGGAATTATGTGAATTATTTGTGAAATTCTTTACTTGTATGGTTATCGAATAGTTGTCCCTAGTCAGAGTTCATGTGAGGACACACATGAATATTTGACTAGCACATCGATTGGTTGATGACTATGTTTTGCAAGTCATAGACATGGAGATGTCAAACCAATGATGTGGACACATGTTATGAACATGGGGTTGGACTGGCCCAACTTGAGACTGGCAATTAGACTTGCAGCTCTCTCTACACATCATGTACGTTTTGTCCTTAGACCTGAGATTGTCGCATATACTTGAGATGTGGATCAACCTACTTTGGGGCTATCAAACGCTGCTTTGTAAATGGGTAGTTATAAAGGTAGCTTTCGGGTTCCTGAAGCATGCCGCAAGGCATGGTCAATCAAGATGGGATTTGCCCCTCTCTACTTGAGAGAGATATCTCTGGGCCCCTCGAGTGATCGGATCCAAAAATGCATGGCCGTGCTACATATGGTTAAGAGTTAACCTAGTAAAGGGATTCCGAATCACATTATCGAGAAATGGAGGTCAGCTTGGAGCTAGACCAAATATCGTGAGGCAAAGGGAAAGACATGTACTAAACCTTGTGATGGTTCATCGGATATGATCTTTGTATGCGTTTAGGAGTTGGCACGCCTTGCTAGAGGCCGCTACCAACTATTTACAGAATAAGTGTATTCATGTCATGTCTATACGTATATGAACCTATAGGGTCACACACTTAAGGGGCTGAAAGCCTAATGAGGATTAGATCCGAATTAGACCAGGCTTAGACTACTAATGGGCTGCTAATGTAGAACCCCACTAGGGACGCATATATAAGAGAGGGTGGGGTGAACTAACCAGAGTTAGACCATTCCACCCAGCCGCCACTCCTCATGCCTGTGTTGCATGCGCGGACCTGACAGTCCGGCGTCTGACGCTTCCACCCCGCATGTGTGGATACCTCGGAGGTGTTGCATCTGTGGCACTTGGACGAGCCGCACAAGGGGAGCTGCTCGTGGGATGATGATGATGAGGAGACGTAGAACATCTACACTACCTCAACGCACTTAATCAAGTTCCACAACTGCACGTCTAGTGTTAATCCCGAGATCAATGACAACAGTAATCCTGGTTTACGCGGTAGAAATTTTTGTTTTGCGCTAGTGTAGCCTTCCCGTATCCCTTCAGTGGTATCAGAGCCGATGTTGTTCAGTTATAGGTTCGGGATGTTTGCATATGGTCATATGCAGATTGATATGAATGATGTGATCATTTATATTGCGGTGGTTCACCATTGATCTATGATCTTTCTTTCCATGATCGTGATTCTGAGGTTGTCGAACGACTTACCCTTACCGATCGGTTTCCGCCATCGGGGTAGACAGTGACACATAAATCCTGTTTAATCACGCGAAGATCAATATAATTGATCGAATCGGAACCTAGATCTAAAATCGATGTACCGTGATCAAAGGAGTTTGATTGAATCGGAATGATAGTCGGTTTATGGTAAATTTGATTTGCCGATCAAAATCCTTAAAGAAAATTGCATAGATACCGTGAGGAGCTTTGCCCCTTCAAACCCCGCAGGGGGAGGCCCCCTATACCCCTTAGTCGTAGCCCCTTTCGTATCTCGTTAAGGTAACTAGGTGCTGTGATGTCACATGATCCGGTAGAATGCGATTCTATGCATAACTTGATATTGCAGGATGTATGTGATCAGTATGGCCCATATATGTATGTGATGCATGTATGAAAAATTTCATGACCTGCATGCCGTGCGTACGGCAATACGGCTAGAGCCAAATGTGTTGTAATTTATCGTAATGGCCTGCGTGCCAACTTGTGATGATCCCAATACTTTGTAATTTTAATTACTAGCTGTTAGGAGTAATAGCTTGTATTAGTTCTTGGAGGACTTATCACTTGGAGGATGGCTCACATTGATCATGAAGATGGAGATCATTATGGTGGACAGGTTCTATGGCAATGGAGATCACCATGAGAAAATGGGCCATACTATGTCACATCTATGTGAATGTTATTCTTATGGGTTTTACTACTATGCATGCTTAGATGAATAGAAGTAGAACGACACCTCACAAAGTTTAAGCTAAACTATGCACTCCCAACCAAATCGTTGGTGGGCCTATGAAATTAGGGTACCGCAGTTTTCCTTGGCTGGATGGGTTTGTATCGGATACCTACAACGCATAAGGGTTGGTGAGCTTGACAAGGTCATCTTAACAGTTAAGGACCTTGGGGCATAAAGGTTGGGCGCCTAGTTTAGAAATAGAGATGTCACCCAACAACAAGAGTCATATGTGATATGATTAGCAAGAGTTGCTTACCGATTTACCTTGTCTTCTAGCAGTGATGCTAAAGCGCACTAGTTGACTTGTTAATTGTGCATCTTGAATCACTTAGTATCAATAGAGGGATATTGATTTAAGTGGGAGTATATGCTATTAAATTGTTTAATATGTTTTACTCTTTCATGGTCACATGGCTTAGTATTTTGGATGTTTTCTGTTGTAGATCAATGGCACCGAACACTGCATCACCTTTTTCTTTGCGTTCGATTCTTGACAAAGATAAACTAAATGGAACAAATTATTCGGACTGGGTCCATAACCCGAGAATTGTTCTCAGGTCTGATCAAAAGAAAATGGTTCTGGATACCCCAATCCCCGATGAACCTGCTGATAATTCATCTGCTGCCCTCAAGAATGCCTACAAGAGAGCATGTGATGATTCTCTTGAGGTTAGCTGTGTTATGCTTGCATGCATGGAACCTGAACCCCAAAAGAAGTTTGAGGATCAGGAAGCGTACGATATGATCGTCGCGCTTAGGGACATGTTCCCGACTCAGGCCAGGACTGAAAGGTACAATGTCGCCAAGTCCTTTGTGGAATGCAAGCTGGCAGAGGGAGCAGGTGTAGGCCCCCATGTGATCAAAATGGTTGGTTATAGTCAGACTTTGGAAAATCTTGGTTTTCCACTAGGCGAAGAGTTGGCTACTGATTTCATTTTGGTGTCTCTTCCATCTAGCTATGGGCAGTTCATTTCGAACTGCCATATGCATGGGGTGGAGAATGGCCTTAATGAGTTATGTGGGATGCTAAAAACAGCAGAAAGTGACATAAAGAAGTGTGCAGGGCATAGCCATGTGAAGGCTGTGCAGAACAAGCCTAGCTTTAAGAAAAATGGTACTTCTTGGTCGAAGAATAAGGGCAAGGCTAAGGATATGATCCCTAAGCCTGCACCCAAGCAAAAGGCTGGACCTGCAGATGCCATTGAGTGCTTCTTTTGTCATGAACATGGCCACTGGAAGAGAAACTGCAGCTAGTACCAGGCTTCTTTGAAGAAGAGTGGAAGTAAGAGTACTTCCCACTCAGGTACGCTTGTTGTAAATGTTGTGGACATTCTTCTCGCTGATTCTTATGTTAACTCTTGGGTATTTGATACCGGATCGGTTGCTCATATATGCAATTTGATGCAGGGGCTAATAAGGACTAGAGAAGTGCAGAAAGGCGAAGTGGATTTTCGCGTCGGAAATAAAGCAAGGGTTGCTGCATTGTTCGTCGACGTCATGCAACTTCACCTTCCATTAGGATTTATTATGGAGTTGAATAATTGTTATTACATTCCTAGTATGGGTCGAAACATTTTATCACCTTCATGTTTGATGAGGGATGGTTATTCATTCGCGAGTGCAAACAATGGTTGTGTAATCTCAAGAATGCTATGTTTATGGCTGATGCTCCCATTGTGAATGGGTTATTTATTTTAAATCTTGATGATGCATCTATTTACAATGTTAGTGCTAAAAGGCTTCGACCTAATGATTTGAGTCCTACCTATTTATGGCATTGACGTTTGGGGCATATAAGTGAAAAGCGCATGAAGAAGCTCCATGGTGATGGTCTTCTAACTTCGTTTGATTTTGAATCGGGACATGTCAGGCTTGTTTACTTGGAAAGATGACCAAGTCGCCTTTTTCAGGTTTACCTGAGAGAGCGACAGACTTGTTGGAACTCATACATACTGATGTATGTGGACCAATGAGCATGACGGCCAGAGGAGGTTATCACTACTTCATTACTTTCACTAATGATTTTAGTAGATATGGTTATGTCTACTTGATGAAGAATAAGTATGAAACTTTTGAAAAGTTCAAGGAGTTTCAGAGTGAGGTAGAGAATCAACATGGCAAGAAAATAAAGGCCTTGCGATCTGATCGAGGAGGTGAATATTTGAATCACGAATTTAGCAATCATCTTAAGAGTTGCGGAATTGTTCCACAACTCACGCCGCCCGGAACGCCTCAAAGAAACGAGGTCACCGAATGGCGCAATCGAACTTTGTTGGACATGGTTCGATCGATGATGAGCTAGTCGTATTTACCATTATCATTTTGGGGTTACGCTCTAGAAAAGACAGATTTCACACTTAATAGGGTACCATCTAAATCCGTAGTTAAGACACCATATGAGATGTGGACTGGTAAGAATCCCAGTTTGTCTTTTTAAAGATTTGGGGCTGTGATGCATTTGTCAAGCGACTTTAGTCGGACAAGCTAACACCCAAATTGGATAAGTGCATTTTTGTGGGATATCCGAGGGAAACCTTAGGGTATTACTTCTACAACCGAGAAGAGGGCAAAGTGTTTGTCGCTCGTAGCGGTATTTTCCTAGAGAAAGAGTTTCTCACAAAGGGAACGAGTGGAAGGTCGGTTTGACTTGTAGAAGTTCAATATGAGCCAGTCAGGGATGCTTCTACGAGTGATGCTATTGTAGAAGAACAAGTTGAGGAACCCGTGGCAATAGAAGCACCACAACCACGAAGGTTGGCGAGGCTCCGCGAAGCGCGGGAATTATTATTGTTAGACAATGATGAGCCTGCGACCTATGTAGAAGCGATGGTGAACCCAGACTCTGAGAAATGGCTGATCGCCATGAGATCCAAGATAGAGTCCATGGGAGACAATCAAGTTTGGAACTTGGTTGACCTGCCTGATAGTTTTAAAGCCATCAAGTGCAAATGGATCTATAAGAAGAAGATTGATATGGATGGAAATGTTCACATCCATAAAGCTCTACTTGTTGCAAAAGGTTTTCGTCAAGTTCAAGGAGTTGACTACGACGAGACTTTCTCGCCCGTAGTGATGCTTAAATATATACAGATTATTCTAGCCATTGCTGCACATTTCGACTATGAAATATGGTAGATGGATGTCAAGACGGCTTTTCTAAATGGAATCCTAACTGAGGACGTGTATATGATGCAGCCCAAAGGTTTTTTCAATCCAAACAATGCTGGAAAGGTATGCAAACTTCTAAAGTCTATTTATGGGCTAAAGCAAGCATCTCGGAGTTGGAACATTCAATTTGATGAAGTTGTAAAGGAGTTTGGCTTCATCAAAAATGAACAAGAACCTTGTGTTTACAAGAAGGAAAGTGGGAGAGCGCTCGTATTTCTAATCTTATATGTGGATGACATATTGCTGATTGGAAATGACATTCCTATGCTCGAGTCTGTTAAGACCTCATTGAACAATAGTTTTTCGATGAAGGACTTAGGAGAAGCGGCATATATTTTGGGCATCAAGATCTATAGAGATAGATCAAGAAGGCTAATTGGATTAAGCCAGAGTACATACATTGACAAAGTGTTGAAACGGTTCAGCATGGAAGAGGCTAAGAAGGGTTTTTTGCCCATGTCTCATGGCATTAAACTTAGCAAGACTCATTGTCCTTCGACTACTAATGAGCATGACCGCATGAGCAGGGTTCCATATGCTTCGGCTATTGGATCCATCATGTATGCAATGATATGTACTCGCCTAGATGTTTCCTATGCTCTAAGTGTTACGAGCAGATACCAGGCTGATCTAGGTGAAGGTCACTGAACAGCGGCAAATAACATCCTTAAGTACTTGAAAAGGACTAAGGATGTGTTCCTAGTTTATGGAGGTGAGGATGAACTCAGTGTAAGGGGTTACACAGATGCGAGTTACCTTAACGAGTCAGATGACTCCAAATCGCAATCAGGTTATGTGTTTGTCATGAATGGTGGTGTTGTGAGCTGGAAAAGTTCCAAGCAAGATACGGTGACCTCCTCTTCAACAGAAGCTGAATATATTGCTGCCTCGGAGGCTGTAAAGGAAGCTGTTTGGATTAGGAATTTCCTGATCGCTCTCGGTGTGGTTCAGGGGTCTTCCAATCCCTTGGACGTTTATTGTGACAACAATGGTGCTATTGCACAAGCCAAACCTAGACAGCACTAGAAGAACAAACATATTCGCATGCGTTACCATCAGATTCGTGAGTTCGTTGAGGATGGTAGTGTCATGATATGCAAAATACATATGGACTCAAATGTTCCTGATCCCTTGACTAAGCCTCTCCCACAGCCCGCACATGAAGTGCACACAAGAGCAATTGGTATTAGATACATTTTAGATTGACTCAAGTGCAAGTGGGAGACTGAAGGAAATATTCCCTAGAGGCAATCATAGAGATGATTATATTTCATATGTATCCATGAGTTATTGTAATGTTCCTTGTATATCCATATTAGGCAACTTTTATTGATTGGCAATTATGTGAATTGTTTGTGAAACTCTTTACTTGTATGGTTATCGAATAGTTGTCCCTAGTCGGAGTTCATGTGAGGACACTAATGAATATTAGACTAGCACATCGATTGGTTGATGACTATGTTTCGCAAGTCATAGACATGGAGATGTCAAACCAATGATGTGGACACATGTTATGAACATGTGGTTGGACTGACCCATCTTGAGACTGGAAATTAGACTTGCAGCTCTCTCTACACATCGTGTATGTTTTGTCCTTAGACCTGAGATTGTCGCATGTACTTGAGATGTGCATCGACCTACTTTGGGGATATCAGACGCTGCTCCGTAACTGGGTAGTTATAAAGATAGCTTTCGGGTTTGTCCTGAAGCATGCTGCAAGGCATGGTCAATCAAGATGGGATTTTCCCCTCTCTACTTGAGAGAGATATCTCTGGGCCCCTCGAGTGATCGGATCTAGAAATGCATGGCCGTGCTACATATGGTTAAGAGTTAACCTAGTAAAGGGATTCTGAATCACAGTATCGAGAAAGGGAGGTCAGCTTGGAGCTAGACCAAATATCGTGAGGCAAAGGGAAAGACATGTACTAAACCATGTGATGGTTCATCGGATATGATCTTTGTATGCGTTTAGGAGTTGGCACGTCTTGCTAGAGGCCGCTACCAACTATTGACATAATAAGTTTATTCGTGTCATGTCTATATGTATATGAACCTATAGGGTCACACACTTAAGGGGCTGGAAGCCTAATGAGGATTAGATCCGAATTAGACCAGGCTTAGGCTACTAATGGGATGCTAATGTAGAAGCCCACTAGGGACGCCTATATAAGAGAGGGTAGGGTGAGCAGACCAGCGTTAGACCATTCCACCCGGCCGCCACTCCTCATGCATGTGTTGCATGTGCGGACCTAACAGTCCGGCGTCTGACGCTTCCACCCCGCACGTGTGGATACCTCGGAGGTGCTACATCTGTGGCACTTGGACGAGCCGTCAAGGGGAGCTGCTCGTGGGACGAGGACGGGGAGGAGACGTAGAACATATACACTGCCTCGACGCGCTTCATCCAGTTCCGCAACTGCGCGTCTAGTGGTAATCCCGTGATCTATGACAACAGTAATCCTGGTTTACGCGGTAGAAAATTTTGTTTTGCGCTAGTGTAGCCTTCCCGTATCCCTTCACAAACCCCCTTGTCTTCTTGTTGAGTTGTCTCTTTTATAAATATCATTGGGCTTCCCAAAGTGGTTGAGTGGGTTAGCACTAGTCATATGCTCAAACTCCATCAAGTTGGTGGAAACCTGTAACTCAAAACAAAACTTAACAATACTAAAGTAAATAAGAAAAAAACTAAAAGACCTACAACGCTTATCTCCCCGGCAACGGCGCCAGAAAATAGCTTGATGACTGCAAGTGCACAGATCGGATGTAGCTAGTTTTGAAATAAAGATATCGATCCCACAGGGAGGAGGAGTCCGAAGTCTAGGAATTATTGAAATAAATACCGAAAATAGAATTGCTAAATAAAGTTCTAAGTGACAAGATAAAATGCGAGTATTGCGTAAAAAGGTGTTTTGGGGTTTTTGGTATAAGAGAGTAATGAGTAAATTAAACAAAACTGAATGCAGAAAATAAGTATCACGTATGTAAAAGATATTTGAAACTTTAGTGGGAAAAAGCATTCTCAGGGATTAGCTGATACACCACTAGCATTATAAAAGGCTAAGGTAAAGATTATCATCATGAACATTCTCAACTATGTATGTGTGGGGGGAACTCCGTATTTGGACAAAGAGGCAGCAACCACTGCTCAAATCATCCTCATAACCACAACAGTCAGCAATCAACATCAATTGAATTACTATGCTATTAAGGGACATAATCCTGCAGGACATATCCCATGGTATGGATAGTGTTTTGTGAGTTTCCTCGGTTCCCAAGTTGATACGTAAGGGGTGCCGGCAACTTTATAGTCACTGTAAGTGCTAATATCCCTCCGTCTACCAACAAGTAGTTCCCTACATCAAGTCCCCACAAGAGACAAATATTGGAGAGGTCGACTTCTCCCAACATTAAGATGTAGACAATCTAACACATGGTCACAACGATGAATATCATAATAAACTTTATCTTATTTCAATCTCATGCTAGGGCTTCTCCATCTCCCCAAGAACTAATGATCTACTCAGACATGGAGGCAAACAACATCATGGCAACGGTAATAAAAACGATTATCGATGAATAGTACTTGTATAAATCCACAACTAGTGCAAGAATTACAACAAGATCTAGATTGGATGGATGGTGGTGATGAAGATGCAACGGTTGATGAAGATGGAGATCGATGCCTTGGCCTCCCAGATCTGCGTAGGGTGAAGATGGATACCTAGGGCAAGTTCCCCCTCCAGATGCCTTCCGGAGGTTAGGTTTCGGTGATTTCTGGGTGTTCTGTATGTCGTCTCTCCGAACTAGTTGCACGGGGTGAAACTATTTGAGGAGGCGGAGGCGGCGCCAACTATACGACGGCAACTATACGACGGCGGCCTATATAGTTGGTCGTTAACCTCTCTATATCCTCCAATTGCTTCATGTTTTCTTTTGGTATTATTAATATTCCCCAAATAAGCAATTTACGTAGTTTTTGGCTCCTTTTCTCTCTAGTACAACAGCTCCAAGAATTGTGTCCTTTGGATCCATCATCTGATCTAATCCTGGTGAAAATAAACATAAAAAGTGCGTGCGAACGCCGTAAAATACCAAAATCCTACACCTACAATGCAAAATAATAATCTAAAACATGATGCAAATATGCACTCATCAGCATCCTAAGACATCTTCGAGAAGCTCCGCCGTAGTGGTGTCCCTTCTCTCGCACACGATCTTCCTTTCAGTTGATATTTCACAAGGAAGCCGATTTATAGATTAAGCAGCACAACATAGTGTTTACACTCATGACATAATGTCGACACTCACCCCTGTCATAGTGTCTCCACCCAACGAAATAGTGTCGCCACTCACTGGCATACTTCCGCCACTCACGACAGTGTCGTCACCCTCTTTTAGTCCTGGTCGGAGTCTCCCTTAATCCCGGTTGGAGACACCATCCGGGACTAAACAGCCTCACGTTGGCCCCAGCCTGCCGCAAACTCTTTAGTCCCGGTAGGTGTGTCAAACCAGGACTAAAGATGGAGTGGAAAGTTTTTAAATTAGTGCATAGTTATTTGATGTATATGCTCTGTGCTTTTATTTTTAGACTAGTACTAGTCTTAGCATCGTGATTCTGTTTGATGTACTTATATAATGCAGATGAGACGGCAATGGATGTATGCTGACCGAATCTCTGGCGAGATTATTAAAGGCATGCATTCTTTTCTTGTTGTGGCAGAGGCAAACAAGCGGAATGGTTTTATGTGTTGTCTGTGTGGTGATTATCGGAATAATAAGGAATACTCTTCCTCAAGAGTCCTTCATGGCCATCTGTTTTGGTCTGGTTTCATGTCTGGCTATAATTGTTGGACCAAGCACGGATAAAGAGGGGTTATGATGGAAGACAATGAAGAAGAAGAGAATGGTGACAACTATACTTTGTCCCATGAATACGGTGGTACTAAAATGGAAGACAATGATGAAGAAGAAGCAGAAGAACGTGCATCATATGAGCTAGATGATGATCTTGGTCGGGCCATTGCTGATGCAAATGGAGAATGTGATACCGAAAGGGAGAGGTTGAAATTTGAGCAGATGTTAGAGGATCACAACAAATTGTTGTACCCGAATTGCAAAGATGTCCACAAAAAGCTAGGTAGCACGCTAGAATTGCTGCAATGGAAGGCAGAGATCGGTGTGCCTAACAAGGGATTTGAAAAGTTGCTGCAGATAATGAAGAAGTTGCTTCCAAAGGATAACAAACTGCCCGCCAGTACTTATGAAGAAAAGAAGGTTGTATGCCCTCCAGGATTAGAGGTACAGAAGATACATGCATGCATTAATGACTGCATCCTCTACCGCGGTGAGAAGTACGAGAATTTGGATGCATGCCCGGTATGCACTACATTGCGGTATAAGATCCGACGAGATGACCCTGGTGATATTGAGGGGGAGCGCCCCAGGAAAAGGGTTCTCGCCAAGGTGATGTGGTATTCTCCTATAATACCACGGTTGAAACATTTGTTCAAAAACAAAAAGCATGCCATGTTGTTGCGATGGCACAAAGAAGATTGTTAGAAAGACGAAGTTGAGACACCCATATGATGGGTCATAGTGGCAAAAATTTGAGAGAAACTACCCGGACTTTGCAGGTGACGCGAGGAACTTATGGTTTGGTCCAAGTACAGATGGCATGAATCCTTTTAGGGAGAAGAGCTGTAGTAATAACACCTGGCCTATGACTCTGTGTATCTATAACCTTCCTCCTTGGTTGTGCATGAAGCAGAAGTTCATTATGATGCCAGTGCTCATCCAAGGCCGGAAGCAACCCGGCAACGACATTGATGTGTACCTCAGGACATTAGTTGAAGAACTTTTACAACTGTGGAACGGACAAGGTATGCGTGTGTGGGATGAGCACAAACATGAGGAATTTGACCTACAAGCATTCCTGTTTGTATCCATCAATGATTGGCCTGCTCTTAGTAACATTTTAGGACATACAAACAAGGGATACGATGCATGCACACACTGTTTAGGTGAGACTCAAAGTATTTATGTGGATAAGTGTAAGAAGAATTTGTACCTGGGGAGTTGTCGTTTTCTTCCACCCACACATTCCCTAAGAAAGAAAGGCAAGCATTTCAATGGTGAAGAAGATCACTAGAGTAAGCCTATCCGCCCTACTGGTGATTATTTATTTGATATGGTGAAGGATTTAAAGGTAATATTTGGAAAGGGTCCTGGTGGACAGTCTGTTCCAAAGGATGCTGGCGGACACGAACACATGTGGCAGAAGAAATCTATATTTTGGGAGCTACCCTATTGGAAAGTCCTAGAGGTCTGCTCTGCAATCGACGTGATGCACCTGACAAAGAATCTTTGTGTGATACTGCTAGGCTTCTTGGGCGTGTATGGGAAGAATAAAGATACACCAAAAGCACAACAGGACCAACAACGTACGAAATACCGAGATGGCATGCATCCAGAGTTGTTTCAAGGTACTGCCAGCTACGCTCTTACCAAAGAAGAGAAGGAAATATTTTTTGAATTCCTGAGTAGTATCAAGGTCCCCTCTAGATTCCCGTCAAATATAAAGGGAATAATAAATATGGCAGATAAAAAATTCTAGAACCTAAAGTCTCATGACTGCCACGTGCTTATGATGCAGTTGCTTCCGGTTGCATTGAGGGGGCTTCTTCCGGAAAATGTTCGAGTACCCATTGTGAAGCTTTGTGCGTTCGTCAATGCAATTTCTTAGAAGGTAATTGATCCAGAAAGTGTACCAGGGTTATAGAAAGATGTGGTCCAGTGTCTTGTCAGCTTTGAGTTGGTGTTCCCACCATCCTTCTTCAACATTATGATGCACCTCCTAGTTCACCTAGTCGAAGAGATTACCATTCTCGGTCCTGTATTTCTACACAATATGTTCCCCTTTGAGAGATTCATGGGAGTCTCAAAGAAATATGTCCGTAACCGTGCTAGGCTAGAAGGAAGTATCTGCAAAGGCTATGGAACAGAGGAGGTCATTGATTTTTGTGTTGACTTTATTCCTGACATTAAGCCGATCGGTATTCTTGAATCACGACATGAGGGGAGACTAAGTGGAAAAGGTGCTTTAGGAAAGAAAGCAAAGATATGTATGGACATGCATTCTTTCACTAAAGAACACTATATAGTTCTGCAAAGTTCTAACTTGGTGGCTCCTTATATCGAGGTACATAAGAATATTGTACGCTCCAACTACCCGGGGCAGTCTGACTCTTGGATTAGAGATGAACACATGAAGACTTTTGGTAGTTGGTTGCAGACACATCTCATGAATGACACCACTATTGGAGATCAGTTGTTCTTGTTGGCCAGGTCTCCATCTACAACTATATTGACTTTCTAAGGGTACGAGATAAATGGGAATATATTTTACACGCACGTCCAAGATAAAAAGAGCACCAACCAAAATAGTGGTGCCCGATTTGATGCATCATACGACAATGGGCATAAGGACACATATTATGGTTACATAGAGGACATATGGGGAACTTAACTATGGTCCTTATTTTAAGGTCCCATTGTTTCGATGCAAATGGTTCAAGATAGTGGATGTCAACAATCTTGGGTACTTATACGAACCATTTGTCCTAGACAATGATGTCACTCAAGTTTTCTATATGAAGGACATGTCTACCAGACCAAGAAAAAGGAAACATAAGAAAAAGAATACAATATCATATGATAATCCAAAGCGCCACATAGTATTTTAGGGAAAAGAAACATGGTAGGAGTTAAGGACAGGACAGACATGTCAGGAGATTATAACAAATTTCATGAAATTCCGCCATTCAAAGTGAAAACTGACCCAAGCATCCCATTAAATAAGGAAGATGCTCCATGGTTATGGACTAGAAGAAAAACAAAACACTAGATGTGGATGTTGGTGATGTAATAATGTATTAAACCTTCTTACGAAGCTTTTGTGAATTAACCCTATTTTTTACAATTTGTGAGATTGCTGAAGGCATGTAGAAAAAAGAGTATTTGATCACTTGAGCGAACTCACAAGAATACAACAACATCTTCATATTTCAGTCTCGGTTCATAAGGGCCTTTAGTACTGGTTTTCGAACTATGACTACGGATCAGGTCTATAGGGCCCCCTTTTAGTCCTGGTCCAGCCACAAACCAGGACTAACTGTTGTGGTATTGCCGATGAGTATGCCATGGAGGGGTCCTCACAGTGCGTGTTTAGAGACGTGAGGGAAGGCGGACGGTTGACGGGTACGAGGTAACACAACTTACCCATGTTCAGATCCCACGACGAAGGCGGAATCCTACTCCTGCTATAACTCACTATAAGGGCAATACGCCGAGTTACAGAGATAGGTTCGTTGTGCGAGGTATGAGTTAATTGGTGCCCTAAAGGCTCCCATAGGCCCGACTTATATAGTCGCCAGGTCCTAGGGTTACAGGGAAAAGTCCTAGCCGGACAGGTTACAGAGTCCTACACCGTCTATTACTAGTCTTGAGTGTCTTGCACTCCAAGGCTCCGGGTACGCTAGTGACTCCATCGTAGCCTTCCTTTATCCAGCATGGGCCTCCCTTCTGGATCCATCTAACTGGGCCACCCAGCAGGCCATGGGCCATGCTACCAACTATGGGCCACCCGGGTTATCTGGATAAGAGACATGCTATGAGGATACCCATATAGCATATCCCCAACAGTAGCCCCCGGAGAACTCCGAGATTTTGCACCGTCTTGCCTCTTCACGTTGAATGCTCCGTCTAGATGGATGTCGGCAAATTGTCAAGCAATATCTTGTAGTCCTCCCAAAGAACCCTGCAAGGTTTTCTCCGTCTTCAACTTGTAAGTCGGAGAATTGCTGAAACTTCCATCGTACTCTTCCGTAGTCGGACTGAATCCGTCCATGCCGAAATATTCTGATGTGATGGTTCATCTGCCTATGTCAGCTAGGGCGACGTAAACATAGGTCAGCAACGCCTCGTAACTCACACATGCAGAGAACGCAATCAAGTCCACTTTTCCAGCGCGAGCGATATGAACCGTTGGCGGCGACGGTTGGTACGTGGCGAAATTTCCACGCACGTCTCCGCACACGTCGTCTACGCGGCAACCGTCCGATCAAGCTGCATGAATCTTGATGCTGGGTATCATAAATAATAACTGCGGTGGGAAATTTACTTTTTCACCTCATTCTCCCCTGCATCTTCTTCTTCCTCAAGCAAGCGTCTCCTCGAGCTCTCCACGCCTCGCACAAAAAACCCTAACTCCCAATCTCACCAGTCACCTCCGTACGCACCCAGTGGCCAGCAGCAGCTCCTCCCCTTCGATGGCGGTGTCGGGCGAAGCCGTGGCGAAGCCGGCGAGCTCCGCCGTCGTGCCCCCAGAGGGCTTGGTCATCCCCATATCCGCGGTGGTCGAGGCCACCGGCGGCGACCATAATCTAGCGGCCCTGGAGCTGCTGGAGGAGGAAAATGACTCCCACAAAGGCAACTAGCGCGGTTCGAACATCACGGACCGCGACATTAAAGAGTTGATCATCGAAGGCTACCTCCCTGTGACGAAGGGGCTTGCCTGGCGGGCGGCGCCGGCCGGCGAGGTCACACCTTCTCCCCAAGCCGGAGAAAAGGTGTACCTCAAAGCACAGTCGGTACGCGGCGTCTCCCTGCCCATCTCTAATTTCTTCCTCGACGTCTTGAATCACTACCGAGTTCAGCCACAGAACCTCTCCCCCAATAGTATCCTAGCGCTTAGCAATTACGTGGTGCTTTGCGAGGGTTACTTAGGGATTGTGCCTAGGCTAGATCTCTTCATCTATTTCTTCACCGTCAAGCGTGAAGCCGGAGCCAGCAAGGACGAACTTAGAAATTGTGGCACTATTAGCTTCAAGATCCGACCTGGCCGGCGCTTCCCCGAAATCGTCGGCCACGAGTCCTGCAATAACTGGCAGCGTACTTACTTCTACGGCCCAGATATCCCTCTGGCCAGTCGAGAAGTAACGTACCCGGACTTCATCGATGGATCAGCCGCCTCGACATGGAGATCCCATGCCTCCCTTCCCTCCGCAATCGACGCTTCCCGTGCTATAAGGCGGATAGAGTGGTTCATAGAGACGGGTTTGACCGGACTGGACCTAGCCATGTGCTAGTTCATCAGGCGGATCCAGCTTTTGTAGCACCGCTCGAAGCTGATGCACGAGTATACCAATGATAGAAGGGATAGCCTCCACATCTCCGTGGACAATTTCTCGAGCGACTCCGTCAAGCTTCGCCTCAAGGACATCGTCAAGGTGAAGGATAAGAAGCGTGGCTTCGCCATCACCTACGACATGTTCGTAGAGAGCAAGTGCCCAAAGGTAACTGTATATTTTCTGTGTATGACATATACTCCAGTTCTTCTGTCTAACCATTACCATCTTGTCTAACACGGTAACTTCTCACTTAAAGCTTAGGGATCTAGAGGAGGATATCATGGCTGTCCAAATCTATGATCCAAAGATGAAGGAAGTCATGGTTGTGTCCGACAACAATGTTCCGTTGTCGCGAAAGCGGAAGAGCTCCACCTCTGACGCTGGCGACGGAGGCAAGAATAAGAAAGAGGAGGGTGGAGCCTCCAAAAAGACCACCGCCGCCTTGGAGGCGGAGAAAAGAAAGGTTACCGGGATCCCTTTTGCCAAAGCACCCCCTCTTGTGTAAGCTTCTTTCCTTCCGACATTGTCCATTTATCTGTCTTGTTCCTGTACTTATGCATCTCGCATGTTTCAGGAAGAAAGCCAAGACCAGCTTGAAGAAGACCTCCAAAACTTCGGCGGCTTCTAGAACCATCAAGGATGTGCTGCATCGCGACGCATCTCCCGCCATCGCCCCTGTCACTCCCATTGTCAAGCCTTCATCCGCTCCGACAAGCTCTCAAGCCAGGGAAGCAGCTGGCCCTTCCGCCATGGAAGTGGACTCAGGTGCCTCAACCGAGCTTGTTGTTGTCAGCGAGCAGGCGATGCAGGAGAGTGCCCCACACCAAATGGCTGAAGCTCCAGCTAAGGATGCCATCGGTAGCGGTAAGGCGGTGGTGGAAGGTGGTACTTCTGCCGAAAGCGGCGCCCCCGCACCCAAGAAAACCATTGAGTTTCCGAAGATAGTCTATCCAGTACTTACGCCGGGTAGCACTGCTCTGGTTCCTGGTGTGGCACCGACATCTCCGACGTGCGGTCTAGACGAGCTTCTCCGGCAAGCAGAGATCTTGCAAGGAAACAGTGTATCCTTCGGCAAGCTCCTCGCTGAGAGTGCTACCAACCTCAAGATCATTGCACTTGTAAGTTGTATTTGCCTTTTTGCATTTCATATGAATATCCCACTGTAACCCCCGAGGATTTAGACGGAAAACCATAGGTCTTTGCGTCTAGATGCTCTAAGAGTGACTAAGGTAGAAAACTTCGCACTGTAGCCCCCAAGCATATAGGTGAAATGAATTATTCTGACTAGATGCTTTAAGAGTAGCATACCCAGTGTTTATAAAATTCAATACTGTAGCCCCCAAGCTTCTAGTTGTAACTGAATTAGTTCCGACTAGATGCTTAAAGAGAAGCTAAGCATACATCTGAGTTAAAAACTTTATATTGTAGCCCCCAAGCTTCTAATTGAAAATTGAATTAGTTCCGACTAGATGCTTAAAGAAAGACTAAGCATATTGCAAAGTTAAAAACTCTCACTGTAGCCCCCGAGCGTCTAGGTGGAAATTTTCCGGCTAGATGCTCCAAGTAGACCAAACAACGTTTAACTTTTCTTTTTTCCACAGAATGAGAATGCTCGGAGGGGCATGGCCAACGACAAGTACCAGAAGATGCGCGCGGACTTGGAGGCCGAAAAGGGTAAAACTGCCTTCTTGAAGGAACAGATCATCAAGAGCAACCGTCTGTATTTCCTTTATTTTTCGTATTCCGACTTGAACTTGTGTATTCTCCGAGTAATCACTGTGTACTATGCTTTCTCCGACTTGCATAAACCATTGCCAAGGCTAAGGACATTGTCGAGCAATCCAAGCATATTGAGGAGCTGGATAGCGAGAACAAGATCCTTAAGCAGGAGAGGAAGGACATGCTGAAGATGCAGGAAGAATCAATGAAAGCCCTGCAGGACTCCGCCATCAAGGAGATGAACTGCTTGAAGGAGGAGATCTTGATCTTAAAAGATCAGAAGAAAGCTTCTGATGAGCAGAACCAACGCCATCATGAAGCGTACAAGCTCCTCCAACAAGAACGGGACTCCTTGGCGGATACCCTCTGGCAAGCTGAGGCTAGCATCTTCAGTAAGTGATTCTCCGTCTTGGATTTCTATAGTCTGAATACTCTGAATTTTTGAACTCATGTGCTTCTTTGTCGGGAATTCGCAGCTCCTATGGGTTTAACCCGGTCACCTCCTCCGACAAAGGAATGCATGGTTCTTGCCGGCAACTTCATCAACACCGCCATCGTGCAAGCCAAAGAGATTGCCAAGCCCCTCCAGATTAATATCAAGGCATCGGACTCTCTGGCGAAGTTCTCGGAGATCCTGCGCCGAGCTCCCGAGCGTATCACAAGCTGTAAAGCTTCATGTGCACGGGCCGGTGCAAGGATGGCGCTGTCCATGGTCAAGGCACACTACGATAATGCCGACATCGACACGGTAACCTCTGGCATCTCCGACATAGATGACGAAGGCCACTATATAAATCACGAATCTATCTTGTCGTCACTCATGGGTTATGACACCAGAGTTGCCGAGTTGGTCGACGTTAACGTCTTCGTGCCAATGAATACCATCGATGGCGGCAACAAAAGCTCCTCCGAGTCCCTCAACACTGCCGACTTCGAGGGTGACTCTCCTGCTGCCGATGATGTTGCTTCCAAGTCGCCTGCGCCAGAGGAATGAATTTTTTTTGTAATATTTGTTTCCTCTGTAACATGTTATGCGTAAAAACTATGTATTAACTTAAGGCGGAAAACAATGATGTATGTCCTGCTACTTAAGAACTATTTCCAGCATGTATATATTTTTAAGCAAGTGTTGGCTTATCCGTTACTTTGGTTCTTATGCTTGACTTTTCATGAGTCGGAAGACTCATTGTTGGAACCATGCACTCAGGTGATGATGTCCAATGGCACCATCAATAACCTAAGCACAAAATCACTGACAATAAGTGTCAAAAGTCAGAATCCACATAAAAACGACAAAGAACGTGTAGACTAGAAAACTTAAGCTAACGCCCATAGGTGGAATTTTCACAAGTGCGATTGCAAAACTTGTGCATAAAGGTTTTATATGATCCAAAAAATGAACACTAAAGTAGGTAAAAGACTTAGGAATATGAGTGAACCAACGAGCTTTATTTCATTGAGCATATAAGAGGTAGATAAAAAATGCTAAGTGTAGAAAGGACGTAGCTGTGCTATGTTCCATGGCCGATCAAGCTCCGGGTAGTCATCATCCGGGTCACGTCGCTTATGCTTATGATCCTCGTTGGGTCTATCCTTCATTTCACGATTTTCAACGAGGTAGTAAGACCCATTGAGTAGCGCCTTGTTTATGATGAACGGTCCTTCCCATGGCGGGGATAATTTGTGTGACTTCTTATGCTTAAGTCAGAGCACCAAACCCCCCTTTTTAAATGAGCGATGCCGAACGCGGCGACTATGGTAGCTGCGTAGCTTCTGCTGGTAGATGGAGGATCTTTGGCATGCCAAAACGCGCTCCTCCTTGAGAAGGTCCACATCTAGGCGTCTAGATGCTTCAGTGTCATCTTCGTCATAGGAGGCAACCCTTGGTGCATCGTGAAGTATGTCAGAAGGTAGGCTGGCTTCTGCTCCATATACCATGAAGTAAGGGGTGTAGCCGGTGGATCTGTTGGGTGTAGTTCGTAAACTCCATAGCACAGATGGCAATTCTTCCGCCCAGGCTCCAGCTGCTCTATGTAGCGGTGCCTCAAGACGTGGCTTTATTCCCTGTAGAATTAATCCATTGGCTCGCTCAACCTGACCATTGGATTGTGGATGTGCCACGGATGCAAGGTCAAGTCGGATGCCTTTATCCCAACAATATGCCTCCACTTCTCCGAGTGACAAGTTGCTACCGTTGTCGGTGATGATGCTATGTGGGAGACCAAATCTCACAACCAGATCCCGAACAAACCTAAGGGAAGTTGCCCCATCAAGCTTTCTAATGGGTTTAGCTTCTATCCATTTAGTGAATTTATCAAATGCTACTAGCAGATGCGTAAACCCACATGGTGCCATCTGTAACGGTCCCACCATGTCTAGCCCCCAGACTACAAACGGCCAAGTTATTGGTATTGTTCGCAATTCCTCAGCAGGAACATGTGGTTGTCGGGCATAATACTGGCATCCCATGCATGTCTCAACCAGCTTGTCGGCGTCCACCTTCGCGGTCAGCCGGTAGAATCCTTGCTGGAAGGCTTTCACAACCAACGATCGAGGAGCGGCGTGATGCCCGCAATCTCCGAGATGGATTTCGCATAGGATTTCAATACCTTCTAGCTGGGAAACACACTTAAGATATACACCAATAGTTCTCCTTTTGTAGAGCTGTCCATTGGTTATGGTATAGCCCTTCACTCGACATACTATTTGCCGTCTTTCGACTTCGTCGTCGGGCAAAGTTCCGTGTTCGAGATATTCCATGAACGGTTTTGTCCAAGCCGGAGGGACCTTTGCCACCATGTGGATGAAAGAGTCAACTCTATCTGGGTTGTCGATGTCTGCTCCCTTCATGGATGGTGTCCGTAGATGCTCTAGAAAAACTCCTGGCGGGATTCGTTTGCGCCCTGATCCAAGCTTAGACAGCAGATCAGCCCCCTCGTTTTGCTCCCTAGGTACATACTTGACCTCGTAGCCCAAGAAGCACTTGGCTATCTCGTCCACTTCGTCTCGATATGCTGCCATCATAGGGTTCCGCACATTCCAGGTGCCAGCCACCTGCTGGACAACCAAGTCGGAATCTCCACAGAAAACTATGTGCTTGATGCCAATATCCTTGGCTATGCGTAATCCGTGAATGAGTGCTTCATACTCTGCCATGTTGTTCGTAGCCTCGAAGTGGATCTACAGAAAGTAGTGTAGCTTGTCCCCAGTTGGTGAATATAGAAGTACACTAGCCCCCGAGACGTTGAGCAGCTTTGATTCGTCAAAGTGCATCACCCAGTACTCTGGCTCCGGCAATGGAGTAGCATCTGGCATCTGCTTCCAATCTATGATAAAATCCGCAAAGGCTTGTGACTTGATAGCGTCGCGTCTCTTGTAGGTGATCTCGAAGGCGACAAGTTCAATGCCCCACTTCGCGACTCTTCCCGTAGCGTCGCTGTTGTTGATAATGTCGGACAGTGGAGTCTTGCTCACCACTATGATTGGGTGCTCCTGAAAGTAATGCCTCAGCTTCCGAGAAGCAAGGAATACTGCATAAGCTATCTTCGAGTAGTGCGGGTAACGCTGCTTGGACTCCGTCAAGACCTCGCTTACCTAGTAAACTGGTCGTTGAACTCCGTTCTCATAGCCTGGTTCCTTCCGCTCTACCACGACGACGATGCTGATTACCCGGTTGGTTGCTGCCATATAAATTAACATGGGCTCTCCAGGCTCGGGTGCTGCAAGGATGGGCGCTGAGGAAAGAATCTCCTTGAGTTGCTTCAATGCTGCATCTGCTTCGTCCGTGCACATGAATTTGTCCGCCTTCTTCAGCAACTTGTACACTGGGAAAGGATGAAGCCCAACAATTAGCCGGCTGGAACCCCGAAGACGCACTTCTTAGGGTTAAGCATCATGTTGTATTTCTAGAGATTATCAAAGGTTTCTTTTAAGTCGGAGATTAAGTCATTTGACTTTTTAGACATCACCTCTATATCGTCCACATAGGCATGAACGTTCCGACCAATTTGGTTGTGCAGGCAATGTTGCATTGTCCGCTGGTACGTAGCACCTGCGTTTTTCAACCCAAAGGGCATCGTAACATAGCAAAACGTGCCATATGGAGTAGTGAACAAAGTGGCCAATTGGTCCGACTTCCTCACCTTGATCTGGTGGTATCCTGAGTATGCATCGAGAAAACACAAAAGTTCCGAGCCAGCCGTCGAGTCAATGACTTGGTCAATGCGAGGCAAAGCAAACGGATCTTTGGGGCATGCTTTGTTCAAGCCGGTGTAATCAACACACATTCTTAATTCTTTGGTTCCCTTTTTGGGGACAAGTACAGGATTGGCCACCCATTGGGTGTGAAGGACTTCTTGGATAAAACTAGCCTTAAGTAACCTAGCTATCTCTTTGCCTATGGAGCGTCTCTTCTCATCTCCAAAGCGTCGTAGAGGTTGCTTCACTGGTTTACATTTTGGATCAATGTTTAAGCTGTGCTCGGGAAGTTCCCTAGGTACACCTTTCATGTCGGCAGTTTGCCAGGCAAAGATGTCCCTGTTCTCACGGAGGAACTTGACGAGCGCGCTTTCCTATTTGGGATCCGTCCCAATGGCGGTGGTATTGGAGGCATCGCCTACCACAAGTTCCACCAGCTTGGTCTCGATGGCGGCCTTGAATGCTGGAGCGGAGTCAGAGATTTGTTTCTTCGACACGGGCATCTCTGAGTCATCGACCTTGCTCTAGATCTCTTTGAATTCTTCGCTGTAGAGGACAGCTTCCGTGAAGGCTGCTTCATTTATCTCGCACTCCCCTTGCTTTGGTAAAGCTTCCGGATACGGTGATGACACTGTTTGGTCCGGGTATCTTGAGTTTGTTGTAGACGAAGCATGGCTTGGCCATGAAGGTGTGGAATATGTCGCGGGCGAATATGATGTGGTACACGCTCTTGAAGGGGACCACCTCAAAGGTCATGCGCTCTTGGCGGTAATTATTGACATCGCCAAAGGCAACCTGAAGTGTGATGCACCCAAGGGACCGAGCCTCCCGACCAGGAACTACACCGTGGAAGATGGTGTTGGTCCGCATTAGGTTTGCCTCTGTCAAGTTCTTCTTCTGCAGTGTATCCAAGTACATGATGTTGATGCTGCTTCCACTATCCACCATAAACTTGGTGAACTCAACGCCATCAATCAAAGGGTTGATGACCATGGTGTATTGATTCTCCATAGGGATGATGTCTGGGTGATCCTTCCTGTCCCAAGTAATTGGAACCTCTGACCAGCGCAGGTACTGGGGAACTAGGGGTATAGTGGCCATCAGTATCCTCATAGAGGTCTTCTGTTGTCGGACGGTGGGGGTGCCAAGGAAAGTGTGGTAAACTGGCGCCTTCTTCACGAAGGGGTTCTTGCCATTGTCTTCGCTCTTGGCGGCGTGCTTGGGGTCAACATCCTCGTCCATGTCACCTGAATCCTTGGAATCCTCCTCCTTCTTCTTCCCCTTGCCCTTGCCTCGCGGTCTTTTCTTCCAACTTTGCTTTTAGCCGGACTCCCGGTCCTCCTTGAGGTCGTTGACAAACTTGCAGTGTTGATTGGTATGGGTGGCCTTGCCGTTGACATCGAGGTGTACGAGGCACGACATATCGCGGTACTCTTTATAGATTTGGGGAACACGGAGCGCTGCCGAGGTAGTTTCACTTCCTTGCTGCTGCCCACGACCAGCTCCCCGTCCTCGGCCACGTTGTCCGCCATCACCTCGTCCTGCAAAGGTCATGGCGACCATGTCGGGAGTTTGCTTTTCTTCTGAAGCGGTTTTCCGCTTTGTGATGCTGTTCCTCCGAGCTTGAGTTGGAACGGCCGTTGCCGACAGAGTGCCGCGAGCTTCGTCGTCGGCAGCTGCGAACTCACTAGCTAACTAAATCATCTGGTTCAAATCAAGTTGGCGATTGTCCTGTAAGCGCTTCAGCTTATGTCGGATCAACGTGCCCCTTTCCAACCCATTGATGAAGGCGGCCATGGCGGTCTGAGCGTGCACTTCTACGCAGGAATTTTTCATATCCAGCCAGCGGGAGAGGTAGGCGCGAGATGTCTCGTCTTTCCCTTGCATGCACCGCTGTAGATCGCCAACAGTGCATGGACGTTTGTACGTACCCTCGAAGTTCTTGGTGAACTCTTCCTGCATGTGCAACTAATTGCATATAGATTTCTCCGGCAAGTCATCAATCCATTGACGGGTTGTGCCCGCCAACATCAACGGGAGGTACTTGACAGAAACGTTGGGGTTACCCCCGGCAATCTCTACCGCGTTACTATAGTCCTGCAACCATGTAGCTGGCTTAGCGGTGCCGTCGTAGGGCTTGATGGTCTTGTCAATCCGGAAACCTTTGGAGTAAGTTGCGGACCGTATTGCAGGTCCAAAGCTACGTGGTCCCAGGTATGGTCCTTCCCGGGCCTCGTGGATCTTATCGATCCACGAACGTGCATCGTATGGCTACAAGTTTCTTTTCTTCTTGTCAACAGGGGATGGGCTGCGTGAAAGACGCGGGCCTCCTCCACCGTGGTTACTGCTAGGTGCCGACGGAGGCGGAGGTGGCGGTGGGCTAGCCTTCTTGCTATTACCCTCCTGCGACGCCTCACTCTTGTCGCGATTGCTTGCCGGACGCGGAGGGTCATGGCGCGACCTGCTCTTGTGTCCCTGGTTGCGTTCTCCATCATGACGGGTCTGCTCCGTGTTGTCGCGGATGACGGTGCCGCTCTGCCTTGGCGGGGGCATATCCCTACAATGGTGAGCCTTGGGGTCTTCACGATGTCGGGGGGAGCGGGACGGTGGCGATGGGCGACGAGGTCGGGCCTTTTCTCCGTGGTCGGAGGATATGGGGATAGCATCCTTCCTGTTGCGCGCATCCCTCCGTCTTTGTTCTAATGAACCCGTCTGAGACCCGACATCAAGAGGAGATCCGTCCCTTGGCGGCTTATGCTGGCTAGACTAGCAAAACGCTGGGTCAGACTCAAGCCTCTAAGAGGTGGCCTTTTCCTGCTGTTTCACTGCCTTGGCCACTAGGTCATAGACCTGGTCCACCGCCTCGGGTGATCTATCCTGCTCCAGAAGGGTCTTGGCGATGGCGAGGTTGAGGAGAGGAGTGGGCATCACCTGCTTGCCTTCACCATCAATGTATGGCTTGGCTTGTGCCGGCTTCGGGGGAGCCCATCCTAGGTTTTGCTGTACACTAGGATCGTTGATGACGCGAGCCGGAGCTTTCTTGGCCTTCTGCTGCTGCAGCAGAGTCTTGTACTCGGTGTTCATTGCTCTAGCTTTCTTTATGGATTTCTGTGCATTGACTAGATCTCGATATAGCTTAGCGCCTTGCTCCGTGATGGCCTGCGCTTCCTCCAGCAGCTGTTGGCGCTTCTCGTCAAGCTGGGTCACGTTCCGGATATGAGTTACAGTCAGTGGCTCGATGAGGAGATTGTTGTACATCACTCTATCAACTGGAGTAACTTGGGGCAGCAGCAGACGTAGATGTCGGAGGCGGCAAGTTTGCGGTGTTGTTGTTGCTCGGGCCGGTGCCGAGTTCCTGCGGCTATTGCACTGGGTTAGGCGGAGGGGGAATGATCTTTGCGCGATCAATGTCGTCAGCAATAGGTGGTCCCTTCCCTTTTTCCAGAGCTGTTGGCAGAGCTCGTCCGGGTTGATCTTCATCCATCACCGTCCTAATGGTAACGAACACCTCTCGAGACGTGACGGCATTGTTGTCTTGCTCGTCGCGCCTGTACTCCTCCTCCATCTCCTGCATGGTGGAGTCTAGTTCCTCTGGACTGAAATCTATCTCCTCTGAATCTGCACTGAAGTCGGCGTATAATGCGTCAATCACAGAGTCGGAGGGTGCCAGGACTTCCTCGATGACGGGGGGTGGAGGTGCAACGGTGGCGATGATGACTGGAGGTGGTGGCGCAGCTGCGGCGATGGTGGCCGGAGGCGGTGGTGGCGGTGGCTGAATTGGAGGGGCTCCGTCAATGAGCGCAAGCGCTGTCTGAGCTACCGCTTCGGCCTCCACGTAGTTGTTGACGGTGTTCACCATGCCTTCGAAGGTAAGGCGTCCCGACGCCTGCTGCCGTCTTAGAGAATGCCAGAGAAGCGTGCCATGGTCTAGTCCTTCCACAAAGTGATACATGGCATCATCATTGGGGTAGTGGTCCATATCGGCTCGTATACGGAGCCACCTAGAGAGGTAATCGCGGGGGTTTTCGCCCTCTCTTTGAACGCAACGTGCCAGATCAAAGATGGTAACCATGCCGACGAACTTGGATCTCTGCTGTCTAGACGCATGGACGAAGCCGGCGGACTTGTAGTGATCTTCCACCGTTATATCTTGCACAGGGGCGGTTTGTGTGGGCCTTGAATTTTTCCGATCTTTGCCGGCAAACTCCAAAGAGAGATCCGACATCGATCCTTCCGTGAACGTATCCTGTTCGTAGGTGGTCCGTGCGGGTCTTGATGCTCCTCTGACTCCCAGGGAACTAGTGCCCGAGTCGGTTTCGCCAATGAAGAGGTGGATGTCTCTGATAGGAACGGTCGAACACCGCGTAGGGTTCATCTTCGCCAGGATCCAAAACTCGTCGGGAGGGACGATCGGAACATTGTCGGAGAAGAGAACACGACGGATGGCTACAGTTTTGCCGATTCCGGCGAAGATCTTGGTCCTCGCCCGCTGAAGAGCCTGAAGCGCCTCTTGCCCCACGGTGGGCGCCAATTGTTGTGGTATTTCCGATGAGTAGAGCCATGGAGGGTTCCTCACAGTGCGTGTTTAGAGACCTGGGGGAAGGCGGACGGTTGATGGGTACGAGGTAACACAGCTTACCCAGGTTCAGATCCCACGATGGAGGCGGAATCCTACTCCTGCTATAAATCACTATAAGGGCAATACGCCGAGTTACAGAGATAGGTTCGCTGTGCGACGTATGAGTTAATTGGTTCCCTAAAGGCTCCCATAGGCCCGACTTATATAGTCGCCAGGTCCTAGGGTTACAGGGAAAAGTCCTAGCCGGACAGGTTACAGAGTCCTACACCGTCTATTACTAGTCTTGTGTGTCTTGCATTCCAAGGCTCCGGGTATGCTGGTGACTCCACCGTAGCCTTCCTTTATCCGGCATGGGCCTCCCTTCTGGATCCATCTAACTGGGCCGCCCAGCAGGCCATGGGCCATGCTACCAACTGTGGGCCACCCGGGTTATCCGGATAAGAGACATGCTATGAGGATACCCATATAGAATATCCCCAACAATAACACTCAAGACATTTATTAATATTAAAAAACGGGGACTACAAAATCAGGACTAAAGCCACCCCCTTTAGTCATAATTATGCCTAGTCCTATAGTACATAGCTTCAGGGTCATCTTCGTCATCGTTATTGTCGTCATGGCTAGGCGCACGTGATCCTCAGCCTACCCATGGCATATACCGGGGGCACCTACCACTCCGGCCTTGGATTCATGACGGGCAGGGGAGGGGCTCCTAGATGACGATGCCGCTACCGCCACCCTTCTTGTGGCTCTGCAGCGGGTGGCAGTGTGGGCACCACAGGCGAGGATGATCTCTCCCGACAATGTAGCGCATCACACCGACGATTGTACGGTTCTCCCACCATAGACAGCGGCAGTATTTGTTGTGGTTCACCGGGGGCAGTCTGTCACCATCGTACCCAGTGAGCTCCCTTTCCTGCCAGTTAGCAAAGAAGGCATTCCTGTTGTTGAAGTTGTCGAGATCCCACTGGGGATCCATCCGTTGCTCCAGCGTGAGCTCGAGGGAGAAGTGGTTCATGATGGCCGCCTGGCATGCGGAACCTTGAGGCAAAAGAGGGACATGAACCCCTCCAGCGCTCAGCATCCAGCCGGCGGGCAGCCGGTAGCCCGACGGGCATGGGTAGCTGGAGGCACACAACTCCTCAGTCTCCTCGAGGGTCAGAATGGTATAGTACTCGGTGTCCATTGTTATGAGATGGGAAGGTGTGGATGTGTGAATGTCCATGGTGGTCGTCCAAGATATAGAGGGAAAAGGCGGGAAAACATGGCGGAAAGCAGAGGGAAATGACGGGAAAACTATCTTTAGTCCCGATTTAGGGTTTAGGGTTTAGGGTTTAGTGTTGTGAATATTTTCATATATTATATGTATTTTTATGATTTTTAATTAATAAAATATATTTTTAGTGGGTAGATTATTTTGTTGTGAATATTTTGGTATATTATATGTTTTTATGATTATTATTTAATAAAATATATTTTTATTGTGTAGATTATTTTGTTGTGAATATTTTGATATATTATATGTATTCTTCTCATTTTTATTTAATAAAATATATTTTTAATGTGTAGATTATTTTGTTGTGAATATTATGTTATATTATATCTATTTTTCTCATTTTTAGTTACTAAAATATGTTTTTCGAAGATTAATAGAATATTTCTTAAAAAATAAATTATTTCATTTACATATGTATAACAGAGTATGATTATAGCTCTAAATTATAGATCTTTTTTTCCTAAATTTTTTGATATACAATACATAATTTTCTTAATTATTTCAATTTGGCACCAAAAATACCCTTTAGCCCCAGTTCGTAATACAAACCGGGACTAAAGGGGCGCAGCTCGCGCGCAAAATGCGGCGGCCGGAATACCCTTTAGTGGGACTAAAGCTACCCATTTAGTCCCGTTTTGTATTACAAACCAAGGCTAAAGGGTGCTGGGTATAAATACCTAGCCCCCACCCCGGTTCGAGCCACCAACCGCGACTCATTTGTTCATCTTCTTCCCCAAGCACATCGCCGCCGCCTACGCACGTGGAGAAGGAGGGAGAGGAAGGAGCCCACGCCGCCCGCTCCATTCTCCCTGCCCCGCTGTAACATCCCAAAAATACTAAACTTAAATCATCAAACTCTAATCATCAAAATTAGGGTTAACAAAAACTTTTCTAATTAAAATTATGAAAGCATGCATATGTGTATGCATTTAAATTGAAATTCTTTTGAACCAACTTGTTTGTGTGTTTCTTTGCTTGTAAAATGTTTCTTAGGTGAAATAAACATCATCTAAACATTTCCCAAACTTTTCCTAAAGACAAATAAATCAAAACCAATAAAATAAAGGAATGGTCATTTTGACCAATTTAACTCCCATGCCTACTTTGGCTGTCTCAAACTTTCAGAACCTAATGGAAACTTTTCTAGATCTTTGCACCCCTTGAATGTACTCATAACAAGGTATCAAGGCCCACTTTGTGATCATCCAGAAACTTTCAAATGCATAGTTTAAATGACAATTCAAAATTGAATCTTTATCATATGGGAAGATCCCACTTTTTCAAAAACCACTCAAACAAGCTCAACTTTCAAAACCCAAGCATCTGCAGACTCACCAGCACCAATCTAGCAAACCCACCAAAAATCTTTTCAAAATTCAAAACTTGATTTCATGCGGCCATTTCATCAAACAGGTTGCAGACACAAATCATCAAAATCCTAAACACTATAGTGAGCAGTGATTGAAGCCTAACTTGTTCCCTCTCTAGCTCACAACCATCTCAGTAGATCATCTACCTAACTAAACCAAGCACTAGCACCACTGTGAGCTTGGCATTACCATCAATGGTGAGCAGCCGAAGCCAACCTTGTCACCCCCATGTTGACAGCAAGCTAGGAAGAGAAGCAAGTCTAGCCAGCATGTCTGGGAGGTAGCCCACCGTCCACCGCCACCCCTGTCCCAGCCGCGAGCGTTGCAAGCCTTGGACCACACACACGAACCATGCCAACCTCGCCAGCGACCATGCCGAGCGTGCGCCAGAGCGCCACCCTCGACCAGCGCCACAGACCGCGCGCCGCCCTCGCCACGTGCATACACAATCCCCACCGACCCAGGAGACCGCCAGACATCCTTGTTCGCCGCCCCGTGCCGCACATCCACCGCTCGCCGTCAAAGACACGCCTCTGCCGCGTAGAGCACCGTCGCATTCCGACCAAGCCGCACCGCCCCACGCCTCAAAACCATGTCGTGGAGCATCGCCAGGGAACACCGCACCGTCCCCTACCTTCGCCCATGCCAATAGCCGCCTGTAACATCGCCCCCGACGAGCTCACCTTGCGCCCCGTCGGTCCCCTCGCTCGACTATAAAAAGAGGCCACCCCCAGTCGATTTCTTCACACCACCTCACTCCCCTCTTCTCACTGATCGTGCCACACCGTTCCCGGAGCAAGGCGAGCACCACCTCGCTGGAATTTCACCGAAGCCCGCCGCCTCTAGAGAAGAAGGGCGCCATCGATTTCGTCCACCCCAGGAGCTGCAGCGACCACCCCTGAGTTCGTCGTCGTCGACTTCGTCGTTCGCCCACCTCGCCGACCCTCGCCTGCACCCCTCACTGGCCACGCTAGGTTTATTTCTTGCCGGCGTTGCCTCGCGTCGACGATGACTCCCAGCCGTTGGATTAGAATCAGATCGAACGACCCACATTGCCCCGTACCGCTTCGCCCCTCCCTGTCTCACTGACGAGTGGGGACACCCACTTAAGCAGCCCGCGGGAGCACTGCGCTTAGCAGGCCGGCCCGTTAACTTTTCCCGCGTAGCCCAGTTATTCAAATTAAACCTTTTCTATTTTATTTCAAACTCACTTCTGTACCCAACTTCAAAATTCAACCCAGATTGATTCATTGCACCAAATTGAATGAAACTAATTTTGTTAGAAAGGTCTAGGAATGCTGAATCCAATCCCGTTGGATTCAAGTCATTTGGATCTATAGATCAACCATGGTAAAAATAACAAGGCAGGATCTTTTATGCATTCAAACATTTTTCAAATTTAAACCATAATAGCTTTTGAGTTGATTCCAACTCTCAAAAATCACATTTAACCATACCTTTAAGAATATATAAAAATATATAGGTTTACTTGCAGAAATAAGGTTCAAGTAATAACAGAATGCTACATAAGCATTTCTAGACACATTAATTAATTAAAATAAAAGGGTAAAACCTTATTAAATTGTGACACCACTTTAAATCACATTCCCTTGGACTACAATATGTGGTGATGACATGTGTCAACATGATCCCATGTTTGTTTTGGAGAATATTAAATCTTAAGTAGTTTTTCAATGAGTAGAAATTACTTTTCTAAAAATAAAAGAAATTAAACCAAGCTTTAATCTTGTAATGTTAGTGATGATGTTATATCATCTATAGGACCCTTGTGTGTGATGATTGCAAGTAGTTAAGTATTGTTTGGTGATTGTGTACCTCGTATTTATTCATAGACGATAGTACCGACCAAGGATACGAGGAGGAAGGAGGATTCTACGAAGAAGAAGCCGAGGAGAACTTCAACCACTGCTCTGCACAAGGAAAGCCTAATACTACTAGTGAATGTGCAAGCTAACCCTTGCAAGATACCCTACTGATGCCACAAACCACTACTTGTTACCATGACCACTATATGCCTTAAGCATATGTGATTATATCCACTTGATAAACCAATCCTAGTTTTATTTGCAAGTCTATTACTTTATTTCTTTATCAAAGCTCTTACTTAGAGTTTACTGAAATAAATGATAGATACTAGAAAAATATGAAGGTTGCATAAAGAGCATAAAATTTGGCCTAAGCTAGATAATCTTGATATCATCTTAAGGCATGAGATTGAACTTAGTTAGAACTCCACTAGTTTACCACCCCTCATTATTACTTACCCCCACCTATAGATGCTAGTGCTAAGCATAAAACTTGATCAACTTTAGATGGGAATACTTGGTGGAAAAATGGTTATGAAAACCTTGGAATGATGGATCATTCTATTGAAATGTTTTGGACATGTGTTTCCAAACACCTGATGATTTTGGTGATGAAAATGTTGAGGCATGAGCCTTAGCCCTTTATAAAACTGATGGTTGTCTGGATGCGATACCATTCCAATTTTATCGTACAACCACAATACCCGAATATTGGGTAGGGCTTGACTGGAAACTTATATACCTTAGTATTAGTTCCCTCACGGCCAAGGTCTGAGCTGAGGCTACCTTGTGAAGATTGTCCACCTGGGATTGTGATGTATGGCATAACAGGCATCTAGGATTGAAAAATCCGGTTGTTGACACCCGCGCCGTCCATCGTCTCGCCGCTCGCACGCCACGTGTCGTTCTGCCGCCCGTGCCCCGAGCCGCCCCTCCGCCCGTGCACCGCCCGGCCCGCCTTCCACTAGTATCGCCCCGCCAACGACCCGGATGCGCCGCCCCCGCAGGTAAGCTCCAGCCGCCCTTTAGTGTAATTTTGGTTAATTAGTGATTTACTTAGTTAGTTAGTGTTAGTATATTTTCGTTAGTGTTAGTGTATTAGTTAGTGTTAGTGTATTTTAGTTAGTATTTAGTGTTTATTAGTTAGTATTTAGTGTTATATTATACTATTTGGAAAATATCATATTTAGTGTTTATGTTTAGGATTAATTTAGTTTAGAAATTTTAGTTAGTGTTTAATTTAGTTTATTTTAGTTGATACTATTTACTGTCGTCATGTTTAATTAAGTGTATAGGTTTAATTTAGTGTTTAGGATTATGCTGCGTCCTCATCGTCGACTCGGCAGGAACAACGGAGGACTACTAGGCTCCGTCGCCGGGCATCCACGGGACTGGACTCCGTCGGGCTGGCACTGGGAGGTGCTACCAGCCGGGAGTTATAGTTTGGTGAGGAATTCGGGTGTCGTCGTCCACCTGAATCTTTTGTGGTGGCGGTTGCATGGTATAGTCGCGATGCAGAGGGAGCCAGCCCTTGACAAGGTGGAACAGTATCGTGTTAGAGAGGATGACGAGCACGTCCGTCATTACATCGCGTTGGGCGTCAGGGTCTCCCATACCTGGCAGGTTCTTCAGGCACCTCACCCGAGATATTCTCCTGTGATGGTTCCTATACTTTGGGTGTACACCTCCTACGGCCCAGGAGCCGGGGGTCGACATCTTGGTTGAGCTAGATGTGTAATAGGGATATATTATCTTTTATTATTGTTGTATTAACTGGATGATTCGATATGTAGTATTGTTTCATTGGTACTTTATCTTTCTTAAGTTAATCTAAATTTTTTAACCTTCTGTTGTTGCATTAAGCAAAAAGGTTTTATCTTTCTTCTGTATTATATAGTTAAGGTATGGACGGTAGAGACGATGAAGAGCACATGTACGACATGGTAGATAAGGATACATGAGGTTACTATTACGATGAAGTAGCCGGCGGTGGAGATGATGATGGCTCCCAATACCTCAACTTGGATGGAGCCAACCGTGGAGACTTTGGTGGAGACGTCGGTGGAGACGACAGTGGAGACACCATAACAAAGTCAACGAGGTATATAAAGCCTCTGCTGATCACTATCTAGTAAATGCATTTGTTGGTTATTATATATGTACTAACGACTGTTTATTCTCTTAGAACTCCGCATCGGGCCAATCTTCTGCAAGGAAACAAGACTCGGCCAGAAAGTTGTCCGATGGTGTGCTCTTCACAATTGACATAGTCTCTGAGCTAGGCGAACCGTTGGAGTCGACAAAGGTCGCAAATGAATTCGTACATCAATGCGGAGTGATAGCCAGGGACACCATCCCGATCACCACTCAGGGGTGGAATAAGCCTGGAAAGAAAATGAATCAAGTTGGAGCAAGTTTTCTCGATGACAGAGCCAAAGATTGTCTTTGGAATACGCTCATGACACACTTAACTCTACCAAAATTGGACACTAATGATCTCATAGTGGAATTGACGTTGCCAGTCAAAAAGTGGGCCCTTAAGAAGATGGGCGGACAATTCAAGGAATGGAAGAAAAGATTATACCATAACTATGTCAAGAAGAAGCTGACTTCGCCATTCACTAGCGCACTATCTAGAGAAGAAGCGGGATAACTGAGCCACATTTGTGGAGTACAAGGTCTTAGAAGAAGCTAAGGCAAGGTCGGCAAAGAATCAGAAAAATGCGGCAAAAGAAATATCAACATCATCTGGGACAGGTGGCTGTTGGAGATATGCCCAAGAGGCAATAATAAAATGGTTATTATTATATCTTTGTGTTTATGATAAATGTTTTCATAACATGCTATAATTGTATTAACCGGAAACATTAATACTTGTGTGCTTTGTAAACATAAAAGAGTCCCTAGTAAGCCTCTTGTTAAACTAGCTTGTTGATTAATAGATGATCATGGTTTCCTGATCATAAACACTAGAAGTTATTAATAACAAAGTCATATCATTAGAAGAATGATGTGATGGAGACACTTAAGGATTCGATGTTGTTTAGTAGATATGGAATATGAGTTGGAGACCGAATATTGTTCAGAGTCTCAGATTGGATACAAGACATCAGAGGTCTGGAAGGCTCCACAAAAAGATTCATATAAGGAAAGTCAATTTCTGTGGTTCGGAAATGTTTTCGGTATTTTGACCGTAAGCTTCTAGGATGTTCTGGAAGGTTCACCACCCCGGGAGGGGGTACTTGGAATGCACCATACCCTAATGGGCTAGGCGCATGGAACCCTAGGTGAAGTCGGCCAAGGACAAGGAAGAGAGACACAAACTCTAGTTTGAATAGTCAAATCCTAGTTTGAAAAGTCAAATCCTAGATTGAAAGTCAAAGTTCTAGTGGAGGAAGGAAAGGAAACCTTGAGGGAAAAGGTTTCCCTTTCCCTCTCTCTGGCCGCCGGCCATGAGGAGTTGGGGGTGGACTCGGCCAGGGCTAGGAACCCTAGCCGCCCCTTCACCCATATAAGGAGGGGTGGGGGCATCCCCTACTCCCTCACCCCAAACCCTAGCCCTCGGCGCCTCCCCTCTCTCCTCCATACACTGCTCTGGCTTAGGTGAAGCCCTGCAGTAATATCTTCTCCAACACTACCTTCACACCGTCGTGCTATTGGGATTTCATGGAGATCTAGAAACCTCCGCTGCCCTGCTGGAACAAGGGAGAGGAAGGTCTTCATCGACTACCGTATGTGTGATTGATTACGGAAGGGCTGCCAGAAAATGGCGCCGGAAGGATCGTCTACGCGATCTTGAGATCGTCAAGTGATTTACTACATTAACCACAAGAATCCAGTCTCATTAAATGCTTTGGATCTACGAGAGTTAGTTCTCTACAAACTCGTTGCACCAATATCGTAGATTAGATGTTGGCTTTTGTGTGTTCCCGCGATATAATTTTTTTGTTTTCCATGTTGTGAACCCTACAGTGGTATCAGAGCCGACTCTATGCGTAGATCTGTTGAACGAGTAGAACACAATGGTTTTGTTGGCATTGATGCTTTTGTTGTCGCTTGCTTTTTGTGTAGTTTGCAACTTGCGGGATGGTGGGATGAAGCGCCCCGAGTTAACCTTATATGTTATCGTACATGAGACTTGCTCCATGCTCAACGTGCAACTTGCATTACACAAGTGGCTTTGCGGGTGTCTGTCTCTCCCACCATAGTGAAGATTCAATTTACAATGGGCACTTGACAATACTTGTGTCAATGTTGTGGTTCATGTTCATAAGTTAGAATGGTTCTTATTCGAAAGCCCTAGCCACGTAAAACAAGCAAAGAAAATTAGAGGCGTCTAACTTGTTTTTGCAGGGCTTGTGTTGTGATGTGATATGGCCATGATGTGATTGTGATTATATATGATGTATGCAATGATCCTTATTGTAAGTTGGAAAATGGAAGGAGCCTTATGGTTCTATTTAAATTCTTTAAGACATGTGTGTCTATTCATCATGTAATCACTTTATTCCAAGTAGTTGTAATAGTTGTTGTTGGTGATGGACAACCATGAAGTGGCGCCATTGACCTTAACGCCATGCCGGTGATGATGGAGATCATGTTTGTGCTTTGAAGATGAAGATCAAAGGCACAAGAAGAAATGACATATCGTATCATATCATATCATATCATATCATATCATATCACATATTATGAATTGCATGTGACGTAATCCTTTTTATGCATCTTGTATTTCTTAGATCGCGACGATAGCATTATAAGATGATACCTCTCACTAAATATCAAGTAATAAGTGTTCATCCTTTGTAGCCACCATTGCTAAGACTCATCATTTCTTAGTGGGATCATAGAGAGAGTAAGAGGGAAAAGAGATGAACTCTCCCGAGGTCCTTGCTAAGAAAATCAAAGAGGAAGAAGTGGCCAGCGTTGGGGAAGAACAAGGCGGCACAGGGAGCACCCAGGGGGCACTGCAAACCACACCAGGCCGAGTCTATGGAGACTACGGAGGAGAGGGCGGCACCACATCATCGCCAATTCTCCAGGAGAGCACTAGGGGGCGTCGAAACGCTAGGGCACCGATGGGTCCAAACCCTAGGCGCTAGAGAGGTTGCAGAACCGCCAGCAAATGGTGCGAGTGACAAATCGAAGTGGATAGGGCAACACGGCGTCGCCAGTATCATCACCCTACACTGTGGAATAGTCAGCGAAGGTCCAGGGTGGCCAGAATCGAGCAGCGATGACGGCAGCACACGCCAGCGAGGAGGAGCAGAGTCGTGCGGAGAGAGAGAGAGAGAGAGAGAGAGAGAGAGAGAGAGAGAGAGAGAGAGAGAGAGAGAGAGAGAGAGAGAGAGAGAGAGAGAGAGAGAGAGAGAGAGAGAGAGAGAGAGAGAGAGAGAGAGAGAGAGAGAGAGAGAGAGAGAGGAAGATTTAGGTACTGGGCTGGTCGTAGCCAGTACCAGGTGACATAGTGGGTTTAACCCATCCTACTGGGGCGAGTCGGGTTGGGCCAACCAAACGGGCCAGCCCAAGTTTTAAAAGGAAAACTAAACCATAATATATTTATTAAAATACCAAAATACCCCTAGAACTTAATTTAGTTTAGAAATTTTAGTTAGTGTTTAATTTAGTTTATTTTAGTTGATACTATTTACTGTCGTCATGTTTAATTAAGTGTATAGGTTTAATTTAGTGTTTAGGATTATGCTGCGTCCTCATCGTCGACTCGGCAGGAACAACGGAGGACCACTAGGCTCCGTCGCCGGGCATCCACGGGACTGGTCTCCGTCGGGCTGGCACTGGGAGGTGCTACCAGCCGGGAGGTATAGTTTGGTGAGGAATTCGGGTGTCGTCGTCCACCTGAATCTTTTGTGGTGGCGGTTGCATGGTCTAGTCGCGGTGTAGAGGGAGCCAGCCCTTGACAAGGTGGAACAACATCGTGTTACGGAGGATGATGAGCACGTCCGTCATTACATCTATACGTTGGACGCCAGGGTCTCCCATACCTGGCAGGTTCTTCAGGCACCTCACCCAGGATATTCTCCTGTGATGGTTCCTACACTTTGGGTGTACACCTCCTGCGGCCCAGGAGCCGAGGGTCGACGTCTTGGTTGAGCTAGATGTGTAATAGGGATATATTATATTTTATTATTGTTGTATTAACTGGATGATTCAAGATATAGTATTGTTTCATTGGTACTTTATCTTTCTTAAGTTAAGCTAATTTTTTTTATCCTTCTGTTGTTGCATTAAGCAAAAAGGTTTTATCTTTCTTCTGTATTATATAGTTAAGGTATGGACGGTAGAGACGATGAAGAGCACATGTACGACATGATAGATAAGGATACATGAGGTTACTATTACAATGGAGTAGCCGGCGGTGGAGATGATGATGGCTCCCAATACCTCAACTTGGATGGAGCCAACCGTGGAGACTTTGGTGGAGACGTCGGTGGAGACAACGGTGGAGATGACGGTGGAGACGACAGTGGAGACACCATAACAAAGTGCAACGAGGTATATAAAGCCTCTACTGATCACTATCTAGTAGATGCATTTGTTGGTTATTATATATGTACTAACGACTGTTTATTCTCTTAGACCTCCGCATCGGGCCAATCTTCTGCAAGGAAACAAGACTCGACCAGAAAGTTGTCTGATGGTGTGCGCTTCACAATTGACGTAGTCTCTGAGCTGGGCGAACCGTTGGAGTTGACAAATGCCGCAAATGCATTCATACATCAATGCGGAGTGATAGTCAGGGACACCATCCCGATCACCACTCAGGGGTGGAATAAGCCAGGAAAGAAAAGGAATCAAGTTGGAGCAAGTTTTCTCGATGACAGAGCCAAAGATTGTCTTTGGAATATGGTCATGCCACACTTGACTCTACCAAACTTGGACACTGATGATCTCACAGTGGAATTGACGTTGCCAGTCAAAAAGTGGGCCCTTAAGAAGATGGGCGGACAATTCAAGGAATGGAAGAAAAGATTATACCACAACTATGTCAAGAAGAAGCTGACTTCGCCATTCACTGGCGCACTAGCTAGAGAAGCAGCGGGATAACTGAGCCACATTTGTGGAGTACAAGGGCTTAGAATAAGCTAAGGCAAGGTCAGCAAAGAATCAGAAAAATGCGGCAAAAGTAATATCAACATCATCCGGGACAGGTGGCTGTTGGAGATATGCCCAAGAGGCAATAATAAAATGGTTATTATTATATCTTTGTGTTTATGATAAATGTTTGCATAACATGCTATAATTGTATTAACCAGAAACATTAATACTTGTGTGATTTGTAAACATAAAAGAGTCCCTAGTAAGCCTCTTGTTAAACTATCTTGTTGATTAATAGATGATCATGGTTTCCTGATCATAAACACTAGAAGTTATTAATAACAAAGTCATATCATTAGAAGAATGATGTGATGGACACACTCGTATAGTTAGCATAGCATAAGATCAAGTCATTTAGAGGTCGTTTGCTATAAGCTTTCAAATACATAGTAACAATCCTTCTACCATGAGATCATTTTAATTACCATCACCGGATGGATACTTTGATGACATCAAACACCACTTCCCTAACTGGATGGTTATAAAGGTGGCATTAGGTATTCTAAAAGTATGTGTTGAAGCACATGGATCAAGAGTGGGATTCGTCCATCCATATGATGGATAGATGTACTCTGGGACCTCTCGATGGAATGTCATCCAATTAGCTTGCAAGCATGTGACTAGGTCACAAGGGATGTCATATCATGGAACGAGTAAAGAGTACTTATCGGTAACGAGGTTGAATTAGGTATAGAGATACCGACGATGAAACCTTGGATAAGTAAAGTATCACGCGACAAAGGGAATCAATATCGTATGTAAATGGTTCATTCGATCACGAAGTCATTGTAGAAATATGTGGGAGCCATTATGTATTTCCAGATCCCACTATTGGTTATTGATTGGAGAGGTGTCTCGATCATGTGTTTATAGTTAAGGATTCAATGTTGTTTAGTAGATATGGAATATGAGTTGGAGACCAAATGTTGTTCAGAGTCTCAGATTGGATACAAGACATCACGAGGAGGTCTGGAAGGGTCTAGAAAAAAGATTCATATAAGGAAAGTCAATTTCTGGGGTTCGGAAATGTTTTCGATATTTTGACCGTAAGCTTCTAGGATGTTCTGGAAGGTTCACCACCCCGGGAGGGGGTACTTGGAATGCACCATACCCTAATGGGCTAGGCGCATGGAACCCTAGGTGAAGTCGGCCAAGGACAAGGAAGAGAGACACAAACTCTAGTTTGAATAGTCAAATCCTAGTTTGAAAAGTCAAATCCTAGATTGAAAGTCAAAGTTCTAGTGGAGGAAGGAAAGGAAACCTTGAGGGAAAAGGTTTCCCTTTCCCTCTCTCTTGCCGCCGGCCATGATGAGTTGGGGGTGGACTCGGCCAGGGATAGGAACCCTAGCCACCCCTTCACCCATATAAGGAGGGGTGGGGGCACCCCCTACTCCCTCACCCCAAACCCTAGCCGTCGGCGCCTCCCCTCTCTCCTCCATACACTGCTCCGGCTTAGGTGAAGCCCTGCAGTAATATCTTCTCCAACACCACCTTCACACCGTCGTGCTATTGGGATTTCATGGAGATCTACAAACCTCCGCTGCCCTGCTGGAACAAGGGAGAGGAAGGTCTTCATCGACTACCGTATGTGTGATTGATTACGGAAGGGCTGCCAGAAAATGGCGCCAGAAGGATCGTCTACGTGATCTTGAGATGGGCAAGTTATTTACTACATCAACCACGAGAATCTAATCTCATTAAATGCTTTGGATCTACGAGAGTTAGTTCTCTACAAACTCGTTGCACCAATATCATAGATTAGATCTTGGCTTTTGTGTGTTCCCGCGATATAAATTTTTTGTTTTCCATGTTGTGAACCCTACAGTGGTATCAGAGCCGACTCTATACGTAGATCTGTTGAACGAGTAGAACACAATGGTTTTTTTGGTGTCACATCCCAAAAATTTCCAAATATTGTAATGTGAAAAATAAATAAATAAAATAAATAATTGTTGGAATTTAGGGTGAAAAGAAACTTTTGATTTCCAAATGGAAACTTAAAATCCCATTTGAACAAACTTTGATTAATTTTTGAATCCAACTAAATTCAAATCAAGTGAAATGCATTCTTCATAATTGCATCTGGAAATTTAAACACTTGAGAAATAAACAAAAACCCTAAAACCCTAATGGAATAAAATCATTTCCAAGATATCTCTAAGACCATGGTTTTCATCCATATAAAATTTTGTCAACAAACATTTATAAATGATCAAGAATGACAAATAGAAATATTATAAAACCATAGAAATTGGTTTCACTTAATTTGGAGCCATAAATAAAATATTATGAATTTAATAAGATAAGGAAATTGAATTTCCAAAGCCAATAAAGCACCTATCTAAAAATCCATACCAAATGGTGAGCAAATAATCCTAAAGATATTTAAAAGGATAAACAAATATTAAATAAGGTTTTTCAAATTGGAATCACCAAGTTTGGATCTATAAATAAAAAGATATGGATTTTATAAGATAAAGAAAGAAATATTAAATGAGGAATATTTAAGGACCAAATTAAAATCTTGGACTAATACATAAGCAAATGGAATGAATATAATCCAAATTCAAATAAAATAATGGATAAGGAATTTTCAAATTAATTAAGAGGGCATTAACCAAATCCTATTCTATTTTGATAAAAGATAAAATCCCTATTAGAATTGATTAATTAAATCATGGGAAAATAATATTTGGAATATACCCAAGTGGTATAAAATTTATTTAATTAACTTAAATGGAATCAAGGAATTCACCTAAATAAAATTTATGGAATTTAAAACCATAATTGATTTCATTTGGAATAAAAACAAATACCCAATTTAAATCATATTAAAAATGTTCCAAATAAGTCAAGGAGAATTATTTGACACCCTAAATAAATAAATAAACCTACTGATAAGGTTTTGCGAAAAATTGGAATATTAAATAAGAGTTTGAAAATATATTTAAACTCATATGAATAACGGCATATGCTTATTTTAATAAAGAATAAAGCATAAGAAAAATAATAGAATTATTCCTAAAATAGTATTTAAATTAAATGTTTAAACAATATGGAATTATACTGAACTTTTGAACAAGGTTTGAATTCAAACAAGGAATTATACTGGCCCCACTCTTCCTCTCTCTCTCTCTCGCTGTCAATCAGACCCCACTGGTTAGGTCGTCTTCCTCACCCGCCGCTGACCACGCTCAGCCGTTTATTCCGTTGAAAGCTCGAGTTAATTCACGTTAACGCTTCAGTGAATCCACCCCGCGACCGTTCCCTCTTAACCGCCTCTCCCTCCTCTCCATTTCCCCTCAGACCCCGCTGCCAGAGAGCCACTAGGCTGCCTCGAATTTGCCTTGCACTGCCACGGCCTCCGCGGAACTCCGACGGCGATTCCGGCCATCCTCCACCGCGCCTTGCCCCCTCGACCATGCTAGCTTATTCCCCATCAACCACTGCATCTCCCATTAGTCTCATCTTGCTCGCGCTTGACCCACAGCGTCAGCAACGACGACAGCTGAGCATCGCCGCCGTCTGCCTCGACTCCGGCAAGTCCTCCTGGTAAGCACAGACCCCCCCCTTGCCCTCCTTTTGATGCACACATGTCCGTGACTCGCGTACGAAGCTAACCGCATCCTCCGTTTGCTCTCTCGTGCTCCGTGGCGTCTCCCTCGACGACGACTGACCGCACCCGACGCCAGGCATCTCTCCGGCGAGCAATTACGGTCAACCCCGAGCGCCCCCTGATCTCCCACGACCACCTCGAGCTTCAGCACATCGCGGCGAACCCAGTAAGGCTCACCATATTCTCCCTCGCTTCCTGCATCGCAAGTGCCACCCTCGTCTGAGCGCGCCACGGCTAGTCGCTGCCGCCAGCGCCGCTAGTTAGTGGCTAGTGTGCTGTGCACCGTAGGATCTGAATCCAAGCGATGCGATAGAACCTTAACCGAAGGGGTAAGTAGTGCTCTATGCCGCACGATCCACTTTAGATCTGACGGCCTATATCTGTCGATCCACACGAAACGGTATCGGCCAGTGAAATCATGCCACGTGGCCAGCGTGTTATAATAAAAACCAGAAATGATCTATTAGATGTTCAAGTTTGTAAAATTCATAACTTTTGATCCACACGTCCAAATTTTTCAAATTTTATATCAATGAAATCAACAAGACAAGTACTTTCCAACCATGCCCTTTGTTTAGTAAATTGCTTCTGGTAAAATGGTTACTTTTGCACAAACTTGTGTAGGCATATTTAGAATATAAAATTCATTCTAAACTTATTTTTGTGATAAAACTTTTGGCAAATGGATTGTTTTGAACCTACTGACCATATAAATCAACTAGTGGATTCAAAAACATATTTTGTGAAGCAAAATAATAAATATTAGAATTAAAGCATTTCTAGTCAAATAAAAATATTGTTTATATGTTAAAATCCTTTTTGGAGAAATGTTTTGATTTAAACTCTCTGACCCCAAACACCAAGTTTTAAAATTAAAAATGTATTTGGTGAACCCTATAAAGATTATTGCTTTGCCAAAGGCATTTTCAACCACATAAAATAATGCTTTGGTTTAAAAAGGGTTTATAGGAAAAATCTTTTGCAAATGGTTTTGCCACTTTTGTAAAATGACCAAAAGGTGTTTTCAAATGTTTATAACCTATTAGAAAGCACTTTTACAAATAAAACAATCTTTAGCATGATTGCATGCATTGCTTTGTTTCTATTATTTTATGTGATGTTTTGCTTGAATGGTAGGCTGAATTTTTTGCTTGCTTGATTGAATTGTAGTGGAATTTGAAGAGTGTGAATATTGCAAGATCAAGGAGTGAACTTTACTCTCTAACAAAAAGGCAAGTGATGCTTCATACTTTTGTCCCATTATTTTCACTATACATTAGTGATATTTCTAAAGTAGGACTTGCATGGAATTTTTGCTAAGTATAACTATGCCATGGGAAATCCTAGTAGATGAAACCAGTGGCCGCTGGATAAGTACTCACTAAATGGAGTACCGGCAGATCGAGAATGTGACAAGTCTTTCCATAGAAGTCCTCCCACTACACAATGCTAGCTTGTCTACCAGGCACTAATGTAGGGATATATTTCCCTTACACAATTCTAGTTAACCTGAAGATGCCAATGCATGGGTATTACACTATGTCGTTGACTAAGCCAGAGCCCATTTAGCATGTGGCTGTACACGGAAGCCACTGTATGAGAAACATGTTCAATCTCTAAGTCCCTGGGTGGTTTTCTTCTAGTGCACATACAAAAAGATAGCCATATAAACATGGTTCCCTTTGTTGCCACCTTGTCCAAAACTTGAGTATCCGTCTCCACCCAGGTAGTTCATTGAGTACTTGTTTTATTATATAAAACATATATCTTTCCAACACTTCATATAATCATATCATGTATCCCATCCCAAATATATAGCAGGGCTAAGCTTACTACAACTACAATGTTTTCACTAAAGAAGATATAAGGGTATCCTATTAGGATTTAGCATAGCATAAAATATAGTAGTCCTTATCATGCATGTTACAAAAATCCACTAAGTGTAATAAAAATAGTAGGACATGGATGATAGTGTCACTTTCCTTTTTGGTAGAGAATATTGGTTCACTTCTTGATCTTGCAAATATCACACTCTTCAAACTTTACTACAATTCAATCAAGCAAACACATATTCAACTAGCATTCAAACAATTTATCACACATAAAATAATAGAAACAAGGCAATGCATGCAGGCATGCAAAAGATGGTTTTATTTAGAAAAGTGGTTTCTACTAGGCTCTAACCATTTTAAAGTTCAAAGTGGTCATTTACTAAAGTGATAAAACCATTTGCAAAAGGTTTCATCTCATAAACCAAATTTCATGCTAAGGTGATATTTTATGTTGTTGAAAATATCTTTTAGCAAAGTAATAAATTTATATGGTTCATCAAATATGTTCTTAAATCACAAACTTGGTGTTTAGGGTCAGAAGTTTTGAATCAAATCATTTCCCAAAGGCTTTACTCAAAAATCATTTCTAAACCATAAACAATATTTTATTTGACTAGAAATGTGCTAATTCAAATATTTATCCCTTAACTCCACAAAATACAATTTTAAATCCATAAGTTGGTTCCTATGGTCAGTAGGTTCAAAACAATCCATTTAGAAAAGATTTCACCTTAAAAATATATCTATAACAATTTTTTATACTCAAATTATGCCTACACATGTTTCTGCAAATTCAACCAAATTTCCAGGAGCAAAACATTAAACAAAGTGCATGGTTGAAAAGTACTTGTTCTTCTGATTCCATTGATATAAAATTTGCAAAATTTGGACGTGTAGAATTAAAGTTATGAATTTTGCAAGTTTGCAAATCTAATAGATCAAATTTCTGTTTTTAAAACAATCTCTGGACACGTGTCTTATTCTTACTGGCGCGTACCGGTTCGTGCGGATTGCGCTCTATGGACCGCAGGATTTAAGTGGAATCGTGCGGCACAGAAGCAACGTAACGGTTCGATTAAGTTGTTCTACCGCGTCCATCAGATCATCATCCAACGGCTCTCAGCAGCTCGACCAGGAACGGGCGGCGCTGGCGCGGCGGTGAGCGGCGGAGCACTCAGACGGTGGAGTTGGCGACGATTCAGGAAGCGAGGGAGAGGTAGGAGTAGCTCACCGTGCTTGCAGAAGTGCGGCGAAGCTCGAGGTGTGGTCGGCTTGTCGAGGGGCGCACCGGAGAAGAGTGGATTGCTCGCCGGAGTCAGTGGCGGCGTCAGTTGCTTCGGTTCGTTGTCGGGGGTGGGGTTTGAGGGTGCACTAAAGCAAACGGAGTATGCAGTTAGACGCGTACGGTACTAGTGATCATGGGAGAATCAACGAGAGGGTTCGGGACGGTCGGTACTCATCGGGGGGTTTGCCGGAGCAATGACAGGCGACAGTGGCGCTTGGGTGTCGTGGTTGCTGAGGCTACGGTGTTCGCGCGGGATAACGAGCGGCACTGGGAGATGCACCAGGAGATGGGAAGCAGGCTCGCGTGCAGTGGGAAGCAAGGGGTAGCTGGACGACGCCGGAATTTGCCGGAGAAGTTCGTCGGGGCAGAGGGTTCGAGCATGCGATTCTCGCAGCCTGGAGGCAGAGGTGAGGTGCTGCTTGGGGGAAATGGAAGAGGAGGGCGAGGCGTTTAAAGGTGCGTGGTCAGCGAGGAGTAATTCAGCCATCAACACGTATTAACGCAAATTGATTCGCGGCAGAACGACGTTGAGCGAGGGGAAACGGCCGGCGTGGGTGGAAACAACGACTAACAGCGTGGGACCGCGCTATCTACGAGAGAGGGGGAAAGGGAGTGGGGTCCACTGATCAGCGACTTAGCGGGTGTGCTTCTGGGTGAAAAACGTTTCACTGCGGGGTGGAAGGGATGGGCTGCGAGTGGGCTGGACTGGGCCTTGGCAGTGGGCTGCTTTGTTTCTCTTTTTTTATACAAGCCTTTTTCTTTTTCTGTATTGAATTTCTGTTTTGATTTTTCATTCAAACAATTCAAACTCCAAATGAATTCAAACTTCCACCAAACTTTGGGTATACTTTAGTTCTGTTTATCAACATAATCCAAAGTCCAAAATAGAACAATTATTTTTAGGGTTTATTATTTATTAAAAATAAATAAATAGGCTTTAATCTTTATTTCAAATAGGATTCAAATATGTTTAAAACTCTATTTGACTTTCTAAATTCCTACAAAAATCTTTTCAGTTGGTTTTATCTGAAAACTAAAACACCTTGAAATAAAATACTTTATTAAGTTTTAATGCTCAATCAAAATAGGAAAAAATGTCTTTACTTGAATGAAATTTGGATATAAATAAATCCTCATGGTTTTGTTTAAATAAACCTTTACTATTTTTATTAAACAAAATATTTTATTTTAAATGCTTAGCCAAGATTTAATTTGGCTCTTTTAAAAATAGTCCTAATTCATTATTTCTACCTTTGCTTATAAAAACCATATCATTTTATTTAAAGATCCAAAAATGGTGATTCCAACTAATATAACTTTATTTATTATTTGTTTATCTTTTTAAATCCCTTTAGGATTTTATTTGATCAAAATAGGTTTTGAGGTTTCCAATTGGAATCAAAAAGTTTCTTCTCACCCTAAATTTCAACAAATGTTTAATTTGTTTATTTATTTTTCACATTTCAAAGTTTGGAAAATTTTGGGATGTGACAGGCTACCACCCTTAAAAGAAATCTCGTCCCGAGATTTGGGAAGGCTAGGGTTACAAGTTAGCTTCAAGGCAACTAGGGTACTACCACCCTTAAAAGAAAGTCTCATAGGGCTACATTGATGGTTCACTTGACTATGGGTTCTACACTTGATATCCAGACAAGGAATCCTTATTTGACTCAACTAAGTTAACTAATTCCTGACATCCACTTCTTCTATCTCTTGAAGGTTCCCATCCATATCAATGTGGTTCACATGTCCTTTCTGGGTCACATTGGAGTCATTTCCATTGGATCTTCTAGCATCCTTTTTCTTTTTCTTCTCAGGACAGTCTGATGCATAGTGTCCTAGTTCCTTACAATTATAGCACTGCAACTGGCTAATGTCTTTCTTTCTAAAAGTGTCATGTTGGTTCTGACCAAGGTCATCTCCATTGTCAGTATCATTTCCATTATTATCACTTCCATTGTTGTTGTGGTGATACTGATGTGGTTCAAAATCTTCATTGCTATTTTTGAATGAACGCTTCTTTTGTGATGATCCTGAGTGATACTTGAGTTTATGCTTCCTCTTTCTATTCTCAACTTGATTCATCTTGTTTTCCAAAATGGTGGCTTTGTCACAGAGTGATTGATAAGTTGGGACATAGGCAACAGCTAGCTGCAGGTTCAACTCATCATTAAGTCCTTCGAGGAATTTCTCCTTCCTCTTAGCATCTGTATCAACTTCATCTGGTGCATAGCGTTCCAGATTGTTGAATTCTTCAATATACTCAGCCACACTGAGGTGACGCTGTTTCAGATTGTGGAACTCCTTTTTCTTCAAGTTCATCATTCCAGATGAGATGTGAGCTGTACGGAAACCATCCTAAAAAATAGCCCAAGTTGCATCTTCAAGGGGAGTGGTGATCTGGAAGTTGTCCCACCATGTTGCTGCTGGTCCTTCAAGCAGATGTGATGCAAACCTAACTTTTTCTTCGTCGGTGCAGCCAACAGTCACTAAGTCCTTATTCACCGAACGTAACCAAGCATTGGCTACCATTGGGTCAGTTGTTCTAGAGAACCTTGCAGGCCTTAGTTTCAGAAACCTGGTGAGCATATCATGTGCCGGAGGATTATTCTGATTGTTGTTGTTGTTGTTCTGATTCTGTATGAACATGGTCATCATCTGCATCAACTGCGTCTGAGATGTCATCATTTGCTGCATCTCAGGAGTGATGTTGTTATTGTTGTTTTGGTTGGGTTGTCACGACGGGGAGGCATCTGTCAGTTTGATAGGGATAAGTAATGATGGATAGGTCTAAAGAAGTTCTAACACACCATCCAAAACAATCAATTTCAAATCAAACAATCAAGAAATCATCAAGCAACTATTCACTTAACAACTCATGAGCTTAACCCATGATTTGAAGGAAACAACAAGTTTTCTTAAAATAATTAACTTAGTATAGTCATACCTCATAGGTTAATATGATCCATACACTAACATGATATCAATGTTTTGGTAGACAATCTAATGTCACTTGGTTCTCACTTGTAGTCCTTAGTGATGTCTAAGTTGAAGTCCTTGGTGAAACTTCAAGTTGAAGTCATTGGTCATGGTGAAGGCTCTGTCCATCAAGTTGAAAAAGAAAGAGATGTAGAATCAAAACCAAAAAGGTTGAGGAAAGAGTTTACAAGATTGTTTGCAAATAAGTTTTGGAACAAATACAACTCCTATTTTTCTAAGGGGTTTTGTCCAATCCTAGGGTTACAATCCTATAGGTAACACACTGCTCTGATACCATCTGTAAGGTTCCCAACCTTTAATAAGGTAGAGATCCCTGTGTTTACAATGCTAGTCCCTGGATCAATAGCTAGCATCCACAGTTAAAATGTAATATCAAAAAACAAAGGTCATAATACAACTTATAACCAGGAATAAAATAATTCATTACATCTTACATAGCTCATTTGGCTTTCATATTACAATGCAGCAGAATATCTATATAGCATGGTGTCCTTCATCTTCAAAGCGCCACAGGCAATCATGTTGGTTGTAGACTTGTAATCCTATTCAACACACTTCACCAACATCAAACAAACCTGTAACATAATAAGTTGCAGCCACAAGGGTCAATACATTTGAATTGTATTGGCAAGTTTCACTATTATGTAGAAGTAAGTGGATCCTATCATTACATGCATATTTGGCTAAGTAGAGTCCTCCTTGTAAGCACATGACCCCCTTTCCCTCCTTTTGATGCACACATGTCCGTGACTCGCGTACGAAGCTAAGCGCATCCTCCATTTGCTCTCTCGTGCTCCGTAGCGTCGCCCTCGACGACGACTGACCGCACCCGACGCCAGGCATCTCTCCGGCGAGCAATTACGGTCAACTCCGAGCGCCCCCTGATCTCCCACGGCCACCTCGAGCGTCAGCACATCGCGGCGAACCCAGTAAGCCTCACCATCTTCTCCCTCGCTTCATGCATCGCCAGCGCCACCCTCGTCTGAGCGCGCCGCCGCCAGTCGCCGCCAGTTAGTGGCTAGTGTGCTGTGCACCGTAGGATCTGAATCCAAGCGCTGCGATAGAACCTTAACCGAAGGGGTAAGTAGTGCTCTGTGCCGCACAATCCTCTTTAGATCCGATGGCCTATATCTGTCGATCCACACGAAACGGTATCGGCCAGTGAAATCACGCCACGTGGCCAGTCTGTTATAATAAAAACCAGAAATGATCTATTAGATGTTCAAGTTTGTAAAATTCATAACTTTTGATCCACACGTCCAAATTTTCAAATTTTATATCAATGAAATCAGCAAGACAAGTACTTTCCAACCATGCCCTTTGTTTAGTAAATTTTTTCTGATAAAATGGTTGCTTTTGCAGAAACTTGTGTAGGCATATTTAGAATATAAAATTCATTCTAAACTTATTTTTGTGATAAAACTTTTGGCAAATGGATTGTTTTGAACCTACTGACCATATAAATCAACTTGTGGATTTAAAAACATATTTTGTGAAGCAAAAGAATAAATCTTTTAATTAAAGCATTTCTAGTCAAATAAAAATATTGTTTATATGTTAAAATGCTTTTTGGAGAAAAACCTTTGGGAAATGTTTTTACTTAAACTCTCTGACCCCAAACACCAAGTTTTAGAATTAAAAATGTATTTGGTGAACCCTATAAAGATTATTGCTTTGCTAAAGGCATTTTCAACCACATAAAATAATGCTTTGGTTTAAAAAGGGTTTATAGGAAAACTCTTTTGCAAATGGTTTTGCCACTTTTATAAAATGACCAAAAGGTGTTTTCAAATGTTTGTAACCTATTAGAAACCACTTTTCCAAATAAAGCAATCTTTAGCATGATTGCATGCATTGCTTTGTTTCTATTATTTTATGTGATGTTTTGCTTGAATGGTAGGTTGAATTTTTTGATTGATTGATTGAATTGTAGTGAAATTTGAAGAGTGTGAATATTGCAATATCAAGGAGTGAAATTTACTCTCTACCCAAAAGGCAAGTAATACTTCATACTTTTGTCCCATTATTTTCACTATGCATTAGTGATATTTCTAAAGTAGGACTTGCATGGAATTTTTGTTAAGTATAACTATGCCATGGGAAATCCTAGTAGATGAAACCTTAGTAGAAATTTCCTAAGTTAAGATTCCTACTACTATCATGCTTAGCTTAGCTAGTAGAAAACAAGGGTGGAATATATTCATACTATGAAATATTTCCAAGTCAAGGACTTGTGTTTTGTTTAATAAAACAACTAAGTGAATGAATCACCTGGGTGGAATGGAAGGAATGGTTTGTGTTGAGTGGTTACACAAGGCCCATTTCTATGGTTTACCTTGTGTATCTCACTTGTGGTTGCCCACCCAGGAACAAAGATATCTGAGATGTCAAATGTTGAGAAGCTTCAAGTGCAGCCACTTGGCATTATGGGCTCTGCCTGGATCATATAGGTTGCAATAACTTAGCCAAATGGATAGTTGGTGGTAGGGGTTTGATAGGTTGGAGCGCGTCCATTCTGGTCTAAGGGAAGGCTTCTGAAATATCTTGTCTTGGTGAAACCAATTCTTGTGGGGAAAGTGCACCACCTCTGAAGAGTGTAAAATCTAAGTACTTAGCCATGTCCCTGGTAAAGGACAATTTGAGCATCAAGACGTGGAAGCTATCAAGAATCTCCTCATCCCAATTTCTAAGTTAAAAACTTGTGGTTGAACAAGGGTAGAAGGATCACCAGTTTCTATTGGGAGATGCCTTGGGTGATTTTGACAAACAAAAACTTAGTGTTTTCAAATGATAAGGAAAAATCTATTTTGAGCAAAGCAAGCCTAAGCTCCACTTAGCCAAATGCATATAGATTATAGACTCCACTATACTACCATAGTATCACTTGCCAATACAATTCAAATGTACTGACCCTTGTGGCTGTAACTTATTATGTTGCGGGTTTGTTTTATGTTAGTGAAGTGTGTTGATTAGGATTACAAGTCTACAACCAACATGTTTGCCTGTGGCACTTTGAAGATGAAGGACCCCATGCTATTGTTATATTCTGCTGCATTGTAATGAGATAGACAAATGAGCTATGTAAGATGTAATAAATTATTTTATTCCTGGTTATAAAGTTGTATTATGACCCTTGTTTCTTTATATTACATCTTAACTGTGGATGCTAGCTATTGATCCAGGGACTAGCATTGTAAACACAGGGATATCTACCTTATTAAAGGTTGGGACCTCTACAGATGGTATCAGAGCATTGTGTTGCCTGTAGGATTGTAACCCTAGGATTGGACAAACCCCTTAGAAAAATAGGAGTTGTATTTGTTCCAAAACTTATTTACAAACAATCTTGTAAACTCTTTCCTCAACCATTTTTGGTTTTGATTCTACATCTCTTCTATTTCAAACTAGATGGATAAAGCCTTCAACATGAGCAAAGGACTTCACCAACTCAAGTGACTTCAACCTTAGTCTCAACAAGGACTTCAACTTGGATATCACTAAGGATTACAAGTGGGACAAGAAATATTACTCAAGACTTGAAGACTAAGGAAATACAACTTATAAGGAACCATCATCACCTTTGAAGTTTTGTGACCAAAACACAAGGATTTTTCCAAGGAAACCATGATCTCATTCAAGGAGAAACAACAAAGAATAATGGAAGGATCTCAAGTGAACCATATAGTTGGACCACCATATTTAGATTAAATCAAACACACCAACTTATGTGGTGTAACAAAAATATTTTATTGCCTAAAGATGTGCTTGAACTTGTTGTTTGAGTGGAATGTTTGTTTGTGATTGCTTGCACATTGCTTGAGTGAATTGTGATGTGTGTGATTAGAATTCTTCCTTAGAAATCTTTTGCCTATTCTAATCCCAATCCAACCCAAACAGATGGCTTCTCCAAGAAACTCCAACATCAAGGATGGTGACAACAACAACAACAACAAAGAGATCAACATGAGAGAACTCCTAGTAACCCAAACCTAGTTGAACCAAGTGACAACTCAGATTTTATCCAACTACAATGAGTTAGACCCAACCATGCAAAGGTTTTTGGAAACCCAAACTCAATTGATGCAAAAGGTGACAAACCAAATGATCAACATGGGAGACAACTCTTTTCAAGGAGTTTGTGACAACAAGGATGTCAAGGATGATATTCTAGAAGGAACCCAAGCTTGCAATGTTTGTGGAGACAAAGATCACACTTCAAAAGAGCATGAAGATCAATGCCCAAATTGTGAAGAGAAACATCCAACTAATCAATGCCCCACATCTCAAGCCACTTGTTTCCTATGTGAAGGAAATAATCATGTCCCTATCCAATTCCCCATCTATTCCATAGTTCAACAAAGGAAACAAGGTGGAGTGCAACAATAGATTGTAGACTTCCATGAGAGAACAACTTCTACCAAGAGGGATGAAGACAAAGGGAAATCTCAGCTTGCACCTCCATGCAATATGACTCAATTTGATGGACCAAAGAGGAGATATATGTATTACCCAAGGAAAAGATCAAGGAGACCAGGAAACTTTCCCACCTTTGAGATAAGATATGAAGAGCATGAACAAGAAGCACTCCTAGCTTTGGAGAAACCCAAGAAGAAGAAGGACAAAAGTCAAGTGCAGTGTTGCCATTGCAAAGAGATGGGACACTATGCCAATGAATGTCTAGAGAAGAAGAAGAAATATAAGGAGATTAACCAAGTGTGGTGCAACAACTGCAAAGAGTTAGGCCATTATGTATCAACTTGTCCACAAAAGATACGAGAAGAGCTCAATCTTGTCACATGTTACAATTGTGGTAACCAAGGACATTATGCAAGCAATTGTCCAGAAAAGATGAAGCACAAGATAAAGCCTATAAAGGATCTCAGCCTTGTCACATGTTTCAAGTGTGGAAACAAAGGACACTATGCATATGTTTTCCCAGAAAAGTATCATCAAGACCCCAAGCAAACCAAGATGTAATCTAGTTGGAATTTTTTTAAGGGTGGTAGTACCCTAGTTGCTTTGAGCCAACTTGTAACCACTATCTTTCCCAAATCTCGGGACGAGATTTATTTTAAGGGTGGTAGCCTGTCACATCCCGAAATTTTCCAAATTTTGTAATGTGAAAAATAAATAAATAAAATAAATAATTGTTGGAATTTAGGGTGAAAAGAAACTTTTGATTTCCAAATGGAAACTTAAAATCCCATTTGAACAAACTTTGATTAATGTTTGAATCCAACTAAATTCAAATAGAGTGAAATGCATTCTTCATAATTACATCTGGAAATTTAAACACTTGAGAAATAAACCAAAACCCTAAAACCCTAATGGAATAAAATCATTTCCAAGATATCTCTAAGACCATGGTTTTGATCCATATAAAATTTTGTCAACAAACATTTATAAATGATCAAGAATGACAAATAGAAATATTATTAAACCATAGAAATTGGTTTCACTTAATTTGGAGCCATAAATAAAATCTTATGAATTTAATAAGATAAGGAAATTGAATTTCCAAAGCCAATAAAGCACCTATCTAAAAATCCATACCAAATGGTGATCAAATAATTCTAAAGATATTTAAAAGGATAAACAAATATTAAATAAGGTTTTTCAAATTGGAATCACCAAGTTTGGATCTATAAATAAAAAGATATGGATTTTATAAGATAAAGAAAGAAATATTAAATGAGGAATATTTAAGGACCAAATTAAAATCTTGGCCTAATCCATAAGAAAATGGAATGAATATAATCCAAATTCAAATAAAATAATGGATAAGGAATTTTCAAATTAATTAAGAGGGCATTAACCAAATCCTATTCTATTTTGATCAAAGATAAAATCCCTATTAGAAATGATTAATTAAATCATGGGAAAATAATATTTGGAATATACCCAAGTGGTATAAAAGTTATTTAATTAACTTAAATGGAATCAAGGAAATCACCTAAATAAAATTTATGGAATTTAAAACCATAATTGATTTCATTTGGAATAAAAACAAATACCCAATTTAGATCATATTAAAAATGTTCCAAATAAGTCAAGGAGAATTATTTGACACCCTAATTAAATAAATAAACCTACTGATAAGGTTTTGTGAAAAATTGGAATATTAAATAAGAGTTTGAAAATATATTTAAACTCATATGAATAATGGCATATGCTTATTTCAATAAAGAATAAAGCATAAGAAAAATAATAGAATTATTCCTGAAATAGTATTTGAATTACATGTTTAAACAATATGGAATTATACTGAACTTTTGAACAAGGTTTGAATTCAAACAAGGTTTGAAAACATTTACACAAAATCAAAATAGAAAAAGAAATCAAGAAAAATAAAAAGGAACAGATAAAAAAAGGGGAAAGACCCAGCCCATCTAACCTACCCCACTAAGCCCACCAGTCCACTCCCTCTCACCCCCGAGCGAACCGTTTTCTCACCACAGAACTCACCCGCACCGCCACTGACTGCCTGGCCCCACTCTTCCTCTCTCTCTCTCGCTGTCAATCAGACCCCACTGGTCAGGTCGTCTTCCTCACCCGCCGATGACCACGCTCGGCCGTTTCTGCCGTTGAAAGCTCGAGTTAATTTGCGTTAACTCCGCAGTGAATCCACCCCGCGACCGTGCCCTCTTAACCGCCTCTCCCTCCTCTCCATTTCCCCTTAGACCCCACTGCCAGAGAGCCACCAGGCGGCCTCGAATTTGCCTTGCACTACCGCGGCCTCCGACGAACTCCGACGGTGATTCCGGCCATCCTCCACCGCGCCTTGCCCCCTCGACCACGCTAGCTTATTCCCCATCAACTACTACATCTCCCAGTAGTCTCAGCTTGCTCGCGCTTGACCCACAGCATCGGCAACAACGACAGCTGAGCATCGCTGCTGTCTGCCTCGACTCTGGCGAGTCCTCCTGGAAAGCACAGACCCTCCTTGCCCTCCTTTTGATGCACACATGTCCGTGACTCGCGCACGAAGCTAACCGCATCCTCCTTTTGCTCTCTTGTGCTCCCTAGCATCGCCCTCGATGACGACTGACCGCACCCGACGCCAGGCATCTCTCTAGCGAGCAATTACGGTTAACCCCGAGCGCCGCCTGATCTCCCACGGCCACCTCGAGCTTCAGCACATCGCGGCGAACCCAGTAAGCCTCACCATCTTCTCCCTTGCTTCCTGCATCGCCAGCGCCAGCCTCGTCTGAGCGCGCTGCCGCCAGTCCCGCCAGTTAGTGGCTAGTGTGCTATGCACCGTAGGATCTGAATCCAAGCGCTGCGATAGAACCTTAACCAAAGGGGTAAGTAGTGATCTGTGCCGCACGATCCACTTTAGATCCGACAGCCTGTATCTGTCGATCCACACGAAACGGTATCGGCCAGTGAAATCACGCCACGTGGCCAGTCTGTTATAATAAAAACCAGAAATGATCTATTAGATGTTCAAGTTTGTAAAATTCATCACTTTTGATCCATACGTCCAAATTTTTCAAATTTTATATCAATGAAATCAGCAAGACAAGTACTTTCCAACCATGCCATTTTTTTAGTAAATTTCTTCTGATAAAATGGTTGCTTTTGCAGAAACTTGTGTAGGCATATTTAGAATATAAAATTCATTCTAAACTTATTTTTGTGATAAAACTTTTGGCAAATGGATTGTTTTGAACCTACTGACCATATAAATCAACTTGTAGATTCAAAAACATATTTTGTGAAGCAAAATAATAAATCTTTGAATTAAAGCATTTCTAGTCAAATAAAAATATTGTTTATATGTTAAAATGCTTTTTGGAGAAAAACCTTTGGGAAATGTTTTTATTTAAGCTCTCTGACCCCAAACACCAAGTTTTAGAAATAAAAATGTATTTGGTGAACCCTATAAAGATTATTGCTGTGCTAAAGGAATTTTCAACCACATAAAATAATGCTTTGGTTTAAAAAGGGTTTATAGGAAAAATCTTTTGCAAATGGTTTTGCCACATTTATAAAATGACCAAAAGGTGTTTTAAAATGTTTATAACCTATTATAAACCACTTTTCCAAATAAAACAATCTTTAGCATGATTGCATGCATTGCTTTGTTTCTATTATTTTATGTGATGTTTTGCTTGAATGGTAGGTTGAATTTTTTGCTTGCTTGATTGAATTGTAGTGGAATTTGAAGAGTGTGAATATTGCAAGATCAAGGAGTGAACTTTACTCTCTAACAAAAAGGCAAGTGATGCTTCATACTTTTGTCCCATTATTTTCACTATGCATTAGTGATATTTCTAAAGTAGGACTTGCATGGAATTTTTGCTAAGTATAACTATGCCATGGGAAATCCTAGTAGATGAAACCTTAGTAGAAATTTCCTAAGTTAAGATTCCTACTACTATCATGCTTAGCTTAGCTAGTAGAAAACAAGGGTGGAATATATTCATACTATGGAATATTTCTAAGTCAAGGACTTGTGTTTTTTAATAAAACAACTAAGTGAATGAATCACCTGGGTGGAATGGAAGGAATGGTTTGTGTTGAGTGGTTACACAAGGCCCATTTCTATGGTTTACCTTGTGTATATCACTTGTGGTTGGCCACCCAGGAACAAAGAGATCTGAGATGTCAAATGTTGAGAAGCTTCAAGTGCAGCCACTTGGCATTATGGGATCTTCCTGGATCATATAGGTTGCAACAACTTAGCCAAATGGACAGTTGGTGGTAGGGGTTTGATAGGTTGGAGCGCGTCCATTCTGGTCTAAGGGAAGGCTTCTAAAAGATCTTGTCTTGGTGAAACCAAGTCTTGTGGGGAAAGTGCACCACCTCTAGAGAGTGTAAAATCTAAGTACTTAGCCATGTCCCTGGTAAAGGACAATTTGAGCATCAAGACATGGAAGCTATCAAGAATCTCCTCATCCCAATTTCTAAGTTAAAAACTTATGGTTGAACAAGGGTAGAAGGATCACCAATTTCTATTGGGAGATGCCTTGGGTGATTTTGACAAACAAAAACTTAGTATTTTCAAATGATAAGGAAAAATCTATTTTGAGCAAAGCAAGCCTAAGCTCCACTTAGCCAAATGCATATAGATGATAGACTCCACTATACTACCATAGTATCACTTGCCAATACAATTCAAATGTATTGACCCTTGTGGCTGTAACTTATTATGTTGCAGGTTTGTTTGATGTTAGTGAAGTGTGTTGATTAGGATTACAAGTCTACAACCAACATGTTTGCCTGTGGCACTTTGAAGATGAAGGACCCCATGCTATTGTTATATTCTGCTGCATTGTAATGAGATAGCCAAATGAGCTATGTAAGATGTAATAAATTATTTTATTCCTGGTTATAAAGTTGTATTATGACCCTTGTTTCTTGATATTACATCTTAACTGTGGATGCTAGCTATTGATCCAGGGACTAGCATTGTAAACACAGGGATCTCTACCTTATTCAAGGTTGGGACCTCTACAGTTGGCATTGATGCTTTTGTTGTCGCTTGCTTTTTGTGTAGTTTGCAACTTGCGGGATGGTGGGATGAAGCGCCCCGAGTTAACCTTATATGTTATCGTACATGAGACTTTCTCCATGCTCAACGTGCAACTTGCATTACACAAGTGGCTTTGCGGGTGTCTGTCTCTCCCACCATAGTGAAGATTCAATTTACAACGGGCACTTGACAATACTTGTGTCAATGTTGTGGTTCATGTTCATAAGTTAGAATGGTTCTTATTCAAAAGCCCCAGCCACATAAAACAAGCAAAGAAAATTAGAGGCGTCTAACTTGTTTTTGCAGGGCTTGTGTTGTGATGTGATATGGCCATGATGTGATTGTGATTATATATGATGTATGCAATTATCCTTATTGTAAGTTGGCAAATGGAAGGAGCCTTATGATTCTATTTAAATTCTTTAAGACATGTGTGTTTATTCATCATGTAATCACTTTATTCCAAGTAGTTGTAATAGTTGTTGTTGGTGATGGACAACCATGAAGTGGCGCCATTGACCTTAAGGCCACGCCGGTGATGATGGAGATCATGTTCGTGCTTTGAAGATGGAGATCAAAAGCACAAGAAGAAATGCCATATCGTATCATATCATATCATATCATATCACATATTATGAATTGCATGTGACGTTAATCCTTTTTATGCATCTTGTATTGCTTAGATCGCGACGATAGCATTATAAGATGATCCATCTCACTAAATATCAAGTAATAAGTGTTCATCCTTTGTAGGCACCATTGCTAAGACTCATTGTTTCTTAGTGGGATCACAGAGAGAGTAAGAGGGAAAAGAGATGAACTCTCCCGAGGTCCTCGCTAAGAAAATCAAAGAGGAAGCAGTGGCCAGCGTTGGGGAAGAACAAGGCGGCACGGGGAGCACCCAGGGAGCGCTGCAAATCGCACCAGGCCGAGTCCGTGGAGACTACGGAGGAGGGGGCGGCACCACATCATCGCCAACGCTCTAGGAGAGAACTAGGGGCGTCGAAACGCTAGGGCACCGACGGGTCTCAAACCCTAGGTGCTATAGAGGTTGCAGAACCACCAGCAAATGGTGCGATTGACAAATCGAAGCGGATAGGGCAACGCGGCATCGCCAGTATCATCACCCTACACTGTGGAATAGTCAGCGAAGGTCCAGGGCGGCCGGAATCGAGCAGCGATGACGGCAGCACACGCCAGCGAGGAGGAGCAGAGTCGTGCAGAGAGAGAGAGAGAGAGAGAGAGAGAGAGAGAGAGAGAGAGAGAGAGAGAGGAAGATCTGGGTACTAGGCTGGTCGTAGCCAGTACCAGGTGATATAGTGGGTTTAACCCATCCTACTGGGGCGAGTCGGGTTGGGCCAACCAAACGGGCCAGCCCAAGTTTTAAAAGGAAAACTAAACCATAATATATTTATTAAAAGACCAAAATACCCCTAGAACTTAATAAGCTGTAAGAAAATGAATAAACATCGCAAAAACAACAAATAATATATCCATGAGTTCATAAAAATGTAAGATACCCAATAAAAATAATGAATTCTATTTTAGTCGAATAAATTTAGGTTAATTGTTTTTATAATATATATTCCTTATGGAATTTTATAAAAATAAAATACCTAAAAATAAATAAAATTCACTTCTACAATCCTAAATAGATATAGTAGTTTAGAAAAAAACTAAATTGTATTATTAGATTAATAAAATAAAATTTCATAAATTGAAATAATTATTCTTAAGTAAAATTTTAAGCAAATATTAATAAGAGTTAAAATTAAATAAAAATTAGTTTGAAACTCTTCTATCAATATATTATACCAGAAATATTAAATATAATATTTAGAAGATTTTGGGAATTATCAACTACTAACTTTATTTTATTAATAAAGAAACTTTAGAACTTTGATAATGTGGGTAAAACACGCAAATAAGATAAATAATAAAATGATGCATTGCATTACTATGCATGTTCATTATTGCTTCTTTAAATATTGGCCTTATCGGGGAATATTAGTGTTTTGTAGAAATAGAAACTCAAGGTCGAGTGCAAGCATCCGACTTCACTACCTTGCAATCACAAGGTAAGTTCATCACTTGATCATGTCCTTTGATGACTTTTATCAAAGTATTTACAAATTGTGTGTTATCACCTATGTTCTAAAGAGAAGAAAGAAAACACTATTTTCTCAAATAAATAAAACGCTATTATCATCATAAGTGATGGTAACTATAAGATTGGGAATGGAACTTAGGTTTCCATTTGTAGTGAGATTCATCACATAGGAGTTAATAACCCATGACATCAGTGATTCTAGCGCCGTATAATACGCGTTAACCATGAAATTTGGAATGGGACGGAGAAGTCAGTTGGATTTCCTTCCTTTCGCATGTAGCCGGATGCGTAGGCCATGGTTGTTATCCTTGTAGCGTGATTGGTAATTCGTAGAGGATATGCAACATATGGGTGGGAACCCTCAACATCCCATGGTAGTTCTGGCATCTGAATAGTCTAGACTAAGCATTGTCATAATTCAACACCAAGAGACATGCGTGGTCGCGAAGAAGGGAAGTGATTGACTTCGATCATCTACTCGGCCCCACATCACAGAATTATGGACGAGAAAGTATGCCCGGTTGTGCAACAAGGATTTGATCTCTCATGGGTAAAGCAACGCACCTATGCAGAGTGTAAGAACTGTAACGTGTTACTCCCTGTTCTAGGAAGGAACTACGAGCGCGGCAGGAAAAGAACTCCATGAAGTTATGGTCAACCTGTGAAGGATGATGGGCATAGTTTTTAACAATAAAATCAATCTTTGAAGAAATGTTTATAAAAACTGCATAGTGCCAAGGACTGATAGTCCGAGGTGGTAGATAGTGCATCAAACTTCCCACCTTGCATATAATGAACTTTCTGGGTAACACTGTTACTCGCTCTTTCCTTTGATCCCCTGATTAGACTCTGAGGAGACAAAAGACACTCCAATGTGCGCTACTGAAGGACAAGATGATGTCTACTACAAGGAACCAGACCTGTCTGGAGGAGTGGAAGGGGTGGACTACAATATACGCTATGGAGTGGAGGGCAAAGAGTCTGAGTAGTTTCCTATAATTATATAGTAGGCCAGATGAGCTGAGCAACACAAACTTTATATAATAAGTTATTGAGCTCAATTCTGGATATGAGTTTGAAACTTTGATCTTCCGCTGAAACTTCTTAAGTTTGGTTTATAATTTTGAATAACTTGAAGTACTGACCTTTTGGTATTGTAATAATAATAATGTGTGTATGTTTGTAATATGGACCCACAATGTTTCTGTTGTACCACACTGAGGGATGTGATATTTGTGGAACGGTGTTCTGTAAGTGGCATGTCAATGTCTATAGTGTACTACACATGAAGTGGTATGTTGGGTCACTTCACGATGGGATCGAGGACACGATTTCCATGTGGGGAGTAGGTAGGTCTGGGCGGTGAGAGAGGGAGGCGGGAGGGGAGCGTCGGGGTGGACCCAGGCTTCACGCACGACATGAGAGCGGGCGGTTGAGAGGGCGAGGTCCTTGGCGTGCATTACACGGCGTGAGTATGGCACACGGGATTGGGGCGTGCCGGTGTAGCGAGCGAGGGCGTGCAGCGCGTGCAGGGTGCGTGGGTGGTTTGCGTGTGTGTGCGTCGGGTGTGGTGGTTGTTTGGGTTGAGTGGTGGGGTGGGGATTAGGTAGGTGTTAGGTTAGATCTAGGTTTAGGGTTAGGTCTTGCCGAGCTAGGGTTAGGGTTTTTAGCCAGGCCGAGGTTGTAGGTGATGTGGTTTAACTGTTAGGCTGCCTCCTCCGGTCTAATCAAAATAGCTTTATTTATTTTATTATGTTTTAATTAACCTTTGTAAATAGTTTGTAGACAAAATAAAATATTCGGACGGACCGGGTTTTACATTTGAAATAAATAGGAAGGCGAATAAAAACAAAGATAGGCTTTTCGAGAAATAGTTTTAGGAAAAGATACTTGATGACAATACGATACTCAAATACAAGGTGGCATGATGACATGAGCATGCGATCATGATGATGCACCGAATAAGTGAGGGATGGAAGCAAAGGAGGCAAAACTACGAGTGGGTTTTATATAAAAACAACACAAGTTTCCAGCTTGCACTAGAGTTGCCACATGTCCACTTCTAGTTGGATATGGGGGTATTTGCACATAGACGTCAAGTTTGTGTACCAGCTAACCCCAATTTGCAAGTTTTTGGGTGATTTTGCACCTAGTGGACAAGTATTTATATCTATGGTACAATTAGCTCTTTTAGGAAGGAGTGAGTACTTCTTATAAAGCAAACCTCCTGACTGTAATTAATGTTATATACTTATCTCTTTATGCAAGCTATTCACAACACCTATCCATTTAGCTAATCAATTATCATGTCGTCTAAGTATGGTAGTAACATTTATTAATTACTCTATGCCAACATGCAAGCTAGTATCACTAGTAGAAAACTTGACTTTAGTCGCGAGAATTTGTCACGGTTCTGCTACAAACTGGGACTAATGCCGTGGTCCCAACGGCTAGAAACGGCCGCAGGGCTTGGCCGTCACTAGTCCCAGTTTGAACGGGACCTATAGTCCCGTTTCGTTTAACAAACCGGGACTAATGTCCTAGAGGCATGCTGGGAACAATGCTAGAACATTTAGTCCCGGTTTGTTACACGAACCAGGACTAAAGATGGACCTTTAGTCCTGGTTCAAGTTACAAACCTGGACTATTTAGTCCTGACTATATCTTCTTCCTCGCTTGCATGAGTGCCATTTCAAGCTGGTGGCATCATCTCTTATTTTCTTCCTTCAAGCTCGAGTTCATGCCCATTTTTTCTCAAGATTTTTCAAGATTTCTTTGCTCCACATATATCCAAGGGTTCTAAAAGGTTAGCAACTTCATCCTTTTATCTATCATTGCTAGTTTAGCTCATTTAATTCTCTAGAAATGGAGGGATTTTGTGGGTTTATTAGTTTCCAGTACTAAATAATTGACATGAGATGTGAACTTGTATTAATTTGGATTCTATATATCTTGTATTAATGTATAATGAAATCCAAGGTAAATATCATTTTCAATATGTGGATTCTAGCTATCTATATATCTCGTTTGGCACATAGCTATTCTCAGAATTCATTTGATTCATAGAAGCACAAACATACATGAGTTCATCCTATCTATATCTTGGTTGGCTCATAGTCTCGAAATTCATTTGATTCACAGATGCATCATGCCACCGTCCAGCAAAAAAATGCCCTTCTTCTTCTACCTACCTTTACAAAACTCACAAATTGTAACAAAAATAGGGTTAATTCACAAAATCCATTACAACAAAAATAAGAAACAAAACTATAAAGATCAAGTATTATAGGGCATCATACTTATGTTGGACATAAAAATCATAGGGGCGACGTGAGAGAGCCTAGAAGGATGCCCCGTATATGTCCTTGTGCATATCACAAGGATCGCTCACACCGCCCCCAGGATCACATCCGAAATGAAGGCACGTATATAGTTGCGCCCTAGCATTTTAATAATCGTCCATTGCAATAAGGAAGAACCAAAACAAGAACACGCCGGGGAGCTAACAAATTTCACACCATCTTGCATTTTATATCTTCTCTAGCTAGATCAGTATGCTGGTGGATCTAACTAATTTCACATATTAGGGAGTGCCTCTATGGCGAGCTCCTCGAAGATGTCAAAGTACGGGGTCTCACGACTGCAATTGCACATATCGGATGTAGCTAGTTTTGAAATAAATATATTGATCCCACAGGGAGTAGGAGTCCGAAGTCTAGGAATTCTTGAAATAAATACTAAAAATGGAATTGCTAAATAAAGTTCTAAGTGATAAGATAAAATGTTAGTATTGCGTAAAAAGGTGTTTTTGGGTTTTTGTTATAAGAGAATAATGAGTAAATTAAACAAATCTGAATACAAAAAATAAGTATCGCGTACGTAAAAGAGATTTGAAACTTCAATGGGAAAAAGCGTTCTCAGGGATTAGCGGATACACGACTAGCATTATAAAGGGCTAAGGTAAAGATTATCATCATGAACATTCTCAACTATGTATGTGTGGGAGGAACTCCGTATTTCGACAAAGAGGCAACAACCACTGCCCAAATCATCCTCATAACTAGAACAGACAGCAATCAACATCAATTGAATTATTGTGCTATTAAGGGACATAATCCCACAGGATGAATCCCATGGCATGGATAGTGTTTTGTGAGTTTCATCGGTTCCCAAGTTGATAAGTAAGGGCTACCAACAACTTTATAGTCACTGTAAGTGCTAACATCCCTCCGTCTACCAACAAGTAGTTCCCTACATCAAGTCCCCACAAGAGGCAAATATTGGAGAGGTCGACTTCTCCCAACATCAAGATGTAGACAATCTAACACATGGTCACATTGATGAATATCATAATAAACTTTATCATATTTCAGTCTCATGCTAGGGTTTCTGCATATCCCCAAGAACTAATGATCTACTCAGACATGGAGGCAAGCAGCAACATGGAAATGGTAATGGAAACGATTATCTAGTACTTGTATAAATCCACAACTAATGCAAGAATTACATCAAAATCTAGATTGGATGGATGGTGGTGATGGTGGTGATGAAGATTGTAACACCCCAGTTTTAGTTAAATAGTAATTAGGGTTGTTTGTGCATTCATGAGCATCATCTTAAAAACGCATGCACTAAGAAATAATGCAAACCCTAAAACCCTATTTTCCATCCCTCTGTTAAAGCAATTCAAAATGTTTTGAATTTTGAAAACTACCGAAATTTATGGAGCCCAAATGGACTAAAAGGGCCCCTGCAATATTTTTACATATTTTACAAGTGTTCTGGTATTTTTGAAATGATCAAAAACAATTTTGAAAGGGGTTTGCAAAAGGGAAAGCGAAAACAAAAATCAGAAAAATATTTTTACAAAAAAATAGCAGCAACAGCTAATCTGGGCTGAGCCCATCTCTTCCCTCTCCTCTCTCCGTCGCCCGCGTAGCAGCCCAACGCGGCCCATGCCGCATACCATTTCACCCTCGTTGTCTTTGTTGATTACGGGAATCAGCTCGGTGTCGCGCCGCTCGCCGTCGATCACCTCCAGCCGCCACGATGCACCCCACCGCCCCCGGATAAGGATAAGGAGAAGCCTCACACCTCTCTCTCCCTCCCCTGGTCACTCCCTCTCCCTCTAGAGCTCTCTCTGGCTCCCGTGTGCTCAAGCCCGAAACCCTAGCCTCGCAGCTCGCCGGCGCCTCGCTGTTTCCAGCCTCCCCTCGCCTACCTAAGACCGCCATGAGCACCACCGTGATGTCAGCTCCCTCCTCGCCAACGGAATCGATGCAGAGTGCTCCCAATCGTCGCCATCGAGCTCTTCTTCCCCAACACCGACGCCGCTCGTCATCGCCATTGACGCTCCACCGTCCTCCTTAGTCTTTCCCGAGGCCAGATACGCGTCAAGGGTAATCCACTGGTCCTCCTGGGCCATCTCGTTGCCCCTCCCTCTCCCCGGTTCGATCCCTCATCGATCACCGTCATCGTGCGCCGCCATTCATCGTTGTGGACCTTGCTCCGGTGACCAAAAACTGGTGGCGCCACCGTAGCTAGTCTCCCCTTGATGCTCTGCTTCGATCCATAGCAACAACGTGTCCCCGCTCGCCCCTAGAACCGCCAGCCGCCACCGTCTGCAGAGTTCTCCGGCGTGCCAACGTGGTTTCCACGTGGTGCCGAAGTGGCTCCGCGTGGTGCTTATGTGTGGCTCGTGTGGCACCAACAACCTTCACCAGCGTGGCAAGGTGACCTGGCCCCAGGGCCCAGCAATTAGTGGTTGGGGTTAGATACAACCCCAGTAAGAAATACCCTCACCCCTGTGCTGACTTCAGCCTGGCGCAGTAATTCAATTTAAATTGGTTTAATAATTTCCAAAAATTGAATAAAACTTGTAAAATAAATAACTAATTCATTTAAAGTCAGAAAAATACAAATAATATATCAAAATGTTCAGAAAATGAGAACTACCTATCTAAGCTATAACCATGCATTATTAAACAACTTTCATAACAAGTTTAATTAGAAGAACATAATAACCCCTCATAGGTGATTCCGGAGTTTCCCCGAGTTAGGGTTTTCACCCCTCAGAACCCCGATTAAATTGTCAAGCATGCCTTAGGGTTACTTTTCAATGCAATTCAACTTTTCATATCATCATCCTTGCTTGAGCATTGTATCGATGCCATGTGTTTATTGTTTCCCCTCTCTTTCTGGTGTTTGGTTCTTCCCGGTAGAATACGAGATCGATATAGAAGCCAGATATCAACACCGTCGAAGTTCGAAGATCGACGAACCATACTTGACCAACGGTAACCAAGTCAAGTACAAGATTCCCGAAGATCTGCTTATTGGTTATCAATAGGCAAAGGGAAGCATAGCCCCACCATGATATAATCCTATGTTTCCGAAAGCATTTCAATTCCTGCCATGGTGCATACGATTCTACTATGGTATTTTATCGATAGATAGAGTATCCTATCTGTTGCATTACTCCCTTTAAGCTTATATTACCTGATCAACTGCTCCTAGCATAACTAGGTTTGGCTCGTGTGCATTGCTAGAGCTATTATCTGTGTCTTGCTTAGCCATGCATAATTGTTGAGTCTGGTTCATCCAGATGATTTCAGATGCAGAGAATCTAGTGTGATAGGAGAACGTGATGAGATGATATCAGAAGTGATATAAGTTAAATATGCTAAGGCTTGTATGGGAGTCCATGATGGGATGTGGTTTTTCTAGTCCCATGCTGCCACCACTAGGACCCGAGTTCTTGCCTTTGGAACCAAGACGAGCATACAACCACACGGGGCTTGGACAACCTCATGACTAACTAACTTGGCTAGTAGATTCCATGAGTCACATAGTTCAGGACTTCCATTCGACATGCATTCTGGATCTTCTTGAAGGCGGTGAAGGAGGTGCATTCATAACGGGTAGGGAAGCGTGGACCGGGTTGCTTGGGGTCGATGGAGCCCCTGGTAAACCAAACTGGCCTCACATATTTAAGCACTGGCTTCGGGATTTGACCCGTTACGGCGGAACCATCCTTATTGCGTGACTCATGGTCTCGGCGAAAGCAAGGTAAAGGTCATGTCCAACCACACCCTCTGCCAGCACACCAAGGAAGTGTGTCAAGTGGCATTAAGATTCGGTTGGTACATGTGGGTAAAGTTGTACACCCCTCCAGAGTAATAATCTTTTCGAAAAGCCGTGTTGACGGTTATGAACGCTTGGTGACCAGATTCTAATATCATAGAGAACTATAACCTAATCGTAAAACTTGGTAGATCAACGTGTGCTTAAGGATGCTTCCTCATGGGTACGAGGGGGTGATCCTAGTTAGGGTTCAGATGATGATGACATGGTGGATATAAAGATGATGATCAATACTTCGGAGATGTCGTTCTCTTATCCCATTTTAAAATACTCTGATTAGACGAGCTTCTTCTCTTTGTTGTTTTATAAACAAAGATGGCTTTATGCAAAACAACTCCACTAGCCATAAGTCTTGCGAAGTACACTGTAACATCCCAGCATTAGAGCTTAGAAATAAGCTAAACACAGATGTGTGCATTGCATTCATGCATCAGAAAATCCAGGGAATTTTCGCGCAAAACTAAGAAGCTATAAAGGGATCAAGATCTATTTTGTTCTAATGGAAACGTTAGCATAATTGCGATAGATTTTGACATGGCCTTTGTAGAATTATTATTTAAGGATGGAAGATATTCAAACATGAATTTGAATTTAAATTTGAATTCAAATGAATTTAGAAAATCCACAAATTGAATTATGGAATATTGAAATATTTGAGAGAAATGGAATGTTACTTCTAGAATAAAGTAATATGATAAAGTTATTGGAACACATATTATATTTACAATTATTCAAATAGATAAGATAATTGAAATTTAAATACAAAAGAAAAAAATAGAATTACAACAATAAATAAGAACTGAATTCATATTTATAAATAAGATATAAATATTACAAGATGAAGATTAAAAATAGAAAGAAAATTTAACTTTATTATACAAATATTATACTATTTTTACAAATGTTTAAATACAAATGAAAGATTACAATAATGAAGTGCAAAATAATAAAAAGGAAGACCTAAATTACATTTCCTAAACTAAGGTGAATCTTGTATCTTCTTTTCTTCTTATTCCTCTTTACCTGCAAAATAACTTAAAAGAAAACAAAACAGCAGAAATGGAAAACAGGGGGTTATGGGGGGTATGGTACTCTTAGGTTGGCAATGAAATGCATTGCTTGGTCATCATTGAGTAGAAATAAAAAAGGGCCAATGTATAATCTATTCTTATCATGATTTTGCCTCAGACAATTTGCATCACTGGCAGTAGAGGGGCAAGTTTCACCTAAGTCATATAAAAAGGTAAAAGGTAAAACATCAGGAAATATCAAGCAATCACTTGATTTTATCCATAATACACAGCAAGCAAGCTAGAAGCTTAGTCACTGCATGATGGTGTGTTGTCAAACACTAGAGGCATCACATGGGGTACAAATGGAAGAGCACAACCGTAGCTGATCAGATTAGAATTTCTCTACACACCACACTTAGCCCAAAACTAAACTTAGATCACTAGTTCATCATCAGGAACCACAACTGTTCTTTCTCAACACCACAAGATCACCCATCTAGATCAACACCATATCTCTAACCCTGGATGCTTAGTAAAGCCATCCAAGAGCTAGGACAAGGGGGAAAATCAATATCAACAACAGCTTGAGGAGAAGGATGCTGTCAGTAGCAGAAAAGTTATAGGAACTCAAGTAGACCAAGCAAGCAATCAAGATCCACTCAAGAAACATCAACTATTATTCTGCATATCAGGTTGGCAGCTTATAAGAGTAGTCATCATCTGCTCTGCTCACTTATTTCTTTATAGCATGGTTTCAGTGGGGGAAATAGAAGGCTCTCAGACTGGTGTAGAAATGCTACACCAGTGTCATCATTGAGCTAGGAGAAAAATTCAAGCATCTGTTCTTATATATAAAAATGATTAAGCCTTAGACTATGCATCATTGGCAGCCAAGGTTTATCTTTAGTAAGTAAAATCAAGTAGCAAATCATGTTGCTATATATATCACTACTGTGCACACTCATTTGAGGGACCACAGTAGGATTCTATAGCTAGCAGAAGCCACCATTTAGGGATCTAATAAATCATTCCCAATGAATTTTGTCATGTTTACAATACAAACAGGGCACACCAAATGAATTCAAATCATTTCCCTATTCAAGCATTTTAGGAATCATCTACAGATACACTCACTTGTTAACATCATATGGATAGCAACCCATGACCAATGCTACCAGCAACATCACCTCCTGGAATTGTCTTAGTCGACAGTACCAGAGCTAGTAATTAATCACCTAGCAGCAGTCTGGAGATAAAGAAGTATCTCCAATAAACAAGAATTGACAAAACAGAACAAAAATATGTATTGCAGTAAGTATACCAGCAATAGAACATATATGTGTACAAAATTGATCAAACATACATCTACTATACTCATAAAATTTTCCAAAGAGTATTGCATATGTGTATATACTACCACACCTCACATACACATAATCTGAGAGATATTTGTGTGAAACATATGCATCTTAGAATACATGCAAGCATTTAAACGAAAGACACAAGTTATAGTGTGCTTAAATCTTCAATGCCCACTCTTATACCTCACATACATCTTATTTGCTACATATTCGTGTGGATGCATTTAGCTAAAATAATTTTAGATATATCTTTGGCAAGAGCATATGTGAACTGTTTTATTAGATTTATTAACCAAGTAGAACAATTGGCCATACAAGTTTTACCCTAGTTACAACTAGAACTAAACCAGACTACTTAGAATAGATTACAAATTCCCATCTAGCATGGCAGCCAACCATATCTATTTTACCACCAAATGAAAGCAACAAATAATATTACTCATCAAAGTGTGGTGCACTGGAAATCACTACAACACCACTAATGGCCAATTCATACAACATCACAAATTGACTAACCAGAGTAAACTCCAGTAAGTACACCATTTCAGAATCATCCATTGTAGGTTATTGATGCATAGTATCCATACCAAAACCCCTATCAACCACTTAATCAAATCTAGGCCTAATTAGAACATCAATAACCAGCACTACATCAGCTATAGGACCAATAAGACCAACTAGATCAAGTAATTGCTACAAATGTTAATCAACCTAAGTCATCTCCAGGCTTAATGAGAATACTAAAATTAACCACCTAACATCCAAATTGGATAAATCGTCGACTCGAGGGTCGGTCACACAAGAATTACCTGGATCAAAGTAGGAGAAAATGCAGGAATAACATAATAGCCAAAATAGATATGGAATTCACCACCGGGGTTGCATTCACTACCGTCCCTCCGGCATTAGAAATAAGATTAGTCCATAGCAAGCCCTGGCTATGGGAAGTAGAGGACCATAAGTAGCCTAGCACCAACCAAAGATGGCCGGAAGAGATGCACCAGGGGTGCACAGCGAGGTCACATGTGAGAAGGGGCTACAGGAGAAGGTGAAGTCATTGCAAGAGAGCCATAGGAAGCGGACCTCGAACTGGAGACATAGGCAGGAGCGGTGAAGCGAGCTAGGCCGCGCCATCCCCGACGCCAACCAGCCGGAGCAGCGGGCTTGGGGGCGCGTTGTGGGAACAAGCCGTAGTGGCTAGGGTTTCACGGGCGCACGCGTCAGAGCCGAACCAGGATGAGGAAGAGAAGAATTGAGAGAGGATAGGGAGGCAAGGCATCACCGGCGAGCAGCTCCGCCAGATGCGGTCAATGGCGGCCGGAATAGCGGCAGGCGGCGACATACGCATTGGGAGCAGAAGGGGATGAGGAAGAGAGGTCGTGCGCGTGAGTGTGCGTGGATGAGAGGAATGAGAGAGAGAGGGGGTGTTGGGATGGGAATAGCCCAACTGGATGGGCTTAGGTGGGCCGAATCGGCCTAAGGGCCAAATTACCCTATACACCTAGTTCAATTAGCAAAGAAATAAAAACAAAAAGGTAATATACATTGATTATAAATTACCACAATACCTTAAATAATATTCAAATCTTAAACAAATGTAGGGAAATCCTAAAAATATAATTAATATGTCTAAATAATCACAAAAATGACATTTATCCAAGAAAAATATAAAACCACTTGATTAAACTAAATAAATACCATTAATTTATTAAAGGCACTAGAGTTCTCAATAAATTAAAATAATATAAAGAAATTTCCTAAAAATTAATAAAAATCATTTTTATGTATAAAAATAAATCTACTATTATATAAAAATACTAACTTAGAGTTTTACAAATAAAAACATAAAGCTAATATTTAAAGACACTTAATTATTTGAATAATTTTATAAAAATAAAGATAATACTTAAAAATAAATAAAATCCATTTTTAAGATCTTTAATAAGTATATTTTACTAGAAAAATACTATGTATGTTTCAAAAACATTTTAATAACATTAAATAATAAAACTCATTTACTTATTTTACTAAAATAAAATAACCACTTTGTTAATTCTTTAAATTTATTTACTAAATAAGAAATAATCACATTTCTTAATAAAACACTAAAACCTTTAAAATTAATTACTAAGTATAAATCCATAATCATAATAAAACTTAAGTATAACTATTAACTTTATAATACTCTTTTAAACCCTAAATCCAAATTCAAAACCACAATCTTTCAAATAATTTTATACATCATTCACTAATATTAAGAAGAAATGATCTTAAGATATAAATAATAGTTAACATGACTTTAAATCCAACCCTTCACTTAAATATAAAGTGAATAATTCCACACCTTAATTATACTCATCATAAATTTAAAACTTGGGAATAATTAAAACATATTACACCTTAAGTTTACTAACCCTTTTAAAGTTAACTTTAGTCTCAAAAATCTTATAACATTATGTATAATAAACTACTTATGTTTTTATAGTTAACTTTGGTCTATTTAACTTAATACATAAAGCATCAAGTCCAAACTAATCAATCAAACACCAAAATACATTGATCATGTTCTATTAACAATAAAAAATTGTTTAAACCTTAGAATGGAAATCTTTTCTTCAAATGTTATTCTTTTTGCCACTTTAAACAATAATCTTATAATAAGTTCTTCAATTCTTAACAACTCAATTCCAAGGATGTTTATCAATAATCACCAAATGACAATTAACCATAATCACATTATTTTATACTTTACTTGTATATATTGAATTGTTAACACTTAAGTTCCTTATAAAGGTCATTACTTATAAAGTAAAATTTGAAGATAAATCAACTCTTAAAAGAATCACTTGAATTCACTTCACTCAAAGTATTTGGAATTGAATTTGGGAGTTTTACAAAATGCATAGCATTACTTATGCATAACTGCATATTGCTTCTTTAAACAGTAGTCCTTACCAGACCAATGATGTTGTTTTTAGATATTGGATCTTATATTGTCTCGAAGATCGTGAGTGCATAATCTTGCAATCACAAAAGGCAAGTTCACACTTGCTCATGTCATTTGATTATTTTCTGTAAAGTATTTTGCAAATCTAGTATTGTCATCACCTGCATTTGAAAAAGCTCAGAAAACACTATTTTCATAATAATATGATTATAGGTTATTTACCATGAGGTAATAACCTACTATGAAAGTTCCGGTTGTAAAGGAACATATTATCTAGGACTTAACAACCAATGTCTCCAGTGATTCTTGTGTCGTATATTACGCGTTAACCATGAGATTTGGAATGGGACGGAGAATTCAGTTGTATCTTTTCCCTCTCGCATGGAGCCGGATGTGTGGGTCATGGCTGTTATCACTCATAGCATGCATATTAATTGGTAATTCGTAGAGGATATGCAGCATATGGGTGGGAACCCTCAACGTCCCACGATAGTTCCGGCATCTGAACGGTCTGTACTGCCAATTGTCGTAATTCAATAGGTGGGCTGGCGTACACCAAGGAGACATGCAGGGTCGCAGAGAAGGCAGTGATTGGCTTGGATCTTAGTCTGGGCCTCACACCAAGGAAGTGTGAACGAGTTCGCGTCCCGGATGTGCAACAAAGTGAAGATCCCTCATGGGTAAAGTAACGCACCTCTACAGAGTGTAAGAACTATAACTTGTTACTCCATGTTCCGGGAAGGAGCTACGAACGCGGCAGGAAAGGAACTCCATGAAAGTTCTGGTAAACCCGTGAAAGCTGACAGACATAGCTTGTCAAAATAAAAGCAACCTTTTAAGAAATGTTTATGAAAACTTGCATTTCCTATGACCTACGGTCTGTGGCAGTAGATATTATGCATCCAACACTCCTTTTCTAGTGAACTTGCTGAGTACGCTCATACTCAACATATCTTCTTAACCCTTGCTAGATTCTGAAGCCATTAAGACGACGTCTACATCAAGTTATGCTCTGGGAATCATCATCAAAAGCTAAAGCTCTTCAATAAAGTCAACATATACACCAGCTCAAGTGAAGACGAAGTTACTGATTAGATAGGAATATAATCTCTAGCCATAGAACCTATTTCTTTAGTGTATTGCAATAGCACCAATGCCAGACCAATAGTTCGGATACTAGTCTTATTAGTATGATAGTTTTTGAGTTGTTTATTTCTGATTCTTATTTGTAAGAAGTTTCTTTCTCTTTCTTTAACCTAGAGTGTTCTCTGGATCTTGTGTAAAGAGTTGAGTTGTAACCTATAGTCATGTCTTGGACCTGCTGTGTTGTAAGATCCCACCCTTATAAAGGTATGGATCCCTGTGATTGCAATGCTAGTCCCTGGATCAATTTCTAGCATCCCCAGTTTAAGATGAAGTACACTGAAACAAAGGTCATTATTACAACGTCATTCCGGAGATAACATAGTCTCTTACAACTCCATAGCCATAGGCTAGTACAAGAGTTTAACTTAACAAGATAAAATAGAAGTCTTCATCTTCATGTGCCACAGGCAAGCATGTTGAGTGTAGACTCATAACTCCTAATCATCATCAGAGTAACCTGCAACATCATAAGTTACAACCACAGTGGATCAATACATTGGAATAGTATTGGCAAGTGATACTTTAGTAGAATATTAACATCTATTTACTACATGAATTTGGCTAAGTGTAGCTTAGGCTTGCTTTGCTCAAGATAGGTTTTACCTATCAGTTGAAAACACTAAGTTTTTCTTTGACAAAACCTTCCCAAAGGAACCACCAATAGAAATTGGTGAACCTTCACCCTTGCCCAACCACAAGTTTTAACTTAGAAAATTGGGATGAGGAGATTCTTGATAGATTCCATGTCTTGATGCTCAAATTGTCCAATACCAGGGACATGGCTAAGTACTTAGGTTCTTTCATCTGCAGAGGTTGTGCACTTTCCCCACAAGACATGATTTTCACCAAGACAGGACCTTTCAGAAGCCTTCCTTTAGACCAAAATGGACGCGCTCCAAACCTATCAATCCCTTACCACCAACTGTCCATTTGGCTAAGTTATTGCAACCTATATGATCTAGGCAGAGCCCATAATGCCATGTGGCTGCACTAGAAGCTTCTTAACATTTGGCATCTCAAATCCCTTTGTTCCTGGGTGGAAATCCACAAGTGAGATACACAAGGTAAACCATAGAAATGGGCCTTGTGTAACCACTCAACCAAAAACCTCCAAGCAATTACCAATCCACCCAGGTGTTTCATTCACTTAGTTGTTTTATTAAGCAAAACCATCAGTCAAAGACTTAGAAATATTTTCCATAGCATGTATATATAATCCACCCTTGGTTACTACTAGATAGGCTAAGCATGGCAATAGAAAGTATCTTAAATTAGAGGAAATTCTAACAATTCTACCACTAATAGGATTTCCAAAGCATAGCATGTAGATACTTAGTAAAATTATTCATGCAAGCCCTATGCAAAATATTTCTAATGCATAGTAAAAATATTGGGATAAAATATGAAGCACCACTTGCCTTGGTAGTTGGGGGAGTAGCAACAATCTTCACAACCACAATCACTACTAGCACCAAAATCTACACATAAAATGATAGCACCAAAAATATATGAATGCATGCAAATGCCATGTGATGATTTTTCTAAATCAAACAATACAAGTGAAACAGTACTTAATCATAAACAAAACAATTATACACTAAATAAAATTGATTTGGCCCTTAGAACATTTTCCATATAATTTTTATATACAAAATAGGCTTAGAAATGTCTCTGCAAAAACAACTCATTTTACAGATGACATTTATTAAACAAAGTGCATAAATGGATAGAATTCTTTCTCCTGATTCCAATGATATAAAATTTGCAAAATTTGAACGTGTGGATCAAAAGTTATGAATTGTGCAAGTTTGAACAACTAATAGATCTAATTTCAGATTTTAAATTTAAAACACAGACACGCGGCGTGTTCTGATTGGCTCATACCGGTTCGGCCGGATCGATCAACGTGGGATGCACGATCTAAATGAAATCGCATGGGCCAGATCTATTCGTACCCCTTTGATAAGTGATCTAATCCTATGCGCTAGATCTAGATCCAACGGCTGCCAAGCATGCGACCAAGGATGGGCGGCGCGAATGGATGTTGGCGGCGGCGCTACTGGCGACGGTGTTCCGAAGATTCCAGAGGGCGCTAGGGGCAGTGGCGGTGCTTACTAGCGTCGCAAGGTTGCGAGGAAGCTCAAGATACTGCTAGCGTGGACAGGGGCGAGCTGCTGTGGCCGTAGGAGCTCGTCGGAGTTGAGGACAGCGTCGGGTGCACGGTGACGAAGACGTAGGCGACGCTCTGGATCACCCTAGCACAAACCAGGTGTATCAGGAGGTGCGCAAGGTCACGGCGAACACTACTAGGTCAAGGAGAAGACAAGGGGCGGTCGGGTTTTACCTCAATCGCTCGTCGGAGTCGAGCGGCGGTTCTGACGTTTGCGGGTGTGAACTGGGACGGTGACCTGGGTCACGAGAGGGCAAACAAATGGCATCAGGAGATGCGCAAGATCATGCTGGTCACGCTTGTTTGAACCAGAGGCTGAGGGGCGGTCGGAGCTCACCGTAATCGCAAGTCGGAGGTCGTCGGTACCGCGGTGGTTTGAGTTCGAATGCGAGCAGCCTGGTGGCGGAATGAGCGAGGGAAGTGAGGGGAAAGATGCGGGGTGGGGACGGGGTTTTGTAGCCAGAGCGGGGGCGATAATTATGCGCTGATTGAATGGGATTTAAGCGGGGTTTAAACACGGCGTCACTGCGTGGTGGTAACGGCGGAGCGGTCGTCGCGCGGTAATTAAGGACGATGATGACGGGGCAAGGTGGGTCCAAGGCGTCAGCGGGTGGGTGCGTGCGGCTGCGGTGAGAAACAGTGGGAGAAGGGAAACCCCGGGTGGGATGTTTTAGCTACTGGGCCGAAAGGGTGGCGCAGGCCCGTTTCCTATTCTTTTATCTTTTTCTTTTTCTGTTTGAATTTCCAGGAATCCTTTTCAAATGATTTCAAATGTGTTTGAATTCAAACACTCTCTGGATTTTTATAAAGTGAAACCTGCACATCATTGGCTACATAACAATGTTGTACACTTGAAATTGCATTGGCACATTTGGAATTTTAAAATAAACAATGCTTTTATCAAATGCTTAGTAAAGACATAAATATGGTTTTAAATTTTATACTTTGTTTTGAAATCTTTGTCCAAGCTTTGGAAAACATCAATCAACCATAGGATCAAATATCTTTGGTTTAAAACAATTAATCTCATACTAGAGAGTAGCATTGGGCCCATGCCTTGCTTACATAAAATAATAGACATTCAAATGCTTCTGTTTTGAAATGACATTGAAAATGATCCTAAAATGATTATGAATGCATGGATGGTATGCAAACTTTGAAATCATGATTTTTGGGATGTTACAAATCTAAACCCCTTAAGGTGAATCTCGCCTTCGAGATTCGGATTGGCTAGCAAATAGGTGAGGGTGGTCTTTCCGAAGGTCATCCTCTCTTTCCCATGTTGCTTCTTCTTTGGAATGATGGTTCCATTGAACTTTGCAGAATTTGATAGTCTTTGTCAGAGTAACTCTTTCTGCAGTCTCAAGAATCTTGATAGGTTTTTCCTCATAAGTGAGATCACTTTCCAATTGGACCTCCTCCAAAGGTATAGTATCCTTCAAACAAGTTTCTTCCATCTCTGGATGTCATTTCTTTAGCTGACTCACATGAAACACATTGTGAACGATAGACAATGATTCCGGCAATTCAATCTCATAAGCTACTTATCCTTTATGACTCAGAATCTTGAATGGTCCAACATATCTTGGGGCCAATTTTCCTTTGACTCTGAATCTCTTCACTCCATGAAGTGGTGACACTCTAAGATAAGCTCTATCACCCACTTCATAGGTGACTTCTCTACGCTTAGGATCTGCGCAGCTCTTCTGTCGGGACTGTGTTATCTTCAATCTATCCTTTCCTAGCTTGACTTTCTCTTCAGCCTCTTTGATTAGTTCTGGTCCGAAGAAATTTCTTTCTCCCACACCATTCCATAGCAATGGGGTAGTACACTTTCTTCCATAGAGAAACTCAATTCGTGCCATCTCAATACTGGCTTGATAGCTGTTGTTATAAGAGAATTCTGTGTAAGGCAGACTTTCATCCCAACTAGCTCCATAGTCTAGAGCACATGCCCTCAACATATCCTCTAGAATCTGGTTGGTCCTTTCTGTCTGTCCATCAGTCTGGGGATGAAAAGCAGTACTGAATTCCAATCTCATTCCGAATGATTCATGCAGTTGCCTCCAAAAATGAGAAGTGAATTGAGTTCCCCTATCACACACAATACTCTTGGGTACTCCATGCAGACACACAATCCTATTCATATAGATCTTGGCCAACTTGCACTTGTATAGGTTGTCTTCACGGGCATGAAATGAGCCACTTTAGTGAGGCGATCCACTACTACCCAAATCCCGACCTGGTCCTTGGCAATTCGGTGATAAAGTCCATGCCAATCTTGTCCCATTTCCAGTCAGGAATAGGTAGTGGTTGTAGCAATCCTGCTGGTTTCTGATGTTCCGCTTTCACTCTACTACATACATCACACAAAGCAATATGTTCGGCGATGTACTTCTTGAGATTATTCCACCAAAATCTTTCCTTCATATCCATGTACATTTTGGTGTTACCCGGATGAATGGAATATGGTGAGTTGTGTGCTTCCTGTAAAATCAGTTTCCAAAGCTCTGGATCTTGCGAAACGCAGATACGTTTTTTCCATACCATAAAGTACCTTGTTCGTCTTCATGGAATCCTTTGGATTTTCCTTTGCCAATATTTTCCTTAATCTCTTCAATTTCCTTGTCTGTCTTTTGGGCTTCCTTGATTTTGTCCAACAAGGTGGGTTGAACATCCAATGACATGAGATGTCCTTCAGGCACAATTTCTAATCTGAGGTCTCTAAATTGGGCGCACAGATCATCTGGCAACTCTCCCTTAGTAAGGCCATTCACAAATACCTTATGGCTTAGTGCATCTGCTACAACATTTGTTTTACCAGGGTGGTATTGCAAACTCAAGTCATAGTCCTTGATGAGTTCTAGCCATCTTCTTTGTCTCATGATGATTTCTTTCTGAGTGAAGATATACTTCAAACTTTTGTGATCTGTGAACACTTCACATCGCTCTCCCAAAAGATAATGTCTCCATGTTTTGAGTGCATGGACAACAGAGGCTAACTCCAAATCATGAGTAGGGTAATTTACTTCATGAGTTTTGAGTTGTCTCGACACATATGCCACTGCTTTCCCTTCTTGCATCAGAACTGCACCTAATCCATGATGAGATGCATCACAATACACTTGGAAATCCTTCTCCAAATCTGGCAGATATAGGACTGGTGCTGTAACTAGTCTCTTCTTCAATTCCTGAAAGCTGAGTTCACATCCTTTAGTCCAAGAAATTTCTTGTCTTTCTTTAGTAACTCCGTCATTGTCTTAGCTACCTTGGAGAAATTCTCAATGAATCTTCTATAGTATCCTGCCAAGCCAAGGAAACTACAAACTTCCTTCACTAACTTAGGAGATTCCCATTGAGTTACAGCTGACACTTTTGCAGGATCGACTGCTACACCATCTCCTAACACAACGTGTCCAAGAAATCCAACTTCATTCAACCAGAATTCACACTTGCTGAATTTGGCATATATCTTATGCTCTCTAAGCTTCTCAAGTATCAAACGCAAATGTCCTTCATGCTCTTCTTTTCTCTTGGAGTAGATCAAAATGTCATCGATGAAAACGACAACAAACTTGTCAAGGAACTCCATGAACACCTTGTTCATCATATTCATGAAGTAAGCTGGTGCATTGGTCAATCCAAACGGCATCACGGTGTACTCATACAATCCATACCTAGTGGTGAAAGCTGTCTTAGGTATGTCTTGTTTCCTTATCATAAGCTGAAAATAGCCTGACCGAAGATCAATCTTTGAGAACACACAGGCTCCTTCTAACTGATCAAACAAGTCATTGATTCTGGGCAAAGGATATTTGTTCTTGATAGTGAACGATAATCGATGCATAACCTTTGACTTCTATCTTTCTTTTCCACAAACAAGACTGGTGATCCCCAAGATGAAGAACTTGGTTGAATAAATCCTTTCTACAACTGTTCTCCAAGTTGTTTCTTGAGTTCTTTCAACTCATCAACTGACATCTTGTAAGGTCTCTTTGCTATTGGTCCTGATCCTGGCAGCAAGTCAATCTGAAATTCCACATCTCTATCTGGTGGCATTCCCGGCAATTCCTCTGGAAAAACATCTGAATATTCTCTCACAATTGGCACACAGTCTAAGCTAACCCCCTTAAGAGAATTTAGCTTACTCCCTTTTGATTCAAAGTTGGACTTGAATCTTATCCGTTTCTTTTCCGGGGTTGTGAGTGCGACAGTATGATTGGCACAATCTAGTACTCCCTTGTACTTAGTCATCCAGTCCATTCCCAAAATAAAATCCAATCCTTGGGAATCTAGGATTATCAGACTCACTGGAAACTTATGTTTTCCAAATTCTATCACTAGATCACGACATCCAAGACTTACTATCATGTCTCCACTGGGAGAACTTACTTTTATTGGACACCCAATATTTTCAGTTGGAAACCCATTTCTATCAACAAATGCTTTTGATATGAATGAATGTGATGAACCAGTATCAAAAAGAACAAGTGCTGGAATAGAATTGAGTTTGAACTTACCAGCCACAACATCAGACTCCTCATAAATCTCTTCCACATTGATGTGGTTCACTTGTCCCTTTTGGAAAGGGTTGGGCTTGTTGGTTCCTCCAACTTTCTTTTCTGGGCATTCATTTGCATAATGCCCCAGCTTCTTACACTTGAAACATTCAACCTGACTGATATCTCTCTTTGCAGGCTGACTACCACTTCCACTTCCACCTCCACTGTGGTGACTCTTGTGTCCACTCTTGTGGTTCTTGTATTTGTCATTATCATGACTACGGTGATGCTTGTTGTCATGATGGCGGTTGTGGATGTGGTGGTTATTGTAATTCCCATGTTTGTGGGATCCATAACTCCCACTATCATCATGATGGGAACGCTTGTGAGACGATCCCGAGCTGTGCTTGTCAGAGCTGTGCTTCCTCTTTCTGCTTTCAACCTGTTTCATCTTGTTCTTCAAGATGGTAGCCTTGTCACAAAGTGATTGGTAGGTTGGGACATAGGCAACAGATAGCTGCAGATTTAGTTCATCGTTTAGTCCTTCGAGGAATTTCTCCTTCCTCTTGGCATCAGTATCAACTTCATCCGGTGCATAACGCGCCAGATTGTTGAACTCCTCCATATATTCAGCCACGCTGCGGTGACGCTGCTTCATGTTATGGAACTCCTTCTTCTTTAAATTCATCACCCCGGATGAGATGTGAGCTGTACGAAAACCGTCTTCAAAGATAGCCCATGTCACATCCTCAATGGGAGTGGTGATCTGGAAGTTATCCCACCAAGTGGCTGCTGGTCCTTCCAATAGATGTGCTGCAAACCTGGCCTTCTCCTCGTCTATGCAGCCGACAGTTACCAAATCCTTGTTCACCGAACGTAGCCAATCATTGGCCACGATGGGATCAGTATTTCCTGAGAACTTTGCAGGTCTCAGTCTTAGGAATCTGGTGCGCATGTCAAATCCTGGTGGATTGTTCTGATTGTTGTTGTTGTTGTTGTTGTTCTGATTCTGCATAAAAGTGGTCATCATCTGCATCAGATGTGCCTGTGTTGTCATCAGCTGCTGCATCTCGGGGGTGACATTGTTGTTGTTTGGGTTGGGGTTGGCACGTCGAGGAGGCATCTGTGGTTTTCATAAGGATAAGAATGAGATATCCATAGATGCTTAACATGCACAATACATCACATAGACAATCACCAAAAAAAGCATCAAAATAACATAAGTTTCAATGACATAAACAACAAGTTTGAAAAAGTAAACACACCATAGCAAGCCACCCATATGTTGGATGGTCATTGCGACTCAATAATGATAAGCATGGTAAATGAAAGGTAAATGAGTAGTCATCACTACTCCTCTGCATCAACCTCCTCATCAACAAGTGTAAGACCTGCATTCTCCATAGCGGTCTTGTATTCCTCGACATTGGTAGTCAAGGCCTCTATCTTGTCCCTAAGAGCCCTCTTTTGTGAGCGAAGTCTCTCAATCACACCCTGCTGGTGCTCGAGCTCGAAGTCCTTGGCCTCTAGCTCTTCCTTCATCTCCCGGATCTTCTTGTTCCGGTCCTGGACTCTCATCTCTTGGCTCTTGAATTTCCTATCCTGTCTCTCAAACTTGGCCTCCATTTCCTTGACTATCTCGTCTTGCTCCACGAAGAGCTTGTCCTTCTCACGAAGCTGCACCTAGAGCTTGTCATTGCTGAGCATGACGTTGGTCCTATCAATATCTAGGTGCCTGATAAGAACCTCTAAGTCCTAGAGGTACAGGCGAATCGGCTCCACCGTCTCTGTAGCAGCATCCTTGAACTCAATAGCCTCACCCTCCTCGTCGTGTCTCCCGAAGGGGTGAAAGTAAAGACCTCTAATCTCTATGGAGTGTCTCCCTATCAGACGCCCAAGTAACTCCTGCATAACTATATCTAAGCCATTCTCCTTGTCGTCATGCATCAACTTGAAGGTGATGGTCTCCGTGGTCGGCTCTGTCTGGCGTCCGGGCTGAGTGATTCTGAATCCCCAAAGGTCCTTCCTATCAAACTTGGTGAGGGGAAGAGTCATGATGCTAGGGAGCGGAAGGTTGAGCACACTAGTGAGCTTAATAAGACGAGTGCCAAAACGAGTTCCCTTGAACTCTTCGGTCGTGTTGATAATAACAGCAGGCATCTATTTTTTATAAGATAGAGAAAAGTTAGAATCAACATCAATAGAGAAAATCACAAGACAAAGTATCACAAGCATATCTTTGGCAACAATCACACAAGTGATGGCATACACAAATCCATTAAAAGCATCAAAGGTCCAACATAACTTAGATAAAATTTCTGGAAATAAAACGATAAGTGTGGTGGTCCAACTAACGAAGTACATTACAATCCCATCTCACTTGCCATGTTGGCTAACAGGGCATCCCTAGAGGCAATCTATCGATCCTGATCACATGACTCCATTGCTAAGTCTATGATGTCCTCTCTTAAACGTTGGTTGGTAGCCTCTAACTCTTGAGTATGCTTCTTTTCTTCCCTAAGGTCATTTTGGGTGTTAAGCATTCTGCACTTGAGTCTATCACCAAGCTCCTTGATAGCCTTCCAAGCTGCATCTCTTGCAGATTGAAAGAATGTCATGTGCATTACTGAGTTGGTGACCATGCAGAATCCTAATTCCTTGTGGTTGTATTCCTTGTTTTTGTACAAGCGAAGTTGTACCCACCAGTACTCTACTCCTTGATCCATCACGGGGAATCCTTTGTACACAGCTGCACCATGTATCCCCATGGCAACCATGAGGTCCTTGAGGGCCTTGGGGAATTCTGTCTCACAATCCAAGGTCATGGTCATGAGTGGTCCCTTCGTCACGGCTTCGTTGATGGAGTTCATCTACAAATAGAGATGAGAAATAAGATTAGAAAAGTTTACGAGAGGAAAAAGACAAGTGTGGAAATGGTTGAATTTTTTTCCTTAGTGGTTTCTAATCCAATCCTAGGGTCATAATCCTACAGGCAACACAGTGCTCTAATACCACCTGTAAGATCCCACCCTTATAAAGGAATGGATCCCTGTGATTGCAATGCTAGTCCCTGGATCAATTGCTAGTATCCACAGTTTAAGATGAAGTACACAGAAACAAAGGTCATTATTACAACGTCATTCCAGAGATAACATAGTCTCTTACAACTCCATAGCCATAGGCTAGTACAAGAGTTTAACTTAACAAGATAAAATAGAAGTATTCATCTTCATGTGCCACAGGCAAGCATGTTGAGTGTAGACTCATAACTCCTAATAATCATCAGAGTAACCTGCAACATCACAAGTTACAGCCACAGTGGGTTAATACATTGGAATAGTATTGGCAAGCGATACCTTAGTAGAATATTAACATCTAGTTACTACATGAATTTGGCTAAGTGTAGCTTAGGCTTGCTTTGCTCAAAATAGGTTTTACCTATCAGTTGAAAACACTAAGTTTTTCTTTGACAAAACCTTCCCAAAGGAACCACCAATAGAAATTGGTGAACCTTCACCCTTGTTCAACGACAAGTTTTAACCTAGAAAATTGGGATGAGGAGATTCTTGATAGCTTCCATGTCTTGATGCTCAAATTGTCCAATACAAGGGACATGGCTAAGTACTTAGGTTCTTCCATCAACAGAGGTTGTGCACTTTCCCCACAAGACTTGATTTTTACCAAGACAAGACCTTTCAGAAGCCTTCCCTTAGACCAAAATGGACGCGCTCCAAACCTATCAATCCCCTACCACCAACTGTCCATTTGGCTAAGTTATTGCAACCTATATGATCCAGGCAGATCCCATAATGCCATGTGGTTGCACTAGAAGCTTCTTAATATTTGGCATATCAAATCCCTTTGTTCCTGGGTGGCAATCCACAAGTGAGATACACAAGGTAAACAATAGAAATGGGCCTTGTGTAACCACTCAACCAAAAACCACCAAGCAATTACCAATCCACCAAGGTGTTTCATTCACTTAGTTGTTTTATTAAGCAAAACCATAAGTCAAAGACTTAGAAATATTTTCCATAGCATCTATATATAATCCACCCTTGGTTACTACTAGCTAGGCTAAGCATGGCAATAGCAAGTATCTTAACTTAGAGGAAATTCTAACAATTCTACCACTACTAGGATTTCCCAAGCATAGCATATAGATACTTAGTAAAATTATTCATGCAAGCCCTATGCAAAATATTTCTAATGCATAGTAAAAGTATTAGGATAAAATATGAAGCACCACTTGCCTTGGTAGTTGGGGGAGTAGCAACAATCTTCACAACCACAATCACTACTAGCACCAAAATCTACACATAAAATGATAGCACCAAATTCACATATCAAAATATACAAGCAAAAATATATGAATGCATGAAAATGCCATGTGATGATTTTTCTAAATCAAACAAGACAAGTGAAACAGTACTGAATCATAAACAAAACAATATACACTAAATAAAATTGATTTGGCCCTTAGAACATTTTCCATATAATTTTTATATACAAAATAGGCTTAGAAATGTCTCTGCAAAAACAACCCATTTTACAGATGCAATTTTTTAAACAAAGTGCATAACTAGAGAGAATTATTTCTCCTGATTCCAATGATATAAAATTTGCAAAATTTGAACGTGTGGATCAAAAGTTATGAATTTTACAAGTTTGAACAACTAATAGATCTAATTCCATGTTTTAAATTTAAAACACAGGCACGCAGCGTGTTCTGATTGGCTCGTACCGGTTCGGCCGGATTTTTTTTTCAATTTCAGATTGAAGAAGGGGTTCCACGAAGGAATGCCCCGTAGGAACCTTTCTTTGGATACCAAGATTTCTGACATCTTATCCTCGTAGTTTAAAATTCTCAAATCGAATCAATATCCCTATTGGTAACCCTTTTTTTTGGCCACTACCACCAAAGCAAACCCTAGTTTGAGGATAGAACTATGCTATGGATTGGTATGGATTCTAAAAACAGAGTATCAGCACGCCTAGTTACTCTCTTGCCCAAACTTATGCGGAGTACAAATTTATCGAGTTCGATCAGTACTATAAAACCCAAGTATTTTATTTATCAGGCGGCACCCAGATTTGAACTAGGGATAAACGATTTGCTGTCCCCTGCCTTACCGCTTGTCCATGCCGCCAAAAAATCCGAGCGAAAATCGATAAAAGAGCAACTATTCATGCACGTTTTCTTACGAAAACCCCCTTTTTTATTTGGAATATAATTCCCCTTCCTTTTTCCAATCTTTTTTTAAAAAATTATTCCTGCTTTTTTTTTCCTGTTTCTATTATTCTCAACATGGGCCGCACGATCTAAATGAAATCGCACGGGCCAGATCTATTCGTACACCTTAGATAAGTGATCTAATTCTATGCGCTAGATCTAGATCCAACGGCTGCCAAGCATGCGACCAAGGATGGGCGGCGCGAATGGATGCTGGCGGCGGCGCTACTGGCGACGATGTTCCGACGATTCTAGAGGGGGCTAGGGGCAGTGGCGGTGCTTACTAGTGTTGCAAGGTTGCGAGGAAGCTCAAGATACTGCTGGCGTGGACAGGGGCGAGCTGCTGTGGCCGTAGGAGCTCGTCGGAGTTGAGGACAGCATCGGGTGCACGGTGACGAAGACATAGGCGACGCTCTGGATCACCCTAGCACAAACCAGGTGTATCAGGAGGTGCGCAAGGTCACGAAGAACACTACTGGGTCAAGGAGAAGACAAGGGATGGTCGGGTTTTACCTCAATCGCTCGTCGGAGTCGAGCGGCGGCTCTAACGTTTGCGGGCCTGAACGGGGACGGCGACCTGGGTCACGAGAGGGAAAACAAATGGCATCAGAAGACACGAAAGATCATGCTGGTCACGCTTGTTTGAACCAGAGGCAGAGGGGCGGTCGGAGCTCACCGTAATCGCACGCCGGAGGTCGTCGGTACCGCGGTGGTTTGAGTTCGAATGCGAGTAGCCTAGTGGCGGAATGAGCGAGGGAAGTGAGGGGAAATATGCGGGGTGGGGAGGAGGTTTTGTAGCCAGAGCGGGGGCGAGAATTATGCGTTGGTTCAATGGGATTTAAGCGGGGTTTAAACGCGGCGTCACTGCGCGGTGGTAACGGCGGAGCGGTCGTCGCACGGTGATTGAGGACGATGATGACGGGGCAAGGTGGGTCCAAGGCGTCAGCGGGTGGGTGCGTGCGGCTGCGGTAAGAAAAAGAGGGAGAAGGGAAACCCCGGGTGGGTTGTTTTAGCTACTGGGCCGAAAGGGTGGCGCATGCCTGTTTCCTATTCTTGTATCTTTTTCTTTTTCTGTTTAAATTTCCAGGAATCCTTTTGAAATGATTTCAAATGTGTTTGAATTCAAACTCTCTCTGGATTTTTATAAAGTGAAACCTGCACATAATTGGCTACATAACAATGTTGTACACTTGAAATTGCATTGGCACATTTGGAATTTTAAAATAAACAATACTTTTATCAAATGCTTAGTAAAGACATAAAAATGGTTTTAAATTTTATAGTTCGTTTTGAAATCTTTGTCCAAGCTTTGGAAAACATCAATCAACCATAGGATCAAATATCTTTGGTTTAAAACAATTAATCTCATACTAGAGAGTAGCATTGGGCCCATGCCTTGCTTAAATAAAATAATAGACATTCAAATGCTTCTGTTTTGAAATGACATTGAAAATGATCCTAAAATGATTATGAATGCATGGATGATATGCAAACTTTGAAATCATGATTTTTGGGATGTTACATGTGTTTCTGTTGTACCACTCCGAGGGATGTAATACTAGTGAACGGTGTTTCATTGGTGTTATGTCAATGATTATAGTGTACTACATCATGTAGTGGTATGTTGGGTCACCGCATACACCCTGTACTCACCCTTGCTTTGTCGATACTTTTGGAAGAGTAAGTGTTCCCTTGAAGACGAGTTCCGTACTACATCAACACCGACGAGTATCTTGGGGTTCCCGGCCGGAAGCCTGGAATCTATGGGCTTCGACATCATCGTTATGATTCAGGCCTCTTAAGCATTTGTTAAGTTTGCTATACTTAATAGCATAATTTGCCTTCCATTGTTTGATGTTTGTGGTCAGTGACCTCTGCTTGTAATAATTTGGCTCTTCGCTTAGTTATGAGCTTGCTGTAATAATTTTTGTGTCGTAGGATCACTGATGTGTTACCGATTCTTCACTGGATATCCTCGAGCTCAACGTTAAGCTTATGTCAGACGGAGGTATGGGATTTGTTTAGCCCTGATCCCGGGGGTGTCACAAAGATGCAGCGGTTGATGAACATGGAGATCGATGCCTTGGCCTCCTAGATCTGCGTAGGGTGAAGATGGATCCCTAGGGAAAGTTCCCCCTCCAGATGCCTTCTGGAGGTTAGGTTTCAGTGAGTTCTGGGTGTTCTGTATGTCATCTATCTGAACCAGTTGCACGGGGTGAAACTATTTGAGGAGGCGGAGGCGGCGCCAACTATACGGCGGCGGCCCGTATAGTTGGTCGTTAACCTCTCTGTATCCTCCTATTGCTTCGGGTTTTCTTCTAATATTATTAATATTTCCCAAATAAGCAATTTACGTAGTTTTTGGCTCCTTTTCTCTCTATTACAACTGCTCCAAGAATTTTGTCCTTTGGATCCATCATCTGATCTGAGCCTAGTGAAAATAAACATAAAAAGTGCATGCGAACACCGCAAAATACCAAAATCCTACATCTACAATACAAAATAATAATATAGAAAATTATGCAAATATGCACTCATCAAATTCCCCAAGCTTAGACTCTTGCTCGTCCCGAGCAAGTTTAGCTTAATGGATGTGATTCGCATATTCATGAAGCTAAGTCGATAAAATAAATGAGGTAGTTGCAACATAGGTTTATCATAAAGGATACATATAAATAAGTTCATGAATAGTATGTTACTCGAACCATTGGAATAATATTAGCAGGCTTCTACACCTTTAGCAATTAACAGTTCATAAAAGATTATTCTCAACATGATGTTAAAGTATCCGGTTCAACCGAATGAGTTAGTGAGGTAGTCCCAAGTTTTTTTAGGATTAACATATTCAGTTGGGATTTAAAATATCAAACGTCTCTTTGTCTTACTACAATATGGTGGTATATGCCTACTTTCTCTTTGCATATTCGCTCTTTTTCTTCATCTTTTTTTTCTTTTTTTTATATATATTTGTGCTCACACTTTTGTTTAAGTGTTGTGCAAAGAAGCTAGCCATATATTCCACTCCATGTAGGAATTTCAAAGTTTAACGATCTCAATCATCAAATTACAAATATATCTGAAGCATCTTTATTACTTGAGTATTGTACCTCAACCTCTTCTCACTCTATTTGGTAGCACTTATAATTTCTCCTTTGTTGAAGGTTTTTTCTTTTTCATCTTAATTAATTATATAATCTATCCTTTTTGTAAATCAAACCATTCACCTATAATATATTGATCAAATTATCTTTAGATGTTCCATTAATACCAATGGTGTGGAAGACTACTATTGCTATCATCAAGTGCAAGTAAAATCACACTCAGGGCATTCATATATCCAATAAGACAAACTCAATAATGCTCCATATATTATAATAGAACTCAGAATTTCATAAGAGGGATCGACTATTCCTGGAGAGAATCTAATGATGCAAAATTTATTTATGATATCGAACTAATGCAAAACTAGAATAAAAAATAAAAACTTGTAAGATAGATTACAAGGTCTTAAAGATCTCCCCAAGCTTGGAATCAAGCCAGGCGGGATCAAATAATCCCTCACGATTATTTGATACCGTATTTATTTTAAGGTCACTGCGGCGCCATGGCACGTGTTATCTTCTCTTCATGGGCCACCCTAAGGCGGGGTGATTGATTGATGGCCTCTAGTTCTTTAATGCGCAGCTTGTAAAGAAGATTATTCTTCTTCATCATTTTCACTTGCTCTTTAATGATATCATTGTTGTTTTGGAGTGTTTGTATCTCCTTGAGACTCATGGTGAAGCCTGCTTTGATGGTATGCTTGATATCTTCATCAAGTTTATCAAGATAAACTCGCAGCCATCGGAGATGTCTGGGCGTCCCTGGTGCCTCCTTGTTTATCTCTTCAATCTTCAACTCGAGAGCCTTCAACACCTTCTTTTGATGTTCTTTGTCATTGTCAAAGAACTCGAAAGGGGTGATCTCCTTGCCTTGCTAGACATTGCTATCGATCTCCATGGGAGCTCCTCCCCTTGGCCTCTTGGATCTTGATGGCTCTGTGTTGTGTTTTCCCTTGTATGAACAAGAGGTAGATTTGTTCTTGGTGATTTGTGATTAGAGAGAGGCACAAGGGAGGTTTATAAGAGGGGTCAGAGGTCGGTAAAACTCGCAAAAAACACTAAATTGTCATCCAAAAAAACAATCCAAACCGACTAGAAAAAGAAATCGCGGATTTGGAGGATTCCTGCGCCGTAACGACCAACTATACGGTCGCAACCCATATAGTTTCGGCCATATAGTTGGTTCTGGGCAGGTAATTCCAAATATTTCAAGCCCAGGTCAGTTAGGTTACCAACTAAGAACCAACAAAAACGTTTTTTAATCGATAAAAAACGAAAATGGGTTGAGGATACAAATCTTTGACGACCAATTATACGGTGGGAGAATTTTCTCTGGCCATATAGTTGCGGCCGTATAGATGTGGTACCCCGAAAAGTTTCTCAAAGGGGATGCAGAATGTTTAACGACCAACTATACGGCGAGATATTTTTGTCCGGTCGTATAGTTACGCTCGTATAGTTATAGCATCTGAAAGTTATTACGCGAGGACGATACGGAACGTTTAACGACCAACTGTACGGCGGGAGATTTTTCTCCATCCGTATAGTTGTAGAAAGCCCTCAAAAACTTTAGAAAAACAAGAGGAATTCAAAGGAAAAAATTTAGAAGTAGAAACTGTGAAAATAAAGCACTTATTAGAGTTAGAAAACTTACCTTCCACTTACGATTTACTTAGTCGGGAGTTACAAGCTCGTCCAACAATAATGACTTCTTTTTCCTGGGATGATTTGACCTTAGCGCATATAATAATTCTTGAAAACAAAAATCATCAAGACTAAAATTCCTCTCAATAATATCAATATCTTGCTGGGCACATAGAGATGATGCATCCACTGTATTTGCTTCTTGTCTCTGCATAATCTACAACTCAAATTCTTGAAGTAGAAGGATCTAACGAATCAGTTTTGGCTTATGAAACTTCCTCTTCGGGAGTTCTTTTAAACCATCACGATCCGTATGAACTCTTACTTTTGAATCAACAATATAAGAACGAAACTTATCACAAGATAAGAATACAGCAAAGAGTTATCTTTCTTCCTTAGGGTAATTCTTTTGAGCACTATTGAGAGTTCTACTAGAATAATGTATAATATTAAATCTGCAACCTATGTGTTGTCCTATAGTTACTCCTACAGCATCACCACTAGCTTTACATATTAAATCAAAAGTCATGTCCCATATAGGTGGTTTGATGATGGGAGCACGAGATAAAGCCTATTTAAGTTTATCAAAGGCAATAAGGCACTTATCATCAAAATTGAATCTTACTCCCTTTTGCAACAGATTAGTCAAAGGTTTAGAAATTCCATAAAAATTCCTAATGAACCTTCTATAAAATCCTACATGACCAAGAAAACTTCTTATACCTTTTATGTCCCTTGGTTGTGGCATTCTTTCTATTTCTTCTACTTTAGCCCTATCTACTTCTATACCCTTACCTAATACTTTGAGTCCAAGTACTATGCCTTCTTTGACCATAAAGTGACACTTCTCCAAAGTTGGAACAAGATTGGTCTCTTCGCAATGCTACAAAATTCTATTGAGATTATCCAAGCAACTAGTAAACAAAGTTCCATAGACAGAAAAATCATCCATAAATACTTCCATTATCAGTTATGTAAAATCTGCAAATATAGCAGTCATGCATCTTTGAAAAGTAGATGGGGCATTAGATAACCCAAAAGGCATGCGTCTGTAAGCATGTAAACCATAAGGACTAATGAAAGTTGTTTTAAGTTGGTCCTCAGGATGAATAGCTATTTGGGAGAAACCAGAGTATCCGTTCAAGTAGCAAAAATGATTGTGGTTTGCTAACCTTTCTAAAGTTTGATCTATGAACGGTAAAGGATAGTGATCTTTCCTAGTCTCCTTATTCAATTGCCTGAAATCTATGCACATCCTATGTACAACAACAGTTCTACTAGGTATAAATTCATTGTTTTCATTAAGGAACAATAGTAAAGCCGACTTTCTTAGGAACACAATGAACAGGACTTACTCATCCTTTTACAGGATAAATTATACCTGCATCAAGTAGGTGTACTATTTCTTTTCTTACCACTTCCTTCATTTCAGGTTTTAGTCTTCTATTAAATTCTGCAACTGGTTTTTGCACCTTCTTCCATGAATATCCAATGGGATACTATCATGGTAATGATACCCTTCAAGTCATCCATTGAGTACTCAAAGGACTTGCGGTGTTCCTTTAGTACCTTCATGAGTTCTTATTCTTATTCCCCTAAAAGTTTAACACTAATAATAACAGGTAATTTATTAGTATCATCTAAGAATCTACAATTAAGATTGTCTAGTAGAGTTTTTAATTATGTGGGTGGTAATTCTTCATCACCTCTCTTTTCTGGCTCTTCAAAAGCTTTATCAGTTGGAGGTTCTTCAATGGGAAATGAATCAAATTCACTTTCTAGTTCTTCTAAAGTTCTATCCTCCATAATTATTTCTTCACAATTTGGATCTTCATTTATTTCTTCATCTTGGTTATTTAAGAAAAGAGCTTCCATCTCTTTGATAGTATTCCCTTTCTCTTCTTCTTGTATCTGTAGAGATTTGCCTTTCGCTTTCCCAAGCTTAAGGGATACAATCTCCTTTTTTAAATCGACTGTGGCACCTACATCACTCAAAAAGTTTCTTACATATATGATTGGGCAAAGAGTGTCAATTGGCATATCAACAACTACAAAATCAACATGGAAATTTTTTATTGCCAATTATGATAGTTGCATCTTCAACTACTCGCACTGGAATTCTAAGATTTTTATTGGCTAACATGATTGTCATATCAGTATTTTCTATTGTATTCGGAGCTATTTCTTCTTTTATTTCTAAATAAAAATCATAAGATATAACATTCACTTTGGTGCCAAGATCACATAAACCGTAATGCGAGGTTTCTTTAAGTATGCAGGGAAGAATAGGCTTACCCACATCTTTTACCTTAATTTTACCTTCAACCAATATAGAAGTATCTTCATCAAGTTCAACTATGTTACAATGTGCATACATAGCCATGATTGCTTCCTTGGTTACCTCTTCATCTTTGGTTTCATCTAGATGTTCTTCAATTATTGGCACACTTTCCTCTTCTTTCTCCTCCTGTACTGTCTTGACTTGTTCATATTCCAAAATATGCTTCTGTGTAGTGTTAGGAAAATGTATCTCATACATTGGTTCTAGGGAGGCCAATGTTGCTTTAACTTCTATTTTCTTCTCAGGTTCAAGTGGTGGATCATACTTGACCGAACCCTCTTTTGGAGCTTTGATGTGTTCTGTAAAAGCTTTAACAACTTGCAACACAAGATCTGGATCTAAATAAAGCTCTTTAGATAATTCATTAACATGGCCCTTTTCTATTATAGTCATGAATACATTCAGATTCTATTTCTGTGCATCCTTCACTTCCTAGACCAAAATTCCATGAAACTCTATGATCGCGAATTCTATTAAGTAAAGCCCAAGATTTTGTTATAGGTAAATCCATAAAAGCTCCTCTCACGCAAAAGTCTAATTCAATTTTATTAGGTTCAATTAAACCGCAATAAAAGATATGCAATAAATACCATTCAGGTGAATCATGATAAGGACATTGTCTAAGTAAATCTTTAAATATTATATAAGCTCTTACTAGTACTTCACTGGGATGGTTCCTCCAAGTATATTATAAGATGCCTGATTCTAAAAGATTTTGATACTGGATAATATTTAGATATAATTCCGCAAGGTAAATTATCCCAAGTAGTAGTGGCTTCTAAGGTTAGAGATCTATACCACGAGAGAGCTGTACTTGTCAAAGTCTGACTAAAAAGTTTAACCCTTACCTCATCGGCGGTATACCTCGTTAATTGGAATGTGCCACATATATCTTTGAAACATGCAATATGCTCATATGGATTTGGATCTTCTTCATCTCGAGTAAATTGCTTCATGTGTAAATACAAAGTAGTAGAGGATTTACTTCTCATTGGAGTTGTCTCTTTTATAAATATCATAGGGCTTCCCAAAGTGGTTGAGTGGGTTAGCACTAGTCATATGCTCAAACTCCATCTTGTTGGTGGAAACCTGTAACTCAAAACAAAACTGAACAATACTAAAGTAAATAAGCAAAAAACTAAAATACCTACAATGCTTAGCTCACCGGCAACGACGCTAGAAAATAGCTTGATGACTGCAAGTGCACAGATCGAATGTAGCTAGTTTCAAAATAAAGATATCGATCCCACATGGAGCAGGAGTCTGAAGTCTAGGAATTCTTGAAATAAATACTGAAAATAGAATTGCTAATTAAAGTTCTTAGTGACAACATAAAATGCGAGTATTGCATAAAAAGGTGTTTTGGGGTTTTAGGTATAAGAGAGTAATGAGTAAAGTAAAAAAACTGAATACAGAAAATAAGTATCGCGTATGTAGAAGATATTTGAAACTTCAGTGGGAAAAAGCATTCTCAGGGATTAGCGGATATACCACTAGCATTATAAAGGGCTAAGGTAAAGATTATCATCGTGAACATTCTCAACTATGTATGTGTGGGAGGAACTCCGTATTTGGACAAAGAGGCAACAATCACTGCTCAAATCATCCTCATAACCATAGCAGGCAGCAATCAACATCAATTGAATTACTGCGCTATTAAGAGACATAATCCCGCAGGACGTATCTGTCACGACCTGGGATCAGGGCTAGACAAATACAAGATCTTCATCTGACATAAGCCTAATCTAAATTCCGAAGCGTGCCGGGAATGATCGGTAACATTACAGAACATACAAACCATACATAAATAAGGTAAACTCTTAAGCGAGTTACAAACCAGTCATACAAGCCAAGGGTCACAGACCATCATTACAAAAAACAACGGAAGCAAACAAGTTGTTCTAAACAATAAACTTAGCAAACGGCCTAAGAGGCCATAAACAGAAGTAGCGACCCTTCCATAGATCCTAGGCTGCTGCCCAGGAACCCCGACTACTCGTCGACTTCGACTTAGAAACCACCTTCAGTTGGAGTAGCTTCATCTGTAGAAAACATCAACGAAGCAAGGCTGAGTATAGGGTATACTCTGCAAGACTTATGGCTAGTGGAGTTATTTTTTCATAAATCCATCTTTTGTTTTCTTAACAAGAAGGAAAAGAAGCTCATCTAGTCAAATCATTTTCAAAGGGGATAAGAAGACTACAACTCTAGCTCTTAGAAGCCATCTTTGATATCCACCAAGTACCATCATCAACTGAACCTCTCTTCCCGGACTACCCCCTCAAACAACCCCAAGGAAGTATTCCGGATCTCACGTTGGTTGGCCAAGTTTTATCATTCGGTTATAGTTTTCTATGATCACAAAATCCATTCCCAAGTCATCCGTAACTGTGGACGTGGCTTTTCGAAAATATTATAACCCTACAGGGGTGCACAAATTTACCCACACGTACCAACCGATTCTTAATGCCAAATTATTAGCCCTCTTCCTTGCAAGGCCGACAGAGAGTGGTTGACCATGACCTTTACCTTGCTTTCGCCGAAACCATGAGTCACGCACTAGGGAGATGGCGCCGTAACGAGTCGTGTCCCGAAGACGGTCCCTAATGATGTGCGCATGGTTCAAGATTACCGATGCCATGCATCTCTTGTTCCTGGCCATGCTTACCTACCTGTTATGAATGCACCTCCTTCACCTCCACCCAAGAACATCCAATATGCGTATGTTGAATGTAAAGCCCGAACTGTGTGACTCATTAAATCTACTAGGAAAGTTAGTGAGTCGAGGGGGTTTCCAGGCCCCCATGTGGTTTTACGCTCATCTTGGTTCAACAGGCGAGAACTCAGTTCCTAAGGGTGGAAAGTATGGGGCTGCAAAAACCACAACCCATGTGGCCTCCCATACAAGACTTAGCCTGTTTAGTGTCCATCTCTGATCATATCACAACATCCTACCATACTAGATTCATTCGCATCTCTAGTGCATTATCTGTATGATCAGCATCCGACCACTAAGCATGGCTAAGATTGACTAAACTATGGCACTAGCGATGCTCAAGACAAACCCTACTTATGCTAGGAGCAGTGGATCAGATATTTAGTTCACAAATGGAAACATGCATCAGATAGGGTTACTCTATCTACTAATAAAAGACTGTTGAACCGAATGCATATGACGGGAATAAAGTACTTTGTAAACATAGGATTCATATGTATGAGTGGGGCTTCACTTGCCTTCTCTGTTGTTGGGCTGGTACTGCTCTTCGGTGGCGTTGACTTCAACCTTAGGTTCGGTTCCTATTCGCGAAGAACCAATCACCAAAAAGGAAAAGAAACATTCAACACATGGCATGTGCAATGCTCATACAATATGTATGATATGATATATTACATGTAATAGAGTAGCCCTAGATGCATCATTGATTTAAATGAATTCCGGAATGCCCTAGCTAGGCAAACCATCGAACCCATGGTACTTAGGGGTTATCGGTGTTCCTCTAAATAATTTAGGGTTCAAAGTTGCATAAATATGGATGCTTACATTTTAAATGATAGAGCTCATTTTTCTAAACATTTTGATATATTATTCGTATTTTTCTGATTTAAAATGAATTAGTTATGATTTTCTCCATTTTTAATTCATTTTAAATCATTTTTTGAATACTTAAATTATTTTCCAAGTTGGGCCCAAAGGAAAAATATTTATTGCCTCATGCTGATGTCAGTATGACATCAGCAATGGGGAGCTCTCAGATCGAGCAGGGATCTATCAATCCCTTGCGCGCCTTGATGCGCGCCTTAGCGCATTCGATAGAGGGCTACGTGGGCTACCATAGTCTGGCGGCGCTGCTAGCGGGAGGTCACCGGAGCGGCATGCACGATGACGAACAGCGGCGGCGGCGGCGGGTTCACGAGGGGAGGATGGTACAGAGGGAGAGGGAGGAAACGGAGGGCACCGTGGTGACGAGGAGATCACCATGAGCACGACGGGCGTGACGGCGAGGCGACGCAAGCTCTGGAGCGGCGGGAATCGACGGTGACTGGCGGTGATAGGAGCTCTCGATTCAGCCGATTGAGGTCACGCGTGAGGGAGAGGAGGGGCTAGTAAGAGAGATTCTAGCATGGGGAGCTCAACGGTGGCGTCGGCTTGGGCTAGGGTGGCTAGAGACAGCGAGGACGACGGCGACTGAGACTAGGGTTCGTCAGCCATGGCATGGAAACAAGGAAGAGAGGGGGAACTGGCGTGCTAGGGTTATCCTGGCAGCGTCGGTGGGATCCTTATAGTCACTGACGGGCGGTGGCACGGATCTTAGCACATCTGTGGTGGCGGACGGCGGTGGCAGTGTCACGGAGCTACTTGCTCGTCGTTATCAAAGACGACATGAGGAGAAAGAAGTCCGAAGCGGTACGGGGCCGCGCTGGGCCGGTTCGGGCCCCGGGTGGGCCTTTGCAGGGCTGCTCTATAGCATGCGCGAGCGGCGGGGAGGACAGAGGAGAGATGGGCTGCAACCCAGATAGGGTTAGGGTTAGTATTTATTTTCTGAAATCTTTTCTATTTATGTTTTTCAATTTTTCTTTGTATTTTCCATTCAAGTTCTGTTTTGAATAATTCAAAAATATCGGAGACTTTTATAAAGTGTATAAAATACTCAGGGTCCCTTGTAAACCATTTTGGGCTCCATTTGTTTTTGGTAGTTTTCAAAATTAGGGTTTTGTTTGTTCTCACTTGTTTGAACCATGGTGCAAGTGTAATTCATTCATGCAATGCTCAAACATGTCCTTATTAATATTACACAAAAGGTGGTATGTTATAGATCTACCCCACTTACAAGAATCTCGACCCGAGATTCTTAGGTTTTAGAAAAGAAGGCAGGGTACTCAGATCGAAGACTATCTCATGTTCCCAGGTTGCTTCTGACTCAGAGTGATGAGACCATTGAACTTTCAGGAACTTGATGGTTTGACGATGAGTCGTGCGCTCGGTTTCATCAAGAATACAAATAGGGTATTCTCGGTAGGTTAGATCATCTTTGAGATCCATAGTTTCATGGTCCACACCACGAATGGGATCTTTGAAGCAACGCTTAAGTTGAGACCTATGGAAATGTTGATGGTAGATCCAATTGGTAGGCAAGCTCACCCCGTTTGGAGAGAATGCGAAAGGGACCAACGTAGCGAGGAGCTAATTTGCCTTTGATACCGAATCGATGGACACCCTTCAGAGGAGTGACCCAGAGTTAAACTTGATCACCAACTTCATAATGAACATCGAGATGATGCCGATCATAGTTGGGCTTTTGGCAAGATTGAATGGCCTTCAGACACTCCTGAATTATGCGAACTTGATCTTCTGCTTCTTGGATCACATCCGGACCAAAGAATTGTCTTTCGTTGGTTTCTATCCAGTTCAGCAGGGTTCGACATGTTCTCCCATATAGGAATTGGAAAGGTGCCATGCCTAAACTAGATTGAAAACTGTTGTTGTAAGAGAACTCCGCAAAAGGAAGACATTTCTCCTAGTTCTTTCCAAAGGATATGACACACGCTCGGAGCATGTATTCAAGAATTTGATTCACTCTTTCGGTCTGACCACCGGTTTAGGATGATAAGTTATGCTGAAGGAGACCTGAGTTCCCATTGCTTGTTGGATACTAGCCCAGAATTTGGAAGTGAACAAACTTCCACGATCAGATATGATCTTCTTGGGAACACCATGAAGAACGACTATCCGGGATACATATAGCTCTGCCAACTGGCTTGAAGTAATGCTTTCCCGAAAAAAGTGAGCAACTTTGGATAGTCGATCAATAACTACCCATGTAGCATCATGTACAGATTGTGTCTCTAGGAGTCCAGTGATAAAATACATACCAATTTCATCCCATTTCCACTCAGGAATTTTCAATGGCTGCAGAAGTCCAGCGGGTCTTTGGTTTTTAGCCTTCACACGACGACAAACATTGCACTCTTCAACAAAGCGAGCGATTGCTGGTTTCATTCCACTCCACCAGAATCTTTGACGGAGATCTTGGTACATCTTGGTACCACCGGGATGGATAAACAGAGGGGATTCATGAGCTTTTAGTAGGATTAGATCTTTGAGTTTCCGACTGTTTGGGACCACTAGACGGTTACCAAAATAGAGGGTACCTTGATCATTGATGGAGAAATTTTTAGCTTCACCACTTGCAACACATTCTTTTATCTTGGTAATCTCATCATCTTGCTTTTGAGCTTCCTTGATTTGGTCCTCGAGAGAAGATTTTATTTCAAGGTTAGCAAAGAATCCACAAGGAACCACTTCAAGGTTAAGACACTTGATTTCCTCATAGAGAGCAGGTTGGGCTTGTGAAATCATCATATTATTGCAATAAGACTTCTGAGTTAGCGCATCAGCAATGACATTCGCTTTGCCGGGTTGATAGTTGAGACCCAAATTGCGGTGACCCAGCATACCACTGCATGTGTAGTACACTATAGTCGTTGACATGACATCCACAAAACACCGTTCCATAAATATCACATCCCTTAGAGTGGTACAACATAAACATTGCGGATCCATATTACAAACATACACATATTATTATTATTACAATACCAGAAGTTCACGACTTCAAAATATTCAACTTACAAACCAAATATAAAGTGTTTCAGCAGAAGTTTTTAAAGTGACAACTTAAAATCCAAATTGATCTCAACAACTTACTGATATATATTGTTCATGTTGCTTGGCTCAATTGGCTCCTAGAGTATGGTAATTATTTTTACTCCTGGTGCTCTCCTCCATAGACGACATCGTAGTCCACCCCTTCCATGGCATCGTACATATTGGGTTCTTCATAAAAGACCTCCTCTTGACTTTCAGCTGCATACATTGGGGTTTCTTCTGAATCCTCGGAGTCTAAGCAGGGGATCAAAGGAAAAGGTGAGTATCAGCATTACCCAACAAGTTCATTATATGCAAGGTGGGAAGTTTGATGCTCTATCGACCACCTCAGAATATAAGTCCTTGGCACTATGCAGTCTTCGTAAACCTTTCTTCAAAGATTGATTTTATTGTGAAATTCTATGACCATCAGCCTTCACAGGTTGACCAGAACTTTCATGGAATTCCTTTCCTTTCCTCCCGCGTTCGTAGCTCCTTCCTGGAACATGGAGTAACAAGTCACAGTTCTTACACTCTACAGAGGTGCGTTACTTTACCCATGAGAGAACAACTCCTTATTGCACAACCGGGCGTACTTTCCCGTCCACAATTCCATGATGTGGGGCCCAGTAGTTGGTCCAAGCCAATCACTGCCCTCTCCGCGACCCCATATGTCTACACGATCCTTCGGGGCTGGCTCACCTTCGTTAAGCCCCCTTTCGGGGGCTAAACCCCTGATGAGTTCCCAAAGACTCTATGAACTGGTGATGCCCTGGCAAATGCTATATTAAATGGACTATACCACTAAAAACCACTCATAGATAATCTAGACACCAAAAGTGTGGGGCATAAGGGTGCCCACCCATATGTTGGATCCACACAAGGAATCACAATGTCACGTTAAGGTCTTCTTGCCTCCATACGAGAGGAAAAGGATACAACTGACTTCTTTGTCCGTTCCAATTCTCATGGCTAACGTGTTATATACGGCGCTAGAATCACTGATGTCATGGGTTGTTAGGTTCCTAGTTGATTATCATTGTTGCAAATAGAAACTTAAATTCTATTTCTCCTTTTTATCATCACTTAGGATGATATCAACAATTTATTTATTTGAGAAAATAATATTTTCTTTCCTGGAAACATAGATGATAACACACAATTTGCAAATACTTTGATAAAGACTCTTCAAAGGACATGAGCAAGTGATGAACTTTCCTTGTGATTGCAAGGTAGTGAAGTCGGATGCTTGCACTGGACCTTGAGCTTCTATGTCTACAAAACATCATTATTGCCCGGCAAGGACAATATTTAAAGAAGCAAAATGAATATGCATAGTAATGTAATGCATTACTTATCATTTATTTTTCTTTGTGTGTTTTACCCATTATTTTAGTTTCAAGAATTTCTTTAAATAATAAAGGATTTCATTTAAAGATAACCTTTAATAGTTGTTGAATATTGTATTTTCCATTATATAAGATAATAATTTGTTTTTTATAATTTAAAATTCAATATAAATTTCTATATTTATTTCATTGAATAATTCTTTTAAGGATTAATATTTAAATAAAAGAATTTCTTTTTATGACTCAAATATTTATTTAGTATTTTCCTAAAATACTACAATAATAATATATAATAAAAATGATTTTTATTTATTTTTATTTCTTTTCTTTAATTTTATAAAATTCCATAAGGAAAATATATATTATAAAATTCTTGACCAAAACATATACATAAGTATTTATTTCTTATTTTAATTAAATAGGTTTTATTATTATGAATCCAAAAATATATTTTTGTAATTTTTAGACTTCTATTTATTTTGTAAATTTTTATTTAATTCCAGGGGTATTTTGGTCTTTTATTAATTATTAAAACTTCTTTTAACTTTTTGGGCTTATTCTATTAGGCTTATTGGGACAATTTGGCCCAAATGATTTTGACAAAAGGACACCCCGAAGGGATCTGGCCCTATTGGCCCACCCCCTCTGTCACTCTCTCTCACTCGTCCTCATCTCCTCTCCTCCTCGTCCCCGTGGGTTGCTGGCGCCACCGCCGTACAATGCCCGCCGCCTTGGTGCAGGGCGGGGTTATCGACCATGCTTGTCCATCTGGTCGAGTTCGATTTGGTCCTGGGGCCCTTCTTTGGCCATGCTGGCCCCCTTCCCGAACCCTACGGTTTGGGGATGGTGATGTTAACACCACCGCTGATCCTCCCGTGTTGGTGTGCGGTGTTCGTGCGCTGCTGTGGCCGCCGCCGTGGCTGGTGCTGGTTGCAGCGCCCCTGGGGTGCTCCCCATGCCGCCACGAGCTCGTCGGCCCCTCTGCTTCCTCTTCAATTCATCAGCGAGGACCTCTAGTGAGTTGTGCCTCTGTGAACCCTAGTGCATCTAGATACCTCGAGTCCCTCTGTGTGTATCTAGTGGCCAATTTATATTCTGTGTTTGCATTGATATTAGGTTTCATCCCTGATGCTTGTAAGATGATACTATGGTCTGGTAATGTTGCTTAGTGAGGATTTGTGTTCTCTGCACCTCAGTGCTTGTTGTCATCCTTTGATGAAATGGTGTTGTTGTTGGTCTGAGACTAATGCTAGATCAGATGCTAATGTTTCATAGTGTTGTCTCCGGTTGATGTTACAGTGGCTTAGTGTGTTCATATGTGGTCAGTATCTTGATACTGACAGTAACCTTGTTAGTGATGATTCACTGCACAAGTGTTGGTTGGGTTGCCTGTTTATCCTTAGTCTGGATTTTATCCAATAGAGTCTGATGATTCTATGAAAATGAATGGATATATATGGTATGATCTCTGAGTCTGGTCTCAGGGAGATGATATGTTTTGATTTGCTAGTTGATTTATAAAACTAGACTATCTGGTTGTCTTAGTAGTAAGATCAGTGCTTGTGAAACCTTCTTAGAATGGTACACAAGTGGATCTTGTTGCTGGCTTCACTTATGGTCATTACTAGAACTTGATAGATGCTTATTAATAAGTTGAAAAGCTTATTGTTTGTTCATGCCTATGATGCTGGTCTAAGGCTCTAGGATCTAGGGTCCTAGTTGGTCAAGTGAATGGATTTGTTTGTAACTTGTAAGATCTGAGGTGCTACTCCTTCTGGGAGATGTGCCCAGATCTTGTAAGAACAAATGATAGATTACATAAGTTGCCTTTGATATCACCAATTCTGTGAGGCTGGTCTGAGAATTTGGTGTTTTTGCTAGATTTTAATTCTGATCTTTATATTTCAAACCTCTAGGATAGATTCACCCCACCAGGGTGATCATTGAGAGGTTGTTTTATGAAACAACACATGGTCCTGTGTGGATAAGATGAATAAATCATGTGGTGGTTCATGACACTCACCACAAAACTAATGATGGTAGTGTTTTGTTGTGATGTTGGGTTGCTGGTTGGATCCTGTCCTTCACCTCCTGATGTTGTTCTTGTTTCCCCTGATGCTTGAGCTTGGCCTTGATCAACTCTGCTCCTCCTAGCTCCTGGGAGCTTGGCCTTGCTGTCCACATGATCCTCCCCCTCCTTATGTCACCATCAGGTGATGTGTTGTAAACACCCGGATTTTTAATCCCAGATGCCTGTTATGCCATACATCGCAATCCCAGGATTACCATTTTTGCGAGACATAACGGAATTGGATACCACAGTACATCATCCATTACAACCGTACATAAGTTCTTACACAAATAGGGATCTCATGATCCAGTTCTGAATACAACTTCAAGCAGCGGAATACGTAATAATAACGGTAGCGTAGGCGAAGCTCCATCTTCGGGGTTCACAGGCAATGCTGACGATGGGAGATGATCCTAGTTGTCGTAACCTTCCTGGGGTCCATCCTCCAGGTACTCCTCTTCATAGTCTGGCCACGGGAATAGCCAGGGACAAAGCCATGAGTACTCTTTAAGTACTCGTAAACTAATACTAACAAGTGAAAGGGGGTTTTTGTAATAGGACACTAATCTCTAGGGTTGTTTTGCAAAAATCCAGATTTATCTCTACTAAGTTCAGAAGTAAGAGAGCTAATTGAAGTTTATAACACCTAAGTGGGAACTTGTATCTCATGCCACAACCCTGTTGTGGTCAAGTCAAAGTCTCATTTTATTTCACAAGTCTTTTGAAAACATCTGACCGGGGAACAGTATGGCCACTCCAACTGTCCATAACCGCGGACGCGGCTATTCAATAGTTTGACACTCTGCAGATATTGTACACTTTCACCACAACATTCTGTACATCCGTAAGGAACAAATCTTGAATTCACCATACTCAGTATGCGGATAATCAATCCTAACCTTTCGATTACACGCCCTAGTATAAGTACCTCTCCTATGAGTTTGGCCTCCCAACCATGACCGCTGTCATCTTGGGTACTGCACAGGTGGACAATCTTCACAAGGTAGCCTCAGCTCAGACCTTGGCTGGGAGGGAACTAATACTAAGGTATATAAGTTTCCAGTCAAGCCCTACCCAATCTTCGGGTATTGTGGTTGTACGATAAAATTGGAATGGTATCGCATCCAGACAACCATCAGTTTTATAAAGGGCTAAGGCTCATGCCTCATCATTTTCATCACCAAAATCATCAAGTGTTCGGAAACACATGTCCAAAACATTTCAATAGAATGATCCATCATTCCAAGGTTTTCATAACCATTTTTCCACCAAGTATTCCCATCTAAAGTTGATCAAGTTTTATGCTTAGCACTAGCATCTACAAGTGGGGGTAAGCACTAATGAGGGGTGGTACACTAGTGGAGTTTCACTAAGTTTAATCTTATGCCTTAGGATGACATCAAGATTATCTAGCTTAGGCCAAGTTTTATGCTCTTTATGCAACCTTCAATTATCTTTCTAAATCTACCATTTACTTATGGAATCTCTAAGTACTAGCTTTGATAAAGAAATAAAGGAATAAAGCTTGTAGGTAAAACTAGGATTGGTTTACCAAGTGGATATGATCACATATGCTTAAGGCATATAGTGGGCATAGTAACAAGTAGTGGTTTGTGGCATCGGTAGGGTATCTTGCAAGGGTTAGCTTGCATTGGTCCACTTAGTTAATAAAGCTTGCCTTGTGCAGAGCAGTGGTTGAAGTTCTCCTCGGCTTCTTCTTCATAGTATCCTCCTTCCTCCCCGTATCCTTGGTCGGTACTAGCGTCTATAAATAAATACGAGGTACACAATCACCAAACAATACTTAACTACTTGCAATCATCACACAAAAGGGTCCTATAGATGACCTAACATCATTAGTAATATTACAAGATTAAGTTTGGTTTAATTCCTTTTATTTTTAGAAAAGTAATTTCTACTCATTGAAAAACTACTTAAGATTTAATATTCTCCAAACCAAAACATGGGATCATGTTGACACATGTCATCACCACATATTTTAGTCCATGTGAATGTGATTTAAAGTGGTGTCACAATTTAATAAGGTTTTACCCTTTTATTTTAATTAATTAAAGTGGCTAGAAATGCCTATGAGGCATTCTTTTATTACTTGAACATTCTTTCTGTAAGTAAACCTATATATTTTTATCTATTCTGAAAGGTATGGTTAAATGTGATTTTTGAGAGTTGGAATCAACTCAAAATCTATCATGGTTTTAATTTGAAAAATGTTTGAATGCAGAAAAGCTTCTGCCTTGAATCCAAATGACTTGAATCCAACGGGCTTGGATTCAGCATTCCCAGACCTTTCTAACAAAATTGGTTTCATTAAATTTGGTTCACTAAATCGACCTGGGTTGATTTTTGAAATTGGGTACAGAAGTGTGTTTGAAATAAAATGGAAAAGGTTAAATTCAAATAACTGGGCTGCGCGGGAACGGTTAACGGGCCGGCCCAGTGACACTCCGCGGCACGGGGCTCAGCTGACAGGGGGTTCCACCAGTTAGTGGCTCTTTAAACGCGAAGCGGTATGGGGCACTATGGGATGTTCGATCTGGTTCTAATCCAATGGCTGAGAGTCATCGTCGTCGTTGAGCAACACCGGCGAGACAGAAACCTAGCACGGCCAGTGGGGGTTGCTGGGGGCTCACCGGGGTTTGGGCGAGGGTCGGCGAGGCGGGCGAACGATGAAGTCGACGACGGCGAACTCAGGGGTGGTCGCGGCAGCTCCTGGGGTGGACGAAATCGACGGCGCCCTTCTTCTCCAGAGGCGGCCTGCTCCGGCGCAATTCCGGCGATGCGCTGCTCGCCTTGCTCCGGGACTGAGGTGGGATGGTTCTGGGTGAGAGAGGAGTGGAATGGTGTGAAGAATTCGAGCGGGGGAGGCCTCTATTTATAGTTGTGACGGTGAGACCGAACGGCATGGGCGGGCGACGGTGGCGACATGGCTACGGGCTGCTAGAGGCATGGCCGGCGATGGCGATCGCTTGGTGGTCTCCTGGCGATGCTCTATGGCTTTAATGCGCGTGTAGGGGCGGTGCGGTTTGGTCTGGGACACGTGACGCTCTGCACGGCAGAGGCGGTGTCTTCGACGGCGAGCGGTGGCTACGGGGCACGAGCGGTGCAATGGGCATGTCTGGCATGTTCCTGGGATGGTGGCGATCGTGTATGCATGCGGCGAGGGCGGCGCGCAGTCTGTGGGCTTCGGTCGAGCGTGGCGCTCTGGCGTAGGCTCGACACGGTTGGAAGAGGCACGGGCGCGGCATTCCTGGGTGCTGTGTTCGACGTCTTCGAGGCAGGGTTGGTCGAGAGGGGGCGGTGAAGCATGGGTGATCTCCCAGACAAGGTTGGCACGGCTAGTTTCCTCCCTAGCATGCTGTCGACATGTGGGTGGCAAGGGTGGCTTCGGCTGTTCACCATTGATGGTTTTGGAAAGCTCACAGTGGTGCTAGTGCTTGGTTAATCTTGCTAGATGATCTACTGATCTGGTTGTGAGCTAGAGAGGGAACCAGTTAGGCTCAAAACACTGCACACTATAGTGTTTTGATTTTGTTTGATTTGTGTCTGCCAAGTGTTTGATGAAATGGCCGCATGAATTCAAGTTTTGAATTTTGAAAAGATTTTTGGTGTGTGTGCTTGGTTAATGCTGGTGAGTCTGCAGATGCTTGGGTTTTGAAAGTTGAGCTTGTTTGAGTGGTTTTTGAAAAAGTGGGATCTTCCCATATGATAAATATTCAATTTTGAATTGTCATTTAAACTATGCATTTGAAAGTTTCTGGATGATCACAAAGTGGGCCTTGATACTTTGGTATGAGTACAATCAAGGGGTGCAAAGATCCAGAAATGTTTCTGTTAGGTTTTGAAAGTTTGAGACAGCCAAAGTAGACATGGGAGTTAAATTGGTCAAAATGACCATTCACTCATTTAGCTTTGTTTTGATTTATTTGTCTTTGGGAAAAGTTTGGGAAATTTTTAGATGATGTTTATTTCACCTAAGAAACATTTTACAAGCAAGGAAACACACAAACAAGGTGGTCCAAAAGAATTCAAAATGAAAGGCATACTCACATGCATGCTTCCATAATTTTATTTAGAAAAGTTTTTGTTAACCCTAATTTTGATGATTAGAGTTTGATGATCCAAGTTTAGTATTTTTGGGATGTTACAAACCTTCCCCCCTTAAACAAAATCTCGTCCCGAGATTTGAAAAAGGACGAAAAATATTACCTAGGATTTGAAGAGATCGGGAAACTCTGTCCTGATGTGATCTTCGCGCTCCCAGGTAGCTTCCTCTTCTGTGTGATTGCTCCACTGAATCTTGAGAAACTTGATGCTTCGGGTTCGGGTAGTCCTGAAAGCTTCTTCCAAAATATGGATGGGTACTTCAGGATAGGTCAGGTCATTGTTGATCTCTATGGTCTGGTGGTCAATATTTTTGAACACTTCGGTCTTCTCGGGGACTTCGAGACACTTGCGAAGTAACGAGATATGGAACACATTGTGCATGGCTGACATCTCTTCGGGTAGTTCCAATTGATACGACACTTCTCCTCGACGGTTCAGAATCTTGAAAGGTCCGATATATCTGGGGGCTAACTTTCCTTTGAGTTGGAAACGCTGCAATCCCTTCAATGGCGACACTTTCAGATATACAAAATCTCCTATGTTGAAGGGGAGGTCTCTACGTCTCTTGTCGGCGTAACTCTTCTGTCTGGACTGGGCGGTCTTGAGGTGCTCACGAATCGTGTGAACCTTCTCTTCTGCTTCTCGTAGGATATCGGGTCCAAAAATCTGACTCTCTCCTACTTCTGACCAGTTCAAAGGGGTGCGACACTTCCTTCCATACATGAATTCAAATGGGGCCATTTGCAAACTGGCTTGATAACTGTTATTGTAGGAAAATTCTGCAAACAGCAGACAGTCTTCCCACTTGGATCCATATTATAACACACATGCTCTCAGCATATCTTCGAGTATTTGATTTACTCGCTCTGTTTGTCCATCTGTCTGAGGGTGATACGCGGTGCTGAAATCTAGGCGGGTTCCTAAACCTTCTTGGACTTTCTTCAAGAATCTCAAGGTAAACTGAGTTCCTTGATCCGATACGATGTTCTTGGGGACTCCGTGCAAACTAACTATTCTAGCGATGTACAACTCCGCTAGCTTCAAACTCTGATATGTGGTTTTAACGGGCAAGAAATGGGCGACTTTGGACAATCTGTCCACTATGACCCAGATAGAGTCATTTCCCCTACTAGAAGTAGACAGTCCAGTGATAAAGTCCATTCCAACGGAATCCCATTTCCATTCCGGAATCTGCAAGGGTTGCAACAATCCAGCGGGTCTTTGATGTCCTACCTTGACTCGCTGACAAATATCACACTTAGCGATATAGCTTCCGATTTCTCTCTTCATCTTATGCCACCAAAATTGCTCTTTCAGATCTTGATACATCTTAGTTCCTCTAGGATGGATAGAATAAAGAGTATCATGAGCTTCCTTGAGAATAACTTCTTGCAACTCAGAATCTGCTGGTATACAAAGGCGTCCTTTGTACCACAGAACTCCTTCTTCGTCTTCGGTGAATCCAGGTACTTTGCCTGTACCGATACGACGCTTGATTCCGTCGATACTAGCATTTCCTTTCAACGCCTCTTTAATCTGACTGATCAAAGTGGGCTGGAGTTCTATGCTAGCCAAAAATCCTTCACTCACTAATTCTATTTGAAAATATTCCATCTCTTTGTGCAGGCTTGGTTGCTCCTTCAAAATCATGGAGTTCAAGCGGCACGACAATCTGCTAAGGGCATCTGCTACCACATTGGCTTTACCAGGGTGATAGTGAATGTCCAGATCGTAATCCTTGATTAGCTCAATCCATCTTCTCTGTCTCATATTCAGCTCCTTCTGAGTGAATATATATTTCAGACTCTTGTGATCCATATAGATCTCACAACGGTTTCCCATCAGTTAATGCCTCCATGTCTTCAGGGCTAGAACTACGGCTGCGAGTTCGAGGTCATGGGTTGGGTAATTTTGCTCATGTTGCTTCAGTTGTTGAGATAGATAAGATATAACTTTGCCTTCTTGCATTAGCACACATCCGAGACCGATCTTGGATGCATCACAATACACATCGAAGGGCTTCGTGATATCTGGCATGATCAAGATTGGGGCTGAAATCCATCTTCTCTTGAGTTCTTGAAAACTCGCTTCACATTTGTCAGTCCATTCAAACTTCTTGTCCTTCTTCAGCAATTGGGTCATGGGTCTGGCGATACTCGAGAATACTTCTATGAATTTGCGGTAATATCCCGCCAATCCGAGAAATGCACGAACTTGGGTTTGAGTGGTTGGGGCTTGCCAATCTTCTACATCTTTCACTTTGGCAGGGTCAACGGCAATTCCTCCGGCTGATACAATGTGACCGAGGAATCCTACCTCCTGTAACCAGAATTCACATTTGCTAAACTTTGCATACAGCTGATGCTCTCTAAGGGTTCCAAGGATGGTCCTTAGGTGTAGCTCATGTTCTTCTTCTGATTTGGAATAAATCAGAATGTCATCGACGAAAACAACAACAAACTTATCCAGGAAGTCCATAAAAATCTTATTCATGAGATTCATGAAATAAGCAGGGGCATTGGTTAATCCAAAGTACATAACGGTATACTCGTATAATCCATATCTGGTGGTAAAGGCAGTCTTGGGAATATCCTCTGCCCGAATTTTGAGTTGATGATAGCCAGTCCTAAGATCAATCTTAGAAAACACTTTGGCAGCGGTCAACTGATCAAACAAATCTTCTATCTTGGGCAAGCGGTACTTGTTCTTGATGGTGACGTCATTCAACTTCCTATAATCCGTACACAAACGGTTACCTCCATCTTTCTTGTCCACAAACAAGACAGGTGATCTCCATGGTGACGCACTTGGTTAAATCAATCCTATTTCCAGCACGGAATCTGTAACATCCCAAAAATATCAAACTTAGATCATCAAAACACTAATCATCAAGTTTAGGGCTAACAAAAAACTTTTCTAAGTAAACCCATGAATGCATGCATATGTGAATGCATGGATTTTTAATTTCTTTAAAAACCACCTTGTTTGTGTGATCCATTGCTTGTAAAATGTTTCTTAGGTGAAAAGAACATCATCCAAAACATTTCCCACACTTTTCCTAAAGACAAGTAAATCAAAACACATATATTAAGTGAATGGTCATTTTGACCAATTTAACTCCCATGCCTACTTTGGCTGTCTCAAACTTTCAAAACCTAACAGAAACTTTTCTGGATCTTTGCACCCCTTGAATGTACTCATAACAAAGTATCAAGGCCCACTTTGTGATCATCCAGAAACTTTCAAATGCATAGTTTAAATGACAATTCAAAATTGAATCTTCTTCATACGGGAAGATCCAGCTTTTTTGAAAACCACTCAAACAAGCTCAACTTTCAAAACCCAAGCATCTGCAGACTCACCAGCACCAATCTAGCAAACCCACCAAAATTCATTTCAAAATTCAAAACTTGATTTCATGCGGCCATTTCATCAAACAGGTTGCAGACACAAATCAAACAAAACATCAAACACTATAGTGTGCAGTGATTCTTGCCTAACTTGTTCCCTAGTTAGCTCACACACAACCCAGTAGATCATCTAGAAAGATTAGCCCAACACTAGCATCCCTGTGAGCATGCCATTGCCATTAATGGTGAACAGCCGAGCACCTCAATGCCACCCCATAGTCGACAGCAGGCTAGAGGAAAAACTAGGCGTGCCAACCTTGTCTGGGAGGCAGCCCACCGTCCACCTCCACTGCCTGTCCCAGCCGCGAGCGTTGCCAAGCCCTGGACCACGCGCACAAGCCGCGCCCAGACCATGCCGAGCGTGCGCCAGAGCGCCAACCTCGACCAGCATCCACAGACCGCGCACCACCCTCACCGCGCGCACACACGATCACCACCGACCCAGGAGACCGCCAGACATCCCCATTAGCAGTCCCGTGCCATACAGCCACCGCCCGCCGTCGAAGACGCATCCTCTGCCGCGTAGAGCACCGGCTATTCCAGACCAAACCACACCGCCCCATGCCTCGCGACCATGTCGTTGAGCATCGCCAGGAGACACAACACCGTCCCCTACCCTTGCCCATGCCATTAGCCGCCTGTAACGTCGCCCCCGACGAGCTCACCGTGCGCCCCGATGGTCCCCTCGCTCGACTATAAATAGAGGCCACCCCCGCACGATTTCTTCACACCATCTCATTCCCCTGTCCTCACTGACCGTGCCACACTAGTCTCAGAGCAAGGCGAGCACCACCTCACTGTAATTTCACTGGAGCCTGCCGCTGCCGGAGAAGAAGGGAGCCAGCGATTGGAGCCGCCCCAGGAGAAGCCACCGGTACCAGGAGGTACGCCGTTGTCGACTTCGTTGTTCGCCCATCTCGCCGACCCTCGCCCGTGCCCCGGTGAGCCCCCAGCACCCCCCACTGGCCGTGCTAGGTTTCGTTCTCGCCGGAGCTGTCTCACGTCGACGATGACCCTCAGCCGTTAGATTAGAACTTGATCGAACGATCCACGTTGCCCCATACCGGTTCGCCCAGCCCCGTGTCACTGACGAGTGGGGACACCCACTTAAGCAGCCCGCGGGAGCCCTGTGCTTAGCAGGCCGGCCCGTTAGAATTTCCCGCGCAGCCCAGCAATTCAAATTAAACCTTTTTTTTTAAATTCAAACACACTTCAGCATCCAACTTCTAAAATCAACCCAGATCGATTCAGTGCACCAAATTGGATGAAACCAATTTTGTTGGAAAGGTCTGTGAATGATTAATCCAAGCCCGTTGGATTCAAGTCATTTGGATCTGTAGATCACCCATAGCAAAAATAACAAGGCAGAAGCTTTTCTGCATTCAAAATTTTTTCAAATTTAAACCATAAAAGCTTTTGAGTTGATTCCAACTCTCAAAAATCACTTTTAACCTTACCTTCAGAATATATAAAAATATATAGGTTTACTTGCAGAAATAATGTTTAAGTAATAAAAGAATGCTTCATAAGCATTTCTAGCCACTTTAATTAATTAAAATAAAAGGGTAAAACCTGATTAAATTGTGACACCACTTTAAATCACATTCCCATGGACTACAATATGTGGTGATGACATGTGTCAACATGATCCCATATTTGATTTGGAGAATATTAAATCTTAAGTAGTTTTCAATGAGTAGAAATTACTTTTCTAAAAATAAATAAAAGGTTTAAACCAAGCTTTAACCTTGTAATGTTAGAGATGATGCTAGATCATCTATAGGACCCTTGTGTGTGATGATTGCAAGTAGTTAAGTATTGTTTGGTGATTGTGTACCTCGTATTTATTCATAGACGCTAGTACTGACCAAGGATACGAGGAGGAAGGAGGATACTACGAAGAGGAAGCCGAGGAGAACTTCAACCACTGCTCTGCACAAGGCAAGCTGATACTATACCAATGCAAGCCAATACTTGCAAGCTATTAACTTAGCAAGCCTTACTAAACAAGTTGACCTATGCAAGCTTATATTGACACTGATGCAAGCTAACCCTTGCCAGATACCCTACTGATGCCACAAACCCATACTTGCAATCCTACCTACTTGTTAAAACAATCCTAGTTTTATGGCAAGCTTCTTACTTTATTTCTTTATCAAAGCTTACTTAGAGTCTACCTAAGATTTTGGTAGATACCAGACAGTTGTGCTAAAGGTTGCATAAAGAGCATAAAATTTGGCCTAAGCTAGAAACCTTGATATCAGCCTAAGATATAATGTTGGACTTAGTGAAACTCCACTAGTTACCACCCCTCATTAGTACCACCCCCACCTGTAGATGCTAGTGCTAAGCATAAAACTTGATCAACTTTTAGATGGGAATACTTGGTGGAAAAATGGTTATGAAAACCTTGGAATGATGGATCATTCTATTGAAATGTTTTGGACATGTGTTTCCAAACACTTGATGATTTTGGTGATAAAAATGTTGAGGCATGAGCCTTAGCCCTTTTAAAAAACTGATGGTTGTCTGGATGCGATACCATTCCAATTTTATCGTACAACCACAATACCCGAAGATTGGGTAGGGCTTGACTGGAAACTTATATACCTTAGTATTAGTTCCCTCCCGGCCAAGGTCTGAGCTGAGGCTACCTTGTGAAGATTGTCCACCTGTGTAGTACCCAAGATGACAGTGGTCATGGTTGGGAGGCCAAAATCACAGGAGAGGTGCTTATACTAGGGCGTGTAATCGAAAGGTTAGGATTGATTATCCGCATACTGAGTATGGTGAATTCAGGATTTGTTCCTGACGGATGTATCGAATGTTGTGGTGAAAGTGTACAATCTCTGCAGAGTGTCAAACTATTCGAATAGCCGCGTCCGCGGTTATGGACAGTTGGAGTGGCCATACTGTTCCCCCCTCAGACTTTTCAAAAGGACTTGTGAAACGAATTGAGACTTTGACTTGACCACAATAGAGTTGTGACCTGAATTATAAGATCCCAATTAGGAGTTATAAAATTGTGACTAGCTTTGGAACTGAGTAGAGATAAACCTAGCTTTTTGCAAAACAACTCTAGAGCCTAGTGTCTTATTATCCAAAAAACCCCTTACCTGTTAGTATTAGTTTGCGAGTACTTAAAGAGTACTCATGACTTTGTCCCTGGCTATTCCCATGGCCAGACTATGAAGAGGAGTACCTAGAAGATGGACCCCAGGAAGGTTAAGACAACTAGGATCATCTCCCATCGTCAGCATTGCCTATGACCCCGAAGATGGAGCTTCGCCTACGCTACCGTTATTATTACGTATTCCGCTGCTTGATGTGTATTGAGAACTGGATCATGAGATCCCTATTCGTGTAAGAACTTATGTATCGTTTGTAATGGATGAAGTACTATGGTATCCAATTCTATTATGTCTCGCAAAAATGGTAATCCTGGGATTTTGATGTATGGCATAAAAGGCATCTAGGATTGAAAAATCCGGGTGTTGACAAGTTAGTATCAGAGACATCCTGACCATAGGAGACCCTAGTTAGATTGGACGTTGAACCAAAAACTTAGTTTCAAAACCAAAGAATAAAAATATTTACGATAACTTATTCTCATTCTTACCTCTTTAATTCCTTAATAAAACTTCATGTTCCTCAAAAACTCTTGCAAAATAGATAAAATTTTGACACACTTGATCACTCTGCTAATCTACTCATCCTCTATTTTTATAGATGGACGTGAAGTACAGCAAGTTTTATCAGTTGGGGAATGGAGGAGACCTTATCTTTGAGAGGGATCTGGATCAGCTTTCGGAACTTCTGGAGCGTCCACACCCCGAGTTCTTCGGAGCTCAGCTCAATGATCAAGGAGGAGAAGATCTGCAGTGGCTAATTGTTGCAATTCTTCGAGGAAAGATTGAACCTCCCACTGCGGAGGGAATTCAGTTTATCTTGAGGGAAAACAACTGGCTTGATGGACTTGCCAGAGCAATGCAGGAAGCTCTTTCCCGTCTGTGTGGGCAGAGCATCAATCAGATCAAGGGTACTCGCTTTGAGTTTTTCCCAAGACGTGATGCGAATGGCCAACCACTGGTAGCCCCATACCACCCCGAGCTGAAGACTCAATTGGACCACCTTAGCTTCATGATGTATGATCGTCAGCAGGAGTTGGACAACTGCCGTGACTATTGTAACCACAAGTCTGCCATCATCAAGACGAAGGACTAGACCATAGCCATGCTAGCAAAGGATCGCAAGTCTCGCCGCCGTCAGCTCGACAAGAAGGAGCGCATTATTGCCCGTCTTCACCACCACATCTCATCTCTGGAAGAGACCATCCACGAGAGAGACATGCAGTTAGAGGAAAGGGAGAATGCAGGAGAGGATCTTCGTGGAGACCCTTACTCCTATCTCAGCGATGAAGATGATTTTCTGGAGGATCAGGCCATGGACTTCTTCACCGATGAGGATGATTTCGCCTTCATCGATGATCCTGAAGATGATGAAGCCACAAACTCTGAGGAGTAGTAGCACTGAGCACTAGCGTAGTGAGTAGTAGTCAGTCCCACTGTATCGTAGTTTCCAGAATGGTTCTTAAAACCATCTGTTTTTCGTTGTTATGGTGTGTGTTGTACTGTGTGCTATGAATGAATGAAAGAGCAAGTTGCCAGAAAAACCTGAGTCAAACTCTAAAAACTTTTCAAAAACCCAAAACCTTAGAAATTTCCTTCTTTTCTCATAATCTATATCAATCTTCAGATGTCACGTGGAGGAAGTGGTTCAGCCCCGGACCCGATGTTGCAGATCCTGCAAATGTTGACCTCTGACCGCGAGGCTGAAAGAGCGGAACGTCAAGCCAACCTAGCCACTCTGCAATAGATAGCCCAACTATCCCATAACAACCAAGGCCATGGAAATCAGGACAACCATGGACCTAAGCTCAAGAATTTCCAGAATACCAACCCACCCATTTTCACCAAGTCAGAAGAACCCCTAGACGCCGATGATTGGCTGCAAACCATGGAAAATAACTTAGAAGTAGCCGGAGTCGAAGCCAACGAGAAAGTCCTATTCGCCACCCATTATCTAGCCGGAGATGCCAGGGCATGGTGGAACAGTGTTCGTGCAATGATCGGAGGCCAGATGATGACCTGGGAGGAATTCAAGGTCAAGTTTAGCAGAACCCATGTGCCGCCAGGTTTGATCAAGAGAATGAGAGACGAGTTCAGAGAGTTGAAGCAAGGAAGGATGACTGTAGTGGAATACCGTGAATTTTTTTTGTCATTAGCTAGGTATGCCCCGGACGAGATAGACACCGAAGCCAAGAAGAAAGAAAGATTCCTGAATGGTCTGCATGACGAGATGTAGACAGGATTAGTCAATATCCCCTTTGTTGATATTGAAGCCCTTGTCGACTCTGCTATCCAGATGGAAGGAAAGATCAACCAGGCCAATGAGAACCGCAAGCGTCCGCATGATGCATCAACCAGGAACCCATCAGACCCCAAAGTATCGCCCCAACCCATCTCCAGGATTTGCCCCAAGAACCAAAAGACCCCCTATGACCCATCCAACCTATCCCAACCGTGGAAACCCTAGACCCGGAGAAAATCACAACAACCCCGGCAACTCTAACAATTTCACCCGTGCCCCACCCAAGTTCAACACCAACAATGCTACCGCCAACCCTAACACTGCCCCGAGGACTGGAAGCAATGTTGTTCCTGTCGCAGCTAAGGACAAGTCACAAGTGACCTGTTATGACTGTGGAAATAAAGGCCACTATTCTAACGAGTGCCCCAACAAGAAGAATGCTATAGCCCCTAATGCCAATGCCCCAGCTCAGCAGCAGCGTCGTGTCCAGCCAGGGAGAAGATTTCCCCAGGGAATTCACTCAACCGCAATGGCCGTCTTTTTCTCATGCATGTTGAAGAAGCTCAGGAAGTGCCAGACGTCGTGCCGGGTATGTTTTCTGTTAATTCAGTACTTGCAAGAGTGTTGTTTGATTCTGGTGCATCGCATTCATTTGTCACCGAAGAATTTGCCTGCACTAGTAAAATCCAACCAACCAAATTGAAGCATGTGATGATTGTACAAATTCCCGGATCAACCACCAAGGCTAGGCAAATTTGCAAGGCCGTCCCTATCCGAATCCATGGCATAGATTTTTATGCTAATCTAATAGTACTCGGAACTAAAGGTTTGGAAGTAGTACTAGGAATGGATTGGATGTCCAAACATAAAGGATTGATTGACTGTGCCAAGAAAGCCATCACCATGACCAGTACCACCGGAATATCAGTCGAACATATATCTGAAACCTTACCTCGCCAATTCAAGTGTAACAAGAGTCTAGCCCAACCTACCATTGACCAAGTTCAGATAGTCTGCGAATACCCCGATGTATTTCCAGATGTTTTGCCCGGTATGCCCCTAGATCGGGATATCGAGTTTATCATCGAACTAATCCCCGGAACAGGACCCATAGCCCAGAGACCCTATAGTATGAACCCGTCAGAACTAGAAGAGCTGAAGAAGCAACTGGATTCCATGTTGGAAATCGGATTGATTCAACCAAGTGCGTCCCCATGGAGATCACCTGTCTTGTTTGTGGACAAGAAGGATGGAGGTAACCGTTTGTGTACGGATTATCGAAAGTTTAATGATCTCACCATCAAGAACAAGTACCCCTTGCCTAAGATAGAAGATTTGTTTGATCAGTTGACATGTGCCCAGGTGTTTTCTAAGATTGATCTTAGGACTGGCTATCATCAACTCAAGATTCGTGCAGAGGATATTCCAAAGACTGCCTTTACCACCAGATATGGATTGTATGAGTATACAGTCATGTCTTTTGGATTAACCAATGCCCCCGCTTATTTCATGAACCTCAAGAATAAGATTTTTATGGACTTCCTGGATAAGTTTGTCGTTGTTTTCATCGATGACATTCTGATTTATTCCAAATCAGAAGAAGAACATGAGCTACACCTAAGGACCATTCTTGGAACCCTTAGAGAGCATAAGCTGTATGCAAAATTTAGCAAATGTGAATTCTGGTTACAGGAAGTAGGATTCCTCGGTCACATTGTATCAGCCGGAGGAATTGCCGTTGACCCTTCCAAAGTGAAAGATGTAGAAGATTGGCAAGCCCCAACCACTCAAACCCAAGTTCGTGCTTTTCTCGGATTGGCGGGATATTACCGCAAATTTGTAGAAGGATTCTCTAGTATCGCCAGACCCATGACCCAATTGCTGAAGAAGGACAAGAAGTTTGAATGGACCGACAAATGTGAAGCGAGTTTTCAAGAACTCAAAAGGAGATTGATTTCAGCCCCAATCTTGATCATGTCGGATATCACGAAGCCCTTCGGTGTGTATTGTGACGCATCCAAGATTGGTCTCGGATGTGTGCTAATGCAAGAAGGCAAAGTTATCTCTCATCTCTCGTGACAATTGAAGCAACCCGAGCAAAATTACCCAACCCATGACCTCGAACTCGCAGCCGTAGTTCTAGCCCTAAAGACATGGAGACATTACCTGATGGGAAATCGTTGTGAGATTTATTCGGATCACAAGAGCCTAAAGTATATATTCACTCAGAAGGAGCTGAATATGAGGCAGAGAAGATGGATTGAGATAATCAAGGATTACGACCTGGACATTCACTATCACCCTGGTAAAGCCAATGTGGTAGCAGATGCCCTTAGCAGATTGCCGTGCCGCTTGAACTCCATGATTTTGAAGGAGCAACCAAGTTTGCACAAAGAGATGGAAGATTTTCGAATGGAATTAGTAAGTGAAGGATTTTTGGCTAGCATAGAACTTCAGCCCACTTTGATCAGTCAGATTAAAGAGGCGCAGAAAGGAAATGCTAGTATCATCGGAATCAAGCGTCGTATCGGTACAGGCAAAGTACCCGGATTCACCGAGGACGAAGATGGAGTTTTGTGGTACAAAGGACGCCTTTGTGTACCATCAGATTCTGAGTTGAAAGAAGTTATCTTGAAGGAGGCTCATGATACTCTTTATTCTATCCATCCCGGAGGAACTAAGATGTATCAAGATTTGAAAGAGCAATTTTGGTGGCATAAGATGAAGAGAGAAATCGGAAGCTATATCGCCAAGTGTGATATATGTCAGCGAGTCAAGGCAGGACATCAAAGACCCGCTGGATTGTTGCAACCTTTGCAAATTCCGGAATGGAAATGGGATTCTGTAGGAATGGACTTTATCACTGGACTACCTACTTCTAGTAGGGGAAATGACTCTATTTGGGTCATAGTGGACAGATTGTCCAAAGTCGCCCATTTCTTGCCCGTCAAAACCACCTATCAGAGTTCGAAGCTAGCAGAGTTGTACATCGCTAGAATCGTTAGTTTGCACGGAGTCCCCAAGAACATTGTATCGGATCGAGGAACTCAGTTTACCTCGAGATTCTGGAAGAAAGTCCAAGAAGGTTTAGGAACTCGCCTAGATTTCAGTACCGCGTATCACCCTCAGACCGATGGACAAACGGAGCGAGTAAACCAAATACTCGAAGATATGCTGAGAGCATGTGTGTTAGAATATGGATCCAAGTGGGAAGACTGTCTGCCGTTTGCAGAATTTTCATACAACAACAGTTACCAAGCCAGTTTGCAAATGGCCCCATTTGAATTCATGTACGGAAGAAAGTGCCGCACCCCTTTGAACTGGTCGGAAGTAGGAGAGAGTCAGATTTTCAGACCCGACATCCTACGAGAAGCAGAAGAGAAGGTTCACCAGATTCGTGAGCACCTCAAGATAGCCCAATCCCGACAAAAGAGTTACGCCGACAAGAGACGTCGAGACCTCGCCTTCAACATCAGAGATTTTGTTTATCTGAAAGTGTCGCCATTGAAGGGAATGCAGCGTTTCCAACTCAAAGGAAAGTTAGCCCCCAGATATATCGGACCTTTCAAAATTTTGAACCATCGAGGAGAAGTATCTTATCAACTGGAACTACCTGAAGAGATGTCAACTGTGCACAATGTGTTCCATATCTCGTTACTTCGCAAGTGTCTCGAAGTCCCCGAGAAGACCGAAGTGTTCAAGAATATCGATCACCGGACCATAGAGATCAACGATGACCTAACCTATCCCTAAGTACCCATCCGTATATTGGAAGAAGCCTTTTGAACCACCAGAACCCGAAGCATCAAGTTTCTCAAGATTCAGTGGAGCAACCACACAGAAGAGGAAGCTACCTGGGAACGCGAAGATCACATCAGGACGGAGTTTCCAGATCTCTTCAAATCCTAGGTAATCTTTTCGTCCTTTTTCAAATCTCGGGACAAGATTTTGTTTAAGGGGGGAAGGTTTGTAACATCCCAAAAATATCAAACTTAGATCATCAAAACACTAATCATCAAGTTTAGGGCTAACAAAAAACTTTTCTAAGTAAACCCATGAATGCATGCATATGTGAATGCATGGATTTTTAATTTCTTTAAAAACCACCTTGTTTGTGTGATCCATTGCTTGTAAAATGTTTCTTAGGTGAAAATAACATCATCTAAAACATTTCCCACACTTTTCCTAAAGACAAGTAAATCAAAACACATATATTAAGTGAATGGTCATTTTGACCAATTTAACTCCCATGCCTACTTTGGCTGTCTCAAACTTTCAAAACCTAACAGAAACTTTTCTGGATCTTTGCACCCCTTGAATGTACTCATAACAAAGTATCAAGGCCCACTTTATGATCATCCAGAAACTTTCAAATGCATAGTTTAAATGACAATTCAAAATTGAATCTTCTTCATATGGGAAGATCCCACTTTTTCAAAAACCACTCAAACAAGCTCAACTTTCAAAACCCAAGCATCTGCAGACTCACCAGCACCAATCTAGCAAACCCACCAAAATTCATTTCAAAATTCAAAACTTGATTTCATGCGGCCATTTCATCAAACAGGTTGTAGACACAAATCAAACAAAACATCAAACACTATAGTGTGCAGTGATTCTTGCCTAACTTGTTCCCTAGTTAGCTCACACACAACCCACTAGATCATATAGAAAGATTAGCCCAACACTAGCACCCCTATGAGCTTGCCATTGCCATTAATGGTGAACAGCCGAGCACCTCAATGCCACCCCATAGTCGACAGCAGGCTAGAGGAAAAACTAGCTGTGCCAACCTTGTCTGGGAGGCAGCCCACCGTCCACCGCCACTGCCTGTCCCAGCCGCGAGCGTTGCCAAGCCCTGGACCACGCGCACAAGCCGCGCCCAGACCATGCCGAGCGTGCGCCAGAGCGCCAACCTCGACCAGCATCCACAGACCACGCGCCGCCCTCACCGCGCGCACACACGATCACCACCGACCCAGGAGACCTCCAGACATCCCCATTAGCAGCCCCGTGCCATACAACCACCGCCCGCCGTCGAAGACGCCGCCTCTGCCGTGTAGAGCACCGGCCGTTCTAGACCAAACCACACCGCCCCATGCCTCGCGACCATGTCGTTGAGCATCGCCAGGAGACACAGCACCGTCCCCTACCCTTGCCCATGCCATTAGCCGCCTGTAACGTCGCCCCCGACGAGCTCACCGTGCGCCCCGACGGTCCCCTAGCTCGACTATAAATAGAGGCCACCCCCGCACGATTTCTTCACACCATCTCACTCCCCTCTCCTCACTGACCGTGCCACACCAGTCTCAGAGCAAGGCGAGCACCACCTTGCCAGAATTTCACTGGAGCCTGCCGCTGCCGGAGAAGAAGGGAGCCAGCGATTGGAGCCGCCCCAGGAGAAGCCACCGGTACCAGGAGGTTCGCCGTCGTCGACTTCGTCGTTCGCCCGCCTCGCCGACCCTCACCCGTACCCCGGTGAGCCCCCAGCACCCCCCACTGGCCGTGCTAGGTTTCGTTCTCGCCGGAGCTGTCTCGCGTCGACGATGACCCTCAGCCGTTAGATTAGAACTAGATCGAACGATCCACGTTGCCCCATACCGCTTCGCCCAGCCCCGTGTCACTGACGAGTGGGGACACCCACATAAGCAGCCCGCGGGAGCCCTGTGCTTAGCAGGCTGGCCCGTTAGAATTTCCTGCGCAACCCAGCAATTCAAATTAAACCATTTCTTTTTAAATTCAAACACACTTCAGCACCCAACTTCAAAAATCAACCCAGATCGATTCAGTGCACCAAATTGGATGAAACCAATTTTTTTGGAAAGGTCTGTGAATGATTAATCCAAGCCCGTTGGATTCAAGTCATTTGGATCTGTATATCACCGATAGCAAAAATAACAAGGCAGAAGCTTTTTTGCATTCAAACATTTTTCAAATTTAAACCATAAAAGCTTTTGAGTTGATTCCAACTCTCAAAAATCACTTTTAACCTTACCTTTCAGAATATATAAAAATATATAGGTTTACTTGCAGAAATAATGTTCAAGTAATAAAAGAATGCTTCATAAGCATTTCTAGCCACTTTAATTAATTAAAATAAAAGGGTAAAACCTTATTAAATTGTGACACCACTTTAAATCACATTCCCATGGACTACAATATGTGGTGATGACATGTGTCAACATGATCCCATATTTGGTTTGGAGAATATTAAATCTTAAGTAGTTTTCAATGAGTAGAAATTACTTTTCTAAAAATAAATAAAAGGTTTAAACCAAGCTTTAACCTTGTAATGTTAGAGATGATGCTAGATCATCTATAGGACCCTTGTGTGTGATGATTGCAAGTAGTTAAGTATTGTTTGGTGATTGTGTACCTCGTATTTATTCATAGACGCTAGTACCGACCAAGGATACGAGGAGGAAGGAGGATACTACGAAGAGGAAGCCGAGGAGAACTTCAACCACTGCTCTGCACAAGGCAAGCTGATACTATACCAATGCAAGCCAATACTTGCAAGCTATTAACTTAGAAAGCCTTACTAAACAAGTTGACCTATGCAAGCTTATATTGACACTGATGCAAGCTAACCCTTGCCAGATACCCTACTGATGCCACAAACCCATACTTGCAATCCTACCTACTTGTTAAAACAATCCTAGTTTTATGGCAAGCTTCTTACTTTATTTCTTTATCAAAGCTTACTTAGAGTCTACCTAAGAGTTTGGTAGATACCAGACAGTTGTGCTGAAGGTTGCATAAAGAGCATAAAATTTGGCCTAAGCTAGAAACCTTGATATCAGCCTAAGATATAATGTTGGACTTAGTGAAACTCCACTAGTTACCACCCCTCATTAGTACCACCCCCACCTGTAGATGCTAGTGCTAAGCATAAAACTTGATAAACTTTTAGATGGGAATACTTGGTGGAAAAATGGTTATGAAAACCTTGGAATGATGGATCATTCTATTGAAATGTTTTGACATGTGTTTCCAAACACTTGATGATTTTGGTGATAAAAATGTTCAGGCATGAGCCTTAGCCCTTTTAAAAAACTGATGGTTGTCTGGATGCGATACCATTCCAATTTTATCGTACAACCACAATACCCGAAGATTTGGTAGGGCTTGACTGGAAACTTATATACCTTAGTATTAGTTCCCTCCCGGCCAAGGTCTGAGCTGAGGCTACCTTGTGAAGATTGTCCACCTGTGTAGTACCCAAGATGACAGTGGTCATGGTTGGGAGGCCAAACTCACAGGAGAGGTGCTTATACTAGGGCGTGTAATCGAAAGGTTAGGATTGATTATCCGCATACTGAGTATGGTGAATTCAGGATTTGTTCCTGATGGATGTATCGAATGTTGTGGTGAAAGTGTACAATCTCTATAGAGTGTCAAACTATTCGAATAGCCGCGTCCGCGGTTATGGACAGTTGGAGTGGCCATACTGTTCCCCCGTCAGACTTTTCAAAAGGACTTGTGAAACGAATTGAGACTTTGACTTGACCACAACAGAGTTGTGAACTGAATTATAAGATCCCAATTAGGAGTTATAAAATTGTGACTAGCTTTGGAACTGAGTAGAGATAAACCTGGCTTTTTACAAAATAACCCTAGAGCCTAGTGTCCTATTATCCCAAAAACCCCTTACCTGTTAGTATTAGTTTGCGAGTACTTAAAGAGTACTCATGGCTTTGTCCCTGGCTATTCCCATGGCCAGACTATGAAGAGGAGTACCTGGAAGATGGACCCCAGGAAGGTTACGACAACTAGGATCATCTCCCATCGTCGGCATTGCCTGTGACCCCGAAGATGGAGCTTCGCCTACGCTACCGTTATTATTACGTATTCCGCTGCTTGATGTGTATTGAGAACTGGATCATGAGATCCCTATTTGTGTAAGAACTTATGTATTGTTTGTAATGGATGAAGTACTATGGTATCCAATTCTGTTATGTCTCGCAAAAATGGTAATCCTGGGATTTTGATGTATGGCATAACAGGCATCTAGGATTGAAAAATCCGGGTGTTGACAGAATCCAGTTGCTTCTTCAGTTCTGCTAGCTCTGACGGGTTCATACTATAGGGTCTCTATGCTATGGGTCCGGTTCCGGGGATTAGTTCAATGATAAAATCGGTATCCCGATCTGGGGGCATACCGGGCAAAACATCTGGAAATACATCGGGGTATTCACGGACTATCCAGACTTGGTCAATGGTAGGTTGGGCTATATCCTTGTTACACTTGAATTGGCGAGGTAAGGTTTCAGATATATGCTCGATTGATATTTCGGCTGTACTGGTCATGGTTGTGGCTTTCTTGGCACAGTCAATCACTCCTTTATGTTTGTACATCCAATCCATTCCTAGTACTACTTCCAAACCTTTAGTTCCGAGTACTATCAGATTAGCATAAAAATCTATGCCATCGATTCGGATAGGGACGGCTTTGCAAATTTGCCTAGCCTTGGTGGTTGATCCTGGAATTTGAATGATCATAACATGCTTCAGTTTTGTTGGTTGAATTTTAATAGTGCATGCAAATTCTTCGGTGACAAATGAGTGCGATGCACCAGAATCAAACAACACTCGTGCAAGTACTGAATTAACAGAAAACATACCCAGCACAACGTCTGGCGCTTCCTGAGCCTCTTCATCATGCATGAGAAAAAGACGGCCATTGCGGTTGAGTGAATTCCCTGGGGAAAATCTCCTTCCTGGCTGAACATGACGCTGCTGCTGAGCTGGGGCGTTGGCATTGGGTGCTGCGACATTCTTCTTGTTGGGGCACTCGTTGGAATAGTGGCCTTTATTTCCACAGTCATAACAAGTCACTTGCGACTTGTCCTTTGCTGCTACAGGCACAACATTGCTTCCAGTCCTCGGGGCAGTGTTGGTGTTGGCGGTAGCATTGTTGTTGTTGAACTTGGGTCGGGCACGGTTGAAATTGCTAGAGTTGCCGGGGTTGTTGTGATTTCCTCCGGGTCTAGGGTTTCCACGATTGGGATAGGTCGGACGGTTCATCGGGGGTCTGTTGGTTCTTGGGGCAAATCCTGGAGATGGGTTAGGGCGATACTTTGGGGTATGATGGGTTCCTGGCTGATGCATCATACGACGCTTGCGGTTCTCATTGGCTTGGTTGATCTTTCCTTCCATCTGGATAGCAGAGTCGACAAGGGCTTCAATATCCGTAAAGGGGATATTGACTAACATTGTCTGCATCTCATCATGCAGACCATTCAGGAATCTTTCTTTCTTCTTGGCTTCGGTGTCGATCTCATCCGGGGCATACCTAGCTCATGTCAAGAATTTGTCACGGTATTCCACTATGGTCATCCTTCCTTGCTTCAGTTCTCTGAACTCGTCTCTCATTCTCTTGATCAAACCCGATGGCACATGGGTTCTGCTAAACTTGACCTTGAATTCCTCCCAGGTCATCATCTGGCGTCCGGTCATTGCGCGAACACTGTTCCACCATGCCCTGGCATCTCCGGCTAGATAGTGGGTGGCGAACAGAACTTTCTCGTTGGCTTCCACTCCGGCGACTTCTAGGTTATTTTCCATGGTTTGCAACCAATCATCGGCGTCTAGGGGTTCTTCCGACTTAGTGAAAACAGGTGGGTTGGTATTCTGGAAATTCTTGAGTTTAGATCCATGGTTGTCCTGATTTCCGTGGCCTTGGTTGTTGTGGGCTAGCTGGGCTATCTGCTGCAGGGTGGCTGGGTTGGCTTGACGTTCCGCTCTTTCAGCTTCGCGGTCCAAAGTCAACATTTGCAGAATCTACAACATCGGGTCTGGGGATGAACCACTTCCTCCACGTGGCATCTGAAGATTGAGATAGATCGTGAGAAAAGAGGGAAATTTCTAAGGTTTTGGGTCTTCGAAAAGTTTTTAAAGTTTGACTCAGATTTTTCTAGCAACTTGCTTTTTCATTCATTCATTCATAGCACCCGATACAACACACACCACAACAAAGAAAAATAGATGGTTTTAAGAACCATTCTAAAAACTACGATACAGTGGGACCGAATACTACTCACTACGCTAGTGCTCAAGTGCTACTACTCCTCGGAATCTGTGGCTTCATCATCCTCATCATCATCGATGAAGGCGAAATCATCCTCATCGGTGAAGAAGTCCATAGCCTGATCCTCCAGAAAATCATAATCATCGCTGAGGTAGGAGTAGGGGTCTCCACGAAGACCCTCTCCGGCATTCTCCCTTTCCTCTAACTGCATGTCTCTCTCGTGGATGGTCTCCTCCAAAGATGAGATACGATGGCAAAGACAGGCAATGATACGCTCCTTCTTGTCGAGCTGACGGCGGCGAGACTTTTGATCCTTTGCTAACATGGCGATGGTCTGATCCTTCGTCTTGATGATGGCAGACTTGTGGTTGGAGTAGTCACGGCAGTTATCCAACTCCTGCTGACGATCGTACATCATGAAGCTAAGGTGGTCCAATTGAGTCTTCAGTTCGGGGTGGTATGGTGCTTCCAGTGGTTGTCCATTTGCATCACGCCTCGGGCAAAACTCAAAGCGAGTACCCTTGATCTGAATGATGCTCTGCCCACATAGCCGGGAAAGAGCTTCCTGCATGGCCCTGGCAAGTCCATCGAGCCAGTTGTTCTCTCTTAACGTAAACTGAATTCCTTCCGCAGTGGCAGGTTCAATCTTTCCTCGGAGACTTGCAACAATTAGCCACTGCAGATCTTCTCCTCCTTGATCATTGAGCTGAGCTCCGAAGAACTAGGGGTGCGGACGCTCTAGAAGTTCCGAAATCTGGTCCAAATCCCTCTCAAAGATACGGTCTCCTCCATTCCCCAACTGATAAAACTTGCTGTACTTCATGTCCATCTATAAGAATATAGGATGAGTAAGTTAGTAGAGTGATTATGTGTGCCAATATTTTATGTATATTGAAAGAGTTTTTGAGGAACATGAATTTTCATGAAAGAATCAAAGGGATAAGAATAAGAATAAGTTTTTGGTAAATATTTGTTTTCTTTGGTTTTAAAACTAAGTTTTTGATTCAACGTCCAATCTAACTAGGGTCTCCTATGGTCAGGATGGCTCTAATACCAACTTGTCAACACCCGGATTTTTAATCCCAGATGCCTGTTATGCCATACATCGCAATCCCAGGATTACCATTTTTGCGAGACATAACAGAATTGGATACCACAGTACATCATCCATTACAACCGTACATAAGTTCTTACACAAATAGGGATCTCATGATCCAGTTCTTAATACAACTTCAAGCAGCGGAATACGTAATAATAACGGTAGCGTAGGCGAAGCTCCATCTTCAGGGTTCACAGGCAATGCTGACGATGGGAGATGATCCTAGTAGTCGTAACCTTCCTGGGGTCCATCCTCCAGGTACTCCTCTTCATAGTCTGGCCACGGGAATAGCCAGGGACAAAGCCATGAGTACTCTTTAAGTACTCGCAAACTAATACTAACAAGTGAAAGGGGGTTTTTGTAATAGGACACTAAGCTCTAGGGTTGTTTTGCAAAAAGCCAGATTTATCTCTACTAAGTTCAGAAGTAAGAGAGATAATTGAAGTTTATAACACCTAAGTGGGAACTTGTATCTCATGCCACAACCCTGTTGTGGTCAAGTCAAAGTCTCATTTTATTTCACAAGTCTTTTGAAAACATCTGACGGGGGAACAGTATGGCCACTCCAACTGTCCATAACCGCGGACGCGGCTATTCGAATAGTTTGACACTCTGCAGAGATTGTACACTTTCACCACAACATTCGATACATCCGTCAGAAACAAATCCTGAATTCACCATACTCAGTATGCGGATAATCAATCCTAACCTTTCAATTACACGCCCTAGTATAAGCACCTCTCCTGTGAGTTTGGCCTCCCAACCATGACCAACTGTCATCTTGGGTACTGCACAGGTGGACAATCTTCACAAGGTAGCCTCAGCTCAGACCTTGGCCGTGAGGGAACTAATACTAAGGTAAATAAGTTTCCAGTCAAGCCCTACCCAATCTTCGGGTATTGTGGTTGTACGATAAAATTGGAATGGTATCGCATCCAGACAACCATCAGTTTTATAAAGGGCTAAGGCTCATGCCTCATCATTTTCATCACCAAAATCATCAAGTGTTCGGAAACACATGTCCAAAACATTTCAATAGAATGATCCATCATTCCAAGGTTTTCATAACCATTTTTCCACCAAGTATTCCCATCTAAAGTTGATCAAGTTTTATGCTTAGCACTAGCATCTACAAGTGGGGGTAAGCACTAATGAGGGGTGGTACACTAGTGGAGTTTAACTAAGTTTAATCTTATGCCTTAGGATGACATCAAGATTATCTAGCTTAGGCCAAGTTTTATGCTCTTTATGCAACCTTCAATTATCTTTCTAAATCTACCATTTACTTATGGAATCTCTAAGTACTAGCTTTGATAAAGAAATAAAGTAATAAAGCTTGTAGGTAAAACTAGGATTGGTTTACCAAGTGGATATGATCACATATGCTTAAGGCATATAGTGGGCATAGTAACTAGTGGTTTGTGGCATCGGTAGGGTATCTTGCAAGGGTTAGCTTGCATTGGTCCACTTAGTTAATAAAGCTTGCCTTGTGCAGAGCAGTGGTTGAAGTTTTCCTTGGCTTCTTCTTCATAGTATCCTCCTTCCTCCTCGTATCCTTGGTCGGTAGTAGCGTCTATAAAGAAATACGAGGTACACAATCACCAAACAATACTTAACTACTTGAAATCATCACACAAAAGGGTCCTATAGATGACCTAACATCATTACTAATATTACAAGATAAAGTTTGGCTTAATTCCTTTTATTTTTAGAAAAGTAATTTCTACTCATTGAAAAACTACTTAAGATTTAATATTCTCCAAACCAAAACATGGGATCATGTTGAAACATGTCATCACCACATATTTTAGTCCATGAGAATGTGATTTAAAGTGGTGTCACAATTTAATAAGGTTTTACCCTTTTATTTTAATTAATTAAAGTGGCTAGAAATGCCTATGAGGCATTCTTTTATTACTTCAACATTCTTTCTGTAAGTAAACCTATATATTTTTATCTATTCTGAAAGGTATGGTTAAATGTGATTTTTGAGAGTTGGAATCAACTCAAAATCTATCATGGTTTTAATTTGAAAAATGTTTGAATGCAGAAAAGCTTCTGCCTTGAATCCAAATGACTTGAATCCAACGGGCTTGGATTCAGCATTCCCAGACCTTTCTAACAAAATTGGTTTCATTAAATTTGGTTCGCTGAATCGACCTGGGTTGATTTTTGAAATTGGGTACAGAAGTGTGTTTGAAATAAAATGGAAAAGGTTAAACTCAAATAACTGGGTTGCGGGGGAAAGGTTAACGGGCCGGCCCAGTGACACTCCGCAGCGCGGGGATCAGCTGACAGGGGGTTCCACCATTCAGTGGCTCCTTAAATGCGAAGCGGTACGGGGCACTATGGGACGTTCGATCTGGTTCTAATCCAACAGCTGAGAGTCATCGTCGATGTTGAGCAACACCGACGAGACAGAAACCTAGCGCGGCCAGTGGGGGTTGCTGGGGGCTCACCGGGGTTCGGGCGAGGGTCGGCGAGGCGGGCGAATGACGAAGTCGACGACGACAAACTAAGGGGTGGTCGCGGCAGCTCCTAGGGTGGACGAAATCGACGACGCCCTTCTTCTCCAGAGGCGGCCTGCTCCGGCGCAATTCCGGCGATGCGCTGCTCGCGTTGCTCTGGGATTGAGGTGGGATGGTTCTGGGTGAGAGAGGAGTGGAATGGTGTGAAGAATTCGAGCGAGGGAGGCCTCTATTTATAGTCGCGACGGTGAGACCGAACGACATGGGCGGGCGACGATGGCGACATGGCTACGGGCTGCTAGAGGCATGGCCGTCGATGGCGATCGCTTGGTGGTCTCCTGGCGATGCTCTATGGATTTAATGCGCGTGTAGGGGCGGTGCGGTTTGGTCTGGAACACGCGACGCTCTGCACGGCAGAGGCGACGTCTTCGACGGCGAGCGGTGGCTATGGGGCACGGGCGGTGAAATGGGCATGTCTGGCGTGTTCCTGGGATGGTGGCGATCGTGTATGCACGCGGCGAGGGCGGCGCGCGGTCTGTGGGCTTCGGTCGAGCGTGGCGTTCTGGCACAAGCTCGACACGGTTGGAAAAGGCATGGGCGCGGGGTTCCTGGATGCTGTGTTCGACGTCTTCGAGGCAGGGATGGTCGAGAGGGGGCGGTGAAGCATGGGTGATCTCCCAGACAAGGTTGGCACGGCTAGTTTCCTCCCTAGCTTGCTGTCGACATGTGGGTGGCAAGGGTGGCTTCGGATGTTCACCATTGATGGTTTTGGAAAGCTCACAGTGGTGCTAGTGCTTGGTTAATCTTGCTAGATGATCTACTGATCTGGTTGTGAGCTAGAGAGGGAACCAGTTAGGCTCAAAACACTGCACACTATAGTGTTTTGATTTTGTTTGATTTGTGTCTGCCTAGTGTTTGATGAAATGGCCGCATGAATTCAAGTTTTGAATTTTGAAAAGATTTTTGGTGTGTGTGCTAGGTTAATGCTGGTGAGTCTGCAGATGCTTGGGTTTTGAAAGTTGATCTTGTTTGAGTGGTTTTTGAAAATGTGGGATCTTCCCATATGATAAATATTCAATTTTGAATTGTCATTTAAACTATGCATTTGAAAGTTTCTGGATGATCACAAAGTGGGCCTTGATACTTTGGTATGAGTACAATCAAGGGGTGCAAAGATCCAGAAAAGTTTCTGTTAGGTTTTGAAAGATTGAGACAGCCAAAGTAGACATGGGAGTTAAATTGGTCAAAATGACCATTCACTCATTTAGCTTTGTTTTGATTTATTTGTCTTTGGGAAAAGTTTGGGAAATGTTTATATGATGTTTATTTCACCTAAGAAACATTTTACAAGAAAGGAAACACACAAACAAGGTGGTCCAAAAGAATTCAAAATGAAATGCATACTCACATGCATGCTTCCATAATTTTATTTAGAAAAGTTTTTGTTAACCCTAATTTTGATGATTAGAGTTTGATGATCCAAGTTTAGTATTTTTGGGATGTTACATGTGTGGTTTAATCTGGTTTGAGATGGTATTGGCTGGTTTGTTTGGCTCTGGCTAAACTAGCTGTTCTTGTGTGCTGTGAGCAATGGAGATATGCACTAGTGCTTCCCCACGGCTGTGCTTGGTCCTTTTACTTGCTTGGACTGCTGGGGCTGTGTCGACAGCACACCCATGAAGTTAGATGACTGAGCTACTTGTATGCCTACTGCATAGTTGTGGATATGCTCAGTGAGGTGTTCTACGTTTTTATCTTGCTACTATTTATCTGCCTGGTGAAACTTGTCCCTTTACTGGCTATGATTATTTGACTTATAGCTTATTGTTATGGAAGATTGAATTCTTTCATATTGGTGAAACTTGCCCCTAAAAGGTTTACACAATGATGTAAAATTGAGCAGTGCAACTCACTACTCTCTATTGAGAGTAAAAATTAATAACCTAACCTTTATTTTCCTTTTTGTTTGTTGTTTGTTTTACAGGTACAATATTTGAAGATTCAAGATTAGAATAGGTTTACATTTAGATGGAATGGATCCTTTGTAATTTTTATTTTATTCTTTGTAAGAAAGGTGTATTATTTTAATAATAAATATATGTTCCTCCTTTTTGCAATTTCACTTCTGTAAAGATTCTCTATTGTCTTAATGAGTTACTTTTTGTAACTTGTTTATGGAATAAATATTCATTTGCTTAATTGTATTTTTTATTTAATTTCTATTATTATATATTCTTTTTTGAATAATATTACAAAATCATAATTCTAAGTTTAAAAAATATAAACTAAAATTTCAAGTTTAAATTCAAATTCTCCTCAAAACACATTAATTCATAAAGGTCATGTCAAAATTTATAACGATTACTCGCTAGAGCTATTCCTACACCTAGAGACTGAAAGAAACTTTGAGCACTTTAAGGTTTTATTTGGCAAAAAAATTACCCACATTTTGCAGATGAATGCATGCATATGCACAAATTCCCTAAATATATCCTTCGTTTGTTCCTAAATGCTGGGATGTTACAGACTTCCCCCTTAAATTAAACTTCATCCCGAAGTTTACTGAAGTGTACCTGAATAGTTCTGGATAGGCTTTTCTTAAATCATCTTCTTTCTCCCATGTGGCTGCTCTCTCGGGATGATGTTCCCACTGTACCTTGCAGTACTTGATTGCCCTATTCCTCAACCTTTTCCAGTTTTCTTCCAGAATATTATAGGGTTTTTTCAACATAAGTCAGGTCTTCTTGTAATTCTATCTCTTGATGTGTGATTGCATCATCAGGAACTTTAAGACATTTCCGGAGTTGTGACACATGGAAAACATTATGAACTTGAGCCAATCTTGAGGGTAGATCTAAAGCATAAGCTATTGTCCTGTTCTGACTTAGTACTTTGAATGGTCCTATGTATCTTGGACTTAATTTTCCCTTAACTCCGAACCTTTTAACTCCTTTCATTGGGCTTACTTTAAGATATACCATGTCTCTCACTTCAGGATGCCATGATCTTCGACTTAGATTAGCATAACTTTTCTATCTACTTTGGGATATCTTCAATCTATCCTTGATTATATCAATGATGTCTTGCCTTTCCTTGATATAATCGGGCGCAAATTCTTTGCTACTTCCAGGCTCGTACCAACATATTGGTGATCTACATTTCCTTCCGTAGAGTACTTGATATGGAGCTGCCTTCAGACTACTCTAGTAGCTGTCATTATAGGAAAATTCTGCCAATGGTAGATGATCTTCCCACGAACATCCAAAATATAATGCACAAGCCCTAAGCATGTCTTCCAGTATTTGATTTGTTCTTTCAGTTTGGCCCCCTGTTTCTGGATGATAGGCTGTGCTAAAATCTAACTTTGAACCAAGTGCTTCATGTAGTTGCTTCCAAAATGCCGAAGTAAACACTGATCCTCTATCAGTTATGATCTTTTTTGGCACTCCATGCTTACTTACTATCTCCTTAATGTAAACTTCTACTAACTTCTCAGCATTGTCCTTCTAATTTACCGGAATAAAATGTGCATTTTTAGTGAGTCTATCAACAATCACCCATATCATATCCTTCCGTTTAGGTGTCATGGGCAATCCTGTAATGAAGTCCATACCAATTTCCTCCCATTTCCACTCGGGAATTTCCAAAGGTTGCAATGGTCCTGCTGGGCTTTGATGTTCAGCCTTTACCCTTTGGCAAGTATGGCATTATGACACATATTTTGTAATATCTCTCTTCATGTTATTCCACCAGAATAATTCTTTCAAATCCATGTACATCTTAGTACTTCCTAGATGAATGGAATATGGTATCCTTTGTGCCTCTCGGAGTATCACTTCACGAATTTCAGGCACATCTGGAACACAAAGACGATCTTGGAACCACAAAGACTCATAATCTCCTAAATGAAAAACTGATGTGTGTCCTTGAGATATCCTTTGAATTTCCTCAGCAATAAAAGAATCTTCTGCTTGATGCCTAAAAATTTCTTGCTTAAGATCGCTATTCTGTTCTGCAACTACCTGCATAGTAGCTAATCCTCCCGGAGTCTCTATTCTTATAAATTGAACCTCTATCCTTTCCAAATCCATTTGTAACTCTTTTGGTAGCTCCCTATTGCTTGGCTGAATATCTGCACTTTTATGACTTAAAGCATCTGCTACAACATTTGCTTTTCCAGGGGTATAGTTGATTGTTAAATCATAATCTTTCATTAGCTCTAACCAACGCTTATGTATCATATTCAATTCCTTTTGAGTGAAGAAATATTTGAGACTTTTGTGGTCAGTGTATAACTCACATCTGGATCCATACAGAAAATGCCTCCATCCTTTCAGAGCAAAGACTACTGCTGCTAACTCCAAATCATGAGTTGGATAATTAACTTCATGTGGTTTTAGTTGTCTTGATCCATAAGCAATTATCTTACCATCTTGCATTAAGACACAACCTAAGCCTTCTTTAGATGCATCACAATATACTGTAAAGTCTTTCCTTGTTTCTGGAACTGCTAAAATTGGAGAAGTAGTTAATCTAGTCTTTAACTCCTGAAAACTGGCTTCACACTTCTCATCCCAGATGAATGGTGTATTCTTCCTTAACAATTTGGTCATTGGTCTAGCTATCTTGGAGAAACCTTCAATGAACCTCCGATAATAACCATCCATTCCAAAGAAACCTCTAATTTGTTTCACATTGGTTGGTGCAGTCCATTCTAATACTGATTGAACTTTGGATGGATTTACAGCAATTCCATATTATTGATCACATGACCGAGGAATTCTACTTTATCTAGCCAGAACTCACACTTTCTGAACTTAGCATAAAGCTTATGTTCTCTTAGGATCTGCAATGCTATTCTCAAATGATCAGCATGCTCTTCCTTATCCTTGGAATATATCAAAATATCGTCAATAAACACTATGACAAACTTTTCCAAGTATGGCATGAAATTTTTGTTCATCAGATTCATGAATATTGCCGGTGCATTGGTCAAACCAACGGTACGACCAAATACTCCTGGTGTCCATAGCTTGAGACAAATGTTGTCTTTGGAACATCTTTTGGTTTGATTTTTATCTGATGATATTCGTATCTTAGATAAATCTTGAAAAATACTCCTGCTCCTTTAACTTGATCAAACAGATCTTGGATTCTAGTTAATGGATATTTATTCTTGATGGTAACATTATTGATATTTCTATAGTCCCCACACATTCTTCTTCCTCCATCTCTTTTCTCCACAGAGATCACTGGTGTTCCCCATGGGGATACACTTTATTGAATAAATCCTTTTCTGGCTAACTCATCAATTTGCTCTTTGAGTTCTTTTAATTCCTTTGGACCCATCTTGTATGGTGCTTGAGCTATTGGTGCGGTATCCGGAATTAGATCAATAGTGAACTCTATCTCCTGATCTGGTGGCATTCCTAGTAACTCTGCTGGAAAGACCTCTTGAAACTCATTTACTACAGGAATATCTTTCAACTTGACCTCCTTCATTGAGTTTAATTGAAGATCCACCATGATATGACTGTGCTTATCGGGTTGATAAATTATCCTTGCTCTATTGGGAATTTTGATTGAGATAGTTTTATCCTCACAATTAATCTGGGCTCCATGTTCAGTCATCCAATCCATACCCAGCACTACTGCAATTCCCTTCAAAGGAATCACATAAAGGTCCGCAAAGTAGGTACAACCATAGATCGAGATAACCTGATCTTGTTTAATGTGGCATACAACTACATTTCCCCCTGCCGTCACTACGGTCATAGGTTTTTCTAATGTTGCCCTTCTAATCCAAATATTTTCACAGAATTCTTTAGAAATGAATGAAGTAGTTGCACCAGTATCAAATAGAACTTTGCCGGGATTGGTAAGGATATTGAGCGTACCTATCACTACATGCTCTGAGTTATTCACCTCCTCTAGGGTTGTGCAATTCAACTTTCCGGTAGGTCTGTTCCTCTTGCCATTATTGTTCTTGACAAAATTTCCTCCTTATTGGGTTTCCTATTGCCTCCGCTTGTTTGTCCTCCACCTTTAACAGGCCAACCACCTTGTGGTTTTCTCGGACAATTTGGCTTTATGTGACCCCTCTGTCCACAAGCATCGCACACTATTATTGGTTTCTAGCAATCCCTGTTCATATGCCCTGGAAGTTTGCAATTATGGCATATAATATTCCTTCCGGTTGGATTTGCACTCCGGTTGGAATTATTACTGTTATAGGGTCTATTCCTATAACAGTTTATTATTGCCCTCCGGTTGGATTTGCACTCCGGTTGGATTTGCACTCCGATTTGCACTCCGGTCTATTACTGTTATAGGAATTATTGCCCTGGAAGTTTGAATTCCAAATTGGACTTAGGTTTACTTGCATGTATCCTCTTAGTTTCCTTCTTAGCACTCTTCCTCCTATCCTCTTGGACATTCTTCTAGTCATCTTCAAAAGTGATAGGTGCATCTAGTAACTGCTAATATGTTTGCTTATTGGCCAACCTCAACTGCATCCTCACGAATGGATTTAACCCTCACAGAAAGTGCTTCTTCCTCTTTTCTTCGGTGCTGACTTCTTCTTCTACATAACGAGACAGTTGGCTAAACTCCCAGATATACTTCATGACACTAGTATATTCTTGTTGAAGCTCCGCAAACTCTCTACGCTTCAACTCCATAACACTCTCCGGAACATGATACTCATGGAACCTTTGCTTGAACTCTTCCCAAGTGTACTCTCTTCCTGGCTATTGCATGCCTAACTGATTTTCCCACCATGATGATGCAGGTCCTGTTAGAAGATGAGTTGCATACCTCAGTTTTTCCTCATCATTACAACCTATAGTCTGCAGCTTTCTTTCAGTATCTGCTAGCCAATCTTCTACATCCATTGGTTTAGGAGCTAATGCAAAAGGTAACGGCCTAGCATTCTAGAAGTCAGAAAGACTCACTCCTCCACCTTCAGGTGCTCTCTGGTTTCCAGCTCGTCCCAATAACTCTTCCATCAACTTGTTTTGGTTTTCTTGCATCATTTGCATATACTACATAAAATTCTGCTCCACTAACGGCCTCATTGGTGGTGGTGGTAATGTTCCCTAATTTCCTGCATCTGCATCGTCCTTCTCCTTGGCCTCGCGCTCCATTTGCTGCTGCTCAGATTCGGTTTCTACACCCGTGTCCATGACCCTCTAGTCCTGCAACATAAAGCGAATACTCATAATTACATCATGCACATGTGGTCCGAGCTCAACTTTCCACACAGAACTAGTCACAAAATGAAGATCCCAAAAAATCCAAATATGCATTTCACACATTATACATTACAAGCCTCATAACAAAGTACAAAGTCATCATACTTGTACCATATAGGTATAATAACAACTTAACAACACTTCCTTATTTATCTATCTACATCATTTTCTCGGATTACAATATGCAATACACGATACTTCCTAATAAGCCGCCGGCTTCCAGTATCCATGACGCTCATCATACTTGCCTGAAGTCCAACCGTGATGAAGTGACGTTCGTCGCACAGTTTTGGAACAAATGGCCTCCCAGAAGGAACATACTCAGTATCTGAAGTGTTAGGACTTGAGTCATTACTCAACCTGAGCGGATTGACTCCCTCTAGCTCAGCTGAAAAATCTTCAGAAACATGTTCAACATTATCACCCACTTGCATCTCCTGAGCTTCATTCCTTGAGTTGTGAACAGAATACGTAGATTCTGCTGCTCCCCAGGTGATCTGTTGGGCAAGATAGTTAAACACCGGATAATGTATATTCCCTGGATTTTGACAAAATGTTGATGATTCAAACACTCTCTCCTCAGGATCTTCTTCCTAATCCTGATCATCTATGAATATGGTATTCCTACTACTATTACTAGGATTGGTTCTTGCACCCATCATGTTGGGGATATGCTATATGGGTATCCTCATAGCATGTATCCTATCCGGATAACCCGGGTGGCCCACAGTTGGTAGCATGGCCCATGGCCTGCTAGGCGGCCCAGTTAGATGGATCCAGAAGGGAGGACCATGCCGGATAAAGGAAGGCAACGGTTGGAGTCACCGACGTACCCGGATCCTTCGAGTGCAAGATACACAAGACTAGTAATATACAGTGTAGGACTCTGTAACCTATCCGGCTAGGACTTTTCCCTGTAACCCTAGGACCTGTCGACTATATAATTTGGGCCTATGGGAGCCTTTAGGGCACAATCTCAGACGTTCACAGACAACCTCGCACAGCGAACCAATCCCTGTAACTCGGCGTATTGCCCTTATAGTGATTTATAGCAGGAGTAGGATTCCGCTACCATTGTGGGATCTGAACCTGGGTAAGCTGTGTTACCTCGTACCCGTCAACCGTCCACCTTTCCCCACGTCTCTAAACACGCACTGTGAGGAACCCTCCATGGCATACTCGTCGGCAATACCACGATAGTTGGCGCCCACCGCGGGGCAAGAGGCGCTTCAGGCTCTTTAGCGGGCAAGGACCAAGATCTTCGCGGGAATCGGCGAAACCATAGCCATCGGTCGTGTTCTCTTATCCGGTAACGTTCCGATCGTCCCTCCCGACGAGTTCTGGATCCCGGCGAAGACGAACCCTATGCGGTGTTCGATCGTTCCTATCGGAGACATCCACCTCTTCATTGGAGAAACCGACTCGAGCACTAGTTCCCTGGGAGTCGGAGGAGCAACAAGACCCGCACGGACCGCGTACGGGCAGGATACGTTCGCGGAAGGATCGATGTCGGATCTATCTTCGGAGTTTACCGGCAAAGATCGGAAAATTTCAAGGCCCACCCAAACCGCCCCTGTGCAAGATATAACGGTGGGAGATCGCTGCAAGTCCGCCGGATTCGCCCGTGCGTCTGGACAACAGAGATCCAAGTTCGTCGGCGTGGTTACCATCTTCGATCTGGCGCGTTGTGTTGAGAGAGAGGGTGAAAACCCCCGCAATTACCTGTCCAGGTGGCTCCGCATACGAGCCGATCTGGCGCACTACCCCAATGATGATGCTATGTATCACTTTGTGGAAGGACTGGACCATGGCACGCTTCTCCGACATTCTCTAAGACGGCAGCAGGCGTCAAGACACCTTACCTTCGAAGGCATGGTGAACACCGTCAACAACTACGCGGAGGCCGAAGCGGCAGCTCAGACAGCGCTTGCGCTCATTGACGGAGCCCCTTCGATTCAGCCACCACCACCACCGCCTCCGGCCTCTATCATCGCAGCTGCGCCGCCACCTCCAGTCATCATCGCTGCTGTTGCACCTCCACCGCCCATCATCGAGGAAGTCCTGACATCCTCTGACTTTGTTATTGACGCGCTTTATGCTGACTTCAGTGCAGATTCGGAGGAGATAGATTTCAGTCCAGAGGAACTAGACTCCGCCATGCAGGAGATGGAGGAGGAGTACACGCGCGACGAGCAAGCCAACAATGCCGTCACCTCTCGAGAGGTGTTCGTCACCATTGGGACAGCGATGGATGAAGATCAACCCGGACGAGCTCCGCCTACAGCGCTAGAAAAGGGGAAGGGGCCACTTATTGCTGCCGACGATGATCGTGCAAAGGTCATTCCTCCTCCGCCTAACCCAGTGCAACAGCCGTAGGAACTCGGCACCGGCCTGAGCAACAACAACAACAACGCAAACTTGCCGCCTCCAGCATCTACGTCTGCTGCTGCCCAAGTTACTCCAGCTGGTAGAGTGATGTACGGCAATCTCCTCGTTGAGCCACTGACCGTAGCTCATATCCGGAACGTGACTCATCTTGACGAGAAGCACCAGCAGCTACTGGAGGAAGCGCAGGCCATCACGGAGCAAGGTGCTAAGCTAGATCGAGATCTGGTCAACGCACAGAAGTCCATAGAGAAAGCCAGAGCAATAGAGGCCGAGTACAAGACTCTGCTGCAGCAGTAGAAGGCCAAGAAAGCTTCGCTCGAGTCATCAACGATCCTGGTGTACGGCGAAACCTAGGATGGGCTCCCTCGAAGCCAGCACAAGCCAAGCCATACATTGACAGTGAAGGCAAGCCTGTGATGCCCACCCCACTCCTTAACCTCGCATCGGCAAAACCCTTCTAGACCAGGATAGATCGCCTGAGGCAGTGGAACAGGTCTATGACCTAGTGGCCAAGGCGGTGAAGCAGTAGGAAAAGGCCACCTCTTAGAGTCTTGAGTCTGACCCAGCGCTTTGCCAGTCTAGCCAGTATAAGCCGCCAAGGGATCGATCTCCTCTTAATGTCGGGTCCCAGATGGGTTCATCAGAACGAAGACGGAGGGATGCGCACAACAGGAAGGACGCTATCCCCATATCCTCCGACCACGGAGAAAAGGCCCAACCTCGTCGCCCATCGCCACCGCCCTGATCCCCCCGACATCGCGAATACCCCAAGGCTCACCATCGTACGGATATACCCCCACCAAAGCAGTGTGGCATCGTCATCCGCGACAACGCAGAGTAGACCCGTCATGATGGAGAACGCAACCAAGGACACAAGAGCAGGTCACACCATGACCCTCCGCGTCCAACAAGCAACCGTAACAGGCGTGAGGAGTCGCAGGAGGGTAATAGCAAGAAGGCTAACACATCGCCACCTCCGCCTCCATCACCACCAAGTAGTCACCATGGTGGAGGAGGCCCGCGTCATTCACGGAGCCCATCCCCTGTTGACAAGAAGAAGAACCCGGAGCCATACGATGCACGGTCGCGGATCGATAAGATCCACGAGGCCCGGGAAGGACCATACCTGGGACCACATTGCATTGGACCTGCAATACGGTCCGCAACTTACCCCAAAAGTTTCCGAATTGACAAGACCATCAAGCCCTATGACGACACCGCCAAGCCAGCCACATAGTTGCAGGACTACGACAACGCAGTGGAGATTGCTGGAGGCAACCCAAACATCGCCGTCAAGTACCTCCCGTTAATGTTGGTGGGCACGGCCCGTCAATGGATCGATGACTTGCCGAAGAAATCCATCTGCAATTGGTTGGACATGCAAGAGGCGTTCACCAAGAACTTTGAGGGTACATATAAGCGTCCCTGCACTGTTGGCGATCTACAGCGGTGCGTGCAAGAGAAAGACGAGACATCTCGCGCCTACCTCTCCCACTGGCTGGACATGAAGAATTCCTGCGCAGGAGTGCATGCTCAGAACGCCATGTCCGCCTTCATCGATGGGTTGGAAAGGGGCATGTTGCTCCGACATAAGTTGAAGCGCTTCTAGGACAATCACTAGCTTGACTTAAACCAGATGATTCAGTTGGCTAGTGAGTTCGCAGCTGCCGACGATGATGCTCACGGCTCTCTGCTGGCAACGGCTGTTCCAACTCAGGCTCGGAGGAACAGCAGTACAAAGCGGAAAACCGCTCTAGAAGAAAAGCAATCTACCGACATGGTCGCTATGAATTTTGCAGGACGAGGTAATGGCGGACAACGTGGCCGATGAAGGGCAGCTGGTCGTGGGCAACAACGAGGAAGTGACACTACCTCGGCGCCGCTCCGCGTTCCCCAAACCTACAAGGAGTACCGCGATATGCCGTGACTTGTACACCTCGACGTCAACAGCAAGGCCACCCATACCAATCAACACTACAAGTTCGTCAACGACCTAAAGGAAGACCCGGAGTCCGGCTACAAGCAAAGTCGGAAGAACAGACCATGAGGCAAGGGCAAGGGGAAGAACAAGGAGGAGGAGTCCAACGATTGAAGTGACATGGACGAGTACGTTGACCCCAAGCACGCCGCCAAGAGCGACGACAAGGGAAAGAACCCCTTCGTGAAGAAGGCACAGTTACCACACTTTCCTTGGCACCCCCACCGTCCGACAACAGAAGACCTCTATGAGGATCCTGATGGCCACTCTACCCCTAGTTCCCCAGTACCTGCGCTGGTCGGAGGTTCCAATTACTTGGGACAGGACGAACCACCCAGACCTTGTTCCTACGGAGAACCAATACGCCATGGTCATCAACCCCTTGATTGACGGCGTGGAGTTCACCAAGTGTATAGTGGATAGTGGAAGCAGCATCAACATCATGTACCTGGATACACTGGAGAAGATGAACTTGACGGAGGCAAACCTAAGGCGGACCAACACCATCTTCCACGGCGTAGTTCCTGGTCGGGAGGCTCGGTCCCTTGGGTGCATTACACTTCAGGTCGCCTTTGGCGATGTTAACAATTACCTCCAAGAGCGCATGGCATTTGAGGTGGTCCCCTTCAAGGGCGTGTACCACGTCATATTCGGCCGCGACATATTCCACATGTTCATGGACAAGCCATGCTTCGTCTACAACAAACTCAAGATACCCGGACCAAACGGTGTCATCACCGTATCCGGAAGCTTTAACAAGGCAAGGGACTGAGAGATTAATGAAGCTACCTTCGCGGAAGCTGTCCTCTATAGCAAGGAATTCAAGGAGATCCAGAGCAAGGTCGATGACTCAGAGATTCCTGCGTCGAAGAAGCAGATCTCCGACTCCGCTCCTGCGTTCAAGGCCACCATCGAGACCAAGCCGGTGGAACTTGTGGTAGGTGATGCCTCCAAGGTCACCGCCATCAAGGCGAACTTGGATCCCAAATAGGAAAGCACGCTCGTCAAGTTCCTCCGTGAGAATAGGGACATCTTTGCCTAGCAACCTACCGACATGAAAGGTGTACCTAAGGAACTTGCCGAGCACAGCTTAAACATTGATCCAAAATGCAAACCAGTGAAGCAACCTCTACGACGCTTTGGAGATGAGAAGAGACGTGCCATTGGCAAAGAGATAGCTAGGTTACTTAAGGCTAGATTTATCCGAGAAGTCCTTCACACGCAATGGGTGGCTAATCATGTACTTGTCCCCAAAAAAGGAACCAATGAATTAAGAATGTGCGTTGATTACACCGGCTTGAACAAAGCATGTCCCAAAGATCCGTTTGCTTTGCCTCGCATTGACCAAGTCATTGACTCGACGGCTGGCTCGGAACTTTTGTGTTTTCTCGATGCATACTCAGGATACCACCAAATCAAGATGACGAAGTCGGACCAATTGGCCACTTCGTTCACTACCCCATACGGCACGTTTTGCTATGTTACGATGCCCTTTGGGCTGAAAAATGCAGGTGCTATGTACCAGCGGACAATGAAACGTTGCTTGCATGACCAAATTGGTCGGAACGTTCACGCCTATGTGGACGATATTGCCGTGATGTCTAAAAAATCAAATGACTTAATCTCCGACTTGAAAGAAGCCTTTGATAATCTCCAAAAATACAACATGATGCTTAACCCTAAGAAGTGCGTCTTCGGGGTTCCAGCCGGCAAATTGTTGGGTTTCATCGTTTCCTAGCACGGAATCAAGGTCAACCCGAAGAAAATCAAGGCCATCTTAAACATAAACCGTCCGACATGCCTAAAGGACATTCAACGACTAGCAGGTTGTGTTGCAGCAGTTAGTCGGTTCGTCAGCCGACTTGGAGAGAAAGCTCTGTCGATGTACAAGTTGCTGAAGAAGGCGGACAAGTTCACGTGGATGGACGAAGCAGATGCAGTATTGAAGCAGCTCAAGGAGATTCTTTCCTCGGCGCCCATCCTTGCAGCGCCCGATCCTGGCGAGCCCCTGTTAATTTACATGGCAGCAACCAACCGGGTAATCAGCATCGTCGTCGTGGTAGAACAGAAGGAACCAGGCTAAGAGCAAGGAGTTCAACGACCAGTTTACTATGTGAGCGAGGTCTTGACAGAGTTCAAGCAGCGTTACCCGCACTACCAGAAGATAGCTTATGGAGTATTCCTTACTTCTTGGAAGCTGAGGAACTACTTTCAGGAGCACCCAATCACAGTGGTGAGCAAGACTCCACTATCTGACATTATCAACAACAGCGAGGCTACAGGAAGGGTCGCGAAGTGGGGCATTGAACTTGCTTCCTTCGAGATCACTTACAAGAGACGCGACGCTATCAAGTCACAAGCCTTGGCAGATTTTGTTGCAGATTGGATGGAGATGCCAGATGCTACTCCGTTGCCGGAACTAGAGTACTGGGTGATGCACTTTGACGGATCAAAGCTGCTCAACGGCTCGGGGGCTGGTGTATTGCTATAGTCACCAACTGGAGACAAGCTACACAACGTTCTGCAGATCCACTTCGAGGCTACAAACAACATGGCAGAGTATGAAGCACTCATTCACAGACTACGCGTAGCCAAGGATATTGGCATCAAGCGCATAGTTTGCTGCGGAGATTCCGACTTGGTTGCCCAGTAGGTGGTTGGCACCTGGAATGCGCGGAACCCTATGATGGCGGCATATCGAGACGAAGTGGACGAGATAGCCAAGAGCTTCTTGGGCTACGAAGTCAAGTATGTACCTAGGGAGCAAAACGAGGCGGCTGATCTGCTATCTAAGCTTGGATCAGGGCGCAAAAGAATTTTGCCAGGAGTTTTCCTAGGGCATCTGCGCACACAATCTATGAAGGGAGCCGACATCGACAACCCGGATCGAGCTGACTCTTTCGTCAACATGGTGACAAAGGTCCCTCCGGCTTGGACAAAACCGTTCATGGAATATCTCGAACATGGAAATTTGCCCGATGACGAGGTCGAAAGACGGCAAATAGTACGACGAGCAAAGGGTTATACCATTATCAATGGACAAATCTACAAAAGGAGCACTACTGGTGTATACCTAAAGTGTGTTTCCTAGCTAGAAGGTATGGAAATCCTACGCGAAATCCATCTCGGAGATTGCGGGCATCACGCCGCTCCTCGATCGTTGGTCGCAAAAGCCTTCCGGCAAGGATTTTACTGGCTGACCACGAAGGCGGACGCCGACAAGCTGGTTGAGACATGCATGGGATGCCAGTATTATGCCCGACAACCACATGTTCCTGCTGAAGAATTGCGAACAATACCAATAACTTGGCCGTTTGCAGTCTGGGGGCTAGACATGGTGGGACCGTTACATACGGCACCATGTGGGTTTACACATCTGCTAGTAGCAGTTGATAAATTCACTAAATGGATAGAAGCTAAACCCATTAGAAACCTTGATGGGGCAACTGCCCTCAGGTTTGTCCGGGATCTAGTGGTGAGATTTGGTCTCCCACATAGCATTATCACCGACAACGGCAGCAATTTGTCACTCGGAGAAGTGGAAGCTTATTGTTGGGAGAAAGGCATCCGACTTGACCTTGCATCTGTGGCACACCCACAATCCAACGGTCAGGTTGAGCGAGCCAATGGATTAATTCCGCAGGGAATCAAGCCACGTCTGGAGGCACCGCTACATAGAGCAGCTGGAGCCTGGGCGGAAGAATTGCCATCTGCACTGTGGAGTTTACGAACTACACCCAACAGATCCACCGGCTACACCCCTTACTTCATGGTATATGGAACAGAAGCCATCCTTCCTTCCGACATCCTTCACGATGCACCAAGAGTTGCCGCCTACGACGAAGATGAAGCTGAAGAATCCAGACGCCTGGATGTGGACCTTCTCGAGGAGGAGCGCGTTTTGGCATGCCAAAGATCCGCCATCTACCAGCAGAAGCTACGCAGCTACCATAGTCGCCGCGTTTGGCATCGCTCGTTTAAAGAGGGGTATTTGGTGCTCCGACTTAAGCAGAAGAAGTCACACAAATTATCCCCGCCATGGGAAGGACCGTTCATCATACGCAAGGCACTACTCAATGGGTCTTACTACCTCGTTGACAATCGTGAACTGAAGGATAGACCCAACAAGGATCATAAGAGTAAGCGACGTGACCCGGATGATGACTACCCGGAGCTTGATCGGCCATAGAACATAGCACAGCTACGTCCTTTTTACACTTAGCATTTTTTATCTAATTGTGTACCTCTTATATGATCAATGAAATAAAGCTCTCTGGTTCACTCATATTTCTGAGTCTTTTACCTCCTTTAGTGTTCATTTTTGGATCATGTAAAACCTTTATGCACAAGTTTTGCGATTGCACTTGTGAAAATTCCGCCTATGGGCGTTAGCTTAAGTTTTCTGGTCTACACGTTCTTTGTGGTTTTTATGTGGATTCTGGAGTAGTGACTTTTGGCACTTATTGTCGACGATTTTGTGCTTAGGTTATTGATGGTGCCATTGGGCATCATCACCTAAGCACATGGTTTCGACAACGAGTCTTCCGACTCACGAAAAGTCAAGCATAAGAACCAAAGTAATGGATAAGCCAACACTTGCTTAATCAATATATACATGCTGGAAACTGGTTCTTGAGTAGCAGGACATACAACATTGTTTTCCACCTTAAGTTACATAAATAAGTTTTTTCCGCCTACGCACCAAAGGTGAAACAAATATTACAAAGTTGTTCTTCATTCCTTTGGCGCAGGTGACTTGGAAGCAGCGTCATCACTAGCAGGAGAACCACCCTCGAAGTCGGCGGTATGAAGGGACTCAGAGGAGCTTTGGTTGCCTCTATCGATGGTGTTCATTGGCATGAAGACGTTGATGTCTACCAACTCGGCAACTCTGGTGTCATAGCCCACGAGTGACGACAAGATGGATTCGTGGTTAATCTCTTTGCCATCGTCATCTACGTTGGAAATGCCAGAGGTCACCGTGTCGATGTCGGAATCTTTGTAGTGTGCCTTCACCATTGACAGCGCCATCCTTGCGCCAGCCCGTGCACATGAAGCTTTCCAGCTTGTGATACACTCGGGGGCTCGGCGCAGAATCTCCGAGTACTTCACCACGGAGTCTGATGCCTTGATGTTGATCTGGAGGGGCTTGGCGATCTCTTTGGCTTGCATGATGGCGGTGTTGATGAAGTTGCCGGCAAGAACCATGCATTCCTTGGCTGTAGGAGGTGACCGGGTTAAACCCATAGGACCTGCAAATTCTGACAAGGAGCGCATGAGTTCAAAAAATTTAGACTATCTAGACTACAGAAATCCAAGACAGAGAAAACTTACTGAAGATGCTGGCATCAGCTTGGCAGAGGGTGTCCGCCAAGGATTCTTTCTCTTGTTGGAGGAGCTTATACGCCTCACTATGGCGTTGATTCTGCTCATCGGTAGCTTTCTTCTGATCTCTTAAGATAGAGATCTCCTCCTTCAAGCGATTGATTTCCTCGGTGGCGGAGTCCTGTAGGACCTTCATTGACTCCTCATGCATTTTCAGCATGTCCTTCCTCTCTTGCTTAAGAATTTTGTTCTCGCTATCCAGCTGTTGAATGTGCTTGGATTGCTCGACAATATTCTTGGCCTTGTCGATGGTTTCTGCAAGTCGGAGAAAGCAAAGTACATAGTGAGTACTCGGAGAATATGGGCACAAAACCAAGTCGGAATGCGAAAAAGAAAACAGACGCTTTCTCTTGGTGATTTGTTCCTTCAAGAAGGCAGTTTTACCCTTTTCAGCTTCCAAGTCTGCGCGCATCTTCTGGTACTTGTCGTTGGCCATGCCCCTCCGAGCATTCTCGTTCTGTGGAAAAAAAGAAAAAATTTAAACGTTGTTTGGTCTGCTTGGAGCATCTAGCCGGAAATTTTCCACCTAGATGCTCGGGGGCTACAGCGAGAGTTTTTAACTTAGCAATATGCTTATCTTTTCTTTAAGCATCTATTCGGAACTAATCCAGTTACAACTAGAATCTTGGGGGCTACAGTATTGAAATTTATAAACACTGCGTATGCTTCTCTTAAAGCATCTAGTCGGAATTATTCATTCCACCTATATGCTTGGGGGCTACAGTGAGAGGTTTTTCTAACTTAGTCACTCTTAGAGCATATAGATGCAAAGACCTATGGTTTTCCGTCTACATCCTCGGGGGCTACAGTGGGATACTCATATGAAAAGCAAAAGGCAAATAAAACTTACAAGTGCAATGATATTGAGGTTTGTAGCACTCTCGGCCAGCAGCTTGCCAAAGGACTCGCTGTTTCCTTGCAAGATTTCTGCTTGTCGGAGGAGCTCCTCTAGACCGCACGTCGGAGATGTCGGTGCCGCACCAGGGACCATAGCAGTGCTACCCGGTGTAAGTACCGGATATACTATCTTTGGATAGGCTATGGCTTTCTTGTGGGCGGGGGCGCCGCCTACGGCAGAAGTACCTGCTTCAACCACCGCCCTACCGCCACCGATGGCATCCTTAGTCGGAGCTTCAGCCATTTGGTGGGCGGCACTCTCCTGCATCGCCTGCTTGCCGACAACAGCGACCTCGGTAGAGGCACCTGAGTCCACTTCCATGGTAGAAGGGCCAGATGCCTCCTTAGCTTGTGAGATTGTCGGGGCAGACGAAGGCTTAACGGAGGGAGTGGCAGGGGCGATGACGGGAGATGCGTCGCGATGCAGCATATGCTTGATGGTTCTAGAAGCCCCCAATGATTTGGAGGTCTTCTTCAGGATGGTCGTGGCTTTCTTCCTAAAACGTGCAAAATGCATAAGTACAAGAGCAAGACAGATAAACGGACAACGTTGGAGAGAAAGAAGCTTACACAAGTGGGGGGTGCTTTGGCAAAGGGGATCCCAGTAACTTTTCTCTTCTCCGCCTCCAGGGCAGTAGTCTTCTTGGAGGCTCCACCCTCTGTCTTCTTCTTCTTGCCTCCGTCGGCAGCGTCAGAGGTGGAGCTCTTCCGCTTTCGCGCCAATGGAGCATCGTCGTCGAACACGACCGTGGCTTCCTTCATCTTTGGATCGTAGATTTGGGCAGCCATGCTGTCCTCCTCTAGATCGCTAAGCTTCTAAGTGAGAAGTCACCGTGTTAGATGAGATGACAATTGCTAGACGGAAGAACTGGAGTATATGTCATATACGGAAAATAAATAACTACCTTTGGGCACTTGCCGTCTACGAACATGTTGTAGGTGATGGTGAAGCCACGCTTCTTGTCTTTCACCTTGACGATGTCCTTAAGGCGGAGCTTGACGAAGTCACTCGATAAGTTGTCCACAGAGATACGGAGGCTATCCCTTCTATCCCTGGTATACTCGTGCATGAGATTCGCTCGGTGCTGCAGAAGTTGGATTCGCCTGATGAACCAGCACATGGCTAGATCCAAGCAGGTCAAACCCGTCTCTACGAACCATTCTATCCGCCTTATGGCGCGGGAAGTATCGAGGTCGGAGGGAAGGGAGGCCTGGGATCTCCATGACAAGGCTTCTGTGGCGGCTCCGTCTACGAAGTCCGGGTACGTTACTGCTCGGCCGGCCAAAGGTATGTCGGGACCATAGAAGTAAGTATGCTGCCAGTTTTTGCAGGACTCGTGGCCAACGATGTCGGGGAACCGCCGGCCAGGACGGATCTTGAAGCTTATGGTGCCGCAATTCCTAAGTTCTTCCTTACTGGCTTCGGCTTCACGCTTGATAGTGAAGAAGTACATGAAGAGATCTAGCCTAGGCTTTATCCCTAAGTAACCCTCGGAGAGCGCCGCGTAGTTGCTAAGCGTAAGATACTGTTGGGAGAAAGGTTTTGGGGCTGGACTCTATAGTGGTTCAAGACGGAGAGGAAGAAGTTGGAGATGGGCAGGGAGACGCCGCGTACTAGTTGGGCTTTGAGGTACACCTTTTATCCGGTTTGGGGAGAAGGTGTCACCTCGCCGGTCGGCGCCCCCCGCCAGGCGAGCCCCTCCGTCGCAGGAAGGTAGCCCTCGGCGATTAGCTCCTGGATATCACGGTCCGTGATGTCTGAGCCACGCCAATCGCCCTTGTGAGAATCAAGCTCCTCCTCCAATGGCTCCAGCGCCGCTGGATTATGGTCGCCGCCGGTGGACTCAACCACTGCCGAGACGGGGATGACCAAGCCCTCCGGGGGCACGACGACTAAGCTCGCCGGCTTCATCGTGGCTTCGCTCGACGCCGCCAGGGAAGGGGAAGTGTTGCTGCTAGCCATGGAGTGAGTTTGGAGGCGACTGGTGTAGATTGGGGCTAGGGTTTTTCACGAGTTTGCGCGGAGAGCTCGAGGAGGCGCGCGCTGGAGGAAGAAGATGATGCGGGATAGAATGAGGTAAAAGGTAAAAAATCCCACCGCGGTTACTATTTATCATCTCCAGCATCAAGATTCGTGCAGCTTAATCGGACAGTTGCCGCGTAGACGACGTGTTCGTGAACGTGCGCGGAAATTTTGCCACGTCTCCAACCGTCGCCGCCAATGGTTCGTATTGCTCGCGCGGGAAAATTGGATATGATTGCGTTCTCTGCATGTGTGAGTTACGAGGCGTCGCTGACCTATGTCTATGTCGCCCTAGCTGACATAGGCAGATGAGCCGTCACATCGGAAGATTACGGCATGGACGGATCTAGTCCGACTACGGAAGAGTACGATGGAAGATTTAGCATTTCTCCGACTTACGTGTTGAAGACGGAGAAAACCTTGCAGGGTTCTTTTGGAGGACTACAAGATATTTCTTGACGATTTGCCGACATCCATTTAGACGGAGCATTCCAAATGAAGACGCAAGACGGCGCAAGATCTCGGAGTTCTCCGGGGGCTACTGTTGGGGATATGCTATATGGGTATCCTCATAGCATGTCTCCTATCTGGATAACCTGGGTGGCCCACAGTTGGTAGCATGTCCCATGGCCTGCTGGGCGGCCCAGTTAGATGGATCCAGAAGGGAGGCCCATGCCGGATAAAGGAAGGCAATGGTTGGAGTTATCGACGTACCCGGAGCCTTGGAGTGCAAGATACACAAGACTAGTAATAGACGGTGTATGACTCTGTAACCTGTCCGGCTAGGACTTTTCCCTGTAACCCCAGGACCTGTCGACTATATAAGTCGGGCCTATGGGAGCCTTTAGGGCAGAATCTCAGACGTTCACAGACAACCTCGCACAGCGAACCAATCCCTGTAACTCGGCGTATTGCCCTTATAGTGATTAATAGCAGGAGTATGATTCCGCCACCGTTGTGGGATCTGAACCTGGGTAAGTTGTGTTACCTCGTACCCGTCAACCGTCCGCCTTTCCCCACGTCTCTAAACACGCACTGTGAGGACCCCTCCATGGCGTACTCGTCGGCAATACCACGACACATCCAACTGGATTGTCCGACATTCCTGTCAGACCCATCGATGGACATTTGATTACCTTGGGATCCTTCAAATGATCCCATTCTCCAACAATCAGAATTTTCAATAGGAAGTTTTGAATCAGCGCCTTCCTCTGAACCCTATGGTACAACATACCTCATATCTAAAATGGGATCATAGATAGGTTCAGGTCTGGGTGAATAAGGATATGGTGTGAAAGATTCGGGATCTACGGGTATGTCCTTAAAGATTGATTTAGTACTACTACTTGCTTCCTTCTCCAACTAGAATGCTAACTGCTTCCTTCTTTCCAGATCAGTTAGATCCTCTAACATGTCATTTTTATCTTCAACAATAACTTGATGTGTCTTATAAAAACACGCAACAAGTGTTCGGTATCGATCCATAAACTTGGAGGCTACCTTAGGATGCTTCTTTACCAAAGTAAGATGATCCGGTACTGGCTCCGAGTCTATAGAATCATGAGGAATCACAGAAAATGTGCTCCCTTCTAACTCTTTGGCTTGGTGCTACCGAATATTGGCTATTGCCTCCACAACAGCAACATGATATGCTGCTAAATGACTCCTATCTTCACGTATAAGTAGATCATGATATAATTCAAGCTCCTCTAGTAGTTGGATACTCACGCGATACTTGGATAACATCCGACCATCATAAAAGGTTATGGTATTCACCGGAATTTTAGTTGGATAACTAAAAATCTTTAAAAGTTGACGAAGCTGATCTGTGAATGATCCTTGGTAATCATCAAGAGTCTCCTCTTTCCTTACCAAAGTTTGTTTTGGAAACTTTGGTGCCATAACTCTATATATTAAAAATATTTTTATTAGTAACCAATAATATATTGCATCATAACAAAGAATTATCGCATTAAAACATATAACAGAATATTCTCATTTGAATACCCATTATACTTTTTTAGATAATTCTTTATCGTTGCTATACACTCCTACAGGTAATACCCTTTACTAGGTTTCCAACCTAATGTCAAAGCAATTTGCTCCGATACCAACTGCGGTGACCCATCATACCACTGCATGTGTAGTACACTATAGTTGTTGACATGACATCCACAGAACACCGTTCCATAAATATCACATCCCTCATAGTGGTACAACATAAACATTGCGGGTCCATATTACAAACATACACACATTATTATTATTACAATACCAGAAGTTTACGAATTCAAAAGATTCAACTTACAAACCAAATATAAAGTGTTTCAACGGAAGTTTTAAAAGTGACAACTTAAACTCCAAATTGAGATCAACAACTTATTGCTACAGGTTCATGTTGATCGGCTCAATTGGCTCCTAGACTATGGTAATTATTCTGACTCCTAGTGCTCTCCTCCATAGACGACATCGTAGTCCACCCCTTCCATGGCACCGTACATATTGGGTTCTTCATAAAAGACCTCCTCTTGACTTTTAGCTACATACATTGGGGTTTTTTCTGAATCCTCAGAGTCTAAGCAGGGGATCAAAGGAAAAGGTGAGTAACAGCATTACCAAAAAAAGTTCATTATATGCAAGGTGGGATGTTTGATGCTCTATCTACCACCTCAGACTATAAGTCCTTGGCACTATGCAGTCTTTGTAAACCTTTCTTCAAATATTGATTTTATTATGAAATTCTATGACCATCAGCCTTCACAGGTTGACCAGAACTTTCATGGAGTTCCTTTCATGTTGCGTTCGTAGCTCCTTCCCAGAATAGGGAGTAACAAGTTAAAGTTCTTACACTCTGCAGAGGTGCGTTACTTTACCCATGAGAGATCAACTCCTTGTTTCACAATCGGGCGTACTTTCCCGTCCACAATTCCATGATGTGGGGCCCAATAGTTGGTCCAAGCCAATCACTGTCCTCTCTGCCACCCCATATGTCTACATGATCCTTCGGGGCTGGCTAACCTCCATTAAGCCCCCTACTGGGCAGGCTAAAACCCTGATGAGTTCCCAAAGACTCTATGAACTGGTAATGCCCTGGAAAGTGCCATATTAAATGGACTATACCACTAAAAAACACTCATAGATTATCTAGACACCAAAAGTGTGGGGCATAAGGGTGCCCACCCATATGTTGGATCCACACAAGGAATCACAACGTCACGTTAAGGTCGTCTTGCCTCCATACGAGAGGAAAAGGATACAGCTGAATTCTCCGTCCCATTCCAAATCTCATTGCTAACGCGTTATATATGGCGCTAGAATCACTGATGTCATGGTTGTTAGGTTCCTAGTTGATTATCATTGTTACAAATAGAAACTTAAATTCTATTGCTCCTTTCTATCATCACTTAGGATGATATCAACAATTTATTTATTTGATAAAATAATATTTTCTTTCCTGGAAACATAGATGATAACACACAATTTGCAAATACTTTGATAAAGACTCTTCAAAGGACATGAGCAAGTGATGAACTTGCCTTGTGATTGCAAGGTAGTGAAGTCGGATGCTTGCACTGGACCTTGAGCTTCTATGTCTTCAAAGGACAATATTTAAAGAAGCAAAATGAATATGCATAGTAATGTAATGCATTATCTATCATTTATTTTTCTTTGTGTGTTTTACCCATTATTTTAGTTTCAATTTCATTTAAAGATAACCTTTAATAGTTGTTGAATATTGTATTTGCCATTATATAAGATAATAATTTGTTTTTTATAATTTAAAATTCAAATAAATTCCTATATTTATTTCATTTAATAATTCTTTTAAGGATTAATATTTAAATAAAAAATTTGTTTTTATGACTCAAATATTTATTTAGTATTTTTCTAAATACTACAATAATAATATATAATAAAAATGATTTTTATTTCTTTTCTTTAATTTTATAAAATTCCATAAGGAAAATATATATTATAAAATTCTTGACCAAAAGTCATATACATAAGTATTTATTTATTTATTATTTTACTTAAATAGGTAGGATTATTATGAATTGAAAAATATATTATTTGTAATTCTTGACCCCGTGGGTTGCTGGCGCCACCGCCATGCGATGCCCGCCGCCGTGGCCCTCCCTAGTCGCTATCGTGGTGTAGGGCGGGGTTATCGACCATGCTTGTCCATCTGGTCCAGTTCGATTTGGTCCTGGGGCCCTTATGTGGCCAGGCTAGCCCCCTTCCCGAACCCTAGGGTTTGGCGATGGTGCTGCTACTGCCGCTGCTGATCCTCCCGTGTTGGTGTGCGATGTTCGTGCGCTGCTGTGGCCTCTGCCATGGCTGGTGCCGGTTGCATGGCCCCCTAGGGTGCTCCCCATGCCGCCACGAGCTCGTCGGCCCCTCTGCTTCCTCTTCAATTCATTAGCGAGGACCTCCAGTGAGTTGTGCCTCTGTGAACCCTAGTGCATCTAGATACCTCGAGTCCCTCTGTGTGTATCTAGTGGCCAATTTATATTCTGTGTTTGCATTGATATTAGGTTTCATCCCTGATGCTTGTAAGATGATACTATGGTCTGGTAATGTTGCTTAGTGAGGATTTGTGTTCTCTGCACCTCAGTGCTTATTGTCATCCTTTGATGAAATGGTGTTGTTGTTGGTCTGAGACTAATGCTAGATGAGATGCTAATGTTTCATAGTGTTGTCTCCGGTTGATGTTACAGTGGCTTAGTGTGTTCATATGTGGTCAGTATCTTGATACTGACAGTAACCTTGTTAGTGATGATTCACTGCATAAGTGTTGGTTGGGTTGCCTGTTTATCCTTAGTCTGGATTTTATCCAATAGAGTCTGATGATTCTATGAAAATGAATGGATATATATGGTATGATCTCTGAGTCTGGTCTCAGGGAGATGATATGTTTTGATTTGCTAGTTGATTTATAAAACTAGACTATCTGGTTGTCTTAGTAGTAAGATGAGTGCTTGTGAAACCTTCTTAGAATGGTACACAAGTGGATCTTGTTGCTGGCTTCACTTATGGTCATTACTAGAACTTGATAGATGCTTATTAATAAGTTGAAAAGCTTATTGTTTGTTCATGCCTATGATGCTGGTCTAAGGCTCTAGGATCTAGGGTCCTAGTTGGTCAAGTGAATGGATTTGTTTGTAACTTGTAAGATCTGAGGTGCTACTCCTTCTGGGAGATGTGCCCAGATCTTGTAAGAACAAATGATAGATTACATAAGTTGCCTTTGATATCACCAATTCTGTGAGGCTGGTCTGAGAATTTGGTGTTTTTGCTAGATTTTAATTCTGATCTTTATATTTCAAACCTCTAGGATAGATTCACCCCACCAGGGTGATCATTGAGAGGTTGTTTTATGAAACAACACATGGTCCTGTGTGGATAAGATGAATAAATCATGTGGTGGTTCATGACACTCACCACAAAACTAATGATGGTAGTGTTTTGTTGTGATGTTGGGTTGCTGGTTGGATCCTGTCCTTCACCTCCTGATGTTGTTATTTTTTCCCTGATGCTTGAGCTTGGCCTTGATCAACTCTGGTCCTCCTAGATCCTCGGAGCTTGGCCTTGTTGTCCACATGATCCTCCCCCTCCTTATGTCACCATCAGGTGATGTGTGGTTTGATCTGGTGTGAGATGGTGTTGGCTGGTTTGTTTGGCTCTGGCTAAACTAGCTGTTCTTGTGTGGTGTGAGCAATGGAGATATGTACTAGTGCTTCCCCACAGCTGTGCTTGGTCCTTTTACTTGCTTGGACTGCTGGGGCTCTGTTGACAACACACCCATGCAGTTAGATGACTGAGCTGCTTGTATGCCTGCTGCATAGTTGTGGATATGCTCAGTGAGGTGTTCTACCTTTTTATCTTGCTACCATTTATCTTCTTGGTGAAACTTGTCCCTTTACTGGATGTGATAGCTTATTGTTATGGAAGATTGAATTCTTTCATATTGGTGAAACTTGCCCCTAATGTCTCCATTGCTTAATAGCATGAACAATAGCAGCAAGTTCGAGATCATGGGTTGGATAATTGTTCTGATGTGGCTTCAACTGCCGAGAAGCATAGGCCACTACATGACCATCTTGCATCAACACACAACCAAGACCTTGAAGAGAAGCATCATAATAGATGACGAAATCCTTGCTTGTGTCCGGAAGGACAAGCACGGGAGCGGTGGTTAGCTTTGTTTTCAAAGCTTGGAAGCTTTCTTCTGCCTTTTCTGACCATTCAAACTTCTTATCTTTCTTAAGAAGATCAGTCATAGGCTAGGCTATCTTGGAGAAGTTCTCAATGAATCGGTGGTAATATCCAGCCATTCCAAGAAAACTTCGGACTTCCTTGACTGAAGTACGTGACTTCCATTCTAGAATGGTCTAAACCTTTTCCAGTATGACAACAATACCACTTGCAGACACAACATGACCAAGGAAGATGAGCTCTTAGAACCAGAACTCACATTTGGAGAATTTGGCGTAGAGTCGATGTTCACGAAGTTTAGTCAACACCAAACGTAGATGTTCGGCATGCTCTTATTCGGTCTTGGAGTAGATTAGAATATCAGCAATGTATACCACGACGAACTTGTCGAGATATTCCATGAAAACGGAGTTCATGAACCTCATAAATGTGGAAGGGGCATTGGTTAACTCGAAGGACATCACTGTATACTCGTAAAGACCACAACGAGTTGTGAATGCTGTCTTTGGAATATCCTCCTTCCTGATCTTGATTTGATGATACCCTGATCATAAGTCCATTTTGGAGAAGACAATGGCACCACTTAACTGATCAAAGAGTTCATTTATCTGGGGAAGAGGGTACTTATTCTTGATTGTCAGCGCATTAAGTGGACGGTAATCAACAACCAGTCTTGGAATATTTGTATCCCGCTTCTTGACAAAGATGGTAGGGCAACCCCAAGAGGACGTGCTAGGTTGGATGTAGCCTAGGCCTTCTAGATCTTCCAGTTGCTTCTTCAACTCCACCAACTCATGAGGAGGCATGCGGTAAGGTCTTTTGGAAATAGGAGCAGTTCCAGGAACTAGCTCTACGACATCCGGAGAATCACAGACTACATGGACATCTTGGACCTTGAGAGTAGGTAGAACATCCATGGCATACAACTCCGAGACGGGTTTAAGAACTGCAGACAGAGACTTTGAACCACAGTCCAGCACTTGACAGTTATGCCAACAGGAGAGGTCACAGTAACTATTTTAAGTGCATAGTCAATGACGGCTTGATACTTGGTTAACTAGTCCATGCCCAGAATGACATCAACGTCACTTGACTTAAGTGCAATGAGGGAAGTGGGAAACTTCTGATACGCTATATCTATCTCAACCCCATGAGTAACCCAGATGGTCTGCCAATGAGACCCCGGAGTACTAATCTCTAGAGGGGAAGACATTGCTTCAAAAGGTATATCATGCTCCCGTGCAAACTCTTGTGATATGAATGTATGCGATGCTCCAGAATCAAACAAGACTGTTGCTAGAATTGAATTACATGAAGCGTACCCAGAATGACGCGTGGATCTTCCTGAGCTTCTTCAATAGTGACATGGGTCAAGCGACCACGTCCAGCACCTTGAGATTTATCATTCTTCTTTTCTAGTTGATCATTGCGACCGATAGCCCTTTGGGAACACTCCCTTGAGTAGTGACCAGGCTGACCACAGGAGTAGCAGGTAACTCCAGTGTAAGAACCAATAGGAGGACGATAATTTGTTCAACCGGTATTTGAATGTGGCTAACGAGAAGCATTGCCAGAGGTCTTGGGTGCGTAAGGAGCACGAGGCACATCATTGTATGGAACAAAGACACAACGCTTCTTGTTACCAGAGGAAGAAGCACGGGAATTTCCTTCTTCACGCTTCTGAGAGACCTCCATATCCTTCCTTCCATGCTCCATAGTAAGAGCCTCATTGTGCAGTTCCTAGAAAGACTGGAACTTGAAGGGAAGCAACTCATAGCGAAGTGCAGGGTTGAGTCCTTACGGAAAAGCTCTTGCTTATCTTCATCGTTGGTCACATCCCTGGTTGCATAACAAGACAGGCGAGTAAACTCACGCCCATATGTTTCAATATCCCTGCGCCCCTGAGTCAGATCCAGAAACTCCCTCCTTTTGAGATACATAATGGTCTTAGGGATATAAGAGGCATGGAATGCTGCAACAAACTCTTCCCAAGTAACAACATGTCCTGAGCTTGCAGATTCAGAAAACCTTCCCACCAAACACCAGCCTCACCTTCTAGTTGATAGGTGTCGAAGTTGACACGATCATCTGGACGGACACGAAGAGCATTGAACTTGCGCTCTATGGTGTGAAGCTAATCATCGGCATCAAGGGGCTCCTTGGGGTGGGTGAATATTGGAGGAAAAGAGCGGATGAAATCTCCAAGTGTGACACAGTCGTCAGGACGACGTTCAGTGTTCTGCGCCACATGCTCAAGAAGGCGTTCATTCCTCAGACGGTTGGTCTCTATGTTGTTGAGAACCTCGGCCATTGTGGGAGGTGGCAGAAGTTCCTGTTCAGCATTGTTGTTTCCTCGATGACCAATAGAACCACGAGTACCAGACGACATCTTGAGGAGAAAACAGAAACCTTGAGAATGGATTCACCAAAAAGGGTACATCAAAGGATGACATAAACCATGTAGAAAGATCATGGTAGAGGTGAACATGTGGATTAAGATTATATCAATGCATTAAGTATGGCAGTAGATCAAGCATACGAAATGTATACGCTACCAACTTAGGTACAAACCATAACAATGGAGTGCAAGCATGATATGATACCAACAAGTCACAAAAGAGTAGAGAGTAGGATTATAATAATCCTTAGCAAAGTTGAAATACAATGCTTCAGTTGCATGGATTTATCTTGGAAACTCTGAGCCTTGCAACCGAGTATGGAGTATTAGGAAAAATAACCCAAACCCATATATCCTAAAAGTTTGAGATGATAGACGAGAAGTGAAAACTTTACAAAGCAAACAAGGTAAGATAACTCAGCAATAAAACAACCTTGGATAAGGAGTAAAATTATTCCTATTCAGAGTTTTGCAAATAGTTTTAGCTTTCAAATAGTTTTCTCAAACTCTAGACTCAACATCGACCAGCTAGAAGGGTTTCCTACAGGCAGTCCGGCTCTGATACCAAAATCTATCATGACCCGGGATTAGGGCTAGACAAATACCAGATCTTCATCTGACATAAGCCAAACCCAAATTCCAAAGCATGTACGGAATGATCGGTAACTTTACAAAACATACAAACCATACATAAATAAGGTAAACTCTTAAGAGAGTTACAAACCAGTCATACAAGCCAAGGGTCACAAACCCATCATTACAACAAACTTAGCAAAGGGCCTAAGAGGCCATAAACAGAAGTAGCGACCCTTCCATAGACCCTAGGCTGCTGCCCGTGAACCCCGACTACTCGTCGACTTCGGCGTAGAAACCACCTTTAGTTGGAGTAGCTTCATCTGTAGAAAACATCAACGAAGCAAGGCTGAGTACAGGGTGTACTCCGCAAGACTTATGGCTAGTGGAGTTATTTTTGCATAAAGCCATCTTTTGTTTTCTAAACAAGAAGGAAAATAAGCTCGTCTAGTCAGATCATTTTCAAAGGGGATAAGAAGACTACAACTCTAGCTCTTAGAAGTCATCTTTGATATCCACCAAGTACCATCATCAACTGAACCTCTCTTCCCGGACTACCCCCTCAAACAACCACGAGGAAGTATTCCAGATCTCACATTGGTTGGCCAAGTTTTATCATTCGGTTATAGTTTTCTATGATCACAGAATCTGTTCCCAAGTCGTCCATACCCGTGGACACGACTTTTCGAAAAGATTATAACCCTGCAGGGGTGCACAACTTTACCCACACGTACCAATCGATTCTTAATGCCAAATTATTAGCCCTCTTCCTTGGATGGCCGTTAGAGAGTGGTTAACCACGACCTTTACCTTGCTTTTGCCGAAACCATGAGTCACGCATTAGGGAGATACCGCCGTAACTGGTCGAGTCTCGAAGCCGGTCCCTAATGATGTGCGCATGGTTCAAGATTACGGATGTCGTGCATCTCTTGTTCCCGGCCACTCTTACCTACCTGTTATGAATGCACCTCCTTCACCTCCATCCAAGAACAACTAAGATGCGTATGTCGAATGGAAAGCCTGAACTATGTGACTCATGGTATCTACTAGGCAAGTTAGTGAGTCTAGGGGGTTTCCAGGCCCCTGTATGATTGTACGCTCGTCTTGGTTCAAGAGGCGACAACTCAGTTCCTAAGGGTGGCAAGTACGGGACTGCAAAAACCACAACCCACGTGGCCTCCCATACAAGACTTAGCATGTTTAGTATCCATCTCTGATCATGTCACAATAGCCTACCATACTAGATTCATTCGCATCTCTAGTGCATCATCTGTATGATCAGCATCGAACCACTAAGCATGGCTAAGCTTGACTGAACTATGGCACTAGTGATGCTCAAGCCAAACCCTAGTTATGCTAGGAGCAGTGGATCAGATATTTAGTTCACAAAGGGAAACATGCATCAGATAGGATTACTCTATCTACTGATAAAATACTGTTGAACCGAATTGTAACACCCCCGGTCACTCCAGACCGACGGCTGTCACATATGGCAGCACAATAGGATCTCTAGACGAACCCCACAGACCAACACTAGTCTTTTCTGCGCACTTTGTCCTCACTCGTGCGCACCCAATACCCACTTCCTGGTCGGGCACCCATCCTAGAATTGCTCTAGGCCAAGCACGCTTAACCTTAGAGTTCTTTTTCAATGAGCTTCCGGAAAAGAAGTTGCAACTTATTGGTATGGGTTTCCTATCAATCCTATTGAGCCATGCGCCAGGGTATCACATACACCCACCCTTAGAAGATCGACGTCCTCGTCGATCAACCACAAGCCAGGAACATCCCCTCTTGGCACACGTCTGTGCGTCCAGTGCCGACACATTGCCATGCCATGTCCACTCTGGGCCACATGCGCCATGCTACACATGTCTGCCACTAACCCGCACATGCCCATGTAATCGCGAGGGTCGGCTCTGATACCACTTTGTAAACACCCCTGGTCACTCCCGACCGATGGCTGTAACTTCTGGCAACTCAATAGGATCTCTAGACTAACCCCACAGACCAACACTAGTCTTTTCTGCGCACTTTGTCCTCACTCGTGCGCACCCAGTACCCAATTCCCGGTCGGTCACCCATCCTAGAATTGCTCTAGGCCAAGCATGCTTAACCTTAGAGTTCTTTTCGAATGAGCTTCCGGAAAAGAAGTTGCAACTTGTTGGTATGGGTTTCCTATCAATCCTATTGAGCCATGCTCCAGGGTCTCACATGAATGCATATGGCGAGAATGAAATACTTTTAAACATAGGATTCATATGTATGAGTGGGGCTTCACTTGCCTTGTCCGTTGTTGGACTGGTACTGCTCTTTGGTGGCATTGACTTTAGCCTCAGGTTCGGTTCCTATTCGCGAAGAACCAATCACCGGAAAGGAAAAGCAACATTCACACATGGTAGGTGCAATGCTCATACAATATGGATAATATGATATGTTACATGTAATAGAGTAGCCCTAGATTCATCATCTATTTAAATGAATTCTGGAATGCCCTTGCTAGGCAAACCATCGAACCCATGGTACTTAGGGGGTATTGGCGTTCCTCTAAATAAATTAGGGTTCAAAGTTGCAGAAATATGGATACTTACATTTTTAAATGATAGAGCTCTTTTTTGAACATTTTGATATATTATTTTTATTTTTCTGATTTAAAATGAATTAGTTTTGAATTTCTCCATTTTTAATTCATTTTAAATCATTTTTTGAATATTTAAATTATTTTCCAAGTTGGGCCCACATGTCATAAGTTTAATCATTTCAAAAAACATTTTTGGAAAATATTAAATGTCTTAAAGGTAGGGCCCACATGTCATAGATTTCTTATTTACAGGAATTATTCACTGAAAACATTTAAAATAAAAGGAAAAAAGATTTATTGCCTCATGCTGATGTCAGCATGAGATCAGCAATGGGAAGCTCTTAGATCGAGCAGGGATCTGTCGATCCCTTGCACGCCTGGATGCGTGGCTGGGCGCGTTTGATAGAGGGAAGCTCTTAGATCGAGCAGGGATCTGTCGATCCCTTGCACGCCTGGATGCGTGGGTGGGCGACCATAATCTGGCGGCGCTACTAGCAGGAGGTCACCGGAGCGGCGTGCACGACGACGAACAGCGACGGCGTCAGGCTCAAGCGGGGAGGATGGTACATTGGGAGAGGGAGGAAACCGAGGGCATCATGGTGACGAGGAGCTCACCGTGAGCACGACGGGCGTGACGGCGAGGCGAGCTCTGGAGTAGCGGGAATCGACAGAGACTAACGGTGACCGGAGCTCTCGATTCGGCTGATTGAGGTCGCACGCGAGGGAGAGGAGGGGCTATAGGGGTTCGTAGCATGGAAAACAAAAAAATTCTACCGCATGCACACAAACAAGCCAAGATCCATCTACTAGATTGTAGCAACGAGTCGATAGAAGCACTCATCCTCGAAGATTACAAAGCGGTTAACGAGAGCAGATTCTCATGGGTGATGTAGTCGTACACTTGCCGATCTCAAGATCGCGTAGATGAACCTTCCGGCGCTGCGTTTCGGCAGCGCTTCCGTAGTCGGTCACACATTCAGTACTCGATGAAGACCTTCCTCTCCCTTGCTCAAGCGGAGGTTGTAGTTCTCCCCTCGTGATTCCGGCAGCACGACAACGTGCTGTCGAAAGTAGAGGGAAGATCCCGCAGGGCTTTGCCTAAGCCGGATGCGAGTTATGGTGGATTAGGGTTTCTCGGAGATCTAAGGTTTAGATGACCGGGAGGAGGAGGAGGAGGTGTCGACGGCGTCTAGGGCGGCGGCGCGGCGAGGCGGAGGCGGCGAAGGCGGGCGGCGGAGGCGGTGGCGCGACATGTGTGGGGAGGGCTTGGCTCTTGTGTGGTGTTGGGGCAGCCCTCCCCCTATATTTATGAGAGGGAGGGGCAACCTTGGGAGGGGTGGGTTTGAATCCAAACCAAAACCCAAGTTGGATTGAGAGAAGGACTTGTTTCTTCTCCCACTAGGAAACCATTGTTCCAGTTTGACTTTTCAAACTTCTCGTTTGACTTTTAATTTAGAGCTTTATTTCTCTCTTGCAAATGTCAACACCAAGTGACCTAGGATATGATCCAATCATTCCACATATCCATGACACATTCATGGACCATTCCCCTTCCGGACCGGTGAACCTTCTAGACCCTTCTCGAACTTCTCCGATGAAAACATCGGAAACTTTCCCAAACTCTGGAATCGGACTTTCCTTATATGAATCCTATTCTCCGGACTAATCCGGATCTCCTCGTGATATCCCGGATCCCATCCGAGACTACGAACAACATTCGGTATCCCTATTAACATTCCATATCTACTAAACAACATCGAATCCTTAAGTGTGTCTCCCTATGGTTCGTGAATTACGCGGACATGATCGAGACACTTCTCCGATCAATAACCAATAGAGGAATCTAGAAATTCATATGGCTCCCACATATTTCTACGATTACTTTGCGATCGAATGAACCACTTACATACGATACCAATTTCCCTTTGTCTCACGATAGTTTACTTATCCGAGGTTTTGATCGTCGGTATCTCTACATACCTAGTTCAACCTCGTTACCTATAAGTACTCTTTTCTCGTTCTCTTGATATGTGATCCCTTGTGAGCCAGTCACATGCTTGCAAGCTAATTGGATGACATTCCACCGAGAGGGCCCAGAGTATATCTATCCATCATATGGATGGACAAATCCCACTCTTGATCCATGTGCCTCAACCCATACTTTCCGAACACTCAATGTCACCTTTATAGCCACCCAGTTACGGTGTGGTGTTTGATGTCATCAAAGCATCCTTCTGGTGGTGGTGATTAACAAGATCTCATGGTCGAAGGAATTAGGTTACTATGTATCAGAAAGCTTATAGCAAACGAACTATTGAAATGACTTGATCTTAATGCTACGCTTATCTATAGGAGTATGTCCATCATACCATTCTCCTAATGATATGATATTGTTATGAATAACATCTCAATGTTCATGATCAAGAAACCACGATCATCTATTAATCAACAAGCTAGTATTATAAAGAGGCTTTACCAGGGACTCTAATTTAGTTTACAAATCACATAAGTATTAATGTTTCCGGTTAATACTATTATAGCATGAATGTAAACAATTATCATAAACACAAAGATATAATAATAACCACTTTTATTATTGCCTCTAGGGCATATCTCCAACAGTCTCCCACTTGCACTAGAGTCAACTAATCTAGATTACATGGTAATATATCGAACACCCATGGCGGTTTGGTGCTGGTCATGTTTTGCCCTCGGGAGAGGTTTAGTCAACGGATCCACCACATTCAGATCTATGTGTACTTTGCAAATCTTTATGTCACCATCTTGGACATGCTCTTGAATATCGTGAAAATGTAGCTTGATGTGCTTCGGCTTCTTGTGTGACCTTGGTTCTTGCGCATTGGCTATGGCGCCAATGTTATCACAGTAGATAGACATTGGGTCCAGTGCACTTGGAACCACACCGAGCTCTGTAATGAACTCCTTCATCCATATCGCCTCTTGTGAAGCCTCTGAAGAAGCTATATATTCCAATTCAGTTGAAGATCTCACCACAATGCTTTGCTTTGCACTCCTCCAGCAAACTGTTGCACCATTCAAAATAAATACATATCTAGATTGAGATTTAGAATCATCCGGATCGGTGTTCCAACTAGCATCGGTACAACCATTAACAACAAGCTGTTCATCACCTACATAAGAAAGAACCATATCCTTAGTTCTTCTCAAGTACTTAAGGATGTTTTTTACCGCTGTCCAATGATCCACTCCTGGATCACTTTGATATCTGCTAGTCAAACTAACAGCACATGCAATGTCGGGACTAGTACATAGCATGGCATACATTAGATATCCTATGGCTGAGGCATATGGAGTCTTACTCATCCTTTCTCTATCTTTTGCTGTTGCAGGACTTTGAGTTTTACTCAAGGTCGTATTGGGCAACATGGGCAAGAACCCTTTCTTCCTATCTTCCATTCCAAACCTCTTTAGAACTTTGTCCAAATATGTACTTTGTGACAGTGATATTAGGCGTCTCGATCTATCTCTATAAATCTTTATGCCTAATATATAAGCTGTTTTGCCAAGATCTTTCATTGAAAAACTATTATGCAAATAATCCTTGACACTATTAAGAAGGTCTACATCATTCCCAATCAACAATATGTCATCTACATATAGTATTAAGAATGCTATAGAGCTCCCACTTACTTTCTTGTAAATACAAGCTTCTCCATAAGTTCGTAATAAACCAAAACTTTTGATTGCCTTATCAAAATGTTGATTCCAACTTCGGGATGCTTGCTTCAATCTATATATGGACCTTTGAAGTTTGCATACCTTGTTAGCATCTTTAGGATCGACAAAACCTTTGGGTTGCATCATATACAACTCTTCATCAATGTCTCCATTGAGGAACGCCGTTTTGACATCCATCCGCCATATCTCATAATCATAATATGCAGCGATTGCTAACATAATCCTCACAGATTTTAGCTTCACTACTGGTGAGAAAGTCTCATCGTAGTCAACACCTTGAATTTGTCGAAACCCTTTTGCGACAAGCCGAGCTTTATAGACAGTAACATTACCATCAGCATCTGTTTTCTTCTTGAAAATCCATTTGTTCTCGACGGCCTTCCGGCCATCCGGTTAGTCCACCAAAGTCCATACTTGGTTTTCGTACAGGATCCAATCTCGGATTTCATGGCTTCTTGCCATTTATTGGAATCTAGGCTCATCATCGCATCCTCATATGTCGTAGGGTCATCGGTGTTATCCACCAACATGACACTCATAACAGGATCATACCAATCAAGAGTGGTACCCGTTCTTGTTGACCTGCGAGGTTCCGTAGCAACTTCAACCGAAGTTTCATGATCAACATCATTAGCTTCCTCTCTTATTGGTGTAGGCTCCACAGGAACCACTTCCGGTGTTACGCTACTCGCAAGTTCGAGAGAAGTTTCAACAACCTCGTTGAGTTCTACTTTCCTTCCAGTCACTTCTTTTGAGAGAAACTCCTTCTCTAGAAAGGATCCATTTTTGGCAACGAAGATTTTGCCCTCGGATCTATGATAGAAGGTAAACCCAATAGTTTCCTTCGGGTATCCTATGAAGACGCATTTTTCCGCTTTGGGTTCAAGCTTGTCTAACTGTAACTTCTTTACATAAGCTTCGCAACCCCAAACTTGAAGGAACGACAATTTTGGTTTCTTCCCAAACCATAATTCATACGGTGTCGTTTCAACGGATTTAGATCGTGCCCTATTTAAAGTGAATGCGGTTGTTTCTAATGCATAACCCCAAAACGATAGCGGTAAATCTGTAAGTGACATCATAGAAGGAACCATATCTAAGAGAGTTCGATTACGATGTTCGGACACACCATTGCGCTGTGGTGTTCCCGGCGGTGTCAATTGTGAAAATATTCTGCATTTCTTCAAATGCTCGCCAAACTCGTAACTTAGATATTCACCTCCACGATCAGACCGTAGAAATTTAATCTTCTTGTTACGTTGATTCTCTACCTCACTTTGAAATTCCTTAAACTTCTCGAAAGTTTCGGACTTATGTTTCATGAAATAGATATACCCATATCTACTCAAGTCATCCGTGAAGGTAAGAACATAACGATAACCACCGCGTGATGCTACACTCATTGGGCCACACACATCGGTATGTATGATTTCCAATAAGCCCGTAGCTCGCTCCATCATACCAGCAAATGGAGTCTTAGTCATTTTACCCATCAGACATGCTTCGCATCTTTCAAGTGATTCAAAATCAAGTGATTCAAGAAGTCCATCGGAATGGAGTTTCTTCATACGCTTCACTCCAATATGACCAAGACGATAGTGCCACATATAGGTCGAGTTATCGCTCAATTTCAAACGTTTAGCTTCAATGTTATTAATGTGTGTATTTCCACAATCGAGATTCAATAAGAATAGACCATATATCAAAGGTGCATGTGCATAAAACATATTACTCATATAAATCGAACAACCATTATTCTCGGACTTAAACAAGTAACCGTCTCGCAATAAACATGATCCGGATATAATGTCCATGCTCAACACAGGCACCAAATAACAATTATTTAAGTATAAAACCAATCCCGATGGTAGATGAAGAGGTAGCGTGTCGACCGCGATCACATCAACCTTTGATCCATTTCCAACGCGCATCGTCACCTCGTTCTTCGCTAGCTTCCGTTTATTCTGCAGTACTTGTTTCGAGTTACAAATATGAGCAACCGAACCAATATCAAATACCTAGGACTACTATGAGTACTAGTGAGATACACATCAATAACATGTATATCAGATATACCTTTGTTCTTGATGTTGCCGTTCTTCAAATCCGCCAAGTACTTTGGGCAATTCCGCTTAGAGTGACCTTCTCCCTTATAGTAAAAGCACTTAGTATCAGGCTTACGCCCAGCCTTGGTCTTCTTCATCGGCGTGGTAACTTTCTTACTGCCCTTCTTGAAGTTTCCCTTTTTCTTAGACTTGCCTTGCTTCTTGAATTTGGTGGTCTTATTGACCAACAACACTTGGTGCTCTTTCTTGATCTCCACTTCTGCAGATTTCAACATGGAGAAGAGTTCTGGCAATGACTTGTCCATGTTTTGCATATTGTAGTTCATCACAAAGTTCTTGTAACTTGGTGGTAGTGATTGGAGGACATGGTGAATCCCGAAAGCATTAGGAATCACTATTCCCAAGCTTTGAAGCTTGCTTGCGTGCCCAGACATCTTAAGCACGTGCTCACTAATGGAGCTTCCCTCTTCCATCTTGCAGTTAAAGAACTTTTCAGAAGCCTCATAACTCTCAATTGCCGCGTGAGCCTCAAATATCATTTTGAGTTCACGGACAATATCATGTGGGTCATGGTTCTCAAACCTTTTCTGAAGCTCCGATTTCAAACCATACAAGATAGCACACTGAACTGTTTGAGTACTGATTCTTCCGAGCGAGGAAAACATTCTTTACCTCATCGGTAGCAGTAGTTGTAGGCGGGTCACCCAGCGGTAAATCCAACACATAGGTCAAATTACTAGCATTGAGGACAATCCTCAAATTGCGGAACCAATCCGCGAAGTTGCTTCCATTGTTTTTCAACTTTTCTTTCTCTAGGAACGCATTAAATTAATGGTAGGGGCCGCCATTGATCTACAACATATTTGCAATAGTTTAGACTAAGTTTATGACAAACTGATTTCTAATTAATAGTTAAATTAATCTAGGTGAACTCCCACTCAAAACAATATCCCTCAAATTGTTTTAGTGATCACACGAACCAAATCCACAACATCAAAACCGATCATCACGAGAGTTGATGTAGCTTCAATGGCGAACAATCAACATGTTCATCATATCTACTATATGACTCATGCTTTACCTTTTGGTGATCTGTGTTCCGAGACCATGTCTGTACATGCTAGGCTCGTCAAGATCAAACCTTATCTTCCGCATGAGCAAATCTGGCTTGCTCGCGTTGTATACACTCGTAAAATCTAACACACCCGATCATCACGTGGTGCTTCGAACCAACGAGCTTTAGCAATGGTACTTACTAAGGATGAACACTTTAAAACTTGAAATTTTGTGCTTGAGGGGTCATCTTATAATGCTACTATCGCAAACTAAGCAATACAAGATTCATAAAGGATTAACATCACATGCAATTCATAATATGTGATATGATATGGCCTTTCTTCTTGTGCTTCCGATATCCATCTTTCAAGCACGAACATGATCTCCATCATCACCGGTATGGCGTCAAGGTCAATGGCGCCGTTTCATGGATGTCGTCCACCAGCTTCAACTATTACAACTACTTTGAATAGACATGCAGGTCTTAACGGAATTTAAAAGACAACCATATGGCTCCTGCCGGTTGCCTACTTACAATAAGGGACATTGCATACATCATATATAATCACAATCATGGACATATCACATCACAGCACACCCCTACAAAACAAACTTAGACGCCTCTAATTTTCTTTGCATATTTTACGTGGTTTGGGGCTTTCAATAAGTGTCGTTCTAACATACGAACAAGAACCACAACGTTGATGTTTGAACTATCAAGTGCCCGTTGTAAATTGAATCTATACTATGATGGGAGAGACAGACACCCGCAAAGCCACTTATGCAATACAAGTTGCATGTTGAGCGTGCAGCAAGTCTCATGAACGATGTCATGTAAGGTTAGCCCAAGCCGCTTCATCCCATCATACTGCAAGATGCAAAGTTCACAAAAAGCAATTGATAATAAAAGCACCACCGCCCACAATGACCATTGTGTTCTACTCATGCAACAGATCTACATATAGACACAGCTCTGATACCACTGTAGGGGTTCGTAGCATGGAAAACAAAAAATTTCTACTGCATGCACACAAACAAGACAAGATCTATCTACTAGATTGTAGCAACGAGTCGATAGAAGCACTCACCCTCGAAGATTCCAAAGCGGTTAAGGAGAGCAGATTCTCGTGGGTGATGTAGTCGTACACTTGCCGATCTCAAGATCACGTAGACGATCCTTCCGGCGCTGCGTTCCGGCAGCGCTTCCACATTCGGTCACACGTTCGGTACTCGATGAAGACCTTCCTCTCCCTTGTTCTAGCAGGCAGCAGAGGTTGTAGTTCTCCCCGCGTGATTCCGGCAGCACGACGGTGTGGTGTCGAAAGTAGAGGGAAGATCCCGCAGGGCTTCGCCTAAGACGGATGCGAGTTGTGGTGGATTAGGGTTTCCCGGAGATCTAGGGTTTAGATGACCAGGAGGAGAAGGAGGTGTCAACGGCGGCTAGGGCGGCGGCGACGAACTGGAGGCAGCGCGACGGCGGCGGTGGCGCGGCGTGTGTGGGTAGGGCTTGGCTCTTGTGTGGTGTTGGGGCAGCCCTCCCCCTCTATTTATGAGAGGGAGGGGCAGCCTTGGGAGGGGTGGGTTTGAATCCAAACCCAAACCCAAGTTGGATTGAGAGAAGGACTTGTTTCTTCTCGCACTAGGAAACCATTGTTCCAGTTTGACTTTTCAAACTTCCCATTTGACTTTTAATTTAGATCTTTATTTCTCTCTTCCAAATGTCAACACCAAGTGACCTAGGATATGATCCAATCATTCCACATATCCATGACACATTCATGGACCATTCCCCTTCCGAACCGGTGGACCTTCTAGACCCTTCTAGAACTTCTTCGATGAAAACATCGGAAACTTTCCCGAACTCCGAAATCGGACTTTCCTTATATGAATCTTATTCTCCAGACCATTCCGGATCTCCTTGTGATATCCCGGATCCCATCCGAGACTCCGAACAACATTCGGTATCCCTATTAACATTCCATATCTACTAAACAACATTGAATCCTTAAGTGTGTCTCCCTACGGTTTGTGAATTACGCGGACATGATCGAGACACTTCTCCGATCAATAACCAATAGAGGAATCTTGAAATTCATATGGCTCCCACATATTTCTACGATTACTTTGCGATCGAATGAATCACTTACATACGATACCAATTTCCCTTTGTCTCACGATAGTTTACTTATCCGAGGTTTTGATCGTCGGTATCTCTGCATACCTAGTTCAACCTCGTTACCTATAAGTACTCTTTTCTTGTTCTCTTGATATGTGATCCCTTGTGAGCCAGTCACATGCTTGCAAGCTAATTGGATGACATTCCACCGAGAGGCCCAGAGTATATCTATCTGTCATATGGATGGACAAATCCCACTCTTGATCCATGTGCATCAACCCATACTTTCCGAACATTCAATGCCACCTTTATAGCCACCTAGTTACGGTGTGGTGTTTGATGTCATCAAAGCATCCTTCTGGTGATGGTGATTAACAAGATTTCATGGTCGAAGGAATGAGGTTACTATGTATCAGAAAGCTTATAGCAAACGAACTATTGAAATGACTTGATCTTAATGCTACGCTTATCTATAGGATTATGTCCATCATACCATTCTCCTAATGATATGATCTTGTTATTAATAACATCTCAATGTTCATGATCGAGAAACCACGATCATCTATTAATCAACAAGCTAGTATTATAAAGAGGATTTACCAGGGACTCTAATTTAGTTTACAAATCACACAAGTATTAATGTTTCCGGTTAATACTATTATAGCATGAATGTAAACATTTATCATAAACACAAATATATAATAATAACAACTTTTATTATTGCCTCTAGGGCATATCTCCAACAGGGGCTAGGAAGAGAGAGTCGAGCACGAGGAGCTCAATGGTGGCGTCGGCTTGGGCTAGGATCGCCGAAGACACTGAGAATGACGGCGAATGAGACTAGAGTTCGGCGGCCATGGCATGGAAACGAGGAAGATAGGGGGAACTGGAGTGTTAGGTTTATCCTGGCAGCGCCGGTGGGATCATTATAGTCACTGACAGGCGGCGGTGCAGATCGTAGTGCATCTCCGGCGGCGGACGGCGGCGGAAGCGACACAGAGCTTCTTGCTTGTCGTCGTCGAAGACGACGCGAGGAGAAAGAAGGCCGACGCGGTACGGGGCCGCGCTGGGCCGGTTTGGGCCCCGGGTGGGCCTCTACGGGGTTGCTCTGCTAGTGTTGCCTTCCCGTATCCCTTCACAAACCCCCTTGTCTTCTCGTTGGAGTTGTCTCTTTTATAAATATCATAGGGCTTCCCAAAGTGGTTGAGTGAGTTTAGCACTAGTCATATGCTCAAACTCCATTAACACAGATGGAAACCTGTAACTCAAAACAAAACTTAACAACACTAAAGTAAATAAGAAAAAAATAAAAGTCCTACAACGCTTATCTCCCAGGCAACGATGCCAGAAAATAGCTTGATGACTGCAAGTGCACATATCGGATGTCGCTAGTTTCGAAATAAAGATATCGATCCCACATGGAGCAGGAGTCTAAAGTCTAGGAATTCTTGAAATAAATACTGAAAATAGAATTGCTAAAGAAAGTTCTAAGTGACAAGATAAAATTCGAGTATTGCGTAAAAAGGTGTTTTGGGGTTTTTGGTATAAGAGAGTAATGAGTAAAGTAACCAAAACTGAATATAGAAAATAAGTATCGTGTATGTAAAAGATATTTGAAACTTCAGTGGGAAAAAGCATTCTCAGGGATTAGTGGATACACCACTAGCATTATAAAGGGCTAAGGTAAAGATTATCATCATGAACATTCTCAACTATGTATGTGTGGGAGGAACTCCGTATTTGGACAAAGAGGCAGCAACCACTGCTCAAATCATCCTCATAACCACAACAGGCAGCAATCAACATCAATTGAATTACTACGCTATTAAGGGACATAATCCCGCATGACGTATCCCATGGAATGGATAGTATTTTGTGAGTTTCCTCGGTTCCCAAGTTGATACGTAAGGGGTGCCAGTAACTTTATAGTCACTGTAAGTGTTAATAACCCTCAGTCTACCAACAAGTAGTTCCCTACATCAGTCCCCACAAGAGGAAAATACTGGAGAGGTCGACTTCTCCGAACATCAAGATGTATACAATCTAACACATGGTCACAACGATGAATATCATAATAAACTTTATATTATTTCAATCTCATGCAAGGGTTTCTCCATATCCCCAAGAACTAATGATCTACTCAGACATGGAGGCAAACAACATCATGGCAATGGTAATGGAAACGATTATCGATGAATAGTACTTGTATAAATCCACAACTAGTGCAAGAATCACAATAAGATCTAGATTGGATAAATCGTGGAGATGGTGGTGATGAGGATGCAACGGTTGATGAAGATGGAGATCGATGCCTTGGGCTCCCAGATCTGCGTAGGGCGAAGATGGATCCCTGGGGCAAGTTCCCCCTCCAGATGCCTTCCGGAGGTTAGGTTTCGGTAATTTCTGGGTGTTCTGTATGTCGTCTCTTCGAACCAGTTGCATGGGGTGAAACTATTTGAGGAGGCGGAGGCGGCGCCAACTATACGGTGGCAACTGTAAGACGGCGGCCCGTATAGTTGGTCATTAACCTCTCTATATCCTCCAATTGCTTCAAGTTTTCTTCTGGTATTATTAATATTCCCCAAATAAGCAATTTACGTAGTTTTTGGCTCCTTTTCTCTCCAGTACAACAACTCCAAGAATTGTGTCCTTTGGATCCATCATCTGATCTGATCCTGGTGAAAATAAACATAAAAAGAGCGTGCGAACACCGTAAAATACCAAAATCCTACACCTACAATGCAAAATAATAATCTAAAACATGATGCAAATATGCACTCATCAGGGTCCTAAGACATCTTTGAGAAGCTCCGCCGTAGTGGTGTCCCTGCTCTCGCACACGATCTTCCGTGCAGTTGATATTTCACAAGGAAACCTATTTATAGATTAAGAACCACAACATAGTGTTTACACTCACGACATAATGTCGACACTCACCCCTGTCATAGTGTCTCCACCCACCAAAATAGTGTCTCCACTCACTGGCATAGTTTCGCCACTCACGACGGTGCTATCACCCTCTTTTAGTCACGGTTGGAGTCTCCTTTAGTCCCGGTTGGAGACACCATCTAGGACTAAACGGCCTCACGTCGGCCCCAGCCTGCCACAAACTCTTTAGTCCCGGTTGGTGTGTCAAACCAGGACTAAAGATGGAGTAGAAAGTTTTTAAATCGGTGCATAGTTGTTTGATGTATATGCTCTGTGCTTTTATTTTTAGACTAGTACTAATCTTAGCATCGTGATTCTATTTGATGTACTTATATAATGCATATGAGACGACAATGGATGTACGCTGACCGAATCTCTGGCGAGTTCATTAAAGGCGTGCGTTTGTTTCTCGTTGTGGCAGAGGCAAACAAGCGGAATGGTTTTATGTGTTGTCCATGTGGTGATTGTCGGAATCAGAAGGAATACTCTTCCTCAAGAGTCCTTCACGGCCATCTGTTTCCGTCTGGTTTCATGTCTGGGTATAACTGTTGGACTAAGCATGGATAAAGAGGGTTTATGATGGAAGACAACAAAGAAGAAGAGAATGACAACTATCCTTTGTCCCATGAATATGGTGGTACTAAAATGGAAGACAATGATGAAGAAGAAGAAAAAGAACATGCATCATATGAGCCATATGATGATCTTGGTCGGACCATTGCTGATGCAAAGGGAGAATGTGATAGAGAAAGGGAGAGGTTGAAATTTGAGCAGATGTTAGAGTATCACAACAAATTGTTGTACCCGAATTGCAAAGATGGACACAAAAAGCTAGGTAGCACACTAGAATTGCTGGAATGGAACGTAGAGATCGGTGTGCCTGACAAGGGATTTGAAAAGTTGCTGGAGATAATGAAGGAGCTGCTTCCAAAGGATAACAAACTACCCGCCAGTACTTACAAAGAAAATAAGGTTGCTTGCCCTCTAGGATTAGAGGTACAGAAGATACATGCATGCATTAATGAATGCATCCTCTACCGCGGTGAGCAGTACGAGAATTTGGATGCATGCCCGGTATGCACTGCATTGCGGTATAAGATACGACGAGTTGACCCAGGTGATATTGAGGGGGAGCATCCCAGGAAGAGGATTCCCGCCAAGGTGATGTGTGTGACACCCCCGGGATCAGGGCTAAACAAATCCAAGACCTCCGTCTGACATAAGCTTAACCTTGAGCTCGAGAATATCCAGTAAAGAATCGATAACACAGAAGTGACCCTATGACACAAAATTTATTACAGCAAGCTCCTAATTGAGCAACAACCAAATTATTACAAGAAGAGGTCACTGACCACAAACATCAAACAACGGAAGGCAAATTATGCTATTAAGTATAGCAAACTTAACAAATGGCCTAAGAGGCCTGAAGCATAACGATGACGTCCCAGCCCATAGATTCCAGGCTGCCGGCCGGGAACCCCAAGCTACTCGTCGATGTCGATGTAGTACAGAACTCGTCTTCAGTTGAACACTTACTCTGCCAAAAGTATCAACAAAGCAAGGTTGAGTACAGGGTGTACTCCGCAAGACTTATGGCTGGTGGAGTTGTTTTGCACAAAGCCACTTTTGTTTATAAAACAAGAGGGAGAAGAAGCTCGTCTAGTCAGAATATTTTAAAAGGGGATAAGAGAGAGACATCTCCAAAGTATTGATCATCATCTTTTGATATCCACCAAATCATCATCATCTCCTGAACTAGGATCACCCCATCGTACCCATGAGGAAGCATCCTTAAGCACACGTTGATCTGCCAAGTTTTACGATTAGGTTCAAGTTCTCTATGATCATCACGTCCGTTCCCAAGTCATCCATAACTGTGGACACGGCTTTCCGAAAGATTATTACCCTGTAGCGGTGTACAACTTTACCCACACGTACTAACCTTCTCTTAATGCCACTTAAGATTAGCCATATTACTTGGAAGGCCGGCATAGGGTGGTTAGACACGACCTTTACCTTGCTTTCGCCGAGACCATGAGTCACGCAATAAGTATGGTTCCACCGTAACGGGTCAAATCTCGAAGCCGGTACTTAAAGATGTGAGGCGAGGTTGGTTCACCAGGGGCTCCATCGACCCCAAGCAACCCGGTCCACGCTTCCCTACCTGTTATGAAGGCATCTTCACCTGGCAAATCTTTCAAAAGATTTTCTATGCATAAGTCGAATGGAACGCCCGAACTATGTGACTCATGGAATCTACTAGGAAAGTTAGTCAATCAGGGAGTCCCCATAAACCCCGTGTCGTTATACGCTCGTCTTGGTTCAAGAGGAAAGAACTCGGGTCCTAGTGGTGGTGAGCATGGGACTAGAAAAACCACATCCCACCGTGGCCTCTGATACAAGCCTTAGCATATTTGACTCATATCACTGATCTCATCTCATCACATTCTCCTTTCATACTAGATTATATGCATCCGATACATCATCTGGATAGACCAGAACTAACAGCTATGCATGGCTAAGCAGACACATATATAAGCTCTAGCAGTGCACACAAGCCAAACCTAGTTATGCTAGGAGCAGTCGATCAGGTAATATAAGCTCAAAGGAAGTAATGCAATAGATAGGATACTCCATATATTGATAAAAGACCACAGTAGAATCGTATGCATTATGGCAGGAATTGAAATGCTTTCAAAATCATAGGATTATATCATGGTGGGGCTATGCTTGACTTTGCCAGTTGATAGCAGATAAGAAGATCTTCGGGAGCCTTGTACTTGACTTGATTACAGTTGGTCAAGTATTTGTCTTTGATCTTCGATGGTGTTGATCTCTGACTTCGATCTTGATATCGTACTCTACCGAGGAAGAACCAAACACCGGAAAGAGAGGGGAAATAATCAACACATGGCATCGATGCAATGCTCAATCAAGGATGATGATATAACAAGTTAAATTGTATTGAAATATAACCCTAAGACATGCTCGGCAGTTTTAATCGGGGTTCCGAGGGGTATAAACCCTAACTCGGGAAAACTCCGGATGTGTATGAGAGGGGTTACTATGTTCTTCTAATTAAACTTGTCATTTAAGTTGTTAAACAATGCATTATTATAGCTTAAAGAGATAGATCTCATTTTTCTGAACAATTTGATATATTATTTGTATTTTTCTGACTTAAAATGAATTAGTTATTGATTTTATAAGATTATACCATCTTCTGGAATTTATTTAATCAATTTAAAACATTTATGACCTCAGGCTGACGTCACCACAGGGTCTGCGGCTTTTCTCACTGGGGCTGAGGCTACCCTCAGTCACTGACGACTGGGCCCCATGGGTACTATTATTTCCAGAAAATAATTTAAGAAACATTTAAGAAAAGATAATAGCTTTAATGCATCATCACGACGTCACGCCGACGTCAGCAGAGGAGGAGTCCTCAGATCGTTGATCGATCCGTCGTTAGGGAGCTCGCGGGAATGTGCCAGTGGGCTCGTTGATTGAGGCGAGCTGAATAGAGGTGGCGCCGCCCAAAAAGGTTCACCGGAGTAGGACCACGGCAGCGGCCATCGGTGGCGGGGACAGGTGCATGTTGTGGGGTCAATTCCAGAAGAAATCGAAGGAGGGAGGAGCACCAGGAGAATCAGGAGCTCACCTAGAGGCTTACTGAAGGGTTGGCGAGCTCGAAGAAGCCCGGAATCAATGAGGAGGATGGTGACCGGAGTCGGAATGGAGATGGCGATTCGGTGGCCTAGGGCTTCCTCGGCTCGCACGGTTGGAGGACAAGACCGAGGAGAACACGGCGGCCATGATGGTGACCTCGCAACAAGGCCGGGAGATCAGGAACGATGGAGCGGCGAGGTACCTGAGGGATCGGTTCTGGCCAGAAGAGAAATTGGGAATAAGAGGGGATCTAGGGTTCGTCCAAAGGTGCGAGGGGATCTTATAGGCACTCAGAGAGGTGGTAGCACGCATCGTGGCGCCGGCGGGGATCCTGGCGTGGTTGAACGACGACGATGGCGAAGACACGCAGCAGCTTCTTCTCGGCGTCCTTCTGGCTGGAGGTTGAAGAAAAGAGAAAGAAAGGCGAAGGGGTACTGGGCCAGGGGATTGGGCCAGGTGGGCTGAAGCTGGGCCGGTGGTGGAGTTGCATGCTGTGCCCGAGAAGTAGATAGACGAGGGAGAGAGATATGGGTTGCGGCCTGTCTAGGGTCTACTGCGGTTTTATTTACAAAACACTTTTTCCTTTTTCTATTTTGTTTTCTCTTTTGTATTTTCAATTCAAAATCTGTTTTGAATTATTTCAAAGTACCATAAGCTTTATAAAATATATACAAATATCTCAGGGGCCCTTTTAATCAATTTGGGCTCCATTGTTTTGGTGATGTTCAAAATATTCAAAACCATTTTGAATTGCTTTCAAAGAAAGAGAGGGGTATTAGGGTTTGCATGATTTATTTCTTCAATGCACAATTTAAAATATGATGCTCATGAATGCGCAAACAAAACCCTAATTAGACATTAACTAAAACCGGGGTGTTACAGCTCTATCCCCTTACGAGAATCTCGACCCAAGATTCCAAAGGTAGGAAGAGAGGCAAAGAGAGAAAGAAACAGGGCCACTCTAAAGATAAGAGGTAAACACACTAAACAACACATAGAATATCTCATGGTCAACTCATGGATGGAGTGTTCAGAAACAACTCTGAGATGACAAACATGAAACACGTCAAGGTGACGGAGGAAACAAGAGGAGAAGGTTTCAAGTTGTTAGATAGATGGTCTTCATAAGGATTGAGACCATGGAACTCACAGAAGGGTTTGAAGCTTTTGAAGAGGAAAGCTTCCAACAGAAAGAACACGAAACAGACTTCGATAGAGAACCTCTACTAAACGACTTATGTAGAGATTATGGGTTGCAGATATTTGGATCAACAAAACCGAGCTGTTGAACTACTTTTGACACAGAAGGGTTTCTTCTTTCATTCAACAGAAGGCCAGGACAGAAAGTTGTTTTGTGGCGAGGACTCATAAGAGTCGCAAGGAACATGTAGCAAGAGGAACTTCTAATTACCAAAATCATAGTCACTCTTAAAACATGGTTTAGAACACGAGCGAAAGTTCTTTATTCATCCAGGACTATCAAGATCTTTGCCAAAGATCATGATATCACTTTGCACCACTAAGATGAATAGTTAAGAAGATTCCAGATGACACGAGAAGAAAGAAACTTCATTCTTAGACTTCAATTATTTGGCATAACCATACGCTTGCCAACATAAAAGGTCTATAGGATCGACCGAGAGACATTTAGCAACACTTCTTTAAATGTTATCCTTGATGTTCGGGAAAGCAGACATCAAGTAAAGGTCGGACTTCGGATACAAAGGAAATCATAAGAACAACTCCTATAATAAATCATAGAAGAAGCCTCATGATGAGTGCTTGATATTGCTGAATCAATAGAATATAACAAAAGGTCTTTCCGGCTAAGTGTGTCAACCATTACATTAATCTTGCCAGATTCACAAAGAGACCTATGTCAAAACCTTGAGGAGCACCAACCATCATATCTGCTTGAGATTCAGATTTGGTTAGGTGGTATGATATTTTAGACTCACGATGTACGAATAGATAGTTTGCAACATTTACCACAAAGGTAAAGTTACTAGAGTATCAAGATAGGGACTACAGTGTTAAGCTCCAAACGATGAGTTATATTGCTGGACCTATGTATTAACACCTTGTTGAAATACAACTGCACACACATAAGGTACTAACAATAAAATACACATGTATCCTTAAGGAACGGAGATAACTCTACTCAAATCCATGGCGACATCTTTCAACAACTGCACATGAACCACAGAAGGTTGCTTCTAACATCCAGAACACATACTTCGAGATGTCACGAAGATGGTTCTAGAATTTTTTTCCAACATTAATGCCAAATGTTCCATATGTATTCAATATAACATGGAGAAGATAAGGATGTCATTGATGGGCTCAACAACAAACTTATCGAGACACTGCAATAAGATGGACTCATATGTTGCTTGAACGAGGCAACAATATTGGTCAGACCAAAGAACATGAAGATGTACTCAAGTGAAAAATCACAAAAAGAAACATCATCAAGATAGTCCTTGGAACTGAGTTTGATTTGATGATAACCCAAATCAAATCAAAAGTGGGGAAGAGAATATATCCACAAAGTAAATACTATCTTTCTTCAGCATGAACAAAACTAGACATCCCTTTATGAAGGAATAGAGTCGGATAAAACTTTTGTCTTACAACTCTCCATGTTGTTGTTTAAGCTCAACCAACTAGTTCAGGGGTATCCAGTACGGATCCTTGGAGAAAAGGGCAGTTCAGAGAACTTGCTTTCTCAAGAACTTGACAACATGGTCATGTGACAACATGGCGATACTTCTAGTAGACATCTGGAATATCACAAACCACCGATATGTCACTTAGTTCGAGAGGAAACTTGCTTTGTAAGGCAAGAAGACACGGTCTCAGAGTTTTGGCAGAAACCTAACTCTTTGACCTACGAGAGTGTACCAGAATAACGGACGTGGTAGCACCATCATTCTTTTGCTTTGTGATAGGGTTAACCAACCACGCTAAGAATGACTCAAATGTCCTTGGAGTTCAAAACAATAATAATTGCTAAGAATCTCATATGGCCACATCATTACGCACACGCATCACTCACGAGCGAGAAAGCTCGAGGAATGGTGAGTAAATATGTGTAAAAGCATATCTTCATTAAGAGGGTCATGAATCTCGGCACGACCTCTTAGTATAAAAGAGTGTGATACTTTAAGGTAGAACAGATGAAAAACACTCAATGCATCTTAATCTGCGGATTACAACACTTTGACCTGGTACTTGATACGACGAGGTACTGGAGTTTGTTTCTCCTGACATCTGAAATGATTTGTCATGATGGACCACAAGAGTATCTTGCATCGTAAGACACCAATGTAGATAACTACTTGGATACCAACTGGTAGACAAAGGTCGAAAAACAACAAGGGAGGAAGAACATGCTCATGATAAAATTCCGAGATGTAGATGCATAGATTATCAATCTTCCGAAAATCAATGCAAGAAAAGGTAAGGTGTGGCAGAGTCACGAATATAGATGCGAGACTCTCGAGGAGTACTCTTGTCGTGATCTATTTGGTTCCATTAAAGAACATCTGCCATAACTAGTGGTAGGGGAAGTCCTTAGTTGTCACAATGCAATCGCGAAAAAGACCACAAGCTTGAAGGCCAGAATTTTAGTACCAGCCATCCTGAGGTAATGTGTGAACATTAACGCATGGTTCAAAGGAATGGATCTTGGGTTAAAGACCAGCGTCATGTACAAGATTCACAACACCAGAATCCAACACAATCGGGGATCTTAGGTTCAAGTCCAAGGGTTAAAACCTAGAGGAACGAGTAACCACTACTTGAGTGACATAGCATGCACTGCAAGATAGGGATCACGAGGTAGCTTCCAGAAGACAAAACAACTTTTGAAGTTGTCACATCCCAAGATTTTCCAAATCTTGTTATGTGAAAAATAAATGAATAAAATAAAACTTTGTTGATTTTCAGGGTGAGAAGAAACTTTTGATTCCAATTGGAAACCTTCAAACCTATTTTGATCAAACAAATCCTAAAGGGATTTGAAAAGATAAACAATTAATAAAGAAAATTTTAAATAAGTGAAATTACTATTTTTGGATATTTTAATAAAAAGACTTGGTTTTCAAATGAAAAGGTAGAAATATAAATAAGGACTATTTTTATAGAGCCAAATTAAACCTTGGCCAAGATTTTGAAATAAAATATTTTGTTTTGATTAAAGGAGTAAAAGTTTATTTAAATAAAATAATGAGGGTTTATTAATACCCAATTTTTATTAAAGTAAAGGTTTTCCCATTTTGAATAAACACTAAAACTTGTTATTTTATTTTAAGTAAGTTTTCCAAGTGTTTTGTATTTACAAATAAAACCTACTGAATTGGTTTGGATAGTATTTAGATTTCAAAATGGAGATTTTAAATAAATCAAATCCTATTTGAATTAATAACTAAGGACTATTTTATTTAATTATTAAATAGATCCTAAGTGAGTAAAAGTATTATTTATTTTGGACTCTGATTTGTGTTGTTAAACAGAACTAAAAAGGATACAAAGTTTAGCAAAAGTTTGATTTCAATTGTTGTTTGAATAGTTTGATTAAATTTCAAAACAGAAAATCAAATGGAAAAGGAAAAAGATTTAGTACAAAAAAAAGGAAACAAACACCAACCCAACTAAGCAGGCCCAGCAGCCCAGCTCCAGCCCAATTAAACCCCCCACACGCGAATCGTTTTCCACTCGAACTCACACCCGCTGAGTCGCAGACAGCAGGACCCCACCGCACCCTTCTCTCTCTCACTGCCAGACGACCCCACGCCCACGTCACCATCTTCCTCCCCGCGGTGAACTCGCCCTGCCGTTGCAGCCGAGTAATTCCGGCGATGAATACACGTTGAAGACGGCCTTAATTCCTTGCAGTGACTACGCCCGTTAAATCGCCCCTCTTCCCTCTCTCTTTTTCCCCAGACAGCTCCTTGCCTCCGCCCATAGGCTGCCCTGAATTCCCCTTGCACCGCCACTGCTCCGACGAGCTTCTCCAGTGAATTCCGGCCATACCTCGCCGCCCCTCGCCTTCCACTGCACACAAGCTTGTCCTCCACCTCCAGGCGTAACTTCCCGTGTGTTCCACTCGCCCGCGCGCGTTCCCTAGCGTCGGCAAGGACGACCTCAACTCGCCACCGCCGTCTGTCTCGCCTCCAACGAGCTTTCCTGGTAAGAGCCGACCACCCCGAGCCTCCCTATTGATATTCCTAAGATCCCCAGGACTGTACGCATCTGACCGTGCCTTTGTTTTGCCTTGGGGTGAACCGGAGCGTCGCCCCCGTCATCAAACAGAACCACCTGCTGCTCGCAGCTACTCCGGCGAGGAATTGGCTGCAGCCCCGAGCGCCCCTCGCCAAGCCAGCGCCACCTTGAGCTTCACCTCGACCGCGCGAGCACGGTGAGCCCTCTCCCCCTCTCCCTCTCTTCCTGTAGCCGCCGCAGCACTGCTAGCCGATCGTCGCCGCCGCCAGTCGCCGCGCAGCGCCGCCACTATTTGGTCGCATGAATCTGCACCGTTAGATTTCAATCCGACGCATAGTAACATATCACTTACTGAAGGGGTACGAGTTGATCTGCGCCGCGCGATCTGTTTAGATCCAACGCCTCACAGAGGCCGATCCATGTGAACCAGTACCGGCCAGTAGAAACACGCCGCGTGGCACTGGATCTGTTTAAAACAGAATTTAGAATCTGATTTATATGCAAACTTGTAAATTCCATAACTTTCAAACCACACGTCCAATTTTTGCAAATTTTATATCAATGGATTCAGAAAAACAAGACCTATCCAACCATGCACTTTGTTTAGTAAAAAGCTTCTGGTAAAATGTTTGTTTTTGCAGAAACTTGTGTATGCTTGTTTAGGATATAAAATTTATTCCAAAATGATTTTGGGGTTGAAATCTTTGAAAAATGGTTTGTTGTGAACCTGCTGACCCTAGGAGACAACTCATGGATTTAGAAATGAATTTTATGAAGTTTAGGAGTAAATACTTGAATTAGCTCATTTCTAGTCAAATAAAGACATAGATTTTGATATGGAAATGATTTTTGAGTAAAACCTTTGGAAAATGTTTTGATTCAAACCTACTGACCCTAAACACCAAGTTTTGTGAATTAACAACTTATTTGGTGAACAATATAAAATTGTTGATTTGCTAAAAGCATTTTCAACCACATAAAATAATGATTGAATTTAAGAAATGGTTTATAGATAAAACCCTTTTGCAAATGGTTTTACCACCTTAGAAAAATGACCACTTTGAACCTTACAATGTCTAGGGCCTAGTAGAAACCACTTTTGCAAATGAAATTATCTTTTGCATGCTTGCATGCATGACTTTGTTTCTATTTATTTTATGTGTGATGAATTGTTGAATATTGGTTGGAATGCTAGTTGAACCTATGTTTGCTTGATTGATTTGTAGTGAAGTTAGAAGAGTGTGATATTAGCAAGATCAAGAAGTGAACCAACATCCTCTACCAAAAAGGCAAGTGACACTATCATCCAAGTCCTACTATTTTCATTACACTTAGTGGATTCTGAAACATGCATGATAAGGTCTACTATATTTTGCTATGCTAAATCCTAATAGGATACCCCTATATTTTCCTTAGTGAAAACAATGAAGTTGTAATATGCTTAGCCCTGCTATATATATTGAGAAGGGATACATGTTGAGATTATATGAAGTTTGGAAAAGACTTATGTTTTATATAATAAAACAAGTACTCAATGAACCACCTGGGTGGACAAGGATACTCAAGTTTTGGACAAGGTGGCAACAAGAGGAACCATGTTTATATGGCAATCTCTTTTTTGTTGTGCACTAGAAGAAAACCACCCAGGGACTTAGAGATTGAACATGTTTCTCGTACAGTGGCTTCCGTGTACAGCCATATGCTAAATGGGCACTGGCTTAGTCAACTACATAGTGGAAGACCCATGCATTGGCCTCTTCAGGTTAACTAGATTGAGGGAACTTGAAACCCTACATTGGTGCCTGATAGACAAGCTAGCATTGTGTATTGGGAGGACTCCTATGGAAAGACTTCGTCACATTCTCAATCTGCCAGTACTCCATCTTGGTGAGTACTTATCCAGCGGCCACTGGTGGCATCAAGATGAGAATGTGTCATGTGGGTAAAGTGTACAACTTCTGCAGAAGATAAAAATCTAAGTACTTAGCCGTGTCCCCGGTTATGGACAATGAGCAACTAAGGCCTGAAGCTATGGAAGATCTCGACATTCCAATTTCTAAAAGTAAAACTTGAAAGTGACAACAAGAGACTTGAAGCACTTGGAGGTTTCCAAGGAGTTCAGAAAGATTTGATAAAAGATCAAAACTATTTTGAAAAGATAGGATAAATTATACTGCTTTCTGCAAATGAGCCTAAAACCCTACTTAGCCAAATATGCATGTAATGTTAGGATCCACTTATTTCTACATAGTAGTGAAACTTGCCAATACAATTCAAATGTATTGACTCCTGTGGCTGTAACTTGTAATGTTGCAGGTTGGTTTGGTGTTAGTGAAGTTTATTGATTAGGATTACAAGTCTACAACCAACATGTTTGCCTGTGGCATTTTGAAGATGAAGGACCCCATGCTTATAGATATTCTGCTGCAATGTAATATGATAGCCAAATGAGCTATGTAAGATGTAATGAATTATTTTATTCCTGGTTATAAGTTGTATTATGACCTTTGTTTCTTGATATTACATCTTAACTGTGGATGCTAGCTATTGATCCAGGGACTAGCATTGTAAACACAGGGATCTCTACCTTATTAAAGGTTGGGACCTCTACAGAAGTACCCAAGCAAATGAAAAGGAGGCACACAAGGCGAAAGGAAACCTCGGAGCCTAGAACAGAATACTGAAGATCCAACAATATAATATTGTGGGTCCAAAAGATAGAGAGATCATGATAGAAAGGAATCTCTCAAATGAACAAGAGCAAGGGGAACAAGGTATTGACAACACACACAACTCTAGAGAACTCAACACTAGGTCAACTGGCTGAGAAACGACATGCCCAAAAGGCACCTAAGCTTTGAAAGACCATAAGAGATATCAAAACTTTTCCAAAATCAACACGAGATAAGATAACCCAGAGTTAGAGCAAAATTGGATAAGGAGAAAAAGAAGCATACTTAAGATTAGCCCTCTTCCTTGGAAGGCCGGCAGAGGGTGGTTAGACACGACCTTTACCTTGCTTTCGTCGAGACCATGAGTCATGCACTAAGTATGGTTCCGCCGTAACGGGTCAAATCCCGAAGCCGGTACTTAAAGATGTGAGGAGAGGTTGGTTCACCAGGGGCTCCATCGACCCCAAGCAACCCGGTCCACGCTTCCCTACCTGTTATGAATGCATCTTCACCCGGCAAATCTTTCAAAAGGTTTTCTATGCATATGTCGAATGGAACGCCCGAACTATGTGACTCATGGAATCTACTAGGCAAGTTAGTCAATCAGGGGGTCCCCATGAACCCTGTGTGGTTGTACGCTCATCTTGGTTCAAGAGGAAAGAACTCGAGTCCTAGTGATGGTGAGCATGGGACTAGAAAAACCACATCCCACCATGGCCTCCCATACAAGCCTTAGCATATTTGACTCATATCACTGATCTCATCTCATCACATTCTCCTGTCATACTAGATTATCTGCATCTGATACATCATCTGGATGGACCAGAACTAACAACTATGCATGGCTAAGCAGACACGTATATAAGCTCTAGCAGTGCACACAAGCCAAACCTAGTTATGCTAGGAGTTGTGGATCAGGTAATATAAGCTCAAAGGAAGTAATGCAATAGATAGGATACTCTATCTATTGATAAAAGACCAAAGTAGAATCGTGTGCATTATGGCAGGAATTGAAATGCTTTCGAAATCATAGGATTATATCATGGTGGGTCTATGCTTGCCTTTGCCAATTGATAGCAGATAAGCAGATCCTCGGGAGCCTTGTACTTGACTTGATTACAGTTGGTCAAGTATTTGTCTTCGAGCTTCGACGGTGTTGATCTCTGACTTCGATCTCGATATCGATATCGTACTCTACCGAGGAAGAACCAAACACTGGAAAGAGAGGGGAAACAATCAACACATGGCATCGATGCAATGCTCAATCAAGGATGATGATATGACAACTTAAATTGTATTGAAATATAACCCTAAGACATGCTCGGCAGTTTTAATCGGGGTTCCAAGGGGTATAAACCCTAACTCGCGAAAACTCCGGATGTGTATGAGAGGGGTTACTATGTTCTTCTAATTAAACTTGTCAATTAAGTTGTTGAACAATGCATGATTATAACTTAAAGATATAGCTCTCATTTTTCTGAACAATTTGACATATTATTTGTATGTTTCTGACTTAAAATGAATTAGTTATTGATTTTATAAGATTATACCATTTTCTGGAATTTATTTAATCAATTTAAAACATTTATGACCTTAGGCTGACGTCACCACAGGGTCTGCGGCTTTTCTCACTAGGGCGAAGGCTACCCTCAGTCACTGACGACTGGGCGCCATGGGTATTTATTATTTCAAGAAAATAATTTAAGAAACATTTAAGAAAAGAAAATAGCTTTACTGCGTCATCATGATGTCACGCTGACGTCGGTAGAGGAGGATTCCTCAGATTGTTGATCGATTTGTCGTTTGGGAGCTCGCGGGGATGTGCCAATGGGCTTGTTGGAGAGAGGGGATTGAGGCGAGCTGAATAGAGGCGGCGCCACCAAAAAGGGTCACGGGAGTAGGAGCACGACGGCGGCCACCGGTGGCGGGGACAGGTGCATGTTGTGGGGTTGATTCCGGAAGCAATCAAAGGAGGGAGGAGCACCAGGAGAATCAGGAGCTCACCTAGAGGCTTACTGAAGGGTTGGCGAGCTCGAAGAAGACCGGAATCGACGAGAAGGATGGTGACCGGCGTCGCAATGGAGATGGCGATTCGGTGGCCTAGGGCTTCCTCGTTTCGCACGGTTGGAGGACAAGATCGAGGAGAACACGGCAGTCACGATGGCGACCTCGTACCAGCGCCGCCAGATCAGGAACGGCGGGGCGGCGAGGTAGCTGAGGGATCGGTTCTGTCCAGAAGAGAAATTGGGGATAAGAGGGGATCTAGGGTTCGTCCAAAGGTGCGAGGGGATATTATAGGCGCTCAGAGAGGCGGTATCACGCATCGTGGCGCCGGCGGGGATCCTGGCATGGTTGAACGACGACAAAGACATGCAACAGCTTCTGCTCGGCGTCCTTCTGGCTGGAGGTTGAAGAAAAGAGAAAGAAAGGCGAAGGGGTACCGGGCTAGGGGATTGGGCCAGGTGGGCTGAAACTGGGCCGGTGGTGGAGTTGCAGGATGCGCCCGAGCAGTAGATAGACGAGGGAGAGAGATATGGGTTGTGGCCTGGCTAGGGTCTGCTGCTGTTTTATTTACAAAACACTTTTTCCTTATTCTATTTTGTTTTCTCTTTTGTATTTTGAATTCCAAATTTGTTTTGAATTATTTCAAAGTACCAGAAGCTTTATAAAATATATAAAAATATCTCAGGGGCCCTTTTAATCAATTTGGGCTCCATTGTTTTGGTGATGTTCAAAATATTCAAAACCATTTTGAATTGCTTTCAAAGAAAGAGAGGGGTATTAGGGTTTGCATGATTTATTTCTTCAATGCACAATTTAAAATATGATGCTCATGTATGCGCAAACAAAACCCTAATTAGACATTAGCTAAAACTGGGGTGTTACAATGTGTTATGCTCCTATAATACCACAGTTGAAACTTTTATTAAGAAACTAAGAGCATGTCAAGTTGTTGCGATGGAACAAAGAACATCATAAGAAAGACAATGTTGAGACACCCAGCTGATGGGTCGTAGTGGAGAAAATTTGAGAGAAACTACCCAGACTTTGCAGGTGATGCAAGGAACTTATGGTTTGGTCTAAGTACAGATGGCATGAATCCTTTTGGGGAGCAGAGCTGTAGTCATAACACCTGGCCTATGACTCTATGTATCTATAACCTTCCTCCTTGGTTGTGCATGAAGCGGAAATTCATTATGATGCCAGTGCTCATCCAAGGCCCGAAGCAACCCGGCAATGACATTGATGTGTACCTAAGGCCATTAGTTGAAGAACTTTTATAGCGGTGGAACGAACAAGGTATGTGTGTGTGGGATGAGCACAAACATGAGGAATTTCACCTACAAGCATTACTGTTCGTAACCATCAATGATTGGCCTGCTCTTAGTAACATTTCAGGACAAACAAACAAGGGATATGATGCATGCACACACTGTTTAGGTGAGACTCAAAGTATTTATTTGGATAATTGTAAGAAGAACGTGTACCTAGGGAATCATCGTTTTCTTCCACCCACACATTCCCTAAGAAAGAAAGGCAATCATTTCAATGGTGAAGCAGATCACTGGAGTAAGCCTATCCGCCGTACTGGTGATGATGTATTTGATATGGTGAAGGATTTAAAGGTAATCTTTGGAAAGGGTCCTAGCAGACAGTCTGTTCCAAAGGATGCTGGCGGACACGGACACATGTGGAAGAAGAAATCTATATTTTGGGAGCTACCCTATTGGAAAGTCCTAGAGGTCTACTCTGCAATCAACATGATGCACCTGACGAAGAATCTTTGCGTGATACTCCTAGGCTTCTTGGGCGTGTATGGGAAGAATAAAGATACACCAAAATCACAACAGGACCAACAATGTATGAAAGACTGAGATGGCATGCATCCAGAGTTGTTTCAAGGTACTGCCAGCTACGCTCTTACCAAAGAAGAGAAGGAAATATTTTTTGAATTCCTGAGTAGTATCAAGGTCCCCTCTGGCTTCCCGTCGAATATAAAGGGAATAATAAATATGGCAGAGAAAAAATTCTAGAACCTGAAGTCTCATGACTGCCACGTGCTTATGACGCAGTTGCTTCCCGTTGCATTGAGGAGGCTTGCCACAAATGTTCGAGTACCCATTGTGGAGCTATGTGCGTACCTCAATGCAATTTCTCAGAAGGCAACTGATCCAGAAAGTCTACTGGGGTTATAGAAAGATGTGGTCCAGTGTCTTGTCAGCTTTGAGTTGGTGTTCCCACCATCCTACTTCCAACATTATGACGCACCTCCTAGTTCACCTAGTCGAAGATATTACCATTCTCGGTCATGTATTACTACACAATATATTCCTCTTTGAGAGATTCATGGGAGTCTCAAAGAAATATGTCCATAACCGTGCTAGGCCAGAAGGAAGCATCTCCAAAGGCTATGGAACAGAGGAGGTCATTGAGTTTGGTGTTGACTTTATTCCTGACCTTAAGCTGATCGGTATTCCTAAATCACAGCATGCGGCGAGACTGAGTGGAAAATGCACGCTAGGAAAGAAAGCAAATATATGTATGGACGGGCATTCTTTTACTAAAGAACACTATATAGTTCTGCAAAGTTCTAACTTGGTGGCTCCATATATCGAGGTACATAAGAATATTGTACGCTCCAACTACCCGGGGCAGTCTGACTCTTGGATTAGAGATGAACACATGAAGACTTTTGGTGGTTGGTTGCAGACACATCTCATGAATGACACCACTATTAGAGATCAGTTGTTATTGTTGGTCAGGTCTCCATCTTCAACTATATTGACTTTCCAAGGGTACGAGATAAATGGGAATATATTTTACACGCACGTCCAAGATAAAAAGAGCACCAACCAAAATAGTGGTGTCCGATTTGATGCATCAGACGATAATGGGCATAAGGACACATATTATGGTTACACAGAGGACATATGGGAACTTGACTATGGTCCTTATTTTAAGGTCCCATTGTTTCGATGCAAATGGTTCAAGATGATAGGAGGCGGGGTAAAAATAGACCAACAGTACGGAATGACAATAGTGGATCTCAACAATCTTGGGTACTTAGACGAACCATTCGTCCTAGACAATGATGTCGCTCAAGTTTTCTATGTGAAGGACATGTCTACTAGGCCGAGAAAAACGAAAAATAAGAAAAATAATAGAATATCATACGATGAGCCAAAGAGCCACATAGTTCTTTCAGGGAAAAGAAACATGGTGGGAGTTAAGGATAGGACGGACATGTCAGGAGATTATAACAAATTCAGGAAATTCCGCCATTCAAACTGAAAACTGACCCAAGTATCCTGTTAAATAAGTAAGATGCTCCATGTTTATGGACTAGAAGAAAAACAAAAACTAGATGTGGATGTTGGTGATGTAATAATGTATTAAACCTTCTTACAAAGCTTTTGTGAATTATCCCTATTTTTTTACAAGTTGTGAAATTGTTGAAGGCATGTATAAAAAAGAGTATTCGATCACTTGAGCAAACTCACAAGAATACAACAACATATTCATATTTCAGTCTCAGTTCATAAGGGCCTTTAGTCCTGGTTTTCGAACTATGACTACGGATCGAGTATAAAGGGCCCCCTGTTCGTCCTGGTCCAGCCACAAACCGGGACTAACAATCAAGACATTTATTAATATTAAAAAGGGACTACGGAATCAGGACTAAAGCCACCCCCCATTAGTAATAATCATGCCTAGTCCTATAGTACACAACTTCAGGGTCATCTTCGTCATCGTCATTGTCGTCATGGCTAGGCGCATGTGACTGGATCCTCAGCCTAGCCATGGCATATACCGGGGGCACCTGCCACTCCATCCTTGGATTCATGATGGGCGGGGGAGGGGGCTCCTGGATGACGATGCCGCTACCGCCACCCTTCTTGTGGCTCTGCAGCGGGTGGAAGTGTGGGCACCGCAGGCGAGGATGATCTCCCCCGGCAATGTAGCGCATCATGTCGACGATTGTACGGTTTGCCCACCATAGACGGTGGACGGATTTGTTGTGGTTCACCGGGGGCAGTCCATCACCATCGTACCCAGCGAGCTCACTTTCCTTCCAGTTAGCAAAGAAGTCATTCCAGCTGTTGTAGTTGTCGGGATCCCACTGGGGATCCATCCATTGCTCCGGCGTGAGCTCGAGGTAGAAGTGGTTCATGATGGCCGCCTGGCAGGCGGAACCTTGAGGCAAAAGAGGGATAGGAACCCCTCCAGCGCCCAGCATCCAGGATGACGATGTCGCTACCGCCACCCTTCTTTATTCCCGACTTAGGGTTTAGGGTTTTTTGGGTTTAGGGTTTAGTGTTGTGAATATTTTGGTATATTATATGTATTTTTGATTTTTAATTAATAAAATATATTTTTAATGGGTAGATTATTTTGTTGTGAATATGTTGGTATATTTTTTTTGAGGCATTGTGACAGTAGGATCTGTAAGATCCCTCCCTTATAAAGGTAAGGATCCCTGTGATTGCAATGCTAGTCCCTGGATCAAGTGCTAGCAACCACAGTTTAAGATGAAGTACACAGAAACAAAGGTCATTATTACATCGACATTCCAGAGATAAACATAGTCTTTTACAACTCCATGGCCATAGTCCTAATACAAGAGTTCATTCATAACAATAAAAATAAAGTCTTCATCTTCATGTTCCACAGGCAAGCATGTTGAGTGTAGACTCATAACCCCTAATCATCATGAGAGTAACCTGCAACATCACAAGTTACAACCACAGTGGGTCAATACATTGGAATAGTATTGGCAAGTGATACCTTAGTAAAATATTAACATCTAGTTACTACATGAATTTGGCTAAGTGTAGCTTAGGATTGCTTTGCTCAAAATAGGTTTTACCTATTAGTTGAAAACACTAAGTTTTTCTTTGACAAAACTTTCCCAACGAACCACCAATAGAAATTGGTGAACCTTCACCCTTGTTCAACCACAAGTTTTAACTTAGAAAATTGGGGTGAGGAGATTCTTGATAGCTTCTATGTCTTGATGCTCAAGTTGTCCAATACCAGGGACATGGCTAAGTACTTAGATTCTTCCATCTGCAGAGGTTGTGCACTTTCCCCACAAGACTTGATTTTCACCAAGACAGGAGCTTCCAGAAGCCTTCCCTTAGACCAAATGGACGCGTTCCAACCTATCATCCTACTACCACCAACTGTCCAAATGGCTAAGTTATTGCAACCTATATGATCCAGGCAGAGTCCATATTGCCATGTGGCTGCACTAGAAGCTTCTTAACATTTGGCATATCAAATCCCTTTGTTCCTGGGTGGCTTTCCACAAGTGTGATACACAAGGTAAGCCATATAAATGTGCCTTGTGTAACCACTCAACACAAACCAATCTTTCCATTCCACCCAGGTGTTTCATTCACTTAGTTGTTTTTATTAAGCAAAACATAAGTCAAAGACTTAGAAATATTTCTCATAGCATGAATATATAATCCACCCTTGGTTTCTACTAGCTAGGCTAAGCATGGAAATAGCATGTATCTTAACTTAGAGGAAATTCTAACATTGCTACAACTACTAGGATTTCCCAAGCATAGCATATAGATACTTAGCAAAATAATCATGCAAGTCCTATACAAAATATTTATAATGCATAGGTATAAAATATTGGGACAAAAACATGAAGCACCACTTGCCTTGGTAGTTTGGGGAGTAGCAACAATCTTCACAACCACAATCACTATTAGCACCAAAATCTACACATAAAATAATGGCACCAAATTCACATATCAAAATATACAAGCAAAAATATATGAATGCATGCAAATGGCATGTGATGATTTTCTACACCAAACAAGACAAGTATACAGTAATGAATCATAAACAAGACCAAGACATACTAAAAAAACTTTATTTGATCTTTAAATCATTTTTCAAATCATTTTTATACTCAAAATAAGCCTATAAATGTCTCTGCAAATATAACCAATTTTACAGAAGCAAAACATTACACACACATTGCATAAATGGATAGCATTCTTTCTCTTGATTCCAATGATATAAAATTTGCAAAATTTGAACGTGTGGATTAAAAGTTATGAATTTTACAAGTTTGAATCACTAATAGATCTAATTAAGATTTTAAAAACAAAGAACAGGCCAAGCGGCGTGTTTTGATTGGCCCATACCAGTTCGGCCGGATCGATCAACGTGGGGTACACGATCTAAATGAAAACGCACGGCCAGATCTAAAACGTACCCCTTCGATAAGTGATCTATCGTATGCGTTGGATCTAGATCTGACGGCTATCGATCAAGCGACCATAGATGGGCGGCGCTAGCAACGGCGGCACGGCGGCGTGGCTCTGCCAATGATGTTCCAGCGGCTACAGAGGGGGCTGGGGTCAGCAGAGGGGCTTACCAATCTCGTGAGGTCGTTGCGGTGCTCGAGGTGGTCGAGGGACAGACAGGGGCGCACAGACTCAGCTGCTATTGCTCGTCGGAGTGAAGCCTGTCGTCGGGCACGAATGTTCGTCGATGTTGGCGAAGATACCGGTCGCGTCTAGGCAAGAGAATGGTGCCATCAGATGCGCATTAGTCTGGCGAATATGTGAGCAACAAAAAGAGAGACGGGGGCGTTCAGAAATTACCAGAGGATGTCGCCGGAGTCGAGACAGATGGTGGTGCTTGCTCGTCGTTGAGGTTTCCGACAATAGAGAGCGCACGGGGTGAGTGTGGGCTACTGGTAGGTGGAGAGGGTGATGGGGAGTTCACTCGTGGTGTCTGGAAGGCAAGGGGCGACGATGGTTGGCTGGAATTTGAGCTAGAGCTCGTCGGAGCAGTGGGTGGTTCTGGGCTGATTCCGAGCAGCCTAGGGCAGAGAGAGGGTGGCGACTGGGGAAAAGGAGGGGAGGGCACGGGCGATTAAGTACGCAAGGTCGGGGGAGAGAATTACTGACGCATTCATTCGAATTGATGCGGGGTTTAATCACCAGAAACACCCAGCATGATTTGGGGGAAGAAGGAGTCACGGGGTGGAGACGATGACTGGCGAGTGGGGCATGGCATTCAGTGAGAGAGAGATACGGGGTGGGGGACAGTCGTTAGCGGTAGAGCGGGTTAGCCCTGTGGTGCGAAACGTTTTCTACGGGGGGGGGGGAAGCTGTTGGGCTAGATGGGATAATTGGGCTGGGTTGGGTTAGATTAGTTGGTTTGCTTTATTTTTTTTCTCCCTTTCTCTTTTTCTTTTTCTGATTGATTTTCTAGTTTGAATTCAAAATCAAATCTGTTTCAATTGAAATTTTCTCCAAACATTTGTTTATTGATTCTTGCATCCTGGAGTGTATAAGGCACCTATTTAAACTCATATTAAAAATGGGTTTGGAAATAAGGTTTAAAATTATGTCCTTAGTGAAATATTTTCAATAGGAAAAGAATGGTTTTGATTTCATTTTGTTTGAGAACCTTGATCAAGTTTGAAATAAAAAACAACTCTAAGTTCAAATCTTCCTGGTTTAAACCAAATAATCTCATATTCAAAAGTAGTAGTGGTTAATGCCTTGCTTACATAAAATGATAGATCACAAGTTTCTGATTTTTGAGAAAAAGATCCTAAGATGAGTATGAATGCATGAATGATGTGCAAGCTCTGAAAACATGATTTTAGGGATGTTACAAATCTAACCCCCTTAAGGTGAATCTCTCCCTCGAGATTCGGATAGGCTAGCAAATAGGTGAGGGTGGTCTTTCCGAAGATCATCTTCTCTTTCCCATGTTGCTTCTTCTTCGGAATGATGGTTCCATTGAACTTTGCAGAATTTGATAGTCTTCGTCTGAGTAACTCTTTCTGCAGTCTCAAGAATCTTGATGGGTTTTTCCTCATAAGTGAGATCACTTTCCAATTGGACCTCTTCCAATGGTATAGCATCCTTCAAAGAAGTCTCTTCCATCTCTGGATGGCATTTCTTTAACTGACTCACATGAAACACATTGTGAACTGCAGATAATGATTCTGGCAATTCAATTTCATAAGCTACTTCACCTTTACGACTTAGAATCTTGAATGGTCCAACGTATCTTGGGGCCAATTTTCCTTTGACTCCAAATCTCTTCACTCCACGAAGTGGTGACACTCTAAGATAAGCTCTATCACCTACTTCATAGGTGACTTCTCTACGCTTACGATCTGCGTACCTTTTCTGTCGGGACTGTGCTATCTTCAATTTGTCTTTTACTAGCTTGACTTTCTCTTCAGCCTCTTTGATCAGTTCTGGTCCAAACAAATTTCTTTCTCCCACACCATTCCATAGAAATGGGGTGGTACACTTTCTCCCATAGAGAAACTCAAATGGTGCCATCTCAATGCTGGCTTGATAGCTGTTATTGTAAGAGAACTCTGCGTAAGGCAGACTTTCATCCCAACTAGCTCCATAGTCTAGGGCACATGCCCTCAACATATCTTCTAGAATCTGGTTAGTCCTTTCTGTCTGTCCATCAGTCTGAGGATGAAAAGCAGTGCTGAATTCTAATCTCGTTCCCAATGACTCATGTAGTTGCCTCCAAAAATGAGAAGTGAATTGAGTTCCCCTATCAGACACAATACTCTTGGGTACTCCATGCAGACATACAATCCTATGAATATAGATGGCTAACTTAGCACTTGTATAGGTTGTCTTCACGGGTATGAAATGAGCCACTTTAGTGAGGCGATCCACTACTACCCAAATAGAATCTTATCCAGACCTGGTCCTTGGCAATCCGGTGATGAAATCCATGCTAACATTGTCCCACTTCCAATCAGGAATAGGTAGTGGTTGCAAAAATCCTGCTAGTTTCTGATGTTCCGCTTTCACTCTACTACATACATCACACAAAGCAATATGTTCGGCAATGTCCTTCTTGAGATTATTCCACCAAAATATTTCCTTCAAATCCATGTACATTTTGGTATTACCCGGATGAATGGAATATGGATAGTTGTGTGCTTCTTGTAAAATCAGTTTCTGAAGCTCCGGATCTTGCGGAACGCAGATACGTTTTCCATACCATAAGTACCTTGTTCGTCTTCATGGAATCCTTTGGCTTTTCCTTTGCCAATCTTTTCCTTAATCTCTTCAATTTCCTTGTCTGTATTTTGGGCTTCTTTGATTTTGTTCATCAAAGTGGGTTAAACATCCAATGACATGAGATGTCCCTCAGGCACAATCTCCAATCTAAGGTCTCTAAATTGGGCACACAGATCGTCTAGCAATTCTCCCTTAGTAAGGTCATTCTCAAATACTTTACGGCTTAGAGCATCTGCTAAACATTTGCTTTACCAGGGTGGTATTGCAAACTCAAATCATAGTCCTTGATGAGTTCTAGCCATCTTCTTTGTCTCATGTTGATTTCTTTCTACGTGAAGATATACTTCAAACTTTTGTGATCTGTGAACACTTCACATCGTTTTCCCAAAAGATAGTATCTCCATGTTTTGAGTGCATGGACAACAGAGGCTAACTCGAAATCATGAGTAGGGTAATTTACCTCATGAGTTTTGAGTTGTCTCGAGGCATAAGCCACAACTTTCCCTTCTTGCATTAGTACTGCACCTAACCCGTGATGAGATGCATCACAATACACTTGGAAATCTTTCTCCAAATCCGGCAGACATAGGACTGGTGCTGTCGCTAGTCTCTTCTTCAATTCTTGGAAACTGAGTTCACATCCTTCAGCCCAACCAAATTTCTTGTCTTTCTTTAGTAACTCCGTCATTGGCTTAGCTACCTTGGAGAAATTCTCAATGAATCTTCTGTAGTATCCTGCCAAGCCAAGGAAACTAAGAACTTCTTTTACTGACTTAGGAGATTCCCACTCAGTTACAGCTGACACTTTTGCGAGATCAACTGGTACACAATCTCCTGACACAACGTGTCCAAGAAATCCAACTTCATTCAACCAGAATTCACACTTGCTGAATTTTGCATACAATTTATGCTCTCTAAGCTTCTCAAGTATCAAACACAAATTTCCTTCATGTTCTTCTTTTCTTTTGGAGTATATCAAAATGTCGTCGATGAAAACGACAACAAACTTGTCAAGGAACTCCATGAACACCTTGTTCATCATATTCATGAAGTAAGCTGGTGCATTGGTCAACCCAAATGGCATCATGGTGTACTCATACAATCCATACCTAGTGGTGAAAGCTGTCTTAGGTATGTCTTGTTCCCTTATCTTAAGCTGGAAATAACCTGACCGGAGATCAATCTTTGAGAACACACAGGCTCCTTCTAGCTGATCAAATAAGTCATTGATTCTAGGCAAAGGATATTTATTCTTGATAGTCACCTCATTGAGTGAACGATAATATATGCATAACCTTTGACTTCTATCTTTCTTTTCCACAAACAAGACTAGTGCTCCCCAAGATGAATAACTTGGTTGAATAAATCCTTTCTGCAACTGTTCTCCAAGTTGATTTTTGAGTTCTTTCAACTCATCAACTGACATCATGTAAGGTCTCTTTGCTATTGGTCCTGATCCTGGCAGCAAGTCAATCAGAAATTCCACATCTCTATCTGATGGCATCCCCGGCAATTCTTCGAGAAACACGTCCGGATATTCTCTCACAATTGGCACACTGTCTATGCTAACCCCTTAAGAGAATTAAGCTTACTCCCTTTTGATTCAAAGTTAGTCTTGAATCTAATCCTTTTATTATCCGGGGTTGTGAGTGTGACAGTATGATTGGCACAATCTAGCACTCCCTTGTGCTTAGTCATCCAGTCCATTCCGAAAATGACATCCAATCCTTGGGAATTTCGGATTAGCAGTAACGGGAAACTTATACTTCCCAAACTCTATGACTAGGTCATGACATCCTGAGTTCACTATCATTTCTCCACCAGGAGAAATTACTTTTATAGGACACCCAATAGTTTCAACTGGAAGTTCATTTCTTTCGACAAATGCTCTTGATATGAATGAATGTGATGCACCAATATCAAAAAGAACAAGTGCTGGAACATAATTGAGTTTGAACTTACCAGCCACAGCATCAGGTTCCTCATAGATATCTTCCACATTGATGTGGTTCACCTGTCCCTTCTAGAAAGGGTTAGGCTTGTTTGGTCCTTAAACTTTCTTTTCTGGGCATTCATTTGCATAATGCCCCATCTTCTTACATTTGAAGCATTCAACCTGACTGAGAACCTTCTTGACAGGCTGGCTTCCACTACCACTTCCACTTCCATTGTGGTGGCTCTTGTATCCTCCCTTGTGGTTCGTGTACTTGTCATTGTCATGACTACGGTGATGCTTGTTGTCATGATGACGGTTGTGGTGGCTATTGTACTTTCCATGCTTGTGGGATCCAGAACTCCCACTATCATCATAATGGGAACGCTTGTGAGATGATCCCGAGATGTGCTTGTCAGAGCTGTGCTTCCTCTTTCTGCTTTCAACCTGTTTCATCTTGTTCTCCAAGATGGTAGCCTTGTCACAAAGGGATTGGTAGGTGGGGACATAGGCCACAGATAACTACAGATTCAGTTCATCGTTCATTCCTTCGAGGAACTTCTCTTTCCTCTTGGCATCGGTATCCACTTCATCCGGTGCATAACACGCCAGATTGTTGAACTCCTCAATATACTCAGGCACGCTGTGGTGGCGCTGCTTCAGATTATGGAACTCCTTCTTCTTCAAACTCATCACCCCGGATGAGATGTGAGCCGTACGGAAACCATCTTCAAAGATAGCCCATGTCACATCCTCAATGGGACTGGTGATCTGGAAGTTATCCCACCAAGTAGCTGCTGGTCCTTCCAACAAGTGTGCTGCAAACCTGACTTTCTCCTCATCAGTACAGCCTACAGTTACCAAATCCTTGTTCACTGAACGTAGCCAATCATTTGCCACCATGGGATCAGTAGTTCCTGAGAACTTTGCAGGTCTCAGTCTTAGGAATCTGGTGAGCATGTCAAAACCTGGTGGATTGTTCTGATTGTTGTTGTTGTTATTGTTGTTGTTGTTGTTGTTATTGTTGTTCTGATTCTGCATGAAAGTGGTCATCATCTGCATCAGCTATGCCTGTGCTGTCATCAGCTACTGCATCTCGGGGGTGACATTGTTGTTGTTCGGGTTGGGGTTGGTACGTCGAGGAGGCATCTGTGGTTTTCAATAAGAATAAGAATGAGATACCCATAGATGCTTAACATGCACAATACATCACATAGACAATCACAAAAACAAACATCAAAACAACATAAAGTTCAACGACATAAACAACAAGTTTGAAAAGCAAACACACCAATAGCAAGCCATCCACATGTTGGATGGTCATTGCGACTCAATAATCATAAGCATGGTAAATGATAAATAAATGAGTAGTCATCACTACTCCTCTGTATCAACCTCCTCATCGACAAGTGTAAGACCTGCATTCTCCATAGAGGTCTTGTATTCCTCGACATTGGTAGTCAAGGCCTCTACCTTGGCTTTGAGAGCCCTCTTCTGTGAACGAAGTCTCTCAATCACACCCTACTGATGCTCGAGCTCGAAGTCCTTGGCCTCTAGTTCCGCATTCATCTCTCGAATCCTCTTGTTCCTATCTTGGACTCTTTTCTCTTGGTTCTTGAACTTCCTGTCCTGGATCTCAACCTTGGCCTCCATTTCCTTGACTATCTCGTCTTGCTCCGCGAAGAGCTTGTCCTTCTCACGAAGCTGCACCTGGAGTTCGTCATTGCTAAGCATGACGTTGGTCCTATCAGTATCTAGGTGCCTAAGTAGAACCTCTAGGTCCTGAAGATACAGACGAATCGGCTCTGCCGTCTCTCTAGCAGTATCCTCGAACTCAATAGCCTCACCATCCTCGTCGCGTCTTCCGAAGGCGTGAAAGTGAGTACCTCTAAGCTCCCTGGAGTGCCTCCCTAGCAGACGCCCAAGTAAATCATGCATGACTACCTCTAAGCCTCTCTTTTTGTCATCATGCATTAGCTTGAAGGTGATAGCCTCCGTGGCTGGCTTAGTCTGGCGTCCTGGCTAGGTAACTTTGAAGCCCCAAAGGTCCTTCCTCTCAAACTTGGTGAGGGGAAGCGGAAGATTGAGCACACTAGTGAGCTCAATAAGACGATCGCCAAAATGAGTTCCCTTGAACTCTTCAGCCATGCTGATAGTAACATTAGGCATCTATTATATAAGATAAGAAAAATTAGAATCAAAGTACTACAAGCATATCATTGGCAAACACAAAAGTCATGGCATACACAAATTCATTACAAGCATTCCAAGGTTCATCATAACTTAGACAAAATTTTGGAAATAAAACAATAAGTGTGGTGGTCCAACTAATGAAGTACATTACAATTCTTACTCACTAGACAAAATGGCTATCAAAGCATCCTTCTACTAATAGAGATGAGAAAGAAGATTAGAAAAGTTTACGAGAAGAAAAGACAAGTGTAGAAATTTTCAAAGTGTTGAAATTTTTCCTTAGTGATTCCTAATCCAATCCTAGGGTTATAATCCTACAGGCAACACAATGCTTTGATACCATCTATAAGATCCCTTCCTTATAAAGGTAAGGATCCCTGTGATTGCAATGCTAGTCCCTGGATCAAGTGCTAGCATCCATAGTTTAAGATGAAGTACACAGAAACATAGGTCATTATTACATCGACATTCCAGAGATAACATAGTCTTTTACAACTCCATGGCCATAGGCCTAATACAAGAGTTCATTCATAACAATAAAAATAAAGTCTTCATCTTCATGTGCCACAGGCAAGCATGTTGAGTGTAGACTCATAACCCCTAATCATCATCAGAGTAACATGCAACATCACAAGTTACATCCACAGTGGGTCAATACATTGGAATAGTATTGGCAAGTGATACCTTAGTAAAATATTAACATCTAGTTACTACATGAATTTGGCTAAGTGTAGCTTAGGCTTGCTTTGCTCAAAATAGGTTTTACCTATTAGTTGAAAACACTAAGGTTTTCTTTGACAAAACATTCCCAAGGAACCACCAATAGAAATTGGTGAACCTTCACCCTTGTTCAACCACAAGTTTTAACTTAGGAAATTGGGATGAGGAGATTCTTGATAGCTTCTATGTCTTGATGCTCAAGTTGTCCAATACCAGGGACATGGCTAAGTACTTAGATTCTTCCATCTGCAGAGGTTGTGCACTTTCCCCACAAGACTTGATTTTCACCAAGACAGGACCTTTCAGAAGCCTTCCCTTAGACCAAATGACGCGTTCCAACCTATCATCCCACTACCACCAACTGTCCAAATGGCTAAGTTATTGCAACCTATATGATCCAGGCAGAGCCCATATTGCCATGTGGCTACACTAGAAGCTTCTTAACATTTGGCATCTCAAATCCCTTTGTTCCTGGGTGGCTTTCCACATGTGTGATACACAAGGTAAGCCATAGAAATGGGCCTTGTGTAACCACTCAACACAAACCAATCTTTCCATTCCACCCAGGTGTTTCATTCACTTAGTTGTTTTTATTAAGCAAAACATAAGTCAAAGACTTAGAAATATTTCTCATAGCATGAATATATAATCCACCCTTGGTTGCTACTAGCTAGGCTAAGCATGGCAATAGCATGTATCTTAACTTAGAGGAAATTCTAACATTGCTACAACTACTAGGATTTCCCAAGCATAGCATATAGATACTTAGCAAAATAATCATGCAAGTCCTATACAAAATATTTCTAATGCATAGGTATAAAATATTGGGACAAAAACATGAAGCACCACTTGACTTGGTAGTTTGGGGAGTAGCAACAATCTTCACAACCACAATCACTATTAGCACCAAAATCTACACATAAAATAACAGCACCAAATTCACATATCAAAATATACAAGCAAAAATATATGAATGCATGCAAATGCCATGTGATGATTTTCTACACCAAACAAGACAAGTATACAGTAATTAATCATAAACAAGACCAAGACATACTAAATAAACTTTATTTGATATTTAAATCATTTTTCAAATCATTTCCATACTCAAAATAAGCCTATAAATGTCTCTGCAAAAATAACCAATTTTATAGAAGAAAAACATTAAACACATTGCATAAATGGATAGCATTGTTTCTCCTGATTCCAATGATATAAAATTTGCAAAATTTGAACATGTGGATTAAAAGTTATGAATTTTACAAGTTTGAATCACTAAAAGATCTAATTCAGATTTTTAAAACAAAGAACAGGCCACGCGGCGTGTTTTGATTGGCCCGTACAGGTTCGGCCGGATCGATCAACGTGGGCCGCACGATCTAAATGAAAACGCACGTCGAGATCTAAAATTTACCCCTTCGATAAGTGATCTATCGTATGCGTTGGATCTAGATCTGACGGCTATCGATCAAGCGACCACAGATGGGCGGCGCTAGCAACGGCGACGCGGCGGCGCGGCTATGCCAGTGATGTTCCGGCATCTATAGAGGGGGATGGGGTCAGTAGAGGGGGTAACCGAGCTCGTGAGGTCGTTGCGGTGCTCGAGGTGGTCGAGGGAGAGACAGGGGCGCACGGACTCAGCTGCTATTGCTCGTCGGAGTGAAGCCTGTCGTCGGGCACGGCTGTTCGTCGATGTTGGCGAAGATACCGGTCGCGTCTAGGCAAGAGAATGGTTCCGTTAGATGCGCACTAGTTTGGTGAATACTTGAGCAACAAAAAGAGAGATGGGGGCGGTCAGAAACTAGCAGACGATGTCGCCGAAGTCGAGACAGACGGTGGTGCTTGCTCGTCGTTGAGGTTGCCGATGATAGAGAGCGCGCGCAGGTGAGTGTGGGCTACTGGCAGGTGCAGAGGGTGATGGGGAGTTCACTCGCGATGTATGGAAGGCAAGGGGCGACGCTGGTTGTCCGTAATTTGAGCTGGAGCTCGTCGGAGCAGTGGGTGGTTCTGGGCTGATTCCGAGCAGCCTAGGGCAGAGAGAGGGTGGCGACTGGGGAAAAGGAGGGGAGGGAGTGGGCGATTAAGTACGCAAGGTCGGGGGAGAGAATTACTGACGCATTTATTTGAATTGATGCGGGGTTTAATCACCAGAAACACCCGGCGTGATTTGGGGGAAGAAGGAGTCGCGGGGTGGAGACGATGACTGGCGAGTGGGGCCTGGCGTTTAGTGAGAGAGAGATACGGGGTGGGGGCCAGTGGTCAGCGGTAGCGCGGGTTAGCCCTGTGGTGCGAAACATTTTCTGCGGGGGGGCGGGGGGGAAGCTATTGGGCTAGATGGGATAATTGGGCTGGGTTGGGTTAGATTAGTTGGTTTGCTTTATTTTTTTCTCCCTTTCTTTTTTTCTTTTTCTGATTGATTTTCTGTTTTGAATTCAAATGCCCAAATCAAATCTTTTTCAATTGAAATTTTCTCCAAACATTTGTTTATTGATTCTTGCATCCTGGAGTGTATAAGGCACCTATTTAAACTCATATTCAAAATGGGTTTGGAAATAAGGTTTGAAATTATGTCCTTAGTGAAATATTATCAATAGGAAAAAATGGTTTTGATTTCATTTTGTTTCAGAACCTTGATCAAGTTTGAAATAACAAACAACTCTAAGTTCAAATCTTCCTAGTTTAAACCAAATATTCTCATATTCAAAAGTAGTAGTGGCTAATGCCTTGCTTACATAAAATGATAGATCACAAGTTTCTGATTTTTGAGAAAATGATCCTAAGATGAGTATGAATGCATGAATGATGTGCAAGCTTTGAAAACATGATTTTAGGGATGTTACAGGATCCCAGGGGGACCTACTACCTATCGATCTATATTAATAAAGCCCCATTCAAGGGGTAGAAGGAGTTTACAAGAGTTTACAGGGGTAATCTAGTATCAGCAGCCATAAACAAATAAAAGAGGGTAGATTACAAAGAGGCTAAAATAGCAGAGATGCCAGGATGTAGAGAGTCCTTTGTTCTATATGTCAGTAGCCCAAAGTCAGCTTTGAACCTGTTCTTCCAAGAACTAACTTCAGGTATAATGCCATTGAAACAGAGATTATTTCTTTCTTTCCAAATACTCCATGCAGCATACATAAAAAACTCCAAGAACATTGGTCTGTTATCTCTTATTTTTGATTCAGCAATAATGTCCAGACGATCCCCATGCTGATCCCATGTAACATTTAGCATTGACCAACAACTCATACTGAAACTGCTATGGAAGAAAAGATGCTCCACTGATTCCTCCACATTTTCTTGGCAAAGTATATAATTATATCCTGAGTTAAGAATTTGTTGTTTCCTTTTCAACATGTTTCTAGTGTTTAATCTATCAAAAAAAAGCCAACAAAAGAATTTGACCTTTGGGATGGATCTTGATTTCCATATCCATTTAAATGCTTCATGCACAACAATGTTCCTGAAACAAAAATTAGAGTATAGCTTAGATTTGTACTCTTTACCCCAAGTGTAATTCCATGTATCATTTCTGTGATTCCCAAAATCTAGATCAAAAGCAAGTTGCTGTAGATCTCTGACCTCCTGTCTAGCCTCCGGGGAAATAGGTAAGTGGAAGCTATTTGACAAATGTGGGGCAGATAAGAATTCTTGAACAGACACATACTCATTCAAACAGAAAGAAAAAGCTCTAGGGAATTTTGCTGAAGAAGGCTCATTAAGCCAGTTGTCTTTCCAAAATAGCACTGTAGTACCATCGCCAATCTCGCATCTAGTAATTCCTCTATCAATCGGAGAAAGCTTACAAACATCCTTCCACCAAAAAGAGCCAGAGGGATCCACTGCATGAGGGATCTTGTTTAGATATTAAGCATTCCACACAAGACTAACCCAGGGTGTATCTTCCTTATTGTAGAAATTGTGCAAAAAAATTAAGAGCAGGGCCTCATTCTGAATTTTTAAATTCAAAACCCCAACACCACCTTTATCTTTTGGCCTACATACTTTATCCCAAGCAAACAGAGAACTGCATTTTTCTCCTTCCTCAGTTTTCTTGTTCCAAAGACAGGGTTTATCAATTTTTTCTATATGTTCCATTATCTTGGATGGAATATGCAGAGACCACATAGAGAACATAGCAATGGAAGCTAATAAGGAGTTTATAACAGTTACTCTTCCACTATAAGTCATCATCAAAAAGGAGGCAGACATTTTTCTTTCTATCCTATCCATAAGAGGCATCAACTCCATAATAGTAGGTTTGGTTGTACCTACAGGTAGCCCCAGATAAGTGAAGGGCATTTTCCCCACAATACATCCAAAAGAATTAGCCAATCTATGAACAGAGTCATTATCTAAATTAATAGGGATCATCAATGACTTGGTGAAGTTGATTTGGAGACCAATGGATAAAGCATAATCCTCAAGAATTTTTTTCATAGAACTAAGTTGAAGAGAACAAGCAGGGATTATGATTAGAGTATCATCTGCATATTGAACAATGGGGTAATCCATCTCATAATCAGTAGAGAAAGGGGCTTTTAAGATTTTATCTTTGAAAGCTTTGTTAATTGCTGATTGGAGCAAATCTGCAGCAAGTACAAAAATCAAGGGTGACAAAGGATCTCCCCGTCTAACTCCCCTAAGACAATGGAACTGCCTGCCAGGATTACCATTCAGGAAAACAAATGATTTACCAGAGTCAAATAGTAGTGACATCCAAGATATCCATCTTTCATCAAATCCCATTTGTTTCATTATTTTAAGCATGGCACCATGCTCAATGGTGTCAAAAGCTTTTGCAAAGTCCAACTTTAACAAAACAATTTATTTCTTAGAGGATTCACACTGAAACAAGTACTCAAAGGCCCATGCTAAGCAATCCTGAATAATCCTGCCTTTGAGAAAACCATACTGATTTTTGTGAACAATCTTCAAGACCATTTTCTGCAATATATTAGCTAATAACTTAGTAATAATCTTAAGGCAATGGTTAAGTAAGGTAATGGGCATGTAGTCATTCACAAACAGAGGTACATCCACCTTACGGATGAGAGTAATGAAGCCCATGTTGATACTCTCAAGGTCCAGTTTCCCTTCAAAGAAATCAAAGCTTAGTTGATAGATATCATGTTTAACAATTTGCCAGCAACTCTTAAGGAATTGTCCATTAAGCCCATCAAGCCCTGGTGCCTTATCCATAGGCATAGATTTAATAACCTCATCAATTTCATTGATAGTGAATGGAGAAGATAGTTCCTCAAGGCCAAGAATAGGTTGAATTAGATGATCTAGATTAAATCTAATTTGAGGATTATTCTTTGTGCCCAACCTGGCTTTAAATGTTTCATAAATAATTTTTCCTTTACTAGTATGATTAGTCACATCTGTCCCATCAGGTAAATTTAGATGAGAAATTGAGTTTCTCCTATACCTCTCAGTAGCAAAAGCTTGAAAAAACTTAGAGTTTTCATCACCAAACTTTGTCCATCTAATTGTACATCTTTTTTTCCAATATTGTCTCTGATAATCAAGAAGCTTAATCAGATGAGCTTTTAAAATGTTCCTAAAATTAGTTTCAGGAATAGATAAACCCCTATGATCCTCAATATTATCTAGTTCTAAAAAAGCTTTATTTGTGTTTTCAATGCAGATTGAAAGTTTTGAAATTGACTTGCTCCACTTCTTAATATCATATCTCAACCTTTTTAATTTGGCATTAAGATTAGCAGCACTATTCATCTTAAAGGTTGGCTTATTCCAGCTTTGAGCCACCATCTCATTAAATCCCTGATGAGCAACCCAGAAATTCTCAAACCTGAATATTTTAGCAGCAGGAATGGAAGTTTGCATGGACAAGACCAGAGGAACATGGTCAGAGGTAGGTTTGCCTTGTGGGGTAACCAGGTTATTAGGGTAAGAAAGAGTCCAATGCATGGAAGTAAAAAACCAATCCAGTTGTTCTAATAAAGGTTGTTCTTGAATATTACTCCAAGTGTATCTCCTTCCCTTAATAGGAATCTCAGTTAAATGTTGCTCTCTGATAAAATTGTTGAATAGCATCATGTCATTTGCATTTCCACCAGACTTTCAAATCAAAAAGCCATGAAATAATCATCTGGGATTTTCAAAATCCAGTCCTCATCATCTGGGATTTTCAAATCAAAAAGCCATGAAATAAAATCTTCTCTATCACTTCCCCCACAGGGGCCATAAATATTGATCAAGGTCCAAGATTGAGCAGATTGAGTTGAGGTAAAATGCACATATAAAGAAAATTTAGTACAATTCATAACTAGGCCAGAGAACATTGAACTCTTCCAAATAATAATCAAACCACTAGAAGCACCATCATAGGGCACATACACAAACTCATCAAATATAGGTGGACAACATTCTTTAATAAAGGAAATATCAAAGAAGACTGTCTTAGTTTCTTGCAAGAACACAACTGAACAACCACTAGACACAATGGCATTATGTAGAGCTAACTGCTTAGGTCTAGCATTCAGTCCTCTTATATTGCAACATAAAACAAACCAATACTTAGAGGGATGCATTAAAGATAACAAAAGAAGCAGATCTGAAGAGTCCTCTAGTCTTCAGAAACCTCCTCTTCCTGAGGAGCCTGTAGCAGCATCAAAGATATGACTTGAGAAGGGGCACTCCACAAAGATTGAGTCCAATTGCTTGCATCATGGGTACATGAGTGAGTGGTGGAACATCAACATCTTTCATATATATAGAGCCTTTCTTGGACTTCTGTTTGTCCTTTACTTCAGGGATAATAATGTCCTTCACTTTAGAAACAGTTTGTTTGGTATCAGATATGTTCCTGGGTTTGAACCCTCTGAATCTAGTTGATCTGGCACTCCTTATAACATGATTAGTAGATGTAGGGGTGCCTGACTCCTTCATGTTGACAATGCCCTGTTTTCTTTTCTGCCCCAGATCTACAGAGTTGTCAAAACTGATGACAAAAAGAGATTCACTAGAAGAATTGTCAAGGAAGTTCTCATCAGACTTAGAAGGAAACACAGAAACATCTCCCTTCTCATGAATACACAATTCTAACAAAGCCTGATATTCCATGGTCCTCCAACCTTCCGTAATCTTATTTCTTTTCTTTTTTCCCACATCTGAAAAGGATCCACAAATAACTCAAAGGACACACTAGCAGGCAGCTTGTAGGACTGAGAAAAAAAGTTTTTATTCTCCAACTCAATTCTTGGATGGAAAGCATTTTTATAGACCTTTTTAGCCACAGAAAATTGTGCAAGAGCATCAGCATTGGCAGCAAAGAAGTGATCATGGGTCACCATAAGTAAATCAAAGGAAAACCTTCCATTAACTGGAGAGACTACAGCACTTTCCTCCATCACATGGTCATGCCATGCTTGCATTGGACTATCAACAACATTCCCAGAAGGTGGATTCACTCCAGCCTCAAAGCTCACACCTTGTTCTCTCGGAATAGCCTGAAAATTAATCAAAGGTACATCAGCAATCTGGGGCACATAGTTAGGATTGATCTGCACTTGCATCTGATTTCCACCTGCCTGAAACTACAAGTTAGCTGCCATATTAGCCTGACCAGCACCAAGATTATTTTGCCCCTGAGCTTGACCCTGCTGCATATTGTTCTGCAGCCAGATTGCAACTTGCTGCTGGAAAATCTTCTTAGCAGTAAGTCCCTCACCAAAGAGTGGATGGGGGATGTTGGGAGGATCTTCAGGAGGTGGAGGCTCATTGTGAATATGTGCATTTCAATCAGCACTTCTCAACATCACCACAGGAATAGCCCAACTCAACCTGTCTCCACCAAGCTGATGCATAACAAGAGTTTTTGGAACAAATTTGGGGTCCACAATTGTTGTGGTGGTGGCACGGCAGATATATGCCATGGGTAGGCTTAAGTTGGGGGACGAATGGGTGCTTGTGGTCACTGGGGAGGGAGTGCATGGTCGGGCCATGCACGACGAACAAGAAGAACTCTCCAGACTTGGCAATTCGATTGATACCCCAAAGATTACAAGTGCTCCTTGAGCTGTTTAAGCTAGAGTTCACAACACTAGTTCCCTACTTGGTCCAACCTCCTTCTACTACTGCTATGCCCTCCCTTATATAGGCAGTGCTAGCTAGCTAATACCCCTTTGGGTTCTAGGGTTTACTGTTTGGATCTTGCTCCCTACAATATGGGAAGGGTCATGGGCTTGCCCTAAGCCCAGAGGCCCGGTCCATAAATCTTGACAACTAACGGTCTTCTGGTACACTGCTTCTTGTTCTTTTTGGCGTCACGCTGTTACTTTGTACGTTAGCGCATGCTTTGGGCGTCACCCGGCTCCTTTTGTGTCACCCAGCATCGCCCTTCTCTTTTGACCATGCTTTACCATGGTCCCTCCTGAACCTTACTCGGAAAGGTGCCACGTTCCCTCCTTGACTCGGCCCTTCCTTGGTTGACTCGGCTCGTTGGTTCCTGCAAGGGTTACAACTCCGTCCTATGCGGGCCGACATAGTTTGTATGTCGGCTTTCATGCTTATCTTACCCAGCCGTTCTTACCCGGCCTGGTTCTTTCTTTACTCGGAGCCAACCCAGATGCGCTATGTTTCCCCTCTCGTGACCCTACCGGGGGTTATCCCCCCGACATTAGTCCCCGAAGCTGGTGAGGTCTAGCAGTTCAAGTTGTTAGGCGTCTCTAGGTTCCTTTTGTGTGAATGGAACTTTGTGTTTGTCTTTATCTGTCGCAATTTCGCACCTTGCCGGGTCAGTCTGACAATTTCCGGGTCGACTCTTTGACTTCTTGGCTCATTCTTGCCTCGAGCCGAGTTACTTTGGCCAATTCTGAGTCATTTTCGGCGCGCTCCAGTCACTGCCAGCTGGTAATCATGATTACTTGCCTCAATTTTTGTTCCAAGCTCTGGCGGCACAGTGATGGCTGCGTAGTTATTCCCCATCACTGTGATAGTCCCATCCACCTGCGCCTCTTGTCCTTCTAGTCATGACGTGGCACGGGATTTTTCGTGTATCCTTGGCTACGTGGCGCTTGCTGACTGGCTTTCCCGGCCTGGTACACAGCCACACGCTGGTCGCACGGCACAGATAGATCCCACGATCGGGGTTTTTACTGCCCCTAAGTAGGGGTTGGGGGTTTCCACTTCCCCCACGCTCGTTCAGTTTTCCCTTGGCCTTTCTTCTTCCTCGCTCCCGCAAAATCAAACTGCCCCCTTTGTGGTTCCTTCTTCTTCCTGTTCTTGTGTTGCGATTGCCCCTTTCTTCTTTCCATTCCAATACGGGTCCACGCTGTTCCAAGCCTCTTCCAACCGCGGAGGAGACTAACTCTGCTGATCTCATGGATGCTCGCGATGGCGCTGATGGTGCTCAGGAGTAGGAGATTCCCGCCGGCGAGCGCGGCGGCTGGGAAGGCTCGGAGGTCTCCATCGAGGAGGTGGAGTGGCTCCGCTCCACCAGACGCATCCCGCTGCATGTGGATTGCCGTCTCCCCTCCGGTGAGATCTCTCCTAAACCCCAAGCTGGCGAGCGGGTGGTTTTCCTTTCCCATTTTGAACGCGGTTTCGCTCTTCCTGTGAGCACCTTCTTCTCCTCGTTTCTTTCTACCTTCCATCTGCAGACCCACCATCTTCCTGCCAATGCGATTGGCTCTCTTTATTGCTTCATCTCTGCTTGCGAAGCCTACCTTGGATTTGGCCTACAGTTCTTCTGTGGGCCAAGTATTTTAGATTTAGTGTTCAAGTTGTTCCCTAGCCCGGTGCTCCCCATGCCGAGAAGAAGCCGACTCGGTGCGGTGCTGCTAGCATCACGCCCAGGAGAGACTACATCTTTCCTCGGGTTGTTGGGCTTGATTCTTGCAAGAAGTGGCATAGAACCTTTTTCTATGTCAAAAACAGCGGGTCCACTGATAACATCCGGCTTCCCCCTTTCTCGGATGAGGTCCCCCATAAGAAGCACTGGCAGCTTGACCCGCGCGACCAAGACGCTGCGGTGAACGAGGCTAACGCTATCCTGGAAAGGTTGCTGTCGCCGGATGAAAACTTTCATCTCGCCGACTCTGACCTCATGTGCACCTTCGTCTCACGCCGGGTAAGACCCATCCAAGCGAGGAGCCACAAGATGTGCTTCATGAGTGGCTCTCACGATCCCACTCGGCACTCCACTAAGGAGCTCACCCATGACTCATTGCCCGCCGAGTAAGCTCAATCTTTAAATTGAACTTGGCGGATAATTGGGCTTGGAGTTGCCCACCGTTTATCCGGGTCAGGCCTATCCCCTAGGTAAGTTTTTCGAATCACTTTCTCGCCGAGTAGGCTTTAGCTCTTTTGCCACTCTTAGTTTAGTTTTTAGTTTCTCATTCTATTTGTCCTACGTAGAATCTCCTTCACCAGGTTGATGACAGTACTGTCCCTCCTGCTGGTTATCATGGGGACCGCTCCGACTCGGATGAGGTCGAGTATGACCTGGAGTGCTTCATGCCCATCCCACACACTGTGGCTGCTTCAGCTTTGGGTAAGAGTCAATCTCACAATCCCTTACAAGATTGGTCTGACGATGATGAGGATGATGATTGTACGCTTTTGGAGGTATATGCCTTGTGACCTTAATCTCTTTGCTTATCCGAGTAAGCCCATTATTTACTTATGCAGCTGGCCAGGTACATGACACTCCTCCTCTCGCCGTGGGCGGAGTCGGAAAGATTCCCGTCTCTAAGCCGAAACGACGCGGAGCCTCCTCCAGCAGTCAGCCGGCTAAGAAGAACAAGCCCACTCCGGTAGCTCTTGCTGCCTCTGCTGCTGCCAGCCTGGCTGAGACTCGCCAAGATGCTCGGCGCTGAGTCGTCCATGACCCGGTTGTCATCGGGTAAGCTTTTTGCACTCTGCTTGCTCCGTTCTTTTCTTCTTCATCACTGATGTTCTCTTATATATTTCTCATTGTTTTCAGCGCCGCACCTTTGTCAGCAAACCAGGCTGCGTCTAGCATTGCCTCGCCTCTAAGGCATGTGCCTCCTCCAACTGACTCGGCGGTGCCGAGCCCCGTACGGGTCGAAGCTCCCACTATTGAGGCTCACGCCTATCAGTGTCAGTCAGACCTGGTGGGTCATACGGCTGATGCCCCTGGCGCTGGCCAGGAGAAACTTCCTGATCTTGGTGCCCATGAATCTGGCGCCGAGAAACCTTCTGCCACCAGTTCCTCTGGCATTAGCCCTCAAGCTTATGTGAATGAACAACTTCCTGATCTTGGAGCCAGCAAAACTACTAAGCCCAGTCAGGCGGCTCCATGTTCTTCTCCAAATCCTTCTTCTTGCTCTCCAATTCTGTCAAAGGGCCAGACCCAGCCCAAGGCTTCTGGCTCTACTCGCCCCTCATCTGGCAAATCCACCTCTTCCAAGCAAACAACGCTAGTCTGCGCTTCGGGTTCTGCTCCTCAAATCCGGCCTCCGATGTCGGCGACAATGATCGCTTCAATGGGTAAGGGGGACGAATCCGCGGCTTCCGGGTCAGGTGATGGCTCCAGGGCTATTACCCTCCATACTTCTGCTGCGACGACCCGTGCCACTATGGGAACCGCCCTAAAAACGGGTCAAGTTCTCACTCGGATGCTCAGTGGCAAGAGCCTAGGTTCGGCTGAGCCTTACGTCGTGGCATGGAATGCAGCAGGCGAGCAGGAGGTCAGCACTCGTGTCGACAAGAAGCTGAAGCTGGGCCCCAAGGCCGTCTCCGACATGACCCAGCAGGCCATTGCTTTGATGGCCCGCGCCTACGAGGTGAACGAGGTAAATTAACTTCTTACTCTTTTGTATTATTGAGTATTTCCTTTATATATATCACCTAGTCCCCGAGGTTGCAGCCGAGTAAGAAACTTATTCGGCTGTAAGCTCTTTAATAGTCACTTAGTCTTTAAATCCTTTACCCCAAGCTTGCATGTTAGAGCTTCGATTGATAGCCCTCGAGGTTACTGTCGAGTAAGGAACTTACTCGGCTGTAAGCTCTTAAGCTCTTTGATTTCCTTAAGCCAAACTCATGTGTTAGAGCTCCAATCCCTAGCCCTCGAGGTTACTGTTGAGTAAGGAACTTACTCGGCTGTAAAATCTTCAGCTTTTTGATTCGGCAGGTTGCTTGACTTGACTCTTCCTTATTGTCTGTCTTCTTTGATTAGCTCACGCATAACGAGCACACCAAAGTGCACCAAGCTCTCGTCGTGGCGCATCGCAAGCTCGAACTTGCGTACGAGAAGCTACAGACTGACACCCATGGCCAAGGTAATATCTTTGCTCTTCCTTTTTTCTATTCGGTGTAATTTTCCTTGGTTCATTTTCTCATTTGTTCTCTCGCTCTTGTTCCACAGCCACTGCTCAGTCTACCATCAATGATCTTCACTCGCAAATCAGCGAGGCCGAGAGTAAATTTCTTGCCTCCCTAAACCAATAGCTGAATGTTTTCTGTTCGTACTGACAAATAATTGTTCTCAATAAGCAGAGAAGCACCAAGCCGAACTCCAGAAGGAGCGCGATGAGGTGATTTGGTTGAAGAAACTGATGGCCGAGACGGAGCAGAAGAACTTGGTCGAGATGAAAGGGCTGAAGGAAGAACTTGCTGAGAAGAATGAGCAGCAGGCCACCAGCGCCAAGAAGACCAAAAGGCTGCTCGACGAGGCCAAATAATCGGTCGAGTCGGCAAATCTGAACTTGGACGCCCTTCAAGCCAAGGCCAAGACTTGGCAGAGCAAACTCGCCGCCATCAACTTCTTTCTCGGTAGTGAGTTCCTACTCTTTACGCACCGTATAATTCCTTCTGTACTTCTTCCATCTGCCCTTGTTATTTGCTAACTTTCTCTTTTTGCTTGCAGAGAATTTTCCTGAGGCCAACATGTTTGCCATCCGAGCCATGAAGAAAGTGAGAGACGAAGCTGGTGCTCCTGCTGACGGCAAGGTGTCCATGGAGGAGCTTCTCGAAGCGGTGTCTGAACGGGTCAAGACCCTTAGGTCTTGCAGTGTGGACTTGCTCAAGTAGGCTATCCATGCGTTTCGCATGCTCTGGCCGGATGAAGACCCACCCGAACTCATCGAGCCACTTGCCGAGAGATTGCTCCTTACTAAAGACCGGCTGGACCAATGGCGTGAGTCGGCCGGCCGAGCTGCCGTGGACAAGGCTCTCTCCTCCGTGCTTTCATGGTACGAGGATATCAACCTTGATGATCTTGCTCGCATAAGGGGGGATGGCAAATGGCTTAATGACCCGGAGCTGATCAAGAAGCGCTAGGAGCGAGCTTATGCCATGATCGAGTACACGATGGTCCATGCTTGGTGTGAAGGGCCCAGCTTCCTCGACCTTGGCGACCTGCTCGTCGAAGTTGCTGATGAAGAGGGTGGCGACAGCGAAGCAACCGAATCAGACGATCCGGATGACCTGGCCAAAGATGCCCCTCACCCGGCCGATGCTCCGAGCACCACTCCTAGCTCCGAGAGTGCTCCTCCGAGTTCTTCTGCTCCTTAGGCTAAGCAACACTCGAACTTTGATCAGATCCCCGGTATGCCGGGTACATATGTAACATACATTGCACTTTTAAGTTTGATTATGTGCCTTTTGATATGCTTTATATGTTTGCGTTATGTTCTAAGAGCGAATCATTCAAGGGCAAGTCCCCGAGTTTCATTTTGCCGTGTCACCTTTCCTTGCCTTTGGCCCTTGTCTACCTTTTTCGGTGTTCGACATTAGGGTCTCAAAGTACGAAGGATATAGTTAGCGGGTATGAAACTTGGATAACTTGGCCAAGATTACTCGACATGTAGTATAACATGACCTGCAAAGAGATAGGCAAAAAACTAAAGCCGACTCGTGTTTCTCCTTTGTCTTTATCCGGCGTTCGTGTTTTACCCATCTTACATCTTTTTCTCTTGCTTGCCATGAAGCCGTGTTTTTGGACAACAGCATAGTCGAAGAGTTTATTTCTTCTGAGTAAACACTACTTGTTCCGAGATAAATTTCGGGTATCACGCCAGCCGACATAAATTAATTGAAATGGAAAACTTAAGGGGTAGTCCCCGAGTCAGTTTTTCGAATCATAAAATTTTATTATTAGAACATAGCCGGCAAACACGCCCGACATATGAGAGTTCGAGTGATACATGCACTGCTTCTCCTAAGTATAGAAGGGACGAAGTAGTGCCACATTCCATGGCCTTTTGGTTTCATCTCCTGACCTGTCCGCCTTGTTCTTTTGCGCTTCACGAGCGTCTATGAGATAGTAGGAATCATTATGCAATGCTTTGCTTACAATGAATGGACCTTCCCATGGAGGTGATAATTTATGCATTCCTGCTGTGCGCTGCAACAGCCTGAGCACCAAATCCCCTTCTCGAAAAACACGAGGTTGCACTTTCCGACTATGGTAGCGTCGGAGATTTTGTTGATATATAGCAGATCTGGATAATGCCAGTTCCCTTGCTTCTTCGAGTAAGTCTACTCCATCTTCTCGGGCCTCTTTTACCTCGGCTTCCGAGTATTGCCTTATCCTTGGCGAGTCATATTTTATGTCAGCAGGCAAAACTGCTTCAGCCCCATATACGAGGAAAAATGGCATACAACCAGTTGACCGATTCGGAGTTGTTCTTAGGCTCCGCAGTACTGAGGGTAATTCCTCTATCCAACAACCAGGTGATCTCTGGAGTGGTTCCATTAAGCGGGGTTTTATCTCGGATAGAACTAAGCCATTAGCCCGTTCAACTTGTCCATTTAATTCTGGATGGGCGACTGATGCTACATCGAGTCTTATTTGGTGTTTCCCACAGAAGCGAGCAAAAGTTCCTTCGGCAAAGTTCGTGCCATTGTCAGTGATCACACTGTGTGGGTAACCGTATCTGAGGATTATATCCTTTAAGAATGTGACAGATGTTTTACCGTCCAATTTCTTGATTGGTTTCACTTCTATCCACTTGGTGAACTTATCAATCAAGACCAAGATATGAGTCATGCCTCCCCTTGCTGGTTTGAATGGTCCTACCATATCTAGGCACCATACTGCAAAAGGCCAAGTAATTGGTATAGTCCTCAATTTAGACGCTGGTAAATGCGACTTGGACGCATAGTGTTGACAACCACTACATTTTCCGACTAACTCTTGCGCTTGTGCCAATGCGCTTGGCCAGTAGAATCCATGTCGGAATGCCTTGGCTACTAATGCTCTTGATGACGCATGGTGCCCGCACTCTCCTTGATGGATATCCAATAAGATCGCCTGGCCTTTCTCTGAGCTAATACAACGCTGGAGTACACTTGTCACACTTCACTTGTAGAGTTCCTTGTTGATTATGGTGTACGCTTTTGCTCTTCGTGCCGTTTGCCTTGCCAATATTTCATCACTCGGCAAGGTCCCATCTTTCAAATAGCTGAATATTGGCTGTGCCCACGATGGTATTAGTGGTTCCGGGTCTGCTTCAACATCAATGTCCATTGGTTCCGCCGACATATGCTCTGCCGAATTAACCTGAGGAGTCCCCGAGTGTGATTCGGCGACCCCTGAATTTAATGGATCAGTCCCCGAAAATTTTTATTTAAAATTTTAAAATATGACTCGATCCTACCCCTGAGTCGATGTCCATTGGCACTGCCTCTGATTCCTGACTCGCCGGGATGACCCTGATTGATTCGGACTTTGGTGACAGGTTGATCGATGGCTTCCTGAGATGCTCCAACGCTACCCCTGGTGGTCTTGCTTGCCTAGATGATCCTAGTTTGGATAGTACATCTGCTGCCTCATTTTCTGCTCTAGGAATGTGATGAAATTCACAACCATCAAAATATCCTGAAATTTGTTGCACGTGGAAACGATATAATGCCATGTTTGCGTACAGCGCATCCCAATGTCCAGACACTTGCTGAATCACCAAATCCAAGTCGCCAAAAAACATGATCCTTTTGATACCAATTTCCTTGGCTACTTTAATGCCATGGACAAGTGCTTCATACTCGGCAACATTGTTAGAAGCAGCAAAATGAATCTGCGATACATACCTCAGTTGATCCCTCTTTGGAGATGTGAGCACTATCCCGGCGCCCAGACCCATTTTCGTCTTGGACCCGTTAAAATGTATTTTCCAGTAATTCAGATCTGGCAGTGGTGGTTCGTACTGCATTTCCATCCATTCTACAAAGAAATCTGCAACAGCTTGAGATTTTATTGCATCTCGCCTATCATATTGTAGAGTGTATGGTGCCCGTTCGATGGCCCATTTGGTGACTCGGTCGCTGGCATCTTTGCTGCCCAATATATCCGAGATAGGTGCCTCACATATTACCCGGATAGGGTGTTCTTGAAAATAATGTTTCAGCTTCTTTGCTGCCATATATACCCCATATGTCATCTTCTGATAATGCGGGTAATTCTGTTTCGAGACAGAGAGCACTTCGCTCAAGTAATACACCGGTCTTTGGACTAATTTGCCCCCTTCTTCACGTTCAACCACTATTACTGCAATTACAACTCTGTTGGTTGCAGCGACATAGAGCAACATTGGCTCCTTGGATAATGGTGACGCTAATATTGGTGTTGTTGCCAACATTTTCTTTAATTCATGGAAAGCTCTATCAGCTTGCTGTGTCCATGTGAATTTGTCTGATTTCTTCATCAGCTGATATAGTGGTATGGCTTTTTCACCTAGCCGACTAACAAACCTGCTCAACGAAGCCAGGCATCCAGTAAACTTCTGGACATCATTGAGGGTTTTTGGCAATTCCATTCTTTCGATGGCCCTGATCTTTGTCGGGTTAGCTTCGATTCCTCGGCTGGATACAAGGAATCCGAGTAACTTGCCAGTCGGGACACCAAATGTACATTTTTCCAGGTTAAGCTTCATCTGAAATCTTCTCAAGTTTGTGAATGTTTGACGCAAGTCCTCAATTAGAGTATGACTTTGTTTGGTTTTTATTACCACGTCATCGACTTATACTTGAACATTTTTGTCCAATTGATCTTGCAAGAATTTTTGCATGCATCTTTGATATGTTGCGCCTGTATTTCTCAATCTGAATGGCATGGTGCGATAGCAATAAGCCCCGTACAGGGTGATAAAAGCTGTCTTTATTTGATCATTTGGATTCAGTGGTATCTGATGGAATCCTAAATACGCATCCACAAACGACAACAACTCACACCCAGCAGTAGAATCTATGACTTGATCGATCCGAGGCAGAAGAAATGGATCTTTTGGACACGCCTTATTGAGGTTCATGTAATCAATACACATGCGCCATACCACTACCACGTTCGGGTCATCTTTTTTCTTCTCGACCAAGACTGGATTTGACAACCAGTCCGGGTGCAGTACTTCCATGATGAATCCAGCAGTTAAAAGTCTGGCAATCTCGCCAGCTATCACTTTCCTCCTATCTTCGGTGAAGCGGCGGAGGGGTTGCTTTACCGGCTTGGCATCTGGTATTACATGAAGAGAGTGCTCAGCCAGCTCCCTCGGAACTCCTTGCAGATCTTGAGTGAACCATGCAAAGATGTCCCGATTCTCACGGAGGAAGCTGGTGAGCTCGCTTTCGTATTTGTCTGTAAGGCCAGCCCCAATGGTAACTGTGCGCTCTGGGAAAGTTTCAACCACCTGCACCTTCTTGGTTTCATGTTAGCTTGAAATGACACACTGCCATGTGGGTTGGTGAGTGCCGACATGGACATTTGTGCTACTTTGGCCAATGCTGCCACTTCCAACATCTGACTTTTCTCTTGTGCTATGACGAGTGAGTCGGCCAATGAAGATCCGGCTGAGGCACAAGCAATAGATCTTTTGTAGTCCCCTTCAACTGTGATCACCCCACATGGGCCTGGCAGCTTCATCTTCAAGTAAGTGATGTGAGGAGTAGCCATGAACTTTGCCATAGATGGCCTGCCAAGTAAGGCATGATATGAGCTGACCAAATCTACTACCTCGAACTCTATAGCTTCAGTGCGACAATTCTCTCTATTGCCGAATAAGACGTTGACCCAGATCTTGCTAATTGGCTCACAGGACAGTCCCGACACGATACCGTGGAAAGTTGTCTTAGTCGGCTCCAGCATGTTCATGGTAATGCCTAACTTGAGCATGGTATCCTTGTACGTGATGTTGATGCTACTGCCATCATCGATCAATACCTTTGAAAATTTCACGTTAATATCTAGGCCCATGAATGTTGGATCCAAAATCAGAGCGTATCCTCCAGGGGTTGGCATGATCTTGGGGTGATCCTTTATACCCCAAGTTATTTCTTGCTCAGACCAATGCATGGACTTGGGAATTGCCGGCATCATGGTATTCACTTCCATCATTCATCGCTGCTGGCTCTTCTTGTCATTTGGCTCTGTGACAAAGACAACATAGCTCTGGTGATGTTCTCTGTACTCATTTCTGGTTCCGTGGCCAACATGAGCTTTGTCACCTCTTTCTTGATTCTGATACCTTGGCTGCCTGTTTTCATATCTATTATCTACTCCCACTGCCTGAGTGTTTCCTCCTGTAAGTGGTGGAGGGGGAGGTGGTGGAAGCTGCTTATTCGGTGAGTCCACTCTATCTCCTTTCTAAAACCAAGTGCATTTCCTCGTCGTGTGATTGGCTGGTTTACTCGGACAAGGCGTGTGAAACTACATGGATGATCCAGCATCATCTCATAGGTGTATTTTTGCCGGTCCTGATACTGCTTCCTCTGATCGTATGGCCTTTTGCCGTCATTCTTTGGCACCCATTGTTGTTGTCCATTTGTCCTTTGACACTGACTGCTTCCAGCATCTGGATGATCCTGACTCACAGCCGCAACCTGAGTCGAACCATACCTGTAATCTGGTCTTTCGTCTCTTCTCTTGATTTTGTATTCGGATCTTTCCTGGCGCCTTTGCGACCCAGCAGCATCATAGATCTGAGTCTCAGTCATCCCGTCTGCCGACATGAGCAGCGGCTTAGTCGGATCTCCTAACGCATATCAGTCGGCGATTCTTATCGTCTCTGCCAGGCTTGCCGGCATATCTCTTTGTAGCCTTTGCCACAACACACTTCCATGTCTACATCCTTGTGCAAACCATGCGATTGCTTGTGACTCGATTACCCCTTCACAAGAGTTACGCATCGTACACCACCTTGTGAGGAATTCCCTGTCTGTCTCATTCGGTCTTTGCTTGCACATTGCTAGTTGTTGTGGGCGATTCGGCCTCTTGTAAGTGCTCGTGAAATTGCTCACGAAAGCATCATGAAAATCGATCCAACTGTTGATGCTTCCGGGTGGCAAATTGTTCAACCATACCCGAGCTGGTGCTTCCAGCATCTGCGGCACGTAACGTACTGCCCATTTCAAGTTTCCCTGCGCGATCTTCATAGCGGTTCCATATCTATGAGCCAGTCCTCTGGCTTTGTGCTTCCATCATATGTTTTGTCCCTCTGGCCAGCTGGAAATTTGGCACCGGTGGCTCCTTCATGATCCTTGGGCCAAAGCATGGTGGACCCTGCGGACCTTGCAATTCAATTATCTCTGCCATTTTTATGCGGTCGAGCTTTAGCCTTGCATCATCCGGCTGAAGTTTCCTGCCTCCGAATCTTGCTCCTATTGCTTGATATGCATGATCTGGCAGTTCATACCTGTCATTTACCATAGCCGAGTAACCATCATTATACTTATTCACGTTCGGGTCAGTAGGCTGTTGAACTGCTTTTCCCGCGCTTTGATGTCTTCTTTTTGGCTGAGCTAGTGCGTTATTCGGAGCTGGATTTCCTCCTCCTGCCGAGTGAGTTCCGCGCCTAGCATGAGGCGCAAAATTTTGCCCTCCGTTGTCATTTCTTTGCCCAACTTTTTCCTGGTTCTCATTTCCTTGGGGATTATTTCTTTTTGCCCCTTGCGCATGCGCCGGGTTTCCTTGAACTACTACCGGATCATAGGTGACCATCTCCTTGTTTCTTCCAGAATCCACACTTTTTTCTTTTCTCGGCCTAGGCGTCGCTCCGGGTGAGGATGCTGTGTGCCCAACCGATCTTGCCGGGACAGGATTCGCCGAGTGAACCAGCTGTGACCTCCCTGCTATACCCAGATTTGCTCTGTAATACGCCTCATTCAGCATGCTGGCTTCTTTTACTAGTTCATTGACTCGTTATTGTTGCCTTTTCTTTGCTTCCCCCTCCAAGTGGGGTAATTCCGCCATTGTTGCTTCTGCTGCTCGCAGATTAGCTGCTGTCGTATTGTACGTTGGACACATGGCTATCTCGTTGCTGTTTTCCGGTGTTATCTTCGATGTCGCATCTGCCAGCTCTTCGTTGAGGTTCCTTCCTCTCAATATAGTTGCATCAAGCCGGGTCTTTGCGTCCTTGACTCGATTTGCCGAGTTAAGCTCTCGGTTGGTGATATCCATGTCCTGCTGTAACTGTGCTAGCTCTTTGGCTTTCTCCAGGACTTTTATCCTAGCTTCCTACAACTCGGCTTGCACTCGTGCCGGGTCAGTTGCATGTGCCACTGGCTTTGCCAGCTTGTCTATCGCTTCCTGCAACTCCTTAGCCCTCTTGCTCCTAGCTATGTTCTCTGGGTTTTCCAGCGGCGCCTTTGCTGTTCTAGCAGCCCTTGGCGTTTCCTCATGATTTCCTCCCTCTGCGTTCTCATTCACCACTGGAACTACTGGGGGAGCTGCGGGGTTTGGGGCCGTCATCATTACCTCCATGGAGACGAGTTGATGTGGTTTCCCCGCGACAGGAGCCGTTGGAGGATTCGGCGCTAGGACGACCTGGTGCTCGCCGAACTTGATGAAGCGACCACCTCTAGGGAAAGGCTTGGTCCCGAAGTAGCCTGCGTTGTCGCTAACGAAGTTGAGCGCTCCAAACCTCTGGATGAGGCCGGAGTAGGCGCGCTCGCCAGTCTTGGCGATGATGTTGCCCGTCCGGATGAAGACTCCATCAAGCACCTGCTTCTGCCCCATGGTGGGCGCCAACTGTCGTGGTGGTGGCACGGTAGATGCCATGGGTAGGCTTAAGTTGGGGGCCGAATGGGTGCTTGTGGTCACCGGGGAGGGAGTGCATGGTCGGGACATGCACGAAGAATAAGAAGAACTCTCCAGACTTGGAAATTCGATTGATCCCCCAAAGATTACAAGTGCTCCTTGAGCTGTTTAATCTAGAGTTCACATCACTAGTTCCCTACTTGGTCCAACCTCCTTCTACTACTGCTATGCCCTCCCTTATATAGGCAGTGCTAGCTAGCTAATACCCCTTTGGGTTCTAGGGTTTACTGTTTGGATCTTGCTCCCTACAATATGGGCCGGATCATGGGATTGCCCTAAGCCCAACGGCTGGTCCATAAAGCTTGATAGCTAACGGTCTTTTGGTACGCTGCTTCTTGTTCTTTTTGGCGTCATGCTGTTACTTTGTACGTCAGCGCATGCTTTGGCCGTCACCTGGCTCCTTTTGTGTCACCCGGCGTTTCCCTTCTCTTTTGAACATGCTTTACCATGGTCCCTCCTGAACCTTACTCGGAAAGGTGCCACGTGCCCTCCTTGACTCGGCCCTTCCTTGTTTGACTCGGCTCGTGGTTCCTGCAAGGGTTACAACTTTGTCCTATGCGGGCCAACATAGTTTGTATGTCGGCTTTCATGCTTATCTTACCCGGTCGTTCTTACCCGGCCTGGTTCTTTCTTTACTCGGAGCCAACCCAGCTGCGCTATGTTTCCCCTCTCGTGACCCTACCGGGGGTTATCCCCCGACAACAATTTTAACCTTAACAAGCACATTCGAGTCATTGGCATTCGGGTTATGCCAATTAAGAAGCAAACCAAAGTCTTCAACATCACTGCAGATATAAGAGTCAACCTGATAATCTAAGGGGAAACCCAGAAACATCACCCAGATTGCTCTGCCAAAACTAGTCAGTCTCATATTCTTGGCCCTGTCATGCTTACCAAAGGTCACAGTAGTGATGTCATCAATCTCAAATGTTAAACCCACAACAGTATCTTCAATAAGCACATCTCTGAATGTATAGGACCCTAATCCAAAGGGATGATCAGCAAAAGCATCAACTATATGACCAGCTTCAATCAAAAGACCCCTAAGGTCGATTCTCATCTCCTCACGTAGATGGATAGGAATAAATCTATTTGTCTCTGCAATGGTAACTTTGGCATGATGTAAAGGAGGCTTAGCAGTTACCACCAGATCATTTCTCACCTTGCGGTTCAAAGGACCATGGTCGATAGACATGCCCTCTGGGAGGAAGGCCAGAGGGTTGACAGGAAAGGTGGCCATGTCGAAGCTTGAAGCAACCGCAGTGCCCTCAGAAGCGCCGCCAGGAGGGTTTACTGTTGCAAGCTGTGAGAAAGACGAAGAGGCAAGCTCTGTTTGTTTAGGAACCAACACCAACGAATCTGGGGGATGTCGTTTAACAACCCAGATTTTATTAGATAATGAAGGAAACAGTTTCGGCTTAGATAAATTTCCATTAATTGGTCTAATCAAATCTCCCATTAACCAGTTAGAATCTTCTTCTTTTTTCTAGAATTTCCTCGCTGAATAGTTTGGACCAGAGTGTCCCACAACACCACAACTGGGACAAGTAACTTTTTTCCAGGCCCAAGTCTTAGGAGAATAGCTGGGCTGGCAGGTCGAACACTTTGTCCCTTTCTGATGATGGGCCAAATGACCAAAAATCCAGCATCTCGAGCACAAGTTCAGTTTTTTGAAAATGAAGTCGTTGGGCGGGAAAAAATTTAGTGTAACCACACTCGCAATTTTAGGATCACTATAACCATCTTGCCTAAGATCAAGGATATTCAAAAAAGTGCATCTAGGGATAGAATCGAAATACCTTGACTTGAATAAATCACTAGCAAACTATTTGATAGGCGCATGTGATTTAGAGAAGTTAACAGATCCTTCAAACACTCCAAATTTGATAATCTTGTGATTCTGCAGAGAAGAGGGCTTTGTGCTATGTTGATCTCCTGTGTCCTCCAGAACATTTAGCTCCCTCGGCAAAGAAGAACCCTTGGTAGCACTATCTTGTAAAAATTTGAGCATAGGGTTCCAACAATTTTAGAGTCCATCCTAAATACAGGATCTTTAGGAAAGCATGTGACCAGGGGATGAACACCTCTAAACAGAGAAAAATGGCAAACAAAATCCAGCCAAATACGATCTTTGAGGTCATAAATTAAATGGCCCACCTTGTTTGAAGCCAGGGAGAAACGAAAGCGTCGATCACTGAGCTAAAAAACTCTAAAACCAGAACATGATTCCCCCAAACAGCATTGAAGTGCTAGTCCAACATATTCCTCGGTAAGAAGGAAGGTCGCAGATGAAAACGAGACAACCGGGAAGATCTCCTTTGAACCTAGAGATGGCACATAATGCACCATAGATCCAAAATGCCAACGCACATCCTTTTCAATAGCAAGACCAGGACTGAAATCTCAATGAAGGAAACCCTCCATCAGAACAAAACCTAAAAAATCTAATAAGGGAGAGTGGACGAAGGGATCATGCGATCCAGTCGGTATGAGAATGTAGCTAAGGAGAAGGGGAAGAATATGATCGGAACAGAAGTGGAAGGAGGGCACCGACGACGGAGATCACCGACGATTTAGGCTAGACGGCGGCAGGGGGTAGGGGGACGTGGGAGCTCCATCGTTTATCAAAAATAAGATAATATTAATAAAATATATTTTTAATGTGTAGATTATTTTGTTGTGAATATTTTGATATATTATATGTATTCATCTCATTTTTATTTAATAAAATATATTTTTAATGTGTAGATTATTTTTTTGTGAATATTATGGTAAATTATATGTATTTTTCTCATTTTTAGTTAATAAAATATGTTTTCCTAAGATTAATAGAATATTTCTTAAACAATAAATTATTTCATTTACATATGTATAATAGAGTATGATAATAGCTCTAAATTATAGATATTTTTTCCTAATTTTTTGATATATAATACATAATTTTCTTAATTATTTCAATTTGGCACCAAAAATACCCTTTAGCCCCAGTTCGTAATACAAACTAGGACTAAAGGGGTACAGCTCGCGTGCGAAACGCGGCGTCCGAAATACCCTTTAGCGGGACTAAAGGTACCCCTTTAGTCCTGGTTTCTATAACAAACCAGGGCTAAAGGGTGCTAGGTATAAATACCTAGCCCCCACCCCGGTTCGAGCCACCACCCGCGGCTCATTTGTTCATCTTCTTCCCCAAGCACGTCGCCGCCACCCGTGCACATGGAGGAGGGAGAGGAAGGAGCCCATGTCGTCCGCCGCCGCCGCCCGCTGCATCGTCCTTGTCCCAGGCCGTGCATCGTCTCGTCGCCCGCACGCCTCGCACCTTTCCATCGCCCGCGCCCCGCGCCGCCCCTCCGCACGCGTGCCGCCCCGCCCGCCTTCCACTAGCATCGCCCCTGCCTGTTAGTGTAATTTTGGTTAATTAGTGATTTACTTAGTTAATAGTATTAGTTTAGGGTTAGTGTATTTTTGTTGTAGTTTAGTGTTAGTGTTAGTTTACTGTTAGTGTATTTTAGTTAGTGTTAGTGTATTTTAGTTAGTGTTAGTGTATTTTAGTAAGTATTTAGTATTTATTAGTTAGTATTTAGTGTTAGATTTGACTATATGGAAAATATATGTATTTAGTGTTTATGTTTAGGATTAATTTAGTTTAGAAATTTTAGTTAGTGTTTAATTTAGTTTATTTTAGTTGATACTATTTACTGTCGTCATGTGTTAATTAAGTGTATAGGTTTAATTTAGTGTTTAGGATTATGTCGTGTCCTCATCATCGACTCGGCAGGAACGACGGAGGACTACTAGGCTCCGTCGTCGGGCATCCACGGGACTTGGCTCCGTCGGGCTGGCACTAGGAGGTGCTACCAGCCGGGTGGTATAGTTTGGTGAGGAATTGAGGTGTCGTCGTCGACCTGGATCTTATGTGCTGGCGGTTGCATGGACAAGGCGCAGTAAAAAGGGAACCAGCCCCTGATGAGGTGGTACAGTGTCGTGTTAGGGAGGAGGACGAGCACGTCCTTTGTTACATGTATGCGTTGGACGTCAGGGTCTCCTATACCTGGCAGGTTCTTCAGGCACCTCACCCGAGATATTCTCATGTGATGGTTCCTACACTTTGGGTGTACACCTCCTGCAGCCCAGGAGCCGGGGGTCGACGTCTTGGTTGAGCTAGATGTGTAATAGAAATATATTATATTTTATTATTGTTGTATTAACTGGATGATTCGAGATGTAGTATTGTTTCATTGGTACTTTATCTTTCTTAAATTAAGCTAAAAAAATTATCCTTCTATTGTTGCATTAAGCAAAAAGGTTTTATCTTTATTCTGTATTATATAGTTAAGGTATGGACGGTAGAGACGATGAAGAGCATATGTACGACATGATAGATAATGATACAGTAGGTTACAATTACGATGGAGTAGCCGGCGGTGGAGATGATGATGGCTCCCAATACCTCAACTTGGATGGAGCCGACAGTGGAGACTTTGGTGGAGACGATGCAGGATACGATGGTCGAGACGTCGGTGGAGACGACTGTGGATACGTCGATGGAGACGACGGTGGAGACGACGGTGGAGACACCATAACAAAGTCCAGCGAGATATATAAAGCCTTTGCTCATCACTAGCTAGTAGATGCATTTGTTGATTCATATATATGTACTAACGATTGTTTCTTCTCTTAGACCTCCACATCAGGCCAATCTTCTGCAAGGAAACGAGGCCCAGCCAGAAAGTTTTCCGATGGTGCGTACTTCACAATTGACGTAGTCTCTGATCTGGGCGAACCGTTGGAGCCGACAGAGGCTGTAAATGCATTTGTACATCATTGCGGAGTGATAGTCAGGGACACCATCCCGATCACCACTCAGGGGAGGAATAATCCAAGAAAGAAAAGGGATCAAGTTGGAGCAAGTTTTCTCGATGATAGAGCCAAAGATTGTCTTTGGAATACGCTCATGACACACTTCACTCTACCAGACTCGGACCCTGATGATCTCACAGTGGCATTGACGTTGACAGTCAAAAAGTGGGCCCTTAATAAGATGGGTGAACAATTCAAGGACTAGAAGAAAAGATTATACCACAACTATGTCAAGAAAAATCTATCTCCCCCATTCACTAGCACACTATCTAGAGAAGAAGCGGGATAACTAGGCCGCATTTTTGGAGTACAAGGGCTCAGAAGAATCTAAGACAAGGTCGGCAAAGAATAAAAAAATGTGGCAAAAGAAATATCAACATCATCTGGGGACAGGTGGCTGTTGGAGATATGCCCAAGAGGCAATAATATGTTTGCATAACATGCTATAATTGTATTAACCAGAAACATTAATACTTTTGTGTTTTGTAAACATAAAAGAGTCCCTAGTAAGCCTCTTGTTAAACTAGCTTGTTGATTAATATATGATCATGGTTTCCTGCTCATGAACACTGGATGTTATTAATAACAAGGTCATATCATTAGAAGAATGATGTGATGTACACACTCCTATAGTTAGCATAGCATAAGATCAAGTCATTTAGAGTTCGTTTGCTTTAAGCTTTCAAATACATAGTAACATAATCCTTCGACCATGAGATCATGTTAATCACCATCACCGGATGGATAGTTTGATGACATCAAACACCACTTCTGTAACTCGGTGGTTATAAAGGTGGCATTAGGTATTCTAAAAGTATGTGTTGAAGCACATGGATCAAGAGTGAGATTTGTCCATACATATGAAAGATAGATATACTCTAGGCCCTCTCGATGGAATTTCATCCAATTGGCTTGCAAGCATGTGACTAGGTCACAAGGTATGTCATATCATGGAACGAGTAAAGAGTACTTATCGATAACGAGGTTGAACTAGGTATAGAGATACCGACGATCAAACCTTGGATAAGTAAAGTATCACGCGACAAAGGGAATCAGTATCGTATGTAAATGGTTCATTCGATCACGAAGTCACCATAGAAATATGTGGGAGCCATTATGGATTTCAAGATCCCACTATTGGTTATTGATTGGAGAGGTGTCTCGATCATGTGTGTATAGTTCACGAACCATAGGGAGACACACTTAAGGATTCAATGTTGTTTAGTAGATATGGAATATGAGTTGGAGACCTAATGTTGTTCGGAGTCTCAGATTGGATACAGGACATCACGAGGAGATCTGGAATGGTCCGAAAAATATGATTCATATAAGGAAATTCAATTTCTAGGGTTCGGAAATGTTTTTGGTATTTTGACCAGAAGCTTCTAGAATGTTCTGAAAGGTCCACCACCCTGGGAGGGGATAATTGGAATGCACCATACCCTAATGGGCTAGGCGCATGGAACCCTAGGTCAAGTCAGCCAAGGACAAGGAAGAGAGACACAAACTCTAGTTTGAATAGTCAAATCCTAGTTTGAAAAGTCAAATCCTAGTTTGAAACTCAAAGTCCTAGTGGTGGAAGGAAAGAAAACCTTGAGGGAAAAGTTTTCCCTTTCCCTCTCTCTTACCGCCGGCCATGAGGAGTTGGGGGTGGACTCGGCCTGGGCTGGGAACCCTAGCCGCCGCCCCTCCACCCATATAAGGAGGGGTGGGGGCTCCCCCTACTCCCTCACCCCAAACCCTAGACGTCGGCACCTTCCCTCTCTCCTCCATACACTGCTCCGGCTTAGGCGAAGACCTGCAGTAATCTCTTCTCCACCACCACCACCACACCGTCGTGCTATTGGGATTTCATAGAGATATAGAAACCTTCGCTGGCATGCTGGAACAAGGGAGAGGAAGGTCTTCATCGACTACTGTACGTGTGATTTATTGCGGAAGGGCTTCCAGAACATGGCGTCGGAAGGATCGTCTACGCGATCTTGAGATCGGAAAGTGATTTACTACATCAACCACGAGAATCCAATCTCGTTAAACACTTTGGATCTACGAGGGTTAGTTCTCTACAAACTCGTTGCACCAATATCATAGATTAGATCTTGGCTTTTGTGTGTTCGCGCGATAGAATTTTTTTATTTTCCATGTTGTGAACCCTACAGTGCTATCAAAGCCGACTCTATGCGTAGATCTGTTGCACAAGTAGAACAAAATGTTTTTGTGGGCATTTATGCTTTTGTTGTCACTTGATTTTTGTGTACTTTCCATCTTGCGGGATGGTGGGATGAAGCGCCCCGAGCTAACCTTACATGTTATCGTACATGAGACTTGCTCCATGCTCAACATGCAACTTGCATTGCACAAGTGGCTTTGCGGGTGTCTATCTCTCCCACCATAGTTAAGATTCAATTTACAACGGGCACTTGACAATACTTGTGTCAATGTTGTGGTTCATGTTCATAAGTTAGAACGGTTCTTATTCGAAAGCCCCATCCACGTAAAACATGGAAAGAAAATTAGAGGAGGATAACTTGTTTTTGCAGGGCTTGTGTTGTGATGTGATATGGCCATGATGTGATTGTGATTATATATGATGTATGCAATGATCCTTATTATAAGTTGGCAACCGGCAAGAGCCTTATGGTTGTATTTAAATTCTTTAAGACATGTGTGTCTATTCATCATGTAATTGCTTTATTCCAAGTAGTTGTAATAGTTATTGTTGGTGATGGACAACCATGAAGTGGCGCCATTGACCTTGACGTCGCGCCGGTGATGATGGAGATCATGTTCGTGCTTTGAAGATGGAGATCAAAGGCACAAGAAGAAAGGCCATATCATATCATATCATATCATATCTCATATTATGAATTGCATCTGATGTTAATCCTTTTTATGCATCTCGTATTTCTTAGATCACGACGATAGCATTATAAGATGATCCCTCTCACTAAATATCAAGTAATAAGTGTTTGTCCTTAGTAGGCACCGTTGCTAAGAATCATTGTTTCCAAGCATCACATGATGATCGGGTGTGATAGATTCTACGTGTGCATACATTGGGTGCAAGCCAGATTTGCACATGCGGATACTAAGGTTAACCTTGACGAGCCTAACATGTACAGACATGGCCTCAGAACACGGGATACCAAAAGGTAAAGCATGAGTCATATGGATGATATGATGAACATGTTGAATGTTCGCCTTTGAAACTACATCATCTCTCGTGATGATTGGACTTGGTGTAGTGGATTTGGTTCATGTAATCACCAAAATGACTCGAGGGGTGTTGTTTTGAGTGGGAGTTCAAATAATAGTATGATTAAAGTTGAACATAATTTATCATAAATTAAATCAAAGTGAATTTGCATAGTTGTTATAGTCATTGGCATCCGTTTACCACCTTACGCTTAGTTATAATTGAGATAATAGAACTATATAATTCTGGATAGTTACTTTACGAACTGGTATTGTATTGTTTTGAGTGTTAGTCTAAAGTTTAAAAGTCCTGCTGCAAAATTTCAGCAAACTCCATTTACTCCATGAAGTTTAATAACTAGTATTAAATCGAGAGTAACAATTCCAGTGTTAATATCTAAGTATCATGTTTTCCTCCATGATCCTTGATATTCAAAAGGTTGATTTAGTATCATGGTGATCTAGGAGCGGAAAGAAATGTTTCAGAAACCATCATGTGTGGAAGATATTGCGATATCTAAAACAATGTTTTGGTTGCAACATGATAGACTATAATTTAGCAAAATATATGTTCTCATATTTGATGAGAATTTGCAAAGGTTGAAGACGTTAGTCGTCCTAATCATCCAAAAGGTTTTGGAAAGCAACATTATACTCTAGATTCACCTTTATAAGCTATGGTAGCTTGATCATGAAACTTGTGATGATAAGGATGAATAGAAGATGTAGGTAAAATGTTTACTACATTAAGAGATTACTAAAGAATGGATTTTGAAAGAACAACAATCATTTGATGATGGTTATCTACTTCAAAGTGCAAGTCCAATGGTATTAGTATTTGACTATACACACTTTGGACTATGTGTCATGTGTATGATGCCACTTTTGATGTTGATAGATTCTTTTTAAAAGGAAATGCTGAAAGAGAATGATGAGGGTTTGACTCGTCAATGCCCATTGCTATGGACTTGGGTTTGGATAAGATGGGGAGGATGGAGATCATGAGATGGTTAACAGACGCGCAGCAAGGGGACACGGTGTTTACCCAGGTTCAGGCCCCCGGAGGGAAAACCCTACTCCTGCTTGTTTGTTCTTAATTGATAGCGGAACCGAAGGTTACAAGGATGCGCATATGGAATATGGCATGAGGTGTGTGTATGAGGGTTGAGAGAGATCCTCCTCACCGTGCCCTCTTGGACTTTATATGGGGAGGTCAGGTCTCGGGTAGGTCGAGTCGGTTATAGATTAGGGTTTTACCCTTTAAGATTCTGTCTACAGCTTGGCCGTGTTATCCAAGGAGTCGAACTTTCTCCAGGCTTGGCCCATCCAGAGTCTCCTTGGGCTTTGCATTAGCAGCAAGTCTCCATGTGGGCCTCCGTTGGGCCGGGATAGGTAGGAAAAGGTCAGGTACCCGTAGGGCATATCCATGTTAGTAGCCCCTGAGTGTTCAGTCGAATCGTAGATTCGACTGGAGACTCTATAGTCTTTCAAGTGCTTCTCATCCGAACATGTTTTCAGGTGGATATGTTGATTCATAGGGACTGTTGATACGTGTGCCTCACTCAACTGACGGATCAGGGTCAGTTAACTGTCTTTGAACAAAGCAACACGATCTACTTCAGATAGGAGTCCCCAAACTCGAATCCGGAAAAATGATGGCGTAATTTGACTCAGGTCGTAGGGGTCTTACAAGAGTCGAATTCCAGTGTTATAAGTTATGTACCCAACGTGTCCATCAGGATTTTTCATCGTGCCTGCTGACACGGTATGTTACTAGCAGAGCGCAGTCAGGTGCGATACCAGGCCATCAGATGATATATGTAGGTCTTATCTTTGCATCGTAGACACAACATCCGAATATTTATAACCGCGGAGGTGTTTCGGGTGACCAATGAGACGATATCTCACTTAGCATTAATTTGGGAAAAGTTGCCAAGGTAATTTTTTTTGTCATGTGTCATCCAAAGGATCTCATCCGAATGGTTCATAGGGTGCACCACCAGCGCTCCCTATGGGAGTAGCCCCCCGAGTGTCTATTCGAGACGTAGACTCGAGCGGAGACTTTAATTCTGCGGATGCCATCAACGCCAGTGCTTTTTTGAATGCATGATCAATGCTCCCTATGAGAGTAGCCCCCGAGTCCATAGTGGAGTCGCAGACTTGACGAAGGACTCAAAGCTTTTGAAGAAGTGTTCCAACTGACACAGGAAACCATGTCAATTTCTCAAGTGCGTGGCCAGCGCTCCTGATAGGAGTAGCCCCCGAGTAGTTGTTGAGTCGTAGACTCGAGTAAGTACTTTTATGTGGAGTCGAAAGTATTTAGCCATTTCTAGCCTTTGCTTTGTTGACATCATTGCTGATGCTTGGTGATCTAAACTGTCTATGGTAGTAGAGGCCATGTGACGAAACGATCGTGGGTCCCATGTTCTCACTTGGATTTGACTAGTCATGCGTAATTTACGCGATAATTACTGTATCTCCTCGATTTTTGTGCATAGTGGACAGCGTGCTCGTGACGGTTAGGTAGATGTCCACCACGTGTACGGTGTGATGGAGGACACGCGTTAGGGCATGTGAATCGATGGTTTTGCTTCATCGTCTTTGTCTTTTTATATCGCAGAGGGACTAGGGTAATTTTCCCCTTGCCATTTGCTTTCATCTTTCTGCCTCCGCCATTTCCAGAGCTTTCTCACACTGCGCACTGGACATTCTTCGTGTTTTCCGCCGTCTTTCCCCCATGCCCATCACACAGCGTGCCGTGTAGCCAAGATGGGTAAGCTGAAGAAGTCCGCTTCCGCTGCTGCAGGGATGAGCGCCGCCAGTGCTGCCAAGAAGACCTCCATGTTGGGGATATGCTATATGGGTATCCTCATAGCATGTCTCTTATCTGACTAACCTGGGTGGCCCATAGTCGGTAGCATGGCCTATGGCCTGCTGGGCGGCCCAGTTAGGTGAATCCAGAAGGGAGGCCCATGCCGGATAAAGGAAGGCTATGGTGGAGTCACCAGCGTACCCGGAGCCTTGGAGTGCAAGATACACAAGACTAGTAATAGACGGTGTAGAACTCTGTAACATGTCCGGCTAGGACTTTTCCCTGTAACCCTAGGACCTGGCGACTATATAAGTCGGGCCTATGGGAGCCTTTAGGGCATCGTTTTACATATACCTCGCACAGCGAACCTATCTCTGTAACTCGGCGTATTGCCATTATAAGGATTTATAGCAGGAGTAGGATTCCGCCACCGATGTGGGATCTGAACCTAGGTAAGCTGTGTTACCTCGTACCCGTCAACCGTCCGCCTTACCCCACGTCTCTAAACACGCACTGTGAGGACCCCTCCATGGCATACTCGTCGGCAATACCACGACAGTTGGCGCCCACCGTGGGGCAAGAGGCGCTTCAGGCTCTTCAGCGGGCGAGGACCAAGATCTTCGCGGGAATCGGTGAAACCGTAGCCATCGGTCGCGTTTTCTTCTCCGGCAACGTTCTGATCATCCCTCCCGACGAGTTCTGGATCCCGGCGAAGATGAACCCTACGCGGTGTTCGATCGTTCCTATCGGAGACATCCACCTCTTCATTGGCGAAACCGACTCGGGCACTAGTTCCCTGGGAGTCGGAGGAGCATCAAGACCCGCATGGACCGCCTACGGGCAGGATACGTTCGCGGAAGGATCGATGTCGGATCTCTCCTCGGAGTTTGCTGGCAAAGATCGGAAAAATTCAAGACCCGCACGGACCGCCTACAGGCAGGATACATTCGCGTAAGGATCGATGTCGGATCTCTCCTCGGAGTTTGCCGGCAAAGATCGGAAAAATTCAAGACCCACCCAAACCGCCCCTGTGCAGGATATAAAGGTGGAAGATCACTTCAAATCCGCCAGCTTCGCCCGTGCGTCTGGGCATCAGAGATCCAAGTTCGTCGGCGTGGTTACCATCTTCGATCTGGCGCGCTGCGTTCAGAGAGAGGGCGAAAACCCCCGCGATTACCTGGCCAGGTGGCTCCGTATACGAGCCGATCTAGCCAACTACCCCAATGATGATGCCATCTATCACTTTGTGGAAGGACTGGACCACGGCATGCTTCTCCGACACTCTCTAAGATGGCAATAGGCGTCAGGATGCCTCACCTTCGAAGGCATGGTGAACACCGTCAACAACTACGCGGAGTCTGAAGCGGCAGCTCAGACAGCGCTTGCGCTCATTGATGGAGCACCTCCGATTTAGCACCGCCTCCGGCCGCCATCGTCGCAGCAGCGCCACCACCTTAGTCATCGTCGAGGCCGTTGCACCTCGACCGCCCGTCATCGAGGAAGTCCTGGCACCCTCCGACTCTGTCATTGACGCGCTTTATGCTGATTTCAGTGCAGATTCAGAGGAGATAGACTTCAGTCCAGAGGAGCTAGACTCCGCCATGTAGGAGATGGAGGAGGAGTACTCACGCGACGAGCAAGCTAATAACACCGTCATGTCTCGAGGGGTGTTCGTCACCATCGGGACAGCGATGGATGAAGACCAGCCCGGGCAAGTTCCGCCTACGGCGCTGGATAAGGGGAAGGGGCCACTTATTGCTGCTGACGATGATTGCGCAAGAGTCATGCCTCCTCCGCCTAAACCAGTGCAGCAGCTGCAGGAACTCGGCACCGGTCCGAGCAACAACAACACCGTGAACTTGCCGCCTCCAGCATCCACGTCGGCAGTAGCCGATGTTACTCTAGCTGATAGAGTGATGTACGACAATCTCCTCGTTGACCCACTAACTGTTGATCATATCCGGAACGTGACTCAGCTTGACGAGAAGCGCCAGCAGCTGCTGGAGGAAGCGCAAGCCATCGCGGAGCAAGGCGCCAAACTAGATCGAGATCTGGTCAACGCTAGTCCATAGAGAAAGCAAGAGCAATGGAGGCCGAGTACAAGACTCTGCTGCAACAGCAGAAGGCTAAGAAAGCTCCGGCTCGCGTCATCAACGATCCTGGTGTACGGCGCAACCTAGGATGGGCTCCCTCGAAGCCGGCACAGGCCAAGCCATACATTGACAGTGAAGGCAAGCAGGTGATGCCCACCCCACTCCTTAACCTCGCCGTCGCCAAGACCCTTCTGGAGCAGGATAGATCGCCTGAGGCAGTGGAACAGGTCTATGACCTAGTGGCCAAGGCGGTAAAGCAGCAGGAAAAGGTCACCTCTCAGAGGCTTGAGTCTAACCCAGCGCTCTGCCGATCTAGCCAGTACAAACCGCCAAGGGACAGATCTCCTCAGGATGTCGGATCACGGACGGGTTCATCAGAACGAAGACGGAGGGATGCGCGCAACAGGAAGGATGCTATCCCCATATCCTCCGACCATGGAGAAAGAGCCCAACCTCGCCGCCCATCGCCACCGCCCCGATCCCCCCGACGTCAGGAAGACTACAAGACTCACCATCGTACGGATATGCCCCCACCAAAGCAGTGCGACATCGTCATCCGCGACAACACGGAGCAGACCCGTCATGACGGAACGCACAACAAAGGACATAAGAGCAGGTCACGCCATGACCCTCCGCGTCTGACAAGCAACCATGATAGACGTGAAGCGTCGCAGGAGGGTAACAGGAAGAAAGCTAACCCACCGCCACCTCCGCCTCCGTCGCCGCCAAGAAGTCACCATGGCGGAGGAGGCCCGCGTCGTTCGCGCAGCCCATCCCCTGTTGACAAAAAGAAGAAGAACCCGGAGCCGTACGATGCACGTTCGCGGATCGACAAGATCCACGAGGCCCGGGAAGGACCATACCTGGGACCACGTTGCTTTGGACCTGCAATACGGTCCGCAACTTACCCCCAAAGGATTCCGGATTGACAAGACCATCAAGCCCTATGACGGCACCGCCAAGCCTGCCACATGGTTGCAGGACTACGGCAACGCGGTGGAGATTGCCGGAGGAAACCCCAACGTCGCCGTCAAGTACCTCCCATTAATGTTGGCGGGCACGGCCCGTCAATGGATCGACGACTTGCCAGAGAAATCTATCTACAACTGGCTGGACATGCAAGAAGCGTTCACCAAGAAATTTGAGGGTACATACAAGCGTCCCTACACGGTGGGCGATCTACAATGGTGCGTGCAAGAGAAAGACGATACATATCACGCCTACCTCTCCCACTGGCTGCATATGAAGAATTCCTGCGCAGGAGTGCACGCCCAGACCGCCATGGCCGCCTTCATCGATGGGTTGGAAAGAGGCACGTTACTCCGACATAAGCTAAAGCGCTTGCATGACAATCATCAGCTTGACTTGAATCAGATGATTCAGTTAGCTAGTGAGTTCGCGGTTGCCGATGACGAAGCTCGTGGCTCTTTGCCGGCAACGGCCGTCCCAACTCAATCTCGGAGGAACAGCAGTACAAAGAGGAAAACCGCTCCAGAAGAAAAGCAATCTACCGACATGGTCGCCATGACTTTTGCAGGACGAGGAGAAGGCGGACAACATGTCTGAGGAAGAGGAGCAGGCCGTGGGCAGCAACGAAGAAGTGAAACCAACTCGGCGCCGCTCCGCGTTCCCCAAACCTACAAATAGTACCGTGATATGCCGTGCCTCGTACACCTCGATGTCAACGGCAAGGCCACCCATACCAATCGACACTACAAGTTCGTCAACGACCTCAAGGAAGACCCGGAGTCCGGTTACAAGCGAAGTCGGAAGAACAGACCGCGAGGCAAGGGCAAGGGGAAGAAGAAGGATGAGGAGTCCAAGGATTCAAGTTACATGGACGAGGACGTTGACCCCAAGCATGCCGCCAAGAGCGACGACAAGGGCAAGAACCCCTTCGCAAAAAAGGCCCCAGTCTACCACACTTTCCTTGGCACCCCCACCGTCCGACAATAGAAGACCTCTCTAAGGATCCTGATGGCCACTCTCCCCCAGTTCCCCAATACATGCGCTGGTCGGAGGTTCCCATAACTTGGGACAGGACGGACCACCCATACCTTGTGCCCACGGAAAACCAGTACGCCATGGTCATCAACCCATTGATTGACGGTGTGGAGTTCACCAAGTGCATGGTGGATAGTGGAAGCAGCATCAACATCATGTACCTGGATACACTGCAGAAAATGAACTTGACGGAGGCAAACCTAAGGCGGACCAACACCGTGTTCCATGGCATAGTTCCTGGACGGGAGGCTCGGTCCCTTGGGTGCATTACACTTCAGGTAGCCTTTGGCGACGTTAATAATTACCGCCAAGAGCGCATGACCTTTGAGGTGGTCCCCTTCAAGAGCGTGTACCACGTCATATTTGGCCGCGACATATTCCACACGTTCATGGCCAAGCCATGCTTTGTCTACAACAAGCTCAAGATACCCGGACCGAACGGTGTCATCATCGTATCCGGAAGCTTTACCAAGGCAAGGGACTGCAAGATCAATGAAGCAGCCGTTGCAGAAGCTATCCTCTACAGCGAAGAATTCAAGGAGATCCAGAGCAAGGTCAATGACTCAGAGATGCCCGCGTCGAAGAAGCAGATCTCTGACTCCGCTCCTGCGTTCAAGGCCGCCATCGAGACCAAGCCGGTGGAACTTGTGGTAGGCGATGCCTCCAAGACCGTCGCCATTGGGACGAACCTGGATCCCAAATAGGAAAGCGCGCTCGTCGAGTTCCTCCGTGAGAATAGGACATCTTTGCCTGGCAACCTGCCGACATGAAAGGTGTACCTAGGGAACTTGCCGAGCACAGATTAAACATAGATCCAAAATGTAAACCAGTGAAACAACCTCTACGACGCTTCGGAGATGAGAAGAGACGCGCCATTGGCAAAGAGATAGCTAGGTTACTTAAGGGTGAGTTTATCCGAGAAGTCCATCACACCCGATGGGTGGCCAATCCTGTACTTGTCCCCAAAAAGGGAACCAATGAATTAAGAATGTGCGTTGATTACACCGGCTTGAACAAAGCATGTACCAAAGATCCGTTTGCTTTGCCTCGCATTGACCAAGTCATTGACTCGACGGCTAGCTCGGAACTTTTGTGTTTTCTCGATGCATACTCAGGATACCACCAGATCAAGATGAGGAAGTCGGACCAATTGGCCACTTTGTTCACTACCCCATATGGCACGTTTTGCTATGTCACGATGCCCTTTGGGCTGAAAAACGCAGGTGCTACCTACCAGCGGACAATGCAACATTTCCTTCACGACCAAATTGGTCGGAACGTTCACGCCTATGTGGATGATATCGCGGTGATGTCTAAAAAGTCAAATGACTTAATCTCCGACTTAAAAGAAACCTTCGATAATCTCCGGAAATACAACATGATGCTCAACCCTAAGAAGTGCGTCTTCGGGGTTCTAGCCGGCAAACTGTTGGGCTTCATCGTTTCCCAGCGCGGAATCGAGGTCAACCCGGAGAAAATCAAGGACATCTTAAACATAAACCGTCCTACATGCCTAAAGGACATCCAACGACTGACATGTTGTGTTGCAGCAGTTAGTCGGTTCATCAGCCGACTTGGAGAGAAGGCTCAGACGACTTGGAGAGAAGGCAGATGCAGCATTGAAGCAGCTCAAGGAGATTCTTTCCTCAGCACCCATCCTTGCAGCACCCGAGCCTGGCGAGCCCCTGTTACTTTACATGGCGGCAACCAACCGGGTTATCAGCATCGTCGTCGTGGTAGAGCGGAAGGAACCAGACTATGAGCACGGAGTTCAACGACCAGTTTACTACGTAAGCGAGGTCTTGACGGAGTCCAAGCAGCGTTACCCGCACTACCAAAAGATAGCTTATGGAGTATTCCTTCCTTCACGGAAGCTGAGGCATTACTTTCAGGAGCACCCAATTACAGTAGTGAGCAAGACTCCACTGTCTGACATTATCAACAACAACGACGCTACAGGAAGGGTCGCGAAGTGGGGCATTGAACTTGCCGCCTTAGAGATCACTTACAAAAGACGCGACGCTATCAAGTCACAAGCCTTGGCGGATTTTATTGCAGATTGGACGGAGATGCCAGATGCCACTCCGTTGCCGGAACCAGAGTACTGGGTGATGCACTTTGACAGATCAAAGCTGCTCAACGGCTCGGGGGATGGTGTATTGCTACAGTCACCAAAAGGAGACAAGCTACACTACGTTCTGCAGATCCACTTCGAGGCTACAAACAACATGGCGGAGTATGAAGCACTCATTCACGGACTACGTGTAGCCAAGGATATTGGCATCAAGCGCATAGTTTGCTGTGGAGATTCCGACTTGGTTGCCCAGCAGGTGGCTGGCACCTGGAATGCGCGGAACCCTATGATGGCGGCATATCGAGACGAAGTGGACGAGATAGCCAAGAGCTTCTTAGGCTATGAAGTCAAGTATGTGCCTAGGGAGCAAAACGAGGCGGATGATTTACTGTCTAAACTTGGATCAGGGCGCAAGCAAATTCCACCAGGAGTTTTCCTAGAGCATCTACGCACACCATCCGTGAAGGGCGCTGACATCGACAACCCGGATAGAGCTGATTCTTTCGTCAACATGGTGACAAGGATCCCTCCGGCTTGGACAAAACCGTTCATGGAATATCTCGAACACGAAACTTTGCCCGACGACGAGGTTGAAAGACGGCAGATAGTACGAAGAGCAAAGGGTTATACCATAATCAATGGGCAACTCTACAAAAGGAGCAGTACTGGTGTATACCTAAAGTGTGTTTCCCATCTAGAAGGTATGGAAATCCTACGCGAAATCCATCTCGGAGATTGCGGGCATCACGCCGCTCCTCGATCGTTGGTCGCGAAAGCCTTACGGCAAGGATTCTACTAGCTGACCGCGAAGGCGGACGCCGACAAGCTGGTTGAGACGTGCACAGGATGCCAGTATTATGCCCGACAACCACATGTTCCTGCTGAAGAATTGCGAACAATACCAATAACTTGGCCGTTCGCAGTCTAGGGGCTAGACATGGTGGGGCCGTTACAAACGGCACCGTGTGGATTTATGCATCTGATTGTGGCAGTTGACAAATTCACCAAATGGATAGAAGATAAACCCATTAGAAAGCTTGACGGGGCAACTGCCCTTAGATTTGTCCGGGATCTAGTGGTGAGATTTGGTCTCCCACATAGCATCATCACCGACAATGGAAGCAACTTGTCACTCGGAGAAGTGGAGGCCTATTGCTGGGACAAAGGCATTCGACTTGACCTTGCATCTGTGGCACACCCACAATCCAATGGTCAAGTTGAGCGAGCCAATGGATTAATTCTGCAGGGAATCAAGCCACGTCTTGAGGCACCGCTACATAGAGCAGCTGGAGCCTGGGCGGAACAATTGTCGTCTGTGTTGTGGAGTATACGAACTACACCAAACAGATCCACTGGCTACACCCCTTATTTCATGGTATATGGAGCAGAAGCCATCCTACCTTCCGACATCCTCCACGATGCACCAAGAGTTGCCGCCTACGACGAAGATGATGCTGAAGAATCTAGACGCCTAGATGTGGACCTTCTCGAGGAGGAGCGTGTTTTGGCATGCCAAAGATCCGCCATCTACCAGCAGAAGCTATGCAGCTACCATAGTCACCGCGTCCGGCATCGCTCGTTTAAAGAGGGGGATTTGGTTCTCCGACTTAAGCAGAAGAAGTCACACAAATTATCCCCGCCGTGGGAAGGACCGTTCATCATAAGCAAGGCGCTGCTCAATGGGTCTTACTACCTTGTCGACAATCGTGAGCTCAAGGATAGACCCAACGAGGATCATAAGCATAAGCGACGTGACCCGGATCATGACTACCCGGAGCTTGATCGGCCATGGAACATAGCACAACTACGTCCTTTCTACACTTAGCATTTTTATCTAATCGTGTACCTCTTATACGATCAATGAAATAAAGCTCTTTGGTTCACTCATATTGCTGAGTCTTTTACCTCCTTTAGTGTTCATTTTTGGATCATATAAACCTTTATGCACAAGCTTTGCGATTGCACTTGTGAAAATTCCGCCTACGGGCGTTAGCTTAAGTTTTCTGGTCTACACGTTCTTTGTTGTTTTTATGTGGATTCTGGAGTAGTGAATTTCGGCACTTATTGTCGGCGATTTTGTGCTCAGGTTATAGACGGTGCCATTGGGCATCATCACCTAAGTGCATGGTTCCGACAACGAGTCTTCCGACTCACGAAAAGTCAAGCATAAAAACCAAAGTAATGGATAAGCCAGCACTTGCTTAAAAATATATACATACTGGGCATTAATTCTTAAGTAGCAGGATACTTCAAACATTGTTTTCCGCCTTAAGATTACATCACCAAGTTTTTTCAATGCACACTCCAAAGGTGAAACAAGAATTACAAAGTGTTTTTCACTCCTTGGGTGCAGGGGACTTGGAGGCCGCATCATCACCAGCCGGAGATTCATTCTCAGCGTCACCACTGTGAGGAGACTCGGAGGATTCAGGGTCGGCATTGTCAAGAAAGTTCCTGGGCACGAAGACGTCGACGTCCACAAACTCGGCAACCCTGGTGTCATAGCCCGCGAGTGATGACAGGATGGCTTCGTGATCGATCTCCTTGCCGTCATCATCCACGTCGGGGATACCAGATGTCACCGTGTCGATGTCGGCACCTTCATAGTGTGCCTTCACCATGGACAACGCCATCCTAGCGCCAGCCCGTGCACATGAAGCTTTCCAGCTTGCGACACGCTCGGGGGCTCGGCGCAGAATCTCCGAGTACTTCACAACGGAGTCAGAGGCCTTTATATAAATTTGGAGGGGCTGGGCGATCTCCTTGGCTTGGGTGATGGCGGTGTTGATGAAGTTGCCGGAAAGAATCATGCATTCCTTGTTCGAAGGAGGCGAGCGGGTTAAGCCCAGGGGCGCTGAAAATTCCGACAACGATTGCATGAGTTCAAAAATTATAAGTATCCAAACTACAGAGCTACAAGACAGAGGATACTTACTGAAGATGCTGGCCTTAGCCTGCCAGACGACGTCCGCCAAGGATTCTTTCTCTTGTTGGAGGAGCTTAAACGCCTCGCTATGGCGAAGGTTTTGCTCATTGGCAACTTGCTTCTGATTCTTTAGGATCGCAAGCTCCTCCTTCAAGCGATTGATCTCAGCGGAGGCGGAGTCCTGCAGGGCTTTCATGGAATCCTCGTGCATCTTCAGCATTTGTTCCCTCTCCTTCTTAAGGATCTTGTTCTCGCTGTCCAGCTGCTGGATGTGCTTGGACTGCTCGACAATATCCTTGGCCTTGGTTACATGCTCTGCAAGTCGGAGAAAACAAAGTACACAGTGAGTACTCGAAGAAGGAAGGCACAAAAGTAAGACGGAAATGAGCAAAAAAGAAAACAGACTCTTGTTTTTGATGATCTGTTCCTTCAAGATGGCGGTTTTACCCTTTTCAGCTTCAAGGTCCGCACGCATCTTCTGGTACTTATAATTGGCCATGCCCCTCCGAGCATTCTCGTTCTGTGGAAACAAATACAAAGTCAAGTCGTTGTTCAGTCTACTTGGAGCCCCTAGTCGGAGGTTTTCCATCTAGGTGCTCGGGGGCTACAGCGAGAGTTTTTAACTTAGCAATATGCTTAGCTTTTCTTTAAGCATCTAGTCGGAGCTAATTCAGTTCTCAACTAGAAGCTTGGGGGCTACAGTATAAAGTTTTAACTCGGAAAATGCCTAGCTTTTCTTTAAGTATCTAGTCAGAACTAATTCAGTTACAACTAGAGGCTTGGGGGCTACAGCACTTAAAATTATGAACACTGTGTATGCTACTCTTAAAGCATCTAGTCGGAATAATTCATTCCATCTAAATGCTTGGGGACTACAGTGAGAGTTTTTTCTAACTTAGTCACTCTTAGAGCATATAGATGCAAAGCCAATGGTTTTCCGTCTACATCCTCGGGGGCTACAGTGGGATACTCATATGAAATGCAAAAGGTAAAGTAAAACTTACAAGTGCGATGATCTTGAGGTTTGTAGCACTCTCGGCCAGCAGCTTGCCAAAGGAAACGATGTTACTTCGCAAGATGTCTGTTTGTCGGAGTAGATCCTCAAGACCACACGTCGGAGATGACAGCACTCCTCCAGGAACCATAGTTGTGCTACCCGGCGTAAGCACTAGGAAGATAATCTTCGGCAATAATAAGGGTTTCTGGGGAGCAGAGGCGCCGCCTTCGGCAGATGTACCAGCAACCACCACCGCTTTGCCGCTACCGATGGCATCCTTAGACGGAGCTTCAGCCATTTGAAGAGCAGCGCTCTCCTGCGTTGCCTTCTTGTCGACAACTGCGAGTTCAGTAGAGGCGCCATAATCCACTTCCATGGCGGAAGGGCCTGGTGCCTCCTGGGCTTGGGAGCTTGTCGGAGCGGGGGAGGGCTTGACGGCAGGAGTAGCAGGGGCGATGGCGGGGGAAGAGTCGCGATGCAGCATATATTTGATATTTCTAGAAGCCCCAAGAGTCTTGGAGGACTTCTTGAGGCTGGTTGTGGCTTTCTTCCTGAAACGTGCAAAATGCATAAGTACAGGCATGAGACAGATAAACAAGGCAATGTCGGAGAATAAGAAGCTTACACTAGGGGGGAGCTTTGGCAAACATCCCGGTGGCTTTCTTCATTTCCGCCTCCAGGGCGGCAGTACTCTTTTTGGAGGCTCCACCCTCCGTCTTCTTCTTCTTGCCTCCGTCGACATCGTTAGAGGTGGAGCTCTTCCACTTTCGCGCCAACGGGGCATCATCATCGGACACGACCGTGACTTCCTTCATCTTGGGATCGTAGATTTGGGCGGCCAGGTTGCCCTCCTCTAGATCGCTAAGTTGTTAAGTAAGAAATCATTGTGTTAGACAAGATGATATTGGCAAGACGGAAAAACTGGAGTAATGTCATACACGGAAAATAAAATACCTACCTTTGGGAACGTTCCATTTACAAACATGTCGTAGGTGAGGGTGAAGCCACGCTTCTTGTCCTTCACCTTGACGATGTCCTTAAGTCGGAACTTAACGGAGTCGCTCGAGAAGTTGTCCTCGGAGATACGGAGGGTATCCCTTCGGTCGCCGGTGTACTCGTGCATAAGCTTCGTACGGTGCTGCAGAGGTTGGATCCGCCTAATGAACCAGCACATGTCTAGGTCCAAGCCGGTCAGACCCGTCTCTACAAACCATTCGATCCGCCTTATTGCGCGAGAAGCGTCGAGGTCGGAGGGAAGGGAGGCATGGGACCGCCATGTGGGAACTTTGGCGGCGGCTCCATCCACGAAGTCCGGGTATGTTACTTCTCGGCCCGACAAAGGAATGTCGGGGCCGTAGAAGTACGTCCGCTGCCAATTCTTGCACGACTCGTGACCGACGATGTCGGGGAACCGCCGGCCAGGTCGGATCTTGAAGCTTATGGTGCCATAGTTTCTAAGCTCCTCCTTGCTGTGTCCGGCTTCACGTTTGACGGTGAAGAAGTACACAAACAGATCTAACCTAGGCCTAATCCCTAGGTAACCCTCGCAGAGTGCCGCGAAGTTGCTAAGCACTAGGATACTATTGGGAGAGAGGTTATGGGGTTGGACCTTGAAGTGATTCAAGACAGATAGAAAGAAGTGGGAGATGGGCAAAGAAACGCCGCGTACCAATTGTGCCTTGAGGTATACTTTCTCTCCGGCTTGGGGAGAGGGGATCACCTTGCCGGCCGGCGCCACCCGACAGGCGTGCCCCTCCGTCGCAGGGAGGTAACCCTCAGCGACCATCTCTTGGATGTCGCGGCCGGTGATGTCCGAGCCGAGCCAGTCGCCTTTGTGCGAGTCTGGATCCTCTTCCAAGGGCTCTAGGGCCGCCAGGTTATGGTCGCCGCCGGTGGTTTCTATCACCTCCGATGCGGGGATGACCAGACCCTCTGGGGGCACGACGACGGAGCTCGCCGGCTTCGCCGCGGCTTCGCTCGACGCCGCCATTGATGGGGATGAACTGCTGCTAGCCATGGAGGAGAGAGAGGACACGACTGGTCCAGAGGGAGAAGCTAGGGTTTCTCGAGGTTTTCGTGGAGAGCTCGAGGAGGCACGCGGCTGGAGGAAAAAGACGATGACGCGAGATAATGAGGTGAAAAAGTGGCAAGTGTCCCATGGTCACTATTTATCTTACTCTGCGTCATGATTCGTGCAGCAAATCGGACGGTTGCCGCGTAGACGACGTGTTCGTGAACGTGCGCGGTAATTTCGCCACGTCTCCAACCGTCGCCGCCAACGGTTCGTATCACTCGCGCGGGAAAATCGGATATGATTACGTTCTCTGCATGTGTAAGTTACGAGGCGTCGCTGACCTACATCCTACGTCGTCATAACTGACATGGTAGATGAGTCGTCCCATCGAAGATTACGGCACAGACGGATTTAATTTGACAACAGGAGCGTACGATGGAAGATTCAACATTTCTACAACTTACTCATAGAAGACAGAGAAAACCTTGCAGGGTTCTTTGGAAGGACTAAAAGATATTGCTTGACGATTTGCCGACATCCATCTAGACGGATCATTCCACGGGAAGAGGCAAGACGGCGCAAGATCTCGGAGTTCTCCGGGGGCTACTGTTGGGGATATGCTATATGGGTATCCTCATAGCATGTCTCTTATCCGACTAACCCGGGTGGCCCATAGTCGGTAGCATGGCCTATGGACTGCTGGGCGGCCCGGTTAGGTGGATCCATAAGGGAGGCCCATGCCGGATAAAGAAAGGCTACGGTGGAGTCACCAGCGTACCCGGAGCCTTGGAGTGCAAGATACACAAGACTAGTAATAGACGGTGTAGAACTCTGTAACCTGTCCGGCTAGGACTTTTCCCTGTAACCCTAGGACCTGGCCACTATATAAGTCGGGCCTATGGGAGACTTTAGGGCATCGTTTTACATATACCTCGCACAGCGAACCTATCTCTGTAACTCGGCGTATTGCCATTATAGTGATTTATAGCAAGAGTAGGATTCCGCCACCGTTGTGGGATCTGAACCTGGGTAAGCTGTGTTACCTCGTACCCGTCAACCGTCCGCCTTACCCCACGTCTCTAAACACGCACTGTGAGGACCCCTCCATGGTGTACTCGTCGGCAATACCACGACACTCGTGTCATCGACGGTGATTGGCGCCGGTCTGCGATCAGGGAGGCAGACCTGGGCCTCCTACGTTAGTCCGGCCTCATCTCAAAGGATAAGGGCGACGTCATCATTCCCGGCGAGGAGGTAACCCTGGACCCACCCGAAGGTTTTCGGGTTATGTTTTACGCCTTTGTTGTCCGGGGGCTTTCTCTTCCTACCCACAAATTTCTTCGTGGACTTCTCTTTCTATGTGGGCTACAACTCCACCAGTTGTCGCCCAATTCCCTTCGTCACATCACGTGTTTTATCATGCTTTGCAAGTGCTGGATCGGTATTGAGCCACAATCCGGCCTCTTCAGGAAGCTCTATTTCTTGAAGAGGCAATGTGGTACTAGTGAAGTTTACGCGCTGGGTGGGTGCAGGATCTCCATCCACCCCACCGTACAATTTTTATCCTTCCACCTCTATGAATCCGTCCAAGGATGCAGGAACAAGTGGTTCTACATTCACGATTCCAAACTCACTGGCCAACATTATGGGCTATCCCCCTTCGACGCCAGCAAGGTGGTCACCCAAAAGTGCTCCTGGTCGAACGACATCATGGAGGGTGAGACTGAGGTGGTGGAGAAGCTATACCAACGAGTGAAGGAGTTCCAGCTAGTGCGAGCGAAGGAGGTATGTGGCGTCGACATCATTTGGACATTCCTCAAGCGTCGGCTGCAACCTATCCAAGTGAGGGCGTACCCGATGTTTTTATACTCCGACGCCATCGACCCGACGAGAGTGTCGGATGAGGAGATGTCCTCAGCCGACCTCGATCGAGCGCTTTGTCCCCTGCTGAAGTATAAGGCGGACGAGGAGCTTCCAGGGAAATCTCTGTTTGCCCCCTTTTCTAGCAGGAAGGAAGTTCCTTAGGTGAATCTCTTGCTTGCATGTTGTGCGTTTTAGATTGTTTGTGTCTTTGTTTTTTGACCTTGACATGTGTATCCTTTTCTCTGCAGGATCTTAAGGTGGAGAGCTTGATGCCTCCCCTTCCTAAAAAATATACAGCTGCGCCAGATGGCGGGGACATGGAGTCTGATTCCACGCTTCCCCATGCGTAGTCGCCAACGACGGAAGTCCCCGAGCATAGCGAAGGTATATCTCGCAAGAGGACCCGAAGTGAAAGTTCATATGGGGCGACGCCACCGATGCTGAGGGGGCCGCCTTCCTCGAGCGACACACTGGGGATGAAGGTGCTACCTCCCCCATTCCTGTCATTCCCCTCTAGGTCGTGGCTCCTTAGCCATCACCCAAGAAGAAGAAGAAGAAGAAGAAGGAGATGCTGGTCTTCAACCTCTCCGACATCCCATCGTCAATATATGATGACTTATATGGTTTGATTATGCTTGACGTTGTGGACGTTTAGGTTGACTTGGTCATTCCTGTCGTACCAGGAAGTCTTCCTCAGCCAAATCCGTAAAGGATGAGACTGAAGAGGCTGATGTGGAGTCGAAGATGCTGCAGGCGGATCCTCCAATTGCCTCCCTAAAGATATCGGCCAACTCCGGTGATGGCACATCGAGCTCCTCGAATCTGAGGACTCGAATGGTCTTCACCCGGAAGATGCAAGCTACTCCTTCGGAGTCTTCAGGTGGCCACGTAAGTGCTTTTTCAATTGACATGGGCGAGCCCCCGAGCCCTTTTGTTTGCCTAAGTTTGCCTATTTATTCTTTGTAGCCCTTCATCTGCAACATCAATCGCCTCAGACAGCAATACCTTGCCTTAAAAGACGACTTTCAGCAGCTTGATGCCGGAGGTTATAAATTATAACGGCAATGGAAATTTTTACTTTTCACCTCATTCCCCTCTGCATCATCTTCTTCCTCTAGCGAGCACCTCCTCGAGCTCTCCGCGCACAGTGCAAAAAACCCTAGCCCCTCGACCTTCCCCAGTCACCACCGCAATCCCTCCATGGCCAGTAGCAGTTCCACCCCCTCCATGTCGGCGTCAGGCGATGCCGCGGCGAAGCCAGCGAGCTCCATCGTCGTGCCCCCAGAGGGTCTGGTGATCCCCAGATCCGCGGTGGTCGAAGCCACCGGTGGTGACCATAACTCAACGGCAATGGAGCTACTAGAGGAGGAGTACAACTCCCACAAAGGCGACTGGCGCGGTTCGGATATTACGGACCGCAATATCAAGGAGTTGATCATCAAGGGCTACCTCCCTGCGACGGAGGGGCTCGCCTGGCGGGCGGCACCGGCCGGCGATGTCACACCTTTTCCCCAAGCCGGATAAAAGGTGTACCTCAAATCACAACTGGTACGCGGCATCTCCCTGCCCATCTCCAACTGGTACACGGCATCTCCCTGTCCTCAACCATTACCGAGTACAGCCTCAGAACCTCTCCCCCAATACCGTCCTCGCGCTTAGCAACTACGCGACGCTTTGTGAGGGTTACTTGGGGATTAGGCCTAGGCTAGATCTCTTTATATACTTTTTCACCGTCAAGAGCGAAGCCGGAGCCGGCAAGGACGAGCTTAGGAATTGTGGCACCATTAGTTTTAAGATCCGGCCTGGCCGGCGCTTCCCCAACATTGTTGGCCACGAGTCCTACAAGAACTGGCAACAGACGTATTTCTACGGACCAGATATCCCTCTGGCTGGCCGAGAAGGGACATACCCGGACTTCGTCGATGGATCTGCCGCCGAAGCCTTGACATGGAGATCCCAGGCCTCCCTTCCTTCTGACATCGATGCTTCCCGCGCTATAAGGCGGATAGAGTGGTTTATAGAGACGGGTCTAACCAGATTGGACCTGGCCATGTGCTGGTTCATCAGGTGGATCTAGCCTCTGCAGCACCGCTTGAAGTTGATGCACGAGTATACCAACAAGAGAAAGGATAGCCTCCGCATCTCCGAGGATAACTTCTCGAGCGACTCCATCAAGCTCCGCCTCAAGGACATCGTCAAGGTGAAGGATAGGAAGCGTGGCTTCACCATCACCTACGATATGTTCATAGAGAGCAAGTGCCCAAAGGTACCTGTTTATTTTCCATGTATGACATATACTCCAGTTCTTCCGTCTAGCCTTTACCATCTCATCTAACACGGTGGATTTTCACTTAACAGCTCAGCGACATAGATGAGGATAGCATGGCTTCCCAAATCTATGATCCAAAGATGAAGGAAGTCACCGTCGTGTCCGACGACGAGGTCCTGTTGGCGCGAAAGCGGAAGAGCTCCACCTCTGACGCTGCCGATGGAGGCAAGAAGAAGAAGACGGAGGGTGGAGCCTCCAAGAAGACTACCGCTGCCCTGGAGGCGGAGAAAAGAAAGGTTACCGGGATCCCCTTTGCCAAAGCACCCCCTCTTGTGTAAGCTTCTTTATCTCCGACATTGTCTATTGTTTGTCTTATTCCAGTACTTATACTTTTTGTACGTTTCAGGAAGAAAGCCACTACTAGTCTGAAGAAGACCTCCAAAACTTTGGGGGCTTCTAAAAACATTAAGGATATGTTGCAACGTGAAGTGTCTTCCCACGCATCTCCCGCCATCGCCCCTATCACTCCCATCGTCAAGCCAGCGTCTGCTCCGACAAGCTCTCAAGCCAAAGAAACATCTGGCCCTTCTGCCATGGAAGTGGACTCAGGTGCCTCCACTGAGCTTGCTGTTGTCAGCGAATAAGCGACACAGGAAAGTGCCGCAAACCAAATGGCTGAAGCTCCGGCTAAGGATGCCATCGGTAGCGGTAAGGCGGTGGTGGCAGGTGGTACGTCTGTCGAAGGCGGCACCTCCGCACCCAAGAAGACCATAGAATTCCCGAAGATAGTTTATCCGGTACTTACGCCGGGTAGCACTGCTCTGGTTCCTGGTGCGGCGCTGACATCTCCAACACGTGGTCTCGAGGAGCTTCTCCGGCAAGCAGAAATCTTGCAAGGAAACGTATTGTCCTTTGGCAAGTTGCTTGCTAAGAGTGCTAAAAACCTCAACATCATTGTGCTTGTAAGTTCTATTTGCCTTTTGCATTTCATATGAGTATCCCACTGTAGCCCCCGAGGATTTAGACGGCAAACCATAGGTCTTTGCATCTAAATGCTCTAAAAGTGACTAAGCTAGAAAACTTCTCACTGTAGCCCCCCAAGCATATAGTTTGAATGAATTATTCTGACTAGATGCTTTAACAGTAGCATACGCAGTGTTTGTAAATTTTGATACTATAGCCCCCAAGCTTCTAGTTGTAACTGAATTAGTTCCGACTAGATACTTAAAGAGAAGCTAAGCATATGAATGAGTTAAAAACTTTATACTGTAGCCCCCAAGCTTTTAATCGGGAACTGAATTAGTTCCGACTAGATGCTTAAAGAAAGACCAAGCATAGTGCTATATTAAAAACTCTCGTTGTAGCCCCCGAGCTTCTAGGTGGAAATTTTCCGGCTATATGCTCCAAGTATACCAAACAACATTTAACTTTCTTCTTCCACAGAATGAGAATGGTCGTAGGGGCGTGACCAATGACAAGTACCAGAAGATGCGTGTGGACTTGGAAGCTAAAAATGGTAAAACTGCCTTCTTGAAGGAACAAATCATCAAGAGCAAGCGTCTATTTTTCCTTTCTTTTTCGTATTCCGACTTGGTCTTGTGCCAACATTCTCCGAGTACTCACTGTGTACTGTTCTTTCTCCGACTTGCAGAAACCATTTCCAAGGCTAAGGACATTGTTGAGCAATCCAAACATATTTAGCAGTTGGATAGCGAAAACAAGATCCTTAAACAGGAGAGGAAGGACATGCTAAAGATGCATGAAGACTCAATGAAAGCCCTGCAAGACTCCGCCAGCAAGGAGATGAACCGCTTGAAGGAGGAAATCGCTATCCTAAAAGAGCAAAGGAAAGCCGCTGATGAGCAAAATCAGCACCATCTAGATGCCTAAAGGATCCTCCGACAAGAACGGGACTCCATGGCGGAGACTCTCCAGCAGGCTGAAATTAGCATCTTCAGTAAGTGATTCTCCGTCTTGGACTTCTGTAAGCTAGATACTCTGAACTTTTTGTCTTATTGACCTCATGTGCTCCTTTGTCGGAAATTTGCAGCTCCTATAGGTTAGCCCGGTCGCCTCCTCTGCCAAAGGAATGCATGGTCCTTGCCGGCAACTTTATCAACACCGCCATCAAGTAGACCAAGGAGATATCCAAGCCTCTCCAGATTAACATCAAGGCGGCGGACTCTGTGACGAAGTTCTCGGAGATCCTGTGCCAAGCCCCCGAGCGTATCTCAAGCTGGAAAGCTTCATGCACGGGCCGGTGCAAGGATGGCGTTGTCCATGGTCAAGGCACATAATGAAAATGCTGACATCAACACGGTGACCTCCAGTATCCCCGACGTAGACGACGAAGGCCAAAAGATAAACCATGAATGTATCTTGGCGTCGCTCGCGGATTATGACACCAGAGTTGCCGAGTTGGTCGACATTAATGTCTTTGTGCCCATGAAAACCATCGACGGCGGCAACCAAAGCTCCTCTGAGTCCCTCAACACTGCCGACTTTGAGGAAGGTGACTCTCCTGCTGCCGACGATGCTGCTTCCAAGTCGCTTGCGCTAGAGGAATGAAAAACAATTTGTAATATTTGTTTCCTCTATAATGTGTATGCGGAAAACTATGTGTTAACTTAAGGAGGAAAACAATGGTTTTTATTTCTTGCTACTCAAGGATTTATTCCAGCATGTATATATTTTTTAAGCAAGTGTTGGCTTATCCATTACTTTGGTTTTTATGCTTGACTTTTCATGAGTCGGAAGACTCGTTGTCGGAACCATGCGCTCAGGTGATGATGCCCAATGGCACCGTCAAGAACCTAAGCACAAAATCGCCGACAATAAGTGCTAAAAGTCACTACTCCAGAATCCACATAGAAACGAAAAGAACGTGTAGACCAGAAAGCTTAAGCTAACGCCCATAGGCGGAATTTTCACAAGTGCAATTGCAAAGCTTGTGCATAAAAGTTTTATACGATCCAAAAATGAACACAAAAGGAGGTAAAAGACTCAGAAATATGAGTGAATCAGAGAGCTTTATTTCATTGATCATATAAGAGGTACACAATAGATAATAAATGCTAAGTGTAGAAAGGACGTAGCTGTGCTATGTTCCATGGACGATCAAGCTGCACGTAGTCATCATCCGGGTCACGTCGCTTACGCTTATGATCCTCGTTGGGTCTATCCTTCAGTTCACGATTGTCAACGAGGTAGTAAGACCCATTGAGCAGCGCTTTGCTTATGATGAACGGTCCTTCCCATGGCGGGGATAATTTGTGTGACTTCTTCTGCTTAAGTCGGAGCACCAGATCCCCCTCTTGAAACGAGCGATTCCGAACGTGGCGACTATGGTAGCTGCATAGCTTCTTCTGGTAGATGGCGGATCTTTGGCATGCCAAAACGCGCTCCTCCTTGAGAAGGTCCACATCTAGGCGTCTGGATTCTTCAGTGTCATCTTCGTCGTAGGCGGCAACTCTTGCTGCATCGTGAAGGATGTCGGAAGGCATGATGGCTTCTGCTCCATATACCATGAAGTAAGGGGTTTAGCCGGTGGATCTGTTGGGTGTAGTTTGTAATCTCCATAGCACAGATAGCAATTCCTCTGCCCAGGCTCCAGCTGCTCTATGTAGCGGTGCCTCAAGACGTGGCTTGATTCCCTGCAGAATTAGTCCATTGGCTCGCTCAACCTGACCATTGGGCTGTGGGTGTGCCACAGATGCAAGGTCAAGTCGGATGCCTTTGTCCCAACAATAAGCCTCCACTTCTCCGAGTGACAAGTTGCTGCCGTTGTCGGTGATTATGCTATGTGGGAGACCAAATCTCACCACTAGATCCCGGAAAAACCTAAGGACAGTTGCCCCAATGAGCTTTCTAATGGGTCTAGCTTCTATCCATTTAGTGAATTTATCAACTGCTACTAGCAGATGCGTAAATGCACATGGTGCCGTTTGTAACGGTCCCACCATGTCTAGCCCCCGGACTGCAAACGGCCAAGTTATTGGTATTGTTCGCAATTCTTCAGCTGGAACATGTGGTTGTCGGGCATAATACTGGCATCCCATGCACGTCTCCACCAGCTTGTCGATGTCCGCCTTCGCGGTCAGCCAGTAGAATCCTTGCCGGAAGGCTTTCGCGACCAAATATCGGGGAGCGGCGTGATGCCCGCAATCTCCGAGATGGATTTCTAGTAGGATTTCAATACCTTCTTGCTGGGGAACACACTTAAGGTATACACCAGTAGTGCTTCTTTTGTAGAGTTGTCCATTGATTATGGTATAGCCCTTTGCTCAACGTACTATTTGCCGTCTTTCGACTTCGTCATCAGGCAAAGTTCCGTGTTTGAGATACTCCATGAACGGTTTTGTCCAAGCTGGAGGGATCTATGCCACCATGTGTACGAAAGAGTCTACTCTGTCCGGGTTGTCGATGTCTTCTCCCTTCACGGATGGTGTTTGTAGATGCTCCAAGAAAACTCCAGGCGGAATTCGTTTGCGCCCTGATCCAAGCTTAGACAGCAGATCATCCGCCTTGTTTTGCTCCCTAAGTACATACTTGACCTTGTAGCCCAAGAAGCTCTTGGCTATCTCGTCCACTTCGTCTCGATATGCCGTCATCATAGGGTTCCGCGCATTCCAGGTGCCAGCCACTTGCTGGGCAACCAAGTCGGAATCTCCACAGCAAACTATGCGCTTGATGCCAATATCCTTGTCTACGCGTAATCCGTGAATGAGTGCTTCATACTCCGCCATGTTGTTCCTAGCCTCGAAGTGGATCTGCAGAACGTAGTGTAGCTTGTCCCCAGTTGGTGACTATAGCAATACACCATCCCCCGGGCCGTTGAGCAACCTTCATCCATCAAAGTGCATCACCCAGTATTCTGGCTCCGGCAATGGGGTAGCATCTGGCATCTCCGTCCAATCTGCGATAAAATCCGCCAAGGCTTGTGACTTGATAGCGTCGCGTCTCCTGTAGGTGATCTCGAAGGCGGCAAGTTCAATGCCCCACTTCACGACCCTTCATGTAGCATCGCTGTTGTTGATAATGTCGGACAGTGGAGTCTTGCTCACCACTGTGATGGGATGCTCCTGGAAATAGTGCCTCAGCTTCTGAGAAGCAAGGAATACTCCATACGCTGTCTTCTGGTAGTGCGGGTAACGCTGCTTGGACTCTGTCAAGACCTCGCTTACATAGTAAACTAGTCGTTGAACTCCATGCTCATAGCCTGGTTCCTTCTGCTCTACCACGACGACGACGCTGATTACCTAGTTGGTGGCCGCCATGTAAATTAACATGGGATCACCAGGCTCGGGTGCTGCAAGGATAGGCGCTGAGGAAAGAATCTCCTTGATCTACTTCAATGCTGCAACTGCTTCGTCCGTCTACGTGAATTTGTCCGCCTTCTTCAGCAACTTGTACAGCAGCAGAGCCTTCTCTCCAAGTCGGCTGACGAACCGACTAACTTCTGCAACACAGCCTGTCAGTCGTTGTATGTCCTTTAGGCATATCAGACGGTTTATGTTTAAGATGGCCTTGATTTTCTCCGGGTTGACCTCGATTCCACGCTAGGAAACGATGGAGCCCAACAATTCGTCAGCTGGAACCCCGAAGACGCACTTCTTGGGGTTAAGCATCATGTTGTATTTCCGGAGATTATCAAAGGTTTATTTTAAGTCGGAGATTAAGTCATTTGACTTTTTAGACATCACCGCTATATCATCCACATAGGCGTGAACGTTCCGACCAATTTGATCGTGTAGGCAACGTTGCATTGTCCGCTGGTACGTAGCACCTGCGTTTTTCAGCCCAAAGGGCATCGTGACATAGCAAAATATGTCGTAGGGTGTAGTGAATGAAGTAGCCAATTGGTCCGACTTCCTCATCTTGATCTGGTGGTATCCTGAGTATGCATCGACAAAACACAAAAGTTCTGAGCCAGCCGTTGAGTCAATGACTTGGTCAATGCGAGACAAAGCAAACGGATCTTTGGGGCATGCTTTGTTCAAGCCGGTGTAATCAACGCACATTCTTAATTCTTTGGTTCCCTTTTTGGGGACAAGTACAGGATTGGCCACCCATTGGCTGTGAAGGACTTCTCGGATAAAACTAGCCTTAAGTAACCTAGCTATCTCTTTGCCTATAGCGCGCATCTTGTCATCTCCAAAGCATCGTAGAGGTTGCTTCACTGGTTTGCATTTTTGATCAATGTTCAAGTTGTGCTCGGCAAGTTCCCTAGGTACACCTTTCATGTCGGCAGGTTGCCAGGAAAAGATGTCCTTGTACTCACGGAGGAACTCGACGAGCGTGTTTTCCTATTTGGGATCCAGGTTCGTCCTAATGGCGGTGGTCTTGGAGGCATCGCCTACCACAAGTTCCACCGGCTTGGTCTCGATGGCGGCCTTAAATGCTGGAGTGGAGTCGGAAATATGTTTCTTCGACGCGGGCATCTCCGAGGCATCGACCTTGCTCTGGATCTCCTTGAATTCTTCGTTGTAGAGGACAGCTTCCGCGTAGGCTGCTTCTCCAATCCCGCAGTCCCTAGCTTTGGCAAAGCTTCCGGATACGGTGATGACACCATTTGGTCCGGGTATCTTGAGTTTGTTGTAGACGAATCATGGTTTGGCCATGAAGGTGTGGAATATGTCGCGGCCGAATTTGACATGGTACACGCTCTTGAAGGGGACCACCTCGAAGGTCATGCGCTCTTGGCGGTAATATTAACTTCACCAAAGGCAACCTGAAGTGTGACGCACCCAAGGGACCGAGCCTCCCGACCAGGAACTATGCCGTGGAAGATGGTGTTGGTTCGCCTTAGGTTTGCCACCGTCAAGTTCATCTTCTGCAATGTATCCAGGTACATAATGTTGATGCTTCTTCCACTATCCACCATACATTTGGTGAACTCATTGCCGTCAATCAAGGGGTTGATGACCATGGCGTATTGGTTCTCCGTAGATATGGGGTCTAGGGTGATCCTTCCTGTCCCAAGTAATTGGAATCTCCGACCAGCACAGGAACTGGGGAACTACGGGGAGAGTAGCCATCAGTATCCTCATGGAGGTCTTCTGTTGTCAGACGGTGGGAGTACCAAGGAAAGTGTGGAAAACTGCCGCCTTCTTCTCGAAGGGGTTCTTGCTTTTGCCGTCGCTCTTGGCGGCATGCTTGGGGTCAACGTCCTCGTCCATGTCACTTGAATCCTTGGACTCATCCTCCTTCTTCTTCCCCTTGCCCTTTCCTCGCGTTCTGTTCTTCCGACTTTGCTTGTAGCCGGACTCCGGGTCCTCCTTCAGGTCGCTGACGAACTTGAAGTGGTGATTGGTGTGGGTGGCCTTGACATTGGCATCGAGGTATACGAGGCACGACATATCACGGTACTCCTCGTAGGTTTGGGGAATGCGGAGCGCTGCCGAGGTAGTTTCACTTCCTCGCTGCTTCCCACGACCAGCTCCCTGTCCTCGGCCACGATGTCCACCATCACCTCGTCATGCGAAGGTCATAGCAACCATTTCGGGATTTTGCTTTTCTTCTGGTGCGGTTTTCCGCTTTGTGATGCTATTCCTCCGAGCTTGAGTTGGAATGGCCATTGCCGACAACGAGCCACGAGCATCGTATCGGCAGCTGCGAACTCACTGGCCAACTGAATCATATGGTTTAAGTCTAGTTGGTGATTGCCCTGCAAGCGCTTCAGCTTATGTCGGAGCAACGTGCCCCTTTCCAACACATTGATGAAGGCGGCCATAGAGGTCTGAGCGTGCACTCATGCACAGGAATTCTTCATATCCAGCCAGCGGGAGAGGTAGGTGCGAGATGTCTCATCTTTCTCTTGCATGCACCGCTTTAGATCGCCAACAGTACAGGGACGCTTGTACGTACCCTCGAAGTTCTTGGTGAACGCTTCTTGCATGTCCAACCAATTGCAGATGGATTTCTCCGGCAAGTCATCAATCCATTGACGGGCCGTGCCGGCCAACATCAATGGGAGATACTTGACGGCAACGTTGGGGTTACCCCCGGCGATCTCCACCGCGTTGCCGTAATCCTGCAACCATGTAGATGGCTTGGCGCTGCCATCATAGGGCTTGATGGTCTTGTCAATCCGGAAACATTTGGGGTAAGTTTCGGACCGTATCACAGGTCCAAAGCAACGTGGTCCAAGGTATGGTCCTTCCCGGGCCTCGTGGATCTTGTCTATACGCGAAGGTGCATCGTATGGCTCCGGGCTTCTTTTCTTCTTGCCAACAGGGGATGGGCTGCGTGAACGACGCGGGACTCCTCCGCCATGGTTGGTGCTAGGTGGCAACAGAGGCGGAGGTGGCGGTGGGTTAGCCTTCTTGCTATTACCCTCCTGCGACGCCTCACGCTTGTCGCGGTTGCTTGTCGGACGCGGAGGGTCATGGCGTGATCTGCTCTTGTGTCCCTGGTTGTGCTCTCCATCACGAGGGTCTGCTCCGCGTTGTCGCGGATGACGATGCCGCTCTGCCTTGGCTGGGGCATATCCGTACGACGGTGAGCCTTAATGTCTTCGCGATGTCGGGGTGAGCGGGGCGGTGGCGATGGGAGACGAGGTTGGGCCTTACCTCCATGGTCAGAGGATATGGGGATAGCATCCTTCCTGTTGTGCGCATCCCTCCGTCTTTGTTCTGACGAACCCGTCTGAGAGCCGACATCAAGAGGAGATCTGTCCCTTGGCGGCTTATGCTGGCTAGACTAGCAAAACGCTGTGTCAGACTCAAACCTCTTAGAGGTGGACTTTTCCTGCTGTTTTACCGCCTTGGACACTAGGTCATAGACCTGGTCCACCGCTTCAGGTGATCTATCCTGCTCCAAAAGGGTCTTGGCAACGGCGAGGTTGAGGAGAGGAGTAGGCATCACCTTCCTGCCTTCACTGTCAATGTATGGCTTGGCTTGTGCTGTCTTCGGGGGAGCCCATCCTAGGTTTCACCGCACACCAGGATCGTTGATGACGCGAGCCAGAGCTTTCTTGGCCTTCTGCTGTTGCTGCTGCTGCAGAGTCAAGTACTCGGCCTCCATTGCTCTAGCTTTCTCTATTGACTTCTGCGCGTTGGCCAGATCTCGATCTAGCTTTGCGCCTTGATCCACGATGGCTTGCGCTTCCTCTAGCAGCTGCTGGCGCTTCTCGTCAAGCTGGGTCACGTTCCGGATATGACCTATGGTCAATGGCTCGACGAGGAGATTGGCGTGCATCACTCTATCAACTGGAGTAACTTGAGCAGCAGCAGACGTAGATGTCGAGGCGGCGGGTTTGCGGTGTTGCTATTGCTCGGTCCGATGCTGAGTTCCTGTGGTTGTTGCACTAGGTTAGGCAAGGGGGCATGGCCTTTGCGCGATCATTGTCGTCAGCAACAGGTGGTTCCTTCCCCTTGTCCAAAGCTGTAGGCGGAGCTCGTCCGGGTTCATCTACTTCCATCGCCGTCCCAAAGCCAACGGACACCTCTCGGGACGTGACGGTGTTGTTGGCCTGCTCGTAGCGTGTGTACTCCTCCATCTCCTGCGTGGCAGTGTCTAGCTCCACCGGGCTGAAATCTATCTCCTTCGAATCTACACTGAAGTTGGCGTAGAGCGCGTCAATCATAGATTCGGAGGGTGTCGGGGCTTCCTCGATGATGGGGGTGGAGGTGCAACAGGTGCGACGATGACTGGAGGTGGTGGTGCTACTGTGGCGATGGCGGCCTGAGGCGGTGGTGGCAGTGGCTGAATCAGTGGCGCTCCGTCAAAGAGTGCAGGAGCCGCCTGAGCTACCTCTTCAGCCTCTGCGTAGTTGTTGACGGTGTTCACCATGCTTTCGAAAGTGAGGCGTCTTGAAGCTTGTTGCCGCCTTAGAGAATGCCGGAGAAGCGTACCCTGGTCCAGTCCTTCCACAAAGTGATACATGGCATCATCATTGGGGTAATGCGCCAGACCGGCCCGTATACGGAGCCACCTGGCAAGGTAATCTCGGGGGTTTTCGCCCTCTCTCTGAATGTAATGCGCCAGATCGAAGATGGTAACCACGCCGACGAACTTGGATCTCTGTTGTCCAGACGCACGGACGAAGCCAGCGAACTTGCAGTGATCTTCCACCGTTATATCCTGCACAAGGGCGGTTTGGGTGGGCCTTGAATTTTTGCGATCTTTGCCGGCAAATTCCAAAGAGAGATCCGACATCGATCCTTCCACGAACATATCCTGCCGTAGGCAGTCCGCGCGGGTCTTGAATTTTTCCGATCTTTGCCGGCAAACTCCGAAAAGAGATCTGGCATCGATCCTTCCGCGAATGTATCCTGCCCGTAGGCGGTCCGTGTGGGTCTTGATGCTCCTCCGACTCCCAGGGAACTAGTGCCCGAGTCGGTTTCGTCAATGAAGAGGTGGATGTCTTCGATAGGAACGATCGAGCATCGAGTAGGATTTCTCTTCGCCGGGATCCAGAACTCATCAGGAGGGACGATCGGAATGTTGCCGGAGAAGAGAACATGACTGATGGCTACGGTTTCGCTGATTCCCGCGAAGATCTTGGTCATCGCCCGCTGAAGAGCCTGAAGCGCCTCTTGCCCCACTGTGGGGGCCAACTGTCGTGTTATTGCCAATGATTACACCATGGAGGGGTCCTCATAGTGCGTGTTTAGAGACGTGGGGGAAGGAGGACGGTTTATGGGTACGAGGTAACACAGCTTACCCTGGTTCAGATCCCACGACGGTGGCGGAATCCTACTCCTACTATAAATCACTATAATGGCAATACGCCGAGTTACAGGGATTGGTTCACTGTGCGAGGTGACTAGAAAGTCTAAGTTATCATGCCCTAAAGGCTCCCATAGGCCCGACTTATATAGTCGTCAGGTCCTCGGGTTACAGGGAAAAGTCCTAGCTGTATATGTTACAGAGTCCTACACTGCCTACAATCAGTCTAGAGTGTCTTGCACTCCAAGGCTCCGGGTATGTCGGTGACTCCTTCGTAGCCTTCCTTTATCCGTCATGGGCCTCCCTTCTGGATCCATCTAACTGGGCCGCCCAGCAGGCCATAGTCCATGCTACCAACTGTGGGCTACCCGGGTTATCCGGATAGAGGACATGCTATGAGGATACCCATATAGCATATATCCAACAAGAGTCGATGAATTCGTAAGGTGAGGCACAACCCCCAAGCGTATTTAAGGATGTAAATGAATATAGGAGAAAAATATTTGGGCCAAGGAACTTAGCTTTTATTCATTGTAATGCAGGAGATACAAGTGTTTGGTTGAGTAGCCTTATTGAAAGTAAAAGAGAACTAGGAGTAGAAGCGTCGCAGCTGTGTGGCATTCCAGGGGTTGGAGTATTCGACTCTGGACTCGATGTCCTTTAGGTGGTAGGTGCCACCTGGGATTACTTCAGTAACCACATAAGGTCCTTACCAGGGTGATTCGAGCTTCAAGTGCCCCTTCTGCTTGAGTTGCAGGATGAGGTCTCCTTCGACGAAGGACCTTGGGCGCGGCCATCGACTATGGTAGTTGCGGAGACTTTGCTGGTACACCATCGAATGGGCCGCGGCGATGTCGCGAGCTTCATCTAGTGTGTTGACGGAATATTTGAGTCGTGTTGTTGATTCAGCTTCTCTATAGGCAACGAGCCGTGGGGCCTTATAGTGTACCTCGGCGGGCATCATGGCTTCGGCTCCGTGCACCATGAAGATGGGCGTGTAGCCGGTAGCTGTGACACCCCCAAGACCAGGGCTAAACAAATCCTAGACCTCCGTCTGACATAAGCTTAACCTTGAGCTCGAGAATATCCAGTGAAGAATCGGTGACACAATAATGACCCTATGACACAAAATTTATTATAGCAAGCTCATAACTGAGCGAAGATCCAAATTATTACAAGCATAGGTCACTAACCACAAACATCAAACAATGGAAGACAAATTATGCTATTAAGTATAGCAAACTTAACAAATGGCCTAAGAGGCCTGAAGCATAACGATGATGTCCCGGCCCATAGATTCTAGGCTGCCAGCCAGGAACCCCAAGCTACTCGTCGGTGTCGATGTAGTACGGAACTCGTCTTCAGGGAACACTTATTCTGCTACAAAAATATCAACAAAGCAAGGGTGATTACATGGTGTACTCCGAAAGACTTATGGCTGGTGGAGTTGTTTTGCAGAAAGCCATCTTTGTTTATAAAACCAAAGAGAGAAGAATCTTGTCTATTTAGAATATTTTAAAAGGGGATAAGAGAGTGACATCTCCAAGTATTGATCATCACATTGACATCCACCAATTCACCATCATCTGAACCCTAACTAGGATCACCCCCTCGTACACATGAGGAAGCATCCTTAAGCACATGTTGAAATGCCAAGTTTTACCATTAGGTTATAGTTATCTATGATCTTAGAATTCGGTCACCAAGCGTTCATAACCGTGAACACGGCTTTTCGAAATGATTTAACCCTACAGGGGTGTACAACTTTACCCACACGTACTAACCTTCTCTTAATTCCACATGATTAGCCCTCTTCCTTGGAAGGCCGGCACAGGGTGGTTAGACACGACCTTTACCTTGCTTTTGCCGAGACCATGAGTCACTCCCTAAGGATGGTTCCGTCGTAACGGGTCAAATCCCGAAGCCGGTCCCTAGAGATGTGAGGAGAAGTTGGTTTACCAGGGGCACCATCTATCCCAAGAAACCCTGGCCACGCTTACCTACCTGTTATGAATGCACCTCCTTCACCGCCTTCGAGAAGATCTAGAATGCATGTCGAATGGAACGCCCGACCTATGTGACTCATGGAATCTACTAGGCAAGTTAGTTGCTCGTGAGGTTTTCTAGGCCCTGTGTGGTTTGTCGCTCATCTCTATTCCAAAGGCAAGAACTCGGTTCCTAGTGGTGGCGACCATGGGACCAGAAAAAACATATCCCACCGTGGCCTCCCATACAAGCCTTAGCATGTTTAACCTTTACCACTGATCTCATCTCATCATGTTCTCCTTTCATACTAGATTCTTCTGCATCTGATACATCGTCTGGATGAACCAACATTGACAGCTATGCATGGCTAAGCAAGACACAGATATAAGCTCTAGTAGTGCACACAAGCGAAACCTAGTTATGCTAGGAGCAGTGGATCAGGTAATATAAGCTCAAAGGGAGTAATGCAATAGATAGGATACTCTATCTATCGAGAAAAGACCAAAGTAGAATCGTATGCATCATGGCAAGGATTGAAATGCTTTCAAAATCATAGGATTATATCATGGTGGGGCTATGCTTGCCTTTGCCTATTGTTAACCAAAAAGTAGAGCTTCAGAATCCTTGTACTTGACATGGTTACACTTGGTCAAGTATTGGTCTTCGAGCTTCGACGGTGTTGACCTCGATCTTCGATCTCAATCTCGATATCGTATTCTACCGGAAAGAAGCAAACACCGGAAAGAAAGGGAAACAATCAACACACGGCATCGATGCAATGCTTAAGCAAGGATGATGATATGAAAATTTAAATTGCATCGAAATAAACCCCTAAAGCACGCTTGACCATTTAATCGGGGTTCCAAGGGGTATAAACCCTAATTCGGAAGAACTCCGGAATCACCTGTGAGAGGGTTACTATGTTCTTCTAATTAAACTTGCTATTAAAGTTTATTAAAAATGCATGATTATAACTTTAACAGATATATCCCATTTTTCTAAACATTTTGATATATTATACATATTTTTCTGACTTAAAATGAATTAGTTATTGAATTTACAAGATTTATAATAATTTCTGCAATTTCTAAAAAAGGTTAAAGGGTTTATTGCGCCAGCATGACGTCAGCATATGACTTTATTCGGTCGATCTAGGGCTTCATCGGCTCTGATGTTTGCACGAGGAGGCAGAGGAGATGACGGTGGTCATGACAGCCACCCTGATCGAGCCCGGGGAGACCTCCAGCGGCAGGACACAGCGGCGCCTAGAAGCTAGGGTTCGGAAGCTCGCTGCAGAGAGTGAGGGAGAGCGCACGGGGAGAGGATAAGATCAGGGAAGGGGAGAGGTGTGCAACGCTGGTTCTTATCCTCCTTTGGATGGTGGCGGGTGGCCCGAATCCTGGCGCGCGACGACGGACGGCGTCGGGGACGACACGCACGTGCTTGCCGTGCGCGAGGAAGACGACGAGGAGAGGGTCAAACTGGTACAGGCCGATGCGGGGCCACGCTTGGGCCGGTAGCAGGCCGCGACAAAGCTTGCGAGAAGGCTGCTGGCTTGCACGCTGGGCAGCAGGCAGAGGAAAGAGGAAGCTAGGCCGGCCTGGGCTGTGCTCTGGATTGTTTTTTTAGCAGAACCTTTTTCTTTTTCTGAAATCCTTTTCTATTTGTATTTCCAAATCCTTTTCTATTTTATATATTTCAAAAATACTAGAGACTTTTTAAGGATATATAAAATATTGCAGGGACCCTTTAATTCAAATTGGGATCCATACTTTTGTACTTTTCAAAATTTCAAAAGCCATTTGAATGCATTTGAGAGAAAGAGGAAAACTAGGGTTTATGGTTTCATTCTATTTATTTCTTGCATGCATTTTTAGGATATGATGCTCATGAATGCATAAACAAACCCTAATTTCTATTTAAGTAAAACTGGGGTGTTACAGTAGTGTTGTTTGGCGTTGTTTGTAGGCTCCAGAGGACGGAGGGTAGCTCCTCCGCCCAAGCTCCCACCAACCTTTCGAGTGGGCGTAGCAGCCGCTTCTTGATGCCATTGCAGACGAGGCTGTTAGCCTTTTTGACCTGCTTGTTGGTCTGCGGATGCGCCACGGAGGAATATGTGAGGTTGATGTCGAGCCCTTCGCAGAAGTCTCGGAACTCGTTCGATGTGAAGTTCGTGCCATTGTCAGTTATGATGTTTTGAGGCACTCCGAACCTGTAGACGATGGATTGAAAGAACTTAACTGCGGAAGCACCGGTTTGGTTAGTGATGGTAATGGCCTCGATCCACTTCGTGAATTTATCGACTTCCACCAGGAGGAAGACATTCCCTCCGGGTGAGGATTTCTGCAGCTTGTCGACCATGTCGAGTCCCCATTGGGCGAAGGGATAGGATAATGGTATTGGCCACAGCTCCGAGCCTAGCGCGTGCGGATTATCCCCGAACCTTTAGCAGGCATTGCACTTCTCGATGATGTCCTTTGCGTCAGCATCATGGTTGGCCAGTAAAAGCCAGCTCATAGAGCCTTGGCGATGATGGCGTGGTTGCCTGCATGGTGGCCGCAGATGCCTTCATGGATGTCGAGGACGATGCTCTTCCCATCACTATGGGTGATGCATCGCTGGAGCACACCCGAAATGTTGCGCTTGTACATCTCGCTATTTATGATGGTGAAGGCCTTTGATCAGCGAGCGATGTTTCGGGCGTCCGTCGGGTCCTCAGGCAGTTGTTTCCTCACTAGGTACTTGACGTACGGCTAAGTCCATGTTTGCTTGACTGCCAGGACCTGCTTTAGATTCACCAATTCGACTTCCATGTCGACTTCTTCGGGTGCTTCGTCTTTCTCAGGTGGCATAGCCCCCGAGTGTCCCGCGGCATTGGTTGTGTCCTTCGGGAGTTTTCGCTCGATGGAGGGCATGCAGATTTGCTCGAGGAATACACCTGGTGGCACTAGGGCGCAGGTGGAGCCGATATTGGCGAGCTTGTCAGCCTCTTCATTGCTTTCCCTGCCTACATGCCGGAGTTCGCAACCATCAAAGTCTCCTTCGAGTGAGTTATAGAGCGCACGATATGCGATCATGTTGGTGCTATGGGCGTCGCATTCATGCATCGTCTGCTGGACGACAAGGTTGGAGTCACCGTAGATGATGAGGCATGTGGCGCCGCATACTTTGGCCATCCGCATGCCGTGTAGGAGTGCCTCATACTCAGCCTCATTTTTGGATGCGCGGAACTTCATCCAGCCGTTGCTAGCTTAGTCTTGATGACGTCATTGGTGACGATTGGTGATCTCAGTCATCTGTGACGGCAGAGATGACGTGACGGGACGATTGTGGGTCCCACCGTCTGACTTGAAATTGACTAGTAACGCGTGAACGTGGCGAGAATTACGGTGTCTCCTCAGTTTCTGTGCGTGGTGGACGGCGTGCTGGCGACGGTTCGTTGATGTGCTGACACGTGTAGTGTTGGATCTTGCTTGCGCGCTAGGGCTTCTAGATCAACGGCTCGTGTTCATCGTCTTCGTCCTTTAATACCATGGGCAAACAGTGATTTCGTTTTACCCTTTTCCATTTGCTTTCTCGCCATTGCCTCCATTTTCACGAGTGTTGCCCTTCTCGCCCTATGCACTGGAAATTCTCCGTTCGTTTCCCTCATCTTTTCTTCACGCACACCGTTGCACTCGACGTCGCACGATGGGCAAGTCGAGGAAGGTCGCCACCGGAGCTGGCTCGAGCGCCGTCGGCAGCGGCAAGAAGGTTGCTGCTGCCGCTTGTATCACTGATGGCAAGTGGAGGCGCATGGATATGCGCAATACCGATCTGCGCAAGCTGCGCAATGCGGGTTTGATCCCGCAGAACAAGGGTGACGCCGTCCTGCCCGGCGATGAGGTAATCCTGCGCCCACCCGAAGGGTTTCGGCTCATGTTTCTTGCCTTTGTCATCCGTGGCCTCTCTCTTCCTGTTCACGATTTTCTTCGTGGACTCCTTTTCTTTTATGGGATCCAACTTCATCATCTCTCTCCCAATTATCTCCTCCATATCACCTGCTTTATCACTTTTTGCGAGTGTTGGCTCGGTATCGAGCCGCACTTTGGCCTTTTCCAGAAGCTCTATTCTGTGAAGATGCAGCCTGGCACCGGCGGGGTCTATCCGCTCAGCAGCTGCATCATCTCTATTTGATCTTACGTTTTTTTCTTCTCCTTTTCAATGTGCGAGTCCGTCCAGTACTGGCGTAAGAAGTGGTTTTATATCCGTGATGCCAAGGTGGATGGACAAGATTTTGGCCTCGCTCCCTTCAACTCCTCTCAGGAAATCGTCCTGAAGAGATCCTGGAAGAATCACATCTTGGAGGGCGAAGTAGTGGAAGTGCAGGAGCTCTATCGGCATGTGGAGGTGCTCCAGATGGTTGCTGAGAAAGAGGTCAATGGTGTGGACATCATCCGCACCTTCCTCAATCATTGGGTGTAGCCACTCCAAGCGAGGACGCATCCAATGTTTCTCTATACTGGCCGCAATGACCCGACAAGGGTCTCATCCGAGGAGTTGTCCAAGGGCGATATCGATAGAGCCCTTCAGCCTCTGGTGAAGATCAAGGCCGATGAGGACCTCCCGGAGAAGTCCTTGACCGCCCCTTCAGTGTTGCGAATGCAGTCCCTCAGGTGTAGAATTGCGTCATGCGCGTTGCGCCTCTTTATTTTGAATGATGTTTCCTTATGATTAGTGTTACTAATCATGCTTTTTTGAAGTCTTTAGTTTGCAGGATCTCAAGTTAGCTGGGATGATGCCCCCGCTGCCTGAGAAATTTCTGATTGCGCCGGACAATGAAGTTGTGGATTCTGAGTCCGAACTTCCTCTGGCGCAATCTCCTACCCTGGAAGGCCCCGAGCCGAGCGAGGGGCGGACCCAAAAGAACTCCCAGAGAGAGTCTTCGGATGTGTCGACTCCGCTGACTCCTAGAGGCCCTTCCTTCCTAGAGCAGCATGATGAAGATGAAGGTGCTTCGTCTGCGCCTATCCCTGTTGTGCCCATTCGGGCGATGGCACCGCAGCCGCCGGCCAAGAAGAAGAAGAAGAAGGAGAAGGCGACGCCCATCTTAAATTTGTTGGATATTGATTCGTAAGTGATTATGTTTGCGCTGTATTCTGTCACTTGTCTGTGTAATGTAAGTTGTTATCTTGATCAGATTTTTTCTTGTAGCCATTCTTCGGAGGAGCCTCATAGTAAGGGCGCTCGAGAAGCTGTGGGGGAGTCAAAGCTGACATCTCCTCCCCCTCAGGTGGTGGACGACTTTAAGGATGATGCTCCGAACCTCTCCAAACGAGAAGCTCGGGTAGTCATAACTCAGAAGACTACACGCGGAACTTCGGAGTCCCTGCCTGAACACATAAGTTTTTCTGCTTTATCTCTTTGGGGGAGCCCCCGAGCCCAGTTCGGGTGACCTATTGGTCATTTTCATCTTGCAGGGCATAGCCCCCGAGTCGTTTCTGATGGTTCTTTTTGTTTGTGTTTTATTTTGCAGCCCTTCGTGCATAGCGTTAACCTTCTTATCCAGCAGCATCTGGCGCTAGAGGATAGCATGCAGCAGCTTCAACGTGCATAATGTACTCTCCCTTTTGTAGTTCGTCTGTCCTATGTACTTTTCTTGTGTTGATCACGTGGTTCTTGATGTTTGCAGATGAAAACAATGCGGCTCTTCGATGGCTGGATGCTCTCGAAAAGAGCCTTTGTCGAGCGGAGAAGAAAGCTGCAGAGGCAAAGGAACGCCTGCAAAAGGATGTTGCCGATGCAGCTGTAGCCAGGGAGCGCCTGCAGAAGGAGGCTACTGATCGCGAGGAGCAGCTTGCTGCTGCGGCGGCCACTCGTGAGAAGGAGATGGCGGATAGGCTGATGGCTGCAGCCAAAGCCTTCTCCGGTGAGTTTCCTTTACTTTCCTTGGTCTTGTATTTTTTTGACTGCTCCTTGTCTTGTTCTTATTCGGGTCTCTTTTCTTCTTTGTTTCAGATGCTTCAGGCATCGCGTTTGATCATGGTGCGCTGGAGCATGGAGATGCTCTGGACGATGCCACCGCAGCGGTCGAAAATACCTGCAGTACTGCTGTTGGCTCCCTGGCAAAGGCCAAGGAAGTTCTCCGGTGCTTCTACAGGGAGGTCGTCCCCAAGGGCACTGCCCTTGAGGATGTCGACGTGCTCCGGCCGCGTATAAGCGCAAGCAGAAGGGCATCGGCGCCTCCATGGGGTTGGCGATGGCGATGGCATCTGGAGCAGAGTTGGACCTGCCGCACATAACCTCCCAGATGCCAACGGCTGCAGATGGTTCAGAGGTAGCGTTCGCCCTCTTCGCCTCTTGCTGTAAGCGTTACGGGATGAAACTCATTAATCTGCTAGCGGAGTATGCGGCGAAGCAGCAGAAGGAGGCCAAGAGCAGGCAATCTGGCTCTGAGGCCACTCCGGATGCGGGTGCCTAGGCCCAAGTGTTGTAGCTAGGATAGTTTTACCCTTTTGCGTTTGTAATGTAATCTTTGCAGATGAAAAATCCCAACTTATGCCACGAGGTGGCTTTGATGTATATAAATTTATATTTCGAGCTATTGCCAGAGATGTTTGTGATGTTCATGTCTTGATTTTCTTGTCTCTAGGGTCCTTCGGGTGAGGTTCCCGTTGTCACTCCGGATACACCTGAGCCGCGTCCATCCTTGGATGATGCATCGCAGCTGGTTTTTCTTCGCGACCATGTCCGCATCCTGGACAAGGATATTGGCCACGCAGATGTGTGGAAGTCAAAAGCTGAGCGAGCCACTGCCAGGGAGTTCTTGATGGGGGAACTGCGGCAGATGGGCGATCAACTGCAATTTGAGTCTTTTCTAACTGTTGTTCTTTCGAGTGGAGCTATGCATTTTGATTAGTGTGTGTGTTCTGCGGGTGCGAATCTCGTTTTGAAGGAAGAGAAAGAGCGTGTCGCCGTTCGGATGAATTGCCTGACGCAATAGGACCTGGAGGCTGGTGGCTTCTTCTGGATGGACCGCGACCGGGCCATCGTCCTTGCGACGGTGCAAGATTGTGTGCACCAGGTTTCTCGGGTGCTGAAGCAGGCGAGGATTTCTCCGGCATACACTTAGGCTGCCATGTTCCCCTTGGATGAGGCACCTTCCAATCTTTGGGGTCTGCTGGCGAAATTTCAGGACGTGGGCCACATCAAGGAGTTGGTGCGGCGGCAGCTAGTCGCTGGGGTGAAGGCTGTGTTGTCCCTTGTTCGGCTGCATCGTCGTGATGTCAACCTTGCGGAGGTGGCGACTGAGCCACCCCTTCGGCATGATATCACCCTTTGGGATATGCGTCCTCATTATGCTGCTGTGGCGCAACATGCTGAGGAGATAGTATACTTGTTCGGGCAACGGGCGAATGTGATTCTCCAAAATAGGTAGTTCCTATAAAGAAAATTTGATGTAAAAATTTGTATTGTTCGGGTGGAATCGTAGTGCCCTATGTAAAGTTTGTATATAGCAACACGTGGTGCTTTGTTGTGTGCATGTACTTTTCGTTATCCTGACGTGGTCAGCTACTCAGGTTGTATGCGTTGTTCTCAGTCGACGCGGTCATGAGGTGAGGCGTAGCCCCCGAGCATATTCTAGCGAAAAGTAATGCAAAGAAAAAGAAATTTCGGCCAAGGGACTTAGCTTTTGTTCATAGCGTAACGAGGAGGTACATTGCCCGGCCGAGTAGCCTTGGCTAAGTAGCCTTATTGAAAGGAAAGAGGTTGCTAGGGGTAGAAGCGTCGTAGACGTGCGATGTTCCAGGGGTTGGAGTATTCAACTCCTGATGCGATGTCCATTAGGCGGTAGGCGCCACATGGGATGACTTCTATGATGATGTAGGGTCCTTCCCAGGGTGACTTGAGCTTCTTCGGCCGCTCTTGCTTGAGTCGTAGGAAGAGGTCTCCTTCGACGAAGGACCTTGGGTGCAGCCGACGGCTGTGGTAGTTGTGGAGGCTCTGGTCGTAGACCGCTGAGCGAGCAGCGGTGATGTCGCGTGCCTCGTCAAGTGTGTCGATGGCATCTTCGATTGTGGTTGTTAACTCGGCTTCGCTGTAGGCAATGACCCGTGGGGCCTTGTGGTGTACCTCGGCAGGTAGCACGGCTTCAGCTCCATGTACCATGAAGAAAGGTGTGAGGCCAGTTGAGCTGTTCGGAGTTGTACGCAGGCTCAAGAGAACGGAGGGTAGCTCTTCTGCCCAGGCTCCCACAAGCCGTTCGAGTGGGCATAGCAGGCGTTTCTTGATATCGTTGCCTATGAGGCCGTTGGTCTTTTCGACCTGCCCGTTGGTCTGCGGGTGCACCACGGAGGCGTACAATATGTTGATGCCAAGGCCCTCGTAGAAGTCTTGGAACTCCTTTGAGATGAAGTTTGAGCCGTTGTTCGTGATGATGCTGTGTGGCACACCGAACCTGTAGACTATGGACTCGGAGAATTTGATGGTAGTTTTGCCGCTTTGGTTGGTGAAGGGAATGGCCTCGATCCACTTGGTGAACTTGTCGACTGCGACCAAGAGTTAGACGTGGCCTCCTTTCGAAGATTTGGGCAGTTTTCTGATCATGTCGAGGCCCCATTGGGTGAAGGGCCAGGCCAGTGGTATGGGCCTGAGTTCGGATCCTGGTGCGTGCGGTTTGTCTGCGTATCTCTGACAGGCGTTGCACCTTTGGACGATGTCCTTAGCGTCGTTCATGGCTGTTGGCCAGTGGAATCCAGCTCGTAGAGCTTTGGCGGCTAGGGAGCGGCTGCCTGCATGATGTCCGCAGATGCCCTCATGGATGTCTTGGAGGATGGTTTTTCCATCACCAATGGTGACGCTCCTTTGAAGCACTCCTGAAATGCTGCGCTTGTACAACTCGCCATTGTGGATGGTGAAGGCCTTGGACCGGCGAGATATGCGCTGGGCATCTGTCGGGTCATCGGGAAGTTCTTTGTTTATCAGGTACCAAAGGTACGGCTGCGTCCACGTCTCTTCAACCGCCATGACCTGCATCAGGCTGAACAACTCGGCCTCGGTGTTGAGCTTTTCGGGTCCTTCCTGTCCTTAGGGTGGCGTAGCCCCCGAGTGTTCCGCTTCTTCGGGTGATCCCTTGGGGAATTTCCTTTTGATAGTAGGTACACAACTTTGTTCGAGGAACACACCCAGTGGCACCCGTGCGCAGGTGGAGCTGATGTTAGCGAGTCTATTAGTTTCCTCGTTGCTTTCCCTTCCGACGTGCCGAAGCTTGCAACCATCAAAGTCCCCTTCGAGTGAGTTGTAGAGTGCACGGTACGTGATCATGTTGGCGCTATGAGCGTCGCACTCGTTCATCGTCTGCTGGACGACAAGGTTTGAGTCACCATAGATGACTAGGCGCATTGCACCGCAGATCTTGGCCATCCTCATGCCGTGGATGAGGGCTTCATATTCGGCCTCATTGTTGGAGGCGAGAATTTTCATCCGAAGGACGTATTTCATCTTGCCGCCTTGAGGGGAAGTCAGTATGACGCCAGCTCCTGCTCCGGCCTCGCGCTTGGAGCCATCGAAGTGCATCGTCCACGATTGCATCATGTCCGGAGTGTCCGGCAGCTGGAGTTCCATCCAGTGGATAAGGAAGTCAGGGAGGACCTAAGATTTGATGGCTTTGCGCTGCTCGTAGACTATGTCTAGAGGAGATAGCTCGATGCCCCATAGGGCTACGCGTCCCGTGGCTTCAGGGTTGTTCAGGATATTCAACAGTGGCCCTCGTTTATGACCCTTACCTGGTGCTCCTGGAAGTAGTGGCTCAGCCGATGAGCCGTCATGAATACGCTGTAGGCGAGCTTCTGGTAGTGAGGGTAACTCTGCTTTGTTGGTGTCAGTACCTTGCTGAGGTAGTAGATTTGGCATTGGACCCCATGGGTCTTGCCATCTTTGAGTCATTCGACCACGAGTATGGTGCTTACCACCTGGTGCGTAGCTGCGATGTATAGCAGCAGAGGCTCGCGCTCCTTTGGCGTGACCAGGACAAGCGAGGTGGAGAGCAGCCGCTTGAGGTCTTCAAATGCGTCGTCTACTTCGGGTGTCCACTCGAACTTGTTAGCTTTACGCAGCAGCTGGTAAAAAGGCAGGGCCTTATCACCCATGCGACTGATGAACCTGCTCAGCGCCGCGATACGCGCAACTAGTTGCTGGACACCTTTGAGGTTCTTCGGCTTCTCCATGGAGAGTATGGCCCTAATTTTCTTCGGATTCGCCTCAATCCACTGCTGGGAGATGAAGTAGCCGAGTAGTTGGCCAGATGGTACGCCGAAGGCGCACTTTTCTGGGTTCATCTTGATCTTATAGTGATCGAGGTTATCGAACGTCTCGCGGAGATCGTCAATCAGCATCTTGGCTTCCCTGGTCTTGATTACTATGTCGTCGACATAGACTTGGATGTTGCGACCGATCTGGTTTTTCAGGCACGCCTACATGCACCTCTGGTACGTTGCACCTGCGTTCTTCAGCCCGAAGGTCATGGTGTTGTAGCAGAATACTTCGAACGGCGTAATGAACGCCGTTTTCTCCTGATCTTCGACCTTTAGCCGAATCTGGTTGCAGACTGATTAGGCATCGAGGAAGGAGAGTTTCTTGCATCCTGCAGTCGAATCGATGATCTGATCGATTCGCGGTAGTTGGAAGTGGTCCTTGGGACAGTACTTGTTGAGCGATGTGAAGTCCACGCACATCCGCAGGATGTCCGTGTCCTTTTTGGGGACCAGCACGGTGTTGTCCAGCCACTCACTCTCTTTGATTTCTCGGATGAAGTTGCAATCGAGCAGTATGTTGACTTCGATTCCAACGGCTTCAGCTCTTGGTTCGGACAGTCGTCGGATCGACTGCTTGACTGGCTTTGCATCAGGGAACGTATTGAGTGCATGCTCGGAGAATTCTCTGGGAACTCCTGGCATGTCCGCAGGACACCAGGCAAAGATTTCCCAGTGCTCACGGAGGAATTCGACGAGCATGCTTTCCTATGCGGGGTTGAGGTCATTGGCAATCAGCGCCGTCTTGGAGGCATCCGTTGGGTGGACCTGCACCTTTTTTGTGTTGACTGTGGAGTTGAACGACATATCGGGTGCGTTTTGCCTGGAGACTGGGGGTGCCCCATTGTCTGTCACCTCTCTGAGCCGCGTGATCTCCTCCTGCATGCCGAATGACTGGGAGATTCTGTTGAAGTCTCTGTCACAGTGGTTGGAGCGGGTGAAGCTTCCTTGGACGGTGATGACGCCCCTAGGTCCTGGCATCTTTAGTAGCAGGTACGCGTAGTGCAGTACTGCTAGGAATCTTACAAATACCACACGCCCGAGGATGGTGTGGTATTGTGATGGCCAGTCCACCACTTTGAATTCTAGTCGGTCGCACCTGAAGTTTTTGGGCTGGCCAAAGATGACGTCGAGCCATAATTTGCGCAGAGGGTATATGCCCTTGCCTGGTACTATGTCGTGGAACATTGTATATGGTTGTTCCAGGCTACACAGCGGGATCCGCTTCGCTGCGAGGGTGCTGGCAAACATCAGGTTGATGTCGCTGTCGCCGTCCATGAAGACACGGCTCATCTCGAATCCTCCAGTCTACGCCTCGAGCACCAGGGCAGCATGTCCTGGGCGAGGGATCTATCGTGGGTCATCCGAACGGTCGAATGTGATGCAGGACTCTGAGCCACTGAGGTACTCAGGGATGGCCGGTGGGGATGCAACCGCCAGGCTTACTTGGCAGGTGATCTTCTTTTTCACCCTGTTGGTTGGGCGTCCCTTGTGGATCATTAGGGACCCTTTTGGTGGTGGATATCCTCCTGTACCATTGTTTGGTGCAGGTGTGATTGCTGGATTCGATGGTCCAACGGGTGGTGGTGGAGGAGATCCGTGGACGATGTCACCTGGTGCAGGTGCGGGCCCAAATCCAGGGTTCACTAACTGGCGTCGGATTTGGGTGAGACCCTCGCTTAGTTTCTAGAACTCGCGGCAGTCCTTTAGCATGTGGCTGGCCTTCTTTTTGCCATCATGCTTGTCGATGTAGAAGTGGATGGTGTAAGGACCGGACAACTTGTCGTATGCCGAGGGCTCGTCATCACGGCTGCGACACTTCCATGTTTGCATGGGTCGCCCTCCATCGCGAAAGTTGCATCCGCGGTATCCGCTGCTGCGGTTGCCGTTGTTGCGTCGGTCGGCGTAGCCAGCCGCAACCATGTCGACTCCATTGCGATCGTCGTAGACGCGCGATCTTTGCTTGCTGCGGTGTTCTCGCCTATGGCCATAGTCGTCCTCGTCTTCTGAATGCGTTCGGTGGAGGGAGTCCTCGCCATCTGCCCACCTGTCAGCGATGTCCATGAGGTGGTCGAGCGTCTTGAGCTTGACACGCCCAAGTTCTTCCCTAAAGTCCGGGCGCTTGACACCGTCCTTGAAGGCATCGATTGTCCTTTCCTCGGAAATGTGCACGGTGGAGTACTTGATGTGGGACCAGCATAGGATGTATGAGCGAATGGATTCGCTAGTTTGTTGGGTGCAGTCCTGCAGTTCCTCGATCGAGGCTGGCCTCTTGCTGGTGCCCTTGAAGTTGCGGATGAAGCAGTACGCCAACTCCTCCGAGCTTCGGATGGAGCCGGAAGATACGCTACTGAGCCAGATTCGAGTTGCGTCTGTCAGCTGCAGCTGAAGGCATTGTAGGGCGGTGTTCCTGTTACCGCCATGGAGTTTGAAGGATGAGAGGTGGTCACTGAGCCAGGCCTTTGTGTCTTGCGTACCGTCGAACTTCGGAGTGTTCGAAGGGAGCTTGAAATTTTTCAGCATCCTTGTTCGCCGAACAGATCTGCTGAAGCATATGGATCCGCACAGCTCTCCGTCGTCATCCTCGTCGGAATCGGTTGAACATGCGTGTTTGGCGTGTACCTTGTCGACCTTGCGCTGGGCGAGGTCGTTTCGAGCGTCGTAGTCGCTGCTGCGGCATCGTGGGATCTTGTGACGTCGCGGCAGATCATGTTCATCCTCCTCGGATGAGGGTGTAAGGCTGCGGGTAAACTTGACCGCAGCCTTTTTCTTCGGCTCCGCAGGAGTTTCGTCGTGGAGCACAGCTCCGACAAGTCTGAGACCGGCTAGCGCGAACTTATGCATGGCACTCTTCGGGTCACCCACCGGAGGTGGATGGGATGCGAGATATGTGGTGGCTGCCATGATCGCATCCTGTGGTGTCACGTTGTTGTTTATATCCATTGACATGAAGGACATGTTGAGGGTCCTCGTGACGTCACGGTGTGTGGCGGGGTCCATGTGCTCCGTGTGGGAGTGATGCTTGTTGGCATTGTTGCCGTGCGAGTTGGAGCTGCCAGCGGCGGAGAGCGCAACTCGTCGCGCGCTAGACTCCGAGGCCGCCTGCTTGCGTTTGTCGCGCTCCTCCATCAGCTTCACCTGCCGGTTATGCTCGCCGATGAGGAGAAGGTGGTATGCCATCAGCAGATCCCATGAAGCATTCACAGGTAGGATGATGTTGCCCGCCACGGCTTCGCGTGCCTAGCGCCATCTGTCCTCGTTGAGGTTGATCTTCTGGTAGGCGTTGGCATCGCCTTCGTTGGGCCTGAGAGGCGGATCTTCCCCGTTTCCTCTGTTACCAGCTTGCGGGTTGAGGGGTGGGTTAGGAGGAGGGTTTGGTGTACTCAAACCTGGTGGCGGTTCTACTTCACTTTGGATGACCACGGCGCATTGGTAGCGTCCGCGGGTTGGATCGCTGCTGCCGCATCTTTCGGATTCGGAACCATAGGTTTCTTCGTCTGAGGGAGGGCCGTACAGATCTGAGTTGCAGCTGCTGCTGTCATATGACTCGTCTGTTAGCGTTGAAGTGCGTAACACGCCGATGGGTGGGACCCATGAAGCGGGCCTGATGGATGGTGGTGGCACCCGCTCTGGGAGGTGGAGGGTGCCGGTATGCCCCACCTGGAAGCAGAAGCTCCCGAACAGAATCTCGAGCCCGTCGCCGATGGGCTCGAAATCCCTCATGGTGGCTGGCGAGTGGGCGGTGAAGTCAAAGGTGACAAAGAGGAGATGATTCTCCATCGCCGACGAGTTGTAGATCGTTCCGGATGGGACCATCACGATCGCACAACCAGCATCCCCGTTTCCCACAGACGGTGCCAATTGACGAGGTTCGATCTCGTCAATGCCCATTGTTATGGACTTGGGTTTTGGAGAAGATGGGGATGCTAGAGATCACGGAACAGTTAATAGACAAGCAACAAGGGGGCACCAAGTTTACCCAGTTTCAGGCCCCTGGAGGGAAAACCCTACTCCTGGTTATCTGCTCTTGATTACGGCGGAACCGAAGGTTACTGGGGTGCGCAGATGGAATCTGGCATGAGGTGAGTTGAGTCCCTCCTCGCCATGCCCTCCTAGACTTTATATAGATAGGCAGGTCTCGGGCGTAGGTCGAGTCGGTTACAGATTAGGGTTTGTCCCCTTTGAAATTCTATCTACTCTAGTCTTGTTCTCCAAGGATCCAAAGGCGTCGTGGGCTTGGGCCACCCGAAATCTCCACAGGCCGCGTATCTTGTCATGGGACTTCCTTGGGCTGGACTAGGTATGCTAATGTCGTGTGCCCGTGGGGTATAACCATGTCAGCACGTATCTCATCTTATCCCCTTGAGGGGATGTCAAGATCACTCCGGCTCCTGCTCTAGCCTCGTGCTTGGAGCCGTCGAAGTGCATTGTCCAAGACTAGGACATGTCCGGAGTGTCCGGTAGCTGGAGATCCATCCAATGGACGAAGAAGTCAGGGAGCACCTGAGACTTGATAGCGGTGCAACGCTCGTAGATGATGACCCGATGGGACAGCTCGATGCCCCATAAGGCTACTCGCCCTGTAGCTTCGGGGTTGTTCAGGATGTTTGGCAGTGATGCACCATTGACAACCACGATCTAATGCTCCTGGAAGTAGTGGCACAATAGACACGCCGTAGGCGAGTTTTTGATAGTGGGGATACCTTTGCTTTGTAGGCGTCAGTACCACACTGAGGTAGTTGACTAGGCGATGTACCCCATTGGTTTTGTCGTCTTTGGGTCGTTCAACCACGAAGGCAGTGCCGACCACCTAGTGTGTGGTTGCAATGTATAGTAGCATGGGCTCCCTTTCCTTTGGCGTTACCAGTAACAGCTAACTTTTCGGCCTTGCACAGCAGCTGGTAGAATGGTAGAGCCTTTTCGCCCATGCGGCTAATGAACCTGCTGAGCGCCGTGATTCGCCCAGCTAGTTGTTGGACTCCTTTGACATTCTTTGGCTTATCCATGGCTAGTATAGCCCTTATTTTCTTCGGGTTAGCCTTGATGCCTCTTTGAGAGATGAAGTACCCGAATATTTTGCTGGATGGTACGCCGAAGGCGCACATTTCCAGGTTTAGCTTGATCTTGTAGCGATCAAGGTTGTCAAATGTCTCGCAAAGATCATCGATCAATGTTCGAGTATACTTTTTCTTGATTACTATGTCGTCGACATAGACTTGGACGTTGCAACCGATCTGGCTCTTCAGGCATGCCTGCATGCACCTTTGGTAGGTGGTGCTTGCATTCTTGATCCTGAAAGGCATTGTGTTGTAGAAGAACACCCCGAACAGTGTGATGAACGCCGTCTTTTCTTGATCTTCGACCTTCAGTAGAATTTGATTGTAGCCTGAGTAGGCGTCGAGGGAGGAGAGTCTCTCGCATCCTGCAGTGCAGTCGATGATTTGATCAATCCATTGTAGGGGAAGTGGTCCTTAGGACAATGCTTGTTAAGCGTCGTGAAGTACACACACATCCGTAGGATGTCCGTGTCCTTCTTAGGGACCAGCACAGGGTTAGCTACCTAGGTGCTTTCCTTTATCTCCCTTATGAAGTTGGTGTCAAGGAGTCTGTTGACTTTGATGCCAACCGCTTCAGATCTATTCTCGGACAGTCGACGCATCAACTACTTCACCGACTTTGCATCCGGAAACACATTGAGTGCATGCTCGACGATTTCCCTGGGAACTCCTGGCATGTTCGTAGGACACCAGGCAAAGATTTCCCAATACTCATAGAGGAATTCAATGAGCGCGAATTCCTATGTGAAACTTAGGTAGTTGGCGATCAGGGCCATCTTGGTAGGGTCCGTCGGGTGGACCTACACCTTTTTGGTGTTTACTGTGGAGTCGGACGAAATGTCAGGTGCGTTTTTCCTGGTGACTGGGGGCAGGCTGTTGTCTGTCGACTCCTTTAGCCTTACGAGCTCCTCATGCATGCCGAATGACTAGGAGATTCTGTTGAACCCCCGGTCGCAGCTGTCTGACTTGGTGAAGCTTCCTGGGACGATGATGACACTGTTGGGACCTGGCATCTCCAGCAGAAGGTACGCATAATGCAACACTGCCAGGAATCTTGGGAATACGACTCGCTCAAGGATGGCGTGGTACTGAGAGGGCCATTCCACCACCTCAAACTCAAGACGCTCACACCTGAAGTTGCTGCGGGTGCCGAAGATGATGTAGAGCCATATTTTGCCCAAGGGGTATATTCCTTTCCCTGGGACGGTGTCGTGTCTGACACCACCAGGCTTCATAGCAGGATCCGCATAGCCGCGAGTGTGATGGCGAACATCAGGTTAATGCCACTTCTGCCGTCCATGAAGACGCGACTCATATCGAATCCACTGATCTGCGCCTCGAGCACCAGGGCGGAATTACCCGGGCGAGGTATTCGCCGTGGGTGATCCGAACGATCGAATGTGATGCATGACTCTGAGCCGCTGAGGCACTCAGGTATGGCCAGCGGAGAGGTGACGGCCAGGTTGACTTGGCGAGTGATTGTCTTCTGCAACCTATTGTTTGGATGCCCCTTTTATATCATCATAGCCCCCAGCGGTGGCGAGTATGGATCCAAGTGGTGGAGGTGGAGCTCCATGTGCGATAGATCCTAGGGCGGGGGCGAATCCTAGATTCACCACCTGGTGAGGCATCTAGGTGTAGCCCTCATGGAGTTTCTGGAACTCCCTGCAGTCCTTGAGCATGTGGCTGGCCTTCCTTTTGCCATCCTGCTTGTCGATGTAGAAGTGGATGGTGCAAGGACTCAACATTTTGTCGAGTGCAGATGGCTCGTCATCACGGTTGCGACGATGCCATGTTTGTGTTGGCATCCCGCCGTCGCGGTAGTTGTCATCGCGATACCTGTTGTTGCGGTTTCCATCCTCGCGGCGATTAGCGTAGCCATCCGCAACCATATCAACCTCTTCGCACTCGTCATAGACGCGCTTTCTTCTTTTCCCTTGGCGATCGCATCTGCGGCCGAAGTCATCTTTGTCATCCGAACGTGTTCGGTTGATAGCATCATCTCCATCGGCAAAGCAATTGGCGATCTCCATTAGGTGATCGATGGTTTTGGGCCTGACACGCCCAAGCTCCTCTCTGAATTCTTAGGGACTTACGCCATAGTTGAAGGCATCGATTGCCCTTTCCTCCGAGATGTTTTCATCAGAATTCCTGATGACATACCAACGTTGTATATATGAGCGGATGGACTCGTTGGAGCGTTGGCAATAGGCGCGTAGCTCTTTGATTTAATCTGGTCTCTTGTTGGTGCCTTTGAAGTTGCGGATGAAGTTGTACGCTAGCTCTTCCCAGCCGCGGATGGATCCGGAGTGGAGGCTGTTGAGCCAGGCTCTGGCTGAGCCCGTCAACTGCAGTTAAAGGCATTGCATGGCTATGTTTTTACTCCCGCCATGGAGTTTGACTGACGACAGATGGTCATCAAGCCAGATCTTCGGATCTTGCACGCCATCAAACTTACGGCTGTCCGAAGGAAGCTTGAAGCCCTTAGGCATCCACGATTGTCGAACGGCCCTGCTGAAGCACCTGGCGCCCCATAACTCCGTGTCTTCCTCTTCGGACTCCATGGAGCACGCGCGTTTTGCGCGTGACTTGTCAATCTTGCATTGTGTGAGCTCGTCATGGGCGTCGTAGTTGCGGCTCCTGCGCCTCGGGCTGCGGCGACGCAGCGGCGGGTCATGCCCCTTCTCGTCGGATGAGGGTGTGCGGCTTCTGGTAAACTTTACCGCAACCTTTTTCTTCGGCTCTGGGGACGTCTTGTCATGGAGCGCGGCTCCATCAAGTCCAAGACCTGCAATCGCAGATTTGTGGATTTCATACCATGGTACTGCCGACGAGTACGCCATCGAGGGGTCCTCACAGTGCATGTTTAGAGACGTGGGGTAAGGCGGACGGTTGACGAGTACGAGGTAACACAGCTTACCCAGGTTCAGATCCCACGATGGTGGCGGAATCCTACTCCTGCTATAAATCACTATACTGGCAATACGCCGAGTTACAGAGATAGGTTCGTTGTGGGAGGTTGTCTGAGATTGTCTATGATCGTCTGAAGTTGTGCCCTAAAGGCTCCCATAGGCCCGACTTATAAAGTCGCCAGGTCCTAGGGTTACAGGGAAAAGTCCTAGCCGGACAGGTTATAGAGTCCTACACCGTCTATTACTAGTCTTTTGTATCTTGCACTCCAAGGCTCTGGGTACGCTGGTGACTCCACCGTAGCCTTCCTTTATCCGGCATGGGCCTCCCTTCTGGATCCACCTAACTGGGCCGCCCAGCAGGCTATAGGCCATGCTACCAACTATGGGCCACCCGGGTTAGTCGGATAAGAGACATGCTATAAGGATACCCATATAGCATATCCCCAACAGTAGCCCCCGGAGAACTCCGAGATCTTGCGCCGTCTTGCCTCTTCACATTGAATGCTCCTTCTAGATGGATGTCGGCAAATCATCAAGCCATATCTTGTAGTCCTCCCAAAGAACCTTGCAATGTTTTCTCCGTCTTCAAATGGTAAGCCGGAGAAATGCTGAATCTTCCATCGTACTCTTCCGTAGTCGGATTAAATCCGTCCATGCCGGAATCTTTGATGTGATGGCTCATCTACCTGTGTCAGCTAGGACGACGTAGGCTTAGGTCAGCGACGCCTCGTAACTCACACATGCAAAGAATGCAATCATATCCGATTTTCCCGCGCGAGCGATACGAACCGTTGGCGGCGACGGTTGGAGACGTGGCGAAATTACCGCGCACGTTCACGAACACATCGTCTACGCGGCAACCGTCCGATCAGCTGCACGAATCTTGACGCAGAGTATGATAAATAGTAACTCTGGGACACTTTCCACTTTTTACCTCATTCCTCTCGCGTCATCGTCTTCTTCCTCCAGCCGCACGCCTCCTCGGTCTCTCCGCGAGAAACCTCGAGAACCCTAGCCTCCCTCTTCATCAGTCGCATCCTTCCAGCACCTCATGGCCAGCAGCACCTCCTCCCCATCGATGGCGACGTCGAGCTAAGCCACGGCGAAGCCGGCGAGCTCCGTCGTCGTGCCCCCAGAGGGCCTGGTCATCCCTGCATCAGCGGTGATCGAAACCACCGGCGGCGAACATACTCTGGCGGCGCTAGAGCCTCTGGAAGAAGATCCAGACTCGCACAAGGGCGACTGGCGTGTCTCGGACATCACCGACCGCGACATCCAAGAGATTGTCGCCGAATGTTACCTCCCCGCGACGGAGGGGATCGCCTGGCGGGCGGCGCCGTCCGGCGAGGTGACACCTTCTCCACAAGCCAGAGAAAAGGTGTACCTCAAGGCTCAGCTGGTACGCGGCATTTCCCTGCCCATCTCCCACTTCTTTCTTTCCGTCATGAACCACTACAAGGTCCAACCCCATAACCTCTCCCCCAATAGCATCTTAGTGCTTAGCAACTTCGCGGCACTTTGTGAGGGTTACCTAGGTATTAGGCCTAGGTTAGACTTGTTCGTGTACTTCTTCACCGTTAAACGCGAAGCCGGACACAGTAGGGAGGAGCTTAGGAACTGTGGCATCATAAGCTTCAAGATTCGACCTGGCCGGCAGTTCCCCGACATCATCGGCCACGAGTCCTGCAAAAGCTGGCAGCAAACATACTCCTACGGCCTCGACATTCCTTTGGCGGTCCGAGAAGTAACATACCCGGACTTCGCGGATGGACCGCCACTGAAGTTTCCACATGGAGATCCCATGCCTCCCTTCCCTCCGACCTCGACGCTTCTCGCGCAAAAAGGCGGATTGAATGGTTCATAGAGACCGGTTTGACCGGCTTGGACCTGGCCATGTGCTGGTTCATCAGGCGAATCCAACCACTACAGCACCGCGCGAAGTTCATGCACGAGTATACCAGTGACCGAAGGGATACCCTCCGAATCTCCGTGGATAACTTCTCGAACGACTCCGTTAAGCTCCGCCTGAAGGACATCGTCAAGGTGAAGGATAAGACGCGTGGCTTCACCATTACCTGCGACATGTTCGTAAATGGCAAGTGCCCAAAGGTAGATACGTATTTTCCGTGTACGACATATACTCCAGTTTCTCCGTCTTGCCATTGCCACCCCATCTAACATGGTGATTTCTAACTTAACAGCTTAGCGATCCAGATGAGGACAACCTGGCTGCCCAAATCTACGATCCAAAGATGGAGGAATTCACGGTCGTGTCCGACGACGATGTCCCGTTGGCACGAAAGCGGAAGAGCTCCACCTCTGATGCTACCGACGGAGGCAAGAAGAAGAAGACGGAGGTGGAGCCTCCAAGAATACTACCGCCGCCCTGGAGGCGGAAAAGAAAAGATCCACCGGGATTTTTGCCAAAGCACCCCCATTAGTGTGAGCTTCTCATTCTCCGACATTGTCTTATTTATCTGTCTTGTTCCTGTACTTATGCACTTTGCACGTTTCAGGAAGAAAGCCACGACCAGCCTCAAGAAGACCTCCAAGACTTTGGGGGCTTCTAGAAATATCAAGGATATGCTGCATCGCGACTCCTCCCCCGCCATCGCCCCTGATACTCCTGCCGTCAAGCCTTCCTCTGCCCCAACAAGCTCTCAAGCCCAGGAGGCACCAGGCCCTTCCACCATGGAAGTGGATTCTAGCGCCTCTACCGAACTTGCTATTGTCAGCGAACAGGCGACGCAAGAGAGCAGTGCTCTACAAATGGCTAAAGCTCCGACTAAGGATGCCATCGGTAGTAGCAAGGCGGCAGCGGGAGCTGGTACCTCTGCCAAAGGCGGCGCCCCTACTCCCCAGAAACCCTTCGAGTTCCCGAAGATAGTTTACCCGGCGCTCCTGCCGAGTAACACAACTATGGTTCCTGGAGGAGTGCCGTCATCTCCGACGTGCGGTATTGAGGAGCTGCTCCGACAAGCAGATATCTTGCAGGGAAATAACGTTTCCTTTGGCAAGCTGCTGGCCGAGAGTGCTACAAACCTCAAGATTATTGCACTTGTAAGTTTTACTTTGCCTTTTGCATTTCATATGACTATCCCACTGTAGCCCCCGAGGATGTAGACGGAAAACCATAGGTTTTGCATCTATATGCTCTAAGAGTGACTAAGTTAGAAAGAACTCTCACTGTAGCCCCCAAGCATTTAGATGGAAGAAACTATTCCGACTAGATGCTGTAAGAGTAGCATACGCAGTGTTTATAATTTTCAATACTGTAGCCCCCAAGCCTCTAGTTGTAACTGAAATAGTTCCGACTAGATGCTTAAGGAAAAGCTAAGCAGATTCCGAGTTAAAAAACTTTATACTGTAGCCCCCAAGCTTCTAATCGAGAACTGAAGTAGCTCCGATAGATGCTTAAAGAAAATATAAGCATATTGCTAAGTTAAAAAAAACTTTCGTTGTAGCCCCCGAGCGCCTAGATCGAAAGTTTTCGACTAGGTGCTCCAAGCAGACTAAACAACAGTTTTAACGTTTTCCTTTGTTTCACAGAACGAGAATGCTCGGAGGGGCATGGCCAACGACAAGTACCAGAAGATGCGCGTAGATCTTGAAGCCAAAAAGGGTAAAACTGCCATCTTGAAGGAACAGATCATCAAAAATAAGAGTCTGTTTTCTTTGTGCGCATTCCGTCTTGGTTTTGTGCCTTCATTATCCGAGTACTCACTGCGTACTTTGTTTTCTCCGACTTTTCAGAACATGTCGCCAAGGCCAAGGATATTGTCGAGTAGTCCAAGCATATCCAGCAGCTAGACAGCGAGAACAGAATCCTTAAGAAGGAGAGGGAAGAGATGCTGAAGATGAACGAGGATTCCATGAAAGCCCTGCAGGATTCTGCCTCCGCGGAGATCAATCGCTTGAAGGAGGAGCTTGCTATCTTAAAATATCAGAAGCAAGCTGCTGATGAGCAAAACCAATGCCACAGCGAGGCGTTTAAGCTCCTCCAACAAGAGAAGGAATCCTTCGCGGACACCGTCTGGCAGGCCAAGGCCAGCATCTTCAGTAAGTTTCCTCCGCCTTGTATTTTTGTAGTCTGGATACTTAGAGTTTATTGAACTCATGCGCTCCTTGTCGAAATTTTCAGCGCCTATGGGTTTAACCCGCTCGCCTCCTTCGGACAAGGAATGCATGGTTCTTGCCGGCAACTTCATCAACACCGCCATCACCCAAGCCAAGGAGATTGCCAAGCCTCTCCAGATATACATCAAGGCCTCGGACTCCGTGACGAAGTACTCGGAGATTCTGCGCCGATCCCCCGAGCGTGTTACAAGCTGGAAAGCTTCATGTGCACGGGCTGGCGCGAGGATGGTGCTCTCAATGGTGAAGGCACACTATGAAGATGCCGATATCGACACGGTGACCTCCGGCATCCCTGACGTTGATGATGACGGCAAAGAGATTGATCACGAGGCCATCTTGTCATCACTCGCGGGATATGACACTAGAGTTGCCGATTTGGTGGACATCGACGTCTTCGTGCCCATGAACACCATCGACAGCGTCAACCAAGATTCCTCCGAGTCTCATCATAGCGCCGACGTTGAGGGTGATTCTCCGGCTGGGGACGATGCTGCTTCCAAGTCTCCTGCGCCCAAAGAGTGAAAAACACTATGTAATATATGTTTTGACTTTGGTATATGCGCGGAAAAAACTTGATGATGTAACTTAAGGCGGAAAACAATGGTTTTTATTTCCTGCTACTTAAGAACTTAGTTCCCAGCATGTATATATTTTTTTAAGCAAGTGCTGGCTTATCCATTACTTTGGTTCTTATGATTGACTTTTCGGGAGTCGGAAGACTCGTTGTCAGAACCATGCGCTTAGGTGATGATGCCCAATGGCACCGTCAATAACCTGAGCACAAAATCGCCGACAATAAGTGCCAAAAGTCACTACTCCAGAATCCACATAAAAGCGACAAAGAACGTGTAGACCAGAAAACTTAAGCTAACGCCCGTAGGCGGAATTTTCACAAGTGCAAACGCAAAGCTTGTGCATAAAGGTTTTACATGATCTAAAAATGAACACTAAAGGAGGTAAAAGACTCAGAAATGTGAGTGAACCAAAGAGCTTTATTTCATTGATCATATAAGAGATACACAATTAGATAAAAATGCTAAGTGTAAAAAGGACGTAGTTGTGCTATGTTCCATGGCCGATCAAGCTCCGGGTAGTCATCATCCGGGTCACGTCGCTTACGCTTATGATCCTCGTTGGGTCTATCCTTTAGTTCATGATTGTCAACAAGGTAGTAAGACCCATTGAGCAGCGCCTTGCTTATGTTGAATGGTCCTTCCCATGGCGGGGATAATTTGTGTGACTTCTTCTGCTTAAGTCGGAGCACCAAATCCCCCTCTTTAAAAGAGCGATGCCGAACGCGACGACTATGGTAGCTGCGTAGCTTCTGCTGGTAGATGGCGGATCTTTGGCATGCCAAAACGCGCTCCTCCTCGAGAAGGTCCACATCCAGGCGTCTAGATTCTTCAGCGTCATCCTCGTCTTAGGCGGCAAAGTGCATCGTGGAGGATGTCGGAAGGCAGGATGGCTTTTTCTCCATATACCATGAAGTAAGGGGTGTAGCCGGTAGATCTGTTGGGTGTAGTTCGTAAACTCCACAGTACAGATGGAAATTCTTCCGCCCAGGCTCCAGCTGCTCTATGTAGCGGTGCCTCAAGACGTGGCTTGATTCCTTGCAGAATTAATCCATTGGCTCGCTCAACCTGACCGTTGGATTGTGGGTGTGCCACAGATGCAAGGTCAAGTCGAATGCCTTTCTCCCACCAATATGCCTCCACTTCTCCGAGTGATAAATTGCTGCCATTGTCGGTGATAATGCTATGTGGGAGACCAAATCTCACCACTAGATCTCGGACGAACCTGAGGGTAGTTGCCCCATCAAGCTTTCTAATGGGTTTAGCTTCTATCCATTTAGTGAATTTATCAACTGCTACGAGCAGATGCGTAAACCCACAAGGTGTCGTCTGTAACGGTCCCACCATGTCTAGCCTCAGACTGCAAATGGCCAAGTTATTGGTATTGTTCGCAGTTCTTCAGCAGGAACATGTGGTTGTCGGGCATAATACTGGCATCACATGCATGTCTCAACCAGCTTGTCGGCGTCCGCCTTCGCGGTCAGCCAGTAGAATCCTTGCCGGAAGGCTTTCGCGACCAACGATCGAGGAGCGGCGTGGTGCCCGCAATCTCCGATATGGATTTCGCGTAGGATTTCCATACCTTCTAGCTGGGAAACACACTTTAGGTATACACCAGTAGTGCTATTTTGTAGAGTTGCCCATTGATTATGGTATAACCCTTTGATCGTCATACTATTTGCTGTCTTTCGACTTCGTTGTTGGGCAAAGTTCCGTGTTCGAGGTATTCCACGAACGGTTTTGTCCAAGCCGGAGGGACCTTAGTCACCATGTTGACAAAAGAGTCAGCTCTATCCGGGTTGTCGATGTCGGCTCCCTTCACGGATGGTGTGCGCAGATGCTCTAGGAAAACTCCTGGCGGAATTCGCTTGCGCCCTGATCCTAGCTTAGACAACAGATCAGCCGCCTCGTTTTGTTCCCTAGGCACATACTTAACTTCGTAGCCCAAGAAGCTCTTGGCTATCTCGTCCACTTTGTCTCGATATGTCGCCATCATAGGGTTCCGCGCATTCCAGGTGCCAGCCACCTGCTGGGCAACCAAGTCGGAATCTCCATAGCAAACTATGCGCTTGGTGCCAATATCCTTGGCTACACGTAGTCCGTGAATGAGTGCTTCATACTCCGCCATGTTGTTTGTAGCCTCGAAGTGGATCTGCAGAACGTAGTGTAGCTTGTCTCCTGTTGGTGACTGTAGCAATACACCAGCCCTCGAGCCGTTGAGCAGCTTTGATCCGTCAAAGTGCATCACCTAGTACTCTGGTTCTGGCAACGGAGTAGCGTCTGGCATCTCCGTCCAATCTGCAACAAAATCCGCCAAGGCTTGTGATTTGATAGCGTCGCGTCTCTTGTAGGTGATCTCGAAGGCGGCAAGTTCAATGCCCCACTTCGCGACCCTTCCTGTAGCGTCGTTGTTGTTGATGATGTCCGACAATGGAGTCTTGCTCACCACTGTGATTGGGTGCTCCTGAAAGTAATGCCTCAGCTTCCGAGAAGCAAGGAATACTCCATAAGCTATCTTTTGGTAGTGCGGGTAACGCTGCTTAGACTCTGTCAAGACCTCGCTTACATAGTAAACTGGTCGTTGAACTCCGTGCTCATAGCCTGGTTCCTTCCGCTCTACGACAATGAAGATGCTGATAACCCGGTTGGTTGCCGCCATGTAAATTAACAGGGTCTCGCCAGGCTCGGGTGCTGCAAGGATGGGCGCTGAAGAAAGAATCTCCTTGAGCTGCTTCAATGATGCATCTGCTTCGTCCGTCCACGTGAATTTGTCCACCTTCTTCAGCAACTTGTATAGCGGCAGAGCCTTCTCTCCAAGTCGGCTGACGAACCGACTAACTACTACAACACAACCTGTTAGTCGTTGAATGTCTTTTAGGCATGTCGGACGGTTTATGTTTAAGATGGCCTTGATTTTCTCCGGGTTGACCTCGATTCCATGCTGGGAAACGATGAATCCCAACAATTTTCCGGCTGGAACCCCGAAGATGCACTTCTTAGGGTTAAGCATCATGTTGTATTTCCGGAGATTATTGAAGGTTTCTTTTAAGTCGGAGATTAAGTCGTTTGACTTTTTAGACATCACCGCGATATCGTCCACGTAGGCGTGAACGTTCCGACCAATTTGGTCATGAAGGCAACGTTGCATTGTCCGCTGGTAGGTAGCACCTGCGTTTTTCAGCCCAAAGGGCATTGTGACATAGCAAAATGTGCCGTATGGGGTAGTGAACGAAGTAGCCAATTGATCCGACTTCCTCATCTTGATCTGGTGGTATCCTGAGCATGCATCGAGAAAACACAAAAGTTCCGAGCCAGCCGTCGAGTCAATGACTTGGTCAATGCGAGGCAAAGCAAACGGATCTTTGGGACATGCTTTGTTCAAGCCGGTGTAATCAATGCACATTCTTAATTCATTGGTTCCCTTTTTGGGGACAAGTATAGGATTGGCCACCCATTGGGTGTGAAGGACTTCTCGGATAAATCTAGCCTTAAGTAACCTAGCTATCTCTTTGCCAATGGCGGGTCTCTTGTCATCTCCAAAGCGCCGTAGAGGTTGTTTCACTTGTTTGCATTTTGGGTCAATGTTTAAGTTGTGCTCGGCAAGTTCCCTAGGTACACCTTTCATGTCGGCAGGTTGCCAGGCAAAGATGTCCCTGTTCTCACGGAGGAATTCGACGAGCGCTCTTTCCTATTTGGGATCCAGGTTCGTTCCAATGGCGGTGACCTTGGAGGCATATCCTACCACAAGTTCCACTGGCTTGGTCTCGATGGCGGCCTTGAACGCAGGAGCAGAGTCGGAGATCTGCTTCTTCGACGCGGGCATCTCTGAGTCATCGACCTTGCTCTGGATCTCTTTGAATTCTTCGATGTAGAGGATAGCTTCTGCAACGGCTGCTTCGTTGATCTCGCAGTCCCTTGCCTTGGTAAAGCTTCCGGATACGGTGATGATGTTGTTTGGTCCGGGTATCTTGAGTTTGTTGTAGACGAATCATGGCTTGGCCATGAACGTGTGGAATATGTCGCGGCCGAATATGACGTGGTACACGCTCTTGAAGGGGACCACCTCGAAGGTCATGCGCTCTTGACGGTAATTATTAACATTGCCAAAGGCAACCTGAAGTGTAATGCACCCAAGGGACCGAGCCTCCCGACCAGGAACTACTCCGTGGAAGATGGTGTTAGTCCGCCTTAGGTTTGCCTCCGTCAAGTTCATCTTTTGCAGTGTATCTAGGTACATGATGTTGATGCTGCTTCCACTGTCCACCATACACTTGGTGAACTCCACGCCGTCAATCAAGGGGTTGATGACCATGGCGTACTGGTTCTCCGTGGGTATAAGGTCTGGGTGGTCCGTCCTGTCCCAAGTTATTGGAACCTCCGACCAGCGTAGGTACTGGGGGACTGGGGGGAGAGTAGCCATCAGGATCCTCAGAGAGGTCTTCTGTTGTCAGATGGTGGGGGTGCCGAGGAAAGTGTGGTAGACTGGGGCCTTCTTTGCGAAGGGGTTCTTGCCTTTGTCGTCGCTCTTGGTGGCGTGCTTGGGGTCAACGTCCTCGTCCATGTCACTTGAATCCATGGACTCCTCCTCCTTCTTCTTCCCCTTGCCCTTGCCGCGAGGTCTGTTCTTCCGACTTCGCTTGTAGCCGGACTCCGGGTCTTCCTTGAGGTCGTTGACGAACTTGCAGTGTCGATTGGTATGGGTGGCTTTGCCATTGACGTCGAGGTGTACGAGGCATGGCATATCACGGTACTCCTCGTAGGTTTGGGGAACGCGGAGCGGCACCGAGGTGGTTTCACTTCCTCGTTGCTGCCCACGACCAGCTCCCCTTCCTCGGCCACGTTGTCCGCCCTCTCCTCGTCCTGCAAAAGTCATAGCGACCATGTAGGTAGATTGCTTTTCTTCTGGAGCAGTCTTCCGCTTTGTACTGTTGTTCCTCCGAGCTTGGGTTGGAATGTCGTTGCCGGCAATGAGCCACGAGCATCGTCGTCGGCAGCTGCGAACTCACTAGCCAACTGAATCATCTGGTTCAAGTCAAGCTGGTGATTGTCCTGCAAGCGCTTCAGTTTATGTCGGAGCAACGTGCCTCTTTCCAACCCATCGATGAAGGCGGCCATAGCGGTCTGAGCGTGCACTCCTGCGCAGGAATTTTTCATATCCAGCCAGCAGGAGAGGTAGGCACGAGATGTCTCGTCTTTCTCTTGCACGCACCGCTGTAGATCGCCCATAGTGCAGGGACGCTTGTATGTAACCTCAAAGTTCTTGGTGAATGCTTCTTGCATGTCCAACCAGTTGGAGATAGATTTCTCCGGCAAGTCGTCGATCCATTGACGGGTCGTACCCGCCAACATTAATGGGAGGTATTTGACGGCGACGTTGGGGTTGCCTCCGGCAATCGCCACCACGTTACCGTAGTCCTGCAACCATGTGGCTGGCTTGGCGGTGCCGTCATAGGGCTTGATGGTCTTGTCAATCCGGAAGCCTTTGGCGTAAGTTACGGACCGTATTGCAGGTCCAAAACAACGTGGTCCCAGGTATGGTCCTTCCCGGGCCTCGTGGATCTTATCGACCCGCGAACGTGCATCGTATGGCTCCGAGTTCTTCTTCTTCTTGACAACAAGGGATGGGCTGCGTGAATGACGCGGGCCTCCTCCGCCATGGTGACTGCTTGGTGGTGACGGAGGCGGAGGTGGCGGTGGGTTAGCCTTCTTGCTATTACCCTCCTGCGACGCCTCACGTCTGCCACGATTGCTTGTCGGACGCGGAGGGTCATGGCGCGTCCTGCTCTTATGTCCTTCCTTGCGCTTTCCATCATGACGAGTCTGCTCCGTGTTGTCGCGGATGACGATGCCACACTGCTTTTGTGGGGGCATGTTCGTACGATGGTGAGAGTTGTAATCATCACGATGTCGGGGAGACTGGGGCGGAGGCGATGGGCGACGAGGTCGGGCCTTTTCTCCGTGGTTGGAGGATATTGGGATGGCATCCTTCCTGTTGCATGCATCCCTCCATCTTCGTTCTGAGGAACCCGTCTGGGACCCGACATCAAGAGGAGATCTGTCCCTTGGCGGTTTGTACTGGCTAGACTGGCAGAGCGCTGGGTTAGACTCAAGCCTCTGGGAGGTGGCCTTCTCCTGCTGCTTCACCGCCTTGGCCACTAGGTCGTAGACCTGTTCCACTGCCTCAGGCAATCTATCCTGCTCCAGAAGGGTCTTGGCGACGGCGAGGTTAAGGAGTGGGGTGGGCATCACCTGCTTTCCTTCACTGTCAATGTAAGGCTTGGCTTGTGCTGGCTTCGAGGGAGCCCATCCTAGGTTGCTCCGTACACCAGGATCGTTGATGACGCGAGACGGAGCTTTCTTAGCCTTCTGCTGCTGTAGCAGAGTATTGTACTCGGCCTCCATTGCTCTAGCTTTTTCTATGGATTTCTGCGCGTTGACCAGATCTCGATCTAGCTTAGTGCCTTTCTCCGCGATGGCTTGCGCCTCCTCCAGCAGCTGCTGGCGGTTCTCATCAAGCTGGATCATGTTCCGGATATGAGCTACGGTCAGTGGCTCGACGAGGAGGTTGTCGTACATCACTCTATCAGCTGGAGTAACTTGGGCTGCTGCAGACGTAGATGCTGGAGGCGGCAAGTTTGCGGTGTTGTTGTTACTCGGGCCAGTGCCGAGTTCCTGCGGCTACTGCACTGGGTTGGGCGGAGGAGGCATGTCTTTTGCGCGATCATCGTCAGCAGCAGTAAGTGGCCCCTTCCCCTTTTCCAGCGCCATAGGCGGAGCTCGTCCAGGTTGATCTTCATCCATCGTCGTCCCAATGGTGATGATCACCCCTCGGGACGCGACGACATTGTTGGCTTGCTCGTCGCGTGAGTACTCCTCCTCCATCTCCTGCATAGCGGAGTCTAGCTCTTCTGGACTGAAGTCTATCTCCTCTGAATCTGCACTGAACTCAGCATAAAGCGCGTCAATGACAGAGTCGGAGGGTGCCAGGACTTCCTCGATGACGGGCGGTGGAGGTGCGACGGGCTCAACGATGACTGGAGGTGGTGGTGCTGCTGCGACGATTGCGGCCAGAGGCGGTGGTGGCGGTGGCTGAATCGGAGGGGCCCCGTCAATGAGCACAAGCGCTGTCTAAGCTGCCGCTTCAGCCTCCGTGTAGTTGTTGACGGTGCTCACCATCTCTTCGAGGGTAAGGCGTCCTGTTGCTTGCTGCCGTCTTAAAGAATGTCGGAGAAGCATGCCACGGTCCAGTCCTTCCACGAAGTGATACAGAGCGTTATCATCGGGGTAGTGGGCTAAGTCGGCTTGTATACGGATCCATCTGGCCAGGTAATCGCGGGGGTTTTCACCCTGTTCTGAACGCAGCGCGCCAGATCGAAGATGGTAACCATGCCGACGAACTTGGATCTCTGCTATCCAGACGCACGGGCTAAGCCGGCGGATTTGCAGTGATCTTCCACCTTTATGTCCTGCACAGGGGCGGTTTGGGTGGGCCTTGAATTTTTCCGATCTTTGCCGGCAAACTCCAAGGAGAGATCCGACATCGATCCTTCCGTGAACATATCCTGCCCGTAGGCGGTCCGTGAGGGTCTTGATGCTCCTTCGACTCTCAGGGAACTAGTGCCCGAGTCGGTTTCGCCGATGAAGAGGTGGATGTCTCCGATAGGAACGATCGAACACCGTGTAGGTTTCCTCTTCACCGGGATCCAGAACTCGTCGGGAGGGACGATCGGAACGTTGCCGGAGAAGAGAACACGGCCGATGGCTACGGTTTCGCCGATTCCTGTGAAGATCTTGGTCCTCGCCCGCTGAAGAGCCTGAAGCACCTCTTGCCCCACGGTGGGTGCCAACTGTCGTGGTATTGCCGACGAGTACGCCATGGAGGTGTCCTCACAGTGCGTGTTTAGAGACGTGGGGTAAGGCGGACAGTTGACGGGTAAGAGGTAACACAGCTTACCCAGGTTCAGATCCCACAACGGTGGCGGAATCCTACTCCTGCTATAAATCACTATACTGGCAATACGCCGAGTTACAGAGATAGGTTCGCTGTGCGAGGTTGTTTGAGATTGTCTATGATCGTCTGAAGTTGTGCCCTAAAGGCTCCCATAGGCCCGACTTATAAAGTCGCCAGGTCCTAGGGTTACAGGGAAAAGTCCTAGCCGGACAGATTACAGAGTCCTACACCGTCTATTACTAGTCTTGTGTATCTTGCACTCCAAGGCTCCGGGTACGCTGGTGACTCCACCGTAGCCTTCCTTTATCCGGCATGGGCCTCCCTTCTGGATCCACCTAAACTGGGCCGCCCAGCAGGCTATAAGCCATGCTACCGACTATGGGCCACCCGGGTTAGTCGGATAAGAGACATGCTATAAGGATACCCATATAGCATATCCCCAACAAGCTGCGAACTCACTGGCTAGCTGGATCATCTGGTTGAGATCTAGCCGGTGATTGTCCTGCAAGCGCTTCAACTTATGTCAGAGCAACGTACCTTTCTCCAATCCATCGATGAAGGGGGCCATGGCAGTTTGAGCGTGCACTCCTGCGCAGGAATTCTTCATATCCAGCCGGCGAGAGAGGTAGGCGTGAGATGACTTGTCTTTCTCCTGCCCGCACCGCTGTAGATCGCCAACAGTACAGGGACGCTTATACATACCCTCAAAGTTCTTGGTGAATGCTTATTACATGTCCAACCAATTGCAGATGGATTTCTCCGGCAAGTCATCAATCCATTGTCGGGTCGTGCCTGCCAGCATCAGCGGGAGGTACTTGACGGCGACATTGGGGTTACCCCTAGTGATCTCCACCGCGTTGTCGTAATCCTGCAACCACATAGCTGGTTTGGCAGTGCCGTCATAGGGCTTGATGGTCTTGTTAATCCGGAAACCCTTGGGGTAAGTTGCGGTCCGTATTACAGGTCCAAAGCAACGTGGTCCCAAGTATTGTCCTTCCCGGGCCTCGTGAATCTTTTCCAAGCGTGAACGTGCGTCGTATGGCTCCGGGCTTGCTTTATTCTTCTTGACACCAGGGGATGGGCTACGTGAACAATGCGGGCCTCCTCCGCCATGGTGGCTGCTAGGGGGTGATGGAGGCGGAGGTGGCGGTGGGTTAGCCTTCTTGCTATTACCCTCCTGCAACGCCTCATGCCTGTCGCGGTTCCTTGTCGGACGCGGAGGGTCATGGCGCGACCTGCTCTTGTGTCCATGGTTGCGCTTCCCATCATGACGGGTCTGCTCCGTGTTGTCGCGGATGATGATGCCGCTCTGCATTGGTGGAGGCATATCCGTACAATGGTGAGTCTTGGGGTCTTTGCGATGTCGGGGAGAGCGAGGTGGTGGAGATGGGCGACGAGGTTGAGCCTTTCCCCCATGGTTGGAGGATATGGGGATAGCGTCCTTCCTGTTACGCGCATCCCTCCGTCTTCATTCTGATGAACCCGTCTGGGACCCGACATCATGAGGAGATCTGTCCCTTGGCGGCTTAGGCTGGCTAGACTGGCAAAACGCTGGGTCAGACTCAAGCCTCTGAGAGGTGGCCTTTTCCTACGGTTTCACCGCCTTGGCCACAAGGTCATAGACCTGTTCCAAGGCTGCGGGTGATCTATCCTGCTCCAGAAGGGTCTTGGCCACGGCAAGGTTGAGAAGAGGAGTGGGCATCACCTGCCTGCCTTTGCTGTCAATGTATAGCTTTGCTTGTGGCGGCTTCGAGGGAGCCCATCCTAGGTTTCGTCGTACACCAGGATCGTTGATGACGCGAGCCGGGGCTTTCTTAGCCTTCTGCTGCTGCATCAGCGTCTTGTACTCGGCCTCCATGGCTCTAGCTTTCCCTATTGACTTCTACATGTTGGCCAGATCTTGATCTAGCTTAGCGCCTTGCTCCGCGATGGCCTGTGCCTCCTCCATCAGTTGCTGGCGCTTCTCATCGAGCTAGACTACATTCCGTATATCGGCCACGGTCATGGGATCGACGAGTAGGTTGCCATACATTACTCTATCAGCTAGAGTGATTTGGGTGGTAGCAGACGTAGATGCCAGAGGCAGCAGGTTTGCGGTGTTGTTGTTGCTCGGACCGGTGCCGAGTTCCTGCGGCTGCTGCACTAGGTTAGGCAGAGGGGGCATTACCTTTGCCCGACCATTGTCGGCAGCAACAGGTGGCCCCTTCCCCTTGTCCAGCGCTGGAAGCGGAGCTCGTCCAGGTTGATCATCATCCATTGTCGTCCCAATGGCGACAAACACCTCTTGGGACGTGACGGTGTTGTTGGCATGCTCGTCGCATTTGTAATCCTCCTCCATCTCCTGCATGGCGGAGTCTAGCTCCTCCGGGCTGAAGTCTGTATCCTCCAAGTCAGTGCTGATGTCGACGTAGAGCGCGTCAAGCACGGAGTTGGAGGGCGCCGGGGCTTCCTTGATGATGGGCGGTGGTGGTGTGACAGCAGTGATGATGGATGGAGGTGGTGATGCAGCTACTGTGACGACGATCGGAGGCGGTGGTGCAGCTGCAGCGACCATGACTGGAGGCGGTGGTGGTGGCTGAGGCGGAGGGGCTCCGTCAAGGAGCGCGAGAGCTGTCTGAGCTGCCTCCTCAGCCTCCGCATAGTTGTTGACAGTGTTCACCATGCATTCGAAGGTGAGGCATCCTAAGGCTTGTTGCCGCCTTAGCGTATGTCAGAGAAGTGTACCTTAGTCCAGTCCTTCCACAAAGTGATACATGGCATCATCATTGGGGTAATGTGCCACATCGGCCCATATACGGAGCCATCTGGCAAGGTAATCGCGGCGGGTTTCACCCTCTCTATGCATGCAACATGCCAGATCGAAGATGGTCACCACTCCGACGAACTTGGATTTTGTCCAGAAGCAAGGGCGAAGCCGGCGGACTTGCAGCGATCTTCCACCGTTATATCCTGCACAGGGGCGGTTTGGGTGGGCCTTGAATTTTTCTGATCTTTGTCGGCAAACTCCGAAAAGAGATCCGACATCGATCCTTCCGCGAACGTATCCTTCCCGTAGGCGGTCCGTGCGGATCTTGGCGTTCCTCCGACTCCTAGGGAACTAGTGCCCGAGTCGTTTTCGCCGATGAAGAGGTGGATGTCTCCGATGGGGACAATCAAGCATCTGGTAGGGTTCGTCTTCGCCGGGATCCAGAACTCGCCAGGAGGGACGATCAAAAAGTTGTCGAAGAAGAGAACGTGGCCGATGGCTACAGTTTTGCCGATTCCCGTGAAGATCTTGGACCTCGCTCGCTATAGAACCTGAAGCGCCTCCTGCCCCACGGTGGGCGCCAACTGTCGTGGTATTGCCGACGAGTACGCTATGGAGGGGTCCTCACAGTGCATGTTTAGAGACATGGGGTAAGGCGGACGGTTTACGGGTACAAGGTAACACAGCTTACCCAGGTTCAGATCCCACAACGATGGCGGAATCCTACTCCTGCTATAAATCACTATACTGGCAATACGCTGAGTTACAGAGATTGGTTCGCTGTGCGAGGTGTATGTTGAATCGTTGCCCTAAAGGCTCCCATAGGCCCGACTTATATAGTCGCCAGGTCCTAGGGTTACAGGGAAATTCCTAGCCGGACAGGTTACAGAGTCCTACATAGTATACAATCAGTCTAACGTGTCTTGCACTCCAAGGCTCCGGGTATGTCGGTGACTACTCCGTAGCCTTCCTTTATCCGGCATGGGCCTCCCTTCTGGATCCATCTAACTGGGCCGCCTAGCAGGCCATGGGCCATGCTACCAACTGTGGGCCACCCGGGTTATCCGGATAAGAGACATGCTATGAGGATACCCATATAGCATATCCCCAACAGTATCCTCGGGCGGTGGCAGGTTTGCTGCCAAGTAGGTGGTGGCCGCCATGACCGCAGCCTGCGGCGTTTTGGGCATGATGTTGCCATGTGAGTCCATTGACATGAAGGATGATTCGAGTGCCTTGGTTGCCTCACGTTGCGCAGCGGGATCCATATGCTCCATGCGGGAGTGATACTTGCGGTCGTCGTAGCCTTTCGAGGAGGAGCCACCAACGAAGGAGAGCGTAGCTCGCCGCATGCTTGACTCTTCAGCCGCTCTCCTGTGCTGCTCGAGCTCATATTGCTGCTTGATTTGTCGATTGTGCTCCTCGATGAGGAGCCAGTGGTAGCCCATCAGCATGTCGCAGGGTGCGTCAATCGGCAGAGGATTGGTACCTCGTACAGCTTCTCGCACTCTTGCCCACTGATCTTCATTGAGTTTGATCTCCTGATGTATGCGATTGATAACTCAGCGTTCTCAGGTGCCCTGTCCCCATTGGGAGGCCGGGGGTGGTCCATTTCCTCCGTTCGCGGCATTGGGAGCCTACGGGTTGGGAGGGGGATTCGGCGGGTCGGCGTCATCATCGATGTTGCCATCATGGATGGACGCGCACATGTAGCGATGGGGGATATCGTTGCTCCCACAACTTTCAGATCTAGAACTGTAGGTTCCTTCCTCCATAGGAGGGTCGCAGAGGTCAGAGTTGTAGCTGGTACTGTCATCTGAATCGCTTGTCAGCGATGGTGTGCGCAGGACACCGATTGGCGGTACCCATGGAGCGGGTGCGACTATCAGAGGCAGTATTCATTTAGGGAGGCGAAGGGTGTCGATCTGTCCCACCTGGAAGAAGAAGCTCCTATGGAGTCGAAGTTTTGGCGGGTTGCCGGTAAGTGGATAGTGAAGTCGATGGCGCTGAAGAAGATGTGGTTCTCCATCATGTATGAATCAAATACGATGGTGGATGGGACCGTCACGATCGCACGATCAGCCCCCCTAGTTCCCACAGACGGCACCAATTGACGAGGGTTCGACTCGTCAATGCCCATTGTAATGGACTTGGGTTTAGAGAAGATGGGGAGGCTGGAGATCGCGAGACGGTTAACAGACACACAATAAGGGGACACGGTGTTTACCCAATTTCAGGCCCCCGGAGGGAAAACCCTACTCCTGCTTGTCTGTTCTTGACTGATGGCGGAACGAAAGGTTACAAGGGTGCACAAATACAATCTGGCGTGAGGTGCGTGTATGAGGGTTGAGAGAGATCCTCCTCGTCGTGGCCGCCTGGCCTTTATACGGGGAGGCTAGGTCTCGAGTAGGTCGAGTCGGTTATAGATTAGGGTTTTACCCTTTAATATTCTATCTACAACTTAGTTGTGTTCTCCAAGGAGTCGAACTTTCATCCGGAGTCTCCTTGGGCTTTGCGTTAGCAGCAAGTCTTCGTGTGGGCCTTCGCTAGGCCAGATCGGGTAGGCCAACGTCAGTTACCCATAGGGCATATCCATGTCAGAGAATCTTTGAAATATTTGGCGGGAAAATGAAAGGTTGGAAATGTCCATCTTGGATATATAGATGATATACATGTTATGGTTGTATTCTTTTATTATTAAACAATGTGGTTCTTGGGTGTATTAACCGGAAACATTAATAATTGTGTGTTTTGTAAACGTAAAAGAGTCCCTAGTAAGCCTCTTGTCAAACTAGCTTCTTGATTAATAGATTATCATGGTTTCCTGATCATGAACATTGGATGTTATTAATAACAAGGTCATATCATTAGAAGAATGATATGATGGACACACTCCTATAGTTAGCATAGCATACGATCAAGTCATTTAGAGTTTGTTTGCTATAAGCTTTCAAATACATAGTAACCTAATCCTTTGACCATGAGATCATGTTAATCACCATCATCGGATGGATACTTTGATGACATCAAACACCACTTCCATAACTGGGTGGTTATAAAGGTGGCATTAGGTATTCTGAAAGTTTGTGTTGAAGCACATGAATCAAGAGTGGGATTTGTCCATCCATATGATGGATATATATACTCGGTGGAATGTCATCCAGTTGGCTTGCAAGCATGTGACTAGGTCACAAGGGATGTCATATCACAGAACGAGTAAAGAGTACTTATCGGTAACGAGCTTGAACTAGGTATAGAGATACCGACGATCAAACCTTGGATAAGTAAAGTATCACGTGGCAAAGGGAATCGATATCGTATGTAAATGGTTCATTCGATCACAAAGTCATTGTAGAAATATGTGGGAGCCATTATGGATTTCCAGATCCCACTATTGGTTATTGATCAGAGAGGTGTCTCGATCATTCTGTGTAGTTCACGGACCGTAGGGAGACACACTTAAGGATTTGATGTTGTTTAGTAGATATGGAATATGAGTTGGAGACCTAATGTTGTTCGGAGTCTCGTATTGGATACAGGACATCATGAGAAGATCTGGAATGGTCTGGAGAATAAGATTCATATAAGGAAAGTCAATTTCCGGGGTTCGGAAATGTTTTTGGTATTTTGACCGGAAGCTTCTAGAATGTTCTGGAAGGTCCATCACCCTGAGAGGGGGTACTTGGAATGCACCATAACCTAATGGGCTATGCGCATGGAACCCTAGGTCAATTCGGCCAAGGACAAGGAAGAGAGACACAAACTCTAGTTTGAAGTCAAATCCTAGTTTGAAAAGTCAAATCCTAGTTTGAAAGTCAAAGTCCTAGTGGAGGAAGGAAAGGAAACCTTGAGAGAAAAGGTTTCCCTTTCCCTCTCTCTTGCCGCCGGCCATGAGGAGTTGGGGATGGTGTCGTGGTATTGCCGACGAGTACGCCATGGAGGGGTACTCACAGTGCGTGTTTAGAGACATGGGGGAAGGCGGACGGTTGACTGGTACGAGGTAACACAGCTTACCCAGGTTCAGATCCCACACGGTGGAAGAATCCTACTCCTGCTATAAATCACTATAATGGCAATATGCCGACTTACAGGGATCGGTTCGCTGTGTGAGTTGTATGCTAATCAATACTAGGTTGTACCCTAAAGGCTCCCATAGGCCCGACTTATATAGTCGCCAGGTCCTAGGGTTACACGGAAAAGTCCTAGCCGGACAAGTTACAGAGTCCTACACTGCTTACAACTAGTCTAGTGTGTCTTGCACTCCAAGGCTCCGGGTACGTCGGTGACTCCTCCGTAGCCTTCCTTTATCCGGCATGGACCTCCCTTCTCGATCCATCTAACTGGGCCGCCTAGCAGGCCATGGGCCATGCTACCAACTGTCGGCCACCCGGGTTATCCGGATAGGAGACATGCTATGAGGATACCCATATAGCATATCCCCAACAGTAGCCCCCGGAGAACTCCGAGATCTTGCACTGTCTTAGATGGATGTCGGCAAATCGTTAAGAAATATCTTGTAGTCTTCCCAAAGAACCCTGCAAGGTTTTCTCCGTCTTCAATTTGTAACTCGGAGAATTGTTGAATCTTGTATCGTACTCTTCTGTAGCCGGACTAGATCCTTCCATGCCGGAATCTTCCGATGTGATGGCTCACCTACCAGTGAGAGCTACGATGTCGTAGACATAGGTCAGCAACGCCCTGTAACTCACACATGCAGAGAACACAATCATTTCCACTTTTACCGTGTGAGCAATACGAACCGTTGGCAGGGACGGTTGGGAATGCGGCGAAATTTCCGTGCACGCGCCAGCACACGTCGCCCACGCGTCAACCAGTCGATCATCTTGCACAAATCTTGACGCTGGGGGTTATAGATTGTAACTGCGGTGTAATTTTATTTTTCACCTCATTCTCCTCCTGCGTCGTCTTCTTCCTCCAGTGAGCGCCTCCTCGAGCTCTCCGCGCGATTGCGGAAAACCCTAGCCCCTCAATCCTCCCAGTCACCACCTCAATCTCTCCAATGACCAGCAGCAGCTCAGCTCCCTCCATGGAGGTATCAGGCGATACCGCGGCGAAGCCGGCGAGCTCTATCGTCGTGCCTCTAGAAGGCCTGGTGATCCCCAAGTCTGTGGTGGTCGAATCCACCGGCGGCGACCACAATCCAGCGGCGCTGGAGCTGCTGGAAGAGGAAAATGACTCCCACAAGGGGGACTGGCACGGTTCGGACATCACGGACCGCGACATCAAGGAGCTTCTCGTCGAGGGATATCTCCCTGCGACGGAGGGGCTCGCCTAGCGGACGGTGCCGGCCGGCGAGGTCCCCCCTTCTCCCCAAGCCGGAGAGAAGGTGTACCTCAAAGCCCAACTGGTACGTGGCGTTTCCCTGCCCATCTCTAATTTCTTCCTAGCTGTCCACAACCATTACCGAGTTCAGCCTCAAAACCTCTCCCCCAATAGCATCCTCGCGCTCAGCAACTACGCGGCGCTTTGTGAGGGTTACTTAGGGATTAGGCCTAGGCTAAATCTCTTTATTTATTTCTTCACCGTCAAGCGGGAAGCCGGAGCCGAAAAATACGAGCTTAGGAACTATGGCACAATTAGTTTTATATCCGGCCTGGTCGGCGGTTTCCCGACATAGTCGTCCATGAATCATGTAAAAACTGGCAACAGACGTACTTCTACGGGCCCAGATATCCCTCTAGCTGGCCGAGAAGCGACGTATCTGGACTTCGTCGATGGAGCTGCCGCTGAAGCCTCAACATGGAGATCCCAAGCCTCCCTCCCCTCCGACATCGATGCTTCCTGTGCTATAAGGCGGATAGAGTGGTTTGTAGAGACAGGTCTGACCGGATTGGACCTGGCCATGTGCTGGTTCGTCAGGCGGATCCAGCCTCTGCAGCACTGCTCGAAGCTGATGCATGAGTACATCAAGGATAGGAAAGATTGCCTCCGCATCTCCGAGGACAATTTCTCGAGTGACTCCGTCAAGCTCCGCCTCAAGGACATCGTCAAGGTGAAGGACAGGGATCATGGCTTCACCATCACCTACGACATGTTTGTTTATGGCTTGTGCCCAAAGGTATGATGTTTATTTTCCATGTATGACATATACTCCGGTTCTTCCATTTAACCATTACCATCTTCATCTAATACTTGTGGGATTTCACTTAATAGCTCAGCAGTCTAGATGAGGATAGCATGGCTGTCCAAATCTATGACCCAAAGATGAAGGAAGTCACCGTCATGTCCGATGACGATGTCCCGCTGGCGCGAAAGCGGAAGAGCTCCACCTCTGATGCTGCCGACGGAGGCAAGAAGAAGAAGAAGAAGAAGAAGAAGAAGAAGAAGAAGAAGAAGAAGAAGAAGAAGAAGAAGAAGAAGAAGAAGAAGAAGAAGAAGAAGAAGAAGAAGAAGAAGAAGAAGACGGAGGGTGGAGCCTCCAAAAATACTACCGCCGCCCTAGAGGTGGAGAAAAGAAAGGTTACCGGGATCCCCTTCGCCAAAGCACCCCTGTTGTGTAAGCCTCTTTTCTCTCCGACATTGTCCATTGCTTGTCTTGTTCCTGTACTTATACTTTTTGCATGTTTCAGGAAGAAGGACACTACCAGTTTGAAGAAGACCTCCAAAACTTTGGGGGCTTCTAGAAATATCAAGGATATGTTGCATCGTGACGTGTCTCCCCACGCATCTCCCGCCATCGCCCCTGTTACTCCCATCGTCCAGCCTACGTCTGCTCCGACAAGCTCACAGGACAAAGATGCATCTGGCCCTTCCGCCATGGAAGTGGACTCAGGTGCCTCCGCGGAGCTTGCCGTTGTCGGTGAACAGGCAATGCAAGAGAGTACCGCAACTCAAATGGCTGAAGCTCCGGATAAGGATGCCATCGGTAGCGGTAAGGCGGTGGTGGAGAGTGGTACGTTTGTCGAAGGCGGTGCCTCCGCACCCAGGAAAACCATAGAGTTCCCCAAGATAGTCTACCTAGCACTTACCCCGAGTAGCTCCACTTTGGTTCCTGGTGCGGCGCCGACATCTCCAACATGTGGTCTTGAGGAGCTTCTCCGGCAAGCAGAAATCTTGCAAGGAAACAACCTTTCTTTTGGCAAGTTGCTTATTGAGAGCGCTACCAACCTCAAGATCATTGCACTTGTAAGTTTTATTTGCCTTTTGCATTTCATATGAGTATCCCACTGTATCCCCCAAGGATTTAGACGGGAAACCATAGGTCTTTGCATCTAAATGCTCTAAGAGTGACTAAGCTAGAAAACTTCTCACTATAGCCCCCAAGCATATAGTTTGAATGAATAATTCTGACTAGATGCTTTCAGAGTAGCATACATAGTGTTTTTAAATTTCGATACTGTAGCCCCCAAGCTTCTAGTTGTAACTGAATTAGTTCCGACTAGATGCTTAAAGAAATACTAAGCATATGAATGAGTTAAAAAAAACTTTATACTGTAGCCCCCAAGCTTCTAGTTGAAAACTGAATCAGTTCTGACTAGATGCTTAAAGAGAGAACAAGCATATTGCTAAGTTAAAAAAACTCTCACTATAGCCCCCAAGCCTCTAGGTGGATATTTATCCTGCTAGATGCTCCAAGTAGACTAAGCAGTGTTAAATTTTCTTTCCACAGAATGAGAATGCTCGCAGAGGCGTGGCCAACGAGAAGTACGAGAAGATGCATGCGGACTTGGAAGCCGAAAAGGGTAAAACTGCCTTCTTGAAGGAACAAATCACCAAGAGCAAGCGTTTTTTTTCCCTTTCTTTTTCGTATTCCGACTTGGTCTTGTGCCAACATTCTCCAAGTACTCACTGTGCACTATTCTTTCTCCGACTTGCAGAAGCCATTTCCAAGGCTAAGGATATTGTTGAGCAATCCAAGCATATTCAGCAGCTGGATAGCGAAAACAAGATCCTTAAGCAGGAGAGGAAGGATATGCTGAAGATGCATGAGGACTCCATGAAAGTCCTGCAGGAGTCCAGCAACAAAGAGATGAACCACTTGAAGGAGGAGATCACGATGCTGAAAGAGCAGAAGAAAGCTGCCGATGAGCAGAATCAGCGCAATCTTGAAGCATACAAGATCCTCCGACAAGAACGGGACTCCATGGCGGAAACTCTCCAGCAGGCTGAGATTAGCATCTTCAGTAAGTGATCCTCCGCCTTGTAATTCTGTAAGCTAGATACTCTGAACTTGTTGTGTTATTGAACTCATGTGTTCCTTTGTCGGAAATTTGCAGCTCCTATTGGGTTGACCCAGTCGCCTCCTCCGCCAAAAGAATGCATGGTCCTTTTTTTGACCATAAACAGTAGGAGAGGCTCCTACTGTGGTACTATATTAATAAAAAGACATATTTACATCAGGATGCATAAAGCATCAAAGAAACAAAAAAGAGATAACCACTAAATTGTATCTAAATTGTATCTATAAAAAAATCAATAGTGTTTTGAAGGTTTTGGTTGACCTTAAACCTTAGCAAATTCAAATCAGACTTTAATCTACTCTTCCAGCCTTCAATAGATTGTCCCACTCCTTGAAAAATTAGGCAGTTCCTTTCTTTCCAAATTCCCCAGGCTGCAATGACAAATAGCTCAAAAAAGAGTTCATGCTGAAAGCTTTCTCTAGATTGTGTTAGTTGGTAGAAAATGCATGTACTAGTTGTCCATAAGATGTTTGTTCTAGCCCAGCATGCAGCACTGAAAGGGCAGAAGAAGAATGCATGGTCCTTGCCGGCAACTTTATCAATACCGCTATCAAGCAGGCCAAGGAGATAGCCAAGCCCCTCCAGATTAACATCAAAGCGGTGAATTCCGTGGAGGAGTTCTCAGAGATCTTGCATCGAGCCCCCAAGCGTATTGTAAGTTGTAAAGCTTCATGTACCCGGGCTGGCGCGAGGATGGCGCTGTCAATTGTCAAGGCGCACTACGGAAACACCGACATCGACGCGGTGACCTCCGGTATCCCCGACGTGGACGACGATGGACAAAAGATAGATCACGAGGCTATCTTGGCATCGCTCGCGGGTTTTGACACTAGAGTCACCGAGTTGGTCGACCATAACGTCTCCGTGCCCATGAAAACCATTGACGGCGGCAGCCAAAGCTCCTCTGAGCCCCTCAACGCCGCCGACTTCGAGGAGGATGACTCTCCTGCTGCTGATGATGCTTCGTCCAAGTCGCCTGTGCCAGAGGAATGAAAAACAATATGTAATATTTGTTTCCTCTAGAATTTGTATGCGGAAAAAACTACTTGTTAACTTAAGGCGGAAAACAATGGTTGTTATTTCCTTCTACTCAAGAACTGGTTCCAGTAAGTATATATTTTTTAAGCAAGTGTTGGCTTATCCATTACTTTGGTTTTTATGCTTGACTTTTCATGAGTCGGAAGACTCGTTGTCGGAACCATGCGCTCAGGCGATGATGCCCAATGGCACCGTCAATAACCTAAGCACAAAATCGCCGACCACAAGTGCCAAAAGTCACTACTCCAGAATCCACATAAAAACGACAAAGAACGTGTAGACCAGAAAACTTAAGCTAACGCCCGTAGGCGGAATTTTCACAAGTGCAATCGCAAAGCTTGTGCATAAAGGTTTTATACAATCAAAAAATGAACACTAAAGGAGATAAAATACTCAGAAATATGAGTGAACCAGAGAGATTTATTTCATTGATCATATAAGAGGTACACAATAGATAAAAAATGCTAAGTGTAGAAAGGACGTAGTTCTGCTATGTTCCATGACCGATCAAGCTCCGGGTAGTCATCATCCGGGTCACGTCGCTTAAGCTTATGATCCTTGTTGGGTCTATCCTTCAATTCACAATTGTCAACGAGGTAGTAAGACCCATTGAGTAGCGCCTTGCTTATGATGAACGGTCCTTCCCATGGCGGGGATAATTTGTGTGACTTCTTCTGCTTAAGTAAGAGCACCAAGTCCCCATCTTTAAACGAGTGATGCCGAACACGGCGACTATGGTAGCTGCGTAGCTTCTGCTGGTAGATGGCGAATCTTTGGCATGCCAAAACGCGCTCTTCTTAGAGAAGGTCCACATCTAGGCATATGGATTCTTCATCATCATCTTCGTCGTAGGCGGCAACTCTTGGTGCATCGTGAAGAATGTCAGAAGGCAGGATGGCTTCTGCTCCATATACCATGAAGTAAGGGGTGTAGCCGGTGGATCTGTTGGGTGTGTTCGTAAACTCCACGGCACACATGGCAATTCTTCCGCCTAGGCTCCAGCTTCTCTATGTAGCGGTGCCTCAAGACGTGGCTTGATTCCCTGCAGAATTAATCCATTGGCTCGCTCAACCTGACCATTGGACTGTGGATGTGCCACAGATGCAAGGTCAAGTCGGATGGCTTTCTCCCAACAATAAGCTTCCACTTCTCCGAGTGACAAGTTGCTGCCGTTGTCGGTGATAATGCTATGTGGGAGACCAAATCTCACCACTAGATCCCGGACAAACCTAAGGGAAGTTGCCCCATCAAGCTTTCTAATGGGTTTAGCTTCTATCCATTTGGTGAATTTATCAACTGCTACTAGCAGATGCGTAAAACCACATGGTGCCGTCTATAATGGACCAACCATGTCTAGCCCCCAGACTGCAAACGGCCAGGTTATTGGTATTGTTCGCAATTCTTCAGCTAGAACATGGGGTTGTCGGGAATAATATTGGCATCCCATGCATGTCTAAACCAGCTTGTCGGCGTCCGCCTTCACGGTCAGCCAGTAGAATCCTTGCCGGAAGGCTTTAGCGACCAACGATCGAGGAGCGGCGTGATGCCTGCAATATCTGAGATGGATTTCGCTGAGGATTTCAATACCTTCTTGCTGGGAAACACACTTAAGGTATACACCAGTAGTGCTTCTTTTGTAGAGCAGTCCATTGATTATGGTATAGCCCTTTGCTGGACGTACTATTTGTCGTCTTTCGACCTTGTCGTCGGGCAGAGTTTCGTGTTCGAGATATTCCATGAACGGTTTTGTCCAAGCCGTAGGGACCTTTGCCACTATGTGAACAAAAGAGTCGACTCTATCCGGGTTGTCGATGTCTACTCCCTTCATGGATGGTGTCCAAAGATGCTCCAGGAAAACTCCCGACGGAATTCATTTGCGCCCTGATCCAAGCTTAGACAGTAGATCAGCCGCCTTGTTTTGCTCCCTAGGTACATACTTGACCTCGTAGCCCAAGAAGCTCTTGGCTATCTCGTCCACTTCGTCTCGATATGCCGCCATCATAGGGTTCCGCGCGTTCCAGGTGTCAGCCACCTGCTGGGCAACCAAGTCGGAATCTCCACAGCAAACTATGCGCTTGATGCCAATATCCTTGGCTAGGTGTAGTCCGTGAATGAGTGCTTCATACTCCTCCATGTTGTTCGTAGCCTCGAAGTGGATCTGCAGAACGTAGTGTAGCTTTTCCCCAGTTGGTGACTATAGCAGTAAACCAGCCCCCGAGCCGTTGAGTAGCTTTGATCCGTCAAAGTGCATCACCCAGTACTCTGGCTCCGGGATTAGGATAATATCTGGCATCTCCATACAATCTGCGATAAAATCCGCCAAGGCTTGTGATTTGATAGCGTCGCTACTCTTGTAGGTGATCTCGAAGGCATCAAGTTCAATGCCCCACTTCGTGACCCTTCCTGTAGCGTCGATGTTGTTGATGATGTCGGACAGTGGAGCTTTGCTCACAACTGTGATAGGGTGCTCCTGGAAGTAGTGCCTCAGCTTCCGAGAAGCAAGGAACACTCCATAAGCTATCTTCTGGTAGTGCGGGTAACGCTGCTTGGACTCCGTCAAGACCTCGCTTACGTAGTAAACTGGTCGTTGAACTTTGTACTCATGCCCTGGTTCTTTCCGCTCTACCACAACGACGATGATGATTACCCGGTTGGTGGCCGCCATGTAAATTAACATGGGCTCCCCAGGCTCGGGTGCTGCAAGGATAGGCGCTAAGGAAAGTATCTCCTTAAGCTGCTTCAATGTTGCATCTGCCTCGTCCATCCACGTGAATTTGTTCGCCTTCTTCAGCAACTTGTACAACGGCAGTGTCTTCTCTCCAAGTCAGCTGACGAGCTGACTAACTTCTGCAACATAACCTGTTAGCCATTTTATGTCCTTTAGACATGTCGGCCGGTTTATGTTTAAGATGGCCTTGATTTTCTCAGGGTTGACCTCGATTCCACGCTGGAAAACGATGAAGCCCAACAATTTGCCGGCTGGAACCCCGAAGACGCACTTCTTAGGGTTAAGCATCATGTTGTATTTCCGAAGATTATCAAAGGTTTCATTTAAGTCGGAGATTAAGTCGTTTGATTTTTTAGACATCACCGCTATATCGTCCACATAGGCGTGAACGTTCCGACCAATTTGATAGTGTAGGCAACGTTGCATTGTCCGCTGGTACGTAGCACCTGCGTTTTTCAGCCCAAAGGGCATCGTGACATAGCAAACCATGCCATAGGGTGTAGTGAACGAAGTGGCCAATTGGTCTGACTTCCTCATCTTGATCTGGTGGTATCCTGAGTATGCATCGAGAAAACATAAAAGCTCCAAGCCAGCCGTCGAGTCAATGACTTGGTCAATGCGAGGCAAAGCAAACGGATCTCTGGGACATGCCTTGTTCAAGCCGGTGTAATCAACGCACATTCTTAATTCTTTGGTTCCCTTTTGGGTACAAGTACAGGATTGGCCACCCATTGGGTGTGAAGGACTTCTCGGATAAAACTAGCCTTAAGTAACCTAGCTATCTCTTTGCCTATGGCGCGTCTCTTCTCATCTCCGAAGCGTTGTAGAGGTTGTTTCACTGGTTTACATTTTGGATCAATATTCAAGCTGTGCTCGGCAAGTTCCCTAGGTACACCTTTCATGTCGGCAGGTTGCCAGGCAAAGATGTCCCTGTTCTCACGGAGGAACTCGACGAGCGCGCTTTCCTATTTAGGGTCCAGGTTCGTCCCAATGGCGGTGGTCTTGGAGGCATCGCCTACCACAAGTTCCACCGGCTTGGTATCGATGGCGGCCTTGAATGCTGGGGCGGAGTCAGAAATCTGTTTCTTCAACGCGGGCATCTCCAAGGCATCGACCTTGCTCTGGATCTCCTTGAATTCTTTGCTGTAGAGGATAGCTTCTGCATAGGCTGCTTCTCCAATCTCGCAGTCACTTGCTTCGGTAAAGCTTCCGGATATGGTGATGACACCGTTTGGTCCGGGTATCTTGAGTTTGTTGTAGACGAAGCATGGCTTGTCCATGAAGGTGTGGAATATGCCACGGTCGATGACGTGGTACACGCTCTTGAAGGGGACCACCTCAAAGGTCATGCATTCTTGGCGGTAATTATTGACATCGCCAAAAGCGACATGAAGTGTGATGCACCCAAGGGACCGAGCCTCCCGACCAGGAGCTACTCCATGGAAGATGGTGTTGGTTCGTCTTAGGTTTGCCTCCGTCAAGTTCATCTTCTATAGTGTATCCAGGTACATGATGTTGATGCTGCTTCCACTATCCACCATGCATTTAGTGAACTCATTGCCGTCAATTAGGGGGTTGATGACCATGGCGTATTGGTTCTCCGTAGGGATGAGGTCTGGTTGATCCTTCCTGTCCCAAGTAATTGGAATCTCCGACCAGCGCAGGAATTGGGGAACTGGGGGTAGAGTAGCCATCAGTATCCTCGTGGAGGTCTTCTGTTGTCGGACGGTGGGGGTGCCAAGGAAAGTGTGGAAAACTGCCGCCTTCTTCTCGAAGGGGTTTTTTCCCTTGCTGTCACTCTTGGCGGCGTGCTTGGGGTCAACGTCCTCGTCCATGTCACTTGAATCCTTGGACTCCTCCTCCTTCTTCTTCCCCTTGCCTTTGCCTCGCGGTCTGTTCTTCCAACTTCGTTTGTAGCCGGATTCCGGGTCCTCCTTGAGGTCATTGACGAACTTGCAATGGCGATTGGTGTGGGTGGCTTTGCTGTTGGCGCTGAGGTGTACGAGGCACAGCATATCACGGTACTCCTCGTAGGTTTGGGGAATGCGGAGCGCTGCCGAGGTAGTTTCACTTCCTCGCTGCTGCCCACGACCAGCTCCCCTTCCTCGGCCACGTTGTCCGCCATCACCTCGCTCTGCAAAAGTCATAGCGACCATGTCGGGAGTTTGCTTTTCTTCAGGCGCGGTCTTCCGCTTGGTACTGCTGTTCCTCCGAGTTTGAGTTGGAACGGCCATTGCCGGTAGGGAGCCACGAGCATCGTCGTCGGCAGCCGCTAACTCACTAGCCAACTGAATCATATGGTTCAAGTCTAGCTGGTGATTGTCTTGTAGGCGCTTCAGCTTATCTGGGAGCAACGTGCCTCTTTCCAACCCATCGATGAAGGCGGCCATGGAGGTCTAAGCATGCACTCCTGCGCAGGAATTCTTCATATCCAGCCAGCGAGAGAGGTAGGTGCGAGATGTCTCGTCTTTCTCTTGCACGCACCACTGTAGATCGCCAACAGTGCAGGGACGTTTGTACGTACCCTCGGAGTTCTTGGTGAACGCTTCTTGCATGTCCAACCAATTGCAGATGGATCTTTCCGGCAAGTCGAGAAAAACGAACCGACAGAAGGCGGAGGAGGCACCACGGTTGGAGGCGGTTGAAAAAAGGAATGAGGAATTTCAAGCCATGTTCAAGCTGCAGCAGGAGCAAATTAATGAACTTAGAATACTGGCCCGACAACAAGATCCTGCATTTGACAGTACGGTGGGCCCATCTCAGCTGATAAGCATCGTGGCTTCCATGGAGCTACAAGGTAATAATGTACTGCTGATCAAGAATAATGCACTGGTGACAGATGATACAGCCAGTGCAATGATGGTTCGCTACCCTGTGGATGAAGTCGAGGCAAGGACAGCTTGTGAGCTACATGTGACACTGAAGAACATTTCCATGAAGGTGGCGCTCGGTTTTGCTTTACCTTGTCCACTGGAAGCGACCTATCATGGACGTCAGATTCCAGCTGGCTATGCTCGTGTCGGTGTGGATGAAGTTGAACCGACATTTCAATCACTCGATCTTGACATCCCTGCAGGTGAAGGGGAGAAAACATTGGGAGAAGTGGAGAGTGGGATCATTCTTTGGAAAAAAGGAGCACATCTTGTTTCCAGGCTGGGCACCAAGGCGATCTTCTCCTCCGAGAAGCAATACATCACCTCTGAGGCCACCATCTCCTCCGAGAAGCAATGCATCACCTCCGACGCCACCATCTCCTATGAGAAGCAATAGTCCACCCCTCATCGAGACTGCAGCGCGAGTCCATCTCCATCTCTGGCGCCTCCGGCGTCCACTAACTCAAAGGGCTAAAAGAGAAAGAATAGCACCGCTTCGTCGAGGGATAACCGATGCACAAAACGACAAGATCCCCTACCAAGAGTACAACAGCCTCTTCCCAAGTTAGCTTACCACCGGACTGATGAGGAAAGCATGCTGATCTCCCAAGCCAAAGTGAAGGCCCATTTTGCACCAAAACAACCCGAACCAAAGTTGAAATTTGTTCCGAAAGTCAAGCAGCACTTCAAGGAATTCCTTGCACAACCACCCCAACATGTGTTGCATAGGAAAAATGACTATACACGCTGTCTTACGAAAACAGTGAAAGAGAAGACATCAAGCAGTAGTTCAAGGGGGAGAAGCTTAAGTGAAGTTGCCCAGCTCGGCAAACAGGCAAAACAATCGATCCCCCACTCAAGGTGTTACCCCAGCCCGCTCAAGATGCAATAAATATGGAAGAGGCTATTAAATTAGCCAAGGAGTGTCAAATGACCATCGAAGAAATTCTAGGCGGCGGAGAAATCGCCAAGGCACCAATAGCAAGGAAATATGTCTACAGGGAGTCTCTGGTCAACAATGAGGTATTCGATGATCTACCAACACATATGCACTTTTGCATGCCTGGTACTTGAAAGACACAAAGGAAGAGCGACAATTTCTCCTAGTAAAAGTTGGAGATGAGTACTTCCGTCCAGACATGATCTCTATTGAACTTTGTGAGTTATTTCAGTTATTCAACCTAGAAGCCCTCAACAAGTCCCTCATCAGCTGCTATTGTCTGTAAGTAATTAAGTCTCTAGCTCAGCTCGTTCAATTCATTGCATGTAGTTATCCTTACTATATCTCCTTTTGTACGCTATTATATGCAGAATAAAGATTTAGGAATGTAGAATAAAGGCAATCTATGGCATTGGGTTCGTTGGCCCAAACATAGTTAATGGACATACGCTAAGAGAGAAGCCCCCGAGGAAACGGAGGATAACTTGCTAATGTTTTAAATGGAGAAACATTACAAGACGCAAATACTATTTCCTTACAACGACAGGTGAGAGTCTTACTGTCTTGTACATATTCACTCTTTTTACTCAATGTTAAGTGTAATTGATGCGTATATAAACGTGCGCAACTTCCACTGGATTCTTCTAAACATTAACGTTGACCGTGCAAAAGTTGCAATCTTGGACTCGTTAAATAAGCCGATGGAAGACTACTGCAGCATAATTAATATGGTCCAAAAGTAATTTCAATCATTATCGCACTATATCCCTATCTCTTTCGTTCAGATATCAAGTAATTAATAACTCATTCATTCATTTCTTTTTTGCCGGATAGAGTTTGGAAAATGTTCATGAAGGAGGTTAAGGGTGAATGGCATAAGGAGCTGACTTTTCGTCGATCCCGGTAAGTAGTACGAGAGCTAGGTCCGCGCATCTCTTTAATTCTAGTTTTCATACAATTATCATGCTTGAATATTATTTGATTGAATTATATTCTTAAAAAGTGTGTGAGGCAGCCACATGGAACTAATTTATGTGGATACGAGTTCATTCGTGGGTGTATGGAGCAGGGCACGAACTTTCTTCAATTACGTAAACAATATATTCATAATTTATTTTATATCATAATTTTGTCGAGTTCTATTCATAATGATCTACTTGTTTATATGTAGTTGGATGCGACATGGGATAAGCTCTTACCATACCAACGCCTACTAGCAATTTAAGAGGAATTGTCTGGATTTTTGCTCAGAGACATCATAAACCCAAAAGGACAATACAACATGGATAGAACTTAAAGTATCCATGTAATGTAATGATCTTCGTGTAATCAAATCGAAGAGATCTAGTCCCGTTTGGCACTCGTATACCAAGTTGTATATATGTTTGTATGCTCGTGAGAGAAATTATATTATATATGCATCAACGTGTACAGCATGTAGTAGCGTAGAATAATATATATGTATACGAAAACTTGTTTGAAATGAAAACACAAAATGAAAAATAATTGAACAAAAAAAACCATTAATCCCCATCTCCTGACGCGGCAGCCGATTGCACCAAAACACTCTCACGGTAGAATACCTATAGTCTACGGGGTCACGTGGAGACCCTCTAGTTCCGGTTTATAACAGAAATGGGACTAGATGTCTATTTTCTACTTAGTGTATGCTAGAACAAGGACATCATCTAGAGTAATATAATATACTCTAAGTGATGTACTCGAATGGTAGTATATACACTTGTATTCTACCAACGTAGTACGGTAGTACTAGTAGCCACTAAGAGATACGATTGGCTAAGCTATACTATCTCAGTTTTGCATCCGAAATGGTGAGGTTGGGTTATTTTGGCGGGGTCATGTGTGCCAGGCTATTCTCACGTGTGGGAGACCATGAATTTCGTTGATTCTTCGAGAGAGTAGGAATTGCTTATTGCATGTTGTTCTCACCGACTGAAAATGAGGATGTATTAAAGTTTATGCTTACAATTCTTGTGCCAACCGAACACTCGATCACATCTCTAGAATATAATTTGAAGCCCTAAATTGATGGATGATTAATTCACAGGAGCCAAACAAGGAATAACAGAATGATTTCTTACACCATGTCTCTGTAATCCTCCATGTTCTTGTTGTCAGTCCTGCTTGCTGTCTCTTGAGCTTCATCCTAACTTGTCATTGGCATGGATTGCTCACATACGTACCTGGGTCTTGCAATTGCTGCTTCTCCTAGTTTGGTCCTGGTGAAGTGGAAGGGGTTGGATGAGACACAATATTTGTTACACAATCTGAGAAACCTCTAAACACATTCCATAAAATAATCATATATAGTAATTGTGCGCAGTCGCTGCAAATCCAGAGGGTATCACCTGGTATTCGGAGTTACAATCTACTGATCCTTAGCCCTTTAATTTGAATATCAGCATCACTGTTCTAATTCGAAAGGATCTCAAACCACACACTCAAATCATGTCATCTCCATGGGACCATCGTATATAGCACCCGCGATGATACTTTGTTCCATACCTAGCCTTGTCAAATAGACAGTCCTTCAGCATGAACCCCAACTTCGCTGCCTATTCGACCTCGATTCAGTATGGGCTATACTTTGTCCTACCTTTTTATTTGAGAACGTCTAATTTTTAAATTTAACTATGTGCCTTGTGTAAGAGTGCCGGCAGAAAACATTGTGTTGTGGTGTGATTTTCATGTACTTCCTCCATTTCATAATTCTTATCGTGGTGTAGTTCAAATTTGAACCAAAACCACGACAAGAGTTATGAAACAGAGGGAGTAATATGTAGGGAGAATGTGGTAAATGATTACATAAATTGTAGTACTATCTATGCATAAAGAATGCTCCAAGCGTACCAAGATTCATGAGTTTCCAACTTTGCACAATATCAACAATATGAAACTTTGACCATCATTTACAATGAGTATGTGAGTGAAATATTACCAAAAAATATTATCTTGTGAATTTTTCGATAACAAATGTCACCATATTTACACATATATATAGCCGATATAAAATATTTCTTATTAATTATTTCCTAACTGTAGACTATTGGATCCTGGGCTCCAATGAGGTCGAAACTTCTATAAATTCGAAAATCATAATTCAAATATATTCTGAAATTGTGTCCACGTTATATACATGTAAATGTGCAATGCGTATTTGTAAACTTCCATGAACAAATATCTGATTTGTGCGCTGCGAAAAAAACAATGTGTGGATCAAACTGTATTACCAATAGCGTGCACGTCTAAGATTTTATTCAGATTTTTCTGAAACTTAAAGATTGCGTTTTTCAATTATTTTGAAAAGTAGACTCACTAAATGTCGAGATCCATTTGGATTCTTGTTATACACATGCTAACACGCACATACTTTGCATGCATGCAAATCACAGCAATGAGATTCTTAAAAAATATTAAGGGATCAATCTTTTTTTTTGCGGGTAATTAAGGGATCAATCTGAGACATGTTTTTCATTACTATTCTTCAGCGGTACCTAGCCACGCATGAAATCAGAACCAACATGCATGTCATTTGAAAAACAAAATCAAAGAATATTGATACAAGACGCGTGTACATATCATGTGACGAAATTTTATTAGGTCCAAACTGGAGATTGGCAACTTGATAATAAAAAGACAAACCTTTCGAAAGGACGTATTCCAACCGGTTGGTGGCTTCAACCGGGACGTATTCCCCTTACCAACCGGGACGCATGTCCCTGGCCCCGTGCCCGTTTCAACCGGGACGCGTGCCAGCATTAGTCCCGGTTGGTGGCGCAACCGGGACAAATGCTCTGTGGGGTCGCGAACGGATAGCCCTTTTTCCACTAGTGTTCGGTGAGGTGACCTATACTAGCTATCGTGTATTAATGTTGTCGATTAAGTTTGGTTTCGTACTCCCTCTGTCCTAAAATACCCTGCATTCTGGGTTTAGTCAAAGTCAAATTTTATAAAGTTTGGTAGAATATATAGAAAAAGTTATAAACATTTATAGCACCGAATGTATATATTATGAAAATATATCTTATGACGATTCTAATGGTACCTATGTTGTATTATAGGTGTACATAAATTTTTTAATAAGTTTGGTCAAACTTTTGACCTTAACTAAACCCAGAATGCAGGGTATTTCAGGACAGAGGGAGTATAAGCATTTAGTGGTGGTACTATGTGCGTAGGTAGCATGAATGTATTGGATGTATTGGAGCCGTTTTTTTTTTACCTAACCAGTTTGGACAAGCTAGCTAGGTGTTAAGGGTGTAGCGGCATATACATAGGGGCTGCCTAGTATAGCTAATCGGCGTTGTTGTGTAGTGAGATAAGATGAAAGTTTGCAAGTACTGAAAACCGTCCATTAATAATTCCATGTGGAAGGTGCTCTTCGTGTGGGGTAATCAAATTAACATGCAATTCTAGATCTAGCTCAAAAACGAAACGAAAGGAAAGGAAAGCCCAGCATGCATATATATCTCCCGTTAAATTCATAGGTAATTGATAAGTTTCTTAGGTCGAAGTAAATCATCAGCAGAAAAAAAAAGGTTATGTAGGTATGACACGATGGATCGAGCGAGGTCGAACAGACAACGAAGGCGAGGCCGGGACAGCGAAGGACTGTTCACCTGACAAAGGCCATGGCAAAGAACACATCACCCAGATACTGTACCAACAAAGCCTACACATATATTCATTCATGCATGCATGCATGCATCATGTCTATCATCCGAAGCACCACCTACTCATCACACCACCCATATATAGATTATTTTGGTTCGAGCCCTGCAGAAAACGCACAGAACAACAGATCTATCATCAGGTAGGTACGCACATATATAAAAACCTAGGGTCGATCTGAGCATGCTTGCACTTTGGAATCCCGCGGCCGGCCTATACGTACGTACCTTTGATAACCCGCGATTTTCCATGGTGGGACGACGTACGAGCGAGTCGACGACGACCAATGTATATGATGTATATATACAGAATTATGCATGCACAGTACTACTACTATAGTATAGCATGAATAATAATATTGGCGATGAGAATATATGCATGTTGGGAAGGTAGATGCATATGTGGGGCATTTTATATAGGCGCGCGCGCGGCAGATCATCGATCGAGAAGCACGCGCGCGCGACCCCGGCCGCGCACCGACACCGTCCCGACGGAAGATCGACGAGGTTGGTTGTAGGTGGTTGATAGCTCTCGGAGATATGGCCCTGTGTGTGCGGTCTGTGTGTGTTGCGTTGCCGGCCGCGTTGTTGGTTAGGAGGTAGTACGTTTTGACTTGTGGGTGCAGCTAGCCAAAGGGCACGTGACCTCCTCCCGTCGCATGCATGCACCTAGCACCCAATGCACCAACCCCTCCCGGCTCGCGCGTGGGCTCTTTACTCCATCTGACCTACTACACCAGAGTGATCAATTAAGCATTTTAAGAGCAACGTTACAAGATTGCTTACAAGTCACCATTTTTTTTGTTGTACTAGTAATAAAGATAGCGATCTACTAGCAGATTTCTTAAACCCTTCTCAGTTCGTTCATTTTGTTTAACGATCTTTCAAAACATTATTACATCTCTTTCATCACCAAAATATACATCAAAATCAACATCACCAGCACGCACCCCCACCCCTAGGTCCCCCACGAGCACAAGCTCTACAAATTTTCGTAGTACTTGCTAAGGTAGGTCCTAAGCCACATCACCCTGTGTGGCTCAACCATGCTCATGAAGCTTGTCCCTTGAGCCTTGTTGTCAATAAGGTTGCCGAGAGCCGCCATGAGAGACTCCTCGGTGAAGCCAACCATATCCATTACAATCCTATAGAAGTCGGGGTGCGTGTCTGTTGGCTTGTTGTCCCTGGTCGCTAGATCGACGTCTCTGACTGCATCGGTGATGTTGGTGAAGGCCTAGATCTCATCATCTGCAAATTCTCCACTCTTCCTCTTATCAGTAGGTGCATGGACATGGGTAGGCTTGTCTGGGTCATCGAGGATGATGGTCTCGGACTCCTGAGTGTCAACTTCTTCCTTCGGTGAAGGAGTAGGTGTACCGAGGGGCTCATTGGACCCCATGGAAAACTTGCCAGTGGCCATGCCGAATGAGAAGATGGTGTGCATTTCATTGTGATTGGCGATGGGCTTGTTGAGGAAATCAATGTCCTTGGGGTATTCTAAGGAAGCAACACATATGGCTAGTTAGTTGTGCAATGTAGTCATCAACGGTCACGTAAAGCAGGTGCAATAGAGAATGCTAACCATGATGTGGCCCTGATAGTACTCAGCCTCTAAGATAATGCAGCAAATATCATCATCCCATTAAGCCCCGCTTAGGTCTCTAAGCTTGCTAACATGTATCCACCCCACCCTCCACTTTCTCAGGTGGTTGTACACTTGAGTAGAAGTCACCTTAGCCACACAATGCTTAAACAAAGCCTTGTCTATGAGATGGACCTCCTTAAACCCTTTGTCCGTACAGACGTCACTCTTGATAATCTCGCATATTTTCTGTAGTACAAAAGTAGACTGAAAGGGTAGCCACTTCATGGTGTTCTTCATATGTGCATTGTGCACATTGCTCGCATTGCGAGCATCTGTGCTTACTGGGCCTTGTGTTCCTTTGCCAACCTCATGGCCACCTTCTGCACAAGGTTGTGCACACTCTGCGACATGGATCCTAGCTGAGCATGTTGAGACAACACAGAATTTTGAGATGGCTCAACATGCACAAAAAGATCATCATCAATGGCGGATGCGAGTTATCGATATAGGAGGGGATCTGCGACTCCCCTACTGGGACAAGGGCCTAGCTAAACTCATCGCACAACGAGTCCTACAATATACATGTCATGCACATGCTCAACATACCAAGCTAGAAGCAATGGAAGCAATCAAAGAAAATAGGGTGTAGACCGACATGCTAACGATTATACTACAAGCAAAGATTTAAACCAGTCTAAGATCTAACGATCTAGCTCATATCTACAATCAGTGCCATATAGTAGTCACATATCTCAGATTCTAACTCAACGGAGCATATATGCAGTGGATGGTACTTACAGTCATCGTTGGTGGTGGAGGACGAAGCGGAGATCTTGAAGATATCGACCTTGTCGCCTTGCCGTTGTCGCAGTCGCCATCGTTGTCGCCACCACCACCTTACCTTTTTCACCCACCAGAGGAAGAGAGCTCGAAGGGGGAAATGGTGGTTAGGATTTAGGCGGTGATGGGAGAAGTAAAAATAGGGAGAGGGTTTCGACGGGAGGTGGAGGACGTCGTTGGTGGTGGAGGACGAAGCGGAGAGCTTGAAGATATCGACCTTGTCGCCTTGCCGTTGTCGCAGTCGCCATCATTGTCGCCACCACCACCTTACCTTTTTCACCCACCAGAGGAAGAGAGCTCGAAGGGGGAAATGGTGGTTAGGATTTAGGCGGTGATGGGAGAAGTAAAAATAGGGAGAGGGTTTCGACGGGAGGAGAATGAAATACTCCTGCCCCTTTTTTTGCTGCACCGCGAAAGCTCGCGTCATCTCTATGGTCACAACAGCGTATGCAAACAGAGATTGGCTCTACGGAAACAGAGGGCTCTAAGAAAACGGCCATTATCGCTGGGCCTAACTGAGCGCAACAATGCGGAGCTGGCCCGGCCTACCAATCAGCCCAAATTTGTATCCCTAGGACCTATTTCCAACTCATGCAGACTACCAATCACGCCCTTACTGCAAGTGGCTGTGTAAATCGGTTGATGCACCTAGGCAGGGGCTTTTAACCTATTTTTCATTTAAAAATGGTATGCGGGCACCGACGCAAAAATGAGATGAGAAAAAGTTAGTGTTCTACCGGAGCATGGACTCATCATGTGTGTTAAATCACTTGTTTTCTTTGGAGTTAAGTATGCAAGCAGTTTATTTCTAACTATGTTGTTCACAATGTTCAAGCCTCTTATCTCTTCTTTGGGGTCAAGTATGCAAGCAGTTTCTTTTTAACTATGTTTGGTCGCGATGTACAACGATCAAGCCTCTTATCTATGGCAGGAACACTGCACTTACCATGCTTGGTATCCAGGGAGAAGATGATCGTGTCTGTGCCTACAGCACAATACAGCTGGGTACAAAATGAATCAGCTAATCTTACCACAACAGGCACACACACACGAAAAAAAGATCTGACTCTTCCTCGGCCCAGCTGCCTCTACGCATACTGTGACAATGCTTCTAGTGATCTGGCTAATCAGTTAGTTGTCAAGAGGTCCACTGGTCAGGGACGGTGAGGAAGTACTTGGACATGGCTTTCCTGAACCTCTTCTTGTACTGCAACGGAGATATCACGGTAGGGGCTTCATTCTTCGGGCCACCTAGGATGCCCGAGGCCTTCACCCAGGTCTCTAGCTGTTTGTCCCACGTGTACTGGCGCAGGTAATCGATGATGCCAATCACGAGTTCTTTCTTCTCCTCATCAATTCCAACAAGAAGCGAGTAGTCCATGACAGCCGCTGACTGCAAAGTAATAGATAGAATTACAACCAGTAAGGAACATTTTTTAGACAAATACATAGCGGCCAGTGGACAAAGGAATAAGATTGTCTCAGCAAGCTGAACCTGGATAGTTCTTGTTAGTCGCTAACATTATTTGCAAGATTAAAGCAAGGCATGCAGCTTGTGGAAGATGAAAATATGACAGAGTGACAGAAACAGTGTGTTCTTTTCATTTGGAGGCTGCAATATGTGCGTTCATACCCTCCAGAAAAGAACTGTCAAGTCGGTTGAACACTAATATGCACAAAGAGGTATACTATATGGTATAAAATACAAACACGGGGAAGTGTAAATTGGTGCTAATAATGTGGCAATATGAAAGTTTGTTAGATCTTAAATGTATTGGTTAAACAGTACTATACTATGCAGAAAGCAGTGTAACAACATACCGCAAGAAATGAAGTATCATTCCAGACAGCTCTTTCCAATATTCGTTTTGCCCGGCTCCCCAAAAATATAGGCTTTGTATGCAATGCCTCTATGAGGTTTGAATCTAACAAGACTTTACTGTCACCCGATGTGTAACGAGAGCGTAATGAACCTTTAAGATCATACACCCTAGGTATCTTCCTTTCGAAGAAAAGATTCTCCATCACCATCAGGTCCATCTTTACTTCCTTCCCACCTTTCAAGCCCTTGACATTAACCTGAATTTAAGCAAAGCCAGCAAGATCAAATCTAGGAATTGTTTAGTGTTTGCACTTGGCAGTGGGATAAATCATGGATAGACAATTTTGAAGTAAAACAGACCTGATACAATCCTACTATTTTTGCCAGGCACGTTGGACTACCAGACGTCAAGGATTCCATTAAATACTTGAAGTACTGAGGAGCAAATTCTACAAAAGAGTCCAGCTCTGTCTTGGTGACTTGCTTGATTATGAACCTCTCATCCAATGTCCTTGCAAAGTAAACATTGCTTTTCCCACCTTGCGCAGACCATCTCTTGCAGCGACTCAGTGAGCGGATGTAATCAATATCCTTTGGGCAGCATTTCTTTCTAAGAGCAGCAAAATGCTTTTCAAAATAACAAATCACAGAGAACTTTGCTTTATCTGCAGGAAGAGGAGTTTCGTCGTCAAAAGAGAACTTAAAGTGAGTTTCCTTATATTCCAGACTGTCTTCTTGTGAGGGCAAGGACCCCTCAAGCCCATGGCTGAACTCGGTGGCATTTGGAAGATGTGAAAAACTCAAAACTGAATTTAGTTTCCGTGTGACTAGCTGCACATATTCTTGTGAAGTCATGGCATATGCAACAATACTGGTGGGTTCATCATCATAGACTGCAACAACAACATCCTCATTGCCAATCTGGGGCAAGAGCAAGCGTGCCCCATCATCAACCATATGTGAAACGGATGAGATATATGTGGGTGCACGAGTAAGAATAACACTTAGTTTCTCTATGGCCCCAGGTGACCTTTGAGAACAAGCCCTCCTTATGTTTGGCATTGGATCTTTTGTGATGCTTGTCAAACCCCCAAAGGACTCAGCCGATCTGAATGACGACAGATGCAATGAGGTAGGAGCTAATCCAGTGCGTTCTCGCTTACGCGATGCCAGTGTAGAATCAAATGAGTGAATTCTAACAGGGGCATTCTTGTAACTTCGATTTTCCAACAAGCTAAAGGATCCATTTCCATCAATGTTGGTGAAACCTTGTGAAAGATCATACTGTAAATCCCTAGAACCAGTCCATGCCAAATCAATATTATCAGAAAAAATAGATGCAAGTGAGGGTAACCGCTCAACAGGTTTCGTATCAATGGCAGCTTTAGTACTTGGCCGTTCATTCTCTCTGTTGAATTTGCTGAAGACCTTGTCAAGATCTTCTGTATCATCAACAGGACAATCAACTATATCAATCTGAAATTTTTTCCCAGCCATATTGTACTCGTCCTCATTCAAGCAGCCCTCTCTGGATAACAAAGATTTTCCTGGACTTCCTGAAAGCTTTTTTGGACTTCCTGGTAACTGCAAACATGTGGGTTTCCCAATATTTGTATCCACTTGAAGCAAATCTGTTTTCCATTCCTTCAGTCTGATGTCCAGGAGAATTTCAGTAGCAGGATTAGTCTTTGAAACATGGCCATTTGTTACAAGAAGTGAATCTATGTAACATAGCCTACGATCCCAAAGGTAAGCATCAAGAATAAGACCACGCCTCAAGCGGTTGAGCTCAAGAATATCAATTGATGCCTGCAAGTAGCTATCTCTAATAACTGGTAAGAGCAAAATCTGCATAGGGAAAAAAAAGTTAAAATCAACATAAGCATTTGCATCCCATCATAAATGCGTGTAAGACGAGAAAATCTGACTGCATCACCTCGTATTCATTTCTTTCCATGTTCAGCAAATCCTTCATCTCAATTACCTGCCTTCGAATACCAGTCTTGACTGGTTCATCCTCAATTAGAATACTCTTCTCAGTGCGATGGAGAAAATCAGTTATCTCCCAATGCAAGGATTTCATTTGGCCATATATCTACAAAAAGAAGTACATGGACATAGTATTTATTCTTCAGGACACAGCTAATTAACAAACACATATGATGCAGATAATGAATATAACATCATTTTTGAAAATCACATACCTCAACTGCCACCGTTTTAGTCCAGTCTTGCGGACTGTGACAGTTGAAACACATTACTGAGGGGGGGAGGTTAACTGATAGAATATCAACAGGAGAATATCGGAAGAAGGCCACCATGTTCCCATATCTGATAAGTTAGCAGGTAAATTCAGATTTCATTGCGGATTCAACAACAAGAATTTGCAAGGGGTATAGACGACATGTACCCATAGAAACGAAGACAGTCCCTCTGGAGAGAATGCCCACAGCTTGCAACTCGGTTAGCAGTAGCATGATTTGAAAAGCTTAGCTCCAAGAATTTCCCAAATGACAGGCCCCAAGCAGCATCTGACAAAATTACTCTCCGCGTAGCAGGTGGTACACCATTCTTAGGTTCGCACTTGAGGCATCTATGCCACATCCATATCCTGCCATCATGCTCACCTGGCAACTTCTGAGACAGAAGCCGCCTAACACTAATTGTTAAGCTCCCATGCTGATGAATATAGCACCTTACATGTGATTCAGATGGTTCTTTACATGATTGACAGCAATAGGCCTGATGAAGAAGATAGACAAGATATTAAGTTCAAATACTAGTGAAGTTCCAATATGATATATTGAACATCAACATACAAATGAGTATGAGAAATACCTGATCAAATAAGTCTTCCCGGAGGTATCTCCCAAGTGGCTTATCAAAGCTACCGTAAAACTTTATGCGGAAGAGCTGTGGACGCTCACATACCAGGCTTTTGGGGATACAAGTGCTTGACAAGGAAACTAAGATGCTCTGATGGTTGTCAGAGGTAGGAAGGTATTCACCAGAAAACTCGGTTTGGTCATTCAGGCCTCTTGCAGGAAAGTCATGATGTGTTTTATGATTCCACTGGTCTACTTCTTGACATTTCTCCCCTGGTAACACGTGTTGATTGTTACTGTTTGCAATGGTAAACAATGTAGACTAATAGAAATACTGAAAATGCATCACAGACTCACGGTACCTGAAGTTCTTGAATCACTATCCAAGAAATATGGAGGTATTTTACACCCACTGCATGAATCAATTTCATGGGATAAGTAATGATCAACAGGAGATTCAGATCCTCTATGCTCAAGAGGCGATTCAGATTCCCTGTGCTCAACAGGAGATCCAGATTCCCTATGATCAAAGATGACACCTTCGCCTCCCACATCCAAAGATAATGAATTAGGTGATACCAAATTTTCCTCAAACATAATACGTGAATCATTGCCTTGTACTTGAAGTTCATGAGACACATCAACAGATACAGGAAAATAGTCTGCGTCACTTCGCATATCTGGCACCACTATCACAGGCCTCGAAGGAAATTTAGGAAGAGTTGCTCCTTCATCAGCAAAGAATGATGTTTCCAGAGAGAGGTGATAAGCGGCAAAAACTGCAAGTTGTACTGCACGCTTAATTTTCTTTAGTTCCTCCCTACAGGCCCCTCTCAGTAAAACCTAAATAAATTGAGACAAAATTATTAGAAATCTAATAAAATGTGAGAGAAAATTAAAATTTCAGTTTCAAAATAGTTACGTTAGTAATCTATATCGGTCACCTAACAACCAAGTGTTTCATGCTTAATGTTAGCAACATGACTTGAATAAGATGTTCATGGAATTGCAAAGAGATACTTACTGTGCAGCCCAAACGCCTTGGGCAGCCTTCAAAAAACATCAGCGTCTTTGTTGACCTCCTGTTTGTCTGCTTTCCTGACGGGAATTCCAGAAATTTCTGCACCTTGAATGTTTCACATTGGCCTAGCCTTGCCGAAGCAATATTGTCAATTGAAGAGGCAATCTGTGCTCCAGTGCATCTTGATATCCTCTCCAAAAGCGGCCTCTTAACATTTAAAACTAATGAAATTCCTTTTTCCAAAAGCTCTTGGGCATATGATGAGACACTTCTCTCAACTAGCAGCACATTTGGTCGCCGAGATTCTATCTTTCCAACAATCATTCTCAGATGCTCCTTCTCCTGCATTAATGACATTTCTTCAGCAAAACAAACATAACAACAACAGCAATAGAGATGCAACTGAATAGTAAGTGCAAACCTGTTCAAGTATATTGTCAATAGATGCTAATTTATTAGTGACCCTCTGATATTCAAGTGCTCCCCCTAAAATGAGCAATTTCACATTCTTATGCTCAGAGATCATGCGTTTGTGTTTTAAGTTCTTGGAACAAACGACTCCTCTAATAAGATCGCTGCATAGAAGAAACTTCCTATGAGTTTCACATGCGGGAAATGGGAAGTGTAATCATGTAAATAGTAGTGTGAACACAGGAAAGGTAACATACCTATCAATCGGATTCCCGGATGCAATACATTTTATCTTCACATAATCAGTAGGATCCATGCTGCCACCTTTCTTTGTATTTGGTCTCACATAACTAGCAGCCAGCCAGGATAAGGAGGACACTACCTCAAGCCAACTTATGCGACCATCATCATTTCCCACACTGATACCTTCTCCATTCAGTAATTGAGCCACTAGAGCTCGAAAATGGCCAAGCACTGCATTCCTCAGACCCTCTTTATGAGCTTTCTCTGTGACCATGCCAACACCAACAATTTTGTTAGTGCTAAAGCAACCAAGAGCAAGAAGATTGCTCGACTCCTCAACCTCCTCATCATCCTCATCGTCGAATCCAAATAATCTCGACTCGGCGTCATCACCCTCATCTTCCGGCAGTGGTGGGCACCAAATATTGGCATCAAAGTCAACTGGATGTCCAGCTGTGTCACCTTCCATACCGCTGCCAGCGACACTGCCATATCGCTTAGTACCATAACCAGGAGAATCCAGGCTGAAACGGCCGTTTCTCCTGGATGTTTGTGTGCCGTCATTCTGCCAAACCATCCAGGTTGGGCTCTCCAAGGGGCTTAGGGTTGTAGACCGGTTGAGCTCGTTAGCGGTGCTAACACTAAGAGACTCAGTGTCCGATAAGTCATGTAAGTAGTCATTCCCTGGGGTGAAAAGTTGAACCCCAATCTCGTCATTTTCTTCGCCATCTGCTCTCCTGCATCCATGAAAACCAGTTCCGGTACAAATCAGCACAGTAAGTAAATCGATTATAAAATACAAGGTTAACAAGCATAATGATCCATGAGAGTTACTTGCGTGTTTTCACTACTCATGAACTAGTCACCGATTTTTCTTTCCCTTATAATAATAATCCGCCTAGCACGCCAAGACGTTGAGGTGATCTAATTTTGTCCGCTCTTTATTTTGAAATGACACCCTACTGAATCCCGTTTTCAGTACATAAAAATGAAAGCAAGGCGGTGGATGCGGAGCCATGCCACCGTACCTGACAGCATGGCAGCGGAGAAGCTGCGGCGAGGAGATCTGACGGCGGAGGGCGATGGCACGCCTGCCCCCGGATCTCGCGGCGGACGGCGGCGGCGGCGAATCAACTGGGGATACGTCCCCGCTGCGCGGCGGCGTCGGGGGCAACGGCGGCGTGCTCTCCTGGCGGGCTTCTTCGTCGGCGGCGACGGGCGTGGAGCCGGTGATGAGGGCTCGGAACTTCTGCACCGCCCCCAGGACCGAGAACTCCACCACTCCCATCGCCAGCAAACCGTGAATTTCAACTCCGGAAAAAGGAAGGATTATAAGGAAACAGAAATAAAAAAACTACTCCGTAACAAAGATATGCTAAAAAGGCTGCACGCTAAAATTCGCGTCCGCCGAGGCTAAAATTCCTCTCCGGCGACGCGAAGGCAGCGGGTGGCCCGAATCGTAAAACGTGCGGGGAAATCCTTCTTCTGTGTTTGTGTGTCTTCTTCTTCGACTCTGTGTAGTGTCTATGTACAAGCGGCGCCTAGTTAGTGTGAGGCATTTGGGGGTCAGCCAATGCCCGACTGGTGCGGGAGCATAGGTCGGGTCGCTGGCCGGCCGTCGTGCGGCTGCGCTACGAGCGCGCCACGGCGGGTATTGCCCAGGCGTTGGCGCGCGGGATGACGACGTAGAGGGAGGAGAGCATGGCAGTGGAGGAAGGAGTTGGGAGCTTGGAGGAGGAGGAGGAGGAGGAGGAGCGGACGGAGAGAGGGGAAAAACTTTCGGCAATGGCGGTGAGAATGAGGAGAGAGAGGTACTAGTAGTAGAAAGGAAGTGGAGGTGGGGTCTTTAATTTCCGACGGAGGAAGAGTGGTTTTATGAAGAGAAAAAGACGGCATTAATGGCTGATTACTGCACAAATTGGGCAGTCTCGAGATATTTACTTAGGAATATTCCAACAAAATAAATATAGAAGTTTGGAATTGAAACGATACCATTTTTTATGTAATCAAATCCGTGATTCCAAATTCTATGGACGGACGGATAAGATCGATTGGGGGCGTGTATAGCTTTTGGCCGGGTCTCCTAGGACTGGAGGTGGGAAAGATGAGGCAGAGATTTTGTTCCATGTTTCCCCTCGGGCTGCTGATCACTTCTTGCTAATTTGGTAAACCCTCATTAAAATAAACACATTGAATGCATACTACTAATGATAAAAAAAAGAATGCATACTAGTACTAATTATATTCCTTATTTTATTAATTAATTATGTTATTACCATGTTCCAAAAAGTAAAACAAAGTTGTAGGCGGACGCATCGGATCCATTGGGTTTTATGAACTTTGTGTCTTGTATGGAGCAAAAATGAGATGGGGCAAGAGAGAGGAGATTCTGTGTTTTTTTCGGGCTGCCTCTCATCTCATGATTATTCTCGAAAATTTGGTAAACACCTCACTAAGAAAAGCACATAAAGGCTAGCTATTGTTTATTTTCTCATTTTTCTCTATTTTCTACCAGTTTTCCCTAAATTTAAATTATTTTATTGATTTTTTGTCATTTCTCTGTTTTTTCGCACGTATCATAGCTACTGAGATATTGTACCCTCCATAAAAAAATTAGAGTAAATGCCCAAAATCAACAAAATTTTGTCCAAAAATGCAACAGAATATAGTACAAAAGTGTAATACACATTGGTGTAAAAATGCAATAGAGAAAAAATATCAACTAACGATTTAGTTTTAAAATCACTATTGTCCTGTATGTGAGAGCAGCCCAGAAAGAAAAACCTCGTCAATACACGAGTGATACACACATTTTTAAAAAGCAATGTGTGCGGTTAGTACCAAATCAAACAAATATGTACGCTTAGGACTACTATATCAATGCGAACTTTTATTTTAATTAGTCAACTGCGGACCTGAGCCTCCAACCTATACCCACACGTATGTGTGGCAGATTATATATGTCAAGTACATAACGATGGTATCAATTTGAGTGCACGTGAACCAGGGAATTTTAAATCGGAATAGGATTATTCATGGAGCCAAAAGTGGATAGAGGACCATACTAATCCCACATGGCTATATATATCAGATAGTTATTATGTGGATTGAATGAGCAATATTGTCCTAAATGGTGAGTAATTTATACTATGTAAAACAATGCCATAAATTGGATATCTTGCCAAATCAATAGTTGTCAACGATAGCCATTGAGGGCTTGTTTTGGTGCTACATTGATATTTGTAATGAATTGTTTGATTTTGTGCCATCTTGCAAATTGATGCCATTGCATTAGGAATTTCTATATCGATTAAATGCACATATTGCATGTACTATTTGAATATAACCCCCACCCCTCCACCAACATGCACACACAAAAATACATTTATGAATAGGGTTAATCTCTTAGACGATAGTTTGTGAATTTATTCCATTTATGTCAAAAACTATTTCTCTACGTGTTTCTAAGAAACGTAACTATTTGAATTCAATGAGCTATATGGGATTTTCCGTAGACTTTTAATATGTGGAATTTGTCTCTGCCATAAATGTCTTTTAGTTCAAAGGAACAAGACAAACATAAGTTTTTGATTTTCTTAGAAAATGAATAGCAATGCTCCGACCTCTATATATTGCAATGATGCAATATGCACGCAATCAAAATGTTCAAATGATGTCTGAAGCTTGACTTCCGGAAGGCAAGAACAAGCCGGGGCGGAGCCAGGATTTAGACTTGTGAGGGGGGAGCAATGAAAACCTAGGAGCTAGACAATGACCACGTAAGCGGCCGGCTACAATGGCATATCATTGCTAGGTCAAGTATATAGAGATATCAAGTCTAAAAAAATCAATATCAAAAAAATACTTGACTGTTAAAATTGGCTAGCAAATTCCTGATTTGTACGGCAACTTTGCCACAAGGTAGCTATTTTTCACTAATTTATAACTTTCTTATACGTAGACTGCTATTGAATCCCAAATTTTCAACACTCAAGGCCAGATTCGAGATCGAATCAATGGGATGGAAAAAATCAATTTACTATATTATTTGACTGAATAGGTGGGGACATGATGCTGACTCATGATAAGAGGGAGAAGATTAGTGGTTGCCATGGAACTACTTGGCTGCCTTGATAAGCCAGGAATAAATGTCTAACATCCGCAATGGCAGCGAGCGGCGCCTGGCTTCGTTGCAGCCTAGGAATAGCAAGTAAGATCAATCTGATAGGTGAGAGCGAAAGTGAGAAATAACCAAACTCCACGATCGCCCATTGCCCGTACATGGGTAGCTAGCATATGGACGGGCTATCCTCTTTTCTGGTTGGGCTTCACTTCTTGCAGAAATAGTTGAATTTAGGCTTAAGTAAACTGAACCGGGAGAGTATTTAGTATCATTATGTGTGTCATTAGTATGTACATGCACTAATCACACCTCTGCAAATCCTTGAGGGGGCGAATAGTTGAGGTGGGTCTAACCCTGCTGCTCCCCCTGGCTCCGCCCGTGAGAACAAGAATATGCCACAACAAAAGTACGCCATGCGGTGGCTAACATCAAGGAATGATGACACTAGTAGCGCAACAAAATTAAAATTTAGATTCAAAACACATTCACAAAAGTTGGACATCGCATGTCACAGTAGGAGCACCAAGACAACGTAGAATACAATACTAATATGACAATTATGTTAAAACCATATATTGCTGGATGAGTGCAAGTTTTAGCTATAGGGTTCACATACCGAACCCAAAACAATGACTCCACGAAAAAGTTGATTTTGCGAGTATTGTCATGTTGGATCTAACCAACAAACACAAGTTCAAAATCACTCGTGTGGGCGACCAATAATCCCAACATGATTTGACAAACCAATGAAGGCTACATACTTCTCAATTCATTTATGTGTGAATAGTGCTCATCGAGTCGAGAACTTGCTTGATTCTTGACCATATGTTGTCCTCCAAAAACAAAATTATTGTGTGAACATTTTTTTAACATCGTGAACAACTATTTTATATTACGTAAATATTTTCATCATGATGCAACTCGAAAACGCACAATTGTAACTCGTGTGCAAATCTCAAGCATGCATACCACAAAGGTGATTCAACGGCCGGGGACTTGATCGAGCTTTACATTAAATCTCTGTTAGATGAGAATTAGCGAACCAAAGTGCACAGGAAGACATTTTGATGGTTTATATTCTGGCAATGTCTTAGCCTTCAATAGTAAATCAAATTTGCTGTCTTTTGGCCATGGAAATTGGCCCCTGCGAAGTGTTTGAGCCACACGCATGTTCACACCCTAACCAAGCTGGCATCATTTGACCATACATAATTTCGAACCTAGCTTGATCGATCGATGTTGTGTCCCGCATGCATGAGCCCCACGTACCTACCTAGCTGGCTGTTGCTTGCTGATCATAAAAACAATTATTTTGAATCACTTGGAAAGAACGAATTATTTTATGAATTATCGACATGTACTTTCGGGTCAGGGAATGCATCCAAATGTTTGACCAGATAACGTCCTGAGTCAAATCCAATCATCGCCCCCGGAAGACATGGATAAGGGAATCACTCGTGCTACTATACCCTATCAGCAGAAAAGATTCATCCACATTAAAATGTGTTATAAAATAATTTGGAAGCGTCACTAATTAATAAAAGTGTACCTTAATAATATGATGTCACGCGCATTGCCCACTGTGTAGAATACAGTGCACGCAGGACACAGTACAAGCCAACTAGTTAGTTTTAAACAATAATTTTATAGGTTGGTTCAATAAAAGTAGGTACTCTCTGAGGTACTATACTAGTTTGCATTCACGATTAGCTTATTGCAAATCACTATGTACCTGCTTCCCGCTCCCGTGACGATGCTCTGTGGTATCCTGCTCATCTGGGACTGATCGGATGGTCCGTTTATGAGGAAAAGGAGGTGACGAGCACGCAGGTGGGGGTCGGCGCAAGCGGCCAAGTTTGATTGCATGGAAAGCGTGGCCGACTCTGATCTGGATCCTTCACAGTCGCCCTCAGATTCCCCGGTTTGCTCGCTCGCCAGCTTTTTGTGCACCCATGGGCGGTGGTGCTGGCTGGCGCCCGATGAACGTACGCCACCCGCATTCTCAGACCCCATGTCAGGTGGGCTGGGACTGGCCTCGGAAGTACCAAACGTCGTGCACGCGCGCGTTGTTTCCGGCTTCGCACTGCAGTCGCCATCGCGGCTAATCACTTTCGCCATGCATCCTTTTTTCAGTTTCACCCTCAACTCGATCCGAATGCTTATTTAGAGACACCAACACGATACAAGTTCAATCTCTCTTAATATTTTTCAAGAAAAAATTACGTTGAGTTTCAAAAGAAACATCCTCTGCACCCAAATCTCTTGAGAATAATTCCTTATTATTGTTTCTATTGTGTAATCAAGTTAATTTTAGTATGTAACATATAAAACGTGAACTAGTTTTGTGGCCCCCAGCAACGACGAAGCCAGGGGAGACCAGCACGGGCCACGGCTCCCCCAACAATATGAAAAAACTCAAGATCCTTAGATTTATTAGATAAATACTTGTATATCATCTTCTATGGCCATCTCTCGGACAGCCTATACTAACTAAAATACATGGTAGCTGCTCACAGAAGATCATAAGAAGAAAAGTGAGAAGCCCACTTCCTTTCACACACACGTCACGGCTGGAGCTCTGCTCTCATCTGTCTCGGTACAACTCTCTCTCTGTGTTTTGTTCTTGCTTAAGCAACGAAGAAGGCAAGGCCGAAAGGCCTAAAAAATTCAGCAATTTGTTTATCTGATTCTCTCTCCTACGATTTAGAGCATGTCAAGACTTCACACATTAGAAGATTTTTCGGTCCTATCTTCTAATTTGAAGTATACATTTGTGGATCTAGTTTCTTCTTTTCTAAAAATTATTAGTTCGTCGCCATCCAATTGCAGATCACTTCTATACCACCTCTTTTGTAGATGGTTGATGATGTAATCAAAGGAGTATAATAGTGCATATTTTGCTATAACCATGATTTCCACCTATATATAGTTTCCATGTTACTTCACTCTAGAGTTATGATCAATGTTTGGCCCCTGTGTTGTTTTCCTGCCTCCGTCGTTGATACTTGTATTTTGCATCATCATTTTTTGGATCTTTATGCACTATTTAGAATCATATTTATCTTGATCTATTATTATTTATGCATATTTAGATGATTTACAGGACTTTCCTACAAAGTCCCTTTCATTGGTATTTAATTTTTAGGAGGCGGAAAATCTCCTTTTTCATGTTTTCGTTGTTTCAGGACCTTCTGGGCGTCAATAAATCGAAGTAAAAATACCTGATGAGTTTTTCACCAGGAGAATCAACTTGGGCCAAAGAATTAAGCGAGGTGAGCCACAAGGCCCGAAAGAGGCCAGGTGGCGCGCCCACCCCCTGGGCGCACCACACAGGCTCTTTCGACCCTCGAGCGTCATCTCGGCTCCTCCTTTTTACAGACGCCTCCGTATTGCCAGAAAACCTACGCCATATTTTTTCCCACTATTTACAGAGGCGGCGGCGGAGGCGAAAGTCCTCTCGTACTCCAAAAGGGGGCAGATCCTGTCGCACCGGAGCCTTTGGTGAGGGGTAAATCGACGCCATCGTCATCACCACTCCTCCTAGTCATAGGGGAAGGCCTCTCCATCAACATCTCCACCTACACCATCATCATCACCATGTCCAAGATCCATCTCGTTCCCCTCATAGTTTTTGATTGATTGAACCTCGGATATTGTTTTAAGGGCTATTTACATGTTTGTGATTGGAATCTTGTCTTTATTTGGTGGAAAGATTATATATTTAGATTGTGTTGTATCCCATATGCTACTGATCCATATCATGTTTGTCACTTGTGAGTAGATCCCCATGTTCCTGAGGGCATAGGATGAATTGGCTATAATTTCCATATAATATGCAATGAGTATGTGGTTCAGTTTTTATCTTTTATATTGTTCTATGATGGTTTTATGCGAACATCGACTACATATTACTCACCTATATGGGCTCATAGGAGAATACTTTGATGCAATGATAGGGATTGGAAGGGACGGAATTGACAGAAACTATTTTCCAATACTTTGAGTTGCATTGGAGGGATTATATGTCAGGGACCAGCGAACCTATTTCTATGGTGGGACATTTATGTATTAATGATTCCTAGATGTTCATGGAAATGGCTTTAGGACCATCATAAGTGGTGTATTTAGTTCATACTTATGGTTGCACCTAATTATGCTCCGCCCTAAGGGAATGAAACTTGACAATATATTCACCATATTGTGTAGAAATCTTTATGCTAAGTTGTAGGGGTTCGTAGCATGGAAAACAAAAAATTCTATCTCATGAACACACACAAGCCAAGATCTATCTACTATATTGTAGCAACGAGTCGATAGAGTACTAACCCTCGAAGATTCCAAAGCGGTTAACGAGGTCGGATTCTCGTGGATGATGTAGTCGTTCACTTGCCGATCTCAAGATCGCGTAGATGATCCTTCTGGCGCCGCGTTCTGGCAGCACTCCTGTAGTCGGTCACACGTACGGTACTCGATGAATACCTTCCTCTCCCTTGTTCCAGCAGGCATCGGAGGTTGTAGTTCTCTCCTCGCGATTCTGGCAGCACAAAACGTGGTGTTGGAAGTAGAGGGGAGATCTTGCAGGTCTTCGCCTAAGCTGGAGCGAGTATGGTGGAGTAGAGGGATCCCCGATGATCTAGGGTTTAGAGGGCCGAGGTTTATAGGTAGCTAGCAACTAGGGTTTAGCTAGTCGGTAGCTGTTTAGAGGAGGATCTAGAGGCGGCGACTTGGGGGGGCAAGGCCAGCAGCTAGGGTTTATTGTGAGGGGTAGGGGGCGCCCTACCCCTCCTTTTATAGGTGGGGAGGCGCCAAGGGGGAGGGAATCCTCCCCCAAGTCCACTTCATGTGGCCGGCGGCAAGGAGAGGAAGGAATCCTCCCTTAGGTAGGATTCCTTCCCTCCCTCCACTTGGAAACCAATGTTCTAGTTTGACCTTTTCAAACTGGCTTTTTAACTTTCAAACTAGAGTTTGATTTCTCTCTTCCAAGTGTCCAGCCAAGTGACCTAGGACATGATGAAACCATTCCACTTTGTCATGACACATCCATGTACCCTTCCCACTCCGGATCGGTGGACCTTCTAGACCCTTCTAGAACATTCCGGTGAAAACACCGAAACTATTCCTGAACTCCGGAATTGGACTTTCCTTATATAAATCTTCTTCTCCAGACCATTCCGGATCTCCTCGTGATCTCCTGGATCCCATCCGAGACTCCGAACCACATTTGGTCTCTTTACTCACTTTCCATATCTACTAAACAACATTGAATCCTTAAGTGTGTCTCCCTACGGTTCGTGAATTATGCAGACATGATCGAGACTCTTCTCCGATCAATAACCAATAGAGGAATCTAGAAATTCATATGGCTCCCACATATTTCTACGATTACTTTGTGATCGAATGAACCATTTACATACGATACCAATTTCCCTTTGTCTTGTGATACTTTACTTATCCGAGGTTTGATCGTCGGTATCTCTGCATACCTAGTTCAGCCTCGTTACCGATAAGTACTATTTACTCTTTCCTGTGATATGTGATCCCTTGTGAGCCAGTCACATGCTTGCAATATAATTGGATGACATTCCACCAAGAGGGCCCAGAGTATATCTATTTGTCATATAGATGAACAAATCCCACTCTTGATCCATGTGCCTCAACACATACTTTCTGAACACTCAATGCCACCTTTATAACCACCCAGTTATGAAGTGGTCTTTGATGTCATCAAAGCATTCATCCGGTGATGGTGATTAACATGATCTCATGGTCGAAGGATTTGGGTTACTATGTATTTAAAAGCTTATAGCAAGTTGATGGTGCTCGACGTGGCACTTCGTTGGTAACCCCAAGCGCAGGGTGGGAAGAGCACAACAGCAAGTTTTCCCTCAGTTGAGACCGAGGTTATCGAACTAGAAGGAGGAAGGAAACGTCACACGGGTGTTGCAAACAACGTGGAGACCTGCACAACACAAACTCAAGACCTTGTCCCAATGAATCAGTGAGGTTGTCAAGCTCACCGGTTTGCTATAACAAAGGATTAAACGTATGGTGTGGAAGGTAATGGTGGTTTGCAGCAAGTAAACAAGTAACAATGGAAGATGTATCAATGGTAAAGATTGGACACATAGTTCACTAAAGGTGCTCTCCTTAGATAAACAACAGGGCATGAAGGGTAAACAAATTACAGCAGGGCAATTGACAGGAACTGAGCAAGGCATAACAATGCAATTACTAGTCAGAAAGATCCTATGAGATTCGATTGGGAAATACAACAAGATACATAGACCGCCATCCAACTGCATCTATGACTAGAAGTCCACCTTCATATTATCATCCGAACCCCCTCCAGTATTAAGTTGCAAGCAACAGACAATTGCTTTAAGCAAAGTGTGTAAGGTAAACAGTCCACATGTTCCATGAACAAGAGACCGTTGTTTTCTCCCTAGTGGCAACAACACATCTACAACCGAAGATATTTCTGTCACTTCCCTTGGAAACTAGAGGCATGAACCCACTATCCATGCAAGATCACAAACAACACAGACATGATAAAATCATAAAGACAAAACCATTAATCAAACCAACATAATAATCTCAATATCCATCGGATCCCCGCAAACACAACATGCATGATTACAAATAGATTAGATCTTGATCATGAATGGAGCTCACAAGATATATACAAGAAAGCACAAGGAGGAGATACAACCATCTAGCTACTACATGGACCCATAGTCCAAGGTGGAACTACTCACGCATCATACCGGAGAGAAGGCCTTCGGGGTGATCTCCCCTCCGGCAGGGTGCCGGGAAGAACTTCAGATCCCCCCGATCTAGGGACGACGGTGGTGGCGGCTACAGAAGGTTTCGTGGAATATTGATCGGGTACTTAGGGTTTCTGCATCGGGGGCTTCTTATAGGCGAAGGGGGAGGCCGAGGAGGCGTCCAGGGGCCCCACACCCTGCCTAGGCGTGGGGTAGGGCCCACCCACGCCTAGGGGGGTCTGGGCGCCCTGGCCCGCTTCTCCGTCTCCCCTCTAGACTTCTTGTTCCCCACAGAAAGTTATTGACTTTGGATTTTGTCCCGTCTAATTCCGAGAATATTTCCTTACTAGCTTTTCTGGAACCAAAATAGTAGACAACAGTCAACTGTCACTGTGGCAACTTGTTAATAGGTTAGTACTAGAAAACATGTAAAAAGCACCTCAAAGTATAGACAAAGCAAAGCAAAGTAGATACTAAACAAGCATGGAGCATAAAAAATTATAGATACGTTTCCGACGTATCAAGCATCCCCAAGCTTAACTCCTGCTCGTCCTCGAGTAGGTAAGTGATAAAAGAATAATTTTTGAGGTGACATACACCTTCACAATAAAGATCAAACCATTTGCAAGCATTGAAAGCTGGGATCAAAGAACTCTAAACATGTGCATGAAAGATGGAGTTCTAACAATAGGACATAGTAACTATGCATGCAACATGAAAGACTACAAACAAAGATCATGAATAACATGCATTGAAAAACGTTTGTTTGTTTCACATACAGAAAATATAGCATAGTGGCATTCAGCTTGTCCCTCATAGAGTAGCAAATAGATGCATAGGACACCTTCAAAGTTCACAAGGGTGACTAGAAACAAATAGCACAAGAACAAGAAATATCACAATATGCATCAATCAATAAGCTTTGGGACACTGCACACATGATGGCAACTATGCTCTCTTAATGGTTCCTAGAGGTAGAAGGTGGAGACTCAAATAATGGTGGAAAAAAGGCCTTTTATAAAGGAGAAGCGGGGATTTCAAGTTTCAAAAAGAGATTCCAAAAATTATTGTACTTGTTAGCTTTCAGCCCTCATTGCCCCTATCATAAGTATCTCAAAGTGATTAAGGTTAAAGTGAACAAAGATGGAGTATATGCTTGACAAAGTATAAGTTGGCAATCTCAAGTCCCTTGAATACGAGGGCCACACCTCATGCTAATCAACTTCAGTCACCTATAAGTTCTTGTCATTGTAAGTATTTGCATATCACAGAGAACCGACAACGGGGTACCCCTTGCACATGGTACATGAGCTTTCCCATAACCAAAATGACAAGGCAAGCAGACAATGAGAATCTCAGCGATCTTTTTATTTACTATGTGCATAGCTTTTTATTAAGGATGCTTCATAGATAGCTCACTGTGGTGATGCTGCAAGTTTCCACCATGATTAGGCATGGCTTAGGCTAGCGGCCCAGGCGTTTCTCTAACACAAAATACAAACTCCATGGACTTACAAGCTCCCTCTTTATTTCACACCGGTGACATCCATAGACAAAAGAGCATGATATCAACTGAGTACAAAGTACAAGTGAAATATTGAAAACGTTCCCCGTGATAGCACGGTTCTGCTAATTCCAACGTATAAGTGCAAGCATATACAACATATATGACACAATGGTTCAAGTTTATTAGGGGCAAAGAATATAAAGTGTTCCATCAAGTTCGTGAGGGCTTTAATCACTAAGTTTTCACATAACAAAATAGTTTTTAATTGGAAGATAGCTTAAAACAAGAATATACTTGGAATGGTGTAACACACCATGCATAGGAGTTTATAGTGGACACTTTGGAATAACTTGGTTTCTTGGGAGTATGAAGCATGAGTAGAGCTTACTCATACAAGTGGAGGCTAGCAAAAGACTGGGAGCAACCAAATAAGAGAGCATAATGGCCATAATCATGCAGAGCAACAAAATATTACTAATCAAAGCATAGAGTGGTACTACAAGCCAAGGACTAAATGATCATAGAGGCTAATGGTGACTTTTCATAGTCATAACATTGTGTGAGCATGTGCCAAGTCAACCCAAACAAAGCATCAAAGGAGAATACCACAATACTATGCTTTTGCATGCTAAAACAACGCATAATTTCTTCAAGGCACACTAAGCAATCCCAATTGTTTGGAACAAGACATGCTACAGCAATAATCACTAAGCATAAGGTCAAAACAACACCTAGCATGTCATGCTAAAGTATAAGTTACAGTCAATGCAAGCTCCTCTTGCACTTTTAAGAAAAACTTAATACTCCTTTCCAACACCAAGCAACGTATTTGCAAAACAACACAGCGAGAACGGGGGTCCAAACTACTTTATTCAATCAAACTAAACAACCTAAGAAAAGCAAACGAAAACTAAGACGCTCCAAGAACAACACAACTGTGCATGAAACAATAAAAACGAAGTGTCTAAACAGACCTGAGCTTTTTATTGATGAAGAAGGGGATGCCTTGGGCATCTCCAAGCTTTGATGCTTGTACCTCTTGGATATTTCTTGGGGTGACACTGTTGGAATTTGATGAGTTTTGGGCTGATGGTCCATTAGACAAATTCTGAAACTCTCTTTGGCCCACTTGTGTATGGCAGCATATGGCTGTGCTAGTGGTGCTAAAGTTTAGTCCCACATTGCTAGTTGAAGGGGAGTTGGACCACCTTATATAGTAGAGTGTTGCACCACTCACTAAGGTGTGACAAGAAGAGTATCCCTCGCGCACTCCTCCTCCGACGCTGCCTCGCCTCGCCTCGCCACGACGCGCACGCGCACGCCGCGGGTTGCGGGTTGCGGGAATCTCGCCGAGCCGAGCTTTATTTTGCTGGTTGACCGACTCGGACGTGGGCTGAGCCCCACGATCTTCCTAACCTGCACTATATATACGTCTGCGCTAAACCTAATCTGTGAATCAATCCACACACGCGCCTACCTCCAGAACCTTGCGCCGCGTGCACCGTAGATCGGGACAGTAGGCCTCCGGAACCCCGCCTCTCGTGAACCTGTACGGGTGAGGGGCGATCAGGTTTTTAGGGAGCGCTCAAGCGCGACTACTAGCAACCATGACGTCGTTCGACGACGAGTTCCCGAACGACGACTTCTTCCCGGACGTCAGCGACCTCTTCGACAACCTTAACATGGGCGACGCTGCTGCGACCGCTGCGGCTGCTATTCAGCTTACACTGTACGTGATCCTCAACTGTCTTTTTCGGATTATGCTAGAGTTCTTTGTTCTAGAGTTTGGTGTAGATGTGATAGGCTTATCTCCTATAGATGTAATCTGTTTATCTACTTTGTTGATCTGTATAATTGGTTTTAGTACCGTTTGTATGATCATGATTTATCAATTTATTATTTGGATTAAATCATATGGATTATTGCTTATATTTCCAACAATCCAAAAACCTGATTATAGGCAACTGAATTCCACTGGTGTAGCCGCGGCTACTAGGCCACCTCCTTTTGATGGCATGCACTATAAGATATGGCGCAAGAGAGCAGTTCTTTGGTTTGAAAACCTAAACTACTATAGCGCCACTCTTGTCAAGCCTGAAGTTGATCTTTCTGCTGTGCAGGAAGCGACCTTTAATAAAGCCGGTATCATGTTTATGGCGTATTTGTTCAGTGTTCTTGGGGACAACATTGTTGACCCGTATATGTCATTTGATAATGTCAAGGACGCGTGGGAAGTGCTCGAGGCTAAGTTTGGGGTCTCGGACACTGGCACTGAATTGTATATCATGGAGCAATTCTATGACTACAAGATGATTGATGAGCGCTCCATTGTTGAGCAAGCTCATGAGATACAATCACTTGCCAAAGAACTTGAGCAGTTCAAGTGTTCCTTACCGGACAAATTTGTGGCCGGTGGCATTATTGCCAAGGTTCCTCCCTCGTGGAGGAACTTTGCTACTTCTCAGAAACATAAGATACAAGAGTTTTCTGTTACGGATCTCATTGGGTCTCTTCATGTGGAAGAGAAGGTGAGAGCAAAGGACAAAACTGCTCGAGGATTTGAGGGAGGTTCTACTGCCAATTTGGTGCAGAGGAAAAACTTCCAATCCCACAAGTTCAAGAATAAGAACAAAACTGAAGGAAAGGGGAATTTTGATGGCAAGAACAAGGCCACACACTCAACCAACTTCAAGAAGAAAAATGATAAGAGGAAAGGCTCTTGCCACGTCTGTGGTGATACTGATCATTGGGATCCTAGCTGCCCTAATCGCTTTGACAAGCATCAACATGGGAACAGCGGCAAGACCGCTAATGTTGTTATTAGCGATACTGAGATGAAGGATGCTGGGTATGGTATTTTACCTACTATCCTTTCAGTATGTCATTCTCCTGATTGGTGGATAGACACGGGTGCTAATACACATGTATGTTCTGATATTTTTATGTTTTCCTCTTATCAGGTCTCAAGGACCTCTTCCGTGCTGATGGGAAATGGCTCACATGCTTCTGTTCATGGTGTTGGTACGGTAAATCTGAAGTTTACTTCGGGGAAGACCGTACAGCTGAAGAATGTGCAGCACGTTCCCTCCATCAATAAGAATCTCATCAGCGGATCTCTTTTATGTCGAGATGGCTTTAAGTTGGTTTTTGAGTCCAATAAAGTTGTAATTTCTAAGTATGTACAATTTGTTGGAAAGGGTTATGAGTGCGGAGCTCTGTTCCGCCTGTCTTTGTCAGACTCATGTACTAAAGTTATTAATCATGTTTGCAATGATAATGAGTCCAATGTTTGGCATTCACTACTCTGTCATATTAACTTTGGTTGCATGACGCGGCTAGCCAATATGAGTTTAATTACGAAATTTACCACTGTAAAAGGTTCTAAGTGCCAAGTTTGTGTGCAAGTAAAGCAACCCCGCAAGTCTCATATGGCAGCGGAACCGAGAAACTTAGCACCGCCAGAACTTATACATTCAGATCTTTGTGAGATGAATGGTGTGTTGACAAAAGGTGGAAAAAGATACTTTATGACATTGATTTATGACTCCACTAGATACTGCTATGTTTATCTTCTAAAATCTATAGATGAAGCTTTGAACTACTTCAAAATTTATAAATCTGAGGCAGAAAACCAACTTGATCTTAAAATCAAGCGGATAAGGTCAGATCATGGTGGAGAGTACTTTTCAAACGAATTTGATTTATTCTGTATGGAACACGGTATTATACATGAGAGGATGCTTCCCTACTCACCTCAGTCAAATGGGGTGGCTGAAAGAAAGAACCGCACTCTAATTGATTTGGTTAACACCATGTTAGATACATCGGGTCTTTCCAAGGAATAGTGGGGGAGGCGCTAATGACTATGTGTCATGTCCTAAATCGTGTTCCTGTAAAGGATAAAACCATGACTCCATTTGAGGAATGGGAAAGGAAAAGACTTAAACTCTCTTACTTACGAACTTGGATTTGTTTGGCGAAAGTCAATATTCCAATACCCAAGAAGCGAAAGCTTGGACCAAAAACCGTTGATTGTGTTTTTCTGGGATATGCTTTTTATAGCATTGGCTATAGATTTTTGATAGTAAAATCTGAGGTATCCGACATGCATGTTGGTACAATTATGGAGTCGAATGATGCGACTTTCTTTGAGGACATCTTTCCTATGAAAGGCATGTCTAGCTCATCAAATCAGGAGATGACTAGTTCATCTAGTTAGGAATTTTCTATAATTCCAGAACCCACTATGCCGATAGAACACTCTGATGATCCTGTGGAGGATGACAATGAAGCTCCCAAAAGGAGCAGGAGAGTATTCCCATATTATATTTACATCTTCATAAAGATGCAATACTCTCTTAATCTGCATTGCAGGTTGATATTTATCTTAATGTGTTCCAAGTGGATTTTATAAGCGGAGATGTTGTCCTGCAGAACATTTCTTGAGGAACACAGCTATATGAGTCTGACTGTCATTCGTCGCAGTCCGCGAGAGTTGGGTGCTCTCTAATAAACTCATGAAAGGCCCCGGAGTATGACGCATAAGCTCCAAACCGCGGGGAAGCCGACGGTAGCCCTATATCGGTCTAGATTTTATGTGAAACTAGCACGCAAAAAACTTGTAGTTCAAGGCATAGTCCACTATTCAAGTTGCTAGCTAGTGTAGCATGAAGTTTAACGTGGAAGTTCAACTTAACAGTCTCCACTATACACCGGTATATAAAACAATGTCCTTGAATAAAAGTGATGTGATGTGACAATGAGACTTTGTGGGGGATTGTTGGAATTTGATGAGTTTTGGGCTGCTGACCCATTAGAAAAATTCTGAAATTCTCTTTGGCCCACTTGTATATGGCAGCATATGGCTATGCTAGTGGTGCTAAAGTTTAGTCCCACATTGCTAGTTGAAGGGGAGTTGGACCATCTTATATAGTAGAGTGTTGCACCACTCACTAAGGTGTGACAAGAAGAGTAGCCCTCGCGCACTCCTCCTCCGACGCCGCCTCGCCTCACCTCGTCACGACCCGCGCGCGCCGCGGGTTGCGGGAATCTCACCGAGCCGAGCTTTATTTTGCCGGTTGGGAAAACTGATTATGAGATTACAGCCGTTTCCAGTTTTTATGGACGTGATTGTTACCGACTCGGACGTGGGATGATCCCCACGATCTCCCTAACCTGCACTATATAAGCGTCTGCACTAAACCTAATCGGTGAATCAATCCACACACGCGCCTACCTCCTGAACCTTGTGCCGCCGCTTTCGTCTTCCCCATCCCGGCTTGCGGCATGCACCGCAAATCGGGACAGTAGGCCTCCGGAACCCCGCCTCTCGTGAACCTGTATGGGTGAGGGGCGATCAGGTTTTTGGGGAGCGCTCAAGCGCGACTACTGGTAACCACGACGTCGTCCGACGACGAGTTCCCGAACGACGACTTCTTCCCTGACGTCAGTGACCTCTTCGACAACCTCAACATGGGTGACGCTGTTGCGACCGCTGCGGCTGCTATTCAGCCTACACTGTACGTGATCCTCAACTGTCTTTTTCGGATTATGCTAGAGTTCTTTGTTCTAGCGTTTGGTGTAGATGTGATAGGCTTATCTCCTATAGATGTAATCTGTTCATCTACTTTGTTGATCTGTATAATTGGTTTTAGTACCGTTTGTATGATCATGATTTATCAATTTATTATTCAAATTAAATCATATGGATTATTGCTTATATTTCCAACAATCCAAAAACCTGGTTATAGGCAGCTGAATTCCACTGGTGTAGCCGCGGATATTAGGTCGCCTCCTTTTGATGGTATTCACTATAAGATATGGTGCAAGAGAGCAGTTCTTTGGTTTGAAAACCTAAACTGCTATAGCGCCACTCTTGGCAAGCCTAAAGGAGATCTTTTTGCTGACCAGGAAGCGACCTTTAAGAAAGCTGGTACCATGTTTATGGAGGCTTTGTTCAGTGTTCTTGGGGACAACATTGTTGACCCGTATATGTCATTTGATAATGTCAAGGACGCGTGGGAAGCGCTCGAGGCCAAGTTTGGGGTCTCGGACGCTGGCACTGAATTGTATATCATGGAGAAATTCTATGACTACAAGATGATTGATGAGCGCTCCGTCGTTGAGCAAGCTCATGATATACAATCACTTGCCAAAGAATTTGAGCAGTTCAACTATTCTTTACCGGACAAATTTGTGGCCGGTGGCATTATTGCCAAGATTCCTCCCTCGTGGAGGAACTTTGCTACTTCTCTGAAACATAAGAGATAAGAGTTTTCTGTTACGGATCTCATTGGGTCTCTTCATGTGGAAGAGAAGGCGATAGCAAAGGACACAACTTCTCGAGGATTTGAGGGAGGTTCTACTGCCAATTTGGTGCAGAGGAAAAACTTCCAATCCCACAAGTTCTAGAATAAGAACAAAACTGAAGGAAAGGGGAAGTTTGATGGCAAGAACAAGTCCACGCACTCAACCAACTTCAAGAAGAAAAATGATAAGAGGAAAGGCTCTTGCCACGTCTGTGGTGATCCTAATCATTGGGCTCCTAGCTGCCCTAATCGCTTTGACAAGCGTCAACATGGGAACTGTGGCAAGACTACTTTATGTTGTTATTAGCGATATTGAGATGAAGGATGCTGTGTACGGTATTTCACCTACTATCCTTTCAGTATGTCATTCTCCTGATTTGTGGATAGACACGGGTGCTAATATATATGTATGTTCTGATATTTTCATGTTTTCCTCTTATCAGGTCTCAAGGACATCTTCCGTGCTGATGGGAAACGGCTCACGTGCTTCTGTTCATGGTGTTGGTATGGTAAATCTGAAGTTTACTTCAGGGAAGACCGTACAGCTGAAGAATGTGCAGCACGTTCCCTCCATCAATAAGAATCTCGCCAGTGGATCGCTTTTATGTCGAGATGGGTTTAAGTTGGTTTTTGAGTCCAATAAAGTTGTAATATCTAAGTATGTACAATTTGTTGGAAAGGGTTATGAGTGCGGAGGTCTATTTTGCCTGTCTTTGTCAGACTCATGTACTAAAGTTATTAATCATGTTTGCAATGATAATGAGTCCAATGTTTGGCATTCATGACTCTGTCATATTAACTTTGGTTGCATGACGCGGCTAGCCAATATGAGTTTAATTCCGAAATTTACCACTGTCAAAGGTTCTAAGTGCCAAGTTTGTGTGCAAGCAAAGCAACCCCGCAAGTCTCATACGGCTGCGGAACCGAGAAACTTAGCACCGCTAGAACTTATACATTCAGATCTTTATGAGATGAATGGTGTGTTGTCAAAAGGTGGAAAAATATACTTTATGACGTTGATTGATGAATCCACTAGATACTGATATGTTTATCTTCTGAAATCTAAAGATGAATCTTTGGACTACTTCAAAATCTATAAAGCTAAGGCAGAAAACCAACATGATCTTAAAATCAAGCGGCTAAGGTCGGATCGTGGTGGAGAGTACTTTTCAAATGAATTTGATTTATTCTGTATGGAACACGGTTTATACAAGAGAGGACGCTTCCCTAATCACATCAGTCAAATGGGGTGGCCGAAAGAAAGAACTGCACTCTAACTGATTTGGTTAACGCCATGTTAGATACATTGGGTCTTTCCAAGGAATGGTAGGGGGAGGCGCTAATGACTGTGTGTCATGTCCTAAACTGTGTTCCTATAAAGGATAAAACCATGACTCCATTTGAGGAATGAGAAAAGAAAATACTTAAACTCTCTTACTTACGAACTTGGGGCTGTTTGGCGAAAGTCAATATTCCAATACCCAAGAAGCAAAAGCTTGGACCAAAAACCGTTGATTGTTGTTTTTCTCGGATATGCTTTTCATAGCATTGGCTATAGATTTTTTATAGTAAAATCTGAGGTATCCGACATGCATGTTGGTACAATTATGGAGTCGAATGATGCGACTTTCTTTGAGGACATCTTTCCTATGAAAGGCATGTCTAGCTCATCAAATCAGGAGATGACTAGTTCATCTAGTCAGGAATTTTCTATAATTTCTGAACCCACTATGCCGATAGAACACTCTGATGATCCTATGGAGGATGACAATGAAGCTCCAAAAAGGAGAAGGAGACAAAGGACTGCAAAGTCATTTGGTGATGATTTCATTGTGTACCTTGTGGATGATACTCCCACTTCTATTTCAGAAGCCTATGCATCTCAAGATGCTGACTATTGGAAGGAAGCTGTCCGAAGCGAGATGGACTCCATCTTAGCTAATGGTACTTGGGAAATCATTGATCGTCCTTATGGGTGTAAACCTGTAGGATGCAAATGGGTGTTCAAGAAAAAGCTTAGACCTGATGGTACTATTGAAAATTACAAGGCACGTCTTGTGTCTAAGGGTTATACCCAAAAGGAAGGTGAAGACTTCTTCGATACCTACTCTCCTGTAGCCAGATTGACCACTATTAGAGTACTACTTTCCTTGGCTGCCTCACATGGTCTTCTCGTTCATCAAATGTACGTTAAGACAGCTTTTCTAAATGGAGAGCTAGATGAGGAAATTTATATGGAGCAGGCTGACGGATTTGTAGTAGATGGTCAAGAAGGAAAGGTGTGTAAGTTAGTGAAGTCTTTGTATGGTCTTAAGCAAGCTCCTAAACAGTGGCACGAGAAGTTTGAAAGAACTTTAACTGCTGAAGGCTTTGTTGTAAACGAAGCTGACAAATGTGTGTACTATCGCCATGGTGGGGGCGAGGGAGTTATTATGTGTCTCTACGTTGATGACATATTGATATTCGGGACCAACCTCGCTGTTATCGAGGAGGTCAAAGAGTTCCTATCTCACTGCTTTGAGATGAAGGACTTGGGAGTGGCTGATATAATGTTAAACATCAAGCTACTAAAGGATGACAATGGTGGGATTACACTGCTTCAGTATCACTATGTGGAAAAGATATTGAGTCACTTCGGGTATAGCGACTGCAATTCTTCTCCAACGCCTTATGATCCGAGTGTGCTACTTCGAAAGAATCGAAGGACTGCTAAAGATCAATTGAGATATTCTAAAATTATTGGCTCGCTCATGTATTTAGCCAGCGCTACTAGACCTGACATCTCATTTGCTGTAAGCTAACTGAGTCGATTTGTGTCAACTCCTGGAGATGATCATTGGCATGCTCTTGAAAGAGTTTTGTGCTATTTGAAAGGCATTGCGAGTTATGGTATTCACTATACTGGGTATCCACGGGTACTTGAGGGTTATAGTGATTCAAACTGGATATCTGATGCTGATGAGATTAAGGCCACAAGTGGTTATTTGTTTACACTTGGTAGTGGCGCTGTTTCCTGGAAGTCTTGCAAGCAGACCATCTTAACAAGGTCAACAATGGAAGCAGAACTCACAGCATTAGACACAGCCACTGTTGAAGCAGAGTGGCTTCGTGAGCTCTTGATGGACTTACCTGTGGTTGAAAAACCAATACCCGCCATCCCGATAAACTGTGATAATCAAATTGTGATCGTCAAAGTAAACAGTTCTAAGGATAATATGAAGTCATCAAGGCATGTGAAGAGGAGATTGAAATCTGTCAGGAAACTGAGAAACTCCAGAGTTATTGCGTTGGATTATATCCAAACATCTAAGAACCTGGCAGATCCCTTCACAAAGGGTTTATCATGCAATGTGATAGATAATGCATCGAGGGAGATGGGTTTGAGACCCACGCTATGAGTTGATCCCAGTGGCAACCCACTCTATGTGATCGGAGATCCCGTGAATTAGAGCTGGGAGACAAGCTGTTATTCAGCCGAGTGGAGAGTATTCCCATATTATATTTACATCTTCATAAAGATGCAATACTCTCTTAATCTGCATGGCAGGTTGATATTTATCTTAATATGTTCCAAGTGGCTTTTATAAGCGGAGATGTTGTCCTGCAGAACATCTCTTGAGGAACACACCTATATGAGTCTGACTGTCAAACGTCGCAGTCCGTGAGAGTTGGGTGCTCTCTAATAAACTCATGAAAGACCCTGGAGTATGACGCATAAGCTCCAAACCGTGGGGAAGCCGACAGTAGCCCTGTACCGGTCTAGATTTTGTGTGAAACTAGCGCGCAGAAAACTTCTAGTTTAAGGCATAATCCACTATTCAAGTTGCTAGCTAGTGTAGCATGAAGTTTAATATGGAAGTTCAACTTAACAGTCTCCACTACACACCGGTATATAAAGCAATGTTCTCGAATAAAAGTGATGTGATGTGCTAACGAGACTTTGTGGGTGTCATATCCCAAGATTTTCCAAATCTTGTAATGTGAAAAATAAATGAATAAAATAAATTTTTGTTGATTTTCAGGGTGAGAAGAAACTTTTGAATCCAATTGGAAACTTCCAAAACCCATTTGGATCAAATAAAATCCTAAAGGGATTTAAAGAAGTTAAATAAACAATAAAGCTAAAAATATTTGGAAATACTATTTTGGATCTTTTAATAAAAAGATTTAACCTTCAAATGAAAAGGAAGAAATTTAAATAAGGATTATTTTATAAGCCAAATTAAAACTTGGCCAAGCCTTTGAAATAAAATATTTTTATTTGATAAAAATTAGTAAAGGATTATTTAAAATAAAATAATAAGGATTTAGTATCCAAGTTTATTAAAAATAAGGGTTTTACTATTTTAATTAAACATCAAAACTTATTTATTTATTTTAAACAAGTTTTCCAAGTATTCTTTATTTTCAAATAAAACCTACTGATTTGGTTTTGAAAATATTTAGATTTCAAATGGAGGTTTTAAATAAATTAAAACCCATTTGATTTAATAACTAATGTCCATTTTATTTAATTATAAATGGACCCTAAAATAAAATTACTAATTTATTTTGGTTTTTGGACTTTGGTTTATGTTGTTAAACAGAACCAAATTCAATTGCAATGTTTGGTGAATGTTTGAACTAATTTGAATGTTTGAATTGTTGTTTGAATTTCAAAACAGAAAATAGAAATAGAAAAAGAAAAAGCATTTGAAAGAAAAAAAATAGAGTCATACCTGACCCAACTAAGCCTGGCCCAACTTAAGCCCAGTTAGCCCACTCCCTCTCTTCACGAAGAAAACGTTTCGCACCTGTCAACTGACCCGCAGAGCGACTGACCGGTGGCCCTCTTTTCCCTCTCACTGCCTCACTAACAGCAAGGCCCCACAGCACTGTTCATCGTCTTCAACTCGCGCCGATTACTCCCTGCCGTTGCAGCCATTACTCCGGCGATCAATACACGTTGATTCCGCGACCGTTACTCGCCGTGACTGCGCACTATTAACCGCCCTGGCCTCCTCTCCATTTCCCCTCACGCGCCTCCCTCTCTCTGCCCCCAGGCCGGACGAATTTCTCCGCGCACCCTCACTGCTCCGACCACCGTCCCTAGCCAATTCCGGCGACTCTGCGCCACCCCTTGCCTCATTGACCAAGCACACACACTCCCCAGCCTCTGACGCTTCTCTCTGTGCCATCCGTTCAACCGTGGGCGCCCCTGAGCGTCGACTTCGACAACCACTGACCGCGCCGCCGCGTCTGCCTCTCTCCGGCGAAGTTCCCTGGTAAGAACCGACCACCCCGCACCCTCTCCTTCACGCACGCAGCTTCGCCTTGATCTTGCGCATCTAACCGTATCCTCGTTTTGCTTCGGGGTGAACCACAGCGTCGCCTCCGACCACGACCAGAGCCGCCTGACGCCGTCCTTGACTCCGGTGAGGAATTCCGACGGATCCTGAGCGCCCCTCGCCTCCTCGCAACTACGTTGAGCTCCCCCACGCTACTGCGATCACGGTGAGCCATTCCTTCCTTCCCCTAGCATCCTCTAGCGCCAGCTCCGCCGTTGGCCGAACGTCGCCGCCGCGCGCAGCCGTCGAGCGCCGCCAGATATTGGTCAAGGTGACGATAGCCGTTAGATGAAAATCCAAAGGATGCGATTTGATCACTTAACAGCGAAAGGGTACGCAGTCTGAGCCGTGCGATCTGCTTAGATCCAACGCACCAGAGAGGCTGATCCGCACGAAGCGGTACCGCCCACTAAGAACGCGGCGCGTGGCACCAGTTTGTTTAAAACAGAATTTTGAAATCAGATTTAGATGCAAACTTGAAACCCTTGTAACTTTTGATCCACACGTCCAAAATTTACAAACTTTATATCAATGGAATCAGTGGAACAAGACCTAGCCAACCATGCAATTTGTTTAGTAAAAAGTTTCTGTTAGTTTGTTTGTTTTTGCAGAAACATTTGTATGCTTGTTTAGATTATAAAAATTGTTCCAAATGATTTTGAGGTTGAAACCTTTGCAAATTGGTTTGTTGTGAACCTATTGACCCTAGGAAGCAACCCATGGTTTTAAAAATGGATTTTGTGAAGATTGGGAATAAAAACTTGAATTAGCCCATTTCTAGTCAAATAAAAATATTGATTTTGTTATGAAAATGATTTTGGAGTAAAAACCTTGGGAAAATGTTTTGATTCAAACCTACTGACCCAAAACACCAAGTTTGGTGAACTAACAACTTGTTTGGTGAACAACATAAAGTTGTTGCTTTGATAAAAACATTTTCCACCACATAAAATAATGATTGGATTTAAAAATGGTTTATAGATAAAACCCTTTTGCAAATGACTTTGCCTTAGAAAATGACCACCTTGGACTTTACAAAGTTTAGAGCCTAGTAGAAACCATCTTTGCAAATAAAACTATCTTTGCATGCTTGCATGCATGACTTAGTTCCTATTATTTTATGTGTGTTTTGTTTGTTTGATTTTGGTTGGAATGCTAGTTGATATTGTGTTTGCTTGATTGATTGTAGTGAAGTTAGAAAAGTGTGAGACTAGCAAGATTAAGGAGTGAACCAACATTCCCTACCAAAATAAAGGCAAGTGACACTATCATCTAAAGTCCTACTATTTTCATTATACTTAGTGGATTTTGAAACACGCATGAAAAGAATTTCTATACTTATGCTATGCTAAATCCTAATAGGATTCCCCTATACATTACTTAGTGAAAAAAATGTAGTTGTAAAATGCTTAGCCATGCTACATATTTTTGAGAAGAGATACATGTTGAGATTTTTATGAAGTTGAGAAAAGACTTATGTTTTATATAATAAAACAAGGACTCAATGAACCACCTGGGTGGACAAGGATACTTCTAGTTTTGGAGAAGGTGGCAACAAAAGGAACCATGTCTATGGCAATCTCTTTGTGTTGTGCACCAAAAGAAAACCACACAGGAACTTAGAGATTGAACATGTTTCTCCAATTGTGGCTTTCATGTACAGCCACATGCTACTTATGGCTCTGGCTTAGTCAACTACATTGGAAAGACCCATGCATTGTCTTCAGGTTACTGAAAATGAGGGAACTTGGAATCCCACATGGGTACTGAAGACAAGCTAGCAATGGTGTATGGGAGGACCCTCTGGAAAGACTTCGTCACATTCTCAATCTGCCAGTACTCCATCTTGGTGAGTACCAATCCAGCGGCCACTGGTGGCAACAAGATGAGAGTGTGTCATGTGGGTAAAGTGTACAACTTCTGCAGAAGAAAATAAAATCTAAGTACTTAGCTGTGTCCCCGGTTATGGACAATACTGAGCAACTAAAGCTTGAAGCTATGGGAAATCTCGACACTCCAATTTCTAAAAGAATTTTTTTAAAGAGACAACAAAGACTTGCAGCACTTGGGGGTACCAAGGAGCTCAAGAGATTTGGATAAAAACTTGCAGCACTTGGGGTTACCAAGGAGCTCAAGAGATTTTTGATAAAAACTTGAAGCACTTGGGGATTTACCAAGGAGCTCAAGAGATTTTGACCAAGACTTGAACACTTGGGGATTTACCAAGGAGTTTAGAAAGATTTGACAAAATATCAAAACCATTTTGAAAAGATAGGATAAACTATTGCTTTCTGCAAGTGAGCCTTAAACCCTACTTAGCCAAAAATGCATGTAATGATAGGATCCACTTATATTCAACATAGTAGTGAAACTTGCCAATACAATTCAAATGTATTGACCCTTGTGGCTGTAACTTGTAATGTTGCAGGTTTGATTGTTTTAGTGAAGATTGATTGATTAGGATTACAAAGTCTACAACCAACATGTCTGCCTGTGGCACTTTGAAGATGAAGGACCCCAAGCTTATAGATATTCTACTGCAATGTAATGTAATAGCCAATGAGCTATGTAAGATGTAATAAAATTATGTTATTCCTGGTTATAAAGTTATATTATGACCTTTGTTTCTTGATATTACATCTTAACTGTGGATGCTAGCTATTGATCCAGGGACTAGCATTGTAAACACAGGGGACTCTACCTTATTTAAAGGTTGGGAACCTTACAGTGGGGGATTGTTGGAATTTGATGAGTTTTGGGCTGCTGGCCCATTAGATAAATTCTGAAATTCTCTTTGGCCCACTTGTATATGGCAGCATATGGCTGTGCTAGTGGTGCTAAAGTTTAGTCCCATATTGCTAGTTGAAGGGGAGTTGGACCACCTTATATAGTAGAGTGTTGCACCCCTCACTAAGGTGTGACAAGAAGAGTAGCCCTCGTGTACTCCTCCTCCGACGCCACCTCGCCTCGCCACGCCACGACGCACGCGCGCCGCGGGTTGCGGTAATCTCGTCGAGCCGAGCTTTATTTTGCTGGTTGGGAAAACTGATTATGAGATTACAACCGTTTCTAGTTTTTATGGGTGTGGCTGTTACCGACTCGGACGTGGGCTGAGCCCCATGATCTCCCTAACCTACACTATATAAGCGTCTGCGTTAAACCTAATCGCTGAATCAATCTACACACGCGCCTACCTCCAGAACCTTGCGTCGCCGCTTTCGTCTTCCCCATCTCGGCTTGCGGCAATGCACCGCAGATCGGGACAGTAGGCCTCCGGAACCCCGCCTCTCGTGAACCTGTAGGGGTGAGGGGCGATCAGGTTTTTGGGGAGCGCACAAGCGCCACTACTGGCAACCACGACGTCGTCCGAAGACGAGTTCCCGAACGACGACTTCTTGCCGGACGTCAGCGACCTCTTCGACAACCTCAACATCGGCGACGCTGCTGCGACCGCTGCGGCTGCTATTCAGCCTACACTGTACATGATCCTCAACTGTCTTTTTAGGATTATGCTAGAGTTCTTTGTTCTAGCATTTGGTGTAGATGTGATAGACTTATCTCCTATAGATGTAATTTGTTCATGTACTTTGTTGATATGTATAATTGGTTTTAGTACCATTTGTTTGATCATGATTTATCAATTTATTATTCGGATTAAAGCATATGGATATTGCTTATATTTCTAACAGACACTATGGTGGCATCCCCAAGCTTGAGCTTTTGTCCATTCTTCATCTCATTGCATCATTCTCTCTCTACACCTGAAATTTTTCCTTCATACAAAACTTCACACAATCTTCATTAGCAACATTAGTTTATTCAAAAGATATTAGACCTCTGGCAAAGCTTTGGAACATCAAGGCTTTTTATTAAAAATACAAGATACTGTAGTAACTCCTTCAAAAATCTCAATTCACCTAAAGAGAACTCAAAAAGGAATCAATAAGAAGCAAATGGAAATAATGGCAGAAATCTGTCAAAACAGACCAACAGGTAGAAACCGATTTTTTTCGAACATCTTATGTTGCTCAAATAAAAATGTGTTGAACTAACGAAAGTTATCTAACATACTAGGGTATTTATTCGTAAATTTTGAGCTAAATCCGACTTACAGAGGCTCCTCACGAATTTTTATTGTGGAGGACATAAATCTATTTCGAGACAACAACTCTCCAAATCTTACTTCCCTCTCATTAGAGGTCATTCTTGGCACAAAAAGCAAACAAAAGGGATAAGGAGAGGTCATTACTTAAGTACTAACTTCTAAGACTCAAGGAAACTCTTGGTTTATCTCCCAACACGTACTGTTCTTTAACGCCTTTAAGTTAGATACAAGAAGTAAGAAGAATCAAGTATTTTCAAATGATGAAGCAACCTTCTTGTTCTTTCCTTTCTTACCTTTCTTATTTTCTTTACGGAAAATATGGTTGCTCACTATAGGAGCAAAATGCATAATGCCTTTTTCCACATCTATTACTGCTCCAAGGTGTTTCAGTAGGGATCTTCCAAGTGTAATATGTCCTTTGCCTACACATTCAATAACAAGATAATCAGTAGTCACCATTTTCCCTGAGATTTTTGTAAACACACCTTCAGCTATTCCAATGGGTAAAAGAGTGGTATTGTTAGTAAGAGAGATTTCCTCTCCTCCTTCAGTAAGCCCCCAAAGACTCGAGGAATCATAAATATCTTTAGGCATGAGGCAAAATTCAGACATGATATCACAACGAGCATCAAAAAGTGCAGTATTTATAGAGACTTTGATTGTGGGAAACCACTTTGAGGGCTCAGAATTTATTGGAACATAATCATGGTAAGCCCTAAGCATGTGATAGCAACTATTCATAGCATCAATACCGGTCTCAAGAGTGTTCAACCTAGCAAAAATATTTATGAAAGAGGAATCAGACTTGCCAGGTGTACCGTAAATCATAATCAATTTTTTATAGCATCAAAAGCTTCATCCTCAGTACATAGCAAAATATCTTTCTCAGCCACAGCATCCATAGCATATCTATAACGAAGAACAATACCGCGGCAGAAACTATCAATAACCAAGCTAAGACTCATCTTAGGCTCAGTTTCCCTTTGTAAAGCGGATATTATAGACCAAGCTTCTTTAAAACTCTCTTCACTTTTTTGCTTAAAAGTGGAGAACTCTTCCATAGGTGAAATAAATGTTGGTTCAAAACCAGACATGGTAGCAACTAGAGTAAGAACTAATTTTTTTGTGTTTTTGAATAAGAAAGCAAACCAAAATAGACTTTTTTTTTGGTTTTTTTGAAAAGAGGCAAATAAACCAAGCAAAAGAAACAAAGAAAACTAAAAACAAAGTAAAGAGAAAGGAAGTCAAGGAATCCCCTTGTGAAGACGTCCTTAGCCTCCCCGACAACGGTGCCAAATAGACTTTGATGGTGCTCGACATGGCACTTTGTTGGTAACCCCAAGTGCAGGGTGTGAAGAGCACACCAGCAAGTTTTCCCTCAGTTGAGACCTAGGTTATAGAACCAGAAGGAGGAAAGAAACGTCACACAGGTGTTGCAAACAACGTGGAGACCTGCACAACACAAACTGAAGACCTTGTCCCAACGATTCAGTGAGGTTGTCAAGCTCACCGGTTTGCTGTAACAAAGGATTAAACGTATGGTGTGGAAGGTAATGGTGGTTTGTAGCAAGTAAATAAGTAACAGTGGAAGATGTATCAATGGTAAAGATTGGACCGAGGTCCATAGTTCACTAGAGGTGCTCTCCTTAGATAAAAACATGGCATGAAGGGTAAACAAATTACAGCAGGACAATTGACAGGAACTGAGCAAGGCATAACAATGCAATTACTAGTCAGAAAAATCCTATGAGATTCGATTGGGAAATACAACAAGATACATAGACCGCCATCCCACTGCATCTATGACTAGAAGTCCACCTTCATATTATCATCCGAACCCCCTCCAGTATTAAGTTGCAAGCAACAGACAACTGCTTTAAACAAAGTGTGTAAGGTAAACAGTCCACATGTTCCATGAACAAGAGACCGTTGTTTTCTCCCTAGTGGCAACAAAACATCTACAACCGAAGATATTTCTGTCACTTCCCTTGGAAACTAGAGGCATGAACCCACTATCAAGCATAAATACCTCATCTTGGAGTCACTAGCAACTATTTGGCCAAGATAGCTACTAACAACGGAGAGCATGCATGATAACAAACAACACAGACATGATAGAATCATAAATACAAAACCATTAATCAAACCAACATAATAATCTCAATATCCATCGTATCCCTGCAAACACAACATGCATGATTACAAATAGATTAGATCTTGATCATGAACGGAGCTCACAAGATCTATACAAGAAAGCACAAGGAGGAGATACAACCATCTAGCTACTACATGGACCCATAGTCCAAGGTGGAACTACTCACACATCATACAGGAGAGAAGGCCTCCGGGATGATCTCCTCTCCGGTAGGGTGACGGGAAGAACTTCAGATCTCCCCGATCTAGGGACGATGGTGGTGGCGGCTACAGAAGGTTTCGTGGAATATTGATCGGGTGCTTAGGGTTTCTGCATCGGGGGCTTCTTATAGGCGAAGGGGGAGGCCGAGGAGGCGGCCAAGGGCCCCACATCATGCCTAGGCGCGAGGCAGGGCCCACCCACGCCTAGGGGGCGTCTGGGCGCCCTGGCCCGCTTCTCCGTCTCCCCTCTGAAATTCTTGTTCCCCATGGAAAGTTATTGACTTTGGCTTTTGTCCCGTCCAATTCCGAGAATATTTCCTTACTAGCTTTTCTGGAACCAAAAAACAGCAGAAAACAGGCAACTAGCAGTGTGGAAACTTGTTAATAGGTTAGTACGAGAAATCATGTAAAAAGCACCTCAAAGTGTAGACAAAGCAAAGCAAAGTAGATACTAAACAAGCATGGAGCATCAAAAATTATAGATACGTTTCCTACGTATCACAAGTGAACTATTTGAATGACTTGATCTTATGCTATGCTTAACTATATGAGTATGTCCATCACATCATTCTCCTAATGATATGACTCTGTTGTTAATAACATCTCTCAATGTTCATGACCAGGAAACCATGATGATATATTAACCAACAAGCTAGTTTAACAAGAGTAATAGGGACTCTTTTATGTTTACAAATCACACAAGTATTAATGTTTCCGTTTAATACAATTATAGCATGAATGTAAAAATTTATCATAAACATAAAGATACGATCATAACCATTTTACTATTGCCTCTTGGGCATATCTCCAACAGTATCCCACTTGCACTAGAGACAATAATCTAGTTTCAAACCTTTATGCATTCAACACCTATGGCTTTCCTGTGTTGTATTTACACGACTGCTAATGGTCAAATGATCTCCGGATCTGACACTTTCAGGTCCGAGTGTAATTGCATGTATTTGTGTCTCTACGCATCACTCATTCTATATTGAGATGGCTTTGTATAAATTTGGTCCTTTGGAGAGACCTTTAGTTCCTTGGGGTTAAAACATGTTGACAATATTGTTGCACAATATATCTTCATAGTACTATCCTGGTGTGAACTACACCTAGTTTGATAACAAACTACTTGACACAAATGCCCTCTTTTGCTGCTATAATAGTAGTCATATACTTAGCCTTTTGTTGTAGTATCTGTTACAATGTCTTAACTTTGGAACTCATCCAAATCCATTATAGAACTTACTTTCTATTACATTGTGCCACCCTTAGTTTAGATTGAGATAAACTTAATTTGTACTTTGTGACAAAACTAGTATCAATGTAGTACTTTTACAATGAACTAACCATCTATTTGTCACCTCTACAAAATTAACATATTCTTAGTTCTTCCAAAAGATCATAAGAATATTCTTACTATTATCCAATGATCATCTTTATGAATCATTATGGTACATTCTCATAACATTTAGATTCTAGGACATATCTGGATGTGTACATATCACAGTATGATTGGAAAATTACTCTTTGTGATTTCATTCATCAAGTATCGAAATACATGAATCTGTGTTTCACTTACTAAGTGTCGATACACTTGAATTTCGATTTAATCCTTTCTGTGTGACAAGACCTTTCTTGTCATTTACATATTGAACTCATTCAATATCTTATCTATGTACTTTTGGCACAACCATATTAGCGTCTCAATCTATCCATATAGATGTTGATGCCAAACATTCGGGTTTTGCCTAAGTATTTCATCGAGATGAAATTTTTAACATGTGTCAATAAAAGATACATCATTTCCAACCAACAATATGTCTTCCACATAATGTATTAGAAACATGTCTTATCACTCCCACTTAATTTCTTGCAAATGCAAGCATCTTCATTGTGTCCGATGAATTTAAACTCTTTTAACAGTTTCATCATGGTGAAGATTCCAACTCCATGATGCTTACTTCAAACATTGAAGTTTTGCATACTCTTTTAGCATCCTTTGAATTAACAAAACCCTTTAGATCATGTCATGTACACGCCCTAGGTAACAATTCTATTAGAAGAACTTGTTTTGTTTATTCGACTACCACATAACGAAATTATATGTGGTGGTTGCTACATTAATCCGTATAGACTAAATATCGCTATGAAAGATTAAATCTTGTCATAATCAACTGCTTGAACATTGTCGTGAACTCCTTCCCGATATGTCGACTATTTCATAGATGTGAGACATCCATGTCTATTTCTTTATAGATCTATGACTGTAAGGTCTTACACCTTTCCAGAGGGTCTTCCAAGTTCAAAGCTTGACTTCTCGTGTATGGATCTATCACGGATTTTATGGCTTCAAGCCATCTGATGGAGTCAGGTCCCATCATCGCTTCTTTGCATGTAGTCGGTTCATCATTGTCAAATAATGATTTAACTCTCAAATCTTGGTATTTGATCGTTTGACCGACCTACTTGGTTCAATAGGAACTTAGACCTCCATGACCACAACCTTTGAGGCACGTGAGCCGTGAGCATTGTTGTTGCCTCTGGAACACTTTCTGGCGCTATGCAACTTTGCACATATAGCCAAGGTTCTTTTAACCTTATCAAAGTTCTATTGTCCTCCCACTTAACTTTTCACGAAAAAGTTTCTTCTAAAAGAAACTTTGACATTCTAAGTGACAAACACTTTTGTCTCTGGTGTTATGGAGGAATACTCAATAATTATTCAAAATAACCTACAAAGACATGATCATCCGACTTTGGTTGTAAACATCTTACTTATGCATATCATACCAATGTTTAAGAAAGGACAACTTGGGTTTTATCGCATACCATAACTTTATATGGTGTCATTTCAATGGATCATGATGGAGATCTTTTCAGTGTAAAAGTGGTAGTCTCTAAAGCTTATAATCTTTAAAATAAAATTGCAGTTTTATTACACCTTTAATCTTACCATGTCAAACAAGGTTTCATTACATATCTCGAACACTCCATACTCATATGGTGTTTCGGGAAACGCAAATCCATGGAACGATTCCTCAAATCTTAGGTGTTATTGTAAACTTGTAACTCAAATATCTTCCTTTATGATCCTATCATAAATTCTTTATTTTCTTGTTACATTGATTTTGCACTTCATCTTGAAAATCTGCGAACATTTTCAAATATTTCATACTTTATCCTTATTAAGTAAATATAAATATATTCACTCAAATTATCGAAGAAAGCATATGAAGTTGAAATCCATCGCTCTAGACTACACATAATGGGCTTCATACATCTATATGTACAAGTTCCAATAAGTTAGTCATTCATTCACTTTTGGCCTATGAAGCGGGTTTTAATTATCTCTAGGAAAGTTTCACAAGCGTCATTTGATCAAAAATCAAAAGACTCCAAAATCCATCCACATGGAGTTTCTTCATGTTTTCTTTCCATTATAATTTAAACGGCGATGTTACTTCCTAAGTGATATTTTCTATCAATTGTCTTTCGACATTTTTAGCACTATTTTTATCAATGTGATTTATCCAGTGATATTTGTAAATCATCCATCTTTTATGGATTATGGCAATTATTTGAATAACCCTTTTGTTCTCATAATACCTAATGAAAGAAATCATGAAGGCAACCTTTGATGTTTAACGAGCAACACAATAACCCTTTGTTTTAATGAAAAACATCACATATTCTCTTGCTAGTTACTTAGGCCATTGAAGTTCATGAATTGTGTTGCTTTTGTATGACTTTTCATACCAAAAAATTTAGTATCCAATACTCAAGAACTACATTGTTTAACAAGCAAATAATACGGCCATAACACGTATATCCTCTATATACCTAAGCTGAACAATTCTAGTCTTTTCTTTTCTGTCAAATATTTCTTATATTTCTCTTTCACTATTTCTTTATCCTTTTAAAAGGATCTATCAACATCAACAGTGGCGCCATACTCATGACACATAGTCCAAAGCGTGTATAGTTAAATACCAATGTCTTTGGACTTTGCACTTTGAAGTAGATCACCATCATCAAATGCTTGTGTTTTTTCAAATTCCATTCTTTAGTAATCTTTTAGTGTAGTAAACATTTTACATACATCTTATATTCATCTTTATCATGGCAATTTCCATGATCAAGATACTTTAGCTTATAACGGTGAATCACGAGTATAATGTTGCTCTCTAAAACCTTTTAGAGGATTAGAGCGACTAGCGTCTGCAAATTCTCATCAAAATATGGGAACACAAACTTTGTCATATTATATTCTATCATGTTGCAACCAAATCATCATTTTAGATATCGCAATATCTTCCACACATGATGGTTTCTGAAATAATTCTTTCAGCTCCTAGATAACCTTGATATTAAAACAAATCTTTTGAATATCAAGAATCAAGGAGACAAACATGATACTTATATACTAACACTGGAATTGTTACTCTTGATTTAATACTAATTATTAAACTTCACGGAGTAACCGGAACTTACTAAAAGTTTGCAATAGGACTTTTAAACTCTAGATTAACACTTCAAAAACAATACGATACCAGTTCGTAAAGTAACTAACCAGAATTCTATAGTTCTACTATCTCAATTATAACTAAGCGTAAGGTGGTAAACGGATGCCAATGACTACAACAACTATGCAAATTCACTTTGATTTAAATTATGATAAATAGTGTTCGAATATTAATCACATTGCTATTGAACTCCCATTCAAAACAATATCCATCAAATTGTTTTAGTGATCGCACGAACCAAATCCACTACACCAAGTCCGATCATCACGTGAGATGATGTAGCTTCAAAGGTGAACAATCAACATGTTCTTCATATCATCTATATGACTCATGCTTTAACTTTCGGTATTCCGTGTTCTGAGACCATGTATGTACATGCTAGGATCGTCAAGATTAACCTTAGTGTCTGCATGATCAAATCTGGCTTGCTCCCATTGTATGCACACATAGAATCTATCACCCCCGATCATCACGTGGTGCTTCGAAACAACGAGTCTTGGCAACAGTGCTAACTAAGGACGCACACTTTATTACTTGATATTTGAGAGAGGGATCATCTTATAATTATACCGTCACGATCTAAGAAATACAAGATACATAAAAGGATTAACATCACATGTAATTCATAATATGTGATATGATATGGCCTTTCTTCTTGTGCTTCCGATCTCCATCTTCGAGCATGAACATGATCTCCATCATCACCGGCGTGGCGTCAAGGTCAATAGCACCGCTTCATGGTTGTCGTCCACTAGCATCAACTATTACAACTACTTTGAATAATATACACGTAGGTCTTAATGAAATTAAAAGACAACCATAAGGCTCCTACCGATTGTCGACTTACAATAAGGATCATTGCATATATCATATATAATCACAATCTTATCACATCACAACACACCCCTGCAAAACAAACTTAGACGCCTCTAATTTTCTTCGCATGTTTTACATGGTTTGGGGCTTTCCAATAAGTACCGTTCTAGCTTACGAACAAGAACCACATCACTGATGCAAGAACTATCAAGTGCCCGTTGTAAATTGAATCTTCACTATGATGGGAGAGACAAACACCCACAAAGCCACTTATGCAATACAAGTTGCATGTCGAGCATGGAGCAAGTCTCATGAATGATGTCATGTAAGGTTAGCTCGGGCCGCTTCATCCCAACATCCTGCAAGATACAAAGTACACAAGAAGAAATTGATAATAAAAGCACCACCGTCCATAATGACCATTGTGTTCTACTCATGCAACAGATCTACATATAGACACGGCTCTGATACCACTGTAGGGGTTCGTAGCATGGAAATAAAAAAATCTATCGCATGAACACACACAAGCCAAGATCTATCTACTAAATTGTAGTAATGATTCGATAGAGTACTAACCCTCGAAGATTCCAAAGCGGTTAATGAGATCGTATTCTCGTGGGTGATGTAGTCGTTCGCTTGTCAATCTCAAGATCGCGTAGATGATCCTTCCGGCGCCGCGTTCCAGCAATGCTCCCGCAGCCTGTCACACGTACGATACTCGAAGAAGACCTTCCTCTCCCTTGTTCCAGCAGGCAACGAAGGTTGTAGTTCTCTCCTCGTGATTCCGGCATCATGACGGCTTGGTGTCGGAAGTAGAGGGGAGATCCCGCAGGGTTTCGCCTAAGCCGGAGCAAGTATGGTAGAGTAGAGGGAGCCCCGACAATCTAGGGTTTAGAGGGCTGAGGTTTAGAGGTAGCTAGCAACTAGGGTTTAGCTAGTTGGTAGCTGTTTAGAGGAGGATCTAGAGGTGGCGACTTGGGGGGCCAAGGCCCACAGCTAGGGTTTGTTGTGAGGGGTAGGGGGCGCCCTACCCCTCCTTTTATAGTTGGGGAGGCGCCAAGGGGGAGAGAATCCTCCCCCAAGTCCACTTCATGTGGCCAGCGGCAAGGAGAGGGAGGAATCCTCCCTTAGGTAGGATTCCTTCCCTCCCTCCACTTGGAAACCAATGTTCCAGTTTGAGTTTTTAAATTGGCTTGTTGACTTTCAAACTAGAGTTTGATTTCTCTCTTCCAAGTGTCCAGCCAAGTGATCTAGGACATGATGAAACCATCTTACTTTGTCATGACACATCCATGTACCCTTCCGACACTGGATCGGTGGACCTTCTATACCCTTCTAGAACATTCCAGTGAAAACACCGAAACCATTCCTGAACTTCGGAATTGGACTTTCCTTATATGAATCTTGTTCTCTAGGCCATTCCGGATCTCCTCGTGATGTCCCGGATCCCATGCGAGACTCCGAACCACATTCGGTCTCTTTACTCACTTTCTATATCTACTAAACAACATCGAATCCTTAAGTGTGTCTCCCTACGGTTCGTGAATTATGTAGACATGATCGAGACTCTTCTCCGATCAATAACCAATAGAGGAATCTGGAAATTCATATGGCTCCCACATATTTCTATGATTACTTCATGATCGAATGAACCATTTACATACGATACTAATTTCCCTTTGTCTCGTGATACTTTACTTATCCGAGGTTTGGTCGTCGGTATCTCTACATACCTAGTTCAACCTCGTTACCGATAAGTACTCTCTACTTGTTCCTGTGATATGTGATCCCTTGTGAACCAGTCACATGCTTGCAAGCTAATTGGATGACATTCCACCGAGAGGGCCCAGAGTATATCTATCCGTCATATAGATGGACAAATCCCACTCTTGATCCATGTGCCTCGGCACATAATTTCCGAACTCTCAATGCCACATTTATAACCACCTAGTTACGAAGTGGTATTTGATGTCATCAAAGCATCCATCCGGTGATGGTGATTAACATGATATCATGGTCGAAGGATTTACGTTACTATATATTTGAAAGCTTATAGCAAGTGAACTATTTGAATGACTTGATCTTATGCTACGCTTAACTATAGGAGTATGTCCATGATGTCTCAGATATGTAGAGCGCGTTGGGATCCCCAAGAGGAAGGTGTGATGAGCATAGAAGCAAGTTTCCCTTAGTTATGAAACCAAGGTTATCGAACCAGTAGGAGTAAGGAAACAACTCCAAGGTGTTGCTAGCAACTTGGAACCTGCACAACACAACCACAGAACTTTGCCCCAACTTACAGTGAGGTTGTCAATCTCACCGGTTTGCTGAAAAAAAGGATTAAATGTATAATGTGGAAGATAGTAGTTGCTTGCAGAAAGTAAACAGTAAATAGTAGATGGACTATCAATGATAAAGGAATGGAACAGGGTCCACAGTTCACTAGAGGTGTTTCTCCTTAAGATAAATAGAATGTTGGGTGAACAAATTACAGTTGGGCAATTAAGAGATTGATAATGCATAAATATGCATGTTCAAGTCATGATGATTTCTATGATATTCGTGTTGGAGATATGCCCAAGAGGCAATAATAAAGTGGTTATTATCATATCTTCATGCTTATGATAAATGTTTACATACCATGCTATAATTGTATTAAACAGAAACATTAATACTTGTCTGATTTGTAAACATAAAAGAGTCCCTAGTAAAGCCTCTTGTTAAAACTAGCTTGTTGGTTAATATATGATCATGGTTTCCTGATCATGAACATAGATATGTTATTAACTACAGTGTCATATCATTAGGAGAATGATATGATGGACATACTCCTATAGTTAAGCACAGCATAAAGATAAAGTCATTTAATATAGTTCTTTGCTATATGCTTTCTAATACATAGTAACCTAATTCCTTCGACCATGAGATCATGCTAATAACCATCACCGGAAGGATGCTTTGATGACATCAAACACCATACCATAACTGGGTGGCTATAAAGGTGGCATTGAGTGTTCGGAAAGTATGTGTTGAGGCACATGGATCAAGAGTGGGATTTGTCCATCCATATGACGGATAGATATACTCTGGGCCCTCTCGGTGGAATGTCATCCAATTGGCTTGCAAGCATGTGACTGGCTCACAAGGTATCACATATCACGGGAACGAGAAAATAGTACTTATCGGTAACGAGGTTGAACTAGGTATGCAGAGATACCGACGATCAAAACCTCGGATAAGTAAACTATCGTGAGACAAAGGGAAATTGGTATCATATGTAAGTGGTTCATTAGATCGCAAAGTAATCGTAGAAATATGTGGGAGCCATATGAATTTCCAGATTCCTCTATTGGTTATTGATCGGATAAGTGTCTCGATCATGTCTTCATAATTCACAAACCGTAGAAGACACACTTAAGGATTCGATGTTGTTGAGTAGTTATGGAATGATGAGTAAGAGAACGAATGTTGTTCGGAGTCTCGGATGGGATCCGGGATATCACGAGGAGATCCGGAATGGTCCGGAGAATAAGATTCATATAAGGAAAGTCCTGTTTCGGAGTTCGGAAATGATTCCGGTGTTTTCGCTAGAAATGTTCTAGAAGGGTCTGGAAGGTCCGGCACTCTGGAGGGGAAGGGTACATGGATGTGTCATGACAATGTGTAATGGTTGCATCATGTAATAGGTCACTTGGCTGGGAAATATGGAGTGAGAAATCAAATCCAAGTTTGAAAGTCAAACGTCAATTTGAAAAAGTCAAATCCGAAGTTTTGCTTGGTGGAGGGAGAGTAGGAAACCTACTTGGGGAGGAAGTCCCACTCCCTCCACCCGCCAACCATGAGGAGGAGTTGGATAAGGACTCCCTCCTCCCAAACCGCCACCCTCCACCTATATAAGGAGGGGTAGGGTGCCCCCTACCTCTCACACCCAAACCCTAGCTAAGGCGCCACCACCTCCAAGTGCTGCCGCCGCCGCCAGGGCCTCCTCCCAAGTCGCCGAGTTGGGTATCCCAAACCCTAGCCGCCGGCTACACCTCTCACCTTGGTGCCTCTAAACCCTAGATCTCCACGGCCCTCTCTCATACTCCACCATACTCGCTCCGGCTTAGGCGAAGCCCTGCGGGATCTCCCCTCTACTTCCGACACCACGCCGTCGTGCTGCCGGAATCACGAGGAGAGTGCTACAACCTCCGCTGCCTGCTGGAACAAGGGAGAGGAAGGTCTTCATCGAGTACCGAACGTGTGACCGACTACGGAAGTGCTGCCGGAATGCAGCGCCGGAAGGATCGTCTACGCGATCTTGAGATCGGCAAGTGTACGACTACATCACCCACGAGAATCTGCTCTCGTTAACCGCTTTGGAATCTTTGAGGGTTAGTACTCTATCGACTCGTTGCTGCAATCTAGTAGATAGATCTTGGCTTGTGTGTGTTCATGCGATAGAATTTTTTTGTTTTCCATGCTACAAACCCCTACAGTGGTATGAAAGCCGTGTCTATATGTAGATCTGTTGCACGAGTAGAACACAATGGTCATTGTTGGCGTTGATGTTTTTGTTGTCGATTGCTTCTTGTGTACTTTGCATCTTGCGGGATGGTGGGATGAAGCGGCCCGGACTAACCTTACATGACATCGTTCATTAGACTTGCTCCACGCTTGACATGCAACTTGTATTGCATAAGTGGCTTTGCGGGTGCCTGTTTCTCCCAACATAGTTAAGATTCAATTTACAACGGGTGATTGACAATACTAATATCAACGTTGTGGTTCTTGTTCGTAAGTTAGAACGACACTTATTGAATGCCCCAAACCACGTAAAACATGCAAAGAAAATTAGAGGCGTCTAACTTTGTTTTGCAGGGGTGTGCTGTGATGTGATATGGCCATGATTGTGATTATATATGATGTATGCAATGTTCCTTATTGTAAGTCGGCAACCGGCAGGAGCCATATGGTTGTCTTTTAAATCCGTTAAGACCTACGTATATATTATTCAAAGTAGTTGTAATATTTGATGCTGGTGGAAGACAACCATGAAGCGGCGCCATTGACCTTGACGCCACACCGGTGATGATGGAGATCATGTTCGTGCTTGAAGATGGAGATCGAAAGCACAAGAAGAAAGGCCATATCATATCACATATTATGAATTGCATGTGATGTTAATCCTTTTATGCATCTTGTATTGCTTAGTTCACGACGGTAGCATTATAAGATGATCCCTCAAGCACACAATTTCAAGTTTTAAAGTGTTCATCCTTAGTAAGCACCGTTGCTAAAGCTCGTTGTTTCGAAGCATCATGTGATGATCGGGTGTGTTAGATTCTGCGAGTGTATACAACGTGAGCAAGCCAGATTTGCTCATGCGGAAGATAAGGTTTGATCTTGATGAGCCTAGCATGTACAGACATGGTCTCGGAACACGGATCACCGAAAGGTAAAGCATGAGTCATATAGTAGATATGATGAACATGTTGATTGTTCGCCATTGAAGCTACATCAACTCTCGTGATGATCGGTTTTGATGTGGTGGATTTGGTTCGTGTGATCACTAAAACAATTTGAGGGATATTGTTTTGAGTGGGAGTTCAACAACAATATGATTAAAAGTTGAACACTATTTATCATAAATTAAATCAAAGTGAATTTGCATAGTTGTTGTAGTCATTGGCATCCGTTTACCACCTTGCGCTTAGTTATAATTGAGATGATAGAACTATAGAATTCTGGTTAGTTACTTTACGAACTGGTATCGTATTGTTTTGAAGTGTTAATCTAAAGTTTAAAGTCCCATTGCAAACTTTTAGTGAGTTTCGATTACTCCGTAAAGTTTAATAGTTGGTATTAAATCAAGAGTAACAATTCCAGTATTAGTATATAAGTATCATGTTTATCTCCATGATTCTTGATATTTGAAATATAGTTTCAATATCAAGGTAATCTAGGAGTTGAAAGAGTTGTTTCAGAAACCATCATGTATGGGAGATATTGCGATATCTGAAACAATATTTTGTAGACAACATGATAGAGTATAATATGGCAAAGTTCATGTTCTCATATTTGATGAGAATTTACAAAAGGTTGGAGACACTGGTTGTCCTAATCCTCCAAAAGGTTTTGGAGAGCAACATTATACTCACGATTCACCGTTATAAGCTAAAGTAGCTTGATCATGAATAATTCCATGATAAGGGTGAATATTTGATGTAGGTAAAATGTTTACTACACTAAGAGATTACTAAAGAAAGGAATTTGAAAGAACACCAAACATTTGATGATGGTGATCTACTTCAAAGTGCAAGTCCAAAGACATTGATATTTTACTATACACGCTTTGGACTATGTGTCATGTGTATGGCACCACTATTCATGTTGATAGATTCTTTCAAACAGAAAAGGAAATACTGAAAGAGAATCTCATAAATATATGGCAGAAAAGACTAGAATTGTTCAGCTTAGGTATATAGAGGATATACACGTTATGGCTGTATTCTTTGCTTGTTAAATAATGTGGTTCTTAAGTATTGGATAATGAATTTGTTGGTATGAATCGTCATACGAAACAACAGAATTCATGAACTACAATGGCCTAAGTAACTAGCAAAAGAATATGTGATGATGTTCATCAAGAACAAATAAAGGGTTATTGTGTTGCTCGTTAAACATCAAAGCTTGCCTTCAAGATTTGTTTTATCAGGTATTATGATAACAAAAGGGTTGTTCAAATAATTTCCGTAATCCATAAAATATGGATGATTTACAAATCTCGTTGGAGAAATCACATCCATAAAATTAGTGCTAAAAATGTCGAAAGACAAATTGATTGAAAGATCACTTAGGAAGTGACATCGCCGTTTAAATTATATTGAAAAGAAAACATGAAGAAACTCCATGTGGATGGAATTTTGGAGTCTTTTGATTTTTGATCAAATGACGCTTGTGAAACTTTCCTAGAGATAATTAAAACTTCGTTCATAGGCCAAAAGGGAACGAGTGACTAGCTTATTGGAACTTGTACATATTGTTGTATGAAGTCCATTATGTGTAGCCAAGAGCGATGGATTTCAACTTCATTTGCTTTCTCCGAAAATTTGAGTGAATATATGAATATTTACTTAATAAGGATGAAGTATGAAACATTTGAAAAGTTCAAAGACTTTCAAGATGAAGTGCAAAATCATTGTAACAAGAATATAAATAGTTTATGATAAGATCATAAAGGAAGATATTTGAGTTACAGGTTTAGCATAATACCTAAGATTTAAGGAATCGTTCCGTGGATTTGCATTTCCCGAAACACCATAAGAGTATGGAGCGTTCGAGATATGTAATTAAACCTTGTTTGACATGGTAAGATCAAAGGTGTAATTCATAAAACTGCCATTATATTTTAAAGATTAAAAGCTTTAGAGACTACCATTTTCACTGAAAAGAGCTCCATCATAATCCGTTGAAATGACACCATATAAAGTTATGGTTTGGGATAAAACCCAAGTTGTCCTTTCTTAAACATTGGTATGCTATGCATAAAAAATATGTTTGCAACCAAAGTCGGATGAACCTGTATTTGTATGTTATTTCGAATAACTGTTAAGTATTCCTCCACAACACCGGAGACAAAAGTGTTTGTCTCTTAGAACGTCAAGTTTCTTTGAGAAGGAATTTTTCGTGAAAAGATAAGTGGGAGGACAATAGAACTTTGATAAGGTTAAAAGAACCTTTAGCTACATGTGCAAAGTTGCGCAGCGCCAAAAAGTGTTCCGGAGGCAGTAACAATGCTCATGGCTCACGTGCCTCAAAGGTTGTGGTTACGGAGGTCAAAGTTTCTATTGAACCAAGTAGTTTGGGTAAGCAATCAAATACCAAGATTTGAGGGTTGAATCATTATTTGAGAATAATGAATGGACTACATGCAAAGAATCGATGATGGGCCCTGACTCCGTAAAATGTCTTGAAGCCATAAAATCCATGATAGTTTCATACACGAGAAATCAAGCTTTGAATTTGAAGAACCCTCGAGAAAGGTGTAAGACCTTACAGTCGTGTTTGGATCTATAAAGAAATAGACATGGATGTTTCACATCTATGAAATAGTCGACATGTTGAGAAAGAGTTCACAACAATGTTCAAAGGTTGTATATGACAAGATTTGATCTTTCATAGCGATATTTAGTCTAGACGGATTAATGTAGCAACCACTACATATAATTTTGTTATGTTGTAGTTGAATAAACAAAACAAAGTTCTTCTAATAGAATTGTTACCTAGGATGCATGCATAACACGGTCCATAGGGTTTTGTTAATTCAAAAGGATGCTAAAAACGTATGCAAATTACAATGGTTGAAGTAAGCATCACGGAGTTGGAATCTTCACCATGATGAAATTTTTAAATGAGTTTAAATTCATCAGAGACAATGAAGATGCTTGCATTTGCAAGAAATTAAGTGGGAGCGCTAAGACATATTTCTAATACATTATGTGGAGGACATATTGTTGATTGGAAATGATGTATCCTTTATTAACACATATTAAGAATTTCATCCCGCTGAAAGACTTAGGCAAAACCCAAATATTTGGCATCTATATCTATATAGATAGATTGAGGCACTGATATGGTTGTGCTGAAAGTACATAGATGATATATTGAATGAGTTCAATATATAAACTACAAGAAAGGTTCTTGTCGCACATAAAGGATTGAATGAGTTCAATATTGATGATATATTCAAATGTGTTGACACTTAGTAAGTGAAACAAAGATTCAAGTATAGATTGATACTTGATGTATGAAATTACAAAGAGTATTTATACCAATCATACTGTGATATGTAAAAATCCAGATATGTCCTATGCTCTAAATGTTATGAGAATATACCAGAATGATTCATAAGATGATCATTGGACAATAGTAAGGATATTCTTATGAATCTTTTAAAAGAACTAAGAATATATTGTTTTGTAGAGGTGACAAATAGATGGTTAGTTCATTGTAAAAGTGCTACATTGATACTAGTTTTGTCACAAAGTACAAATTAAGTTTATCTCAATCTAAACTAAGGGTGGCACAATATGATGGAAAGTGAGTTCCATAATGAATTTGGATGAGTCCCAAAGTTAAGACATTGTGACAGATACTACAACAAAAGGCTAAGTATATGACTGCTATAATAGCAGCAAAAGAGGGCATTTGTGTCAAGTAGTTTGTTATCAAACTAGGTGTGGTTCACAGCGGGATAGTACTATGAAGATATATTGTACAACAATATTATCAACATGTTTTAACCCCAAAGAACTAAAGGTCTCACCAAAGGACCAAATTTATACAAAGCCATCTCATTAGAGAATGAGGGATGCGTAGAGACGCAAAGACATGCAATTACACACGGACCTGGAAGTGTCAGATCCGGAGATCAGTTGACCACTAGCAATCATGTATATACAACACCAGAAAGCCATAGGTGTTGAATGCACAAAGGTTTGAAACTAGATTATTGACTCTAGTGCAAGTGGGAGACTGTTGGAGATATGCCCAAGAGGCAATAATAAAGTGGTTATTATCATATCTTCACGCTTATGATAAATGTTTACATACCATGCTATAATTGTATTAAACAGAAACATTAATACTTGTGTGATTTGTAAACATAAAAGAGTCCCTAGTAAAGCATCTTGTTAAAACTAGCTTGTTGGTTAATATATGATCATGGTTTCCTGATCATGATAATTGAGATGTTATTAACAACAGGGTCATATCATTAGGAGAATGATATGATGGACATACTCCTATAGTTAAGCATAGCATAAAGATCAAGTCATTTAATATAGTTCATTTGCTATATGCTTTCTAATACATAGTAACATAATTCCTTCGACCATGAGATCATGCTAATCACCATCACTGGAAGGATGCTTTGATGACATCAAACACCACACCATAACTGGGTGGCTATAAAGGTGGCATTGAGTGTTCGGAAAGTATGTGTTGAGGCACATGGATCAAGAGTGGGATTTGTTCATCCATATGACAGATAGATATACTCTGGGCCCTCTCGGTGGAATGTCATCCGATTGGCTTGCAAGCATGTGACTGGCTCACAAGGGATCATATATCACGGGAACGAGAAAAGAGTACTTATCGGTAACGAGGTTGAACTAGGTATGCAGAGATACCGATGATCAAAACCTCGGATAAGTAAACTATCTTGAGACAAAGGGAAATTGGTATCATATGTAAGTGGTTCATTCGATCGCAAAGTAATCGTAGAAATATGTGGGAGCCATATGAATTTCTAGATTCCTCTATTGGTTATTGATCGGAGAAGTGTCTCGATCATGTCTGCATAATTCACGAACCGTAGGGAGACACACTTAAGGATTCGATGTTGTTGAGTAGTTATGGAATGATGAGTAAGATACCGAATGTTGTTCGGAGTCTCGGATGGGATCCGGGATATCACGAGGAGATCCAGAATGGTCCGGAGTATAAGATTCATATAAGGAAAGTCTTGTTTCGGAGTTCGGAAATGATTCTGGTGTTTTCGCCAGGAATGTTCTAGAAGGGTCAGGAAGGTCCGACACTCCGGAGGGGAAGGGTACATGGATGTGTCATGACAATGTGGAATGGTTGCATCATGTACTAGGTCACTTGGCTGGGCAATATGGAGTGATAAATCAAATCCAAGTTTGAAAGTCAAACATCAATTTGAAAAAGTCAAATCCGAAGTTTTGCTTGGTGGAGGGAGAGTAGGAAACCTACTTGGGGAGGAAGTCCCACTCCCTCCACCCGCCGGCCATGAGGAGAAGTTGGAGGAGGACTCCCTCCTCCCAAACCGCCACCCTCCACCTATATAAGGAGGGGTAGGGCGCTCCCTACCTCTCACACCCAAACCCTAGCTAAGGCGCCACCACCTCCAAGTGCTGCCGCCGCCAGGGCCTCATCCCAAGTCTCCGAGTTGGGTATCCCAAACCCTAGCCGCCGGCTACACCTCTCCCCTTGGTGACTCTAAACCCTAGATCTCCAAGGCCCTCTCTCATACTCCACCATACTCACTCCGGCTTAGGCGAAGCCCTGCGGGATCTCCCCTCTACTTCCGACACCACGCCGTCGTGCTGCCGGAATCACGAGGAGAGTGCTACAACCTCCACTGCCTACTGGAACAAGGGAGAGGAAGGTCTTCATCGAGTACCTAACGTGTGACCAACTGCGGAAGCGCTGCTGGAACGCAGCGCCGGAAGGATCGTCTATGCGATCTTGAGATCGACAAGTGTACGACTACATCACCCATGAGAATCTGCTCTTGTTAACCGCTTTGGAATCTTCGAGGGTTAGTACTCTATCGACTCGTTGTTGCAATCTAGTAGATAGATCTTGGCTTGTGTGTGTTCATGCGATAGAAATTTTTTGTTTTCCATGCTACGAACCCCTACAATTCATTTGAGCATTACAACATAATACATAGACAGTAATCCAACTGCATCTATGACTAATAATCCACTTTCAGGTTATCATCTGAACCCCTTCCAGTATTAAGTTGCAAGCAACGGATAATTGCATTCATCTGAACCCCTTCTAAAGGATTGTTATTTTCTCCCTAGTAGCAACAACACATTTACAACCTTAGAGATTTCTGTCACTTCCTAGATTACTAGAGGCATGGACCTACTATCGAGCATAAATACTCCCTCTTGGATTTGCAAGCATCTACTTGGCCAAATCATCTACGAACAATGGAGAGCATGCAAGATCACAAATAACACAAACATGATAAATCAATAATCAATCTTGAACATAGTACTCAATATCCATCGGATCCCAACAAACACTTCATGTAGGATTATAAAATAGATGATCTCGATCATGAACAGAGCTCACAAGATCTAAACATGATAGAACAAAGGAGGAGAACCAACCATCTAGCCAATGTATGGACCCATAGTCCAAGGGTGAACTACTCACGCATCACTCTGGAGGCTGACATGGTGATGAAGAAGGCCTCTGGGATGATCTCTCCCCTCTGGCAGGGTGCCGGGAAGAGCTTCGAATCCCCGCCGATCTAGGGATGGAGATGGCGGCGGCTACGAACTGTTTCATGGAGATTTGATCTGGTCCTTATGGTTTCTGCATCAGGATGCTTTTATAGGCGAAGGGGCAAGGTCGGTGGGTGCCCGAGGGGCCCACACCTAGGGCTGGGGCCCCCCTTGATTGCGCCGCCACATGGTGTGGCCGCCTCGTGGCCCTACTTCGTCTCCCCTCCGTACTCCCTGTTCCTTATGGTAAATTATTGACTTTGGCTTTTTTCTCATCCAATTCCGAGAATATTTCCTTACTAGCTTTTTTGAAACCAAAAACAGCAGAAAACAGGCAACTGGCACTGCGATGTCTTGTCAATAGGTTAGTTCTAGAAAATGTATAAAAATACCTCAAAGCGTAGACAAAACATAAGAAAGTTGATACAAAACAAGAATGGAGCATAAAAAATTATAGATACGTTTATGACATATCAAGCATCCCCAAGCTTAACTCCTACTCGTCCTCGAGTAGGTAAGTGATAAAAAGAATATTTTTTTAGGTGACATGCTATCATAATTTTGATCAAGGTATTTGTAAAGCATTGATAGCTGAGATCAAAGTACTCTAAACATGAGCATGAAATATGTAGTTCTAACAATAAGACATAGCAACTATGTTGTAACATGAAAGGTAACACAAACAAAATATCATGAATAACAATGCATTAAAAGACGTTTGTTTGTTTCGCATATAGAAAACATAGCAAAAGTGGTATTTAGCTACTCCTTCATGGAATAGAAAAACATAAATGCATAGGACACCTTCAAAGTTCATAAGGGTGACTAGATACAAATAATTTAATAACAAGCAATATCAACATTATGAATCAATCAATAAGTTTTGGGATAATGCACATTAAACTAAGAATGGCAACTATTCTTTCTTAATTGGTGCATAAAGATAGAAGATCGAGATTCAATATAAAGGTAAAAAAGAAAGGCCCTTCACGGAGGGAAGCATGGATTTCAAGTTTCATAAAGAGCTTACAAAAATTATGGTACTTTTTAGCTTTCAGCTCTCATTTCCCCTATCATAAGCATCTTGAAGTGATTAAGGTTAAAGTGAAACAAATATGAAGTATATGCTTGACAGATCATAAGTTGGAAATCTCATGTCCCTTGAGTACGAGGGTCGTTCCTCATGCTACTCAACTTTAGTCACAAGCAAGTTCTTGTCATTGTAAGTATATGTGTATCATAGAGAACCGCCAATGGGGTACCCCTTGCCCCATAACACAGGAGCTATCCCATATCAAAATGACAAGGCAACAGACAATGAGCATCTCAATGATCTTTTTATTTACCATGAGTATGGTGCTTTTTATCTTTTTCTCTTTTTTTTCTATATTTTTTCTAAAGATGCTTCATAGATTGCTAACTATGGTTATGCTGCAATTTTCCACCATGATTAGGCATGACTTAGGCTAGCCGCCTAGGCGTTTCTCTAACACATATATAATACTCCATGGACTTACAAGATCCCCTTTTATTTCACACCGCCGACATCCTTAAATAAAAGATCATGATATCAACTGGATAATATGTACAAGTGTTGAAAGCGTTCCCCATGACAACATGGTTCTGCTAACTCCCAACTTATAATTTGCAAGCATATAAGAAACATAGATGACACAATGGTTCAAGTTTATTAAGTGCAAGAAATAAAGTGTGCCATCAAGTTTATGAGAGATTTAATCACTAATTTTCACATAAAAAAGTTTAATTTTGAAGATAGATAAAAACATGAATATACTTGGAATGGTGTAACACACCATGCATAGTAATTTATGGTGGACTCTTTGGAATAACATGGTTTCTTGGGAGATGAATGCACAAGTAGAGCTCATACTAAGTACAAGTGGAGGCTAGCAAAAGACTGGGAGCAACCAACTAAGAGAGAAATAATGGCCATAATCATGCAAAGCGATAAAACATTATTAATTAAAGCATAAATTGATATCACAAGTCAAAAAATAAATTATCATAGAGGCTAGGGTGACTGGTTCATATTCTTAACATGGTGTAAGCATGTGCCAAGTCAACCCAAACAAAGCATCAAAGGAGAATACCACAATATTATGATTTTGTATGCTAAAACAATGCATGATTCTTCCAAGGCACATTAAGCAATCTCAATTGTTTGGAACAAGTTATGCTACAGCAATAATCACTAAGCATGTGGTCAAAGAAACATCTAACCTGACATGATAAAGTCTAGGCCACAGTCAAAACAAGCTCCCTTTGTACCACTTAAGCATGAAGCTTCATACTCTTTTCCAAAACCAATCGACTTATTTGAAACAACTCATGATGAATAATAAACAATAAAGATCAGTGATCTTGTCTCACACATCTACAAATAAGAACTAAAAAGTTCTAAGCTGAAAGCATAAGAAAACTAAAGCTAAACACAGTGCTAGCAAAAGAGAACACTCACAAAACAATGAGAATGAAAACTAAAATGTTCTAGACAATGAAGAACTAGGTATGACTTCTCCAAAATAGGAGTGTTAGGGTCCGGACAATTTATTCTAGCAAACAAAACAAAATAAAAATAAAAACAAAAATACGCTCCAAGAACAACACAATAGTGCATGAAATAATAAAAATGAAGTGTTTTGAAAGAAAACCTGAGATTTTTATTAATGAAGAAGGGGATACCTTGGGTATCCCCAAGCTTTGACGCTTGTACCTCTTGAATATTTCTTGGGGTGACACGGGTGAAATCCCCAATCTTGATCTTTTGTCCATACTTCATCTCATCACATCATTCTTCCCCTACACCTGAAAATTTCCTTCATACAAAACTTCACACAATCTTCATTAGCAACATTAGTGTATTCAAGATAATAAATTTTTGGGTTTAGTTTCAACACAAGTAAAACTTTTAGTAAAACACAAGATACTATAGCAATTCCTTTTAAAATCTCAAGTGATCAAGGAGAACTCAAAAAGAAACAGATTAAGAGGCAAAGGCAAATAATGGCAGAAATCTGTCAAAACAGACCAGCAGGTAAAAACCTATTTTTTCGAAGATCTTATGTTTCTTAAATCGAAAAGTTCTAAATTAAAGAAAGTTAGACAATAACCTGTGGCATATGCACAGAAAATTACAGCTCAATCCGACGTACTGGGATGTTTCACGATATTTTACAGTAAAGCACAAAAATCTATTTCGGGACAACAACTTTCCCAAATCTTACTTCTCTCTCATTAGAGGTTATTATTGGCACAAAAACCACACAAAAAGGATAAGGAGAGGTTATTACAGAGTCAATAACTTTCAAGACTCAAAAAAATAAAAATTTACTGAAATAAAACAATGGGTTATCTCCCATAAGCGCTTTTCTTTAATGCCTTTTAGCTAAGCTTGAAAATTTGAGAAGATGCTCACATAAGAAATATGATTGAAGTAAAAGAGAGCATCAAGAGGAAAATTCAAAACACAATCAAGTCTAACCCACTTCCTATGCATAGGAATCTTGTTCGCAAATAAATTCATAAAGAACAAAGTGACAGGCATAGGAAGATAAAACAAGAGTAACTTCAATACTTTCAGCACATAGAGAGGTGTTTCAGTACCATGGAAACTTCTAAAACCATATTTTCCTCTCTCATAATAATTTTCAGTATCCTCATGAATAAACTCAACAATATAACTATCACATAAAGCATGATTTTCATGATCTACAAACACATAATTTTTATCAATCTCAAAAATATTGGGATTAAAACCTTCAAACCCACTTTTAATAATTTTATAACAAGATGACTGATCATTCTCAAGATCAGGTATCGGGTTCCAAGATAAAATCAAGACCCCTCCAATATTGTTTTCAATAGTGGTACAATTAATATTATCAACCAATATAGGACCATCATCTAGAGCTTTATCATAAACATTTTTTAAGAAAAACTATTTAGTATCATGCATTTCGAAGTTAGGCACAAATAAAGGATTATTATAAGATTTATCAAAATAGCATGGATTATCATAGATGGCAGGAGCATAATTATTATCACAAGTTTTACCCATAGTATATATTTCAAAAGAATCCATAGAAACATAACATTCATCCTCCTTTGGTAAGCATGAGGGACAATCAAATAATGTAAGGGATAAAGAGTTACTCTCATTAGAAGGTAGGCATCGGTAGCTAATCCATTCTTCCTCCTTTTGTTCATCACTCTTCTCCTCTTTTTCATCTAATGAGCTTCCAGTTTCAGCAATTTCTTTTTCCATAGGCTCCTGCAAGGCATTAGTCTCTTCCGTTGGTGGAGAGCATCTATTAAGATATTCAAGAATATGGCCATTTTCTTCCTTGTAATTATCAAAGAAAAATTTAAGTATATCATAAACCTCATATTTATAAGGTGCATCATTAGTATTTTCAAGCAAATTAGCAAGTTGGAATGCACCCTTCCAAGCAATAAATTATTCAATTTGTTCCACATCATAAAAGTCATAATTTACCTTACATAAGAAGATATGGTAACATTATCATTATACTCACATTGAAAAGGGAGGTGTTTATACCTCCTACAGCAACAAGATTTATCAAAGCAATAAGTAACATTATAAGTAGAGCACATGTTTCTAGCAATGGTATGCAATTTATTAATTTGTTCCCATAAGTGTTTCCCTTTTTGTGACAAGCGGTGTTCCACATAATAATAATTTTGTTCTTCTGTGAACCCACCTTGCCAATAATATCAAGTTTCAAAGAAACCAACCATTGATAGAAAGCATGATAAAGCAAGACAATAACAGACCAACAAAAATAACAACTATAGTAGGAACTATTTTTTTATTTTTGATAAAAAGAAACAAACCAGACAAAGCAAAATAAACTAAGGAAAACAAAAACAAAGTAAAGATATTGGTTGTGAGAGACTCCCCTTGCAGGAATCTTCTTTCTCCTAGAAAAGTGACTGACGAGGAGGAAGATATTGAAGCTGTCCTTATCTCCCCGGCAACAGCGCCAGAAAAGTGCTTGATCTCTCAGATATGTAGATCTTGTTGGGAACCCCAAGAGGAAGGTATTATGAGCACAGCAGCAAGTTTCCCTCAGTCATGAAACCAAGGTTATCAAACCAGTAGGAGTAAGGAAACAACTCCAAGGTGTTGCTATCAACTTGGAACCTGCACAACACAACCACGGAACTTTGCCCCAACTTATAGTGAGGTTGTCAATCTCACCAGTTTGCTGAAAACAAAGGATTAAACGTATAGTGTGGAAGATAGTAATTGTTTGCAGAAAGTAAACAGTAGATGGAATATCAATGATAAAGGAATGGACCGGTTTACACAGTTCACTAGATGTGTTTCTCATTAAGATAAATAGCATGTTGGGTGAACAAATTACAGTTGGGCAATTGATAGATTGAAAATGCAAAAATATGCATGTACAAGTCCGTAGCCACTGCCTTCTCCATCCCTAGATCAGGAGGGATTCGAAGCTCTTCCCGACACCCTACCGGAGGGGAGAGATCATCCCGGGGGCCTTCTTCATCACCATGCCAGCCTCCGGAGTGATGTGTGAGTAGTTCACCCTTGGATTATGGGTCCATACAATAGCTAGATGGTTGTTTCTCCTCCTTTGTGCTATCATGTTTAGATCTTGTGAGCTCCGTTCATGATCAAGATCATATATTTGTAATCATACATGTTGTGTTTACGGGGATCTGATGGATATTGAGATACTATGTCAGATTGATTATTGATTCTATCATGTCTATGCTATTTGTGATCTTGCATGCTCTCCTTTGTTAGTAGCTATCTTGGCCAAGTAGATGCTTGAAACTCCAAGAGGGAGTATTTATGCTCGATAGTAGGTTCATGCCTCTAGTAATCTGGGGAAGTGACATAAATCTCTAAGGTTGTAGATGTGCTGTTGCTGCTAGGGAGAACACAACAATCCTTTGTCTAAGGGCAATTGTATTGTTTACTTTACACACATTGCTTAATGCAATTATCTGTTGCTTGCAACTTAATACCGGAAGGGGTTTGGATGATAACCTGAAGGTGGATTATTAGTCATAGATGTAGTTGGATTGCAGTCCATGTATTATGTTGTAATTCCCAAGCAACTCTCGTAGGAGTCAAGATGTCTAGTATATGCATTGTTATGCTTTCTCAATCTATCAATTGCCCCACTATAATTTGTTCACCCAACATGCTATCTATCTTATGGAGAAGATCTCTAGTGAACTATGGACCCTGATCCATTCCTTTATCATTGATATACCATCTACTGTTTACCGTTTACTATTTCTTGTGGGAGTAGGGATTACAAGTCTACAACCAACATGATTGCTTGTGGCACATGAAGATGAAGGACTCCATGCTTTATAGTTATATCTGCCGCTTTGTAATAAGATAGCCATATGAGTTATGTAAGTTGCAATGAACTATTATATTCATGGTTATGAGTTGCAATATGACCTTTGTTTCTTGATATTACATCTTAAACTGTCGGTGCTAGGAAATCGATCCAGGGACTAGCATTGTAAACACAGGGACTTGTACCTTATTGGGTTCAGGCCTCTACAAAATTAGTGATTAAAGCTCTCACGAACTTGATGGCACACTTTACTTTCTTGCAGCTAATAAACTTGAACCATTGTGTCATCTATGTTGTTTATATGCTTGAACTTATAAGTTGGGAATTAGCAGAACCATGCTGTCATGGGGAACACTTTCAACACTTGTAAATATTATCCAGTTGATATCATGATCTTTTGTTTATGGATGTCGGCGGTGTGAAATAAAAGGGGAGCTTGTAAGTCCATGGAGTATTGTATATGTGATAGAGAAATGCCTAGGCGGCTAGCCTAAGCCATGCCTAATCATGGTGGAAACTTGCAGCATAACCATAGTGAGCAATCTTTGAAGCATCTTTAGAAAAAATATAGAAAAAAGAGAAAAAAACACCATACTCATGGTAAATAAAAAGATCGCCGAGATGCTCATTGTCTGTTGCCTTGTCATTTTGATATGGGATAGCTCCTGTGTCATGGGGCAAGGGGTACCCCATTGGCGGTTCACTATGATACACATATATTTACAATGACAGGAACTTGCTTGTGACTAAAGTTGAGTAGCATGAGGAACGGCCCTCGTACTCAAGGGACATGAGATTTTCAACTTATGATCTGTCAAGCATATACTTCATATTTGTGTCACTTTAACCTTAATCAGTTCAAGATGCTTATGATAGGGGCAATGAGAGCTCAAAGCTAATAAGTACCATAATTTTTGGAAGATCTTTATGAAACTTGAAATCCCTGCTTCCCTCTATGAAGGGCCTTTCTCTTTACTTTTATGTTGAGTCTCCACCTTCTATCTTTATGCCCCAATTAAGAGAGCATAGTTGTCATTCTTAGTTTAATTTACATTGTCCCAAAACTTATTGATTGATTCATAATGTTGATATTGCTTGTTTTTAAATTATTTGTATCTAGTCACCCTTATGAACTTTGAAGGTGTCCTATGCATTTATGTTTTGCTATACCATGAAGGACAAGCTGAATACCACTCTTGCCATGTTTTCTATATGTGAAACAAACAAATGTCTTTCAATGCATTGTTATTCATGATCTGTTGTTTGTGTTACCTTTCATGTTACAATGTAGTTGATATGTATTATTGTTAGAACTACATCTTTCATGCTCATGTTTAGAGTACTTTGATCCCAACTATCAATGCTTTACAAATATTTTGATCCAAATTGTGATAGCATGTCACCTCAAAAATTATTCTTTTTATCACTTACCTACTCGAGGGCGAGCAGGAGTTAAGCTTGGGGATGCTTGCCATGTCATTAACGTATCTATAATTTTTGATGCTCCATGCTTGTTTTGTATCGACTTTCTTATGTTTTGTCTACACTTTGAGGTATTTTTATACATTTTCTAGAACTAACCTATTAACAAGATGCCACAGTGCCAATTGCCTGTTTTCTGCTGTTTTTGGTTTCAGAAAAGCTAGTAAGTAAATATTCTCGGAATTGGATGGGACAAAAGCCAAAGTCAATATTTTACCAGAAGGAACACGGAGTCTGAAGGGCAGCCGAAGTGGGGCCACGAGGTGGCCACACCCTGTGGCAGCGCGGACAGGGGGGCGCGCCAGCCCTAGGTGTGGGCCCCTCGGGCGCCTACCTACCTTGCCCCTTCGCCTATAAAAGCACCCCGATGCAGAAACCCTAAGGACTCGATCAGATATCCACGAAACAGTCCGTAGCCTCCGCCATCTCCATCCCTAGATCGGGGGATACAAAGCTCTTTTCGGCACCCTGCCAGAGGGGAGAGATCATCCCGGAGGCCTTCTTCATCACCATGCCAGCTTCCGGAGTGATGCGTGAGTAGTTCACCCTTGGACTATGGGTCCATACAGTAGCTAGATGGTTGTGTCTCCTCCTTTGTGCTATCATGTTTAGATCTAGTGAGCTCCATTCATGATCAAGATCATCTATTTGTAATCATACATTTTGTGTTTGCAGGGATCCGATGGATATTGAGATACTATGTCAGATTGATTATTGATTCTATCATGTCTATGTTTTTTGTGGTATTGCATGCTCTCCGTTGTTAGTAGCTATCTTGTCCAAGTAGATGCTTGCAACTCCAAGAGGGAGTATTTATGCTCGATAGTAGGTTCATGCCTCTAGTAATCGAGGGAAGTGACAGAAATCTCTCAGGTTGTATATGTGCTGTTGCTTCTAGGAAGAAAACAACAATCTTTTGTCTAAGGGCAATTGTATTGTTTTACTTTACACACATTGCTTAATGCAATTATCTGTTGCTTGCAACTTAATACTGGAAGGGGTTCGGATGATAACCTGAAGGTGGATTATTAGTCATAGGTGCAGTTGGATTACGGTCTATGTATTATGTTGTAATGCCCAAACAAATCTCGTAGGAGTCAAGATGTCTAGTATGCATTGTTATGCTTTCTCAATCTATCAATTGCCCCGCTGTAATTTGTTCACGCAACATGCTATCTATATTATGGAGAACACCTCTAGTGAACTGTGGACCCTGGTCCATTCCTTTATCATTGATATACCATCTACTGTTTACCGTTTACTATTTATTTTCTACAAGCAATTACTATCTGTCAACACCCAGATTTTTAATCCCAGATGTCTGTTATGCCATACATCGCAATCCCAGGATTACCATTTTTGCGAGACATAACAGAATTGGATACCATAGTACATCATCCATTGCAAACCGTACATAAGTTCTTACACAAATAGGGATCTCATGATCCAATTCTTAATACAACTTCAAGCAGCAGAATACGTAATAATAACGGTAGCGTAGGCGAAGCTCCATCTTCGGGGTCACAGGCAGCGCTGACGATGGGAGATGATCCTAGTTGTTGTAACCTTCCTGGGGTCCATCCTCCAGGTACTCCTCTTCATAGTCTGGCCACGGGAATAACCAGGGACAAAGCCATGAGTACTCTTTAAGTACTCGCAAACTAATCCTAACAAGTGAAAGGGGTTTTTGATAATAGGACACTAGGCTCTAGGGTTGTTTTGCAAAAGCCAGATTTATCTCTACTACGTTTAGAAGCAACAAATGCTAGTTGAAGTTTTATAACACCTAAGTGGGAACTTGTATTTTATATCACAACTCTGTTGTGGTCAAGTCAAAGTCTCCATTCATTTCACAAGTCTTTTGAAAACATCTGACGGGGGAACAGTATGGCCACTCGAACTGTCCATAACCGCAGACGCGGCTATTCGAATAGTTTGACACTCTGCAGAGATTGTAAACTTTCACCACAATATTAGATACATCCGTCAGGAACAAATCCTGAATTCACCATACTCAGTATGCGGATAATCAATCCAAACCTTTCCATTACACGCCCTAGTATAAGCACCTCTCCTATGAGTTTGGCCTCCCAACCATGACCAATTGTCATCTTGGGTACTGCACAGGTGGACAATCTTCACAAGGTAGCCTCAGCTCAGACCTTGGCCATGAGGGAACTAATACTAAGGTATATAAGTTTCCAGTCAAGCCCTACCCAATCTTCGAGTATTGTGGTTGTACGATAAAATTGTAATGGTATCGCATCCAGACAACCATCAGTTTTATAAAGGGCTAAGGCTCATGCCTCAACATTTTCATCACCATAAATCATCTGGTGTTCGGAAACACATGTCCAAAACATTTCAATACAATGATCCATCATTCCAAGGTTTTCATAACCATTTTCACCAAGTATTCCCATCTAATGTTGATCAAGTTTTATGCTTAGCACTAGCGTCTACAAGTGGGTGTGAATACTAATGAGGGGTGGTAAACTTGTGGAGTTTCAACTAAGTTAAATCTCATGCCTTAGGATGACATCAAGATTTTCTAGCTTAGGCCAAATTTTATGCTCTTTATGCAACCTTCAATATATCCTTCTAGAATCTACAAGTCACTTAAGTCAACTCTAAGTTATAGCTTTGATAAAGAAATAAAGTAGAAAGCTTGCAAGTAAAAACTAGGATTGGGTATCATCAAATATGTCTAACCAAGCATGCTTAGTTAATTGCATAGATTATCTAACTTCCATAATTGCAAGTGTTAGCTTGCCTTGAGCAGAGCAATGGTTGAAGTTCTCCTCGGCTTCTTCTTCGTAGTATCCTTCTTCCTCCTCGTATCCTTGGTCGGTACTAGCGTCTATGAATAAATACGAGGTACACAATCACCAAACAATACTTAACTACTTGCAATCATCACACAAAAGGGTCCTATAGATGATCTAGCATCATCACTAACATTACAAGATTAAAGCTTAGTTTAATCCCTTTTTTAGAAAAGTAATTTCTACTCATTGAAAAACTACTTAAGATTTAATATTCTCCAAACCAAACAGGGATCATGTTGACACATGTCATCACCACATATTTTAGTACATGGGGATGTGATTTAAAGTGGTGTCACAATTTAATAAGGTTTTACCCTTTTATTTTTAATTAAATAAAGTGACTAGAAATGCCTATGTAGCATTCTTTTATTACTTGAACATTATTTCTGTAAGTAAACCTATATATTTTTATATATTATGAAGGGTATGGTTAAATGTGATTTTTGAGAGTTGGAATCAACTCAAAAGCTATTATGGTTTTAATTTGAAAAATGTTTGAATGCAGAAAAGCTTCTGCCTTGTTATTTTTACCAAGGATCATCTACAGATCCAAATGACTTGAATCCAACGGGCTTGGATTCAGCATTCCCAGACCTTTCTAACAAAATTGGTTTCATTCAATTTGGTTCACTGAATCAACCTGGGTTGATATTTGAAACTGGGTACGGAAGTGTGTTTGAAATAAAATGGAAAAGGTTAAATTCAAATAACTGGGCTGCGCGGGAAGTGATACTGGGCCGGCCTGCTAAGCACAGCGCTTACACGGGCTGGTTAAGTGGTTGTCCCCACGCGTTAGTGAGACGAGGCGGTGCGAAGCGGTACGGGGCAATGTGATACATTCGATCTACTTCTAATCCAGTGGCTGAGGGTCGTCGTCCACGTCGGGCAACTCCGGCGAAACTGAAACCTAACGCGGCGGGTGAGGGTCGTTGGGGGCTCACCGGGGCTCAGGCGAGGGTCGGCGAGGCGGGCAAACGACAAAGTCGATGACGGCGAACCTCCTGGTACTGGCAGCTTCTCCTGGGGCGGCTCCAATCGTTGGCTCCCTTCTTCTCTAGGAGCGGCGGGCTCCGGTGAAATTTCGGCGAAGCACTGCTCGCCTTGCTTCGGGAACGGGGTGGAACGATCAGTGAGGAGAGGGGAGTGAGATGGTGTGCTCAATTCGGCTGGGGGTGGCCTCTATTTATAGTCGCGACGATGAGACCGAACGGGATGGGCAGGCGACGATGGCGACATGGCTACGGGCGGCTAGAGGCATGGCCGACGGTGGCGATCGCTTGGTGGTCTCCTGGCGATGCTCTACGGCTTTAATGCGCGTATAGGGGCGATGCGGTTTGGTCTAGAACGCGCAATGCTCTACACGGCAGAGGCGGCGTCTTCGACGGTGAGCGGTAGCTATGCGTCATGGGGCGGCGAACGGTGATGTCTGGCGGTCTCTTGGGTCGGTGGCGATCATGTATGCACGCGGCAAGGGCAGCGCGCGGTCTGTGGGCGTGTGTCGAGTGTGGAGCTCGGGCGCATGCTCGGCATGGTTGCTGGCGAGCTGGGCGCGGTTCGTGCGTGTGGTCCAGGGTTTGGCAACGCTCGCGGCTGGGACAGGGAGTGGCGATGGACGGTGGGCTGCCTCCCAGACAAGGTTGGCACAGCTAAATCTCCTCCTAGCTTGCTGTCTCCACTGGGGTGGCATGGTGAGCTTCGGCTGTTCACCATTGATGTCATTGCCCAGCTTACAGTGAGTCTAGTGCTTGGTTTAACTTGCTAGGTGATCTACTGAGATGGTTGTGAGCTAGAGAGGGGACAAGTTAGGCTTCAATCACTTCTCACAATAGTGTTTAAGATTTTGATGATTTGTGTCTGCAAAGTGTTTGATAAAATGGCCGCAAGAATTCAAGTTTTGAATTTTGAAAAGATTTTTGGTGGGTGTGCTAGGTTGGTGCTGGTGAGTCTGCAGATTCTTGGTTTTTGAAAGTTGAGCTTGTTTGAGTGGTTTTTGAAAAAGTGGGATCTTCTCATATGATAAAGATTCAATTTTGAACTGTCATTTAAACTATGCATTTGAAAGTTTCTGTATGATCACAAAGTGGGCCTTGATACTTTGTTATGAGTACAATCAAGGGGTGCAAAGATCCAGAAAAGTTTCTGTTAAGTTCTAAAAGTTTGGGACAGCCAAAGTAGGCATGGGAGTTAAATTGGTCAAAATGACCATTCCCTTATTTTATTTGTTTTGATTTATTTGTCTTTGAGAAAAGTTTGGGAATTGTTTAGATGATGTTTATTTCACCTAAGAATCCATTTAAAAGCAAAGGAACACACAAACAAGGTGGTTCAAAAGAATTCCAAATGAAATGCATACTCACATGCATGCTTTCATATTTTTATTTAGCAAAGTTTTTGTTAACCCTAAATTTGATGATTAGAGTTTGATGATCCAAGTTTAGTATTTTTGGGATGTTACAAACCTTCCCCCCTTAAACAAAATCTTGTCCCGAGATTTGAAAAAGGACGAAAAAGATTACCTAGGATTTGAAAAGATCGGGAAACTCCGTCCTGATGTGATCTTCGTGCTCCCAGGTAGCTTCCTCTTCTGTGTGGTTGCTCCACTGAATCGAGAAACTTGATGCTTCAGGTTCTGGTAGTTCTGAAAGCTTCTTCCAAAATATGGATGGGTACTTCGGGATAGGTCAGGACATCGTTGATCTCTATGGTCCGGTGATTGATATTCTTGAACACTTCGGTCTTCTCGGGGACTTCGAGACACTTGCGAAGTAATGAGATATGGAACACATTGTGCACAGCTGACATCTCTTCGGGTAGTTCCAATTGATACGACACTTCTACTCGACGGTTCAGAATCTTGAAGGGTCCGATATATCTGGGGGCTAACTTTCCCTTGAGTTGGAAACGCTGCATTCCCTTCAATGGCGACACCTTCAGATACACAAAATCTCCTATGTTGAAGGTGAGGTCTCGACGTTTCTTGTCGGCGTAACTCTTCTGTCTGGACTGGGCGGTCTTGAGGTGCTCACGAATCTTGTGAACCTTCTCTTCTGCTTCTTGTAGGATGTCGGGTCCGAAAATCTGACTCTCTCCTACTTCTGACCAGTTCAAAGGGGTGCGATACTTCCTTCCGTACATGAATTAAAATGGGGCTATTTGCAAACTGGCTTGATAACTGTTATTGTATGAGAATCCTGCAAATGGCAGACAGTCTTCCCACTTGGATCCATATTCTAGCACACATGCTCTCAGCATATCTTCGAGTATTTGGTTTACTTGCTCCGTTTGTCCATCGGTCTGAGGGTGATACGCGGTGCTGAAATCTAGGCGGGTTCCTAAACCTTCTTGGACTTTCTTCCAGAATCTCGAGGTAAACTGAGTTCCTCGATCCGATACGATGTTCTTGGGGACTCCATGCAAACTAACTATTCTAGCGATGTACAACTCCGCTAGCTTCGAACTCTGATATGTGGTCTTGATGGGCAAGAAATGGGCGACTTTGGACAATCGGTCCACTATGACCCAGATAGAGTCATTTACCCTACTAGAAGTAGGCAATCCGGTGATAAAGTCCATTCCAACGGAATCCCATTTCCATTCCGGAATCTACAATGGTTGCAACAATCCAGCGGGTCTTTGATGTCCTGCCTTGACTCACTGACATATATCACACTTGGCAATATAGCTTCCGATTTCTCTCTTCATCTTATGCCACCAAAATTGCTCTTTTAAATCTTGATACATCTTAGTTCCTCCGGGATGGATAGAATAAAGAGTATCATGAGCCTGCTTCAAAATAACTTCTTTCAACTCAGAATCTGATGGTACACAAAGGCGTCCTTTGTACCACAAAACTCCTTCTCCATCTTCGGTGAATCCGGGTACTTTGCCTGTACCAATACGACGCTTGATTCCGTCGATACTATCATTTCCCTTCTGCGCATCTTTAATTTGACTGATCAAAGTGGGCTGGAGTTCTATGCTAGCCAAAAATCCTTTACTCACTAATTCCATTCGAAAATCTTTCATCTCTTTGTGCAAGCTTGGTTGCTCCTTTAAAATCATGGAGTTCAAGCGGCACGGCAATCTGCTAAGGGCATCGGCTACCACATTGGCTTTACCAGGGTGATAGTGAATGTCCAGGTCGTAATCCTTGATTAGCTCAATCCACCTTCTCTGTCTCATATTTAGCTCCTTATGAGTGAATATACACTTCAGGCTCTTGTGATCCGAATAAATCTCACAACGGTTTCCCATCAGGTAATGCCTCCATGTCTTTAGGGCTAGAACTACGGCTGCGAGTTCGAGGTCATGGGTTGGGTAATTTTTCTCATGTTACTTCAGTTGTCGAGATAGATAAGATATAACTTTGCCTTCTTGCATTAGCACACATCCGAGACCGATCTTGGATGCGTCACAATACACATCGAAGGGTTCGTGATATCCGACATGATCAAGATTGGGGCTGAAATCAATCTCCTCTTGAGTTCTTGAAAACTCGCTTCACATTTGTTGGTCCATTCAAACTTCTTGTCCTTCTTCAGCAATTGGGTCATGGGTCTGGCGATACTCGAGAATCCTTCTACGAACTTGCGGTAATATCCCGCCAATCCGAGAAATGCACGAACTTGGGTTTGAGTGGTTGGGGCTTGCCAATCTTCTACATCTTTCACTTTGGCAGGGTCAACGGCAATTCCTCCGGCTAATACAATGTGACCGAGGAATCCTACCTCCTGTAACCAGAATTCACATTTGCTAAACTTGGCATACAATTGATGCTCTCTAAGGGTTCCAAGAATGGTCCTTAGGTGTAGCTCATGTTCTTCTTCCAATTTGGAATAAATCAGAATGTCATATATGAAAACAATGACAAACTTATCCAGGAAGTCCATAAAAATCTTATTCATGAGATTCATGAAATAAGCGGGGGCATTGGTTAATCCAAAAGACATGACTGTATACTCGTACAATCCATATCTGGTGGTGAAGGCAGTCTTTGGAATATCCTCTGCACAAATTTTGAGTTGATGATACCCAGTTCTAAGATCAATCTTAGAAAACACTTTGGCACCAGTCAACTGATCAAACAAATCTTCTATCTTGGGAAAGGGGTATTTGTTCTTGATGGTGACATCATTCAACTTCCGATAATCCGTACACAAACGATTAACTCCATCCTTCTTATCCACGAACAAAACAGGTGATCTCCAAGGTGATGCACTTGGTTGAATCAATCCAATTTCCAACATGGAATCCAGTTGCTACTTCAGTTCTGCCAGCTCTGACGGGTTCATACTATAGGGTCTCTGGGCTATGGGTCCTGTTCCAGGGATTAGTCCAATGATAAACTAGATATCCCGATCTGGGGGCATACCGGGAAAAACATCTGGAAATACATCGGGGTATTCACAGACTATCCGGACTTGGTCAATGGTAGGTTGGGCTATACTCTTGTTGCACTTGAATTGACGAGGTAAGGTTTCAGATATATGCTCGACTGATATTCCGGCTGTACTGGTCATGGTTATGGCTTTCTTGGCACAGTCAATCAATCCTTTATGTTTGGACATCCAATCCATTCCTAGTACTACTTCCAAACCTTTAGTTCCGAGTACTATCAGATTTGCATAAAAATCTATGCCATGGATTCGGATAGGGACGGCTTTGCAAATTTGGCTAGCCTTGGTGGTTGATCCAGGAATTTGAACAATCATAACATGTTTCAGTTTGGTTGGTTGAATTTTACTAGTGCATGCAAATTCTTCGGTGACAAATGAGTGTGATGCACCAGAATCAAACAACACTCGTGCCAGTACTGAATTAACAGAAAACATACCCAGCACGACGTCTGGCGCTTCTTGAGCTTCTTCAGCATGCATGAGAAAAAGACGGCCATTGCGGTTGAGCGAATTCCCTGGGGCAAACCTTCTTCCTGGCTGAACAAGACATTGTTGCTGAGCTGGGACATTGGCATTGGGTGCTGCGGCATTCTTCTTGTTGGGGCACTCCTTGGAGTAGAGACCCTTATTTCCACAGTCATAACAAGTTACCTGCGACTTGTCCTTTGCTGCTACAGGCACAACATGCTTCCAGTCCTCGGGGCAGTGTTGTTGTTGGTGGTAGCATTGTTGTTGTTGAACTTGGGTGGGGCACGGTTTAAATTGCTAGAGTTGCCGGTGTTGTTGTGATTTCCTCCGGCCTAGGGTTTCCACGGTTGGGATAGGTCGGACGGTTCATCGGGGGTCTGTTGGTTCTCGGGGCAAATCTTGGAGATGGGTTAGGGCGATACTTTGGGGTCTGATGGGTTCCTGGCTAATGCATCATGCGACGCTTGCGGTTCTCATTGGCTTGGTTGATCTTTCCTTCCATCTGGATGGCAGAGTCGAGAAGGGCTTCAATATCAGCAAAGGGGATATTGACTAACACTGTCTGCATCTCATCATGCAGACCATTCAGGAATCTTTCTTTATTCTTGGCTTCGGTGTCGATCTCATCCGGGGCATACCTAGCTAATGACAAAAAATTGTCACGGTATTCCACTACGGTCATCCTTCCTTGCTTCAGTTCTCTAAACTTGTCTCTCATCCTCTTGATCAAACCCGGTGGCACATGGGTTCTGCTAAATTTGACCTTGAATTCCTCCCAGGTCATCATCTGGCCTCCGGTCATTGCGCGAACACTGTTCCACCATGCCCTGGCATCTCCGGCTAGATAGTGGGTGGCGAACAGAACTTTCTCGTTGGCTTCCACTCCGGCGACTTCTAGGTTATTTTCCATGGTTTGCAGCCAATCATCGGCGTCTAGGGGTTCTTCTGACTTAGTGAAAACAGGTGGGTTGGTATTCTGGAATTTTTTGAGCTTAGATCCATGGTTGTCCTGGTTTCCGTGGACTTGGTTGTTGTGGGCAAGCTGGGCTATCTGTTGCAGGTTGGCTAGGTTGGCTTGACGTTCCGCTCTTTCAGCTTCGCGGTCAGAAGTCAACATTTGCAGAATTTGCAACATCGGGTCCGGGGATGAACCACTTCCTCCGCGTGGCATCTGAAGATTGAGATAGATCATGAGAAAAGAGGGAAATTTCTAAGGTTCTGGGATTTTGAAAAGTTTTCAAAGTTTGACTCAGATTTTCTAGTAACTTTCTTTTCATTCATTCATTCATAGCACACGGTACAACACACACCACAACAAAGAAAAACAGATGGTTTTAAGAACCATTCTGAAAACTACGATACAGTGGGACCGAATACTACTCACTACGCTAGTGCTCAAGTGGTACTACTCCTCGGAATCAGTGGCTTCGTCATCTTCATCGTCATCGATGAAGGCGAAATCATCCTCATCGGTGAAGAAGTCCGTAGCCTGGTCCTCCAGAAAATCATCGTCATTGCTGAGATAGGAGTAGGGGTCTCCACTAAGGTCCTCTCCGGCATTCTCCCTTTCCTCCAACTACATGTCTCTCTCGTGCATGGTCTCCTCCAAAGATGAGATACGGTGGCGAAGATGGGCAATAATGCACTCCTTCTTGTCGAGCTGACAGCGGCGAGACTTGCGATCCTTTGCTAGCATGGCATTGGTTTGATCCTTCGTCTTGATGATGGCAGACTTGTGGTTGGAGTAGTCACGGCAGTTATCCAACTCCTGTTGACGATCGTACATCATGAAGCTAAGGTGGTCCAATTGAGTCTTCAGCTCGTGGTGGTATGGGGCTTCCAGTGGTTGTCCATTAGCATCAGGCCTTGGGCAAAACTCAAAGCGGGTTCCCTTGATATGATTGACGCTCTACCCACACAGACGGGAAAGAGCTTCCTGCATGGCCCTGGCAAGTCCATCGAGCCAGTTGTTCTCTCTTAAGGTAAACTGAATTCCCTCAGCAGTGGGAGGTTCAATCTTTCCTCGGAGACTTGCAACAATTAGCCACTGCAGATCTTCTCCTCCTTGATCATTGAGCTGAGCTCCGAAGAACTCAGGGTGCGGACGCTCCAGAAGTTCCGAAATCTGGTCCAAATCCCTCTCAAAGATAAGGTCTCCGCCATTCCCCAACTGATAAAACTTGCTGTACTTCACGTCCATCTATAAGAATATAGGATGAGTAAGTTAGTAGAGTGATCAAGTGTGTCAAATTTTATGTATTTTGCAAGAGTTTTTGAGGAACATGAATTTTCATGAAAGAATCAAAGGGATAAGAATGAGAAAAAGTTTTTGTAAATATTTGCTTCCTTTGGTTTTGAAACTAAGTTTTTGATTCAAACGTCCAGTCTAACTAGGGTCTCCTATGGTCAGGATGGCTCTGATACCAACTTGTCAACACCCGGATTTTTAATCCCAGATGCCTGTTATGCCATACATCGCAATCCCAGGATTACCATTTTTGCGAGACATAATAGAATTGGATACTATAGTACATCATCCATTGCAAACCGTACATAAGTTCTTACACAAATAGGGATCTCATGATCTAGTTCTTAATACAACTTCAAGCAGCGGAATACATAATAATAACGGGAGCATAGACGAAGCTCCATCTTCGAGGTCACAGGCAATGCTGACGATGGGAGATGATCCTAGTTATCGTAACCTTCCTGGGGTCCATCCTCCAGGTACTCCTCTTCATAGTATGGCCACGGGAATAGCCAGGGACAAAGCCATGAGTACTCTTTAAGTACTCGCAAACTAATACTAACAAGTGAAAGGGGGTTTTTGATAATAGGACACTAGGCTCTAGGGTTGTTTTGCAAAAGCCAGATTTATCTCTACTAAGTTTACAAGCAACGAATGCTAGTTGGAGTTTTATAACACCTAAGTGGGAACTTGTATTTCATATCACAAGTCTGTTGTGGTCAAGTCAAAGTCTCCATTCATTTCACAAGTCTTTTGAAAACATCTGACGGGGGAACAATATGGCCACTCCAACTGTCCATAACCGTGGACGCGGCTATTCAAATAGTTTGACACTCTGCAGAGATTGTACACTTTCACCACAATATTTGATACATCAGTCAGGAACAAATCCTGAATTCACCATACTCAGTATGCGGATAATCAATCCAAACCTTTCCATTACACGCCCTAGTATAAGCACCTCTCCTATGAGTTTGGCCTCCCAACCATGACCAACTGTCATCTTGGGTACTGCACAGGTGGACAATCTTCACAAGGTAGCCTCAGCTCAGACCTTGGCCATGAGGGAACTAATACTAAGGTATATAAGTTTCTAGTCAAGCCCTACCCAATCTTCGGGTATTGTGGTTGTACGATAAAATTGGAATGGTATCGCATCCAGACAACCATCAGTTGTATAAAGGGCTAAGGCTCATGCCTCAACATTTTCATCACCATAAATCATCTGGTCTTCGGAAACACATGTCCAAAACATTTCAATACAATGATCCATCATTCCAAGGTTTTCATAACCATTTTCACCAAGTATTCCCATCTAATGTTGATCAAGTTTTATGCTTAGCACTAGCATCTACAAGTGGGGGTGAATACTAATGAGGGGTGGTAAACTAGTGGAGTTTCAACTAAGTTCAATCTCATGCCTTAGGATGACATCAAGATTTTCTAGCTTAGGCCAAATTTTATGCTCTTTATGCAACCTTCAATATATCCTTCTAGAATCTACAAGTCACTTAAGTCAACTCTAAGTTATAGCTTTGATAAAGACATAAAGTAGAAAGCTTGCAAGTAAAAACTAGGATTGGGTATCATCAAATATGTCTAACCAAGCATGCTTAGTGCATTGCATAGGTTATCTAACTTTCATAATTGCAAGTGATAGCTTGCCTTGAGCAGAGCAGTGGTTGAAGTTCTCCTCGGCTTCTTCTTCGTAGTATCCTTCTTCCTCCTCGTATCCTTGGTCGGTACTAGCGTCTATGAATAAATACGAGGTACACAATCACCAAACAATACTTAACTACTTGCAATCATCACACAAAAGGGTCCTATAGATGATCTAGCATCATCACTATTTTTTTAGAAAAGTAATTCTACTCATTGAAAAACTACTTAAGATTTAATATTCTCCAAACCAAACATGGGATCATGTTGACACGTGTCATCACCACATATTTTAGTCCATGGGAATGTGATTTAAAGTGGTGTCACAATTTAATAAGGTTTTACCCTTTTATTTTTAATTAAATAAAGTCACTAGAAATGCCTATGTAGCACTCTTTTATTACTTGAACATTATTTCTATAAGTAAACCTATATATTTTTATATATCCTGAAGGGTATGGTTAAATGTGATTTTTGAGAGTTGGAATCAACTCAAAAGCTATTATGGTTTTAATTTGAAAAATGTTTGAATGCAGAAAAGCTTCTGCCTTGTTATTTTTACCAAGGATGATCTACAGATCCAAATGACTTGAATCCAACGGGCTTGGATTCAGCATTTCCAGACCTTTCTAACAAAATTGGTTTCATTCAATTTGGTTCACTGAATTGACCTGGGTTGATTTTTGAAACTGGGTACAGAAGTGTGTTTGAAATAAAATGGAAAAGGTTAAATTCAAATAACTGGGTTGCGCGGGAAGTGATACTGGGCCGGCCTGCTAAGCACAGCGCTTGTCCCCACGCGTCAGTGAGACGAGGGGGTGCGAAGCGGTACGGGGCAATGTGATACGTTCGATCTAGTTCTAATACAATGGCTGAGGGTCGTCATCCACGTAGGGCAACTCCGGCGAGACTGAAACCTAACGCGGCGGGTGAGGGTCATTGGGGGCTCACCGGGGCTCAGGCGAGGGTCGGCGAGGCGGGCGAATGACGAATTCGATGACGGCGAACCTCCTGGTACTGGCAGCTTCTCCTGGGGTGGCTCCAATCGTTGGCTCCCTTCTTCTCCAGCAGCGGCGGGCTCCGGTGAAATTCCGGCGAAGCGCTGCTCGGCTTGTTTCGGGAACAGGGTGGAACGATCAGTGAGGAGAGGGGAGTGAGATGGTGTGATCAATTCGGCTGGGGGTGGCCTCTATTTATAGTCGCAACGATGAGACCGAACGGGATGGGCAGGCGACGGTGGCGACATGGCTATAGGCGGCTAGAGGCATGGCCGGCGGTGGTGATCGGTTGGTGGTCTCCTGGCGATGCTCTACGGCTTTAATGCGCGCGTAGGGGCGGTGCGGTTTGGTCTAGAACACGCGATGCTCTGCACGGCAGAGGCGGCGTCTTCGACAGTGAGTGGTGGCTGTGCGTCATGGGGCGGCGAACGGTGATGTCCGGCGGTCTCCTGGGTCGGTGGCGATCATGTATGCACGCGGCGAGGGCGGCGCGCGGTCTGTGGGCGTGTGTCGAGTGTGGCGCTCTGGCGCATGCTCGGCATGGTTGCTGGCGAGCTGGGCGCGGTTCGTGCATGTGGTCCAGGGTTTGGCAACGCTCGCGGCTGGGACAGGGAGTGGCGGTGGACGGTGGGCTGCCTCCCAGACAAGGTTGGCATGGCTAAATCTTCTCCTAGCTTGTTGTCTCCACTGGGGTGGCATGGTGAGCTTCGGCTGTTCACCATTGATGTCATTGCCCAGCTTACAGTGAGTCTAGTGCTTGGTTTAACTTGCTAGGTGATCTACTGAGATGGTTGTGAGCTAGAGAGGGGACAAGTTAGGCTTCAATCACTGCTCACAATAGTGTTTAAGATTTTGATGATTTGTGTCTGCAAAGTGTTTGATGAAATGGCCGCAAGAATTCAAGTTTTGAATTTTGAAAATATTTTTGGTGGGTGTGCTAGGTTGGTGCTGGTGAGTCTGCATATGCTTGGGTTTTGAAAGTTGAGCTTGTTTGAGTGGTTTTTGAAAAAGTGGGATCTTCTCATATGATAAAGATTCAATTTTGAACTGCCATTTAAACTATGCATTTGAAAGTTTCTGGATGATCACAAAGTGGGCCTGGATACTTTGTTATGAGTACAATCAAGGGGTGCAAAGATCCAGAAAATTTTCTGTTAAGTTCTGAAAGTTTGGGACAGCCAAAGTAGGCATGGGAGTTAAATTGGTCAAAATGACCATTCCCTTATTTTATTTGTTTTGATTTATTTGTCTTTGAGTAAAGTTTGGGAATTGTTTAGATGATGTTTATTTCACCTAAGAATCCATTTACAAGCAAAGGAACACACAAACAAGGTGGTTCAAAAGAATTCCAAATGAAATGCATAATCACATGCATGCTTTCATATTTTTATTTAGCAAAGTTTTTGTTAACCCTAAATTTGATGATTAGAGTTTGATGATCCAAGTTTAGTATTTTTGGGATGTTACACTATCTTCCACATTATATGTTTAATCCTTTGTTTTCAGCAAACTGGTGAGATTGACAACCTCACTGTAAGTTGGGGCAAAGTATTGAGTTTATGTTGTGCAGGTTCCAAGTTGCTAGCAATACCTTGGAGTTGTTTCCTTACTTCTACTGGTTCGATAACCTTGGTTTCATAACTGAGGGAAACTTGCTGTTGTGCTCATCATACCTTCCTCTTGGGGTTCCCAACGAGCTCTACATATCTGAGCCATCAATCACAAATAACATAGACATGATAAATCAATAATCAATCTTGAACATAGTACTCAATATCCATCGGATCCCAACAAACACAACATGTAGGATTACAAAATAGATGATCTTGATCATGAACGGAGCTCACAAGATCTAAACATGATAGCACAAAGGAGGAGAACCAACCATCTAGCTACTGTATGGACCTATAGTCCAAGGGTGAACTACTTACGCATCACTCCGGAGGCTGGCATGGTGATGAAGAAGGCCTCTGGGATGATCTCTCCCTTCCGACAGGGTGCCGAGAAGAGCTTTGGACCCCCCTGATCTTGGGATGGAGATGGCGGCGGCTACGAACTGTTTCGTGGAGATTTGATCGGGTCCTTATGGTTTTTTGCATCAGGATGCTTTTATAGGCGAAGGGGCATGGTCGGTGGGCTCCCGAGGGGCCCACACCTAGGGCTGGCGCGCCCCCCTTTTCCATGCTGCCACATGGTGTGGCCGCATCATGGCTCCACTTTGTCTCCCCTCGGACTCCGTGTTCCTTCTGGAAAAATATTGACTTTGGCTTTCTCCCGTCCAATTTCGAGAATATTTCCTTACTAGCTTTTCTAAAACCAAAAACAACAAAAACAGACAACTGGCACCACAACATCTTGTCAACAGGTTAGTTCCGTAAAATGTATAAAAAATACCTCAAAGTGTAGATAAAACATAAGAAAGTTGATACAAAACAAGCATGGAGCATCAAAAGTTATATATACGTTTACGACGTATCAGTCCATCAGATCATTCTCCTAATGATATGACCCTATTGTTAATAACATCTCAATGTTCATGATCAGGAAACCATGATCATATATTAACAACAAGCTAGTTGAACAAGAGGCTTTATTAGGGACTCTTTTATGTTTACAAATCACACAAGTATTAATGTTTCCGTTTAATACAATTATAGCATGAATTGTAAACATTTATTATAAAAATAAAGATATGATAATAACCATTTTATTATTGTCTCTTGGGGATAACTCCAACATAAGTAAATCCATGCCGCCCTTGGGAACGCTTGTAACCTATATGTGCAAATACACACACTTGAGCTTGTCCTCTTCGACAACCTTTGTTTATTGAAAAAATACTACAATTGATCTCCTGCACTTGGGATCCATCAAGACATTTTCCAGCATCATTGCCGAGGAGCGTTGTGCTATTGGTAAGATATTTGGTAAGGAAACTTGAAATCTATTTTTATCCTTTTACTGTTGTTTTATTATGGCTTTCTCAAACCATAAAGAATTGCAACTCACCTTATTTGAGTTCCTTCATGTCAAAGATAAATATAAGGTTGAGAAGCCTACTGAACCAGAAGTTGAATATCAAATTCCTATTCATATTGTTGACAGAGCTAGGGAGATAACTTTTGTAGGTGATGGAAGACAAACTGCTATGGGGCATTTATATGAAATTGGAGAACTATGTTCCCTATTTAGACTTGCAATTATTCATGAAAATGAAGTAAGAAGTAAGATATTATTTTTATCTTTATCTGGTAAATCTCACAAATGTTATAGATCTTTGGATGATAAATATCGTCTTGATTGGGATAATCTGAGAAAGGCTTTCTATCTTAAATATTATACTCCTAAAGAATCTTATGATGATCGTTGCCATATTTATAACTTTTGGCCTCATAATGGAGAAAATATTGCTCAAGCTTGGGGGAGATTAAAGGTTCTTATTTGCAAAAATCCTCGTCATGGTATTTTTGAAAGCATTATCTTAATAAACTTTTATGTGAGATTGCCTCAGCATCATAGGGATTTCCTAGATAATTCTTCTGGAGGAAGTTTCACTAATAAAACTCAATAGGAATCAGCGGATTTATTGTAATCTATTTCTTAAAATACTGAAGCTTGGGGTCTCGACAAAGATAATAAACTAGGTTTGGAATATGAATATTCATGTGTAGAGAATTTCTCTACTTCTATATTATTTGAGGAACTTAAGAACAGGTTTGGCGTTGACCCTCATGTTTTAGTAGAAATTGCTAAATATTTTGATAACCATCTTAATGTTACAAATAAAGGATTTAATGTATTTGTTAATCCTCTTAAAAAAATTGCATATGTTTCTAAAGTTGTGAAACAGGTTCATCAAATCTCATCTCCTAAGATAGAAGAAATCTTTGAAGCTCCTCCTTATCCTAGCAAAGTGAAGGAGAATTTACTCACTAATGTTACTAATAAGAGTGCTAGAAGATGTCATGAACCATATGAGCAAATTCAAGTTGAACATCAAATTTAGGCCATTAAATAATTGAATGAAGAAACACCTTGTGATGTTTATTTATGTGATGATTCTACCAAGAAAATAAAAGGTAACACCACTAGAGTAGGGAAACATATCATATCATGTACTATTGGGACTTCATCTTATCATGGAATTTGTGATATTGGAGAAAGTATAAGTGTGATTCCATATTATTTATATCTTGAAATCAAGCCTGATATTGATCCCATCAACATGGAAGAGATAGGTATAACTATCCAACTTGCTAATAAAGAGTACATTTGTCCTCTTGGTATTGTTAGACATGATGAAGTATTAATTGGAAAGATTAAGTATCCTACTGATTTTATTGTGCTTGGTTGCTACCAAGATGCATTTTCTCCTGTCATATTTGATAGACCTTCCTTACATATTATTGGTGCTGATAAAAGAGAAATAATTCATTAAATTTGCTGGTGAAAGACTTGAGTTTAATTTTACTGATAAAAAATTAGAAATGGAAAAACTCTCTAAAGATATAGTGGAGACTCTTGCTTCAGTGGCAGTCACTTCATCAGACGCGATGGAACAATATGTGTTGAATCAAGATGAACCATTTGATGATAAAGAGAAAGAAGCTCTAGAACAAATATTATCTCAACAACCACAACAGCTGCAATTACATATTCCACCCGATAATCGAGGAGAACTACCATCACCTAAAGGAGATCCTAGTTTTGAACTTAAACCATTGCCTGAAGATAAGAAATATGCATTCCTTGATGATAAGAAAATATATCATGTTATTATTAGTGCTAACCTTTCAGATGAAGAAGAATCACAATTACTTGAAGTACTGAGAGCTCATAGGCCAGCCATTGGATATTAATTTGATGATTTGAAAGTATAAGCCCTGCTTTATGCATGCATAAGATTAACTTGGAAGAAGATGCAAAGCATGTTGTTGACTATCAACACCATCTTCATCCAATAATGAAAGAAGTGGTAAGAAAAGAGGTAATGAAACTCATTGAGGCAGGTACTATCTATCCCATAGCCGATACTAAATTGGTAAGTCGCGTCCATTGTGTGCCTAAAAAGGGTGGAATCACAGTGGTTCCAAATGATGAAAATGAACTTGTTCCTCAACTACCGAACTAGTTATATAATGTGCATTTATTATAGGAAAATTAATAAGGCAACTCGTAAAGATCACTATCCTTTACCATTCATTGATATCAAATGCTTGAATGATTATCCAAACACTCTCACTTTTGTTATTTAGGTGGTTATTGAGGTTTCTCATAGATTCCGGTGCACAAGGATGATCAAGAGAAGACTACTTTCACGTGTCCCTTTGGTACTTATGCTTATAGGAGAATTCCATTTGGTTTGTGCAATGCTTATGCTACTTTCAAAGATGCATGAATGCTATATTTGCTGATTATATCGAGAAAATTATGGAAGTATTCATGGATGACTTTTCTGTGCATGGTATCTCTTTTGAAAACTACTTGTTCAATCTTAACAAAGTTTTGCAGCGTTGTGAGGACCAACACTTAGTCCTAAATTGGGAGAAGTGCCATTTCATGGTAACAGAAGGTGTTGTTCTTGGACACCGAGTTCCAGGAAGAGGCATTGAAGTGGACCGTGCCAAGATAGAAGAAATAGAGAAGCTACCATATCATAGGGATATAAGAGGTATAAGAAGATTTCTTGGTCATGCTGGGTTTTATAGAAGGTTTATCAAAGACTTCTATAAAATATCCAAGCTTCTAACAAGTCTTTTGCAAAAAGACGTTCCATTTTCTTTTAATGATGATTGTGCAGAGTCTTGTGATGTTTTAAAGAATGCTTTTATTAGTGCTCCTATAATTCAACCTCCTAATTGTTATTTGCCTTTTGAAATCATGTGTGATGCTAGTGACTATGCTGTAAGAGCATTTTTAGGCCAAAGAGTTGATAAGAGACTTAATGTGATATATTATGCTAGTAAAACTCTTGATGGCACTCAAAGAAATTATGCTACAACTGAAAAATAGTTCTTGGTTATACTTTTTGCATGTGACAAGTTTAGACCTTATATTGTAGACTCTAAGGTAATAATACACAACGATCATTCTCCTATGGGTTAACTTATGAACAAAAAAGATGCTAAGCCTAGACTCATAAGATCGATTCTTTTACTACAAGAATTTGACCTACATATTGTAGATATGAAAGGTGAGGACAATCCGGTAGCTGATCATTTATCTAGAATGGAAAACATTCTGGTAGATCCTATTCCTATTAATGGTAGCTTTGCAAATGAAAAACTAGCAAACATTAATGTGACTGATGCTAGAAGTTATTCCACCACATTTCACACACCAACAAAGAAATAAATTATTTTATGATCTTAGGCATTATTTTTGGTATGACCCATTTCTTTATAAGAAAAGTGTAGATGGTATTATTAGATGTTGTTTCCCTGAGTTTGAGTAGCAGGCTATCATAAGGGACTGTCATGACAACCCTTATGGAGGACATCATGCAGGAGACTGCACCGCTACAAAGGTATTACAATCTGGTTTTTATTGGCCTATTTTATTTAAGGATTGTGCTAATTATGTTAAAGCTTGTGATAAATGCCAACGCATTGGGAATATCGTTAAGAGAAATGAAAGCCTATAAACTATTCAATGCCTCTTGAACATTTTGATGTATGGGGATTTAACTTTATGGGACCATTCCCCTCATTAAAAACAAAGCATACTCATATTTTGGTTGCAGTGGATTATGTCACAAAATGGGTTGAAGCAATTCCAACATAAAGTGTAGACCATGCCACATCAATGAAGATGCTTAAGGACATCATCTTTCCCCGGTTTGGAGTACCTAGATTTTTAATTATTGATGGTGGTTCTCATTTTATTCATGGGTTATTTAGAAAAACTCTTGCTAAATATGGTGTTGATCATATAATTGCATCTCCATATCATCCTCAAACTAGTGGGCAAGTTGAACTAAGCAATAGGGAAATTAAACTCATATTGGAGAAGACAGCATAAAGCTAGGTCTGATTGGCCAACTAAAATTAATGATGCTTTATGGGATTATAGAACTGCTTTTAAAAATCCTATGGGTATATCTCCTTATAAAATGGTTTATGGAAAAGCATGTCATCTTCTAGTGGAATTAGAACATAAAGCTAGATGGGTTGTTAACCAACTCAACTTTGATTTTAAAACTGCTAGAGAGAAAATAATTCTTGACTTAATCTTGTTAGATGAATGGAGGAATCAAGAATATGAGAGTGCTAGATTATTTAAAGAGCAAGTAAAAATTTGGCATGATAAGAAAATAAAAATAAAGGAATTCAATGTAGGAGATCAAGTATTGTTGTTCAGCTCTCATTTTAAGTTTTCTGCAAGAAAGTTAGCATCAAGATGGCAGGGTCCATTAGTTGTGTAGGAGGTGTACCGCTCTGGAGCCATTCGTCTCCATGGAGACTTCAATGGTAAACCCCATGTCGTTAATGGACAACGTCTCAAACATTATATTGCAGGACAAACATTTGCCGGAAGGGTTGAAGTGTTGGGAATATGCCCTAGAGGCAATCATGTATGGTGATATTCCCCAAGGTATACATAAAGCTATTAAGTTGTCCCTTGTGTGAACAAATGATATATATCATAGAATACATGATTCGGTTGTGGAACTATATATTCATGTTGTTCTTTCAAGATGTCCTTAGTCGTTCAGGTTGTGCCGAACACATAACTTACACAAATGTGAAGTTGGCTTGATGACACGGTTCCACTTGTCATGGGCATGGTGATGCTATTACAACATGCACAAACTCGGCTAAAGAGTTTAGCGAGTCGGACTGACCACCCACAGTTGATATGCAACGAGCGTGTTGTGATTTGCAGTCTCATATGATGGAATCCTTTGACCTAAGGTGATCGCATGATCCGAGTTGTGGATCGCCAACTTAGGTTCTATCAAATGTTGTTCCATAAATGGGCAATTATAAAGGTAGAGTTCGGGTTGGTTGTGAATCAAGCTGCGTGACATGGATTACCAAGATGGGATTTGCCCCTCCGTAATGGAGAGATATCTCTGGGCCCTCTCGTGTGATATAATTCGGAAGCATGTCCATGCGCTACGCAGTTAAGTGTTAATGGAGGAGTCAAACTAATAGTTAGTCCAGTGAATTGTATATCACGGAACGAGAAGAGGGTTAAGCTATTAAAATGATGGAAACAACTCGCCTATAGCTTAACAAGGTATATCATGTGGCAAAGGGACTTGGACGAAAGTCACATTGAAGGTTTGTCTTCCGGACTTTACGACACTTGGGAGATGGCACGTCTTGCTAGAGGTTGCTACCATCTATCGACTTGAGACTAAGTGTTCATGGGAGTGAGTGAGACTCAAAGCCATGACATGATACTTGGAGGTGTAGCTCATGTCGTGTCCATGTGTTCGTGAACCTACAGGGTCACACACTTAAGGGTAAGGAGCCCATGTGGTAGTTGGGTTATAGCCTAGATGGGCCTCAATAGTTGAGCCCAACTAGGTGTGTATATAAGTGGAGCAACAAGGGATAGTCCCTGAACTAGCCGCCACTTTCTCCACTCCCAAATCGGGTTAGACAGGATCTAGCAGTCCCCTGCCCGTGCTCCTTCCTATACGTGTGGATACCGGTAGACGAATTGCACGTGCGGCGCTGGATACAAAGGGATCTGGCGAAAGAGTTTGTGGGGACCCGAAGGAGCTATTCGTGAGATCGATCGACACGGCATCACCTGGCGTGCTACATTGATCCGCATATGCACGTCTAGTGGTAAATCTCGTGGCCAATTACCTAAGCTGGATCTTGGGAGCACCACGTTAGATAAAAGTTTTGTTTATCGGCCCGCGGCCCAACATGAAGTAATGAATCTCCAAAGTCTGGAGGCCATAATTGCAAAATTTTATCTCCTGCCAGATACCAAAAATCACCAAAAGTCAAAAACAGGCGCGTAACGATCTCGGAATATCTTCATATTTTAGGAAAGTCATTATTTTGGAAATTTAAAGCGTGTCGTGAAAGAATTGGACGAAATGGAGTCCTGAGGGGGGAAAGAGACCAGGTGGCGTGCCCAGCCCCCTGGGCGCACCACCCGGGGTCTTTCCCTCTTCGGAAGTCTGTTTCGCCTCTGTTTCTTCCTGAACTTTTCGTCTTACCCTAAAAACTATCTATATATACTCCTCCTTATCGATCTAATCTCGCATCGAGTCTTTTCGAGCGAACTTTATTTTTGCCATTGTTTTTCGGACTTCTATCTACACCAACGCGTCCGCCATGTCTTCTGGAGACTCCTACCAGTGTTCCTCCATGGATGATGGACTTGAGGGCCTTAGCCCCAAGTCAATATGTAAGAGGAACCGGAAGATGAAGGACTACTCCGATGATGAAGAGTATGTGCACGAGGATGATGGAGATGATGAGGATGATGAGGAGGATGATGAGACGGATGATCATGAGCTTATCACTAGCGCCGAGTACAAGGGGAGGCTCCGCCTAGCTCCCATACTCATCGCTGCGGTGAGGCCGGTGCCGCCTTCAAAGGAGACTAGGCAAACTGCTCATATGAGCACCGATGGAAAAACTCCAAGGCATTGCCTCGCTTCAAAAAACCTTGTTGCTAATCTTAATCGCAGGGAATGCATGCATGCTCCAACAAGAGATCTTCCTAGAGAAGGGGATCAATATCCCTTGAATAAGAGAGGTGGTGTATCAAGCCCCGAGTGGAAGCCCAACAAGGAGAAAGCTGAAAAAAGGCTTTGGGAGGACTTTACAAAATATTTTGAACAATTTCAACAAGCCTATGATCTCATGATGGGCGTGCTCAGGGACCTCCATCGTCACCATGGCTCTAAGGAGAAAGAGGAGGAAAATAAGTATAGCAATACCACAACAACTCAAGCTTGGGGGAGTTCCACCATACTTTATGCTTTTTAGTTATCATATTTGCATGTAGTTCGTAATCATTAGGAGGTTTTTTCTTATCCATTAGGTATCGATTTTTCCTAAAGTTTGAAGAGCTCTTAGAGTATTATCATGTATCCTTGGTTGAGTGGTTTTGAATAAAATATAAAGTATGGTGTCATCCATGATTCTCTTGTTTGGGTATTTATGGGTAACACTCATGCATATGTGCGCACCATATGTAGAAATTTCACTTACATCTTTCCTTGAACTAAATTAACTTGAGCATGTTGTACAAGCATATAATTAGTCAACAAGTTGAACTTGCAAATAAGGAAAGATCCATGCAAGGGAAACAACACTTATTAAATAAGGAACATTGTGAATTTGTGGTGAGATAGGGAGTCTTATAAAATAAATAGTTGGAAAGAGGAGGATGACAAGGGGACATGAGATACTCTTGTTCTACTTAGTAATCAACGAGTAAAATGAATAGTTTTCATGGGTATTTCAATACATATGCTCTATGGGAAAGTGTTTGAAAGGTAGGCACCCGAGAATTCGGCTAGCCATGGAAAGTGAAAGACAGAAGTTGTTTAGAGCATATGAACAGATTGAAGACCCATGAATAAGTTTTATACTGGTTACTAAGAGATCAAGAATGTTAATTGTTTCCATGTAAAAAGTGGTGAAAGTTCTTGAAAAAAGTCAAAATAGTCATGTCTATCTAGTTGTTTAAACAATTCTTTTTTCCACTATTTTTAATGAGAAACTTATCTTTATAGCAAAGGCATATCCAAAGGTTAAATTAAAATCTGGTAAAAAGCCATGCAAAGCTATTGAAAATAGCGAAGTGTATGATAAATTTTAAACTTGTTCAATTGTCCAACATGTAATGGTTAGTTTTTGTTCAAAAGTAAGGGGTACGTGATAATGTCTATCTATGTAGCCCATATTTGCGTGGTAGTTAGTTCATATTTCTTTTGGACAAGTGAATATGCATAAGTTGATGATGCCATGCTCGTATTTTCTTATTAACCATAATCTCATTGATGCATGATCATGATCTATTCGCTTATTTGCTCGAAGACGAGCAAAGTTTTAAGATTGGGGTAGTTGATACTTGCATTTTGAATCATCATTTTTAGGACCTTTATGAACTATTTAGAATCATATTTACCTTGATTCATCATTATTTATGCATATTTAGATAATGAGCAAAGTTTTGAGCAGGTAGCATGCACTTGTAGATCAAATTTGAGATAATTCCATTGAATTGGGCAACGCCATTCTATTAGATGAATATATGCATAAAGCTTGAATATTATTGAAAATTCCCTAAACCCTAAACAACCCCTAAAACCTAAACCCTCAAACCCTAAATACTAAAACCCTAAACCCGTCAACCAATAATTAAATCCTAACCAAGTAGGTATCATGCACTTATAGATCCAAATTTGAGATACTTTCATTAAATTGCAGTAACGCCATTATGTTCCACAAATATAAGCATAAATCTTGAACATTATTGAAAATTTCCTAAATCCTAGAACCCTAAACCCCTAAACAACCCTGACCAAGCAGGTATATCATCCACTTATAGATCAACATTTGAGATATACTTTCATTAAATTACACTAACACCATTCCATTCCACGAATCTAAGAATAAATCTTAAACATTATTGAAAATTCCCTAAAACCTAAACATTAAACCCTATAACCCTAAACCCCTAAACGACCCTGACCAAGCAGGTGTATATCATCCACTTATACATCAAGCATAGAGCTTGAACATTATACTAAATCCATTCCATTCCACGAATCTAAGCATAGAGCTTGAACATTATTGAAAATTCCCTAAAACCTAAACCTTAAACCCCTAAACCCCGAACAAGCAGGTATCATGCACTTATAGATCAAATTTTGAGATACTTTCATTAAATTGCGCTAACGCCTTTCTATTTCACAAATATAGGTATATAGCTCAAACATTATTGAAAATTCACTAAACCCTAATCCCCTAAAACCTAAACCCTAGGCCCTATAGCCCTAAACCCTAAAAACCCTTGTCAACACCTGGATTTCTAATCCTAGATGCCTGTTATGCCATACATCGCAATCCCAGGATTACCATTTTTGCGAGACATAACAGAATTGGATACCACAGTACATCATCCATTACAAACCATACATAAGGTCTTACACAAATAGGGATCTCATGATCCAGTTCTTAATACAACTTCAAGCAGCGGAATATGTAATAATAACAGTACATAGGCGAAGCTCCATCTTCGGGGTCATAGGCAATGCTGACGATGGGAGATGATCCTAGTTGTCGTAACCTTCCTGGGGTCCATCCTCCAGGTACTCCTCTTCATAGTCTGGCCACGGGAATAGCCAGGGACAAAGCCATGAGTACTCTTTAAGTACTCGCAAACTAATACTAACACGTGAAAGGGGTTTTTGATAATAGGAACTAGGCTCTAGGGTTGTTTTGCAAAAGCCAGATTTATCTCTACTAAGTTTAGAAGCAAAGAATGCTGGTTGAAGTTTTATAACACCTAAGTGGGAACTTGTATTTCATATCACAACTCTGTTGTGGTCAAGTCAAAGTCTCCATTCTTTTCACAAGTATTTTGAAAACATATGACGGGGGAACAGTATGGCCACTCCAATTGTCCATAACCGCGGACGCGGCTATTCGAATAGTTTGACACTCTGCAGAGATTGTACACTTTCACCACAATATTCGATACATCCGTCAGGAACAAATCCTGAATTCACCATACTCAGTATGCGGATAATCAATCCTAACCTTTCCATTACACGCCCTAGTATAAGCACCTATCCTATGAGTTTGGCCTCCCAACCATGACCAACTGTCATCTTGGGTACTGCACAGGTGGACAATCTTCACAAGGTAGCCTCAGCTCAGACATTGGCCGTGAGGTAACTAATACTAAGGTATATAAGTTTCCAGTCAAGCCCTACCCAATTCTCGAGTATTGTGGTTGTACGATAAAATTGGAATGGTATCGCATCCAGACAACCATCAGTTTTATAAAGGGATAAGGCTCATGCCTCAACATTTTCATCACCATAAATCATCTGGTGTTCGGAAACACATGTCCAAAACATTTCAATAGAATGATCCATCATTCCAAGGTTTTCATAACCATTTTCACCAAGTATTCCCATCTAATGTTGATCAAGTTTTATGCTTAGCACTAGCATCTACAAGTGGGGGTGAGTACTAATGAGGGGTGGTAAACTTGTGGAGTTTCAACTAAGTTCAATTGCATGGCTTAGGATGACATGAAGATTTTCTAGCTTAGGCCAAATTTTATGCTCTTTATGCAACCTTCAATATATCCTTCTAGAATCTACAAGTCACTTAATTCAACTCTAAGTTATAGCTTTGATAAAGAAATAAAGTAGAAAGCTTGCAAGTAAAACTAGGATTGGGTATCATCAAATATGTCTAACCAAGCATGCTTAGTGCATTTCATAGGTTATCTAACTTTCATAATTGCAAGTGTTAGCTTGCCTTGAGCAGAGCAGTGGTTGAAGTTCTCCTCGGCTTCTTATTCGTAGTATCCTTCTTCCTCCTCGTATCCTTGGTCGGTACTAGCATCTATGAATAAATACGAGGTACACAATCACCAAACAATACTTAACTACTTGAAATCATCACACAAAAGGGTCCTATAGATGATCTAGCATCATCACTAACATTACAAGATTAAAGCTTGGTTTAATCCCTTTTATTATTATTTTTAGAAAAGTAATTTCTACTCATTGAAAAACTACTTAAGATTTAATATTCTCCAAACTAAACATGGGATCATGTTGACACATGTCATCACCACATATTTTAGTCCATGGGAATGTGATTTAAAGTGGTGTCACAATTTAATAAGGTTTTACCCTTTTATTTTTAATTAAATAAAGTGACTAGAAATGCCTATGTAGCATTCTTTTATTACTTGAACATTATTTGTGTAAGTAAACCTATATATTTTTATATATTCTGAAGGGTATGGTTAAATGTGATTTTTGAGAGTTGGAATCAACTCAAAAGCTATTATGGTTTCAATTTTAAAAATGTTTGAATGCAGAAAAGCTTCTTCCTTGTTATTTTTACCAAGGATGATCTACAGATCCAAATGACTTGAATCCAACGGGCTTGGATTCAGCATTCCCATACCTTTATAACAAAATTTGTTTCATTCAATTTGGTTCACTGAATCGACCTGGGTTGATTTTTGAAACTGGGTCAGAAGTGTGTTTGAAATAAAATGGAAAAGGTTAAATTCAAATAACTGGGCTGCGTGGGAAGTGATACTGGGCCGGCCTGCTAAGCACAGTGCTTACGCGGGCTGGTTAAGTGGTTGTCTCCACGCGTCAGTGCGACGAGGGGGTGCGAAGCGGTATGGGGCGATGTGGTGCGTTCGATCTAGTTCTAATACAACAGCTGAGGGTCATCGTCGACGTTGGGCAACGCCGGTGAGACAGAAACCTAGCGCGGCCAGTAGGGGTCATTGGGGGCTCACCGGGGTTCAGGCGAGGGTCGGCGAGGCGGGCGAACGACGAAGTCGACGACGGCGAACTTCCTGGTACCGGCAGCTTCTCCTGGGGAGGATCCAATCGCTGGCTCCCTTCTTCTCCAGCAGCGGCAGACTCCGGTGAAATTCTGGCGAAGTGATGCTCGCCTTGCCCCAGGAACGGGGTGGCACGATCAGTGAGGAGAGGGGAGTGAGATGGTGTGCTCAATTCAGCTAGGGGTGGCCTCTATTCATAGTCGCGACGATGAGACCGAACGGGATGGGCAGGCGACGGTGGCGATATGGCTACGGGCTAGAGGCATGGCCAGCGGTGGCGATCTCTTGGTGGTCTCTTGATGATGCTCTACGGCTTTAATGCGCGCGTAGGGGCGGTGCGGTTTGGTCTGGAACACGCGATGCTCTGCACGGCAGAGGCGGCGTCTTCGACGGTGAGCGGTGGCTGTGCGTCATGGGGCGGCGAACGGTGATGTCTGGCGGTCTCTTGGGTCGGTGGCGATCATGTATGCACGCGGCAAGGGCGGCGCGCGGTCTGTGGGCGTGTGTCGAGTGTGGAGCTCGGGCGCATGCTCGGCATGGTTGCTGGCGAGCTGGGCGCGGTTCGTGCGTGTGGTCCAGGGTTTGGCAACGCTCGCGGCTGGGACAGGGAGTGGCGATGGACGGTGGGCTGCCTCCCAGACAAGGTTGGCACGGCTAAATCTCCTCCTAGCTTGCTGTCTCCACTGGGGTGGCATGGTGAGCTTCGGCTGTTCACCATTGATGTCATTGCCCAGCTTACAGTGAGTCTAGTGCTTGGTTTAACTTGCTAGGTGATCTACTGAGATGGTTGTGAGCTAGAGAGGGAACAAGTTAGGCTTCAATCACTGCTCACAATAGTGTTTAAGATTTTGATGATTTGTGTCTGCAAAGTGTTTGATGAAATGGCCGCAAGAATTCAAGCTTTGAATTTTGAAAATATTTTTGGTGGGTGTGCTAGGTTGGTGCTGGTGAGTCTGCAGATGCTTGGGTTTTGAAAGTTGAGCTTGTTTGAGTGGTTTTTGAAAAAGTGGGATCTTCTCATATGATAAAGATTCAATTTTGAACTGTCATTTAAACTATGAATTTGAAAGTTTTTGGATGATCACAAAGTGGGCCTTGATACTTTGTTATGAGTACAATCAAGGGGTGCAAAGATCCAGAAAAGTTTCTGTTAAGTTCTGAAAGTTTGGGACAGCCAAAGTAGGCATGGGAGTTAAATTGGTCAAAATGACCATTCCCTTATTTTATTTGTTTTGATTTATTTGTCTTTGAGAAAAGTTTGGGAATTGTTTAGATGATGTTTATTTCACCTAAGAATCCATTTACAAGCAAAGGAACACACAAACAAGGTGGTTCAAAAGAATTCCAAATGAAATGCATACTCACATGCATGCTTTCATATTTTTATTTAGCAAAGTTTTTGTTAACCCTAAATTTGATGATTAGAGTTTGATGATCCAAGTTTAGTATTTTTGGGATGTTACACCCCTAAACCCTAAAAAGCCTAAAACCTCAACTTCTAACCCTGACGAAGCAGGTATCATGCACTTATAGATCAAAATTTGAGATACTTTCATTATTAAATTGTTGCTAATTCATTCTATTCCACGAATATAAACATAAATCTTGAACTTTATTGAAAATTCCTGACACCCTAAACAATCCCTAAAACCTAAACCCTCAACCCCTAAATTCCCTAAACCCTAAACAATCCCTAAAACCTAAACCCGATACCCCTACATACTAAAACCCTAACACCCTCAACCCATGATTAAACCCTAACCAAGTAGGTATCATATGCACCTATAGATCCAAATTTTAGATACTTTCAATAAATTGTGGTAAAGCCATTCTGTTCCACAAATACAAGCATAAATCTTGAACATTATTGAAAATTCCCTAAACCCCTAAACGACCCTGACTAAGCAGGTATATCATCCACTTATAGGTCAACATTTGAGATATACTTTCATTAAATTACGCCAACACCATTCCATATCACGAATCTAAGCATAAAGCTTGAACATTATTGAAAATGCCCTAAAACCTAAACCTTAAACCCTATAACCCTAAACCCTAATGAAGAAGGTATCATGCGCTTATAGATCAAAATTTGAGATACTTTCATTAAATTGCGCTAACTCCATTCTAATTCATGACAACTCGAACATTATTGAAAATTCCCTAAACCCTAACCCCCTAAAGCCTAAACCCTAAGCCCTATACCCCTAAAAACCCTAAACCATCAACCCTTAACCCTAAGCTCAGACATAACCCTAAACGCTAAAATACCCCTAAAAAACCAAAACCCTAAACCCTCAATACTAAAACCCTAAACCCTCCACCCATAAACCCTAACCAAGAAGGTATCATGCACTTATAGGTCAAATTTTGAGATAATTTCATTATTAAATTGTTGCTAAGTCATTGTATTCCATGAATATATGCATAAAGATCACACTTTATTGAAAATTCCTGAAGCCCTAAACCCTAAACCCCTAAATACCTAAAACCTAAACCCTAAACCCTAAAACCCGAAACACTAAACCCCTAAACCCTAAAACCCGAACCCTAAACAACCCTGACCAGGTAGGGGTATCATCATAAGCATAAAGCTTGAAAATTATTGAAAATTCCCTAAATCTTAAACCCTAAACCCCTAAACGACCCTGACCAGGCAGGGGTATCATCAACTTGTAGATCAACATTTGAGATATACTTTCATTCAATTATGATAACGCCATTCTATTCCACGAATATAAGCCTAAATCTTGAACATTATTGAAAATGCCCCAAAACCTAAACCCTAAACCCCTAAACCCTAGAACTGTAAACCCTAAACCCTCAACCCCTAAACACTAACCAAGCAGGTATCATGTAGTTATAGATCAAAATTTTAAGATACTTTCATTAAATTTCTCCTAAGTCATATAAGTCCATGAACATTATTAAAAATTCCCTAAAACATAAAACCTAAAACCCTAAACCCTCAACCACCCTAAACCCTGACCAAGGAGTTATCATACACATATAGATCAAAATTTGTGATACTTTCATTAAATTGGGTAACTCCATTCTATTCGAGGAACATAAGAATACAACTCAGACATTATTAAAAATTTCCTAAACCATAAACCCTGAACTACCCCAAAAACCAAAACCCTAAACCCCTCAATACTAAAACCCTAAACCCTCAACACATAAACCCTATAACCAAGCACGTATCATGCACTTATAGATCAAAATTTTAGATACTTACATTAAATTATGGTAACGCTATTCTATTCCATGAATTTAAGCATAAATATCGAACATTATTGAAAATTCCCTAAACCCTAAACCCCTAAACCTCTTAATGAACCTGACAAAGCATGGAATTATATATCAATCAAATCTAGAATCTCCTTTTGTAAACATTGCATGAAATGCCAAGATGCACCGATCTACCAAATATGGACACATTATCATAAACTATGGCAAAGATATGGCCATGAACTTGGTCATCTTGTTTGAAAGATGTCAAAATATAATGCTTATCAATTTTGGCAAATGTGTGGAAACTCATTTAAATGCTGGTAAACGTGTTGTCGATGGCGTGTGTGTCCAGAAAGGGCCAGCATGTGAGGAGCGACTGCATCGGAGTAGCGTATGTCGGAAGATCCAACCTCAAAATTTCCGCACAGCGCCAAAACATCCTGCGCATCTATTCAAAAATCCCGCCACGTTTATTGCAAATGCAAAATGCCTCTTCTATCCCTGGCCTAGAAACAAGGACCATAGGAGCACTACAATAGTATAGGGGTATAGGTGGTAAATTTGCGGCATCCCACCTATATCCCCAATCGCCTCTTCGCCGCCTACCCCCTCCGACCTCCACCTTCCTCCAGCTGCTTCACCGTCATCCCTCTCTTCCACATCGGAGATCCTTCACTATCGGTGCTCTCTTCTACACGGGACATCTTCACCGCCAGCACTCTCTTCCACACCGAAGCTCCTTCCCCGCCAGTGCTCTCTTCCACTCAGGAACATCTTCACTTCCCAATGCATCAGATCCACCTCAAAATGCCCAGCCGACGCCCCTGCCTCCCTCTTGCGTGTCCCACCCGCCCCCGCCGCACAGCGATAATTTCTCTTGCCCGTTTGCTATTTTTTGGTACTCATAAGCTACGAAAGAGTTAGAATGTTTCTCAATATCCTGGATGTTATTGCCATTTAGTTTGCGCCCACATTTGGTAGTTCTTATCCACATCATAAGCTTGTCGCTATTATTTCCTTTCTTACATTCTCACACTATCGGTATAATCCTGCAACACTAACTCGTAGATGCTATTCTTTTCGAGCGCTCGAATGGGTCATGGGAACATCTCATAAAGGATCCAACACTGACAATATGATGCCAAGCAAGGGTGAAGTGTGAGGTTTCTATGTGTTACTTAGGCCAGTTTCTTTTCATGTTAATAAGTTGTATTACTTATATGCATATTAAGTTAATAAGTCATTCTACCTGAAAACCTGCCATGACATTTCCATTCATGTTTTGTTGTGTTTCTATTTGTCAATGCCTAATTCAGAAAATGTCCATCTAGTCATTTTTAATGCTATCTTTTTGGGTTTTTCAACTGCTTTCATCCTTCCAAACCAGCTAGCTAATTTGAATCAGACATCTGGTCATTTTTAATGCTATCTTTTTGGTGTTTTTCAAGTGCTTTCATCCTTCCAAACCAGCTAACTCAGTTTTAAATGTTATGACTTAATGCAGAGAAAGGAAAATGGAGTACAAGGACCAGAGTTCCATATGCTCGACTCAGATACTACTGACAGATTGACCAGGAGTCGCACTCGCTTAAGAAGGAGCAACGGTCAGCATGAACAAGCTACTGTAAGTTCATACTTACTTAAATCTTATGGGTCACCCTTATGCTTTTTTGGCTTGTGTACAAGGTCCACCATGTATATAGATAGCTCTTAAGTTGCACTTTTTGGCTTATGGTGTTGTTTATTCATACATAGTGGATGCCCAGCATGTGAAGCGTTGGAAATTTGTGGTGTCTAGAGAGTCTTTTTCACTAGTGAGGGTGAGTCTAGCAAGTTTTTGTGGACCCTAGGTCTAGTACAAGACCCATGCCTTTATTGTTTCTTTCTACTCGGATGAGTGGGTCCCCTATCTGGTGTAAACGGTGGAGAAGATTTTATTTTCTTAGACGCGAGCCTAGTAAATTTCTTAGCCATGTGTGCTTAAATGATCTCTAATTTATATAATACTACCTTTCCCCTTGTTCTTTGTTTTAACCCCTTTCACCATATTGAACCAGGTTGCTATTAAAACTAAGCAGGATCCTTGGAAGGCAGGACTGAAAGTTGTGGCCCCTCTTCGAATTCATCCTCCTATTGCATTTTTAAAGCAAATAACTTACTTACCAGTCCACCTAGAACAGCTCCTGCAGGTGATATATATACAAAGGTTGTGTTACATGTCGAAAGAAAGGGTGTATCTGCTCTTAGATCTGTAGCTGAAATGTTGAAGAAGAGGACATATGATACATTGAAGCGAATTGCCATGTACCAAACTCTTATTGAGGATACCAACACTCTGTAATTTTTAGAATGCAGATCTTGTTTAATGATGTGTTGTAATAAACTTTTATTATTGTGTAATAAGTAGTTTAAAATTTTGCATATGTATTAATTAGCATCTTGTCATTCATGTGTTGTTCTACAAAATAAGTCGGCAATTCCAAAAAAATGCCAAAACAGTAACTGGTTGGAACATAACGATCAATGACACGACGCATGGAAATGAACATGAATAGTAAAATACCAAAGCATTAAAGGGCCAAACAGTAAAAGACCAGAATAGTAAGAGGCCAGAACTGCAAATGGTCATAATAGTAAATGGCCCTAACAGTGAATGACCAGAACAGTAAAATGCCTGAATAGTACCTGACCAAAATCCTCATGGGATAGAATAGTAATAGGCCTGAATACTAATATACCCAAACAGTAAAAGGCTAGATAGTCAGCATGCTGGAACAGTAAAACGCTAGATAGTTAGCAGTACAGAACAGTAAAAACTAGATAGTTAGCAGGCCGAAACAGTTAAAGTTCAGAATCATAGCAGGCTAGAATAGTAAAAGGCTAGACTATTAGTAGGCCGGACAGCAAATGGCCATATTTACAGTAGGTCGGAATAGTAAATAACCAGATTCATAGCAGGCCAGAACAGTAAAAGGCTAGATTGTTAGAATGCCATAACAGAAAAAACCAGATTTACAGCAGGCCGGAACAATAAACGACCAGATTCACAGCAGGCCAGAACAGTAGAAGGCCGGATACCCAGCAGGCCGGAAAAGTAGAAGGCTAGATTCAAAGCAGGACGGAGCAGTAGAAGGCCAAAGACACAACATGTCAGAACAGTAGAAGGCTAGATTCAAAGCAGGCCAGAACAGTAGAAGGCCAAAATAACAGTAGGCCGGAACAGTAAAGCGTCAGAATCTTAGCAGGATGGAACCGTGGGAGGCCAAATTGACAACAGGACGGAATAGTACCGAGCCGGTATGGAGCGGGTTGCATAGTGTTTGGTTACCGTGGGCCTTATGTAGGACAAAACAGAGACGGGCCTGAAACTATACGGGCCAAACTTATGGGCCCATTTCAAACAGTGTAGGGCAAAACAGTAACGGGTCGACTTACTGTTGGGCTCGCATAATGGGCTGGCCCATTTAATAATTGTTAGGCCTTGGCTGGGCCTGGCTTTCTACCACGGTTTCCATGATAGTTAACAGTGGTAATTGTCCATTAACGGTACTTGCCACATGGCAGTTGGCATGACGTCAGCAGTCAACACGGCTGGTGAACAGATCTACGACGGAGCAAGTTTTCATGGCTTGTGACGAGGATTTTACCATGAAGGGCATCCATCGTAGAAGACTTTTTAGCCACAAAAAATAGGCCTTCAACCACGAAAACCATTCGTTGTAAAAGGAGATTTTTCTTGTAGTGCTTGCAAGTATGGATAAAAACATAAAGGAAAACAAGTCTATGCTAAGAAAAAACCTAAGGGCATAAAAATGACACATTTATCTTTAAATAAAACTTTGGTGAATCATTAAAAGATGATTGGTATAGGTTACATGAAATGCATGATAAAGATCCAAACCCATGTAGTGAGGCTAAATTATATGCAACCTTCTATTTTTTAGATCCATGGAGTAAAATTGTCCTAGATTTTGCCTCTAGGGAAGTTTTATATTATTACCACCTAAAGAAGCTGCTTTAGTCACTAAAAATATACCGGGGACTATTATTGTGAAGAATAAAGATATGGAGAGCATGGTCATTATACTTAAATCTTTCCAAACAAGGTTGGAACAGTGTGCTAATAGAGTGCATGATAAAAGAAACCTGGATTATTTGGAACTTTTTAGTTAGGACACTATATCTGATATTGAAATAACTATTGCAAAAATTATGATAAAGCTAAATCCCGTTGAGGCTAGTATAGAAGAATATATTAATGATGATCATAGTATAATTTCTATGCTAAGTCAAGTTTAACAGCGTGTAGCCTCTTTTCATGACGATTCAAAACAAGATATTAGAGTTTTTCTAAAAAAATTGGCTATGAAAGATAAAACTAAACAAGTAGAGGAAATTAAGGTTCTTAGGTATATCATTACTGAATTTCTACTTGATCTTGATAAATGTAGCTTGAATGAACTCATGTCTATCTTACAGAATTTTTTTAAAGATCCTTCCATCAAAGTTCATCAAGCAAGATTTTAGTCTTATATTGCTAATCATGTGCTTAAGAAGATATTTATAGGTACAACAAAAAATCCATGATTCCACATCAGCTTGGGGATCTATGGACCCTCAAGATACAAATAATTATTGGGAAGTTACATGGCATGCTATTCTAGATCTAGGATCTAGTGTTCCTACACGACCGAAAGAATTATATGATAAACTTTATACAGGTGCCATAGAAAAATGTGATATTGATCTTTTACTTGCTAATCTAGGATCTAGTGTTTCTGCACCATCTAAAGAATTATATGATAAACTTGTGATAGGTGCCATGAAAAAATGTGATATTGATCTTTTACTTGCTAATACTTCTACCAATCATGCTTTAGGTAGAGTTAATAATGTTATGGTTGAATTTCATATGAAATTTGTGCCAGTGGATTTTATCGCAATGAACATGGGAAGAAATTCCTCTAGTTATATAATACTTGGTATACGTTTTTTGAGTACACCATGTGCTTTCATTGATTCAAAGTAGAGCAATGTAAATTTTCAGTTTCCTCATAAGAAGTGCATGGAACACTTCCAAACAATAAAGAGGCGGTCAACAAAGTAAAGTGCCCACATGATCCATTTATATCTTAAAACAAGATATGAAGCCTAGCTACATGGCTATAAAAGCAATTTGCGGGAGGCAGCCTAGTTTTTTTTTTGGATTTTATTTTAATTTATTGATGTAGCAAGAAGGTTTTATTTTTGTTTTGTTTACTGGAGTTTCAAATAAAATACCAAGTTTTACCCATGTTGGATTTTTAAGTTGATAATACATATACGAAGCTATAGATTAATTTCTGATTTTTTGGTAGTTCTAATGGGGCTAAAAAAATTGGAGTTACACCTTTTCATCCTATTTATGAAAAAAATTGGCAAAAATTCCTGACATTCCTAAGTGGTCGAAACATTATGTTTCTAGTAGTTGTTTTTAGACAGATTTTACTTTTTAATGCAAGAGGGGTTTCTTTGAGTTTCTATTTCATTTTATCTGAGTCTTTTGAAATAGTTTGAATGTTTCCCACTTGAAAATCTATGGACATATGATATTCCAATTTATTTAAAGTTTGTATGACAGGTTGAATATTATCTTTATGCCACTAATGTCACCTCACACAAAATATATAAGAGAAAGTTTTATGTTAAAGTTTTTTCATAGGGAATGGAGAAACAACATACCATGAGCTATCTAAGAATGGTGAAAACCCTAATATTTGGTATGCCCAAGGCAGCCCACCGAAACCTATCACACTCTTAGTTTGCACATGTCTGAACTTTGTTTTTCGAGTAATATAAGATTATACAAAAACTTGGAGCGTTTGTATCTAGTTTTTAGTTTTGTTTACCAAAGTTGCTACTAAATAAAAGAACACCACATGTAGATGTGCTTATTATTTATTATTTATCTATTGTAATAAAACTAAGTTCAATACCAAAGATCATTAAAGAAAGGTGAAGGGATGAATAATTACATAAAAATAACATAACTATTCTTACAATTTATGTGATGTTTAATTCTTCTGTTTATGATGCCTTGTAAGTGTAACATATAGTACTAGCACTCATTTACCTCTTGTATGTTAAAGTTCAAGTTTATCTTTCATGTTAAAAATTGAGTAGTACTATGGACACTTTTGTATGCTTATTCCGAGTGGTCAAAATTCTCCCTATTGCTAGCCTTCACGCACTAAGCATGATATAGTGTATGTGCATCCAACAACCTTAAACCAAGTAATTCTGGAGAAGCCTAGGTGAGGAGAACTGATCTAATCCACCTGAGGTGGTCGCTATCCAGACGCAGCAACAGGTCCGATCAACCTAGATCAGCTTGCAGTCCCAGATTAGGCCTGCCACCACGCTGCTGCCCCAGGCACCGCCATCGTCTGAGTATAGGAGAGTGCCGACCTAGGCCCCTCCACTACCATGCGCTGCCCGTTGTCGTACCTTACCGCCGCGAATCTGGATCGTGCTGCCGCAACATCACTCTCCTAAACTAGCCCGGAAGCATCGTCGCAAGTAAGCCCAACACCATGTCGTCTGGGGGCAATGCGCGCCATTGCCGTCACCACACCGCCATCGGTCAAGTCCTTCACCACTCCCAAGCCACACCTCCGCCACCCAGAACTCCCGCCAGATCGAGCTGCCATCGGGTAAAGGAGGGAGGGCGACAGTGGCGAGAGAGGGAGAAGGAGGTGGAGGCGCGCGAAAGCGGCGAGGTTCTGCCCCGGTCGCAGGACAGGAGAAGGGGGAGTCAGACATTCCGGTCCCAGATTACTTTACTCGGTACCAAAAATACTAGATCTCGTAGCTACCTCTTGAGGAGTGTGGCATTTTGGAAGACGAGATCCATGGAGCTCTTTTTAAAAATAATACCGTAAGTTGACACTTTAAAGTTTCGAAAAAATAGGAACAAAAATTTTATATGTAAACAATGATGTAATTTACCACCGTGCAAAAATTTAGCTTGAAATCTTGTTATATTCGGCCTACACCAAAATGAAAAAATCTGACATCCAAAAAAGTGGACATTGCAAAAATTCAAATCTCCCAAATTTGGCCGATTTGTCATTTGTGTGTAGCCCCAAATGTATGGTATTTCGAGCTGGTATTTTCCATGTTGGTATAGTATGTCATTGTTTACATCTAAGACTTTTGTTCTGATTATTTTGAAACTTCAAAATATTGCTTTTCAATTTTCTATAAACGAGCTCAATGGATCTCGTCCTCCACAGGGCTATTCAGCCCTCTTGAGCTCCTTTTTATGTGTGGCCAATCATGTTTTTTTACTAGCCTATACTTTTATATGAGTTACAGACTATGAAACAAATTTATTGATACTAGCACAATACCCGTGCGTTGCTATGGGTCAAAAGATGATAAAATATACTTGCAAAAATTAAAATAAACAAAATATTTGGTCTTTGATTTTCTTTCGAATCAGTTTTAATTGGTGGCATCATCACGTCAATCTTTCCTAGAAATCAGTGGAATGTTGAGACGGGGTGCCTTTTATCTCGCCCTTATGGACAGGTGGAGGATCCGACTAACTGGCAACTTCACATATTGTACATGGGTGTCTCCAATATTTATTTTCTTCTAATTTTCAAACTTATGTTGTTTTTCTTGTATTTTTTGAAACCTATGTTTATTTCTTTTCTAACCGGTCGAATGTTCATATTTTCTAAGTTGACCATTATAACATGTCAGAATATCTCAAATGTTTCTTTGTTTTGAAGGGGATATCTCCAAGCGTTTCAGTTTCTTGATCGGCCTTAAAGTGGAGCCATGAGGCCACAAGGCATATCTTTTACTCACAACTGTTTGGATGCAATTCACGTGGGCGTGGCCACCGAAACACACTCTCTAGATTACCCTATGTCGGAGGAATTTTCTTCCCTCACCTCTCTCCTCTCTGCCTTCTCTGCGAACGCCCTAGTTGCTCACGGCTCCTCTCCCCCTCTTCTCCGGCGACCTAGCCGGTCGAAGACGGCGGGGGAGAGGAGGTCAGCCTCCTCTGTATAGTAGTAGTGTTAGTGTTTGGTCTAGTCTAGGTCTAGGGTTTGTCTATGTGGCGAATGGCGTCTTGTCGTTGTGGAGTTCATCACCAAGGTCTGCGGGTGGCCTTTGGTGGTGGATGATGGTGCTGATGTTGGTGGTGAAGCTTCAGTGGATGGAGCGCCCGGGTGGCGGGCGCTATCCATGCCTCCTCTGCAAATAAGATCGAGTTTGGTCATGCTTCAGATCTAGACAAGTGGGAGCTGCTGCTTCTTTCTTCCAGTCATCATGGTGATGGGTGGGGCGAGCGGTGGTGGAGGTTTCTTTGCGCTGGATCTGGAGTGAAGGGAAGAAGGGCTGCGGCCTTGAAGATTCGCGGGAGTTCGTCCTCAACAGAACCTTCCACGGTTAACCTATGTCTTGCTGCTGATTTATTTGGCTGTTGGGCAGCCACTCCCACCCAGCTCGTCGGCAACAATAAGTGGTGTTCTTCAAGCTTTATGTCAGCGATTAGTATGTCCCTATCTCTAGGCCATGGTGCCATTTGGAGGCCCTCTGGCTCTGATGCGGCAAGCTCCCGCCGTTGTACCCCAAGTGATGTTGTCCCTGGTGGTGCAGGGGTCGGACGTCGTCAGAAGCATCATCGAGATCGTGGTGGTGAAGGAGTTGGAAGAGACTCTGGACTTGATTGCTTTTTTATTTTTGGTTCTAGGGTCTTAGTTGCAAAAGTTAAGGACACCGCCTCCTTGTAAAATGTATCCCACCGTCGAAGAGATAATACAGCTTCGGGGTCCTTCGAGATCCCTATTCCCGTTAAACAGCTTGGAAGACAGTTCACCTGGGCTAATAGTTTGCCAGTGCCCACATACGAAAAGTTGGATAGGGTGCTTATGGATACCGAGTGGGAAGATAAATTTCCTATGGTAACTGTTCGCGCCCTTGATCGTGTGGAGGCGTTGTTAGATCATGCCCCTATTCTTTTATCCGTTGGCTCTCATCCTCGTATATCTAAACATGAGTTCAAATTTGAACTCGGTTGGATAGAGCGGGATGGGTTTTCTGATTTGGTTAAGGCTACTTGGGTGAAACCTGTCGGTGGTCAAAATCCTATACATCGATGGAACAATAAATTGCGTGCTTTACGCAAGTTCCTCCAAGGTTGGGCTAGACATATGACTGATATCCTCAAAAAAGAAAAAGTACGCCTTTACTCGATTATTGGAGACCTGGATGCCGCCGCTGAAGTCAGGCCGTTATCTGCACAAGAGATTGATCTTAAGAGCCAATCAAATGCGGAAATAGCAAGACTACTTCGGGAGGAGGAACTCAAATGGTACCAACGCTCTAAAGCAAAATTTATCCTAGAAGGAGATGCGAATACAAGATTCTTCCATGCTATAGCCAATGGTAGGCATAAGAAGAAACTTATTCACTCTCTAACACAGGATGAAGGTACTATTGAGGGGCAGGAGCAACTCAAAGCTTATATTACTAAGTATTATAAAACTCTTTTTGGGGCACCCACGGAGAATTCCTTTTCATTGGAGGATTCTCAAACGGATGATATCTCACAAGTTACCACTGAGGAAAATGATTTCCTAACTTCCCCTTACTTGGAGGAGGAGGTAAAGAAAGTTGTTTTCCAAATGGAACATAATAAGGCGCCAAGCCCTGATGGCTTTCCAGCGGAATTTTACCAATAGTTCTGGGATTTCATAAAAGAGGACCTGATGTCTTTGTTTCAATCTTTAATGTTGGGTCAGTTCGATTTATTTAGACTTAATTTTGGCAACATAATTTTACTACCTAAGGTTAATAATGCAGAACGAATACAATATTATCGTCCAATCTGTCTTCTTAACGTTAGTTTTAATTTTTTTACAAAAGTAGCCACAATTAGACTAAATGCAGCAGCTAACCATGTGGTAAGTCCTTCTCAAACGGTTTTTATGCAAGGAAGAAACATCTTGGATGGTGTAGTAATCCTGCATGAAACAATCCATGAACTGCACTCTAAGAAGTTGAATGGAGTTTTGTTCAAGATTGACTTTGAAAAGGCTTACGATAAACTTAATTGGTCTTTCCTTCAGCAAACACTCCGTATGAAAGTTTTTTCAGAGGAGTGGCGCTCTCTTATACATTCCTTTGTTTATGGAGGTAGTGTTGCCATAAAGGTCAATTATGAGCTGGGCAAATACTTCCAGACACAAAAAGGACTTTGTCAAGGGGATCCATTATCGCCTATACTATTTAATATAGTGGCGGATATGTTATCCATCCTGATTGAGAGAGATAAAGCTGATGGCCAAATTGAAGGATTAGTCCCATATCTGATGGATGGTGGCTTATCTATTCTTCAATACGCTGATGATACTATCATTTTTATGGAACATGATCTAGAGAAAGCCAAGAATCTGAAGTTAATTCTATCAGTATTTGAGCAACTCTCGGGTTTAAAGATTAATTTTTATAAGAGTGATTTGTATTATTTTAGCGAGGCTAAAAACGATGCCCATAAGTATGCTGAATTATTTGGCTATGCTCAGGGGCAGTTTCCAATCAACTATCTAGGAATACCGATTCATTATCGGCGGCTCACGATTGTTGAATGGAAACTCGTTGAGGAAAGACTACAAAAACGTCTTAATAGTTGGAAAGGCAAATTATTATCTCTCGGCGGAAGACTAGTGCTCATTAATTCGGTACTTACAAACATGATACTATATATGATTTCTTTCTTCCTGCTACCAAAAGGGGTCTTGAAGAAAATGGATTATTTACGATCAAGATTTTTTTGGCAAGGGGATAATGAGAAAAAACAGTATAGATTAGCCAGATGGAATGTTGTTTATGGACCAAAAGAATATGGAGGTCTTGGAATCCATGACTTAAAGGTCAAAAATACCGCTCTTTTGGGCAAATGGCTTTTTAAGCTACTCACTCAAGAGGGTATTTGGCAAACAATTCTATGGCGGAAATATGTTGGGTTAAAAGCTTTAGGCCAAGTGGTGTGGAAACCCGGCGACTCACACTTTTGGGCTGGACTAATGGCTTCCACGCAACATTTTTTTTTCCGTTTTGGCACTTTTTAATATTAAGGATGAATCGCATTTTGGGAAGATACATGGCTTGGCCAAACCTCTCTCCAAGAATAATATCCTGCTTTTTACTCAATTGTTAGACATAAAGGAGATACACTTTCAGTAGTTATGGAGTCTAGCCCTCCTAATGTTTTATTTAGACAAAGTTTGGTTGGGCCTAGGCTAGCATCTTGGCAAAATATTTTAGTAAGATTAGCCAATGTCGAGCTAACAGAGGGCACAGATGAGTTTAAATGAAATTTGTTGTCTAATGGTAATTTTGCTGTTGATTCCTTGTATAGAGCACTGATCCAACCTGATATTCCTGTAGATGATAATTGTAAAATTTGGAAGATGAGAATACCCCTTAAAACGAAGATATTCGTCTGGTATCTGCGTAAAGGGTTTATTCTTACAAAAGATAATCTTGTTAAGAGGAATTGGCATGGAAGTACACAATGTGTGTTTTGTCATCACAATGAGACAATTCGGCATTTATTATTTCAGTGTAAATTTGCTCGTGTTATATGGTCAATCATCCAAATAGCCTCGGATTTGTCTTCCCCTAGGTTGGTCGCCAATGTATTTGGTAACTGGCTGAGTGATATTGCAGATAAATTTAGGACCTTATTTAGGGTGGGAGCGCTTGCCATTATCTAGTCGCTTTGGCTATGTAGGAATGACAAGATTTTTAATAATATTGTTTCTTCTACCTTGTAGGTTATCTACAGAGCCATGGCCATCCTCAAGTCGTGGACTGCTCTTCAGCGTATGGTGTTCCGTGAATTATTTGTAGAGGGATGTATGAGATTGGAGGATACGGCGGATGGCAACGTGAACTGCAGATAGAGTTATCTTAGTTGGACGAATGTTTTTTTATTCTATTATAGCTCCTGTACTCTGTGTCGTGTTGTGTGCGTGTTTGGCTGTGTGCATCCTAGTTATGCAGAGGCCGGGTGCAAACATTATGTGATGCAATAAAATGCCTCTTTCCAAAAAAAATCATTTTTTTTGCCATCGAGGATGAAAGATAAGTCTAATTATTCTCCGGTTCGCGGCGCGGCGGTGACAGCAGTCTAGCACCCAATTCATTGACGAGGCGGCGTACTATTACTAAGATCAGATTGCTGCCGGTCAATGGCAGGCTGGTGTCGGTGGTGGCGTGCAGCTGGACAGCGGGTAGCTCTCCTGACTCCTATTGCCGATTTTGGTGAGGGCGAGCTCTCGCTGCTCCTATCGTTGCTCTCCCGCTGCTGATGTTGATCAGAGATAGGCTCCGCTCCAGATAAGGCCAGGCTGCAGGGAGGTTGCGGGACAATCACCTTCTTCGTTGACTCAAAGCTTGCTTGTCCGCTTTGAGTCTGGCCGTCCCTAAAAAAAAAACTTGCTTGGCCGCCGTGATAGATTGTTGTCTTTCTTTCTTATTGGACACCAAAGATTGTATCAAATCAAGAGAAACTAAAATTCGGAAGCACAAATACACCGCTTATCTCATTCCCTCGTTTAGATTTTGAGCTTGAGCTCATGGATTGTGGATCGGGATCGGGAACAAGGCAAAAGGGAATTCTGGGGACGATGCAGGATTGTAGGTGGCCGGGAGATAGGGCATCTCCACCTCTTATTCTATCAGCTTTTCGTTGGGTCATCCCCGCCAACTCAGGGGCGCCAACTTGATCCTTCTCGAGTGGATCTGAAGGCATGAGCACCAGCAGCAGGTAGGGAAAGATTCAGTCGTGCTCCTGCAAGAGGCTCGGGATTGGTTGATGGCCGGCTTTCTCTCTCAACTTTCCCAGGCGGCGTGGATCCTCAAATCAGGCCAGCGCTGCTCTAAATCGTATGGACCACCTCTCCTGCTTCGGTTCTCGCAGGTAGGCACTGGAAGTAGTTTGGCGGTGCAGTGGAAAGGAGAATAGGTATCGAACGCTCGAGCATGAACAGAGGACCTCGAGTGGCAAAGGGAGGTGGGGCACATCGGCGGGTAGGTGGAGATGGTGACGAAGCTCGGCGGGGAAGATTTGTAGGACGAACCTACCTCTAGAAAAATTAGTACGATTCATCCAAATTCTGATAAATCTGAGACATCTATTTTGTGACGGAGCGAGTAGATAGAAGATATGCATCTTGATGCAGAGACCCATGATGATGAAAATCTTTTATTTCCCGAAAAAAAATTGCAGCCATTTTCTTTCAGAAAAAAAAGATAACTGCCGCTGCTGACCTGTCCTAGTCTAGTCAGCCCCTCAACTTTACACCTTCCGGTGGAGTCACCTGGGATGGGGAACATGATCTTTTGACAGTACTTGTCGATAGATCACAGTTTATCAGATTTCCCTCCCTCCAACTAGAACACAAGCATCCAAGCTGAGGACATCATTAGCAGTTTTCAGATTTCCTGAAAATTCAGACTCTTCTCACCAACAGGAGGATGCCCCAACCCAAAAGTCATACACTCAAATCTCAAATCTAACGACCCCATAAAAGCACTTCCATTCAGGGGACTGGGACACATTTGCAATCTATCCCAAGTTTCTCCATTTGTCCTCCAGCCCTCCTTATCTGCAACAACTCTCTCAAGTCGCCATTACGCGTTTCATGAGCTGCAGGAAACCAAATGTAGCCATGGAATGAGCTTGAGCCATTTATTATGGTTGATGGAATGATGGTTGAGCAGCTCATGCAACTGTATGCGTGATTGGAATTGTCTTGATAGCTTGGCATGGGCACCTGTTGTTGGATCATTTTTGGTGGTGCTCAACTGTTGATACCAACCTGTGCCCTAGGCGTGGGGTTTCCCACAGCTGGATTTCATGAACCAAAATTTTGGTCAGGTTGCCTGTGTTGTCAGGATCATCGGGGGCCATTCCTTTACTGCTTGGCGGTCACCACTTCCCTGGTTGTGGTTGTGGATGTCAGGGTCACCAATTGGGGTTTTATTATAGGGATCAAACAATGTTCTTAGATTAGACTCGGATAACCCATTGGTTTGTCATTTTCATCGAGCTCATGGCATATGACCTCCCTGTTATGAACTTTTTGCCAACCTGATGGGTTGTGTGGTATCAGCTCACCGAAAAATGATTTGCTTGCGTGTGCGGGCATCGGAAAATAAGTGGATGTTCTGTGATCTGTGACCAAGTATGTATCCAGTTGGTTGCCATTGGAATCTCAGTGTAACACGACACTTCAAATTTGCAGTAGAAGCATACACAAATACAACCTTGGAATAGATTTGCATGTGTATGAGGGCACCCAGAAAAATCTGGATTTGATCTGAATCTGTGCAGCAAGTTGATGCATGCCGTGTGAATCTCAGACAAGTGGTTTAATTAAAAACATTCTCTTGGTACATATTCTTTTGAAGTACAAAAATTGCATTACCTTGCAATTCGGCAGTCCTAATTATTGAATTCAGAAGTTTAGTAATCCGGCTAGAAAAAAAATCTAAGCATATGGCCTATTGCCCTGCTAGACAGATTCGGCAGCATGGCAGTTCTTAGCTGTCCCTGCAGTTTGCAGCTTTCCTCTGTAGTATTCACTTAAAAGTAGGCCAAGTGTGAAAGTGAAAAGCTTAGCCTGAACATCTGCGTGGAAGTTACTTAACCTGAAAAATGAGTCAAAAAAGAAAAGTAAATGTGTTTTTTCCGTAACAAAAGTAAAATATTGTACTCCCTCTGATCCATACTAAATCAGCGACACTTATTATGAATTGGAGGGAATAACATATTTCTTGCATCCCAAATTTGCAGACTCTAAGAATAAAATGAGGTGAGCATGCAAGCTGCCGGAGATCAGGCATTATTGTTTTAAGAAAGAAAGTTAGGCACACATATTGTCACTAAGAAAATAATGTTATCTGTGGATCTCTGATGCATGTTTGAACAAGAAGGAAAATGCCAAGAAAAAAAGGTATTGAAATCAAGAGAGCGAACTCTGGAAGATAGCCATTCAGAGATTCTAGGGCCAAAAACCTCGAGGTGACATCACCACGACAGCCAACATGCTAGGTAGCCTTTCAGAAAACAACAAGATCAGGTTAAACCATGACATGGGGAAACAATGGATCGGCAATGTTCTGGTCTTACCTTACTTTTTTCAGGGAAAAAAAATGGATCCTTGTCATAGCACAAGTCACACCAGGAAAAAGACAGTTAGGTCACAAGATGTAACGTTCAGAAACACAATTAAGTTCATGCTAACTTATTAGCACCGAAAGCCTTATGCCTATTTTACCAAGAAATACTATTATGCACACGCTTATGATACATACAACCTTAAATAGACGAGGGCTTCACACGTGTGCGTCTTGTAGCTCCCTCGCCGTATCGAACTGAAACTCTGAAAGGACGAAGAAATGTAAAGCAGATGGTTCTGGGAACAGGTTAGCAGACAGCAATGGTTCTGTGAAGTATATGAGACGTTGCTAGCTTAGGGTTCTTGTCGTTGAAGAAAATAAAATATTTTTCGGAGTATAGACGAATCGCTATCTGAAAAAACTTTGTTGAAAACTAGGATTAGCTAGAAAACCTACAAGCCATCGGTTATGATGGGTACAAGGAATCTTTCGCTTTCTCACCTGATTGTGTGATGACATGTGCTGAGGAGCTGTATTTGCCCCAAGTTGGTGCCAATTTATGATGGGTAAAGTGGTACAAGATGGCGTCGATGATCACGCAGAAGAAAGAAAACAGCCGCATCATGCTTCCTTGATTGGATTAATTTCCATATCCATGCCCTAATCATAAATTGTGTTTGAGTTCCAAGTTCACCCAGAAAGCCTCATGCTCTGATGACACTGAGTTACATACAGGTAGTTCGCCAAGCGCTTCAACTTCAACTGTTAAGGAGAAAGATGGGCAGCAACTGGCACTTCAGCAGTCTGGTCATATTTTGTTATCTTTAGCTGAGCTTCGCATTTTTGGTCCGAGGTTGCAAAGCTGAGCTTTCTTAGTAGCCAAGATATTTAAGGTCTAGAAAAGCGTACGAGCTTTCTATAAGGTTACTTGGCAATTGGCATCTTGGCGAGAACTTTCTTGCCACGTTAGTTTGTTCCTGTATGTGCTTACACGGAGCGCATTGGTTGGTTGGTACTGTACAGTCTTTTAGAATATAACTAAACGGAAGTGTGTTGGGTGTAGCCATTTCTCTTCTTTCATAGGACTTTTATGGTACCAACAAATCGCTGCGACTAGTTTGTTTTTTTTGGATCCGAATGCACATGCTAATTTACACTGGTGGTTAAAATCAAAGGTGTAAAAGTATTACTAGTGTTTTGAGGGGCAAAATTGAAGGACACCCATGTAGCTTATGCTACCTATTCTTGATTTGTTACTGCTCCCTCAGTTTTAAAATATAAGATGTTTTAGGTTTGTGAAGAAAATGAATTTAGACTTGTTGTAGTATATAGATTCACTCAATTTTAGAATGAATCTACACACTAAAATAAATCTAGATTCATTTTCTTCACAAACCTGAAACATCTTATATTTTGAAACGGAGGGAGTAGTTTTTTTTACAGAGTATTGTTTTTTACCATGATAGAGTATAGAGAACATATAAACCAGGATAAAATTAAAAAGCTTCTAATAAATTGGAGAACTTATGTTTGCACAAAAATGTGATTAAGAACCGATCGTGTAAACAAGTACTCCCCTTATTTCAAGAGCACTAGGAAACATGCCAGTGCGTTGCTACGGCAGCAAATTGAAATCAAATGAACAGCAATTCATATTATTAGATACTCCATCTGTTCCTCTAAATAAGATGCAAACACAATTTAAAACAAATGTTAACCAAAAGACTTGGTTTTTAGTGCATTCACTCAATTCTGTGTGAGTCTATGTACATGTTGTGGTTTATTGCAGAGAACAACCATCACATGGATCAAGCTATAAGGAATCACCCGCGAGCGAGGGCAAGTCTCAATTATAGTAGGAATAGAATACACCAATCATAACTCTGGTTTGGTCCCTAGTTTCCTAAGTAGTTAGTGAAACTTCCAGCTGGATTGACTGGATTTATCTGTCTTCAAGGTATTGGGCAGCTGCAGCTGCAGGCGCCCACGAAGTCAAGTATGTAACGAAGTTCGCCTTAGCCGATCCAAGTTGACGCTAAAGCAGGATTCTAGTTTGCTACTACATCAGCGGGTTCTCCTTCTATCCATACGAGGAGCCAATATAGCATTGGTTGCTCCCATCCATTGACACTATTCATGATATGAAAGTCGTATAAAGAGAATGGAAGTGAAAGAGGAGCTGATTAATGGCTTTTTACTACTTGGGTTGGGGAGTACCCGGATCACCCCTCTTCTCCAATTAGATAAAGATAGTCCTACTTTTTGACCAATATGCAACCGAAACACATCAAGAGAAACAAACGCTTTAGCGCGATTTACCGCACATTGTCCAAGCTTCGCTTCCCATGATACTTGAAAGAGAAGAGCTAAAACGCAGAAAACTGACACAAGGAAAGGGGATGCCAATGAACAAGAATATCTCCATTAAAAAAGTACATAATTGGTATTGTTAAATTCGTATTTAGAAATATTTTCTAATGATACCAATTATATATCAAATAGTATTTGTTTATATCCATGGTCAAAAACAAATTTTGAAAAGGTGCGTGCTTTAACCATTGGAATGGAGGGAGTATGATTAAGTACGTACAAACTCTGTTTAGAATGGCAAGTGATGCAAAAGAAAGATGTACGTGGCAATAAGCAGTGTAAACTGTGTGAAACAGAACATTGTCACTCTCGACTGAAGTTGCAAGTTCTCTAAACGGGAAGAGAGCTCTTTGCATTACACCTCAAATTGTCTACCATCTGGCCTTGTAGTGTTGCACGGTTCTCGGCATGACAAAATTTGAATTCAAGCTGCTTGTAGTCACCGAGCAGACATGTCTTCTCCTCGTAGAGAGCTTTTTGCATCATCCAAGGGTGTAGATGATTGAGAAGCTCTTGTCATGATTATACACTGAATCTACATTTTCTTCTTCTCCTGGAGAAGGTTGATCAAGATCAGGTTGGTTGTTGGTGCTCTATATTGCACTTCTCCAAGTCTTCATCTGGCCGCGGGCTTCCAGTTCAAGGATTCTTGAATCTTTCTCCTTAATCAGTGTTGAGGTGTTCCATCCTTGACTCAAGATTTCCCTCTTCACTTGCTTCTTCAACAGGTTCGAACCCTTCTGCAGAGGTAATTTAAAACCAATGCATAAAAATGGTAATTTATACTGTGATTGCTGATTGTGTCAGCACAACCATGCAATGATACGGAAATGGAAAGGAACCAACTTTTCAAGATAAGCCTAAACATGATTAGCAGACAATCAATTTTGAACTCACATCAAGCAAAAGTATCCCCACTAATCTTTATCAGATAATAATGCCTACTAATTTCAACATACAATAGAAGCCTCAACAGGGTGACAACTCCTATAGTGTCATCATGTCTAACATATTTAACTACTTCAGCCATAAAATTAAAAATTTAACCATTTTATCAAGGAAGTGTAAGCTAATTTGACTTCTGGCATAGAAAATACATGTTCCTAGGTTGCATTATAGAAAATATAAGATCTATGACTCAAACAGATAAAACCTTATACCGAGAAAAAATAGAAGTAACACGACTTTCCAACCAACATCATTTCTAATGCCAGATCAGTGTGAACAAACAACATCTTCTGGAATTGGTTAGTGAATGAACATAGACTGTGAGAATAAATCCAGACCAATCTCAAAAGAGTCATGTGTTTTCTGAAGTAATAAAATCAGATAGATAATCATTACTCACCAAGTAACCTCTAGCTTTTCAAAAGTTTTGGAAATAAATTTGAGATAATGATTTGCCTGGAAAAGAATATAAAATATTCATGGCCTATAGATGTTACGATTTTGGTGACTGTGCAACATCAGAGCCATTAGCGGACGAACTATATAAATTCCATGTGGTGTGAAAAAGGTAAATCACATGACTATAAAAAAATAGTGGAAAAGACGAATGTTTGCCACTCGAGGAAGTCCCTAATTAGCTGCTACAGCTTATAGAACTACTTGATATACCGGCATTGTCTCCTTTCAGATCTTCCAAATGGTCAGGAGGTGAGAAATCTTAGGTGAAAATTTGGCTAGCAAAGAAAGTGTGGATTTGCATATGCCAATACTCACCTGCGAAATGAATTGACTCTTATTCTTGTACTCCCTCCGTCCCAAAATAAGTGACGTAAGTTTATCTAGATTCGGATGTATCTAGTCTTGTTTTAGTGTAAGATACACATCCAAATCTAGACAAATGCAAGTCACTTATTTTGGGACGGAGGGAGTATATGGCTTAATAAGCTTGAAGAGAACTTGAGTCCTGATTATCTTCAATAGATCTTCAAAGTAATTACGGATAGAAGGGACATCCCTTATTATAGTAGAATCGGTGAAGCAATCATGAAGAGTTTAGGATTGCTGCAGATAAGGAAAATCATTAGTTCAAGAACACTGACCTTTAAGATCTTTTCAAGCCCCATGTTGTCCTTATTCTAGTATGATGCAACCAGGTATGCCAACAATTGCAAGGTAAGCTACAAATATTTATAGTACACATATTTGTTATGAACATGCTTAAAAGGTGCCTATTTAGCCTTGCCTGCTGCATCAATCACAACAACTGATTCTGGTTCTGGAATCTGTAACTGCTGTAGTAACTACCATATGAACCATATGGCCTAATAATTATCAATCAACACTTACGCTATCTATAAAATGCGTACTGTCTCTCACGATCCAAACTGAGAAGCAGGTAAAGACCGTACCAGCCTACCAGGGACTACGTGGATTACTTCTTTTGGTCCAAGTCAATAGCAACACAGATACCTCATGTCATCACCAATGTGTTACCATAACTCTTAATCGCAAGGAATGTACTGCAGCACGCATCAAGTATTGCATCTTCAAAGAAACTTAATTAGGTTACTTTCACATTATGAACTGTACATCTTTAGCTCCTAAATACAAAATGACTGAGCAAAACAGTTGATATTAAGACGAACTTACATGCATTGATTTGCAAAAACTGGTGAGATAAACTGTATAGAACACTTTGCTCGATTTAAGTGCACACATCAGATATATGTTTGAAAAATGGAGAAAGAGCCATACGGGAGAAAAAGTAGACAACAAAGATGTCTCGCTCTTGCTCTCGCGACTCTGTATGCGACCGCGATGTCGTGCGGCGAACCGCATCGCCTCTCCGGCCAACTCCCCTCCGGAGCGCCGCTCTCGCACATACGACCTCGTCGCCTACCCTCGCGGGCTCGCGGTGGGGATACCCGGTGGAGTTTCGTGGAGGTGGTTGTGGCGAGATCTGAGGTGGGGAGGAAGGGGATCTGCTGCATCTGGGACAACGCGTGGTGGAGAGGTGCGTGTCGCCGACGAGATGTTCGCAATCGCCGTCGAGGGCGGGGTCACCGCTGCGCAAAGGAATCAGAGACCAAGCGTGAAGAAGAATTTTGAATCGAGATACCCCACATGTCAGTGACACGCCATCGCCTGCTCGGATCAATCATAGATGTGCGACACCTGTCCGCGTCCATGGCGTTGATCGGGTGGTATGGAAGGCGCCTGGGAGGATTACGCCTCCGCGGGTAGATAACCTTCCCCCGGATCGGCGGAGACATCAGTCTCGATCTAGGGTTCCGGCGGTGGGGGTGTTGGTGTGGATTCGGCGTGAGCTGTTCGAGGCAGGGACCTTCTTGCCGGAGGACTGTTTCCTTGCTCCTGGAGGCCGCCTACCCATTCCGAGTGCTTGTATTCGTAAAATGTTGTAAGACTCGATGGTTTCAGTAATGGGAACCGGGGCTAGCCCTTTTCTTCTAAAAAATATGTTTGAAAAATGAATTGAAATGGCTTTTTCTCGCAAAGAGAACCAAGGTAATGACCTAGTTTCATGTCATATGTCATGTAAACCCTTAGAACAGACCAAGCACATGCATATGTAGCATGATGTATATTTCATGTATTTGTTATAACAGTAAATTTCTGGTGTTTATCTCGTGGAAAACAAAAACAAGCTTGTAGGTGAAATAGAAAATTTGGCTAGCAAAGAAAGTGTGGATTTGCATATGCCAATACTCACCTACGAAATGAATTGACTCTTATTCTTGTATATGGTTTAATAAGCTTGAAGAGAACTTGAGTCCTGATTATCTTCAAAGTAATTATGGATAGAAGGGACATCCCTTATTATAGAAGAATCGGTGAAAGAATCATGAAGAGTTTATGATTGCTGCAGATAAGGAAAATCATTAGTTCACGAATACTGACCTTTAAGATCTTTTCAAGCCCCATGTTGTCCTTATTCTAGTATGATGCAACCAGGTACGCCAACAATTGCAATATTAATGGAGTTTCATAGAGGGATGAAAAACAAGCTACAAAACCTAAGAGAGCGTCGGAAGTCTTACAAACTCTGATCCATCAAAGGAATTCACTCCAAACCCATCAACATATTGGCAAGAACAAGATATCTAATGTGCAGAAAAAACGTGAGTCCTGCAATTCAAAGTTATGACAGGGAAGAGCTGCTGTTAGTCGAGTACTTTTGGCATGGAATTAGTCAAGATTCACACGAGATTCTAGATGGATGGGCACCGGATCTTGTACATGTTCCAAGATTCAGTGATCTTCATCTCGAGTCACACCCCATGCCCAGATTCGGTGATCCCAGCCCAGATCAAATGATTGCGTGGCCCATGGCGCATCAGCAAATCATATTCTCGCTGATTTCTGCGACGGAGCTGGCGAAGGAAGATGCGCGGGAGCGGGGGATAATCAAGGGCGTACCAGCCGAGACCTCCTCGTCGATCTTATGCGACGTCTTTGGAGGAGGTGGCGCGGGGACGTGGTAGCGACGGTGCCGGAGACACGAAGTGCGTGGTTGCCATTGTCGCCATGAAGCGCTGGAGGAGGCAGGCCTAGGCGAGCCCTCCTCGTCGGTCTTATGTGACGACATTCGAGGAGAAGGTGGTGCGGGGACGGTGGACGGGACGAGCTCCTCCTCGCCAGATCCAGAGCCATGGACAGCTCGGGGCAGGGGTCGGAGATAGAGAGGTCAACGGGGAGGGAAGAGAGATAGGCGGCGCTATCGATTTGGATCTGGCAACGTGGTTAGAGGCGTGCGTATCGCGCGGAGGGTGGAGTTTTAGCTGCTCCGTTTTCTTTTCGCGACGTCGGACGAAAGAAACGACGTAGTGCTAAGGTCGGAGAAAACGGAACAGGTTCGTTCTTTTTAGATAGTAGAGATTGCCTAGCGTATGAACCACAAGGGCAGGCAAAATAGCCTCACAGGGGTGTGCGGCGCTGGCTCGTTGCGCCGCAATGAGTGGCGTATAGGATTTCTGTCCTGCTTTTGTTTAGGGGAAGGATTTCTGTCCTGCTGGTCTGGGATCAATAACAGCAAAAGTCTGTCTTTTAAGAAAAGGCCAAAGGCCCAGTTGTATAAAAGGCTAAAAGGATCTGTTAGGACACCCTCCTATTTGACGCTTCAGGAGTTGACGGCGAATCCTTATTCAGCACCCTCTGCGTGCGCTATGTGGCTCCGCCCAGGGGCCTGAGTTCTGGGCCAGGCCCGTTAGCGAGGGCATGATTTTCATTCGGTTTTTTCACTTGATGTTTCCTGGTTTATCATGTTTTTTGGGTTTTGCCGGTAGGTTTTATGAACTTTTTAAATGATGATATTTTTTTCTAGATTTGAACAATTTTTAAATCTAAACACTTTTTAAATTTGAACCTTTTTGAATTTGTGCTTTTTTTAGATTTGAACATTTTTCTCATTTGAATTTTTTAAATATGAATATTTTCATATTTGAATTTTTGTTCAATTTTGTACATTTTTTAGATTTTTTTTTGGAATTTGTACAATTTCTAAATCTGTTTTTTAATGTTTGAATATATTTTCATTTGGAATATTTTTTATCAGGACATTTTAAAACTTTAAACTTTTTCAATTTTTTCATGACTAACCCATAATTTTTAAACAGCCAGAAAATAAGATTTGATTGGTCGACTGCAAAGTGAAAACATTTACAATTTCCCAAAACTGAAAAGAGGGACCAAGCCCGATACCGCTCACGAGTACGCGAAGAGTCAGATAGGAATCACCAAAGGGGGAGTATAGGAACGCCAAATGCTAAATGCCGCTCTAAGCGACACTACTGCCCCGCGCCGCCTAAAGGGAATTGATCATGGGCCAGGCATATCTATTTCTAAGAACAATTGCCTCGGTCACTCTAGTTCCACGCATCCATCGCTATTTTCCTTGCCAAAATAGATCGTTGCTGCTTGCATCTCGTTTTTTGTTTGTTTTTTTTGGTTTGTTGGTTTTTATTTTTATTTTTATTCTTCTATTTTTATTTTTTGTTTTTACTTTACTTTTCTATTTCTTCTTTATTTTACATATTTTATTTTTTCTTTCTCATTTTATTTTTTGTTTATATTCATGTTAAAATTGTTTATGTATTTTTTAAATTATTTGCTAGCTTTAAAAGTTGTTCATTACTTCTGAAAATTGGTTCATGATTTTTTAAAAAATTGTTCTTGATTTTTTTAAATTCGTTCATGGCTTGAAAAAATTTGTTCATGGTCCGAAATTTATTTCATGGTTTGAAAAATTGGTTCATGGTTTGAAATTTGGTTCATGGTTCTGAAAATTGGTTCATAGTTTGAAATTTGATTCATGATTCTAAAAATTAGTTCATGATTTAAAACCTTCACTTTTGAAAAGATTTTCATGATTTTTAAATGGTTCATATTAAATTCAATTTGAAAAATGAGAACATAAAATAGAAAAGTTAATAAAAAGGAAAAGGCACCTAACAGGAAAAAACCAGCTAGCGAACGTGGAATAAGCACTAACGTATTGGCGAAGGACAGAAAAATAGATGGGTCTGGCCCATCTGGCATTCACTACAAGCGGGTCTAGGTGCGCGACACCCCCGTGCTGCATCGCTTTAAGCGGTGTATAGCATTGTCCATAGGAGTTCCTGGTGTTGACTCCTGAACCGAAGCGTGCATCCTATGGCCCCAAACGGGAGGTCTATGATTTGCTTCATGGGCTTTGTAAGCATTTTCTCGTTCCCTTTCTATGCATAGTTTCTAAGTGTTTTCCTTGCTCGCTCCCTTTCTAGTATTTTTGCAGGTATTGTTGGAGATATGTCCAAGAGGCAATAATAAAATAGTTATTATTACATTATTGTGTTTGTGATAAATGTTTACATCCCATGCTATAACTGTATTACCCGGAAACATTAATACTTGTGTGTTTTGTAAATATAAAAGATTCCTTAGTAAGCCTCTTGTTAAACAGCTTGTTGATTAATAAGGTGATTATGGTTTCATGATCATAAACATTAGATGTTATTAATAACAAAATCATGTCATTAGGAGAATGATATGATGGGCACACTCCTATAGTTAGCGTAGCGTAAGATCAAGTCATTTAGAGTTCGTTTGCTAGAAGCTTTCAAATACATAGTAACCTAATCCTTCGACCATGAGATCATGTTAATCACCATCACTGGATGGATGCTTTGATGACATCAAACACCACTTTGTAACTAGGTGGTTATAAAGGTGGCATTAGGTATTGAGAAAGTATGTGTTGGGATTGGTCCATCCATATGACAGATAGATATACTCTGGGCCCTCTCGGTGGAATGTCACCTAATTGGCTTGCAAGCATGTGACTAGGTCACAAGGGATGTCATATCACGGAACGAGTAAAGAGTACTTATCGATAACGAGGTTGAACTAGGTATATAGATACCGACGATCAAACCTCGGATAAGTAAAGTATCGCGCGACAAAGGGAATCAGTATCGTATGTAAATGGTTCATTCGATCATGAAGTCATCATAGAAATATGTGGGAGCCATTATGGATTTCTAGATCCCACTATTGGTTATTGATCAGAGAGGTGTCTCGATCATGTCTGCAAAGTTCACGAACCGTAGGGACACACACTTAAGGATTTAATGTTGTTTGAGTAGATATGGAATGTGAGTTGGAGACTAAATGTTGTTAGGAGTCTCGGATTAGATATAGGACATCACAAGGAGATACAAAATGGTCCAGAGAATAAGATTCATATAAGGAAAGTCTATTTCCAGGGTTCGGAAATATTTTCGGTGTTTTGATCGGAAGCTTCTAGAATGTTCTGGAAGGTCCACCACCCCGGAGGGGGCACTTGGGATGCACCATGCCCTAGTGGGGCTGGCCGGGTCATGCCCTAGGACAACTCGGCCAAGCAAAGGAAAGGTTTGAAGAGTCAAATCCTATTTGGGAAAAGTCAAATCCTAGTTTGGAAAGGAGAAGGAAAACTTGAGGGGCAAGTTTTTCCCCTCTCCCTTCCTTGGTCGCCAGCTAGAGGAGTTAGGGAAGGACTCCACCATTAGTGGGAACCCTGGCCGCCGCCCCTCCACCCATATAAGGAGGAGTGAGGGCGCCCCCTAGCCCCTCACCTATAACACTAGCCGTCGGTGCCTCCCCTCTCTCCTCCATACACTGCTCCGGCTTAGGAGAAGCCCTGCAGTAATCTCTTCTCCTCCACCACCACCACCACACTGTCGTGCTGTTGGGATTCCAAGGAGATGTACAACCTACACTGCCCTGCTGGAGCAAGGGAGAGGAAGGTCTTCATCGACTACCGTACGTGTGACTGACTGCGGAAGTGCTGCCAGAACGTGGCGCCGGAAGGATCTTCTACGCGATCTTGAGATCGACAAGTGATTGACTACATCAACCACAAGATCTGAATATCTGTAAATTCTTTGGATCGTTGAGGGTTAGTTCTCTACAATCTCGTTGCACCGATATCCTAGAATAGATCTTGGTTTTGTGTGTTCCCGCGATAAATTTTTTTTGTTTTCCATGTGGTGAACCCTAAAGTTGTGTCAGAGCTGACTCTATGCGTAGATCTGTTGCACGAGTAGAACACAATGGTTTTGTGGGCGTTGATGCTTTTGTTGTCGCTTGCTTTTTCTGTACTTTGCATCTTGCAGGATGGTGGGATGAAGTGGCCCGGGCTAACCTTACATGTCATCGTACATGAGACTTTGTCCATGCTCAACGTGCAACTTGCATTGCGCAAATGGCTTGTGGGTGTCTGTCTCTCCCACCATAGTGAAGATTCAATTTACAATGGGCACTTGACAATACTTGTATCAACGTTATGGTTCATGTTCGAAATTTAGAACGATTCTTATTCGAAATCCCTAGCCACGTAAAACATGCAAATAAAATTAGAGGCGTCTAACTTGTTTTTGCAGGGCTTGTGTTGTGATGTGATATGGCCATGATATGATTGCGATTATATATGATGTATGCAATGATCCTTATTGTAAGTTGGCAACCGGCAGGAGCCTTATGGTTGTCTTTAAATTTCGTTTAAGACCTGTGTGTCTATTCATCAAAGTAGTTGTAATATTTGCTGCTGGTGGAGGACAACCATGAAACGGTGCCATTGACCTTGACGCCACGCCGGTGATGATGGAGATCATGTTCGTGCTTTAGAGATGGAGATCAAAGGCACAAGAAGAAAGGCCATATCATATCACATATTATGAATTGCATGTGATGTTAATCCTTTTCATGCATCTTGTATTGCTTAGATTGCGATTGTAGCATTATAAGATGATCCCTCTCACTAAATATCAAGTAATAAAGTGTTCGTCCTTAGTAGGCACCGTTGCTAAGACTCGTCATTTAGAAGCACCACATGATAATCGGGTGTGATAGATTCTACGTGTGCATACAATGGTTGCAAGCCAGATTTGCACATGCGGATACTAAGGTTAACCTTCATGAGCCTAGCATGTACAGACATGGTCTCAGAAACCCGGAGTACCGAAAGGTAAATCATGAGTCATATGATTGATATGATGAACATGTTGATTGTTCTCCTTTGAAGCTACATCATCTCTCGTGATGATCGGACTTGGTGTAGTGGATTTGGTTCGTGTGATCACTAAAACAATGTGAGGGATGTTGTTTTAGTGGGAGTTCACCTAGTTAATTTAAGAATTAAATATGAACTCAATTTATTATCAACTTAGTCTAAACTCTTTGTAAATATGTTGTAGATCATCGCAGCCCCTATCATCAATTTTAATGCGTTCCTAGAGAAAGAAAAGTTGAAAAACAATGGAAGCACTTCGCGGACTGGTTCCGCAACTTGAGGATTGTTCTCAATGCTGGTCAGTTGACCTATGTGCTGGATGCACCGCTGGGTGACCTGCCTACAGATGATGCTACCCATGAGGTGAAAAATGTTTTCCTCACTCGGAAGAATACTCCATAGTTCAGTGTGCCATTTTGTACGGTTTCGAATTGGAGCTTCAACTTTGAGAACTGCGATCCTCATGATATTGTCAATGAGCTCAAAATGATACTTGCGACTCACGCGGCCGTGGAAAGCTATGAATCTTCCGAGACAATCTTTAACTGCAAGATGGAAGAGGGCAACTCTGTTAGCGAGCATGTGCTTAAGATGTCTGGGCACGCGAATAAACTCGCAGATTTGGGAATAATGATTCCTAATGCGTTGGGTATTCATCGTGTCCTCCAATCATTGCCATCTAGTTACAAGAAATTCGTGATGAGCAACAACATGCAGCGCATGGATAAGTCGTTGCCTAAACTCTTCTCCATGTTGAAGTCTACGGAACTAGAGATCAAGAAAGAGCACCAAGTGTTGATGGTTAATAAGACCACCAATTTCAATAAGCAAGGCAAGCCTAAGAAGAAGGGTAACTTCAAGAAGGGCGGCAAGAAAGCTTCTGCACCTACCAAGAAGCCCAAGGCTGGTCCTAAGCCTGATATTGAGTGCTTTTACTACAAGGGTGAAGGTCACTAGAAGCGCAATTGCCCCAAGTACCTGGCAGATCTGAAGAACGGCAACATCAAGAAGAAAGGTATATTCGATATATATGTTATTGATGTGTATCTTACTAGTAGTCACAATAGTGCCTGGGTATTTGATACTGGTTCGGTTGCTCATATTTATAACTCAAAACAGGTGTTGCAGAATAAGCAAAAACTAGTGAGAGACGAGGTGACAATGCGCGTTGTAAATGGCTCCAAGGTTGATGTGATTATTGTCGGCACGCTCCCTCTTCATTTGCCGTCGGGATTAGTTTTAAGTCTAAATAATTGTTATTTGGTGCCTGCATTAAGCATGAACATTATATCTAGATCTTGTTTATTGCGAGACGGTTACTCGTTTAAGTCCAAGAATAATGGTTGTTCGATTTATATGAGTAATATCTTTTATGGTCATGCGCCTTCAATAGATGGTCTATTCTTATTGAATCTCGATAGTAGTGATACACATGTTCATAATATAGATGCTAAACGAATGAAACTGAATGATAATTCCACATATATGTGGCACTGCCGTCTTGGTCACATTGGAGTAAAGCGCATGAAGAAACTCCATTCTGATGGACTTCTTGAATCACTTGATTTTGAATCTCTTGAAAGATGTGAAGCATGTCTGATGGAAAAAATGACTAAGACACCATTCTCTAGAATAATGGAGTGATCTACAAACTTATTGGAGATCATACATACTGATGTGTGCAGGCCAATGAGTGTGGCATCGCGTGGTGGATATCGTTATGTTCTTACTTTTACGGATGACTTTAGAAGATATGGGTATATCTACTTTATGAAACATAAGTTCAAAACTTTTGAGAATTTTAAGGAATTCCAAAGTGAAGTAGAAAATCAACGTAACAAGAAGATCAAGTTTCTGTGATCTGATCATGGAGGTGAGTGTCTAAGTTACGAGTTTGGCATGCATTTAAAGAAATATGAAATACTTTCACAATTGACACCGGCGGGAACACCACAGCATAATGGTGTATCCGAACGTCGTAATCGAACTCTCTTAGATATGGTTCATTCTATGATGTCTCTTACGGATTTACGGTTATCATTTTGGGGTTATGCAGCATAAGGATGGAAATGGACATGGTATGGGCAGGGTAGAGCAATACCATACCCATACCTGTGTAGTCAATGGGTACAAAATCTTACCCATACCCGTACCCATGGGTATAAAACTTTACCCATACCCATACCCGGCAGGTATCGGTACCCATTGGGTACCCCGCGGGTATATCCAATGTATACAAGTTATTCAAAATTTTACTTTCATCAATAGCATATTTGAAAAAAGACGATAATCTCTACTTACTGATAGTAGACGAGTACATGAAAGTATCAAATTAAAGTTTAGAAGTCGCAATCTCATACTCGTCCCTAGGCTTCTCGGTCGCATAGGTTGAAACTCTATAGGTAAGTTTGACATGTCAGTTTAAACGGCCAGGGTATGGGTGTACCCATGGGTACACTTCTATACCCGTACCTGTGACTTAATGGGTAGGGTATGGGTCTTACCCATGGGTATAAAAGTGTGCCCATACCTTACCCATATGGGTACGGTACACGCAGGTACCCGTACCCATGGGTAAAATTTCCATCCTTAGTTATGCATTAGAAACAGACGCATTCACTTTAAATAGGGCACCATCAAAATCCCTTGAAACGACACCTTATGAATTGTGGTTTGGGAAGAAACCTAAGTTGTCGTTCCTTAAAGTTTGGGGTTGCAAAGCTTATGTAAAGAAGTTACATCCTAACAAGCTTGAACCCAAAGCGGAGAAATGCGTATTCATAGGATACCCTAAAGAAACAATTGGGTATACCTTCTATCACTGATCCGAAGGCAAAAAATTTGTTGCCAAGAATGGATCCTTTCTTGAGAAGGAGTTTCTCTCGAAAGAAGTGGCTGAAAAGAAAGTAGAACTCGACGAGGTTATTGAACCTTCTCTCGGATTTGAGAGTAGCGCAGCACGGGAAGATGTTCATGTGCCGCATGCACCAATAAGAGAGGAAGCTAATGATAATGATCATGATACTTCAAACGAAGTTACTATGGAACCTCGCAGGTTGATAAGGGTTTGCACCACACGAGATTGGTATGATCCTATTATGAATGTCATGTTGGTGGACAACACCGACGACCCTGCGACATATGAGGAAGCAATGATGAGCCTAGATTCCAACAAATGGCATGAAGCCATGAAATCTGAGATTGGGTCCGTGTATGAAAACCAAGTGTGGACTTTGGTGGACTTACCGGATGGCCGCAAGGCTGTCGAGAACAAATGGATTTTAAAGAAGAAAACACATGCTGATGGTAATGTTACCGTCTATAAAGCTCGACTTGTCGCAAAAGGGTTCCGACAAATTCAAGGAGTTGACTACGATGAGACTTTCTCATCGGTAGAGAAGCTAAAGTCTGTGAGGATTTTGTTAGCAATCGCTGCATATTACGATTATGAGATATGGCAGATGGATGTCAAAACGACATTCCTCAATGGTGACATTGAAGAAGAGTTGTATATGGTAGAATCCAAAGGTTTTGTCGATCCTAAAGATGCTAACAAGGTATGCAAACTTCAATGTTCCATTTATGGATTGAAGCAAGCATCTGATGTCTATGCACTCTTATATTCTTGTAGACAGTGTTGGGCCTCCAAGTGCAGATGTTTGTAGAATAGCAGCAATTTTCCCTTAAGTGGATTACCCAAGGTTTATCGAACTCAGGGAGGAAGTGGTCAAAGGTATCTCTCTCAAACAACCCTGCAATCAAGATACAAGAAGTCTCTTGTGTCCCCAACACACCCAATACACTTGTCCAGTGTATAGGTGCACTAGTTCAGCGAAGAGATGGTGAAATACAAGTGATATTGATGATTATAAGTGGTAATTGCAATCTGAAATAAAGATGGCAGCAAGAAAACATGTAATAAGACTGATTGTAAACGGTGTTTCAATGCTTAGAAACAAGGTGTAGGGATCATACTTTCACTAGTGGACACTCTCATATAAATATCTTCTCTTCATGATGCTACTCTGAACTACTCTCCGGTTGGACAACTCCAATCCATGGTAGGGCTACAAAAGCTCTCCTTAAAGTTCGCATTCCCCATCTAGGTAACCCCACACTATCACCTTGAGCGCTAGATGGTTCCAACAAACACCATAATTTCATAGAGACAACCAACTCAAAATATATCTCATGATAAGTATTTCTGAAATCTTTAGCCTAAGTGCCACGCGGTGCACACACTGTCAACTTCACACACGTGGGGATAACCAGAGATTACAATTAAAGCACTTGAGTAGCAGAGTAGATCTACTTGATTACAAAGCTCATGACCACAATAAGATCACACATAGAGAGAGATGAACACATAGCTACCGATAGGGCCCTTAGCCTCGAGGGAGAACTACTACCTCATCATCATGGGATTCAGCAACGACGATAGAGATGGCGGTGGAGTCGATGGAGATGGCTCTGGGGGCAATTCCCCGTCCTGGCAGGGTGCCGGAACAGAGTCTTCTGTCCCCTGAATCTCCTCTTCGGTGGCGGCGGCGCTGTGGAACTTTTAGTGGAGATCTGATCCATGTAGGGTTTACGTCTCGTGGACACGTATATATAGGTGAAAGGACAAGGTGAGTGGATCCTCGAGGGGCCCACACCATAGGCTGGCGCGGCCTAGGGTGGGCCAGCGCCACCCTATGGTGTGGCCGCCTCATGGATCCCCTTCGTCTCTCCTTCAGGCTCCATGTTGCGTCTAGAAAAAATAGGAAGTTTGGATTTTGTCCCGTCCAATTCCGAGAATATTTCCTTACTAGCTTTTCTGAAACCAAAAACAGCAGAAAACAGGCAACTGGCACTGCGACATCTTGTCAATAGGTTAGTTCCAGAAAATATATAAAACTACCTCAAAGTGTAGACAAAACATAAGACAAGTGATATAAAACAAGCATGGAGCATCAAAAATTATAGATACGTTTACGACGTATCAAGAATCCCCAAGCTTAACTCTTGCTCGTCCTCGAGTAGGTAAGTGATAAAAAGAATAATTTTTAAGGTGACATGCACCATCACAATCTTGATCAAGGTATTTGTAAAGCATTGATAACTGGTGTAACAACCCAAACATATTAATGAGGATCAAGTTCTAATTAACCAATATTAGGGTTAGCAAAAGCTTTTATAAATTAAATTCAAATCTTATGCTTGTGGGTATGAATGCTTACAATGCCATGTTTGATTGTTGTAAATGATGAGAAATGGTTTAAAGATCAAAACCATATCATCTAGGTCATTTCCAAACCAGATCAAAACAAAAGAAAATCTAAATAAGGCATATGACCTAATGGTCATTTCTGCCAAAGTTAACCACTAGCTCACTTTGAGAATCTCTAGCAACTAATCTCAAACAGAAACTTTTCCATTTCTTTTCTCCCCTTGCTAGACCTAGTGACACTAAACCCAATGGATCTTTCCAAATTTGCATAAACATTTTCGACCTCTTTTGAGAGGCAATTCAAAATTGAATCTATCTTATGTATCAAGATAGCCATTTTTGGAAAACTACTCAAACCTTCACCACTTAGCAAACCATTGCACCGAGAGACTACCAAGATTAGTACCAGAGCACCCACCAAAAATCACAGGAAAATGTGATGGTTTAGTTCTTACGGCCATTAGATTGAACACTTGATAATCACAGTACAAACTCAATAGCTATTCACTGTTTTGATCAATCCTTTGCTCACCATTACCTCACCGAGCTCACATGTCGTGCCCTTAACTCACCCAGTACTAGACCGTGCAATGGAGCTCCTATCACTCGCTGTTTGACCCGTGCAAAATGGTACCCGAGCTCACCTTGCCAACCCGACGCGGACATGATGCCACAGACCGTGCTGCCCTCGCCCACGATGTCTAGGAGGTAGCCCTGACCTCACCGCCTCTGCCTATGCACACCCTGACCAAAGACCGCTCGAGGAGACGCCAGCAAAGCCAGACCCATTTAATGCTAGACCATGCCGGGCGCCGTGCCAGAGCACCGAGCAATCCCGCGCGCACACACCGCGCCTCACCCTCACCTTGCGCCATTACATTCACCATGACTCCAGCAAGCTCCCAGACATGATCGTTTGACCGCGCGAGAACCGTGACCACCATACGCCGTGACGAATGCCGCCGATATAGTCATAGAGCACGGATGTTCTAGAATGATTTAGAACGCGCCTTGCCGTGCCACTGTGCATATGACGATCGCCCTGAAGCACCACGTCGACCTATGCCCTTAGCCATGCCCCTAGCTCACTGTAACTGCGTCGCCGACGAGCCCGAGCCATGCCGCTGTGCCTCCTTCGCCGCAGTATAAATAGAGCCCTCCCCGACCCAAAAACGCACACCATTCCACTCCTCTCTCACCCAGGAACCTCTCTGACCCAACCCTTGAGCAAGGTGAGCAGTACCTCGCCTGAATTTCACCAGAGTTCGCCGCTGCAGAGGAAGGAAGGAGCCGAAGCTAGGAGCCACCCCAGGAGGTATCGCGGCCACCAGTCGAACCGCCGTCCTCAACTCGTTCATTCGTCCCCATCGCCTGACCTCTCTGGAGCCCTGATAAGCCCCCCACGACCCCCGCCGTAGCGCTAGGGTTCTGTCCTGCGCATGCCCTGTGACAGAGACAACGACGCTCAGGCGTTGATCGCGCTCTAATCGTAAGGCCTAGAATAGCGCGTACCCCTCCGTTTGAACGTAGCCGCTGATGTGTGGGACCAGCCCCGGAGCAGCCTCCTGTGCGCTCCTTGCGTAGCTGGGCCAGCCCATTTTCTTTCCTGCGCACAGCCCATCGATTCAAATTTAGTTTTGTATTTTATTTGAAAAACCCCTTACTGTTGGTAACTTTAAAAATCAATTCAGGAAGATTCACTACACCAAATTAAATGAATCCAATTTTTTTTGAAAGTAGATGAAAATCTCTAATCACCTCCATTGGATTCAAACAGTTTGAAACTATGGATCACCCTCAGTAAAAATAACAAGACATTAGCTTTTAACACTTCAAACATTTTTCTAAAATCAACCACAAGTGATTTTGAGTTGATTCCAACTCTAAAAAATCACGTTGGACAAGACCTTTCTGAATATGTAAAAATATACATACTTACATATAGTATCCCTGGACCAAAATTAAAGAATGGCTTTATAGTCATTTTTAGTCCAAAAATATTATTAAATAATAATGTTAACCTTTGTAAATTAGGCCAACCACTTTAAATCACATTATCAAGTATTGGAATATGTGGAACATGTGTCAATATGATCCCATATTTGAATTGGAGAATATTAAATCTTAAGTAACTTTTCAATGAGTAGAAATTACTTTTCTGAAAATAAGATCAATAAAAATCTTGTCACCTTTTTTTTGTAATGATAGAGATGATGCTAGATCATCTAGAGTCACTCATTGTCTGTTAAGTAGAGGTAGTTAAGTATTGTTTGGTGATTGTGTACCTCGTATTGATTTATAGACGCTGGTATCAATCTGGGCTACGAAGAGGAGGAATTCTACGAAGACGAAGAAGTGAACTTTGACCACCTTACCAACCAAGGCAAGCTACATTATGCAAGCTATTCTGTGCCATCTAAGAAAAACCATGAAAGCCTCACTTAACAGCAATTGTGACACCCTTTTGACTATACCTATCCCAAGTTTTACTTGCAAGCTTTAACTTTTACACTTTTCTTTTGCAAAGTTGTTCCAGTAGTTAATTAATTGATGATTAGTGGAAGATTAGGAAAGGCGCCAACAAGAGCTAGGAGCTTAGTATAGAAAGGATCACTAGTTTAGTACCCCTCAAATAGTGACACAATCCTTGGTAGATGCTAGTGCTAAATTAATCTTGATCAATCTAGATGGGAACAAATGATTATGAAAACCTTGGAATGGTGAGTCATTCTATTGAAATGTTTTGACATGTGTTATGGACAAAATGAGTTAAAGATGATCATGAATGAAGTATGTGACCTGACTTTGATAAAAAAACTGATGGTTGGGTTCGGATGCGATACCATTCCAATTTTACTGTACAACCACAATACCCGAATTTGGGTAGGGCTTGACTGGAAGTTTATGTGTCTTAGTATGGGTTTCGTCACGGAACGAGGTGACATGAGGCTACCTTGTGATTGTGACTATCCACCTATGCAGTTCCCAAGATGACGGATGGTCATGGTTGGGAGGCCAAACTCATAGGGGAGGTGCCTATACTAGGGTGTGTAATTGAAATGTTAGGATTGATTATCCGCATACCAAGTATGATGATTCAGGGTTATTCCTGACTACTGTATCAAATGTTGTGGCAAAAGTGTACCACCTCTGTAGAGTGTCAAACTATTCGAATAGCCGCGTCCACGGTTATGGACAGTTGGATGGGCATACTGTTAGAATGGACGTCTGGAAAACTTAGTTTGCAAAAACAAAGGAAGTGAGTATCTATGAAAACCTATTCTCACTCTTATCCTTAAAAATTCTTTCCAAAAGAGAGTCATACGTTCCTTAAATTTTTTGCAACCTTACAGAAAATTTGGCACACTTGATCACTTCTCTAACTTACTCCTCTCAAATTTCTTATAGATGGACTACACCTACAACAAGTTTTATCAGTTGGGAAACAGAACAAATCTCATCTTTGAGAATGACATGAGTCAGCTTGCGGAATTTCTATATCACCCGCATCCGGAGTTCTATGGAGCTCAACTCCATGATCACCTTGTGATACGTCGGAAACATATCTATAATTTTTGATGTTCCATGCTTATTTAGTATCTACTTTGCTTTGCTTTGTCTACACTTTGAGGTGTTTTATATATTTTCTGGTACTAACATATTAACAAGATGCCACAGTGCCAGTCGCCTGTTTTCTTCTGTTTTTGGTTCCAGAGAGGCAGAAAATCAATATTCTCGGAATTGGACGGGACAAAATCCAAAGTCAATATTTTACCGTGGGGAACATGGAGCCAGAGTACGAGACGGAGGGGAGGCACCAGGGGGACACACCCCTGGTGGCGCGGGCTAGGGCTTGTCGCGCATGGGGGGTGTGACCACCCTGGCCGCCCCTGCCTTGCCTCTTCGCCTATAAAGACCCTCCGATGCATAAACCCTAAGTACCCAATCAATATTCCACGAAACCTTCTGTAGCCGCCGCCACCATCGTCCCTATATCAGGGGGATCTGAAGCTCTTCCCGGCACCCTGCCAGAGGGAAGATTGTCCCGGAGGCCTTCTTCTTCATCAGGCCAGTCTCCGGTATGAAGGTGAGTAGTTCCACCTTGGACTACGGGTCCATGTAGTAGCTCGATGGTTGTATCTCCTCCTTTGTGCTTTCATGTTTAGATCTTGTGAGCTCCATTCATGATCAAGATCTCATCTATTTTTGTCACATCCCAAGATTTTCCAAATCTTGTAATGTGAAAATGAAAAATAATGAATAAAATAAAACTTTATTGATTTTCGGGGTGAGAAGAAACTTTTTGAATCCAATTGGAAACTTTCAAAATCTATTTGGATCAAATAGGATCCTAAAGGGATTTAAAAAGATAAATAAACAATAAACTTAAAAATATTTCAAATTACTATTTTTGGATCTTTAATAAAAGGATTTGGTTTTCAAAGGAAAAGGTAGATTTATAAATAAGGATTATTTTATATAGCCAAATTAAAACTTGGCCAAGCTTTTGAAATAAAATGTTTTGCTTTGATTAAAAGAGTAAAAGTTTATTTAAATAAAATAATGAGAGTTTGTTAATAAACCAATTTTTATTTAAGTAAAGGCTTTTCCCATTTTAAATAAACACTAAAACTTATTTATTTATTTTAAATAAGTTTTCCAAGTATTTTATATTCTCAAATAAAACCTACTGAATTGTTTTTGGTTTTATTTAAATTTCAAATAGAGTTTTAAAAATAAATAAATCAAACCCTATTTGATTTAATAACTAAGGTCCATTTTATTTAATTAATAAAGGGATCCTAAAAAGATTAAAAAATATTATTTTGTTTTGGACTTTGATTTGTGTTGATAAACAAAGCTAAACTCAACATAAAGTTTAGTGGAAGTTTATTTGATTTGGTTGTTTGAATTGTGGTTTGAATTTCAAAACAGAAATTGAATTGGAAAAAGGGAAAAGATTCAGAACAGAAAAAAATAAGAAATGGACTCGACCCAACCAGCCCAGCCCACTAGGCCCAGTTAGCCCACTCCCTCTCACCCCGCAGAAAATCGATTCACACTCAGGAACTTACCCACTCAGACGCTGGCAGATGGACCCCATTTCCCTTTCCCTTCTCTCGCTGCCAGACGGCCCCACCGCCAGCTCACCGTCTTCAACCCCGCGACATGTTCTTCCCCCAGACACCGCTGCCGTTCCTGCCGTTAAACGCTCGCTTGATTACACCTTAATGTCGCGTTAATCCCTCGCCGTGACCATGCAGTGATAAACGCCAGAACCTTCTCTCTCTTTTCCCTCTGTCGTCCCACCTCAACACGCCCCCAGGCCGCCCTAATTCCTCTCCGAGCACCTCTGTCTCCGACGACTCTCCTTGCCGATTCCGGCCAGTATTCGCCACCTCTTACCTCCCCGAGCACACGGTCAAGTTCTCCAGACCCAGGCGCACCTCCCCGTAGTGCCACTCGCTCGCGCGCGCCTCTGAGCCTCGACACCGATGACTCCAAGCGCCGCCACCGTCTGCTTCCTCTCCGGCGACCCTCCTCGTAAGCATGCGTCTGCCCCTCTCCTTCCCTATGACACTCCGGCACTCACCGCACTCGCACGCATCTAACCGTGCACTTATTTTGCTTCGGGACGATCTGCAGCCTCGCCCTCGACCACGACCGCGCGCAACCGACGCCAGCAAGAACTCCGGTGAGCAATAGCCGTGAACTCCGTGCGCCCCTTGACTCCTCGAGAACACCTTGAGCTTCCCCAGGCTTCTGCGAACACGGTGAGCATATTCCTTTCCTCCCTCGCTTCCTGTAGCGTCGATTTCGCCGTCGTCTGACCGTGGCCGCCGCGCGCAGCCGTCGAGCGCCGCCAGAACTTGGTCAAGGCGACGATGGCCGTTAGATGACGATCCAATGGATACGATAGATCACTAAACGCTGAAGAGGTATGCAACCTGTGCCGCTCGATCTGACTTGAACCAACGCACCAGGGAGCGTGATCCGGCCGAAGCGGTACAGACGAATAGGAAAGCGCCGCGTGTCACTAGTTTGATTTAAAGCAGATTTTAGAATCTGATTTAGATGCAAATTTGCAAACCTTGTAACTTTTGTTCCACACGTCCAAATTTTGCAAACTTTATATCAATGGTATCAGCAAGACAAGCCCTAGCCAACCCTGCAATTTGTTTAGTAAAAAGCTTCTGGAAAAATGTTTGTTTTTGCAGAAACATTTGTATGCTTATTTAGATTATAAAAATTGTTCTAAAATGATTTTTGGGATAAAATCTTTAGCAAATGGTGTGATTTGAACCTACTGACCATAGGAAACACTTTGTGGTTTCAAAAATGTATTTGGTGAAACAAAAGAATGATTCTTTGATTTAAAACCATTTCTAGACAAATAAAAATATAGTTTATTTATTGAAAATGGTTTTGGAAGAAAACTTTGGGAAATGTTTTGTTTTAAACTCTCTGACCCTAAACATAAAGTTTTGTGGTTTGAAAACAGATTTTGTGAGCCCTATAGATTAATGCCTTAGAAAAAACATTTCTACACCACATAAAATGATACTTTATTTTGAAAATGGTTTAGGAAGTGAAATCCCTTGCAAATGACTTTTTGCCACTTTATAAAATGACCAATAGGTGTTTTAAAATGTTTATGTCCCATTAGGAACCATTTTTCCAAATAAAACAATCCTTGGCATGCTTGCATGCATTATCTTGGTTCTATGATTTTATGTGTTGTTTTGCTTGATTGGTAGATTGAGTTTGTGCCTTGCTTGATTGAATTGTAGTGACTTGAAGAGTGTGATTGTTGCAAGGACAAGGAGTGAACTTATACCCTCTACCAAAAAGGCAAGTGATGCTTCATACTTTTGTCCCATTACTTTCACTATGCATTAGTGATTTTTCTAAGTAAAACTTGCATGGAATTTTGCTAAGTATAAACCTTGCTATGGGAAAACCTAGTAGATGAAACCTTAGTAGAAAATTTTCCTAAGTTAAGATTCCTACTACTATCAAGCTTAGCTTAGCTAATAGAAAACAAGGGTGGATATACATGCATACTATGGAAAAATTTCTAAGTCTGAGGACTTGTGTTTTTGTTTAATAAAACAACTAAGTTAATGAATCACCTGGGTGGAATGGTAATTGCTTGGTGGTTTTTGGTTGAGTGGTTCACAAGGCCCATGTTTATGGTTTACCTTGTGTATCTCACTTGTGGATGGCCACCCAGGAACAAAGAGATTTGAGATGTCAAATGTTGAGAAGCTTCTAGTGCAGCCACTTGGCAATATGGGCTCTGCCTGGATCATATAGGTTGCAAGAACTTAGCCATATGGACAGTTGGTGGTAGGGTTTGATAGGTTGGAGCGCGTCCATTTTGGTCTAAGGGAAGGCTTCTGAAAGATCTTGTCTTGGTGAAACCAAGTCTTGTGGGGAAAGTGCACCACCTCTGCAGAGTGTAAAATCTAAGTACTTAGCCATGTCCCTGGCAAAGGACAATTTGAGCATCAAGACATGGAAGCAATCAAGAATCTCATCATCCAAATTTCTAAGTTAAAAACTTGTGGTTTAACAAGGGTTAAAGGATCTTCAATCTTTGATTGGGAGTTGCCTTGGGAAAGATTATTTTGTCAAGCAAAAACTTAGTGTTTTCAAATGATAAGGAAAAATATATTTTTGAGCAATGCAAGCCTAAGCTCCACTTAGCCAAATGCATATAGATGATAGACTCCACTATACTACCATAGTATCACTTGCCAATACAATCCAAATGTATTGACCCTTGTGGCTGTAACTTGTATGTTGCAGGTTTGATTGATGTTAGAAAAGTTTGATGATTAGGATTACAAAGTCTACAACCAACATGTTTGCCTGTGGCACTTTGAAGATGAAGGACCTCATGCTTATAGATATTCTGCTACAATGTAATGTAATAGCCAAATGAGCTATGTAAGATGTAATAAATTATGTTATTCCTGGTTATAAAGTTGTATTATGACCTTTGTTTCTTGATATTACATCTTAACTGTGGATGCTAGCTATTGATCCAGGGACTAGCATTGTAAACACAGGGGACTCTACCTTATTAAAGGTTGGGAACCTTACAGATGGTATCAGAGAATTGTGTTTCCTGTAGGATTTGTAACCCTAGGATTGGACAAAACCCCTTAGAAAAATAGGAGTTGTATTTGTTCCAAAACTTATTTACAAACAATCTTGTAAACTCTTTCCTCAACCATTTTGGTTTCAACTCTACATCTCTTCTATTTTCAACTTGATGGAAAAACCTACCCCATGACCAAAGACTTCACCATGTGCAAAGGACTTCATCAACTCTAATGACTTCAACTTCTTCAACTCTAATGACTTCAACTTCTTCAACTCTAATGACTTCAACTTCTTCAACTCTAATGACTTCAACATCTTCAACTCTAATGACTTCAACATCTTCAGCATATTCACCAGGGACTTCAATCTTGGATGTCACTAAGGACAAGTGAGACAAAGAAAGCTTGCTCAAGATTTGGAAACTAAGGAAACACAACTTAGAAGGAGCCATCATCACCCTTGAGGTTTTGTGACCAAGAGTTTTCCCAAGAAAACCATGATCTCATGCAAGAAGGAATCAACCAAGAAAGATGGAAAGATCACAAGTGAACCATATAGATGGACCACCATATTTTAGTTAAGTCAAACACACCAACTTATGTGGTGTAACAAAAATATTTTGTTGCCTAAAAATGTGCTCGAACTTTGTTGTTTGAGTGAAATGTTTGTTTGTGATTGCTTGCACATTGCTTGTGTGAATTGTGATGTGTGTGATTAGAACCCTTACTTAGAAATATTTTGCCTATTCTAATCCCAATCCAACCCACACAGATGACTACTCCAAGAGACACCAACATCAAGGTTGATGACAACAACAACAACCAAGAGGACAACATGAGAGAACTCATAGTAACCCCAAACCCAGTTGAGCCAAGAGACAACTCAGCTTTTAGCCAACAACAATGGACTAGACCCAGCCATACAAAGGATTTTGAAACTTCAATCCCAATTGTTGCAAGGATTGGTTACTCAAATGATCAACATGGGCGAAAACTTTTCCCAAAGAGCTAATGACAACAAGGATGACAAAGATGCTATTCTAGAAGGAACCCAAGCTAGCAATACTTGTGGAGACAAGGATCATACATCCAAGGAGCATGAAGATCAATGCCCTAATGGTGAAGAAGAAAGTCATATCTCTACTAACTGCCCCAAGAAGAGAGAAAGATTTCCCACCTTTGAGGAGCATGAACTAAAAGAACTCCTAGCTTTGGAGAGACCCAAGAAGAAGAAGAAATGCCCCAACCCTAACAAGAAGGATATTACTCAAGTGCAATGTTACAATTGCAAAGAGATGGGACACTATGCCAGTGAATGCCCAGAAAAGAAGAAGAACCAAGAAGACAAACAAAAGCTAGTGAAACCCAAGATAAGGAAGGATTTTAGCCAAGTGATGTGCAACCACTGCAAAGAGTTAGGACATTATGCATCATATTGTCCAGAGAAGCCACCTCAAGACCTTAGCCTTATCACATGTTTCAAATGCAAGGAACTAGGCCACTATGCAAACTTCTGTCCAGGAAAGTTACACCAGCCCAGTATATAATTTAGATGGAAATTTTTAAGGGTGGTAGTACCCTAGATGCTTTTGAGCCAACTTGTAACCCTAGCCTTCCCAAATCTCGGGACGAGATTTATTTTAAGGGTGGTAGCCTGTCACATCCCAAGATTTTCCAAATCTTGTAATGTGAAAATGAAAAATAATGAATAAAATAAAACTTTGTTGATTTTCGGGGTGAGAAGAAACTTTTTGAATCCAATTGGAAACTTTCAAAACCTATTTGGATCAAATAGGATCCTAAAGGGATTTAAAAATATAAATAAACAATAAACTTAAAAATATTTCAAATTACTATTTTTGGATCTTTAATAAAAGGATTTGGTTTTCAAAGGAAAAGGTAGATTTATAAATAAGGATTATTTTATATAGCCAAATTAAAACTTGGCCAAGCTTTTGAAATAAAATGTTTTGATTTGATTAAAAGAGTAAAAGTTTATTTAAATAAAATAATGAGAGTTTGTTAATAAACCAATTTTTATTTAAGTAAAGGCTTTTCCCATTTTAAATAAACACTAAAACTTATTTATTTATTTTAAATAAGTTTTCCAAGTATTTTATATTCTCAAATAAAACCTACTGAATTGTTTTTGGTTTTATTTAAATTTCAAATAGAGTTTTAAAAATAAATAAATCAAACCCTATTTGATTTAATAACTAAGGTCCATTTTATTTAATTAATAAAGGGATCCTAAAAAGATTAAAAAATATTATTTTGTTTTGGACTTTGATTTGTGTTGATAAACAAAGCTAAACTCAACATAAAGTTTAGTGGAAGTTTATTTGATTTGGTTGTTTGAATTGTGGTTTGAATTTCAAAACAGAAATTGAATTGGAAAAAGGGAAAAGATTCAGAACAGAAAAAAATAAGAAATTGACTCGACCCAACCAGCCCAGCCCACTAGGCCCAGTTAGCCCACTCCCTCTCACCCCGCAGAAAATCGATTCGCACTCAGGAACTTACCCACTCAGACGCTGGCAGATGGACCCCATTTCCCTTTCCCTTCTCTCGCTGCCAGACGGCCCCACCGCCAGCTCACCGTCTTCAACCCCGCGACATGTTCTTCCCCCAGACACCGCTGCCGTTCCTGCCGTTAAACGCTCGCTTGATTACACCTTAATGTCGCGTTAATCCCTCGCCGTGACCACGCAGTGATAAACGCCAGAACCTTCTCTCTCTTTTCCCTCTGTCGTCCCACCTCAACACGCCCCCAGGCCGCCCTAATTCCTCTCCGAGCACCTCTGTCTCCGACGACTCTCCTTGCCGATTCCGGCCAGTATTCGCCACCTCTTACCTCCCCGAGCACACGGTCAAGTTCTCCAGACCCAGGCGCACCTCCCCGTAGTGCCAGCTCGCTCGCGCGCGCCTCTGAGCCTCGACACCGATGACTCCAAGCGTCGCCACCGTCTGCTTCCTCTCCGGCGACCCTCCTCGTAAGCATGCGTCTGCCCCTCTCCTTCCCTATGACACTCCTGCACTCACCGCACTCGCACGCATCTAACCGTGCACTTATTTTGCTTCGGGACGATCTGCAGCCTCGCCCTCGACCACGACCGCGCGCAACCGACGCCAGCAAGAACTCCGGTGAGCAATAGCCGTGAACTCCGTGCGCCCCTTGACTCCTCGAGAACACCTTGAGCTTCCCCAGGCTTCTGCGAACACGGTGAGCATATTCCTTTCCTCCCTCGCTTCCTGTAGCGTCGATTTCGCCGTCGTCTGACCGTGGCCGCCGCGCGTAGCCGTTGAGCGCCGCCAGAACTTGGTCAAGGCGACGATGGCCGTTAGATGACGATCCAATGGATACGATAGATCACTAAACGCTGAAGAGGTACGCAACCTGTGCCGCTCGATCTGACTTGATCCAACGCACCAGGGAGCGTGATCCGGCCGAAGCGGTACAGACGAATAGGAAAGCGCCGCGTGTCACTAGTTTGATTTAAAGCAGATTTTAGAATCTGATTTAGATGCAAATTTGCAAACCTTGTAACTTTTGTTCCACACGTCCAAATTTTGCAAACTTTATATCAATGGTATCAGCAAGACAAGCCCTAGCCAACCCTGCAATTTGTTTAGTAAAAAGCTTCTGGAAAAATGTTTGTTTTTGCAGAAACATTTGTATGCTTATTTAGATTATAAAAATTGTTCTAAAATGATTTTTGGGATAAAATCTTTAGCAAATGGTGTGATTTGAACCTACTGACCATAGGAAACACTTTGTGGTTTCAAAAATGTATTTGGTGAAACAAAAGAATGATTCTTTGATTTAAAACCATTTCTAGACAAATAAAAATATAGTTTATTTATTAAAAATGGTTTTGGAAGAAAATTTTTGGGAAATGTTTTGTTTTAAACTCTCTGACCCTAAACATAAAGTTTTGTGGTTTGAAAACAGATTTTTGAGCCCTATAGATTAATGCCTTAGAAAAAACATTTCTACACCACATAAAATGATACTTTATTTTGAAAATGGTTTAGGAAGTGAAATCCCTTGCAAATGACTTTTTGCCACTTTATAAAATGACCAATAGGTGTTTTAAAATGTTTATGTCCCATTAGGAACCATTTTTCCAAATAAAACAATCCTTGGCATGCTTGCATGCATTATCTTGGTTCTATGATTTTATGTGTTGTTTTGCTTGATTGGTAGATTGAGTTTGTGCCTTGCTTGATTGAATTGTAGTGACTTGAAGAGTGTGATTGTTGCAAGGACAAGGAGTGAACTTATACCCTCTACCAAAAAGGCAAGTGATGCTTCATACTTTTGTCCCATTACTTTCACTATGCATTAGTGATTTTTCTAAGTAAAACTTGCATGGAATTTTGCTAAGTATAAACCTTGCTATGGGAAAACCTAGTAGATGAAACCTTAGTAGAAAATTTTCCTAAGTTAAGATTCCTACTACTATCAAGCTTAGCTTAGCTAATAGAAAACAAGGGTGGATATACATGCATACTATGGAAAAATTTCTAAGTCTGAGGACTTGTGTTTTTGTTTAATAAAACAACTAAGTTAATGAATCACCTGGGTGGAATGGTAATTGCTTGGTGGTTTTTGGTTGAGTGGTTCACAAGGCCCATGTTTATGGTTTACCTTGTGTATCTCACTTGTGGATGGCCACCCAGGAACAAAGAGATTTGAGATGTCAAATGTTGAGAAGCTTCTAGTGCAGCCACTTGGCAATATGGGCTCTGCCTGGATCATATAGGTTGCAAGAACTTAGCCATATGGACAGTTGGTGGTAGGGTTTGATAGGTTGGAGCGCGTCCATTTTGGTCTAAGGGAAGGCTTCTGAAAGATCTTGTCTTGGTGAAACTAAGTCTTGTGGGGAAAGTGCACCACCTCTGCAGAGTGTAAAATCTAAGTACTTAGCCATGTCCCTGGCAAAGGACAATTTGAGCATCAAGACATGGAAGCAATCAAGAATCTCATCATCCAAATTTCTAAGTTAAAAACTTGTGGTTGAACAAGGGTTAAAGGATCTTCAATCTTTGATTGGGAGTTGCCTTGGGAAAGATTATTTTGTCAAGCAAAAACTTAGTGTTTTCAAATGATAAGGAAAAATATATTTTTGAGCAATGCAAGCCTAAGCTCCACTTAGCCAAATGCATATAGATGATAGACTCCACTATACTACCATAGTATCACTTGCCAATACAATCCAAATGTATTGACCCTTGTGGCTGTAACTTGTATGTTGCAGGTTTGATTGATGTTAGAAAAGTTTGATGATTAGGATTACAAAGTCTACAACCAACATGTTTGCCTGTGGCACTTTGAAGATGAAGGACCTCATGCTTATAGATATTCTGCTACAATGTAATGTAATAGCCAAATGAGCTATGTAAGATGTAATAAATTATGTTATTCCTGGTTATAAAGTTGTATTATGACCTTTGTTTCTTGATATTACATCTTAACTGTGGATGCTAGCTATTGATCCAGGGACTAGCATTGTAAACACAGGGGACTCTACCTTATTAAAGGTTGGGAACCTTACAGATGGTATCAGAGAATTGTGTTGCCTGTAGGATTTGTAACCCTAGGATTGGACAAAACCCCTTAGAAAAATAGGAGTTGTATTTGTTCCAAAACTTATTTACAAACAATCTTGTAAACTCTTTCCTCAACCATTTTGGTTTCAACTCTACATCTCTTCTATTTTCAACTTGATGGAAAAACCTACCCCATGACCAAAGACTTCACCATGTGCAAAGGACTTCATCAACTCTAATGACTTCAACTTCTTCAACTCTAATGACTTCAACTTCTTCAACTCTAATGACTTCAACTTCTTCAACTCTAATGACTTCAACATCTTCAACTCTAATGACTTCAACATCTTCAGCATATTCACCAGGGACTTCAATCTTGGATGTCACTAAGGACAAGTGAGACAAAGAAAGCTTGCTCAAGATTTGGAAACTAAGGAAACACAACTTAGAAGGAGCCATCATCACCCTTGAGGTTTTGTGACCAAGAGTTTTCCCAAGAAAACCATGATCTCATGCAAGAAGGAATCAACCAAGAAAGATGGAAAGATCACAAGTGAACCATATAGATGGACCACCATATTTTAGTTAAGTCAAACACACCAACTTATGTGGTGTAACAAAAATATTTTGTTGCCTAAAAATGTGCTTGAACTTTGTTATTTGAGTGAAATGTTTGTTTGTGATTGCTTGCACATTGCTTGTGTGAATTGTGATGTGTGTGATTAGAACCCTTACTTAGAAATATTTTGCCTATTCTAATCCCAATCCAACCCACACAGATGACTACTCCAAGAGACACCAACATCAAGGTTGATGACAACAACAACAACAACCAAGAGGACAACATGAGAGAACTCATAGTAACCCCAAACCCAGTTGAGCCAAGAGACAACTCAGCTTTTAGCCAACAACAATGGACTAGACCCAGCCATACAAAGGATTTTGAAACTTCAATCCCAATTGTTGCAAGGATTGGTTACTCAAATGATCAACATGGGCGAAAACTTTTCCCAAAGAGCTAATGACAACAAGGATGACAAAGATGCTATTCTAGAAGGAACCCAAGCTAGCAATACTTGTGGAGACAAGGATCATACATCCAAGGAGCATGAAGATCTGTTGGAGATATGCCCAAGAGGCAATAATAAAGTGGTTATTGTCATATCTTCACACTTATGATAAATGTTTACATACCATGCTATAATTGTATTAACCGGAAACATTAATACTTGTGTGATTTGTAAACTAAAATAAGAGTCCCTAGTAAAGCCTCTTGTTAAACTAGCTTGTTGGTTAATATATGGTCATGGTTTCCTGATCATGAACATAGAGATGTTATTAACAACAGGATCATATCATTAGGAGAATGATGTGATGGACATACTCCTATAGATAAGCGTAGCATAAAGATCAAGTCATTTCAATAGTTCAATTGCTATATGCTTTCTGATACATAGTAACCTAATTCCTTCGACCATGAGATCATGCATATCACCTTTTCTGGATGGATGCTTTGATGTCATCAAACACCACACCGTAACAGGGTGGCTATAAAGGTGGCATTGAGTGTTCGGAAAGTATTGGTTGAAACACATGGATCAAGAGTGGGATTTGTCCATCCGCATGACGGATAGATATACTCTGGGCCCTCTCGGTGAAATGTCATCCAATTAGCTTGCAAGCATGTGACTTGGTCACAAGGGGTCACATATCACGGGAACGAGAAAAGAGTACTTATCAGTATCGAGGTTGAACTAGGTATGCAGAGATACCGACGATCATAACCTCGGATAAGTAACATATCGTGAGACAAAGGGAAATTGGTATCGTATGTAAGTGGTTCATTCGATCGCAAAGTAATCGTAGAAATATGTGGGAGCCATATGAATTTCCAGATTCCTCTATTGGTTATTGTTCGGAGAAGTGTCTCGATCATGTCTGCATAATTCACGAACCGTAGGGAGACACACTTAAGGATTCGACGTTGTTTGAGTAGTTATGGTATTATGAGAAAGAGACCGAATGTTGTTCGGAGTCTCGGATGGGATCCGGGATATCACGAGGTGATCCGGAATGGTCCGGAGAATAAGATTCATATAAGGAAAGACCCGTTTCGGAGTTCGGGAATGATTCCGGTGTTTTCATCGGGGATATTCTAGAAGGTTCCGGATTGTCCGGCACTCCGGGGGGGAAGGGGTACATGAATGTGTCATTACATATTGGAATGATTGCATCATGTACTAAGTGTTCTTGCTGTCCCAAATATAGGATTAAATTGAATCCTAAAACAGAAAAGTCAAATGTCCAGTTTGAAAGTCAAACTGCCAAAACAAGAAACTGTGGGAAACAAGCAAGAGGAGTTGGAACCAACCTGGAGGAGGAGTTGGACTCCTCCAGGCCGGCGCCCAGCCCTAGGCCGAGTTGGGGAGGGACTCCCTCCCTCCCCTGGCGCGCCCACACCCTCCCACCTATATAAGGAGGGGCAGGGCTCCCCTCCTAGACACACAAGTTTCCTATCCTCTAAACTAAACCCTAGATCTAGACCCCGGTTTAGAGCTATTCGGTTTAGAGCCTTCTAATTGGTTTAGAGCCTTCTAATTGGTGTGTCTAATTACTAGACCACTAATAGCCTCTCTCATAAGCTCCACCATACTCGCACCGGCTTAAGGCGAAGCCCTGCGGGATTTCCCCTCTACCTCCGGTACCACGCCGTTGTGCTGCCGGAATCGCGAGGAGAGTGCTACAACCTCCGCTGCCTGCTGGAACAAGGGAGAGGAAGGTCTTCGTCGAGTACCGAACGTGTGACCGACTGCGGGAGCGCTGCGGGAACGCGGCGCCGGAAGGATCGTCTACGCGATCTTGAGATCGGAAAGAGTACGACTACATCACCCACGAGAATCTGCTCTCGTTAAACACTTTGGAATCTTCGAGGGTGAGTTATTCCATCGACTCGTTGCTACAATCTAGTAGATAGATCTTGGCTTGTTTGTTTGTATGCGATAGAAAATTTTTGTTTTCCATGCTACGAACCCCTACAGTGGTATCAGAGCCGTGTCTATATGTAGATCTGTTGCACGAGTAGAACACAATGGTCATTGTGGGCGTTGATGCTTTTATTGTAGATTGCTTTTTGTGTACTTTGCATCTTGTGGTATGTTGGGATGAAGCGGCCCGGGCTAACCTTACATGACATCGTTCATGAGACTTGCTCCACGCTTGACATGCAACTCGTTTTGCATAAGTGGCTTTGCGGGTGCCTGTTTCTCCTAGCATAGTAAAGATCCAATTTACAACGGGTAATCAACAATGCTAGTATCAATGTTGTGGTTCTTGTTCGTAAGTTAGAACGACACTTATGGAAAGCCCCAAACCACGTAAAATATGCAAAGAAAGTAGAAGCGTCTAACTTTGTTTTGCAGGGGTGTGCAGTGATGTGATATGGCCATGATTGTGATTATATATGATGTATGCAATGTTCCTTATTGTAAGTCGGCAACCGGCAGGAGCCATATGGTTGTCTTTAATTTCTGTTAAGACCCGCGTGTCTATTCAAAGTAGTTGTAATAGTTGAAGCCGGTGGACGACAACCATGGAGAAGCGTCATTGACCTTGATGCCATGCCGGTGATGATGAAGATCATGTTCGTGCTTGAAGATGGAGATCGGAAGCACAAAGAAGAAAGGCCATATCATATCACATATTATGAATTGCATGTGATGTTAATCCTTTATGCATCTTGTATTGCTTAGTAGACGACGGTAGCATTATAAGATGATCCCTCATGCACATAAATTTCAAGTTCTAAAGTGTTCACCCTTAGTATGCACCGTTGCCAAAGCTTGCTGCTTCGAAGCACCACGTGATGATCGGGTGTCTTTGATTCCGCGGGTGAATACAACGTAAGCAAGCCAGATTTGCTTATGCGGTAGCTAAGGTTTGATCTTGACGAGCCTAGCATGTACAGACATGGCCTCAGGAACACGGATCACCGAAAGGTAAAGCATGAATCATATAGTAGATATGATGAACATGTCGATTGTTCGCCATTGAAACTATATCAACTCTCGTGATGATCGGTTTTGATGTGGTGGATTTGGTTCGTGTGATCACTAAAACAATGTGAGGGATATTGTTTTGAGTGGGAGTTCACCTAGATTAATTTAATTATTAATTAGAACTCAATTTATCATAAACTAAATCAAAGTGAATTTGCATAGTTGTTGTAGTCATTGGCATCCGTTTACCACCTTGCGCTTAGTTATAATTGAGATGATAGAACTATAGAATTCTGGTTAGATACTTTACGAACTGGTATCGTATTGTTTTAAGTGTTAATCTAAAGTTTAAAAGTCCTATTGCAAACTTTCAGTAAGTTCCGGTTACTCCATGAAGTTTAATAATTAGTATTAAATCAAGAGTAACAATTCCAAGTGTTAGTATATAAGTATCATGTTTGTATCCATGATTCTTGATATTCAAAGGATTCCCTTAATATCAAGGTTATCTAGGATCTGAAAGAGTTGTTACAGAAACCATGATGTGTGGAAGATATTGTGATATCTGAAACGAAGTTTTGGTTGCAACATGATAGAGTATAATATGGCAAAAGTCATGTTCTCATATTTGATGAGAATTTGCAAAAAGGTTGGAGACACTTGTTGTCCTAATCCTCCGAAAGGTTTTGGATAGCAACATTATACTCATAATTCATCGTTATAAGCTAAAAGTAGCTTGATCATGGACGATTCCATGATGAGGGTGAATATTTGATGTAGGTAAAATGTTTACTACACCAAGAGATTACTAAAGAAAGGAATTTGAAAGAACACCAAACATTTGATGATGGTGATCTACTTCAAAGTGCAAGTCCAAAGACATTGGTATTTAACTATACACGCTTTGGATTATGTGTCATATGTATGACTCCACTATTCATGTTGATAGATTCTTTCAAACTGAAAAGGAAATACTGAAAGAGAATCTCATAAATATATGGCAGAAAAGAAAAGACTAGAATCGTTCAGTTTAAGTATATAGATGATATACATGTTATGGCTATATTCTTTGCTTGTTAAACAATGTGGTTCTTAAGTATTTGATACTGAATTTGTTGGTGTGAATCGTCATACGAAACAACACAATTCATGAACTACAATGGCCTAAGTAACTAGCAAAAGAATATGTGATGATGTTCATCGAGAACAAAATAAAGGGTTATTGTGTTGCTTGTTAAACATCAAAGCTTGCCTTCAAGATTTGTTTTATCAGGTATTATGAGAACAAAAGGATTGTTCAAATAATTGCCGTAATCCATAAAAGATGGATGATTCGCAAATCTCGTTGGAGACATCACATCCATAAAACTAGTGCTAAAAATGTCAAAAGACAAATTGATTGAAAGATCACTTAGGAAGTGACATCGCTGTTTGAATTATATTGGAAAGATAACATGAAGAAACTCCATGTGGATGGAATTTTGGAGTCTTCTGATTTTTGATCAAATGACGCTTGTGAAACTTTCTTAGAGATAATTAAAACTTCGTTCATAGGCCAAAAGGGAACGAATGACTAGCTTATTGGAACTTGTACATATTGTTGTACGAAGTCCGTTATGTGTAGTCAAGAGCGATGGATTTCAACTTCATATGCTTTCTCCGAAAATTTGAGTGAATATATGGATATTTTCTTAATAAGGATGAAGTGTGAAATACTTGAAAAGTTCAAAGACTTTCAAGATGAAGTGCAAGATCATTGTAACAAGAATATAAATAGTTTATGATAAGATCATAAAGGAAGATATTTGAGTTACACGTTTAGCATAAATACCTAAGATTTAAGGAATCGTTCCGTGGATTTGCATTTTCCCGAAACACCATAAGTGTATGGAGCGTTCGAGATATGTAATTAAACCTTGTTTGACATGGTAAGATCGAAAGGTGTAATTCATAAAACTGCCATTGTATTTTAAAGATTAAAAGCTTTAGAGATTACCGTTTTTCCACTGAAAAGAGCTCCATCATAATCCGTTGAAATGACACCATATAAGGTTATGGTTTGGGATAAAACCCAAGTTGTCCTTTCTTAAACATTGGTATGCTATGCATAAGAAAGATGTGTGCAACCAAAGTCGGATGAACCTGTCTTTGTATAAACTGTTCCTCCATAAAACACCGGAGACAAAAGTGTTTGTTGCTTAGAACGTCAAGTTTCTTTGAGAAGAAATTTTTCGTGAAAAGTTAAGTGGGAGGACAATAGAAACTTTGATAAGGTTAAAAGAACCTTAGCTATATGTGCAGAGTTGCGCAGCGCCGAAAAGTGTTTCGGAGGCAGCAACAATGCTCATGGTTCACGTACCTCAAAAAGGTTGTGGTCACGGAGATCCAAGTTCCTATTGAAACAAGTAGGTCGGATGAACAATCAAATACCAAGATTTGAGGGTTGAATCATTATTTGAGAATAATGAACCGACTACATGCAGAGAAGCGATGATGGGCCCTGACTCCGTAAAATGGCTTGAAGCCATAAAATCCATGATAGTTCCATACACGAGAAATCAAGTTTTGAACTTGAAGGACCCTCGAGAAAGGTGTAAGACCTTATAGTTGTGTCTGGATCTATAAATAAATAGACATGGATGTTTTACATCTATGAAATAGTCGACATGTTGGGAAAGAGTTCACAACAATGTTCAAAGGTTGACTATGACAAGATTTGATCTTTCATAGTGATATTTAGTCTAGACGGATTGATGTAGCAACCACTACATATAATTTGTTATATGGTAGTTGAATAAACAAAACAAATTCTTCTAATAGAATCGTTACCTAGGCCATGTGCATAACACGGTCCATAGGGTTTTGTTAATTCAAAGGATGCTAAAAAGCATATGCAAACTTCAATGGTTGAAGTAAGCATAGCGGAGTTGGAATCTTCACTGTGATGAAACTGTTAAAGGAGTTTAAAAGTTCATCAGAGACGATGGAGATGCTTGCATTTGCAAGAAATTAAGTGGGAGCACTAAGACATGTTTCTAATATGTTATGTGGAAGACATATTGTTGATTGGAAATAATGTATCTTTTATTAACACATATTAAGAATTTCATCCCGATGAAAGACTTAGGCAAAACCCAAATATTTGGCATCAATAGACGCTAATATGGTTGTGCCAGAAGTACATAGACAAGATATTGAATGAGTTCAATATAGAAACTACAAGAGAAGGTTCTTGTTGCACAGAAAGGATTGAAAGAGTTCAATGTTGATGATATATTCAAGTGTATTGGCACTTGGTAAGTGAAACAAAGATTCAAGTATAGATTGATACTTGATGTATGAAATCACAAAGAGTATTTATATCAATCATACTGTGATATGTACAAATCCAGATATGTCCTATGCTCTAAATGTTGTGAGCATATACCAGAATGATTTGTAAGATGATCATTGGACAATAGTAAGGATATTCTTATGATCTTTTGAAAGAACTAAGAGTATATTATTTGTAGAAGTGACAAATAGATGGTTAGTTCATTGTAAAAGTACTACATTGATACTAGCTTTGTCACAAAGTACAAATTAAGTTTATCTCAATCTAAACTAAGGGTGGCACAATATAATGGAAAGTGAGTTCCATAATGGATTTGGATGATTTCCAAAGTTAAGACATTGTGACAGATACTACAACAAAAGAGTTGGAAAGCTAAGTATATGACTGCTATTATAGCAGCAAAAGAGGGAATTTGTGTCAAGAAGTTTGTTATCAAACTAGGTGTAGTTCACAGTGGGATAATACTATGAAGATATATTGTGCGACAATATTATCAACATGTTTTAACCCCAAAGAGCTAAAGGTCACACCAAAAGACCAAATTTATACAAAGCCATCTCATTAGAGAATGAGTGATGCGTAGAGACGCAAAGACATGCAATTACACACGGACCTGGAAGTGTCAGATCCGGAGATCAGTTGACCACTAGCAATCGTGTACATACAACACCGTAAAGCCATAGGTGTTGAATACACAAAGGTTCGAAACTAGATTATTGACTCTAGTGCAAGTGGGAGACTGTTGGAGATATGCCCAAGAGGCAATAATAAAGTGGTTATTGTCATATCTTCACACTTATGATAAATGTTTACATACCATGCTATAATTGTATTAACCGGAAACATTAATACTTGTGTGATTTGTAAACTAAAATAAGAGTCCCTAGTAAAGCCTCTTGTTAAACTAGCTTGTTGGTTAATATATGGTCATGGTTTCCTGATCATGAACATAGAGATGTTATTAACAACAGGATCATATCATTAGGAGAATGATGTGATGGACATACTCCTATAGATAAGCGTAGCATAAAGATCAAGTCATTTCAATAGTTCAATTGCTATATGCTTTCTGATACATAGTAACCTAATTCCTTCGACCATGAGATCATGCATATCACCTTTTCTGGATGGATGCTTTGATGTCATCAAACACCACACCGTAACAGGGTGGCTATAAAGGTGGCATTGAGTGTTCGGAAAGTATTGGTTGAAACACATGGATCAAGAGTGGGATTTGTCCATCCGCATGACGGATAGATATACTCTGGGCCCTCTCGGTGAAATGTCATCCAATTAGCTTGCAAGCATGTGACTTGGTCACAAGGGGTCACATATCACGGGAACGAGAAAAGAGTACTTATCAGTATCGAGGTTGAACTAGGTATGCAGAGATACCGACGATCATAACCTCGGATAAGTAACATATCGTGAGACAAAGGGAAATTGGTATCGTATGTAAGTGGTTCATTCGATCGCAAAGTAATCGTAGAAATATGTGGGAGCCATATGAATTTCCAGATTCCTCTATTGGTTATTGTTCGGAGAAGTGTCTCGATCATGTCTGCATAATTCACGAACCGTAGGGAGACACACTTAAGGATTCGACGTTGTTTGAGTAGTTATGGTATTATGAGAAAGAGACCGAATGTTGTTCGGAGTCTCGGATGGGATCCGGGATATCACGAGGTGATCCGGAATGGTCCGGAGAATAAGATTCATATAAGGAAAGACCCGTTTCGGAGTTCGGGAATGATTCCGGTGTTTTCATCGGGGATATTCTAGAAGGTTCCGGATTGTCCGGCACTCCGGGGGGGAAGGGGTACATGAATGTGTCATTACATATTGGAATGATTGCATCATGTACTAAGTGTTCTTGCTGTCCCAAATATAGGATTAAATTGAATCCTAAAACAGAAAAGTCAAATGTCCAGTTTGAAAGTCAAACTGCCAAAACAAGAAACTGTGGGAAACAAGCAAGAGGAGTTGGAACCAACCTGGAGGAGGAGTTGGACTCCTCCAGGCCGGCGCCCAGCCCTAGGCCGAGTTGGGGAGGGACTCCCTCCCTCCCCTGGCGCGCCCACACCCTCCCACCTATATAAGGAGGGGCAGGGCTCCCCTCCTAGACACACAAGTTTCCTATCCTCTAAACTAAACCCTAGATCTAGACCCCGGTTTAGAGCTATTCGGTTTAGAGCCTTCTAATTGGTTTAGAGCCTTCTAATTGGTGTGTCTAATTACTAGACCACTAATAGCCTCTCTCATAAGCTCCACCATACTCGCACCGGCTTAAGGCGAAGCCCTGCGGGATTTCCCCTCTACCTCCGGTACCACGCCGTTGTGCTGCCGGAATCGCGAGGAGAGTGCTACAACCTCCGCTGCCTGCTGGAACAAGGGAGAGGAAGGTCTTCGTCGAGTACCGAACGTGTGACCGACTGCGGGAGCGCTGCGGGAACGCGGCGCCGGAAGGATCGTCTACGCGATCTTGAGATCGGAAAGAGTACGACTACATCACCCACGAGAATCTGCTCTCGTTAAACACTTTGGAATCTTCGAGGGTGAGTTATTCCATCGACTCGTTGCTACAATCTAGTAGATAGATCTTGGCTTGTTTGTTTGTATGCGATAGAAAATTTTTGTTTTCCATGCTACGAACCCCTACAAGATCAATGCCCTAATGGTGAAGAAGAAAGTCATATCTCTACTAACTGCCCCAAGAAGAGAGAAAGATTTCCCACCTTTGAGGAGCATGAACTAAAAGAACTCCTAGCTTTGGAGAGACCCAAGAAGAAGAAGAAATGCCCCAACCCTAACAAGAAGGATATTACTCAAGTGCAATGTTACAATTGCAAAGAGATGGGACACTATGCCAGTGAATGCCCAGAAAAGAAGAAGAACCAAGAAGACAAACAAAAGCTAGTGAAACCCAAGATAAGGAAGGATTTTAGCCAAGTGATGTGCAACCACTGCAAAGAGTTAGGACATTATGCATCATATTGTCCAGAGAAGCCACCTCAAGACCTTAGCCTTATCACATGTTTCAAATGCAAGGAACTAGGCCACTATGCAAACTTCTGTCCAGGAAAGTTACACCAGCCCAGTATATAATTTAGATGGAAATTTTTAAGGGTGGTAGTACCCTAGATGCTTTTGAGCCAACTTGTAACCCTAGCCTTCCCAAATCTCGGGACGAGATTTATTTTAAGGGTGGTAGCCTGTCACATCCCAAGATTTTCCAAATCTTGTAATGTGAAAATGAAAAATAATGAATAAAATAAAACTTTGTTGATTTTCGGGGTGAGAAGAAACTTTTTGAATCCAATTGGAAACTTTCAAAACCTATTTGGATCAAATAGGATCCTAAAGGGATTTAAAAATATAAATAAACAATAAACTTAAAAATATTTCAAATTACTATTTTTGGATCTTTAATAAAAGGATTTGGTTTTCAAAGGAAAAGGTAGATTTATAACTAAGGATTATTTTATATAGCCAAATTAAAACTTGGCCAAGATTTTGAAATAAAATGTTTTGCTTTGATTAAAAGAGTAAAAGTTTATTTAAATAAAATAATGAGAGTTTGTTAATAAACCAATTTTTATTTAAGTAAAGGCTTTTCCCATTTTAAATAAACACTAAAACTTATTTATTTATTTTAAATAAGTTTTCCAAGTATTTTATATTCTCAAATAAAACCTACTGAATTGTTTTTGGTTTTATTTAAATTTCAAATAGAGTTTTAAAAATAAATAAATCAAACCCTATTTGATTTAATAACTAAGGTCCATTTTATTTAATTAATAAAGGGATCCTAAAAAGATTAAAAAATATTATTTTGTTTTGGACTTTGATTTGTGTTGATAAACAAAGCTAAACTCAACATAAAGTTTAGTGGAAGTTTATTTGATTTGGTTGTTTGAATTGTGGTTTGAATTTCAAAACAGAAATTGAATTGGAAAAAGGGAAAAGATTCAGAACAGAAAAAATAAGAAATTGACTCGACCCAACCAGCCCAGCCCACTAGGCCCAGTTAGCCCACTCCCTCTCACCCCGCAGAAAATCGATTCGCACTCAGGAACTTACCCACTCAGACGCTGGCAGATGGACCCCATTTCCCTTTTCCTTCTCTCGCTGCCAGACGGCCCCACCGCCAGCTCACCGTCTTCAACCCCGCGACCTGTTCTTCCCCCAGACACCGCTGCCGTTCCTGCCGTTAAACGCTCGCTTGATTACACCTTAATGTCGCGTTAATCCCTCGCCGTGACCACGCAGTGATAAACGCCAGAACCTTCTCTCTCTTTTCCCTCTGTCGTCCCACCTTAACACGCCCCCAGGCCGCCCTAATTCCTCTCCGAGCACCTCTGTCTCCGACGACTCTCCTTGCCGATTCCGGCCAGTATTCGCCACCTCTTACCTCCCCGAGCACACGGTCAAGTTCTCCAGACCCAGGCGCACCTCCCCGTAGTGCCAGCTCGCTCGCGCGCGCCTCTGAGCCTCGACACCGATGATTCCAAGCGCCGCCACCGTCTGCTTCCTCTCCGGCGACACTCCTCGTAAGCATGCATCTGCCCCTCTCCTTCCCTATGACACTCCTGCACTCACCGCACTCGCACGCATCTAACCGTGCACTTATTTTGCTTCGGGACGATCTGCAGCCTCGCCCTCGACCACGACCGCACGCAACCGACGCCAGCAAGAACTCCGGTGAGCAATAGCCGTGAACTCCGTGCGCCCCTTGACTCCTCGAGAACACCTTGAGCTTCCCCAGGCTTCTGCGAACACGGTGACCATATTCCTTTCCTCCCTCGCTTCCTGTAGCGTCGATTTCGCCGTCGTCTGACCGTGGCCGCCACGCGCAGCCGTCGAGCGCCGCCAGAACTTGGTCAAGGCGACGATGGCCGTTAGATGACGATCCAATGGATACGATAGATCACTAAACGCTGAAGAGGTACGCAACCTGTGCCGCTCGATCTGACTTGATCCAACGCACCAGGGAGCGTGATCCGGCCGAAGCGGTACAGACGAATAGGAAAGCGCCGTGTGTCACTAGTTTGATTTAAAGCAGATTTTAGAATCTGATTTAGATGCAAATTTGGAAACCTTGTAACTTTTGTTCCACACGTCCAAATTTTGCAAACTTTATATCAATGGTATCAGCAAGACAAGCCCTAGCCAACCCTACAATTTGTTTAGTAAAAAGCTTCTGGAAAAATGTTTGTTTTTGCAGAAACATTTGTATGCTTATTTAGATTATAAAAATTGTTCTAAAATGATTTTTGGGATAAAATCTTTGGCAAATGGTGTGATTTGAACCTACTGACCATAGGAAACACTTTGTGGTTTCAAAAATGTATTTGGTGAAACAAAAGAATGATTCTTTGATTTAAAACCATTTCTAGACAAATAAAAATATAGTTTATTTATTGAAAATGGTTTTGGAAGAAAACTTTGGGAAATGTTTTGTTTTAAACTCTCTGACCCTAAACATAAAGTTTTGTGGTTTGAAAACAGATTTTGTGAGCCCTATAGATTAATGCCTTAGAAAAAACATTTCTACACCACATAAAATGATACTTTATTTTGAAAATGGTTTAGGAAGTGAAATCCCTTGCAAATGACTTTTTGCCACTTTATAAAATGACCAATAGGTGTTTTAAAATGTTTATGTCCCATTAGGAACCACTTTTCCAAATAAAACAATCCTTGGCATGCTTGCATGCATTATCTTGGTTCTATGATTTTATGTGTTGTTTTGCTTGATTGGTAGATTGAGTTTGTGCCTTGCTTGATTGAATTGTAGTGACTTGAAGAGTGTGATTGTTGCAAGGACAAGGAGTGAACTTATACCCTCTACCAAAAAGGCAAGTGATGCTTCATACTTTTGTCCCATTACTTTCACTATGCATTAGTGATTTTTCTAAGTAAAACTTGCATGGAATTTTGCTAAGTATAAACCTTGCTATGGGAAAACCTAGTAGATGAAACCTTAGTAGAAAATTTTCCTAAGTTAAGATTCCTACTACTATCAAGCTTAGCTTAGCTAATAGAAAACAAGGGTGGATATACATGCATACTATGGAAAAATTTCTAAGTCTGAGGACTTGTGTTTTTGTTTAATAAAACAACTAAGTTAATGAATCACCTGGGTGGAATGGTAATTGCTTGGTGGGTTTTGGTTGAGTGGTTCACAAGGCCCATGTTTATGGTTTACCTTGTGTATCTCACTTGTGGATGGCCACCCAGGAACAAAGAGATTTGAGATGTCAAATGTTGAGAAGCTTCTAGTGCAGCCACTTGGCAATATGGGCTCTGCCTGGATCATATAGGTTGCAAGAACTTAGCCATATGGACAGTTGGTGGTAGGGTTTGATAGGTTGGAGCGCATCCATTTTGGTCTAAGGGAAGGCTTCTGAAAGATCTTGTCTTGGTGAAACCAAGTCTTGTGGGGAAAGTGCACCACCTCTGCAGAGTGTAAAATCTAAGTACTTAGCCATGTCCCTGGCAAAGGACAATTTGAGCATCAAGACATGGAAGCAATCAAGAATCTCATCATCCAAATTTCTAAGTTAAAAACTTGTGGTTGAACAAGGGTTAAAGGATCTTCAATCTTTGATTGGGAGTTGCCTTGGGAAAGATTATTTTGTCAAGCAAAAACTTAGTGTTTTCAAATGATAAGGAAAAATATATTTTTGAGCAATGAAAGCCTAAGCTCCACTTAGCCAAATGCATATAGATGATAGACTCCACTATACTACCATAGTATCACTTGCCAATACAATCCAAATGTATTGACCCTTGTGGCTGTAACTTGTATGTTGCAGGTTTGATTGATGTTAGAAAAGTTTGATGATTAGGATTACAAAGTCTACAACCAACATGTTTGCCTGTGGCACTTTGAAGATGAAGGACCCCATGCTTATAGATATTCTGCTGCAATGTAATGTAATAGCCAAATGAGCTATGTAAGATGTAATAAATTATGTTATTCCTGGTTATAAAGTTGTATTATGACCTTTGTTTCTTGATATTACATCTTAACTGTGGATGCTAGCTATTGATCCAGGGACTAGCATTGTAAACACAGGGGACTCTACCTTATTAAAGGTTGGGAACCTTACATTTTTTAATCATGCTTGTTGTGTTTGCGGGGATCCGATGGATATTGAGATTACTATGTCAGATTGATTAATGGTTTTGTCTTATTGATTCTATCATGTGTGTTTTGTTTGTGATCTTGCATGCTCTCCGTTGTTAGTAGCTATCTTGGCCAAGTAGTTGCTAGTGACTCCAAGAGGGGTATTTATGCTTGATATTGGGTTCATGCCTCTATTTAATCTAAGGGAAGTGACAGAAATCTCTAAGGTTGTAGATATGTTGTTGCCACTAGGGAGAAAACAACGGTCTCTTGTTCATGGAACAAGTGGATTGTTTACCTTACACACTTTGCTTAAAGCATTTATCTATTGCTTGCAACTTAATACTAGAGGGGGTTCGGATGATAACCCAAAGGTGGACTTCTAGTCATAGATGCAGTTGGATGGCGGTCTATGTATCTCGTTGTATTGCCCAATCAAATCTCATAGGATCATGAATGTATAGTATTGCATTGTTATGCCTTGCTCAGTCCTGTCAATTGCCCTGCTGTAATTTGTTTACCCAACATGCCATGTTATCTAAGGAGAACACCTCTAGTGAACTATGGACCTTGGTCCAATCTTTACCATTGATACATCTTCCACTATTACTGTTTACTTGCTGAGGGAAAACTTGTTGTTTTGCTCATCATACCTTCCTCTTGGGGTCTCCCAACAAAGTGTTCACGCACTCATCAAGCCTTTTCTAGCACCGTTGCCGGGGAGGCTAAGGACGTCTTCACAAGGGGATTCCTTCTCAACCTTTCTCTTTACTTTGTTTTTGTTTTTCTTAGTATCTTTTGCTTGGTTTTGTTTGCCTTCTTATATCAAAAACTCCATAAAAATTAGTTTAGTTTGGTTTGCGTTCTCTTATCAAAAACACAAAAAAATTAGTTCCTACTCTAGTTGCTGGTCTGTTATTTCCTTGCTTTGTCATGCTTTCTATCAATGGATGGTTTCTTTGAAACTAGTTCTTATTGGAAAGGTGGGTTCACGAAAGAACAAAAGTATTTTTATAAGGAACACCGTTTGTCACAAAAAGGGAAACACTTATGGGAAGAAATTGATAAATTGAATACTATTGCTAGAGAGGTGTGCTCTACTTATAATGTTAGTTATTGCTTTGATAAATCTTGTGTTGTAGGAGGTATAAACACCTACCTTTTCAATGTGAGTATAATGATAATGTTACCATATCTTATTATGTTAAAGGAAATTATGATTTTTATGATGTGGAACAAATTGAAGAATTTATTTCTTTCAAGGGTGCATTTGAACTTGCCAGTTTGCTTGAAAATACTGATGATGCACCTTATGAATACGAGGTTTATGAGATACTTAAATTTTTCTTTGACAATTACAAGGAAGAAAATGGCTATATTCTTGAATATTTTAATAGGTTTTTTCCACAAACAAAAGAGACTAATGCCTTGCAGGAGCCTATGGAAGAAGAAATTGCTGAAACTGGAAGCTCATTAGATGAAAAAGAGGAGGAGGAGAGTGATGAACAAAAGGAGGAAGAATGGATTATCTACCCATGCCTACCTTCTAATGAGAGTAACTTTTTACCTCTTACATTATTTGATTGTCCCCCATGCTTACCAAAGGAGGATGAATGTTATGTTCCTATGGATTCTTTTGAAATATCTGCTATGAGTAAAACTTGTGATAATACTTATGCTCCTGTTATTTATGATAATCCTATATTTTGCCTAACTTCGAAATGCATGGTACTAAAGAGTTTTTCTTATAAAATGTTTATGATAAAGCTCTAGACGATGGTCCTATATTGAATGATGAGTCACCTTGTTATAAAATTGTTAAAAGTGGGTTTGAAAGGTTTAATCCCACTATTTTTGAGCTTGATAGAGATAATGTGTTTGTAGATCATGAAAAGCCTGATTTATGAGATAGTTATATTGTTGAGTTTATTCATGAGGCCACTGAAAATTATTATGAGACAGGAAAATATGGTTGTAGAAGTTTTCATGGTACTGAAACACCTCTCTATGTGCTGAAAGTTTTGAAGTTGCTCTTGTTTTATCTACCCATTCTTGTTACTATGTGCTTCTTTGATTTATTTTCTTACAAGAATTCCTATGCATAGTAAGTGGGTTAGACTTAAATGTGTTTTGAATTTCTTATTGATGCTCTCTTTTACTTCAATTCATATTCCTTATGTGAGCATTTTCTCAAACTATCAAGCCTAACTTAAAGGCGTTAAAAAAGTACTTGTTGGGAGATAACCCAAGAGTTTTCTTGAGTCTTGGAAGTTATTACTTTAGTAATGACCTTTCCTTATCCTTTTTTGTTTCATTTTTGTGCCAAGAATGACCTCTAATGAGAGGGAAGTAAGATTTGGGGAGTTGCTGTCCTGAAACAGATTTTTGTGCTCCACCATAAACATTCGTGTAAAATCTCTATAAGTTGGATTGAGCTGATATTGTATGAATAAATCCCCCAGTATGTTAAATAATTTTCGTTAGTTCAACACTTTTTGATTTGAGCAACATAAGGTCTTCGAAAAAATTGGTTTCTACCCGCTGGTCCGTTATGATAGATTTCTGCCATTATTTGCATTTGCTTCTTATTGATTCCTTCTTGGGTTATTTTTGGGAAATTGAGATTTTTGAGGGAATTGCTACAATATCTTGTGTTTTTAGTGGAAGTTTTTCTGTTCTAAAGCTAAACCCAAGGGTCTATTATCTTTTGAATACACTAATGTTGCTAATGAAGATTGTGTGAAGTTTTGTATGAAGGAAAATTTTCAGGTGTAGAGAAAGAATGAAGTAATGAGATGAAGAATGGACAAAAGCTCAATCTTGGGGATGCCACCCCGTGTCACCCAAAGAAATATTCAAGAGGTACAAGCGTAAAATCTTGGGCATCCCCTTCTTCATCAATAAAAAGCTCAGGTCTTTCTAGACACTTTGTTTTTATTGTTTTATGCACTGTTGTGTTGTTCTTGGAGCATATTAGTTTTTTTTTGGCTTGCTTAGTTTGTTTAGTTTGCTTGAATAAAGTATCTTGGACCCCCGTTCTCGCTGTGTTGTTTCAAATAGGTTGATTGGTGTTGGAAAGGAGTAGAAAAGTTCTTGCTTGAATAGTGCAAGAGGAGCTTGATTTGACTGCGACTTAGACTTTAGCATGTCATGCTAGATGTTGTTTTGACCTTATTCTTAGTGATTATTGATGTAGCATGACTTGTTCCAAACAATTGGGATTGCTTAGTGTGCCTTGAAAGAATCATGCGTTGTTTTAGCATGCAAAAGCATAGTATTATGGTATTCTCCTTTGATGCTTTGTTTGGGTTGACTTGGCACATGCTCACACCATGTTATGACTATGAACAAGTCACCATAGCCTCTATTATCATTTAGTCCTTGAATTGTAGTACCACTTTATGCTATGATTAGTAATGTTTTGTCGCTCTGCATGATTATGGCCATTATTGCTCTCTTAGTTGGTCGCTCCCAGTCTTTTGCTAGCCTCCACTTGTATGAGTAAGCTCTACTCATGCTTTCAACTCACAAAAAACCAAGTTATTCCAAAGTGTCCACTATAAATTCCTATGCATGGTGTGTTACACCATTCCAAGTATATTCTTGTTTTCATCTATCTTCCAATTAAAAAGTATTTTGTTATGTGAAAACTTAGTGATTAAAGCTCTCACAAACTTGATGGCACACTTTATATTTCTTTCCCCTAATAAACTCGAACCATTCTGTCATCTATGTTGTATATGCTTGCACTTATACGTTGGAATTAGCAGAATCATGCTGTCATGGGGAACACTTTCAACATTGCACTTGTACATTGTACCCAGTTGATATCATGCTCTTTTGTCTATGGATGCCGTCGGTGTGAAATAAAAGGGGAGCTTGTAAGTCCATGGAGTTATGTATGTGTGTTAGAGAAACGCTTGGGCCGCTAGCCTAAGACATGCCTAACCATGGTGGAAACTTGCAGCATCACCATAGTGACATCTATGAAGCATTCTTCTTATAAAAAAAGAGACATATTGAAAAGAGGAAAGAGAGAAAAAAGCACCATATTCCCATGGTAAATAAGAAGATTGTTGATATGCTCATTGTCTGCTTGCCTTGTCATTTTGGTTATGGGATAGCTCCTGTACCATGTGCAAGGGGTACCCCGTTGGCGGTTCTCTACATGTATTTACTATGACAAGAACTTATAGGTGACTAAAGTTGAGTACCATGAGGAGCGGACCTCGTATTCAAGGGACATGAGATTTCCAACTTATACTTTGTCAAGCATATACTCCATAGTTTGTTCACTTTAACCTTAATCACTTTAAGATGCTTATGATAGGGGCAATGAGAGCTGAAATCTAACAAGTACCATAATTTTTGGAAGATCTTTTTGAAACTTGAAATCCCTGCTTCCCTATATGAAGGGCCTTTCTTCCACTATTATATTGAGTCTCCACCTTCTACCTTTAGGCACCAGTTAAGAGAGCATAGTTTCCATTCTTAGTTCTATGTATATTGTCCCAAAACTTATTGATTGATTCATATTGTTGATATTACTTGTTCTTGTGTTATTTTTATCTAGTCACTCTTATGGACTTTGAAGGTGTCCTATGCATCTATTTGCTACTCCATGAGGGACAAGCTGATATCCGCTATGCTATGTTTTTTGTATGTGAAACAAACAAACATTTTTCAATGCATGTTATTCATGATCTTTGTTTGTAGCCTTTCATGTTGCATGTATATTTACTTTTTATTATTGTTAGTACTCCATCTTTCATGCTCATGTTTAGAGTTCTTTGATCCCAGCTTTCAATGCTTGCAAATGGTTGATCTTCATTTTGATGGTGCATGTCACCGCAAAAATTATTCTTTTTATCACTTACCTACTCGAGGACGAGAAGGAGTTAAGCTTGGGGATGCTTGATACGTCGGAAACGTATCTATAATTTTTGATGTTCCATGCTTGTTTAGTATCTACTTTGGTTTGCTTTGTCTACACTTTGAGTTGTTTTTATATGTTTTATGGTACTAACCTATTAACAAGATGCCACAGTTCCAGTTGCATGTTTTCTTCTATTTTTGGTTCCAGAAAGGCAGAAAATCAATATTCTCGGAATTGGACGGGACAAAAGCCAAAGTCAATATTTTACCATGGGGAACACGGAGCCAGAGTACGAGACAGAGGGGAGGCACCAGGGGCCACACCCCCTGGCGGCGCGGGCTAGGGCTATCCGCGCCTAGGGGGTGTGACCACCCTGGCCGCCCTGCCTCGCCTCTTCTCCTATAAAGACCCCCCGATGCATAAACCCTAAGTACCCGATCAATATTCCACAAAACCGTCTGTAGCCGCCGCCACCATCATCCCTAGATCGGGGGGATATAAAGCTCTTCTTGGCACCTTGTCTAAGGGGAGATAATCCTGGAGGCCTTCTTCTTCATCATGCCAGCCTCCGGTATGAAGCGTGAGTAGTTCCACCTTGGACTACGGGTCCATGTAGTAGCTAGATGGTTGTATCTCCTCCTTTGTTCTTTAATGTTTAGATCTTGTGAGCTTCGTTCATGATCAAGATCTCATCTATTTGTAATCATGCATGTTGTGTTTACGGGGATCCGATGGATATTGAGATTACTATGTCAGATTGATTAATGGTTTTGTCTTATTGATTCTATCATGTTTGTGTTGTTTGTGATATTGCATGCTCTCCGTTGTTAGTAGATATCTTGGCCAAGTAGTTGCTAGTGACTCCAAGAGGGGGTATTTATGCTCGATAGTGGGTTCATGCCTCTATTTAATCTAAGGGAAGTGACAGAAATCTCTAAGGTTGTAGATGTGTTGTTGCCACTAGGGAGAAAACAACGGTCTCTTGTTCATGGAACAAGTGGATTGTTTACCTTACACACTTTGCTTAAAGCAGTTGTATGTTGCTTGCAACTTAATACTGGAGGGGTTCAGATGATAACCCAAAGGTGGACTTCTAGTCATAGATGAAGGTGGATGGCGGTCTATGTATCTTGTTGTATTTCCCAATCGAATCTCATAGGATCATGAATGTCTAGTATTGCATTGTTATGCCTTGCTCAGTCCTGTCAATTGCCCTGCTGTAATTTGTTTACCCAACATGTCATGTTTGTTTATCTAAGGAGAACACCTCTAGTGAACTATGGACCCCGGTCCAATCTTTACCATTGATACATCTTCCACTATTACTGTTTACTTGCTGCAAACCACCATTACCTTCCACACCATACAATTAATCCTTTATTATAGCAAACCGGTGAGATTGACAACCTCACTGTTCGTTGGGGCAAAGTCTTGAGTTTTGTTGTGCAGGTCTCAAGTTGCTAGAAACACCTTTGAGTCGTTTCATTCCTCCTACTGGTTCGATAACCTCAGTTTCTTACTGAGGGAAAACTTTTTGATGTGCTCATCATACCTTCCTCTTGGGGTCTCCCAACAAAGTGTTCACACAGTCATCACCCCAGAGAGAAGCTGCAGTGGCTGATAGTTGCAGATCTGCGTCAAAATATGGAGCCACCTACATCTGATAAGATCCATTTCAGCATCAGAGAGAACAACTGGATAGATGGACTGTCTAGAGCAATGCAGGAAGCACTTGCCTGACTATGTGAGCAGAATATCAAAAAGATTCTCGGCCGTCGCTTCGCTCACTATGCCAGAAGTGACTCCAATGGAAAACCCTTGGACCTGCCAGGCCACCCTGAGTTGAGGCACCATGTGGATCATCTTGCTTCCATGCTGCATGAGAGTCAGAAGGAGCTGGACAATGCTCGTGCTGACGCCAACGAGAAGCAACTTGATGTCGCCAAGAGGGACCGGACCTTTGCCATCATCGTGAACGAGCGCAAGTCACTCCGCCGTCTGCGTGACAAGAAGGATCACATCATTGCTTGCCTTCTTCACAAGGTGTCATCTTTGGAGGAGACCGTCCATGATCGGGACATGCATCTTGAGGAGAGGGAGAACGAAGGGGAAGATATTCATGGAGATCCCGAGTCGTACCTTAGTGATGATGATGGCTACTTGGAGGACATGGACCAGGAGTTCCATACTAATGATGAGGAACACGACTTCATTGATGATGAAGAAGCCACCGGTTCTGATGACTAGTAGCACCAGAGCATTGTCGTAGGTGTGAGTTGTATCCGGTCCCACTGTATTGTAGCTTGCCAGAATGGTTCTTAAAACCATCTGTTTGTTGTTGTGCTGTGTTGGAATGTGTTTCTTGTATTGTGTGCTTGGAATGAATGAGAATGAGTTGTGGGCTTTCAAACCTTAGCCTTACTCAAAGTTTAAAAGCTTTTAAACCAAACCCAGAAACCTTAGAAAAATTTCTTGTAACAACTCTAGTTTTAATAAATAGTAATTAGGAATTGATTATGCATTCATGAGAATCATCATCATCTGAAATGCATGCAAGAAATAATAGCAAAACCTAAACCCTAATAGTTTCCCTCTCTATTTGAAATGTATTCAAAAGGGTTTTGCTATATTTGAAAAGTACAAAAATATTTGGAACCCAAATGGTTATAAAGGGTCTCTATGGTATTTTAAATATTTACAAAAGTTCTGGTATTTTGAAATTATACAAAACAGTTTACAAAATGAATATACACTGAGAAAGTCAAAAACAGAGAATAGAAAAAGAATCTGCAAATAAAAACTAATCCTAACCCTACTGGGCCAAGCCTATCTACTCCCCTCTCTCCTTGGCGTCGCTCACGCGCGCCCCGAAGTAGTTCCTAGCCCAGCTTGGCCCAGCACTCGTCCCACCTTGGCCCGTACCGCTTCGGCCTCTTCTCCATCGTCGTCTTCGCTCACGACAACAAGCTGCTGTGTGTCGCCAGCACTGCCGTCGGCCGCGATTCGCGCTTGCTGCCGCCCCCGGAGAGGAGGATAAGGACCCCGCCGCCGTCTCTATCTTCCCCTCTGTCTCTCATTCTTCCTCAGGATCCCTATCTCTTCCGTTCCTCTTCTCGCTGAAACCCTAGCTTGCAAACGCTGGCGAGCCCCGCCATATCCGACCACCCATTCGCCATCTGAGACCATTGTCGGCTTAGCCTCGTCACGCTGATGCTTCCCCTCGAAGGAATCGAGTAGGGGCGCTACGAAACATCGCCATCGACCTCGCCTTTCCCAACTTCGTCCGTCGCGTCCATCATCGATTCCTGCCATTCTAGATCTTCCACGGCCTCGCCGACCTCACTACCGTGTTCGTGGTGAGCTTCCGCACCTCCCAGTGCCTCCCAATCTCTCCCTCTCTTCCTGTGTTCCTCTCCCGCCGTGTACCGCCAACCAACGCCGCAGCACCTCGCCGCTGGTGTCTCTCCAGCGACCATTTCTTGGCGGCGCACCCACCAATCGACTCCCCGCGTTCACGCGCGTCTAGCTAGCCCTCCTCGCTGCCCTGCACGCGCCCAATCGCCAGTTCCATCAACGATCTGAGAGCAAGCCATGGATGATGTCAGCTTGATATCATCATGATGTCATTAAGTCTTTTTCTTTTTTCCTTTATCAATTTCAGTAAATCATTTCTATAATTATTAAATGCTGACAGGTGGGTCCACCCTATAAGTAATATAAACATATTCCGAAATGTTTCTGATTAATAAAAATGTATAAGTATTTCCAAAATGTAATTATTTTATACTATTCCAAAAATGATTTAAAATGAATTAAAATTGGAGAAATTCATAACTAATTCATTTTAAATCAGAAAAATACAAATAATATATCAAAATTTTCAGAAAAATAAGATCTAAACACTAGCATCAAAATCATGCATCATTAAGCAACTTTCATGGAAAGTATAATTAGAATAACAGAGTGAACCCCATAGGTGATTTCGAGAATTCCCCTATTCTAGGGTTTGGACCTCTTGGACCCTATTTAAAATGGTCAAGCATGTTTAGGGTTTAAATTTCAATAACTTTTAACTTGTCATATCATCATCCTTGATTGAGAATTGCATCAATGCCATGTGTTGATTGTTTCCCTTCCTTTCCGGTGTTTGCTTCTTCCCGGTAGAGTATGATATCGAGATCGAGATCGAAGCCCGAGATCAACACCGTCGAAGCTCGAAGACCAATACTTGATCAACTATAATCAAGTCAAGTACTAGGTGTCTGAAGCTCTGCTTTGTGGATATTAACAGGCAAAGGCAAGCGAAAGCCCACACATGATATAATCCTATGTTTTCAAGCATATCAATTCTTGCCATGTGCATATGATTCCAAAGTCTTTTATCGATAGATAGAGTAATCTTATCTGATGCATGTTACCTTTGAAGCCTATATTCCCTGATCCACTACTCCTAGCATAACTAGGGTTTGGCTTGTGAAGCGTTGCTAGAGTTGTTACATCTATTGTGCTTAGCCATGCTTAGCTGTTACCACTGGTCCATCCGATTGATGAATCAGAGTTGCGAATGAACCTAGTTTGACAGGATGACGTGGTGTGATCAGAGATGAAAGTAAATCATTCTAAGGATTGTATGGGAGGCCATGGTGGGTTGTGGTTTTTGGAGTCCCATACTTGCCACCCTTAGGACCCGATGTTCTTGCCTCTTGAACCAAGACGAGCGTACAGCCACATGGGGGCCTGGAAACCCCCTCGACCAACTAACTTACCGAGTAGATTCCATGAGTCACATAGTTCGGGCTTTCCATTCGACATACGCATTCTATTTCTTCTCGTTGGAGGTGAAGGAGGTGCATTCATAACAGGTAGGTAAGCGTGGCCGGTAACAAGAGATGCCCGACATCCGTAATCTTGAACCCCGCACACATCATCAGGGACCGGCTTCGGGACTCAACCCGTTAGGGCGGCATCTCCCTAGTGCGTGAATCATGGTCTCGGCGAAAGCAAGGTAAAGGTCGTGTCCAACCACTCTCTTCCGGCCTTCCAAGGAAGAGGGCTAATCTATAGTGTTATTAAGAATCGATTGGTACGTGTGGGTAAAGTTGTACACCCCTACAGGGTTAAATATTCTCGAAAAGCCATGTCTACGGTTATGGACGACTTGGGAACGGACGTGAAGATCATAGAGAACTTTAACCTAATTGTAAAACTTGGCAGATCAATGTGTGCATAAGGATGCTTCCTCATGGGTACGAGGGGGTGATCCTAGGTAGGTTCCGCTGATGATGATTCGATGGATATCAAAAGATGATCAAAACTAGAGATGTCGCTCTCTTATCCCTTTTTAAAAATATTCTGATTAGTCGAGATTCTTCTCCCTCTTGTTTTACAAAAGCAAAGATGACTTTATGCAAAATAACTCCACCAGCCATAAGTCTTGCGGAGTACACCCTGTACTCACCCTTGCTTCGTTGATACTTTTGCAGCAGAGTAAGTGTTACCATAGAAGATGAGTTCTTCACGGCATCGACATCGACGAGTAGTTTGGAGTTCCCAGTCGGCAGTCTGGGATCTATGGATTGGACGTCATCGTTATGATTCAGGCCTCTTAGGACATTTGTTAAGTTTTCTATACTTAATAGCATAATTTTCCTTCTGTTGTTTGATGTTTATGGTCAGTGACCTCTGCTTGTAATATTTTGGTTCTTTGCTCAGTTATGAGCTTGCCATAATAATATTTGTGTCGTAGGGTCACTGTTGTGTTATCAATTCTCCCTCTGTACGCTTTTGAGATTTAGGTTAGACTTATATCAGATAGAGGTCTAGGATTTGTCTTGCCCTAATCCCGGGGGTGTCACAGGTTTTGGTATCAGAGCAGTACCGACTGTAGGAAACCCTTTCTATTGGTCGATGTTGAGTCTAGTACTTGTGAAAACTATTTTCAAAGATGAAAATTATGTGCGAAAACTCTGGTATGCTTCTTTTTCTTCTTATCTAGTTTCGCTCTAACTCTGGGTCACCTTATCTTGTGTTGATTTGGAAAAGTTTTGCTATCTCGTCTCCTCCTTCAAAACTTAGGTGCCTTCTTGGCATGTCGTTTCTCAACCATTTGACCTAGTGTTGAGTTCTCTAGAGTCAGTTGTGTGTGTTTCTTGTTACTCTTTGCTCTTGTTCATATGAGAGATTTCTTTCTATCATAATCTTTTTGTTTTATAGGTCCACAACATCATGTTGATGGTTCATCAATGTTCTGTTCTAGGTCTCGAGGTTTCCTTTCGCCTCGTGTGCCTCCTTTTTATTTGCTCGAGTACTTCAGAAGTTGTATCTTCTTTTGGAAGATACCTCGTGATTGCTAGCTTGTAGTGTACGCTTTGTCACTCAAGTTGTAGTTACTTATTTCTTTGGGTTCTAACCCTTGGACTTGAACCTAAGATCCCCGATTGTGATGGATTCTGGTGTTGCGAATCTTGTACATGAAGCTGACCTTTAACCCAATATCTATTTCTTTTACCCCTGTGGTTAATGTTTACACATTACCTCAGAATGGATAGTACCTTCTAGTATAGCCTTCAAGCTTGTGGATATTGTCGCTATTGAATAGTGACGATAAAGGACTTCCCCTACCACATGCTATGGCAGATGTTCTTTAATGGAACTAAATAGATCATGACAAGATTTCTCCTAGTGAGTCTCGCATCTATACTCGTGACTCTGCCACACCTTTCCCATCTCTGCATTGGTCTTCGGGAGATTATTGACTTATGCATCCACATCTCGGGAATTCTATCCTGAGCCTGTTCTTCCTTACCTTGTTGTTTTCTGACCTTTGTCTATCAGTTGGTAGCCAAGTAGTAAATGTGCATTGGTGTCTTCCGATGCAAGATACTCTTGTGGTTCGTCAAGACAAAACAGTTTGGGATGTCAGGAGAAACAAACTCCAGTACCTCATCATTTCTAAGACCAGGTCAAAGTGTTGTAATCCGCAGATCAATAAGCATTTATTAGCTTATGTTATGCTCTACCTTAAGGTATCACACACTTTCTATACTAAGAGGTCCTGCTGAATTTCATGACCCTCTTAATGAAGTGATACTCTTACACATATTACCAACCCTTCCTCTGGGCTTTTACGCTCAGGAATAGTGCGTGTGCGTAATAATGTGGCCATTTGAGATTCTTAGCAATTCTTATTGCTTTGAACTTTAAGGACATTTGTATCATTCTTAGAGTGATTGATTAACCCTATCACTAAGCGAAGTTTTATTGTGTTACCAAGTCCGCTATTCTAGTGCACCCTCTTTAGTCAAAAAGTTAGGATTATGCTGAAGCTTTGAGACTATGTCTTCTTTCCTTACAAAGCAAGTTCCCTCTTGAGCTAAGTGACTGTAACACCCTCGGAATCGACCCTATGCAAGTTTTAGCGCTTTCCGCCAAACCCGCATAGAAACGATTCAAAGGTGCCCACCAGGCACTTGCGTGCAGGTGGAAAACAAAGTAATATCATTACACAATAGTCCTCGATGGAACCCACAAAACATATATATACAACAGCGACTCAATGAGTCAAGAATACAGATATACAATACAAAGATCCAAATCACCTGGAAAACGATACAGCGTCCGAGTACGGACAAGATGCAAATTGAGCTAAGAGCCCTGAAGAATAACCAATGGCGTCCATAACCCTGCCCAGGCCAAGCCGGAAGGGTAACCCTGCTAATGACGTCGATCTCAAAACCTGCTAAAGACAAAGGGGTGCCGACAAAGGGCAAAGGAAAAAGAGAGCGGTCAGTACTAAGGCCAGTACACGGTGAGACTAGAATTCGGCGGTCCTCGCCTACATAGGTATGGTGGACTGAAGCGGCAGCGCAGCATGCACTAAACAACCTATAGAGACTCGATATAACTATCGGCTATCAGAGAGGGATAAGAAAGACCTATTCGGAACCAACCTGATTCTACCACCAAACATACCCATCCTGGTATTCCCCCTCGAGACCAAACGAGGAAGTCAACCGAGGAACTCACACAGTTGGCAGTTTTATTCATTCCGTTATAGTTGCGGCAATTACTAGTCAAATATAGATAGCATGAGTCATCCTGATATAATAAGCAGTGGGCAGTTTTAGTTAACCATTCCGTTGTAGTTGCAACACTTACTAGTCAGATACGAATAGCATGAGATATCCCAAACCCAGCAGTTGTTGGTACTTTTATTTAGCCATTCCGTTGCAGTGAAGCTGATTACTAGTCATATCGGAAACAAGTCAAATTATAACGGTAAACTTTAGTTATAGTTGTCTATGATCGAGAACTGTGCTCCAAGTCGTCCATAACCGCGGACACGGCTTCTCGAAAAGATTTAACCCTGCAGGGGTGCACCAAAGTATCCACATGCACTTCGACCCTTTTTGCCAGATCAGTTAACATACACCCATCGGTATGTCGGCGGGGCCTAAGTCATGACGTTTCCCAGACCCAAAGCAAGTACATGGGGGCCACCCCACTAAGCTACCCGCAACGAAGTTGGCCGGCTCCGGAACGGACCCAGGGTTTGCGTCAGTGGCTGTAAACGATTGGGAACCCGAAAGTGTGACTAGGCTTGTCGATACCGCGAAAACACTCCGCAATCCTAAACAGTACAGGTGCTCCACGCACAATCTTGAATAAAGCAGTAAAGCATGGCATAAGTACAGGATAGTAATAAAGCCCCAAACTACTTTGTGGCCCCCAGTACAGTACTTGGAATCAGGTACTAAATCGATGGGGGTGCCCACACACCCCACCTGTGGTTAGCGCGCTCGATCTCGGAATAGGTGTCAAGAACTCGGGGTCCTACGGGACACCAGTGAGCGGTTAAAAACCAAATATTGTCTATTACCCACTGGTGCCTCTGCATTTACCTACTTTCAATTTTAGTTATTAAACAGCAATTAAAGCCATGATCATCTCCAACATTAAACATGCGGCATTACTCCAACAACTGTGGTACTTGACGACACGCAACAGCACTTGAGCAAGCGACTACGACGCGCAAGTCCAACTATCTACCAACCAACAGGTAATAGGATGTGTCCAAGGCAATATAAGGCTGCAAGGGATATCACGGATACGAAAACTAGAGCATCGCAACACAGATAGCAATAGATCAACAGGGGGGAATAAATACTATAAAAGTAAGATAGGTAGAAAGGGGGAGGTGCTCGCCTGAAAACATTGCCGAAGGTTCATCCGAAGGTCGGGTCGACACTCGCATCAACTCATCGGCCTAATCCGCGAAGAAGCAAAACACTAGAAGAAACACCGGATGCACTATTTAATTCTATGACATAAGAACGGGCATGATGCATGTATGATGTATGGCATGGCAAGGATACGATGCAATTAGGCAATATTAACGGAACTGGGGTCCCGGCAAATATTTAAGTGGTTCAAGTTGTTTAGATACCCCACAATTTAAATGTTGTCTTAACATGGCAAAAGATAGCACCGGTTCGCTACACGAATTTAAATGGGACCAATATAAGACTAGATTTGCCCGCATATGGATCCCATATTTAATTTAGGTGAATCGTCGATACACCCCCAAACACCCATAATATGTATGCAAGCATGGCAATTTAATATGCACAAATTAAACATCATGTTATAAAAATATAGAGGCTTAGGGTCACACATTAGGGGTCTTGACGCTCTTGGTCCGGAGGGGTTCGGGGATCGGTCTCGCCGGGATCGGTCTTCGGATCCAAATCCACCGGGAGGCAGAGAAGCGCCGAGGTTTGGTCCTTAGATTCCGGGAGGAAGAGCTCGACGTTCCCCTAAGACGATCTTGTCGGTTTCACCATGAAGGCCTTGGGGTTCCGGCTTTGGTGTTGATGGCGAACTCAGATGGATGCCGGGGTTCATATGATTCGTTCGAGTCATTGAAGATCTTGGGGTTGGAGGGTTCTGTGTAGGAGATCTTGGTGTGATTCAGTGCCTCGGTTCATGTGTAGCTTGTTACCCTCGAAGCGAAGTTAGTCGATGTAGCTTTCGAATTCACCATACCAAAAACAACGCAGGCACATGGCTGTGAGTTGGGCAGCCACGCGAACGTGACTAGCACCAACACGACAGGATCCACCCAAAAGGCAGCAGGCAGAACCAAAACGAGAAGGCGGGGTGCAGAGGATGGCGGGGTCGACGGCGCGCAGGTTGCAGCGACGGCCGGAGGGGGACTGCAAGGGCGGAGATGAGCGCACGGTGGAGGTCGCAGGCGGCTCCAGGAGGGAGTCGGTGGGGCAGAGGCGAGGGCACGCTGCAGGACGGGCCAGATGCGGGCCGGGTGCTGGAGGCCGACGGACGGGGAGGAGCTCGCGGGGACATGCGACCCAGGGCGGTTGGGTACAGAAGATGGTCGGTGACGGCGCGCTCGAGGCCTGGTGGAGGTGGCCAGGGCGGTGGTTCTGAAGGGGATGAGGCATCGCAGATGGCGGAGGGAGAGGGGACGGGCGCAGGTCGCGCTGCCGAGGCGGGCGCCGGGCGTCGCGCGCGGGGCAGCGAGATGTGGCCAAGGTGAGGAGGAACCGCAGCGGCGGCGGCTGGACACAGAGGGGCGTCCCGAGCGGGCGACGGCAGGGCGGAGTCAGGCGGCCGCAGATCTCGCGGGAGGCGCAGAGGGCGTCGTGACCGAGCAGATCCGGCTCGAGGGGAAGGGGCCCGGCGAGGGGACGCCGGCGGCGGGGTCAAGGCGGGGGCCACGGCCGGAGACGAGGGAGGCGGGCGATGCGGCTCTGGCGGCGGGGATCCGAACGAGAGGGAGGATGCGAGCGATGGGGGCGCGAGTGGTTGGTGGGGCCAGACGCGGGGTGGAGCACGAGGCGGTCGGGGGAAGGTTGGGTCGGGAGCGGTCCAGGTGGGGCCCGGCTGGCGGCTCAGGTGGCGTGCTGGGCGGGAAAAAATTGGCGGCGGGGTGCCGCGCGGGTGGGGACAGGCGGGTGGTGTGGTGCCAGGTGGGCCAGCAGGTGGCAGCTGGGGGGTGAGGTGGCAGGTTAGGAGTGGATGGGGTGGAGGAAGTGGTGAGGTGGCGGGTGGTGATTGGCCAGGGTGATGTGGCTGGGGATGGGTAGGTTAGGATTAGGTAGGAAAAGATTTGGGGTAGCTAGGATTTTATCTAGAGGTGGCCAGCTGGGCTTTCGGGCCTGGCGGGCTTCCTCCTAAAAACAATTTAAAATTTTTATTTGTTTAAAACGGGGCTTTTGCAAACCGTGAGTAGACAAAACAAAATAATCCGGAGACCCAGGTTTTGTGTTTGAATAAAGACGGGGCATTTAGAAAACAAAAACAGATTTTTCGACAATAGTTTTTAAACAAACCATGCAAGATGATGACGATGCTCAAATGCATTGTGGCATGATGATTTGAGCATGCGGTCATGACGATGCAATGCACAAAAACAACGCGATTTTCTAGTAGTGATTTTTGCGGGGCGCCACAGTGACATATCAGTGGTCCGTGATATTCTAGATGTCTACTAGAAGTATCTCCATGTTGCCACATGACCGTGTTGTCAAGTTCTTGAGCAAGCAAGTTCTCTGAACTGCTCCTTTCTCCAAGGATCCGTACTGGATACCCCTGAATTAGTTGGTTGAGCTTAAACAACAACTTGGAGAGTTGTAAGACGAAAGTGCTATCCAACTTTGCTCCTCTTTAAAAGGGATGTCTAGTTTTGTTCGTGCTGAAGTGAAATATTATGTGCTTTGTGGATTGTTATCTTCCCTCCTTTGATTTGATTTGGGCAATCGTCAAGTCAAACTCAGTTCCAAGGATTATCTTGATGGTGTATCTACTTGTGATGTTTCACTTAATTACATCTTCATGTTCTCCGGTCTGACCAATGTCTATGCCTTGTTCATATAACATATGATTCCATCTTCTTGGAGTGTATAGATAAGTTTGTTATTGATCCCATCAATGACATCCTTACCTTCTCTATGCTAGAAAAGATTCATGTGGAACAGTTAGCATTAATGTTGGAAACTTTTGAGAACCATCTTTGTGTTATCTCAAATTATGTGTTCTGGATGTTAGAAGTAACCTTCTTTGGTTCATGTGCAATTGTTAAAAGATGTCGTCATGGATTCGAGTAGAGTTGTTCTTGTTTCCTCGGGAATCATTCCAAGTTAGTCAAGCATGTGCGAAGTATTCTTGATATGGTAGGTTGATATCTTCACATATCGAGAATAACCTCCAAGCACACCAAGCCACTGGTTGATTCATTCACGGAAGATAAGAAGTCCAACAGAACTTTAATATCCTCCTAAATGTTTTCCAACAAGGATTCGGCTGTGTTTCGTTGCAAACAATTCATGTAGATGCAATTATCTTTTGATAACTTGCTATGACATGGGTGCTGCAATCTATCTCATCTTTTGGAGCTTAAAATTGAAGTCCGTGTCTTGAGAATCTAGTGACTTTACCTCTGTGGTAAATATTGCACCCTTTCTATTCGGACATGCTGAGTCTGAAGCATCTCTCCACCTAACCAAAGTTGAATCTGAAGCAGCAATGATGATTGGTGTTCCTCAAGGTTATGATGTAGGTCTATTGTAATTCTGGCAAGATTAATGTATTGGTTGGCACAATTAGTGAAGATCTATTGCCATATTCCTTGAATCAGCAATAACAATCACTCCTCATGAGGCCTCTTCTATATTTTATTATAGGAGTTGTGCTTCTGGTTTCCTTTGTATCCGAAGTCCGAACTTTACTTGATGACTGGTTAAAGGCTTGTCAGTAGCCTACTAGCAGTGTTTCGAACATCAGGGAGAACATTTAAAGTAGATTTGCTAAATGTCTCTCGGTCGATCTTCTAGACCCTTTTACGTTGGCAAGCGTCTTGTTATGCCAAGTACTTGGAGTCTGAGAATGAAGTTTCTTTCTTCTCGTGTCATCAGAATTTTCTAAACTATTCATCTTGGTGGTGTAAAGTGATATCATGATCTTTGGCAAGGATTTTGATAGTCCTGGATGAATAAACAGTTTCCTTCCCGCTTTCTTAAACATGTTTGAGGAGAGACTAAGATTTTGGTAATCAATAGTTTCTTTTGCTACATGTTCCTTGTGACTCTTATGAGTCCTCTCCACCAAAATACCTTTCTTTCTTATCCTTCTGTTGAATGAAATAGTGACCCTTCTGTGTCAAAAGTAGTTCAACATCTTGGTTTTGTTGGTATCCATCTCTTCCACCTGTAAAACTCTACTTAAGCTGTTTAGTAGAGGTTTACCTCTCGAAGTCTGTATTCTTTTTCTATTCTGTTGGAAGTCTCCTTCTCTTAGAACTTTACCCTCTTATGTAATTTCCATGGTCTCAATCCTTATGAAGACCAATTATCTGTCACCTTGAAACCTTCACCTTTTGTTTCCTCTGTTACCTTGATGTGTTTCATGTCCGTTGGCTCTAGAGATGTTTGTGAAACATCTATCCCTGAGTTAACCATGAGATACTCATTTTGTGGTTCCTTGTCATTCCCTCTCTTCCTTAGTGTGAGCAGCCACCTCGAAGATTATGAAGCGCTTCGTCCACTCTTCATGGTGGCATGGATCAACCTCTTCGAGAAGATCGTTGAAGTTTAGTGTAACCATGTTCCTTTTATCTTCCTACCTAGGAATCTCGGGTCGAGATTCTTTTAAGGGGGATAGAATTGTAACAACCCTAGTTTTAATAAATAGTAATTAGGAATTGATTGTTCATTCAGGAGCATCATCATCATCTGAAATGCATGCAAGAAATAATAGCAAAACCTAAACCCTAATAGTTTCCCTCTCTATTTGAAATGTATTCAAAAGGGTTTTGCTATATTTGAAAAGTACAAAAATATTTGGAACCCAAATGGTTATAAAGGGTCTCCATGGTATTTTAAATATTTACAAAAGTTCTGGTAATTTGAAATTATACAAAACAATTTACAAAATGAATATACAATGAGAAAGTCAAAAACAAAAAATAGAAAAATAATCTACAAATAAAAACTACTCCTAACCCTACAGGGCCAAGCCCATCTACTCCCCTCTCTCCTTACCGTCACTCACGCGCGCCCCGTAGCAGTTCCTAGCCCAGCTTGGCCCAGCAGTCGGCCCACCTCGGCCCGTACCACTTCGGCCTCTTCCCCATCGTCATCTTCGCTCACGACAGCAAGCTGCTGTGTGTCGCCGGCGCCGCCGGTGGCCGCTACGCCGCGATTCGTGCTCACCGCCGCCCCCGAAGATGAGGATAAGGACCTCGTCGCTGTCTCTATCTTCCCCTCTGCCTCTCATTCTTCCCCAGGATCCCTATCTCTTCTGTTCCTCTTCCCGCTGAAACCCTAGCTTGCAAATGCCGGCGAGCCCGCCATCTCCGACCACCCCTTCGCCATCTGAGACCACTGTCGGCTTCGCCTCGTCACGCTGATGCTTCCCCTCGAAGGAATCTAGTAGGGGCACTACAAAACATCGCCATCGACCTCGCCTTCCCCGACTCTGACTATCGCGTCCATCATCGATTCCTGCCATTCTATATCTTTCCCGGCCTCGCCGACCTCACTGCCGTGTTCGTGGTGAGCTTCTGCACCTCCCAGTGCCTCCCAATCTCTCCCTCTGTTCTTGTGTTCCTCTCCCGCCGTGTACCGCCAACCAACGCCGTAGCACCTCGCCGCTGGTGTCTCTCAGGCGACCATTTCTTGTCGGCGCACCCACCAATGGACTCCCCGCGTTCACGTGCGTCTAGCTATCCCTCCTCGCTGCCCCGCACGCGCCCAATCGCCAGTTCCATCAACGATCTGAGAGCAAGCCATGGATGATGTCAGCATGACATCATCATGATGTCGTTAAGTCTTTCTTTTTCCTTTATCAATTTCAGTAAATCATTTCTGTAATTATTAAATGCTGATAGGTGGGTCCACCCTGTAAGTAATATAAACATATTCAGAAATGTTTCTTATTAATAAAAATGTATAAGTATTTCCAAAATGTAATTATTTTATACTATTCCAAAAATGATTTAAAATCGGAGAAATTCATAACTAATTAATTTTAAATCAGAAAAATACAAATAATATATCAAAATGTTCAGGAAAATAAGATCTAAACACTAGCATCAAAATCATGCATCATTAAGCAACTTTCATGGCAAGTATAATTAGAAGAACATAATGAACCCCATAGGTAATTTCGAGAATTCCCCTATTCTAGGGTTTGCACCTCTCGGACCCTATTTAAAATGCTCAAGCATGTTTAGGGTTTCAATTTCAATAACTTTTAACTTGTCATATCATCATCCTTTATTGAGAATTGCATCGATGCCATGTGTTGATTATTTCCCTTCCTTTCTGGTGTTTGCTTCTTCCCGGTAGAGTACGATATCGAGATCGAGATCGAAGCCCGAGATCAACACCGTTGAAGCTCGAAGACCAATACTTGATCAACTATAATCAAGTCAAATACCAGGTGTCCGAAGATCTGCTTTTTGGATATCAACAGGCAAAGGCAAGAGAAACCCCACACATGATATAATCCTATGTTTTCAAGCATTTCAATTCTTGCCATGTGCATACGATTCCAAAGTCTTTTATCGATAGATAGAGTAATCCTATCTGATGCATGTTACCTTTGAAGCCTATATTCCCTGATCCACTGCTCCTAGCATAACTAGGGTTTGGCTTGTGAAGCGTTGCTAGAGTTGTTACATCTGTTGTGCTTAGCCATGCTTAGCTGTTACCACTAGTCCATCCGATTGATGAATTAGAGCTGCGAATGAACCTTGTTTGACAGGATGAAGTGGTATGATCAGAGATGAAAGTTAATCATGCTAAGGCTTGTATGGGAGTCCATGGTGGGTGTTGGTTTTTGCAGTCCCATACTTGCCACCCTTAGGACCCGATGTTCTTGCCTCTTGAACCAAGACGAGCGTACAACCACACGGGGGCCTGGAAACCCCCTCGACCAACTAACTTGCCGAGTAGATTCCATGAGTCACATAGTTCGGGCTTTCGATTCGACATACGCATTCTGGTTCTTCTCGTTGGAGGTGAAGGAGGTGCATTCATAACAGGTAGGTAAGCATGGCGGGGAAAAAGAGATGCCTGGCATCCATAATCTTGAACCCCGCACACATCATTAGGGACCGGCTTCGGGACTCGACCCGTTATAGGAGCATCTCCCTAGTGCGTGACTCATGGTCTCAGTGAAAGAAAGGTAAAGGTCGTGTCCAACCACTCTCTGCCGGCCTTCCAAGGAAGAGGGCTAATCTATAGTGGAATTAAGAATCGGTTGGTACGTGTTGGTAAATTTTACACGCCTGCAGGGCTAAATCTTTTCGAAAAGCCATGTCCGCGGTTATGGACGACTTGGGAATGGACGTGAAGATCATAGAGAACTTTAACCTAATTGTAAAACTTGGCAGATCAATGTGTGCTTAAGGATGCTTCCTTATGGGTACAAGGGGGTGATCCTAGGTAGGTTCAGCTGATGATGATTCGATGGATATCAAAAGATGATCAAAACTAGAGATGTCGCTCTCTTATCCCTTTTTAAAAATATTCTGATTAGTCTAGATTCTTCTCCCTCTTGTTTTACAAAAGCAAAGATGACTTTATGCAAAATAACTCCACCAACCATAAGTCTTGCAGAGTACACCCTGTACTCACCCTTGCTTCGTTGATACTTTTGCAGCAGAGTAAGTGTTACCATAGAAGATTAGTTCTTCACGGCATCGACATCAATGAGTAGTTTGGAGTTCCCAGTCGGAAGTCTGGGATCTATGGATTGGACGTCATCATTATGCTTCAGGCCTCTTAGGCCATTTTTAAGTTTGCTATACTTAATAGCATAATTTGCCTTCTGCTCTTTGATATTTGTGGTCAGTGACCTCTGCTTGTAATATTTTGGTTCTTTTCTCAGTTATGAGCTTTCCGTAATAATATTTGTGCCGTAGGGTCACTGTTGTGTTATCAATTCTCCCTCTATACGCTTTCGAGATTTAGGTTAGACTTATATCAGACAGAGGTCTGGGATTTGTCTAGCCCTAATCCCAGGGGTGTCGCATTTCCCTCTTGTCTCATGATCTATCTCAATCTTTAGATGCCTCACGGAGGAATCATCTCATCTCAAGACCCGATGGTCCAATTCTTGCAAATGTTAGTAGCTGATCGAGAAGCTGGTAGAACTGAGCATTAAGCCAATCTTGCCACTCTTCAACAGATCGCCCAACTAGCACATGACAACTAAGGTCATTAAAATTAGGATCATAATGGATCCAAACTTAAGAACTTCCAGAACACCAATCCCCCTATCTTTAGCAAGTCAGAAGAGCCCTTAGATGCCGATGATTGGCTGCAGTCTATGGAGAACAACTTGGAAGTTGCCGGAGTAGATGAGGAAGAGGAAGTACTGTTTGCCACCCACTATCTGGTTGGGTCTGCAAGAGCATGTGGAATAGCACCCGTACCATGAATGGAGGACAGATGATTACTTGGGATGAATTTCAAACTCAAGTTCAGCCGAACCCATGTGCCACCAGGTTTGATTCTGCGAATGAGGAATGAATTCAAGGATCTAAAGTACGGAAGGATGACTGTGGTAGAGTACCATGAAAGATTTCTATCTCTGTCTAGGTATGCCCCTGATGAGATTGGTACTGAATCCAAGAAGAAGGAGAGATTTCTGAATGGTCTGCCTGATGAGATGCAGATAGTGTTAGTCAATATCCTGTTTGCTGATCTAGAAGCTTTAGTGGATTCAGCTATCCATATGGAAGGAAAGATCAACCAAGCTACTGAGAACCGTAAGCGTTGTATGATGCATCAACCTGGACCCCACCATACCCCAAAGTATCGCCCCAGTTCGTCTGTTAGATTTGCACCAAGGAACACTAGGCCACCTATGTCCCGCCTGAACTTTCCCAACCGTAGCGGAGAAAACCCAAGACCGGGAGGCAACAATCAGTATCACAATGGAAATCCCAATAACTTCAACCGTGCACCGCCAAGGCCCACCAACACCAATAACAATACTGCCCCAATGACTGGAAGTAGTGTCATACCTGTTGCAGGGAAGGACAAGTCAATAATCACCTGCTTTGAGTGTGGAGTGACGGGCCACTATTCCAATGAGTGTCCCAAGAAGATTGCTGCAGCACCCAATGTCACTTCACCTACCCAACAGTAGCGTCGTGTCCAACCTTGAAAGATATTCGCCCCAGGCAACCCGAACAACCGTGCTGGCCGTCTATTCCACATGAATGCTGAAGAAGCCCAGGAAGCGCCAGATGTCGTGATGGGTATGTTTTCTGTTAATTTAGTACTTGCAAGAGTGTTGTTTGATTCTAGAGCATCACACTCGTTTTTTACGAAAGAATTTGCATGCACTAGTAAGATTCAACCAACCAATTTGAAGCATGTTATGATAGTTCAAATACCTGGGTCAACTACCAAAGCTAGAAAAATTTGCAAGGCCGTAACCATCAGAATTCATGGAATAGATTTTTATGCCAATCTAATATTACTTGGAACCAAAGGTTTGGAAGTATTACTAGGAATGGATTGGATGTCGAAACATCAAGGACTCATAGATTGTGCCAAGAAAGCCATAACCATGACTAGTAGCACTGGAGTATTAGTTGAGCATGTGTCTGAGACACTGCCCCGTCAATTCAAGTGCAACAAGAGTTTAGCCCAACCAACCCTAGACCAAGTCAGAGTAGTCTGTGAATACCCCAATGTGTTCCCAGATGAATTGCCCGGTATGCCCCCAGATCGGGATATTGAGTTTATCATTGAACTAATCCCCGAAACTGGACCCATAGCTTAGAGACCCTGTAGTATGAACCCATCAGAGTTAGTAGAGATCAAGAAGCAACTGGATGACATGATTAGCAAAGATCTGATTCAACCAAGTCCATCACCATGGAGATAACCTGTTCTATTTGTGGATAAGAAAGATGGTGCCACCCGTTTATGTACGGATTACCAAAAGTTGAATGACGTCACAATCAAGAACAAGTACCCATTGCCAAAGATATAAGATTTGTTTGACCACTTGACCGGTGCCAGAGTATTATCTAATATTGATCTTAGAATTGGTTATCATCAACTAAAAATTCGTGCAACAGATATTCCAAAGACTGCCTTCACTACCTGATATGGATTGTATGAGTACAAGGTTATGTCTTTTGGATTACCCAATGCCCCCGCTTATTTAATGAATCTCATGAATAAGATTTTCATGAGCTTCTTGGATAAGTTTGTCGTTGTTTTCATCGATGACATTCTAATCTACTCCAAATCGAAGGAAGAACATGAACAACACCTAAGAATCATCCTTGGAACCCTTAGAGAGCATCAGTTGTATGCCAAGTTTAGCAAATGTGAATTTTGGTTAAAGGAAGTAGGATTCCTAGGACATATTCTGTCAGCCGGAGGAGTTGCTGTTGACCCTGCCAAGATTAAGGATGTTGAGGAATGGAGAGCCCCAATCACCCAAACCGAAGTTTGTGCATTTCTTGGATTAGAGGGATATTACCGCAATTTTGTTGAAGGATTTTCAAGCATCGCTAGGCCGATGACTCAGCTACTAAAGAAAGATCAAAAGTTTGAATGGACCGAAAAATGTGAAGCAAGTTTTCAAGAGATCAAGAAGAGATTGATTTCAGCCCCAATCTTGATCATGCCGGATATCACGAAGCCCTTTGATGTGTATTGTGATGCATACAAGATTAGTCTCGGATGTGTGTTGCTGAAAGAAGGCAAAGTGATATCATATCTGTCCCGACAACTGAAGCAGCATGAACAAAATTACCCCACCCATGACTTAGAGTTATCCGCCGTTGTTTTAGCCTTGAAGACATGGCATCATTACCTCATGGGTAATCGCTGTGAAATTTATTCAGATCACAAGAGTTTGAAGTATATTTTTAATCAGAAGGAGTTGAATATGAGGCAAATGAGATGGATAGAGTTAATCAAGGATTATGACCTTGACATTCACTACCACCTCGGCAAGGACAATGTGGTAGCGGATGCTCTTAGTAGACTGTCGTGTAGATTAAACACCATGATTATGGAAGAGCATCCAAGTTTGCATAAGGAGTTGGAAGATTTCAGAATGGAACTAGTTAGCGAAGGATTCCTAGCCAGTATTGAACTCCAACCCACTTTGATAGATCAGATCAAGGAAGCCCAGAAAGGAAATGCCAGTATCGACGGAATTAAGCGTCGTATCGGTACATGGAAGGTACCCGGATTCACGGAAGATGAAGAAGGAGTTCTGTGGTATAAAATAAGAATCTGTGTGCCAGCAGATTCAGAGTTGAAACAAGCTATTTTGCAAGAAGCCCATGATACTCTTTATTCTATTCATTCAGGAGGAATGAAGATGTATCCGTATTTGAAGGAGCAATTTTGGTGGCATAAAATGAAGAGAGAAGTCGGAAGCTACATAGCCAAGTGTGATATCTGTCAGAGAGTCAAAGCAGAACACCAATGACCCACATGACTGTTGCAACCTTTACAGATCCCAGAATGGAAATTGGATTCAGTTGGAATGGATTTCATCACCGGTTTGCCTACATCTAGTAGGGGAAATGACTCTATTTGGGTCATAGTGGATAGACTTTTCAAAGTAGCTCATTTCTTACCTGTCAAGACCACTTATCAGAGCTCAAATCTAGCAGAGTTGGATATTACTAGGATAGTCAGTTTGCATGGAATCCCCAAGAACATTGTGTCGGATCAAGGAACCCAGTTTACCTCAAGATTTTGGAAGAAAGTCCAAGAAGGTTTAGGAACCAAACTAAACTTCAGCACAACCTATCACCCGCAGACCGATGGACAAACGAAAAAAGAGTAAACCAAATACTCGAAGATATGTTGAGAGCTTGTGTGTTGGAATATGGATGTAAATGGGAGAACTGCCTGCCTTTCGTAGAATTCTCATACAACAACAGTTATCAAGCCAGTTTGCAAATGGCCCCATTTGAGTTTATGTATGAAAGGAAGTGTCGTACCCCCTGAATTGGTCGCAAGTATGAGAGAGTCAGATCTTTGGACCCGACATCATACGAGAAGCCGAAGAGAAGATTCACAAGATCTGTGAGCACCTCAAGACCACCCAGTCCAGATAGAAGAGTTATGCCGACAAGAGACGTCAAGATCTAGCCTTCAATGTCAGAGATTTTGTTTATCTCAAAGTATCACCCTTGAAAAGAATGTAGCATTTCCAACTCAAAGGAAAGCTTGCACCCAGATACATTGGACCCTTGAAGATTTTAAGTCGCCGAGGAGAGGTATCTTATCAGATAGAACTGCCAGAAGAGATGTCAGCTGTGCATGATGTGTTTCATGTCTCATTACTTCGGAAATGTTTAGAAGTTCCAAAAACAACAGAAGTTTTCAAGAACATCGATCACAGAGATGCGGAGATCAACCCGGACTTAACCTATCGTGAAGTACCCATCCGTATTTTGGAAGAAGCTTTCCAGACCACCCCGACTAGGAGTATCAAGTTTCTCAAGATCCAGTGGAGCAAACATACTGAAGAAGAAGCCACTTGGGAATGAGAAGATTACATGAGGACGGGGTTTCCCAATCTTTTTAGTTCCTAGTTTTTCCTGAATCTTGGGACGAGATTCTATTTAAGGGGGGAAGGTTTGTAACACCCCAAAAATATTAATGAGGATCAAGTTTTAATTAACCAAGGTTAGGGTTAACAAAAGATTTTATAAATTAAATTCAAATCTTATGCTTGTGGGTATGAATGCTTGCAATGCCATGTTTTATTGTTGTAAATGATGAGAAATGGTTTAAAGACCAAAAACATATCATCTAGGTCATTTCCCAACCAGATCAAAACAAAAGAAAATCTAAATATAAGGCATATGACCTAATGGTCATTTCTGCCAAAGTTAACCACTAGCTCAGTTTGAGAATCTCTAGCAACTAATCTCAAACAGAAACTTTTCCATTTCTTTTCTCCCCTTGCTATACCTAGTGACACTAAACCCAATGGAGCTTTCCAACTTTGCATAAACATTTTAAAACTCTTTTGAGAGGCAATTCAAAATTGAATCTATCTTATGTGTCAAGATAGCCATTTTTGGAAAACCACTCAAACCTTCACCACTTAGCAAACCATTACACCCACAGACTACCAAGATTAGTACCAGAACACCCACCAAAAATCACTGGAAAATCTGATGGTTTAGTTCTTGCGGCCATTAGATCGAACACTTCGTAATCACAGTACAAACTCAACAACTATTCACTATTTTGATCAATCCTTTGCTCACCATTGTGACCTCACAGAGCACACACGCCGTGCCCTTAACTCACCCAGTACTAGCCCGTGCAATGGAGCTCCTATCACTCGCTGTTTGACCCGTCCAAAATGGTACCCAAGCTCACCTTGCCACCCCGATGCAGACACGATCCCACGGACCGCGCTTCCCTCACCCACGATGTCTAGGAGGTAGCCCTGATCTCACCGCCTCTGTCTGAGCATGCCCCGAACAAAGACCGCTCGAGGAGACGCCAGCAAAGTCGTGCCCATTTAACGCCAGACCATGCTGGTCGCCGCGCCAGAGCGCCGAGCAATCCCGCACGCACACGCCGCGCCTCGCCCTCACCTTGCGCCATTACATTCGCCATGACTCTAGCAAGCTCCCAGACACGATCATTTGACCGCGTGAGCACCGTGACCACCATACGTCGTGACGAATGCCGTCGGTACAGTCATAGATCACGGATGTTCTAGAACGATTTAGACCATGCCTCGCTGTGCCACTGTGCGTATGACGATCACCCTGAAGCACCGCGTCAACCTATGCCCTTGGCCGTGCCCCTAGCTCACTGTAACCGCGTCGCCGAAGAGCCCGAGCCATGTCGTCGTGCCCCTTCACTGTAGTATAAATAGAGCCCTCCCCCACCCCAAAACGCACACCATTCCACTCCTCTCTCACCCAGGAACCTCTCTGACCCAAACCTGTAGCAAGGCGAACACCACCTCGCCGGAATTTCACCGGAGTTCGCCGCTGCAGAGGAAGGAAGGAGCCGAAGCTAGGAGCCACCCCAGGAGCTTTCGCGACCACCAATCGAACCATTGTCATCAACTCGTTCATTTGCCCCATCACCTGACCTAGCTGGAGCCCTAGTAAGCCCCCGACGACCCCCGCCGTAGCGCTAGGGTTTTGTCCCGCGCGTGCCCTGCGACGGAGACGATGACGCTCAGTCGTTGATCGCGCTCTAATCGTAAGGCCCAAAATAGCACATACCCTTCGTTTGAACATAGCCACTAACGTCTGGGACCAGCCTCAGAGCAGCCCGCTGCGCACGCGTTGTGTAGCTGGGCCAACTCATTTGCATTCCCGCGCGTAGCCCATCAATTCAAATTTAGTTTTGTTTTTTATTTGAAAAACCCCTTAGTGTAGGTAACGTTAAAAATCAATTCAGGAAGATTCACTACACCAAATTGAATGAATCTAATTTTTTTTGAAAGTAGATGAAAATCTCTAATCACTCCCGTTGGATTCAAATAGTTTGAAACTATAGATCACCCTGAGTAAAAATAACAAGACATTAGCTTTTAGCACTTCAAACATTTTTCTAAAATCAACCACAAGTCATTTTGAGTTGATTCCAACTCTCAAAAATCACGTTGGACAAGACCATTCTGAATATGTAAAAATATACATACTTACATACAGTAGACCTGGACCAAATTAAAGAATGGCTTTATAGTCATTTCTAGTCCCAAATTTTTTATTAAATAATAGTGTTAAGCTTTGTAAATTAGGCCAACCACTTTAAATAACATTCCCAAGTATTGGAATATGTGGAGATGCCATGTGTTAATATGATCCCATATTTTAATTGGAGAATATTAAATCTTAAGTAACTTTTCAATGAGTAGAAATTACTTTTCTAAAAATAAGATCAATAAAAATCTTGTCACCTTTTCTTGTAATGATAGAGATAATGCTAGATCATCTAGAGTCACTCCTTGTGTGTTAAGTAGAGGAAGTTAAGTATTGTTTGGTGACTGTGTACCTCATATTGATTTATAGATGCTAGTATCATTCTGGGCTACGAAGAGGAGGAATTCTATGAAGACGAAGAAGAGAACTTCGACCACCTTACCAGCCAAGGCAGGCTACATTATGCAAGCTATTCTATGCCATCTAAGAAAAACCATGCATGCCTCACTTGCAAGCAATTGTGAGACCCTTTTGACTATACCTATCCCAAGTTTTACTTGCAAACTTTAACTTTTACCCTTTGTTTTGCAAAGTTGTTCTAGCAGTTAATTAATTTATGATTAGTGGAAGATTAGGAAAGGTGCCAACAAGATCTAGGAGCTTAGTATAGAAAGAATCACTAGTTTAGTACCCCTTAAATAGTGACACCATCCTTGGTAGATGCCAGTGCTAAATTAATCTTGATCAATCTAGATGGGAACAAATGATTATGAAAACCTTGGAATGATGAGTCATTCTACTGAAATTTTTTGACATGTGTTAAGGAGACAATGAGTTTAAGATGATGATGAATAAAGTATGTGACCTGACTTTGATAAAAAAACTGATGGTTGGGTTCGGATGCGATACCATTCCAATTTTACCGTACAACCACAATACCCGAATTTGGGTCGAGCTTGACTAGAAGTTTATGTGTCTTAGTATGGGTTCCCTCGCGGAACGAGGTGAGCTGAGGATACCTTGTGATTGTTACTGTAACATACCAGCATTTAGGAACTAATGAAGGGTAGATTTAGGAATTTGGAATGTTGCATGCATTCATCAGTGAAAATGTGGGTAAATTTTTCGCCAAATAAAAACCTAAAGTGATCAAGGTTTCTTTCATACTTTGAGATTAGGTATAGTCTTGAAGGATGATTGTTATAGACTTTGATATGATCTTTGTGAACTTATGTGTTTTGGGAAATGAAATTTGAATTTAAAAACTTGAGTGTTTGAATTATAATTCAAAAGGATTTTTGAATGATGTTTGAGTATTTGATTTAATTAAGAAGTTGACCAATAATAACTCAAACTTTGTATAAAGAAAGGAATTAAGAATAAGAATTTCCATTTCATAATTTCATTCAATAAATAAGTTACAAAATGTAACTTATGAAAATCATCCACAATTTTTACAATAGTAAATAAATAAAGAATAATATTTCTTTAATTGATAATAGTACAATATTTATTACACAATAATAAAATAAAGATTACAAAAGGATAGAACTAAAATTACAAAAGAATAAAGAATATTACATTTGACTATTCTATAAATAAAGAAGAAAACCTAAACTAGAATCTTGAATTTCCAAGTCTGGTACCTGCAAAACAAACACACACAAAAAAGTTAAGGTTAAAATGGTATTACTCTCAGACTTGTCAGTGAAGTACACTGATCAAGGTTCATCATTGAGTAATCTTATAAAAAGGGGCAAGTTTCACCAATATGAAAGAATGTATCTTTCATAAATTCAAGCCATAAGGCAAATAGCAGTAAAGAGGGGCAAGTTTCACCAGCCAGGTAGAAGTAACAAGATGAAAGTAACTTTCAAAAATTCTGAACATATCCACATCTGTGCAGCAAGCACACAAGCAGCACACACACCAAACTACATGGTGTGTGCTGTCAACACCACAACAGCAGCACAACCAAATAAAACTATCAACACAGCCGTGGGAAATCAATCCCCACACCATTCCATTGCTTTTACACAATAAGCACAGCAGCCAGCAGCTACACCAAGCCAAAGCTAAGCCAGATCAAACCAACCAAAGCCCAGGATCACATCACCAAGATGGTGACATAAGGATAGGGAAGATCAGGAGGATAACAAGATCAAGATCAGGAGATGATGGGCTAGATCAAGGACAAGCCAGCAGCTGGAAATACCAGGGGGGCACCAGATCAAGCTACCACAAGATCAACCACAACATCAAGTGACAGTGATGAGTAAATAGATCATCACATGATCTATCTGTCTAAGATTAGACAAGCATACATGATCTATCTCTCATTCAAACTCTTAGAAAATAGAAAAGCATAAGGATCCAACTAAATCTCAGAACAACTTCATTGATTTAGCTATCAAGCTATATTCCAATTCAAGAATGAACATAGCTAAGATTAAACTTCTAGGCACATCTCTAAGACAAGAGTAGCACCTTAGAATCCAATCTTATGGATCTATATAAGTTATCAAGCTTACAAGCATCTTTTCCCAACTTTGATTCAAGCAATAATAGCTGGTATCACTATCAGAATCAATTCATGTGAACCAACTAGATAGAGGTCTAAATCCCTAAACCTCAGACCAACATAATTGGTCTTAGGGATTTAAGAAAGGAATTTTTCTACTTATCTTTAAAGCCAAACTCATTTTAAGCTAGGACCAACCCAAACAATGAAATAGAATCTAACTTGTGTGCCATACAAAGATGGTGTCACAAGAACAATTTTATATTAATTAGGTTAAGCATTCAATCTTCACAGATTCAACCAACCCACTGCAAATCATTTTCCTGTTCTTAAACACAGGAATCATAAACAATATATTCACCTATGTATATCTTCACTGTTTGAAACCATTTGATCTCAAACTACATCTGAATTCTTAAGCCAACATGTTTTAATACAGTGATTTAATCACACAACACTCACTGTCATTAACCAAGTAATGACAGTGGTGAAACAGTAAACCACAAGATTTCCAGGTATTGCTCCTATAGCAACCTTATCATTTGACCACATCAAAATTAATTCATAGAATCATCTGATAAGCCACTAGCACCACCACAGTTCATCTTAAGTAGCAAACCACAACTAACAATCATTTAGCATGCTTAGGGATAATCAACACATGATCCAATTCTTATGAACCCTAAGTAGAACCAAGAACCCTAATTAGGACAGGACAGTAACCAGGAAGGTCACCACCAACATCTAGTATAGATTGGCTTAGTACATAGAGCACGAGGGGAGAGGAATGACTCACCATGGCGGCACAGGGTGGCCGACGACCATGGCGGCACGGGGAGCACCCCCAGGGGGGCACTGCGACCCATACAGCACCACGGCGGCTACCATAGTCACGCCTAGGGGCGAGGTGAATCACCACAGCGCACGACAGCAGCAGCGGCGCCGGGATCAACGCCAAACCCAAACCCTAGGGTTTGGGACGGCATCGATTTGTCGCAGGAGAGCTCCATGTCCAAATCCAGTTGGACAGGAGGGAAGAGCGGAGTCGACAACCTCTTCCTACACCACGACGGCGGCCAGGACGGTCCACGACGGCGGGAATCGTAGGCGACGACACCACTGACCACGGGGTCAGGGAAGGAGAAGGAGAGGGGTGAGCTCGAGAGAGGAGACAGCGAATGAGTGGGCTAGGTGGGCCGAAAACCCTTCGGGGTGATTGTTTTGACCCTGCCCTATTGGGCCACAAGGGTCCAATAAGCCCAAATGGCCAGCCCAAGTCATTTAGAATTTGTTTTAATAAATAGGAAAAGACCAAAATGCCCCTGAACTTAATTAAATTCTAGAAAATAAAATAAAAGTCCAAAAATTATAAATAAAATATTTTTGGATTCACAATAATCCAAACTATCCAAATAAATTAAGATATAAAATTTTAGACATATAAATTTTAGTAAGAATTTTATAATTTATATATTCCTTATGGAATTTTACAAAATTATTGAAATATGATCAAAATAAATAAAAATCACTTTCATTATATATTAATATTGCAGTATTTTTGAAAAATACAAAATAAATATTGAATAACAATTTTTGATATTTAAGTGATAATTCTTAAAAGAATTACTAAATCAATAAAAGTCAAATAAAAGGGAAAAAATAAAAAAAATACAATATATATTATAAATATTAAAAAGTAATATTTATAAATCCTTTATTATTAAAAAGAATTTTTATAATAATGGGGAGAATGCATATCAAGTTAGATGATGCATTACATTACTTTGCATAATAATTGTGCTTCTTTAAATATTGTCCTTACCGGGCAATAATGATGTTTTTGTAGACATCGGAGCTCAAGGTCCAGTGCAAGCATCATACTTCACTACCTTGCCATCACAAGGAAAGTTCATCACTTGCTCATATCCTTTGAAGAGTCTTTATCAAAGTATTTGCAAATTGTGTTTTATCATATATACTCTAAAGAAAGAAAATATTATTTTCACAAATAAAGAAATCATAGATATCATACTAAGTGATGATATAATGGAGCAATATAACTTAGGGTTCTATTTGCAACAATGATGATCAATTAGGGACTTAATAACCCCTGACATCAGTGATTCTAGCGCCGTATATTACGCGTTAGTCATGAGATTTGGAATGGGACGGACAAGTCAGCTGTATCTTCTTCCTCTCGCATGAAGCCGGATGTGCAGGTCGTGCCTGTTATCCTCGTAGCATGCATATTAATTGGTAATTCGTAGAGGATATGCAGCATATGGGTGGGAACCCTCATCGTCCCACGATAGTTCTAGCATCTAACGGTTTGCACAAACCATTGCCGTAATTCATTATGTGGGCATGGTGTACACCAAGGAGGCAAGCGAGGTCGAGAAGGGGGCAGTGATTGGCTTGGACCAACTACTGGGCCCCATATCATGGAATTGTGGACGAGAAAGTACGCCCGGTTGTGCAACAAGGAGTTGATCTCTCATGGGTAAAGTAACGCACCTCTGCAGAGTGTAAGAATTGTAACTTGTTACTCCCTGTTCCGGGAAGGAGCTACGAACGCGGCAGGAAAGGAATTCCATGAAAGTTATGGTCAACCTGTGAAGGCTGATGGTCATAGATTTTTATAATAAAATCAATCTTTGAAGAAAGATTTACAAAAACTGCATAGTGCTAAGGACTTATAGTCCGAGGTGGTAGTTAGAGCATCAAACTTCCCACTTTGCACATAATGAACTTGTTGGGTAACGCTGTTACTCATCCTTTCCTTTGATCCCTTGCTTAGACTCTGAGGATCTCAAAGACGTGCCAATGTATGCAACCAAATGTCAAGAAGATGTGTTCTACGAGGAGCCTGACCTGTCAGGAGGTGTTGAAGGAGTGGATTACGAAATCCGCTATGGTGTTGATGATAACAAGTCCAACTAAGTACCCTAGTTAGTAGTAACCAATGGAGCCGAGTAGCATGAACTCTATAGAATAAGCTGCCGAGCTCAACTCCTAGTCGGAGTTGCTACCTTTAAATTCCACTGAGACACTTTATATTTTGGTTTGTAAGTTGAAACCTTTTGAAGTCTTGAACTTCTGGTATTGTAATAATAATAATGTGTGAATGTTTGTAATATGGACCCGCAATGTTTCTGTTGTACCACTCTGAGGGATGTGATATTTACGGAACGGTGTTCTGTGGGTGTCATGTCAACGACTATAGTGTACTACACATGCAGTGGTATGCTGGGTCACCGCAGTTGGTATCAGAGCAAATTGCTTTGACCTTAGGTTGGAAACCTAGTAAAGGGTATTACCTGTAGGAAAGTTTAGCAACGATAAAGAATTCTCTAAAAGTAATATAATGGGTATTCAAATGAGAATATTCCGTTATATGTTTTAGTGCGATAATTCTTTGTTATGATGCAATATATTATTGGTTACTAATCAAAACTATGGCACCAAAGTTTCCAAAACAGACTTTGGTAAGGAAAGAGGAGACTCTTGATGATTATTAAGGATCATTCACAGACCAACTTCGTCAACTTTTAAAGATCTTTAGTTGTCCAAATAGAATTCTAGTGAATACTATCACTTACCTTGATGGCCGGATGTTATCCAAGTATCGTGTGAGTATCCAACTTCTAGAGGAGCTTGGATTATATCACGATCTGCCTATAGGTGAAGGTAGGAGTCATTTAGCAGAATATCATGTTGTTGTGGAGGAGATAGCTAATATCCGGGAGCATAAAGCCAAGGAGTTAGAAGGTAGCACATTCTCTGTGATACCTCATGATTATATAGACTCAGGGCCTATACCGGATCATCTTACTTTGGTTAAGAAGCATCCTAAGTTAGCTTCCAAGTTTATGGATAGATACCGAACACTCGTTGCGTATTTTTACAAGACACATCAAGTGATTTTTGAAGATAAAAATGGCATGTTAAAGGATCTAACTGATCCGGAAAGGAGGAAGCAGTTAGCATTCCAGTTAGAGAAGGAAGCTGGTAGTAGTGCAATACCTATCTTTAAGGATATACCTATAGATCCTGAATCTTTTATACCATATCCTTATTCACCAAGTCCTGAACCTGTACATGATCCTACTATGGATATGAGGTATGCAGTACCACAGGGCTCAGCGCATGGTTCTGACTCAGAACTTCCTATTGAGAATTCTAATGGTTGGAGAAGGGGATCATATGAAGGATCTCATGAACATCAGATGTCCACAGATGGTTCTGACAGAAATGTTGGATAATCTAGCTGGATGGGTGCAAGGATTAACCCTAGTAATAGTAGTAGAAATGCCATGTCAATAGATAATGAGGATGAAGAAGAAGATCCTGAGGAGAGAGTGTTTGAATCATCAACATCTTCTCAAAACCCAGGGAATATACATTATCTAGTGTTTAACTATCTTGCCCAAAGGAGCACCTAGGAAGCAGCAGGATCTGCGTATCATGTTGACAACTCAAGGAATGAAGATCAAGAGATGCAAGCAGGAGATAATGTTGAATATGTTTCTAAAGACTTTTCAGCTGAGCTGGAGGGAGTCAATGCGCTCAGATTGAGTAATAACTCAAGTCTTGACACTTCAGACACAGAGTATGTTCCTTCTGGAAGGCCATTTGTTCCACAAACTGTGCGACGAACAACACGTCATCACAGTTGGACATCAGACATGTATGATGAACGTAGTTACTACTAGAAGTAGGCAGATATGTAGAGGTATCAAGTACCATGTATTGTACTCCAAGAAATAAGATAGTTAGATAAATTAGATAGTTTTGTGATTATACCTATATGGTATATGTTGTAATGACTTTGTATTATTATAATATTATGTATAATATGTGAAATGCATATTTGGATTTTCTTTGGATCTTCATTGTGTGACTAGTTCTGTGCGTAAAGTCGAGCTCAGAACACATGTGCATGATGTAATTCTGAGTATTCGCTTTATGTTGCAGGACTAGAGGGTCATGGATACGGGTGTAGAAATTGAAACTGAGCAAAAGCGAATGGAGCGAGAGGCCAAGGAGAAGGCCGATGCAGATGCAGCAAATCAGGGAGAATTGCCACCACCACCACCAATGAGGCTGTTAATGGATCAGAACTTTATGCAGTGTATGCAAATGATGCAAGAGACCCAGAACAAGTTCATGGAGGAGTTGCTGGGACGAGCAAATCAGAGGGAACCTAAAGGTGGAGGAGTAAGTCTATCTGATTTCCAGAATGCAAGGCCGTTACCTTTTGCATCAGCTCCTGAACCAATGGATGTAGAGGATTGGCTAGAGGATACAGAAAGGAAGCTGAAAACTGTAGGTTGCAATGATAAGGAGAAATTGAGGTATGCAACTCATCTTCTGACTGGACCTGCAGCATCATGGTGGGAGAATCAAATGGCTATGCAACAACCAGGAAGGGAGTTCACCTGGGAGGAGTTTAAGCAGAGATTCTGTGAATATCATGTTCCGGAAAGTGTTATGGAATTGAAGCAGAGAGAATTTGAAGAGCTGCAACAGGGATATACTAGTGTTATGAAGTATATCCGGGAGTTTAGTCAATTGCCTCGTTATGCTGAGGAGGATTTTAACACTGAAGAGAAGCGGAAGACATGTTTTCTTCGTGGGTAAAACCCATTCGTGAAAATGCAGCTAAGGTTAGCTAATAAGCAAACTTATCAGCAGTTGCTGGATGCAGCCATTACTTTTGAAGATGATTATAATAATGTCCAAGAGGATAGGAGGAAGAGAGCCAAGAAGGAAACCAAGAGAATTCAGGCAAGCAAAACTAAACCCAACCTGGAGTTCAAACCTCGGAACAGGAACTATGGCAATAATAACAATAAAAATAACAAGGTCAGTGGTGGAAATCAATCCAATCCGAGAAGGAATGTTATTTGTAACAATTGTGGAATTCCAGGGCATTTCCAGAGGGAATGCAAAAAGCCTGTAGTGAACTGTTACGGTTGTGGTCAGAAGGGGCATATCAAGCCCGATTGTCCGAGCAAACCACCAGGAGGTTGACCTACCAAGGGAGGAGGAAAAGCCAGTGGAGGAAATGGACAGCCCAATAAAGGAGGAAATAATGGCAAGAACAACAATGGCAAGAGGAACAGACCTACCGGGAAACTGAACTGTGCAACCCTCGAGGAGGTGGATAATTCGGAGCATGCAGTGATAGGTATGCTCAATATCCTTACCAATCCCGGCAAAGTTCTATTTGATACTGGTGCAACTACTTCATTCATTTCTGAAGAATTTTGTGATAAGTTCGGGATTAGAAGGGCAACGTTAGAAAGCCCTAAGACCGTAGTTACGGCAAGGGGAAATGTGATTGTACGCCACATAAAACAAGATTAGGTTATCTCAATCTATGGTTGTACATACTTCACAGACCTTTATGTGATTCCTTTGAAGGGAATTGCAGTAGTATTGGGAATGGATTGGATGATGGAACACGGAGCTCAGATAAATTGTGAGGAGAAAACTGTCTCAATCAAAACTCCAAGTGGATCAAGGATAGTTTACCAAGCAGATAAGCACAATCATATCATGGTGGATCTGTAGTTGAACTCAATGAAAGAGGTCAAATTGGAAGATATTCCTATAGTAACTGAATTTCAAGATGTTTCTCTAGCAGAGCTACCGGGAATGCCACCAGACCGGGAGATAGAGTTCACTATTGACCTAATTCCTGGTACAACCCCAATAGCTCAAGTATCATATAATATGGGACCCAAAGAGTTAAAAGAACTCAAAGAGCAAATTGATGAGTTAGCGAGAAAAGGATTTATTCAGGAAAGTGTATCTCCATGGGGAACACCAGTAATCTTTATGGATAAGAGATATGGTGGAAGAAGGATGTGTGGAGATTATAGAAATCATCTGATAAGCCACTAGCACCACCACAGTTCATCTTAAGAAGCAAACCACAACTAACAATCATTTAGCATGCTTAGGGACAATCAACACATGATCCAATTCATCAGTATCTAATCCACAGCAGGGTATGAACCCTAAGTAGAACCAAGAACCCTAATCAGGACATGAGAGTAACCAGGAAGGTCACCACCAACATCTAGTATAGATTGGCTTAGTACAGAGAGCACGCGGGGAGAGGAATGACTCACCAAAGGTCCTCGCTGGAGACTAGAAGAGGAAGCAGAGGTGGCCGACGAACATGGCGGCACGGGGAGCACCCCCAGGGGGGCGCTGCGACCCATACAGCGCCACGGCAGCGACCATAGTCACGCCTAGGGGCGAGGTCAATCACCACAGCGCACGACAATAGCGGCAACGCTGGGATTAACGCCAAACCCAAACCCTAGGGTTCGGGACGACATCGATCTGTCGCAGGAGAGCTCCATGTCCAAATCCAGTTGGACAGGAGGGAAGATCGGAGTCGACAACCTCTTCCTGCACCACGACGGCGGCCAGGACGGTCCACGACAGCGGGAATCGCCGGCGGCGACACCACTGACCACGGGGTCGGGGAAGGAGAAGGAGAGGGGTGAGCTCGAGAGAGGAGACAACGAATGAGTGGGCTGGGTGGGCTGAAAACCCTTCGGGGTGATTGTTTTGACCCTGCCCTATTGGGCCACAACAGCCCAATAAACCCAAATGGCCAGCCCAAGTCATTTAGAATCTGTTTTAATAAATAGGAAAAGACCAAAATGCCCCTGAACTTAATTAAATTCTAGAAAATAAAATGAAAGTCCAAAAATTATAAATAAAATATTTTTGGATTCACAATAATCCAAACTATCCAAATAAATTAAGATATAAAATTTTAGACATATAAATTTTATTAAGAATTTTGTAATTTATATATTCCTTATGGAATTTTACAAAATTATTGAAATATGATAAAAATAAATAAAAATCACTTTCATTATATATTAATATTGTAATATTTTCGAAAAATACCAAATAAATATTTAATAACAATTTTTGATATTTAAGTGATAATTCTTAAAAGAATTATTAAATCAATAAAAGTCAAATAAAAGGGAAAAATAAAAAATACAATATATATTATAAATATTAAAAAAGTAATATTTATAAATCCTTTATTATTAAAAAGAATTTTTATAATAATGGGGAGAATGCATATCAAGTTAGATGATGCATTACATTACTTTGCATAATCATTTTGCTTCTTTAAATATTGTCCTTACCGGGCAATAATGATGTTTTTGTAGACATAGGAGCTCAAGGTCCAGTGCAAGCATCAGACTTCACTACCTTGCCATCACAACGCAAGTTCATCACTTGCTCATATCCTTTGAAGAGTCTTTATCAAAGTATTTGCAAATTGTGTGTTATCATATATACTCTAAAGAAAGAAAATATAATTTTCAGAAATAAAGAAATCATAGATATCATACTAAGTGATGATATAATGGAGCAATAGAACTTAGGGTTCTATTTGCAACAATGATGATCAATTAGGGACTTAATAACCCCTGACATCAGTGATTCTAGCGCCGTATATTACGCGTTAGTCATGAGATTTGGAATGGGACGGACAAGTCAGCTGTATCTTCTTCCTCTCGCATGAAGCCGGATGTGCAGGTCGTGGCTGTTATCCTCGTAGCATGCATATTAATTGGTAATTCGTAGAGGATATGCAGTATATGGGTGGGAACCCTCATTGTCCCATGATTGTTCTGGCATCTAACTGTTTGTACAAACCATTGCCGTAATTTATTATGTGGGCATGGTGTACACCAAGGAGGCATGCGAGGTTGCGAAGGGGAAGTGATTGGCTTGGACCTACTACTGGGCCCCACATCATGGAATTGTGGACAGGAAATTACCCCCGGTTGTGCAACAAGGAGTTGATATCTCATGGGTAAAGTAACGCACCTCTTCAGAGTGTAAGAATTGTAACTTGTTACTCCCTGTTCCGGGAAGGAGCTACGAATGCGGCAAGAAAGGAACTCCATGAAAGTTCTGGTCAACCTGTGAAGGCTGATGATCATAGATTTTTATAATAAAATCAAACTTTGAAGAAAGATTTCAAAAAACTGCATAGTTCCAAGGACTTATAGTCCAAGGTGGTAGTTAGAGCATCAAACTTCCCACTTTGCATATAATGAACTTGTTGGGTAACGCTGTTACTCATCCTTTCCTTTGATCCCTTGCTTAGACTCTGAGGATCCCGAAGACGTGCCAATGTATGCAGCCAAATGTCAAGAAGATGTGTTCTACGAGGAGCCTGACCTGTCAGGAGGTGTTGAAGGAGTGGATTACGAAATCCGCTATGGTGTTGATGATAACGAGTCCAACTAAGTACCCTAGTTAGTAGTAACAAATTGAGCCGAGCAGCATGAACTGTATAGAATAAGCTGCTGAGCTCAACTCCTAGTCAGAGTTGCTTCCTTTAAATTCCGCCGAGACACTTTATATTTTGGTTTGTAAGTTGAAACCTTTTGAAGTCTTGAACTTCTGGTATTGTAATAATAATAATGTGTGAATGTTTGTAATATGGACCCGCAATGTTTCTGTTGTACCACTCTGAGGGATGTGATATTTACGGAACGGTGTTCTGTGGGTGTCATGTCAACGACTATAGTGTACTACACATGTAGTGGTATGCTGGGTCACCGCAGTTACTGTCCACCTATGCAGTTCCCAAGATGATAGATGGTCATGGTTGGGAGGCCAAACTCATAGGGGAGGTTCCTATACTAGGGTGTGTAATTGAAAGGTTAGGATTGATTATCTGCATACAAAGTATGATGATTCAGGGTTATTCCTAACGGATGTATCGAATGTTGTGGCGAAGGTGTACCACCTCTATAGAGTGTCAAACTATTCGAATATTCGCATCCGCGGTTATGGACAGTTGGATGGCCATACCGTTCCGTTGTCAGATGTTTTCCAAATGACCCGTGACTTGAATGATGATTTTGACTTGACCCCACAAGTTGTGGTGATGAAAGTAGATTCCCACCTAGCTAACTTAGATCACTAAATTTAGGCTTGTATTACTAGATACTGATTGAAATAAAATTGGCTTGTGGCAAACAATCCTAGAGCTTAAGATTCCTATTAGAATGGCCTTCTTGCTTTAGTGAAAGTTTGTGAGTACTACAAAGTACTCATGGCTTTGTCCCTGGCTATTCCCATGGCCAGACTATGAAGGAGACTACGAGGAGGATGGATAGCAGGACGCTTATGATAACTAGGATCATCTCCCATCGTCAGCATTGACTGTGACCCTGAAGATGGAGCCCCGACCATGCTACAATTATTATTATTCCGCTTCTTTGATTGTAATCAAAATTGATCAAGAGATCAACTATTGTAAGACTACTATGGTTTGTAATGGATGATGAACTATGATACCAATCTGTTATGTCTCGCAAAAATGGTAATCCTGAGATTACGATGTACGGCATAACAGGTATCTGGGATTAAAAATCCGGGTGTTGAGAGCTGGGATCAAAGTTGTAACATGAAAGGTAACACAAACAAAAGATCATGAATAACAATGCATTGAAAGACGTTTGTTTGTTTCACATATAGAAAACATAGCATATGTGGTATTCAGCTTGTCCTTCATGGTATAGCAAAACATAAATGCATAGGACACCTTCAAAGTTCATAAGGGTGACTAGATACAAATAGTTCAAGAACAATCAATATCAACATTATGAATCAATCAATGAGTTTTGGGACAATGCACATAAAACTAAGAATGAAAACTATGCTCTCTTAATTGGTGCATAAATATAGAAGGTGGATACTCAACATAAAAGTAAGAAGAAAGGCCCTTCATAAAGGGAAGCAGGGAATTCAAGTTTCATAAAGAGCTTCCAAAAATTATGGTACTTATTAGCTTTCAGCTCTCATTGCTCCTATCATAAGCATCTTGAAGTGATTAAGGTTAAAGTGAAATAAATATGGAGTATATGGTTGACAAATTATAAGTTGGCAATCTCATGTACCTTGAGTACGAGGGTCGTTCCTCATGCTACTCAACTTTAGTCACAAGCAAGTTCTTGTCATTGTAAGTATATGTGTATCATAGAGAACCGCCAACGGGGTACCCCTTTCCCCATGACATAGGAGCTATCCCATATCAAAATTACAAGGCAACAGACAATGAGCACCTCAGCAATCTTCTTATTTACCATGGATATGATGCTATTTTTTTCTTTTCTCTCTTTTTTTTCTATATTTTTTCTAAAGATGCTTCATGTATTGCTCACTGTGGTGATGCTGCAAGTTTCCACCATGATTAGGCATGGCTTAGGCTAGCCTCCCAGACGTTTCTCTAACACATATATAATACTCAATGAACTTACAAGCTCCCCTTTTATTTCACACCGCCGACATCCATAAACAAAAGATCATGATATCAACTGGGTAATATGTACAGGTGTTGAAAGCGTTCCCCATGACAGCATGGTTCTGCAAATTCCCAACTTATAAGTGCAAGCATATACAACATAGATGACACAATGGTTCAAGTTTATTAGGTGCAAGAAATAAAGTGTGCCATCAAGTTTGTGAGAGCTTTAATCACTAATTTTCACATAACAAGTTTAATTTGGAAGATAGATAAAACATGAATATAATTGGAAACTGTAACACACCATGCATAGGAATTTATAATGGAATATTTGGAATAACTTGGTTTCTTGGGAGTTGGATGCATGAGTAGAGCTTACTCAATACAAGTGGAGGCTAGCAAAAGACTGGGAGGGACCAACTAAGAGAACAATAATGGCCATAATCATGCAGAGCAAAAAAACATTATCAAGTAAAGCATAAGGTGGTATCACAAGGAAAAAACTAAATGAACATAGAGGCTAAGGTGACTGGTTCATAGTATTAACATGGTGTAAGCATGTGCCAAGCTAACTCAAATAAAGCATCAAAGGAGAATACCACAATACTATGATTTTTTATGCTAAAACAATGCATGATTCTTTCATGGCACATTAAGCAATCTCAATTTTTTGAAACAAGTCATGCTACAACAATAATCACTAAGCATATAGTCAAAGCAACATCTAAGACATGATAAAGTCTAAGCCACAGTCAAAACAAGCTTCCTTTTGTACCACTATAAGCATGAAATATTCTACTCTTTTCCAACACCAATCGACTTATTTGAAACAACTCACAAAGATAATAATCAATAAAGACCAGTGAGCTTGTATCACAAATCTACAAATAAGAACTAAAAAGTTCTAAGCAAAAAGCAGAAGAAAACTAAAGCTAAACATAGTGCTAGCAAAAGTGAACACTCACAGAACAATTAGAGTGAAAACTAGAGTGTTCTAAACAATGAAAATAGAGTGTGTCTCTCTCCAATAGAAGTGTGCTGGGATCAAACCAACTTATTGCAGCAAATAAAAAAATAAAACTAAAAACAAAAACAAAGACTCTCCAAGAACAACACAATAGTGCATGAAGCAAAAAATAAAGTGTCTTGAAAAAAGACCTGAGATTTTTGTTGATGAAGAAGGGGATGCCTTGGGCATCAACAAGCTTTGATGCTTGTACCTCTTGAATATTTCTTGGGGTGACACGGATAGCATCCCCAAGCTTGAGATTTTTTCCATACTTTATCTCATCATGTTATTCTTCCCCTACGCTTGAAAATTACCTTCGTACAAAACTTCACACAATCTTTGTTAGCAACATTAGTGTATTCAAGATAATAAGTCTTTGGGTTTAGTTTCAACACAAGTAAAACTTCCATTAAAACACAAGATACTGTAGAAATTACTTTTAAAATATCAAGTGATCAAAGAGAACTCAAAAATAAACCGATAAGAGGCAAATGCAAATAATGACAGAAATCTGTCAAAATAGATCAGCAGGTATAAACCGATTTTTTCGAAGACCTTCTGTTGCTCAACTCGAAAAGTGATGAACTAACAAAAGTTATATAACAACCAGGGTCATAAGCTCAGAAATTTATAGCTCAATCCGACATACTGGAATTTTTCATGAATTTATATAGTGAAGCACAAAAATCTGTTTCGGGACAGCAACTTCCCCAAATCTTAGTTCTCTCTCATTAGAGGTTATTCTTGGCAAAAAAACCACACAAAAAGGATAAGGATATTTTATTACAGAATTAATAACTTCCAAGACTCAACAAAAGAAAAACCCACTGAAAGCAAAAATATAATGGGTTGTCTCCCAAAAGCTCTTTCTTTATAGCCATTAAGATAGGCATGATAATTTCGATGATGCTTATATAAGAAATATGAATTGAAGTAAAAGAGAGCATCAATAAGCAAATTCAAAACACATTTAAGTCTAACCCACTTACTATGCATAGGAATCTTGTACGCAAATAAATTCACAAAGAACAAAGTGACAAGCATAGGAAGATAAAACAAGAGTAACTTCAAAATTTAAAACATAAAGAGGGGAAACTTAATATTGCTGAAATACTTAGAACCATGTTTCCATCTCTCATAATAAATTTCAGTAGCATCATGAATAAAATTAACAATATAACTATCACATAAAACATTCTTATTATGAGCTACATGCATAAAATGATTATTACTCTCCACATAAGCATAGTAATTCTTATTAATTCTAGTGGGAGCAAATTCAACAAAATAGCTATCATTATTATTCTCATCACCATAATCATCAAATATAGGAGCCATATTGTAATCATAATTAATTTTCTCCTCAATAGTAGGTGGACTGAAAATATCATATCATTGTAATCATCATATATTGGAGGTTTAGTATCATCATAGAAAAAATTCTCCTCTAAAGCTGGGGAAATAAATAGATCATTTTCATAAAAACTAGCTTCCCCAAGCTTAGAAATTTCCATAGCATTAGCAATAATGGTGTTCAAAGAATTCATACTAATAACATTGCTATTAGCATGCAAATAAAGTTCCATAGGTTTTTTAATTTTCTCTTCAAACACTTCATGTCCTAACTCAAGATAAATACTATAAAGCTCTCTAATTTTTTGTTGTTGTTTTCCATTAAGCCTAACTAGTGAAAATAAAAACAAGAAACAAAAAGATATAATTACAGAATCTAAAGGAAATAACTTCAAGCACTCACACACCAACAACAGTACTAGAAGATAGCTTAGTATCCAGATGATGTGAGTACCTTTTACCTTACCTCCCCGACAATGGCGCCAGAAAAGAGCTTGACAGGGAGGAAGAGACTAAAGGCCCTATAGTCCCCGGCAACAACACCAGAAAAGAGCTTGATGTCTATGCACGCTTCTATTCTTGTATACAGTGTTGGGCCTCCAAGTGCAGAGGTTTGTAGAACAACAGCAAGTTTCCCTTAAGTGGATTACCCAAGATTTATAGAACTCAGGGAGGAAGTGGTCAAAGGTATCCCTCTCAAACAACCCTGCAATCAAGATACAAGAAGTCTCTTGTGTCCCCAACACACCCAATACACCTGTCAGGTGTATAGGTGCACTAGTTTGGCGAAGATATGGTGAAATACAAGTGATATGGATGATTATAAGTGGTAATTGCAATCTGAAATAAAGATGGCAGAAAGCAAACATGTAACATGACTGATTGTAAACGGTGTTTCAATGCTTAGAAACAAGGCCTAGGGATCATACTTTTACAAGTGGACACTCTCATATCAATATCTTCTCTTCATGATGCTACTCTGAACTACTCTCCGGTTGGACAACTCCAATCCATGGTAGGGCTACAAAAGCTCTCCTTAAAGTCCGCATTCCCCATCTAGGTAACCCCACACTGTCACCTTGAGCGCTAGATGGTTCCAGCAAACACCACAATTTCATAGAGACATACAACTCAAAATATAACTCATGATAAGTATTTCTGTAATCTTTAGCCTAAGTGCCACACGGTGTGCACACTGTCAACTTCACACATGTGGGGATAACCGGAGATTACAATTAAAGCACTTGAGCAGCAGAGTAGATATACTTGATTACAAAGCTCATGACCATAATAAGATCACGCATAGAGAGAGAGATGAACACATAGCTACCGTTAGAGCCTTTAGCCTAGAGAGAGAACTACTCCCTCCTCATAATAGGAGTCAGCAACGGCGATGGAGATGGCGGTGGAGTCGATGGATATGGCTCCGGGGGCAATTCCCCGTCCCGACAAGGTGCCGGAACAGAGACTTCTGTCCCCCGAATCTCCTCTTCGGTGGCGGCGGTGCTATGGAACTTTTAGTGGATATTTGATCCACGTAGGGTTTACGTCTCAGGGAGATGTATATATAGGCGAAAGGGCAAGGTCGGCAGAGCCTCGAGGGGCCCACACCATGGGCTAGCGCGGCCTAGGGTGGGCTCGCGCCACCCTATGGTGTGGCCACCTCGTGGCTCCCCTTCGTCTCTACTTCGGGCTCCGTGTTGCGTTTGGAAAAATAGGAACTTTGGCTTTTGTCCCGTCCAATTCTGAGAATATTTCCTTACTAGATTTTCTAAAATCAAAAACAGCAGAAAACAGGCAACTGACACTGCGGCATCTTGTCAATAGGTTAGTTCCGGAAAATGTATAAAAATACCTCAAAGTATAGACAAAACATAAGACAAATGATATAAAACAAGCATGGAGCATCAAAAATTATAGATACATTTACGACGTATCAGCATCCCGGAGCTGGAATCAATGTTTTGATAAGGTGATCAAAAGCTTTGGATTTATACAAACTTATGGAGAAGCTTGTATTTACAAGAAAGTGAGTGGGAGCTCTGTAGCATTCCTAGTACTATATGTAGATGACATATTGTTGATTGGGAATGATATATAACTTATTAAAAGTGTCAAAGACTATTTGAATAATAGTTTTTCAATGAAGGATCTTGGCGAAGCTGCATACATTTTAGGCATCAAGATTTATAGAGATAGATCAAGACACTTAATAGTGCTTTCACAAAGTATATATTTTTGGACAAGGTTCTAAAGAAGTTTGGAATGGAAGAAAGCAAGAAAGGGTTCTTGCCCATGTTTCCCACTATGACCTTGAGTAAAACTCAAAGTACAGCTACGGCAGAAGATAGAGAGAGGATGAGCAAAACTCCCTATGCCTCAGCCATAGGTTCTATCATGTATGCCATGCTGACCAGATATTGCATATGTTGTTAGTTTGTCTAGAAGATATCAAATTTACCCAGGAGTATATCACTGGATAGTGGTCAAAAATATCCTAAAGTACTTGAGAAGGACTAAGGATATGGTTCTTTCTTATGGAGGTGACGAAGAGCTCATTGTAAATGGTTACACCAATGCTAGTTGGAACACCAATCCAGATGACTCTAAGTCGCAATCTAGATACATATTTACTTTGAATGGTGCAGCAATGAGCTGGAGGAGTGCTAAGCAAAACATTGTGGCGAGATCCTCAACTAAATCAGAATACATAGCTGCTTCGGAGGCTTCACAAGAGGCAATATGGATGAAGGAGTTCATCGTGGAGGTTGGTGTGGTTCCTAGTGCGTTGGACCCAATGGCCATCTTCTGTGACAACATGGGTGCCATAGATAATGCATAGGAGCCAAGGTCACACAAGAAGCTAAAGCATATCAAGCTACGTTTTCATGCTATTCACGAGCATGTCCAAGATGGTGACATCAAGATTTGCAAAGTACACATAGATCTAAATGTGGCAGATCCGTTGACTAAACCTCTCCCTAGGGCAAAACATGACCAACACCAGAACACAGTGGGTGTTAGGTACATCAAAATGTAATCTAGATTATTGACTCTAGTGCAAGTGGGAGACTGTTGGAGATATGCCCGAGGCAATAATAAAATGGTTATTATTATATCTTTGTGTTTATGATAAATGTTTACATCCCATGCTATAATTTATTAACCGGAAACATTAATACTTGTGTGTTTTGTAAACATAAAAGAGTCCCTAGTAAGCCTCTTGTTAAACTAGCTTGTTGATTAATAAGATCATTATGGTTTCCTGATCATGAACATTAGATGTTATTAATAACAAGAACATGTAATTCGGATAATGATGTGATAGACACACTCCTATAGTTAGCATAGCGTAAGATCAAATCATTTAGAGCTTGTTTGCTACAAGATTTCAAATACATAGTAACCTAATCCTTCGACCATGATATCATCTTAATCACCATCACCGGATGGATGCTTTGATGACATCAAACACAATTTCGTAACTGGGTGGTTATAAAGGTGGCATTAGGTATTTAAAAAGTATGTGTTGAAGCACATGGATCAAGAGTGGGATTTGTCCATCCATATGACGGATATATATACTCTGGGCCCTTTCGGTGGAATGTTATCCAATTGGCTTGCAAGCATGTGATTAGGTCACAAGGGATGTCATATCACAAAACGAGTACAAAGTACTTATCGGTAACAAGGTTGAACTAGGTATAGAGATACCAATGATCAAACCTCGGATAAGTAAAGTATCGCGCGACAAAGGAAATCGGTATCGTATGTAAATGGCTCATTCGATCATGAAGTGTAACTACCTCGGTGAATTACGCTCCTAGTTACAAGCCTGGACGAACGGAAATGGTTGAAATAGTACGGTGGGGCCCAAATGCCACTCACAGGTAGACCTTTCGGGCGTCCCAACCATTTCCAAACATCGGGACAAGAACGGGCGGCGTAATCGGCAGGCGAAGGGATCAACTACATACACAAATGAGTATGTATGCAAGCCACCATACAACAGTACATCAGAGCCATTCCATCTAAAAGAAAGGAAATATAGCAACGCCATACGGCAAGATCCAAATATCCTAGATAGATATAATAGTTTAGGATATCTCCTCATACATCAATCAACAGAGTATCAAGCGGAAGCGGAAGACAAAATCCGAGTACGGATAAGAAGCAAATCGGCATAAGATGCCCCATAAATAAGCAGATCCCACCCACAGATCGCACGGATCCCTGTTCCCGGAATCTCTACACCGAATGATCATTGCCCATATCGTCCGTCTCTTCCACCCAGTATCCATCTTGCGAGTGTACCTGTTCATCTGAACCAATAATTTATCGTGTGAGACCCTAGGGGTACTCAGCAAGTCTTTATGCCTCTAAAGGGGACACAACCTGGGGTGACGCAATTGCAGCAAAAGATAAACCCTAACAGTTCTATAGATACTCGCTAACCATCCGCCTAACCAGAGATAGACGGATGTCCGTGAATTAACAACAACAGTTATAAAGGTAATATTAACAGATCCATCCTCCTCCTCGCTTACCGACGAGGAAGCGGACGAACAACCCCCATACGTTGGCAGTTTTATTAACCATTCCGTGAGTATTGCACTATTTACTAGTCAGGTACCTAGTCTAGTCAAATTAAAAGCGGTACTTTAGTTATGCTTGTCTATGATCGAGAAACTGTGCTCCAAGTCGTCCATAACCGCGGACACGGCTTTCAGAAAGTTTTACCCTGCAGGGGTGCACAAATAGCAACACACACTCGATATGCCTCGAAAAAACCAAATCAAAACCCAACGAGGCAGTCACGACAAAGCGATCACAGGATTCAGAAATATTTCAGGGGGCCACCCCATTGAGCTACCCGCAACGAAGTTAGCTGACTCCGAGACGGCCTCAAGGTTTGCGCCAATGGCTGTGAACGACTGGGAACCCGAAAATGTGACCGGGCTTGTCGACACCGCGAAAACACTCCGCTTTCCTAAACAGTACAGTGTGCTCCTCGCACAATTTTAAATAAAGCAGTAAAGCATGGCATAAGTACATGATAGTAAATAAAACCTCAAACTAGTTTGTGGCCCTCAAGAAATAAGAATGAATCAAGCTCTGGCTCAGGGGGGTTCATAAGCCTCCCGGATGTGGATAGCGCGAATATTCAAGGAACAGGAATCAAGTACTCGGGGTCCTACGGGACACAAGTGAGCCTGAAAACCAAATAGCGAATATGGCTCACCGATGCCACTTTCATTAGTTATCCCATTACTACTCAGGTTAAGTTGTTTAGGTACCTCGTTATCCATCAGACACTCACATACCCTACACATGATGTTCTACGACTCGCATGGCTCAAACAACTCCTGTAGTAATGGCTCATGGGATGGAGGAACAAGCTTCGGTGGGGTTTAAAAGTAAAGGCTATGCAATACTTGGGATTCAATTTAATGCAATCGCGACTCAATGATGCAAGAATAAGAAAGAGGCAATAGGTACTATATGTATGCAAGCATGTGGTAGTGCTTGCCTGGCAGCTCAGTTGAAGCAAGTGATGAATCTGGGTAATGCTCCTGGTTCTCTTGATATATCCCCTGCTCCGCGTCTATTCGAAGAAGAACCAAACAAACAAGGGCCAATATAAATAAAGTGCACAAGCATATGAATTAAATGCATCAAGCAAACAATCATGCCATGATGAATGATGCACAATTTGCATGGCAATAAGGTAGCATGGCATGGGTGAGGTGTGGAATACAAGATTAAATCATTTTATTGAGTTTTGGTCACATTTTATCCTCATATTAGTTGCTGTATACAATATATTTATATGATGCATGCTGCAAAACAGATAATGGAATGCCTAAACAGAAAGGTCTCGTCGAGCTAATCATTTTAGACATATCATTTATTAAATTTGGAGTTATAAAACAAAAGTTATTAATTATTTAAGACAAAAGGGCATTTTATTGTAATTTGAATCAACTTGAAATTTTAAGTGTCCAAAATATATTTTGAATGGCATATTTGAATTCCTCATATTTTTCTGATTTGAAAACATATATTATATGTTTAATTTGGATTTGTATTTTAAAAGATATATTAAAACAGATTTGAATTTTGAATTTGAATTAATTTGAAAAGATTTGAATTTAAACAGATAAACACAGAGACTTCTTGTACTCAGACTAATCTAGCCACAGACACTGTCCAGTGGGTCCAGCGCTGACTCAGCAACACACGCGCGCAGAAAACGTTTTACACCGCAGGTTTAGCTAGCCACTGTGACGGCCAGGTGGGGCCAGCGACCACAGGCCCACGCGCCAGTGAGCGAGCGCGCAGGGACCGACAGGTGGGGCCGCGGCTGGAGCGCGGGTTGAAGCTGAAAGAGGCCAGGGGGTTTCCTATAAAATCTACTGGGTGGATGACTGGTGGGTCCTCTAGGATCGCGGGTTGACGCAGACAAAACGTGGGGGGTATGCGCAAAACGACCACGCGCGCACTGTTTCTCTTCTCTGCATCTCTGACGAGCGGTCGATGCGCGACAGACGCAGCGCGGCGTGGGCGGGGATCGATCTCTCGACCTGGGGCTCGCGCGCGGAAGCGGCTACCGCTGCGGTGGCTTGGGCTAGGTGACAGAGAGGTGGGCGCGGCCTAGCTAGGGCTTCTGCGACGCTACAGCGAGGCGGACCGAGCGCGACGCCGGCGCACGGAGCGTGCACGAGGAAACGTCCGGCGAATCTAGGGCGGCACGGCGAGGCGGACCGTGTCAGGGAGGGAGAGGGGCTCACCGCGAGGCTGTCGGTGGCGATGGTTCGGCTCAAACGTCCAGCGAATCTAGGGCAGGCAGGGCAGGGGCAGCTGGCAGGTGGGGACGGCAGGGTGAGGCCAAGGAGGCAGGGGAGGCTCGGGGTAGGGCCACAAGGCAAGGAGAGGGAGAGCTAGAGGGAGAGGGGGTAGCCTCGGGTAGGGTTAGAGCTAGGCTCGGGTTAGGGTTAGGTATGGCTCGGTGTAGCTAGGGTCTGGGGTGGGGTAGCAGCTAGGTGGCATGGTGGGGCCAGCTAGTGAGAGAAGTAGAGAGGCCAAGAGAGAGAGGTAGGTTTAGGGTTTGGTCTAGATTAGGTGTGGATTAGGGTTTAGGAGAGGGGGTAGGGGTATGGGTAGATTAGAGGAGATGGAGAGATTTGTAGCTAGGGTTTGCTATGGACAAGGACAAGCCAAGACTAACCAAGATCAAACAAAAACAAGACAAGAAAAGAGAGAGGGATGTGATGATAGGGTTTAAGCTAGATCAAATTAAGATCAAGCTAAAAGGAGTGAGAGATAGATGAGAGATGGCATGATCCAACCAAAAACAAGTAAAAACCAAATGACAAGCAAAAGGTGGTACTTGCATGGGCCATGCATAATTAATTAATACCATGTTCATCTTTGTGAAAACAAGATTATTTACATGGCATTTTCTTATGCATTCCAAAGTGTGGAGTAAGGCTCAAGCAAAAGAATTACAAGGAAAGTTCCAAGTGAAAAAAATAGATGGAGATGATCATGTTTGAGTAAGCTTGGGACTTGCTAGTGTGTATGTGCCACTAGGCATTTAGTAAGCCCAACAATATTCCAACATGATAATAACCCCAAAACAATCCATATGGAAGCTAGCAAAAGGTTCCATTCACGAGGCATGCAAAGATGGCCATGTGGCTCTCATATATCAATGATGTGAAACCAACATGACGCCAAGATGAGAGCATGTGGAAAAGAATTGGATCCATCCCAACCCACATGAGCTAGAGGTAAACCAATAAGTGCCAAGATCATATTTAGTTGGATGGTGGAATTATAAGGTGGTGAAAGAAAGGTGGTGGAGTTAATAAGAGATATGCCCCCAACTCAACTTGGGCATTTAAACAATATCTCAAGAACCAAATACAATATCAAGAGGCAAATACAATTAATGATGCATATGAGATAAGAACCAAATGGAAAAGGGTTTTATATGATGCTCAAATGCAAGGTGGCATGATGACATGAGCATGATATAATGATGATGCAACAATTATATATCTGAAGTAGCCATTATATTACTAGATCAAGTAGCATTACAATTGTTAGACAATTGGTATGCTACAACTCTCCCCCACTAAACAGGAATCTCGCCCCGAGATTCTAGGAAGACGAAGACACAAAGAGGGTAGGATACTTGGCACGGAGCTCATCTTCATGTTCCCAAGTGGCTTCATCAACGGAATGGTGCGACCACTGCACCTTGCAGAACTTGATAGACTTGTTGCGAGTCCTTCTTTCTGCGACTTCAAGGATTTTTGTGGGGTGTTCTTGATAAGACAGGTCTTCTTGGAGATTGATAAGCTCATGGTTCACGGTCCTGCCGGGATCCTTGAAGCACTTCTTGAGCTGAGAGATGTGGAAAACATCATGGACCTTGAGTTTTTCCGGGAGCTCAAGAGCATAAGCAACTTCTCCTCTTCTTCCACGAACTTTGAAAGGACCGATGTATCTAGGAGCCAGCTTTCCTTTGATACCAAAATGGTGCGCGCCTCTCATGGGAGTGACACGAAGGTAAACGAGATCACCAGGGACATACTCCATGTCCGTGTGCTTCCTGTCATAATTGCTCTTCTGGCGACTTTGAGCAATCCTTAGATTTTCAAGAATGATGCGAACCTTCTCCTCCGCTTGAGTCACAATGTCAGGGCCAAACAAGATCCTTTCACCTGCACCCGACCAACCAATCAGAGTTCTGCATTTGCGACCATAGAGAGCCTCAAATGGTGCCATCTTTAGACTTTTCTGGAAGCTGTTGTTGTAAGAGAACTCAGCATAAGGAAGACATTCTTCCCACTTCATGCCAAACGAGATGACGCAAGCACGAAGCATATCCTCCAGAATCTGATTGATCCTTTCCACTTGTCCTTGCGACTGAGGGTGGTAGGCTGTGCTAAAGTTCAACTTTGTTCCCAAACCATTTTGGAAACTCTCCCAGAACTTGGAAGTGAAGATACTTCCACGGTCTGAACTGATCTCGAGAGGAACCCCATACAGAGAGACAATTCTGTTGATATAGAGCTCCGCCAACTGAATTGCAGAAATGGTTTCCTTGACGGGGAAGAAGTGAGCCACTTTAGAAAGCCTGTCAATGACAACAAAGATTGCATTGTTGCCCTTCTGCGACCTTGGAAAACCAGTGATGAAGTCCATCTCTACTTTCTCCCATTTCCATTCCGGGGGTTTCAATGGCTGTAGAAGACCGGAAGGTTTCTGATGGACAGCTTTAACTCTGCGGCAGACATCACACTCCGAGACATACTTGGCACAATATCTTTTCAAACCAGGCCACCAATATTGTGTTTTCAAGTCCATGTACATCTTTGTGCTGCCAGGGTGGATAGAAAGAACATAATCGTGCGCCTCCTTGAGAACTTGCTCTCTCAAACCCGGGTAGTTCGGAACAAACATCCGGTGTTCAAAGAAAAGCGTGCCTTGATCATCGACGTGGAAGGACTCATACTTCAGAAGCTGAATCCTGGAGATGATCTTTCTTGTGTACGGATCACCAAGCTGAGAAGAGCGAACCTTTTCTTCCAAGAGAGGGGTTGCTAGAAGGTTCAGGAGATACCCTTGTTCCACAATTTCCAGGTTGAGCTGACGGAATTCCTCGCACAAGAGAGGCTGTTGTTCTTCCATCATGAGGTTGTTGACATAAGCTTTGCGGCTGAGAGCATCTGCCATAACATTAGCTTTGCCCGGAGTGTAGTTGATGGTCAAATCGAAGTCATTGATTGCTTCAATCCATCTCCTTTGCCTAAGGTTGAGATCAGGCTGAGTAAAGATATACTTCAGACTCTTGTGATCAGAAAAGATCTCACAACGGTTGCCAAGCAAGTAGTGCCTCCATACTTTCAAAGCAAAGACAACTGCTGCGAGCTCGAGGTCATGTGTAGGATAGTTGATCTCATGCGTCTTCAACTGACGAGAGGCATAAGCAACAACTTGTTTTTCTTGCATAAGGACCGCACCCAATCCATGCAAAGAGGCGTCACAGAATATCTGAAACGGCTTGGATGTATCCGGAGGAACCAAGACTGGTGTGGAAGTGAGCTTCTCTTTGAGTGTCTCAAAGCTTGCTTGACATGCAGAAGTCCAAAGGTATTTCTTGCCTTTCTTGAGAAGATCGGTAAGAGGCTTCCCTATCTTCGAGAAGTTCTGAACGAAGCAACGGCAATAACTAGCCAAACCAAGGAAACTCCGCACTTCTTTGACATTAACAGGAGGAAGCCATTCGACAATTTTCTTCACAGTTTCCGGATTGACTGCAATGCCCTTGGCAGAGATGACGTGACCAAGATAGGTAACTTGAGGCAGCCAAAACTCACATTTGGAGAACTTTGCATACAAGCGGTTCTCACGAAGCTTGCTTAGGACACACCGGAGGTGTTCTTCATGCTCTTCTTGTGACTTAGAATAGACTAGGATGTCATCCAGGTAGACCACAACGAACTTATCAAGATACTCCATGAAAACCGAGTTCATGAGTCTCGAGAAGGTGGCAGGTGCGTTGGTGAGACCGAAAGACATGACCGTGTACTCATACAGGCCATAGCGGGTGGTGAAAGCTGTCTTCGGAACATCTTCCTTGCGAATCTTGATTTGGTGATAACCACTTCTCAAGTCAAGCTTAGAGAAAACCACAGCTCCAGCTAGCTGATCGAAGAGATCATTAATCCGCGGAAGGGGATATTTATTCTTGATGGTTTTAGCATTGAGAGCCCGATAGTCAACACAAAGTCTATCCGTCTGATCTCGCTTCTTCACAAAGAGAGTTGGGCTACCCCAAGAAGAAGTACTATGCTGAATGAAACCCAACTTCTCTTGTTCATCAAGCTGACGTTTGAGTTCAGCCAACTCAGCAAGACCCATCTTATAAGGCCGCTTGGAGATAGGAGCGGTACCAGGTTCAAGCTCAATAACAAACTCAACCTCACGATCCGGAGGCATACCTGGCAACTCTTCAGGAAAGACATCTGGGAACTCACAGACCACCGGAACACTCTGAATAGCTTCCATAGCATCAACATTCAGAGCCGCCAAAGAGAAAAGCTGGATAGCAGGAGTCAGACTTGGAGAATAGACTATATGGCCTTCAGGAATCTTCAGAGAAACCGAGCGTTCAGCACAATCAATCACAGCTGCATTTGCTGTCAACCAATCCATGCCCAAGATGACATCAATGTCAGAATTGCCCAGAACAATTAAGGACGCCGAGAACGAAGAGCCACCAATCTCAATTTGATTGCCATGGCTGATTTTAGAAGCTGCCATTGTTGCTCCAGGAGAAAGGACCATTAACCGCTTAAGGAGAGGATCCATAGCTAACCCATTCTCGTCTGCAAACTTGGTCGACACAAAAGAATGCGATGCACCAGAATCAAACAAAACTCGTGCAGGGACTGAGTTAACGGATAGCATACCCATCACAACTCCAGGTGCATGCTCAGCTTGAGCGGCGTTGACACAGTTGGCTCGAGCAACAGTAGACCCGGGCTTGGTGTTGATGTTGAGAGCCCGAGGTGGTGGTGCACGAACCAAAGGAGAGCTTGCCGTAGATCTTGGAGGTGGTGGAGGAAGAGCCTTGTTCTTCATCGGACAGTTCCAGTACTGATGCCCAGTGTCTCCACAAGTGAAACAAGCACCAGGTGGACGTGGAGAAACGTAGCCAAGGACTCCGCCAGGCGCTCTAGGGTAGTGGTGGTTGTAGCCCCTGGGAGCAGCAGTGAGGAAGTTTGGTGGCCTTGCCGCGTAGCTTGAAGGTCTTGGTGGAGCCGGGAGCGACGGTGGGGTGTTAGGAACCCAGACACGACGCTTAGAAGGAGCTGACATAGCTGAAGAGCTTGCTGCATCACGGCTGTGTTTCTTTGACTCCTCAAACACTTGCCTACTTGCCTCTTCCTGCAGAGCTGTATGCTGAAGTTCCAGAAAAGACGCCGGCCTTGCATGTGTGATTGCATACTTAATCGATGCATTGAGCCCTTGCCTGAACCTCTTTTGCTTCTTCTTGTCATCAGAGATCTCATCGCCACCATAATGAGAAAGGTTCATGAAGTTCCTGATGTAGGTATTGACATTATCATTGCCCTGCTTGAGGTTGAGAAACACTTCCTTCATCCTCTCCATGACAATTTCTGACAGATACTGCTCTTTGAAAGCTCCAGTGAACTGTTCCCAAGTAGGCTGAAAATCAGTGCAGTTTGCCTTCAGGTAATTCTCCCACCAGAGAGCTGCGTCTCCCTTTAGAAGGTGAGTAGCACACTTTACCCATTCTTGCTCAGGAACATCAGCATTCATCAGCAACCTTGACATCTCACGCAACCAATCATCAGCATCAAGTGGTTGATCAGAAACATCAAACTGGCGTGGGTTGAACTTCAGGAAGCTCTTGATGTCCCCTCGCTTGGGAGGTGGAGGTAGCGGAACAAACTCATTCCTCCTGACACTTTCCTCGAAACGCTGTTGGTTCTGCTGCATTGCTGCCAAGGCATTGGCGATGCTTGTCAACGCTGCCCCCAGTTCAGGTTGTATGTCCTCCTCAGAACGGCGTGGTGGTGCCATCCTGTGATTGATATAACACACAGGTCAGTACTATGATGGAGAATAATAATAATCCAAAATAGTACCAAAATGGAATTAATCAAGATTAAAGGATACAATTTACTAAGATGATATTAAAATATCAACGAAGTTCAAAGCACCTAGAAGATATTAAGCATATCGCACACGACTGAAAAGGAGTGTGGTACACAAATATATCAAAGAAAAATTTTCCACAAATTTCGGCATTAAAATACCAATAGATGCGCAAAATCACTTAACGAATCAAGATTAGTGACTCTACCAACTCAATATACAAGAGCAATGATAAAAGTAGTGGTATGGTCGCGACTCCATCCCGCACTCGAATCATTACTCCGCACATGAATAAGTAAAACACATATCCCAACACCTTCTTCTCACGATGAACCTAAAGATTGGTAACTACGGAAACGAACACCACAAACAAGATAACGTCGGAAACAAAGAGTAAGACAGATCGCGTCGGTATACAACGAATCAGATAGATCGCGTCGGTTTGCAAAATCCTGTCGGTATGGAATGTACCAACAGTTGATAACCAAAAGGCCGATATGATAACAACTTGGATGCAACAGATAGACAAAGATTTCACACACACACACAAACACACACAACCTATGGTACTACGGAATCCCAGAACACGTGAATCCTAGTTTGAATTTTAAGGAGAGAATTGAAAACGTTACACTTCCTTACCAGAAAAGGGTGGTGGGTGGGTAAGAAGAAAAGTGGAAGCAGTCCTACTCTCGCGTTTTGTTTTTCCCTAGTATACATAGCTACCAAAAATATTTGCTAGACAGACAACGACCATTTGGCTGAGACCCTGAAGGGCGGGATGGCTCTGATACCAATTGTAACTACCTCGGTGAATTACGCTCCTAGTTACAAGCCTGGACGAATGGAAATGGTTGAAATAGTACGGTGGGGCCCAAATGCCACTCATAGGTAGACCTTTCGGCCGTCCCAACCATTTCCAAACATCGGGACAAGAACGGGCGGCGTAATCGGCAGGCGAAGGGATCAACTACATACACAAATGAGTATGTATGCAAGCCACCATACAACAGTACATCAGAGCCATTCCATCTAAAAGAAAGGAAATATAGCAACGCCATACGGCAAGATCCAAATATCCTAGATAGATATAATAGTTTAGGATATCTCCTCATACATCAATCAACAGAGTATCAAGCGGAAGCGGAAGACAAAATCCGAGTACGGATAAGAAGCAAATCGGCATAAGATGCCCCATAAATAAGCATATCCCGCCCACAGATCGCACGGATCCCCGTTCCCGGAATCTCTACACCGAATGATCGTTGCCCATATCGTCCGTCTCTTCCACCCAGTATCCATCTTGCGAGTGTACCTGTTCATCTGAACCAATAATTTATCGTGTGAGACCCTAGGGGTACTCAGCAAGTCTTTATGCCTCTAAAGGGGACACAACCTGGGGTGACGCAATTGCAGCAAAAGATAAACCCTAACAGTTCTATAGATACTCGCTAACCATCCGCCTAACCAGAGATAGATGGATGTCCGTGAATTAACAACAACAGTTATAAAGGTAATATTAACAGATCCATCCTCCTCCTCGCTTACCGACGAGGAAGCGGACGAACAACCCCCATACGTTGGCAGTTTTATTATCCATTCTGTGAGTATTGCACTATTTACTAGTCAGGTACCTAGTCTAGTCAAATTAAAAGCGGTACTTTAGTTATGCTTGTCTATGATCGAGAAACTGTGCTCCAAGTCGTCCATAACCGCGGACACGGCTTTCAGAAAGTTTTACCCTGCAGGGGTGCACAAATAGCAACACACACTCAATATGCCTCGGAAAAACCAAATCAAAACCCAACGAGGCAGTCACGACAAAGCGATCACAGGATTCAGAAATATTTCAGGGGGCCACCCCATTGAGCTAACCGCAACGAAGTTAGCTGACTCCGAGACGGCCTCAAGGTTTGCGCCAATGGTTGTGAACGACTGGGAACCCGAAAATGTGACTGGGCTTGTCGACACCGCGAAAACACTCCGCTTTCCTAAACAGTACAGTGTGCTCCTCGCACAATTTTAAATAAAGCAGTAAAGCATGGCATAAGTACAGGATAGTAAATAAAACCTCAAACTAGTTTGTGGCCCTCAAGAAATAAGAATGAATCAAGCTCTGGCTCAGGGGGGTTCATAAGCCTCCCGGATGTGGATAGCGCGAATATTCAAGGAACAGGAATCAAGTACTCGGGGTCCTACGGGACACAAGTGAGCCTGAAAACCAAATAGCGAATATGGCTCACCGATGCCACTTTCATTAGTTATCCCATTACTACTCAGGTTAAGTTGTTTAGGTACCTCGTTATCCATCAGACACTCACATACCCTACACATGCTGTTCTACGACTCGCATGGCTCAAACAACTCCTGTAGTAATGGCTCATGGGATGGAGGAACAAGCTTCGGTGGGGTTTAAAAGTAAAGGCTATGCAATACTTGGGATTCAATTTAATGCAATCGCGACTCAATGATGCAAGAATAAGAAAGAGGCAATAGGTACTATATGTATGCAAGCATGTGGTAGTGCTTGCCTGGCAGCTCAGTTGAAGCAAGTGATGAATCTGGGTAATGCTCCTGGTTCTCTTGATATATCCCCTACTCCGCGTCTATTCGAAGAAGAACCAAACAAACAAGGGCCAATATAAATAAAGTGCACAAGCATATGAATTAAATGCATCAAGCAAACAATCATGCCATGATGAATGATGCACAATTTGCATGGCAATAAGGTAGCATGGCATGGGTGAGGTGTGGAATACAAGATTAAATCATTTTATTGAGTTTTGGTCACATTTTATCCTCATATTAGTTGGTGTATACAATATATTTATATGATGCATGCTGCAAAACAGATAATGGAATGCCTAAACAGAAAGGTCTCGTCGAGCTAATCATTTTAGACATATCATTTATTAAATTTGGAGTTATAAAACAAAAGTTATTAATTATTTAAGACAAAAGGGCATTTTATTGTAATTTGAATCAACTTGAAATTTTAAGTGTCCAAAATATATTTTGAATGGCATATTTGAATTCCTCATATTTTTCTGATTTGAAAACATATATTATATGTTTAATTTGGATTTGTATTTTAAAAGATATATTAAAACATATTTGAATTTTGAATTTGAATTAATTTGAAAAGATTTGAATTTAAACAGATAAACACAGAGACTTCTTGTACTCAGACTAATCTAGCCACAGACACTGTCCAGTGGGTCCAGCGCTGACTCAGCAACACACGCGCGCAGAAAACGTTTTACACCGCAGGTTTAGCTAGCCACTGTGACGGCCAGGTGGGGCCAGCGACCACAGGCCCACGCGCCAGTGAGCGAGCGCGCAGGGACCGACAGGTGGGGCCACGGCTGGAGCGCGGGTTGAAGCTGAAAGAGGCCAGGGGGTTTCCTATAAAATCTACTGGGTGGCTGACTGGTGGGTCCTCTAGGATCGCGGGTTGACGCAGACAAAACGTGGGGGGGTATGCGCAAAACGACCACGCGCGCACTGTTTCTCTTCTCTGCATCTCTGACGAGCGGTCGATGCGCGACAGACGCAGCGCGGCGCGGGCGGGGATCGATCTCTCGACCTAGGGCTCGCGCGCGGAAGCGGCTACCGCTGCGGTGGCTTGGGCTAGGTGACAGAGAGGTGGGCGCGGCCTAGCTAGGGCTTCTGCGACGCTACAGCGAGGCGGACCGAGCGCGACGCCGGCGCACGGAGCGTGCACGACGAAACGTCCGGCGAATCTAGGGCGGCACGGCGAGGCGGACCGTGTCAGGGAGGGAGAGGGGCTCACCGCGAGGCTGTCGGTGGCGATGGTTCGGCTCGAGGCGCAGGCGATCGACGGTGATGCAGGGGCCGAGCAGACTAGGGTTTCTCGTCGGTGCAGCGTCGGCCTGGTGGTTTTGGTACTCCTCCTTCTCGCTGGCGGCTACTAGACGTTGCAGGGGAGCCTCCTCGATCTTCCTCGACACCTAGCGCGTCACGCCGCCGGCTGGTTTGAGTCAGGGCGGTGGAGGCCGAGGGTTTTCCGGCGAGGGGGGGGGGGGTAGACGGTGGTGGAGGAGAGAGGGGAGGGAGCAGGGCGTCCTTGGGGTGGATCTGGGGATGGTCTGGCGAGGCAGAGAGGCAGGAGATAAGCAGAGGGAGGGAGAGGCTGCCGTGGGGGGAGTGGTTGGAGATAAAGGTGGCTCGGCCACCTTTTCCTCCTCCACCCTCACGTGCTCGGGCAGGGCAGGCAGGGCAGGGGCAGCTGGCAGGTGGGGGCGGCAGGGTGAGGCCAAGGAGGCAGGGGAGGCTCGGGGTAGGGCCACAAGGCAGGGAGAGGGAGAGCTAGAGGGAGAGGGGGTAGCCTCGGGTAGGGTTAGAGCTAGGCTCGGGTTAGGGTTAGGTATGGCTCGGTGTAGCTAGGGTCTGGGGTGGGGTAGCAGCTAGGTGGCATGGTGGGGCCAGCTAGTGAGAGAAGTAGAGAGGCCGAGAGAGAGAGGTAGGTTTAGGGTTTGGTCTAGATTAGGTGTGGATTAGGGTTTAGGAGAGGGGGTAGGGGTATGGGTAGATTAGAGGAGATGGAGAGATTTGTAGCTAGGGTTTGCTATGGACAAGGACAAGCCAAGACTAACCAAGATCAAACAAAAACAAGACAAGAAAAGAGAGATGGATGTGATGATAGGGTTTAAGCTAGATCAAATTAAGATCAAGCTAAAAGGAGTGAGAGATAGATGAGAGATGGCATGATCCAACCAAAAACAAGTAAAAACCAAATGACAAGCAAAAGGTGGTACTTGCATGGGCCATGCATAATTAATTAATACCATGTTCATCTTTGTGAAAACAAGATTATTTACATGGCATTTTCTTATGCATTCCAAAGTGTGGAGTAAGGCTCAAGCAAAAGAATTACAAGGAAAGTTCCAAGTGAAAAAAATAGATGGAGATGATCATGTTTGAGTAAGCTTGGGACTTGCTAGTGTGTATGTGCCACTAGGCATTTAGTAAGCCCAACAATATTCCAACATGATAATAACCCCAAAACAATCCATATGGAAGCTAGCAAAAGGTTCCATTCACGAGGCATGCAAAGATGGCCATGTGGCTCTCATATATCAATGATGTGAAACCAACATGACGCCAAGATGAGAGCATGTGGAAAAGAATTGGATCCATCCCAACCCACATGAGCTAGAGGTAAACCAATAAGTGCCAAGCTCATATTTAGTTGGATGGTGGAATTATAAGGTGGTGAAAGAAAGGTGGTGGAGTTAATAAGAGATATGCCCCCAACTCAACTTGGGCATTTAAACAATATCTCAAGAACCAAATACAATATCAAGAGGCAAATACAATTAATGATGCATATGAGATAAGAACCAAATGGAAAAGGGTTTTATATGATGCTCAAATGCAAGGTGGCATGATGACATAAGCATGATATAATGATGATGCAACAATTATATATCTGAAGTAGCCATTATATTACTAGATCAAGTAGCATTACAATTGTTAGACAATTGGGATGCTACATGAAGTCATCATATAAATTTGTGGGAGCCATTATGGATTTCCAGATACCACTATTGTTATTGATCGGAGAGGTGTCTCGATCATGTCTGCATAGTTCACGAACCGTAGGGAGACACACTTAAGGATTCAATGTTGTTTGAGTAGATATGGAATATGAGTTGGAGACCGAATTTTGTTTGGAGTCTCAGATTGTATCTAGGACATCATGAGGAGATCCGGAATGGTCCGTAGAATAAGATTCATATAAGAAAGTCTATTTTCGGGGTTCGGAAATATTGTCGATGTTTTGACCGGAAGCTTCTAGAATGTTCTTGAAGGTCAACCACCCCGTAGGAGGGCACTTGGGATGCGCCATGCCCTAGTGGGGATGGACTCATCATGCCCTAGGCTAACTCGGCCAAGAAAAGGAGATGTTTGAAAAGTCAAATCCTAATTGGGAAAAGTCAAATCCTAGTTCGGAAAGGAGAAGGAAAACTTGAGGGGCAAGTTTTTCCCCTCTCCCTTCCTTGGCCGCCGGCTAAAGGAGTAGGGGAAGGACTCGTCCAGGGGTGGGAACCCTGGCCGCCGCCCCTCCACCCATATAAGGAGGGCGAGGGAGCCCCTATCCCCTCACCTCTATCCCTAGACGCCGACGCCTCCCCTCTCTCCTCCATACACTGCTTCGGCTTAGGCGAAGCCCTGCAGTAATCTCTTATCCTCCACCACCACCACACTTTCGTGTTGTTGGGATTCCAAGGAGATCTACAACCTCCGCTGCCCTGATGAAACAAGGGAGATGAAGGTCTTCATCAACTATTATACGTGTGACCAACTGTGGAAGCGCTGCCGGAACATGGCGTCGGAAGGATCATCTACGTGATCTTGAGATTGGCAAGTGATTGACTATAGCAACCACGAGATCCAAATCTCGTTAAACGCTTTGGATCTTCGAGGGTTAGTTCTCTACAATCTCGTTGCACCGATCTCATAGAATAGATCTTGGTTTTGTGTGTTCCCGCGATAGAATTTTTTTGTTTTCCATGTTGCGAACCCTATAGGTATCCCTTCCTAGTTCTTTATCAGCAGGAAGATTGTTTACTCTTTCTCCATTAATGATTTTCAATTTTAAGTGTTTCTTTAATTTTACCTATCTATGTATAATTATTAATAACAAACAGTGAGTTTTTAAAATTATAAATAAGTCAATTGACTACCAAGCGACCACTACACACTAGCGCGAGCCGAGAACACACTGTCGTCCTCAGCCCTCCATCACCGGAGCCAAGAAAACCTTGTCGTAGTAGAATTTATTATAGTAGATAGACGTGAAATCATTGTGCTAAGCCCCCAAAGTACCATAGCCAGCATAGCCAATGATTACTATTATAGATCGAAAGAGACATACACACCAACAAACACGGAAAATCGGCTGGATCCATGGAGATAATCCGTGCACATAAATCCACACGCCCCCTCCCCTCCGGCGGCACTAGACACAACACCAGAGCAAGTATAGGACGAAGAGGATCTTATTCTAACTTGAATATAGTCGCCGCCTAAGCATTCCAAAAAATACACTTCAAAACAAGCTAAAACACGAGAATCCACCGGCCGGTGAGGGGACATGGTGCACCACACATCCAAGGCAGAAAGGCCTCCGAAGGAGGAGCGGAACAGAGGTGTCACCTGCGAGAGGAGATCGAACTCTAGATGGATTTTCTAGATCTCCTCTATGCCTGATAGCCTCTCTGTAACAATACGAGTTTGGCTTGTAGCCACTAAATTCAAGCATGACAACACGAAAATAAGATAAGAGTGAACTTACATAGTTTATTCGAAGAAAGCTCTTTGAAAGTAAGAACATTTTCTGACATGAGCACGGAAATTTATTGACAAAGTATATACTCATATAGTACAAAATAAATTGTTTTTGAGTTTAAAAAATGTTTGTAAAGTTCAAAAAAATATTCATGATGTCTAAATAATTGTCAGTTGAAAAACACGTCTGTCACCTAGAGGGGGTTGAATACGCATGTTAAACCAATTAAGCTTTTGTCTCTAATAAATACAAGATAAAACTAGCATTTAATATTTAATATATCAAGACATAGCCTAAAACTATTAGGTTTAATTAAGTGCACTAACGACTTATACTAAGCAAGATAAGTAACTATATAATAGCAAGATATATACTCCCTCTGTCCCATGAAATAGAGCGTATTTTTTGAATAGTTATTAAGGTGATATTGGCAGGAGAGAAATAATCGCTACGTTGCCTCCTTTGCCTCTGCATGCTTGCGTGATTAGCGTTTCTTTCGCGCGCACTGGACCTCTCGTTTTCGCTGGGACTCCTCGTTTATCAGACCACACCAATACTTTTTTGGGGTGGTTGGTTAATGCGATTAAGTTTTAAGGAGGGGAACCAAAAAGGAGGGGCAAACTGGGGAGACTAGCGATTCACAACCATGCGCACATTAAGAGCTAAGGAAAAACATCAAAAAGAATTACGCCATATGCGCTAGGACCGAGGGAGTAACTTTAAGCACAAAAGCTATCAAAGGAAAGTGGATAAGTAAGGAGCTTGGTAACCGAGGCAAGCGGATACGATAATTTTATCACAAAATTTCACTTCTAAAGAAGCTAATCCCCGTGGAAGAGGTACGGCGGCGTGCTCCCAAATTTAAAAAGTATCGCTGTGATATGTGGTGGCTCGATGCACACCCAACACCACACAAGGCCGCATCTCAAGATGGGCATGCCCACCACTCACCGATGCCACCAAGACTCACCTTATTGTACCAAATGCACACCACCAAGGCAGGAACCCGATCCACTATGGGACACTTAAAAATGATCACCGTACAAGATTGGAACAATCACCACAACTCAATTGGAGACTCCTATAAAACACAAACAAGAACACATCACCGTTTCGGGTTCCAATAATTCAAGAAGAACAATCTCTGGGAGTCACAAGCTAAAGGTTCCAAGAATGCAAGAGTAACAAGCTCAAATACTTTCAAAAACCAATTCTCCATTAAAACTCAAAGTGATGCACGTAATGCAATGGCAAGTCCATCACTCACAAATTCCACCAACATTACAAAAGCTATTGGGGAATAAGAGAGGAACAACACAAGAGTAAAACCACATAACTCTCTAAGATCTAGATCCTAAGATTTACTCCACAAAGAGAGGATTTGCTGTTGGATATATGCCCCAAAGGAAAATAATAAAGGATGTTTATTATCATATCTCATAAGTTCATAATAGTTTTATACCATGATATTACTATATCTATCGAAAACATAGGTATACATATGGTATGTAAAAAACCCAACTCCTAGTAGCCTCTATTTTAACTAGTTCATTGGTCAACTGATAATCAAGGTTTTCTAATCATGGACAATGAGGTCACATCATTAGATGAATGATGATGGATACTATACCCAACATAAGTATTGCAACACGATCAAGTCATAAAGCTAATCGTTATAATAATTAAGAAACAGAGTATCCTACTCCTTAGACCGTGAGATCATATTTAATCACTATCACCCGAGGCTGCCTTGATTGCATCAACTGTCACACGTAACTGAGTGATCATAAAGGTGCATGTCAGGTATTCCGAAATGAGAGGTTGAGGCGCATGTATTGATATCATGATTTGTTCTCCACCGTGATGGGAAAGATACACTAGGCTCACTAGATGAGATTACATCCAATAAGCTCCAGCGTATGACTAGGTCATGAGGATGGAATATCACGGGAACGAGTTAACTAGAACTTGTTGGTAACGAGATGGAACTAGTATGTTGACACCATGATTAGATCTCGAACAAGTCATTATCAAAGTAACAAAGGGAATTTGACTAGGCTTTTATGGTTCAAACGATGTTGAAATTGTGGAATGCATAGGGATCATTATGGGTATCCAGATCCCCTTGATCATCATTGATTAGATAAGTGTCTTGATCATTTATGTGATTTTTCCAAACCATAGGGTAACAAACTTAAGGGTTCTACAATGCTTGGAGGTCGTTTTGGAATCATCGGGATCACCGAAAGAAAGAAGAGAGAAAGTTGGAATGGTTCCGGTAAGTTCTAAGGTAGTTCGGAGTGGTTCAAAATGAGTTTTGGATCATGAAGAATTGTTAAATATGATTTTGATATTAATTGGTGGAATTAATGTTTGAAAAATCTAATTTAAATTTAATTTGGAGAAAAAACCTTTCTATTGGGCCACTTCCTAGAGGGAAAGGCCTATGAGGGAGGGGCTGATGACTGCAAGTGCATACTTCAATTGTAGCTAGTTTAAAAATAAGAGTGTCGAACCCACATAAAGCTATTTGGTGAAGGTCTTTATGCCCCTCGTCACTATCTACCGAAGGATACTCGTAAGTTGCCTTTGATCTCAAGTAAAGAATGTTGTGTTTGTGTGCAATAAAGTAATGAAAGCAAGTAAACAAAATAATAAGTGCGTCGAGATTGCTGTTGGAACTCAATAAGTCTTAGATGTTCTCGGGGATATAGGATAAACCACTATCATGTGAGAATTACTTATGATTAGGATAACCTATATATCTCGTCATGATATGTGTGGAGAGACTTTCATAATAAGATGTTCACCAACAAGTCTCGTGAGCAACACATTTCTATGATTCATGTGATGAGGTCATCTCTAAATAACCACTACGATGAATGCGAGAAAATCACTTCTATAGACCACCAAAATTAAGAGTTTCCCCATAGATATCGTTATGAAATTAGTGAATCTCTATTTATTCCCCTTTGACCGTGTAGGTTATAAACCAATGCTTGTATTCATAAAGTAGCACCGGACATACTCTGATCCCATAAACGTCCAAAGGGTAATTCCCTCTCTTTAGTCCCGGAGTCAAATGTTATGTGGTCGACTTCACATACCATATAGAGAGATCTAACACAATATCATAGATCAAGTGAAGATCAAAGACCAAAGTTATAGATCATCTTTATTTCATTTCATAATAACGCTAGGGTTTCTCCATCTCCCCAAGAACAAAGGGAACTACACACACATGGAGGCAATCAACAACATCATCATATTCGTATGGATGGATTGAAAGTGCAAAGGTAAAATCAAGTAAAAATCCACAATTGTATTTGGAATTACAATAAGATCTAACGAATGCAATAGGGGATGGTGGTGTTGATGGAGATGCAGCAGTTGATGATGAAGGGGATGATGTGTTGTCCTCCGATGATCCGTGTAGCAGCAGATATTTTCCCTTATCCAAGTTCCTCCTCTAGATCCCTTCCCGGGGTGGTTTTTCATGGCTGGAGGTGTCTGTGAATGTCGAATCTTAGAGCTTTCTTTGCATGGTGAAAGTATTTTACGAGGCGGACGTTCTGGCAGGAAGTACGGGAAGACGGTACGGGCGTCCTATGATCGTACCACATGTCGTTAGACCTTCTAAAACTTCTCCTCGCATCTTCTCTTCTTTTAGGCGCATGGTAAATCATTTAAATGACATTTATCACTTAGAAATATTATATTATTATATAACATGATAATTCCAATTGATATATTCACAACAGACTTAATAATTTAAAATCATGTTGAAACAAGGGTAAAAGGTGCGTGCAAACGCCGTAAAATACCAAAATCTTAACTCTACTTATGCAAAAACATAAGATAAATATTATTCAAAAATGGACTCATCAAGGGCCGACTGGTAGGCCTTGGGCCACGCGGGAAGGTGGGCCCCACCCGTCGGCGCCTCCTCCCCTTGGCGTATCCTCCTCCTTTTTCCCACCTTGCCAGCTAAGCATTGGTGGTCCCTCCCCTCCCCTTATATAAAGAGGGGACACGTGGGGGAGGGGACAACGACAACAATAATAATTCCTAAGGCATTTTCCTTAGGGACTCTCTCTCTCTCTTGTTGGCTCTTGTTCTTCTGATTCGAAGAACTGCGGGCGTGGGAGACGACATATCTTCGGCACTCCGTCCCATTGTCGGATCCTTGTTCCAAAAGATTTACTTCTGCAATCTTGGTCAGATCAGAGAGAACGGGAGTCGTCGTTGAGCACCGAACATGTGCGAAACCATGGGGGTGCTACCAGTTGTGGCACCTAGACTGTCGTGCGAGGATCAACGCGATCTTGAGGTCGGTTGTGAGTACAACTACATCATCCACGTTCATCGTGAACGTTAACGCTTTCGGGCTACAAGGGTATGTCATCGAAACCTCTCTCCATTACAGTATTAACTCTTAGATATATCTTAGCATTCGTGTTGCGCTAGTTAGAAAATATTGTTTTCTGCTGCAAACCCCTTCATTTGGTTGCGTAGGATTGTAGATCTAGATCTCCTCTCTATTTTCCCTCAAAACGATTCAAGAAAGATTGAAGAGAAAGAGAGGAAGGACAAACTCTTGGAAGTCAACAATTGAGGAGAGAGAGAGTAGAATAACTAATCACCAAGGAGGAAGAAGGAGCCCTTAAATGGAATCTCCAAAATCTTCCTATAGGTGCAGAAATGTGCCCAGCCGGTAGCACCACCAAATTGGCGGTACTACCACCAACCCCTTCCAACGGTTCAAAGCACGCAGTAGTGAGAGAAGTATTGGGCTAGTACTAACACAAAAACGGCGGTGCTACCGTCAAAGCTAAAATTTGATACTACTGTCTCACTACCGAGAAAGTACCGGTACAAAACACGAACCAGAGCGGTTATAGAAGGGTGATAACTGGCTGGACAGAAGTAGACTGATACTTTGGCTGGTACTACCGGCGATAAAAGTGTCCTAGTGGCACTACAGTAAACGGCGGTACTACCTGTTCTAAAAAACAGTGAAATCAAAACTGTGATAACTCGAGGGTCCAAACTTTGGATTGGAATGAAACCAATTGAGGATCATCAAGAGAGAAAATACCAAGGGGACAGAGGTGTGAAACCTTCCTGAGATAAGTTTCGGTACAACCTCCAACATCAAAATTCAATAAATGTCATTGGAAATCCGTTTTTGATGGGCATGTACGGCTAGAGCTTTCTATGAAGATAACTAAAGGCTCTAGAACATCACGTGGATATGATCCAATAACAACTAAGAAAAACATCAATATTTTACAATATTGAGTAAAGGCAATATGAATACTTATTTCATGTCTTTTATGTAAACATGGTTAAACATAGAAACCTCCGGTTTTGACCAAATTTACACACCTAATATTTTTGAATGGGGAAAGTATATAACAAATTTTCTTAATAAAGATGATTGCATTCATCGATCGCCATTGTATCGGGGTCGCTTCCTCAAAAGAAAAGCCTTACATATGTTCATAATCCATAGGAATCCTGCAATGTGGACGGACGGGTGAAAAGAGAGGAAACGAACCCCCACCCCCCACCACTCCCAAAAGGAGATTTCGCACTAAACAGCAATATGTACAATGCAATGAGCACACGCGCGCGCGCGCGCGCGCACGCACGCACAACAAATGCTACAACGCGGAGGTGTTCTAGCAAGCAACTGGAGGCCAGGGAGACAGGAAGCCATTCTTGATATCGCACGCAGCTTCTCGTGTTCACAGCCAGCTTCTTACTCTGGCCGCAGAAACAACCGCATCTCAGCATGATGCATGCTCTGTGCAGCGCCCGGGAGGCACCGGCCGCAAAACTGTGAGTCTGTGACAATGGAGCTCGGGTGATCTGGACGGATCAGTACCAGATGATCTCGTCCGGCACCGCCTCGAACCTCGCCTTCTTCTGAAAAAAGAAGTCAGAAAAACAGATCAGCACACCGAGAGTTGAGAAAGATTCAGGCACCAGGTTTCATCTCCCTTCTGCTTTTTCTATACATCTAATCATCGACCCGGTAGTTGGTTGGTTGGTTCCATTATGCCATTATCGCTCGGCACGTAGTGGGAAAGAAGCTGCAACAGGGATGGTGGTACTCGTCCTGCTGCTGCTGCTGCTGCAACCACAAAGTGTTCTAGAATTTGACTTTATAGATTTGCTTTTATGAACCTAGCCACGAAAATCAAGGTCATATATTTGTGGTCGCTGCAGCTTTTGCGGTTTTGCTTGAAACAAACGCTACCTATCCATATGATTGTCCGGCTAGAACAACACAATGGCATTGCGTTGATTTCGTTGCAAGAAAAGGATGAACAGTTTATGCATGCCTCTCCAATATAATTCACTGAAATATCTGGTTAGGCGAAACATCTGAACATGTGACACCACTAGCCATTCGATGGGATGACGCGGAAGGTAAATATGATTGCCCATGAATAATCTAATTTGTCATGGCAAAAAAATTAGAAGAAGTAATATTGTGTTCCAAGAACTAATTTCATGTCACGTGTTAGAGAGTAATCCGAAGATCTCGAAACGATACATCATAGGTGAACTCTTGCGAAGCATATGTAGTAGTAGTAGTAGTAGTAGTAGTAGTAGTAGTAGTAGTATATAAGATCAATCCAAGACTTGTCCACGCTATATTCATTCGATCGCAGCATGAAAATTATTATAACAAGTGCTCCTATTTTTATACTTGGACGCGATGCTAGCTGTAGTGCTGTATGTACCTTGACGAACCATGAATTAATGCCACCGAAGCTCCTGCGTACAAGCTTAGCTAGTGGATCAAGTCCACGCTTGCAATAAAACCCATCTTTAGAAAATTAGCAGATGGCTAGCTTAGTTTCTCACACATACCAAATGGTCAACTTGTGGTTACCATGACGCACCGCCTACAGCTTCAAAAGTTGTTCCCGGCCGTACATCTAAAAATAGAAAGAAAAAACGGACAAGTAATCTGGAAAGCTACCGAACTGTCAAACTAGCAGAGCCTAGGACATCACGGAAAGCAGCACGTAGCAAGTCCATTCACTAGCTTGGTAGTAGTAACATAATCAAGTCCAAGAAAATCCACATACTGTCAAGTACCTCCAATCCATATTAGTTGACTCAAATTTGGCTAGATTTGAATGAATTTAGACACTATTTAGTATATAAGTTTATATTTAAATTTTGATAAATCCAAGTCAACTAATATGTGTCGAAGGAGTAGTATAATCAACATCTGTACTACTCCCTTCGATCCACATTACTTGTCACTAAAATAGATGTATCTAAATATATTTTAGTGCTAGATACATCTATTTCAATGACCAATAATATGGATCAGAGAGTACTTAAAATGACAAGAGATTTAAGGGTTTTTTCAAGCCGACAACACTGACGACGCTACGCCAGCCAAAAAGATCGATGGGCAAACCACTCGCTCGCCTGTGCTTCAATGGCCACCACCCCCCTGAAATGGACCCCCGTTTGCTCCTGTGTTGAATTTGAGAGGAACACGGCCACGTCACAACAATGATGTAACTATGCAAGGCCTCATATTAAGCAAGTACGGAGCAGTCAGTAGCACTGTAGTAGTAGTAGTGGTCGTACTCCTTCATGTCGAGTGCTACTACAAGTAACCAACAGGTCCGCTTCGCCACATGCATGCCCAAACAGTTCTCCTCGCTTTTTTTTTTCCTTCTTGTCAATCGGAGGGAGGGGTAAAGGATCGATCACTATACTTTGCAACACCCGTTAGCCAACCACGCACGTGGACGTGGAGCACTACTCAACTTCTCGCTCAAGTGGTGGGGGGATATGGGGAAGTCAACGGATCATGCACATGGCCGGAGGATACTTTCATGCATGCTCCATGGCGCTAGGCCGCTAACTAGTAGTAATTGATTTGTCATGGTCACTAACTAGGACGATCGATAGATCTATTCTTGATACTGGAACTGTGGCTACTTGATAAGTACGATTTATACTTCCAACTGAATTTTCTTTACTTGATACTACTTGCGAGGAACTAATTGTGTTGTGTGGTAGAGAGAAACAGAGCAAGTAATGCGGATGATAAAGAGTTTTTAGTTACCTCTTTCTTGCCGCCGCCGGCTGCGTGCTTCTTGTCCGACGGGGCGAGCGCCGGCATCGGCAGGGGTAGCGGTAGTAAAGGCGTTGCCGGCGCCGAGCGGTGGTCCCTGTCGACGCAGAGCTGCATGATCTTCTCTGCGGCGTCGGCGGCGTCGCGGCTCTCCTCGAGGAGCCGAGCCACGTCGGCCTTGGGCAGGCGCATCCGCAGCCGCACCGCGCCGTCCGCCGCGGCCTCCACGGACGAGCACCGCGGGGACGCCGCCATCATCGCCGCGGCCACGTCGGAGGACGACCGGCGCGTCGATGACAGCATCAGCCGCTCGAGCCGCTCCCCGGCGCCGCCGCCGCTCACGTGGACGAGCGGGCCCGACCACGTCCTGCGCGGCGCGCGGGCCAGCCGGGGCAGCGCCACCAGGAAGTAGAGCCTCCCGGGCTTGAGCGGCGCGTCGTCGTCCAGCGGACGCGCGCGCACCCCGAGCCGCCTCACGTCCTCTGACTCCAGCAGCTGGTGCCCCGGGTGGTCACGCAGCGCGGCTGCCGCCGCCGCGGGTGGCCGGTACTTGTACGTCGTCCCGTCCACGGTCATCACCCGCGCCGTCCGCCGCCGCTTCCCTCCGATAGCGTTGCCCATGATCAATCAGCTCGGCCCCAGTACCTAGTACTACCTACAGCTTTAATTTAGTTCTTCTTTCTTGATCGAGGGAGTTACCGAGGATACAAAGTTTGCACGTAGCTGGGAGGATAGGAACCGAGATTGATAAGCGTGAGGTCAGGAGTGAGGAGGCAGCGGAGAAGAAATATAAAAGGGTGCATGTGATGTGGTGGGCAAATCAAATAGCTTCGGAAATTAGTGCGACATGGTGGTAGTAGTACGTGGGTGCGTCCAAATCATTGCGCTCGCGATCCCTCAGCAGTAGACTCGCTCCACTGGACGGACATCAACAGCATTAATAACTAGTGGAATGCCCGTGCGTTGCCACGGCTTCTTACGTATGTCTAGTATAGCACATGTTTTTTTTTAAGAATAATATAGCACATGTTACATGGGTAAACAATACATAATATACGTATATATATAGATACATAGAAAAAATAACCACATAATATTTAAAAATATTTGAAGACTTACTTCACATAGTTCAATATAATATATATAAAATACAAGGACCGACAAAATTATCTCTTATTCACTAAGCCATCCTCCATTGACACACCTAAGATATCCTCGTATAATATCAGGAATGTTGTCCTCGACTTCATTTGCATGGTACTTGAGCAAGTGTATTAAAAACTTTTTCCTCAACTGATAGCCATCCTGCATAAGCAATCTATTTTGTTAACATGGATTTTTCACATGAAAATCTAATAACCGTGAACGTAGAATACTCACAGTGCAAATTGGGTGAACAAATCTTTTACCATCCCACGAGAGCATAAAATAAAAAACTAAGTAACCCGACAACTTCCTGTAAATGAATGGATTTCATTATCTTGGTCGCTAGGATTGTAATTATAAAATAAACTACTTGTAATGAGAACTAAATAAAATTACCTGTCAGAGCTTGTTGGTATTGGAATAGTACGAGGGTATTTACGTGGCCAAAAATATATATCAGAATTCCATCCAGGTTGTGCTATTTCAAGAGCTTCGTTTAGATAGAATGAGCATCTTTGTAACTTTAATTGGTACCTCTCTTCCGACAGAGGTTCAGAAAAGGGGTCTAAGATAGATACACGGTGTTCATGCTTGTCGATGGTGAACAAGATGAAGTCACCAAGGGATGCATGTGGCAACAAAATCTGGAAATGATGACCATTAAAACACATAAATCATGTAAAAAATGGACAAGAGACCTAACTTACCATGTTGCACGACGAGATATCATGGTCTATCCCAGGCCAACTATGAAACAATGTTGCCAACTCCTTAACATTTGGCTTTTTACGCCATTTTGGATGACGTGTACCATCGATCATCGCCGACTGGGATAAAAAAAAGGATTAAAACCATTAAAATTTACAATGATAATAAATATGTGTGATTGTAAAAACTTACGCAAAATCTTAAGTCCATGTTGTGTACATAAGGCTCTATGAACAATTGTATCTCATCACATGCCACTATACGAACAGCCATGTTAAAACAATCCTTATCCATGGGTTGTTCCATCCTAAGTATGCCCTGAATTTGCTTTAGAGTTAATCCAAGTGGAAAAGGTTTTGAGCTTCGCACCCATTCTTTCCTGCGAAACAAACTCTCAGAATAATGTTATCATAAAAATATGTAATGACTTATGTTAACGTGAGGCTTACTCCAAACATTTTGCATCATCGATGGACATGATGTATTTGCAGATCTCCTCAACAAACTCATGTGATTTTGTGAGCATGATGCATGCTGGAATGGGATTGTTTTCTTTGGCTATATCTCGTGGGTGTTTCTCCTCAGGACTCGGCATATTAGACTGATCGTATATCGGACCGCCTCTTATCTTATTCAGTTCTGAATCATGCAATATGACAACTATTTTTTTTCGGAATGCTCTCATATCCTCCTACAAAGCAGTAAAAATACTACACTTGTAAAATATAATATTTTAAGAAACAAGAATGTACTAATTGTGTCCCAATAAAAATAGTACCTGAGTGAAATTGTCCGAAAACATGTCTCCTGTCCAATATTCCATAAAGTTTAACACGAACAACCCGCATGATGCACTATAAGGTTACAAAATGTTATATTGCTATTCCATCTAGCCAGATCAATTTAAAGAATTTTTTTTGAACAAATCGTATAAATGATCAATGATTTTGTTGGATATTAAACACACAACTTTATGGATCAATATACTTTTCACATTAAATTTAATGGGTGCTCAACATACCCATCAGTCTGCAGTGGTTTTTGGATATGCTCTTTTATTTCCCATGTCGTGACATCCAGATCCTGCCACTTTTCACCTTTGCCAAACCCTTTCCTTTTGGACGCAATCTTTAGGTGCTTCTCAAGTCCTTGCAGCTGTTATACGATAAAAGAGTAATTGGCCTTGAGGAAAACACAATGTCAAGAGGATATCACGGTCAACTTATTTACCATGTTAGTGAGGTCACTTCTACTCATTCCAACACCGATTGAGTCCAATACTTGTATCAAACGTTTCTTTGCATTGATGACTGCTAAATACCAATGAGTCTTACTGATGTTTACCGGAAGGAATACCTAAAATAATTTGTTGCATAAGTCTCACAAATAGATATGCTAAAAATATAATGAACGATATACATATATAGGAGTTAGTACTGACCATGTCATGCTTTAGATAGAGATTTGCCTGCTCTATGATGTGGCGATGTACTTTAAGGTCATTTTTTAGCTGATTGGAGATGAATGTTTTGTCCATATATACCTTACCATCTGCTCTATCAAGCAGATGATCACATGCACGCATACAATATATGTACGCATTTATCACCTGTAATTGGACAAATAAAATGCGGACAGATAAAATACATTCAAATTTAAGACAATAGTGGTTTTTTGGTTGACTTACATCATCGGGCAAGAATCCATCATCGCTATTAAGACATTTTAAATCGTCATTAGATAGTAATGCATCACCAATGTCCACAAACTTGGTATTTTTAGGTGCAGACATGATTGCTTCGATGGCAACAAAATCTTCGGTGGTACAAACATAGTCTGCCACAATATATAAGTGTGCATGACTAATTAGATAAAAACAATTCAAAAAGAGAGGACGATAACCGAAGCACAACTAAGTACCTTTTGAGATAACCTTCGCATTCGCTTTCTTTGGTTTATTATGTTGTGAATTGACCGTCCCTTTATCTACTTCTTTATCATCCATGACCTACAAAAGCCCAACAATTATTATAGAATAAATTATAAAGATTATCGTATGAGAACACACTTTAAAAAAATACAATCACCTCCTTTGTCTCTTCCACCAACATCGCATCGAAGCCTATGTTGATGGGTCCTTCCATAGCATCTGGAGTATCGGTCTCCGTCCCACCCGTGATCTAGAAATGTGGAACAAATCATTACTATTACTCAAATATATAATAATATAGAATATGCAAGAAAGTAAAAACAATTTTCTAAATTCACCTGTTTTGATTGTGTCAAACTCTTGTCCCCGTCCAAGATCATCGTGTCTGGGTCTGATATATCCATAAGTTTATCTCTGATCTAACATAGAAATATAATGCTAAAATAAAATTGGTGCAAGACAATTATGTTCTCTACTGCTACTGTTCTCTCCTTCATTCGTTATTTTTTCCATCCTTAGCTATGCTCTGAATTTCTATCATGTCTTCATAGTCTGTTTTCATCGATACAAATCTTTATTCATGCATTGTTAAATCAATTAGTCAATTCCTCACTGACTGCAGCTATTAGAAAAAAAGAAAGTGAGAAAAGCATCTACATATGGACTACTGTCTACTCCTACCGAACAATAAAGACAAGATTCTCCAGGATACCCGTGCGTTCCATACAAACACAAGCCACTACGCTGTGAATGTTGTAATATAAGAAAAAGGACGCAGGTCATTTATATAATACATGCGCACACACGCACGATAGAAATGCTAGCGTAGTGAGCCGGTCCAGGTTGAGCTCCAGAACCCGTTTATGAGCAAAGGTTAATTAAAAAAACGCCGCAGCACACGTCTTCTCCACGGCCCCAAATCCCCAAATCCTCACCGTCTTTCTCCACGGCCACGCGCTAGCGCAGCCGCATGTCCTCTCCCCGCCGTCTACTCTCTCAGGCCTCCCCTATCCTTGGCTCTCCTATGCTCTCTCGCGGCCTTGGATAGCCACGCCCCGCAGACTCCTCTCCCATGACCGGACGACACGGGTTCCGGCTGCCAGCGGCCTCGCCTTCCGGCGACGAGCCATCCTGCCCTCCGGCGCCGAGCCGCCCCGCCCTCCGAGCCGCCTCGCCTTCCGGCGCCGAGCCGCCCCGCCCTCCGGCGCCATGCCCTCCGGCGCTCGGATCCTGCGTCCCTCCACCAACTCCCGCAAGACTCCATCAACTGCACGCCCAAGGCTGCTCTTAATCCCGGCCCTGCCGCTGCACGGTGCCGTCGAAGCACGCGGCAATTGCGGCATGCGGGCTTTGGCGCTCGCTCCGGAGAAGCTCTTCCAACATGTCTTGCCGGAGGATGGAGACGGATACAATGGTGCTGCTCGATGCCGCAGGCAGGGTGGCCACCCCAACCTGGACCGGATCACCGTGGCGCATCCCTGCGACCATCTCTTTTCTGCCGCCGCTACCATGGATCTTTTCGCCGATGTCAGCATCGCCGATTCGATTGTGTGCGGTGCGTGTGTGGTGATCAACGCCGGTTGATAGGGGGAGAGGGAATACCTTGACGCCAGTGGAGAATTCCTGGCTCCTTGAGGATTCGCCGATTGGTAAAAAAAGGTATTCTAACTGACTTGGCGCTTGCCTATATCGTAAACACTGGTGCGGGAAGCAAAATTATATCTATCTCTGTTAGGATATGTTTTCAGATTGGTAGGCCTCCTAAAAAAATTCAAGGTAGTTGGATTAGGAACCATATCTAGCTAGTCTATAGTTAGTTAGTTTGTTTCTCCTGAATCAGTTAATATTTTGCGCAAACCATCTTATAACAAGTTTGATATCTTTACCGGTGAAGACAAATTATTATTCCAATAATTGTCCGACATGGGTTTTATTGAGACATGCCAGCTGATTGAACAGAAAATATGTTGAGCAGATAGCCTGGGGCATATCATAAATTTGCTTTCAAGAGGCCGCTAGAAATTCAATGAACTTGTAAGTATAAGCTATATTCTTAGGCTTGGTTATTATTGCTCTACACAAGTTTTTCTTTACGGGATAATGTGTTGCTTGTAAGTAGAAGTTATAGTCTTCTGTGGTAAGGACTGAGTCCCTGTTTGGAATTTAGGAAAGGAAAAATACAGGAATAGAAAACCCACAGGAATTGAGATGTCATACCACAACAATCCTATAGAAATCTAAAACGCAGGAATGGGAAAAAGGTAGCCATTTGGATTGTAGGATAGGAAAATACATGAATTTTTCAAATTTGGAAAAACTTCCAAGCTAGTGTTGTGACGTGCTACTCATTTCTACACACACATGTTATCATGACCCATTTCCAAGCATTTGAAGACCGAGGTATATTTAGCTCATGCTAGCTAAGAACAGTGTTATTTTTGGTGTCCACGTATGAGGACGGTGGAATCGTGGACAGCGAGGGCAAGGATGTCGGCGCAAGAGACGGTGTCGAGGCAAGCTGCCTCAAGGGAGACTTCGATCTGATCGACAATCTCGAATCCCTGGAGGGAGTTCAGGTTGGGGTTGGACCCCTTCTCACTGACTATGCTGCTATTGTTGTCTAGTAGCACAGATGCATCACACCCCTATAAACAGAAAGAAAGAAGAAGGTTGGTGGATTATTCGCTTGTGCTTGGATTGTTCATATGATTCTTTATATGCTCTCTCGATTGTTTCCTTAGTTTTTTTGCTGCTCATTCTTATTCTCATGTGCTGTTGTAGGTACACTTGGCTGCAAATATGGTGGACACAAATAATTTGGTCAAGTACGACATGAAGAGGTGACAAAACTCTTTGATCGTGTGCCAATTCATGTAAAACATAGTTTGGAGGAGCACAGAGAAAAGAGGGCCTCTCTCTTAGTTCTGGTATGGTCACATCAGACATGTAGCATGTTGTTTATTCTTGAGGTTAATGCACTGAGTTTTTTCTTTTTTGCTAAATCAATGCACTGAGGTTGAACTGTTTGTTTATTATTACAAAACAGAGTAATGTATATCAAAGCTGTGAAGTTCATTGCCACGGCTATGTATTCAAGATCATAGGATGCTGTGACAAGCACAGATTCCCAATGAAGCGGGGCGTTCTCACTACATGGCGTGCCTGCCTGTTGTTCCCCCGTGGTATGTGTTCTTATCTGAATTTCACAGTTGTCTCATTCAAAACCTTTCTAAGGATGATGATGTCTGCAATCTCATATGAGAAACTGGACAGACATAAACATGCTATCGGTTGATTCAAATAAATTTGTGTGCAGAGGCCATGGTTAGGCTGAGTACTTTTATTATCTGCGCGTTACTTTTATTTTGTAACATGGAGTATTTGCCATATTGTGTAGGAAAGCTCATGCCAGCTGGACATGGCATCATGAAGCTTAAAATCATGATGACCATCATTGGTGATCTTGTCTCAATTGACGCACTCATTGAGGATCATTTGTGCGTTGAACCAGGGAATGAGTACATCTAGAGTTGTCATATTGTTGCAATCAACAAAATCTGTGAGTTTCTTCAGCTCCTTTAGTTCTCTAGCCTAGTTTTGATGCACTGGTTATAAATGGATGATATAGATATTAATCAAAAATAGTTACACTAACTCTTATCCAATACATGTTTATCTGCTGAAAACACGTGGTCTATCTTTATAATTGGCAATCTCGTAGGTTTTCTTTTTATTTTCTGAGAACTAATCTCGTAGGTTGTTATTATTACGTGGCATTTTATCTGTTGGCCTGTGTAGACTCGGTCGGGCTCGAGCCGAGTGCCCGATTCCCTCTAGGTTTCCAAGTGCTATTGCTCGCGTGACCGAGCCAGAGAGAAAAAGTCTAGCTGCCAGACCTCTAGCCAAAGGGAACCGATGTAGCCTACACATGAATAAGAGAAAATGACCCAATTCTTTTTATTCATAAGAAGATATCACAAAGCCTGGCTTCAACACATGATATTCATTGGATATTTGTGTGTAACAACGCTAGTGTTCCAAAATAGAATCGAGGATAATATTATCTAGGCGGATACATCGAGAATGATATATCTAAATAGCCGAGGTCAACAACTTTAGTTTCAGTACACCATCTTGGACAAACGGTGGCTTGTTTAGCCACGTCTTACACGGCTCTGGCATTGATTTTGTTGGCGTGCGACGAATTGGGTCCTAGCTTAGACAACAACATCCACGTGAGCACGCATGAGGTCAGGTCTGGCAAGCTTGGCCGCACGAACATCTATCTACAAATAAAAGTGAGTCTCAAATGTCAACATATGTCCGTACATATAGAACAAACAACACTGTCAACATATTTCAGAACAATAAAAAACACTTACCCTCCAAATAGTGATCTTCGAAGTTGGTTCTTGGTGAGAATATATCATCCTTGATTGCAATTATAGGCCGAATAATTACGCAATTTAGTTTGGCTACGATTTGCATGCAAATCTGTTGCGTTGAGAAGGGTGGCCGTTTTGTACTTGCAAGAGACTATCATGTTTGTTTTGTACTTGCAAGAGACTAAGCCGAGCCTACATGCTATTCTATTATACCAGCATGTTATTTAAATAAAATTATAAAAATCAGCCAACCCTAAAACTAACTGAAAACTAAAACTTTGGGAGAGACACATAACTAATACACCAAAGTTTATTCAAAAGTTATCGTGAAATCAACCAGATTCATAAAAAGTACCAATGCAACTCAGGTGCTTACAATTTCTGTAACATACTGATCTAAACTAAATACGCCTAAATAATTCTGATGACAAAATCATGTGAATCATCTTTCTTTAATATAGTTCTTCATGCCCTTATGACACCCAAGTTCACTCTGATCGCTTCAGGGATGTTGTTTATGGCGTCATTGTGTCTAATCTTCAGTAGATGGACCATGAACTGCTTCCGGAGCCCCAGTGGATTCTAAAAGTGTGAGAAACAAAAGTAAAGATAAATGAGCAGAAAATAAAAAACATTAAAACACACGATACCCGGGTGTAAATGCACATACGTCAGTGATATGTCTAGATAAATGGTTTGTGCCATCCATGGTTGCCATGTGTTGTAGGACGGTGAATCCAGAGTCATCACTGCAGCAATGTGATTCTGATTTAAATTTGTTTTCAAGAACATGTACCATAGTAAACCGATTAATTAGCTTACCTGTTTCTATGGGGGCTTATGACCTGATGGCTATCCATTGGCCAGTCCTTGACTTCTGTAGTCCAACCATTGTTCATTGTTTTAAACATCTCATTGAGCTCTTCCATCACTGCTCTGGTCTCATTCGTTACCTCGTTCCGTAGAATGAGACGCTCGTTCAGATATGGGTAATAGGAAGGATCCATTAGAAATGTCCTCCTTGTTTCCATGTTGACCGAAATCAGAGCATATGCATCATGGACAGCTAGTGGTAGTAGATACTATAATATGTAGACCAAAGTTAATAACTAACAAATGCAAGTACATGTTGTCATATAAGATAGGCACTTACAACTTTAGAGTTCCAGATGTTGTATGGAGGAAATGTTGGGCGCACGGCATCAATAATTGTCATGGTGCGGCTAGCTTGCGGAATCGGCGAACGCCGTAAGGCCTGTGCTTGAGCTTGAAGCTGCAAGTCAAACAGGTGCTTCCATCCTAGGTGGTCGGTGCCCGCGTGCCTATCAACTTCCGTGCATACAAGCCCACGAACTGCTAGATTGAAGCAGTCGGGGTGAACTCGTCCAGCTGGCCGAATTGACTGTTGGATCATCCCGAGAGTAATCTCTATCGGGTACGGCAGAGTGCTTCTGATCCATATCATGCTGAAAGATAGACATTATGGTTAAAAAATCAATTTCAACTATCTTATTTCTTAAGAAATATACTTACTTTAACGTATCCTGGTCCTCGATCTGCATGATGTAATTATAGATGTTGTTGACAGCATGTTCAACTATGAATCCTAGCTCTGCCAACGATGCGGTGAGCCGGTTCAAGCACTGTTTAAGCACAATGAAATAAAAAGGAGTGTAATAATATTAATAAAGCGCACATAACTTAAAGTGGTGATAAACATAACTATAAATATATTGTATATTCACAAGTACAAAGACATATATGTTGGTACTAAAACCGCATCAGTATCTCTGTGGAAGTTTGCACAAATCTCCATAGCATGTATAGAAGGATGGATCCAGGTTTTTAAAAAGAATACTTTTATCTAATCTATAAAGTATTCACATAGCAAAACCAGAAATTTTTCCCCGTAGCTGAAACCAGCAAAATTTCATTGTTTGACCAGCATGTATACAAGGACGACGGATCCAGGTTTTCAAAAATAATATTTTTTATCTAATCTATAAAGGATTCCCTCTATGTTTCCAAATGCTATTGCTCGCGTGACCGAGCCAGAGAGAAAAAGTCTAGCTGCCAGACCTCTAGCCAAAGGAACCGATGTAGCCTACACATGAATAAGAGAAAGTGACCCAATACTTTTTATTCATAAGAAGATATAACAACGCCTGGCTTCAACACATGCCACTTTTTTGGATATTTGTGTGTAACAATGCTAGTGTTCCTTATTGCATGCACACTTCTCACACGAACAGGCTGAAAAAATCTACAATCTCTACACATCGCAACAGCAACCGGGTGGAAGTCTTTACCTTGCAGTTGATGGATGGTCTTTACCTTGTTGATGGATGGCGACAGTGGCTACTCCAGGCGGCAGAGATGACCTCACGTGGCAGCAGATAAGAACCGGGACAGGGAAATTCAGTTGGATGAAAGTTATTTTGAAGTAGCGTTCAAGGTCTCTTTTTAACAAGGCCTTTAATAAGGCAATCTCGTAGGTTGTTAGGAGTAGGATCTCTAACTACTACCGTCCATCCCAAATTTAGTGGGATTGTTTTTGTCAACGTAAGGTGAGATTGTCCTGTCCTGTTGGGCCAGGTCTGGGCTAACTTCCCTTATCGGTCTCGGACTCCACACATGGGTCGACCCTTGCCAAAGCCAGTCTAGGCCACCAGACCTCCAACCAAACGAACCAGAGGCATAGCTAAAAAAAGGGGGAACAGAGGTAGAAATACATGAATTAATAAGTGAAAACCATGAATTAATAAGAGAAAACAACCCAATTTTTTTCATAAGAGACCAATTATCGTAGGACGCCTCTTGCTCTTTGTATATCAATAAAAATATTTTCTTTCACAAGAGAAAAGTGAACATCAAAAGAAAACATGCCAATCTTTGTATATCCTGCACTGTTATGCAATCGTTCACAGTTTTCACATCGAAACTATTCCACATAATAGATACATATTATTTAAATTTCAGCTCAAAGAGAATCTCTCAGCCTTGAATAGAACTTTGCGTCCATGCCACTAAGTGATACACTATCTAAATTGTGTCGAGGATGATATTGGCGCTCACATGAAAGCATCCGGTTCTTCAATACACCATCTTAGGAAACACGATGAGCTCAGCTGGTTCAACTGCGTCCTTGGCGGCGCTGATTTTGTTGTGCGACGAACTGGGTCCTAGCTTGGACAGCAGCATCTACGTGAGTAAGCATGTCGTGAGGTCTGGCAAGCTTGGCTGCACGAACATCTACAAATATATAAAAGTGAGTAACAATCTGTACAAGTAGAACAACATTGTCAATATATTTCAAAAACAATAAAAAACACTTACTTTCCAAATAATGATCTTCTAAGTTGGTTCTTGGTGAGAATATAAAGGAGCTCTCATCCATAGTTGTCAAAGAGCCTAATGTCCTATCTATTTGGACGCTAGTCACGGCAAGAATTTGGAATTCTCTTTCCGCTGGTCTCCAGCGGCCTATGTGACGATAAATATGTTGAGTATATACGTGTAAAAATATTAGCTCTCTCCTGCGAATTAACAAAAAATATCACGACTTCCCATAAATAAAATATAAAGGCACCTGCTAAATTTTTAAATGAGCCCTACCGAAAGTTCATCAACGCAATGTCTCTGACAGGTTTCCCGCGATAATACGCCGTCTTGTAATTGTATTGTGTCTCCCCCACGTAGGCAAGAACTCCAACCACATCTGCAAGTGTATTTAGAATTAAAATGAACACTTGATTTGTATATGAAGAATTTACAAGACAAGAGTTAGGGACTGTGGCCTTACCTGTGATAGATTTATCTCGTCGTGTCAAGATGGCGCTGAAGTGTGGGAAGCGCGGTGGACAGAGTGAGGAATCTATCCGACGTCCCAAGGTTCTCACCTCAGTGCGAGACTTTAAACTAATGATGAATTCAGAGTCTAGGTACCAGAAATGCTCACTATACATTTCCACAGGGTTGAATCCGACGCTAATAAAGTCATAAGAAATCCCTGCATGTAGTATCTCGTTGAATTGATCTGCTAGATTATCGTATGCAATGGCTTCCATTTTTGTTCCCTAACAAATTTGAAAGTAAGTAAACAAAAGGACATTAAATATTGCGTTTATATTATATAGTTAATATGCTTACATTCTCATCCAGAAGAATACACCGTAGGTAACAGTTTCTATGTGCGTTCTCTTTAACCTGTCCCCTCCATTGCACCATAGCACGGATGTTCCACATGTTTTGGTAGATGTGTTCCATCTGCACATCATCAAACTTCAAATTCCTGCGAAATGACATAATCATTTGTAACAACAGCTATTGCAGCAAATACAACATCCCCCATCACATATTTTCACAAAAGTAGATCTGTTCAATAGCTGAATTCACTCATGTGCTTGCTAATTCCTATAGTGGCTGATGTTAGATCCATACAAAATATGCAGTATGTGTATGTGGCCAAGAGACTTGGAGATTAGATTCTCATTAAAAAGAAAATAGCTATAACTATAAACAGAGTACAATTGAAGATCTTACCTTTGAACCTCAAAGGCCATATGAGCTAGAGCGAGAGGAGCAGGTGGAGCATGAATGGCCGGAGGTGGTGGTGGTGCCATTACCCTTCTCAAGCTACGTGTGTTGTATGGGATCACCATCAAGTGCTGCAATCTGAACTGGGTAGGGTGATACGGGGACTGTATTTTCAATGTGAGGGCTGAATGAACAGGGCGGATATATGTAGGCCTGAAACTTTTGGCTTCGGCGGGAAGCCAAATAGTTTGAAATAATGAGTTTGCATTTTTTTGGGGTTGTTAGCTTTAACTCCGGCCATTCCAGTCTAATTAGAGATTTTCTAGCGCAAGATAAGGTTTATTATCTAGCTACTCTAACAACTATTAGCCAGGACCTATGAGACATTATAGGGGCTGTCGCTGGCTAGATAATAAATCTTATCTTACTAACTAACAAGCAATATCTTTCTCGCAAAAAAAAATCTGACACGCATATCCAACTAACATAATTCAAGAATAATCTAGGCTCCTCTATTCTTTTATTAAAAAAAGACACAGACACGTAAGAAGCTATCACAAAACGAGACTAAAGTGAACGGTTCCGTTGACATCCCTATTATACACTACACATATACAAAACGATAATAAATTAATTCTGAACAGATTATTTGTTTAAAGAGGAGAAGCTGCTAGAAAAATTATAGTCTGTTTCCACACGTATCAAGTAAGTACGCTGCCTTAGTTTCATGCGTGTTGCATAATTAGTTTCTTGGATGATGAAAGTCAAATTTTCATTTAGCTGCAGTATTTTTCATTTATTTTCGGCTAAACTTTTTAATATGTGTTGTGTTAGATTTGGATTACAACGACATCTCCTTTATACACTACATGTAAATTGAAAATAAAACTTTTGTTTACAAAACAGCAGCAGATAAAAAAATACTGATAACTGCCACTTTGAGAGGCTCATGTATCAAAGCTGTTTCCATCCATTACATTCAATAATCATAAAAGATCCTCAAATTTTGACCCGCAACATCAAACGGTGAGGACTTCCTTATAAACTATGTTCAGCGTGGTCGTTACTAAGGATCTTTTTCGCTTATTTGATTTCTTGGTCTTGTCCTTTCGATCATCGTCGATGGCGAGGATCTTAATGTTACATTTTGCGGTGGCTCTCGACAACGCTACATAGAGCTGACCATGAGAGAATACCGGCTCCGGCAGGTACACACCGACAATTGGGATTGTTTGCCCTTGCGCCTTGTTGATCGTCATGGCAAAGCTGAGCCTGACTGGAAACTGCTTCCTCTTAAATTTAAACGGGAATATGTCATCATCAGATGGGCAGAGGGGTATCCGAGGAAGAAACACCCTATTCCCAGCGTGTTGTCCCACCACGATCTCTGCGTCGATTGCGTTCCTCTGGAACCCACGGACCACGAGCCTTGTGCCATTACACAACCCGTTAGCTGGGTCGATGTTCCTTAGCAGTATAACTGGGCAGTTTATCTTCAGTTTAAGGGCATGTGGAGGCAACCCATTAGGAGTCAGGTCGTTCAAGAATTCTGGAGCATAGTAACCGTGCGGATCGTCCTCCGCACTATCAAAGCTATGATAGATCTTCTCCTCGCCCTGAAAACGCTCTATCATGTGTAGGTTTATTTCGTCCACGTTCTCATTCTTGGTGGACAGGATTGCTCGAGACGTCATGTAACCAGGATCGGTCATGTTCTGGTCCAAGGCAGGAAACACATGGTCGATTAACTTCTCTATGTCGTTAGCCTCGTTTGTCGAAGACACACAAATGTCTTCAGGGAGCCGGATGTTGCCTTTCTCGTCAGTTTCCTCAGTGCCATTACCTATCCTCAAAAGGTACTCCGCGAACGACGGGTCATTATGCGCTCTCATGTTCTTGACGAGCCTTAGCGGGCGCATGCCCTCCCAGAGGTATGAACTCCGCAAAGCCGCGTCGACTATCTGGCCTCGTGACCCTTTTCTGACTACTGGAAGCACTTGCCTAAAATCCCCACCAAACACGACGGTCTTCCCACCAAAAGGTCGATCCTGTCGGCCCATGATGTCGCGCATGCTCCTGTCCAGTGACTCAACCGCTTGCCGTTTTGTCATCGTGGCCTCGTCCCATAGGATGAGAGAAGCCATCCTTAGGAGCTTGGCTGTCCCACTTTGTTTGGTGAAGTTGCATGATGACCCTTCTTCAATGTTCAGTGGGATCTTGAATCTAGAGTGTGCGGTTCTCCCTCCGGCCATGATGGAAGCGGCAACACCCGATGTTGCAGTGGCCACCGCGATCTTTTTCTCGCCTCTAACCCTAGCGAGCAATGCCTTGTACAAAAAGGTCTTCCCAGTGCCTCCTGGGCCATCGATGAAGAATACGCCCCCATCGCCGCCATTGACTGCCTCCATTATCTGTTCATATGCAACCTTTTGCTCGGGGTTTAGTGAGTCCGCTAGATTCTTATCAGCGTCATCAACCTTTATTGTGGTTTCCTCAACGACCTCCCTTGCCTCGCCTTCTGTGGTTTCATAAGCCTCATGGATGCCCGGTAGAGGGAACAACTTTATGTCTTTACCCATGGACTGTAGCATGCCCCTGATGTCAAGCAACACCTCCTGCTCAACCGCGATAGGGCAAGAAATACGTCGCTTGAAGTCGTCAGACATCGCATCAAGGTGCCTATCCCATAGACCGCGCACATCGCCAGGCTCGCAGAATACCAAAATTGTTGCAAAGAGTCTCCTCAGCGAGACTGGCATGGCCCATTGTGCTGATTCAGTAAGACATTCATCAAGCGTGTTGTCGGCCTCGATGAGACCCCTCCTCTCGGCTGCCTCACGGAAGTTATCACATAGCACACCATCCACAGTTTTCAGGTCTTCGAAGGACGTTTTGCCAGGTACGTGGTTTAGAAGCACCCTTAGAAAGTACCTCTCACCCTCCGCGGGATTGGCTGACACGATTCGACCTACTTGGAAACAACTATTTTTCCTTTTCTGCCAAAACTTTCCTTTTTGTTGCCATGTGAACCATCCTGGGAAGTCCTTGTACAGTATATCTCGAGCCCAGACGTGCTCATGGTTAGCGGCAAAATACTCCGTGAGCATAGACTTTGATGCGTTATCACTGGCAACAACATTGTTCAGATTATCTCCAGCCTTAAAAGTGACTCTGTGCATGTTCGGGAGATGTAGCTGCAGCTTTAGGACCGAAGGATGATTTTCGCTGAGGGTGAATCCAAAAATCCTCCACATTGCTTCTGGAGGAGTTACCCACCTCGCGTCAACGAACCTCTTTATCTCGTCTATGTTACCTTCGGCATCGGGTTTGTCAATGTTGAACGATGTCTTATCGTGGCCCTTGTATATGTACTTATATAGGTACTTGACGGCCTTTATGCTGGAGCACACCTCTACATTGATGTGGCAGTTGAACATATGTAGTAGGTATGGGTTGTACGGCACAACCCATCTATTGTCCAACATCTGCCCGCGGACCTTCGCTGAACGGCCGTCATCCCTTCTCCGGTAAACAGGGTATGAGTCCTTCCCCTGCACGGTGGTCTTGTTGAACTCTCGAGGGTACCTGCACTTGCACGACCCATCTTGCATGCACACATTATTAGGATTCAAGACACCGCATGGGCCGTGCATCATATGCTTCATGACCATGGCGTAGAGCTCTGGGTGCTTATGCTTGTCTGGGAGCTCGGTGGATATGACATGATCATACTGCTCTGGCACAACAAGCTTATATCTAGAATCCATGATCAACAAGAAATGGGCATGTGGTAAGCCTCTCTTCTGGAACTCTACCACATAGACATATGCCTTCACAACGCCTAGGATATGTTTTTTGGTGAGCGTATCTTTCATCGTCTCTAGCTTTGCTCTAAACACTCGGGCCACAAGATCAGGACGATCCTGCGCAGTTTGTCCGGGAAATAGCTCAGCCTGTATCTCCGGCCAATTTGGGTTGCAGGTCATCGTTAGGAAGATATCAGGCTTGCCGTACTTCTGCACTAATGCCATGGCATCCATATGCCTCTGCTTCATGTCTCGGTAGCCCCCCTTGAACGTCTGTGGGAGAACAGTCCTTGTGCCAACAGCATTTGCTCGTGTCTCCCCGGCCGTGATGCTATCGACAATGCCTTGATACAAGTCAGCACGTATCTCTGACTGGTGGTCTCGGATCCATTTTAATCTGCACCCCTCGATCTTTATGTACATGTCAACAGCCCACTGCTGGAATAGGCGCCCTCCATGAAGTATGGGGTTGAATATTGCAGGACGCGTCTGTAATCTGTAGCAGTAATAGTCCCTGACAGAGATGCACAAATGGCCACCCCCCTCTGCGTGAAGAAAACAAAATATGAAGGTTAGGGAACACATTTTTTCTCTATAAGAATGCATAAGGATGTGAAATTGGAGAACCTCCATTGTTATCACGGTCTGCTCGTGGTAGCTGCGCAACACGCCATTCTACATCCTTTTTGGGGAGATTCGGATGCCAACCGAGCTCCCCCTTCGGGAAGAAGAGGGGATACGAGAGTGGGTCATAACATCCTTGTGTGGCTTGTATGCTGTACTTCTCGTTGTTGTTCCCATGGAGTGTAATGCTGCGTTTCCACCTATTCACCAAGTCGCTGCCCTCGACCCAGATGGCAGCCACCTCAGACGATATAGGTAGATTGTGTGTTCGTTGGTCTAGCTTTTGGTCGGTGTTAAGTTCTATCTTGTAGTCCTGTAGGTTGTCCTTATGGGCTCCCAAGCTCCTTAATTGCTGGGAGTAGGGGTTTCCTCTCATTATGTTCGTCAATTTATGTACAACTTCCTGGTCAAGTTCCTTGGTTGATTCCTTGCGATGGGTCAGGCTTGGATCGTCGTCATAGAAGTACAACTGCAAATGGTCTGGACGCGAGCCAGGCCCAAAGGAATGCACATTGTGGTACAACGAGCCGTTCGCCTTGAATGTGTAAACCCCGGACCTCATATTCGTGCAGCTGTTGTCGAGGTTGACACCAAGGGTTGTGAATGAGAAGTGGCCATTGAAGAACCGGATGCTATTGCGGAAATGTCGACAGTCTGCATCTGTGCTCGACCATAACCTCATCAGCTCCGGAATAGGTTCTTGTTCCTTCAAGATGACGTCTCCATTGCGACAACAAAAACCAGGGGGCTCACGCTCAAACCTCTTGGCATTGCATTCTTCGCAATTTGGGACTTGCTCCAAGACATGTGTTTCTGGAAGGTTCGAGTACACAAAGTCAAAAGGATCAATAGGGCCTACACCAGACAAGTCAGCTGGTTCATCTAGATCCACGTCATCAGCATCGCAACCTACATACATAGCGTGTCACAAAGGGTTAATATTTTTTAACTCGTAACTGCACCAGACAAGTCATAAATATTGTCAGACATACCTTCATTGGCATACATGTAGTACTCATCATCCATGATGTCACTTGGGACAGCATTCTCATCCATGATACGACTAAGGAGGGCATCCACATCACCTGTAACATTCCAAATCAAAATAAACACGGGTTTCACTCTAATCTGGTTATATAAAATTGTCTTGAAAACGGGAGAATCTACCCTCTGTTCCGATGGTGTATGCCGGCGTGCTTGTTGAAGGAGAGGTTGTAGGTGACCCAGTTATATTCGGTGGTGACTCTGAGCTCAACACCGGGTTTGTGGTTGAGACGAAGGATGCATCTGGTCGTGGCAATGCAATGGATTCAGTAGACGGAGTGTTCCTCCTAGTCATGGCATTTTCTCTGCGTTGAGCGGCAATTGCATGCCTCCGTTCTTCGGGCATGATTTGTCTATGTGTTCTTCGATGGTTATTATGCTCTAGTCTCTGTTCGGGAGTTAAACTTTCACGGCGTGCTTGTTGACGACCACGTGATGCCTGTCGCCTTTGAACTTGTACGTCTATGTTGAAGACATGTAGTTAACAAAGTAAGTAGATGAACACATATTAGGAAAAGGTTATTTTGCAAAAAGACATGATCCAGCTAGATTACAATACAGCTAGATTACAATACGACACATACATAATAATAAAGTTAAGACCATACCGTTTGCGAGTTCTCCATTCCGTAAATTATTTCCTATTGTGAGGGTAGATTGGGTCCGATTTTGCTGTTGTCGTGCTCTTAAATTTTGTGCACTATCTCTTCGACGAGCATTGATTTCTTGTCTCTGTTCGAGGGTTAAACTTTCACGGCGAGCTCTTTGACGATCACGTGATGCCTGTCGCCTCTGAGCTTGTACGTCTGATCACATATAGTAAACTTGATCATATATAGTAAACCGAATAAATATATTCACCTGGGCTAGAAATATGCAGCCACATTGTAAAAACAGGGTCAAAGACATACCATTCGAGCTCTCTCCACGTGATAGTTGACCTCCTGTTGTTAGGGTACTCTGAGTAGGAAAGGTTGCAACCAACGGTGTAGGCATGTGATCATCATCATCTGACGACACAAGGGTAGTGCTAATGTTGTTGGTTGGTTCACGGATGAACAAACCCGTTTGTGGATGTGGCAGAATAACAGAATTTGATATCTTTGAGTTGTCATCCTTGGAAAGTACTGTTAATTACAGAAAGTTAACAATGGACATGCAGAACTTATGAGAGGGGAGAGGGACTTGAATATTACCATTTTTCCCTTTGTCGGGAAGTTTTCTTGAAGACATGTCAGAGAGAAACTAAACCCCAGATCAAGCCACTGGAATCTAAACCCCAGATCTGTCTAGTGGCTTGATCTGGGCAAATGCTCCCGTTAGGCACCTCTGCTTTCCTGGAATCAAGAACATACACATAGTAGACAACAGCAAATTCAGCATAGTTAAGAGAAACAACTTCTTTAAGATTAGTGTTATATAGGATTGAACTAACCTCCAAGACGAAGTATAATTAACTAAGACAACCAGACGTATAAATTCTGATTCACATGAAACAACTTCTTTAAGATTAGTGCTATATAGGATTGAACTATTATGTTGAAGCTTTTTTCTGATTCACATGAAATCTTTCTAAAGTTAGTTTCTGTTGCAGCTAATATAAATTCTGAAGATTCATGGTTTATAAAGAATTCGGAAGCAACAAACGGTGATGTAGGCATTGGAGGGCACCTAGAATGAAGTCGTCGCAACTGATGTAGAGCAGAGGCATTTACCACATAGATCTCTTGATCAGCACCAGAGAACTTGGTGACAGAACTGGCTGTGACCGACGACCGCGTGAAATTTTGATAGAACTGGTGGCGAGACAGAACTGGGGGCGATCGACACGGCAGAGATGTCGAGTAGTGATGGGCGGGTAGCTAAGGAATTTAAATTTTGGTTTGTTGCCTCTGTGTGCACGTCAGGGAGTTTGTTTCCTGGGTTTGCCGGTCCAGTTGTTTGTCTTTTTTTTGTTCCCTGCGTTTGTCAGGGAGTTTGTTGTGGGAGGAAAAGAAGATTCAGACGCTCGGTTGTTAGGTTTTTTTTGTTTCCTGCGTTTGTCATGGAGTTTGTTGCGGGAGGATAAGAAGATATAAATTTCTGGTTGTTTGACTTTTTTGTTACGTGCTCCTGCGTCAGGGAGTTTGTTGCGGGAGGATACATGCGTTCCGCGGTGTGTACGTATGCGAGTTTGTTGTGGGAGGATACATGTGTTCCGAGTTTGTTGTGGGAGATCCTTTCTTTTTCTTTTTATGGATGTTGATTGTTTCGGAGTGGCATTTATGTGTAATATTAGTGAAGTGTGACACCGTGTGACACCACCTCTTTGCTTTTAATAGTAAAGATACGGAATAGAGGATTCAGCACCACTAGTATTATTATCAGCGAGGCCATCCGCCCATGTGCCATGGCCGGCCTTATCGGCCGAGTGCTGTGCTATGTTTTGCCGTGTCCTATGTCCTAACTAATCATGTATATTGTTTTTTTTTAACCAATCAAGAAGTAATATTCTAGCCCCCAAGAAAGCTTTTAGAGGCCATCTGCCCTCTCAGCCGTAGGATTGGGCTTCCAAATTCATCCCAGCCGTTCGTTCCATCCATCGTTTCGACTCGCACAGCCACGTCCGCTAGCTACCCTCCCTGAACGGTGGGGACCTGCATTTTGCGCGCCCCACTCGTCAGGGACCGTGCGAGCGTGGCATATATGTGTTTTTGCGCGGATGGCAACCGGGAGAGGGCGCGCGGTGGCTCTACCGTTGTTTCTCAGACCGCACGGGGCTAATTTGGTACTTTTCCTAGACAAACCTAGCACCCCGCAGTGATCTAGCGGCCTCCCATTTCCTCTCTCTCTCTCGTCTCCCTCCTCGTCTCTTGTCTCCCCGTGGCGGCGTGTGGGAAAGGGGAGGCGGGCCGCAGTCGGCGGTGGAGAGGCCGGCCTCGACACTGGCGGAGAGGCGGCGGACATGGAGGCCGGCCACGCGAGGGGATGCGTCGTCCCCCTCCCCTCCCCCCCATCACTCCTCTCTCTGGACGTCCTCGAGCTGAGCCGGAGGTGGGGCTAGCAGGCAGCACAACGGCAGGATAGCAGGCGGCAGCAGGCAAGTAGCGCAATGGCAGGAGAGCACCGGCAGCATGCAGCAGCAGCTGTTCGATTTTGGAGCACCGTGACTACCATGTTTCTTCATGGAATTTTGCTGGTAGTAGCCGCCCGCTCCCTCCTGCGCAGCCTCTCCCTCCGCCACCCTCTCTCCTCCCCGCTCTTGCTCCCCTCCCTCCTCGCGGAGCCCCACATCCCGAGCTGGCTCCTCCACGCGCTCGCCCACTCCGGCCGCGCCCACGACGCGGTCCGGGTATTCGACCACATGCGCGCCCGCGGCCTGTCCCCCGACGCGCATGCCGGCACCGCGCTGCTCACCGCGCTCGCCAGGGCCCGGATGACAGTCACCGCGCGCGGGGTGTTCGACGAAATGGCGCGCGCCTCGGCCTTGGGAGGAGCACATCGGATCAACAGTCGTCCGTCTCAAGTAGTAGCAGGCAGGGATCTTGTCCATCTAATGGCGATGGCGACGTGGCGTCTGCTGCTCTCCTGTGCGGCAGCCTCTGCCCTCCTCTGGAGCCTCTGGTCATGGAGGGCCCCTCTTATACCCCGCAGCTGCCTCCTCTTCTACCCCATCTCAACTCCAAACGAGACGGCGCCGGACCTTACGACAAGCTCGCCGGCCTGCTCCTCCTCGCCCACAACCTCCAAGGTCCCTGGACCTGGCAGATATGCCTCCATGCTGGGCTTCTCGAAGGCGGCCACGTACGGCAGCATCGTTCTCCTCATTTTCATCTCAGCATGCGTGCATAGCTCTGATATGCTTTTCCTTTCCTTGCAATCCTATGCGTGCTTTGCGAATTCTGTTTTATTGTATTGCTGTGTTATTTTGGAGGCTTTGCTTGCACATGATAAGTGATGGACTGGAAATTAATAGTTTGATGGCTGTATATAACACGAGGAAGGATGGACATATTGAATTAATGTGTCCATTGTTTGTTTCCTGGAAACTGCAATTTACACTGATAGGATTCAATCACTGAACTTCTTGGCAGGTATGTGTTTGATGGCGAGCCACCTGACCTGAAGAAAAATAAATTGGCCAAAAGTTTTGAAGAGGGATGGTGCTTCGAAAGATCTTCATAGAGCTACTGAGGTCACATGCTCTCTGTCGTAGTTTAGAGTCTCCACCGATCCTCCTTACTCGTCATGCTTCTGTATTTGTTGTCTTGTTGGACCTCTAACGTGGCAATTGTATTACATGTTGGAAATGAAGATTCAGTTGAAAAAAATAGCAAAGTACTGAAGGTAATTCTCCTACATTTTGGGAAGGAGGCAATAAAGCTTGCGTGTATTAATTTTACAAAAGAACATGTAGTTTTATTTTGGATAAAGTACCCTCACATTAATTCTGCCATTTTATTTTTGGATAAAGTTCCCTAAGAGATCATCGTTTTAGTTCCTTTTCAGCAATATTTGTTCTCTCCATAGAAAGAACTAATGGTTCCACCAAGAAAAAAGGAATGGCGTATCCGAATCACCAGAATGAAATTTAAATGTTGTAGATGCGAGCTACCGATGTGCTCAATCTAATATAATCTATTTAGTTGTTTGTTCATTACAGGGGTTAGAAAAGAAAAGGCAAGTCAAGTAACTGATTTTTGTAGATGAGATGTTCACATGGCTAGAAGGTAAAATATGAATGCTCATTTATTTTGCGCTCCTGTGTTTCTGCAAATGGTTTGATTGTAGGTTGTTTTATATTCAGAAACATGCTTGGTTTTGTGTCTGTATAGGTTCTAGGTTGTTTTTAATTCAGGAACATGTTTTTATGTATACTTATGTTCTTATGGTTCCATTTAGATTGGATGCCTGCTTGTGAACTGTTTTCAGGCGCGGCTACGGCCTCCTCTACTGGAGTAGGGGGGCGCCTGGGGAGCAGTTTGGCGGAGGGGCCTCCAGGTAGTCCTACATCGAGCACACGACCTTGATGGTGAGCAGGGCGAGTCTCCAGCACCAGATGGCACTCGTCCCCCATTTTCTTGGTTTCTAATCTCTAGAAATTTAAAACCCTTTTACTTCAGTTTTAAATACTGAAACTGTTCCAAATTTGTTCTCTGTTGCATTGTTCATTGTTTAAGTAGCATGCCAGTTTTCCTGCATAAGTTTCTTTTTTCCTGACAAATGGTTGTTTCACTACCTTAGAAGTATAATGAACTTGCTTTCTTGATTGCCTGTTGCATTTATGTTCAAAGATGTTGTTCCTTTTGGGACTTCTAATATGCTTGATAGGATGGAAACTTGTTTATTCTACTCAGATAATGACTATCTGTACAAGGCATCAGATTGATCTTTTTCTGTGTTGGACAACTGACATGCTCGTCGAAACATTCGATTCAGCAGGATTATACATGACGGGTTCATGTTTAGGAAGAACTCATTAGGTCCTACAAGATTAAAGCGACTGGACGGCTTCTATGGAGATGCCGATGAACCACTTGTATGTGAGCTGCCAGTGGAATTTCTAGGCATAAGATTGGTCTTTTTCTGAGTTGGAGCACAGACATAATGTTTGTTTTATGCAGGAAGTGCACTCAATCATGTGAAGGGCGCTAGGCCGTTAGGAGATGGCTTTGGTTCCATGTAGAGACGAGTAATTGAAAATTATTCTGGGTTGTCAATATAAGCCATCGTCAAGCGTTATCCATGCTGGTATATTTTAGAGACTAGCACTTTGTTTCTTTTGTTCTCTTCTACTATAATTTTAGTTTGAATAGGTTTCTGCTTTTGACATTATGTGTTTTTTCTTTCATACATGCTAACAGTTTGTAGGTGCAGATGTATAGCTAATTCCAGCTTGGTTTTTTACTTGGTAGTAATTTGCGGTAGTTAACTATATAACAAATGAATGTGAAAGAGATGCTCCAAAATAATCTGCTTTATGTCAATAATAATTAGGTTAGTAATTGCCGCCTTTCACTATGGGTGCAGGTAGCAGACTTCCAGTTACTGATACAGAGACGCCTCCTTTGATTCTCTTAATGCTAGGTGTAACCTTTTCTGGTGGTCATTGAAAAGGTTTAATTTTGTTAGCTGAAAGTTGTATGTTGCCGAAAGGGCTTACTTTTCTCTTGGTTTAATTTGGTTTTCATTTTCCTGCAGTGACACTATTGAGGTCAATACTTGGGTTGGTCCTTTTGGAAATATTGGAATGTGTCGAGATTGGCATCTACGTGATTCTAGGCGGGCCACGCTGTATTGAAGGCTAGAAGGTTCAGATTTTAATCACTGTTCCTGTTATGACCCCTTTTCAGTATTAGCTAATGCTCGGTAGATTAGTTTTTGTTCTGCACATGTTCAAAGAATTACAGTTTAACATGCTTATGTTATCTTTGCATTCTAATTTCGTTAAATATGCAGTAAATGGATTATGATGAACAAGCTTACGAGAAATCCTGGTGAAGTGCAGACGGAAACAGAGTCGTGCTTTTTTCACCATTATGCTATTGAAAACGAAAACAACCGAAAACCACCAAAACTGCCAGAACATGAACGTGTTACCACAGTCAAATATGTCTGGACAGGCTTGATTGTAAGTTCTGCATACAAGATTCAAAATTCTACATGGGTTATTTCCTTACACCTTTTGCTTTTTGTCATATGTAATGCAACCTTGGTGGGCTGAACTTGATATCAATCAGCATGTCAGTAATGTTAAATATATTGGCCGGATCCAGAGGGAAAGGCAAAGTTTCCCTTTTATGTGCATCTTAATCGATCACACATATTTTACCTGCACAAGACTTTTTTATTCTGTTATCAGTGTGAAAGCTCCATCTGGTGGAACATATTCTTGTGTAGCTATGTGGCCATACTCAGCCTGAATCGTTTATCAAGTGTTGTTTCCTATGTGTTTCTTACTAGAACTTTGGGAGGCAGCTGTTGCAAGAAGTTAGAAAGTGGTAAGAAGCCTAAGGGTCTGGCTACGGCAAGAAGTGGGACATCTATTTTGAGACGGAGGGAGTCGAACTTTGGATCAGAGCAATCTGCAACAATCCTATTGCTTCTTATATTTACTTGCAATTTCGAATACGTATATGCTTTTCTCTATGCCTACCAAGCTGCTACGGCATTCAGTTCTAGAAGTCTGCTAAGGCACTAGGTGCCACCCTCCTTCCTTGCCTACCTGTTAGAAGTCCCACTAACCCTGACTAAGATGCAATCTTTTAAATATCGAACATAAACCTGCCTTGTATAAATATTAGTCTCTATGAATCCCTTCAGGTCTTGATACCTAGTGGTTTATGGTAAATATTTCTTTGTATGTGGATGAATATTGCCAAAAGATAAAGGCTCGTGAAGAAATTAACAAGTCATCGTTGCAGTAGGAAGTTAGTAAGAGCTCTAGCTTTTGTAGAGGGCTTTTAAGATACTGCTTAATATAACATATCATGGACTCAGTATGGTTACAGAAGCTACCAAATTCTCTTATATAAGGAATATGAGGGGAATGCTGACTTGTATGATTAATGATCACACGAACAAGTACATAACTGTAGAAGAAAAGAACATCAGTATTATTGTATGAAATGAATTGTTGACCTTGAATGTTGTTATACAATTTTGTTAGTTCAAAGACAAAAGAGAACAACCATTCGTATTTACAAGATCTAATTTTTTATCCATAACTATTGTGTTTAGTTTCCCATGTAAATAATCTGTTCTGAAAAAGAAAAGAAGTTTTGTAGCGGTTTGTCCCCAAAATTGCTCCTGGTCATTTACTTGCCAATAAAAGGGCTTAACCAATAATACTTTGTATCGGTTGATGCATTAGATTATAAGATGTTGTGAGTTACTCCTACATGTTTCTAACATCGTTTTGAAAGATTTATAGATATGCATTTTTTCAGCAAGGAGCTCTGTCAGAGGCGGAGCTACATGCATGCCAGCAGGGGCCACCGCCCCCCCCCAGCTTTGGAGATATTCTTGAAGAATTTTTTCTAGCAGGGCTTAGATGAAAGAAAAATTAGCCTTTCGCCCTTCCAATCAATTAAAATTTACATTTCGCCCCCCTAACAGCTTTGGTCTAGCTCCGCCAGTGAGCTCTGTGCCTATCAATAGATGTTTCTAACATCTATGGTCATGTAAAAACTTGTTAAGCTCACACAAAAAAACTACATGTTTATTTATTACGATAACTATGTGTATGTGACTATTTCACCACTACCTCGAGCTGTACCTATCAATAGAATTTAAGTGACATCTCTACAATATGTTGATATATAGCATTCATTATGAACTTAGGAATGCCAATGTTTTTTTATTATAGGCTATATTGTTGCTCTGCATCACGAGACACAACATGCCCCGCACAATCTCCGAACAAACTGTGCCATATAAAATCTCAAGAAGTTGAGGATCCAAGTCTTATTTGTTATTAATTTACTATTGTTATTATGCTCTCCAGGTTGGTGCCTTAACAAGATTCTCAGATAGATTATTTTCTAATTAGAATAAGAGGATATTAGCAACTTACATTTGCCTTCCTGATCGAGGATGTCAGTGCCAATGACTACAGTGTAGGATACAGACTTGAAATGGCATGGTAAAATGGTGCTCTGAATGACAATACACATCATCGGAACTTCGGAAGGATAACGCTAAGTAGTTCAGTTGAGCAGAAATACTTAATGCAATATTTGGTAGGTGCTTTAATTGATATTTTATCCTTGGCACTTTGATAGAGAAATGAAATTCATAATGTACTTAAGGACTCTGAACTACAAAAAATGGTACTTCAAACTCTAACTCTTCGGAAGTTCATAACCAAAGAAGGTAATTTACTTGTGTTAGTGCGGAACCCATGCGATGCCTAGCTTATTATATCTGACCCAACAGTATACACCTCTATTTTATCCTCAATTATGACTTTATTCTCAATCATATGGTGGATGAATGTCACGTAAATTGATAGTATTTGACCCCATTTCTTTGCTACCTCTATTTATTTACTCGTGTCTGCCCATTCATTTATTTATTTGTAGGAATTGGAGAAACCGATGGAAGGACAAGCCTTTCAACAGTTCACCAGCAAGGTTTCACTTTTACCTGTCCCGTGTCATCTTGACACCTCCACTAGATATCTATACGTTTTGTTACCTCTCTGTTGCATGCAGATTCTTAACATTGTTAGTCCATAATAGTGAGCAAGTATCTTTTTGGTGAAACTCTGTTGCCTGGGTGAATGGAGGCATCCAGGCAAAACGAGATCAGAGCACCCAGAGCAACTCACGTCAAGATGAGGCCAACTTGAGTGCTTTGAAAAAGTTAATCATCCAAGATATTTCTTCTGTGCTAAAAACATGATCGTACTGCATCTCACCTTACCGTGACAGTTATGTTTATCAACTACAACTTGTCTACAAGAAGCATACCATTGTTGGTCTGTTGTCTCCTTCCTATTGTATCATTTGATTCACATCAGTTTCAAAATGCACAGTCCTAGAATGCAGAGCAACATCATGTCAAGCTATATAACTGAACCATCGCAACTTAATATTTTCCTGCCCTACCTGGGCAAAAGTAGAATCTACCTTATGTATTCAAGCTGTTGTTTATCTTAAGGTCTGAATGTACAGTAACAATTACAGATGCCCAATAATGTGTTTGTGATCCTAGTTATGTAGTTCTTATTGAAGTGTATAAGTGGATTGCACTAGCTCTTTTCATCAGTTCGGACTTTTGGTTGTGTTGGCTAGTGCATGCAGCTTGACATGGTATCAGAGCCTAAGGTCTCGAGTTCGAGTCCCGGCTTTCGAAATTTATCCTAAAATTGTTGTTGACCCCTCTGTGTCCACGTATAGGCCTCTTGAGCATACGTGAGTTTCGCGCGCCGTCGCTCTCTTCCGGTTACACGTGCTGACTTCTCTCCGTCACACGTGAGAGAGGGTGTTGAAGTGTATAAGTGGATTGCACTAGCTCTTTCCATCAGTTCGGACTTTTGGTTGCGTTGGCTAGTGCATGAAGCTTGACAGTTCTATCTATTAAAATCACTTGAACTGCTAAGTGATAGTATATTCTATCAATATGACGTGAGCACTCCTAAAGTAAAAATGTCTTGACTACAATAGCACTTTCATGTTCATATTACAGGATTATGGAGATAACATGTAAATTTCACTTGCCAACCTGACGATAATTCTAATTTCATGTTCTTTACGGTTATTCACACCCACTTGCCCGGCGGGCAAGCGCGCGGCAAGCCGCGCCTTCCTACCTAGTCATGTATATTGTGCCCCCTCCTTTTGTGACTACTAGTGACGAGGTTTAATCTCGTCAATGCCCATTGTTATGGACTTGGGTTTTGGAGAAGATGGGGATGCTGGAGATCGTGGCACGGTTAACAGACAAGCAACCAGGGGACACGAGATTTACCCAGGTTCAGGCCTCCGGAGGGAAAACCCTACTCCTGCTTGTCTGCTCTTTGATTACGGCGGAACCAAAGGTTACAGGGTGCGCAGATTCGATCTGGCGTGGATGCGTGTGCGAAAGTATGAGTCGAGGTTAGATCTGTAGATCTATTGTGGTCTAGTCTATCGGGGGGTTATGGCGTCTGTAGGTCGTAATCTGTCCTCCTCGTTGGACCCTCCTAGCCTTTATATATGGGGAGGCTAGGTCTCGGGCGCCGATACGAGTAGGTTACAAGTTGTATTCAAACTCTAGTCTTGAGGTTTCCTTGTCTTGTACGCTTGGGAGTCCATGTCCATATGGGCTTCATAGCAGCCGAAACGTCATAGGCGTCATGGACCTTGGCAGGTCGTCGAGTGGGCCTTCCGTTGGGTTGGACTAGGTATGCTAACATCGGGTACCCGTAGGGTATAACCATGTCAGTAGCCCCCCGAGTCTCCATCCGAAACGTAGATTCGGGTGGAGACTTAGTTGTCTTGAACCTTGTATTTGGATGTCAGAGTCGAAAGTTGTGTCGAGTGCGAAGCACTTCACCTGGAAGTTCATCGGGTCAGCTGAATTTGTTCGGCTGTTGTAAAGGAATCGACATCGTGGACGTAGTCAACACAATGGACTATAGGGTGCGCGACCAGCGCTCCCTATGGGAGTAGCCCCCGAGTGTCTGTTCGAGTCGTAGACTTGAGCAGAGACTTTAATTCAGCCATTGTTTGCTTTAGGTCCGTAGGACACAATTTTTTCGGATGCTTGAATCAATCCTCCCTATGGGGGTAGCCCCCGAGTCTGTAGTGGAGTCGTAGACTCGGCGTAGGACTTGAAGATCTTCGAATGCGCGACCAATGCTCCAATTTAGAGTAGCCCCCGAGTGTCTGGCGGAGTCGTAAACTCGGACAGAGACTCGAGTCTTGTATCATGTAGTTGTAGTCGACAATCTCGCGGGCGTATCACTGACCCGGAAGTACATTGGGTGCGCGACCAGCGCTCCTGATAGGAGTAGCCCTCGAGTGTCTAGTCGAGTCGCAGACTCGAGTGGAGACTCATGAGAGGAGAAACCACTGACCCGGAAGTGCATCGAGTCAGCGTCTCACGCATAAGGAGCAGGGAGTCAATGTAGCGGGGTGATGCGGCATTTTAGCCGGAAGGACTCGACGTTGCGGATGAAGTCGACGTCGTTTCTTCTGTCGGGTGAGCGGCCAACGCCGCGTCTTCGTAGCATCAAGCGATGCAACCATCCGAGGAGGGACTCGACTCGGGTCTTGAGTTTATGGCGTAGCCAGTCGTCGACTCCTGTTGGAGGACTAGATAGAATAGCTCGGCACAGTCGGCGTCTTTGTAAGCTGCAGAAAACATGAATAATTGTGAAGTACTTGTATCTTGTAAGGAATATTTGCCTTTCGGCTTGTATAGTAAGATTCTGGTGCCGATCGAGTCAGACACTTTTGCACTGTATGCTAGGCCTTTTCGTTAGCCTGATTACCCTTAGTCTCAGTACCTTGCCGAGGCACTCGGAGTTCAAGGATTCGACGATCAGGCAGAATCAGCTACTCGGGCTATCACGTTCGAGGTGCTCGAGTGCGTGGAGCCGATGGCACATTAGGTTACTCGAAGAGGGCGCAGCCCCCGAGTGTTTCGAGTGCGAGTTAAAAATAAAAGAAATCAACTCCGAGTAGAGGGAAACTTAGCTTTGTTGGTTGTCATGGCGAAGTCGACGCGGAAGCGGGTCACATGGCGGACGTAGTCGACGCGGCGGACCACGGTCATAGCAGCGACGGGTTCCTTGGGGTCGATGGCGGCAGCGAGTTCCGCATCCGAAGATTGTCGCAATCGAAGACCGCACCGGTTCACCGCATCCGAAGGATGTATCTAGTCACCGCAGCCGAAAGCTGCATCGGGTAGCCGATGCCGAGGGAGCCCCCGAACCGCTGGAGCTGAAGATCGTAGAGGATGACCGGAGTCGAAGGAGCCCCCGAGTCGTGCTCGCTGAAGCCAATGCGGCCAGTTGCGGCAATCGAAGATCGCGTCGGGTCGCTGCATCCGAAAGATGCAGCGGGTCACCGCAGCCGAAGATTGTAGAGGATCGCGCGGCGGAGTCGCCGCTGTCGACAACCGCAACGGGTCACACGACGGAGTCATGGCAGCCCCCAGGCACAGATTGACGTAGTCATCACATCGGATATGTGGTAGAGGGTCACATGACGGAGTCCGGTGAGTGCGGATCTATGTATGGCCCTTTTCGGGTCCTCCTCCGGAGGTGGGTGAGCCGCGAGATACGCAGTGGCTGCCATGATCGCAGCTTGTGGCGTCTTCGGGATGATGTTGCCGTCAGCGTCCATATCCATGAACGATGTGTGGAGAGTTCGGGTCACGTCATGCCGCTCCTTCGGGTCCATGTTTTCCACCCGAGAGTGGTGCTTGTTTCCCTGGTTTCCGTTTGTGCTAGAGTCGGGTCCTTTGGCAGAGAGCGCAGCTCGTCGCGCGCTGGACTCGGAGGCTGCTTGCTTGCGTTTGTCGAGCGTCTCCTGCATCTTGACTTGCTTCTTGTGCTCCTCGATGAGGAGGTAGTGGTATGCCATCAGTAAGTCACGTGAGGAGTCCAGAGGTAGGACTATTTCGCCTGCGACGCGCGGCGTGCTTCGACCCATCCTTCTTTGCTAAGTTGGATGAGGTGGCCCCTGTTTTCCCCGTTTTCGCTGTTTCCACCGTTTTCGCCGTTTCTGTCCTGCGGGTTGGGGTTGGGCGGCGGGTTAGGCGTTTCCTCGTCGGTTTGGATGACTGCGGCGCGCAGATAGCGCCTGCAGATTGGTTGGCTGCTGCCGCAACTTTCGGATCCGGAACCGTAGGTTCCTTCATCCGAAGGTGGATCGCACAGATCGGAGTTGCAGCAGCTGCTGCTGTAGAACTCATCTGTTGATGGTGACGTGCGTAGCACGGGGTGTGGAGCCCATGAAGCGGGCCTGATTGACGGCACGGGCACTCGCTCAGGGAGGCGGAGGGTGCCTGTCCCACCTGGAAGCAGAAGCTCCCGAATAGAATTTCGAGTCCGTCGCCTACGGGCTCGAAATCCTTCATGGTATCTGGCGAGTGGGCGGTGAAGTTGAAAGCGCCGAAGAGGAGGTGATTCTCCGTCGCCGCGGAGTTGTAGATTGATCGGGTCGGAACCGTCACGACCGCACAATCAGCAGCCCCAATTCCCACAGACGGCGCCAATTGACGAGGTTTGATCTCGTCAATGCCCATTGTTATGGACTTGGGTTTTGGAGAAGATGGGGATGCTGGAGATCGTGGCACGGTTAACAGACAAGCAACCAGGGGACACGAGATTTACCCAGGTTCAGGCCCCCGGAGGGAAAACCCTACTCCTGCTTGTCTGCTCTTTGATTACGGCGGAACCGAAGGTTACAGGGTGCGCAGATTCGATCTGGCGTGGATGCGTGTGCGAAAGTATGAGTCGAGGTTAGATCTGTAGATCTATTGTGGTCTAGTCTATCGGGGGGTTATGGCGTCTGTAGTTCGTAATCTGTCCTCCTCGTTGGACCCTCCTAGCCTTTATATATGGGGAGGCTAGGTCTCGGGCGCCGATACGAGTAGGTTACAAGTTTTATTCAAACTCTAGTCTTGAGGTTTCCTTGTCTTGTACGCTTGGGAGTCCGTGTCCATATGGGCTTCATAGCAGCCGAAACGTCATAGGCGTCATGGACCCTGGCAGGTCGTCGAGTGGGCCTTCCGTTGGGTTGTACTAGGTATGCTAACATCGGGTACCCGTAGGGTATAACCATGTCAACTAGGTGATCGTTGCTTCTGAAAATTAGTTCTCCATGCCTCAGATTGCTCATCATATTAAGGCTCTCTTTGCTGGCTTAGTATTTTCGAAAATAAAAGTATTTCTAAACCGAAGTATTGCAATGTCTGGCTAAGGAATAGTACCATACCATAGTTAAAGCTAACACCAAGTTTTCTCCTCCCGTGAAAGTAGACAGGAGGTTGCCTAGGGTTCGACCCTAGCAGCCGCCAGCTGCTCCGTCTTCAAGTGAGAATCAACTGATCCCCGCCTCCTTTGCTTGTCATTCCTAAAGCTAGAGATTCTGGTCAACCGGCAGCAACATTATAGTGGCTATCACAAGGTTATGCGGGCATGTCTCCTCGTCAGCGTCGGTCTTATCAGCGGTATTGAGAAGAGCGGGCAATCGTCTGGTCGCTGGTCCAATGGAGTGGTGGATCTCGTTTAATCTATGTGTTTTATAAGTTTGGTGCAGAAGATTCAGATCAATTCAATGGTTCAATAACGATGACTTCAACTCTTTAGGATTGGTCCTTACGGACACGTGCAAGAAGACTTCCTAGCTATAGAGGAGCGGCAATAGCGGTGCACCAACAACTCCTCTGCAGATGATAATGGTCTTCCAAATACTCGATGTAATTTTTATTATATTTGAGATGTTTTGCATTTCTTGTGAAATCTATAATTGACTGTAACACCCCGGTTCTGAAAAGACCGTGGCCTCTATGTGACATGCCAATCCCTGGATCGGTTCATTGGCCGACAATAGAGTAAGATGAATAACATAGCAAAATAACCGTGTATCATAGATAACGAAGATCCAGAGTACCATTATTACAATAAAATCTTAGCCCAAGGCTAGCTCAAATTATTCAGGTAGCAACATAAACAAAGTAAATCCTCCATTCTTCAAATTGCCCACAAGTGAACAAGTGCCGAGTAGAGTACCGCGGCCTATATCGATTACTCATAATCGGAATAACCTGCAACATGAAACATAGCAGCCCCGAAGGGTCAATACATGGAATGTATGGCAAGTAGAGCTAGTAAATGGAGACAGTAGTACTAACATCTACATGCATATTTGGCAAGTGGAGCTGTGTCTGGCTTGCATTTGCAAATAACTTTGTCCTACTTTCATAAACAGTTTTTGATTTTTCTTTGAAAAGATCCCAATTAAGTTAACCCAACAAGATTTAAAACAATTATGAAATTAGAATGAGCGAGAAATATGTCATGGGGTCAATATCAAATAACTCAGTTGTCCATAACCGGGGACACGGCTAATCGATTAGATTATACACCCTACAGAGGTTAGTACACTTTACCCATGTGACTTGGTCAGCCCAGCTCGTACCATCACACTCATTTTGGGTGATGATAGGGAGAAGTCCAAGATGAGACTGTTCGGGAAGTAGCACCCCAATCCCGACGCGCACCGGTCCAACCTACCAAAATTCTACATCTCTGGATACGCGGGTTCGGGTCACCACAACCTACTAAGTCCAACCAACCGCCCATTCCATTATTGGCACATGGTTGTACACGTAAGCTACATAATAAAGAAGCCAATCAATTTCTCTCGATACCTGGGTGCCTTTCCGCAATGAAACCACCAAAAATTATCAATACCATCACACCCAGGAGATTCGTTGATTAAGTTGTTTTAGTTTTCACAAACCAATACTTTTAGAAACAAGTCTCAATGATGTAACCCAGCCCTCGATCTTCATAGCATGGCTAAGCACATCTACCAACGGTGGTTCATCTACAAGGAAACCCTACCACATAATAGGTCATAGCATAGCGATAGTATCATCCTACACATGCATCTACAAAATACACGACAATGCATTGAAAATAGTAGGACGATATCATGAACAAAGTAGCATCTACTTGCCTTGGTTGTAGCGGTCGGAAGAACAATCCACACACGAGCAAGCGTTGCACTCCTCACAATCTACACGATACAAATGCATTCATAAACAAACAATCCACAACATATGCAACAAATATGATGCATGAATGCAAGAACGACAAGTGAATTGGTGCTACAGCTGCACCACAACATCCTATTCCATAACACTACCGATTGCATGCATGGAAAATAGTTTTAGCGCTAGAAAAACTATTAAGCGAAAGTAATGCTCCAAACTAGAGCTAGAACTCAAATAATTCACTACCGGTAGTATACTGTTTGTAAAATCTTGGGAAAATTCTACCGCATAGGCATCGCCGATTAGAAACAGTACCAACTGGAATTACTCAAAAAGGAATTATAAAACTCCCTGAGTAATTAAAACACTGCAGAAAGCCACTAGACAGTTTCTGCAGAATTGTTTACTGTAAGGCTATCTTTTTAATTCACGATGAGATTCCCCTCGTTCCACTGAATCCAGGGACATATCATACGCGATTTTTGGAGCTACAGATCTTTTTCTACGAATTTATTACTCCGAAAAGGCTATTAACTAGTTTGGTTAAACTGTACTAAACTTTGCTGCAAAATCCTGAACCAAAGGTACAGCGAGATTCTACAAGACTCACTGAATCTACACGTATTTTATTTGCAATTTTTGGCCAAGCGGTTTAATTTCTATGCAATTTACAAGTTTCTACCGAAATCTGTCAACAAAAAGGATTAACGAAATTAACCAGTCAACTGTGTCTGTTGACTGGTCAACGCGTCTGCTGACTGGGCGCTGACTGGGCGTCTGACTAGTCAACGTCTGAGTCTGAACGGTCAACGAACGATCTGAACCGCTGATCTGAGATCTGACGGTGGCTGCTGTCTTACCGGAAACAAACGGCGAAACGGACGGCGGCGAGTCCCGGACGGCGGCGACGATCGGTTCGGGCGACGATGATTTTTCCTGCGCGGATGTAACGGTCAGCGCATACGTCAAGGTTGTCAACGCGGCGCGCAAGTCGGTAGACGCGTGTACGTGCGGGCGTGCGTGCGTGCACGCGAAGGCACAGCAGCGCATGCGGCGGCGCAGCAAGCGGCGAGCGGCGACTTGCAGCGGCAGCAGCGCGCGCAGCGCAGCGAGCGCGGCGCGCGTGCGGGCCGAGGCGGCGGTTGGCGGCGCGTGGCGGCGGTGGGGCGGCGGCAGGCGCGGGGTCGCGCGGGTGGCGTGGCGGCTTGGCGGCGGCTGGCCGTGGTGGCGTGGCGCGGCGCAGGCGGCGGGGATGCGGGCAGGCGCTGGCGGCGGGGTGGAGGCTGGCGGCGGCGTGCGGGTTGCACGGCGGAGCATGGCGCCGGCGGCGAGAAGAGAGAGAGGAGAGAGGAGGCGGCGGCCTCACCTAGGCAGCGGGGATGAAGGGCGACGGCGGCGAGCGCTGGCGGCTGGCGGCGGCGATCGCAAGGGAGGGCGGCGCGCGCGGGATCGGGGCGGGGCACGAGTCCCGAGGCGCTAGCGGCGGCGGTTATCGAGGCCAGGGGGGTGCGGGGTCGGTTGGCATGGTCCCGAGGCCAGGGTCCGCCTTTAAGTGGCCCTCTCGCGCGATTCCTAATCTGAAACGGCGCAGAGTTGGTTTCGGACTCGGAAATCTGTCCGGAAATTCGGACCGTTTTCCGACGATTCACTAAAACGGCGACAACTTTTCCGTACGAGCTCTGAATCGAGCGATTATTGCTCCTACGGTTTCGTACAGTCGAGGGGAACAATGTAGGCCCAAGGTTTGAGCGAACCCACGAGGCTACAAGGGTGGTCAACGCTAGTCCTACTAAAGCTTCCCGCAGGAACCTCGTAGCAAAATAAAATAGGGTTTTGAAAATAGCGTTTCGCCGAACCTTTTCACTCGACGGTTTTGCATGGAAAAGCATGATGCAATGATATGAATGATATGCAGAACCAAATCTAAAATTTGGGATGTGACAAGACTAACCCCCTTAAGATGAATCTCGTCCTCGAGATTCGGCGCGGCTAGCAAATAGGTGTGGGTAGTCCTCTCGGATGTCATCCTCACGCTCCCAAGTGGCTTCCTCTTCAGTGTGGTGGCTCCATTGCACCTTGCAAAACTTGATTGTCTTGGTACGGGTAATCCTTTCTGCTGTCTCCAGAATCTTGATCGGTTTCTCCTCATAGGTCAAGTCGTTCTCAAGCTGAACCTCCTCTAGCGGTACAGTGTCTCTCAATGGTGTATCCACCATCTCCGGATGGCACTTCTTCAGCTGGGACACGTGGAACACATTGTGAACAGCGGACAGAGCCTCTGGCAACTCCAACTGATAAGCAACTTCTCCTTTGCGTGCTAAGACCCGATACGGTCCAATAAATCGAGGTGCCAGCTTACCCTTAATTCCAAATCTCTTGATTCCACGAAGTGGCGACACTCTGAGGTATGCTCTATCACCTATCTCATACACCACTTCCTTGCGCTTGGCGTCAGCGTAGCTCTTCTGCCTGGATTGTGCTACCTTCAGCCTGTCTCTAATCAAGGCGACCTTCTCCTCAGCGTCCTTGATCAAATCAGGTGCAAACAACTGATGTTCTCCTACTCCATCCCATAGCAATGGTGTTCGGCACCGTTTACCATATAGCACATCGAACGGTGCCGTCTTGATGCTGGTTTGATAGCTGTTGTTGTAGGAAAACTCAGCATACGGCAAATTCTCATCCCAACTAGAACCATGAGCCAAAGCGCAAGCTCTCAGCATGTCCTCCAAAATCTGATTCACCCTCTCGGTCTGTCCATCAGTCTGTGGGTGAAACGCTGTGCTAAACTCCAATCTAGTACCAAGTGACTCGTGTAGCTGGCGCCAGAAGTGTGAGGTAAATTGGGTGCCTCTATCCGATACAATACTCTTGGGAACTCCGTGTAGGCACACAATTCTGTCCATGTAAATCTTGGCCAACTTTGCACTCGTATAATTCGTCTTCACCGGTATAAAGTGGGCTACCTTGGTCAAATGGTCGACCATTACCCAAATAGAGTCATATCCTGACCTGGTCCTAGGCAATCCTGTGATAAAGTCCATTCTCACTCTATCCCACTTCCAATCCGGCACGGGCAATGGCTGTAGCAGTCCTGCTGGCTTCTGGTGTTCCGCCTTCACTCGGCTGCACACATAACATAGGGCAATATGCTTGGCGATATCTCCCTTCATGTTGTTCCACCAAAATCTACTCTTCAAATCCATATACATCTTTGTGTTGCCCGGATGTATGGAGTATGGCGAGTTATGCGCCTCCTGCAGAATCAACTCCCTTATCTCCGGGTCGCTGGGCACACACAAACGGTATCCATACCACAGGGTACCATGCTCATCCTCGCGAATATCCTTTTGCCGATTCTCCTTCATCTTTTCCTTTATCTCCTCTATTTCCTTGTCTCCTATCTGAGCCTTTATGATCCTGTCCTGTAGCGTTGGTTGGACTTCCATTGTTGCCAGGTATCCTTCAGATACTACCTCCAGTCTAAGGTCCTTGAATTGCTTGCACAAATCCTCAGGTAATTCACCAATTGTCAATCCATTGGCATAAACCTTCCGGCTCAGAGCATCTGCTACTACATTGGCCTTTCCTGGGTGGTATTGCAGATTCATATCATAATCCTTGATAAGTTCCAACCATCTTCTTTGTCTCATATTCAGTTCCTTCTGCGTGAATATGTACTTCAGGCTCTTGTGGTCGGTGTACACATCACAGTGTTTTCCCATTAAGTAATGCCTCCATACCTTGAGCGCATGAACCACTGACGCTAACTCCAAGTCGTGTGTGGGGTAATTCCGCTCATGGTGTTTGAGTTGTCGCGAGGCATACGACACTACTCTCCCATCTTGCATCAGCACACTCCCAAGTCCCTGTCGAGAAGCATCACAGTACACTTGGAAATCCTTCTGAAGATCTGGTAAACACAGAACAGGCGCGGTCACTAGTCGACACTTCAGTTCCTGAAAGCTGGCTTCACATACGTCTGACCATTCAAACTTCCTCTCTTTCTTCAGAAGTTCAGTCATCGGCTTTGCAATCTTGGAAAAGTTTTCAATGAACCTCCTGTAATATCCAGCAAGTCCCAAAAAGCTTCGAATCTCTCCCGCATTCTTGGGTGCTTCCCACTCTGCCACTACAGTCACTTTGCTTGGATCAACAGCGACTCCTTCTCCTGACACTACATGTCCAAGAAACCCAACGATGTTAAGCCAGAATTCACACTTGCTGAATTTGGCATACAGCTGATGTTCCCTCAGCTTCTCCATAATCAGTCGCTGATGTTTCTCATGCTCAGCATCATCCTTGGAATATATCAGTATGTCATCAATAAACACCACCACGAACTTGTCCAAGTACTCCATAAATACCTTGTTCATCATGGTCATGAAGTATGCCGGGGCATTCGTTAGTCCAAAAGACATAACCGTATACTCATATAAACCATACCTAGTGGTGAAGGCGGTTTTTGGTATGTCCTCCTCCCGGATCTTCAATTGGAAGTAGCCTGATCGCAGATCAATCTTGCTGAACACCTTTGCTCCTTCCAGTTGATCAAACAAATCATTTATGTTCGGCAGAGGGTACTTGTTCTTGATGGTCACTTCATTCAGCGAGCGATAGTCCACCACTAATCTCTTGGTGCTGTCTTTCTTCTCCACAAACAGAACAGGTGCACCCCATGACGACGAACTAGGGTGAATGAATCCCTTGTCCAACTGCTCTCTCAGCTGCTTCTTCAATTCCTTCAGTTCATCCACATCCATCTTATATGGTCTCTTTGCTATAGGTCCTGTTCCCGGCATCAGGTCGATAAGAAACTCTACTTCCCTGTCAGCTGGCATCCCTGGCAGCTCTTCCGGAAACACGTCAGGATAATCCCTAATCACTGGCACAATATCCATGCTAACCCCCTTAAGAGAATTCAACTTACACCTTCCTGGTCGTGCAGCTGACTTGAATCTAATCCTCTTACCATCCGGGGTCTTGAGTGAAACAGCTCGCTGTGCACAATCTATGTGTCCCCCATGCATAGACATCCAATCCATTCCTAGAATAACGTCTAATCCCTGTGAATCCAACACTACCAAATGTGCACTGAAGTTGTGTGTTCCAATCCTCACAGTTAAATCGCGGCATCCCGCGCTAGCTATCATATCTCCTCCTGGTGAACTCACTCTAAAAGACCTCTTCATAGACTCAGTAGGTAACTTATACTTATCCACGAATGCCCTTGATATGAATGAATGCGATGCACCAGTATCGAAAAGTATAAGTGCAGGGTAAGTGTTGATTGGGAACTTACCAATCACAAGGTCAGGCTCATCTGGAATCTCCTCCACATTCATGTGGTTCACTGTGGCCTTCTCGCTGTTGGTTGGCTTCAGTCCTTTCCTCTCCGGACAGTTGTCAGCATAGTGTCCCTTCTGCTTACACTTGAAGCATGTCACCTCACTCAGATCCTTCTTCACAAAGCTGTGATCACGGTTGCGGTCATGTCCACCGTGTCCTCCAGAGTGGTGAGAGTGTCCTCCCTTGTGGCTGTGGTGGCTGCTCCTATGGTTGTCATGACGATGCCCATCGCCTCCATGGTGGTGGCGGTCATGGTTCCCATGGTCACTTCCTCCATGCTTGGAGTATCCATCATACGAAGTGCGAGGCTTGTGGTGTGAACCAGAGTGATGACTGTTGCTCTTTCTCTTGCGGCTTTCCACCTGCTTGTGCTTCCCTTCCAAGATCCTGGCCTTGTCCATAAGCTCCTGGAAAGTGGGGCAGTAAACCACCAGTAGCTGTACTAAAAGCTCATCACTGAGGCCATCCAGGAATCTCTCCCTCCTTTTCGCATCAGTGTCAACATCCTCAGGTGCATAACGGGACAAGTTGTTGAACTCCTCAATGTACTCGGCCACGGAGCGATTGGTTTGGCGCAAGTTGCGGAACTCCTTCCTCTTCAGGCTCAGAACTCCTGAAGACACGTGATTGGTCCTGAAACCTTCCTCAAACATTGCCCAAGTCACAGTATCTAGCGGGTGGGTGATCTGAAAAGTGTCCCACCAAGAAGCGACTGGTCCCTCCAGTAGGTGAGCGGCAAACCTCACCTTCTCAGCATCAGTGCATCCGACAGTTACCAGATCCTTGTTGACTGAACGCAACCAGTCGAGAGCAACCATTGGTTCCGTTGCAGTAGAGAACTTAGCTGGCCTTAACCTCAGAAATCTGGTGAGAGCATCTCCCTGAGGCTGATTGTTTCCATTGTTGTTGTTCTGATTAGCCATGAACTGAGTCATCACTTGGGTCAGCTGTGCCTGAGCTGCCATGAGTTGCTCCAACTCAGTGGGTTGACGGCGGGGAGGCATCTGCGGTTCAGCACAGGTAAGTTTAGAAAGAATCAACTACGACAATTGGATTCTACCCATGCACATGATCAAACAACAACAATCAATAGCAGTCAATCACAAGCAAGCAACACATCAACAAACAAGCGATTCAGCAACATCCCAGGTGTTATCTTAGCAGTATATACCTACTGAAATAGTTTTACAAGAGTTGGCAATGGTTAACTAAACAATAGATCAACTAAACAACAAAACAGCAATCTGCCAGGACAGTCCAGCAGCGTTCACGAATTTTTCCGCCTGACTTAAACTCGTCAGAAAATTTATCTGATTTTTGCACATATAGTACAGAGAGTTTCGCATCACCCCAATTTTTTTCAGATTTTTACGAGTTACCAGAAAAATATGAAAAATCGTACAGTACTGCTGTATCAGCAGAAACTGCAGCGAAAATAACACAGATAGTAACCAAATTGCCATAACTCTTTCATTAAAATTCGCACAAATAATTCCTGGGATATTGGAGTACACAAATAAGCAACTAATCACTCTTAAACTAACACGAACTAAGTTTCACATCGATCGAGACTAATCCTAACAAATTTACCTAACGAGGACTAATTGGTGGACTTCTATCTACTTCTTGAAGAGGTTGCAGTAGGTCCTTGCTGTCATGCGTTGACGCTTCGGCTCGCGGTACAACCATGGCGGCGGAGTGTACACCTCTCCTGAATCATCACTTGAGATCTCAAACTCCACCTCTTCTGGATCCTCCTCTTCTTCTTCACTCTCAGCTGCAACTGCAACAGCTTCATCTCCTCTACCATCATCGTCTCCATCATCATCATCCTCGTCCTCCTCATCATCATCGTTCCCACTGTCATCATCATCCCCATTGTTGCCATCATCTCCATTGTCATCATCAGAGGGTGGATTCAGCTGGGCTTGGAGAGCGGCAATCTGGGCTGTCATAGCTTCAATAGTTTGGTCCCTTTCCTGGACGGTCCCCTGCAACTGTTGTATGTTCTGGGTGTTCTCTTGCACAGTACCATGAAGATGAGCTATGGTTGCATCTCTAGCTATCAGGGCATTCTCCAGAACTCCCACAGCTTCATGCAGGGTGTCAATCTCCTGTCCTTGGACCACCATACCATTGCTAGCAAAATCTGCAATCTCCTTTATCATCCTCACCTTCTCAGCTAGAGCTCCATTCTCCCTTTCCATGTCCTCTATGTGCCTCCGACGGGGCGGCATGTTGTTCCTATCACCTGGGGTAACCACAATGTGCCCATCTTCATCACGCCTCCCATAGTCACGGTAGGGTGAATCTGCTGGCAGTAGGTGTCGGACACTATGGCACTGGCGAGACAGGGCTTCATGTATGGCCAAGTTGATTCCAAGTCCCCAGTTGCAGTATGTCTTGGTGTAGATCAAGTGCACGGGGTTTAGCAAGGCGGCATCTCTGAATATGAAGGTGGTGATCTCCCATGCATCCTCTCCATATCCATAGGTGTACAACCTTCTTCCCTTGAACATGGGCAGTGGCAATCCCAGTGACTGCGGGAGCTGAGCTAATTGCCTTGCAAAGGGCCTTGGTGACTCCATGGTGGCATACTCAGTCCTGACTTCTCCCATCTATCAAGTAAAAGAGGAAAGTGTGAGAATAGCATATGGTAAGAATTTACGAGGGTGAAAGGCATAAGATGAAAGACAGAGTTAATATAGGCTTTAATAAATCTATGGCTTCCTAATCCAATACTAGGTCATGATCCTACAGTCGACACACGGGCTCTGATACCATCCTGTAACACCCCGGTTCTGAAAAGACCGTGGCCTCTATGTGACATGCCAATCCCTGGATCGGTTCATTGACCCACAATAGAGTAAGATGAATAACATAGCAAAATAACCGTGCATCATAGATAACGAAGATCCAGAGTACCATTATTACAATAAAAGCTTAGCCCAAGGCTAGCTCAAATTATTCAGGTAGCAACATAAAACAAAGTAAATCCTCCATTTTTCAAATTGCCTACAAGTGAACAAGTGCCGAGTGGAGTACCGCGGCCTATATCGATTACTCAGAATCGAAATAACCTGCAACATGAAACGTAGCAGCCCCGAAGGGTCAATACATGGAATGTATGGCAAGTAGAGCTAGTAAATGGAGACAGTAGTACTAACATCTACATGCATATTTGGCAAGTGGAGCTATGTCTGGCTTGCATTTGCAAATAACTTTGTCCTACTTTCATAAACAGTTTTTGATTTTTCTTTGAAAAGATCCCAATTAAGTTAACCCAACAATATTTAAAACAATTATGAAATTAGAATGAGCGAGAAACATGTCATGGGGTCAATATCAAGCAACTCAGTTGTCCATAACCGGGGACACGGCTAATCGATTAGATTATACACCCTGCAGAGGTTAGTACACTTTACCCATGTGACTTGGCCATCCCAGCTCGTACCATCACTCTCATTTTGGGTGATGATAGGGAGAAGTCCAAGATGAGACTGTTCGGTAAGTAGCACCCCAATCCCGACGCGCACCGGTCCAACCTACCAAAATTCTACATCTCTAGATACGCGGGTTCGGGTCACCACAACCTACTAAGTCCAACCAACCGCCCATTCCATTATTGGCACATGGTTGTACACATAAGCTACACAATAAAGAAGCCAATCAATTTCTCTCGATACCTGGGTGCCTTTCCGCAATGAAACCATAAAAAATTATCAATACCATCACACCCAGGAGATTCGTTGATTAAGTTGTTTTAGTTTTCACAAACCAATACTTTTAGAAACAAGTCTCAATGATGTAACCCAGCCCTCGATCTTCATAGCATGGCTAAGCACATCTACCAACGGTGGTTCATCTACAAGGAAAGCCCTACCACATAATAGGTCATAGCATAGCGATAGTATCATCCTACACATGCATCTACAAAATACACGACAATGCATTAAAAATAGTAGGACGATATCATGAACAAAGTAGCATCTACTTGCCTTGGTTGTAGCAGTCGGAAGAATAATCCACAAACGAGCAAGCGTTGCACTCGTCACAATCTACACGATACAAATGCATTCATAAACAAACAATCCACAACATATGCAACAAATATGATGCATGAATGCAAGAACGACAAGTGAATTGGTGCTACAGCTGCACCACAACATCCTATTCCATAACACTACCGATTGCATGCATGGAAAATAGTTTTAGCGCTAGGAAAACTATTAAGCGAAAGTAATGCTCCAAACTAGAGTTAGAACTCAAATAATTCACTACCGGTAGTATACTATTTGTAAAATCTTGGGAAAATTCTACCGCATAGGCATCGCTGATTAGAAAAAGTACCAACTGGAATTACTCAAAAAGGAATTATAAAACTCCCTGAGTAATTAAAACACTGCAGAAAGCCACTAGATAGTTTCTGTAGAAGTTTTTACTGTAAGCCTATCTTTTTAATTCACTACGAGATTCCCCTCGTTCCACTGAATCCAGGGACATATCATACGCGATTTTTGGAGCTACAGATCTTTTTCTATGAATTTATTACTCCGAAAAGGCTATTAACTAGTTTGGTTAAACTGTACTAAACCTTGCTGCAAAATCCTGAACCAAAGGTACAGCGAGATTCTACACGATTCACTTAATCTACATATATTTTATTTGCAATTTTTGGCTAAGCGGTTTAATTTCTAAGAAATTTACAATTTTCTACCCAAATCTGTCAACAAAAAGGATTAACGAAATTAACCAGTCAACTGTGTCTGTTGACTGGTCAACGCGTCTGCTGACTGGGCGCTACCTGGGCGTCTAACTAGTCAACGCCTGAGTCTGACCGGTCAACGAACGATCTGAACCGCTGATCTGAGATCTGACGGTGGCTGCTGTCTTACCGGAAACAAACGGCGAAACGGACGGCGATGAGTCCCGGACGGCAGCGGCGATCGGTTCCGGCGACGATGATTTTTCCTGCGCGGATGTAATGGTCAGCACATACGTCAAGGTTGTCAACGCGGCGCGCAAGTCGGTAGACGCGTGTACGTGCGGGCGGGCATGCGTGCACGCGAAGGCGCAGCAGCGCATGCGGCGGCGCAGCAAGCGGCGAGCGGCGGCTTGCAGCGGCAGCAGCGCGCGCAGCGCAGCGCTGCAGCGGCAGCACGCGGGGCGGCAGGTGTAGGCGGCAGCTGCAGCAGCGCAGCGAGCGCGGCGCGCGCGCGGGCCGAGGCGGCGGTTGGCGGCGCGTCGCGGCGGTGGGGCGGCGGCAGGCGCGGGGTCGCGCGGGTGGCTTGGCGGCTTGGCGGCGGCTGGCCGCGGTGGCGTGGCGCGGCGCAGGCGGCGGGGATGCGGGCAGGCGCTGGCGGCGGGGTGGAGGCTGGCGGCGGCGCGCGGGTTGCACGGCGAGGCATGGCGCCGGCGGCGGGAAGAGAGAGAGAGGAGAGAGGAGGCGGCGGCCTCACCTGGGCGGCGGGGATGAAGGGCGACGGCGGCGAGCGCTGGCGGCCGGCGGCGGCGATCGCAAGGGAGGGCGGCGCGTGGGGGATCGGGGCGGGGCACGAGTCCCGAGGCGCTGGCGGCGGCGGGTATCGAGGCCAGGGGGGTGCGGGGTCGGTGGGCACGGTTCCCGAGGCCGGGGTCCGCCTTTAAGTGGCCCTCTCGCGCGAGTCCTAATCTGAAACGGCGCAGAGTTGGTTTCGGACTCTGAAATCGGTCCGGAAATTCGGACCGTTTTCCGACGATTCACTAAAACGGCGACAACTTTTCCGTACGAGCTCCGAATCGAGCGATTCTTGCTCCTACGGTTTCGTACAGTCGAGGGGAACAATCTAGGCCCAAGATTTGAGCGAACCCACTAGGCTACAAGGATGGTCAACGCTAGTCCTACTAAAGCTTCCCGCAGGAACCTCGTAGCAAAATAAAATAGGGTTTTGAAAATAGCGTTTCGCCGAACCTTTTCACTCGACGGTTTTGCATGGAAAAGCATGATGCAATGATATGAATGATATGCAGAACCAAATCTAAAATTTGGGATGTGACATTGACCCAGATTAGTCTGAAAAAAAAGAGATATCATAGTTTTTCCTCCTTTCTCGGTTGTAGGAAAGAGAGGGTTGGGACTTTTTTTCTAGTACTTGAAAACATAGCATTAAAGATAATTTGATTGTCAAACATACAATATTTGTTAAAGCCAAACACCTCAAAGTAATCTAAACTATAGTATTTTTAGAAACCACAGTATTACGAGAAAACTTCAAAACTACTACTACCAAATACACCCTAAGTTGTTGCAGAGACCCTGGTATATTAAGGCTATGTTTGCTGGCTTAGTAATTTCAAAACTGTAAGTATTTCTGCAATGTCTGCCTAAGGAATAGTACCATAGTTAATGACGGGTACATTGCATAGAAAACAAAAAATTCCTACGGTTGCAACTGCCAAAATCAAATCTAGGCGATACTTGTAACGGTTATAGATTGACTCACCCTTGTAGACCGTAAGCGGGATAACGTTCCTGCAAACAAACATGATTGATGTAGATGTACACGACCATCCTCAAGGATGTGCAGACCATCAGTGCCACAACGGGCAGCGCCGTCGTAATCGGTCACACATACGATGCGACGACGACTCCTGAACCCTTGCTCCAGCCGGGCACCAGATGTAGCGGATCCCTGGGAACTTCAACGGCGCTACGCCATGATAGTAGTGGTGGAGGGGAATGTTTTGAGCAGGGCTTCGCCTAAGAACATCGCTCGTGGCAATGGACAAGCTAGCAAGGGGAGGAAGATGCCAACCAAAGGGCATATGGGAGGAACAAGGGAGAGTGTGTGTTGTGAGGAGGAGGCCACCTCCTTTTATAGGCGCCATGGGGCTGCCCCCTCCCCTCCTCTCATTCAATCTCCAATTAAACACTTGAATTCTGTTAAATGTCCATTAAAACAATTTAATTCCCTTAAAGGTCTTTCCATTAAAGCATTTTAATTCCCTTAAAGGTCCATCCATTAAAGCATTTTAATTCCATTTTAATGCAACTCAAATTAATAAACACTTTATTTAATGAGTACTTCATTTAATGAACACTTCGCCTATTAATATTTTGATCCAGTTGCTTTGTTTCGATAACCTAGAATTATTTCGGCAGATTCGGTAGGACAATTTTCTGCAGCAAAATAATGGTTGGTGATGTCCATTGACTTCCCCTGTGTTTCCTATCCTCTCAAATGCGTCAGTTTACCTTAAGTGTGTCTCCCTCCGGTGGTCGAGACTTTTTTCGATCAATAATCATTAGCGGGACCTGGAGATCCTTAATGACTCCCACTATTTCCTCAAAGATCTCATGATCATACAAACCTCTTTCACTATAATCAAATTCCTTTTGTCTCGTGATATTTTACTTGTCTGAGATACAATCACTTGGTACCAACCATACCTCATTTAATCACGTTCCTGACAAGTACTCTTTTTTTCGTTCTTGTGATATGACATTCTAGTGATAAAATCACTTGCTTGCAAGGCTATGTCAATGTGATATCACCGAGAGGGACCTGAGTATATCTCTCTGTCATCCGGATGGACAAATCCCACTCTTGATCCACGAGCCTCAACTAACACTTTTCAAATACCTGATGACACCTTTATAATCATCCTATTACGGTGTGACGTTTGATGTAATCAAAGTACTCTTCCGGTAGAAGTGATTGATGTGATCTCATGGTCTAAGGACATTGAGTTAATATGAATGTGATAGCAATTTAAACTTGATGACATGATCGTATTGCTACATCTACTGCAGGTGATTGTTCATCATATCATTCTCCAATGGTATAACCCTATTATTAACAATATCGAATGTTATTATCAGGAAACCTTTGATCATCTGTTAACCAACAGGCTAGTAAAAAGATAGGCTTTAATAGGAACCTTATCTGTTTATAATTCACACATGTATTAATGTTTCCTTATTAATACAATTATAGTATGAAAAATAAACATTTATTATAAACATGGAATAGCATAAAACCACTTTATTATTGCCTCTCGGGCATATTCCTTTCAGTCTCCCACTTGCACTTGAGTCAATAATCTAGTTTGAAAAACTTTGCGCATTCAGCACCTATGGCACTTTGTTGTTGTATATACGTGTTTGCTAGTGGTAAACATAATCCCCGGATCTGACACTTTCAGGTCAGTGTGTATTTGCATGTCTTTGCGTCTTTACGCATCACGTATTCTCCAATGAGATGACATTGTATAATTTTGGTGAGACCTTAGTTCCTTGGGATTTAAAACATGTTGATATGATTGTCATACAATATATCTTCATAGTACTAGCCGATCGAACCACACCTAGTTCCTTTGCTGCTACTATAGCAGTCTTATACTTAGCCTTTCGTTGTAGTATCTGACATGGGTATGCCCTACGGGTACCTGATATTAGCCTACTTGGTCCGGTTCAGCAGAAGCCCATGAAGAAGGCGTACCTTAATCGTGAAGCCTAGGAGGATTTCGGGTTGCCCAAGCTCAGGATGGATTCGACTCCTTGGAGGACACGCTTTCTTCGGATAGAAACTTGAAGCGAAAAACCCTAAAACTGTAACCGACTCGGCCCATATCATATGGTGCCCCACCACCACCACCACCAGGAGGACTCGTGCAGCCTACGGCTACGCCGGCCCAGAACAATGGAGCAGAGAAGTACCCACGACTGTTGGGTACCATGATGATACATAAAGGTCATCCATACAACATGATCTAGAAGACGATCACCCGCCAGATAAACCTGGCCTTCACTTCTCCACCAGCCATACCTGAGTACCTCAGTGGCTCAGAGTCATGCAACACCTTTGACCGATCGGATCACCCCTGCCAAATACCTCGCCTAGGTCACTCTGCCCTGGTTCTTGAGGTGTAGATCAGCGGATTCGAGATGATTCGTGTGTTCATGGATGGTGGCAACGACATCAATCTAATGTTCACCAGTACACTCAAAGCCATGTGGATCCCTCTCACCAGCCTGGAAGCATCCGACACAACCTTCCACGGCATAGTCCCAGGGAAAGAAGTGTACCTCCTGGAAAAAATATGGCTTGACATCATCTTCGACAGCCCTAAGAACCTCAGGCTTGAGCGGCTTGAGATCGAGGTGGTCAAATGGCCCTCACAATACCACGCCATCCTTGGTCATGTGGCATTCACAATATTCCTAGCAGTGCCGCACTATGCATACCTCCTGCTGAAGATGCCAGGACCGAACGTCGTCATCATTGTTCCAGGAAGCTTCACCAAGTCCGATAGTTGTGACAAACAATTCAACAGAATCTCCCAGTCCTTCGACATGCAAGAGGAGCTCGTGAGGTTGAAGGAGTCGACAGACAATAGTCTGCCCCCTGTGACCAAGCATAACGCACCCAACTTGTCATTCGACTCCACGGTCAAGACCAAGGCGGTGCAGGTCCACCTGACGGATCCCACCAAGGAGGATTTGATCGCCAATAACCTGAGTCCCGCATAGGAACTCGCGCTCATCGAATTCCTCCGTGAGCGCTAGGAAATCTTCGCCTAGTGTCCGGTGGACATGCCAGGAGTTCCCAAGGAATTCGCTGAGCATGCACTCGACGTATACCTGGATGCGCGTCTAGTGAAGCAACCGATGTGTCGACTGTCCGAGGGAAGAGCGGAGGCATTCGGTATCGAATTCAACAGACTCCTCAATGCTAACTTCATAAGGGAGATCAAAGAAAGCACCTGGGTAGCTAACCCCATGCTGGTCCCTAAGAAGGACACGGACATCCTGCGGATGTGCGTGAACTTCACGACGCTTAACAAGCACTGCCCAAAGGACCACTTTACCCTACCACGGATCGACCAAATCATTGATTCCACCGTGGGATGTGAACGTCTCTCGTTCCTCGACGCCTATTCAGGCTACAATCAGATTCGACTAAAGGTCGAGGACTAGGAGAAGACGTCTTTCATTACACAATTCAGAGTCTTTTGCTACAACATAATTGCTTTCAGGCTCAAGAACGCAGGCGCAACCTATCAAAGGTGCATGCAGGCATTCCTTAAGAATCAGATTGGTCGAAACATTCAGGTCTATGTCGATGACATAGTGGTCAAGACCAAGTATAGCCGAATATTGATCGACGATCTCCGTGAGACGTCGATAACGTTGATCGATACATGATCAAGCTGAACCCGGAAAAGTGCGCCTTCGGCGTCCCATCTGGGCAATTGCCCAGGTACCTCATCTCTGAGAGAGGCATCGAGGACAACCCAAAGAAAATTAAGGCTATACTAGCTGTAACATCCCAAAAATACTAAACATGGATCATCAAACTCTAATCATCAAAATTAGGGTTAACAAAAACTTTTCCAACTAAAATTATGAAATCATTCATATGTGTGTGTATTAAAATTTGGATTCTTTTGAATTTCCATGGTTCTGTGTTTCTTTGCTTGTAAAATGATTCTTAGGTGAAATAAAAATCATCTAAACAATCCCCAAACTTTTCCCAAAGACAAACAACTTAAAATAAACAAATGAAGTGAATGGTCACTTTGGCCAAATTAACTCTCATGCCTACTTTGGCTATCTCTAGTTTTCAAAACTTAACAGAAACATTTGTGGATCTTTGCGCCCCTTGTTAGTACACATAATAAGGTACCAAGTCCCACTTTGTGATCATCCAAAAACATTCAAATGCTAAGTTTAAATGACAGTTTAAAATTGAATCTATCTCATATGGGAAGATCCCACTATTTCAAAAACCACTCAAACAAGTTCAAATTTCAAAACCCAAGCATCCACAGAATCCTCAACACATGCCTAGCACACCCACCAAAAATCTTTTCAAAATTCAAAACTCAAGTTCTTGCGGCCATTTCATCAAACAGCTTGCAGATTCAAATCAACAAAATCACAAACATTATAGTGTGCAGTGATTTTAGCCTAACTTGTTCCCTCTCTGGTTGCAACTAGCCTTAGTAGATCATCTAGCTTCTTTAACTAACCTCTAGCACCACTGTAAGCTTGCCATTGCCATCAATGGTGAGCAGGCCGAGCCTCACCATGTCACCCCAGTGTGGACAACAAGCTAGAGGAAGAACTAGCTGTGCCAACCTTGTCTAGGAGGTAGCCCATGCCTCACCACCCCCTCTCGACCAGCCCTAGCTCAAGTACAGAGACAAGAACCGCCAGGAACGCCGTGCCCTCACCATTGTCAACCATGCCGACGCGCACCACCGTGCATGCACCGTTCCCACTCAACCCGACCACCTCGAGCCCTTGCCGCCCGCCAGCATGCACCCCACTGTCCAGGAGACCACTAGACATGATCGTTTCATCGCCCGTATCTCGTAGCCACCGCACGCCGCGGAGTTTGCCGCCTCTTCCGCGTAGAGCACCGCATGTTCCCGATCGATTGCCACCGCCCCTACGCATGCATTTAAGCTCTAGAGCATCGCCAGGAGACCGCCCATCGATCGCAAACCTCAGCCATGCCTCTAGCCGCCTGTAGCCGTGTCGCCACCGTCGCCTGCCCATCCCTCTCGGTCTCGCCGTTGAGCCTATAAAAGGAGGCGACCCCCAGCCGATTGAAGCACACCATTACACTCCCCTCACCTCACTTATCATTCCACCCTCTCGCCGGAGCACGAGGAGCAGCAGCTCGCCGGAATTGCGCCGGAGCAGGCCGCCTCTGGAGAAGAAGGGAGCCGTTGATTTTGACCACCCCCGGAGCTGCCTTGACCATCCCTGAGCTTGCCGTCGACCACTCATTCGTTTGCCCGCCTCGCCGTCGTCTCTGGAGCCCTGGTATGCCCCCTATGCACCCCCACTGAGCAGCTAGGGTTTGAGCTCGCCGGTGACATGTTCATCATCGACGACGACCCTCAGCTATTGATCACCCTTCTAATCCAACAAACCACATCGCCCCGTACCGCTTCACGTGTTATGAGCCACTGACTGGTGGAACCCCCTGTCAGCTGAGCCCCGCGCTGCGGAGTGACACTGGACCGGCCCATTAACCTTTCCTGCGTAGCCCAACCGTTTGAATTTAGAATTTTCTATTTTAATTCAAACTTAGTTCTGTACCTAGTTTCAAAAATTAACCCAACTCGATTCAGTGAACCAAATTGCATGAAACCAATTTTGTTAGAAAGGTACTAAAATGCTTAATCCAATCCCGTTGGATTCAAACCATTTGGATCTGTAGATCAACCTTGGTAAAAATATCAATTCAGAAGCTTTTCAGCACTTAAACATTTTTCAAATTTCAACCATAATAGATTTTGAGTTGATTCCAACTCTCGAAAATCACATTTGTTCATACCTTTCAGAATATATAAAAACATTTGGGTTTACTTACAGAAATAATGTTCAAGTAATAAAAGAATTCCACATAGGCATTTCTAGTCACTTTAATTATTTAAAATAAAAATATTAAACCTTATTAAATTGTGACACCACTTTAAATCACATTTCCATGTACTGAAATATGTGGTGATGACATGTGACAACATGATCCCATGTTTGTTTTGGAGAATATTAAATCTTAAGTAGTTTTTCAATTAGTAGAAATTACTTTTCTAAAAATAAAATAAATAAGACCAAAGCTTTAATCTTGTAATGTTAGTGATGATACTAGATCATCTATAGTACCCCTTTGTGTGATGATTGAAAATAGTTAAGTATTGTTTGGTGATTGTGTACCTCGTATTTATTTATATACGTTAGTACCGACCAAGGATACGAGGAGGAAGGAGGATACTATGAAGAAGAAGCCGAGGAAAACTTCAACCACTGCTCTGCACAAGGCAAGCCTTACTAACCAAGTTGACCTATGCAAGCTAACACTTGCAAGTATGAAAGTTAGATAACCTATGCAATGCACTAAGCATGCTTGGTTGGACACATTTGATGATACCCAATCCTGGTTTTACTTGCAAGCTTTATACTTTATTTCTTTATCAAAGCTTTCTCTTAGAGATTACTTAAGTAACTTGTAGATTCTAGGAAGATAATTGAAGGTTGCATAAAGAGCATTAAATTTGGCCTAAGCTAGATAATCTTGATGTCATCCTGAGGCATGAGATTGAACTCAATTAATCTCCACTTCTTTACCACCCCTCATTAGTACTTACCACCATTTGTAGATGCTAGTGATAAGCCTAAAACTTGATCAACTTTAGATGGGAATACTTGGTGAAAATGATTACGAAAACCTTGGAATGATGAGTCATTCTACTGAAATGTTTTGACATGTGTTTCCGAACACTAGATGATTTTTATGACAAAAATGTTGAGGCATGAGCCTTAGCCCTTTTTTAAAACTGATGGTTGTCTGGATGCGTACCATTCCAATTTTATCGTACAACCACAATACCCGAAAATTGGGTAGGGCTTGACTGGAAATTTATATACCTTAGTATGGGTTCCCTCACGGCCAAGGTCTGAGCCGAGGCTACCTTGTGAAGATTGTCCACTTGTGCAATACCCAAGATGACAGTTGTTCATGGTTGGGAGGCCACACTCACAGGAGAGGTGCCTACACTAGGGCGTGTAATTGAAAGGTTAGGATTGATTATCCGCATACTGAGTATGGTGAATTCAGGATTTGTTCCTGACGGATGTATCGAATGTTCTGGTGAAAGTGTACAATCTCTGCAGAGTGTCAAACTATTCGAATAGCCGGGTCCGCGGTTATGGACAGTTGGAGTGGCCATACTGTTCCCCCGTCACATGTTTTCAAAATGACTTGTGAAATGAATTGAGACTTTGACTTGACCACAATAGAGTTGTGATATGAAATTCAAGTTCCACTTAGGTGTTATAAAACTTCAACTAGATTTTCTTGCTTCTGAACTTAGTAGAGGTAAATCTGGCTTTTTGCAAAACAACCCTAGAGCTTAGTATCCTACTACTAAAAAACCCCTTAACTTGTTAGTATTAGTTTTCGAGTACTTAAAGAGTACTCATGGCTTTGTCCCTGGCTATTCCCGTGGCCAGACTATGAAGAAGAGTACCAGGATGATGGACCGCAGGAAGGTTACGACAACTAGGATCATCTCCCATCGTCAGCATTGCCTATGACCCCGAAGATGGAGCTTCGCCTATGCTACCTTTATTATTACGTTATTCCGCTGCTTGAGTTGTATTAAGAACTGGATCATGAGATCCTTATTTGTGTAAGACCTTATGTATGGTTTGTAATGGATGATGTACTGTGATATCCAAATCTGTTATATCTCGTAAAAATGGTAATCCTGGGATTGCGATGTATGGCATAACAGGCATCTGGGATTAAAAATCCGGGTGTTGACAAGTTGGTATCAGAGCCATCCTGACCATAGGAGACCCTAGTTAGACTGGACGTTTGAATCAAAAACTTAGTTTCAAAACCAAAGGAAGCAAATATTTACAAAAAATTATTCCCATTCTTATCACTTTGATTCTTTCATGAAAATGCATGTTCCTCAAAAACTCTTGCAAAATACATAAAATTTGACACACTTGATCACTCTACTAACTTACTCATCCTATACTCTTATAGATGGACGTGAAGTACAACAAGTTTTATCAGCTGGGTAATGGAGGAGACCTCATCTTTGAGCGGGATTTGGACCAGCTTTCGGAACTTCTGGAGCATCCACACCCCGATTTCTTTGGAGCTCAGCTCAATGATCAGGAAGGAGAAGATTGACAATGGATAGTTGTTGCAAGTCTCCGAGGAAAGATTGAACCTCCCATTGCCGAGGGAATTCAGTTCACCTTAAGAGAGAACAACTGGCTCGATCGACTTGCTAGGGCCATGCAGGAAGCTCTTGCCCGTCTGTGTGGGCAGAGTATCAACCAGATCAAGGGTACCCACTTTGAGTTTTGTCCAAGGCGTGATGCTATTTGACAACCACTGGAAACCCCATACCAGCACGAGCTGAAGACTCAGTTGGACCACCTTAGCTTCATGATATACGATCGTCAGCAATAACTGGACAATGCCCGTGACTACTCCAACCACAAGTCCGCCATCATCCGGACAAAGGATCAGACCATCGCCATGCTAGCGGAGGATCACAAGTCTCGCCGCCGTCAGCTCGACAAGAAGGAGCGCATCATTGCTCATCTTCGCCACCGTATCTCAGATTTGGAGGAGACCATCCACGAGAGAGACATGCAGTTGGAGGAAAGGGAGAATGCTGGAGAAGACCTTCGTGGAGACCCCTACTCGTATCTCAGCGATGATGATGAATTTCTGGAGGACCAGGCCATGGACTTCTTCACCGATGAGGAGGATTTCGCCTTCATCGATGACGATGAGGATGATGAGGATGACGATTACACCGACTCCAAGGAGTAGTAGCACTTGAGCACTAGCGTAGTGAGTTGTATTCGGTCCCACTGTATTGTAGTTTCCAGAATGGTTCTTAAAGCCATCTGTTTTTCCTTTGTTGTGGTGTGTGTTGTATCATGTGTTATGAATGAATGAATGAAAAGAAAGTTGCTAGAAAATCTGAGTCAAACTTTAAAAACTTTTCAAAGTCCCTGAACCTTAGAAATTCCCCTCTTTTCTCATGATCTATCTCAATCTTCAGATGCCTCGCGGAGGAAGTGGTTCATCCCCGGATCCGATGTTGCAGATCCTACAAATGTTGGTTTCTGACCGCGAAGCTAAAAGAGCCGAACATCAAGCCAACTTAGCCACCCTTCAGCAGATAGCTCAGCTGGCCCAGAACAATCAATGCCAAGGAAATGAGGACAACCATGGATCTAAGCTCAAGAATTTCTAGAATACCAACCCACCTGTTTTCACTAAGTCGGAAGAGCCCTTAGATGCAGATGATTGGCTGCAAACCATGGAGAACAACCTGGAAGTCGCCGGAGTGGAAGCTAACGAGAAAGTTCTGTTTGCCACCCACTATCTCGCCGGAGATAAAAGAGCATGGTCGAACATCGTTCGTGCAATGACCGGAGGGCAGATGATGACCTCAGAGGAATTCAAGGTCAAGTTCAGCAGAACCCATGTGCCACCGGGTTTGATCAAGAGAATGAGAGATGAATTCAGAGAACTGAAGCAAGGAAGGATGACCGTAGTGGAATACCGTGACAAATTCATGTCATTAGCTAGGTATACCCCAGATGAGATCGACACCGAAGCCAAGAAGAAAGAAAGATTCCTGAATGGTCTGCACGATGAGATGTAGACGGTGTTGGTCAATATCCCCTTTGCGGATATTGAAGCCCTTGTCGAGTCTTCCATCTAGATGGAAGGAAAGATCAACCAAGCCAATGAGAACCGTAAGCGCCGCATGATGCATCAGCCAAGAACCCATCATACCCCAAAGTATCGCCCTAACCCATCTCCAGGATTTTCCCCGAGAACCAACCGACCCCCGATGAACCGTCCGACCTATTCCAACCGTGGAAACCCAAGGCCCGGAGGAAATCACAACAACCCCGACAACCCTAACAATTTCAACCATGCACCACCCAAGTTCAACAACAATGCTGCCGCCAACACCAACACTGCCCCGAGGACTGGAAGCAATGCTGTGCCTGTTGCAGCAAAGGACAAGTCGCAAGTGACTTGTTATGACTGTGGAAATAAGGGTCACTACTCCAACGAGTGCCCCAAGAAGAATGCCGCAGCCCCCAATGCAAATGCCCCATCTCAGCAATAGCGTCGTGTTCAGCCTGGAAGAAGGTTTGCCCCAGGGAATTCGCTCAACCGCAACGGCCGTCTTTTTCTCATGCATGCTAAAGAAGCCCAGGAAGCGCCAGATGTCGTGCTGGGTATGTTTTCTGTTAATTCAGTAATTGCTAGAGTGTTGTTTGATTCTAGTGCATCGCACTCATTTGTCACCGAAGAATTTGCATGCATTAGTAAGATTCAACCAACCAAACTAAAGCATGTTATGATTGTTCAAATTCCCGGTTTAACCACCAAAGCTAGGCAAATTTGCAAAGTTGTCCCTATCCAAATCCATGGCATAGATTTTTATGCTAATCTGATAGTACTCAGAACTAAAGGTTTGGAAGTAGTACTAGGAATGGATTGGATGTCCAAACATAAAGGATTAATTGACTGTGCCAAGAAAGCCATAACCATGACCAGTACAGCCGGAATATCAGTCGAGCATGTATCTGAAACCTTACCTCGTCAATTCAAGTGCAACAAGAGTATAGACCAACCTACCATTGACCAAGTCCGGATAGTCTATGAATACCCCGATGTATTTCCAGATGTTTTGCCCGGTATGCCCCCAGATCGGGATATCGAGTTTATCATTGAACTAATCCCCAGAACAGGACCCATAGCCCAGAGACCAGATAGTATGAGCCCGTCTGAACTAGCAGAGCTGAAGAAGCAACTAGATGCCATGTTAGAAATTGGATTGATTCAACCAAGTGCGTCACCATGGAGATCACCTGTCTTGTTTATGGATAAGAAGGATGGAGGTAATCGTTTTTGTACAGATTATCGGAAGTTGAATGATGTCACTATCAAGAACAAATACCCGTTGCCCAAGATAGAAGGTTTGTTTGATGAGTTGACCGATGCCAAAGTGTTTTCTAAGATTGATCTTAGAACTGGCTATCATCAACTCAAGAATCGCGCAGAGGATATTCCCAAGACTTCCTTTACCACCAGATATGGATTATACGAGTATACTGTCATGTCTTTTGGATTAACCAATGCCCCCGCTTATTTCATGAATCTCATGAATAAGATTTTTATGGACTTTCTGGATAAGTTTGTCATTGTTTTCATCGATGACATTCTGATTTATTCCAAATCAGAAGAAGAACATGAGCTACACCTAAGGACCATTCTTGGAACCCTTAGAGAGCATCAGTTGTATGCCAAGTTTAGCAAATGTGAATTCTGGTTACAGGAGGTAGGATTACTCGGTCACATTGTATCAGCCGGAGTAATTGCCGTTGACCCTGCAAAGGTGAAAGATGTTGAAGATTGGCAAGCCCCAACCACTCAAACCCAAGTTCATGCATTTATCGGATTGGCGGGATACTACCGCAAGTTTGTAGAAGGATTCTTGAGTATCGCCAGACCCATGACCCAATTGCTGAAGAAGGACAAGAAGTTTGAATGGACGGACAAATGTGAAGCGAGTTTTCAAGAACTCAAGAGAAGATTGTTTTCAGCCCCAATCTTAATCATGCCGGATATCACGAAGCCCTTTGACGTGTATTTTGACGCATCCAAGATCGGTCTTGGATGTGTGCTAATGCAAGAAGGCAAAGTTATATCTTAACTATCTCGACAACTGAAACAACATGAGCAGAACTATCCAACCCATGACCTCGAGCTCGCAGCCGTAGTTCTAGACCTGATGACATGGAGGCACTACCTGATGGGAAACCGTTGTGAGATCTATTCGGATCACAAGAGCCTGAAGTATATATTCACTGAGAAGGAGCTGAATATGAGATAGAGAAGATGGATTGAGCTAATCAAGGATTACGACCTGGACATTCACTATCACCCCGATAAAGCCAATGTGGTAGCAGATTGCCGTGCCGCTTAAACTCCATAATTTTGAAGGAGCAACCGAGCTTGCACAAAGAGATGGAAGATTTCCGAATGGAATTTGTGAGTGAAGGATTTTTGGCTAGTATAGAACTTCAACCCACTTTGATCAGCCAGATCAAGGAGGCGCAGAAAGGAAATGCTAGCATCAACGGAATCAAGCGTCGTATCGGTACAGGCAAAGTACCCGGATTTACCGAAGACGAAGAAGAAGTTCTGTGGTACAAAGGTCGCCTTTGTGTACCAGCAGATTCTGAATTGAAAGAAGTTATTCTGAAGGAAGCTCATGATACTCTTTATTCTATCCACCCCGGAGGAACGAAGATGTATCAAGATTTGAAAGAGCAATTTTGGTGGCATAAGATGAAGAGAGCAATCGGAAGCTATATCGCCAAGTGTGATATATGTCAGAGAGTCAAGGCAGGACATCAAAGACCCGCAGGATTGTTGCAACCCCTGCAGATTCCAAAATGGAAATGGGATTCTGTTGGAATGGACTTTATCACCGGATTGCGTACTTCTAGTAGGGGAAATGACTCTATCTGGGTCATAGTGGACAGATTGTCCAAAGTCGCCCATTTCTTACCAGTCAAGACCACATATCAGAGTTCGAAGCTAGCGGAGTTATACATCGCTAGAATCGTTAGTTTGCACAGAGTCCCCAAGAACATTGTATCAGATCGAGGAAATTAGTTTACCTCGAGATTCTGGAAGAAAGTCCAAGAAGGGTTAGGAACCCGACTAGATTTCAGCACAGCTTATCACCCTCAGACCGACGGACAAACGGAGCGAGTAAATCAAATACTCGAAGACATGTTGAGAGCATGTGTGTTCGAATATGGATCTAAATGGGAAGACTGTCTGCCGTTCGCAGAATTTTCATACAACAACAGTTATCAAGCTAGTTTGCAAATGGCCCCATTTGAATTCATGTATGGAAGGAAGTGTCGCACCCCTTTGAATTGGTCGGAAGTAGGAGAGACTCATATTTTCGGACCCAACACCCTACGAGAAGCAGAAGAGAAGGTTCACAAGATTCGTGAGCACCTCAAGACCGCCCAGTCAAGACAGAAGAGTTACACCGACAAGAGACGTAGAGACCTCGCCTTCAACATCGGAGATTTCGTGTATCTGAAAGTGTCGCCATTGAAGGGAATGCAACGTTTCCAACTGAAAGGAAAGTTAACCCCCAGATATATCGGCCCAAATTTTGAACCGTCGAGGAGAAGTGTCTTATCAATTGGAACTGCCCGAAGAAATTTCAGCCGTGCACAATGTGTTCCATATCTCATTACTTCGCAAGTGCCTCGAAGTCCCGGAGAAGACTGAAGTGTTCAATAATATTGATCACCAGACCATAGAAATCAACGATGACCTGACCTATCCCAAAGTACCGATCCGTATTTTGGAAGAAGCTTTCAGAACTACCAGAACCCGAAGCATCAAGTTTCTCAAGATCCAGTGGAGCAACCATACGGAAGAGGAAGCTACCTGGGAGCGCGAAGATTACATCAGGACAGAGTTTCCAGATCTCTTCAGATCCTAGGTAATCTTTTTCGTCCTTTTTCAAATCTCAGGAGGAGATTTTTTTAAGGGGGAAGGTTTGTAACATCCCAAAAATACTAAACATGGATCATCAAACTCTAATCATCAAAATTAGGGTTAACAAAAACTTTTCCAACTAAAAGTATGAAAGCATTCATATGTGTGTGTATTAAAATTTGGATTCTTTTGAATTGCCATGGTTCTGTGTTTATTTGCTTGTAAAATGATTCTTAGGTGAAATAAACATCATCTAAACAATCCCCAAACTTTTCCCAAAGACAAACAACTCAAAATAAACAAATGAAGTGAATGGTCACTTTGGCCAAATTAACTCTCATGCCTACTTTGGATATCTCTAGTTTTCAAAAATCAACAGAAACATTTGTGGATCTTTGCACCCCTTGTTAGTACACATAATAAGGTACCAAGGCCCACTTTGTGATCATCCAAAAACATTCAAATGCTAAGTTTAAATGACAGTTTAAAATTGAATCTATCTCATATGGGAAGATCCCACTATTTCAAAAACCACTCAAACAAGTTCAATTTTCAAAACCCAAGCATCCACAGAATCCTCAACACATGCCTAGCACACCCACCAAAAATCTTTTCAAAATTCAAAACTCAAGTTCTTGCGGCCATTTCATCAAACAGCTTGTAGATTCAAATCAACCAAATCACGAACACTATAGTGTGCAGTGATTTTGGCCTAACTTGTTCCCTCTCTGGTTGCAACTAGCCTTAGTAGATCATCTAGATCCTTTAACTAACCTCTAGCACACCTGTAAGCTTGCCATTGCCATCAATGGTGAGCAGGCCGAGCCTCACCATGTCACCCCAGTGTGGACAACAAGCTAGAGGAAGAACTATCTGTGCCAACATTGTCTGGGAGGTAGCCCATGCCTCACCGCCCCCTCTCGACCAGCCCTACCTCCAGGACAGTGATAAGAACCACCAGGAACGTCGTGCCCGCACCATGTTGACCATGCCGACGCACACCACTGTGCACGCACCGTTCCCACTCAACCCGACCACCTCGAGTCCTTGCCGCCCGCCAGCATGCACCCCACCGTCCCAGGAGACCACTAGACATGATCGTTTCATCGCTCGTACCCCGTAGCCACCGCACACCGCAGAGTTTGCCGCCTCTGCTGCGCAGAGCACCGCATGTTCCCGACCGATTGTCACCGCTCCTACGCATGCATTTAAGCTCTAGAGCATCGCCAGGAGACCGCCCGTCGATCGCCAACCTTAGCCATGCCTCTAGCCGCCCGTAGCCGTGTCGCTACCGTCACCTGCCCATCCCTCTCGGTCTCGCCGTCGAGCCTATAAAAGGAGGCGAACCCCAGCCGATTGAAGCACACCATTCCACTACCCTCACCTCACTGATCATTCCACCCTCTCGCTGGAGCACGAGGAGCAGCAGCTCGCCGGAATTGTGCTGGAGCAGGCCGCCTCTGGAGAAGAAGGGAGCCGTTGATTTCGACCACCCCCGGAGCTGCCTCGACCATCCCTGAGCTCGCCGTCGACCACTCGTTCGTTTGCCCGCCTTGCCGTCGTCTCTAGAGCCCTGGTATGCCCCCTATGCACCCCCACTGAGCCGCTAGGGTTCGAGCTTGCCATTGATCATCGTTCTAATCCAACGAACCACACCGCCCCGTACCGCTTCGCGTGTTATGAGCCACTGACTGGCGGAACCCCCTATCAGCTGAGCCCCGCGCTGCGGAGTGACACTGGGCCGGCCCATTAACCTTTCCCGCGCAGCCCAACCGTTTGAATTTAGATTTTTCTATTTTAATTCAAACTCAGTTCTATACCTAGTTTCAAAAATTAACCCAGCTCGATTCAGTGAACCAAATTGCATGAAACCAATTTTTTTTAGAAAGGTACTAAAATTCTTAATCCAAGCCCGTTGGATTCAAACCATTTGGATCTATAGATCAACCTTGGTAAAAATATCAAGTCAGAAGCTTTTCAGCACTTAAACATTTTTCAAATTTTAACCATAATAGATTTTGAGTTGATTCCAACTCTCAAAAATCACATTTCTTCATACCTTTCAGAATATATAAAAACATTTGGGTTTACTTACAGAAATAATGTTCAAGTAATAAAATAATGCCACATAGGCATCTCTAGTCACTTTAATTATTTAAAATAAAAGGTTAAACCTTATTAAATTGTGACACCACTTTAAATCACATTCCCATGTACTGAAATATGTGGTGATGCCATGTGTCAACATGATCCCATGTTTGGTTTGGAGAATATTAAATCTTAAGTAGTTTTTCAATGAGTAGAAATTACTTTTCTAAAAATAAAATAAATAAGACCAAAGCTTTAATCTTGTAATGTTAGTGATGATACAAGATCATCTATAGTACCCCTTTGTGTGATGATTGAAAATAGTTAAGTATTGTTTGGTGATTGTGTACCTCATATTTATTTATAGACGTTAGTACCGACCAAGGATACGAGGAGGAAGGAGGATACTACGAAGAAGAAGCCGAGGAGAACTTTAACCACTGCTCTGTACAAGGCAAGCCTTACTAACCAAGTTGACCTATGCAAGATAACACTTGCAAGTATGAAAGTTAGATAACCTATGCAATGCGCTAAGCATGCTTGGTTGGACACATTTGATGATACCCAATCCTGGTTTTACTTGCAAGCTTTATACTTTATTTCTTTATCAAAGTTTTCTCTTAGAGATTACTTAAGTAACTTGTAGATTCTAGGAAGATAATTGAAGGTTGCATAAAGAGCATTAAATTTGGCCTAAGCTAGATAATCTTGATGTCATCCTGAGGCATGAGATCAAACTCAATTAATCTCCACTTCTTTACCACCCCTCATTAGTACTTACCACCATTTGTAGATGCTAGTGATAAGACTAAAACTTGATCAACTTTAGATGGGAATACTTGGTGAAAATGATTACGAAAACCTTGGAATGATGAGTCATTCTACCGAAATGTTTTGACATGTGTTTCTGAACACCAGATGATTTTTATGACAAAAATATTGAGGCATGAGCCTTAGCCCTTTTTTAAAACTAATGGTTGTCTGGATGCGATACCATTCCAATTTTATCGTACAACCACAATACCCGAAAATTGGGTAGGGCTTGACTGGAAATTTATATACCTTAGTATGGGTTCCCTCACGGATAAGGTCTGAGCTGAGGCTACCTTGTGAAGATTGTCCACCTGTGCAGTACCCAAGATGACAGTTGTTCATGGTTGGGAGGCCACACTCACAGGAGAAGTGCCTACACTAGGGCGTGTAATTGAAAGGTTAGGATTGATTATCCGCATACTGAGTATGGTGAATTCAGGATTTGTTCCTGACGGATGTATCGAATGTTCTGGTGAAAGTGTACAATCTCTACAGAGTGTCAAACTATTCGAATAGCCGCGTCCGCGGTTATGGACAGTTGGAGTGGCCATACTGTTCCCCCGTCAGATGTTTTCAAAATGACTTGTGAAATGAATTGAGACTTTGACTTGACCACAACAGAGTTGTGATATGAAATTCAAGTTCCCACTTAGGTGTTATAAAACTTCAACTAGCTTTTCTTGCTTCTGAACTTAGTAGAGGTAAATCTGGCTTTTTGAAAAACAACCCTAGAGCTTAGTATCCTACTACTAAAAAACCCCTTGTTAGTATTAGTTTGCGAGTCCTTAAAGAGTACTCATGGCTTTGTCCCTGGCTATTCCCGTGGCCAGACTATGAAGAAGAGTACCAGGATGATGGACCGCAGGAAGGTTACGACAACTAGGATCATCTCCTATCGTCAGCATTGCATGTGACCCCGAAGATGGAGCTTCGCCTATGCTACCTTTATTATTACGCTATTCCGCTGCTTGAGTTGTATTAAGAACTGGATCATGAGATCCTTATTTGTGTAAGACCTTATGTATGGTTTGTAATGGATGATGTACTGTGATATCCAAATCTGTTATGTCTCACAAAAATGGTAATCCTGGGATTGCAATGTATGGCATAACAGGCATCTGGGATTAAAAATACGGGTGTTGCACTAGCCATGGAGAAGCCAAAGAACGTCAAAGGAGTCCAATAGCTAGCTGGGCGAACCACATCGCTCATCAGGTTCATCAGCCGCATGGGCAAAAAGGCTCTCCCCTTCTGCCAGCTGTTCCACAAGTCAGACAAATTCGAGTGGACGACTGAAGCTGACGAGGCATTCGAAGACTTCAAACGTCTGCTATCCACATCTCCCATACTGGTGACGCCAATAGAGAGAGAGACCATGCTGCTCTACATTGCTACAACGCACCAAGTGGTCAGCACGAGACTTGTGGTTGAACGACCTGAAGACGGCAAAACCCACGGGGTGTAACGCCTGGTGTACTACCTCAGTGAGGTGCTGCCAGCAACAAAGCAGAGGTACCCTGACTACCAGAAGCTAGCATACGGCATGTTCATGAATGCGCGTCGGCTATGTCACTATTTCCAGGAGCACAAGATAGTGGTCGTCAAGGACGCACCACTATCACACATCCTCAACAACCTCGGGGAAACAGGGCGAGTGGACCTCTAGGGCATCGATCTATCCCCGCAGGACATCATCTACGAGCGGCGGACCGCCATCAAGTCGCGGGTGCTTCCTGACTTCTTTGTCCACTAGATGGAACTGCAACTCCCGGACACCCTGGACATGTCTCAGGTATGGACAATGCACTTCGATGGATCCAAACTGGGGGAGCCAGAGTAATCTTGACATCCCCAGGGGGACAAGATGAGATATGTGCTGCAGATGCAGTTTTGTGCATCCAACAACGAGGCTGAATACGAGGCGCTAATCCATGGCATGCGGATGGCTAAAGTCTACGGCGCCACGCGACTAGTCATCTACGGCGACTCCAATCTCGTTGTCCAGCAGACGATGAACCAGTGCGACATCGTCAGTGAAAACATGATCGCCTACCGTGACCTCTACAACTCACTCGAAGGAGATTTTGACGGCTTCTAACTCCGGCATGTCGGCCAGGAAAGCAACAAGGAGGCTGACAAGCTCACCAACATTGCCTCCACCTGTGCTCCAGTACCACCGAGCGTGTTCCTCGAGCAAATCTGTGAGCACTCTATTAAGCGCAACTCCCAAGGGTGAAACCAACTCCACGGGACACTCTGGAGCTACGCCATCCGAGAAAACGGAGGCATCTGCAGAACTAGAGGCAGGCGTCGAACTAGTGAGCCTCATGCAAGTCCTCGCAATCGAGCAAACATGGAATTAACCATATGTCAAGTATCTATTGAGCAAGCAACTGCTGGACGACCCAACGAATGCCAGGATGATCGCCCACCATTCAAAAGCCTTCACCAACATCAACGATGAGCTACACAAGCAAAGCATCACTGTGGTACTCTAGCGATGTGTCACCAACATCGATGGTAAGAGCATCCTCCTTGACATCCACGAAGGCATCTGCAACCACCACGCTGGCAGTCACACCCTAGTCGCCAAGGCTCTACGAGCTGGCTTCTAGTGGCCAATTGCGATGCACGACGCCAAGGATATCGTCGAGAAGTGCAACGCCTGCCAACGGTTTACCGACAAACCACACACACCAGGCTCAAAGCTACGACCCATACCACTGGCCTGGCCTTTCACTCAATGGGTACTCGACATGGCCGGCAAGCTGTAAAAATCCTCACTCGGAGATTGATGGATGCTGATACGTCCAATTTGCATCACCATTCTATATCATAATTTTCCTCTATTCATTGATCTATTTCATATTAAGAGGTGTTACTTATGTATTTTCATCTAATTTTGCATGTTGGATGATTCTTGGAGGATGAACAGCCAGAGTCAGGATTCTGATGGAAAAAGCGGTGTTTTGATGCAATTTCGCGAAGATCATAAAAATACCAGGAAAACCTACGGAAAATCCTATTTTCCCAGAAGATGAAGAATTCCAGAAGGGGAGGCGGAGTTGGGCCATAGGGGGCCCACACCCCCCAGTCGCGGGCCACCCGAGGCCACGCCTATAGGGGGTGTGGCCACCCTGGCCCACCTCTGGCTCCGCCCTCTCGCCTATATCTTCTCCTCGAAACCCTAATACATGGGGAGATACCACAGACAGATTCCGCCGCCTCTGTAGGGAGGAAAACACCGAGAGAGAAAGAGCTCTCCATCAGACAGATTTATGCCAGAGAAATTCCTTTCTGGAGAGGGGAGACCGTCGCCATCAACACCATCATGAAGCTAGACTTCATCGAGATCATCATCATCATCCATACCATCATCTCCACCAGCACCATCATCACCACTCCATACCGCTGTAACAATTGTGTTGAATCTTGCATAGTTCTTAGGGGAAACTTTCCTGGTGTTGATTACTATTGTAGTTGATGCTTGTGAGTGGAACCATTGAATTATTGTTTATGTTCAGATTGTTATCCATTACCATATCATCTCTGATCCTGATCCATATGATGTCTCGTGAGTAGTTCGTTTAGTTCTTGAGGACATGGGAGAAGTCATGTTGTTAGTAGTGGATTTGTGTTGAGATATTATTCAATGGTTTAATACTTAAGTTGTGGTTCTCTTCTTCTAGTGGTGTCATGTGAACACCGACTACATGATACTTCACCATTTATGGGCCTAGGGGAATGCATTGCGTATTTGGCTACTTATTTTCGGGTTGCCGGAGTGACAGAAACCTGAACCCTCGTTAGGAAACCATTGCACAAGGGAGTGTAGGATCTTAGAGTTTAAGGCCGTGGTTAGGTTATCTTAATTGCTTTCTTGTAGTTGCGGATGCTTGCAAGGGGTTTAATCACAACTATGTATTAGTACAAGTAAGGTCGGTACATTTGCACAGGTTCACCCACACAACACTTATAAAACCAAAGAATACTACTCAGCTATATGAAACGAAAGCACTTGATAGTATTCCCATGTGTCCTCGAGAATGTTTGGTCCTCATTAGTATTTCCACTGGCTTGTCCTTTGCTAAGAAAGGATTGGGCCACTTGTTGCAATTGTTTGATGCTTTATTTACTTGCACTTTATTTCCTTGCTTTATCAGAAAACCCCTAAAAATTCATTTGCTAGTATTTACAGAGAACTCTTGAGCCAATACCACTAGTCATCACCTTCTGCTCCTCGTTGGGACCGATACTCCTATTTATCGAAAGTACTATGATACACCCCCTATACTTGTGGGTCATCAAGACTATTTTCTGGCGCTGTTGCCAGGGAGTGAAGCGCTATTTTAGAGTGGAACTGGTAAAGGAAACTTCCACTATGAGTATTGCTTTTTATTTCTGTTTGTTACTTTGTTTCCAATATGGATAACCTACTTGGTTTTCTGTTTGGAAAAACTACTACCACTGTTAGGGTAGTATATGAACAACCACCTGTTGAGATAGATCCTTTTAAGATACCTACAAGTATTGTTGATCGTGTTATGGATAATTATTATTTAGGGGATGGAACTGTCCATCCTAGTGATCACTTGCTTTTTATCCATGAATTATGCGGGTTGTTTAAGTGTGCAAGTATCACAACTGAACAAGTGAAGAAAAAGCTACTCTCTATATCATTGAAAGGAAGAGCTGAAGAATGGTATAAGCTGCTGAAGAATGGACAATCCATGGATTGAGAGGAAATAGTACCTTTCTTTTATTCTAAATTCTATCCTCCCAGTGAGATTCATATGGATAGGAATCTAATATATAACTTTTGGCCTCAGTGATGGAGAGAGTACAACTCAAGCTTGGGGGAGATTGAAGTTACTAATGCTTAAATGTCCTATTCACGAACTCCCTAACAATATTATTATCAATAACTTTTATGCTAGGCTTTCTCTTCATGATAAAGATTTACTAGATGCTTCTTGTGCTGGATCATTCACATGTATGAAGGAAGAAGCTAAATGGGATCTCCTAGACCGTATTCAAGAAAACACTGAAGCATGGGAGAATGATAAATGAAGAAAGTCAGGTATAAATTATGATTATGAATGCATTAAATCTTTTATGGGAACTAATGACTTCCGTGATATTAGTACTGAGTATGGTCTTGATTCTCAAGTTCTTGCAAAATGTTTTAAGGCTTTTGCCTCTTATATTGAAATTCCCCAAAAGGAGTGGGACAAGTACCATGCTCCTTATAAAGATATTGTTACCCATGTTCCTGCTAGCGTGAAAGATCTTGTTGCTAAAAATATTGAGGATGGGAACATTGTATTCTGTGAAGACGCTTCTAATATTGTTTCTCATCCTAGTAAAGCTAGAAAATCTAGTGTCCCTGTGCTTTCTGTTAGTGTCACATCCCAAGATTTTAGAAATTGGGACTAGATTTTTTTTTGCATTTGCATGATATTCATCAGCATTTCATTGCATATTTGCATCAAGAAAATTCCTAAATAAAAATAAATGAATAAAACCCCAAATAGTATGTGCCACTTTGTCCCTAAAGGGAATTAAATTGGTTTTATAAAAACCCATTATTGCTAAGGCAGCGATTATTGCTAAATTATAGCCTAAAAAGATCCAACTAATATTACAAAATTTAGGAACAAAATTGAGCTCTTTTGGAGCTATTATCAAAAAGTTATGAAATAAATGCAAACACATAAAGATATAAATAAAATGAAATATACAAGGATTTATAAATCCACTACTTCCAAACTAGTAAAAAGATTACAAATTTGATCCTATAATGATCTATTCGATTTTAGAAAATTTTAGAAACAAGAATCATGTCATTTAGAGTTTGTATGTGAAAGTTATGAGGAAAACAAATAAATAGAAAATGGAAAAAAAACCATTGGGCCAACCGGCCGGCCCAGCTAGCATACTAGCAGCCACGCACGGGCACGATCGTTGTCCCAAGTGCTTTAAAAAGCGTGCGAAAATTGATTTTCTACACATATCTCTATTCAAACTCCTATATCTTTTTATCTACAACTCCGAATCGACTTCCGTTTGTTTCTACTTGTTCCCTACTCCAAGAACTATCTCTACACCATCCTAAATCTCCATATAAACTCGTGGAACCACAGCTGTATGAGTTTTCCTTCTCGAAATCCTGAATCTACACATATCCGAATCTTATTTCGTTTATTCACCCATCTAGACTTCATCGTTTGCCTTCGGCCAAAACACGAAAGTTGTAGATCTCGTCGAAATATTTCAATCCCGACAAACCTCACCTCTTTTCATCCACCACAGCCGGAGAATTTCGCACCGCAATATTTCAGATATGACGGTGTAAATCCAAGATGTACTCGCGCTCGTTTCTTCAAATCCAAATTCCTTTGGTGAGAAGGTAGGACTAATGATTTCCCACAACTTTCATGTTGTAAGTTTTTGAATTTGACCTATGGATTTGTCTCTTTAACACAGATCTATTTCTTGTCTATTCTGAGCCAAAATCGGGTCAATCTCCTCTCCTAACCACTCGATCTCATCCCAACGACCAGGATTAGATCGATTCCGCGAAGGGGTACGAGCCAACCGGATCTCGCCACGTGTCAACGCCAGGTCAGGCCTGCATCCCAGTCAGCATAGAATATTCCCTCTAGATTTGAAATTGAATTTAATTTGCAGAAAATTGTGCAAATTTGCAAAAATCATATAAAAAGATCCGTAGATCCAAAAATAGCAAATAATATATCAATGGATTCAGAAAAACGTGTAGAATATTAATATGGCGTTAGATTCAACCTTTACAGTATGCGTTTACTGCAGTAACTTAATTAGTTTTAATGGTCTTTTAGGTTAAGAAAATTCATAGGAAATTATCTGCAACTCCGAAAAATATGAACAATATATCAAATTGAAGCTACTATAATATAGATTAATAATATCTGGTTGGATCCAACCTTTGCGGATTATTTACCCCGTAGTGATTTAATTAGTTTTAGTGGCTTTAGAAATCATTAAATTCATAGTAAATTATTTGCATATCAAAAAAATATAAATGATATACCGATGGAAAGCTGGTTCCATGTAGATCATCAATATGCAAATGGTTCAGGAAATTTATTTAAGGTTTCACAGCAATTAAATAAATAGTTTAATGGCTTATTGAGAGTATTAAAATCATAGTATAATACTACATAGAAAATTACAAATAATATGTCCCTGGAATCCCAATTCCGTGGAGACTACAGATATAATTTTTGTTTGATTTTTAGGAAAAATAAACTATATGAATCATTTAAAACCCATTAAACACTATTTAAATCATACAAAAAGATCTATAACTCCGATTAGGGTGAATCCAATGCCTACTGGTTCGTATTAACGTCCTCTATCAAGTAAATCCAAGAAACAAATTTAATTCGACAGTTAGAACAAGCGTTACAACAGAACTATTAAAAACCCTATATTGGCAAGTAAATATTAATAACAAGTACTCCATTGCATTAATTGGCCTCTTGCATGCATCATATACTTCAGTATTGTTTAGAGAACTAAAGTAACAACCATTGTGACTTATTAAATTGTCATGCATGCATTTGTTGCATTTGTTTGATCTCTATGTGCTATTGTTTATGTTGTATGCAATTGTTTGATCGATAGATTGCGAGGAGTGCAACGTGTGTGATGGCAAGTATTATGGTTATGACGAGTGCAACCATTATATCTATGAGGATTGTGAGGATTATCTAATCGACTACATCTACAACAAAGGCAAGTGGTGCTATCTTGGTCATAAATGTCCTACTGTTTTCCTATGCATTGTAGATATTTTGTAGAATTGCATATGTAGGAATTGATGTTTATATGCTATGCTATGTCCCATATTATTCCCTAGCAATCCTTGTTTATGATCCATCGAATTGGTAGATTCCTTATCTATGCTATTTAGACGAGGAAGGGAGTCATACCATGAAAAGTTATATGTTTGAAAGGATTATATTTTGCTAAATAACAAACCAACATGATTTTAATGAACCACCTAGGCGGAATGGCTTTGATTGGGTCATCGAGTGTGGATATTGGTGGGGAATGCCTCCCATGACACTGAGAAAGGATTGGTTTCTTTATTTGGGAGCTTTCGTGTGCAACCACGTGCCAGTAAGAGTGTGTGGCTGGCTGGACTTAGTAGATTGTGGTGACCCGAATCCTACGTAGCCAGAGATGTAGAATAGTGTAGGTTGGTATGGTGCATAGATGAGTTTGGGAAGCTCTTCCCGAATTGTCTCGTCTTGGACTTCTCCCTATCATCACACAATATGAGTGTGGTGGTTCGAGCTGGGTTGGCCAGGTCACATGGGTAAAATGTACAAACCCCTGCAGGGTGTATAAACTAAGTGCTTAGCCGTGTCTCCAACTATAGACAATTTGAGTGACCTGATACTGATGCTATGACATATTCTCACTCATCCTTATTTTTTAATTACTTAAAACTTGTTGGGTGAACATAATTGGGTAGGAGCACCTGGGAGTGAACCAGAGTGTCCTATTTATCGTATTGGAAAACTACTTTATTACAAATGTTAGGATAAAACTGTTGCTTTGTGCAAATGAGACTGAACTCCACTTCGCCAAATAAGCATGTAGTTGATAGATCTGTTGTTAACCACTTTAGCCTACTTGCCATACATTCCATGTATTGACCCTTCGGGGCTGCTTTGTTTTATGTTGCAGGTTATATCGTATCTGAGTGATCGTTCATAGGTCGCGAGACTCCACTCAACAATTGTTCGCCTGTGGCACATTTGAAGGATGGATATCTACCTTGTATTCGTTTTCCGTTGTGTACTTGAATAAATAATATAAATTCTGGATCATATTCATTGTATTTATGATGCATAGTTATATTTGGTATCATTTTGTACTGTGTGTGCCAGTGAACCGATCCAGGGATTGGCACTACACATGAACTGAGCCTTATTAGCCGAGGGTGTTACAAGATGGTATCAGAGCTGTGTGTTGACTGTAGGATCATGACCTTAAAAATGGATTAGCAATAGGATACCTCTATTAGGAGAACAATAATATTTTCTACTTATTAGAGTTCTTATATTCCTTGTCTATCTTTTCTAGAACCTCTTCCTATTCAAACATTTATAGTTGTCCATTCTTTTGATACCTATATGAGAGTTAGATAAGTAAAATAACAAATAAGATGATACATTTGAATATCTCACCAAGTTTGAGTAGATGGACCACCATATTTAATCTCTATAGGAGATCATCGCCATCGTGTTAACATATTGATCTTACCAACTGATGAGGTATGACAATATAGATTGCTTGCTTGTTTGTACTGAACCATATTATGTGATGTCTTATTTAGGATCAGTTATTTTGAAACTCTAAAGTTGCTGGAGTTTTCGTGTGGTTTTAAAATTATTTTAATGGTGTGAATTGATTGAAATTCGTGGGATTACTGCTGCAGTTTTCTGCCTGACCTGTTGTACCGCGCGATTTTTCATATTTTATTGGTAACTAAGAAAAATATAAAAAAATAGGATGTGGAGCGTAATTATCTTTTGTATATGCACAAAAATTGGCTAAAATTCCTGACGAGTTTAAGTCGGTCAGAAAAATTCGTGAAGTCTGCTGTACCGTTTTGACAGATTTTGTTTATTGCTTATATGTTGCTATGTTTTACTCTAGTATTGTTCTCAATGCTTTCAAACTATTTTGTGGTTATATAATTCTATATTTAGATCCCTGTAATGTTATTATACAAGTGTTTGATTGTGTGTTGATCGCCTATGATTGTTTCCTTGTTTGTGACATTGATTGCTTCATATAGTTATGGGTAGGATTATTTTCTTAGTCGTTTCTTTCCTATAGAATCTATTCTTCCCTATCTTGAACCCTTGGAGATATAATGATGTGTTAAATGGAAGGTTTGACAACACAATGCATTTAGGAAGGAGAATGCTTTATCTAATGAAAAAAAAGTGGGAGTATGAAGTGTTGAAATGATGTTATGTAGTAGATTACGCAACCTAAAAGTTGAAGTATCGATAGTTTAGTTTTAGTAGTAGCTTTGTTGATTGAATACATGGGAGTCTATATAGAGCATTAGTTCGTGCCCATGGAAACATTCTTCAAGGCAAGTGAGGATGCCCGAGTGATAGAAAAACGTGATTCACATATCCTCATATAGGGTAATGATTTGGGTGCAGGATGGATTGATCACCATTCCTACTACTCTTGTTATTCGCTCGTGTACTGTTGGCTTTGCGAATCTCGAGTGCCTTTCAACCATAGCAAAGAGCCGGCGTTGAGCTTAAACCATAGAGATTGGAGCACATAAAAATTTCCCACTAACTAGATTATATTGGATTCACATAACATAGTAATAATAGTAGACATAGACTAGATGGTTAAATAAGAAGCTTGAATTGTTGGTGCACAACTTGATACTACACTCACAATCCTAGAGGTAGGAAGAACAAGATATAGCTTATCAACTATCCTTGGAGATGCAAGTTTAATTTTCTTAAGGGGGTTAGCCTCGACATCAACACCCATACCCTTGCTAGCCATTCCGAATCTCGGGACGAGATTCATCTTAAGGGGGTTAGTCTGTCACATCCCAAGATTTTAGAAATTGGGACTAGAAAAAAAATTGCATTTGCATGATATTCATCAGCATTTCATTGCATATTTGCATCAAGAAAAATTCCTAAATAAAAATAAATGACTAAAACCCCAAATAGTATGTGCCACTTTGTCCCTAAAGGGAATTAAATTGGTTTTATAAAAACCCACTATTGCTAAGGCAGCGATTATTTCTAAATTATAGCCTAAAAAGATCCAATTAATATTACAAAATTTTAGGAACAAAATTGATCTCATTTGGAGCTATTATGAAAAAGTTATGATATAAATACAAACACATAAAGATATAAATAAAATGAAATATACAAGGATTTATAAATCCACTACTTCCAAACTAGTAAAAAGATTACAAATTTGATCCTATAATGATATACTCGATTTAAAAAAAAATTAGAAACAAGAATCATGTCATTTGGAGTTTGTATGTGCAAGTTATGAGCAAAACAAATAAATAGAAAATGGAAAAAGAAAAAAAACATTGGGCCAACCGGCCGGCCCAGCTAGCATACTGAGCAGCCACGTACGGGCACGATCATTGTCCCAAGTGCTTTAAAAAGCGTGCGAAAATTGATTTTCTACACCTTTCTCTATTCAAACTCCTATATCTTTTTATCTACAACTCTGAATCGACTTTCGTTTGTTTCTACTTGTTCCCTACTCCAAGACCTATCTCTACACCATCTTAATATCCATATAAACTCATGGAGCCACAGCTGTACGAGTTTCCCTTCTTGAACTCCAGAATCTATATATATCCGAATCTTATTTCGTTTATTCACCCATCTAGACTTCGTCGTTTGCCTTCAGCCAAAACACGAAAGTTGTAGATCTCGTCGAAATATTTCGGTCCCGACAAACCTCACCTCTTTTCATCCACCACATTCGGAGAATTTCGCACCGTAATTTTTCAGATATGACGGTGTAAATCCAAGATGTAATCGCGCTCGTTTCTTCGAATCCAAATTCCTTTGGTGAGAAGGTATGACTAATGATTTTCCACAACTTTCATGTTGTAAGTTTTTCAATTTGACCTATGGATTTGTCTCTCTAACACAGATCTATTTCTTGTCTATTCTGAGCCAAAATCGGGTCAATCTCCTCTCCTAACCACTGGATCCCACCCCAACGGCCAGGATTAGATCGATTTCGCGAAGGGGTACGAGCCAACCAGATATCGCCACGTGTCAACGCCAGGTTAGCCCCGCGTTCCAGTCAGCATAGAATATTTCCAGGGAATATTCCCTGTAGATTTGAAATTGAATTTAATTTGCAGAAAATTGTGCAAATTTTCAAAGATCATATAAAAAGATCCGTAGATCCAAAAATAGCAAATAATATATCAATGGATTTAGAAAAACATGTAGAATATTAATATGGCAATAGATTCAACCTTTACAGTATGCGTTTACTGCAGTAACTTAATTAGTTTTAATGGTCTTTTAGTTAATAAATTCATAAGAAATTATCTGTAACTCCAAAAAATGTGAACAATATATCAAATTGAAGCTACTATAATGTAGATTAATAATATATGGTTGGATCCAGCCTTTGCAGATTATTTACCCCGTAGTGATTTAATTAGTTTTAATGGCTTTAGAAATCATTAAATTCATAGTAAATTATTTGCATATCAAAAAAATATAAATGATATACCGATGGAAAGCTGGTTCCATGTAGATCATCAATATGCAAATGGTTCAGGCAAATACTGTAAGGTTTCGCAGCAATTAAATAAATAGATTAATGGCTTATTGAGAGTATTAAAATCATAGTAATTCGAATACTGCTCAGAAAATTACAAATAATATGTCCATGGAATCCCAATTCCGTGGAGATTACAGATATAATTTTTGTTTGATTTTTAGGAAACAGAAACTATATGAATCATTTAAAACCAATTAAATACTATTTAAATCATACAAAAAGATTTATAACTCCGATTAGGGTGAATCCAACGCCTACTGGTTCTTATTAACGTCCTTTATCCAGTAAATCCAAGAAACAAATTTAATTCGACTGTTAGAATAGGCGTTACAACAGAACTATTAAAAACCCAATATTGGCAAGTAATTATTAATAACAAGTAGTCCATTGCATTAATTGGCCTCTTGCATGCATCATATACTTCAGTATTGTTTAGAGAACTAAAGTAACAACTATTGTGACTTATTAAATTGTCATGCATGCATTTGTTGCATTTGTTTGATCTCTATGTGCTATTGTTTATGTTGTATGCAATTGTTTGATTGATAGATTGCGAGGAGTGCAACGTGTGTGATTACAACTACTATGATTGCAAGTATTATGGTTATGACGAGTGCAACCATTATATCTATGAGGATTCTGAGGATTATCTAATCAACTACATCTACAACAAAGGCAAGTGGTGATATCTTGGTCATAAATGTCCTACTGTTTTTCTATGCATTGTAGATGTTTTGTAGAATTGCATATGTAGGAATTTATGTGTATATGCTATTCTATGTACCATATTATTCCTTAGCAATCCTTGTTTATGAGCATCGTATTGGTAGATTGCTTAGCTATGCTATTTAGACGAGGAAGGGAATCATACCATGAAAAGTTATATGTTTGCAAGGATTATATTTTGCTAAATGACAAACCAACATGATTTTAATGAACCACCTAGGCGGAATGGCTTTGATTGGGTCATCGAGTGTGGATATTGGTGGGGAATACCGCCCAGGACACTGAGAAAGGATTGGTTTCTTTATTTGGTAGCTTTCGTGTGCAACCACGTCCCAGTAAGAGTGGGTGGCTGGCTGGACTTAGTAGGTTGTGGTGACCCGAACCCTACATAGCCAGAGATGTAGAATAGTGTAGGTTGGTACGGTGCATGGATGGGTTTGGGAAGCTCTTCCCGAATTGTCACGTCTTGGACTTCTCCCTATCATCACACAATACGAGTGTGGTGGTCCGAGCTGGGTTGGCCAGGTCACATGGGTAAAATGTACAAACCCCTGCAGGGTGTATAAACTAAGTGCTTAGCCGTGTCCCCGGATATGGACAATTTGAGCGACATGATACTGATGCTATGACATATTCTCACTCATCCTTATTTTTTAATTACTTAAAACTTGTTGGGTGAACATAATTGGGTAGTAGCACCTGGGAGTGAACCAGAGTGTCATATTTATCGTATTGGAAAACTACTTTGTTACGAATTAGGATAAAACTATTGCTTTGTGCAAATGAGCCTGAACTCCACTTGGCCAAATAAGCATGTAGTTGATAGATCTGTTGTTAACCACTTTAGCCTACTTGCCATACATTCCATGTATTGACCCTTCGGGGCTGCTACGTTTTATGTTGCAGGTTATATCGTATCTGAGTGATCGTTCGTAGGTCGCGAGACTCCACTCAACAATTGTTCACCTATGGCACATTTGAAGGATGGAGATCTACCTTGTATTCGATTTCTGATGTGTACTTGAATAAATAATGTAAATTCTGGATTATATTCATTGTATTTATGATGCACAGTTATATTTGGTATTATTTTGTACTGTGTGTGCCAGTGAACCGATCCAAGGATTGGCACTGTACACATGAACTCAGCCTTATCAGGCGAGTGTGTTACAGTTAGAATTGATGATCATTGTTATTATGGTTTATGTGATATTGGTGCTAGTTCTAGTGCTATTCCTTATGAGCTTATAGAGAAATTATGCATGAAATTGGTCCTTGTGAGATTAAGGAAATTGATGTGGTTATACACCTTGCTAATAGAGAGATAGTATGTCCAATTGGCATTGTAAGATATGTGGAGGTTCTTTGTGGTAAGATTAAATATCCTGCTGATTTTCTAGTGCTTGGTTCTGAAGCTAGTAAAACCTGTCCTATTATCTTTGGTAGACATTTATTGAATACTTGTGGGGATATTATAGATTGTAGGAAGGAGAAAGTTTTGACTAAGTTTGATGGAGAACCATATGAGTTTAATTTTTCCAAATTTGCTAAAACTCCTGATGAAAACGAATTGCCTAATGAGGATTTCAGGGTTGAACAACTTTCTGCTATTTCTCTTGCTCCTAACAATGCCTTGCACCAGTTTATGGAAGATCATGAAAGCGAGGTCATCATGAAGGAAAGAAATGAGATTGACGAGTTTTTCCTTCGTCAACCTGAGTTCCTTGAGCATAAACTACTTGTGGAAGATTTGGGTACCACCTTACCACCTTACCTCCTTAAGGGGACCCTATTTTCGAATTAAAACCTCTACCTGATGATCTTAAATATGCTTATCTAGATGATAAGAAAATATATCCTGTTATTATTAGTTCTAGACTTTCAGGAAAGGAAGAGGAGAGGTTATTGGAAATATTGAAGAAACGCCAAGGAGCTATGGGGTATACTCTTGATGATTTAAAAGGGATTTCTCCTACTATATGTCAACATGCTATTATTATAGAGCCTGATGCAAAACCAGTTGTTGAACACTAGCGCCGTTTAAATCCTAAGATGAAGGATGTGGTAAGAAATGAGGTATTAAAACTCCTTGATGCTGGTATTATCTACACTATTGCTTATAGTTAATGGGTTAGCCCTGTTCATTGTGTCCCAAAGAAAGGGGGAATTACTGTTGTGCCTAATGAAAATAATGAGCTTATACCTCAAAGAGTAGTGGTTGGGTATAGGATGTGCATTGATTTTAGAAAGTTAATAAAGTTACTAAGAAAGATCATTATCCTCTGCCTTTTATTGATCAAATGCTAGAAAGATTGTCTAAAAAGACACACTTTTATTTTCTTGATGGTTATTCTGGGTTCTCTCAAATTGCTGTGAGAGCACAAGACTAAGAGAAAACTACCTTCACTTGTCCTTATGAAACTTATGCTTATAGGCGTATTCCTTTTGGTTTATGTAATGCTCCTTCTACCTTTCAGAGATGTATGTCTGCTATCTTTCATGGTTTTTGTGTAGAAATTGTGGAGGTTTTAATGGACGATTTCTCTTTCTATGGAACTTCTTTTGATAATTGTTTGCACAACCTTGATAAAGTTTTGCAGAGATGTGAAGAAACTAACCTTGTTCTTAATTGGGAGAAATTCCACTTCATGGTTAATGAAGGCATTGTTCTTGAACACAAAATTTCTGAAAGAGGTATTGAAGTAGACAGAGCCAAAATTGAAGCAATTGAGAAGATGCCTTGACCTAGGGATATAAAAGGTATTCGTAGTATCCTTGGTCATGCTGGTTTCTATAGGACGTTTATTAAAGATTTCTCCAAAATTTCAAAGCCCCTTACTAATCTTCTTAAAAAAGATGTACCTTTTGTTTTTGATGATGATTGTAAGGAAGATTTTGAAACTTTGAAGAAAGCTTTGACTACCGCTCCTATTGTTCAACCACCTGATTGGAAATTTACCTTTTGAAATTATGTGTGATGCTAGTGATTTTGCCGTGGGCATTGTCCTTGGGCAACGTGTTGATAAAAAAATGAATGTTATTCATTATGCTATCAAGACTCTAGATGCTACTCAAAAGAATTATGCTACTACTGAAAAGGAGTTATTAGGTGTAATCTTTGCCTGTGATAAGTTTAGGCCCTATATTGTTGATTCAAAGGTTACTATTCATACTAATCATGCTGCTATTAAGTACCTTATGACAAAGAAAGATGCTAAGCCTAGGCTTATTAGATGGGTGTTGCTTTTACAAGAGTTTGATATGCATATTGTAGATAGGAAAGGTGTTGAAAATCCTGTTGCTGATAATTTGTCTCATTTGGAAAACATTTCTTTTGACCCTATGCCTATTAATGATAGTTTTCCAAATGAAAAGTTGGCTGCAATAAGGGTAAACCCGCATGAGAGTCCTTGGTATGCTGATTATGCTAACTTTATTGTTTCCAAGTATTTGCCTCCAACCTTTACAACCCAGCAAAGAAGAAAATTCTTTTATGATCTGATGCATTACTTTTGGGATGACTCACATTTATATAAAGAAGGAGTAGATGGTATTATGCGAAGATGTGTTCCAGAGTATGAACAACAAGAGATATTGAGAAAGTGTCATGGCAGTGCTTATGGAGGACAACATGCTGGGGATAGAACTGCACAAAAAGTTTTACAATCTGGATTTTATTGGCCTACTCTTTTCAAGGATGCAAGGAAGTTTATTTTATCATGTGATGAATGTCAAAGAGTTGGTAACATTTCTAGACACAATGAAATGCCTATGAATTATTCTCTTGTTATTGAACCTTTTGATTGTTGGGGATTTGACTTTATGGGTCATTTTCCTCCTTCAAAAGGGTATACTCATATTCTTGTTGCTGTTGACTATGTTACAAAGTGGGTGGAAGCCATACCTACAAATAGCCGATGGTAAGAACTCTTTAAAAATTCTTAAAGATGTTATTTTTCCTAGGTTTGGTGTGCCTAGATATCTCATGACTGATGGAGGTTCTCATTTTATTCATGGTGGTTTTAGGAAGACTCTTGCTAAATTTGATGTTCACCATAGAATTGCTTCAACTTAACACCCCCAAACCAGTGGGCAAGTAGAAATTTCCAATAGGGAAATTAAATCTATCTTGTAGAAGACTATTAATCGATCTAGGAAGAATTGGGCTAAAAAGTTGAATGACGCTTTATGGGCTTATAGAACTGCATATAAAAATCCTATGTGAATGTCTCCTTACAAAATGGTTTATGGGAAAGCTTGTCACCTGCCTCTAGAATTAGAACACAAAGCTTATTGGGCAGTGAAAGAACTGAATAGAGATTTTAAACTTGTTGGTGAGAAAAGATTGCTTGACTTGAGTACCTTAGATGAGTGGAGAAGTGAAGCTTATGAAAATGCTAAACTCTTTAAGGAAAAAGTAAAAAGATGGCTGATAACCCACAAGTGTAGGGGATCGCAACATTCTTCGCAGGTAGTATTACCCAATTTATTGATTCAACACAAGGGGAGCCAAAGAATACTTGCAAGCCTTAACAACTGAGTTGTCAATTCAGCTGCACCTGGAAATAGTTCTTGCTCACAGAAGTTTATCAGTAGCAACAGTTTGGTAGTAGCAACAGCGAAGCAACAACAACAGTAAAACATGAGCAATAGTAACAGTAATAGTAAACAGTGGGATTCGAGTGCGGTAGGCATAGGGATGGATGGACGGGTGTTGCATGGATGAGTCTAAACATGTAACTTCAAGATCTAGGGCATCATAAATAATAACCAGCATCCAAGTACTAAACAATCCTAGGCATGTGTTCCATATATAGTCATACGTGCTCGCAATGAGAACTTGCACAACATCTTCTGTCCAACCAGCCCGTGGCAGCGGGGCCTCTAGGGAACTACTGGCAATTAAGGTGCTCCTTTTAATAGTGCACCCGAGCAAAGAATTAACACTCCGTGAACAGATGTGATCCTCACACCATAGCCATCCCCTCCGGTTGTCCCAATTATTGTCACTTCGGGGCCTTTGGATCTGGACAATGATATGTATACACAACTTGCAAATAAGATCACAAACAATACTATCATAATGATTCAATAATAAGTTCAGATCTGAGATCATGGCACTCAGGCCCTATTGACAAGAATTAAGCACAACAAGTCGCAACAAAGTCAAATAACACTAATAGAGATACTAGGCACTATGACCTAACAATCTTATTCGATTACATGATAGAACTCATCTAATCCCTACCATCCCCAAGCCTACAGCGGGGGATTACTCACTCATGGATGAGGGAAACATCGATGGTTGATGGAGAGGCGTTGGTGATGACGGTGACGATGATCCTCTCCAAATTCCCCGTCCCGGCAGGGTGCTAGAACGGAGTTTCCGGATCCGAATCTTGGTTTCTGATGGTGGCGGCGGAGCGGAACTCTTTCTGGAAAAACGTCGACCCCCCTCGGTTTTTAGGTAAAGGGGCAACTTATAGGCGCAGAGGGAACCCGAGGGGGTGCCTAGGGTGGTCGCACCCCCTAGGAGCAGGGTAGGGCCCACCCGCGCCTATCAGGGGTGTGGGCCCCCTAGGCCCCCACTCCGTTTCGTCTTCTGGCTCCATGGATCTTCTGGCTCCATGGATCTTCTGGCGAAATATAATTTTTGGCATATTTTCCGGGATTTTTCTTGATAGTTGTTTTTCTGCACAAAAACTAGGCACTAAGGTAATTCTGCTGAAAATAGCGTCACTCCGTGTTAGTTGTATCCAAATCACACAAGTTTAGAGGAGAAACAATAACAAAAGTGTTCGAGAAAGTAGATACGTTTTGGATGTATCAACTCCCCCCAAGTTTAGCTTATTGCTTGTCCTCAAGCAATTCAGTTGAAAACTGAGTGCGATAAAAGAACTTTCACGAAAACATTTGCTTCATATGATGTATATATTCTCAGCACATGAGTAGATGCTTAAACCATTCATAATAAGAAGTATGCAACCAAGTCTACTCAATAGTCATTGCAAGCTATGAAGAGAAACCAACTCAATAATAATAAGTAGCATGGAACATAAACATAAGCAACATTGCAATGCGTATCGTAAGGTATGATAGAGTGGTATCTCGGTTGCCTTTGTTTGTAGAGCACAATATAAATGCCAAGGCACCTCTGAAGTTCAAGTGAAGACTAGAGGTAAAAATATCAGAGATACAAGCATCAAAGTCATGACATAATTAATCAAGTTTTTAGACAAACACAAGAATGACAACTATGCTCTCAAGAAGGTGCTCATAGAATAAGTGGTGACTCAACAAGGAAGTGAAAAAGGTTTTGAAAATTTTGAAAGGCTTCCTAATGCTGAAAGGAAGGTACTCATTAGCTTTGAGCTCTCATTGCCCCTATCATAGGCATCTTCACATGGTTAAGGTGAAAGTGAGGTCCAGTCTGAGTTATATGCTTGACAGACCATAAACTAGAAATCCCCAGTCCCTTGAGTACGAGGGCCACACCGCATGGTACTCAACTTTGGTTACCTGTAAGTTCTTGTCATTTTAAATACATGCATATCATAGAGAACCGCCAAAGGGGTACCCCTTGCACATGATACATGAGCTATCCCGTGATCAAAATGACAAGGCAAGTAGACAATGAGCATCTCAGCGATCTTTTTATTTACTATATGCATAGCTTTTTATTGAGGATGCTTCACATAATGATCATTATGGTGATGCTGCAAGTTTCCACCATGATTCAGCATGGCTTAGGCTAGCGGCCCAGGCGTTTCTTTAACACAAATATATAGACTTCATGAACTCACAAGCTTCCCTTTTATTTCACACCGTCGACATCCGCAAAAGAAGAGCAAGGTATGAACTGGATAGGATATCCAAAAAAGTTTTGAAAGCATTCCCCGTGATAGCATGGTTCTGCTGACTCCCAGCATATAATTTGCAAGCATATAACTTTTGTGGACAGGTCACAATGGTTCAGGATTATTAAGTGCAAGGAATAAAGTGTGCCATCAAGTTCATGAGAGCTTTACTAACTAACTTTCTCAAAACAGACAAACATTTTATTTGGAAGAAAACAAGGCATATAGAATATGCACTGAAATAGCAAATGATGCTAATAGGTAGGTATGGTGGACACTGTTGGCAAAATTGGTTTAGGTGAGTTGGAAGCACAGGTGGAGCTCATACTCAGTGCAAGTAAATTCTAGCAATAGAGAGGGAGCGGCAAACGAGCGAGCAATAATTGTCATAATCATGCTTACAACCAAACATGACTAATTATGGCATGAAAGTGATACACGAACTCTGAGGAAAAATAAATCATCGAGGCTTACTGACTATTGTTTACTCATATGCATGCGCGAGCATGTGCGAAGTTGATTCTCATGAAGCTTCAAGAGGAGGATACCATAATATCATACCAAAATATGAATAAAACAATGCAAGCAAACATTCATATGACATGCTACAAACTATAGCAAGCTGGGGCTAATCATAGATAAGCAAAAACTACTAAGCATCCATCAGTAACATACTCCTTACAATGAACAGGCTAGGCATGCTTGCAATGATGCGTATATGTACAAAAATGAAAACAAATAGAGTTTGTTACTAGGCTCTTACCATTCCTCAAGTTGTCTTAATCTTCATTATTGCCCTTCACTTGTGTGACTTGAATAATAACATGAAACCAAAATCCACTGAGGACGGATGGACCCTGCAAAGAACTCACAAAACCAAAGAAGAACAACAAATATTTTTGGTGTTTTCGATTTTTCAAACAAGCCAACAAATAAAAAACAAGCAAAGCAAAAACAAACCAAGCAAAACAAAATATTTTTGGAATTTTCTTTTAAGGCAAACCAAAGCAAAGAAACAAAGAAACAAACCAAGAGAAACAACGGAAATATTTTTGGTATTTTTGTGTTTTAAGAAAGCAACAATAAAAACCAGAAATAAAGCAAAACAATGGATATACAAAGAACCGACCAAACATGATATATATATGAGTGTGACGTCGGTATACCTCCCCCAAGCTTAGGCTTTTGTCCTAAGTGGGGCTCAATCCCATGGTGCCCAAGTAGGTGCAACTCCGTAGTATGACGAGGAGGCTCCCTCGTCCTGGTACGAGCTCGAGGAATCCCCTGTGTAGTGTACAACGGGGTCATATGAGGGCGCTTCCTCCTGATAGTGCCAATGGAAGCTAAGAGAGCGCAGCTTGTCATCCATCTCCTCCTTGGAGTGTGACAAAGGTCCCTGTGAAATACTGAACAAAGTGGTTTGGGGGAGAGGGATCTCTCTCTCTCTTCCCCGTCAATAAACAACATATTATAGACCTAGTTCTCAAGGGTAGAGCCATTAGTGACAAAGTGGTGTGCCTTCATGGCAGCAAGATCAAGCCTCTGCGGAGCCAAAACTGTATCATTTGGATCAACAACAATGTCCAAGACAGTAGCAACATGCATAGAAATAATTCCCCCATAAATGGGCCCCTTAGCAGTTAAGCGACGAGCAATGAGAGAACGAAGATTGTACTTGGTATCATTGTTGAGCGCAACAGCTAAGAAAGCCAAATGATAGCTGGAAATATTACTAATGTTCTCCCTACCAAGAACACTAGTGGCAAGATAGTAGGTGAAGTACTTGATGGCTGGAAGCTGAATGTTTCCTATCTTTCCCCGTTGAGCTCTACGGTTATCATCATTGGTTATTCCGCGGTAGAGCTCCAACAAATCAGCGGGTTGAGCTGGAATATTCTTTGCTGACCCAGCTATACCAAGTCCCAGAGCCTCACAAAATTTCTTCAATGTCATATGGTAAGTCCTACCATAAATTTTGAAAGAAACATCTGGATTAAACATGCTGTTAGTAAAGGAGAAGCTCTCCACAAATGTTTTATTGAGCGTAGCATATTGCACGCTCTCATCCTGCATAAGGCTTGTTAGTCCAGCCCTCCAAACCAAGGTCATAAAATCATCAAGAATCCCAGCAGCCTGCAAGAAGGTTTGGCATGAAAAGGCGGAGGGGTGCACATCCCCCTCATCTCCCTCGTTGCTGAATGGCAGAGTGATGAGATCCTTATTGTATGAGGGCCTAGCACAGGAGGATGATCTTGAAGGCCTTGCCCTTCTAGGTGCATCAATCTCAAATATCTCTCCAATTGTGTGGTTGTACATGACCACTCTTTTCTGAAATTTTTAGACAAACATCAAACCAAGTGATTTCCAAGTTGATAAATGATGAGCAACTACTATATGAACTTTCTAGTGGGCTACACCCGCATCAAAATGAAATCTCTAAGCATAGAACAAGCATGCAAGCTCACACAACCTGTCACCTATAGCAGCAAAATACTCAAGATACCATCTACCAATCACAAATCTAATTGGACAAGTGGAGGAGGCACATACCAAGGAGAAATCCCTCCAAAAATCAGCAGCAAAGATGGGCTAAGCAAGGAGATCGAAAATCGTAGGCAAGAACAGTAGGAACTCGATCTTGAGAGTTTTCCGGTGTTTTTAGGGAGAGAGAAAGAAGATGGCTATGAGGGGCACCTTGGAGGGGCCCAGGTGGGCCAGACCCCCCTAGGCGCCACCCATGGGCAGGTCGTGCCTAATTGGGGTGTGGGCGCCTGGGGTGGCCCCCTGGGTCACTCCAGGTGTCCCTCTGCCCCTTTTTTCGAGGAAAAATTATTTTGAAATTTCTGGGATTTATCGGAAAACTTTATTTTTGGCCAATTTTCAGGGTATGAAAATTGATTTTCTCGCAGAAACTGTTTTTTTCAGACGAAGCAAAAGCAAACCAAAAGCCAAACTACAGAAGTTCTAAGACACTCTAACAAGCAAACAACTAATAAAACCAAAGCTAGCAAAAGAAAGGCAAAGACTAGGAAGGGGAAAAGTAAAAGAAAGCAAGTATAACCATAGTGAAAACATTATTTTGTTCATTAAAATCCTTTTGTTGACAAGGTTGATCAAGTCTTGTTACCAAAACAATCTGATATGAAACAAAACTTTGCATTCCACAAGGTGATTATGTTACCTCATACTTGATAGCAATGGTCCCAATCATAATAGTTTCAAAATTTTCTTGTGGAATGGGACAATATATTTCTCCAACCTTGATGCTCTCAATATTTTCAATGGAATTCAGGCAATAGCTTTTAGCAACCTTCTTGGGGAAATAGACAGTATGCTCTTTATCATTAATATTGAATGTTACTTTTCCTTGCTTGCAATTAATAACAGCACCCGCAGTATTAAGAAAAGGTCTCCCAAGAATAATAGACATATTATCATCTTTAGGAATCTCAAGCACAACAAAATCAGTTAAAACCAATAAATTATGAGCTACTTGAACAGAAACATCCTCACATATACCAACAGGAATAGTAGTTGACTTATCGGCCATTTGCAAAGATATATCAGTTGGTATCAACTTTTCTAGCTGGAGTCTCTTGTAGAGAGAAAAAGGCATAACACTAACTCCAGCTCCCAAATCACATAAAGCAGTTCTAACATAATTATTCTTAATAGAGCAAGGAATTGTTGGTATAACTAGATCACCAAGTTTCTTTGGAACCTTACCATTGAAGGAATAATTAGCAAGCAAAGTAGAAATCTCCTCATTAGGAATCTTCCTTTTATTAGAGACAATATCCTTCATATACTTTGAATAAGGAGGCAATTTAATAGCATCAGTCAAAGGAATTTGAAAAAATAAAGGTTTCATCCACTCACAGAACTTGTTGTAGTGTTCTTCCTCCTTTGACTTGTGTTTCTTACCTGGAAAAGGCATAGGTTTCTGCACCCAAGGTTCTCTCTCACTATCATGTTTCTTAGCAATAAAATCTTCCTTTGTGTACCTAGAGTTCTTAGTGTTTTTATCAGGTTCTTCCTCACCTTCCTCCTTATCAGGAGCATCATTTTTATCATTACCACTCTCAGTTTCAGCATCCGAGACAGATATACTATTAGGATCTACAGCAGGTTCAATTGGTTCCTCAACTATTCTATGTTTCTTTTTATTTCTCTTACGATGGCTACCACTAATTTCACCTTGTTGAGAATCCTGCTCAATTCTTTTAGGGTGTCCTTCAGGATATAAAGGATCTTGAGTGGCTATACCACTCCTAGTTCTAATTCCATAATCATGTTTATCTCCTGAGGCATTAACTAGCATATCCTTTTGTACCTTAGCAAGTTGATCAAGTTGGGTTTGAACCATTTGAATGTGTTTACAAAGCATTTTAATATCATTAGAAGTTCTTTCCACAATATCTTTCAACTCATTGATAGATCTTGAGTTTTCCAATAAATGATTCTAAACTTTTTTTATTAAAATTACCTTGTTTAACAATAAATGTGTCAAGTTCCTCTAAGCATTGATCAGGAGGCTTACCATAAGGAATATCACCTTCATTAAAGTGGAGAGAGTGTACCTCAATAGTATATGAGTGGGGAATTGGCTTACATAATTCTTCTATAGGAGGTAGATTCTTCACATCTTCAGCTCTAAACCTTTCTCCTTTAGACACTTCTTAGCTTCCATCATCACTTCATCATTTAATGCAATAACTACCCTCTTCTTTGGTGTTGGTGTTGGATCTGGTTCAGGCACAACTGGTTCAGGAGTAATAGGCTCAGGTGCATTCATCTCAGTTGAAGTCCAATCATCATAATTCTTGCTTATTTTAGCCATTAATTATTCAGCATCTATAGGAGTTATTTTCCTGAAAACACAATCAGCAAAGCTATCTACGTATGTCCTAGAATCATCAGTTAGTCCATTATAATACATATCAAGAAGCTCATTTTTAGGCAATGGACATCCAGGATGTGCATGAATCAAGGCATAGAACCTTGTCCATGACTCAGGAAATTTCTCTTCTTCTCCCTGTTTAAAATCAAAAAGTCTCTCAAAGCAGCATGTCTAGCACTGGGAGGAAAATATTTCTATAAGAAATAAGCAATCAAGCAAGTAGGGATATCAATGGAACCAGGAGGTAATCTATTAAACCAAGCCCTAGCTTATCCTTTTAGTGAAAAAGGGAAGATCTTAGTAACAAAGTACTTACGCATCTTAAAATCATTAGAGAACAAAGCACTCATAGTAGAAAACTCATTCATATGAGCCACAACACTCTCATTTTCAGTCCCACAGAAAGGTTCTTTCTCAACAATATCTAAATAGGATAAATCAATAGAGAAATCATAATCTTTATCTTTAATATCTATGGGAGAGGTGGCAAACTTAGGATCATAGGACAACTTAGGAATAATGGTGCGTCTAGCAAGGAGACTCTTAATAGAACTAGTACCATGTGTGTTTCGGCACGCTTCAACAAATTCATCAGTGAACTCAATGTAACCATCATTAATATCATAACTCTCTCTAGACTCAGGTGAGCTAACAGGTGTAACAGTTTCTTCACTAGGAGTTTCGGTATTTCCTAGACTAGCCATAGTAGCATCTAGGAAAGGACCCAATGAACCACTCGCATCAAGCACAGTAGAAGTAACATCATGAGCATTAAAAGCAGTTTCATATTCAGCAGTAGTAGCAGTGTGTGTAGCATGAGTATGTGGTGGTGGTGTAACAAGCTTACTTATAACAGATGGTGAATCAAGAGCAGCAGAGGTGTTTAGGACTGTACCTCTTTTTGTAGTGGATGGTAAAATAGTGAACTTTCCATCACGAGACTTACCCATGATGAATGAAGTAGCAGTGAACAATAATAGATCCAAGTGAAATTACAAATAAAGCTATGCTCCCCGACAATTGCGCTAGAAAATAGTCTTGATGACCCACAAGTGTAGGGGATCGCACCAGTCTTCGTGGGTAGTATTACCCAATTTATTGATTCGACACAAGGGGAGCCACAAAATACTTGCAAGCCTTAACAATTGAGTTGTCAATTCAGCTGTACCTGGAAATAGTTCTTACTCATAGAAGTTTATCAGTAGCAACAGTTTGGTAGTAGCAACAACAAAGCAATAGCAGCATTAAAACAGGAGCAATAATAACAGTAATAGTAAACAGTGGGATTCGAGTGCGGTAGGCATAGGGATGGATGGACGGGCGTTGCATGGACGAGTCTAAACATGTAACTTCAAGATCTAGGCCATTGCAGATAAATAATAACAAGCATCCAAGTACTAAACAATCCTAGGCATGTGCTCCATATATAGTCATACGTGCTCGCAATGAGAACTTGCACAACATCTTCTGTCTAGCCAGCCCGTGGCAGCGGGGCCTCTAGGGAGCTACTGGCAATTAAGGTGCTCCTTTTAATAGAGCACCGGAGCAAAGCATTAACACTCCATGAACACATGTTATCCTCACACCACAGCCATCCCCTCCGGTTGTCTCAATTATTGTCACTTCGGGGCCTTTGGATCCGGACAATGATATGTGTACACAACTTGCAGATAAGATCACAAACAATACTATCATAACAAGTTCAGATCTGAGATCATGGCACTCGGGCCCTAGTGACAAGCATTAAGCATAACAAGTCGCAAGAAAGTCAAATAGCACTAATAGAGATACTAGGCACTATGCCCTAACAATCTTATTCGATTACATGATATAACTCATCCAATCCCTACCATCCTCAAGCCTACAACGGGGGATTACTCACTCATGGATGAGGGAAACATCGATGGTTTATGGAGAGGAGTTGGTGATGACGATGGCGATGACCCTCTCCAAATTCCCCGTCCCGGCAGGGTGCCAAAACGGAGTTTCTGGATCCGAATCTTGGTTTCTGATGGTGGCGGCGGAGTGGTACTCTTTCTGGAAAAACGTCGAACCCCTCTCAGTTTTAGGTCAAGGGGAAACTTATAGGCGCAGAGGGAACCGAGGGGGTGCCTGGGGTTTCCGCACCCCCCTAGGCGCGGGTAGGGCCCACCCGCGCCTGGCAGGGGTGTGGGCCCCCCAGGCCTCCACTCCGTTTCGTCTTCTGGCTCCGTGGATCTTCTGGCGAAATATAATTTTGGCATATTTTCCGGGATTTTTCCTAATAGTTGTTTTTCTGCACAAAAACTAGACACCAAGGTAATTCTGCTGAAAACAGCGTCAGTCCATGTTAGTTGTATCCAAATCACACAAGTTTAGAACAGAAACAATAGCAAAAGTGTTCAGGAAAGTAGATACGTTTTGGACGTATCAAGGGCATGATAGGAGAATTCTCAAAAGGGAGTTCCATGTTGGTGAGAAAGTTCTTTTGTATAGGTCTCGTCTCAGATTTTTTGTAGGAAAACTACTCTCAAAATGGGAAGGACCTTTTGTTATTGAGGAGGTGTACTGTTCAGGGGCTATTAAAATATCTTCCTTGAAGGACAACACTACACAGGTGGTGAACGGTCAAAGGCTCAAACATTATATTTCTGAAGATTCTTACAATGAAGATGTTGATATTATTCAAATGGTAACTCTGGAAGAATTTATTAGAGACCAAACTCCAGAATCTGCAGAGTCCGTCTTTGAATAGGTAAAATTTCTACAAATTGAAGGTTCGTGAAACCCTTATATTTCATATTTTTCATGTTTTTATTACATACGGAAGGTTACGAGACGAAACAGAGGAGGAAACGGAGGCCAGGTGGGTCACACCCACCCTAGGCGCGGCCCCCAGTTGGCCGCACCTATAAGGGGGTGTGAGCCCCCTAGAGTCCGTCTCCGCCTCGTTTTCACACAGTACCTTCCTTATGTCTTATAACTTTGTAATATATAACCCCACGGATCCCCCGAGGTTCGTATATCGTGTTCTCGTCATGTTTTTATTTTGATCTATTTCTGTCAGGCAGATTCTTAGTTTTGGAGCCACGGTGTCTTCCTCCGCGGATGACATCAACCCGTACATGTATGAGTTGAAGATTCACCCCAAGGAGTTGATTCTCAAGGATGGGAAGGTGCAGATGAAAGAATTTCAAGTCCCTAAAGGAGAAGGCAGTTTGGAAGACATGATGGAAGCATTGGAGCAGGAAGTTTTCAGGTAGAAGAAGATGGCGAAACGTGAAGTGGATGTCATCCATAAGATAAGTTCAGAACTCATCGCCAAGCATAAGGAGGAGTTTGCTGAGCTTCGAGATGAAATCCTCACACTTCATCAGACCACCAACCAATTACAAGCACAACTCTATGACATACAAAATCAAAACTATGAGTATGAGGCTAGATTTAAACGCATCAGCTCTGCTGTTAGTTTCAGGATTGTGGAAACCAAGACATCCTTTGTGGATGGGGAGCCTTTACCTTGGAAGTTCGATGATGACAAGGGAACACCACTACCACCGAAGGAGTAATTTGTCATCAGGTTTGGCATCCCCTTGGCTTGTTCCAAGCTTGGGGGAGTGTCGTGTTATCACATCATTATCTTTTATCTTTTACCTTTTTAGTAGAGTAATATCTTGGGTAGAGAATTTATCTTATAGGTTGGTTTTCATATGGAAGTATCTCTCCTTTAGTTGGTTATCTATGTATCCCTTGGTGTGAGTGCCTTTATGGAATATTAATGAGAAGTCTCATCTTTTACCTTTTACACTTCTTATTTTAGTTTGCAATCTCTATTATATGATTGATCTTGTTGATCAGTATTGGTATCACTTTGGGAGAATCAAGTAGATCTAAATTGGTTTTGGCAAACCGAGCTCTGGTCAGTAGCAACACCTTTTGAGGTTTGAAAGGATAAGAGAAAAAGCTTACAGGTATTTTGTATCATTTATTTTCTTCCTTGATTGGCTCATAAGCTTAGTATTCTTTATTTAAGATCTTTTGTGTCTTCAAGGAAGATTGCATGTTTGGCTTTATTACTTGTATGTTTGATTGTTTCCTTCAATTATTTTTCTTGCTACCCAGCCTTGCTAGCCAAAAACCTGTTTTGAGAAGGCATGCTTCTCATGCATCCAACTCCTTCAAACCAAAACTTGTGCCATTTGTGTCCACCATATCTACCTATTAGCATTATTTCTATTCCAAGTAAATTCTCAAACTTCATCTATCTTTCGAATTAAAAATTATTTTGTTATGAGAAAACTAGTTAGTAAAGCTCTCACGAACTTGATGGCACACCTTATTTTCTTGCCCTTAATAAACTTGAACCATTGTTTCATCGAACTTGTATATGCTTGCACCTATACGTTGGGATTAGTAGAACCGTGCTGTCACGGGGAACGCTTTCAACATTGCACTTTTACATTGTACACAGTTGATATCATGCTCTTTTGTTTGCGGTTGTCGTTGGTGTGAAATAAAAGGGGAGCTTGGAAGTCCATGGAGTTATGTATGTGTGTTAGAGAAACGCCTGGGCCACTAGCCTAAGCCATGCCTAATCATGGTGGAAACTTGCAGCATAACCATAGTGAGTAATCTGTTAAGCATCCTCAATAAAAACCTATGCAAATAGCAAATAAAAAGATCGTTGAGATGCTCACTGTCTGCTTTCCTTGTCATTTTGATTATGGGATAGATCCTATATCATGTTCAAGGGGTACCCCGTTGGCAGTTCTCTATGATACACATGTACTTACAATGACAAGAACTTACCGGTAACTAAAGTTGAGTAGCATGAGGAGCGGCCCTTGTACTCAAGGGACATGAGATTGCCAACTTATATTTCGTCAAGAATATACTCCATCTTTGTTCACTTTAACCTTAATCATCTCAAGATGCTTATGATAGGGGCAATGAGAGCTCAAAGCTAGTAAGTACCATAATCTTTTGAAAGCTATTTATGAACTTGAAATCCCTGCTTCCCTCTATGAAGGGACTTTCTCCTACTTCTAAGTTGAGTTAGTAAACCTATTCCTCTCTATCTCCAGCAAGAATTTGAGTTGGTGTGTTTCAAGCATTCATATGATGATTTATTCAATCATGTTCTTTATATTCCTTGTTTGCACAAAACTCTTATCTAATGAGTATATCCTTGAATGCTATCATGGTGAAAAACCTTTTATGTTTGAACAAAGAGTACTCCTGTTGTAAACTTCTACAAAATCTTTGCTTGAAAACTGTTTGCCAACTGTTCTCTGACCAAGAACAAAGGTTGCCAATCCCAATTATGATTTATCTTTATGCATCTCTATTGTGACTCCTATACTTGCTGCAAGCTATTTTATATAATGGTGAGTTGCTTTCTTCCATGAGTTGTGTATTGGTAAGTGTGATGCTTCTTGTTCGTATTCTTTTATCGACACTTCACTCCATAAACCTGTGGACATGTTTACTGAGCTCAGTTTTCGCTTGGGGACAAGCGAAGGTCTAAGATTGGGGGGAGTTGATACGTCCAATTTGCATCACCATTCTATATCATAATTTTCCTCTATTCATTGATATATTTCATATTAAGAGGTGTTACTTATGTCTTTTCATCTGTTTTTGCATGTTGGATGATTCTTGGAGGATGAACTGCCGGAGTCAGGATTCTGATGGAAAAAGCGGTGTTTTGATGGAATTTCGCGAAGATCAGAAAAATACCAGAAAAACTACAGAAAACCCTATTTTCCCAGAAGACGAAGAATGCCAGAAGGGGAGGTGGACTTGGGCCACAGGGGGCCCACACCCCCAGGCGCGGGCCACCCTAGGCCATGCCTACAGGGGGTGTGGCCACCCTGGCGCACCTCTGGCTCCACCCTCTCGCCTATATATTCTCCTTGAAACCCTAATACACGGGGAGTGACCACAGAAAGATTCTGTCGCCTCTGCGGGGTGGAAAACACCGAGAGAAAGAGCTCTCCGGTAGACAGATTTCTGCCGGGGAAATTCCTTCCCGGAGAGTGGAGATCATCGCCATCAACACCATCATCAAGCTAGACTTCATCAGGATCATCATCATCATCCACACCATCATCTCCACCAGCACCATCATCACCACTCCATCCTGCTGTAACAATTGTGTTGAATCTTGCATAGTTCTTAGGGGAAACTTTCCCGGTGTTGATTTGTAACATCCCATATTTTATATTAAGATGTTACTAGAAGCATGCATCATCCTTGCACCATTGAATCATACAAATTAAAAAGTTACATCAAAAACCCTACCACCAAACCCTAACAAAACCCTAATAAAAACTCATCTATTTGAGCAAGAAGGGGGTTACCTTGCTTGGCCTTCCTAAAGCTTTGCAAAATTAATATTTTCTGGTTCTATGATTACCACCTTATTATTACAAAAAATTAGAAACTAGTTTCACTAATTTTGGTCTTGTTATACAAAATTTATTAAAGTTTTGGTAAAACAGAAAAATGGTTAAAGAAAAGGAATAAAGAAAACTAACTAACCTAAGTGGGCCAGCTAGGCCAGCCCGCGACCTATCTACCTCCGCGCCTGGTAGCAAGCGCCGCACAGAGCGTGGGCCGGCCCGTTTTCCCTAGCCCTCTCGCAGCCCGCGAAGCGCGCGGACGCTGACGCCGGGGTCCCACCGCGTCGTCGTCCTCCTAGAGATCGCGGCGAACACAACTCCTCGCCACTGACGCGTCGGGATAATCTCAAATCCCAACGGATTCGGCCACCCCCTCCTCCAAGTCTCTGGGCTATAAAAGTTTGACCCCCTCTTGTCGTTTTCCCCCAAAAAAACCTAGCAAAGCCGCGCCGAACCGCTGCCGATTTTTAAGCTGCCATTGCCGCCACCGAAGCTCGGGAGCTCACGGTTGAGCACCATCCCCGTCGCCCCTTGCACCCTTTATCACCGAGCTCGCTTCCCCGTGCAACGCGTCCTCACCCTGACCCTTCCTTTTCTCCCCTTGTGCAGCACATCGCCGGGAATCGCCCGCCGACGCGTCACCGGAGCTCATGGAGGGTTGTAGCGGGAGGAGGAGGAGAAGGACGACGCAATCCATACGAGGAGGACTGCGAGGAGCTGCTGCATCTCGTCGACCACTCCATCGCCCTGGGAACCAACCAGGACGCCGCCGCTCATCGCCACCGATGCCACCGCCGCCCATAGCCGCCGTCGTTGCCCTGTAAGTTGCTACCGTCTCCCCCGTCCGTTAGATCGAGATCGTGCGGTTTAGATTAGATGTGCTTAGCGAAGGGGTATCAACGAATCGCACTGCGCCGTGTGGCAAGCCCACGTCAGTGCGCCGCGTCAGCCCACGTCGCCTAGCTGGGCCAATCCGGAGCCACCACCTGTCACAGATATGTTAAGATTAGTTATAAATAGGCAGAACTGATTAAATCTCATGAAATTCATAGAAATTCAACCACTTGGCCAAAAATTGCGTATGATATAACGTTGGATTCACAAAATTGTGTAGAACACAGATCTGATTTATTCTTGCGAGTTTGCAGTAGTATTTTCTGTGTAGGATTTAATCTCTAGTTTGGAGTATTTAATTCATAGAAAAATAATTAGAACTCTATTTTAGTTGATTCCTGTTGCGTTGGCTTTGTTTTTACAATGCCTACTGACTAAAATTATGAAATCTTGCTTAGGATCTTTAGATCTGTTTCGGGGCTGATTAGATGGCTGGATCTCCATATGATCCTACAAATTAAAATAAATATCCAAATTGATTAAAATCTGTGAGAAATTAATACTAACACACATTAGCAACCCAAGAAGGATACCTTGGTCAAATTAAAACACAATATTACATATTACCATGTTGCATGCATGCATATCATTTCTGTGGCATTATTTTGTGCAAGTTATGATTAGATCTATGTTTGTGTTTCGTTAGATTGTTCGGAGTGCGCTGAGGAGTACTATTGTGTAGAGTGCTGCTCGGATCCTGAAAATTTACACCACTTGGTCATATTTTTTTGTCCCAGATTTATTCTATGCATGTGATCCTCAAAATTCTGTAGTATGCATGTGTAGGATGTTCTGGTAGAATTTTCTTAGTATTATTTTGTGAGTGCGATGACTTTTGTAGTATGCCATGAGTAGCTTAGTACTTAGGATTTTTCCCTTCCTAATAGGTTTCCCTGTTTTTGCTAAGTACTGCTTGCTATGCTATATATATAAAGTACCGTTGGGTGGTTCGAAAGACAATGAATTTTTCTAAGTATAAAGGCTATCTTGAGCAATCTTTTCTTCTCAAATCCACTTCAAAATAAAACTATGTTTTATTCTGGGTGGAATGGTTGTCGGGACATCGAGTGAGATTTTGGTGGAGGACGGCCGCCCAGGAATCAAGGAAGTCTGCCATGTTTCAGAATTCAGAAGCTTCCAGTGCAACCAAAATACATATGGGCTCTGTCTTGGCCTAGTACTTAGTGGGAAACCTCACTGGGGTACCAACATTTGGAGGTTCTTGGCACGGTTGGATCCAGCTAGTAGAGGGGAAACTAAGGGAAAGCCTCGCCATGGTCTTGGCTGTAAAAGGACTTGATCGTGGATTGTGGGTAAAGTGCACAAACTCTCGAGAGTATTGCAATCTGATCGATCAGCCGTGTTCATGGAAACAGAACGACATTGAGCATCTGAAGGATGGATCCTCTGAAGGATCTTCCTCTCTCTCTTTCAAAACTTAAAGTTTTCTAAAAACCCAAGGCGTGAGTCATATCGCTATTGGGTGGTTTTTTGGGAACTTTGTGAGTAATATCCAAGTGCTAGGTTGTTGGAAACTTGGTGAGTAATATCCTCGTGTGCCATTCAACCATATATTACTTGAGCAAATGTTTACAAAGTAGGGAAATTTCTCTCTCCTTTTCTATACTTAAGAAAATTAGCTTTGAGCAAATGAACTCCACAGACTAAACTAGCCTTGCATGTAGAGTTAGTCTTTTCTTTCCTTGGTGTAATTTGCCAATACATTCAAATTATTGACCCAACTTGTTGGTTGCACGTCTTATGTGCAGAATCCGAAGATTGAAAGGTGCGTAGGGATCGCGAGTCTACACTCAACAAACCTAGGGCGTTTATGGACTCAAGCTGCTTTATGTTTCCGCTATTATTTGAGCTAGCTTAATGCTAAGAAAATTTGTAATAATTTCATACTCTGGATTCCTCGTGTAATAATGACTTTGTGTTTTACATGATATTCATCGACCGTGAGTGCTAGCTATTGATCCAGGGACTAGCATGCAAATCACAGGGACTTAGGATCTTTATTGATCCAAGGTCACAACAGATGGTATCAGAGCACATCGTTGCCTGTACGACGTGACCCTAGGATAGGAACCACCTTTAACTTATGTGCCTTATTTTTTCTTCTAAGTTATTTTCACGCACTTCTAGTACCTGCTATTCCTCTACTTGTTCAAGTATCTAATGTTCATTCGTCTAACTTAAAGATGATGAGCTTATTCTACGACACTGTCACAGACATCGAGCCCCTTCGCTTTGGTGGATGCCTCATGGACCTCCTCACATGTTTGGAACTTCCCCTGCCAACAATCCAGGGAAGCCCAATGAAGAAACTCCACAAGGACGGTTGCTGGAAGTCTAGGTAATCCAGCCAGGAAGAGATAGATGCAAGCGCCTAGAGGAAGCCATAGCAATCCACATCATTAGAGACTCGAAGGAGAAGGCCCTTAGCATCAGCTTGCAGCAGCTCATTGGTCACCTATGTGGACGCCATCAAGAATATCTCCAAGGACACTGCACGGCCTTTTTAGAAGGTGTGATGAGGAAGGAGTTCCCATGGAGTTGACCTTTGAAGAAAGGGCTTCTACCAAGCGCCGAAGGACGCAATATCAAGACTTGGAGTGCCACATTCATGACATTGAAAAAGGTAGCTCCCTCGAGATGCTAAGGAACAATGAGCTATGCGCTCTCATCAAGGAGAAGGAGGAAATAATCAAGCAGCAGGAGGAGGCAATGAAGGCACAAGAGATGAAGTTCCAGGACCAAGAGAAGAAGTTCAATAACCAAGAGAAGAGGGTGATAAATAAAAACAAGAGGATTAGGGAACTCAAGAAGGAAATCGAGGAAACTGATGTGCAAACCAAGGGACTTTGCAAGATAATCAATGGCATGCGTGCTACCAAGAGGGACTTGGCAAAGCAACTTGAAGACGCAAAGAAGTCAAGCCTAGTGGAAGAACTGCAGGGCGAGAAGGAGGGACTTCAGGAGCAGATAGAAGTCACTACCAAGCAGCTGCAAGATGAAATAAAGGACCTCCAAGAGAAGCTTGAAGCCACCACAAAGGAGATGGAGCTGTACAAGTCAACCCTAGAGCAGGAGGGCTACTCGTTCGAGGACGAGGAAGAGGAAGGCGTGGAAGATGTGTATTAGTTGGACCACCTTTAAATTCTATAGTTGAACTTTATTCGCGATTGTAATAAATACCAAGACATGTTTGGTTTAGTTAAACTGGGATGATTTATGTGTTTTACTTGTGCTGCTTATGCTTTGTATGCCTTGTGTGTCTTGTGTGTTTTCATAAGGGTAGGAGTTTACTACTTAGTCTTTCTGTCTATTTCTTAACTTGTTTCTCGAAGCCCACAGCTGCCGCCAAGACGTGCGAACACCAAAATCCCTCCAGAGATTGCACAACTTTTGGCCACTCAGAACCAGCTGATCCAACTGCTCACTCAGAATATGCAAAACAACAACAACGCGCCACCTCCTCCACCCCACCTCCACCACCACCTCAACAGGATCGCTAGACTCGGTTTTTGAGGTTGAACCCACCTACCTTCACTAGCAGCGCTGAACCAATCATTGCAGATGACTGGCTCCGCACAATTAACAAGAAGTTAGACACCATGCAAGCTGCCAGAGCCAACATGGTGCATTATGGCGCGCACCAACTTGAAGGACCTACTGCAGAATGGTGGGATAACTACCAAGTCACCCACCCGGTTATTGATGCTATCACCTGGAATCAGTTCGAGATAGCTTTCCTCACTCATCACGTGGCTGCTAGTGTCATGACTCTGAAAAGGCACGAGTTTCGCGACTTACACTAGCTGCACCGTTTTGTCACTGAGTATGGTGAGCTTTTCAACAAGCTCGCCCGTTATGCACCAGATGATGTCTCCACAAATGCCAAGAGGCAGGAGGAATTCTTAAGAGGACTCAATGATGATATATCTATTCAGCTTGTGGCACAGAAGTTTGACAACTTTCAGGAGCTCTTGGGCAGGGCCATTATGGTTGAATCCAAGAGGAAGAGCATAGAGAACCGCAAGAGGAAGTCTAACCCTCACAAGCACTCTGTTCCGTATCAGAAGCATCACACTTCATCACCACCACCTTATAACAGTAATGGCCACAACCATAACGGTCATCACCATGGCGGTCACAAACACAATGGGCATAAACACCGCAATGGAAATAGCAGCAGTGGAAAGGATCTCAGTGAGGTGACATGCTTTAAGTGCAACAAGACAGGGCACTATGCAACCACTTACCCTGAGAAAACAATGGGAATGGCAATGGCAATGGACACAACCATGGTAATGGAAACGGGTAGAAGCCGAATCCATTTGTTAAAGCCATAGTGAATCATGTCTCCATGGAGGATGCTTGTGACGCACCGGACCCCATGATTAGTAAGTTCAAGCTCAATTCCATTACCGCAGTTGATCTTTTTCATACTGGTGCATCACATTCATTCATATCAAGGGTATTTGTGGATAAAGGCAATATACCTACAGAGACTATAGGCTCTCCCCTAAGGGTAAATTCTCCTGGAGGAGAAATAGTGGCAAACTCCGGTTGCCGGGGGTTAGAACTAAGGATTGGGACATACATCTTTCCCACAAGTCTAGTAGTTCTGGAGTCACAAGGATTAGACATAATCTTGGGCATGAATTGGATGACCGAATATGAGGGAGTCATAGATTGTGCCAAAAGGACTGTCACGCTCACAACACCAGAAGGGAAAAGGATTCGTATCAAGTCAAATTTTGCACTTACGAAAGTTATGGTGAATTCTCTTAAGGGGGTTAACTTGGAGGATGTACCGATTGTGAAGGAATGCCCAGATGTCTTTCCGAAAGAGTTACCCGGGATGCCTCTCGACCGTGATATCGAGTTTCTCATTGACTTGATGCCAGGCACATGGCCGATAGCCAAGAGACCATACAAGATGTATGTGGACGAGCTGAAGGACATCAAGAAACATATTAGGGAACAATTGGACAAGAGATTCATTCAACCCAGCGCGTCATCTTGGGGAGCACCTGTCTTATTCGTGGAAAAGAACGATAAAACCAAGATGCTAGTTGTGGACTACCGCTCATTGAACGAAGTGACGATCAAGAACAAGTACCCTCTACCTAACATCAATGACTTGTTTGATCAGTTAAGGGGAGCCAGTGTGTTCCCAAAGATCGATCTGCGATCGGGTTACTTTCAGCTAAAGATTCAAGAACAGGATGTGCCCAAAACAGCCTTCACCACAAGATATGGGTTGTATGAGTACACCGTGATGTCATTTGGTCTAACCAATGTCCCGGCGTACTTCATGACCATGATGAACAAGGTGTTCATGGAATATTTGGACAAGTTTATCGTGGTATTCATAGATGATATACTTATTTATTCCAAGGATGAGAAGGAACATGAGAGGCATCTATGCCTAATTTTGGAGAAGCTAAGGGAACACAAGTTGTATGCCAAATTCAGCAAATACGAGTTCTGGTTAAAAGAAGTGGGTTTCCTTGGTCATGTTGTGTCAGCGAAAGGAGTTGCCGTGGATCCTAGTAAGGTAGCCTCCGTAACTTAATTGGAGTCACCCAAGAATGTGGGAGATATTTGGAGTTTCTTGGGCCTCACAAGATATTACCGGAGTTTCATTGAAAACTTTTCCAAAATAGCAAAACCCATGACACAACTGTTGAAGAAGGAAAATAAATTCCTATGGACCGAGGCATGTGAAGCAAGCTTTCAAGATTTAAAGAAACGCCTCGTAACGACACAGGTTCTGTGTCTGCCTGATATCCAAAAGGATTTCCAAGTCTATTGTGACGCTTCTCGGTAAGGACTTGGAAGTGTGCTGATGCAAGATGGAAAGGTAGTATCCTATGCCTCTAGACAACTTAAAAACCACGAACACAACTACCCCACACATGATTTGGAGCTTGCATCTATGGTACATAAACTCAAGGTATGGACACACTACCTCATGGGCAAACATTGTTTACAAAGTAGGGAAATTTCTCTCTCCTTTTCTATACTTAAGAAAATTAGCTTTGCGCAAATGAACTCCACATCCTAAACTAGCCTTGCATGTAGAGTTAGCCTTTTCTTTCCTTGGTGTAATTTGCCAATACATTCAAAGTATTGTCCCAACTTGTTGTCTACACGTCTTATGTGCAGAATCCGAAGATTGAAAGGTGCGTAGGGATCACGAGTCTACACTCAACAAACCTCGGGCGTTGATTGACTCAAGCTGCTTTATGTTTCCGCTGTTATTTGAGCTAGATTAATGCTAAGCAAATTTGTAATAATTTCATACTCTGGATTCCTTGAGGAGGAGAGGCGACGTCGATTAGAGCCGCCCCAGGAGGAGCCACCGGTACCAGAAGGATCACCATCATCGAATTCGTCGTTCACCCTCGTCGCCGACCATCGCCTGAGCGCCGGCGAGCCTCCCACGACCCCCACCGGCCGCGCTAGGGTTCTGTATCACCGGCGCTGCCCGACATGGACGATGAACCAAAGTCGTTCGATTAGAGTTAGATCGTGCAGCCTAGATCACCCCGTACCGCTTCACCACTCGTTGTCTCACTGACGAGTGGGGTCGCTCACTTAACCAGCCCGCGCGTGCGCTGTGCGTAATGGCCCAGCCCAGTTAAACCTCCCACACAACCCAACAATTCAAATTTAGTTTTATTCATTTAGTTCTAAACTTAGTTCTGTACCTAGATTCAAAAATCAACCCAGCTCGATTCACTGAACCAAAATGCCTGAAACCAATTTTGTTAGAAAGGTACTGGAATGCTTAATCCAAGCCCGTTGGATTAAAACCATTTAGATTTGTAGATCACCCCTGGTAAAAGTAACAAGGCAGAAGCTTTTCTGCATTCAAACATTTTTCAAAATTCAACCATAAGAGCTTTTGAGTTGATTCCAACTCTCAAAGATCACATTTAACCAAACCTTTCAGAATATATAAAAATATATAGGTTTACTTACAGAAATAATGATCAATGTCGTGGTGGTGGCACGGCAGATGCCATGGGTAGGCTAAAGTATGGGGCCAATGGATGCTAGAGGGATCTGGGGAGGGAAGATGCAGTTGATTCTACACACAGAAGGCAAAGGCAAAGATCTTTATTTCTCCTTCCTTGGGCTACAAGTGCTCCTTGAGCTGTGTTCAAGGAGGAAAGAAGAACTTTACCAGCCTAACGGTACTAGATGAGCCGATGCCCTCCTCAGGGTCCAAGCCTCCCCTTATAAAGGAGAGCCTTGGGTTCCTTTAGGGCTGATGTGGCAAGCATATTCGAGGAATATGCTTGTCCCAATATAGTAGTTCGGCGCCCCCCTTTCCCTGTCGCTCCCCTAATGATGGCAAGGTTCCAGAGGGCCCCTCCTGCGCGCCTCAGGCTTCAGGACTGTCGCGTCCGTCACCTCCTTCTGCCTCTCTGTCGCTCTGCGCCTTTGTCCCTAGTGCTTGGCTCCGCTCTGATTCTCCCTAGCCTGCGGCTAGAGTTTGACTTTAGGCTTATCCTTCTCCTGCAAGCTTCGTACCATTCGGCCCTGCCTTGCGTAACTCGGCTTGTCCTTCACCTGCATCAAGATTATTCGGGCCAACCCGGCCGACTCACGCAGTATCTTGGCTGGGTAATGCTTTGCCATTACTATAAGGGTCCTGCCCTTTCCTATCTCGGCCGACCTCTACAGGATTCGGCCGAATCAAACTGTAACTCGGAAACTAGACGGGGAACATCCTTTCGTCTTTCCCCGTCTTTACCCTATCCGGGGTCACCTCCCCAACATTAGTCCCCGAAGCTGGTATGGCCCCGCCGACAACCTCGGCCGGGCCGTATTAGTTTCATGACACTCTTTCTACATTCTTTCCGAGTCATCTTTTTCTCGTTCGAGGTATCATCGTATCTTCTCGTGTACGCCTCGTCCTACGTGTCATACCCATCATTGTTTCTCTAGTTTTTTGTTCCTCTACAGTTTTTACTGACAGGCTACAGTTACTACTACGCCTATCGCGCCGGCGCTGCGGCGCCTCGTGTGCCGCTTCCGTTGGGGATCGTGACCTTCTTTTCCACCGTGTGGTCCTCGGTGTGGTTCCACTCAACGGCGTGCGGTTATGCGGTGCACACGATCTACACGGTCAACCGCCACACCCACAATCCCACTACCTTGCGGGCGGCTGGGTTATAAAGAGGGGCGCGGGGTTGGGAGATTCACTTTCCCCCCTCCGCTTACCTGCGCCCTTCTTCTTCCTCTCGCTTCTGTGACCGTTCGCGGCTCCGCCACCGTGCGTTCATATGAATCTCCGACGGCGAGGACCCCGCCGCTCTGCTCCGTCTGCCTCGTCCTTGTTCGCTTGCTCCGGCGTCGTCGCCTGTGAGTTCTTTCTGGTCTCATCGCCTAGGCTCTCCTCTAGATTCCTCTGTTTCCCTTTCGTTTCCGCGCGGCAGTTCCTTTGCTGCTCCGCTGCCGTTTCTGCGTAGAATCACGACGGCGCCCTGTAGTTTCAAACTTTCCTCCGCCGCTAGTTCTTCCTCCGCGGATTTCTCCGGCGAGCCAATGTCTAGCTCCTTCAGCGGGGCCGTGGTAGAGGATGATGATGCTGGCTCTGGGCCTGAGCGAGGTTCGTGGCAGGGCTCCTCCGTTACTCACTGCGAGATCGAGTGGCTTATTCGGACTCGGAGGATTCCCGCCGAGGTAGCTTGTCGCCTACCCGGCAGCGAGTCCTCTCCCGACCTTAGGGAGGGCGAGTATGTAGTTTTCATGTCACATTTCTCGCGCGGCTTTGGTCTCCCTCTTAGCGACTTTGCTAGGGAATTTCTTGACTACTTCGGCCTTCAGCCGCATCACCTTCCTGCAAATGCCATTGCCCCTCTCTCTGCTTTTATCTCTGCCTCGGAGGGATACTTCGGCCTATGGCCCTCCGTGCATGTATGGTCGAAGTTCTTCCAGATTCGTTCTAACGTTGTCCCTGACAAGTCTCTGCACCCTTCCGAGAAGCTGCTTACTCAATGTGGAGCAGCGTCCATTACACCTCGGAGGAAATCCGTATTTCCTCGTGTTACTGGGCTAGAGTCATGCAAGAAGTGGCACAAGTCCTTCTTCTATGTCAAGAACACGGGAACGGAGGACAAGATTCGGCTCCCTGCTTTCTCCATTGGTACGCCCTCAAAGGTGAACTGGACTTATAATTCAAGGAAAAGTCACGCCTTGGCCGAGGCTTTCGACATTTGGCTTAAGGAGCTGATCCGTGCCGGGTTACGTGGCGAGGATCTGATGGCTACCTTTATCAGTAGCCGAATCTGCCCAGTCCAGAAACGGACGCACAAACTCTGCTACATGAGCGGGCCTCTTGACCCCAACCGAGTCTCGACCGTGGAGCTGGACAACTATCTCATCTTTAAGCGTGTCCGAGCTATCTTCAAGACGGAGATGCCTGAGGACTGGGCTTGGGGACTGAAGCCGTTCACCCGCGAGCGTCCCCCTCCCGAAGTAAGCTTAATCACTAATGCTTTGTTTTTCAATTATTTTCATAACTGTTTTCGCTAATTTTCCTCTTCCTTGTCTTATAGAGGTTTGCAGAGCAGAAGGACGAGGACGCCGAAGTTTTGTCGCTCCCGTGGCCTGCGGACTGGAATACCCCGGACATTGGGGAGCCGGACTCGGAAGAGTTCGTCCCCAAGTCGGATCTTGCTCCGGCTCGTGCTCGTGGCAAGACCTCGGCCCTCGAGGAGGAAGGTGATTCAGACGAGGTCCAAGTTCTAGAGGTAGTTGCTGCAATGCCCATTTCTTATGCATTTCCGGCTTCTACTTTCCCAGCTAATCCGGCCGGTCAGGTTCACGACACCGAGCCTATTGCTTCCCGGCCCCCTGTTACCTCGGGGAAACGTGGGGCTCCTACTGGTGCCTCAGAGGCGGCCCCCAAGAAACGAATGAAGAAATCCACTCCGAATCCTCCCAGGTGCAAGACCATGCCCGGGGTCGCAGGGTAAGCTCCTTTTGCTCGTGTTTCTTGTTTCTCTCTTTCTGCTTTTTAACCTGACACCCTTTTTTCTTATTTCCGCAGTGCTCCACTTTCTGTTAAGCCCGGCGGTCCTAGCATGACTAGCCGTGTGACTCGGCAGCCGTCTCCTCCGCCTACTGAAGATACCAGGATTCCAGTCCTGTTCGCGCTGCATCTCCTCCAGCTCCGAATTGGACACCACCTCGCCACGATGTGCCTGAGACTCCTCTTGTTGACGTTGATTCCACTCGGCCCATAGAGATTTCTACCGAACCAGTTGCCTCCTCTGTGAACCCGAGTGTCTCTACCGAGCCTCTTTCTACCCCCGCGGTTTCTATAGTAACTCCAGCCCCGGCCGAGGATGTCAATATCTTGGCGCCCTCTGCGACCGTGACCCCTTCGGCTCCTAAAGACGCCGTTCCCATTGCCGAGGTATCAGCTCCTACTGATGCCTCTTCTAAAGCAAGAAAAGCTGTCGCCACTAAGGCTTCCACCTCCCAGAAAGGTCTTGCCGGCTCTTCTCAGCCGAGTATCGCCGATGTGCTGCACAAAGGAACTGCCTCCACCAAAGCCTCCGTTACTCCGGCCGCCGGTACCCAGCTTGCTCTTCATAAAAGCCCTGCGGCAGCGGTGGTTACACAACACGTCCGAGGTAAAGTCCTAACTCGCACGGCGAGTGGGAACAGCCTCGGCTCGCTGGTGGAATATGCCAATAACTGGAATGCTGCCGATCAGTTTGAGGGTAACCCAAGCAGTCAGCCGTTTCAGCTTTCCGACATTAGCAGCCGCTTGCATCAAGCCGCCAAGATCGTCCTTGATAGTAACAAGATGAATGAGGTAATTGCTGTTTTACAGAGTTTTGATTAATTCTCCAAATGCTATTATATATACTCTAGTCCCCGAAGCTTGCAAGCGAATAACTTGTTATTCTCTTGGAAGTTTTATGATGCTCTACTTAATTCGAGTTGACCTTAGGGTTCGAACCTCCTTCCGACTGGATCTGCCTTAAACTTTGCTTGATTTTTGTTTAGCTGATCTTTGAATATCTAGCCACCTAGATCCGGGTTAAGTTTTGCTTGACTCGGATCTGTTTTGGCTTTAAATATCCAGCCACCTAGATCTGGGTTAAGTTTCGCTTAACTCGGATCTGTTTTAGCTTCGAATATTCAGCCACCTAGATCCGGGTTAAGTCTTGCTTGACTCGGATCTGTTTTGGCTTTGAATATCCAGCCACCTAGATTTGAGTTAAGTTTCGCTTCACTCAGATATGTTTTAGCTTCGAATATCCAGCCACCTAGATCCGGTTAAGTCTTGCTTGACTTGGATCTGTTTTAACTTCGAACATCCAGCCACCTAGATCCGGGTTAAGTCTTGCTTGACTCGGATCTGTTTTAACTTCGAACATCCATTCATCGTTTTCTCCATTGCTCAGGTTGCACATGACCGGCGGACTGCCGAATTTCAAAGATTGCTTTTTTCGCATAGAAAATTGGAAGAAAAATATGAGAAAGTCATTCCTGTGGTGAAAAAAGCTGGTAAGTCGACAATTCTTTTCGTCAACTTCGACACTCTTACTGTTTTGTATGCGAGATGTCGGCTCACTTTGTTGGTAAATAGGTAACATCAATAATCTTAATATCCATCTCGAGAAGAAAGTCAAGAACCTGGAAGGTTAGTTTCCCTTTTACTTTATACTTTCTCTTTAAAATGTGCGCTAAGTTTCCTTTATCTCGTTTGGCCTTGGTAAAGCCGAGTTACAAACCTTCGCAGCATCTCACCAAGATTGCACGCCCATGCCTGATGTGATGCTGCATTTTTTAGAACAAAGTGCTACACATTCGGCGCAGCTAAAAGAAAAGGACGATGAAATAGCTCGCCTGCGCGCCGAGGTGGAAGCCCTTAAGCTCTCTCAGAAGTCCAAATTAGAAAAGGTCGACCAGGAGTTCTCCGAGGAGATAAATCGGCTAGCTCTGCAACTGCAGAAAAATAAAGAGCTCCTCGAGGCTGCCGAATTGAAAACTCAGGGAATGAGCGAGGATATCGCTCGCTTTGAGAAGAGCAAGATTGACTGGGCTAAAGACCTTCAGATAATGATGAGTTATATTCATCGTAAGCTTCTTAGTACGGCCGGATTATCATTTTCTTTTTTCCTACTGCCCCCTGACGCACTCGTGTTTTGCGCAGATCATTTTCCAGAAGCTAAGCCCGTGTTCTCTAAAGCGGTTCTTAATGCTCGTGTGCGCCGAGGTGTCCCTGTTGACGCGGACTCGGAGTACTCGATGGAAGATTTCCTGGTTGCTGTCGGCGCTGTAGTTGGTCCGATGAAGATTATGGGCAGGGATTTGGTGCAGGCAGCTATCCGAGCCTACCATGTTCTCTGGCCGAATACTTCTGGTACTCCCGATATCAATGAGGTCCAATTGCTGGTGAAAAGATTAATGGCGTCCGAGAGGCAACTAAGTCTTTGGAGGGAATCAGCCGGACGAGCTGGCGCTGATATGGCTCTCACTGTTATCATGTCATGGTATGAAGATATTTCTCTTGATATCTTGAGAAATTTGCGCACTAGTTCCCGTTGGGTTGAGGACCCCACCTTCGTCGCTCTTCGGCAAGCTCGCGCCTTCCAGCTCGTTGAGTATGCCGACGTGCATACCTGGAATGAGGGTCCGAGTTTCCTTTCTAACCCGAACGACGAGGTCATAGTCGAGGATGCATCGGATAACAATTCAGCTGAACAAGGGGAAGATGAGGGTGACTCGGCTACTTCTGGTGATTCCAGTTCGAGCTCGGATGGCAGCGGCGACGCGCGATCCTCCTCCAAAGGTACTAGGCATTCTACTGCACAAACTGACGCTCCTCAGCAGCCTCGGGCTTTCGCCGAAGTCGCACCTGGGTCTGTGGAGGGCGAGGCAACCTCGGCCGAAGCTCCACCTACCTCGGAGTGCCCAGCCCCTGACCAAGTTATTGCCTCTCCAGCTAAAAACCTCTAAGTTATTTCTTATCCCTGGTATGCCGGGCGTATGATGTTCGTGGAATATTTTTTCGTCTTCTGTATGAATTTCTTTTGCCGTGTGCTGCTGAGACATATTTGTTTGTAATTGTTATCACTTTGGTTAAGTGGTCTTGCTCGTCCGAATCTTTGCTTCGGCTGCCTGCAATTTCTTGATTTTGGGATATATATTTGCCTTTGTATTCTCGTGGTTTAGCCCATTGATCTAGGCGTGGACTTCGAATATCATAGGAGATTGAGCTGTTCTTACTTTGAGTGTCGAAGTTTGATATCTTCCTTGTATCAGAAGCTAACCACCACTTCGGAGCAATATATGGCAGTCCCCGAGTTACTGCCTATAGCGCCGAAGTCTAGTGTGTAAACCAAATTTCAGAAATAGTATAAGACGGTTGCTGAGTCGCTGCTCAAGGTGCCGAGGTTTAGTATATAACATAAAATTGACATAACATAAGCCAGTCCCCGAGTCACTGCTCTGGGTGCCGAGGTTTAATACATAACCTAAAATTGAAATAACACATGGCAGTCCCCGAGTCACTGCTCTGGATGCCGAGGTTTAATACATAACCTCAAATTGAAATAACACATGGTAGTCCCCGAGTCACTGCTCTGGATGCCGAGGTTTAATACATAACCTAAAACTGAAATAACACATGGCAGTCCCCGAGTCACTGCTCTGGATGCCGAGGTTTAATACATAATTGGTGCTTGATCTTGAGATACTACTTTACGTGTCACTGATGACTGCTACGAGTAAAATGGACGAAGTAAAGCTATGTTCCATGGCCTTTTCGTTTCTTCGCCGGCTTTGTTTGCCCTGTTCTTTCTAGGGGGTTGAGCATTGATTAAGTAATAGGCATCATTGTGCAATGCTTTGCTCACGACGAATGGTCCTTCCCATGGAGGTGACAACTTGTGCATGCCGGCCGTGCGTTGCACCAGTCGGAGAACTAAATCCCCTTCTTTGAACACTCTTGGATTCACCTTCTTGCTGTGATATCGTCACAAGTTCTGCTGATAAATAGCTGATCTTGATAGCGCCAGCTCTCTGGGTTCTTCTAGCAGATCAACAGTATCTTGCCGAGCTACTTCATTTACTTCTGAAGTTGTATATTGAGTAACTCTTGGCGAGTCATGTATTATGTCGGCTGGAAGCACGGCTTCTGCCCCGTATACAAGAAAGAATGGTGTATAACCTGTTGATCTGTTTGGAGTAGTCCTGAGGCTCCATAATACTGCTGGTAATTCCTCAATCCAACATTCTGCCGACCTTTGCAACGGTTCGACGAGTCGTGGTTTTATTCCGGACAATACTAGTCCATTAGACCTTTCCACTTGCCCATTAGATGCTGGGTGAGCCACAGAGGCAACATCTAATCTTATGTGTTTCTCTTGGCAAAATCTAGCGAAAGCTCCTTCTGCAAAGTTTGTGCCGTTGTCTGTAATAACGCTGTGCGGGTACCCATATCTTAAGATAATATCTTTGAGGAATTTCACTGCTGTGGGACCATCACATTTTTTTATTGGTTTCACTTCAATCCATTTTGTGAACTTGTCCACCATAACCAATATGTGGGTCATCCCCCCTCGGGCCGGCTTAAATGGTCCCACCATATCTAAGCACCACACAGAAAACGGCCAAGTAATGGGTATCGTTTTTAACTCGGACGACGGCATGTGTATCTTGGTTGCATATCTCTGACAACCATTGCATTTTTCAACCAGCTCTTTGGCTTCTTTCAACGCCGTTGGCCAATAAAATCCATGCCTGAATGCTTTGGCCACTAAGGCATGAGATGAGGCATGATGTCCACATTCTCCTTGATGTATATCTAGGAGGATCTCCTGACCTTCTGCCGAACTCACACACCTTTGCAATACACTTGTGACGCTTCTTTTATACAGCTCATTATTTATGATTGTATAAGCTTTAGCTCTCCTTGCTATCTGTCTTGCTAACACTTCATTATTCGGCAAAATCGCATCTTTAAGGAAAGAGAATATGGGTTGCGCCCATACCAGCGTGATTTTCTCTGGTGTGGTCTCACTGTCTATGTCCATATTTTTTGCCGACATAACTACCTCGGCTTTCTCCATAGTTATGCTTACCTCTGCTGTCTTCCTCTTGGGAAATTCCGGGTTATATTGCTGGTCAATTTCCATCGGCACATTATCTTCTGCTGAATTTGTCGGAATAAAGATGGATTCGGACTCTGGTGATGGAGTTATCGATGGTTTCCTGAGGTGCTCTAGGGCGATACCTGGGGGAATTGACTGCCTGGTTGATCCTAGCTTTGACAACGTGTCTGCGGCATCATTTTCTGCCCGAGGTATGTGGTGAAATTCACACCCTTCAAAGTATCCACTGATCTTTTGCACATGAAATCTATATAAAGCCATATTATCATCCAATGCGTCCCAATTGCCTGAGACTTGCTGTACTACTAGATCTGAGTCCCCATAGCATAAGATTCGGCGTATGCCAATCTCTTTTGCTACCTTCAATCCATGGACCAGTGCTTCATATTCGGCTACGTTGTTTGACGCGGCAAAATGTATTTGCAGCACATATTTCAGCTGATCTCTTTTGGGTGAGGTTAACACTATTCCTGCCCCCAAACCATTTCTTAGTTTGGAACCGTCGAAGTGCATCGTCCAATAATTCGGGTCTGGTAATGGTGGCTCATACTGCACCTCGGGCCAATCTACGAAGAAGTCGGCGACCGCCTGAGATTTGATTGCATCTCTCCTATCGAATTGCGGAGCATACGGTGACAACTCAATTGCCCATTTTGCTATTCGGCCACTTGCATCTTTGTTGCTCAATATGTCGGCTATGGGTGCTTCACAAATCACTTTGATGGGGTGCTCTTCAAAGTAATGTTTAAGTTTCTTTGCCGACATGTACACTCCATAAGCCATCTTCTGATAATGTGGGTAATTTTGCTTTGAAGTGGATAACACCTCGCTCAAATAATACACCGGCCTCTGTACCGACTTATCATTTTCGAGTTGTTCTATGATGACTACAACACTCACTACTCTGTTGGTAGCCGCTATATAGAGTAACATAGGATCTTTGATAATGGAGAAGCCAAAATGGGTGCTGTGACCAACATCCTTTTCAACTCATGAAATGCACTGTCTGCTTGTGGAGTCCAAATGAACTTATCTGATTTCTTCATCAGTTGATAGAGTGGTAGCGCCTTCTCTCCCAGCCGACATACAAACCGGCTGAGCGAGGCTAAACATCCCGTGAACTTTTGTACGTCATTTAGACACCTTAGCAACTCCATTCTTTCTACTGCCTTTATCTTGGTTGGGTTGGCCTCTATACCTCGGCTAGATACAAGAAAACCGAGTAATTTTCCTGCTGGCACGCCAAATGTGCATTTTTCCGGGTTAAGCTTCATTCGGAACCTTCTCAGGTTCGCGAAAGTCTGCCGCATATCATCCAGTAGCGTTTTGCTTTCCTTGGTTTTGATCACCACGTCATCCACATATACTTGTACATTTTTTCCTATCTGGTCGTGTAGACATTTTTGCATGCATCTCTGATACGTTGCTCCTGTGTTGCGCAGGCCGAATGGCATTGTGCGATAGCAATAAGCCCCGTACGGGGTAATAAACGCAGTCTTTATTTGATCGGCCGAATTTAACGGTATCTGGTGAAAGCCAGAATACGCGTCTACAAATGACAATAACTCACAACCAGCGATCGAATCAATGACTTGGTCAATTCTAGGTAAGGGAAAAGGATCTTTTGGACATGCCTTGTTCAGGTTCGTGTAGTCGATACACATTCGCCAAACAATGGCTACATTCGGATCATCTTTCTTCTTTTCTACTAGCACCGGATTTGACAGCCAATCCGGATATAGCACCTCCATGATGAACCCGGCCGCAAGGAGCCGAGCTATTTCATCCCCTATTATTTTTCTCGTGTCTTCGGCGAAGCGGCGGAGAGGTTGCTTCACCGGCCTAGCTCCTGGCCTTACATTCAGAGAGTGCTCAGCCAACTCCCTCGGAACACCTTGCAGATCCTGAGTTGACCATGCAAAGATGTCCCGATTCTCAGGGAGGAAGTTGGTGAGCTCGCTTTCCTATTTAGCATCTAGGCCTGCACCAATAGTAACAGTACGCTCTGGGAATTGCTCATCTATCTGAAACTTCTTTGTTTCTTTAGTCGGCTGAAAGGAGACACTTCCATGTGGATTGGCTAGCGCCGGCATATTCAGCTGTGCTGACTGAGCGAGGGCTGCTACTGTAGGGTTCGCAGCATAGAAAACAAAAATTTTCCTACGATGGGAACTATGTACCAAGATCTATCTACTAGATACAAACAACTGGCGGATGTATATCCGTAGAGAACATACCCTTGAAGACCGACAAAGCTTAACGAGTTCAACTCGTGGTTGATGTAGATGATCTCTTGCCGATCTCAAGATCGAGAGGAAGTCCTAGCGCCGCAAATCAGCAGCGCATCCGTGCTCGCACACACGTTCGAGGCACCGAGCAACCTCCGCCTCCTCGCTCCAGCGATGCAGCGGAAGCACAACTCTTTCTTGCCGAATAGCCACTGGGAACATGTATCTCGCTAGTCCGAGACCATGGGGGATAAATTCTAGAGGGGGAGAGAGATCCTTCACGAGGAGGTGTGAGAGACAAGTGAGGAGGGGGGATCCTTTTATAGGAGGATGGGGGGGCACCCAAGGGGGTGGCCACCTGCCATGGGGGCTGCCCCCTCCCCTCCTTCATTCATGTGGGTGGACACTCCACTCACAAAATGCCCTTTAAATTTCCTCCACTCAAAAGTCCACTCAAATTCCCATTAAATTTCCACCAAATTTAATGCAAACTCTCATTAAATAAAACTCTTTTATTTTATTCAGAATTTTGTCAATTACTTTAATGACAAACATTCACAAATAACCCCTTGCTAGAATTCCATTTCACATGCATAACCACTTTATGCAATTTCACCCGAAAACCTGTTTCAGTATCTAGTGAAATAAATTCCTGCGCTTGTTCATTCTTTCGGCATGAAACTTTTGCTCCAATTGGATGTCGGTGTCTCTTAAGTGTGTCACCCTACGGTTCGTGAATAATGCGGACATGATCGAGACCCCTCTCGGATCAATAATCAGAAGCGGGATCTGGAGACCCATACTGACTCCCACACATTCAACGATGACTTTCTTGTGATCGTCGGAACCTTTTACGCTAGTATCTTAATCCCTTTGTTTCACGATATATTACATGTCCGAGATTCGATCATCGGTATCTCCATACCTAGTTTGATCTCGTTACCGACATGCACTCTTTTCTTGTTCCTGTGATATAACATTCTAGTGATCAAATCACTTGCTTGCAAGCTAATCAATGTGATATCACCGAGAGGGCCCAGAGTATATCTATCCGTCATCGGGATGAACAAATTCCACTCTCGATCCATGAGCCTCAACATAACACTTTATTAGTTCTGAATCCATCTTTATAATCACCCTGTTACGGTGTGACGTTTGATGTTATCAAGAAACTCTTCCGGTGTTAGTGATTGACATGATCTCATGGTCTAAGGATTAGGATCACTTCGTAAGTTGTTATAGCAATATAAACTCAATGACTTTGATCGTAATGCTATACTTCGGATGAATGTTCATCACACCATTACACTAATGTTGTGATCCCGTTATTAACAACATCCAATGTCCATGATCAGGAAACCTTGATCATCTTGTTAATCAACGAGCTAGTTTATGAGAGAGGCATAACTAGGAACTTTCTGTTTGTTTATTAAACACACATGTATTAACGTTTCCATATTAATACAATTATAGCATGCAAAATAAACATCTATCATATACTTGGAATACACATAATAAACACTTTATTATTGCCTCTCAGGGCATATTCCCTTCAGTCTCCCACTTGCACTAGAGACAATAATCTAGTTACATGGTGATAAATCTAACACCCATTGAGTTCTGGTGTTGATCATGTTTTGCTCTAGGGAGAGTTTTAGTCAACGGATCTGCTACATTGAGATCCATATGTACTTTACAAATCTTTATATCTCCATCCTTGACATGCTCGCGGATGGAGTGAAACCGGCACTTAATATGCTTGGAATGCTTGTGAGACCTTGGCTCTTTAGCATTGGCAGTGGCACCATTGTTGTCACAATAGATCACCATTGGGTCCAACGCGTTTGCCACCACTCCTAGTTCGGATATGAACTCCTTCATCCAAACTGCTTCCTGAGCCGCTTTTGAAGCAGCAACATATTCGGCCTCCGTTGTTGATCCCGCTACCACAGGTTGTTTGGAGCTCCTCCAACTAACCGCTCCGCCATTCATGAGAAATACGTATCCGGATTGAGACTTAGAGTCATCCGGATCGGTGTCAAAGCTAGCGTCAACATAACACTTAGCGACGAGCTCTTCTTCACCTCCGTATACAAGAAACATATCCTTAGTTCTTCGTAAGTACTTAAGGATATCCTTGACCGCTATCCAGTGTTCCGAACCTGGATCCGATTGGTACCTACTAGTCAAACTAATAGCATGTGCCACATCCGGTCTTGTACATAGCATGGCGTACATTATAGAGCCTATGGCTGAAGCATAGGGGACTTTGTCCATTATCTCTCTTTCTTCCGCCGAAGCCGGACTTTGAGTCTTACTCAATGTCTTGCCTTGCAACATAGGTAAGAACCCCTTCTTACTTCCGTCCATTTTAAACTTCTTTAAAATCTTATCAAGGTATGTACTTTGCGATAGCCCTATTAGGCACCTAGATCTATCTGTATAGATCTTTATTCCTAATATGTATGACGCTTCACCTAGGTCCTTCATTGAAAATTTGCTGTTAGATAACTTTTAACACTGTTTAAAAGATCTATATCATTTCCGATCAATAATATGTCATCCACATATAATATCAGAAATGCCACATTGCTCCCACTCACTTTCTTGTAAATACAAGCTTCTCCATAAGTTTGGACAAATCCAAACTCTTTGATCACCTCATCAAAGCGGAGATTCCAACTTCGTGATGCTTGCTTCAATCCATAGATGGATCGCTGAAGCTTGCACACCTTGTTAGCATCCTTAGGATCGACAAAACCCTTTGGTTGTATCATATACAACTCTTCTTCAATATTACCATTGAGAAACGCGGTTTTGACATCCATCTGCCATATCTCATAATCGAAATATGCAGCAATTGCTAACATAATCCTAACTGACTTTAGCATCGCTACGGGAGAGAATGTCTCATCGTAGTCAACTCCTTGAATTTGTCAAAACCCCTTTGCGACAAGTCGAGCTTTTTTAGACGGTCACATTACCATCAGCATCAGTTTTCCTTTTGAAAATCCATTTGTTCTCCACGGCCTTTCGGTCGTGAGGTAATTCCACCAAGTTCCAAACTTGATTTTCATACATGGATTCCATCTCGGATTTCATGGCTTCTAACCATTTGTTGGAATCCGGGCTCATCATCGCTTCTTCATACGTCACAGGGTCATCATTTTCATCAACCATGAAATTCATGACAGGATTTCCGTACAGCTCGGGAGCTGCATGCGTCCTGTTTGACCTGCGAGGTTCGGTAGTACTCTCTTTCGGAGTTTCATGATCATTATCATTAGTTCCCTCTTCAACAGGTGGAGCCAACTCCGGAACAACTTCCGGCGCTGCGCTACTCGCCATACTTTGAAGAGAAGGTTCCACAACCTCTTCGAGTTCTACCTTCCGACTACTCACACCTTTCGCGAGAAACTCTTTCTCTAGAAAGGATCCATTCTTGGCAACAAAAACCTTGCCCTCGGATCTGTGATAGAAGGAATACCCAATAGTTTCTTTAGGGTATCCTATGAAGACGCATTTTTCCGCTTTGGGTTCGAGTTTATCCGGTTGAAGTTTCTTCACATAAACATCGCATCCCCAAACTTTAAGAAATGACAGCTTAGGTTTGTTTCCAAACCACAATTCATACGGTGTCTTTTCAACGGATTTAGATGGTGCCCGATTTAAAGTGAATGCAGCCGTTTCTAGTGCATAACCCCAAAATGACAACGGCAAGTCCGTCAGAGACATCATAGATCGAACCATATCTAATAAAGTACGATTACGACGTTCCGACACACCATTTCGCTGTGGTGTTCCGGCAGGTGTGAGTTGTGAAACAATTCCACACTCTTTCTCACCTCCACGGTCGGACCGTAGAAATTTGATCTTTCTATTACAATGATTTTCCACTTCATTCTGAAATTCCTTGAACTTTTCAAAGGTTTCAGACTTGTGTTTCATCAAGTAGATATAACCGTATCTACTCAAATCATCCGTGAAAGTAACAAAATAACGATATCCACCTCGCGCCGACACACTCATTGGACCACATACATCAGAATGTATGATTTCCAATAAATCTGTCGCCCGTTCCATTGAACCGGAAAACGGCATTCTAGTCATCTTGCCCATAAGGCATGGCTCACATGTATCAAATGATTCATAATCAAGTGATTCCAAAAGTCCATCCGAATGGAGCTTCTTCATGCGTTTAACGCCAATATGACCTAGACGGCAGTGCCACATATATGCGGATATATCATCATTAAGTTTAATCCTTTTAGCATCAACATTATGAATATGTGTAACATTATCATCGAGATCTAATAGAAATAAACCATTCATCATTGGTGCATGACCATAAAAGATTTCATTCATATAAATGGAACAACCATTGTTCTCGGATTTAAATGAATAACCACTTCGCATCAAACACGATCCAGATACAATGTTCATGCTCAGTGCAGGCACCAGATAAAATTTATTCAAGTTTATAACTAATCCCGACGGCAAGTGGAGAGGCAGCGTTCCGACGGCGATCACATCAACGCTTGATCCATTGCCGACACGCATCTTGACCTCACCCCTTGCTAGCGGTCGCTTATTCCGCAGCCCCTGATTCGAGTTACAAATATTAGCAACTGAACCGGTATCAAATACCCAGGTGCTACTGCGAGCACTAGTCAAGTACACATCAATAACATGTATATCATATATACCTTTGTTTGCCTTGCCGGCCTTCTTGTCTGCCAGATACTTGGGGCAGTTGCGCTTCCAGTGGCCAGTCCCCTTACAATAGTAGCACTCGGAATCAGACTTAGGTCCAACTCGGGGTTTCTTTTCAGGCGCGGCAACAGGCTTGCCGCCCTTACTTCCCTTCCGTTTTCCCTTCTTGTCTTTCTTGAAACCAGTGTTCCTATTGATCATTAACACTTGATGTTCCTTTTTGATCTCCACTTCTGCAGTTTTAAGCATTGATAGAATCTCGGGGAGAGACTTCTTCATGCCTTGCATATTATAGTTCATCACGAAGCTCTTATAGCTAGGTGGCAGAGACTGCAGAACACGATGGATGCCTAAGTCAATTGGAATCGATATTCCCAAGGACACAAGCTTATCGGCGTAACCCGACATCTTGAGTACATGCTCACTAATGGAGCTGTGCTCTTCCATCATGCAGCTAAAGAACTTTTCTGCAGCGTTGTATCTCTCTACAGCAGCATGTGTGTCGAAAATCATTTTCAACTCACCCATTGTATCAAATGCATTGCCGTTTTCGAAACGCTTTCGAAGTTCCAGCTCTAGCCCATACAATATGCCGCAATGAACTAAGTTGTGGTCCTCCTGACGAGTCTGATAGACATTCTTCTCCTCGTCAGGGGCATCATCAAAAGGTGGGGGGCCTAACGGCGCTTCTAGCACATATTTCTTTTGTGCAGCAGAGAGGAGAATCCTCAAATTCATGGCCCATTTGGTAAAGTTGCTACCATTCGTTGCTAGTTTCTCTTTCTCCATGAACACATTGAAATTAAAAGCAGGTGGTGCCATCTACAACAGAATTTGTAAAGTTTAGACTAAGTGTATGACAGATTGAGTTCAACTAATCCATATTACGAATGAACTCCCACTCAAAAACGACATCCCTCGTGCCTTTTTGGTGATTACATGAACCAAATCCACTACACCAAGTCCGATCATCACGTGACTCAGTATAGCTTCAAAGGCGAGCATCAAATGGGCATCATATCAACTATATGACTCATGCTTAACCTTTCGGTCCGTGTTCCGAGGCCATGTCTGTACATGCTAGGCTCGCCAAGTTAGAACCTTAGTATTCGCGTGTGTAACTGTTTTACACCCGAATTATGGTCGTGGATCCAAGAACACCCGATCATCACGTGATGTCTTGGAGCGACGAAAACATAATCGGTGCATACTAAAGGAAGAACACATTCTTATCTTGATATTTAAATGTAACATCCCAAAAATCATGTTTCAAAACTCATGCATATCATCCATGCATCCATCATCATTTAGGGATTCATCTCAAAATCATTTCAAAAATAGGAACATTTGTTGCTTATTATTTTATGTATGAAAACTCTAGCCTTTGTGCTACTTGCTATTGAGAAAGTAGCTTTCATTCATTCAGAATGTGTTGGGCTCAAACTTAAGTGATTTCAAAAGCTTGAGCAAGGTTTCAAAACAAAGTATAGAAATAGGACCAAATTTATGCCTATTATTTTATCTCCAAAAAGTCTTGGTTTTATTTCATTATTTTCAAATGACACAAGTAAGTCTGAATGAACAGAGGTGTTTGACACTTATTTGAGTGCAAGGTACACTGTACAAAAAGCTAGAGAAGGTTTGAATTCAAAATTATTTAAAATAGGGTTTGAAAACCATTCCTAGAAAATCAATCACAAAAAGAAAAGGAGTAAAGAGGAAAAAAAATAGACAACCAGCCAATCTGGCCAACCCAGCCCAACTCGGCCCAGCTAGCCCAGCAGTTCCCACCCCCGCGAAACGTTTTATTTCACCCGCCCCTGCACCCACTAGCTCGATGACAGGAAGGACCCACTCCCTCTCCTCCCCTCTCGCTGACAACCGCGGCCCACACGGGTATCGTCGTCTCCACCCCCGCGACTGGTTCTTCCCCAATTGACGTCGGGCGTTTCCTGTTTTGATTCGCAGCTTCAATTCGCGTAAATGCACGAGTAAATCTTGCTCGTATCCTGGCTACTAAAACCCCCTCTGCCCCCTCTCCATTCTTCCCCAAACCCCAAGCCCAGAGCGCCCCCAGGCTGCGAGAATTGCACACCACAACCTCGCTGCTCCGACGAACTGCAGCCATGATTCCGGCCAACCCCGATCACCCCTCTGCTCCTGGTTCACACGAGCAGACTCCACTTGACCTCGCGCACCTCCCAGTACCACTAGCTCGCCCGCGCGTGACCTAGAACGTCGGCAACGCAAGCGACTAAGTGCCACCGTCTTCGGCTTCAACTCCGACGACCTCCAGTGGTAATCTCTGACCGCCCCTTTCCCTCTCGTTGACACTCACGTGACTAGCATCGTATTGCTCGTCTAAATGCATCCCTCTTTTTCCTCGGGACTAGCCACAGCACCGTCTCCGAGCACGTCCAGGACCACCAGACGCCAACGACAACTCCGGAGAGGAATTGCAGCTGCCCCTGAGCACCCCTCGTCAAACGAACCACACGTTGAGAACCAGCACGATGCCACGAACGCGGTAAGCACCTCCCCATCCTTCCTCGCTTCCTATTTCGCCGGCATCGCCACCATCTGACCGTCGTTGCCGCGTGCAGCCGTTAAGCGCCGCTAGTTAGTGGCTTGTTGCTTGCGACCGTTGGATCAATATCGTAGGGCTATGATAGATTTTAATCGAAGAGGTATCGTATGTCTCTGCGCCGTTAGATCTAAGTTAGTCCTGCGGTCTGCGTCTGTCGATCCGAACGAATCGGTACTGACCAACCAAAACACGACGCGTGTCACCAGTTCAGTTCAAAAACAGATTTCAAATCAGATTTAGATCCAAATTTCAATTGGCTATAACTTTTGATTCCCACGTTAGATTTTTGCAAATTTTATACCGTTGGAATCAGTGGGTCAAGCCCTTTCTGAATCTCCAATGTGTTTAACAAAAAGTTTCTGTTAAAATGACTTTGTATGCAGAAACATGTTTAGGTCCTTTTTGAGTATAGTTTTTGTTTAGCAAATTGTTTTAGGGCTAAATAAGTTTAGATAGCAAACTTTTGACTTAGTTATGTTTCTGTATCATGTACTTGCTTGATGGGTTTTCAAAAATCATCACTTAGCATTTTCTTGCATGCATGCATTCATAATTTTGTTTGTATATAAATTATGTGTAATTGTGTGCTACAAATTTTATGTGTAGATTTTGCTAGTGACTGTGATTGTGAAGAGTGCTACTCTCCCCATTACCAAGGAAAGTGATACTTCATGATATTTTCATCCCTTTATTTTGAATAATCATTAGAATTATTTTTGCTAAGTCTTGCATGCTACTTTTGCCAAATGCTATGTTGGGAAATGCTATGTAGTGTAGAATTGTAGAATTGCTAGGGAATTTTCCTAAGTTAAGTTACTATGCCATGCTTAGCCTAGCTAGTAGAAAACAAGGGTTGGTAAAGTATATTCATGCTATGTTGAAAATAATTCTAAGTCTTTTGGACTTATGCTTTTATTAATAAAAACAACTAAGTCAATGAACCTCCTGGGTGGAATGGGACTTGAATGGTGGTTTTTGGTTGAGTGGTTACACAAGGCCATGGATTTGGCTTGTGTATCTCACTTGTGGTATGCCACCCAGGCACAAAGGGATTTGGAGGCCAAGTGTTGAGAAAGCTTACAGTGCAACCACTTGGCAATATGGGCTCTGCCTTGATCATATAGGTTGCTAGAACTTAGTCTTTTGGATAGTTGGTGGTAGTGGGATGATAGGTTGGAACGCGTCCATTTGACTAAGGAAAGGCTTCTGAAAGGTCCTGTCTTGGGAAACCAAGTCTGGTGGGGAAAGTGCACAACCTCTGCAGATGGAAAATCTAAGTACTTAGCCAAGTCCATGGCAATGGACAAATTGAGCATCAAGACATGGAAGCTACAAGAATCTCATCACTCCCACTTCTAAGTAAAACTTGTGGGTGAACAAGGGTAAAGGACCCCAATGTCTATTGGAGGTTTCTTGGGAAGTTTTGACAGTGAAAAACTTAGTGATTTCAACTAATAGGAAAAACCTATTTTGAGCAAAGCAAGCCAAGCTACACTTAGCCAAAATGCATATAGTAAAATAGTCCACTTAAAATTACTAAGGTATCACTTGCCAATACTATTCCAAAGTATTGACCCTCTGTGGCTGTAACTTGTGATGTTGCAGGTTACTCCGATGATGATTAGGAGTCATGAGTCTACACTCAACATGCTTGCCTGTGGCACATGAAGATGAAGACTTATGTTTATTTACTTATTCCAAAAACTCTTGTATTAGGCCTATGGCCCTGAGTTGTAAAAGACTATGTTATATCTCTGGAATGAATGTAATAAACGACCTTTGTATCTGTGTACTTCATCTTAAATTGTGGATGCTAGCAATGATCCAGGGACTAGCATTGCAATCACAGGGATCCTTTTCCTTTACAAAGGAGGGATCTTACAGATGGTATCAGAGCACTGTGTTGCCTGTAGGATTATGACCCTAGGATTGCAAACCACTAAGAATTTTTTTAACTACTTCTACACTTGTCTATTCTTCTCGTAAACTTTTCTAATCTTCTCATTCTCCTCTCTATTTGTAGATGAACTCCATCAACGAAGCCGTGAAGAAAGGACCACTCATGACCATGACCTTGGAGTGTGAAACTGAGTTTCCCAAAATTCTCAAGGACGTCATGGTGGCAATGGAAGCACATGGTGCAGCTGTGTACAAAGGCTTTCCAGTGATGGATGAAGGAGTGGAGTACTGGTGGGTGCAACTTCACTTGTACAAAAACAAGGAAGACAACCACAAATAAAGAGGATTCTGCATGTACACCAACACTGTGATGCACACCACATTCTTTGAGTCAGCAAGAGAAGCAGCTTGGAGGACTATCAAAGAACTTAGTGCTAGAGTCAAGTGCAGAATGCTCAACCTCCAAAAAGACTTAGAGAAAGAGAAGGAACTTACCCAAGAGTTGTAAGCCACCAACCAAACCTTAAGGGGAGATATTATAGACTTAGTGATGGAATCATGTGAACAAGATAGGTGGATTGCCTCTAGGAACATTGTGTTAGCCAACAGATCCAGTGAGATAGGATTGTGAACGCACTTCGTTAGTTGGACCACCACCTATCACCTTATTTTCCAAAATGATACCTTAAATAAGTTTGGACCTTGATTGATGTAATGGATTCATGTATGCATGACTTGTGTGATTTTGTGTTCCAAGGATATGTATGAAATGTTTGTCTTGTTTTATCTTAAATTGTGTTGTCCTAACTTTTCTATCTTATAAATAGATGCCTATTACCATCAGCACTGTTGAGGAGTTACAGGTTACCCGTTTTGGTCCTCGTATCGTTGAGCTTACCACTTTGCTCAATCTCCCTCTTCCCACCATCATGGTGCACCCACTCACCAAGTTCGAGAGGAAGGACCTCTGGGGCTTCAAGGTGAACCAGCCCGGACGCCAGACAGAGCCTACTACAGAGGCCATCGTCTTCAAGCTTATGCACGATGACAGGGAGAGAGGCATGGAGGTAGTCATGCAGGACCTGATAGGACGTCTGCTAGGCCGTCACTCCCGACAGGTTAGAGGCACCCACTTCCACGTCTTCGGAAGACGTGATGATGATGGAGAGTCCATCGACTTTGAGGACGACTCGAGGGACGCAGCAGAGCCGATACGTCTCTATCTCCAGGACTTAGAGTCTCTTATTAGGCATGTGGACACGGACAGGACCAATGTCATGCTCAACAATGACGAGCTCCGGGTGCAGCTTCGCGAGAAGGACAAGCTTTTCGCACAGCAGGAAGAGATAGTCAAGGAAATGGAGGCGAAGTTCGAGACCCAGGACCGTAAGTTCAAGTGTTAGGAGAAACGTGTCTAGGATAGGAACAAGAAGATCCAGGACATGACTGAAGAACTGAAGTCCAAGGATTTCGAGCTAGAGCAGCAGCAGATGGTGATTGAGAGGCTTCGCTCCCAGAAGAGGGATCTCAAGACCAAGATCGAGTCCTTGACCACTACTATTGAGGAGAACAAGACCGCGATGGAGAATGCAGGTCTTACTTTTGTCGAGGAGGAGATTGATGCTGATGAGTAGACTTGACTACTCGGTTATCTTTTATTATCGTACTTGTTATTCATGAACTTGTTATTGGACCATCCGACATGTTGATGGTTTGCCTCTTGTGTGTTTTACTTTGAGAACTTGATATTTTGTTGTTGAACTTTTATCCTTGTGTTGCATGCTATGTGTTTGCTTATGTGATGTAATGTGCATAAAACATGTATGGGTATCTCATTCTTATCTCTATTTGAACAAACCACAGATGCCTCCCCGTCGCGCAAACCCCAACCCCAACAACATCACCCCGGAAATGCAGCAGATGATGAATGCGCAAACATAGCTTATGCAGATGATGACAACATTCATCCAAAACCAGAATAACAACAACAACAACCCCAATAACAACAACAATAACAACAACAACAACCCTCCGGGCTTTGATATGCTCACCAGATTTCTGCGTTTGAGGCCAACTAAGTTCTCGGGGACGACTGATCCCATGGTGGCCAATGATTGGCTACGTTCTGTGAACAAGGACTTAGTGACCGTGGGCTACATGGATGCTGAAAAAGTCAGGTTCGCAGCGCATCTGTTGGAAGGGCCAGCCGCCACATGGTGGGACAACTTCCAAATCACCACTCCTTTAGATGAGGTGACTTGGGCTATCTTTGAAGATGGCTTTCACACTGCTCATATCTCATCAGGAATGATGAGTCTGAAAAAGAAGGAGTTTCACAACCTGAAGCAGCGCCACCACAGCATGGCTGAATACATAGAAGAGTTCAACAATCTGGCGCGCTATGCACCGGATGAGGTTGACACAGATGCCAAAAGACAGGAAAAGTTTCTGGAAGGCTTGAATGATGAGCCGAATCTGCAGCTGTCTGTGGCATATTTTCCCACTTATCAGTCTCTCTGTGACAAGGCTGCTATATTGGAGAACAAAATGAAACAAGTCGAGAGTAGGAAGAGGAAACACTCCGACAAGCACAGCTCGGGATCGTCTCACAAACGATCTCACTATGATGACAGTGGAAGCTCAGGATCCCATAAGCATGGGAAATTCAACAAGCACCACAACCACAACCGTTATGACAACAAGCATCACCGCAGTCATGACAATGACAAGTACAAGAACCACAAGAGTGGACATAAGAGCCACCACAGTGGAAATGGTAGTGGAAGTGGAAGTCAGCCTGCAAAAAGGGACATCAGTCAGGTTGAGTGCTTCAAATGCAAGAAGATGGGACACTATGCAAATGAGTGCCCCGAAAAGAAAGTTGAAGGACCTGTCAAGCCCAATCCTTTCCAGAAAGGTCAGGTGAACCACATTAATGTGGAGGAGGTCTATGAGGAGCCTGACACTGTTGCTGGTAAGTTCAGACTCAATTATATTCCAGCATTCGTACTCTTTGACACTGGTGCATCTCATTCATTCATATCAAAAGCATTTGTTGATAGAAATGGGTTTGCATCTGAAAACATTGGGTGTCCAATAAAAGTTAGTTCTCCGGGTGGAGATATGATAGTAAGTCTTGGATGCCGGGATCTTGTCATAGAGTTTGGAAAGCATAAGTTCCCAGTGAGCCTGATAATCCTAGATTCCCAAGGATTGGATGTAATTTTAGGAATGGATTGGATGGCTAAGTATGAAGGAGTGCTAGATTGTGCTAATCGTACTGTTGCACTCACAACCCCAGAAAGAAAAATAATAAAATTCAGGTAAAACTTTGAATCCAAAGGAAGTAAGCTTAATTCTCTTAAGGGGGTTAGCATGGACAGTGTGCCAATTGTATGTGAGTATCCGGATGTATTCCCGGAAGAATTGCCAGGAATGCCACCAGATAGAGATGTGGAATTTCTGATAGATTTGGCCAGGTTCTGGACCAATAGCAAAGAGACCATACAAAATGTCAGTTGATGAACTGAAAGAGCTCAAGAAGCAACTAGGAGAACAGTTGCAGAAAGGATTTATCCAACCAAGTTCTTCATCTTGGGGAGCCCCAGTTTTGTTCATGGAGAAGAAGGATAGAAGCCAAAGGTTATGCATAGATTACCATTCACTCAACGAGGTAACTATCAAGAACAAATATCCTTTGCCTAGAATCAACGACTTATTCGATCAGCTTGAAGGAGCATGTGTGTTCTCGAAGATTGATCTCTGGTCAGGCTATTTTCAACTCAAGATAAGAGAGCAAGACATACCTAAAACAGCATTCACCACAAGGTATGGATTGTATGAGTATACCGTAATGCCTTTCGGCTTAACCAATGCTCCAGCATACTTCATGAATATGATGAACAAGGTGTTCATGGAATTTCTTGACAAGTTCGTTGTCATTTTCATCGATGACATCTTAGTCTACTCCAAGAGCAAGAAAGAGCATGAAGGACACTTGCGATTGATACTTGAAAAGTTAAGAGAGCATAAACTTTATGCCAAATTCAGCAAGTGTGAGTTTTGGTTAGAGGAAGTTGGTTTTCTTGGTCATGTTATGACAAAGGATGGTGTAGCAGTTGATCCTGCTAAAGTTTCAGCTGTGACGGAATGGGAATCTCCCAAGAATGTGAAAGAAGTTCGCAGTTTCCTTGGCTTAGCAGGTTACTACAGAAGATTTATTGAGAATTTATCTAAAGTAGCTAAGCCCATGACTGAATTGTTAAAGAAAGACAAAAAGTTTGTTTGGTCTGAAGGTTGTGAAGTCAGCTTTCAGGAATTGAAGAAGAGACTTGTGACAGCACCGGTTCTATGTCTGCCAGATTTGGAAAAGGATTTCCAAGTATACTGTGATGCGTCTCATCAAGGTTTCGGTGCCGTACTTATGCAAGACGGTAAAGTTGTGGCCTATGCCTCGAGACAACTCAAAACTCATGAAGTAAACTATCCTACTCATGATTTAGAGTTATCCTCTGTCGTCCATGCACTCAAAACATGGAGGCATTACGTTTTGGGAAAACGTTGTGAAGTGTTCACCGATCATAAGAGTTTGAAGTATATCTTCACCTAGAAGGAAATCAATATGGGACAAAGAAGATGGTTAGAGCTTATCAAGGACTATGACTTAAGTTTGCAATACCACCCCGGTAAAGCAAATGTTGTAGCAGATGCTCTAAGTCGTAAGGTATTTGTAAATGGCCTTACCAAAGGAGAATTGCCAGATGATTTGTGTAAGCAATTCAAAGAACTCAGATTGGAGATTGTGCCTGAAGGACATCTCATGTCTTTAGAAGTCCAACCCACTTTGTTGGACAAGATTCGAGAAACTCAAAAGACTGATAAAGAAATTGAAGAGATTAAGGTAAATATTAGCCAAGGGAAAGCTAAAAGTTTCCATGTAGACGAACAGGGTACTTTATGGCATGGGAAACGTATCTGTGTTCCACAAAATCCGGAAATGCAGAAACTGATTCTGCAAGAAGCCCACAACTCTCCATATTCTATTCATCCGGGTAACACCAAAAATGTACATGGACATGAAAGAAAGATTTTGGTGGAACAATCTCAAGAGGGACATCGCCGAGCATATTGCTTTGTGTGATGTGTGTAGTAGAGTAAAAGCGGAGCATCAGAAACCAGCAGGTTTGCTTCAACCACTACCTATTCCTGATTGGAAATGGGACAAAATTGGTATGGATTTCATCACCGGATTACCAAGGACCAGATCAGGATACGATTCCATATGGGTAGTCATGGATCGCTTAACTAAAGTGGCACATTTCATACCCGTGAAGACAACTTATACCAGTGCCAAGTTAGCCAAAATCTACATGAGTAGAATTATATGCCTTCACGGTGTGCCTAAGAGTATTCTGTCCGATAGGGGAACCCAATTCACTTCCCATTTTTGGAGACAACTACATGAGTCATTGGGAACGAGGTTGGAATTTAGTACTGCTTTTCATCCTCAAACCGATGGGCAAACAGAAAGGACTAATCAAATTCTGGAAGACATGTTGAGAGCATGTGCCCTAGATTATGGAGCAAGTTGGGATGAAAGTCTGCCTTACGCAGAATTTTCTTATAACAACAGCTATCAAGCCAGCATTGAGATGGCACCGTTTGAGTTTCTCTACGGAAGAAAATGTACCACCCCATTGTTATGGAATGGTGTGGGAGAAAGAAGTTTATTTGGGCCAGATCTTATTAAAGAAGCCGAAGAGAAGGTCAAATTGGTTAAGGACAGGTAGAAGATAGCACAGTCCCGACAGAAAAGCTACGCAGATCCTAAGCGTAGAGAAGTCACCTACGAAGTTGGTGATAGAGCCTATCTTAGAGTATCACCACTCCGTGGAGTGAAAAGATTTGGAGTCAAAGGAAAGTTGGCACCAAGATATGTTGGGCCATTCAAGATTCTGAGTCGCAAAGGCGAAGTTGCTTATGAAATTGAACTGCCAGCATCTCTATCAGCAGTCCACAATGTATTTCATGTGAGTCAGCTTAAGAAATGTCACCCAGAAATGGAAGAATCTTCTCTGAAGGATACCATACCTTTGGAAGAAGTTCAACTAGATAGTGATCTCACTTATGAAGAAAAGCCTATCAAGATTCTTGAGACTGCAGAAAGAGTCACGAGAACAAAGACTATCATGTTTTGCAAAGTGCAATGGAACCATCATACCGAAGAGGAAGCAACATGGGAAAGAGAAGATGATCTCCGGAAAGACCACCCTCACCTATTTGCTAGCCAATCCGAATCTCAAGGGCGAGATTCACCTTAAGGGGGTTAGATTTATAACATCCCAAAAATCATGTTTCAAAACTCATGCATATCATCCATGCATCCATCATCATTTAGGGATTCATCTCAAAATCATTTCAAAAACAGGAACATTTGTTGCTTATTATTTTATGTATGAAAACTCTAGCCTTTGTGCTACTTGCTATTGAGAAAGTAGCTTTCATTCATTCAGAATGTGTTGGGCTCAAACTTAAGTGATTTCAAAAGCTTGAGCAAGGTTTCAAAACAAAGTATAGAAATAGTACCAAATTTATGCCTATTATTTTATCTCCAAAAAGGCTTGGTTTTATTTCATTATTTTCAAATGACACAAGTAAGTCTGAATGAACAGAGGTGTTTGACACTTATTTGAGTGCAAGGTACACTGTACAAAAAGCTAGAGAAGGTTTGAATTCAAAATTATTTTAAATAGGGTTTGAAAACCATTCCTAGAAAATCAATCACAAAAAGAAAAGGAGTAAAGAGGAAAAAAAATAGACAACCAGCCAATCTGGCCAACCCAGCCCAACTCGGCCCAGCTAGCCCAGCAGTTCCCACCCCCGCGAAACATTTTATTTCACCCGCCCCCGCACCCACTAGCTCGATGACAGGAAGGACCCACTCCCTCTCCTCCCCTCTCGCTGACAACCGCGGCCCACACGGGTATCGTCGTCTCCACCCCCGCGACTGGTTCTTCCCCAATTAACGCCGGGCGTTTCCTGTTTTGATTCGCAGCTTCAATTCGCGTAAATGCACGAGTAAATCTCGCTCGTATCCTGGCTACTAAAACCCCCTCTGCCCCCTCTCCATTCTTCCCCAAACCCTAAGCCCAGAGCGCCCCCAGGCTGCGAGAATTGCTCACTGCAACCTCGCTGCTCCGACGAACTGCAGCCACGATTCCGGCCAACCCCGACCACCCCTCTGCTCCTGGTTCACACGAGCAGACTCCACTTGACCTCGCGCACCTCCCAGTACCACTAGCTCGCCCGCGCGTGACCCAGAACATCGGCAACGCAAGCGACTGAGCGCCACCGTCTTCGGCTTCAACTCCGACGACCTCCAGTGGTAATCTCCGACCGCCCCTTTCCCTCTCATTGACACTCACGTGACTAGCATCGTCTTGCACGTCTAGCTGCATCCTCCTTTTTCCTCGGGACTAGCCACAGCACCATCTCCGAGCACGTCCAGGACCACCAGACGCCAACGACAACTCCGGCGAGGAATTGCAGCTGCCCCTGAGCGCCCCTCGTCAAACGAACCACACGTTGAGAACCAGCACGACGCCACGAACGCGGTAAGCACCTCCCCATCCTTCCTCGCTTCCTATTTCGCCGGCGCCGCCACCATCTGACCGTCGCCGCCGCGCGCAGCCGTTAAGCGCCGCCAGTTAGTGGCTTGTTGCTTGCGACCGTTGGATCAATATCGTAGGGCTATGATAGATTTTAATCGAAGAGGTATCGTATGTCTCTGCGCCGTTAGATCTAAGTTAGATCCTGCGGTCTGCGTCTATCGATCCGAACGAATCGGTACCGACCAACCAAAACACGACGCGTGTCACCAGTTCAGTTCAAAAACAGATTTCAAATCAGATTTAGATCCAAATTTCAATTGGCTATAACTTTTGATTCCCACGTTAGATTTTTGCAAATTTTATACCGTTGGAATCAGTGAGTCAAGCCCTTTCCGAATCTCCAATGTGTTTAACAAAAAGTTTCTGTTAAAATGACTTTGTATGCAGAAACATGTTTAGGTCCTTTTTGAGTATAGTTTTTGTTTAGCAAATTGTTTTAGGGCTAAATAAGTTTAGATAGCAAACTTTTTGGCTTAGTTATGTTTCTGTATCATGTACTTTCTTGATGGGTTTTCAAAAATCATCACTTAGCATTTTCTTGCATGCATGCATTCATAATTTTGTTTGTATATAAATTGTGTGTAATTGTGTGCTACAAATTTTATGTGTAGATTTTGCTAGTGACTGTGATTGTGAAGAGTGCTACTCTCCCCATTACCAAGGCAAGTGATACTTCATGATATTTTCATCCCTTTATTTTGAATAATCAATAGAATTATTTTTGCTATGTCTTGCATGCTACTTTTGCCAAATGCTATGTTGGGAAATCCTATGTAGTGTAGAATTGTAGAATTGCTAGGGAATTTTCCTAAGTTAAGTTACTATGCCATGCTTAGCCTAGCTAGTAGAAAACAAGGGTTGGTAAAGTATATTCATGCTATGTTGAAAATAATTCTAAGTCTTTTGGACTTATGCTTTTCTTAATAAAAACAACTAAGTCAATGAACCTCCTGGGTGGAATGGGACTTGAATGGTGGTTTTTGGTTGAGTGGTTACACAAGGCCATGGATTTGTCTTGTGTATCTCACTTGTGGTATGCCACCCAGGCACAAAGGGATTTGGAGGCCAAGTGTTGAGAAAGCTTACAGTGAAACCACTTGGCAATATGGGCTCTGCCTTGATCATATAGATTGCTAGAACTTAGTCTTTTGGACAGTTGGTGGTAGTGGGATGATAGGTTGGAACGCGTCCATTTGACTAAGGAAAGGCTTCTGAAAGGTCCTGTCTTGGGAAACCAAGTCTGGTGGGGAAAGTGCACAACCTCTGCAGATGGAAAATCTAAGTACTTAGCCAAGTCCATGGCAATGGACAAATTGAGCATCAAGACATGGAAGCTACAAGAATCTCATCACTCCAACTTCTAAGTAAAACTTGTGGGTGAACAAGGGTAAAGGACCCCAATGTCTATTGGAGGTTTCTTGGGAAGTTTTGACAGTGAAAAACTTAGTGATTTCAACTAATAGGAAAAACCTATTTTGAGCAAAGCAAGCCAAGCTACACTTAGCCAAAATGCATATAGTAAAATAGTCCACTTAAAATTACTAAGGTATCACTTGCCAATACTATTCCAAAGTATTGACCCTCTGTGGATGTAACTTGTGATGTTGCAGGTTACTCTGATGATGATTAGGAGTCATGAGTCTACACTCAACATGCTTGCCTGTGGCACATGAAGATGAAGACTTATGTTTATTTACTTATTCCAAAAACTCTTGTATTAGGCCTATGGCCCTGAGTTGTAAAAGACTATGTTATATCTCTGGAATGAATGTAATAAACGACCTTTGTATCTGTGTACTTCATCTTAAACTGTGGATGCTAGCAATGATCCAGGGACTAGCATTGCAATCACAGGGATCCTTTTCCTTTACAAAGGAGGGATCTTACATTAAATGAGGGATCATCTTATTATGCTAACAAAGCACTAAACAAGCAATATAAGATGCTATCAAACATCATATGTTTATTAGTGAAATGATATGGTTCCCGCAGATGATCTCTATCATGTGCATCGTGGTATGATCACTATCATACCTATATGTGTAAATCCAAGGTCTATGGATTTTACACGCTATGTGTGTTGTAAGAGTATCATCTCATAATTCTACTTACAACACTACCATATCATAACACTAGCCCAGCAACAATCTAAACTAGACGCCTCTAATTTATCCATTGCAAGTTTTACGTGGCTTAGGGCTTTCGAGATAGAACTGTTCTTACCTACGAACATGAACCACAACGAGGATAATCAAATTGTTGACAAATCGCTTGCAAAATAGATATTGACTATAGTAGGAGAGACAGACACCCGCTAGCCACTTATGCAAACTAGTTGCATGTCAAGCGTGGAACAGGTCTCATGTGCGAGGACATGTAAAGTTTGTCTAGGCCGCTTCATCCCACTATGCCACCAATATCCAAAATTACAACAAAGGAGCAACAACATGATCATCATCGCCCACATACTCATATGTGTACTACCCGTGTAAAGTATCTACGCATAGATCCGGCTCTGATACCACTGTAGGGTTCGCAGCATAGAAAACAAAAATTTTCCTACGATGGGAACTATGTACCAAAATCTATCTACTAGATACAAACAATGGGCGGATGTATATCCGTAGAGAACATACCCTTGAATACCGACAAATCTTAACGAGTTCAACTCGTGGTTGATGTAGCCGATCTCAAGATCGAGAGGAAGTCCTAGCGCTGCAAATCAGCAGCGCATCCGTGCTCGCACACACGTTCGAGGCACCGAGCAACCTCCGCCTCCTCGCTCCAGCGATGCAGCGGAAGCACAACTCTTTCTTGCCGAATAGCCACCGGGAACATGTATCTTGCTAGTCCGAGACCATGGGGGATAAATTCTAGAGGGGGAGAGAGATCCTTCACGAGGAGGTGTGAGAGACAAGTGAGGAGGGGGGCTCCTTTTATAGGAGGAGGGGGGCACCCAAGGGGGTGGCCGCCGGCCATGGGGGCTGCCCCCTCCCCTCCTTCATTCATGTGGGTGGACACTCCACTCACAAAATGCCCTTTAAATTTCCTCCACTCAAAAGTCCACTCAAATTCCCATTAAATTTCCACCAAATTTAATGCAAACTCTCATTAAATAAAACTCTTTTATTTTATTCAGAATTTTGTCAATTACTTTAATGAAAAACATTCACAAATAACCCCTTGCTAGAATTCCATTTCACATGCATAACCACTTTATGCAATTTCACCCGAAAACCTGTTTCGGTATCTAGTGAAATAAATTCCTGCGCTTGTTCATTCTTTCGGCATGAAACTTTTGCTCCAATTGGATGTCGGTGTCTCTTAAGTGTGTCACCCTATGGTTCATGAATAATGCGGACATGATCGAGACCCCTCTCGGATAAATAATCAGAAGCGGGATCTGGAGACCCATACTGACTCCCACACATTCAACGATGACTTTCTTGTGATCGTCGGAACCTTTTACGCTAGTATCTTAATCCCTTTGTTTCACGATATATTACATGTCCGAGATTCGATCATCGGTATCTCCATACCTAGTTTGATCTCGTTACCAACATGCACTCTTTTCTCGTTCCTGTGATATAACATTCTAGTGATCAAATCACTTGCTTGCAAGCTAATCAATGTGATATCACCGAGGGCCCAGAGTATATCTATCCGTCATCGGGATGAACAAATTCCACTCTCGATCCATGAGCCTCAACATAACACTTTATTAGTTCTGAATCCATCATTATAATCACCCTGTTACGGTGTGACGTTTGATGTTATCAAGAAACTCTTCCGGTGTTAGTGATTGACATGATCTCATGGTCTAAGGATTAGGATCACTTCGTAAGTTGTTATAGCAATATAAACTCAATGAATTTGATCGTAATGCTATACTTCGGATGAATGTTCATCACACCATTACACTAATGTTGTGATCCCGTTATTAACAACATCCAATGTCCATGATCAGGAAACCTTGATCATCTTGTTAATCAATGAGCTAGTTTATGAGAGAGGCATAACTAGGAACTTTCTGTTTGTTTATTAAACACACATGTATTAACGTTTCCGTATTAATACAATTATAGCATGCAAAATAAACATCTATCATATACTTGGAATACACATAATAAACACTTTATTATTGCCTCTCAGGGCATATTCCCTTCAGCTACCTCCTGAATCCTTCTTTTTCTCTTGCTATAACCAATGATTCGGCCAAATTTGATCCGGCTGAAGAATATTCCATTGTCTTCTTGTAATCCCCTGCTACTGTTATCACTCCTTGTGGTCCGGGTAGCTTCATTTTCAGATAACTTACATGACAGCTACCCATGAATTTGGCCAACGCGGGCCGTCCGAGTAAAGCATGATAACAACTCTCTAGATCCACCACTTCAAACTCTAAGTTTTCTGCTCTGCAGTTATCTCTTGTGCCGAATAACACATCCACTCGGACCTTACCAATGGGTTCGCATGAAAGCCCTGGTACTATCCCATGGAAAGTGGTCCTCGTGGATTGCAACATGTTCTGCGATATTCCGAGTTTATGCATGGTATGTTTGTACATGATGTTGATACTGCTCCCATTGTCAATGAGAACCTTTGAAAATTTCACATTAATGCTTGCTCCAACAAATGTTGGATCCAACACGAGTGCATACGACCCCGGACTCGGCATTATCTTGGGGTGATCCTTTATGCTCCAAGTTACTTCTTGATCTGACCAAGGCATATATCTTGGCACTGCCGGCACAACTGCATTTACTTCCATATGCCGGCGCTGCACACTCTGCTTGTCTTGCTGTTCCGTCGCGAACACGCAATAGGACTGATGATGTTCTCTGTAATCATTGCGTCCAGTATTTCCTAGATTTGTCCTTCCATCCTGGCCTTGGTTCATTACTTGATGTACCGCGTCTCTCCGGTCCAAGTTAGAGTATCTCTGGGGAGGAGGCGGTAACATTAGTTGTTGTGCATTTGCTCCAGTCAACTGTGGCTAATGCTGCTGATGTACTTGAAGGGGTGCTGCCTGAATCCCTGCGGGGTTTCCCATTGCATTTTTCATCCATGCACATTGGCGGGTCGTATGGTTGGCTGGCCTGGCTGGGTTTGACGTGTGAAATTTACACGGCTGATCTAACATAGATTCGAACGTGTACTTCGGCCTCTCCTGCCATTGCTTCTTTTGTTCTGGGGTCCACTGTCTTTTTCCTTCATTCCTTGGTGCCCACTGCTGAGGACCGTTCTTTTGCCGTTGAGTCGTTCCGTGACTCGGCTGATCCTGCGCTACCGCTGCCACTTGGGCCGAATTATATCTATAATCCGGCCTTTCTTCTCTTCTTCTTCCTCTAAAGTCATTGCACCTGGATGACCCGGCCAAATCTCTTACATACTGGTCTTGTTGCTCCCGATAATCTGCCGACATTAATTCTGGTTGCATTGGATCTCCCAATGCATAGGGGTCCGCTATTCTGATGGTTTCTGCCAATGTGGTTGGCATATCTCTTTGCAGTCGTTGCCATAATACACTGGCATAACGGCATCCTTGAGCGAACCAAGCTATTGCTTGCGACTCTATAACTCCTTCACATGAGTTTCTCAGGTTACACCATCGAGTTAAAAACTCTCTATCTGTTTCATTCGGCCTCTACTTGCTCATGGCTAACTGTTGTGGCCTGTTTGGCCTCTTGTATGTGCTGGTAAAGTTGCTAACGAACATTTCTTCAAAGTCCAACCAACAGTTGATACTGCCTGCTGGTAGATTATTCAGCCATACCCTAGCTGGTCCTTCCAACATTTGTGGGACATACCGTACTGCCCATCGTAAGTTCCCACCCGCTATTTTTATAGCAGTGGCATAATCAATCAACCAGTCTTGTGGTTTGGTGCTCCCATTATATGTTTCATGCCTCTTGCTAGCTGAAAGTTCGGCACAGGTGGTTCGCCCATGATCCATGGTCCAAAGAACGTCGGACCTGGTGGACCCTGTTCTTCCAGCAACTCGGACCGGTATAGCCGGTCTAGCTTTACTCTGGCATCATTTGATGGCAAATCTCTGTACAGAACTCTGTCTTGCATTCCATAGTGGTTATTTCCACCATGGATTGCATATTCCATCTCGGAATAACCATCATTGTACCTTTCATTCACTTGATTGTAGCGAGCTGGTCTTGCTTCTCTTTCCTGCCGAGGTTCATGCCTTGGCTGCGGGTTGAGCGGCGGTTCTCTCCTTACTTCAACCGGGGTATTGTTCTCGTGATTGCCTCTTCCGAGTTCTCTTCTGCCGAGGTCTCCATTGCCTCGGCTTCCACCGTCTTTCTCAATATGGCCGGGATTCCTCTCACCACTATTACCTCGGCTTCCATTGCCTCTGTTCTCGTTTGCTTTCCCGGCTATCGCTGGATCATACGGAACGATTTGCTTGTTTCTCTTTCCTGAAGTTACTGCTTTGTCCTTTCGTGCATTATTTCCGGGTGAAGACGATGCTGCCACGGACAAGGAAGGTGCTGCTCCAGCCGAGTGAACCATTCGCGAGGCCCCCGGCCTCGCCGGGTCTGCCCTGAGCATTTCTTCGTTTTGCTGGTTCGCGATGCGCACCAGCTCATTCACTCTTTCTTGCTGTTTCTGCCGGGCTTCGCCGGTCAACCCCTCTAACTCTAATGCTGCAGCATTTGCCGCTCTCAGGTTCTTTGCCGGGGTACTGTACCTCGGCAAGCCTAGATCAACTGATTCTGCCTTATGAGCATCATGCTCCTTGTTGATATCATCTATGAGGTTTTTCCCTCTCAATCTTAACTCGTCGACCCGTTTGGGAGCGACGTCAAGCTTATTAGCTTTGGCATATTCTCGCAGGGTCCTGTTTAGAGACTCCCGCAGGGCCGGCACCTTTTTTGCCTCTACAGCACCTTTTGCCTGGTTTCTTCTAACTCTGCCTGAGCATTAGCCGGATCAAGTATCGGCGCTACAGGTGTAGTCAAGTTTTCTATGGTTGCCTGAAGAATGTTTTCTGGTCTTTCCAGAGGTGGCGCTCTTACTCTTGGTGCTTTTGGGGTGGTGTCATGTACTTCGGCCTGGTTGGTCACTGGATGGATTACCTCGGTGGGTGGTGCCATCTGCCTGGGCGTGATCTGCACACCTGCGGCGGGGTCTCTGGTTGATCCGGCACCCGCTACTCCCGCCTGCACTCCGGCTGCGACCATCACCTCGACGCTGCTCACCGGATGCGCTCCGCACGGACGGCTCGCAGCGCTAAGGGGTGGCTCTCCTGCAATAACAACTTGGTGAGGATAAATGCCGGAGATGTCGATGCCGACGTAGACCTTGTGCTCGCCCAAACTGATGAAGACACCGTTCCACGGGGGAGTTTTTCCCCTGAAGCTGCCCGCATTGTCGCTGACGTAGTCACAGAGATCAAATCTCCGGACCAGGCCAGAAACAACGCGCTCGCCAGTGCTGATGAAGTTTCCCGTCCGGATCATGACTCCAGCTAGCACCGCTGCTGGCCCCACGGTGGGCGCCAACTGTCGTGGTGGTGGCACGACAGATGCCATGGGTAGGCTAAAGTATGGGGCCAATGGATGCTAGAGGGATCTGGGGAGGGAAGATGCAGTTGATTCTACACACAGAAGGCAAAGGCAAAGATCTTTATTTCTCCTTCCTCGGGCTACAAGTGCTCCTTGAGCTGTGTTCAAGGAGGAAAGAAGAACTTTACCAGCCTAACGGTACTAGATGAGCCGATGCCCTCCTCAGGGTCCAAGCCTCCCCTTATAAAGGAGAGCCTTGGGTTCCTTTAGGGCTGATGTGGCAAGCATATTCGAGGAATATGCTTGTCCCAATATAGTAGTTCGGCGCCCCCCTTTCCCTGTCGCTCCCCTAATGACGGCAAGGTTCCAGAGGGCCCCTCCTGCGCGCCTCGGGCTTCAGGACTGTCACGTCCGTGACCTCCTTCTGCCTCTCTGTCGCTCTGCGCCTTTGTCCCTAGTGCTTGGCTCCGCTCTGATTGTCCCTAGCCTGCGGCTAGAGTTTGACTTTAGGCTTCTCCTTCTCCTGCAAGCTTCGTACCATTCGGCCCTGCCTCGCGTAACTCGGCTTGTCCTTCACCTGCATCAAGATTATTCGGGCCAACCCGACCGACTCACGCAGTATCTCGGCCGGGTAATGCCTTGCCATTACTATAAGGGTCCTACCCTTTCCTATCTCGGCCGACCTCTACAGGATTCGTCCGACTCAAACTGTAACTCGGAAACTAGACGGGGAACATCCTTTCGTCTTTCCCCGTCTTTACCCTATCCGGGGTCACCTCCCCAACAATCAAGTAATAAAAGAATGCCACATAGGAATTTCTAGTCACATTAATTAAATAAAATAAAAAGGTTAAACCTTATTAAATTGCGACACCACTTTAAATCACATTCCCATGTACTGAAATATGTGGTGATGACATGTGTCAACATGATCCCATGTTTTGTTGGAGAATATTAAATCTTAAGTAGTTTTTCAATGAGTAGAAATTACTTTTCTAAAATAAAATAAATGAGACAAGTGCTTAAATCTTGTAATGTTAGTGATGATGCTAGATCATCTAGTGTGAACCTTTGTGTGATGATTAGAAATAGTTAAGTATTGTTTGGTGATTGTGTACCTCATATTTATTTATAGACGCTAGTATCGACCAAGGATACGAGGAGGAAGCAGGATACTACAAGGAAGAAGCCGAGGAGAACTTCAACCACTGCTCTGCACAAGGCAAGCTTATACTAATATCTTAGAAAGCCAATACTTTCAAGCTATTCATTAAGCAAGCTAACACTTGCAATATACCCTACTTATGCAAAATACTACTTGCTTATTACTATGCCAACTATATGCCTTAAGCATATGTGATTATACCCACTTGACACACCATCCTAGTTTTACTTGCAAGCTTAGTATTTTATTTTCTTTATTAAAATCTTTCTATCAAAAGTTTACTTAGTGACTTCTAGATTCTAGAAAGATAATTGAAGGTAGCATAAAGAGCATAAAATTTGGCCTAAGTTAGATAATCTTGATGTCATCCTAAGGCATGAGATTGAACTTAGCTAACTCCCACTTGCCTATCACCCCTCATTAGTATTTACCCCCACTTATAGATGCTAGTACTAAGCATAAAACTTCATCAACTTTAGATGGGAATACTTGGTAAAAATGGTTATGAAAACCTTAGAATGATGAGTCATTCTACTGAAATGTTTTAACATGTGTTTCTGAATACCAAATGATTTTGATGATGAAAATGTTAAGGCATGATCCTTATCCCTTTACAAAACTGATGGTTGTCTAGGTGCGATACCATTCCAATTTATCGTACAACCACAATACCCAAAATTTGGGTAGGGCTTGACTGGAAATTTATATACCTTAGTATGGGTTCCCTTGCAGCCAAGGTCTGAGATGAGGCTACCTTGTGAAGATTGTCCACCTGTGCAGTACCCAAGATGACAGTTGGTCATGGTTGGGAGGCCAAACTCACAGGAGAGGTGCCTATACTAGGACGTGTAATTGAAAGGTTATGATTGATTATCCGCATACTGAGTATGGTGAATTCAGGATTTGTTCCTGACGGATTGTAACATCACAAAAATACTAAACTTGGATCAACAAACTCTAATCATCAAATTTAGGGTTAACAAAAACTTTGCTAAATAAAAATATGAAACCATGCATGGTCTATGCACTTCATTTGGAATTCTTTTGAACCAACTTGTTTATGTGTTCCTTTGCTTGTAAATGGATGCTTAGGTGAAATAAATATCATCTAAACAATTCCTAAACTTTTCTCAAAGACAAATAAATCAAAACAAAGCTAAATGAGTGAATGGTCATTTTGACCAATTTAACTCCCATGCCTACTTTGGTTGTCTCAAACTTTCAGAACTCACTAGAAACTTTGCTAGATCTTTGCACCCCTTGATTATACTCATAACAAAGTATCAAGGCCCACTTTGTGATCATCCAGAAACTTTCAAATGCATAGTTTAAATGACAATTCAAAATTGAATCTTTATCATATGGGAAGATCCCACTTTTTCAAAAACCACTCAAACAAGCTCAACTTTCAAAACCCAAGCATCTGCAGACTCAGCAACACCAACCTAGCACACCCACCAAAAATCTTTTCAAAATTAAAAAACTGAGTTCTTGCGGCCATTTCATCAAACACCTTGCAGACACAAATCATCAAAATCCTAAACACTATTCTGAGCAGTGATTGAAGCCTAACTTGTTCCCTCTCTGGTTGCAACTAGGCTTTAGTAGATCATCTAGCTCAATTGCACACCCTTAGAATCACTGTAAGCTTGGCATTGCCATCAATGGTGAGAAGGCCGAATGCACACTTGTCACCCCCATGTCGACAGCAAGCTAGGAGGAGAAACAAGCCTAGCCAGCATGTCTGGGAGCAAGACAACAGTCCACCGCCACTCCCTGTCCACCACTCGAACCTTGCCAGCCACTAGACCACACCCACGAACCATGCCAACCTCGCCAGCAACCATGCCGAGAGCATGCCCCGTGCGCCACGCTCGACCAACGCCCACAGACCGCGCTCGTCCCTCGCCGCGTGCATACGTGATCACCACCGTCCCAGCAACCCCGCAGACACGCTCGTTCGCCGCCGCGCGGACCACGCGCTCTGTGCGCCATTAAATTCTCCGTCGGGCACGCGTAGAGCACCGTCGCGTTCCGACCAAGCCGCACTACCCCACGTCTCGCCACCATCTCGTTGAGCATCGCCAGGGAGCACCGCACCGCCCCCTACCATCGCCCACGCCGATAGCCGTCTGTACCGTCGACCATGACGAGCTTACCTTGCGCCCCGTCGGTCCCCTCGCTCCACTAAAAATAGAGGCCACCCCCAGCCGAATTGAACACACCATCTCACTCCCCTCTCATCACTGATCGTGCCACCCCGTTCCCGGAGCAAGGCGAGCAGCGCATCGTCGGAATTTCACCGGAGCCCACCGCTACTGGAGAAGAAGGGAGCCAGCGATTGGAGCCGCCCCAGGAGAAGCTGCCGGTACCAGGAGGTCCGCCTCACCGACCCTCGCCTGAACCCCGGTGAGCCCCCAACGACCCCCACTGGCCGCGCTAGGTTTCTTTCTCGCCGGCGTTGCCCAACATCGATGATGACCCTCAGCCGTTGGATTAGAACCAGATCGAACGCACCACATCGCCCCATACCGCTTCGCACCCCCTGTCTCACTGACGCATGGGGACAGCCACTTATGCAGCCCGCGGAAGCGCTGTGCTTAGCAGGCCGGCCCGTTAACCCTTCCCGCGCAGCCCAGTTATTTGAATTAAACCTTTTCCATTTTATTTCAAATACACTTCTGTACCCATTTTCAAAAATCAACCTAGATCGATTCAGTGCACCAAATTGAATGAAACTAATTTTGTTAGAAAGGTCTTGAAATGCTGAATCCAAGCCCGTTGGATGCAAGTCATTTGGTTCTGTAGATCACCCTGGGTAAAAATAACAAGGCAGAAGCTTTTATGCATTCAAACATTTTTCAAATTTAAACCATAATAGCTTTTGAGTTGATTCCAACTCTCAAAAATCACATTGAACCATACCTTTCAGAATATATAAAAATATATAGGTTTACTTACAGAAATAATGTTCAAGTAATAAAAGAATGCCCCATAGGCATTTCTAGCCACTTTAATTAATTAAAATAAAAGGGTAAAACCTTATTAAATTGTGACACCACTTTAAAACACATTCCCATGAACTAAAATATGTGGTGATGACATGTGTCAACATGATCCCATGTTTGGTTTGGAGAATATTAAATCTTAAGTAGTTTTTCAATGAGTAGAAATTACTTTTCTAAAAATAAAAGGGAATTAAACCAAACTTTAATCTTGTAATGTTAGTGATGATGCTAGATCATCTATAGGACCCTTTTGTGTGATGATTGCAAGTACTTAAGTATTGTTTGGTGATTGTGTACATCGTATTTATTTATAGACGCTAGTACCGACCAAGGATATGAGGAGGAAGGAGGATACTACGAAGAAGAAGCCGAGGAGAACTTCAACCACTGCTCTGCACAAGGCAAGCTTATACTGATATGGTGCAAGCCAATACTTGCAATCCTTACTAATCAAGTTGACCTATGCAAGCTACTACTTGCTTGCTACCATGCCACTATGTGACTTAAATCATATATGATCATAACCCCTTGATAAACCAATCCTAGTTTTATTTGCAAGTTTAGTACTTTATTTCTTTATCAAAGCTCTTACTTAGAGAGTACTGGAATGAATGGTAGATACTAGAAGGATAATTGAAGGTTACATAAAGAGCATAAAAATTGGCCTAAGCTAGATAATCTTGATGTCATCCTAAGGCATGAGATTAAACTCAGTTAAACTCCAATAGTTTACCACCTCTCATTAGTACTCACCCCCACTTGTAGATGCTAGTGCTAAGCATAAAACTTGATCAACTTTAGATGGGAATACTTGGTGAAAATGGTTATGAAAACCTTAGAATGATGGATCATTCTACTGAGATGTTTTGACATGTGTTTCCGAACACCTGATGAGTTTGGTGATGAAAATGTTGAGGCATGAGCCTTAGCCCTTTTATAAAACTGATGGTTGTCTGGATGCGATACCATTCTAATTTTTACCGTACAACCACAATACCCGAGAATTGGGTAGGGCTTGACTGGAAACGTATATACCTTAGTATTAGTTCCCTCACGGCCAAGGTCTGAGCTGAGGCTACCTTGTGAAGATTGTCCACCTGTGCAGTACCCAGGATGACAGTTGGTCATGGTTGGGAGGCCAAACTCACAGGAGAGGTGCTTATACTAGGGCGTGTAATTGAAAGGTTAGGATTGATTATCCGCATACTGAGTATGGTGAATTCAGGATTTGTTCCTGACGGATGTATCGAATGTTGTGGTGAAAGTGTACAATCTCTGCAGAGTGTCAAACTATTCGAATAGCCGTGTCCGCGGTTATGGACAGTTGGAGTGGCCATACTGTTCCCCCGTCAGATTTTTCAAAAGATTTGTGAAACGAATTGAGACTTTGACTTGACCACAACAGGTTTGTGGCATGAGATACAAGTTCCCACTTAGGTGTTATAAAACCTTAACTAGCATTCGTTGCTTCCAAACTTAGTAGATATAAATCTGGCTTTTGCAAAACAACCCTAGAGCCTAGTGTCCTATTATCAAAAACCCCTTTCACTTGTTAGTATTAGTTTGCGAGTACTTAAAGAGTACTCATGGCTTTGTCCCTGGCTATTCCCATGGCCAGACTATGAAGAGGAGTACCTGCAAGATGGACCCCAGGAAGGTTACAACAACTAGGATCATCTCCCATCGTCAGCATTGCCTGTGACCCCGAAGATGGAGCTTCGCCTACGCTACCGTTATTATTACGTATTCTGCTATTTGAAGTTGTATTAAGAACTAGATCGTGAGATCCCTATTTGTGTAAGAACTTATGTACGGTTTGTAATGGATGATGTACTATGGTATCCAATTCTGTTATGTCTCGCAAAAATGGTAATCCTGGGATTGCGATGTATGGCATAACAGGCATCTGGGATTAAAAATCCGGGTGTTGACACAGATGTATCGAATGTTGTGGTGAAAGTGTACAATCTCTGCAGAGTGTCAAACTATTCAAATAGCCGCGTCCACAGTTATGGACAGTTGGAGTGGACATACTTTACTATCGTCAGATGTTTTCAAAAGGATTGTGAAATGATTTGTGACTTTGACTTGACCACAACAGAGTTGTGACATAAATTCAAGTTCCCACTTAGGTGTAATCAAACTTTCAACTAGATTTCTTTGTTTCTGAACTTAGTAAAGGTAAATCTGGCTTTTTGCAAAATAACCCTAGAGCTTAGTATATCCTATTAAAAACCACTTCACTTGTTAGTATTAGTTTGCGAGTACTTAAAGAGTACTCATGGCTTTGTCCCTGGCTATTCCCGTGGCCAGACTATGAAGAGGAGTATCAGGAAGAAGGACAACAGGAAGGTTACGACAACTAGGATCATCTCCCATCGTCAACATTGCCTATGACCATGAAGATGGGGCTTCGCCCACGCTATCGTTATTATCACGTTATTCCGCTGCTTGAATTGTATTAAGAACTAGATCATGAGAGCCTTATTTGTGTAAGACCTTATGTATGGTTTGTAGTGGATGATGTACTATAATATCCAATCTATTATGTCTCGCAAAAATGGTAATCCTGGGTTTGCGATGTATGGCATAATAGGCATCTGTGATTAAAAATCCGGGTGTTAACAAGTTGGTATCAGAGCCATCCTGACCATAAGAGACCCTAGTTAGAATGGACGTTTGAATCAAAAACTTAGTTTCAAAACCAAACAAGTGAGTATTTACAAAAACTTATTCTCATTCTTATCACTTAGACTCTTTCATGAAAATTCATGTTCCTCTAAAATTCTTCCAAACTTACATAAAATTTTACGCACTTGATCACTCTACTAACTTACTCATCCTATATTCTTATAGATGGACGTGAAGTATAACAAGTTTTATCAGTTGGGGAATGGAGGAGACCTCATCTTTGAGCGTGACTTGGACCAACTGTCGGAGATGCTGGAGCGTCCGCACCCCGAGTTCTTCGGAGCTCAGCTCAATGATCAGGAAGGAGAAGATCTGAAGTGGTTAGTTGTTGCAAGTCTCCGAGGAAAGATTGAACCCCCCCACTGCAGAGGGAATTCAGTTCACCTTAAGAGAGAACAACTGGCTCGATGGACTTGCCAGGTGTAAAATCACAGCATTTAGGAACTAACGAAGGGTAGATTTGGGAAATTGAAATGTTGCATGCATTCATCTGTGAAAATGTGGGTAAACTTTTCGCCAAATAAAACCTAAAGTGATCATGGTTACATTCATATTTTGAGATTAGATTTAGTCTTAAATAATGTTTGCTAATGACTTTGATATGATCTTTGTGAAATTATGTGTTTTGGGAAATGAAATTTGAATTTAGAACTTGAGTCTTTGAATTATAATTCAAATGATTTTTGAATCTTGATTTAATTAAGAGTTAATCAATATAACTCAAACTTTATCTAAGAAAACAATTAAGAATATGAATATTTATTTCATATTTTCATTCAATAAATAAGTTACAAAAATGTAACTTATTGAAATTATCCACAAACTTCACAGTAGCAAATAAATAAAGAATAAGAATATTTCTTTATTGATAATAATATAATCTTTATTACAAAATAATAAAATGAAGATTACAAAATAATAAAATGAAAATTACAAAAGAATAAAGAAGATTACATTAACTATTCTATAAAGGAAACCTAAACTAAAATCTTCATCTTCAAATCTATACCTGCAAAACAAACACTAATAAAAAATAAAGAAAGTTAGGGTTAGTAATGGTTTACTCCTAGACTTGTCAGTGAAATGCACTGATCAAGATTCATCATTGAGTAATTCTATTAAAAAGGGGCAAGTTTCACCAAATTGAAAGAATGTATCTTTCATATTTTTTAGCCAGAAGTCAAATGACAGCAAAGAGGGGCAAGTTTCACCAGCCAGGTAAAAGTAACTAGATAATAATCAATTTCAAAATTCTGAACATATCCACAGGTGCATAGCAAGCACACAGGCAGCACACACACCAGATTGCATGGTGTGTGCTGTCAGCACCTTAGCAACAACCCAGCAACACAAAACCATCAACACAGCCGTGGGCAAGCACACAACCACATCAATCTTTTGCTTCTACACATCAAGCTTAGCAGCCAGCAGCTAAACCAAGCACAAAAGCCAACAACCAAATCAATCAAAGCCCAAGATCACATCACCAGGATGGTGACATAAGGAGGGGGAAGATCAGGGGGATAGCAAGACCAAGGTCAAGCCATCAGGATCAAGAGATGATGGGCTAGATCAAGGACAAGCCAGGAGCTAAATATACCAGGGGAGCACAAGATCAAGCTACCATAAGATCCACCACTAGCAACCACAACAACCAGTGACGGTGGTGAGTACATAGACCATCATATGATCTATCTGTCTAAGATTAGACAAGCATACATGATCTGTAGCATATTCAAACTCTCAGAAAGCACCCAAGTGGGGTGAATCCATCATTGAGATTTTAAACTCTAAGAGCAAACAGCAAAATACAAGGATCCAACCAAAACTCAGACCAACATCATTGGTCTTAGGGATTTCAGAAAAGAACATTTCTACTTATCTTTTAAAGCCAAGATTGTCTTAAGCTTAAACCAACCCAATCAATGGAGTAAAATCAACCTTGTGTGCCATACAAAGATGGTGTCACAAGAACAATTCTACATAAATCAGAATAAGCATTCCAGCATCACAGATTCAATCAATCAATCTACCAATCATTTTCCTGTCATTATAGGAATCATCATTAGGATATTCCTATGTAAATCTTCACTGTCTAAGATCATTGTGATCTCAAACCACACATGAGTTCTCAAGCCAACAGCACTAGGACAATGATTACATCACACCATACTCATTATCCTTATTCAAGTAAGGATAGGGGTAAGTTATCAAACCCACTGACTATACCAAGCATTGATTTCAGAGCAACTATATCATCTGAATCATATGAAATCTAAGCATAAAATCATCTAATTAGCCACCAGAACCATTATAGTTCATCTCAAGCAACAAGCCTCAAGCTAATAATCATTTAGCATGCTTACATGTCATCCACACATGATCTAATTCATCCAGTAGATAATCAACACCAGGATATGAACCCTAAATGGAACAAATTATCTTAACCAGGACAAGACAATAACTAGAGAGGTCACTACCAACATCTAGCATATGATGATCGAGCACAGAGAGAAAGCACAAGGGGAAGAGGAAAAGAACTCACCAAAGGTCCTCGCTGTAGACCAGAAGAGGAAGCAGAGGTGGCCGACGACCATGGCGGCACGGGGAGCATCCATAGGGGGGCGCTGCGACCCATACAGCGCCACGGTGGTGACCATGACCACGCCTAGAGGCGAGGTGAATCACCACGATGCACGACGGCAGCGGCAACACTAAGATCCACGCCAACCCCCAAACCCTAGGGTTTAGGACGACATCGATCCATCGCAGGAGAGCCCCATGCTCAAATCCAGTTGGATAGAAAGGATGGGCATAGTCGACAACCTCCTACTGCACCATGGGGGTGACCAGAACGGCCCATGACGGCGGGAGTCGCCGGCGGAGATATCACCGACCACGGGGTCGGGGGCAGAAGAGGAGAGGAGTGAGCTCGAGAGTGAGAGGCAGCGAGGAGGTGGGCCAAGTGGGCCAGAACCCTTCGGGGTGGCTGTTTTAACTAAATCTCATGTGCCACCAGGGCCCAATAAGAACAAGCCAGCCTAGAAACGTTTAAGGCCTATTTTAATAAATAGGAAAAGACCAAAATACCCCTGAACTTAATTAAATTCTAGAAAATAAAATAAAAGTCCAAAAATTATAAATAAAATATTTTTGGATTCACAATAATCCAAACTATCCAAATAAATTAAGCTATAAAATTTTAGACATTTAAATTTTATTAAGAATTTTGTAATTTATATATTCCTTATGGAATTTCACAAAATTATTGAAAGATGATAAAAATAAATAAAAATCACTTTCATTATATATTAATATTGTAGTATTTTTGAAAAATACTAAATAAATATTTAATAACAAATTTTGATATTTAAGTGATAATTCCTAAAAGAATTATTAAATCAATAAAAGACAAATAAAAGGGAAATAAAATACAATAATTCAATATATATGTTATAAATATTAAAAGTTAATATTTATAAATTCTTTATTATTAAAAAGACTTTTTATAATAATGGGGAAAATGCATAATAAGTTAAATGATGCATTTCATTACTTTGCATAATCATTTTGCTTCTTTAAATATTGTCCTTACCGGGCAATAATGATGTTTTTGTAGACATAGAAGCTCAAGGTCCAGTGCAAGCATCAGACTTCACTACCTTGCCATAACAAGGCAAGTTTGTCACTTGCTCATGTCCTTTGAAGAGTCTTTATCAAAGTATTTGCAAATTGTGTGTTATCATATATGCTATAAAAGAAAGAAAATATTATTTTCACAAATAAAGAAATCATAGATATCATCCTAAGTGATGATATAATGGAGCAATAGAACTTAGGGTTCTATTTGCAACAATGATAATTAATTAGGGACTTAATAACCCCTGACATCAGTGATTCGAGCGTCGTAAATTACGCGTTAGCCATGAGATTTGGAATGGGACAGAGAAGTCAACTGTATCTTCTTCCTCTCGCATGAAGCCGGATGTGCAGGTCATGGCTGTTATCCTCGTAGCGTGCATATTAATTGGTAATTCGTAGAGGATATGCAGCATATGGGTGGGAACCCTCATCATCTCACGATAGTTCTGGCATCTAACGGTTTGTACAAACCATTGCCGTAATTCATTATGTGGGCATGGTGTACACCAAGGAGGCATGCGAGGTCGCGAAGGGGGCAGTGATTGGCTTGGACCAACTACTGGGCCCCACATCATGGAATTGTGGACGGGAAAGTACGCCCGGTTGTGCAACAAGGAGTTGATCTCTCATGGGTAAAGTAACGCGCCTCTTTAGAATATAAGAACTATAACTTGTTACTCCCTGTTTCGGGAAGGAGCTACGAACGCGGCAGGAAAGGAACTCCATGAAGGTTCTGGTCAACCTGTGAAGGCTGATGGTCATAGTTTTTCATAAAAAAATCAATCTTTGAAGAAAGATTTAAAAAAATTGCATAGTGCCAAGGATTTATAATCCGAGGTGCTAGTTAGAGCGTCAAACTTCCCACCTTGCATATAATGAACTTGTTGGGTAACGCTGTTACTCATCCTTTCCTTTGATCCTTTGCTTAGACTTTGAGGATCCCGAAGACGTGCCAATGTATGCAGCCGAATGTCAAGAAGAAGTGTTCTATGAGGAACCTGATCTGTCCGGAGGTGTTGAAGGAGTGGATTCCGAAATCCGCTATGGTTTCGATGATAATGAAGCCAACTAAGTATCCCTAGTTAGTAGTGACCAACAGAGCCGAGCAGCATGAACTCTATAGGATAAGCTGCTGAGCTCAACTCCTAGTTGGAGTTTCTACTTTTAAATTTCGCTAAAACACTTTATATTTTGGTTTGTAAGTTGAATCTTTTGGAATTCTTGAACTTCCGGTATTGTAATAATAATAATGTGTGTATATTTGTAATATGGACCCGCAATGTTTCTGTTGTACCACTCTGAGGGATGTGATATTTGGATGTCATGTCAACGACTATAGTGTACTACACATGCAGTGGTATGCTGGGTCACCGCACCAGGGCCATGCAGGAAGCTCTTGCCCATCTGTGTGGGTAGAGTATCAATCAAATCAAAGGTACCCGCTTTGAGTTCTACCCAAGGCGTGATGCTATGGGACAGCCACTAGAAGCCCCCTATCACCATGAGCTGAAGACTCAGTTGGACCACCTCAGCTTCATGATGTATGACCGTCAGAAGGAGTTGGACAATGCTCGCTCCTACGCCAACCACAAGTACGCCATCGCTGCCAAGAAGGACCAGACCATCACCATGCTAGTAAAGGATCGCAAGTCTCGCTGCCGTCAGCTCGACAAGAAGGAGCGCACCATTGCCCGTCTTCGCCATCGGATCACAGATTTGGAGGAGACCATCCATAAGAGAGACATGCAGTTGGAGGAGAAGGAGAATGCAGGGGAAGACCTTCGTGGAGACCCCTACTCCTATCTCAGCGATGATGATGACTTTCTGGAGAATCAGGCCATGGACTTCTTCACCGATGAGGATGGCTTTGCCTTCATCGATGATGATGAGGATGATGAGGACACTGACTCTGAGGAGTAGTAGCACTTGAGCACTAGCGTTAATGAGTTGCATTCGGTCCCACTGTATCGTAGTTTCCTAGAATGGTTCTTAAAACCATCTGTTTTCCTTTGTTGTGGTGTGTGTTTGTATCGTGTTCTATGAATGAATGAATGAATGAATGAAAAGCAAGTTGCTAGAAAAATCTGAGTCAAACTTTGAAAACTTTTCAAAACCCCTGAACCTTAAAAATTTCCCTCTTTTCTCATGATCTACCTCAATCTTCAGATGCCTCGCGGAGGAAGCAACTCAGCCCTGGACCCGATGTTGCAACTCTTGCAAATGTTGGTTTCTGACCGCGCAGCTGAAAGAGCCGAACGTCAAGCCAACTTAGCCACCCTTCAACAAATAAATCAGATGGCCAACAACAATCAAGGCCATGGAAATCAGGACAACCACAGATCTAAGCTCAAGAATTTCCAGAACACCAATCCACCCATTTTCACTAAGTCAGAAGAGCCTCTAGATGCAGATGATTGGTTGCAAACCATGGAGAACAATATGGAAGTTGCAGGAGTGGAAGCTAACGAGAAAGTGTTGTTTGCTACCCACTATCTGGCCGGAGATGCAAGAGCATGGTGGAACAGCGTTCGCGCAATGATAGGAGGTCAGCTGATGACTTGGGAAGAGTTCAAAGTCAAGTTCAGCAGAACCCATGTGCCACCGGGTTTGATCAAGAGGATAAGAGATGAATTCAGGGAACTGAAGCAAGGAAGGATGACAGTAGTGGAATACCATGACAAATTCTTGTCATTTGCTGGGTATGCACCGGATGAGATAGACACTGAAGCCAAGAAGAAGGAGAGATTCCTGAATGGTCTGCACGATGAGATGCAGACAATGTTAGTCAATATCCCCTTTGTTGATATTGAAGCCTTAGTTGACTCTGCCATTCAGATGGAAGGAAAGATCAACCAAGCTACTGAGAACCACAAGCGTCCCAAGATGCATCTACTAGGAACCCACCATACACCAAAGTATTGCCCCAACCCATCTCCAGGATTTGTGTCAACACCCGTATTTTTAATCCTAGATGCCTGTTATGCCATACATCGCAATCCCAGAATTACCATTTTTGCGAGACATAACAGAATTGGATACCATAGTACATCATCCATTACAAACCATACATAAGGTCTTACACAAATAAGGATATCACGATCCAGTTCTTAATACAACTCAAGCAGCGGAATACGTAATAATAACGGTAGCGTAGGCGAAGCTCCATCTTCGGGGTCACAGGCAATGCTGATGATGGGAGATGATCCTAGTTGTCGTAACCTTCCTGGGGTCCATCATCCTGGTACTCCTCTTCATAGTCTGGCCACGGGAATAGCCAGGGACAAAGCCATGAGTACTCTTTAAGTACTCTCAAACTAATACTGACAAGTGAAGGGTTTTTTTTGTAATAGGGCACTAGGCTCTAGGGTTGTTTTGCAAAAACCTAGATTTACCTCTACTAAGTTCAGAAGCAAGAGAAGGCTAAATGAAATTTTATCACACCCAAGTGGGAACTTGTATCTCATGCCACAACTCTGTTGTGGTCCAGTCAAAGTCTCAATTCATTTCACAAGTCATTTTGAAAACGTCTGACGGGGGAACAGTATGGCCACTACAACTGTCCATAACCGCGGACGCGGCTATTCGAATAGTTTGACACTCTGCAGAGATTGTACACTTTCACCACAACATTCGATACATCTGACAGGAACAAATCCTGAATTCACCATAATCAATATGCGGATAATCAATCCTAACCTTTCAATTACACGCCCTAGTATAAGCACCTCTCCTGTGAGTTTGGCCTCCCAACCATGACCAACTGTCATCTTGGGTACTGCACAGGTGGACAATCTTCACAAGGTAGCCTCAGCTCAGACCTTGGCCGGGAGGGAACCAATACTAAGGTATATAAGTTTCTAGTCAAGCCCTACCCAATCTTCAGGTATTGTGGTTGTACGGTAAAATTGGAATGGTATCGCATCTAGACAACCATCAGTTTTATAAAGGGCTAAGGCCCATGCCTTAACATTTTCATCACCAAAATCATCTGGTGTTCGGAAACACATGTCAAAACATCTCAGTAGAATGATCCATCATTCTAAGGTTTTCATAACCATTTTCCACCAAGTAATCCCATCTAAAGTTGATCAAGTTTTATGCTTAGCACTAGCATCTACAAGTGGGGGTGAGTACTAATGAGGGGTGGTAAACTAGTGGAGTTTCAACTAAGTTCAATCTTATGCCTTGGGATGACATCAATATTATCTAGCTTAGGCCAAATTTTATGCTCTTTATGCAACCTTCAAGTATCTTTCTAGAATCTACAATTTACTCAAGTAAACTCTAAGTACAAGCTTTGATAAAGAAATAAAGTAGAAGCTTGCAAGTAAAACTAGGATTGGGTATCATCAAATGTGTCCATCCAAGCATGCTTAGTGCATTGCATAGGTTATCTAACTTTCATAATTGCAAGTGTTAGCTTGCACATTCAAGTAGTAGTATTAGGCTTGCATAGGTCAACTTGATTAGTAAGGCTTGCATCAGTATCAGTATAAGCTTGCTAAGTTAATAGCTTGCAAGTATTGGCTTGCCTTGTGCAGAGCAGTGGTTGAAGTTCTCCTCGGCTTCTTCTTCGTAGTATCCTACTTCCTCCTCGTATCCTTGGTCGGTACTAGCGTCTATGAATAGATACGAGGTACATAATCACCAAACAATACTTAACTACTTGCAATCATCACACACAAGGGTTCTATAGATGATCTAGCATCATCACTAACATTACAAGCATTTGACTTAAAGATTTTGGTTTTAGAAAAGTAATTTCTACTCATTGAAAAACTAATTAAGATTTAATATTCTCCAAACAAAACATGGGATCATGTTGACACATGTCATCACCACATATTTTAGTCCATGGGAATGTGATTTAAAGTCGTGTCACAATTTAATAAGGTTTTACCCTTTTATTTTAATTAAATAAAGTGGCTACAAATGCCTATGCGGCATTCTTTTATTACTTGAACATACCTATATGTTTTTATATATTCTGAAAGGTATGTTCAAATGTGATTTTTGAGAGTTGGAATCAACTCAAAAGCTATTATAGTTTAAATTTGAAAAATGTTTGAATGCAGAAAAGCTCCTGCCTTGTTATTTTTACCAAGGGTGATCTAAAGACCCAAATGATTTGAATCCAACGGGCTTGGATTAAGCATTTCAAGACCTTTATAAAAAAATTGGTTTCATTCAATTTGGTTCACTGAATCGAGCTGGGTTGATTTTTGAAACTAGGTACAGAACTGTGTTTGAATGAAAATGGAAAAATCCAAATTCAAATGAATGGGCTGCACGGGAACTGTTAACGGGACGGTCGAGTGTCACTCCGCGGCGTGGGGCTCAACTGACAGGGGGCTTCCACCAGTCAGTGGCTCTTTAAACGCGAAGCGTTATGGGGCAATCTCATCCGCACGATCTAAGTCTAATCTAACGGCTGCTACTCATCGTCCACGTCGGGCGGCGCCAGCGAGACAGAAACCTAACGCAGCAGGTGGGGGTCGTCGGGGGCTCACCGGGGCTCAGGCGAAGGTCGGCGATGCGGGCGAACGACGAAGTCGACGACGACGAACCTCCTGGTACCGGCAGCTTCTCCTAGGACGGCTCCAATCGCTGGCCCCCTTCTTCTCCAGCAGCAGCGGGCTCCGGTGAACTTCCGGCGAAGCGTTGCTCGCCTTGCTCCGGGAACGGGGTGGAACGATCAGTGAGGAGAGGGGAGTAGAATGGTGTGAAGAGTTTGAGCGGGGGAGGCCTCTATTTATAGTCTCGACGACGAGACCGAACGGGATGGGCAGGCGACGGTGGCGACATGGCTACGGGCTGCTAGAGGCATGGACGGCGGTGGCGATCGATCAGTGGTCTCCTGGCGATGCTTTATGGCTTTAATGCGCATGTAGGGGCGGTGGCAAATGGTCTGGAACATGCAATGCTCTGCGCGGCAAAGGCGGCGTCTTCGACGGCGAGCAGTGGCTGTGAGGCATGGGGCGGCGAACGGGGATGTCTGGCGGTCTCCTAGGACGATGGTGATCATGTATGCACGCGGCGAGGGTGGCGCGCAGTCTATGGGCGCTTGTCGAGGGTGGCGCTCTGGCGCATGCTCAGCATGGTTGATAGTGGCACGGGCGCGGCGTTCCTGGCGGTTTTGGTTGTTGTTTGCGAGGCAAGGCTGGTCGAGAGGGTGCGGTGAGGCATGGGCTACCTCCCAGACAAGGTTGGAACGACTAGTTCTTCCTCTAGCCTGCTGTCCACACTAGGGTGACATGGGTGGCTTCGGCTGTTCACCATTGATGACATTGACAAGATTACAGTGGGGCTAGTGCTTAGTTAAGTTGGCTAGATGATCTACTGAGGTTGCTGTGAGCTAGAGAGGGAACAAGTTAGGCTCAAATCACTGCTCACTATAGTGTTTAGATTTTGTTTGATTTGTATCTGCAAGGTGTTTGATAAAATGGCCACAAGAATTCAAGTTTTGAATTTTGAAAAGATTTTTGGTGGGTGTGCTAGGCATGTGCTGGTGAGTCTGGATGCTTGGGTTTTGAAAGTTGAGCTTGTTTGAGTGGTTTTTGCAAAAGTGGGATCTTCCCATATGATAAAGATTCAATTTTGAACTGTCTTTTAAACTATGCATTCAAATGTTTTTGGATGATCACAAAGTGGGCCTTGGTACTCTGTTATGAGTACTATCAAGGGGTGCAAAGATCCAAACAAGTTTCTGTTAAGTTTTGAAAGTTAGAGACAGCCAAAGTAGGCATGGGAGTTAAATTGGCCAAAATGACCATTCCCTTATTTTGTTTGTTTTGATTTATTTGTCTTTGGGAAAAGTGTGGGGATTGTTTAGATGATGTTTAATTCACCTAAGAATACATTTACAAGCAAATAAACACATAAACAAGGCAATTCAAAATAATCCAAAATGGAATGCATACACACATGCATGCTTTCATATTTTTATTTAGAAAAGTTTTTGTTAACCCTAATTTTGAAGATTAGAGTTTGATGATTCTAGTTTAATATTTTTGGGATGTAACAAACCTTCCCCCCTTAAACACAGATGGGTACTTCGGGATAGGTCAGGACGAGTTTGATGATTAGAGTTTGATGATTCTAGTTTAATATTTTCGGGACGAGATTTGAAAAAGGACGAAAAAGATTACCTAGGATTTGAAGAGATCGGGACACTCTGTCCTGATATGATCTTGGCGCTCCCTGGTAGCTTCCTCTTCTGTGTGGTTGCTCCACTGAATCTTGAGAAACTTGATGCTTCGGGTTCTGGTAGTTCTGAAAGCTTCTTCCAAAATACGGATGGGTACTTCGGGATAGGTCAGGTCATCGTTGATTTCTATGGTCCGGTGATCGATATTCTTGAACACTTCGGTTTTCTCTGGAACTTCGAGGCACTTGCGAAGTAATGAGATATGGAACACACTGTGCACGGCTGACATCTCTTCGGGCAGTTCCAATTGATATGACACTTCTCCTCGACGGTTCAGAATCTTGAAGGGTCCGATATATCTGGGGGCTAACATTCCTTTCAGTTGGAAACACTGCATTCCTTTCAATGGCGAAACTTTCAGATACAAAAAATCTCCTATGTTGAAGGCGAGGTCTCGATGTCTCTTGTCAGCGTAACTCTTCTGTCTGGACTGGGCTGTCTTGAGGTGCTCACAAATATTTTGAACCTTCTCTTCCGCTTCTCGTAGGATGTCAGGTCTGAAAATCTGACTCTCTCCTACTTCCGACCAGTTCAAAGGGGTGCGACACTTCCTTCCGTACATGAATTCAAATGGGGCCATTTGCAAACTAGCTTGATAACGGTTATTGTAAGAAAATTCTGCAAACGGCAGACAGTCTTCCCACTTAGATCCATATTCTAACACACAGGCTCTCAGCATATCTTCGAGTATTTGATTTACTCGCTCCGTTTGTCCGTCGGTCTGAGGGTGATAAGCTGTGCTGAAATCTAGTCGGGTTTGATCCGATATGATGTTCTTGGGGACTCCATGCAAACTAACGATTCTAGCTATGTATAACTCTGCTAGCTTCGAACTCTTATATGTGGTCTTGACGGGTAAGAAATGGGCAACTTTGGACAATCTGTCCACTATGACCCAGATAAAGTCATTTCCTCTACTAGAAGTAGGCAATCCGGTGATAAAGTCCATTCCAACGGAATCCCATTTCCATTCCGGAACCTGCAATGATTGCAACAATCTAGCGGGTCTTTGATGTCCTTCCTTGACTCGCTGACATATATCACACTTGGCGATATAGCTTCCGATTTCTCGCTTCATCTTATGCCACCAAAATTGCTCTTTCAAATCTTGATACATCTTAGTTCCTCCTGGGTGGATAGAATAAAGAGTATCATGAGCTTTATTTAGAATAACTTCTTTCAACTCAGAATCTGCGGGTACACAAAGGTGTCCTTTGTACCACAGAACTCCTTCTTCGTCTTCGGTGAATCCAGGTACTTTGCCTGTACCGATACAACGCTTGATTCCGTCGATACTAGCATTTCCTTTATGCGCCTCTTTGATCTGGCTGATCAAAGTGGGTTGAAGTTCTATGCTAGCCAAAAATCCTTTACTCACTAATTCCATTCGAAAATCTTCCATCTCTTTGTGCAAACTTGGTTGCTCCTTTAAAATCATGGAGTTCAAGCGGCACGACAATCTACTAAGGGCATCGGCTACCACATTGGCTTTTCCAGGGTGATAGTGAATGTCCAGGTCATAATCCTTGATTAGCTCAATCAATCTTCTCTGCCTCATATTTAGCTTCTTCTGAGTGAATATATACTTCAGGCTCTTGTGATCCGAATAAATCTCACAACGGTTTCCCATCAGGTAATGCCTCCATGTCTTCAGGGCTAGAACTACGGCTGCGAGTTCGAGGTTGTGGGTTGGGTAATTTTGCTCATGTTGTTTCAATTGTCGAGATAGATAAGATATAACCTTGCCTTCTTGCATTAGCACACATCCGAGACCGATCTTGGACGCATCACAATACACATCGAAGGGCTTCGTGATATTCGGCATGATCAAGATTGGGGCTGAAATCAATCTCCTCTTGAGTTCTTGAAAACTCGCTTCACATTTGTCGGTCCATTCAAACTTCTTGTCCTTCTTCAGCAATTGGGTCATGGGTCTGGCGATACTCGAGAATCCTTCTACGAACTTGCGGTAATATCCCGCCAATCCGAGAAAAGCACGAACTTGGGTTTGAGTGGTTGGGGCTTGCCAATCTTCGACATCTTTCACTTTGGCAGGGTCAACGGCAATTCCTCCGGCTGATACAATGTGACCGAGGAATCCTACTTCCTGTCACCAGAATTCACAATTGCTAAAATTGGCATACAACTGATGCTCTCTAAGTGTTCCAAGAATGGTCCTTAGATGTAGATCATGTTCTTCTTCCGATTTGGAATAAATCAGAATGTCATCGCTGAAAACAACGACAAACTTATCCAGGAAGTCCATAAAAATCTTATTCATGAGATACATGAAATAAGTGGGGGCATTGGTTAATCCAAAAGACATGACAGTATACTCGTATAATCCGTATCTGGTGGTAAAGGCAGTCTTGGGAATATCCTCTGCGCGAATCTTGAGTTGATGATAGCCAGTTCTAAGATCAATCTTAGAAAACACTTTGGCACCGGTCAACTGATCAAACAAATCTTATATCTTGGGCAAGGGGTATTTTCTCTTGATGGTGACATCATTCAACTTCCGATGATCCGTACACAAACGGTTACCTCCATCTTTCTTGTCCACAAACAAAACAGGTGATCTCCATGGTGACGCACTTGGTTGAATCAATCCAATTTCCAACATGGAATCCAGTTGCTTCTTCAGTTCTGCCAGTTCCGACGGGTTCATACTATAGGGTCTCTGGGCTATGGGTCCTGTTCCGGGGATTAGTTCAATGATAAACTCGATATCCCGATCTGGGGGCATACCGGGAAAAAATATGGAAATACATCGGGGTATTCGCAGACTATCCGGACTTGGTCAATGGTAGGTTGGGCTATACTCTTGTTGCACTTGAATTGACGAGGTAAGGTTTGAGAGATATGCTCGACTGATATTCCGGCTGTACTGGTCATGGTTATGGCTTTCTTGGCACAATCAATCAATCCTTTATGTTTGGACATCCAATCCATTCCTAGTACTACTTCCAAACCTTTAGTTCCGAGTACTATCATATTAGCATAAAAATCTATGCCATGGATTCGGATAGGGACGACTTTGCAAATTTGCCTAGCTTTGGTGGTTGAATCGGGAATTTGAACGATCATAACGTGCTTCAGTTTGGTTGGTTGGATTTTACTAGTGCATGCAAATTCTTCGGTGACAAATGAGTGCGGTACACCAAAATAAAACAACACTCGAGCAAGTACTGAATTAACAGAAAACATACCCAGCACGACGTCTGGCGCTTCCTGAGCTTCTTCAGCATGCATGAGAAAAAGACGGCCGTTGCGGTTGAGCGAATTCCCTGGGGCAAACCTTCTTCCTGGCTGAACACGACGCTGCTGCTGAGCTGGGGCATTGGTATTGGGGGCTGCGGCATTCTTCTTGTTGGGGCACTCGTTGGAGTAGTGACCCTTATTTCCACAGTCATAACAAGTCACTTGCGACTTGTCCGTTGCTGCAACAGGCACAACATTGCTTCCAGTCCTCGAGGCAGTGTTGGTGTTGGTGATAGCATTGTTGTTGAACTTGGGTGGGGCACGGTTGAAATTGCTAGAGTTGCCGGGGTTGTTGTGATTTCCTCCGGTCCTAGGGTTTCCGCGGTTGGGATAAGTCGGACGGTTCATCGGGGGTCTGTTGGTTCTCGGGGCAAATCCTGGAGATGGGTTAGGGCGATACTTTGGGGTCTGATGGGTTCCTGGCTGATGCATCATGCTACGCTTGCAGTTCTCATTGTCTTGGTTGATCTTTCCTTCCATCTGGATGGCAGAGTCGACAAGGGCTTCAATATCAGCAAAGGGGATATTGACTAACACAGTCTACATCTCATCGTGTAGACCATTCAAGAATCTTTCTTTCTTCTTCGCTTCGGTGTCGATCTCATCCGGGGCATACCTAGCTAATGACAAGAATTTGTCACGGTATTCCACTACGGTCATCCTTCCTTGCTTTAGTTCTCTGAACTCATCTCTCATTCTCTTGATCAAACCCGGTGGCACATGGGTTCTGCTGAACTTGACCTTGAATTCCTCCCAGGTCATCATCTGTCCTCCGGTCATGGCACGAATACTGTTCCACCATGCTCGGGCATCTCCGGCTAGATAGTGGGTGGCAGACAGAACTTTCTCGTTGGCTTCCACTCCGGCGACTTCTAGGTTATTTTCCATGGTTTGCAGCCAATCATCCGCATCTAGGGGCTCTTCCGACTTAGTGAAAACCGGCGAGTTGGTATTCTGGAAATTCTTAATCTTAGATCCATGGTTGTCCTGATTTCCTTGGCCTTGGTTGTTGTGGGCTAGCTGGGCTATCTGCTGAAGGGTAGCTAAATTAGATTGATGTTCGGTCCTTTCAGCTTCTCGGTCAGAAACCAACATTTGCAGTATCTGCAACATCGGGTCCGGGGATGAACCACTTCCTCCGCGTGGCATCTGAAGATTGAGATAGATCGTGAGAAAAGAGGGAGATTTCTAAGGTTTTGGGACTTTTAAAAGTTTTTAAAGTTTGGCTCAGATTTTCTAGCAACATGCTTTTCATTCATTCACTCAGAGCACACGATACAACACACACCACAACAACGGTAAGCAGATGGTTTTAAGAACCATTCTGGAAACTACGATACAGTGGGACCGAATACTACTCACTACGTTAGTGATCAAGTGCTAATACTCCTCGAAGTCGATGCGGTCGTCATCCTCATCATCGTTGTCATTGATGAAGGCGAAATCATCCTCATCGGTGAAGAAGTCCATAGCCTGATCCTCCAGAAAATCGTCATCATCACTGAGATAGGAGTAGGGGTCTCCACGAAGATCCTCTCCGGCATTCTCCCTTTCCTCCAACTGCATGTCTCTCTCGTGGATGGTCTCCTCCAAAGCCGAGATACGGTGGCGAAGACGGGCAATGATGCACTCCTTCTTGTCGAGCTGACGGCGGCGAGACTTGTGATCCTTCGCTAGCATGGCGATGGTTTGATCCTTCGTCTTGATGATGGCGGACTTGTGGTTGGAGTAGTCACGGCAGTTGTCTAATTCTTGCTGACGATCATACATCATGAAGCTAAGGTGGTCCAATTGAGTCTTCAGCTCATGGTGGTATGGGGCTTCCAGCGGTTGTCCATTAGCATCACGCCTTGGGCAAAACTCAAAGCGGGTTCCCTTGATCTGGTTGGTACTCTGCCCACACAGACGGGAAAGAGCTTCCTGCATGGCCCTGGCAAGTCCATCGAGCCAGTTGTTCTCTCTTAAGGTAAACTGAATTCCCTCAGCAGTGGGAGGTTCAATCTTTCCTCGGAGACTTGCAACAATTAGCTACTATAGATCTTCTCCTCCTTGATCATTGAGCTGAGCTCCGAAGAAACCTGGGTGTGGACGTTCCAGAAGTTCCGAAAGCTGGTCCAAATCCCTCTCAAAGATAAGGTCTCCTCCATTCCCCAACTGATAAAACTTGTTGTACTTCACGTCCATCTATTAAGAATATAGGATGAGTAAGTTAGTAGAGTGATCAAGTGTCACATTTTAGGTATTTTGCAAGAGTTTTTGAGGAACATGAATTTTTATGAAAGATTCAAAGTGATAAGAATGGGAATAAGTTTTTGTAAATATTTGGTTCTTTTGGTTTTGAAACTAAGTTTTTGATTCAAACATCCAGTCTAACTAGGGTCTCCTATGGTCAGGCTGGCTCTGATACCAACTTGTCAACACCCGTATTTTTAATCCCAGATGCCTGTTATGCCATACATCGCAATCCCAAAATTACCATTTTTGCAAGACATAACAGAATTGGATACCACAGTACATCATCCATTACAAACCATACATAAGGTCTTACACAAATAAGGATCTCATGATCCAGTTCTTAATACAACTCAAGCAGCGGAATACGTAATAATAACGATAGCATAGGCGAAGCTCCATCTTCGGGGTCACTGGCAATGTTCACGATGGGAGATGATCCTAGTTGTCGTAACCTTCCTGGGGTTCATCATCCTGGTACTCCTCTTCATAGTCTGGCCACGGGAATATCCAGGGACAAAGCCATGAGTACTCTTTAAGTACTCGAAAACTAATACTGACAAGTGAAGGGGGGTTTTTGTAATAGGGCACTAGGCTCTAGGGTTGTTTTGGAAAAAGCCAGATTTACCTCTACTAAGTTCAGAAGCAAGAGAAGGCTAAATGAAATTTTATACCACCTAAGTGGGAACTTGTATCTCATGCCACAACTCTGTTGTGGTCCAGTCAAAGTCTCAATTCATTTCACAAGTCATTTTGAAAACGTCTGACGGGGGAACGGTATGGCCACTCCAACTTTCCATAACCGCGGACGCGTCTATTCGAATAGTTTGACACTCTACAGAGATTGTACACTTTTACCACAACATTCGATACATCCGTCAGGAACAAATCCTGAATTCACCATACTCAGTATGCGGATAATCAATCCTAACCTTTCAATTACACGCCCTAGTATAAGCACCTCTCCTGTGAGTTTGGCCTCCCAACCATGACCAACTGTCATCTTGGGTACTGCACAGGTGGACAATCTTCACAAGGTATCCTCAGCTCAGACCTTGGCCGGGAGGGAACCAATACTAAGGTATATAAGTTTCTAGTCAAGCCCTACCCAATCTTCGGGTATTGTGGTTATACGGTAAAATTGGAATGGTATCGCATCCAGACAACCATCAGTTTTATAAAGGGCTAAGGCCCATGCCTTAACATTTTCATCACCAAAATCATCTGGTGTTCGGAAACACATGTCAAAACATCTCAGTAGAATGATCCATCATTCTAAGGTTTTCATAACCATTTTCCACCAAGTAATCCCATCTAAAGTTGATCAAGTTTTATGCTTAGCACTAGCATCTACAAGTGGGGGTGAGTACTAATGAGGGGTGGTAAACTAGTGGAGTTTCAACTAAGTTCAATCTTATGCCTTGGGATGACATCAATATTATCTAGCTTAGGCCAAATTTTATGCTCTTTATGCAACCTTCAAGTATCTTTCTAGAATCTACAATTTACTCAAGTAAACTCTAAGTACAAGCTTTGATAAAGTAATAAAGTAGAAGCTTGCAAGTAAAACTAGGATTGGGTATCATCAAATGTGTCCATCCAAGCATGCTTAGTGCATTGCATAGGTTATCTAACTTTCATAATTGCAAGTGTTAGCTTGCACATTCAACTAGTAGTATTAGGCTTGCATAGGTCAACTTGATTAGTAAGGCTTGCATCAGTATCAGTATAAGCTTGCTAAGTTAATAGCTTGCAAGTATTGGCTTTCCTTGTGCAGAGCAGTGGTTGAAGTTCTCCTCGGCTTCTTCTTCGTAGTATCCTACTTCCTCCTCGTATCCTTGGTCGGTACTAGAGTCTATGAATAGATACGAGGTACACAATCACCAAACAATACTTAACTACTTGCAATCATCACACACAAGGGTTCTATAGATGATCTAGCATCATCACTAACATTACAAGCATTTGACTTAAAGATTTTGGTTTTAGAAAAGTAATTTCTACTCATTGAAAAACTACTTAAGATTTAATATTCTCCAAACCAAACATGGGATCATGTTGACACATGTCATCACCACATATTTTAGTCCATGGGAATGTGATTTAAAGTGGTGTCACAATTTAATAAGGTTTTACCCTTTTATTTTAATTAAATAAAGTGGCTAGAAATGCCTATGTGGCATTCTTTTATTACTTGAACATTATTTCTGTAAGTAAACCTATATGTTTTTATATATTCTGAAAGGTATGATCAAATGTGATTTTTGAGTTGGAATCAACTCAAAAGCTATTATAGTTTAAATTTGAAAAATGTTTGAAAGCAGAAAAGCTTCTGCCTTGTTATTTTTACCATTGGTGATCTAAAGATCCAAATGATTTGAATCCAACGGGCTTGGATTAAGCATTTCAAGACCTTTATAACAAAATTGGTTTCATTCAATTTGGTTCACTGAATCGATCTGGGTTGATTTTTGAAACTAGGTACGGAACTGTGTTTGAATGAAAATGGAAAAATTTAAATTCAAACGAATGGGCTGCGCGGGAACTGTTAACGGGCCGGCCCAGTGTCGCTCCACGGCGTGAGGCTCAACTGATAGGGGGGTTCCACCAGTCAGTGGCTCTTTAAACGCGAAGCGGTACGGGGCAATCTCATCCGCATGATCTAAGTCTAATCGAACGGCTGCTACTCATCGTCCACGTCGGGCGGCGCCGGCGAGACAGAAACCTAAGGCGGCAGGTGGGGGTCGTCGGGGACTCACCGGGGCTCAGGCGAAGGTCGGCGATGCGGGCGAACAACAAAGTCGACGACGGCGAACATCCTGGTACTGGCAGCTTCTCGTGGGGCGGCTCCAATCGTTGGCCCCCTTCTTCTCCAGCAGCGGCAGGCTCCGGTGAAATTCCGGTGAAGCGCTACTCGCCTTCCTCCGGGAACGGGGTGGAACAATAAGTGAGGAGTGGGGAGTAGAATGGTGTGAAGAGTTTGAGCGGGGGAGGCCTCTATTTATAGTCTCAACGACGAGACCGAACGGGATGGGCAGGCGACGGTGGCGACATGGCTACGGGCTGCTAGAGGCATGGCCGGCGGTGGCGATCGATCGATGGTCTCGTGGCGATGCTCTATGGCTTTAACGCGCATGTAGGGATGGTGGCAAATGGTCTGAACATGTGATGCTCTCCGCGGCAGAGGCGGCGCGCGGTCTGTGGGCGCGTGTCGAGGGTGGCGCTCTGGCGCATGCTCGGCATGGTTGACAGTGGCACGGGCGCGGCTTTCCTGGCGGTTTTGGTCGCTGTCTGCGAGGCAGGGCTGGTCGAGAGGGGGCGGTGAGGCATGGGCTACCTCCCAGACAAGGTTGACACGGCTAGTTCTTCTTCTAGCCTGCTGTCCACACTGGGGTGACATGGGTGGCTTCGGCTGTTCACCATTGATGACATTGCCAAGCTTACAGTGGGGCTAGTGCTTAGTTAAGTTGGCTAGATGATCTACTGAGGTTGCTGTGAGCTAGAGAGGGAACAAGTTAGGCTCAAATCACTGCTCACTATAGTGTTTAGATTTTGTTTGATTTGTATCTGCAAGGTGTTTGATAAAATGGCCGCAAGAATTCAAGTTTTGAATTTTGAAAAGATTTTTGGTGGGTGTGCTAGGCATGTGCTGGTGAGTCTGTGGATGCTTGGGTTTTGAAAGTTGAGCTTGTTTGAGTGGTTTTTGCAAAAGTGGGATCTTCCCATATGATAAAGATTCAATTTTGAACTGTCTTTTAAACTATGCATTGAAATGTTTTTGGATGATCACAAAGTGGGCCTTGGTACTCTGTTATGAGTACTATCAAGGGGTGCAAAGATCCAAACAAGTTTTTGTTAAGTTTTGAAAGTTAGAGACAACCAAAGTAGGCATGAGATTGATTAGATGATGTTTAATTCACCTAAGAATCCATTTACAAGAAAAGAAACACATAAACAAGGCAATTCAAAAGAATCAAAAATGGAATGCATACACACATGCATGCTTTCATATTTTTATTTAGAAAAGCTTTTGTTAACCCTAATTTTGAAGATTAGAGTTTGATGATTCTAGTTTAATATTTTTGGGATGTTACAATTTTCCCCTAGAATCAACAGACCCCCGATGAACCGTTCCACCTATCCCAACCATGGAAACCCAAGGCCCGGAGGAAACCACAACAACCCCGGCAATCCCAGCAATTTCAACCGTGCACCACCTAAGTTCAACAACAACAATGCCGCCTCCAACACCAACACTGCCCCAACGACTGGAAGCAATATTGTGCCTGTTGCAGCAAAGGACAAGTCGCAAGTGACTTGTTATGAATGTGGAACCAAGAGTCACTATTCCAATGAGTGACCCAAGAATATTGCCGCAACCCCCAATGCAAATGCCCAGCTCAGCAGCAGCATCGTGTTCAACCCAGAAGAAGGTTTGCCCCAGGAAATTCGCTCAACCGCAATGGCCGTCTCTTTCTCATGCATGCTGAGGAAGCCCAAGAAGCGCCAGATGTCATGCTAGGTATGTTTTCTGTTAACTTAGTACTTGCAAGAGTGTTGTTAGATTCTAGAGCATCGCACTCATTTATTACTTTAGAATTTGCATGCACTATTAAGATTCAACCAACCAAATTGAAGCATGTTATGATTGTTCAAATACCTGGTTCAACCACCAAAGCTAGGCAAATTTGCAAAGCTGTCCCTATCTGAATCCATGGCATAGATTTTTATGCTAATCTAATAGTACTCGGAACTAAAGTTTTGGAAGTAGTACTAGGAATGGATTGGATGTCCAAACACAAAGGACTAATTGATTGTGCCAAGAAAGCCATAACCATGACCAGTACAGCCGGAATATCAGTCGACCATGTATCTGAAACCTTGCCCCGTCAATTAAAATGCAACAAGAGTATGGCCTAGCCAACCATTGACCAAGTCCGGATAGTCTGTGAATACCCCGATGTATTTCTAGATGTTTTGCCCGGTATGCCCCGAGATCGTGATATCGAGTTTATCATTGAACTAATTCCTGGAACCGGACCCATATCCCAGAGACCATATAGTATGAACCCGTCTGGACTAGTGGAACTGAAGAAGCAACTAGATGCCATGCTGGAAATTGGATTGATTCAACCAAGTGCGTCACCATGGAGATCACCTGTTTTGTTTGTGGACAAGAAAGATGGAGGTAACCGTTTGTGTACGGATTATCGGAAGTTGAATGATGTCACCATCAAGATAAAATACCCGTTGCCAAAAATAGAAGACCTGTTTGACTAGTTGACTAGTGCCAAAGTGTTTTCTATGATTTATCTTAGAACTGGCTATCATCAACTCAAGATTCACGCAGAGGATATTCCAAAGACTGCCTTTACCACCAGATATGGATTATACGAGTATACTGTCATGTCTTTTGGATTAACCAATGCCCCCTCTTATTTCATGAACCTCATGAAAAAGATTTTTATGGACTTCCTGGATAAGTTTGTCGTTGTTTTCATTGATGAAATTCTGATTTATTCCAAATCAGAAGACGAACATGAGCTGCACCTAAGGACCATTCTTTGAACCCTTAGAGAGTATCAGTTGTATGCCAAGTTTAGCAAATGTGAATTCTGGTTAGAGGAGGTAGGATTCCTCGGACATATTGTATCAGCCGGAGGAATTGCCGTTGACCCTACGAAGGTGAAGGATGTTGAGGATTGGCAAGCCCCAACCACTCAAACCCAAGTTCATGCATTTCTCGGATTAGCAGGATACTACCGCAAGTTTGTAGAAGGATTCTCGAGTATTTCAAGACCCATGACCCAATTGCTGAAGAAGGACAAGAAGTTTGAATGGACAGACAAATGTGAAGCGAGTTTTTAGGAACTCAGGAGGAGATTGATTTCAGCCCCAATCATGATCATGCCGGATATCACAAAACCCTTTGATGTGCATTGTGACGCATCCAAGATCGGTCTCGGATGTGTGCAAATGCAAGAAGGCAAAGTTATATCTTATTTTTCTCGACAACTGAAACAACATGAACAGAATTATCCAACCCATGACCTTGAACTAGCAGCCGTAGTTCTAGCCCTGAAGACATGGAGGCATTATCTCATGGAAACCGTTGTGAGATTTATTCGGATCACAAGAGTCTGAAGTATATATTCACTCAGAAGGAGCTAAATATGAGGCAGATAAGATGGATTGAGCTAATAAAGGACTATGATCTGGACACTCACTATCACCTCGGTAAAGCCAATGTGGTAGCAGATGCCCTTAGCAGGTTGCCGTGTCACTTGAACTCCATGATTTTGAAAGAGCAACCAAGTTTGCACAAAGAGATGGAAGATTTCTGAATGGAATTAGTGAGTGAAGGATTTTTGGCTAGCATAGAACTTCAACCCACTTTGATCAGTCAGATCAAGGAGGCGCGGAATGGAAATGCTAGTATCGACGGAATCAAACATAGTATCGGTACAGGCAAAGTACCCGGATTCACCGAGGACGAAGAAGGAGTTCTGTGGTACAAAGGACGCCTCTGTGTACCAACAGATTCGGAGTTGAAAGAAGTTATTTTGTACCAACAGATTCGGAGGAACAAATATGTATCAGGATTTGAAGGAGCAATTTTGGTGGAATAAGATGAAGAGAGAAATCGGAAGCTATATCACCAAGTGTGATATTTGCCAGAGAGTCAAGGTGGGACATCAAAGACCCGCAGGACTGTTGCAACCATTACATATTCCGGAATGGAAATGGGATTGAGTTGGAATGGATTTTATCACCGGATTGCCTACTTCTAGTAGGGGAAATGACTCTATCTAGGTCATAGTTCACAGATTGTCCAAGGTAGCCCATTTCTTACCAGTCAAGACCACATACCAGAGTTCGAAACTAGCGGACTTGTACATCGCTAGAATCGTCAGTTTGCACGGAGTCCCCAAGATCATCATATTGGATCGAGGAACCCGTTTACCTCGAGATTCTAGAAGAGAGTCCAAGAAGGTTTAGGAACCCGACTGGATTTCAGCACAGCGTATCACCCTCAGACCGATGGACAAACAGAGCGAGTAAATAAAATACTCGAAGATATGTTGAGAGCATGTGTGCTAGAGTATGGATCTAAATGGGAAGACTATCTGCTTTTCGCAGAATTTTCATACAACAACAGTTATCAAGCTAGTCTGCAAATGGCCCCATTTGAATTCATGTATGGAAGGAAGTGTCGCACCCCTTTGAATTGGTCGGAAGTGGGAGAGAGTCAGATTTTCGGATCCGACATCCTACGAGAAGCAGAAAAGAAAGTTCACAAGATTCGTGAGCACCTCAAGACCGCCCAGTCACGACAGAAGAGTTATGCCGACAAGAGATGTCAAGACCTCGCTTTCAATATCGGAGATTTTGTGTATCTCAAAGTGTCACCTTTGAAGGGAATGCAGCGTTTCAGCTCAAAGGAAAGTTAGCCCCAGATATATCGGACCCTTCAAGATTCTAAATCGTCGAGGAGAAGTATCATACCAATTCGAACTTCCAGAGGAAATGTCAGCAGTGCACAATGTGTTCCATATATCGTTACTTCACAAATGCCTTGAAGTCCCAGAGAAGACCGAAGTGTTCAAGAACATTGATCACCTGACCATAGAGATCAACGATGACCTGACGTATCCCGAAGTACCCATCCTTATTTTGGAAGAAGCTTTCAGAACCACCAGAACCCGAAGCATCAAGTTTCTCAAGATTCAGTGGAGCAACCACACTAAAGAAGAAGCTACCTGGGAGCGAGAAGATCACAACAGGACAGAGTTTCCCGATCTCTTTAAATCCTAGGTAATTTTTTCTCTTCTTTCTCAAATCTCGGGACGAGATTTCGTTTAAGGAGGGAAGGTTTGTAACATCCAAAAAAATGAAACAATGATCATCAAACTCTAATCACTAAAATTAGGGTTAACAAAAACTTTGATTAATTAAAATCATATGAATGCATGTGTGTATGTGATGATTTGATAAATGCATGAATGGACTTGTGTGATTCAACTAAATAGTAAGGAATGGTTCAAAGATGAATATAACATCATCTAAAACATTTCCAAGAAGAAACAAATAAAGAGAAAATAAAAACAAATCAAATAAAGCAAATGGTCATTTTTGCCAATCTTGCTCACTAGGTCACTTTGAGTGTTTCTAGTCCAAGATTTCAAACAGAAACTTTTCCAATTCTTCTCACCCCTTGCAAGACCAAGTAAAAGTGAATCAAAGCCCACCTTTCAAATTTGTAGAAACATTTGGCAACTTGATTCAGATCACATTTCAAAATTGAATCTTTAACATATGTGAAGATCAAGCATTTTAAAAACCCAACCAAACCAGTGCCCCTTCACCAATCCAACTAACCAGATACTCCCTAGTATGTGCCTAGCAAACGCACCAAGTTTGAATCCAAAATTCAAATTTGAATTTCTTTCGGCCATTTCATCAAACACCTTCTGGGCACAAATCAAATTAAACAACAAACACTATAGTGAGCAGTGTTGTGCCAACCTTGTCCCCTCCCTAGCTCTCACTACTCTCAGTAGATCATCTAACTAGTATAACCAGCTCTAGCTCACTGTAAACTCGACAATGCCTTCAATGGTGACCATGGCCGAGCCCAATTGCCAACCCCAATGTCGACAGCAAGCTACAAGCCTAACTAGCCTCGCCAACCTTGTCTAGCAGGCACTCCACCGTCCATCGCCACCCCCTGTCCAACGCTCGAACCCTGCTAGCCACTGGACCACCCAGAACGCGCGCGACCATTCTCTCTGCGGCCATGCCGAGAGCGCGCCAGAGTGCCGTGCTCGACACGCTCGCACAAACCGCACCCCGCCTTCGCCGCTCGCGTACGTGATCACCACCGCACCAGGAACCGCCTAGACATGCTCGTTCACCGCCGCACGACCAGGAGCGCCTGTGCGCCATTAAGACTTCCGTCGGAGCCGCCCAGAGCGTTGACATGTTCCGACCGATTCGCACCGCCCCATGCCTTGCCATCAAGCTGTTGAGCTTTGCCAGGAGGCAATGCACCGTCCCCTACCTTCGTCCATGCCTTTAGCTCGCTGTGCAACCGACCCCGACGAGCTCAGCCCACGCCATTCGGTCCCCTCTTGACACTATAAATAGAGGCCACCCCTGCTCATTTTCTTCACACCAGTTCACACCCCACCTCTCACTGATCACACCCACTAACTCCTAGAGCAAGGCGAGCACCAGGTGGCCAGAATTTCACCGGAGTTCACCGCTGCAGAAGAGGAGATGCGTCTTCGATTGGAACCGCCCCAGGAGGAGCCATCGGTACCAGAAGGATCGCCGTCGACAACTTCGTCGTTCGCCCCCGTCGCCGACCATCGCCTGAGCCCTGGTGATCCTCCCATGACCCCCACCGGCCGCCGTAGGGTTCTATCTTGTCGGCGCTGCCCGACATGGACGATAAACCAGAGTCGTTCGATTAGACTTAGATTGTGCGGCCTAGATCACCCCATACGCTTCGCCACTCGTTGTCTCACTAACGAGTGGGGTCGCGCACTTAACCTACCCGCGCGTGCACTGTGCGTAGTGGGCCGGCCCATTTAAACCTCCCGCGCAACCCAACAATTCAAATTTAGTTTTATTCATTTAGTTCTAAACTTAGTTCTGTACCTAGATTCAAAAATCAACCCAGCTCGATTCACTGAACCAAAATGCCTGAAAACAATTTTGTTAGAAAGGTACTGGAATGCTTAATCCAAGCCCGTTGGATTCAAACCATTTAGATTTGTAGATCACCCCTGGTAAAAATAACAAGGCAGAAGCTTTTCTGTATTCAAACATTTTTCAAAATTCAACCATAAGAGCTTTTGAGTTGATTCCAACTCTCAAAAATCACATTTAACCATACCTTTCAGAATATATAAAAATATATAAGTTTACTTACAGAAATAATGATCAACTAGTGAAAGAATGCCACATAGGCATTTCTAGTCACTTTAATTAAATAAAATAAAAAGGTTAAACCTTATTAAATTGTGACACCACTTCAAATCACATTCCCATGTACTGAAATATGTGGTGATGACATGTGTCAACATGATCCCATGTTTTAGTTGGAGAATATTAAATCTTAAGTAGTTTTTCAATGAGTAGAAATTACTTTTCTAAAATAAAATAAATGAGACAAGTGCTTAAATCTTGTAATGTTAGTGATGATGCTAGATCATCTAGTGTGAACCTTTTTGTGATGATTAGAAACAGTTAAGTATTGTTTGGTGATTGTGTACCTCGTATTTATTTATAGACGCTAGTATCAACCAAGGATACGAGGAGGAAGGAGGATACTACGAGGAAGAAGCCGAGAAGAACTTCAACCACTGCTCTGCACAAGGCAAGCTTATACTAATATCTTAGCAAGCCAATACTTGCAAGCTACTCATTAAGTAAGCTAACACTTGCAAGATACCCTACTTATGCAAGCTACTACTTGCTTATTACTATGCCAACTATATGCCTTAAGCATATGTGATTATACCCACTTGACACACCATCCTAGTTTTACTTTCAAGCTTAGTATTTTATTTTATTTATTAAAAGCTTTCTATCAAAAGTTTACTTAGTGACTTGTAGATTCTAGAAAGATAATTGAAGGTTGCATAAAGAGCATAAAATTTGGCCTAAGTTAGATAATCTTGATGTCATCCTAAGGCATGAGATTGAACTTAGCTAACTCCCACTTGCTTATCACCCCTCATTAGTATTTACCCCCACTTATAGACGCTAGTGCTAAGCATAAAACTTGATCAACTTTAGATGGGAATACTTGGTAAAAATAGTTATGAAAACCTTAGAATGATGAGTCATTCTAATGAAATGGTTTAACATGTGTTTCTGAACACCAAATGAGTTTGATGATGAAAATGTTAAGGCATGAGCCTTATGCCTTTACAAAACTGATGGTTGTCTGGATGCGATACCATTCCAATTTTACCGTACAACCACAATACCCGAAATTTGGGTAGGGCTTGACTGGAAATTTATATACCTTAGTATGGGTTCCCTTGCGGCCAAGGTCTGAGCTGAGGCTACCTTGTGAAGATTGTCCACCTGTGCAGTACCCAAGATGACAGTTGGTCATGGTTGGGAGGCCAAACTCACAGGAGAGGTGCCTATACTAGGGCGTGTAATTGAAAGTTTAGGATTGATTATCCGCATACTGAGTATGGTGAATTCAGGATTTGTTCTTGACGGATGTATCGAATGTTGTGGTGAAATTGTACAATCTCTGCAGAGTGTCAAACTATTCGAATAGCCGCGTCCGCGGTTATGGACAGTTGGAGTGGCCATACTGTTCTATCGTCAGATGTTTTCAAAAGGATTTGTGAAATGATTTGTGACTTTGACTTGACCACAACAGAGTTGTGACATGAAATTCAAGTTCCCACTTAGGTGTTATCAAACTTTCAACTAGCTTTCTTTGTTTTTGAACTTTCAACTATAAATACGGCTTTTTGCAAAACAACCCTAGAGCTTAGTATACCCTATTCAAAACCACTTCACTTGTTAGTAATAGTTTGTGAGTACTTAAAGAGTACTCATGGCTTTGTCCCTGGCTATTCCCGTGGCCAGACTATGAAGAGGAGTATCAGGAAGAAGGACAGCAGGAAGGTTACGACAACTAGGATCATCTCCCATCGTCAACATTGCCTGTGACCATGAATATGGAGCTTCACCCACGCTATCGTTATTATCACGTTATTCCGCTGCTTGAATTATATTAAGTACTAGATCATGAGATCTTTTTTTGTAAGACCTTATGTATGGTTTGTAGTGGATGATGTACTATGATATCCAATCTATTATGTCTCGCAAAAATGGTAATCTTGGGATTGCGATATATGGCTTAACAGGCATCTGTGATTAAAAATCCGGGTGTTGACAGGAATTGTGTCAGATAGAGGCACCCAGTTCACTTCGAAGTTTTGGCGACAACTACATGAGTCTCTCGGAACCAGACTAGAATTCAGTACTGCTTTCCACCCTCAAACAGATGGCCAAACAGAAAGGGTGAACCAGATTTTGGAGAATATGTTGAGAGCTTGCGCACTAGACTATGGGTCTAGTTGGGATGATAACATGTCGTGTGCTGAGTTCTCATACAACAAAAGTTACCAAACAAGTATCAAGATGGCTCCCTTTGAAGTTCTATATGGAAGGAAATATAGAACCCCACTATTATGGAGTGGAGTTGGAGAACGCAGCCTGTTTGGTCCTGAGTTGATTAAGGATGCCGAGGAAAAGGTACAGCAGATCCAAGACAGGCTAAAGATAGCCCAATCCCGACAAAAGAGTTATGCTGATTCCAAGCACAAAGATGTGACTTGTAAGATAGGGGACCGCGCGTACCTCCGAGTTTCACCACTACAAGGAGTTAAGAGGTTTGGAATCAAGAGTAAGTTAGCCCCACGATTCATAGGACCATATAAGGTTCTGGCCCGTAGAGGAGAAGTAGCTTATCAGTTTGAGTTACCAGAAGGGCTGACTGTTCATGATGTGTTTCATGTGTCCCAAGTAAAGAAGTGCCACCAAGAAATGGCCAAAACACCGCTAAGAGATACAGTTCCCCTAGATGAGGTTCAAATGGAAAATGATCTTACTTATGAGGAAAAGCCCATAAAAATATTGGAAACAGCCGACAGGATTACTCGTACTAAGACTATCAGATTCTGCAAAGTTCAATGGAACCACCATTCCGAGGAAGAAGCCACGTGGGAACGTGAAGAAGATTTGAGGGCGGAACACCCCCACCTATTTGCTAGCCAACCCGAATCTCGAGGACGAGATTCTTCTTAAGGGAGGTAGGTTTGTAACATCCTAGATTTTATATTAAGATGTTAATAGAAGCATGCGTCATCCTTGCACCATTGCATCATACAAATTAAAAAGTTACACCAAAAACCCTACCACCAAACCCTAACAAAACCCTAATAAAAACTGCTCTATTTGAGCAAGAAGGGGGTTACCTTGCTTGGCCTTCCTAAAGCTTTGTAAAAATAATATTTTCTGGTTCTATGATGACCACCTTATTATTACAAAAAATTTGAATCTAGTTTCACTAATTTTGGGCTTGTTATACAAAAGTTATTAAAGTTTTGGTAAAACAGAAAAATGGTTAAAGAAAAGGAATAAAAAAACTAACTAACCTAAGCAGGCCAGCTAGGCCAGCCTGCGACCTATCAACCGCCGCGCCTGGCAGCAAGCGCCGCACATCGCGTGGGCCAGCCCATTTTCCCCAGCCCTCTCGTAGCCCGCGAAGCGCGCGGACGCTGACGTCGGGGTCCCACCGCATCATCGTCCTCCTGGAGACCGCGGAGAACACAACTCCTCACCATGGACGTGTCGGGGTAAGCTCAAATAACAACGGATTAGGCCACCCCCTCCTCCAAGTCTCTGGCTATAAAAGGTCGACCCCCCTCTCATCGTTTTCCCCCAAAAAAACCTAGCAAAGCCGCGCCGAACCGCTGCCGATTTTCAAGCCGCCATTGCCGCCGCCGAAGCTCGGGAGCTCACGGTTGAGCACCGTCCCCGTCGCCCCTTGCCCCCTTTATCACCCATATCGCTTCCCCGTGAAACGCTGCCTCACCTCGACCCTTCCTTTTCTCCCCTTGTGCAGCACGTCGCCGGGAATCGCTCGCCGATGTGTCGCCAGAGCTCGCCGACGCTAGAGGAGGGTTGCAGCGGGATGAGGAGAAGGACGATGCAATCCGTATGAGGAGGACCGCGAGGAGCTGCTGCATCTTGTCGACCACTCCATCGCCCCGGGAACCAACCAGGAGGCCGCCGCCCGTTGCCACCGACACCACCGCCGCCCATCACCGCCGTCGCTGCCCTGTAAGTCGCCACCGTCTCCCCCGTCTGTTAGATCGAGATCATGCGGGTTAGATTAGATGTCCTTAGCGAAGGGGTATCAACGAATCGCGCTGCGCCACGTGGAAAGCCCGCGTCAGCGCGCCGCGTCAGCCCATGTCATGTAGTTGGGCCAATCCGGAGCCGCCACCTGTCACAGATCTGTTAAGATTAGTTTTAAATAGGCAGAACTGATTAAATCTTGCGAAATTCATAGAAATTCAACCACTTGGCAAAAAATCACGTATGATATACCGTTGGATTCACAAAATTGTGTGGAACACAGATCTGATTTATTCTTGTGAGTTTGCAGTATTATTTTCTGTGTAGGATTTAATCTCTAGTTTGGAGTATTTAATTCACAGAAAAATAATTATAACTCCATTTTAGTTGATTCCTGTTGCGTTGGCTTTGTTTTTACAGTGCCTATTGACTAAAATTATAAAATATTGCTTAGGATCTTTAGATCTGTTTCGGGGCTGATTAGATGGTTGGATCTCCATATGAGCCTACAAATTAAAATAAATATCCAAATTGATTAAAATCTGTGGGAAATTAATACTAACACACACTAGCAACCCAAGAAGGATACCTTGGTCAAATTAGAACACAATCTTGCATATTACCATGTTGCATGCATGCATATTATTTCTGTGGCATTATTTTGTGCAAGTTGTGATTAGATCTATGTTTGTGTTTCATTAGATTGTTAGGAGTGCGCCGAGGAGTACTATTGTGTAGAGTGCTGCTCGGATCAAGGCAAGTTACACCACTTGGTCATATTTTTTTGTCCCAGATTTATTCTATGCATGTGATCCTCAAAATTCTGTAGTATGCATGTGTAGGATGTTCTAGTAGAATTTTCTTAGTATTATTTTGCAAGTGCGATGATTTTTGTAGTATGCCATGAGTAGCTCTGTACTTAGGATTTTTCCCTTCCTAATAGGTTCCCGTGTTTTTGCTAAGTACTACTTGCTATGCTATATATATAAAGTACCATTGGGTGGTTCGAAAGACAATGAATTTTTCTAAGTAGAAAGGCTCTCTTGAGCAATCTTTTCTTCTCAAATCCACTTCAAAATAAAACTAAGTTTTATTCTGGGCGGAATGGTTGTCAGGACAACGAGTGAAATTTTGGTGGAGGACAGCCACCCAGGAATCAAAGAAGTTTGCCATGTTTCAGAATTCAGAAGCTTCCAGTGCAACCACAATACATATGGGCTCTGTCTTGGCCTAGTACTTAGTGGGAAACCTCACCGGGGTACAAACATTTGGAGGTTCTTGGCACAGTTGGATCCAGCTGGTAGAGGGGCTACTAAGGGAAAGCCTCTCCATGGTCTTGGCTGTAAAAGGACTTGATCGCGGATTGTGGGTAAAGTGCACAAAATCTTGAGAGTATTGCAATCTAATTGATTACCCGTGTTCACGGAAACAGAACAACATTGAGCGTCTGAAGGATGGATCCTCTGAAGGATCTTCCTCTCTCTCTTTCAAAACATAAAGTTTTCTAAAAACCCAAGGCTTGAGCCATATCGCTATTGGGTGGGTTTTTGGGAACTTGGTGAGTAATATCCAAGTGTTAGGTTGTTGGACACTTGGTGAGTACTTGTGTGCCATTCGACCATATATTACTTAAGAAAATGTTTACAAAGTAGGGAAATTTCTCTCTCCTTTTCTATACTAAAGAAAATTAGCTTTGAGCAAATGAACTCCAACCTAAACTAGTCTTGCATCTAGAGTTAGTATTTTCTTTACTTGGTGTAATTTGCCAATACGTTCAAAGTATTGACCCAACTTTTTGGCTGCACGTCTTATGTGCAGAATCCGAAGATTGAAAGGTGCGTAGGGATCGCGAGTCTACACTCAACAAACCTGGGGCGTTGATGGACTCAAGCTGCTTTATATTTCCGCTGTTATTTGATCTAGCTTAATGCTAAGAAAATTTGTAATAATTTCATACTCTGGATTCCTCGTGTAATAATGACTTTGTGTTTTACATGATATTCATTGACTGTGAGTGCTAGCTATTGATCCAGGTACTAGCATGTAAATCACAGGGACTTAGGATCTTTATTGATCCAAGGTCACAATAGATGGTATCAGAGCACATCGTTGCATGTAGGATGTGACACTAGGATTGGAACCACCTTTAACTTATGTGCCTTACCTTTTCTTCTAAGTTATTTTCACGCACTTCTATTACCTACTATTTCTCTACTTGTTCAAGTATCTAATGTTCATTCGTCTAACTTAAAGATGACGAGCTTCTTCTACGACACTGTCGCGGACATCGAGCCCCTTCGCTTTGGTGGATGCCTCATGGACCTCCTCACATGTTTGGAATTTCCCCAGCCAACAATCCAGGGAAGCCCAATGAAGAAACTCCACAAGGACGGATGCTGGAAGTCTAGGTAATCCAGCCAGGAAGAGATAGATGCGAGCGCCTAGAGGAAGCCATAGCAATCCACATCATTAGAGACTCGAAGGAGAAGGCCCTTAGCATCAGCTTGCAGTAGCTCATTGGTCACCTATGTGGACGCCATCAAGAATATCTCCAAGGACACAGCAGTGGCCTTTTTAGAAGGCGTGATGAGGAAGGAGTTCCCATGGAGTTGACCTTTGAAGAAAGGGCTTCTACCAAGCGCCGAAGGACGCAATATCAAGACTTGGAGTGCCACATTCATGACATTGAAAAAGGTAGCTCCCTCGAGATGCTAAGAAACAATGAGCTATGCGCTCTCATCAAGGAGAAGGAGGAAATAATCAAGCAGCAGGAGGAGGCAGTGAAGGCCCAAGAGATGAAGTTCCAGGACCAAGAGAAGAAGTTCAATAACCAAGAGAAGAGGTTGATAAATAAAAACAAGAGGATTAGGGAACTCAAGAAGGAAATCGAGGAAACTGATGTGCAAACCGAGGGACTTTGCAAGATAATCAATGGCATGCGTGCTACCAAGAGGGATTTGGCAAAGCAACTTGAAGCCGCAAAGAAGTCAAGCCTAGTGGAAGAACTGCAGGGCGAGAAGGAGGGACTTCAGGAGCAGCTAGAAGCCACTACCAAGAAGCTGCAAGATGAAATAAAGGACCTCCAAGAGAAGCTTGAAGCCACCACAAAGGAGATGGAGCTGTACAAGTCAACCCTAGAGCAGGAGGGCTACTCGTTCAAGGACAAGGAAGAGGAAGGCGTGGAAGATGTGTATTAGTTGGACCACCTTTAAATTCTATAGTTGAACTTTATTCGCGATTGTAATAAATACCAAGACATGTTTGGTTTAGTTAAACTGGGATGATTTATGTGTTTTACTTGTGCTTCTTATGCTTTGTATGCCTTGTGTGTCTTGTGTGTTTTCATAAGGGTAGGAGTTTACTACTTAGTCTTTCTGTCTATTTCTTAACTTGTTTCTCGAAGCCCACAGATGCCGCCAAGACGTGCGAACACCAAAATCCCTCCAGAGATTGCACAACTTTTGGCCACTCAGAACCAGCTGATCCAACTGCTCACTCAGAATATGCAAAACAACAACAACACGCCACCTCCTCCACCCCACCTCCACCACCACCTCAACAGGATCGCTTGACTCGGTTTTTGAGGTCGAACCCACCTACCTTCACTAGCAGCGCTGAACCAATCATTGCAGATGACTGGCTCCGCACAATTAACAAGAAGTTAGACACCATGCAAGCTGTCGGAGCCGACAGGGTGCGTTATGGCGCGCACCAACTTGAAGGACCTGCTGCAGAATGGTGGGATAACTACCAAGTCACCCACCCGGTTATTGATGCTATCACATGGAATCAGTTCGAGATAGCTTTCCTCACTCATCACGTGGCTGCTAGTGTCATGACTCTGAAAAGGCACGAGTTTCGCGACTTACACTAGCTGCACCGTTTTGTCACTGAGTATGGTGAGCTTTTCAACAAGCTCGCCCGTTATGCACCAGATGATGTCTCCACTAATGCCAAGAGGCAGGAGTAATTCTTAAGAGGACTCAATGATGATTCAGCTTGTGGCACAGAAGTTTGACAACTTTCAGGAGCTCTTGGACATGGCCATTATGGTTGAATCCAAGAGGAAGAGCATAGAGAACCGCAAGAGGAAGTCTAACCCTCACAAGCACTCTATTCCGTATCAGAAGCATCGCACTTCATCACCACCACCTTATAACAGTAATGGCCACAACCATAACGGTCATCACCATGGCGGTCACAAACACAATGGGCATAAACACCGCAATGGAAATGGCAGCAATGGAAAGGATCTCAGTGAGGTGACATGCTTTAAGTGCAACAAGACAGGGCACTATGCAACCACTTTCCCCGAGAAAAAGAATGGGAATGGCAATAGGAATGGCAATGGACACAACCATGGTAATGGAAATGGGAAGAAGCCGAATCCATTTGTTAAAGCCACAGTGAATCATGTCAACATGGAGGATGATTGTGACGCACCGGACCCCATGATTAGTAAGTTCAAGTTCAATTCCATTACCACAGTTGATCTTTTTCATACTGGTGCATCACATTCATTCATATCAAGGGTATTTGTGGATAAAGGCAATATACCTACAGAGACTATAGGCTCTCCCCTAAGGGTAAGTTCTCCTGGAGGAGAAATAGTGGCAAACTCCGGTTGCCGGGGGTTAGAACTAAGGATTGGGACATACATATTTCCCACAAGTCTAGTAGTTCTGGAGTCACAAGGATTAGACATAATCTTGGGCATGAATTGGATGACCGAATATGAGGGAGTCATAGATTGTGCCAAAAGGACTATCACGCTCACAACACCAGAAGGGAAAAGGATTCGTATCAAGTCAAATTTTGCACTTATGAAAGTTATGGTGAATTCTCTTAAGGGGGTTAACTTGGAGGATGTACCCATTGTGAAGGAATACCCAGATGTCTTTCCGAAAGAGTTACCCGGGATGCCTCTCGACCGTGATATCGAGTTTCTCATTGACTTGATGCCAGGCACAGGGCCGATAGCCAAGAGACCATACAAGATGTATGTGGACGAGCTGAAGGACATCAAGAAACATATTAGGGAACAATTGGACAAGGGATTCATTCAACTCAACGCGTCATCTTTGGGAGCACCTGTCTTATTCGTGGAAAAGAACGATAAAACCAAGATGCTAGTTGTGGACTACCGCTCATTGAACGAAGTGACGATCAAGAACAAGTACCCTCTGCCTAACATCAATGACTTGTTTGATCAGTTAAAGGGAGCCAGTGTGTTCTCAAAGATCGATCTGCGATCAGGTTACTTTCAGCTAAAGATTCAAGAACAGGATGTTCCCAAAACATCCTTCACCACAAGATATGGGTTGTATGAGTACACCGCGATGTCATTTGGTTTAACCAATGTCCCGGCGTACTTCATGACCATGATGAACAAGGTGTTCATGGAATATTTGGACAAGTTTATCGTGGTATTCATAGATGATATACTTATTTATTCCAAGGATGAGAAGGAACATGAGAGGCATCTACACCTAATTATGGAGAAGCTAAGGGAACACAAGTTGTATGCCAAATTCAGCAAATACGAGTTATGGTTAAAAGAAGTGGGTTTCCTTGGTCATGTTGTGTCAGCGAAAGGAGTTGCCGTGGATCCTAGTAAGGTAGCCTCCGTAACTGAATGGGAGTCACCCAAGAATGTGGGAGATATTTGGAGTTTCTTGGGCCTCACAGGATATTACCGGAGGTTCATTGAAATTTTTTCCAAAATTGCAAAACCCATGACACAACTGTTGAAGAAGGAAAATAAATTCCTATGGACCGAGGCATGTGAAGCAAGCTTTCAAGATTTAAAGAAACGCCTCGTAACGACACCAGTTATGTGTCTGCCTGATATCCAAAAGGATTTCCAAGTCTATTGTGACGCTTCTCGGTAAGGACTTGGAAGTGTGCTGATGCAAGATGGAAAGGTAGTATCCTATGCCTCTCAACAACTTAAAAACCACGAACACAACTACCCCACACATGATTTGGAGCTTGCATCTATGGTACATAAACTCAAGGTATGGACACACTACCTCATGGGCAAACATTGTTTATAAAGTAGGGAAATTTCTCTCTCCTTTCCTATACTTAAGAAAATTAGCTTTGCGCAAATGAACTCCACATCCTAAACTAGCCTTGCATGTAGAGTTAGTCTTTTCTTTCCTTGGTGTAATTTTCCAATACATTCAAAGTATTGGCCCAACTTGTTGGCTACACGTCTTATGTGCAGAATCCGAAGATTGAAAGGTGCGTAGGGATCACGAGTCTACACTCAAAAAACCTCGGGCATTGATGGACTCAAGCTGCTTTATGTTTCCGCTGTTATTTGAGCTCGATTAATGCTAAGCAAATTTGTAATAATTTCATACTCTGGATTCCTTGAGGAGGAGAGGTGACGTCGATTAGAGCCGCCCCAGGAGGAGCCACCGGTACCAGAAGGATCACTGTCATCGAATTTGTCGTTCACCCCCTGTCGCCGACCATCGCCTGAGCCCCGGCGAGCCTCCCACGACCCCCACCGGCCGCGCTAGGGTTCTGTATCGCCGGCGCTGCCCGACGTGGACGATGAACGAGAGCCGTTCGATTAGAGTTAGATCGTGCAGCCTAGATCACCCCGTACCGCTTCGCCACTCGTTGTGTCACTGACGAGTGGGGTCGCTCACTTAACCAGCCCGCGCATGCGCTGTGCGTAATGGCCCAGCCCAGTTAAACCTCCCGCGCAACCCAACAATTCAAATTTAGTTTTATTCATTTAGTTCTAAACTTAGTTCTGTACCTAGATTCAAAAATCAACCCAGCTCGATTCACCGAACCAAAATGCCTGAAACCAATTTTGTTAGAAAGGTACTGGAATGCTTAATCTAAGCCCGTTGGATTAAAACCATTTAGATTTGTAGATCACCCCTGGTAAAAGTAACAAGGCAGAAGCTTTTCTGCATTCAAACATTTTTCAAAATTCAACCATAAGATCTTTTGAGTTGATTCCAACTCTCAAAAATCATATTTAACCAAACCTTTCAGAATATATAAAAATATATAGGTTTACTTACAGAAATAATGATCAAGTAATAAAAGAATGCCACATAGGAATTTCTAGTCACATTAATTAAATAAAATAAAAAGGTTAAACCTTATTAAATTGTGACACCACTTTAAATCACATTCCCATGTACTGAAATATGTGGTGATGACATGTGTCAACATGATCCCATGTTTTAGTTGGAGAATATTAAATCTTAAGTAGTTTTTCAATGAGTAGATATTACTTTTCTAAAATAAAATAAATGAGACAAGTGCTTAAATCTTGTAATGTTAGTGATGATGCTAGATCATCTAGTGTGAACCTTTGTGTGATGATTAGAAATAGTTAAGTATTGTTTGATGATTGTGTACCTCATATTTATTTATAGACGCTAGTATCGACCAAGGATACGAGGAGGAAGCAGGATACTACGAGGAAGAAGCCGAGGAGAACTTCAGCCACTACTCTGCACAAGGCAAGCTTATACTAATATCTTAGCAAGCCAATACTTTCAAGCTATTCATTAAGCAAGCTAACACTTGCAATATACCCTACTTATGCAAGATACTACTTGCTTATTACTATGCCAACTATATGCCTTGAGCATATGTGATTATACCCACTTGACACACCATCCTAGTTTTACTTGCAATCTTAGTATTTTATTTTCTTTATTAAAATCTTTCTATCAAAAGTTTACTTAGTGACTTGTAGATTCTAGAAAGATAATTGAAGGGAGCATAAAGAGCATAAAATTTGGCCTAAGTTAGATAATCTTGATGTCATCCTAAGGCATGATATTGAACTTAGCTAACTCCCACTTGCTTATCACCCCTCATTAGTATTTACCCCCACTTATAGATGCTAGTGCTAAGCATAAAACTTCATCAACTTTAGATGGGAATACTTGGTAAAAATGGTTATGAAAACCTTAGAATGATGAGTCATTCTACTGAAATGTTTTAACATGTGTTTCCGAATACCAAATGATTTTGATGATGAAAATGTTAAGGCATGAGCCTTAGCCCTTTACAGAACTGATGGTTGTCTGGGTGCGATACCATTCCAATTTTCCGTACAACCACAATACCCGAAATTTGGGTAGGGCTTGACTGGAAATTTATATACCTTAGTATGGGTTCCCTTGCGGCCAAGGTCTGAGCTGAGGCTACCTTGTGAAGATTGTCCACCTGTGTAGTACCCAAAAATTGCGTATGATATACCGTTGGATTCACAAAATTGTGTAGAACACAGATCTGATTTATTCTTGCGAGTTTGCAGTAGTATTTTCTGTGTAGGATTTAATCTCTAGTTTGGAGTGTTTAATTCATAGAAAAATAATTAGAACTCTGTTTTAGTTGATTCCTGTTGCGTTGGCTTTTCTTTTACAATGCATAATGACTAAAATTATAAAATCTTGCTTAGGATCTTTAGATCTGTTTCGGGGCTGATTGGATGGTTGGATCTCCATATGATCCTACAAATTAAAATAAATATCCAAATTGATTAAAATCTGTGAGAAATTAATACTAACACACATTAGCAACCCAAGAAAGATACCTTGGTCAAATTAGAACACAATATTGCATATTACCATGTTGCATGCATGCATATTATTTCTGTGGCATTATTTTGTGCGAGTTATGATTAGATCTATGTTTGTGTTTTGTTAGATTGTTCGGAGCGTGCTGAGGAGTACTATTGTATAGAGTGCTGCTCGGATCCTCAAAATTTACACCACTTGGTCATATTTTTTTGTCCTAGATTTATTCTATGCATGTGATCCTCAAAATTCTGTAGTATGCATGTGTAGGATGTTCTAGTATAATTTTCTTAGTATTTTTTTGCAAGTGCGATGATTTTTGTAGTATGCCATGAGTAGCTCTGTACTTAGGATTTTTCCCTTCCTAATAGGTTTCCCTGTTTTTGCTAAGTACTGCTTGCTATGCTATATATATAAAGTACCGTTGGGTGGTTCGAAAGACAATGAATTTTTCTAAGTATAAAGGCTCTCTTGAGCAATCTTTTCTTCTCAAATCCACTTCAAAATAAAACTAAGTTTTATTCTGGGTGGAATGGTTGTCGGGACATCGAGTGAGATTTTGGTGGAGGACGGCCGCCCAGGAATCAAGGAAGTCTGCCATGTTTCAGAATTCAGAAGCTTCTAGTGCAACCACAATACATATGGGCTCTGTCTTGGCCTAGTACTTAGTGAGAAACCTCACCGGGGTACCAACATTTGGAGGTTCTTGGCACGGTTGGATCCAGCTAGTAGAGGGGCAACTAAGGGAAAGCCTCGCCATGGTCTTGGCTGTAAAAGGACTTGATCGTGGATTGTGGGTAAAGTGCACAAACTCTCGAGAGTATTGCAATCTGATCGATCAGCCGTGTTCATGGAAACAGAACGACATTGAGCATCTGAAGGATGGATCCTCTGAAGGATCTTCCTCTCTCTCTTTCAAAACTTAAAGTTTTCTAAAAACCCAAGGCGTGAGTCATATCGCTATTGGGTGGTTTTTTGGGAACTTGGTGAGTAATATCCATGTGCTAGGTTGTTGGACACTTGGTGAGTAATATCCTCGTGTGCCATTCAACCATATATTACTTAAGCAAATGTTTACAAAGTAGGGAAATTTCTCTCTCCTTTTCTATACTTAAGAAAATTAGCTTTGAGCAAATGAACTCCACAGACTAAACTAGCCTTGCATGTAGAGTTAGTCTTTTCTTTCCTTGGTGTAATTTGCCAATACATTCAAATTATTGACCCAACTTGTTGGTTGCATGTCTTATGTGCAGAATCCAAAGATTGAAAGGTGCGTAGAGATCGCGAGTCTACACTCAACAAACCTAGGGCATTTATGGACTCAAGCTGCTTTATGTTTACGCTATTATTTGAGCTAGCTTAGTGCTAAGAAAATTTGTAATAATTTCATACTCTGGATTCCTCGTGTAATAATGACTTTGTGTTTTACATGATATTCATCGACCGTGAGTGCTAGCTATTGATCCAGGGACTAGCATGCAAATCACAGGGACTTAGGATCTTTATTGATCCAAGGTCACAACAGATGGTATCAGAGCACATCGTTGCCTGTATGACGTGACCCTAGGATAGGAACCACCTTTAACTTATGTGCCTTATTTTTTCTTCTAAGTTATTTTCACGCACTTCTAGTACCTGCTATTCCTCTACTTGTTCAAGTATCTAATGTTCATTCGTCTAACTTAAAGATGACGAGCTTCTTCTACGACACTGTCGCGGACATCGAGCCCCTTCGCTTTGGTGGATGCCTCATGGACCTCCTCACATGTTTGGAACTTCCCCTGCCAACAATCCAGGGAAGCCCAATGAAGAAACTCCACAAGGACGGTTGCTGAAAGTCTAGGTAATCCAGCCAGGAAGAGATAGATGCGAGCGCCTAGAGGAAGCCATAGCAATCCACATCATTAGAGACTCGAAGGAGAAGGCCCTTAGCATCAGCTTGCAGCAGCTCATTGGTCACCTATGTGGACGCCATCAAGAATATCTCCAAGGACACTGCAGCGGCCTTTTTAGAAGGAGTGATGAGGAAGGAGTTCCCATGGAGTTTACCTTTGAAGAAAGGGCTTCTACCAAGCGCCGAAGGACGCAATATCAAGACTTGGAGTGCCACATTCATGACATTGGAAAAGGTAGCTCCCTCGAGATGCTAAGGAACAATGAGCTATGCGCTCTCATCAAGGAGAAGGAGGAAATAATCAAGCAGCAGGAGGAGGCAATGAAGGCCCAAGAGATGAAGTTCCAGGACCAAGAGAAGAAGTTCAATAACCAAGAGAAGAGGGTGATAAATAAAAACAAGAGGATTAGGGAACTCAAGAAGGAAATCGAGGAAACTGATGTGCAAACCGAGGGACTTTGCAAGATAATCAATGGCATGCATGCTACCAAGAGGGACTTGGCAAAGCAACTTGAAGCCGCAAAGAAGTCAAGCCTAGTGGAAGAACTGCAGGGCGAGAAGGAGGGACTTCAGGAGCAGCTAGAAGCCACTACCAAGAAGCTGCAAGATGATATAAAGGACCTCCAAGAGAAGCTTGAAGCCACCATAAAGGAGATGGAGCTGTAAAAGTCAACCCTAGAGCAGGAGGGCTACTCGTTCAAGGACGAGGAAGAGGAAGGCATGGAAGATGTGTAGTAGTTGGACCACCTTTAAGTTCTATAGTTGAACGTTATTCGTGATTTTAATAAATACCAATAGAGGTTTGGTTTAGTTAAACTGGGATGATTTATGTGTTTTACTTGTGCTACTTATGCTTTGTATGCCTTGTGTGTTTTCATAAGGGTATGAGTTTAATACTTAGTCTTTCTGTATATTTCTTAACTTATTTCTCGAACCCACAGATGCCGCCAAGACGTGCGAACACCAAAATCCCTCCAGAGATTGCACAACTTTTGGCCACTCAGAACCAGCTGATCCAACTGCTCACTCAGAATATGCAAAACAACAACAACAACAACAACAACAACAACAACAACAACAACAACAACAACAACAACAACAACAACACCACCACCAACAACAACAACAACAACGCGCCACCTTGGCCACCCCCACCTCCACCACCACCTCAATAGGATCGCTTGACTCGGTTTTTGAGGTTGAACCCACCTACCTTCACTAGCAGCGCTGAACCAATCATTGTAGATGACTGGCTCCGCACAATTAACAAGAAGTTAGACACCGTGCAAGCTGTCGGAGCCGACAGGGTGCGTTATGCCGCGCACCAACTTGAAGGACCTGCTACAGAATGGTGGGATAACTATCAAGTCACCCACCCGGTTATTAATGCTATCACTTGGAATCAGTTCGAGATAGCTTTACGCACTCATCACGTGGCTGCTGGTGTCATGAATCTGAAAAGGCGTGAGTTTCGTGACTTACACCAGTTGCACCATTCTGTCACCGAGTATGGTGAGCTTTTCAACAAGCTCGCCCGTTATGCACCCAATGATGTCTCCACTGATTCCAAGAGGCAGGAGGAATTCTTAAGAGGACTCAATGATGAGATATCTATTCAGCTTGTGGCACAGAAGTTTGACAACTATCAAGAGATCTTGGACAGTGCCACTGTGGTTGAATCCAAGAGGAAGAGAATAGAGAACCGCAAGAGGAAGTCTAACCCTCAGAAGCACTCTGTTCCGTATCAGAAGCAGCGCACTTCATCACCACCACCTTATAACAATAATGGCCACAACCATAACGGTCATCACCATGGCGGTCACAAACACAATGGGCATAAACACCGCAATGGAAATGGCAGCAATGGAAAGGATCTCAGTGAGGTGACATGCTTTAAGTGCAACAAGACAGGGCACTATGCAACCACTTGCCCCGAGAAAAAGAATGGGAATGGCAATGGACACAACCATGTTAATGGAAACGGGAAGAAGCCGAATCCATTTGTTAAAGCCACAGTGAATCATGTCTCCATGGAGGATGCTTGTGATGCACCGGACTCCGTGATTAGTAAGTTCAAGCTCAATTCCATTCCCGCAGTTGTTCTTTTTGATACTGGTGCATCGCATTCTTCATATCAAGGGTATTTGTGGATAAAGGCAATATACCTACGAAGACTATAGGCTCTCCCCTAAGGGTAAGTTCTCCTGGAGGAGAAATAGTGGCAAACTCCAGTTGCCGGGGGTTAGAACTAAGGATTGTGACACACATCTTTCCCACAAGTCTAGTAGTTCTGGAGTCACAAGGATTAGACATAATCTTGGGCATGAATTGGATGACCGAATATGAGGGAGTCATAGATTGTGCCAAAAGGACTGTCACGCTCACAACACCGGAAGGGAAAAGATTCGTCTCAAGTCAAAGTTTGCACTTAAGGAAGTTATGGCAAATTCTCTTAAGGGGGTTAACTTGGAGGATGTACCCATTGTGAAGGAATACCTAGATGTCTTTTCGGAAGAGTTACCCGGGATGCCTCCCGACCGTGATATCGATTTTCTCATTGACTTGATGCCAGGCACAGGGCCGATAGTAAGAGACCATACAAGATGGATGTGGACGAGCTGGAGGAACTCAAGAAACAACTTAGGGAACAACTGGACAAGGGATTCATTCAACCCAGCGCGTCATCTTGGGGATCACCTGTCTTATTCGTGGAAAAGAAGGATAAAACCAAGAGGCTAGTTGTGGACTACCGCTAGTTGAATGAAGTGACGATCAAGAACAAGTACCCTCTGCCTAACATCAATGACTTGTTTGATCAGTTAAAGGGAGCCAGTGTGTTCTCAAAAGATCGATCTGCGATCAGGTTACTTTCAGCTAAAGATTCGAGAATAGGATGTGCCCAAAACAACCTTCACCACAAGATATGGGTTGTATGAGTACACCATGATGTCGTTTGGTCTAACCAATGCCCCAGCGTACTTCATGACCATGATGAACAAGGTGTTCATGGAATATTTGGACAAGTTTATCTTGGTATTCATAGATGATATACTTATTTACTCCAAGGATGAGAAGGAAAATGAGAGGCATCTGCGCCTAATTATGGAGAAGCTAAGGGAACACAAGCTGTATGCCAAATTCATCAAATGCGAGTTCTGGTTAAAAGAAGTGGGTTTCCTTCGTCATGTTGTGTCGGTGAAACGAGTTGCCGTGGATCCTAGTAAGGTAGCCTCCGTAACTCAATGGGAGTCACCCAAGAATGTGGGAGATATTCATAGTTTCTTGGGCCTCACAGGATATTACCGGAGGTTCATTGAAAACTTTTCCAAAATAGCAAAACCCATGACAGAACTGTTGAAGAATGAAAAGAAATTCCTATGGACCGAGGCCTATGAAGCAAGCTTTCAAGAGTTAAAGAAACACCTCATAACGGCACCAGTTCTGTGTCTGCCTGATATCCAAAAGGATTTCCAAGTTCTGTCCAGGGACTTAGGATCTTTATTGATCCAAGGTCACAGCATGATTACTATTATCGTTGATGCTTGTGAGTGGAACCATTGAATTATTGTTTATGTTCATATTGTTATCCATTAGAATATCATCTCTGATCTTGATCCATATGATGTCTCGTGAGTAGTTCATTTAGTTCTTGAGGACATGGGAGAAGTCATGTTGTTAGTAGTGGATTTGTATTGAGTTATTATTCAATGGTTTAATACTTAAGTTGTGGTGCTATTATTCTAGTGGTGTCATGTGAACGCCGACTACATGATACTTCACCATTTATGGTCCTAGGGGAATGCATTGTGTATTTGTCTACTAATTGTGGGGTTGCCAGAGTGACAGAAACCTGAACCCCCGTTAGGAAACCATTGCACAAGGGAGTGTAGGATCTCAGAGTTTAAGGCTATGGTTAGGTTTATATCTTAATTGCTTTCTTGTAGTTGCGGATGCTTGCAAGGGGTTTAAGCACAATTATGTATTAGTCCAAGTAAGGTTGGTACATTAGCATAGGTTCACCCACACAACACTTATAAAACCAAAGAAGACTACTCAGCTATATGAAACGAAAGCACTTGATAGTATTCCAATGTGTCCTCGAGAACGTTTGGTCCTCATTAGTATTTCCACCGGCTTGTCCTCAATTGTTTGCTGCTTTATTTACTTGCACTTTATTTCCTTGCTTTATCAGAAAACCCCTAAATATCCGTTTGCTAGTATTTACATTGAACTCTTGAGCCAGTACCACTAGTCAGCACCTTCTGCTCCTCGTTGGGATCGACACTCCTAGTTATCGAAAGTACTACGACACACCCCCGATACTTGTGGGTCATCAGCTTCAAGTGCATAAATTGTTTGTAGCTAGTTTCGAAGTTAAGATGTCAATCCCACAGGAAGCCCAAAGGTAAGTGTTTATTGGTGAATTCTCTGTCCCACCCGAAGTTGTCACAGGTCTTCGAGTGAATTGACTGCAAGTGTTGAAAATAAGAATAGAATTTAGATTTAAACATCAGTATTTAAATAAAACTGAAATATAAACTTTAGAAATAAGAAGCATAAAAGTAAAGAGAAATTTGTATTTTGTTTTCTACGGATGCGAAGTAGGCGCGGGGAATTTCAGTTCATGGTGATAGTGAATGTGCCGGGTGGATGAGTGATAAGTGTAACAATTATAATCTTATAAGTATGTGTATAGGCGAGCAACCCATAATTAGCCAGAACTCCTCTTGGTAAATTTCATCCCAACTTCAGTAATCCTACTAGCCTGTTTGCCACAACCATGCTCAGTCACTAGATGATTAAGATCCTTCAGGTTGCTTAGTAATTAAGATCCTTAGTGTAGGGTTCACAACATAGAAAACAAAAAATTTCCTACAATGGGAACAACTATGTACCAAGATATATCTACTAGATACAAAAAACGGGCGGATGTATATCCATAGAGAACATACCCTTGAAGACCGACAAAGCTTTACGAGTTAAACTCGTGGTTGATGTAGACGATCTCTTGCCAATCTCAAGATCGAGAGGAAGTCCTTAGCACCGCAACTTAGCGGCGCATCCGTGCTCGCACACATGTCCAAGGCACCGAGAAACCTCCGCCTCCTCGCTCCAGCGATGGAGCAGAAGCACAACTCTTTCTTGCCGAATAGCCACCGGGAACATGTATCTCGCTAGTCCAAGACCATGGGGGATAAAAACTAGAGGGGGAGAGAGATCCTTCACGAGGAGGTGTGAGTGAGAAGTGAGGAGGGGGTGCCTTTTATAGGAGAGGGGGGAACCCCAAGGGGCTGGCCGGCATCCCCCTTGCCCTCCCCTCATTCATGTGGGTGGACATTCCACTCACAAAAATCCTTTCAATTCCCTCCACTCAAAATCCCACTCAAATTCCCATTAAATTTCCACCAAATTGAATGCAAACTCTCATTAAATAAAACTCCTTTTATTTATTCAGAATTTTGTCAATTACTTTAATGACAAACATTCACATATAACCCCTTGCTAGTATTTCATTTCACATGCAAAAACACTTTCTGCAATTTCACCCGAAAAACTATTTCGGTATCTAGTGAAATAAATTCTTGCGCTTGTTATTCTTTTCGGCATGAAACTTTTGCTCCAATTGGATGTCGGTGTCTCTTAAGTGTGTCACCCTATGGTTTGCGAATAATGCGTACATGATTGAGACCCCTCTCAGATCAATAATCAGAAGCGGGATCTGGAGACCCATACTGACTCCCACACATTCAACGATGACTTTCTTGTGATCGTCGTAACCTTTTACGCTAGTATCTTAATCGATTTGTTTCACAATATATTACATGTACGAGATTCGATCATCAGTATCTTCATACCTAGTTTGATCTCGTTATTGAGATGCACTCTTTTCTCGTTCCCGTGATATAACATTCTAGTGATCAAATCACTTGCTTGCAAGCTAACCAATGTGATATCACCGAGAGGGCCCAGAGTATATCTATTTGTCATCGGGATGAAAAAATTCCACTCTCGATCCATGGGCCTCAACATAACATTTTATTAGTTTTGAATCCATCTTTATAATCACCCTGTTACGGTGTGACGTTTGATGTTATCAAGAAACTCTTCCGCTGTTAGTGATTGACATGATCTCATGGTCTAAGGATTAGGATCACTTCGTAAGTTGATATAGCAATATAAACTCAATGACTTTGATCGTAATGCTATACTTCGGATGAATGTTCATCACACCATTACACTAATGTTGTGATCTCGTTATTAACAACATCCAATGTACATGATCAGGAAACCTTGATCGTCTTGTTAATCTACGAGCTAGTTTATGAGAGAGGCATAACTAGGAATTTTCTGTTTGTTTATTAAACACACATGTATTAACGTTTCTGTATTAATACAATTATAGCATGCAAAATAAACATCTATCATATACTTGGAATATACATAATAAACACTTTATTATTGCCTCTCAGGGCATATTCCCTTCAGTCTCCCACTTGCACTAGAGACAATAATCTAGTTACATAGTGATGAATCTAACACCCATGGAGTTCTGGTGTTGATCATGTTTTGCTCTAGGTAGAGTTTTAGTCAATGGATCTGCTAAATTGAGATCCGTGTGTACTTTACAAATATTTATATCTCCATCCCGTACATGCTCGCAGATGGAGTGATACCGGCTCTTAATATGCTTGGAATTCTTGTGAGACCTTTGTTCTTTGGCATTGGCAATGGCACCATTGTTGTCACAATAGATCACCATTGGGTCCAACGCGCTCGCAACCACACCTAGTTCGGATATGAACTCCTTCATCCAAACCGCTTCCTGAGCCGCTTCCAAAGCAGCAACATATTCGGCCTCCGTTGTTGATCCCGCCACCACAGGTTGTTTGGAACTCCTCCAACTAACCGCTCCACCATTCATGAGAAATACATATCCGGATTGAGACTTAGAGTCATCTGGATCGGTGTAAAAGCTTGCATCGACATAACACTTAGCGACGAGCTCTTATTCACCTCCGCATACAAGAAACATATCCTTAGTTCTTCGCAAGTACTTAAGGATATTCTTGACCGCTATCCAGTGTTCTGAACCTGGATCCAATTGGTACCTACTAGTCAAACTAATAGCATGTACGACATCCGGTCTTGTACATAGCATGGAGTACATTATAGAGCCTATGGCTAAAGCATAGGGGACTTTGTCCATTATCTCTCTTTCTTCCGCCGTAGACGGACTTTGAGTCTTACTCAATGTCTTGCCTTGCAACATAGGTAAGAACCCCTTCTTACTTCCGTCCATTCTAAACTTCTTTAAAATCTTATCAAGGTATGTACTTTGCGATAGCCCTATTAGGTTCCTATATCTATCTCTATAGATCTTTATGCCTAATATGTATGATGCTTCACCTAGGTCCTTCATTGAAAATTTGCTGGTTAGATAACTTTTAACACTGTTTAAAAGATCTATATCATTTCCGATCAATAATATGTCATCCACATATAATATCAGAAATGCCACATTACTCGCACTCACTTTCTTGTAAATACAAGCCTCTCTATAAGTTTGGACAAATCCAAACTCTTTGATCACCTCATCAAAGCAGAGATTCCAACTTCGTGATGCTTGCTTTAGTCCATAGATGGACCGCTAAAGCTTGCACACCTTGTTAGCATCCTTAGGATCGACAAAACCCTTTGGTTGTATCATATACAACTCTTCTTCAATATTACCATTGAGAAATGCGGTTTTGACATCCATCTGCCATATCTCATAATCGAAATATGCAACAATTGCTAACATAATAACTAACTTTAGCATCGCTACGGGAGAGAATGTCTTATCGTAGTCGACTCCTTGAATTTTTCGAAACCCCTTTGCGACAAGTCGAGCTTTATAGACGGTCACATTACCATCAGCATCAGTTTTCCTTTTGAAAATCCATTTATTCTCCACAGCATTTTGGTCGTGAGGTAAGTCCACCAAGTTCCAAACTTGATTTTCATACATGGATTCCATTTCAGATTTCATGGCTTCTAACCATTTGTTGGAATCCGGGATCATCATCGCTTCTTCATACGTCGCAGGGTCATAAGTTTCATCAACCATGAAATTCATAACAGGGTTTCCGTACAGCTCGGGAGTTGCACGTGTCCTGCTAGACCTGCAAGGTTCGGTAGTATTCTCTTTCAGAGTTTCATGATCATTATCATTAGTTCCCTCTTCAACTGGTGAAGCCAACTCCGGAATGACTTCCGGCGCTGTGCTACTCGCCATACTTTGAAGAGAAGGTTCAATAACCTCTTCGAGTTCTACCTTCCGACTACTCACACCTTTCACAAGAAACTCTTTCTCTAGAAAGGATCCATTCTTGGAAACAAAAACCTTGCCCTCAGATCTATGATAGAAGGAATACCCAATTGTTTCCTTAGGGTATCCTATGAAGAGGCATTTTTCCGCTTTGGGTTCAAGTTTATCCTGTTGAAGTTTCTTCACATAAACATCGCAACCCCAAACTTTAAGAAATGACATCTTAGATTTGTTTCCAAACCATAATTCATACGGTGTCTGTCACATCCCAAGATTTTCCAAATCTTGTAATGTGAAAATAAATGAATAAAATAAAAACTTGGTTTGAGTTTTAGGGCCGGAAGAAACTTTTTGAATTTAATTGGAACTTCAAACCAATTTGGATCAAATAAATTCCTAAAATGATTTAAAAAGATAAAATATTTGATAAAGGAAATAAAACATTTTGGAATCACTATCTTTAAGTAAAAGGATTTTGTTTTCAAATGAAATAGAAATTTTGTTAAAGATTATTTTAAAGAGCCAAATTAAACCTTAGCCAAACATTTGAGATAAAACACTTTTTGCTTTGATAAAAATAGTAAAGGTTTATTTAAATAAAATAATAAAGATTTAATATCCAAGATTTATTAATAAAGGTTTTACTATTTCCAAAAACATCAAAACTTATTTATTCATTTAAAATAAGTTTTCCAAGTATTTTATATTCTCAAATAAAACCTACTGAAGTGTTTTGGTTTTATTTTAGATTTCAAAATAAAGATTTTAATAAAACAAATCTTATTTGATTTAAATGCTAAGGTCCATTTTATTTAACTATTAAGGGACCCTAAAATAAAATGTTATTTTGTTTTAAACAAGTTGTCCATTTTCAAATAAAACCTACTGATTTGGTTTTGGAAAATATTTAGTTTTCAAAAGGAGATTTTATCAAACAAATCAAAACCTATTTGAATTTATAATTAAGGTCTATTTTATTTAATTGTTAAATAGATCCTAAAAAGATTATTTTATTTTGGGATTTGGTTTATGTTGTTAAACAGAACCAAATTCAAGTGCAAAGAGTGTTGAATGTTTGAATTGTTTGAATGTATGAATGTTTGTTTGAATTTCAAAAAAGAAAAATAGAATTAGAAAAGGAAAAACATCCAGGAAGAAAAAAAATATGAAACCACAGCAGCCCAGCCCAATAGCCCAGCCCAGCCCACCTGTTCCCTCGCCCCCGAACCGTTTTCTTCACCGCAGAAGCAACCCGCGAGGACGCTGACAAGTGGACCCTCCCCCGCACTCCTTTTCTTGCTGACACTAGGCCCCACAGCCACGTTCTCTTCTTCCCCACCCGCGGACCACGCCTTCCCCCTCGCCGGCCGTTGCAGACGGAAATAAATCCAGCGTAATACGTCTTAATCATGCGTTGAATCAGCCCCGTGACCGTGCATAATTAAGCGCCCCTCTCCCCTCTCTGGTTCCCCTCTGTCGCCAGACCTCCCTTGCCCCCAGGCTGCCAAATTTCGCCAGACATCATCCACTGTCCGACGATGCTCCGGCAAGGATTCCGGCCAGCACACGCCACCTCTTGCCTCCTCGAGCACGCAACTGTGATCAGCATCCCCCAGCGGACCTTTCTGCAGCCGCAGCTCACTCGCGCGCACCCCTAAGCGTCGGCAACGTCTTCCCCGAGCCAGCGCCGCCGTCTGCTCCAACTGCGGCGACGTTCCCTAGTAAACCTGACCACCCCTCTCTTCCCCGTGGACACGATGATGATTGCCATGCTCTTGCGAACTTAACAGTGTCTCCCTTTTGTCCTAGGGCGCCCCCTATCCTCGCCCTCGACGACCACCAGAGCCGCCCGAGGCCTAGCTCATCTCCGGCGAGCAATTAAGGGCAGCCACGTGCGCCCCTTCACCAACCAGTACCACGTTGAGCATCAGCAAGCGTCAATGATTCCGGTGAGCATCTTCCCAGCCACCCTTGCTTCCTGTATCACCGGCGCCGCCACCGTCTGGTCGCTCCGCTGCCAGCCACCGCCGCAGCGCCGCTAGTTTTAGGTCGAGCCTGCAGCAACCGTTCGATCTCGATCCAGTGGCTAGGATAGAAGCTAGGTGAAGGGGTAAGTAGCATCTGCGCACCGCATGATCTGACTTGATCCAACGGCTGCAGTTGTGCGATCCGAGCGAAGCGGTACTGACGAATGAGAATAGGACGCGTGGCACCAGGAGATTTAAAATAGAATTTGAAATCAGATTGAGATGCCATTTTGAAACCCTTGTAACTTTTAAACTACACGTCCAAATTTTGCAAACTTTATATCAATGGAATCAGCAAGACAAGCCCTAGCCAACCATGCTTTTTGTTTAGCAAAAAGCTTCTGTTAAAATGGTTGTTTTTGCAGAAACATTTGTATGCTTGTTAAGGATGTGAAAATTGTTTAAAAATGAATTTGGGGATAAAATCTTTGGCAAATGGTGTGATTTGAACCTACTGACCATAGCAAACACTTTGTGGATTCAAAAATGTATTTGGTGAAGGAGAAGAATGATTCCTTGATTTAAAACCATTTCTAGTCAAATAGAAATGTGGTTTATTTATTAAAAAAATGATTTTGAAGGAAAACCATTGGGAAATGTTTTGTTTTAAAATCTCTAACCCTAAAAACAAGGTTTTGTGGTCTGAAAACATATTTGGTGAACCCTATAGGCTAATGCCTTAGTAAAAAAATATTTCTACACCACATAAAATGATACTTTGTTTTGAAAATGGTTTTGAAGTGAAACCTTTTGCAAATGACTTTGCCACCTTACAAAATGACCATTAGGTGTACCCAAATGTCTATGACCCACTAGGAACCACTTTTTCAAACAAAACAAAGCTTGGCATACTTGCATGCATTATTTTGACTTTGTTATTTTATGTGTTGTTTTGCTTGCTTGGTAGATTGAGTTTGTGCCTTGCTTGATTGAATTGTAGTGACTTGGAGAGTGTGATTGTTGCAAGGACAAAGAGTGATCTTATACCCTCTACCAAAAAGGCAAGTGATGCTTCATACTTTTTGTCCCATTACTTTCACTATGCATTAGTGATTTTCTCTAAGTAAAACTTGCATGGAATTTCGCTAAGTATAAACCTTGCTATAGTAAAACCTAGTAGATGGAACCTTAGTAGAAATGTTCCTAAGTCAAGATTCCTACTACTATCAAGCTTAGCCTAGCTAATAGAAAAACATGGGTGGACTATATATTCACACTATGGAAAAATTTCTAAGTCTAAGGACTGGTGTTTTTGTTTAATAAAACAACTAAGTTAATGAATCACCTGGGTGGAATGGGACTTGATTTGGTGGTTTTTGGTTGAGTGGTTCACAAGGCCCATGTCTATGGTTGACCTTGTGTATCTCACTTGTGGATTGCCACCCAGGAACAAAGAGATTTGAGATATCAAATGTTGAGAAGCTTCAAGTGCAGCCACTTGGCATTATGGGCTCTGCCTAGATCATATAGGTTGCAAGAACTTAGCCATATGGACAGTGGGTGGTAGTTTTTGATAGGTTGGAACGCGTCCATTTTGGTCTAAGGGAAGGCTTCTGAAGGATCTTGTCTTGGGAAACCAAGTCTTGTGGGGAAAGTGCACCACCTCTGCAGAGTGTAGAATCTAAGTACTTAGCCATGTCCCTGGTAAAGGACAATTTGAGCATCAAGGCATGGAAGCAATCAAGAATCTCATCATTCAAATTTCTAAGTTAAAACTTGTGGTTGAACAAGGGTTTTTGAAATCTTCAATCTTTGATTGAGAGTTGTCTTGGAAAAGATTTTGACAAAACAAAAACTTAGTATTTTCAAATGATAAGGAAAAATATATTTTGAGCAATGCAAGCCTCAACTCCACTTAGCCAAATGCATATAGATGATAGACTCCACTATACTACCATAGTATCACTTGCCAATACAATTCAAATGTATTGACCCTTTGTGGCTGTAACTTGTAATGTTGCAGGTTTGATTGTTTTTAGTGAAGATTGATTGATTAGGATTACAAAGTCTACAACCAACATCTGCCTGTGGCACTTTGAAGATGAAGGACCCCATGCTTATAGTTATTCCGCTGCAATGTAATGTAATAGCCAAATGAGCTATGTAAAGATGTAATAAAATTATGTTATTCATGGTTATAAAGCTATATTATGACCTTTCTTTCTTGATATTACATCTAAACTATGGATGCTAGCTATTGATCCAGGGACTAGCATTGTAAACACAGGGGACACCACCTTATGTTAACAAAGGTTGGGACACTCCCTCTACAGTGTGTTTTCAACGGATTTAGATGGTGCTCGATTTAAAGTGAATGCAGCAGTTTCTAGTGCATAGCCCCAAAATGACAATCGCAAGTCCGTCAGAGACATCATAGATTGAACCATATCCAATAAAGTATGATTACAACGTTCCAACACACCATTTCGCTGTGGTGTTTCGGCAGGTGTGAGTTGTGAAACAATTCCACACTCTTTCATATAAGTTCTAAACTCGTAACTTAGATACTCACCTCCACGGTCGGCCGTAGAAATTTGATCTTTCTATTACGATGATTTTCCACTTCATTCTGAAATTCCTTGAACTTTTCAAAGGTTTCAGACTTGTGTTTCATCAAGTAGATATAACTATATCTACTCAAATCATCCGTGAAAGTAACAAAATAACGATATCCACCTCGCGCCGACACACTCAATGGACCACATACATCAGAATGTATAATTTCCAATAAATCTATCGCCCGTTCCATTGAACCGGAAAATGGCGTTCTAGTCATCTTGCCCATAAGACACATGTATCAAATGATTCAAAATCAAGTGATTCCAAAAGTCCATCCAAATGGAGCTTCTTCATGCGTTTAACGCCAATATGACCTAGACGGCAGTGCCACATATATGCGGATATATCATCATTAAGTTTAATCCTTTTAGCATCAACATTGTGAATATGTGTAACACTATTATCGAGATACAATAGAAATAAACCATTCATCATCGGTGCATGACCATAAAAGTTTTCATTCATATAAATAGAACAACCATTCTTCTAGGATTTAAATGAATAACCACTTCGCATAAAACACGATCCAGATACAATGTTCATGTTCAGTGCAGGCACCAGATAACAATTATTTAAGTTTATTACTAATCCCGACAGCAAGTGGAGAGGCAGCATTCCGACGACGATCACATCAACGCTTGATCCATTTCCGACACGCATCTTGACCTCACCCCTTGCTAGCGGTCGTTTGTTCCGTAGCCCCTGATTCGAGTTACATATATTAGCAACTGAACCGGTATCAAATACCCAGGTGCTACTGCGAACACTAGTCAAGTACACATCAATAACATGTATATCATATATACCTTTGTTTGCCTTGCCGACCTTCTTGTCTGCCAAATACTTGGGGCAATTGCGCTTCCAGTGGCCAGTCCCCTTACAATAGTATCACTCGGTATCAGAGTTAGGGCCAACTCGGGGTTTCTTTTCAGGCACGGCAACCGGCTTGCCACCCTTACTTCCTTCCATTTACCCTTCTTGTCTTTCTTGAAACCAATGTTCTTATTGATCATCAACACTTGATGTTCCTTCTTGATCTCCACTTCTGCAGTTTTAAGCATTGGCAGAAGCTCGGGGAGAGACTTCTTCATGCCTTGCATATTATAGTTCATCACGAAGCTCTTATAGCTAGGTGGCAGAGATTGCAGAACACGATGGATGCCTAAGTCAATGGGCATCAATATTCCCAAGGACACAAGCTTATCGGCGTAACCGACATCTTGAGTACATGCTCACTTATGGTGTTGTGCTCTTCCATCATGCAGCTAAAGAACTTTTCTGAAGCATTGTAGCTCTCTACAGCAGCATGTGTGTCGAAAATCATTTTCAACTCACCCATTGTATCAAATGCATTGCCATTTTCGAAACGCTTTCGAAGTTCTGGCTCTAGCCCATACAATATGCCGCAATGAACTAAGTTGTGGTCCTCCTGACGAGTCTGATAGACATTCTTTTCCTCGTCAGGGGTATCATCGAATGGTGGGGGGCATAGCGGCGCTTCTAGCACATATTGATTTTGTGCAACAGAGAGGATAATCCTCAAATTCATGGCCCATTCGATAAAGTTTCTACCGTTCATTGAACGTTTCTCTTTCTCCATGAACACATTGAAATTAAAAGCAGGTGGTGCCATCTAGAACAGAATTTGTAAAGTTTAGACTAAGTTTATGATAGATTGAGTTCAACTAATCCACATTATGAATGAACTCCCACTCAAAAACAACATCCCTCGTGCCTTTTTGGTGATTACATGAACCAAATCCACTACACCAAGTCCGATCATCACGTGAGTCGGTGTAGCTTCAAAGGCGAGCATCAAATGGGCATCATATCTACTATATGACTCATGCTTAACCTTTCGATCCATGTTCCGAGGCCATGTCTGTACATGCTAGGCTCGCCCAGTAAGAACCTTAGTATTCGCGTGTGTAACTTTCTTACACCCAAAATATGGTCGTGGATCCAAGAACACCCGATCATCACATGATGTCTTGGAGCGACAAAAACATAATCGGTGCATACTAAAGGAAGAACACATTCTTATCTTGATATTTAAATGAGGGATCATCTTATTATGCTAATAAAACGCCAAACAAGCAATATAAGATGCTACCAAACATCACATGTTTATAAGTGAAATGATATGGTTCTCGCATATGATCTCTATCATGTGCACCGTGGTATGATCACTATCATAACTCTATGTGTTAGGCCAAGGTCTATGGAACTTACACGTTATGTGTTTTAAGAGTATCATCTCATACTTCAACTTACGACATCACCATATCATAACACTAGCCCAGCAACAATCTAAACTAGACGCCTCTAATTTATCCATTGCAAGTTTTACGTGGCTTAGGGCTTTCGAAGATAGAACCGTTCTTACCTATGAACATGAACCACAATGAGGATAACCAAATTGTTGACAACTCGTTGCAAATTAGATATTGGCTATAGTAGGAGAGACAAACACCCGCTAGCTACTTATGCAAACTAGCTGCATGTCAAGCGTGGAACATGTCTCATGTGCGAGGACATGTAAAGTTTGTCCGGGCCGCTTCATCCCACTATGCCACCAATATCCAAAATACAACTAAGAAGCAACAACATGATCATCATCGCCCACATACTCATATGTGTACTACCCGTGTAAAGCATCTATGCATAGATCCGGCTCTGATACCACTGTAGGGTTTGCAGCATAGAAAATAAAAAAATTCCTACGATGGGAACAACTATGTACCAAGATCTATCTACTAGATACAAACAACGGGCGGACGTATATCAGTAGAGAACATACCCTTGAAGACCGACAAAGCTTAACGAGTTAAACTCGTGGTTGATGTAGACGATCTCTTGCCGATCTCAAGATCGAGAGTAAGTCCTTAGCACCGCAACTTAGCGGTGCATCCGTGCTCGCACACACGTTCGAGGCATCGAGAAACCTCCGCCTCCTCGCTCCAGCGATGCAGCGGAAGCACAACTCTTTCTTGCCAAATAGCCACCGGGAACATGTATCTCGCTAGTCTGAGACCATGGGGGATAAATACTAGAGGGGGAGAGACATATTTCACGAGGAGGTGTGAGTGAGAAATGAGGAGGGGGTTCCATTTATAGGAGAGGAGGGAACCCCAAGCGGGTGGCCGGTGCATGGGGGCTGCCCCCTTGCCCTCCCCTCATTCATGTGGGTGGACACTCCACTCACAAAAATCCTTTCAATTCCCTCCACTCAAAATCCCACTCAAATTCCCATTAAATTTCCACCAAATTTAATGCAAACTCTCATTAAATAAAACTCCTTTTATTTATTCAGAATTTTGTCAATTACTTTAATGAAAAACATTCACGTATAACCCCTTGCTAGTATTTCATTTCACATGCAAAAACACTTTCTGCAATTTCACCCAAAATCCTGTTTCGGTATCTAGTGAAATAAATTCCTGCGCTTGTTATTATTTTCGACATGAAACTTTTGCTCCAATTGGATGTCGGTGTCTCTTAAGTGTGTCACCCTACGGTTCGTGAATAATGCGGACATGATCGAGACCCCTCTCAGATCAATAATCAGAAGCGAGATCTGGAGACCCATACTGACTCCCACACATTCAACGATGACTTTCTTGTGATTGTCGGAACCTTTTATGCTAGTATCTTAATCCCTTTGTTTTACGATATATTACATGTCCGAGATTCGATCATAGGTATCTCCATACCTAGTTTGATCTCGTTACTGACATGCACTCTTTTCTCGTTCCCGTGATATAACATTCTAGTGATCAAATCACTTGCTTGCAAGCTAACCAATGTTATATCACCGAGAGGGCCCAGAGTATATCTATCCGTCATCGGTATGAACAAATTCCACTCTCGATCCATGGGACTCAACATAACATTTTATTAGTTCTGAACCCATCTTTATAATTACCCTGTTACGGTGTGATGTTTGATGTTATCAAGAAACTTTTCCGGTGTTAGTGATTGACATGATCTCATGGTCTAAGGATTAGGATCACTTCATATGTTGTTATAGAAATATAAACTCAATGACTTTGATCGTAATGCTATACTTCGGATGAATGTTCATCACACCATTACACTAATGTTGTGATCTCGTTATTAACCACATCTAGTGTTCATGATTAGGAAACCTTGATCATCTTGTTAATCAACGAGCTAGTTTATGAGAGAGGGATAACTAGGAACTTTCTGTTTGTTTATTAAACACACATGTATTAACGTTTCCGTATTAATACGATTATAGCATGCAAAATAAACATCTATCATATACTTGGAATATACATAATAAACACTTTATTATTACCTCTTAGGGCATATTCCCTTCACTTGGATCGGATTAATGCAATAATCTTGTTGGTTCCTTGTTATCCTCGAGTCATACTAGTTTCCCATTGATATCCCCGTGTCACTCGGGGGTCACCAGTCTTTTAGAAAACAAGATTCTATCTATGTAGAACAAATCATCATGTTGTCTGGGCCCTTAATTGGACAGCATGCATTAAGCATCCCACAGATAGTCAAGCACACATAATATATTAATTAAAATGAACCACAAACTTAATGGAAATTATATAGGCTCATCACATCTCACCAATCCTCTACATCTCCCATACCCAAGGGAACTTACTCACACATGAGAGAAGAAAGCATCATCGATATAATTAAATAAAGGGACTTCTTATTGATATTACCGTGGAGATCCACAATAAGAAATAGAAATAAATCCAACACAATTCAAGATGGGAAGAACAATATAAAACCCTAGTCTTGCAAGGTTGAGATCTCTCTCTCTCAAGTACAAGTAATGGCTATGGAGGTGTGGTGGCTAGGAGATAGAAGATCGTGGAGCGAGATGAAGAACGTCTCCCCCTTCTTCTCCGGATTTCTTATTTCTCCCTTCTGGATGGGATGGCGGCTCGTGTGTTCTGTTTTCGACCTCAGCCTCTTCACGAAAGTTGTCCCTTTTAATAAGACGAAGGGGATGGAAGCTATACGGCGGGAACTATACAGTCGGAAAAATATTCCCGCTGTATAGTTGCTCGTTAAATCTTCAGTTAATTCCCCTCGATTGCTTCCAAAGAGAGACTTTCTTGTTTTCGTCTGAATATTGTGTGTTTGCTGTTAAATCCTTCTATTGATGTTCAGAACCTGAAACACATATTAAAAACCAAGATTTCTTTGCTACAAAAGTATTAGCTTTAGGTAAAGCTAGAAAACCATCAAATCCAAACGAAAACCATCGATATAAACCATAAAAAATGTGTAGAATCTCATAGCTATCAACTCCCCCAAGCTTAGATGTTGCTCGCCCTTGAGTGACAAGGGAATAAGAAAGGATAGCGGAGATTCAAAACTGAAATAAAAGAACTTACAAGCTTGAATTGGTGTCAAATTGTTTTCTTCATATTTCCTGCAATCTTAAACATGATCATACACACAAGATTGCACTGAGTTCACTTCCTATCCATGTATATCTTTCTAGCAAATAAATCATATGCACGAGCGAGTGTCGAGAGTTTAGCTAGGAAAGTGAAACAAATCTTTTTGTTTTCTCTCTTATTGAGAGATGAAAACTTTTTGCTCTTGTTCCTTTAATCAATTAAGAGTACTCAAGTTTGCACCAAGAACATTTAATTTTAGAACAACTCACCTACTCCCACGTCAAAATTTCAAGACTCTCAAAGCAGCTTTTTCCTTTCCTTGTTTTTCAAAATCTTCAACTCTTTCATAGAGAAATCATGCCACTGTTTTTAACATGTTAATTGGAGCTGTGTTGCGCACTCGTGACCATGCCAATAGATAGAAGTTGAGCAATAGTGGGTCATAGGAGTACTACAACTGCACTTGGAATGTAAAACCACGAGGAGACTAAATTTTTTACACGTCATAGCATTGCAGCTACAGACGTTTACATAACTCAATAGCCTAAATCAAGTGGTTTCCCATATTTAGATCGTTCATTGGCCTGCGGAGTTAATAGTTCCCCATGGAGTACGACAGTATTTGTAGTGACACTCATAAAGGAATATCCTGCTGTAATTATTAGAAAAAGCAGTGGAATAATCTCTACTACTTCGAAGTATCCATTTTATCAGACAATTTAATTCAAGGGTGCTATCGAGTCTATTTACATTAAGCTCAATGGGGTTGAGTAGTTTCGAAAATCAAATCCTTTGGGCTAAACATGGACTCAAGTCATCTCTTGTATGCTTTTTCTTGTTGTAAAAATGTCGGAAATGTTAAGTCCATTGCTCATTGTTTCAAAGCTAGAAGAGGACACTAGCAAGGGAATATAATTTATAGGATAACAAGCTAGGTGGGAAGTGTCTCAAGTGCAAGCAAGTAAATAATTGTAGGATCAATTTAAAGTTGCAGGAGTGGTGATGGAAGGAATGTGATACCTCCTCTTGCTTGCTTTGTTCTCGTACTTGAGTCGAATCCTCTCTATATTTTCCTATTGCCAAGTCACCTGAAATTGAGCAATCTCCGAGAAAGAAAAAGAAACAAATTTGCAAATAAGGGTTATGGCTATTTTTTTGTGTTTTTGGTCTTAAGAATGCAAACTGAAAGTAAACATCAATTCTTGGGAAAGAAAATAAATCAAAATAAGAAATAAAAATATGAATGCAAGTTTGGAGGTTTTCAAAACCTCCCCCAAGATTAGTTTGTTGCCATGCTTAGTTGTTGCCGTCGTTCGGCGGTGGTTGATGGTGCTTCTGGTAGTAGTCAGGGAAGTAGGTCATGAAGTTACCAAAGGTGTGAGTTAAGGCACTCACATCTTCACTTACTCCATGCAGAGTTTGGTCGATCTCCTCGACGCGCTGGTTGAGCTGCAGAAAATCCTGATAGGGGACATTGTTGAACCCCTGTTGCCGTTGTGGCTGATTGGGTCATTGGTCCCAAGCCTGCTCCTCCTGCTGCTGCTGCTGTCCCTCCCAAGCTGGGTTGTACTCTTGCTGCTGCTGCTCCTGCTCATCCTGCTACCCTCCTTCTTCCTCTTCATCGGAGTCAGGATAGAGATCCGCCATGATTTCAGTCACTTGATCCTTGGTGAGGATCCAGTGGTCTCTTCCCTGAACCTCGAAGGCTTGCGGGCTAGGCAGTGGAACCTGACCATCCTGCATATCATTAATATAACCAAATTGATAGGCTCGGAGCCTCCTGTTAGCTCGGTAAACACCGAGGAAGCCACAAGCAGTTATATATCTGACATCCATAAGTATGGAGCCATCAACAGGTTGCGCAATAGGAATTACAATTTCAAGGGCTTGGATTAGGTGGGTTACCATTCCACCGATGCAAATATCACCTTTCCTTTTGTTGCTCTGGTGGAAGAGGTGCTAGAGAAATAGAGCTATAGGAGTGGGACTCTGCGGCGCATTAGGGAAGAGCGCCTTGGTGATCATGGCCATGTCTGCATTGGCCATAGAGCCGGTATCTCCTATTTCTAACAAAGTGTTAGCAAGAAACATAGCAAAGTAACAGATGGTTGGGTTCTTAATGGTGGACATCTTCTTCTGGTAGAAGTCCCTACCACCATTAACAAAAACAACCTCCCAAGTATTTGCACTCGAGACTCTATACAAGTTTGTAACAGTTGGTTCCCCTTCTTGAGGGAATCCATAAGCATTGAGGAATTGTTGATAGGTAATCTGATATGGCTGTTGGTTAACGACGAAATTTACCATGCATGCATTACCTTTATCCCTATAGTCATCATAGAAAGAGGCGAGGAACTCATGGCTAAGCCCTACATAGGTGTAGTGGTTGGCATTGGCAAGGTTGGCGAGCCCTGCATTTGCACACAGGTAGTCGAAGTCCACCTTCAACTCTGCCGAGTTGAGAAAGCCGTTATCGGCCCATCGTGTGGGCAGTACCTTCCTCGCGAAAACCATGGCATACTTGTTGTCGAGCTCAGCCCGGAGCCTCGAGCCCTCACCACGTTGTCGCTTGCTCTTGCAAAAAATACTACCGAGGTTTTTCATCTTGATGCACTAAGAAATTTCAACATAAAACCTTAGGCTTATAGTTTCTACATGATATATGAATGATTCTACGTGGAGGAATTCAATCCTAATGTGAGAAATAAAAAGATAAAATAAATCAAGCTTGAGTTCATCCACTAATTCAATGAGAGGATTTCAACCATCGAATTATGAAAATAAAGCATGGATAGGGAGAGAAACATACCGATCTATTGATTCCCCCACTCAAACGAATGAAATCCGTGAAGAATTGAGAGTTCTTGAGAGGTTTTGAGAGTTTTGGAGAGTGGGTTTGAGATAAATAATGAGAGGAGGAAGAACCTTGCCCTACCTCGACCCGTTTAAGTGGTCGGGCCAAACTATACGGCGGGAGCTATACGACTGGGTTAGGTAGCTCCCGCCGTATAGTTGTGGCGGCGGCGAGGGTTAGGGTTTCCCTTCGCTAGATCATAACTATATGGCCACAACTATACAGCCGAACCAAATGGTCCCGCCGTATAGTTGGTCGTCCAAGATTCTATATCCGAACCCTAAGTTTTGAGAATTTTGTCGATACCTATACGGCCGCAACTATACGGCTGGAATAAAATTCTCGCCGTATAGTTGGTCGTTAGACCTTATGGCACATGCTATTTCACCCAATTTTTCAGAGATGCATTTTTTTATCTGAACAATATTATTAAGGTAGTTTCTACAGATAAAACTCAAAGTTTATTTTCTACTCTAAATCTATGCTTATTCAGTCAGTATTTCTACTATTTTTTGACAACTGTATCTTTATGGGCGCGCTTCCGCAAAAATGTCTGTGAAAAAATTGTAGGAATGAGATGAACATCTTTATTATCTAACTTTAATTTATTTTATTGATATGATGGGTTGACTCCCATTAATCATTTTAGTTAAGAATGGTTGAATATTTCAACCCCTTCCCTATTCTCGAATTCTTACCTTTGGTTGTTCTTTATCAAAGGCACTTACCAAATGACCTCGTTTCGCCAGTGGAACATACCTTTCTCATGCTTGTAGTTTCTTTGGAAAATACTGGATTATTTCAGCATCATAAACATTCAAGATTATTTTCCCTCTAGCACAGTCAACTGACGCTCCTGCAGTGCTAAGAAAAGGTCTTCCAAGTATTATAGATAATCTTTCATCCTCCGGTATTTCAAGAATAATAAATTCAGTGGGAATAACATGCTCATCTATTCTAAGTAGAACATCCTCAATCATTCCAATAGGTTGTTTAGTGGATTTATCAGCCATCTGTAAAGTGATGGAAGTGGGGGGTACTCCCCTAATCCTAACCTTTTATAGAGGGAGTATGGCATTACACTAACTCCTGCACCTAAATCCCATAAAGCATTATGAATATCAGTTTTGCCTATTGAGCATGAAATAGGTGGTATCCCGGGATCCCCTGATTTAGACAATAGCCTTCCATTAATAGGGTAACTAGTTACCATGGCGACGGTTTCATTTATTTCTTTCTTTCTACTAAGAATGTCACGGAGAAATTTAGAATAGGCTGACACTTTTATTGCACCCGCAAATGGAATTTCTAGACAAAGATCATTAAGTTCCTTTGCGAAAGAATCCTAGATTGCCTCATCTGGTGCTTTCTTTTTACAGTTTGGATATGGAAATTTCTTACCTTATCTTTTACCTTTTGTGGAGGATCAGTCTCTTTAGTTGCTTTCTTTTGTTGTTTCTTACCATTCTTCTTTTCTATTGCAACAACTTCATCTTTCTTGCTTGTGTTTTCTTCTTCTCTTGGATCAACAGTTTCTGCATCAAAGTTATAATTGCCATCCTGTGTTTTGTTCTTCTCCTCCAAGGTTTGATCCTGTGTGTCTTGAGCAGTCTCATCTTGAGGATCCACCAATGTATAATCTTCCTGGCTTGCTTTGAGCAAGACCTTTTTATTTCGATCCTTTTCAGCTTTATATTCCGATGGTCATAACGGTCCTTTAACAACTGCACCTCTTCTTCTAACAACATTAGTAGAAATGGGAATATTTATATCATCATGAAGAAAAATTTGATAACCATATGCTATTTGTTCACATTGGGTTTCAATCATACTGAGGTACTTGTTAAATAATTTTATTTCTTGGCCAATTTCCTCATAATTTTCAGTAAGTTCACCAAAATCTTTTTATGTCTTTGAAATTGCTTATGCAAGTTATTATAAGACTTTTTCTATCGATGTTTCAATTCATGAAAAACTTTTCTAGTTTCATCCTCTTCAGTAAAAACTTGTAACAAATCTACTTTGTTTTCCTTGACAAGTTCTGAAGGTAAACCTTTTTCTTTCATGGTTTTGCGTATTTCAGGCATAATATCTGGATTTATACGAAGTATTACCTTTTCCAACTTAGTTCCAAAATCAGGATTATATAAAGAATCATTCTTAGCCCTAGTAGCCATTAATTCCAAGCATGCTTTAATATTTAAAGGATTTATCGATCCTCTTGCTGACAAATCTAGAAACTCTCTGCATTGGGTATTAAGACCGTGGTAAAATAAGTGGCAAACAGTTGACTCAGAATAGCCATGATTAGGAATACTATTGATCATTCCAAAAAAATCTTTCCCAGGCTTGTGGGTAGTTTTCTCCCACGTTCTGACTAAAGTTGCCTATATCATTTCTAAGTTTTGTTACCTTTGTAAAAGGATTAAACCTGTTTATGAATTTAGCAATGCAGTTTTCCAAACATTTAATATAATGGCGAGGGAAAGAATATAACTAGTCTACAGCTTTACCTCTGAGAGACCAACGAAATAGTTTTAGACGAGAGAATTCTCTTGGCAAACCTTTTTGTCCAAGTGATGTTATCACACGGTTGAACTCTCTAAGATGTCTTCCTGGGTCTTCATCTCCCCTTTCACTGAAAGCTTTTTCCTGGAAAATTTTAATAATTTCACCGTCAAATCGATATTCCCTAACTCCAGGATTACGAAATTATATTGGTTCTTTAAGAAATATAGAGTTTGGAGAACTATATTCTCTGAGATTATTCTCAGGTTTCTTGGGGGTTGTCCTATGAATGGACATGATTTCCATGAAGTCACTTAAGTTGTCAACTTTAACTTTATTCGATCTCAAAAGTTTTTCAATAATTTCCTCGCGCCTTTGAGTAGGCACGCGTTCAAGATAATCTGGTAGATAAGCCCTACCAGAGCGTATAGACCCTTTGTCTCCTAGGGAGACCATCTTTGAATAGAAACACCTGAAATGTCAAGCGACACAACACCTAGCATTAGCTCCCTGGAAATAGTGCCAGAAAATAGCTTGATGGCTGTAAGTGCACAGATCGTTTGTGGCTAGTTTTAAAGTTAAGATGTCGATCCCACAGGGAGCCCAAAGGTAAGTATTTATTGGTAAAGTCTTTATCGTACTCGAAGTTGTCACATGTCTTCGAGTGAATTGACTGCAAGAGTTGAAAATTAGAATAGAATTTGGATTTAAACGGAAGTATTTAAATAAAACTGAAATGTAAACTTCAGAAATAAAAAACATAAAAGTAAAGAGCGATTTGTTTGTTGTTTTCTACAGATGACGAAGTAGGTGTGGGGAGTTTCAGTTCATGGTGATAGTGAATGTGCCGGGTGGATGATTGATAAGTGTAACAATTATAATCTTATAAGTATGTGTGTAGGCGAGCAACCCATAATTAGAAGGAACTCCTCTTGGTAGATTTCATCTCAACTTTAATAATCCTACGAGCCTGTTTACCACAACCATGGTCAGTCACTAGACAATTAAGATCCTTCAGGTTGCTTAGCAATTAAGCTCCTTGGATCAGACTAATGCAATAAGCTTGGTGGTTCCTCGTTATCCTCGAGTCAAACTAGTTTCCCATTTATATCCTCGTGTCACCCGGGGGTCGCCGGTCTGCTAGCAAACAAAATTCTATGTATGTAGAACAAAGCATCATGTTGTTTGGGCCCTTAATTGGACAACAGGCATTAAGAATCCCACAGATAGCCAAGCACACATAATACAGTAATTAAAATCAACCACAAACTTAATGAAAATTATATAGGCACATCATATCTCACCAATCCCCTACATCTCCCATGCCCAAGGGAACTTACTCACACATGAGAGAAGAAAGCATCATCGATATAATTAAATAAAGGGAGTTCTTCTTGATATAACCATGGAGATCCATAATAAGAAATGGAAATAAATCCAACACAATTCAAGATGGGAAGAACAATCTCAAACCCTAGTCTTGCAAGGTGGAGATCTCTCTCCCTCTCTCAAGTACAAGTAATGGCTATGGAGGTTTGGTGGGTAGGAGATCAATGATCGTGGAGCGAGATGAAGAACATCTTTCCCTTCTTATCTGGATCTCTTCTTTCTCCCTTCTGGATGGGATGGCGGATTGTGTGTTCTGTTTTCAACCTGGACCTCTTCATGAATGTTGTCCCTTTTAATAATACGAAGGGGATGGTAGCTATACGGCAGGGAATATATGGCCTGAAAATATTCCCGCCGTATAGTTGCTCGTTAAAGCTTCAGTAAATGCCCCTCGATTGCTTCCAAAGAGAGACTTTCTTGTTTTCGTCTAAATATTGTGCTTTTGCTGTTAAATCCCTCTATTTATGTTCAGAACTGAAACACTTATTAAAAAGCAAGTTTTCTTTGCTACCAAAGTATTAGCGTTAGGTAAAGCTAGAATACCATCAAATCCAAATGAAAACCATGTATAGAAACCATAAAAATGTGTATAATCTCACAGTTATCAGAGGATACATCTTCCTCCTGGTGGAAGTTGCCAAGTTCACCAAGTGGATCGATGCTACGCCCGTCACCAACCAAACTGGTGCCATCGCTGTCTAGTTCTTCCAGTCCATTGTCTGCAAGTTTGGGGTGCCCCACAACATCATCACCGACAAGGGCACGAACTTCACCTCGAAGGAGTTCCAATACTTCTACGAAGGGCTCGGCATCAACATCACGTACGTGTTTGTGGCGCACCCGCAGACCAATGGGCAGGTCAAAAAGGCCAACAGCCTTGTCCGCAACGAGATCAAGAAGCGACTCGTGCGCCCTCTCGAACGATTGGTGGAAGCTTGGGAAGACAAATTACCCTCTGTCTTCTATAGCCTATGCACAATGCCAAACAGTGCCACCGGCTACACGCCCTTCTTCATGGTGCATTGAGCCAAAGCAATGCTGCCCACTGAGGTACGCTACAAGGCCCCACGGTTCATCGCTTATAGCGAGGCCGAATCAATGGCTTCACTCGAAAAAACCCGACCTATTGTATGAGGCCCGCGACATCTCCGTGGCCCGTTCATCGCTGTACCAACAAAGCCTTCACAACTACCATAGCCGATGGCTGCACCCAAGGTCCTTCGTCGAAGGAGACCTCGTCATATGACTCAATCAGAAAGGGCACCTAAAACTCGAGTCACCCTGGGAAGGCCCCTACATGGTCACTGAAGTAACCCCAGGTGGTGCCTACCGCCTCAAGGATGTCGAGTCCGGAGTAGCATACTCCAACCCCTGGAACGTTGCACAATAAGGCTTTTTAGCCAGGATACTCAGCCGAAACCTGTACTCCCTACTATGCGATGAATAAAATCTAAGTTCCTTAGCCAATATATCTTTTTATGCAAATTTACATTCGTACAACACACTCGGGGGCTGCACCTCACCCAATGACTTCGTTAACTCTTACGATAACGCATCACCTTGAGTAGCTGACCACGTCAGGCTAACGAAAAGTACATGCAAACTAACCAACAAAAAGCATTACGTGCAACACATTCTACAACTTTTACAAGGGCAGAAAATTCCCAACCGAAACTATACATATTTTACATTGCCTCGAATAATACTTGCATGACTGAACCAGGCTGAAGAAAAACATGTGTTCGCTTCTCAATTAAGTGCACACTATCTTCAGCATGGCGAGCCATGGCAGCATAGTGCGGGCGCATGTCCCACGCCATAGCATCCAGAGGAACAGGCGGTCCCGTCGCTATCTTCGCCAAGTCCACGTCCTGATGGTGCAGCCAAACAAGGGCCAGTGCCGCCTTTGCACCCGCAACAATCTATTGGTGCACAAGATCCTTCACGGTGTCTCCGCTCTGAAATTTCCCCAGCAGCCCTAGGAAACTAGATGGAGCCGTATCAAGGGGAACATGGCATCCCAGATAGACGCGAGTGACGATCTCGTGTGCTTCATAACCTAGAGCACCTGATGGACACGATCCTGCACCGTCGCAACCACTGTTGCTTGGTCACGTTCCATCTAGAAGAATCCTCCGGCCTCCAACTCCTATTGGGTGAGGCAGTTGAGCCAAATAGCAATGCGCTCTTTCTCTTCCCGCGGAAGAAGATTGACAACTGCAAAAGAGCGACAACTCAGAAGCCACAAATAATGGACGTGGCTGCAAAACAAATAAGAGGCACCCGGTGGCCACTTGCACTGAAGTTGTTCGCCAATCTGCCAAAATTGTTCGAGCACATACTCCTCCCTCATGGCAGCCCACTCTGTTTTGGATTTCCAAGCATCAGCGGCCATAGACGAAAAGGATTTCCCTCTCCAAGCTTCGAATGCGGTTAGGTAGCAACGGCAACTGTGGCACTTCACTTGTTGTCGAATGGGCAACGGCCAAAGAAACTGACGAAGTCACAGGATCAGCATTCGAAGGGCCCTAAGAGGCGCATAAATGACAAAGTATAAGGACAAATCAACTGGTAGCAGTAGAAGGAGAGGCATATATTCACATAAAGAGACACTACGTGGCAGTCTCAAAAGTTATCTAGTACAAAACATTACATAAAAAGCGAAGGCAAATCTAGAAAGACAACTAAGCAGCATATGGGCCCTGAGGGTGTGTCGCATCCGAAGCAGCCCTAGGCTTCTCGGCCAGCGTCGCAACCACCTTATTTTTGTCAATGGCATAATTGGCCATCAGCTCAACCAGACAAGGGTCATAGCGCTTGCAACATGAAGAGAAGGGGGAGAAGGCTACCTCAGTGTCGTCCGCTTCGACTGGCATCCTGGAGGTGTCCTGGTTCAGGTCCAACTGTGCGCCAGACGCTAGCTCCATTGCCATGCCAAGAGTAGCGCTTGCACCCTTCTAGGTATTCTTATACTACACATGCGCATCTCCTGTCAAGGCTTTCGCCAGGGAGTCGACGTCGTCGAGGGCCACGCCCTTCGGAAAGATCTCCCGGTAGAAGCGGCCGAGGACCTCTTTGGCCTTAGCCAAAGTTTCGATGGTGGAGTTGCAATGGTCTTTGACTACAGCAAATACGTCTGCGAGGGGATCCCCGTGATCCAAGATATCATGATCAAAGGCAATTCTTGTGGCATCTGCAAATGCATCAAATCAGGTTCAGATCATAGCAAGGAAAAAGGCCAAAATCTTGGACGGAAGTACTTAGGAAAAATCGAATAACCTACCAGACAATGCTTTGGAAGCAACCATCAGCTTCTCTGTTATCGCCTTCTCTCACAAGGCAGCGTTAGCTGCAAGCTTCTCCTCGCGCTCCTTGGCTTCCTGCTTGAAGCGCTCGAGGGCCTCCACATCATTTTTTTTCTTTGGTCTCTGCCTGGCTTCGACTCTTTTCGAGTGAGTCTAACTTGCGGAGAGCATTGTTGTTTTCATCTTCAAAAACCAGAAGAAGAAAATTCAAAAGATAAAGCTCCACCACATGCACCCAAAAAACACAAAATCAAAGTATGTACCTTGGCGCTATTGGAAGCTTTCCTCCAAGGAAAGATACTGCTGCCCGAGGCGCTGCAGGTCACGCACGAAGGGCTACAGCAAGAAAGCAGCAGCCAGAGGAATAAAATGTTCGGGGTCTCACCCGTAGCAATTTAGTAATACTTACATGACCACCCAAAGACTCTGAAGGTGCAGCCTGTGTATTCCGGGTAACAACCGCGTGAGTTATCGGCTTGGAGGAACTCGACGCGCCATCACCGGTGTTGGTCGTTATCTTCGAGGAAGGAACCGCAACTTCGGCGCTCACCGCCTTCGACTCCACAACCATCTCTTAAGTCTCATCCTGCATGGATTCACCTAAAAAGGACCTCCTGGTATAACATAGCAGGAGAGTCATATAAAGCACCAAGAAAGGCAAACTCAACAAAGTCAAAATATAGAAGCGTCAGATACTCACGAGGGGATGTCGGAAAGGTTCAGAAACAGTTTTGTGTTCTTCATCTTCATGGCCTTTGGCTGAGGAGCCACAGTCTGGATGGGCATCGCGGGAATGGGGGAGGTAGCACCTTGACCCGCAGTATGATGATGTAAGAAAGCGGGCCCCTTCAGTGTTGGAGGAGTTGTGGCATCCGAAGTTTTGCTTCAGGCTCTCTTGCAGAGAGTTCCCATCGCTAGGCTCAGGGGCTTCCTCTTCCGCCGGCGAGTGAGCAGCAGGGACCATGGACTCCGACTCCGCATCCCCGCCTTCTGGTGCAACCTAAAACTCCTTAGGAAGTGGAGGAATCATGTTCTCCACCTTAAGTTCCTACGAAACACCAAAAACGAAAGTCAAAATAAAGTACAGTGGACACAAACAAAACCGCATTACATGCAAGTAAATGTTCACCTGAGGAACTTCGTTCTTCACGCTGAATGATGCAGTCGACAACTTCGTCGAAAGCTCCTCATCGTCCTTGAAGCACAACAACGGTCTAAGGGCCCTATCGAGATAGGATGAGGACAACTCCTCATCCAAAACTCTCGTTGGGTCATGGACGTCGGCGTATAGGAACAATAGGTACGCCCTCGCTTGGAGGGGCTGCACCCGACGCTTGAGAAGGGTGCTGATGATGTCGAAGCCGCATACCTCCTTGCCTCACACCAACTGTAGATCGTCCACCCGCTTATACAACTTCCCGACCACTTCGGTTTCACCCGTACGGATGTCGTTCGACCATGAACGCTTCTAGGTGATCACCTTGCTGGCATCGAAGGGGGCCAACCCGTAATGCTGGCCATCCAGCTTGGGGTTGCGAATGTAGAACCACTTGTTCCTACATCCCTAGACGGATTCGCAGGGGTGGAAGGAGAAATACTGCTGGTTGGGGCGGATGGATATCCCGCACCTTCCTGGATCATACACTGCGCCTCCATGGCCAGACTACCTCTTCAAGGAATAAAGTTTCTTGAAGAGGCCAAAGTGTGGCTCGATTCTGAGGCAGGACTCACACAACATGATGAAGCACGCGATGTGCGAAAGAGAATTGGCTGATAACTGGTGAAGTTGAAGCCCATAAAGAAAAAGATCCCACGAAGAAATTCATGGGCAGGAAGCAAAAGGCCACGGATGAAAAATGCATAGAAAATTACCTAAAAACCTTCAGGTGGATCAGTATTACCTTCGACTTGGGAAGTTTGGTGTCGCCCTTCTCCTGCGGAATCATATGCGCCTCATGCAGGTGGTGTAGATCCACCTCCTACATTGTCGAACGCCTCCACCCCCGTTGGTGAAGCGCTCGACAATGGTCTTCTTGGCAGCGCCGATAGCGCTTGTCCCAGTGGCAGCGAAAACTTTAATTGGCTTGCCCATCTTGTTGGCGTGTCCTGCTGCATGGTATACACGAAGAAAGGAGGAAGGAAAAGTGCAAAGAATGTCCAGCGCAGGAGAAAGCATGGGATCTGGAAATGGTGGAGGCAAGATTAGTAAAAGCAGTGCAAGGACATCAAATGGCAGAGAAGAGAATTACCGTAGCCCCTAGCAGAATAAAAGGGATGAAGACGACAACACATAACCGTTGATCTACCAAATCTAACACGTGTCAACCATCGCATTGTACACGTGGAGGGTATCGCCCTGAACCGTTGGGAGCACGCCTTCCACTACGCGCAGAAATCAAGGCAACGCAGTAACTTTCATGTAAACTACACGTGACTGATCAAATTCCAGTCAGAAAGTGGGACCCACGATCATCCAGTCCCATCGTCTTTGCTGTCGCAAACGGTTGAGATCACCAGGCGTCATCAATGAAGTCAGCAACTCCCACAAGAAAAAGGCCAGCAATGGCTCTAATCTCTTGAATCAAGGCAAAAGTACTTACTCGAGTCTACAACTCGACCAAATACTTGGGGGATACTCCTATCAGGAGCGCTGGTCGTGCACCTAAAAATTTGGTATGTTCCTTGGATCAGTCAAAAACTACACGAGCTTCGAGTCCTCCTTCGAGCCTACGACTCCATTACAGACTCGGGTGCTACTCCCAACGGGAGCGCTGGCTACGTATTTGAAAACATTGGTCATCCGAAGCATTTCTAGATAATTGTATCATGTAACTGATGACTATAAGTCTCTGCTCAAGTCTATGACTCGAACAGACACTCGGAGGCTACTCCTATAGGGAGCGCTGGTCGCGCACCCTATGAATCAATTGATTGAGATACTTCGGATCCTTCACGACTCCATTAAAACATAACTTACGGAATAATCGGCAACTCTGCCCAAAATAATGCTAAGAGAGATAACGTCTCCTTAATCACCTGAAATGCCTCTTCGGCGATGAACTTTCGGATGTTGTGTCTACGACGCAAAGATAAGACCTACAAGTATAATCTGATGGCCTGGTAACGCACCCAACTGGGCTCTGCCAGTGATATTGCGTGTCAGCAGATACGATGAAAAATCCCGATGGACGCATTGGGTACATGACTTAAAAACACTAGCATTCGACTCCTGTAAGACCTCTATGGCCTGAGTCGAATTACGCCAGCAATTTCCGGATTCGAGTCCGGGGACTCGAGTCTGAGTAGATAGCATTGTTTTTCCCAAAGGCAGTTCACTGACCCCGTCCATCGGGAGGGTCAGGTATGCGTATCAACTATCCCTCTAAACTAATGAAAGGCACTCGAAAGATTTAAGAGTCTTCAGTCGAGTCTACGATTCGACTGAACACTCGGGGGCTACTAACATGGGTATGCCCTATGGGTAACCGATATTAGCCTACCTGGTTCGGTTCAGCAGAAGCCCATGAAGAAGGCGTACCTTAATCGTGAAGCCTAGCAGGATTTTGGGTGGCCCAAGCTCAGGGCGAATACGACTCCTTGGAGGACACGCTTTCTTTGGATAGGGAAAAACCCTAAAACTATTACCGACTAGGCCTATCCCCAAGACCTGGCCTATCTATATAAGGGCCAAGAGGGCACGGTGAGAAGGACCTACCTCATAACCTAGCATACACCTCTCAGATCCAATCTGCGCACTACTGTAACCTTCGACATCACCATTAACAAAGAGCTGATAAGTAGGAGTAGGGTTTTCCCTCCGGGTGCCTGAACCTGGGTAAACCTCGTGTCCTCGTGTTTCTTGTCTGTTAGCCTTTTCGCGATCTCCAGCGTCCCCTCCTTATCTAAAACCCAAGTCTATAACAATGGGCATTGATGAGTCGAACCCTCGTCAGTATCCATCACAATGTCCATAACTTTAGAACTCATCCAAATCCATCATGGAACTTTCTTCCATTATATTTTGCCACCTTAACCTGTAGCCTAAATTGAGATAATCTTAATTTGTATCTTGTGACAAAACTAGTACCAATGTACCTCTTTACAATGAACTATTTTTATAGTTCAAATGTAACACCTTACAATGAACTATCTGGATAGTGTCAATGTAACACCTTACAATGATCTATCTATCAGTGTAACACTTTACAATGAACTATTTGTTACTTCTATATACAAAATAATTCTTAGCTCTTCCAAAGATCATAAGAATATCCTCACTATCATCCAGTGATCATCTTATGAGTCACCCTGGTATATGCTCATAACATTTAGAGCATAGGACGTATCTACATATCACAGAATTGTTGATTAAGATATTCATATGATTTCACTCACCAAGTGTCAAAACACTTGAATATCATTTATCAAGATATCCATGTGATTTTACTCACCAAGTGTCAAAATACTCGAATCTCAATTATCAGTCTTATCCATGAGGCAAGAACCTTTATTGTCGTTCCCATATTGAACTTATTCAATATTTCATCTATATACATTTGGCATAACCATATTAGAGTCTCAATCTATCCAAACAGACATTGATGCCTAATATTTGGGTTTTGCCTAAGTCTTTTATCAAAATCTAATTTCAATGAAATTCTTAACTTGTGTCAAATAAAAGATACATCATTTCTAATCAATATTTCTTATACATAATGTATGGGAAATATGTCTCAGTGCTTTAACTTAATTTCTTGCAAATGCAAGCATTTTCATCATTTCTTATGAAATTAAATATTTTAACAATTTCATCATGGTGAAGATTCCAACTCCGCTATGTTTTTCCAACTATTGAAATTTGAATACATTTTTAGCATATTTTAATTTAACAAAACCCTTTGGACCATGTCATGTACACATCATAGGCAACCATTCTATTAGAATAATGTTGTTTTGTTTGTTCAACTAGCATATTCAACAATTGACATATGTAGTGGTTGCTACACAAATCCGTTCAGATTAAATATCGCTACGAAAGATCCAATCTTGTTGTATTCAAATCGTTTAACATTATTCAACAATTGACATATGTAGTGGTTGCTACACAAATCTGTTCAGACTAAATATCGCTACGAAAGATCAAATTTTGTTGTATTCAACTCCTTGAACATTATCATAAACTCTTTACTGACAGAGGGTATTCCAAGTTCATAAACTTAGTTTCTCGTGCATGGAACTATCACGAATTTTATGGCATCGAGCCATTTGATGGAGTCAGGTCCCATCATCGCTTATTTGCATCTAGTCGGTTCATCATTGTCAAACAATAATGATTCAATCTCAAATCTTAGTATTTGATTGTTTACCCGACCTACACGGTTCAATAGGAACTTATATCTCCGTGACCACAACCCTTGAGGTGCGTAAGCCATGAGCATTATGGCTGCCTCCGGGACACTTTTCGGTGCTGCACAACTCAATACATATGGCTTAGTTTCAATAACCTTATCAAAGTTCCATTTTCCTTCCACTTAACTTTTCGCGAAAAAATCCTTCTTAAGAAATTTGACGTTTCCAAGCAACAAACACTTTTGTATTCAGTTCTATGGAGGAATACCCAATTGTTATTCATAATAACTTACAAATACATTCTCATCCTACTTTGGTTGTTAATATTTTACTTATGCCAAGCATACCAAAATTTTAAGAAAAGAAAACTTGGGTTTCATACCAAACCATAACTCATATGGTATCATTTCAACGGATCATGATGAAGATCCTATGAGATTCGATTGGGCAATACAACCAATATACATAGACCGCCATCCAACTGCATCTATGACTAGAAGTCCACCTTCAGGTTATCATCCGAACCCCCTCCAGTATTAAGTTGCAAGCAACAAACAACTGCTTTAAGCAAAATGTGTAAGGTAAACAATCCACTTGTTCCATGAACAAGAGACCATTGTTTTCTCCCTAGTAGCAACAACACATCTACAACCGAAGAGATTTCTGTCACTTGCCTTGGAAACTAGAGGCATGAACCCACTATCGAGCATAAATACCCCCTCTTGGAGTCACTAGCAACTACTTGGCCAAGATAGCTAATAACAGCGAAGAGCATGCAAGATCACAAACAACACATACATGATAGAATCAAATAGACAAAACCATTAATCAATCTGACATAGTAATCTCAATATCCATTGGATCCCCACAAACACAACATGCATGATTACAAATATATTAGATCTTGATCTATACAAAAGCACAAGGAGGAGATACAACCGTCTAGCTACTACATGGACCCATAGTCCAAGGTAGAACTACTCACGCATCATAATGGAGAAGAAGGCCTCCGGAATGATCTCCCTTCCGGCAGGGTGCTGGGAGGAGCTTCAGATCCCCCCTGATCTAGGGACGATGGTGTTGGTGGCTACAGAAGGTTTCGTGGAGTTTTTATCGGGTTCCTAGGGTATCTGCATCGGGGGCTTCTTATAGGCGAAGAGGCGAGGTTGGGAGGCGGCCAGGGGCCCCACACCCTACCCAGGCGTGGGGTGGGCCTACCCGCGCCTAGGGGGGTCTGGCCACCCTAGTTCGCTTCTCCATCTCTCCTCTAGACTTCGTGTCTCCCACGGTAAAATATTGACTTTGACTTTTGTCCCGTCCAATTCCGAGAATATTGATATTCTGCCTTTCTGGAACTAAAAACAGAAGAAAACAGGCAATTGGCACTGTGGCAACTTGTTAATAGGTTAGTTCCAGAAAAGATATAAAAACACCTCAAAGTGTAGACAAAGCAAAGCAAAGTAGATACTAAACAAGCATGCAACATCAAAAATTATAGATACGTTTTCGACGTATCAAGCATCCCCAAGCTTAACTCCTGCTCGTCCTCGAGTAGGTAAGTGATAAAAGAATAATTTTGTAGGTGACATGCACCATCAAAACCAAGATCAAACCATTTGCAAGTATTGAAAGCTGGGAACAAAAAACTCTAAACATGTGCATGAGAAACGAAGTTCTAACAATAGGACAAAGTAACTATGCATGCAACATGAAAGGCTACAAACAAATATCATGAATAACATGCATTGAAAAATGTTTGTTTGTTTCACATACAGAAAACATGGCATAGTGGCAATCATCTTGTCCCTCATAGAGTAGCAAATAGATGCGTAGGACACCTTCAAAGTTTACAAGGGTGACTAGAAATAAATAGCAAAAGAAAAAGTAATATCACAATATGCATCAATCAATAAGTTTTGGGACACTGCACATAGAATGACAATTATGCTCTCTTAATGGTGCCTAAAGATAGAAAGTGGAGACTCAAATAATAGTGTAAAATGGCCCTTCATAGGGAATTAGGGATTTCAAGTTTCAAAAAGAGCTTCCAAAAATTATGGTACTTGTTAGCTTTCAGCCCTCATTGCCCCTATCATAAGCATCTTGAAGTGGTTAAGGTTAAAGTGAGCAAAGATGGAGTATATGCTTGACAAAGTATAAGTTGGCAATCTCAAGTCCCTTGAATACGAGGGCCACACCTCATGTTACTCAACTTCAGCACCTGTAAGTTCTTGTCATTGTAAGTACATGCATATCATAGAGAACCGCCAACGGGGTACCCCTTGCACATGGTACAAGAGCTATCCCATAACCAAAATAACAAGGCAAGAAGACAATGAGCATCTCAACAATCTTTTTATTTACTATATGCATAGCTTTTTATTGAGGATGCTTCATAGATAGCTCACTATGGTGATGCTGCAAGTTTCCACCATGATTAGGCATGGCTTAGGCTAGCGGCCTAGGCATTTCTCTAACACAAAATACATAACTCCATGGACTTACAAGTTCCCTCTTTATTTCACACCGGTGAAATCCATAGACAAAAGAGCATGATATCAATTGTGTACAAAGTACAAGTGCAATGTTGAATACGTTCCTGATACGTCGGAAACGTATCCATAATTTTTGATGCTCCATGCTTGTTTAGTATCTACTTTGCTTTTCTTTGTCTACACTTTGAGGTGTTTTTATATCTTTTCTGGAACTGACCTATTAACAAGTTGCCACAGTGCTAGTTGCCTGTTTTCTTATGTTTTTGGTTCAGAAAGGCAGAAAATCAATATTCTCGGAATTGTACGGGACAAAATCCAAACTAAATATTTTACCTTGGGAGACATGAATCTAGAATACGAGGAGGAGAAGCGAACCAGGGCGGCCAGACCCCCCCTAGGCGCGGGTGGGTCCTGTCCTGTGCCTGGGTAGGGTGTGGGGCCCCTGGCCGCCTCCCAGCCTCGCCTATTCGCCTATAAGAAGTCCCCGATGCAGAAACCCTAAGAACCCGATCAATATTTCACGAAACCTTCAGTAGCCTCCACCACCATCTTCCCTAGATCGGGGGGATCTGAAGTTCTTCCCGGCACCTTGCTAGAGGGGAGATCATCCCGGAGGCCTTCTCTCCGGTATGATGCGTGAGTAGTTCCACCTTGGACTATGGGTCCATGTAATAGTTAGTAAATGGTTGTATTTCCTCCTTTGTGCTTTCATGTATAGATCTTGTGAGCTCCGTTCATGATCAAGATCTAATCTATTTGTAATCATGCATGTTGTGTTTGCAGGGATCCGATGGATATTGAGATTGTTATTTCAGATTGATTAATGGTTTTGTCTTTACGATTCTATCATGTCTGTGTTGTTTGTGATCTTGCATGCTATCCGTTGTTAGTAGCTATCTTGTCCAAGTAGTTGCTAGTGACTCCAAGAGGGGGTATTTATGCTCGATAGTGGGTTCATGCCTCTAGTTTCCAAGGGAAGTGATAGAAATCTCTTCGATTGTAGATGTGCTATTGCTACTAGGGAGAAAAAAAGGTCTCTTTATAACATCCCAGCATATAGGACCTAACGAAGAGTAGATTTAGGAATATGAATTTTTGCATGCATTCATTTGAGAAAATGTGAGTAAATTTTTTGCAAAATAAAAACCTTGAAGTGATCAAAGTTTCTTTCTTACTTTGAGATAAGGTTTAGTCCTAAAGGAGGATTGTTATTAACTTTGATATTATCTTAAAGGAATTATGTGTGTTTTGAAATGAGTTTGGATTTTAAAACTTAAGTGTTTTATAATTTGAATGATTTTGATTTAAGATTTGAATCTTAAATTAATTAAGAGAAAAGTATTACAACTTAAATCTTATCTAAAAACAACATTGAATATGAAATTCATCTCATATACATAAACAAGTTACAAAGAATGAACTTACTGAAGTTATTCAAAACTTCACAATTTACAAAAAGAATAAAGAATAAGAATATTCTTTATTGATAAATATATAATCTTTATTACAAATGAATATAATAAAGATTACAAGAATTATAAAATAAAAAATACAAAAGAATAAGAAAATTACATTTGTATATTTACTAACTAGCCTACAACTAAATCTATACTAATCTTCATCCTTATCTTTGTACCTGCAAAACAAAGATTTAATAGAAAACAAAATAGGATTAGTGTTAGTATATTTCTTTCAGATATGTCAGTGAGGTGCACATGACAAACTCATCATTGAGAAATGTTATAAAGGGGCAAGTTTCACCAATATGAAAGATTACATCTTTCATAAATTTACAGCCAGAATGCAAATGATAGCCAAAAGGGACCAATTCACCAGCCAGGGTAAAAGTAGTTTGGTAATAGTAAGTTTAAATTTTCTGAACCTATCCACATGTACATAGCAGGCACACAAGCTTCTCACACACAAGCATGCAAGGGGTGTGCTGTCGACCTCACAAGCAGAGCCAGTATCAAAAAACCATAGCCCAGCCATGGAGAAGTACCTCAGTGCATCTCTCCACTACATAACACACCAGCACAACCAGGGTGAACAGTAGCCAACCCAAGAACAACAGCCAAAACCAACCACCCAGATCAATCCAAACATCACCAGGATGGTGACATAAGGAGGGGAATGGATTTGGTGGACATCAAGGTCAAGCCCAGGAGCTAGGAGGAGCAGGCAAGCTCAAGAGCAAGCTCAGGAGCTCAGCAAAAGCAGATCAAGATCCAGATCATGATCAATCTACTACATCCACATCAGAATCTGTGGTGAGCCTCATAAAACCATCACATGATTTAATCATATTATCTAAATACAAGCATGTGTTGTTTTATGAGATAATCTCTCAATAATCACCCAAGAGGAGTGCATCTATCCTAGAGATTTCAAGTATAAGGATAAGAAATCAAGCTCAAACCACAAGCACTAAACCCTCAGACCAGCATCACTGGGTTCAGGGTTATTTTTGCAACTTAGATCATTTTCATTTGATCTTATCAGATCAGGGCACATCTCTCAGAGAGAGTAGCACCTCTAAATCTATAAGTTTCAAACAAACTATTGCCCAATTAACTAGGAATTATATCCTAGAGCCGCAGACCAACATCATAGGCAGGAAAGTTAATAAAAGCTTCCATATCATCTTATCAGTTTTAATCATAAGCATAATCAAGCTAAGCCCAGAAATAAAAACCAAATCATTTGTGTACCAAAATACAATTGTGTCACAAGGACAAGTTCTTAATGAGCTAAAACCAATCTTTACTTAGCCTTCACAGATAAAAGGGAACAAATCAATAAATATCATTTTACTGAAGCCAAGTGCCAGGAATGAACCTTAAATTCATCTATACATCCATAGAAATCATTACAGGTAATGATTTGATTTAGTAAGTATAATCTCATACAAGCCAATATTATAATTGCAATAAGCAACTACTGAGAGAAGCTACTGTCAGTGTAAGCATTCTGACAGTAGAGTAAACTCTCAGATCAACAACATAATCCAATCAAGGATTTCATTGAAACACTAGCATGGATCATAGTGGATTACCACTAGAATAAATCACACACGCAACTAGCATCATCAAAGCTACTATCAATCATTAACGCAGCAGAGACATGTACACTTTCACCACAACATTCGATACATCCATCAGGAACAAATCCTGAATTCACCATACTCAGTATGCGGATAATCAATCCTAACCTTTCAATTACACGCCCTAGTATAAGAACCTCTCCTATGAGTTTGGCCTCCCAACCATGACCAACTGTCATCTCGGGTACTGCACAGGTGGACAATCTTCACAAGGTAGCCTTAGCTCAGACCTTGGCCGTGAGGGAGCTAATACTAAGGTACATAAGTTTCCTGTCAAGCCCTATCCAATCTTCGGGTATTGTGGTTGTACGATAAAATTGGAATGGTATCGCATCCAGACAACCATCAGTTTTATAAAAGGCTAAGGCTCATGCCTCAACATTTTCATCACCAAAATCATCAGTTTGTTCGGAAACACATGTCCAAAACATTTCAATAGAATGATCCATCATTCCAAGGTTTTCATAACCATTTTTCCACCAAGTATTCCCATCTAAAGTTGATCAAGTTTTATGCTTAACACTAGCATCTACAGGTGGGGGTGAGTAATAATGAAGGGGGGGGGGGTAAACTAGTGGAGTTTCAACTAAGTTCAATCTCATGCCTCAGGATGACATCAAGATTATCTAGCTTAGGCCAAATTTTATGCTCTTTATGCAACCTTCAAATATCTTTCTAGTATCTATAAGTCACTTGAGTACTTTCTAAGGAAGTAGCTTTGATAAAGAAATAAAGTAGAAAGCTTGCAAATAAAACTAGGATTGGGTTATCAAGTGGGTATGATCACATATGCTTAAGGCATATACTTGGCATGGTAACAAGTAAGGGTTTGTTTGCATCAGTAGAATATCTTGCAAGGGTTAGCTTGCACATTCACTAGTAGTATTATGCTTGCACAATATCAGTATAAGCTTGCCTTGTGCAGAGTAGTACATTAAGTTCTCCTCGGCTTCTTCTTCGTAGTATCCTCCTTCCTCCTCGTATCCTTGGTCAGTACTAGCGTCTATGAATAAATACGAGATACACAATCACTAAACAATACTTAACTACTTGCAATCATCACACACAAGGGTCATATAGATGATCTAGCATCATCACTAACATTACAAGATTAAAGCTTGGTTTAATTCCTTTTATTTTTAGAAAAGTAATTTCTACTCATTGAAAAACTACTTAAGATTTAATATTCTCCAAACCAAACATGGGATCATGTTGACACATGTCATCACCACATATTTTAGTCCATGGGAATGTGATTTAAAGTGGTGTCACAATTTAATAAGGTTTTACCCTTTTATTTTATTTCAATAAAATGACTAGAAATGCCTATGTAGCATTCTTTAATTACTTGAACATTATTTCTGCAAGTAAACCTATATATTTTTATATATTCTGAAAGGTATGGTTAAATTTGATTTTTGAGAGTTGGAATCAACTCAAAAGCTAGTATGGTTTACATTTGAAAAATGTTTGAATGCAGAAAAGCTTTTTCCTTGTTATTTTTACTAAAGATGATCTATATATCCAAATGACTTGAATCCAACGAGCTTGGATTCAGCATTCACAGACCTTTCCAACAAATTTGGTTTCATTCAATTTGGTGCACTGAATCGATCTGGTTTGATTTTTGAAAATGGGTACAGAAGTGTGTTTGAATTAAAAATAAAAAGATTTAATTCAAATCACTGGGCTGCGCGGGAAAAGTTACTGGGCCGGCCTGCTAAGCGCAGTGCTCCCGCGGGCTACTTAAGTGGGTGTCCCCACTTGCCATTGAGACAGGGAGGGGCGAAGCGGTACGGGGCAATGTGGGTCGTTCGATCTGATTCTAATCCAACGGCTGGGAGTCATCGTTGACGCGAGACAACGACGGCAAGAAAGAAACCTAGCGCGGCCAGTGAGGGGTGCTGGGGGCTCACCGGGGTGCTAGCGAGGGTCGGCGAGGCGGGCGAACGACGAAGTCAACGATGGCGAACTCAGGGGTGGTCGCGGCAGCTCCTGGGGTGGACGAAATTGATGGCTCCCTTCTTCTCCAGAGGCGGCGGGCTCTGGTGAAATTCTAGCGAGGTGGTGCTCGCCTTGCTCTGGGAATGGTGTGGCACGATCAGTGACGAGAGGGGAGTGAGATGGTGTGAAGAAATCGAGCGGGGGTGGCCTCTATTTATAGTCGAGCGAGGGGACCGATGGGGCGCAAGGTGAGCTCGTCGGGGGCGATGTTATAGGCGGCTATTGGCATGGGCGATGGTAGGGGACGGTGCAGTGTTCCCTGGCGATACTCAATGGCATGGTTTCGAGGCGTGGGGCGGTGCGGTTTGGTCTGGAACATGTGACGCTCTGCGCGGCAGAGGCGGCGTCTTCGACGGCGAGCGGTGGCTGTACGTCACGGGGCGGCGAACGGGGATGTCTGGCGGTCTCCTGGGTCGGTGGGGATTGTGTATGCACACGGCGAGGGCGGCGCGCAGTCTGTGGGCGCTGGTCGAGGGTGGTGCTCTGGCGCACGCTCGGCACGGTCGCTGGCGGTCTGGGCGCGGTCCGTGCGTGTGGTCCAGTGGTTGGCAAGGTTCGAGCGGTGGACAGGGAGTGGCGGTGGACGGTAGGCTGCCTCCCAGACATGCTATCTAGTCTTGTGTCTCCTCCTAGCTTGCTGTCAACTATGGGGTGGCATGGATGTGCTCGGCTGTTCACCATTGATGGCAATGGCAAGCTCACAGTGGTGCTAGTGCTTGGTTAATCTTCCTAGATGATCTACTGAGCTGGTTGTGAGCTAAATAGGGAACAACTTAGGCCAATTTTACTGCACACTATAGTGTTTGATGTTTGTTTGATTTGTATCTGCAACCTGTTTGATGAAATGGCCGCATCAATTCAAGTTTTGAATTTTGAAAAGATTTTTGGTGGTTTTTGAAAGTTGAGCTTGTTTGAGTGGTTTTTGAAAAAGTGGGATCTTCCCATATGATAAAGATTCAATTTTGAATTGTCATTTAAACTATGCATTTGAAAGTTTCTGGATGATCACAAAGTGGGCCTTGATACTTTGTTAGGAGTACATTCAAGGGGTGCAAAGATCCAGAAAAGTTGCTGTTAGGTTCTGAAAGTTTGAGACAGCCAAAGTAGGCATGGGAGTTAAATTGGTCAAAGTGACCATTCCTTTAATATATGTGTTTTGATTTACTTGTCTTTAGGAAAAGTGTGTGAAATGTTTTAGATGATGTTTATTTCACCTAAGAAACATTTTACAAGCAATGGAACAATCAAACAAGGTGGTTCCGAAGAATTTCAAAATCCATGCATACTCATATGCATGCATTCATAATTTTATTTAGAAAAGTTTTTGTTAACCCTAAATGTTGATGACTAATGCTTGATGATCTAAGCTTAGTATTTTTGGGATGTTACAAACCTTCCCCCCTTAAACAAAATCTCGTCCCGAGATTTGAAATTGGACGAAAAGATTATCTAGGATTTGAAGAGATCGGGAAACTCCGTCCTGATGTGATCTTCGCTCTCCCAGGTAGCTTCCTCTTCGGTGTGGTTGCTCCACTGAATCTTGAGAAACTTGATGCTTCGGGTTCGGGTAGTTCGAAACGCTTCTTCCAAAATACGGATGGGTACTTCGGGATAGGTTAGGTCATCGTTTATCTCTATGGTCTGATGGTTGATATTCTTGAACACTTCGGTCTTCTTGGAGACTTCGAGACACTTGCGAAGTAACGAGATATGGAACACATTGTGCACGGCTGACATCTCTTCGGGTAGCTCCAATTGATATGATACTTTTCCTCGATAGCTCATAATTTTGAAAGGTCCGATATATCTGGGGGCTAACTTTCCTTTGAGTTGGAAACGCTGCATTCCCTTCAATGGCGACACTTTCAGATAAACAAAATCTCCTATGTTGAAGGCGAGGTCTCTACGTCTCTTGTCGGCATAACTCTTCTATCGGGATTGGGCGGTCTTGAGGTGCTCACGAATCTTGTGAACCTTCTCTTCTGCTTCTCGTAGGATGTCGGGTTCGAAAATCTGACTCTCTCCTACTTCTGACCAGTTCAAAGGGGTACGACACTTCCTTCCGTACATAAACTCAAATGGGGCCATTTGCAAATTCACTTGGTAACTATTGTTGTAGGAAAATTCTGCAAACGCCAGACAGTCTTCCCACTTGGATCCATATTCTAACACACATGCTCTAAGCATATCTTCGAGTATTTGATTTACTCGCTCCGTTTGTCCATCGGTCTGAGGGTGTTACGTGGTACTAAAATCTAAGCGGGTTCCTAAACCTTCTTGGACTTTCTTCCAAAATCTCGAGGTAAACTGCGTTCCTCGATCCGATACTATGTTCTTGGGGACTCCGTGCAAACTAACGATTCTAGCGATGTACAACTCTGCTAGTTTCGAACTCTGATATGTGGTTTTGACGGGCAACTTTGGATAATCTGTCCACTATGACCCAGATAGAGTCATTTCCCCTACTAGAAGTAGGCAGTCCAGTGATAAAATCCATTCCTACAGAATCCCATTTCCATTCCGGAATGTGCAAAGGTTGCAACAATCCAGCGGGTCTTTGATGTCCTGCCTTGACTCGCTGACATATATCACACTTGGCGATATAGCTTCCTATTTCTCTTTTCATCTTATGCCACCAAAATTGCTCTTTCAGATCTTGATACATCTTAGTTCCTCCGGGATGGATAGAATAAAGAGTATCATGAGCCTCCTTCAAAATAACTTCTTTCAACTCAGAATCTGATGGTACACAAAGGCGTCCTTTGTACCACAAAACTCCTTCTTCGTCCTCGGTGAATCCAGGTACTTTGCCTGTACCGATACGACGCTTGATTCCTTCAATACTAGCATTTCCCTCCTGCGCCTCTTTAATCTGAACGATCAAAGTGGGCTAGAGTTCTATGCTAGCCAAAAATCCTTCACTTACTAATTCCATTCGAAAAGCTTCCATCTCTTTGTGCAAACTTGGTTGCTCATTCAAAATCATGGAGTTCAAGCGGCACGACAATCTGCTAAGGGCATCGGCTACTACGTTGGCTTTACCAGGGTGATAGTGAATGTCCAGATCGTAATCCTTGATTAGCTCGATCCATCTTCTCTACCTCATATTCAGCTCCTTCTGAGTGAATATATACTTTAGTCTCTTGTGATCCGAATAAATCTCACAACGATTTCCCATCAGGTAATGTCTCCATGTTTTCAGGGCTAGAACTACGGCTGCGAGTTCGAGGTCATGGGTTGGGTAATTTTGCTCATGTTGCTTCAATTGTCGGGATAGATAAGATATAACCTTGCCTTCTTGCATTAGCACACATCCGAGACCAATCTTGGATGCATCACGATACACATCGAAGGGCTTCGTGATATCCGGCATGATCAAGATTGGGGCTGAAATCAATCTCCTCTTGAGTTCTTGAAAACTCTCTTCACACTTGTCGGTCCATTCAAACTTCTTGTCCTTCTTCAGCAATTGGGTCATGGGTCGGGCGATACTCGAGAATCCTTCTACGAATTTGCGGTAATATCCCGCCAATCCGAGAAATGCACGAACTTGGGTTTGAGTGGTTGGGGCTTGCCAATCTTCTACATCTTTCACTTTGGCAGGGTCAACGGCAATTCCTTCGGCTGATACAATGTGAACGAGGAATCCTACCTCCTGTAACCAGAATTCACATTTGCTAAACTTGGCATACAGCTGATGCTCTCTAGGGGTTCCAAGAATGGTCCTTAGGTGTAGCTCATGTTCTTCTTCTGATTTGGAATAAATCAGAATGTCATTGATGAAAACAACGACAAACTTATCCAGGAAGTCCATAAAAATCTTATTCATGAGGTTCATGAAATAAGCGGGGGCGTTGGTTAATCCGAAAGACATGACAGTATACTCGTACAATCCATATCTGGTGGTAAAGGCAGTCTTTGGAATATCCTCCGCACGAATCTTGAGTTGATGATAACCAGTCCTAAGATCAATCTTATAAAACACTTTGGCACCGGTCAACTGATCAAACAAATCTTCGATCTTGGGCAAGGGGTATTTGTTCTTGATGGTGACATCATTCAACTTCCGATAATCCGTACACAAACGGTTACCTCCAACCTTCTTGTCCACAAACAAGACATGTGATCTCCATGGTGACGCACTTGGTTGAATCAATCCAATTTCTAGCATGGAATCCTGTTGCTTCTTCAGTTCTGCGAGCTCTGACGGGTTCATACTATAGGGTCTCTAGGCTATGGGTCCTGTTCTGGGGATTAGTTCAATGATAAACTCGATATCCCGATCTGGGGGCATACCGGGCAAAACATCTGGAAATACATGAGGGTATTCACAGACTATCCGGACTTGGTCAATGGTAGGTTGGTCTATACTCTTGTTACACTTGAATTGACGAGGTAAGGTTTCAGATATATGCTCGACTGATATTCCGGCGGTACTGGTCATAGTGATGGCTTTCTTGGCACAGTCAATCAATCCTTTATGTTTGGACATCCAATCCATTCCTAGTACTACTTCCAAACCTTTAGTTCTGAGTACTATCAGATTTGCATAAAAATCTATGCCATGGATTCGGATAGGGACGGCTTTGCAAATTTGCCTAGCCTTGGTGGTTGACCCGGGAATTTGCACAATCATCACATGCTTCAATTTGGTTGGTTGAATTTTACTAGTGCATGCAAATTCTTCGGTGACAAATGAATGCGATGCACCAGAGTCAAACAACACTCGTGCAAGTACTGAATTAACAGAAAACATACCCAACACGACGTCTGGCGCTTCCTGAGCTTCTTCAGCATGCATGAGAAAAAGACGGCCATTGCGGTTGAGTTCCCTGGGGCAAATCTTCTTCCGGGCTGAACACGACGCTGCTGCTGGGCTGGGGCATTGGCATTGGGGGCTGCGACATTCTTCTTGTTGGGGCACTCGTTGGAATAGTGGCCTTTATTTCCATAATCATAACAAGTCACTTGCGACTTGTCCTTGGCTGCGACAGGCACAACATTACTTCCAGTCCTAGGGGCAGGGTTGGTGTTGGCGGTAGCATTGTTGTTGTTGAACTTGGGTGGGGCATGGTTGAAATTGCTAGAGTTGCTGGGGTTGTTGTGACTTCCTCCGGGTCTAGGGTTTCCACGGTTGGGATAGGTTGGACGGTTCATCGGGGGTCTGTTGGTTCTTGGGGCAAATCCTGGAGATGGGTTGGGGCGATACTTTGGGGTCTGATGGGTTCCTGGTTGATGCATCATGTGATGCTTGCAGTTCTCATTGGCTTGGTTGATATTTCCTTCCATCTGGATAGCAGAGTCGACAAGGGCTTCAATATCCGCAAAGGTAATATTGACTAACACTGTCTGCATCTCGTCATGCAGACCATTCAGGAATCTTTCTTTCTTCTTGGCTTCAATGTCTATTTCATCCGGGGCATACCTAGCTAATGACAAAAATTTGTCACGGTATTCCACTACAGTCATCCTTCCTTGCTTCAGCTCTCTGAACTTGTCTCTCATTCCCTTGATCAAACCTGGTGGCACATGAGTTCTGCTAAACTTGACCTTGAATTCCTCCCAGGTCATCATCTGGCCTCCGGTCATTGCACGAACACTGTTCCACCATGCTCTAGCATCTCCGGCTAGATAATGGGTGGCAAATAGAACTTTCTCGTTGGCTTCCACTCCAGCGACTTCTAGGTTATTTTCCATGGTTTACAGCCAATCATCGGCGTCTAGGGGCTCTTCCGACTTAGTGAAAACAGGTGGGTTGGTGTTCTAGAAATTCTTGAGCTTAGATCCATGGTTGTCCTGATTTCCGTGGCCTTGGTTATTGTGGGCAAGTTGGGCAATTTGATGCAGGGTGGCTAGGTTGGCTTGACGTTCTGCTCTTTCAGCTTCGCGGTCAGAAGTCAACATTTGCAGAATCTGCAACATCGGGTCCGGGGCTGAACCACTTCCTCCACGTGGCATCTGAAGATTGAGGTAGATCATGAGAAAAGAGGGAAATTTCTAAGGTTTTGGGTCTTTGAAAAGTTTTTAAAATTTGACTCAGATTTTTCTAGCAACTTGCTTTTTCATTCATTCATTCATAGCACCCAATACAACACACACCACAACAAAGAAAAACAGATGGTTTTAAGAACCATCCTGAGAACTACGATACAGTGGGACCGAATACTACTCACTACGCTAGTGCTCAAGTGCTACTACTCCTTGGAATCTATGGCCTCATCATCATCGATGAAGGCGAAATCGTCCTCATCGGTGAAGAAATCCATAGCCTGATCCTCCAGAAAATCATCGTCATCGCTGAGATAAGAGTAAGGGTCTCCACGAAGATCCTCTCCGGCATTCTCCCTTTCCTCCAACTGCATGTCTCTCTCGTGGATGGTCTCCTCCAAAGATGAGATGCGGTGGAGAAGACGGGCAATGATGCGCTCCTTCTTGTCGAGCTGACAACGGAGAGACTTGCGATCTTTTGCTAGCATGGCGATGGTCTGGTCCTTTGTCTTGATGATGGCAGACTTGTGGTTGCAGTAGTCACGGCAGTTGTCCAATTCCTGCTGACGATCGTACATCATGAAGCTAAGGTGGTCCAATTGAGTTTTCAGCTCGGGGTGGTATGGGTCTTCCAGTGGTTGTCCATTTGCATCACGCCTTGGGAAAAACTCAAAGCGAGTACCCTTGATCTGATTGATGCTCTGCCCACACAGACGGGAAAGAGCTTCCTGCATTGCTCTGGCAAGTCCATCGAGCCAGTTGTTTTCCCTCAAGGTAAACTAAATTCCTTCCGCAGTGGGAGGTTCAATCTTTCCTCGGAGACTTGCAACAATTAGCCACTGCAGATCTTATCCTCCTTGATCATTGAGCTGTGCTTCGAAGAACTCGGGGTGCGGACGCTCCAGAAGTTCCGAAAGCTGATCCAAATCCCTCTCAAAGATAAGGTCTCCTCCATTCCCAAGTTGGTAAAACTTGTTGTACTTCACGTCCATCTATAAAAATAGAGGATGAGTAGGTTAGCAGAGTGACCAAGTGTGTCAAAATTTTATGTATTTTGCAAGAGTTTTTGAGGAACATGAATTTTTATGAAAGAATTAAAGAGATAAGAATGAGAATAAGTTTTTGTAAATATTTGTTTTCTTTGGTTTTGCAACTAAGTTTTTGGTTCAAACGTCCAGTCTAACTAGGGTCTCCTCTAGTCAGGATGGCTCTGATACCAACTTGTCAACACCCGGATTTTTCAATCCTAGATGCCTGTTATGCCATACATCGCAATCCCAGGATTACCATTTTTGCGAGACATAACAGAATTGGATACCATAGTACATCATCCATTACAAACGATACATAAGTTCTTACACAAATAGGGATCTCATGATCCAGTTCTTAATACAACATCAAGCAGCGGAATACGTAATAATAACGGTAGCGTAGGCGTAGCTCCATCTTTGGGGTCACAGGCAATGCTGACGATGGGAGATGATCCTAGTTGTCATAACCTTCCGGGGGTCCGTCTTCCAGGTACTCCTCTTCATAGTCTGGCCATGGGAATAGCCAGGGACAAAGCCATGAGTACTCTTTAAGTACTCGCAAACTAATACTAACAGGTAAAAGGGGTTTTTGGATAATAGGACACTAGGCTCTAGGGTTGTTTTGCAAAAGCCAGATTTATCTCTACTAAGTTCTAAAGCTAGTCACAATTTTTTAACTCCTAAGTGGGATCTTGTAACTCATGTCACAACCCTGTTGTGGTCAAGTCAAATTCTCAATTCATTTCACAAGTCATTTGGAAAAGTCTGACGGGGGAACAGTATGGCCACTCCAACTGTCCATAACCGCGGACGCGGCTATTCGAATAGTTTGACACTGTGCAGAGATTGTACACTTTCACCACAACATTCGATACATCCGTCAGGAACAAATCCTGAATTCACCATACTCAGTATGGGGATAATCAATCCTAACCTTTCAATTACACGCCCTAGTATAAGCACCTCTCCTGTGAGTTTGGCCTCCCAACCATGACCAACTGTCATCTCGGGTACTGCACAGGTGGACAATCTTCACAAGGTAGCCTCAGCTCAGACCTTGGCCGTGAGGGAGCTAATACTAAGGTACATAACAGTCAAGCCCTACCCAATCTTCGGGTATTGTGGTTGTGCGATAAAATTGGAATGGTATCGCATCCAGACAACCATCAGTTTTATAAACGGCTATAGCTCATGCCTCAACATTTTCATCACCAAAGTCATCAGTTTGTTCAGAAACACATGTCCAAAACATTGCAATAGAATGATCCATCATTCCAAGGTTTTCATAACCATTTTTCCACCAAGTATTCCCATCTAAAGTTGATCAAGTTTTATGCTTAACACTAGCATCTACAGGTGGGGGTGAGTACTAATGAAGGGGGGGTAAACTAGTGGAGTTTCAACTAAGTTCAATCTCATGCCTCAGGATGACATCAAGATTATCTAGCTTAGGCCAAATTTTATGCTCTTTATGCAACCTTCAAATATCTTTCTAGTATCTATAAGTCACTTGAGTTCTTTCTAAGGAAGTAGCTTTGATAAAGAAATAAAGTAGAAAGCTTGCAAATAAAACTAGGATTGGGTTATCAAGTGGGTATGATCACATATGCTTAAGGCATATAGTTGGCATGGTAACAAGTAAGGGTTTGTTTGCATCAGTAGAATATCTTGCAAGGGTTAGCTTGCACATTCACTAGTAGTATTAGGCTTGCACAATATCAGTATAAGCTTGCCTTGTGCAGAGCAGTGGTTGAAGTTCTCCTCGGCTTCTTCTTCGTAGTATCCTCCTTCCTCCTCGTATCCTTGGTCGGAACTAGCGTCTATGAATAAATACGAGGTACACAATCACCAAACAATACTTAACTACTTGCAATCATCACACACAAGGGTCCTATAGATGATCTAGAATCATTACTAACATTACAAGATTAAAGCTTGGTTTAATTCCTTTTATTTTTAGAAAAGTAATTTCTACTCATTGAAAAACTACTTAAGATTTAATATTCTCCAAACCAAACATGGGATCATGTTGACACATGTCATCAACACATATTTTAGTCCATGGGAATGTGATTTAAAGTGGTGTCACAATTTAATAAGGTTTTACCCTTTTATTTTAATTAAATAAAGTGGCTAGAAATGCCTATGTGGCATTCTTTTATTACTTGAACATTATTTCTGTAAGTAAACCTATATGTTTTTATATATTCTGAAAGGTATGATCAAATGTGATTTTTGAGTTGGAATCAACTCAAAAGCTATTATAGTTTAAATTTGAAAAATGTTTGAAAGCAGAAAAGCTTCTGCCTTGTTATTTTTACCATTGGTGATCTAAAGATCCAAATGATTTGAATCCAACGGGCTTGGATTAAGCATTTCAAGACCTTTATAACAAAATTGGTTTCATTCAATTTGGTTCACTGAATCGAGTTGGGTTGATTTTTGAAACTAGGTACGGAACTGTGTTTGAATGAAAATGGAAAAATCTAAATTCAAACGAATGGGCTGCGCGGGAACTGTTAACGGGCCGGCCCAGTGTCGCTCCACGGCGTGAGGCTCAACTGATAGGGGGGTTCCACCAGTCAGTGGCTCTTTAAACGCGAAGCGGTACGGGGCAATCTCATCCGCATGATCTAAGTCTAATCGAACGGCTGCTACTCATCGTCCACGTCGGGCGGCTATGAATAAATACGAGATACACAATCACTAAACAATACTTAACTACTTGCAATCATCACACACAAGGGTCATATAGATGATCTAGCATCATCACTAACATTACAAGATTAAAGCTTGGTTTAATTCCTTTTATTTTTAGAAAAGTAATTTCTACTCATTGAAAAACTACTTAAGATTTAATATTCTCCAAACCAAACATGGGATCATGTTGACACATGTCATCACCACATATTTTAGTCCATGGGAATGTGATTTAAAGTGGTGTCACAATTTAATAAGGTTTTACCCTTTTATTTTATTTCAATAAAATGACTAGAAATGCCTATGTACCATTCTTTAATTACTTGAACATTATTTCTGCAAGTAAACCTATATATTTTTATATATTCTGAAAGGTATGGTTAAATGTGATTTTTGAGAGTTGGAATCAACTCAAAAGCTAGTATGGTTTAAATTTGAAAAATGTTTGAATGTAGAAAAGCTTCTGCCTTGTTATTTTTACTAAAGATGATCTATAGATCCAAATGACTTGAATCCAACGGGCTTGGATTCAGCATTCACAGGCCTTTCCAACAAAGTTGGTTTCATTCAATTTGGTGCACTGAATCAATCTGGGTTGATTTTTGAAAATGGGTACAGAAGTGTGTTTGAATTAAAAAGAAAAAGATTTAATTCAAATCATTGGGCTGCGCGGGAAAAGTTACTGGGCCGGCCTGCTAAGCGCAGTGCTCCCGCGTGCTGCTTAAGTGGGTGTCCCCACTTGCCAGTGAGACAGGGAGGGGCGAAGCGGTACGGGGCAACGTGGGTCGTTCGATCTGATTCTAATCCAACGGCTGGGAGTCATCGTCGATGCGAGACAACGACGGCGAGAAAGAAACCTAGCGCGGCAGTGAGGGGTGCTGGGGGCTCACCGGGGTGCTGGCGAGGGTCGGGGAGGCGGGCGAACGACGAAGTCGACGATGGGGAACTCAGGGGTGGTCGCGGCAGCTCCTGGGGTGGACGAAATTGATGGCTCCCTTCTTCTCCAGAGACGGCGGGCTCCGGTGAAATTCCGGCGAGGTGGTGCTCGCCTTGCTCTGGGAATGGTGTGGCACGATCAGTGACGAGAGGGGAGTGAGATGGTGTGAAGAAATCGAGCGGGGGTGGCCTCTATTTATAGTCGAGCGAGGGGACCGACGGGGCGCAAGGTGAGCTCGTCGGGGGCGATGTTACAGGCGGCTATTGGCATGGGCGACGGTAGGGGACGGTGCGGTGTTCCCTGGCGATGCTCAACGGCATGGTTTCGAGGCGTGGGGCGGTGCGGTTTGGTCTGGAACATGAGACGCTCTGCGTGGCAGAGGCGGTGTCTTCGACGGCGAGCGGTGGTTGTACGTCACGGGGCGGCGAACGGGGATGTCTGGCGGTCTCCTGGGTCGGTGGGGATTGTGTATGCACGCGGCAAGGGCGGCGCGCGGTCTGTGGGCGCTGGTCGAGGGTGGTGCTCTGGCGCACGCTTGGCATGGTCGCTGGCGGTCTAGGCGCGGTCCGTGCGTGTGGTCCAGTGGTTGGCAAGGTTCAAGCAGTGGACAGGGAGTGGCGGTGGACGGTGGGCTGCCTCCCAGACATGCTGGCTAGGCTTGTGTCTCCTCCTAGCTTGCTTTCGACTATGGGTGGCATGGGTGTGCTCGGCTGTTCACCATTGATGGCAATGGCAAGCTCACAGTGGTGCTAGTGCTTGGTTAATCTTCCTAGATGATCTACTGAGCTGGTTGTGAGCTAAATAGGGAACAAGTTAGGCCAATTTTACTGCACACTATAGTGTTTGATTTTTGTTTGATATGTATCTGCAACCTGTTTGATGAAATGGCCGCATGAATTCAAGTTTTGAATTTTGAAAAGATTTTTGGTGGGTTTGCTAGGTTGGTGCTGGTGAGTCTGCAGATGCTTGGGTTTTGAAAGTTGAGCTTGTTTGAGTGGTTTTTGAAAAAGTGGGATCTTCCCATATGATAAAGATTCAATTTTGAATTGTCATTTAAACTATGCATTTGAAAGTTTCTGGATGATCACAAAGTGGGCCTTGATACTTTGTTAGGAGTACATTCAAGGGGTGCAAAGATTTAGAAAAGTTGCTGTTAGGTTCTGAAAGTTTGAGACAGCCAAAGTAGGCATGGGAGTTCAATTGGTCAAAGTGACCATTCCTTTAATATATGTGTTTTGATTTACTTGTCTTTAGGAAAAGTGTGGGAAATGTTTTAGATGATGTTTATTTCACCTAAGAAACATTTTACAAGCAATGAAACAATCAAACAAGGTGGTTCCAAAGAATTTCAAAATCCATGCATACTCATATGCATGCATTCATAATTTTATTTAGAAATGTTTTTGTTAACCCTAAATGTTGATGACTAATGCTTGATGATCTAAGGTTAGTATTTTTGGGATGTTACATCGACGGTGGCGGCATCGCCGGCCACGGGGTCGAGTCATAGGAGGAGGGGATAAGGTCGAGAGAGAGAGGGAGGCAGAGTGGGCCAAAACCCTTCGGGGTTACCTTTTTACCCTGCCCTACTGGGCCCACCCTGGCCCAATAAGCCCAAGGGGCCAGCCCAAGTTATTTAATAAATCTTTTGATCAATTACAAAAGACCAAAATACCCCTGACCTCAATAAAATTATAGAAAATAAAATAAAAGTCCAAAAATTGTACATAAAATATTTTTGGATTCACAATAATCCACTCTGTCCAAATAAAATAAGATATAAAATTTTGGACATTTAAATTTTTATAAGAATTTTGTAATTTATATATTCCTTATGGAATTTTACAAAATTATTCAAAGGTGATAAAAATAAATAAAAATCACTTTCATTATTTATTAATATTATAGTATTTTTGAAAAATACTAAATAAATATTTAGTAATAAATTTAATGTATAATTAATAATTCCTAAAAGAATTATTAAATTAATAAAAGTCAAATAAGAAGGGTAATTAAATGAAATAATTCAATATATGCAATAAATATTTAAAAAAAATTATAAATGCTTTATTAAAAGGGCACCTTTGTAGAGACCTCGGATCAAGTAAGATCCTAAGTCCCTGCGATTAACATGCTAGTCCCTAGATCAATAGCTAGCACTCACAGTCGATGAAATATCATGTAAAACACAAAGTCTTTATTACACGAAGAATCCAGAGTATGAATTTATTAAAAATTTGCTTAGCATTACGCTAGCTCAAATAACAGTGGAAACATAAAAGCAGCTTGAGTCCATCAATGCCCCAGGCTTGTCGAGTGTAGACTCGCGATCCCTACGCACCTTTCAATCTTCGAATTCTGCACATAAGACGTGCAGCCAACAAGTTGGGTCAATACTTTGAATGTATTGGCAAATTACACCAAGGAGAGAAAATACTATCTCTACATGCAAGGCTAGTTTAGGCTGTAGAGTTTATTTGCTCAAAGCTAGTTTTCTTAAGTAGAGAGAGGAAGAGAAAATTTTCCTACTTTGTAAATAATTGCTTAGATAAAATAAGGTCGAGTGGCACACGAGGATATCACGCACCAAGTGTCCAAATAACCAAACACTTGGATATTACGCACCAAGTGACCAAAATCCCACCCATTGGCGATATTACTCACGCCATGGGGTTTTAAAACTTTGTTTATAAAAGAGAGAGGAAGATCCTTCAGAGGCTCCATCCTTCAGATGCTCAATGTTGTTCTGTTTCCGTGAACACGGCTGATCGATCAGATTGCAATACTCTCGAGAGTTGGTGCACTTTACCCACAATCCACGATCAAGTCCTTTTTACAAACAAGACCATGGCGAGGCTTTCCCTTAGTAGCCCCTCTACCTTCTGGATCCAACCATGCCAAGAACCTCCAAATGTTGGTACCCAGGTGAGGTTTCCCACTAAGTACTAGGCCAAGACAGAGCCCATAATGTATTGTGGTTGCACTGGAAGCTTCTGAATTCTGGAACATGGCAGACTTCTTTGATTCCTGGGCGGCCGTCCTCCACCAAAATCTCACTCGTTGTCCCGACAACCATTTCGCCCAGAAGAAAACTTAGTTTTATTTTGAAGTGGATTTGAGAAGAAAAGTTTGCTCTAGAGAGCCTTTATACTTAGAAAAAATCTTTGTCTTTTGAACCCCCCAATGGTACTTTGTATATATAGCATAGCAAGCAATACTTAGAAAAAACAGGGGAACCTATTAGGAGGGTAAATCCTAAGTATAGAGCTACTCATGGCATACTACAAAAATCATCGCACTTGCAAAATAATACTAAGGAAAAATTCTACTAGAACATCCTACACATGAATACTACAGAATTTTGAAGATCACATGCATAGAATCAAAACTGGGACAAAAGTTATGAACAGGTGGTGTAACTTGCCTTGATCCGAGCAGCACTCTACACAATAGCACTCCTTAGCGCACTCCGAACAATCTATCGAATCACAAACATAGATCTGATCACAACTTGCTCAAAACATGTCACAGAGATAATCATGCATGCATTCAACATGGTATTTTATGCAAGATTGGTTCTTCTAAATTGACCAGGGTAGCATAATTGAGTTGCAATAGTGTTAAGGGTGTTACTAGGATTGATTTCCCATAGGTTTAGATCTATTTGGGTCACTAATACAATTTATAGGGTAAATAGGAGATCCAACCATCTAATTAGCCCCAAATTAGATCTAATGATCTTAATCAAGGTTTCATAATTTTTTCCAGTAGGTATTACGGAAACAAAGTCAACGCAACAAGAATCAACTAAAACGGAGTCCTAACTATTTTTCTATGAATTAAATACTCCAATCTAATTATTAAATTCTACACCTAAAACCCTATAGTAAACTTGGAATTTTATTGCAGATATGTGTTCTACATAAAATTATGAATCCAACGGTTTATTATAAGCTAAATTTGGCCAAGTATTTATTTTTATATGATTTTCGCAAGTTTTAAATCAATTCAGCCAAACAGATCTAACCCTAAATTGAAAACGTGCCAAGTGGCAGAAGCGGGTTGGGCCAGCTGGAAACGCGGCACGGGCGCGGCGCTGACGCGGCTGCATCGCGGTGCAGCCCGGTTGGCTGGTACCGCTTCGCCCAGCTTCTAATCTGGGCCGCTGCTTGCGGATCTGACGGTGAGAGGGAGCGGCGACTTACTGCGGCGGTGTCGTTGGTGAGGCGGCGGTGGCGGTGTCGGATGTGGTCGTCGGCGGCGATACGGCGGTTTCCCCGAGGCGGCGGAGTGGTCGACAGGGTGCAGCTGGCCCTTGCGGTCACGCTCGCGTCCTCGGCTTGATCCCTCTGGCTGGAGGTGGGGGATGACAGCGCGGCCCCACCTGTCGGTGGCAGCAGCGGGTGCGGGCTGGCCGAAGCAGCTTGCCGCGCTCTGCGGTAGACAAGCAGTTGGGCCTGGTTCGCTGGCCCGGTTAGGTTGTTTATTTTTTTATTCTTTTCTTTTCCATTTATGTTTCATTAATTCACTTGTAACTTTTGCATAGCAAGTCCAAGCTTGGTGAAACTTGTTTCCAATTTTTTGTAAAAATAAGGTGGTCAACATAGGACCATGGTTTAATGTTTTACAAAGTTTTTAGGAGGAACAATCTTGACTACAACAATAATTCCTTCATAAAGAAATCTTTAGTAGGGTTTTGATAGGTTTAGGTGTTAGGATTTTGTTGCAAAACTTATTTGTAGGATGCAATGATGCAAGGATGATGCATGCCACTAATAACATCCTAATATAAAATCTGGGATGTTACAAACCTATCCCCCCTTAAGAAGAATCTCGTCCTCGAGATTCGGGTTGGCTAGCAAATAGGTGTGCGTGTTCTGCCTTCATGTCTTCTTCACGCTCCCACGTAGCTTCTTCCTCGGAGTGGTGGTTCCATTGTACTTTGCAGAATATTATAGTCTTAGTGCGGGTAATCCTTTCGGTTGTTTCCAGTATTTTGATGGGTTTTTCCTCATAGGTAAGGTCATTCTCCAATTGAACCTCATCTAGGGGAACGGTGTCTCTTAGCGGTGTTTCGGCCATCTCCGGGTGACACTTCTTTAGTTGTGACACGTGAAACACATCATGAACAGTCAGTCCTTCCGATAATTACAACCGATAAGCAACTTCTCCTCTACGGGCCAGAACTTTATATGGTCCTATGAATCGTGGGGCTAACTTGCCCTTGATTCCGAACCTCTTAACTCCTCGTAGGGGTGAAACTCGGAGATACGCATGGTCCCCTATTTTATAAGTCACATCTCTGCGCTTGGAATCAGCATAACTCTTCTGTCGGGATTGGCTACCTTTAGCCTATCCTGAATCTGTCGTACCTTTTCTTCGGCATCCTTGATCAATTCAGGACCAAATAGACTACATTCACCAACTCCACTCCATAGTAGCGGAGTCCTACACTTCCTGCCATATAGAACTTCAAACGGAGCCATCTTGATACTTGTCTGGTAGCTGTTGTTGTACGAAAACTCAGCATACGGCAGGTTCTCATCCCAGCTAGACCCATAGTCTAGTGCACAGGCCCTCAACATATCTTCCAGAATCTGGTTCACCCTTTCAGTTTGGCCATCTGTCTGAGGGTGGAAGGCAGTACTGAATTCTAGTCGGGTTCCAAGAGACTCATGTAACTGTCGTCAAAACTTTGAAGTGAACTGGGTGCCTCTATCTGACACAATTCCCTTGGGAACACCATGCAGACTTACAATTCTTGTCATGTATATCTTAGCAAGCTTAGCACTTGTATACGTGGTCTTTACGGGGATGAAGTGAGCCACCTTAGTAAAGTGGTCCACCACTACCTAGATAGAATCAAATCCAAAACGAGTCTGGGGCAATCCCGTGATGAAATCCATGCCTACCTTGTCCCACTTCTAGTCGGGTATAGGTAGTGGTTTAAGTAGTCCTGCCGGTTTCTGATGCTCGGCTTTAACTCTATTACATACATCACACAGAGAAATATATTCGGCAATTTCTCTTTTTAGGTTATTCCACCAGAACCTATCCTTCACATCCATGTACATCTTCGTGTTACCTGGATGAATTGAGTATGGCGAATCATGAGCTTCCTGTAAAATCATCTTCCTGATATCAGGGTCATTGGGAACACACAAACGCTTCCCATACCACAGGGTTCCTTGTTCGTCCAGACGAAATTCTTTTGTTTTTCCTTCACTTATCCTGACTCTTATTTCTTCCAACTCTTTATCTCCCTTTTGTGCTTCCTGGATTCTTTCTTGGAAGGTGGACACTATTTCCATAGTTGCTACGTGTCCTTTTGGAACTATCTCTAGCCTGAGATCCTTGAATTGCTTGCATAGATCCTCTGGAAGTTCCCCTGCAGTAAGTCCATTCACATACACCTTACGACTTAAGGAATCAGCCACCACGTTTGCCTTTCCGGGATGGTACTGTAAATCCAAGTCATAATCCTTAATTAGCTCAAGCCATCTTCTTTGTCTCATATTCAACTCCTTTTGGGTGAAGATGTACTTCAAACTCTTGTGATCTATGACCACATCACAATGTTTTCCCATGAGGTAGTGTCTCCATACCTTGAGTGCATGAACCACAGACGCAAGTTCCAGATCATGTGTGGGGTAGTTGTGTTCGTGGTTCTTAAGTTGACGGGAGGCATAGGATACCACTTTCCCATCCTGCATCAATACACTTCCAAGTCCTTGTCGAGAAGCGTCACAATAGACTTGAAAATCCTTCTGGATATCAGGCAGACACAGGACTGGCGTCGTTACAAGGCGTTTCTTCAACTCTTGAAAACTTGCTTCACATGCCTCGGTCCATAGGAATTTCTTTTCCTTCTTCAATAGTTCCGTCATGGGTTTTGCTATTTTGGAAAAGTTTTCAATAAACCTCCGGTAATATCCTGTGAGGCCCAAGAAACTCCTAATATCCCCCACATTCTTGGGTGACTCCCATTCTGTCACGGAAGCTACCTTACTAGGATCTATGACAACTCCTTTTGCTGACACAACATGACCAAGGAATCCCACTTCCTTTAACCAGAACTCGCACTTGCTGAATTTGGCACACAACTTGTGTTCTCTTAGTTTCTCCATAATAAGGCGCAGATGTTTCTCATGTTCCTTCTCATCTTTAGAGTATATGAGTATATCATCTATGAATACCACGATAAACTTGTCCAAATATTCCATGAACACCTTGTTCATCATGGTCATGAAGTATGCTGGGGCATTGGTTAGACCAAAAGACATCACGGTGTGCTCATACAATCCGTATCTTGTGGTGAATGTTGTTTTGCGCACATCCTATTCTCGAATCTTTAGCTGAAAATAGCCTGATCGCGGATCGATCTTTGAGAACACACTTGCTCCCTTTAACTGGTCAAACAAGTCATTGATGTTGGGCAGAGGATACTTATCCTTAATCATCACTTCGTTCAACGAGCGGTAGTCCACAACCAGCCTCTTGGTTTTATCCTTCTTTTCCACAAATAGGACAGGCGCTCCCCAAGATGACGCGCTGGGTTGGATGAATCCCTTGTCCAATCGTTCCCTAAGCTGTTTCTTGAGTTCCTTTAACTCGTCCACATCCATCTTGTATGGTCTCTTAGCTATCGGCCCCGTGCCTGGCATCAAGTCAATGAGGAACTCGATATCACGATCGGGTGGCATTCCGGGTAGCTCCTTTGGGAAAACATCTGGGTATTCCTTTACAATAGGTACCTCCTCCAAGCTAACCCCCTTAAGAGAGTTCACCATGACTTCCTTAAGTGCGAAATTCGACTTGATGCGAATCCTTTTCCCTTCCGGTGTTGTGAGCGTGACAGTCCTTTTTGCACAATCTATGACTCCTTCATATTCGGTCATCCAATTCATGCCTAAGATTATGTCTAATCCTTGTGATTCTAGAACTACTAGACTTGTGGGAAAGATGTGTGTCCCAATCCTTAGTTCTAGTCCCCGGCAACCGGAGTTTGCCACTATTTCTCCCCCAGGAGAACTTACCCTTAGAGGAAAATTTATAGTCTCCGTTGGTATCTTTCCTCTATCCACAAATACCCTTGATATGAATGAATGCGATGCACTAGTATCAAAAAGAACAACTGCGGGAATAGAATTGAGTTTGAACTTACCAATCACAGAGTCTGGTGCATCACAAGCATCCTCCATAGAGACATGATTCACCGTGGCTTTGACAAATGGATTTGGCTTCTTCCCGTTTCCATTGCCATGGTTGTGTCCATTTCCATTCCCATTGCCATTTCCATTCTTCTTCTCGGGGCAAGAGGTTGCATAGTGCCCTGTCCTGTTGCACTTAAAGCATGTCACCTCACTGAGATCCTTTCCATTGCTGCCACTCCCATTGCGGTTTTTATGCCCACTGTGTTTGTGGCCGCCATGGTGATGACCGTTATGGTTGTGGCCATTATTATTATAAGGTGGTGGTGAGGAATTGCACTGCTTCTGGTACGGAACAGAGTGCTTGTGAGGGTTAGACTTCCTCTTGCGGTTTTCTATGCTCTTCCTTTTGGATTCCACCACAATGGCTCTATCCAGGAGTTCCTAAAAGTTGTCAAATTTCTGAGCCACAAGCTGAATGGATATCTCATCATTGAGTCCTCTTAAGAACTCCTCCTGTCTCTTGGCATCAGTGGAAACATCATCGGGTGCATAACGGACTAGCTTGTTGAAAAGCTCACCATACTCGGTGACAGAACGGTGCAGTTGGTGTAGGTCGCGAAATTCGCGCCTTTTCAGAGTCATGATACCGGCAGCCACATGATGAGTGCGAAAAGCTAACTCAAACTGATCCCAAGTGATAGCATCAATATCTGGGTGGGTGACTTGGTAGTTATCCCACCATTCTGCAGCAGGTCCTTCAAGCTGGTGTGCGGCATAACTTACCCGGTCGGCTCCGACAGCTTGCACGGTGTCTAGCTTCTTGTTGATTGTACGTAGCCAGTCATCTGCGATGATTGGTTCAGCGCTGCTTGTGAAGGTAGGTGGGTTCAACCTCAAAAACCGAGTCAAGCGATCCAGTTGAGGTGGTGGCGGAGGCGGTGGTGGTGGCGGGTTGTTGTTGTTTTGCATGTTCTGAGTGAGCAATTGGATCAGCTGGTTCTGAGTGGCCAAAAGTTGTGCTATTTCCGGAGGAATTTTGGTGTTCGCGCGTCTGGGCGGCATCTATGGGGTTTGAGTGAAAAGTTAAGAAATAGACAGAAAGACTAAGTAATAAACTCCTACCCTTATGAAAACACACCAAGCACACAAGACACACAAGATACATTAACACAACTTAACACAGAAAACAACCAAGTTTAACTAAACCAGAATTGTCTTGGTATTTATTACAATCGCGAATAACGTTCTACTATAGAATTAAAGGTGGTCCAACTATTACACATCTTCCACGCCTTCCTCCTCCTCGTCCTCGAACGAGTAGCCTTCCTGCTCTAGGGTTGTCTTGTACAACTCCATCTCCTTCGTGGTGGCTTCAAGCTTCTCTTGGAGGTTCTTTATCTCATCCTGCAGCTTCTTGGTAGTGGCTTCTAGCTGCTCCTGAAGTCCCTTATTCTCGCTTTGTAGCTCCTCTACTAGGCTTGACTTCTTCGCGGCTTCAAGTTGCTTTGCCAAGTCCCTCTTGGAAGCACGCACATCATTGATTATCTTGCAAAGGCCTTCGGTTTGCACTTCAGTTCCATCGATCTCCTGCTTGAGTTCCCTAATCCTCTTATTTTTATTTATCACCCTCTTCTCTTGGTTAGCGAACTTCTTCTCTTGGTCCTGGAACTTTATCTCTTGGAGCTTCATTGCCTCCTCCTGCTGCTTGATCATTTCTTCCTTCTCCTTGATGAGGGCGCATAACTCGTCGTTCTTCAATATCTCGAGGAAGGTACCCTTTTCAAGGTCATGGATGTGGCACTCCAAATCTTGATATTGGGTCCTTCGGTGCTTGGTAGAAGTTCTTTCCTCAAAGGTTAACTCCATGGGAATTCCTTCCTCATCTCGTCTTCCAAAGAGGCCGCCGCAGTGTCCCTGGAGAGCTTCATGATGACGTCCACATAGGCGACCAATGAGCTGCTGCAAGCTGATGCTAAGGGCCTTCTCCTTGGAATCGCTAACAATGTGGATTGCTATGTCTTCCTCCGGGTTCTTGCCTCGCTCTTTTCCTGGCTGGATGACTTTGACTCCCCAATAGCCGTCCTGGTGGAGTTTCTTCATTGTGCTCCCCTGGATTGTTGGAAGGGGAAGGTCCAAACGTGTGAGTAGGTCCATGAGGCATCCACCAAAGCGAAGGGGCTCGATGTCCGCGATGGTGTCGTAGAGGAAGCTTGTCATCTTTAAGTTAGAAGAATGAAAGTTAGATACTTAATCAAGTAGAGGGGAGCAGATACTAGAAGTGTGGAAAAATTAACTTAGTAGAAAAGCAAGTAAGGCACATAAGTTAGAGGTGGTTCCAATCCTAGGGTCACGGCCTACAGGCAACGATGTGCTATGATACCATCTGTAGAGACCTCGGATCAAGTAAGATCCTAAGTCCCTGTGATTAACATGCTAGTCCCTGGATCAATAGCTAGCACTCACAGTCGATGAAATATCATGTAAAACACAAAGTCTTTATTACACGAAGAATCCAGAGTATGAATTTATTACAAATTTTCTTAGCATTACGCTAGCTCAAATAACAGCGGAAACATAAAAGTAGCTTGAGTCCATCAATGCCCCAGGCTTGTCGAGTGTAGACTCGCGATCCCTACGCACCTTTCAATCTTCGGATTCTGCACATAAGACGTGCAGCCAACAAGTTGGGTCAATACTTTGAATGTATTGGCAAATTACACCAAGGAGAGAAAAGACTATCTCTACATGCAAGGCTAGTTTAGGCTGTAGAGTTCATTTGATCAAAGCTAGTTTTCTTAAGTAGAGAGAAGAAGAGAAAATTTTCCTACTTTGTAAACAACTGCTTAGATAAAATAAGGTCGAGTGGCACACGAGGATATTACGCACCAAGTGTCCAAACAACCAAACACTTGGATATTACGCACCAAGTGACCAAAATCCCACCCATTGGCGATATTACTGTAACATCCCAAAAATACTAAGCTTGGATCATCAAGCATTAGTCACCAACATTTAGGGTTAACAAAAACTTTTCTAAATAAAATTATGAATGCATGCATTTGAGTATGCATGGATTTTGAAATTCTTTGGAACCACCTTGTTCGATTGTTTCATTGCTTGTAAAATGTTTCTTAGGTGAAATAAACATCATCTAAAATATTTCCTACACTTTTCCTAAAGACAAGTAAATCAAAACACATATATTAAAGGAATGGTCACTTTGACCAATTTAACTCCTATGCCTACTTTGGCTGTCTCAAACTTTCAGAACCTAACAGAAACTTTTCTGGATCTTTGCACCCCTTGAATGTACTCCTAACAAAGTATCAAGGCCCACTTTGTGATCATCCAGAAACTTTCAAATGCATAGTTTAAATGACAATTCAAAATTGAATCTTTATCATATGGGAAGATCCCACTTTTTCAAAAACCACTCAAACAAGCTCAACTTTCAAAACCCAAGCATCTGCAGACTCACCAGCACCAACCTAGCAAACCCACCAAAAATCTTTTCAAAATTCAATACTTGAATTCATGCGGCCATTTCATCAAACAGGTTGCAGATACAAATCAAACAAACATCAAACACTATAGTGTGCAGTAAAATTGGCGTAACTTGTTCCCTATTTAGCTCACAACCAGCTCAGTAGATCATCTAGGAAGATTAACCAAGCACTAGCACCACTATGAGCTTGCCATTGCCATCAATGGTGAACAGCCGAGCACACCCATGCCATCCCATAGTCGACAGCAAGCTAGGAGGAGACACAAGCCTAGCCAGCATGTCTGGGAGGCAGCCCACCGTCCATCGCCACTCCCTGTCCACCGCTCGCACCTTGCCAACCACTAGACCACACGCACGGACCGCGCCTAGACCGCCAGCGACCATGCCGAGCGTGCGCCATAGCACCACCCTCGACCAAAGCCCATAGACCGCGCGCCGCCCTCGCTGCGTGCATACACAATCCCCACCGACCCAGGAGACCGCCAGACATCCCCGTTCGCCGCCCCGTGACGTATAGCCACCGCTCGCCGTCGAAGACGCCGCCTCTGCCGCGCAAAGCGTCGCATGTTCCAGACCAAACCGCACCGCCCCACGCCTCGAAACCATGTCGTTGAGCATCGCCAGGGAACACCGCACCGTCCCCTACCATCGCCCATGCCAATAGCCGCCTGTAACATCGCCCCCGACGAGCTCACCTTGCGCCCCGTCGGTCCCCTCGCTCGACTATAAATAGAGGCCACCCCCGCTCGATTTCTTCACACCATCTCACTCCCCTCTCGTCACTGATCGTGCCACACCATTCCCAGAGCAAGGCGAGCACCACCTCGCCGGAATTTCACTGGATCCCGCCGCCTCTGGAGAAGAAGGGAGCCATCGATTTCGTCCACCCCAAGAGCTGCCGCGACCATCCCCGAGTTCGCCATCGTCGACTTTGTCGTTCGCCCGCCTCGCCGACACTCGCCAGCACCCCGGTGAGCCCCCAGCACCCCTCACTGGTCGCGCTAGGTTTCTTTCTCGCCGACGTTGTCTCGCGTCGATGATGACTCCCAGCCGTTGGATTAGAATCAGATCGAACGACCCATGTTGCCCCATACCGCTTCGCCCCTCCCTGTCTCACTGGCAAGTGGGGACACCCACTTAAGCATCTCGCAGGAGCACTGCGCTTAGCAAGCCGGCCCAGAAACTTTTCCCGCGCAGCCCAGTGATTTGAATTAAATCTTTTTCTTTTTAATTCAAACACACTTCTGTACCCATTTTCAAAAATCAACCCAGATCGATTCAGTGCACCAAATTGAATGAAACCAATTTTATTGGAAAGGTCTATGAATGCTGAATCCAAGCCCGTTGGATTCAAGTCATTTGGATCTATAGATCATCCTTAGTAAAAATAACAAGGCAGAAGCTTTTATGCATTCAAACATTTTTCAAATTTAAACCATACTAGCTTTTGACTCGATTCCAACTCTCAAAAATCACATTTAACCATACCTTTCAGAATATATAAAAATATATAGCTTTACTTGCAGAAATAATGTTCAAGTAATTAAAGAATGCTACATAGGCATTTCTAGTCATTTTATTGAAATAAAATAAAAGGGTAAAACCTTATTAAATTGTGACACAACTTTAGATCACATTCCCATGGACTAAAATATGTGGTGATGACATGTGTCAACATGATCCCATGTTTGGTTTGGAGAATATTAAATCTTAAGTAGTTTCTCAATGAGTAGAAATTACTTTTCTAAAAATAAAAGGAATTAAACCAAGCTTTAATCTTGTAATGTTAGTGATGATGCTAGATCATCTATAGGACCCTTGTGTGTGATGATTGCAAGTAGTTAAGTATTGTTTGGTGATTGTGTACATCGTATTTATTTATAGACGCTAGTACCGACCAAGGATACGAGGAGGAAGGAGGATACTACGAAGAAGAAGCCGAGGAGAACTTAATGTACTGCTCTGCACAAGGCAAGCTTATATTGATATTGTGCAAGCCTAATACTACTAGTGAATGTGCAAGCTAACCCTTGCAAGATATTCTACTGATGCAAATAAACTCTTACTTGTTACCATGCCTACTATATGCCTTAAGCATCTGTGATCATACCCACTTGATAACCCAACCCTAGTTTTATTTGCAAGCTTTCTACTTTATTTCTTTATCAAAGCTACTTCCTTAGAGAGTACTCAAGTGACTTATATATACTAGAAAGATATTTGAAGGTTGCATAAAGAGCATAAAATTTGGCCTAATCTAGATAATCTTGATGTCATCCTGAGGCATGAGATTGAACTTAGTTGAAACTCCACTAGTTTACCACCCCTCATTAGTGCTCACCCCCACTTGTAGATGCTAGTGCTAAGCATAAAACTTGATCAACTTTAGATGGGATTATTTGGTGAAAATGGTTATGAAAACCTTAGAATGATGGATCATTCTACTGAGATGTTTTGACATGTGTTTCCGAACAACAGATGATTATGGTGATGAAAATGTTGAGGCATGAGCCTTAGCCCTTTATAAAACTGATGGTTGTCTAAATGCGATACAATTCCAATTTTATCGTACAACCACAATACCCGAAGATTGGGTAGGGCTTGACTGGAAACTTATATACCTTAGTATTAGTTCCCTCACGGCCAAGGTCTAAGCTGAGGCTACCTTGTGAAGATTGTCCACCTGTGCAGTACCCAAGATGACAGCTAGTCATGGTTGAGAGGCCAAATTCACAGGAGAGGTGCTTATACTAGGGCGTGTAATTGAAAGGTTAGGATTGATTATCCGCATACTGAGTATGGTGAATTTAGGATTTGTTCCTGACGGATGTATCGAATGTTGTGGTGAAAGTGTACAATCTCTGCAGAGTGTCAAACTATTCGAATAGCCACGTCCGCGGTTATGGACAGTTGGAGTGGCCATACTGTTCCCCCGTCAGACTTTTCAAAAAGACTTGTGAAATGAATTGAGACTTTGACTTGACCACAACAGGGTTGTGACATGAGTTACAAGATCCCACTTAGGAGTTATAAATTTGTGACTAGCTTTAGAACTTAGTAGAGATAAATCTGGCTTTTGCAAAACAACCCTAGAGACTAGTGTCCTATTATCCAAAAACCCCTTTTACCTGTTAGTATTAGTTTGCGAGTACTTAAAGAGTACTCATGGCTTTTTCCCTAGCTATTCCCATGGCCAGACTATGACGAGGAGTACCTGGAAGACGGACCCCCGGAAGGTTATGACAACTAGGATCATCTCCCATCGTCAGCATTGCCTGTGACCCTGAAGATGGAGCTTCGCCTATGCTACCGTTATTATTACGTATTCCGCTGCTTGATGTTGTATTAAGAACTGGATCATGAGATCCCTATTTGTGTAAGAACTTATGTATCGTTTGTAATGGATGATGTACTATGGTATCCAATTCTGTTATGTCTCACAAAAATGGTAATCCTGGGATTGCGATGTATGTCATAACAGGCATCTAGGATTGAAAAATCCGGGTGTTGACAATTACTCACGCCATGGGGTTTTAAAACTTTGTTTAGAAAAGAGAGAGAGGAAGATACTTCAGAGGCTCCATCCTTCAGATGCTCAATGTTGTTCTGTTTCCGTGAACATGGATGACCGATCATATTGGAATACTCTCGAGAGTTGGTGCACTTTACCCACAATCCACGATCAAGTCCTTTTTACAGACAAGACCATGGCGAGGCTTTCCCTTAGTAGCCCCTCTACCTTCTGGATCCAACCGTGCCAAGAACCTCCAAATGTTGGTACCCAGGTGAGGTTTCCCACTAAGTACTAGGCCAAGACAGAGCCCATAATGTATTGTGGTTGCATTGGAAGCTTCTGAATTTTGGAACATGCCAGACTTCTTTGATTCCTGGGCAGCCGTCCTCCACCAAAATCTCACTCGTTGTCCCGACAACCATTCCGCCCAGAAGAAAACTTAGTTTTATTTTGAAGTGGATTTGAGAAGAAAAGTTTGCTCTAGAGATCCTTTATACTTAGAAAAATTCTTTGTCTTTCGAACCCCCCAACGGTACTTTGTATATATAACATAGCAAGCAATACTTAGCAAAAACAGGGGAACCTATTAGGAGGGTAAATCCTAAGTATAGAGCTACTCATGGCATACTACAAAAATCATCGCACTTGCAAAATAATACTAAGGAAAAATTCTACTAGAACATCCTACACATGCATACTACAGAATTTTGAAGATCACATGCATAGAATCAAAACTGGGACAAAAGTTATGAACAAGTGGTGTAACTTGCCTTGATCCGAGCAGCACTCTACACAATAGCACTCCTTAGCGCACTCCGAACAATCTATCGAATCACAAACATAGATCTGATCACAACTTGCTCAAAACATGTCACAGAGATAATCATGCATGCATGCAACATGGTATTTTATGCAAGATTGGTTCTTCTAAATTGACCAGGGTAGCATAATTGAGTTGCAATAGTGTTAAGGGTGTTACTAGGATTGATTTCCCATAGGTTTAGATCTATTTAGGTCACTAATACAATTTATAGGGTAAATAGGAGATCCAACCATCTAATTAGCCCCAAATTAGATCTAATGATCTTAAGCAAGGTTTCATAATTTTGTCCAGTAGGTATTACGGAAACAAAGTCAACGCAACAAGAATCAACTAAAATAGAGTCCTAACTATTTTTCTATGAATTAAATACTCCAATCTAATGATTAAATTCTACACCTAAAACCCTACTGTAAACTTGGAATTTTATTGCAGATATGTGTTCTACATAAAATTATGAATCCAACGGTTTATTATAAGCTAAATTTGGCCAAGTATTTATTTTTATATGATTTTCGCAAGTTTTAAATCAATTCAGCGAAACAGATCTAACCCTAAATTGAAAACGTGCCAAGTGGCAGAAGCGGGTTGGGCCAGCTGGAAACGCGGCACGGGCGCGGCGCTGACGCGGCTGCCACGCGGCACAGCGCGGTTGGCTGGTACCGCTTCGCCTAGCTTCTAATCTGGGCCGCTGCTTGCGGATCTGACGGTGAGAGGGAGCGGCGACTTACTGCGGCGGTGTCGTTGGCGAGGCGGCGGCGGCGGTGTCGGATGTGGTCGTCAGCGGCGATACGGCGGTTTCCCCGAGGCGGCGGAGTGGTCGATGGGGTGCAGCTGGCCCTTGCGGTCACCCTCGCGTCCTCGGCTTGGTCCCTCTGCTCCTCTCTCTCCCTCGGCTGGAAGTTCCTCTCCTCGATCCCGATGGGCTCCGGCGAGCAATTGCCGGCGACCCTCTGCGATTCGAAAGGAACGAGTTAGATGGGGGGTAGGGTAGGTTGGGGCGAGTAGTGTGGAAGGTAGAACAGGGCTCGAGGTGCTCTGGAGGGTCGCTAACCTCGAGCTCCGACGGTGGATTGCTCCGGCGAGATCGGAAATTTTGCGAAACGGCGCTAGGGATTGAGAAAACACAAAAAGACGGTGGAGGCCGAAGCAGCGGTATAAGAGGGGAAGATTTCTTGGAGTAGGGGGCACGAATTCGAATGGAGGACGGATAATCGCGCGGATTTTGAATCGGAATCGTGTTCAACAGAGACTCTGGCTGGAGGTGGGGGATGACAGCGCGGCCCCACCTGTCGGTGGCAGCAGCGGGTGCGGGCTGGCCGAAGCAGCTTCCCGCGCTCTGCGGTAGACAGGCAATTGGGCCTGGTTCACTGGCCCGGTTAGGTTGTTTAGTTTTTTTTATTCTTTTCTTTTCCATTTCTGTTTCATTAATTCACTTGTAAATTTTGCATAGCAAGTCCAAGCTTGGTGAAACTTGTTTCCAAATTTTTGTAAAAATAAGGTGGTCAACATAGGACCATGGTTTAATGTTTTACAAAGTTTTTAGGAGGAACAAGCTTGACTACAACAATAATGCCTTCATAAAGAAATCTTTAATAGGGTTTTGATAGGTTTAGGTGTTAGGATTTTGTTGCAAAACTTATTTGTAGGATGCAATGATGCAAGGATGATGTATGCCACTAATAACATCCTAATATAAAATTTGGGATGTTACAACCTTATATAGGGAAAATGCATATAGAATTAAATAATGCATTACATTACTCGCATAAGCATTTTGCTTCTTTAAATATTGTCCTTACCGGGCAATAATGATGTTTTTGTAGAACTAGAAGCTCAAGGTCCAGTGCAAGCATCAGACTTCACTACCTTGCCATCACAAGGCAAGTTCATCACTTGCTCATGTCCTTTGAAGAGTCTTTATCAAAGTATTTGCAAATTGTGTGTTATCATATATACTATAAAAGAAAGAAAATATTTTTTTCATAAATAAAGAAATCATAGATATCATCCTATATGATGATATAATGGAGCAATAGAACTTATAGTTCTAATTGCAACAATGATGATCAAATAGGGACTTAATAACCCCTGACATCAGTGATTCTAGCGCCGTATATTACGCGTTAGCCATGAGATTTGGAATGGGACGGAGAAGTCAGCTGTATCTTCTTCCTCTCGCATGAAGCCGGATGTGCAGGTCGTGGCTGTTATCCTCGTAGCGTGCATATTGATTGGTAATTCATAGAGGATATGCAGCATATGGGTTGGAACCCTCATCGTCCCACGATAGTTCTGGCATCTAACGGTTTGTACAAACCATTGTCGTAATTCATTATGTGGCCATGGTGTACACCAAGGAGGCATGCGGGGTCGCGAAGGGGGCAGTGATTGGCTTGGACCAACTACTGGGCCCCACATCATGGAATTGTGGACGGGAAAGTACGCCCGGTTGTGCAACAAGGAGTTGATCTCTCATGGGTAAAGTAACGCGCCTCTTTAGAGTATAAGAACTATAACTTGTTACTCCCTGTTTCGGGAAGGAGCTACGAACGCGGCAGGAAAGGAACTCCATGAAAGTTCTGGTCAACCTGTGAAGGCTGATTGTCATAGTTTTTCGGAATAAAATCAACCTTTGAAGAAATATTTACAAAAACTGCATAGTGCCAAGGATTTATAATCCAAGTTGGTAGTTAGAGCATCAAACTTCCCACCTTGCATATAATGAACTTGTTGGGTAACACTGTTACTCATTCTTTCCTTTGATCCCTTGCTTAGACTCTGAGGATCCCGAAGACGTGCCAATGTATGCAGCCGAATGCCAAGAAGACGTGTTCTACAAGGAACCTGATCTATCCGGAGGAGTTGAAGGCATGGACTACGAGATCCACTACGGTGTCGATGAGAACGAGTCCACTTAAGTGTCTAGTTAGTAGTAACTAACGGAGCCGAGCAGCATGAACTCTATAGAATAAGCTGTTAAGCCCCACTCCTAGTTGGAGTTGCTACTTTTAAATTTCCGCTGAACACTTTATATTTTGGTTTGTAAGTTGGATCTTTTGGAAGTCTTGAACTTCCGATATTGTAATAATAATAATGTGTGTACTTTTGTAATATGGACCCGCAATGTTTCAGTTGTACCACTCTGAGGGATGTGATATTTACGGAACAGTGTTCTGTGGATGTCATGTCAACGACTATAGTGTACTACACATGCAGTGGTATGCTGGATCACCGTAGTTGGTATCAGAGCAAATTGCTTTGACCTTAGGTTGGAAACCTAGTAAAGGGTATTACCTGTAGGAGATTTGGCAACGATGAAGAATTCTCTAAAAGTAATATAATGGGTATTAAAATGAGAATATTCCGTTATATATTTTAGTGCGATGATTCTTTGTTATGATGCAATATGTCATTGGATACTAATCAAAATTATTTTTCTGATATACACAGTTATGGCACCAAAGTTTCCATAAAAGACGTTGGTAAGGAAAGAGGAGACTCTTGATGATTATCAAGGATCATTTACAGACCAACTTCATCAACTTTTAAAGCTCTTTAATTGTCCCAATATAATTCCACTGAACACTATGACTTATCTAGATGGCCGAATGTTATCCAAGTATCGTCTGAGTATACAACTTCTAGAGAAGCTTGGATTATACCACGATCTACCCATAGGAGAAGGTAGGAGTCATTTAGCAGCCTATCATGTTGCTGTTGTGGAGGCGATAGCTAATCTCCGGGAGCAGAAAACTAAGGAGTTAGAAGGTAGCACATTTTCTGTGATACCCCATGATTCCATAGACTCGGAGCCTATACCGGATCATCTTAATTTGGTTAAGAAGCATCCTAAGATAGCTTCCAAGTTTATGGATAGATACCAAACACTCGTTGCATCTCTTTATAAGACCCATCAAGTGATTGTCGAGGACAAAAATGACATGTTAGAGGATCTAACTGATCCGGAAAGGAGGAAGCAGTTAGCATTCCAACTAGAGAAAGAAGCAAGTAGTAGTGCAACACCTATTTTTAAGGATATACCTATAGATCCGGAATATTTTACACCATATCCTTATTCACCAAGACCTGAACCTACACATGATCCTACTATAGATATGCTGTATGCAGTACCACAAGGCTCAGAGGATGGTTCTGACTCAGAACTTCCTATTGGGAATTCAGATGGTTGGAGGATGGGATCATATAATGGATCTCATGAACATCAGATGTCCATAGATGGTTCTGACAGAAATGTTGGACAATCTAGTTGGATGGGTGCACGGATGAATCCTACTAATAGAAGTAGAAATACCATGTCAATAGATGATCAGGATGAAGAAGAAGATCCTGAGGAGAGAGTGTTTGAATCATCAACATCTTCTCAAAGCCCAGGGAATATACATTATCCAGTATTTAACTATCTTGCCCATGAGAGCACCTGGGGAGCAGCAGGATCCGTGTATCCTGTTGACCACTCAAGAAATGAAGCTCAGGTGATGCAGGCTGGAGATAATGTTGAATATGTTTCTGAAGACTTTTCAACTGAGCTGGAGGGAGTCGATGCACTCAGGTTGAGTAATGACTCAAGTCCTGACACTTCAGATACAGAGTATGTTCCTTCTGAAAGGCCATTTGTTCCACAAACTGTGCGACGGACAACACGTCATCATGGTTGGACAACAGGCATGTATGATGAGCATAGTTATTACTAGAAAGAGACAAGTAGTCAACAATATTAAGCACTGTGTATTGTACTCCAAGGAATAAGGTAGTGAGATGAATACGGTAGTTTTGTGAATATAACTATACGGTATATGTTGTAAGAACTTTGTATCATTATGATATCATGTATAATATGTGAAATGCATATTTGGATTTTGTTTGGATATTTATTGTGTGACTAGTTATGTGCGTAAAGTCGAGCTCAGAACACATGTGCATGATGTAATTATGAGTATTCGCTTTATGTTGCAGGACTAGGGGGTCATGGATACGGGTGTAGAAATGGAAACTGAGCAGCAGCGGATGGAGCATGAGGTCAAGGAAAAGGTCGATGCCGATATAGCAAATCAAGGAGCATTACCACCACCACCACCAATGAGGCTGTAATGGAGCAGAACTTTATGCAATGCATGCAAACTATGCAAGAGACCCAGAACAAGTTCATGGAAGAGCTGCTGGGGCGAGCAAATCAGAGGGCACCTGAAGGTGGAGGAGTGAGTTTATCTGATTTCCAGAATGCAAGACCATTACCTTTTGCATCCGCTCCTGAACCAATGGATGCAGAAGATTGGCTAGCAGATACAGAAAGGAAGCTGAAAACTGTGGGTTGCAATGATGAGGAAAAATTGAGGTATGCAACTCATCTGCTGACTGGACCTGCAGCATCATGGTGGGAAAATCAGTTAGCCATGCAACAACCAAGAAGGGAGTTTACCTGGGAGGAGTTCAAGCAGAGACCGTGAATATCATGTTCCGGAAAGTGTCATGGAGTTGAAGTGGAGAGAATTTGAGGAGCTTCAGCAAGGATATACTAGTGTTATCAAGTACATCCAGGAGTTTAGTCAACTGTCTTGTTATGCTGAGAAGGATGTTAACACTGAAGAGAAGAGGAAGAAACGTTTCTTGCGTGGATTAAATCTGTTTGTGAAGATGCAGCTAAGGTTAGACAATAAGCAAACTTATCAGCAGTTGTTGGATGCAGCCATTACTTTTGAAGATGACTATAAGAATGTCCAAGAGGATCGGAGGAAGAGAGCCAAGGAAACCAAGAGAATTCATGCAAGCAATCCTAAACCTAACCTGGAGTTCAAACTTCGGAATAGGAATTATGGCAACAACAATAATAACAATAACAAGGGAAGTGGTGGAAATCAATCTAACCCGAGAAGGAATGTTATATGTAACAACTGTGGAATTCCAGGGCATTTCCAGAGGGAGTGCAAAAATCATGTAGTGATCTGTTACGGTTGTGGTCAGAAGGGGCATATCAAGCCAGATTGTCCGAGCAAACCACCGGGAGGATGGCCTACCAAAGGAGGAGGACAAGCCAGTGTAGGAAATGGACAGCCCAATAAAGGACGAAATAATGGAAAGAACAACAATGGCAAGAGAAACCGACCTACTGGAAAACTGAACTGTGCAACCCTCGAGGAGGTGGATAATTCGGAGCATGCAGTGATAGGTACGCTCAATATCCTTACCAATCCTGGCAAAGTTCTATTTGATACTGGTGCAACTACTTCATTCATTCGGAAGAATTTTGTGATAAGTTCGGGATTAGAAGGGCAATTTTAGAACGTCCTATAACCGTAGTTACGGCAGGAGGGAATGTGATTGTACGCCACATAAAACAAGATCAGGTTATCTCGATCTGTGGTTGTACATATTTCGCAGACCTTTATGTGATTCCTTTGAAGGGAATTGTAGTAGTGCTGGGGATGGATTGGATGATGGAACACGGAGCTCAGATTAATTGTGAGGAAAAAACTGTCTCAATCAAAACTCCAAGTGGAGCAAGGATAGTTTACCAAGCAGATAAACACATTCATATCATGGTGGATCTGCAATTGAATTCAATGAAGGAAGTTAAATTAGAATAGATTCCTATAGTTAATGAATTCCAAGATGTTTTTTCCAACGGAATTACCGGGAATGCCACCAGACTGGGAGATAGAGTTTACCATTGACCTAATACCTGGTACCGCACCAATAGCTCAGGCACCATATAAAATGGGACCCAAGGAGTTGAAAGAACTCAAGGAGCACATTGATGAGTTAGTAAGAAAATGATTTATACAGGAAAGTGTATCTCCATGGGGAACACCAGTAATCTTTGTGGATAAGAGAGACGGTGGAAGACGGATGTGTGGTGATTATAGAAATCTGAACAACGTGACTATCAAGAATAAATATACTTTACCAAGAATTCAAGATTTGTTTGATCAAGTGAACGGAGCTGGAGTATTTTCAAAGATTGATTTAAGATCTAGATACCATCAAATAAAAATCAAGCCGAAAGATGTTCCAAAAACAGCATTTGTCTCAAGATATGGACACCATGAGTATCTGGTAGTACCATTTGGTTTGACCAATGCACCGGCAATATTCATGAATCTGATGAACAAGATCTTCATGCCCTATTTGGACAAATTTGTCATCATTTTTATTGATGATATTCTGATATATTCCAAGGATAAGGAAGAGCATGCTGACCATTTGAGAATAGCATTGCAGATTTTAAGGGAACATAAGCTTTATGCTAAGTTCAGTAAGTGTGAGTTCTGGTTAGATGAGGTAGAATTCCTCATCATGTGATCAGGAAAGATGGAATTGCTGTAAATCCATGTAAAGTTCAGTCGGTACTAGAGTGGACTGCACCGACTAATGAGAAACAAATTCGAGGTTTCTTAGGAATGGCTGGTTATTATCGGAGATCCATTGAAGGTTTCTCCAAAATAGCTGGACCAATGACCAAATTATTAAGGAAAATACACCATTTAAGTGGGATGAGAAGTGTGAAGCAAGTTTCCAAGAGTTGAAGACTAGATTAACCACAGCTCCAACCTTAGAAGTTCCTGAAACATGAAAAGATTTCACTGTATATTGTGATGCATCTAAAGAAGGTTTGGGATGTGTGTTAATGCAAGATCGGAAAGTGGTTGCTTATGGTTCAAGACAATTGAAACCACATGAAGTCAACTATCCAACTCATGATTTAGAGTTAGCAGCAGTAGTCTTTGCGCTGAAAGGATGGAGGCATTTTCTTTATGGAGCTAGATGTGAGTTATACACTGACCATAAAAGTCTCAAATATTTCTTCACTCAAAAGGAATTGAATATGAGACAGAAGCGTTGGTTGGAATTAATCAAGGATTATGATTTAACAATCAATTACACCCCAGGGAAAGCAAATGTTGTAGCAGATGCTTTAAGCAGGAAGAGTGCAGGTATTCAGCCAAGCAATAGAGAGTTACCAAAAGAGTTACAAATGGACTTGGAAAGATTAGAACTTCAATTCATCAGAACAGAGGTTCTTGAAGGATTAGCGACTATGCAGGTAGTTGCAGAGCAGAACAGTGATCTTAAGCAAGAAATTTTTAGACATCAAGAAAAAGATCCTTTTATTGCTGAGGAAATTCGGAGGATATCTCAAGGGCAAAAATCAGTTTTTCTCCTTGGAGATTATGGATCTTTATGGTTCCAAGATCGTCTATGTGTTCCAGATGTGACTGAGATCAGAAATGTCATACTCAAAGAAGCACATGATACCCCATATTCTATACATCCAGGGAGTACTAAGATGTATATGGATTTGAAAGAACTATTCTGGTGGAATAACATGAAGAGGGATATTTCTAAATATGTATCTGAATGCCATACTTGTCAAAGGGTGAAAGCTGAACATCAAAATCCAGCAGGACCATTATAACCCTTAGAAATTCCTGAATGGAAATGGGAGGAAATAGGTATGGACTTCATCACAGGATTACCTATGACACCAAAAAGGAAGGATATGATATGGGTAATTGTGGACAGACTCACTAAGAGTGCACATTTTATTCCAGTGAATCAAAAGGATAATGCCGAGAAGTTAGCTGAAGTGTATGTTAAAGAGATAGTAAGTAAGCATGGAGTACCCAAAAAGATCGTAACTGATAGGGGATCAGTGTTTACTTCAGCGTTTTGGAAGCAATTGCATGAAGCACTTGGTTCAAAATTAGATTTCAGCACGGCATATCATCCTGAGACAGGAGGTCAAACTGAAAGAACAAGTCAAATACTAGAAGACATGTTGAGAGCTTGTGCACTAGATTTTGGAGGAACATGGGAACATCACCTACCATTGGCAGAATTTTCTTATAACAATAGCTATCAGAGTAGTCTGAAGGCAGCCCCATATGATATTCTGTATGGAAGGAAGTGTAGATCACCAATATGTTGCTATGAACCGGGTAGCAGCAAAGAATTTGCACCAGATTATATCAAGGAGAGACAAGACATCATTGAAAAGATTAGGGGTAGACTGAAAATAGCCTAGAGCAGGCAGAAAAGTTATGCGGATCAAAGTCGAAGATCATGGCATCCAGAAGTGGGAGATATGGTATATTTGAAAGTAAGTCCCATGAAAGGAGTGAAAAGATTCGGAGTTAAAAGGAAATTGAGTCCAAGATACATCAGACCATTCAAGATACTGAGTCAAAACAGAACTATAGCTTATGCTCTAGAGTTGCCATCAAGATTGGCTCAAGTGCATAATGTTTTCCATGTGTCACAACTTCGCAAATTTTTGAAATTTCCAGATGATGCAATCACACATCAAGAGATAGAACTACAAGCAGACCTAACTTATATTGAAAATCCCTGCAAGATTCTGGAAGAAAACTAGAAAAGATTGAGAAACAGAGCAATCAAGTATTGCAAAGTACAGTGGGAACATCACCCAGAGAGAGAAGCCACATGGGAGAAGGAAGAGGATTTAAGAAAAGCTTATCCAGAACTATTCAGGTTCATCTCCACAAACTTCAGGACGAAGTTTAATTTAAGGGGGGAAGTCTGTAACATCCCAGCATATAGGACCTAACGAAGGGTAGATTTAGGAATATGAATTGTTGCATGCATTCATTTGAGAAAATGTGAGTAAAATTTTCGCAAAATAAAAAACTTGAAGTGATCAAAGTTTCTTTCTTACTTTGAGATTAGGTTTAGTCCTAAAGGAGGATTGTTATAAACTTTGATATGATCTTAAAGGAATTATGTGTGTTTTGAAATGAGTTTGGATTTTAAAACTTAAGTGTTTTATAATTTGAATGATTTTGATTTAAGATTTGAATCTTAAATTAATTAAGAGAAAAGTATCACAACTTAAGTCTTATCTAAAAACAACATTGAATATGAAATTCATTTCATATACATAAACAAGTTACAAAGAATGAACTTACTGAAGTTATTCAAAACTTCACAATTTACAAAAGGAATAAAGAATAGGAATATTCTTTATTGATAAATATATAATCTTTATTACAAATGAATATAATAAAGATTACAAGAATTATAAAAGAAAAAATACAAAAGAATAAGAAAATTACATTTGTATATTTACTAACTAGCCTACAACTAAATCTATACTAAATCTTCATCCTTATCTTTGTACCTGCAAAACAAAGGTTTAATAGAAAACAAAATAGGATTAGTGTTAGTATATTTCTCTCAGATATGTGAGTGAGGTGCACATGACAAAATCATTATTGAGATATGTTATAAAGGGGCAAGTTTCACCAATATGAAAGATTACATCTTTCATAAATTTACAGCCAGAATGCAAATGACAGCCAAAAGGGACCAATTCACCAGCCAGGGTAAAAGTAGTTTGGTAATAGTAAGTTCAAATTTTCTGAACCTATCCACATGTGCATAGCAGGCACACAAGCTGCTCACACACAAGCATGCAAGGGGTGTGCTGTCGACCTCACAAGTAGAGCCAGTATCACAAAACCACAGCCTAGCCGTGGAGAAGCACCTCAGTGCATCTCTCCACTACACAACACACCAGCACAGCCAGGGTGAACAGCAGCCAAACCAAGAATAGCAGCCAAAACCAACCACCTAGATCAATCCAAACATCACTAGGATGGTGACATAAGGAGGGGAATGGATCTGGTGGACAGCAAGGTCAAGCCCAGGAGCTAGGAGGAGCAGGAAAGCTCAAGATCAAGCTCAGGAGCTCAGCAAAAGCAGATCAAGATCAAGATCATCATCAATCTACTACATCCACATCATAATCTGTGGTGAGCCTCATAAAACCATCACATGATTTCATCATATTATCTAAATAAAAGCATATGTTATTTTATGAGATAATCTCTCAATAATCACCCAAGGGGAGTGCATCTATCCTAGAGATTTCAAGTATAAGGATAAGAAATCAAGCTCAAACCACAAGCACTAAACCCTCAGACCAGCATCACTAGGTTCAGGGTTATTTTTGCAACTTACATCATTTTCATTTGATGTTATTAGATCAGGGCACATCTCTCAGAGAGAGTATCACCTCTAAATCTATAAGTTTCAAACAAACTATTGCCCAACTAACTAGGAATTACATCCTAGAGCCTCAGACCAACATCATAGGCAGGAAAGTTAATAAAAGCTTCCATATCATCTTATCAGTTTTAATCATAAGCATAATCAAGCTAAGCCCAGAAATAAAAACCAAATCATTTGTGTACCAGAATACAATGGTATCACAAGGACAAGTTCTTAATGAGCTAAAACCAATCTTTACTTAGCCTTCACAGATAAAAGGCGACAAATCAATAAATATCATTTTCCTAAAGCCATGTGCCAGGAATCAACCTTAAATTCATTTATACATCCACAAAAATCACTACAGGTAATGATTTGATTCAGTAAGTATAATCTCATACAAGCCAATATTATAATTGCAGTAAGCAACTATTGAGAGAAGCTACTGTCAGTATAAGCATTCTGACAGTAGAGTAAACTCTCAGATCAACAACATAATCCAATCAAGGATTTCATTGAAACACTAGCATGGATCATAGTGGATTACCACTAGAATAAATCTGTAGGCAACTAGCATCATCAAAGCTACTATCAATCATTAACCGCAGCAGACAATCATTTCCCATGATCAGATATTATCAACACTAGATCTAAAGCATCATAGATATGATCAACAGGGGGTTATGAACCCTAATCAGAGCAAGAACCCTAATCCAGAGATGAACTAAACCAGCATATAGTCACTCGGCATGAAAGCCACTAGATACACACAGAGGGAATCATGGCAGTAGCATGGACAAACACCACATATACAACTTACCCGAGGTCCTCGCTGATGAATCGAAGAGGAAGCAGAGGGGCCGACGCACCGCGGTGGCACAGGGAGCACCTAGAGGGGCGCTGCAACCTGCACCTACCACGGCGGCGGCCGCAACAGCGCACAAGCCCAGCACACCACTGCAGGCGGGGTCACGGCGGCGGCGACAACACCTTTTCCGAACCTAGGGTTCAGGAATGGGGTGGACCTGACCACGGGGAAGCCCCGGAGTCAAATACAAGTGGATAGAACAAGAGAGAGTCGTCGACAACCCCAACTCGCACCACGGCGGCGGCCAGAACGGCCGACGGCAGCAGGAATCGACGGTGGCGGCATCGCCGACCACGGGGTCGAGTCAGAGGAGGAGGGGATAAGGTTGTGGGAGAGAGGGAGGCAGAGTGGGCTGGGTGGGCCAAAACCCTTCGGGGTTACCTTTTTACCCTGCCCTACTGGGCCACCCTGGCCCAATAAGCCCAAGGGGCCAGCCCAAGTTATTTAATAAATCTTTTGATTAATTAGAAAAGACCAAAATACCCCTGACCTCAATAAAATTATAGAAAATAAAATAAAAGTCCAAAAATTGTAAATAAAATATTTTTGGATTCACAATAATCCACTCAGTCCAAATAAAATAAGATATAAAATTCTAGACATTTAAATTTTTATAAGAATTTTGTAATTTATATATTCCTTATGGACTTTTACAAAATTATTGAAAGGTGATAAAAATAAATAAAATTCACTTTCATTATTTAGTAATATTATAGTATTTTTGAAAAATACTAAATAAATATTTAGTAATAAATTTAATGTATAATTAATAATTCCTAAAATAATTATTAAATCAATAAAAGTCAAATAAGAAGGGTAATTAAATAAAATAATTCAATATATGCAATAAATATTAAAAAATAGTATTTATAAAAGCTTTATTAAAAGGGCACCTTATATAGGGAAAATGCATATAGAATTAAATAATGCATTACAGTACTTGCATAAGCATTTTGCTTCTTTAAATATTGTCCTTACCGGGCAATAATGATGTTTTTGTAGAACTAGAAGCTCAAGGTCCAGTGCAAGCATCAGACTTCACTACCTTGCCATCACAAGGCAAGTTCATCACTTGCTCATGTCCTTTGAAGAGTCTTTATCAAAGTATTTGCAAATTGTGTGTTATCATATATACTATAAAAGAAAGAAAATATTTTTTTCATAAATAAAGAAATCATAGATATCATCCTATGTGATGATATAATGGAGCAATAGAACTTATAGTTCTAATTGCAACAATGATGATCAAATAGGGACTTAATAACCCCTGACATCAGTGATTCTAGCGCCGTATATTACGCGTTAGCCATGAGATTTGGAATGGGACGGAGAAGTCAGCTGTATCTTCTTCCTCTCGCATGAAGCCGGATGTGCAGGTCGTGGCTATTATCCTCGTAGCGTGCATATTGATTGGTAATTCGTAGAGGATATGCAGCATATGGGTTGGAACCCTCATCGTCCCACGATAGTTCTGGCATCTAACGGTTTGTACAAACCATTGCCGTAATTCATTATGTGGCCATGGTGTACACCAAGGAGGCATGCGGGGTCGCGAAGGGGGCAGTGATTGGCTTGGACCAACTACTGGGCCCCACATCATGGAATTGTGGACGGGAAAGTACGCCCGATTGTGCAACAAGGAGTTGATCTCTCATGGGTAAAGTAACGCGCCTCTTTAGAGTATAAGAACTATAACTTGTTACTCCCTGTTTCGGGAAGGAGCTACGAACGCGGCCGGAAAGGAACTCCATGAAAGTTCTGGTCAACCTGTGAAGGCTGATTGTCATAGTTTTTCGGAATAAAATCAACCTTTGAAGAAAGATTTACAAAAACTGCATAGTGCCAAGGATTTATAATCCAAGGTGGTAGTTAGAGCATCAAACTTCCCACCTTGCATATAATGAACTTGTTGGGTAACACTGTTACTCATTCTTTCCTTTGATCCCTTGCTTAGACTCTGAGGATCCCGAAGACGTGCCAATGTATGCAGCCGAATGCCAAGAAGACGTGTTCTACGAGGAACCTGATCTATCCGGAGGAGTTGAAGGCGTGGACTACGAGATCCGCTACGGTGTCGATGAGAACGAGCCCACTTAAGTGTCTAGTTAGTAGTAACTAACGGAGCCGAGCAGCATGAACTCTATAGAATAAGCTGTTAATCCCCACTCCTAGTCGGAGTTGCTACTTTTAAATTTCCGCTGAACACTTTATATTTTGGTTTGTAAGTTGGATCTTTTGGAAGTCTTGAACTTCCGATATTGTAATAATAATAATGTGTGTACTTTTGTAATATGGACCTACAATGTTTCAGTTGTACCACTCTGAGGGATGTGATATTTACAGAACAGTGTTCTGTGGATGTCATGTCAACGACTATAGTGTACTACACATGCAGTGGTATGCTGGATCACCGAACTCTTGTTCATGGAACAAGTGGTTTGTTTACCTTACACACTTTGCTTAAAGCAGTTGTCTGTTTCTTGCAACTTAATACTGAAGGGGGTTCGGATGATAACCTGAAGGTGGACTTCTAGTCATAGATGCAGTTGGATGGCGGTCTATGTATATTGTTGTATTGCCCAATCAAATCTCATAGGATCTTTTTGACTAGTATTGCATTGTTATGCCTTGCTCAGTTCCTGCCAATTGCCCTGCTGTAATTTGTTTACCCTTCATGCCATGTTGTTTATCTAAGGAGAGCACCTCTAGTGAACTATGGACCTCGGTCCAATCTTTACCATTGATACATCTTCCACTGTTACCTGTTTACTTGACGTGGAGCACTTCGTTGGAAACCCCAAGAGTAAGGTGTAACCTGAAGGAGCACTTCAGTGGAAGATGTATCAATGGTAAAGATTGGACCGGGGTCCATAGTTCACTAGAGGTGCTCTTCTTAGATAAACAACATGGCATGAAGGGTAAACGAATTACAGTAGGGCAGTTGACAGGAACTGAGCAAGGCATAACAATGCAAATACCAGACAAAAATATCTGATGAGATTCGATTGGGAAATACAACAAGATACATAGACCGTCATCCAACTACATCTATGACTAGAAGTCCACCTTCAGGTTATCATCCGAACCCCTTCCAGTATTAAGTTGCAAGCAATAGAAAACTGCTTTAAGCAAAGTGTGTAAGGTAAACAGTCCACATGTTCCATGAATAAGAGAACGTTGTTTTCTCCCTAGTAGCAACAACACATCTACAACCGAAGAGATTATTGTCACTTCCCTTAGAAACTAGAGGCATGAACCCACTATCGAGCATAAATACCCCCAATTGGAGTCACTAGCAACTACTTGGCCAAGATAGCTACTAACAATGGAGAGCATGCAAGACCACAAACAATACAGACATGATAGAATCATAAAGACAAAACCATTAATCAATCTGACATAATAATCTCAATATCCATCGGATCCCCGCAAACACAACATGCATGATTACAAATAGATTAGATCTTGATCATGAACGGAGCTCATAAGATCTATACATAAAAGCACAAGGAGGAGATACAACCATCTACCTACTACATGGACCCATAGTCCAAGGTGGAAGTACTCACGCATCATATCGGAGAAGAAGGCCTCCGGGATGATCTCCCCTCCGGCAGGGTGCCGGGACGAACTTCAGATCCCCCCGATCTAGGGACGATGGTGGCGGCGGCTACAGAAGGTTTGGTGGAGTTTTTATCGGGTGCCTAGGATTTCTGCATCGGGGGCTTCTTATAGGCGAAGAGGCGAGGCTGTGAGGCGGCCAGGGGCCCCACACCCTACCTAGGAGCGGGGTGGGCCCACCCACACCTAGGGGGTATGGCCGCCCTGGTTCGCTTCTCCGTCTCTCCTCTGGACTTCGTGTCCCCTAGGGTAAAATATTGACTTTGACTTTTGTCCCGTCCAATTCCGAGAATATTGATTTTCTGCCTTTCTAAAACCAAAAACAGAAGAAAACAGGCAACTGGCACTGTGGCAACTTGTTAATAGGTTAGTTCCACAAAAATATAAAAACTCCTCAAAGTGTAGACAAAGCAAAGCAAAGTAGATACTAAACAAGCATGGAGCATCAAAAATTATAGATACGTTTCCGACGTATCATAACTATATAACATTATCTTGGGAGATAAAAATTTCCACTGCACCGTCCTACCCCGTACCCCCTCGCCTCCAATGAGTGTGAGGAGGTGGTTAGGGTTTTCGTGCCTCCTGTCAGCGTCGCCAGTGATCTACCCCACTCCTATTGCCTTCGGGCCATGGAGCCAGGGTGGATCTAGGACCCCGTCGGCAGGAGGGCTCCGTTTTTCTGTTTTGAGGTTCAAAGTTTGGTGGGGACGGCGTCCAGGTGGTGGCGACGACGTCTTCTCCAATAAAGTCTTTCTAGCTTTGGACCATCTTGACTGCAGCGTCAAGAAATTTATGGGAGTGGTGTGGTGTTGAATAACTTCTTCTGTTTGTGGTGTGTTGAAAATATAAATATGTTGTCTATCGTCTTTTCATTAATTAGGACTTTTGGAATAATTAGCTAGGACAACAATTCAAATATGATATCATAGCCAAGAGGTCTCAAGTTCAAGACCCTGCTCACACAATTAAAAAAAGATTCTGCAGCCTCCACCGAGCCCACACTAAGGACTAAAATAGCCCACACGTGAGAGAGAGTGTTAAGAATATAAATATATAGCCTAACTCTTTCTAAAAACTCGAGCTTTTATAATAAATGTCTAGAGCAACAATTGTATATGGTATCAGGGCTAAGGTCTTGAGTTTAAATTCTGGCTAACACAGTATTAAGGTTTAGGGTTTCCAGTCCGCAACTAGCAACGTTATGAGGAGCGGCAGTGATGTCGCGCCGTAAACACGGTATGAAGGTTGAAGATCAAAGATACCTTAAGGATTTCAATGCGTTTTTCGTTTTTAAGTATTTTTCGTTGTTTCTTGTAATGCAAAATCCTATTCGCAAAAAGAAAAAAATCGATGTCGCAAACTCCCGGTCCCATCTCAGTCTGGGCTCTGGTATGGTAGATGGGGCGCACGGCCTAGGGTAAGAATCGTCTGATGCCCCGCGCGTGCGCCTGCACATATGTCACGCTCACGTACAGATAGTATTCTTTGAGCTGATCATTGAGCAGGCTGGTTCTTTTCTTTTCTGGCAATTAGCGGGCTGGTCCAGATCAACGCTTTCAGCCCTGTCTGGTGACGAGGCGTTTTGGGAGGTACGTGGATGCAAGGCAGCCTACTGACCGCGAGTCACGCGCACGATCCCGTGATTGACGGCAAGACGAAGCAGCCACGTTGCTTCTCTCTGATTCTACTACTAGTACTTAGCTAGACGAGAGGTCACTTAATCAGTGCTGCTGCAGCCTCGTCTGTCTTAGAGTTTGGAGTCTTTGTTTTTCTAGAGGAAGTCTTGGAGGCTTGTGGTCGTTATCCTGGAAAGAAACAGCGGTAGGCAGGCTTGTCAGGTTGCGTCGCAATGCAATGCAGGAGAGACTGGTGGCTAAGCTCTGTTTAAAACCCACGGTGGCAGTCTGGCAGACATGGGCATTTTGTTCTAATTCGATGAGATCTCGTTGGCTGGGCACACACCTACAGGCTTCGTTGTCGGATCTGAGACAGGCCCGACCGGCTGTCCGGCCAGCATAATTTGGAGGCCGATCTTCCGTGCACCTCGACGGATGCGTCTGCGATCTTGCAACTCCTGTGAGGCTCCTCTGCATGCCGGAGTCGGTAAAGATCCTACAGATTCGGTAGATGCCCCAAGGAAATTATTACTTCTCTAAGAGTTTATCCTGAAAAATATGATCTTTTCCGAAAAGATATACTCCCTGCGTCCAACAAAGAATGTCACGAGGGCCATTTTACAAAAAAAAAACTCAACTTTTCCGACACAATCCGCGGTCCATCATCTTCTTCCCCCATCTTTGTCGCCTTAACCGCGCCGCCAGCTCCCTCGCTGCGCCCGCGTAGCCTAGTTCCGGCTCCCTCGCCAGCCACCACGCTTCACCCGTGACGACCGCTCCGCCGCTGCCTCGCCAACCAACTTGTTCGTCATCGTCGACCAAAAAGAACCCAACGAGGAGGGGAGATCAATAGGAAAGGGATTCCATTTTCCTGCAAAGCGTGCAACTTGGGAAGCCATGTCCGGTGGCAGCGGGGTGGTGTGGGGAACCCTAGCGAGGAGAGGTCGTCGTGGGAGAGCTTGCTGGTAGTTCATGGCGTCGCGCAGGTGAATGCTCCTCAAGGCCATCATCCTCGGCGATAAGGCCCCGTCCCTATTGCAAGCCCGTCCCCGTAGGCCCCGTCTCTATCTTCACCGCCCCCTGCAGCAACATCTACGCCGAAGGCCTCGCCCTGCCTTCACCGTCCCTGCTACACCCTGACCTCGCCCTGTCTTCACCGCCCCTGGGCTGCAGCCAAGGTATAGTTTCTGTCTCCTCCCTTCTATGATTCAATAAATTGCAGACTTTTGATCCAGCTAATTATGCAAAATACTTTGGAAGAATTATTTCTTTTAACAATTTGTGAGAAAATTGAAAGTAAAAAAAGATAATTGTTCACCACATGAACCCAAAAGTGGAGAAGGGCATTCTTGCAAAAATTATCATGTTTCTGATTTGGTCAAGACAGCAAGAGTTGCAGAAATTGATTTGTAGTTTAGGGTATGGCCAATCTGTATGTATCAATGGTACACAAGTAAATTCAAGGAAAAGGTGAAGATGACTAGAGATTCAGAAATTCTGGTGCTAATGAAGATGCAACACCTGTTTTGAATTAACCCTAAGGCTTCCATGGTTTTGTTGTTTAGGTGGAGTGGGGACTGACCTAATCAATATTCTAGAAATACAAATTCTGGTGATAGGTTGCAACCTGCAGGCTGCAATTGATTTAAAAACAATAACCTAAATATGTGATCAAATTGTATTTATACTTGTATAGATGAGCAAACTGATTTATAGGAGTTATTATTCTTTACTGAATTTACTCAAGAAAAAGATAAGTTGCATGACCTACTTCTGCTAATTACTCCACTGTCATTTACTCCTGCTAACATAGTTATAATAACATAGAACTGCTACTCCTGGTAACATAGAAAAGTACCCACGGGATCTTGAGCTCCCAATTGAAGCTGAGTGGAGTATTTATCATGAAACGAAAAAATATGTAGTGTTGCTCTGTCTTAGATGTTCTTCTAGCATGCTTATCTAAATAAATCTGGAAATGCAAGATAGGAACTAACATGCCTGATGGAAATGAAAGAAGGAGAAGAAAAATGCTATAATGAATGCTTAAGGAGTGGAGTAGTAATAAGGAAAAGAAAATAACTTTTAAAATGAACATCTGATAAACATGCTAAATTCTGCGGTTGTCGGCATAAGTTAGATCTGGTCATAAGCATGTGTATTTGTCTATCAAAAACATCAAAGCAGAAGAAGTAATCCTAGCTCACTTGGATAGGGAAGTGGTGTAACATCCCAAAAATATAAAACAAGGATCATCAAACTCTAATCACTAAAATTAGGGTTAACAAAAACTTTGATTAATTTAAAATCATATGAGTGCATGTGTGAATGAGATGATTTGATAAATGCATGAATGAACTTGTGTGATTAACCTAAATAGCAAGAAATGGTTTAAAGATGAAAATAACATCATATAAAACATTTCCATGCAGAAACAAAACAAGAGAAAATCAAAAACAAATAAAATAAAGCAAATGGTCATGTTTGCCAATCTTGCTCACTAGGTCACTTTGAGTGTTTCTAGTTCAAGATTTCAAACAGAAACTTTTCCAATTATTTTCACCCCTTGCTAGAACAAGTAAAAGTGAATCAAATTCCACCTTTCATGCTTCCAGAAACATTTGGCAACCTCATTCAAATCACAATTCAAAATTGAATCTTTATCATATGTGAAGATCACCCATTTTCAAAACCCAACCAAACCAGTACCCCTTGACTAATCCAACTAACCAGATACTCCCTAGTATGTGCCTAGCAAACCCACCAAGTTTGAATCCAAAATTCAAATTTAAAGTTCTTGCGGCCATTTCATCAAACACCTTGCAGATACAAATCAAACAAACCTCAAACACTATAGTGTGTAGTAAATTTGGCCTAACTTGTTCCCTATCTAGCTCACACTACACCCTTAGTAGATCATCTAACTAGTTTAACCCCTCTAGCTCACTGTAAGCAAGACCATGCCATTAATGGCAAGCAGGCCGAGCCTCACCTTGCCACCCCATTGTCGACAGCAAGCTAGAAGCAACACTAAGCCTAACGAGCATGTCTAGCAGGCACCCCACCGTCCATCGCCACACTCTGTCCCAGCCCCGAGCACTTCCAGCCCCTGGACCACACGACATGCCCATGCCAAACCTCTCTGCGCGCGAGCCGAGAGCGTGCCAGTGCGCCACAATCGACCAGCACCCACAGACCGCGCGCCACCCTCGTCGCATGCGTGCGTGATCACCATCGTCCCAGCAACCCCGCAGACATGCCCGTTCGCCGCCGCGCGAACCACGCGCGCTGTGCGACATTAAAATTCCCGTCGGACCCACCCAGAGAATCAGCGTGCTCCGACCGATCAGCACCGCCCCACGCCTCGCCACCTAGCCGTTGAGATTCGCTAGGGAGCACAGCCCCGCCCCCTACCGTCGCCCATGCCAGTAGCCCTCTAAGCCGTCGACCACGACGAGCTCAGCCCGCGCCCGTCAGTCCCCTTCAGCCACTATAAATAGAGGCCTCCACCGCTTGTTTTCTTCACACCAGTTCACTCCCATCTCACTCAGAACCACCCCACCTCACTCCCGGAGCAAGGGGAGCAGCGCATCGCCGGAATTTGGCCGGAGGTCGCCGCTGCTGGAGGAGAAGGCAGCTGTCGATTGGAGCCGCCCCAGGAGAAGCTGCCGGTACCAGGAGAACCGCCGTCGTCGACTTCGTCATTCGCCCCCGTCACCGACCCTCGCCTAAGCCCCGGTGAGCCTCCCACGACCCCCGCCTGTCGCGCTAGGGTTCTGTCTCGCTGGCGCTGCCCGACGTGGACGATGAACCAGAGCCGTCCGATTAGAACCAGATCCCACGGTCCATGTTGCCCCGTACCACTTCGCCCCTCCCCGTCTCATTGACGCGTGGGGACAGCCACTTAATGTAACATCCCAAAAATCATGATTTCAAAGTTTGCATATCATTCATGCATTCATAATCATTTTAGGATCATTTTTCTTCAAAAAAAGAAACTTTGTGACCTACAATTTTGTGTAAGCAAGGCAATGGCCATATTGCTACCTTCTAATAATAAAAATACTTACTTTAATCACTAAGGATTTGAACATGAACTTGAGTGATGTTTCTAAGGTTTGGTCAAGGTTCTCAAAAACAAATTATGAATTAAAAACCATTCTTATACTAATTATAATCATTTAATTAAGGCATAGTTTAAATTTCATTTTCAAACCCAATTTGAATTTGAGTGTGAATAGATGTTTTACACACCCCAGGATACAAGAATCACAATACAAAAGTTTGGAGAAAATTTCAATTGAAACAGAATTGAAATGGGCATTTAAATTCAAACCAAAAAATCAAATCAGAAAAAGAAAAAGAGAAAGAGAGAAAAAAATAAAACAAACTGGCTAACTAACCCAACCTAGCCCAGCTAGCCCATCTAGCCCAACAGCCCTCCACCCCGCAGAAAACGTTTCACACCGCGTTGCCAACCCGCGCCGTCGCTGACGATTGGACCCCACTTTTTTTCTCTTTCTCTCACGCTGACAAAGCAGCCCCACCTGTCAGTCGTCTCTTCAACCCGCCGCGACCAGTTCCTCCGTCCCCTCTCTCCCGTTACTGCTTGATTCACGCGGCTTAATTCGAATTAAATCTGCGAGTAATTCGCCGCTGCAATTATGCACGATAAAACGCCCGTGTGTCCTTTACCTTTCCCCCCCAGACGCCACACACCCTCCGCCACCAGGTGGCCTTGATTTTGCGCTTGAGCACCCTCTGCTCCGGCGAGCTTCACAGGCAATTCCGGCCAGCCACCGTCTCCCCTTGCCCTCGAGACACCACGAGTGAGTTCCCCATCATCCTCTGCACCTGCCAGTACCTCGCACTCGCCCGCGCGCGCTCCCATTCGTCGGCAACTTCAACAAACAGCAAGCGCCGTCGTCTGCCTCCACTCCGGTGACACCCTCTGGTAGTTGCTGACCGCCCCTTTCTCTCTATTGGATACTCGCATGTTCTCCTGACTTGTGCGCATCTAATGGCACCCTTGGTTTGTCTTAGCACGCACCATAGCCTCGCCCCTGACGACGCCAGAGCTTGCCTGATGCCAAGAACATCCCCGGCGAGAGATTGATGATGACTCTGCGCGCCCCTCGACGAAAGTCTGCTACCTCGAGCATCTACTCGCCATGGCGATCTCGGTGAGCCATCCCACGTCCCCTCTCGCTTCCTGTATTAGCCGGAACACCATCGCCTAAACGCGCCGCCGCCAGCGCCGCCAGTTAGTGGTCGTTTGATCAACGGCCGTTAGATCTTGATCCGTCGGCTGCGATAGAATCACTTACGCGAAGGGGTATGCTAGATCTCTGCCGCACGATCTTCTTTAGATCCAGCGCACCACGTTAGCTGATCCGTGCGAACTGGTACCGACGAATCAGAAGCTGCCGCGTGGCGTTGTTTTATTTAAAAAGACAGAAACATTTCTATTATATGTTCAAACTTGCAAAATACATAACTTTTGATCCACATGTCCAAATTTTGCAAATTTTATATCATTGTAATCAGGAGAAAGAATTCTATCCAACAATGCAATTTGTTTAATAAATTGCTTCTGTGAAATTGGTTATTTTTGCAGAGACATTTGTAGGCCTATTTTGAGTATAGAAATTATTTGAACAATGTTTTAAAGATCAAATTAAGTTTAATTAGTGTATAAATGTTTAGTTTAGTGTTCAGTATTGTTTTACTTGCCTTGTTTGAATTGGAAAAATCATCATATGGCATTTTCATGCATTCATATATTTTTGCTTGTTTATTTTGATATGTGAATTTGGTGCTATCATTTTATGCGTAGATTTTGGTGCTAGTGGTGATTGTGATTGTGAGGATTGTTGCTACTCCCCCAACTACCAAGGAAAGTGGTGCTTCATATTTTTGTCCCAATATTTTGACTATGCACTAGGATTATTTTGTATAGGGCTTGCATGAATATTTTGCTAAGTATCTATATGCTATGCTTGGGAAATCCTAGTAGTTGTAGAATTGTTAGAATTTTCTCTAAGTTATGATACTTCCTTTTGCCATGCTTAGCCTAGCTAGTAGCAACCAAGGGTGAAATATATACATGCTATGGAAAAATGTTGCTAAGTCTTTGACTTATGTTTTTGCTTAATAAAACAACTAAGTGAATGAAACACCTGGGTGGAATGGTAATTGCTTGGTGGTTTTTGGTTGAGTAGTTACACAAGGCCCATTTCTATGGTTTACCTTGTGTATCTCACTTGTGGATTGCCAGCCAGGAACAAAGGGATTTGAGATGCCAAATGTTAAGAAGCTTCTAGTGCAGCTACATGACATTATGGGCTCTGCCTGGATCATATAGGTTGCAATAACTTAGCCAAATGGACAGTTGGTGGTAGGGAATTGATAGGATTGGAGCCCGTCCATTTTGGTCTAAGGGAAGGCTTCTGAAAGGTCCCGTCTTGGTGAAAATCAAGTCTTGTGGGGAAAGTGCACCACCTCTGCAGATGGAAGAAACTAAGTACTTAGCCGTGTCCCCGGTAATGGACAACTTGAGCATCAAGACATGGAAGCTATCAAGAATATCCTCATCCCAATTTTCTAAGTTAAAACTTGTGGTTGAACAAGAGTGAAGGTTCACCAATTTCTATTGGTGGTTCCTTGGGTGTTTTTGCCAAACAAAAACTTAGTGTTTTCAACTGATAGGTAAAATCTATTTTGAGCAAAGCAAGCCTAAGCTACACTTAGCCAAATTCATGTAGTAACTAGATGCTAATATTCTACTAAGGTATCACTTGCCAATACTATTCTAATGTATTGATCCACTGTGGCTGTAACTTGTGATGTTGTAGGTTACTCTGATGATGATTAGGGGTTATGAGTCTACACTCAACATGTTTGCCTGTGGCACATGAAGATGAAGACTTTTATTTATATTGTTATGATAAAATCTTGTACTAGCCTATGGCTATGGAGTTGTAAAAGACTATGTTATCTCTGGAATGACGATGTAATAATGACCTTTATTTCTGTGTACTTCATCTTAAACTGTGGATGCTAGCAATTGATAGAGGGACTAGCATTGCAATCATAGGGATCTTTACCTTTATAAAGGTGGGATCTTACACTTAACCAGCCTGCGTACGCGCTGTGTGTAGTGGGCCGGCCCAGTAAAACATCCCACGCGACCCAACAATTCAAATTTAGTTTTATTCATTTAATTTCAAACCTAGTTCTGTACCTAGATTCAAAAATCAACCCAGCTTGATTCACTGAACCAAAATACATGAAACCAATTTTGTTAGAAAGGTACTGAAATGTTTAATCCAAGCCCGTTACATTCAAACCATTTGGATTTGTAAATCAACCATGGTAAAAATAACAAGGCAGAAGCTTTTCTGCATTCAAACATTTTTCAAAATTCAACCATAAGAGCTTTTGAGTTGATTCCAACTCTCGAAAATCACATTTCATCATACCTTTCAGAATATATAAAAACATATGGGTTTACTTGCAGAAATAATATTCAAGTAATAAAAGAATGCCACATAGGCATTTCTAGTCACTTTATTTAATTAAAAATAAAAAGGTTAAACCTTATTAAATTATGACACCACTTTAAATCACATTCTCATGAACTGAAATATGTGGTGATGACATGTGTCAACATGATCCCATGTTTGAGTTGGAGAATATTAAATCTTAAGTAGTTTTTCAATGAGTAGAAATTACTTTTCTCAAATAAAAGAAATAAGACAAGTGCTTTAATCCTTGTGATAATAATGATGGTGTTAGATCATCTAGTGTAACTTTTTGTGTGATGATTAAAAATAGTTAAGTATTGTTTGGTGATTTTGTACCTCGTATTTATGTATAGATGCTAGTACCGACCAAGGATACGAGGAGGAAGGAGGATACTACGAGGAAGAAGCCGAGGAGAACTTCAACCACTGCTCTGCACAAGGCAAGCTAACCCTTGCAAGTATGAAAGTTAGAGAACCTAGGCATTGCATTGAGCATGCTTGGTTAGATACATTTGATGATGCCCAATCCTAGTTTTACTTGCAAACACAAGTACTTTATTTTCTTTATCAAAGCTTTCTCTTAGAGTTTACATGGTGACTTGTAGATTCTAGAAAGATAACTAAAGGTAACATAAAGAGCATAAAATTTGGCCTAAGTTAGATAATCTTGATGTCATCCTAAGGCATGAGATTGAACTTAGCAAATCCCCACTTGTTTACCACCCCTCATTAGTATTTACCACTATGTATAGATGCTAGTGCTAAGCATAAAACTTGATCAACTTTAGATGGGAATACTTGGTGAAAATGGTTATGAAAACCTTAGAATGATGAGTCATTCTACTGAAATGTTTTGACATGTGTTTCCGAACACAAGATGATTTTGATGATGAAAATGTTGAGGCATGAGCCTTAGCCCTTTATAAAACTGATGGTTGTCTGGATGCGATACCATTCCAATTTTACCGTACAACCACAATACCCGAAATCTGGGTAGGGCTTGACTAGAAATTTATATACCTTAGTATGAGTTCCCTCGTGGACAAGGTCTGAGCTGAGGCTACCTTGTGAAGATTGTCCACCTGTGCAGTACCCAAGATGATAGTTGGTCATGGTTGGGAGGCCAAACTCACAGGAGAGGTGCCTATACTAGGGCGTGTAATTGAAAGGTTAGGATTGATTATCCGCATATTGTGTATGGTGAATTCAGGATTGTTCCTGACGGATGTATCAAATGTTGTGGTGAAAGTGTACAATCTCTGCAGAGTGTCGAACTATTCGAATAGCTGCATCTGCGGTTATGGACAGTTGGAGTGGCCATACTCTTCCCCCGTCAGATGTTCTCAAAATGACTTGTGAAATGAATTGTGACTTTGACTTGACCACAACAGAGTTGTGATATGAAATTCAAATTCCCACTAGGTGTTATACAATTTTCAACTAGATTTCTTTACTTCTGAACTTAGTAGAGGTAAATCTAGATTTTTGCAAAATAACCCTAGAGCTTAGTATCCTACTACAAAACCCCCTTAACTTGTTAGTATTAGTTTACGAGTACTTAAAGAGTACTCATGGCTTTGTCCCTGGCTATTCCCGTGGCCAGACTATGAAGAGGAGTACCAGGATGACGGACCGCAGGAAGGTTACGACAACTAGGATCATCTCCCATCGTCAACATTGCCTGTGACCCCGAAGATGGAGCTTCGTCTATGCTATCGTTATCCTTACGTTATCCGCTGCTTGAGTTGTATTAAGAACTGGATCATGAGATCCTTATTTGTGTAAGACCTTATGTATGGTTTGTAATGGATGATGTACTGTGATATCCAAATCTGTCATGTCTCGCAAAAATGGTAATCCTGGGATTGCAATGTATGGCATAACAGGCATCTGGGATTAAAAATCCGGGTGTTGACAAGTTGGTATCAGAGCCATCCTGACCATAGGAGACCCTAGTTAGAATGGACGTTTGAATCAAAAACTTAGTTTCAGAGCCAAAGTAAATGAGTATTTACAAAAACTTATTCTCCTCCTTATCACTTTGATTATTTCATGAAAATTCATGCTCCTCAAAAATTCTTGCAAAATGCATAAAATTTGACACACTTAATCACTCTACTAACTTACTCATGCTATATTCTTATAGATGGACGTGAAGTACATAAAGTTTTATCAGTTGGGGAATGGTGGAGACCTCATCTTTGAGTGTGACTTGGACCAGCTTTCGGAACTTCTGGAGCGTCCGCACCCCGGGTTCTTTGGAGCTCAGCTCAATGATCAGGAAGGAGAAGATCTACAGTGGTTAGTTGTTGCAAGTCTCCGAGGAAAGATTGAACCCCCCACTGCAGAGGGTATTCAGTTCACCTTAAGAGAGAACAACTGGCTCGATGGACTTGCCAGGGCCATGCAGGAAGCTCTCGCCCATCTGTGTGGGCAGAGTATCAACCAGATCAAGGGTACCCGTTTTGAGTTCTACCCAAGGCGTGATGTTATGGGACAGCCACTGGAGGCCCCATATCATCCCGAGCTGAAGAGTCAATTGGACCACCTCAGCTTCATGATGTATGACCGTCAGAAGGAGTTAGATAATGCCCGTTCCTACGCCAACCACAAGTACGCCATCGCCAAGAAGAAGGATCAGACCATCGCCATGCTAGTGAAGGATCGCAAGTCTCGTCGCCGTCATCTCAACAAGAAGGAGCGCATCATTGCCCGTCTTCGCCACCAGATCACGGATTTGGAGGAGAACATCCACGAGAGAGACATGCAGTTGGAGGAGAGGGAGAATGCCAGAGAAGACCTTCGTGGAGACCCCTACTCCTATCTCAGCGATGATGATGACTTTCTGGAGGATCAGGCCATGGACTTCTTCACCGATGAGGATGATTTCTCCTTCATCAATGATGATGATGAGGAGGATGATGAGTACACCGACTCCAAGGAGTAGTAGCACTTGAGCACTAGCGTTAGTCAGTTGTATTCGGTCCCACTGTATCGTAGTTTCACAAAATGGTTCTTAAAACCATCTGTTTTCCTTTGTTGTGGTGTGTGTTTGTATCGTGTGCTATAAATGAATGAATGAAAAGAAAGTTGCTAGCAAAATCTGAGTCAAACATCAAAAACTTTTCAAAAACCCTGAACCTTAAAAAATTTCCTCTTTTCTCATAATCTATCTCAATCTTCAGATGCCTCGCGGGGGAAGTGGCTCAGCTCCGGACCCGCTGTTGCAACTCTTGCAAATGTTGGTTTCGGACTGCGAAGCCGAAAGAGTGGAACGTCAAGCCAACCTAGCCACCCTTCAACAGATAGCTTAGATGGCCAACAACAATCAAGGCCATGGAAATCAGGACAACCATGGATCTAAGCTCAAGAATTTCCAAAACACCAATCCACCTGTTTTCACTAAATCAGAAGAGCCCCTAGATGCAGATGATTGGCTGCAAACCATGGAGAATAATCTGGAAGTCGCAGGAGTGGAAGCTAACGAGAAAGTTCTGTTCGCCACCCACTATCTATCCGGAGATGCAAGAGCATGGTGTAACAGCGTTCGTGCAATGACCGGAGGTCAGATGATGACCTAGGATGAATTCAAGGTCAAGTTCAGTAGAACCCATGTGCCACCGGGTTTGATCAAGAGGATGAGAGATGAATTCAGAGAACTAAAGCAAGGAAGGATGACCGTGGTGGAATACCGTGACAAATTCTTGTCATTATCTAGGTATACCCTGGATGAGATCAACACTGAAGCCAAGAAGAAAGAGAGATTCCTGAATGGTCTACATGATGAGATGCAGATGGTGTTAGTCAATATCCCCTTTACTGATATTGAAGCCCTAGTCGACTCTGCCATTCAGGTATTCCACCACGGATGACCGTGTGGAATACCGTCACAAATTCTTGTCATTATCTAGGTATGCCCCGGATGAGATCAACACTGAAGCCAAGAAGAAAGAGAGATTCCTGAATGGTCTGCATGATGAGATGCAGACGGTGTTAGTCAATATCCCCTTTGCTGATATTGAAGCCCTAGTCGACTCTGCCATTCAGATGGAAGGAAATATCAACCAAGCCAATGAGAACCGCAAGCGCCACATGATGCATCAACCAGGAACCCACCAGACACCAAAGTATCGCCCCAACCCATCTCCAGGATTTGCCCCAAGAAACAACAGACCCCCGATGAACCGTCCGACCTATCCCAACCGTGGAAACCCAAAGGCCCAGAGGAAACCACAACAACCCCAACAACTCTAGCAATTTCAACTGTGCACCACTCAAGTTCAACAACAACAATGCCGTCACCAACACCAACACTGCCCCAAGGACTGGAAGCAATGATGTGCCTGTTGCAGCGAAGGACAAGTCGCAAGTGATTTGTTATGAATGTGGAACCAAGGGTCATTATTCCCATGAGAGACCCAAGAAGATTGTCGCAGCCCCCAATGCAAATGCCCCAGATCAGCAGTAGCATCGTGTTCAGCCTGGAAGAAGGTTTGCCCCAGGGAATTCGGTCAACCGCAACGACCGTCTTTTTCTCATGCATGCTGAAGAAGCCCAGGAAGCGCCAGATGTCGTGATGGGTATGTTTTCTGTTAACTCAGTACTTGCAAGAGTGTTGTTTGATTCTGGAGCATTGCACTCATTTGTCACTGAAGAATTTGCATGCACTAGTAAGATTCAACCAACCAAATTGAAGCATGTTATGATTGTTCAAATACCCGGTTCAACCACCAAAGCTAGGCAAATTTGCAAAGTCGTCCCTATCCGAATCCATGGCATAGATTTTTATGCTAATCTAATAGTACTCGGAACTAAAGGTTTGGAAGTAGTACTAGGAATGGATTGGATGTCCAAACATAAAGGATTAATTGACTGTGCCAACAAAGCCATAACCATGACCAGTACAGCCGGAGTATCAGTCGAGCATATATCTGAAACCTTGCCTCGTTAGTTCAAGTGCAACAAGAGTATAGCCCAACCTACCATTGACCAAGTCTGGATAGTCTGTGAATACCCCGATGTATTTCCAGATGTTTTGCCCGGTATGCCCCTAGATCGGGATATCGAGTTTATCATTGAACTAATCCCTGGAACTGGACCCATCGCCCAGAGACCATATAGTATGAACCCGTCGGAACTAGCAGAACCGAAGAAGCAACTGGATGCCATGCTGGAAATTGGACTAATTCAACCAAGTGCATCACCATGGAGATCACCTGTCTTGTTTGTGGACAAGAAAGATGGAGGTAACCGTTTGTGTATAGATTATCGGAAGTTGAATGATGTCACTATCAAAAATAAGTACCCGTTGCCAAAGATAGATGATTTGTTTGACCAGTTGACTGGTGCCACAGTGTTTTCTAAGATTGATCTTAGAACTGGCTATCATCAACTCAAGATTCACGCAGAGGATATTCCAAAGACTGCCTTTACCATCAGATATGGATTATACGAGTATACGGTCATGTCTTTTGGATTAACCAATGCCCCCTCTTATTTTATGAACCTCATGAATAAGATTTTTATGGACTTCCTAGATAAGTTTGTCATTGTTTTCATTGATGACATTCTGATTTATTCTAAATTAGAAGAAGAACATGAGCTACACCTAAGGACCATTCTTGTAACCCTTAGAGAGCATCAGCTGTATGCCAAGTTTAGCAAATGTGAATTCTGGTTACAGGAGGTAGGATTCCTCGGCCACATTGTATCAGCCGGAGGAATTTCCGTTGACCCTGTGAAGGTGAAGGATGTCGAAGATTGGCAAGACCCAACCAATCAAACCCAAGTTCGTGGGTTTCTCGGATTAGCGGGATACTACCGCAAGTTCGTAGAAGGATTCTCGAGTATTGCCAGACCCAGGACTCAATTGCTGAAGAAGGACAAGAAGTTTGAATGGACAGACAAATGTGAAGCGAGTTTTCAAGAACTCAAGAGAAGATTGATTTCAGCCCCAATCTTGATCATGTCGGACATCACCAAGCCCTTTGATGTGTATTGTGACGCATCCAAGATCGACCTCGGATGTGTGCTAATGCAAGAAGGCAATGTTATATCTTATCTATCCCGACAACTGAAGCAGCATGAACAGAACTACCCAACCCATGACCTCGAACTCGCAGCCGTAGTTCTAGCCCTGAAGACATGGAGGCATTATCTCATGGGAAACCGTTGTGAGATTTATTAGGATCACAAGACCCTGAAGTATATATTCACTCAGAAGGAGCTGAATATGAGATAGAGAAGATGGATTGAGATAATCAAGGACTATGATCTGGACATTCACTATCACCCCGGTAAAGCCAATGTGGTAGCAGATGCCCTTAGCAGATTGCCGTTCCACTTGAACTCCATGATTCTAAAGGAGCAACCAAGTTTGCACAAAGAGATGGAAGATTTCCGAATAGAATTAGTGAGTGAAGTATTTTTGGCTAACATAGAACTTCAACCCACTTTGATCAGTCAGATCAAAGAGGCACAGAAAGGAAATGCTAGTATCGACGGAATCAAGCGTCGTATCGGTATAGGCAAAGTACCCGGATTCGTCGAAGACGAAGAAGGAGTTCTGTGGTACAAAGGACGCCTTTGTGTACCAGCAGATTCGGAATTGAAAGAAGTGATTTTGAAAGTGGACCATGATACTCTTTATTCTATCCACCTCGGAGGAACAAAGATGTATCAGGATTTGAAGGAAGAATTTTGGTGGCATAAGATGAAGTGAGAAATCGGAAGCTATATCGCCAAGTGTGATATACGTCAGAGAGTCAAGGTGGGACATCAAAGACCCGCTGGACTGTTGCAACCTCTACAGATTCCGGAATGGAAATGAGGTTCAGTTGGAATGGACTTTATCACCGGATTGCCTACTTCTAGTAGGGGAAATGACTCTATCTGGGTCATAGTCGACAGATTGTCCAAAGTCGTCCATTTCTTACCAGTCATGACCACATATCAGAGTTCGAAGCTAGCAGAGTTATACATCGCTAGAATCGTTAGTTTGCACGGAGTCCCCAAGAACATTGTATCGGATCAAGGAACTCAGTTTACCTCGAGATTCTGGAAGAAAGTCCAATAAGGTTTAGGAACCCGACTAGATTTCAGCACAGCTTATCACCCTCAGCCCGATGGACAAACGGAGCGAGTAAATCAAATACTCGAAGATATGTTGAGAGCATGTGTGCATGAGTATGGATGCGGCGCCCCGCAAAAACCACTACTAGAAAATCGCGTTGTTTTCGTGCATTGCATCATCATGACCGCATGCTCATGTCATCATGCCACATTGCATTTGAGCATCATCATCATGCATGGTTTTAGACTAAACTATTTTCGAAATGCCTAGTTTTGTTTTCTAAATATTCCCGTCTTTAACTCAAATCAAAACCCGGGTCTCCGGATTATTTTGTTTCCTCTACCAACGGTTTGCAAAAGCCTCGTTTTTAATAAATAAAATATTTAATTATTTTTGGGAGGCAGCCAGCCAGGCCCGAAAGCCTAGCCGGCCACCTCCAGATAAAAATCCTATCTACCCCAGAGAAACACCCAAACCTTTTCTACCAGAAACCCTACCCTATTTTTCCTACCCAGCCCCCTCCACCTCACCTGCACCAATCGGTGTATGCCACCTCATCTCTCCTCCCTCCATCCACCCAACCACCATCTGCCACCTCATCCACCCACTCCCCGGCCCACACACACACACACACAGCTGCACACGCACACACACCCGCGCGCACCAACCGTATGCAGCCCCACTCCCCTGGTCTGCCCGCCCGACAGCCTGGCCCCACCCCGTCTCTCTCTCCCCACGTGCACGTCACCCCGCCGTCTCTCTCCCGTGCCCACCTACCCCGCACCCACCCCGGCCCCGCTCCTGGCCCACCTCGACGCGCCCCCGTCGCTCGCATCCTCCCTCTCATCTCGAATCCCCGCCGCCACCAACCCCGGGCAGCGCCTCCCCAACACCCGAGCTCCACCCTGCCGTCAGGCTCCCTCACCTCCCCGGCCGCGTCCTCCGCCGCCATGGCGCTGCCATGCGGGCCGTCTCCCCATCCTCTGCGCCTCCCCACATCCACCGAGCACCTGCCGCCACGGGTCCTCCCTGGAGCTCGCCTCCCTGTCGGCCTCGCCCTCCTGCGCCACCGCGGCCCCGTCACCGTCGTTGCTAGCGCCCCTTCTGCAGGACGCCACCGCCACGACCTCCACCTCCTCGCCGTGCTCCCCAAGATCTCCTGCTGTCAAGCTCCGTTCCCCTCCTCCCCGGGCTCGAGCCGCCACCGTCTGCCACCTCCTCGTCCGGCCGGCGCCCCTCTGCCCGTATGCAAGCCAGATCTCCGCCCGTCGACCCCGCGCCCTCTGCCCTGCTGCAGCCCGGCCTGCGTCGGCCTCGCCTGCTTCCGGCTGCCGCGCCTCTCTCCCTACCTCTCTGCTTCCTCTCTGGTCGGCCATGGCTCGTCCACGACTTTGCCTGACTCATCCTCAGCCCGCGCAAGCCGCGACCCCTGGCTTCGTTTCCCTTTGCCTCATCCCCTGAAGCCGTCCGAGCCGCCGCCGGTGACCTTGCCGCCTCCTTGCCGGTCCCCTCCGGCCACCACGGCAGCCTACACCTCCGTTTGCAGCATCGCGCATGCCCAACTTCTATCCTCTCTGTCTTTGTGTTCAGCTGGAGATGAACAGAGGGGTCCTCTGTGTGCCGTTCCAACTTTATTGTTTTGTTGGTTTATAGTGGTACTCATGAGTTGTCGTTGATGTTTTCCGTTCCTGCCTCGCAACATCGCATCCGGCTTGTTTCCCAGCAACCTTGTGCTACCCGATAATGCCAAGATCTCCTCGTTGACAAGATCGACTCCGTCATGTACGCGCTATGGCAAGGTTTATGGAGTCATTGACGCCCGAAGGCCACCGATGCAAGTTTCACTTCTCGGAATGCCAGGATCTCCTACACCGGATTCCAAAGCCCGTTCTCGGTGATCGAAGACCGTTCCTGGACCCGAAGACTGAACCCCGTCGAACCCCTGATCCAAGATCGCCGAACCCTAATGTGATTCCCTATCCGATACCCCATTATTTTTATAATATGACATTATCAACTGATGCATATTAAATTGTTCATGCATGCATACTTGTCTGTGGTTTGGGGGCATTATGCCAATTCATCTCATAGTTAAATATGGAGTCTATATGCGGGATATCTTTGTCTTATTCCGGACTCCATTTAAATTGGCATGGCGAACCGAAGCCATGTTTTGTCTTGCTAATCCAATATTTAATTTGTGGGGTAGATAAATAACTTGAACCGTTTAATTAAATGTCGGGACCCTGGTTCCGCTTAATATTGCCTAGTTGCATCGCATCCTTGCCATGCCATACATCATACATGCATCATGCCCGTTCTTATGTCATAGAATTAAATAGTGCATCCGGTGTTTCTTCTAGTGTTTTGCTTCTTCGCGGATTAGGCCGATGAGTTGATGCGAGTGTCGACCCGATCTTCGGATGAACCTTCGGCAATGTTTTCAGGCGAGCACCTCCCCCTTTCTACCTATCTTACTTTTATAGTATTTATTCCCCTCTGTTGATCTATTGCTATCTGTGTTGCGATGCTCTAGTTTTCGTACCTGTGATATCCCTTGCAGCCTTATATTGCCTTGGACACATCCTATTACCTGTTGTTTGGTAGATAGATGGACTTGCGTGTCGTAGTTGCTTGCTCAAGTGCTGTTGCGTCTCGTCAAGTACCACAGTTGTTGTAGGACTGCCATATGCTTTATGTTGGAGATGATCATGGCTTTAATTATGTTTAATAACTAAAATTGAAATTAGGTAAATGCAGAGGCACCGGTGGGTAATAGACAATATTTGGATTTTAACCGCTCACTGGTGTCCCGTAGGACCCCGAGTTCTTGACACCTGTTCCGAGATCGAGCGCGCTAACCACAGGTGGGGTGTGTGGGCACCCCCATCGATTTAGTACCTGATTTCAAGTACTGTACCGGGGGCCACAAAGTAGTTTGGGGCTTTATTACTATCCTGTACTTATGCCATGCTTTACTGCTTTATTTAAGATTGTGCGTGGAGCACCTGTACTATTTAGGACCGTGACACGTTTTCGCTGTATCGACAAGCCCAGTCACACTTTCGGGTTCCCAGTCGTTTACAGTCGTCGACACAAACCCTGAGTCCGTCTCGGAGACCGGCCGACTTCGTTACGGGTAGCTTAGTGGGGTGGCCCACGTGCTTGCTTTGGGTCTGGGAAACGTCGTGTCCGAAACTCCGTCGACATACCGTTGGGTGTATGTTTTGTGATCTTGTACCTACCTGATCTGACAACAAGGGTGTAGGTGCGTGTGGAAACTTTGGTGCACCCCTGCAGGGTTAAATCTTTTCTAGAAGCCGTGTCCGCGGTTATGGACGAGTTGGAGCACAGTTCTCGATCATAGACAACTATAACTAAAGTTTACTGTTATAATTTGACTTGTATCCGATATGACTAGTAATCAGCTTCACTACAACGGAATGGCTAAATAAAAGTACCAACAACTGCTGGGTTTGGGATATCTCATGCCAATCGTATCTGACTAGTAAGTGTTGCCACTACAACGGAATGGTTAACTAAAACTGCCCACTGCTTATTATATCAGGATGATTCATGCTATCTATATTTGACTAGTAATTGCCACAACTATAACGGAATGAATAAAACTGCCAACTGTGTGAGTTTCCTCGGTTGACTTCCTCGTTTGGTCTCGAGGGGGAAATACCAGGATGGGTATGTTTGGTGGTAGAATCAGGTTGGTTCCGAATAGGTCTTTCTTATCCCTCTCTGATATCCGATAGTTATCTCGAGTCTCTATAGGTTGTTTAGTGCATGCCGCGCTGCCGCTCAGTCCACCATACCTATGTAGGCGAGGACCGCCGAATTCTAGTCTCGCTGTGTACTGGCCTCAGTACTGACCGCTCTCTTTTTCCTTTGCCCTTTGTCGGCACCCCTTTGTCTTTAGCAGGTTTTGAGATCGACGTCGTTAGCAGGGTTACCCCTCCGGCTTGGCCTGGGCAGGGTTATGGACGCCATTAGTTATTCTTCAGGGCTCTTAGCTCAATTTGCATCTTGTCCGTACTCGGACGCTGTATCGTTTTCAAGGTGATTTGGATCTTTGTATGTTATATCTGTAATCTTGACTCTTTGAGTCGCTGTTGTATCTATATGTTTTGTGGGTTCCATCGAGGACTATTGTGTAATGATATTACTTCGTTTTCCACCCGCACGCAAGTGCCTGGTGGGCACCTTTGAATCGTTTCTATGCGGGTTTGGCGGGAAGCGCTAAAACTCGCATAGGGTCGATTCCGAGGGTGTTACAATGGATCTAAATGGGAAGACTATCTGCCTTTTGCAGACTTTTCTTATAACAACAGTTATCAAGCTAGTTTGCAAATGGCCCCATTTGAATTCATGTATGGAAGGAAGTGTCGCACCCCTTTGAACTGGTCGGAAGTAGGAGAGAGTCAGATTTTTGGACCCGACATCCTACGAGAAGCAGAAGAGAAAGTTCACAAGATTCGTGAGCACATCAAGACCACCCAGTCAAGATAGAAGAGTTACGCCGACAAGAGACGTCGAGACTTCGCTTTCAATATCGAAGATTTCGTGTATCTCAAGGTGTCGCCGTTGAAAGGAATGCAACGTTTCTAGCTGAAAGGAAAATTAGGGCCCAGATATATAGGACCCTTCAAGATTATGAATCATCGAGGAGAAGTATAATATCAATTGGAACTGCCAGAAGAAATGTCAGCAGTGCACAATGTGTTCCATATATCGTTACTTCGCAAATGCCTTGAAGCTTCGGAGAAGGCCGAAGTTTTTAAGAACATCGATCACGGGACCATAGAGATCAACGATGACCTCGACCTATCCCGAAGTACCCATCCGTATTTTGGAAGAAGCTTTCAGAACCACCAGGACCTGACGCATCAAGTTTCTCAAGATTCAGTGGAGCAACCACACTGAAGAAGAAGCTACCTGGGAACGCGAAGATCACATCAGGACGGAGTTTCCCGATCTCTTTAAATCCTAGGTAATCTTTTTCTTCCTTTTTCAAATCTCGGGACGAGATTTATTTTAAGGGGGGAAGGTTTGTAACATCCCACAAATATAAAACAAGGATCATCAAACTCTAATCACTAAAATTAGGGTTAACAAAAACTTTGATTAATTTAAAATCATATGAATGCATGTGTGAATGAGATGATTTGATAAATGCATGAATGAACTTGTGTGATTAACCTAAATAGCAAAAAAAATGGTTTAAAGATGAAAATAACATCATATAAAACATTTCCATGCAGAAACAAAACAAGTGAAAATCAAAAACAAATAAAATAAAGCAAATGGTCATTTTTGCCAATCTTGCTCACTAGGTCACTTTGAGTGTTTCTAGTTCAAGATTTCAAACAGAAACTTTTCCAATTATTTTCACCCCTTGCTAGAACAAGTAAAAGTGAATCAAAGTCCACCTTTCATACTTCCAGAAACATTTGTCAACCTCATTCAAATCACAATTCAAAATTGAATCTTTATCATATGTGAAGATCACCCATTTTCAAAACCCAACCAAACCAGTACCCCTTGACTAATCCAACTAACCAGATACTCCCTAGTATGTGCCTAGCAAACCCACCAAGTTTGAATCCAAAATTCAAATTTAAAGTTCTTGCGACCATTTCATCAAACACCTTGCAGATACAAATCAAACAAACCTCAAACACTATAGTGTGTAGTAAATTTGGCCTAACTTGTTCCCTATCTAGCTCACACTACACCCTCAGTAGATCATCTAACTAGTTTAACCCCTCTAGCTCATTGTAAGTAAGACCACGCCATTAATGGCAAGCAGGCCGAGCCTCACCTTGCCACCCCATTGTCGACAGCAGGCTAGGATCAACACTAAGCCTAACGAGCATGTCTAGCAAGCACCCCATCGTCCATCGCCACTCTCTGTCCCAGCCCCTGGACCACATGACACGACCATGCCAAACCTCTTTGCGTGCGAGCCGAGAGCACGCCAGTGCGCCACCCTCGAACAGCACCCACAGACCGCGCGCCGCCCTTGCCGCGTGCGTGCGTGATCACCACCGTCCAAGCAACCCCGCATACATGCTCATTCGCTGCCACGCGAACCACATGCATTGTGCGACATTAAAATCGTCGTCAGACCCGCCCATTGCATCAGCGTGTTCTGACCGATCAGCACCGTCCCACGCCTCGCCACACGCCGTTGAGCTTCGCCAGGGAGCACAACACCGCCCACTACCATCGCCCATGCCAGTAGCCCTCTGTGCCATCGACCACGACGAGCTCAGCCCGCGCCCGTCGGTCCCCTTCAGCCACTATAAATAGAGGCCTCCACCTCTCGTTTTCTTCACACCAGTTCACTCCCCTCTCACTCAGAACCACCCCACCTCACTCCCAGAGCAAGGCGAGCAGCGCATCGCCGGAATTTGGCCGGAGCTCGCCGCTGCTGGAGGAGAAGGGAGCCGTCGATTGGAGCCGCCCCAGGAGAAGCTGCCGATACCAGGAGAACCGCCATCGTCGACTTCGTCATTCGCCCCCGTCGCCGACCCTCGCCTGAGCCCCGGTGAGCCTCCCACGACCCCCACCTACTGCGCTAGGGTTCTGTCTCGCCGGCGCTTCCCGACATGGACGATGAACCAGAGCCGTCCGATTAGAACCAGATCCCATGGTCCACGTTGCCCCGTTCCGCTTCACCCCTCCCCGTCTCACTAACGCGTGGGGACATCCACTTAACCATCCCACGTACGCGCTGTGTGTAGTGGGCCGGCCCAGTAAAACATCCCGCGTGACCCAACAATTTAAATTTAGTTTTATTCATTTAATTTCAAACCTAGTTCTATACCTAGATTCAAAAATTAACCCAGCTCGATTCAGTGAACCAAAATGCATGAAACCAATTTTGTTAGAAAGGTACTAAAATGCTTAATCCAAGCCCATTGGATTCAAACCATTTGGATTTGTAAATGAACCATGGTAAAAATAACAAGGCAGAATATTTTCTGCATTCAAACATTTTTCAAAATTCAACCATAAGAGCTTTTGAGTTGATTCCAACCCTCAAAAATTACATGTGATCATACCTTTCAGAATATATAAAAACATATGGGTTTACTTGCAGAAATAATGTTCAAGTAATAAAAGAATGCCACATAGGCATTTCTAGTCACTTTATTTAATTAAAAATAAAAAGGTTAAACCTTATTAAATTGTGACACCACTTTAAATCACATTCTCATGAACTGAAATATGTGGTGATGAAATGTGTCAACATGATCCCATGTTTTTGTTGGAGAATATTAAATCTTAAGTAGTTTTTCAATGAGTAGAAATTACTTTTCTCAAATATAAGAAATAAGACAAGTGCTTTAATCCTTGTGATAATAGTGATGGTGTTAGATCATCTAGTGTGACTTTTTGTGTGATGATTAAAAATAGTTAAGTATTGTTTGGTGATTGTGTACCTCATATATAGACACTAGTACCGACCAAGGATACGAGGAGGAAGGAGGATACTACGAGGAAGAATCCGAGGAGAACTTCAACCACTGCTCTGCGCAAGGCAAGCTAACCCTTGCAACTAAGAAAGTTAGACAACCTAGGCATTGCATTAAGCATGCTTGGTTAGATACATTTGATGATGCCCAATCCTAGTTTTACTTGTAAGCTTAAGTACTTTATTTTCTTTATCAAAGCTTTCTCTTAGAGTTTACATGGTGACTTGTAGATTCTAGAAAGATAACTAAAGGTAGCATAAAGAGCATAAAATTTGGCCTAAGTTAGATAATCTTGATGTCATCCTAAGGCATGAGATTGAACTTAGCAAATCTCCACTTGTTTACCACCCCTCATTAGTATTTACCACCACGTGTAGATGCTAGTGCTAAGCATAAAACTAGATCAACCTTAGATGGGAAGACTTGGTGAAAATGGTTATGAAAACCTTAGAATGATGAATCATTCTACTGAAATGTTTTGACATGTGTTTCTGAACACCAGATGATTTTGATGATGAAAATGTTGAGGCATGAGCCTTAGCCCTTTATAAAACTGATGGTTGTCTGGATGCGATACCATTCCAATTTTACCGTATAACCACAATACCGGAAATTTGGGTAGGGCTTGACTGGAAATTTATATACCTTAGTAAGGGTTCCCTCACGGCTAAGGTCTGAGATGAGGCTACCTTGTGAAGATTGTCCACCTGTGCAATACCCAAGATGACAGTTGGTCATGGTTGGGAGGCCACTCACAGGAGAGGTGCCTATACTAGGGCATGTAATTGAAAGGTTAGGATTGATTATCCGCATACTGAGTATGGTGAATTCAGGATTGTTCCTGACGGATGTATCGAATGTTGTGGTGAAAGTGTACAATCTCTGTAGAGTGTCGAACTAACCAAATAGTCGCGTCCTCGGTTATGGACAGTTGGAGTGGCCATACTGTTCCCCCATCAGATGTTTTCAAAATGACTTGTGAAATTAATTGTGAATTTGACTTGACCACAACAGAGTTGTGATATGAAATTCAAATTCCCACTAGGTGTTATAAAATTTTCAACTAGATTTTTTTGCTTCTGAACTTAGTAGAGGTAAATCTGGCTTTTTGCAAAATAACCCTAGAGCTTAGTATCCTACTACAAAACCCCCTTAACTTGTTAGGATTAGTTTGCGAGTACTTAAAGAATACTCATGGCTTTGTCCCTCGCTATTCCCGTGGCCAGACTATGAAGAGGAGTACCAGGATGACGGACCGCGGGAAGGTTACGACCACTAGGATCATCTCCCATCGTCAGCATTTCCTGTGACCCCGAATATGGAGCTTCATCTACGCTATCGTTATCCTTACGTTATTCCGCTGCTTGAGTTGTATTAAGAACTGGATCATGAGATCCTTATTTGTGTAATACCTTATGTATGGTTTGTAATGGATGATGTACTGTGATATCCAAATCTGTTATGTCTCACAAAAATGGTAATCCTGGGATTGCTATGTATGGCATAACAGGCATCTGGGATTAAAAATCCAGGTGTTGACAAGTGGATATACGACCTAGTCACCCAGGTTCAAATCCTCATGGACATGAATTTGGGTTCTTATATTATTTAAAAAATCAAACTTGTTGTGGAGGCTTCTTTGATAGCTTTCATTTAAAAAACAGTGAAGCAGTCACACTAGTTTAGGACAGTGTGCATTGTAGTTTCCAAATTCATAGTGTTATGAAAAATTCATAGTGCTATTACAGATATACACATTGTCATTTTGAACAATTACTAGGAATTGTACTCTCCTATACAAGATACTCTCCTGTACAATGAAACAATTGTTTGACATTCCTCTCCTATAAAAGATACTCTCCTATACTTCTATCTCTCCTCCTTCTATAAGTGCTTTTGTTTGTGCTAAATGGGAAGAAAAGCTCCATGACACTGAATTTTTTTGGTTATATTTTGTTCATAATACTCTGAACTCTAACACACTGCTCTCTGGACAGATTTACATGTTTTCATTTTGAAATAAAGAAGATAATTATGTTTTCACTTCATTTTCATGTTGCCGCTGTTGCTAGGGAGTATTTTTTCTCTACCTATTCTTCTTCTATAAGGGCTTTGGTTTGTGCAAGTAGCTCTACAGTGATAGATATAGCATCTAGTAGCCCGTCGTCTGCTTGTTGGCATTCCTTGTTGTGCGGGGGGGGGGGGTCGTAGCGTATTGCTCCTCCTACCTTCATATCCTCAACCATACAGTACTGCAACATTATGAGAGCTTCGAGCTAGCTTATCAACATCATAGTTCTGATATTCTTCCTCTAGATCCTCTATCAGTTCTTTGATACTTGACGGTGCTCTGGTATCATTGAGTGACTGGAGCTACCTAAAGAAACACAAGTCGAGGACATTCATGTTCGGACTATTTGGAGGTTATTGTATCAACTCGATGTCCAGATCTGTCTCGGCTACTACCCATCGAAAAACCTCATCACTAGGGAGGAGATGAGGTTTTACGTTGTCTTGCTGTATATAGATTGTTCTTCCTACATCCTCGTTGGGCCACTATTCTTGCATTGTTGGAATTACTTTCTGGCAAAGATACTCCCTCATAACATCACATGTAACTATCACCGGTTCCAATTCAAGTGTCCCTTTATCTCTGTTTTTGCTGTTATTTTGAGTCGGTGTCTCTTAAACAAAGGCCCAAGTACCAATCTTTCCATCGAATGTGACCTCTCCAACTTGACCATACCTTGGATTCGCCACAGCTATCAAGAACATCACCTTCCCAACGTTGTTCTTATTCTGCACTGTGCAGAATGGTAGAGGTTCGTCGGGATGTAGGCAGTAATTGTTATTTTCATTTCTCATGTAGAACCATTTTTCGTCAATGTGGACAATATTTTCCATTTTCTTGAATAAAGTATGAGGAGTTGCCAACTGTTCCTTGTCGAGCATCGAGACGCATAACTCCATTCTCTTAAGCTTGTTTTCTGGCATAATCGAAGGCTTCAACCGGCTATTGTGTCATGTTAGGTCTCCCAAATGGAGCCTAAGGTGTAAGGTTGAGTTGCTCACACCCAATGATCCTGCTAGACCTCAAATGGTCTTCCTTTTGTTGAGTGGTACTGTCGCCACCATTGACAGATCCAAATCTTTCTTTTTTCGGCCAACATTGACCTTCTTCTTATTTGAAAAATCAACCTCTTTGTTTTGTTCAATCTGTCCCTAGGATTTGGCCCATATTCTTTCAATAGTTAGGACACTTGTATTCAAAATAAATGCAATGATATCCTTGTCTGTTGTTTCCATTCCTCCATATCTCTCTTAATTATTTCCAACGCAAAATATACACAAATCTTTGCTCATTCATTAATTCTAGTTTTGGATGACCAACATCTTGAAAATCTTCTTCTTCAGCATCCAAATCGGGAGCAACATATTCTTGGGCATCAAAATATTGTGGGATCTTGTTCAAGTCGAGAGCGACAGCTTCTTGGGCATCCAAATCAGGAGAAACAACTTCTTGGGCAGCAAAATCTTGAGGGATCTCGTTCAAGTCGAGAGCGATAGCTTCTTGGGCATCCAAATCAGGAGCAACAACTTCTTGGGTAGAAAATTCTAGAGGGATCTCGTTCAAGTCGAGAGTGACTGATACGTCCATTTTGCATCACCATTCTATATCATAATTTTCCTCTATTCATTGATATATGTCTTATTATGAGGTATTACTTATGTCTTTTCCACTGTTTTTGCATGTTGGGTGATTCTTGGAGGATGGACTGCCGGAGTCTGGATTCTGATGGAAAAAGAGGTGTTTTGATGCAATTTGGCGAAGATCATAAAAATACCAGAAAAATATGGGAAAATTATATTTTCCCGGAAGACACATGAAGCTAGAAGGGGAGGCGAAGAAGGGCTACAGGTGGCCCACAGCCCCTAGGCGCGGGCCCACCTTGCCCCGCGCCTAGGGCAGGTGTGGTCTACCTGCTCGGCCTCCAACTCCTCCCTCTCGCCTATATCTTCCTCACGGAACCCTAACACCAGGAGGGCGACCACAGATAGATTTCTGCCGCCTCTGTGAGGTGGAAAACTCCGAGATAGAAAGATCTCTCTGGTAGACAAATTTCTGTCAGGGAATTCCTTCACGGAGAGAGGAGATCGTCGCCATCAACACCGCCATCAAGCTAGGCTTCATCGGGATCATCATCATCATCATCCACACCATCATCTCCACCAGCACCATCATCACCACTCCGTCCCGCTATAACAGTTGTGTTGGATATTGCTTTAGTTCTTAGGGGAAACTTTCCCGGTGTTAATTACTAGTGTAGTTGATGCTTGTGAATGGAACCATTGGATAATTGTTTATGTTCAGATTGTTATTCATCTCCATATCATCTTTGATCTTGATCCATATGATGTCTTGTGAGTAGTTCGTCTAGTTCTTGAGGACATGGGAGAAGTCATGTTGTTATTAGTGGATTTGTGTTGAGTTATTATTCAATGGTTTAGTATTTAATTTGTGGTGCTATTCTTCTAGTGGTGTCATGTGAACGTCGACTACATGATACTTCACCATTTGTGGGCCTAGGGGAATGCATTGTGTATTTGGCTACTAATTGTGGGGTTGCCGGAGTGACAGAAACCTGAACCCCCGTTAGGACACCTTTGCACAAGGGAGCGTAGGATCTTAGAGTTTAAGGCTGTGGTTAGATTTATATCTTAATTACTTTCCTATAGTTGTGGATGCTTGCAGGGGGTTTTATCACAAGTATGTATTAGTCCAAGTAAGGTCAGTACGTTAGCACAGGTTCACCCACACAACACTTACAACACCAAAGAAGAGTACTTAGCAATTTGAAGCGAAATCACATGATAGAATTCTCATGTGTCCTCGAGAACATTTGGTCCTTATAAGTATTTCCACCAGCTTGTCCTTTGCTAAGAAAGCATTGGGCCACTTGCTGTTTGTTCTTTGTCTTTATTACTTGCAAGTGTTTTGTTGCTTTATCAAAAAATCACTAAAAATCCGTTTGCTAAGTATTTATAGAGATTTCCTGCTCCATACCACTAGTCAACACCTTCTGCTCATCGTTGGGATCGACACTCCTATTTATCGAAAGTACTACGATACACCCCCTATACTTGTGGGTCATCAAAACTATTTTCTGGCATCGTTGCCGGGGAGTGAAGCGCTATTGAAGAGTGGAACTGGTAAAGGAAACTTCTACTGTGAGTATTGCTTTTGTTACTGCTTGTTACTTTGTTTCCAATATGGACAACCCACTTGGTTTTCTGTTTGGGAAAACTACTACCACTGCTAGGGTAGTAGATGAACCACCACCTGTTGAGATAGATCCTTTTAAGATACCTACAAGTATTGTTGATCGTGTTATGGATAATTATTATTTTGGGGATGGAACTGTCCATCCTGGTGATCACTTGCTTTTTATCCATGAATTATGCGGGTTGTTTATGTGTGCAGGTATCACAACTGAACATGTGAAGAAGAAGTTACTCTCTATATCCTCGAAAGGGAGAGCTGAAGAATGGTATAAGCTGCTGAAGAATGGACAATCCATGGATTGGGAGGAAATGGCATCTCTCTTTTATTCTAAATTATATCCTCCCAGTGAGTTTCATAAGGATAGAAATCTGATATACAACTTTTGACCTCATGATGGAGAGAGTACAACTCAAGCTTGGGGGAGATCAAGTTACTAATGCTTAAATGTCCTATTCATCAACTCCCTAACAATATTATTATCAATAACTTTTATGTTAGGCTTTCTCTTCATGATAAAGATTTACTAGATGCTTCTTGTGCTGGATCATTCACATGTATGAAGGAAGAAGCTAAATGAGATCTACTAGACCGTATTCAAGAGAACACTGAAGCCTGGGAGAATGACAAAGGAAGAAAGTCAGGTATAAACTATGATTATGAATGCATTAAATCTTTTATGGGAACTGATAACTTTCGTGATATTAGTAATGAGTTTGGCCTTGATTTCCAAAGTATTGCCAACTGTTTTAAGGCCTTTGCCTCTTACATAGAAATTCCCAAAAATAAGTGGAATAAGTACCATGCTCCTTATAAAGATGTTGTTAGTCATGTTCCTGTTAGAAGTACTAAAGTTTATAATACTAACCATATTGTGCCTGAACCTTATGTTGACAAAATACCTTTCCTAGCTAAGTTAAAGGAGTATTCTATGATGATTAGTGCAAATAACAAAGGTACAAAGTAAACTGTGGATCCTGATGAGCAATTGAATATTGAACATGTGGTAGCCACTATGAAACGTCTTGATGCTAGAAATATAGAGGATGAGTACATTGTATTCTGTGAAGACGCTTCTAATATTATCTCTCATCCTAGTAAGGCTAGAAAAGCTAGTGTTCATGTGCTTTCTGTTAAAATTGGTGATCATTGCTACTATGGTTTATGTGATATTGGTGCTAGTTCTAGTGCTATTCCTTATGAGATTTACAGGGAAATTATGCATGAAATTGGTCCTTGTGAGCTTGAGGACATTGATGTGGTTATTCACCTTGCTAATAAGGAGACCATATGCCCTATTGGTATTGTAAGAGATGTGGGGGTTCTTTGTGGTAAGATTAAATATCCTGCTGATTTTCTAGTGCTTAATTCAGCAGCTAGTAAAACTTGTCCTATCATTTTTGGTAGACCTTTCTTGAACACTTCTGGAGCTATTATAGATTGTCAGAAGGAGAAAGTTTTAACTAAGTTTGATGGAGATTCTTATGAGTTTAACTTTTCCAAATTTTCTAAATCTCCTTGTGAAAACAGCTTGCCTAATAAAGATTTCAGGATGGAACAACTTGCTTCTATTGATCCAGTTTATGACCTTGGACCTGTTTTTGGTGACTGTAAGTATGCTCATTCCTGTGATGAAATTGATTACTTTGATGGTTATATTGTCAACTTTATTCAAAGTTCTACTGAAAGTTATTATGAGAGAGGGAAACATGGTTTTATGCTTCTCAATAATGTTAAGTTTCCCTGTTTTATGTTGAAAGCTTTGAAGTTGCATTTGTTTTGTCTTCCTATGCTAGTGGCTTTTTGTTTCAACAATTTGTTTTCTCATGACACCCCCATGCATAGTAAGTGGGTTAGACTCAAGTGTGTTGGTTATTTGCTTCTTGATGCTCTCTTTCATTCCAGATATATATCTCCTTTGTGAGCATCCTTGAAACTTTCAAGCCTAACTTAAAGGCATTAAAGAAAAGTACTTGTTGGGAGATAACCCAAGAGTTTAGTTGAGTCTTGGAATTTATTACTTCAGTAATAACCTCTACTTATCCTTTTTGTTTTGGTTTTTCTGTCAAGTTCAACTACTTTTGTGAAGTAGAGGAGTTGTGAAAAGTGGCTGTCCTGGGACAGATTTTTGTGCTGCATCGTAAAACTTCATGAGGGAGATCAGTACGTCGGATGGAGCTGTATTTTTCTGAGCTTGTTCTACAAGTTGTTACCCAACTTTCATTAGTTCTGCACTTTTTGATTTGAGGAATAGAAGGTTTTCTAAAAAATCAATATTTTCCTGCTGGTCTGTTTTGACAGATTTCTGTTATCATTTGCATTTGCCTCTTATAGAAGCCTTTGTTTTGATGGATTTCAGTTGAAGTGTGTACCTAAAGGTTTATTGTTTTTTCTTACACTAATGTTGCCATTGAAGTTTGTGTATTGCCTTGCGAGAAAAGGAATTTCCAGGAGAAGGAGGAAAGGAGTCTGCAGAGTTCATATTTGAATAGGTAAAAGTGGTGAAAACAGAAGGTTCGTGAAAACCTAATCTTTTTATATTTTTGATGTTTTTATTACATAAGGAAATTTAAGAGAGAGAACAAAGGAGGAACCGGAGGCCGGGGTGGCAAAACCCACCCCAGGCGCGGGCCCCAGCTGCCCCGCCCCTAGAGGGGGTAAGACCACCTCGAGCTCCGTCTCCTCCTCGTTTTCGTATCAAAACCTTCCTTATGCTTTGAAACTTCGTAATATATAACCCCTCGGATCCCCCGAGGTTCGTGCATTGTGTTATCATCGTGTTTTCGTTTCGATCTGTTTCTGTCAGGAAAACTTCTCAAGTTTAGAGCACCATGGTCTCTGCCAACGACAAAGATAAGAAGCCCGAGGAAGACGATCCTCGCAAACCCAAGGAGGAGGAGATTTTGGTAGGTTATGAAGGATACATGGAGGAGGACAAGCAACCGGACACCCGCACTACCGTCGCAAGCATTGGAGTGGTGGCAAAACCTACCAAGCTTAAGAGGACAGAACTGATGTCTATAGGAGGGAAACCTCCACGTCATACCATCTCTCCACGGTCACCTCCTCCAAGTACCAAGAAACCCTTCCACACTCTTATACATGAGCGTCAATTTCAACATGTTCCCAAAGGGAACTTGCCCTCGATGTGGGATATGCCTCGTTCTAACCATGCAGGGGAGGAGCAAACTAAGAAGGAAGAATGGGGAAAGAATAGCAAGGACTGGAATTCTCAACCCGATATTATCATGAACCGTATTGAGCAGAATTCGGAGTTGATTCGTACTCTGACCTTTGAGATTGAGGATTTGAAGAAACTTATTGAAGAGATGATCAAGAGAACACCACCAATGAAGGAGTAATTCGTTATCAGGTTTGGCATCCCCTTGGCTTGTTCCAAGCTTGGGGGAGTGCCATGGTATCACAATCATTATCTTTCATCTTTTACCTTTTTAGTGGATTCATATCTTTGGTAGAGAGGTTATCTTATAGTTTGGTTTGCATGTGGAAGTATCTCTCTTTTAGTTGATTATCTATATATCCCTTGGTGTGAGTGCCTTTATTGGAATATTAATGAGAAGTTTCATCTTTTACTTTTGCACTTCTTATTTTAGTTTGCAATCTCTATTATATGATGGATCTTGTTGATAAGTATTGGCATCACTTTGGGATCATCAAGTAAATCTAAATTGGTTTTGGCAAACCAAGTTCTGGTCAGTAGCAACACTTTTTGAGGTTTGAAAGAAAAAGTGAAAAAGCTTACATGTATTTTGTATCATTTATTTTTCTTTCTTGTTGGCTCATAAGCTTAGTATTCTTTATTTAAGATCTTTTGTGTATTCAAGGAAGATTGCATGTTTGGCTTTATTACTTGTATGTTTGCTTGTTTCTTTTAACTCTTTTGCTTGCTACCCAGCCTTGCTAGCCAAAAACCTGTTTTGAAAAGGCATACTTCTCATGTTTTCAATCCCTTTGAACCAAAACCTTTGCCACTTGTGTCCACCATATCTACCTAGTAGCTTTTGCTATTCCAATAAAATTCTCAAGATTCATCTATCTTTCAAATTAAAAAGTATTTTGTTATGTGAAAACTAGTTAGTATAGCTCTCATGAACTTGATGGCACACCTTATTTCCTTGCCCCTAATACTCTCGAACCATTCTGTCATCAAAGTTGTATATGCTTGCATCTATACGTTGGAATTAGCAGAACCCTGTTGTCATGGGGAACGCTTTCAACATTGCACTTGTCCCTTGTACACAGTTGATATCGTGCTCTTTTGTGTATGGATGTCGATGGTGTGAAATAAAGAGGGAACTTGTAAGTCCATGGAGTCTGTATTTTGTGTTAGAGAAACGCCTGGGATAATCATGGTGGAAACTTGCAGCATCACCATAGTGAGTTATCTATGAAGCATCCTCAATAAAAATCTATGCACATAGTAAATAAAAAGATCGCTGAGATGCTTATTGTCTCTTGCCTTGTCATTTTGGTTATGGGATAGCTCCTGTACCATGTGCAAGAACTTACCGGTAACTGAAGTTGAGTAGCATGAGGAATGGCCCTCATATTAAAGGGACATGAGATTGCCAACTTATATTTCGTTAAGCATATACTCCATCTTTGTGCACTTTAACCTTAATCATCTCAAGATGCCTATGATAGGGGCAATGAGGGCTCAAAGCTAGTAAGTACCATAATCTTTTGGAAGCTCTTTATGACTTGTAATCCTTGATTCCCTCTATGAAGGGATCTTTCTTCTATTTTCTAAGTTGAGTCAGTAAACCTACTTCCTCTCTATCTCCAGCAAGCATTTGAGTTGTTGTGTTTCAAGCATTCATTTGTGATTTATTCAATCATGTTCTCTATCTTCCTTGTTTGCACAAAACTCTTATCTATTGAGTATTACTTTGAAAGCCTTCAATGTGAAAACCTTTTTGAGAAAAGAGTGCTCCTGTTATAAAACTTCTACAAAAAGCTTTTTGTGAAACTATTTGCCAGCTGTTCTCTGACCAGGAACAAGAGTTTGCCAATTTTAATTATGATTTATCTTTATGCATCTCTATTGTGACTCATGTACTTGTTGCAAGCTAAGTTATATAATAGTGAGTTGCTTTCTTCTATGAGTTGTGTAATGGTAAGTGTGATGCGTCTTGTCCGTATTCTTTTATCGACACTTCACTCCATAAACCTGTGGACATGTTTATTGAGCTCAGTTTTCGCTTGGGGACAAGCGAAGGTCTAAGCTTGGGGGGAGTTGATACGTCCAATTTGCATCACCATTCTATATCATAATTTGCCTCTATTCATTGATATATGTCTTATTATGAGGTATTACTTATGTCTTTTCCACTATTTTTGTATGTTGGATGATTCTTGAAGGATGGACTGCCGGAGTCTGGATTCTGATGGAAAAGAGGTGTTTTGATGCAATTTCGCGAAGATAAGAAGAATACCAAAAAAATATGGGAACATTATATTTTCTCGGAAGATATAGGAATCCAGAAGGGGAGGCGAAGAAGGGCTATAGGGGGCCCACACCCCCTAGGCACGGGCCCACCTTGCCCCGCGCCTAGGGCAGGTGTGGCCCACCTGCTCAACCTCCGACTCCGCCCTCTCGCCTATATCTTCCTCACGGAACCCTAACACCAGGAGGGCGACCACAGATAGATTTCCTCTGCCTCTGCGAGGCGGAAAACACCGAGAGAGAAAGATCTCTCCGGCAGACAGATTTCTGCCGGGGAATTCCTTCCCGGAGAGAGAAGATCATCGCCACCAACACCGTCATCAAGATAGGCTTCATCGGGATCATCATCATCATCCACACCATCATCTCAACCAGCACCATCATCACCACTCCGTCCCGCTGTAACAGTTGTGTTGGATATTGCTTTAGTTCTTAGGGGAAACTTTCCCGGTTTTAATTACTATTGTAGTTGATGCTTAGCTTCTGAGTATGACTTGTCCGCAAATCATGCATGCAGTCGTAGTGGTTGCGCATCATGTGACTGCTCATAAATCCAACTGGTTGTAAGTGAGACTCTATTTTTCACGTGGCAACGATAGAGGACGTTTTTTTTCTTTATTTTTACTTTTAGAAATGGCAGTGTATGTTCGTGTGGTAGCTCCACTGTTACCGAAGGTGGGGCAGGTCCATGCTTGGTGTGTGGGTGGGCTGCAGACCTAGCCCGCGGCTGATGCCTCGGCCGTCTTAGCGGTGGAATGTACGTAAAATATAATTCTTGCCTAGGCTTCGTCATGTCTTACCACGTGCCCAGTCGTCATGTCTTACCACGTGCCCAGTTGCTCCTCCCGTCCAATTAAAATCGAGCGGACGTCATTGGATTATTGTTTATGTTCAAATTGTTATTCATCACCATATCATCTTTGAGCTTGATTCATATGATGTTTTCTGAGTAGTTCGTCTAGTTCTCGAGGACATGGGAGAAGTAACGTTGGACGGAGGAGCTTGAAGCCACAGCAAGAACGAAGCATTGGACGGAGGAAGTAGCTTCTGAGTATGACTTGTCCGCAAATCATGCATGCAGTCGTAGTGGTTGCGCATCATGTGACTGCTCATAAATCCAACTGGTTGTAAGTGAGACTCTATTTTTCACGTGGCAACGATAGAGGACGTTTTTTTTCTTTATTTTTACTTTTAGAAATGGCAGTGTATGTTCGTGTGGTAGCTCCACTGTTACCGAAGGTGGGGCAGGTCCATGCTTGGTGTGTGGGTGGGCTGCAGACCTAGCCCGCGGCTGATGCCTCGGCCGTCTTAGCGGTGGAATGTACGTAAAATCTAATTCTTGCCTAGGCTTCGTCATGTCTTACCACGTGCCCAGTTGCTCCTCCCGTCCAATTAAAATCGAGCGGACGTCACGTCATGCGGGCCAGCGATTTTGGCCAGTGAAAGTTCTCGTCACACCAGAATTTCTCCCATCCGTTTAAGACCCCCAGCTCTCTCTGGGATGTAAGCCTAATCGACTGAGATCCTAATCTTCACACGCTTTGAGGGCGGGTCCTCCTCCCTAGCGCTCGCGTGTTGGCTCTCTATCATTTCACTCAAGATTATTATGTTGGGCTTGATTTTAGAAAGCCCATTTAAGTTTTCCGGTTGTTTCTTTCTCGCGTGATGCTTCTTTCGGTTCAGCTTTCATCTTTTTGTTCAGGTCGCTCGTACACGGCTGGGCACCGGTCGCTATTTAAGGAGGTGCAGACCTCTCTCATGTTTCGATGTGGGACTATTTCGAATTCAGTTGTATTGTATTCTGTACGGTAACTCCGGTTCTGTTCTTCTCCGGTTATGTAAGAGACTAACTTCTATATTTTCAAGCTTTTTCTGGATATGCATGCGGTGTATCGCATCATTCGGACAGTCCTCACGTACTTCTATGAGCTAACGAGCTTGAAGTGATCCTTAAAAAAACTTGCTTCTGTAGCTTGTGCTGTAGAACACAGTACATCCTGGTTCTCTACCTAGCTGGAAGGAGTAATTCTGGTTCTCTACCTAGCTATAGACGGAGAAAGTAAAAATAAATAGGAAAAAAAATAAAAGTGCAGGTTTCATGAGAGTTTTTAATGTGAGCTTTGTCGCCTTAAAGGACATTCAGGTGATATTTGATCAGACCATTTACGGAATTTTAACTGATTTCCATACTAATTAAGTTCACTAAAATAAAAATATTGATTAACAACTAATAAATTAGATAAACCTGTCCCTACAAACAACTTACAGAGCACACGCGTTACAAAAATTTAGACAAAGTGGAAGACAACAATATCGCGAGAAGAATTTTCAAAAATCACAATCACACTTTAAAAAAAAATTTAAAAAATCAGAAAAGAGAATAAATACAAAAATCTAAAAAGAAAACAAAAATTACACAATAAACAATCACTATTTATGGAATAAAAGCTACACTAACAAGGAACAAAACTTTAACATCCAAGGAGTATGCAGGTTCTAGGTATGCAGACAGTACGAAAACATATGAATAGAAGCGTACACGAACCTTGATATAATTTTAGGGCCACAGAACAAAAGCATAGAAACTGTGGAATAAATTGATCCCAAAGGGCAACAAAATATTGTGCTACATGGGAAAAAATCATACTTGTATGCACACGGACGTCTACAGTCAACAGAAATATAGCGCACGAGGAACAAATCTTGCCACCAAGAACAAAAATGTAGCCTATGAGAAACAACTTTTGCCTACACATGCCAAAAAAAGTGTCCGCAGAACAACTCTCGCCTACATAGGGAACAAAATCTATAATGTCTGAATAACATATCTTGCCTACACAACAAAAAGATAACCTCTGAGGAACAACTCTAGTCTACACATGGAAGAATATAATATAGAAACAGAGGAACAAATCCCGTCTACATAGGAAACAAAAAATATAGTCTCCATGGAACAAATGTCATCTACATTGGAATAAATAATATAGCGTCAGGGGAAAAAACTCTTGTCTACATAAGGAACAAAAGATATAGCTTCCGAAGAAAAACTCTCGTCTATTCACGGAAGAAAAATATAAATTTTGAGGAACAAAATATAATTGGACAAAAAATATATCGTGAAGGAACAAAATCGAATCTAAAAAGCAAACAAAACCAAAAAATCTATGGAACAAAAAATTAGGTACCGTGGAATGAACCACAAATTAAAAGGGAACTATGCTAAGTGACATCAAATTTTGCCATCGATGAAAACGAAACATGACTACGGGACGAAAAATGGACAAAGTGGAACAAAAATTTAGGACCCGTGGAAGAAAAGACGAATACAAGAGGAACAAGGATTATGTGAAACAAAATATAAGCCCACATTAAAAAAGCATGACTCCTGATAATTTAGACTGTCTGGAACGAAACAACTTTTATCCCTGATGGTACAATAATCAGAGCATCAGAAACAAAAAAAAAGAACGGAAAACATGATTTTAAAAAGAGTCAAATAAAAAATGTAGAAATAAAAAACCTTTGATTGGGCTACTTATCACGTTAGGAACAAAATTAGGACGACTATTAGAATATAAGTTTAGACTAAGTGTATCAAAATACTACTGTTCATAGAACAAATCATAACGGAAAAAACTACCGCATGTAGAGAACTTCCACTACTATAAGAAGAACACCATTTTAGAATAATATAAAACACATGTTTAAAATATCAAATAAAAAATAGAAGCCTAACTTTTAAAATAACCATATAATAAATTAAACTAAGAAGAAAAAGAAAAACATAAAAAGAGAAAGAAGAAGAGAGAAAACATAAGAAAACCTGAAAAATAAAAATAAAAAATGAAAATAAAAAACGAAATAGAAAAGAATAAAAAATAAAAAACAGGAAAAGACAAGAATGTGAGATAGACGGAAAAAAATACAGAGTAGAAGAAAGCAAACAGACGTGCCGCTCCTGCCCTCTCATTAGCTTAATCGGAGGTATCGAACGCGTGCGCTGCGTCCCTAGCGACGAACTGATATGGAGTACTAGTTAATGGCCCAAGCCCAAAATAAAATTCCTTTTGCGAAACGGTAGCTCCCGACGCCCGAGAGTTAGCGAGTCGTTTCCTTGAAGGTGTGGACCATCTTCGCTCGGCTCGAATCACTCCGCGGGTCGCCCAACTCGATCCCTATACAGAGTTTTTAGGCCTATCTGTGCGCTCCGATCTGAAAGACTTGGAATTATTGAAATTAGCCATAGTTTTTTTTTAAAAGTATATATTAATATCGTGAGATACCAATTACATACAGCCTTCATAACAACGCATAACCCTAATAGTGGTATGTATATAGCCAAAAAAACAAAGAAGAATTATAAAAAAATCCCGTTACAATGATCTATGCCTTACAACAACGACCAAACACTACCAAAAGCAACGCCTCTAAGAAGAAACCAGTGCACACTAGCGCTGTTATCGCCATGATCATCGATCATAGATTTTCACCTCGGAGAAAGTTTGTGCTCACAAAACAATGCCTTCAATAAGACTATTGCCAGAAACAATCAATTAAGGCCAGACCTTAGATTTTCACCCTACAGCTTGAACTCTAAAATTCTTCTATACTGTCACCCCCGCTTTTTAATGTCGCTTCTCCAAGACCTAGATCACCAATCCAAAAACTCATCACAACCAGGATTCAAACCACCATTGCCAATCTTCAGACATCGGCTTTCATGTCATTCTCCACGACTGACTTCACCACGGGACTAATGGCATGCCCTTGATGACAACAGTTTGCAAAGCTTCGCAGAACTTCCTCTGAAACCAGATGATCAGATAAAAATATGGTTGCGAGCGACCGAAATCCATCCAATCTGGCGAACTCCGGCATGTCGTCCATTGGAGAAAACAACACTCCGTCCAGATCGATGAATTCATGGAACAGGTAGATCTTCGTCATGGTGTGAGAGGGATCTTAGGACCAAACCCCCTTTATTTGAAGCTAGACGGGAAGCCCCCTCACCACCGGCCTTCACCGGCCAGCAGACCCGCCGGATCTAGGTTGGCAGATCGAGAATTACCCCGGCCGCGTCGCCCGCGAGCACCTCGAGGGGCAGCACCTCAGTAGAGAACGGTGCAAGGACGGCATCACCGACACCATGCCCCGCTGCCCCACCTCAGTAGATGACACGCCGATCTGTGCGCATCCTGCCTCTTCGCATGAAGGCTTGGGAGGGAGACGTGCCCACCTTGCCCCACCGCCTTCGCAGCCGGGGCGCCGACACCACCGCCAGCGCCAGCGGCGGCTGCCAGGAGGGACCGAGGATATGGTTTTCTTTGGGGGGAGAGGGAGTCACCCCGGGTTAGCCCTCAAGAGGTGGCATCCGGACGTCATGTCAAGCACAATTATCTACATACATTGCTCTTTGACTTTGATGTTAAGGGAATCGGCACATACACGACCCAACCCATACGAACGCGTATGTGCGAACATGCGAGACCTGTGCGGCCTTTCCAGCGGCACGACCCACCCGGATAGACGCATCCGGCTCGACCCATTGGCCCACCTAATTTGTGTTGTCGATGCGTTGGACGCGGATGCGGGCGGACCGAGGGTGTGTCCTCCCACGTGTTCCACTGGCCCACCTGTCAACGAATTCAAGGGCAAATAGCTCTTATCTAGTATTTTGGTTAACTATGACATCGAAGCTAGAGAGCAGACTAATGTTTCTACTAGCTTCTCTACAGGTGATAGTCCTTAGTTGATGATGAAAGGCGATGTGTGACCCCCCATTCGTTTCTATATGAAGAGCCGGTGGTTTTATTTCTTATTCTCTCTTATTTACTTTTGAGTCAAATAGGGAACACCACACTATTAAGAGGGGTGATCTCGATGCGTTCTTTGGGGTTGTTGTACACCAAATATAATCTCATAATCCACATCCACACACCCATTCGAGGAGAGAAAGAAAATCTCCATGAAAAATGAGCCTAAGAGGGTTACTGCGAGACTTGCAGGAGTGCCGGCATCGCCGGTGCTATCACCAGAATTTCTGATCATTGCCAAAAATTCTCAGTGAGCGCCAAAAAAGCTCACTACATCTGTTTTCGGTGGCTCGCCGAGATTTTTGGTCGTCGCCGGAACTTTCGGCGTGGAGTCCGGTCCGCCGGGTCTATCGCCGGAATTTCCGGCGTACGAACCGGTCCGACCGGACTTATTGCCGGTTCTGTCGCAGGAACCCCCAACGGCTCTTTTTCTCCCCATGCTATATATACCTCTTTCTTCTCCACTAATAGGTCAGGCATTTCAGCTAACATTCATTTGTTGAAGCTCTCTCTCTCCATTGTTGAAACATAAAAGCTTGAGGATCTCCCATTCTACCCAACCAAATCCAAAGCCCTTTGGTAGAAAGGTAGAGGAGGTCCCGATCTACGTTTCCACCAAGACAAAGTTAATTCCCCATTGAGTTCATCGAGTTAGCTTGTTACTCTTGGGTTGGTGGGAAACCCTAGGCGACTAGGGTCGCCCAGAGGCATTCGGCTTGTGATTTGCTCCGTGGAAAGTTTATGAGGGTTTGGAGACTATCATAAAGTCTGCCACGAGTAAGTGAGCTATTCCTTCGTGGGATAGGCTCGGAGAAGAATGTGAGCCTTTGTGGCATTGAGGAATCCTTCGTGGAACCTCACACCTCTCCAACGTGACGTAGCCCCCTTCCCAAAGGTGGTGAACACGGGAATATATCTTCGTCTCCACGTACTCGGTTATTCCTTAACCAATCTCTTACTTGTGTTGTTTACCTTGTGATAGCCTTCGAGCTTGAAGTATCTTGTATCATCATCTAGGTTGCCTCACCTAGTTTGCATTTAGGCTCACTTATATTCCGAAAAGCCTAAAACTTGCAAAATATTAGAAAGAATTTTGTAGAAACCTATTCACCGCCTCTAGGTTAACCATCTTACACTTTCAATTGGTATCAGAGCAAAGGGATCTTTTAAGTGCTTTACTGCCTAATAGAAAAGATGGGTTTTTCCGATGATGTGGAGGAAAAGACTTTTTCGGTCAAGGAGCTTCGCCAAATCTTAGCCAAGAGTGCCCTTGAAAAGGCCAAGGCTGATTCCGATCTCCTTGTTCAAATGAGTTACCTAGGACAACTTAAGGCCATTGGCGATGGGGCTTTTCTTGGTAACCCATTGGTAGTACCTCAAGGGAGACCAATGGACACCAGGAAGGAGAAGGATGCCGAGTCCGCTCATGAGAGTGGCTCGTCAAAAACCTCCACGCCCCCTAATCAATTTCCTTATGTTTATCCTAAGCAAAAGAACATCATGCCTCACATTAATGGTTCGGGTCCCGCACCTCATTATGATGGAACTCATTTCTCTCATTGGAAAGCTTCTATGGAATATCATCTTTGTAGCTGCAGCGTTGAGATTTGGGAGATTGTGTGGACCGGCTTCCACCCACAAGATCCCAACAACCTCACTTCGGGAGAGTACTACAACTGTCAACTAAATGCAATGGCTTGTGACAAGATAAGGAGTGCCGTCCACCGCACTCTCCATGATCAAGTCAGCGATATCCCCACCGCAAAGGATCTTTGGGATAGGATTGTCATTCTCCAAGAGGGAATGTCTCTTATCCAAAAGTCCAAGTATGAAGCTGCCAAGTCAGAGATGAACATGTTCATGAACCATGATGGTGAGTCCATCGCAGAAGCATGCAAGAGACTTGTTGCCCTTCGCGTGAAGACTGGTGGTCTAGGTTGTGAGAAGTATGATGATGGGTTCAATTTGAATGATGAGCTCATCAAGTTCAAGATTTTCTCTATGATCGCGGTCACCGATAAGAAGCTTGCCTTGAACTTGCAACTCCTTGATAGAGCTAACCAGTTCTCTCCCGATGATCTAGTCTCTTATCTTGTTTCCACGGACAACTTGGCGGATGAAGGACAAAAGATCAAGGAGATCAATCGTGCTATTGTGTCTTCTCACTCTCTATCACTAAAGTCCAATCATGTGCAAGAAGATGTTGCAAGTGAAGAAGAAAATGATGTTGATGGAATTGATGATATGCTCTCTCAAATTTCTCTCTTCACCAAGAACATGAAGTTCTGAAGGAGGAGAAGTTCAACGGGATCTAGTGAGAAGAAAAGTACATGCTACAATTGTGGTGATTCGAGCCACTTTGCCGATAAATGTCCATATGAGAAGAGTCTTGACAAACCCAAGTTTGAAGAGGGTGCCAAGCCAAGATTGAAGCCCAATCCCATCAACGAGTGATACAAGAGTAACAATAGGTGTGATGACAAAGGCTTCCTAGGTCAAGAATACATATTCGATAAGGAGGAAGAGGATGAAGAGAAGGTTGTTGGAGCGGCCGGTTTGGCCTTTGCCAAACCCGGGTCCCTCTTCATCTACGACTACACCAAGGACTACACCGACGACTCACCTACTCCCAAGGTCACCGCCACTTGTCTTATGGCAAGAGGCTTCAAGGATGAGTCTGATGTGGAGTGTGAAGATAAGGAAAATATGGTGGATGTGACTGGATTGGCCTATGTCGAACCCGGGTAACTTCTCACCTAGGACTACGCCAAGGACTACATTGAGAGTTCTCCTATTCCCAAGATCACTGGCTCTTGTCTTACGACAAGGAGCTCCAAGGTAATCTCCTCTCCTCCATCTCTATCTAGTGTCTTGGATGATCTTGAGAATAACCATGATAGTTATAATGATGAATTTGGTGAGGAATATATACAAGAAATGTATGCTATCCTGAAATCTCTTCCTTGCATTGCTCGTGCTAGAGTCAGCCAATTAATGGAACTTGTCACCTCACGTGACGAGACTATTGATAGCTTGGAATCTCATATTGATGATGAGAAACAAAGATTCAATCTTCTTGAGGAAGAGCTATGCGAGGAAAAGAACACCACTTCATTCCTTAAACTACAAAATTGAGATCTTTGAACTTGATAAGGCAAAAGACATGGACACTATTGATAGGGCTATTTCCTTTTACCAAGAGCTTGATACTTCAAAGAAAGAGCTTGAGGTTGCTTGGTGAGCTCAGATCACTGTAGAGCTTCATTGGGAAACCCCAAGAGGAAGGTGTGATGAGTACAGCAATAAGTTTTCCCTCAATTATGAAACCAAGGTTATCGAACCAGTAGGAGGAAGGAAACAACTTCCAAGGTGTTGCCAGCAACTTGGAATCCTGCACAACACAAACTCAAGACTTTGCCCCAACTTACAGTGAGGTTGTCAATCTCACTGGTTTGCTGAAAACAAAGGATTAAATGTATAGTGTGGAAGGTAATGGTTGCTTGTAGAGAGTAAATGGTAACAGTAGATGATGTATCAATGGTAAAGATTGGACCGGGGTCCACAGCTAACTAGAGGTGTTCTCCTTAAGAAAGATAACATAACATGTTGAGTGAACAAATTATAGCGGGGCAATTGACAGGAACTGAGCATGGCATAACAATGCAAAGACTAGACATTCATGATTCCTATGAGATTTGATTGGGCATTACAACAATATACATAGACCACCATCCAACTGCATCTATGACTAGTAATCCACCTTCAGGTTATCATCTGAACCCCCTCCGGTATTAAGTTGCAAGCAACGGATACCTGCATTAAGCAATGTGTGTAAAGTAAACAATACAATTGTTCCATGAACAAAATATTGTTGTTTTCTCCCTAGTGGCAACAACACATCTACAACCTTAGAGATTTTTGTCACTTCCCTAGATTCAATAGAGGCATGAACCCACTATCGAGCATAAATACTCCCTCTTGGAGTCACTAGCATCTACTTGGCCAAGATAGCTACTAGAAACGAAGAGCATGCAAGATCTCAAACAACACAGACATGATAGAATCAATAATCAATAAGACATGATAGAATCAATAATCAATAAGACATGATAGAATCGATAATCAATCTGACATAGCAATCTCAATATCCATCGGATCCCCGCAAACACAACATGTATGATTACAAATAGATGATCTTGATCATGAACCAAGCTCACAAGATCTAAACATGATAGCACAAAGGAGGAGAAACAACCATCTAGCTACTGTATGGACCCATAGTCCAAGAGTGAACTACTCAGGGTGCTGGGAAGAGCTTCAGATCACCCCAATCTATGGACGATGGTGGCAGCGGCTACGGACTGTTTCTTGGAGATATGATATGGTTCTTAGGGTTTTGGCATCGGTGGGCTTATATAGGCGAAGAGGCGAGGCAGGAGGGCGGCCAGGGGGCCCACACCCTACCCAGGCGTGGTCTAGGGTGGGCCCACGCCGGGGGGTATGCGGTGACCCAGCATACCACTTCATGTGTAATACACTATAGTCGTTGACATGACACCCACAGAACACCGTTCCGTAAATATCACATCCCTCAGAGTGGTACAACAGAATCATTGCGGGTCCATATTACAAACATTCACACATTATTATTATTACAATACCAGAAGTTCAAGACTTCAAAAGGTTTCAACTTACAAACCAAAATATAAAGTGTTTTAGTGGAATTTAAAAATAGCAACTCCAACTAGGAGTTGAGCTCAGCAGCTTATTCTATAGAGTTCATGTTGCTCGGCTCTGTTGGTTACTACTAGCTAGGATACTTAGTTGGACTCGTTATCATCAACACCATAGCGGATTTCATAATCGACTCCTTCAACACCTGCTGACAGGCCAGGCTCCTCGTAGAACACATCTTCTTGACATTCGACTGCATACATTGGCACGTCTTCGGGATCCTCAGAGTCTAAGCAAGGGATCAAAGGAAAGGATGAGTAACAGCGTTACCCAACAAGTTCATTATATGCAAGGTGGGAAGTTTGATGCTCTAACTACCACCTCGGACTATAAGTCCTTGGCACTATGCAATTTTTGTAAATCTTTCTTCAAAGATTGATTTTATTATAAAAATCTATGACCATCAGCCTTCACAGGTTGACCAGAACTTTCATGGAGTTCCTTTCCTGCCGCATTCGTAGCTCCTTCCCAGAACAGGGAGTAACAAGTTACAATTCTTACACTCTGCAGAGGTACGTTACTTTACCAATGAGAGATCAACTCCTTGTTGCACAACCGGTCGTACTTTCCCGTCAACAATTCCATGATGTGGGGCCCAGTAGTTGGTCCACGCCAATCACTGCCCCCTTCGCAACCTCGCATGCCTCCTTGGTGTACACCGTGCCCACATAATGAATTACGGCAATGGTTTGTACAAACCGTTAGATGCCAGAACTATCGTGGGACGTTGAGGGTTCCCACCCATATGCCGCATATCCTCTACGAATTACCAATTAATATGCACGCTACGAGGATAACAACCACGAACTTCACATTCGGCTTCATGCGAGAGGAAGAAGATACAACTGACTTCTCTGTCCCATTCCAAATCTCATGGCTAACGCGTAATATACGGCGCTAGAATCACTGATATCAGGGGTTATTAAGTCCCTCATTGATCATCATTGTTGCCAATAGAACTCTAAGTTCTATTGCTCCAATATATCATCACTTAGGATGATATCTATGATTTCTGTAATTGTGAAAATAATATTTTATTTCTTTGGAGTATATATGATAACACACAATTTGCAAATACTTTGATAAAGACTCTTCAAAGGATATGAGCAAGTGATGAACTTGCCTTGTGATGGAAAGGTAGTGAAGTCGTATGCTTGCATTGGACCTTGAGCTTCTATGTCTACAAAACATCATTATTGCCCAGTAAGGACAATATTTAAAGAAGCAAAATGATTATGCAAAGTAATGCACTGCATCATTTAGCTTTATATGTATTCTTCCCCATTGATTTAAATTATAAAATTCTTTTAATGACAAACAATTTATACATATTTTTTAATATTTATTGAATATTGTATTCTTTTTATTTTATTTTAATTTATCTGCCTTTTATTTAATTAATAATTCCTTTAATAATTATCATTAATTACCAAAAATTGACATTAAATATTTGTTTAATATTTTTCTAAAATACTACAATATGAATATATAATGAAAGTGATTTTTATTTATTTTTATCAACTTTCAATAATTTTGTAAAATTCCATAAGGAATATATAAATTACAAAATTCTTAATAAAATTTATATGTCTAAAATTTTATCTCTTAATTTATTTGGATAGTTTGGATTATTGTGAATCCCAAAATATCTTATTTATAATTTTGGGCTTTTATTTTATTTTCTAGAATTTATTTAGTTTCAGGGGCATTTTGGTCTTTTTTCAATTATTAAAACTGGTTCTAAATGATTTGGGCTGGCTTATTTTTATTGCGCCCTTGTGGCCCATTAGGCAAAGTCAAAACAACCACCCTGAAGGGTCCCTGGCCCAACCCAGCCCATCACTCCCTATCTCTCTCTCGAGCTCACCTCTCTCCTTCTCCTTCCCCGACCCCGTGGTCAGCGGTGCTGTCGCCGGTGATTCGCGCCGCCATGGACCTTCCTGGTCACCGCCATGGTGCAGGATGAGGTTGTAGGCCCCGCTCTACCCTCCTGTCCAATTGGATTTGGACCTGTACCCTCCTGCGACCAGATCGATGTCGTCCCGAACCCTAGGGTTTGGGGTTGGCGTTGATCTGGTGCCGCCGCTACTGTCGTGTGCCGTGGAGATGCTTCTCGCCCCTAAGCATGGCTATGGTTGTTGCCGTGGCGCTGTATGGGTCGCAACGCCCCCTTTGGGGTGCTCCCCGTGTCGCCATGGTTGTCGGCCCCTCTGCTTCCTCTTCTATTCTACAGCGAGGACCTTCGGTGAGTACTTCCTCTCGTCTCATGCTCTCTGTGCTAGGCCCTCCCATGATAGATGTTGGTAGTGGTCTTCCTGGTTACTGTCATGTCCTTATTAGGGTTCTTGGTTCTTCTTAGGGTTCATACCCTGCTGTTGATTAAGTAACTGATGAATTGGATCATGTGTTAATGATCCTTGAACCTGTTAAGTGGTGACTTGTTGTGGCTTACTGCTGATGATTAGTTGTGGTGATGGTTTTGGTTTATCAGATGATTCTATGGATTAATTTTGATATGGTCAGATGATACAGTTTCTCTAGAAGCAATACTTGGAATTCTAGTGGTTTAATAACACACCATTGTCATTACTTGGTTAATGATAGTGAGTGTTATGTGATGAAGTCACTGTATTAGCACTTTTTGGCTTTAAGAATTCATATGTAGTTTGAGATAAAATGGTTTCAAACAGTGAAGATATACATAGGGATTTTCTTAATTATGATTCCTATGATGACATGAAAATGATTTGTAGTTGGTTGGTTGAATATGTGAAGATTGAATGCTCAATCTGATTAGTGTAGAATTTTTCTTGTGACACCATCTTTGTATGGCACACAAGATTAGATTCTATTTCTTGGTTTGGTTTGGTTCAAGTTTAAAATGAGTTTGGCATTAAAGATAAGTAGAAACTTCTTTTCTTAAATACCTAAGACCCATGATGTTGGTCTGAGGTTTAGGGATTAATCCTTTAATTTGTTGATTCACATGGATGGGTTCTGGTAGTGATACCAGCTACTGTTTCTTGAATCAAAGTTTGGGAAAATGATGCTAGGCTTGATCACTTGTATAGATCCATAAGATTAAATTCTAAGGTGCTACTCTTGTCTTAGAGATGTGCCTAGAAGTTTAAATCTTAGCTATGTTCATTTTTGAATTGAAATATAACTTGATAGCTAGATCAATGATGTTGTTCTGAGATTTAGTTGGACCTTATACTTTTCTGATTGCTTTTAGAGTTTAAAACCTCAGTGATGGATTCACCCCACTTGGGTGCTTTCTGAGAGTTTGAATAAGAGACATATCATATATGCTTGTCTAATCTTAGACAGATAGATCATGTCATGGTCTATTTACTCACCACTGTCACTTGATGTGGGGTTTCCTGTGGTTGATCTTGATCTAATGCTCCCCTGATATTTCCAGCTCCTAGCTTGTCCTTGATCTAGACTTTCATCTCCTGGTCCTGATGGCTTGATCTAGGTCTTGCTATCCACCTGATCCACCCCCTGCTTATGTCACCATTTTGGTGGTGTGATCCAAGGTTTTGATTGGTGTGATTTAGCTTGGCTTTGGCTGGTTTTAGCTGCTGGATGCTGTTCTTGGTGTGTATGAACTATGGAATGGTGTGGGGTTGTATTCCCACGGCTGTGCTGATGGTTTTGTTTGGTTGTGTTGTTGCTGTGGTGCTGACAGCACACACCATGCAGTTTAGTGTGTGTGCTGCTTGTGTGCCTGCTGCACAGATTGTGGATATGTTCTGGTTGTGAAGTTACCTTTATCTGGCTACTTTTACTTGGCTGGTGAAATTTTCCCCTCCTTGCTGTTTATTTGACTTATGGCTTAAAATTATGAAAGATATATTCTTTCATATTGGTGAAATTTGCCCCTTTTTAAAAGATTACTCAATGATGAACCTTGATCAGTGCACTTCACTGTCAAGTCTGAGAGTAATATTCTTTTAACCTTAACTTTCTTTCTTTTGTTTATGTTTATTTTGCAGGTACCAGATTTGAAGATCAAGACTTTAGTTTAGGTTTTTATTTTTTATTTTTTTAGAATAGTCACTTGTAATAACTCTCATATTCAATTGTAATCTTTTATTTATTCTTTTGTACTCTTTATTTTATTATTTTGTAATAAATATTGTACTTATCATCAATAAAAAAATATTGTTCTTTATTTATTTGCTATTGTAAAGATTGTGGATGATTTTCATAAGTTACATTTTTATAACTTATTTATTGAATAAAATTATGAAATGGAGATTCTTATTCTTAATTGCATTCTTTATATAAAGTTTGAGTTATTATTGGTTAACTCTTAATTAAATCAAATACTCAAACATCATTCAAAAATCCTTTTGAATTATAATTCAAACACTCAAGTTTTTAAATTCAAATTTCATTTCCCAAAACACATAAGTCCACCAAGATCATATCAAAGTCTATAATAATCATCATTCAAGACTATACCTAATCTCAAAGTATGAAAGAAACCTTGATCACTTTAGGTTTTTTTATTTGGCGAAAAATTTACCCACATTTTCACAAATGATTGCATGCAACATTTCAAATTCCTAAATCTACCCTTCGTTAGTTCCTAAATGCTGGGATGTTACAGGGTGCGGTCGCCCTGTGGCTCCCCTCCGTCTCTCCTCTAGACCCCGTGTTCTCCTCGGTGAAATATTGACTTTGGCATTTGTCCCGTACAATTCCGAGAATATTTCCTTACTAGATTTTCTGAAACCAAAAATAGCAGAAAACATGCAACTGGCACTGCGACATCTTGTTAATAGGTTAGTCCCAAAAAATGTATAAAAATACCTCAAAGTGTAGACAAAGCATAGAAAAGTGGATACTAAACAAGCATGGAACATAAAAAATTATAGATATGTTTACGACGTATCAAGCATCCGCAAACTTAACTCCTGCTTGTCCTCGAGTAGGTAAGTGATAAAAAGAATAATTTTTGAGGTGACATGCACCATCACAATCTTGATCAAACTATTTGCAAGCATTGAAAGCTGGGATCAAAGTACTCTAAACATGAGGATGAAAGATGAAGTTCTAACAATAAGACATAGCAACTAAGCTGCAACATGAAAGGATACAAACAAAGATCATGAATAACAATGCATTGAAAGACGTTTGTTTGTTTCACATATAGAAAACATAGCATAGTTGCATTCAGCTTGTCCCTCATGGAATAACAAAACATAAATTCATAGGACACCTTCAAAGTTCATAAGGGTGACTATATACAGATAGTTCAAGAACAAGCGATATCCACATTATGAATCAATCAATAAGTTTTGGGACAATGCACATAGAACTAAGAATGACAACTATGCTCTCCTAATTGGTGCATAAAGATAGAAGGTGGAGACTCAATATAAAAGTGGAAGAAAGGCCCTTCAAAGGGAAGCAGGGATTTCAAGTTTCATAAAGAGCTTACAAAAATTATGGTACTTGTTAGCTTGCAACTCTCATTGCCCCTATCATAAGCATCTCGAAGTGATTAAGGTTAAAGTGAAGAAAGTATGGAGTATATGCTTGACAAAGTATAAGTTGGCAATCTCATGTCCCTTGAGTACGAGGGCCGTTCCTCATGCTACTCAACTTTAGTTACCGGTAAGTTCTTGTCATTGTTTGTATATGTGTATCATAGAGAACCGCCAATGGGGTACCCCTTGCCCCATGATACAGGAGCTATCCATAAAAAATGACAAGGCAACAGGCAATGAGCATCTCAGCAATCTTCCTATTTACCATGGGAAAATGGTGCCTTTTTCTCTTCTTTGCTCTTTTTTTTCTTTTTCTCTTCTCCTTTTTTCTATCTCTCTTTTTTATAAGAAGAATGCTTCATAGATTGCTCACTATGGTGATGCTGCAAGTTTCCACCATGATTAGGCATGGCTTAGGCTAGCGGCCCAGGCGTTTCTCTAATACATATACATAACTCCATGGACTTACAAGCTCCCGTTTTATTTCACACCGCTGACATCCATAAACAAAAGAGCATGATATCAACTGGGTAGATATTTACATGTGTTGAAAGAGTTCCCCGTGATAGCACGGTTCTGCTAATTCCCAACTTATAAGTGCAAGCATATACAACATAGATGACCCAATGGTTCAAGTTTATTAGGGGCAATAAAAATAAAGTGTGCCATCAAGTTTGTGAGAGCTTTAATCACTAATTTTCACATAACAAGTTTAATTTGGAAGATAGATAAAACAAGAATATACTTGGAATGGTGTAACACACCATGCATAGGAATTTATAGTGGGCACTTTGGAATAATTTGGTTTCTTGGAAGTTGGATGTATGAGTAGAGATTACTCAATACAAGTGGAGGCTAGCAAAAGACTGGGAGCGACCAACTAAGAGAGCAATAATGGATATAATCATGTAGAGCGACAAAACATTATCAACCAAAGCCTAAAGTGGTACCATAAGTCAAAAACTAAATGATCATAGAGGCTAAGGTGACTGGTTCATAGTCATAAAATGGTGTGAGCATGTGCCAAGTCAACCCAAACAAAGCATCAAAGGAGAATACCGCAATACTATGCTTTTGTAAGCTAAAACAACGCATGATTCTTGCAAGGCACATTAAGCAATCTCAATTGTTTGGAACAAGTCATGCTACCACAATAATCACTAAGCATAAAGTCAAAACAGCATCTAGCATGACATGATAAATTCTAGGTCCAGTCAAAACAAGCTCCCTTTTGTATCACTATAAGCATGAAACTTTCTACTCTTTTCCAACACCAATAAACTTATTTGAAACAACACAATGAAAGCGGGGGTCCAACTACTTTATTCAAGCAAACTAAGCAAATGAAAACAAAAAACTAAAACTAAGACACTCCAAGAACAACACAACAGTGCATGAAACAATAAAACCGAAGTGTCTAGAAAGAGACCAGGGATTTTTATTGATAAAGAAGGGGATGCCTTGGGCATACCCAAGCTTTGACGCTTGTACCTCTTGAATGTTTCTTGGGGTTACACTGGGTGGAATCCCCAAGCTTGATCTTTTTGTCCATTCTTCATCTCATTACATCATTCTTCCCCTACACATGGAAATTTCCTTCATACAAACTTCACACAATCTTCATTAGCAACATTAGTGCATTCAAAAATAATAAACCTCTGGGTTTAGTTTCAGAACAGCAAAATTTTCATTAAAAACACAAGCTACTGTAGAAATTCCTTTAAAAACTAAAGTGATCAAGAAGAACCCAAAAAGAAACCGATAAAGAGGCAAATGCAAATAATGGCAGAAATCTGTCAAAACAGACCAGCAGGTAAAAACCGATTTGTTCGAAGACCTTCTGTTGCTCAAATCGAAAGGTATTGGACTAACGAAAGTTAGATAATAACATGGGGCATTTACTTAGAAAATTACAGCTCAATCTGACATACAGAGATTCTTCACAAATTTTTACAGTCAAGCACAAAAATCTATTTCGGGACAGCAACTTCCCCAAATCTTACTTCTCTCTCATTAGAGGTTATTTTTGGCACAAAAATCACACAAAAAGGATAAGGAGAGGTTATTACAGAAGTAATAACTTCTAAGACTCAATAAAACTATTGGGTTATCTCCCAAGAAGTACTTTTCTTTAACGCCTTTAAGTTAGGCAAAGGAAGATGCTCACATAAGAAATATGAATAGAAGTAAAAGATACCATCAAGAAGCAAATTCAAAACACATTTATGTCTAACCCACTTACTATGCATAGGAATCTTGTAATAAAATAAATCAAAGAAGCACATAGTAACAAGAATGGGTAGATAAAACAAGATTCACTTCAAAACTTTCAGAACATAGAGAGGTGTTTCAGTACCATGAAAACTTCCACAACCATATTTTCCTCTCTCATAATAATTTTTAGTAGCCTCATGAATAAACTCAACAATATAACTATCACATAAAGTATGATTTTCATGATCTACAAACACATAATTTTTATCAAGCTCAAAAATAGTGGGATTAAAACCTTCAAACCCACTTTTAACAATTTTATAACAAGATGACTGATCATTCCCAAGAGGTACGGGGTTCCAAGATAGAGTCAAGACCTCTCCAATCTCATTTTCAATAGTAGTACTATTAATATTATCAACCAATATAGGACCATCATCTAGAGCTTTATCATAAACATTTTCTAAGAAAAACTCTTTAGTACCATGCATTTCTAAATTAGTCTCAAATAAAGGATTATCATAAGATTTATCAAAATAGCATGGATTATCATAGATCACAGGATCACAATTATTATCATAGGTTTTCCCCAAAGTAGACATTTCAAAGGATCCACAAGAACATAACATTCATCCTCCTTTGGTAAGCATGGGGAACAATCAAATAATGTAAGGGATAAAGAGTTACTCTCATTAGAAGGTAGACATGGGTATACCCATTCTTCCTCCTTTTGTTCATCGCTCTCCTCCTCTTTTTCATCTAATGAGCTTCCCGTTTCAGCAATTTCTTCTTCCATAAGCTCCTGCAAGGCATTAGTCTCTTCCTTTTGTAGAAAGCATCTATTAATATATTCAAAGAATATAGCCATTTTCTTCCTTGTAATTATCAAAGAAAAATTTAAGTATATCATAAACCTCATATTTATAAGGTGAATCATCAGTATTTTCAAGCAAAGTAGCAAGTTCAAATGCACCCTTCCAAGTATTAAATTTTTCAATTTGTTCCACATCATAAAAGTCATAATTTCCTTTAACATAAGAATATATGGTAACATTATCATTATACTCACATTGAAAAGGGAGGTGTTTATACCTCCTACATCAACAAGATTTATCAAAGAAATAAGTAAAATTATAAGTAGAGCACACATTTCTAGCAATGGTATTCAATTTATGAATTTGTTCCCATAAGTGTTTCCCTTTCTGTGACAAGCGGTGTTCCTTATAATAATATTTTTCTTCTTCCGTGAACCCACCTTGCCAATAAGAACTAGTTTCAAAGAAACCACCCATTGATAGAAAGCATGACAAAGCAAGGGAATAACAGACCAACAAAAATAACAATTATAGTAGGAACTATTTTTTTTGTATTTTTGAAAGAAAAGGCAAACCAAACCAAACTAATTTTTTTTTGTAACTTTTGATAAAAAGAATCAAGCAAAACAAATCAAAAAAACTAAGAAAAACAAAAAAAATTAAAGAGAATGGTTGTGAAGGACTCCCCTTTTGAAGCTGTCCTTACTCCCCGGCAATGGCGCCAGAAAAAGTCTTGATGAGCTCAAATCACTGTAGAGCTTCGTTGGGAAACCCCAAGAGGAAAGTGTGATGAGCACAACATTAAGTTTTCCCTCAGTTATGAAACCAAGGTTATCGAACCAGTAGGAGGAAGGAAACAACTTCCAAGGTGTTGCCAGCAACTTGGAATCCTGCACAACACAAACCCAAGACTTTGCCCCAACTTACAGTGAGGTTGTCAATCTCACTGGTTTTCTAAAAACAAAGTATTAAACGTATAGTGTGGAAGGTAATGGTTGCTTGTAGAGAGTAAATAGTAACAGTAGATGATGTATCAATGGTAAAGACTGGACCGGGGTCCACAGTTCACTAGAGGTGTTCTCCTTAAGAAAGATAACATTGCATGCTAGGTGAACAAATTACAGCGGGGCAATTGACATGAACTAAGCAAGGTATAACAATGCAAATACTAGACATTCATGATTCCTATGAGATTCGATTGGGCATTACAACAATATACATAGAACGCCATCCAACTGCATCTATGACTAGTGATGCACCTTCAGGTTATCATCCGAACCCCCTCCTATATTAAGTTGCAAGCAATGGATAACTGCATTAAGCAATGTGTGTAAAGTAAACAATACAATTGTTCCATGAACAAAATATTGTTGTTTTCTCCCTAGTGGCAACAACACATATACAACCTTAGATATTTTTGTCACTTCCCCATATTCAATAGAGGCATGAACCCACTATCGAGCATAAATACTCCCTCTTGGAGGCACTAGCATCTACTTGGCCAGGATAGCTACTAGAAACGGAGAGCATGCAAGATCTCAAACAACACAGACATGATAGAATCAATAATCAATAAGACATGATAGAATCAATAATCAATAAGACATGATAGAATCAATAATCAATAAGACATGATAGAATCAATAATCAATCTGACATATCAATCTCAATATCCATCAGATCCCCGCAAACACAACATGTATGATTACAAATAGATGATCTTGATCATGAACGAAGCTCACAAGATCTAAAAATGATAGCACAAAGGAGGAGAAACAACCATATAGCTACTCTATGGACCCATAGTCCAAGAGTGAACTACTCACACATCATACCGGAGGCTGGCATGGTGATGAAGAAGGCCTCTGGATGATCTCTCCCCTCCGGCAGGGTGTCGGGAAGAGCTTCAGATCCCCCCAATCTAGGGACAATGGTGGTGGCGGCTACGGACTGTTTCGTCGAGATCTAATCGGGTACTTAGGGTTTTGGCATCGGGGGGCTTATATAGGCAAAGAGGCAAGGCAGGAGGGCGGCCAGGGGCCCACACCCTGCCTAGGCATGGACTAGGGTGGGCCCGCGCCTGGGGGGTGCGGCCTCCCTGTGGATCCCCTCCGTCTCTCCTCTGGATTCCGTGTTCTCCTCAGTGAAATATTTACTTTGGATTTTGTCCCGTCCAATTTCGGGAATATTTCCTTACTAGCTTTTCTGAAACCAAAAACAGCAAAAAAGAGGCAACTTGCACTGCGGCATCTTGTTAATAGGTTAGTCCCAGAAAATGTATAAAAATACCTCAAATTGTAGACAAAGCATATTAAAGTGGATACTAAATAATCATGGAACATAAAAAATTATAGATACGTTTACGACGTATCATTGCTCATGCTTCTCTTAACAAGGATCTTGAGCACCTTGAAGAGGCTAATTTTCTAGTCAAGTTTGAGCTAATAAAACTTCGGGAGAACCATGATCAACTTCGTGTGACCTATGAGAACACTCTTGGTACAATGAAGGATCCAATTATTATTGAGAATGATTCTTGTTTCTCTAACTCTACCTTTGATCAAACTCTCCTCATTGAGGAAAATAAGAAGTTGGAAGAGTAACTTGAGAAAGAGCATCGTGCACCTACTTCCAAGGGAAAGATTCTAGATGAGATTCTATCCCGTCAAAATACAAGGGTTTCCAAGGAAGGTGTCGGTTTTGATCCAAGGAACAACAAGAATAATGCCATTCCACCAAAGAAGATAACCTTTGTAAAAGAAGGTGACAAGGTGGTTGACCAAGTCAAGAAGAATGTTGTGTATGGGGGAACCATGAGGGGCAATCCTAATCATAAATATGCAGGAAAATCTAATCCATCCTTTGTGCTATATAAGAGCACTCAAGGAGATGTATATGCCAAATATTTTGGCCCTTGCAATGGTGATGCTTGTAGGTGGTACTCAATTTGGGTACCAAAGGATCTTGTTGCTAATGCTAGGGGACCCATTACTCAATGGGTTCCTAAATCAAATAATTGATTTTGTAGGGGTATGCCTCCAGTGGATCAAAATGGGTATTTGATAGTGGATGCACCAATCATATGTATGGAGGTAGAAGTGGACTTGACCAATTCATTCACGATGTCAACTCAACGTCAAGCATCACTTTTGGTGATAACTCAAAAGGAAAGGTACTTGGTTATGGAAAGTTGGTGGTCTCCAAGGCTTTGTCCCTAGAGACCGTCTTGCTTGTTGAAAACCTTGGATATAACTTACTTTATATTAAACATCTTGCGGATGCCGGTTATGATTCCTATTTCTCGAAAACTTTTGTGAAAGTCTTTAGGAGTGATGATCTCAGTTTGGTCCTCGTTGGACATGTGGAAGACGACCTTTATGTGGTCGACCTCACGGAAGAGAGCCAATCCATTCCCACATGTCTAATGGCCAAAGCTAATAAGGGATGGCTTTGGCATCGTCGCCTAGGCCATGTCAACATGAGAAATCTCAATCTACTCCTAAAGGGTGAGCATATTGTTGGACTAACCGGTGTCTCCTTTGAGAAAGATCGTGTGTGTAGTGCTTGTATTTCAGGAAAGAAAATTGGGAAGCATCATCCTTCCGTAACCAAGGTGGCCACGTCAAGACCCTTGGAGCTTCTCCATTTGGATCTCTTCGGGCCTTCAACGTATGACTCTCTTGGTGAAGAATATATGGTCTTGTCATTGTTGATGATTACTCAAGGTATACTTGGGTCTTTCTCCTCACGTCAAAGGATGAGACCTACAAGGAATTCATGATATTATCCAAGCAAGATCAATGCACTCAGGAAGTGGAGATCAAGAACATTAGAACCGACAATGGCACCGAGTTCAAGAACTACACCATGCAAGAGTTCGTTGAAGATGAGGGGATCAAGCATGAATTCTCATCTCCCTATACCCCTCAACAAAATGGTGTTGTTGAAAGGAAGATCCGAACAATTATTGAGATGACAAGAAAAATATTGTGTGAATTCAAGTCACCCCACAACTTTTGGGGAGAAGCCATTGCCATTGTGGTTTACTACACGAACTGGATCTTCCTCCGAGCACCCTTTGACATGACTCCGTACGAGATTATCACAAGTAAGAAGCCCAATGTCAACTACATCTATGTCTTTGGGTGCAAGTGCCTCGTTAAGAACAAGAAATAAAAGCTCGGTAAATTCAAATCTAGAACTATAGAGGGTATCTTTGTTGGTTATGCGGAAAACTCTATACTAGAACAAAACCAATGGTTGTGTTGAAGTATATTGTGACCATAGGCGGATCCACCTTCCCTGTTGCTCAGGCAGCCGCCTGGGCTTCCCGACCGCGTGACGTCTTGTATTACACTAGGTTCTATAAATTTTTGTCCGGAAAAATGGCATCATAGGCACGTCCGCCCAGGATTCTAGAAAGTTCTAGGTCCTCAACTACTTGTTACGTGGAGTTTTTGGAGAATAATCCCCCCCGTGAGGGGAAAGTTGTTTCACGTGATGGAGATTCCTCTCAAGTCATCAAGTTGATGGGTATTGGGCATATTTTGCCCACCGAGTCTCACATTCATGTTCAACAAGATGATGGGGGAGAATCAAGCTCAACTCAAGAAGAGCCTAGATCTACCCAAGTTGAGCCATCAAATGCACCACAAGATTAGCATCTCACTCAAGATGTCATGCAAACCGAAGAACAAGAACCAAGCCCTCAACCCGTTGAGCAAGACCAAGTAGAAGATCAAACTCCTCCATCCCAAGGTCAAGCTCAGGATGGTGTCAATGATCAAGGTCCCTCAAAAGATGAATTTGTTGATCATAAAGGCACAATTCGGAAGATCAAGGATGCCTCCATTGCATGTGGACTCCAAGTCAATAATATCCTTAGAAGCATATCAAGAGGGATCAAAACTCGTGCCAAGAAGAACCTCACAACCTTTTGTGGGCATCATGCGTTTGTATCCAACTTTGAGTCTCTCAAGTTTCATGAGGCTTTGGAGGATCCGGATTGGGTCATTTCCATGCAAGAAGAACTTGAGTGCTTCACCCGCAATGAAGTTTGGTCTCTAGTGGAGAGGCCTAAAGATCATCACATCAATGTCACTGGGACCAAGTGGTTGTTCAAGAACAAGCAAGATGAAAACGTAACCGTCACAAGAAACAAAGCAAGGTTAGTGGCGCAAGGGTATGCCCAAATAGAAGGTATTGACTATGAGGACACCTTTGCGCCCGTTGCTCGTCTTGAAGCTATTCGTCTCTTGCTTGCTTATGCATCTTTTCATAACTTCAAGCTTTATCAAATGGATGTGAAAAGTGCAGTTCGTAATGGTCCCTTGAAAGAGGTTGCATATGTGGCTCAACCCCCGGGTTTCGAAAACACACGCTATCCCAACCATGCGTATCTACTCCATAAGCTCCTCGTTCTTGGAAAGAGCACCTTAGGGGTTTCCTACTCATGGATGGGTTTAGCATGGGTAAGGTCGATTCCACCCTTTTCACCAAACGGGTTAAAGGGGGTGGCTTATTCATTGTTAAAATTTATGTTGATGATATTATCTTTGGTGGAGCTAACGAATCTCACAACAAATCTTTTGCTGAGTTGATGACTATGAAATTTAGGATGTCCGTGATGGGTGAGTTGAAGTTCTTTCTAGGCTTCATTATAAAGCAACTTCCTCAAGGCACTTTCATATCCCAAGATAAGTACATAAAGCACATGCTCAATAAGTTCTAGATGGCCAATGTTAATCCCATGAAGACACCCATGCCACTAAATGGGCAACTTGGTCTTGGAGTTGGTGAGAAGGACGTGGATCAAAAGGTATATCGCTCTATGATTGGTTCCTTGCTCTACCTTTGTGCTTCTAGGCCGGATATCATGTTAAGTGTTGGAATGTGTGATTGTTTTCAATCCACTCCCAAGGAGTGCCACTTGCTTCTAGGTTCCTTGTTCTCACTCCTACTCTCGGGCTTTGGTATCCAAAGGGGTCAACCTTTGAGCTTGTTGGCTATTCGGATGCCGATTGGGCAGGTGATAAGGTTGACCGGAAATCAACCTCCAGGTCTTTCCAATTCATTGGCCGGCTGTTGGTGAGTTGGTCTTCCAAGAAACAAAACTCCACAGCCCTATCCACCGCTGAAGCCGAATACATATCCGTGGCATCTTGTTGTGCTCAATTGTTATGGATGAGGCAAACCTTGAAAGACTATGGTATGGAGATTCTTCTATGTGATAATGAAAGAGCAATAAAGATCACCAATAACCTCGTCCAACATTGCCGCACCAAACATATTGACATTCGCCACCACTTCCTATGTGACCATGTCGTAAATGGTGACATCAATCTCATTCCTGTGGGTACGATGTTCCAATTGGCCGATATTTTCATGAAGCCTTTGGATCAAGCCCGGTTTGTCATGTTGAGGCGAGAACTCGGTATCCTAGATCCTCAAAACTTGGATTCATTTACTTATTGCACTATATTATTGCTATTAACGTGTTATGTAGCCTATTCGCGTAGCACATGTAGGGATAGCCATCTTACCATGTCTTGGTTTGATTCATACCTATGTGTGCAACATAAATTGATCTCGTGTCATGATATGGGTCCAAGCATCTATCTTTGAGGCGCCATGACATGTGTGCTTAAACATAGGGGGAGAAATCCTCCACCAAATGGTTTGTTTTGTGTATTGGGTGCTTTGTTGTTCAATGTTAAATCCTATGTCCATGTTTGCTCTTTGTATTTATTTATGCCTATTCCAATGGACAATACTTACATCTGGTTTTCGTTTAGATCTGGTGTATATGATCATAGGATTTCTCACAATATATCCTGTCCTTTTCCACATTAATATATCTTCTCCTGAATTTTTCCGGCAAAAAATCCGGTCTACCAGCCTCGTGACTGAATTTTCCGGCGACCACCAGAATTTCCGGCAGCCAACCGAAAAGCCTTACATAACACTGCTTCGGTTTGCCGCCAAAAGTTCTGGTCATCACCAGAAATTCTGGCCACTGGCCCGGTTCGTCGATACTCTCGCCAGAAACTCCGACATGGGCACCGGTCCGACCGGACTTATTTCCGGAAAATTCTTTCTATGGGTATTTATAGCCCACACGTGGGGCAGTTCCAATTTCTTTCTTCTTTCTTCCCCACACCCTCCCCTCCTCCATGGTCGCCTCCCCAAGCTTCCCCACTGCCCATAGGCCCTTCCCTCCACCCAAATCCCTCCCCACTCCACCAAGTTGTAGGTCGGGCCTCTACAAGTCTTCTCACCAAAGGTTTTGCTCTCTCCTTGCCTACATTGGGAGATCGGGGAGTCTTCTCTCTCTTCTCATGTGGTGCTTTCTTCTTGCCCATCTTTGGAAAGGGAGGGCATGGCTTCTTCTTCGGAATCCGACGGTATTGTGCTTTTTCATCTCCTGCTTTCCTTTGTTCTCCTTTTTCCTCTTGTTGGTAGTGAAACCCTAGTTTTCGTGACCAAGCTAGTGCTCCCTTGGTTTTCTCTACCCCATAGTATCACCTTGTTTTTCCTTCAAGTTGTTTTTGCGCAAGTACTAAGTCATGTACCGTAACCTAGTGAGATTGCTCTAAGAGTTCGGTCCCAGCCCCTGTCTCGGGGACACAGCCGCCGAAATTTCCGGTCGCTGTTCCGGTCGACCGGAACTCTTGTCGGAATTTCTGGTCGAGCTTCCGATCCACCGGAACCATTGTCGACCTTTCCGGCGGCTGGGCCGACACCACCGGACCTGGCGCCAAAACTCCTATCCATTACGTCTCTTGTTTAGCCCAGGCATAATTCTGCGTTCTCATGAGTTCTTCTATGGCATATACACTCATTTTCTTGTCTTTGACTTTCGTTCTTGTGTGCTCCTTGTGCAGCATCCGACCACAACGATTTTGAGCACGTCACCGGAAAAAAGAGAAATCTTGCTATCCATCGGGCTCCTCCTGTTTCTCGCCTTACTAAGCGTCAAGAAGCAGATGCTATCGCAGGAGGTTCAGGTTCTGCTAGTGGTCAGACAATTTCCAAGAACAAAGCCTTTGTTGGAAGGTCCGCTCCCAAGGGCAAGTCCAGTCTTGGCCCTACTGAAGAAGAGGTTCCCCCCAACTACAATACTGCTTTGGACATCTCTATGAATGAGTGGAGGGACTTGAGGAGGCAGAATTCGTAGCGGTTTCCCAACCGCACCTATCTTGTTGTTGACAAACTCTATTGGACGGACACTCAGAAATTCTTTTGGGATGACTTCTATAACGAGCCCTGATATGTTGTAAATGTATCTATAATTTTTATGATCCATGCTTGTTTTGTACCAACTATCTTATGTTTTGTCTACACTTTGAGGATTTTTTATACATTTTCTGGAACTAACCTATTAACAAGATGCCATAGTGCCAGTTCCTGTTTCTGCTGTTTTTGGTTTCAGAAAAGATAGTAAGGAAATATTCTCGGAATTGGACCAAACCAAAGCCAAAGTTCCTATTTTTCTAGACACTACACGGAGTCCGAAGGGGAGACAAAGAAGCGCCACGAGGGAGCCGCACTGTCATGGTGGTGGCACGGCAAATGCCATGGGTAGGCTTAAGTTGGGGGCTGAATGGGTGCTTGTGGTCACTGGGGAGGGAGTACACGGTCGAGCCATGCACGAAGAACAGGAAGAACTCTCCAGACTTGGCAATTCGATTGATTCCCCAAAGATTACAAGTGCTCCTTGAGCTGTTTAGGCTAGAGTTCATCGCACTAGTTCCCTACTTGGTCCAACCTCCTTCTACTACTGCTATGCCCTCCCTTATATAGGCAGTGCTAGCTAGCTAATACCCCTTTGAGTTCTAGGGTTTACTGTTTGGATCTTGGTCCCTACAATGTGGGCCGGGTCATGGGCTTGCCCTAAGCCCAGAGGCCCGGTCCACAAAGCTTGACAGCTAATGGTCTTCTGGTACGCTGCTTCTTGTTCTTTTGGCGTCACGCTATTACTTTGTATGTCAGCGCATGCTTTGGGCGTCACCCGACTCCTTTTGTCACCCGGCGTCGCCCTTCTCTTTTGACCATGCTTTACGATGGTCCCTCCTGAACCTTACTCGGAAAGGTGCCACGTGTCCTTCTTGACTCGGCCCTTCCTCGGTTGACTCGGCTCGTTGGTTCCTGCAAGGGTTACAACTTTGTCCTATGCGGGCCGACATAGTTTGTATGTCGGCTTTCGTGCTTATCTTACCCGGCCGTTCTTACCCGGCCTGGTTCTTTCTTTACTCGGATCCAACCCAGCTGTGCTATGTTTCCCTTCTCGTGACCTTACCGGGGGTTATCCCCCCGACATTAGTCCCCGAAGCTGGTGAGGTCTAGCAGTTCAAGCTGTTAGACGTCTCCAGATTCCTTTTGTAATGGAACTTAGTTTTTGTCTTTATCTGTCGCAACTTCGCACCTTGTCGGGTTAGTCTGACCATTTCGGGTCAACTCTTTGACTTCTTGGCTCATTCTTGCCTCGAGCCGAGTTACTTTGGCCAATTCCGAGTCATTTTCGGCGCGCTTCAGTCACTGACAGCTGGTAATCATGATTAATTGCCTCAATTTTTGTTCCAAGCTCTGGTGGCACAGTGACGGCTGCGCAGTTATTCCCCGTCACTGTGGCAGTCGCATCGACCTGCGCCTCTTGTCCTTCTAGTTGTGATGTGGCACGGGATTTTTCGTGTATCCTTGGCTACGTGGCGCTTCCTGACTGGCTTTCCCGGCCTGGTACACGGCCACACGTTGGCCGCATGGCACAGATAGATCCCACGACTGGGGTTTTTACTGCCCTTAAGTATGGGTTGGGGGTTTCCACTTCCCCCACGCCCGTTCAGTTTTCCCTTTGCCTTTCTTCTTCCTTGCGCCCACAAAATCGAACTGCCCCCTTTGCGGTTCCTTCTTCCTCCTGCTCTTGTGTTGCGATTGCCCCTGCCTTCTTTCCATTCTAGCACGGGTCCATGCTGTTCCAAGCCTCTTCCTACCGTGGAGGAGACGGACTCTGCTGATCTCATGGACGCTCGCGACGGCGCTGATGGTGCTGAGGAGCAGGAGATTCCCACCGGCGAGCGCGGCGGCTGGGAAGGCTCAGAGGTCTCCATCGAGGAGGTGGAGTGGCTCCGCTCCACCAGACGCATTCCGCTGCAAGTGGATTGCCGTCTCCCCTCCGGTGAGATCTCTCCCAAACCTCAAGCTAGCGAGCGGGTGGTTTTCCTTTCCCATTTTGAACGCGGTTTCGCTCTTCCTGTGAGCACCTTCTTCTCCTCGTTTCTTTCTACCTTCCATCTGTAGACCCACCATCTTCCTGCCAATGCGATTGGCTCTCTTTCTTGTTTCATCTCTGCTTGCGAGGCCTACCTTGGAATTTGGCCTATAGTTCCTCTATGGGCCAAATATTTTGGCTTGAAGGTTCAGGTTGTTCCCCATCCTGGTGCTCCTCGATCCGAGAAGAGGTCGACCCGGTGCGGTGCTGCTAGCATCACGCCCAGGAGAGATTCTATCTTTCCTCGGGTTACTGGTATTGACTCCTGCAAGAAGTGGCATAAAACCTTTTTCTATGTCAAAAACAGCGGGTCCACTGATAACATCCGGCTTCCCCCTTTCTCGGATGAGGTCCCCAACAAGAAGCACTGGCAGCTTGACCCGCGTGACCAAGACGCTGCGGTAAACGAGGCTAACACAATCTTGGAAAGGTTGTTGTCGCCGGATGAAAACTTTCATCTCGCCGACTCTGACCTCATGTGCACCTTCGTATCACGCCGGGTTAGCCCCATCCACGCGAGGAGCCACAAGATGTGCTTCATGAGTGGCTCTCACGATCCCACTCGGCACTCCACTAAGGAGCTCACCCATGACTCCATTGCCCGCCGAATAAGCTCAATCTTTAAATTGAACTTGGCGGATGATTGGGCTTGGAGCTGCCCACCGTTTAGCCGGGTCAGGCCTTTACCCTGGGTAAGTTTTTTGAATTACTTTCTCGCCGAGTAGGCTTTATCTCCTTTGCCACTCTTATTTTAGTTTTTAGTCTCTCATTCTGTTCGTCCTTCGCAGAATCTCCTTCACCAGGTTGATGACAGTACTGTCCCTCCTGCTGGTTATCATGGGGACCGCTCCGACTCGGATGAGGTCGAGTATTACCTGGAGTGCTTCATGCCCATCCCACACGCTACGGCTGCTTCAGCTTCGGGTAAGAGTCAATCTCGCAGTCCCTTACAAGATTGGTCTGACGATGATGAGGATGATGATTATACGCTTTTGGAGGTATATGCCTTGTGACCTTAATCTCCTTGCTTATTCGAGGAAGCCCGTTATTTACTTATGCTGCTGGCTAGGTACATGACACTCCTCCTCTCGCCGTGGGTGGAGTCGGCAAGATCCCCGTCGCCAAGCCGAAGTGACGCGGAGCCTCCTCCAGCACTCAGCCGACCAAGAAGAACAAGTCCACTCCGGCAGCTCCTGCTGCCCCTGCTTCTGCCAGCCTGGGTGAGACTCTCCAAGCTATTGGGCGCCGAATCACCCGCCGAGTCATCCGTGACCCGGTTGTCACCGGGTAAGCTTTTTGTACTCTGCTTGCTCCATTCTTTTCTTTTTCATCAATGATGTTCTCTTATATATTTCTCATTGTTTTCAGCGTCGCACCTTTGTCGGCAAGCCAGGCTGCGTCTAGCATTGCCTCGCCGCTAAGGCCTGCACCTCCTCCAACTGACTCGGCGGTGCCGAGCCCCGTCCGGGTCGAAGCTCCCACTGTTGAGGCTCACACCTCTCAGTGTCAGTCAGACCTGGTGGGTCATACGGCTGACGCCCCTGGCGCTGGCCAGGAAAAACTTCCTGATCTTGGTGCCCGTGAGTCTGGCGTCGAGAAACCTTCTTCCACCAGTTCCTCTGGCATCAGCCCTCAAGCTAATGTGAATGAACAAATTCCTGATCTTGGAGCCAGCAAAACTGCTGAGCCCAGTCAGGCGGCTCCATGTTCTTCTCCAAATCCTTCTGCTCGCTCTCCAATTCTGTCAAAGGGCTAGACCCAGCCCAAGGCTTCTGGCTCTACTCGCCCCTCATCTGGAAAATCCACCTCTTCCAAGCAAACAACGCTAGTCTGCACTCCGGGTTCTACTCCTCAGATCCGGCCTCCGACGTCGGCGATAATGATCGCTTCAATGGGTAAGGGTGACGAATCCGTGACTACCGGGTCAGGTGATGGCTCTAGGGATATTACCCTCCATACTTCTACTGCTGCGACCCATGCCACTGTGGGAACCGCCCTAAAAATGGGTCAAGTTCTCACTCGGACGCTCAGTGGCAAGAGCCTTGGTTCGGCTAAGCCTTACGCCGTGGCATGGAATGCAGCAGGCGAGCAGGAGGTCAGCACTCGTGCCGGCAAGAAGCTGAAGCTGGGCCCCAAGGCCGTCTCCGACATGACCCAGCAGGCCATTGCTCTGATGGCCCGCGCCGACGAAGTAAACAAGGTAAAGTAACTTCTTACTCTTTTGTACTGTTGAGTATTTCCTTTATACATATCACCTAGTCCCCAAGGTTACGATTGAGTAAGGCACTTACTCGGCCGTAAGCTCTCACCAATCACTTTAATCCTTGAATCCCAAGCTTGCATGTTAGAGCTTCGATCCCTAGCCCTCGAGGTTAATGTCGAGTAAGGAACTTACTCGGCTGTAAGCTCTTTGATTTCTTTATGCCAAATTCATGTTAGAGCTTCAATCCCTAGCCCTCGAGTTTACTGTCGAGTAAGGAACTTACTCGGCTGTAAACTCTTAAGATTTTTTATTCGGTAGGTTGCCTGACTTGACTCTTCCTTATTGTCTGTCTTCTTTGATTAGCTCATGCATAACGAGCGCACCAAAGTGCACCAAGCTCTCGTCCTGGCGCATCGCAAGCTCGAGCTTGCGTATGAGAAGCTACAAACTGACACCCACGACCAAGGTAATATCTTTGCTCTTCCTTTTTTCTATTCGGTGTAATTTTCCTTGGTTCATCTTCTCATTTTCTCTCCCGCTCTTGTTCCACAGCCACTTCTCAGTCTACCATCAATGATGTTCACTCGCAAATCAGCGAGTCCGAGAGTAAATTTCTTGCCTCCCTAAGACAATAGTTGAATGTTTTCTGTTGGTACTGACGAATATTTGTTATGAATAAGCAGAGAAGCACCAAGCCGAACTCCAGAAGGAGCGTGATGAGGTGACTCGGCTAAAGAAACTGATGGCCGAGACGGAGCATAAGCACTTGGCCGAGGTGAAAGGGATAAAGGAAGAGCTTGCCGAGAAGAATGAGCAGCAGGCCGCCAGCGCCGAGAAGACCAAGAGGCTGCTCGACGAGGCCGAATCATCGGTCGAGTCGGCAAATCTGAACTTGGATGCCCTTCAAGCCAAGGCCAAAACTTGGCATAGCAAACTCGCCGCCATCAACTTATTTCTCGGTAGTGAGTTCTTACTCTTTACGCACCGTATAAGTCCTTTTGGACTTCTTCCATCTGCCCTTGTTATTTGCTAACTTTCTCCTTTTGCTTGGAGAGAATTTTCCTGAGGCCAACATGTTTGCCATCCGAGCCATGAAGAAAGTGAGAGCCGAAGCTGGTGCTCCTGCTGACGGTGAGGTGTCCATGGAGGAGCTCCTCGCAGCGGTGTCTGAACAGGTCAAGACCCTCAGGTCCTGCGGTGTGGACTTGCTCAAGTCGGCTATCCATGCGTTTCGCATGCTCTGGCCAGATGAAGACCCACCCGAACTCATCGAGCCACTTGCCGATAGATTGCTCCTTATTGAAGACCGGCTGGATCAATGGCGTGAGTCGGCCGGCCGAGCTGCCGCGTACAAGCCTCTGTCCTTCGTGCTTTCATGGTACAAGGACATCAACCTTGATGTTCTTGCTCGCATAAGGGGGGATGGCAAATGGTTGAATGACCCGGAGCTGATCAAGAAGCTCCAGTAGTGAGCTTATGCCATGATCGAGTACACCATGGTGCACGCCTGGTGTGAAGGGCCTAGCTTCCTCGACCTTGGCGACCCGCTCGTCGAAGTTGCTGATGAAGAGGGTGGCGACAGCGAAGCAACCGAGTCAGATGATCCAGATGACCCGTCCACAGATGCCCCTCACCCGGCCGATGCTCCGAGCACCACTCCTGGCTCCGAGAATTCTCCTCCGAGTTCTTCCGCTCCCTAGGCTAACCAACACTCGAACTTTGATCAGATCCCCGGTATGCCGGGTACATATGTAACATACATTGCACTTTTAAGTTTGATTATGTGCCTTTTGATAAGCTTTACATATTTGCGTTATGTTCTAAGTGCGAATCATTCAAGGCAAGTCCCCGAGTTTCATTTTGCCGTGTCACCTTTCCTTGCATTTGGCCCTTGTTTACCTTTTTCGGTGTTCAACATTAGGGTCTCAAAGTACGAAGGATATAGTTATCGGGTATGCAACTTGGATAACTTGGCCGAGATTACTCGACACGTAGTATAACACGACCTGCAAAGAGTTAGGAAAAAACTAAAGTCGACTCGCGTTTCTCCTTTGTACTTATCCGGCGTTCGTGTTTACCCGTCTTACATCTTTTTCTCTTGCTTGCCATGAAGCCGTGTTTTCGGACAATAGCATAGTCGAAGAGTTGATTTCTTCCGAGTAAATACTACTTGTTCCGAGATAAATTTCGGGTATCACGCCAGCCGATATAAAATAATTGAAATGGAAAACTTAAGGGGTAGTCCCCGAGTCAGTTTTTCGAATCATACCATTTTATTATCAGCACATAGCCGGCAAACATGTCCGAGATATGAGAGTTCAAGTTATACATGCACTGCTTCTCCTAAGTATAGAAGGGACGAAGCAGTGCCACATTCCATGGCCTTTTGGTTTCATATCCTGACCTGTCCGCCTTGTTCTTTTGCGCTTCACGAGCGTCTATGAGATAGTAGGAATCATTGTGCAATGCTTTGCTTACAATGAATGGACCTTCCCATGGAGGTGATAATTTATGCATTCCTGTTGTGCGCTGCACCATCCTTAGCACCATATCTCCTCGAAAAACACGAGGTTGCATTTTCCAGCTATGGTAGCATCGGAGATTTTGTTGATATATAGAAGATCTGGATAATGCCAGTTCCCTTGCTTCTTCGAGTAAGTCTACTCCATATTCTCGGGCCTCTTTTACCTCGGCTTCCGAGTATTGCCTTATCCTTGGCGAGTCATATTCTATGTCGGCAGGCAGAACTGCTTCCGCCCCATATACGAGCAAAAATGGCATATAACCAGTTAACCGATTCGGTGTAGTTCTTAGGCTCCACAGTACTGAGGGTAGTTCCTCTATCCAACAACCAGGTGATCTCTGGAGTGGTTCCATTAAGCGGGGTTTTATCCCGGACAGAACTAATCCATTTGCCCGTTCAACTTGTCCATTTGATTCTGGATGGGCGACTGATGCTACATCGAGTCTTATTCGGTGTTTCCCACAGAAGCGAGCAAAAGCTCCTTAGGCAAAGTTCGTGCCATTGTCAGTGATCACACTGTGTGGGTAACCGTATCTGAGGATTATATCCCTTAAGAATGTGACAGCTGTTTTACCGTCCAATTTCTTGATTGGTTTCACTTCTATCCACTTGGTGAACTTATCAATCATGAACAAGATATGAGTCATACCTCCTCTTGCTGGTTTGAATGGTCCTACCATATCTAGGCACCATACTACAAAAGGCCAAGTGATCGGTATAGTCTTCAATTCGGACGCTGGTAAATGCGACTTGGACGCATAGTGTTGACAACCACTGCATCTTCCGACTAACTCTTGCGCTTGTGCCAATGCGCTTGGCCAGTAGAATCCATGTCGGAATGCCTTGGCTACCAATGCTCTTGACGATGCATGGTGCCCGCACTCTCCTTGATGGATATCCAATAAGATCTCGTGGCCTTTTCTCTGAGCTGATACAACGCTGCAGTACACTTGTCACACTTCGCTTGTAGAGTTCCTTGTTTATTATGGTGTACGCTTTTGCTCTTCGTGCTGTTTGCCTTGCCAATGTCTCATCACTCGGCAAAGTCCCATCTTTCAAATTGCTGAATATTGGTTGTTCCCACGTTGGTATTAGTGGTTCCGGATCTGCCTCAACATCGATGTCCATTGGTTCCGCCGACATATGCTTTGCCGACATAACCTGAGGAGTCCCCGAGTGTGATACGGCGATCCCTGAATTGAACGGAGCAGTCTCCGAGTGACTCGAACCTACCCCTGAGTTGATGTCCATTGGCACTGCCTCTAATTCCTGACTCGCCGGGATGACCCTGATTGATTCGGACTCTGGTGACGGCTGGATCGATGGCTTCCTGAGATGCTTCAACACTACCCCTGGTGGTATTGCTTGCCTAGATGATCCTAGTTTGAATAGTACATTTGCTGCCTCATTTTCTGCTCTAGGAATGTAATGAAATTCACAACCGTCAAAATATCCCGAAATTTGTTGTACGTGGAAACGATATAATGCCATGTTTACGTCCAGCACATCCCAATGTCCAGACACTTGCTGAATCACCAAATCCGAATCGCCAAAACACATGATCCTTTTGATACCAATTTCCTTGGCTACTTTAATGCCATGGACAAGTGCTTCATACTCGGCAACGTTGTTAGAAGCAGCAAAATGAATCTGCAACACATACCTCAGTTGATCCCTCTTTGGAGATGTGAGCACTATCCCGGCGCCCAGACCCATTTTTGTCTTGGACCCGTCAAAATGCATTTTCTAGTAATTCGGATCTGGCAGTGGTGGTTCGTACTGCATTTCCATCCATTCTACAAAGAAATCTGCAACAGCTTGAGATTTTATTGCATCTCGCCTATCATATTGTAGAGTGTATGGTGCCAGTTCGATGGCCCATTTGGCGACTCGGCCGCTGGCATCTTTGCTGCCCAATATATCCGAGATAGGTGCCTCGCATATTACGCGGATTGGGTGTTCTTGAAAATAATGTTTCAGCTTCTTTGCTGCCATATATACCCCATATGTCATCTTCTAATAATGCGGGTAATACATCGGTCTTTGGACTGATTTTCCCCCTTCTTCACGTTCAACCACTATTACTGCACTTACAACTCTGTTGGTTGTGGCGACACAGAGCAACAGTGGCTCCTTGGATAATGGTGACGCTAATATTGGTGCTGTTGCCAACATTTTCTTTAATTCATGGAAAGCACTATCAGCTTGCTGTGTCCATGTGAATTTGTCTGATTTCTTTATCAGCTAATATAGTGGTAGGGCTTTTTCACCTAGCCGACTAACAAACCTGCTCAATGAGGCTAGACATCCAGAAAACTTCTGGACATCATTGAGGGTTTTTGGCAATTCCATTCTTTTGATGGCCCTGATCTTTGTCGGGTTAGCTTTGATTCCTTGGCTGAATACAAGGAATCCGAATAACTTGCCTGCCGGGACACCAAATGTACATTTTTTCGGGTTAAGCTTCATCCGGAATATTCTCAAGTTTGCGAATGTTTGACGCAATTCCTCAATTAGAGTATGACTTTGTTTGGATTTTATTACCACGTCATCGACGTATACTTGAACATTTTTGTCCAATTGATCTTGCAAGCATTTTTGCATGCATCTTTGATATGTTGCACCTGCATTTATCAATCCGAATGGCATGGTGCGATAGCAATAAGCCCCATACGGGGTGATAAAAGCTGTCTTTATTTGATCATTTGGATTCAGTGGTATCTGCTGGAATCCTGAATACGCATCCACAAACGACAACAACTCACACCCAGCAGTAGAATCTATGACTTGATCGATCCGAGGCAGAGGAAATGGATCTTTTGGACACGCCTTATTGAGGTTCGTGTAATCAATACACATGCGCCATACCACTGCCAGGTTCGGGTCATCTTTTTTCTTTTCGACCAAGACTGGATTTGACAACCAGTCCGGGTGCAGTACTTCCATGATGAATCCAGCAGCTAAAAGTCTTGCAATCTCAGCAGCTATTACTTTCCTCCTATCTTCGGCGAAGCGGCGGAGGGGTTGCTTCACCTGATTTGCATCTGGCCTTACATGAAGAGAGTGCTTAGCCAGCTCCCTCGGAACTCCTTGCAGATCTTGAGTGGACCATGCAAAGATGTCCCGATTCTCACGGAGGAAGCTGGTGAGCTCGTTTTCCTATTTGTCTGTAAGGCCAGCCCCAATGGTAACTGTGCGCTCTAGGAAAGCTTCATCCACCTGCACCTTCTTGTTTTCCTTTATAGCTTGAAATGACATACTACCATGCGGGTTGGGAGTGCCTGCATGGACATTTGTGCTGCTTTGGCCAATGCTGCCACTTCCAACATCTGACTTTTCTCTTGTGCTATGACGAGTGACTCGTCTAGTGAATATTCGGCTAAGGCACAAGCAATAGATCTTTTGTAATCTCCTTCAAATGTGATCACCCCACATGGGCCTGGCAGCTTCATCTTCAAGTAAGCGATGTGAGGAGTAGCCATGAACTTTGCCATAGCCGGCCTGCCGAGTAAGGCATGATATGAGCTGACCAAATCTACCACCTCAAACTCTATAGCTTCAGTGCGACAATTTTCTCTGTTGCCGAATAAGACGTCGACCCAGATCTTGCCAATTGGCTCACAGGACAGTCCCGACACGATACCAGTTATTTCTTGCTCCAAGTTATTTCTTGCTCAGACCAATGCATGTACTTGGGAATTGCCGGCATCGTGGCATTCACTTCCATCATTCGTCGCTGCTAGCTCTTCTTGTCATTTGGCTCTATGACAAAGACAACATAGCTCTGGTGATGTTCTCTGTACTCATTTCTGGTTCTGTGGCCAAAATGAGCGTCGTCACCTCTTGGATTGTGCACCTGGTGCACAACTGCTCTTCTTTCTTGATTCTGATACCTCGGCTGCATGTTTTCATATCTGTTATCTTCTCCTACTGCTTGAGCATTTCCTCCTGTAAGTGGTGGAGGGGGAGGTGGTGGAAGCTGCTTATTCGGCGAGTCCACTCTATCTCCTTTCTGAAACCAAGTGCATTGCCTCATCGTGTGATCGGCTGGTTTACTCGGACTAGGCGTGTGAAACTTACATGGCTGATCCAGCATCATCTCATAGGTGTATTTTTGTCGGTCCTGATACTGCTTCCTCTGATCATATGACCTTTTGCCGTCATTCTTTGGCACCCATTGTTGTTGACCATTTGTCCTTTGACACTGACTGCTTCCAGCATCTGGATGATCCTGACTCACAGCCGTAACCTGAGTCGAACCATATCTGTAATCTGGTCTTTCGTCTCTTCTCTTGCTTCTGTATTCGGATCTTTCCTGGCGCCTTTGCGACCCGGCAGCATCATAGATCTGTGTCAACACCCGGATTTTTAATCCCAGATGCCTGTTATGCCATACATCGCAATCCCAGGACTACCATTTTTGCGAGACATAACAGAATTGGATACCATAGAACATCATCCATTACAAACCGTACATAAGTTCTTACACAAATAGGGATCTCATGATCCAGTTCTTAATACAACTTCAAGCAGCGGAATACGTAATAATAACGGTAGCGTAGGCGAAGCTCCATCTTCGGGGTCACAGGCAATGCTAACGATGGGAGATGATCCTAGTTGTCATAACCTTCCTGGGTCCATCTTCCAGGTACTCCTCTTCATAGTCTGGCCATGGGAATAGCCAGGGACAAAGCCATGAGTACTCTTTAAGTACTCGCAAACTAATACTAACAGGTAAAAGGGTTTTTGGATAATAGGACACTAGGCTCTAGATTTGTTTTGCAAAAGCCAGATTTATCTCTACTAAGTTTGGAAGCAACGAATGCTAGTTAAGGTTTGATAACATCTAAGTGGGAACTTGTATCTCATGCCACAACCCTGTTGTGGTCAAGTCAAAGTCTCAATTCATTTCACAAGTCTTTTGAAAAGTCTGACGGGGGAACAGTATGGCCACTCCAACTGTCCATAACCATGGACGCGGCTATTCGAATAGTTTGACACTCTGCAGAGATTGTACACTTTCACCACAACATTCGATACATCCGTCAGGAAAAAATCCTGAATTCACCATACTCAGTATGCGGATAATCAATCCTAACTTTTCAATTACACGCCCTAGTATAAGCACCTCTCCAATGAGTTTGGCCTCCCAACCATGACCAACTGTCATCTTGGGTACTGCACAAGTGGACAATCTTCACAAGGTAGCCTCAGCTCAGACCTTGGCTGTGAGGGAACTAATACTAAGGTACATAAGTTTCCAGTCAATCCCTACCCAATCTTTGGGTATTGTGGTTGTACGATAAAATTGGAATGGTATCGCATCCAGACAACCATCAGTTTTATAAAGGGCTAAGGCTCATGCCTCAACATTTTCATCACCATAATCATCTGGTGTTCGGAAACACATGTCAAAACATCTCAGTAGAATGATCCATCATTCTAAGGTTTTCATAACCATTTTCACCAAGTATTCCAATCTAAAGTTGATCAAGTTTTATGCTTAGCACTAGCATCTACAAGTGGGGGTGAGTACTAATGAGGGGTGGTAAACTATTGGAGTTTAACTGAGTTTAATCTCATGCCTTAGGATGAAATTAAGATTATCTAGCTTAGGCCAAATTTTATGCTCTTTATGCAACCTTCAATTATCCTTCTAGTATCTACCATTTATTCCAGTACTCTCTAAGTAAAAGCTTTGATAAAGAAATAAAGTAATAAACTTGCAAATAAAACTAGGATTGGGTTATCAAGGGGTTATGATCATATGTGCTTTAAGGCATATAGTGGCATGGTAGCAAATAAAGGTTTGTTTGCATCAGTAGAATATATTGCAAGGGTTAGCTTGCACATTCACTAGTAGTATTAGGCTTGCCTTGTGCAGAGCAGTTGTTGAAGTTCTCCTCGGCTTCCTCTTCGTAGTATCCTCCTTCCTCCTCGTATCCTTGGTCGGTACTAGCGTCTATAAATATATACGATGTACACAATGACCAAACAAAACTTAACTACTAGCAATCATCACACCAAAGGGTCCTATAGATGATCTAGCCTCATCACTATCATTACAAGATTAAAGCTTGGTTTAATCCCTTTTATTTTTAGAAAAGTAATTTCTACTCATTGAAAAATTACTTAAGATTTAATATTCTCCAAACCAAACATGGGATCATGTTGACACATGTCACCACCACATGTTTTAGTCCATGGGAATGTGATTTAAAGTGGTGTCACAATTTAATAAGGTTTTACCCTTTTATTTTAATTAATTAAAGTGGCTAGAAATGCCTATGGGGCATTCTTTTATTACTTGAACATTATTTCTGTAAGTAAACCTATATATTTTTATATATTCTGAAAGGTATGGTTAAATGTGATTTTTGAGAGTTGCAATCAACTCAAAAGCTATTATGGTTTAAATTTGAAAAATGTTTGAATGCAGAAAAGCGTCTGCCTTGTTATTTTTGCCAAGGGTGATCTACAGATCTAAATGACTTGAATCCAACGGGCTTGGATTCAGCATTCCCAGGCCTTTCTAACAAAATTAGTTTCATTCAATTTGGTGCACCGAATCGATCTGGGTTGATTTTTGAAACTGGGTACAGAAGTGTGTTTGAAATAAAATGGAAAAGATTTAATTCAAATAACTGGGCTGAGCGGGAAAGGTTAACGGGCCGGCCTGCTAAGCACAGCGCTTCCGTGGGCTGCGTAAGTGGCTGTCCCCACGCATCAGTGAGACAAGGGGTGCAAAGCGGTATGGGGCGATGTGGTGCGTTCGATCTGGTTCTAATCCAACGACTGAGAGTCATCGTCGACGTTGGGCAACGCCGGCGAGACAGAAACCTAGCGCGGCCAGTGGGGGTCGTTGGGGACTCACCGGGGTTCAGGCGAGGGTCGGCGAGGCAGGCGAATGACGAAGTCGACGACGGCGATCCTCCTGGTACCGGCAGCTTCTCCTGGGGCGGCTCCAATCGCTGGCCCCTTCTTCTCCAGTAGCGGCGGGCTCCGGTGAAATTCCGGCGATGCGCTGCTCGCCTTTCTCCGGGAACGGGGTGGCACGATAAGTGATGAGAGGGGAGTGAGATGGTGTGTTCAATTCGGCTGGGGGTGGCCTCTATTTATAGTGGAGCGAGGGGACCGACGGGGTGCAAGGTGAGCTCGTCGTGGACGACGGTACAGACGGCTATCGGCGTGGGAGACGGTAGGGGGCGGTGCGGTGCTCCCTGGCGATGCTCAACAACACGGTGGCGAGACATGGGGCGGTGCGGCTTGGTCGGAACGCGACGGTGCTCTGCACGGCAGAGGCGGCGTCTTCGACGGCGAGCGGTGGCTGTGAGGCATGGGGCGGCGAACGGGGATGTCTGGCGGTCTCCTGGGTCGGTGGTGATCATGTATGCACGCGGCGAGGGCGGCGCGTGGTCTGTGGGCGTCGGTCGAGTGTGGCGCTCTGGCGCATGCTCGGCATGGTTGCTGGCGAGCTGGGAGCGGTTCGTGCGGGTGGTCCAGGGTTTGGCAACGCTCGTGGCTGGGACAGGGAGTGGCGGTGGACGGTGGGCTGCCTCCTAGACAAGGTTGGCACGGCTAAATCTCCTCCTAGCTTGCTGTCTCCACTGGGGTGGCATGGTGAGCTTTGGCTGTTCACCATTGATGTCATTGCCCAGCTTACAGTGAGGCTAGTGCTTGGTTTAACTTTCTAGATGATCTACTGAGATGGTTGTGAGCTAGAGAGGGAACAAGTTAGGCTTCAATCACTGCTCACAATAGTGTTTAAGATTTTGATGATTTGTGTCTGCAATGTGTTTGATGAAATGGCCGCAAGAATTCAAGTTGTGAATTTTGAAAAGATTTTTGGTGGGTGTGCTAGGTTGGTGCTGGTGAGTCTGCAGATGCTTGGGTTTCGAAAGTTGAGATTGTTTGAGTGGTTTTTGAAAAAGTGGGATCTTCTCATATGATAAAGATTCAATTTTGAATTGCCATTTAAACTATGCATTTGAAAGTTCCTGGATGATCACAAAGTGGGCCTTGATACTTTGTTATGAGTACAATCAAGGGGTGCAAAGATCCAGAAAAGTTTCTGTTAAGTTCTGAAAGTTTGAGACAGCCAAAGTAGGCATGGGAGTTAAATTGATCAAAATGACCATTCACTCATTTAGCTTTGTTTTGATTTATTTGTCTGTGAGAAAAGTTTGGGAATTGATTAGATGATGTTTATTTCACCTAAGCATCCATTTACAAGCAAAGGAACACACAAACAAGTTGGTTCAAAAGAATTCCAAATGAAGTGCATACACCATGCATGCTTTCATATTTTTATTTAGCAAAGTTTTTGTTAACCCTAAATTTGATGATTAGAGTTTGATGATCCAAGTTTATTATTTTTGGGATGTTACAAACCTTCCCCCCTTAAACAAAATCTCGTCCCGAGATTTGAAAAAGGACGAAAAAGATTACCTAGGATTTGAAGAGATCGGGAAACTCTGTCCTGATGTGATCTTCGTGCTCCCAGGTAGCTTCCTCTTCTGTGTGGTTGCTCCACTGAATCTTGAGAAACTTGATGCTTCGTGTTCGGGTAGTTTGAAAAGCTTCTTCCAAAATACGGATGGGTACTTCGGGATAGGTCAGGTCATCGTTGATCTCAATTGTCACATCCCAAGATTCTCCAAATCTTGTAATGTGAAAAATAAATAAACAAAATAAACAATTGTTGATTTTTAGGGTGAGAAGAAACTTTTGATTCCAATTGGAAACATCAAAACCTATTTTGATTAAATAAAATCCTAAAGGGATTTAAAAAGATAAACAATTAATAAAGAGTTTTAATAATTGGAATCCCTAGTTTTGAATCTTTTAATAAAAAGATTTGGTTTCCAAAAGAAAAGGTAGAATTATAAATAAGGATTATTTTATAGAGCCAAATTAAATCTTGGCCAAGCTTTTGAAATAAAATATTTCTATTTGATAAAAGAGTAAAGGTTTATGTAAATAAAAATAATGAGGATTTATTAATATCCATTTTTATTAAAGTAAAGGCTTTTCCATTTTAAATAAACACTAAAACTTTTTAATTTATTTTAAATAAGATTTCCAAGTGTTTTAGTTTTTCAAATGAAACCTACTGAAAAGATTTTGTTATTATTTAGATTTCAAAAAGAGTTTTAAAATAAATTAAAACCTATTTGAATTAAAGACTTTGGACTATTTATTTAATTATTTATAGATCCTAAAAGAATAAAAGTATTATTTTATTTTGGACTTTGAATAAGTTGATAAACAGAATTAAAACTCACCCAAAGTTTGGTGGTGAATTGTATTCAAATGGAGATTGAAAAATATTATTAAATTTTATTTAATTAATTATAGAGCCTATTTTAAATAATTAAAAGATCCTAAAAATAATAAATAAATTATTATAAATTTGACTTTGGAATGTGTTAATAATCAGTATATGAATCTACACAAATTTTGGTTGAGGTTTGAATTGATTTGTTTCTTGAATTGTTTGAATGAAAATCAAATTAGATTATTTAAAAACAGAAAAGAAAAAGGTTTAGTGTAAAAAAATGGAATAGGTCGACCCAGCCAGCAGGCCCAACTAAGCCCAACACCAGCCCACTCATTCTCTCCCGCAGAAAAACGCTTCGCACCAGAGACGCGTGGACCCCATTCCCCCTTTTCCTCTCTCACTGACGCCGGACCCCACTGCCACGTATTCATCTTCCTCCCCACGACCTGTTCGTCCGAGCGTTCCCTGCGTTGATTTCGCGGGTTAAATTCACGAGTAATGGCACAGTTAATCCTCCCCCTGACCACACATTCTTAATCGCCTGCGTCCCCTCTCTCTTTCACCTCTCTCGCCCGACCCTCTCTGCCCCCAGGCTGTCTCCAATTCCTCCAAGAACGCCACTGTCTCCGGCGAGCTCCACCTTCAATTCCGGCCACACCCCGCCGCCCCTCGACTCCTCGACCACACGAAAACATTCCCCAGCCTCTGGCGCACACTCAAGTGCCACCAGCTCGCTCTCGCTTGCCCCACAACCTCGCCTTCGTCTTCGTCTGAGCGCCACCGACGACCCCGCAACTCCGGTGAGATCTAGAACTCGACTCCGTGCGCGCCTCGACCAGTGAATCATGCCGTTTGGTTCGTTTGTGTCTTTACATCTCCAGGTGCTCGCCAATCACTCGCGCGTGGCCTGCAGCCTCGCCTCCAATGACTCCCGAACATGCTGACGCCAGGAGCATCTTCGGCAAGGAATTCCCACCGCATCCGTGCGCCCCCTGCCACCTCAAGAACACGTTGAACATCGCCGTGTTCTCCTGAGCCTGGTGAGCCATTCCCCTTGTTCCCTTGCTTCCTATTTCGCCAACTCTGCCGCTAGCCGAGCGTCGCCGCCGCGCGCTGCCGTCGAGCGCCGCTAGTTCTTGGTCGTGGTGTTGATAGCCGTTAGATAAAGATCGTAGGGATACGATAGACCACTTAACTAAACCGTTATGGATAGATCTATGCCGCACGATCGTCATTAGATCCAACGCCTCACATTGCTGATCCACGCGAAACGGTACGCACCAGTAGGAAAGCGCCACGTGGCCCTGTCTGTTTGAGTAAAACCAGAAATGATCTATGTGTTGTTCCAATTTGAAAAATTCATAACTTTCAAACCACACGTCCAAATTTTGCAAATTTTATATCAATGGAATAAGCAAGACAAGTACTTTCGGACCATGCACTTTGTTTAGTAAAAAGCTTCTGTTAAATGGATTGTTTTTGCAAAACTTGTGTATGTATGTTTAGAATATAAAATTTGTTCTAAAAAGATTTTTGAGATAAAACCTTTGGCAAATGGTTTGTTTTGAACCTACTGACCATAGGAATCACTTTGTGGTTTCAAAAACATGTTTGGTGAAACAAAATAATAAAACCTTGAATTAAAGCATTTCTAGTCAAATAAAAATATGGTTTAATTGTTAAAAATGATTTTGGAGGAAAACCTTTGGGAAATGTTTTGATTTAAACTCTCTGACCCCAAGCACCAAGTTTTATGATTTAAAAATGTATTTGATAAATCCTATAAAGATTGCTACTTTGATAAGGCATTTTCAACCACATAAAATAATGATTTGGTTTGGAAATTGGTTTATGAGTAAAATCTTTTGCAAGTGATTTTGCCACTTAAATAAAATGACCATTAGGTGTTTTCAAATGTTTATGACCCATTAGAAACCACTTTTCCAAATAAAAAAATCTTTAGCATGCTTGCATGCATTGTTTTGTTTCTATCATTTTATGTGATGTTTTGCTTGAATGGTAGATTGAAATATTGCTTACTTGATTGAATTGTAGTGATTTGAAGAGTGTGATCATTGCAAAGACAAGGAGTGAACTTATATTCTATACCAAAAAGGCAAGTGATGCTACATACTTTTGTCCCATTATTTTCACTATGCATTAGTGATATTTCTAAGTAGGACTTGCATGGAATTTTGCTAAGTATAAACTATGCCATGGGAAATCCTAGTAGATGAAACCTTAGTAGAATTTTCCTAAGTTAAGATTCCTACTACTATCATGCTTAGCTTAGCTAGTAGAAAACAAGGGTGGAATATATATTCATACTATGGAATATTTCTAAGTCAAGGACTTGTGTTTTGTTTAATAAAACAACTAAGTGAATGAATCACCTGGTGGAATGGAAGGAATGGTTTGTGTTGAGTGGTTCACAAGGCCCATTTCTATGGTTTACCTTGTGTATCTCACTTGTGGATGGCCACCTAGGAACAAAGAGATTTGAGATGTCAAATGTTGAGAAGCTTCAAGTGCAGCCACTTGGCATTATGGGCTCTGCCTGGATCATATAGGTTGCAATAACTTAGCCAAATGGACAGTTGGTGATAGAGGTTTGATAGGTTGGAGCGCGTCCATTCTGGTCTAAGGGAAGGCTTCTGAAAGATCTTGTCTTGGTGAAACCAAGTCTTGTGGGGAAAGTGCACCACCTCTGCAGAGTGTAAAATCTAAGTACTTAGCCATGTCCCTGGTATTGGACAATTTGAGCATCAAGACATGGAATCTATCAAGAATCTCCTCATCCCAATTTCTAATTTAAAATCTTGTGGTTGAACAAGGGTTGAAGGATCACCAATTTCTATTGGGAGATTCCTTGGGTGATTTTGTCAAGCAAAAACTTAGTGTTTTCAAATGATAAGGAAAAATCTATTTTGAGCAAAGCAAGCCTAAGCTCCACTTAGCCAAATGCATATAGATGATAGACTCCACTATACTACCATAGTATCACTTGCCAATACAATTCAAATGTATTGACCCTTGTGGCTGTAACTTATTATGTTGCAGGTTTGTTTGATGTTAGTGAAGTTTATTGATTAGGATTACAAGTCTACAACCAACATGTCTGCCTATGGCACTTTGAAGATGAAGGACCCCATGCTATTGTTATATTCTGTTGCATTGTAATGAGATAGCCAAATGAGCTATGTAAGATGTAATAAGTTATTTTATTCCTGGTTATAAAGTTGTATTATGACCTTTGTTTCTTGATATTACATCTTAACTGTGGATGCTAGCTATTGATCCAGGGATTAGCATTGTAAACACAGGGATCTCTACCTTATTAAGGGTTGGGAACCTTTCATGAATGGTCCGGTGATCGATGTTCTTGAACACTTTGGTCTTATCTGGGACTTCGAGACACTTGCGAAGTAACGAGATATGGAACACATTGTGCACAGATGACATCTCTTCGGGTAGTTCCAATTGATACGACACTTCTCCTCGATGGTTTAGAATCTTGAAAGGTCCGATATATCTGGGGGCTAACTTTCCTTTGAGTTGGAAACGCTGCATTCCCTTCAATGGCGACACTTTCAGATAAACAAAATCTCCTATGTTGAAGGCGAGGTCTCTACGTCTCTTGTCGGCGTAACTCTTCTGTCTGGATTGGGCAGTCTTGAGGTGCTCACGAATCTTGTGAACCTTCTCTTCGGCTTCTCGTAGGATGTCAGGTCCGAAAATCTGACTCTCTCCTACTTCCGACCAGTTCAAAGGGGTGCGACACTTTCTTCCGTACATGAATTCAAATGGGGCCATTTGCAGACTGGCTTGATAACTGTTATTGTATGAGAATTCTGCAAACGACAGACAGTCTTCCCACTTGGATCCATATTCTAACACACATGCTCTCAGCATATCTTCGAGTATTTGATTTACTCGCTCCGTTTGTCCATCGGTCTGAGGGTGATACGCGGTACTGAAATCTAGGCGGGTTCCTAAACCTTCTTGTACTTTCTTCCAGAATCTTGAGGTAAACTGATTTCCTCGATCCGATACAATGTTCTTGGGGACTCCATGCAAACTAACTATTCTAGCGATGTACAACTCTGCTAGCTTCGAACTCTGATATGTGGTCTTGACGGGCAAGAAATGGGCGACTTTGGACAATATGTCCACTATGACCCAGATAGAGTCATTTCCCCTACTAGAGGTAGGCAGTCCGGTGATAAAGTCCATTCCAACGGAATCCCATTTCCATTCCGGAATCTGCAAGGGTTGCAACAATCCAGAGGGTCTTTGATGTCCTGCCTTGACTCGCTGACATATATCACATTTGGCGATATAGCTTCCGATTTCTCTCTTCGTCTTATGCCACCAAAATTGCTCTTTTAAATCTTGATACATCTTAGTTTCTCCGGGATGGATAGAATAAAGATTATCATGAGCCTCCTTCAGAATCACTTCTTTCAACTCAGAATCTGCTGGTACACAAAGGCGTCCTTTGTACCACAAAACTCCTTCTTCGTCTTCGGTGAATCCGGGTACTTTGCCTGTACCGATACGATGCTTGATTCCGTCGATACTAGCATTTCCTTTCTGCGCCTCTTTGATCTGACTGATCAAAGTGGGTTGAAGTTCTATGCTAGCCAAAAATCCTTCACTCACTAATTCCATTCGAAAATCTTCCATCTCTTTGTGCAAGCTTGGTTGCTCCTTCAAGATCATGGAGTTCAAGCGGCACGGCAATCTGCTAAGGGCATCGGCTACCACATTGGCTTTACCAGGGTGATAGTGAATGTCCAGGTCGTAACCCTTGATTAGCTCAATCCATCTCCTCTGTCTCATATTCAGCTCCTTCTGAGTGAATATATACTTCAGACTCTTGTGATCTGTATAGATCTCACAACGGTTTCCCATCAGGTAATGTCTCCATGTCTTTAGGGCTAGAACTACGGCTGCGAGTTCGAGGTCATGGGTTGGGTAATTTTGCTCATGTTGCTTCAGTTGTCGAGATAGATAAGATATAACTTTGCCTTCTTGCATTAGCACACATCCGAGACCGATCTTGGATGCATCGCAATACACATCGAAGGGCTTCGTGATATCCGGCATGATCAAGATTGGGGATAAAATCAATCTTCTCTTGAGTTCTTGAAAACTCGCTTCACATTTGTCGGTCCATTCAAACTTCTTGTCCTTCTTCAGCAATTGGGTCATGGGTCTGGCGATACTCGAGAATCCTTCTACGAACTTGCGGTAATATCCCGCCAATCCGAGAAATTCACGAACTTGGGTTTGGGTGGTTGGGGCTTGCCAATCCTCTACATCTTTCACTTTGGCAGGGTCAATAGCAATTCCTCCGGCTGATACAATGTGACCGAGGAATCCTACCTCCTGTAACCAGAATTCACATTTGCTAAACTTGGCATACAACTGATGCTCTCTAAGGGTTCCAAGAATGGTCCTTAGGTGTAGCTCATGTTCCTCTTCTGATTTGGAATAAATCATAATGTCATCGATGAAAACAACGACAAACTTATCCAAGAAGTTCATAAAAATCTTATTCATGAGATTCATGAAATAAGCGGGGGCATTGGTTAATCCAAAAGACATGACTGTATACTCGTACAATCCATATCTGGTGGTAAAGGCAGTCTTTGGAATATCCTCTGCACGAATCTTGAGTTGATGATAGCCTATTCTAAGATCAATCTTAGAAAACACTTTGGCTCCGGTCAACTAATCAAACAAATCTTCTATCTTGGGCAAGGGGTACTTGTTCTTGATGGTGACATCATTCAACTTCCGGTAATCCGTACACAAACAATTACCTCCATCTTTCTTGTCCACAAACAAGACAGGTGATCTCCAAGGTGACGCACTTGGTTGAATCAATCCAATTTCCAGCATGGCATCCAGTTGCTTTTTCAGTTCTGCTAGCTCCGACGGGTTCATACTATAGGGTCTCTGGGCTATGGGTCCTGTTCCAGGGATTAGTTCAATGATAAACTCGATATCTCGATCTGGGGGCATACCGGGCAAAACATCTGGAAATACATCGGGGTATTCACAGACTATCCGGACTTGGTCAATGGTAGGTTGGTCTATACTCTTGTTGCACTTGAATTGATGAGGTAAGGTTTCAGATATGTGCTCGACTGATATTCCGGCTGTACTGGTCATGGTGATGGCATTCTTGGCACAGTCAATCAATCCTTTATGTTTGGACATCCAATCCATTCCTAGTACTACTTCCAAACCTTTAGTTCCGAGTACTATCAGATTAGCATAAAAATCTATGCCATGGATTTGGATAGGGACGGCTTTGCAAATTTGCCTAGCCTTGGTGGTTGATCCGGGAATTTGAACAATCATGACATGCTTCAGTTTGGTTGGTTGAATTTTACTAGTGCATGCAAATTCTTCAGTGACAAATGAGTGCGATGCACCAGAATCAAAAACACTCGTGCAAGTACTGACTTAACAGAAAACATACCCAGCACGACGTCTGGCGCTTCCTGAGCTTCTTCAGCATGCATGAGAAAAAGACGGCCATTGCGGTTGAGCGAATTCCCTGGGGCAAATCTTCTTCCGGGATAAACACGACGCTGTTGCTGAGCTGGGACATTGGCATTGGGTGCTGCGGCATTCTTCTTGTTGGGGCACTCGTTGGAATAGTGGCCTTTATTTCCACAGTCATAACAAGTCACTTGCGACTTGTCCTTTGCTGCTACAGGCACAACATTGCTTCCAGTCCTCGGGGCAGTGTTGGTGTTGGCAGTAGCATTGTTGTTGTTGAACTTGGGTGGGGCACGGTTGAAATTGCTAGAGTTGCCGGGGTTGTTGTGATTTCCTCCGGGTCTAGGGTTTCCACGGTTGGGATAGGTCGGACGGTTCATCGGGGGTCTGTTGGTTCTTGGGGCAAATCCTGGAGATGGGTTAGGGCGATACTTTGGGGTCTGATGGGTTCCGGGCTGATGCATCATACGACGCTTGCGGTTCTCATTGGCTTGGTTGATCTTTCCTTCCATCTGGATGGCAGAGTCGACAAGGGCTTCAATATCAGCAAAGGGGATATTGAATAACACTGTCTGCATCTCATCATGCAGACCATTCAAGAATCTCTCTTTCTTCTTGGCTTCGGTGTAAATCTCATCCGGGGCATACCTAGATAATGACAAGAATTTGTCACGGTATTCCACTACAGTCATCCTTCCTTGCTTCAGTTCCCTGAACTCGTCTCTCATCCTCTTGATCAAACCCGGCGGCACATGGGTTCTGCTAAACTTGACCTTGAATTCCTCCCAGGTCATCATCTGGCCTCCGGTCATTGCGCGAACACTGTTCCACCATGCCCTGGCATCTCCGGCTAGATAGTGGGTGGCAAACAGAACTTTCTCGTTGGCTTCCACTCCGGCGACTTCTAGGTTATTTTCCATGGTTTGCAACCAATCATCGGCGTCTAGGGGCTCTTCTGACTTAGTGAAAACAGGTGGGTTGGTATTCTAGAAATTCTTGAGCTTAGATCCATGGTTGTCCTGATTTCCGTGGCCTTGGTTGTTGTGGGCAAGCTGAGCTATCTGCTGCAGGGTGGCTAGGTTGGCTTGACGTTCAGCTCTTTCAGCTTCACGGTCAGAAGTCAACATTTGCAGAATCTGCAACACCGGGTCCGGGGATGAACCACTTCCTCCGCGTGGCATCTGAAGATTGAGATAGATCATGAGAAAAGAGGGAAATTTCTAAGGTTTCGGGGACTTTGAAAAGTTTTTTAAGTTTGACTCAGAGTTTTCTAGCAACTTGCTTTTTCATTCATTCATTCATTCATAGCACACGATACAACACACACCACAATAAAGAAAAGCAGATGGTTTTAAGAACCATTCTGAAAACTACGATATAGTGGGACCGAATACTACTCACTACGCTAGTGCTCAAGTGGTACTACTCCTCGGAATCGGTGGCTTCATCATCTTCATCATCATCGATGAAGGCGAAATCATCCTCATCGATGAAGAAATCCATAGCCTGATCCTCCAGAAAATCATCGTCATCGCTGAGATAGGAGTAGGGGTCTCCACGAAGGTCCTCTCCAGCATTCTCCCTTTCTTCCAACTACATGTCTCTCTCGTGGATGGTCTCCTCCAAAGATGACATGTGGTGGCAAAGACGGGCAATGATACGCTCCTTCTTGTCAAGCTGACGGCGGCGAGACTTGTGATCCTTTGCTAGCATGGCGATGGTTTGATCCTTCGTCTTGATGATGGCAGACTTGTGGTTGGAGTAGTCACGGCAGTTGTCCAACTCCTGCTGACGATCGTACATCATGAAGCTGAGGTGGTCCAATTGAGTCTTCAGCTCGGGGTGGTATGGTGCTTCCAGTGGTTGTCCATTTGCATCACGCCTCGGGCTAAACTCAAAGCGAGTACCCTTGATCTGGTTGATGCTCTGCCCACACAGACGGGCAAGAGCTTCCTGCATGGCCCTGGCAAGTCCGTCAAGCCAGTTGTTCTCTCTCAAGGTAAACTGAATTCCCTCAGCAGTGGGAGGTTCAATCTTTCCTCGGAGACTTGCAACAATTAGCCACTATAGATCTTCTCCTCCTTGATCATTGAGCTGAGCTCCGAAGAACTCGGGGTGCGGATGCTCCAGAAGTTCCGAAAGCTGGTCCAAATCCCTCTCAAAGATAAGGTCTCCTCCATTCCCCAACTGATAAAACTTGTTGTACTTCACGTCCATCTATCAGAATATAGGATGAGTAAGTTAGTAGAGTGATCAAGTGTGTCAAATTTTATGTATTTTGCAAGGGTTTTTTAGGAACATGAATTTTCATGAAAGAATCAAAGGGATAAGAATGAGAATAAGTTTTTGTAAATATTTGCTTCCTTTGGTTTTGAAACTAAGTTTTTGATTCAAACGTCCAGTCTAACTAGGGTCTCCTATGGTCAGGATGGCTCTGATACCAACTTGTCAACACCCGGATTTTTAATCCCAGATGCCTGTTATGCCATACATCGCAATCCCAGGATTACCATTTTTGCGAGAATAAGATAATTGGATACCATAGTACATCATCCATTACAAACCGTACATAAGTTCTTACACAAATAGGGATATCATGATCCAGTTCTTAATACAACTTCAAGCAGCGGAATACGTAATAATAACGGTAGCGTAGGCGAAGCTCCATCTTCGGGGTCACGGGCAATGCTGACGATGGGAGATGATCCTAGTTGTCGTAACCTTCCTGGGGTCCATCTTCCAGGTACTCCTCTTCATAGTCTGGCTATGGGAATAGCCAGGGACAAAGCCATGAGTACTCTTTAAGTACTCGGAAACTAATACTAACAGGTAAAAGGGTTTTAGATAATAGGACACTAGGCTCTAGAGTTGTTTTGCAAAAGCCATATTTATCTCTACTAAGTTTGGAAGCAACGAATGCTAGTTAAGGTTTTATAACACCTAAGTGGGAACTTGTATCTCATGCCACAACCCTGTTGTGGTCAAGTCAAAGTCTCAATTCATTTCACAAGTCTTTTGAAAAGTCTGACGGGGGAACAGTATGGCCACTCGAACTGTCCATAACCGCGGACGCGGCTATTCGAATAGTTTGACACTCTGCAGAAATTGTACACTTTCACCACAACATTCGATACATCCGTCAGGAACAAATCCTGAATTCACCATACTCAGTATGCGGATAATCAATCCTAACCTTTCAATTACACGCCCTAGTATAAGCACCTCTCCTGTGAGTTTGGCCTCCCAACCATGACCAACTGTCATCTTGGGTACTGCACAGGTGGACAATCTTCACAAGGTAGCCTCAGCTCAGACCTTGGACATGAGGGAAATAATACTAAGGTACATAAGTTTCCAGTCAAGCCCTACCCAATCTTCGGGTATTGTGGTTGTACGATAAAATTGGAATGGTATCGCATCCAGACAACCATCAGTTTTATAAAGGGCTAAGGCTCATGCCTCAACATTTCCATCACCATAATCATCTGGTGTTCAGAAACACATGTCAAAACATCTCAGTAGAATGATCCATCATTCTAAGGTTTTCATAACCATTTTCACCAAGTATTCCCATCTAAAGTTGATCAATTTTTATGCTTAGCACTAGCATCTACAAGTGGGGGTGAGTACTAATGAGGGGTGGTAAACTATTGGAGTTTAACTGAGTTTAATCTCATGCCTTAGGATGACATCAAGATTATCTAGATTAGGCCAAATTTTATGCTCTTTATGCAACCTTCAATTATCCTTCTAGTATCTACCATTTATTCCAGTACTCTCTAAGTAAGAGCTTTGATAAATAAATAAAGTAATAAACTTGCAAATAAAACTAGGATTGGGTTATCAAGGGGTTATGATCATATATGCTTTAAGGCATATAGTGGCATGGTAGCAAATAAGGGTTTGTTTGCATCAGTAGAATATCTTGCAAGGGTTAGCTTGCACATTCACTAGTAGTATTAGGCTTGCCTTGTGCAGAGCAGTGGTTGAAGTTCTCCTCGGCTTCCTCTTCGTAGTATCCTCCTTCCTCCTCGTATCCTTGCTCGGTACTAGTGTCTATAAATAAATACGATGTACACAATCACCAAACAATACTTAACTACTTGAAATCATCACACCAAAGGGTCCTATAGATGATCTAGCCTCATCACTATCATTACAAGATTAAAGCTTGGTTTAATCCCTTTTATTTTTAGAAAAGTAATTTCTACTCATTGAAAAATTACTTAAGATTTAATATTTCCAAACCAAACATGGGATCATGTTGACACATGTCATCACCACATGTTTTAGTCCATGGGAATGTGATTTAAAGTGGTGTCACAATTTAATAAGGTTTTACCCTTTTATTTTAATTAATTAAAGTGGCTAGAAATGCCTATGGGGCATTCTTTTATTACTTGAACATTATTTCTGTAAGTAAACCTATATATTTTTATATATTCTGAAAGGTATGGTTAAATGTGATTTTTGAGAGTTGGAATCAACTCAAAAGCTATTATGGTTTAAATTTGAAAAATGTTTGAATGCAGAAAAGCTTCTGCCTTGTTATTTTTGCCAAGGGTGATCTACAGATCCAAATGACTTGAATCCAACGGGCTTGGATTCAGCATTCCAAGACCTTTCTAACAAAATTAGTTTCATTCAATTTGGTGCACCGAATCGATCTGGGTTGATTTTTGAAACTGGGTACATAAGTGTGTTTGAAATAAAATGGAAAAGGTTTAATTCAAATAACTGGGCTGAGCGGGAAAGGTTAACGGGCTGGCCTCCTAAGCACAGCGCTTCCGCGGGCTGCATAAGTGGCTGTCCCCACGTGTCAGTGAGACAGGGGGTGCGAAGCGGTATGGGGCGATGTGGTGTGTTCGATCTAGTTCTAATCCAACGGTTGAGAGTCATCGTCGACGTTGGGCAACGCCGGCGAGACAGAAACCTAGCGCGGCCAGTGGGGGTCATTGGGGGCTCACCGGGGTTCAGGCAAGGGTCGGCGAGGTGGGCGAACGACGAAGTCGACGACGACGATCCTCCTGGTACCGGCAGCTTCTCCTGGGGCGGCTCCAATCGCTGGCCCCTTCTTCTCCAGTAGCGGCGGGCTCCGGTGAAATTCCGGCGATGCGCTGCTCGCCTTGCTTCGGGAACGGGGTGGCACGATCAGTGATGAGAGGGGAGTGAGATGGTGTGTTCAATTCGGCTGGGGGTGGCCTCTATTTATAGTGGAGCGAGGGGACCGACGGGCGCAAGGTGAGCTCGTCGTGGTCGACGGTACAGACGGCTATCGGCGTGGGCGACGGTAGGGGGCGGTGCGGTGCTCCCTGGCGATGCTCAACGACACGGTGGCGAGACGTGGGGCGGTGCGGCTTGGTCGGAACGCGACGGTGCTCTGCACGGCAGAGGCAGCGTCTTCGACGGCGAGCGGTGGCTGTGAGGCATGGGGCAGCGAACGGGGATGTCTGGCGGTCTCCTGGGTCGGTGGTGATCATGTATGCATGCGGCGAGGGCGGCGCGCGGTCTGTGGGCGTCAGTCGAGTGTGTTGCTCTGGCGCATGCTCGGCATGGTTGCTGGCGAGCTGGGCGTGGTTCGTGCGGGTGGTCCAGGGTTTGGCAACGCTCGTGGCTGGGAGAGGGAGTGGCGGTGGACGGTGGGCTGCCTCGTAGACAAGGTTGGCACGGCTAAATGTCCTCCTAGCTTGCTGTCTCCACTGGGGTGGCATGGTGAGCTTCGGCTGTTCACCATTGATGTCATTGCCCAGCTTACAGTGAGGCTAGTGCTTGGTTTAACTTGCTAGATGATCTACTGAGATGGTTGTGAGCTAGAGAGGGAACAAGTTAGGCTTCAATCACTGCTCACAATAGTGTTTAAGATTTTGATGATTTGTGTCTACAATGTGTTTGATGAAATGGCCGCAAGAATTCAAGTTTTGAATTTTGAAAAGATTTTTGGTGGGTCTGATAGGTTGGTGCTGGTGAGTCTGCAGATGCTTGGGTTTTGAAAGTTGAGCTTGTTTGAGTGGTTATTAAAAAAGTGGGATCTTCTCATATGATAAAGATTCAATTTTGAATTGCCATTTAAACTATGCATTTAAAAGTTTCTGGATGATCACAAAGTGGGCCTTGATACTTTGTTATGAGTACAATCAAGGGGTGCAAAGATCCAGAAAAGTTTCTGTTAAGTTCTGAAAGTTTGAGACAGCCAAAGTAGGCATGGGAGTTAAATTGATCAAAATGACCATTCACTCATTTAGCTTTGTTTTGATTTATTTGTCTTAGAGAAAAGTTTGGGAATTGTTTAGATGATGTTTATTTCACCTAAGCATACATTTACAAGCAAAGGAACACACAAACAAGTTGGTTCAAAAGAATTCCAAATGAAGTGCATACACCATGCATGCTTTCATATTTTTATTTAGCAAAGTTTTTATTAACCATAAATTTGATGATTAGAGTTTGATGATCCAAGTTTAGTATTTTTGGGATGTTACAATCTGAGTCTCAGTCATCCTGTCTACCGACATGATCAGCAGCTGAGTCAGATCTCCTAACGCATACGAGTCGGCGATTCTTATCGTCTCTGCCAGGCTTGCCGGCATATCTCTTTGTATCCTTTGCCACAGCACACTTCCATGTCTACACCCTTGTGCAAACCATGCGATTCCTTGTGACTTGATTACCCCTTCACAAGAGTTACGCATCGTACACCACCTTGTGAGGAATTCCCTGTCTGTCTCATTCGGTCTTTGCTTGCACATTGCTAGTTGTTGTGGGCGATTCGGCCTCTTGTAAGTGCTCGTGAAATTGCTCATGAAAGCGTCGTGAAAATCGATCCAATTGTTGATGCTTCCGGGTGGCAAATTGTTCAACCATTCCTGAGCTGGTCCTTCCAGCATCTGCGGCACGTAACGTACTGCCCATCTCAAGTTTCCCTGTGCGATCTTCACAGCGGTTCCATAATCTATGAGCCAGTCCTCTGTCTTTGTGCTTCCATCATACGTTTTTGTCCCTCTGGCCAGCTGGAAATTTGGCACTGGTGGCTCCTTCATGATCCTTGGGCCAAAGCACGGTGGACCATGCAGACCTTGCGATTCAATTATCTCTGCCATTTTTATGCGGTCAAGCTTCAGCCTTGCATCATCCGGCTGAAGGTTCCTGCCTCCAAATCTTGCTCCCATTGCTTGATATGCATGATCCGGCAGTTCATACCCGTCATTTACCATAGCCGAGTAACCATCATTATACTTATTCGCGTTCGGGTCAGTAGGCTGTTGAACTGCTTTTCCCGCGCTTTGCTGTCTTCTTTCCTGCGGAGCTGGTGCGTTATTCGGAGCTGGATTTCCTCCTCCTGCCGAGTGAGTTCCGCGCCTAGCATGAGGCGCAAAATTTTGCCCTCCGTTGTCATTTCTCTGCCCAATTTCTTCCTGGTTTTCATTTTCTCAGGGATTATTTCTTTTTGCCCATTTCGCATGCGCCGGGTTTCCTTGAACCACTGTCGGATCATAGGCGACCATCTGCTTGTTTCTTCCAGAATCCACACTTTTTTCTTTTCTCGGCCTAGGTGCCGCTCTGGGTGAGGATGCTGTGTGCCCAACCGATCTTGCCGGGATAGGATTCGCCGAGTGAACCAGCTGTGACCTCCCTGCTATACCCGGATTTGCTCTATAATACGCCTCATTCAGCATGCTGGCTGCTTTTACTAACTTGTTGACTCGTTCTTGCTGCCTTTTCTTTGCTTCCCCCTCCAAGTGGGGTAATTCTGCCATTGCTGCTTCTGCTGCTCGCAGATTAGCTGCTGATGTGTTGTACGTTGGACGCATGGCCGTCTCATTGCTGTTTTCCGGTGTTATCTTCGATGTCGCGTCTGCCAGCTCTTCGTTGAGGTTCCTTCCTCTCAATCTCGTTGCATCAAGCCGGGTCTTTGCGCCCTTGACTCGATTTGCCGAGTTAAGCTCTCGGATGGTGATATCTACGTACTGCTGTAACTGTGATAGCTCTTTGGCTTTCTCCAGGACTTTTATCCTAGCTTCCTCCAACTCGGCTTGCACACGCGCCGGGTTAGTTGCATGTGCCACTGGCTCTGCCAACTTGTCTATCGCTTCCTGCAGCTCCTTAGCCCTCTTGCTTCTAGCTATGTTCTCTAGTTTTTCCAGCGGCGCCTTTGCTATTCTTGCAGCCCTTGGCGTTTCCTCATGATTTCCTCCCTCTGCGTTCTCATTCACCACTGGAACTACTGGAGGAGCTGTGGGGTTCGGGGCTGTCATCATTACCTCCATGGAGACAAGTTGACGCGGTTTCCCGCGACACGAGCCATTGGAGGATCCGGCACCAGGACGACGTGCTCAGGATATGCGCGCTCTACACGCACCGCGACATAGACCTGGTGCTCGCCGAACTTGATGAAGCGACCACTCCTATGGAACGGCTTGGTCCCGAAGCAGCCCGTGTTGTCGCTGACGAAGTTGAACGCTCCAAACCTCTGGATGAGGCCGGAGTAGATGCGCTCGCCGGTCTTGGCGATGATGTTGCCCGTCCGGATGAAGACTCCATCAAGAACCTGCTTCTGCCCCACGGTGGGCGCCAACTGTCGTGGTGGTGGCACGGCAGATGCCATGGGTAGGCTTAAGCTGGGGGCCGAATGGGTGCTTGTGGTCATCGGGAAGGGAGTACACGGTCGAGCCATGCACGAAGAATAGGAAGAACTCTCCAGACTTGGCAATTCGATTGATTCCCCAAAGATTACAAGTGCTCCTTGAGCTGTTTAGGCTAGCGTTCACCGCACTAGTTCCCTACTTGGTCCAACCTCCTTCTACTACTGCTATGCCCTCCCTTATATAGGCAGTGCTAGCTAGCTAATACCCCTTTGGGTTCTAGGGTTTACTGTTTGGATCTTGGTCCCTACAATGTGGGCCGGGTCATGGGCTTGCCCTAAGCCCAGAGGCCCGGTCCACAAAGCTTGACAGCTAACGGTCTTATGGTACGCTGCTTCTTGTTCTTTTTGGTGTCACGCTGTTACTTTGTACGTCAGCGCATGCTTTGGGCATCACCCGGCTCCTTTTGTGTCACCCGGCGTCGCCCTTATCTTTTGACCATGCTTTACCATGTTCCCTCCTGAACCTTACTCGGAAAGGTGCCACGTGTCCTTCTTGACTCGGCCCTTCCTCGGTTGACTCGGCTCATTGGTTCCTGCAAGGGTTACAACTTTGTCCTATGCGGGCCGACATAGTTTGTATGTCGGATTTCATGCTTATCTTACCCGGCCGTTCCTACCCGGCTTGGTTCTTTATTTACTCGGAGCCAACCCAGCTATGCTATGTTTCCCTTCTCGTGACCCTACCGGGGGTTATCCCCCCGACACACACCAGGGGGCCCCGCTGGTCCACCCTGGGCCGTGCCGTCCTATGGAGTGGGCCCCTTGGGTGTCAGCCGACCTTGCCCCTTCGCCTATATAAACCCCTTATGGGAAAACCCTAAGTACCCGATCAGAAATCCACGAAAAAGTCCATAGCCGCCGCCACCATCGTCCTTAGATCGGGAGGGATCTGAAGCTCTTCTCGGCACCCTGCCGGAGACGGGAGATCATCCTGGAGGCCTTCTTCATCACCATGCCAGCCTCCGAAGTGATGCGTGAGTAGTTCATCCTTGGACTATGGGTCCATAGCAGTAGCTAGATGGTTGTTTATCCTCTTTGTGCTATCATGTTTAGATCTTGTGAGCTACCTATCATGATCAAGATAATCTATTTGTAATCCCACATGTTGTGTTTGTTGGGATCCGATGGATATTGAGTACTACGTCAAGAATGATTATTGATTCTATCATGTCTATGTTATTTGTGATCTTGCATGCTCTCTGTTGGTAGTAGTTACTCTGGCCAAGTATTTGCTTGTGACTCCAAGAGGGAGTATTTATGCTCGATAGTAGTTTCATGCCTCTAGTAATCTAGGGCAGTGACAGAAACCTCTAAGGTTGTAGATGTGTTGTTGCTACTAGGGAGAAAACAACAATCCTTTGTCCAAGGGCAATTGTATTGTTTACTTCACACACTTTTCTTAATGCAATTATCTGTTGCTTGCAACTTAATACCTGGGGGTTGTTCGGATGATATCTCGGAGGTGGATTATTAGTCATAGATGCAGTTGGATTAGAGTCTACGTATTTATGTTGTAATGCCCAAACAAATCTCATAGCGATCATCATGACATGTACATGCATTGTTATGCATTCTCAATCTATCAATTGCCCAACTATAATTTGTTCACCCAACATGTCATTTATCTTATGGAGAAACACCTCTAGTGAACTATGGACCCCGGTCCATTCCTTCCCACTGATATTCCATCTACTCTATACAGTTTACTTTCTGCAATTACTACAAGAAATTACTTTCTTCCACACTATACGTTTAATCCTTTTTTAGCAAACCGTCGATCTTGACAACCTCACTGTAAGTTGGGGCAAAGTATTGTGGTTGTGTTGTGCAGGTTCCACGTTGCTAGTAACACCTTGGGAGCTGTTTCCTTTCTCCTACTGGTTCGATAACCTTGGTTTCACAACTGAGGGAAACTTGCTGCTGTGCTCATCACACCTTGCTCTTGGGGTCTCCCAACAGGCTCTACAGTGACCGAGCCACATCAAGATTTTCTGGTGCCGTTGCCGGTGAGACACATGACAGCTTCAATCTCTTCCTCCTCGTCAAAAAGCTTTTCTAGGATAAAGAATATTTCTGCAAGGGGAGTCTCTCACAACCAATATCTTTACTTTGTTTTTGTTTTGCTTAGTTTATTTTGCTTTGTTTGTTTTACCTTTTTTTTATCAAAAACACACACAAAATTAGTTCCTACTTCAAGTTGCTTCTATGTCTCGTTGTGTTTTGTTTAGTTTACTTTTGTCTAGTTTATTTTTGTCTTGTTTTATTTTTCTTATATACTCGAAAATCCATAAAAATTTGAAAAACCGAAAATCTAAAAACTGGTTTTATGGAAGAAGATGCTAGAACCTCTATGGAATATTTTATAAAGTATAGAGAATCATATAAGGGTGAAGTAATGAGAGGCATGTTAAAAAGGTTGGATCAAATTGCTAATTTTTTGCTTAAACACCATGATATAAATTTTTTCTCTAAACATGATACTAAAAATCTTAAATTCTAATGTGGCTTTAGTAAAGAAGTTTTAATTATGAACTATCATTGGAATAACTATATTCATCTTGGATTTGAAGAAGTAGAACAATTTGTATTGTTTATGGGAGCTTCTGAAATAGAATCCTTCACATCTAAAAATCATGAAACTTGTGTTGCTTGTAAAGACCTTAAAGATATGGTATCTTCTATCCTTGATTATTTCATAGAAAATTTCAGCAATAATTGTTATATCATTGATTATAAAGAGAGACTCGGTCATGCACAAAAATGTGTTCACAATTTGCAGGAACCTGTGGAACAAGAAATTGCTAAACCTAAAAGCTCATTAGATGAAAAAGAGGAGGAGAGTGATGAACAAAAGGAGGAAGAATGGATTAGCTACCCATGTCTACCTTCTAATGAGAGTAACTCTTTATCCCTTACATTATTTGATTGTCCCCCATGCTTACCAGAGGAGGATGAATGTTATGTTCCTGTGGATTCTTTTGAAATATCTACTATGGGTAAAACTTGTGATAATAATTATGCTCTTGTTATCTATGATAATCCATTCTATTTTGATAAATCTTATGATAATCCTTTATTTGTGCCTAACTTCGAAATGCATGGTACTAAAGAGTTTTTCTTAGAAAATGTTTATGATAAAGCTCTAGATGATGGTCCTATATTGGTTGATAATATTAATTGTACTACTATTGAAAATGATATTGGAGGGGTCTTTACTTTATCTTGGAACCCCATACCTCTTGAGAATGATCAGTCATCTTGTAATAAAATTGTTAAAAGTGGGTTTGAAGGTTTTAATCCCACTATTTTTGAGCTTGATAAAAATTATGTGTTTGTAGATCATGAAAAGCATACTTTATGTGATAGTTATATTTTTGAGTTTATTCATGAGGCTACTAAAAATTATTGCGTGAGAGTAAAATATGGTTGAAAAATTTTCATGGTACTGAAACACCTCTCTGTGTGCTGAAAGTTTTGAAGTTAATCTTGTTTTATCTTCCTATGCCTGTCACTTTGTTCATTGTGAATTTATTTGCGTACAAGATTCCTACGCATAGGAAATGGGTTAGACTTAAATGTGTTTTGAATTTGCTTCTTGATGCTCTCTTTTAATTCCATTCATATTTCTTATATGAGCATCTTCTCAAACTATCAAGCCTAGCTAAAAGGCATTAAAGAAAAGCGCTTCTGGGAGAAAACCCATTGTTTTATTTTTGTAGTTTTTATTTTGTTGAGTCTTGGAAGTTATTGCCTCTGTAATAACCTCTCCTTATCCTTTTTGTTTGGTTTTTGTGCCAAGAATTGCCTCTAATGACAGGAAAGTAAGATTTGGGGAAGTTGCTATCCCGAAATAGATTTCTTTGCTTCGCTGTAAACAATCGTGAAAAATCCCAGAATGTCGGACTGAGCTGAAATTTTGTGTGCGCATGCCCTTGGTGTTTACCGAACTTTTGTTAGATTTTTACTTTCTTATTTGATCAACAGAAGATTTTCAAAAAAATCGGTCTTTACCTGCTGGACTGTTTTGGCAGATTTCTGCCATATTTGCATTTGCCTCTTAATCGGTTTGTTTTTTAGTTCTCTTTGATCACTTGAGCTTTTAAAAGGACTTCTTACAGTAGCTTATGTTTTAATGGATGATTTACTTGAGTTGAAGCTGAACCGAAAGGCTTATTATCTTGAATACACTAATGTTGCTAATAAAGATTGTGTGTAGTTGTGTATGAAGAAAAAATTTAAGTGTAGGGAGAGAATGATGTGATGAGATGAAGTATGGACAAAAGCTCAAGATTGGGTATGCCACCCGTGTCACCCCAAGAAATATTCAATAAGTACAAGCGACAAATCTCGGGGATGCCCAAGGCATCCCCTTCTTCATCAATAAAAATCTCAGGTCTTGTTTCAAGACTTTATTTTTATTGCTTCATGCACTATTGTGTTGTTCTTGGAGCATCTTTGTTTTTTTTATTTTGTTTTGTTTGCTAAAATAAGTTGGTCGTACGCCAACACACCTATTTTGGAGAAGTCACACCTAGTTATTCAGTGTCTAGAACACTCTAGTTTTCACTCTTATTGTTCTATGAGTGTTCTCTTTTGCTAGCACTGTGCTTAGCTTTTTTTTTCTTATTCTTTTTTGCTTAGAAATTTTTAGTTCTTCTTTGTAGTTAGGTGAGACAAGATCTCTGATCTTTATTGATTATTATCTTTGTGAGTTGTTTCAAATAAGTCGATTGGTGTTGGAAAAGAGTAGAATGTTTCATGCTTATAGTGGTACAAAAGGAAGCTTGTTTTGACTGTGCCTTAGACTTTATCATGTCATGTTGGATGTTGCTTTGACCATATGCTTAGTAATTATTGTTGTAGCATGACTTGTTTAAAACAATTGATATTGCTTAATGTGCCATGAAAGAATCGTGCGTTGTTTTAGCATACAAAAGCATAATATTGTGGTATTCTCCTTTGATGCTTTATTTCGGTTGACTTGGCACATGCTTACACCATGCTATGACTATGAACCTTTCACCTTAGCCTCTATGATCATTTAGTTTTTGACTTGTGATATCACTTTATGCTTTGATTAATAATGTTTTGTCGCTCTACAAGATTATGGCCATTATTGCTCTCTTAGTTGGTCGCTCCCAATATTTTGCTAGCCTCCACATGTACTGAGTATGAGCTCTACTCGTGCATCCAACTCCCAAGAAACCAAATTATTGGAAAGAGTCCACTATAAATTCCTATGCATGGTGTGTTACACCATTCCAAGTATATTCATGTTTTATATATCTTCCAAATTAAATTTTGGTTATGTGAAAATTAGTGATTAAAGCTCTCACGAACTTGAAGGAACATTTTATTTCTTGCACTTAATAAACATGAACCATTGTGACTATCTTATGATGCTTATATGCTTGCAAATTATAAGTTCGGAGTTAGCAAAACCATGCTTTCATGGGGCATGTTTTCAACATTGCACTTATTTATTCAGTTGATATCATGATCTTTTGTTTATGGATGTCATCGGTGTGAAATAAAATGGGAGTTTGCAGGTCCATGGAGTTTGTATATGTGTTAGAGAAATGCCTGGGCGGCTAGCCTAAGCCATGACTAATCATGGTGGAAACTTGCATCATAACCATAGTGAGCAACCTATGAAGCATCTTCATAAAAAAACCATGCTCATAATAAATAAAAAGATCGCTGAGATGCTCACTGTTCATTGCCTTGTCATTTTGATATGGGATAGCTCCTGTGTCATGTGGCAAGTGGTACCCCGTTGGCGGTTCTCTATGATACACATATACTTACAATGACAAGAACCTGCTTGTGACTAAAGTTAAGTAGCATGAGGAACGACCCTCGTACTCAAGGGGCATGAGATTTTCAACTTGTGATTTATGAAGCATATAACTCATATTTGTCTAATTTTAACCTTAATCACTTCAAGATGCTTATGATAGGGGCAATGAGATCTCAAATCTAGTAAGTACCATAATTTTTGGAAGCTCTTTATGAAACTTGAAATCCCTACTTCCCTCTGCGAAGGGCCTTTCTTTTTTACTTTTTGTTGAGTCTCCATCTTCTATCTTTATGCACCAATTAAGTGAGCATAGTTGTCATTCTTAGTTCAATGTGAATTTTCCCAAAACTTGTTGATTTATTCATAATTATGTTATTGCTTGTTCTTAATTTATTTGTATCTAGTCACCCTAATAAACTTTGAAAGTGTCATATGCATTTATGTTTTGATATTCCATGAAGGATAAGCCGATTACCACTCTTGCTATGTTTTCAATACGTGAAACAAACAAACGTCTTTCAATGTATTGTTATTCATGATCTTTTATTTGTGTAACCTTTCATGTTGCAACATAGTTTCTATGTCTTATTGTTAGAAATATATCTTTCATGCTTATGTTAGAGTTCTTTGATCCCATTTATCAATGCTTTACAATACCTTGATCAAGATTGTGATGGTGCATGCCACCTCAAAAATTATTCCTTTTATCACTTACCTACTCGAGGACGAGAAGGAGTCAAGCTTAGGGATGCTTGATACGTCGTAAACGTATCTAAATTTTTTGATGCTCTATGCTTGTTTTGTACCAACTATCTTATGTTTTGTCTACACTTTGAGGCATTTTTATACATTTTATGGAACTAACCTATTAACAAGATGCCACAGTGTCAGTTCCTGTTTTCTGTTGTTTTTGGTTTCAGAAAAGCTAGTAAAGAAATATTCTCGGAATTGGACGAAACCAAAGCCAAAATTCCTATTTTTCCAGACACTACATGGAGTCCGAATGGGAGATGAAGAAGCGCCACGAGGCATCCGCACCAGGTGGCCGCACGGGTCCACCCTAGGCCACACCGCCCTATGGTGTCGGCCCCTCGGGCGTCAGCCGACCTTGCCCCTTCGCCTATATAAATCCCCCGATGGGAAAACCCTAAGTAACCGATCAGAAATCCACGAAAAAGTCCGTAGCCTCCGCCACCATCGTCCCTAGATCTGGAGGGATCTGAAGCTCTTCCCGGCACCCTGCCAAAGAGGGGAGATCATCCTAAAGGCCTTCTTCATCACCATGTCAGCCTTCAGAGTGATGCATGAGTAGTTCATCCTTGTACTATGGGTCCATAGCAGTATCTAGATGGTTGTTTCTCCTCTTTGTGCTATCATGTTTAGATCTTGTGAGCTGCCTATCATAATCAAGATCATCTATTTGTAATCCTACATGTTGTGTTTGTTGGTATCCGATGGATATTGAGTACTACGTCAAGATTGATTATTGATTCTATCATGTCTATGTTATTTGTGATATTGCATGCTCTCGTTGCTTGTAGTTACTTTGGCCAAGTATTTGCTTGTGACTCCAAGAGGGAGTATTTATTCTCGGTAGTAGGTTCATGCCTCTAGTAATCTTGGGGAGTGACAGAAACCTCTAAGGTTGTAGATGTGTTGTTGCTACTAGGGAGAAAACAACAAGCCTTTGTCCAAGGGCAATTGTATTGTTTACTTTACACACTTTGCTTAATGCAATTATCTGTTGCTTGCAACTTAATACCCGAGGGTTGTTCGGATGATATCCCGGAGGTGGATTATTAGTCATAGATGCAGTTGGATTACGGTCTATGTATTATGTTGTAATGCCCAATGAAATATCATAGCGATCATCATGACATGTACATGCATTGTTATGCATTCTCAATCTGTCAATTGCCCAACTGTAATTTGTTCACCCAGCATGTCATTTATCTTATGGAGAAACACCTGTAATGAATTGTGGACCCTGGTCCATTCCTTCCCACTGATATTCCATCTAGTCTCTACTATTTACTTTCTGCAATTACTATAAGCAATTACTACAAGAAATTACTTTCTTCCACACTATATGGTTAATCCTTTGTTTTCAGCAAACCGGTGAGCTTAACAACCTCACTGTAAGTTGGGGCAAAGTATGGTGGTTGTGTTGTGCAGGTTCCACATTGCTAGCAACACCTTGGGAGCTATTTCCTTTCATCTACTGGTTCGATAACCTTGGTTTCACAACTAAGGGAAAACTTGTTGCTGTGCTCATCACACCTTGCTCTTGGGGTCTCCGAATAGGCTCTACAATAACCGAGCCACATGAAGCCCTCTCGCATGCGGCTGGGTTTCTTTGTTCCTCCCAAGTATATCAATGAGGATCACTATGCACACTACCTCTCTACAGATTTTGAGCATGTTTATGTGGCCCTGAAGCGGATGCATGTCTATGACCTTGCCACTATAAAATTTAAGCTCATGTCGGATGTCATTCGCCAGTTCTTCTGCACTGCTTATTTCCACACTGATGTTGCTCACACTGTCACTTGGATGATCGGCACCAAGCCACACTCGGCCTCCTTTGCTGATTTCTGCAATACCTTGGGTTACACTCCTGACCGTATCTCTGGCTTCTGCATTCACTCTGGGAAGGCTTTCAGTGACAACCAGATTCTTCAGTGCTACCCCAGTGAGCCCAGCCATGCACCTCCCAGCTTGTCAGGCATGTACTACTATTATATGGTCCTTGCTTGGTTCTTTCGCTACAATCTTGTGAGAAAGGCTGGTGATGAGGTTGATGTTCGTGGTCACCACAAAAACCTGCTATACTACTATGACCCTCATCGCCTGCGGAATATCAATGGGTGTGATTTTATCTTTTGTGAGATTCAGCGGTCCGCCGAGAAGCGCATGACTCCCAACTATTGTCAGTATGTTCAGCGTTTAATTGAGGCCAACGTCCCTACTTCTGCTCTCCCTAAAGGTCCGCGTGAAGATATGGAGGACTTCACCTTACCTCGTCGGGGCTCTCATGTGGATCTCTCTCAGATGATGTCGTCTGAGCGCCGTACCAAGCTTGCTCATGATTGTAAGATCTCACCCAATAAGGTAGAGATCCCTGTGATTGCAGTGGTGGTCCCTGGATTGAATTGCTAGCACCCATAGTTTAAGATGAAGTACACAAATACAAAGGTCATTATTACATCATAATTCCAGGAGTACAATAGTTCTTGCAACTCACTTAGCACAAGGCTAACTTATTTAGAGTTCTCAATACATAGCATAATTATAAAGTCTTCATCTTCATGCACCATAGGCAAACATGTCGAGTGTAGACTCATAACCCTACTCACCATCAGAGTAACCTGCAACATGATAAGTTACAGCCATAGAGGGTCAATACAGTTGGAATTGTATTAGCAAGTGATACCATAGTTGTATAGTAGAGACTAACATCTACATAAATATGGCTGAGTGTGGATCAGGCTGGCTTTGCACAAAGTAAGTTTTATCCCACTATTTTTAAAATACTAATTTTTGTTTTTGCAAAACACTAAGGAACCACCAATAGACATTGGTGAACCTCTACCCTTGTTCACCCACAATTTTAACTTAGAGAAATTGGGATGAGGAGATTCTTGAACCATTTCAATGTCGTTGATGCTCAAAATTGTCCATAACCGGGGACACGACTAAGTACTTAGGTTTACCCTCTCGAGAGGTGGTGCACTTTCTCCACAAGACTCAACATGCATCGAGACGAGAATTTTTAGAAGCAATACCTCAGACCACCACGGACGTGTTCCATCCTATCAATTCTACCACCCACTGTCCGTCTGGCTGATTTCTCACAACTTAGTTGGTCAAGGCAGTGCCCATATGCCATGTGGTTGCACTAGAAGCTTCGCAACACAAAACATCTCAAATATCACCGAGTCGCGGTGACGAGGTGGTCACAGTGGAGGTCACGGGCGAGGGAGGGGCGCACGGGCTCGGCCAGGATTGCTCGTCAGAGTCGAGCTCACCGTCGTGTGTTCGTAGTCGATGACGGAGGCGAGCCTACAGGGCACAATAAATCAAACGAAGTGCATCAATGGATGCGCACGAGAACAAGAGCCGCGACAAAGAAAACCAGAGGGAAAGGGGCGCACAGGCTTCACCTGAATTCATCGACAAAGCTCATTGGGACGGCGGCGGCGCGAGTGGAAATTTGCAGAGCCTGGGGGCTCTTTGGGGGAGTGAGGTAAGGGGAAATGGAGAAGTCAGAGAGGGGATTAAGTAGCGGTGCTCAGGGAGATAATAACGCCTGCAATCAATCGCTATTAAGAGAATTGAATCAGAGGAAACAGCAGAGAGGGCGCGGGTCTTAGGCGCGGTGATTTGGGGACGATGAGGTGACATGGCGGTGGGGCCTGCCTGTCAGCGAAGGGGTGCAGGTGCGCGCGGTGAGAAAGAAAACAGAGGGGGGAGAGGGGGTGCACCGGGTGGGCTGCTGGGCCATGGTTGCTAGGCTGTGCTAGTTGGCAGGTAAGTTCTCTCTTTTTTTTCCTCAAGCCTTTTTCTTTTCTGTTTTTGTTTTCTAATAAATATTTGGATGAACAAACTAACTCCAAATCCACTCAAAAATTTACCAAGTTTTTGAGAGGTGAACCTAGTATTCAAAAGTGAGTTAAACACATCAAACACTAACAAAACTTTTTGGGTACAAAATAAAAATAAAAACACTAGACCCATACTTGCATATAAAGAGGGGTTTTTAAATTAGGGTTTTGCTAGGTTTAAAACTTTTAATTTTTTTCTGCAAAGCACACATGCCATGATGATATGAATGCAATGATGATGTTTTTGGTTTAATGAAAATTGGGATGTTACAAATCTAACCCCATTAAGATGAATCTCGCCCTCGAGATTCAGATTGGCTAGAAAATAGGTGAGGGTGATCTTTCCGAAGTTCATCTTCTCTTTCCCAAGTTGCTTCCTCTTCAGTATGATGGTTCTACTGTACTTTGCAGAACTTGATGGTCTTAGTACGAGTGACTCTTTCTGCTGTCTCGAGAATCTTGATAGGTTGCTCTTCATAAGTGAGATCATTTTCTAACAGAACTTCCTCCAATGGTATAGTGTCTTTTAACGAAGTTACTTCCATCTCTGGGTGACACTTTTTCAACTGGCTTACATGAAACACATTATGAACCGCCGACAGGGATTCTGGTAGTTCTAACTCATAGGCCACTTCTCCTTTGCGGCTCAAAATATTGAATGGTCCTACATAACGAGGTGCCAATTTCCATTTGACTCCAAATATCTTCACACCATGAAGTGGTGAGACTCTGAGATAAGCTCTATCACCTACCTCATAGGTGACCCCTCTACGTTTTGGATATGCATAGCTCTTTTGTCGAGATTGGGCTATCTTCAATCTATCCTTTACCATTCTGACTTTCTCTTCGGCTTCCTTGATCAGGTCTGGTCCGAAAAAGTTTCTTTCTCCTACTCCATTCCATAATAATGGTGTATTACACTTCCTTCCATAAAGGAATTCAAACAGAGCCATCTCTATGCTCGATTGATAGTTGTTATTGTAAGAAAATTCTGCGTATAGCAGACTTTCATCCCAACTAGATCCATAGTATAGCGCACAAGCTTTCAACATATCTTCCAGAATCTGATTGGTCATGTCTGTCCATCAGTCTGAGGATGAAACGTTGTGCTGAATTCTAGTCTAGTTCCCAATGACTCATGTAGTTGTCGCCAAAAATGTGACGTGAACTGAGTTCCTCTATCTGACACAATACTCTTAGGTACTCCATGCAGACAAACAATTCTGTTCATATAGATCTTGGCTAATTTAGCACTGGTATAGATGGTCTTTACGGGTATGAAATGAGCCACTTTTGTTAAGCGATCCATAATAATTATAGAATCGTATCCATATATTGTTCTTGGCAGTCCTGTGATAAAATCCATACCGATTTTATCCCACTTCCAATTAGGTATTGGCAGTGGTTGTAATAACCTTACCAGTTTCTGATGCTCTGCCTTTACTCGACTACACACGTCGCACAAGGCAATGTGCTCTGCGATATCTTTCTTTAGATTGTTCCACCAAAATCTTTCCTTCACATCCATGTACATCTTGGTATTTCCACGATGAATAGAATATGGTGAATTATGTGCTTCTTATAGAATCAATTTGCAAATTTTAGGATCTTGTGGAATGCAGATACGCTTCCCATACCATAAGGTTCCTTGTTCATCTTCATGGAATCCCTTTGCCTTTCCTTTACCAATTTTACTCTTGATCTCATCTATTTACTTATCCAACTTTTGAGCTTCTTTGATTTTATCCATTAGTGTTGGTTGTACTTCCAATGACATAAGATATCCTTCAGGCACTATCTCTAATCTTAGCTCTTTAAATTGAGCACACAAATCTTCTGGCAATTCTCCTTTAGTGAGACCATTCACATAAACCTTGCGGCTTAATGCATCGGCTACGACATTTGCTTTCCTGGGATGGTATTGCAAACTTAAGTCATAATCCTTGATAATTTCTAGCCATCTTCTTTGTTTCATGTTGAGTTCCTTCTGTGTGAAAATGTATTTTAGACTCTTGTGATCGGTGAACATTTCACAACGCTTTCCCAACAGATAGTGTCTCCATGTTTTTAGTGCATGGATAATAGAGGCCAACTCTAAGTCATGCGTAGGATAGTTTGCTTCATGATTTTTGAGTTGTCTCGAGGCTTAAGCCACCACTTTACCTTCTTGCATTAACACACCACCCAGTCCTTGGTGAGATGCATCACAATAGACTTGAAAATCTTTCTCTAGATCTGGCAAGCATAACACTGGTGCTGACACTAATATCTTCTTCAACTCTTGAAAACTAGTTTCACATGCTTCAGTCCAGTCAAATTCCTTCTCTTTCTTTAATAATTCCGTCATCGGCTTAGCTACTTTCAAGAAATTCTCAATGAACCTTCCATAGTATCCTGCCAAGCCTAGGAAACTACGGACTTCCTTAACTGTTTTGGGAGATTCCCACTCTGTTTACAGCTGATACCTTTGCAGGATCGACAACTATACCATTCCCAGACACAACATGTCCAAGAAATCCAACTTCATTCAACCAGAATTCACATTTACTGAACTTGGCATACAACTTGTGTTCCCTGAGTTTCTCAAGAATCAAACGCAAATGTTCTTCATGTTCTTCATTGCTCTTGGAATAAATTAATATGTCATGGATGAATACCACAACAAACTTGTCAAGAAACTCCATGAACACCTTCTTCATCATGTTCATGAAATAAGTTGGTTCATTAGTTAGTCCAAACGGCATCACCGTATACTCATACAATCCATATCTAGTGGTAAAAGCAGTCTTTGGTGTATCTTGTTCTCTAATCTTTAGCTGAAAGTAACCTAATCAAAGATCAATTTTTGAGAACACACGAGCTCCTTCTAGCTGATCAAAGAGATCATTGATTCTGGGTAGGGGATACTTTTTCTTTATGGTCACTTCGTTAAGTGATCGATAATCTATGCATAGCCTCTGACTTCTGTCTTTCTTCTCAATGAACAAAACTGGTGCACCCCAAGACGAAGAACTCGGTTGGATAAATCCTTTCTTCAACTGTTCTCCGAGCTGTTTCTTGAGCTCCTTTAACTCATCCACTGAAATTTTGTAAGGTCTCTTTGCTATGGGTCCAGATCCTGGCAGTAAGTCAATCAGAAACTCCACATTCCTATCTGGCGGCATTCCCGGTAATTCCTTCAGAAACACATCAGGGTACTCCTTCACTACTGGTACATTGTCTAGGCTACCCCGTTGAGAGAATTTATCTTACTCCCTTTGGGTTCAAAGTTAGACTTGAACCTAATCCGTTTCCTTTCTGGGGTTGTGAGTGTAACAGTTCGTTTGGCATAGTCTATTACTCCCTCATAACGGGCATGCAATTCATGCCTAATATTACATCCAATCCTTGGGATTCTAGGATTATTAGACTAGCTAGAAACTTGTTCTTTCCAAATTCTAGGACTAGTTGATGACAACCAAAATTTACTATCATCTCTCCACCTGGGAAGCTTACTTTAATAGGACATCCAATTGTTTTAGTTGGGAGTCTATTTTTTTCTACAAATTCTCTTGAAATGAATGAATGCGATGCGCCGGTATAAAAAGGATAAGTGCTGGAAGGGAATTAATGTTAAACTTACCAATCACAGCATTAGAATCCTCTTCGATTTCCTCCACATTGATGTGATTCACATGTCCCTTCTGAAAAGGATTTGGCTTGTTGGCACCATCAGTCTTCTTTTCTAGGCATTCATTGGCATAGTGCCTTGTTTTTTTGCACTTGAAACATTCAACTTTAATGATGTCTCTCTTTGCTGGTTGATTCACATTGCCATGTCCATTATGGTGACTCTTGTATCCACTTTTGTTGTTTCGGTAATCCCCATTGTTGTGTCCATGATATTTATTGCTATCATGGTGGCGGTTATTATTGTGGTGGTTGTTATGATTCACGTTCTTGTGGGATCCAAAACTTCCACTACCTTCACCATAAGAACGCTTGTGAGATGATCCTGATCCATGCTTATCAAAATGGTGTTTCCTCTTCATATTATCAACTTGCTTCATCTTGATTTCTAAGATAGTAGCTTTGTCACACAGAGATTGATAAGTTGGAACATAAGCAACAAATAGTTGCATGGACATCTCATCATTCAGCCCTTCAAGGAACTTCTCCTTACTCTTTGCATCAGTGTCAACATCATCTGGTGCATAGCGTGACAGATTCTTGAACTCTTCAATATATTCCGCAACACTGCGATGGATTTGTTTAAGGTTGTGAAATTCCTTCTTCTTCAACCCCATTACTCCTGAAGAAATATGAGTAGTGCGGAATCCATCCTCAAACATTGCCCAAGTCACTTCTTCAATAGGGTTAGTGACTTGAAAGTTATCCCACCAAGTAGTTGTTGGTCCTTCCGGTAAGTGTGGTACAAATATGACTTTCTGGGCATCAGTGCAACCAACTGTGAACAAGTCCTTGTTCATGGAATGTAGCCAATCATTTGCTACCATGGGATTAGTTGTACCAAAAAACTTAGCAGGTCTCAACCTTAGAAACCTTGTGAGCATATCAAGAGCTGGTGGGTTGTTCTGGTTGTTGTTATTGTTATTATTGTTGTTGTTATTGTTGTTGTTGTTTTGATTTTGGTTCTGATTTGCCATAAACTGAGTCATCATTTGCATCAGTTGTGTCTATGCAGTCATCAACTGTTGCATCTCATTGCCATTGTTGTTGGGATTGGCACGACGAGGAGGCATCTGTGGTTTCAATAAGGATAAGTAAAGATAAATACCCCATAGAATATAACATGCACAATACAACATTTAGCAACAGTCACAAACAAGCAAGCACAAGATAACTTCAGGGTTCAAAACATCACAAGCAACAAGTTTGCAAGATAAATAACATACTAGCATATTCATCCACAAGTTGGCACGATCAATGCGACTCGATAATAAAGCGATAAGATAGATAGATATCACTACTCCTCCATGTCGACTTCCTCCTCCACTAACACAAGTCCTGCTGCGTCGAATCCTGCCTTGTATTCCTCCAAGCATGCAGTAAAAGTGTCAACCTTAGCCTGTAGCCCTCTCTTTTGTGAGCGCAGCCTCTCTATCACCTCGTGATCCGCATCTAGCTAAAGATCCTCAAGCTCCAACTTAGTCTCCATATCCTTAATCTTCTTGTTCCTATCTTGGATCCTCTTCTCTTGGATCTTAAAATTCTTCTCTTGCCCTTCAAACTTCGTCTCCATCTCCTTGATGCGCTTCTCTTGCTCCTCGGAGGCCTTGTCCTTCTCCTTAAGTTGGACACGTAGCTCATCATTTCCAAACATCACATTGGTCCTATCAGTATCAAGGTGCCAAATGAGACTCTCTAAGTCCTGGAGGTAGTGTCGCACAGGATTGATGGTCTCCTTAACAGCCTCGTCCAACACAAGAGCATGTCCGTCCTCGTCACGTCTCCCAAATAAATGGAAGTAGTGGTCCTTGAGCTCGGCAGAGTGACGTCCACATAGGCATCCTATCAGCTCATGCATGGCGACGTCGAGGCCTCTCTCTTGGTCATCATGGAGTATCTTGAAGGCAATTTCCTCTGTTGGAGGCTCTGTCTGGCGTCCTGGCTGAGTAACCCTGAATCCGCATAAGACCTTCCTTTGGAACTTCCTAAGCTGAAGTCCCTTAATGGTAGGGATTGGAAGACCGAGAACATTGACGAGCTGCAAAATGTGAGTCCCAAATCGAGTCCCCTTGAACTCCTCGGCAGTGCTGTAACAGAAGTTCGGCATATTTTGCATAGAATGGAGAAAAATTAGAGATAACACGAAGAAAACATAGAGTAGTAATAGATGCAAAAATAAAAAAGCCAATAACATCCAACAAAACATTAATCCACACAAGTAATGGCATACATTATTCAACTCAAGCACCAAGGTTCAATCACAACTTAAACAAAAAAAATTCATACCACATAGGTCGGTATGATCAAATTACTAACGTAAGAAAACGCCAAGTGTGGTGGTCCAACTATAGGATACGTCGTGTCCTTCACTCACTAGTCAAGGTAGCTATCTGGCATCCTTGGTAGCAATCTGTTTGTCTTGATCACAAGACTCACATGCTAAGTCTATAATATCTCTCCTTAGTTGTTTTATGGTGGTCTCTAAGTCTTGGGTATGTTATCTGTCCTATCTAAGGTCCTTCTGAGTGTTGAGCATTCTACACTTAAGTCTTTCGTCAAGATCTTCAATGGCATTCCATGCTGCATTTCTTGCAGAGTCAAAGAATGACATATGCATTTCAGAGTTGGTGATCATGCAAAACCCTGACTCATTATGGTTATCCTCCTTATTTTTATATAAGTGGAGTTGCACCCACCAATATTCTTCTCCTTCATCCATCACCGGAAATCCCTTGTACACGGCTTCACCATTTATCCCCGAGCTGATCATGAGGTTCTTGAGTGCCTTGGGAAATTCCGTCTCGCATTCTAGTGTCATAGTCATCAGTGGTCCCTTCCTGACGGATTCGTTGATGGCGGCCATCTACAAATAGATGCGAAATAAGATTAGGAGAGTTTTACGAGATGAAAAGAAACAAAGTGTAAAATTCATAGTGGTGTTGAATTTTCCTAGTGGCTTTCTTAATCTAATCCATCTTAGGGTCACAAACCTATAGGCAACACAGTGCTCTGATACCATCTGTAAGATCTCACCCAATAAGGTATAGATCCTTCTGATTGTAGTGCTAGTCCCTATATCGAATTGCTAGAACCCACAGTTTAAGATGAAGTACACAGATACAAAGGTCATTATTACATCGTAATTCCAGGAGTACAATAGTTCTTACAACTCACTTAGCCCAAGGCTAACTTATTTAGAGTTCTCAATACATAGCATAATAATAAAGTCTTCATCTTCATGCGCCACAGGCAAACATGTCGAGTGTAGACTCATAACCCTACTCACCATCAGAGTAACCTGCAGCATGATAAGTTACAGCCATAGAGGATCAATACAGTTGGAATTGTATTGGCAAGTGATACCATAGTTGTATAGTAGAGACTAACATCTACATGAATATGGCTGAGTGGATCAGGCTGGCTGTGCACAAAGTAAGTTTTATCCTACTAGTTTGAAAATACTAAGTTTTTTTGCAAAACACTTAGGAACCACCAATAGACATTGGTGAACCTCTACCCTTGTTCACCCACAATTTGAACTTAGAGAAATTGGGATGATGAGATTCTTGAACCATTTCAATGTCTTTGACGCTCAAAATTGTCCATAACCGGGGACACGGCTAAGTACGTAGTTTTACCCTCTAGGGAGGTGGTTGATACGTCGTAAACGTATCTATAATTTTTTATGTTCCATTCTTGTTTAGTACCTACTTTTCTTTGCTTTGTCTACAATTTGAGGTGTTTTATATGTTTTTCTGTACTAACCTATTAACAAGATGTCATAGTGCCAGTTGCCTGTTTTCTTCTGTTTTTGGTTCCAGAAAAGGCAGAAAATCAATATTCTCGGAATTGGACGGGACAAAAGCCAAAGTCAATATTTTACCGCGGGGAACACGGAGCCAAAATAGGAGACGGAGGGGAGCCACCAGGAGGACACACCCCCTGGCCATGCGGCTAACCCTATCCCATGCCTAGGGGGTGCAGCCGCCCTAGCTGCCTCCCTGCCTCGCCTCTTCGCATATAAAGACCCCCGATACCAAAACCCTAAGTATCCGATCAATCTTCCATGAAACAGTCTGTAGCCGCCCACCACCATCGTCCCTAGATCGAGGAGGGTCTGAAGCTCTTCCCGGCACCCTGCCGGAAGGGAGATCATCCCGGAGGCCTTCTTGTTCATCATGCCAGCCTCTGGTATGAAGTTTGAGTAGTTTCACCTTGGAGTACGGGTCCATGTAGTATCTAGATGGTTGTATCTCCTCCTTAGTGCTACCATGTTTAGATCTTGTGAGCTCTGTTCATGATCAAGATCATCTATTTGTAATCATGCATGTTGTGTTTGCGGGGATCCGATGGATATTGAGATTACTATGTCAAATTGATTAATGGTTTTGTCTTATTGATTCTATCATTTATGTGTTGTTTGTGATCTTGCATGCTCTCCGTTTATAGTAGCTATCTTGGCCAAATAGAATCTAGTGACTCCAAGAGGGAGTATTTATGCTCGATAGTGGGTTCATGCCTCTATTTAATCTAAGGGAAGTGACAGAAATATCTAAGGTTGTAGATGTGTTGTTGCTACTAGGGAGAAAACAACGGTCTCTTCTTCATGGAACAAGTGGATTGTTTACGTTACACACTTTGCTTAAAGTAGTTATCCGTTGCTTGCAACTTAATACTGGAGGGGGTTCAGATGATAACCTAAAGGTGGATTAGTAGTCATAGATGCAGTTGGATGGCGGTCTATGTATCTTGTTGTATTGCCTAATCGAATCTCATAGGATCATGAATGTCTAGTATTGCATTGTTATTCCTTGCTCATTCCTGTCAATTGCCCTGCTGTAATTTGCTTACCCAGCATGCCGTGTTTGTTTATCTTAAGGAGAACACCTCTAGTGAACTATGGACCCAGGTCCAATCTTTACCATTGATACAACTTACAATGTTACTGTTTACTTTCTGCAAACCACTATTACCTTCCACACCATATAGTTAACCCTTTGTTTTCAGCAAACCGGTAAGATTGACAACCTCATTGTTCGTTGGGGCAAAGTCTTGAGTTTGTGTTATGCAGGTTTCCAAGTTGCTAGTAACACCTTTGAGTCGTTTTCTTCCTCCTACTGGTTCGATAACCTTGGTTTCTAACTAAGGGAAGAACTTGCTGTTGTGCTCATCATACCTTCCTCTTGGAGTCTCCCAACGAAGCTCAACAATCAACTGAGCCACCATCAAGCTTTTTCTGGCGCTGTTTCCGGGGAGGCTAAGGACGGCTTCACAAGGGGAGTCCTTCACAACCTTTCTCTTTACTTTGTTTTTATTTTGCTTAGTTTCTTTTGCTTGGTTTTGTTTGCCTCTTTTTACCAGAAACTCCAAAAAAAATAGTTTTGTTTGGTTTGCTTTCTCTTATCAAAAACACAAAAAATTAGTTCCTACTCTAGTTGCTAGTCTGTTATTGCCTTGCTTTGTCATGCTTTCTATCAATGGATGGTTTCTTTGAAACTAGTTGTTATTGTCAAGGTGTGTTCACAGAAGAACAAAAGTATTATTATAAGGAACACTGTTTGTCACAAAAAGGGAAACACTTACGGGAACAAATTGATAAATTGAATACTATTGCTAGAGAGGTGTGCTCTACTTATAATGTTACGTATTGCTTTGATAAAGCTTGTTGCTGTAGGAGGTATAAACACCTCCCTTTTCAATGTGAGTATTATGATAATGTTACCATATCCTCTTATGTTAAAGGAGATTATGACATTTATGATGTGGAACAAATTGAAGAATTTATTGCTTGCAAGGGTGCATTTGAACTTGCTAGTTTGCTTGAAAATACTGATGATTCACCTTATGAATATGAGGTTTATGATATACTTAAATTTTGCTTTGATAATTACAAGGAATAAAATGGCTATATTCTTGAACATTTTAATAGATGCTTTCCACAAACGGAAGATACTAATTCCTTGCAGGAGCCTATGGAAGAAGAAATTGCTGAAACAGGAAGCTCAATAGATAAAAATAGGAGGATGAATGTTATGCTCCTGTGGATTCTTTTGAAATATCTACTATGGGTAAAACTTGTGATAATGTTCCTATGCCTGTTACCTATAGTAGTGATCATGATTGGGAAAAGCACACTACTTATGATATTGAAAATCTCTTTGGTACCAATTCTAAAAATTCTATTGCCTATGATGATACTTTACCTCCAATTTATGATGATTACAGTGATGATTATGATATTTTCGGTCCACCAACTATTGAGGAGGAAATTAATTGTGATTACAATATGCCTCCTATATTTAATGATTATGGTGATGAGAATAATAATGATAGCTATTTTGTTTAATTTGCTCCCACTACAATTAATAAAAATGAATATGCTTATGTGGAGAGTAATAATCATTTTATGCATGTGGCTCATGATAAGAATGTTTTATGTGATAGTTATATTGTTAATTTTATCCATGATGCTACTGAAAGTTATTATTGGAGAGGGAAATATGGTCTTATATATCTCAACAATATTAAGTTTCCCCTCTTTATGTTGAAAATCTTGAAGTTGCACTTGTTTTGCTTTCCTATGCTTGTTGCTTAGTGCTTTGATGACTTGTTTCTCTACAATATTCCTATGCATAGGAAGTGGGTTAGACTTAAATGTGTTTTGAATTTGCTTCTTGATGCTCTCTTTTACTTCAATTCATATTTCTTATGTGAGCATCTTCTCAAACTATCATGCCTAACTTAAAGGCGTTAAAGAAAAGTACTTGTTGGGAGATAACCCCATAGTTTTCTTGAGTCTTGGAAGTTATTACCTCTTTTATAACCTCTCCTTATCCTTTTTATTTGCTTTTTGTGCCAAGAATAACCTCTAATTAGAGGGAAGTAAGATTTAGGGAGTTGCTGTACCGAAACAGATTTTTGTGCTCCACCGTAAATATTCGTGTAAAATCTCTGTAAGTCGGATTAAGCTGTAATTTTCTGAATAAATCACCCAGTATGTTAGATAACTTTCATTGGTTCAAAACATTTTGATTTGAGCAACATAAGGTCTTCGAAAAAATCGGTTTCTACCTGCTGGTCTGTTTTAACAGATTTCTGCCATTATTTGCATTTGCTTCTTATTGATTCCTTTTTGGGTTATTTTTGTGAAATTGAGCTTTTTGAGGGAATTGCTATAGTAGCTTGTGTTTTTAGTGAAAGTTTTTCTGTTCTAAAACTAAAACCCTAAGGTCTATTATCTTTTAAATACACTAATGTTGCTAATGAAGATTGTGTGAAGTTTTGTATGAATGAATATTTTCAGGTGTAGAGAAAGAATGATGTAATAAGATGAAGAATGGACAAAATCCCAAGCTTGGGGATGCCACCCCGTGTCACCCCAAGAAATATTCAAGAGGTACAAGCGTCAAAGCTTGGGGATGCCCAAGGCATCCCCTTATTCATCAATAAAATCTTAGGTCTTTCTAGACACTTCGTTTTTATTGTTTCATGCACTGTTGTGTTGTTCTTGGAGCGTCTTAGTTTTCTTTTTTGGTTTTTTTTTGCTTAGTTCTCTTGAATAAATTAGTTTGGACCCCCGTTCTCGCTGTGTTGTTTCAAATAAGTTGATTGGTGTTGGAAAGGAGTAGAAAGTTCTTGCTTGAATAGTACAAGAGGAGCTTGCTTTGACTGTGACTTAGACTTTATCATGTCATTCTAGATGTTGTTTTGATCTTATGATTAGTGATTATTGGTGTAGCATGACTTGTTCCAAACAATTAAGATTGCTTAATGTTCCTTGAAGGAATCATGCATTGTTTTAGCATACAAAAGCATAGTATTGTGGTATTCTCCTTTGATGATTTGTTTGGGTTGACTTGGCACATGCTCACACCATGTTATGACTATGAACCAGTCACCATAGCCTCTATGATCATTTAGTCCTTGATGTGTAGTAGCACTTAATGCTTTGATTAGTAATGTTTTGTCGCTCTGCATGATTATGCCCATCATTGCTCTCTTAGTTGGTCGCTCCCAGTCTTGTGCTAGACTCCACTTATATGAGTAAGGTCTACTCATGCATCCAACTCCCAAGAAACAAAGTTATTCCAAAGGGTCCACTATAAATTCCTATGCATGGTGTGTTACACCATTCTAAGTATATTATTGTTTTCATCTAACTTCCAATTAACAAGTATCTTTGTTATGTGAAAACTTAGTGATTAAAGCTCTCACACACTTGATGGCACACTTTATTTTTCTTGCCCCTAATAAACTTGAACCATTGTGTCATCTATGTTGTATATTCTTGCACTTATATGTTGGAATTAGCAGAACTATGCTGTCATGGGGAACGCTTTCAACATTGCACTTGTACATTGTACACAGTTGATATCATGCTCTTTGTTTATGGATGTCATCGGTGTGAAATGAAAGGGGAGCTTATAAGTCCATGGAGTTATGTATGTGTGTTAGAGAAACGCCCGGGCCGCTAGCCTAAGTCATGCCTAATCATGGTGGAAACTTGCAGCATCACCATAGTGATCAATCTATGAAACATTCTTCTTATAAAAAAAGAGATTGAGAAAAATAAAAAAATATGAGAAAAGAGGAAAGAGAGAAAAAAGCACCATTTTCCCATGGTAAATAAGTAGATTGCTGAGATGCTCATTGTCTGCTTGCCTTGTCATTTTTATTATGGGATAGCTCCTATATCATGTGCAAGGTGTACCCCGTTGGCGTTTTTCTATGATACACATGTACTTACTATGACAAGAACTTGCAAGTAACTAAACTTGAGTAGCATGAGGAGCAGCCCTTGTATTCAAGGACATGAGATTGCCAACTTATACTTTGTCAAGCATATACTCCATAGTTTGTTCACTTTAACCTTAATCACTTCAAGATGCTTATGATAGGGTCAATGAGAGTTAAAATCTAACAAGTACCATAATTTTTGGAAGCTCTTTATGAAACTTGAAATCCCCGCTTCCCTTTATAAAGGGCATTTCTTCCACCATTATATTGAGTCTTCACCTTCTATACTTAGGCACCAATTAAGAGAGCATAGTTGCCATTCTTAGTTCTATGTGCATTGTCCCAAAACTTATTGATTGATTCATATTGTTATATTGCTTGTTCTTGAAATATTTTCCTTCTCATTTTGATTATGGGATAGCTCCTATATCATGTGCAAGGGGTACCCCGTTTGCGGTTCTCTATGATACACATGTACTTACTATGACAAGAACTTGCAAGTAACTTGCGGTGACCTAGCATACCACTGCATGTGTAATACACTATAGTCGTTGACATGACATTCACAGAACACAGTTCCTTAAATATCACATCCCTTAGAGTGCTACAACAGAAACATTGCGGGTCCATATTACAAACATACACACATTATTATTATTATAACACTAGAAGTTCAAGACTTCAGAAGTTCAACTTACACACCAAATATAAAGTGTTTCAGCGGAAGTTTTAAAGTAACAACTTCATATCCGAATTGAGCTCAGCAACGTATTATTATATAAAGTTCATCCTGCTTGGCTCAATTGGTTTCTAATACTAAGGTAGTTATTCCGACTCATTGTGCTATCCTCCATAGAAGACGTCATAGTCCACCCCTTCTATAGCATCGTACAGATCAGGCTCTTCATAGAAGACCTTCTCTTCGCTTTCAGCTGCATACATTGGGGTATATTCTGGATCCTTAGAGTCTAAGCAGGGAATCAAAGGAAAAGGTGAGTAACAGTGTTACCTAGCAAGTTCATTATATGCAAGGTGGTAAGTTTGATGCTCTATCTACCACCTCGGACTATAAGTCCTTGGCAATATGAAGTTTCATAAAACTTTCTTCAAAGATTGATTTTATTTTTAAAAACTATGCCCATCATCCTTCATAGGTTTACCAGAACTTTCATAGAGTTCCTTTCCTGCCGTGTTCGTAGCTCCTTCCCGGAATAGGGAGTAACAAGTTACAATTCTTACACTTTGCAGAGGTGTGTTACTTTACCCATGAGAGATCAACTCCTTGTTGCACAACCGGGAGTACTTTCCTGTCCACAATTCCATGATGTGGGGCCCAATAGGTGATCCAAGCCAATCACTGCCCTTTCCGCAACCCCATATGTCTGCACGATCCTTCGGGGCTGGCTCACCTCCATTAAGCCACCTTTCGGGAAGGCTAAAACCCTGATGAGTTCCCGAAGACTCTATGAGCTGGTGATTCCCCTAGCAAGTACCATATAGGTCCGGCTATACCTCCGACGGCCACTCATAGATAATCTAGACACCAAAAACGTGGGGCCTAAGGGTACCCACCCATATGTTGGATCCGCACAAGGAATCACAACGTCACGTTAAGGTCGTCTTGCCTCCATACGAAAGGAAAGGATACAACTGACTTCTCCATCCCATTCCAAATCTCATGGTTAACGCATTATATACGGCGCTAGAATCACTGATGGCATGGGTTGTTAATTCCTAGGTGATTATCCTTGTTGCAGATAGAAACCTAAGTTCTGCTGCTCCACTATATCATCACTTAGGATGATATCAACAATTTATTTATTTGAGAAAATAAAACTTTTCTTTCCTTGAAACATAGATGATAACACACAATTTACAAATACTTTGATAAAAACTTTTCAAAGGACATGAGAAAGCGATGAACTTGCCTTGTGATTGCAAGGTAGTGAAGTCGGATGCTTGCACTGGACCTTGAGCTTCTATGTCTACAAAACATCATTATTGCCTGGTAAGGAAAATATTTAAAGAAGCAAAGATGAACATGCATACTAATGTAATGCATTATTTGTTATTTATTTTCTTTATGTGTTTTACCCAATATTTTAGTTTTCTGGAATATCGTTAGGAACTTAAGAAAATCATTCTTAAGGAATAACCTTAATATTTTATAAATATTATTTTCACTATTTTATAATGTAATATATTATTAATAGAGTTAAAAGCTAATTTTTATTTAATATTAACTCTTATATTTATTTACTTAATAGTTCTTTTTAAGAATTAGCATATAAATTAAGAAGATTTTATTTTGGTGATTTCAAATATTTATTTAATATTTTTATAAAATACTATAACAACCAAATGTAATAAAAGTTATTTTTATTGATTTATATGTATTTTCTTGAATTTTATAAAATTCCATAAGGAATATATATATTATAAAAACCTTAACCAAAAATTTATTTATTAAAAATAGTTTCTTGATTTAGTTAAATAGGTTATTTTATTATGAGTCTAAAAACATATTGTTCGTATTTTTAAAACTTTTATTTTATTTTCTAAGATTTATTGAGGTCTAGGGGTATTTTAGTCTTTTACTTAATTATTTAAATTCTTGTTAGGGTTTTGGACCAACCCATTGGGCTTTTTGGGCCCAACTTGGCCCAATTGGCTTGGTCAAAGGACCTCCTCGAAGGGGTACTGGCCTTATCGTCCCAATCCTCTGCCTCCACTCTCTCTCGACCTCACCTCTTCTCCTCCTCGACCCCGTGGTCACTGACACCACCGTTGTGCGATTCCCGCCGCTGTGGTCCTCTCTGGCCGCCACCGTGGTGCGTGGTGTAGATGTCGACCTCGCTCTTTCATCTAATCCAAATCGATTTGGATTTGGAGCCCTCTTTTGGCCAGGCTGACCCTGTCCCAGACCCTAGGGTTTGGGGTGGTGCCGGTGACGCCTCCGCTGCTTCTCTAGTGGTGCCATGGGGTGCTCGTGTGTTGCGGTGGTGGTGCTGCTCGTCCTCAAGCGTTGTTGTGGCTACCTCCTCGGCTCGGTGCGGGTTGCAGTGCCCCTTGGGTGCTCCCTATGCCGCCGTGTTCTCGTCGGCCTCTCTACTTCCTCTTCTAATCTACAGCGAGGACCTTTGGTGAGTTGATCTTGATTTCCCCTTGTGATTGGTTGTCCTCTGCCCCTCCTGAGCTAGGCTGTGTGACTCTTCCGTGTATCCCTAATTAGGGTTCATATCTTGTTCTAGGGTTCCTGCTTCTGTTTATTTGTATAAGATGAACTGGAACTAGTGGTGGTGCCTAATGATGATTGTGATCAATTACACTTAATTGCTCACTGTGCTCATTTGATTATATGATGCTAGTGACTTGGTAGTGTTGACTCCAGTTGGTAACTGATCTTGGCCAATATGGTAACATTAATGTGGAATCTTACTGATGGTGTTGGTGATTTATGGTTCATCTACTATCAATACACTAGTACTAACAGTAGCACTGTCAGTGATTACTCACTGTATCTAAAAATGTTGGCTTGTATGATTATAAATAGACCGAGCTTAATCATTTTACTTTAGTGATGCTCTAAAGACGTATAGATAATCTTGATGATGATTTTTGGGTTTTGGTCTTAGGAAAATGATATCCAATGTCTTGCCATCTTATTTGTGAAAGCTAAGTAATTGTTTTGCTTGGCTTTTAGAACTAATTCTTATGAGACCATCTTAATATGGCACACAAGTTGTTGGGTTCCACTTCTGAGCTTAATTCTGACTGTGCTTGAAATTTGGTAAATGCCAAAGATAAGATGAATCATATCTGCCTATGATGTTGGTCCAAGGCATAGGAACTAGTTTCCTATATTGTTGTCCCTAATAGAATTGTTCAAGTATTATTATTGGTTACTGGATCTTAATTCCTAATTGGCTAAGATGGTTGGTGCTCATAGATTAATATTAGTTCATAGGATTTGTAGATTCTGAGGTGCTACTCTACTAGGAGATGTGCCCAGAATTTTATGAGCTATGCTATGTACATGTTGGAATATATGAATTGTCTGTCATCTCCAGGATCTATGATGCTGGTTTGAGATCCTAGTTGATTTGGTAGAATTTAAGTGCAATCTTTATTTAAAAGATTCTCTATGATGGATTCACCCCACTTGGGTGTTTTCTGAGAGATCTAGATATAAAACAACACATGAATCTTAGTATAGAGAAGATAATAAGATCATGTGATGGTTTTATTTCACTCACCACAAGGATTTTTGCTAGTGTTGTGGTTGGTTGGTTTGGTTGGCTGGATCTTGCTGATGATGCTGCTGGATTAAGCTTGTCCTTCTCCTTCTGGTCCTGTAACTTGGCCTTGATCTTGCCCTTCACCTCCTAGCTCTGGTAACTTGGCCTTGCTGTCCACCTAATCCTCCCCCTCCTTATGTCACCATCTGGTGATACTAGGATGATCATGTGTGTGGTGGCTGATGGTTTGCTTGGTTCTTGCTAAGCCTAGTGTGCTCCTAGTTTGGTGTTGAAAGTGATAAGATTCTGCTATGAGCCTTGCCATGGCTGGGCTTTTCCTTTTGCTTGTGTAGCTGCTGCTGCTATGTTGATAGCTCTCACCATGCATTTAGGTGATTGTGCTGCCTATGTGCTTGGTATACAGTTTGGATCAGATCAATGAGGTGTTTTACCTTTTGATATTTTAACATTTAACTCTCCTGGTGAAACTTGCCCCTCTCGCTTGCTGTAAAAATCGGTATTATGGCTTATTTATGATGAAAGAACAGATTCTTTCATATTGGTGAAAGTTGCCCCTTTATAATATTCAATGATGTAACATGAGCAGTGCACCTCACTTCTCTCCACTAAGAGTATCCTAACAACTAATCTTTATTTTCCTTTTTGTTTTGTTTTGAATTTTGTTGTAGGTATAAGATCTGGGGTTTCAAGATTTAGTATAGGTTTAGATAGATAAGTAGGTTGTAAGCTTTATTGATTCATTTGTAAAGATTTTGTAATATCTTATTTTATTCTTTTTGTAATATTATTGTAACAGATTATTATTTTAATATCAATTATTGATATTTCTTTAATGTAATGAACTTCTTCATTACTCGTATGAATTCCTCTTTGTAAATTGTTTATGAAATAAAGATAAAGAATAAGAATTCAGTTCTTATTTAATTTACTTTATTTTTTAATTCTGTTATTTATTATTATCTCATTATTATAACAAATGATATTACTAAATCATTTTAAAACTCATTTTAAGATAACAATTCTTAATCTTTAAACATAAGTTCAAATTTCAAATTTAAATTCAAATTCTCCCCTTCAAAACACACTTATTAAAAAAGATCATGTCAGAATTTATAATGATCACTCCCAATAGCTATCCCTACACACCGAGAGTCAAAGAAACTCTGATCACTTTAGGTTTTTATTTTGGCGAAAAATTTACCCGCATTTTACAAATGAATGCATGCATATGCACAAATTACTAAATCTACCCTTCGTTGGTTCCTAAATTCTAGGATGTTACATAACTAAACTTGAGTAGCATGAGGAGCGGCCCTCGTATTCAAGGGACATGAGATTGCCAACTTATACTTTGTCAAGCATATACTCCATAGTTTGTTAACTTTAACCTTAATCACTTCAAGATGCTTATGATAGGGGCAATGAGATCTGAAAGCTAACAAGTACCATAATTTTTGGAAGGTCTTTGTGAAACTTGAAATCCCTGCTGTAGGGGTTCATAGCATGGAAAAACAAAAAAATTCTATTGCATGAACACACACAAGCCAAGATCTATCTACTAGATTGTAGCAACGAGTCGATAGAGTACTAACCCTCGAAGATCCAAAGCGGTTAACGAGAGAAGATTCTCGTGGATGATGTAGTCGTACACTTCCGATCTCAAGATCGTGTAGACGATCCTTCCGGCGCTGCGTTCCGGCAGCGCTTCCGCAGTCGGTCACACATTCGGTACTCGATGAAGACCTTCCTCTCCCTTGTTCCAACAGGCAGTGGAGGTTGTAGTTCTCCCCTCGCGATTCCGGCAGCACAACGACGTGGTGTCGGAAGTAGAGGGAAGATCCTACAGGGCTTCGCCTAAGCCGGAGCAGGTTATGGTGGAGAACTAGGGTTTCCGGCAATCTAGGGTTTAGAAGGCCAGAGAGGAGGAGGCGTGGCCGGCGGCGGCTAGGGCGGTGGCACGGCGGCGACGGGCGGCGGCGTGGTGGCAGCGGCTTGGGTGTGGGGAGGGGCTGGTTGTGGTGGCTTTGGGGCAGCCCCTCCCCTCTATTTATGAGAGGGAGGGAATCTTGGGAGAGGGGAGTTTGAATCCTTCCCCAAATCCAAGTTAGAGAGAAGGAAGGACTCTTTCCTTCTTACACTAGGAAACTATTGTTCCAGTTTGACTTTTCAAACCTGCCTTTTGACTTGCAATTCGGAGCTTAATTCCTCTCTTGCAAATTCCCAACCAAGTGACCTAGGACATGATCCAATCATTCCACTTACTCATGACACATTCATGAACCATTCCCCTTCTGGTCCGGTGAACCTTCTAGACCCTTCTAGAACCTCTTCGATGAAAACATCGGAATCATTCCCGAACTCCAAAATCGGACTTTCCTTATATGAATCTTATTCTCCAGACCATTCCGGATATCCTCGTGATATCCCGGATCCCATCCGAGACTCCGAACAACATTCGGTCTCCCTACTTACATTCCATATCTACTAAACAACATCGAATCCTTAAGTGTGTCTCCCTATGGTTCGTGAATTATGCGGACATGACCGAGACACTTCTCCGATCAATAACCAATAGAGGAATCTGGAAATTCATATGGCTCCCACATATTTATACGATTACTTTGCGATCGAATGAACCACTTACATACGATACCAATTTTCCTTTGTCTCGCGATAGTTTACTTATCCGAGGTTTGATCGTCGGTATCTCTGCATACCCAGTTCAACCTCGTTACCGATAAGTACTCTTTTCTCGTTCCCGTGATATGTGATCCCTTGTGAGCCAGTCACATGCTTGCAAGCTAATTGGATGACATTCCACTGAGAGGGCCCAGAGTATATATATATCTGTCATATGGATGGACAAATCCCACTCTTGATCCATGTGCCTCAACACATACTTTCTGAACACTCAATGCCACTTTTATAGCCACCCAGTTACGGTGTGGTGTTTGATGTCATCAAAGCATCCTTCCGATGATGGTGATTAGCATGATCTCATGGTCGAAGGAATTAGGTTACTATGTATCAGAAAGCTTATAGCAAACGAACTATTGAAATGACTTGATCTTTATGCTACGCTTATCCAACAAGCTAGTTTAACAAGAGGCTTTACTAGGGACTCTTTTATGTTTACAAATCACACAAGTATTAATGTTTCCGGTTAATACAATTATAGCACGGTATGTAAACATTTATCATAAGCATGAAGATATGATAATAACTAAATTATTATTGCCTCTTGGGCATATCTCCAACAGTCTCCCACTTGCACTAGAGTCAATAATCTAGTTTCAAATCTTTGTGTATTCAACACCTATGGCTTTCCGGTGTTGTATGTACACAATTGCTAGTGGTTAACTGATCTTCAGATCCGACACTTTCAGGTCTGTGTGTAATTGCATGTCTTTGCGTCTCTACGCCTCACTCATTCTTTAATGAGATGGATTTGTATAAATTTGGTCCTTTGGTGAGATATTTAGTTATTTGGGGTTAAAACATGTTGATAATATTGTCATACAATATATCTTCATAGTATTATCCCAATATGAACTACACCTAGTTTGATAACAAACTACTTGACACAAATGCCCTATTTTGCTGCTATAATAGCAGTCATATACTTAGCCTTTTGTTGTAGTATCTTTCACAATGTCTTAACTTTGGAACTCATCCAAATCCATTATGGAACTTCCTTTCCATTACATTGTGCCACCCATAGTTTTAAATTGAGATAAACTTAATTTGTACTTTGTGACAAAACTAGTATCAATGTAGTACTTTTACAATGAACCAACCATCTATTTGTCACTTCTACAAAATAATATATTCTTAGTTCTTCCAAAAGATCATAAGAATATCGTTACTATCATCCAATGATCATCTTATGAATCATTCTGGTATATGCTCATAGCATTTAGAGCATAGGACAAATCTGGATTTGTACATATCACAGTATGATCAAAATACTCTTTTTGATTTTATTCACCAGGTATCAATCAATACTTGAATCTTTATTTCACTTACCAAGTGTCAATACACTTGAATTTCGATTCAATCCTTTATGTGCGACAAGAACCTTTCTTGTAATTTCCATATTGAACTCATTCAATATCTCATCTATGTACATTTGGCACAACCATATTAGCGTCTCAATCTATCTATATAGATATTGATGCCAAATATTCTGGTTTTGCCTAAGTATTTCATCGAGATGAAATTCTTAACATGTGTTAATAAAAGATACATCATTTCCAATCAACAATATATCTTCCATTTAATGTATTAGAAATATGTCTTAGCGCTCCCACTTAATTTCTTGCAAATGCAAGCATCTTCATCGTCTCTGATGAATTTAAACCCTTTTAACAGTTTCATCATGGTGAAGATTCCAACTCCGCGATGCTCACTTTAACCATTGTAGTTTGCATACATTTTTAACATCCTTTGAAATTAACAAAACCCTATGGACCGTGTTATGCACACGTCCTAGGTAACAGTTCTATTAGAAGAACTTGTTTTGTTTATTCAACTACCACATAACAAAATTATATGTATGGTTGCTACATTAATCCGCCTAGACTAAATATCGCTATAAAAGATCAAATATTGTCATAGTCAACCTTTCAACATTGTTGTGAACTCTTTCCCAACATGTCGACTATTTCATATATGTGAAACATCCATGTCTATTTATTTATAGATCCAAACACGATTGTAAGGTCTTACACCTTTCCATAGGGTCTTTCAAGTTCAAAGCTTGATTTCTCGTGTATGGAACTATCACGGATTTTATGGCTTCAAGCCATTTGACGGAGTCGGGGCCCATCATCGTTTCTTTGCATGTAGTCGGTCCATCATTGTCAAACAACAAGATTTACTATCAAATCCTAGTATTTGATTCTTTACCCGACCTACCAGGTCCAATATGAACTTAGACCTCCATGACCACAACCTTTGAGGCACGTGAGCCATGAGAATTGTTGCTGCCTCCGGAACACTTTTCGTCGCTATGCAACTTTGCACATATAGCTAAGGTTCTTTTAACCTTATCAAAGTTCTATTGTCCTCCCACTTAACTTTTACTGAAAATTCCTTCTCAAAGAAACTTGATGTTCTAAGCGACAAACATTTTTGTCTTTGGTGTTATGGAGGAATACTCAACGATTATTCGAAATAATATACAAAGATATGTTCATCCGATTTTGGTTGCAAACATCTTTTTTATGCATAGCATACCAATGTTTAAGAAAGGACAACTTGGGTTTTATCCCAAACCATAACTTTATATGGTGTCATTTCAACGGATCATGATGGAGGTCTTTTCAGTGGAAAAGCGGTAGTCTCTAAAGCTTTTAATCTTTAAAATATAATGGCAGTTTTATGAATTACACCTTTGATCTTATCATGTCAAACAAGGTTTCATTACATATCTCGATTATTCCATACTCATATGGTGTTTCGGGAAACGCAAATCCACGGAACGATTCCTCAAATCTTAGGTGTTATGCTAAATTTTTAACTCTAAAATCTTCCTTCATGATCCTATCATAAATTCTTTATTTTCTTCTTACATTGACTTTGCACATCATCTTGAAAGTCTTCGAACATTTTCAAATGTTTCACACTTCATCCTTATTAAGTAAATATTCATATATTCACTCACGTTTTCGGAGAAAGCATATGAAGTTGAAATCCATCGCTCTTGACTACACATAATGGACTTCATACAACAATATGTACAAGTTCCAATAAGCTAGTCATTTGTTCCCTTTTGGCCTATGAACGAAGTTTTAATTATCTCTAGGAAAGTTTCACAAGCGTCATTTGATCAAAAATCAAAAGACTCCAAAATTCCATCCACATGGAGTTTCTTCATGTTTTCTTTCCAATATAATTTAAAAGGCGATGTCACTTCCTAAGTGTAACATCCCTAAAATCATGTTTCAAACTCATGCATGTCATCCATGCATCCATGATCATATGAATTTCATTTCAAACAAAACATTTCAAAACAGAAGCATTTATGCTTAATATTTCATGTAAGTTTGCTCTAGCCTTAATGCTATCATCCAAGGAGAAGAATACTTGTTTTGGTTCAGTAAGGTTTGAAATTCAAACTTAGGCACTTTCAAAAGTTGGAACTAGTTTCAAAACAAAATGAGTGAATAAACCAATAATATGCCTATTGAATATATATATCATAAAGGCTTGGTTTTATTTTTATTTTCACTTGATCAAAGTGTGTGGATTAGACAGTAGTGTTTGACACACATTTGAGTGCAGGGTTTGCAGTACAAAAACCTAGAGAAGATTTGAATTCAAACTCATTTGATTTGAATTTGAAAATCATTCCAAAAAATCAAAACAGAAAAAGAAAAGGAGAAAAGAAATAGAAAAGGGCCAGCGCTACCTATCTGGCCCAACTGCTAATCCAGCCCACTAAGCCCACCCGGGGTCTCCCTCTCTCTCGCTCACCCGCAGACATACCCCCCAAGTCACTGACTGCACGACCCCACCCCCTCGCTGTTTAACTCGCTGACGAGTGGACCCTGCGACCACGTCGCCTTCGTCGTCAATCACGCGCGCCTGCGACGCTCGCTCCACCGTTACCTCGACGCTGTTACTGCGCGCTTAATTGCCATTGATACGCCGCGAGATCCTCGCCCCCGCTCTGGCTATAAGACCCCCTCTGCACCGCGGCCATTTCCCCTCACCTAGCGCCACCTCTACGCCCCCAGGCTGCCCACAATTGCCCTCGCACCGCCGCAGACAGAGCAACTCCGGCAAGGGATTCCGGTAAGCTCCGACCGCCCCTCTGCCTCTGGTTCAAACGAGCGTGACCGCCACGTCCTTGTGCATCTACTAACACCCCTGGTTTGCCTGCTCGTGACCCAGGTCGCCGTTCTCGTTCACGCCCGCAACCACCAGAGCCGCCGCTCGACTTCGACGAGCAATAGCGGTAAGAATCGAGCGCCCCTTGCCTTCCCTTTGGTACTGCCCTGTTCGCCAGACCCTTGCGCGTCTCCTAAACCCTCTGGCTTGTGCTAGGTCGACGCAGAGCCTCGGAAACGACCTCGACATCAAGCAACAGACGCCGCCCGCAACTCTGACGAGCTCCAGCGACTGTGTCCGTGTGCCCCTTGCCAAGCCGTCGACAGGTTGAGCATCAGCACGTCGTCTCGTTTCTGGTAAGCGTCTCCGACGACCCGCTAGCCATCTGTAGCGTCGCGCCGCCGTAGGCAGAGCTCGCCGCCGCCAGTAGCCACCGGCGCCGCCCAGGTTTGGTCATTTGATCCAGAGCCATTGGATCTGGATCCAGCGTGCGAGATTAGTTCACTTAACGAACCGTTACGAGTAGATCTGGGCCGTGCAGATTAAGTTGATCTAACGGCTCACAGACGCGATCCTGAGCGAAGCGGTACGGGGCAATTAGATTAAGACGCGTGGCATCTGTTTAGGTTTGAAAACAGAATTTGAATCTATTAGAAGTTTGATTTTGTTTTGGCTATAACTTTTGATCCCCACGTTAGAATTTGACAAATTTTATACCGTTGGAATCAGGAGAGAAATCTCTTTCTAAATATGCAATGTGTTTAATGTTTTGCTTCCGTTAAAATGACTTTATTTGCAGAAACTTGTGTAGGGCTAATTTGAGTATGAATTGTTTAAGAATTGTTTTAGGGTTTGTCTAAATGTTGTTTAGCAAGTTTTTAACTTGTTTATGAACCAGTAGTGTACACTTGCTTTGTTGAGTTTTAAAAATCATCACATATCATATTGCATGCATCCATATATTTTTGTTTGTATATGTTTTGTATGTGATTTGTGGCTATGATCCTTTGTGTAGATTTTGGTGCTAGTGATTGTGATTGTGAGGAGTGTAGCTACTCTCCAAACTACCAAGGCAAGTGGTACTTCATGAATATTTTTATTCCTATGTTTTCTACTAAGCATTAGAAATATTTTGTTAGACTTGCATGTTATATTTTGCTTATATGCCATGTTGGGAAATCCTAGTAGTTGTAGAATTGCTAGGAAATTTCTAAGTTAAGATACTATCTATGCCATGCTTAGCCTAGCTAGTAGCAACCAAGGGTTGGTGAAATATATACATGCTATGATGAAAATATTTCTAAGTCCTTTGGACTTGTGTTTTGCCTAATAAAACAACTAAGTAAATGAAACACCTAGGTGGAATGGAAGGATTGGTTTATGTTGAGTGGTTACACAAGGCCCATTTCTATGGTTTACCTTGTGTATCTCACTTGTGGAAAGCCACCCAGGAACAAAGAGATTTTAGAAGCCAAGTGTTGAGAAGCTTCTAGTGTAGCCACTTGGCATTATGGGCTCTGCCTGGATCACATAGGTTGCTAGAACTTAGCCATTTGGACAGTTGGTGGTAGTGGGATGATAGGTTGGAACGCGTCCATTTGGTCTAAGGAAAGGCTTCTGAAAGGTCCTGTCTTGGTGAAAATCAAGTCTGGTGGGGAAAGTGCACAACCTCTGCAGATGGAAGAATCTAAGTACTTAGCCATGTCCCTGGAAAAGGACAACTTGAGCATCAAGACATGGAAGCTATCAAGAATCTCCTCATCCCAATTTCTAAGTAAAACTTGTGGGTGAACAAGGGTGAAGGACCTCAATGTCTATTGGTGGTTCTTTGGGAAAAGTTTCGACAAAGAAAAACTTAGTGATTTCAACTAATAGGCAAAACCTAATTTTGAGCAAAGCAAGCCAAGCTACACTTAGCCAAATTGCATATAGTATCTAGTCCACCTAAATTATACTAAGGTATCACTTGCCAATACTATTCCAATGTATTGACCCACTGTGGCTGTAACTTGTGATGTTGCAGGTTACTCTGATGAGGATTAGGAGTCATGAGTCTACACTCAACATGTTTGCCTGTGGCACATGAAGATGAAGCCTTTTATTTATTTACTTATTCAAACTCTTGTATTAGGCCTGTGGCCTTGGAGTTGTAAGACTATGTTTATTCTCTGGAATGGCTGTAATAATGACCTTTGTATCTGTGTACTTCATCTTAAACTGTGGATGCTAGCATTGATCCAGGGACTAGCATTGCAATCACAGGGATCCTTTTCCTTTATAAAGGAGGGATCTTACAAATGGTATCAGAGCACTGTGTTGCCTGTAGGATTATGACCCTAGGATTGGAAACCACTAAGGAAAAAAAAATTCAACAACTTCTACACTTGTCTATTATTCTCGTAAACTTTTCTAATCTTCTTTCTCATCTCTAATTGTAGATGAACTCCATCAACGAAGCCGTGAGGAAAGGACCACTCATGACAATGACTTTGGAGTGTGAAACAGAATTCCCCAAGGCTCTCAAGGACCTCATGGTTGCAATGGAAATACATGGTGCAGCTGTGTACAAAGGTTTTCCTGTGATGGATGAAGGAGTTGAGTATTGGTGGGTGCAACTTCACTTGTATAAAAACAAGGAAGACAACCACAAAGACTCAGGATTCTGCATGTTCACCAATTCAGTGATGCACCCTACATTCTTTGACTCAGCAAGGGATGCAACTTGGAAGACCATCAAGGAACTTGGTGAAAGAGTCAAGTGCAGAATGTTCAACATCCAAAATAACCTAAAAGAAGAGAAGAAACATACCCAAGAGTTGGAGGCTACCAACCAAACCTTAAGAGGAGACATTATAGACTTAGTGATGGGCTCATGTGAGCAAGATAGACTGATTGCTTCTAGAAACATTATGTTAGCCAACAGATCCAGTGAGATAGGATTATAAACATACTTCGTTAGTTGGACCACCACTTATCACCTTATTTTCCAAATGTTGCTTTAAAATAAGTTGAACCTTGGTTGTGGTAATTATAGGGTCCCCAACATTTAATAAGGTAGAGCCCCCTGTGTTTACAATGCTAGTCCCTGGATCAATAGCTAGCATCCACAGTTTAGATGTAATATCAAGAAACAAAGGTCATAATATAACTTTATAACCAGGAATAACATAAGTTTATTACATCAAACATAGCTCATTTGGCTATTACATTACATTGCAGCAGAATAACTATAGTCATGGGGTCCTTCATCTTCAAAGTGCCACAGGCAGACATGTTGGTTGTAGACTTTGTAATCCTAATCAATCAATCTTCACTAAAACAATCAAAACTGCAACATACAAGTTACAGCCTCAAAGGGTCAATACATTTGAATTGTATTGGCAAGTGATACTATGGTAGTATAGTGGAGTCTATTATCTATATGCATTTGGCTAAGTGGAGTTGAGGCTTGCATTGCTCAAAATAGATTTTCCTTATCATTTTGAAAATACTAAGTTTTGCTTGGATAAAATCATTTTTCCCAATCAAAGATTTGAAGATCCTTTTCCAAGGCATATCTCCATCAAAGATTGAAGATTTCAAACAACCCTTGTTCAAACCACAAGTTTTACTTAGAAGTTGGAGTGATGAGATTCTTGATTGCTTCCATGTCTTGATGCTCAAATTGTCCTTTACCAGGGACATGGCTAAGTACTTAGGTTTTACACTCTGCAGAGGTGGTGCACTTTCCCCACAAGACTTGGTTTCCCAAGACAAGATCTTTCAGAAGCTTTCCCTTAGACCAAAATGGACGCGCTCCAACCTATCAAACACTACCACCCACTGTCCATTTGGCTAAGTTCTTGCAACCTATGTGATCATGGCAGAGCCCATATTGCCAAGTGGTTGCACTTGAAGCTTCTCAACATTTGACATCTCAAATTTCTTTGTTCCTGGGTGGCCATACACAAGTGAGATACACTAAGGTAAACCATAAAAATGGGCCTTGTGAACCACTCAACCAAAAACCACCAAGAAAGTCCCATTCCACCCAGGTGATTCATTAACTTAGTTGTTTTATTAAACAAAACATAAGTCCTCAGACTTAGGATATTTTTCCATAGTGTGAATATATATTCCTCCCTTGTTTTCTATTAGCTAAGCTAAGCTTGATAGTAATAGGAATCTTAACTTAGGAAGATTTCCACTAAGGTTTCATCTACTAGGTGCTACTATAGCAAGGTCTATACTTAGCAAAAATCCATGCAAGTTTTACTTAGCAAAAACACTAATGCATAGAGAAAGTAATGGGACAAAAGATATGAAGCATCACTTGCCTTTTTGGTAGAGTATAGGTTCACTCCTTGTCCTTGCAACAATCACACTCTTCAAGTCACTACAAATCAATCAAGCAAGGCACAAACTCAATCTACCAATCAAGCAAAACAACACACAAAAAATAACAAAGTCAAAGTAATGCATGCAAGCATGCCAAGCTTTGTTTTGTTTGAAAAAAATGGTTCCTAGTGGGTCATAGAAATTTGGGTACACCTAATGGTCATTTTGTAAAGTGGCAAAAAGGTTTCACTACAAAAACCATTTTCAAAACAAAGTATCATTTTATGTGGTGTAGAAATATTTTTTTACTAAGGCATTAGCCTAAGGGTTCACCAAATATGTTTTCAAATCACAAAACTTGCTTTTTGGGGTTAGAGAGTTTAAAACAAAACATTTTCCAAAGGTTTTCTTCCAAAACCATTTTTAATAAATAAACCACATTTCTATTTGACTAGAAATGGTTTTAAATCAAGAATCCTTATTTTGTTTCACCAAATGAGTTGCTATTGCAAAACTTGGTGTTTGGGTCAGTAGGTTTGGTCTAAACCATTTTCCCAAAGTTTTTTTACTCAAAAACATTTTCATAAACAAATCAATAGTTTTAATTAGCTAGAAATGGACTAAACCAATTAATCCATTCTAAACTTTTCCAAATTCATTTTCCAAAACATGGGTTGGTTCCTAGGGTCAGTAAGGTCACAACAATCCATTTTGCAAAGGTTTTAACCCTAAAATCATTTTTAAACAATTTTTCTAATCTTAGCAAGCACACAAATGAATCTGCAAAAACAAGCAAACTAATAGATACTATTTGCTAAACCAAGGGCATGGTTGGTTAGGTCATGCTCTCCTGAATCCAATGACATAAAATTTGCAAAATTTGGACGTGTGGTTTGAAAGTTATGGATTTTTCAAATTGGCACATCTAATAGATCTATTCTGTTTTAAATCAAATGAGCAGAGCCACGTGTCATAATCTTATTCGCCCGTACCGGTTCGCACGGATCAACCTTCCTGGACCGTCAGATCTAAGTGGCTACGCACGGTGCAGATCAAAAGATACCCTTTCGTTCACGTTCTATCACAACACTACGATTAGGATCCTACGGTCGCTACGCGTTTGACCACTAAGCAGCGGCGCTGGCGGCGGCGACTGGCGGCAGAGCGACTGGCGGTGGCATTGCCGGCGATGCAGGAAGCAAGAGAGGGAAAGGAGATGCTCACCGAGTTCGCCGTGGCGTGGGGAAGCTAAACGTGCCTTCTGCTTGTCGAGGGGCGCGTTGGTGTTGCGGAAATTGTTCGTCGGAGACGAGACAGACGGCGATTGCTCACAGTCGATGATGGAGGCGACGCTACGGTGTGAGCTAGGACACGAAAACGATGGCATTAGTTGCGGAAGAAGTCACTGGTCTTAGGCGCATCATCGAAAAGAAGAGGGGCGGTCAGAACATTACCAGGGAAGTCGCCGGAGACAAGACAGACGGCGGCGCTGTCAGAGCTTGTCAAAGCCGACGCTCTGGGGCGCCCGGGGTTGAATGAAGGGCATGGGGAGAAGCGTCTGGGAGTGGGGAAGCTGCCAGCGTGCTCAGGGAGGCTCGGGGTGGTGTCGAGTCGCCGGAATCGGTACCGGACTTCGTCGGAACAGAGGGTGCTCGGGGAGGAATTGGGGGCGGTCTAAGGCGTGCCAGCGCGAGGTGTCTGAGGGGAAATATAGAGGAGACACGGGCGTTTCAATCTGCGTGATCACTGCAGGTTTTACTCACGGCATTAAGGCGAATTAAGCCGGAGAAATCAACGGTAGAACGGGGGGAAGAACTGGTCCGCTGGGAGGGGGTGAAGGAGACGATGATGTGGCGTGGGGTCGTCTTGTCAGCGATAGAGAAGGAAAGGGAGTTGGGTCCACCAATCAGTGAGGGTGCGGGTTTCTTTCGCGGAATAACGGTTCGCTTCGTGAGAGAGAGAGGTGGGGTCCACCGGTCAGTGGGAAAAGAAATGAGGGGGAGGGTCCACTGGTCATTGTCTGTGTGGGTCAGAAACTGGGTGTGAATTGTTTTCTTTCTGGAAGAGAACTTGGCTGGTTTGCTGGGCCTTATTGGGCTGGGTCCTTTGCACTATTTTTTTTCCTGCCTGAAACATTTTTCTTTTTCTAAATCTAATTTCTGTTTTGAATTCAAACAAACAAACAAGGTTCAAATCAAATCAAATAAACACCACACTTCACAACTTTGAACTTGGTTCTGTTTATTAACAAAAACCAACATTCCAAAATGAAAATAATATTTTTTATTCATTTTAGAATCCATTCAATAATTAAATAAAATGGATCTTTAGTTATTTAATAAAATAGGGTTTGATTTAATTAATAAAATCTCCAATTGAAAACCAAATATTTTCAAAACCAAATCAGTAGGTTTTATTTGGAAATAAGATATTTGAAAATCTTGTTTAAAATAAAATAACATTTTTATTTTAAGCTCCATTAATAATTAAATAAAATGGACCTTAGTTAATAATTCAAATAGGATTTTTTTACTAAAATCTTTATTTTGAAAACTAGAATAAAACCAAAACACTTCAGTAGGTTTTATTTGAGAATATAAAATACTTGGAAAACTTATTTTAAATAAATAAATAAGTTTTGATGTTTTGGAAATAGTAAAACCTTTATTAATAAAACTTGGATATTTAAATCCCTTTTGTTTAAATAAACCTCTACTATTTTAATCAAAGCAAAACCTTTTGTTTCAAAATCTTGGCCAAGGTTTAATTTGGCTTTATAAAATAATCCTTATTTAAAATATTTCTTTTCCCTTTGAAAACCAAAACCTTTATAAAAAGATTTCAAAAAATAGTAATTCCAAAACATTTTATTTGCCTTTATTAAATGTTTATCTTTATAAATCCCTTTAGGATTTTATTTGATCCAACTGGTTTGAAGTCCCAATTGAATTCAAAAGTTTCTTCTGGCCCTGAAAATCAAACAAAGTTTTATTTTATTCATTTATTTTCACATTACAAGATTTGGAAAATCTTGGGATGTGACAGGCTACCACCCTTAAAATAAATCTCGCCCCGAGATTTGGGGAGGTTAGGGTTACAAGCAGGTTCAAAACAACTAGGGTACTACCACCCTTAAAAATTTTCAAACAAAAATTACATCTTGGCTTGCTTGGAATCTTGATGAAACTTCCTTGGGCTACCTTCTGTATAGTGTCCTTTGTTTCCATACTTGACTCATGGGCCAAGGTTGAGATCCTTCATAGGCTTGTTCAACTTGTTCTTCATCTTTTCTGGACAATTGCTTGCATAATGTCCTGGTTCTTTGCAATTGAAACACATCACTTGGCTAATATCTTTCTTTTCCTTTGGTATCATTGCCTCTTGTTTGTTTCCTTGGTTCTTCTTCTTTTCTGGGCATTCATTGGCATAATGTCCCATCTCTTTGCAAGTGTAACATTGCTCTTGAGTAATATCCTTCTTGTTTGGGTTGGGGCATTTCTTCTTCTTCTTCCTGGGTTTCTCCAAAGCTAGGAGTTCTTCTAGTTCATGCTCTTCATATTTCACCACAAAGGTGGGAAATCTTTCTCTCTTCTTGGGGCAGTTACTAGAGATATGACCTTCTTCTTCACAAGAGTAGCAACACTTTATGGTCACTTTGGATTTGACCTTATGTGGCATGGTTCTGACTTTGCCTTCATCCATCTTGGTAGAAGTTGTTCCCTTATGGAGGTTTCCAAACATTTGATGCATTCCATCTTGCTTCATTTGTTGAACTATAGGATAGATGGGGCATTGAATAGGGGCATGATCATTTCCTTCACATAGGAAACAAGTAGCTTGAGATGTGGGGCATTGTCCAACAGGATGTTTCTCTTCACAGTTAGGGCATTGATCTTCATGCTCCTTGGAAGTATGATCCTTGTCTCCACAAATAATGCAAGCTGGGGCTCCATCTAGAATAACATTCTTGTCACTCTTGTTGTCATAAACCCTGTTGGGATAGTTTTCTTCCATGTTGATCATTTGATTAGTCACCTTAAGCATCAGTTGGGTTTGTTCCTCCAGAAACTTTTGTAGTGTTGGATCTTTATCACTAGTGTTGGCTATGAACTGAGCTGTCAGTTGGTTCAACTGGTGTTGGATCGCTATGAGCTCTTTCATGCCGTCAGCTTGGTTGGTGTTGGTGTCATCAACCTTGATGTTGGAGTCTCTTGGAGAAGTCATCTGTTTGGGTTGGATTGGAATTAGAATGGGCAAACGATTTCTAAGGAAATAATTCAAATCACACACATCACAATTCACACAAGCAAGGTGCAAGCAATCACAGACCAAACATTTCACTCAAACAAAGTTCAAGCACATACTTAGGCAACAAAATATTTTTGTTACACCACATAAGTTGGTGTGTTTGACTTAACTAATATATGGTGGTCCATCTATATGGTTCACTTGTGATCTTTCCTTCCTTCTTGGTTGATTCTTCTTGAATGAGATCTTTGTATCCTTGGAGAATTCTTGTGTCTTGGTCACAAATCTTCAAAGGTGTTGATGATTCCTTCTAAGTTGTTTTTCCTTAGTCTTTAAGTCTTGAGTATCCTTTCTTGTCTCACTTGTAGTCTTTAGTGATATCCAAGTTGGAAGTCCTTGGTGAAAATGTTGAAGATGTTGAAGTCATTAGAGTTGATGAAGTACTTTGCACATGGTGTAGTCTTTGGCCATGGGTAGGTTTTTCCATCAAGTTTGAAATAGAAGAGATGTAGAGTTGAAACCAAAATGGTTGAGAAAAGAGTTTACAAGTGTTTTTGTAAAAAAGTTTTGGATCAAAATACAACTCCTATTTTTCTAAGGGTTTTGTCCAATCCTAGGGTTACAATCCTACAGGCAACACAATGCTCTGATACCATCTTATAGGGTCCCCAACCTTTAATAAGGTAGAGCCCCCTGTGTTTACAATGCTAGTCCCTGGATCAATAGCTAGCATCCACAGTTTAGATGTAATATCAAGAAACAAAGGTCATAATATAACTTTATAACCAGGAATAACATAAGTTTATTACATCAAACATAGCTCATTTGGCTATTACATTACATTGCAGCGGAATAACTATAGTCATGGGGTCCTTCATCTTCAAAGTGCCACAGGCAGACATGTTGGTTGTAGACTTTGTAATCCTAATCAATCAATCTTCACTAAAACAATCAAAACTGCAACATACAAGTTACAGCCTCAAAGGGTCAATACATTTGAATTGTATTGGCAAGTGATACTATGGTAGTATAGTGGAGTCTATTATCTATATGAATTTGGCTAAGTGGAGTTGAGGCTTGCATTGCTCAAAATAGATTTTCCTTATCATTTTGAAAATACTAAGTTTTGCTTGGATAAAATCATTTTTCCCAATCAAAGATTTGAAGATCCTTTTCCAAGGCATATCTCCATCAAAGATTGAAGATTTCAAACAACCCTTGTTCAAACCACAAGTTTTACTTAGAAGTTGGAGTGATGAGATTCTTGATTTCTTCCATGTCTTGATGCTCAAATTGTCCTTTACCAGGGACATGGCTAAGTACTTAGGTTTTACACTCTGCAGAGGTGGTGCACTTTCCCCACAAGACTTGGTTTCCCAAGACAAGATCTTTCAGAAGCTTTCCCTTAGACCAAAATGGACGCGCTCCAACCTATCAAACACTACCACCCACTGTCCATTTGGCTAAGTTCTTGCAACCTATGTGATCATGGCAGAGCCCATATTGCCAAGTGGTTGCACTTGAAGCTTCTCAACATTTGACATCTCAAATCTCTTTGTTCCTGGGTGGCCATCCACAAGTGAGATACACTAAGGTAAACCATAAAAATGGGCCTTGTGAACCACTCAACCAAAAACCACCAAGCAAGTCCCATTCCACCCAGGTGATTCATTAACTTAGTTGTTTTATTAAACAAAACATAAGTCCTCGGACTTAGGATATTTTTCCATAGTGTGAATATATATTCCTCCCTTGTTTTCTATTAGCTAAGCTAAGCTTGATAGTAATAGGAATCTTAACTTAGGAAGATTTCCACTAAGGTTTCATCTACTAGGTGCTACTATAGCAAGGTCTATACTTAGCAAAAATCCATGCAAGTTTTACTTAGCAAAAACACTAATGCATAGAGAAAGTAATGGGACAAAAGATATGAAGCATCACTTGCCTTTTTGGTAGAGTATAGGTTCACTCCTTGTCCTTGCAACAATCACACTCTTCAAGTCACTACAAATCAATCAAGCAAGGCACAAACTCAATCTACCAATCAAGCAAAACAACACACAAAAAATAACAAAGTCAAAGTAATGCATGCAAGCATGCCAAGCTTTGTTTTGTTTGAAAAAAATGGTTCCTAGTGGGTCATAGACATTTGGGTACACCTAATGGTCATTTTGTAAAGTGGCAAAAAGGTTTCACTACAAAAACCATTTTCAAAACAAAGTATCATTTTATGTGGTGTAGAAATATTTTTTTACTAAGGCATTAGCCTAAGGGTTCACCAAATATGTTTTCAAATCACAAAACTTGGTTTTTGGGGTCAGAGAGTTTAAAACAAAACATTTTCCAAAGGTTTTCTTCCAAAACCATTTTTAATAAATAAACCACATTTCTATTTGACTAGAAATGGTTTTAAATCAAGAATCCTTATTTTGTTTCACCAAATGAGTTGCTATTGCAAAACTTGGTGTTTGGGTCAGTGGGTTTGGTCTAAACCATTTTCCCAAAGTTTTTTTACTCAAAAACATTTTCATAAACAAATCAATAGTTTTAATTAGCTAGAAATGGACTAAACCAATTAATCCATTCTAAACTTTTCCAAATTCATTTTCCAAAACATGGGTTGGTTCCTAGGGTCAGTAAGGTCACAAGAATCCATTTTGCAAAGGTTTTAACCCTAAAATCATTTTTAAACAATTTTTCTAATCTTAGCAAGCACACAAATGAATCTGCAAAAACAAGCAAACTAACAGATACTATTTGCTAAACCAAGGGCATGGTTGGTTAGGTCTTGCTCTCCTGAATCCAACGACATAAAATTTGCAAAATTTGGACGTGTGGTTTGAAAGTTATGGATCTTTCAAATTGGCACATCTAATAGATCTATTCTTTTTTAAATCAAATGAGCAGAGCCACGTGTCATAATCTTATTCGCCCGTACCGGTTCGCACGGATCAACCTTCCTGGAGCGTCAGATCTAAGTGGCTACGCACGGTGCAGATCAAAAGATACCCTTTCGTTCACGTTCTATCACAACGCTACGATTAGGATCCTATGGTCGCTATGCGTTTGACCACTAAGCAGCGGCGCTGGCGGCGGTGACTGGCGGCGGAGCGACTGGTGGTGGCGTTGCCGGCGATGCAGGAAGCAAGAGAGGGGAAGGAGATGCTCACCGAGTTCGCCGTGGCGTGGGGAAGCTCAACGTGCCTTCTGCTTGTCGAGGGGCGCGTTGGTGTTGCAGAAATTGTTCGTCGGAGACGAGACAGACGGCGGTTGCTCACAGTCGACAACGGAGGCGACGCTACGGTGTGAGCTAGGACACGAAAACGATGGCATTAGTTGCGGAAGAAGTCACTGGTCTTAGGCGCATCATCGAAAAGAAGAGGGGCGGTCAGAACATTACCAGGGAAGTCGCCGGAGACAAGACAGACGGCGGCGCTGTCAGAGCTTGTCAAAGCCGACGCTCTGGGGCGCCCGCGGTTGAATGAAGGGCATGGGGAGAAGCGTCTGGGAGTGGGAAGCTGCCAGCGTGCTCAGGGAGGCTCGGGGTGGTGTCGAGTCGCCGGAATCGGTACCGGACTTCGTCGGAACAGAGGGTGCTCGGGGAGGAATTGGGGGCGGTCTAAGGCGTGCCAGCGCGAGGTGTCAGAGGGGAAATATAGAGGAGACACGGGCGTTTCAATCTGCGTGATCACTGCAGGTTTTACACACGGCATTAAGGCGAATTAAGCCGGAGAAATCAACGGCAGAACGGGGGGGAAGAACTGGTCCGCGGGGAGGGGGTGAAGGAGACGATGATGTGGCGTGGGGTCGTCTTGTCAGCGATAGAGAAGGAAAGGGAGTTGGGTCCACCAATCAGTCAGGGTGCGGGTTTCTTTCGCGGTGAATAACGGTTCGCTTCGTGAGAGAGAGAGGTGGGGTCCACCGGTCAGTGGGAAAAGAAATGAGGGGGAGGGTCCACTGGTCATTGTCTGTGTGGGTCAGAAACTGGGTGTGAATTGTTTTCTTTCTGGAAGAGAACTGGGCTGGTTTGCTGGGCCTTATTGGGCTGGGTCCTTTGCACTATTTTTTTTCCTGCCTGAAACATTTTTCTTTTTCTAAATCTAATTTCTGTTTTGAATTCAAACAAACAAACAAGGTTCAAATCAAATCAAACAAACACCACACTTCACAACTTTGAACTTGGTTCTGTTTATTAACAAAAACCAACATTCCAAAATGAAAATAATATTTTTTATTCATTTTAGAATCCATTCAATAATTAAATAAAATGGATCTTTAGTTATTTAATAAAATAGGGTTTGATTTAATTAATAAAATCTCCAATTGAAAACCAAATATTTTCAAAACCAAATCAGTAGGTTTTATTTGGAAATAAGATATTTGAAAATCTTGTTTAAAATAAAATAACATTTTTATTTTAAGCTCCATTAATAATTAAATAAAATGGACCTTAGTTAATAATTCAAATAGTATTTTTTTATTAAAATCTTTATTTTGAAAACTAGAATAAAACCAAAACACTTCAGTGGGTTTTATTTGAGAATATAAAATACTTGGAAAACTTATTTTAAATAAATAAATAAGTTTTGATGTTTTGGAAATAGTAAAACCTTTATTAATAAAACTTGGATATTTAAATCCTTTTTGTTTAAATAAACCTCTACTATTTTAATCAAAGCAAAACCTTTTGTTTCAAAATCTTGGCCAAGGTTTAATTTGGCTTTATAAAATAATCCTTATTTAAAATATTTCTTTTCCCTTTGAAAACCAAAACCTTTATAAAAAGATTTCAAAAAATAGTAATTCCAAAACATTTTATTTGCCTTTATTAAATGTTTATCTTTATAAATCCCTTTAGGATTTTATTTGATCCAACTGGTTTGAAGTCCCAATTGAATTCAAAAGTTTCTTCTGGCCCTGAAAATCAAACAAAGTTTTATTTTATTCATTTATTTTCACATTACAAGATTTGGAAAATCTTGGGATGTGACAGTAATGGATCCATGTATGCCATGACTTGTGTGTTTTGATTTCCAAGGATGTGTATGTGATGTTTTTCCTTGTGAATTATCTTGAATTGTGTTGTTCTAATTTTTTCTATCTTATAAATAGATGCCTACTATTACCATCAGCACTATTGAGGAGTTCTAGGGAACTCGCTTCGGTCCTCGTATTGTTGAGCTTACCACTTTGCTCAATCTCCCTCTTCCTACCATCATTGTGCTTCCCCTCACCAAGTTTGAGAGGAAAGACCTTTGGGGTTTCAAGGTCAACCAGCCCGGACACCAGACTGAGCCTACCACGGAGGCCATCGTCTTCAAGCTCATGCATGGTGACAAGGAGAGAGGCCTTGAGGTAGTCATGCAGGATCTGATAGGACGTCTGCTGGGGAGAAACTCTCGACAGGTTAGAGGTACTCACTTCCATGTCTTCGGTAGACGTGATGAAGATGGAGAGTCCATCGACTTCGAGGACACTTCGAGGGAGACAGCGGAGCCCATTCGTCTATACCTCCAGGACTTAGAGGCTCTAATTAGGCACGTGGACTCTGATAGGACCAACGTCATGCTCAACAATGACGAACTCCAGGTGCAGCTTCGCGAGAAGGACAAGCTCTTCGCGGAGCAAGATGAGATAGTCAAGGAGATGGAGGCAAAGTTCGAGAGCCAGGACAGAAAGTTCCAGAGTCAGGAGAAGCGAGTCCAGGATAGGAACAAGAAGATCCGGGACATGACCGAAGAACTGCAGGCCAAGGACTTCGAGCTCTAGCATCAGCAGACGGTGATTGAGAGGCTTCGTTCTTAGAAGAGGGCTCTCAAAGCCAAGATAGAGACCTTGACCACCAGCGTCGAGGAATACAAGACCGCAATGGAGAACGCAGGTCTTACCTTTGTCGAGGAGGTGGTTGATGCCGAGGAGTAGATTTGACTACTCATTTATCATTTATTATCATACTTGTCGTTGAGAACTTGTTATTTGACCATCCAACATGTGGATGGCTTATCATTTGTGTGTGTTCTACTTTGCGAACTTGTTATCTGGTTGTTGAACTTTTATCATTATGTTGCATGCTTTGTGATTGTTTATGTGATGTATTGTGCATGAAAGCATCTATGGGTATCTCATTCTTATCTCTATTGAACAAACCACAGATGCCTCCCCGTCGTGCAAATCCCAACCCCAACAACAACAACATCACTCCAGAAATGCAGCAAATGATGACAGCGTAGACTCAGCTGATGCAAATGATGACGATGTTCATCCAGAACCAAAACAACAACAACAACAACAATAACAACAATAACAACAATAACAACAATAACAACAACAACAACAACAACCCACCGGGTTTTGACATGCTTACCAGGTTCTTGAGATTGAGGCCAGCAAAGTTCTCAGGAACAAATGATCCCATGGTGGCCAATGATTGGCTACACTCAGTGAACAAGGACTTGGTAACTGTGGGCTGTACTAATGCAGAAAAGGTCAGATTTGCGGCACACTTGCTGGAAGGACCAGCCGCCACTTGGTGGGATAATTTCCAGATCACCACTCCTATAGAAGATGTGACATGGGCTATCTTTGAGGATGGATTTCGTACTGCTCATATCTCATCTAGAGTGATGAGTCTGAAAAAGAAAGAGTTCCATAATCTGAAGCAGCGCCACCGCAGCGTGGCTGAATATATTGAGGAGTTCAACAATCTGGCGTGATATGCACCGGATGAAGTTGACACCGATGCTAAGAGAAAGGAAAAATTTCTTGAAGGCTTGAATGATGAACTGAACCTGCAGTTGGCTGTGGCATATGTTCCCACATACCAGTCCCTTTGTGATAAGGCTGCTATTTTGGAGAACAAAATGAAGCAAGTTGAGAGCAGGAAGAGAAAGCACTCGGACAAGCACAACTCGGGATCGTCTCACAAACGTTCCCATTACAATGATAGAGGAATCTCAGGATCCCACAAGCATGGGAAATTCAACAAGCACCACAACCACAACCGTCATGACAACAAGCATCACCGTAGTCATGACAATGACAAGTACAAGAACCACAAGGGTGGATATAAGAGCCACCACAGTGGAAATGGAAGTGGCAGTGGAAGTCGGCCTGTCAAGAAGGACATTAGTCAGGTTGAATGCTTGAAGTGCAAGAAGATGGGGCATTATGCAAATGAATGCCCAGAAAATAAAGTTGAAGGACCTAACAAGCCCAACCCTTTTCAGAAGGGACAAGTGAACCACATCAATGTGGAGGAAATTTATGAGGAGCCTGATGCTGTTGCTGGTAAGTTCAAACTCAATTCTGTTCCAGCATTTGTTCTCTTTGATACTGGTGCATCTCATTCATTCATATCAAGAGCATTTGTTGAAAGAAATGAACTGCCGGTAGAAACTATTGGGTGTCCTATAAAAGTAAGTTCTCCTGGCGGAGAAATGATAGTGAATTCAGGATTTCATGATCTAGTCATAGAGTTTGGGAAGTATGAGTTTCCCGTTAACTTGACAATCCTAAATTCCCAAGGATTGGACGTCATTTTAGGAATGGACTGGATGACTAAGCACAAGGGAGTGATAGATTGTGCCAACCATACTGTCTCACTCATAACTCCAGAAAATAAACGGATCAGATTCAAGACCAACTTTGAAGCAAGAAGGAGTATGCTAAATTCTCTTAAGGGGGTTAGCATAGACAGTGTGCCAATTGTGAGTGAATATCCGGATGTGTTTCCGGAAGAATTGCCGGGAATGCCACCAGATAGAGATGTGGAGTTCCTTATTGATTTGCTACCGGGATCTGGACCAATAGCAAAGAGACCGTACAAGATGTCAGTGGATGAACTGAAAGAACTCAAGAAACAACTCGGAGAGCAGTTGCAGAAAGGATTTATTCAACCAAGTTCTTCATCTTGGGGAGCCCCAGTTTTGTTCGTGGAGAAGAAAGATAGAAGTCAAAGGTTATGCATTGATTACCGTTCACTCAATGAGGTGACCATCAAGAACAAATAACCTTTGCCTAAAATCAATGACTTGTTTGATCAGCTTGAAGGAGCTTGTGTGTTCTCAAAGATTGATCTCCGGTCAGGCTATTTCCAACTCAAGATTGGGGAGCAAGACATACCTAAGACAGCTTTCACCACAAGGTATGGATTGTATGAGTATACCGTGATGCCATTTGGATTGACCAATGCTCCAGCATACTTTATGAATATGATGAACAAGGTGTTCATGGAATTTCTTGATAAGTTTGTTGTCGTTTTTATCGACGACATTTTGATCTACTCCAAGAGCAAGGAAGAACATGAAAGACATTTGCGTTTGATACTTGAGAAGCTTAGAGAGCATAAATTGTATGCCAAATTCAGCAAGTGTGAATTCTGGTTGAATGAAGTTGGATTTCTTGGACATGTTATGACAAAGGATGGTGTAGCAGTTGATCCTGCTAAAGTTTCAGCTGTAACTGAATGGGAATCTCCCAAGTCAGTGAAAGAAGTTTGTAGTTTCCTTGGCTTAGCAGGTTACTACAGAAGGTTCATTGAGAATTTCTCCAAGGTAGCTAAGCCTATGACAGAATTGCTAAAGAAAGACAAGAAATTTTCTTGGTCTGAAGGTTGTGAACTCGGCTTTCAGGAACTGAAGAAGAGACTTGTGACAGCACCAGTCTTGTGTTTGCCAGACCCGGAAAAAGATTTCCAAGTATATTGTGATGCATCCCATCATGGTTTGGGTGCAGTACTTATGCAAGAAGGAAAAGTTGTGGCTTATGCCTCGAGACAACTCAAAACTCATGAAGTGAACTACCCCACTCATGATTTAGAGTTAGCCTCTGTTGTCCATGCGCTCAAAACATGGAGACACTACCTTTTGGGAAAGCGTTGTGAAGTGTTCACGGAACACAAAAGTTTGAAGTATATCTTCACCCAGAAGGAAATCAATATGAGACAAAGAAGATGGCTAGAACTCATCAAGGACTATGACTTAAGTTTGCAATACCATCCCGGTAAAGCAATACTCATCAAGGACTAAGCCGTAAGGTTTTTGTGAATGGCCTTATCAAGGGAGAATTGCCCGATGATTTGTGTGCCCAATTCAGAGATCTCAGATTGGAGATTGTACCTGAAGGACATCTCATGTCCTTGGATGTTCAACCCACTTTGTTGGACAAGATCAAAGAAGCCCAGAAGATTGATAAGGAAATTGAAGAGATTAAGGAAAAGATTGGCAAAGGAAAAGCCAAAGGGTTCCATGAAGACGAACAGGGTGCTTTATGGCATGGGAAACGTATCTGTGTTCCACAAGATCCGGAGCTTCGGAAACTGATTTTGCAAGAAGCACACAACTCACCGTATTCCATTCATCTGGGTAACACCAAGATGTACATGGATATGAAAGAAAGATTTTGGTGGAATAATCTCAAGAAGGACATCGCTGAACATATTGCTTTATGTGACGTGTGTAGTAGAGTGAAGGTGGAACACCAGAAACCAGCCGGTTTGCTTCAACCACTACCTATTCCTGATTGGAAGTGGGACAAGATTGGTATGGACTTCATTACCGGGTTACCAAGGACCAGATCAGGATATGATTCTATTTGGGTAGTAGTGGATCGCCTAACTAAAGTGGCTCATTTCATACCCATGAAGACAACTTATACAAGTGCTAAGTTGGCCAAGATCTACATGAACAGAATTGTATGTCTACATGGAGTGCCCAAGAGTATTGTGTCTGATAGGGGAACCCAATTCACCTCCCATTTTTGGAGACAACTACATGAGTCATTGGGAACGAGGTTAGAATTCAGCACTGCTTTTCATCCTCAAACTGATGGATAGACAGAAAGGACTAATCAGATTCTTGAAGACATGTTGAGGGCATGTGCCCTAGACTATGGAGCCAGTTGGGATGATAGTCTGCCTTACGCAGAATTTTCTTATAACAACAGCTATCAAGCCAGCATTGAGATGGCACCATTTGAGTTTCTCTACGGGAGAAAGTGTACCACCCCATTATTATGGAATGGTGTGGGAGAAAGAAGTTTGTTCGGACCAGAACTTATCAAAGAAGCCGAAGAGAAGGTCAAGTTGGTTAAGGACAGATTGAAGATAGCACAGTCCCGACAGAAAAGCTACGCAGATCCTAAGCGCAGAGAAGTCACCTATGAAGTGGGTGATAGAGCCTATCTTAGAGTGTCACCACTTCGTGGAGTGAAGAGGTTCGGAGTCAAAGGAAAGTTGGCCCCAAGATATGTTGGACCATTCAAGATTCTGAGTCGTAAATGAGAAGTTGCTTATGAAATTGAACTGCCAGAATCTTTGTCAGCCGTTCATAATGTGTTTCATGTGAGTCAGCTTAAGAAATGGCATCCAGAAATGGAAGAAACTTCTTTGAAGGATACTATACCTTTGGAGGAGGTCCAATTGGAAAGTGACCACACTTATGAAGAGAAACCTATCAAGATTCTTGAGACTGCAGAAAGAGTCACACGGACTAAGACTATCAAGTTTTGCAAAGTTTAGTGGAACCATCATTCCGAAGAGGAAGCAACATGGGAAAGAGAAGATGATCTTCGGAAAGACCACCCTCACCTATTTGCTAGCCAATCCGAATCTCGAGGGTGAGATTCACCTTAAGGGGGTTAGATTTGTAACATCCCTAAAATCATGTTTCAAACTCATGCATGTCATCCATACATCCATGATCATATGAATTTCATTTCAAACAAAACATTTCAAAACAGAAGCATTTATGCTTAATATTTCATGTAAGTTTTCTCTAGCCTTAATGCTATTTTCCAAGGAGAAGAATACTTGTTTTGGTTCAGTAAGGTTTGAAATTCACACTTAGGCACTTTCAAAAGTTGGAACTAGTTTCAAAAGAAAATGAGTGAATAAACCAATAATATGCCTATTGAATATATATATCATAAAGGCTTGGTTTTATTTTTATTTTCACTTGATCAAAGTGTGTGGATTAGACAGTAGTGTTTGACACACATTTGAGTGCAGGGTTTGCAGTACAAAAGCCTAGAGAAGATTTGAATTCAAACTCATTTGATTTGAATTTGAAAATCATTCCAGAAAATAAAAACAGAAAAAGAAAAGGAGAAAAGAAATAGAAAAGGGCCAGCGCTACCTATCTGGCCCAACTGCTAATCCAGCCCACTAAGCCCACCTAGGGTCTCCCTCTCTCTCGCTCACCCGCAGACATACCCCCCAGGTCACTGACTGCACGACCCCACCCCCTCGCTGTTTAACTCGCTAACGAGTGGACCCTGCGACCATGTCGCCTTCGTCGTCAATCACGCGCGCCTGCGACGCTCGCTCTGCCGTTACCTCGCCGCTGTTACTGCGCGCTTAATTGCCATTGATATGCCGCGCGATCCTCGCCCCCGCTCTGGCTATAAGACCCCCTCTGCACCGCGGCCATTTCCCCTCACCTAGCGCCACCTCTACGCCCCCAGGCAGCCCACAATTGCCCTCGCAGCGCAGAAGACAGAGCAACTCCGGCAGGCGATTCCGTTAAGCTCCGACCGCCCCTCTGCCTCTGGTTCAAACGAGCATGACCGCCACGTCCTTGTGCATCTGCTAACACCCCTGGTTTGCCTGCTCGTGACCCAGGTCCCCGTTCTCGTTCACGCCCGCAACCACCAAAGCCGCCGCTCGACTCCGATGAGCAATAGCGGTAAGAATCGAGCGCCCCTTGCCTTCCCTTTGGTACTGCCCTGTTCGCCAGACCCTTGCGCGTCTCCTAAACCCTCTGGCTTGTGCTAGGTCGACGCAGAGCCTCGACAACGACCTCGACATCAAGCAACAGACGCCGCCCGCAACTCCGACGAGCTCCAGCGACTGTGTCTGTGCGCCCCTTGCCAAGCCGTCGCCAGGTTGAGCATCAGCACGTCGTCTCATTTCTGGTAAGCGTCTCCGACGACCCCCTAGCCATCTGTAGCGTCGCGCCGCCGTAGGCAGAGCTCGCCGCCGCCAGTAGCCACCGCCAGCGCCGCCCAGCTTTGGTCATTTGATCCAGAGCCATTGGATCTGGATCCAGCGTGCGAGATTAGTTCACTTAACGAACCGTTACGAGTAGATCTGGGCCGTGCAGATTAAGTTGATCTAATGGCTCACAGACGCGATCCTGAGCGAAGCGGTACGGGCCAATTAGATTAAGACGCGTGGCATCTGTTTAGGTTTGAAAACAGAATTTGAATCTATTAGAAGTTTGATTTTGTTTTGGCTATAACTTTTGATCCCCACGTTAGAATTTGACAAATTTTATACCGTTGGAATCAGGAGAGCAAGCTCTTTCTAAATATGCAATGTGTTTAATGTTTTGCTTCTGTTAAAATGACTTTATTTGCAGAAACTTGTGTAGTGCTAATTTGAGTATATGAATTGTTTAAGAATTGTTTTAGGGTTTGTCTAAATGTTGTTTGGCAAGTTTTTAACTTGTTTATGAACCAGTACTGTACACTTTCTTTGTTGAGTTTTAAAAATCATCACATATCATATTGCATGCATCCATATATTTTTGTTTGTATATGTTTTGTATGTGATTTTTGGCTATGATTCTTTGTGTAGATTTTGGTGCTAGTGACTGTGATTGTGAGGAGTGTAGCTACTCTCCAAACTACCAAGGCAAGTGGTACTTCATGAATATTTTTATTCCTATGTTTTCTACTAAGCATTAGAAATATTTTGTTAGACTTGCATGTTATATTTTGCTTATATGCCATGTTGGGAAATCCTAGTAGTTGTAGAATTGCTAGGAAATTTCTAAGTTAAGATACTATTTATGCCATGCTTAGCCTAGCTAGTAGCAACCAAGGGTTGGTGAAATATATACATGCTATGATGAAAATATTTCTAAGTCCTTTGGACTTGTGTTTTTCCTAATAAAACAACTAAGTAAATGAAACACCTGGGTGGAATGGAAGGATTGGTTTATGTTGAGTGGTTACACAAGGCCCATTTCTATGGTTTACCTTGTGTATCTCACTTGTGGAAAGCCACCCAGGAACAAAGAGATTTTAGAGGCCAAGTGTTGAGAAGCTTCTAGTGCAGCCACTTGGCATTATGGGCTCTGCCTGGATCACATAGGTTGCTAGAACTTAGCCATTTGGACAGTTGGTGGTAGTTGGATGATAGTTTGGAACACGTCCATTTGGTCTAAGGAAAGGCTTCTGAAAGGTCCTGTCTTGGTGAAAATCAAGTCTGGTGGGGAAAGTGCACAACCTCTGCAGATGGAAGAATCTAAGTACTTAGCCATGTCCCTGGAAAAGGACAACTTGAGCATCAAGACATGGAAGATATCAAGAATCTCCTCATCCCAATTTCTAAGTAAAACTTGTGGGTGAACAAGGGTGAAGGACCTCAATGTCTATTGGTGGTTCTTTGGGAAAAGTTTTGACAAAGAAAAACTTAGTGATTTCAACTAATAGGCAAAACCTAATTTTGAGCAAAGCAAGCCAAGCTACACTTAGACAAATTGCATATAGTATCTAGTCCACCTAAATTATACTAAGGTATCACTTGCCAATACTATTCCAATGTATTGACCCACTGTGGCTGTAACTTGTGATGTTGCAGGTTACTCTGATGAGGATTAGGAGTCATGAGTCTACACTCAACATGTTTGCCTGTGGCACATGAAGATGAAGACTTTTATTTATTTACTTATTCAAACTCTTGTATTAGGCCTGTGGCCTTGGAGTTGTAAGACTATGTTTATTCTCTGGAATGGCTGTAATAATGACCTTTGTATCTATGTACTTCATCTTAAACTGTGGATGCTAGCATTGATCCAGGGACTAGCATTGCAATCACAGGGATCCTTTTCCTTTATAAAGGAGGGATCTTACACTAAGTGATCTTTAAATCAATTGTTTTTCGACATTTTTAGCACTTGTTTTATTGTGATTTATCCAACGAGATTTGTAAATCATCCATATTTTATGGATTACGGCAATTATTTGAACAACCCTTTTATTCTCATAATACCTGATAAAACAAATCTTGAAGTCAAGCTTTGATGTTAACGAGAAACACATCAACACTTTATTTGTTCTCGATGAACATCATCACATATTCTCTTGCTAGTTACTTAGTCCATTGTAGTTCATGAATTGTGTTGTTTCGTATGACGATTCACACCAACAAATTCAGTATCAAATACTTAAGAACCACATTGTTTAATAAGCAAAGAATATAGCCATAACATGTATATCCTCTATATACCTAAGCTGAACAATTCTAGTCTTTTATTTTCTGCCATATATTTATGAGATTCTCTTTCAGTATTTCCTTTTCTGTTTGAAAGAATCTATCAACATCAATAGTGGAGTCATACACATGACACATAGTCCAAAGTGTGTATAGCTAAATACCAATGTCTTTGGACTTGCACTTTGAAGTAGATCACCATCATCAAATGTTTGGTGTTCATTCAAATTCCATTCTTTAGTAATCTCTTGGTGTAGTAAATATTTTACCTCCATCAAATATTCACCCTTATCATGGAATTATTCATGATCAAGCTACTTTAGCTTATTACGGTGAATCGCGAGTATAATGTTGCTCTCCAAAACCTTTTGGAGGATTAGGACAACTATTGTCTCCAACCTTCTACAAATTCCCATCAAATACGAGAATATAAACTTTGCCATATTTTACTCTATCATGTTTTAATCAAAACATCATTTCAGATATCGCAATATCTTCCACATATGATGGTTTCTGAAACAACTCTTTCAACTCCTAGATTACTTTTATATTGAAACGATCTTTTGAATATCAAGAATCATGGAGACAAACATGATACTTATATACTAACACTGGAATTGTTACTCTTGATTTAATACCAATTATTAAACTTCAAGGAGTAACCGGAACTTACTGAAAGTTTGCAATAGGACTTTTAAACTTTATATTAACACTTCAAAACAATACGATACCAGTTCGTAAAGTAACTAACCAGAATTCTATAGTTCTATTATCTCAATTATAACTAAGTGCAAGGTGGTAAACGGATGCCAATGACTATAACAACTATGCAAATTCACTTCGATTTAATTTATGATAAATAGGGTTCAACTTTTAATCATATAGTTGTTGAACTCCCACTCAAAACAATATCCCTCACATTGTTTTAGTGATTACATGAACCAAATCCACCACATCAAAACCGATCATCATGAGAGATGATGTAGCTTCAAAGGCGAACAATCAACATGTTCATCATATCTACTATATGACTCATGCTTTACCTTTCGGTGATCCGTGTTTAGAGACCATGTCTGTACATGCTAGGCTCGTCAAGATCAAACCTTAGCTTCCGCATGAGCAAATATGGCTTGCTCCCGTTGTATACACTCGCAGAATCTAACACACCCGATCATCACGTGGTGCTTCAAAACAACGAGCTTTAGCAATGGTGCCTACTAAGGATGAACACTTTGTAACTTGATATTTTGTGAGAGGGATCATCTTATAATGCTACCGTCGCGATCTAAGCAATACAAGATGCATAAAAGGATTAACATCACATGCAATTCATAATATGTGATATGATATGACCTTTCTTCTTGTGCTTCCGATCTCCATATTCAAGCACGAACATGATCTCCATCATCACCGGCATGGCGTCAAGGTCAATGGCACCTCTCCATGGTTGTCGTCCACCAGCATCAACTATTACAACTACTTTGAATAATAGACACGCATATCTTAACAAAATTAAAAGACAACCATATGGCTCCTGCCGGTTGCCAACTTACAATAAGGAACATTGCATACACCATATATAATCACAATCATGGCCATATCACATCATAACACACCCCTGCAAAACAAAGTTAGACGCCTCTAATTTTCTTTGCATGTTTTACGTGGTTTGGGGCTTTCAATAAGTGTCGTTCTAACTTACGAACAAGAACCACAACGCTGATACTAGTATTTTCAATTACCCGTTGTAAATTGAATCTTCACTATGTTGGGAGAAACATGCACCCGCAAAGCCACTTATGCAATACAAGTTGCATGTCAAGCGTGGAGCAAGTCTCATGAACGATGTCATGTAAGGTTAGCCTGGGCCGCTTCATCCCACCATCCCGCAAGATGCAAAGTACATAAGAAGCAATCGACAACAAAAGCATCAACTCCCACAATACCATTGTGTTCTACTCGTGCAACAAATCTACATATAGACATGGCTTTGATACCACTGTAGGGGTTCGTAGCATGGAAAAACAAAAAAATTCTATCGCATGAACACACACAAGCCAAGATCTATCTACTAGATTGTAGCAACGAGTCGATAGAGTACTAACCCTCGAAGATCCAAAGCGGTTAACGAGAGCAGATTCTCGTGGATGATGTAGTCGTACACTTCTGATCTCAAGATCGCGTAGACGATCCTTCCGGCGCTGCGTTCCGGCAGCGCTTTCGCAGTCGATCACACGTTCGGTACTCGATGAAGACCTTCCTCTCCCTTGTTCCAGCAGGAAGCGGGGGTTGTAGTTCTCCCCTCGCGATCCCGGCAGCACGACGGCGTGGAGTCGGAAGTAGAGGAAAGATCCTGCAGGGCTTTGCCTAAGACGGAGCAGGTTATGGTGGAGAACTAGGGTTTCCGGCAATCTAGGGTTTAGAAGTCCGGAGAGGAGGAGGCGTGGCCGACGGCGGCTAGGGTGGCGACGGCGAGCCGGAGGCGGCACGGCGACGACTGGCGGCGGCATGGCGGCGGCGGCGACGACGGGTGTGGGGAGGGGCTGGTTGTGGTGGCTTTGGGGCAGCCCCTCCCCTCTATTTATGAGAGGGAGGGCAGCTTGGGAGAGGGTAGTTTTAATCCTTCCCCAAATCCAAGTTGGAGAGAAGGAAGGACTCTTTCCTTCTTCCACTAGGAAACTATTGTTCCAGTTTGACTTTTCAAACCTGCCTTTTGACTTGCAATTCGGAGCTTAATTCCTCTCTTGCAAATTCCCAACCAAGTGACCTAGGACATGATCCAATCATTCCACTTACTCATGACACATTCATGAACCATTCCCCTTCCGGTCCGGTGAACCTTCTAGACCCTTCTAGAACCTCTTCGATGAAAACATCGGAATCATTACCGAACTCCAGAATCGGACTTTTCTTATATGAATCTTATTCTCCAAACCATTCCGGATATCCTCGTGATATCCCAGATCCCATCCGAGACTCCGAAAAACATTCGGTCTCCATACTTATATTCCATATCTACTAAACAACATTGAATCCTTAAGTGTGTCTCCCTACGGTTCGTGAATTATGCGGACATGACCGAGACACTTCTCCGATCAATAACTAATAGAGGAATCTGGAAATTCATATGGCTCCCACATATTTCTACGATTACTTTGCGATCGAATGAACCACTTACATACGATACCAATTTCCCTTTGTCTCGCGATAGTTTACTTATCCGAGGTTTGATTGTCGGTATCTCTGCATACCTAGTTCAACCTCGTTACCGATAAGTACTCTTTTCTCGTTCCCGTGATATGTGATCCCTTGTGATCCAGCAACATGCTTGCAAGCTAATTGGATGACATTCCACCGAGAGGACCCAGAGTATATCTATCCGTCATATGGATGGACAAATCCCACTCTTGATCCATGTTCCTCAACACATACTTTCCGAACACTCGATGCCACCTTTATAGCCACCCAGTTACGGTGTGGTGTTTGATGTCATCAAAGCATCCTTTCGGTGATGGTGATTAGCATGATCTCATGGTCGAAGGAATTAGGTTACTATGTATCAGAAAGCTTATAGCAAACGAACTATCAAAATGACTTGATCTTTATGCTATGCTTATATATAGGAGTATGTCCATCACATCATTCTCCTAATGATATGATCTTGTTGTTAATAACATCTCAATGTTCATGATCAGGAAACCTTGATCATATATTAACCAACAAGTTAGTTTAACATGAGGCTTTACTAGGGACTCTTTTATGTTTACAAATCACACAAGTATTAATGTTTCCGGTTAATACAATTATAGCATGGTATGTAAACATTTATCATAAGAATGAAGATATGAGAATAACTACTTTATTATTGCCTCTTGGGAATATCTCCAACACCTGCTTCCCTTTATAAAGGGCCTTTCTTCCACCATTATATTGAGTCTTCACCTTCTATCCTTAGGATCTAATTAAGAGAGCATAGTTGCCATTCTTTGTTCTATGTGCATTGTCCCAGAACTTGTATATTGATTCATATTGTTGATATTTATTGTTCTTGAACTATTTGTATCTAGTCACTCTTATGAACTTTGAAGGTGTCGTATGCATCTATTTTCTACTCCATGAGGGACAATCTGAATGCCACTATGCTATGTTTTCTATATGTGAAACAAACAAACTTTTTCAGTGCATGTTATTCATGAATCTTTGTTTGTAACCTTTCATGTTGCATGCATAGTTACTTTGTCTTAATGTTAGAACTCCATCTTTCATGCTCATGTTTAGAGTTCTTTGATCCTAGCTTTCAATGCTTGTAAATGGTTTGATCTTGATTTTGATGGTGCATGTCACCTCAAAAATTACAATTTTTATCACTTACCTACTCGAGGATGAGCAGGAGTTAAGTTTGGGGATGCTTGATACGTCATAAACATATCTATAATTTTTGATGTTCCATGTTTATTTAGTATCTACTTTGCTTTTCTTTGTATACACTTTGAGGTGTTTTTATATGTTTTTCTAGACTAACCTATTAACAAGATGCCACAGTGCCAGTTGCCTGTTTTCTTCTGTTTTTGGTTCTAGAAAAGGAAGAAAATCAATATTATCAAAATTGGACGGGACAAAAGCCAAAGTCAATATTTTCCCGTGGGGAACATGGAGCCAGAATACGAGACGGAGGGGAGCCACCAGGGGGCCATACCCCCTGGCCACACAGCTAACCCTAGCCTGTGCCTATGTCACATCCCAAATTTTAGATTTGGTACTGCATATCATGCATGTCATTGCATCATGAGCATCATTGCAAAAAAATCCAGATTCAAACTTTTTGTCAAAACCCACTTGCATCTATTTGCCACATACACATGAGTGCTCGGTTTATATCTTGCTTATGCTGGAAAGAATTAGGTTTGTTGTTTGGAAGGCACAGATGCGTAGAGGGTTCCTATATGAACCCGTAGCAATTTTAATCACCTCATTTGGAGCTACGGTTCAAAAGTTATGCCAAACTAAAAATTTGGTTAAAAACTAGAAAGTTATGTCAGACTTTAGTTTCAGATCAGAAATGCCCAGGAAAAAGAAAAAAAAGGGGAGCAGCGCGGCCGTCCAGTCCGCGGCCCAGCCGGCCTAGCCGGGGACTGCCAGCACTGCAAGGCCGCAGCCCGCGGCAGCAGCAGCAGCGCGCGCAGCGGTTGCTAAGCACCTCCGCAGCAACCCCCTGTCGCCAACAGGTGGGTCCCGCATGACAGCTGCGCGCCGCCGCCGTCCATCCTGGACACAGAGCTCCATCGCCTCTCAATCGAGTCCGACTCCCGTGCGATTTCGGTCGGTTGCGTTCCCCTGCCCCACTACAAAGGACCTTCGCCATCTTTCCCTGCCCTCCTTGCAAGCTCGGAACCCTAGCTACGGATTCCCGATTTCCGTCGCCGCCATTGCCATTGAAGCCGCGAGGTGGAGCTCGAAAACAAACACTACCGACTGCCCACGCTCTCCTTCTTCCCTTAAGGTGTTCCCCTCTCTAAACAATGTCGCCTCACCTACTTTTACCCCTCTACAGAGCCTCACGCCACCGGGGATTGCTCACCGGAGGTCGACGGGACCCGAGGTGCTCCATCCGCCTACTGCCGCCGCGAGGGGAAGCGATCTGCACGGAGAAGACCACCACAGTGACCGCTGTCCCTCTCCAAACCCCGTAGACAACCCAGACCTCGCCGGAGATGACTGCCCCGCCGCCGACATTGCCGCCTGAGCCGCCACCACCGTCCATCCCCATCAACTCCGGTGAGCTCGCCTCTGATGCCCCCTCCACCGTCCGATCTATCGCGGACGCTCAAGATTAGAGCAGACCAGCGAAGGGGTACCGGACACTGGCGGGTGGCCACGTGTCTGCCCAGTCAGCGCCAGTCAGCGCGGACTAGTCAACGGGCAGTTGACTGCTTAATTAAATCGATTTATTTTTTTTGGCAGAAAATAGAGAAAACTTGTAAAATCAGTAGAAAATAATCTACTGGGCCAAAATTTGCAAATAAGATATGGATGGATTCAGTTTTTAACGTAGAATATTGATGTACAATTGTTTCATACTTTTGAAGAAAGGTTTTTCCGTGATTAATTAATTAGTTTAATGTCCTTTTTAGAGTAATAAATTCATAGTAAAAGTTCTACAACTCCAAAAATTGCAAATGAGATGTCCCTGGAATCAGTAGGACAAGAGGAATCTGCTAGTGAATTAAAAAGGTAGGCTTAAAATACTGGAAATTGCAGAATCTATAAAAGGGCTTACTGGAGTATTTTAATTGCTCAGGAAATTCTATAAATCCTTTTTGAGTGATTCCAGTTGGTACTGGTTATATTTTAGGTTGCCTACACAGTAGATATTTTTCCAAGATTTTAGAAAATGTTCAATAGCAATGGCTTAATAATTGGGTTATAGCTCAATTGTTTGGCCATTTAAAATTGCATGCTTTGTTTCCAATGCTTTTAAAATGTTTTACATGCATGCATACAGTAGATATACTGAACAAGGTTGTAGAATGCTACTGAAGCCTTGTTCAACTTGTCATGCATGCATCTTGCATTGTTATGTTTGTTTATGATTATGTTTGGTTTGTTTATGTGATTGCAATTGTGTCGTGTAGATTGTGACGAGTGCAACGCTTGCTCGTGTGAGGATTGTTTGCACGACCGCTACAGCCAAGGCAAGTAGATTCTACTTTGTTCATGATGTTGTCCTACTATTTCAATGCATTGTCATGTATTTTGTAGATGCATGTGTAGGAAATTAGTATCGCTATCCTATGTCCTATTATGTGGTAGGGCTTTCCTGTAGATGAGCCATCGTTGGTAGATGTGCTTAGCCATGCTATGATGAATGAGGGCTGGGTTACATCACTGAAGGTTGTTTCTAAATGTGTTGGTTTGCAAAAACTAAAAAGAACTTAATCAATGAATCTCCTGGGTGTGATGGGATTGAAAATTTTGGTGGTATTATTGCGGAAAGGCACCCAGGTATCAAGAGAAAATGATTGGCTTCTTTATTTTGTAGCTTTCATGTACAATCATGTGCCAATAATGAAATGGGAAGTTGGTTGGACTCAGTAGGTTGTGGTAACTCGAACCCACATATCCAGAGATGTAGAGTTTTGGTAGGTTGGACCGGTGCGTGTCGGGTTTGGGGAGCTACTTCCCGAACGGTCCCTTCTTGGACTTCTCCCTATCATCACCCAATATGAGAGTGGTGGTACGAGCTGGGCTGGCCAAGTCACATGGGTAAAGTGTACTAACCCCTGTAGGGTGTATAAACTAATCGATTAGCCGTGTCCCCGGTTATGGACATTCGAGTTGCTTGATATTGATTTCATGACATGTTTCTCGCTCATTCTAATTTCATAATTGCTTTAATGTTGATGGGTTAACTTAATTGGGATCTTTTCAAAGAAAATCAAAAATTGATTACGAAAGTAGGACAAAGGTATTTGCAAATGCAAGCTAGCCACAGATCCACTTGCCAAATATGCATGTAGATGTTAGCTCTATTGTCTCCTTTAATAGCTCTACTTGCCATACATTCCATGTATTGACCCTTCGGGGCTGCTATGTTTCATGTTGTAGGATATTCAGATTCTGAGTGATCGATTTAGGCCACGGTACTCCACTCGGCACTTGTTCACTTGTGGGCAATTTAAAGAATGGAGGAGTTACTTTATTTATGTTGCTACTTGAATAAGCTGAGCTAGCCTAGAGTTAAGCCTTATTGTAATAATGTTACTCTGGATATTCGTTATTTATGATACACGGATATTTTGCTATGTTATTCATCTTTATTCTATTGTGGGCCAATTAACCAATCCAGGGATTGGCATGTCACATAGAAGCTACGGTCTTTTCAGAACCGTAGTGTTACAAGATGGTATCAGAGCCCGTGTGTCGATTGTAGGATCGTGACCTAGGTTTGGATTTGGAAGCCATAGAATTATTAAAGCTTATATTAACTCTGTCTTTCATCGTATGCCTTTCACTCTCGTAAATCTTTACCATGTGCTATTCTCACACTTTCCTCTTTTAATTGATAGATGGGAGAAGTCGGGACTGAGTATGGTACGATGGAGTCACCAAGGACCTTTGTAAGACAGTTGGCACAACTCTCACAGTCATTGGGATTACCACTGTCAATGTTCAAGGGAAGAAGGCTATACACCTATGGATATGGCGAGGACGCCTGGGAGATCACCACTTTCATCTTCAGGGATATTGCCTTGCCAAACCCTGTGCATCTGGTCTACACCAAGACGTATTGCAACTGGGGGCTTGGATTAAACTTGGCCCTGCATGAAGCCCTGTCACGCCAGTGCCATCTTGTTCGACACCTGCTGCCAGAAGACTCACCTTACCGTGACTACGGAAGGCGGGATGAGAATGGGAACGTTGTGGTTATCCCGGGCGACAGGAACAACATGCTGCCCTGTCGGAGGCACATAGAGGATATGGAGAGAGAGAATGGAGCCCTAGCTGAGAAAGTGATGATGGTAAAGGAGATGGCAGATTTTGCCAGCAACGGTCTGGTGGTCCAGGGACAGGAGATTGATACTTTGCATGAAGTTGTGGATGTTCTGAACCATGCACTGATTGACAGGGACGCAACCATAGCACAGCTAAATGGGACCGTCCAGGAAAACAATCAAGCCATAGAGCAGCTGGAAGGAACCGTCCAGGAAAGGGACCAGACTATTGTTGATATGGCAGCCCAGATTGCCGCTCTCCAAGCATAGTTGAATCCACCCCCTGATGACAACAATGGAGATGATGGCAACAATGATGATGATGATGACGGTGGGAACAATGATGATGATGAGGACGAAGATCGTGATGATGATGGAAACGACGATGGTGGAGGAGATGAAACTGTTGCTGCTACAGCAGAGGATGAAGAAGAAGAGGAGGATCCAGAAGAGTTGGAATTTGAGGTTTCAAGTGATGATTCAGGAGAAGTATATATACCACCGCCATGGATGGTCCATGGACAGAAGCGCCAACGCATGAACGCAAGGACCTACTGCAACCTCTTCATGAAGTAGTTAGATGGCCACCAATTAGTCTTCGTTAGGATACATCGTTAGCTTAAGGTCTCGATCAATGTAAAACTTAGTTTATGTTAGTTTAAAGTGTTTAGTTGCTCCTATGTATACTCTAAAGTTCCAGGATTATTTGTGCAAATTTTATAAATGAGTTATGGCAAGGTTTTGGTTGATATTCGAGTTTTTCCTGATGCAGTTTTCTGCTGACCCTGATGTACTATACGATTTTTCATATTTTTTGGGTAACTGGTAAAAATATGAAAAAATAGTGTCTGGTTCTAAACTCTCTGTACTGTATACATAAAAATCAGCAAAAATTCCTGATGAGATTAAATCAGGTAGAAAAATTTGTGTAGAGGGAGTGTCCCAACCTTTAAATAACATAAGGTGGAGTCCCCTGTATTTACAATGCTAGTCCCTGGATCAATAGCTAGCATCCACAGTTTAGATGTAATATCAAGAAACAAAGGTCATAATATAACTTTATAACCAGGAATAACAAAATTTTATTACATCAAACATAGGTCATTTGGCTATTACATTACATTGCAGCGGAATAACTATAGTCATGGGGTCCTTCATCTTCAAAGTGCCACAGGCAAATGTTGGTTGTAGACTTTGTAATCCTAATCAATCAATCTTCACTAAAATCAATCAAACCTGCAACATTACAAGTTACAGCCACAAGGGTCAATACATTTTGAATTGTATTGGCAAGTTTCACTACTATGTAGATTTTAAGTAGATCCTATCATTACATGTAATTTTGGCTAAGTAGAGTTTAAGGTTTATTTGCATAAAGCAATATTTTATCCTATCTTTTCAAAATGGTTTTGGTCTTTTGTCAAATCTATTTTCCAAGAATCCCTTGAACTTCTTGGTAGACACTCAAGTGTTCAAGTTCTTGTCAAAATCCCTTGATCTCCTTGGTAACCCCAAGTGCATCAAGCTTAACAAAACCTCTTTGAATTCCTTGGTACCCCCAAGTGCATCAAATTTTTATTTTAGAAGTTGGAATGTCGAGATCTCCCATAGTTCAAACTTTAGTTGCTCAGTATTGTCCATAACCGGGGACACGGCTAAGTACTTAGATTTTATTATCTTCTGCAGAAGGAGTACACTTTACCCACATGTCACAATCCCATCTTGTTGCCACCAGTGGCCTACTGGATTAGTGCTCACCGAGATGGAGTACTGGCAGATTGAGAATGTGACGAAGTCTTTCCAAAAGGTCCTCCCATACACCATTGCTAGCTTGTCTTCAGCACCCATGAAGCATTCCAGATCCCCATGTCCAGTAACTAAATACAATGTATGGGTCTTCCTAATGTAGTTGACTAAGCCAGAGCCATAATAGCATGTGGTTGCACACGAAAGCCACAATTGGAGAAGCATGTTTAATCTCTAAGTTTCCTAGGTGGGTTTTCTTTTGGAGCACAACACAAAGAGATTACCATAGACATGGTTCCTTTTGTTGCCACCTTCTCCAAAACTTAAAGTATCCTCCACCAGGTGGTTCATTGAGTCCTTGTTTTATTATATAAAACACAAGTCCTTTTCTCAACTTTGTAAAATCTCAACATGTGTCTCTTTTCACAATAAAGCATGGCTAAGCATGTACAACTACAATGTTTTCACTAAGGAATGTAAGGGCATCCTATTTAGGATTTAGCATAGCATAAGCATAAGAATATTTTCATGCATGTTTCAAAATCCACTAAGTATAATGAAAATAGTAGGACTTTTGTATGATAGTGTAACTTGCCTTTTTGGTAGGGAATGATGGTTCACTCCTTGATCTTGCTAGTCTCACACTTTGCTAAATTCACTACAATCAATCAAGCAAACACCAAATCAACTAGCATTCCAAATAATCAACCAAACAACAATTCACACACATAATACTATGGGATCTAAGTCATGCATGTAAGCATGCAAGAGATGGTTCTAATTGCAAAGATGGTATCCACTAGGCTTCTAAACTTTGTAAGTTCCAAAGTGGTCATTTTCCAAAGTGGCAAAGTCGTTTGCAAAAGGGTTTTGTCCATGAACCATTTTTTAAATCCCTTCATTATTTTATGTGGTGGAAAAACATTTTTATAATAGCAACAACTCTATGTGGTTCATCAAATAAGTTGTTGTTTCTCAAAACTTGGTGTTTTGGGTCAGTAGGTTTGATCCAACCATTTTCTCAAAGTTTTCTTTCCATAAACATTTTCATAACAAAACCATTCTTTTATTTGGCTAGAATTGGGCTAAATTAATTAATCCATCTTAGATATTATCAAACTCATTTTCCAAACTATGGGTTGGTTCCTAGGGTCAGTAAGCTCACCAAAAACAAATTTGCAAAGGTTTTAACCTCAAAAACATTTTTGAATCATTTTTCTAAACTAAACAAGCAATCAAATGTTTCTGCATAATCAACCAATCTAACAGATACTATTTGCTGAACCAAAGGCATGGTTGGCTAGGGTTTGTTCCACTGATTCCAACGGTATAAAGTTTGTAATTTTTGGACGTGTGGATCTAAAGTTATAGTGTTTTCAAATTCACAAACAATTCTGTTTTCAAATTTCTGTTTAAACCAAAACTGGCCACGCGTCGCTTCGTCATTCGCTGGTACCGGTTCGTCCGGATCACGCGCTGTAGACCGTAGGATCTCATTTAGATCGAGCGGCACAGGACGCGTACCCCTTCGCGTTTAAGTGATCTAATCTTGCTCGCCCGATCTAGATCTAACGGACCTAAACAATTGGCCATTAACTGGCGGCGCTGCGCGGCTGTGCGCGGCGGCGATGGGCAGACGGCGGCGGCGCTAGTGAAATAGGAAGCGAGGGAGGAGGGGAAAGTGCTCACCACGTTCGCGAGGATGAGGTGGTGCTCGACGTGTGATCGACGTGGCAAGGGGCGCACTGGGTCAGGTGGAATCGCTCACCGGAGTTTGCAACGGCGTCAGACGGCTCTATCCACGGTCGAAGGCGACGTTGTAGATCGCCCTAAGGCAAGACAGGGGCATGGTTAGGTGCGGAAGGTCACGGAGAAGACGCATGCGTGAACTAGATGGCACGGGATGGTCGGAAACTACCTGTGGGGCTCGTCGGAGTTGGAGCGGACGGCGGCGGCGTTCAGAGCTTGTCGTAGCCGATGCTCTGGGGCGCCCGCGGTCGAACGAAAAGTAATGGGAGATGTGTCTGGGAGTGGGGAAGCTGCTAGCGTGCTCAGGGAGGCAAGGGGTGGTGATACTTGGACGGAATCGACACCAAACCTCGTCGGAGCAGAGGGTGATCTCTGGCAAAATTTAGCAGCCTGAGGGCGAGTCGAGGTGTGGTGACAGAGGGGAAAGGAGGAGAAGACGCATGCGCTTAATAGCGTGCAGTCACGGCGAGGTTTATGTCGCGACGTTATTGCGAATTGATCGCGGCTTTCAAAGGCAGCAACGGCAGGGCGTCGTCAGCGCGAGGAGGAAGAAGGGCTGGAAAAGTGGGGTCGGTTGGTCAGTGGGAAGTGGAATGAGGGGAGGGTCCACCAGTCATACTCTGTGCGGGTCTGGTTGCAAGGTATGAAACGTTTTCTTCCGAGAGAGGGGAACTAGGCTGTTTGCTGGGCCTTATTAGGCTGCTGGGTTGGGTCGACCTAACTTCATTTTTTTTTCCTTTTCTGAATCCTTTTCTTTTTCTGAATCTAATTTCTATTTTGAATTTCAAACATATAATTCAACAATCAAATCAAGACAAACAATCACCAGACTTTGAAAGTTTGAACTTGGTTCTGTTCAGTAGTATAAACCAGATCCAAAAACCAAAATAATAATTTTACTAGTAGAGTCCATTATTAATTAAATAAATATACCAATGTTATTAAAAAAAATAGGATTGGATTTATTTCAAGGCTCCATTTGAAAACTATAAAATTTTAAAACCAATCAGTAGGTTTTATTCGAGAATGTAAAATACTTGGAAAACTTATTTTTAAACAAATAAACAAGTTTTTGAAGGTTTATTAATAATAAAACCTTTATTAATAAAACTTGGATATTAAATCCTTTATTGTTTTATTTTTGAATAAACCTTTATTTAAAACTTTTTGTTTCCAAGTTTTGGCTAAGGTTTAACTTGGCTTTATACAATAATATTTATTTAAAATCCTTTCATTTCATTTTGAGAACCAAAAACCTTTTTATAAAAAGATTCCAAAGTGGTAACATAATACTTTTATTTTTCCTTTGTTAAACATTTATCTCTTTATTCCCTTTAGGATTCAATTGATCCAAAAGTGGTTTGAAGGTTTCCAATTGGATTCCAAAGTTTCTTCTGGCCCTGAAATTCAAACAAGGTTTTATTTATTCATTTATTTTCACATTACAAGATTTGGAAAATCTTGGGATGTGACAATTTGTGAACACTACTGGACTGTTCTAGCAGATTCCTGTTTTAAAGCCTTGTTGGCCTATATATGTTGATAACTGTTGCCAACGCTTCTAAAACTATTTTAGTAGATATATACTGCTAGGATAACCCCTGGAACATCGCTTGATCTCTTGTTTGCTGATGTGTTGCTTGTTCATGATTGTCTGTGATTGCTTTGTTGTTGTTTGATCATAATGCATGGGTATAATCTTAATTCATAATCGATTCTTTCTAAGCTTACCTGTGCTGAACCGCAGATGCCTCCCCGCCGTCAACCTACTGAGATGGAGAAGCTTATGGCAGCTCAGGCACAGCTAACCCAAGTGATGACCCAGTTCATGGAAGCTCAGAACAACAATAACAACAACAATGGGAACAACCAGCCCAGGGAGATGCACTTACAAGGTTCCTGAGGCTAAGGCCAGTGAAGTTCTCTACTGCAATGGAGACGATGGTTTCTCTCGACTAGTTGCGTTCAGTAAATAAGGATCTGGTAACTGTTGGGTGCACAGATGCTGAGAAGGTGAGATTTGCTTCTCACCTACTGGAGGGACCAGCCGCTTCATGGTGGGACATTTTTCAGATTACCCACCCGCTGGACACTGTAACTTGGGCCATGTTTGAGGAAGGTTTCAGGACCAACCACGTTTCTTCTGGAGTTCTGAGCCTGAAGAGGAAGGAGTTTCGCAACTTGCGCCAAACCAACCGCACCGTGGCTGAATATATAGAGGAGTTCAACAACCTGTCGCGTTATGCCCCTGAGGATGTTGACACTGATGCCAAAAGGAGAGAGAGGTTCCTGGATGGCCTCAGTGATGAGCTTTCAGTACAGCTACTAGTGGTTTATTGTCCCACTTTCCAGGAGCTTATGGACAAGGCCAGAATCTTGGAGGGGAAGCACAAGCAGGTGGAAAACCGCAAGATAAAGAGGAACAATCACCACTCTGGCTCTCACCACAAGTCTCGCACTTCTTATGATGGATACTCCAAGCATGGGGAAGTGACCATGGGCGCCATGGAAGCCATGACCGCCATAGCCATGGAAGCGATGGACATCGCCATGAGAGCCACAAGAGCAACCGCCACAGCCACAAGGGAGGACACACTCACCATTCTGGAGGACACAATGGGTATGACAACAACCATGATCGCAACTTTGTGAAGAAGGACCTGAGTGAGGTGACATGTTTCAAGTGCGGCCAGAAAGGGCATTATGCAGACAACTGTCCGGAGAAGAAGGGACTGAAGCCAGGCAACAACCAGAAGGCCACAGTGAACCACATGAATGTGGAGGAGATCCCAGATGATCCTGAGCTTGTGATTGGTAAGTTTCCAATCAAAACTCACCCTGCACTTATACTTTTCGATACTGGTGCATTGCATTCATTCATATCAAGGGAATTTGTGGATAAGTATAAGCTACCTATGGAGTCTCTAAAAGGGTTTATTAGAGTAAGCTCACCTGGAGGGGAAATGATAGCTAGCGCGGGATGCCACGATTTAACTGTGAGAATTGGAGCACGCAATTTTATTGCACATCTGGTAATATTGGAGTCACAAGGTTTAGATGTAATACTAGGCATGGATTGGATGTATATGCATGAGGGACACATAGATTGTGCACAGCGAGCGGTTTCGCTCAAAACCCTAGATGGTAAGAGAATTAGGTTCAAGTCGTCGGTGCGACTGGGAAGGTGTAAGCTGAATTCTCTTAAGGGGGTTAGCATGGATACTGTGCCTATAATAAAGGAGTACCCTGACGTGTTTCCGGAGGAGCTGCCAGGGATGCCACCTGACAGGGGATGTGGAGTTTCTCATCAATCTGATGCTGGGAACAGGACCTATAGCAAAGAGGCCATATAAGATGGATGTGGATGAGCTGAAGGAATTAAAGAAACAACTAAGAGAGCAATTGGACAAGGGATTTATTCAGCCCATTTCGTCTTCATAGGGTGCACCCGTTCTGTTGGATAAGAAGGACAGTAGCAAGAGGTTAGTGGTGGACTATCGCTCGCTGAATGAAGTGACCATTAATAACAAATACCCCCTGACATGGATATGCCCTACGGGTACCCGATGTTAGTATACCTGGTCCAGCCCGACGGAAGGCCCACTCGACGACCTGCCAGGGTCCATGACGCCTATGACGATTCGGGTGCTATGAAGCCCATATGGACACCGATGCCAAGCGCACAAGACAAGGAAACCTCAAGAGTAGAGTTTGAATACAACTTGTAACCTACTCGTATTGGCACCCGAGACCTAGCCTCCCCATATATAAAGGCTAGGAGGGTCCAACGAGGAGGGCACATCCTAGGGCAACTCGACTCATACTTTCGCACACGCATCCACGCCAGATCGAATCTGCGCACCCTGTAACCTTCAGTTCCGCCGTAATCAAAGAGCAGACAAGCAGGAGTAGGGTTTTCCCTCCGGGGGCCTGAACCTGGGTAAATCTCGTGTCCCCTGGTTGCTTGTCTGTTAACCATGCCACGATCTCCAGCATCCCCATCTTCTCCAAAACCCAAGTCCATAACAATGGGCATTGACGAGATTAAACCTCGTCAATTGGCGCCGTCTGTGGGAAAAAGAAGAAGAAAAGAGATCTTGACGAGATTAAACCTCGTCAATTGGCGCCGTCTGTGGGAAAAAGAAGAAGAAAAGAGATCTTGACGAGATTAAACCTCGTCAATTGGCGCCGTCTGTGGGAAAAAGAAGAAGAAAAGAGATCTTGACGAGATTAAACCTCGTCAATTGGCGCCATCTGTGGGAATGGGGCTGCTGATTGTGCGATCGTGACGGTTCCAATCTACTTGATCTACTATTCATCGGTTCCAATGGAACGAATCTACTTCGATTCCCGGCTCCAGCGACTTGGGGGCTCCCTCCGCTCTGGTGACCCACTATGGCCTTCGTCTGCGGTGACCTGCTGCATCTTTCGGATGCGTCGACCCGACGCGATCTTTGATTGCCGCAACTGGCCGCATCGGCTTCAGCGACCACGACTCGGGGGCTCCCTCGACATCGGCGACCCAATGCGGTTTTCGGCTGCGATGAACCGATACATCCTTCTGATGTGGCGACCCCGTGCGGTCTTCGACCGCGACAATCTTCGGATGCGGAATTCGCTGCCGCCATCGACCCTAGGAACCCGTCGCTGCTATGACCGTGGTCCGCCGCGTCGACTACGTCCGCCGTGTGACCCGCTACCGCGTCGACTCCGTCCACGACAACTACCAATAAAGCTTAGTTTCCCTCTACTCAGAGCTGATTTCCTTTTTTAACTCGCACTCGAAACACTCGGGGGCTGCGCCCTCTTCGAGTAACCTAATGTGCCATCGGCTCCACGCACTCGAGCACCTCGAACGCGATAGCCCGAGTAGCTGATTCTGCCTGATCGTCGAATCCTTGAACTCCGAGTGCCTCGGCAAGGTACTGAGACTAAGGGTAATCAGGCTAATGAAAAGGCCTAGCATACAGTGCAAAAGTGTCGACTCGATCGGCACCAGAATCTTACTGTACAAGCCGACAGGCAAATATTCTTTACAAGATACAAGTACTTCACAATTCTTTATGTTTTCTGCAGCTTACAAGGACATCGACCGCGTCGAGCTATTCTATTATGTCCTCCAACAGGAGTCGACAAAAGAGCTGGCTACGCCATACAATCAAGACCCGAGTCGAGTCCCTCCTCGGATGGTTGCATCGCTTGATGCTACAAAGGCGCAGCACTGATCGCGCACCCGACAGAAGCAACGATGTCGATTTCATCCGCAACGTCGAGTCCTTCCGGCTAAACGCCGCACGACTCCGCCACGTCAACTCCGACTGCATCATCGATTTTTGGCTCCTTATGCATGAGACGCTGACTCGATGCACTTCCGGGTCAGTGATTTGTCCTCGCATGAGTCTCCACTCGAGTCTGCGACTCAACTAGACACTCGGGGGATACTCCTATCAGGAGCGCTGGTCACGCACCCGATGTACTTTCGGGTCAGCGGTACGCCTATGAGATTTCCTACTACAACTGCACGATACAAGACTTGAGTCTCTGCCCGAGTCTACGACTCCGCCAGACACTCGGGGGCTACTCCAAACTAGAGCGTTGGTCGCGCACACACAAGATCTTCGAGTCCTACGCCGAGTCTACGACTCCACTACGGACTCGGGGGCTACTCCCATAGGGAGGATTGATTCAAGCATCCGAAAAAATTGTGTCCTACGGACCTGAAGCAAACAATGGCTGAATTAAAGTCTCTGCTCGAGTCTACGACTCGAACAGACACTCGGGGGCTACTCCCATAGGGAGCACTGGTCGCGCACCCTATAGTCCATTGTGTTGACTACGTCCACGATGTCGATTCCTTTACAACAGCCGAACAAATTCAGCTGACCCGATGAACTTCCGGGTGAAGTGCTTCGCAACTTTCGACTTCGACATCCAAATACAAGGTTCAAGACAACTAAGTCTCCACCCGAATCTACGTTTCGGATGGACACTCGGGGGCTACTGACATGGATATGCCCTACGGGTACCCGATGTTAGTATACCTGGTCCAGCCCGACGGAAGGCCCACTCGACGACCTGCCAGGGTCCATGACGCCTATGACGATTCGGATGCTATGAAGCCCATATGGACACCGACGCCAAGCGCACAAGACAAGGAAACCTCAAGACTAGAGTTTGAATACAACTTGTAACCTACTCGTATTGGCACCCGAGACCTAGCCTCCCCATATATAAAGGCTAGGAGGGTCCAACGAGGAGGGCACGTCCTAGGGCAACTCGACTCATACTTTCGCACACGCATCCACGCCAGATCGAATCTGCACACCCTGTAACCTTCGGTTCCGCCGTAATCAAAGAGCAGACAAGCAGGAGTAGGGTTTTCCCTCTGGGGGCCTGAACCTGGGTAAATCTCGTGTCCCCTGGTTGCTTGTCTGTTAACCGTGCCACGATCTCCAGCATCCCCATCTTCTCCAAAACCCAAGTCTATAACAATGGGCATTGACGAGATTAAACCTCGTCACCCCCTGCCGAACATAAATGATTTGTTCGATCAATTGGAAGGAGCAAAGGTGTTTAGCAAAATTGATCTGCGATCGGGATATTTCCAATTGAAGATTCGGGAGGAGGACATACCAAAAACTGCTTTCACCACTAGGTATGGTTTATATGATTATACGGTTATGTCTTTTGGACTAACGAATGCTCCGGCATATTTCATGACCATGCTGAACAAGGTGTTTATGGACTACTTGGACAAGTTCATGGTTGTGTTCATCGATGATATACTGATATATTCCAAGGATGATGCTGAACATGAGAGACATCTACGACTGATTATGGAGAAGCTGAGGGAACATAAGTTGTATGCCAAATTCAGCAAGTGTGAATTCTGGCTTAACACTGTTAGATTTCTTGGACACGTGGTGTCAGGGGAAGGAGTCGCTGTTGATCCAAGCAAAGTGACGACAGTTACTGAGTGGGAAGAGCCCAAGAATATGGGCGATATTCAGAGCTTTTTGGGACTTGCTGGATATTACAGGAGGTTCATAGAGAATTTCTCCAAGATTGCTAAGCCGATGACGGAACTGCTGAAGAAGGAGAAGAAGTTTGAGTGGACAGATGTGTGTGAAGCTAGCTTTCAGGAACTAAAGCATCGTCTAGTGACCGCACTTGCTCTGTGTTTACCTGATCTTCAGAAGGATTTCCATGTGTACTGTGATGCATCTCGACAGGGACTTGGAAGTGTGCTGATGCAGGATGGGAGAGTGGTGTCATATGCCTCACGGCAACTTAAACACCATGAGAGGAATTACCCCACACACGACTTGGAATTAGCATCAGTTGTGCATGTGCTCAAGGTATGGAGGCACTACCTAATGGGAAAACACTGCGATGTGTACACCGACCACAAGAGCCTGAAGTACAAATTTACACAGAAGGAACTGAACATGAGGCAAAGGAGATGGTTGGAGCTTATCAAGGATTATGATATGAATTTGCAATACCACCCAGGAAAAGCCAATGTAGTAGCGGATGCTCTAAGCCAGAAGGTCTATGCCAATGGATTGACTGTTGGGGAATTGCCCGAGGATTTGTGCAAGCAATTCAAGGAGCTTAGACTGGAGGTAGTGTCAGAAGGATATTTGGCAGCAATGGAAGTCCAACCAATGCTACAGGGCATGATCAGGAAGGCTCAAGTAGGAGACAAGGAGATAGAGGAGATAAAGGAAAAGATGAAGGAGGATCGAGCAAAAGAATTCCGCGAGGATGAGTAGGGAACCTTGTGGTATGGAGATCGTTTGTGCGTTCCCAACGATCCGGAGATACGGAAGCTGATTCTGTAGGAAGCTCATGACTCATCGTATTCCATACATCCGGGCAATACAAAGATGTATATGGATCTAAAGGACAGATTTTGGTGGAGCAACATGAAGGGAGACATCGTCGAGCATATTGCCTTATGTGATGTATGCAGTCGAGTGAAGGCGGAATACCAGAAGCCAGCAGGATTTCTACAGCCATTGCCCATGCCGGATTGGAAGTGGGATAGAGTGGGAATGGATTTTATCACAGGATTGCCCAGGACCGGGTCGGGATACGACTCTATTTGGGTAGTGGTCGACCATTTGACCAAGGTAGCCCATTTTATACCGGTGAAGACAACCTACACCAGTGCAAGGTTGGCCAAGATTTATATGGACAGGATTGTGTGCCTACATGGAGTTCCCGAGAGCATTGTATCAGATAGAGGCACCCAATTTACATCGCACTTTTGGCGCCAGCTGCACTAGTCATTGGGAACTAGGTTGGAGTTTAGCACAGCATTCCACCCTCAGATAGATGGACAGACAGAGAGGATGAATCAGATTTTGGAGGATATGTTGAGAGCTTGCGCTTTGGCTCATGGCTCTAGTTGGGATGAGAATTTTCCGTATGCCGAGTTTTCCTACAACAACAGCTACCAAACCAGCATCAAGACGTCGCCGTTTGATGTGCTATATGGGAAAAGATGCCGGACACCATTGCTATGGGATGGAGTAGGAGAGCATCAGCTATTTGGACCTGATTTGATCAAGGATGCCGAGGAGAAGGTCGCTTTGGTTAGGGACAGGCTGAAGGTAGCACAATCAAGACAGAAGAGCTACGCTACGCCAAGCGCAAGGAAGTGGTGTATGAGATCGGTGATAGAGCGTATCTCAGGGTGTCGCCACTGCGTGGAATTAAGAGATTTGGAATCAAGGATAAGCTGGCACCTCAGTATATAGGACCATACCAGGTCTTAGCATGCAAGGGAGAGGTTGCATATCAGTTGGAGTTGCTAGAGGATCTGTCCGCCGTCCACAATGTGTTCCACGTGTCCCAGCTAAAGAAGTGCCATCTGGAGATGGTGGATACACCATTGAGAGACAATGTGCCACTAGAGGAGGTTCAGCTGGAGAGTGACTTGACATATGAGGAGAAGCCGGTCAAGATACTGGAGACAGCGGAGAGGATTACCCGTACCAAGAAGATCGGGTTTTGCAAGGTTCAATGGAGCCACTACACCAAAGAGGAAGCCACTTGGGAGCATGAGGATGACATCCGAGAGGACCACCCACACCTATTTGCTAGCCACGCCGAATCTCGGGGACGAGATTCATCTTAAGGGGGTTAGTCTTGTCACATCCCAAATTTTAGATTTGGTACTGCATATCATGCATGTCATTGCATCATGAGCATCATTGCAAAAAAATTCAGTTTCAAACTTTTTGTCAAAACCCACTTGCATGTCTTTGCCACATACACATGAGTGCTCGGTTTATATCTTCCTTATGCTGGAAAGACTTAGGTTAGTTGTTTGGAAGGTCCAGATGCGTAGAGGGTTCCGATACGAACCCGTAGCAATTTGAATCACCTCATTTGGAGCTACGGTTCAAATGTTATGTCAAACTAAAAATTTGGTTAAAAACTAGACAGTTCTGTCATATTCAGACTTTAGTTTCAGATAAGAAATGCCCATGAAAAAGAAAAAGAAAAAGAAAAAAAGGGGAGCAGCGCGGCCAGCCAGCCCACGGCCCAGCAGGGGCCTGCCAGCGCTGCGAGGCCGCAGCCCGCGGCAGCAGCAACAGCAGCACCGTGCGCGCAGCGGTTACTAAGCACCGCCGCAGCAGCCCCCTCTCGCCGACAGGTGGGGCCTGCATGACAGCAGCGTGCCGCCGCCGTTCGTACTGGACACGAAGTTCCATCGCCGCTCGATCGAGTCCCACTCCCACGCGAGTTCGGTCGCTCGCGTTCCCCCCACCCCACTACAAAGGACCGCCGTCGTCTTTCCTTGCCCTCCTTGCAAGCTCAGAACCCTAGCTACGGATTCCCGATTTCCGTCGCCGCCATTGCCATTGAAGCCGCAAGGTGGAGCTCGAAAACCCGACGCTACCGACCGCCCCACTCTCTCCTTATTCCCCTGAGGTGTTCCCCTCTCTAAACAATGTCTCCTCACCTACTTTTACCCCTCTGTAGAGCCTCACGCCGCCGGGGATTGCTCGTCGGAGGTCGACGGGAGCCGAGGTGCTCCATCCGCCTACTGCCGTCGCGAGGGGAATCGATCTGCATGGATAAGACCACCACGGTGACCGCCGTCCCTCTTCGCACCCCGTAGACCGCCCAGACCTCGCCGGAGACGATCACCCCGCCGCCAACATCGCCGCCTGAGCCGCCACTACCGTCCACCCCCATCAACTCCGGTGAGCTCGCCTCTGATGCCCCCTCCATCGTCCGGTCTATCGCAAATGCTCGAGATTAGAGCAGGCCAGCGAAGGGGTACCAGCCACTGGCGGGTGGCCACGTGTCCGCCCAGTCAGCGCTAGTCAGCGCGGACTAGTCAACGGGTAGTTGACTGCTTAATTAAATCAATTTATTTTTTTTGTCAAGAAATAGAGAAAACTTGTAAAATCAGTAGAAAGTAATGTACTGGGCCAAAATTTGCAAATAAGATATGGATAGATTTAGTTTTTCACGTAGAATATTGCTGTACAATTGTTGCATACTTTTGCTGCAAGGTTTTGCCGTGATTAACTAATTAGCTTAATGTCCTTTTTAGAGTAATAAATTAATAGTAAAAGTTCTACAACTCCAAAAATTGCAAATGAGATGTCCCTGGAATCAGTAGAACAAGAGGAATATGTTAGTGAATTAAAAAGGTAGGCTTACAGTACTGGAAATTGCAGAATCTATAAAAGGGCTTACTGGAGTATTTTAATTGCTCAGGAAATTCTATAAATCCTTTTTGAGTGATTCCAGTTGGTACTGGTTCTATTTTAGGTTGCCTACATAGTAGCTATTTTTCCAAGATTTTACAAATTGTTCAATAGCAGTGGCTTAATAATTGGGTTATAGCTCAATTGTTTGGCCATTTAAAATTGCATGCTTTGTTTCCAATGCTTTTAAAATGTTTTCCATGCATGCATACAGTAGATATACTGAACAAGGTTGTAGAATGCTACTGAAGCCTTGTTCAACTTGTCATGCATGCATCTTGTATCGTTATGTTTGTTTATGATTGTGTTTGGTTTGTTTATGTGATTGCAATTGTGTCGTGTAGATTATGACGAGTGCAACGCTTGCTCGTGTGAGGATTATTCGCTCGACCGCTACAGCCAAGGCTAGTAGATGCTACTTTGTTCATGATGTTGTCCTACTATTTCAATGCATTGTCGTGTATTTTGTAGATGCATGTGTAGAAAATTACTATCGCTATGCTATGTTCTATTATGTGGTAGGGCTTTCCTGTAGATGAGCCACAGTTGGTAGATGTGCTTAGCCATGCTATGATGAACAAGGGCTGGGTTACATCACTGAAGGTTGTTTCTAAATGCGTTGGTTTGCGAAAACTAAAAATAACTTAATCAATGAATCTCCTGGGTGTGATGGGATTGAAAATTTTGATGGTATCATTGCGGAAAGGCACCCAGGTATCAAGAGAAAATGATTGGCTTCTTTATTTTGTAGCTTACGTGTACAACCATGTGCCAATAATGAAATGGGCGATTGGTTGGACTCGGTAGGTTGTGGTAACTCGAACCCACGTATCCAGAGATGTAGAGTTTTGGTAGGTTGGACCGGTGCGTGTCGGGTTTGGGGAGCTACTTCCCGAACGGTCCCTTCTTGGACTTCCCTATCATCACCCAATATGAGAGTGGTGGTACGAGCTAGGCTGGCCAAGTCACACGGGTAAAGTGTACTAACCCCTGCAGGGTGTATAAACTAATCGATTAGCCGTGTCCCCGGTTATGGACATTTGAGTTGCTTGATATTGAGTTCATGACATGTTTCTCGCTCATTCTAATTTCATAATTGCTTTAATGTTGATGGGTTAACTTAATTGGGATCTTTTCAAAGAAAATCAAAAACTGATTATGAAAGTAGGACAAAGGTATTTGCAAATGCAATCTAGCCACAGCTCCACTTGCAAAATATGCATGTAGATGTTAGCTCTATTGTCTCCTTTAATAGCTCTACTTGCCATACATTCCATGTATTGACCCTTTGGGGCTGCTACGTTTCATGTTGCAGGATATTCAGATTCTGAGTGATCGATTTAGGCCACGGTACTCCACTCGGCACTTGTTCAATTGTGGGCAATTTGAAGAATGGAGGATTTACTTTATTTATGTTGCTACTTGAATAAGCTGAGCTAGCGTAGAGCTAAGCCTTTGTTGTAATAATGTTACTCTGGATCTTCGTTATTTATGATACACGAATATTTTGCTATGTTATTCATCTTTATTCTATTGTGGGCCAATGAGCCGATCCAGGGATTGGCATGTCACATAGAAGCTATGGTCATTTCAGAACCATAGTGTTACAGCCTAGGAGGTGCGCCTGCCCTGGTTGCCTGCCTGCCTCGCCTCTTCGCCTATAAAGACCCCCCGATACCGAAACCCTAAGTACATGATCAATCTTCCACGAAATAGTCTGTATCCGTCGCCACCATCGTCCCTAGATCAGGGGGATCTCAAGCTCTTCCTGGCACTCTGACGGAGAGGAGATCATCCCGGAGGCCTTCTTCTTCATCATGCCAGCCTTCGGTATGAAGTGTGAGTAGTTCCACCTTGGACTATCGGTTCATGTAGTAGCTAGATGGTTGTATCTCCTCCTTTGTGCTACCATGTTTAGATCTTGTGAGCTCCGTTCATGATCAAGATCATCTATTTGTAATCATGCATGTTGTGTTTGCGAGGATCCGATGGATATTGAGATTACTATGTCAGATTGATTAATGGTTTTGTCTTATTGATTCTATCATGTCTGTGTTGTTTGTGATCTTGCATGCTCTCCGTTTCTAGTAGCTATCTTGGCCAAGTAGATGCTACTGACTCCAAGAGGGAGTATTTATGCTCGATAGTGGGTTCATGCCTCTATTTAATCTAAGGGAAGTGACAGAAATCTCTAAGGTTGTAGATGTGTTGTTTCTACTAGGGATAAAACAACGGTATCTTGTTCATGGAACAAGTGATTGTTTACCTTACACACTTTGCTTAAAGCAGTTATCTGTTGCTTGCAACTTAATACTAGAGGGGGTTCGGATGATAACCTAAAGGTGGATTACTAGTCATAGATGCAGTTGGATGGCAGTCTATGTATCTTGTTGTATTGCCCAATCGAATCTCATAGGATCATGAATGTCTAGTATTGCATTGTTATGCCTTGCTCAGTCCTGTCAATTTCCCTGCTGTAATTTGTTTACCCAGCATGTCATGTTTGTTTATCTTAAGGATAATACCTCTAGTGAACTATGGACCCTGGTCCAATATTTACCATTGATACATCGTACACTGTTACTGTTTACTTTCTGCAAACCACTATTACCTTCCACACCATACAGTTAAACCTTTGTTTTTAGCAAACCGGTGAGATTGACAACCTCACTGTTCGTTGGGGCAAAGTCTTGAGTTTGTGTTGTGCAGGTTTCCAAGTTTCTAGCAACACCTTTGAGTCATTTCCTTCCTCCTACTAGTTCGATAACCTTGGTTTCTTACTGAGGGGAGAACTTCTGTTGTGCTCATCATACCTCCCTCTTGGGGTCTCCCAACAAAGCTCAACAATCAACTGAGCCACCATCAGTGGTGCTTTTTCCCCACAAGACTCAACATGCATCGAGATGAGACTTTTTAGAAGCAATCCCTCAGACCACCATGGACGCATTCCATCCTATCAATTCTACCACCCACTATCCGTCTGGCTGAGTTCTCACAACTTAGTTGGTCAAGGCAGAGCCCATATGCCATGTGGTTGCACTAGAAGCTTCGCAACACAAAACATATCAAATCTCTTTGTTCCTGGGTGGCCATCCACAAGTATGATACTAGGGTAAACCATAGAAATGGGCCCTAAGTAACCACTCAACACAATCCATACAAGTCCCATTCCACCCAGGTGTTTCATTAACAATAGTTGTTTTCTTAGTCAAAAAAAATAAGTATATAAACTTTCCATAACATCATGATAAAAATTTCCACCCACGAATTCTAATAGCAAGACTAAGCATTCTAGCATACAATGTCTCCTAACATAGGAAAATACTACCAAGATATAATCTAAGGCATTTCCATAGCATAGCATTATACTTGAAACTATCATGCAAGTCCTACTAAAATAACACTAATGCAATAGGTAAAATATTAGGACATAAGATGAAATATTACTTGCCTTGGTAGCTAGGATAATAGGTACAATCCTCACAGTCACAAACTTCACAATCCACACAATCTACACAACAAATCAAACAACAAAAATAAACAATTCAATATAGCACTCAAAAATAATATGAATGCATGCAAATGCAATAATATGAATGCCACACTTTTAAAATCAAACTCTACAGTACAGAAGATAAAGTATACTTTCTAAAATCTAAAGATCACAAAAACCACCTAAAAATAATATACAAAATAATTTTTATAGACAAACTAGCCCTACAAATGTCTCTTCACAAAACTCTAATTTTACAGAAGCAAATGACCAAAGTAAGGCAACAGAAATAAAGTTCACATTTTTATGAATCCATAGACACCTAATTTGTATTTTTCTAATTTGTAGAACAAAAGTTATGAATTTTGCAAGTTTAAACATCTATCTTGGCCAAGTAGTTGCTAGTGACTCCAAGAGGGGGTATTTATGCTCGATAGTAGGTTCATGCCTCTAGTTTCCAAGGGAAGTGATAGAAATCTCTTCGGTTGTAGATGTGTTGTTGCCACTAGGGAGAAACAACGGTCTCTTGTTCATGGAACAATTGGATTGTTTACATTACACACTTTGCTTAAAGCAGTTGCCTGTTGCTTGCAACTTAATACTGGAGGGGGTTTGGATGATAACCTGAAGGTGGACTTCTAGTCATAGATGCAGTTGGATGGCGGTCTATGTATATTGTTGTATTGCCCAATCGAATCTCATAGGATCTTTTGTCTGGTATTGCATTGTTATGCCTTGCTCAGTTCCTATCAATTGCCCTGCTGTAATTTGTTTACCCTTCATGCCATGTTGTTTATCTAAGGAGAGCACCTCTGGTGAACTATGGACCCCGTCCAATCTTTACCATTGATACATCTTCCACTGTTACTTGTTTAATTGCTGCAAACTATCATCACCTTCCACACCATACGTTTAATCCTTTGTTACAGCAAACCGGTGATCTTGACAACCTCACTGATTCGTTGGGGCAAAGTCTTGAGTTTGTGTTGTGCAGGTTTCCATGTTGCTTGCAGCACCTGTGTGACGTTTCCTTCCTCCTACTGGTTCGATAACCTCGGTTTCTTGCTGAGGGAAGACTTGCTGTTGTGCTGCATCACACCTTGCTCTTGGGGTATCCCGATGAAGCACTACACGTTGACGTAGTGCCATCAAGCTCTTTCTGGCGCCGTTGCCGGGGAGGCTAAGGATGTCTTCACAAGGGGAGTCCTCCTCAACCTTTCTCTTTACTTTGTTTTTTGTTTGCTTAGTTTCTTTTACTTGGTTTTGTTTGCCTCTTTTTATCAAAAACTCAAAAAAAATAGTTTAGTTTGGTTTGCTTTCTCTTATCAAAAACACAAAAATTAGTTCCTACTCTAGTTGCTGGTCTATTATTGCCTTGCTTTGTCATGCTTTCTGTCAATGGATGGTTTCTTTGAAACTAGTTCTTATTGGCAAGGTGGGTTCATGGAAGAACAAAAGGATTATTATAAGGAACACCGTTTGTCACAAAAAGGGAAACACCTATGGGAACAAATTTATAAATTGAATACTATTGCTAGAGAGGTGTGCTCTACTTATAAGGTTACTTATTGCTTTGATAAAGCTTGTTGCTGTAGGAGGTATAAACACCTCCCTTTTCAATGTGAGTATAATGATAATGTTACCATATCCTCTTATGTTAAAGGAAATTATGACTTTTATGATGTGGAACAAATTGAAGAATTTATTGCCTTCAAGGGTGCATTTGAACTTCCCAATTTGCTTTAAAATACTGATGATGCACCTTATGAATATGAGGTTTATGAGATACTTAAATTTTTCTTTGATAATTACAAGGAATAAAATGGATATATTCTTGAATAGTTTAATAAATGCTTCCCACAAATGGAAGAGACTAATGCCTTGCAGGAGCCTATGGAAGAAGCAATTGTTGAAACTAGAAGGTCATTAGATGAAAAAGAGGAGAGTGATGAACAAAAGGAGGAAGAATGGATCTACCCATGCCTACCTTCTAATGAGAGTAACTCTTTACCTCTTATATTATTTGATTGTCCCCCATGCTTACCAAAGGAGGATGAATGCTATGTTTCTATGGATCCTTTTGAAATATCTACTTTGGGTAAAACCTGTGTAGGTTGTAATCCCACTATTTTTGAAAAGCATGCTTTATGTGATAGCTATATTGTTGAGTTTATTCATGATGCTACTGAAAATTATTATGAGAGATAAAAGTATGGTTGTAGAATTTTTCATGGTACTGAAACACCTCTCTATGTGCTGAAAGTTTTGAAGTTACTCTTGTTTTATCTTCCTATGCTTGTCACTTTGTTTTTTGTGAATTTATTTGTGTACAATATTACTATGCATAGGAAGTGGGTTAGACTCAAATGTGTTTTCAATTTGCTTCTTGATGCTCTCTTCAATTCATATTTCTTATGTGAGCATCTTCTCAAATTATCAAGCCTAACTTAAAGGCGTTAAAGAAAAGTACTTGTTGGGAGATAACCCAAGAGTTTTCCTGAGTCTTAGAAGTTATTACTTCAGTAATGACCTCTCCTTATCCTTTTTGTTTGCTTTTTGCGCGAAGAGTGACCTCTAATGAGAGGGAAGTAAGATTTGGGGAGTTGCGGTCCCAAACCAGATTTCTATCCTCAACAATAAAAATTTGTGAGGAGTCTATGTAAGTCGGATTGAGCTGAAAATTTACGAATAAATCCCCCCATATGTTATATAACTTTAGTTAGTTCAACACTTTTTTATTTGAGAAATAGAAGATTTTCGAAAAAATAGTTTTCTACCTGTTGGTATGTTTTGACAGATTTCTATCATTATTTGCATTTGATTCTCATTGATTCCTTTTTGAGTTCTCTTTTGGGGAATTGATATTTTTGATGGAGTTGCTACAGTAGCTTGTGTTTTTAGTAAAAAGTTTTTCTGTCCCCAAGCTAAGCCTAAAGGTCTATTATCTTTTGAATACACTAATGTTGCTAATGAAGATTGTGTGAAGTTTTGTATGAAGGAAAAATTTCAGGTGTAGAGAAAGAATGATGTAATGAGATGAAGAAAGGACAAAAGCTCAAGCTTGGGGATGCCACCCTGGTGTCACCCCAAGAAATATCCAAGAGGTACAAGTGTCAAAGCTTGGGGATGCCCAAGGCATCCCCTTCTTCATCAATAAAAAGCTCAGGTCTTTCTAGACACTTCGTTTTTATTGTTTCATGCACTGTTGTGTTGTTCTTGGAGCGTCTTAGATTTCGTTTGGTTTGCTTAGCTTGTTTAGTTTGCTTGAATAAAGTAGTTTGGACACCTATTCTCGATGTGTTGTTTAAAATAAGTTGCTTGGTGTTGGAAAGGAGTAGAAAGTTCTTGCTTGATAAGTGCAAGAGCAGCTTGCATTGACTGTGACTTAGAATTTAGCATGACATGCTAGGTGTTGTTTTGACCCTATGCTTAGTGATTATTGTTGTAGCATGTCTTGCTCCAAACAATTGGGATTGCTTAGTGTGCCTTGAAAGAACCATGCGTTGTTTTAGCATGCAAAAGCATAGTATTGTGGTATTCTCCTTTGATGCTTTGTTTGGGTTGACTTGGCACATGCTCACACCATGGTGACTATGAACAAGTCACCATATCCTCCATGATCATTTAGTCCTTGACTTGTAGTACCACTCTATGCTTTGATTAGTAATGTTTTGTTGCTCTGCATGATTATGGCCATTATTGCTCTCTTAGTTGGTTGCTCCCAGTCTTTTACTAGCCTCCACTTGTATGAGTAAGTTCTACTCATGCTTCCAACTCCCAAGAAACCAAGTTATTCCAAAGTGTCCACTATAAACTCCTATGCATCGTGTGTTACACCATCCCAAGTATATTCTTCTTTTCATCTATCTTCCAATTAAAAAGTTTTTTGTTATGTGAAAACTTATTAAAGCCCTCACAAACTTGATGGCACACTTTATATTCTTTGCCCCTAATAAACTTGAAACATTGTGTCGTCTATGTTGTATATGCTTGCACTTATACGTTGTAATTAGCAGAACCATGTTGTCATGGGGAACGTTTTCAACATTGCACTTGTACTTTGTACATAGTTGATATCATGCTCTTTTGTCTATGGATGTCACCGGTGTGAAATAAAGAGGGATGATGGGGATATGCCCACCGGGGTATACCCAGCAGGACGTTTCCGACTGGCCCAGGAATTGGCGAGTGGGCTTGCAAGACGGCGACTGGATCAAGGCCTGGTATGGATCCAAGCGACTGGGAGCTGAAGGCCCGGGCGAGTAGATAGGCCTAGTCGAGTTAGGTTAAACAATTACCGAAGCCTTAACTGATTCAGTTGAGATATGTAAACCCTAGGGAAGGTGAGTCTATATAAACCTCCCTACGGGGCGTGTAGAGGTACGTTCCATCAGACACCCAAGCGACTCGCCGCCTAGCCGCCGAGCTCGCCCATTGTACCACCATCATAATACAATCTAGCAGGAGTAGGTCTTTACCCTCCGGGGGGCCGACCTGGGTAAAACCTTGTGTCTCCGTCCTCATCTCGCACCGCAGATGGCTGGCCGCCCTTGCCCCTTGTTCTACTACTCACTGCCGATTGCAGCATCTGCCGTGACCATTCCCATGATAGTGGCGCCCACCGTGGGGCATGGCCGGTCTGGCCGGTGTTCTGCGGCGAGATCCAATCTGCCCATCAACGAGACGGTCGCCACCGGCCGCATGATAGCAATCGGCGAGATGCTCCAAATCTTGCCGAGCAGCTACGTCCCGGCGGCGCGACCCGTCACGCACAGCGTGATCCTGCCGGTCGGCACGATCAGCCTCTTCGTCGGTCTCACCGACGTCATCGTCTCGGAGGACTCGGCTCGCATCCGCGAGTCGCCGCCACGCGATCTACTCTTTGAGAGCCAGATCCGCACGATCCATCGCCTCGCCTCCGAGTACAACTCGGCCCACAGTAACGTGGCCGAAAACTCAGCGGCCGCAGAAGACGCGGCCCTCAACGACGACGCCGACTCGGCGACCCCGGCGTCACTCGCTGGATCCATCACCGCGGCTTCACCCGCGGGCTCCATCACCCAGGTCTCCAACGTGGGAGACTTCGAGGATCCCTCCATCCTTGGGATCTTCGACTTCGACTCCGGGTCGGAAAATTCCGCCGACCTCCGCGACGGGACCGGTCGCCACGCCGCGACCTACATGGCGACTGGTACCAATCCGCCGGAGGATCCCTTCTCCACCCCGATCCCTCCAAACGCCACGGCAACGGAGGTCGAGGAACTCCGCCTGAAGCTGGCGGAGGCAGTGCGCAAGGAGCAAGCCGAGTGCGAAAAATTTCGCCTCGAGCAGGTGACGGCGCAGGAGCTATCGCGCTACCACCAGCAGCGAATCAGGTCGCGCCTGAACCCCACCGTCTAGGGGCGCGCCCTGAACTTCGACGATGAAAACGACCCGGCCCGCGTGGCCGAGCGCGCGATCTGCGAGAACGCGCCACCAGGAGGAAGCGCCCGGACCCCGCCAGGGTCGACGGCGATGGGCGCCCCACCTCCACCCAACCGCACACCCCCCAAGGATCATCCACGGATAGTAGTCTCCTCACGGGAGCGGGACGCGAACGGCCTCCCACTGTTCTCCACCCCGATGGACAACCTCGTGGCGGGCCGAGCAGCAGCCGACAACATCACGGCCACCGGCGACGGCGCCCTACAGATCCAGTACGTTAGGGCCCTGCTCGCAAAAGCCGTTGAGCAGCAAAACGCAGGCGCCGACTCGCAGGGTCGAGTGTACTCGCGTTCTTCGGGAAGCAGAGCGGCCTCAAGCGGCCGCCCAATGGCGGCAAACACCCTCAACTTGCCCACCACTAGAGCTGTTGCAGCTCCAACACCGACCCGCGAACGCGGCACTCTCCACCAACGACCCTAGGCCAGCGAACAACTTCGTCGCCGCCAACGGTTAACCCATCGACGCCCGCACCCACATCATCAACAACCAAAGCTGGCGCGCACGCCAGCCCGATGACCTGCGACACACCCTAACCAATCGCCGCGACGGCGAGCCAATGGGGTCGCTAAGTCGACTTGGCCCCAAGTGCTTCGGACCGATGATCCGAGGCGAGAAGTACCCGCCGAACTTCAAGGCGCCGAAGGAGATATAAAAGTACGACCCTTCGTACGACCCTGCCGTCTGGCTCGATACATACCTCATGGCGATGGGGATCGCAGGCCACACCGACCTGCTAGCCGCCCGTTACCTCCCCCTGATGATGGAGGGGACGTGCAGGCAGTGGATCAACACCCTCCCCCAGGATAGTATCGACTCCTGGGAGGAGATGCGCGACGCCTTCGTCAGGCACTTCGAGTGCTCCTACACCCGTGCCACCACCATCGAGGACCTGGAGCAATGCGTCCAGGGACCCCGCGAGTCGACCCGCAACTGGGTCCAGCGGTGGCAAGAACTCTGGTACAACGCGGTAGGCATCCACCCGGACACCGCGATCCATTGCTTCAAGACCTCGTGCCGCTACGAGCCTTTGGTCGCCAAGCTCAAGCGACATTCTCGCACACTCGACAACATACCGGACCTCCTCGAGATCGCCAAACGGTACGCGGAGGAAGATCCAAACCAGGAAATCGACGACGAGTCGGGAGGTCAACGTCGCACGAGCGGCAACGACAGCGGACGACGGTCCGACCTACGCTATAGAAACACTCGCCTCACCGGCAAGCGCCGCAGTGACGGGCGAGTCAACTTCGTCGCCAACGCCGGGCACGCACAACGCGAGCCCAAAAGTTTTCGCCGCGACGGAGGACAACGCCGCGACGGCGGCAACTACATGGCCAAGCCAAGGTTCGACCCCGCGGCCCTCCTTAACCAACCTTGTGCGTTTCATAGTAGGGAAGGGAAGCCCTCAACGCACACGACCGCCGACTGCCACACCCTCAGGGAGATCGAGAAGGCACGACGAGCACGGGAGGACCCCGACAATGACCCGCCAAACGGCGGAAAATTTGGCAAAGTGGTCGGCTCGCTCCATACCTTCATAGGCTTCAACACGAAGCACGAGAAGAAGGTCATCACACGCGTCGTCGCCGTCAATGCGGTGGCTCAGGTGGACGTTCCCCAGTTCCTCAACTGGTCGGAGCAGCCCATCACCTAGAGCCGCCAGGACCACTCGCCACGCATCGAGTACCCAGGCCGAGTCGCCCTGGTGGTCAAGCCTAAGGTCGGCGACTACTGGCTCCCCAAGACATTGATGGATGGCGGCAGCTCCATCAACATCCTGTACCTAGACACCTTCAGGCGGCTGCGGCTCCCGCAGTCGATGATCGAGACAACCCACACCACGTTCCATGGCATCCTCCCCGGTCGGAAGGCGTACCCGATCAGCAAGGTCATGCTGCCCGTCACCTTCGGCACACCAGCAAACTTCCGCACCGAGCAGATCGTCTTCGAGTTGGTACCCTTCGACAACCCCTACCACTGCGTCCTGGGGCGCCAGGCGTTCGCCAAGTTCATGGCAGCGCCCCACTACGCGTACAACGCGATGAAGCTCCCCGGGCCGTGTGGCGTCATAACCATCAACGGCGACCCCGACATGGCCGCCGAATGCGAGGCCAAAGGAGCAGAACTCGCCGACGCCGTCATCGCGGCAGAAACCAACCACGCCGATGAGCTCGCCAAGTACGCGAGCGGGGTCAACAACGACGACCCCACCATACTCAAGAAGCCCAACTCGGAGGGCGCAAACACCTCAACCTTCGAGGCAACGACGCACACCCGCACCGTCGAGCTGGTCCCAGGCGACTCCAGCCAAACGGTGACGATCGGGACAGGCATGAGCCCAGCCTAGGAAGGCACGGCCATCGAGTTCCTCCGTGAGAATAGGGACATCTTCGCATGGAAGCCATCTGACATGCCTGGTGTCCCTAGGGAGCTCGCTGAGCACAAACTAAATGCCGACCCCAAAGTGCGACCCGTCAAACAGTCGCTGCGGCCCTTCAATGAAGAGCGCCGCCGAGCCATCGCCGAGGAGGTGCAGCGTCTACTCGCTGCAGGCTTCATCCGGCCAATCAAGTACTCCAAGTGGCTGGCAAACCCAGTCCTGGTCGACAAGAAGAACGGGACCTGGAGGATGTGCATCGACAACACAAATTTGAACAGCGCCTGCCCGAAGGAGCAGTTCGTCCTCCCGCGGATCAACCAAATAATCGACTCTACCGCAGGCTTGGAGTCGCTATGTTTCCTCGACGCCTACTCTGGATACAACCAGATCAAAATGGCCGTCGAGTACGAGGAGAAGACGGCGTTCATCACGCCATTCGGAGCCTTCTGCTACACCGCCATGACCTTCGGCCTCAAGAACGCCGGAGCGACCTACCAGCGGTGCATGCAAGAGTGCCTCGCGAGCCAAATTGGCCGCAACATCCACGTCTACATCGATGACGTGGTCGTAAAATCCGCTCGCCAGGGCGATCTACTCGCCGACCTGGCGGAAACATTCGCCAACCTGTGAAAATACAAGATAAAGCTTAACCCAGGAAAATGCACCTTCGGTGTACCAGCAGGACAACTACTGGGGTACGTCGTCTCTAAGCGAGGTATTGAGGCGAACCCTACCAAGATCGACACGATCGCCCGACTCGGCAAACCTGAGTGCCTGCGCGACGTCCAGAAGCTGGCCGGGCGAGTAGCGGCTCTCAGTCGCTTCATCCCCCTCCTGGGCGAAAAGGCAATGCCCCTATACCGCCTGATGCGCAAGAACCCCACCTTCCAGTGGGAGAAGGGGCAGATGACGCGCTCCGCGACCTCAAGAAGGTGCTACTCGCCGCACCACTACTCGCCGCCCCGCCGACAAAGAACCCATGCTGGTCTACGTCGCGGCGTCCGAGCGCGTCGTCAGCGCCGTCATGGTCGTCGAACGGCCAGAAGAAGGAATGGAGCGCCCAGTACAACGACCGGTGTACTACATCAGCGAGGTCCTCACCGAGTCGCGCCAGCGATACCCGTAGTACCAGAAACTGGTATACGCGGTCTTCAGAGCACAGCGGCGCCTGCCGCACTACTTCCAGGAACACCCAATCACGGTCGTCTCCTCAGCACCATTGCAGGACATCATCCGCAACCGCGAGGCGACCGGGCGGGTCGCCAAGTGGGCCGTCGAGATCGGCGTCCACAACATCAAATACGAGTCACGAAAACCGATCAAGTCGCAGGCTCTAGCGGACTTCATCGCTGACTGGGAAGAGGCCCAGCAGCCAGAGAAGCTGCCATACCTCCATTACTGGAGCCTGCACTTCGACGGCTCCAAGAACGCGGACGGCGCAGGGGCAGGGATCGTGCTGACTTCACCGAAGAGCGACAAGCTCCGCTACGTCCTCTGCCTCGACTTCACCCCCTGCACCAACAACATGGCCGAGTACGAGGCACTACTCCACGGCATGCGGGCCACCAGGGAGATGAACGTCAACCGCCTACGCTGCTACGGAGACTCCGACCTCGTCGCCGGGCAAGTCGCTGGCACCTGCGACGCCGTTTCCCCCACCATGGCAGCATACCGCCAAGCAGTGGACAAGCTGGGTGGACACTTCACAGGCTACTCCGTCGAGTGGATCGACAGGCGGAAGAACGAGGAGGCCAACGCACTCTCTCGCATTGGGTCGGCTCGACTCGCACCACCCGCCGGGGTCTTCCTGGACACGATCACCAAGCCATCAGTCTCTCCCCCAAGGGAGATCGACATCGGAGTCCCGCTGCAGCCAGAGGCAGCCCTGGTCGCACTCGTCACCGAGCCCGACGACTGGACCAAGCCCTACGTCGCCTACCTGGAGGCCGGCACCTTGCCGGCAGACGAGACGGACGCTTGGATGATCGCACGCTGATGCAAGTCCTACACCATCATCGACGGCGAGCTCCACAAGCGCAGCGTCACCGGCGTGTTCCAACGCTGTGTCCAACCCGCCGAAGGACGCAAGATCCTCCACGACATCCACTCCGGCGACTGTGGCCACCACGCCGGCGCCCGCTCTCTGGTCGCCAAGGCTATGCGGCATGGCTTTTACTGGCCCACCGCACACGCCGATGCCGTCGACATTGTCCAGCGGTGCGCCGGGTGCCAGAAGTACACCAACCAGACGCACGTGCCGAGCTCAGCGCTCAAGACAATCCCCATCACCTGGCCATTCGCCGTGTGGGGCATGGACATGGTAGGCCCCTTCAAAAAGGCTCCCTCTGGCTACACCCACCTCCTGGTCGCGGTCGACAAATTCACAAAGTGGGTGGAGGCCAAACCAGTCCGGAAGTGCGACGGGAAGACCGCCACAAAATTCCTATGCGAGCTCATATATTGCTCCGGGTTCCCAGACAGCATCATCACGGACAACGGCACCAACTTTGCCAAAGGAGCCATGGCCGAGTTCTGCGAAGAACACCACATCCGGCTCGATCTCGCGTCAGTCGCCCACCCGGAATCCAACGGCCAGGCGGAACGGGCCAATCAAAGCATCATCCACGGCCTGAAGCCGCGACTCCAAGTACCACTCGAGCGCACCGCCGGGTGCTGGGTCGAGGAGCTACCCTCCGTCATCTGGGGCATCCGCACCTCGGTCAACAGGTCGACAGGATTCACCCCCTTCTTCATGGTGTACGGCGTCGAGGCAGTCATGCCCACCGACCTCGAGCACGACTCGCCGCGGGTCGTCCACTACACGGAGGCTGCGAATGAACTCGCCCGCCAGGACGGAGTCGATCAACTCGACGAGGCACGTGACCTTGCTTGATCACGCACCGCCATCTACCAGCAAGGACTCCGCCGCTACCACAGCCGGCGGGTGAAAACTCGCTCCTTCCAGGAAGGCGACCTAGTGCTGCGCCTCATCCAGGACAAGAAGGGCATGCACAAGCTTTCCCCTCCGTGGGAGGGACCATTCGCCATCGGGCGCGTACTCGGCAACGATGCCTACTACCTCATCGACGTCCGCGGGGACGGCAAACTCGACGTCAAGCGACCGTGGAATGTAAACCTCCTACGGAAGTTCTATTCCTAGAACTCCACATATGTACCCTCCAGTCGCTATGAAATAAAAGAATTGGTTACCGCAAATCGCGCCTACTCTCCATGTCTTGTGCAACTCGCACTCGTAATAACAGCGTCAGGCTAACCGTAGAAGTCAACCTTTGGTACAGCGACCGGCACGGCCAAGTAGTGCGATGCAAGAGCACTGGGTCACCTCAGGTTTTGCATCGTCCACGAAAAACGCCTACCCGGATCCCCATTGGAGTGGCCTAGCCCGACTGGCTCTACGAGCCAAGACAACTGCCTTCGCTTCTCATAGCAACCATGATCCTCCGCATCCTCCACATAGCGACTCGAACAGCCAAGTACCACGCTCGGGGACTGACGACCAGTTCAGCGCGAGCGGCTCGGGAAAACGCCAAGTATGAGAGCATGCCCAGGACTCGCCATGCGACTGACCCAACGGGCCAGGCAGGAGTGATGCACTCAAACTAACGCGCCAAGTCCTCACCCACCCTCGAGTCGCGCCTAGAACAACCAAGTACCACGCTCGGGGACTCGGCCACCCGACCTTGTTCGCGCAAGGGAAAACGGTGAAGTACAGAGCGCTCAAGGGAGTCGCCTTGCGACTGGCTCTCCGAGTCTGGGCGAGTCGACCACAATAACAAAACATTCAAAAACCACAAACACATCACACACGAGGTAAACCCCACAAAAAGGGCGGACGCGCTCGGGGACTCGTTCAACCCTCAATCGGAAAACACATGACAAGTCACAAAACAAACACGATATCTCATTAATAGCATGTCGCAATCATCTCAGAATACAAAATATGCCCAAACGGCAGATCTGCTACTAACGCCCCAGGGCAAACTATTCTATTCCGCAGGCTTCGACGACGACTCGCCAGAACCCTTGCGATTGCGGATGAAGGGAGTGTACGGGTTCGATGGATACGTCGTCAGCTCACCCGCCATCGCCGCACGAAAGGGATGCTCGACCTTGAAGTCCCGATGCTGCTGCTCGGGGTCGTTGGGCGCGACGACCGTCTCCTGGTAAGGAAGGAGGTCGCCCATCGCCCATACGCGCTCGGAGTACACTGCGGCGCGACCCGTCAACTTGAGCACCTCTGAGATCTCCACCGCGCCAGTCGATGACGGGTAGCCACTCGTCACGTCGTCCAGATCGAAATCCTCTGGAAAGTGAGCAAGCCGAAGGCTAAGCGTCGTCGCCGCTCCGCGCCGGAACGACGATCGCTTCATGAAACTCAACGACCGACGGCGCCTTCTCCAAGTACTTCCACACCTCGACGAGGTCGCTGGTAATTACTTCCGTGGGCGATATCTCCTGGAGGTAGGCTCGGATGCATGTCGCTGACAACGTCGCCGAGTCGACGAGCGTGGCCACACATTGTCGCGCGTCGAACGAGCTCGCCTCTTCCGCGCTATCAAGGATGCGACCTGCGAATAGAAGATAACAGTGAGTACGTTGGACATCACAAAAATGCATATGCAATAGGCAGGGGCAGACACACTCACCAATCAAGGGACGGGAGAGATCCATGATGAAGCTCTGAAGGGATGTGTAATCATCCTGAAGCCCAACAACAAGGGCGTCAGAAACCTTACGTTCTTCCGCGGCGGCCGTAACGGCGGCCTTGGCTCGACCATCCGCCGAACTTGCTTCTTCTTTCGCCTCCCTCAGCTCGCGCTCAAGGTCAGCGATCCGCTTCTCAGCCGAGCTCAATGCCGATTGAGCCGCTGCCAACTCACCCGCTGGGACAAGTCCCTGGCGAGCCTCCTCTGCCTTCACGGCAACTGCCTGAAGCCCCTTATTCGCCTCTTGGACGGTGGCCAGTTCCTTCTCCGCGCGGTGTTTTGCTGCCAATCGGTCAGCCAACTCACGTTGCAGACCCTGCACACAATTCAAACAGTTAACCAAAGCGAAATGCTAAGTGCCCACCCGCTGAAATTCAGCGAGTGCGCAGTCGGGGACTGGCGATAAAACAAAAATCCTAAGTGCCCACCCGCTGAAATTTAGCGAGTACGCACTCGGGGACTGGCGATCAAAAAATCCTAAGTGCCCACCCGCTGAAATTCAGCGAGTGCGCACTCGGGGACTGGACGCGAAAAATAACAACAAGACACTAAAAGAATCAGACCGTTGCAACACATCGGCCTGATCCTCGGGGACTGGACATACCTGGATGGCTGCGCCAAGCATGCCATGAAGTTGTATCGCATCCACGGACGCAAGGAGAGCCGGCGTGTGCCCACGACGTAGCTCGACCTCCGCGTCAGCGACCCCAGGTGCATGGCTCGAGGGTGAGGTCCCACTCGCTGTAGCCGCTCTAGCCATGAAGCGCGGGAACGTTGCGATAGAGGCACCGGCGCCAAAGGAGGCCGGCTCGGCCACCCCAGGCGAGGGAGCACCCTCCTTCGTGGGTACGGCCGCCTCCGTTGCGGGTTCATTCGAAGCGACCGCCGTGTCGTCGGAGATCGTGACGACATCGTCGCCCTTGGCTTTCTTGGCGCCATCCGTAGAAACGACGACTTCGTCCGCCTTCCTCTTCCGGGAGGGATCCTCTTCGCTGACGACGGGCGGCACCTTAGCCACGGTTGGATGGCCTATTTTCTTCGCTTCGGTCCTAGAAATTGATTGCGTGAGCAAGATAATTCAAGTACAATGAAAGACGAAAGAAGGTGAGCAAACTCACTTAGCGACTGGAATGAAGCGTAGCCCGGTGCGGATGCCGGCCGGCTTCTCCAGTTCGGGGCCCAGTTGGCGACTGAGGCCCATTTCCAAGACGTCGTGCGCCCAACACACGGATGGTTTCTTCGTCGTCGAGGCTGCGACGGGAGCCTCTGAGACATCTTCAGCGGGAGCTTCCTTGCGAGGTGAAGTCTCCGCGACCGGAGCGGCCCCTAGTCCAGAGACTGGTTGGCGGTTGGCGGAGTATCGTGGGATCGCCGCCTCGCCCTCCGGGGTCGCCTCGGCAACGTAGAACCAAGACTTTTTCCAGTCGCTCGCCGCCTTGGCGGGTAGCATCAAGTCAAAGAACGAAGCCTTCGACTTCAGCTGGAATGTCAGGCCGCCCGCGGCAAGCATTGGGCCGCCCGCTTCCTCGCGACTGATCCGTCCGTGGAACAGATCTTGCCATAGAGGGAAGTAGGGCCGGCATCCCAGGTAGCACTCGCAGAATGCCACGAAGATGGCGAGCTGCTCGATGCTGTGTGGACCCAGGTCCGACGGTTGGATCCCGTAGTAGGCGCAGAAGTGCCGGAAGAACAGGGACGTAGGGAATCCTAGCCCCCGTTCTAGGTGGCTGGTGAAGCAGATAAATTCTCCCTCGCGCGGGATCCCGGCCTCCTCGAAGGACGCCAGTTGTGCCCTCGTACACTTAGATCTACCCCAAGGCTCGGTGAAGGGGGCCATGGCGGAAGGATTTGTGGGGGGTCGGAGGATTTCGGGTCGGCTGGATCGCGATGCGAAGGAAGGCGAAAGTGCGTGCAATCGGAGGAAATGGCGAGAAGATGGTTCCCTGATCGCCTGCCATTCCCCTTATATAGCGGTTGTTACCCGCCAAATCAGGGAGTCGTTACTACGCGGTGATTACGCCAAAAGTTACCGTTGGATTTCCCCAACGGCTAGTTTGACCACGTTTAACGGTCCAACTTCAGCCACTCGGCTCGCCGACCCGATCACTACGACAGTGACTAAGTGTTTTGCCGACTCGACTCGCCAAAGCTGCGATCAGGATGACTGGTGGTTTCCTTCGTGTAGGAGCCCGCCGACGATTCGACTGGATGCTTGCTTTGAAGCCGTATACTCCGACTACCAGCAACCACCTGCGCCCAATCAACGACGGCCTCGGGGACTACTGATGGGGATATGCCCACCGGGGTATACCCAGCAGGACGTTTCCGACTGGCCCAGGAACTGGCGAGTGGGCCTGCAAGACGGCGACTGGATCAAGGCCTGGTATGGATCCAAGCGACTGGGAGCTGAAGGCCCGGGCGAGTAGATAGGCCTAGTCGAGTTAGGTTAAACAATTACCGAAGCCTTAACTGATTCGGTTGATATATGTAAACCCTAGGGGAGGTGAGTCTATATAAACCTCCCTACGGGGCGTGTAGAGGTACGTTCCATCAGACACCCAAGCGACTCGCCGCCTAGCCGCCGAGCTCGCCCATTGTACCACCATCATAATACAATCTAGCAGGAGTAGGTCTTTACCCTCCGGGGGGCCGAACCTGGGTAAAACCTTGTGTCTCCGCCCTCATCTCGCACCGCAGATGGCTGGCCGCCCTTGCCCCTCGTTATACTACTCGCTTCCGATTGCAGCATCTGTCGTGACCATTCCCACGACAAGGGAGATTGTAAATCCATGGAGTTATGTATTTTGTGTTAGAGAAACGTCTGGGTCGCTCACCTAAGCCATGCCTAATCATGGTGGAAACTTGCAGCATCACCATAATGAGCTATCTATGAAGCATTCTCAATAAAAAGCTATGCACATAGTAAATAAAAAGATTGATGAGATGCTCATTGTATGCTTGCCTTGTCATTTTGGTTATGGGATAGCTCCTGTACAATGTGCAAGGGGTACCCCGTTGGCGGTTCTCTATGATACGCATGTACTTACTATGACAAGAACTTACAGGTGACTAAAGTTGAGTAGCATGAGGTGTGGCCCTCGTATTCAGGACTTGAGATTGCCAACTTATACTTTGTCAAGCATATACTCCATAGTTTGTTCACTTTAACCTTAATCACTTCAAGATGCTTATGATAGGGGCAATGAGGGCTGAAAGCTAACAAGTACCATAATTTTTGGAAGCTCTTTTCGAAACTTGAAATCCCTGCTTCCCTTTATGAAGGGCCTTTTCTCTACTATTATATTGAGTCTCCACCTTCTACCTTTAGGCACCATTAATAGAGCATAGTTGCCATTCTGTGTGCAGTGTCCAAATAATTATTGATTGATGCATATTGTGATATTGCTTGTTCTTGTGCTACTTGTATCTAGTCACTCTTACGAACTTTGAAGGTGTCCTATGCATCTATTTGCTACTCCATGAGGGACAAGTTGACTGCCACTATGCCATGTTTTCTTTATGTGAAACAAACAAACATTTTTCAATGCATGTTATTCATAATCTTTGTTTGTAGCCTTTCTTGTTGCATGCATAGTTACTTTGTCTTATTGTTAGAAATCCATCTTTCATGCACATGTTTAGAGTTCTTTGATCCCAGCTTTCAATGCTTGCAAATGGTTTCATCTTGGTTTTGATGGTGCATGTCACCTCAAAAATTATTGTTTTTATCACTTACCTACTCGAGGACGAGCAGGAGTTAAGCTTGGGGATGCTTGATACGTCGGAAACGTATCTATAATTTTTTATGCTCCATGCTTGTTTAGTATCTACTTTTCTTTGCTTTGTCTACACTTTGAGGTGTTTTTATATCTTTTCTAGAACTAACCTATTAACAAGTTGCCACAGTGCCAGTTGCCTGTTTTCTTCTATTTTTGGTTCCAGAAAGGCAGAAAATCAATATTCTCGGAATTGGACGGGGCAAAAGACAAAGTCAATATTTTACCGTGGGTGACACAAAGTCCAGAGGAGAGACGGAGAGGCGCCACAGGGCGGCCAAACCCCCCCTAGGCGCAAGTGGGCCCAGCCTGCGCCTAGGCAGGGTGTGGCCCCCCTGGTCACCTCCTAGCCTCGCTTTTTCGCCTATAAGAAGCCCCCAATACAGAAACCCTAGGCACCCGATCAAAACTCCACGAAACCTTCTATAGTCGCCACCATCGTCGTCCCTAGATCGAGGCGATCTGAAGTTCTTCCCGGCACCCTGCCGGAGGGGAAATCATCCCGGAGGCCTTCTTCTCCGGTATGAAGTGTGAGTAGTTCCACATTGGACTATGGGTCCATGTAGTAGCTAGATGGTTGTATCTCCTTCTTGTGCTTTCATGTATAGATCTTGTGAGCTCCATTCATGATCAAGATCTAATCTATTTGTAATCATGCATGTTGTATTTGCGGGGATCGGATGGATATTGAGATTACTATGTCAGATTGATTAATGGTTTTGTCTATTTGATACTATCATGTCTGTGTTGTTTGTGATCTTGCATGCTCTCGTTGTTAGTAGCTATCTTGGCCAATTAGTTGCTAATGACTCCAAGAGGGGACATTTATGCTCGATAGTGGGTTCATGCCTCTAGTTTCCAAGGGAAGTGATAGAAATCTCTTCGGTTGTAGATGTGTTCTTGCCACTAGGGAGAAAACAACGATCTCTTGTTCATGGAAAAAGTGGATTGTTTACCTTACACACTTTGCTTAAAGCAGTTGTTTGTTGCTTGTGATACGTCGGAAATGTATCTACAATTCGTGATGCTCCATGCTTGTTTAGTATCTAATTTGCTCTGCTTCGTCTACACTTTGAGGTGTTTTTATAACTTTTCTGGAACTAACCTTTTAACAAGTTGCCACAGTGCCAGTTACCTGTTTTCTTTTGTTTTTGGTTCCAGAAAGGCAGAAAAACAATATTCTCCGAATTGGACGGGACAAAAGCCAAAGTCAATATTTTACCGTGGGCGACACGAAGTCCAGAGGGGAGACGGAGAAGCGGACCAGGGCGACCAGACCCCCTAGGAGTGGGGGGGCCACCCCGCGCCTAGGTAGGGTGTGGGGCCCCTGGCCGCCTCCCAGCCTCGCCTCTTCGCCTATAATAAGCCCCTGATGTAGAAACCCTAGGCACCCAATCAAAACTCCACGAAACCTTCTGTAGCCACTACCACCGTCGTCCCTAGATCGGGGGGATCTGAATTTCTTCCCGGCACCCTGCCAGAGGGGAGATCATCCCGGAGGCCTTCTCTCCGGTATGAATCGTGAGTAGTTCCACCTTGGACTATGGGTCCATGTAGTAGCTAGATGGTTGTATCTCCTCCTTGTGCTTTCTTGTATAGATCATGTGAGATTCGTTCATGATCAAGATCTAATCTATTTGTAATCATGCATGTTGTGTTTGCGGGGATCCGATGGATATTGAGATTACTATGTCAGATTGATTAATGGTTTTGTCTATTTGATACTATCATGTCTGTGTTGTTTGTGATCTTGCATGCTCTCCATTGTTAGTAGCTATCTTGGCCAAGTAGTTGCTAGTGACTCCAAGAGGGGGTATTTATGCTCGATAGTGGGTTCATGCCTCTAGTTTCCAAGGGAAGTGACAGAAATCTCTTTGGTTGTAGATGTGTTGTTGCTACTAGGGAGAAAACAACGGTCTCTTGTTCATGGAACAAGTGGATTGTTGACCTTACACACTTTGCTTAAAGCAGTTGTCAGTTGCTTGCAACTTAATACTGGAGGGGGTTCGGATGATAACCTCAAGGTGGACTTCTAGTCATAGATGTAGTTGTATGGCGGTATATGTATATTGTTGTATTGCACAATCGAATCTCATAGGATCTTTTTGTCTAGTATTGCATTGTTATGCCTTGCTCAGTTCCTGTCAATTGCCCTGATGTAATTTGTTTACCCTTCATGCCATGTTGTTTATCTAAGGAGAGCACCTCTAGTGAACTATGGACCCCGGTCCAATCTTTACCATTGATACATCTTCCACTAGTACTTTTTTACTTGCTGCAAACCATTACCTTCCACACCATATGTTTAATCCTTTGTTATAGCAAACCGATGAGCTTGACAACCTCACTGATTCATTGGGGAAAAGTCTTGAGTTTGTGTTGTGCAGGTCTCCGCGTTGCTTGCAACACCTGTGTGACGTTTCCTTCCTCCTGCTGGTTCGATAACCTCTGTTTCTTACTGAGGGAAAACTTGCTGTTGTGCTGCTTCAAACCTTACTCTTGGGGTTCCCAACAGGCTCCACGTCAGCCATCAAGTTCTCTAGCGCCGTTGTCGGGAGGCTAAGGAGGTCTTCACAAGGGGAGTCCTTCACTTCCTTTATCTTTACTTTGTTTTTAGTTTGCTTAGTTTCTTTTGCTTGGTTTTGTTTGCCTCATTTCAAAAACTCCAAAAAAATTAGTTTAGTTTGGTTTGCTTTCTTTATTCAAAAACAAAAAAAAATAGTTCCTACTCTAGTTTAGTTTTTGGCTTGCTCCACCTTTGCCAAAATGAACTCCGCTGAGAACACCAAGTTGTGTGACTTCACTAGCACAAACAACAATGATTTCCTTAGCACTCCTATTTCTCCACCTGCTCTTGATGCTACCTTTTATGAAATTAAGCCTTCTTCGTTGAATGTTGTGATGAGAGAGCAATTTTCTGGTGCTAGTTCTGATGATGCTGCTGCCCATCTCAATAACTTTGTTGAACCTTGTGAGATGCAAAAGTATAAGGATGTAGATGGAGATATTATTAAGCTCAAGCTGTTTCCTTTCTCTTTGAGAGGGAAAGCTAAAGAATGGTTGCTATCCTTGCCTAGAAATAGTATTGATTCTTGGACTAAGTGCAAAGATGCTTTTATTGGAAAGTACTATCCTCCTGTTAAGATTATATCTATGAGATGTGACATTATGAAATTTAAACAACTTGATAATGAACATGTTGCTAAAGCTTGGGAAAGAATGAAGTATTTGGTTAAGAATTGTCCCACTCATGGACTCACTGCTTGGATGATTATCCAGACTTTTTATGCAGGTTTGAACTTCTATTCAAGAAACCTGTTGGATTCAGCTGCTAGAGGTACCTTCATGGGCCTCACTTTGGGTGCTGCAACAAAGCTCCTTGACAATATGATGGTTAATTACTCTGAATGGCATACTGAGAGAGCTCCACATGGTAAGAAGGTAAATTCTATTGAAGAAACCTCCTCTTTGAGAAATAAGATTGATGCTATTATGGCTATGCTTGTTAATGGGAAAGCTCCTCTAGATCCTAATAGTGTTCCCTTAGCCTCTTTGGTTGGTCAAGAAGAGCAAGTTGATGTGAACTTCATTAGAAACAACAATTTTGGCAACAATACTTATGGTAATTATAGGCCTTATCCTCCTAGTGGAAATACTTATCAGGCTAGTTCTGGAATGCCTAGTGAAGAGAGGATTCTAGAAGTTGAGAGGTCCACGAAAAACTTTATGCAAATGCAATATGAGCAAAACAAGATTTTCGCTAAAACTATGGAGGAACAATCTATTATTTTGAAAAATATTAGTCATCAGCTTGAGAATCTGAATAGATAAATTCCTAGTTTACAGTCAAAAAATTTGAGTGCTGAAAAAAATAGTTCCTCTTTGTTTGAAGCACAGTCCTCCATGATTAATAAAATGGCTGCTAAACCTGAAACCATGGAAAGTACCTTTGCTGCTACTCATGCCATACAAGTCACTATTGATGAAAATGTTAGGCTGTTAGCTCAACTTCATGCTAAGTGGGAAAGGGAAGCTGAAATTGATAGAAACAATAGTGTGTGCACCATCACTAGAATGGATACCACTAAACCACTAGAAGTCCCTATTCCTCCTCCTACTATTCGTAAGCCTAATGTGTCTACTACTAGTGATGCTAAGTTTGAATTTGATATAGATGGTGGCAATATTTCTGAAGTGATTTTGTTCCTGCAAAAGCTTGCTAGAAGTCCTGATGCTAGTGATATGCATGTTGCTTTCACTAAACACATTACAGATGCTGTTGTGAAAATTAAGGAAGATAAGCTAAAACACAAAGCTTCTATTCCTAGGAAAGTAGAAGATAGTTCGGAACTCATTATTAATATGCAAGTGAATGACTTTGATCTCAAAGCTTCATGTCATCTTGGTTCTAGTGTCTATATTATGCCTAGGAAGATTTATGAAATACTTGATTTGCCACCTTTGAAAGATTGCTATTTGGATGTCCCACTCAATGATAATGCTAAAAAGAAACTCATGGGGAGTATTAATGATGTTCACATTATGGTTAACAATGCTTATGTCCCTATGGATTTCTATGTTTTGGATGTTGAATACAATGCTTCTTGTCCTATTACTTTGGGAAGACCTTTCTTAGAACTGTTGGTGCCATCATTGATATGAAAGAAGGCACCATTAAATATAATTTTCCATTCAAGAAAGGTATTGAACGCTTCCCTATTAGGAGAGAGAAGTTGCTTTTTGCTCCTCCTTTGAAAGCAAGGTTTGATGTTAATGCTTCTTCATTTGAAAATACTTGATTCTTCTTGCTTTTTTGTGCCTAACTTAAAGGTGTTAAAGAAAAGTACGTGTTGGGAGATAACCCAAGAGTTTTATTGAGTCTTGGAAGTTATTACTTCTGTAATGACCTCTCCTTATCCTTTTTGTTTGCTTTTCCAAGAATGACCTCTAATGAGAGAGAAGTAAGATTTGGGGAGTTGCTGTCCCGAAACAGATTTATGTCCTCCACCAAAAACATTCGTGAGAAGTCTCTGTATCTCGAATTGAGCTGAAAATTTACGAATAAATCCACCAGTATGTTAGCTAACTTTAGTTACTTCAGAACTTTTTTATTTGAGCAACATAAGATTTTCGAAAAAATCGGTTTCTACCAGCTGGTCTGTTTTGACAGATTTCTGCCATTATTTACATTTGCTTCTTATTGATTCCTTTTTGAGTTCTCTTTTGGGTAATTGAGCTTTTTAAAGGAGTTATTACAGTAGCTTGTGTTTTTAGTGAAAAGTCTTTCTATTCCAAAGATTTTCCTAAAGGTCTATTATCTTTTGAATACACTAATGTTGCTAATAAAGATTGTGTGAAGTTTTGTATGAAGGAAAAATATTAGGTGAGAGAGAATGATGTAATGAGATGAAGAATGGACAAAAGCTCAATCTTGGGAATGCCACCCCGGTTTCACCCCAAGAAATATCCAAGAGGTACAAGCGACAAAGCTTGGGGATGCCCAAGGCATCCCATTCTTCATCAATAAAAAGCTCAGGTCTGTCTAGACACTTCGTTTTTATTGTTCCATGCACAAGTTGTGTTGTTTTTGGAGCGTCTTAGTTTTCATTAGGTTTGCTTAGTTGTTTAGTTTGCTTGAATAAAGTAGTTTGGACCCCCATTCTCGTTGTGTTGTTTCAAATAAGTTGCTTGGTGTTGGAAAGGAGTAGGAAGTTCTTGCTTGATAAGTGCAAGAGGAGCTTGCATTGACTGTGACTTAGACTTTGGCATGACATGCTAAGTGTTGTTTTGACCTTATGCTTAGTGATTATTGCTGTAGCATGTCTTGTTCCAAAAAATTGGGATTGCTTAGTGTGCCTTGAAGAAATTATGCAATGTTTTAGCATGCAAAAGCATAGTATTTTGGTATTCTCCTTTGATGCTTTGTTTGGGTTGACTTGGCACATGCTCACACCATGTTGTGACTATGACAAGTCACCATAGCCTCTATGATCATTTATTACTTGACTTGTAGTACCACTCTATGCTTTGGTTAGTAATGTTTTGTCGCTCTGCATGATTATGGCCATTATTTCTCTCTTAGTTGGTTGCTCCCAGTATTTTGCTAGCCTCCACTTGTATGAGTAAGTTCTACTCATGCTTCCAACTCCCAAGAAACCAAGTTATTCCAAAGTGTCCACTATAAACTCCTATGCATGGTGTGTTACACCATTCCAAGTATATTCTTGTTTTCAGCTATCTTCCAATTAAAATGTATTTTGTTATGTGAAAACTTAGTGATTAAAGCCCTCACAAACTTGATGGCACACTTTATATTCTTTGCCCCTAATAAACTTGAACCATTGTGTCATCTATGTTGTATATGCTTGCACTTATACGTTGGAATTAGCAAAACCGTGCTGTCACGGGGAACGTTTTCAACATTGCACTTGTACTTTGTACTCAGTTGATATCATGCTCTTTTGTCTATGGATGTCACCGGTGTGAAATAAAGAGGGAACTTGTAAGTCCATGTAGAGAAACGCCTGGGCCGCTATCCTAAGCCATGCCTAATCATGGTGGAAACTTGCAGCATCACCATAGTGAGCTATCTATGAAGCATCATCAATAAAAAGCTATGCATATAGTAAATAAAAATATCGTTGAGATGCTCATTGTTTGCTTTCCTTGTCATTTTGGTTATGGGATAGCTCATGTACCATGTGCAAGGGGTACCCCGTTGGCGGTTCTCTATGATACGCATGTACTTACAATGACAAGAACTTACAGGTGACTAAAGTTGAGTATCATGAGGTGTGGCCCTATGTAACATCCCAAAAATATAAAACAAGGATCATCAAACTCTAATCACTAAAATTAGGGTTAACAAAAACTTTGATTAATTTAAAATCATATGAATGCATGTGTGAATGAGATGATTTGATAGATGCATGAATGGACTTGTGTGATTAACCTAAATAGAAATAAATGGTTTAAAGGTGAAAATAACATTATATAAAACATTTCCATGCAAAAACAAAACAAGAGAAAATCAAAAACAAATAAAATAAAGCAAATGGTCATTTTTGCCAATCTTGCTCACTAGGTCACTTTGAGTGTTTCTAGTTGAAGATTTCAAACATAAACTTTTCCAACTCTTTAAACCCCTTGCTAGAACAAGTAAAAGTGAATCAAAGTCCACCTTTCGAACTTGCAGAAACATTTGGCAACCTCATTCAAATCACAATTCAAAATTGAATCTTTATCATATGTGAAGATCACCCATTTTCAAAACCCAACCAAACCAGTGCCCCTTGACTAATCCAACTAACCAGACACTCCCTAGTATATGCCTAGCAAACCCACCAAGTTTAAATCCAAAATTCAAATTTAAAGTTCTTGCGGCCATTTCATCCAACACCTTGCAGATACAAATCAAACAAACCTCAAACACTATAGTGTACAGTAAAATTGTCCTAACTTGTTCCCTATCTAGCTCACACTACACCCTCAGTAGATCATCTAACTAGTTTAACCCCTCTAGCTCACTGTAAGCAAGACCTTGCCATTAATGGCAAGCAGGTCGAGCCTCACCTTGCCACCCCATTGTCGACAGCAAGCTAGGAGTAACACTAAACCTAACGAGCATGTCTAGCAGGCACCCCACCATCCATCGCCACTCCCTGTCCCAGCCCCGAGCAATGCCAGCCCTTGGACCACACGACACGCCCATGCCAAACCTCTCTGCGCGCGAGCCGAGAGCGCGCCAGTGCGCCACCCTCGACCAGCACACACAAACCGCGCGCCGCCCTTGCCGCGTGCGTGCGTGATCACCACCGTCCCAGCAACTCCGCAGACATGCCCGTTCGCCGCCGCGCGGACCACGCGCGCTGTGCGACATTAAAATCGCGGTCGGACCCGCTCAGAGCACCACGATGTTCCGACCGATCAGCACCGCCCCACGCCTCGCCACCGTGTTGTTGAGCTTCGCCAGGGATCACCGCACCGCCCCCTACCGTCGCCCATGCCAGTAGCCCTCTGTGTCGTCGACCACGACGAGCTCTGCCCGCGCCCGTCGGTCCCCTTCGGCCACTATAAATAGAGGCCTCCACCGCTCGTTTTCTTCACACCAGTTCACTCCCCTCAACCTCAGAACCACCCTACCTCACTCCCGAAGCAAGGCGAGCAGCGCATCACCGGAATTTGGCCGGAGCCCGCCGCTGCTAGAGGAGAAGGGAGCCGTCGATTGGAGCCGCCCCAGGAGAAGCTGTCGGTACCAGGAGAACCGCCGTCGTCGACTTCGTCATTCGCCCCTGTCGCCGACCCTCGCCTGAGACCAGTGAGCCTCCCATGACCCCCACCTGCCGCATTAGGGTTCTGACTCGCCGGCGCTGCCCGATGTGGATGACGAACCAGAGCCGTCCGATTAGAACCAGATCCCACGATCAACGTTGCCCTGTACCGCTTTGCCCCTCCCCCCGCTCACTGACGTGTGGGGACAGCCACTTAACCAGCCCGCGTACGCGCTGTGTGTAGTGGGCCGGCCCAGTAAAACATCCCGCGCGACCCAACAATTCAAATTAAGCTTTATTCATTTAATTTCAAATATAGTTTTGTACCTAGATTCAAAAATCAACCCAGATCGATTCACTGAACCAAAATGCATGAAACCAATTTTGTTAGAAGGGTATGGAAATGCTTAATCCAAGCCCGTTGGATTCAAACCATTTGGATTTGTAGATCAACCAAGGTAAAAATAACAAGGCAGAAGCTTTTCTGCATTCAAATATTTTGCAAAATTCAACCATAAGAGCTTTTGAGTTGATTCCAACACTCAAAAATCACTTTTGATAATACCTTTCAGAATATATAAAAACATACGGGTTTACTTCTAGAAATAATGTTCAAGTAATAAAAGAATGCTACATAGGCATTTCTAGTCACTTTATTTAATTAAAATAAAAGGTTAAACCTTATTAAATTGTGACACCACTTTAAATCACATTCTCTTGTACTGAAATTTGTGGTGATGACATGTGTCAACATGATCCCATGTTTGAGTTGGAGAATATTAAATCTTAAGTAGATTTTCAATGAGTAGAAATTACTTTTCTCAAATAAAAGAAATAAGACAAGTGTTTTAATCCTTGTGATAATAGTGATGATGTTAGATCATATAGTGTGACTTTTTGTGTGATGATTAAAAATATTTAAGTATTGTTTGGTGATTGTATACCTCGTATTTATTTATAGACACTAGTATCGACCAAGGATACGAGGAGGAAGGAGGATACTACGAGGAAGAAGCCGAAGAGAACTTCAACCACTGCTCTGCACAAGCCAAGCTAACCCTTGCAACTGATGCAAGCAAATACTTGCTTGTTACTGTGCCAACTATATGCCTTAAGCATATGTGATTACACCCACTTGATAACCCAATCCTAGTTTTACTTGCAAGCTTAATACTTTATTTCTTTCTTTATCAAAGCTTTCTCTTAGAGTTTACATAGTGACTTGTAGATTCTAGAAAGATAACTAAAGATAGCATAAAGAGCATAAAATTTTGCCGAAGTTAGATAATCTTGATGTCATCCTAAGGCATGAGATTGAACTTAGTTAATCCTCACTTGTTTACCACCCCTCATTAGTATTTACCACCACGTGTAGATGCTAGTGCTAAGCATAAAACTTGATCAAATTTAGATGGGAATACTTTGTGAAAATGGTTATGAAAACCTTAGAATGATGAGTCACTCTACTGAAATGTTTTGACATGTGTTTCCGAACACCAGATGATTTGATGATGAAAATGTTGAGGCATGAGCCTTAGCCCTATATAAAACTGATGGTTGTCTGAATGCGATACCATTCCAATTTTACCGTACAACCACAATACCCGAAATTTGGGTAGGGCTTAACTGCAAATTTATATACCTTAGTATGGGTTCCCTCGTGGCCAAGGTCTGAGCTGAGGCTACCTTGTGAAGATTGTCCACCTGTGCAGTACCCAAGATGATAGTTGATCATGGTTGGGAGGCCAAACTCACAGGAGAGGTGCCTATACTAGGGCGTGTAATTGACAGGTTAGGATTGATTATCCGCATACTGAGTATGGTGAATTCAGGATTGTTCCTGACGGATGTATCGAATGTTGTGGTGAAAGTGTACAATCTCTGCAGAGTGTCAAACTATTCGAATAGCCGCGTCTGCGGTTATGGACAGTTGGAGTGGCCATATTGTTCCCCCGTCAGATTGTTTTCAAAATGACTTGTGAAATGATCTGTGACTTTGACTTGACCAGACCAGATTTGTGATATGAAATTCAAATTCCCACTTAGGTGTTGTAAAACTTTCAACTAGATTTCTTTGCTTCTGAACTTAGTAGAGTTAAATCTGGCTTTTTTGCAAAATAACCCTAGAGGTTAGTACCCTACTACAAAACCCCCTTAACTTGTTAGTATTATTTTGCGAGTACTTAAGGAGTACTCATGGCTTTGTCCCTGGCTATTCCCGTGGCCAGACTATGAAGAGGAGTACCAGGATGACGGATCGCAGGAAGGTTACGACAACTAGGGTCATCTCCCATCGTCAGCATTGCCTGTAACCCCGAAGATAGAGCTTCGTCTACACTATCGTTATCTTTATGTTATTCCGCTGCTTGAGTTGTATTAAGAACTGGATCATGAGATCCTTATTTGTGTAATACCTTATGTATGGTTTGTAATGGATGATGTACTGTGATATCCAAATCTGTTATGTCTCACAAAAATGGTAATCCTGGGATTGCGGTGTATGGCATAATAGGCATCTGGGATTAAAAATCCGGGTGTTGACAAGTTTGTAAATCCATCCTGACCATAGGAGACCCTAGTTAGAATGGACGTTTGAATCAAAAACTTAGTTTAAAAACCAAAGGAAGTGAGTATTTACAAAAACTTATTCTCATTCTTATCACTTGGATTCTTTCATGAAAATTCATGTTCCTCAAAAATTCTTGCAAACTTAGATAAAATTTGACACACTTGATCACTCTACTAACTTACTCGTCCTATATTCTTATAGATGGATGTGAAGTACAGCAAGTTTTATCAGTTGGGGAATGGAGGAGACCTCATCTTTGAGCGTGACTTGGACCAGCTTTCGGAACTTCTGGAGCGTCCGCACCCCGAGTTCTTCGGAGCTCAGCTCAATGATCAGGAAGGAGAAGATCTACAGTGGCTAGTTGTTGCAAGTCTCCGAGGGAAGATTGAACCTCCCACTATAGAGGGAATTCAGTTCACCTTAAGAGAGAACAACTGGCTCGATGGACTTGCCAGAGTAATGCAGGAAGGTCTTGCCCGTTTGTGTGGGCAGAGTATCAATAAGATCAAGGGTACCCGTTTTGAGTTCTACCCAAGGCGTGATATTATGTGACAGCCACTGGAGGCCCCATACCACCATGAGCTGAAGAGTCAATTGGACCACCTCAGCTTCATGATGTATGACCGTCAGAAGGAGTTGGACAATGCCCGTTCCTACGCCAACCACAAGTACGCCATCACCAAGAAGAAGGATCAGACCATCACCATGCTAGTGAAGGATCGCAAGTCTCATCGCCGTCAGCTCGACAAGAAGGAGCGCATCATTGCCCGTCTTCGTCACCGGATCACGGATTTGGAGGAGACCATCCATGAGAGAGACAGTCAGTTGGAGGAGAGGGAGAATGCAGGGGAAGACCTTCGTGGAGACCCCTACTCCTATCTCGGCGATGATGATGACTTTCTAGAGGATCAGGCCATGGAATTCTTCACCGATGAGGATGATTTCGCCTTCATCGATGATGATGATGAGGAGGAGGAGGAGGAGGATGATGAGGATGATGAGGACACCGACTCCGAGGAATAGTAGCACTTGAGCACTAGTGTTAGTGAGTTGTATTCGGTCTCACTGTATCGTAGCTTCATAGAATGGTTCTTAAAACCATCTGTCTTCCTTTGTTGTGGTGTGTGTTTGTACCGTGTGATGTGAATGAATGAATGAAAAGCAAGTTGCTAGAAACAATCTGAGTCAAACCTTAACAACTTTACAAAACAACCCTGAACCTTAGAAATTTCCCTCTTTTCTCATGATCTATCTCAATCTCCAGATGCCTCGCAGAGGAAGTGGATCAGCCCTGGACCCGATGTTGCAACTCTTGCAAATGTTGGTTTCGGACCACGAAGCCGAAAGAGTCGAACGTCAAGCCAACTTAGCCACCCTTCAACAGATAGCCCAGATGGCCAACAACAATCAAGGCCATGGAAATCAGGACAACCATGGATCTAAGCTCAAGAATTTCCAGAACACCAATCCACCTGTTTTCACTAAGTCAGAAGAACCCCTAGATGCAGATGATTGGCTTCAAACAATGGAGAACAATCTGGAAGTCGCAGGAGTGGAAGCTAACGAGAAAGTTCTGTTCGCCACCCACTATCTAGCCGGAGATGCAAGAGCATGGTGGAATAGCGTTCGTGCAATGACCAGATGTCAGATGATGACTTGGGAGGAATTCAAGGTCAAGTTCAGAAGAACCCATGTGCCATCGGGTTTGATCAAGAGGATGAGAGATGAATTCAGAGAACTGAAGCAAGGAAGGATGATAGTAGTAGAATACCGTGACAAATTCTTGTCATTAGCGAGGTATGCCCCGGATGAGATCGACACTGAAGCCAAGAAGAAAGAGCAATTCTTGAATGGTCTGCACGATGAGATGCGGACGGTGTTAGTCAATATCCCCTTTGCTGATATTGAAGGCCTAGTCGACTCTGCCATTCAGATGGAAGGAAAGATCAACCAAGCCAATGAGAACCGCAAGCGCCGCATGATGCATCAACCAGGAACCCACCAGACACCAAAGTATCGCCTCAACCCATCTCCAGGATTTCCCCCAAGAAACAACAGACTCCCGATGAACCGTCTGACCTATCCCAACCGTGGAAACCCAAGACCCAGAGGAAACCACAACAACCCCGGCAACTCTAGCAATTTCAACCGTGCACCACCCAATTTCAACAACAACAATGCTTCCACCAACACCAACACTGCCCCAAGGACTGGAAGCAATGTTGTGCATGTTGCAGCAAAGGACAAGTCGCAAGTGATTTGTTATGAATGTGGGACCAAGGGTCATTATTCCAATGAGTGCCCCAAGAACATTGCCGCATTCCCCAATGCAAATGCCCCAACTCAGCAGCAGCGTCGTGTTCAGCCCGGAAGATGGTTTGCCCCAGGGAATTCGCTCAACCGCAACGGCCGTCTTTTTCCCATGCATGTTGAAGAAGCCCAGGAAGCGCCAGATGTCGTGCTGGGAATGTTTTCTGTTAACTCAGTACTTGCAAGAGTGTTGTTTGATTCTGGAGCATCGCACTCATTTGTCACTGAAGAATTTGCATGCACTAGTAAGATTCAACCAACCAAATTGAAGCATGTTATGATTGTTCAAATACCTGGTTCAACCACCAAAGCTAGGTAAATTTGCAAAGCCGTCCCTATCCGAATCCATGGCATAGATTTTTATGCTAATCTAATAGTACTCGGAACTAAAGGTTTGGAAGTAGTACTAGGAATGGATTGGATGTCCAAACATAAAGGATTAATTGACTGTTCCAAGAAAGCCATAACCATGACCAGTACAGCCGGAGTATCAGTCGAGCATATATCTGAAACCTTGCCTCGTCAATTCAAGTGCAACAAGAGTATATCCCAACCTACCATTGACCAAGTCCGGATAATCTGTGAATACCCGGATGTATTTCCAGATGTTTTGCCCGGTATGCCCCTAGATCGGGATATCGAGTTTATCATTGAACTAATCCCTGGAACCGGACCCATCGCCCAGAGACCATATAGTATGAACCCATCGGAACTAGCAGAACTGAAGAAGCAACTGGATGCGATGCTGGAAATTGGACTGATTCAACCAAGTGCATCACCATGGAGATCACCTGTCTTGTTTGTGGACAAGAAATATGGAGGTAACCGTTTGTGTACGGATTATCGGAAGTTGAATGACGTTACTATCAAGAACAAGTACCCGTTGCCGAAGATAGAAGACCTTTGACCAGTTGACTGGTGCCAAAGTGCTTTCTAAGATTGATCTTAGAACTGGCTATCATCAACTCAAGATTTGCGCAGAGGATATTCCAAATACTGCCTTTACCACCAGATATGGATTATATGAGTATACTGCCATGTCTTTTGGATTGACCAATGCCCCCGCTTACTTCATGAATCTCATGAATAAGATTTTTATGGACTTCCTGGATAAGTTTTCCATTGTTTTCATCGATGACATTCTGATTTATTCCAAATCAGAAGAAGAACATGAGCTACACCTAAGGACCATTCTTGAAACCCTTAGAGAGCATCAGTTGTATGCCAAGTTTAGCAAATGTGAATTCTGGTTACAGGAGGTAGGATTCCTCGGCCACATTGTATCAGCCGGAGGAATTGTCGTTGACCCTGCGAAGGTGAAAGATGTCGAAGATTGGCAAGCCCCAACCACTCAAACCCAAGTTCGTGCGTTTCTCGGATTAGCGGGATACTACCGCAAGTTCGTAGAAGGATTCTCGAGTATTGCCAGACCCATGACTCAATTGCTAAAGAAGGACAAGAAGTTTGAATGGACGGACAAATGTGAAGCGAGTTTCCAAGAACTCAAGAGAAGATTGATTTCAGCCCCAATTTTGATCATGCCGGAGATCACAAAGCCCTTTGATGTGTATTGTGACGCATCCAAGATCGGCCTCGGATGTGTGCTAATGCAAGAAGGCAAAGTTCTATCTTATCTATCCCGACAACTAAAGCAGCATGAACAGAACTACCCAACCCATGACCTCGAACTCGCAGCCGTAGTTCTAGCCCTGAAGACATGGATGCATTATCTCATGGGAAACCGTTGTGAGATTTATTCGGATCACAAGAGCCTGAAGTATATATTCACTCAGAAGGAGCTGAATATGAGACAGAGAAGATGGATTAAGCTAATCAAGGACTATGATGTAGACATTCACTATCACCCTGGTAAAGCCAATGTGGTAGCAGATGCCCTTAGCAGATTGTTGTGCCGCTTGAACTCCATGATTCTAAAGGAGCAACCAAGTTTGCACAAAGATATGGAAGATTTCCGAATGGAATTAGTAAGTGAAGGATTTTTGGCTAGCATAGAACTTCAACCCACTTTGATCAGTCAGATCAAAGAGGCGCAGAAAGGAAATGCTAGTATCGACGGAATCAAGTGTTGTATCGGTACAGGCAAAGTACCCGGATTCGCCGAAGACGAAGAAGGAGTTCTGTGGTACAAAGGACGCCTTTGTGTACCAGCAGATTCAGAATTGAAAGAAGTGGTTTTGAAAGAGGCCCATGATACTCTTTATTCTGTCCACCCCGGAGGAACAAAGATGTATCAGGATTTGAAGGAACAATTTTGGTGGCATAAGATGAAGAGAGAAATCAGAAGCTATATCTCCAGGTGTGATATATGTCAGAGAGTCAAGGAGGGACATCAAAGACCCGCAGGACTGTTGCAACCTCTACAGATTCCGGAATGGAAATGGGGTTCAGTTGGAATGGACTTTATCACCGGATTGCCTACTTCTAGTAGGGGAAATGACTCTATCTGGGTCATAGTCGACAGATTATCCAAAGTAGCCCATTTCTTACCCGTCAAGACCACATACCAGAGTTTGAAGCTAGCGGAGTTATATATCGCTAGAATCGTCAGTTTGCACGGAGTCCCAAAGAACATCGCATCAGATCGAGGAACTCAGTTTACCTCGAGATTCTGGAAGAAAGTCCAAGAAGGTTTAGGAACCCGACTAGATTTCAGCACAGCGTATCACCCTCAGACCGATGGACAGACGGAACGAGTAAATCAAATACTCGAAGATATGCTGAGAGCATGTGTGCTAGAGTATGGATCTAAATGGGAAGACTGTCTGCCTTTCGTAGAATTTTCATACAACAACAGTTACCAAGCTAGTTTGCAAATGGCCCCATTTGAATTCATGTATGGAAGTAAGTGTCGCACCACTTTGAATTGGTCGGAAGTAGGAGAGAGTCAGATTTTCGGACCCGGCATCCTACGAGAAGCAGAGGAGAAAGTTCACAAGATTCATGAGCACCTCAAGACCGCCCAGTCAAGACAGAAGAGTTACGCCAACAAGAGTCGTCGAGACCTCGCTTTTAATATCGGAGATTTTGTGTACCTTAAAGTGTCGCCGTTGAAGGGAATGCAGTGTTTCCAGCTGAAAGGAAAGTTAGCCCCCAGATATATCGGACCCTTCAAGATTCTGAATCGTCGAGGAGAAGTATCAGATCAATTGGAACTGCCAAAAGAAATGCCAGCAGTGCACAATGTGTTCCATATATCGTTACATCGCAAATGCCTTGAAGTTCCGAAGAAGACTGAAGTTTTCAAGAACATTGATCACCAAACCATAGAGATCAACAATGACCTGACCTATCCCGAAGTACCCATCCGTATTTTGGAAGAAGCTTTCAGAACCACCAGTACCCGAAGCATCAAGTTTCTCAAGATTCAGTGGAGCAACCACACTGAAGAAGAAGCTACCTGGGAGCGAGAAGATCAAATCAGGACGGAGTTTCCCGATCTCTTTAAATCCTAAGTAATCTTTTTTCTTCCTTTTTCAAATCTCGGGACAAGATTTTTTTTAAGGGTGGAAGGTTTGTAACATCCAAAAAATATAAAACAAGGATCATCAAACTCTAATCACTAAAATTAGGGTTAACAAAAACTTTGATTAATTTAAAATCATATGAATGCATGTGTGAATGAGATGATTTGATAAATGCATGAATGGACTTGTGTGATTAACCTAAATAGCAAGAAATGGTTTAAAAGTGAAAATAACATTATATAAAACATTTCCATGCAGAAACAAAACAAGAGAAAATCAAAAACAAACAAAATAAAGCAAATGGTCATTTTTGCCAATCTTGCTCACTAGGTCACTTTGAGTGTTTCTAGTTCAAGATATCAAACAGAAACTTTTCCAACTCTTTTCACCCATTTCTAGAACAAGTGAAAGTGAATCAAACTCCACCTTTCAAACTTGTAGAAACATTTGACAACCTCATTCAAATCACAATTCAAAATTGAATCTTTATCATATGTGAAGATCACCCATTTTCAAAACCCAACCAAACCAGTGCCCCTTGACTAATCCAACTAACCAGACACTCCCTAGTATGTGCCTAGCAAACCCACCAAGTTTAAATCCAAAATTCAAATTTAAAGTTCTTGCGGCCATTTCATCAAACACCTTGCAGATACAAATCAAACAAACCTCAAACACTATAGTGTGTCGTAAAATTGGCCTAACTTGTTCCCTATCTAGCTCACACTACACCCTCAGTAGATCATCTAACTAGTTTAACCCCTCTAGCTCACTATAAGCAAGACCTTGCCATTAATGGCAAGAAGGCCGAGCCTCACCTTGCCACCCCATTGTCGATAGCAAGCTAGGAGCAACACTTAGCCTAACGAGCATGTCTAGCAGGCACCCCACTATCCACCGCCACTCCCTGTTCCAGCCCCGAGCAATTCCAGCCCCTGGACCACACGACACGCCCATGCCAAACCTCTCTGCGCGAGCCGAGAGCGTGCCAGTGTGCCACCCTCGACCAGCACCCACAGACCGCGCACCGCCCTCGTCGTGTGCGTGCATGATCACCACTGTCCCAGCAACCCCGCAGACATGCCCGTTCACCGCCGCGCGGACCACGCGCGTTGTGCGACATTAAAATCTCCGTCGGACCCGCTCAGAGCACCGCGATGTTCCGACCGATCAGCACCGCCCCACGCCTCGCCATCGCGTCGTTGAGCTTCGCCAGGGAGCACCGCGTCGCCCTCTACCGTCGCCCATGCCAGTAGCCCCTTCAGCCACTATAAATAGAGGCCTCCACCGCTCGTTTTCTAAACACCAGTTCACTCCCCTCCACCTCAGAACCACCCCACCACACTCCCAAAGCAAGGCGAGCAGCGCATCGCCGGAATTTGGCCGGAGCCTACCACTGCTGGAGGAGAAGGGAGCCGTCGATTGGAGCTACCCCAGGAGAAGTTGTCGGTACCAGGAGAACCACCATCATCGACTTCATCATTCGCCCCCGTCGCCGACCCTCGCCTGAGCCCCGGTGAGCTTCCCACGACCCCCACCTGCCGGGTTAGGGTTCTGTCTCGCCGGCGCTGCCCGACGTGGATGATGAACCAGAGTCGTTCGATTAGAACCAGATCCCACGGTCCACGTTGCCACGTACCACTTTTCCCCTCCCCGTCTCAATGACGTGTGGGGACAGCCACTAAACCAGCCCGCGTACGCGCTGTGTGTAGTGGGCCGGCCCAGTAAAACATCCCGCGCGACCCAACAATTCAAATTAAGCTTTATTCATTTAATTTCAAACATAGTTTTGTACCTAGATTCAAAAATCAACCCAGCTCGATTCACAGAACCAAAATGCATGAAACCAATTTTGTTAGAAGGGTACGGGAATTCTTAATCCAAGACTATTGGATTCAAACCAATTTGGATTTGTAGATCAACCATGGTAAAAATGACAAGGCAGAAGCTTTTCTGCATTCAAACATTTTTAAAAATTCAACCATAAGAGCTTTTGAGTTGATTCCAACTCTCAAAAATCACTTTTGATCATACCTTTAAGAATATATAAAAACATATGGGTTTACTTATAGAAATAATGTTCAAGTAATAAAAGAATGCTACATAGGCATTTCTAGTCACTTTATTTAATTAAAATAAAAGGATAAACCTTATTAAATTGTGACACCACTTTAAATCACATTCTCTTGTACTGAAATATGTGGTGATGACATGTGTCAACATGATCCCATGTTTGAGTTTGAGAATATTAAATCTTAAGTAGTTTTTTAATGAGTTGAAATTACTTTTCTCAAATAAAAGAAATAAGACAAGTTCTTTAATCATTGTGATAATAGTGATGATTTTAGATCATCTAGTGTGACTTTTTGTGTGATGATTAAAAATAGTTAAGTATTGTTTGGTGATTGTGTACCTCGTATTTATTTATAGACACTAGTATCGACCAAGGATATGAGGAGAAAGGAGGATACTACGAGGGAGAAGCCGAGGAGAACTTCAACCACTGCTCTGCACAAGCCAAGCTAACCCTTGCAACTGATGCAAGCAAATACTTGCTTCTTACTATGCCAACTATATGCCTTAAGCATATGTGATTACACCCACTTGATAACCCAATCCTAGTTTTACTTGCAAGCTTAATACTTTATTTTTTTCTTTATCAAAGCTTTCTCTTAGAGTTTACATAGTGACTTGTAGATTCTAGAAAAATAACTAAAGGTAGCATAAAGAGCATAAAATTTGTCCTAAGTTAGATAATCTTGATGTCATCTTAAGGCATGAGAGTGAACTTAGCTAATCCTCACTTGCTTACCACCCCTCATTAGTATTTACCACCACGTGTAGATGCTAGTGCTAAGCATAAAACTTGATCAACTTTAGATGGGAATACTTGGTGAAAATGGTTATGAAAACCTTAGAATGATGAGACATTCTACTGAAATGTTTTGACATGTGTTTCCGAACACCAGATGATTTGATTATGAAAATGTTGAGGCATGAGGCTTATCCCTTTATAAAACTGATGGATGTCTGAATGCGATACCGTTCCAATTTTACCGTACAACCACAATACCCGAAATTTGGGTAGGGCTTGACTGGAAATTTATATACCTTAGTATGGGTTCCCTCGCGGCCAAGGTCTGAACTGAGGCTACCTTGTGAAGATTGTCCACCTGTGTAGTACCCAAGATGAAAGTTGATCATGGTTGGGAGGCCAAACTCACAGGAGAGGTGCCTATACTAGGGTGTGTAATTGAAAGGTTAGGATTGATTATCCGCATACTGAGTATGGTGAATTTAGGATTGTTCCTGACGGATGTATCGAATGTTGTGGTGAAAGTGTACAATCTCTGCAGAGTGTCAAACTATTCGAATAGCCGCATTCGCGGTTATGGACGGTTGGAGTGGCCATACTGTTCCCCCGTCAGATTGTTTTCAAAATGACTTGTGAAATGGTATGTGACTTTGACTTGACCATAACAGAGTTGTGCTATGAAATTCAAATTCCCACTTAGGTGTTGTAAAACTTTCAACTAGATTTCTTTGCTTCTAAACTTAGTAGAGCTAAATCTGGCTTTTTTTCAAAATAACCCTAGAGCTTAGTACCCTACTACAAAACCCCCTTAACTTGTTAGTATTAGTTTGCGAGTAGTTAAGGAGTACTCATGGCTTTGTCCCTGGCTATTCATTTTTGCCAGACTATGAAGAGGAGTACCAGGATGACGGACCACAGGAAGGTTACGACAACTAGGATCATCTCCCATCGTCAGCATTGCATGTGACCCCGAAGATGGAGCTTCGTCTACGCTATCGTTATCTTTACGTTATTCCGCTGCTTGAGTTGTATTAAGAACTGGATCATGAGATCCTTATTTGTGTAAGACCTTATGTATGGTTTGTAATGGATGATGTATTGTGATATCCAAATCTGTTATGTCCCGCAAAAATGGTAATCCTGGGATTGCGATGTATGGCATAACAGACATCTGGGATTAAAAATACGGGTGTTGACACCCTCGTATTCAAGGGACTTAAGATTGCCAACTTATACTTTGTCAAGCATATACTCCATCTTTTTTCACTTAACCTTAATCACTTCAAGATACTTATGATAGGGGCAATGAGGGCTGAAACCTAACAAGTACCATAATTTTTGGAAGCTCTTTTTGAATTCGAAATCCATTCTTCCCTTTATGAAGGGACTTTCTTCCACCATTATTTGAGTCTCCACCTTCTACTTTTAGGCACCATTAAGAGAGCATAGTTGCCATTCTGTGTGAAGTGTCACAAAACTTACTGATTGGTGCATATTGTGATATTACTTGTTCTTGTGTTACTTGTTTCTAGTCACCCTTGTGAACTTTGAAGGTGTCCTATGCATCTATTTGCTACTCCATGAGGGACAAGTTGAATGCCACTATGCCATGTTTTCTGTATGTGAAACAAACAAACGTTTTTCAATGTATGTTATTCATGATCTTTGTTTGTAGCCTTTCATGTTGCACGCATAGTTACTATGTCTTATTGTTAGAAATCCATCTTTCATGCACATGTTTAGAGTTCTTTGATCCCAGTTTTCAATGTTTGCAAATGGTTTGATCTTGGTTTTGATGGTGCATGTCACCTCAAAAATTATTCTTTTATCACTTACCTACTCGAGGATGAGCAGGAGTTAAGCTTGGGGATGCTTGATACATCATAAACGTATCTATAATTTTTGATGCTCCATGATTGTTTAGTATCTACTTTGCTTTGCTTTGTCTACACTTTGAGGTATTTTTATATCTTTTCTGGAACTAACCTACTAACAAGTTGCCACAGTGCCAGTTGCATGTTTTCTTCTGTTTTTGGTTCCAGAAAGGCAAAAAATCAATATTCTCGTAATTGGACGAGACAAAGGCCAAAGTCAATATTTTACCATGGGCGACACGAAGTCCAAAGGGGAGACCGAGAAGCGGACCAGGGCGGCCAGACCCCCCTAGGCGCGGGTCGGCCCACCCTGCTCCTGGGTAGGGTGTGGGGCCCTTGGCCGCCTCCTAGCCTCGCCTCTTCGCCTATAAGAAGCCCCCGATACAGAAACCCAGCGGCCTCGCCTCTTCGCCTATAAGAAGCCCCCGATGCAGAAACCCTAGGCACCCGATCAAAACTCCATGAAACCTTCTATAGCCACCACTACCGTCGTCCCTAGATCGAGGAGGATCTGAAGTTCTTCCCGGCACCCTGCCGAAGGGGAGATCATCACGGAGGCCTTCTCTCCGGTATAAAGCGTGAGTAGTTCCACCTTGGACTATGGGTCCATGTAGTAGCTAGATGGTTGTATCTCCTCCTTGTTCTTTTATGTATAGATCTTGTGATCTCCGTTCATGATCAAGATCTAATCTATTTGTAATCATGCATATTGTGTTTGCGGGGATCCGATGGATATTGAGATTACTATGTCAGATTGATTAATGGTTTTGTCTATTTGATACTATCATGTCTGTGTTGTTTGTGATCTTACATGCTCTCCGTTGTTAGTAGCTATCTTGGCCAATTAGTTGCTAGTGACTCCAAGAGGGGGTATTTATGTTCGATAGTGGGTTCATGCCTCTAGTTTCCAAGGGAAGTGCTAGAAATCTCTTCGGTTGTAGATGTGTTGTTGCCACTAGGGAGAAAACAACAGTCTCTTGATCATGGAACAAGTGGATTGTTTACCTTACACACTTTGCTTAAAGTAGTTGTCTGTTCCTTGCAACTTAATACTGGAGGGGGGTCGGATGATAACCTGAAGGTGGACTTCTAGTCATAGATGCAGTTGGATGGTGGTCTATGTATATTGTTGTATTGCCCAATCGAATCTCATAGGATCTTTTTGTCTCGTATTGCATTGTTATGCCTTGCTTAGTTCCTGTCAATTGCCCTACTGTAATTTGTTTACCCGTCATGTCATGTTGTTTATCTAAGGAGAGAACCTCTAGTGAACTATGGACCCCGGTCCAATCTTTATCATTGATACATCTTCCACTATTACTTGTTTACTTGCTGCAAACCATTACCTTCCACACCATACGTTTAATCCTTTGTTACAGCAAACCGGTGAGCTTGACAACCTCACTGATTCGTTGGGGCAAAGTCTTGAGTTTGTGTTGTGCAGGTCTCCGCGTTGCTTGCAACACCTGTGTGACGTTTCCTTCCTCCTGCTACTTCGATAACCTCGGTTTCTTACTGAGGGGAAACTTGTTGTTGTTCTACTTCACACCTTACTCTTGGGGTTCCCAACAGGCTCCACGTCAGCCATCACTTCAAACTTAATACTGGAGGGGGTTCGGATGATAACCTGAAGGTGGACTTCTAGTCATAGATGCAGTTGGATGGCGGCCTATGTATATTGTTGTATTGCCCAATCGAATCTCATAGGATCTTTTTGTCTGGTATTGCATTGTTATGCCTTGCTCAGTTCCTGTCAATTGCCCTGATGTAATTTGTTTACCCTTCATGCCATGTTGTTTATCTAAGGAGAGCACCTCTAGTGAACTATGGACCCTGGTCCAATCTTTACTGTTGATAAATCTTCCACTGTTACTTGTTTACTTGCTGCAAACCATCATCACCTTCCACACCATATGTTTAATCCTTTGTTACAGAAAACCGGTGAGCTTGACAACCTCACTGATTCGTTGGGGCAAAGTCTTCAGTTTGTGTTGTGCAGGTTTCCATGTTGCTTGCAACACCTGTGTGACATTTCATTCCTCCTACTAGTTCGATAACCTCGGTTTCTTACTGAGGGAAAACTTGTTGTTGTGCTGCATCACACCTTGCTCTTGGGGTTTCCCAACGAAGCACTGCACGTTGACGCAGTGCCATCAGCCCCGAACCTCTCTAAGAGACAAACTCGGGCAGTCGTAACTCAGTAGACCGCACGAAGAACTTCGGAGTCCCCGCCTGAACACGTAGGTTTTTTGTGCTTTATCTCTTTGGGGGAGCCCCGAGCCCTTTTTCGGTTGACATTTTGGTCGTTTCCTCTTGCGGGGCATAGCCCCCGAGCCCTTTTTGATGTTTTTCTTAGTCCATTGCTTCTGTTTCTTTTGCAGCCCTTTGTGCACAGCGCTAATCTCCTTATCCAGCAGCACCTGGCGCTGGAGGCCAGCATGCGACAGCTTCAAGGTGTGCAGTTTGCTCACCCTTTTGTAGTTCAACTGTCCCTTTGGGATTTGCTTCTTTTGATCATTTGGTTCTTGATGTTTGCGGATGAAAACAATGCAGCTCTCTAACGGCTTGATGCTCTCAAAAAGAGCCTTGGTCGAGCGGAGAACAAATTTGCAGATGCTGCAGAGGCGAAGGAGCGCCTGTAGAAGGAGGTAGCTGACGCTGCTGAAGCCCAGGAGCGCCTGCGGAAGGAGGCCGCTGATCGTGAGGAGCAGCTCGCTTCTGCGGCGACTGCTTACGAGAAGGAGATGGCGGATAGGCTTATGGCTGCAGCCGAAGCCTTCTCTAGTGAGTTTCTCTTGACTCTTTGGGTCTCTCGTTTTTTGACTGAGTCTTGCCTTGTTCTTATTCAAGTGTCTTTTATTCTTTGTTTCAGATGCTTCGGGCATCACGTTTGATCGTGGTGTGCTGGAGCATGGAGATGCTCTGGCCGATGCCACCGCAGCGATCGTAGATCGTTGTGGCACTGCTGCTGGATCCTTGGCGAAGGCCAAGGAAGTTCTCCGGCGCTTCTACAAGGAGGTCGTCCCCAAGGGCGCTTCTCTTGAGGATGTCGACGCTCTGGCGGATGCTCTGTCGGAGGTCGCTCCGGCAGCGTACAAGCACAATCAGAAGGGCATCGGCGCCTCCATGGGGTTGGCGATGGAGATGGCGTCCGGAGCGGAGCTGGACCTACCGCACATAACCTCCTAGATGCCGATGACTGTAGATGGCTCAGAGGTAGCGTTCGCCCTCTTCTCCTCTCTCTATAAGCATTATGGTCTGAAACTCATTGATCTGCTGGCGGAGTATGCGGCAAAGCAGCAGGAGGAGGCCAAGAGCAGGCAATCTGGCTCTGAGGCCACTCCGGATGCGGGTGCGTAAGCCCAAGTGCTGTAGCTAGGATAGTTTATCCTTTTGCCTTTGTAATGTAATATTTTGCTGATGAACAATCCCCACTTATGCCACGAGGTGGCCTTGATGTATATAAATTATGTTTCAAGCTATCGCCAAAGATGTTTGTGATGTTCATGTCTTGATTTGCTTGTCTCTAGGGTCCTTCGGGCGAGGTTCCTGTTGTCACTCCGAATACTCCTGAGCCGCGTCCATCTTTGGATGATGCGTCGCAGCTGGTTTTGTTTCGCGACCGTGTCCGTAGCCTGGAGAAGGATATCCGTGGCATTTGAGGCCACACGGATGTGTGCAAGTCGAAGGCTTAGCAAGCCACTGCCAGGGAGGAGTTCTTGATTGGGGAACTGTGGCAGATGAGCGAGCAACTGCAATGTGAGTCTTTTCTAACTGTTGTTCTTTCGAGTGGAACTCTGCATTTTGCTTAGTGTGCGTGTTCTGCAGGTGCGAATCTTGTTCCGAAAGAAGAGAAAGAGCGTGTCACCATTCGGATGAATTGCCTGACGCAACAGGACCTGGAGGCTGGGGGCTTCTTCTGGATGGACCGCGACCGGGCCATCATCCTTGCGATGGTTCAAGATCGCGTGCACCAGGTTTCTCGGGTGCTGAAGCAGGCGAGGATTTCTCTGGTGTCCACTTGGGCCGCCATGTTTCCCTTGGATGAGGCACCTTCCAACCTTTGGGGTCTGCTGGCAAAATTTCGGAACGTGGGCCACGTCCAGGAGTTGGTGCGGCGTCATCTAGTCGCTGGGGTGAAGGCTTCATTGTCCCTTGTTTGGCTGCATTGTCGTGATGTCAACCTTGCGGAGGTGGCGGCTGGGCCACCCCTTCGGCCTGATGGCACCCTTTGGGATATGCGTCCCCATTATGCTGCTGTGGCGCAACATGCTGAGGAGATAGTAGACTTGTTCGAGCATCGGGCGAATGTGATTCTCCAAAATAGGTAGTTCCTGTAAAGAGAATTTGATATAAAACTTGTATTTTTCGAGTGGCCTCATAGTGCCCTTTGTAAAGTTTTTATATAGCAGCACGTGGTAGTTTTTTGTGTGCATGTCCTTTTCGTTAGCCTGACGTGGTCAGCTACTCAGGTTGTATGCGTTTCTCTCAGTCGACGAGGTTGTGAGGTGAGGCGTAGCCCCCGAGCGTATTATAATGAAAATTAGTGCAAAGAAAAACAAATTTTGGCCAAGGGACTTAGCTTTTATGAATAGCGTAATGAGGAGGTACATTGTTCGGCTGAGTAGTCTTATTGAAAGTAAAGAGGTAGCTAGGAGTAGAAGCGTCGTAGACGTGCGATGTTCCAAGGGTTGGAGTATTCGACTCCTGATGCGATGTCCATGAGGCGGTAGGCTCCGCTTGGGATGACTTCTGTGACGATGTAGGGTCCTTCCCAGGGTGACTCGAGCTTTTTCGGCCGCTCTTGCTTGAGTCGTAGGACGAGGTCTCCTTCGACAAAGGACCTTGGGCGCAGCCACCGGCTGTGGTAGTTGCGGAGGCTCTGCTGGTAGACCGCTGAGCAAGCCGCGGCGATGTTGTGTGCCTCGTCGAGTATGTCGACGGCGTCTTCGAGTGCGGTCGTTGACTCGGCTTTGCTGTACACGACGACCCGTGGGGCCTTGTGACGTACCCCGGCATGTAGTACGGCTTCGGTTCTGTGCACCATGAAGAAAGGTGTGAAGCCAGTTGAGCTATTTGGCGTTGTACGTAGACTCCAAAGGACGGAGGGTAGCTCTTCTGCCCAGGCTCCCGCAAGCCGTTCGAGTGGGCAGAGCAGGCGTTTCTTGATGTTGTTATCTATAAGACCGTTGGCCTTTTCGACCTGCCCGTTGGTCTACGGGTGCGCCAAGGAGGCATATGATATGTTGATGCCAAGGCCCTCGCAGAAGTCTTGGAACTCCTTTGAGATGAAGTTCGAGCTGTTGTCCGTGATGATGTTGTAGGGCACACCGAACTTGTAGACTATGGACTCGAAGAACTTGACGGCGGTTTTGCCGCTTTAGTTGGTTACGGGCATGTCCTCGATCCACTTGGTGAACTTGTCGACTGCGACCAGGAGGTAGACGTGGCCTCCTTTCGAAGATTTGGGCAGTTTGTCGATCATGTCGAGGCCCCATTGGGCGAAGGGCCAGACCAGTGGTATGGGCCTTAGCTCCAATCCTGGTGCGTGTGGCTTGTTCGCGTACCTTTGACATGCGTTGCATCTTCGGACGATGTCCTTGGCATCGTTCATGGCCGTTGGCCAGTAGAATCCAGCTCGTAGAGCTTTGGCGACTAGGGTGCGGCTGCCTACATGATGGCCGCAGATGCCCTCGTGGATGTCTTGGAGGATGGTTTTGCCGTCACCGATGGTGATGCACCTTTGGAGCATACCCAAAATACTACTTGTACAGCTCGCCATTGTGGAGGGTGAACGCTTTGGACCGGCGAGATATGCATCGGGCATCTGTCGGGTCATCTGGCAGTTCCTTGTTTATCGGGTACCGAAGGTGCGGTTGTGTCCATGTTTCTTCAATCACCATGACCTGCATCACGCTGACCAGCTCGGCTTCGGTGTCGAGCTTTGTGGGTCATTCCTGTCCTTCGGGTAGCGCAGCCCCCGAGTGCTCTGCTTCTTCGGGCGATCCCTTGGGGAACTTCCTTTTGAGGGAGGGTACACAGATTTGTTCGAAGAACACACCTGGTGGCACCTGTGAATAGGTGGAGCCGATGTTGGCGAGTCTATCGGCTTCCTCATTTCTTTCCCTTCCGACGTGTCGAAGCTCGCAGCCGTCAAAGTCCCCTTCGAGTGAGTTGTAGAGCTCGCGGTACACGATCATGTTGGCGATGTGAGCGTCGCACTCGTTCATCGTCTGCTAGACGACAAGGTTCGAGTCACCGTAGATGACTAAGCGCGTTGTGCCGCAGATCTTGGCCATCCGCATTCCATGGATGAGGGCCCCGTATTCGGCCTCATTGTTAGAGGCGCGAAATTTCATCTGAAGGACGTATTTCATCTTGTCGCCCTGAGGGGACGTCAGTATGACGCCAGCTCCTGCTCCAGCCTCACGTTTAGAGCCGTCGAAGTGCATTGTCCATAATTGCGTCATGTCCGGAGTGTCTGGTAGCTGGAGTTCCATCCAGTGGATGAGGAAGTCAGGGAGGACCTGAGATTTGATGGCCTTGCGCCGCTCATAGACTATGTCTAGAGGGGATAGCTCGATGCCCCACAGGGCTACGTGTCCTGTGGCTTCGGGGTTGTTCAGGATGTTGGACAGTGGCTCCTCATTGATGACCATTATCTGGTGCTCCTGGAAGTAGTGGCTCAGCCGATGATCTATCATGAATACGCCGAAGGCGAGCTTCTGGTAGTGAGGGTACTCTGCTTTGTTGGTGTTAGTACCTCGCTCAGGTAGTGGATTGGGCGTTGGACCCCATGGGTCTTGCCATCTTCGGGTCATTCGACCATGAGTACGGTGTTTACAACCTGGTGTGTAGCTGTGATGTATAGCAGCAGAGGCTCTCGCTCCTTTGGTGTGACCAGGACAGGCAAGCTGGAGAGTAGCCGCTTGAGGCCCTCGAATGCGCCGTCTGCTTCGGGTGTCCACTCGAACTTGTCAGCTTTGCGCAGCAGCTAGTAAAAAGGCAGGGCCTTCTCACCCATGCGACTGATGAACCTGCTCAGCGCCGCGATGCGCCCAGCTAGTTGTTGGACACCTTTGAGGTTCTTCGGCTTCTCCATGGACAGTATGGCCTTGATTTTCTTCGGATTCGCCTCAATCCCCCACTGGGAGATGAAGTAGCCGAGTAGTTGGCCAGATGGGATGCCGAAGGCGCACTTTTCTGGGTTCAGCTTGATCTTGTAGTGATCAAGGTTATCGAACGTCTCGCGGAGATCGTCGATCAGTGTCTTGGCTTCCCTGGTCTTGATGACTATGTCGTCGACATAGACTTGGATGTTGCGACCGATCTGGTTTTTCAGCCCGAAGGGCATGGTGTTGTAGCAGAACACGCCAAATGGCGTGATGAACGTTGTTTTCTCCTGATATTCGACCTTCAGCCGAATCTGGTTGGAGCCTGAGTAGGCATCAAGGAAGGAGAGTTTGTCGCATCCTGTAGTCGAATCGATGATCTGATCGATCCGCGATAGAGGGAAGTGGTCCTTGGAGAGTACTTGTTGAGCGATATGAAGTCCACGCACATCCGCAGGATGTCCGTGTCCTTTTTGGGGACCAGCACGGTGTTGGCCAGCCACTCACTCTCCTTGATTTCTCGAATGAAGTTGGCATCGAGCAGTCTGTTGACTTTGATTACAACGGCTTCAGCTCTTGGTTCGGACAGTTGTCGGATTGACTACTTGACTAGCTTTGTGTTAGGGAACACATTGAGTGCATGCTCGGCGAATTCTCTGGGAACTCCTGGCATGTCCGCAGGACACCAGGCGAAGATTTCTCAGTTCTCATGGAGGAATTTGACGAGCGTGCTTTCCTATGCGGGGATGAGGCCATTGGCGATCAACGTCGTCTTGGAGGCATCCGCCGGGTGGACCTGCACCTTTTTTGTGTTGACCGTAGAGTCGAACGACATATCGGGTGCGTTTTGCCTAGAGACTGGGGGTGCCCTGTTGTCTGTCACCTCTTGGAGCCTCGTGAGCTCCTCCTGCATGCCAAACGACTAGGAGATTTTGTTGAAGTCTCTATCGCAGTGGTCGGATCGGGTGAAGCTTCCTTGGACGGTGATGATGCCCCTGGGCCCTGGCATCTTGAGTAGCAGGTACGCGTAGTGCGGTACTGCCAGGAATCTTGCGAATGCCACGCGCCCGAGGATGGCGTGGTACTGTGATGTCCAGTCCACCACTTTGAACTCCAGCCGCTCGCGCCTGAAGTTTTTGGGTTGGCCGAAGATGACGCCGAGCCATACCTTTCCCAGGGGATATATGCCCTTCCCTGGGACTATGCCGTGGAACGTCGTGTCAGATTGTTCCAGGCTGCATAGAGGGATTCGCATCGCTGTGAGGGTGCTGGCAAACATCAGGTTGATGATGCTGTCGCCGTCCATGAAGACGCGGCTCATTTCAAACCCTCCAATCTGCGCCTCGAGCACCAGGGCAGCATGTCCTGGGCGAGGGATCTGGCGTGGGTGATCTGAACGGTCAAACGTGATGTAGGACTCCGAGCCACTGAGGTACTCAGGCATGGCTGGTGGGGATGCAACCGCCAGGCTCACTTGGCGGGTGATCTTCTTTTGCACCCTGTTGGTTGGTCGTCCCTTCTGGATCATCAGGGACCCTTTTGGCGGTGGATATCCTCCTGTACCATTGTTTGGTGCAGGTGCGATCGCTGGATTCGACGGTCCAACGGGTGGTGATGGAGGAGCTCAGTGGGCGATGTCACCTGGTGCAGGTGCAGGCATAAATCCAGGGTTCACGATCTGGCATCGCATTTGGGTGAGACCCTCGCTTAGTTTCAGGAACTCGCGGCAGTCCTTTAGCATGTGGTTGGCCTTCTTTTTTCCATCTTGCTTGTCGATGTAGAAGTGGATGGTGCAAGGACCAAACAACTTGTCGTATGTCGAGGGCTCGTCGTCATGGTTGCGACGCTGCCATGTTTGTGTGGGTCGCCCTCCATCGCGGAAGTTGCCTCCGTGATGTCCGCTGCTGCGGTTGCCGTCGTTGCGTTGGTCGGCGTAGCCAGCCGCAACCATGTCGACTCCATCGCGATCATCATAGACGCACGATCTTCGTTTGCTGCGGCGTCCGCATCTATGGCCGTAGTCGTCCTTGTCATCCGAATGCGTTCGGTGGAGGGAGTCCTCGCCATCTGCCCATCGGTTGGCGATGTCCATGAGGTGGTCGAGCGTCTTGGGCTTGACGCGCCCAAGTTCTTCCTTGAAGTACGGGCCCTTGATGCCGTTCTTGAAGGAATCGATTGTCCTTTCCTCGGAGATATGCATGGCAGAGTTCTTGATGTGAGACCAGCGTAGGATGTACGAGCGAATGGATTCGCCGGTACGTTGGGTGCAGGCCCGCGGTTCCTCAATCAATGCTGGCCTCTTGCTGGTGCGCTTGAAGTTGCGGATGAAGTTGTATGCTAGCTCCTCCCAGTTTTAGATGGAGCCTGAGGACAGGCTGCTGATCAAGATCCGAGCTGCACCTGTCAGCTGCAGCTGAAGGCATTGTAGGGCGGTGTTCCTGTTACCACCGTGGAGTTTTACGGATGAGAGGTGGTCGCTGAGCCAGGCCTTCGGATCCTGCGTACCGTCGAACTTTGGAGTGTCCGAAGGGAGCTTGAAATTTTTCGGCATCCTCGTTCACCAAATGGATCTGCTGAATCATCTGGCTCCGCACAGCTCTCCGTCGTCATCCTCGTCAGATTCGATTAAACACGCGCGTTTGGCGCGTGCCTTGTCGACCTTGCGTTGGGCGAGATCGTTTCGAGCGTTGTAGTCGCTGCTGCAGTGCCGTGGGCTCTTGCGGCGTCGTGGCAGACCGTATTCATCCTCGTCGGATGAGGGTGTAGGGTTGCGGGTGAACTTGACCACAGCTTTTTTCTTCGGCTCCGCAGGAGCTTCGTCATGGAGCGCAGCTCCGACGAGTCCGAGACCGGCTAGCGCGGACTTGTGCATGGCGCTCTTCAGGTCACCCACCGGAGGTGGATGGGACGCAAGGTACGTGGTGGCTGCCATGATCGTATCCTACGGTGTCTTCGGCATGACGTTGTCGTTCATGTCCATCGACATGAAGGACGTGTTGAGGGCCCTCATGACGTCGCAGCGTGCGGCGGGTCCATGTGCTCTGTGCAGGAGCGATGCTTATTGGCGTTGTTGACATGCGAGCTGGAGCCGCCAGCGGCGGAGAGTGCATCTCGTTGCACGCTGGACTCCAAAGCCGCCTGCTTGCGTTTGTCGAGCTCCTCCATCAGCTTCACCTGCCGGTTATGCCCGCCGATGAGGAGGAGGTGGTATGCCATCAGCAGATCCCGTGAAGCATTCACAGGTAGGATGACGATGCCCGCCACGGCTTCGCGTGCCTGGCGCCATCCGTCTTCGTTGAGGTTGGTCTTCTGGTAGGCGTTAGCGTCGCCTTCATTGGTACCTGGATGACCATCCTGCGTTTCTTCCGTTCCCATCCTGCGGGTTGGGCGGTGGATTGGGTGGTGGGTTGGGTGTACTCGAACCTGGTGGCAGTTTCGATTTGCCCTGGATGACCATGGCGCATAGGTAAGCCCACGGATTGGGTCGCTGCTGTCGCAGCTTTCGGATCCGGAACCGTAGGTTCCTTCATCTGAGGGAGGGCCGCACAGATCTGAGTTGCACCTGTTGCTGTCATATGACTCATCTATCAGCGCCGACGTGCGTAACACGCCATTGGGTGGGACCCATGAATTGGGCCTGATGGACGGTGATGGCACCCGCTCTGGGAGGCGGAGGGTACCGGTTTGCCCCACTTGGAAGCAGAAGCTTCCGAACAGAATATCGAGCCCGTCGCCGACGGGCTCGAAATCCCTCATGGTGGCTGGCGAGTGGACGGTGAAGTCGAAGGTGCCGAAGAGGATATGATTCTCCGTTGCCGACGAGTTGTAGATCGCTCCGGATGGGACCATCACGATCGCACAATTAGTGTCCCCAGTCCCCACAGACGACGCCAATTGACGATTTTTTATCTCGTCAATGCCCATTGTTATGGACATGGGTTTTGGAGAAGATGGAGATGCTGGAGATCGCAGAATGGTTAACAGACAAGCAACGCGGGGACACGAGTTTTACCCAGGTTCAGGCCCCCGGAGGGAAAACCCTACTCCTGCTTGTCTACTCTTGATTACAGCGGAACCGAGGATTACAGGGGTGCGCACATGCAATCTGGCGTGAGGTGCGTATGAGGTGAGTTGAGTCCCTCCTCACTGTGCCCTCCTAGCCTTTATATAGATAGGCAGGTCCCGGGCGTAGGTCAAGTCGGTTATAGATTAGGGTTTGTTCCCTTTGAAATTCTATCTATTCTATTCTTGTTCTCCAAGGATCCAAAAACATCATGGGCTTGGGCTACCTGAAATCTCCACGGGCCATGTATCTTTTTGTGGGCCTTCCTTGGGCTGGACTAGGTATACCGATGTTGTGTACCCGTGGGGTATAACCATGTCACACGCCTATATAAGAGAGGGTCGGGCGAGCTGACCAGGGTTAGACCATTCCTCCCAGCCGCCACTCCTCACGCCTGTGTTGCACGTGTGGACCTAGCAGTCCGGCGTTTGACGCTTCCACCCTGTAAGTGTGGATACCTCGGAGGTGCTACAGTTGTAGCACTTGGACGAGTCGCGCATAGGGAGCTCCTCGTGGGACGAGGACAAGGAGGATACGTAGAACGTCTACACTGCCTCGATGCGCTTCATCAAGTTCCACAAATGCGCATATAGTGGTAATCCCGTGATCTATGACAACAGTATTCCTGGTTTACACGGTAGAAAATTTTGATTTGCGCTAGTGTAGCCTACCCGTAACCCTTTAGTGGTATCAGAGCTGATACTGTTCAGTTATAGGTTCAGGATGTTTGCATATGGTGATATGCAGATTGATATGAATGATGTGATCGTTTGTGTTGTGGTGGTTCAGGATTGATCTATGATCTTGCTTTCCGTGATCATGTTTCCGAGGTCGTCGAACTACTTACCCCTACCGATCGGTTTCCTCCATCGGGGTAGACAATGACACATAAATCCTGTTGAATCACGCGAAGATCAATATGATTGATCGAATCGGAACCTAGATCTAAAATCGATGTACCGTGATCAAAGGAGTTTGACCGAATCGGAATAATAGACGGTTTATGGTTAATTTGATTTGTCGATCAAAATCCTTAAAGAAAATTGTATATATTCGATCTCTCATTTTTCACAGTTCCTTAAAGAAAATTTGATTTGCCGATCAAAGCCCCTTCGAACCCCACAGGAGGAGACCCCCTAGACCCCCCCCCTTTAATCATAGCCTCTTTGTTAAGGTAACTAGGTGCTACGATTTCATATGATCCGGTAGAATGCGATTCTATGAATAACTTGTTTTTGCGGGATGTATGTGATCAGTATGGCCCATATATGTATGTGATTCATGTATAAAATTTATCATGACCTGCATGTCGTGAGTAGGCAACACGGCAGGAGCCAAATGTGTTGTCAATTATTGCAATGGCCTGCGTGCCAACTTGTGATGATCCCAATACTATGTAATTTTGATTACTAGCTGTTAGGAGTAATAGCTTGTATTAGTTCTTGGAGGACTCATCACTTGGAGGATGGCTCACATGGAACATGAAGAAGGAGATCATCATGGTGGATAGGTTCTATGGCGATAGAGATCACCATGAGAAAATGGGCCATACTGTGTCACATCTATGTGAATGTTATTCTTATGCGTTTTACTACTATGCATGCTTAGATGATAGAAGTAGAACGATCACTCACAAATTTTAAGTTAAACCATGCCCTCCCAACCAAACCTTGCACCATCCTATGACATGTACAATCGTTGGTGGGCCTATGAGATTAGGGTGTCGCGGTTTTCCTTGGCTGGATGGGTTTGTATCGGATACCTACACGCATAAGGGTTGGTGAGCTTAACAAGGTCATCTTAACAGTTAAGGACCTTGGGGCATAAAGGTTGGGCGCCTAGTTTTGACATAGAGATGTCACCCAACAACAAGAGTCGTATATGATATGATTAGCAAGAGTTGCTTACCGATTTACCTTGTCTTCTAGCAGTGATGCTAAAGCTCACTAGTAGACTTGTTACTTGTGGATATTGAATCACTTAGTATCAATATAGGGATATTGATTTAAGTGGGAGTATATGCTATTAAATTGTTTAATATGTTTTACTCTTTCATGGTTACATGGCTTAGTATTTTGCATGTTTTCTATTGTAGATCAATGGCACCAAACACTGCATCACCTTTTTCTTTGCGTTTGATTCTTGACAAAGATAAACTAAATGGAACAAACTATACGGACTGGGTCCGTAATCTAAGAATTGTTCTCAGGTCTGATAAAAAGGAAACGGTTCTAGATACCACAATCCCCGATGAACCTGCTGATAATGCAACTGCTACCCTTAAGAATGTCTACAAGAGAGCATGTGATGATTCTCTTGAGGTTAGTTGTCTTATGCTTGCATGCATGGAACCTGAACTCCAAAAGAAGTTTGAGGATCAGGAAGTGTACGATATGATCATCGCGCTTAGGGACATGTTCCAAGATCAGGCAAGGACTAAAAGGTACAATGTCGCCAAGTCCTTTGTGGAATGCAAGCTGGCAGAGGGAGCAGCTGTAGGCCCCATGTGATCAAAATGGTTGGTTACAGTCAGACATTGGAAAAGCTTGGTTTTCCACTAGGCCAAGAGTTGGCTACTGATTTCATTTTGGCGTCTCTTCCGTCTAGCTATGGGCATTTCATTTTGAACTACCATGTGCATGGGGTGGATAAGGGCCTTAATGAGTTATGTGGGATGCTAAAAACAGCAGAAAGTGACATTACGAAGCGTGTAGGGCATAGCCATGTGATGGATGTGCAGAACAAGCCTAGCTTCAAGAAAAAGGGTACTTCTTGGAAGAACAAGGGCAAGGCTAAGGATACGATCCCTAAGCCTGCACCCAAGCGAAAGGCTGGACCTGTAGAAGACACTGAGTGTTTCTTTTGTCATTAACATGGCCACTGGAAGAGAAATTGTAGCAAGTACCAAGCTTCTTTGAAGAAGAGTGGAAGTAAGAGTACTTCCCACTTAGGTACGCTTGTTGTAAATGTTGTGGACATTCTTCTCGCTGATTCTTATGTTAACTCTTGCGTATTGGATACCGGATCGGTTGCTCATATTTGCAATTCGATGCAGGGGCTAATAAGGACTAGAGAAGTGCAGTAAGGCGAAGTGGATTTTCGTGTCGGAAATAAAGCAAGGGTTGCTTCATTGTTCGTCGGCGTCATGCAACTTCACCTTCCGTCAGGATTTATTATGAATTTGAATGATTGTTATTACATTCCTAGTATGGGTCAAAACATTTTATCACCTTCATGTTTGATGAGGGATGGATATTCATTCACGAGTATGAACAATGGTTGTGTAATCTCTAAGAATGTTATGTTTATGGCTGATGCTCCCATTGTGAATAGGTTATTTATTTTAAATCTTGATGATGCATATGTTTACAATGTTAGTGCTAAAAGGCTTCGGCCTAATGATTTGAGTCCTACCTATTTATGGCATTGTCATTTGGGGCATATAAGTGAAAAGCGCATGAAGAAGCTCCATGGTGATGGTCTTCTAACTTCGTTTGATTTTGAATCATAAGAGACATGTCAGGCTTGTTTACTTGGAAAGATGACCAAGTCGCCCTTTTTGGGTTTACCCGAGAGAGTGACAGACTTGTTGGAACTCATACATATTGATGTATGTGGACCAATGAGCACGATAGCCAGAGGAGGATATCACTACTTCATTACTGTCACTGATGATTTCAGTAAATATGGTTATGTCTACTTGACGAAGCATAAGTCTAAAACTTTTGAAAAGTTCAAGGAGTATCAGAGTGAGGTAGAGAATCAACGTGGCAAGAAAATAAAGGCCTTGCAATCTTATCGTGGAGGTTAATATTTGTGTCACGAATTTAGCAATCATCTTAAGAGTTGCGAAATTGTTCCACAGCTCACGCCGCCCGGAATGCCTCAAAGGAACGGGGTCTCCGAACGGCGCAATCGAAATTGTTGGACATGGTTCGATCGATGATGAGTCAGTCGGATTTACCATTATCATTTTGGGGTTACGCTCTAGAAACGCAGCTTTAACACTTAACAGGGTACCATCTAAATCCGTAGTTAAGACACCATATGAGATGTGGACTGGAAAGAATCCTAGTTTGTCTTTTCTAAAGATTTGGGGTTGTGATGCATTTGTCAAGCGACTTCAGTCGGACAAGCTAACACCCAAATCGGATAAGTGCATTTGCGTGGGATATCCGAGGGAAACCTTAGGGTATTACTTCTACAGCCGAGAAGAGGGCAAAGTGTTTGTCGCTCGTAGCGGTGTTTTCCTAGAGAAAGAGTTTCTCACAAAGGGAACGAGTGGAAGGTCGGTGCAACTTGAAGAAGTTCAAGATGAGCTAGTCGGGGATGCTTCTACGAGTGATGCTATTGTAGCAAAACAAGTTGAGGAACCTGTGGCAATAGAAGCATCACAACCACGAAGGTCGGCGAGGCTCCACGAAACGCGGGAATTATTATTGTTAGACAATGATGAGCCTGCGACCTATGCATAAGCGATGGTGGACACAGACTCTAAGAAATGGTTGATAGCCATGAGATCCGAGATAGAGTCAATGGGAGACAATCCAGTTTGGAACTTGGTTGACCTGCCTGATGGTTTTAAAGCCATCGAGTGCAAATGGATCTATAATAAGATTGATATGGATGGAAATTTTCACATCCATAAAGCTCGACTTGTTGCAAAAGGTTTTTGACAAGTTCAAGGAGTTGACTACGACGAGACTTTCTCGCCTGTAGCGATGCTTAAATCTATACAGATCATTCTAGCCATTGCTGCACATTTCGATTATGAAATATGGCAGGATGATTTCAAGACGGCTTTCTTAAATGGAATCCTTACTGAGGACGTGTATATGATGCAGCCTGAAGGTTTTCTCGATCCAAACAATGCTGGAAAGGTATGCAAACTTCTAAAGTCTATTTATGGGTTGAAGCAAGCATCTCGGAGTTGGAACATTCGATTTGATGAAGTTGTAAAGGAGTTTGGCTTCATCAAAAACGAACAAGAACCTTGTGTTTACAATAAGGAAAGTGGAATAGTGCTGGTATTTCTAATCTTATATGTAGATGGCATATTGTTGATTGGAAATGACATTCCTATGCTCGAATTTGTTAAGACCTCGCTGGAAAATAGTTTTTCGATGAAGTACTTAGGAGAAGCGGCATATATCTAGGCATCAAGATCTATAGAGATAGATCAAGGAGGCTAATTGGATTAAGCCACAGTACATACATTGACAAAGTGTTGAAACGGTTCAGCATGGAAGAGGCTAAGAAGGGGTTCTTGCCCATGTCTCACGGCATAAAACTCAGCAAGACTCAGTGTCCTTTGACTACCGATGAGCGTGAGCGCATGAGCAGGATTACATATGCTTTGGCTATTGGATCCATCATGTATGCAATGATATGTACTCGCCCAGATGTTTCCTATGCTCTAAGTGTTACGAGCAGATACCAGGCTGATCCAGGTGAAAGTCACTGGACAGCGGTAAAGAACATCCTTAAGTACTTGAAAAGGACTAAGGATGTGTTCCTAGTTTATGGAGATGAGGATGAACTCAGTGTAAGGGGTTACACAGATGCGAGTTACCTTAACGACTCAGATGATTTCAGATCGCAGTCTGGTTATGTGTTTGTCATGAATGGTGGTGTTGTGAGTTGGAAAAGTTCCAAGCAATATACGGTGGCCTCCTCTTCAACAGAAGCTAAATATATTGCCGCCTCGGAGGCTGCTAAGGAAGCTGTTTGGATTAGGAATTTCCTGATCGCTCTTGGTGTGGTTCAGGGCGCGTCCAATCCCATGGACGTTTATTGTGACAACAATGGTGCTATTGCACAAGCCAAGGAACCTAGACAGCACTAGAAGAACAAAGATATTCGCATGCGTTACCATCAGATTCATGAGTTCGTTGAGGATGGTAGTGTCATGATATGAAAAATACATACGGACTCAAATGTTGTTGATACCTTTACAAAGACACTCCCGCAGCCTGCGCATGAGGCGCACTTAAGAGCAATAGGTATTAGATACAATCTAGATTGACTCTAATGAAAGTGGGAGACTGAAGGAAATATGTCCTAGAGGCAATCATAGAGATGATTATATTACTTATGTATCCATGAGTTATTGTAATGTTCCTTGAATATCCATATCAGGCAACTTGTATTGATTAGCAATTATGTGAATTATTTGTGAAACTCTATACTTGTATGGTTATCTAATAGTTGTCCCTAGTCGGAGTTCATGTGAAGACACACGTGAATATTAGACTAGCATATCGATTGGTTGATGACTATGTTTCACAAGTCATAGACATGGATATGTCAAACCAATGAGGTGGACACATGTTATGAATATGGGGTTGGACTGGCCCAACTTGAGACTGGCAATTAGACTTGCAGCTCTCTCTACACATCATGTACGTTTTGTCCTTAGACCTGAGATTGTCACATGCTCTTGAGATGTGGATCGACCTACTTTGGGGCTATCAGACGATGCTTCGTAACTAGGAAGTTATAAAGACATCTTTCGGGTTTGTCCTGAAGCATGCTGCAAGGCATGGTCAATCAAGATGGGACTTGCCCCTCTCTAGTTGAGAGAGATATTGTAGGGGTTCGTAGCATGGAAAACAAAATTTTTCTATCGCATACAAACAAACAAGCCAAGATCTATCTACTAGATTGTAGCAACGAGTCGATAGAGGAACTCACCCTCGAAGATTCCAAAGCGGTTAACGAGAGCAGATTCTCGTGGATGATGTAGTCGTACTCTTTCCGATCTCAAGATCGTGTAGACGATCCTTCCAGCGCCACGTTCCAGCAGCGCTCCCGCAGTCGGTCACACGTTCGGTACTCGACGAAGACCTTCCTCTCCCTTGTTCCAGCAGGCAGCGGAGGTTGTAGCACTCTCCTCGCGATTCCGGCAGCACAACGGCGTGGTACCGGAAGTAGAGGGGAGATCCCGCAGGGCTTCGCCTTAAGCCGGTGCGAGTATGGTGGAGCTTATGAGAGAGGCTATTAGTGGTCTAGTAATTAGACACACCAATTAGAGGGCTCTAAACCAATTAGAAGGCTCTAAACCGAATAGCTCTAAACCGGGGTCTAGATCTAGGGTTTAGTTTAGAGGATAGGAAACTTATTTGTAGGAGGGGAGCCCTGCCCCTCCTTATATAGGTGGGAGGGAGTGGGCGCGCCAGGGGAGGGAGGGAGTCCCTCCCCAACTCGGCCTTGGGCTGGGCGCCGGCCTGGAGGAGTCCAACTCCTCCTCCAGGTTGGTTCCAACTCCTCTTGCTTGTTTCCCACAGTTTCTTGTTTTGGCAGTTTGACTTTCAAACTGGACATTTGACTTTTCTGTTTTAGGATTCAATTTAATCCTATATTTGGGACAGCAAGAACACTTAGTACATGATGCAATCATTCCAATATGTAATGACACATTCATGTACCCCTTCCCCCCCGGAGTGCCGGACAATCCGGAACCTTCTAGAATATCCCCGATGAAAACACCGGAATCATTCCCGAACTCCGAAACGGGACTTTCCTTATATGAATCTTATTCTCCGGACCATTCCGGATCACCTCGTGATATCCCGGATCCCATCCGAGACTCCGAACAACATTCGGTCTCTTTCTCATAATACCATAACTACTCAAACAACGTCGAATCCTTAAGTGTGTCTCCCTACGGTTCGTGAATTATGCGGACATGATCGAGACACTTCTCCGAACAATAACCAATAGAGGAATCTGGAAATTCATATGGCTCCCACATATTTCTACGATTACTTTGCGATCGAATGAACCACTTACATACGATACCAATTTCCCTTTGTCTCACGATAGTTTACTTATCCGAAGTTTATGATCGTCGGTATCTCTGCATACCTAGTTCAACCTCGATACTGATAAGTACTCTTTTCTCGTTCCCGTGATATGTGATCCCTTGTGACCAAGTCACATGCTTGCAAGCTAATTGGATGACATTTCACCGAGAGGGCCCAGAGTATATCTATCCGTCATGCGGATGGACAAATCCCACTCTTGATCCATGTGTTTCAACCAATACTTTCCGAACACTCAATGCCACCTTTATAGCCACCCTGTTACGGTGTGGTGTTTGATGACATCAAAGCATCCATCCAGAAAAGGTGATATGCATGATCTCATGGTCGAAGGAATTAGGTTACTATGTATCAGAAAGCATATAGCAATTGAACTATTGAAATGACTTGATCTTTATGCTACGCTTATCTATAGGAGTATGTCCATCACATCATTCTCCTAATGATATGATCCTGTTGTTAATAACATCTCTATGTTCATGATCAGGAAACCATGACCATATATTAACCAACAAGCTAGTTTAACAAGAGGCTTTACTAGGGACTCTTATTTTAGTTTACAAATCACACAAGTATTAATGTTTCCGGTTAATACAATTATAGCATGGTATGCAAACATTTATCATAAGTGTGAAGACATGATAATAACCACTTTATTATTGCCTCTTGGGCATATCTCCAACAGTCTCCCACTTGCACTAGAGTCAATAATCTAGTTTCGAACCTTTGTGTATATAACACCTATGGCTTTCCGGTGTTGTATGTACACGATTGCTAGTGGTCAACTGATCTCCGGATCTGACACTTCCAGGTCCGTGTGTAATTGCATGTCTTTGCGTCTCTACGCATCACTCATTCTCTAATGAGATGGCTTTGTATAAATTTGGTATTTCGGTGTGACCTTTAGCTCTTTGGGGTTAAAACATGTTGATAATATTGTCGCACAATATATCTTCATAGTATTATCCCACTGTGAACTACACCTAGTTTGATAACAAACTTCTTGACACAAATGCCCTCTTTTGCTGCTATAATAGCAGTCATATACTTAGCCTTTTGTTGTAGTATCTGTCACAATGTCTTAACTTTGGAAATCATCCAAATCCATTATGGAACTCACTTTCCATTATATTGTGCCACCCTTAGTTTAGATTGAGATAAACTTAATTTGTACTTTGTGACAAAGCTAGTATCAATGTAGTACTTTTACAATGAACTAACCATCTATTTGTCACTTCTACAAATATTATACTCTTAGTTCTTTCAGAAGATCATAAGAATATCCTTACTATTGTCCAATGATCATCTTACGAATCATTCTGGTATATGCTCTCAACATTTAGAGCATAGGACATATCTGGATTTGTACATATCACAGTATGATTGATATAAATACTCTTTGTGATTTCATACATCAAGTATCAATCTATACTTGATTATTTGTTTCACTTTACCAAATGTCAATACACTTGAATATATCATCAACATTGAACTCATTCAATCCTTTCTGTGCGACAAGAACCTTCTCTTGTAGTTTCTATATTGAACTCATTCAATATCTTGTCTATGTACTTCTGGCACAACCATATTAGCGTCTATTGATGCCAAATATTTGGGTTTTGCCTAAGTCTTTCATCGGGATGAAATTCTTAATATGTGTTAATAAAAGATACATCTTTTCTAATCAACAATATGTCCTCCACATAATGTATTAGAAATATGTCTTAGCGCTCCCACTTAATTTCTTGCAAATGCAAGCATCTTCATTGTCTCCGATGAAATTAAACTCTTTTAACAGTTTCATCATAGTGAAGATTCCAACTCCACTATGCTTACTTCAACCATTGAAGTTTGCATATGTTTTTAGCATCCTTTGAATTAACAAAACCCTTTGGACCGTGTCATGCACACGTCCTAGGTAACCATTCTATTAGAAGAACTTGTTTTGTTTATTCTACTACCACATAACAAATTATATGTATTGGTTGCTACATTAATCCGTCTAGACTAAAAATCGCTATGAAAGATCAAATCTTGTCATATACAACTTGTTGTGAACTCTTTCCCAACATGTCGACTATTTCATAGATGTAAAACATCCATGTCTATTTCTTTATAGATCCAGACACAACTGTAAGGTCTTACACCTTTCTCGAGGGTCCTTCAAGTTCAAAACTTGATTTCTCGTGTATGGAACTATCACGGATTTTATGGCTTCAAGCCATTTTACGGAGTCAGGGCCCATCATCGCTTCTCTGCATGTAGTCGGTTCATTATTCTCAAATAATGATTCAACCCTCAAATCTTGGTATTTGATTGTTCATCCGACCTACTTGTTTCAATAGGAACTTGGATCTTCGTGACCACAACCTTTGAGGTACGTGAACCATGAGCATTGTTGCTGCCTTCGAAACACTTTTCGGCGTTGCGCAACTCTGCACATATAGCTAAGGTTCTTTTAACCTTATCAAAGTTTCTATTGTCCTCCCACTTAACTTTTCACGAAAAATTCCTTCTCAAAGAAACTTGACGTTTTAAGTGACAAACACTTTTGTCTCCGATGTTATGGAGGAGTACTTAACAGTTATTCGAAATAACATACAAAGACAGGTTCATCCGACTTTGGTTGCAAACATCTTTCTTATGCATAGCATACCAATGTTTAAGAAAGGACAACTTGGGTTTTATCCCAAACCATAACCTTATATGGTGTCATTTCAACGGATTATGATGGAGCTCTTTTCAGTGGAAAAACGGTAATCTCTAAAGCTTTTAATCTTTAAAATACAATGGCAGTTTTATGAATTACACCTTTCGATCTTGCCATGTCAAACAAGGTTTAATTACATATCTCGAACGCTCCATACTCTTATGGTGTTTCGGGAAATGCAAATCTACGGAACGATTCCTTAAATCTTAGGTATTATGCTAAACTTGTAACTCAAATATCTTCCTTTATGATCTTTATCATAAACTGTTTATATTCTTGTTACAATGATTTTGCACTTCATCTTGAAAGTCTTTGAACTTTTCAAGTGTTTCATACTTTATCCTTATTAAGTAAATATTCATATATTCACTCAAATTTTTGGAGAAAGCATATGAAGTTGAAATCCATCGCTCTTGACTACACATAATGGATTTCGTACAACAATATGTACAAGTTCCAATAAGCTAGTCATTCATTCCCTTTTGGCCTATGAACGAAGTTTTAATTATCTCTAGGAAAGTTTCACAAGCGTCATTTGATCAAAAATCAGAAGACTCCAAAATTCCATCCACATGGAGTTTCTTCATGTTATCTTTCCAATATAATTCAAACAGCGATGTCACTTCCTAAGTGATCTTTCAATCAATTTGTCTTTCGACATTTTAGCACTAGTTTTATGGATGTGATTTCTCCAACGAGATTTGTGAATCATCCATCTTTTATGGATTACGGCAATTATTTGAACAACCCTTTTGTTCTCATAATACCTGATAAAACAAATCTTGAAGGCAAGCTTTGATGTTTTAACGAGCAACATAATAACCCTTTATTTGTTCTCGATGAACATCATCACATATTCTTTTGCTAGTTACTTAGGCCATTGTAGTTCATGAATTCTGTTGTTTCGTATGACGATTCATACCAACAAATTCAGTATCAAATACTTAAGAACCACATTGTTTAATAAGCAAAGAATATAGCCACAACATGTATATCATCTATATACTTAAACTGAACAATTCTAGTCTTTTCTTTTCTGCCATATATTTATGAGATTCTCTTTCAATATTTCCTTTTCTATTTGAAAGAATCTATCAATATCAATAGTGAAGTCATACATATGACATATAGTCCAAAGCGTGTATAATTAAATACCAATGTCTTTGGACTTGCACTTTGAAGTAGATCACCATCATCAAATATTTGGTGTTCTTTCAAATTCCTTTCTTTAGTAATCTCTTGGTGTAGTAAACATTTTACCTACATCAAATATTCACCCTTATCATGGAATTGTCCATGATCAAGCTACTTTTAGCTTATAACAATGAATTATGAGTATAATGTTGCTATCCAAAATCTTTTGGAGGATTAAGACAACAAGTGTCTCCAACCTTTTTGCAAATTTTCATCAAATATGAGAACATGACTTTTGCCATATTATACTCTATCATGTTGCAACCAAAACTTCGTTTCAGATATCACAATATCTTCCACACATCATGGTTTCTGAAACAACTCTTTCAGATCCTAGATAACCTTGATATTAAGAGAATCCTTTGAATATCAAGAATCATGGATACAAACATGATACTTATATACTAACACTTGGAATTGTTACTCTTGATTTAATACTAATTATTAAACTTCATGGAGTAACCGGAACTTACTGAAAGTTTGCAATAGGACTTTTAAACTTTAGATTAACACTTAAAACAATACGATACCAGTTCGTAAAGTATCTAACCAGAATTCTATAGTTCTATCATCTCAATTATAACTAAGCGCAAGGTGGTAAACGGATGCCAATGACTACAACAACTATGCAAATTCACTTTGATTTAGTTTATGATAAATTGAGTTCTAATTAATAATTAAATTAATCTAGGTGAACTCCCACTCAAAACAATATCCCTCACATTGTTTTAGTGATCACACGAACCAAATTCACCACATCAAAACCGATCATCACGAGAATTGATATAGCTTCAATGGCGAACAATCAACATGTTCATCATATCTACTATATGACTCATGCTCTACCTTTCGGTAATCCGTGTTCCTGAGGCCATGTCTGTACATGCTAGGCTCGTCAAGATCAAACCTTAGCTACCGCATAAGCAAATCTGGCTTGCTTACGTTGTATTCACCCGCGGAATCAAAGACACCCGATCATCACGTGGTGCTTCGAAGCAGCAAGCTTTGGCAACGGTGCATACTAAGGGTGAACACTTTAGAACTTGAAATTTATGTGCATGAGGGATCATCTTATAATGCTACCGTCGTCTACTAAGCAATACAAGATGCATAAAGGATTAACATCACAGGCAATTCATAATATGTAATATGATATGGCCTTTCTTCTTTGTGCTTTCGATCTCCATCTTCAAGCACGAACATGATCTCCATCATCACCGGCATAGCATCAAGGTCAATGATGCTTCTTCATGGTTGTCGTCCACCAGCATCAACTATTACAACTATTTTGAATAGACACGCAGGTCTTAACAGAAATTAAAGACAACCATATGGCTCCTGCCGGTTGCCAACTTACAATAAGGAACATTGCATACATCAAATATAATCACAATCATGGCCATATCACATCACTGCACACCCCTGCAAAACAAAGTTAGACGCTTCTACTTTCTTTGCATATTTTACGTGGTTTGGGGCTTTCCATAAGTGTCGTTCTAACTTACGAACAAGAACCACAACATTGATACTAGCATTGTTGATTACCCGTTGTAAATTGGATCTTAACTATGCTAGGAGAAACAGGCACCCGCAAAGCCACTTATGCAATACAAGTTGCATGTCAAACGTGGAGCAAGTCTCATGAACGATGTCATGTAAGGTTAGCCCGGGCCGCTTCATCCCAACATACCGCAAGATGCAAAGTACACAAAAAGCAATCTACAATAAAAGCATCAACGCCCACAATGACCATTGTGTTCTACTCGTGCAACAGATCTACATATAGACACGGCTCTGATACCACTGTAGGGGTTCGTAGCATGGAAAACAAAATTTTTCTATCGCATACAAACAAACAAGCCAAGATCTATCTACTAGATTGTAGCAACGAGTCGATAGAGGAACTCACCCTCGAAGATTCCAAAGCGGTTAACGAGAGCAGATTCTCGTGGATGATGTAGTCGTACTCTTTCCGATCTCAAGATCGTGTAGACGATCCTTCCAGCGCCACGTTCCAGCAGCGCTCCCGCAGTCGGTCACACGTTCGGTACTCGACGAAGACCTTCCTCTCCCTTGTTCCAGCAGGCAGCGGAGGTTGTAGCACTCTCCTCGCGATTCCGGCAGCACAACGGCGTGGTACCGGAAGTAGAGGGGAGATCCCGCAGGGCTTCGCCTTAAGCCGGTGCGAGTATGGTGGAGCTTATGAGAGAGGCTATTAGTGGTCTAGTAATTAGACACACCAATTAGAGGGCTCTAAACCAATTAGAAGGCTCTAAACCGAATAGCTCTAAACCGGGGTCTAGATCTAGGGTTTAGTTTAGAGGATAGGAAACTTATTTGTAGGAGGGGAGCCCTGCCCCTCCTTATATAGGTGGGAGGGAGTGGGCGCGCCAGGGGAGGGAGGGAGTCCCTCCCCAACTCGGCCTTGGGCTGGGCGCCGGCCTGGAGGAGTCCAACTCCTCCTCCAGGTTGGTTCCAACTCCTCTTGCTTGTTTCCCACAGTTTCTTGTTTTGGCAGTTTGACTTTCAAACTGGACATTTGACTTTTCTGTTTTAGGATTCAATTTAATCCTATATTTGGGACAGCAAGAACACTTAGTACATGATGCAATCATTCCAATATGTAATGACACATTCATGTACCCCTTCCCCCCCGGAGTGCCGGACAATCCGGAACCTTCTAGAATATCCCCGATGAAAACACCGGAATCATTCCCGAACTCCGAAACGGGACTTTCCTTATATGAATCTTATTCTCCGGACCATTCCGGATCACCTCGTGATATCCCGGATCCCATCCGAGACTCCGAACAACATTCGGTCTCTTTCTCATAATACCATAACTACTCAAACAACGTCGAATCCTTAAGTGTGTCTCCCTACGGTTCGTGAATTATGCGGACATGATCGAGACACTTCTCCGAACAATAACCAATAGAGGAATCTGGAAATTCATATGGCTCCCACATATTTCTACGATTACTTTGCGATCGAATGAACCACTTACATACGATACCAATTTCCCTTTGTCTCACGATAGTTTACTTATCCGAAGTTTATGATCGTCGGTATCTCTGCATACCTAGTTCAACCTCGATACTGATAAGTACTCTTTTCTCGTTCCCGTGATATGTGATCCCTTGTGACCAAGTCACATGCTTGCAAGCTAATTGGATGACATTTCACCGAGAGGGCCCAGAGTATATCTATCCGTCATGCGGATGGACAAATCCCACTCTTGATCCATGTGTTTCAACCAATACTTTCCGAACACTCAATGCCACCTTTATAGCCACCCTGTTACGGTGTGGTGTTTGATGACATCAAAGCATCCATCCAGAAAAGGTGATATGCATGATCTCATGGTCGAAGGAATTAGGTTACTATGTATCAGAAAGCATATAGCAATTGAACTATTGAAATGACTTGATCTTTATGCTACGCTTATCTATAGGAGTATGTCCATCACATCATTCTCCTAATGATATGATCCTGTTGTTAATAACATCTCTATGTTCATGATCAGGAAACCATGACCATATATTAACCAACAAGCTAGTTTAACAAGAGGCTTTACTAGGGACTCTTATTTTAGTTTACAAATCACACAAGTATTAATGTTTCCGGTTAATACAATTATAGCATGGTATGCAAACATTTATCATAAGTGTGAAGACATGATAATAACCACTTTATTATTGCCTCTTGGGCATATCTCCAACAGATATCTCTGGGCCCCTCGAGTGATCAGATCTAGAAATGCATGGCCGTGCTACATATGGTTAAGAGTTAACCTAGTAAAGGGATTCCGAATCACAGTATCGAGAAAGGAAGGTCAGCTTGGAGCTAGACCAAATATCGTGAGGCAAAGGGAAATACATGTACTAAACCTTGTGATGGTTTGTCCGAATGATCTTTATATGGGTTTAGGAGTTGGCACGTCTTGCTAGAGGCCGCTACCAACTATTGACAGGATAAGTGTATTTATGTCATGTTTATACGTATATGAACCTATAGGTTCATAGACTTAAGGGGCTAGAAGACTAATAAGGATTAGATCCAAATTAGACCAGGCTTAGGCTACTAATGGGCTGCTAATGTAGAAACCCACCAGGGACGCCTATATAAGAGAGTGTGGGGCGAGCTGACCGGGGTTAGACCATTCCTCCCAGCCGCCACCCCTCATGCATGTGTTGCACGCGCGGACCTAGCAATCCGACGTTTGACGCTTCCACCCTATACGTGTGGATACCTCGGAGGTGCTGCAGCTATAGCACTTGGACGAGCCGCGCATAGGGAGCTGCTCATGGAACGAGGACAAGGAGGAGACGTAGAACGTCTACACTGCCCCGACGCGCTTTATCAAGTTCCACAATTGCGCGTCTAGTGGTAATCACGTGATCTATGACAACAGTATTCCTGGTTTACGCAGTAGAAAATTTTGATTTGCGCTAGTGTAGCCTACCCGTAACCCTTCATGCGCACGAGAACAAGAGTCGCGACAAAGCAAACCAGAGGGCAAGGGGCGCACAGGCTTCACTGGAATTCGTCGACGAAGCTCGTCGGGGCGGCGGCGCGAGTGGAAATTTGCAGAGCCTAGGGGCTCTCTAGGGGATTGAGGTGAGGGGAAATGGAGCGGGGAGAGAGGGGATTAAGTAGCGGTGCTCAGAGGGAGAGAATCACGCCTGCAATCAGTCGCTATTAAGCGAATTGAATCGGAGGAAACGGCAGAGAGGGCGCGGGTCTTTGGCGCGGTGATTTGGGGACGACGAGGTGACGTGGCGGTGGGGCCTGCCTGTCAGCGAGGGGATGCGGTACGCCCGGTGAGAAAGAAAACAGAGGGGAGAGAGGGGGTGCGCCGGGTGGGCTGCTGGGCCGTGGTTGCTGGGTTGTGCCAGTTGGCAGGTAAGTTCTCTCTTTTTTTTCTCAAGCCTTTTTCTTTTCTGTTTTTATTTTCTAATAAAGATTTGAATGATCAAACTAACTCCAAATCCACTCAAAATTTTAACAAGTTTTTGAGAGGTGAACCTAGTTCTCAAAAGTGTTTTAAACACATCAAACTACTAACAAAACTTTTTGGGTACAAAATAAAAATAAAAACACTAGCCCCATACTTGCATATAAAGAGGGGGTTTTAAATTAGGGTTTTGCTAGGTTTAAAACTTTGAAAAAATTTGTGCAAAGCACGCATGCCATGATGATATGAATGCAATGATGATGTTTTTGGTTTAATGAAAATTGGGATGTTACAATGATCCTCTTCTTGCTGGTTTGCGCTCCCGTCGAGACCTTCCTTGTGCTCTTCCCCGCAAGAAAGGACTTGCTCGTTTCTTCAATAGACTTTGGGATATGTGTCGCTCTTCATATGATGTTGCCCATCGCAGTTTGGAGCTCAGTCAAGAGAATAGGAGGCAGCATAATGCTTTCTTGGCAGAACGTGATCGCCTAGTGCCAGACTTGGGCAATGTTTTGGCTCCTGTCCCATATGTCAACTTTGAGAAGCCACCGCTGGATGAGGACATGTTTTGGGGCTTTGATCCATCTATGTTCCCTAGGTTTGCCACTTCTAGTTCCTCTCAGCATCGGGCTACTCCTACAGGGAATGATGATGAGGATGAGGATGAGGATGAGGACGAGGACAACGAAGAGGATGAGGATGAAGACAACAAAGAGGAGGAGGAAGAAGCCGATGATGATGACGATGAGGATAACTTTGCTGGCTAGATCATTTTCTCTCCTCCTTTCTTCCTTTTTGGTCTCGATGCCAAAGGGGGAGAGAGAGTAGAGTCGTTTCTTTTATGATTTGCCTCATGCACAAGCCCTCCTTTGTCCGTTTGCCTCTTATGGGCTTGTGCTCTTATTTGCTTTATCAAACTACTTGTGTGTGTGTCTGGACAAATTTGAAGTTCTTTTATTGTACTTGGATTTCCCATGATTATATGCTTGCTATTGTGTGCTAGATATCCGTATATCTAATCATAACATAATATATTTATTTGACTCTAGATCGTTTTGTCATCGTTAACCAAAAAGGGGAGAGTGAAAGGGAAAATAGCCCTTATCTAGTATTTTGGTTAACTATGACATCGAAGCTAGAGAGCGGACTAATGTTTCTACTAGCTTCTCTATAGGTGATAGTCCGCAGTTGATGATGAAAGGTGATGTGTGACCCCCCATTTGTTTCTATACGAAGAGCCAGTGGTTTTATTTCTTATTCTCTCTTATTTACTTTTGAGTCAAATAGGAAACACCACACTATTAAGAGGAGTGATCTCGATGTGCTCTTTGGGGTTGATCTACACCAAATATACATCACATAATCCACAGCCACACACCCATTCGAGGAGAGAAAGAAAAATCGCCATGAAAAATGAGCCTAAGAAGGTTACTGGTAAACCGGTAGGAGTGTCGGCGCCGCCGGTGCTGTCGCCGGAAATTCTCGATGAGCGCCGAAACAGCTCACTGCATCTGTTTTTAGTGGCTCGCCGAGATTTTTGGTCGTCGCCGGAACTTTCGGCGTGGAGTCCGATCCGCCGGGGCAGTCGCCGGAATTTCCGGCGTACGAACCGGTCCGACCTGACTTATTGCCGGTTCTGTCACAGAAACCCCCAAACGACTCTTTTTCTCCCCATACTATATATACCCCTTTCTTCTCCACTGAGAGGTCAGGCATTTCATCTAACATTCATTTCTTGAAGCTCTCTCTCTCTCCATTGTTGAAACACAAAAGCTTGAGGATCTCCCATTCTACCCAACCAAATCCAAGTCCCTTTGGTAGAAAGGAAGAGGAGGTCCCGATCTACGTTTCCACCAAGCCAAAGTCCATTCCCCCTTGAGTTCATCGAGTTAGCTTGTTACTCTTGAGTTTGTGGGAAACCCTAGGAGGCTAGGGTCGCCCGGAGGCATTCGGCTTGTGATTTTCTTCATGGAAAGTTTGTGAGGGTTTGGAGACTACCTTAAAGTCTACCACGAGTAAGTGAGCTGTAACACCCTCAGAATCGGCCCTATGCAAGTCTTAGCGACTCTCGCCAAACCCGCATAGAAACGATTCAAGGCGCCCACCAGGCACTTTCGTGCGGGTGGAAAATGAAGTAATATCATTACACATTAGTCCACGATGGAACCCACAAAAAATATATATACAACAGCGACTTATCGAGTCAAGGATACAACATACAGTACAAAGATCCAAATCACCTTGAAAACGATACAACGTCCGAGTGCGGACAAGATGCAAATTAGGCTAAGAGCCCTGCAGAATAACCAATGGCGTCCATAACCCTGCCCAGGCCAAGCCGGAAGGGTAACCTTGCTAATGACGTCGATCTCAAAACCTGTTAAAACAAAAGGGGTGCCGACAAAGGGCAAAGGAAAAAAAAAAGGGCGGTCAGTACTGAGGCCAGTACACGGCGAGGCTAGAATTCGGCGGTCCTCGCCTACATAGGTATGATGCACTGAAGCGACAGCGCAGCATGCACTAAACAACCTATAGAGACTCAATACAACTGGCGGCTATCAGATAGGGATAAGAAAGACCTATTCGGATCCAACCTGAAACTATCACCAAGCATACCCATCCTGGTATTTCCCCCTCGAGACCAAACGAGGAAGTCAACCGAGGAACTCACACAGTTGGCAGTTTTATTCATTCCGTTATAGTTGCGGCAATTACTAGTCATATATAGATAGCATGAGTCATCCTGATATAATAAGTAGTGGGCAGTTTTAGTTAACCATTCCGTTGTAGTTGTAGTACTTACTAGTCAGATACATATAGCATGAGGCATCCCAAAACCCAGCAGTTGTTGATACTTTTATTTAGTCATTCTGTTGTAGTTGCAATACTTACTAGTCAGATACAATGGTAACAGGTGACAACCCAAACCAGCAATTGTTGGCACTTTTATTTAGCCATTCCATTATAGTGAAGCTGATTACTAGTCATTATAAAGTCAAATTTATAGCACTACTTTAGTTATAGTTGTCTATGATCGAGATATTGTGCTCCAAGTCGTCCATAACCGCGGACACGACTTTCAGAAAGTTTTACCCTGCAGGGGGCACAAATAGCAACACACGCACGATCAACCTCGAGAAAAACCAAATGAAAACCCAACGAGGCATCACGACAGAGCAATTGCAAGATTCATATAAATTTCAGGGGGCCACCCCACTAAGCAACCCGCGACGAAGTTGGCCGGCTCCGATACGGAGCCAGAGGTTTGTGTCAATGGCTGTAAACGACTGGGAACCCGAAAGTGTGACTGGGCTTGTCGATACCGCGGAAACATTTCACTTACCTAAACAGTACAGACGCTCCACGCGCAATCGTAAATAAAGCAGTAAGGCATGGCATAAGTACAGGATAGTAATAAAGCCCCAAACTACTTTGTGGCCCCAAGAAATAAATATGACTCGAGCTCTGGCTAGGGGGATTCATGGTCCCACATGCGGATAGTGCGAATATTCAAAGAACAGGTATCAAGTACTCGGGGTCCTACGGGACACAAGTGGACGGTTAAAAACCAAATAATATCTATTGCCCACCTGTGCCTATGCATTATTTACCTACTTTAATTTTAGTTATTAAACGGTAATTAAAGTTATAATCATCTCCAACATTAAACATAAGGCATTACTCCAACAACTGTGGAACATCGACGGCGCGACGCAACACCTGCGCAAGCAACTACGACTCGCAAGGCTGACTATCTACCAAACAACAGGTAATAGGATGTGTCCAAGGCAATTTAATGGCTCCAAGGGATATCACGGATACGAAAACTAGAGCATCGCATCACAGATAGCAATAGATCAACAGGAGAAAATAAAGACTATAAAAGTAAGATAGGTAGAAAGGGGGAGAATGCTCGCCTGAAAAACATTGTTGAAGGTTCATCCGAAGATCGGGTCAACACTCGCATCAACTCATCGGCCAAATCCGTGAAGAAGCAAAACACTAGAAGAAACACCGGATGCACTATTTAATACTACGGCAGAAGATCGGGCATGATGCATGTATGATGTATGACATGGCAAAGATGCGATGCAATTAGACAAAATTAAGTGGAACCGGGGTCCCGACAATTAATTATTAAGTTCATGTTGTTGAGATACCCCACAATTTAAAAGTTATCTTATCAAGGCAAAAGATAGCACCGGTTCGCTACACAAATTTAAATGGGGCCAATATAAGGCTAGAAGAGCCCACATATAGTCTCCATATATAGTTATTAGGTGAGTCGATAAAATACCCCCAACAAATAAATCTGTATGCGATCATGAACAATTTATATGCAACAATTATAATATCATATTATAAAAATAGGGGTCTTGGATAGGGATCACACATGTCGAATCGGCGGTCTTGGGTTCCGAAGGGGTTCGGGTCTTCAGACTTCGGGGTCGAATCCGTGAAGGAGACCTTGTGGTTCAGGCTTCGAGGTCCATGAAGGAGATCTTGGAGTTCCTTGTTGGAATGTTCGGAATCCGTGTCGAAGATCTAGGAATGTGGCGTCGGTGGTTTATCGGATTCGTTCATGTCAGTGTCGAGGTTCGGTCTTGGCACCTTAATCTCGCACGGGATATGGTCCTTCGATAGCACCACCTACAGCCGCCCACTGAATCTTGTGGTCAAACTCAAGACACCAAATAAACAGAGGCAAGCCTAGCCTTAGGCAACGCTGGAGGTTGCAGATAGTTTGGCAGAGGTCATACGGTCGCACGGGTCGATGGCCGACCGAGGAGCTAGCACCGGAGGACGAAGGCGGTGGCGTTCCTGGTGGTGGAAGCCCGCGAGGAAGAGCCGGAGCAGCGTGGTCGCTGGCGGCAGAGGCAAGGCAGGGCCAAGCAGGGATGGCGAGGGCGGGCCGACGCGAAGGAGGGACGTGCAGTGTCGGAGGCGAGGCCAGGGGCGCGGTCGAGGCTCTGCAGGGAAGCTTGGGGCCAGGCGACGACGAGGTGGGGCGCCACTAGCAGAGAGGGTCAGGGCCTAGGGAGGAGCAGGGTCAGGGAGAGGGTAGCCAGCATGATTGGAGGAGAGGAAGAGGGCCCTCGCAGCGGCATCACGCGGGCCGGAGAGGAGGCGGCGGTGACGCGGGGATGAGGAAGGAGGCGTAGGCGAGGTGAAGGAGACGGGGTGCTGCAGAGGAGGCCCGCGGTGGCGAGCGGCGGGGGCACTGATGCGGAAGGAGGGGCGGCCGGCGGCGCTACCTGGCGACAGGAGGAGCGCGTCATGTGGGAGCGTGCTTGCGCACGGGGATGGACGGGAGGCCAAGGTGGGGCCGGGGGGTTTCTGATCGGGAAGGGATGGGATCGACCGAGCGGTTCCTGCGCATGGGTGGTGTTGGGTTGGTGTGTACCGCGAGAGTGCGTGTGTGCACAGGGAGGTGCACTGGGTGGGGTGGTTCGATCGAGTGTGTTGAGTCGAGTCTGGTGGCGGCGGGGTGTGGTCTAGGCTAGGGTTTCCAAGATTAAGGTTAAGAGGGAGATGGATCTAAGGGTCAGGATTTAACCGGGTGGCAGGCTGTTGGTTTGTTGGGCTTTTGGCCCGGCAAGCTGACGGCCTCCCCGGTAAAACATTTTTATTTTGTTTTATAAAACTTTTTGCAAATAGTTTTTAGGCAAGACAAAATATCCGGACGACCAGGGTTTTAATTTAAACTGAAGACAGGAAAAAAATATGTAGAAAACAAAGAGGGACTTTCTAAAAATAGTTTTAGGTTAAAACATGCATGGTGATATCATGATGATGCATGAAGGCAAACACAGGTGATTTACTAGTAACGGTTTTACCGGGGTGCTACAATTCGACACCACTAACAATGGATCTCGCCCTCGAGATTCGCCTCCTAGTACGGGGAAGAAAGCCGATGACCTAAATCTTCTCACTTTGTGTAGATCCTCGCGACACCACTAACGAGGGTTCCTTCTTCATCTTGAAATTGGCGACACCACCAACAAGGGTCGGGGCTCACGTCCTTCGTGAGAACACTCCGGAGAAACAAAGGACGAAGGTAAAGGCATCCAAAAGATAAAGCCACCTCTGTCTTCTATGGAAGGAGTCAAATTACTTGATCCACCGATTCAATGTACAAGAGCGAATGATAAGAGTAGTCGGATGGTGATCAGTCCATCGCGCACCCAAAGCATTACTCTGCACATGTATAGGAGAATTATGCAACCAACTCTCGGAATTCAGACTGAAGATCTTATCAATTGAGATTTAGAAACAAAAGAATAAAGTAAGCTCTTTATCGGATCTGGTGCAGATGATGTCGTCGCGTAGGAAAACACCGGAAGATACAACGAAAAAATTTAGTGAATTTTTAGATCCACTAAAAGGGTACAACAAAAGAAGATTCTTCAGCTGGCATGAACAGCGGATGTCGAAGCACCGTTACAAGAGGAAGGAAGCGAAACCCTGAAGGTACGACAGAAACCCAACCACGAGAATTCCTGGACTCAAAGAAAAGGTAAGAGGGTAGATTCAAAACACGTCGAGATAAGAGGAGAATAGCAGAGGGGTAAGAAGTAAAAGCAGACCTAATCAGATATATCCAACCGTTTTTCCAAAATAGTTTTGACACTCTATGACGTCCGTTAGCTAGGTTATCCTACAGGCTGGACCAGTGGGGTATCGTATCTGCTGAGCTCTGATACCACTCTGGCCCGGCAAGCTGACGGCCTCCCCGGTAAAACATTTTTATTTTATTTTATAAAACTTTTTGCAAATAGTTTTTAGGCAAGACAAAATATCCGGACGACCAGGGTTTTAATTTAAACTGAAGACAGGAAAAAAAATATGTAGAAAACAAAGAGGGACTTTCTGAAAATAGTTTTAGGTTAAAACATGCATGGTGATGTCATGATGATGCATGAAGGCAAACACAGGTGATTTACTAGTAACGGTTTTACCGGGGTGCTACAATTCGACACCACTAACAATGGATCTCGCCCTCGAGATCCGCCTCCTAGTACGGGGAAGAAAGCCGATGACCTAAATCTTCTCACTTCGTGTAGATCCTCGCGACACCACTAACGAGGGTTCCTTCTTCATCTTGAAATTGGCGACACCACCAACAAGGGTCGGGGCTCACGTCCTTCGAGAGAACACTCCGGAGAAACAAAGGACTAGTTTCAGAAACAATTGCTAGTTTGGGTTGTCACCTGTTACCATTATATCTGACTAGTAAGTATTTGCAACTACAACAGAATGGCTAAACAAAAGTATCAACAACTGCTGGGTTTTGGGATGCCTCATGCTATATGTATCTGACTAGTAAGTACTACAACTACAACGGAATGGTTAACTAAAACTGTCCACTACTTATTATATCAGGATGACTCATGCTATCTATATATGACTAGTAATTGCCGCAACTATAACGGAATGAATAAAACTGCCAACTGTGTGAGTTCCTCGGTTGACTTTCTCGTTTGGTCTCGAGGGGAAATACCAGGATGGGTATGCTTGGTGATAGTTTCAGGTTGGATCCGAATAGGTCTTTCTTATCCCTATCTGATAGCCGCCAGTTGTATTGAGTCTCTATAGGTTGTTTAGTGCATGCTGCGCTGCCGCTTCAGTCCACCATATCTATGTAGGCGAGGACCGTCGAATTCTAGCCTCGCCGTGTACTGGCCTCAGTACTGACCGCTCTCTTTTTTTTTCCTTTGCCCTTTGCCGGCACCTCTTTTGTTTTAACAGGTTTTGAGATCGACGTCGTTAGCAGGGTTACCCTTCCGGCTTGGCCTGGGCAGGGTTATGGACGCCATTGGTTATTCTGCAGGCTCTTAGCCTAATTTGCATCTTGTCCGTACTCGGACGTTGTATCGTTTTCAAGGTGATTTTGATCTTTGTACTGTATGTTGTATCCTTGACTCGATGAGTCGCTGTTGTATATATATGTTTTGTGGGTTCCATCGTGGACTAATGTGTAATGATATTACTTCATTTTCCACCCGCACGAAAGTGCCTGGTGGGCGCCTTTGAATCGTTTCTATGCGGGTTTGGTGAGAATCGCTAAGACTTGCATAGGGCCGATTCTGAGGGTGTTACAGAGGAGGCCCGCGGTGGCGAGCGGGGGGCACTGATGCGGAAGGAGGGGCGGCCGGCGGCGCTGCCTGGCGATAGGAGGAGCGCGTCGTGCGGGAGCGTGCTTGCGAACGGGGATGGACGGGAGGCCAAGGTGGGGTCGGGGGGTTTCTGATTGGGAAGGGATGGGATCGACCGGGCGGTTCCTGCGCGTGGGTGGTGTTGGGTTGGTGTGTACCGCGTGAGTGCGTGTGTGCACAGGGAGGTGCACTGGGTGGGGTGGTTCGATCGAGTGTGTTGAGTCGAGTCTGGCGGCGGCGGGGTGTGGTCTAGGCTAGGGTTTCCAAGATTAAGGTTAAGAGGGAAATGGATCTAAGGGTCAGGATTTAACCGGGTGGTAGGCTGTTGGTTTGTTGGGCTTTTGGCCCGACAAGCTGACGGCCTCCCCGGTAAAACATTTTTATTTTATTTTATAAAACTTTTTTGCAAATAGTTTTTAGGCAAGACAAAATATCCGGACGACCAGCGTTTTAATTTAAACTGAAGACAGGAAAAACAATATGTAGAAAACAAAGAGGGACTTTCTGAAAATAGTTTTAGGTTAAAACATACATGATGATGTCATGATGCATGAAGGCAAACACAGGTGATTTACTAGTAACAGTTTTACCAGGGTGCTACATGAGCTATTCTTTCGTGGGATAGGCTCGAAGAAAAAGGGGAGCCTTTGTGGTGTTGAGGAATCCTTCGTGGAACCTCACATCTCTCCAACGTGACGTAGGCCCCTTCCCAAAAGTGGTGAACACGGAAATACATCTTTGTTTCCGCATGCTTCGGTTATTCCTTAACCAACCTCTTGTGTTGTTTACCTTGTGATAGCTTTTGATCTTGAAGTATCTTGTATCATCATCTAGGTTGCCTCACCTAGTTTGAATTTAGGCTCACTTATATTCCGCAAAGCCTAAAACTTGCAAAAGATTACAAAGAATTTTGTAGAAACCTATTCACCCCCTCTAGGTTAACCATCTTACACTTTCAATGACGACTTAGCGCGACAGCAATTCAGACACGCAGCTGCAGCAATTCAGATGCACGAGCGGCAGCCTTAGCCATCAATACCAAGGGATGACACCCTGACTGACGGGACACCGCGTGAGTTCTCGCGCCGGCATTGATAGAGAAGGCGTGAGAACCTGCCACTGCGAGTTCCATCCGTGGGAGGTCTACGGTGTCCCCGCCTTTAACTCTAACGATGACGGCACCATAAACCACTCCAACGTCGAGCTCGGTATCAACGATGATGATGATATCATCGTCAAGGAGGAGTTGAACGATGTCGTAGCCGCCGTCGTGCACCTACCCTTGGAGTACCAGGAGCTCCTGGCGCAGGGCTACGATAAGGACGCCTTCACCGAGCAGGCCATTGTGGCCAGCGCGCAGGACGAGGACGCCTTGTAGGGAGGCTTCCAAGAGGCCGTCCAGCTCATCGGCCTGGTGGCGCAGGCAAACACGAAGCTGCCTCCAGTGTCGCCACTGTCGGGGTGGCGGCACCGATCACGCCGGAGGAGGTGACGGAGCTAGCACACCTCCACCTCTACATGGCGCCGTCGGCAGCGTGGCCTAGGCATGTGATCGACCCGCGTCTGCTTTGGCCCTGCCATCGGCCAACCTCTGAACGCTGCCAGAGTACATCGACCTCGACTCATAGATGAACGCGCCGGTGCCGGCGGAGAAGATCAGTAGCTTGGGCTAGTTTAAATTTCTTTTTTAATATTTTGAATGTAAATCACATATTAATATGTATGAACTTTGCCAGTTTTAGCATGTTATTGTCTCTGTTTGAATCTCAAAAAAATCGTCATCATCCTATTGGCTAACCGCGGACAGATGTATCACGCCGCTGAGCGCGGTTAGTTGGATAGATCGGACCACGACCCAAATCATCCCGCAGACCCAAATCGCCCGGTGGCCCGACCCAAATCGCCCGGTGGCCCGATACAAAACGGATAGAAACGGAGATTTATTTGCGTCGGCTCTGTGGAGATGGCTTAAAAACATGTGTAGTGTCCCAGCAAACAGATCCGAGGAAATATGTATATGTCGATGCTTGTCTCGTGCTATTCGGTTCGTCCATTCAAACTGAACAATCTGAGCAAGTTTCAAAGGAGAGCTCACAAATACCTTGTTCCAAACGGGCCAGCTTGTTACGGGTTACGCAGCTACGGTGACTAAACTGAAAACTTCCACGCAACATGGACTAAAAAAATTTCGCTGCATTCAGGCTTGAGGTCACCTCAGGCGACCTGCAGTATGACACAAACACTGGCATTTCTCGTATGTGCAACATTGCCTCTAGATAATTGTTCTTTGTCTGCAAGTCCCTTGCATACATCTTCCATCCCTCGGTTTCTTGTAAGATTCCTATAAAATCACTACTCATGAGGCACAAAAAAGGATTCTTAAAAATTAAGCATCAGAGACGAGCCAGAATTCTTTTCAGAAATAACTAGATTCAAAACCGATATCTTCCTTTATCCCAGATTTCTCCCAAAGCATATCACTGCCATACCATCAATTCCTACTCAAGCATTAAAACAAACACCCCGACAATAAAAAAAATACATAGCATATTCCCACTTGCCTCGCTAGAATTACATGAATACTCACCAAAAATAGCACATTCATATCTCGTTTATGCTACTGAAAACTAACAAGCAATGACCTGAATGACCAAACAAAATCCTTGTTACACATCACTCCTAGTTTGAGGGTGGATTTAATACTCAGCAGACACCTTCTTTATTCCTACATATACTTATTTTCAAATACCAACTATAACTCAAATCACATTAGTGGCGTTTCCAGAACCTTTTAAAACCAGCTAAAAAGCACATATGAGAATGGTGAGGTATATGAGCTGTAGTGAGAATAATATAAATAAAATAAGTAAGCCTGATTGTTTCCGGTGGGATTAGGAGAACATATAAGACTAAATCGGGATTCTAGAATCTGATTCATTAGTGTAGTGGACATACTTAACTTATAGTCACCATGAGACTTCAGCTTCTTAGTTATACGCTGATCGCAATGACTTCTACCAAAGCAATTACAAAGCTACTGGAAAGATTTATCTTGACGGCTGAAATATGATATAGGACTAAAGCAAATAACTCTCGGTCTGCAGCGATGCAAATCATTTCTAGACCACAAAACCCCAAATTAGAAACGGCAACAAATCCTGAACTTATGTCCATGTAAAGGGTGGGTTAAACCAAGATTATCCTTGATTAAAAGGCGGGTTAAACAAAAATGTTTTACATAGCTTGTAATATAAATTATGTCAATGTAAGAATTTTCGGTGCCGACATAAAATAACATATGTCCATGTATTTTTTTGGTGGCAACAACGCATAACTACCAATGCAAGAATAAGAACTAGCGTCATGGTTTAATGCATGACTAAATGGCCCCATTTACACTACATAATTCATGGCCTCAGTTGCCCACAAAACAAATATATTAAAAAATTAGAATGTCATCTATGCGCAATGGCCAGCAACTGGAATATCCTCTGTAGGGATTTTCCTAGATTTAAAATACATTTAGCAAACTGAATCTATATTCAAGCATAAGGCCAAATCTGCTAAGGCTGGTACACATGATCAAACTTCGAAGCAATGAAACTACCAGGTTAGACCAACTTCCATGCATTTTCCATTCACACTACCATCAATTTTCATGCACAAAATTAGTTAACTAAAACTCTGAGGTCGGGGACCAAGGGTGCTGCCGGAGAGCGAGGTAGGGGGTGGCAGCGATGATGTTGCACACGAGGCCACCTGCAGCACCACATGTCATCTAGGTTACCTTCCACGAAGCTAAGCTCACCACGCCGCGAAGCTAAGCAAATCAAATCCATCCACAATCACATGATGAAAGTATCCTACAATGCCATTACCTTGATGCACCCGGCAGCAGCTAGTAGATCGCTCCGTTGCTTCTTCTTAATCGTTTCAACATGCCTCTACTCCACCTCTGTGACAACAACGGAACCAATGTGAATCTTCCAATAACACATCATACCTGCAGTGCAAAATATCATCAAACTTCAGGCTAATAAAACTGCATCTAGATCTGACAGCAGAAAAACGGACAAGACTGAACGAGCACACCACGAAAGAAATACAAATCGATTCACAGGATCAGGAGTGATGAAGGTAAGAGCAGGGGCGAGTGCGCTCACATCAACACTCGCACTCCTGGTAGAACTTGGATTCTTCAATCCCCCTATGGCGGTCGTCGCGCGGCTCGGTGGTGGAGTTTCACGAGCTGCTTCGTTTGCTGGCAGTATTGCGACTGGGCGGCGGAGGGGTACTTGCCACGGAGCACAAGACGATCGACAGAGGAGATCCGGAGACAGAGCAGGAGGCGGCCGATGCCGATTTGGCCAGTAGCCTCCACCCACCATTGCCGCCAATCCAGCCGGCCGACCACGGCGCCGCCGATTCCACCCGCCCTCGAGGACGGAACCGAGGGCACCCAGAGCGCTCAAAGCACACCCGCCGCTCGCGACCGGACGCCGACCGCTCACGGGCACGCCGCTCCGGGCGCTCAATTCCTAACCGTTTCGCTGCCATGTGACGGGTTAGTGGTCAGCTCCCAGATCCCATGAGGCCAGGACTGAATGGTAAAAAAGGAAACCGTCCACGTATAAAATAAAATTAAAAAAGGAAACAGGCCAAACCGATCCGGCGAGGTTTGGTGGAACAAAAGGTCCGTCTGGCTCGGTAGACTGACCCGGTAATTCTACATCCAGGGGTCTTATATATATATATATAAGAACCACTTCATGAATAACTATTCAGGAACTCGTTGTTATTGTTCACGTAAACACCAGGAACCCTCTGTTAACTTCCAGGCGAGCACGAGTTAACTTTTTTTTCTTTCTAAGTTAACTTCCAGTATATAACAGTAATAGTGAATGTTAACTTTCACTGTGTAAGTTAACTTCCACGACCATTCTTAACTTGCTCATGTGCGCAAGTTAACTACCTCTTCTATGCTAGTTAACTGTCTGGCAGAGCATCGATTTTCCATGTTTTCTGAAACTCTGTTATTCGAGAACTCGTTGTTACTGTTCACGTGAACACTAGGAATCCTCTGTTAACTTCCAGGCGAGCACGAGTTAACTTCTTTTTCTTTCTAAGTTAACTTCCAGTATATAATAGTAATAGTGAATGTTAACTTTTACTGTGTAAGTTAACTTCCGCGATCATTCTTAACTTCCTCATGTGCGCAAGTTAACTACCTATTTCTTAACTTCCACCTATGCAAGTTAGCTTCCGTAAACATTTTAGCTGTCTCGTGTGTACAAGTTAACCTCCTCTTTCTATGCCAGTTAACTTCCTGACGGACAATCGATTTTGTGTGTGTTTTTTCGCGGACTGAACGCTAACTTCCGCATGTGCAAGTTAACTTCTGCGACCCTTCTTAACTTCCCCGTCTGTACAAGTTAACTCCCTCTTTTTTACTAGTTAACTTCCTGACGGCACGCTGGGCGGAGGAGGCTGGCCACGCACGGGGGAGGAGGGCGCAAAGGAGATTGGATACGCGCGGGGCGGAGGTGGCTGCGGTGGCGCGCGAGGAGGAGGGCACGGTGGCGCCTGGTGCGGAGGAGGCCGGCGGCGAGTAGGGCGGAGGAGGTCGGCGACGCGCGGGTGAGGTGAGCATGGAGGAGGCCGGCTACACGCGGGGCGGAGGATTCCACGGTGGCACGCGGGGAGGAGGGTGCAGCGATGCCTGGTGCGGAGGAGGCCGCGGCAACAACTAGGAGGAGGAGGCCGCGGCGGTGACTGGTGTAGAGGAGGCTGGCGGGCGGCTCCCGGGGCGGAGGATGCCGACGGCGCTGGGGGCAGATGAGATCGGCGGCGTGGGGGGTTAGATGTGACGAGAAAGAAAGTGGTTAGGTGGGGGAGGGTAGTTAGGTGGGGTTCCTGAATAAGCTTATCTAGGAACCTCTTAAGGGGGTGTTTTTGAATAGTCCTGTCGTATATATATATATATATATATATATATATATATATATATATATATATATATATATATATATAATTTCACATGGTATCAACACGGTTAGCCTCATAGTACCGATCCTAGTCATCAGTGGTGGATCCATGATTTTAGCACAAGGTATGCCACATTAAAATTTAACTTGTAATTATAATTTCTCCACTACAGCTTTTGAAGTGTGCTCCTCTGCTACAGTCTCAAATGATAAGGGATTTGAAGTAGCTTCTCTGTTTTTCCGCACTTTTTTGCTCAATCCTCCTAGTTTTCTGCTCTTTTGGGCGGGTTTTAGAAATTTAGGGTTTCTCAACTGGTCAATAGCTTATCGACTAGTTGGATTTAGTTGGACTTCGCTTTCAAAAAATATTTTTGTACTTCCTCCGTCTCGAATTAGATGTCAGAGATCTGTCTAAATTTACATGTATTCATACACTAAAACACGTATAGATACATGTAAATCTAGACAAATCTTTAACATCTAATTCGGAAATGAAGGAGTACTAAATTATTCAACGTGTACATGAGATATATGCATCCACGTTAAAAAAAAATGCATGCATTCGTATATATCGTGCGAGTTGGTATTCAACATGTACTGATGGGCTAATAGCCAGCAAAAAAAGAAAATAAAAAAGGCTAACTACTATGGATACATACACTTCGTATTGGCCCATGTCGTGGTTCCGTATAACACTGCACCTGCGCGCATGCTCATGGTCTGCGAGGGATTAATTGGTACAGACGTTGCCTAGCTAACTTGCAGCGAGCGCTCCTGCAAGGGATGAATCAGCGAGATCGAAGTTCCGGATCATACGCAAGGAAGCCGTACATGTGGGCATCGCGGGGTATGCCGGGTGGGATCGCGGGGTATGTCGTGGCCCACCCGACATACCCCTAGATCCGCCACTGCTAGTCATTCCATCACTTTCGCATCGCGCGTCATCTCTAGGGAGATCAATCTCTTCTTCTCGGACGCGGCACCCGGTCTCGATCAAAGATCAAATCGGTTTTTTAGATTTATTCAGTTTTAAGATTAGATCCAAACTCTCAAATTCCCAATTTCTAAAATTAGATCCAATCCGCTAAAATAAATTCTAGATCCTCATCGACAGAAAAATCTGGTGCAACTAATCGTTGCTTAGGCAACGGTCCTCCTACTGCGACGCGCGGCAACTCCGACGAAGCAGGAAACTTCATCAGCAACTAGATGGATAAGCGCGCTTTGTCGCGCTGTCTTCGTGGTGTTGTTACATAAAGTGTGCATTTTGGTACACTTGGAAGACACTTTGATCTGTGAAACGACCATACACACCATATATTTTTTGTGGCCCCTTAACGGCGTCTGCCCCAAGTCAAAAGGAGCCATAATTATGAATTTTATATAATGTAGGAAAATGAAAGAATATGACATAATGGAAATGCAAACTTGATTAAGCAAAGGAAAGTGACAAAAGCAAATTATGTAAATTGGCAGGCAATTAAACAATGAGCTGTGCAAATAAGAATATGTTAACAATCCAAAATTCATTGATAAATCTCCCTCAAAAAATAAAATCCATTGATAAATTAAAAAGATTGTTACAGAGTAGCAAATCACCAATCTGGCTTCCAGTATCATAGAAGTTCTACATATTTTTTACATGTACTTGTTCAAACTTATGCATATTAATTAGTTTACTTGCAAAGTAAAAGGGGAGTGCTTCAATAAAAATTCTAACATGAGAAGAAAGTTGATATTACACCAACATTGATCCCTAAAACCTATGCCAACTCCTATTACTAATTAACCAGAAGCAGCTAGCATAAAGAAACTTCTCTGAAAGCTCACTGAATATACACTTAATAACAATATATTTGTATAAGATCTAAAAGAACATCAAAGTACCCATTACAAATGTGGACATGGACATGATCAAAAAAGAGACAATAAATAGTTAACAAAATTGATCAGAAACCTCTTTGTAGTTTGTAAATACATCGACAAAAGGTAGAACGCAATAATAACTTATAAAATTGCCTAAATTTTACACAATCAAAGCCTCTAAAGTTGAAAGAAATGTACTATATTATTTTATCTTTGTGAGGAACACTTTTCCATATCCGCAATAGAGCTGCTTGTTACCCCATGATTAATAAAGTGTCATTAATATACCTTGTAAATGGCCGGCAACCACAAATCCTTGTCAGATCGCATAAAGCATCATCCTTGTTGAATCGCATAAAACATCAAGAGAAATGCACAGGAGAAGAGTGTGACCTTGTGAGTCAAGGTTGAGTTGGCCATATGAGTTCATCGTAAGCCATTGAAACAAATTAGTACCTAGGCATGAGCACTCACATAAAAATCCACCACAAAGAAGAAAGGATTGGATTTTGAAAACACTTCACAAATAGGCACCACCAACAAATAACTTGAGAACATTTTTTTTGAGAAAATGCATTTTGCATTTCACTTCATTGAATAGGTAAGAGTAAGATATCATGGTACAACCTCCAGAAAGAAGGGACACATACATACGACCGTCCTCATCAAGCGACTGCAACTTGGTAAGGAGGTGCACTCGACTACAGACCACGACGCCACGTCGCGCCCGTGGGATGATGCTCTCTTTGCAACATCTTGGACAATGTTGTTGCACATGGTTACGTAATTAGCACTGATACATATTTAGATCCATTTGACATAACCCATGATATTGTTTTACATAAGCAGTACATGAAAGATAAACAACATGTTTTCTTTAAAAGAATGGAGAAAATATGAGCTAATTTGGTTGTTTTCTTTTTGGCAAGAACCATCAGGTGTACCGCCATGCAGAAATGCAAAAGGAAGCATGAATAACAGCAGGACCAGGTTGTTGGCGGCCAGAAGAACGTTCTAGGGAGACAGGGACCAAATGTCATGGTGATTGCTGGTAGCCTTTAAATGTTCTTTGAATTCATCCTATGTGATTGGCTGGTATACAACCTTCCTTTGTGTTTGCCTTAAAGGTAAACAGATTCTTAGTATCTACTATTAGAAAATAGTCGAGCTTGGTAGCAAAGAGTTGCACAGTAAGGGCAGGATTTTAAATTTTTAATTGGGTGTAGTCATTAACACATGTGAAAAGCTGGAGACATAAATACTTTTTCTATACCAGGTAATGAAAGATCTGAATAGTCTGTGTTGCAGGAAACCAAAAGGTTTACTAAACCAATATCTTGGATTATCATCGCAGTGTGGAATTTATTTATTTTATAAATTTTGTTGTGATAATGTTATCAAACCGACTAATCATATAGCCTACAAAGGTAAAACAAACTGCTACATTATAGTGATATATATAAAAGAGAATCTTGATTACAATATATTTTCTGCTAAGGGACACAAATTGTTTCTGATAGTTCAAGCAATTCATGCAGAGATAAAAGTTAATAAGTTAAGGTACTGTTATGAGCTTATAGTGGTATATGAGAGCAAGTAAATCAAATGTATGGATGAAAGGGTATTTTACCCTATGCTATTTTTGGTTGATAATGACACCATGGTTAGAGTGGACTAATGCTATTTCTAGTGTCTTGCACAGGTTCTAGTCCGATGCTGTGATGAAAGGTTATCGGAGACCCCCCCCCCCCCCCCATTTTGATAACGAAGCTTCGCACCGGAGTTTTCCCCTTTTATGTAATTTGAGTCCGGTTAGGAGCTCCTCACTATTAAGAAGGGTTCTCTCGATGAGCTTGTTGGGGATGATCACCTAAGCCATATACACATCCCTTTATCCTACCTAATCCATCACCAAAGAGAGAAGAGAATAAATCCTATCCAACAAAGCCTTCTCTGCAGATCCGGTTTTCAGACCGGTTGGACCGGCTCCCAGACCGGACCGTCCGGTGTCAGGATCGGAAATCTGGACTCAAACCGGGTTTTCCGGTTTACTCACTCCGAATCTATCCGAGTATGGGTACTGAGAGCAGATTCGGTTTCAGTCCGGTTTTTCGGGCTAAGGACCGGACTGTCCGGTGTGTGAACCGGTCCAACCGAATTTAAAACCGGACCTTGCGTTTTTGGCTCAAAACGGCTAGTTTTTCTCCTTGAGTATAAATATCCCTTCTTCCAGCTTGAGTAGGTTAGGCATTCAGTTTATATCATTTCTTGAAGCTCTCTCTCTCTCTCCCTATTGTTGAAACACAAAAGCTTGAGGATCTCCCATTCTACCCAAACAAATCCAAATCCCTTTGGTAGAAAGGAAGAGGAGGTCCCGATCTATGTTTCCACCAAGCCAAAGTTCATTCCCCCTTGAGTTCATCGAGTTAGCTTGTTACTCTTGGGTTTGTGGGAAATCCTAGGCGGATAGGGTCGCCCGGAGGCATTCGGCTTGTGATTTGCTCCGTGGAAAGTTTGTGAGGGTTTGGAGACTACCTTAAAGTCTACCACGAGTAAGTGAGCTATTCCTTCGTGGGATAGGCTCGGAGAAGAAGGTGAGCCTTCGTGGCGCGTGAGGAATCCTTCGTGGAACCTCACACCTCTCCAACGTGACGTAGCCCCCTTCCCAAAGGTGGTGAACACGGCAATACATCTTCGTCTCCGCGTGCTTCGGTTATTCCTTAACCGATCTCTTACTTGTGTTGCTTATCTTGTGATAGCCTTCGATCTTGAAGTATCTTGTACATCATCTAGGTTGCCTCACCTAGTTTGCATTTAGGCTCACTTATATTCCGCAAAGCCTAAAACTTGCAAAAGGTTATAAAGAATTTTGTAGAAACCTATTCACCCCCCCTCTAGGTTAACCATCTTACACTTTCAATTGGTATCAGAGCCAAGGGCTCTTTTAAGGGCTTTACCGCCTAAGATGAAAGATGGTTTTCTCCGATGATGAGGAGGAAAAAACTTATTCGGTCAAGGAGCTTCGTGAAATCTTAGCCAAGGGTGCCCTTGAAAAGGCCAAGGCGGATTCCGATCTCCTTGTTCGAATGAGTTACCTAGAAGGACAACTTAAGGCCATTGGCGATGGGGCTTTTCTTGGTAATCCATTGGTAGTACCTCAAGGGAGACCAATGGACATCGAGAAGGATAAGGATGTCGAGTCCGCTCATGAGGGCGGCTCGTCAAAAACTTCCACGCCCCCTAATCAATTCCCTTATGTTTATCCTAAGCAAAAGAACATCATGCCTCATATTAATGGTTCGGGCCCTGCACCTCATTATGATGGAACTCATTTCTCTCATTGGAAAGCTTCTATGGAATCTCATCTTCGCAGCTGCAGCATTGAGATTTGGGAGATTGTATGCACCGGCTTCCACCCTCATGATCCCAACAACCTCACCCCGGGAGAGTACTACGACCGTCAACTAAATGCAACGGCTTGTGACAGGATAAGGAGTGCCATTCACTGCACTCTCCATGATCAAGTCAGCGACATCCCCATCGCAAAGGATCTTTGGGATAGGATTGTCATTCTCCAAGAGGGAACCTCTCTTATCCAAAAGTCCAAGTATGAAGCTGCCAAGTCTAAGATGAACATGTTCATGAACCATGATGGTGAAACTATCGCTGAAGCATACAAGAGACTCGTTGCCCTCCGCGTGAAGATTGGTGGCCTAGGGTGTGAGAAGTATGATGATGGATTCAATTTGAATGATGAACTTATCAAGTCCAAGATTGTCTCCATGATCGCGGTCACCGACAAGAAGCTTGCCTTGAACTTGCAACTCCTCGATAGAGCTAATCAATTCACTCCTGATGATCTAGTCTCTTATCTAGTTGCCACGGATAACTTGGCGGATGAAGGGCAAAAGATCAAGGAGATCAACCGTGCTATCGGGTCTTCACACTCTCTAGCTTTGAAGGCCAAGCAAGTGCAAGAAGATGTTGCTAGTGATGAAGATAGCGATGGTGATGGAGTTGATGATATGCTCTCTCAACTTGCTCTCTTCACCAAGAACATGAAGTTCCGAAGAAGGAGAAGCTCAATGGGATCAAGTGAGAAGAAGAGGACGTGCTACAATTGTGATGAGGCAACCCATTTTGCCAACAAGTGTCCTTATGAGAAGAGGCTTGACAAGCCTAAGTATGAATAAGGTGCCAAACCAAGATTGAAGCCCAACCCCATCAACAAAAGATACAAGAGGAACAATAGGCGTGATGGTAAGGGCTTCCTAGGACAAGAATACATATCCGACAATGAGGAAGAGGATGAAGAGAAGGTGGTTGGAGTGGCCGGTTTGGCCTTTGCCAAACCCGTGTCTCTCTTCACCTATGACTACACCAAGGACTACACCGACGACTCTCCTAACCCCAAGGTCACTGCCACTTGCCTCATGGCAAGGAGCTCCAAGGACGAGTCCGACGTGGAGTGTGGGGATAAGGAGAAAGTGGTGGGTGTGACCGGTTTGGCATATGCCGAATCCGGTTCACCTCTCACCTACGACTACTCCAAGGACTACATCGAGAGTTCTCCTATTCCCAATATCACTGGTTCTTGTCTTATGGCAAGAAGCTCCAAGGTAATTGTCTCTCCTCCATCCCTATCTAGTGTCTTGGATGATCTTGAGAGTGACCATGATAGTGATAGTGATAATGATGAATTTGGAAAATAATATATAAAAGAAATGTATGCTATCATGAAGTCTCTTCCTCCCATTGCTCATGCTAGATTCAAGCAATTAATGGAACTTGTTAGCTCACGCGATGAGACCATTGATAGCTTGGAATCTCATATTGATGATGAGAAACGAAGATTCAATCTTCTTGAGCAAGAGCTTTGTGAGGAAAAGAATACCAACTCTTTTCTTAAACTACAAATTGAAATCTTTGAAATTGATAAAGCAAAAGACATGGACACTATTGATAGGGCTAACTCATTGTCTCAAGAGCTCGATGCCTCAAAGAAAGAGCTTGAAGTTGCTCATGCTTCTCTTACCAAGGACCTTGAGCAACTTGAGAAGGCTAGTTTGCTTGTCAAGCGTGAGCTCATAAAACTTGTAGAGAACCATGATCAACTTCGGGTGTCCTATGAGAAAGCTCTTGGTACATTGAAGGATCCAATTATAGTTGAAAACGATTCTTGTACCTCTAACTCTACCTTTGATCAAGCTCACCTCATTGAGGAAAATAAGAAGTTGAAAGAGCAACTTGAGAAAGAGCGTCGTGCACCTACCTCCAAGGGAAAGATCCTAGATGAGATTTTATCCCGTCAAAAGACGAGAGTTTCCAAGGAAGGTGTCAGTTTTGATCCAAAGAACAACACGAGAAATGCCATTCCACCGAAGAAGATAACATTTGTGAAGGAAGGTGACAAGGTGGTTGACCGGGTCAAAAAGAATGTGGTGAATGGGGGAGCCATGAGGGGCAATCCCAACCACAAATATGCGGGAGAGTCTAATCCTTCCTATGTGCTATGTAAGGGCACTCAAGGAGATGTATATGCCAAATATGTTGGCCCTCGAAATGGTTATGCTTATAGGTGGTACTCAATTTGGGTACCTAAGGATCTTGTTGCTAATGCTAGGGGACCCATTACTCAATGGGTTCCTAAATCAAAGAATTGATTTTGTAGTGTTATGCCTCCGGTGGATCAAAATGGGTGTTTGATAGTGGATGCACCAATCACATGACCGGAGGTAGGAGTGGGCTTGACCAATTCATTCACGATGTCAACTCAACGTCAAGCATCACTTTTGGAGATAACTCAAAAGGAAAGGTTCTTGGTTATGGTAAGTTGGTAATATCCAAGGTTTTGACTCTTGAGACCGTCCTACATGTTGAAAACCTTGGTTACAACTTGCTTTCTATTAAACATCTCGCGAATGCCGGTTATGACTCCTATTTCTCTAGAACTTTTGTGAAGGTCTTTAGGGGTGATGATCTCAGCTTGGTTCTCATTGGACACGTGGAACACGACCTTTATGTGTTCGACCTCTCGAAAGAGAGTCAATCTCTTCCTACATGTCTAATGGCCAAGGCTGACAAGGGATGGCTTTGGCATCGTCGCCTAGGCCATGTCAACATGAGAAATCTCAATCTCCTCCTAAAGGGTGAACATATTATTGGACTAACCGGTATCTCCTTGGATAAAGATCGTGTATGTAGTGCTTGCATTTCAGGGAAGCAAATTGGAAAGCATCATCCTTCTGTTACCAAGGTGGCCACGTCAAGACCCTTGGAATTGCTCCATATGGATCTCTTCGGGCCTTCGACATATGACTCTCTTGGTGGAAGAAGATATGGTCGTGTCATTGTTGATGATTACTCAAGGTATACTTGGGTCTTTCTTCTCAAGACGAAGGATGAGACTTTCAAGGAATTCATGATCTTCGCCAAGCAAGCTCAACAGACTCATGGAGTGGAGATCAAGACTATTAGAACCGACAACGGCACCGAGTTCAAGAATTACACCATGCAAGAATTTGTTGAAGATGAGGGGATCAAGCATGAATTCTCAGCTCCTTATACCCCTCAACAAAATGGTGTCGTTTAAAGGAAGAACCGGACAATCATTGAGATGGCAAGAACAATGTTGAGTGAATTCAAGTCCCCTCACAATTTTTGGGGAGAAGCTATTGCTACCACGGTCCACTACACAAACCGGCTCTTCCTCCGTGCTCCCTTTGACATGACTCCATATGAGATTCTCACAAGTAAGAAGCCCAATGTCAACTACTTCCGTGTCTTTGGGTGCAAGTGTCTCGTCAAGAACAAAAAGGAAAAGCTCGGTAAATTCGAATCTAGAACTATAGAGGGTATTTTTGTTGGTTATGCGGAAAACTCTCATGCCTATAGATACTACAACAATACTAATGGTTGTGTTGAAGTATCTTGTGACGTGGAGTTTTTGGAGAATAATGGTCCCCATGAGGGGCAAGTTTCTTCTCGTGATGTAGGAGATGGCGATTCTTCTCAAGTCATCAAGTTGATGGGTATTGGGCACATCTTGCCTACCGAGTCTCACATTCATGTTCAACAAGATGATGGGGGAGAATCAAGCTCAACTCAAGAAGAGTCGAGCTATACCCAAGTTGAGCCATCAAATGCATCACAAGATCAACATCTCTCTCATGATGCCTTGCAAACCGAAGAACAAGAACCAAGCCCTCAAACCTTCGAGCAAGACCAAGTAGAAGATCAACCTCTATCACAAGGCCAAGCTCAAGATGGTGTCAACGATCAAGGCCCCTCAAAAGATGAATTTGTTGATCATAAAGGCACAATTCGGAAGATTAAGGCCGCCTCCATTGCAAATGGTCTTCAAGTCAACAATATCCTTGGAAGCATATCAAGAGGGATCAAGACCCGTGCCAGGAAGAAGAACCTCACAACCTTTTGTGGGCACCATGCTTTTGTGTCCAACTTTGAGCCCCTTAAGGTACATGAGGCCTTGGAGGATCCGGACTGGGTCATTGCCATGCAAGAAGAACTCGAGTGTTTCACCCGCAATGACGTATGGTCTCTAGTGGAGAGGCCTAAAGATCATCGCATCAATGTTATTAGGACCAAGTGGGTGTTCAAAAACAAGCAAGATGAGAACGGGGTCGTCACGAGGAAAAAAGCAAGGTTAGTGGCGCAAGGGTATGCCCAAATAGAAGGTATTGACTATGAGGACACCTTTGCGCCCGTTGCTCGTCTTGAAGTTATTCGTCTCTTGCTTTCTTATGCATCTTTCCATAACTTCAAGCTTTATCAAATGGATGTGAAATGTGCATTTCTTAATGGTCCCTTGAAAGAGGTTGCATATGTAGCTCAACCCCCGGGTTTCGAAAACACACGCTATCCCAACCATGTGTATCTACTCCATAAGGCTCTATACGGACTAAAGCAAGCTCCTCGTGCTTGGTATGAGCACCTTAGGGATTTTCTACTCATGGATGGGTTTAGCGTGGGTAAGGTCGATTCCACCCTTTTCACCAAACGGGTTAAAGGGGGTGGCTTATTTATTGTTCAAATATATGTTGATGATATTATCTTTGGTGGAACTAATGAATCTCATAACAAAGCTTTTGCCGAGTTGATGACTATGAAATTTAGGATGTCCATGATGGGGGAGTTGAAGTTCTTCCTAGGCTTCATCATAAAGCAACTTCCTCATGGCACTTTCATCTCTCAAGAGAATTACATTAAGGATATGCTCAATAAGTTCGAGATGGCCAAGGCTAATCCCATGAAGACACCCATGCCACTAAATGGACAACTTGGCCTTGGAGTAGGTCAGAAGGACGTGGATCAAAAGGTATATCGTTCTATGATTGGTTCCTTGCTCTACCTTTGTGCTTCTAGGCCGGATATCATGTTAAGTGTAGGAATGTGTGCTCTTTTTCAATCCGCTCCCAAGGAGTGCCACTTGATGGCGGTCAAACGGGTTTTTAGGTACCTTGTTCTCACTCCTACTCTCGGGCTTTGGTATCCAAAGGGGTCAACCTTTGAGCTTGTTGGCTATTCGGATGCCGATTGGGCAGGTGATAAGGTTGACCGGAAATCAACCTCCGGGGCTTGCCAATTTATTGGCCGGTCGTTGGTGAGTTGGTCTTCCAAGAAACAAAACTCCACATCCCTATCCACCGCCGAAGCCGAATACATATCTGCGGCATCTTGTTGTGCTCAATTGTTATGGATGAGGCAAACCTTGAAAGACTATGGTGTGTCTCTTGGTACGGTGCCTCTTCTATGTGACAATGAAAGCGCGATAAAGATCGCCAACAACCCCGTCCAACATTCGCCACCACTTCCTACGTGACCATGTCGCAAATGGTGATATCAATCTCACTCATGTGGGTACGATGTTCCAATTGGCCGATATCTTCACGAAGCCTTTGGATGAAGCCCGGTTTGTCATGTTGAGGCGAGAACTCGGTATCCTAGATCCCCAAAACTTGGATTGATTTGCTTCTTGCACTATATTCTTGCTCTTAACATGCTATGTAGACTAGTTGCGCCGCACATGTAGGGATAGCCATCTTACCATGTCTTGGTTTGATGCATACCTATGTGTGCAACATAAATTGATCTCGTGTCATGATATGAGTCCAAGCATATATCTTTGAGGCGTCATGACACATGTGCTTAAACATAGGGGGAGAAATCCCCCACAACCTTCTAGCCTCCTTTGCTTTTCAATGGTTTCCATCTTGAGGCTCTCTGAGTTTGAACTTCCTCTAGCTCTTGATATCTTCGAATCATGCCTATTGTTGCTTTTTGTGAGGTTGAAATTGGTTCTTCCCAATAGACATGCCTAGATCACCTTCTTCCTCTACCCTTTTGGAGTCTAATATCTTCCTCTAAATGCACATGCCATCTTCGAAAACAAAAAAAAATATTTTTGTTGTTTGGTTTTTGGCCCGGTCGAACCGGCTCCCAGACCGGACAGCCCGGTGCCAGCATCGGAAAACCGGACCAGAACCGGAAAGTCCGGTCATACTATACCGGGTCTATCCGAATCTCGTGTCTGAATCGTTTTTCGGTTGCAATCCGGTTTTCCGAGCTGTGGACCGGGTCCTCCGGTTTGGATCTCGGTTCAACCGAACTCAAACCGAGTTTTCAAATCTGTTTTTTTCTTTTCTCCCTCTTCTCCCTGGTCCCCCCTCCCTCCCACAGTTCCACTTCACTTCCCTCGACCTCTCCTCCTCCATTGTCGCCCCTCCCCACCCTCCCCTCCTCTCCTAGGGTGATTCCGCACCTAGGATCCATAGATCGGGCCACCATTTCGTAAGGAAGGACTTTTGGAGGCTTCTCACCAAAGGAATTTCTTCCTCTCGCGGTGGTTCGGGACCTTTTTGGTGTTCTCCTTCCTCAAGGGCTCCTTGGTGCCTTCCTTCACGGGAAGCCATGTCCTCGGGTACTCCTTTTTCTCCCTCTCCTCTCGTCCTTCTCAAATCCCTATGTTTTGCTATACATTGTGTTGGATTTGAGAAATTAGGGGTCCACCTAGTTTTTTTTCCCACCCTCATTCCTCCATGTCCTACCCACTCTGCTTAGAACTGTATTTGCGCAAGTACTTGAGTCATTGGTACGATTTTTTACATTGCATAGTGGCCTCTGTGGATCTCGGTTTGAAACCCGGTTGGTCCAGCTGTAGCACCGGACCGTCCGGTCTGAGTCCGTTTTTCTGGCTCTAACACCGGACCGTCCGGTTTTGCTTTCGGTCCAACCGGCCCTGGCACTGGACCATCCGGTTCTGGGATCGGTTGTTCTAGCCCTGGCACCGGACATCTCTGCAATGTCTCCTATTTTACCATGCACTTGCCCAAATCCAAGTTTCTTTTTCTCTCGTCCTCCTCTTTGGCATGTGTACTTATCTCTGTGCTCCCCAACCTCTCTCTCTCTTTTTCACAGGTGAAGACGCTGATTCTGCTAGTGATGAGTATGTGCCTGATCGTGAGTATGTGCCCGAAGTAGCTAACAGGATTAAGCGGGCTCGTCGCAACACTCAGTCTGTGCAGCTTGAGCCTGAGGGTAGCGCTCGCTCTGGGCGCATCAAACTCAAAGCTAACAGGGGTAAGCAGCAAGCTTCTCAGGTCGAGGCTGAGGATGTGCCTTGTCAAAATCTGAAGGGTATGGAGATTGGTCAGTACCGAGCTCTCCGCAAGCAGAATCCCTATCGCTTCAAGCAACGCACCTATACAGGATCTGACAAGAAATTTTGGACTGAGACTCAGGCTATGATGTGGGATCACATTTACACTCAGTTCCGGGTCACTCCTTGTGGCCACATTCAAGCTCTCAATCTAGAGTGGTTCAATATGTATGCAGCCTCTGATTACTTCTATGTTGATGAAGCTTTGAGGAAAATGGATCTGTTCGACCTCGTCTGTCTCAAAGAGGACTATTACCCCGACTTCATCCGTCAGTTCTTTTGCACAGTCTATTTTCATGATGATGACGATCGCACTATGACTTGGATGACTGTCACGAGGTGCTTTCAGGCTACTTATGCTGATTTGGTCGATGTCATGGGCTACACTGGTCGCGGGGGAGGCTTCCGTATTCACAGTGAGAAGGTCAAGCCTGCTGAGACTCTTGCTTTCTGCTATCCCAGTGATTCTCAGTGGAGTCCCCCGTGCATGACTGGCATGTATTACTACTATCACACCTTGGCCACTATCTTCCGTCAGTCCCTTGTTCCCCGTGTTGGCGACTCCACCAACTGCCGTGGGTATTTTGCCAACTTGTTGTACTACTGTCATCCGGATCGGCTGAGGAAGATTGATGGATGTGACTTTGTGTACTGTGAGCTGCGGCGGGCTGCTTTGGACAGGATGACTCCCACTTTCTGCGCGTATGTTCAGAAGCTGATCAGTCGGGTGGTGCCGCCTGGTGTGATGGTGGGCGAGCGCGAGGAACAAGAAATGCTTAATCTTTGTCTCCGTGCCCACACTCCTGATGTCCCTGGGATGCGGCCTCCTGAGCACCGCACCAAAGCTGCTCATGATCCCCGGCCTTCTTTTTCTACTCGGGCTGGTTCTCGTCGTCCTGTTGGTGAGTCCTCCTCTCACCCAAGGCCGAAGGGTGGTGCTGCCAAGTTTTTCAAGAGGCTATTCCAGATGTGTTGTTCTTCCTATGATGTGAGTCACAAGGCTTTGGAATTGAGCCAGGAGACTAGGCGCCGCCACAATGAGTATCTTGCGACCCAGAATGTCACTCCTCCACCAGATGGTTCTGAGATGGCCCCTGTCCCTTATGTCAACTATGAGATGCCGCCTCTTGATGATGCTATGTTCTATGGGTACGTCCCCGGTCAGTTGCTCCTAGTGGTCCTGGTGGTCCCTCTTCTCAGGGTCATGATGATGATGAGGACAATGATGATGCTGCTGATAGTGACGAGTACTCTGAAGAGGAAGATGTCCCTCCTCCTCCTCCTCCTCCGTTCTTCTAGTTGAGCTGCGTTAGCATCGCTCTCCTCCTCTTCCTTTTTGGTGTCTCGATGCCAATGGGGGAGAAGAGTAGAGTTCTATTAGTTATCTATGGGTTCCTTGCCGGGGGTTTCCGGGGTTCGCCGTTAGCATAATGCCCCTTGCGTTCTCATTGCTTCTTATGGCATTGTGCTTTCCCTTTCGCTTTATGTATGAACTATCTGCTTTCGTTCCGTCTGTTGGACAAGTTTGTGCTATGTGTGTGAACCATGGATATTTATATTATGCTATGACTATGTCTATTGTTGTTTATAATATCTTTGAGAACTCTAGCTCGGTTTGTCATCGCCAACCAAAAAGAGGGAGATTGAAAGGGTATTTTACCCTATGCTATTTTTGGTTGACAATGACACCATGGTTAGAGTGGACTAATGCTATCTCTAGTGTCTTACACAGGTTCTAGTGCGATGCTGTGATGAAAGGTTATCGGAGACCCCCCCCATTTTGATAACGAAGCTTCGCACCGGAGTTTTCCCTTTTTATGTAATTTGAGTCCGGTTAGGAGCTCCGCACTATTAAGAGGGGTTCTCTCGATGAGCTTGTTGGGGATGATCACCTAAGCCATATACACATACCTTTCTCCTACCTAATCCATCACCAAAGAGAGAAGAGAAGAAATCCTATCCAACAAAGCCTTTTCTGTAGATCCGGTTTTCAGACCGGTTGGACCGGCTCCCAGACCGGACCGTCCGGTGTCAGGATCGGAAATCCGGACTCAAACCGGGTTTTCCGGTTTACTCACTCCGAATCTATCCGAGTCTGGGTACTAAGAGAAAATTCGGTTTTAGTCTGGTTTTCTGGGCTGAGGACCGGACTGTCCGGTGTGTGAACCGGTCCAACCGAACTTAAAACCGGACCTTGCGTTTTTGGCTCAAAACGGCTAGTTTTTCTCCTTGAGTATAAATATCCCTTCTTCCAGCTTGAGTAGGTTAGGCATTCAGTTTATATCATTTCTTGAAGCTCTCTCTCTCTCCCCATTGTTGAAACACAAAAGCTTGAGGATCTCCCATTCTACCCAACCAAATCCAAATCCCTTTGGTAGAAAGGAAGAGGAGGTCCCGATCTATGTTTCCACCAAGCCAAAGTTCATTCCCCCTTGAGTTCATCAAGTTAGCTTGTTACTCTTGGGTTTGTGGGAAATCCTAGGCGGCTAGGGTTGTCCGGAGGCATTCGGCTTGTGATTTGCTCCGTGGAAAGTTTGTGAGGGTTTGGAGACTACCTTAAAGTCTACCACGAGTAAGTGAGCTATTCCTTCGTGGGATAGGCTCGGAGAAGAAGGTGAGCCTTCGTGGCGTGTGAGGAATCCTTCGTGGAACCTCACACCTCTCCAACGTGACGTAGCCCCCTTCCCAAAGGTGGTGAACACGGGAATACATCTTCGTCTCCGCGTGCTTCGGTTATTCCTTAACCGATCTCTTACTTGTGTTGCTTATCTTGTGATAGCCTTCGAGCTTGAAGTATCTTGTACATCATCTAGGTTGCCTCACCTAGTTTGCATTTAGGCTCACTTATATTCCGCAAAGCCTAAAACTTGCAAAAGGTTATAAAGAATTTTATAGAAACCTATTCACCCCCCTCTAGGTTAACCATCTTACACTTTCAATGGATCTGTGGAGCAGTACCTCGCGGTCAGTAACAATGAAGTCCAACTCATATAGATGAGCGAGTTTCTTGATCCTTGTATTCCAAGATGCATGCCCGGGGAAGTAGCAAGCGAGACAGAAAACTAAATGCAAGTCAAGAAAAGAACAGCGAGAATAATGTCATCACATACAAAAATAAGAATGGAACCGATACCATTAGATACATCGTCAACCGGCTGCTTGCCCGGCCGGTGGTCAGAGTTAGACAAAGCATGCAAAGATGAATGATCACCCGAAACAGCAAGCATAAAATCAAGCAAAGAACAAGCAATAGCAGGAACAGCAAACGGCAAAAATTGTCCACGGCAGAGCCGATCACATAACCAACTGCAAATCCCTATACCACTGGCATCTATACATTATCTGGATAAAACAACACTAAACAAAATAGCATCACTGAGAAAAAATGATGAAATGATAATACTTCTCAATGCGCTAATATGTATCATTGGTAGTTTTGTCTAGATACAGTAGGATGCTCACTATCCTTGCATCTGGAGTTTACTTTAATATAAGTTAAGAGTGGAAAAACAACGAAAAATATGTAATGCAGACTTCTTGAATTTGAACCAAAAGAGCCACTATAAAAGCAATTATCAGTTGTCTGAGAACCTAGAATGTATTCACTACTCTCCAAAGATAAACAATAGACTATACCACCAATGCCTTATATACAAACTTACTATTATGATTCGGACATTTTTAGAAGCAACAGGGAATCGTAAGTAAAATCAAGAACATGACAGCTCAAACAGCGAAAGAAGACATCTTTGATGAGATTTTACATAACATCACCAAAAAGGAGCATGAGTTTTAATGAATTCCAACATATATCATTTGAAGTTTTGTACTCACAATGGCAAGAAAAAAATACATGTGGATCTTGGCTATATATATCCCATGACAATCTTACAATTATTATAGTCTCTTTTTCCCCCGGTGCATTCTAAAATAGTGCCCAAATTTTTAACTTAAAATGGATCAATACATCTCTGAATTGAAGCGGTACAATCAACGGTAAAAGAAGAATGGCCTTGAAATCAAAGAGAGTATATGCAGTTCAATATGATCTTTACATAAAAAAACTTGAAGTTCTATCCGAGATAAAAATATGTATTTATAAAACATATCATATGTCCTACATGATGTAGCTCTTAACAAAGAACAATCATCTATCTGCATAATTTAGGAAAAACTCTGTTGTATATATGGAACAAAGGGAAACAACATAACGTTCCTTGTGTCCCAAGTTTCCTTCACTTTCAGCATGCAATTGGTCTAATATACATAGAAGTGCATCTTAAATTTCAACTTCAACTGGAACTATAGATGGAGTTAATACATAACACTAAACCATGCCACTCATTACTCTGGTTGTTCATGGCCTGCCAGACAATACAGCGGTAGCAATGTTTATTTAATCAACACATAAAAAATCGGCGGAAGCACAGTAGTGATTACCACTGTCATGTTCACAACCTTAGAAGGCTCTGTTTTAGTTGCCTTTCTCAGCCGTAGTACAATCATGTTTATTTAGTCAGCACTTAAAAGGATTAGTGAAAGCATATTAATTTACTTACCATCTCAGTTCAGCTAGATATTAGATAATCTCACCAATTGCGATGCCATCCGACAACACGATAGGTCAGAATTGAAGAAGTGAATTATAAGTCTGCAAGACAAACACAAACATATAAGCCTACCGGACAGTTCATGCCAATTGATTCACATGGAGGAATCACAAAAATATAGATGCAAAAATAGTTGATTTCTTCTTCTCAATATAGATGAAAAGAATAGATAATTTCTTCTCCTTCTGTGCTAAGTTGTGAAGGTTAAAATGCAAGAACAAAGGGATAAGTCTGTTGAGGATTTACAAGGAGAGAAAGGAAGGTTGAGACAGACCGAGCAATCAGGTGCAGCCAGGCTTCCATTGCTAGTGCGAGATTATTCTCCACTAATCAACTGAATAGTATCACTACTCCATGCTGCTTAAGAAAAAAATCACTGCCTTAAATTTAATTTATTTTCTCACTCATGGGTAATAATATCCTAGTTTATTGCAAGATTCGGGCAAATTGAATTACGGGGCCCGAAGGTTGTTAGATAATCCACTGCAGTTTTACTCTGTTTTTACCTGTTTTCAGTTAGTCTGAATAAATATGGTCAAGTGTGTGCATGTACACGCTGGACTGACAGTAGATAAGGTTAGTTATCCTTTTCTGTTAGTCTAGACTTAGTCCTAGTCGCATCGTGGGGATGGACACGAGTTGTTTCATGCAGCTAGAGAGTAGGGGAGAAGGCCACGAGCGGGAGTGGGATGGCACCCCCAGTAAGCTCGGATCCTGATCCTGGTTTTTAGCTAGGAGTTGTAAACTCAGAATAAAAAGACAGAGAAATACAGAAAAGCAGCAAGTCATTTTGTGCGCTGCGCAAAACCACTGAGTCTCACCTGTGCTCTTCTTTCTAGCATTGTTCTGTGATCCTTGCAGGGTGTCAATTGGTATCAGAGCAGTAGGGCAGAGCAATGTCCGGCGATGGCGCGCACACCGGCAACACTCCACCACCACCTGATCAGGGCACTGCCGCGGGACAAGCCACCCGCCAGTCCGTCACTCCGGCGCCCGAACAGCGACGACGCTCGCCAAGCCGCGGGCGTAGCAGAGTTCGGCGTGGAGGCGGAGAGGTCGTCGTGCATCGCGAGGTGGTGCGCGAGGGCGGCGGCAGCAGCGGCACCAGCCTCGTCTTCCCGATGCTGAAGCGGGGGGAGTACACCAATTGGGCGATGGTGATGGAGGTGAACCTGCAGGCTGCAAGCCTGTGGGACGCGATCAAGGATGACGGCGTCTCCCGACGCGAGGACAAGCAGGCGCTCGCCGCCCTGCTTCGCTCGACCCCGCCAGAGATGCACGCCATGCTGATTGGCAAGGGCAACGCCATGGCGGCCTGGGAGGCGATCAGGCTGCAACACCAGGGCAACAGCCGCGTGCGGGACACGCGCGTGCGGCGGCTCCGGACAGAGTTCGAGACCATCACGTTCGGGGAAGGGGAGCGAGTGGATGAGTTCGGCTTGAGGATCACCACCCTTGCCGCCACTCTCCGCTCCCTCGGCGACACCTGCGACGATGAGAAGATCGTGAGGAAATTCCTCTCGGTCGTGCCTGGGCGGATCATCCAGATCGCCTTCTCCATCGAAACCACGATGGATCCATCGGTTCTTACCGTGGAGGAGGTGGTGGGACATCTCCGGGCTGTCGAGGAACGTCTCGACGGCGAGAAGAGCAACACCGGTGGTCAGCTCCTCCTCACCGAGAAGCAGTGGGAGGAGAAGAAAAAGCAGGGCCGTGGTGGCGGCGGTGGCTCCAGCAGCCACGGTGGCGGCAGCTCCAGCAGCGGCAACCGCAGTGGAGGCCAGCACAAGTCCAAGCCACCGGCGGCGAACGCAGGCGACAACAATGTCGACCGCGACAAGTGTCGCTACTGCAAGAAGAAGGGCCATTGGGAGCGCGACTGCCGCAAGAAGCAGCGTGATCAGGCAGCGTCGGCAATGGCAAACCTGGTCGAACAGGAAGAGGAAGGCGAGGAGGTGCACATGGCCACCGTCGTCGAGCACGAGGGCGAAGCCGACAGAGCCTCCCTTCTCGCCGTGCCAGATGCTGCTGCTCCTGCCTCCATTGCGCCATCTGCAGGAGAGCAGGTGTACCTGAACGAGGAGCGCGCACACGTCGTCCTCAAGCGCACGCCACAGGACCTCGACGCGGCGTGGTACTTGGACACCGGCGCTTCGAACCACATGACGGGCGACGACGCCGTCTTCGGTGAGCTTGACAAGACCGTCACCGGCAAGGTACGCTTCGGCGACGGGTCCGTCGTGGAGATCTGTGGGCGTGGGACCGTCCTCTTCGCCATCGACGACGGGCGTCACCGCGAGCTGGCCAGCGTGTACTGGATTCCGCGGCTGAAGACGAACATCGTCAGCATTGGGCAGCTGGACGAGATCGGCTTTCCCACCCACGTCGAGCACGGCTTCATGACCGTCCGCGACGCCGACAAGGTGCTGGTCGCCAAGGTGCCAAGGACCAAGAACCGGCTGTACATTGTTCATCTGCAGATTGTCCAGCCGGTGTGCCTCGCCGCGCACGCGAACGACGACGCCTGGCGCTGGCACTCACGTTTCGCCCACCAGAGCTTCACGAGTCTGGAGAAGATGGCGAAACAGGGGATGGTGCACGGGCTCCCTGCAATCGCGCATGCAGAACAACTCTGCGAGGCGTGCGTGATTGGCAAGCACCACCGCGCGTCGTTCCCTGCCGCAGCGAAGTACCGCGCCACCGAGCCCCTGGAGCTGGTCCATGGCGACCTCTGCGGCCCCATCACGCCGGCGACGCACGGAGGGAAGCGCTATTTCCTCCTTCTCGTCGACGACCACAACAGGTATATGTGGCTCGTCCTGCTCAAGACCAAGGACGAGGCAGCAGCGGCGATACGCCGGTTCCAGACGGAGGCTGAGAAGGAATCACAGCGGCCGCTGCGTGTGCTGCGCACTGACCGCGGAGGCGAGTTCACAGCTGTGGATTTCGCGAATTGGTGCGTAGATCTTGGCGTCAAGCGTCATCTCACCTCCCACTACTCACCGCAGCAGAACGGGGTGGTGGAGAGGCGGAATCAGACAGTGGTGGGTGCCACCAGATCCATGCTCAAGGCCATGGGCGTGCCAGCTGAGTTCTGGGGGGAGGCAGCATTGACTGCCGTGTTCGTCCTCAACAGATCCCTCACCAAGAGCTTGCCAGGGAAGACACCATATGAGGGCTGTTATGGAAGCAAACCTAGTGTGCATTTTCTTCTTGTGTTCGGATGCAGAGCATATGCAAAGGAGACAAGGCCTAACCTGAGGAAGCTGGACGACCGCTCGCGTCCCATGGTGATGCTTGGCTATGAAGCTGGGAGCAAAGCATACAGGCTGTATGATCCGGCAAAGAGGCGTGTCCATGTGTCTCGCGACGTCGTCTTCGACGAAGGTACGGGTTGGAATTGGGGGGAGCTCGACGGCAGCTCCGCTCCCCTTACTGTTGAGTGCTGGACTCTGTCGCAGCAGCCAGCAGCAGTCTCGGAGAAGAACAGAGACGAGGGGAGTGGATCTCCACCGCTCAAGACTCCTGTCCAAGCTAAGCTTTCTCCGTCACGGGCTAGTGCTGGGCCACCTGGGTCACCCTCAGTGAGCCGGCCCACGCCACAGCCCACGTCGCCGCCACCAGTACAGAGGCTGCGCTTCGTCTCGCCTCCAAGCTCAGGAGCAGAAGAGAACCTAGATGCCGGCGTCGATCCGAACGATGCCCTCCGCTACCGTCCCCTCCAAGACCTCCTCGAGCCTGATGCGGAGAATCCAGGGATGGTGGAGTGCCTCCTTCTCACGCCCACCGGCGAGCCCTCGACGCTCGCTGAGGCGAAGGAAGACGAGGCATGGCGCAGCGCCATGCGAGCAGAGCTGGATTCGATCGAGGAGAACGGCACCTGGACTCTGACGGAGCTGCCAAGGGGCCACAAGCCGATCGGCCTGAAATGGGTCTACAAGCTCAAGCACGACGCCGCAGGCAACATCCTCAAGCACAAGGCCAGGTTGGTTGCAAAGGTCTATGTCCAGAGGCCGGGGATCGATTTTGATTAGGTATTTGCACCAGTTGCTAGGCTTGATTCTGTTCGTCTCCTACTTGTTGTGGCTGCTCAGTACAAGTGGCAGGTGCATCATCTGGATGTGAAGACAGCATTCCTCAATGGTGAATTGGGAGAGGAGGTATATGTCAGTCAACCACCTGGTTTCGTTGACAGCAGCAATTCTAGCAAAGTGCTGCGCCTCCACAAGGCTCTGTACGGACTGCGCCAGGCTCCAAGGGCCTGGAACATCAAGCTTGACACAGTGCTGCAGGCACTTGGCTTCACACGAAGTGAATCTAAGTATGCTGTGTACACACGAGGTGAGGGCAAGTTTCGTCTTCTGCTGGGAGTGTATGTAGATGATTTGGTTGTCACTGGAGTGAGGACAGCTGAGATCAAGAAATTCAAGCTGGAGATGTGCGAGAGGTTCAAGATGAGTGACCTGGGCCTCCTCACACTGTATCTTGGCATAGAAGTGAGCCAAGAGCCAGGGCTGATCACACTAAAGCAGACTGGTTTTGCAAAGAAGCTGCTGGAGAAATCAGGCATGGCAGATTGCAACCACACAACTGTGCCTATGGAGCCCAGATTGAAGATGTCCAAGAACAGCACAAACCCTCCAGTTGACATCACTCAGTACAGGAGCATTGTGGGAAGTCTTAGGTACCTGGTTCATACTCGCCCAGACATCAGTTTCCGTGTTGGCTTGGTGAGCAGATACATGGAAGCACCAACCACTGAACATATGAGTGCAGTGAAGCATCTGCTGCGTTACATCTCAGGAACTCTTGATGTTGGATGTCGTTTTGCTTCAAGCCCAGGAGATCCATTCTTGGTGGGTTACAGTGATGCTGACATGGCTGGAGATCTTGATGATAGGAAGAGCACATCTGGGTCCATTTTCTTCTTTGGAGATTGCCCAGTATCCTGGCATAGTCAGAAACAGAAGTTTGTGTCCACATCCTCATGCCAAGCAGAGTACCAGGCAACATCAATAGCAGCTTGTCAAGGCATTTGGCTAGGGCGTCTTCTTGGTGATTTGCTGGGAACACCTCCACTGGTTGCTAACTTGCTTGTGGACAATATGTCTGCAATCCAGCTGTGCAAGAACCCAGTTTTCCATGACAGGAGCAAGCACATTGAGGTGCGGTATCATCATATCAGAGGCTGCATCGAGGATGGAACTGTGACTGTCGAATTCATGGGTACAGAGGATCATCTCGCTGACATCTTCACCAAAGCTCTTGGTAGAGTCAGGCATCATAGGATCTGCGAGATGATCAAGGTCGTCATGATCAAGTGAGTAAACTGCATATCTTAGGGGGAGATTGTTAGATAATCCACTACAGTTTTACTCAGTTTTTACCTGTTTTCAGTTAGTCTGAATAATTGTGGTCAAGTGTGTGCATGTACACGCTGGACTGACAGTAGATAAGGTTAGTTATCCTTTTCTGTTAGTCTAGACTTAGTCCTAGTCGTGTGTGAGCATCGTGGGGATGGACACGAGTTGTTTCATGCAGCTAGAGAGTAGGGGAGAATGCCACGAGCGGGAGTGGGATGGCACCCCCAGTAAGCTCGGATCCTGATCCTGGTTTTTAGCTAGGAGTTGTAAACTCAGAATAAAAAAACAGAGAAATACAGAAAAGCAGCAAGTCATTTTGTGCGCTGCGCAAAACCACTGAGTCTCACCTGTGCTCTTCTTTCTAGCATTGTTCTGTGATCCTTGCAGGGTGTCAAAGGTGAGCGCCTGGCCGACAAGCACAGAGAGGGACAATGTGGCATCCCGCAAAAACCACTACTAGAAAATCGCGTTGTTTTTGTGCATTGCATCATCATGACCGCATGCTCATGTCATCATGCCACATTGCATTTGAGCATCGTCATCATCTTGCATTTGCTTGCATAAAACTGATTTCGGAAAAACCTATTTTGTTTTATAAAACGCCCTGTCTTTGTTCAAACACAAAACCCGGGTCTCCGGATTATTTTGTTTTGTCTGCTATCGGTTTGCAAAAGCCTGTTCGAAATAAATAAAATATTTAATTGTTTTTTTAGGGGGGCAGTCGAACGGGCCGATTCGACCCAGTCGACCACCCCAGAATAAAACGGTCCACCTAAATCTATTCCCACCCAATCCTAGTCTACCCACCAACCACAGCTCGCCACCTCACCCCCTGAGCCCAATCCCCACCCACCTTGCCACCTCATCAATCCCAGACTTTTCCCCACTCCCTGGCCCGCCTGGGCCCCACACAGCACACACACGCATTCACACAGCCCCCCATCTACCCCTCTCTCTCCCTCTCACTGTCCCCCGGGCCCCATCGCGTGCGCCTGGTCCCACCCCTGCTTGCCCAACCCACTCCCCACCTCTCTGCCTCCCGGGCCCCACATCTCCTGGCCCCGCGTGGCCCGCTCCCCACCAACCCCGCTCCTCCCTCCTCTCTCTCCCCTCACCTCTCTCCCCCGACCACGACGCACCCCGCCGCCCACGCAACCCCGCCGTCTCCTCTCGGGCCGTCGCCGCCCCGCCCTTCTTCTTCCCCTCCGGCGCCTGCCTCCCACCTCTCCGCGGCCTCCTCCCTCCGCCCTTCCTCGCCCGCGGCCTCCTTCCTCCGCTCTCCTTCCTCCGCCACCGGACGCCGTGCGGCCGTCTCCGCCTCGCCGTCCTCCCTCCGGTCCACCTCCACCTGGCGTCGCCCGTCTTCTTCCCGGTGCCGCTCCCACTGCCACCACTCGCGCTAGCCCCGGCCCCACCCCGAGCTGCCTCCCCCGCCGCCGCCGGGCCCCCCGTCCTCGTCCGCCGCCAGTGCCCTCTTCGCCGTCCCCGGCACAACGCCGTCCTGCTCGGCCACGACCCAGGCCACCCCGAGCCGCGAGGCCCTCCTCGTCGACCTCCGTGCCGGCCCCCTCCTCGTCCGGACGCCCATCGTCGTGCGGAGCCAGGGCAGAGGCGCCCTCGACCCCAACTGCAGCGTCGCCGGCCTCCCCGCGGAACGCGGACCCTGCTGCCGCGCTCAGCGAACGCCAAGGTCACCGTCGCCAGCGCCTCGTCGTCCTCGACGCCTTCCTCGTCGGCTCGCGTCGCCGGAGCCTCCCAAGGACACCGCTCTGCCTCCGTTCCGCCGGGGCCGCCCCAACGCGTTTCGAGCCGGTTCCTCCGGTTGCAGTTGAGTGACCTGCGTGAGCCCCTGGTGGCCTGTTCGCCTTCTTCCCCTGTCGAGACGGGACTGCTAGCGATGTACATCCATGGAGCTATGTATGTGCAGAGTTGGTGGTGAACTATGATGATGGTGATGCCACCCAAACAGTACCGAAACCCCTCGAGAGTGCTATTCCTTTGGCTCGTCAAGCTCTCCTTCCCGGAGGCGTAGAAACAAGATCGTCAACATGGACTCGGAGATCCGGATTCCGAAGCCCGTTCCTGGATCCGATGGCCGGACCCCGAAGACTGATCCCGACGAGACCCGACGACGAACCAAGTCCGTCAACAATGAACAAGTTGGAACCCCAAGATCTCCCCGATACCGAGGACGCCTACACGGAACGACAAGATCGCCACACGGACGCGAACCCCAAGACCCTGAGGCCCCGAACCGAAGACCGATCCGAAGCGCCAAGGCCTTCGACAGGGAATCGACAAGATCATCGCAGAACTCCAAGGTCTACTTCGTAGGTTGCCGAACGCCAAGGTCGCCGACACGAAACGCCAAGTACTTCACCCCGAAGGCCAAGACCAACCCGGAACGCGGACCCGACGAGATCTTCGCGACGATAAGATCGACACCGACCAGGACGAATCCGATGCGCCCCGACGCCAACCAAGTCCTCCTTTTTGGATGCGACAAGTTCGACTTTCCGTTATCCGAGAACGATCCCGCCGAGACCGAACCCCAGATCTAGACCCTGAGACCGACCCCGAACCCCTCGGAGCCAAGTTCGCCGAACCCTAATGTGTGAACCTTTTCCCGAGCCCTATTTTTTAATAAATGCTTTATATAAAACTTGTTGCATATTATTGTCATACTTGCATACATGTTGTGGGTTTGGGGGCATTATGCCGATTCACCTTATAATTAAATATGGGGCCCATATGCGGGCAAATCTAGTCTTATATTGGCTCCATTTAAATTTGTGTAGCGAACCGGTGCTATCTTTTGTCTTAATAATGCAACATTTAAATTGCGGGGTATCTAAATAACTTGAACCATATATTTAATTGTCGGGACCCCGGTTCCGCTTAATATGACCTAATTGCATCGCAGCTTTGCCATGTCATACATCATACATGCATCATGCCCGATCTTTTGCCGTAGTATTAAATAGTGCATCCGGTGTTTCTTCTAGTGCTTTGCTTCTTCGCGGATAAGATCGATGAGTTGATGTGAGCTTCGCCCCGATCTTCGGATGAATCTTCGGCAATGTTTTCAGGCGAGCACCTCCCCCTTTCTACTTATCTTACTTTTATAGTATTTACTCCCTCCTGTTGATCTATTGCTATCTGTGTTGCGATGCTCTAGTTTTCGTACCCGTGATATCCCGTGCAGCCTTATATTGCCTTGGATACCTCCTATTACCTGTTGTTTGGTAGATAGTTGGACCTGCGCGTCGTAGTCCCTTGCTCAGGTGCTGTTGCGTGTCGTCCAGTACCACAGTTGTTGGAGTCTTGCCGCATGTTTAGTGTTGGCGATGATTGTGGCTTAAATTATCATTTACTTCAATTACTGTTTAACAACAAAAATTGAAGTAGCTAAATGCAGAGGCACCGGTGGGTGATAGACAATATTTGGTTTCCGACCGCTCACTGGTGTCCCGTAGGACCCCGAGTTCTTGACACATATTCCGAGATCGAGCGCGCTAACCACATGTGGGATGTATGGGCACCCCATCGATTTAGTACCTGATTTCAAAGAACTGTACTGGGGGCCACAAGTAGTTTGGGGCTTTATTACTATTCTGTACTTATGCCATGCTTTACTGCTTTATTTAAATTGTGCGATGGATAGCACCTGTACTGTTTAGGAAAGCGGAGTGTTTTCGCGGTATCGACAATCCCAGTTTTGGGTTCCCCGTCGTTTACAGCCACTGACGCAAACCCTGAGTCCGTCTCGGAGACCGGCCGACTTCGTTGCGGGTAGACTTAGTGGGGTGGCCCCCATGTACTTGCTTTGGGTCTGGGAAACGTCATGACTTAGGCCCCACCGACATACCGATGGGTGTATGTTAATTGATCTGGCAAAAGGGGTCGAAGTGCGTGTGGATACTTTGGTGCACCCCTGCAGGGTTAAATCTTTTCGAAAAGCCGTGTCCGCGGTTATGGACGACTTGGAGCACAGTTCTCGATCATAGACAACTATAACTAAAGTTTACTGTTATAAATTGACTTGTTTCCGATATGACTAGTAATCAGCTCCACTACAACGGAATGGCTAAATAAAAGTACCAATAACTGCTGGGTTTTGGGATATCTCATGCTAATTGTATTTGACTAGTAAGTGTCGCAACTACAACGGAATGGTTAAATGAAACTGCCCACTGCTTATTTTATCAGGATGACTATCTATACTTGACTAGTAATTGTTGCAACGATAACTGAATAAATAAACTGCCAACTGTGTGAGTTCCTCGGTTGACTTCCTCGTTTGGTGTCGAGGGGGAAATACCAGGATGGGTATGTTTGGTGGTAGTATCAGGATGGTTCCGAATAGGTCTTTCTTATCCCTCTCTGATAGCCGACAGTTATATCGAGTCTCTATAGGTTGTTTAGTGCATGCTGTGCTGCCGCTTCAGTCCACCACACCTATGTAGGCGAGGACCGCCGAATTCTAGCCTCGCAGTGTACTGGCCTCAGTACTGACGCTCCTCTTTTTCCTTTGCCCTTTGTCGGCACCCCTTTTGTTTACGCAGGTTTTGAGATCGACGTCGTTAGCAGGGTTACCCTTCCGGCTTGGCCTGGGCAGGGTTATGGACGCCATTGGTTATTCTTCAGGGCTCTTAGCCCCATTTGCATCTTGTCCGTAGCTGGACGCTCTATCGTTTTCAAGGTGATTTGGATCTTTGTACTGTATATCTGAATTCTTGACTCATTGAGTCGCTGTTATATATATCTGTTCTGTGGGTCCCATCGAGGACTGTTGTGTAATGTTATTACTTCGTTTTCCACCCGCACGAAAGTGCCTGGTGGGCACCTTTGAATCGTTTCTATGCGGGTTTGGCGGGTTTCGCTAAAACTTGCATAGGGCCGATTCTGAGGGTGTTACAGACTACCGGTTAGCGCCCAAGTTTTGGCTCATCGACATCCTCTGTGCCTGTCCCGTTGACCCACACCCCTTGATCGACTGGGTCCCGGCCATGTTGGAGATGAGCACCAGTTGGAAGTGGTCAAGTCCTGCCATCGTGAACCTCACTCCTCCCTGCTTCACGCATGCCACCCTACACAAAAAGCATCATAGACTGGACTCTTGATTTATCCAAGTCAAACCTAAATCAGTGCCTCCATTCCCACTTGGATTCCCGAGCATCCTCTTCCCGAGCGGCGACCCGAGCCACCGGAGGGCAGGAAGCGAGCCAACGGCTGCCTGCTCAAATCCGGCAAGGGAGGAGAAGATCTCTTCGGCCAGTCATCCCGCAAGTCTATGAGCCCTTCTTCCCACACGGCGTCGATGGGGCACGGCGACAGGGGGTCGAGCCAGGTTTCACGAGCGGTGGAGAGGGGAGCGGTTTGGATATAAGACTGGAGTGCAGTGCAGCGACGCCCGCGCAGATTCCCACACGGACGGGCCCAGGAACAGAGACGGCGAAATGGAACGATTACCCACACCACGCCCTCTCCATCACGCTTAAGCTATACTTGTAGTATTATATATTATATACGACGTGGCGTGACACAACCTAGCACCAAGATTCAATCTGCGTCACTACCAACCCAGCGGCGCAACGCGTGGATGGCACCAGCACACCGTCCATGGTCCACCTCGAACCCGGTTGCCAGCTCCATCAAGCGCGTAGCTGCGCGTTCACAAGTCACATGCCTCCAAGTCATAGTCCACAAGAAGATTTATCCTTTAAGCCATGCACAAGATCTCGATTTATATTAAGGTAATTACCTATTATCTAGGCTTTAGGGAGGATGCATGTAGAGCTTTACTCATGGACATGGCCGATGACCAGGAGTCCCAAACACCCAGCAACCGGCTACAACAGCTCCAACTCACCGTCGCCAATTCTACACTGCACCGAGCTAGACTACAATGATCCAAACAACTACATCAACATCAAGATGTACGCCACTGTCAAACTACGAGCAAGCCTTCGGCACCACCGCCACCACAAGGGATGTATTCAAGCGACGATCATCGTCGACACGCCTATTGCTTCATCGCTAAGGTTCACATCAACATGATCTTCATCAACATCTTCGTCGACACATAGCCGCCGCTGCTATACCCGTCCACATGATGGACATACAAATACAACACCCTCTGACAGTACACGTACTGCAAGGCATGATGACGGCAATGGTCGCGTCCATGACCACCGACAACGGTATCGACGGCTATGATATTTGCGCCTTGCTTGAGGCGAAGGACCAGGTCCCCAACGACGAAGGACCTGAGACGTAGTCGACGGCTATGATAGTTGCGCAGGTTTTGCTGGTATTGCGTTGCTCGTTGCAGAGCAACATCTCTTCCTTCGTCGAGTGCAACTACATTATCTTCGAGTGCTTCTTGCGAGGCCTCTTCATCATAAGTGGCGACCCGAGGAGAATCATGAGTTATTTCGACTGGAGGAACGACATCCGCACCTTGGACCAGAAAGAAAGGGGTCTCTTGTGTAGCGGTATTTGGAGTTGTTCGCATGCTCCATAGAACGGAGGGTAGTTCGTCTACCCAGGCGCCTTTTGCTCTTTTGAGTGGGGCTAGTAGCCTTTTCTTGAGGCCACTGGTGATGAGACCATTGGCTTTTTTGACTTGCACGATTGTTTACGGGTGGGCTACGCTAATGCTTATGCCCATCTCTTTGCAGTAATCCTTGAACTCATCGGATGTGAAGTTTGTGCCGTTGTCCGTGATGATACTATGAGGTATCCTGAAGCGAAAAACTATCGATGAAAGGATACAGATGTCGCCTAGAGGAGGGTGAATAGGCGGTTTAAATTTTTTTCGAGAGTGGCTTAACAAAGGCAGAATTAAACTAGTGTGCAGTTTGTTAAGCACAAAACCTAGAACAACTAGGGTTCACCTATTTGCACCAACTACTTATGTTAAGCAAGACAAGCAACTATATGATAGCAAGATATATACTTTAAGCACGAAGTCTATCACAAAGTAAGGTGCATAAGTAAGATCTCGGATATAGAAATAACCGAGGCACGTGAAGACGATATTTTACCGAGTTCCTCCCGACATGGAGTACGTCTCGTTTGGAGAGGGGGCGGTATCAAACCATCAACGCCACAAGAGGCCTCCCTTTTTCTCCTGTTAATCTCATCCCAATGGGATCGATCCACACTTCCACTATATGTGCATTTGTCAGTGGCAATCCAGAACCTCTCACAAGATTGGGGCACTTCTCCATAACCCAATTGGAGGCTCCCAACGAACAAGCTTGGGGAAAGCTCCACAACTTAATTGGAGGCCCCAAGTAATCCAAGCAACCTGCAAAACCACCAAACCGTCTAGGGTTCCAAGAACCCAAGAGTAAAAAGCTTCTCAACTTTTCACCCAAACAAATCCTCAATGAGAACTCAAACCGATGCACTAAATGCAATGGCAAGAACACAAGAAGTGCTCAAGTCCTTCTCTCCCAAATTCCACCAAAGCTACAAAAGCTTGTGGGGGAATAAGATAGGAAGAACAATGGAGGAAATCCATAAAAGACTCCAAGGTCTAGATCCCAAGATGTTCCCCTCACTTAGAGGAGAGATTGATTTGTGGGGTTATAGATCTAGATCTCCTCTTTGAAATCCCTAAAGTATAAGCAAGAATCAAAGGAGGGATTGAAGAGAATCAAGCTCAAGAGGGTCAAGAATGGAAGGGAAAGCTTGTAGAACTCGAACCAAGTCTATTGGGAAAGAAGGGTCCTTTATATAGGCCCACTGATTTCTGAACGTTTTCTGACCGTTGGGAAACTTGTCAGACCGGAGACTTTGGACTACAGACTGGAGACTCCGGCCAATCTCCGGTCTGTCTCTGGACCCCATACAGTATGACCTAGAAGCCCTGGGGAAACCTCCTCTGGAAATTCTTCAAAGACTCCGGTCTCTTGTACACCGGAGACTCCAGCCTGTCCACACCGGAGACTCCGGTCTGCATGAATGCACTAGAGAATCTGGTCTCTCTTGGGTCCACACCAGAGACTTCGGTGTTTGCACACTAGAGATTTCGGTATGGATATTCCATCAACCTTTTGTTTCAGCCAGGAGGATAGAACCAAATAAGAGGCAAACTTTAAATGGCAATATCTAGAGTTTGGAAACTCTGATTGACCCAAAACCATTTTTTTGAAAATACTGGATACCACCAAGTGAGAACATTTCATGTATTGTAATGTGAGATACCTCCCTTGGTGATAAACTGGAAAACCTCAAAGATAAAAAATGCAATAAGATATAAAAGGGAAATCCATTTTTGATGAATTAGAGCTTGTTATGAATATTACCACAAGCTCTAGAACCTCACATGGATAAGATCCAAATAACAACCAAGAAAGGATGATGCTAAGTATGCAAAGGTTTGATCTCTCTTAGAAAGATATGATCGAGTTACTCACTTGAGAGCCCCTCTTGATAGTATGGTATCTATCCTATAAACCGATCTCCCCAACTAACTTCCTCCTATTGATCTATTGCTATCTGTGGTGCGATGCTTTAGATTTTGTGCCCCTTTATATATCCCTACAACTTTTATATGGCCTTGGACACCTCCTATTGCTTGTTGTTTGGGTAGACGGTTGGCCTTGTGAGTCGTAGTCACTTGATCAGGTGCTGCTTCGCGTCGTCGATGTTCCACTGATGTTGGGGGTTGGCATATTCATAAACATGGAGATGACCATGGTTTTAATTACAGCTGGTTAATTAAATATTAAAATCAATATAATTAATGAAGAAGCACCGGTGGATAATAGTTGAGATTTGGTTGTTAACCGCCCACTTGTGTCCACCTAGGACCCAAGTTCTTGACACCTGTTTCGAGACTGAGCGCGCTAACCACATGAGGGGGTGTATACACCCCTATCGGCTTAGTACCTGATTTCAAAGTACTGGACTGGGGGACACAAACTAGTTTGAAGTTTTCATGCCACGTTATGCCATGTTATGCCATGTTTATTACCTGTTGCTTAATGAGCATTTATTACTATTGTGTAGGTGCGGCACTCTGTCACGGGAATATTTTGTCTATGACCTCTGCTTCTGTGCAAATGTACGCAACCCTAGATTCCGTACGAGGAGGATACCTCGTACGGGTAGCTCTTTCGGGTGGACCCATGTGCTTGCTTTGGGTCAGGGAAAGCGTCGTGTCCTAGGCCCCGCCTACATGCCGATGGAAGTATGTTAATTGATCTGGCAACAAGGGTTGAAGTGTGTGTGGAAACTTTGGTGTACCCCTGCAGGGTTAAATCTTTTCAAAAAGCCATATCCGCGGTTATGGACGACTTGGAGCACAGTATCTCGATCATAGACAACTATAACTAAAGTTTATTGTTATAATTTGACTTGTATCTGATATGACTAGTAAGTTGGATAACCACCATGGAAAGAATGAATAAAATTGCCAAATGTGTGAGTTTCCTCGGCTTGACTTCCTCGCTTGGTCTTGAGGGAGAAATACCAGGATGGTTATGTTTGGTGGTAGTATCAGGTTGGATCCGAATATGTCTTTCTTATCCATCTCTAATAGCCGACAAATGTATTGAGTCTCTATAGGTTTTTTAGCGCATGCTTCGCCGCCGGTTCAGTCCACTATACCTATGTAGGGAAGAACCGCGTAATTCTAAGACTCGCCGTGTACTGGCCTTAGTACTGACCTCTTTCTTTTTCCTTTGCCCTTTGCTGACATCCCCTTTTGTTTAAGCAGGTTTTGAAATCAACGTCGTTAGCAGGATTACCCTTCCGGCTTGGCCTGGGCAGGGTTATGGACGCCATTGTTTATTCTTCGGGGATCTTAGCCCCATTTGCATCTTGTCCATACTCGGACATTGTATCGTTTTCAAGATGATTTGGACCTTTGTATTGTATATCTGTATTCTTGACTCATGGAGTTGTTGTTATATATATATCTGTTCTGTTGGTTCTATCGTGGACTAATGTGTAATGGTATTACTTCGTTTTTCACCCGCACGAAAGTGCCTGGTGGGCACCTTTGAATCGTTTCTATGCGGGTTTGGCGGGAATCGCTAAAACTTGCATAGGGTCGATCCAAGGGTGTTACAAATGATGTCTTGAGAATACCTATGATGAACTCTATCTTATTCTTCAAGACACCCTTGATCTTATTTTATTTCTTCTTCTTCTCCATTTCTTCTACCTTGAAGCCAACACATGCTCCAAGCGATGCCAATGGACTATTCCTACAAGTGTAACTCACTGCAAACATTAGTCCATAGAGATTGTCATTAATTACCAAAACCACACATGGGGGCCCACATGTTCTTTCAAACGACTTAATGAAGTTGACAGCCGAGGTTGCGTCTTGAATGGTGACGAGTGCTGCTTTTATCCATTTTGTGAATTTGTCGACTGTGACTAGCAAAAAGACGTGGCCACCAGGCGAAGATTTGTGGAGTTTTCCCACCATATCCAGGCCCCACTGAGCAAATGGCCAAGTCAATGGTATGGGGGGCAGTTCTACTGCTGGCGCGTTGGGCTTGTTTACGAAGCGTTGGCATGCCTCACATGTTCGTACGATGTCTTTGGAGTCCTGTACTGCTGTAAGGCAATAAAACCCTGCCCGGAAGGCCTTTGCTGCAATTGCGCAACTGCTGGCGTGGTGTTCGCAAATTCCTTCGTGTATGTCTTTGAGGATGATCTGCCCCTGCTCGGGTGTGACACATCACTGAAGTACTCCTGATATGCTCCTTTTATAGATTTTACCATTGACAATTCTAAAGGCCTTAGAATGTCGGGTGATGCGTCGTGCCTCGATTGTATCCTCGGGGAATTCTCGGTGCATCCTAAACGCTACTTATGGATGCACGCATGTGGTTTCGATCACCATCACTTCTTTGGGTTCCTTCGCTTCTTTGGGGCCTTCTTCGTTGTACTCCTCGGCCGGTGTAGCCCCCGAGCCCTTGGCTGGTTCGGATTTTTTGCTTCTGGTTTATTTAGTGTTATTGACCTTCTTGGGTTTAATAGAGCGCTCCATGATCTCCCCCCAAAAAACCCATGTGGCACAGGAAGACACAAGGATCCGATGTTTTCCAGGTTATCGGCTTCCTCGTTACTTGTTCGGCTGACGTGGGATACCTCGCACCCATCAAAGTGGGCCTCCATGATATTGTATAAGTCTCGGTATGAGATCGTGTTGTCGCTAACGGCGTCACACTTTTTCATCACTTGTTGTGCCGCAAGGTTTGGGTCGCTGAAGATTACTAGGCGAGCTGCACCGCGGGCCCCAGCCATGCACATGTCGTGCAATAGGGCCTCATATCCGTCTTTGTTGTTTGAAGCATTAGTGAAACTCATCCATAAAACCTATCACATCTTGTCGCCTTGTGGAGAGATTAAATTGACGCCCCTGATCCTTTTTTCCGCTTGGATCCATCAAAGTACATCGTCCACGCGCTCGACAGATCTGAGGGACTCACGCATTGCATCTTTGTCCACTCCGTGATAAAATCAGGCAACACTTGGGATTTTATTGCCTTTCGCTTCTCATTCGTGATATCTCGAGGGAATAGATCAATTCCCCAAATAGAGACATGTCATGTAGCTTCTGGATTATTCAATATGTTGGAGAGGGGGGCCTCACTGACGACCACTATCGGGTGCTTTGAGAAATAGTGGCGCAATTTACGTGCTGTCATGAAGACACCGTATGTGAGTTTATGATAGTGCGGATACCTTTTCTTTGAAGGCGATAAAACTTCGCTGAGATAATATACTGGCCTTTGGACGGCATGAGTCTTCCCTTCTTCGGGTCATTCAATGACCAGGACCGTGCTGACCACTTGGTTTGTGGCGGTGATGTATAGTATGCGTGGTTCTTTCTCTTTAGGCGACACGATGACAGGTGATATCGAAAGTGTTTTCTTGAGTGCCTCGAACGCTTGTTGAGCCTGGTCGGTCCACTCAAAATTTTCTGACTTCTTCATGAGCTTGTAAAAAGGGAGCGCATTTTCTCCTAGTCGAGTGATAAACCTGCTAAGTGCTGCCACCCGCCCTGCTAGTTGCTGAACACCGTGAACATTCATTGGCTTCTTCATCATTGGTATTGCTTGAATTTTCTCGGGGTTCGCCTCTACCCCCCTTGCTGAAACTAGGTATCCGAGGAGTTATCCTATTGGTACTCCAAAGGAACACTTTAGCGGGTTAAGCTTGATGTGGTATTTATCGATATTATCAAATGCCTCCCGAAGGTCACTAATAAAGGTTGACTCCTCTTTTGTGGTGATGATGACATCATCGATGTAGACTTGGATAGTTTGGCTTCCGAGGTAATTTTGCATCATACGTTGGTAAGTGGCACCCATGTTTTTGAGGCCGAACGACATTGTCGTGCAGCAGAATACACCGTAAGGTGTTATAAATGTTGTTTTGTATTGGTATTCCATCTTCATCCGAATCTCGTGGTACCCCGAGTAAGCATCCAGGAAGCAGAGACGTTCACACCCAGCGGTTGCGTCGATAATTTGGTCAATTTGCGGGAGTGGAAAGTGACCCTTCGGACAATGTTTGTTGAGGGAGGTGAAATCGGTACAAATGTGTAGTTCCTTTGTGTCTTTCTTTCGGACACACACAGGATTAGCGACCCATAGTGCCTTCTTGATTTTCTTGACGAAGTTGGCGTCCAGTAAGCGATGGATTTCTCGTCCAATGGCCTTTCTTTTGGGTTACACAAAACGGCAGAGTGACTGCTTCACAAGGGTGGCGTCGGGATATAAATTGAGTGCGTGCTCAGCGTGTTCCCTGGGGATTCCTAGCATGTCTGATGGTACCCATGCAAAAATCTCCCAGCGCTCATGGAGGAACTCAATGAGCGCCCCTTCCTATGCAAGGTTGAGGTTGGTGGACACCAGTGTCATTTTCTTCGGGTCCGTTGGGTGCACCTACACTTCCCTTGTATCCTTTACTTTATCAAACGCTAGGTCAGGCATAGACTGGACTTCAGGAAAATGTTCTGTTTCTACTGATATCTTCAGCTGCTCGAATTCTGTCACCATCCCAAAGGATTCTGAAATTTTGTAGAATTCTCGATCACAATTGTCGGACCGAGTAAAGCTTCCTCTGACCGTAATAATCCCGTTGGGCGCTGGCATTTTCATCATCATATACACATAGTGTGGTACTGCCATGAATCTTGCAAAAGCTGGGTGCCCCAGGATCGCGTGGTAATGTGATGGCCAATCCATGACTTTGAATTCGAGCTTCTCTCACCTGAAATTACTTCTGGATCCGAAGACAACATCAAGATAGATTTTGCCTAAAGGAATTTTGGGTTTACCTGGGACTATCCTATGGAAAGATGTTTCGATTGGCGCCAAATTTTCAAGGAGATGTTCATTGCTCGTAGGGTTTTGGCGTGGATGAGGTTGATGATGCTTCTCGCATCCATGAAGACCTTGCTCATGTCGAATCTGCCAAGTCGTGCATCAACGATGAGGGCTGAATGACCCGGTCGAGGTACTCGAAGTGGGTGATCTGCCCTGCTGAAGGTGATTTCTTGCTCCGACTAGTGAAGGAAATTTGGTGTTGGGGGCGGTGCTGTTACCGCCATATTAACTTGTCGGGTGATAAATTTTTGAATCATGTTGGATGGGTGCCCTTTTTGAATCATCAAGATTGCTCCTCTGGATCTCGGGTACTCATCGTCCTGATTCCTGTTCTCAGCAGGTTGCGGCTGCCTCGGAGGCGCTGGCCCTGAAGGTGGTGGTGGAGCCGCAAGAGCTAGGGTTCTTGGGGCCATAGTGTGCCCGCGATTTATGGAATTGTTTATTACTGCCTGCATTCTAAGGAAAGCATGACATCCTTCATGAGGTGGGTTGATCGTCGTCTTCCATCAGCTGCATGCTGCACGACCCTTCTATTAGTTTCATTGGGGACATTGGAGGTTCCCTTGGTTGATATGGCTTGGCCTAGACTGCTTTTTCCCGCATCTTCAAGTGAGGAATCCTGCAGCGTCGCACAATCAATAAAGCACCAGGAAAAAGGCTCGAGGGATACGCCCCACAAGAAGGAAAACAAGACCAGCAGGTCATCCGAAAATAGGGATCGGGGGCTCCCCCCAGGGCAAGCAGAAAACAACTTACATTCTCAGGCGGAGACTCCGAAGGTCCAGGTGCAGTCTTATAGGAGACAATCACTCGAACCTCCTACGGAGAGGGGTTTGGAGCATCGCCCCTAGAGGTGGACACCGCCTGAGAATGAGGGGCCGTCGACTTTGACTCCCCCACATTCTCCTGGGAACTTTCACTAAGAAAACCCTCCGAGGAGTGGCTACAAAGAAAAACATCCATCAAAGACAAGAAGACAAGAAAACAAGAACGAAAAGCATCCGAAGGTACTTACGAGTCGATGTCGCTCAAATCAAAGACACGCAGCTTCCTCTTCTCTTCCTTCTTCTTCGCCGGCGGCTGCGGTGCCACTTCCTGTAGAGGCACAGCCGGGAACGACGTGGAAGAAGCACCGTCATCCTCTTCGTGGCGCATGAGGAAGGAGGGGTACTTAGGCGTCGGCGGAGTCGAAGCATCCGAAGACTCGCTCGAGCTCCGTGCCCGCTTATGGGTCTGCCCCTCGCTCGCCTCGGGGGCTTCCTAGTTGGCGACTGCGCCGGCGGAAGCTCGGACTCAGAGTCCACGACTTCGTTGTCCGGCACAATCGGAAACTTTTCGGGCAGTGGAGGCACCATGCCATCCACCTTGAGCTCTTGCACAATGAAGACATCAAAGATCAGTACAAGCAATCATAAGGAAAAGCACTGGAAAAAGGCGCAGCGCGCACGTCGCAAATCTACACCTGCGGAACTGGTCTTGCGGCACTGAAGGGGGACGTCAACGACTTCCCCGGAAGATCCTCATCGGACTTGTACTTCAGTAGCGGCCGAAGAACTCTGTCGAGGTCCCCCCGGAGAGCTCCTCAGCCGAAACTCTTGTCGGGTCATGGCGGCCAGAGTAAAGAAACATCGGATGTGCCTCGCCTGGAGTGGCTGCACCCGACGTTTGAGGAAGGTGCGGATGATGTCCACACCATTCACCTCCTTCTCCACAACCATCTAGAGGGCCTCCACCCGACGGTAGAGCTCCTCTACCTCCTCCACCTCGCCCTCCAGGATATGGTTCTTCCAGGATCTCTTCGGCAGGATCTCCTGGGTGGAGTCGAAGGGAGGAAGCCCAAAATATTGCCCGTCCACTGTGGAGTCGCGGATGTAAAACCACTTCTTCTGCCAGTATTGGACGGACTTAGACATAGAAAAGGAAAAGAAAAGAACAGAAGATTAGAGGGAGATAATGCAGCCACCAAGCGGGTAGACCCCGCCGGTGCCAGATTGCCTCTTCACGGAATAGAGCTTCCGGAAGAGGCCAAAGTGCGACTCGATACCGAGCTAGCACTCGCAAAAAGTAATGAAGTAGGCAATGTGGAGAAGAGAATTGGGCGAAAGATGGTGGAGTTGGATGCCATAGAATAACAATAGTCCACAAAGAAAATCGTGGACTGGGAGCGAGAGGCCACAAAGAACGAAAGCGACAAACATCACCCGAAACCCTGCGGGTGGACGGGGAATTACCTCATCGCCGGGGATCTTGATGGACTCCTTATCCTGCGGGATTAAACCCGCATCACGAGGCTTGCGCATGTCGCCTCACGCGTCTCCGTGCGCTGCCACCCACCATCGGTGATGCGAGTGGCGGTGGTACCCTTGTTGCTGCCGGCAGCAGCACTTGAGCCTGCTCCGGTGGAGGCCTTCTTCGACTTCACCATTGTGGAACATCGACGACGGGGGTGTGCACGCAGGAAAGAGGAAGGAAAGGACCGGAGAATGTCCAAAAGATAAAGCTCGTGAAAATGGAAGCAGTTAAAGCAAATGGCGAAGGGTGAAAACAAACTACTGTTTTCCCCACGGTTATAAGGATGAAGACAACGAACATGAACCGTTCATCCAGAAGCCCTAACGCTAGGGCCAGATCCAACCGTCCACGTGTCAACACATCAGCAAACTGTCGCCCGCACGCCGTCCACTACGCACAGAAACCGAGGAGATGCCGTAATTCTTGCCATGTCGCGCCCGACCAGTCAACTTCAAGTCAGAAAGTGGGACCCATGTTTGTCCAGTCACGTCATCTCTGGCGCCGCACATGGTTGAGGTCACCGTTCGTCAGCACTGATGTCATCAAAACCACGATAGCAACGATTAGAAATCTTTGGCTGATAACTAAAAGTACTCACTCGAATCTACGATTTGAGCAATTACTCGGGGGCTACTCCTATCAGGAGCGCTGGCCGCGCACCTAAGGCATGATTAAGGTACTACACAACTATTGATTCTTTGAGTCCTACGTCGAGTCTACGACTCCACTAAGGACTTAGGGGCTACTCCCATAGGGAAGATTGATCAAGCATCCGAAAAAATTGTGTCTTATGGATCCGAAGCTCAATTACCTGAACTAAAGTCTCTGCTCAATTCTACGACTCGAACAGACACTCAGGGGCTACTCCCATAGGGAGCGCTGGTCGCGCACCCTATGAATTCTTCGACTGCGATCCTTCGGATCAAAATGCAAAAAAATTGGCAACTTTGCCCCAACCAACGCTAAGTGAGAATCATCCTCCTTGGCCACCTGAAACACCTCCGCAGTGATAACATTTCGGATGTTGTGTCTACGACACAAATATAAGACCTGCGGATATCATCTAATGGCCTAGTAATGCACCTGACTGCGCTCTGCTAGTAAAAAACCGTGTCAATAGGCACGATGAAAATCCTGACGGACGCGTTGGGTATATCACTCGAAACCTACTAGGATTCGACTCCTGTAAGACCTCAACGGCTTGATTCGAATTACACCAGCATCCGTTCCAGATTCGAGTCGAGGGACTCGAATCTGAAGAAATTGTGTTGTTTTGTCCTAAGACAGTTAACTGGCTCTGATCTGTCAGGAGAGTCAGGCACACGCATCAGAAATCCCTACGAACTAAAGTCATTCTTTCTCTTATAACAGCTGCACCCGAAAGATTGAAGAGTCCTCAGCCAAATCTACGATTCAACTGAACACTCGGGGGCTACTGACATGGTTATACCCTGCGGGTACACGGCATTAGTATACCTGGTCTAGCCCAAGGAAGGCCCACAAGAATATACGCGACCTGTGGAGATTTTTGGGTGGCCCAAGCCCATGGAGTCTTCGGATCCTTGGAGAGCAAGACTAGAGTAGATAGAATATTCAAAGGGGCAAATCCTAACTTGTAACTGACTCGATCTGTGCCCGAGACCTGCCTATCTCTATATAAAGGCTAGGAGGACACGACGAGGAGGATCTCTTCTCACCGCATACACACCTCCACGCCAGATTGCATCTGCGCACCCCTGTAACTTTTGGTTCCGCCGTAATCAAGAGAAGACAAGCAGGAGTAGGGATTCCCTCCGGGGGCCTGAACCTGGGTAAATCTCGTGTCCCCTGGTTGCTTGTCTGTTAACCGTTCCGCGATCTCTAGCACCCCCCCACCTTCTCCAAAACCCAAGCTCATAACAATGGACATTGACGAGTTGAAACCTTGTCAACTGTTGTGGTTGTCATTCCTTCTATTGTCCTCCTCGACGAAACCAGCTGCTACGTAGTTGGGCTTGTTGTAGCCATCAAAATTGCACCTCCTTATATTATCATAATTTCGCCTGTCGTGGTCCTCTTCGGGTGAGCGCCCGCGTTTGTTGTGGACGGTATCTTCTCCATCAGCCCAACGATTTGCCATACCCATCAAATGAGAATTTTTTTTGCTTCACCTGTTCCAACTCTTCGATGAAATCTTTCCTTTGCAAACCATCGTTGAAGGCGTCTATCGCCCTTTCATCAGAGATGTGCTTTGCGGAATTTTTGATGATGTTCCACCGCTGTATGTATGCCCTTATAGATTCATCGGGATTTTTCTTGCAAGCCCTTAACTCCTCAATAGATGCGAGTCGCTTAAACGTGGAATTAAAGTTGCGGATAACCTTGTCCTCCAGATCGCTCTAGCTGCTGATTGATTCCGCGGGTAACTATTTGAGACATGAGCGTGCTGCACCACTCAAGTGTGACTAAAGGATTTGCATCGCCGTAGCCTTAGAGACGCCTAGGATCTTGACGGTTTGCAGATAATCGGCCAGCCATGCTGCTGGTTCTTGGAGTCCATCGTATTTTTTAAGGTCGTGAGGGAGTTTGAAATCCTTGGGTACCGGAGTCTTGCGAACCTGATAGGTAAAGCACCTGGCCGACAAGGTTTGTGCTTGTCATCGCTTTCTACATCAGAATACCTTCTGCTATGCTCTTCTCTGGATCTATCCAACCTCTTTTACATAATGTATTTCCTAGCATCATCCTCCCACGAGAAGCGTATATGATGGGGGAGCTGGATCGTCGGGTGGTCCCTGTATGCCGAGGGCTGCTACGACGACATGGTGATTTGTCGGCTTGCTGTACGGTTCTTTGCTCTCCTTGCGTGAGGGTGTTTCCTACCATCCCTAATACCATCAGGGCGAAGCGATGGATGATGGTGCCCAGCACTTGTTGTGGGACGCTTTGTTGGAAACCCCAAGAGGAAGGTGTGATGAGCACAACAGCTAATTTTCCCTCAGTAAGAAACTGAGGTTATCGAACCAATAGGAGGAAGGAAATGTCACACAGGCGTTGCAAGCAACGCGGAGACCTGCACAACACAAACTCGACACTTTTTCCCAACGAATCAGTGAGGTTGTCAAGATCATCGGTTTGCTGTAACAAAGGATTAAACGTATGGTGTGGAAGGCAATGGTTTGTAACAAGTAAACAAGTAATAGTGGAGGATGTATCAATGGTAAAGATTGGACCGGGGTCCATAGTTCACTAGAGGTGCTCTCCTTAGATAAAAAACATGGCATGAAGGGTAAACAAATTACAGCAGGGCAATTCACAGGAACTGAACAAGGCATAATAATGCAATTACTAGTCAGAAAGATACTATGAGATTCAATTGGGCAATACAATAAGATACATAGACCGCCATCCAACTGCATCTATGACTAGAAGTCCACCTTCAGGTTATCATTCGAACCCCCTCTAGTATTAAGTTGCAAGCAACAGACAACTGCTTTAAGCAAAGTGTGTAAGGTAAACAGTCCACATGTTCCATGAACAAGAGACCGTTGTTTTCTCCCTAGTGGCAACAACACATCTACAACCGAAGAGATTTCTGTTACTTCCCTTGGAAACTAGAGGCATGAACCCACTATTGAGCATAAATACCCCCTCTTGGAGTCACTAGCAACTACTTGGCCAAGATAGCTACTAAAAACAGAGAGCATGCAAGATCACAAACAACACAGACATGATAGAATCATAAAGACAAAACCATTAATCAAACCAACATAATAATCTCAATATCCATTAGATCCCCGCAAACACAACATGCATGATTACAAATAGATTAGATCTTGATCATGAACCGAGCTCACAAGATCTATACATGAAAGTGAAGGGTTTTGCAGCATAGTAAATCAAAATTTTCTACGGAAGCGAACAGAAGGAAAGCCAAGATCTAATCTAGGAGATGCAAACAACGAGAGAGATTGGATTAGATCTTCATACCCTTGAAGATTCGCACAGCGGAACGTTCGTCGGAACGTGGGTGATGTAGTCGTACTCGCTTCTCCTCCTCGCGATCCGATCCGATCTAGCACCACAAGTGGCGGTGCCTCCGTGAGATGCACACGTGCAACACCTCGACGTCTCCTCCTTCCTTGGACCAGCAAGTATGGTGGAGAGATGGATTGGATCTACAACACGACGGCGTGGTGTATATGGCGGAGAATTTCTGCAGCAGGGCTTCGCCTACAAACAGTCGAGAGGGAGAGAGGAAGGGCAGCAGGGCGGCTAGGGTTGGAGGGGAAGGTGTGTAGGGGGAGGGGGCGCACCAGCCCTCTATATATAGAGGGGGGGTGCGGCCAGCCCTTGCCCATCCTCCAAGCCTATCTCTAGTTTAAACGATTTAAACTCTCCCTTCTAGAAACCCTATCTTATCTCTAGTTTAAACGATTTAAACTTATCTAGGATCGGCTGGGCCCTATGGGGCCTTGTGCCCCTGGCCCAATGCGGCCAGGACACTCCCTCATAGGCCCATGCCCCCTCCCGGAATGTGGGGCCACGTTGGTCCCCTTCCGGAAGGTTCTAGAAGCTTCCGGTACAATACCGATTAACCCGGAACAATTCCGAACTCCAAAAACTGCACTGCCTTATACGAATCTTATTCTCCGGACCATTCTGGAACCTCTCGTGATATCCTGGATCCCATCCGAGACTCCGAACAAAAATTCATAAACCAAGTATCCAATCTATCCTAGCGTCGAGACACGTTAAGTGTGTGACCCTGCGGGTTCGAGAATATGCAGACATGATCTTCTATCAATAATCAACAGCGGGGTCTGGGCACCCATATTGACTCCTACACATTCATCGATGATCATATCGGATGAACCACGATGCCAGGATTCAATCAATCCCATATACATATTCCCTTCGTCTCGCGATATTTTACTTGCCCGAGATTCGATCGTCGGTACCGTCATACCTAGTTCAATCTCGTTCACAGCAAGTACTTTACTCGTTCCGTAATCCAATATCACTTTGTGATTAACTCCTTAACCACATGCTTGCAAGCGGTGTTGATATCGATTACCGAGTGGGCCCGAAGTATATCTCTCCGACTTGGGAGGGACAAATCCCATCTCGATACATACAACCCAACAGATACTTTCCGATCACCTGAGAGACACCTTTATGATCACCCTCTCATAGGATGACGTTTGATGGCCTCAAAGCTTTCTTCCGATACCAGGGAGTTGTATTATCTCATGGTCTAAGGAATACAATATTTGACATAGGAAAAGCTTCGCAAAGATGAACACAATGATACGATCTAATTGCTTCGCTTAGTTTGGGTCTGTCCACCATATCATTCTCCCAATGATATGGTCTCATTATCAATTGACAACTCATGTCTATGGTTAGGAAACCTTAACCATCATTGATCAATGAGCTAGTCCATAGAGGCGTACTAGGGACACGGTGTTGTTCACAAACCACACAAGTATTAATGTTTCCGCTTAATACAATTCTAGCATGGAATATAAACTTTATCATGAACAATAATTATAATAATAACATCTGTATTATTGCCTCTAGGGCATAATTCCAACAGTCTCCCACTTGCACTAGAGTCAATAATCTAGTTTACATTTGGCAACAATCTCACACCCATGGCACTGCGGTGCTGATCATGTTTTACACGTGGAAGAGGTTTAGTCAATGGATCTGCGACATTCAGATCTGTATGTACTTTGCTGATCTTCAGATCTCCATCTGCTATATAATCTCGGATTATATGAAACTTGCGGTTGATATGCTTGGTCTTTGGATGATATCTTGGTTCCTTAGCGAGTGCTATGGCGCCAGTGTTGTCACACAATATCTCCAGTGGGTCCAATGCACTTGGAACCACGCCAAGCTCAGTGATGAAGTTTCTGATCCAAACTCCTTCACTTGACGCTTCTGCAGCAGCCATGTATTCCGCTTCTACTGTAGATCCCGCGATCACGCTTTGCTTGCAGCTTCTCCAGCTCACAGCTCCTCCATTCAAAATATACACGTATCCTGTCTGAGATTTACAATCATTCTTGTCGGTGTCGAAACTAGCATCGACGTAACCTTTTACGACGAGCTATTCATCACCCCCATAGACTAAGAACATTTCTTTAGTCCTATTTAGGTACCTTAGGATGTTCTTCACGGCTGTCCAGTGTCCCACTCCTGGATCACTTTGATATCTGCTCGTCAAACTAAGAGCATTGGACACATCCGGTCTAGTACACAGCATGGCATACATGATGGAGCCTATGGCCGAGGCATAAGGCACTTTGCTCATAGCTTCCCTATCATTTACCGTAGCTGGACACAGAGCCTTGCTCAATATCTTACCTGACAACATAGGCACTGAACCTTTCAATGCCTTATCCATTCTGAACCTTTTCAGAACTTTGTCTAGGTATGTACTCTGGCTTAAAGCTATCAGGCGTCTTTGTCTATCTCTATAGATTTTGATGCCCAATATATAAGCAGCTTCACCTAGGTCTTTCATTGAAAAACACTTGTTCAAATAACTCTTCACATCGTTAAGCATGTTGATGTCATTTCCAATAATCAATATGTCATCCACATATAGTACCAGAAACGTCACCGAGCTCCCACTCACTTTCTTGTAGATGCAAGGTTCGTAGCAATTTGGAACAAATCCAAAGCTCTTGATCACTTGATCAAAATGAAGGTTCCAACTCCGAGATGCTTGCTTCAGTCCATAAATGGAACGTTGAAGTTTGCATACTTTATTAGCATCCTTAGGATCGACAAAACCTTTGGGTTGCATCATATACAACTCTTCATCAATGTTGCCATTGAGGAAAGCAGTCTTGACATCCATTTGCCATATTTCATAATCATGAAACGCAGCAATTGCTAATAAAATCCGAATGGACTTAAACATCGCTACGGGAGAGAAAGTCTCATCGTAGTCAACACCTTGAACTTGTCGAAAACGTTTCGCGACAAGCCGTGCTTTATAGACGGTAACATTACCATCCGCGTCCGTTTTCTTCTTGAAGATCCATTTGCACTCAACGGCCTTTCGGTCGCTAGGAGGGTCCACCAAAGTCCATACTTGGTTTTCGCTCATGGATCCCAATTCGGATTTCATGGCTTCTAGCCATTTCTCAGAGTCTGGGCTCATCATCGCTTCCTCATAGTTCGTAGGTTCACTGTCTTCTACTAACAAGACAGTCAAGACAGGGTTGCCGTACCACTCAGGAGGGGCACGTGACCTTGTCGACCTGCGACGTTCAGTAGCAGCATCGTCCGAAGCTTCATGATCCTTGTCATTAGCTTCCTCTATTGTTGGTGCAGGCGGCACTGGAACAATTTCAGGTGCTGCGCTACTCTCCAATTCAAGAGAAGGTTCAATAACCTCGTCTAGCTCTACTTTCCTCCCACTCACTTCTTTCGAGAGAAACTCCTTCTCAAGAAAGGAACCGTTCTTTGCGACAAACACTTTGCCTTCAGTTCTGTGATAGAAGGTATACCCAATAGTTTCCTTAGGGTATCCTATGAAGACGCATTTCTCCGCTTTGGGTTCGAGCTTGTCCGGCATCAACTTCTTGACGTAAGCTTCGCATCCCCAAACTTTAAGAAACGACAACTTAGGTTTAGCACCAAACCACAGTTCATACGGTGTCGTCTCAACAGATTTAGATGGAGCCCTATTTAAAGTGAATGCAGCGGTTTCTAATGCATAACCCCAAAATGATAACGGCAAATCAGTAAGAGACATCATCGATCGGACCATATCTAATAGGGTTCGATTCCGGCGTTCAGACACACCATTGCGCTGTGGTGTTCTAGGTGGCATGAGTTGTGAAACGATTCCACTTGCTTTGAGATGCGTGAGAAAATCATAACTCAAATATTCGCCCCCACGATCGGATCGTAGAAACTTAATCTTTCTGTTACGATGGTTCTCCACTTCATTCTGAAATTCTTTGAACTTTTCAAACGTTTCAGATTTATGTTTCATTAAATAGATATACCCATATCTACTTAAGTCATCGGTAAAAGTGAGAAAATAGCGATATCCACCGCGCGTCGAAACACTCATCGGTCTGCATACATCGGTATGTATGATTTCCAACAAGTCCGTTGCTCGCTCCATCATACCGGAGAACGGGGTTTTGATCATCTTGCCCATGAGGCATGGTTCGCATGTGTCAAATGATTCAAAATCAAGAAACTCCAAAAGTCCATCAGAATGGAGTTTCTTCATGCGCTTTACACCAATATGACCTAGACGACAGTGCCACAAATAAGTAGTATTATCACTATCTACTTTGCATCTCTTAGCCTCAATGTTATGGATGTGTGTTTCATCCCTTTCGAGATTTAGAAGAAATAAACCATTCACAATAGGTGCATGACCATAAAAGATGTTACTCATATAAATAGAACAACCATTATTCTCCGATTTAAATGAATAACCGTCTTGCAATAAACAAGATCCAGAAATAATGTTCATGCTCAACGCAGGCACATAATAACACTTATTAAGGTTTAAAACTAATCCCGAAGGTAAAACTAAGGAGAGCGTGCCGATGGCCATCACATCAACTCTTGATCCGTTGCCAACGCGCATTGTCACCTCATCCCTCGCAAGCCGCCGTCTATTCCGTAGCTCCTGTTTCGAGTTACAAATATTAGCAACTGAACCAGTATCAAATACCTAGGCACTACAACGAGGGCTAGTAAGGAAAACATCAATAACATGTATATCAAATATACCTTTGATGGTGCCAGCCTTCTTGTCCGCTAAGTACTTCGGACAGTTGCGCTTCCAGTGACCCTTGTCCTTGCAATAGAAGCACTCAGTGTCCGGCTTAGGACCAGACTTGAGCTTCTTCTCAGCAAGGGCAACGCGCTTGCCGCCGCCTTTCTTGAAGGGCTTCCTTGCACCCTTACCTTTCTTGAAGGTGGGGGGCTTGTTGACCATCAACACATGATTATTCTTTTTGATGTTCACCTCCGCTACTTTCATCTTAGCAAAGAGCTCAGTGATCATATCAGTGGAACCAATCTGATTGTGATCAACTACAAAACTTTTGTAGCTAGGAGTGTCAATCTTGAGCTCCTCTGGAATCTTGCAGTCCAGTTGCTCAAGGCGTTGAGTGTAGCCCGACATCTTAATGGCGTGCTCACTAATTGAACTCCCTTCCTCCATCTTGTAGTTAAAGAATTTCTTAGAGATCTCATATCTCTCAGAACGGGCTTGAGTCTGAAACATGTTTTTCAGCTCCTCGAGAATCTCAAAGGGCCCGATGAACTCCTCAAAACGATTTTGAAGATCCGATTCCATAGCATACAACATGGCGATTTTAATCAAATCATAATCATCCTTGCGCAACTGATAAACAACTTTTTCATCAGCCGGCGCATCTATAGCAGGGGCGTCACCTAGCGCTTTCTCAAGGACATAGTCCTTTTGTCCGCCAACGAGAATGATTCTCAGAATGCGAAACCATTTGGTGAAGTTAGACCCATTGTTTCTAAGCTTTTCTATCTCAGCAAAAACGTTGAAGTTGAAGTTGGACTTGGCCATGTGATCTACAATATTTGCAAGTACAATTTAGACTATGTTCATGATAAATAGTTCAACTTAATCAAATTACTAGATGAACTCCCACTAAATTCAACATCCCTCAAGTTGTTTAGTGAACACGATCCAAATTCACCACACCTAATCCGATCATCACGAGAAGAGATGTGGCTTCAATGGTGGACAACGAAGTGTCGATCATATCATTCATATGACTCATGCTTAACCTTTCGGTTCATGTGTTCCGAGGCCATGTCTGTACATGCTAGGCTCGTCAAGTTAGACCCAAGTATTTCCGCGTGTGCAAAACTGGCTTGCACCCGTTGTATGTGAGCGTAGAGTCTATAGCACCCGATCATCACGTGATGCTTGGACACGACGAACTTTCGCAATGGTGCATACTTGGGGAGAACACAGTTTTTATCTTGATCTTTAAGTGAGGAATCATCTTATAATGCTACCGTCGCGATCTAAGCATAATAAGATACATAAAAGGATAAACATCACATGCATATAACTTTATGTGACATGGTATAGCCAATCTTCGCGCAATGATCTCTATCTTGTGCGTTCCGGCATGATCTCCATCACTTCACCATGATTGCCTCCACCACGAATAGCAACTACAACTATTGCTAACTACTTAGCGATAAAGTGAAACTATTACATGGCGTATAAGAAGTTGACACACAGGTCATACACAATTATAAAGACAACCATATGGCTCCTGCCGGTTGTGTACTCATCTACATGCAAGTCGTGAAACATTACAAAACATGATCATCGCATACATTATACACATCACATCTTGGGCCATACCATATCACAGAAAACACTCCCTGCAAAAACAAGTTAGACGCCTCTACTTTGTTGTTGCATGTTTTACGTGGCTTATGGGAGTAGATGCTAAGAACGATTCTTACCTACGAAAAGCCACAACGGTGATATTATGGTTGCCAAACTCCGGTGTTAATCCCATGACAACTATAGTGAGAGAAACTGACATCCACCAGCCGCATGTGTGGAACAAGCCACACGTCAAGTGCGGAGCCAGTCTCGCGAACGACGTCGTGTAAGGTTGGCCTGGACCGCTTCAATCTCACTATCCCGCGTCATAAGAATAACACAAACAAGAGGCTTGCAACAGAAAACATCAACGCCCGCAACAACCATGTTGCGTTCTACTCGTGAAACACATCTACGCATAGATCTAGCTCTGATACCACTGAAGGGTTTCGCAGCATAGTAAATCAAAATTTTCTATGGAAGCGAACAGAAGGAAAGCCAAGATCTAATCTAGGAGATGCAAACAACGAGAGAGATTGGATTAGATCTTCATACCCTTGAAGATTCGCACAGCGGAACGTTCGTCGGAACGTGGGTGATGTAGTCGTACTCGCTTCTCCTCCTCGCGATCCGATCCGATCTAGCACCACAAGTGGCGGTGCCTCCGTGAGATGCACACGTGCAGCACCTCGACGTCTCCTCCTTCCTTGGACCAGCAAGTATGGTGGAGAGATGGATTGGATCTACAACACGACGGCGTGGTGTATATGGTGGAGAATTTCTGCAGCAGGGCTTCGCCTACAAAAAGTCGGGAGGGAGAGAGGAAGGGCAGCAGGGCGGCTAGGGTTGGAGGGGAAGGTGTGTAGGGGGAGGGGGCGCACCAGCCCTCTATATATAGAGGGGGGGTGCGGCCAGCCCTTGCCCATCCTCCAAGCCTATCTCTAGTTTAAACGATTTAAACTCTCCCTTCTAGAAACCCTATCTTATCTCTAGTTTAAACGATTTAAACTTATCTAGGATCGGCTGGGCCCTATGGGGCCTTGTGCCCCTGGCCCAATGCGGCCAGGACACTCCCTCATAGGCCCATGCCCCCTCCCGGAATGTGGGGCCACGTTGGTCCCCTTCCGGAAGGTTCTAGAAGCTTCCGGTACAATACCGATTAACCCGGAACAATTCCGAACTCCAAAAACTGCACTGCCTTATACAAATCTTATTCTCCGGACCATTCCGGAACCTCTCGTGATATCCCGGATCCCATCCGAGACTCCGAACAAAAATTCATAAACCAAGTATCCAATCTATCCTAGCGTCGAGACACGTTAAGTGTGTGACCCTGCGGGTTCGAGAATATGCAGACATGATCTTCTATCAATAATCAACAGCGGGGTCTGGGCACCCATATTGACTCCTACACATTCATCGATGATCATATCGGATGAACCACGATGCCAGGATTCAATCAATCCCATATACATATTCCCTTCGTCTCGCGATATTTTACTTGCCCGAGATTCGATCGTCGGTACCGTCATACCTAGTTCAATCTCGTTCACAGCAAGTACTTTACTCGTTTCGTAATCCAATATCACTTTGTGATTAACTCCTTAACCACATGCTTGCAAGCGGTGTTGATATCGATTACCGAGTGGGCCCGAAGTATATCACTCCGACTTGGGAGGGACAAATCCCAACTCGATACATACAACCCAACAGATACTTTCCGATCACCTGAGAGACACCTTTATGATCACCCTCTCATAGGATGACGTTTGATGGCCTCAAAGCTTTCTTCCGATACCAGGGAGTTGTATTATCTCATGGTCTAAGGAATACAATATTTGACATAGGAAAAGCTTCGCAAAGATGAACACAATGATACGATCTAATTGCTTCGCTTAGTTTCGGTCTGTCCACCATATCATTCTCCCAATGATATGGTATCATTATCAATTGACAACTCATGTCTATGGTTAGGAAACCTTAACCATCATTGATCAATGAGCTAGTCCATAGAGGCGTACTAGGGACACGGTGTTGTTCACAAACCACACAAGTATTAATGTTTCCGCTTAATACAATTCTAGCATGGAATATAAACTTTATCATGAACAAGAATTATAATAATAACATCTGTATTATTGCCTCTAGGGCATAATTCCAACAGAAAGCACAAATGAGGAGATACAACCATCTAGCTACTGCATGGACCCATAGTCCAAGGTGGAACTACTCACTCATCATACCGGAGAGAAGGCCTCCGAGATGATTTCCCCTCTGGCAGGGTGCCGGGAAGAACTTCATATCCCCCGATCTAGGGACGATGGTGGCGGCGGCTACAGACGGTTTCGTGGATATTTGATCGGGTACCCAGGGTTTCTGCATTGGGGGCTTCTTATAGGCGAAAGGGGGGACCGAGGAGGCGGCCAGGGGTGTCAAACCCTAGCCAGGCGCGGGGCTGGGCCCACCCGCGCCTGGGGTGGGTCTGGCGCCCCTGGCTGGCCCCTCCGGCTCCCCTCTGGACTTCTTGTTCCCCATGGAAAATAATTGACTTTGTCATTTGTCCCGTCCAATTCCGAGAATATTTCTTTACTAACTTTTCTGAAACCAAAAACAGCAGAAAACAGGCATCTGGCACTGTTGCAACTTGTTAATAGGTTAGTACTAGAAAACATGTAAAAAGCACCTCAAAGTGTAGACAAGTAAAGAAAGTAGATACTAAACAAGCATGGAGCATCAAAAATTATAGATACGTTTCCAACGTATCAGCATCCCCAAGCTTAACTCCTGCTCGTCCTCGAGTAGGTAAGTGATAAACAAAATATTTTTTGAGGTGACATGCACCCTCATAATAGATCCAACCATTTGCAAGCATTAAAAGCTGGGATCAAAGAACTCTAAACATGTGCATGAAAGATGGAGTTCTAACAATAGGACATAGTAACTATGCATGCAACATGACAAGCTACAAACAAAGATCATAAATAACATGCATTGAAAAACATTTGTTTTTTCACATGCAGAAAACATATCATAGTGGCAATCAGCTTGTCCCTCATAGAGTAGCAATATAGATGCATAGGACACCTGCAAAGTTCACAAGGGTGACTAGAAACAAGTAGCACAAGAACAAGTAATATCACAATATGCATCAATTAATAAGCTTTGGAACATTGCACACAGAATGACAACTATGCTCTCTTAATGGTGCCTAAAGGTAGAAGGTGGTGACTCAATAATGGTGGAAGAAAGGCCTTTTTGTAAAGGAAGTAGGGATTACAAGTTTCAAAAAGAGCTTCCAAAAATTATGATACTTGTTAGCTTTCAGCCCTTGAATACGAGGGCCACACTTCATGCATACTCAACTTTGGGTCCAGGTAAGTTCTTGTCACTGTAAGTATTTGCATATCATTGAGAACCGCCAACGGGGTACCCCTTGCACATGGTACAGGAGCTTTCCCATAACCAAAATGACAAGGCAAGCAGACAATGAGCATCTCAGCAATCTTTTTATTTACCATATGCATAGCTTTTTATTGAGGATGCTTCATAGATAGCTCATTATGGTGATGCTGCAAGTTTCCACCATGATTAGGCATGGCTTAGGCTACCGTCCCAGGCGTTTCTCTAACACAGGATACAAACTCCATGGACTAACAAGTTCCCTCTTTATTTCACACCGGTGACATCCATAGACAAAATGTAACTACCTCGGTGAATTACGCTCCTAGTTACAAGCCTGGATGAGCAGAGATGGTTGAAATAGCACGGTGGGGCCCAAATGCCACTCACAGGTAGACCTTTCGGCCGTCCCAACCATTTCCACACATCGGGACAAGAACGGGCGGCGTAATCGGCAGGCGAAGGGATCAACTACATACACAAATGAGTATGTATGCAAGCCACCATACAACAGTACATCAGAGTCATCCCATCTAAAAAGAAAGGAAATATAGCAACGCCATACGGCAAGATCCAAATATCCTAGATAGATATAATAGTTTAGGATATCTCCTCATACATCAATCAACAGAGTATCAAGCGGAAGCGGAAGACAAAATCCGAGTACGGATAAGAAGCAAATCGGCATAAGATGCCCCATAAATAAGCAGATCCCGCCCACAGATCTCATGGATCCCCGTTCCCGGAATCTCTACACCAAATGATCGTTGCCCACATCGTCCGTCTCTTCCACCCAGTATCCATCTTGCGAGGGTACCTGTTCATCTGAACCAATAATTTATCGTGTGAGACCCTAGGGTACTCAGCAAGTCTTTATGCCTCTAAAGGGGACACAACCTGGGGTGACGCAATTGCAGCAAGAGATAAACCCTAACAATTCTATAGATACTCGCTAACCATCCGCCTAACCAGAGATAGACGGATGTCCGTGAATTAATAACAACAGTTGTAACAGTTATAACGGTAATATCCACATATCCATCCTCCTCCTCGCTTACCGACGAGGAAGCGGACGAACAACCCCCCATCCGTTGGCAGTTTTATTATTCATTCCATGAGTGTTGCACTATTTAGTAGTCAGGTACCTAGTCTAATCAAGTTAAAAGCGGTACTTTAGTTATGCTTGTCTATGATCGAGAAACTGTGCTCCAAGTCGTCCATAACCGCGGACACGGCTTTCAGAAAGTTTTACCCTGCAGGGGTGCACAAATAGCAACACACACTCGATATGCCTCGGAAAAACCAAATCAAAACCCAACGAGGCAGTCACGACAAAGCGATCACAGGATTCAGAAATATTTCAGGGGGCCACCCCATTGAGCTACCCGCAACGAAGCTAGCTGACTCCGAGACGGTCTCAAGGTTTGTGGAGCCAGCTGTAAACGACTGGGAACCCGAAAGTGTGACTGGGCTTGTCGATACAGCGAAAACGGGTCACGGACCTAAACAGTACAGTGTGCATTACCCCGCACAATATAAATAAAGCAGTAAAGCATGGCATAAGTACAGGATAGTAAATAAAACCTCAAACTAGTTTGTGGCCCCAAGAAATAAGAATGAATCAAGCTCTGGCTCAGGGGGTCCATAAGGCCTCCCGGATGTGGATAGCGCGAATAATCTTGGAACAGGAATCAAGTACTCGGGGTCTTACGGGACACAAGTGAGCCGGAAAAACCAAATAGCGAATATGGCTCACCGATGCCACTTTCATTAGTTATCCCATTACTACTCAGGTTAAGTTGTTTAGGTACCTCTTTATCCATCAGACACTCACAACCCTACACATGCTGTTCTACGACTCGCATGGCTCAATCAACTCCTGTAGTAATGGCTCATGGGATGAAGGAACAAGCTTCGGTGGGGTATAAAAGTAAAGGCTATGCAATACTTGGGATTCAGATTAATGCAATCGCGACTCAATGATGCAAGAATAAGATAGAGGCAATAGGTACTATATGTATGCAAGCATGTGGTAGTGCTTGCCTGGCAGCTCAGTTGAAGCAAAGGATGGATCTGGGTAGTGCTCCTGGTTCTCTTGATATATCCCCTGCTCAGCGTCTATTCGAAGAAGAACCAAACAAACAAGGGCCAGCATAAATAAAGTGCACAAGCATATGAATAAAATGCATCAAGCAAACAATCATGCCATGATGAATGATGCACAAATTGCATGGCAATAAGTAGCATGGCATGGGTGAGGTGTGGAAATACAAGATTAAATCATTTTATTTAGTTTTGGGCCCATTTTAGTCTCGTATTAGTGGCTGTACCCTTTATATTTATATGATGCATGCTTCAAATCAAACCATGGAATGCATAAACAGAAAGGTCTCGTCGAGCTAACCATTTTAGACATATTATTTATTAAATTTGGAGTTATAAATCGAAAGTTATTAATTAAATAAGGGAAAAGGGCAATTTGTGGTAATTTAAATAAACTTGGAATTTTAAATGTTCAAAATATATTTTAGATGGCATATTTGAATTCCTCACATTTTTCTGATTTGAAAACATATATGGTTTGTTAAATTTGGATTAATATTTGAAAAGTTATTTAAAAACAGAATTATATTTGAATTTGAAATAATTAGAAAAAGATTTGAATTTAAAACAGATAAGCCGAAAATACTTTTTATACTCCAGTGAACCTAGCCGCAGACACAGACATGTGGGGCCACGGCTGACTGGACCAAACGCGCGCGGAAACACTTCTGTCACCGCGAGCTCTTCTAGCCCTAGCGGATGACAGGTGGGGCCAACTGGCTCGGGCCCAGGCGTCAGCGAACGGCCGCGCGGGGCTGCCAGGTGGACCGAGCGAGGGAGCGCGGGTTACATCCGGAGAAACAGAGGGGCTTCTCTGCAAGATCTTCGGGGTGGCTGGCAGGTGGGGCTTGGTGGACCGCGGGTTAAGCAGAAACAAAACGGAGGGGGTATCGGCAAAACGACCGCCCGTACTGTGCTTCTTCCCGGCGTTGGCGACCGATCGGTGCTCGCGCGCGGCGCAGGCGGGGATCGAACCAGGGACCTGCGGGCGCGCGCTGGGGTGGCGAACCGGTGCGGTGGGTGGGCTAGGTGACAGAGAGGTGGTCTGGGGCCTAGCTAAGGTTTCTGCGACGCTGCGGGGACGAGCAGACGCACACGACACCGGCGCACAGAGGGTGCTCGACGGAGCGCACGTCGCGGCCAGGACATGACGGTGAAAGCGAGGGTGTCCAGGAGGGAGGTGGGCTCACCGCGAGTGTGTCGGAGGCGTTGGATCGGGTCGGCGGGCAGACGATCGGCGACGACGCAGACGGTCGGCGATCTAGGGTTTCGTGGCGGGCGCGTCGGTGTTCTTCGGCTCCGGTGCTCCTCCTCTGCGACGGCGCGTACAGGACGATGCAGTGGACGACCGTGAGCTCCCCCGGCACCCAGGAGCGCCACGCCACCGGCTGGTTTAGGTAAGGGCGGTGGAGGCCGAAGGTTGGCCGGCGAGGTGTAGACGGCGGTGGAGAGGAGAGGGGGAGGAAGCAGGGCTCCTCGGCCAGATCTGGAGAGGCAGAGGGGCTCCGTGGGGTGGTGGTAAAGCAGAGGGAGGGAGGCTGACGCCATGGGGAGCAGGTAGACGATAAAGGTGGCTCGGCCACCTTTATCCTCCCTCTCCTTCACGTGCTTGGCAGGGGCAGGTAGGGCAGGGGTAAGGGGGCTGCCAGGTGGGGTAGGACAGGCCAGGGTCGGGGTGGTTCGGGCTGGGGACCTGCAGGCAGAGAGCTAGAGGGAGAGAGAGGAGAGGCTCGGGTAGGGTGGATCTAGGCTCGGGTAGAGCTAGGTTTGGAGCTAGGTTAGGGTTTGGGGTGGTAGCTAGGGCAGGGAGAGGTGGCCAGGGAGAGAGGGTGGCCGGTGGGGCTAGCTAGGGTAGGCCATGGTGGGGTGGCTCGGCTTAGAAGAGGAGAGAAAGATGGGGGGGGGGTACTTAGGGTTTAGGTTTAGAGAGGGGTATGGTAGATTAGATGAGATGGAGAGGTAGGTTTAGGGTTTGAAGAGAGGGGGAAAGGTTAGTTGCTAGGGTGTTCCTTTGTCAAGATCAAGCCAAGCACAAACCAAACCCCAACAAGATCAAGACTAGGAAAGAGAGGACAAGGTGATGTGGTTTTGTAAAAGATCTACTCAAAATGCAACTAAAACCAAAGCTAGCAAAAGATGGTTCTTGCATGGCCCATGCATGATATTTAATGCCATTCTTATGTTGTGAAAACAAGATGATTTACATGGCATTATTACTATGCATTCCAAAATGTGGAGTAAGGCCTAAGCAAAAAGGATTTTTGAGATAGCTCCAAGGGGAATAGATGGAGATGATCATGTTTGAGTAAAATTGGGACTTGCTAGTGTGTATGTTCCACTAAATGATCAATAGTCCCAAACTATTCCAACATGAGCATAATTCCATGATAAACCATATGGAAGCTAGAAGAAAGGGTCCCACTCACAAGGCATGCAAAGGTGGCCATGTGGCTCTCATATTTCAATATTGTGAAAACAACATGATGCTAAGATGAGAGCATGTGGAATAGAATTGGATCCATCCCAACCCACAGGAGCTAGAAGTAAAACCAGTAAATGCCAAGCTCATATTTAGTTGGGTGGTGGAATTGTAAGGTGGTGAAAAGAAAGGTGGTGGAGTTAATAAGAGATATGCCCACAACTCAACTTGGGCATCAGACAATATATCAAGAACCAAATACAATATCAAGAGGCAAATACAATTAATAATGCATATGAGATAAGAACCAAATCAAAAAGGGTTTTATATGATGCTCAAATGCAAGGAGGCATGATGACATGAGCATGATATAATGATGAGGCAACAATTATATATTTGAAGTAGCCAATATATTACTAGACCAAGTAGCATTACAATTGTTAGACAATTGGGATGCTACAACTCTCCCCCACTAAACAGGAATCTCGCCCCGAGATTCTAGGATGAAGAAGAAGACACAAAGAGGGTAGGATACTTGGCACGGAGATCATCTTCATGTTCCCAAGTGGCTTCATCAACGGAATGGTGCGACCACTGCACCTTGCAGAACTTGATGGACTTGTTGCGAGTCCTTCTTTCTGCGACTTCAAGGATTTTTGTGGGGTGTTCTTGATAAGACAGGTCTTCTTGGAGATTGATAAGCTCATGATCCACGGTCCTGCCGGGATCCTTGAAGCACTTCTTGAGCTGAGAGATGTGGAAAACATCATGGACCTTGAGTTTTTTCGGGAGCTCAAGAGCATAAGCAACTTCTCCTCTTCTTCCACGAACTTTGAAGGGACCGATGTATCTAGGAGCCAGCTTCCCTTTGATACCAAAACGGTGCGTGCCTCTCATGGGAGTGACACGAAGGTAAACGAGATCACCAGGGACATACTCCATGTCCGTGTGCTTCCTGTCATAATTGCTCTTCTGGCGACTTTGAGCAATCCTCAGATTTTCAAGAATGATGTGAACCTTCTCCTCCGCTTGAGTCACAATGTCAGGGCCAAACAAGATCCTTTCACCTGCACCCGACCAACCAATCGGAGTTCTGCATTTGCGACCATAGAGAGCCTCAAATGGTGCCATCTTTAGACTTTTCTGGAAGCTGTTGTTGTACAAGAATTCAGCATAAGGAAGGCATTCTTCCCACTTCATGCCGAACGAGATGACGCAAGCACGAAGCATATCCTCCAGAATCTGATTGATCCTTTCCACTTGTCCTTGCGACTGAGGGTGGTAGGCTGTGCTGAAGTTCAACTTTGTTCCCAAAGCATTTTGGAAACTCTCCCAGAACTTGGAAGTGAAGATACTTCCACGGTCTGAACTGATCTCGAGAGGAACCCCATACAGAGAGACAATTCTGTTGATATAGAGCTCCGCCAACTGAATTGCAGAAATGGTTTCCTTGACGGGGAAGAAGTGAGCCACTTTAGAAAGCCTGTCAATGACAACAAAGATTGCATTGTTGCCCTTCTGCGACCTCGGAAAACCAGTGATGAAGTCCATCTCTACTTTCTCCCATTTCCATTCTGGGGGTTTCAATGGCTGTAGAAGACCGGAAGGTTTCTGATGGACAGCTTTCACTCTGCGGCAGACATCACACTCCGAGACGTACTTAGCACAATACCTTTTCAAACCAGGCCACCAATATTGTGTTTTCAAGTCCATGTACATCTTTGTGCTGCCAGGGTGGATAGAAAGAACCGAATCATGCGCCTCCTTGAGAACTTGCTCTCTCAAACCCGGGTAGTTCGGAACAAACATCCGGTGTTCAAAGAAAAGCGTGCCTTGATCATCGACGTGGAAGGACTCATACTTCGGAAGCTGAATCCTGGAGATGATCTTTCTTGTGTATGGATCACCAAGCTGAGAAGAGCGAACCTTTTCTTCCAAGAGAGGAGTTGCTAGAAGGTTCAGGAGATACCCTTGTTCCACAATTTCAAGGTTGAGCTGACGGAATTCCTCGCACAAGAGAGGCTGTTGTTCTTCCATCACGAGGTTGTTGACATAAGCTTTACGACTGAGAGCATATGCCATGACATTAGCTTTGCCCGGAGTGTAGTTGATGGTCCAATCGAAGTCATTGATTGCTTCAATCCATCTCCTTTGCCGAAGGTTGAGATCAGGTTGAGTAAAGATATACTTCAGACTCTTGTGATCAGAAAAGATCTCACAACGGTTGCCAAGCAAGTAGTGCCTCCATACTTTCAAAGCAAAGACAACTGCTGCGAGCTCGAGGTCATGTGTAGGATAGTTGATCTCATGCGTCTTCAACTGACGAGAGGCATAAGCAACAACTTGTTTTTCTTGCATAAGGACTGCACCCAATCCATGCAAAGAGGCGTCACAGAATATCTGAAACGGCTTGGATGTATCCGGAGGAACCAAGACTGGTGTGGAAGTGAGCTTCTCTTTGAGTGTCTCAAAGCTAGTTTGACATGCAGGAGTCCAAAGGTATTTCTTGCCTTTCTTGAGGAGATCGGTAAGAGGCTTCGCTATCTTTGAGAAGTTCTGAACGAAGCGACGACAATAACTAGCCAAACCAAGGAAACTCCGCACTTCTTTGACATTGACAGGAGGAAGCCATTCAACAATTGTCTTCACAGTTTCCGGGTTGACTGCAATGCCCTTGGCAGAGATGACATGACCAAGATAGGTAACTTGAGGCAGCCAAAACTCACACTTGGAGAACTTTGCATACAAGCGGTGTTCACGAAGCTTGCTAAGGACACACCGAAGGTGTTCTTCATGCTCTTCTTGTGACTTGGAATAGACTAGGATGTCATCCAGGTAGACCACAACGAACTTATCAAGATACTCCATGAAAACCGAGTTCATGAGCCTCGAGAAGGTGGCAGGTGCGTTGGTGAGACCGAAAGACATGACCGTGTACTCATACAGGCCATAGCGGGTGGTGAAAGCTGTCTTCGGAACATCTTCCTTGCGAATCTTGATTTGGTGATAACCACTTCTCAAGTCAAGCTTAGAGAAAACCACAGCTCCAGCTAGCTGATCAAAGAGATCATTAATCCGCGGAAGGGGATACTTATTCTTGATGGTTTTAGCATTGAGAGCCCGATAGTCAACACAAAGTCTATCAGTCTGGTCTCGCTTCTTCACAAAGAGAGTTGGGCTACCCCAAGAAGAAGTACTATGCTGAATGAAACCCAACTTCTCTTGTTCATCAAGCTGACGTTTGAGTTTAGCCAACTCAGCAGGACCCATCTTATAAGGCCGCTTGGAGATAGGAGCGGTACCAGGTTCAAGCTCAATAACAAACTCAACCTCACGATTCGGAGGCATACCTGGCAACTCTTCAGGAAAGACATCTGGGAACTCACAGACCACCGGAACACTCTAAATAGCTTCCATAGCATCAACATTCAGAGCCGCCAAAGAGAAAAGCTGGATAGCAGGAGTCAGACTTGGAGAATAGACTATATGGCCTTCAGGAATCTTCAGAGAAACCGAGCGTTCAGCACAATCAATCACAGCTGCATTTGCTGTCAACCAATCCATGCCCAAGATGACATCAATGTCAGAATTGCCCAGAAGGATTAAGGACGCCGAGAACGAAGAGCCACCAATCTCAATTTGATTGCCATGGCTGATATGAGCAGCCCTCATGTTTGAACCAGGAGATTGTACCACCAGACGACGTGATAAAGGAACCTTTTCCAGATCCTGCTCTTGAGCAAACTTATGCGAAACAAAAGAATGCGAAGCACCAGAATCAAACAAAACTCTTGCGGGAACTGAGTTCACGGGAAGCATACCCATCACAACTCCAGGTGCATGCTCAGCTTGAGCGGCGTTGATGCAGTTGGCACGAGCAACAGTAGACCCGGGCTTGGTGTTGATGTTGAGAGCCCGAGGTGGTGGTGCACGAACCAAAGGAGAGCCTGCCGCAGATCTTGGAGGTGGTGGAGGAAGAGCCTTGTTCTTCATCGGACAGTTCCATTGTTGATGCCCAGAGTCTCCACAAGTGTAACAAGCACCAGGTGGACGTGGAGCAACGTAGCCAGGGACTCCGCCAGGCGCTCCAGGGTAGTGGTGGTTGTAGCCCCTGGGAGCCGCAGTGAAGAAGTTTGGTGGCCTTGCCGTGTAGCTTGAAGGTCTTGGTGGAGCCGGGAGCGACGGTGGGGTGTTAGGAACCCAGACACGACGCTTAGAAGGAGCTGACATAGCTGAAGAGCTTGCTGCATCACGGCTGTGTTTCTTTGACTCCTCAAACACTTGCCTACTTGCCTCTTCCTGCAGAGCTGTATGCTGAAGTTCCAGAAAAGATGCCGGCCTTGCATGTGTGATTGCATACTTGATCGATGCATTGAGCCCTTGCCTGAACCTCTTTTGCTTCTTCTTGTCATCAGAGATCTCATCGCCACCATAACGAGACAGGTTCATGAAGTTCCTGATGTAGGTGTTGACATTATCATTGCCCTGCTTGAGGTTGAGAAACTCTTCCTTCATCCTCTCCATGACAATTTCTGACAGATACTGCTCTCTGAAAGCTCCAGTGAACTGTCCCCAAGTAGGCTGAAAACCAGTGCAGTCTGCCTTCAGGTAATTCTCCCACCAGAGAGCTGCATCTCCCTTCAGAAGGTGAGTAGCACACTTTACCCATTCTTGCTCAGGAACATCAGCAGTCATCAGCAACCTTGACATCTCACGCAACCAATCATCAGCATCAAGTGGTTGATCAGAAACATCAAACTGGCGAGGGTTGAACTTCAGGAAGCTTTTGATGTCTCCTCGCTTGGGAGGTGGAGGTAGCGGCACAAACTCATTCCTCCTGACACTTTCCTCAAAGCGCTGCTGGTTCTGCTGCATTGCTGCCAAGGCATTGGCGATGCTTGACAACGCTGCCCCCAGTTCAGGTTGTATGTCCTCCTCAGAACGGCGTGGCGGTGCCATCCTGTGATTGATATAACACACAAGTCAGTACTATGATGGAGAATAATAATAATCCAAAATAGTACCAAGATGGAATTACTCAAGATTAAAGGATACAATTTACTAAGATGATATTAAGATATCAACAAAGTTCAAAGCACCTAGAAGATATTAAGCATATCGCACACGACTGAAAAGGAGTGTGGTACACAAATATATCAAAGAAAATTTTTCCACAAATTTCGGCATTAAAATACCAATAGATGCGCAAAATCTCTTAACGAATCAAGATTAGTGACTCTACCAATCCAATATACAAGAGCGAATGATAAAAGTAGTGGTATGGTCGCGACTCCATCCCGCACTCAAACCATTACTCCGCACATGAATAAGTAAAACACATATCTCAACACCTTCTTCTCACGACGAACCTAAAGATTAGCAACTATGGAAACGAACACCACAAAGAAGATAACGTCGGATAACCAAGAGTAAGACAGATCGCGTCGGTAAACAACGAATCAGATAGATCGCGTCGGTTTGCAAAAGCCTGTCGGTATGGAATGTACTAACAGTTGATAACCAAAAGGCCGATAAGATAACAACTTGGATGCAACAGATAGACAAGGAATTACACACACACACTCACACACACAGATACACAACCTATGGTACTACGGAAACCCAGAACACGTGAATCCTAGTTTGAATTAAGAAGAGGATTGAAAACGTTACACTTCCTTACCAGAAAAGGGTGGTGGTTGGGTAAGAAGAAAAATGGAAGCAGTCCTACTCTCGCGTGTTGTTTTTCCCTAGTATACATAGCTACCAAAAATATTTGCTAGACAGACAACGACCATTTGGCTGAGACCCTGAAGGGCGGGATGGCTCTGATACCAATTGTAACTACCTCGGTGAATTACGCTCCTAGTTACAAGCCTGGATGAGCAGAGATGGTTGAAATAGTACGGTGGGGCCCAAATGCCACTCACAGGTAGACCTTTCGGCCGTCCTAACCATTTCCACACATCGGGACAAGAACGGGCGGCGTAATCGGCAGGCGAAGGGATCAACTACATACACAAATGAGTATGTATGCAAGCCACCATACAACAGTACATCAGAGTCATCCCATCTAAAAAGAAATGCCGATATTGGTGAGTATGTCGGCCTCTTCGTTGCTTTCTCTGCCATTCTGCCGAAGCTCCCAGCCGTCGAAGTCTCCTTCGAGTGAATTGTAGAGCGCGCCGTACGCGATCATGTTGGCAGTGTGCGCATCGCACTCATTCATCGTCTGCTGGACGACGAGGTTCGAGTCACCGTAGATGACCAGGCGCGTTGCACCGCAGATCTTGGCCATCCTCATGCCGTGGATGAGGGCCTCGTATTCGGCTTCGTTGTTGGAAGCTCAAAAATTCATCCGGAGGACGTACTTCATCTTGTCGCCCTGCGGGGATGTCAATATGACCCCGGCTCCTACTCCAGCCTCATGCTTGGAGCCATCGAAGTGCATCCTCCATGACTGTGTCATGTCCAGGGTGTCCGGCAGCTGCAGTTCCATCTAGTGGACTAGGAAGTCCGGGAGGACCTAGGATTTGATCGCATGGCGCTTCTCGTAGACTATGTCTAGAGGAGACAGCTCGATGCCCCACAAGGCCACACGTCCTGTGGCCTCCGGGTTGTTCAGGATGCTGTTCTGGGGTGCCTTGTTGACCACCATCACCTGATGCTCCTGGAAGTAGTGGCTCAGCCGACAAGCCGTCATGAACACGCCGTAGGCGAGTTTATGGTAGTGAGGGTACCTCTATTTTGTTGGCATCAATACCTCGCTGAGGTAGTATATAGGGCGTTGGACCCCGTGGATCTTGCCGTCTTCGGGTCGTTCGTCCACTAGCATGGTGCTAACCACCTGATGCGTGGCTGCTATGTATAGCAGTAGGGGCTCGTGTTCCTTTGGCATAACCAGGACGGGCGAGGTGGAGATCAGCCGCTTCAGATCTTCGAATGCGTCGTCCGCTTCAGGCGTCCACTCGAATTTGTACGCTCTGCGTAGCAGCTGATAGAAAGGCAGGGCCTTTTCGCCCATGCGGCTGATGAACCTGCTCAGCGCCGCGATGCATCCAGCTAGCTGTTGGACGCCTTTGAGGTTCTTGGGTTTCTCCATGGCCATTATGGCCTGGATTTTCTTCGGGTTTGCCTCGATCCCTCGTTGGGAGATGAAGTAGCCAAGCAATTGACCAGATGGGACGCCGAAGGCACACTTTTCTGGGTTTAGCTTGATCTTGTATCGATCAAGGTTGTCGAACGTCTCGCGGAGATCGTCGATCAGTGTCTTGGCCTCCCTTGTTTTGATTACTATGTCGTTGACATAGACTTGTATGTTGCGGTCGATCTGGCTCTTCAGGCATGCTTGCATGCACCGCTGGTACGTGGCACCTGCGTTCTTCAGCCCGAAGGGCATTGTGTTGTAGCAGAACACTCCGAACGGCATGATGAACGCTGTTTTCTCCTGGTCTTCGACCTTCACTCGAATCTGGTTGTAGCCTGAATAGGCGTCGAGGAAGGAGAGTTTCTCGCATCCTGCAGTCGAATCGATGATCTGATCGATCCGAAGGAGAGGGAATTGATCCTTCGGGTAGTGCTTATTCAGCGAGGTGAAGTCCACGCACATCCATAGGATGTCCGTGTCCTTTTTAGGGACCATCACGGTGTTGGCCAGACACTCGCTTTCCTTGATCTCCCTGATGAAATCGGCGTCGAGTAGTCTGTTGACTTGGACTCCGACGGCTTCGGCCCCTGGCTCGAACAATCGTTGGATGGACTGTTTCATGGGCTTAGCATCTAGAAACATGTTGAGTGCGTGCTCGGCGAATTCCCTGGGAACTCCTGGCATGTCCGCAGGACACCAGGCAAAGATTTCCTAGTGCTCACGGAGGAATTTGACGAGCGTGCTTTCCTATGAGGGGCCGAGATCGTTGGCGATCAGCGCCGTCTTGGAGGCGTCCGTCGGGTGGACCTGCACCTTCTTCATGTTGACTATTGAGTCGAACGACATGTCAGGTGCGTTTTGCCTTGAGACTGGGGGTGCCCCGTTGTCTGTCACCTCTTGGAGTCTTATGAGCTCCTCCTGCATACCGAATGACTGGTAGATTCTGTTGAAGTCCCTGTCGCAGTGATTCGATCGGGTGAAGCTCCCATGGACTGTGATGACGCCCCTAGGTCATGGCATCTTGAGTAGTAGGTACGCGTAGTGCGGTACTGCCAGGAACCGTGCTAATGCCACGCGCCCGAGGATGGCGTGGTATTGTGATGGCCAATCCACCACTTCGAACTCGAGTCGTTCGCACCGAAAGTTATCGGGCTTGCCGAAGATGACGTCGAGCCATATCTTTCCCAGGGGAAATATGCCCTTCCCTGGGACGATGTCATGGAATGTTGTGTCGGATTGTTCCAGGCTGCACAGCGGGATCCGCATTGCTGCTAAGGTGCTGGCGAACATCAGATTGATGCCGCTGCCACCGTCCATGAAGACACGGCTCATCTCGAACCCTCCGATCTGCGCCTCAAGCACTAGGGCAGCATGACCTGGGCGAGGGATCTGGCGGGGGTGATCCGAACGGCTGAACGTCATGCAGGACTCCGAACCACTGAGGTACTCAGGGATGGCGGGTGGAGCGGTCACGGCCAAACTGACTTGGCGGGTGATTTTCTTTTGCCCCCTATTTGTTGGGCGCCCCTTTTGGATCATCAATGACCCTTTAGGCGCGGGGTACCCGTTTCCACCGTTGTTCTGCGTGGGTGCGATTGGGTGATTCGAAGGTCCCACGGGTGGTGGTGGAGGAGCTCCGTGGGCGATGTCACCTGGTGCGGGTGTGTGCCCGTACCCGGGGGTCAGGGCTTGCTGTCTCATCTGAGACATGCTCTCGCTGAGTTTCTGGAACTCGCGGCAGTCTTTGAGCATGTGGCTTGCCTTCTTTTTACCATCCTGCTTGTCGATGTAGAAGTGGATGGTGCATGGGCCCGACAACTTGTCGTATGCCGAGAGCTCGTCGTCGCGGCCGCGGCGTTGCCACGATTGCGCTGGGCGTCCTCCATCGTGGAATTTGTTTCCACGGTATCCGCCGCTGCTGCGGTTGCCTTCGTTGCGGCGGTCGGCGTAGCCAGCCACGACCATGTCAGGTCCGTCGCGGTCGTCGTAGACGCACGATCGTCGCTTGCTATGGCGCTCGCGTCGACGGCCGTAGTCATCATCCTCCTCTGAATGTGCTCGGTGGACGGAGTCCTCACCATCTTCCCACCTGTTGGCGATGTCCATGAGGTGGTCGAGTGTCCGTGGCTTGACGCGCCCAAGTTCTTCCTTGAAGTCCTGGCGTTTGACGCCATCCTTGAAGACGTCGATTGTTCTCTCCTCGGAGATGTGCACCGCGGAGTTCTTGATGTTGGACCAGCGTAGTATATACGAGCGAATGGATTTGCCCATTCGTTGGATGCAGGCCCTCAGCTCTTCGATCGAGGTTGGCCTCTTGCTGGTGCCCTTGAAGTTTCGGATGAAACTGTACGCTAGTTCCTCCCAGCTTTGATGGATCCCGGGGATAGGCTGCTGAGCCAGATCCGGGCTGCGCCTGTCAGCTGCAGCGGAAGGCATTGTAGGGCGGTGTTTTTGTTGCCGCCGTGCAGCTTGACGGACGACAGGTGGTCACTGAGCCACGCCTTAGCGTCCTGTGTACCGTCAAACTTAGGAGTGTCCGAAGGAAGCTTGAAGTTCCTCGGCATCCGCATCCGCCGAACAGATCTGCTGAAGCATCGAGCCCCGCAGAGTTCTCCTTCATCGTCATCCTCTTCGGATTCGGATGAGCACACGCGCTTGGCATGTGCCTTGTCGATCTTTCATTGGGTGAGATCGCTTCGAGCATCGTAGTCGCGGCTGCGACATCGTGAGCTCTTGTGCCGACGAGTTAGGTCATGTTCTTCCTCGTCGGATGAAGGTGTGGGACTGCGGTTGAACCTAACCGCAACCTTCTTCTTCGGCTCCTCAGGAGCTTCCCCGTGGAGCGCGGCTCTAACGAGTCCGAGTGCGGCTAATGCGGAATTGTGCATGGCCCTCTTCGGGTCCCCCACCGGAGGTGGATGGGACGCGAGGTATGTGGTCGCTGCCATGATCGCAGCTTGCGGCGTCTTCGGGATGATGTTGCCGTTGGCATCCATCTCCATGAAGGATGTGTTGAGGGTTCGGGTCACCTCACGACGTGCGGTGGGGTCCATGTTCTCTACGCGAGAATAATGCTTGTTGGCATGGTTACCATGCGAGCTGGAGCCGCCAACGATAGAGAGCGCATCTCGCCGCGCGCTGGACTCCGAGGCCGCTTGCTTGCGTCTGTCAAGTACCTCTTGCATCTTCACCTGCTTTTTGTGTTCTTCGATGAGGAGCAGGTGGTACGCCATCAGTAGGTCCCATGAGGCACCCACATGCAAGATCTTGTTGCCCGCCACAGCTTCGCGTGCTTGGTTCCATCCTTCCTCGCTGAGGTGGATTACTCGACTGGCGTCGGTGTCGTCCTCATTGGGCGGGGGGGGGGGATTGGTTTCTCCTGTTTTCGTCGTTCCTACCCTGCGGGTTGGGTGGCGGGTTGGGTGTTTGCTGATCCACGTCGCTCTGGATGACCACGATGCATTGTTAGCATCCGTAGGTCGGATCGCTGCTGCCGCAGCTTTCAGATCCGAAACCGTAGGTCCCTTCATCCGATGGTGGATCACACAGATCTGAGTTATAGCTGCTGTCATAGGACTCATCTATCGATGGTGATGTGCGTAGCACATGATGCGAGGCCCACGAGGCGGGCCTGATCGATGGCAGAGGCACTCGCTCTGGGAGGCGGAGAGTGCCGGCCTGACCCACCTGGAAGCAGAAGCTCCCGAACAGGATCTCGAGCCCGTCGCCTACGGGCTCGAAGTCCTTCATGGTGGCTGGCGAGTGGGCGGTGAAGTCGAAAGCGCCAAAGAGGAGATGGCTCTCCGTCGCCGAGGAATTGTAGATCGCTTTGGTCGGGACTGTCACGATCGCACAATCAGCGCCTCCAGTTCCCATAGACGGCGCCAATTGACGAGGTTCGTTCTCGTCAATGCCCATTGTTATGAGCTTGGACTTTGGAGAAGATGGGGGTGCTGGAGATCGCGGAACGGTTAACAGACAAGCAACCAGGGGACACGAGATTTACCCAGGTTCAGGCCCCCGGAGGGAAAACCTTACTCCTGCTTGTCTGCTCTTGATTACGGTGGAACCGAAAGTTACAGAGATGCGCAGATGTAATCTGGTGTGGAGGTGTGTATGCGATGGTATGAGAGGTGCCCTCCTCGTCGTGTCCTCCTAACCTTTATATAGAGGTAGGCAGGTCCCGGGCACAGATCGAGTCGGTTACAGGTTTAGGGTTTGCCCCTTTTGAATATTCTATCTAATCTAGTCTTGCTCTCCAAGGATCCGAAGACGTCATGGGCTTGGACCACCCGAAAATCTTCATGGGCCGCGTATATTCTCGTGGGCCTTCCTTGGGCTGGACCAGGTATGCTATAGTCATATACCCATAGGGTATAACCATTCCAATTGCAATCGTCCACTTTACTCCCGCTACGACTAAGGGGATGTTAGGATACGTACGAGTATACGTGCATAGATAGACTAGAACTTTACATCATCTTGTACTTTAAGTCTCCACCTACCCTCGTGTATGTCTTTATATACTCCCGTAAGGATCAAACTAATACACAATAAAATATTAGGATTCTATATTTTCCACAATGCTTTCCTTGACGGCTCCAATGGAAAAAATGAATAGTTTGGATTTCTCTTCCCGGAAGTCATTACATGTGGCAATATTCATAGAGATCTATCTCTAGAAAAACCAATATTTGGGAAGGCAACACATCATATCCAATACGGGATACGTATCTGTGATCTGATCATATTAAACAGTGACACTAAAAAATTAGAGAAAAATACTTAATACTTGCAAAATCTGTAAATAAACAGTAAAAACTATATAAAAATGTTCTCCTTGGATGATTAAAGAAATAGAGTTTCAGCAATCTAGAAAGATGTAACACTACAAAAGCTATCTACTCAGATAGGTTTAACAATTACTACAGAAATATCAGATTGGAGCAACTTCATCTACTTACCATCGATTATATAGGTTTGTTCAGTTGTACTCATGTGGGATTGTTTTGGACATATACCTATTCTTGCCTGACTCAGCGGTTGATTCCTGTTTTTCCATCTTCTTGCTTGCTGTTGTGGAGCTAGGGACTGCCTTCTTCCAGTAGTTCTTAAAGACATGAGGCATCAATCGCCGGGACTGTTAACTTCTGTGATGATTAGCTTCAGTTTATAACCGTGGCCCTGCATGTAATTGATGTGTTAGCTTTACTAGAGGATCCGCGGCATAACCGAACCGAAATCAAAAACCGAATCCGAAAAAGCCTAACTGTATCTAAAAAATCGTTTTTTTCAGTTTTTGGTTAAGGTTACAGTTAGTAGAATTGATAACCATTTGATATTCGGTTTTTTCAGTTTTAAACCGAAAAACCGCAGTTATTACCGAAACTAACCGAAGAGGCCCAGCCGCTGTGCTGCGCGAGGCCCAACTAGTGAACGTAGGTCGTGTTGGAACACCCCCTGCCGACTGGCCGGTCCCGAGGCTTTTCCACACCCGAGAAGAAAACTAGTAGAAGGCACACACAGTACACAAGTAGATGACACAGGGAACAAATGGAACTTTATTGAAAACTCTCTCGGTAAACTCCCGTACACAGATTGTTCCTCTATTTATAGGCTAAAGGGGGATACGATACCCACATGGGCCAACCTTAGCCTGGTAGAGGCCACACCGAGTGGGCCTCTACCGGCCCAGTTTCCCAACACTCCCCCTGGGTATCTTATCTGTATAACCATGGCTTAAAACTCCAAAAAACTCAGTGGGAAAAATACGGAGAAATGCACACGGTATACATCTTGCTATGTTGCACGAATTGCCTCATTAAAAACCTCATGTGAGAAACTTCATAAAACTCACTAAGGGAAAAAGAGTACAATTCACCTAACTACAAAGTTAAGTACTCAATCATTGGGATCAAGATTTTAGCGATGAGTTTGTGAAGATTCTCCCCCTGAACCTTGCATCTCCCTAAGTCTCATCATGCCGATCCCTCGGACACATCTCTCGAAAGAAGACGCTGGCAATGATTTAGTGAACAAATCAGCGAGATTTTCACACGACTTAGTATGCAAGACTTTCACTTCGTTCATCTTTTGCAACACATGTGCATAGAAGAACTTGGGGTTTATATGCTTTGTGAGATTGCTCTTCACGTAACCTGTCTAGACTTGTGCAACACAAGCGCCATTATCTTCATAGATAATCGTTGGGGTTTGTACGGTGTTCAGTCCACATGACATCTGGATGTGACTGACTACTCGTCGAAGCCATACACATTCTCGTGATGCTTCATATAATGCTATGATTTCCGAGTGGTTCGTCGAAGTTGACACAAGAGTTTGCTTAGACGATTTCCAGGAAATTGCCGTTCCACCACAAAGGAAAACATATCCGGTCTGCGACTTGGATGTATGCGGGTCCTAAAGGTACCAAGCATTTGCATAGCCTACAACAGATAGGTTTTGGTTCTTTTGGTAAAACAAGCCAAGGTCCTTTGTCCCTTGTATGTACCTAAAGATGTCCTTAACGCCTTTTCAGTGCCTCTTGGTAGGCTCAGAACTGTACCTTGCAAGCAAATTGACGGCGAATGCAATATCCGGCCGTGTACAATTTGCGAGGTACATAAGTGCGCCAACTGCACTTAAGTAGAGGAATTCCGGTCCCAGAATTTCCTCCCCCTCTTCTTTAGGCCTGAACGGGTCCTTGTCTTGCTGCAAAGATCTTCCGACCATCGGGGTCTTAGAAGGATATGCCTTTTCAAACCCAAATCGTTCCAACACCTTCTGGGTGTAGGCCGACTGGTGAACTAGAATCCCAGCAGGGGAATGCTCAAGTTGCAGACTGAGGCAGAACTTGGTTTTGCCTAAGTCTTTCATCTCGAATTCCGACATCAGGTAGGAACTCGCTTCCTCAATATCGTCAGGTGTACCGATTATATTCAAATCGTCCACGTACACCGAGATAATACAGAAACCATCCTGGGATCTCCGTATAAAAACACATGGGCAATCTTCATTGCTCGTGTAGCTCTTCTGATGAAGGAAATCGCTTAAACGATTACACCACATCCTACCTGACTGTTTTAGTCCATACAATGACTTCTTAAGCTGAACACTGTATAAGCTCCTGTTTGCTCTATCCTGGTTCGGGACAGGGATACCTTCTGGTACTTTCATGTATATGTCCGAATCCAAGTTACCATATAGGTAAGCGGTGACAACATCCATTAGTTTCATTTTTAAGTCCATGTTTACTGCCATTGAGATCAAGTATCTAAAGGTAATTCCATCCATGACTGGGGAGTAAGTTTCCTCAAAGTCGACACCTGGTCGCTGAGTGAAACCTTGAGCAACGAGCCTTGCTTTGTACCTTACTATTTCATTATTCTCGTTTCTCTTTCGAACAAAAACCCACTTATGGCCAACGGGGCGAATGTGGGGAGGAGTTAGACAAACAGGTGCAAATACCTCTCTTTTGTTTAACGATAATAATTCAGCAGTAATTGCCTTCTGCCAATCTTTCCAATCCGACCTTTTCTTGCAATCAGCGAGTGTGTTAGGCTCAGGGTCAAGATCTATGATTGAGGCAATTTTCTTGGCAAAATTAACGTCGACATTTGCCATGGCTCGGTTGTATGACTCGCCCGAATTAACATAGTTAATGGCCATTTCGTCATGGAGTGCATCAGGCACATCCTCTTGCTCCACCGGATTTCCCAATCCAGGAACTAGGTCCTTTAGCTTTCCCGCTCCGATGTGTGCGCACACAACTTCGCTGGGTATTTCCGATATAGGAAAGTTCAAGTCTGAAATTTCGTGCACTGAAATATCCGTACTTGTGCCAGGTCTCAACTGGCTCCCCTCAACAGGGGTAGTCTGTAATAAATCTCTCTTATCATTTTTCTTCGGGCGTCCCCGAGTACTTGGGATTTGAGAAACCGGAATTCGCGTCCTCTTAGGCCTTGGAGCAGGAGCGGGTATACCATCATTTTTCTTTGGTATTTCAACCCTTTCCGGTGCATTGCGTGCATGCACATGCGACTTTGTCACAGTCTTTAAATCACTAAAATGATCGGGCAGTTGATTCGCTAGGGAGTGCAAATCTAGTATCTTGTGGACTTCTCTATTAGTCTCAACAGTGGGCGGGTCATGAGCGTGGATCCCCGTGGCTTTCCACGTGATTTCTCGACTTTTGTCATCCAGGGGTTGATTACCTCCCCCCAAAGTCGGAAAAAGATCCTCGTCAAAAATGCAGTCAGCAAAACGGGCCGTGTGACAGTCACTTGTCAAGGGGTCAAAGAACCTGATTATGGACACAGTCTCATAACCAACGTATATCCTCGACTTACAGAGCAGTCCCATTGCTGATCACTGGGGTGGTGGTATAGGTACATATACCTGGCAGCCGAACCTACGGAGGTGGGAAATTTTCGGTGCCGACCCTTGCGCAAGTTGGATGGGAGAGTGGATGTTGTAGGCTGATGGTCGAAAGTTGATGAGATTAGCGGCGTGTAACACCGCGTGTCCCCAACATGTAGTTGGTAAATTACACCCCTGAAGGAGTGGTCTGGCAATGAATTTAATCCTTTTAATCAATGCCTCCGCAAGTCCATTTTGAGTGTGGACATGCGGTACGGAGTGCTCAAGTTTGATTCCAGTTGCCATGCAATAATCATCGAATGTCTTTGAAGTAAATTCTCCGGCATTGTCCATTCGAATAGATTTTAAACGATAATCAGGGAATTTATTCCTTATTTGTATGATCTGGGAGATCAACTTTGCAAAAGCATGGTTCCTTGTTGACAGCAGGCAAACATTGGACCATTTAGAGGAAGCATCGATGAGCACCATGAAGTACCGAAACGGCCCTGAGAGGGGCTGAATTGGACCACATATATCCCCTTGAATACGTTCCAAGAACGCGGGGAGTTCATCCTTCACCTTTAGGGGGGCGGTCTAATGATCAATTTCCCCGTAGCGCATGCGGAGCACACGAAATCATCGGGAATCGGGAAATTTTTCACATTAACATTATGACCGTTCGAGTTGTTAATTATATTTCTCATCATCCTAAGACCGGGGTGGCCTAACCTATCATGCCAAAGGCAGAATAGTTCGGAGCTTCTAAAGACAGTCTTAAGGGTAGTGTAAATAGGTGGTGCTACTATCTTAGTGTAGTACAACCCAGTAGCTAATGAAGGGAGTCTTTCGACAACATGTTTACCATTTTCGTCGCGCTTGGTAATGAGTAGGAACTCCTTTCCATTCTCATCATCATCGGTTTCTACATGGAAACCATTGGCGCGGATGTCTCTAAAACTTAAGAGAGTATGAGTCGACTCCGGATACAACAATGCCTCTTCAATGATCAGAGTTGTTCCATTTGGGAGTATGATAGTTGCTCTTCCGGAGCCAACTACATTCGGACCGTAGCCGGCGATCGTCATTATGTTACCAGGGTTTTTGGTAATGGACTCAAAATACTTTGTTTCTCTCAAGATGGTATTGGTGGTGCCGCTATCAGCAAGGCATGTTTCCTCCATTTGGACGCCACACGCGTTCTAAAATATAGTGCCTAATTAATATAATGGAGCGAGGAAGTTGCTACATCAAGTAAGTAAAACACATAGACATTTCAGAACATCACATAATCATATAATGGAATAAATGAATGAAATAAATGTCATCCAATCGCCGAAACAAATAAGTGATATGCTCTCATAGAGCTTACAACCATATCGAAAAATTGTATCAGATTATTGTGGAAAAAGGAATCATCACAACAAAAGGAGCTCAGGTGGATTCTGCAAAGAAACCATCGAGCTCAGCCTGTATCTCGAGGTCAGTGAGCTTCTCTTCGTTGGCCATAATCATGGACAAGGTGCCGAGCTGAGGCGGGGGGGGGGGGGGCACAACGTGCTCAACCTCCATGGGCACAGCGGCGTCCGTGGGGACCGTCGAGGGTGCTGCCACTTGTGCTACGTCCTGCGCCACTATGGGCGCGACGTTCTGCACAGGCGCCTCTCCGGGCGCCAGTGGTGCCTCAACCTGGACAAGATGCGCCTCGCGCGCCTTCTTGTTGCCCTTGAACGCGTCCACGACGTGTTTAGGGGCCAAACACTGCCTGGAGAAGTGAGTCTTGGAGCCACAGCGGAAGCAGTCCTGGGGACTCGCCTCCCCCTTACCCGCCTTGCGTTGCTTGGCCGGGTTGGAGGAGTTGGGGCCCTTCTTGCCTCTCTTCTTGTGGATGGGCTTGCGCACCTTGTAGGCACCGGCATTGGCCTCATGACTTGGGCCCCCCGCGAAGGGTTGCGCGGAGAAGTTCTTTTTCAGAACATTATCCTGCGCCTCGGCCACCTGGAGAGCATCAATAAGCGCTGCATATTCCGTGAATCCTTCCTGGCGAAAGTTTCGCGAGGACTGGATGTTGTCCGGATGGAATGTGGAGAGGGTTTTGTCTATCTTCTGCTGATCGGTGGTACTGGTCCCACACAGCTGAAGAATAGTACAAATCCGGTGCAACCTGTAGTTGTACTCTCCCACCGTCTTGAAGTCTGCAAACCTCAGACGTATCCAATCTGCCTCCGCCTGTGGCTGAATGGTGTACTTCAGCCTAGAGAACCGCTTGTTGAGGGCGGTCCAAAGGGCAGAAGCACTCCGTTCTGCCATGTACTCATTCTTGAGAGTCTCACACATGTGATGGCGAAGGAAGTGCAGGGCTTTGGCGTTATCCGCCGGGATGGTTTTGCTGGGGGCCGTCGGGGTCCCCTCAATCAACGCATCCTTGTGCCGCGGCCCTCGAGGACGATCTCAACGTCCGAGGCCCAAGTCAGGTAGTTAAGCCCATCCTGGGTCAACTCCCAGAACTCGCGGCTGACGATTCCGGTCATCTGCAATTTATGCAAAGTGTGTAAGATTACAGTAGGTAATCGATTGCATAAATGCGATAATCGATACAGTAATTCAAATATGTCGACGTTCCAAAATTTAATGTAAAAACGGTATAAGCTATCTATGAGATACAAAGTATTAAAAACATGCGGTAATTAATAACTATAGTAAACATAGTGCGAAAGCTTGTTTAAAATCGGGCCAAAACAGAGCCGAAACGGTCCAACAGCCCCGCAAACGCGTGTTCCCACGCCCAAAATCGGCACAAAATTGGCCGAAAAACGCGCGGTCGCCCGTGGACCGGCCCACCCCACACCGTCCCTGCCCGAAAACGGGGGAACAGAGTACTGGTGTGCTCTCGAGTGGGGCGGCGGCGACAGGAGGCCGCACCGGCGGCGGGACGAGGGCGAGTGGGGTGGGGCGGCATGCGCGGCGGCGGCCAGCAGGGCCAGCGCGCACGGCGGCGCAAGGCAGCGGCGGCCGGCGGCCCGTGCGGCGGCAGGCACGCGCTGGGCGGCGCGGTGGCATGCACGCAACGGGCGGCGGCCGGGCGGCGCACTGCGGACGCGCGCGCAGCGGCCCGGCGCGGGCTTGCGGCCAGCCAGTGGCAACACGCGGGCTTGCGGCCGGCGGCGCAGTAGGCGGCCCATGCGATGGACGCGACGGCGCGGCGGCGCCTCACGGCGAGCTCGGGCCAGGCGGTGGATGCGGCGGCACGCGGCGGCCCGCTCGGCGTGGCACGGCGCACGCGCAGCGCGCACGGCTCGCGGTGGCGCAGCAGGCGCGGACGAGGCGACGGCCATGGCGCGGCGCATCAGCGGCGGCCGGCGGGCGGCGCGTCCGGTGGCCGGTGGCGCGGCAGCGCGCGGCCAGCGAGGCCTGCACGCGCGGCGGCGCGGCGGCGCGAGCGCGGCCACGCGGCGGCCCCCACCTGCGGGCGGCGACGGCTAGTAGCCAGCGTGGCTCGGCGGCGGCGTTCGCGCGGCTTGGCGGCGGGCGCGGGTGGCTGCGCGGCCAGCAGGGCCGGGGCGGCGTAGCAGGCGGCCAGCGCAGCCAGCGCGGCGGTCTGCGGGGCGGCGGCCAGCAGGGCCTCGGCAGCGGCGGCGAGGCCAGCGGGGCGGAGCGGCGCGGCGGCGCGAGGCCAGTGCGTGCGTGCTGCACGGGAGCAGCCATGGCCACGAGCAGATAATGCTTAAAAAAAGGAAAAAGCTAGCTCGATCTAAAAACGGTCAAGATCAGTCCGATCTGCTAAGAAAAAAATCCAGATCGGCACAGCAGGTGCACACATCGACGGTACAGTCAACAAATTTCTAATTCGGGAGTGATTAGATCGACATTGGTCGGCGATAGCAGGTCAGCTCGACTCCCGGAAAGAAAAATCCGCACCTAAGATGGGATCTGATCTAAGATCTGAACGCAAATTTTGAAAGGAAAACGCGAGACAGATCCATTTTTGCGGTCAGATTTATGTTACCTTCAACGAAAGCCTGCGTAATACAGGTTCGACGGTGGCTTGACGGATGCTCGACGGAGAGACACGTGCTGATAACGTGTTGGAACACCCCTGCCGACTGGCCGGTCCCGAGACTGTTCCACACCCGAGAAGAAAACTAGTAGAAGACACACACAATACACAAGTAGATGACACAGGGAACAAAGGGAACTTTATTAAAAACTCTCTCGATAAACTCCCGTACACAGATTATTGCTCTATTTATTGGCTAAAGGGATATACGATACCCGCATGGACCAACCCTAACCTGTTAGAGGCCACACCCATTGAGTCTCTACCGAACCAGTTTCCCAACAGGTCGAACTGCCGAAGGCGCATCGCTCGTCGCTGCTTGCCTCGCACACGCACACTCGCGGAGGCGGAGGCGGAGGCAGACCGCAAAGGCAAGACCGCGTAGCAAGCAGAAGGGGCGGCGGTGCCGCCAAACCCTAAATTCGTTGGCGGCGCCCCTTGCTCCGGTCGTCCGGCGACGCGCTCCACCGGATCCTCTGATCCCCAACCTAGCCCAGCTACACTCCACGTCTGCCTCGCCTTCTCCAGGATGACCCGCCGATCCCCACGGCCATGGCTCCGGCTATGCGTTTGGGGCTCCGCCGATCTAGATCCCCACGGCCATGGGCCACGTCTCCGGCTTCACCTCAACATCCAGTCTGCGTTCAATTCTTCGGCGGTAGTTGCCCCATACTCTGCGCTCACCTCAGGGACCTACTCCGGTCAGATCTTTAAGAAGTTTCAGTGATTTGCATGTTAGTATGCATATGATAGAGAGAATTAAGGCCAGCTTTTCTTTTGTCTTGTTTTAGATGTCCGAGAGTGGCAGCATGGCACACTTCGGTGATGGTGATGGTATTGGCGTTGGTAGCCATGAAGTTTCTGTGATATGGGTCAAAGAAACACACGCAGCAAGATATGTCAGCACTTCACAGTCGAGGAAACGAATCAAAATCTTGCTAATTGCAACTATTGTTGAACTATTTTTAGATGAAGCAAAAAGGAAATGCCAAAAAAATTCCTTGACCAAACGCACTACATGAAAGTCAAGTTGAATGTTGTCTGTCTTCCAAAAAAATCGCGTCAACTTTGGTTAATTTGATTACTACTGAAACCGAACCGAAGATTATTGGTTATTACCGAAACCTAATCGTATTCTCGTACAAAACCGTATTTACCGAAGTATTGAAATCATATTTGCCGAAAAATCGTATAAACATGCAAATTCACATGCATTGAAAAAGATGGTTATATAATATTGCAAAAAATATATTTTACATAAAATGTAACTCAATACAAAGTAAAATGTCTATGTTCTCTGTAGAGATCAATTTCAAACAAAAAAAGTATATGGAAATCCCAAAACGTTATATGAAACGTAAAGAAAAAGGCTACTTGTCAGATTTTACAAAATCTTTAGTGCAATAAGTGAAAGAAAAGGATAATACAAATATACCAGACTAAAAACTCATGTAACTCTCCATTGGATCATTCCATCAATTCAAAACGAAGATGTCACTTCTCTTTCTCTATGGATATGCAGTGCATAGAGGAAACATCAAATCCGTTTGGGCTATAGTACTCCCCTGAGTCGACCCATTTTAACACACACAAGTCATGCACTCTGCTTCCATGCCACCAGAGTAAACGCATCACCAGCGTCCATGAAGCACATGCATCCGCTCAGTCACATATAGAGTTTGGTGAAGGCATCAAGAGGACTGAGTCTCAAGCGGACACGCGGACGAAAAAGCTACTTGTGTTTTGTGGGGTGGCTGACATGCCTCACCTACAAGAACGTCCTGCCTCCAAGTGCGTTGCGGCGAGCCCTAAAGTACCTTTCCCACATTTTGCCTCTCCATCGACCACTATGTAATTCGTTGATCCATGGGCCTCTACCAGCTATATGAGCAGGTTAAAGTTTCAAGATAAAATTGAAAGGTCAAATCCGAGCACTGTCAAAGAGAAATTAATGTCGAAGGTCTGAACACGAAGTAACCTAGAAGGGGCTCAGGTTTATAGTGAGTAGGCCTAATAATCATATACCGCCCCATTTATCATAAGTAAGGGAAAATTCAAAAACATTCACCAACTTGATAAATCATTTTAGTGATGAAGCTCATATATTCGAGAAAAAGAAATAAGATTGCCTCGTTTGAGGCTTACCCTCAAAACCCAAAATAAAAGCATTCAAGATATTTTCAGTTCCAAAGAGCCCATGAATAAACACTATTGTATCAAATAAAATTGAATGTATCATGCTTGGAGAGTAAATCCTACTTTGCAAAATATACTAAACAAAACACAAATTACCAATTCTTTGAAGGCCACATCACTCGATAATAAAAATCATTATGATTTGATACACAGAGGGAGGACAGAAACTCATGTACCCCAGTAGGCAAAAATACTTCGAAAATATAATCACCGTGGAAGAAGAAATATATACAAATTAGGATTGTTGTATCATGCATACATTGTTGCACTGACAACAACCCATGGGTGGTATTGGAAATGGTTTATCTTGTTGAGAACTACAGGAGGCATAATAAGACCCAAGAGACGGTGATGTGTTTGAATAGTAGCAAATTAGAGGAGCATGGCAGGTGGTCCTCTTGTTAGCCGGCGCAACGATGCACTCGTGATTGTGAGAATGTTTTACATGTTTAAGCACTGTCAAATTTGAAGCTCAGATATACATTAATCAAGGAAATAATTCTTAAATATAAAAACACAAACACAAAGTGCTGAGCGTATATCAGAATAAATTTAGCAAATTTGTTTATGGGATGCATATGTACATAGTATTGCACACAATAGAAGCAAAACAGGATGCTGAAAGCTTTGGAAGAAACACTCTGCAGGATAATGAAATAGGTTAGGACAGTGAAGAAATTCTTTGAGGTGTAACTATTTTTGTAGTAAATGTTAACTTGTGGTTATCGGTGCCCTTGGGACCATGAAGAAATTTAGTTCACAAGAAATATCCGATTCAATCATACTTTTAGACTTTATATCCACTACAATAGAACACCAATTTACCAGAAGACTTCTTTTTTTAGCAGTAGCAGAGGAATTTTTAGAATAAGAGATTGACACTGTACCATAAATACAAACATCTAGGATTCAACAACTACAGATGCCATAACCATAATCATAATCATAATCATGAGAGAGGGTTTATGAAACTGGTGCGACAGTATCTACCATAGCCTTATGGTGTCAACAAATAGAGATGCCTATAACAACACATTAGTGAAAGAAAATCTACACTATGCTAGCATTTAATTGCATGAACATATGATGCGACCACTGCAACACTCGTTAAACCATCATAACTATTTATTACACTTCCCGATCTAGAAAGGAGGATTAACATGTTTCATATAACAAATGAATGAGCACGACCTAGAAAACAAGAAATAATACTTTTCATGGTAGAAACATATGAACTGGGATCTATGTCATCGAAATAGAAAAAACAAAATTATATTATTGTGTTGCATTAAAGTTTGAACCTCAAATCGCAAGCTAGTAGCTCGAATGAAAGGTATGAATGTCTGGCCATGAGTTGCATCGCAAGTACGCAGAAACAGTAAAAATATGTTAAATAGAACACTCTGGGAGGTAAGCTTATGGATTCAACCATATCAAAGTGAAACTTACAAATATCTTGTTGTTATTGATAATCCTCTTATAAAGTAGCACCCAGGTTTGCATTTAAAACACTATTTCCAGTCAATTTACGATTAGATCGAATGGTGCATTGAGCAAGGAAAAGTAGAACGACACAAAACCTTATGATCAGAAATGTGCCTCATCTCATGCTACGACAGCTCTTGAACCATCCCCTAACATCATGCATACTACACAAAGCTCACAATCAAATCCATATACATGACCAGCACCAACTACAGGAAGCAAAGGAGTCAATTTCTATGACCTCAATCTATTATATTTACCCGAAATCTATTATAATGCTTACTAATAAGATATACTGGAAGAGCAATAGGCCCATATAGAGTAACTAATAGTTCAAATTAAGATCAATGGTATAAATACTCACAACACACTTGTATTTATACATAGTTTCTCTTGCTCCTTGGAGCCTCCTTGATATCCATTTCAGTCGAGACACTGCGAGCAACATGAAGATTAAAATTAAATAGGCCAAGATATATATGATCAGATCTATATTGAAACAGGACCATGTATTTGTTCTGGAAGACAATGCTAAAATCAAATCGATAAAGACATATATGATCACGTCATGGGAGACTGGTCGTATTGCAGGGAGGACGACCCATCGTGCAGGGAGCTGTCGTTGTCCATGTGACGCCACCACATGCTACCCATCGCACTGTGATGCTGTTATTGGTGTTGTTGTTGCCGCACCAACACAAAAAATTGCAACCCGTAAGTGAGATTGCTATATTAATATCCGACTGGACTAATTAAAAAAATATGTTAAATTTTCATGAAGATGAACCACGAAATTTCAGAAACTCACCTCATACGGATCGTGGTTGAACGTGTCAAAACCAAAAACCTTGTCCTTTAGAATATCTATTGTGGCCTTGGGGATAGAAACATCATCCTCAAGATGTTACTGCAGATCATTGAGTTAAAAAAGGTAAACAAGAAGGCTCATTTCTGTTAAAAAAAACAAGAAGGCTCATTACCTTATCAGGTCCCAAAATTAAGAAACATCAAAATAGTCAAAAGATTAACAAAAAATATACCCCCTCCATTCATTAATCTTAGTTTGCTAGAACATCTTATATTAGTGAAACGAGAGAGAGAGAGTATATTTTATAACCACTCTACATAGAGATTATGAGGAACAAGTAGCATGTATTTTTGATTTTCGAAGTCTAACTCAACTTATGAACATACAAGCCGAGAAATATAATACGGAAACAATTACCTTCATTCTAGGAAAAGGTGGGCCGCTAGTGATATCAACATCCTCCACCTGCTCTTGTTTTAAATAGATTTTGATCAGAGATGGTATGGTTTCTCTCTCAATGTCTTTCTAGCATTAACTACATTACTACTGCCAGTGTACCTGCGCAACATTGTGACTGGCAGTCATAGTGTCTCCACCGATGTTCTAAACCGTGTCTCTGGAGCTCGACAGATTTGGCAGTTGGGGATTCGTCATTCGTCTGGTGAGAGCATGGGAAAGATAGGTAAATTATAGTTCAATTACATGTTCATTCCTCGTCTAGTTAGGATCCCAAGTCTAATAGAAAAAGAAATCACACGCTGCATATACTCTAGTAGGTAAGGCATGTGACATCAACATCCTCCACCTGTTCATGTTTTAAACATATTTTTATTATAGATACTATGGTTCTCAATGTATTTCTGGCGTTAATATATACATTACTATTGCGAGTGTACCTGTGCAACGTTGTCACCGACAGCCATAGTATCTCCATCGGTGTTCTGAACCATGTCGCTAGAGTTCGGCAGCTCTGCATTCGGGGATTCATCGTCTGGTGAGGGCATGGAAGCTAGATAAATTATATTTCAGTTACATGTTCATTCTTCATCTAGGAAGGATTCCAAGTCTGATAGACATAAAAAACCACATGCTGAAGATACTCTAATAGATAAGACATGTGACAGTGCTTACTATAATAGACACAATTCAGCACAATGCATTACAGACTCAATTTTAGAAACCTTAGAAAAGCAAGGATGGTACATTATCTGCACTGGAGTCGGTCTCTACAGTTACACTGTCAGCTCAAGGCGGTGAAGCATCACCCCCAACCTCTTTATTCACCTGATTTTTAAGGTTAAACTTGTTTCAAAATTTTAATATAATCTGAAAAGGGGAGAGACTTCCTCTTTACCTCATCACCATTCTTGCAGGTTCGCAAACCACAAACCAGAACTCATGAACACTGAACCAAAATCAAACATCCTATGTAATTGCATAATGTGGAATTAGAAAGAGAAGATGAAATAAGAATCCCATACTACAACTACATGCGGAGGTTGGATAGGGCGTTATCAATGGCGAAATTCTCTGCCATCTCTTCGCAACCGACTTCCTCCATGCCGCCCTCACCTAGCCTCCCATTGTGGCACCCACTCCCTCCTCTCCTGGGCTACTTCTTCCACCTCGACGCCATAGTATGTGGGGGCGACGGGGTCGACGAGACATGATGTGGCCGTGGGAGGCCCATCAGGTTGGGGCTGACAGATGTGGGGCGGTGGCAAGGGCGGCAGGTGGATTATCAGCGATGCGATCTCGAGGTGCTCGTCGATTGGGAGAGGCCACGTGGGAGGGGAGAGGATGTTGGCACCTGAGAGGAAGACTGGAGCAGCGACAGTGGAATAAGTTGATGCCGCTTTCTGATAATCATCATACCATGAGAGATGACTTCGAAGTTCCATATATCAACCTTTTTGCTTCAGAGGTCTGCTATGAGATGATTCACAGACTCAGTGTGCTATTTACCAGAGTCAAGAAGTGCAAATATAGGTACGTAAATCCATAAAAATGTTTTACCACAAAAGTGCAAAGAGAACATGCTTAACTACATATCGCGTGTACCTTTAATTTGAATCACTAGTAGAAACGAGGCCTTTGGTTGAGGTCAGAAATGGGCTTTAACACCGGTTCTTCTATGAACCGGTGTTAAAGAGGGTGCCCGTACCAGCGTGACTCGTGCAGCAAAAAGGAGAACCCCCTTTAACACCGGTTCGTGCCACGAACCGGTGTTAAAGGCCCTGCACCAGTGGCCCGCGCAGCTCCTTTTAACACCGGTCCGTGGCTTGAACCGGTGTTAAAGGGGGTGCATCTATATAATACACCGCAGCCCACACCCCTTTCTTTCATTTTTTCACTCTCTCATTTTGGAGCATATCAAGAGGGTGAGAGGTGTGCTAGTTTTTGTTTTTTCTATGCACAAGAGGTGTTCGGTGAAATGCCCGAGAGCTCGAAATAAGTTTTCTCGTTGCTCTTTCCTTCTCGGTCGAGGTCGGCAACTTTATCCTTTCATGTGTCATTGATGTACTATATAAATGGTCATCTCCCTATTAATTTTTGATATACTATATATTAATGCATATGAACCGACAATGGATGTATGGTGACCGACGCACTTCCGAGTACATTACAGGCCTCCAAAATTTCATCATTGTGGCTAATGCAAACCGTGGTCACAATGGTTTTATATGCTGTCCGTGTGTTCACTATCAGAACAAGAAAGACTACTCAAATACCAGAACCATTCACGTCCACCTGCTTCGATCCGGTTTCATGCCCAGCTATAATTGTTGGACCAAGCATGGAGAAAAAGGGGTTGTGATGGAAGACAACAAAGAAGAAGAGGATGATGACAACTATCATAATATGTATCCTGAATACGATGATACTGCAATGTGGGTAGATAATGAAGATCAAGAGGCAGCAGATGGGCCCGCTGATGACGATCTTGGTCGGGCCATTACTGATGCAAAGTAAGAATGTGAAACTGAAAAGGAAAAGGAAAAGGAGAAGCTGGAGCAGATGTTAAAGGATCACAAAACATTGTTGTACCCAACTTGCGAAGATGGCCACAAAAAGCTAGGTACCGCACTGGATTTGCTGCAATGGAAGGCAGAGAACGGTGTGACTGACAGCGCATTTTCAAAATTGTTGGTGAAAATAAAGAATCTGCTTCCAAGAAATAATGAGTTGCTCGACAGTACATACCAAGCAAAGAAGGTTGTCTGCCCTCTAGGATTAGACGTGCAGAAGATACATGCCTGCATTAATGACTACATCCTCTACCGCGGTGAGAAGTACAAGAATTTGGATGCATGCCCAGTATGCACTGCACTGCGGTATAAGATCAGAAGAGACGATCCTGGCTTGAGGGCGAGGCCCCTAGGAAGAAGGTTCCTGCCAAGGTTATGTGGTATGCTCCTATAATACCACGGTTAAAACGTCTCTTCAGAAATAAAGAGCATGCCAAGTTGTTGCGATGGCACATGAAAGACCGTAAGAAAGACGCAATGTTGAGACACCCCGCTGATGGGTCACAGTGGAGAAAAGTCAAGCGAGAGTACCCGAACTCCGCACGTGACGCAAGGAACTTAAGGTTTGGTCTAAGTACAGATGGCATGAATCCTTTTGGTGAGCAGAGCTACAGTCACAACACATGGCCTGTGACTCTATGTATCTATAACCTTCCTCCTTGGTTGTGCATGAAGAGGAAGTTCATTATGATGCCAGTGCTCATCCAAGGCCCGAGGCAACCCGGCAATGATATTGATGTGTACCTAAGGCCATTAGTTGAAGAACTTTTACAGCTGTGGGCCAAACCAGGTGTACGTATGTGGGATGAGCACAAAGGGGAGTCATTTGACCTACGCGCGTTGCTTTTCGTAACCATCAATGATTGGCCTGCTCTTAGTAACATTTCAAGGCAGACAAACAAGGGATACAATGCATGCACACACTATTTAGATGAGACTCAAAGTGTATATTTGGAGAAATGTAAGAAGGTTGTGTATCTAGGGTATCGTCGATTTCTTCTGAACCTGCATCCAGTAAGAAAGAAAGGCAAGCATTTAAAACGTCTGGCAGAACCCCGGAGGAAGCCTGTCCTCCGTACCGATGAGGAGGTATTTGGTATGGTCAAGGACCTAGAAGTAATCTTTGGAAAAGGTCCTGGCAGTATATCTGTTCCGAATGATGATGTCGGACACGCGCCCATGTGGAAGAAGCAATCTATATTTTGGGACCTACCCTATTGGAAAGTCTTAGAGGTCCGCTCTTCAATCGACGTGATGCACGTGACGAAGAATGTTTGCGTGAACCTGCTAGGCTTCCTAGGAGTGTATGGGAAGACAAAAGATACACCGGAAGCACGGCAGGACCAGCAACGTATGAAAGACCTTGAAGAGCCTATGCATCCTGAGAACAAGAAGGGTAAACAATGCCACTTAACTCCTGCCAGCTACGCTCTTACCAAAGCAGAGAAGGGAATCTTTTTTGAATGCCTGAGCAGTATCAAGGTACCGTCTGGCTTCTCGTCGAATATAAAGAGAATAATAAATATGGCAGAGAAAAAATTCCAAAACCTGAAGTCTCATGACTTCCACGTGATTATGACACAATTTCTTTCGATTGCATTGAGGGGGCTTCTACCTGAAAATGTTCGAGTATCCATTGTGAAGCTATGTGCATTCCTCAATGCAATATCTCAGAAGGTAATCGATCCAGAAAGCCTACCAGGGTTACAGACAGATGTGGCCCAATGTCTTGTCAGCTTTGAGTTGGTGTTCCCACCATCCTTCTTCAATATTATGACGCATCTCCTGGTTCACCTAGTAGAAGAGATTGCCATTCTCGGTCCTGTATTTCTACACAATATGTTCCCCTTTGAGAGGTACATGGGAGTCTTAAAGAAATATGTTCATAACCGTGCTAGGCCAGAAGGAAGCATCTCCAAGGGCTATGTAACAGAGGAGGTCATTGAGTTTTGTGTTGATTTTATTCCTGACCTTAAGGCGATTGGTGTTCCAGAATCACGACATGAGGGGAGACTTCGTGGAAAATGCACCCTAGGATGTAAAGCAATGATATGTAGGGACGGGCATTCTCTCAATCAAGCACACTACACGGTTTTACAAAGATCTATCTTGGTTGCCCCGTATATCAATGAACACAATAATTTAATACGCCTCAAACACCCGGGGCAGTCTGATGAATGGATTATAAGTGAACAGATGGCGAGTTTTGGCGGCTGTCTGCAAAGACTTCTCACGAATAACACTACTATTGGGGATCAGCTGTACTTGTTGGCCAGGACACCATCTTCGACTGTATGTACTTTCCAAGGGTACGAGATAAATGGGAATACATTTTACACGATAGGCCAAGATAAAAAGAGCACCAACCAAAACAGTGGTGTCCGCTTCGATGCAGCAGAAGACAATAGGCAAAAGACCACGTATTATGGGTTCATAGAGGAGATATGGGAACTTGACTATGGACCTAATTTTAAGGTCCCCTTGTTTCGATGCAAATGGATCAAGCTAACAGGAGGAGGGGTTGAGGTAGACAAGAAGTACGGAATGACAATAGTGGATCTCAACAATCTTATGAAGGTAGACAGAACTTAGACGAACCATTCGTCTTAGCCAATGATGTGGCTCAGGTTTTCTATGTGAAGGACATGTCTACCAAACCAAAAAAAGAAAAAAAAATAAGCAAACAGATACATCACAAGATGAGCCAAAGCGTCACATAGTTCTTTCAGGGAAAAGAAACATCGTGGGAGTGGAGGACAAGACAGACATGTCAGAAGATTATAATAAGTTTGATGAAATTCTTCCCTTCAGAGTGAAGACTGGCCCAACCATCCTGTTAAACGGTGCTGATACTCCATGGTTACGACCGACGCGATCATAAGATTGACTATATGTATTAATTGAGCCATTTTTGGCACACATATGTATCTCAACATGGAAATCAATGTCATATTTCTTTTGTTAATAGTATATGTATTAAATGAGCCATTTTTCTTCTCGCCATTTCTTCCCGCCATTTTTCTTCCCGCCATTTTTCTTCCCGCCATTTTTCCCGCCAGTTTTTCCTGCCAATTCTTCCCGCTAGTATATGTGGGGTTGGCCTCCATTGTCATTTCACATCTCTAGACTCATATATGCAACCTCATCACTCTTTCCCATGGCTTCCACCGTAGCACTAACCCCCAGGGAGGCGGAGGCGCTTTGCGCCTCGAACTACCCCTGCCCGTCGGGCTACTGTGTCCCCGTCGGCTGTATGCTGAGCGCCGGAGGCGTGCCGGTTCCTCCTGTCCCTCTAGGTGTGGCGCGCCGGATGGCCATCACGAACCACTACTACTTCGAGCTCACACCAGAGCAGCGGAGGAATCCCAGATGGCATCCCGACTATTTCCCTACTTGGGAAGCCTTCTTCGGGGATCGGCGTGAGAGGGCACTCGCCAGGAACGAGGAGGATGGCCCACCTCCTCCGAAATTCAACGAGGCCGGCCGACGGCTGTGGTGGCGCGGTCAGACTCTCCAGAGCGTCATGGCCTATGACACTGCTGCCGACTCTAACCCCCGTCTGCGCTACCCTCAAGTCCATCCCACGCATACTCCTTAGCCTTCAAGGTTCAATTACGGCGACCCCGACGACGACAGCGACGACGGCCGCGGCGAGTACGACGACTACAGTGGCAAGTATTATAGGTGTAGGCAGGAGCAAAACAAGTTCGGCCGATTGTGACTTAATCTAGCCATCTATCTTAATTTGCAGTTCTTTTATATATCTTAATTTTCAGTCGTGCTTTATGTAACTTACTATTAGTTGCATTATGTACTTTAATTGCAGTTCTATCATAATAAAAATATCAAACTTGGTATATTGATTATGTCTCAAAAAAACCTTCACAAAATGACCTATCTCATTCGAGGTTTCTTGGCTTTCGGGTCAAATGACCAATGTTATGGCTAGAATCAAGGCATAGTTTGTGATAATGTGGCCATATTGTGCATACATGTGCATCATGGGATGGCAAACAATGTTGCAAGAGGAAGTTTTCCTTTTTGTCACACCAAAAAGGCATTTTCCATTTTCCGAGCATAAAAAACGGACGGTTTTGTGAAGCAACCACCAAATGGCTAATTCAAAAAACTAACACCACATTTAAAAAAAATACTAGACCACCTTATATGGACAATGTACCAACAGGGGGATATGAAACCTTTCTGTCCACCTCTGGTGAAAAAGACAAATTCCTGCCGAATCGGTAGGAAGTGAGTCAGATATGAACTACAGGTACATGATACGATGCTCATGATTTTTTACAAAAATCATTTTTAGGTTCACAATATGCTATTTTATCAAAAATCCAATGCAAGTTTAGCGAGGCTTGGCCCCGAGCTAAGAATCTTCATGCCCGTTGTTCGACAAAGTTTGACAGTAGTTTAAAACAGGGATAAAAATTTAAAAAACGATCGAAACAATGCGAAACCTTCGCGTGGTGTTATATTATGTGACATGGTTAGAAGGAAAAATATCAAACTTGGTATATTGATTATGTCTCAAAAAAACCTTCACAAAATGACCTATCTCATTCGAGGTTTCTTGGCTTTCGGGTCAAATGACCAATGTTATGGCTAGAATCAAGGCATAGTTTGTGATAATGTGGCCATATTGTGCATACATGTGCATCATGGGATGGCAAACAATGTTGCAAGAGAAAGTTTTACTTTTTGTCACACCAAAAAGGTATTTTCCATTTTCCGAGCATAAAAAACGGACGATTTTGTGAAGCAACCACCAAATGGCTAATTCAAAAAACTACCACCACATTTTACAAAAATACTAGACCACCTTATATGGACAATGAACCAACAGGAGGATATGAAACCTTTCCGTCCACCTCTGGTGAAAAAGAAAAATTCCTGCCGAATCGGCAAGTAGTGGGTCAGATATGAACTACAGGTACATGATATGATGCTCATGATTTTAAAAAAAATCATTTTTAGGCTCACAATATGCTATTTTATCAAAAATCCAATGTAATTTTAGCGAGGTTTTGTCAGATTCCAAAGTATACAAAAGATGTGGCATTTAAATATCCAAACAATTCAAAAATGTTAATACAAAATAAAATATAATTTGGTCTAATAAAATAGGGTTAGATTACTTTTTAGATGCTTAATATTTCTTATGTTCAAAGTTTTAGGGTTTGACTATTTTATTTTTGATTTAATTGAATAATCAAAATTTATATGTAAGTGTTTTAATCATTTTGAAAAATTTCATCTAAAGTAACTATAAAATGTTTTTATATGAATGGATAGATCTTATCTTTCTGAAAATTATGATATATTATTCATATTTTTCTGAGTTGAAATGAAAAAGATATGAATTTTCTAAATTCTATCCTATTTTTTGAATTAAAAATGCCCCCACCCCTTTAATGTACGAAATAAATGCCCCCCTTTATCACCGGTTCCTGGCCTTCGCGCGCCCACACCCCCCTTTAACACCGGTTCGTGGCTGGAACCAGTGTTAAAGGGGGGTGCGGGCGCGAAACGAATCCTCCCCTTTCACACCGGTTCCAGCCACGAACCGGTGTTAAAGGGGGGATTTATAACGCGCGCCACTTCCTTCTTTCCCCCCAGCCAGATCAAGCGCGCGCAGAGGAAGAACAGGGCAGAGGCTGCCGCACCATCGCCGTCCACGCCAGCCGTCCACGCCCTCGCCTTTGCCTCACTATACTGAGCCTCCTCGCCGAAGGAATTGAGACGAGGAGCCCCCAGTCGACGCACCCCGCCGCGCCAGCACCGTCCGCCACCGCGCGCCCGCGTCGGCCGCCACCCCCGTCCACTCGCGGGAGCCGTCGCCGCCGCTCAGATCCGTCGCGCGCCAACACCGGAGCCTCCGCCAACTCGGAGCCGTCGCCGCCAACCCCGTCCACGCCCGCTGCCGCCGACCCCGTTCGAGTTTGCCGCCACCGGCAGTGAGCTCTCTGTTTGTGTGTTGGATATTGGATATTGGATAAATGTTATTTGTGTGTATATTGGATAAATGTTGCATATATGTATATATTGTTGTGTATGAATAATTTTATTTGTGTGTAATTTTACCTAATATGTATATAAATGTTGCATATATGCATATATGTATATATATTGTTGCATATAAATATCCTAATATATATTGGATTGAATAATTTTATTTGTGTGTATGAACAAAAAAGGATTATTAGGAAAGTGTATGTATATGTATATATAAGAAAGTATATGTATATATATTGTTGTGTATGAACAAAAATAAAGGGTATGTATATTTTTTTGTATGAACAAAAGAATGAATTATTATGAAAGTGTATGTATTGTAGTGTTTGTATACATAAGAAAGTGTATGTATTATAGTTTCTTTATTTTCTTTATATAGGTCCTTTTCCTATTAAAATTTTGTAGAGGATTTTGTTATGAATTTGATTTACCTATATAAACCATAACTTATTAAAGGATGTATTACTATTAATACATGAGATTTGATTCTTAATTAATAACTTATAATATTAAAGAAATTTTTATATGGTGATCCTTCATTATTATATGACACATAAAGTTCTGAGGAATTAAGATGTTAATATTATTCCCATGAGCTTAAGTGATATCAAGATATATAGTTTGTTATAACTTGCATAGAAGTTAGGGTTTAAAATTATAAATGTCTACCATGATCTTACTCTAGAATATTTATTATGAATCCAAGTCCACTTGAATGTTTACTCTCTTACTCTAGATAATATTATTGTTTTAGAAACGATGGATCCACTTAGTAGAAACCTTGAAGAAGAAGAAATAATGGAGAACATGATCCATGAGGACACCTCATAATATCTGAACTTGGAGGGATATGATGATAGCTCAAGTAGTCATGGAGAAGATGAAGACTCGGTGAACGCAATTTAGTGATTACAAAGTCCGGCGAGGTATATGCATTGATTAAGCCTCTGCTGACTTCCACCGATTAATTTTTATATATGTACATGTATTAATTAATGCTTCTTTCTTCTTTTAGCCCTCTGGATCGACCAGCCAGCAACAATCTTCTTCTACGAAAAAGAGCAAGCGAGGCGCGAGCCATCGGTTGAAAGATCGTGCAAAGTTCACGATCGAAGTAGTCCGTGTTGATGGCAGGTCGATGGATCCCAAGAAGGCCGCAGACAAATTTGTATGTTAGGCTGGAGTTCTTGTTAGGGACCGAATCCCAATCATAATTGAATATTGGAATAAGCCAAAGAAGGGCGACGGTACATTTGTCGATGAAAGATCCAAAGAAATGCTTTGGAATTCGCTGTTGGTAAATTTCACCCTTCCGCCAGAGGAGGATGAAAACAAACTGGTTATAAAGGAAAAGGTCACAGAGTGGACTCTAAAGAAGATGGCTGACGCTTTCCACGACTAGAAGACAAAATTGAACAAATTTGTCAAAGCTCGCGAGACTCCAGATTTTGAAGACGCATATTATGCGAAGATAAGACCTCACTGGCCCGAATTTCTGGCATACAAGGAAGGTGCTATAGCTACAAAGAGGTCAGAAACCAATACGCTAAATGCCCAGAAGAAGGAATATCACCAGAGGACGGGGTCAGGTGGCTACATATCTCAGAGGCCTAAGTGGGAGGAAGCTGAGAAGGCCCTGCGCGATAGAGGGATCACACCCCAGACATATGGGTGGGACCTACGTGCAAATACTTGGTTCTACGGAATAGGGGCAACGTTGGACCCAGAAACGGGATTGTGTATCTTCCCAACCCTCCTTGCCAAACCCGTCACTGAACTCATCACGGCATACGAGGAAACAGCCGCCAGGACCTTCCATCCCGACAGAGAGAATGACCAGCTCACACGCGCCATCGATAAAAAAGAACACCCTGGACTTGCACGAGGCACAGGGGGTATGACGTGGAAGGATGGGTTTGCTGAGTGGGGCGACTCTTACAGATGGCGCGGCAGAAAAGAAAAAGAGCATACAGAGCGGATGGCACAGATAGAACATGCACTTGTGGCGCTGCAGGTGCAAGTGAATGCACAAAAGAGCCAGCAAGCTACCGGGCCATCTCAGTGGCACGAAGAGCCTGCATTGGAAGCTGCCGGCGGCCTAGACTCTGCGCGGAAAAGCAGCGTGGCTTCCACGGAGAACGTGCAGCCCACGCTTGAAATGGCGGGTCCTCGATACCCCGTGGATGAGATCATGGAGAGCGAACACGCCGAGCTGCATGTGAGATTAATGGGCTTATCCATTAAGGCGGCGGTCGGCTATGCCTTACCTCCTGTAGCTAGTGGAACTTACCACTGCCGACCGATTCCAGATGGCTATGTTATTGTCAGGGTGGATGAGGTTGTGAAGGAATATGAGGAAGCACAACTTGACCATGCTACAGGTGAAGGGGAAACTCAACTCAAATTTGCAGTGAAAACAACCATTCTTTGGAAGAAGGAACACATAGTGCTTCCAAATTGGAGGCCACTGGCACCCCCGTCGTCTCCACAGCGTCAGCAGTCTGAGCCGCCTAAGCCATCTCCAAGTCATCAGAATACTCCCCTGTCGTCTCCGGCGCTTCAGCCATCTCCTGCGCGGCAGCCATCTCCGGCGCGCCAGCCATCTCCTACGCGTCAGCCATCTCCGGCGCGCCAGCCATCTCCTGCGCGTCAGCCATCTCCGGCGCTTCAGCCATCTCCTCGGCGTAAGCGGAAGAGAACTGCCACGAATAGCATCACTAGCACTGCCACGAAGAAATCCGCAGGAAACCGTACGCCAAAGAGTTCAAGAAACTACGTCCCGCAACCTTCCGCCAAGCCATTGCCGGTTTTACCGTGGAATCGCAGTGACGAGGAGACCAATAGGATCTCGGAAGAAGAGGTCAAGAAATTCTTTGCACCTAGACGGGCCGAGCCAAAGGAGAAAATAGATCCGACGGTGGTGGAGAAGTTTTACAATAATATTTTGAAACCTGAAATGCCACTTGTGTCGGACTACGAGCGCAAGATTTTGAAGGGGGATGCAAGGCGGAGGGAGACTGAAAGTAGCAGTCGTGCGGCACCCCAGAAAACAGTTCCCATGCTCGGAGAGCAGGAAAAGAAATCATGCGCCCCGCTCCAAGTGTTCGACACACGGAACACTCCTCCTATAAATGATTACGAGGCAGAGCTACAAAGAAAGGCAAATGATATGGGGATGACTTACATTGCATACTTGAACATCATGGGAGACAACTTGCCCAAAGGCGATGTCAACCCCATACAGCCATGGAAGTAGGGGAAGAATCTCGTCAAGAAAGAGGAGCTCAAGAATCTACCAACAAAGATGCGAAGATTGCACAAGTGGTACCTTGATTTCTGCAAGACGAGAAAGGAAGAATGGATCATGGCGCATATAAGAGATCAGATTTTCTTGTACGAAGACGACGAGAACGACTTCAACATTCAAGACTTGCATTTTCTATTCAATCAGAAGGAACTCGACAAAGCTGCCATCAGCCTTTATTGTGTGTAAGTACTATTTCTGTAATTTCTATCTCATCTCATTCAATTCATTAATTGCATGTATATATATGCTCACCATATATGTATATACTATTATGCGGGAAAAAGGTTATGGAATGCATGAAAGGAGGCCCTTTTGACATTGGGTTCGTTGACCCAAATAGAGTTCATGAAGAAGTGGTAAGACACAAACCCGGGAAAACAGAAGATTTCATGCTAAGGTCTTTACTGAGACAACAAACCAAAAGGGAAATACTATTGCCTTACAACTTCTCGTGAGTACTATTACCCTCTCTTGTACACATTCTGTTTCGGCTTACTCGATGTTAAGTGTAACTGATGATGAGTTATGCGTGCGTAGGTTCCACTTTATTCTGCTAGTCATTCAACCTGACTTAGGAAAAGTCCTTGTCATGGACTCGTTACGAAAAGAAAAAGAGCTATGGGCAGACTTTAAAGAGATGCTCCAGAGGTAATTTTAATCATATTATCGTACTAGATCGGCAACTTTCGTGACAACAAGTAATTAATTACTCCTTTATCCATTTTCTTTGCCGGACAGAATTTGGAAAAGGTTCACGGGCAGGGCCGTCGGTGAATGGTCAGAAGAACTAAAATTTGTAGAACAAAATGTAAGTAATACTAGCTAGCTAGGTCTGCGTATCTCTTTGATTCTGCTTCCAATTCCATTATATCATGCTTTATTGATTATTATTTTGATTAAACTCTCTATTCTCGTAAAGTGCGCGCATCAGGGACCTGGCAATAATTTATGTGGATACTATGTTTGCGAGTTCATTCGCAACACGATATGTGCGACGGGCCAAGCCGCACTAGAACAACTTAGAGTAAGTAAACAAAGTACACAACATTATTTTATGACCATCAATTGTGTTGAGTTTTATTATTATATATATATTGACCTCACTCTTCATATATATTTAGATCGAACGGATGTGGGACCAACTCCTACCATTTGACCGCATACGAGCCATTCAAGAGGAATTGGCGGGGTTCATACTTGATGAGGTCGTCACGCCTGGCGAAGAACTCTTTAGATATCCAAAAAAATGAACGTTGTATATATGCTTGAACGTGTTTGTCTTGTACTTGATGCTTCAACGTTTACAGAGAATACCACACAATGACGATGTTTGTGTATAATAATAGTTTCTTAATTATTCATGTACTCGTATGTACCGACGATGATGTATGTGTATACCGCTCCCGATCGATTCCCCCTCTCCCCTCCCCGTCCCCGCCGCGCCACAGAAATACGCCCAGAACGGGGCGGCGGCAGAACTCTGCCGCGGCAGAGATTACGGCCGTTTTCCTGCCGCGGCAGAGATTTATCTCTTTTTCCTGCAGCGGCACAGAACCTTTAACACCGGTTCGTGTTATGAACCGGTGTTAAGGGGGGTGGGGGGCTGAGCGCTGCGGCAGCCCCACGTGCACCACCCTTTAACACCGGTTCGTATAAGAACCGCTGTTAAAGGGGAGGGTGCCTCTAACACCGAACCGCCAACAGCGGTTCTACAACCGCTGTTAGAGGCCTCTAAGAACCGGTGTTAGAGGCCTCGTTTCCACCAGTGGATCCACCTATGGCTTCGCTGATTTCAAGACTTAACTTGGATGATATGATATTTACCTTGAGAAACCAACAGAGATCACAACTGATTGATGAGGCACCATGGACGGGCGCAAGAATACGTTGATGGAGAGGATACCGTTAATAGGACACCATGATCGGTCGATGGAGAGGCTCTCCATGGAAGGGTCGTGAGGATCGTGGTGGACGGGCAGCGAGGGCAGAGGACGAGACCCCTCAACCGCAGCGGTCTGCTGCGCGTCTAGGGCCAGGCGATCCACGTTGGCCATGCAAGGTATGTCCAAAGACGAATGAACGGTTTTCATGCTTGATTGAAGGATCATGTAATTATGGCAATTATGGTAATCGATGAAACTGAGGAAACGCAGGTGGACGAAATAAACCGATTGGAATCTGTGGGAGAGGGACGAAAGAAACGACGTAGTGCGGTTGTGGCAGAAAATGGAACACCTAAGTTCTTTTTAGATAGTAGAGATAGATAGTCAGTACCAAAGTAAATTGCCAGAAAGGTAAATTAAGACACGGCCATTAATTTGAGGACAGCGGGCCGACCACTCCTTTCCCCTCCACTGCTCTCGCGTTCTCCACCACCCCCACCCATTGAGAGTCGCCGGTGATGTCCCGGCTCGCTCCTCGCTCCTCTCAGATGGCGTAGCTGGTCGGCGTGGACGCGGATGCATAGCGCGGGTAGTAGTTATTAGTTATAGGCTTATGATTAGTTCTAGGGTTAGTAGGAGTAGGTACTAGAAGGCTTGTTCCTAGCGTTATGCCTCTCCTGAGCTTGTTCCTGGTGTTATGCCTCTCCTGAGCTTGTTCCTGGCGCCAGCTAGTGGTGTTGGGGACTGGTGGATATGCATCTCCCGACGGAGTTCAAGGTGGGCGACGGTTGGAGGCAGATCTAGCCGGAGCTACCTAAATAAGCTTGTAGTCTAGTTTCTCCTAGGTACCCCAAGATCCGCTCATCCTCTGTTCTTTTCTTGCCACCACGGTGATGGAGGAAGAGATGGATGCGGTGTGGATTGCCGGAGATCTGCGCGATGGGGAATATCTGAGGATGCAACCCATGGGAGCACATCCTCGGCGGTGTTACGACGGCGCCGTGCTATCGCATCGTCGAATCTTATGGACGAATGGTGGCTGCTCCGAGCTCTGGCGTCATCGGCTGATCCTCAGATCTATAGCCGGCATCAACTCATCAAAAACCTCTTGTCCGGTGTGCCAAAGGGGATGCCCTGCAAATCCAGAAGCGCGACGCTCTTTGATGACTCCGTTCCAAGTGGTCTCGTCCCCGGCAATGGAGCTACTGGCCGTGACTGGAGAAGAAGAGGCGAGCAAGGTGGTGAAGGATCCGATGGCGTTTCCAAATTTTACTCTAGGGTCCTATCTAAAAAAGGCGAGGCCTTGATTTTAGTTTTCATATTTCAGAAGGTTGTCCATGTAATTTGTAGCACCACCTCTCTGAATGAATGAAACATATGGGTCCTTCTGGACCCTTCCCCGTTCAAAAAAAAGAAAGGTAAATTAATGTTCGAGCAATGTGTAAGTTACAAAGCTAAAGATGCTGATGGGTGAGTAACTGTGAGGTTGTGACAATTATCTATATGTAATACTGAAAGGTAAATACATGCACTGAAGTGAAACTAAATAAGCCGAGGCAATATAGTATGTCTATTAAAAGAAGATCAAGAAAAATTTCAATACCTAAAATTGCAGAAGGTCACCTGGCGGTCTCAACAAAGAACCCTAGCACATATAAGTTAACGCTAAGAAGAAGTTAACACAATGGGATTCAGTTGCAATAAAATAGATAGTTTTCGACTCTCGTGCTCCTAGATAAGAAATTCATACTACAAATACATGAGAAAGACTCATCCATTATAATCCAATGAATGATTACAATAACACGGTTATCATTTTTTTATTGAAAGTTGAATTTCATGCATTTCCAAATCATGTATCAACATGCTCATGCGAATTTATCATTAGAATAGAAAAAATAGCGTACTGAACACCAAGAGTGAAGTAAATATTGGCACTACATAGCTTAGAAAAAACTTGGAAGTGACGCCAAATAACAGTCCAAATCAGAGTGCAAACTAAGAAATATAAACTGCAGTAGAATTTGGCAGCCCTCATCTTGTAAAGCAAAAAGCCTTTGGTGAAACTTGGCCACATAGCATCCTGGGTGTCTCCTCACAACCCGCGATCCCTACTTCAAAACTTGGGTAGATAAATTTGATTTCAAGGCAAAAAGATAAACCTGTGAGAAAACTTGTATATACTGCAAGTGTATCTTCAGTAATAACATAAAGTGATCACTTATTATACTTAGCTGAAATAAGACAATATTTGGCTGAAATAAGACAATACTTGGTTGAATCAAACAATGGACTGAAATAAGATATTTGGCTGTTGCACGATGATCTCTCCCCTTAGCACAATATATAACATTTTGCTTCTCAATCTCTATCTTTTATTGTAGCGACCTCGGATCGGTAAGGATCCTAAGTCCCTGTGATTAACATGCTAGTCCCTGGATCAATAGCTAGCACTCACAGTCGATGAAATATCATGTAAAACACAAGTCTTTATTACATGAATCGAATAATCCAGAGTTTCCATTATTACAACAAAAGCGAAAAATATACAACATGAGTCCCATCAATGCCACAGGCAGGTTGAGTGAATACCCGCGATCCTAGCGCACCTTTCAACGATCTCCGAAATTCTGCACATGAAACGTGAAGCCAACAAGTTGGGTCAATACTTTGAATGTATTGGCAAATTACACCAAGGAAGGAAAGACTAACTCTACATGCAAGGCTAGTTTAGGCTTTGGAGTTCATTTGCATAAAGCTAATTTTCACTAAGTATGGAGAGAAAAGAGAGAGAGAGTTTTACCCTACTTTGTAAACATTTGCTTAGATAAAATAGGGTCGAATGGCACACGAGGATATTACTCACCAAGTGTCCAAACAACCAAACACTTGGATATTACTCACCAAGTGACACTTGGATATTACGCACCAAGTTCCCCAAATCCCACACATTGGCGATATTACTCACGCCATGGGGTTTCAAAACTTTGTTTAGAAAAGAGAGAGGAAGATCCTTCAGAGGCTCCATCCTTCAGATGCTCAATGTTGTTCTGTTTCCGTGAACACGGCTGATCGATCATATTACAATACTCTCGAGAGTTTGTGCACTTTACCCACAATCCACGATCAAGTCCTTTTACAAACAAGACCATGGCGAGGCTTTCCCTTAGTAGCCCATCTACCTTCTGGATCCAACCACGCCAAGAACCTCCAAATGTTGGTACCCATGTGAGGTTTCCCACTAAGTACTAGGCCAAGACAGAGCCCATATGTATTGTGGTTGCACTGGAAGCTTCTGAATTCTGAAACATGGCAGACTTCTTTGATTCCTGGGCGGCCATCCTCCACCAAAATCTCACTCGTTGTCCCGACAACCATTCCGCCCAGAAGAAAACTTAGTTTTATTTTGAAGTGGATTTGAGAAGAAAAGTTTGCTCAAGAGAGCCTTTATACTTAGAAAAATTCATTGTCTTTCGAACCCCCCAACGGCACTTTACATATATATGGCATAACAAGCAATACTTAAAAAAACAGGGGAACCTATTAGGAGGGTAAATCCTAAGTATAGAGCTACTCATGGCATACTACAAAATCATCGCACTTGCAAAATAATTCTAAGGAAAAATTCTACTAGAACATCCTACACATGCATACTACAGAATTTTGAAGATCACATGCATAGAATCAAAACTGGGACAAAAATCATGAACAAGTGGTGTAACTTGCCTAATGTTGATAATATGGGTGTTGATTGTATTTCTCCGTAGCAATCGCACTCTCCGAACAATCTAATACGAGGACAAGGTAGTTCCAATCAAAACAATTACAAACATAGCAAACACAACAAGGATGATCACAAACATGCATGATGGTTTAATATGTTAAAATGGTTATATTTAGTTCTCTGAGCATTAATAGATCATATGATGCATGTATGAGATCAATTAAAGCAAGAGGGTATTCATCAATAAATATTGATAAAGGGGTTTTAATAGTTTTGTTGCAACTTCTGTCCTAATTGTGGAGTAAAATTTGGTTCTAAGTTATACTGTATAGAGGACATTAATACGAACCAGTAGGAATTGGATTCACCCTAATCGGAGTTATAAATCTTTTCTTATAATTTAAAGAGTGTATAATGGATTTCAAATCATTTTCATAGTTTCTGTAGCCTAAAAATCAAACTAAAATTATATCTGTAATCTCCACGGAATTGTGATTCCAGGGACATATTATTTGTAATTTTCTGAGCAGTTTCCGAATTACTATGATTTTAATACTCTAAATAATCCATTAAACTATTTATTTAATTGCCGCGAAACCTTACAGTATTTTCCTGAACCATTTGCAGATTGATGATCTACATGGAACCAACTTTCCATCGGTATATCATTTATATTTTTGTGACAAGCAATTAATTTACTATGAATTTAATGATTTATAAAGCCAATTGCTACAGGGTAAAAATTCCGCAAAGGATGGATCCAACCAGATATTATTAATCTACATTACAGTAGCTTCAATTTGATATATTGTTCATATTTTTCGGAGTTACAGATAATTTCCTATGAATTTATTAACCTAAAAGACCATTAAAACTAATTAAATCACTGCAGTAACCACGTACAGTAAAAGTTGGATCTATTCTGATAAGATGATTCTACGTAAAATTATCTTCAATTTGATATATTATACGTAATTTTTGGACGTGGTATGAATTTCTAATGAATTTTACAAGTTAGATCTATAATATGAAATTTTAAATTCGAACGGAATATTTCAGAGAATATTCCGCTGACTAGACAGGTTGACTTAGCATGCTGACTGGGATTAGATGCTAACCTGACGTTGACACGTGGCGAGATCTGGTTGGCTCGTACCCCTTCGAGGAATCGATTTAATCCTGGCCGTTGGGATGAGATCTAGTGGTTAGGAGAGGAGATTGACCCGATTTTGGCTCAGAATAGACAAGAAACAGATCTAGGTTAGAGAGACAAATCCGTAGGTCAAATTGAAAAACTTAGAACATGAAAATTGTGGGGTATCATTAGTCCTACCTTCTCACCAAAGGAATTTGAATTTGAAGAAACGAGCGCGAGTACATCTTGGATTTACACCGTCATATCTGAAATATTGCGGTACGAAATTCTCCGGCTATGGTGAATGAAAAGAGGTGAGGTTTGTCGGGATTGAAAGATTTCGACGAGTTCTACAATTTTCGTTTTTCTGCCGAAGGCAAACAACGAAGTCTAGATGGGTCAAAAAGCGAAATAAGATTCGGGCATGTGTAGATTCGGGATTTCGAGAAGAGAAACTCGTACAGCTATGGCGCCACGAGTTTATATGGAGATTTAGGATGGTGTAGAGATAGTTCTTGGAGTAGGGAACAAGTAGAAACAAACGAAAGTCGATTTGAAGTTGTAGATAAAAAGATATAGCAGTTTGAATAGAGATAGGTTTGTCAAAAACTGTTTTGCACGGAAATTAAAGCAAACCTGGGATCGCCCTTCACCTACGCGTGCTGCTCCGGTCGACTGGCTAGGCCGCCCGCCCGTTTGGTTTTTTTTCTCTTTTTTTCTTTTCCTTTTTCTATTTATTTGTTTCCCTCATTTCTTTTGCATACGAACTCCAAAAGACACGATTCTTGTTTCTAAATTTTTCTAAAATCGAATAGATCATTGTAGGATCATATTTGTAATCTTTTTACTAGTTTGAAAATAGTGGGTTTATAAATCCTTGTATATTCCATTTTATTTATATCTTTATTTGTTTGTATTTATTCCATAACTTTTTCATAAGAGCTCCAAATGAGCTCAATTTTGTTTCTAAAATTTTGCAATATTAATTGGATCTCTTTAGGCTATAATTATTTATGCCTTAGAAATAGTGGGTTTTATAAAGTCAATTTAATTACCTTTAGGAACATTTGGGTGAATCAACTATAGGATTTGGATACCAGGATTTGGATTAAGTTTGTGAGAACTTTGCATGGATGTAATGAAATGCTTATGAATGCTTCATGATTTTCATTTTTAAATCTTGCACACCAATTCTATAATCCATAATCAATCCATGCCCTTTTGCCTATATGTCTACTTAGGTCATAACAAAAGAATATTCGATTCTGAATTCAAGGTTGAGAGGATTTTCTATTCAAAAAGTTTCTTCTCTTTGAGAATTTTCAACAAAGTCAAACAATCAATCAAGCTATTGATTTTATTTATAACATTCCAAAATAGGAAATTTTTTGGGATGTTACAGACTACCACCCTTAAAAGGAATCTCGTCCTCGAGATTCGAGAAAGCTAGCAAGAAATAGGTTTGGTTCACACTAGGGTACTACCACCCTTAGATTGTAATTGTTGGGTTCTCCTGGTAAACTGATTTGTAAGCTTAACTCATACTAACATAATTCATCGTAGACTGATGGACGGATTGTGCTTTTTTTTCCGTTGACATTTCCTTTGCCACTGCGATTCTTTCTTTTTCCGAGGACAATCTAACGCGTAATGTACTGTTTCACCATACTTATAGCATGTCACCTGGCTAGAATCTTTCTTGGGCTTCTTCACGCTACTACCTCTATTACTATTACCATCGTCATTTTTATCCTTTCCAGCTACATTCACATTTTGGACAATTATCAGCATAATGCCCAGGATTGTGACACTGGAAGCATAGGACTTTGCTTAGATCCTTCCTCCTTTTTGGCAAGGACATCCCGTCTTGTGGTTCTTCATGCTCTACCTCAACATTTGGAAGCCTTGATCGTTTCCTTGAGCCAGTTTGGGGAAAATGGGCATTCCTTTCATATGTCGAGTATTGCGAAGTGATGAATTTGGGTGCAATGTCTAGAGTCTTGAATCCATCCCTTGTCTTTGTCGTGTCCTCGCAGAGCTTCATGAGGTCTTGGCACATTCCGTCTCTGACTTGCTGATTCAGTTGATGTACCACCGGGTAGAGGTGCATTGAGCGGGGTTGTGATTGGTCCCTTCGCACGGGAAGCATGTAACTTGAGAGGTGGGACATTCTTCTGATGGGTGCCTTCCTTCACAGTAGGGGCGCTGATCATGATGCTCCTTGGTGATATGTCCTATTTCTCCATAGATCGTGCAAGCTAAATGTTTTGGGACTTCAACTTCTTGGGTTTTTAGTATACGAGTGACGAGACGAGATTGTAGTAGAACCTCTTTAAATTATCCCCAAGATATCATCCCTTGATGATCATTAATGGCGTGTTGCATCTCCCACTAGGTTGCAGCCTCGTCTTTTAGGAATTGGGTGGCATAATCAACCATTCTGTTGACTTCAATGTTGGCATTCTTCATTCTTTCTTCAACCTGGAGCATCCACTTCTTTGCATCGGCGTGGCTCTTATGCTTGGTGGAGTTGAGTTCCTTGTCCTCCTTATTGATATGGTCCATCCGTCGAGTTGACCAAGGTTTAGAGTAGGAACGAATGGAGTATGGAAAGATGAATAACCCATACAAGCAATTTTATTTAGAAAATGAGTTTTCATTAGCTAAGGTAATAAACCATACAAGATAGCAAACAATTTGTCGCATCTATATTTGGCGAAATCTTATTCGGGTTTGGTTCCTAATAGGTCACTTGGAAACTTCGAGGCTTCGAGTCTTCAAAAGTCTTCATGTTCTTCGTAATCCTCAATCTTTCGAGTTCTTTAGTTAATAACATTGACTTAAGGCCTTTGAAGTATTTAATCTCGTAGCTTCAGTCTTGGAACATCTTTCATGGAGGTCTTCAAGTCCCGACTTAATCAAAACATCGAGATGATCTTCTTTGAAAAGGTAATCTTGAGAAAAGTTTCTTCTTAAAGTGTGTAGTGGTCATTTTCTAATGTTGAAAAGAAGAGACTTAAGAAATTTTAAAACCCCAAAGGTAGATGATGAGAAGTATGAGAGTTTTCTGAAATATCTTAGAAAATATTTGTCCTAAGGTTTTTCCATGTCTAGGGTCACGATCTACAGTCAACTTATTCTCTGATACCATCTATAGCGACCTCGGATCGGTAAGGATCCTAAGTCCCTGTGATTAACATGCTAGTCCCTGGATCAATAGCTAGCACTCACAGTCGATGAAATATCATGTAAAACACAAGTCTTTATTACATGAATCGAATAATCCAGAGTTTACATTATTACAACAAAAGCGAAAAATATACAACATGAGTCCCACCAATGCCATAGGCAGGTTGAGTGAAGACCCGCAATCCTAGCGCACCTTTCAACGATCTCCGAAATTCTGCACATGAAACGTGCAACCAACAAGTTGGGTCAATACTTTGAATGTATTGGCAAATTACACCAAGGAAGTAAAGACTAACTCTACATGCAAGGCTAGTTTAGGCTTTGGAGTTCATTTGCATAAAGCTAATTTTCACTAAGTATGGAGAGAAAAGAGAGAGAGAGTTTTACCCTACTTTGTAAACATTTGCTTAGATAAAATAGGGTCGAATGGCACACGAGGATATTACTCACCAAGTGTCCAAACAACCAAACACTTGGATATTACTCACCAAGTGACACTTGGATATTACGCACCAAGTTCCCCAAATCCCACACATTGGCGATATTACTCACGCCATGGGGTTTCAAAACTTTGTTTAGAAAAGAGAGACGAAGATCCTTCAGAGGCTCCATCCTTCAGATGCTCAATGTTGTTCTGTTTCCGTGAACACGGCTGATCGATCATATTGCAATACTCTCGAGAGTTTGTGCACTTTACCCACAATCCACGATCAAGTCCTTTTACAAACAAGACCATGGCGAGGCTTTCCCTTAATAGCCCCTCTACCTTCTGGATCCAACCACGCCAAGAACCTCCAAATGTTGGTACCCATGTGAGGTTTCCCACTAAGTATTAGGCCAAGACAGAGCCCATATGTATTGTGGTTGCACTGGAAGCTTCTGAATTCTGAAACATGGCAGACTTCTTTGATTCCTGGGCGGCCATCCTCCACCAAAATCTCACTCGTTGTCCCGACAACCATTCCGCCCAGAAGAAAACTTAGTTTTATTTTGAAGTGGATTTGAGAAGAAAAGTTTGCTCAAGAGAGCCTTTATACTTAGAAAACTTCATTGTCTTTTGAACCCCCCAACGGTACTTTACATATATATGGCATAGCAAGCAATACTTAGAAAAACAGGGGAACCTATTAGGAGGGTAAATCCTAAGTATAGAGCTACTGATGGCATACTACAAAATCATCGCACTTGCAAAATAATTCTAAGGAAAAATTCTACTAGAACATCCTACACATGCATACTACAGAATTTTGAAGATCACATGCATAGAATCAAAACTGGGACAAAAATCATGAACAAGTGGTGTAACTTGCCTTATGTTGATAATATGGGATTTGATTGTATTTCTCCGCAGCAATCGCACTCTTCGAACAATCTAATACGAGGACAAGGTAGTTCCAATCAAAACAATTGCAAACATAGCAAACACAACAAGGATGATCACAAACATGCATGATGGTTTAATATGTTAAAATGGTTATATTTAGTTCTCTGAGCATTAATAGATCATATGATGCATGTATGAGATCAATTAAAGCAACAGGGTATTCATCAATAAATATTGATAAAGGGGTTTTAATAGTTTTGTTGCAACTTTTGTCCTAATTGTGGAGTAAAATTTGGTTCTAAGTTATACTGTATAGAGGACATTAATACGAACCAGTAGGAATTGGATTCACCCTAATCGGAGTTATAAATCTTTTCTTATAATTTAAAGAGTGTATAATGGATTTCAAATCATTTTCATAGTTTCTGTAGCCTAAAAATCAAACTAAAATTATATCTGTAATCTCCACGGAATTGTGATTCCAGGGACATATTATTTGTAATTTTCTGAGCAGTTTCCGAATTACTATGATTTTAATACTCTAAATAAGCCATTAAACTATTTATTTAATTGCTGCGAAACCTTACAGTATTTTCCTAAACCATTTGCAGATTGATGATCTACATGGAACCAGCTTTCCATCGGTATATCATTTATATTTTTGTGACAAGCAATTAATTTACTATGAATTTAATGATTTATAAAGCCATTTAAAACTAATTAAATTGCTACGGGGTAAAAATTCCGCAAAGGCTGGATCCAACCAGATATTATTAATCTACATTACAGTAGCTTCAATTTGATATATTGTTGATATTTTTCGGAGTTACAGATAATTTCCTATGAATTTATTAACCTAAAAGACCATTAAAACTAATTAAATCACTGCAGTAACCACATATAGTAAAAGTTGGATCTATTCTGATAAGATGATTCTACGTAAAATTATCTTTAATTTGATATATTATACGTAATTTTTGGACGTGGTATGAATTTCTAATGAATTTTACAAGTTAGATCTATAATGTGAAATTTTAAATTCGAACGGAATATTCCAGAGAATATTCCACTGACTGGACAGGTTGACTTAGCATGCTGACTGGGATTAGATGCTGACCTGACGTTGACACGTGGTGAGATCCGGTTGGCTCGTACCCCTTCGAGGAATCGATTTAATCCTGGCCGTTTGACAAGGTTTGATCTCATCAATGCCCATTGTTATGGACTTGGGTTTTGGAGAAGATGGGGATGATGGAGATCGCGGAACGGTTAGCAAACAAGCAACACGGGGACACGAGGTTTACCCAGGTTCAGGCCCCCGGAGGGAAAACCCTACTCCTGCTTGTCTGCTCTGATTATGGTGGAACCGAAGGTTACAGGGGTGCGCAAATGCAATCTGGCGTGGAGGTGTGTATGCGAAAGTATGAGGAGGAGATCTAGGTTGTGCCCTCCTAGCCTTTATATAGACTCAGGCAGGTCCCGGGCATAGACCTAGTCGGTTACAGGTTTTAGGGTTTTACCCCTTTGAATTTCCTATCTACTCTAGTCTTGCTCTCCAAGGATCCGAAAGCGTCATGGGCCTTGGCCACCCGAAAATCTTCATGGGCCAGCGTGTATTTTCTGTGGGCCTTCCTTGGGCTGGACTAGGTATGCTGAAATCGTGTATCCGCGGGGTATAACCATGTCAGTAGCCCCCGAGTGTTCAGTCGAATCGAAGATTCGGCTGAGGACCCTTCAATCTTTCGGGTGCAACTCTGTCTTTCAAGAGAATCTGTAGGGATTGTTGATGCGTGTGCCTGACTCTCCAGACGGATCAGGGTCAGTTAACTATCTTAGGACAAAACAACACGATCTTCTTCAGGTTGGAGTCCCTCAACCCGAACCCGGAACATATGCTGGCGTAATTCGACTCAGGCCGCGGAGGACTTACAGGAGTGGAATTCCAGTGAATTTAATTGATGTACCCAACGCGTCCGTCGGGATTTTTCATCGTACCTGTTAGCACGGGTTTTTACTAGCAGAGCACAGTCGTGTGCGTTGCCAGGCCATCAGATGATATCTGTAGGTCTTATCTTTGTGTCGCAGACACAGCATCCGAATGTTTATCACCGCGGAGGTGTTTCGGGTGGTCAAGGAGAACGTTGCTCACTTAACATTTAGTTGGGGCAGAGTTGCCAAAAAGTTTTTGCATGCTGATCTGAAGGATCGCGGTCGAAGAATTCATAGGGTGCGCGACCAGTGCTCCCTATGGGAGTAGCCCCCGAGTGTCTGTTCGAGTCGTAGACTCGAGCGGAGACTTTAATTCAGACGTTGTTCAGTTGTAAGTCCGTAGGACACAAAAAATTTCGGATGATTAAATCCGTCCTCCCTATGGGAGTAGCCCCCGAGTCCGTAGTGGAGTCGTAGACTCGACGGAGGACTCGAAGTAATAGTTCGCTTCTATTCATCTTTCGGGTGCGCGGCCAGCGCTCCTGATAGGAGTAGCCCCCGAGTAATTGGTCGAATCGTAGATTCGAGTGAGTACTCTTAGCTTTGAAGCCGAAGAAATTGTAGCTGTTGCTAGTGTAGATTTTGATGACGTCAGTGCTGACGATCGATGACCTCAAGCGTCTGCTGCGCCAGAGATGACTTGACTGGACGAACATGGGTCCCACTGTCTGACCTTGAATTGACCGGTCACGCGCGGCGTGGAGATAATTACGGCGTCGCCTCGATTTCCGCGTGTAGTGGACGGCGTGTTAGTGACGGTTCGTTGTGATGCTGACACGTGTATGGCCAGATCCTGCCGTTGGCGTTAGGTCTTCTTGATGGACGGCTGCCGTGCGTCGTCCTCGTAGTTATAATCCTTGGGGAAAACTTCAGTTTGTTTTCACCACATCTATTCTTGCTTTCACTGCTTCCTTGTGTTCTGAGAGCTCTTGCTGTGCGCTAGAATATTCCTTCACATTTCGTTCTTCCATCCTGCGCTCTTGCCGCCGCCGCCGCCATACCGCGATGGGAAAGCCGAAGAAGTCATCATCTGCGGTTGGTACCAGCGCCGCTGAAGGGAAGAAAAGCGCCGCCGCTACCCGTGTCACCGACGGTGGCTGGCGGCGATCAGAGACGCGGGAGAGTGATCTCCGCAAGCTTCGCGAGCGGGGCATGATCCCGCAGGATAGGGAGGCCGTTAAACTCCCAGGCAATGAGGTAATCCCCCGTCCCCCCGTTGGGTATCGGGTTATGTTCCTTGCCTTTGTCATTCGCGGATTTTCCTTCCCAGTCTACGACTTCCTTCGTGGACTGCTTTTTCTGTACGGTGTCCAATTGCACCATCTTTCCCCCAATTCTCTTCTTCACATTGCCTGTTTTATCACTTTCTGCGAGTGCTGGCTCGGTATTGAGCCGCACTTTGGCCTCTTCCGGAAACTTTATTCCGTGAAGAGGCAATCTGGTTCGGATGGTGTTTATCCCATTGGGGGTTGCATCATCTCTCTCAAGCCCAATCTGCTTTTCTTTTCTTTTTCCATGTCCGAATCTGTCCAGTACTGGCGGAGGCGATGGTTTTATATCCGCGACTCCGTAGTACCTGGGCAAGATTTTGGTCTTGTTCCTTTTGACCCCTCCCAAAAGATTGAGCCGAAAAGGTCTTGGAAAAACAAGATCTTGGATGGCGAGGTGGCAGAGATAGAGGATCTCTATCGTCGGGTGGAGGATCTCCAGTTGATTCCGGAGAAGGAAGTGAACGGTGTGGATATCATCCGCACCTTTCTCGAGCGTCGGGTGCAGCCACTCTAGGCTAGGGCGCACCCGATGTTCCTTTATGCTGGCCGGCGTGATCGACGAGGGTTTCGGCTGAGAAATTCTCATAGGGAGATCTCGACAGGGACTTTCGCTCGCTGCTGAAGTTCAAGGCTGGAGAGGATATCCCGGGGAAGTCGCTGACTCCTCCGTTTTCTTCTTTGCTTCCTGTTCCACATGTGTAGATCCATGCACGTAGCGCTATTTTTCGACTGCGTTGTTTTGTGTTGGTTTTTCTTAACAAAATATGCTTCTCTTGTTCAGAGCTTCAAAGTGCCGGGTATGTCGCCTCCATTACCCGAAGTATATCTGGATGCTCCAGATAATGATGTGGTGGATTCCATGTCCGAGCTGCCATCGGCGCGATCTCCGGCTGAGGATGCCAACGAGTCGAGCGAGGACCACACTCGCAAACGATCGCGGAGTTCCAGTGAGTCTTCGGATGCTTCGACTCCTCCGACTCCTAGGAACCCTCTGTGTCTTGAGCATCATGGTGACGGGCATGGAGGCTCTTCCTCTCCTATTCTTGCTCTTCCCGTGCGGGCTGTAGCGCCGCACCCACCAGCGAAGCGGAAGAAGGAAGAAAAGAAGGAAGAGAAGAAGGAAGAGAAGAAAGAGGAGAAGAGAATCCGAAGGACCCCTCCTGTCTTCAACCTGAGCTCGCTGGACTCGTAAGTTTCCTCTGTACTGCTTTTTCTGTGTTGTTGACTTTGTGCCTGTGCTAATTTGTCCTTGTGCAGGCACTCTTCCAACGATTCCTCCAGTGATGGTGGGGGAGTCGAAAGTTGTGTCTCCTCCTCCTCAGACGGTGGCAACTTCTGAGGGCGTTGCTCCGAACCCTCCTCTGCAGAAGGTTTAGGTGGTTGCGCCTCAGAATTTTGCTAGCGGACCTTCGACGTCGCCATCGGATCATGTAAGTCTTCTGCCACGGGGAAGCCCCCGAGTGTTTGTAAAAGAGTTTTCTTGTTTTGTTCTTCCTTCGAGTCTCGGGGGGAGGCCCCGAGCGTTTTCGTGTGTGTATTTTGCTTCTGTTCTTTTCTGTTGGGCGTAGCCCTTGAGTCCTTTTTCTGACTAGTAGGTCTTCTTCCTGCAGCCTTTTGTGTAGGATGCCAAGCGACTGGTGCAGGAGCACCTGATGCTGGAGGCCAGCCTCAAACAGCTTCAAGGTACTGTTATGCCTTTGATGTTTGCTTCTTCATGGATTGTTGTCCTGTTATCTGACACTTTTATTTTTTGGATGCAGAGGAGCATAACTCCTCCCTTCGTGAGATCAATGCTCTCAAAAAGAGCCTTGGTCAAGAAGAGAAGAAGGTCGAGGTCGCCGCTGGTGCGAAGGAGCGTCTCGAGCTGGAGCTGGCTACGGCAGCCGAGGCTAAGGAGCGCCTGCAGCGGGAGGCCACGGACCGCAGGGAGCAGCTTGCCACCGCTGCGACTGCGCGTGAAAGAGAGGTAGCTGGCAAGCTCATGGCGGCTGCCAAGGCTATTTCGGGTAAGTATCTTCACTTCCCTCTTTTTTGGCTGTATTGTCTTTCTTCTTTTATGCTTTGTTCACTCCTTCTCTCTTTTTGTCTCAGATGCCGTGGGCATAGAGTTTGATCGCGGTGCTCTGGAGCACGGGAGTGCCCTAGATGATGCTACTGCAGCGGTCGAAGATCGCTGCAGCACCGTCGTCAGCTCACTCGCCAAGGCCAAGGAGGTCCTTGGCCGCTTCTACAAGGAGGCGCGGCCCTTGATGATGTTGACGCCCTAGCGGAGGCATTGTCAGCCGAAGCGCCTGCGGCGTACAAGCGCAAGCAGAAAGGCATCGGCGCATCTGTCGGGCTGGCGATGGCTTTGGCGGCTGGAGCGGAGCTGGACCTTCCCCAGATCACTTCCCAGATGCCGACGACTGCGGATGGATCCGAGGTAGCCTTCGCTACCTATTCTGCTCGCTGTAAGCGATATGGGCCAAAGTTAATTGATCTGCTGGCCGAGTACGCGCTACGGCAGCAGGGGAGGCCAAGGCGAGGCAATCTGGCTCCGAGGCTACTCAGGGTGCCGCATCTTAGGTGTTGTAGCTGTAGGATAGTTGTAGTCTTCTTTTGTTGTAATTATGTTGATGGACAAATCCCTGTGCCACGTAGTGTCCTTTTATGCACTTAATGAATTTGTTGAGTTGTGTTTCTCCTCAGTCTGAGTGTTCATCTCTTTTGCCTTTCTGCTGCTCTAGGGTCCTTCGGGTGCTGATCCCGTTGACAACTCGCCTGCCGCGCGGCTGCGGCCATATTTGGATGATTCGTCGCAGCTTGCTTTCCTTCGAGACTGTGTTCATAGTCTCGAGAAGGAGTTGCTTGGGGTGCGTGGCCATGCCGACGTTTGGAATTCCAAGGCGGATCGCGGTTCGGCCAGATAGGAGTACTTGATGGCGGAATTGCTTCGACTGTCTGAGCAGCTTCAGTGTAAGTTTTTTCGAGCTGCCGCTCATTTCTTCGGATGCGTCTGCTGGCCTTGCATCTTACTTTTGTGCGAGTATCGCAGGTGCTAACCTTGCTCCAAGGGAGGAGAAAGAGCGTGTTGCTGTTCGGGTCAATTGTTTGACTCAACAGGACATGGAAGCTGGCGGGTTCTTCTGGATGGATCGCGACCGTGCCATGGCTCTGGCAATAGTGCAGGATCGCGTTCACCAAGTATCGCGGGTGCTTCGTCAAGTGCAGACTTCACTCTCGTCGGTTCTGCATGTGATGTTTCCCCTGGATGCTGTGCCAACAACCCTGTCCAGTCTTCTGTCTAGGTTTCGGAGCGTGACTCGTGTCCAGTAATTGGTGAGGCAGCAGCTCGTCGCAGGGGTGAAGGCTGCATTGTCCCTTGTTAGGCTGCATCGTCCTGATGTAGATCTGTCTATTGTAGCGGCTGGGCCACCTCTTCGGCCGGATGGTGATGAGTGGGATATGCGTCCGCATTATGCGGCTGTAAGGCAGTATGCCGAGCAGGTCGTAGATTTGTTTGAGTAGCATGCTCAAGTTATTCTTCAGAATAGGTAGTACCTGTAAAAGAGATAGATGTAAAATTTGTATATTTCGACTGGGCATGTTATGCCCTTTGTTATAAAGGTTTGGTTGTTGTTTGAGCACGCGGTGCTTTGTTTGAGTACGTGTCCTTTTTGTTAGCCTGACGTTGTCAGCTACTCAGGTGTACAGGTGTTATCCTCAGTCGATGAAATCGTGAGGTGGGGGAGCCCCCGAGTGCGTTTGTAGCATGAAGTAAAGTTGCAACTAGCGAATCGAAATTTTGGGGCGAGACACTTAGCTTTATTTATATCGTAATGGAGGAAGTACATTGTTCGGCTGAATAGCCTTGGCTGAAAAGCCTTATTGAAAGTAAATGGGTAGGTAGCTAGGGGTAGAATCCTCACAAGTGTGCGATGTTCCATGGGTTGGAGTATGCGACTCCAGACTCCACGTGCTTGAGGCAATAGGCGCCACCTGGGATGACTTTGGTGATGATGTAGGGTCCTTCCCATGGTGACTAGAATTTCTTCGGTCGCTCTTGATTGAGTCGCAAGACGAGGTCTCCTTCGACGAAGGACCTTGGGCGCAGCCGGTGGCTGTGGTAGTTGCGAAGACTCTGCTGGTACACCGCTGATCGAGCTGCTGCTACGTCTCTTGCCTCGTCGAGTGTGTCGACGGCGTCTTCGAGTGTAGCCGTGGATTCGGCTTCGCTGTAAGCGATGACCCGGGGGGCTTGGTGGCGTACTTCGGCTGGTAGCACGGCTTCGGCTCCATGCACCATGAAGAACGGCGTGTAGCCGGTGGAGCTGTTTGGCGTGGTGCGCAAACTCCATAGGACGGATGGTAGCTCTTCCGTCCAGGCTCCGGCCTTTTGTTCGAGTGGGCTCATGAGGCGCTTCTTGATGCCAGCGTCGATTAGGCCGTTGGCCTTTTTGACCTGCCCATTCGTTTGCGGGTGAGCCACTGAGGCGTATGTGATGTTGATCCCGAGGCCTTCGCAGAAGTCTTGGAATTATTTGGAGATGAAGTTCGATCCATTGTCGGTGATGATGCTGTGCGGTACGCCGAACCTGTAGACAATGGATTCAAAGAACTTGACGGCAGTCTTGCCCTTTTGGTTGGTGACCGGCATGGCTTCGACCCACTTGGTGAATTTGTCGACTGCGACCAGGAGGTAGACGTGCCCCCCTTTCGAGGACTTTGGCAGTTTGCTGATCATGTCGAGGCCCCATTGAGCAAAGGGCCAGGCTATAGGTATGGGTCTGAGCTCTGACCCGGGTGCGTGTGGTTTGTCAGCGTACCTTTGGCACCCGTTGCATCTTCGGACGATGTCCTTTGCATCGCTCATGGCCGTTGGCCAGTAGAATCCAGCTCGTAGAGCTTTGGCGACAAGGGAGCGGCTGCCTGCGTGATGGCCGCAGATGCCCTCGTGGATGTCTTGGAGGATAGTTTTCCCGTCACCGATGGTGACGCACCTTTGTAGTACACCCGTAATACTGCGCTTGTACAGCTCGCCATTGATGATGGTGAAAGCTTTTGACCGACGAGATATGCGCCGGGCATCCGTCGGGCTGTCAGGCAGTTCTCCGTTTATCAAGATTTGGAGGTACGGTCGCATCCAAGTTTCTTCGACTGCCATGACCTGCATCAGGTTTACCATAGTGACCTCTGTGTCTAGTTTCTCGGGTCCTTCGTGTCCTTCGGGCAGCGTACCCCCCGAGTGTTCTTCTTCTTCGGGTGATCCCTTGGGGAATTTCTGCTTGATGGATGGCACGCAGATCTGTTCGAGGAACACACCCGGTGGCACCTTTGCGCAGGTGGAGCCGATGTTGGCGAGTCTGTCGGCTTCCTCGTTGCTTTCTCTTCCAACGTGCCGAAGCTCGCAGCCGTCGAATTCTCCTTCGAGTGCGTTGTATAGTGCGCGATACACGATCATGTTTTCGGCGTGTGCGTCGCACTCGTTCATCGTCTGCTGGACGACGAGGTTGGAGTCACCGTAGATGACCAGGCGCGTTGCGCCGCAGATCTTTGCCATCCTCATGCCGTGGATGAGGGCTTCGTATTCGGCCTCGTTGTTGGAAGCTTGGAATTTCATCCGCAGGACGTACTTCATCTGGTCGCCCTGCGGGGAGGTCAGTATGACCCCGGCTCCTGCTCCAGCTTCATGCTTGGAGCCATCGAAGTGCATCGTCCATGACTGCGACATGTCTAGGGTGTCTGGCAGCTGCAGCTCCATCCAGTGTACAAGGAATTCCGGGAGGACTTGAGACTTGATTGCGAGCCGCTTCTCGTAGAAGATGTCTAGGGGTGACAGCTCGATGCCCCATAGGGCCACGCATCCTGTGGCCTCTGGGTTATTCAGGATGCTGTTCAGGGGTGCCTCATTGACGACCATCACCTGGTGCTCCTAGAAGTAATGGCTCAGCCATCGAGCCGTCATGAACACGCCGTAGGCGAGTTTCTGGTAGTGAGGGTACCTCTGCTTTGTTGGCGTCAGTACCTCGCTAAGGTAGTAGATTGGGCGTTGGACCCCATGGGTCTTGCCTTCTTCGGGTCGTTCGACCACTAGCACGGTGCTGACTACCTGGTGTGTGGCTGCTATGTACAGCAGCAGAGGCTCGCGCTCCTTTGGCGTGACCAAAACGGGCGAGGTGGAGAGTAGCCGTTTGAGACTTTCAAACGCATCATCGACTTCGGGCATCCACTCGAATTTATCTGCCTTGCGTAACAGCTGGTAGAATGGAAGGGCCTTATCGCCCATGCGGCTGATGAATCTGCTTAATGCCGCTATTCGTCCTGCGAGCTGCTGGACACCCTTGAGGTTTTTCGGCTTCTCCATCGCCATGATGGCCCAGATTTTCTTCGGGTTCGCCTCGATCCCTCGCTGAGAGATGAAGTACCTGAGCAGCTGACCTGATGGGACACCGAAGGCGCACTTTTAGGGGTTGAGCTTGATCCTGTAGCGATCGAGGTTATCGAACGTCTCGCGGAGATCGTCGATGAGCGTTCTTGCCTCCCTGGTTTTGATGACTATGTCATCGACATAGACTTGGACGTTGCGACCGATCTGGTCCTTGAGGCATGCCTGCATGCATCGCTGGTACGTGGCACCTGTGTTCTTTAGCCCGAAGGGCATTGTGTTGTAGCAGAACACTCCGAACGGTGTAATAAACACCGTTTTCTCTTGATCTTCGACCTTGAGTCGAATCTGGTTGTAGCCTGAGTAGGCGTCGAGGAAGGAGAGTTTCTCGCATCCTGTGGTCGAATCGATGATCTGGTCGATCCGAGGAAGAGGGAAGTGGTCCTTTGGGCAGTGCTTGTTCAGCGACGTGAAGTCCACGCACATCTACAGGATATCCCTGTCCTTCTTGGAAACCATCACTATATTTGCGAGCCACTCGCTTTCTTTGATCTCCCTGATGAAATCTGCGGCGAGTAGCCTGTTTATTTCCTTCTAGATGGCTTCGGCCCGTGGCTCAGACAGTCTCCGGATGGTCTGCTTGACTGGCTTGGTGTCTGGAAAGACGTTGAGTGCGTGCTCGGCGAATTCCCTGGGAACTCCTGGCATGTCCGCAGGACACCAGGCGAAGATTTCCCAGCGCTCATGGAGGAATTCGACGAGCGCGCTTTTCTATGCGGAGCTGAGGTCATTGGTGATCAGCGCCATCTTGGAGGCATCCGTCGGATGGACCTGCACCTTCTTTGTGTTGACGGTGGAGTCGAAGGACATGTCAGGTGCGTTTTGTCGTGCGACTAGGGGTGCCCCATTGTCCGTCACCTCGCGGAGCCTTACGACCTCCTCCTGCATGCCGAATGATTGGGAGATTCTGTTGAAATCCCTATCGCATTGGTCCGATCGGGTGAAGCTCCCGTGGATTGTGATGACGCCCTTTGGTCCTGGCATCTTGAGTAGCAGGTATGCGTATTGTGGGACAGCCAAGAACCTTGCGAATGCTACACGCCCAAGGATGGCGTGGTATTGTGATGGCCAGTCCACCACTTCGAATTCGAGCCGTTTGAGTCGAAAATTGTCCGGCTTGCCGAAGATGACGTCGAGCCATATTTTGCCCAGGGGGAATATGCCCTTTCCTGGGACAATGCCGTGGAACGTTGTGTCTGATTGTTCCAGGCTGCACTGCGGGATCCGCATTGCTACTAGAGTACTTGCGAACATCAGGTTGATGCCGCTGCCGCCGTCCATGAAGACGCGGCTCATCTCGAAACCTCCGATCTGCATCTCCAGCACCAGGGCAGCATGACCTGGGCGAGGGATCTGGCAAGGGTGATCCGAACGACTGAACGTGATGCATGACTCTGATCCGCTGAGGTACTCAGGGATGGCGGGTGGAGTTGCCACGACCAGGTTGATCTGACGGGTGATTTTCTTCTGCACCCTATTCGTGGGGCGCCCTTTCTGGATCACCAGTGCTCCTTTCGGCGGGGGATACCCGTTCCCAGCGTTGTTCTGTGCTGGTGCGACTGGTTGGTTCGGGCCTCCTACAGGTGGCGGTGGAGGAGCTCCATGTGCTATCTCACCTGGCGCGGGTGCGTTCCCATATCCAGGAAGTGGAGCTTGCTGCCTCATCTGGACCATGCTTTCGCTGAGTTTCTGGAACTCGCGGCAGTCCTTGAGCATGTGGCTTGCCTTCTTCTTGCCATCCTGCTTGTCGATGTAGAAGTGGATGGTGCATGGACCCGAAAGTTTTTTGTATGCTGAGGGTCTGTTATCGTGGTCGCGGCGCTGCCACGACTGTGCTGTGCGTCCTCCATCGTGGAAGTTTCCTCCGCGGTATCCTCTGTTGTTGCGGTTAGCGTCGTTGCGGCGATCGGCGTAGCCGGCCACGACCATGTCGGGTCCATCACGATCGTCGTAGACGCGCGATCTTCTCTTGCTACGGCGCTCTCATCGTCGGCCGTAGTCGTCCTCTTCTTCCGATTGTGCTCGGTGGATGGAATCTTCGTCGTCAGCCCACCTATTGGCGATGTCCATGAGGTGGTCGAGTGTTTCGGATTTGACGCGCCTGAGTTGCTCCTTGAAGTCTTGGCACTTGACGCCGTCCCTGAAGGCATCGATGGCTCTCTCTTCAGAGATGTGCTCTGCGGAGTTCTTGGTGTTTGACCAGCGTAGTATGTACGAGCGAATGGATTCGCCCATTCGTTGGGTGCAAGCTCGCAATTCCTCGATTGAGGTGGGCCTCTTGCTGGTGCCTTTGAAGTTTCTGATGAAGCTGTAAGCGAGCTCATCCCAACTTCGGATGGACCCTGAAGATAGGCTGCTAAGCCAGATTCGGGCTGCTCCTGTCAGCTGCAGCTGAAGGCATTGCATGGCGGTTTCCTTGTTTCCGCCGTGCAATTTGACGGATGATAGGTGGTCGCTAAGCCATGCCTTTGGGTCCTGTGTGCCGTCGAACTTTGGAGTATCCGAAGGAAGCTTGAAATTTCGCGGCATCTTTGTTCGTCGAACAGATCTGCTGAAGCATCGGGCTCCGCAGAGTTCTCCTTCGTCTTCGTCCATCTCGGATTCAGACGAGCATGCGCGCTTGGCTCGTGCTTTGTCGATTTTGCGCTGTGTGAACGTGTCCCTGGCGTCGTAATCGCGGTTGCAGTGACGCGAACTCTTGTTCCTTTGAGGAAGGTCATGGTCCTCTTCTTCGGATGAAGGGGTGGGGTTGCGGTCGAACCAGACCGGAGCTTTCTTCTTCGGCTTCGTAGGAGCTTCCTGGTGGAGCGCGGCTCCGACGAGTCCGAGTCCGGTAAGTGCTGACTTGTGCATGGCTCTTTTTGGGTCCCCCTCCGGAGGTGGGTAGGCTGCAAGGTACGCTGTGACTGCCATGATCGCAGCCTGCGGCATTTTCGGGATGACGTTGCCGTCGTCGTCCATCTCCATGAAGGATGTGTGGAGGGTTCGGGTCACCTCACGGCGCTCCTTGGGATCCATGTTCTCCATCCGAGAGCGGTGCTTGTTGCCTTGGTTGCAATTCGAGCTAGAGCCAATGCCCATGGCGGAGAGCGCGCGACAGCTCGTCGCGCGCTGGACTCTAAGGCTGCTTGCTTGCGTTTGTCAAGCACCTCCTGCATCTTGACCTGCTTCTTGTGCTCCTCGATCAGGAGCAGATGATAGGCCATCAGCAGATCCCGGGAGGAGTCTGCAGGCAGGACTATGTTGCCCGCCACGGCGTTGCGTGCCTGGGCCCATCCTTCATTGCTAAGGCGGATGACATGGCCGTTGTTGTCCCCTTCGGGTGGGGGGACTGGCTTCTTCTGTTCCCGCCATTTCGATCTGGCGGGTTAGGTGTCGGGTTAGGCGGCGGGTTGGGCGCCTGCTGGTCCACGTCGCTCTGGATGACTACGGCGCATTGGTAGCGTTCGTAGATTGGTCTGCTGCTGCCGCAGCTTTCGGATCCGGAACCGTAGGTCCCTTCATCCGATGGCGGATCGCACAGGTCGGAATTGCAGCTGCTGCTGTCATAGGAATCATCTGTTGATGATGTTGTGCGTATCACAGGGTGTGGGGCCCATGAAGCGGGCCTGATTGATGGTAGGGGCACCCGCTCAGGGAGGCGGAGAGTGCCAGTTTGCCCCACCTGGAAGCAGAAGCTCCCGAACAGGATCTCGAGTCCTTTGCCTACGGGCTCGAAGTCCTTCATGGTGGCCGGTGAGTGGGCAGTGAAGTCGAAAGCGCCGAAGAGGAGGTGACTCTCCGTCGCCGCAGAGTTGTAGATCGATCGGGTTGGGACCGTCATGATCGCACAATCAGCGTCCCCAGTTCCCACAGACGGCGCCAATTGACGAGGTTTGATCTCATCAATGCCCATTGTTATGGACTTGGGTTTTGGAGAAGATGGGGATGCTGGAGATCGCGGAACGGTTAGCAAACAAGCAACACGGGGACACGAGGTTTACCCAGGTTCAGGCCCCCGGAGGGAAAACCCTACTATTGCTTGTCTGCTCTGATTATGGTGGAACCGAAGGTTACAGGGGTGCGTAGATGCAATCTGGCGTGGAGGTGTGTATGCGAAAGTATGAGGAGGAGATCTAGGTCGTGCCCTCCTAGCCTTTATATAGACTCAGGCAGGTCCCGGGCATAGACCTAGTCGGTTACAGGTTCTAGGGTTTTACCCCTTTGAATTTCCTATCTACTCTAGTCTTGCTCTCCAAGGATCCGAAAGCGTCATGGGCCTTGGCCACCCAAAAATCTTCATGGGCCAACGTGTATTTTCCGTGGGCCTTCCTTGGGCTGGACTAGGTATGCCGAGATCGCGTACCCGCGGGGTATAACCATGTCACCGTTGGGATGAGATCCAGTGGTTAGGAGAGGAGATTGACCCGATTTTGGCTCAGAATAGACAAGAAACAGATCTGGGTTAGAGAGACAAATCCGTAGGTCAAATTGGAAAACTTAGAACATGAAAGTTGTGGGGAATCATTAGTCCTACCTTCTCATCAAACGAATTTGGATTTTAAGAAACGAGCATGAGTACATCTTGGATTTACACCGTCATATCTGAAATATTGCGGTACAAAATTCTCCGGCTGTGGTGGATGAAAAGAGGTGAGGTTTGTCGGGATTGAAAGATTTCGACGAGTTCTACAATTTTCGTTTTTCTGCCGAAGGCAAACAACGAAGTCTAGATGGGTCAAAAAGCGAAATAAGATTCGGGCATGTGTAGATTCGGGATTTAGAGAAGAGAAACTCGTACAGCTATGGATCCACGAGTTTATATGGAGATTTAGGATGGTGTAGAGATAGGTCTTGGAGTAGGGAACAAGTAGAAATAAACGGAAGTCGATTCGGAGTTGTAGATAAAAAGATATAGCAGTTTGAATAGAGATAGGTTTGTCAAAAACTGTTTTGCACGGAAATTAAAGCAAACCTGGGATCGCCCTTCACATACGCGTGCTGCTCTGGTCGACTGGCTGGGCCGCCGGCCCGTTTGGTTTTTTTTCTCTTTTTTTTCTTTTTCTTTTTCTATTTACTTGTTTCCCTCATATCTTTTGCATACGAACTCCAAAAGACACGATTCTTGTTTCTAAAATTTTCTAAAATCGAATAGATCATTGTAGGATCATATTTGTAATCTTTTTACTAGTTTGCAAGTAGTGGGTTTATAAATCCTTGTATATTCCATTTTATTTATATCTTTATTTGTTTGTATTTATTCCATAACTTTTTTATAAGAGCTCCAAATGAGCTCAATTTTGTTTCTAAAATTTTGCAATATTAATTGGATCTCTTTAGGCTATAATTATCAATAATTTATGCCTTAGCAATAATGGGTTTTATAAAGTCAATTTAATTACCTTTAGGAACATTTGGGTGAATCAACTATAGGATTTGGATACCAGGATTTGGATTAAGTTTGTGAGAACTTTGCATGGATGTAATGAAATGCTTATGAATGCTTCATGATTTTCCTTTTGAAATCGTGCACACCAATTCTATAATACATAATCCAATCCATGCCCTTTTGCCTATATGTCTACTTAGGTCATAACAAAAGAATATAAGATTTTGAATTCAAGGTTGAGAGGATTTTCTATTCAAAAAGTTTCTTCTCTGAGAATTTTCAACAAAGTCAAACAATCAATCAAGCTATTGATTTTATTTATAACATTCCAAAATAGGAATTTTTTTGGGATGTTACATTTATAAGGACAACCATGGGGATGCACTACTTACTTTAGTACCGCAGAATCCAATGATCTTGGAGATAAAATAGGCTCACCCCCATAAAAATATAGAACAAAATTTCATGCAAATGTTGGAAACACACAAAATAATGGCAATCTACTGTGTACATAAGAAAAAACTCAACCAAGTAAAAAACAAAGTAGCATCCTGACGAGACAGCAGATGCAATCATGGACTGCAATTTCTCATAGAGGCATATTAAAGCAGAGAAGCCTCCCATCTCAAGGTCCAGCTTAGCAACTCTCCTATCACCTCATCTCTCTATACATTTGCAGTTTAGTAAAGTTCATATGAGCCTAGCTCACTAATAATGACACTCTAATTTAAACTATTTTGTGTAAACGCAATGCTGCAGCATGCTCAACGGAAGAGGGGCACTCCTAGGATATCGGTCAGCAATTCAAGAATAATTCTATTCCTAAGTTAAATCACAATGATGGTTACCATTGACCCATACCTAGAATGAAGCACCGAGAAGCCAGGAAAACCTGATCCGTGTCTATAACCCGCTAGTTTGTCGATCAAGGAGAAGTTGACCCAAACTTGACAAACCGGCCGAGGTATCTCCCAGTGTTAGGGCATCTCCACTGGGTCAACCCATCCGGTCGTCCTAAATGGTTCGTTTTTGTTCGTTTGGGTATGGCCTGTCCGGATGGCCGTGCCCAGCGGCGCGACCAATTTGTCCGGACAAGGTGTAGCACCCCGGGTAAAATTACTAGAAAATCGCGGTTGTTTATATATTGCGCATCATACATGCATCATGCCCGATCCTCTGCCATAGTATTAAATAGTGCATCCGGTGTTTATTCTAGTGCTTTGCTTCTTCACGGATTAGGCCAATGAGTTGATGCGAGAGTCGACCCAATCTTCGGATGAACCTTCGGCAATGTTTTCCTAGGCGAGCATTCTCCCTCTTTCTACCTATTTTATATTTCTAGTCTTTATTTCCTCCTGTTGATCTATTGCTATATGTGTTGTGATGCTTTAGATTTCGTACCACTTTATATTCCTTGTAGCCTCTATATTGCCTTGGACAGCTCCTATTACCTATTGTTTGGTAGACAGTCGGCCTTGCGAGTCGTAGTTGCTTGCTCAAGTGTTGCTTCATGTTGTTGATGTTCCACCGTTGTTGGGTGGTTGGCACATGCTTAATGGTAGAGATGATCATGGATTTAATTACCGTTTAATAACTAAAATTGAAAGTAGGTAAATAATGCAGAGGTACCGGTGGGTAATAGATAATATTTGGTTTTTAACCGCTCACTTGTGTCCCGTAGGACCCCGAGTTCTTGACACCTGTTCCGAGATCGAGCACGCTAACCACAGTTGGGGTGTGTGGGCACCCCCATCGATTTAGTACCTGATTTCAAAGTACTGTACTGGGGCCACAAACTAGTTTGGAGCTTTATTAGTATCTTGTACTTATGCCATCTTTACTGCTTTATTTATGATTGCACGTGGAGCTCCTGTACTGTTTAGGAACAAATGCGGAGTGTTTTCGCGGTATTGACAAGCCCAGTCACACTTTCGGGTTCCTAGTCGTTTACAGCCATTGACGCAAACCTCTGGGTCTGTTCCGGAGTCGGCCAACTTCGTTGCGGGTAGCTTAGTGGGGTGTCCCCCATGTGCTTGCTTTGGGTCTGGGAAACATCGTGTCCGAAACCCCGTCGACATACCGTTGGATGTATGTTTTGTGATCTGGTACCTACCTGATCTGACAACAAGGGTGTAGGTGCGTGTGGAAACTTTGGTGCACTCCTGCAGGGTTAACTCTTTCCAGAAGCCGTGTCCGCGGTTATGGACGACTTGGAGCACAGTTCTTAATCATAGACAACTATAACTAAAGTTTACTGTTATAATTTGACTTGTATCTGATATGACTAGTAAGTTCGATAACCACCATGGAATGAATGGATAAAATTGCCAACTGTGTGAGTTTCCTCGGCATGACTTCCTCGTTTGGTCTCGAGGGGGAAATACCAGGATGGGTATGATTGGTGGTAGTATCAGGTTGGATCCGAATAGGTCTTTCTCATCTTTCTCTGATAGCCGACAGTTGTTTTGAGTCTCTATAGGTTGTTTAGTGCATGTTGCGCTGCCGCTTCAGTCAATCATACCTATGTAGGCGAGGACCACCGAATTCTAAGACTCGCCGTGTACTGGCCTTAGTACTGATCGCTCTCTTTTTCCTTTGCCCTTTGTCGGCACCCCTTTTGTTGTAGAAGGTTTTTGAGATCGACGTTGTTAGCAGGGTTACCCTTCCGACTTGGCCTGGGCAGGGTTATGGACGCCATTGGTTATTCTTCCTGGCTCTTAGCCTCATTTGCATCTTGTCCGTACTCGAACGTTGTATCATTTTCAAGGTGATTTGGATCTTTGTATTGTATATTTATATTCTTGACTCTTTGAGTCGTTATTGTATATATTTGTTCTGTGGGTTCCATCTTGGACTATTGTGTAATGGTATTACTTCATTTTCCACCTACACGCAAGTGCTTGGTGGGCACCTTTGAATCGTTTCTATGCGGGTTTGGCGGGAATCGCTAAAACTTACATAGGGCCGATCCGAGGGTGTTACAGAGTGGTATCAAAGCTCAGCAGTTACGATACCCCATTGGTATAGCCTGCAGGATAACCTAGCTAACGGTCGAAGTAGTGTGTCAAAACTATTTTGGAAAATTGATTGGATAGATCTGATTAGGTCTGCTTTTACTCCTTACCCCTCTGCTATTCTCCTCTTACCTTGACGTGTTTTGAATCTGCTCTCTTATCTTTTCTTTGAGTCCAGGAATTCTCGTGGTTGGGTTTCCGTCGTACCTTCAGGGTTTCACTTCCATCCTCTTGTAACAGTGCTTCGACATCTGGTCTTCATGCTATCAGAGGAATCATCCTGTGTTGTACCTTTCAGTGGACCAAAAATTCACTAATTTGTTTTTCTTTGTATCCTCCTATGTTTTTCGGTGTGACGACATCATCTACATCAAATCAGATGAAGAGCCCGCATCACTCATTTGATTCCAAATGCTGTTTGTCAAGATCTTCAATCTGAATCTGAGAGTTGGTTGCATAATTCTCCTATTCATGTGCAGAGTAATGCTTTGGGTGCGCGATGGACTGATCACCATCCGACTACTCTTACCATTCGCTCTTGTACATTGAATTGGTGGATCAAGCAATTTTACTCCTTCCACAGAAGTTAGAGGTGGCCTTATCTTTCGATACCTTTAACTTCGTCTTTGTGTCTCTGGAGTGGTCTCTCGACGAACATGGACATTGACCCCTTGTTGGTGGTTTCTCCCAATTTCAAGATGGAACAAGAATCTTGTTAGTGGTGTCGCGAGGATCTACACGAACCGAGAAGATTTAGATCATCGGCCTTATTCCCCGTACCAGGAGGCGGATCTCGAGGCCGAGATATATTGTTGGTGGTGTCGAATTGTAGCACCCCGGGTAAAATCACTACTAGAAAATCATGATTGTTTGTATATTGCGCATCATACATGCATCATGCCCGATCTTCTGCCGTAGTATTAAATAGTGCATCCGGTGTTTCTTCTAGTGCTTTGTTTCTTCATGGATTAGGCTGATGAGTTGATGCAAGAGTCGACCCGATCCTCGGATGAACCTTCAGCAATATTTTCCCAGGCGAGCATTCTCCCTCTTTCTACCTATTTTATATTTCTAGTCGTTATTTCCTCATGTTGATCTATTGCTATCTGTGTTGTGATGCTTTAGATTCCGTACCACTTTATATTCCTTGCAGCCTCTATATTGCCTTGGACACCTCCTATTACCTGTTGTTCGGTAGACAGTTGGCCTTGTGAGTCGTAGTTGCTTGCTCAGGTGCTGCTTCGTGTCGTCGATGTTCCATCGTTGTTGGGTGGTTGGCACATGCTTAATGGTGGAGATGATCATGGATTTAATTACCGTTTAATAACTAAAATTGAAAGTAGGTAAATAATGCAGAGGCACCGGTAGGTAATAGATAATATTTGGTTTTTAACCGATCACGGGTGTCCCGTAGGACCCCGAGTTCCTTACACCTGTTCCGAGATCGAGCGCGCTAACCACAGGTGGGGTGTGTAGGAACCCCATCGATTTAGTACCTAATTTCAAAGTACTGTACTGGGGGCTGCAAACTAGTTTGGGGATTTATTACTATCCTGTACTTATGCCATGCTTTACTCCTTTATTTACGATTGCGCGTGGAGCGCTTGTACTGTTTAGGAACAAATGCGGAGTGTTTTCGCGGTATCGACAAGCCCAGTCACACTTTCGGGTTCCCAGTCGTTTACAACCATTGACGCAAACCTCTGGGTCCATTCCGGAGCCGTCCAATTTCGTTTGCATGTAGCTTAGTGGGGTGACCCCACATGTGCTTACTTTGGGTCTAGGAAACGTCATGTCCGAAACCCTGTCGACATACCGTTGGGTGTATGTTTTGTGTAGCATCCCAATTGTCTAACAATTGCAATGCTACTAGCCTAGTCTATATAGATGCTACCTTTAGATATATAATTGTTGCATCATCATCATATTATGCTCATGTCATCATGCCTCCTTGCATTTGAGCATCATATAAAATCCCTTTGTGTTTTGGATCTTGTCTCATATGCATCATTAATTGTATTTGCCTCTTGATATTGTATTTGGTTCTTGATATATTGTTTAAATGCCCAAGTTGAGTTGGGGGCATATCTTTTATTAACTCCACCACCTTTCTTTCACCACCTTATAATTCCACCATCCAACTAAATATGAGCTTGGCATTTACTGGTTTTACTTCTAGCTCATGTGGGTTGGGATGGATCCAATTCTTTGCCACATGCTCTCATCTTGGCATCATGTTGTTTTCACATTATTGATATATGAGAGCCACATGGCCACCTTTGCATGCCTTGTGAGTGGACCCCTTTTCCCTAGCTTCCATATGGATTAATAAGGAATGAAACTCATATTGGGATATTTTTGGGACTATTAATCATCTAGTGGCATATACACACTAGCAAGTCCCATTGTATATCAAAATGGTCATCTCCATCTACTCCACATGGGACATCCTTTCTTTTCTTTTGCTTGGCTTTATTCCACCTTTGGAAATGCAAATGAACAATGCCATGTTCAATAATATTGTTTTCACAAGAATCAACATGGCATTAAATGTTTTGCATGGGCCATGCAAGTGCCACCTATTTCTAGTATTTTGGTTCTTTTGGTTTTGGGTGGATCATCTCCCTCTCTCATCTCTCTCTTTTAGCTTGATCTTATCTGATCATGCTTAAACCACCTCCCCCTCTTTTCTTGTTTTGTTTTGGTTTGATCTTAGTTGTTCTTGGCTTGACCTTGTCTTTAGCAAACCCCTAGCTTCGAACCACTCCATCTTTCTCTCTAAGCCCTAGACCATCACCTTACTCCATCATCACCCCCCTCTCCTAAGCCATAATCCACACCTAATCTTGACCAAACCCTAAGCTACCACCACATCTTCCCTCTCTCGGCCTCCCTCTCTCTCTGGCCCCACCTAGCTGGCCCCACCATGCCACCTAGCTACCCCCCTCCACCACACAAACCCTAGCCCGAGCCTCCCATCTACCCCAACCCTAGCTCTACCCGAGGCTACCACCTCTCCCTCCCTAGCTCTCTCTCTGCCCTAGGGGCCCCTAACCCGAGCCTGCCCCTGCCTCCCTTGGCCTTGGCCGTCCCCACCTGCCATCCCCTTGCCCTGCCCCTGCCGACCGAGCACGTGCTCGAGGAGAGAAGGAAAAAGGGGCACCGAGGCCACCTTTCCCCATCCACCTGCTCCCCACGCTCCTCTCCTCTTCCCCTCTGCTTTACCCCCGCCACACGCCTCCTCTGGTTCCCCAGATCTACCCCGAAGGCGCCCTGCCCTCTCCCCCTCTTTTCTCCATCGCCACCGGCTATGCCATCGCCGGCAACCCTCGGCCCCTCGCGGCTACACCGTTCTAGACGACAAGCACGTCGGGGAGGTGATCGAGGAGACCAAGACGAGCACCTGCACCACGCCTGTACACGCAGTCGCGGAGGAGAAGCGCCGGAGCCGCCAGAACCAGCGCCGCGCCCACCGGAAACCCTAGATCGCCGGCCTCTGCATCATCGGCGATCGCCAGCGCCTCGGCCCGAACAGACACCGTCAGCATCCTCGCGGTGAGCAACCCCACCCCCCTGACACGGTCCGCCTCTCTGTACCCCCCTGGTCTCGCCGGGCTTTGCGTCGAACGGCCTCCGCTCGTCAGAGTGCACTGTCGTCTGCTCGCCCCCGCTAAGCGCAGTACCACATCTAGGCCGCGTCGACCCTCCCTGACACCAAGCCTAAGCCAGCGCAGTGGCTCCGCCTCTGCGCGCGCGCCTGCAACGTCTCGGGTTCGATCCCGCGCGCCGCGCCCCGCGCCCTGCCGCACACCGATCTGTCCTCTGCACGCGAGAAGAGGAACAGTACGGGGGTGCACTTTTGTGCATACCCCCCTGCTGTTTTGCTCGTCGCAACCCGCGCTCCTTAGGACCCCACCTGCCAGCCGCTGCGCGCTTTTGCAGAAAAACCCCCGGCGTTTCCTGTTTGCAACCCGCGCTCCAGCTCGGCCCCGCCTGGCAGCCCCCGCGCGCCGTTCGCTGACACGTGGGTCCGTAGCGCCTCGGACCCACTTGTCATTCTCTGTGTCTGGCAGCACCCGCGGTGTGAAACGTTTTCTGAGCGCGTGTGTTGCTGAGTCAGCGCGTGGCCCACCCGTCAGCGTCTGTGCCTGGCTTAAGCTGAGTAACAAAAGTATTTTCCTGTACCTGTTTGAATTCAAACTTAATTCAAATTAATTCAAATTCAAATTAAATTCTATTTTTAAATAACTTTTCAAATATTAATCCAAATAATACATATAATATATTTTTTCAAATCAGAAAAATGTGAGGTTTTCAAATATGCAAATCAAAATATATCTTGGACATTTAAAATTTCCAAGTTTATTTAAATTACATTAAAATGCCCTTTTACCTTAATAAATTAATAACTTTTGATTTATAAGGCCAAATTTAATAAATGATATGTCTAAAATGATTAGCTCGACGAGACCTTTCTGTTTGTTCATTCCTTGGTTTGTTTTGAAGCATGCATCATATAAATATAATGAGTACAGCAACTAATATGGGAATAAAATGGGCCCAAAACTCAATAAAATGCTTTGTTATTGTATGCCACACCTCACCCATGCCATGCTACCTTATTGCCATGCAAATTGTGCATCATTCATCATGGCATGATTGTTTGCTTATCGCATTTATTCATATGCTTGTGCACTTTATTTATGTTGGCCCTTGTTTGTTTGGTTCTTCTTCGAATAGACGCTGAGCAGGGGATATATCAAGAGAACCAGGAGCACTACCCAGATCCATCCCTTGCTTCAACTGAGCTGCCAGGCAAGCACTACCACATGCTTGCATACATATAGTACCTATTGCCTCTATCTTATTCTTGCATCATTGAGTCGCGATTGCATTAATCTGAATCCCAAGTATTGCATAGCCTTTACTTTTAAACCCCACCGAAGCTTGTTCCTCCATCCCATGAGCCATTACTACAGGAGTTGTTTGAGCCATGCGAGTCGTAGAACATCATGTGTAGGGAATGTGAGTGTCTGAGGGATAACGAGGTACCTAAACAACTTAACCTGAGTAGTAATAGGATAACTAATGAAAGTGGCATCGGTGAGCCATATTCGCTATTTGGTTTTTCAGGCTCACTTGTGTCCCGTAGGACCCCGAGTACTTGATTCCTGTTCCTTGAATATTCGCGCTATCCACATCCGGGAGGCTTATGAACCCCCCTGAGCCAGAGCTTGATTCATTCTTATTTCTTGGGGCCACAAACTAGTTTGAGGTTTTATTTACTATCCTGTACTTATGCCATGCTTTACTGCTTATTTAAATTGTGCGAGGAGCACACTGTACTGTTTAGGAAAGCGGAGTGTTTTCGCGGTGTCGACAAGCCCAGTCACATTTTCGGGTTCCCAGTCGTTCACAGCCATTGACGCAAACCTTGAGGCCGTCTCGGAGTCAGCTAACTTCGTTGCGGGTAGCTCAATGGGGTGGCCCCCTGAAATATTTTCTGAATCCTGTGATCGCTTTGTCGTGACTGCCTCATTGGGTTTTGATTTGGTTTTTCCGAGGCATATCGAGTGTGTGTTGCTATTTGTGCACCCCTGCAGGGTAAAACTTTCTAAAAGCCGTGTCCGCGGTTATGGACGACTTGGAGCACAGTTTCTCGATCATAGACAAGCATAACTAAAGTACCGCTTTTAATTTGACTAGACTAGGTATCTGACTAGTAAATAGTGCAATACTCATGGAATGGATAATAAAACTGCCAACGGATGGGGGTTGTTCGTCCGCTTCCTCGTCGGTAAGCGAGGAGGAGGATGGATCTGTGGAGATTACCGTTATTACTGTTATAACTGTTGTTATTAATTCACGGACATCCGTCTATCTCTGGTTAGGCGGATGGTTAGCGAGTATCTATAGAATTGCTAGGGTTTATCTTTTGCTGCAATTGCGTCACCCCAGGTTGTGTCCCCTTTAGCGGCATAAAGACTTGCTGAGTACCCCTAGGGTCTCACACGATAAATTATTGGTTCAGATGAACAGGTACCCTCGCAAGATGGATACTGGGTGGAAGAGACGGACGATGTGGGCAACGATCATTCGGTGTAGAGATTCCGGGAACGGGGATCCGTGAGATCTGTGGGCGGGATCTGCTTATTTATGGGGCATCTTATGCCGATTTGCTTCTTATCCGTACTCGGATTTTGTCTTCCGCTTCCGCTTGATACTCTGTTGATTGATGTATGAGGAGATATCCTAAACTATTATATCTATCTAGGATATTTGGATCTTGTCGTATGGCGTTGCTATATTTCCTTTCTTTTTAGATGGAATGGCTCTGATGTACTGTTGTATGGTGGCTTGCATACATACTCATTTGTGTATGTAGTTGATCCCTTCGCCTGCCGATTACGCTGCCCGTTCTTGTCCCGATGTGTGGAAATGGTTGGGACGGCCGAAAGGTCTACCTGTGAGTGGCATTTGGGCCCCACCGTACTATTTCAACCATTTCTGCTCATCCAGGCTTGTAACTAGGAGCGTAATTCACCGAGGTAGTTACATTTTGTGATCTGGTACCTACCTGATCTGACAACAAGGGTGTAGGTGCGTGTCGAAACTTTGTGATAGGCTTTTCGGCACATCCTATGAAAGGCTCTCACCTAGCCTAAAACTTTGACCCAGTGCTGATACATTCTACAGTGCACCCCTGCAGGGTTAAATCTTTTCGAGAAGTCATGTCCGCGGTTATGGACGACTTGGAGCACAGTTCTCGATCATAGACAACTAGAACTAAAGTTTACTGTTATAATTTGACTTGTATCTGATATGACTAGTAAGTTGGATAACCACCATGGAATGAATGAATAAAATTGCCAACTATGTGAGTTTCCTTGCATGACTTCCTCGTTTGGTCTCGAGGGGGAAATACCAGGATGGGTATGATTGGTGGTAGTATCAGGTTGGATCCGAATAGGTCTTTCTCATCTTTCTCTAATAGCCAATAGTTGTTTTGAGTCTCTATAGGTTGTTTAGTGCATGTTGCGCTGCCGCTTCTAAGACTCGCCATGTACTGGCCTTAGTACTGATCGCTCTCTTTTTCCTTTGCTCTTTGCCGGCACCCCTTTTGTTGTAGCAGGTTTTTTGAGATCGATGTCGTTAGCAGGGTTACCCTTCCGGCTTGGCCTGGGCAGGGTTATGGACGCCATTGGTTATTCTTCAGGGCTCTTAGCCCCATTTGCATCTTGTCCGTACTCAGACATTGTATCATTTTAAAGGTGATTTGGATCTTTGTATTGTATATCTGTAATCTTGACTCTTTGAGTCATTGTTGTATATATCTGTTTTATGGGTTCCATCATGGACTATTGTGTAATGATATTACTTCATTTTCCACCCGCACGCAAGTGCCTGGTGGGCACCTTTGAATCGTTTCTATGCGGGTTTGGCAGGAATCGCTAAAACTTGCATAGGGCCGATCCAAGAGTGTTACACTAGGCGTGACATTTTTTTGTAAACTCAAACATAAACCGTTCGCGCTAAAACTTGCAAAGTTCATACTTAATTTAAACTAGCCTAACCCTAGCTACCGATCTTCGCGTGCTGGCACCGCCTCGTCCATCTATGGGTCGAGGTCGATGTACTCTGGCGACGTCCAAAGGTTGGGAGGAGGCAGCGCCAGAGCGGGAGCGAGCACAGGTGGATGGATTACCTGCCAAGGACACGACGCCCAACCGTGCTAGAGGTGTGCCAAATCCATCCCCACCTCCAGCGTGATCGCTGGCTCCTATCCCGGCAGCGGCGGCGATGGAGGCAGATAGGCGTTCGCCTGCACCACCATGCCGGTGAGCTGGAAGGCTTCCTTGAATCCAACCCACTAGGCTTCCCTCCCGCGTGCTGGCCATAATGGCCTGCTCGGTGAAGGCATCCTCGTCATAGCCCTGCTCCAGCACCTCATGGTACTCCGGGGAAGGTTCACGGCGACGTCGTCCACCGCCTCCTACTTGATGACGATGTCGTCCTCCTCCTCCTCCTTGTTTTTGTCGTCCTTTCTACCGAGCTTGGTGTAGGAGTGGTTGATGGCGCCCTCGTCGTCCGAGGTGATGTCAGGTACGGGGTAGACCTCCCTCGACTGTAGGTCACGGCGGATGGTGGTGGCGCGCCACACCTTGTACTCCCACTCGAGGAACTCTACCTAGTAGGCCTTGTTGTGGTAGCCACCCTCCCACCATTGGGCCGGCGGGAGGTTGCTAATCCAGTGGTAGATCTCCTCTGCCAACCCTTTTCCCTTCTTGGGGACGGGCGGCACCAGGACGCGGTCCCGATTGAGGTGCCATCCGGTAGGGAGGGACACGTCCGTGTGCTTGATGCCATGCCCCTCCCTCCAGCGGCACTCACACTCGACGATACGGAAGTACTGTCGTGCGCGGCGCTCCCGCGGTGGCGGGTAATCCTCCACGGGGCGGCCCCAGAAATCCTCTAGCCGTGGCAGAGGCAGCAAGGATGTGTCGTGGAGGAAGGACGGCAGCCGGGAGCGCTGGCTGCTAGAGCCAGATTCCTCATGGTTGATGATGGCTCGGTTGATGTAGAGCCTGTTGGGAACCCCAAGATCAAGGTATGACGAGCACAACAACAAGTTTTCCCTCAGTTATGGAACCAAGGTCATCAAACCAGTAGGAGAAATAAACCACTTCCGAAGGTGTTTCTAGCAACATGGAACCTGCACACAACACAACCAAAATACTTTGCCCCAAATCATTAGTGAGATTGTCAAGCTCACTGGTTTTGCTGAAAACAAAGGATTAAGCGTATAGTGTGAAAGAAAGTAATTGCTTGTAGTAATTGCATAAAGTAAACAATAAACAGTAGATGGCATATCAATGGTGAGGAATGGACCAGGGTCCACAGTTCACTAGAGGTGTTTTCTCCATAAGATAAATAACATGTTGGGTGAACAAATTACAACGGGTCAATTGACAAATAGAGAATGCATAACAATGCACGTACATGACATGATGATCACTATGAGATTCACTTGGGCATTACAACATGATACATAGACCATAATCCAACTGCATCTATGACTAATAATCCACCTCCAGGATATCATCCGAACAACCCTCGGGTATTAAGTTGCAAGCAACAGATAATTGCATTAAGCAAAGTGTGTAATGTAAACAATACAATTGCCCTTGGACAGAGGATTGTTGTTTTCTCCCTAGTAGGAACGACGCATCTACAATCTTAGAAGTTTCTGTCACTCTCCCAGATTACTAGAGGCATGAACCTACTATCGAGCATAAATACTCCCTCTTGGAGTCACAAGCAAATACTTGGACAGAGTAACTAATAGCAACGGAGGGCATACAAGATCATAAATAACATAGACATGATAGAACAATAATCAATCTGACATAATACTCAATATCCATCAGATCCCCGCAAACACAACATGTAGCATTACAATAAGAGGATCTTGATCATAATAGGCAGCTCACAAGATCTAAACATGGTGGCACAAATAGGAGAAACAATCATCTAGCTAGTACTATGGACCCGTAGTCCAAGGATGAACTACTCACACATCACTCCAGAGGCAGGCATGGTGATGAAGAAGGCCTCCGTGATGATCTCCCCTCTCCGGCAGGGTGCCAGGAAGAGCTTCAGATCCCTCCTGATCTAGGGACAATGGTGGCAACGGCTATAGACTTTTTCGTGGAATTCTGATCTGGTACTTACGGTTTTCTTCTCGGGGGGATTATATAAGCGAAGGGGCAAGGTCGGTGGAGCTCCAGGGGCCCACACCCTAGGGCGGCGTGCCCCCCTAGCCGCGCCTGGCCCAGGTGTGGCCGCCCTGGGGTGTGTCTCCCCCTCTCCTTCGGGCTCTGTGTCATGTCGGAAAAAAAGGAACTTCGGCATTTGTTTCGTCCAATTTCGAGAATATTTATTTACTAGTTTTTCTGAAACCAAAAATAGCAGAAAACAGGAAACTGGCTCTGTGGCACTTGTTAATATGTTCCAGAAAATTCATAAAAATGCCACAAAGTATGGACAAAAACATAAGATAGTTGATGTAAAACAAGCATGGAGCATCAAAAATTATAGATACGTTTGTAACGTATCAATGGTCGTTCTTGCTCCTCCCCTTCTTTAGCCACGACGACGTCTTCATCGTTGGTGGTGGTGGCGACGGTGGCTAGGGTTTTGTGATGGCGAGAGGTGAGGAGGGCGGCACCAACGGGCGGAAGGTTAAATAGCCCGCCCCCTGAACACGTGCAACTTCCCGCTCCTTCGCCATCAATGCCGGCACGGGAACATAGGTGGCGCCCAGTGGGTCATCATGCCGTCTCATCGCCATTGATGGCACAGGCTGCCGCCGGTCAGCCTTCCGCGCAGCGTATTTGAATCGGTGCCGCAGTTGCGTCTGAGTTGGTGGCGCTGACCGCTTCTGAATCAATACCGCCGGTAAGTGGTGGCTGACGGGTGGGTCAGTGGAACGCGCGCTGTCAATACACGTCCGAGCCGAAGCAACCGTTGCCCAAATTAGATGCACGGATGGATCGAGGCGGACGCGTTTGTCCGGATGGGTCAGGCCGCTTGGGCGCCGCGCACGTCCGCACAGACGAGTTCGGACACGCTCAGACGGGATGCGTCGGCCCGGTGGAGATGCCCTTAGGCACAAGCTGACCCTCAGACGGCAGCGGCGCAAACTCCTAGCAAAAGGGCCACATAAGATGGCGCTGTCATCATCGATTGGAGCCTGTGCCGGCTCCCCCTGGGTCGTCGCCAGCCGCCGCCCCTGGAGATTGAGTGCACAGGTGGCCATCACCACCCGCCTTCAGCATGCCGCCTTGCCCTTGTTGTCGAGGTTGGAACCACCGTCAGGCCGACTGTGCCACCTACGGTTGGCTTTGGCCGACTGTGGTCGGCCGCTCGACACAAAGGTCGCGACAGGGGACACACGCTGCCGTCCAAGAAAGGTACGGGCATAGAGAATGGGAGTAGGGCGAAATACGTGGCTGGGCGCCGAGGGCACCAGGCCGGCGGCGGGCAGTTTTCCTCTGGCATGGGGCTGGGAATATAGTGTGGTAGGTGGCGGCTTGAGAACGGCCGCACCATCATCGCCCTCCTCACACAGCTTTTAGAGGCACCGCTGTGTGAGGTGGCCATGGGGAAGGGTGGGAGCGAGGCCAATGGATCGGGTAGTCGGTGGCTCAAGGAAGGGAGAGTCCGGCGGCCATGGGGCAGCGAGGATTGGGTAGAGAAGGATCTGAGGCGCGCAAGGCCAGGAAAGAGGTGGAGGCACAAGAAGAATCGGAAGACTCCTACCCTCTTCTGGTGAAAAAAATTAATAAAAAAAAGCAGCAGGAAGCACACGCAATCGTGCATGGATGTTAGAAACGGTACTCATTAATCCCCGATTAACTAAAATTAGCCTTCATCTACAGTAACCCTACTATACAATGTGGATCGCTAAATGAGCGCAAATATGTCGCGCCTTAGGACATACAGTCAGCCGTCTGTAACGTGTTTCAAGTAAGAAATTATCTGATATGTGAAAGAGTAACGAGAAAACGAGTCGAGTCCGTCGGTAGGAATATAGACGGTATGTTTCCGTGGAAATCGGTGACTACCGACGGCCTTTTCCTCATTGTACGCAGCCCGTAGCCAGGTCGTTGGTTTTTTCTTCCCAAAAGCTTGGTCCCGCTGTTCCCGCTAGCAACCACGATCTATGATTTACAGACGAACAAAAAGACAAACCACTCTAAGGTACGTCTGCAGCGCGTAGCTATGTACGACGTGGACACGTATCACAGACGACTGCCGTCTAGACTAATGCACATGCCTTTAATAGCCTCCATCCACAGTTGTCCCAACTGTACAATGTGAATCGCTAACTAAGCGCAAATATCGCGCCTTAATATATGTAGGTTATTCCGGCAAATATTTCTTACAGAAAGACTGAAAAAGATGCATGTCGATGCCCATGTGGTGTGCTTCCTCAAGCTATCTCCAATGCTTGCCTCTTTGCTAGAACGATTATATGTAAATTGATGAGGTGGCACTATAGTTAAAGAGAAAGTACTTCGTAGATTAATTATACTTTAGCTAACACACGGCCTTTGCACACGGTCGAACTGCTCCAAGCTTTTTTGCCTACTAAACGGATAGTGCACTCCGCCGCGCAGCCTTCCTTGCTTTGTGGCATGGCGTGGCTCGTGGGATGCATTTGGGATGGGCCGGGCGTTACAGTTTGGAGGTGCACCGTCCACTTTGTCCAATCCGTTCTCTGAGATGGCGTGGTCGTCAAGGACGCCCATACGACGCGGTTCAAACCGGACGCGCGGCCTTGTGTCAGCCCAGGCTGCCCATGGCGAGAAGGAGCAGGTGCTTGCTGAGAAGTAGCAGGCGACTGAGAAGGCTTACTGTTGGAGCAGGGTTGTAGTACTGACATGGGCGACTTGATCTCCATCCGTGCCGCGTGCGAGGCGACCTGCTCCTTGGCGGCTGATAAGCTGGGACCTGAGACTGGCACCGCCGATCGATGCAGTGCTTGATCTCTCTATGCGCACGTAGGAGAAATCATCGCGGGAGCACTGGATCGGCAGCGGCATTGGGACACCACCGCGTGAGGAAGGCATGGCAGTCTGTATGGCCCTTTAAGTAGGTGTAGGTAGCCGGCGTCCTGTCGACGTGCTGCCCGTTCTTTTTGCAGTGGGTGGTATTCTGGGCTGTGGTTGCATGTACAACAGAAAGTGTGCTCCGTTGATGTACTGTTTGTGATCAATGTAGGCATGGCAAGGTCAATATCTATAGATCGAATATCATAGAACACACAGGCACCATAGGCAATAACAGAAGCTCATGGGAGATCAGGAGCGAGGCCCGGATCTTCTGTTGTTTTTATGTTCTTAAATTTGATGCCCTGTCGAGCCTTAGAGGTAAAGGCCTTTTCGTGCCGGTCAAAAGGTAGCTGCAGTCTGATATTTTCAAGGAAACACAATGAGGACATATGGTGTTTGTAAGTTTAGCAAGAAAGGTTTGTTAATAGGCATACACATCATGTCGAAGGACATAAAACGGATTTATTACATGGAGTACATACATAATTCAACGGTCATTGTGATTTAGGACGAAACAAACATTGCTACATTACTCCGCGGACTGGGTCAGGGCCAACAGCCGCAGCGTGCAGCAACGCGAAGGAAGGCGCGGGGGGAAGACCAGGGGCGGCATGGCAGAGAGAGAGAGAGAGAGAGAGAGAGAGAGAGAGAGAGAGAGAGAGAGAGAGAGAGAGAGAGAGAGAGCTCTGGGCGCTTGGTCTGGGGCTACCAAGCGAGGGTGGCAACGTTGGCCGGCCCTGGAGGAGCGCCGACTATCGCGTTGGGGCCCGTATGTTCGGAGGCGCGTCCATGGCGCATGCATGGCTGGCGGAGGTTGACCTGGCCCAGGCGCGTGCGTGGCATCCTTGGGCAGCGTATGCCGTTCGTGTCGCGACGCACCGATCTGTCGTCACCATGCCGTTCGTGACATCGTTCTTGGTCGTGGCTAGGGTCAGCCCGGTTGGTGGCAGTGCAGCGAGGCCTCTCCCCGCGTCTGGATGCTGGCATGGCATGTTGGAGCGTCCACATCTCCCGCCCTCACCGCTAGCATCATCAGCGTCTGGAACCACGGAGGGGACGATGGTGAATTCTTGTGGAGGATTCAGGAGCTCGCCGCCGGGCTGCGGGTGACCTGCGAGCGTGGAGCATACCATGAGTATAGTCGGAATTGTTAGAAATAATGGGCTAAATCATTAGACCCATGTGTAATTTCAGATTTTCCCTAAATCTCAAAACCCATGTATGTGGAAGTTGGTAGCTCACATGTGTGTGGCAAGAGTTATGGGAGCTAAAATTTAGTCCTACATGGAAAGTTGAAGGAGAGTTGCACCACCTTATAAGGTGGAATGTTGCACTACATTGTGAGTGACAATAAGAGAGCTACATGCGCGCTCCTCCGACGACGATGCCGCTCGCACGCACGCACGCCTCGTCACGACGGGTGTCGCGGGTTGCGGAAATCTTGCCGAACCGAGCTTTATTTTGCTGCTCACGAAAATGTGTGCGGTTAGACAGACGTGTCAACAGTTAGCGGATTCGGGTCGCTCCCGGATCATGGGCTATCTGTAACCGACCCAAACGTGTGCGACGTGGGCTTGGTCCTTCGTGTCCTGTACGGGATTTCCGAGCCGCTCCATATAAACGCCTGTGCGACTTCCACAATATACGACACCAAACCAATCTAGGGTTTTGTCATCCTCTCTGTTTGCGCCGCCACCGTAGTCTACTCCATCCCGTTTGCCGGCGTGCACCGGCAGTCCGGAGAGCAGGCCTCCGAAACCACTCGTCTTTGTGATCCTGTATGGGAGAGGGCAAATAAGGTTTTTGGGAAGCGCTCCGCGCGACTGCTCAAATTCGTCATCACGGCGCATCTTCCCGGTCGTCAAGTCGGACCTCGTGCACATCGTATTTAACACCGACTTCTTCGACAGGCGACTGCACCAACGGCGATTATATCGACAACTGATCAGTACGTACACCGTCATCAGATCTGTTGTTTTACTATGGCTATTAGTGCGTATAGTCTACTACTGTTCATGTTGATTAATACATTTAGTATGTTAGAGATTCACGTGATTGTAGCTGTTGTTGTCATGATTTATATTCTGAAATTAATCGTGGAAATTATGCCTAATAATCCAACAATCCAAAAATCTTATTATAGACAATTTCCTGAATTAAACATGGGACACTTGGCCGATGCTATGAAGCCGGAAAAATTTACCGGTGTTCATTTTAAGAGGTCGCAGTATAAGACCACTATGTGGCTGCAAGCTCTGAAAGTATTCGAGGCTAGTGAGGGTTTATCTGAAGGAACTACATCTGACGAGGTTCAGAACAAGTTTAAGGAAACCAATCTTGCCTTTATGGGATGCGTTCTAAGTGTTCTTGACAACAAGCTATTTGATGTGTATATGCACATCAAAGATGGAAAAGAGCTCTGGGAGGAACTGAACGCTAAGTTCGGTGTAGCAGATGCTGGCAGTGAGCTGTATATCATGGAGAACTTTCATGATTACAAGATGGTTAACAACCGTTCTGTAGTTAAGAAAGCTCATGAGATACAGTGTTTTGCCAAGGAGCTTGAAATCCTCAAGTGTATCTTACCCGACAAGTTTGTGGCTAGGTGCATTATTGCAAAGTTGCCTTCTTCGTGGAGGAACTTCGCCACAACTCTCAAACACAAGAGACAGGAGAAAACCTGATAGCGTCTCTTGATGTTGAGGAGAAGGCTCGGGCTAAGGACACTGCTGAGAGAGGAGGCGAGGGTCAGTCTAGTGCCTACATGCCGCAGAAGAAGACCTTCAGCAAGAACAAAGGAAACTATAAGCCCTTGTTCAACAAGCCTAAAAAGACTACAACCTTCAAGAAGAAGAAGAAGCTGAACAAGGCCGAGCTACATTGTTATTCATGTGGAGAGCTCGGCCACTTTTCCAAGGACTGCCCAGATCGTGCAGATCGCAGAGGGAAAGGTGGGAAGACTGTCAACGTCGTGACCGCTAGCAACACTGATGGGTATGGTAATTTATTTACTGTTCTTTCAGTATTTCAATCACCATGTTGGTGGATTGATACGGGTGCTAATGTTCACGTGTGTGCTGACATCTCTATGTTCACTTCTTATCAGGTCGCTCGGGATTCAGCCGTCCTAATAGGGAATGGATCACATGCTTCTGTTCGTGGTGTTGGCACGGTGGATCTAAAGTTTACTTCTAGAAAGATCGTTCAGCTGAGGAAGGTGCAACATGTCCCTACTATGAACAAGAATCTCGTTAGTGGCTCCCTTCTGTGTAGAGATGGGTTTAAGTTTGTGTTAGAGTCCAATAAAGTGGTTGTTTCGAAACATGGACAATTTATTGGTAAAGGTTATGAGTTCGGAGGCTTGTTTCGTTTTTCACTTTTAGATTTTTGTAATATATCCGTGAATCATATTTGTGGCGATGTTAATGATGATACCAGTGTTTGGCATTCTCGTTTATGTCACATTAATTTTGATTTGGTGTCTCGGATGTCCAGTATGAGTTTAATTCCGAATTTCACTATTGCCAAAGGTTCTGAGTGCCATAGTTGTGTGCAATCAAAGCAACCTCGAAAGCCTCACAAGGCTGCCGAGGAGAGAAACTTGGCACCTCTAGAACTCATACATTCTGATCTATGCGAGATGAATGGTATGTTGACAAAAGGTGAAAAGAGATATTTCATGACGTTGATAGATGATGCTACTAAATTCTGCTATGTTTACTTGTTGCAAACTAAAGATGAGGCTTTAGACTACTTTAAAATCTATAAGGCCGAAGTTGAAAATCAACTAGAGAGAAAGATCAAGCGTCTTAGGTCGGATCGTGGTGGTGAGTATTTTCCCAAAATATTTGATGAATTCTGTCAGGAACACGGCATTATTCATGAGAGGACGCCTCCCTACTCGCCCCAATCTAACGGGGTTGCCGAGAGGAAAAATCGCACGCTAACTGACTTGGCGAATTCCATGTTAGCCACTGCTGGTTTATCAAAGGCATGGTGGGGGAGGCTTTGTTGACTTCATGCCATGTCCTGAATAGAGTTCCTAACAAGAATAAAGAAAAGACCCCTTATGAGGAGTGGACTGGGAGAAAACCATCACTTACGTATCTGCGCACTTGGGGGTGTTTGGCAAAGGTCAACATACCGATTCCCAAGAAACGCAAGCTGGGACCTAAGACTGTGGATTGTATCTTTCTAGGATATGCTCCACGGAGTGTAGCCTATAGATTTCTAGTGGTTAAATCTGAGGTACCTGATATGCGTGTTGATACTATAATGGAATCTCGTGATGCAACATTCTTTGAGAATATTTTTCCTATGAAAGATATGCATAGCATTGGTAGAATTTCTTCTGAAATACTTCCTGAATCTAGTGCATCTATTGAGAATTCTGAACAACCACATGAGGAAGTCCTTGAGAAGGATGACGATGAACCTCTCACGAGGAGTAAGAGACAGAGGATTGCAAAATCCTTTGGTAATGATTTCATCGTGTATCTTGTGGACGATACTCCCAGATCCATTGCAGAGGCATATGCATCTCCTGATGTAGATGATTGGAAAGAAGTAGTCCAAAATGAGATGGACTCGATTCTTTCTAATGGAACTTAGGAAATTATCAGAACGACCCTATGGTTGCAAACATGTGGGTTGTAAGTGGGTGTTTAAGAAGAAGCTAAGGCCTGATGGTACTATTGAGAAGTACAAGGCGCGGCTTGTAGCTAAGGGCTACACACAGAAAGAAGGCGAAGATTACTTTGACACATATTCACCTGTCGCTAGACTGACCACCATTCGAGTACTACTGTCCCTGGCTGCCTCTTATGGTCTTCTCGTTCATCAAATGGACGTGAAGACAGCTTTCCTTAATGGAGAGTTGGAAGAGGAGATCTACATGGATCAGCCGGATGGGTTTGTGGTAAAAGGTGAAGAGACAAAGGTGTGCAAGTTATTAAAATCTTTATATGTCCTGAAACAAGCCCATAAGAAATGGCATGAGAAGTTCGACAGAACTCTACTTTCTGCTGGCTTTGTCATTAATGGGACTGATAGGTGTGTTTACTATCGCCATGGTGGGGGCGATAGCGTTATATTATGTTTGTACGTGGATGACATTCTGATCTTTGGTACAAACATGATAGTGATAAATGAAGTCAAGTCTTTCCTGTCAAAGAGTTTTGATATGAAAGATCTGGGAGAGGCTGATGTGATTCTAAACATCAAGCATATTAAGAACGAGAATGGGATTAATTTAAGGCAACCTCATTATGTTGAGAAGGTCTTGAGCCGATTTGGCTTTGCTGATGGCAAGACTTCTCCAACACCTTATGATCCCAGTTTGACATTACAGAAGAATAAGAAGGAACCAACAGATCAGCTAAAATATTCACAAGTTGTTGGTTCTCTCATGTACTTAGCAAGCGCTACAAGACCTGATATCTCTTTTGCTGTGAGCAAGTTGAGTAGGTTCATGTCTAACTCGGGTATTGGTCATTGGCATACACTTGAAAGGGTCATGCGCTATCTATGTGGTACAATGATCTATGTGATTCACTATTCAGGGCACCCTGCTATGCTTGAAGGATATAGTGATTCGAACTGGATCTCTGACGTTGATGAACTCTACGCCACGAGTGGGTATGTGTTTACCCTTGGAGGTGGTGCGGTGTCATGGAGATCCCGTAGACAGACCATATTGACGAGGTCAACTATGGAAGCAGAGCTTACTGCTTTAGACACAGCCACCGTTGAGTCAGAATGGCTGTGTGAGCTCTTGATGGACTTGCCTGTGGTTGAGAAACCTGTGCCAGCAATCCTTTTGAATTGTGACAACCAAACTGTTATTGTCAAAGTGAACAATTCTAAGGATAACGCGAAGTCATCAAGACACGTGAAGAGACGTTTGAAGTCTGTCAGGAAATTGAGAAACTCCGGAGTAATAACTGTTACGTATATTCAAACAGACAAAAACCTGGCAGATTCCTTTACAAAGGGACTATCACAAAATGTGATAGAAAGTGCATCGAGGGATATGGGGTTGAGACCCATGGATGTCACACCTAGTGGTAACCCAACCTATGTGATCGGAGATCCCGTGAATTAGGACCTGGGAAGAACAAGCTAGTGGGTGGACTGAGGAGAGTATTCTGTAACCCTCTCTATGTGAAGATGCATAACTCTCATAATCTGTAAGGAAGGTTGGCAACATGCCTTAATGTGTTTATGTTGGCTTTAACTAGCAAAGATGTCGTCCTATAGGACATTATTGAAAGAACACACCTATATGAGCTCGACTGTAAACGTCGTGGTCTATGAGACTTGGGTGATCTCTAGTAAACTCATGAAGAGATCAGGGAGTATGACGCATATGCTCCAACCCGCGGGGTAGGCTACTGGCAGCCAGGTAATAGTTATGATTTTGAGTGAAATCTATTGGCACCAAACTTGTAATTCAAGGTTCGTCCATTGTTCAAGTTGTTGATAGACGTAGTTCAAGATTCTAGGCGGAAGTTCAACTTAACAGTCTCTGCTGAAACACTAGTATATAAACAAGTAGCGAGGATTGGCAAATCTTCAAGTGGGCATTTGAGATCTGGCGGGGGATTGTTAGAAATAATGGGCTAAATCATTAGACCCATGTGTGATTTTAGATTTTCCCTAAATCTCAAAGCCCATGTATGTGGAAGCCCATATGTGATTTGGCCCAAGTTGGTGGCAACTCACATGTGTGTGGCAAGAGCTGTGAGAGCTAAAGTTTAGTCCCACATGGAAAGTTGAAGGAGAGTTGCACCACCTTATAAGGTGGAGTGTTGCACCACTTTGTAAGTGAGTGCCAATAAGAGAGCTACACGTGCGCTCCTCCTCCTCCGACGCCGCTCGCACGCACGCACGTCTCGTCACGACGCGTGCGCGCCGCGGGTTGCGGGAATCTTGCCGAGCCGAGCTTTATTTTGCTGCTTAGGAAAATGTGTGCGGTTAGACAGACGTGTCAACAGTTAGCGTATTCGGGTCGCTCCCGGATCGTGGGCTATTTGTAACCGACCCGAACGTGTGCGACGTGGGCTTGGTCCTTCGTGTCCTGTACGGGATTTCCGAGCCGCTCTATATAAACGCCTGTGCGGCTTCCACAACGTACGGCACCAAACCAATCTAGGGTTTTTCCATCCTCTCTGCTTGCGCCGCCACCGTAGTCTACTCCATCCCGCTTGCCGGCAGTCGGGAGAGAATGTCTCCAAAACCACTCGTCTTTGTGATCCTGTACGGGAGAGGACGAATAAGGTTTTTGGGAAGCGCTCTGCGCGACTGCTCAAGTTCGTCATCACGGCGCGTCTTCCCGGTCGTCAAGCCGGACCTCGTGCACGTCGTCTTTAACGCCGACTTCTTCGACAGGCGATTGCACCAACAACGACTACATCGACAACTGATCAGTACGTACACCGTCATCAGATCTGTTGTTTTACTATGGCTGTTAGTGTGTATAGTCTCCTACTGTTCATGTTGATCAATACATCTAGTATGTTAGAGGTTCACGTGATTGTAGCTGTTGTTGTCATGATTTATATTTTGGAATTAATCGTGAAAATTATGCCTAATAATCCAACCGAAATGCCTAGGCCTGAACGGTAATACAGCTTGCCTCGAACGGTAATGCAGCTTGCAGCCACGCACTTCCGGTGCTGACCATTGTTAGATGTATATATCTGTATATTGTATTTCCTCCATATGTTAGGGGGCTTTCTGCATATTTGCTCTGTACCTGTACTATATATTGTGGCCTTTGGCACCCAGAGGAATACAAGTTGCATATTCCTGACATGGTATCAGAGCTAGGTTAGCCTCCTCCTACTCGCAACTTCGTCGCTGTAGCCGCCACCGTCCCTGTCGCCGACGGCCTTGCCGTCGTTGCCGCTCAGTTTCTCGCCGTTTCCGTTCTGTCTCCAGATCCGATCCAGATTGGTTTTCTAGTCCACGAGCTGGTCTTTTCAGATCCGTTTCGATCTCCAGACGCGTGGATCTTCTCGTCAACAGGGACGGTGGCTCCCTGTTCCATCCCTGCGTGACTCCCTGACGCCCTGCAGACTCCCTGACGCCCTGCGCTGCGCGTGACGCGTGCCATCAACAGGGACGGTGGCGCCCTGTTCCCCTGCCGACAGCGCCTGGCGCCCCGCCTCACCCAGTGCCCCGCCTGGCGCGCCCTGTTCCCCTGCAGACTCCCCTGCGCCCTGCGCCCCGCCTCGCCCTGTTCCCCTGCAGACTCCCCTGCGCCCTGCGCGTGACAGCGCCTGGCGCCACCCTTGGTATCTGGCGCCCGTCTGGCCACGTCGAGACTCCATCTCGCCTCGATTGGATCTGGGCCATTGTTTCCGATTGGATGTGAGTGTTGATCTCAAAAAAAAATTGAGAGAGAGATGCCTTCTGCATCGGGCTACGTTGCGATTCCTCGCTGTCCGGTGATCTTCGATGGCGCGAATTATCCTGATTTCCCTGCCTTTATGCGCGTTCACATGCGCGGTCTCCGTCTTTGGGGTGTGCTCTCTGGCGAGGTCCCCTGTCCGCCGTGCCCCCTGCTCATGTGGCTCCTCTTCCTCCGACGCCGATTGTGCTTGCTGCTGATGCGTCTCAGGAGGCCAAGGATGCTGCTCAGAGCGCTGATGATAGTGTTGTTGCTGCCTATGACCTGAAGTTCAAGCAGTATTCTGCTGATCTCGAGTCCTATCGCCACGCTCTGACTGCCTACACTCAGTGGGTCGATGAGGATGCCCGTGCTGCTACTGTTCTCACCTCTAGTATTCTGCCCTCAGTATGCTGCTGAGTTCATGAGTCTTCCTACTATTGCCGTTCAGTGGGCACATCTTCGTCAGCGCTATCAACCGTCTAGGGATGCTCTTTACCTGTCTATGGTTCACCAGGAGCATGCTCTTCAGCAGGGTGATTCCACTATTGATGAGTTCTATACTCAGAGTGCTGCTATCTAGCGTCAGCTTGATTCTCTTCGTACTGCTGTTTGTGGCACATGCTCGTGCTGCCAGATTGTGCGCTCGGATTTGGAGTTTCACCGCATCTATGGGTTTCTGTCTCGGCTCCGCCAGGAGTTTGAGCCCCGGGTGCTCAGCTGAATGCTCGTGGTCGTGTTCCGCTCTCTGAGGTGTTGACTGAGCTTCGGGCTGAGGAGACCCGTCTCCGTGGTGCTGGTCTTCTTGCGGTTCCATCTGTGCTTGCTACTCATGGTCCTCCCATGCCGTCGGCTCCCTCGACTCAGCCGCGGTCTTCTGTGCCGCCGCCGATACTACCCACTCCTCCAGGTCAGGGTCAGAGTCAGCACCAGCAGTCTCAGGGTCCGAGTCAGCACCAGCAGCCTCAGGGTTAGAGTCAGCACCAGCAGGCTCGTGGTCAGGGTCGCCGTGGTTTTCTTCGTCACTGCTCTTATTGCAACAGGGATGGCCACACTTGGGCCACATGTTATACACAGGATCCCAGTTTACGTCAGCAGCACCAGGCTCGTGGGCAGTCGGCTCCTTCCGGGTCTTCAGCAGTTGCTCTCTCTGATCAGGACATTATCAGGAGTCTTCGTGGTCCGCTTGCTGCTACAGGCTCTCCTTCGGCGGGCACTGCTGGTTCTGTGGCTGATTCTTCCGGCCCTGCGCGACCACCATCTTCTACACAGTCAGGTACGTCCTCGTGGTATCTGGATTCTGGAGCTTTCTTTCATATGACCTCTGAGTCTTCTTTTCTGTCCGCTCTTCGTTCTCTCCCTTCCCATGTCCGTGTTTTCACGGCTGATGGTACCTCTCTTCCTGTTTCTAGTCGGGGCACCCTTTCTACTTCTTCGTTTTTTGTTTCTGATATTTCTCATGTTCCTCTTCTTAAGATGAATCTGTTCTCTGCTAGCCAACTTACTAACGCTGGTTGTCGCGTCATTCTTGATGCTTATTCTTGTGTTGTCCAGGACCGTCGCACACAGGCCCTGGTTGGAGCTGGCCCTCGCAGCCGTGACTCTTCAGGACTTTGGGAGTTAGACTGGCTTCATGTTCCTTCCGCTGCCACTTCATCTTCCAGTTCTTCTCCGGTCGTCGCCTCTGCTACAAGCTCCTTTCAGTAGTGGCATCATCGTCTTGGTCACCTTTGTGACTCTCGCCTGTCATCATTAGTTCATCGTGGTCTTCTGGGGTCTGTCTCAGGAGATGGGTCTTTACATTGTCAGGGTTGTAGGTTGGATAAACAGATTCAGCTTCCCTATCCTACTACCGCATCTGTATCTCAGGGACCTTTTGATTTAGTTCATTCTGATGTTTGGGGTCCGACTCCTTTCGCTTCGAAAGGGGGCCATCACTACTATATTTTATTCATCGATGATTTTTCTCGATACACTTGGTTGTATTTTATGCGCTCTCGTAGTGAAGTGCTCTCCATATATCAGCGTTTTGCGGCTATGGTCCGTACTCAATACTCTACCCCCATTCGTGTGTTTCGTGATGATTCTGCTGGTGAGTATATCTCCCATATGTTGCGAGGTGTTCTTGCTGAGCAGGGCACCCTTGCTCAGTTCTCCTGTCCTGGCGCACATGCTCAGAATGGTGTTGCTGAGCGTAAGCATCGCCATCTTCTTGAGACAACTCGTGCCATGATGATTGCTTATTCTCTTCTGCCGCATTTCTGGGCTGAGGTTGTCGCTACGTCGGCTTACCTCATCAATATTCAGCCTTCTGCCGCTCTGCAGGGTGGCATCCCTCTTAAGCGCCTATCTGGACAGTCTCCAGACTATTCCATGATTCGCTTGTTTGGTTGTGTTTGCTATGTTCTCCTTGCTTCTCGCGAACGCACCAAACTGACCGCTTAGTCTGTTGAGTGTGTTTTCCTTGGATACAGTGATGAGCATAAGGGCTATCGTTGTTGGGACCCCGTTGGTCGTCGGATGCGTATCTCTCGTGATGTTACTTTTGATGAGACGCGTCCTTTCTATCCTCGTCCCACCGCTGGTACCTACCCGGTGGAAGATATCTCGTTTCTTCTCTTTCCTGATACACCCCCTCTGTCTACTCCTTCTACTCCTATTGTGTCTTCTTCAGGATCTCCTACCCCTGATGTCTCTTCTTCTACACCGTCCTCCTCTGTTCCGTCTAGTTCTCCTAGTTCTCCTCGTTCTCTGGAGTCTTCCTCTCCTATTCCTTCTTCTTCATCGTCGTCTCCTGGTTCGTCTTCCTTTGACAAGCTTCCCTCTACTCGTCCTGTTCGTCAGCGTTGTGCCCCCGATCGTTACTCTCCTAGTCAGTATGGTCTTTCTGTTGCCTCCGAGCCGACTTCTTATCGGGATGCTGAGCATCATACTGAATGGCAGCTGGTCATGGCTGAGGAGATTGCTGCGCTTGAGCGCACTGGCATCTGGGATCTTGTTTCCCCCCTCCCGGTGTTCGTCCTATCACGTGTAAGTGGGTCTATAAGATTAAGACCCGCTCTGATACCATGTCAAGCTTCATGCACTAGCCAACGCAACTAAAAGTCCAACCTTATGAAAAGGGCTAGTGCAATCCACTTATACACTTCAACACCCCCTCTCACGTGTGACGGGGAGAAGTCAGCACGTGCAACCGAAAGAGAGCGACGGCGCGCGAAACTCACGTATGACTCAAGAGGCCTATACGTGGACACAGAGGGGTCAACGGCAATTTTAGGATAAATTGCGAAATCCAGGACTCGAACTCGAGACCTTAGGCTCTGATACCATGTCAAGCTTCATGCACTAGACAACGCAACCAAAAGTCCGAACTTATGAAAAAGGCTAGTATAATCTACTTATACACTTCAACAACCATAATAGCAGTTCAGACGCTCAGCACATCAAGCGCCACCCAGATCAGGCACGAGCAGCACATTTATCTAACGCCACCCAGACATGCGTGCCCAGATCGTCGGAAAAAACTCAAGCCAAGCAAACAACCCCGGCCAGGAGCTGCAGGTTCTTCAACCATGTGAGCGCCCCCATGACATAACCGCCGCATGAGAGAGCCCCAAGCGGTTCAGGGGACCTCACCGGTCATACCTGATGTATAAATCAACGGTGAGATAGTTGGGAGATAAAAAAAAAAACGAAATTCGGTTTACCATCTAAATTAATCAGGGTTGGTAGTTTTCCCACACTGCACTAATTCCCGGACCCTCCCCTATTTCTTGCTTCAATAATTAGTCATCAGGGAATCCACCTCCCCTGTTCATTTGCCGTTTACCGACCATATCGGCGTGCAACGGCGTGTCTCCTCTGTTATGCCGAGCACCTCCTCCACACGAACGATGAGCGAGCTCGTGGTCAACTGTCATAGATAGTCGGATCCGACATGCAGCGTGCTCGTGGCCAAGATGTACTCGGTGTCGGCCCCTATCTAAAATTAGAACTTGGTTACTCTTTTACCATTGGTTAGGTAAATCTAACCTAAAAAAGAACCCAATGATTAATCCGGAAAGGTAATCTTCTATTATATACTACTACCAGAAGTGTCCGTGCGTTGCACCGGATCGAGAATTTATAAAAAAAAAATTAAAATAAATATGCAGTAGAAATTTTACAGTTTGTACATTTATAATTAGCCCACCGCAACACACGCAACCATCCACTGCAAAGCACTCACGCGAGGGTCACCCGGCACACGGACCCGTCCGTCCCAACACGATCGATCCCCATCGCCCCAGCTACCACCCCCGCACTCCTCGATCCCGTCCCCGCCGCCACCGCACCTCCTCTGCCTTCCTCTCGCATGAGCGCCGCCGCTCAGCTCTCTTTGCCGCAACACCAAGCTCCCTACGTCGCCCTTCTCTCTCTCTCTCTCTCTGGACGCGCGAGGTCGCCCTCAGTTCCGTCCCGTCCGGCGAGCCGCTTTCTCTTGGTCCCCGTCGTCCCCAACCTTACAACTTTTATTCCTTTTTCATGCAGGCGTTGCATCAGCTCAGCTCGTATAAAGTATCAGTCTACCTGACTCGATGGATTCCGGTGAGGACTCCATGCAATCTGACCTCACTTATGCCTGCCTCGCGCTACCACATATATATAGAGGTTAATCTTATTCACGGGTCATTGATGCAATTTATCTCTAGGACCGTCCAATTTCTCTAGTTTTACGTAAGCATATGTGCGCTGGCTTGTTTGTCTATTGGGAGATAGATGTTCTATTTAAGACAGTAAATCTTTACTATATAATTTTCCTTGTGGTGGTTTTCGTAGTCCATCAAACTTTTCGTCCGTCATCTGAGTCGTTCCGTGGCTAATAATCCAATCGCTAACACAAGCGGTTTCCTCTGTCAAAAAAACAAAAACACAAAAATAGGGGTTCGTACGCTGGATAGACATGCACCTCGGCCCGGCCCAACCAAGAGGCATCGTCTTGATTTGGCCTGCAGAGAGTAGAATCACATCGAACCAGCGATGGTACATGGTGAAAAAAAAAACATCTAATCGACCACGCAACCAAGAAGTCCATCGAGTGCTGCCCCTCAAAAATAGTCCATCGGCCGAGCTTGAGGCTAACTAGAATATATTGTGGTTAGACTAAAAAAAAATCCCTTCGTCCCAAAAAAAAAAAATGTCTCAGATTTATCAAAATTCAGATGAATCTAGCCACTATGTACTATACAGATTCATTCAAATTTTAAAAAACTCGAGACATCTATTTTGGGACAGAGGGAGTTGAATATTCTGGCACCGAGTCCAATAGGTATCCGAGATGTACTTGCTCATGACCGAACGACTTCGATTTCTTTGATCTAAATTAGTTAACTCAAATTTGTCAAGATATGAATGAATCTAATACTCCATTCGACCTATATTAATTGACTTAAATTTGTTTAAATACCGGTGTATCTAGCACTAAAACTTAAGTAGATACATTTATATCTAGATGAATCTAAGTAAACTAATATAGTACTAAATCATATTTAGATATGATCGAATCTAGCAAATTTAAGTCAACTAATTTGCACCAGAGGGAGTATGTCCATCTCGCACAACGTCAAAACATACACACACGAAAGAAATTTGTACAATGAGAGATAAAAATAAATAAAAGGATTTTAAGCAGGGAATTATATTAGAGAAGACTTTAAACGAAGAAGGGTTACTAATGTCATGCACCTAAATCTTTCCGTCCAAACCATTGACTACCACAATGAGCTCGAGGAAAAGGAGAATTCAGCCGTAATCTCCTCGACATACGTCCTTGTCGGTGCCCTAATCGAGGAGCAAGCGCATCCTTGTGACAGACTCGACGTGCTTCTAAGGATATGATGTGGCGCTCTTTGTCTACATCAGTCACCTCGTCTCTTTTCCATTGTGTGCAGGGTTGGTCCTGAGATTTCAGGGGCCCGGAGCGAAACTAAAATTTTGGACACCTTATTATAATTTTTTTTGCATATATGAGATGATAAAAAAATTATAAGTATATTCCAACTATAATATTCATATAGAAATAACAATATTTACATGATACCTTAAAATTTCCTCCGAAATTTTCTAGAAGCAAAGTCCATAAATTACAATGAAACTTAAACAGGAAAAGTTTAGAAACATGAGAAAACAATCAACAATTACTGCTAAAACATAATTTTCGTCTGGAAGAAAAACCGTAAGAGATAATTTTTTTAGAATAAGCAGAAACAATGTTTAGAGACATGAGGAACAAAGTCATAAAATTATAAATCTAATTTAAACATGATAGAAGGTAAAGAAAAAAATAAAATTGAAAGGAAAAGGCGTGCACGCAATATACCAAAGAAAAAACAGAAAAAATGATGAAAGAGAATGAAACATAAAGAAAATACGTAATGGAACTTATGTAAGAAAAAAAAGGAAAGAGACATGTATTGATGTGTTGAAAAGAACTCGTCTCGTATGTCTCTTATCGGTATGCTGACACCTTTTCAAGTGGATACGGTGATCGATAGCCTCGCAACATCTAAAGCTACATGCTCTAAATATGTCCGGCCCACTACTGATTTTCTTTAGCGAAATTGTACTAGGACGCGAGCAGTTTCCTGGGACTCAGAAAGCGAACGGGGCGATCGATGAATCGATCAATGTCTAGGACTGACCACTAGGAGTCAAGCGTTGCTCACAAGCCCAATAAAAAAAATCTTTTTTATATGTATACTAGCTTTATAATTTTTTGAGCCCCTAATTTCTTCGGGCCCGGGGCGGCTGTCCTGCCAGTCCCCCCAAGGGCCGGCCCTGCTTGTGTGCAACGTGCTACATAATATGGATATCCCGCCACTGCTGGATATGCATCAGCACCGGTCCTCGATGTTGTTGGATCTGGCATCCATGGACCTTGAAAACTGCAACATGTAGGTACTACAGGCACCATCGCTTGTCTCCCGAAGATGGTGACGACAACATCGGTGAGGTGACTAGCGGCGATCGTTCAAATCGAGAGATTGTGCAAGATAGGAGGGGGACCATATGAAGTTCTCTTGGCTTCAAGACCGAGAAGTAGGTAGATTTTTTATGTTTCAAGAGAAATAGCATCTTAATGCTTTTAAAATATTGTCCGACTAAGTTTTCGTAGCAACGCATGGACACTCAGCTAGTTTCTTGCTAATTTATCGATGTGGGACTAAAAGAGATAGATGTTCTATTTAAGGCAGTAAATTTCTTGCTAATTTATCGATGTGGGACTAAAAGCAAGAGCAGTGCGAGTTGGACACGGTCTGGTGAAACTATCTTTGAAGCACATGCATGATACGGTGGGCCATTGCTGGTTTTTATAAGTAGCGTATATAAATTTCGGTATAGATTTACTGGACTAGGCCCATACACTCGTATGAAAAGAAACTCGGCGTAAGATACCGACGGGAATACGCCAGTGCAGTTTGAGTTGAACAAAACTTGATCGTACAATTTTTTTTGAATAATTACATGACTTATGTGTGGCATGGTGGGTAATACACCTAAATTATCAGGGGCAAAGTTATCCAAAAAAGTATTGGACCGGGAGAAACACTTCGTGCTTTATTATTAGGCATAGATATAGAAAAGCAATATAAGGGTGTTTTTCGAGACACCAAGTTTGTTGAAGGGTAAAGAGAGAGAGATTGCGGAATATGATGGTTGTATTATTGAGCCTATCGGGCGAGTATATATAGGTGTACAGGGACCGACTTGGAGTACAAGACAAGTAACCTATTTGAAGTACAAGATAAGTAACCTAGTCTATCCCTAATAGATACGTATACTCTAACATCCCCCACAGTCGTAGCGGTAGCATCATGAACAACTGGAACGTCGCGAACGGTCAGACTGGAGAGCCGAAGTAGACCAGTGCGCTGACATTCCCCCGCAGTGGTAGCTAAAACGTCGTGGACGGTGTCACGTCGCAGAAGCTTGGACCATAGAGGATGCTGGTGAGGAGCTCAGGCGAGGTGATAGCCCTTGTGCCGGTGTCGAGTGAGCCGAGAGCGGTGGGTGCTGCAACCTTGGTCGAGGTAGCCGCGCGAGGGGTCGCCGTGGTCGATGTCGTGGTCGGGGTTGCTGGTGTCGAGGTAGAAGGATGGAGACGCGTCAGGGCAGTCGTCGGAGAGAGCGACGCCGAAGCCGATGCAGTTCGAGCCGTCGAGGACGAGGTGCGGCCAGTAGAAGGACGGAGACGCATCAGGGCAGTCGTCACAGAGAGCGATGCCGAAGCCGATGCAGTCCGAGCCGTCGAGGATGAGGTGCGGCCATGGCTTTGCCAAAACCAGGCGCACGTCGGGGACGAAGGCATACTCTGGTTGTGCCAAAACCGAGTATGCGAAGATGAAGTCGGTATGACGCAGTCGAGGCAGACGTAAAGGAGGTAGACGATGCCGATGAAGACCTTGTCGAAGCCGATGAAGACGAGGCGCTACAACCGGGCTTGCCAGACTCAGAAACGTGTCGGGACGAAGGCACGCACCGGTGTTTCCAGTACCGGGCATGCGAAGAACGGGACCAGTAGAAACAACTTCACGCCATGTTAGAGAGGAGACTAGCAGAGGAGGACTCTACGACGGTTGTGATACGCAGATCGGCGAAGTGCCGATGCAGGCCGCGATTGTCGGAGTAGAGGAGTAGGTGTGGTCGAGGACGATGGCGACGAAGTCATGCTGGACGAAGACGTAGAAGGCGGCGAACCAGCGACGACCAAGAGTGGTCATACTGGATGCCTAGACGGAGGGGTAGTCGGCAGGACCTATGAAAGCCAGGAGTGGCCATGCAGGCTACCTGTGGAGATGCAGTGGCGGTACTCAAAGTAGGCGAGGAAGAACCCGGCGACGTGACAAAGACCATGCGCGGATGGCGGCGACCCGCGCCAAGGGAGATGGCGCAGTGGAAGCCTGCGACGTCCTTGCGGGGTGACGGCGATGACCGCGTGCAGCGACGCTACTGCCCGATGGGGCGGCGTAGCTGCGGGGTTGGTAGCCGGCGGACCACCAGCGACGGACACGCCTGAGAATGCGCGTTGGTAGCCTGTGGCGGGGACCAAAGGCGGCGATGCTACGACCCGAAGGGGCGACGCAGCGGTAGCCCGATGCTCGATCGGTGGTAGGCGCGTGCTCAGAGACATACTCGGCAGAGACGAGCGCCAGATCGGTTGATCAAACCGACGGCGGCGCTGTACGCGCCAAGTCCGAGACGACGGCATATCGGAATCCGCGGTGTCGTTGTCGGTGCAATCCCGGGCGATGACGGCGAAGACAATCCGAGGGGGGTCGGCCACGGCAGCCTCCCAAGGAAGCCGCAGCAGCCGGCCGCGGTGCGCGGCAGCCTGTCATGAGGCCGCGACGTCCTATCGAGGAAGGCACAGTGGCGCAGGTGACAGGCACACGGACGCGGTGTAGATCGTCGATCCCGATGGTCAGAGTAGAGGCGCGACGATGACGACGGCGATGGGAGACTCAATCCGATCTAAGATCGGTAAACCAAAAAAGAAAACTGATCAAGAGATCGTAAAAAAAGACTTACAGGACAGCCGATCACGGATCGGCGAACAAACCCTGCATACAGATGGCGCAGCCCCCGACGGAGATCATGGAGATTGACCTCCCAGGGACGGCACGGTGCAGAAGTGGAGGCGACGGCTAGGTCAAGGACCGTGCCGCTCTGATACCATGTTGAAGGGTAAAGGGAGAGAGATTGCCGAATATGATGGTTGTATTTTTGAGCCTCTCGGACGAGTATATATAGGCGTACAGGGACATACTTAAAGTACAAGACAAGTAACCTATTTAGAGTACAAGACAAGTAACCTAGTCTATCCCTAATAGATACGTATACTCTAACAAGGTTGATCCACATCACCTAAATTACAATGATAGTTAGATTTAAAATTTGTGGCCAAGATTTAATGATAGATATTTCATTGTGTGAACATGAGTTCTGTCCGTCACGTCATATTATGTATGTAACTATAAATTTTTTCCTTCGAGATTGTCAAAAAAAACATGTGAGCTGGCAAATACAACCCTTAGGAATAGGCCTGCTCGAGTCCGTTCATAAATAAAGGGTATATGAATCCGTTTAAAAACAAATGTAGAAACCGAGCTAGCAGTGTCCATTAGAAAATAGAGTTGGCAAGCTAGGAGTCCGTTCAAGAAAGATTGTCACGTCTTATATCTTTTTTAACATGTTGTCACGACTTACCGGACTCCTAGCTTGCCAACCCATAGGAATAGGCCTTTTTTCTATAAGATGTTTTATAGGCTAAAAACTTCCACTAAAACGTGTTATAGTTTGGACCGGAGGTACTCCATAATAAAAAATAGCCAATCAAATATGTTCAAAGATAGAATACAAGAGTCAGTTTCAAAAGAATAGAGTAGACCAGCAAGCAGTACAAGATTATGTACTTTTCCTACGAATCCATACTTTTGCTTGGAAGCGTGGAACTAAATGTGCAAAGCAAATATTGTTCTGGAATACAACCTGAGGAATAGCCGATCAAATCCATTCAGAAATAAAACATATGAGTCCGTTTTAAAATAAAAGATAGGCCAGCAAGCAAGCCGAGTCCATTGGCAGAAAAAGTGTCTAGCCGAATCCATTGGCTGAAGAACTCTACAATATCTACTTTCCATATCTTACTATTATGTCCATCTTAGTTTTTGCTCAACATTGTCTAGGTAACATGACTTACATTTACAACTGATATACAACGTTCCGAATCCGGATAATGTCCAAAAGATGAGTTCTGACTTAAAGGTTGTGTTTGGTAGAAAATGTTTCCTTAGATATACTATAAAAATATCATGATTTTAAATACTTTAAAATATTTTACTTTAGTAAACTTTTATATGTGCGAGCTTCACTGATTTTGCAATCCAGAGAAAAGGTGTCCCCAGCCTCTTTTTCCAAAAAAAACTATAGTATTTTTTGGGTAGGAATGCAAATACTAAGGTTTTACAATATTTTAGTTTTGGAATCACTCCGCTACCAATAAAGCCTTGAACATAAAATAAAATAAACTACAAATGAACAATACACAGTTGAGTGTACCAATTTATACATACACATTGTCAAGTATACAAAAATAGGTAAAACACGTCTACCGTTTAAATTTGAGTAGAAACATAAAAATGATATATATATTCTGGAACTTTGTTTACTAAAACATTCAGTGAAAGGCGGCAATATCATTATCTTCAAATATTAATCGATAAACTAAAATGAAATGAGAAAATTGGTAATACATGATCGACACATATGGTCCACATGGTTAGATCTCAGAACATTGATTATTTTTAAAAAGCTAGATTTTACCACGCCAACTTACCTAGCATATAAATTATTGTCTTGATCTATATTTGTGGGTTGAACTATTTTTTTAGTTGGAGCATCTGGTCCATATGGTTGATCTTGGCACATTGATTTATTTCAAAAGCTAGATATTACATCAATGTACGTAATCTAGAAATAATCCACTTGATCTATTATGGATTACAATTAGCATAAAAATGGAAAGAAGAGATATACAAGAAATTTCGATGAAACATCAAAACATCACGTTGGCAATTCAATAAATCTCAATATATATATATATATATATCTAAGTATAACAAGAAATATGTCATTACAAAGATTATGAACGTGATATAAATTCACACATAAATGCTATGTGTCAGTATCATGTCCCTATATTATTTTCTACGCAGCTATTATTTGTTAATAACTCCGCATAAAGCATATGAAATCAATATTTTTTCATAATTGTCATGAGATATGTTAAAACTGGTAGATCTTGGTTTTCTACTAAAGCATTTTATATTGGTAGGTTATCATAATGTATATAAAAGTATTAAATTCGATTGATTTTTTAACATGATATTCATTACAAAATTCTAATTTAATGGTGTTGATCTCGCAAGTGTACCAAAATGTAGCAACCAATGTATCTATGTATATAAAGAACATCCAATTATTTGGTGGATCCTATTTATTTTCTAGTGTATAAATAGTTCTCATAATATGATTAACGAACGAACATATTGGATGGATACACATATTGACACGTGCAGTGTTAATTTTATATGAATTAAAAAATGGCCTAACACCCTTGTGGGGAAGTATGTGATGAGTAATGCTTTATGAAGCTCAAGATTTGAAACTAAAAAATGAGGATGTGTGCATCAATTGATGGAGAGATCGGGTGTGCCCTTGTTTGAAAAAGTCTTGAAACTAAAGGAGTGCCTATTTAGTCGGAAACCCCTTTCTAAACACGGGTGCATATGCACCCGGTATGAAAAAACATTTTTCAAAATGTTGAAATTTTTGTAAAAAATATGATCATGTGTAGCTTTATATTTGAGGTGCACACGAAGTCATTTCACCGAAAACTGATATGTTTTGCGTGTTGTGTAAAAAACAAATTATTGTGTCGTGGAGCACGTTAGCATCAAATTTTGTCTTTTACTAGACGGATATGCGAGTTTCGCCTCGCCGTCTGCACGGTGTTGTCACATGGTGTGTCTAGAGCAATGCATTTGGTGGCGGTTTGTTCTGGGTTGATGCCTGCGGTTATTTGGATTAGCTATGTTGAGCGTGTCATAATGAGATTCTAAAAAAGAAACTTAGCTTAGCTATAAACAATTCTTTGTCAAACAAACAACCAACAAATGAGCAAGGTAGCCTCTAATACTTACTTTTGCAGAAAATCACTTGTACAGATATAATTGGTTTATATAGAAGAGTACAATTTTAGCTTCAATTCTTACCAATGGAAGTCCATTGTCGGCGAGAACTATCAATCCCAACTTATTTCTTTACATATAAAGGAGAAAACAGGCCAAATTTCGTGCAAGATTCAGCTGCTTTGTGGCATACGTATCAGAGGTGCACTTTCTCGATGCTAGCTTTAGGTGAATCTCGAGGGCACCAACATACCTCTTAATACTTGTTTTCCAGACATTCTAGAAAACCCAGAGCGTCTCATAGTTTAGCTGATCGATCTATAAATAAGAGAGACCAAACTGTTAGCAGACTACATGTGACCTGCGTATTTCAGTGGTGCAAATTCAGTGTAACCACGGTTAGATTACTGCTACCAACTAAGAAAACCTAGTTGGCATATCAGTGTACGTCTCAGTTTAATATAGACAGTAGAACACTATAGATAGTTAAACAACTCTTATTTATTTTCTCGATGCTACCTGTAGACTGCAAGATTCACCAAATTGTGACCTGCATAGTTAAGAGGTGCAAATTCAGTTTGTAAGAACAGATAGATTACTGCTACGAAATAAATCTAGCTGGCATAGTATACGTCTCAGTTTAATATAGACAGTAGAACTCTATAGATAGTTGAACGACTCTTATTTACTTTCTCGATGCCAGCTGTATTTGAATCTCGAAGGAACCAACATACCTCTTAATGCTTGCTCGCCAAAAATTCTACAATACCCGAAACATCACATAGTTTAGCTGATTGATATGCAAATAAGAGGCACAAAACTTCTATACATTGGAAGACAAAGCTACCAAAAAGTCATGATACAAAACTGTGCTCTACTGCAGCAGCGACCAGGCTGAGGCTTCAGCCGGAGTATAGTCTCTTGTCAACACGAAAGATACATATATTCTCCTAAATGTAGACATAACTGAAACTGAACCGAGCCTATTTCGAGATGCTTACCTATGAGATGCAAACACCGCCCCAGCGACCTCCACACGCATTGTTCAGCAAAACGCAATAAGCATAATTAGTTGAAGCTGCTAGTTGAAGTAAAGAAGCAATAAGCAAGGGAATATCAGTTGGCATGTTGGCTTTCTGAAATATTAATTGCGAAACCTACTTAAGGTTGATGTTCATAAATCTAGTTACATGATTTCTGTTGGACACACTTTCAAACGACCTTAATGGAGTTGGCTGATACTCTCAGTTAGGTTGATGAACATAGCCACATGGTACTACAAATAAGGCCATGTCATCTATGAAGGGTTTCGCGGCATAGTAAATCAAAATTTTCTACGGATGCAAACAGAGGGAAGCCAAGATCTAATCTAGGAGATGCAAACAACGAGAGAGAGATTGAATTAGATCTTCATACCCTTGAAGATTCGCACAGCGGAACGTTCGTCGGAACGTGGGTGATGTAGTCGTACTCGCTTCTCCTCCTCGCGATCCGATCCGATCTAGCACCACAAGTGGCGATGCCTCAGTGAGATGCACACGTGCAGCACCTCGACGTCTCCTCCTTCCTTGGTCCAGCAAGTATGGTGGAGAGATGGGTTGGATCTACAACGCGACGGCGCGGTGCAATTGGTGGAGAGTTTCTGCAGCAGGGCTTCGCCTACACGCAGTCGGGAGGGAGAGAGAGAGGAGGGCAGTAGGGCGACTAGGCTTGAGGGGAAGGTGTGGGGGGTGGTGCGCCCCAGCCCTCTATATATAGAGGGGTGGGCACCTGCCCTAACCCCTCCCCCAAGCCCTAGGCCGGCGGCCAAAGGAGGGAGGAGTGGGGGGCAAGGAAACCCCCCCCTTCTAGAAGGTCCAATTAGGGTTTATCCCTTGGTTGGACGGCTGGGCCCTATGGGGCCTTGTGCCTCTGGCCCAAAGCGGCCAGGGCACTCCCTCATAGGCCCATGCCCCCTCCCGGAAGGTGGGACCACGTTGGCCCCCTTCCGGAAGGTTCTAGAAGCTTCCGGTACAATACCGATTAACCCGGAACAATTCCGAACTCCAAAAACTGCACTGCCTTATATGAATCTTATTCTCCGGACCATTCCGGAACCTCTCGTGATGTCCCGGATCCCATCCGAGACTCCGAACAAAAACTCATAAACCAATTATCCAATCTATCCTAGCGTCGAGACACGTTAAGTGTGTGACCCTTCGGGTTCGAGAATATGCAGACATGATCTTCTATCAATAATCAACAGCGGGGTCTGGAAACCCATATTGACTCCCACACATTCATCGATGATCATATCGGATGAACCACGATGACATGATTCAATCAATCTCATATATATATTCCCTTCGTCTCGCAATATTTTACTTGCCCGAGATTTGATCGTCGGTACCGTCATACCTAGTTCAATCTCGTTCACAGCAAGTACTTTACTCGTTGCGTAATCCGATATCACTTTGTGATTAACTCCTTAACCACATGCTTGCAAGCGGTGTTGATATAATTACCGAGTGGGCCCGAAGTATATCTCTCCGACTTGGGAGGGACAAATCCCATCTCGATACATACAACCCAACAGGTACTTTCCGATCACCTGAGAGACACCTTTATGATCACCCTCTCATAGGATGACGTTTGATGACCTCAAAGCTTTCTTCCGATACCAGGGAGTTGTATTATCTCATGGTCTAAGGAATACAATATTTGACATAAGAAAAGCTTCGCAAAGATGAACACGATGACACGATCTAATTGCTTTGCTTAGTTTGGGTCTGTCCATCATATCATTCTCCCAATGATATGATCTCATTATCAATTGACAACTCATGTCTATGGTTAGGAAACCTTAACCATCATTAATCAATGAGCTAGTCCATAGAGGCGTACTAGGAACACGGTGTTAAAGTTTCCGCTTAATACAATTCTAGCATGGAACATAAACATTATCATGAACAAGAATTATAATAATAACAGCTTTATTATTGCCTCTAGGGCATAATTCCAACAATCTAGACTAAGGAACATAGACGACTGCGAAAGATAGATGTGGAAGGCCAGGTACGGCAGTCATAAGTATTAGAGGTTACCTTGTATTTTTTGGTCCATGCAGCCTTCTCAGTGCAGCTGGTGCTCCCCTCTAGATGCGCCAATGGCCTACAGCTCTGGCTTCTTGTTTTTCCACCTCAGTCGAGCTGCTCCATCTGACCAAATCGATGCTACATGTGCTCGCTTGCAGGGGAAAGAGAGATTCTATTGCAGCATTAGTTGCTTAGAATTTATAGTTAGAATTTGTAGCATATGCATCAGATCCAATGAAAATAGTCAAATGCATTGTGTTAAAATGAGGTGAGCATTGGCAATGGCGTCATACTGAGAGGAATATGACAACTTAGTCAGAATAATATGGCATGGATGGTAAAAGATTTGTTTCTAGTAGCCAGGTGATCCAATTCAAAAGTAAACAAACATATTTACCAAGGACAGTTCAAATATGAAATAAACAAAAAATGCTGACATGATAACAGTAGAACTTGCCTAAAGATCATGTAGTCAAGGGATTCAGCTTACCAAGTCTGAAGTTTTGACCTACACTGTTTGCAGAATGCAGAGTTCGTTGATACTCTAAAGGAACTTGATGATGGTGTGGGGCAATAAAAACCGAACATAGAATAAATTTTGATCTGAAGGAAGTTCGATTATATTCAGGGGGTGAACACCCAATACCGTCTGCGAGGACCAGAAGAGGAACAAATATTGGGGAAGAAGGAGACGACCTTGCTATCTCGAAGCTGATGGAGCCGGTGGCTCCGCTGGAGACGACACCATCGAGCGGGCTGGCGAGGTGGCTGGCAGCGATACCCTGGCAGAAGTATCCCCCATGATCCCAGCACTCGCTTCCAGCTCCCCCGCTCCTCCCTCCTCCTGCTCCCCCGCCGCCGTGGATCCTCCGCCAACTCCTCGCTGATATCCTCCTCTGCGCGAGGTAGCGGAGGCCGTCGTGGCGGCGGCTGCTCAAGTAAATTAGTTTTTGCCTTGCATTCTAGATGAGGAGATCAGAGGATTGCAAAATCTGGAAGGAGCAGATGGAATTTACGCAATGGGAAAGTAATCTTACCTTCTTCCAGCTCATCTTCTGCTGAACCTTGCTGCCGCCCTGCTCCTCCTACCCACAGACATAGCCGGACGGATGCCGTTCCCAATGGACCTCGTCGAACGTAGGCTGCTCCCATAGATCTCGACGAACACCAGTTTGTTGAGGACAGGCGAAGACGGCCCGAGAATAGGAGAGTAGGGCTAGGAAGACGACGGTGGGGTAGTTCCTGGGAGGGAGGGGGCGCCCGCCTCCATTGCCATGGAGGGGATCCCTTGAGGCGGCGCGGCGGCGGTGGTATGATGGGATTAGAGAGGAGGCGATGGGCACGAGATCGCTTGGGGAAGTAGGAGGAACGACCACGCCAACCAGATATTTCTCGATACCTCTAGTGGCCGGTTTGCTGGTTTTTTTTGGACCTTTTGTTGTAGCTAAGCGCGTGAGCACTGTAGCTAAGCACGAGCCGGTGCTCAGCACGCTGCGCTTCCCTCACGCGCGTAAGCTATAGGATAATGCACAAGCCACCCAAAAATCAAATTCAAATAAAGGGTGCATATGCACCCGAGAGCAAAAAAGCCACGTCCCTATTTAGTATCCTCTTTTTAACTTTTCATAGAGAGATATGCAAAACTTTATACACATGATATCAATTTTATACTCCCTACATTACCAAGTGGTCAACACATGGTTTGTTTATGACTTAATGTTATTGTCAATTGAATAATTCATATCCTTCATCTTTGATTTCCACATTGCAAATCTAGACACTAATTTCATTATTAAGAGGACCTAAAATGTGCAAAATTGAATTATTAGAAATATTTCTGGTAGATATTGTTTGGTTTGTATGTTTGACATCCTTAGAATATTTTCCATGTGTTTTTCAATTATTTAATGGAACCAATACAAGAGCATAGATCATTCAATCACACATTAAAGGTGAACACTGATTAAGAGGATGGAACTATGTTATCGAAGATGTGTATTCATGTTACATGACCACAAATAGAAATTGAGTGTGTATACACAATGAATTGAAGATCGAGATAACAATTGAATATTGAAATGCATAGCTAAAATATTATATCAGAATATATGACTTTTATAAAATTGTAAGCTCATATTTCTCTAACTTTAACTAGCGTTGTATAAATATGTTAATGAATCCATTAAAATGAATAATTACTAATGTAGTGCTAATTTTGCATTTATATTTTTATAATTCATATTCAAAATTATGTAAAAGTTTTACCATGGAAAATTATTAAATTTTATATGGTTTCACATTTTAAACTGCATAAATAGTTGTGTGGAAGAAACACGGACCAGGATAACAATTATAAATGTCTAATCTTGCGGAATTACTATGAATGATGAACTATTTTCTTTTATGTTCATTAAGAAAATGTATCCATGTTAATTAAGATGGTACACTAACATACAAGTTTACTATTGAGCAAAAAGATACAAATAGCACAAGTTTGTGTAATGATGGATGACCTAACAATTTTAGCCAACATTTTAAGTTGGTCCAAGATCTCACTCACATATGTTAGTTTATTTACCATAATATTGTTATTCTAGATCCATATTATTGCTTATTATAAAGGGTTTTTATCATTTCTGGCCACTATGACCAACACACAACTCAGTTTTGCCATTTGACCGATCGAAACTCTAATTTTGCCACTACTCAGTTGCAATACTTCTCAATTTTGCCATTCCGTTATCTTTCTACCGTTAGTCTATAATCATTTTTGCCATTATATTATCATGACTTGCCACATCGAAGATAAACATCCGCGCAATCATCCCAGTAGCATCACTTTACTGTTTGGAATATATTAGCATTGCTAGTCTGTGTGGAGCAGGTGAGCAGTACACCAAATCCATCTCGAGTGTACGTAGACGCATGATAGGCTAGTTGAGAGCGCATAGTCATGATGTATATCTGATTACTCTAATAATGTTTGATAAGGAGCGGCAGATGACAAACATTCTGATGTGGCCCATGCGATCCTCCATGAGCCGTAGTTTTCCAAGATCATCGGCGATCTTGTGCCAAAAGTTTTAAGACGACGACGGATGCCATGCTTGGTGCTCGGTCAAACAAGTCCTAGGCACTACTCGTTCTACCGCCGATTGAACTTATTAGCCTTAGCGTATGACGGTGACAGAACCGCAAATACTATAATGACGTTGATGCGGATATGCCGAGATCACACTTCATAGAACATGTAAAATTTTAGAATGGATAAAACCATCATAAGTTTTACTAAATGGGTAAATATAAGTAATTTCTACTATGTAGAATAAATATTGTTAGAAGCATATACAGGTTAGAAATGAAATTAACTTTAAATAAAAAGGGGTGGAAAAACTAAAATGGCAAAACTGATTACATATTAAGATAGAAAGATGACGGAATGGCAAAACTGAGGAATGTTGTAACGGAGTAGTGGTAAAATTGAAGTTTCGATCAGTCAAATGGCAAAACTGAATTTTGGGTTGGTCATAGTAACAGAAATAATAAAAATTCTATTATAAAATATGTCATCCATGAACCCATAACTATATTTCTCATTCTTATAGAACAGTTAAAGATGGTGGAGGGCCACCACCCTAGTTAGGTACAAATGGTTCGATCCCTTTGTCCCAAAGGTTATCAGGTACAAGCCACAGTGCCTCCGAACTCTCCTCCGGGCGCCGCCTCGCACCGCTGCGTGCCTCCATCGATGCCTCCCGACCGCCCCTCCGGCGAACCTCCCGACCACCCCTGTGACGCCGGCCTCCACAACAGCCAGTAGTGACTTTACCAGCAGGCGCAGCGCCAAGGCGGTGCTGGCCTCTATTATCTTGTCTGCTTGGTGCTCCTCCATGTTTCATCCCTTCCGAGCCGTCGTGCAGGGCCGCCGCCACGATGCCGGTGAACCGGGAGGCACTGTACCGCGGCATGCTCCACGGCCGCTCCATGCTCAAGACCACCTGCTCCTGCTAGGAACTAGCAAGCGCCCGCCTAAAGCTACAGCGATCTTCTGTTAACCCGCCTAAATTAATCTAGAGCTTGGCCTTGTTCTTTCCCGTTCGTTTATTAGGTGCATTGTTGATTAATTGGTAATGATTTTCGTAATTAGTGAGCATCCCTTCCCTGCGAGTGATCTGTGTGGTGTGTGTCAGCTACCGCTGTACTATTATCTGTTGTACATCTGCACTACAAGCTTTAAGATACTGACAGAGATGGATGCCGAAGGATGAAACGCTGCTTCTTGCTTGCTATGATATAGCTATATTTTTTTTAAAAAAAATATATTAATATCACATGATACCAATTACACATAGCCTCTGTAACAATGCATGCCCTAGTGGTCCTACGGATGCACACAACCTAGAAAAAAGAAAAAAATTATAAAAAAGAAAAGTCCTGCTATAGATAACTAATCCTTAAAGCAACAACACTAACACCATCAGAACAACACCAGTAGTCTCCCACTCCAATAACAACGCCTTCAAGAAGGAAACAGTGCCTAAACACCGTCGTTGCCCGATCAAAGATCATAGGTATTCATCCTGGAGAAAGTCCTTCTCACAAAACAATGTCTTCAACAAGGTCATTGCCAGGCACAACCAGTTAATGCCAGACCTTGGATTTTCACCCTGCAAGATAAGACTGGGAACTCCCCCTGTGTTGTCTTCCCGCACCAACAATCGCTGCAACGAGGCCCAGATCACGTAGCCATATCTCCATCGCCACAAGAACAAAAATCACCATCTCTACCCTCATATTTCCGCTTTTCTGACATTCTCCGCATCTAATTTCACCATGGCTCTAGAATGACACTTGGTGGAAACAAACAACAGAGCTTCACAAAGCTCCCGCTGAAACCAAACGGCTAGAAAAACAAGGTGTGCATGACCGAATACCTTCTGATCCAGCAATCTCCAGTCATGATACGTCCATGGGAGTTCGCCAGTGGAGCCTTCCGGAACCCGCATCTCTAGACCAGATCAACGAGGGCAGACATCAAGCAGATCTTCGTCTGCGTGCGTAAGAAACCAAAGGACCACCACCTTTATTAGATCCGACACAGCGATCCCCACACCGCCGGCCGGTTTCCGAAGAACGGATCGAGCAGGCAATTAGGGAAAGAGAGCCGATCTAGGTCTTGAAACCCATCGCCAGCACCTCCTCCACCACATCGCCCCACTCCGCCGCCCTGGAGGAACGAACAAGCAGCACGAGGGACGGGCGCCCGCTGCGCGCCAACACTTCTGCAGTCATGCTGCCGAGCCACCTTCTCCGCACCGCCGCTGCCATCCCCGCCAAGGCTCTGTCAACACCCGGATTTTTAATCCCAGATGCCTGTTATGCCATACATCGCAATCCCAGAATTACCATTTTTAAGAGACATAACAGATTGGATATCACAGTATATCATCTATTACAAACCATACATAAGGTCTTCACAAATAAAGGATCTCATGATCCAGTCTTAAGACAATTCAAGCAGCGGAATAACGTAATAATAATGGTAGCGTAGGCGAGGCTCCATCTTCATGGTCACAGGCAATGCTGACGACGGAAGATGATCCTAGTTGTCGTAACCTTCCTGTTGTCCGTCTTCCGGATAGTCCTCCTCGTAGTCTGGCCACGGGAATAGCCAGGGACAAAACCATGAGTACTCTTTAAGTACTCACAAACTAATACTAACAAGTAAAGTGGGTTTTGAGTAGGAAGTACTAGGCTCTAGGTTGTTTTGCAAAAATCCAGATTTATCACTACTGAGTTCAGAAGCAAAGAAAGCTAGTTGAAAGTTTTATAACACCTAAGTGGGAACTTGAATTTCATATCACAACCCTGTTGTGGTCAAGTCAAAGTCATGATTCATTTCACAAGTCATTTTGAAAACATCTGACAACAAAACAGTATGGCCACTCCAACTGTCCATAACCACAGACGCGGCTATTCGAATAGTTTGACACTCTGCAGAGGTGGTACACTTTCACCACAACATTCGATACATCCGCCAGGAACAATCCTGAAGTCACCATACTCAGTATGCGGATAATCAATCCTAACCTTTCAATTACACGCCCTAGTATAGGCACCTCTCCTGTGAGTTTGGCCTCCCAACCATGACCAACTGTCATCTTGGGAACTGCACAGGTGGACAATCTTCACAAGGTAGCCTCAACTCAGACCTTGGCCGCAAGGGAACCCATACTAAGGTATATAAATTTCCAGTCAAGCCCTATGTAACTACCTCGGTGAATTACGCTCCTAGTTACAAGCCTGGATGAGCGGAAATGGTTAAAATAGTATGGTGGGGCCCAAATGCCACTCACAGGTAGACCTTGCGACCGTCCTAACCATTTCCAAACATCAGGACAAGAACGGGCGGCGTAATCGGCAGGCGAAGGGATCAACTACATACACAAATGAGTATGTATGCAAGCCACCATACAACAGTCCTCAGAGCCATTCCATCTAAAAGAAATAGAAGTATTGCAACGCCATACGGCAAGATCCAAATATCCTAGATAGATATAATAGTTTAGGATATCTCCTCATACATCAAACATCAGAGTATCAGGCGGAAGCGGAGAACAAGATCCGAGTACGGATAAGAAGCAAATCGGCATAACATGCCCCATAAATAAACACATCCCGCCCACAGATCTCACGGATCCCCGTTCCTGGAATCTCTACACCGAATGATCGTTGCCCACACCGTCCGTCTCCTCCACCCAGTATCCATCTTGCGAGCTTACCTGTTCATCTGAATCAAACAATTTATCGTGTGAGACCCTAGGGGTACTCAGCAAGTCTTTATGCCTCTAAAGGGGACACGACCTGGGGTGACGCAATTGCAGCAAAAGATAATACCTAATAATTCTATAGATAGTCGCTATCCATCCGCCTAACCAAAGATAGACGGATGTCCGTGAATTAATAACAACAGTTATAACGGTAATATCAACATATCCATCCTCCTCCTCGCTTACCAACGAGGAAGCGGACGAACAACCCCCCATCCGTTGGCAGTTTTATTATCCATTCCGTGAGTGTTGCTCTATTTACTAGTCAGGTACTTAGTCAGGTTAAAAGCGGTACTTTAGTTATACTTGTCTATGATCGAGAAACTGTGCTCCAAGTCGTCCATAACCGCGGACACGGCTTTCAGAAAGTTTTACCCTGCATGGGTGCACAAATAGCAACACACACTCGATCAACCTCGGAAAAACCAAATCAAAACCCAACGAGGCATTCACGACAAAGCGATCACAGGATTCAGAAATATTTCAGGGGGCCACCCCATTAAGCTACCCGCAACGAAGTTGGCCGACTCCGAGACGGACTCAAGGTTTGTGTGGACGGCTGTAAACGACTGGGAACCCGAAAGTGTGACTGGGCTTGTCGATACAGCGAAAACGTGTCACGGACCTAAACAGTACAGGTGCTCCACGCACAATCTTAAATAAAGCAGTAAAGCATGACATAAGTACAGGATAGTAATAAAGCCCCAAACTAATTGTGGCCCCAAGAAATAAGAATGAATCAAGCTCTGGCTCAGGGGGGTCCATAGGCCTCCCGGATGTGGATAGCGCGAATATTCAAGGAACAGGAATCAAGTACTCGGGGTCCTACGGGACACAAGTGAGCATGAAAAACCAAATAGCAGATATTGCTCACCGATGCCACTTTCATTAGTTATCCCATTACTACTCAGGTTAAGTTGTTTAGGTACCTCGTTATCCACCAGACTCTCACATACCCTACACATGCTGTTCTACGACTCGCATGGCTCAAACAACTCCTGTAGTAATGGCTCATAGGATGGAGGAACAAGCTTCGGTGGGGTTTAAAGTAAAGGCTATGCAGTACTTGGGATTCAGATTAATGCAATCGCGACTCAATGATGCAAGAATAAGATAGAGGCAATAGGTACTATATGTATGCAAGCATGTGGTATTGCTTGCCTGGCAGCTCAGTTGAAGCGAGAGAAGGATCTGGGTAGTGCTCCTGGGTTTCTTGATATATCCCCTGCTCAGCGTCTATTCGAAGAAGAACCAAACAAACAAGGGCCAACATAAATAAAGTGCACAAGCATATGAATAAAATGCGACAAGCAAACAATCATGCCATGATGAATGATGCACAATTTTCATGGCAATAAAGTAGCATGGCATGGGTGAGGTGTGGAATACAAGAATAAGGCATTCTATGGAGTTTTAGTCACATTTTATACTCCAATAAGTTGCTGTATACTTTATATTTATATGATGCATGCTGCAATTCAGAACATGGAATGCATAAACAGAAAGACCTCGTCGAGCTGATCATTTTAGACATATCATTTGTCAAATTCGGAGTTATAAAACAAAAGTTATTAATTAAATAAGGAAAAGGGCATTTTATTGTAATTTTAAACAACTTGAAAATTAAAGTGTTCAAAATATATTTTGGATAGCATATTTGAATTCCTCACATTTTTCTGATTCAAAAACATATATTATTTGTATTATTTGGAATTATATTTGAAAAGTTATTATTATTATTTAAAAACAGATTTGAATTTGAATTTAAAACATTTTTGGAAAAGGTTTATTTAAAACAGACAGACAGAAATCCTTTTGCTACTCAGCTTGTCCTAGCCCTAGACACTGACGGGTGGGGTCAAACGGCATGGGGCCACGCGCGCAGAAAATTCCTTTTTACCGCGGCTCTGGCTAGCCCACGCGATTGACATGCGGGCTCGTCGGAGACATAGGACCCACATGACAGCGAGGGGCAAGGGTGGACCACGTGGCACAGCGAGGGGAGTGCGGGTTGAGGGCCTGGGAAACTGGGGGCCTTACTGCAAGATTGCCAGGCGGCTGACTGGTGGGCCACGAGGTACCGCGGGTTGAGCGAAAAGCAAAAGAGGGGGTTTTCTGCGAAAAGGGGCCACGTACTGTGGATCTTCTCTGCGACGACCGATCGCTGCTCGCCAGGGAACGGCGCACGGGGGGATCGAACCCGCGACGCGAGGCGCGCGCGCAGAGGAGCGGAGCCGCTGCGGTAGGCTAGGGGAGTTGATAGGAGAGGGCAACGCGGCTAGGTGAGGTTCTAGGTGGCGTGGGAAAACTGGCGGACACCGACGAGCTCGACGCACTGACGGCGCTCGACGAAAGGAACGGCGGCGCTAGACGGTGGTGATGAAGCGGAGGATGTCAGGGAGAAGGAGATGCTCACCGCGGAGAGATCGGTGCGGTCGAATCGTCCAGGGAGGCGACGGAGGGGCGAGGACACAGACGGCCGGCGTAGCTAGGGTTTGCGTCGGGCGATGCTGGTGTTGGCGGATCTGGTTCTCCTCCTCCTCGCTGGCGTGTCCAGGGCGCAGCAGGGGATCCTCACCGAGCTTCCTCGACACCTGAGCCCGCGCCCGCCGCCTAGATCGAGAGATGGCCGTCGACACCTGCGTGGTGGCCGACGAGGTGGATGCGGGGTAGAAGGGGGGAAGGAGGAGGAAGGCGTGGCTCTGGGGGATCTGGGAGAGGCAGGAGACGTGTGGGAGGAGATCAAGGCGAGAGGGAGAGAGGGGAGGCAGCCGTGGGCATGGGTAGATAAAGGTGGCCTCGGTGCCACCTTTTGCTCCTCCCTCACGTGGTGGCTCGGCTGGGGTAGCTAGGGCTGGTCCAGGGCAAGGCAGAGAGATTGCAGGGTGGGGCCGGCGTGGCGGTGGGGCTACCTGGCAGGTAGAGATAAGAGAGAGGGTAGGGAGCTCGGGTTAGTTAGGGCTAGGGTTAGGAGAGGCTCGGGTTAGCTAGGTCTAGAGAGAGGAGAGGTGGTCTCGGGTTAGGGGGTGGCTCGGTTTGGCTAGAGGGGGGTGACATGGAAGATGGTGATAGGGGTAGGTGATTAGGGTTAGGGTTTTAGATAGGAGATTTAGAGAGAGGGGGTTTAGATGAGGGTGTTGGTTATGATCACACTTGATCATGCAAGGCATAACCAAGGAGATGAAGAAAGAGACACAAGGCAAGGAAAAACAACAAGGTGGAAAAGTTGAGAGAGAAGAGGGAGAGATCCAAAAGAGATATACACCACTCAACAATTCAAATAAAAACCAAAAGACTAGGATGTGGTGGTGCTCGCATGGCCCATGCAAAATAATTAATGCCATGCTTATTCTTGTGAAAACAATATTATTAACATGGAATTATTCCTATGCATTACCCAAAATGTGGAGTAAGGCCAAGCAAAAGAATCTAAATGAAAGTTCCAAGTGGAGTAGATGGAGATGATCATACATGGTTATAATTGGGACTTGCTAGTGTGTATATTCCACTAGATGTTTAATAAGCCCAAAAATATCCCAACATGAGCATAAACCCCAAAACAACCCATATGGAAGCTATAAAAGGGTTCCACTCACAAGGCATGCAAAGGTGGCCATGTGGCTCTCATAAACCAATAATGTGGAAACAATATGGTGCATATATGAGAGCATGTGGAGATAGAATTGGATCCATCCCAACCCACATGAGCTAGAGGTAAGACCAAATAAGTTGCAATGCTCATATATGGTGGAATGGTGGAATGATGGGGTGATGTCAAGAAAGGTGGTGGAGTTAAATAAAAGATATGCCCCCAACTCAACTTGGGCATTAAACAATATATCAATAACCAAATACAATATCAAGAGGCAAATACAATTTACAATGCATATGAGAGAAGAACCAAAACAAAAAGGGTTTTATATGATGCTCAAATGCAAGGTGGCATGATGACATGAGCATGATATGATTATGATGCAACAATTATATGTAGGAAGTAGCATATATATAGACTAGGCTAGTAGCATTGCAATTGTTAGACAATTGGGATGCTACACCCTACCCAAGTTTCGGGTATTGTGGTTGTACGGTAAAATTGTAATGGTATCGCATCTAGACAACCATCAATTTTATAAAGGGCTAAGGCTCATGCCTTAACATTTTCATCATCAAAAATCATCTGGTGTTCAAGAACACATATCAAAACATTTCGGTAGAATGACTCATCATTCTAAGGTTTTCATAACCATTTTCACCAAGTATTCCCATCTAAAGTGGTCAAGTTTTAAGTTTAGCACTAGCATCTAATAGTGGGGGTAAACACTAATGAGGGGTGGTAAACAAGTGTATCTTATCTAAGTTCAATCTCATGCCTTAGGATGACATCAATATTTATCTAACTTAGGCCAAGTTGTATGATCTTTATGCTACCTTTAATAACTTTCTAAGTTTTATAATTTACTAGGTAACCTTAACTAGAAAGCTTTGATAAAGAAATAAAATAACTAAGCTTGCAAGTAAAACTGGGAATGGGTATAATCAAATTTATCTAACCAAGCATGCCTAATGCACTGCATAGGTTATCTAACTTTCACAGTTGCAAGTGTTAGCTTGCCTTGTGGAGAGGAGTGGTTGAAGTTCTCCTCGGCTTCTTCCTCGTAGTATTCTCCTTCCTCCTCGTATCCTGGGTTGGTAGTAGCGTCTATAAATAAATACGAGGTACACAATCACCAAACAATACTTAATTACTTCTATTTATCACACCAAGGTTTTCACTAGATGATCTAGGATCATCACAAGCATCACAATGATTAAGGCAATAGTTTTATTTCCTTTATTTTAGAAAAGTAATTTCTACTCATTGAAAAACTACTTAAGATTTAATATTCTCCAACTAAAATATGGGATCCTATTGACACATGTCATCACCACATATTTCAGTATTTGGGAATGTGATTTAAAGTGGTGTCACAATTTAATAAGGTTTAACCTTTTTATTTTAATTAAATAAAGTGACTAGAAATGCCTATGGGTATTATTTTATTACTTGTTCATTATTTCTGCAAGTAAAACTAGATATTTTTATATATTCAGAAAGGTCTAGTTAAATCTGATTTTTGAGAGTTGGAATCAACTCAAAAGCTTTTGTGGTTGAATTTTGAAAAATGTTTGAATGCAGAAAAGCTTCTGCCTTGTTATATTTGCTATATTTGATCTCCAATTCCAAGTGAATTGAATCAAACGGGCTTGGATTAAGAATTCCAGTACCTTTCTAACAAAATTGGTTTCATGCAATTTGGTTCAGTGAATCGACCTGGGTTGATTTTTGAATATAGGTACAGAACTGAGTTTGAAACTAAGAGAATAAACCTAAATTCAAACTACTGGGTCACGCGGGAATATAAATGGGTCGGCCCACAGTGCACAACGCGTGCGGGTGAGTTTAAGTGGATGACCTCACCAGTCAGCGAGACAGGGGGTGCGAAGCGGTACAGGGTGATCTAGACCGCACGATCAAACTCTAATCTAACGACTGTGACCTATCATCTTTGTTGGGCAACGCCGGCAAGACAGAACCCTAGCACGGCCAGTGGGGGTCTACCGGGGCTCACCGGGGCTTAGGCGATGGTCGGTGATGGGGGCGAACGATGAAGTCAACGACGGCGAACCTCCTGGTACCGACGGCTTCTCCTAGGGCGGCTCCAATCGCTGGCTCCTTTCTTCCTCCTCCGTGGCAAACTCCGGCCAAATTCCAGCGACCTACTGCTTGCCTTGCTCCGGGAATGAGTGGCGGTGCTTTTGAGAGAGTGGGGACTGTGTTGATGTGAAGAATTCGAGCGGGGGTGGCCTCTATTTATAGTGCCAGGAGGGGACCGAAGGGCGCGGGTGGAGATAATCGGTGTCGTCTGCACAACGAGCTAAAGGCATGGTAGACGGTAGGGGGCGGTGCTCTGCTCCCTGGCGATGCTCAACGGAATGGTTACGCGGCGTGGGACGGTGCGAGATGGTCGGAATGTTGCGGTGCTTTGGGCGGGTCCGACGGAAAGTTTTATGGCGCACGGGATCTCCTGGTCGCGTGGCGACGAACGGGCGTGTCTGCGGGGTTGCTGGGGTGGTGGTGATCATGCTTGCACGCGGCGAGGCGGCGTGCGGTCTATGGGTGAGTGTCGAGGGTGGTGCTCTGGCGCGCTCTCGGCATGGCACAGAGGCGTAGGGCGCGGCGTTTCTAGAGTGGACCAGTGGCTTGTTTTTCGTTGGTGTTGGACAGGGGGTGGCGGTGGACGATGGTTAGTGTCCCAGACAAGGTGGCTAGGCTTGGTGCTGCTCCTAGCTTGCTATCGACAGTGGGTGGCAAGGTGAGGCTCGACCTGCTCACCATTGATGGCAATGGCAAGCTCACAGTGGTGCTAGAGATTGCTAACTAAGCTATATGATCTACTAAATGTCTGTTGTGAGCTAGAGAGGGAACAAGTTAGGCCAAATCACTGCTCACAATAGTTTTTGATGTTTGTTTGGTTTGTGTTTGCAAGGTGTTTGATGAAATGGCCGAAATAGATTCAAATTTGAATTTTTGGTTCAAACTTGGTGGGTGTACTAGTTACATACTAGGTAGTCTCTGGTTAGTTGGAAAGGTCAAGGTGAATTGGTTTTGTTGGTTTTTGAAAATAGGTGATCTTCACATATGTTAAGGATTCAATTTTAAATTGTCATTTGAATCAAGTTGCCAAATGTTTCTGTAAGTTTGAAAGGTGGGCTTGGGTTCACTTTTACTTGATCTAGCAAGGGGTGAAAAGAAATGGAATTGTTTCTGTTTGAAATCTTGGACTAGAAACACTCAAAGTGGCCTAGTGAGCAAGATTGGCAAAAATGACCATTTGCTTGTTTTGTTTTTTTATATTTTCTCTTGATTTGTTCTTGCTTGGAAATGTTTTAGATGACGTTGTTTTCATCTTTCAACCATTCCTTGCTATTTAGACTAATCACACAAGTCCATTCATGCATTCATACAATCATCACATACACACATGCATTCATATGATTTTGATTAACAAAAGTTTTTGTTAACCCTAAATTTGGTGATTGGAATTGGATAATCATTGTTCAATATTTTTGGGATGTTACAAACCTTCCCTCCTTAAACAAAATCTCGTCCCGAGATCTGAGAAAGAAGAAAGAAGAAAACTAGGATTTAAAAAGATCGGGAAACTCCTTCTTGATGTAGTCTTCTCGTTCCCAGGTAGCTTCTTCTTGAGTGTGGTTGCTCCACTGAATCTTGAGAAACTTGATGCTTCGGGTCCTAGTGGTTCTGAAAGCTTCCTCCAAAATATGGATGGGTACTTCGGGATACGTCAAGTCATCGTTGATCTCTATGGTGCGGTGATCAATGTTCTTGAAAACTTCAGTCTTCTCCGGGACTTCTAGGCATTTGCGAAGTAACGATATATGGAACACATTATGTACTGCTAACATCACCTTCGGCAATTCCAATTGATATGGTACTTCTCCTCAATGATTCAAAATCTTGAAGGGTCTGATATATCTGGGGACTAACTTTTCTTTGAGCTGGAAACGTTGCATTCCCTTCAGAGGCGACACTTTGAGATACACAAAATCTTTGATATTGAAAGCGAGGTCTCGACTTCTCTTGTCGGCATAACTCTTCTGTCCTGACTGGGTGGTCTTGAGGTGCTCATGGATCTTGTGAACTTTATCTTCTGCTTCCTGTAGGATGTCGGGTCTGAAAATATGACTCTCTCCTACTTCCGACCAATTCAAAGGGGTACGACACTTCCTTCCATACATGAACTCAAATGGGGCCATTTGCAAACTAGCTTGATAACTGTTGTTGTATGAAAATTCTGCTAAAGGCAGACAGTCTTCCCATTTAGATCCATACTCTAGTGCACATGCTCTCAACATATCTTCGAGTATTTGATTTACTCGCTCCGTTTGTCCATCGGTCTAAGGGTGATACGCTGTGCTGAAATCCAATCTCGTTCCCAATCCTTCTTGGACTTTCTTCCAGAATCTCGAGGTAAACTGAGTTCCTCGATCCAACACAATGTTCTTGGGGACTCCGTGCAGACTGACGATTCTAGAGATGTACAACTCCGCTAGCTTCGAGCTCTGGTAAGTGGTCTTGACTAGTAAGAAATGAGCGACTTTGGACAATCTATCAACTATGACCCAAATAGAGTCATTTCCCCTACTAGAAGTAGGCAATCCGGTGATAAAATCCCTTCCAACTGAATCCCATTTCCATTTCGGAATCTGTAGTGGTTGCAACAGTCCTGCAGGTCTATGATGTTCCGCCTTGACTCTCTGGCAAATATCACACTTGGCAATATAGCTTCCGATTTCTCTCTTCATCTTATGCCACCAAAATTGCTCCTTCAAATCCTGATACATCTTCGTTCTTCTGGGGTGGATAGAATAAAGAGTATCATGAGCCTCCTTCAAAATAGCTTCCTTCAACTCTGAATCTGCTGGTACACAGAGACGTCCTTTGTACCACAAAACTCCTTCTTTGTCCTCGGTGAATCCGGGTACTTTGCCTGTATCGATACGACGTTTGATTCCGTCGATACTAGCATTTCCTTTTTGCGCCTCCTTGATCTGACTGATCAAAGTGGGTTGAAGTTCTATGCTAGCCAAAAATCCTTCACTTACGAATTCCATTCTAAAATCTTCCATCTCCTTGTGCAAACTTGGTTGCTCCTTCAGAATCATGGAGTTCAAGCGACACAGCAATCTGCTAAGGGCATCTGCTACCACATTGGCTTTACCGGGGTGATAGTGGATGTCCAGATCATAGTCCTTGATTAGCTCTATCCATCTCCTCTGCCTCATATTCATCTCCTTCTGAGTGAATATATACTTCAGGCTCTTGTGATATGAATAAATCTCATAACGGTTTCCCATAAGGTAATGCCTCCATGTCTTCAGGGCTAGAACTACAACTTCTAGTTCAATATCATGGGTAGGATATTCTGTTCATGTTGCTTCAGTTGTCGGTATAGATAAGATATAACTTTGCCTTCTTGCATTAACACACATCCAAGACCGATCTTGGATGCATCACAATATACATCATAAGACTTTGTAATATCCGGCATGATTAAGATGGGGCTGAAATCAATCTCCTCTTGAGTTCTTGAAAACTCGCTTCACATTTGTCCGTCCATTCAAACTTCTTATCCGTCTTCAGCAATTGGGTCATGGGTCTTGCGATGCTCGAGAATCCTTCTACGAACTTGCGGTAATATCCCACCAATCCGAGAAATGCACGAACTTGGGTTTGAGTGGTTGGGGCTTGCCAATCTTCAACATCCTTCACCTTTGCAGGGTCAACAGCAATTCCTCCGGCTGATACAATATGTCCGAGGAATCCTACCTCTTGTAACCAGAATTCACATTTGCTAAACTTGCATACAACTAATGCTCCCTAAGGGTTCCAAGGATGGTCCTTAGGTGTAGCTCATGTTCTTCTTCTGATTTGGAATAGGTCAGAATGTCATCGATGAAAACAACAACAAACTTATCCAGGAAGTCCATAAAAATCTTATTCATGAGGTTCATGAAATAAGCGGGGGCATTGGTTAATCCAAAATACATGACAGTATACTCGTATAATCCATATCTGGTGGTAAAGGCAGTCTTTGGAATGTCCTCTGCGCGAATCTTGAGTTGATGATAACCAGTTCTAAGATCAATCTTAGAAAACACTTTGGCACTAGTCAACTGGTCAAACAGGTCTTCTATCTTCGGCACTGGTACTTGTTCTTGATGGTAACATCATTCAGCTTCCGATAATCTGTACACAAACGATTACCTCCATCTTTCTTGTCCACAAATAAAACAGGTGATATCCATGGCGACGCACTTGGTTGGATCAATCATGTCTCCAGCATAGCATCCAGTTTCTTCGTCAACTCCACTAGTTCAGACGGGTTCATACTATATGGTCTCTGGGCTATGGGTCCGATTCTAGGGATTAGTTCAATGATAAACTCGATATCCCGATCTGGGGGCATACCGGGCAAAACATCTGGAAATACATCGGGGTATTCATAGACTATTCTGACTTGCTCAATGGTTGGCTGGGCTAGACTCTTGTTGCACTTGAATTGATGGGGCAAGGTTTCAGATACATGCTCTACTGATATTCGCTGTACTGTTCATGGATTTACAAACATTACTTGTGCCACATAGTGGCTTTTGTTGTATATAATGAATCTTCAAGCTGTTGCCTGTTCGTGTGTTTGTTCATATCCTTGCTCTCTTTTCCTCTAGGTACCTTCGGGTGATGATCCCGTCGATACTTCGTCTGCGCCGCAGCTACGGCCATCCTTGGATGGTGCATCGCAGCTTGTATTTCTTCATGACCGCGTCCGTAGTCTTGAGAAGGAGTTTCTTGGCATCCGAGGCCACGCGGATGTTTGGAAGTCGAAGGCGGAGCGAGGCGCCGCTAGAGAGGAGTATCTGATGGGGGAGTTGTGGCGTTTGGCCGAACAACTTTAGTGTAAGTTTCTTCGAGCTGCTGGTCATTTTCGGATGCGCCTGTTGGCTTGTCATCTTACTTTGTAGGTGCTACAGGTGCTAACCTTGTTCCTAGGGAGGAAAAGGAGCGCGTTGCTGTTTGGATTAATTGCTTGACGCAGCAAGATATGGAAGCCAGTGGCTTTTTCTGGATGGACCGCGATCGTGCCATGGTCCTTGCGACTGTGCAGGATCGTGTTCACCAGGTGTCGCGGGTGCTGCGGCAAGTGAAGACTTCCTTGGCATCAATTCTGCACATAATGTTTCCCTTGGATGAGGCACCATCGACTCTCTGGGGCTTGTTGGCGAAGTTTCAAGATGTGCATCATGTTAGGGAGCTGGTGCGGCATCAGTTGGTTGCGGGGGTGAAGGCCGCGCTTTCCCTCATGCGGCTGCATCGCCCTGATGTAGATCTTGCTGCTGTTGCGGCTGGGCCACCTCCTCGGCCAGATGGTGGCATGTGGGACATGCCTCCGCACTATGCGGCTGTAAGGCAGTATGCCGAACAAGTTGTAGATCTCTTTGAGCATCGTGCGTTGGTGGTTCTTCATAATAGGTAGGGCCTATAAAAAAGATAGATGTAAAACTTGTATGTATTCGACTGGGCGTGTTATGCCCCTTGCTGTAAAGGTTGATTGTTCTTAGCACATGGTGCTTTTGTTTGTATGCATGCCCTTTTTGTTAGCCTGACGTGATCAACTACTCAGGTGTACACGCGTTATCCTCAGCCGATGAAGTCGTGAGGTGAGGGGAGCCCCCGAGTGTGTTGTAACATGAAGAAAATGCGAATAAGAGATAGATTTTTGGGGCAAGACACTTAGCTTTATTCATATCGTAATGAGGAGGTACATTGTTCGGCTGAGTAGCCTTGGCTGAATAGCCTTATTGAAAGTAAAAAGGGGGGGTAGTTAGGGGTAGAAGCGTCGCAGTTGTGCGACGTTCCATGGGTTGGAGTATGCAACTCCAGACTCCACGTGCTTGAGGCGATAGGCGCCACCTGGGATGACTTCGGTGACGACGTAGGGTCCTTCCCAGGGTGACTCGAGCTTCTTCGGTCATTCTTGCTTGAGTCGTGAGACTAGGTCTCCTTCGACGAAGGACCTTGGACGCAGCCGGCGGCTGTGATAGTTGCGGAGGCTCTGCTGGTAGACCGCCGATCGGGATGCGGCGATGTCGCGTGCCTCATTGAGTGTGTCGACGGCATCTTCAAGTGTGGCCGTCGATTCGACTTCGCTGTAGGCGATGACCCGTGGGGCCTTGTGGCGTACTTCTGCAGGCAACACGGCTTCGGCTCCGTGCACCATGAAGAAAGGCGTGTAGCCAGTTCAGCTATTTGGCGTTGTGCGCATGCTCCAAAGGATGGAGGGTAGCTCTTCTGGCCAGGCTCCCGCAAGTCGCTGGAGCGGGCTCATCAGGCATTTCTTGATGCCGCCGCCGACGAGGCCGTTGGCCTTTTCGACCTGCCCGTTCGTTTGCGGGTGCGCCACTGAGGCGTATGTTATGTTGATCCCGAGGCCTTCGCAGAAGTCCTGGAATTCTTTGGAGATGAAGTTTGATCCGTTGTCGGTGATGATGCTGTGCGGTACGCTGAACCTGTAGACTATGGATTCGAAGAATTTCACGGCCATTTTACCCTTTTGATTAGTAACGGGCATGGCCTCAATCCACTTGGTGAATTTGTCGACTACGACCAGGAGGTAGAAGTGGCCTCCTTTCGATCGAGGACTTGCGCAATTTGCCGATCATGTCGAGGCCCCATTGGGCGAAGGGCCAGGCCAGGGGTATGGGCCTGAGCTCCGATCCGGGTGCGCGCGGTTTGTCTATGAACCTCTGGCATCTGTTACACTTTCGGACGATGTCCTTGGTGTCGTTCATGGCCGTTGGCCAGTAAAACCTAGCTCGCAGAGCTTTGGCGACGAGGGCACGGCTGCCCGCATGATGGCCGCAGATGCCCTCGTGGATGTCTTGGAGAATAGTTTTGCCGTCACCGATGGTGACGCACCTTTGGAGTATACCCGAAATGCTGCACTTGTACAGTCGCCATTGATGATGGTGAAGGCCTTGGACCGGCGAGATATGCGCTGGGCATCTGTCGGGTCATCAGGCAGTTCCCTGTCTATCAGGAATCGGAGGTATGGTTGTGTCCATGTTTCTTTGACTGCCATAACCTGCATCAGGTTGACCACTGCGACCTCTGTGTCGAGTTTTTCTGGTCCTTCCTGTCCTTCGGGTAGCGCAGCCCCCGAGTGTTCTGCTTCTTCAGGTGCTCCCTTGGGGAATTTCTTTTTGATGGATGGCACGCAGATCTGTTCAAGGAACACACCTGGTGGCACCCACGCACAGGTGGAGCCAATGTTGGCGTCTGTCGGCTTCTTTGTTGCTTTCTCTTCCAACGTGCCGAAGCTCGCAGCCGTCAAAGTATCTTTCGAGTGAGTTGTAGAGTGCGCGGTACGCGATCATGTTGGCGGCGTGCTTGTCGCACTCGTTCATCGTCTGCTAGACCACGAGATTTGAGTCGCCGTAGATGACTAGGCGCGTTGCGCCGCAGATCTTGGCCATCCTCTTGCCGTGGATGGGGGCCTCGTATTCGGCTTCGTTGTTGGAATCTCGAAATTTCATCCGGAGAACGTACTTCATATTGTCGCCCTGCGGGGATGTTAGTATGACTCCGGCTCCTGCTCCTACCTCGCGCTTGGAGCCGTCGAAGTGCATCGTCCATGACTGTGTCATGTCCGGGGTATCCGGCAGATGCAGATCCATCTAGTGGACGAGGAAGTCCGGAAGGACCTGGGACTTGATCGCATGGCGCTTCTCATAGACTATGTATAGAGGTGACAACTCGATGCCCCACAGGGCCACGCGTCCTGTGGCCTCCGGGTTGTTCAGGATGCTGTTCAGGGGTGCTTCATTGACGACCATCACCTGATGCTCCTGGAAGTAGTGGCTCAGCCGACGATCCGTCATGAACATGCCGTAGGCAAGTTTCTAGTAGTGAGGGTACCTCTGCTTTGTCGGCGTCAATACCTTGCTGAGGTAGTAGATTGGGCGTTGGACCCCATGGGTCTTGCCATCTTCGGGTCGTTCCACCACGAGCATGGTGCTTACCACCCGGTGTGTAGCTGCTATGTATAGCAGTAGAGGCTCGCGCTCCTTTGGCGTGACCAAGATGGGTGAGGTGGAGAGTAGCCACTTCAGATCTTTGAATGTGTCGTCCGCTTCGGGCGTCCACTCGAATTTGTCTGCCTTGCGTAGCAGCTGATAGAAAGGTAGGGCTTTTTCGCCCATGCGGATGATGAACCTGTTCAATGCCGCGATTCGCCCAGCGAGCTGCTGGACGCCTTTGAGGTTCTTCGGCTTCTCCATGGCCATTATGGCTCGGATTTTCTTCGGGTTCGCCTCGATCCCTCGCTGGGAGATGAAGTAGCCGAGCAGTTGGCTAGATGGGACGCCGAAGGCGCACTTTTCTGGGTTTAGCTTGATCTTGTATCGATCAAGGTTGTCGAACGTCTCGCGGAGATCGTCAATCAGTGTCTTGGCCTCCCTTGTCTTGATTACTATGTCGTCGACATAGACTTGTATGTTGCGGCCGATCTGGTTCTTCAGGCATGCCTGCATGCATCGCTGGTACGTGGCACCTGCGTTCTTCAACTCGAAGGGCATTGTGTTGTATCAGAACACTTCGAACGGCGTGATGAACGCCGTTTTCTCCTGATCTTCGACCTTCAGTCGAATCTGGTTGTAGCCTGAGTAGGTGTCGAGGAAGGAGAGCTTCTCGCATCCAGCAGTCGAATCGATGATCTGATCGATCTGAGGGAGAGGGAAGTGATCCTTCGGGCAATGCTTATTCAGCGATGTGAAGTCCACGCACATCCGTAGGATGTCCGTGTCCTTTTTAGGGACCATCACGGTGTTGGCCAGCCACTCGCTCTCCTTGATCTCTCTGATGAAGTTAGAGTCGAGCAGTCTGTTGACCTCGACTCCGATGGCTTTAGCCCGTGGCTCGGACAGTCGTCGGATGGACTGTTTGACGGGCTTGGCGTCTAGAAATACGTTAAGTGCGTGCTCGGCGAATTCCCCAGGAATTCCTAGCATGTTCGCAGGACACCAAGCGAAGATTTCCCAGCGCTCACGGAGGAATTCGACGAGCGCGCTTTCCTATGCGGGGCTAAGGACGTTGGTGATCAACGTCGTCTTGGAGGCGTCTGTCGGGTGGACCTGCAGCTTCTTTATGTTGACTATGGAGTCGAAGGACATGTCAGGTGCGTTCTGCCTTGAGACTGGGGTTGCCCCGTTGTCTGTCACCTCTCGGAGCCTTATGAGCTCCTCCTGCATGCCGAATGACTGGGAGATTCTATTGAAGTCCCAGTCGCAGTGATTCGATCGGGTGAAGCTCCCGTGGACCGTGATGACACCCCTAGGTCCTGGCATCTTGAGTAGCAGGTACGCGTAGTGCGGTACTACCAGGAATCGTGCGAATGCCACGCGCCCGAGGATGGCGTGGTATTGTGATGGCTAGTCCACCACTTCGAATTCGAGTCATTCACACTGAAAGTTATCGGGCTTGCCGAAGATGATGTCGAGCCATATCTTTCCCAGGGGGAATATGCCCTTCCCTCGGACGATGCCGTGGAACATTGTGTCAGATTGTTCCAGGCTGCACAGCGGGATCCGCATTGCTGCCAAGGTGCTAGCAAACATCAGATTGATGCCGCTGCTGCCATCCATGAAGATGCGACTCATCTCGAGCCCTCCGATCTGTGGCTCGAGCACCAGGTCAGCATGACCTGGGCGAGGGACCTGGCGGGGGTGATCCGAACGGCTGAACGTGATGCAGGACTCCGAACCGCTGAGGTACTAAGGGATGGCGGGTGGAGCGGTCACAGCCAGACTGACCTGACGGGTGATTTTCTTTTGCACCCTGTTTGTTGGGCGCCCCTTTTGGATCATCAGTGACCCTTTCGGCACGGGGTACTCGTTTCCTCCGTTGTTCTGCGCGGGTGCGATTGGGTGATTCGAAGGTCCCACGGGTGGTGGTGGAGGAGCTCCGTGGGCGATGTCACCTGGTGCGGGTGCGTTCCCGTACCCAGGGTTCGGGGCTTGCTGCCTCATCTGGGACATGCTCTCGCTGAGTTTCTGGAACTCGCGGCAGTCTTTGAGCATGTGGCTTGCCTTATTTTTACCATCTTGCTTGTCGATGTAGAAGTGGATGGTGCATGGGCCCGATAACTTGTCGTATGCCGAGGGTTCTTCGTCGCGGCTGCGGCGTTTCCATGGCTGCGATGGGCGTCCTTCATCGCGGAAGTTGTTTCCACGGTATCCGCCGTTGCTGCGGTTTCCTTCGCTGCGGGGGTCGGCGTAGCCAGCCGCGACCATGTCGGGTCCATCGCGATCATCGTAGAAGCGCGATCTTCGCTTGCTACGGCGTTCACGTCGGCGGCCGTAGTCATCTTCCTCCTCCGATTGTGCTCGGTGGACGGAGTCCTCACCATCTGCCCACCTGTTGGCGATGTCCATGAGGTGGTCGAGTGTCTTGGGCTTGACGCGCCCAAGTTCTTCCTTGAAGTCTTGGCGTTTGACGCTGTCCTTGAAGGCGTCGATTGCTCTCTCCTCAGAGATTTGCGCCGCGGAGTTCTTGGTGTTGGACCAGCGTAGTATATACGAGCAAATGGATTCGCCCGTTCGCTGGGTACATGCCCTCAGCTCTTCGATTGAGGCTGGCCTCTTGCTGGTGCCCTTGAAGTTTCGGATGAAACTGTACACCAGTTCCTCCCAGCTTCGGATGGATCCCGAGGATAGGCTGCTGAGCCAGATTCGGGTTGTGCCTGTCAACTGCAACTGAAGGCATTGCAGGGTGGTGTTTTTGTTTCCGCCGTGCAGCTTGAGGGACGACAGGTGGTCGCTGAGCCACGCCTTAGGGTCCTGCGTGCCATCAAACTTCGGAGTGTTCGAAGGAAGCTTGAAGTTCCACGACATCCACGTCCGCCGAACGGATCTGCTAAAGCATCGAGCTCCGCAGAGTCCTTCATCGTCGTCCTCTTCGGATTCGGACAAGCATACGTGCTTGGCGCGTGCCTTGTCAATCTTGTGTTGGGTGAGCTCGCTTCGAGCGTCGTAGTCGCGGCTGTGACGCCGCGAGCTTTTGTGCCATCGAGGTAGGTCGTGTTCTTCCTCGTCCGATGAGGGTGTGGGACTGTGGTTGAATCTAACCGCAGCCTTATTCTTCGGCTCCACAGGGACTTCTCCGTGGAGCGCAGCTCCGACGAGTCCAAGTCCGGCTAGTGCGGAGTTGTGCATGGCCCTCTTCGGGTCCACCACCGGAGGTGGATGGGACGCGAGTTATGTGGTGGCTGCCATGATCGCAGCCTGAGGCGTCTTCGGGATGACGTTGCCGTTGGCATCCATCTCCATGAAGAATGTGTTGAGGGTTTGGGTCACCTCACGACGTGCGGCGGGGTCCATGTTATCTACGTGAGAACGATGCTTGTTGGTGTGGTTGTCGTGCGAGCTAGAGCCGCCAACGGTAGAGAGCGCAGCTCGCCGCGCGCTGGACTCCGAGGCTGCTTGCTTGCGTTTGTCAAGCACCTCTTGCATCTTCACCTGCTTTTTGTGCTCTTCGATGAGGAGCAGGTGGTATGCCATTAGTAGGTCCCGTGAGGCACCCATAGGCAGGATCTTGTTGCCCGCCACGGCTTCGCGTGCTTGGTTCCATCCTTCCTCGCTGAGGTGGATTACCCGATTGGCATCAGTGTCATCCTCGTTGGGCGGGGGGGATTGGTCCCTCTTGTTTTCGCCGTTACTACCCTGTGGGTTGGGTGGCGGGTTGGGTTGGTGCTGATCCACGTCGCTCTGGATGACCACGGCGCATTGGTAGCATCCATAGGTCGGATTGCTGCTGCCGCAACTTTTGGATCCGGAACCGTAGGTCCCTTCATCCGATGGTGGATCACACAGATCTGAGTTGCAACTGCTACTGTCATAGGACTCATCTTTCGATGGTGATGTGCGTAGCACGGGATGCGGAGACCATGAGGCGGGCCTGATTGATGGCAGTGGCACCCTCTCTAGGAGGCGGAGAGTGCCGGTCTGTCCCACCTGGAAGCAGAAACTGCCGAAAAGAATTTCGAGCCCGTCGCCTACGGGCTCGAAGTCCTTCATGGTGGCTGGCGAGTGGGCGGTGAAGTCAAATGCGCCGAAGAGGAGATGGCTCTCCGTCGCCGAAGAATTGTAGATCGCTTTGGTTGGAACCATCACGATCGCACAATCAACGCCCCCAGTTCCCACAGACGGCGCCAATTGACGAGGATCGATCTCGTCAATGCCCATTGTTATGAGCTTGGGTTTTGGAGAAGATGGGGATGCTGGAGATCGTGGAACAGTTAACAGACAAGCAACCAGGGGACACGAGATTTACCCAGGTTCAGGCCCCCAGAGGGAAAAACCTACTCCTGCTTGTCTTCTCTTGATTACGACGGAACCGAAAGTTACAGGGGTGCGCAGATGCAATCTGGCGTGGAGGTGTGTATGCGGTGGTATGCGAGGTGCCCTCCTCGTCGTGCCCTCCTAGCCTTTATATAGAGGTAGGCAGGTCTCGGGCATAGATCGAGTCGGTTACATGTTTAGGGTTTTCCCCCTTTGAATATTCTATCTAATCTAGTCTTGTTCTCCAAGGATCCGAAGGCGTCATGGGCTTGGGCCACCCGAAAGTCTTCATGGGCCGTGTATATTTTCATGGGCCTTCCTTGGGCTGGACCAGGTATGCTGATGTCGTGTACCCGTAGGGCATAACCATGTCACTTGGCACAGTCAATTAATCCTTTATGTTTCGACATCCAATCCATTCCTAGTACTACTTCCAAACCTTTAGTTCCAAGTACTATTAGATTAGCATAAAAATCTATGCCATGGATTCGGATAGGTACGGCCTTGCAAATTTGTCTAGATTTGGTGGTTGAACCAGGTATTTGAACTATCATAACATGCTTCAATTTGGTGGGTTGAATCTTACTAGTGCATGCAAATTCTTCGGTAACAAATGAGTGCGATGCTCCAGAATCAAACAACACTCTGGCAAGTACTGAGTTAACAGAAAACATACCCAGCGCGACATCTGGCGCTTCTTGGGCTTCTTCAGCATGCATGAGAAAGAGGCGGCCGTTGTGGTTGAGCAAATTCCCTGGGGCAAACCTTCTTCTAGGCTGAACACGACGCTGCTACTTAGCTGGGGCATTTGCATTGTGGGCTGCAACAATCTTCTTGGCTCACTCATTGTAATAGTGACCCTTGGTTTCACATTCATAACAAGTCACCTGAGACTTGTCCTTTGCTGCAATAGGCACAACATTGCTTCCAGTCCTTGGGGCAGTGTTGGTGTTGGTGGCGACATTGTTGTTGTTGAACTTCGGTGGGGTACAATTGAAATTGCTGGGGTTGCCGGGGTTGTTGTGATTTCCTCTGGGCCTTGGGTTTCCTCCTCCACGGTTGGGATAGGTTGGACGGTTCATCGGGGGTCTATTGGTTCTTGGGGCAAATCCTGGAGATGGGTTGGGGCGATACTTTGGGGTATGATGGGTTCCTGGTTGATGCATTATGCAACGCTTGCAGTTCTCATTAGCTTGGTTGATCTTGCCTTCCATCTGAATGGCGGAATCCACTAAGGCTTCAATATCAGCAAATGGGATATTGACCAACACTGTCTGCATCTCATCATGCAGACCATTCAAGAACCTCTCCTTCTTCTTGGCTTCGGTATCTATCTCATCTGGTGCATACCTAGCCAATGACAAAAATTTGTCACGGTACTCCACTACAGTCATCCTTCCTTGCTTCAGTTCCATGAATTCATCTCTCATCCTCTTGATCAACCGGTGGCACATGGGTTCTGCTAAACTTAATTTTGAACTCTTCCCAAGTCATCATCTGACCTCCATTCATGGCACGAACGTTGTTCCACCATGCTCTTGCATCTCCGGCCAAATAGTGGGTAGCAAACAATACTTTCTCGTTGGCTTCCACTCCTACAACTTCTAGGTTGTTTTCCATGGTTTGCAGACAATCATCTGCATCGAGGGGCTCTTCAGACTTAGTGAAAATGTATGGATTAGTGTTCTGGAAATTCTTGAGCTTGGACCCATGGCTGTCCTGATTTCCATGGCCTTGATTGTTGTTGGCCATCTGAGCTATGTGCTAAAGGGTGGGTAAGTTGGCTTGATGTTTGGCTCTTTCAGCTTCGCGGTCTGAAACCAACATTTGCAAGATTTGCAACATCGGGTCCGGGGATGAACTTCTTCCTCCGTGAGGCATCTGAAGATTGAGATAGATCATGAGAAAAGAGGGAAATTTCTAAGGTTCAAGGTTTTGGTGTTTGAAAAGTTTTCAAAGTTTGACTCAGATTTTTCTTGCAACTTGCTTTTCATTCATTCATAGCACACGATACAGACACACACCACAATAAAGGAAAACATATGGTTTTAAGAACCATTCTGGGAAACTAAGATATAGTGGGACCGAATACAACTCCCTAACATTAGTGCTGAAGTGCTACTACTCCTCGGAGTCGGTGCCCTCATCATCATTATCGATGAAGGCGAAGTCATCCTCATCAATGAAGAAGTTCATGTCATGATCCTCCAGAAAGTCATCATCGTCACTGAGATAGGAGTAGGGTGAGACGTTGGAAACATATCTATAATTTTTGATGCTCCATGCTTGTTTAATATCTACTTTTCTTTACTTGTCCACACTTTGAGGTGATTTTTACATGTTTTCTGGTACTAACCTATTAACAAGTTGCAATAGTGCCAGATGCCTAATTTCTGCTGTTTTTGGTTTCAGAAAAGTTCGTAAAGAAATATTCTCGGAATTGGACGGGACGAAGGACAAAGTCAATAACTTTCTGGGGGGGGGAACAAGAAGTCCAGAGGAGAGGCGAGGAGGCGTGCCAGGGCGGCTAAACCCCCCTAGGCGCAGGTGGGCCCTATCCCGAGCCTGGGTAGGGTTTGCCCCCTCTGGCTGCCGCCTCGGTCTCCCCCTTCGCCTATAAGAAGCCCCCGATGCAGAAACTCTCAGTACCCGATCAATATTCCACGAAACCGTCTGTAGCCGCCGCCACAATCGTCCCTAGATCAGGAGGGATCTGAAGCTCTTCCCGGCACCCTGCCGAAGGGGAGATCATCCTGGAGGCCTTCTCTCCGGTATGATTTGTGAGTAGTTCCACCTTGGACTATGGGTCCATGTAGTAGCTAGATGTTTGTATCTCCTCCTTTGTGCTTTCATTTATAGATCTTGTGAGCTCCATTCATGATCAAGATCTAATCTATTTGTAATCATGCATGTTGTGTTTACCGGGATCTGATGGATATTGAGATTATTATGTTAGTTTGATTAATGGTTCTATCTTTATGATTCTATCATGTCTGTGTTGTTTGTGATCTTGCATGCTATCTGTTGCTAGTGGTTATCTTGGCCAAGTAGTTGCTAGTGACTCCAAGAGGGAGTATTTATGCTCGATAGTTGGTTCATGCCTCTAGTTTCCAAGGGAAGTGACAATAATCTCTTCGGTTGTAGATGTGCTGTTGCTACTAGGGAGAAAACAAGGGTCTCTTGTTCATGGAACATGTGGACTGTTTACCTTACACACTTTGCTTAAAGCAGTTGTCTATTGCTTGCAACTTAATACTGGAGGTGGTTCAGATGACAACCTGAAGGTGGACTTCTAGTCATAGATGCAGTTGGATTACAATCTATGTATATTGTTGTATTGCCCAATCAACCTCATAGGATCTTTCTGGCTAGTAATTGCATTGTTATGCCTTGCTCAGTTCCTGACAATTGCCTCGCTGTAATTTGTTTACCCTCATGCCATGTTGTTTATCCAAGGAGAGCACCTCTAGTGAACTATGGACCCCGTTCCAATCTTTACCATTGATACATCTTCCACTGTTACTTGTTTACTTGCTGCAAACCATTACCTTCCACACCATACGTTTAATCCTTTGTTACAGCAAACCGGTGAGCTTGACAACCTCACTGATTCGTTGGGACAGAGTCTTGAGTTTGTGTTGTGCAGGTCTCCACGTTGCTTCCAACACCTATGTGACGTTTCCTTCCTCCTTCTGGTTCGATAACCTTGGTTTCTACTGACGGAAATCTTGCTGCTGTACTCTTCATACCTTTCTCTTGGGGTTTCCAACGAAGCACTCTTCCTCCCTGTTGAGTGTAGCATCAAGTAATTTCCGGCGCCGTTGCCGGGGAGGCTAAGGGCGTCTTCACTAGGGGAGTCCTTCACTTCCTTTCTCTTTACTTTGTTTTTACTTTTTTTGTTTCTTTTGCTTGGTTTTGTTTTCCTCTTTCCAAAAAACCCAAAAAAATAGTCTAGTTTGGTTTCCTTGCTTTATTCAAAAAACACAAAAAAAATTAGTTCCTACTCTAGTTGTTGGTTTGTTGCCTTGCTTAATCATGCTTTCTATCAATGGATGGTTTCTTTGAAACTAGTTCTTATTGGCAAGGTGGGTTCACAGAAGAACAAAAGTATTATTATAAGGAATACAGTTTGTCACAAAAAGGGAAGCACTTATGGGAATAAATTGATAAGTTGAATACTATTGCTAGAGACGTGTGCTCTACTTATAATGTTACTTATTGCTTTGATAAGTCTTGTTGCTGTAGGAGGTATAAACACCTTCCTTTTCAATGTGAGTATAATGATAATGTTACCATATCTTCTTATGTTAAGGGTAATTATGACTTTTATAATGTGGAACAAATTGAAGAATTTATTGCTTTCAAGGGTGCATTTGAACTTGCTAGCTTGCTTGAAAATACTGATGATGCACCTTATGAACATGAGGTTTATGAGATACTAAAATTCTGCTTTGATAATTACAAGGAAGAAAATGGCTATATTCTTGAATATTTTAATAGATGCTTTCCACAAATGGAAGATACTAATGCCTTGCAGGAGCCTATGGAAGAAGAAATTGTTGAAACTGGAAGCTCATTAGATGAAAAAGAGGAGGAGTGTGATGAACAAAAGGAGGAAGAATGGATCTACCCATGCCTACCTTCCAATGAGAGTAACTCTTTACCTCTTATATTATTTGATTGTCCCCCATGCTTTCCAAAGAAAGACTCTTATGTTCCCGTGGATCCTTTTGAAATATCTACTTTGGATTGAACCTTTGAAGGTTTTAATCCCACTATTTTTTAGCTTGATAGAAATTATGTGTTTGTGGATCATGAAAAGCCTGCTTTATGTGATAGTTATATTGTTGAGTTTATTCATGATGCTACTGAAAGTTATTATGAGAGAGGGAAACATGGTCTTATGTATCTCAACAATATTAAGTTTCCCCTCTTCATGTTGAAAATCTTGAAGTTGCACTTGTTGTTTTCCCATTCTTGTTACTATGTGCTTCTTTGATTTATTTTCTTACAAGATACCTATGCATAGGAAGTGGGTTAGACTTAAATGTGTTTTCAATTTGCTTTTTGATGCTCTCTTTGACTTCAATTGATAATTCTTATGAGAGCATCTTCTCAAACTTTATGTGCCTAACTTAAAGGCGTTAAAGAAAAGTACTTGTTGGGAGATAACCCAAGAGTTTCCTTGAGTTTTGGAAGTTATTACTTCTTTAATGACCTCTCCTTATCCTTTTTGTTTGCTTTTTGTGCCAAGAATGACCTCTAATGAGAGGGAAGTAAGATTTGGGGAGTTGCTGTCCCGAAACAGATTTCTGTCTTCCACAAAAAAAATCCGTGAGGACTCTCTGTAACTCGGGTTGAGCTCAAAATTTACGAATAAATCCCCCAGTATGTTATCTAACTTTAATTAGTTCAACACCTTTTGATTTGAGCAACAGAATATGTTCAAAAAAATTTGTTTCTACCTGCTGGTCTGTTTTGACAGATTTCTGGCATTATTTGCATTTGCTTCTTATTGATTCCTTTTTGAGCTCTCTTCAGGTAAATTGAGTTTATTTTAAGGAGTTACTTTAGTAGCTTGTGTTTTTAGTAAAAAGCCTTGCTGTTCGAAAGCTTTGCCAGTGGTCTAATATCTTTTGAATAAGCTAATGTTGCTAATGAAGATTGTGTGAAGTTTTGTATGAAGGAAAAATTTCAGGTGTAGAGAGAGAATGATGCAATGAGATGAGGAATATACAAAATCTCAAGCTTGGGGATGCCACCATGGTGTCACCCCAAGAAATATCCAAGAGGTACAAGCTTAAAATCTTGGGGATGCCCAATGCATCCCCTTCTTCATCAATAAAAAGCTCAGGTCTGTCTAGACACTTCGTTTTTATTGTTTCATGCACAGTTGTGTTGTTCTTGGAGCGTCTTAGTTTACGTTTGCTTTGCTTAGTTTGTTTAGTTTGCTTTAGTAGTTTGGACCCCTGCTCTCTCTTTGTTGTTTTGCAAATAAGTTTTCTTGGTGTTTGGAAGGGAGTAGTAAGTTCTTGCTTGAAGTGCAAGAGGAGCTTGCATTGACTATGACTTAGACTTTAGCATGACATGCTAGGTGTTGTTTTAGCATTATGCTTAGTGATTATTGCTGTAGCATGTCTTGTTCCAAACAATTGGGATTGCTTAGTGTGCCTTGAAGAAATTATGCGTTGTTTAGCATGCAAAAGCATAGTATTGTTGTATTCTCCTTTGATGTTTTGCTTGGGTTGACTTGGCACATGCTTACACCATGTTATGACTATGACAAGTCACCATTAGCCTCTATGATCATTTAGTCCTTGACTTGTAGTACCACTCTTTGCTTTGATTAGTTTGCTTTGTTGCATTTCATAATTATGGCCATTATTGCTCTATTAGTTGGTTGCTCCCAGTCTTTTGCTAGCCTCCACTTGTATGAGTAAGTTAAACTCATGCTTCCAACTCCCAAGAAACCAAGATATTCCAAAGTGTCCACTATAAACTCCTATGCATGGTGTGTTACACCATTCCAAGTATATTCTTGTTTTCAACTATCTTCCAATTAAAAACTATTTTGTTATGTGAAAACTTAGTGATTAAAGCCCTCACGAACTTGATGGCACATTTTATTCTTTGCCCCTAATAAACTTGAACCATTGAGGCAACTTTGTTGTATATGCTTGCACTAATAAGTTGGGATTAGCAGAACCGTGCTATCACGGGGAATGTTTTCAACATTGCACTTGTACTTTTTGTACTCTGTTGATATCATGCTCTTTTGTCTATGGATGTTACCGGTGTGAAATGAAGTGGGAACTTGTAAGTCCATGGAATTTGTATTCTGTGTTAGAGAAACGCCTGGGCCGCTAGCCTAAGCCATGCCTAATCATGGTGGAAACTTGCATCATCACCATAGTGACATCTATGAAGCATTCTTCTTATAAAAAAGAGAGACACATTGAGAAAAGAGGAAAGAGAGAAAAAAACACCATATTCCCATGGTACATAAGAAGATTTGCTGAGATGCTCATTGTCTACTTGCCTTGTCATTTTGGTTATGGGAAATCTCCTGTACCATGTGCAAGGGGTACCCCGTTGGCGGTTCTCAATGATATGCAAATACTTACAGTGACAAGAAATTGCCTCGGCCCTAAGTTTAGTATCCATGAGGTGTAGCCCTCATAGTCAAGGGACTTGAGATTGCCAACTTATACTTTGTCAAGCATATACTCCAGCTTTGCCACTTTAACCTTAACCACTTCAAGATTCTTATGATAGGGGCAATGAGGGCCGAAAGCTAATAAGTACCATAATTTTTGGAAGCTCTTTTTGAAACTTGTAATCCCTGCTTCCTTTACAAAAGGCCTTTCTTCCACCACTATTGAGTCTTCACCTTCTGCCTTTAGGCACCATTAAGAGAGCATAGTTGTCATTCTGTGTGCAATGTTCCAAAGCTTATTAATTGATGCATATTGTGTTATTACTTGTTCTTGTGCTACTTGTTTCTAGTCACCCATGTGAACTTTGCAGGTGTCCTATGCTTTGTATTGCTACTCTATGAGGGACAAGATGATTGCTACTATGCTATGTTTTCTGCATGTGAAACAAACAAACATTTTTCAATGCATATTATTCATGATCTTTGTTTGTAGCTTGCCATGTTGCATGCATAGTTACTATGTCCTATTGTTAGAACTCCATATTTCATGCACATGTTTAGAGTTCTTTGATCCCAGCTTTCAATGCTTGCAAATGGTTGGATCTTTATGAAGGGTTTCGCGGCATAGTAAATCAAAATTTTCTACGGATGCGAACAGAGGGAAGCCAAGATCTAATATAGGAGATGCAAACAACGAGAGAGATTGGATTAGATCTTCATACCCTTGAAGATTCGCACAGCGGAACGTTCGTCGGAACGTGGGTGATGTAGTCGTACTTGCTTCTCCTCCTCGCGATCCGATCCGATCTAGCACCACAAGTGGCGATGCCTCCGTGAGATGCACACGTGCAACACCTCGACGTCTCCTCCTTCCTTGGTCCAGCAAGTATGGTGGAGAGATGGGTTGGATCTACAACGCGACGGCGCGGTGCAATTGGTGGAGAGTTTCTGCAGTGGGGCTTCGCCTACACGCAGTCGGGAGGGAGAGAGAGAGAGGAGGGCAGCAGGGCGACTAGGCTTGAGGGGAAGGTACGGGTGGGGGGGTGCGCCCCAGCCCTCTATATATAGAGGGGTGGGCGCCTGCCCTAACCCCTCCCCCAAGCCCTAGGCCGGCGACCAAAGGAGGGAGGAGTGGGGGGCAAGGAAACCCCCCCTTCTAGAAGGTCCAATGGGGCCTTGTGCCCCTGGCCCAAAGCGGCCAGGGCACTCCCTCATAGGCCCATGCCTCTCCCAGAAGGTGGGACCACGTTGGCTCCCTTCCGGAAGGTTCTAGAAGCTTCCGGTACAATACCGATTAACCTGGAACAATTCCGAACTCCAAAAACTGCACTGCCTTATATGAATCTTATTCTCCGGACCATTCCGGAACCTCTCGTGATGTCCCGGATCCCATCTGAGACTCCGAACAAAAACTCATAAACCAATTATCCAATCTATCCTAGCGTCGAGACACGTTAAGTGTGTGACCCTTCGGGTTCGAGAATATGCAGACATGATCTTCTATCAATAATCAACAGCGGGGTCTGGAAACCCATATTGACTCCCACACATTCATCGATGATCATATCGGATGAACCAAGATGCCAGGATTCAATCAATCCCATATATATATTCCCTTTGTCTCGCTATATTTTACTTGCCCGAAATTTGATCGTCGGTACCGTCATACCTAGTTCAATCTCATTCACAGCAAGTACTTTACTCGTTCCGTAATCCGATATCACTTTGTGATTAACTCCTTAACCACATGCTTGCAAGCGGTGTTGATATCAATTACCGAGTGGGCCCGAAGTATATCTCTCCAACTTGGGAGGGACATATCCCATCTCGATACATACAACCCAACAGGTACTTTCCGATCACCCGAGAGACACCTTTATGATCACCCTCTCATAGGATGGCATTTGATGACCTCAAATCTTTCTTCCGATACCAGGGAGTTGTATTATCTCATGGTCTAAAGAATACAATATTTGACATAAGAAAAGCTTCGCAAAGATGAACACGATGACACGATCTAATTGCTTTGCTTAGTTTGGGTTTGTCCATCATATCATTCTCCCAATGATATGATCTCATTATCAATTGACAACTCATGTCTATGGTTAGGAAACCTTAACCATCATTAATCAATGAGCTAGTCCATAGAGGCGTACTAGGGACACGGTGTTGTTCACAAACCACACAAGTATTAAAGTTTCCGCTTAATACAATTCTAGCATGGAATATAAACATTATCATGAACAAGAATTATAATAATAACAACTTTATTATTGCCTCTAGGGCATAATTCCAACAGTCTCCCACTTGCACTAGAGTCAATAATCTAGTTTACATCTGGCAACAATCTCACACCCATGGCACTAAGGTGCTGATCATGTTTTACACGTGGAAGAGGTTTAGTCAATGGATCTGCGACATTCAGATCTGTATGTACTTTGCTAATCTTCAGATCTCCATCTGCTATATAATCTCGGATTATATGAAACTTGCAGTTGATATGCTTGGTCTTTGGATGATATCTTGGTTCCTTAGCGAGTGCTATGGCGCCAGTGTTGTCACACAGTATCTCCAGTGGGTCCAATGCACTTGGAACCACGCCAAGCTTAGTGATGAAGTTCCTGATCCAAACTCCTTCACTTGACGCTTCTGCAGCAGCCATGTATTCCGCTTCTACTGTAGATCCCGCGATCACGCTTTTCTTGCAGCTTCTCCAGCTCACAGCTCCTCCATTCAAAATATATACGTATCCTGTCTGAGATTTAGAATCATCCTTGTCGGTGTCAAAACTAGCGTCGACGTAACCTTTTACGACGAGCTGCTCATCACCCCCATAGACTAAGAACATTTCTTTAGTCCTATTTAGGTACTTTAGGATGTTCTTTACGGCTGTCCAGTGTTCCACTTCTGGATCACTTTGATATCTGCTCGTCAAACTAAGAGCATTGGACACATCCGGTCTAGTACACAGCATGGCATACATGATAGAACCTATGGCCGAGGCATAAGGCACTTTGCTCATAGCTTCCCTATCATTTACCGTAGCTGGACACTGAGCCTTGTTCAATATCTTACCTGACAACATAGGCACTGAACCTTTCTTTGCCTTATCCATTCTGAACCTTTTCAGAACTTTGTCTAGGTATGTACTCTAGCTTAAAGCTATCAGGCGTCTTTGTCTATCTCTATAGATTTTGATGCCCAATATATAAGCAGCTTCACCTAGGTCTTTCATTGAAAAACACTTGTTCAAATAACTCTTCACATCGTTAAGCATGTTAATGTCATTTCCAATAATCAATATGTCATCCACATATAGTACCAGAAACGTCACCGAGCTCCCACTCACTTTCTTGTAGATGCAAGCTTCGTAGCAATTTGGAACAAATCCAAAGCTCTTGATCACTTGATCAAAACGAAGGTTCCAACTCCGAGATGCTTGCTTCAGTCCATAAATGGAACGTTGAAGTTTGCATACTTTATTAGTATCCTTAGTATCGACAAAACCTTCGGGTTGCATCATATACAACTCTTCATCAATGTTGCCATTGAGGAAAGCAGTCTTGACATCCATTTGCCATATTTCATAATCATGAAACGCAGCAATTGCTAATAAAATCCGAATGGACTTAAACATCGCTACGGGAGAGAAAGTCTCATCGTAGTCAACACCTTGAACTTGTCGAAAACCTTTCGTGACAAGCCGTGCTTTATAGACGGTAACATTACCATCCGCGTCCGTTTTCTTCTTGAAGATCCATTTGCACTCAACGGCCTTTCGGTTGCTAGGAGGGTCCACCAAAGTCCATACTTGGTTTTCACTCATGGATCCCATTTCGGATTTCATGGCTTCTAGCCATTTCTTAGAGTCTGGGCTCATCATCGCTTCCTCATAGTTCGTAGGTTCACTGTCTTCTACCAACAAGACAGTCAAGACAGGGTTGCCGTACCACTCAGGAGGGGCACGCGACCTTGTCGACCTACGACGTTCAGTAGCAGCATCGTCCAAAGCTTCATGATCCTTGTCATTAGCTTCCTCTATCGTTGGTGCAGGCGGCACTGGAACAATTTCAGGTGCTGCGCTACTCTCCAATTCAAGAGAAGGTTCAATAACCTCGTCTAGCTCTACTTTCCTCCCACTCACTTCTTTCGAGAGAAACTCCTTCTCAAGAAAGGAACCGTTCTTTGCGACAAACACTTTGCCTTCGGTTCTGTGATAGAAGGTACACCCAATAGTTTCCTTAGGGTATCCTACGAAGACGTATTTCTCCGCTTTGGGTTCGAGCTTGTCCGACATCAACTTCTTGACGTAAGCTTCGCATCCCCAAACTTTCAGAAACGACAACTTAGGTTTAGCACCAAACCACAGTTCATACGGTGTCGTCTCAACAGATTTAGATGGAGCCCTATTTAAAGTGAATGCAGCGGTTTCTAATGCATAACCCCAAAATGATAACGGCAAATCAGTAAGAGACATCATCGATCAGACCATATCTAATAGGGTTCGATTCCGGCGTTCAGACACACCATTGCGCTGTGGTGTTCCGGGTGGCGTGAGTTGAGAAACGATTCCGCTTGCTTTAAGATGCGTGAGAAAATCATAACTCAAATATTCACCTCCACGATCGGATCGTAGAAACTTAATCTTTCTGCTACGATGGTTCTCCACTTCATTCTGAAATTCTTTGAACTTTTCAAATGTTTCAGATTTATGTTTCATTAAATAGATATACCCATATCTACTTAAGTCATCGGTAAAAGTGAGAAAATAGCGATATCCACCGCGCGTCGAAACACTCATCGGTCCGCATACATCGGTATGTATGATTTCCAACAAGTACGTTGCTCGCTCCATCATACCGGAGAACGGGGTTTTGATCATCTTGCCCATGAGGCATGGTTCGCATGTGTCAAATGATTCAAAATCAAGAGACTCCAAAAGTCCATCAGAATGGAGTTTCTTCATGCGCTTTACACCAATATGACCTAGACGACAGTGCCACAAATAAGTAGTATTATCACTATCTACTTTGCATCTCGTAGCCTCAATGTTATGGATGTGTGTTTCATCCCTTTCGAGATTTAGAAGAAATAAACCATTCACAATAGGTGCATGACCATAAAAGATGTTACTCATATAAATAGAACAACCATTATTCTCCGATTTAAATGAATAACCGTCTTGCAATAAACAAGATCCAGAAATAATGTTCATGCTCAACGCAGGCACATAATAAAACTTATTAAGGTTTAAAATTAATCCCGAAGGTAAAACTAAGGAGAGCGTGCCGACGGCCATCACATCAACTCTTGATCTGTTTCCAACGCGCATCGTCACCTCATCCCTCGCAAGCCGCCGTCTATTTCGTAGCTCCTGTTTCGAGTTACAAATATTAGCAACTGAACCAGTATCAAATACCCAGGCACTACAACGAGGGCTAGTAAGGAAAACATCAATAACATGTATATCAAATATACCTTTGATGGTGCCAGCCTTCTTGTCCGCTAAGTACTTCGGACAGTTGCGCTTCCAGTGACCCTTGTCCTTGCAATAGAAGCACTTAGTGTCCGGCTTAGAACCAGACCTGAGCTTCTTCTCAGCAGGGGCAACGCGCTTGCCGCCGCCTTTCTTGAAGGGCTTCTTTGCACCCTTACCTTTCTTGAAGGTGGGGGGCTTGTTGACCATCAACACATGATTATCCTTTTTGATGTCCACCTCCGCAGCCTTCAGCTTTGCGAAGAGCTCGATGATCGTATCAGTGGAACCAATCTGATTGTGAGTCACTACAAAACTTTTGTAGCTGAGAGGGAGTGATTGCAGAACCCTGTCAATCTTGAGCTCCTCTAGAATCTTGCAGTCCAGTTGCTCAAGGCGTTGAGTGTAGCCCGACATCTTAATGGCGTGCTCACTAACGGAACTCCCTTCCTCCATCTTGCAGTTAAAGAACTTCTCATAGATCTCATATCTCTTAGAACGGGCCTGAGTCTGAAACATGGTTTTCAGCTCCTCGAGAATTTCAAAGGGCCCGGGATAGTCTTCAAAACGATTTTGAAGGTCCGATTCCATAGCAAACAACATGGTGCTCTTAATCACACCATAATCATCTTTGCACGACTGATAGACATCTTTCTCATCAGCCGGCACAGTAGCAGCAGGGGCGTCACCTAACGCATTCTCAAGGACATAGTCCTTTTGACCTATAGAGAGAATGATTCTCAGATTGCGGAACCAATTGGTGAAGTTAGACCCATTGTTTCTAAGCTTTTCCTTCTCAGCAAAAAACGTTGAAGTTGAAGTTGGACTTAGCCATTTGATCTACAATATTTGCAAGTTCAAATTAGACTATGTTCATGATAACTAGTTCAACTTTTAATCAAATTACTAGATGAACTCCCACTAAATTCAACATCCCTCAAGTTGTTTAGTGAACACGATCCAAATTCACTACACCTAATCCGATCTTCACGAGAAGAGATGTGGTTTCAATGGTGGACAACGAAGTGTCGATCATATCATTCATATGACTCATGCTTAACCTTTCGGTTCATGTGTTCCGAGGCCATGTCTGTACATGATAGGCTCGTCAAGTTAGACCCAAGTATTTCCGCGTGTGCAAAACTGGCTTGCACCCGTTGTATGTGAACGTAGAGTCTATAGCATCCGATCATCACGTGATGCTTGGACACGACGAACTTTCGCAACGTTGCATACTTGGGGAGAACACAGATTTTATCTTGATCTTTAAGTGAGGAATCATCTTATAATGCTACCGTCGTGATCTAAGCATAATAAGATACATAAAAGGATAAACATCACATGCATATAACTTTATGTGACAAGGTATAGCCAATCTTCGCGTAATGATCTCCATCTTGTGCGTGCCGGCATGATCTCCATCACTCCACCATGATTGCCTCCACCACGAATAGCAACTACAACTATTGCTAACTACTTAGCGATAAAGTGAAACTATTACATGGCGTATAAGAAGTTGACACACAGGTCATACACAATTATAAAGACAACCATATGGCTCCTGCCGGTTGTGTACTCATCGACATGCAAGTCGTGAAACATTACAAAACATGATCATCGCATACGATATACACATCACATCTTGGGCCATACCATATCACAGAAAACACTCCCTACAAAAACAAGTTAGACGCCTCTACTTTGTTGTTGCATGTTTTACGTGGCTTATGGGAGTAGCAAGCTAAGAACGATTCTTACCTACGGAAAGCCACAACAGTGATATTATGGTTGCCAAACTCCGGTGTAAATCCCATGACAACTATAGTGAGAGAAACTGGCATCCACCAGCCGCATGTGTGGAACAAGCCACACGTCAAGTGCGGAGCCGGTCTCGCGAACGACGTCTCGTAAGGTTGGCCTGGACCGCTTCAATCTCACTATCCCGCGTCATAAGAAGAACACAAACAAGAGGCTTGCAATATAAAACATCAACGCCCGCAACAACCATGTTGCGTTCTACTCGTGAAACACATCTACGCATAGATCTAGCTCTGATACCACTGAAGGGTTTCGCGACATAGTAAATCAAAATTTTCTACGGATGCGAACAGAGGGAAGCCAAGATCTAATCTAGGAGATGCAAACAATGAGAGAGATTGGATTAGATCTTCATACCCTTGAATATTCGCACAGCGGAACGTTCGTCAGAACGTGGGTGATGTAGTCGTACTCGCTTCTCCTCCTCGCGATCCGATCCGATCTAGCACCACAAGTGGCGATGCCTCCGTGAGATGCACACGTGCAGCACCTCGACGTCTCCTCCTTCCTTGGTCCAGCGAGTATGGTGGAGAGATGGGTTGGATCTACAACACGACGGTGTGGTGTAATTGGTGGAGAGTTTCTGCAGCAGGGCTTCGCCTACACGCAGTCGGGAGGGAGAGAGAGAGGAGGGCAGTAGGGCGACTAGGCTTGAGGGGAAGGTATGGGGGGGTGGTGCGCCCCAGCCCTCTATATATAGAGGGGTGGGCGCCTTCCCTAACCCCTCCCCCAAGCCCTAGGCCGGTGGCCAAAGGAGGGAGGAGTGGGGGCAAGGAAACCCCCCTTCTAGAAGGTCCAATTAGGGTTTATCCCTTGGTTGGCCAGCTGGGCCCTATGGGGCCTTGTGCCCCTGGCCCAAAGCGGCCAGGGCACTCCCTCATAGGCCCATGCCCCCTCCCGGACGGTGGGACCACGTTGGCACCCTTCCGGAAGGTTCTAGAAGATTCCGGTACAATACCGATTAACCCAGAACAATTCCGAACTCCAAAAACTGCACTGCCTTATATGAATCTTATTCTCCGGACCATTCCGTAACCTCTCGTGATGTCCCGGATCACATCCGATACTCTGAACAAAAACTCATAAACCAATTATCCAATCTATCCTAGCGTCGAGACACGTTAAGTGTGTGACCCTTCGGGTTCGAGAATATGCAGACATGATCTTCTATCAATAATCAACAGCGGGGTCTGGAAACCCATATTGACTCCCACACATTCATCGATGATCATATCGGATGAACCACGATGCCATGATTCAATCAATCCCATATATATATTCCCTTCGTCTCGCGATATTTTACTTGCCCGAGATTTGATCGTCGGTACCGTCATACCTAGTTCAATCTCGTTCACAGCAAGTACTTTACTCGTTCCGTAATCCGATATCACTTTGTGATTAACTCCTTAACCACATGCTTGCAAGCGGTGTTGATATCAATTACCGAGTGGGCCCGAAGTATATCTCTCCGACTTGGGAGGGACAAATCCCATCTCGATACATACAACCCAACAGGTACTTTCCGATCACCTGAGAGACACCTTTATGATCACCCTCTCATAGGATGACGTTTGATGACCTCAAAGCTTTCTTCCGATACCAGGGAGTTGTATTATCTCATGGTCTAAGGAATACAATATTTGACATAAGAAAAGCTTCGCAAAGATGAACACGATGACACGATCTAATTGCTTTGCTTAGTTTAGGTCTGTCCATCATATCATTCTCCCAATGATATGATCTCATTATCAATTGACAACTCATGTCTATGGTTAGGAAACCTTAACCATCATTAATCAATGAGCTAGTCCATAGAGGCGTACTAGGGACACGGTGTTGTTCACAAACCACACAAGTATTAAAGTTTCCGCTTAATACAATTCTAGCATGGAATATAAACATTATCATGAACAAGAATTATAATAATAACAACTTTATTATTGCCTCTAGGGCATAATTCCAACACTTTATTGTGAGGGTGCATGTCACCTCAAAAATTATTCTTTTATCACTTACCTACTCGAGGACGAGCAGGAGTTAAGCTTGGGGATGCTGATACGTTGGAAACATATCTATAATTTTTGATGCTCCATGCTTGTTTAATATCTACTTTGCTTTACTTGTCTACACTTTGAGGTGGTTTTTACATGTTTTCTGGTACTAACCTATTAAAATGTTGCAACAGTGCCAGATGCCTATTTTCTGTTGTTTTTGGTTTCAGAAAAGTTAGTAAAGAAATATTCTCGGAATTGGAGGGGACGAAGGACAAAGTCAATAACTTTCTGTGGGGAACAAGAAGTCCAGAGGAGAGACAAGGAGGCATGCCAGGGCGGCTAAACCCCCTAGGCGCGGGTGGGCCCTACCCCGCGCCTGGGTAGGGTTTGCCCCCTCTGGCCACCGCCTCAGTCTCCCCCTTCGCCTATAAGAATCCCCCGATGTAGAAACTCTCAGTACCCGATCAATATTCTACGAAACCGTCTGTAGCCGCCGCCACCATCGTCCCTAGATCGGGGGGATCTGAAGCTCTTTCTGGCACCCTGCCGGAGGGGAGATCATCCCGGAGGCCTTCTCTCCGGTATGATTTGTGAGTAGTTCCACCTTGGACTATGGGTCCATGTAGTAGCTAGATGTTTGTATCTCCTCCTTTGTGCTTTCATGTATAGATCTTGTGAGCTCCGTTCATGATCAAGATCTAATCTATTTGTAATCATGCATGTTGTGTTTGCGGGGATCCGATGGATATTGAGATTATCATGTTAGTTTGATTAATGGTTCTATCTTTATGATTCTATCATGTCTGTGTTGTTTTTGATCTTGCATGCTCTCCGTTGCTAGTGGTTATCTTGGCCAAGTAGTTGCTAGTGACTCCAATAGGGAGTATTTATGCTCGATAGTGGGTTCATGCCTCTAGTTTCCAAGGGAAGTGACAATAATATCTTCAGTTGTAGATGTGTTGTTGCTACTAGGGAGAAAACAACGGTCTCTTGTTCATGGAACATGTGGACTGTTTACCTTACACACTTTGCTTAAAGCAGTTGTTTGTTGCTTGCAACTTAATACTGGAGGGGGTTCAGATGACAACCTGAAGGTGGACTTCTAGTCATAGATGCAGTTGGATTACGGTCTATGTATATTGTTGTATTGCCCAATCAACCTCATAGGATCTTTCTGGCTAGTAATTGCATTGGTATGCATTGCTCAGTTCCTGTCAATTGCCTCGCTGTAATTTGTTTATCCTTCATGCCATGTTGTTTATCCAAGGAGAGCACCTCTAGTGAACTATGGACGCCGGTCCAATCTTTACCATTAATACATCTTCCACTGCTACTTGTTTACTTGCTGCAAACCATTACCTTCCACACCATACGTTTAATCCTTTGTTACAGCAAACCGGTGAGCTTGACAACCTCAATGATTCGTTGGGACAGAGTCTTGAGTTTGTGTTGTGCAGGTCTCCACGTTGCTTCCAACACCTGTGCGACATTTCCTTCCTCCTTCTGGTTTGTTAACCTTGGTTTCTACTGAGGGAAATCTTGCTGCTGTACTCTTCATACCTTGCTCTTGGGGTTTCCAACGAAGCACTCTTCCTCCCTATTGAGTGTAGCATCATAGGGGTCTCCACGAAGGTATTCCTCTGCATTCTCCCTCTCCTCGAGCTGCATATCCCTCTCGTGGACAGTATCCTCCAACTCTGTGATCCTGTGGCAAAGACGGGCAATGATGCGCTCCTTCTTGTGGAGCTGACAGCGACGAGACTGGCGATCCTTCACTAGCATGGCAATGGTCTGATCCTTCTTGGCAGCGATGGCGTACTTGTGGTTGGCGTAGGAGCTGGCATTGTCCAACTCCTTCTGCCGGTCATACATCATGAAGCTGAGGTGGTCCAATTGAGTCTTCAGCTCATGGTGATATGGGGCCTCTAGTGGCTGTCCCATAACATCACGCCTTGGATAGAACTCAAAGCGGGTACCCTTGATCTGATTGATACTCTGCCCACACAGACGGGCACGAGCTTCCTGCATGGCCCTGGCAAGTCCATCGAGCCAGTTGTTTTCTCTCAAGGTGAACTGAATACCCTCTGAGGTGGGGGCTTTAATCTTTCCTCAGAGACTTGCAACAACCAGCCATTACAACTCCTCTCCTTCCTGATCGTTGAGCTGAGCTCCAAAGAACTCGGGGTGTGGACGCTCCAGCATTTCCGACAGCTGGTCCAAGTCACGCTCAAAGATGAGGTCTCCTCCATTCCCCAACTGATAAAACTTGCTATACTTCACGTCCATCTATAAGAATGTAGGATGAGTAAGTTAGTAGAGTGATCAAGTGTGCAAATTTTATGTAAGTTTGCAAGATTTCTTTTAGGAACATGAATTTTTATGAAAGAGTCTAAGTGATAAGAATGAGAATAAGTTTTCATAAATACTCACTTCCTTGGTTTTGAAACTAAGTTTTTGATTCAAACGTCCATTCTAAACTAGGGTCTCCTATTTTTGCGAGACATAACAGACTGCATATCATAGTACATCATCCATTACAAACCATACATAAGGTCTTCACAAATAAAGGATATCATGATCCAGTCTTAATACAATTCAAGTAGCGGAATAACGTAATAATAACGGTAGTGTAGGTGAGGCTCCATCTTCATGGTCATAGGCAATGCTGACAATGGGAGATGATCCTAGTTGTCGTAACCTTCCTGCTGTCCGTCTTCCAGATAGTCCTTCTCATAGTCTGGCCATGGGAATAGCCAGGGACAAAGCCATGAGTACTCTTTAAGTACTCGCAAACTAATACTAACAAGTAAAGTGGGTTTTGAGTAGGAAGTACTAGGCTCTAGGTTGTTTTGCAAAAAGCCAGATTTATCTCTACTGAGTTCAGAAGCAAAGAAAGCTATTTGAAAGTTTTATAACACCTAAGTTGGAACTTGAATTTCATATCACAACCCTGTTGTGGTCAAGTCAAAGTCATGATTCATTTCACAAGTCATTTTGAAAACATCTGACAACGAAACAGTATGGCCACTCCAACTTTCCATAACCGCAGACGCGGGTATTCAAATAGTTTGACACTCTGCAGAGGTGGTACACTCTTACCACAACATTCGATACATCCGTCAGGAACAATCCTGAAGTCACCATACTCAGTATGCGGATAATCAATCCTAACCTTTCAATTACACGCCCTAGTATAGGCACCTCTCCTGTGAGTTTGGCCTCCCAACCATGATCAACTGTCATTTTGGGAACTGCACAGGTGGACAATCTTCACAAGGTAGCCTCAACTTAGACCTTGGCTGCAAGGGAACCCTTACTAAGGTATATAAATTTCCAGTCAAGCCCTACCCAAGTTTCGGGTATTGTGGTTGTACGGTAAAATTGTAATGGTATCGCATCCAGACAACCATCAATTTTATAAAGGTCTAAGGCTCATGCCTTAACATTTTCATCATTAAAAATCATCTGGTGTTCAAGAACGCATGTCAAAACATTTCAGTACAATGACTCATCATTCTAAGGATTTCATAACCATTTTCACCAAGTATTCCCATCTAAAGTGGTCAAGTTTTAAGTTTAGCACTAGCATCTAATAGTGGGGGTAAACACTAATGAGGGGTGGTAAACAAGTGTATCTTATCTAAGTTCAATCTCATGCCTCAGGATGACATCAAGATTTATCTAACTTAGGCCAAGTTTTATGCTCTTTATTCTACCTTTAATAACTTTCTAAGTTTTATAATTTACTAGGTGACCTTAACTAGAAAGCTTTGATAAAGAAATAACATAACTAAGCTTGCAAGTAAAACTGGGATTGGGTATAATCAAATTTATCTAAACAAGCATGCCTAATGCGCTGCATAGGTTATCTAACTTTCACAGTTGCAAGTGTTAGCTTGCCTTGTGCGGAGCAGTGGTTGAAGTTCTCCTCAGCTTCTTCCTCATAGTATTCTCCTTCCTCCTCATATCCTTGGTCGGTACTAGCGTTTATAAATAAATATGAGGTACACAATCACCAAACAATAATTAATTACTTATATTTATCACACCAAGGTTTTCACTAGATGATCTAGGATCATCACAAGCATCAGAAAGATTAAGTCAATAGTTTTATTTCCTTTATTTTAGAAAAGTAATTTCTACTCATTGAAAAACTACTTCATATTTAATATTCTCCAACTAAAATATGGGATCATGTTGAGACATGTCATCACCATATATTTCAGTATTTGGGAATGTGATTTAGAGTGGTGTCACAATTTAATAAGGTTTAACCTTTTTATTTTAATTAAATAAAGTGACTAGAAATGCCTATGGGCATTCTTTTATTACTCGTTCATTATTTCTGCAAGTAAACCTAGATATTTTTATATATTCAGAAAGTTCTAGTTAAATGTGATTTTTGAGAGTTGGAATCAACTCAAAAGCTTTTGTGGTTGAATTTTGAAAAATGTTTGAATGCAGAAAAGCTTCCGCCTTATTATTTTTACTATAGTTGATCTCCAATTCCAAATGAATTGAATCAAACGGTCTTGGATTAAGAATTCCAGTACCTTTCTAACAAAATTGGTTTCATGCAATTTGGTTCACTGAATCGACGTGGGTTGATTTTTGAATATAGGTACAGAACTGAGTTTGAAACTAAAAGAATAAACCTAAATTCAAACTACTGGGTCATGCGGGAATGTAAATGGGCCGGCCCACAGCGCACAGCGCACGTGCAGGTGAGATTAAGTGGATGACCCCACCAGTGAGCGAGACATGGGGTGCGAAGCGGTACGGGGTGATCTAGACCGCACGAACAAACTCTAATCCAACGGCTGTGACCTATCATCTCCGTCGGGCAACACCGGCAAGACAGAAACCTAGCGCGGCCAGTGGGGGTCTACGGGGACTCACCGGGGCTCAGATGAGGGTCGGCAACGGGGGCGAACGACGAAGTCAACGACGGCGAACCTCCTGGTACCGGTGGCTTCTCCTAGGGCGGCTCCAATTGCTGGCTCCTTTCTTCCTCCTCCGAGGCAGACTCTGGCCTAATTCCGGTGACCTGCTGCTCGCCTTGCTTCGGGAATGAGTGGGGGTGCTTCTGAGAGAGAGGGGAGTGTGTTGGTGTGAAGAATTCGAGCGGGGGTGGCCTCTATTTATTGTGCTAGGAGGGGACCGAAGGGCGCGGGTGGAGCTCGTCGGTGTCGTCTACACGGCGATCTAAAGGCATGGGTGGTGGTAGGGGGCGGTGGTGTGCTCCCTAGCGATGCTCAACAGAATGGTTACGTGGCGTGGGACGGTACGAGACGGTCGGAACGTTGCGGTGCTCTGGGCGGGTCTGACGGACAGTTTTATGGCGCACGGGCTCTCCTGGTTGCGCGGCGACGAACGGGCGTGTCTGTGGGGTTGCTGGGGTGGTGGTGATCATGCTTTCACGCGGCGAGGGCGACACACGGTCTGTGGGTGAGTGTCGAGGGTGGCGCTTTGGCGCACTCTCGGAATGGCACAGAGGTGTAGGGCGTGGCGTTTCTAGAGTGGTACAGTGGCTTGCAGGTTGTTGGCGTTGGACAGGGGGTGACGATGGACGGTGGTTAGTGTCCCAGACAAGGCGGCTAGGATTGGTGCTTCTCCTAGCTTGCTATTGACAGTGGGTGGCAAGGTGAGGCTCGGCCTGCTCACCATTGATGGCAATGGCAAGCTCACAGTGGTGCTAGAGCTTGCTAACTAAGCTAGATGATCTACTAAATGTCTGCTGTGAGCTAGAGAGTAAACAAGTTAGGCCAAATCGATGCTCACAATAGTGTTTGATGTTTGTTTGGTTTGTGTTTGCAAGGTGTTTGATGAAATGGCCAAAAGAGATTCAAATTTGAATTTTTGGTTCAAACTTGGTGGGTGTACTAATTACATACTAGGTAGTCTCTGGTTAGTTGGAAAGGTCAAGGTGAATTGGTTTGGTTGGTTTTTGAAAATGGGAGATCTTCACATATGTTAAGGATTCAATTTTAAATTGTCATTTGAATCAAGTTGCCAAATATTTCTGTAAGTTTAAAAGGTGGGCTTGGGTTCACTTTTACTTGATCTAGCAAGGGGTGAAAAGAAATGGAATTTTTTATGTTTAAAATCTTGGACTAGAAACACTCAAAGTGACCTAGTGAGCAAGATTGGCAAAAATGACCATTTGCTTGTTTTGTTTGTTTTTTGATTTTCTCTTGATTTGTTCTTGCTTGAAAATGTTTTAGATGATGTTGTTTTCATCTTTCAATCATTCCTTGCTATTTAGACTAATCACACAAGTCCATTCATGCATTCATACAACCATCACATACATACATGCATTCATATGATTTTGATTAACAAAAGTTTTTGTTAACCCTAAATTTGGTGATTGGAATTGGATAATCATTGTTCAATATTTTTGGGATGTTACATGTTCGCCGCCTCTCCACCCCCACGCCATGCACCGGCGAGGCCACCGAGGCCCCGCACCAACGCCCGCACCTCCACCCTCACTACCCCTGAGACGAACCGCCTTCGTGCAAAGGGGCCCTGTCGGAGGAGCGCCTCCCTCGCCCGACGCCTTCGACGGCCAGGCGTGGCCGCCACCGCCGGTGCCGGCGACGGCAGCGGCCGAGGGAGAGGAAATCGCGGCGCCACCTTTTCCTAGGGTAGCCTCCGGAGCCGCCCCGCGCGAGGCGACCCGGGAGTCCTCTGAACTTTTTCTAAAATCAGCAGGGCTCGATCTGAATTAGTTCTATGTTTTCCCTGTGAGAGGGATGACTAGTTTGGTCCTGTACTATAAGGTGGACGATTATAGTATTGTACTATAGTTTGTGGTAAATTAATTAAACCTGACAATGGATGAATATGAGAAATTATATGTGATGTAGGAGTATGTTCCTTCCTTAGAGTATTGATAGATGGAAAATAATACTACAAGGAATCATTGAGGAAATACTCCAGCCGCCAACTTTGTATTTGTGTCTATATTATGTTGGCTAACCGAGATTTGTGAATATTTGTCATTGTTGTACAATGTTAAAAGTGGTTTGGCCCTTAATAACCATTGGTTAACCATTTAAACCCTAATAACCTAATGGTTAACCTATATCGTCCATTCACATAAAACGATTCAATAAGTTCGAGTCTGAAAAATAAATGGTTAACCAAATCCTATCCTTACCCCTATCTATTGCTCTTGCGGCTTCCAATCTGATACGTGGGAGGGGCGAGAGGGAATGAGGGCACCTCGCCGTGGCAGCAACAGGAGGAAAGCGTGTTGGCTCATGAGTGATATATATTACCAGGTGGAGGAGGTGCGATTTCGGGTGCGGAACGGGCTAATCAAGGTGGAGGAGGCGCGATTTCGGGCAGAGGCATCGTGATTCTGGCCAGCGGCGACGCGATTCCGGCCTGCGACAGCGTGACGCGGTTGCTCGTCCGCCTCCAGGCAGTGGCGGCTGAGGTTGAGGCTGCCAAAGAAATGAGGCAGGAGAAGGACGATGGGCTGTCCCGTCCGCCGTATAGCGGCCTGGTGAGGACGGGATTTGCAGTATCGTTGATTTCGAGGTTGCAACTGCGCATACACACCTACGCGTAGACATCAGGTTTCACACGCGAGACCCACAACAACAGATGGCCCCAGCTTGCGCGGCGTACGCCCTCAGCGCTGGTGCATGCGACCAGACTTAATTCTATAGGTAATGGTAGAGTACAACAACCATGTCTCTTTATTAAGTGACATACCACATAAGGATACCGCGCATAAGAGTCAATGCATTTATGTCACAATATATTGACTAAAATACTTCACTAACTATAATAGCACTAGCACAAATCCCATATGTTACTACGGCCCCATAGGAGGGAAGGGAGTCTCTTAATTTATCTATCTTCCTTCAAAAGTGAAAAATCACAAACCATAACAAGAAGACAGATTTACCAGGTTAAATTCTGTTTTCCTATTATGCGATTTCCAACTGAAAAAAACAGTGCTCCTTTCATAGAGAAAAAATGGTACTGAATTTTATCACTAAGATTTGGTCTTATGTAGTGTACACGAGGCATAAACTTCATACTCATAGTGATACAGAAAGCACCAAATGTACAAAACCTTATGTTTACTCCAATTTTTTCTTGTATGTAGGAAATTAGATTTTTTATTTTTACTACAAATTTAGAAGCTCTTTTGTTTCACTCATATAGCTATCTATTTTAACTTACCAACCCAAATACATACTAAGAAAAGGAAGATATGTAGTTAATGGATTTTAGATTAAAAAGAGAAGCCATATCATCTACCTCACTCTATTTGGCGGTGTTACAATTGCGACAAGAAGATAACGAAGAACGAAAATGAAAAACACAGCAAGGAGACACAGATTTAACGTGGAAAAACCTCTCCAACAAAGAGAGGAAAAAACCACGGACGCCAGCCAGCGAAACTTCACTATATCGAGGAGTGTTTACAAACGCCAGGGATTTCACAAATGCAACTCATCCCAACCGGCAGCTTATAAGGGGTTTATATATCGGTGGAAACCTCGGCCCAAGCCTCCGGCGACGGGTCTCGCTCCACTCGTTAGAAGTTGGCCTATACTTTGTAGAATTTGGATCAACATATAACAGGTCGGCGGGTAATATAGTGTTGAAAATAATAATTGAATTTTAATATCCTATACTATACTATGGCTTCTAATGCTTAATTTTTCACTTCTATGTCGTGACAAACAAAGCCCCGGTAAAAAAAAAGGCAGTGTAGTTAGGTAAGTCATATGCCAGATCTAACCAAAGGACCCCTTCTCTCAACCGAAATCCCACTTATCCTCTGTGACTAGTGTCTCAGGATGGATGCATAAAGCTGCAACATTTGCGGCCTTGCCCCTCCTTGGCACCATGGCTGCAGCGGCGAACCTGGAGTGGCGGCACCTTCCCCAACCCCTCCTGGCACCATGGCTGCCGGTGTAGACCTGCAGCAGCGACCCCTCCCCCTTCCCTTCCTCGTACCATGGTTGATATCGAGGAAACAGTCAGGTCAACAATGGCAAGAACTCAGCTCGGTCAGGAACAGATCTCTCGCGCGCGGGCGACTAAATGGCAGACGCAGGTGAGAGGAGAAGAGAGAAGCAGTACTGGGATGGGGTCGCCTCTGCGCCACGCCTGATCCACGTCACTAGTGGCCTCCCAGCCAGGCTCCCTCGTGACCGTGGTCGCCATCGGCGCCGATGTGACCTTTGGCCCATTGGGATTGGTATGGAGCCATTGGGAGTGAAGCAGGTAGCAGGAATCCAATTTGGCCTCCAGAGCTACCCGTGCCGCCAGTCTCATCTGGACCTCAATCACCGGAGAACCTTGGACGGGGACTCTGCCGTCAGAGGACCTGGAGATCTTGGGCGTGGATTTTTTTTGGGGGGTATTCGTAGTCCCTTTCCACCGAACAGAGAAGGTGTAGGTCACCGGTGGGGGGCGGTGGTTGGTGGTACGGGGCCCGAGACCAAGGACAGAAATATTCGGTGATGGAACTCTCCTGGGGGATCGTTTTTCGTTCGATACACCGGGTCGTTGCTAGCGACGCCGTACGGGGAGGGCTCACCACGCGTGTTCGTGTCTTGTCGATCTTCTTGCTCGTCCCCCCACACCCCCCCAGCCCGTGCAACCTCCATCCTTGCCCACCTGCCTGTATGTGGCTCCGGTCGTCGCACTGCCCCTGCAGATCTGGCCACCGCACCGCCACCCGCCCCTGTAGCTCCGGACGCTGCGCTGCCGCGAGGATCTCCATCGCCGACCACTCCCTCGCACGTGCTGACCTCCCTTATCAAACCACGACAGGCGCCTCCCCCGCCTGCTATCTCCATGAGAGCCTCCTACCGGCGGACCTCCATGAGAGCACCCCGTCGCTGGCTGCCGCCTCCATGAGAGAGCCCGCGCCGCCCCACGTTCATCCTCCCCTCGCCTCCCACCTCGTGAGCTTGTCTCAGCGCCAGCGACACCTCCTGTGAACATGACGCACCTCCACAGCAGTCTTGTTGTGTTGCTATCAACGGCAGCCATGCTCGGCCTCGTTTGCTCCTAACGGCATAGTATATATTTTTTGCTACATTAATACTTTTATTTTGCTATAATAGCGTATATTTTTTGTTACGAGGCCTCCGATGAAGTCTTTGACAAAATCGGGTTTTTGCTATATTAGTATATTTTTTGCTACATTGTTGTTCTCAAAATGCTACATCAGAACATATTGTTTGCTACGATGTCTCGAAAGATGTCACTGGCTAAGTAGAGTTTGCTATAGTGTCTTTGGCAAAGTCGATTTTGCTACATTAGCATAATTTTTATGCGACAACCATTTTGTGGTTTTTCTACAATAGCATAAATTTTTTTCTACGAGGTCTCCGGCGACATTTATTCCGACGAGAGTCTCTGGCGATGTTTCCGACAAAGTCGGTTTTGCTACATTAGGATATTTTTTTTGCTACAAGGTCGTCGGCGAGGTCTCCGGTGAACTCTCCGGTGAGGTCTAGACTATCAGTTCTTTTTTTTGGACCGAACCGTTTTCTGCTACATGTAGCAAAAGCGGGACAATTTGTAGCAAAAACAGGGAGTTCTGTAGCAAAAGCGAGATTGAGGTCCTTTTTTTGGAACACGTGTTGGCCTGTCCACCCGGGGGATCATAAACTTTTATCCCCCAGGGGATGCGTAGTAGTCTCCTTCGGTGATCGGTTCATTCGGTGGTGGCATGTGGTGCAATTTCTCCAATTTTCTAGGGGCAAAACCATCAAATATTTGGCAGATGGGAAATTCTGGAGGCGACGAATGAAGCGAATCATTTTACAGAAATTCTATGTTTAGACCGGTCTGAAAACATTCAAACCCGACGGATACTTTCGATCACATACATGCATGCCTACATCTGCATTACCTCTCTTCTTCCTAATGTTCTACCACCATGCATCATGCAATATAAACCAAAACTGCTCACATCATCAACATTTAATGCGGAAATTTAAATATTCAAAAGCTTTGTAGATCAAACCGTTTATCTGATTTAAGATCCATTTTCATCATTGAAATAGTTGTGAAGAGATCTTCGAAACTAGATCCCATGTTGATATATTTTAACGAAAAAAATTGAACCCAAAAGTTATCCACCACTAACATGTCAGTTATCCATGCAATTGTATGTAAGTTATCCATGTTGTAACACGTAAGTTACCCACGGTATAAACAAATCGTGAAAAGACATTTTTGCATAGAACAAGACTATATTCAGGACATCCTAGAAATACGTATGGTATTAGGGTACCGAGACTTTATCGACGTCGATGTGTTAGCCTAGGTCGACGGCGATGAAGTTTCGGTATCCTAACACCCTTCAAGACTTGGTTACTTGTACGCCTGATGTCTACGCACGCTTCTATTTTTGTAGACAGTGTTGGGCCTCCAAGTGCAGAGGTTTGTAGAACAGCAGCAAGTTTTCCATAAGTCGATCACCCAAGGTTTATCGAACTCAGGGAGGAAGTGGTCAAAGGTATTCCTCTCAAGCAACCCTGCAATCAAGATACAAGAAGTCTCTTGTGTCCCCAACACATCCAATACACTTGTCAGGTGTATAGGTGCACTAGTTCGCAAAAAGATAGTGAAATACAAGTAATATGGATAATTATAAATGGTAATTGCAATCTAAAATAAAGATGGTAGCAAGCAAACATATAACAATACTGATTGTAAATGGCGTCTCAATGCTTAGAAACAAGGCCTAGGGATCATACTTTCACTAGTGGACACTCTCATATAAATATCTTCTCTTTATTATGCTACTCTGAACTACTCTCCAGTTGAACGATGTAAGGCTATAACAACACACCTGAAAGTTCGCATTCCCCATCATAGAGACATCCAACTCAAATTATAACTCATGATAAGTATTTCTGTAATCTTTAGCATAAGTGCCACACGGTGTGCACACTGTCAACTTCACACACGTGGGGACAACCGGAGATTACAATAATTAAAGCACTTCAGTAGCATAGTAGATATACTTGATTACAAAGCTCATGATCACAATATGATCACGCATAGAGAGAGAGAGATGAACACATAGCTATCGGTAAAGCCCTTGGCCTCGAGGGAGAACCACTCCCTCCTCATCATGGGAGTCAGCAACGGTGATGGAGATGGCAGTGGAGTCGATGGAGATGGCTCCGGGGGCAATTCCCCGTCCCGGCAGGGTGTCGGAACAGAGACCTCTGTCCCTTGAATCTCGTCTTCAGTGGCGGCGGTGTTGCGGAACATTTTGTGGAGATGTGATCCGCGTAGGGTTTACGTCTCGGGGAGACGTATATATAGGTGAAAGGGAAAGATCAGTGGAGCCTCGAGGGGGCCACACCATGGGCTGGCACGACCTAGGGTGGGCTCGCGCCACCCTATGGTGTGGCCGCCTCGTGGCTCCCCTTTGTCTCTACATCGGGCCCCGTGTTGCATCTGAAAAAATAGGAACTTTGGCTTTTGTCCCGTCCAATTCCGAGAATATTTCCTTACTAGCTTTTATGAAACCAAAAAAGTAGAAAACATGCAACTGACACTGCGGCATCTTGTCAATAGGTTAGTTCCGGAAAATATATAAAAATACCTTAAATTGTAGACAAAACATAATACAAATGATATAAAACAAGCATGGAGCATCAAAAATTATAGATACGTTTACGACGTATCAAACATCCCCAAGCTTAACTCCTGCTCGTCCTCGAGTAGGTAAGTGATAAAAAAATAATTTTTGAGGTGACATGCACCATCACAATCTTGATCAAAATATTTGTAAAGCATTGATAGCTGGGATCAATGTACTCTAAACATGAGCATGAAAGGTGTAGTTCTAACAAAAAGCCATAGCAACTATGTTGTAACATGAAAATGTACAAACAAATGTCATGAATAACAATGTATTGAAAGACGTTTGTTTGTTTCATATATAGAAAACATAGCAAGAGTGGTATTCGGCTTTCCCCTCATGGTATAGAAAAACATAAATGCATAGGACACCTTCAAAGTTCATAAGGGCGACTTGATACAAATAATTTAAGAACAAGCAATAACAACATTATAAATCAATCAATAAGTTTTGGGAAAATGCACATTAAACTAAGAATGACAACTATGCTCTCTTATTTTGTGCCTAAGGATAGAAGATGGAGACCCAACATAAATGTAAAAGAAAGGCCCTTCACAGAGGGAAGCAGGGATTTCAAGTTTCATAAAGAGCTTCCAAAAATTATGGTACTTATTAGCTTTCAGCTCTCATTGCCCCTATCATAAGCATCTTGAAGTGATCAAGGTTAAAGTGAAACAAATATGAAGTATATGCTTGACAAATCATAAGTTGGCAATCTCATGTCCCTTGAGTACGAGGTCTGTTCCTCATGCTACTCAACTTTAGTCACAAGAAAGTTTTTGTCATTGTAAGTATATGTGTATCATAGCGAACCGCCAACGGGGTACCCCTTGTCCCATGACACATGAGCTATCTCATATCAAAATGACAAGGCAACAGACAATGAGCATCTCAGTGATCTTTTTATTTGCTATTTGCATAGGTTTTTATTAAGGATGCTTCATAGATTGCTCACTATGGTTATGCTGCAAGTTTTCACCATAATTAGGCATGGCTTAGGCTAGCCGCCCAGGCGTTTCTCTAACACATATACAATACTTCATGAACTTATAAGCTCCCCTTTTATTTCACACCGCCGACATCCATAAACAAAAGATCATGATGTCAACTGGGTAATATGTACAGGTGTTGAAAGCATTCCCCATGACATCATGGTTCTGCTAATTTCCAACTTATAAGTGCAAGCATATAACAACATAGATGACACAATGGTTCAAGTTTATTAGGTGCAAGAAATAAAGTGTGCCATCAAGTGTGTGAGAGCTTTAATCACTAATTTTCACATAACAAGTTTAATTTGGAAGATATATAAAAATATGAATATACTTGGAATGGTGTAACACAACATGTATAGGAATTTATAGTGGACTATTGTCACATCCCAAATTTTAGATTTGGTTCTGCATATCATTCATATCATTGCATCATACTTTTCCATGCAAAACCGTCGATTGAAAAGAATCGGCGAAACGCTATTTTCGAAACCCCTTTTCTTTTCTTCTATGAGGCTCCTGCGGGAGGCTTTAGTAGAACTTGCATTGTCCACCCTTGTAGCCTAGTGGTTTCGCTTAACCCTTGACCCAAGATTGTTCCTCTCGATTTTACAAAACCGTAGGAGCAAGAATCGCTCGATTCGGAGCTCGTGCGGAAAAGTTACGGCCGTTTTATTAAAAGATAGAAAATCGGGCCGATTTCCGTGTCCGATTCCAACCGCGCGCCGTGTCCGCGTAGGACCCCGCGCGAGGGCCCCACTAAAAGGACCCCACCTGCCGCCGCCGCCCCTGCCTCGTAGATCGCGCCCGCACCCGCCTCGGGACCCGTGCCCTCCCACCTCGATCGCCGCACCCCGCCGCCTCTCCTAGAACCGTCGCTGCCGCCTCGATCCTCGTGCCGAGCCGCCGCCGCCCCATCGCCGCCACCCGCAGCTCGCCCGCCCCGCGCGCCTCCTCCTCCAGCGCGCCGCGCCTCGCCCGCCTGCCCCGCCGCCTGCCGCAGCCGCTGCCGCAGCCCGCCTCCGCGCCTGCCGCGCGCCCCGCCGCCGCTCGCAGCGCTCGCCCGCGCCGCGCTGCTCCTGCTCCGCTCCGTGCGCGCCTGCGCGCCTGGCCGCCGCCGCTCACTGCTGCTGCCGCGCGCGCGCGCCCGCCGCCACGCCAGCCGCAGCCGCTGCCGCTCGCCCCGTGTGCCTGCTGCCGCGCGCCGCACTCGCCCGCGCGCAGCCGCTCGCGCTCGCCCGCATGCACGCACACCTCACGCGCCGTGCAACCGCCTCGCGCCGCCATTACGTGACCGTCTTGATCCGCGCGCTGACTGTCTCCCTCTCGCGCAGGTAACCACCATCGCCGGAACCGATCGCCGCACCGTCCGGAACTCGCCGCCGTTCGTTTCGCCGTTCGTCCCGGTGAGTCCGCAGCCGCCGTTAGATTTCAGATCAGCGGTTCAGATCGGCGTTGACCGGTCAGTATCCAGGCGTTGACTAGTCAGACGCCCAGTCAGCGTCCTGTCAGCAGCTGCGTTGACCAGTTAACAGACACAGTTGACTGGTTATTTTCGTTAATCGTTTTAGTTGACAGATTTCAGTAGAAACTTGTAAATTGCATAGAAATTAAACCGCTGGGCCAAAAATTGCAAATAAAATATGTGTAGGTTCAGTGAGTCGTGTAGAATCTTGCTGTACCTTTGGTTCAGACTTTTGCAGCAAGATTTAGTACAGTTTAATCAAATAGGTTAATGAACTTTTTGGAGTATTTAATTCGTAGAAAAAGATCCGTAGCTCCAAAAATCGCGTATGATATGTCCCTGGATTCAGTCGAACGAGGGGAATCTCATCGTGAATTAAAAAGATAGGCTTACAGTAAAAACTTCTGCAGAAATTGTCTAGTAGCTTTCTGCAGTGTTTTAATTACTCCGGGAGTTTTATAATTCCTTTTTGAGTAATTCCAATTGGTACTGTTTCTAATCAGCGATGCCTATGCGGTAGAATTTTCCCACGATTTTACAAACAGTATACTACTGGTAGTGATTTATTTGAGTTCTAGCTCTAGTTTTGAGCATTACTATTTTGCATAATAGTTTTCCTTGCGCTAAAACTATTTTCCATGCATGCAATCAGTAGTATTATTGATTAGGATTAGGTGGTGCAGCGGTAGCACCAATTCACTTTCCTTGTATGCATTCATGCATCATCTTTGTTGCATATGCTTGTGGATTGTTTGTTTATGATTGCAATTGTATCGTGTAGATTGTGACGAGTGCAACGCTTGCTCGTGTGTGGATTGTTCTTGCGACCGCTACAACCAAGGCAAGTAGATGTAGGGTTCGCAGCATAGAAAACAAAAAATTTCCTACGATGGGAACTATGTACCAAGATCTATCTACTAGATACAAATAACGGGCGGATGTATATCCGTAGAGAACATACCCTTGAAGACCGACAAAGCTTAACGAGTTCAACTCGTGGTTGATATAGACGATCTTTTGCCGATCTCAAGATCGAGAGGAAGTCCTAGCGCCGCAAATCGGCAGCGCATCCGTGCTCGCACACACGTTCGAGGCATCGAGCAACCTCCGCCTCCTCGCTCCAGTGATGCAGCGGAAGCACAACTCTTTCTTGCCGAATAGCCACCGGGAACATGTATCTCGCTAGTCCGAGACCATGGGGGATAAATTCTAGAGGGGGAGAGAGATCCTTCACGAGGAGGTGTGAGAGACAAGTGAGGAGGGGGGCTCCTTTTATAGGAGGAGGGGGGCACCCAAGGGGGTGGCCACCGGCCATGGGGGCTGCCCCCTCCCCTCCTTCATTCATGTGGGTGGACACTCCACTCACAAAATGCCCTTTAAATTTCCTCCACTCAAAAGTCCACTCAAATTCCCATTAAATTTTCACCAAATTTAATGCAAACTCTCATTAAATAAAACTCTTTTATTTTATTCAGAATTTTGTCAATTACTTTAATGACAAACATTCACAAATAACCCCTTGCTAGAATTCCATTTCACATGCATAACCACTTTATGCAATTTCACCCGAAAACCTGTTTCGGTATCTAGTGAAATAAATTCCTGCGCTTGTTCATTCTTTCGGTATGAAACTTTTGCCCCAATTGGATGTCGGTGTCTCTTAAGTGTGTCACCCTACGGTTCGTGAATAATGCGGACATGATCGAGACCGCTCTCGGATCAATAATCAGAAGCGGGATCTGGAGACCCATACTGACTCCCACACATTCAACGATGACTTTCTTGTGATCGTCGGAACCTTTTACGCTAGTATCTTAATCCCTTTGTTTCACGATATATTACATGTCCAAGATTCGATCATCGGTATCTCCATACCTAGTTTGATCTCGTTACCGACATGCACTCTTTTGTCGTTCCTGTGATATAACATTCTAGTGATCAAATCACTTGCTTGCAAGCTAATCAATGTGATATCACCGAGAGGGCCCAGAGTATATCTATCCATCATCGGGATGAACAAATTCCACTCTCGATCCATGAGCCTCAACATAACACTTTATTAGTTCTGAATCCATCTTTATAATCACCATGTTACGGTGTGACGTTTGATGTTATCAAGAAACTCTTCCGGTGTTTAGTGATTGACATGATCTCATGGTCTAAGGATTAGGATCACTTCGTATCAATATAAACTCAATGACTTTGATCGTAATGCTATACTTCGGATGAATGTTCATCACACCATTACACTAATGTTGTGATCCCGTTATTAACAACATCCAATGTCCATGATCAGGAAACCTTGATCATCTTGTTAATCAACGAGCTAGTTTATGAGAGAGGCATAACTAGGAACTTTCTGTTTGTTTATTAAACACACATGTATTAACGTTTCCGTATTAATACAATTATAGCATGCAAAATAAATATCTATCATATACTTGGAATACACATAATAAACACTTTATTATTGCCTCTCAGGGCATATTCCCTTCAGTCTCCCACTTGCACTAGAGACAATAATCTAGTTACATGGTGATAAATCTAACACCCATTGAGTTCTGGTGTTGATCATGTTTTGCTCTAGGGAGAGTTTTAGTCAACGGATCTGCTACATTGAGATCCGTATGTACTTTACAAATCTTTATATCTCCATCCTTGACATGCTCGCGGATGGAGTGAAACCGGCGCTTAATATGCTTGGAATGCTTGTGAGACCTTGGCTCTTTAGCATTGGCAATGGCACCATTGTTGTCACAATAGATCACCATTGGGTCCAACGCGTTTGCCACCACTCCTAGTTCGGATATGAACTCCTTCATCCAAACTGCTTCCTGAGCCGCTTCTGAAGCAGCAACATATTCGGCCTCCGTTGTTGATCCCGCTACCACAGGTTGTTTGGAGTTCCTCCAACTAACCGCTCCGCCATTCATGAGAAATACGTATCCAGATTGAGACTTAGAGTCATCCGGATCGGTGTCAAAGCTAGCGTCGACATAACACTTAGCGACGAGCTCTTCTTCACCTCCGTATACAAGAAACATATCCTTAGTTCTTCGTAAGTACTTAAGGATATTCTTGACCGCTATCCAGTGTTCCGAACCTGGATCCGATTGGTACCTACTAGTCAAACTAATAGCATGTGCCACATCCGGTCTTGTACATAGCATGGCGTACATGATAGAGCCTATGGCTGAAGCATAGGGGACTTTGTCCATTATCTCTCTTTCTTCCGCCGAAGCCAGACTTTGAGTCTTACTCAATGTCTTGCCTTGCAACATAGGTAAGAACCCCTTCTTACTTCCGTCCATTTTAAACTTCTTTAAAATCTTATCAAGGTATGTACTTTGCGATAGCCCTATTAGGCGCCTAGATCTATCTCTATAGATCTTTATGCCTAATATGTATGACGCTTCACCTAGGTCCTTCATTGAAAATTTTCTATTTAGATAACTTTTAACACTGTTTAAAAGATCTATATCATTTCCGATCAATAATATGTCATCCACATATAATATCAGAAATGCCACATTGCTCCCACTCACTTTCTTGTAAATACAAGCTTCTCCATAAGTTTGGACAAATCCAAACTCTTTGATCACCTCATCAAAGCGGAGATTCCAACTTCGTGATGCTTGCTTCAATCCATAGATGGATCGCTGAAGCTTGCACACCTTGTTAGCATCCTTAGGATCGACAAAACCCTTTGGTTGTATCATATACAACTCTTCTTCAACATTACCATTGAGAAACGCGGTTTTGACATCCATCTGCCATATCTCATAATCAAAATATGCAACAAATGCTAACATAATCCTAACTAACTTTAGCATCGCTACGGGAGAGAATGTCTCGTCGTAGTCAACTCCTTGAATTTGTCGAAACCCCTTTGCGACAAGTCGAGCTTTATAGACGGTCACATTACCATCAGCATCAGTTTTTCTTTTGAAAATCCATTTGTTCTCCACGGCCTTTCGGTTGTGAGGTAATTCCACCAAGTTCCAAACTTGATTTTCATACATGGATTCCATCTCGGATTTCATGGCTTCTAACCATTTGTTGGAATCCGGGCTCATCATCGCTTCTTCATACGTCGCAGGGTCATCATTTTCATCAACCATGAAATTCATGACAGGATTTCCGTACAGCTCGGGAGCTGCACGCGTCCTGTTTGACCTGCGAGGTTTGGTAGTACTCTCTTTTGGAGTTTCATGATCATTATCATTAGTTCCCTCTTCAACAGGTGGAGCCAACTCCGGAACAACTTCCGGCGCTGCGCTACTCGCCATACTTTGAAGAGAAGGTTCCACAACCTCTTCGAGTTCTACCTTCCGACTACTCACACCTTTCGCGAGAAACTCTTTCTCTAGAAAGGATCCATTCTTGGCAACAAAAACCTTGCCCTCAGATCTGTGATAGAAGGAATACCCAATAGTTTCTTTAGGGTATCCTATGAAGACGCATTTTTCCGCTTTGGGTTCGAGTTTATCCGGTTGAAGTTTCTTCACATAAACATCGCATCCCCAAACTTTAAGAAATGACAGCTTAGGTTTGTTTCCAAACCACAATTCATACGGTATCTTTTCAACGGATTAAGATGGTGCCCGATTTAAAGTGAATGCAGCAGTTTCTAGTGCATAACCCCAAAATGACAACGGCAAGTCCATCAGAGACATCATAGATCGAACCATATCTAATAAAGTACGATTACGACGTTCCAACACACCATTTCGCTGTGGTGTTCCGGCAAGTGTGAGTTGTGAAACAATTCCACACTCTTTCATGTGAGTGCTAAACTCGTAACTTAGATACTCACCTCCACGGTCGGACCGTAGAAATTTGATCTTTCTATTATGATGATTTTCCACTTCATTCTGAAATTCCTTGAACTTTTCAAAGGTTTCAGACTTGTGTTTCATCAAGTAGATATAACCGTATCTACTCAAATCATCCGTGAAAGTAACAAAATAACGATATCCACCTCGCGCCGACACACTCATTGGACCACATACATCAGAATGTATGATTTCCAATAAATCTGTCGCCCGTTCCATTGAACCGGAAAACGGCGTTCTAGTCATCTTGCCCATAAGGCATGGCTCACATCTATCAAATGATTCATAATCAAGTGATTCCAAAAGTCCATCCGAATGGAGCTTCTTCATGCGTTTAACGCCAATATGACCTAGACGGCTGTGCCACATATATGCGGATATATCATCATTAAGTTTAATCCTTTTAGTATCAACATTATGAATATGTGTAACATTATCATCGAGATCTAATAGAAATAAACCATTCATCATCGGTGCATGACCATAAAAGATTTCATTCATATAAATGGAACAACCATTGTTCTCGGATTTAAATGAATAACCACTTCGCATCAAACACAATCCAGATACAATGTTCATGCTCAGTGCAGGCACCAGATAACATTTATTCAAGTTTATAACTAATCCCGACGGCAAGTGGAGAGGTAGCGTTCCTACGGCGATCACATCAACGCTTGATCCATTGCCGACACGCATCTTGACCTCACCCCTTGCTAGCGGTCGCTTGTTCAACAGCCCCTGATTCGAGTTACAAATATTAGCAACTGAACCGGTATCAAATACCCAAGTGCTACTGCGAGCACTAGTCAAGTACACATCAATAACATGTATATCATATATACCTTTGTTTGCCTTGCCGGCCTTCTTGTCTGCCAGATACTTGGGGCAGTTGCGCTTCCAGTGGCCAGTCCCCTTACAATAGTAGCACTCGGAATCAGACTTAGGTCCAACTCGGGGTTTCTTTTCAGGCGCGGCAATAGGCTTGCCGCCCTTACTTCCCTTCCGTTTTCCCTTCTTGTCTTTCTTGAAACTAGTGTTCCTATTGATCATCAACACTTGATGTTCCTTTTTGATCTCCACTTCTGCAGTTTTAAGCATTGACAGAAGCTCGGGGAGAGACTTCTTCATGCCTTGCATATTATAGTTCATCACGAAGCTCTTATAGCTAGGTGGCAGAGACTGCAGAACACGATGGATGCCTAAGTCAATGGGAATCGATATTCCCAAGGACACAAGCTTATCGGCGTAACCCGACATCTTGAGTACATGCTCACTAACGGAGCTGTGCTCTTCCATCATGCAGCTAAAGAACTTTTCTGAAGCGTTGTAGCTCTCTACAGCAGCATGTGTGTCGAAAATCATTTTCAACTCACCCATTGTATCAAATGCATTGCTGTTTTCGAAACGCTTTAAAAGTTCCGGCTCTATCCCATACAATATGCCGCAATGAACTAAGTTGTGGTCCTCCTGACGAGTCTGATAGACATTCTTCTCCTCGTCAGGGGCATCATCAAAAGGTGGGGGGCCTAACGGCGCTTCTAGCACGTATTGCTTTTGTGCAGCAGAGAGGAGAATCCTCCAATTCATGGCCCATTCGGTAAAGTTGCTACCGTTCGTTGCTAGTTTTTCTTTCTCCATGAACACATTGAAATTAAAAGCAGGTGGTGCCATCTACAACAGAATTTGTAAAGTTTAGACTAAGTGTATGATAGATTGAGTTCAACTAATCCATATTATGAATGAACTCCCACTCAAAAACGACATCCCTCGTGCCTTTTTGGTGATTACATGAACCAAATCCACTACACCAAGTCCGATCATCACGTGAGTCGGTATAGCTTCAAAGGCGAGTATCAAATGGGCATCATATCAACTATATGACTCATGCTTAACCTTTCGGTCCGTGTTCCGAGGCCATGTCTGTACATGCTAGGCTCGCCAAGTTAGAACCTTAGTATTCGCGTGTGTAACTGTTTTACACCCGAAATATGGTCGTGGATCCAAGAACACCCGATCATCACGTGATGTCTTGGAGCGACGAAAACATAATCGGTGCATACTAAAGGAAGAACACATTCTTATCTTGATATTTAAATGAGGGATCATCTTATTATGCTAACAAAGCGCTAAACAAGCAATATAAGATGCTATCAAACATCATATGTTTATTAGTGAAATGATATGGTTCCCGCAGATGATCTCTATCATGTGCATCGTGGTATGATCACTATCATACCTATATGTGTAAATCCAAGGTCTATGGATTTTACACGCTATGTGTGTTGTAAGAGTATCATCTCATACTTCTACTTACAACACTACCATATCATAACACTAGCCCAGCAACAATCTAAACTAGACGCCTCTAATTTATCCATTGCAAGTTTTACGTGGCTTAGGGATTTCGAGATAGAACCGTTCTTACCTACGAACATGAACCACAACGAGGATAATCAAATTGTTGACAACTCGCTTGCAAAATAGATATTGACTATAGTAGGAGAGACAGACACCCGCTAGCCACTTATGCAAACTAGTTGCATGTCAAGCGTGGAACAGGTCTCATGTGCGAGGACATGTAAAGTTTGTCCGGGCCGCTTCATCCCACTATGCCACCAATATCCAAAATTACAACAAAGGAGCAACAACATGATCATCATCGCCCACATACTCATATGTGTACTACCCGTGTAAAGTATCTACGCATAGATCTGGCTCTGATACCACTATAGGGTTCGCAGCATAGAAAACAAAAAATTTCCTACGATGGGAACTATGTACCAAGATCTATCTACTAGATACAAACAACGGGCGGATGTATATCCGTATAGAACATACCCTTGAAGACCGACAAAGCTTAACGAGTTCAACTCGTGGTTGATGTAGACGATCTCTTGCCGATCTCAAGATCGAGAGGAAGTCCTAGCGCCGCAAATCAGCAGCGCGTCCGTGCTCACACACACGTTCGAGGCACCGAGCAACCTCCGCCTCCTCGCTCCAGTGATGCAGCGGAAGCACAACTCTTTCTTGCCGAATAGCCACCGGGAACATGTATCTCGCTAGTCCGAGAGCATGGGGGATAAATTCTAGAGGGGGAGAGAGATCCTTCACGAGGAGGTGTGAGAGACAAGTGAGGAGGGGGGCTCCTTTTATAGGAGGAGGGGGGGCACCCAAGGGGGTGGCCGCCGGCCATGGGGGCTGCCCCCTCCCCTCCTTCATTCATGTGGGTGGACACTCCACTCACAAAATGCCCTTTAAATTTCCTCCACTCAAAAGTCCACTCAAATTCCCATTAAATTTCCACCAAATTTAATGCAAACTCTCATTAAATAAAACTCTTTTATTTTATTCAGAATTTTGTCAATTACTTTAATGACAAACATTCACAAATAACCCCTTGCTAGAATTCCATTTCACATGCATAACCACTTTATGCAATTTCACCTGAAAACCTGTTTCGGTATCTAGTGAAATAAATTCCTGCGCTTGTTCATTCTTTCGGCATGAAACTTTTGCTCCAATTGGATATCGGTGTCTCTTAAGTGTGTCACCCTACGGTTCATGAATAATGCGGACATGATCGAGACCCCTCTCGGATCAATAATCAGAAGCGGGATCTGGAGACCCATACTGACTCCCACACATTCAAAGATGACTTTCTTGTGATCGTCGGAACCTTTTACGCTAGTATCTTAATCCCTTTGTTTCACGATATATTACATGTCCGAGATTCGATCATCGGTATTTCCATACCTAGTTTGATCTCGTTACCGACATGCACTCTTTTGTCGTTCCTGTGATATATCATTCTAGTGATCAAATCACTTGCTTGCAAGCTAATCAATGTGATATCACCGAGAGGGCCCAGAGTATATCTATCCGTCATCGGGATGAACAAATTCCACTCTTGATCCATGAGCCTCAACATAACACTTTATTAGTTCTGAATCCATCTTTATAATCACCCTGTTATGGTATGACGTTTGATGTTATCAAGAAACTCTTCCGGTGTTTAGTGATTGACATGATCTCATGGTATAAGGATTAGGATCACTTCGTAAGTTGTTATAGCAATATAAACTCAATGACTTTGATCGTAATGCTATACTTCGGATGAATGTTCATCACACCATTACACTAATGTTGTGATCCCGTTATTAACAACATCCAATGTCCATGATCAGGAAACCTTGATCATCTTGTTAATCAACGAGCTAGTTTATGAGAGAGGCATAACTAGGAACTTTCTGTTTGTTTATTAAACACACATGTATTAACGTTTCCGTATTAATACAATTATAGCATGCAAAATAAATATCTATCATATACTTGGAATACACATAATAAACACTTTATTATTGCCTCTCAGGGCATATTCCCTTCAGTAGATGCTATTTTGTTCATGATATCGTCCTACTATTTTCAATGCATTGTCGTGTATTTTGTAGATGCATGTGTAGGGTGATACTATCGCTATGCTATGTCCTATTATGTGGTAGGGCCTTCCTTGTAGATGAACCACCGTTGGTAGATGTGCTTAGCCGTGCTATGTCGAATGAGGGCTGGGTTACATCATTGAGACTTGTTTCTAAAAGTATTGGTTTGTGAAAACTAAAACAACTAATCAATGAATCCCCTGGGTGTGATGGTATTGATAATTTTTGGTGGTTTCATTGCGGAAAGGCACCCAGGTATCGAGAGAAATTGATTGGCTTCTTTATTGTGTAGCTTACGTGTACAACCATGTGCCAATAATGAAATGGGCGGTTGGTTGGACTTAGTAGGTTGTGGTAACTCGAACCCGCGTATCCAGAGATGTAGAATTTTGGTAGGTTGGACCGGTGCGCATCGGGATTGGGGTGCTACTTCCCGAACAATATCTTCTTGGACTTCTCCCTATCATCACCCAAAATGAGAGTGATGGTACGAGCTGGGCTGGCCAAGTCACATGGGTAAAGTGTACTAACCCCTGCAGGGTGTATAATCTAATCGATTAGCCGTGTCCCCGGTTATGGACAACTGAGTTGCTTGATACTGATTCCATGACATGTTTCTCGCTCATTCCAATTTCATAATTGTTTTAATACTGTTGGGTTAACTTAATTGGGATCTTTTCAAAGAAAATCAAAAACTGTTTATGAAAGTAGGACAAATGTATTTGCAAATGCAAGCCAGACACAGCCCCACTTGCCAAATATGCATGTAGATGTTAGTACTATTGTCTCCTTTACTAGCTCTACTTGCCATACATTCCATGTATTGACCCTTCGGGGCTGCTACGTTTCATATTGCAGGTTATTCCGATTCTGAGTAATCGATATAGGCCACGGTACTCCACTCGGCACTTGTTCACTTGTGGGCAATTTGAAGAATGGAGGATTTACTTTATTTATGCTGCTACCTGAATAATTTGAGCTAGCCTTGAGCTAAGCTTTTATTGTAATAATGGTACTATGGATCTTCGTTATCTATGATACACGAATATTTTGCTATGTCATTCATCTTATTCTATTGTGGGCCAATGAACCGATCCAGGGATTGGCATGTCACATAGAAGCCACGGTCTTTTCAGAACCGCGGTGTTACAAGATGGTATCAGAGCCCATGTGTCGACTGTAGGATCGTGACCTAGGATTGGATTAGGAAGCCATAGAATTATTAAAGCCTATATTAACTCTGTCTTTCATCTTATGCCTTTCACCCTCGTAAATTCTTACCATATGCTATTCTCACACTTTCCTCTTTTACTTGATAGATGGGAGAAGTCAGGACTGAGTATGCAACCATGGAGTCACCAAGGACCTTTGCAAGGCAGTTAGCTCAGCTCTCGCAGTCATTGGGATTGCCACTGCCCATGTTCAAGGGAAGAAGGTTGTACACCTATGGATATGGAGAGGATGCATGGGAGATCACTACCTTCATTTCAGGTATGCCTCCTTGCCAAACCCAGTGCATTTGATCTACACCAAGACATACTGCAACTGGGGACTTGGTATCAACTTGGCCATACATGAAGCCCTGTGTCGCCAGTGCCATAATGTCCGACACCTACTGCCAGCAGATTCACCCTACCGTGACTATGGGAGGCGTGATGAAGATGGGCACATTGTGGTTACCCCGGGCGACAGGAACAACATGCCGCCCCGTCGGAGGCACATAGAGGACATGGAAAGGGAGAATGGAGCTCTAGCTGAGAAAGTGATGATGATAAAGGAGATTGCAGACTTTGCTAGCAATGGTATGGTGGTCCAAGGACAGGAGATTGACACCCTGCATGAAGCTGTGGGAGTTCTGGAGAATGCCCTGATAGCCAGAGATGCAACCATAGCTCATCTTCATGGTACTGTGCAGGAGAACACCGAGAACATACAACAGTTGCAAGGGACCATCCAGAAAAGGGATCAAACTATTGAAGCTATGACAGCCCAGATTGCATCTCTCCAAGCACAACTGAATCCACCCTCTGATGATGACAATGGAGATGATGGCAACAATGGGGATGATGATGACAGTGGGAATGATGATGATGAGGACGAGGATGATGATGATGGAGACGATGATGGTGGAGGAGATGAAGCTGTTGCAGTTGCAGCTGAGAGTGAAGAAGAGGAGGATCCAGAAGAGGTGGAGTTTGAGATCTCAAGTGATGATTCAGGAGAGGTGTACACTCCGCCGCCATGGTTGTACCGTGAACCGAAGCGCCAACGCATGAAAGCAAGGACCTACTGCAACCTCTTCAAGAAGTAGATAGAAGTCCACCAATTAGTCCACGTTAGGTAAATTCGTTTGGATTAGTCTCGATCATTGTGAAGCTTAGTTCGTGTTAGTTTAAGAGTGATTAGTTGCTTATTTGTGTACTCCAATATCCCAGGAATTATTTGCGCGAATTTTTATGAAAGAGTTATGGCAAGTTTGGTTACTATCTGTGTTATTTTCGCTGCAGTTTTCTGCTGATACAGCAGTACTGTACGATTTTTCATATTTTTATGGTAACTGGGAAAAATCTGAAAACAATTGGGCTGATGCGAAACTCTCTGTACTGTTTGTGCAAAAAACATCTAAATTTTCTGACGAGTTTAAGTCAGGCGGAAAAATTCGCGAACGCTGCTGGACTGTTCTGGCAGATTGCTGTTTTTGTTGTTTAGTTGATCAACTGTTTAGTTAACCAATGCCAACTCTTGTAAAACTATTTCAGTAGGTATATACTGCTAGGATAACCCCTGGGATGTTGCTGGATCACTTGTTTGTTGATGTGTTGCTTGCTTGTGATTGTCTGCTATTGTTTGTTGTTGTTTGATCATATGCATGGGTAGAATCTTATTATCGTAGTTGATTCTTTCTAAACTTACCTGTGCTGAACCGCAGATGCCTCCCCGCCGTCAACCCACTGAGTTGGAGCAGCTCATGGCAGCTCAGGCACAGCTGACCCAAGTAATGACTCAGTTCATGGCAGCTCAGAACAACAACAACAACAACAACAATGGAAACAATCAGCCTCAGGGAGATGCTCTCACTAGATTTCTGAGGCTAAGGCCAGCTAAGTTCTCTACTGCAACTGAACCAATGGTTGCTCTCGACTGGTTGCGTTCAGTCAACAAGGATCTGGTAACCGTCGGATGCACTGATGCTGAGAAGGTGAGGTTTGCCGCTCACCTACTGGAGGGACCAGCCGCTTCTTGGTGGGACACTTTTCAGATCACCCACCCGCTGGATACCGTGACTTGGGCAATGTTTGAGGAAGGTTTCAGGACCAACCACGTGTCTTCAGGAGTTCTGAGCCTGAAGAGGAAGGAGTTCCGCAACTTGCGCCAAACCAATCGCATCGTGGCTGAGTACATTGAGGAGTTCAACAACCTGTCCCGTTATGCACCTGAGGATGTTGACACTGATGCAAAAAGGAGGGAGAGATTCCTGGATGGCCTCAGTGATGAGCTTTCAGTACAACTACTGGTGGTTTATTGCCCCACTTTCCAGGAGCTTATGGACAAGGCCAGGATCTTGGAAGGGAAGCACAAGCAGGTGGAAAATCGCAAGAGAAAGAGCAACAATCACCACTCTGGTTCACACCACAAGTCTCGCACTTCATATGATGGATACTCCAAGCATGGAGGGAGTGACCATGGGAGCCATGACCGCCACCACCATGGAGGCGATGGGCATCGTCATGACAACCACAAGAGCAACCACCACAACCACAAGGAAGGACACTCTCACCAATCTGGAGGACACGGTGGACATGACCGCAACCGTGATCGCAGCTTTGTGAAGAAGGATCTGAGTGAGGTGACATGCTTCAAGTGTAAACAGAAGGGACACATGCTGACAACTGTCCGGAGAGGAAAGTACTGAAGCCAACCAACAACGAGAAGGCCATAGTGAACCACATGAATGTGGAGGAGATTCCAGATGAGCCTGACCTTGTGATTGGTAAGTTTCCAATCAACACCTACCCAGCACTTATACTTTTCGATACTGGTGCATCGCATTCATTCATATCGAGGGCATTTGTGGATAAGTATAAGTTACCTACTGAGTCTATGAAAAGGTCTATTAGAGTGAGCTCACCTGGAGGAGATATGATAGCTAGCGCGGGATGCCGCGATTTAACTGTGAGGATTGGAACACACAACTTCAGTGCACATTTGGTAGTGTTGGATTCACAGGGATTAGACGTTATTCTGGGTATGGATTGGATGTCTATGCATGAGGGGCACATAGATTGTGCACAGCGAGCTGTTTCACTCAAAACCCCGGATGGTAAGAGGATTAGATTCAAGTCGGCTGTACGACCAGGAAGGTGTAAGTTGAATTCTCTTAAGGGGGTTAGCATGGATACTGTGCCAGTGATTAAGGATTATCCTGACGTGTTTCCAGAAGAGCTGCCAGGGATGCCACCTGACAGGGAAGTAGAGTTTCTTATCGACCTGATGCCGGGAACAAGACCAATAGCAAAGAAACCATATAAGATGGATGTGGATGAGCTGAAGGAATTGAAGAAGCAGTTGAAAGAGCAGCTGGAAAAGGGATTCATTCAGCCTAGTTCATCGTCATGGGGTGCACCTGTTCTGTTCGTGGAGAAGAAAGACAGCAGCAAGAGATTAGTGGTGGACTATCGCTCGCTGAATGAAGTGACCATCAAGAACAAGTACCCTCTGCCGAACATAAATGATTTGTTTGATCAACTGGAAGGAGCGAAGGTGTTCAGCAAGATTGATCTGCGATCAGGCTACTTTCAATTGAAGATCCGGGAGGAGGACGTACCAAAAACCGCCTTCACCACTAGGTATGGTTTATATGAGTATACGGTTATGTCTTTTGGACTAACGAATGCCCCGGCATATTTCATGACCATGATGAACAAGGTATTTATGGAGTACTTGGACAAGTTCGTAGTGGTGTTTATTGATGACATACTGATACATTCCAAGGATGATACGGAGCATGAGAAACATCTGCGACTGATTATAGAGAAGCTGAGGGAACATCAGCTATATGCCAAATTCAGCAAGTGTGAATTCTGGCTTAACACCGTTGGTTTTCTTGGACACGTAGTGTCAGGAGAAGGAGTCGCTGTTGATCCAAGCAAAGTGACTACAGTAACCGAGTGGGAAGCACCCAAGAATGCGGGAGAGATTCGAAGCTTTTTGGGACTTGCTGGATATTACAGGAGGTTCATTGAAAACTTTTCCAAGATTGCTAAGCCGATGACTGAACTTCTGAAGAAGGAGAGGAAGTTTGAATGGTCATACGTATGTGAAGCCAGCTTTCAGGAACTGAAGCGTCGACTAGTGACCGCGCCTGTTCTGTGTTTACCAGATCTTCAGAAGGATTTCCAAGTGTACTGTGACGCTTCTCGACAGGGACTTGGAAGTGTGCTGATGCAAGATGGGAGAGTAGTGTCATATGCCTCGCGACAAATCAAGCACCATGAGCGGAATCACCCCACACACGACTTGGAGTTAGCGTCAGTGGTTCGTGCGCTCAAGGTATGGAGGCACTACTTAATGGGAAAACACTGTGATGTGTACACCGACCACAAGAGCCTGAAGTACATATTCACGCAGAAGGAACTGAACATGAGACAAAGGAGATGGTTGGAACTTATCAAGGACTATGATATGAATCTACAATACCACCCAGGAAAGGCCAATGTAGTAGCAGATGCTCTGAGTCGGAAGGTTTATGCCAATGGATTGACAATTGGTGAATTGCCTGAGGATTTGTGCAAGCAATTCAAGGACCTTAGACTGGAGGTAGTATCTGAAGGATACTTGGCAACAATGGAAGTTCAACCAACATTACAGGACAGAATCAGGAAAGCTCAAGTGGGAGACAAAGAGATAGATGAAGTTAAGGAAAAGATGAAGGAGGTTCGAGCAATGGAATTCCGCGAGGATGAGCAAGGAACCTTGTGGTATGGAGATCGCTTGTGCGTTCCCAACGATCCGGAGTTAAGGAAGTTGATTCTGCAGGAAGCTCATGACTCGCCGTATTCCATACATCCGGGCAATACGAAGATGTATATGGACCTAAAGGACAGGTTCTGGTGGAACAACATGAAGGGAGACATCGCAGAGCATATTGCCCTATGTGATGTATGTAGCCGAGTGAAGGCAGAACACTAGAAGCCAGCAGGACTGCTATAGCCATTGCCCGTGCCGGATTGGAAGTGGGATAGAGTGGGAATGGATTTTATCACAGGATTGCCCAGGACCAGGTCAGGATATGACTCCATTTGGGTAGTGGTCGACCATTTGACCAAGGTAGCCCACTTTATACCGGTGAAGACGACCTATACGAGTGCAAAGTTGGCCAAGATTTACATGGACAGGATTGTGTGCCTACATGGAGTTCCCAAGAGTATCGTATCTGATAGAGGCACCCAATTTACCTCGCACTTCTGGCGCTAGCTACACGAGTCACTTGGTACCAGATTGGAGTTTAGCACAGCATTTCACCCGCAGACTGATGGACAGACCGAGAGGGTGAATTAGATTTTGGAAGACATGCTGAGAGCTTGCGCTTTGGCTCATGGTTCTAGTTGGGATGAGAATTTGCCATATGCGGAGTTTTCCTACAACAACAGCTATCAAACTAGCATCAAGACACCACCATTTGACGTACTGTATGGGAAACGGTGCCGGACACCACTGCTATGGGATGGAGTAGGAGAATGTCAGTTGTTTGGGCCTGATTTGATCAAGGATGCTGAGGAGAAGGTCGCCTTGATTAGGGATAGGCTGAAGGTAGCACAATCAAGGCAGAAGAGCTACGCTGACGCCAAGCGCAAGGAAGTGGTGTATGAGATAGGTGATAGAGCATACCTCAGAGTGTCGCCACTTCGTGGAATCAAGAGATTTAGAATTAAGGGTAAGCTGGCACCTCGGTTTATTGGACCGTATCGGGTCTTAGCACGCAAAGGAGAAGTTGCTTATCAGTTGGAGTTGCCAGAAGCTCTGTCCGCTGTTCACAATGTGTTCCACGTATCCCAGCTGAAGAAGTGCCATCCGGAGATGGCGGATACACCATTGAGAGACACTGTACCGCTGGAGGAGGTTCAGCTTGAGAACGACTTGACCTATGAGGAGAAACCGGTCAAGATTCTGGAGACAGCGGAGAGGATTACCCGTACCAAGACGATCGGGTTTTGCAAGGTGCAGTGGAGCCACCACACCAAAGAGGAAGCCACTTGGGAGCGTGAGGATGACATCCGAGAGGACTACCCACACATATTTGCTAGCCGCGCCGAATCTCGAGGACGAGATTCATCTTAAGGGGGTTAGTCTTGTCACATCCCAAATTTTAGATTTGGTTCTGCATATCATTCATATCATTGCATCGTACTTTTCCATGCAAAACCGTCGATTGAAAAGAATCGGCGAAACGCTATTTTCGAAACCCCTTTTCTTTTCTTCTATGAGGCTCCTGCGGGAGGCTTTAGTAGAACTTGCGTTGTCCACCCTTGTAGCCTAGTGGTTTCGCTCAACCCTTGACCCTAGATTGTTCCTCTCGATTTTACAAAACCGTAGGAGCAAGAATCGCTCGATTCGGAGCTCGTGCGGAAAAGTTACGGCCGTTTTATTAAAAGATAGAAAATCGGGCAGATTTCCGTGTCCGATTCCAACCGCGTGCCGTGTCCGCGTAGGACCCCGCGCGAGGGCCCCACTTAAAGGACCCCACCTGCCGCCGCTGCCCCTGCCTCGTAGATCGCGCCCGCACCCGCCTCGGGACCCGTGCCCTCCCACCTCGATCGCCGCACCCCGCCGCCTCTCCTGGAACCGCCGCCGCCGCCTCGATCCTCGTGCCGAGCCGCCGCCGCCCCAGGTTCGTCGCCGCCACCCGCAGCTCGCCCGCCCCGCGCGCCTCCGCCGCCAGCGCGCCGCTCCTCGCCCTCCTGCCCCGCCGCCTGCAGCAGCCGCTGCCGCAGCCCGCCTCCGCGCCTGCCACGCGCCCCGCCGCCGCTCATAGCGCTCGCCCGCGCCGCGCCGCGCTGCTGCTGCTCCGCTCCGCGCCCGCCTGCGCGCCTGGCCGTCGCCGCTCGCTGCTGCTGCCGCGCGCGCGCGCCCGCCGCCGTGCCAGCCAAGCCGCCGCCGCTGCCGCTCACCCCGCGTGCCCGCTGCCGCGCGCCGCACTCGCCCGCGCGCAGCCGCTCGCGCTCGCCCGCATGCACGCACGCCTCGCGCACCGTGCCACTGCCTCGCGCCGCCGTTGCGTGACCGTCTTGATCTGCACGTTGACTGTCTCCCTCTCGCGCAGGTAACCACCGTCGCCAGAACCGATCGCCGCACCGTCCGGAACTCGCCGCCGTTCGTTTCGCCGTTCGTCCCGGTGAGTCCGCAGCCGCCGTTAGATTTCAGATCAGCGGTTCAGATCGGCGTTGACCGGTCAGTATCCAGGCGTTGACTAGTCAGATGCCCAGTCAGCGCCCAGTCAGCAGCTGCGTTGACCAGTCAACAGACAGAGTTGACTGGTTATTTTCGTTAATCGTTTTAGTTGACAGATTTCGGTAGAAACTTGTAAATTGCGTAGAAATTAAACCGCTGGGCCAAAAATTGCAAATAAAATATGTATAGGTTCAGTGAGTCGTGTAGAATCTTGCTGTACCTTTGGTTCAGACTTTTGCAGCAAGATTTAGTACAGTTTAATCAAATAGGTTAATGGCCTTTTTGGAGTATTTAATTCGTAGAAAAAGATCCATAGCTCCAAAAATCGCGTATGATATGTCCCTGGATTCAGTGAAACGAGGGGAATCTCATAGTGAATTAAAAAGATAGGCTTACAGTAAAAACTTCTGCAGAAACTGTCTAGTGCCTTTCTGCAGTGTTTTAATTACTTCGGGAGTTTTATAATTCCTTTTTGAGTAATTCCAATTGGTACTGTTTCTAATCAGCGATGTCTATGCGGTAGAATTTTCCCAAGATTTTACAAACAGTATACTACCGGTAGTGATTTATTTGAGTTCTAGGTCTAGTTTTGAGCATTACTATTTTGCATAATAGTTTTCCTTGCGCTAAAACTATTTTCCATGCATGCAATCAGTAGTATTATTGATTAGGATTATGTGGTGCAGCTGTAGCACCAGTTCACTTGCCTTTCATGCATTCATGCATCATCTTTGTTGCATATGCTTGTGGATTGTTTGTTTATGATTGCAATTGTATCATGTAGATTGTGACGAGTGCAACTCTTGCTCGTGTGTGGATTGTTCTTCCGACCGCTACAACCAAGGCAAATAGATGCTACTTTGTTCATGATATCGTCCTACTATTTTCAATGCATTGTCGTGTATTTTGTAGATGCATGTGTAGGGTGATACTATCGCTATGCTATGTCCTATTATGTGGTAGGGCCTTCCTTGTAGATGAACCACCGTTGGTAGATGTGCTTAGCCGTGCTATGTCGAATGAGGGCTGGGTTACATCATTGAGACTTGTTTCTAAAAGTATTGGTTTGTGAAAACTAAAACAACTTAATCAATGAATCCCCTGGGTGTGATGGTATTGATAATTTTTGGTGGTTTCATTGCGGAAAGGCACCCAGGTATCGAGAGAAATTGATTGGCTTCTTTATTGTGTAGCTTACGTGTACAACCATGTGCCAATAATGAAATGGGCGGTTGGTTGGACTTAGTAGGTTGTGGTAACTCGAACCCGCGTATCCAGAGATGTAGAATTTTGGTAGGTTGGACCGGTGCGCGTCGGGATTGGGGTGCTACTTCCCGAACAGTCTCTTCTTCGACTTCTTCCTATCATCACCCAAAATGAGAGTGATGGTACGAGCTGGGCTGGCCAAGTCACATGGGTAAAGTGTACTAACCCCTGCAGGGTGTATAATCTAATCGATTAGCCGTGTCCCCGGTTATGGACAACTGAGTTGCTTGATACTGATTCCATGACATGTTTCTCGCTCATTCCAATTTCATAATTGTTTTAATACTGTTGGGTTAACTTAATTGGGATCTTTTCAAAGAAAATCAAAAACTGTTTATGAAAGTAGGACAAATGTATTTGCAAATGCAAGCCAGACACAGCTCCACTTGCCAAATATGCATGTAGATGTTAGTACTATTGTCTCCTTTACTAGCTCTACTTGCCATACATTCCATGTATTGACCCTTCGGGGCTGCTACGTTTCATGTTGCAGGTTATTCCGATTCTGAGTAATTGATATAGGCCACGGTACTCCACTCGGCACTTGTTCACTTGTGGGCAATTTGAAGAATGGAGGATTTACTTTATTTATGCTGCTACATGAATAATTTGAGCTAGCCTTGAGCTAAGCTTTTATTGTAATAATGGTACTCTGGATCTTCGTTATCTATGATACACGGATATTTTGCTATGTCATTCATCTTATTCTATTGTGGGCCAATGAACCGATCCAGGGATTGGCATGTCACATAGAAGCCACGGTCTTTTCAGAACCGCGGTGTTACAACTATTTGGAATAACTTGGTTTCTTGGGAGTTGGATGCACGAGTAGATCTTACTCAGTACAAGTGGAGGCTAGCAAAAGACTGGGAGCGACCAACTAAGAGAGAAATAATGGCCATAATCATGCAAAGCGACAAAACATTCTCAATTAAAGCATACAGTGGTATCACAATTCATAACTAAATGATCATAGAGGCTAAGGTGACTGGTTCATATTCTTAACATGGTGTAAGCATATGCCAAGTCAACCCAAATAAAGCATCAAAGAAGAATACCACAATATTATGCTTTTGTATGCTAAAACAACGCATGATTCGTTCAAGGCACATTAAGCAATCTCAATTGTTTGGAACAAGTCATGCTACATCAATAATCACTAATCATATGGTCAAATAAACATCTAGCATGACATGATAAAGTCTAAGCCACAGTCAAAACAAGCTCCCTTTTGTACCACTTAAGCATGAAGCTTCCTACTCTTTTCCAACACCAATCGACTTATTTGAAACAACTCACAAAGATAATAATCAATAAAGATGAATGAGCATGTCTCACTAATCCACAAAGAAGAACTAAAAAGTTCTAAGCAAAAAGCATAAGAAAACTAAGGCTAAACACAGTGCTAGCAAAAGAGAACACTCACAAAACAATAAGAATGAAAACTAGAGTGTTCTAAACAATGAAAATGGAGTGCGTCTCTCTCCAAAAGAAGTGTGCTGGGGTCCAACTAACTTATTCATAAAACCAAACAAAAATAAAACTAAAATCAAGAACAAAGACGCTCCAAGAACAAAAAATAGTGCATGAAGCAATAAAAATGAAGTGTTTTGAAAGAAAACCTGAGATTTTTATTGATGAAGGGGATGCCTTGGGCATCCCCAAGCTTTGACGCTTGTACCTCTTGAATATTTCTTGGGGTGACACGGGTGGCATCCCCAAGCTTGATATTTTGTTCATTCTTCATCTCATCACATTATTCTTTCCCTACACTTGAAAATTTCCTTCATACAAAACTTCACACAATCTTCATTAGCAACATTAGTGTATTCAAGATAATAAGCCTTTGGGTATAGTTTCAACACAAGTAAAACTTTCATTAGAACACAAGATACTGTAGCAATTCCTTTTAAAAGCTCAAGTGATCAAAGAGAACACAAGAAGAAACCGATTAAGAGGCAAATGCAAATAATGGCAGAAATCCGTCAAAACAGACCTATAGGTAAAGACCAATTTTTTCGAAGACCTTATGTTTCTCAAATAGAAAAGTGCTAAAATAACAAAAGTTACATGATAACCTGGGGCATAAGCACAAAAAATTACCGATCAGTACGACATTCTGGGATATGTTACGATTTTTTACAGCAAAGCACAGAAATGTGTTTCGGGACAACAACTTCCCCAAATCTTACTTCTCTCTCATGAGAGGCTATTATTGGCACAAAAACCACAAAAAAAGGATAATAAGAGGTTATTACAGAGGCAATAACTTCCAAGACTCAATAAAACAAAAATAAACTGAAAGAAAAAATATAATGGGTTGTCTCCCAAAAGCTCTTTCTTTATAGCAATTAAGATAGGCATGATAATTTTGATGATGCTCACATAAGAAATATGAATTGAAGTAAAAGAGAGCATTAAGAAGAAAATATAAAAATTTAAGTCTAACCCATTCCTTATGAAAAATAATCTTGTAAAGAAACAAGTCATGAAAGAACAAAGCAACAAGCATAGGAAATCAAAACAAGTGCAACTTTAAAATTTTCAACATAAAGAGGGGAAACTTAATATTGTTGAGATACATAAAACCATGTTTCCCTCTCTCATAATAACTTTTAGTAGCATCATGAATAAAATTAACAATATAATTATCACATAAAACATTCTTATCATGAGCCATATGCATATAATAAGTATTACTCTCCACATAAGCATAGTCATTTTTATTAATTGTAGTTGGAGCAATTCAACAAAATAGCTATTATTACTATTCTCATCATCATAATCATCAAATATAGGAGGCATATTGTAATCATAATTAATTTTCTCCTCAATAGTAGGTGGACTGAAAATATCATATTCATCATTGTAATCATCATATATTGGAGGTATAGTATCATGATAACAATTTTTCTCCTCTAAAGCTAGGGAACTAAAAAGATCATTTTCATAAAAACTAGCTTCTCCAAGCTTAGACGTTTCTATAGCATTAGCAATAATGGTGTTCAAAGAATTCATACTAATAACATTGTTATTAGCATGCAAATAAAGTTCCATAGGTTTTTTAATTTTATCTTCAAACACTTCATGTCCTAACTCAAGATAAATACTATAAAGCTCTCTAATTTTGTTGTTTTTTCCATTAATCCTAACTAGTGAAAATAAAAACAAGAAACAGAAAGATATAATTGTAGAATCTAAAGGAAATAACTTCGAGCACTCACACACCAGCAACAGTACTAGAAGATAGCTTAGTAGCCAGAGGATGTGAGTACCTTTTACCTTACCTCCTCGGCAATCGCGCCAGAAAAGAGCTTGATGTTTATGCATGCTTCTATTCTTGTAGACAATGTTGGGCCTCCAAGTGTAGAGGTTTGTAGAACAGCAACAAGTTTCCCTTAAGTGGATCACCCAAGGTTTATCGAACTCAGGGAGGAAGTGGTCAAAGGTATCCCTCTCAAGCAACCCTGCAATCAAGATACAAGAAGTCTCTTGTGTTCCCAACACACGCAATACACTTGTAAGGTGTATAGGTGCACTAGTTCGGCGAAGAGATAGTGAAATGCAGGTAATATGGATGATTATAAATGGTAATTGCAATCTTAAATAAAGATGGTAGCAAGCAAAGATGTAACAAGACTGATTATAAATGGTGTTTAAATTCTTAGAAACAGGGCCTAGGGATCATACTTTCACTAGTGTACATTCTCATATAAATATCTTATCTTCATTATGCTACTCTGAACTACTCTCCAGTTGGACGATGTAGGGATATAACAACACACCTCAAAGATCGCATTCCCCATCTAGATAACCCCATTGTCACCTCGAGCGCTAGATGGTTCCAACAAACACCACAAACTCATAGAGACATCCAACTCAAATTACAACTCATGATAAGTATTTTTTTAATATTTAGCCTAAGAGCCACATGGTGTGCACACTATCAACTTCACACACGTGGGGATAACCGGAGATTAAAATAATTAAAACAATTCAGTAGCAGAGTAGATCTACTTGATTACAAAGCTTATGATCACAATATGATCACGCATAGAGAGAGAGATGAACACATAGATACCGGTAGAGCCCATAGCCTTGAGGGCGAACTGCTCCCTCCTTATCATGGGAGTCAGCAATGGTGATGGAGATGGCGGTGGAGTCGATGGAGATGGATCCGGGGGCAATTCTCCATCCCTGCAGGGTGTCGGAATAGAGACTTCTGTCCCCCGAATCTCCTCTTCGGTGGTGGAGGCGATGGGGAACTTTTTGTGGTGATCTGATCTGCATAGGGTTTATGTCTCGGGGAGACATATATATAGGCAAAAGGGCAAGGTCGGTGGAGCCTCGAGGGTCCCACACCATGGGCTGGCGCGACCTGGGGTGGGACCGCGCCACCCTATGGTGTGGCCTCCTCATGGCTCCCCTTCGTCTCTACTTCGGGCTCCGTGTTGCATATGGAAAATAGCAACTTTGGTTTTTGTCCCGTCCAATTCTGAGAATATTTCCTTACTAGCTTTTCTGAAACCAAAAACAGCAGAAAACAGACAACTGGCACTGCGACATCTTGTCAATAGGTTAGTTCCAGAAAATGTATAAAAATACATCAAAGTTTAGACAAAACATAAGACAAATGATATAAAACAAGCATGGAGCATAAAAAATTATAGATACTTTACGATGTATCAACACCATGGTAGCGGCGATAGGCGATGAAACTGAGCTGCTAGACTATTGGTTGCACGATACATCCGGGTATGTGTGTACAATATAACTTAGTCATGCTAGGGGTTGGGGTGATGTAATTAACATCAACATTTTATATCTTTATGGAAGAAAGTTGTATGTCATTTTTTAGGTAGATAATTTTTTAGTTTCTCTTGGGTAACTATGGCGTAAAGCCTTGATAACTACTCCCTAATCATGTCGGTAATTGTTGTATAATATCATGGATAACTTATGTTTATCTTTATGGATAACTTTTGTATAATTGCCATGATAACTTTAGTTTCTTTTTGTGATTCAGAGCATTTTTTACACCTTGGTTATCCCCTATATTTAGTTAATTACGTGTGTGTAACACCCTCGAATCGGCACTATGCAAGTTTTAGTGATTCCCGCCAAACCCGCATAGAAACGATTCAGAGGTGCCCACCAGGCACTTGCATGCGGGTGGAAAACGAAGTAATATCATTACACAATAGTCCACGATGGAACCCACAGAACAGATATATACAACAACGACTCAAAGAGTCAAGAATACAGATATATAATACAAAGATCCAAATCACCTTGAAAACGATACAACATCCGAGTACGGACAAGATGCAAATTGAGCTAAGAGCCCTGAAGAATAACCAATGGCGTCCATAACCCTGCAAAGGCCAAGCCGGAAGGGTAACCTTGCTAACAACGTCGATCTCAAAACCTGCTTAAACAAAAGGGGTGCCGACAAAGGGAAAAGGAAAAAAGAGAGCGGTCAGTACTGAGGCCAGTACACTACGAGACTAGAATTCGGCGGTCCTCGCCTACATAGGTATGGTGGACTGAAGCGGCAGCGCATCATGCACTAAACAACCTATAGAGACTCAATACAACAGACGGCTATCAGATAGGGATAAGAAAGACCTATTTGGATCCAACCTGAAACTATCACCAAGCATACCCATCCTGGCGTTTCCCCCTCGAGACCATCGAGGAAGTCAACCGAGGAACTCACACAGTTGGCAGTTTTATTCATTCCGTTATAGTTGTGGCAATTACTAGTCAGATATAGATAGCATGAGTCATCCTGATGTAATAAGCAGTGGGCACTTTTAATTAACCATTCCGTTGTAGTTGGGATACTTACTAGTCAGATACATATAGCATGAGGCATCCCAAAACCCAACAGTTGTTGGTACTTTTATTTAGTCATTCCGTTGTAGTGAAGCTGATTACTAGTCATTATAAAGTCAAATTTATAGCACTACTTTAGTTATAGTTGTCTATGATCGAGATACTGTGCTCCAAGTCGTCCATAACCGCGGACACGACTTTCAGAAAGTTTTACCCTGCAGGGGGGCACAAATAGCAACACACGCACGATCAACCTCGGGAAAAACCAAATGAAAACCCAACGAGGCATCACGACAGATCAATTGCAAGATTCATATAATATTTCAGGGGGCCACCCCACCAAGCTACCCGCGACGAAGTTGGCCGGCTCCAAGATGGACCCAGAGGTTTGCAAGAACGGCTGTAAACGACTAGGAACCCGAAAGTGTGACTAGGCTTGTCGATACTGCATAATCGTGCCGCGATCCAAAACAGTACAGGCGCTCCACGCGCAATAGTAAATACAGCAGTAAAGCATGGCATAAGTACAGGATAGTAATAAAGCCCCAATCTACTTTGTGGCCCCAAGAAATAATATATGACTCAAGCTCTGGCTAAGGGGATTCATGGTCCCATATGTGGATGGTGCGAATATTCAAAGAACAGGTATCAAGTACTCGGGGTCCTACGGGACACAAGTGGACGGTTAAAAACCAAATAACATCTATTTCTCACCTTTGTCTCTGCATTATTTACCTACTTCAATTTTATTTATTAAACGGTAATTAAAGCCATGATCAACTCCAATATTAAACATGCAGCATTACTCCAACAACTATGGTACTTGACGACACGCAACCGCACTTGAGCAAGCGACTACAACACGCAAGTCCAACTATCTACCAAACAACAAGTAATAGGATGTGTCCAAGGCAATATAAGGCCGCAAGGGATATCACGGGTAGGAAAACTAGAGCATCGCAACACAGATAGCAATAGATCAACAGGAGGAAATAAAGACTATAAAGTAAAATAGGTAGAAAGGGGGAGAATGCTCGCCTGAAAATATTGCCGAAGGTTCATAACCGAAGAACTTGTCGAAGCTCACAACATCTCATCGTCCTATCCGGGAAGAAGCAAAACACTAAAAGGAACAAGTGATGCAACAATTATAACTAATGCGGAAAAATCGGCATGATCATGATATGATGCATGACATGGCAAGCTTATGATGCAAACTATGTTGAAAAGGTCTTAGAGGCATATCACATGATGATATAGAATTCATGAGGCATTATTAATAAGAAACAATTAGTTCTCAATTTTATTTATCATGTTTTCCTTACATAAACAATACTGATTATAAAACTGCTCTTAATGCATGATGCAAATGATAACATGGATATCATGGTTGGATAGGTCTCGTCGCGCCAATTGATTTGGACATATTTGTCGAATTCAGAGTTACGGATTTAAAGTTATGCAATAATTAAGAAAATACATTTTTTAATATTTATTAATTCGAAATTTTTAAATTGCTCAAATGATAATATAAATAGCATAAACAGATTCCTCACATTTTTTATTTGAAAACATATATTATTTGTATTATTTGAAATTATGAATTTTAAACAATCTTTACATTAATTTAAGTCAAATTAGGATCAAAGTCAAAGGTTTGACTATTTTAAATCAATTCTGAAAATATTTGATTAAAGATTTGAATTGACATTAAAAAACAAAACATATTTCATATAGAGTTTGAATTCAAATTCCAAAACATTTGAAAGTTTTGACTAAATTTATATTATATTCATTTCTGGAAATTTATTAGTTTGAGAAAGGACATGTAAACCTTTGTCACTCAGGCTTTCTTACCCACACTCACAGACAGGTGGGCCAGAGGGGCAAAAGGGCCACACGCGCTTGAGGCAATTGGGCGGTGACACGTGGGCAAGCTAGGGGTGCGGGTTGAGGCCAAAATAAAATGAAGGGGCTAAATGCAAACTGTTCAAGAAGCTGATCTGACGAACTGAAGAAAGGGTGCGCGAAAATTGCCAGCTGATTCGATCTTGCAACGAAGATGGCGACTAAACCACTGCGGATCTTATGATGATGCAAAAAGAAAAGTTGGAGAGAAAGCCTAGATCTACAAGTTTTGTTCATGATGTATAACCGTAGGAGGGTTGTCGTGGTCGTAAATCCTCGTCGAATCAGTGGAGATCTAGACGCTCGGTCTGACGGGAAAACCTGCTGCTTGCACAGCGAAAACGGCCAGCTTCCGGCGACGGTGGCGAGCTCGTCGGTGCACCAAAAGGGGTGTGCAGTAGCTCGATAGCAATAGGGAAGATCGTTCTACAGGCCAGTGCTCGTGGATTTGACTGAGATGGACCGACCGCAAAGCGAGCCTTCGAAGAAATCCTATGCAGAGAGAGATACAGCTACGGCTGCTGTTGTGTGTGGCCGTGCGGCGGCGAGCGGCGTTACGCACGAAGGGCGGTCGATGAGCAGCGGCGGCGATGCAAAAAGACAGGGAGGTGAAGAGCATGTCTAGTGAGTAGAGGGGCTCACCAGGAGTGCGTCGGTGGCGTTGATGGAGCTAGAGGTGGAGCAGATCGGGGAAGAGGCAGAGGTCCTGGTAGCTCCTGCTGCTCAGGTTCATGGCGGCGCTGGTGAGGTTCCGGCGAGATCCGGCGACGTGGATTGGTACTAGGCGAAGCAGAGGAGGCAGAGGAAGATGCTAGACGTCCTAGGCATGCGGCAACTCACCCGATTGACAAGGACATGGTGTAGATGGGCTAAGGTTTGGGTTTTGGGCATGGAGATGGCCATGGCCTCCTTGATGAGGAAGAGAGAGGGATTCTAGCTTCAGATCTCGATCTGTAGATGGAAGGGGCTGGGTGGTGCTTGGTTAGCAGATAAAGATCAGGGAGGAAAGGGGAGCACATGGGTGGTTGTTTCACCTTTTTGCCAAAAGAGAAGGAGGGAACGTTGAGGACCTCTTCTCTCTTTCTTTCCTAATGCCAATAGAGGGAAGGGAGGGGACCAGATGGTGGCCAGCTTGATGGGGTTTGGGGTTTGGATAGGTCTTTGAACACACACACACACACGGCTAGAGAACCACAAATATAGATGTAGATGAAGAATTTAGGGTTTTAGGTAGAGGAGAACAAATGAGATCAAGAGTTTAGCAACGATGGTTGAAGGATATAAACATAGATTAAAATTAAGAGAAACAACTACAAATAAAACACCAAAATCCAACAAGAAGAAGAGGATGATCATGTATGGTGGTATGGTTGCATGGGACATGCATTACATTTAATGCACTTCGTACGAGGATGTGTATGATTAATGTGAGAAGAAGACCACATGGGTTTGAATTAAGATCCAAATGAAATGAGAGACCCACATGCAGGTAATGGTAGAATTAGAACAAGGGGGTGATTTTAATAAGTTAGCAGGTAGATGTAAAATAAGAGAGATGCCCTCAACTCAAATTGGGTATTTAGCAATTTATCAAGAAGCAAATACAATATATCAAGAGGCAAATACAAGTAATACAATATGAATGCATATGGGGTAAGAACCAACAAAAGGGATTTTATATGATGCTCAAATGCAATGTGGCATGATGACATGAGCATGATATAATGACGATGCAATAAATGACATGTAGCAAGTAGCATTATATAGACTAGGCAAGTAGCATTACAATTGTTAGACAATTGGGATGCTACAACTCTCCCCCACTAAACAAGAATCTCGCTCCGAGATTCCTAGAAAATAAACCTTCACGATCTCATGTAGCTCCTTCAAGGGGATGGTGCGGCAACTGCGCTTTGCCAAACTTGTCGAGAGAACGCTCCGGCAAACAAAGGACGAAGGTAAAGGTCTCAACAGATAAAGCCACCTCTAACTTCGACAGAAGGAGATAAAATATGCATTCTAATCTATTTCAATGTACAAGAGCAAATAGAATGAGTAGTCGGCATGGGGGCCAATCCATCACGCACCCAAACTATTACTCCGCACATTCAGTAGAAAAGCATGCAACCCATTCTCGAATTTAGACTGAAGGTCATGACAAGTGACATTCGGAAACAAATGAATGATGCAGGCTCTTGATCAGATCCGATGTAGATGATGTCGTCACATTGGGAAACTCCGGGAGATATAAAGAAAACATTTAGTGAATTTTTGGTCCATTGAAAGATACAACAGAGGAAAATTCCTCAAATAGCATGAAGATCGAACGTCAAAGCACCGTTACAAGAGGATGGACGCGAAACCCTGGAGGTACAACGGAAAACCAACAACGAGAAATCCTGGACTAAATGTGTTCAAATCCCATCTTCATAAGGACTACCAGTACAACTCATACAATGATAGATCAGAGATTAATCTTTTGGCCTCAACTATTAACTAAATTAAAATATGTTTTAGTGAGACTTCCTAGACCTTACCTAGTGTGATAAGGAAGTTTGATAATCAAGTAAAGGAGTTGGATTAGGATACCAAATCAGGGAAATGAACTAAATAAGAGACCCCAATTTAAGGATTTTATAATAAGGACTTATCCCTAAGGGATGATAGTAAAAGGAACTTTGGGGTATTGGAGACAACAAAATGGAGATTGTCTAGTATGAAGGGAATTCAAGTAAAAGGTTTGGATATGGGATACCATGATTATTCCCATTTGAGATTATCATGGAGTTGAGAACTATGTGATCAATACAAGTCAATTCCTCAATACGAAACGTAAGAGAGTACGAACTTTGGGACAAAGTTTATTTTAAGGGGGAGAGTCTGTAACACCCCAGCATTAGAGCTTAGAAATAAGCCGAACTTAGATGTGTGCATTGCATTCATGCATCAGAAAATCCGGAGAATTTTTGCGCAAAACTAAAGAAGCTATGGAGGGATTGATATCTCTATTGTTCTGATGGAAATATCAGGGCAGGTGCGATGGATTTCGACATGACCCCTATTGAATCTTTGTGTTTCGAGGGGAAAATAATTTAAGCATATATTTGAATTTCTTATTTGAATTCAAATGAATTTATAAAATTCACAAATTGAAATTTGAAATATTTGACAAATTATTGGATTTGAAACAAAAATGAAATTGTGTTATGGATAATTATAGCATTCCATAATTGATATTCAATTACGAATAAAGGATATTTAACTTTATTATAATATAACAAATTACATTGTCTTTACAATTGACTAATAAAAGAGAAAGTTTTAACTTTCTGAATACAATACCATGATACAAGTTAATTTACAAAGTTCTACTTTCAATAAAATAAAGTTACAAATAATAAAAGAAACCCTAACTTATACCCTATCTATAATCTTTCATCTTCCTTTCTTCTGATTCTACTTCTTCTTCTTCTCATTTCCTGCAAACACAACAAAAAGAAAATAAAACAGAACAAAAATAAAATAAAAGGATGTTAATTGGTTAGAATTTTACTCTCAGGCTTGGCCTGGTGATGCTAGTGCCTAATTCATCATAGAGTATTAATCAAGGGGCCATGTTAATAATCTGTTCTTATCAGGAAATTTTGCCTCAGTACAACCTCATTGGCAGTGAATTATGGGGCAAGTTTCACCAAAGTGGTAGAAGTAAAAAAGAGGAGTATCAAGATATTTGGTATTGTACTCATCCAGAACAGTGCAAGTAGCACACACATACACATGCAAATTGGTGTGCTGTCAACACAGGAGGGATGTGAGAGGGAGTATTAAACACAGCCGTTGCAGCAAAGACCCTTTCTACTACACAAAGCCAGTACCACTTTGTCTTCATTCCCAATCTTAGTCCACAGATATGTCTCTTCACCTCAAGAACACACAATAAACAACACCAGCACTCGTTAGAGTTCCAGCAGATCAAACCACAACTCACCAACACAATCCCTCAAGAAACCATCCAAGATGGTCACCTAATGGATGGAGTTGAATTGCTGGAAGGCAAGAGCAGCAGCACCAGGAGGTGCAGGCTAAGATCAAGGGCAGCAGCACCAGGAGGTGCAGGACAGTGCCAAAGTAGAAAAGATCAAGCATCCAGATATGAATCTAGATGATCAAGAAGCAATAGTAATAAGCCAAGATCTCCAGTAGGCCATAGATCATTTCCCAACAATAGGTAAAAATAAAAATCATTAGCTTTGCCCACTAGATCATACAACATCTGTCCTTATATCTTGCATACAGATCTAGGGATTCAAAGAAAATAATACACCTCAACCAATTCCATCTACCCTTCCACTAGATCTTTATCTAGGAGGATTGGATGGAGAGATTCTCTCAGACTTGCATGGAAGTGCCATGCAAGGTTCATTATAGAGATTTAAAGCCCACAGGAATATCTGTTCTTATCCAAAATATGCCTCAGCCTATGCATCACGGGCAGAGCCAAGAAATCAAGCACATATCCATTTTATTATTCTATCAAGTCAACTCTAGTATCTGTTCTTATCATATTGCTTTAGAGCATGTGCTGGGAGAGGGACAAAGCTCTCAGGCTGGGTAGTAATGCTACTCCAGTATCATCCTAGAGCTAATATAAAGACAAGTGAAAGAATCTGTATTTCAGCCACTAAAATAGCTTCAGCCTTTTTGCATCATGAGCCTAATATCTAGTTTTTCCAGACAAACATAACCACAGCTACTAGGTTACAGGGCACATTCCCAGAGGGTAGCACCTCTGTACCTAGCGGATACATAGTTTCTTGAGTACAAGCTCAAGATCATGTTTTTTATTGAAACCCACAAATCATTTTCCCAAACAAAGTATCTAGGAATCATCTATTGGATCACCTTATCATTAAACAGATCAAGCAATACTTCAGCCTTTACATCATTGGCAGGGCCTATGTACCACTACACCATCTGCTTTTGTCAAGTTATATCGCACAAGGATTAATAGCCACAACTAGAACATAATCAGAAAAGTCAAGATTCAGCCAGCATATTGAATTACATCTGGTTCATCATCAAGAACTACTAGAACATGCAAAACAGTACAAGAACACATTTATAGTACAAGAATATTACCAGATTGTATAATCTTATACATTGAACCAATATTTGAGCTAGCAAAATCAACTAGTACAGGTACACTAAGAATAATGCATAACCACCTATATCTCATAATTAGGAGATCACTAGCACACCAAAATCCATAGCCTAATCTTTATAAATGACATCTGAGCATATTTCCACTAGAATATGAAACCTGAAAGGGCACTACAATTTAAATCAAACATTAGCTAGAGTTCCTATAGCTAACAAGATAGCACCACCATAAACCAATTTAAACCATAACTGCTAGGGGTAAACAATCATCCAAGTAAAAGCAACACCACAAGTAAGTCAACAAATCAACAAACACAATCATGCATGACCAATATAATAACACAGAGCAAAATCATATGTCATTGTATTCACTAAAAGGGCCAACTACTCTAATTTTGCAGTAAGCACAACATATAAACTAAGAATCCAGAATCATTTAGGGAAATTAGTAACTCAACACCATCTAACTGTTTATAGGACAACATTGCAAACCACTGCCAGAGTACATCTTATATTAGTAGTTGTTCACTATAATCAACAGAGAGGGGAAAACATCCGAAAATTAATAGTGGAAAATAGGAGGGAAGAGAGATATCCACTTACCCGGAGGTCCTCGCTCAGCAAGACGAGGAAGCAGAGAGGTCGTCGGCGAGGCTAGTGACACGGAGGCATGGTGGGCACCGAGGCGCCTACACCGCGCCGAGCCGTCTCACCAGCGGCAGAAGAACGCGGAGAACATCACGGCCAAGCCATAGCACCGCCCGAGTCAATAGCCGTCGTGCTAGGGCAGGGCTAGGGTTTTCAACCGAGTGTGCACGAGAGGCAGGGAGGAACAAATAAAGCAAAGGGAGGTTGTAGATCGTAGCACGGCGGACCAAAGCCCCATCTTACCGGCGCCGGAGAGGGCGGGAGCAGCCGAAGCCAAACGACGGCACGGCAGCGCCCAGGAGGTCATGGGCGTGCGGGGTGCACTCAGATGCGAGGAGGAAGAGAGGACCCTAGAGTGGGTTGTGTAACCCTAGGATGAACTAGGCCGCCTATTGGGCCAAGCCCAACTCAGTCCGTTGGACCAAATTTATTTCCACCCAATTGGGCCACAACCCAACTACTTGCCACTATTAAATTATTTTCCCATAAAATAAACTATATAAAATAATTCCAATACATATGAAGTTTTATCAAATCCTAAAAAAAATACATATGATATATCAAAATGACCACAAAAAATAATATCTACCTAATAAAAATATAATTTTAGTTATTTAAAATAAATATAAAGTAAAATAATTATTAACACCATTAAATTTTAAATGAAATTTTATAAAGTAAAACAAAAACCCTAAAAATAAATAAAAATCATTTTTGTGTATCAAAATAATTTTACTATTTTATAAAAATACTAACTTAGAGTTTTACAAAATAAAACATAAAACAAATATTTAAAGACACTTAATTCTTTGATGAATTTTATAAAAATAAAGATAATACTTAAAAATAAATAAAATTCATTTTTAAGGTCTTGAATAAATATATTACACTAGAAAAATATTAAATATATTATTAAAAAAGTCTTTAATATTTTAAATAATAAATCCTTATCTAATACCTATTGTGTGAATTCTTTAAAAATCATTGTTAAGTAAAAAATAACCGCAACTCTTATAAAACCTTGAGCAATTAATGTCTTTATACTAAATTCCAAATCCATAACTTAAATTCATAACCAAATTTAAGTATAACTATTAAATTTAAAATATTCTTTTTAAAATCTTATTAAGAATCCTTTTAAATAAACATTAGGTATCACCCATTTATATCATATGATGAATAATCATTATATCTTAACCACTATTAACATAACTTTAAATTCTAACAAATTACTAAGACCATCTAATTATGATTCCATTAAATAAATACATATTCTTTTCATAATAACAAAAGAAATTTAATCTAAACATTCACTTAAATAGAAAGTGAATAATTCCACACCTTAGTTATACCTATAATAAATCTAAAATTTGGGAATAATTAAAACATATTACATCTTAAGTTACTTAACCTTTTAAAGTTAACTTTAGTCTCAAAAGCTTATAAACATTATGTCTAATAAACTACTTATGTTTTTATAGTTATTGGTCTATTTCAATCAAGACATAATGCATCTCAAGTCCAGACTATTCAAGCAAGCATAAACAACATCAATCACATTCTATCCATCATATTCTAAAAGCTATCAGGGTTGTTTAAACCTTAAGAAGGAAATCTTTTCTTCAAATGTTATTCTTTTTGCCACTTCAAAACAATAATCCCATAATAAATTCTTCAACTCTTAAAAATTAAAACCAAGGACTTTTATCTTAGTCACCAAATAACAATTAATCATAATCACACTACTTTATACTTTATCTGTATATTTAAAATTGTTATCACTTAAGTTCCTTATAAATGACATTACTTATAAAGTAAAATTTGAAGATAAACCAACTCTTAAAAGAATCACCTAGATTCACTTCACTCAAAACATTGGGGATTCACTTCACTCAAAACATTGGGGATTCACTTTGGGAGTTTTACAAAATGCATACCATTACTTATGCATAACTGCATCTTGCTTCTTTAAACATTAGTCCTTACCAGACCAATGATGCTGATTTCAGATATTGGATCTTATATTGTTCTGAAGACCGTGAGTGCATAATCTTGCAATCACAAACGGCAAGTTCACACTTGCTCATGTCCTTTGATTATTTTCTGTAAAGTATTTTACAAATCCAGTGTTATCATCACCTGCATTTGAAAAAAATCACACTATTTTCATAATAATGTGATTATAGGTTATTTACCATGAGGCAATAACCTACTATAAGAGTTCCGGTGGTAAAGGAACATATTACCTAGGACTTAACAACCAATGTCACCAGTGATTCTTGCGCCGTATATTACGCGTTGACCATGAGATTTGGAATGGGACGGAGAAGTCAGCTGTATCTTTTCCCTCTCGCATGGAGCTGGATGTGCGGGCCGTGGCTGTTATCACTCGTAGCGTGCATATTATATGGTAATTCGTAGAGGATATGCAGCATATGGGTGGGAGCCCTCAACGTCCCACGATAGTTCCGGCATCTGAACAGTCTGTACAAAACATTGCCGTAATTCAAAAGGTGGGCATGGTGTACACCAAGGAGACATGCGGGGTCGCGGAGAAGGCAGTGATTGGCTTGGATCTTAGGTTGGGCCTCAAACCAAGGAAGTTTGAACGGGGACATACTCCCGGCCGTGCAACAAAACCTAAGGTCTCTCATGGGTAAAGTGACGCACCTCTGCAGAGTGTAAGAACTGTAACTTGTTACTCCCTGTTCCGGGAAGGAGCTGTGAACGCGGCGGGAAAGGAACCCCATGAAGGTTCTGGTAAACCCGTGAAGGCCGACGAACGTAGCTTTTCAGAATAAAATCAACCTTTGAAGAAATGTTTATGAAAACTTGCATTGCCTACGACCTACAGTCTGTGGCTGTAGCTATAGTGCATCAAACACTCCTTTTCTAGTGAACTTGCTGAGTACGCTCGTACTCAAAGTATCTTCTTAACCCTTGCTAGGTTCTAAAGCTAGTAAAGACGACGTCTACATCAAGTTATGCTCCAGGAATCATCATCAAAAGCTAAAGCTCTTTAATGAAGTCAAGAAAGTCAACATATACATCAGCTCAAGTGAAGACGAAGTTGCTGATTAGATAAGAATATGATTTCTAGCCATAGAACCTACTTCTGTAGAATATTGCAATAGCAGCAATGCAAGCCTAGTAGTTTAGCTATTAGTTTAATAGGTATGGTAGCTATGAATTATTTATTCCTGATTCTTCTTTGTAGAAGTTTCTTTCTCTCTCTTTAACCTAGAGTGTTCTCTGGATCTTGTGTAAAGAGTTGAGTTGTAACCTGTAGTCATGTCTTGGACCTGCTATGTTTCTGTTGTACTACTTTGAGGGATGTAATACTAGTGAACGGTGTTTCATTGATGTTATGTCAACGACAATAGTGTACTACATCATGTAGTGGTATGCTGGGTCACCGCAAAAACGATACAGCGTCCGAGTACGGACAAGATGCAAATTGAGCTAAGAGCCCTGAAGAATAACCAATGGCGTCCATAACCCTACCCAGGCCAAGCCGGAAGGGTAACCTTGCTAACAACGTCGATCTCAAAACCTGCTTAAACAAAAGGGGTGCCGACAAAGGGAAAAGGAAAAAAGAGAGCGGTCAGTACTGAGGCCAGTACACGACGAGACTAGAATTCGGCGGTCCTCGCCTACATAGGTATGGTGGAGTGAAGCGGCAGCGCATCATGCACTAAACAACCTATAGAGACTCAATACAACAGGCGGCTATCAGATAGGGATAAGAAAGACCTATTCGGATCCAACCTCAAACTATCACCAAGCATACCCATCCTGGCGTTTCCCCCTCGAGACCAATTGAGGAAGTCAACCGAGGAACTCACACAGTTGGCAGTTTTATTCATTCCGTTATAGTTGCGGCAATTACTAGTCAGATATAGATAGCATGAGTCATCCTGATGTAATAAGCAGTGGGCACTTTTAGTTAACCATTCCGTTGTAGTTGGGATACTTACTAGTCAGATACATATAGCATGAGGTATCCCAAAACCCAGTAGTTGTTGGTACTTTTATTTAGTCATTCCGTTGTAGTGAAGCTGATTACTAGTCATTATAAAGTCAAATTTATAGCACTACTTTAGTTATAGTTGTCTATGATCGAGATACTGTGCTCCAAGTCGTCCATAACCGCGGACACGGCTTTCAGAAAGTTTTACCCTGCAGGGGGGCACAAATAGCAACACACGCACGATCAACCTCGGGAAAAACCAAATGAAAACCCAACGAGGCATCACGACAGAGCAATTGCAAGATTCATATAATATTTCAGGGGGCCACCCCACCAAGCTACCCACGACGAAGTTGGCCGGATCCGAGACGGACCCAGAGGTTTGCGAGAACGACTGTAAACGACTGGGAACCCGAAAGTGTGACTAGGCTTGTCGATACCGCATAATCGTGCCGCGATCCAAAACAGTACAGGCGCTCCACGCGCAATACTAAATACAGCAGTAAAGCATGGCATAAGTACATGATAGTAATAAAGCCCCAAACTACTTTGTGGCCCCAAGAAATAATATATGACTCAAGCTCTGGCTAAGGGGATTCATGGTCCCACATGCAGATAGTGCGAATATTCAAAGAATAGGTATCAAGTACTCGGGGTCCTACGGGACACAAGTGGACGGTTAAAAACCAAATAACATCTATTGCCCACCTGTGCCTCTGCATTATTTACCTACTTCAATTTTAGTTATTAGACAGTAATTAAAGCCATGATCAACTCCAACATTAAACATGCGGTATTACTCCAACAACTGTGGTACTTGAAGACATGCAACCGCACTTGAGCAAGCGAATACGACACGCAAGTCCAACTATCTACCAAACAACAGGTAATAGGATGTGTCTAAGGTAATATAAGGCCACAAGGGATATCACGGGTACGAAAACTAGAGCATCGCAACACAAATAGCAATAGATCAACAGGAGGAAATAAAGACTATAAAGTAAAATAGGTAGAAAGGGGGAGAATACTCGCCTGAAAACATTGCCGAAGGTTCATAGCTGAAGAACTTGTCGAAGCTCTCAACATCTCATCGTCCTATCCGGAAAGAAGCAAAACACTAAAAGGAACAACCGATGCAACAATTACAACTAATGCGGAAGAATCGGCATGATCATGATATGATGCATGATCATTATATAAACAATACTGATTATAAAACTGCTATTAGTGCATGATGCAAATGATAACATGGATATCATGGTTGGATAGGTCTCGTCGCACCGATTGATTTGGACATATTATTTGTCGAATTCGGAGTTATGGATTTAAAGTTATGCAATAATTAAGAAAATACAATTTTTAATATTTATTAATTCGAAATTTTTAAATTTCTCAAATGATAATATAAATAGCATAAATAGATTCCTCACATTTTTCGATTCGAAAACATATATTATTTGTATTATTTGAAATTATGAATTGTAAACAATCTTTACATTAATTTAAGTCAAATTAGGGTCAAAGTCAAAGGTTTGACTATTTTAAATCAATTCTGAAAATATTTGATTAAAGAATTGAATTGACATTAAAAACAAAACATATTTCATATAGAGTTTGAATTCAAATTCCAAAACATTTGAAAGTTATGAATAAATTTATATTATATTCATTTCTGGAAATTTATTAGTTTGAGAAAGGATATGGAAACTTTTGTCACTCAGACTTTCTTACCCACACTCACAGACAGGTGGGCCAGAGGGGCAAAAGGGCCACACGCGCTTGAGGCAATTGGGCTGTGACACGTGGGCAAGCTAGGGCTGCGGGTTGAGGCCAAAATAAAAGGAAGGGGCTAAATGCAAAGTGTTCAAGAAGCTGATCTGATGAACTGAAGAAAGGGTGCGCAAAAATTGCCAGCTGATTCGATCTTGCAACGAAGATGGCGACTAAACCGCTGCAAATCTTATGATGATGCAAAAAAGAAAAGTTGGAGAGAAAGCCTAGATCTACAAGTTTCGTTCATGATGTATAACCGTAGGAGGGTTGTCGTGGTCGTAAATCCTCGTCGAATCAGTGGAGATATAGACGCTCGGTCTGACGGGAAAACCTGCTGCTTGCACAACGAAAACGGCTAGCTTCCAGCGACGGTGGCGAGCTCGTCGGTGCACCAAAAGGGGTGTGCAGTAGCTTGATAGAAATAGGGAAGATCATTCTACAGGCCAGTGCTCGTGGATTTGATTGAGATGGACTGACCGCGAAGCGAACCTTCGAAGAAATCCTATGCAGAGAGAGATACAACTGCGGCTGCTGTTGTCTGCGGCCGTGCGGCGGCGAGCGGCGTTACGCACGCAGGGCGCTCGATGAGCAGCGGCGGCGATGCAGAAAGACAGGGAGGTGAAGAGCATGCCTAGTGAGTAGAGGGGCTCACCAGGAGTGCGTCGGTGACGTTGATGGAGCTAGAGGTGGAGCAGATCGGGGCAGAGGCAGAGGTCCTGGTAGCTCCTGCTGCTCGGGTCCATGGCGGCGCTGGTGAGGTTCCGGCGAGATCCGGCGACGTGGAATGGTACTAGGTGAAGCAGAGGAGGCAGAGGAAGATGCTGGACGTCCTGGGCATGCTGCAACTCACCCGATTGACAAGGACATGGTGTAGACAGGCTAAGGTTTGGGTTTTGGGCATGGAGATGGCCATGGCCTCCTTGATGAGGAAGAGAGAGGGAGGCTAGCTTCAGATCTCGATCTGGAGATGGAAGGGGCTGGGTGGTGCTTGGTTAGCAGATAAAGACCGGGGAGGAAAGGGGGAGAACATGGGTGGTTGTTTCACCTTTTTGCCAAAAGAGAAGGAGGGAACGTGGAGGACCTCTTCTCTCTTTCTTTCCTGATGCCAAGAGAGGGAAGGGAGGGGACCAGATGGTGGCCAGCTTGAGGGGGGTTGGGATTTGGATAGGGCTTTGAACACGCACACACACACGGCAAGAGAACCACAAAGATAGATGTAGATGAAGAATTTAGGGTTTTAGGTAGAGGAGAACAAATGAGATCAAGAGTTTAGCAAGGATGGTTGAAGGATATAAACATAGATTAAAAATAAGAAAAACAACTACAAATAAAACGCCAAAATCCAACAAGAAGAAGAGGATGATCATGTACGGTGGTATGGTTGCATGGGACATGCATTACATTTAATGCACTCCTTACGAGGATGTGTATGATTAATGTGAGAAGAAGACCACATGGGTTTGAATTAAGATCCAAATGAAATGAGAGACCCACATGTAGGTAATGGTAGAATTAGAACAAGGGGGTGATGTTAATAAGTTAGCAAGTAGATGTAAAAGAAGAGAGATGCCCTCAACTCAAATTGGGCATTTAGCAATTTATCAAGAAGCAAATACAATATATCAAGAGGCAAATACAAGTGATACAATATGAATGCATATGGGGTAAGAACCAACAAAAGGGATTTTATATGATGCTCAAATGCAATGTGGCATGATGACATGAGCATGATATAATGAAGATGCAATAAATGACATGTAGAAAATAGCATTATATAGACTAGGCAAGTAGCATTACAATTTTTAGACAATTGGGATGCTATAGTGTGAGATAGACTTACTTGATTTTAGGCTAGGTATTATGCTGCCGAGTCTTTGTCGCTATCGACGCGGTGAAAACGGATTCTAAATCGAAGGAGTTCACATTTGTGTTTTTTGTATGCATAGAAAAACTCAAACACACAACATGTTCATATGGTGGATAACTTACGTATTATCAGATGAATAACTTATTTAGTACAACCTGAATAACTTTTATGTTGCGGGTGGATAACTTTTGATTCTAAAAAAGTTCTCAAAACATATTAACATAGGATCTAGTTTCGAAAATCTCGTCCCGGACTAGCCTAGTGATCAAAACGGATCCTAAAAGGTTTTTCTATAAAACATTTTGAATTTTTAGATTCTCGTATTTAATCCACTTTATTTAACGTGTAGTAATTAGGATTTGGAGCTAAATCATCACGTATTGGGTGAACCGGAGGTAGTCATGGATTTTGTCGTTTAGTGATTAGCCAACATATGCATTGTCCGGACGTCTATCAGGATTGCAAATTCATAGATCATCCGCCAGATAGCACAATCCTCTTTTTAATAGTATAGACTAGTGTAATGCCCGTGCGTTGCTACGGGCTATAAAGGATAATTATGTTTTACTGTAAAATACAAACAAATCTCACTCAATCAAAAGACGTCAATGCCAATCGATCATTCGATTACACAACACACAAATTCGCTTGACATATCAATAATTAGCGTACCATAACAATTTTAATAACAAATATATGTATATACATGTTGCTCGCTAGTCGCTAGCAAAAACATAGCCCTTATCCACCAACTCAGCACACCATGGAGCGCAATAACACCATCAATCCACTATCCTTGAATATGATCTCCTATCTCCTCCCTCCTCCTTTGATAAACGTGTGACTAACGGAGACATGAGATCCGCCGACGGGAATCTCCAAGGAAACACTTGCCCCAGCCGCGAACCATTCTCCGTCGCCACACGCATCAGGCGACCTCCTTCCTTCCTCCATGGCCTCCCACCGCTACACCTCCTAGCGAACGCTGAGCTCCACATCCCCGATGCCAAGGTCATCTTAGATGTGTGTGGTCCTACAATTATCGGCCACCAGAAAGTTTCAAGTCTCACTGGCTAGAACTTAGTTGTAAAATGCTTTATGGTCTTAGGTTGTCTCCAATGCATATTTCTTAAGGAGACATGAGAGGGGAACCACGTCATAAGCTATAGCAAACTTAAAAGGTCACATCTCACAAGTTAAAAGAAACTCCCTAATGTTTCTGCATTGCATAGGCCACCTACTTGCTTTTTATCTAGGTTCTTCCGTCATGTAGCCAACCAGGAAAAAATCTCCAAATTCCATTACCGAGAGCATCAAAGAGTGGCTGAAACATAGCAATTCGGTATATCCGCCATGGACGGCGCGGCTACTTCCACGCTTAGCTGGATTGTGAGCACTCGATGATGCTCCTGGAGGCGCCATGGCGTCGGTCTCGATTGGAGGTTGTTGTTAGCCTGCTGCTCGAGTACCTGAGGCTGAGCGAGCACTTATCCTCCGTGTGGCGCTGCTGAGCAAGCGCGTCCTCGTCACCTTCCCGATGGCAGAGGTCCATACCTCAGGCTGCTTGCTTCTGTGCACCTTGTTTTCCCGGACCGCTGGGAGGAACGGACGCTACTTGAGATTCATTAGGTTCTCGTTGAGGTCTAATACTCTGTATCCATGAAGCAAAATACCTGTCGACTTTTCCATAGCAGCCACACGCAAGGCCGCATAACAAATATACAAGGAGAAGCTGGTGTGCGTGTCTCCCCTTTTTTGTCTTAGTAAGTGCCACCATCTAGCTTCGCATGGAAAATCTTAAATTGGATCTGGTCTGCTCGTGTTGAAAGGATCATATGGACACCTAGAGGGGGGTGTGACTAGATGCTACTTCAAATTTTACTCTTTTTAAATTAGGGTTTGACACAAAAGGTAAATTTTCTAGATTATGTAACTATGGTGAATTTACCTATATATCAACCTAGCACAATCACTAATCAAGATCAAGATAAGTAAAGTACGGTAAAATATAGAAGTAATCAAAATGGAGCACAAGGAGACACAAGTATTTGTTTTCCAAAGTTCCTTCCTTTTGAGCGAAAATACGTACGCGTTTGGAGAGGGGGGTGGTTTCAAACCACCAACGCCATGAGAGACCTCCCTTGTTCTCCGATGAACCTCACCCCAAAGGGTTCGATTCACCTCTTCCACTATATTGGCAACCTTCGAGGTGGAAGCCGACACCTTCACAATAAGTTCGAGGCACACATCCACAACTGAATTGGATGCTCCCGAATGCAAGCAAGCTGTCACACAATCAAAGACAAGCTTGTAAGAACCAAATCAAGACCTAGGGTTTCCAATGAAACACTAGAGCAAGGGGCCCTCAAGTGAATGCGGGGAAACGATGATCTCTCTTGGTGAAGCTATAGATCAAGGCCTCCTCCTTCGATTCTTCAAAGATCAATGACTTTGGATGGTTGGATAAAGAGATCTTGGTGGTTTGGTGGCTCAAATGGTGGGGCACTTCTATTCTAGAACGAGTAGCTGGAGGAAGGAGATGAAGTCCCCTATTTATAGCCCCACAGCTTGTAAAGTTTTTTCTGACCATTGGTGAAAGTTCCACACCGGAGACTTCGGTCTGTAGACCATACAGAATGTCCATCCCATCTCCGGACCACCATACAAAATGTCCTAGCTAAGATAGATAAGTCCACTCCAGAGATTCTTCAGAGACTCCGGACTCGAGCACACTGGAGATTCCGGTCTGGCTCCGGTCCATCTCCGGACCACCATACAGAATGTCCCAAGCATATTTCTGGAGGCCCCTCCGGGGACTTTGGGGAAAACTCTGATGTTTGCACACCGGAGACTCCGATGTTTGCACACCGGAGACTCCAATCTGGAATTTTCTGAAACTTGTAGTTGCTTGCAGGGACATTTCCATAGGGCACAAGACTTTTCACTTTTCAGTATATCATCCTGTAGACATTAGCACACTGTAAAATATCTACAAGTTGTTAATGAACACCAAAACTGATTAAGACAATAAATGTCCTTTCACGTGTGTTCATTATCAAGGACCTGAAATTAAATTCCATGGGGAACGGGGCTCTAGATTGCATATATGTTTTTCTCGCGAGCTCGCACATAGGTCGACCCAATCGAGCGGGGACACCCTCCTCGAGTAGTAGTTGGGTTCCCGATCTTAAGATTAAGAAGCAGTTCCTGCCACTGCCGACTCTACCCCTCCCTCCTCCAACACCTGCCTCTTCGTCTCTGCCGCGGACGCCTATGCACGTGGAGACATGGGCCAGGTGCTGTGACGGGAGCCTCTCCATCGATTGCGCCTCGCTGATGCATCCACCACAGGAATCAAGCGGAGACCGCAGCCACTGCACGGTGAGAGCCGGAACAAACAGAGAGAAAACCGAATCGTACACTTTTCGCTCGTCGGTGGCAACCCCTGTAATACGAGTGAACTGCTACAGGTAAAATCGGAAAATAAAAGCCAGACGAAAAATTTTCTGGTGCGACGAACTACGCGAGTCTTTTTAATAGTATAGATAGATAGATACTAAAATCTAATACATTGAGGATGGCCTCTCATATACTCACACCTTAATAGTACGAAACAAAGCTCTAGTATTAATAAGTATGGTATGCATTATCCTATATAATACACCAGTTTTGAACTCTGCTAGAGCAGCAATCCTAACTGTTGTTCTCCTAAAGCTAACGGTCAAGCACAAAAGGTTCACTGTGACTAGTAAATAGCCTCATGCTCCACGTTCTTATTGAAAAAACAGCTCGTATAAATTAATAATCAGCTATACACATCTATTTTTTTTTGAAAATGTGAATAATATTGTGGTAGCCCTATCTAGTGTCTTTTTCTGTTGTCCTTTTTCACATGTTCCACATGAGCACATAGTATTAGCTTATATTTTTGACCAAAACTGCCCTAAGGCCTTCCACAGGGTATGACTTTATCGGTGGCCAAAACGATTTTGAGGCATCGGGCACCGGTACCCTCCGCTGCCGAGCCGGTGCCGTAAGTTTCTTTGAGAGAATCGAAACAACTAGGTGCTCCGATGCCCAAACTGTTATGCCGGTAAAATATTGGTAGTCTCATCTGCCTCGCCGTTCTGATCTCAACCATCACCGGGACACACGACGCCGCTACTACCTTTGTCGCCTCCCTCGTCGGCCAGCTCGAGCACAACATTGACGAAGATGAGGAAGAGAAGGACATGTACCTCCCGAGGCGATCGCCATGGAGCTCAAAAATACCAGGACAAGTTATCCATGGTCGCGACAATTGGGTGACCTGCTGGCTGCTGCTCTACTCCGAGAGCCCATATGCTGCGACGAGTGGCTCGGTAGCAATCCTATGAGGACGCGAAGGTATGGACCCAACGCGCGAACGGGATTAGCCAACTACCTCCATTTTGTCGCCGACGAGGTGAGTTAAAGGTGGAGTCCTCGCAGCGCCACACCGCCCTCGACCTCTACCGCATCCTGCTATGCCCGTGCTTCCCCACCATCTCTGCTCCAAGCCCCACACCCTCTTTGATTCACACATGCTCTGCACCGAGATTAAAAGGATGGATGTGGATCTTGTGCGGGGACGACACCGAATCGGGAAGAGGAGCTGGACCGATTTGATTGAAATAGAAAGGGATTTTTTCGTGCGATGAGGCCCAGGAGGCCAGGAACTCGCGCGAAGGAAGGTGATTGGATCCGTTGATTTTTCTTTCTATCCTAATGTAGGTCCCACACTTTGTTTAAGGGCATCGCCCACGCTGCAAGACCGGAGCCTAAGTAATTTATGAGGACACTGCTGATGACCTGGCAATCTTTTCAGGTTTTGGGCATCAGCTACACTGTGGTAGGCCTAATGCTAGTCATAATGGGAATAACTTAGGTAGTAATATAGTCCTACATATATTACCAACTAAGCATTTAGATGAGAGAGGCTTGTGGTAACTAGCTATGTTACCATACCATCACACATTTCAAGACAAAATGAGTCTATGTTGCTATAAATAAGTCTTTGTATGATACCACACTTATGTTATTTTCTACTGTGTAGATAGTAACTTAGACTAGTAACATATACATGTTGCTACTCTAAGTTACTTCCCACTATAACCAGCCTAAAGACAACAATGGATGAAGCTGATCTTCATATCCAGTGGATCAACTAAACCTCAGAGAAACCCAATGGGAAACATATAATTATGCATGGATTTAAAGATTGTCCATTAGTTTTTTAGAGGAAAACCATGCGGCGCACTTTATTCAGATCCCAAGAGAGTTACATCATCATGAATTACAAAATACATAATAAACCTAGGTCGAGCATCCCAACTTACTACAGAATTTGAAACAAAAGCTTTCCTAGCTAGTTGGTGCGCCATTGAATTTAATCAAATTAAAAGCATGATCCTGCATGAAACAATCTGCCAGAATAGCATAAAAAGGGACTTCACACATCAGTGTATGAATTGCAATCTTGGATCAGTCCAGTGGCGGACGTAGCGCCCCTCCAGCCCGGACGCTTGCCCGGGCTTCCGGCCGTCCAGCACAAGCTATTTCGAATGAAATTTCATAAAAAAAATTAGATGTTTGGCCTTCAAATTTAGAGTTTGCCCGGGCTTTAAAATTATCCTGGGTCCGCTACTGGATCAGTCTGAGCAAATCTAATTCCACGGTGGCAGAATAAAACCCAACTGTTCATGGAATTCAAGTTTTTTTTGCACCGCTAAAGCCTCAGCTGTATCAGCATCAAAAACATGAATGGTCTAGAGGACATGCATAACCAGCTATAGCATCCCCATGATTATTTCCAAGAACCATTCTAGCAGCTCCCGAACCATCAACCCAAAAAAGCAACACCTATATTCAGTTTATAATAATCTATTGCAGGTTTATGCCATTTGATTTCTTGGACCTTCACATTAGCTTTAGCCTATGGAATATAGACTGTAGTTAAAGCATTGGTAACAAATACCGTCCTTGACGGCCCCGCAACTAATTCACCTTTGACAATCTCGCGACGTCTCCATATATACCAACATGCCACTGCTATGGAATCTTTAATTCTGGGAGAGCTTAGAACTGGAGCAAGTTTTTGTGGTCTGCATAGTATATCCTCGAGGACAGTGGAACCTGAAAGTTCTCCCATCGGCGCTTAATCGATATAATGTGAGAGGCCTAGTGCTTCCTAGATCTCCCTAGCTTTGACACATGTGAACAACAAATGCCACCTGAGCACCCACCATGCATATTGGACACTACGTTGATACCTTAATGTGTCTTGAGGCTAGAATGGATCTGACAGGAACTGCAGCATGTAAAGCACGCCATAAGAATACTTTTACCTTAGAAGGTACCCCTAACTTCCAAATCTTATCCGATACATTATTGGGACTCGAAGAACCTTGACCGTCAGCATCTATGATTTGGTTGCCAAAATTGGTGATGCAATCACAACACATATAAAAGTGAAGCACTTCAGCGATAGATTAAGAGAGCCAAATCAGCGACCGCACTGTAGATGTGCAACGGGTTGCTCTTTCTGGTTTCAATCAGTTTGGCACGCGTCGTCCTTAGAGCATCTCCACTCGCCTACCCAGGACGTCCGTCCGGACGCCGAATTTCGGTCCGGACGCCGAATTTCGGTCCGGACGCCGAAAATCGGCCCAGTCGTGTATCCAAAGACCTGTTTTCGTCCGGATTTTGGCGTGTTTTGGTCCGACCTACCCAGGCCGAACCCAGCTTCCCGGGTACGCCCTGGGGATGCCGGACGCCGCAAAAAAGGGCATGGGCCAGCTCTGTCAGTGAGACAGTCCCATTTCCACCTACTCCGCTAGCCCAGACTGCCGCGAGAGCTCTGTCGCCATGACTTCGCCGGCGGAGCTCCCTCGCGCCGAGACATGCCCACGCCTCTAGCTACGCTCGCCGTCGTTGCCGCCCAGCTCCACGCCTCTGTAGCCGCCGCTTTCGCCTACCTACCCTTGCCGTAGCTGTGCTTCGGCTCGGTGCGCCCACCACCACGCCCGTCAGGTGTTCGACATTTGGCCGGATTCGGCCATGGACTCCGACGGCGACGAGGTGCTGTCCACTGACTCTGACGAGGGAGAGATACTCGCCATGGATTCCGACGACGAGGAGTTGCTCGCCGCACTCCTGGAAGAGGAGAGCGCCGAGGTCGCCGAAAGTGAAGAGCACTTGCAGATTCTCGCATCGCTCGCCCAGCTGTACATGCAGATGGCAAAGCCGAAGCGCGGTGGTTCGGCGCCAGGTCGCATGAAGTGCAAGGCGAGACAGAGGATAGAGGGCTACTGCATGTTGTACGCCGACTACTTCGCCGACCAGCCACTCCATGGAGAAGACATGTTTCGCCGCCGTTTTAGGATGAGCCGGAAGCTCTTCCTCAAGATCGTGCATGCCATCTGGGAGTTCGACCCATATTTCCTTTGCAAGAAGGACTGCACCGGCTTGGTTGGGTTTTCGTCGCTTCAGAAGTGCACCGTGGCGATGAGGTCGCTTGCATATGGAGCGCCGGCTGATGCTGCCGATGACTATCTCCACATCGTTGAGTCCACCGCCCTTGAATGCTTGTATAGGTTCTGCAGGACAGTGATTGCAGTGTTCGGGGAACAGTACTTGAGATCACCCACTGCTGAAGACACTGCTCGGATCCTCGCAGTCAATGAAAGTAGAGGATTTCCTGGTATGCTTGGAAGCATAGATTGCATGTATTGGGAGTGGAAGAACTGTTCATTTGAATGGCAAGGAATGTACAAAGGCCATAAAGGAGGATGCACTGTGATACTTGAGGCAGTTGCTACACATGATCTTTGGATCTGGCACTCCTTCTTTGGCATGGCAGGATCGAACAACGACATCAACGTCCTCAACTCCTCAACTGTCTTTTCCAAGCTTGTTAAGGGTCATGCTCCCCCTGTGGAATTTGAGATCAACGGGCATCACTACAACAAGGGATACTATCTAGCAGATGGCATCTATCCAAGATGGCCAACATTTGTGAAGACTATTTCAGGCTCAATGCTCCCCAAGCATTCTCACTTTGCCAAGGAACAGGAAGCTTGCAGGAAGGACGTGGAGCGGGCATTTGGTGTGCTCCAGCAGAGGTTTGCAGTTGTCTGGTTCCCTGCTATGACCTGGTCAAAAGATCAGATGTGGGAAGTGATGAACTGTTGTGTGACCTTGCACAACATGAACATTGAGGATGAGAAGAAGGATCCAATGAGTTTGCTCGAGGAGGACGAGCCATATTACAGACAGGGTCCTCTTGCCGAGCCTGATCACCAGGTGCCTCCAACATGGACTGCATTCATCGCAATGTGTCAGGAGATCCGAGATCCGGCGATGCATCAACAGCTGCAGGATGATCTTGTTGAGCACCTATGAACACGCAGGGGCAACACGACGTAGATGCTGAGCATGAACTGACCGAACTTGGCCAAAATATATTGTAATTTTATTGCAGGCCGAACTATGTTTACAGAACGTCGAACTCTGCTTAAAAATTTTGCCGAATTTTGGTCTTAAAGTGTTCTGTATTCGTCGTATGCCGAACTATGCCAAAATTTGGATGAAGTTTAGCCGAATTTGAGCCGAATTTAAACGGAAATGGGCGACCCGGAAACTCGGCTGGGTACGCGAGTGGGAAACTGGGCGTACCCAAGCCGAAAACTAGCGCCGTCCGGCCGAAGTTTGGTCCGAATTTCGGCTTGGGTTCGGCCAACGAGTGGAGATGCTCTTACCGTTTTCTTAATCGTGGGTCTCCAGGGATATCTACGGAGGCATCACCGCTTTGACCTGCGCAAACTCGGGACTCTTCCCCACCGCTTCTCCCCAAGCTAGAGGCAGCACCGCTTTTACCCTGCCTCACACAGGCCACCGCCCTGGATCCCCGCGCTTGGCTTCCTTCTGTCAGTCCGCGACGCCGCGTAGCTCGCTAGGTATAGCTCCGTCCCAGTCCGCCGTGGCCCATGGACGATGAACAGGAGTAGAGGACCACCAGGGCTTGCGCCATGGGAAGCTCCCAGATGGAGCCGCCTCTGCCCCAGAGAACTATGTCTCTCGCCGTCATGGCCAGCGCCATGAGGATCTCCCGAATGGAGCGGTGGGGATGTCTCCTTTTCTCCTATCTTCGGCGAGGTCGCCATGGCCACCGAAACAGCGTCGACGCGCCTTCCACCGTGACGCGCCCACCAACCTCATGTGTGCTCGCCCGCCGTGACAAGACCGGCTTGGTTCTCTCATGGTTCCTCTACTTCCTCACAAAAATCTCATGTGTGCTGACAGGGATCATTGGGAAAAGAGAACAACGCATTCTTCTACCGATCATCCACCATTTTTCTAGATTCCTCGCCACAGGTTTGGCTACAGGTTTCTGATTTTGTTTGATTATGTCCTGGTTGGTTCCATTTCGATGTATTTTTTATTTCCTTAATTGTGTCTGCTTTGATTTTGATGTGTTCTTCTAGGTTTTCTATGAGCATATGTTTTCTTGCTGGTCTCCGGTGAGGTCGCCCCCCTTTTGTGTCGCCTCCTCCGATCCTCGACGACGCCATGGGCATAGAGACGTTGCACTAGTGCACACCCCCTCTCTAACACCGGTTTGAAGGGCCCTCTAACAGCAGTTGTAGAACCGCTGTTGAGGGTTCGGTGTTAGAGGGCCCCCCTTTAACATCGGTTCTTATACGAACCGGTGTTAAAGGGTGGCGCACGTGGGGCTGGCGCAGCGCTCAGGGACCCTCCTTTAACACCGGTTCGTAACACGAACCGGTGTTAAAAGTTTTCTGCCGCGACAGGAAAACGTCCTAAATCTCTGCCGCGGCAGAGTTCTGTCCCTGCCCCGTTCTAGACGTATTTCTGCGGCGCGGTGGGGACGGGGAGGGGGAATCGATCGGGAGCGGTATACACATACATCGTCATCGGTACATACGAGTACATGAATAATTAAGCAACTATTATTATACACAACATCGTCATTGTGTGGTATTCTCCGTAAACGTTGAAGCATCAAGTACAAGACAAACACGTTAAGCATATATACAACGTTTATTTTGGTGGATACCTAAAGAGTTCTCCGCTAGGCGTGACGACCTCATCAAGTATGAACCCCGTCAATTCCTCTTAAATGGCTCGTATGCGTTTAAATGGTAGGAGTTGGTCCCGCATCCGTTCGATCTGAATATATATGAAGAATAGGGTCAATATATATAAGAATAAAACTCAACACAATTGATGGTAATAAAATAATATCGTGTACTTTGTTTACTTACTCTAAGTTGTTCTAATGCGGCTTGGCCCGTCGCACATATCGTGTTGCGAATGAACTCTCAAACATAGTACTCACATAAGTTATTGCCGTGTCCCTGATGCGCGCACTTTACGAGAATAGAGATTTCAATCAAAATAATAATCAATAAAGCATGATATAATGGAATTGGAAGCAGAATCAAAGAGATACGCAGACCTAGCTAGCTAGTATTACTTATATTTTGGTCTACAAATTTTAGTTCTTCTGACCATTCACCCATGGCCCTGCCCGTGAACCTTATAAAGGAGTAATTAATTACTTGTTGTCACGAAAGTTGCCGATCTAGTGCGATAATATGATTGAAATTACCTCTGGAGCATCTCTCTAAAGTCTGCCCATATCTCTTTTTCTTTTCGTAACGAGTCCATGACAAGGACTTTTCCTGAGTTGGGTTGAATGACTAGCAGAATAAAGTGGAACCTACGCATGCATAACTCATCATCAGTTACACTTAACATCGAGTAAGCCAAAACATAATGTGTACAAGAGAGGGTAACAGTACTCACGAGAAGTTGTAAGGCAATAGTATTTCCCTTTTGGTTTGTTGTCTCAGTAAAGACCTTAGCAAGTAATCTTCTGTTTGCCCGGATTTGGTTCTTACCACTTCTTCATGAACTCTATTTGGGTCAACAAACCCAATGTCAAAAGGGCCTCCTTTCATGCATTCCATAACCTTTTTCCTGCATAATAGTATATACTTATATGGTAAGCATATATATACATGCAATTAATGAAGTGAATGAGATGAGATAGAAATTACAGAAATAGTACTTACACACAATAAAGGCTGATGGTAGCTTTGTCGAGTTCCTTCTGATTGAATAGAAAATGCAAGTCTTGAATGTTGAAGTCGATCTCGTCGTCTCCGCACAAGAAAATCTCATCTCTTATATGCGCTGTGATCCATTCTTCCTTTCTCGTCTTGCAGAAATCAAGGTACCACTTGTGCAATCTTCGCATCTTTGTTGGTAGATTCTTGAGCTCCTCTTTCTTGACGAGATTCTTCCCATACTTCCATGGTTGTATGGGGTTGGCATCGCATTTGGGCAAGTTGTCTCCCATGATGTTCAAGTATGCAATGTAAGTCATCCCCATCTCATTGGCCTTTCTTTGTAGCTCTGTCTCGTAATCATTTACGGGAGGAGCATCCCGTGTGTCGAACACTTGGAGCGGGGCGCATGATTAGTTTTCCTGCTCTCCGAGCATGGGAACTGTTTTCTGGGGTGCCGCACGACTGCTACTTTCAGTCTCCCTACGGCGCCTTGCACCCCCCTTCAAAATCTGGCGCTCGTAGTCCGGCACAAGTGGGGTTTCAGGTTTCAAAAGATTATTGTAAAACTTCTCCACCACCGCCGGATCTATTTTCTCCTTTGGCTCGGCCCGTCTAGGTGCAAAGAATTTCTTGACCTCTTCTTCCGAGATCCTATTGGTCTCCTCGTTGCTGCGATTTCACGGTAAAACCGGCAATGGCTTGACGGAAGGCTGCTGGACGTAGTTTTTTGAACTCTTTAGCGTACGGTTTCCTGCGGATTTCTTTGTGGCAGTGCTAGTGATGCTCTTCGTGGCAGTGCTCTTCCGCTTACGCTGAGGAGATGGCTGAAGCGCCGGAGATGGCTGGCGCGCCGGAAATGGCTGGCGCGCCGGAGATGGCTGCCGCGCAGGAGATGGCTGAAGCGCCGGAGATGGCTGCCACGCAGGAGATGGCTGAAGCGGCTCAGACTGCTGACGCTGCGGAGACGGCGGGGGTGCCAGTGGCCTCCAATTTGGAAGCACGATGTGCTCCTTCTTCCAAAGAATGGTTGTTTTCACTGCAAATTTGAGTTGAGTTTCCCCTTCACCTGTAGCATGGTCAAGCTGTGCTTTCTCATATTCCTTCACAACCTCATCCACCCCGACAATAGCATAGCCATCTGGAATCGGTCGGCAGTGGTAAGTTCCACCAGCTACAGGAGGTAAGGCATAGCCGACATCCACCTTAATGGATAAGCCCATTAATCTCACATGCAGCTCAGCGTGTTTGCTCTCCGTGATCTCATCCACGGGGTATCGAGGACCCGCCATTTCAAGCGTGGGCTGCACGTTCTCCGTGGAAGCAACACTGCTTTTCCGCGCAGAGTCTGGGCCGCCGGCAGCTTCCAATGCAGGATCTTCGTGCCGCTGAGATGGGCCGGTAGCTTGATGGCTCTGTTGTGCATTCACTTGCACCTGCAGCACCACAAGTGCATGTTCTATCTGTGTCATCCGCTCTGTACGCTCTTTTTCTTTTCTGCCGCGCCATCTGTAAGAGTCGCTCCACTCGACAAACCCATCCTTCCACGTCATACCCCCTGTGCCTTGTGCATGTTCAGGGTGTTCTTTTTTACCGATGGCGCGTGTGAGCTGGTCATTCTCTCTGTCGGGATGGAAGGTCCTGGCGGCTGTTTCCTCGTATGCCGTGATGAGTTCAGTGACGGGTTTGCCAAGGAGTGTTGGGAAGATACACAATCCTGTTTCTGGGTCCAACCTTGCCCCGATTCCGTAGAACCAAGTCTTTGCACGTAGGTCCCACCCATCTGTCTGGGGTGTGATCCCTCTAGCGCGTAGGGCCTTCTCAACTTCCTCCCACTTAGGCCTCTGAGATATGTAGCCACCTGACCCCGTCCTCTGGTGATATTCCTTCTTCTGGGCATTTAGCGTATTGGTTTCTGGCCTCTTTTTAGCTATAGCACCTTCCTTATATGCCACAAATTCGGGCCAGTGAGGTCTTATCTTCGCATAATATGCATCTTCAAAATTTGGAGTCTCGCGAGCTTTGACAAATTTGTTCAATTTTGTCTTCCAGTTGCGGAAAGCATCAGCCATCTTCTTTAGAGTCCACTCTTTGACCTTTTCCTTTATAACCGGTTTGTTTTCATCCTCCTGTGGCGGAAGGGTGAAATTTACCAACAACGAATTCCAAAGCGTTTATTTGGATCTTTCATCGACAAAGGTACCGTCGCCCTTCTTTGGCTTATTCCAATATTCAATTATGATTGGGATTTGGTCCCTAACAAGAACTCCAGCCTGACGTACAAATTTGTCTGCGGCCTTCTTGGGCTCCATCGGCCTGCCATCAACACGGACTGCTTCGATCGTGAACTTTGCACGATCTTTCAACCGATGGCTCGCGCCTCGCTTGCTCTTTTTCGTAGAAGAAGATGGTTGCTGGCTGGTCGATACAGAGGGCTAAAAGAAGAAAGAAGCGTTAATTAATACATGTAGAAGAAGATTGTTGGTGGAAGTCAGCAGAGGCTTAATCAATGCATATACCTCGCCGGACTTTGTAATCACTAAATTGCGTTCACTGGAGTCTTCATCTTCTCCATGACTACTTGAGCTGTCATCATGTCCCTCCAAGTTCAGATATTGTGAGGTGTCCTCATCGATAATGTTCTCCATTATTTATTCTTCTTCAAGGTTTCTACTAAGTGGATCCATAGTTTCTAAAACAATAATATTATCTAGAGTAAGAGAGTAAACATTCAAGTGGACTTGGATTCATACACAAATATACATATTATTCATACAAAAATACACAAATAAATACACAAATGAAATTAAAACCCTAAGGATGCTTGATCATTTTAAACGAGTTCCGAGGGGTCCAAACCCTAATTCGGAGAAATCCCGGATGCATATGAGAGGGGCTAGCTACAGTGGCTGACCGGAGGATGCTCCAGAAAGCGGCGGCTGGCGGCGTTGGAGAGCGACCTAGGGCGCGAGAGGTAGCGTGATGCGGCCTACCTAAAACGGGCGTTGTTCGAAAGAGGAGGCCGAGGCAAGCATTATAATGGCGGCGCCGCCTCAGTATGGTCACCGGAGCGACGACAGCGACGGCAAACAACTTGGCAGAACAAATACAATGTGGAGGGGATATCCCTTTTATAAAGCAGATCAAAATAAGCAAGAAAAACCGCGGAGAACCTAAACTTTCCACCGAAGTCAATGAGCCAAGATCAGGATGAGTCAGAGCTCCACAACGACGCCCCCAAGAGGGTAACGACCAACGAGACCTATGGTAAAGGGTTTTCACCCGGAGCCTTGTGACAAAGAAGGTAGCAGCATCGGCGGCCCCAGAGCGGTAACGGTACCCGCAGGCATCGCCGCCTTCGCCTGAAAAAACCTCTGTACCGCTCCCCGTCTTCTGCCCCGCCCGTTGTCCCCAAGATAGGCCCCAGACCGAGGGGAGAAGCCACGACGCTCGCCAAAGAGCTGCCCGCGCAGTCCACCTTCTAAGGCCGCCACCGACATCCGCGAACTCTAGCCACCACTCCGACGACCAACGACACATCGCATCGCTGAAGAGAGGGACGCCGTGCCGTCGTTGCCAGTGGACACACCTGCAACCCGAGAAGGACCATGCATACCCCGACATCGCTGGCATACCGCCATGGCCACCACCGGAGCTCTGGTCGAGCTCGTCCGGAGCTCGCACCACCTAGGCCACCCCCGCAGCCGAGAGGGGAGGTCGTCCCCGTACCGCCTGGGCCTGGGCCATCCCCCACTGCTCTGGCGTCGCCCGCCGCCCAGACACCAAGGACCGCATCGCCGCCACTGAAAACTGCCGAGAAACAGGCCGGCGCCACCGCGAGCTCCACCGCCGCCTCCATGTGCAAGGTGCTCATCGATCGGGACAACAACGCAGCGCAAAAGGGAGGAAACAGAGGGGACCAGGAGGTCCGCTAGCTCACCACGAGCACGACAGTGGGGTTCTTGTAGGCGCCGGCGTCGTCGGCGGCTTCGGTGGCGCGCGCGCGGTGGCGGTGGCGGTGTTGGCGCGCGCGGGGGCGACGGCTTCTCTGATCGAGTTGGCGGTGGCGGCCGACGCGAGGGCGGCGAGGGCGAGGGCGAGGGCGGCAACGACGAGGGCTGGACGGTGCCAGAGGCTCTCCTCTCTGTTTTTCTCTGCGCGGCTTTCGATCTGGCTCTGGGGGGAAGAAGGAAGGGGAAGGCCCGCATTTAATACCCCCCTTTAACACCGGTTCGTGGCTGAAACCGGTGTTAAAGGGGGGGAATTTGTTTCATGCGCGCACCCCCCCTTTAACACCGGTTTCAGCCACGAACCGGTGTTAAAGGGGGAGGGGGTGTGCGCGCGCGAAACGAAATAAATGCGTTAAAGGGGGGATTTATTTCATGCATTAAAGGGGTGGGGGCATTTATAATTCAAAAAATAGGATATGAATTTAGAAAATTCATATCTTATTCATTTCAGCTCAGAAAAATAAGAATAATATATCATAATTTTTAGAAAAATAATATCTATCCATTCATGTAAAAACATTTTATATTTACTTTAGATGAAAATTTTCAAAATGATTAAAACACTTACATATAAATTTTGATTATTCAATTCAAACAAAAATAAATTGTCAAATCCTAAAACTTTGAACATAAGAAATATTAAGCATCTAAAAAGGAATCTAACCCTATTTTATTAGAGCTAATCATATTTTATTTTGTATTAACATTTTTGAATTGATTGGATATTTAAATGCCGCATTTTTTGTATACACTTGAATCTGACAAAGCCTCGCTCAACTTGCATTGGATTTTTGATAAAATAGCATATTGTGAACCTAAAAATGATTTTTGTAAAAAATCATGAGCATCGTATCATGTACCTGTAGTTCATATCTGATCCACTTCCTACCGATTCGGCAGGAATTTGTCTTTTTCACCAGAGGTGGACGAAAAGGTTTCAGATCCCCCTGTTGGTACATTGTCCATATAAGGTGGTCTAGTATTTTTGTAAAATGTGGTGGTGGTTTTTTGAATTATCCATTTGGTGGTTGCTTCACAAAACCGTTTTTTATGCTCGGAAAATGGAAAATGCCTTTTTGGTGCGATAAAAAGGAAAACTTCCTCTTGCAACATTGTTTGCCATGCCATGATGCACATGTATGCACAATATGGCCATATTATCACAAACTATGCCTTGATTCTAGCCATAACATTGGTCATTTGACGCGAAAGCCAAGAAACCTCGAATGAGATAGGTCATTTTGTGAAGGAGATAGAACTAGAATTAAAATACAGAATGCAACTAATAGTAAGTTACATAAAGCACGACTGAAAATTAAGATACATAAAAGAACTGAAAATTAAGATACATGGCCAGATTAAGTAACAATCGGCCGAACTTGTTTCGGAATGTTGGAGTGATTCAGTCATGCTCCTGCCTACACCTGTAATACTCGCCACTGTAGTCATCGTACTCGCCGCCGCCGTCATCGCTGTTGTCGTCGGGGTCGCTGTAATTGAACCTTGAAGGCTAAGTACGCGTGGGCTGGACTTGAGGGTAGCGCAGACGGGGGTTAGAGTCGGCGGCAGTGTCATAGGCCATGACGCTCTGGAGAGTCCGACCGCGCCACCAGAGCCGACGGCCGGCCTCGTCGAAGTTCGGAGGAGGTGGACCGTCCTCCTCGTGCCTGGCGAGTGCCCTCTCACGCCGATCCACGAAGAAGGCTTCCCAAGTAGGGAAATAGTCGGGATGCCATATGGGATTCCTCCGCTGCTCCGGCGTGAGCTCGAAGTAGTAGTGGTTCGTGATGGCCATCCAGCGCGCCACACCTAGAGGGACAGGAGGAACCGGCACGCCTCCGGCGCTCAACATCCAGCCGACGGGGACACAGTAGCCCGGCGGGCAGGGGTAGTTCGAGGCGCAAAGCGCCTCCGCCTCCCTGGGGGTTAGTGCTACAATGGAAGCCATGGGAATGAGTGATGAGGTTGCAGATATGAGTCTAGAGATGTGCAATGACAATGGAGGCCAACCCTACATATATATATATATAGTGAAGAACTGGCGGGAAGAACTGGAGGGAAGAACTGGCGGGAAGAACTGGAGGGAAGAACTGGCGGGAAGAACTAGCGGGAAAAAATGGCGGGAAGAAAAATGGCGGGAAGAAAAATGGCGGGAAAAATGGCGGGAAGAAAAATGGCGGGAAGAAAAATGGAGGGAAGAAATAGAAGGAAGAAAATGGCTCATTTAATACATATAATGTTAACAGAAGAAATATGACATTGTTCTAAAAATGGGATGGTTGGAGGGATTTCAGGCTGGGCCAGGCAGCACTAATGATAGGGGTGAGTGTCGATATTATGTCGTGCAGCGTGTACCTTGTCCCGGATGGTGTCACCAACCGGGACTAAAGATGAACCTTTAGTCCCGGTTGAACACGAGTGAACACTAATAATAGGGGTGAGTGTCGACATTATTTTGTAAGTGTCGACACTATGCCGAGCTGCTTGTACTATAAATAGACATCCTTGTGAGTCCAGTCCTCCAGCCAGTTTGAGGCATCTCCAAGATGGTTTTCGAGAGCAGGGACACCACTACGGCCAGTTTCAGGGAGATGCCGACGGAGCCCAGTCCTCCGGCATCTCTGAGAAACTGGTCATAGAGGCACTCCCTAATATGTGAAATTAGTTAGCTCCCAGGTGTATTGATCTAGTTAGAGAAGTTACAAGCTACAAGATGGTTTTCGAGAGCAGGGACACCACTACGGCCAGTTTCAGGGAGATGCCGACGGAGCCCAGTCCTCCGGCATCTCCAAGAAACTGGTCATAGAGGCACTCCCTAATATGTGAAATTAGTTAGCTCCCAGGTGTATTGATCTAGTTAGAGAAGTTACAAGCTGCAAGATGGTTTTCGAGAGCAGGGACACCACTACGGCCAGTTTCAGGGAGATGCCGACGGAGCCCAGTCCTCCGGCATCTCCAAGAAACTGGTCATAGAGGCACTCCCTAATATGTGACCGCGCGTATTAATGGTAAGTACGAATCGGGACAACTTCTTCTCATAGTCCCGGTCCAGCCACAAAACAAGACTAACACTCAAGACATTTATTAATATTAAAAACTGAGACTACAAAACCGGTCCCCCCTATATATAGTCCCGGTCAATCCACAAACCGCGAAAGATATCCTTCGGTCAAGCCACAAACCGCGAAAGACATGAACTAGAGTTACATAATATGAGCATGAACTTCTTGGCATATGTCCTTCCTTATGATCGCTTCAGACGTAACCATGGAGCATCTTCTTTACTTAACGGAATGCTTGGGTCAGTTTTCACTGTGAAGGGCGGAATTTCATCAAACTTATTATAATCTTCTGACATGTCTGTCTTTTCCTCGATTCCCACGATGTTTCTTTTCCCTGAAAGAACTATGTGACGCCTTGGCTCATCATATGATGTATTCGTTTGCATATTTTTTCTTTTTTTGGTCTGGAGGACATGTCCTTCACATAGAAAACCTGAGCCACATCATTGGCTAGGACGAATGGTTCGTCTAAGTTCTTGTCTACCTTCATAAGATTGTTGAGATCCACCGTTGTCATTCCGTACTTCTTGTCTACCTCAACCTCACCTCTTGTTAGCTTGACCCATTTGCATCGAAACAAGGGGACCTTAAAATTAGGTCCATAGTCAAGTTCCCATATCTCCTCTATGAACCCATAATACGTGGTCTTGTGCCCATTGTCTTCTGCTGCATCGAAGCGGACACCACTATTTTGGTTGGTGCTCTTTTTATCTTGGCCTATCGTGTAAAATGTATTCCCATTTATCTCGTACCCTTGGAAAGTACATACAGTCGAAGATGGTGTCCTGGCGAACAAGTACAACTGATCCCCAACAGTGGTGTTATTCGTGAGAAGTCTTTGCAGTCAGCCGCCAAAACTCGCCATGTGTTCACTTATAATCCATTCATCAGACTGCCCCGGGTGTTTGAGGCGTATTAAATTCTTGTGTTCATTGATATACGGGGCAACCAAGATAGATCTTTGTAAAACCGTGTAGTGTGCTTGATTGAGAGAATGCTCGTCCCTACATATCATTGCTTTACATCCTAGGGTGCCTTTTCCACGCAGTCTCCCCTCATGTCGTGATTCTGGAACACTAATCGCCTTAAGGTCAGGAATAAAATCAACACAGAACTCAATGACCTCCTCTGTTACATAGCCCTTGGAGATGCTTCCTTCTGGCCTAGCACGGTTATGAACGTATTTCTTTAAGAATCCCATGTACCTCTCAAAGGGGAACATATTGTGTAGAAATACAGGACCGAGAATGGCAATCTCTTCTACTAGGTGAACCAGGAGATGCGTCATAATATTGAAGAAGGATGGTGGGAACACCAACTCAAAGCTGACAAGACATTGGGCCACATCTGTCTGTAACCCTGGTAGGCTTTCTGGATCGATTACCTTCTGAGATATTGCATTGAGGAATGCACATAGCTTCACAATGGGTACTCGAATATTTTCAGGTAGAAGCCCCCTCAATGCTATCGAAAGCAATTGTCTCATAATCACGTGGCAGTCATGAGACTTCAGGTTTTGGAATTTTTTCTCTGCCATATTTATTATTCCCTTTATATTCGACAAGAAGCTAGACGGAACCTTGATACTGCTCAGACATTCAAAAAAGATTTCCTTCTCTGCTTTGATAAGAGCGTAGCTGGCAGGAGTTAAGTGGCATCGTTTACCCTTTGTGTTCTCAGGATGCATAGGCTCTTCAGGGTCTTTCAGACGTTGCTGGTCCTACCGTGCTTCCGGTGTATCTTTTGTCTTCCCATACACTCCTAGGAAGCCTAGCAGGTTCACGCAAACATTCTTCGTCACATGCATCACGTCGATTGAAGAGCGGACCTCTAAGAATTTCCAATAGGGTAGGTCCCAAAATATAGATTGCTTCTTCCACATGGGATCGTGTCCGGCATCGTCATTCGGAACAGATAGACTGCCAGGACCTTTTCCAAAGATTACTTCTAGGTCCTTGACCATACCAAATACCTCCTCACCGGTACAGAGGACAGGCTTCCTCCGGGGTTCTGCCAGACGTTTGAAATGCTTGCCTTTCTTTCTTATTGGATGCAGGTTCGGAAGAAATCGGCGATACCCTAGGTACACAACCTTCTTACATTTATCCAAATATACACTTTCAGTCTCATCTAAACAGTGTGTGCATGCATTGTATCCCTTGTTTGTCTACCCTGAAATGTTACTAAGAGCAGGCCAATCATTGATGGTTACGAAAAGCAATGCTCGTAGGTCCAATGGCTCCCCTTTGTGCTCATTCCACATACGTACACCTGGTTTGGCCCACAGCTGTAAAAGTTCTTCAACTAATGGCCTTAAGTACACATCAATGTCGTTGCCGGGTTGCCTCGGGCCTTGGATGAGCACTGGCATCATAATGAACTTCCTCTTCATACACAACCAAGGAGGAAGGTTATAGATACATAGAGTCACATACCAGGTGCTGTGACTGCAGCTCTGCTCACCAAAAGGATTCATGCCGTCTGTACTTAGACCAAACCTTAAGTTCCTTGCGTCACGTGCGAAGTCCGGGTACTCTCGCTCGACTTTTCTCCACTGTGACCCATCAGCAGGGTGTCTCAACATCGCGTCTTTCTTACGGTCTTCCATGTGCCATCGCAACAACTTGGCATGCTCTTTATTTCTGAAGAGACGTTTTAACCGTGGTATTATAGGAGCATACCACATAACCTTGGCAGGAACCTTCTTCCTAGGGGCCTCGCCCTCAACATCGCCAGGATCGTCTCGTCTGATCTTATACCGCAGTGCAGTGCATACCGGGCATGCATCCAAATTCTCGTACTTCTCACCGCGGTAGAGGATGCAGTCATTAATGCAGGCATGTATCTTCTGCACGTCTAATCCTAGAGGGCAGACAACCTTCTTTGCTTGGTATGTACTGTCGGGCAACTCATTATTTCTTGGAAGAAGATTCTTCATTTTTACCAACAACTTTGAAAATGCGCTGTCAGTCACACCGTTCTCTGCCTTCCATTGCAGCAAATCCAGTGTGGTACCTAGCTTTTTGTGGCCATCTTCGCAAGTTGGATACAACAATGTTTTGTGATCCTTTAACATCTGCTCCAGCTTCTCCTTCTCCTTTTCAGTTTCACATTCTTCCTTTGCATCAGTAACGGCCCGACCAAGATCGTCATCAGCGGGCCCATCTGCTGTCTCTTGATCTTCATTATCTACCCCCGTTGCAGTATCATCATATTCAGGATACATATTATGATAGTTGTCATCATCCTCTTCTTCTTCGTTGTCTTCCATCACCCCTTTTTCTCCGTGCTTGGTCCAACAATTATAGCTGGGCATGAAACCGGATCGAAGCAGGTGGGCGTGAATGGTTCTGGTATTTGAGTAGTCTTTCTTGTTCTGACAGTGAACACACGGACAGCACATAAAACCATTGTGACCACAGTTTCCATTAGCCACAATGATGAAATTTTGGAGGCCCGTAATGTACTCGGAAGTGTGGCGGTCACCGTACATCCATTGCCAGTTCATCTGCATTAATATATAGTATATATCAAAAATTAATAGGGAGATGACCATTTTTATATATAGTACATCAATGACACATGAAAGGATAGTTGCCGACCTCGACCGAGAAGGAAAGAGCAACGAGAAAACTTATTTTGAGCTCTCGGGCATTTCACCGAACACCTCTTGTGCATATGAAAAAAACACAAACTAGCACTCTTCACACCCTCTTGCTAGGCTCCAAAATGAGATAGTGAAAAAAATGGAAGAGTGGGGTGTGGGCTACGGTGTCTTATATAGCCCCCCTTTAACACCGGTTCAAGCCACAAAGCGGTGTTAAAGGGGGGGGGCGGCTGCGCGGGCCACTGGTGCAGGGTCCTTTAACACCGGTTCGTGCCACGAACCGGTGTTAAAGGGGGCTCCTTTTTGCCGCACGGGCCACGCTGGTACGGCCCCCCCTTTAACACCGAACCGGTGTTAAAGCCTTTTTCCAGGATCAACAAAAGACCTCGTTTCCACTAGTGTTGCTACTGCTCTGCCTTCTGGCTATGCCGCCAGTGGTGGGCAGCCGTAGGGCTTTTTGGCCACTCCAGGACCATGGGCAGGTCGTGTGCATCACCATGACGACTCTTTCGGCAACCAATAGCGCAGGTACTTTGGCGGCCAGACGCCTAGACTCTTCTCAATCTTTCATCCTTTCCCTTGATCAGATCATCTCTCTCATGTCTTTTGTTTTTTTCTTTTTCAGTTCAGGCAAGACCGTATAGTAGTAACACTAATCTATAGATTAGTTGATAATAATCAATAGATTTACAATGTAAAAGCTTCCTATCCAGCCTAACTACTAATTTGTAGATTGGTCGATAAAATCAATGGATTCACGATGCAAAAGCCTTACTCCGCCTTTCTCTCTCTCTCCCTCTACAAAATCCCCATGGGGTACTTCCCCTTTGTATACTTGGCCTTACACCAGCACAATACATGCTTTGGGTTATTTTGCATGCTCTGCCTGTGTTCTTTTCTTGTCTTGGTAGCGAATCCTTGGCTCTGCCTGAGTAATAACTGACAATTCAAGGAAAATGTCAATTTAAAGCATGATATTTGCATGTCATGTTTACTAGCTCAAGCCTAACCGTTTTTATGTTTTCTCTTTTTTTGTACAGATTTAAGAGTTTAATCATGCCTCTGTCTTACTTATGGCATGCAAAATTATTGCAACGGATATGGAATGAATGTGTACTCAGGTTTTCATCGGTTCCCTGGAGCTAAACTAGGTTTATGAGTGGTCTATGGAAGTCAGTCAGGGATTCCCTGTAATTTATCTCATCTAGCCTTTAGATTCATATATTTTGAAGGTATACATTCACTCTTTTAGGCACTTTCTTTGATATATAAGATGCATGCTAAACAATGAGTGCATATTAACCCACATTTAACTCAAGTAATAACAATTGTTGAAAGTTGTGCTAATATGTTCACTGATTCTGCAATGAGACAAAATTCGGGTGTTTGCATCAACTCCCGATTCTCCTTTTGTACTATTACAGAAAATGCCTTTACTTTCTTCAATTCTTCTAGGCATGCTGCATTATTTTGTGGGCTGGAGTAAGGAAAGTGGCATGATTGAGTCTTGTCGATGTGGAGCATTTTTGTCGTCTTATCGACTACCATATGCAGTCATCTGTTCAGTAAAATAACGAACCCAATCGGTGAAGTGATGGGGTAACTAAACCTATGGAACATGGTATTCAGCTCGTCAAGTCTGAGTTAGTATTTCCTCCATACTTTTCTAAATATAATTATATTTTCTTTCCATAATATGTACTCCCTCCGTTCAAAATATAAGATGTTTTAGGTTTTGTGAAAGAATGCATCTAGACCTTCTTTAGTGTATAGGTTCACCAACCTACACACTGAACCTACACATTAAAAGTGGTCTAGATACATTTATTTTACAAAAGCTAAAACTTCTTATATTTTAAAACAGAGAGAGTAAGATTTAACTTGCAAAATGTTATAGAAGGAATGTAAAATAATTAGATCTTTAAAGGTTACCCAGGGAAGAGAAATATTCCTCTACTGTGAAAATAGTAGAAAAGTAGGAAGCCGCCCTGCTCAATTGTCCGGCTCAATCCAGCAGGACGTATCAGCCCGTCTCGGTCGGCATTACCTACCATGTAATCCGGAGTGAATATCTACTAACGGTACCAACTAATGTGATGTCTTACATATAGAGCAATTTTATTGATTCGGACAATTATATTACGTACCTTATCATATTTCTGGCATATACCCATATGGATTAACTTTTCCCTATATATACTGGTCTTGGAAGAAATCAAATTTCCTCTACATTTCTTGACTCAAACTCACGACTATGCAAATGACAAATACGTCAAGGGCGTGGTGTGTTGTCGCGCCAAATTACCTAGTTATATAGCATGATGACTAAACACAAAGCGTGCACCTTTATTTTGTGCCAGGCTATGAAATCCTCATTCAGATGCTCACTTAAAGGAATTTTGAAAACCCTATATCCTCTTCTAAATTTTGAATACCTGCATAGATTTTTTCGAAAAGGGGATAACACCCCGGGCTCTGCATCGACTGGTACATATAGCCTTTTTATTCGACTGATACATATAGCCTTTTTAACTTAATAAAATTATTACAACTGTATCATACAAAAGGAAATCCCACTTCACGAGTCAAAGAGTTGCTACATGAATCAACCATCTAAAGAGAGTGAGAACCAAAAACTCCTGATGCATCAACATTAAATCCTATTATGCTAGTCACACTGGCTGAATAAGTTATGTGTAACCGTTTTCAAACGGATGCACCCAATAGCCATGGTCGGCCTGTGGTCCTTCTACTGGAGAAACGATCACATGCAGATCTAATGGGTAGGATTTGATAGCATAAAACTACCACTTTGTATGTCAAATTTTCCATTTTATACCAGTCGCTCTCGAAATCGCAAAACGATACCACATTTGACTCTGATTGTAGCAATATGCACTGATTGCACTCTGATAGCGAATTGACACTGCCTAAGATGCGCGGGCCCACCTGTCAGGCTGACGTGGCAGCGCGAGACGGCGTGTCGTCTGTCGTTTTGCATGCAGGTCCTCAAGATTTGACAGAAAACTACGCAGAAGTTCCTAGCACTATTAAAACCTTCATAACTTTTGAATACGAATTCAAATGGAAAAGGTTTAAATACGAAAAGTGCTCAGAATTGTTTGAATCTTTTTTTACAAACTTTATTTATTATTTTATATAATGAGAATATACAAAAATATAAAAATTATTTTATTAATTATAAGAAATTATTTTATTAATTATACAAAAACTTTGGAAATTCATAACTTTAACTATATAACTTCAAATAATATAAATAATATGTCTAAATTTATTAGAAAAATCCAAGGAATCCATTTCTTATATTTATAATGCATGAATCATATCTGATCCTCTTGGATATTTTGATTATGCAAGTAATCATAATAATAAATGTGTGTCGTTTTATTTATTCTTGCATATTTGTAGATGCAGCTTATTTGGTGATGAAATTTGGAGTTCAAAGCAAGAGAATCAGCAGCGTGCTCCGTCGAGGCGCATACATGGCCGCGCCATACTGCCATCGTACGTGTCCTAGCTCGTGCATGCATCAGGGATCAGACGGCCAGCTAGCCGGCCGTGTTCATTTTTTTTCACGCGATAGGATTGTGTTCGGCGAATCCTATCGCACACGGCTGAACCGCGCTTTAGATTTGTGGCCGGAGTTGGAACTGCGTCGCGCGTAGGGCATGCAGCAGGGCCTCCATCCAACTTCTCGTTGCTGTGCTGCCAGATGACAGAAATCAGATGCAATAGCCAACAAAGCCAACCAGAAAGTATAGGGCACGCGTGGGGCGCGTCCGTACGTGTGGCCGGTAAGTTGGCCAGAGAGATCGGGGCGCACGCACGTACGTGCACAATCTGGTGCCCGTTCGTTTCGAAGAGTAGCTGCGTTGTTCACTACACCCGGTCGATCGGGGTGACTGCTGCTGAGTGAAACGAGTATGCAAGAATAAGCTGCATCTACAAATAAGCTGCATCTACAAATATGCAAGAATAAATAAAACGACACACATTTATTATTATGATTACTTGTATAATCAAAATATCTGAGATAAACGGATATGATTCATGCATTATAAATATAAGAAATGGATTCCTTGGATTTTTTCTAATAAATTTAGACATATTATTTATATTATTTGGAGTTATATAGTTAAAGTTATGAATTTCCAAAGTTTTTGTATAATTAATAAAATAATTTCTTATAATTAATAAAATAATTTTTATATTTTTGTATATTTTATTTATATAAAATAATAAATAAAGTTTGTAAAAAAAGATTTAAACAATTCTAAGCACTTTTCGTATTTAAACTTTTTCCATTTGAATTCGTATTCAAAAGTTATGAAGGTTTTAATAGTGCAAGAGACTTCTGCGTAATTTTCTGTCAAATCTTGAGGACCTGCATGCAAAACGACAGATAGCACGCCGTCTCGCGCTGCCACGTCAGCCTGACAGGTGGGCTCGTGCGTCTTAGGCAGTGTCAATTCGCTATCAGAGTGCAATCGGTGCACATTGCTACAATCAGAGTCAAATGTGGTATCGTTTTGCGATTTCGAGAGCGACTGGTATGAAATGGAAAATTTGACATATAAAATGGTAGTTTTATGCTATCAACTCAATGGGTAGTTAAAAGAATAGCATGCATAAAAGAAGAATTCAAGGTCTTGTTAAAAACAAAGTCATTCCTTATGTGCCAAATCATCCAAACACCCACTAATATTTTTATTTTCTCAAGTTTATCTATTCCATGTAGCCAGTTTCCAAATAAATTCTTTATACTTTTGGGTGGGGCTAAATTAAAATCCATATATAAAATATGCCATATAATCTTTGCAAACGGATAGTTGTTAAAAATACGCTCTATTGTTCTATCATTGTCACAAAAACAATATTTCTGATTTCCTTGCCAATTTAGTTTATCAAGATTACCTTTTGTTAATAGAACTTTACGGTTTAGGAACCAAATAAAAATTCTAATTTTTAGTGGAATCTTAATTTTTCAAATATATTTACGTAGGAACCTTGTGTGCCTATTAAGTAAGTATAAATACAATGATTTAACTGTGGAAAGACCAGATGAAGTAAGATCCCATCTAAACTGATCTTCCTTGTCAACTAATTGAATATGTATCAAACGGTTAAGTAAATGGATCCAATCGGTGCCCATCTATTTCCGGTTAAAGCTCTACGGAAGGCAATATTCATAGGATTATTCGATAACACTTGTGCAACAAAAACTTTATTTTGTTGTACAATATTATAGAGAGATGTATATTGTAAAGCTAAAGGTGTCTCACCTAGCCAAGTATCCTTCCAAAACCTAGTACTCTGTCCATTACGAACATCAAAAGATTCCCTAACAAAGAATTCATCTTTTACATGCGTAAGGCCTTTCCAGAAGACTGAATCTGATGGTTTTGCATTTACTTGAGATAGAGTTTTAGAATGAAGGTATTCATTTTTTATTAGCTCTTGCCAAACCCCTTATTCATTTAAAACTTTAAACAACCACTTGCTGAGTAAACATTTATTCTAATATATAAAACCTCCACACCTAAACCACCTTGATCCCTTGGTCTACAGATAATATTCCATTTTGTTAGACAATATTTTCTTTTATGCTCATCACTTTGCCAAAAGAAACGGGAATGAAAAAAGTCTAATTTTTTCGTACCCCCTTTGGAATCTCCATAAAGGACAACATGAACATTGGCAAACTTATTAGAACTGAATTAATTAGAACCAAACGATCTCCGTAAGATAATAATTTGCCTAACCAACATGCCCTTTTTTTCTCAAATCTATCTTCAACAGGTTTCCATTCACCATTTTTTAACTTCCTAAAATGAATTGGAATTCCCAAATACCTAAAAGGGAATGATCCAATCTCAAATCCGAAAAGTTCCACATATTGGTCCTCCATTTCTTTTGCTTTCCCAAAATAGAAGATTTCACTTTTATGGAAATTAATTTTCAGACCCGACAATTGCTTGAAGATACAAATAATTAATTTTATGTTTAATGCTTTCTGCAAGTCATGTTCCATGAATATTATTGTATCATCCGCATATTGTAGAATAGATATTCCACCCTCAACTAGATGAGATATGAGACGATCTACTCAGCAACAATATTAAAAAGAATTGGGGATAGAGGATCTCCTTGTCTTAGTCCTTTCTTTATTTGTAAATAGTGTCCAATATCACCATTAACCCGAATGCCCACACTCCCTCGTCTCACAAAATCATTTATCCATTGACACCAAATAGGATCAAAACCTTTCATTCGTAATGCTTGTTGTAAAAAGGACCATTTAACCTTATCATAGGCCTTCTTAAAGTCTATATTAAGAAGTATGCCATCCATTTTCTTCATGTGAAGCTCATGAATGGTTTCATGAAGGACAACAACCCCCTCAGGAATATGACTCCCCGACATAAACATTGTCTATGTAGGACAAATCACTTTGTGAGCAATAGATGAAATACGATTGATGCTGACCTTAGTAAAAAATTTGAAAGTCATATTTAAAAGACAAATGGGGCAATATTGCTAAATCTGAATAGCACTTTATTTTTTTGGAAGTAAGATTATTGTCCCAAAGATCAACTAGAACAATGGTAGTTCACCTCTCTTAAAATTTTCAAACAAGGCCATCATATCCGATTTAATAATGGTCCAAAAAGTTTGGTAAAACTCAGCTCGGAACCCATCTGGTCCTGGAGCTTTGTTCTTTTCCATCTTCATAATTGCGTCACAAACCTCCTTATCAGTGAAGTCGGCCGTGAGAATAATATTCTCTTCCGCATATATTTGAGGTATATCACCAATTTTAGATTCATACATCAAAAAGAAATTATGTATTGGTTCACCAAATAGTTTTTTATAATACTCCGAGATGTAAACTTTTAAGTTTTCTTGACCTATGATAGTACCTTCATCTTGTTCTAGTTGGAAGATCTTCTTCCTTCTATGTTTACCATTGGCAATGAGATGACAATATTTTGTGTTATTTCCCCTCTTGAACATGTTTAATTTTAGCTCGTTGAGCCCACTTGGACTCTTCATGTCAACACCTGGATTTTTAATCCCAGATGCCTGTAATACCGTACATCGCAATCCCAGGATTACCATTTTTGTGAGACATAACAGATTCATACCATAGTTGATCATCCATTACAAACCATAATAGTCTTACAAATAGTTGATCTCATGATCAAGTATGATTACAATCAAAGCAGCGGAATAATAATAAAGGTAGCATGGTCGGGCTCCATCTTCAGGGTCATAGGAAATGCTGACGATGGGAGATGATCCTAGTTACCATAAGCGTCCTGCTGTCCATCATCCTTGTAGTCTCCTTCATAGTCTGGCCATGGGAATAGCCAGGGATAAAGCCATGAGTACTTTAAAGTACTCGCAAACTTTCACTAAAGCAGTATGGCCATTCTACTAGGAATCCTAAGATTTAGGTTTGTTTGCCACAATCCGATTTTATTTCAACCAGTATCTAGTAATAAAACCTAACTTTAGTTGTCTAGGTTACTTAGGTGGAAACCTAGCTTCATCTCCACAACTTGCGGGGTCAAGTCAAAGTCATCTTTCAACTCACGGGTCATTTTGGAAAACATCTGACAACGGAACAGTATGACCATCCAACTGTCCATAACCGCGGACGCGGCTATTCGAATAGTTTGACACTCTGCAAAGGTGGTACACTTTCACCACAACATTCGATACATCTGTCAGGAACAATCCTAAATCATCATACTTAGTATGCGGATAATCAATCCTAACCTTTCAATTACACAACTTAGTATAGGCACCTCCCCTATGAGTGTCATCTTGGGCACTGCATAGGTGGATAGTCACATTCAAAAGGTATCCTCAGCTCACCTCGTTCCGCAAGGGAATCCATACTAAGACATATAAACTTCCAGTCAATCCCTACCCAAATTCGGGTATTGTGGTTGTACGGTAAACATTGGAATAGTATCGCATCCGAACCCAACCATCAGTTTTTATCAAAGTCAAGTCACATACTTTCTTAACCATCATCTTCAAGTCATTGTGTGCATAACACATGTCAAAACATTTCATTAGAATGACTCATCATTCCAAGGTTTTCATAACCATATGTTCCCATCTAGTGATTAAGTTTATTTTAGCACTAGCATCTATCAAGGTGGGGGTGTCACTATTTGAGGGGTATTAAGATGGTGTATCTACCTTCATCAAGCTCCAAGCTCTTGATGACACTTTCCTAATCTTCCACTAATCATCCAATTAATTAACTACAGAACAACTTTGCGAAAGGTAAAGCTTGCAAGTAAAATTGAGATTTGGTATAGTAAAAAGGGGTATCACAAAGGCTTGCAAGTGGGACTTGCATGGTTTAGCTTAGCTTGCTTAGATAGAATAGCTTGCATAATGTAGCTTGCCTTGGTTGGTAAGGTGGTCGAAGTTCTCGTCTTCGTCTTTGTAGAATTCCTCCTTGTCGTAGCCTAGATTGATACTAGTGTTTATAAATAAATACGAGGTACACAATCACCAAACAATACTTAACTACTTCTATTTATCACACAAGTTTCACACTAGATGATCTAGCATCATCTCTATGATTACAAGAAAGAGTGATAGGATTTTATTTACCTTATTTTTAGAAAAGTAATTTCTACTCATTGAAAGGTCACTTAAGATTTAATATTCTCCAGATTAAATATATGGGATTATATTGACACATGTCATCACGACATAATCTAATACTTGGGAAAGTGATTTAACTTGGTTGGCCTAATTTATAAAGTTTAACACTATTATTTAATAATATTTAAGTGGCTAAAAATGACTAGAAAGTTATTCTTTTAGTTTTGGTCCAGGTCTACTGTAAGTAAGTATGTAGATTTTTACATATTCAGAAAGGCCTTGTCAAATGTGATTTTTGAGAGTTGGAATCAACTCAAAATCACTTATGGTTGATTTTAGAGAAATGTTTGAATTTGCAAAAGCTACTGGATTGTTCTTTTCACCAAGGGTGATCCATAGTTTCAAACTATTTGAATCCAATGGGAGTGATTAGGGATTTTCATCTACTTTCAAACAAAATTGGATTCATTCAATTTGGTGCAGTGAATCTCTCTGAATTGATTTTTAAAGTTCACTATAGAAAAAGTTTTTGAATAAAAAGAAAAAGACTAGATTTGAAATACTGGGCTCGTGCGGGAAACACTACTGGGCTTGCCCAACTGCACAGCACGCGGACATCGGGCTCACTCAGGTTGGTCCCACGCGTCAGTGGGTGCTTCTAAACGAATCGGTATCGACCAATGTTGGCCCTACGATTACAACATGATCTACGGTCGAGGCTCATCGTCTATGTTGCGAGGCTCCGGCGAGAGTTTAACCTAGCGGCACGGTGAGCGTGGCTAGGGACTTACTAGGGCTCTAGCTAGGGTTGGCGATACGGGCGAATGAGCTTGTCGACGACGGCGAGTTGAATGGCGGTCACGGTAGCTCCTGAGGTGGCTCCAATCAACGACGCCTTTTCCTCATGGCAGCGACGGACTCCAATCAAATTCTGGCGATAGAGTGCTCGTCTTGCTCCGGGAACAGGTCAGGGATGTTTCTGAGTGAGAGAGGAGTGAAACGGTGTGGAGATTGAGGCTGGGGAAGGGGTCTATTTATACCGTCGTGGGTGAGGCAGGGCAACATGGCAATGGCTCATCGATGACGTTGCTACATGCCAAGCTAAGCATGCATGAGGGCATGGGTTGACACTGCTAGGTGTGGCGATCGTCATGTGAGTGGTGGTGCCACAAGGGGCGGTCTCAGTCGGTCGGGCGACGTCAGCGCTCTGTTTAGGTACCGTGGCGTTCATCAGCAAGTACGGTGATCAAGGGGGGTGTGGTGACCAATGGCCATGTCTGGGCGGTGGCTGGTGACGCCACAGGTGCGAGTACGAGCGGAGAGGGCGAGTTGCTGCATGGCTACGCGAGGCGGCTGCGGCGCTCCGTCGTGCTCTCGGCATGTTCGTGTCTTAAATGGGTGTGGTCGTTCTAGTGTCTCCGCGTCTCGCCGTTGGTCGAGGGGTGGATAGAGAGGGGCGGTGAGGTCAGGGCTACCTCCTAGACATCATGGGCAAGCGAGGAGTGGCCTGTGGTGTGCTGTCCATGTCCGAGTGACATGGTGAGCTCGGGTACCATATGCATTGATCAAGATAGTGAAAAAGAGTGGCTCAATTGCATGGCTCCGTACTGGGGGTGACACCCGGTGAGCTAGGGAAAATAATTGGAGTACAATTGTTGAGCAATTGATTAATCACAAACAGTAGATAGTTGGTAGTGGTACTGTGTTTGCTAAGTGTTCGATCAAATGGCCGCATGAACTGAATCATCACCTTTTCCAGTGATTATTGGTGGGTGTTCTGATACTAATCTTGGTAGTCTCTGGGCGCAATGGTTTTCCAAGTGGTGAACGTTTGAGTGGTTTTCCAAAAATGGCTATCTTGATACATAAGATAGATACAAATTTGAATTGCCTCTCAAAAGAGTTTGAAAATGTTTTTGCTAGGTTGGAAAGTTCCATTGGGTTCAGTGTCACTAGGTCTAGCAAGGGGAGACAAGAAAAGGGAAAGTTTCTGTTTGAGATTAGTTGCTAGTGATCCTCAAAGTGAGCTAGTGGTTAACTTGGGAAGAAATGACCATTAGGTCTTAGGCTTCATATTTTCATTTTCTTTTGTTTTGATCTGGTTTGATAGTGACCTGGATATTATGGTTTGATCTTTAAACCATTTCTCATAATTTACAACAATCAAACATGGCATTGAAAGCATTCATACATACAAGCATTAAGGTTTGAATTTGATTAATAAATGCTTTTGTTAACCCTAATGTTGATTAATTAGGGAATGATCCTCATTAATATTTTTGGGGTGTTACAAACCTTCCACGCTTAAACATAATCTCGTCTTGAGATTCAGGAAAAACTAGGAACTAAAGAGATTTGGAAAATCCGTCCTCATGTAATCTTCTCGCTCCCAAGTGGCTTCTTCTTTATATGGTTGCTCCATTAGATCTTGAGAAACTTGATACTCCTGGTCCGGGTGGTCTGGAAAGCTTCTTCCAAAATACGGATGGGTACTTCATGATAGGTCAAGTCCGGGTTGATCTCCACATCTCTGTGATCGATGTTCTTGAAGACTTCCGTCGTTTCTGGAACTTCTAAACTCTTCCGCAGTAACGAGACACGAAACAAATCATGCACGGCTGCCATCTCTTCTAGCAGTTCTATCTGATAAGATACTGAAATGGATCATATGGGCACCTAGAGGGGGGGTGAATAGGTGTTACCCAAGTTTTAGTACTTTTTCAATTTTAGGCTTGACACAAAGTGAATTCTCTAGATATGTAACTACGAGAATTTCCCTATATGCAACCCTAGCTACTCAGCACGTAAAGAGAGGAGCGTGGGAACCGTAGTGGAGCACGGGGAGACACAGGTATTTGTTTTACCGCAGTTCCTTCCTTGTTAAGGGAAGTACATCTGCGTTGGAGGGGTGGGCGGTTCTAAGACCACCACGCCATAATAGGCCTCACCCTATTCTCCGATGGATCTCGCCACGAGAGGCCTGATCCACCTTCTCCACTATTGGTACCCTTCGAGGCGGGAACTGGTGCCTTTTACAACGCTACCGGGGCACACACCCACAACTTAATTGGGGGCTCCCGAGATGACAACAAGCTGTCACAAGAACAAGGTTTATCAATATAAACAAAACAAGGATCTAGGTATTTGCAAAAAATACTAGATCGGTGATTCTCCAAATGAATGGAGAGGAGATGAAGCGCTTGATTGCTGATGATGAAGATCGAGTTCTCCTCCTTCGATTCCCCAAGGGACGGGGCGTTTGGGTGGATCTAGGTGGAGCTCTCTTGGATGAAGGTTGCAGATCAAATCTTGACTTTTTCGAATGAACCAAGAGATCTGGCAGGAGGAGGAAGGCTGGCTTAAATACCCACTGCCCAGATCTGGCCGTTGAACAAGTTTGGGGGCGGATTATCTGCCCCCCACTTGGGGTGGACTATCCGCCCCCTCTCTGGGGCTGGCGCCTGCGGAACTTGAAGAAGACCTTGGGGGGGCGGATTATCCGGCCCAGCCGGAAAGTTCGGCCAAAACTCCGCCCCCTCTCTGGGGCTTGCACCTTGGTCGTGAACATGAGAGGCAGATTATCCGGCCACCTGAGGGGTGAATTATCCGGCCAAAACTCCGCCCCCTTCTGGGGCTTGCGCCTATTTGGGAAAAGGGTGGGGCGGATTATCCGCCCCTGGTGGGGGCGGATTATCCGCCCCCCAAAGGCAGATTCCTTTTCCTTTTAACCTTATAGAGAGCTGCAACACTTCAACACACATTAAATAATCCTTGATATTGTTATCTAACACACAAAACACTAGGGATTATAAAATGTTCTTTCAATCTACCCCTTTTTGGTGTTAGATGACAATACTAGGATTTGCAATGAAACCGGCTAATGCCACCTTAAAAATGAAAGACGCTCCCCCCTAGATGTGTGCATATTTACAATTTGCATTTGAATACAAATACACACACTAGAGAGAACACAACTTCCATAGCAAAGATAATTGAAACAAGGTGGGTTGGGAAACAAGGTCATACCACCGGGATGTGATTATAGCCAAAGAAAATAATGAGATTGTTAGACTCCAAGCACATCCCACAATATTGATGCATACACTAGATAATCCCATGATTCCATATGCCATCAAGCAGACTCCATAGATAAATCCAGAATTCCATGAGAGTAGACCCAGAATATAAATCCGGGATTCCAGAAAACCAAACATAGTAGAGCACGACATAGTCTTACATAATCCAAGCACAAATAACAAATAAGTTCATGCTAAAACGAGCACAAGCAAGCAAATAAAACGACGGAAATACAAGTGCTTGCGCCCGACCCTTGCAAATCCACGAGACCTAATAGAACTACTTCTCCCCCTTTGGCATCGAAACGCCAAAAAGGAAGAACCAAAATAAACAAAAACCCAAATTTGCAAGAACCAAAACAAACAAAAACCAAAGTTGAGTGTGTTTTCCATAAGAACAAGAAATATGCAAGAAAATCCAAAGCGAGCCATTAGAAACCAACTCTTCTCAAGGAAGAGGGCGGTGGCCGAAGCCTCCATGTTGGAGTGCATGGCATGACACCGCGAAGATGTATCTTGAGTTCAAAACCAATGCTCATCGATGACACACATATCACAAAATGATATTAAGGGAAATGATTTTTCTTGCTTTCGGCATTATGGGGGTAGGGTTAGCCCAATCAATTAGGACCACACTCCCCCTATGTCTATGCCCGCATCTAAACCAAATACATGAATAAGAGCAAGTGAGTGTTTAAGGGTAGTCAAGCCAAACTCCTTGAATCTATGATATTTAGCTCATTCCTCAAATAAAAAAATCTTGCTTCATCAAGGGGCTTCGTGAAAATATCAGCAAGTTGGTTCTTCGTGCTCACACATGATAGGGCAATATCGCCACGAGCAACATGATCCTGAATGAAATGGTTGCGAATCTCAATATGTTTTGTTATTGTATGCTGCACGAGATTGTAAGCAATTTTGATAGCACTTTCATTGTCACATAATAGAGGCACTTTGTCACAATTGACATCGTATTCCTTTAAAGTTTGCCTCATCCATAATAACTATGTACAAGCACTTGCAGCAGCAACATATTCAGCTTCGGCGGTTGAGAGTGAAATACAATTATGTTTCTTTGAAGACCAACACACTAGAGACCTGCCCAAGAATTGACATGCACTAGAAGTTGATTTTCTATCATCTTTGTCACCAGCCCAATCTGAATCAGTGAAACCACATAGAGAGAAACTTGAACCCTTGGGATACCATAACCCAAAATTCGGGGAATGAACCAAATATCTGAAGATTCGTTTGACCGCCACTAAGTGGCTTTCTTTAGGAGCGGGTTGGTACCTTGCACACACTCCTACACTTAACACGATATCGGGCCTAGATGCGCAAAGGTAAAGGAGAGAGCCGATCATGGATCGGTATACCTTTTGGTCCACGTCTTTACCCTTGGGATTGAGCTCAAGATGACACTTTGTTTGCATTGGAGTAGCAACGCCATTGAGATCCGTCATCTTGAACCTTTTGAGCATGTCTTGGATGTACTTAGCTTGATTAATAAAGGTTCCCTCTCTAAGTTGTTTTATCTCGAATCCAAGAAAGAACCTCAACTCACCCATCATCGACATCTCAAACCTGTCAGTCATAAGCTTTGAAAATTCATCGTTAAAAGCTCGGTTAGTAGAGCCAAAAATAATGTCATCTACATAAAGTTGGCATACAAAAAGCTCCCCATTAACCTTCTTAGTAAAAAGAGTGGGATTGATTTGCCCAACTTCGAATCCATGGTCTAACAAAAGCTCTTTAAGGTGCTCATACCACGCACGTGGGGCTTGTTTAAGGCCATAGAGCGCCTTATCGAGTTTGTAGACATGGTTCGGAAATTTGGGGTCCTCAAAACCCGGGGGCTGCTTGACGTATACTAAATCATGTAGTGGAGCATTAAGAAACGCACTCTTAACATCCATTTGCTGTAATTTAAAATTATGATGGGCTGCATAGGCAAGCAGGATACAGATGGACTCAAGACGAGGCACAGGAGCAGTCTCGCCAAAATCAATTCCTTCCACTGGAGAGAATCCTTGAGCCACGAGTCTTGCTTTATTACTCACAACAATGCCATTTTCATCTTGTTTGTTCTTGAAAATCCACTTGGTGCCGATAATATTGCGGCAATCCTTGGATTTCTGTACGAGCTTCCAAACTTTGTTGCGCTCGAAGTTATTTAATTCTTCATGCATTGCAACAACCCAATCGGGATCTTCAAGAGCATCAAAGACCTTCTTCGGTTCAACCATGGAAATGTGAGCTTGATGATCACAGAAGCTTGCAAGTTCTCTTCTAGTAGACACCCTTCTTCGTAGATCACCAACAACCTTGTCAAGAGTGTGACCCCTTAGCTCAAGGTTCCGATCAGCACGAGCCTTGCGACGAGCCTCAATGTCCTTATTGTTTCTAGAATGAGTTGATTCAATATTTGTATCCTTGTCTTGTCCACTACCTTGCCCTTGATCTTGATCTGAGTTAACAACAGGAGCTTGCTGCTGAATTTGTTCTTCAGGGCCGGATAATCCGCCCCTTGGTGGGGCTGGACTATCCGGCCTGGGAGATGAGGCACCAGTTTTCTCTTCCTCAAAATGCCTGACAGAACTGGGAGATCCAGTGCCGAATAATCTGCCCTCGGGGGGCGGAGAATCCGGCCTGGAGTCTTCTTGGCTGTTGTTTTCTTCTTCGGATCCCCTGGAACAAGTTGGAGTGCCAGGGGCGGATTGTCCGCCCCTTGGAGGGGGCGGATAGTCCGGCCTGGGACTACCATTTTTTCCAGGAGACTGATGATCTTTAGAAGGTTGCGGTGTCGGTGTAGAGTGTTCTCCAATAGTAGGAGCTTGTTGATCTTGTGTAGATGAGGGCTCCACTTGAGTGGAGCATTGTCCTTCCCAATCCGCCACAAGGGGTTCCTCAATGGGGCAGAAAAATCCCACGCCCATTCTTCTTATGGCATCTTGGGGTATTTCAACATCTGCATCACAAACATCAACTTGCCCTACAAAGGAGCCATTATTTTCATCGAACTCCACACTGCAAGATTCTACAACAATCCCAGTGAGCTTGTTATAGACTCTATAAGTGTGGGATTCGGCACCGTAACCAACAAAAATACCTTCTAAAGCCTTGGACACAAATTTAGACAAGCGGACACCTTTAATAAGAAAGAAACACTTACACCTGAATACCCTGAAGTATGAGATGTTGGGCTTGTTACCGGTAAGTATTTCATATGGAGTCTTGTCCAAAATCTTTCGGAGGTTGAGCCGGTTTGATGAGTGACAAGCAGTGGATATGGCTTCAGCCCAAAAATTGTAAGGAGACTTGAATTCAGCCAACATTGATCTTGCCATATCCATCAAAGTCTGGTTCTTCCTCTCGGCTACACCATTTTGTTGAGGGATGTACGCAGTGGAATATTGATGTCTAATCCCCTCTTCGCTTAGAAACTCATTCAAAGTGTAGTTTTTGAATTCGGAGCCGTTGTCACTTCTTATTGCCAATATAGGAACATTGTGTTGACGTTGAACTTCATTGGCAAAGTCAATGACTGTTTGTTGAGTCTCACTCTTTAGCTTGAAGAAATAGACCCATATAAATCCACATGAAGTAATTCCAAGATCCTCTTTGAGACACAATAGTCTTCATCTTGTGGGGAGAGTCATGCATTTTGCCTTCAACACAAGCCCTGCAAACACGATCTTTGGCAAAGGAGACATTGTCTTTTAGTCCAAGGATGTGGCCACCCTTGTGGAGACTTTGCAAAGTTCTCATGTTGACATGGGCTAAACGGCGATGCCATAACCAGCCCACGTCAGCCTTTCCGAATAGACACATCGGACCTGAAGTGGTTTTCCCCGAAAAGTCCACCACATACAGGTCATTTTCGACGTACCCAACAAAAGTGACCTTTAGAGACTTGCTCCACAAGAGTACCACCAAATCATCATCGATAAAAACAGCAAAACCCATCTTGCCAAGGGCACAAACAGAAAGAAGGTTGTAACCGAGGGTCTCAACAAGAATGACGTCCACGAGAGAGATATCATGGGAACCACAACCTTGCCAAGACCCAATACCTGAGATTTAGACTTATCACTTTAGGAGACTGTAATATTATCATTATTTGGACGCATCTCCGTGATGATATCCTTGCTTCCGTTCATATGACTAGTGCATCCACTATCCAGCACCCATTTCGACCCACCGGAAGCATAGCCTTGCAAGAGAATTACTTCTTGGTTTTAGGTACCCATTTTTCAATGGGTCCTTTCATGTTAGTAACAAGGGTCTTTGGAACCCAAATAGACCAAGCAATATATTCATCAAAGGGACAGAAATAATAAGCATAAACATCACCATAATCATCACAAAAGAGTTCATAATTTGGATTGTGAGACCCTGCAAAACCAATATTGTTAGTTTTGTCTTTTGTGACATTCTTCTCAGCGGTGCTTGTCTTTGATTGCACATTCTTGGTCTTGTTCTTCTTGTTTTTCTTTTTCTTGGACTTGGTGACATATCCAAGTCCCTCTTTATCATGATTTGACCTTTGCTTGCCAAGAACTTCATCAAGGACACCCTTATCCTTGGGAGTGATGTCCTTGGCCACTTCTTTTTCTACACTAGCATTTTCCTTGTGACTATATGTTGATTTGGATGTTCTTGGAACATCATACTTGGCCAATCGAATTTGGAGCTGATCATGTGACTCATTGAGAATGGAGAAATCGCTTTTCAACGCCTTGTGAGCGTTGTCAAGTTTCTCCAATTCCTCGGAGAGTCTATCATGAGCAGCCCCAAAGTCAATCTTTTCCTTCTTTAACTTCTTTGCTTTGGTGACTGCATTGTCACGTTCCTTAACAAGTTTATCCACTATTTCTTCATGTGACTCCTCAATGGACTCAAGCCTCTCTTCAAGAGAGACATGAGCTTCTTCTTCTTCTTCAAGAGCATTTTTTAAGGATGCAATTTCCATTGCATCCTCCCTTTCAATTCTGCCCTTTTCTTCGAGGAGAGCTTCCTTTTGGGCCAGCTGATCCATAAGAGCTTGAAAGCGTATTTTGTGCTCACCTTGCAAGTTCGTGTAGAAGTAATCCAAAGAAATAATCTCTTCTTTAACCTTAAGACTAGTAGTATCATCCATGTCAATCATAGCCTTAGGAAAAGAAGAGTTAGAAGTAGTTACCTCGGAGCTTCTTGCCATGAGACAAGTAGCATTTTTGTTGATGATGTTTTCATTCGGAGAGTCGAAGAGAGATGTTGATGTAGATGTGGTGGCTATAGCAGCCACCTCTTGAGAGCTATCGTCCTCGTCCTCATCTTCACTTCCCGAAGAATATTCTTCTTGAGCCACTAGAACAATCTTTGCTTGCTTCTTGAAGGGAGCATTCTTCTTTACAAACTGTTTCTTGCGTGGAGCCTTTGACTTTTCCTTGAAAATAAGTCTTCCTCCATTATCTTCCCTACTTTGATATGGACACTCAGCTACAAAGTGCAGCCGGTCACCACAGTTGAAACATGTTCTCAGTTTGGGACCATTGTCCTTTCTTCCATAGGCTCCACTCTTGCGTTCTAGTTCAGCTTTAGCCTTGGCTGGATCTTTCCAAAAGTTTCTAGCATAAATAGCCAAGTATTGTCCGTGGATCCTTTTTATATCCTCGGGACAGTCCATACCTTCTATGGCATATTCATCATGATCAATCACACTAGTCTTCAAGGCCATGTTGACCCCCTTTTGCATCCCCATAGCTCGTGCACGAGCATCTTCGGCATTCTTGGCAGCCACTTTGAAAGCGGCCATTTCTTGCATTACCTCATTAGATGTCATGAGGTGGTAGTTATGCCTACCTTGGAGACTTTTCAAATCTGTGGGCTCAAATGGCATAAGAGCACTGACATACTTGCGCTTGATCCATGCATCATCAATATGAGCGGCACCATGGTTGATGAAAGTTGTGGCTATTGCCTTGAGCCTCCTATACATGTTCTCGTGGTTTTCTCCATCCAACATATCGAATCCTTCAGCTTCGTTGCTCAAAGCATCATATCTATTCCTTCTCATACTTTCATTTCCGATGAAGAGCTCGGTGAGAGCATCCCAAGCTTCCTTAGCTGTACTAAGATGCTGAATGTGTGGCATATCTTTGTCACCCACACCAAGCTGTATCATGTGTAGAGCTGTAGCGTTGAGTTGGCTATCGATAACTTCTCTTATTGTGAGATTGTTGGGGTTTCCAACATGAAGACAATTTTCGATGATTTTCCACAACTCAATGGAGGAACTGCACACATGAGACTTCATCAAAAATTGCCATTGAGTAAAAGTAGATGCTGAAAGTTTGGGTGGATCACCCCTATTATGTATATGTGGGTGGGGGATAGGTGGATCAGGAGAATACACATGAGAAACCTCATTGTATCCATCCTTACCACTATCCTTTTTCGAGGAGGAGCTCTTGCTTGTGTCATCACCAACCACTTCGTTATCTTTCGAAACGGTTTTACCCGTTTCCTTGGATTGCAGAGTGGTAGCCTCAGAGTTAGATGGAGGTGCGGATGTGGAGAGACGCATTATCAATTGACGCATATCTTCCATATTAGCCTCCATTGAACTCACCAAGGTTGTTTCCAACGTCTTGATATCGTTCATGGTGACTACCTCCGGAGCATCACTCCCATCTACCTTGGAACCCATACTTCTCTTAGGCGGTTAAGCCCGAAATAAGAGCCGGGGCTCTGATACCAATTGAAATGGATCGTATGGGCACCTAGAGGGGGGATGAATAGGTGATACCCAATTTTTAGTACTTTTTCAATTTTAGGCTTGACACAAAGTGAATTCTCTAGATATGTAACTACGAGAATTTCCCTATATGCAACCCTAGCTACTAAGCACGTAAAGAGAGGAGCGAGGGAACCGTAGTGGAGCACGCGGAGACACAGGGATTTGTTTTACCGTAGTTCCTTCCTTGTTAAGGGAAGTACATCTGTGTTGGAGGGGTGGGCGGTTCTAAGACCACCACGCCACAATAGGCCTCACCCTATTCTCCGATGGATCTCACCACAAGAGGCCTGATCCACCTTCTCCACTATTGGTACCCTTTGAGGCGGGAACCGATGCCTTTTACAACGCTACCGGGGCACACACCCACAACTTAATTGGGGGCTCCCGAGGTGACAACAAGCTGTCACAAGAACAAGGTTTATCAATACAAACAAAACAAGGATCTAGGTATTTGCAAGAAATACTAGATCGGTGATTCTCCAAATGAATTGAGAGGAGATGAAGCGCTTGATTGCTGATGATGAAGATCGAGTTCTCCTCCTTCGATTCCCCAAGGGACTGGGCCTTTGGGTGGATCTAGGTGGAGCTCTCTTGGATGAAGGTTGCATATCAGATCTTGACTTTTTCGAATGAACCAAGAGATCTAGCAGGAGGGGGAAGGCTGGCTTAAATACCCCTGCCCAGATCTGGCCGTTGAACAAGTTTGGGGGCGGATTATCCGCCCCCCACTTGGGGTGGACTATCCGCCCCCTGGGAAAACTTTGCCCCCAGGGCGGATATTCCGGGGAGAAAATCCGCCCCCTCTCTAGGGCTGGTGCCTGCGGAACTTGAAGAAGACCTTGGGGGGCGGATTATCCGCCCCCCCCCCTACGGCGGATTATCCGGCCCAGTGAAAAAGTCCGGCCGAAACTCCGCCCCTTCTCTAGGGCTTGCGCCTTGGTCGTGAACATGAGGGGCGGATTATCCGCCCCCCTGAGGGGCGGATTATCCGGTGGGGCCGGAAAATCCGGCCAAAACTCCGTCCCCCTTCTAGGGCTTGCGCCTATTTGGGAAAAGGGTGGGGCGGATTATCCGCCCCCCAAAGGCAGATTCCTTTTCCTTTTAACCTTATAGAGAGCTGCAACACTTCAACACACATTAAATAATCCTTGATATTGTTATCTAACACACAAAACACTAGGGATTATAAAATGTTCTTTCAGATACCTCTCCTCAGCGACTTAGAATCTTGAAGGGTCCAATGTATCTGGGTGCAAGTTTTTCTTTGAGTTGGAAACACTGCATTCCTTTCAAGGGTGATACTTTGAGATACACAAAATCTTTGACATTGAAGGCTAGATCTCGACATCTCTTGTCGGTATAACTCTTCTATCTAGACTGAGAGGTCTTGAGGTTCTCATGGATCTTGTGAACCTTCTCTTTGGCTTCTATTAGGAGGTCGGGTCTGAAGATCTGACTCTCTCCTACTTGCGACCAATTCAGTGGGGGTACTACACTTTTCCATACATAAACTCAAATGGGGCCATTTGCAAACTGGCTTGGTAACTGTTGTTGTATGAGATTTCTGCGAAAGGCAGATAGTCCTCCCATTTAGATCCATATTCCAACACACAAGCTCTCAACATATCTTCGAGTATTTGGTTTACTCTCTCCGTTTGTCCATCAATCTGCCGGTGATAGGCGATGCTGAAATTCAGCTTGGTTCCTAATCCTTCTTGGACTTTCTTCCAAAATCTGAGGTAAACTGGGTTCCTTGATCCAACACAATGTTCTTGGGGATTCCATGCAAACTGACTATCCTAGTAATGTTTAACTCTGCTAGCTTCGAGCTCTGATATGTGGTCTTGACAGGTAAGAAATGAGCTACTTTGGAAAGTCTATCCACTATGAACCAAATAGAGTCATTTCCCCTGCTTGATATAGGCAAACCGGTGATGAAATCCATTCCAACGGAATCCCATTTCCATTATGGGATCTGCAAAGGTTGCAAAAGTCCTGCGGGTCATTGGTGTTCCGCTTTAACTCTCTGACAGATATCACATTTGGCTATGTAGCTTCCAACTTCTCGCTTCATCTTATGCCACCAAAATTGCTCCTTCAAATCCTGATATATCTTCGTTCCTCCTGGATGGATGGAATAAAGAGTATCACGGGCTCTTGCAAAATAGCTTGTTTCAACTCTGAATCTGCGGGCAGGCAGACTCTTCCTTTATACCACAGAACTCCTTCTTCATCTTCCATAAATCTGGGTACCTTTCCTGTACCAATACGATGTTTAATTCTGTCAATACTGGCATTTATTTTCTGAGCTTCCTTTATCTGATCTTTCTTGAGTAACTGAGTCATCGGCCTAGCGATGCTTTAAGATCCTTCAACAAACTTGCGGTAATATCCCGCTAATCCAAGAAATGCACGAACTTCAGTTTGAGTGGTTGGTGCTCTCCATTCCTCAACATCCTTAATCTTGACGGGGTCGACAGCAACTCCTCCGGCTGACAAGATATGTCCTAGGAATCCTACTTCCTTTAACCAAAACTCACATTTGTTGAACTTGGCATACAACTAATGCTCTCTCAAGGTTCCAAGGATGGTTCTTAGGTGTTGTTCATGTTCTTCCTTCGATTTAGAGTAGCTTAGAATGTCATCAATGAAAACAACGACAAACTTATCTAAGAAGTTCATGAAAATTTTATTCATTAGATTCATTAAATAAGTGGGGGCATTGGTTAATCCAAATGACATGACCTTGTTCTCATACAATCCATATAGGGTCGTGAAAGCAGTCTTTGGAATATCCGTTGCACGAATTTTTAGTTGATGATAACCAGTTCAAAGATCAATCTTAGGGAATACTCTGGCACCGCTCAACTAGTCAAACAAATCTTCTATATTTTGCAAAGGGTACTTGTTCTTGATGGTGACATCATTCAACTTCCGATAATCCGTACATAAACGGGTGGCACCATCCTTCTTATCCATAAACAGAACATGTGATCTCCATGGTGATGCACTTGGTTGAATGAGATCTTTGCTAATCATGTCATCCAGTTGCTTATTGAGCTCCACTAACTCAGATGGGTTCATGCGGTGACCCAGCATACCACTTCATGTGTAGTACACTATAGTCGTTGACATGACATTCACAGAACACCGTTCCGTAAATATCACATCCCTCAGAGTGGTACAACAGGAACATTGCGGGTCCATATTACAAACATACACACATTATTATTACAATACTAGAAGTTCAAGACTTCAAAAGATTCAACTTACAAACCAAATATAAGTGTTTCAGCAGAAGTTTTAAAATAACAACTTCATCTCCGAATTGTGCTCAGCAACTTATTATTATATAAAGTTCATGTTGCTCGGCTCAATTGGTTTCTAATACTAAGGTAGTTATTCTGACTCATTGTGCTTCCTCCATAGACGACGTCGTAGTCCACCCCTTCTACATCACCGTACAGATCAGACTCTTCATACAAGACCTCCTCTTGGCTTTCAGCTGCATACATTGGGGTATCTTTTGGATCCTCAGAGTCTAAGCAGGGAATCAAAAGAAAAGGTGAGTAACAGCGTTACCGAGCAAGTTCATTATATGCAAGGTGGGAAGTTTGATGCTCTATCTACCACCTCGGACAAGTCCTTGGAACTATGCCATTTTCATAAATCTTTCTTCAAAGGTTGATTTTATTGTTAAAAACTATGCCCATCAGCCTTCACAGGTTTACCAGAACTTTCATGGAGTTCCTTTCCTGCCGCGTTCATAGCTCCTTCCCGGAACAGGGAGTAACAAGTTACAATTCTTACACTTTGCAGAGGTGCATTACTTTACCCATGAGAGATCAACTCTTTGTTGCACAACCGGGCTTACTTTCCCATCCATAATTCCATGATGTGGGGCCTAGTAGGTGATCCAAGCCAATCACCGCCCTTTCCGCGACCCCATATGTCTGTACGATCCTTCGGGGCTGGCTCACCTGCTGTTAAGCCCCCTTCCGGGCAGGCTAAAACCCTGACGAGTTCCCGAAGACTCTATGAGCTGGTGATGCCCCTGGCAAGTACGATATAGGTCCGGCTATACCTCCGACAGCCACTCATAGATAATGTAGACACCAAAAACATGGGGCCTAAGGCTGCCCACCCATATGTTGGATCCGCACAAGGAATCACAATGTCACGTTAAGGCCGTCTTGCCTCCATACGAAAGGAAAAAGATACAGTTGACTTCTCCGTCCTATTCCAAATCTCATGGTTAACACGTTATATACGGTGCTAGAATCACTGATGTCATGGGTTGTTAATTCCTAGGTGATTATCCTTGTTGCAGATAGAAACCTAAGTTCTGCTGCTCCACTATATAATCACTTAGGATGATACCAACAAGTTATTTATTTGATAAAATAACACTTTTCTTTCCTCAAAACATAGATGATAACCCACAATTTACAAATACTTTGATAAAGACTCTTCAAAGAACATGAGCAAGCGATGAACTTGCCTTGTGATTGCAAGGTAGTGAAGTCAGATGCTTGCACTGGACCTTGAGCTTCTATGTCTAAAAACATCATTATTGCCCGGTAAGGACAATATTTAAAGAAGCAAAAATGAACATGCATAGTAATGTAATGCATTGTTTGTTATTTATTTTCTTTATATGTTTTACCCAATATTTTATTTTTCTGGAATACCTTTAGAAACTTAAGAAATTCATTTTTTTTAGGAATAACCTTGATATATTATTTTCACTATTTTATAATGTAATATATTATTAATAGAGTTAAAACTAATTTTTATTTAATTTTAACTCTTATAATTATTTTCTTAATAATTCTTCTTAAGAATTAGCATTTAAATAAAAGAGATTTTATTTTGGTAACTTTAAATATTTATTTAGTATTTTTCTAAAATACTATCATGACTCAATATGGTAAAAGTTATTTTTATTTATTTTTATAAAATTCCATGAGGAATATATATTATAAAATCCTTAACCAAAAATTCATTTATTAAAAATGGTATATTGACTTAATTTAATAGATTATTTTATTATGAATCTAAAAATATGTTGTTTCTATTTTTAAGACTTTTATTTTATTTTCTAGGATTTATTTAGTTCTAGGGGTATTTTGGTCTTTTACTTAATTATTAAAATCTCTGTTAGGGTTTGGGACAACCCATTGGGCTATTTGGGCCCATCTTGGCCCAATTGGTTTGGTCAAAGGACCTCCCTGTAGCGGTACTGGCCTTATCAGCATAGTCCTCTGCCTCCACTCTCTCTCGACCTCACCTCTTATCCTCCTCGACCCAGTGGTCGCTGACACCGCCGCCGTGCGATTCCCGTCTCTGGCTGCCGCCGTGGTGCATGGTGTAGATGTCGACCATGCTCTTTCATCTAATCCAAATCGATTTGGATTTGGAACCCTCTTTTGTCCAGGATGACCCCGTCCTGAACCCTAAGGTTTGGGGTGGTGCCGGTGACGCCTCTTCTGCTTCTCTAGTGGTGCCATGGGGTGCTCGTGTGTAGAGGTGGTGGTGCTGCTCCTCCTCAAGTGCTGTTGTGGCCGCCGCCTCGGATCGGTGCGGGTTGCAGCGCCCCTTGGGTGCTCCCCGTGCCGACGTGTGATGTCGGCCTCTCTGCTTCCTCTTCTAATATATAGCGAGGACCTTTGGTGAGTTGATCTTGATTTCTCCCTTGTGATTGTTTGTCCTCTGTCCCTCCTAAGCTAGGCTGTGTGACTCTGCCGTGTATCCCTAATTAGGGTTCATATCTTGTTCTAGAGTTCCTGCTTCTGTTTATTTGTATAAGATGAACTGGAACTAGTGGTGGTGCCTAATGATGATTATGATCAATTACACTTAATTGCTCACTATGCTCATTTGATTATATGATGCTAGTGACTTGGTAGTGTTGACTCCAGTTGGTAACTAAGCTTGGCCAATATGGTAACATTACTGTGGAATCTTACTGATGGTGTTGGTGATTTGTGGTTCATCTACTGTCAATACACTAGTACTGACAGTAGCACTATCATTGATTACTCACTATATATCTGAAAATGTTGGCTTGTATGGTTATAAACAGACCGAGCTTAATCATTTTACTTTAGTGATGCTCCAAAGATGTATAGATAATCTTGATGATGATTTCTGGGTTTTGGTCTCAGGAAAATGATATCCAATGGCTTGCCATCTTATTTGTGAAAGCTAAGTAATTGTTTTGCTTGGCTTTTAGAACTAGTTCTTGTGACACCATCTTAATATGGCACACAAGTTGTTGGGTTCTACTTCAGAGCCTAATTCTGACTGTGCTTGAAATTTGGTAAATGCCAAAAATAAGCTGAATCATATCTGCCTATGATGTTGGTCTGAGGCATAGGAACTAGTTTCCTATATTGTTGTCCCTAATAGAATTGTTCAAGTATTATTATTGGTTACTGGATCTTGATTCCTAAGTGGCTAAGATGGTTGGTGCTCATAGATTAATATTGGTTCATAGGATTTGTAGATTATGAGGTGCTACTCTACTAGGAGATGTGCCCAGAATTTTATGAGCTATGCTATGTACATGTTGGAATATATGAATTGTCTGTCATCTCCAGGATCTATGATGTTGGTCTGAGTTCCTGGTTGATTTGGTAGAATTTAAGTGTACTCTTTATTTAAAAGATTTTCTATGATGGATTCACCCCACTTGGGTGTTTTCTGAGAGATCTACATATAAAACAACACATGAATCTTAGTCTAGAGAAGATAATACGATCATGTGATGGTTTTATTTCACTCACCACAACAGTTGATTTTTGCTAGTGTTGTGGATGGTTGGTTTGGTTGGCTGGATCTTGTTGATGATGCTGCTGGCTTGAGCTTGTCCTTCTCATTTCGGTCCTATATCTTGGCCTTGTCTTTCCCTTCACCTCCTAGCTCCTATAGCTTGGCCTTGCTGTCCACTTGATCCTTCGCCTCCTTATGTCACCATCTCGTGATACTAGGATGATCTTGTGTGTGGTGGTTGATGGTTTGCTTGGTTCTTGCTAAGCCTAGTGTCCTCCTGGTTTGGTGTTGAAAGTGATAAGGTTCTGCTGTGAGCCTTGCCACGGTTGGGCTTTTCCTATTTTTCTTGTGTAGCTGCTGCTGCTGTGTTAACAGCTCTCACCATGCATTTAGGTGATTGTGCTGCCTGTGTGCTTGGTATACAGTTTGGATCAGATCGATGAGGTGTTTTACCTTTTGATCTTTTAACATTTAACTCTCCTGGTGAAACTTGCCCCTCTTGCTTGCTGCAAAAATCTGTATTGTGGCTTATTTATGATGAAAGAACCATTATTTCATATTGGTGAAACTTGCCCCTTTATAATACTCAATGATGTAATATGAGCAGTGCACCTCACTGCTCTCCACTAAGAGTATCCTAACAACTAATCTTTATTTCCCTTTTTGTTTTGTTTTGAATTTTGTTACAGGTACAAGATCAGGGTTTCAAGATTTAGTATAGGTTTAGATATATAAGTAGGTTGTAAGCTTTATTGATTCATTTGTAAAGATTTTGTAATATCTTATTTTATTCTTTTTGTAATATTATTGTAACAATTTATTATTTTAATATCAATTATTGATATTTCTTTACTGTAATGAACTTCTTCATTACTGGAATGAATTCCTCTTTGTAAATTGTTTATGAAATAAAGATAAAGAATAAGAATTCACTTCTTATTTAATTTACTTTATTTTTTAATTTTGTTATTTATTATTATCTCATTATTATAACAAATGATATTACTAAATCATTTTAAAACTCATTTTAAAATAACAATTCTTAATTTTTAAGCATAAGTTCAAATTTCAAATTTAAATTCAAATCCTCCCCTTCAAAACACACTTATCCAAAAAAATCATGTTAGAATTTATAACGATCACTCCCAATAGCTATCCCTACACATAGAGAGTGAAAGAAACTCTGATCACTTTAGGTTTTTATTTTGGGGAAAATTTTACCCGCATTTTACAGATGAATGCATGCATATGCACAAATTCCTGAATCTACCCTTCGTTGGTTCCTAAATGCTGGAATGTTAAGGACTTCCCCCCTTAAATTAAACTTCGTCCCGAAGTTTGCCGAAGTGTACCTGAATAGTTCTGGATAGGCTTCTCTTAAGTCATCCTCTTTATCCCAGGTGGCTTCCCTCTCAGGGTGATGCTGCCACTGTACTTTGCAGTACTTGATTGCCCTATTCTCAACCTTTTCCAGTTCTCTTCTAGAATTTTACAGGGTTTCTCAACATATGTCAAATCTGCTTGTAATTCCACTTCTTGAAGTGTGAGTGCATCATCAGGAACCTTAAGACATTTCCGGAGTTGTGACACATGGAAAACATTGTGAACTTGAGCCAATCTTGGTGGTAACTCTAAAGCATAAGCTATAGTCATGTTATGACTCAGTACATTGAATGGTCCTATATATCTGGGACTCATTTTAACTTTAACTCCGAATATCTTAACTCCTTTCATTGGGCTTACTTTGAGATATACCATATCTCCTACTTCAGGATGCCATTATCTTCGACTTTGATCAGCATAACTTTTCTGTCTACTTTGAGCTATTTTCAATCTATCATTGATTACATCGATGATATCTTGCCTTTCCTTGATATAGTCTGGTGCAAATTCTTTGATACTCCCAGGCTCATACCAACATATTGGTGATCTACATTTCCTTCCATAGAGTACTTGATATGGAGCTGCCTTCAGACTACTCTGATAGTTGTTGTTGTAGGAAAGTTCTGCCAATGGTAGATGATCTTCCCACGAACGTCCAAAATCTAATGCACAAGCCCTAAGAATGTCTTCCAATATTTGATTGGTTCTTTCAGTCTGGCCCCCAGTTTCTGGATGATAGGTTGTGCTGAAATCTAACTTTGAACCAAGTGCTTCATGTAATTTTTTCCAAAATGCTGAACTAAACACATATCCTCTATCAGTTACGATCTTCTTGGGATCTCCAGGCTTACTTACTATTACCTTGACATAAACTTCTACTAGCATCTCGGCATTATCTTTCTGATTTACCACAATAAAATGTGTACTCTTAGTGAGTCTATCAACAATCACCCATATCATATCCTTCCGTTTTGGTGTCATGGGTAATCCTATGATGAAATCCATACCAATTTCCTCCCATTTCCACTCGGGAATTTCCAAGGGTTGTAATGGTTCTGCTGGACTTTGATGTACAGCTTTTCTCCTTTGGCAAGTATGGCATTCTGACACATATTTGGCAATGTCTCTTTTCATGTTATTCCACCAGAATAATTCTTTCAAATCCATGTACATCTTGGTACTTCCTGGATGAATGGAATATGGTGTCTCATGTGCCTCTTGGAGTATTACTTCACGAATTTCTGACACATCTGGAACACAAAGACGATCTTGGAACCATAGGGACCCATAATCTCCTAAACGAAAAACTGATGCTTGTCCTTGAGATATTCTCCGAATTTCTTCAACAATAAAAGGATCTGCAACTTGATGTCTAAAAATTTCATGCTTAAGATCACTATTTTGTTCTGAAACTACTCGCATGGTAGCTAGTCCTCCAAGAGTTTCTGTTCTTATGAATTGAAGTTCCAACCTCTCCAAATCCATCTGTAGCTCTTTTGGTAGTTCTCGATTGATAGGCTAAATATTTGTGCTCTTTCGGCTTAAAGCATCTGCTACAACATTGGCCTTTCTAGGGGTATAATTGATTGTCAAATAATAATCCTTGATTAGATCTAACCAACGCTTCTGTATCATATTCAATTCCTTTTGAGTGAAGACATATTTGAGACTTTTGTGGTCAGTGTATAACTCACACCTTGCTCCATAAATAAAATGCCTCCATACTTTCAAGGCAAAGACTACTGCTGCTAGTTCCAAATCATGTGTTGGATAATTGATCTCATGTGGTTTTAGTTGTCTTGATCCGTAAGAAATTACTTCACGATCTTGCATTAACACACAACCCAAACCTTCTTTGGATGCATCACAATATACTGTATAATCCTTTCCTGTTTCAGGAACTGCTAAAATTGGGGCGGTAGTTAATCTAGTCTTCGACTCCTGAAAGCTTGCTTCACACTTCTCATCCCATATGAATGGTGTGTTCTTTCTTAGCAATTTTTTCATTGGTCTAGCTATCTTGGATAAACCTTCAATGAACCTCTGATAATAACCAGCCATACCCAAGAAACCTCGAATTTGCTTCACATTGGTTGGTGCAGTCCATTCTAATACTGATTGAACTTTGGATGGATTTATAGCAATCCCATCCTTACTGATCACATGACCAAGGAATTTTACCTCTGTCGTGGGGATAAGCCCCGGGTGGGGAAAGCCAAGCACAATTAGGGCGGCTCTAGAAGGAATAGGCCGCCTGGCCCTAAAGAAGGACAACTCCAACTGGTTGGTGAATACCGCCCGGCTGGGCTTATGACTTTCCCGGCTGGCCCATCTAGCCGACAGCCAGAAGAACCGGCCGGGTGGACGCTTCCACCCGGCTCACCTCCGATTCGATGGAGAGCACGGAAGGACTAATGCTCCTTGCGGGGTACGCCTCTGGCTCTCCCTCTTCATCAGGTAGGTTGGTGTGCCGTCACGACCAGCGCTACCCGACAAAGATAAAGCAAAGTGGTCGGCTGACTGGCGAAAGCAGTCCGGGTGACCGTTAAAGCAAGGGTGACGCCCCAAAGGAAGCCCGAGTGACCGCTAAATAAGAGGATGACACTAAAAGAAGGGCGGACTGGGTCCTGGCCCACCGGCTAGGCCCTGCAGCCGGCCCTGTCCTGTAAACCCATATCCAAACAGTAAAACCTAGGGCCCGATTTGTAATCTGCCCCTCCCAGGGCAGTATGCAAGGGAGGGAAAAGCTGGGGTTCTAGGTAGGCAACAATAGAAGGATAGAAGTGCTAGCAGCTAGTTCTCACCTTCCTCTAGCGCCCGGTAGTAGCTAAGGAAACAGCTCAAGGAGCACCTGTACTGGGCATTCGCCCCCTCATATAGTTCATCTTGCAGGAGTAGGGGTCTTACCTCGCCAAGAGGGCCCCGAACCTGGGTACGTCGCTGTGTTTTCAGTTTACCGTGCGCAACCCATTGCTTGAGCCACCGATTGCATACGAGTGTCCCTTCTTAGCCATACCCGATGGCACTGCCATGTTCCACACCACGATAGTTGGCGCCCACCGTGAGGCACAGCGCTTCGGCTGGGATCATCTTCCGCACGGGACTTCTGCTTGTCGCCGGTGAACGCGTGGCCTCCGACCTCGTTCTCACATTCGGCGCTTTTGACTGTGTTGTCGACAACGCCACGTGCTTCGCCGGGAACACCTTCCCTGCAAACGGCTCCATCACGCATTTTGGAGACATCCGCGTCGACGTCGCCACTGTCGCTGAGGTTTTACCTAGCATGGTCACCCCCGTCCTCGACGTGCCTCTCAGCCGCCTTGCCAACGGCCCGACCGTGGTGAGTGGTTGCGTCGAAGTCATGGTGGTAAACGCCCGCGAAAACCATCGCCTGCCTCAGGAGCGTCGGGCGGGAGGAGAGAACTCCGCACCTGAGCAAGAGCAAGATCCGCTCACTGCCTCCATCCAGCACTTGCACGCTCCAGTCATCGTCGAGACGGACCCGGCAGCTGCCGCGGCCGTGCTCGAAGCTACGTGCCAGAAGCTCCTGGAGGAGGCCACCAAGGTCGCAGCTAACCAGCATCGGCTAAATGCCACCGTGCATGAGTACAACGCGGCCCACGGTTTCGTCAGGAAGATCCAGCACCGGGGGCGCGACCTAGCGTCAGAGCTAGACCGTGCCGCCGATTCACATGCAGGTGTGGCACAGCCCGTCTACAGCACCCCCGCCAAGAACATGAGGGCGTCCGAGGCGGCAGCCGTGGAGCTGAAACACCTCAAGTGCGAAGAGCTTCGTTGCCAGTACGAGCGCGTCCAGCTCCTCGTCGCCACCGCTAACAAGCAGCAAGCCGAGGGCACCCCCAGCCAGATGGGCAACTCTCGAGACCTCGTCGTTCGCAAAGGCGCGGATCATATGGCGCACGGGGGAAGCAAGCATCAGCAGGCGTCCTCCCCAGGAGGATTCGGGCAAAATAGCCGCCCCCGCGGCGAATCTGGCAACCGTGGCCGCCACAACCGAGACGCCGCTGCTTCTAGCGTAAGCCGCGCCCCAGCAGCGAGAGCTTACCAAGGGAAGAAGACGCGTGTCCTAGATGAAGGGGCAGATGCAAACAAGGACCCACCTGCATCACGTCTGAAGGGCCGACTCAGTCCCTGAGGACCGGCTGACGCGTGTGAGGGCATCGACCTCCTGGTACAGTCGTGCACGCTGGAAGAGGAAAGTCCGGCTGGACCGAAGTGTTTCGGCCCGCGCATCCGGAACGAGCCGTACCCAAAGGGTGTTTCGCTTCCAAGGGACACGCCAAAATACAACGGCACGGTCAAGCCTGAGGATTGGTTGGTGGATTACACTACCGCAGTGGGAATTGCCAACGGAAACCTCTGCCTGGCCGTCCGCTATGTCCCCCTCATGCTCGTCAATTCGGCAAGAACATGGCTTAAAAGCCTCCCCGACAACAGCATCAACGCCTGGCTGGACTTCGAAGAAGCGTTCATTCTCAACTTCACCGGAACATACAAGCGGCCGGGTCAACCTCGCGAGCTTGTCCTCTGCGTGCAATGCAAGGATGAGTCCGACCGCGCCTACCTCACCCGGTGGACCAGCATGCACAACTCGTGCGAAGGGGTGCGCGAGCACCAGGCGATAGACTTCTTCACCAACAGTTTCTGAGACGTCACCATGCTGAAGCATAAGCTCAGCCGGGCAGACCCGCAAACCATGGCCCATATCATGGCCATCGCGGACAAGTACGCCACCGCTGACGCGGCTATGAAGAAGTCCATCGTGGTGGATGACCAAGGCCAAATCATCACAGACGAGCAGGCGGAGCGCCGACAACCGGGCGACCATCACCCCAGGTGGCATGGCCATGACAACCACCACGGCAAGAGGAAAGACGACCAACCAGACAGCCGATATGGCACCAAGCAAGTAGCTGCCGTGCATGAGGACTCGACTGCAGGAGTCCATGCTCGATGGGACGTGCAAGTTCCACAGTGGCGGCAGCAAGCCTGCGAACCACACAACATGCCAGTGCAGCTAGAAGAAGAAGATGGCTGAAGCTGGTGGGCTCCCACCAGCACCTCCACCGCCAGTCGGAGGTCCACCGGACAACAGGGAGCGACGCAAACGCCGCGAGGACGACGAGGATGGTTACCCATGACAAGTGGGAAATTACCACATCTTCCTTGCGGAGCCGGAGACAAAGCACGCCAAGTGGAGGCGCGAGGTGGAGGTGAACGCAATCGTCCCCCCGTCCCCCAATACCTGCATTGGTCGAACCAGGCGATCACTTGGATCAAGGAAGATCAGCCGGCTGTGCCGCCGAGCCCAGACAGCTATGTGCTGGTCCTCAACCCTATCATTATCTCCAAGAAGCACTCGTGCCGTTTCTCCTGTGTGCTGATCAACGGGGGCAGTAGCATCAACCTCCTATACCACAGCAGCCTCGAGCGGCTCGGCATCAGTGATTCCTAGTTGCAGCCCTCAAGTACTTTGTTTCATGGAGCGGTACCAGGTCCGCCGCACTCGCCAATCGGCAAGATCCGGCTGGACGTCATCTTCGGCAACGAGAACAACTTTCGTCGCGAACCAATTTGGTTTGAGGTCGTGAACCTCTCCATTGCCTACCACGCCATACTAGGACGCCCATCCCTCACCAAGTTCATGGGAGTGCCGCACTACGCGTACCTCAAGATGAAGCTGCCAGGCCCAAAGGGAGTGATCACCGTTGACGGCCGCTACAAGCGTTTGATCGAGTGCGCCTCAGACGGCTCCAATCTTGCCGAAGAAATGATCATCGCTAAGGAGAAGCACATCATAATGCAGAACGTGGCAGCAATGCAGAAGGATATGCTGGCTAGAGAACCTAAGCCGGCTGGAGAATGGCAGTTCAAGCCCTCGCAAGGCACAAGGAAGATCCTGCTAAACGAGGAGGACCCAAGCAAGTTCGTCCTGGTCGGAGACAGCCTGGACAGCAAATAGGGAAGCGTGCTTGTCGACTTCCTCCGTGAGAATCGGGACATTTTCGCATGGTGCCCCAAAGACATGCCAGGTGTCCCGAGGGAGCTCGTCGAGCACTCTCTTCATGTTCGACCAGACGCGAAGCCAGTCAAACAATCTTTACGCCGCATCGCAGAAGAAAAAAGAAGAACCATCGGTGAGGAGATCACACGGCTGCTCGCAGCCGGCTTCATCATGGATGTCTTCCACCCGGAATGGCTCGCGAACCCGATGCTGGTGCTGAAGAAGAACAAGATGTGGCGCATGTGTGTTGACTACACCAGCCTCAATAAGGCATGCCCCAAGGATCCTTTCGCTCTATCGTGGATTGATCAAGTCATCGACTCCACTGCTGGATGTGACTTGTTGTCTTTTCTCGATGCTTTCTCGGGATATCACCAGATCAAGCTCAATGTAACCGATCAAATAAAGACATCATTCATAACCCCGTATGGAGCTTACTGCTACACCACCATGCCCTTCGGCTTGAAAAACGTAGGAGCAACCTACCAGCGCTGCATGCAGAAATGCCTGCAGACGCAGATTGGTAAAAACGTGCATGCCTATGTTGACAACGTCATCATCAAGACCAAGGAGCGACACACACTGCTCGAGGACCTGAAGGAAACATTCGACAACCTCCACCGTTTCCAGATCAAGCTAAACCCGGAGAAGTGCGTGTTCGGTGTCCCAGCCGGCAAGCTCCTCGGTTTCCTCGTCTCCGAGCGAGGAATCGAGGCGAACCCGGAGAAGATCGGAGCCATTGAGCGCATGGAGCTGCCGCAGAGCCTGCATGACGTATAGAAGTTCACGGATGCCTAGCCTCCCTCGGCCAGTTCGTCAGCCGGTTGGGTGAGAAAGCCCTCCCCCTGTACCAGCTGATGAAGAAGACAAACAAGTTCGTCTGGACAGCTCAGGCGGACGAAGCTTTCCGGGACCTCAAGGGCATGCTCACCTCAAAGCCTATTCTAGCGGCGCCAGCAGCAAAGGAGCCTATGCAGATGTACATCGCTGCCACAAATAGAGTGGTCAGCATGGTAATGCTAGTGGAAAGGCCAGAAGAGGGGAAGGCCCAGCCGGTCCAGCGCTCCGTATACTACCTAAGCGAGGTACTATCGCTCTCCAGGAGGAACTACCCCCACTATCAGAAGCTGGTGTATGGCGTGTACATGGCCGCCAAGAAACTCAAGCACTACTTCCAAGAGCACTCCATCTGGTTAGTGGCATTGGCCCCGCTTGCAGAGATTATCGGCAACAAGGACGCCACCGAACGCGTGGCAAAATGGGCCATCGAGCTCGCTGCGCATAACATCCAGTACAAGCCACGGACAACAATCAAGTCCCAAGCACTGGCCGATTTCATCGTCGATTGGGCGGAGACACAGTACATGCCACCAGTACCTGATTCAACATACTAGAAGCTACACTTCAACGGAGACCTCGGAGCCGGAATCGTGATAACCTCGCCCAAAGGAGACCGGCTGGAGTACGTCCTCTAGATCCACTTCAAGGCATCCAACAACATCGCCGAATATGAAGCGCTCATCCATGGGCTCAAGATGCCCAAGCAGATAGGCATCCAGAGGATACTATGCTTTGGAGATTTGGACCTGGTGGTGCAACAGGTATCCGGTGAGTGGGACTCAAGGGACACAAACATGGCTCTCTACCGTTTCTTTGTTCAGCAGCTGTGCGCCTGTTTCGAAGGATGCGAGTTCCACCACGTACCTAGAGCCAACAACGAAGACGCTGACGCCTTGGCCAGGGTCGGCTCAACAAGACAAGCCAGACCGCCTGGAGTCTCCCTCGAACACCTGCGCAAGCCATCCATCACCCTGTCACCAGAATCTGACTCCATCATACTCGACACAGATCCAGGAACAGCCGGTGCCGTGCCGCACCCGGGGACTGCCTCGCCGCACCCGGGGACTGCAACGCCTCACCCGGGGACTGCCTTGCCACACCCGGGGACTGCTACGCCTCACCCGGGGACTGCCTTGCCGCACCTGGGGACTACTACGCCGCACCCGGGTACCTCCTCGCCGCACCCGAGGACTGCCTCGCTGCGCCCAGGGACTGCCCTGCAGCAGCCTGCGGTCGACACCAGTAAGCTACCACCCGACAAACCTCCCGATGTTCCAGAGCCCGCCATCTATGAGGAGATCAAACTCATCATGCAGACGGTACACACCATTTGGGAAACACCCGACTGGGCGAAGCCGTTCATTAACTTCTTGGCCAAAGACGAGCTCCCGACGGAGGAAGTGGCAGCACGAGAAGTGCGGCGAAGAGCAAGCGCATACACCATCATCAAAAACGAGTTGTACAAGCGCAACGTCAGGGCATCTATCAGCGATGCGTAAGCCAAGAGGAGGGAACCAGACTCCTAGCTGACATACACCAGGGCGAATGCGGCCACCACGCTTCATCAAGGGAAATAGCAGCCAAGGCTCTTCGCCACGATTTCTATTGGCCCATAGCACTGAAGGACGCTCAAGAGCTGGTCAAAACATGCAATGGTTGTCAGCGATTTAGCCAGCTGAAGCACACACCGTCTGCAGCACTCAAGACGATCCCAATCACCTGGCCATTTGCAGTCTGGGGGATAGACATGGTTGGGCCATTCAAAACAGCTCGATCCGGTATGACGCACCTACTCGTAGCCGTAGACAAGTTTACCAAGTGGATCGAGGCAAATCCCATCAAGAAGCTAGATGGAGCGACGATGATCAAGTTCTTCACGGACATCATCATTAGATTCGGCTACCCACACAACATCATCACAGACAACGGCACCAATTTTGCGAAAGGGGTTTTTGCCCGCTTCTGCGGAGAGAAGGGCATCCGTCTGGACCTGGCATCGGTCGCGCACCCACAGTCCAACGGACAGTGCGAGCGTGCTAACGGCCTGGTCCTAGCCGGAATCAATCCAAGACTGATCGAACCACTCATCATATCACCCGGACGCTGGATAGAGGAATTTCCAGCCGTGCTCTGGAGCCTACGCACCACCCCCAACCGCTCAACCGGCTTCACTCCATTCTTCCTCGTCTATGGGGCAGAGGCAGTACTCCCCACGGACATCCAGTTCGACACACCCCGCAAACAACTCTACACGGAGCAGGAAGCGAAAGAAGCGCGAGAGGACAACGTGGACCTGCTCGAGGAAGCGTGAGAACTGGCTTTTTCTAGGTCAGCAATCTATCAGCAAGACCTACGCCGCTACCACGCCAGCCGGATCCGGCCTACTTCTTTCCGCGAGGGAGATCTGGTGTTGTGCCTGGTCCAGAGCACAAAGGGAATGCACAAGCTGTCCCCACCATGGGAAGGCCCATTCATCGTCAGCCGGGCGCTGCACAACAATTCATATTATCTGATTGACACCCAGCAGCCGGTAAAGAACAAGGCAGACCGCTCGAACGAGGAGATGGAACGCCCATGGAGTGCGAGCCTACTCCAAACATTTTACACTTAAGCAAGAAATGTATGTATCTCCCCTTTCATGTAATAAATGAACAAGCTTGGAAGCCTCGGCGTAGTACCAAGGACTTTGTCCCAATTTCGCGTACCACATTTGTCTCCATACCGGCTGGCCCGGACACCCATGATTTCTACAGGCGGCATAGTATTGCATGAGGTGCCTAGAGCAAACTCTTCGGTTCCAGCTTCAGACTGCAAGCCGGCTGTCGACCCGGCAAGAGCGAAACTCAAAGTACATACTACAAGAAAATGCCAATGCAGAAAACAAGGGCGCCTGGGCGAACCGGTCGCGCCTACATGAGCTAAGCTAACAACAACGAACCGAAGTATCGTGAAGCATGCCAGCTCAGCCGTTCCTTCGGTTTCGGCTGCAGACCGCAACCCGGCTGACAGCCGGCAAGGGCAACCCTCGAAAGGCCAATGCTCGCTGAGAAAAGGGGAGCTGCTAACAGCCTAGCTCGAAAGGGCACGTCTCTTCATTTTTTTTCCATTCAGTCCTAACTATGAATGAGCATCTGCATAATGAAACAAACCCAAAGCAACACTGTGTCTCGTGCGACATGAGCCACAACTTGACAGGAAACATGATGGCAAAGAGTTTCGACCCGGCTGGCTACCCCAGCCGGCCCGAACCTCGGGGACTACACCCAGTGGGCGTGCTCCCACGCACCCATCAACCCAAGTCAAGGTGGCAAAGAGTTTCGACCTGGCTGGCTACCCCAGCTGGCCCGAATCTCGGGGACTACACCCAGTGGGCGCGATCACGCGCACCCATCAACCCAAGTCAAGGTAGCAAAGAGTTTCGACCCGGCTGGCTACCCCAGCCGGCCCGAACCTCGGGGACTACACCCAGTGGGCGCGCTACCACGCACCCATCAATGCTAAGTCAAGACAACAAAAGCTTCGACCCGACAGGCCAGCCCAGCCAGCCCAAGTCCAAAAAACTAAAGCTGATGAAGGCATAAAAACAAAAAGACAGAATGAGCTCAAGAATCGCAGGGGCACCAAGGCATTTAGCAGAACACGAAGGTTCTGTGCACAATTCAAAGTCTGACGATAACAGTTAACAAAAGTGTAGCACCAACAAAAGACAAATTTCACAAATACACCTGGCATTCTGGGGATCAAGGTTCAGCAACAGGGGCAGCCGAGGGAGCATCAGCAGCAGGAGGCGGACCGGCAGGAGGGGCGCTAGAGTCGGCTGCAGGAGCTTGGCTGGTGGAGGCAACGTCGATGGAATTCCAGGGCACTGGGGTCCAGTGCAATGGGAGCGGCTCGGCGGGGTCGCGAAAGTCACGCTCTAGGTCCACGTAGGTGCCAATCTTCACCCCGCGGGACTAGATCGCCGGAATGCTGCTGCGGAGGCCCTCGTAGCTCGTCCCAAGACGGAAACCACGAGTGAGCACACTGAGATCATCCCCTGGATACCACGACTTGACCAAGGCCAGAGCCATTTCCACACCGCCTCGGGCTTCCCATTCCTTTTGGATCTCCAGGACGTTGATACCACGAGACAAGGCAACTGCCAAGCTGGCGATGTCATGCACATCACCTGCATCTGGACAGATGTAGTGAAGAGATTGTTGGCAACGGCAGAAAGGCCATTGCTCTCTTCCGCCAGCACCTTAACCAGATCCAAGGCGGTCAGGTCGCGGCCAAGATCCTCCACAGGAAGCTTCTCCAGAGCCATCTCGGTCGACTCAGGGTAATGAGCTACAACCAAAGACATGAGTGAGTGGCAAGACTAGATTCAATTAACCACGATACACCGGAGGATGGAAGCAGAAGAACTTACTGACGACCATCTCCGAGATGCTCTAGAGGTGCTGAGTTAGCTCCCCCCTCCTGGGAGCAGAGAATCTTGACCGTCTCCTCCTGTTGGGCGGAGATCGTTTCAAAATTCGTCAACGCCTCTGCCCGGATGTCAGCGGTCTTCTTGCCCCGCTCCACGCTAACCTCAATTTGATGCTTGGCCGCAGCAAGTTGGTCGAACTGCGCCTGCCGCGCCTTGTTTGATTCCTCCAGCCGGGCAACCTCAGTTTTGAGCACTCCACCTCTTTCTCCTTGTCCAGGATCATGGCTATAGGAGGATACCCGATGGTCAACAAAAAGCGGGAAAAGGGAGCCAATCGCCAAGATAGGTCTGAAGAAGCAATCTTACGGCCTAAATCCTGGGTGTTCTTCACCGACTCTGAAAATGCTTTCTACAGCGAGAAAACGAGTAAGGGACGGAACATAAAATCGGCTGAAAAAGCAACGCACGGAAAAGTTAACGGGGAGAGACATTTACCTCCATCAAAACATACAAATTTTTGGCCTCGCCAAGGCCCTTCTCCAATCCCTCAACCAGGTGGCAAACCTGGTCGAGTGCGACGGGCGCCGCGCCCGAGAGCTGGGCGAGGATCGCACCCGGCGTCAGCACAGCCGGAGATGGCCTCGAGCCGGTAACGACGACCTCATCATCATCAGTAGCCGCACCCGAAGACGCGGACACCACCAACTCCCTCCCAGCCGGCATGGAAGCGCCCGGCTGGCCGCCACCCGTTGCAGCCGCCTGCGCAGCTCCAGCCTCCTCCGTCACCTCCGTGATGACGGGTTCCAGGCCGGGTTCACGCCAGCCCCAGGACGAAGGAGGGGGGTCTCCGTGTCCTGGGCAGTCGCAAACAACTGCCCCAACCGCGAGGATGCCAGCGCCTGGTGGAGATGGCGCGACAGGCGCAGCCGGCGCGGATGCAGCCGGTGACCTCACCACCTCCTCAACCGCAGAAGGAGAGGGAGGACCAACGATGGTGATTCCACCATCGCCAAGCAACATCGCCTTGCTGCATGGAACGAAAAACAAGAGAAAGCACCAATAGAGCCACATAACAGCAAGGGAGATGCAATGAGGACGCTAACCCAACAACGGACGGTGGAGCGACAACTTGGAGCCCCCGGCACGTCTTTTTTTGTTCAACTGGAGCCAGCACGGAAACAGTCGTCGCCCTCTTCCCCCGGGCTTTCGCTGCGGGTTTCTGTCAGCCGCCCTCCTCGTCGGTGACATCGACTGCAACAAAAACAAAGCCTTAAACCACAATCTCGTGAGCCAGAACGAAAGAAGGAGCTGCAACGGCAACCTACCATGAGGATCCGAGGGGCCGTCGTCCTCCCGGACGGGAAACCCTGCGGGCTCCGTCTGGGGGTATTTCTTCGGCTTCTTGTCCGCCAAGAAGGACGGGAGCGGGAAGTCACCCATACCATCTTCGGCTAGCTGCGCCGTGAACAACTACTCAAAAACGGGAGCATAAGGAACCCAAGGAAAGCTAATAACAATGAAGAAAAAGTGCAAAAGAACCACAGAACAAATCACCTGGGGCGGCAGGCGGCCGCGATGGTACGGCGGGCAGGAGTACGCCTAGGTGGCCTCCATGCGGAACTTGGAGATCATGGAGACCCAGTTCCGCAGGTCCTGGTAGGGCACCTCCTTCCGCGACGTCCTCGTCGGATCATCAGCGGTCGACATATGGCACATCTTGTGCGATCGCTTCTGTAGCGGAAGCACGCGACGCACCATCCACGATAGCGTGATGTCCCAGGCGGTGAGCCTTTCCGTCTCCACCATCACCTCCACCCGGGTGGCCATCTGGTCGAGGTCCGCCGCGGCGCCCATACCCTTCGTCGCCCAGCCTTTCTGCGTCGAGGGCACGTTGACGAAGGGCGAAAGGCAGATCCAGTACACCTCCGTGGCATTGCTCACATAAAAATATGAGTGCTGCCACAGCTTGACGGTGTCGGGAAGCTCGAACCGCGGCATCGGCAAAGAGGGCCGCGGATAAATGGCGCAGCAGCCCGTATGCGTCAGCGGATCGTCCTTGGCGTTGTTCTGGGCCTTGAAGTGGAAGAACTTGAGGAAGTTCGCCACCTCGGGCCACACCCCAAGGTACGATTCGCAGCAGGCCGTGTGATGTGACAGCTGCGCGATGGCGTTCGTGCCCAGGTGATGGAGTTGGATGTCGAAGAAGACGAAGAGCTAGAGGAGGAAGGGGATGACAGGAAGGACAAAGCCGCGGGCGAAGTGTGCGAGGAAGATGACGCGCTCCCCTGCCCGATGGTCCGGCACCCGTTCCCCCTCCAGCTTGAGCCGGTACTTCACCAGCATCGACGAGGGAAGAAATTTACCCCGCCGATACTTGTAGACAAGGTCGTTAGTCACGAATGACCCACACCAACCCCCGCGCTGCTCCGGCAACATATCTGTAGGAGGGGTGGCCGTGGTGAATGGTTTGCGGTGGCTCCGCGACGGCAAGGAAAAGGGGCGCAAGGAGCAAGGTGCGCTGGAGAGGAGAAGAAGATGAGCCGAAGGGCGAAGAAGTGTGAGCATCGTTCCCCCTCCAGGGCTCTATTTATCCCCGCGGGGCGGTACCGTCACCCCCTCAGCTCCCGCGCGACGCGTTGCAACGAGGCGCCATGGCCGCACGATGTTACGGCTTCCGATCCTTTACACCATTATAACCACCACAGAAGATCCACAAGCATTACCAGGAGACGAGACGTGCGTGCTCGCCCCGAGAAACCGCTGCGGCAAGTTGCGTGCGTAGTTGCCAAAAACTGACGCGACAACACGAAAGTCCAACTGACGCGACGTGCGCCAGAGCAGCAGTCGTGGGTGACGACATCGAGAACATCATCAAGCTAACGCTTCGTCTCCAACTACGTCAGTCGGTCCTGCCTTCGCTGTCTACACCCAGTGGGCGTCCATCGATTTCGTAGCCAGTTAAATCTAGCCAGAAAGCAAAAGAAAAAGCTGCAGTCAAACAACTACAACGAGACGAAAAAAGAGCACGCAAGACCTTACCCACCAGCCAAGTCCATACGTGCTCGGGGACTAGTGTCGGGGGGATAACCCCCGGGTGGAGAAATCCAAGCACAAGTAGGGCGGCTCCAGAAGGAACATGCCGCCTGGCCCTCAAGAAGGACAACTCCAGCTGGTTGGCGAATACCGCCCGACTGGGCTTATGACTTTCCCGGCTGGCCCATATAGCCGGCAGCTAGAAGAACCGGCCGGGTGGCCGCTTCCACCCGGCTCACCTCAGATTCGATGGAGAGCACGGAAGGATTAACGCTCCTTGCGGGGTACGCCTCTGGCTCTCCCTCATCATCAGGCAGGCTAGCATGTCGTCAGGACCAGCGCTACCCGACAAAGATAAAGCAAAGTGGTCGGCTGACTGGCGAAAGCAGGCCGGGTGACCGTTAAAGCAAGGGTGATGCCCCAAAGGAAGCCCGCGTGACCGCTAAAGAAGAGGATGACACTAAAAGAAGGGCAGACTGGGTCCTGGCCCACCGGCTAGGCCCTGTAGCCGGCCCTGATGGGGGAATACCAATCGGGGTATACCCACGAAGCGGATTTGCCAGCTAGATCGAGCCAACTGGAACCTAGCCCTGAGCGGGTCGACTCGCCCAATACGGCGACTGGCGCATGCTGCACCCAGGTGACTGGCGCCGACTGGAGGCCCAAGACGGCGACTTATATATAAAGCCCACTATCACTTGTAAACCCTAACTGGCTGCATATATAAAGCCACCAGGGGCACCCCCACGAGGAGGATCTCCCATATTAGATTAGATCTAGTCTCTCTCCGCCTACGGTGGCTCCCATGTAAACCAATCTATGATCATATACTAGATTGATAGCAGGACGTAGCGATCCTCCACCGAGGGGACGTGAACCTGGGTACATCGTGAGTCAATCTCGCTCACGGATTCTCCTACGTCGCCGTGCTCCCTCTACGTAAGCTACCCCTAGTAGCGTCTGCCGTGCAATACCACGACAGTTGGCGCCCACCGTGGGGCAAGCGACGCTTGGAGGGTGATGATCCGGGCGGGATCCCTCGCCATCAACAGGATCGTCCATGTCGGCGCGCTAGATTTCTTCATCGACATCAGGCGGCGGTCAATTTTTCCTTTCAGATCGGTTTGAGTTGGCCGCCAAGCACACGCGAGTGCACATGTCTATCTAGAAAATCACAGGCGCGTGAGGACGCGAGCATACACGGATCGATCCTATGCATCTAGTTTTTAATTCAATCCATATGTCCATTGATTATTTTATTTAGATTTAACCCTTTGCTTGCAATTTCTTGTACGTACGAAGAGTGGACAATCGATTCAATAGCGACCAACTATTGTGCTAGATGAAACCATCTGGCTATTGTACCCCGGAGCGAGGCGGACACGCCATTGCCGCCAGCGGGCCTCGGCGACAAGCCTAAAATCAAGAAGTCGACATCCTCTTCAACGATCACTAACTCGGACAATAAATGCCCTCGTGCGGAACCGCGGTCGTCCCATCGGATTGCTTTTTCTGCCAGGGGAGGCAGGCGTGATGCACTCCCGATGGCGCGTGACCCGTGACTGTGGCTACTGTATTTTTCCCATTGAATTTCATACATCTCCTTCATTGATTATTATCTAAATCAATTATTTTATTTGGGTCTAACTCATTGCACCTTGTTTTGGCATTCATGCACCACACAATCTAAATTGGATCATGGATACGAGACGGAAGTTTATTCAGGAGGAAAGGAATCAGCTCCCAGATCGCTACGCACACGCATACATGCTCGATGGTTGCTAATGCATGGTTCGACTCTCCACGCCCGTCGACGAGGAACTCCCAAGACAGCAGCACTTGCCGGTCGTCCTACCTTGCCATTCGCCGCGCTCGGGGACTCGGCGTGCTACAAACAGCGCCACTCGCCGGTCGCCCTTCCTCTCCATTCGCCGCGCTCGAGGACTCGGTGCGCTCCAGACAGCGGAACTCGCCGGTCGCTCGACCTCGCCGCTCGCCGGGTTCGGAGACTCGGCGCTCGCCGGTCGGTCGACCTTGCCGCTCGCCACGCTCGGGGGCTCGGTGCTCGCCGGTCGCTCGACCTCGCCGCTCGCCGCGCTCGGGGACTCGACGCTCGCCGGTCGCTCCACCTCGCCGCTCGCCGCGCTCGGAGACTCGCCGGTCGCTCGACCTCGCCCCTCGCCGCTCAATCGAGCTAAACAGACATACACATACACTTCTCTTTTACTCGTTGTTCTCTCAAATAATTATTATTTGATTTATTCATCAACGCTTCATGCTGTTTATTTGTATATGTATGAAATCACATTTGAGACAATGGAGTTGCGAAGGAGCCAACTCAGTCGCTCGGCTATCGCGAATTCTCTACGCCCGCCATGGACCGCCTGTCGCGGACTCGCCATGCTGCGGAACTTGCCTAAACGCGGACACGCTTAAACGCGGACTCGCTAGGCTCGGGGACTCGCCTGCCGCAGGATCGCCATCGCGCCCTCGCCCTCGCGGCCCCGCCGTCGTCGACTTCGCCAAAGCGCGAACATATGTCCGCCGCGTCGACTCCGTGTCCGCCGCGTCGACTCTTTCCGGCTAAACGCCATGCGACCCCGTCCGCTACGTCAAATGCGTACGCCGCGCCTACTAAGGGACCTTCATCGTCCGAGTCGCCAGAGAGGGTCGCATGCCATGCTGCATGGACCCACCACTGGGCTTCTTTTCCCGCCGGGAAAAATCAATTCGCCTTTGTCAACCTTTGAGAGAGCGACTCGCAATGCCCAAGTAGTGCGGACGAGGACTCGCAGACCGAGCCTCAGATCGTCCACGAAAAACGCTAACCGAGAGCCATCATTGGAGTCGCCTTGCTCGACTGGCCTTCCGGGCCAAGACAAATGGCAGTGCTACACAAACAGCACCATGTCCTCCTCAACCTTAGACAACACGACTCGCACGACCAAGTACTGCGGACGAGGATTCGCAAACCGAGCCTCGGATCGTCCAGGAAGAAGGCCAAGCCGAGAGCCATCTTTGGAGTCGCCATGCGACTGGCCCTCCAGGCCAAGACGAGAGACTCGCTAACAAAAACAGCGCAATCAACATCATCGCAGACTCGCCATCATCGCGGACTCGCTATCATCGCGGACTCGCAATCATCGCGGACTCGCCACACTCGGGGACTCTCCCCTCGCGGACTCGCTCACCGCAAACTCTCCCCTCGCAGAATCGCAATCATCGCGGACTCGCCACACTCGGGGACTCTCCCCTCGCAGAATTGCAATCATTGCGGACTCGCCACATTCGGGGACTCTCCCCTCGTAGACTCGCAATCATCGCGGACTCGCCACGCTTGGGGACTCTCTCCTCGCGGACTCGCTCGACCTCACGTGCTGCCCTCGGGGGCTCGGCGCTCGCCGGTCCCTCGACCTCGCCACTCGCTGCGCTCGGGGACACCGCGCTCGCCGGTCGCTCGACCTCGCCCCTCGCCGCGCTCGGGGACTCGGCGTTCGCCGGTCGCCATGATCGGCGACAACCACTACTATTTTCAGAATATGCATCTCTAAAGAGCCTCAAGTCGCCTCTACAAGCCAACTCGAGCCTCGGGGACTACTCCTAGGCATGATGCGTGTACGCGTGGTTCCGTGACCGCGGCTCGCCCTCATCGACTTGCCACTGTGGACACTCGCTCTCGCGTACTCAACACGCTCGGGGACTCGCCACCATGGACTCGCCCTCGCGTATTCAACACGCTCGAGGACTCGCCACCGCAGACTCGCCCTCGCGTACTCAACGCGCTTGGGGACTCGGCGCTACGGAAAGCGCCACTCATCGGTCGCTCGACCTCGTCACTCGGCGCGATACGGACAGCGCCACTCGTCGGTCGCCCAACCTCGCCACTCGGCGCGCTCGGGGACTCGGCGCTCGCCGGTCGCTCGACCTCATCGCTCGACGCGCTCGGGGACTCGGCGCTCGCCGGTCGCTCGACCTTGCCACTCGCCGCGCTCGGGGACTCGGCACGCTCCATGTTCGGAGACTTGCCACAACTGGCGGCTTCACCGACACCCTGCGTCTTTCGTCAGCTGGTCATCACCGGCTGGCTCACGCCGACTGCCTCCCGCTTCACGATTCTTTTCTTTGTTCATGAGCTCGTCGCCGATTCGCCACGGCCCATCGTCAAGACTCTCCGCGCCCTGCCTCAAGCCCGCGTCGAATCGACAACGCGCTCGGGGACTACTGATGGGGGAATACCAATCGGGGTATACCCACGAAGCGGATTCACCAGCTAGATCGAGCTGACTGGAACCTAGCCCTGAGCGGGTCGACTCGCCCAATACGGCGACTGGCGCATGCTGCACCCAGGTGACTGGCGCCGACTGGAGGCCCAAGACGGCGACTTGTATACAAAGCCCACTAGCACTTGTAAACCCTAACTGGCTGCATATATAAAGCCACCAGGGGCACCCCCACGAGGAGGATCTCCCATATTAGATTAGATCTAGTCTCCCTCCGCCTACGGCGGTTCCCATGTAAACCAATCTATGATTATATACTGGATTGATAGCAGGACGTAGCGATCCTCCACCGAGGGGACGTGAACCTGGGTACATCGTGTGCCAATCTCGCTCCCGGATTCTCCTACGTCGCCTTGCTCCCTCTACGTAAGCTACTCCCAGTAGCATCTGCCGTGCAATACCACGACAGGCCCTGTCCTGTAAACCCATATCCAAATAGTAAACCTTAGGGCCCGATTTGTAATCTGCCCCTCCCAGGCCAGTATATAAGGGAGGGCAGAGCTGGGGTTCTAGGTAGGCAACAATAGAAGGATAGAAGTTCTAGCAGCTAGTTCTCACCTTCCTCTAGCGCCCGATAGTAGCTAAGGAAACAACTCAAGGAGCACCTGTACTGGGCATTCGCCCCCTCATATAGTTCATCTTGCAGGAGTAGGGGTCTTACCTCGCCAAGAGGGCCCCGAACCTGGGTACGTCACTGTGTTTGCAGTTTACTGTGCCCAACCCGTTGTGTGAGCCACAGATTGCATCCGAGTGTCCCTTCTTAGCCATCCCCGATGGCACTGTCGTGTTCCACACCACGACAACCTCATCCAACCAAAATTCACTCTTACTAAACTTAGCATAAAGCTTATGTTCTCTTAAGATCTGCAATGCTATTCTCAAATGATCTGCATGCTCTTCCTTATCCTTTGAATATATCAAAATATCATCAATAAATACTATGGCAAACTTGTCCAAGTACGGCATGAAGATTTTGTTCATCAGATTCATGAATATTGCTGGTGCATTGGTCAAACCAAACGGTACGACAAGATACTCATGGTGTCCATACCTTGAGACAAATGCTGTCTTTGGAACATCTTCCGGTTTGATTTTTATCTGGTGGTATCCTGATCTTAGATTAATCTTGGAAAATACTCCAGCTCTCTTAAGTTGATCAAACAGATCTTGAATTCTTGGCAATGGGTACTTATTCTTGATGGTAACATTGTTGAGATTTCTATAGTCCCCACACATCCTTCGTCCTCCATCTCTTTTATGTACAAAGATCACCAGAGTTCCCCATGGAGATACACTTTCTTGAATGAATCCCTTCCTGGCTAACTCATCAATTTGCTCTTTAAGCTCTTTTAATTCCTTCGGACACATCTTGTATGGTGCTTGAGATATTGGTGTTGTACCCGGAATTATATCAATAGTGAACTCTATTTACCGATTTGGTGGCATTCCTGGTAATTCTGCTGGGAAAACATCTTGGAACTCATTTACTACAGGAATATCCTCCAATTTGATCTCCTTCATTGAGTTCAACTGGAGATCTACCATGATATGGCTATGCTTATCTGCCTAATATACTATCCTTGCTCCACTTGGAGTCTTGATTGAGAGAGTTTTATCCTCACAATTAATCTGAGCCCTATGTTCAGTCATCCAGTACATACCTAGTACTACTGCAATTCCCTTCAAAGGAATCACATAAAGGTCCGCAAAATATGTACAACCACAAATCGAGATAATCTAATCTTGTTTAATGTGGCGTACAACTACATTTCCCCCTGCCGTCACCACGGTCATAGGGTTTTCTAACACTGCCCTTTTAATCCCGAATTTATTACAGAATTCTTCAGAAATAAATGAAGTAGTTGCACCAGTATCAAATAGAAATTTTTCGGGATTGGTAAGGATATTGAGCGTACCTATCACTGCATGATCGGAGTTATCCACCTCCTCCAAGGTTGCACAATTCAGCTTCCCGGTAGGCCTTCTCCTCTTGCCATTATTGTTTTTGACAAAGCTTGCTCCTTTGTTGGGTTGTCCATTGCTTCCACTGGTCTGTCCTCCACCTTTAATAGGCCAACCAGCTGGTGGTTACCTTGGACAGTTTGGCTTTATATGACCCCTCTGACCACAAGCATGGAAAATTATCATTGGTTTCTGGCAATCCCTGCTCATATGCCCTAGAAGTTTGCAATTATGGCATATAATATTCCTTCCGGTTGGATTTGCACTCCGGTTGGAATTGTTGTTGTTGTAGGATCTATTCCTCGGCTTGAACTCCAAATTGGGCTTGAGTTTACTTGTCTGAATCCTCTTTGTTTCCTTCTTGGCTTTTCTCCTTCGGTCTTCTTGAACATTCTATAGTCATCTTCGAAAGTGATGGCTGCATCTAGCAACTGCTGGAAAGTTTGTTTATTGGCCAACCTTAACTGCATCTTCACGAACGGATTGAATCCTTGCAGAAAATGCTTCTTCCTTTTCTCCTCAGTGCTCACTTCATCCTCAACATAACGAGACAATTGGCTAAACTCTCGGATGTACTTCATAACACTGGTATAACCTTGCTGAAGCTCCTCAAACTCCCTATGCTTCAACTCCATCACACTTTTAGGAACATGATACTCACGAAACCTCTGCTTGAACTCTTCGCAGGTATACTCTCTCCCTGGTGGTTGCATTGCTAACTGATTTCCCACCATGATGCTGCAGGTCCAGTCAAGAGATGGGTTGCATACCTCAGCTTTTCTTCATCATTGCAACCTACAGTCTTTAACTTCCTCTTAGTATCCGCTAGCCAATCCTCTGCATCCATTGGTTCTGGGGCTGATGCAAAAGGTAACGGCCTTGCATTCTGGAAGTCAGAAAGACTCACTCCTCCGCCTTTAGGTGCTCTCTGGTTTCCAGCTCGTCCCAACAATTCTTCCATGAATTTGTTTTGGGACTCTTGCATCATTTGCATGTATTGCATAAAGTTCTGCTCCATTAGCGGCCTCATTGGTGGTGGTGGTAATGCTCCTTGATTTCCAGCATCTGCATCTGCTTTCTCCTTAGCCTCGCGCTCCATGTGCTGCTGTTCATATTCGATTTCTACACCCGATTCCATGACCCCCTAGTCCTGCAACATAAAGCAAATACTCATAATTACATCATGCACATGTGTTCTGAGCTCAACTTTACGCACAAAAATAGTCACACAATGGAAAACAAAGCCCAAATAAGATCCAAATATGCATTTCACATATTATACATTACAAACCATTTAGTAAATACAAAGTCATTACAAACTTACCGTAACACATTAAAAACACTACCTATCTTATTTAGCTACATCTTTCTCTCGGATTACAATACGCAATACCAATTACTTCATAATAAGTAACCTATGCTTTTAGTATCCACGATGCTCATCATAAATGCCTGAAGTCTAACCGTGATGACGTGATGTCCGTCACACAGTTTGTGGAACAAATGGCCTTCTAGATGGAACATACTCAGTATCTGAAGTATCAGGACTTGAGTCATTACTCAGCATGAGTGCATTGACTCCATCCAGCTCATCTAAAAAGTCTTCAGAAACCTGTTCAACATTATCACCCACTTGCATCTCCTGAGCTTCATTCCTAGAGTTGTCAACATAATACGTAGATTCCGCTGCCCCCCCAGGTGCTCTGTTGGGCAAGATAGTTAAACACTGGGTAATGTACATCCCCTGGGTTTTGAGAAGATGTTGACGATTCAAACACTCTCTCCTCAGGATCTTCTTCCTCATCCCGACTTCCTACAAATAAGGTATTTCTACTACTATTATTAGGATTGATTCTCGCACCCATCCAGCTCGATTGTCCAACATCTCTGTCAGACCCATCTACTGACATCTGATTCCCTAGGGATCCCTCAAGTGACCCTATTCTACATCCATTAGAATTCTCGATAGGAAGTTCTAAATCAGATCCTTCCTCAGAAGCTTGTGATATAGAATATCTCATATCTAAATTAGGATCATCGGTAGGTTCTTGTCTGGGTAAATAAGGATATGGTGTAAATGAGTTGGGATCGATAGGTATATCCTTAAAGACTGGTTTTGCACTACTCCTTGCTTCATTCTCCAATTGGGATGCTAAATGTTTTCTTCTCCATGCTTCATTCTCCAATCTGGACCAGTTAGATCCTCTAACATATCATTTTTATCCTCCACTATGACTTGATGTGTTTAATAAAAAGACGCAACAATTGTTCGATATCGATCCATAAACTTGGAATCTAACTTAGGATGCTTCTTTACTAAAGTAAGATGATCTGGTACTGGCTTTGAGTCTATAGAATCATGAGGAATCACAGAAAATATGCTCCCTTCTAACTCCTGGGCTTTATGCTCCCGGATATTGGTTATCGCCTCCACAACGGCAACATGGTATGCTGCTAAATGACTCCTACCTTCACCTATAGGTAGATCATAATATAATCCAAGCTCCTCTGGAAGTTGGATACTCACACGATACTTGGATAACATACAACCATCATAATAGGTTATGGTATTCACTGGGATCTTAGTTGGACAACTAAAAATCCTTAAGAGTTGACGAAGCTGATTAATGAATGATCCTTGATAATCATCGAGAGTCTTCTCTTTCCTTACCAAAGTTTGTTTTGGAAACTTTAGTTCCATAACTTTGTATAACAAAAATATTTTTATTAGTAATCAATAATATATTGCATCAATAACGAAGAATTATCGCACTAAAATCTATAACAGAATATTCTCATTTGAATATCCATTATATCCTTTTAGAGAATTCTTTATCGTTGCTATATACTCCTATAGGTAATACCCTTTACGAGGTTTCCAACCTAAGGTCAAAGCAATTTGCTCTGATACCAACTGCAGTGACCCAGTATACCACTTCATTTGTAGTACACTATAGTCGTTGATATGACATTCACAGAACACCGTTCCGTAAATATCACATATGTAATCCCCTGGACCCTACACTCTAAATCACAAGCTGGTATAATCCAAGAGTGCATAGGGTGGTACTACTGTGGAGGCCCAAAGGCCGCTCACGAGCAGGCCCGTCTACTCGGAGCAGGGCACGGTACCGGCCAACACCCATCCACTCCTTGTGGTTATAGCTTCAAGTGCGAGAGACGTAGCCGGCTGGACTGCGAGTCAAGCATACATAAATGACTATGTATTCCAACGACATAGAAGAGTACATCAGAGCCATCCATCTAGAAGAAAATAGAAATATTCAACACCATATGGCAAGATCCAAAAAACTAGATAGCTAATAGTTAGGATACATCCTCATACATCACACATCAGAGTATCAAGCGGAAGCGGAAGACAAGATCCTAGTACAGATAAGAAGCAAATTGGCATAAGATGCCCTGAAAATAAGCACATCCCGCCCACAAATCTCACGGATCTCCATCCCCGGAATCTCTACACCAGACGCTCGTTGCCACCTCCATCGGTATCCTCGAACCAGTGACCTGCCTCAGAGTATACCTGTCCATCTGAACCAAATATTTATCGTGTGAGACCCTAGGGGGCTCAGGAAGTGTTTATGCATCTAAAGGGAACAACCCGAGGGTGATGCAATTGCAGCGAAAACAAAGCCTAGCAGTTCTACAGAGACACGCTACAACATCCGCCTAACCAATGATAGACGGACGTTCGTTAAATAAATAATAGTGAATTGCCCAACATATGTATATCAACATAAATAAACCTCGCTCGCCCACCTCCCCGTTCCCGAACGAGAAGGTAGAAGAACATCCCATCTGTTGGTAGTTTTATTAATCATTCCATGAATATTGCACTGTTACTAGGCAAGTTTTAGTCAATTTAAAAGCGGTACTTTAGTTATGCTTGTCTATAATTGATAAACTGTGCTCCAAGTCATCCATAACCATGGACACGGCTTTCAGAAAGATTTACCCTGCAGGGATGCACAAATAGCAACACACGTACGATCAACCTCAGAAAAACCAAATGAAAACCCAATGAGGCATCACGACAAAGCATTTGCAAGATTCATATTTGATTTCAGGGGGCCACCCCACTAAGCAACCCGCGACAAAGTTGGTCGGCTCCGAGACGGACCCAGAGGTTTGTGTCGACGGCTGTAAACGACTGGGAACCCGAAAGTGTGATTGGGCTTGTCGATACCGCATAAACGTATCATAATTCCTAAACAGTACAGGGGCTCCACGCGTAATAGTAATAAAGCAGTAAGCATGGCATAAGTATAGGATAGTAATAAACCCCCAAACTACTTTGTGTCCCCAAGAAATTAAATATGACTCAAGCTAGGATTAGGGAATTCATGGTCCCACATGCGGATAGTGCGATAGTCAAGGGACAAGAATCAAGTACTTGGGGTCCTATGGGACACAAGTGGGCGGATAAAAACCAGATCTCAACTATGGCCCACCGGTGCCTCTTTCTTTAGTTATCCCATTACTACTCAATTCAGTTGTTTAGGTACCTCATTCTTCAAAGACACTCACAAACCCTACACATGCAATTCTACGACTCACATGGCTCAAACAACTCATGTAGTAGTGGCTCATAGGATGGAGGGAACAAGCTTCAGTGGGGTTTAAAAGTGAAGGCTATGCAATACTTGGGATTCAATTTTTATTCGGATCGCAACATATGATGCAAGAATAAGATAGATGCAATAGGTGCTATATGTAGTGCAAGCATGGGGAAATGCTTGCCTGGAAGTTCAGTTGCCGAATAAGATGGATTCGGGTAATACTCCTGAGGCTCCTGATATTCTCCTTGCTCAACGTCTATCCGGATAAAAACCAAACACACAAGGAGTCGAAATAAATACATTGCAAAATCATATTAATCATATGCAACAAGCAAACAAGTATTACATGATGGAATGATGCACAATTTACATGTCATAACATAGCATAGCATGGGTGAGGTGTGGAAACAATAATAAAGCACTTTGTTAATTTATTTAGGCATGTTTTACTCCCGTAAACAGTTCTGATTATTTAATATTTATATAATGCATGCTTCAATTCATATCATGGAATGCATAGTTAGAACGGGCTCGTTGAGATAATCGATTTAGACATATCATTTGTCAAATTCGGAGTTATGAATTTAAAGTTATGCAATATTTAAGAAATACCATTTATTAGCAATTAAATTATTTCGAAATTTAAAATTACTCAAATGATATTTTGGATAGCATATTCATATTCCTCATGTCTTTCTGATTCAAAACCATATATTAAACATATTATTTTGAATTATAAGTTTAAAATTATTATTAAATGCCAAACAATTCAAATTGGGTCAAAAAACAAAGATTTGACTAGATAGAGTCAAATCAGGTCAAATTTGAAAACATGGGTGGACTCATATTTGAAAAATATTTACTTTTCATGTTGAAAGTTTTTGCAAATTCAACTTATTTAGAAAGTTATGAATTTATTTAGATATATACATTTTCTAGAATTTTATTTGTGTTATAAATGTGCTGGCAGACTTCTGTTACCCAGGTGAAAGGTACTCAATGGCCGTGACAGGTGGGGTCGGACGGTTCTCAGGCCCACAGCGCGCGCGTGGGACGCGTGGCTGACACGTGGAGGAAAAGGGGACTGCGGGTTGGGAGTGAGGTTTCCTAGGGGCCTTTTTGCAAAGGTTCAGGCACACGAGTTACTGAACGACGAACTGATTCGATTGAGGCATTTTGGGCTAGCTGGCTTGATCTTTGGATGAGGTTGGCGACGAATACAAGAAAATTTGGAGATAGCGTAAAAACAAAACGTGTAGGTCTCACTTGGATCTACAACTCATGTTCCCAAAGTTTCTCCAACGGAGATCTACAACGGCCATGCACCAACGGAATTCAGAGGTCGAACAAGTGTAGATAACTGAATTTGTCGACAGAAATAGAGGGTTTTGTTTGCTGATCTTTCGGGCACGACAGCGAAGAATCTGATGCTAATTAGGAATTGGTGTAAAAACTAAAGTTGGAGGGGAATGATATATTTATAACTTTCGTTCAGAACTCGTTCGCAAAGATCCAACAGGGGCGACGGGGCAATGATCGGAACAGAGGGCCGCGGTGCGAAGCTGCGCTGTTACTGCTGCGGCTGCTGTCGCTGCACGTTGCCACTGCTGCTGCTGCTGCGGGTTTCCGGTGCGCGCGGCGAGCGGCACGGCGAGGCTGCGCGGGAGGGCGGCGGCGACACAGGGCAGGAGGGAGATGGGGATCGTGTCCGGGGCGGAGAGGGGCTCACCGAGTAGGCTGATGACGGTGGCGAGCTGCCGGAGAAACGACGAGACGACGGTGAGCGGCGACAGGAACACGGCGGCAGCACGGTGTCAGGACCCTGCCACTGACTTGACCAAGTCGTCAACAATCAACGGCTGGGATCTCCTCTTACCGCTTCGCGCAAGACGTACAACCTCAGCCGTCGATGCCCTTAATGTAGTCTAATTACCGTTGTAAGCTAGCAGCTATCGCTGTCTCTCTTTTATTACTTTTACCCTGGAACATGGCTTTATAAGCAGGAAGTTGGACTGGAAGATCCATCGATTGTAATCGGGATGAACCCTAGCCGCCTCTGTTCGAGGATATGGCCTATCTATGAATAAACCCTAGCTGAATTCCCTATCTCCCTCTGAAACTCCACTTTTAATTCAGCAAGTTCACCTCCTTGTAGTTAGGACCCTGTCAATGGTATTAGAGACAAGTGATTCCTCGGCGGCGTGTTGGATTTAGACCATGGTGTGGTTCCCCTCACTTCCGATCTAGATCCCGGCGGCGGCGTAGAGTTGTTGGCGGCGGCTTGGCGGCGGAGGCATAGGTCGGTCGCAGATCTTGGGCAACGGGGTTGGTTTCTGGAGAACACCTCTTCAGAGTAAAATCACACCACCCTCCTGGATCCGTGCGATTTCAGGCGGCGGGCGGCGCAGGCGACGGTGACAACGGCGGCGGCAGGATCAATTGAGTGGAGTCGGGTTACCGTGGACGGTGTAAAACTCCTCCTCTCCTCAAGCGATCACTTCCACAGCGAGTTCTGTCGATTCCTTATCGACAGGTAAAATCCTCTCTGTGCTCATGGAAAAGGGGGCTGATTCGTGTGACACTGAAGGTTTGGAAGTACGTTCCCTCCAGTTAGATGTGCAAATGCTCCGGAGACAACAGGAAGGAGACAAAAAAGAGTTCCTTGAATTCACTCACTCGGTTTAGGCAAATTTCTCCAGCATTCAGGAGAACTTCACTAACATTCAAGCAAACTTCGATCGCTTGTTTGCATCTGTTTCTCCAGACATCCCTGCTGCCGTCACTCCCACATCGGCAACAGACAACAACAATTCCCGTCTTCCACAAAATGCTCATGCCACTGATTCTCCTGGACAAGGTAGTGTGTACATGGTAACCCCGCAAGGTCCTGCTCTTATGGGAAACACAATCAAACCAGGAGCCCCAACGAAACAAGTACAAGGAAATTCTACTCAACCAGTGGGAACTGGCATCTTGCATGACAGTCAGAACAGAGAACTGAATTTGGATGGCATTGTTAAACACCCTTATAGGCACCCTCACTTTGGCCATCAAAGAAATCCTGGGCATTCACAACAACAGAGAATTGAACAACATGCAACACAGCAACAACAAATGCAACTGCACCAACAGGAGCAATTGGACACTGTTTCTGATGGGGAGCCAAAAGTCACAAATAACACCAAACATGGGTTCCAAGGAGAATTCAGAAGACTGCTACCTGTAGTAAAACCAGCAAAAGTGAATATTCCTGAGTTTGAAGGGACGGATGCTGATTCCTGGATACAGACCGTGGAACAATACTTTGACTCTGCCCGAACACTCCTTGAAATTGACAGGGTCCTAACTACAAGGAGGTGAACTTGCTGAATTAAAAGTGGAGTTTCAGAGGGAGACAGGGAATTCAGCTAGGGTTTATTCATAGATAGGCCATATCCTCGAACAGAGGCGGCTAGGGTTCACCCCGATTACAATCGATGGATCTTCCAGTCCAACTACTCCTGCTTATAAAGCCATGTTCTAGGGTAAAAGTAATAAAAGAGAGACAGCGACAGCTGCTAGCTTACAACGGTAATTAGACTACATTAAGGGCATCGACGGCTGAGGTTGTACGTCTTGCGCGAAGCGGTAAGAGGAGATCCCAGCCATTGATTGTTGACGACTTGGTCAAGTCAGTGGCAGGGTCCTGACACACGGACGACAAGACGAACGCAAGAACCTAGCCTTCTCCTCCGTGCTCCAGGTACCAATCGACTTTAGGGTCCTAGCGCAGCTCCAGGTGACGCCGCACGGCGGCGACGATGACGGAACTGCTAGGACTTGGCTGTGGCCATGGCGGCGGCGGCTAGGGTTGTTCTTGATGGGGAAGAAGAAGGACGAAGGGGAAAACCTGCTGGTGGTTGGGGAAAGGTAGGAAGGACGGGTTCGCTCTATGCCGAGAGGGAGGGTCACGCGCACAGTGTGGCTGCTGCTAGCTTGAAAAAAGCGAGCGAGAGATGGGGTGCCGCCGCAGGCACGTGATCGGTTGACGAAGATAAGAGCATCTCCACGGCCGAATCCAGGCCAAAATCCGGACCAAACTTTGGCCGGACGGCGCAAGTTTTTGGTCTGGGTACGCCCAGTTTCCCACTCGCGTACCAGGCCGAGTTTTTGGGTCGCCTGTTTCCGCTAAAATTCGGCTCAAATTCGGCTCAAGTTCGTCCAAATTTCGGCATAGTTCGTCATACGATGAATACAGAACACTTTAAGATCAAAGTTCGGTGAAATTTTAAACAGAGTTCGGCGTAATGTAAACATAGTTCGGCCTACAATAAAATTACAACATATTTCGGCCAAGTTTGGCCAGTTCATGCTCATCATCTACGTCATGTTGCCCCTGCGTATCCATAGGTGCTCGACAAGATCATCCTGCAGCTGTTGATGCATCGCCGGATATTGGATCTCCTGACGCATTGCGATGAATGCAACCCATGTTGGAGGCACCTGATGATCAGGCTCGGCAAGAGGACCCTGCAGATAGTATGGCTCGTCCTCCTCGAGCAAACTCATTGGATCCTTCCTCTTATCCTCAATGATCATGTTGTGCAAGGTCACACAACAGTTCATCACTTCCCACATCTGATCTTTCGACCAGGTCATAGCAGGGAACCGGACAACTGCAAACCTCTGCTGGAGCACACCAAATGCTCGCTCCACGTCCTTCCTACAAGCTTCCCGTTCCTTGGCAAAGTGAGAATGCTTGGGGAGCATTGGGCTTGAGATAGTCTTCACAAATGTTGGCCATCTTGGATAGATGCTATCTGCTAGATAGTATCCCTTGTTGTAGTGGTGCCCACAGATCTCAAATTCCACAGGGGGAGCATGACCCTCAACAAGCTTGGAAAAGACAGTTGAGGAGTTGAGGACGTTGATGTCGTTGTTCAATCCTGCCATGCCAAAGAAGGAGTGCCAGATCCAAAGATCATGTGTAGCAACTGCCTCAAGTATCACAGTGCATCCTCCTTTGTGGCCTTTGTACATTCCTTGCCATTCAAATGGACAGTTCTTCCACTCCCAATGCATGCAATCTATGCTTCCAAGCATACCAGGAAATCCTCTACTTTCATTGACTGCGAGGATTCGAGCAGTGTCTTCAGCAGTGGGTGATCTCAAGTACTCTTCCCCGAACACTGCAATCACTGCCCTGCAGAACCTGTACAAGCAATCAAGGGCGATGGACTCGGCGATGCGGAGATAGTCATCGGCAGCATCAGCCGGCGCTCCATATGCAAGCAACCTCATCGCCACGGTGCACTTCTGAAGTGAGGAAAACCCAACCAAGCCGATGCAGTCCTTTTTGCAAAGGAAATATGGGTCGAACTCTCGGATGGCATGCACGATCTTGAGGAAGAGCTTCTGGCTCATCCTGAAACGGCGGCGAAACACGTCCTCTCCATCGAGTGGCTGGTCGGCGAAGTAGTCGGCGTACAACATGCAATAGCCCTCTATCCTCTGTCTCGCCTTGCACTTCATGCGACCTGGCGCCGAACCACCACGCTTCGGCTTCGCCATCTGCATGTACAGCTGGGCGAGCGATGCGAGGATCTGCAAGTGCTCTTCACTTTCGGTGACTTCGGCGCTCTCCTCCTCCAGGAGTACGACGAGCAACTCCTCGTCGTCGGAATCCATGGCGAGTATCTCGCCCTCGTCAGAGTCAGTGGACAGTACCTCGTCACCGTCGGAGTCCATGGCCGAATCCGGCCAAATGGCGAATACCTGGCGGGCGTGGTGTTGGGCGCACGGAGCCAAAGCACAGCTACGACGAGGATAGGTCGACGAAAGCGGCGGCGGAGAAGGCGTGGAGTTGGACGGCAACAACGGCGAGCGTAGCTAGAGGCGTGGGCATGTCTCGGCGCGGGGGAGCTCCGCCGGTGAAGTCATGGCGACAGAGCTCTTCGCGGCAGCCTGGGCGAGTGGAGTGGGTGGGAATGGGACTGTCTCGCCGACAGAGCTGGCCCACTCCCTTTTTTGCGGCGTCCGGCGTCCCCAGGGCGTACCCGGGAACCTGGGTTCGGCCTGGGTAGGCCGGACCAAAACACGCCCAAATCCGGACGAAAACAGGTCCCTGGGTACGCGACTGGGCCGATTTTCGGCGTCCGGACTGAATTTGGGCGTCCGGATCGGCGTCCTGGGTAGGCGAATGGAGATGCTCTAAACAAGGACTCTCCGATTTAGCTGGGGCTAGTCCGGTTAGGGCTTAGAGCATCTCCACTCATTGGCCGAACCCAGGGAGAAAATTTGTCCGTTTTTCGGCCGGACTGAACTAGTTTTCGGCCTGGGTACGCCCATTTTCCCAGCCGCGTACCCAGGCCGAGTCCCCAAGTTCGGCTAAAATTCATCAAAGATGGAAGATTTTCATTAAGTTGGGAAAATATAGGCGGATTACATCAAATTTAAAAGAAACTAGTACATAAATAAACTTAAAAAAGCCGCCCCCGCCCGGCCTTCGCCGTCCTACATGCCGAAGTTGTTGTAGAACGCCGTGTAGCCGGGGTCGGCGCGGCCGTCATCCTCGCCGCCGTCGTCGTCGTCGTCGCTCGGCGGCTGGTTCTGGCGGGAGCTCCCCTGGCCTGGGTCGCCGTACCTCCAGGGCTGGTAGGACGGGCCTGCGTCCTTGTCGTCGTCCAAGACGTAGAGCGGGGCACCCTCGTAGGCGAGCTCACGGCCAGATAGCGACCGACGACAGGCGGCCTGCTCCTCGGCCTGCTATTACCGCTCCGCCAGCTCCCAGTCCTTCCTGGACCACTCCAGGATGTCCGGCGAGGAGGGCTCAACCAGCGGGGGATGCGGCATTTGCGACGGGGCCTCGCGGAGCGACTGCTCCAGCGCCATCTTCAAGGCGGCATCTTCGGCCGGCGCCGAACCTTCTACCTTCGGGCGGCGGAGGCGGAGGTGGCCGGTTGGAGATGCCGTCGCCCGCGGCTCGCGGATGACGATGCCGTGCGAGCTCGTCCGCGGCGGCGAGCGCACAGGCGACTCCGCCTCGCGCTTGACGGCAATCGGCGCGTGCGCGGGAAGCCCAGCCGCGGCTCGTTCCCGCGGTTGATGTGCTCGCAGCGCTCGACGAAGAACTGCTCCCAGTGGAGCAGGTTGTCGGCGCTCTCGGCTTCGGCGGGGTCGGCCATGCCGTTGATGTACTCCTGCACATCATACGACAACTCTTCCTGCGTCGGCATCGGCGGGACAGGGATGCCGCCGGCGCTCAGTTTCCAGCCGGGCGGCATCCGCATGTCCGACGACGCCATATAGCCGGCGTCGTGCAGGAGGCGTGCCTCCCAGGCCTGCAGGGTGCGCCGGCCGAAGCCGTTCACCGCAGCTCCATCGCCGGGGTGCCTTGAGGCCATAGCTGGGAAGGGGAAAGCGGTGGAGGTTCGCTGGAGTTTGTGGGTTGGGGAGCTGTGTGAGAGTGTGGAGATCTCCGGCGAGGGGTACGGCTTATAAAGGCTGAGGCGAGCGGCGAGGGCGGGAGGGGTGTAGCGGCGAGGGCGGGAAAAGGGAAAACAGCGGGAAGTTAGTGCCCGTCGGTTCGTCGCGGGAGCCGATGCGGCGACGGTGGCGCCGTAAATCGGCGACGCGTGGCCGACGCGACGGGCAGTTAATGTCCGGCGGTCGCCGCGCGGTTTCGAGGATGACGACGACTAGGCTTCTGTCGCTGACTCGGCGGGTCCACGCGCCGTTCCGTTTTTTTTTTCGCCGAGCTCGCTGAGTCCGGCGTTCCCAGGGCGTACCCGGAAACCTGGGTTCGGCCTGGATAGTCCGGACCAAAATTGGCCCAAATTCGGCCGAAACAGATCCCTGGGTACGCGACTGGACCAATTTGCGGCGTCCGGACCAAAATTCAGCGTCCGAATCGGACCTCCTGAGTAGGCGAGTGGAGATGCTCTTAGACAAGAGGTTGCCGAGGGGGATCAGTTTGGGTGGGAACCAAGCGCCTCGGCTGCTGCTGTTGTTGCGCCAGGTGAGAAACAGGAGGCGTGCCAGGGGTGGCGATGGGGTGTGGCTGACCAAAAGAGGGGACCTGATTAGCTGGATGGCACAGGTAGAAGGGAGGGAGAAAACAATGGCAAACAGGGCACATGCTTGCTCGGGTACTCTTGCATGTACAATTGTACCTGCATATACACACGCACTTGCATGCATGCAAGGATACAAACACTGATGAAGCTAGAGTAGTTAGCTAGGTTGGAGGGAGAGAGGTATATTAGATAGATATGGTTTTATTTGAATTGTTTTGGTTTGATTTTAAAGCAAGCTCAAAGGAAAAAATCTCCAAGAGGGCAACAAGATCAAAGCAACCAACTAGAAGAGAGGTGAAAGGATGGAATGGATGATTTAACTTGTTTGAATTGCCACAAAGCAAGCTCATCTCAAAACAAAAGAGTTCAATCAAAGAGTGATGGTAGCTTGCATGGGCCATGCATGTATAAATATTTTCCCACCGAAAACAACTATAGGTCACATGGACACTTATTCCATTAATGCATACAAATTGAGTAAAGTCCCAACTTGGATTAGACAAGCTTGCCACTCCACATGGAATAAATGATTGGCAAACATGTTTGAGAATATTGGGCGGTGCTAGTGTGTATGTGCGACTAGATGAATATGTAGCCTCATATATATTCCCTCATGCTCACAAATACAAATACAAGCCATATGGAAACATATGGAAGCGTCCACTCACATAGCATGCAGAGGTGGCCATGTGGCTCCACATATTTCATATTGTGATAACAATAGAAAACATATATGGGAGCATGGAGATTAGAAGTGGATCCAACCAAACACATATGAGCTAGAGGTAATAACAAAAGAAATGCAATTTCTCATATGTAGCTTGGATGGTGGAATTGTAAGGTGGTGCCAAGAAAAGTTATGGAGTTAGAATAGATATGCCCCCAACTCAACTTGGGCATGAAGCCATATATCAAGAACCAACTACAATTCATCAAGGAGCAAATACAAGTAATACAATATATAATGCATATGGGATAAGAACCAAATAGCGGGGTTTTATATGATGCTCAAATGCAAGGTGGCATGGTGACATGAACATGATAATTATGCAATGTAATTATGATATGTAGGAAGTAGCAATATATATAATAGGCAAGTAGCATTGCAATTGTTATACAATTGGGATGCTACAACATCCCTCAGAGTGGTACAACAGAAACATTGCGGGTCCATATTACAAACATACACACATTATTATTACTACAATACTAGAAGTTCAAGACTTCAGAACATTCAACTTACAAACCAAATATAAAGTGTTTCAACGGAAGTTTTAAAGTAACACCTTCACTCCGAATTGAGCTCAGCAACTTATTATTATATAAAGTTCATGTTGCTCGGCTCAATTGGTTTCTAATATTAAGGTAGTTATTCAGACTCATTGTGCTCTCCTCCATAGACGACGTCGTAGTCCACCCCTTCTAAAGCACCGTACAGATCAGGCTCTTCATAGAAGACCTCCTCTTGGCTTTTAGCTGCATACATTGGGGTATCTTTTGGATCCTCAGAGCCTAAGCAGGGGATCAAAGGAAAAGGTGAGTAACAGCGTTACCAAGTAAGTTCATTATATGCCAGGTGGGAAGTTTGATGCTCTATCTACCACCTCGGACTATAAGTCCTTGGCACTATGCAGTTTTCATAAATCTTTCTTCAAAGATTGATTTTATTGTTAAAAACTATACCCGTCATCCTTCACAGGTTTACCAGAACTTTCATGGAGTTCCTTTCCTGCCGTGTTCGTAGCTCCTTCCTGGAACAGGGAGTAACAAGTTACAATTATTAAACTCTACAGAGGTGCGTTACTTTACCCATGAGAGATCAACTCTTTGTTGCACAACCGGGCGTAGTTTCCCGTCCACAATTCCATGATGTGGGGCCCAGTAGGTGACCCAAGACAATCACTTCCCTTTCTATGACCCCATATGTCTGCACGATCCTTCGGGGCTGGCTCACCTCCGTTAAGCCCCCCTTTCGGGCAGGCTAAAACCCTGATGAGTTCTCGAAGACTCTATGAGTTGGTGATGCCCTTGGCAAGTACCATATAGGTCCGGATATACCTCCGACAGCCACTCATAGATAATCTAGACACCAGAAACGTGGGGCCTAAGGGTGCCCACCCATATGTTGGATCCGCACAAAGAATCACAACGTCACGTTAAGGTTGTCTTGTCTCCATACGAAAGGAAAAGGAGACAGTTGACTTCTTCGTCCCATTCCAAATCTCATGGTTAACGCGTTATATATGGCGCTAGAATCACTGATGTCATGGGTTGTTAATCCCTAGGTGATTATCCTTGTTGCAAATAGAAACCTAAGTTCTGCTGCTCCACTATATCATCACTTATATAGAGGTCCCAACCTGATAAGGTAGAGATCCGTGTGTTTACAATGCTAGTCCCTGGATCAATAGCTAGCATCCATAGTTTAAGATGTAATATCAAGAAACAAAGGTCATATTACAACTTATAACCAGGAATAAAATAATACATTACATCTTAGATAGCTCATTTGGCTATCTCATTACAATGCAGCAAATATAACTAAGTAGCATGGATTCCTTCATCTTCAAAGTACCACAGGAAATAATGTTGGTTGTAGACTTGTAATCCTATTCAACACACTTCACTAACATCAAACAAACCTGCAACATAATAAGTTATAGCCACAAGGGTCAATACATTTGAATTGTATTGGCAAGTGATACTATGGTAGAGTAATGGTATCTATCATCTATATGCATTTGGCTAAGTGTAGCTAAGGCTTGCTTTGCTCAAAATAAGTTTTCCTTATTAGTTGAAAACACTAAGTTTTTGTATGTCAAATCACCCAAGGAATCTACCAATTGAAAATTGGAATCCTTTAACCCTTGTTCAACCACAAGTTTTTAACTTAGAAATTGGGATGAGGAGATCCTTGATAGCTTCCATGTCTTGATGCTCAAATTGTCCATTGCCGGGGACATGGCTAAGTACTTAGATTTTACTCTCTCGAGAGGTGGTGCACTTTCCCCACAAGACTCGACATGCATCGAGACAAGATCTTTTAGAAACCTTCCCTTAGACCAAATGGACGCGTTCCATCCTATCACCCCCTACCACCTTCTGTCCATCTTGCTAAGTTATTGCAACCTATATGATCCAGGCAGAGCCCATATTGCCATGTGGCTGCACTAGAAGCTTCTCAACACTTGACATCTCAATTCTCTTTGTTCCTGGGTGTCTTTCCACAAGTGAGATAAACTAGGGAGGCCATTAATATGGGCCCTGTGTAACCACTCAACATAATCCATTCACACCATTCCACCCAGGCGATTCATCCACATAGTTGTTTTATTAAACAAAACACAAGTCATAGACTTAGAAATATTTCGTAGCATGAATATAATCCACCCTTGTTTTCTACTAGCTAGGCTAAGCATACTAGTAGCAAGAATCTTAACTTAGGGAAAATTCTACTAAGGCATCATCTACTAGGATTTCCCAAGGCATAACATACTTAGTAAAAATTTCATGCATGTCCTACTCAAAATGTCACTAATGCATAGTGAAAATAATAGGACAAAATGTATGAAGCACCACTTGCCTTTTTAGTAGAGAAACTAGGTTCACTCCTTGATCTTGCAAATGTCACACTCTTGAAAGTTCACTACAATTCAATCAAGCAAGGCACAAATTCAATCCAGCATCCAAACAATTAATCTCATAAAATTAAGAAAACAAAACAATGCATGGAAGCATGCAAAAGATTCTTTTATTTGGAAAAGTGGTTTCTAATAAGGCTATAAACATTTTAAAACACCTATTGGTAATTTATAAAAGTGGCAAAACCATTTAAAATCAAGTTAGTGAAAATGGGCCATTTAAATCATTTTTGTTTTGCTAGAAATGATTTTAATCCAAGGAATAATTTCTAGTGTTAGCCAAATATGTTTTTAAACACAAATGTTAGTGTTTATGTTCAAAGTGTTTAAAATAAATCCATTTTCAAAAGGTTTTACCCAAAAATTCATTTTTAAATCATAGCAACATTTTTGTTTTACTAGAAATGCCTTTATTCAAAGGAATAATTTTCTAGTGTTAATCAAATATGTTTTTAAATCTATAATTTAGTGTTTAGGGTTAGAGAGTTCAAATCAAACCATTTGCAAAAGATTTTACTCAAAAACCATTTTTAGAATAAATTTTATACTCAAAATAGGCCTAGAAATGTTTCTGCAAAAACTTCTAATTTTCCAGAAGAAAAATACTAAACTAAGGGAATGGTTGTAAAGTTTGCATTTTCCTGATTCTAATTATATAAAATTTGCAAATTTTGGATGTGTAGATCAAAATTTATGGATTTTACAAATTCAAACTTCTAATAGATCTAATTTATGTTTTAAATCCAGAGCCTCGCTACGTGTCACAATTTCATTGGCGACGTGGGGCGTTGGATTAAGTTACATCGCATGGGTCTGATCACTCGTACCGCTTCAGTTAAATTATTCTTTCACAGCCACGACATATAGATCTAACGGTCTACAGCGACTCGACCATAGGTGGGCGGCGCTTGCTGGCAACGAGCGGCGGCGCGGCTCTGGCTACGATGTTCCGGCGACTACATGGAGCAAGGATGGAAACAGAGGGGATTACTAGATTCGCCATGATGTGCTGATGCTCAACGTTGTCGCCGTTGACGGAGGGGCGCATGGGGTTGGTGTGAATCGCTCGCCGAAGATGCTACTGGCGACGGTGTGCTCGGGGCGTCGTCGTTGGTGAAGCTACAGACCATGCGAAGGGAAATAAGTAGTGTCGTTAGATGCGCGGGACGAAGGCGAGTACGCCTGTGTCATTGAGAGTGAGGGGGGTAGTCAGGGTTTACCGGGGAAGATCGCCAGAGTTGCAGCAGATAGCGGCGACGCTCAATCGTCGTCATTGCTGAGCTTCTAGGGCGCGCGTGAGCGAGCTAAGGGTACAGGCAGGTGCACAAGGTTCTGGTGAGCAGGCTCATGTGCACTGGGGACAGTGGGGGTGGCTGTGTTGGCCGGAATTGGCCGGGGAACTCGTCGGAGGCATAGGAGGTTGGGAGTAGCAATTCGAGCAGCCTCGGGGCAGAGAGGAGATGGCGAGTGAGGGGGAAGAAAGAGGGGGAGGAGGCGCTTATGAGGGCAAGGTTGCTGGCGAGGATTAATCCCGCAGTAAAGTGAATTGAATCGAGGCATTGAATGGTAGAGGGATTTGGGGAAGAACTGGTCGCGGGGACGACGATGACATGGTCAGTGTAGGTCTGTTTTGTTAGTGAGGTGAGGGGTAGAGCTGCGGGTGAGGAAACGTTTCGCGGGGGGGGGGGGGGGGGGGGGTAGAAGAGAGAGGTGGGATGCAACTTGGGCTAGAATGGACTAGGGTAGTTGGGCTGCTTTGTTTTCATTTTTTCTCCTTCTGTTTTCTTTTTCTTTTTTGTTTCTATTTTCTGTTCTGATTTTATTCAAATGTTTCGAACACTTATTTTATTTCAAAACTTTTCCAAACTTTCAGTAAGTTTTTATACTGTTGAACAATGTATTTTAAAGTCCATTTTAGAATAATTTATTTTATTCTCTTATGGTTAAATATTTATTTAAATGAGGCACTTGTTTTTATTCAAACCATTGATTCAAGTCTCCATTTGATTTCAAATTTCCATCAAACCTTTTTAGTAGGTTTTATTTATTCATTAGTGTGTTTAAATAATTCACTTTGAATTCTTTCAAATATTTAATATCATTTAATATTTATTTAAATGAGGCTTTTGTCCTTATTTAAATGAATTTGATTATGGTTCCAAACCATATAATATTATTTAATTATTCTTTTATTCTTTTTAAGTTTTAATCCATTTGGCAATTTGAATGATTTTTCCCATGATCATTTATATTAGGGATTTTGTCTTCTTTTTTAATATAATTTGAATATGGTTTAATCCCATATAGTTTTATTTGAATAATCTTTATTACTTTATTTTTATTTGGATTATCTTTATTCCATTTACTTATGGATTTAATCCAAGTTTTAAGTTGTCTTCTAAATAATTTTCTTGGGATGTATTATTTAGTTTAGGCTATTTGTCTTTATTTAAATAAAGTTGAATATGGTTTAATCCATATGATTTTATTTAAATAATCTTTTACTCCTTTTTATTATTCTACAAACTTTTATTTGTTTATGGACTTGGCCAAGATTTTATTTGACCTTTAAATATTCCTTGTTTATTTATTTCTTTCTTTATCTTATAAAATCCATATCTTTTTATTTATAGATCCAAAATTGGTGATTCCAATTTGAATAATTTTATTTATTATTTGTTTATCTTTTTAAATATTTTTGGATTATTTTGCTCACAATTTGGTATGGATTCAGTTAGGACCTTTATTAGCCTTGGAAATTAATTCCTTTTATCTTATTAAATTCATAAGTTTTTATCCATGGTTCCAAATTGAGTGAAACCAATTTCTATGGTTTTATAATATTTTTTTTATCATTTTTGATCATTTAAAAATGGTTGTTGCTGAATTTTTATATGGAACAAATCCATAGTCTTGGAGAGATCTTGAAAATGATTTCTTTCATTTGAGTTTTAGGGTTTTGGTTTAACTTTTCCAAGTGTTTAAATTTCAAGATACATTCATTGATGAATGCATTTCACTTGATTGAAATTTTGTTGGATGCCCTTTTATTCAAAAATTTTCAAGAAGGGTTTTGATGTTTCCATTTAGAAGCAAAAAGTTTCTTTTCACCCTAAATTTCAAAATTGTTTCTTTTGTTTATTTATTTTTCATATTTCAAAATTTGGAAAATTTTGGGATGTGACAACTTAGGATGATATCAACAATTTATTTATTTGATAAAATAACACTTTTCTTTCCTCGAACATAGATGATAACCCACAATTTACAAATACTTTGATAAAGACTCTTCAAAGGACATGAGCAAGCGATGAACTTGCCTTGTGATAGCAAGGTAGTGAAGTTGGATGCTTGCACTGGACCTTGAGCTTCTATGTCTACAAAACATCATTATTGCCTAGTAAGGACAATATTTAAATAAGCAAAAATGAACATGCATAGTAATGTAATGCATTGTTTGTTATTTATTTTCTTTATATGTTTTTTCCAATATTTTAGTTTTCTAGAATACCTTTAGAAACTTAAGAAATTCTTTTTTTAAGGAATAACCTTGATATATTATTTTCACTATTTTATAATGTAATATATTATTAATAGAGTTAAAAAGTATTTTTTATTTAATTTGAATCTTATAATTATTTTATTAATAATTCTTCTTAAGAATTAGCATTTAAATAAAAGAGATTTTATTTTGGCAACTTCAAAATTTTATTTAGTATTTTTCTAAAATACTATAATGACTCAATATGGTAAAAGTTATTTTTATTAATTTTTATGCACTTTATTTATTTTTATAAAATCCTTAACCACAAATTCATTTATTAAAAATGGTTTCTTGACTTGCAATCTAAAAAATATATTGTTTGTATTTTTAAGACTTTTACTTTATTTTCTAGGATTTATTTAGTTCTAGGGGTATTTTGGTCTTTTACTTAATTATTAAAATCTCTGTTAGGGTTTGGGCCAACCCATTGGGCTATTTGGGCTCATCTTTCCCCAATTGTTCTGGTCAAAGAACCTCCTGGAAGGGGTACTGGCCTTATAGGCCCAGTCCTCTTCCTCCACTCTCTCTCGACCTTACCTCTTCTCCTCCTCGACCCCGTGGTCGCTGACACCGCTGCCATGCGATTCCCACCGCCGTGGTGCATGGTGTAGATGTCGACCTCTCTCTTTCATCTAATCCAAATCGATTTGGATTTGGAGCCCTCTTTTGGCTAGGCTGATTGTCAACACCCGGATTTTTAATCCTAGATGCCTGTTATGCCATACATCGCAATCTCAGGATTACCATTTTGGCGAGACATAACAGATTTGGATACCACAGTACATCATCCATTACAAACCATACATAAGGTCTTACACAAATAAGGATCTCATGATCCAGTTCTTAATACAACTCAAGCAGCGGAATAACGTAATAATAAAGGTAGCGTAGGTGAAGCTCCATCTTCGGGGTCACAGGCAATGCTGACGATGGGAGATGATCCTAGTTGTCGTAACCTTCCTGCAGTCCATCATCCTGGTACTCCTCTTCATAGTCTGGCCACGGGAATAGCCAGGGACAAAGCCATGAGTACTCTTTAATTTTTTTTTGAGCTGATGAGTACTCTTTAATTAGTCGCAAACTAATACTCACAAATGAAGGGGGTTTTTGTAGTAGGACACTAAGCTCTAGGGTTGTTTTGCAAAAAGCCATATTTACCTCTACTAAGTTCAGAAGCAAGAAAAGCTAGTTGAAATTTTATAAAACCTACGTGGGAACTTGAATTTCATATCACAACTCTGTTGTGGTCAAGTCAAAATCTCAATTCATTTCACAAGTCATTTTGAAAACATCTGACGGGGGAACAGTATGGCCACTCCAACTGTCCATAACCGCGGATGCGGCTATTCGAATAGTTTGACACTCTGTAGAGATTGTACACTTTCACCACAACATTCGATACATTCGTCAGGAACAAATCCTAAATTCACCATACTCAGTATGCGGATAATCAATCCTAACCTTTCAATTACACGCCCTAGTATAGGCAGCTCTCCTGTGAGTTTGTCCTCCCAACCATGACCAACTGTCATCTTGGGTACTGCACAGGTGGACAATCTTCACAAGGTAGCCTTAGCTCAGACCTTGGCCGTGAGGGAATCCATACTAAGGTATATAAGTTTCCAGTCAAGCCCTACCCAATTTTCGGGTATTGTGGTTGTACGGTAAAATTGGAATGGTATCGCATCCAGACAACCATCATTTTTATAAAGGGCTAAGGCTCATGCCTCAACATTTTCATCATCAAAATCATCTGGTGTTCGAAAACACATGTCAAAACATTTCAGTAGAACGACTCCTCATTCCAAGGTTTTCATAACCATTTTCACCAAGTATTCCCATCTAAAGTTGATCAAGTTTTATGCTTAGCACTAGCATCTACAAGTGGGGTAAGTACTAATGAGGGGTGGTAAACAAGTGGTGATTAATTAAGTTCAATCTCATGCCTTAGGATGACATCAAGATTATCTAGCTTAGGCCAAATTTAATGCTCTTTATGCAACCTTCAATTATCTTCCTAGAATCTACAAGTCTCTTAAGTAAACTCTAAGAGAAAGCTTTGATAAAGAAATAAAGTATACGGCTTACAAGTAAAACTAGGATTGGGTATCATCAAATGTGTCTAACCAAGCATGCTTAGTGCATTGCATAGGTTATCTAACTTTCATAATTGCAAGTGTTAACTTGCAAGGTTTCAAGTATTGGCTTGCATAAGTATTAGTATAAGCTTGCCTTGAGCAGAGCAGTGCTTGAAGTTCTCCTCGGCTTCTTCCTCATAGTATCCTCCTTCCTCCTCGTATCCTTGGTCGGTACTAGCGTCTATAAATAAATACGAGGTACACAATCACCACACGAAGGTGCACTATAGATGATCTAGCATCATCACTAACATTATAAGATTAAAGCTTTTGTCTTATTTAATTGAATTTGAGAAAAGTAATTTCTACTCATTGAAAAACTATTGAAGATTTAATATTCTCCAACTCAAAAATGGGATCATGTTGACACATGTCATCACCACATATTTCAGTACATGGGAATGTGATTAAAGTGGTGTCACAATTTAATAAGGTTTAACCCTTTTATTTTAAATAATTAAAGTGACTAGAAATTCCTATGTGGCATCCTTTTGTTACTTGAACATTATTTCTGTAAGTAAATCCATATGTTTTTATATATTCTGAAAGGTATGATCAAATGTGATTTTTGAGAGTTGGAATCAACTCAAAAGATATTATGGTTAAAATTTGAGAAATGTTTGAATGAAGAAAAGATTCTGCCTTGTTATTTTTACCAAGGGTGATCTACAGATCCAAATGACTTGAATCCAATAGGCTTGGATTAATCATTTCAGTACCTTTTAAACAAAATTGGTTTCATGCAATTTGGTTCACTGAATCGAGCTGGGTTGATTTTTGAAACTAGGTACAGAACTAAGTTTGAATTAAAATAGAAAAATCTAAATTCAAATGGTTGGGCTGCGCGGGAGATGCTAATGGGCTGGCCCAGTGTCACTCCGCAGCGCGGGGCTCAGCTGACAGGGGGGTTCCACCCGTCAGTGGCTCATAACACGCTAAGCGGTATGGGGCGATGTGGTTCGTTGGATTAGAAGGGAGATCAACGGCTGAGGGTCGTCGTCGACGATGAACATGTCACCGGCGAGCTTGAACCCTAGCGGCTCAGTGGGGGTCGTGGGAGGCTCACCAGGGCTCAGGCGAGGGTCGGTGATGGGGGCGAACGACGAAGTCGATGACGGTGATTCTCCTGGCACCGGCAGCTCCTCCTAGGGCGTCTCCAATCGACGACGCCTCTCCTCCTCTGCAGCGGCGAACTCCGGTGAAATTCCGGCCACCTGGTGCTCGCCTTGCTCCGGGGAAGGGTGTGGGATGTTTTTGAGAGAGAGGGGAACGAACAGGTGTGAAGAAATCGAGCGGGGGTGGCCTCTATTTAAAGTGGCGAGAGGGGACCGACGAGCGCGAGCTGACCTCGTCGTGGTCGACGGCACAAGCAACTATCGGCGTGGGCGACGGTAGGGGGCGGTTCTATGTTCCCTGGCGAAGCTCAACGGCGTGGTGGAAAGGCGTGGGGCGGTGCAGATCGGTCGGAATGCTTCGGCGCTCTGAGAGGGTCCGACGGAGGTTTTGATGGCGCACAACGTGCGTGGTCCGTGCGGCGGCGAACGGGCGTGTCTGCGGGGTTGCTGGGGTGGTGGTGATCACACGTGCACACAACGAGGGCGGCGCGCGGTCTGTGGGCGTGTGTCGAGGGTGGCGCTCTGGCACGCTCTCGGCATGCTCTCAGAGAAGTTTGGCATGGCTTGGGCGTGTGGTCGAGTGGCTGGCAGGGTTCAAGCGCTGGACAGGGGGTGGCGGTGGACGGTGGCGTGCGTCCTTGACATGGTGTTTAGGCTTGGTGCTTGCTCTGGCTAGCTAGCCATGGTCGGCTGGCAAGGGTTCCTTTGGGTTGGCATGGCATGGTGCTATGGGTAGGGGCTAGGGGTGGTCAAGGCACTGGTTGGCACTGGGGGAGACAAGCGTGATCAATGGTGAACAATGCTTAGCCAAATTACTGCTCAAAACAGTGAAGTTTGGCCAATTTGATTTTCTGTCTCCAAGTGTTTGATGAAATGGCCGCAAGAAATTTATTTTTGAATTTTGACAAGATTTTTGGTGGATGTGCTAGGCATGTGTTGAGGATTCTGTGGGTTCTTGGGTTTTGAAAATTGAGCTTGTTTGGGTGGTTTTTGAAATAATGGGATCTTCCCATATGAGATAGATTCAATTTTAAACTGTCATTTAAACTTAGCACTTGAATGCTTTTGGATGATCACAAAGTGGACCTTGGTACCTTATTATGAGTACTAACAAGGGGTGCAAAGAATCTTTCTGTTGAGTTTTGAAAATTAGAGATAGCCAAAGTAGGCATGGGAGTTAATTTGGCAAAAATGACCATTCACTTAATTTATTCATTTTGAGTTGTTTGTCTTTGGGAAAAGTTTGGGGATTGTTTAAATCATGTTTATTTCACCTAAGAATCATTTTACAAGCAAAGAAACACAGAACCATGGCAATTCAAAAGAATCCAATTTTTGAATACACACACATATGAATGCTTTCATATTTTTAGTTGGGAAAGTTTTTGTTAACCCTAATTTTGATGATTAGAGTTTGATGATCCAAGTTTAATATTTTTGGGATGTTACAAACCATCCCCCCTTAAACGAAATCTCGTCCCGAGATTTGAAAAAGGACGAAAAAAGATTACCTAGGATTTGAAGAGATCGTGAAATTCCGTCCTGATGTGATCTTCGCGCTCCCAGGTACCTTCTTCTTCAGTGTGGTTGCTCCATTGAATCTTGAGAAACTTGATGCTTCGGGTTCTGGTAGTTCTAAAAGCTTCTTCCAAAATACGGATGGGTACTTCAGGACAGGTCAGGTCATCGTTGATTTCTATGGTCCGGTGATCAATGTTCTTGAACACTTCAGTCTTCTCCGAAACTTCGAGGCACTTGCGAAGTAATGAGATATGGAACACATTGTGCACGGCAGACATCTCTTCGGGTAGTTCCAATTGATATGGCACTTCTCCTCGACGGTTCAGAATCATAAAGTGGCCGATATATCTAGGGGCTAACTTTCCTTTCAGTTGGAAACGCTGCATTCCCTTCAATGGCGACACTTTCAGATACACAAAACCTCCTATGTTAAAGGTGAGGTCTCGACGTCTCTTGTCGGCGTAACTCTTCTGTCTGGACTGGGCGGTCTTGAGGTGCTCACGAATCTTGTGAACCTTCTCTTCTACTTCTCGTAGGATGTCGGGTCCGAAAATCTGACTCTCTCCTACTTCCGACCAGTTCAAAGGGGTGCGACACTTCCTTCCGTACATGAATTCAAATGGGGACATTTGCAAACTAGCTTGATAACTGTTGTTGTATGAAAATTCTGCAAATGGCAGATAGTCTTCCCATTTAGATGCATATTCTAACACACAGGCTCTCAACATGTCTTCGAGTATTTGATTTACTCGCTCCGTTTGTCCGTCGGTCTGAGGGTGATAAGTTGTGCTGAAATCTAGTCGGGTTCCTAAACCTTCTTGGACTTTCTTCCAGAATCTCGAGCTAAACTGAGTTCCTCGATCCGATACGATTTTCTTGGGGACTCCATGCAAACTGATGATTCTAGCGATGTATAACTCCGCTAACTTCGAACTCTGATATGTGGTCTTGACTGGTAAGAAATGGGCGACTTTGGACAATATGTCCACTATGACCCAGGTAGAGTCATTTCCCCTACTAGAAGTAGGCAATCCGGTGATAAAGTCCATTCCAACAGAATCCCATTTCCATTCCGGAATCTGCAATGGTTGCAACAATCCAGCGGGTCTTTGATGTCCCGCCTTGACTCGCTGACATATATCACACTTGGCGATATAGCTTCCGATTTCTCTCTTCATCTTATGCCACCAAAATTGTTCTTTCAAATCTTGATACATCTTCGTTCCTCCGGGGTGGATAGAATAAAGAGTATCATGAGCTTCCTTCAGAATAACTTCTTTCAACTCAGAATCTGCTGGTACAAAAGGCGTCCTTTGTACCACAGAACTCATTCTTCGTCTTCTGTGAACCTGGGTACTTTGCCTGTACCGATACGACGCTTGATTCCGTCGATACTAGCATTTTCTTTCTGCGCCTCTTTGATCTGGCTGATCAAAGTGGGTTGAAGTTCTATGCTAGCGAAAAATCCTTCACTTACTAATTCCATTCGGAAATCTTCCATCTCCTTGTGCAAGCTTGGGTGCTCCTTCAAAATCATGGAGTTCAAGCGACACGGCAATCTTCTAAGGGCATCTGCTACCACGTTGGCTTTACCGAGGTGATAGTGAATGTCCAAGTCATAGTCCTTGATTAGCTAAATCCATCTTCTCTGTCTCATATTCAGCTCCTTCTAAGTGAATATATACTTCAGTCTCTTGTGATCCGAATAAATCTCACAACGATTTCCCATCAGGTAGTGCCTCCATGTCTTCAGGGCTAGAACTACGGCTGTGAGCTCGAGGTCATGGGTTGGATAGTTCTGCTCATGTTGTTTCAGTTGTCGAGATAGATAAGATATTACTTTGCCTTCTTGCATTAGCACACATCTGAGACCAATCTTGGATGCATCACAATACACGTCAAAGGGCTTCGTGATATCCGGCATGATTAAGATTGGGGCTGAAATCAATCTTCTCTTGAGTTCTTGAAAACTCGCCTCATATTTGTCCGTCCATTCAAACTTCTTGTCCTTCTTCAGCAATTGGGTCATGGGTTTGGCGATACTCGAGAATCCTTCTACGAACTTGCGGTAGTATCCCGCCAATCCGAGAAATGCCTGAACTTGGGTTTGAGTGGTTGGGGCTTGCCAATCTTCGACATCTTTCACATTTGCAGGTTCAACGGAAATTCCTCCAGCTGATACAATGTGACCGAGGAATCCTACCTCCTGTAACCAGAATTCATATTTGCTAAAGTTGGCATACAATTGATGCTCTCTAAGGGTTCCAAGAATGGTCCTTAGATGTAGCTCATGTTCTTCTTCTGTTTTGGAATAAATTAGAATGTCATTGATGAAAACAACGACAAACTTATCCAGGAAGTCCATAAAAATCTTATTCATGAGATTCATGAAATAAGCGGGGGCATTGGTTAATCCAAAAGACATGACCGTATACTCGTATAATCCATATCTGGTGGTAAAGGCAGTCTTGGGAATATCCTCTGCGCGAATCTTGAGTTGATGGTAGCCAGTTCTAAGATCAATCTTAGAAAACACTTTGGCACCGGTCAACTGATCAAACAAATCTTCTATCTTGGGCAAAGGGTACTTGTTCTTGATAGTGACATCATTCAACTTCTGATAATCCGTACATAAATGGTTACCTCCATATTTCTTGTCCACGAACAAAACAGGTGATCTCCATGGTGACGCAGTTGGTTGAATCAATCCAATTTCCAACATGGCATCTAGTTGCTTCTTTAGTTCTGCTAGTTCATACGGGTTCATACTATATGGTCTCTGGGCTATGGGTCCTGTTCCGCGGATTAGTTCAATGATAAACTCGATATCCCGATCTAGGGGCCTACCGGGCAAAACATCTGGAAATACATTGGGGTATTCGCAGACTATCCGGACTTGGTTAATGGTAGGTTTGGCTATACTCTTATTGCACTTGAATTAACGAGGTAAGGTTTCAGATACATGCTCGACTGATATTCCGGCTGTTAAGTCAAGGTTATGGCTTTCTTGGCACAGTCAATTAATCCTTTATGTTTGGACATCCAATCCATTCCTAGTACTACTTCCAAACCTTTAGTTCCGAGTACTATCAGATTAGCATAAAATTCTATGCCATGGATTCAGATAGGGACGGCTTTGCAGATTTGCCTAGCTTTGGTGGTTGAACCGGGGATTTGAACAATCATAACATGCTTCAGTTTGGTTGGTTGAATCTTACTAGTGCATGCAAATTCTTCGGTGACAAATGAATGCGATGCACCAAAATCAAACAACACTCTAGCGAGTACTGAATTAACAGAAAACATACCCAGCAAGACGTCTGGCGCTTCCTGGGCTTCTTTAGCATGCATGATAAAAAGACGGCCTTTGCGGTTGAGCGAATTTCCTGGGGCAAACCTTCTTCCGGGATGAACACGACGCTGCTGCTGAGCTGAGGCATTTGCATTGGGGGCTGCGGCATTCTTCTTGGGGCACTCATTGGAGTAGTCACCCTTATTTCCATAGTCATAACCAGTCACTTGCGACTTGTCCTTTGCTGCAACAGGCACATCATTGCTTCCAGTCCTCGGGGCAGTGTTGGTGTTGGCGGTAGCATTGTTGTTGTTGAACTTGGGTGGTGCACGGTTGAAATTGCCAGAGTTGCCGGGGTTGTTGTGATTTCCTCCGGGCCTTGGGTTTCCACGGTTGGGATAGGTCGGACAGTTCATCGGGGGTCTGTTGGTTCTCGGGGCAAATCCTGGAGACGGGTTGGGTCGATGCTTTGGGGTATGATGGGTTCCTGGATGATGCATCATGCGACGCTTGCGGTTCTCATTGGCTTGGTTGATCTTTCCTTCCATCTGGATGGCAGAGTCGACAAGGGCTTCAATATCAGCAAAGGGGTTATTGACCAACACCGTCTGCATCTCATCGTTCAGACCATTCAAGAATCTTTCTTTCTTCTTGGCTTCAGTGTCGATCTAATCCGGGGCATACCTAGATAATGACAAGAATTTGTCACGGTATTCCACTACGGTCATCCTTCCTTGATTCAGTTCTCTGAACTCATCTCTCATTCTCTTGATCAAACCCGCTGGCACATGGGTTCTGCTGAACTTGACCTTGAATTTCTCCAAGGTCATCATCTGTCCTCCGGTCATTGCACGAACGATGTTCCACCATGCTCTTGCATCTCCGGCTAGATAGTGGGTGGCGAACAGAACTTTCTCGTTGGCTTCCACTCCTACGACTTCCAGGTTGTTCTCCATGGTTTGCAGCCAATCGTCTGCATCTAGGGGCACTTCCGACTTAGTGAAAACAGGTGGGTTGGTGTTCTAGAAATTCTTGAGCTTAGATCCATGGTTGTCCTGATTTCCTTAGCCTTGATTGTTGTGGGCCAGCTAAGCTATCTGCTGATGGGTGGCTAGGCTGGTTGACGTTCCGCTCTTTCAGCTTCGCGGTCAGAAACCACCATTTGCAGGATCTACGACATCGGGTCCGGGGATGAACCACTTCCTCCGACAGACATCTGAAGATTGAGACCGATCATGAGAAAAGAGGGAAATTTCTAAGGTTCAGAGACTTTGAAAAGTTTTTTTAAAGTTTGACTCAGATTTTCTAGCAATTTGCTTTCATTCATTCATTCATAGCACACGATACAAACACACACCACAAAAAGGAAAACAGATGGTTTTAAGAACCATTCTGGAAACTACGATACAGTGGGACCGAATACAACTCACTACACTAGTGCTCAAGTGCTACTACTCCTTGGAGTCGGTGTAATCGTCATCCTCATCATCCTCATCGTCATCGATGAAGGCAAAATCATCCTCATCGGTGAAGAAGTCCATAGCCTGATCCTCCAGAAAATCATCATCATCGCTGAGATAGGAGTAGGGGTCTCCACGAAGGTCTTCTCCGGCATTCTACCTTTCCTCCAGCTGCATGTCTCTCTCGTGGATGGTCTCCTCCAAATCCGAGATACGGTGGCGAAGACGAGCAATGATGCGCTCCTTCTTGTCGAGCTTACGGCAGCGAGACTTGCGGTCCTTCGATAGCATGGCGATGGTCTGATCCTTCGGCTTGATGATGGTGGACACTTGGTTGGAGTAGTCACGGGCATTGTCCAACTCCTGCTGACGATCAAACATCATGAAGGTAAGGTGGTCCAGCTGGGTCTTCAGCTCGTGGTGGTATGGGGCTTCCAGTGGCTGTCCCATAGCATCACGCCTTGGAAAGAACTCAAAGCGGGTACCCTTAATCTGGTTGATACTCTGCCCACACAGATGGGCAAGAGCTTCCTGCATGGCCCTGGCAAGTCCATCGAGCCAGTTGTTTTCTCTTAAGGTGAACTAAATTCCCTTGGCATTGGGAGGTTCAATCTTTCCTCGGAGACTTGCAACAATTAGCCACCTCAGATCTTCTCCTCCTTGATCATTGAGCTGAGCTCCGAAGAACTCGGGGTGTGGATGCTCCAGAAGTTCCGAAAGCTGGTCCAAATCCCGCTCAAAGCTGAGGTCTCCTCCATTCCCCAACTGATAAAACTTTCTATACTTCACGTCCATCTATAAGAATATAGGATGAGTAAGTTAGTAGAGTGATCAAGTGTGTCAAATTTTATGTATTTTGTAAGAGTTTTTGAGTAACATGAATTTTTATGAAAGAAACAAAGTGATAAGAATGGGAATAAGTTTTTGTAAATATTTGTTTCCTTTGGTTTTGACACTAAGTTTTTGATTCAAAACGTCCAGTCTAACTAGGGTCTCCTATGGTCAGGATGGCTCTGATACCAACTTGTCAACACCCGGATTTTTAATCCCAGATGCCTGTTATGCCATACATCGCAATCCCAGGATTACCATTTTTGCGAGACATAACAGATTTGGATACCACAGTACATCATCCATTACAAACCATACATAAGGTCTTACACAAATAAGGATCTCATGATCCAGTTCTTAATACAACTCAAGCAGCGGAATAACATAATAATAAAGGTAGCGTAGGCGAAGCTCCATCTTCGGGGTCACAAGCAATGCTGACGATGGGAGATGATCCTAGTTGTCGTAACCTTCCCGCGGTCCATCATCCTGGTACTCCTCTTCATAGTCTGGCCACGAGAATAGCCAGGGACAAATCCATGAGTACTCTTTAAGTACTCGCAAACTAATACTCACAAGTTAAGAGGTTTTTTGTAGTAGGTCAATAAGCTCTAGGGTTGTTTTGCAAAAAGCCAGATTTACCTCTACTAAGTTCAGAAACAAGAAAAGCTAGTTGAAATTTTATAACACCTATGTGGGAACTTAAATTTCATATCACAACTCTGTTGTGGTCAAGTCAAAGTCTCAATTCATTTCACAAGTCATTTTGAAAATATCTGACGGGGGAACAGTATGGCCACTCCAACTGTCCATAACCATGGACGAGGCTATTCGAATAGTTTGACACTCTGCAGGGATTGTACACTTTCACCACAACATTCGATACATCCATCAGGAACAAATCCTGAATTCACCATACAAAGTATGCGGATAATCAATCATAACCTTTCAATTACACGCCCTAGTATAGGCACCTCTCCGGTGAGTGTGGCCTCCCAACCATGACCAACTGTCATCTTGGGTACTGCACAGGTGGACAATTTTTACAAGGTAGCCTCAGCTCAGACCTTGGCCGTGAGGGAATCCATACTAAGGTATATAAGTTTCCAGTCAAGTCCTACCCAATTTTTGGGTATTGTGGTTGTACGGTAAAATTGGAATGGTATCGCATCCAGACAACCATAAGTTTTATAAAGGGCTAAGGCTCATGCCTCAACATTTTCATCATCAAAATCATCTGTTGTTCGGAAACACATGTCAAAACATTTCAGTAGAATGAATCCTCATTCCAAGGTTTTCATAACCATTTTCACCAAGTATTCCCATCTAAAGTTGGTCAAGTTTTATGCTTAGCACTAGCATCTACAAGTGGGGTAAGTACTAACGAGGGGTGGTAAACAAGTGGTGATTAATTAAGTTCAATCACATGCCTTAGGATGACATTAAGATTATCTAGCTCAGGCAAAATTTAATGCTCTTGATGCAACCTTCAATTATATTCCTAGAATCTACAAGTCACTTAAGTAAACTCTAAGAGAAAGCTTTGATAAAGAAATAAAGTATACGTCTTACAGGTAAAACTAGGATTGGGTATCATCAAATGTGTCTAACTAAGCATGCTTAGTGCATTGCATAGGTTATCTAACTTTCATAATTGCAAGTGTTAACTTGCAAGGTTTCAAGTATTATCGTGCATAAGTATTAGTATAAGCTTGCCTTGAGCAGAGTAGTGGTTGAAGTTCTCCTCGGCTTCTTCCTCGTAGTATCCTCCTTCCTCCTCGTATCCTTGGTCGGTACTAGCGTCTATAAATAAATACGAGGTACACAATCACCAAACAATACTTAACTATTTTCAATCATCACGCAAAGGTGCACTATAGATGATCTAGCATCATCACTAACATTACCAGATTAAAGCTTTTGTCTTATTTATTTGAATTTGAGAAAAGTAATTTCTACTCATTGAAAAACTATTGAAGATTTAATATTCTCCTACTCAAACATGGGATCATGTTGACACATATCATCACCACATATTTCAGTACATGGGAATGTGATTTAAAGTGGTGTCACAATTTAATAAGGTTTAACCCTTTTATTTTAAATAATTAAAGTGACTAGAAATGCCTATGTGGCATCCTTTTGTTACTTGAACATTATTTCTGTAAGTAAACCCATATGTTTTTATATATTCTGAAAGGTATGATTAAATGTGATTTTTGAGAGTTGGAATCAACTCAAAAGCTATTATGGTTGAAATTTGAAAAATGTTTAAGTGCTGAAAAGCTTCTGCCTTGTTATTTTTACCAAGGGTGATCTATAGATCCAAATGACTTGAATCCAACGGGCTTGGATTAAGCATTTCAGTACCCTTCTAACAAAATTGGTTTCATGCAATTTGGTTCACTTAATCGAGCTGGGTTGATTTTTGAAACTAGGTACAGAACTGAGTTTGAATTAAAATAGAAAAATCTAAATTGAAACAGTTGGGATGCGCGGGAGATGCTAATGAGCCAGCCCAGTGTCACTCCGCAGCGCGGGGCTCAGCTGACAGGGGGGTTACACCCATCAGTGGTTCATAACACGTGAAGCGGTACAGGGCGATGTGGTTCGTTGGATTAGAAGGGCGATCAACGGCTGAGGGTCGTCGTCAACGATGAACATGTCACCGGCGAGCTCGAACCCTAGCGGCTCAGTGGGGGTCGTGGGAGGCTCACCGGGGCTCAGGCGAGGGTTGGCGATGGGGGCGAACGACGAAGTCGACGACAGCGATTCTCCTGGCACCGGCAGCTCCTCCTGGGGCGGCTCCAATCGACGGCGCCTCTCCTCCTCTATAGCGGCGAACTCCTGGGTGTGGGATGTTTCTGAGAGAGAGGGGAACGAACTGGTGTGAAGAAATCGAGCGGGGGTGGCCTCTATTTATAGTGGCGAGAGGGGACCGACGAGCGCGAGCTGAGCTCGTCGTGGTCGACGGCACATGCAGCTATCGGCGTGGGCGATGGTAGGGGCGGTTCTATGTTCCCTGGCGAAGCTCAACGACGTGGTGGCAAGGTGTGGGGCGGTGCTGATCGGTCGGAACGCTTCAACGCTCTGAGCGGGTCCGACGGAGGTTTTGACGGCGCACAGCGCGCGTGGTCCGCGCGGCGGCGAACGGGCATGTCTGCGGGGTTGCTGGGGTGGTGGTGATCACACGTGCACGCGGCAAGGGAGGCACACGGTCTGTGGGCATGTGTCGAGGGTGGCGCTCTGGCGCGCTCTCGGCATGCTCTCAGAGAAGTTTGGCATGGCTTGGGCGTGTGGTCCAATGGCTGGCATGGTTTAAGCGCTGGACAGGGGGTGGCGGTGGACGGTGGCATGCGTCCTAGACATGGTGTTTAGGGTTGGTGCTTGCTCTGGCTAGCTAGCCATGGTCGGCTAGAAAGGGTTCCTTCGGGTTGGCATGGCATGGTGTGATGGGTAGGGGATAGGGGTGGTCAAGGAACTGGTTGGCACTCGGGGAGACAAGTGTGATCAATGGTGAACAATGCTTAGCCAAATTACTGCTCAAAACAGTGAAGTTTGGCCAATTTGATTTTCTGTCTCTAAGTGTTTGATGAAATGGCCGCAAGAAATTTATTTTTGAATTTTGACAAGATTTTTAGTGGGTGTGCTAGGCATGTGTTGAGGATTCTGTGGGTGCTTGGGTTTTGAAAATTGAGCTTGTTTGGGTGGTTTTTGAAATAATGGGATCTTCCCATATGAGATAGATTCAATTTTAAACTATCATTTAAACTTAGCACTTGAATGTTTTTGGATGATCACAAAGTGGGCCTTGGTACCTTATTATGAGTACTAACAAGGGGTGCAAAGATCCATATATGTTTCTGTTGAGTTTTGAAAATTAGAGATAGCCAAAGTAGGCATGGGAGTTAATTTGGCAAAAATGACCATTCACTTAATTTATTCATTTTGAGTTCTTTGTCTTTGGGAAATGTTTGGGGATTGTTTAGCTGATGTTTATTTCACCTAAGAATAATTTTACAAGCAAAGAAACATAGAACCATGGCAATTCAAAAGAATCCAATTTTTTAATACACACACATATGAATGCTTTCATATTTTTAGTTGGGAAAGTTTTTGTTAACCCTAATTTTGATGATTAGAGTTTGATGATCCAATTTTAATATTTCTGGGATGTTACACTAACCCCGTCCCGAACCCTAGGGTTTGGGGTGGTGCCGGTGATGCCTCCGCTGCTTCTCTAGTGGTGCCATGGGGTGCTCGTGTGTTGCGGTGGTGGTGCTGCTCATCCTCAAGGTCTTATGTGGCCTCCACCTCGACTCTGTGTGGGTTGCAACGCCCCTTGAGTGCTCTCTGTGCCGCCGTGTGCTCGTAGGCCTCTCTGCTTCCTCTTCTAATCTACAACGAGGACCTTTGATGAGTTGGTCTTGATTTCCCCTTGTGATTGTTTGTCCTCTGCCCCTCCTGAGCTAGGCTGTGTGACTCTGCCATGTATCCCTAATTAGGGTTCATATCTTGTTCTAGGGTTCCTGCTTCTGTTTATTTGTATAAGATGAACTGGAACTAGTGGTGGTGCCTAATGATGATTGTGATCAATTACACTTAATTGCTCACTATGCTCATTTGATTATATGATGCTAGTGACTTGGTAGGTGTTGAATCCAGTTGGTAATTGAGCTTGGATAATATGGTAACATTACCGTGGAATCTTACTGATGGTGTTGGTGATTTGTGGTTCATCTACTGTCAATACACTAGTACTGACAGTAGCACTGTTAGTGATTACTCACTGTATCTAAAAATGTTGGCTTGTATGGTTATAACATACTGAGCTTAATCATTTTACTTTAGTGATGCTCTGAAGATTTATAGATAATCTTGATGATGATTTCTAGGTTTTGGTCTCAGGAAAATGATATCCAATGGCTTGCCATCTTATTTGTGAAAGCTATGTAATTGTTGTGCTTGGCTTTTAGAAGTAGTTCTTGTGACACCATCTTAATATGGCACACAAGTTATTGGGTTCTACTTCTGAGCTTAATTCTGACTATGCTTGAAATTTGGTAAATGCCAAAGATAAGATGAATCATATCTGCCTATGATGTTGGTCTGAGGCATAGGAACTAGTTTCCTATATTATTGTCCCTAATAGAATTGTTCAAGTATTATTATTGGTTACTGCATCTTGATTCCTAATTGGCTAAGATGGTTGTGACTCATAGATTAATATTGGTTCATAGGATTTGTAGATTCTGAGGTGCTACTCTACTAGGAGATGTGCCTAGAATTTTATGAGTTATGCTATGTACATGTTGGAATATATGAATTGTCTGTCATCTCCAGGATCTATGATGCTGGTCTGAGATCCTGGTTGATTTGTTAGAATTTAAGTGTACTCTTCATTTAGAAGATTCTCTATGATGGATTCGTCCCACTTGGGTGTTTTCTGAGATATCTAGATATAAAACAACACATGAATCTTAGTCTAGAGAAGATAATAAGATCATGTGATGGTTTTATTTCACTCACCACAACAGTTGATTTTTGCTAGTGTTGTGGCTGGTTGGTTTGGTTGGCTGGATCTTGCTGATGCTGCTGCTGGCTTGAGCTTGTCCTTCTCCTTCTGGTCCTGTATCCTGGCCTTGATCTTGCCCTTCACCTCCTAGATCATGTAACTTGGCCTTGCTGTCCACCTGATCCTCCCCCTCCTTATGTCACCATCTGGTGATACTAGGATGATCTTGTGTGTGGTGGCTGATGGTTTTCTTGGTTCTTGCTAAGCCTAGTGTGCTCCTGGTTTGGTGTTGAAAGTGATAAGGTTTTGCTGTGATCCTTGCCACGGCTGGGCTTTTCCTTTTGCTTGTGTAGTTGCTGCTGCTGTGTTGACAACTCTCACCATGCATTTAGGTAATTGTGTTGCCTGTGTGCTTGGTATACAGTTTGGATAAGATCGATGAGGTGTTTTACCTTTTGATCTTTTAACATTTAACTCTCCTGGTGAAACTTGCCCCTCTTTCTTGCTATAAAAATCTGTATAGTGGCTTATTTATGATGAAAGAACCATTCTTTCGTATTGGTGAACCTTGCTCCTTTATAATACTCAATGATGTAACATGAGAAGTGCACCTCACTGCTCTCCAGTGAGAGTATCCTAACAACTAATCTTTATTTTCCTTTTTGTTTTGTTTTGAATTTTGTTACAGGTACAAGATCAGGGTTTCAAGATTTAGTATAGGTTTAGATAGATAAGTAGGTTGTAAGATTTATTGATTCATTTGTAAATATTTTGTAATATCTTATTTTATTATTTTTGTAATATTATTGTAATAGTTTATTATTTTAATATCAATTATTGATATTTCTTTACTGTAATGAACTTCTTCATTACTGGAATGAATTCCTCTTTGTAAATTATTTATGAAATAAAGATAAAGAATAAGAATTCACTTCTTATTTAAATTACTTTATTTTTTAATTCTGTTATTTATTATTATCTCATTATTATAACAAATGATATTAATAAATAATTTTAAAATAACAATTCTTAATTTTTAAACATGAGTTCAAATTTCAAATTTAAATACAAATCCTCCCCTTCAAAACACATTTATACAAAACGATCATGTTAGAATTTATAACAATCACTCCCAATAGATATCCCTACACATAGAGACTGAAAGAAACTCTGATCACTTTAGGTCTTTATTTTGGCGAAAAATTTACCTGCATTTTACAGATGAATGCATGCATATGCACAAATTCCTAAATCTACCCTTTGTTGGTTCCTAAATGCTGGGATGCTACATTTCATACTATATGGTCTCTGAGCTATGGGTCCAGTTCGAGGGATTAATTCAATGATAAACTCGATATCCCAATCTGGGGGCATATCGGGAAATTCATCTGGAAACACATCGGGGTATTCACAGACTGCTCTGCCTTGGTCCAGGGTTGGTTGGGCTAAACTCTTGTTGCACTTGAATTGACGGGCAAGGTCTCTGACACATGCTCAACTGATACTCAGGTGCTACTGGTCATGGTTATGGCCTTCTTAGCACAATATATAAGTCCTTGATGTTTTGACATCCAATCCATTCCTAGTACTACTTCTAAAAGTTTTGTTCCGAGTACTATTAGATTGGCATAGAAATATATTCCGTGAATTCTGATAGGTACAGCCTTGCAAATTTTTCTAGCTTTGGTAGTTGAACTAGGTATTTGAACTATCATAAGATGCTTCAAATTTGTTGGTTGAATCTTACTAGTGCATGCAAATTCTTCTGTAACAAATGAGTGCGATGATCCAGAATCAAACAACACTATTGCAAGTACGGAAATAACAGAGAACATACCCAACACGACATCTGGCGCTTCCTGGGCTTCTTCAGCATTCATGTGGAACAGACGGCCAACACGGTTGTTCGGGTTGCCTGGGGTGAATCTCTTTCTAGGTTGGACACGACGCTGCTGCTGGGCAGGTGCAGTGGCATTGGATGCTGCAGCAATCTTCTTGGGGAACTCATTGGAATAGTGACCTGCCACTCCACACTCAAAGCAGGTGATTGTTGACTTGTCCTTTTCGGCAACAAGTAAGGCATTACTTCCAGCCCTTGGGGCAGTATTATTATTGGGATTGTTGGGACTTGGCAGTGCATGGTTGAAGTTATTGGGGTTGCCATGGTTGTAGTGGTTGTTGCCCTCCAGGTCTTCGGTTTCCTCCACTATGATTGGGAAAGTTCGGGCGGGTCATAGGTGGCCTAGTGTTTCTTGGTGCAAATCCAGCAGACGAACTGGGGCGATACTTTGGGGTATGGTGGGGTCCTGGTTGATGCATCATACGACGCTTACGGTTTTCAGTAGCTTGGTTGATCTTTCCTTCCATCTGGATTGCTGAATCAACTAAAGCTTCTAGATCAACAAACGGGATATTGACTAACACCGTCTGCATCTCATCATGCAAACCATTCAGAAATCTCTCCTTTTTCTTGGCTTCAGTACCAATCTCATTAGGGGCATACCTAGATAGAGACAGAAATCTGTCACGGTACTCTACTACAGTCATCCTTCCCTGCTTCAGCTCCTTGAATCCATCCCTCATTCGCAGGATCAAACCTGGTGGCACATGGGTTCGGTTGAACTTGAGTTTGAATTCATCCCAAGTCATCACCTGTCCTGCATTCATGGCGCGGGTGATATTCCACCATGCCCTTACAGAACCAGCCAGATAGTGGGTGGCGAACAGTACTTTCTCGGCCTCCTCTACTCCATCTACTTCCAAGTTGTTCTCAATAGTCTGCAGCCAGTCATCGGCATCTAAGGGCTCTTCTGACTTACTAAAGATAGGGGGATTGGTATTCTGGAAATTCTTAAGTTTGGATCCATGATGATCCTGATTTCCAGGGCCTTGGTTGTCATGTGCTAGTTGAGCGATCTGTTGAAGAGTGGCTAGATTGGCTTGATGCTCGGTTCTACCGGCTTCTTGGTCGGCTACTAACATTTGCAAGATTTGGACCATCAGTTCTTGAGATGAGCTTCTCCCTCCGTGAGGCATCTGAAGATTGAGTTAGATCATGAGACAAGAGGGAAATTTTTCTAAGGTTTATGGGTTTGGTTTTTAAAGCTTTTAAAATTTTGAGTACGGCTAAGGTTTTAAAGCAAACAACTCATTCTCATTCATTTCAATGTCACACCATACAAGAAACACATTCTCACACAGCACAACAACAAACAGATGGTTTTAAGAGCCATTCTGGAAAGCTACGATGTAGTGGGACCAGATACAACTCACACCTGCGATAGTGCTCAAGTGCTACTACTGATCAGAACTGGTGGCTTCTTCATCATCAATGAAGTCGCGGTCCTCATCATCAGTGTGGAACTCCTAGTCCATGTCCTCAAAGTAATCATCATCATCACTGAGATATGAGTAGGGATCTCCATGAATATCTTCCCCTTAATTCTCCCTTTCCTCAAGCTGCATCTCCTGATCATGGATGGTCTCCTCCCAGTCTGACACTTCGTGACAAAGGCGAGCAATGATGCGATCCTTCTTGTCACGCAGGTGGCGAAGTGACTTGCGCTCCTTCACGAGGATGTCGAAGGTCTGGTCCTTCTTGGCAGCAGCAAGTTGCTTCTCGTTGGCATCAGCACGAGCATTGTCCAGCTGCTTCTGAGTCTCATGAAGCATGCATGCAATATGGTCCACATGTTGCTTCAACTCAGGGTGACTTGGCAGATCTAGGGGTTGTCCATTGGAGTCACTTCTGGCGTAGTGAGCAAAGCGGATGCCAACGATCTTGTTGATATTCTGTCCACATAATTGGGCAAGTGCTTCCTGCATTGCTCTGGCCAGTCCATCGATCCAGTTGTTCTCTCTGATGTTGAAATGGATCTTCTCCAAGGTAGGTGGCTCCATCTTTCTGCGAAGATCGACAACTATCAGCAACTGCAGCTTCCCTCCGGGGTGATCATGGAGTTTAGCTCCATAGAACTCCGGATACAGGCACTCCATCAATTCCGCAAGCTGATTCAGGTCGTTCTCAAAGATGAGATTCCCTCCATTACCCAACTGGTAAAACTTGCTATAGGCTTAGTCCATCTATAAGCAATTTGAGAGGAGTAAGTTACATAAGTGTTTAAGTGTGCCAAATTTTAGGTAAGGTTGCAAAAAATTTAAGGAAGACATGACTCTCTTTTGGAAAGAATTTCAAGGGTAAGAGTGAGAATAGTGATGGGGATATGCCGAGTGGGGTATACCCAGCAGGACGTTCCTTACTGGATCATACTCCCAGTGAGTGGGCCTGCAGGACGGCGACTGGACTGCGACCCAAGAGGAAGCCAGGCGACTGGATGCTGAAGGCCCAGAAGAGTAGCTAGGCCTAGTCAGATTAGGTCAAAACCCTCCGAGTCCTTATCTAACTCGGTTGTAGATCTGTAAACCCTAGAGAGGTGACTCTATATAAACCTCCCTAGGGCACGCATAGAACTTATGTTCCATCATAAACCCCCTCAACTCGCCGCCTAGCCGCCGAGCTCGCCCTTTGTAATCTCTCATCAATACAATCTAGAAGGAGTAGGTCTTTACCCTCCGGGGGTCGAACCTGGGTAAAACCCTGTGTCTTTGCCGTCATCTTGCATCGCATATGGCTGGCCTCCCTTGCCCCTCATTCTACTACTCGCTGCCAATCACAGCATCTGCCGTGGCCATTCCCATGACAGTGGCGCCCATCGTGGGGCCTGGTCGATCAGGCCTATGTTCCGCGGCGAGACCCTACTTGCCCATCATCCGGATGATCGCCACCGGCCGCATGATCGCCATTGGTGAGATCCTCCAGATCTTTCCAAGCAGCTACATCCCGGCGTCATCGTCTCGGAGGACTTGGCACTCGTCGGCAAGTCGCTACCACGCGATCGGCTCTCTGAGAGCCAGGTCCGCACCCCATCCACCTCCTCACCTCCGAGTATGACTCGGCCAACAACAACGTGGCCGAGACTAGCACGGTCGCAGACGACGCGACCCATCACGATGATGCTGACTCGGCAACCCTGGCCTTAGTCGCCGGATCCATCACCGCCGCGTCACCAGCCGGCTCCATCACCTAAGTCTCCAACATCGGGGATTTCGAGGATCCGTCTATCCTCGGGATCTTCGACTCCGATTCTGGATCGGAGAACTCCGGCGACCTCTACGCCGGATCCGGTCGCTTCATCGTGTCCTACATGGCGGGAGGCACGAGTGCCCCGCCAGACACATTCTCCATGCCGATACCGCCAACCGCGATGGCGGGGGAAGTTGAGGAACTCCGCCTGCGCCTAGAGGATGTGATTAGCAAGGAACAAGCCGAGCGCGAAAAATTTCGCCTCGAGCAGGAGATAGCACAGGAGCTGTCGCTCTACCATCAACGCCGCATTAGGTCGCGCCTGAACCCAACCGTTCAGGCCATGCCCTGAACCCCGCCCGCATGGTCTAGCGGGTGGTCTGCGAGAACATGCCGCCAGGCTTCAGTGGCCGCCGTCCACCCAGAGCACCAAGGAGTGGAGCTCCCCCACCGCCACCAGGCCGCGTGCCCCCTCCCAACCAGCCGAGATTTCTCATCTCCCCGCAAGAGCGGGATGCAAACGGCCTCCCGTTGTACTCCACCCTGATGGCAACGTCATCGCGGGGAAGACAGCGGTCGCCAACCTCAACGTCATTGGGGAAGGCGCGCTGCAGATCCAGTACGCCAAGGCCCTACTCGCCAAGGCCATCGAGCGGCAGGTCGCCGGAGCTGACTCACGGGGGCGCATGTACTCCCGCTCGTCAGGAAGAAGGGCGGCCTCAAGCGGCCGCCCATCAATGGCAAACACCCTCAAGTGCCCGCCTCTCGAGCCCCTGTAGCACCAACCGCGTGTCGCGCACCCAACGCTCTCCTCCAACGAGCCACGTCCACCGAACAATACGGTCACCGCCAACGGGCATCCAGTCGACGCGCACACCCACATCATCAACAACCAGAGCTGGCGCGCTCGGTATCCCAACAACTCGAGGCACACCCTCACCAACCGCCATGACGGTGATCCAAGGGGCTCGCTCAGTCGAGTTGGCCCCCAGTGCTTCGGACCGATGATACGAGGTGAGAAATACCCGACGAACTTCAAAGCACCGAAGGAGATCAAAAAATATGATCCCACGTATGACTCAGCAGTGTGGCTGGACACATACCTTATGGCAATGGGAATCGCCGGACACACCGACCTCCTAGCCGCCCGCTACCTCCCCATGATGATGGAGTGAGCGAGTCGGCAATGGATCAACACCCTCCCCGTGGACAGCATCGATTCCTAGGAGGACATGCACGAAGCCTTCGTCGGACACTTTGAGGGCTCCTACACCCGCGCCACCACCATCGAGGACCTAGAGAGATGCGTCCAGGGACCCCACGAGTTGACCCGCAGCTGGAAATTAAGTTTTTCTGACCTCCATGCTAAGTAGGGTCTCCTATGGTCAGTATGGCTCTGATACCAACTTGTCAACACCCAGATTTTTAATCCCACATGCCTGTTATGTCGTAAATCGCAATCCCAGGATTACCATTTTTGTGAGACATAACAGATTGGTACCATAGTTCATAATCCATTACAAACCATAACAGTCTTACAAATAGTTTATCTCATGATCAAGTCTGATTACAATCAAAGCAGCGGAATAATAATAAAGTTAGCATGGTCGGGGCTCCATCTTCAGGGTCACATGCAATGCTGATGATGGGAGATGATCCTAGATATCGTAAGCGTCCTGCTGTCCATCCTCCTTGTAGTCTCCTTCATAGTCTGGCCATGGGAATAGCCATGGACAAAGCCATGAGTACTTTGAAGTACTTGCAAACTTTCACTAAAGCAGTAAGGCCATTCTACTAGGAATCCTAAGCTCTAGGTTTTTTTGCCACAAGCCAGTTTTCTAGGTTACTTAGGTGGAAATCTAGCTTCATCTCCACAACTTGTGGGGTCAAGTCAAAGTCATCTTTCAAGTCACGGGTCATTTTGGAAAACATCTGACAATGGAACAGTATGGCCATCCAAACTGTCCATAACCACAGAAGCGGCTATTCGAATAGTTTGACACTCTGCAGAGGTGGTACACTTTCACCACAACATTTGATACATCCGTCAGGAACAATCCTAAATCATCATACTTAGTATGCGAATAATCAATCCTAACCTTTCAATTACACAACCTAGTATAGGCACCTCCCCTATGAGTTTGGCCTCCCAACCATGACCATTTGTCATCTTGGGCACTACATAGGTGGACAGTCACATTCACAAGGTAGCCTCATCTCACCTCGTTCCGCAAGGCAACCCATACTAAGACATATAAACTTCCAGTCAAGCCCTACCCTAATTCGGGTATTGTGGTTGTGCGGTAAGCATTGGAATGGTATCACATACGTACCCAACCATCAGCTTTTATCAAAGTCAAGTCACATACTTTCTTCACCATCATGTTCAATTCATTGTGTCCATAACACATGTCAAAACATTTCATTAGAATGACTCATCATTCCAAGGTTTTCATAACCATTTGTTCCCATCTAGTGATCAAGTTTATTTTAGCACTAGCATCCATCAAGGTGGGGGTGTCACAATTTGAGGGGTACTAAAATGGTGTATCTACCTTCATCAAGCTCCAAGCTCTTGATGACACTTTCCTAATCTTCCACTAATCATCCAATTAATTAACTATAGAACAACTTTGCGAAAGGTAAAGCTTGCAAGTAAAATTGAGATTTGGTATAGTAAAAAGGGGTATCACAAAGGCTTGCAAGTGGGACTTGCATGGTTTAGCTTAGCTTGCTTAGATAGAATAGCTAGCATAATGTAGCTTGCCTTGGTTGGTGAGGTGGTCGAAGTTCTCTATGATTACAAGAAAAGGTGATAGAATTTTATTTATCTTATTTTTAGAAAAGTAATTGTAACATCCGAGTATTTAGGACCTAACGAAGGGTAGATTTAGGAATATTAATTGTTGCATGCATTCATTTGTGAAAATGTGGGTAAACTTTTCGCCAAATAAAAAAACCTAAGTGATCAATGTTTCTTTCATACTTTGAGATTAGAATTAGTCTTAAAGGGTGATTGTTATAAACTTTGAGATGATCTTAAGGAGTTATGTGTTTAAAATGAATTTGAATTTTAAACTTGAGTATTTGAATTATAATTTAAATGATTGAGATATAAGATTTGAAAATCTTAAATTAATTAAAAGATAAGTATTATAACTTAAATTTTATCCAAAAACAATATTGAATAGGAAATTCATTTCATATTATTAATACATAAATAAGTTACAAAGAATGTAGCCTACTGGAGTCATTCCAGACTTCACAATTTACAAAAAATAAAGAATAAGAATATTCTTGTCAACACCCGGATTTTTAAACCCAGATGCCTGTTATGCCATACATCGCAATCCCATGATTACCATTTTTGCGAGACATAACATATTTGTATATCACAATACATCATCCATTACAAACCATACATAAGGTCTTACACAAATAAGGATCTCATGATCCAGTTCTTAATACAACTCAAGCAGCGGAATAATGTAATAATAAAGGTAGCGTAGGCGAAGCTCCATCTTCGGGGTCACAGGCAATGCTGACGATGGGAGATGATCCTAGTTGTCGTAACCTTCCTGCGGTCCATCGTCTTGGTACTCCTCTTCATAGTCTGGCCACGGGAATAGCCAGGGACAAAGCCATAAGTATTCTTTAAGTACTTGCAAACTAATACTAACAATTTAAGGGGTTTTTTAGTTGTAGGATACTAAGCTCTAGGGTTGTTTTGCAAAAAGCCAGATTTACCTCTACTAAGTTCAGAAGCAAAGAAAGCTAGTTGAAGTTTTATAACACCTAAGTGGGAACTTGAATTTCATATCACAACCCTATTGTGGTCAAATCAAAGTCTCAATTCATTTCACAAGTCATTTTGAAAACATGTGACGGCGGAACAGTATGGCCACTCCAACTGTCCATAACCGTGGACGCGGCTATTCGAATAGTTTGACAGTCTGTAGAGATTGTACACTTTCACCAAAACATTCGATACATCCGTCAGGAACAAATACTGAATTCACCATACTCAGTATGCGGATAATCAATCCTAACCTTTCAATTACAAGCCCTAGTATAGGCACCTCTCCGGTGAGTGTGGCCTCCCAACCATGACCAACTGTCATCTTGGGTACTGCACAGGTGGAAAATCTTCACAAGGTAGCCTCAGCTCAGACTTTGGCCGTGCGGGAACCCATACTAAGGTATATAAATTTCCAGTCAAGCCCTACCCAATTTTCGGGTATTGTGTTGTACGGTAAAATTGGAATGGTATCGCATCCAAACAACCATCAGTTTTAAAAAAGGGCTAAGGCTCATGCCTCAACATTTTTGTCATAAAAATCATCTGGTGTTCGGAAACACATGTCAAAACATTTTAGTAGAATGACTCATCATTCCAAGGTTTTCGTAATCATTTTGACCAAGTATTCCCATCTAAAGTGGATCAAGTTTTAGGCTTAGCACTAGCATCTACAAATGGTGGTAAGTACTAATGAGGGGTGGTAAAGAAGTGGAGATTAATTGAGTTCAATATCATGCCTTAGGATGACATCAAGATTATCTAGCTTAGGCCAAATTTAATGCTCTTTATGCAACCTTCAATTATCTTCCTAGAATCTAAAAGTTACTTAAGTAATATCTAAGAGAAAGCTTTGATGAAGAAATAAAGTATAAATCTTGCAAGTAAAACCAGGATTGGGTATCATCAAATGTGTCCAACCAAGCATGCTTAGTGCATTGCATAGGTTATCTAACTTTCATACTTGCAAGTGTTAGTTTGCATAGGTCAACTCGGTTAGTAAGGCTTTCCTTGTGCAGAGCAGTGGTTGAAGTTCTCCTCGGCTTCTTCTTCGTAGTATCCTCCTTCCTCCTCGTATCCTTGGTCGGTACTAGCATCTATAAATAAATACGAGGTACAGAATCACCAAAAAATACTTAAATATTTTCAATCATCACACAAAGGGGTACTATAGATGATCTAGTATCATCACTAACATTACAAGATTAAAGCTATGGTCTTATTTATTTTATTTTTAGTAAAGTAATTTCTACTCATTGAAAAACTACTTAAGATTTAATATTCTCCAAACCAAACATGGGATCATGTTGACACCTGTCATCACCACATATTTCAGTACATGGGAATGTGATTTAAAGTGGTGTCACAATTTAATAAAGTTTAACTTTTTTATTTTAAATAATTAAGGTGACTAGAAATGCCTATGTGGCATTCTTTTATTACTTGAACATTATTTCTGTAAGTAAACCCAAATGTTTTTATATATTCTGAAAGGTATGAACAAATGTGATTTTTGAGAGTTGGAATCAACTCAAAAGCTATTATGGTTGAAATTTGAAAAAAAATTAAGTGCTGAAAAGCTTCTGACTTGATATTTTTACCAAGGTTGATCTACAGATCCAAATAGTTTGAATCCAACGGGCTTGGATTAAACATTTTAGTACCTTTCTAACAAAATTGGTTTCATGCAATTTGGTTCACTGAATCGAGCTGGATTGATTTTTGAATATAGGTATAGAACTGTGTTTGAATTAAAATAGAAAAATCTAAATTCAAACGGTTGGGTTGCGCGGGAAAGGTTAATGGGCCGGCCTAGTGTGACTCCGCAGCGCGGGGCTCAGCTGACAGGGGGGTTCCACCAGTCAGTGGCTCATAACACGCGAAGCGGTACGAGGCGATGTGGTTCGTTGGATTAGAAGGGTGATCAACGGCTGAGGGTCATCGTCGACGATGAACATGTCACCGGCGAGCTCGAACCCTAGCAGCTCAGTAGGGGTGCATAAGGGGCATACCAGGGCTCCAGAGACGATGTCAAGGCGGGCAAACGAATGAGTGGTCGATGGAGAGCTCAGGGATGGTCGAGGTAGCTCCGGGGGTGGTCGAAATCAACAGCTCCCTTCTTTTCCAGAGGCGGCCTGCGCCGGCGCAATTCCGGCGAGCTGCTGCTCCTCGTGCTCCGGCTAGAGGGTGGAATGATCAGTGAGGTGAGGGGAGTGGAATGGTGTGCTTCAATCGGCTGGGGGTCACATCCTTTTATAGGCTCGACAGCGAGACCGAGAGGGATGGACAGGCGATGGTGGTGACACGGCTACGGGCGGCTAGAGGCATGGCTAAGGTTGGCGATCGACGGGCGGTCTCCTGGCGATGCTCTAAGACTTGAATGCAATCTTAGGGGCGGTGGCAATCGGTCGGGAACGTGCGGTGCTCTGCAAGGCAGAGGCGGCGAACTCCGCGGCGTGCGGTGGCTACGGGGTACGGGCGATGAAACGATCATGTCTAGTGGTCTCCTGGGACGGTGGGGTGCATGCTGGCGGGCGGCAAGGGGTAGAGGTGGTCGGGTCGAGTGGGAACAGTGCGTCCACGGTGGCGCGCGTCGGCATGGTCGACAGTGGTGTGGGCACGGTGTTCCTGGCGGTTCTTGTCTCTGTCCTTGAGCTAGGGTTGGTCGAGAGGGGGCGGTGAGGCATGGGCTACCTCCCAGACAAGGTTGGCACAGCTAGTTCTTCCTCTAGCTTGCTGTCCACACTGGGGTGACATGGTGAGGCTCGGCCTGCTCACCATTGATGGCAATGGCAAGCTCACAGTGATGCTAGAGGTTAATAACTAAGCTAGATGATCTACTAGATGTTTGCTGTGAGCTAGAGAGGGGACAAGGTTGGCCAAAATCACTGCACACTATAGTGTTTGTGATTTGGTTGATTTGAATCTGCAAGCTGTTTGATGAAATGGCCGCAAGAACTTGAGTTTTGAATTTTGAAAAGATTTTTGGTGGGTGTGCTAGGCATGTGTTGAGGATTCTGTGGATGCTTGGGTTTTGAAAATTGAACTTGTTTGAGTGGTTTTTGAAATAGTGGGATCTTCCCATATGAGATAGATTCAATTTTAAACTGTCATTTAAACTTAGTATTTGAATGTTTTTGGATGATCACAAAGTGGGCCTTGGTATCTTATTATGTGTACTAACAAGGGGTCCAAAGATCCACAAATGTTTCTGTTGAGTTTTGAAAACTAGAGATAGCCAAAGTAGGCATGAGAGTTAATTTGGCAAAAATGACCATTCACTTCATTTGTTTATTTTGAGTTGTTTGTCTTTCGGAAAAGTTTGGGGATTGTTTAGATGATGTTTATTTCACCTAAGAATCATTTTACAAGCAAGGAAACATAGAACCATGGCAATTCAAAAGAATCCAAATTTTTAATACACACCCATATGAATGCTTTCATAGTTTTAGTTGGGAAAGTTTTTGTTAACCCTAATTTTGATGATTAGAGTTTGATGATCCAAGTTTAATATTTTTGGGATTTTACAAACCTTCCCCCCTTAAACAAAATCTCGTCCCGAGATTTGAAAAAGGACAAAAAAGATTACCTAGGATTTGAAGAGATCGGGAAACTCTGTCCTGATGTGATCTTCGCGCTCCCAGGTAGCTTCCTCTTCCGTGTGGTTGCTCCACTGGATCTTGAGAAACTTGATGCTTCGGGTTCTGGTAGTTCTGAAAGCTTCTTCCAAAATATGTATGGGTACTTCGGGATAGGTCAGGTCATCGTTGATTTCTATGGTCCGGTGATCAATATTCTTGAATACTTTCGTCTTCTCCGGAACTTCGAGGCATTTGCGAAGTAATGAGATATGGAACACATTGTGCACGGCTGACATTTATTCGGGTAGTTCCAATTGATAAGACACTTCTCCTCGATGGTTCAGAATCTTGAAGGGGCCGATATATCTGGGGCTAACTTTCCTTTCAGTTGGAAACGCTGCATTCCCTTCAATGGCGACACTTTGAGATACACGAAATCTCCGATGTTGAAGGCGAGGTCTCTACGTATCTTGTCGGCGTAACTCTTCTGTCTTGACTGGGCGGTCTTGAGGTGCTCACGAATCTTGTGAACTTTCTCTTCTGCTTCTCGTAGGATGTCGGGTCCGAAAATCTGACTCTCTCCTACTTCCGACCAGTTCAAAGGGGTGCGACACTTCCTTCCATACATGAATTCAAATGGGGCCATTTGCAAACTAGCTTGATAACTGTTGTTGTATGAAAAATCTGCGAACGGCAGACAGTCTTCCCATTTAGATCCATACTCTAACACACAGGCTCTCAAAATGTCTTCGAGTATTTGATTTACTCGCTCTGTTTGTCCGTCGGTGTGAGGGTGATAAGCTGTGCTGAAATCTAGTAGGGTTCCTAACTCTTCTTGGAATTTCTTCTAGAATCTCGAGGTAAAATGAGTTCCTCGATCCGATACAATGTTCTTGGGGACTCCGTGCAAACTGACGATTCTAGCGATGTATAACTCCGCTATCTTCGAACTCTAATATGTGGTCTTGACTGGTAAGAAATGGGCGACTTTGGACAATCTGTCCACTATGACCCAGATAGAGTCATTTCCCCTACTAGAAGTAGGCAATCCGGTGATAAAGTCCATTCCAACGGAATCGCATTTCCATTCCGGAATCTGCAGGGGTTGCAACAATCCAGCGGGTCTTTGATGTCCCGCCTTGACTCTCTGACATATATCACACTTGGCGATATAGCTTCCGATTTCTCTCTTCATCTTGTGCCACCAAAATTGCTCTTTCAAATCTTGATACATCTTCGTTCCTCTGGGGTGGATAGAATAAAGATTATCACGAGCTTCCTTCAGAATAACTTCTTTCAATTCAGAATCTGCTGGTACACAAAGGCGTCCTTTGTACCACAGAACTCCTTCGTCTTCGGTAAATCTAGGTACTTTGCCTGTACCGATACGACGCTTGATTCCGTCGATGCTAGCATTTCCTTTCTGCGCCTCCTTGATCTGGCTGATCAAAGTGGGTTAAAGTTCTATGCTAGCCAAAATCCTTCACTCACTAATTCCATTCGGAAATCTTCCATCTCCTTGTGCAAACTTGGTTGCTCCTTCAAAGTCATGGAGTTCAAGCGGCACGACAATCTGCTAAGGGAATCTACTACCACATTGGCTTTACCGGGTGATAGTGAATGTCCAGGTCGTAATCCTTGATTAGCTCAATCCATCTTCTCTGTCTCATATTCAGCTCCTTCTGAGTGAATATATACTTTAGGCTCTTGTGATCCGAATAGATCTCACAACGGTTTCCCATCAGGTAGTGCCTCCATGTCTTCAGGGCTAGAACTACGGCTGCGAGCTCGAGGTCATGGGTTGGATAGTTCTTCTCATGTTGTTTCAGTTGTCGAGATAGATAAGATATAACTTTTCCTTCTTGCATTACCACACATCCGAGACCGATCGTGGATGCATCACAATACACGTCAAAGGTCTTCGTGATATCCGGCATGATTAAGATTCGGGCTGAAATCAATCTTCTCTTGAGTTCTTGAAAACTCGCTTCACATTTATCCGTCTATTCAAACTTCTTGTCCTTATTCAGCAATTGGGTCATGGGTCTGGCGATACTCAAGAATCCTTCTACGAACTTGCGGTAGTATCCCGCCAATCCGAGAAATGCACGAACTTGGGTTTGAGTGGTTGGGGCTTGCCAATCTTCGACATCTTTCACCTTTGCAGGATCAATGGCAATTCCTCCGGATGATACAATGTGACTGAGGAATCCTACCTCCTGTAACCATAATTCACATTTGCTAAACTTGGCGTACAACTGATGCTCTCTAAGGGTTCCAAGAATGGTCCTTAGGTGTAGCTCATGTTCTTCTTCTGATTTGGAATAAATCAGAATGTCATCGATGAAAACAACGACAAACTTATCAGAAAGTCCATAAAAATCTTATTCATGAGATTCATGAAATAAGCGGGGGCATTGGTTAATCCAAAAGACATGACAGTATACTCATATAATCCATATCTGGTGGTAAAGGCAGTCTTGGGAATATCCTCTACACGAATCTTGAGTTAATGTTAGCCAGTTCTAAGGTCAATCTTAGTAAACACTTTGGCACCGGTCAACTGATCAAACAAATCTTCTATCTTGGGCAACGGGTATTTTTTCTTGATAGTGACATCATTCAACTTCCGATAATCTATACACAAACGGTTACCTCCATCCTTCTTATCCACAAACAAGACAAGTGATCTCCATGGTGACGCACTTGGTTGAATCAATCCAATTTCCAACATGGCATCTAGTTGCTTCTTCAGTTCTGCTAGTTCAGACGGGTTCATACTATATGGTCTCTGGGCTATGGGTCCTGTTCCGGGGATTAGTTCAATGATAAACTCGATATCCCGATCTGGGGGCATACCGGGCAAAACATCTGGAAATACATCGGGGTATTCACATACTATCCAGACTTGGTCAATGGTAGGTTGGGCTATACACTTGTTGCACTTGAATTGACAAGGTAAGGTTTTAGATACATGCTCGACTGATATTCCTGCTGTACTGGTCATGGTTATAGCTTTCTTGGCACAGTTAATTAACCCTTTATGTTTGGACATCCAATCCATTCTTAGTACTACTTCCAAACCTTTAGTTCCGAGTACTATCAGATTAGCATAAAAATCTATGCCATGGATTCAGATAGGGACGGCTTTGCAAATTTGCCTAGCTTTGGTGGTTGAACCGGGAATTTGAACAATCATAACATGCTTCAGTTTGGTTGGTTGAATCTTACTAGTGCATGCAAATTCTTCGTTGAAAAATGAGTGCGATGCACCAGAATCAAACAAAACTCTAGCAAGTACTGAATTAACAGAAAACATACCTAGCACGACATTTGGCGCTTCCTGGGCTTCTTCGGCATGCATGAGAAAAAGACGGTCGTTGCGGTTGAGCAAATTCCCTGGGGCAAACCTTCTTCCAGGCTGAACATGACGCTGTTGCTGAGCTGGGGCATTTGCATTGGGGGCTGCGACATTCTTCTTGGGGCACTCGTTGGAGCAGTGACCCTTATTTCCACAGTCATAACAAGTCACTTGCGACTTGTCCTTTGCTGCAACAGGCACAACATTGCTTCCAGTCCTCGGGGAAGTGTTGGTGTTGGAGGCAACATTGTTGTTGTTGAACTTGGGTGGTGCACGGTTGAAATTGTTAGGGTTGCCGGGGTTGTTGTGATTTCCTCCGGGCCTTGGGTTTCCACGGTTGGGATAGGTCGGACGGTTCATCGTGGGTCGGTTGGTTCTCGGGGCAAATCCTGGAGATGGGTTGGGCGATACTTTGGGGTATGATGGGTTCCTGGCTGATGCATCAGGCGGAGCTTGAGGTTCTCATAGGCTTGGTTGATCTTTCCTTCCATCTGGATGGCAAAGTCGACAAGGGATTCAATATCCACAAAGGGGATATTGACCAACACCGTCTGCATCTCATCGTGCAGACCATTCAGGAATCTTTCTTTCTTCTTGGCTTCGGTGTCGATCTCATCCGGGGCTTACCTAGCTAATGACAACAATTTGTCACGGTATTCCACTACGGTCATCCTTACTTGCTTCAGTTCTCTGAATTCATCTCTTATCCTCTTGATCAAACCCGGTGGCATGTGGGTTCTGCTGAACTTGACCTTGAATTCCTCCCAGGTCATCATCTGCCCTCCGGTCAATGCACGAACGCTGTTCCACCATGCTCTTGCATCTCCGGCTAGATAGTGGGTGGCGAACAGAACTTTCTCGTTAGCTTCCACTCTGGCGACTTCCAGGTTGTTCTCCATGGTTTGTAGCCAATCATCTGCATCTAAGGGGTCTTCCGACTTAGTGAAAACAGGTGGGTTGGTATTCTGGAAATTCTTGAGCTTAGATCCATGGTTGTCCTGATTTCCTTGGCCTTGATTGTTGTGGGCCAGCTGAGCTATCTGCTGAAGGGTGGCTAAGTTGGCTTGACGCTCGGCTCTTTCAGCTTCACGGTCAGAAACCAACATTTGCAGGATCTGCAACATCGGGTCCGGGGATGAACCACTTCCTCCGCGAGGCATCTGAAGATTGAGATAGATCATGAGAAAAGAGGGAAATTTCTAAAGTTCAGGGACTTTGAAAAGTTTTTAAAGTTTGACTCAGATTTTCTAGCAACTTGCTTTTCATTCATTCATTCATTCATAGCACACGTTACAACACACACCACAACAAAGGAAAAACAGATGGTTTTAAGAACCATTCTGGAAACTACGATACAGTGGGACCGAATACAACTCACTACGCTAGTGCTCAAGTGCTACTACTCCTCGAAGTCGGTGTAATCGTCATCCTCATCATCCTCATCGTCATCGATGAAGGCGAAATCCTCCTCATCGGTGAAGAAGTCCATGGCCTGGTCCTCCAGAAAATCATCATCATCGCTGAGATAGGAGTAGGGGTCTCCACGAAGGTCTTCTCCGGCATTCTCTCTTTCCTCCAACTGCATGTCTCTCTCGTGGATGGTCTCCTCCAAATCCGAGATACGGTGGCGAAGACGAGCAATGATGCGCTCCTTCTTGTCGAGATGACGGCGGCGAGACTTGCGATCCTTCGCTAGCATGGCGACGGTCTGATCCTTCGTCCGGATGATGGCGGACTTGTGGTTGGAGTAGTCACGGGCATTGTCCAGTTCTTGCTGACGCTCGTACATCATGAAGCTAGGGTGGTCCAACTGAGTCTTCAGCTCGTGGTGGTATGGGGCTTCCAGTGGCTCTCCCATAGCATCATGCCTTGGACAAAACTCAAAGCGGGTACCCTTGATCTGGTTGATACTCTACCCACACAGATGGGCAAGAGCTTCCTGCATGGCCCCGACAAGTCCATCGAGTCAGTTGTTCTCTCTTAAGGTGAACTGAATTCCCTTGGCAGTGGGAGGTTCAATCTTTCCTCGGAGACTTGCAACAACTAGCCATTGCCGATCTTCTCCTTCCTGATCATTGAGCTGAGCTCCGAAGAACTTGGGGTGTGGATGCTCCAGAAGTTCCGAAAGCTGGTTCAAATCTCGCTCAAAGATGAGGTCTCCTCCATTCCCCAGCTGATAAAACTTGTTGTACTTCACGTCCATCTATAAGAGTATAGGATGAGTAAGTTAGTAGAGTGATCAAGTGTGTCAAATTTTATGTATTTTGCAAGAGTTTTTGAGGACCATGAATTTTCATGAAAGAATCAAAGTGATAAGAATGGGAATAAGTTTTTGTAAATATTTGCTTCTTTTGGTTTTGAAACTAAGTTTTTGATTCAAACGTCCAGTCTAACTAGGGTCTCCTATGGTCAGGATGGCTCTGATACCAACTTGTCAACACCCGGATTTTTAATCCTAGATGCCTGTTATGCCATACATCGCAAACCCAGGATTACCATTTTTGCGGGACATAACAGATTTGGATATCACAGTACGTCATCCATTACAAACCATACATAAGGTCTTACACAAATAAGGATCTCATGATCCAGTTCTTAATACAACTCAAGCAGCGGAATAATGTAATAATAAAGGTAGCGTAGGCGAAGCTCCATCTTCGGGGTCACAGGCAATGCTGACGATGGGAGATGATCCTAGTTGTCGTAACCTTCCTGCGGTCCATCGTCTTGGTACTCCTCTTCATAGTCTGGCCACGGGAATAGCCAGGGACAAAGCCATAAGTATTCTTTAAGTACTTGCAAACTAATACTAACAATTTAAGGGGTTTTTTAGTTGTAGGATACTAAGCTCTATGGTTGTTTTGCAAAAAGCCAGATTTACCTCTACTAAGTTCATAAGCAAAGAAAGCTAGTTGAAGTTTTATAACACCTAAGTGGGAACTTGAATTTCATATCACAACCCTGTTGTGGTCAAGTCAAAGTCTCAATTCATTTTACATGTCATTTTGAAAACATCTGACGGGGGAACAGTATGGCCACTCGAACTGTCCATAACCGCGGATGCGGCTATTTAAATAGTTTGACACTCTGCAGAGATTGTACACTTTCACCACAACATTCGATACATCTGTTAGGAACAAATCCTGAATTCACCATACTCAGTATGCGGATAATCAATCCTAAACTTTCAATTATACGCCCTAGTATAGGCACCTCTTCTTTGAGTGTGGCCTCCCAACCATGACCAACAGTCATCTTGGGTACTGCACAGGTGGACAATCTTCACAAGGTAGCCTCAGCTCAGACCTTGGCCGTGAAGGAAACCATACTAAGGTATATAAATTTCCAGTCAAGCCCTACCCAATTTTCGGGTATTGTGGTTGTACGGTAAAATTGGAATGGTATCGCATCCAGACAACCATCAGTTTTAAAAAAGGGCTAAGGCTCATGCCTCAACATTTTTGTCATAAAAATCATCTAGTGTTTGGAAACACATGTCAAAACATTTCAGTAGAATGACTCATCATTCCAAGGTTTTCGTAATCATTTTCACCAAGTATTCCCATCTAAAGTTGATCAAGTTTTAGGCTTAGCACTAGCATCTACAAATGGTGGTAAGTACTAATGAGGGGTGGTAAAGAAGTGGAGATTAATTGAGTTCAATCTCATGCCTTAGGATGACATCAAGATTATCTAGCTTAGGCCAAATTTAATGCTCTTTATGCAACCTTCAATTATCTTCCTAGAATCTACAAGTTACTTAAGTAATCTCTAAGAGAAATCTTTGATAAAGAAATAAAGTATAAAGCTTGCAAGTAAAACCAGGATTGGGTATCATCAAATGTGTCCAACCAAGCATGCTTAGTGCATTGCATAGGTTATCTAACTTTCATACGTGCAAGTGTTATCTTGCATAGGTCAACTTGGTTAGTAAGGCTTGCCTTGTGCAGAGCAGTGGTTGAAGTTTATAAGGTTCCCAACCTTTAATAAGGTAGAGACCCCTGTGTTTACAATGCTAGTCCCTGGATCAGTAGCTAGCATCCATAGTTAAGATGTAATATGAAGAAACAAAGGTCATAATACAACTTTATAACCAGGAATAAAATAATTTATTACATCTTACATAGCTCATTTGGCTATCTCATTACAATGTAGCAGAATATAACAATAGCATGGGGTCCTTCATCTTCAAAGTGCCACAGGCAGACATGTTGGTTGTAGAATTGTAATCCTAATCAATAAACTTCACTAACATCAAACAAACCTGCAACATAATAAGTTACAGCCATAAGTGTCGTGGTATTGCACGGCAGATGCTACTGGGGGTAGCTTACGTAGAGGGAGCAAGGCGATGTAGGAGAATCCGGGTGCGAGATTGGCACACGATGTACCAAGGTTCACGTCCCCTCGGTGGAGGATCGCTACGTCCTGCTGTCAATCCAGTATATGATCATAGATTGGTTTACAAGAGAGCCGCCATAGGCAGAGGGAGAGACTAGATCTAATCTAATGTGGGGGAAGATACCCCGTGGGGGTGCCCCTGGTGGCTTTATATATGCAGCCACCTAGGGTTTACAAGTGCACTAATGGGCTTTGTATTGGAGTCGCCGTGTTGGGCCTCCAGTCGGCGCCACTCGTCTGGGTCCAGCGTGCGCCAGTCGCCGAATTGGGAGAGTCGACCCGCTCAGGGCTAGGTTTCAGTCGGCTCGATCCAGCTGGCGAATCCGCTTCGTGGGTATACCCCGATTGGTATTCCCCCATCAGTAGTCCCCGAGCGCGTCGTCGATTCGGCGCGGGCTTGAGACAGGTCGCGGAGAGTCTTGACGATGGGTCGTGGCGAATCGGCGACGAGCTCCTGAACAGAGAAAAGAACCGTGAAGCGGGAGGCAGTCGGCGTGAGCTAGTCGGTGGTGGCCAATTGGCGAAAGACACGGGGTTTCGGAGAAGCCGTTAGTTCCGGCGAGTCCCTGAACGTGAAGCGTGCCGAGTCCCTGAGCATGGCGAGTACGCGAGGGACCGGTGAGTGGCGCTGTCTGTAGCACGCCGAGTCCCCGAGCGTGTTGAGTACGCGAGGGCAAGTCCGCGGTGGCGAGTCCCCGAGCATGTTGAGTACGCGAGGGCGAGTGTCCGCGGTGGCGAGTCCCCGAGCGCGTTGAGTACGCGAGGGCGAGTCCGCGGTAGAGAGTCCTCGAGCGTGGCGAGTCCGTGATGATTGCGAGTCCGCGAGGGTAGAGTCCCCGAGCGTGGCGAGTCCGCGATGATTGCGAGTCTACGAGGGGAGAGTCCCCGAGCGTGGCGAGTCCGTGATGATTGCGAGTCCGCGAGGAGAGAGTCCCCGAGTGTGGTGAGTCCGCGATGATTGCGAGTTCGCGAGGGGAAAGTCCCCGAGCGTGGCGAGTCCGCGATGATTGCGAGTCCGCGAGGGGAGAGTCCCCGAGTGTGGCGAGTCCGCGATGATTGCGAGTCCACGAGGGGAGAGTCCCTGAGCGTGGCGAGTCCGCGATGATTGCGAGTTCGCGAGGGGAGAGTCCCCGAGCGTGGCGAGTCCGTGATGATTGCGAGTTCGCGAGGGGAAAGTCCCCGAGCGTGGCGAGTCCGCGATGATTGTGAGTCCGCGAGGGGAGAGTCCCCGAGCGTGGCGAGTCCGCGATGATTGCGAGTCCGCGAGGGGAGAGTCCCCGAGCGTGGCGAGTCCGCGATGATTGCGAGTCCGTGAGGGGAGAGTCCCCGAGCATGGCGAGTCCACGATGATTGCGAGTCCGTGAGGGGAAAGTCCCCGAGCGTGGCGAGTCCGCGATGATTGCGAGTCCGCGAGGGGAGAGTCCCCGAGCGTGGCGAGTCCGCGATGAAGTTGATCGCGCTGTTTCTGTTAGCGAGTCTCTCGTCTTGGCCCGGGGGGCCAGTCGCATGGCGACTCCAAAGATGGCTCTCGGCTTGGCGTTCTTCCTGGACGATCCGAGGCTCAGTTTGCTCTCTCGGTTAGCGTTTTTTGTGGACAATCCGAGGCTCGGTTTGCGAGTCCTCGTCCGCACTACTTGGCCATTGCGAGTCACTCTTTCAAAGGTTGACAAAGGCGAATTGATTTTTCCCGAGGGGAAGAGAAGCCCAGTGGTGAGTCCATGCAGCGTGGCATGTGACCCTCTCTGGCGACTCGGACGATGAAGGTCCCTTAGTAGGCACGGCGTATGCATTCGACGTAGCCGGAAAGGGTCGACGCGGCGGACACAGGGTCGACGCGGCGGATGGAGGTCGCGCTATGGCGAAGTCGACGCGGCGGACAAGGGGTCGATGCGGCGGACAGAGGTCGCGCTATGGCGAAGTCGACGCGGCGGACGGAGATCGCGCTATGGCGAAGTCGACGCGGTGGATACGGGGTCGACGCGGCGGACAGAGGTCGCGCTATGGCGAAGTCGACACGGCGGACGGAGATCGCGCTATGGCGAAGTCGATGCGGTGGACACGGGGTCGACGCGGCGGACAGAGATCGCGCTATGGCGAAGTCGACACGGCGGACGGAGATCGCGCTATGGCGAAGTCGACGCGGCAGACACGGGGTCGACGCGGCGGACAGAGGTCGCGCTATGGCGAAGTCGACGCGGCGGACACGGGGTCGACGCGGCGGACGGAGGTCGCGCTATGGCGAAGTCGGCGCGGAGGACACAGAGTCTATGCGGCGGACGGAGGTTGCGCTATGGCAAAGTCGACGCGGCGGATAGAGGGTCGACGCGACGGACGGAGGTCGCGCTATGACGAAGTCAACGCGGCAGGCGAGTCCGCAACGGGCAAGTTTCCGAGCCTAGCGAGTCCGCGTTTGAGCGTGTCCGCGTGTAGGCGAGTTCTGCAGCATGGCGAGTCCGCGCTGGGCGAGTCCGCGACACGGAAGTAGCCGAAAGCGGCAAACGAGTCCACGAGGGGCTAGTCCCTTGCGGACGAGCCCATGGTGGCGAGTTCGTGGTAGGCGAGGCGAGTCACCGATTAACGGATGCGCCATGATGGTCGTAAACCAACTAACCTGTGTATATATACAAGTCTGAAAGTACAAAAATCTTCATGTAAATATATTATGATAGAAAAATAGTTGGATAGATATCACCAGATATTTTTGTGTATCTATTTGGTGATCTCCTCATGGCTGGCGTCGGCAAGTGCCCTGAATTTTACTATCCGTCTACCTCGAAATCTTAGACTCGCCGATTGCTCGAGACATGCATAGCAAATAAACACACACGTGCGTGGTGAGTGAGTCCAAATAAGATAATCAATAAGAGAGGGCAAGCGATTGCATCTAAAGGAATAGAAATAGAAGAAACCCATCGGCCCTTTGCTGTTTTGGTTGAATGAAGTCTGATCTTTTTCTCGGACGCGCTGATGCGGTAGTGCGTGTGAGGAGCGACACTGGGATCGAGATCGAGATCCTTTGTAGGCGGAGCTATTCCTTGACACATGTGGGAGGACGGAATCGGCATCGTGCGTAGAGAACGCGAGTCGACCGCAGTCACGTCAGCGGCTGCAATTCCATCGATCCCAGACGCCAACTTGGTCCTTCTCATACTTGCACACACAAAGCGATCGGTAGTAAATAGGAAAAATAAAATAGAATAAACAAGAGAAGGTTCTATGAAGAATTATTATTCTATCCTTGTATGGATCACATAGTTCCACAAGCTTCTTGTTCCTTCGACCCAAACTTTTGATCGCTGCCGGCCTGACGGGCTGTGCTGGCCTTGCCAGGCACTAATCAAATCGATTTCTCATTGCATGTACCAATACGTATGCGTAGATCTGAATAAAATAAAAAACTAGCAAGGCAATCAATGAGAAGGGATTTAATTGAAACTTAGCTTCCGTAAAGAACCGACAGGCCGCGCATGATCGTTTCATCGGAGCGACCTCATGTTGGACGGCAATTGGTCGGAACCGGATTGATGCGACCTCGCGGTAAGGGATCTCGCCCGGATTATCATCCTCCAAGCACCGCTTGCCCCACGGTGGACGCCAACTGTCGTGGTATTGCACGGCAGATGCTACTGGGGGTAGCTTACGTAGAGGGAGCAAGGCGATGTAGGAGAATCCGGGAGCGAGATTGGCACACGATGTACCCAGGTTCACGTCCCCTCGATGGAGGATCGCTACGTCCTGCTGTCAATCCAGTATATGATCATAGATTGGTTTACAAGAGAGCCGCCGTAGGCGGAGGGAGAGACTAGATCTAAACTAATGTGGGGGAAGATACCCCGTGGGGGTGCCCCTGGTGGCTTTATATATGCAGCCACCTAGGGTTTACAAGTGCACTAATGGGCTTTGTATTGGAGTCGCCGTCTTGGGCCTCCAGTCGGCGCCACTCGTCTGGGTACAGCGTGCGCCAGTCGCCGAATTGGGCGAGTCGACCCGCTCAGGGCTAGGTTTCAGTCGGCTCGATCCAGCTGACGAATCCGCTTCGTGGGTATACCCCGATTGGTATTCCCCCATCAATAAGGGTCAATACATTTGAATTGTATTGGCAAGTGATACTATGGTAGTATAGTGGAGTCTATCATCTATATGCATTTGGCTAAGTGTAGCTTAGGCTTGCTTTTCTCAAAATAGATTTTCCTTATCATTTGAAAACACTAAGTTTTTGCTTGACAAAAATCACCCAAGGCATCTTCCAATAGAAATTGGTGATCCTTCCACCCTTGTTCAACCACAAGATTTTAACTTAAAAATTGGGATGAGGAGATTCTTGATAGCTTCCATGTCTTGATGCTCAAATTGTCCTTTACCAGGGACATGGCTAAGTACTTAGATTTTACACTCTGCAGAGGTGGTGCACTTTCCCCACAAGACTTGGTTTCACCAAGACAAGATCTTTCAGAAGCCTTCCCTTAGACCAGAATGGACGCGCTCCAACCTATCAATCCCCTACCACCAACTATCCATTTGGCTAAGTTATTGCAACCTATATGATCCAGCCAGAGCCCATAATGCCAAGTGGCTGCACTTGAAGCTTCTCAACATTTGACATCTCAAATCTCTTTGTTCCTGGGTGGCCATCCACAAGTGAGATACACAAGGTAAACCATAAAAATGGGCCTTGTGAACCACTCAACATAACCCATTCACAACCATTCCACCCAGGTAATTCATTCACTTAGTTGTTTTATTAAACAAAACACAAGTCCTTGACTTAGAAATATTCCATAGTATGAATATATATTCCACCCTTGTTTTATACTAGCTAAGCTAAGCATGATAGTAGTAGGAATCTTAACTTAGGAGATTCTACTAAGGTTTCATCTACTAGGATTTCCCATGGCATAGTTTACACTTAGCAAAAATTCCATGCAAGTCCTACTTAGAAATATCACTAATGCATAGTGAAAATAATGGGACAAAAGTATGAAGCATCACTTGCCTTTTTGGTAGAGAATATAAGTTCACTCCTTGATCTTTGCAATGTTCACACTCTTAAAATCACTACAATTCAATCAAGCAAGCAATATTTTTAATCTACCATTCAAGCAAAACATCACATAAAATGATAGAAACAAAACAATGCATGCAAGCATGCTAAAGATTTTTTTATTTGGAGAAGTGGTTTCTAATAGGTTATAAACATTTGAAAACACCTATTTATCATTTTATAAAGTGGCAAAATCATTTGTAAAAGATTTCACTTCATAATCCATTTTTAAACCAAGTCATTATTTTATGTGGTTGAAAATGTCTTTAGCAAAGTAATAGTTTTATAGGGTTCACCAAATACATTTTCAAATCATAAAACTTGGTGTTTGGGGTCAGAGAGTTTATTCCAAAACATTTCCCAAAGGTTTTCTTCAAAAATCATTTTTAACAAATAAACAATATTTTTATTTGACTAGAAATGGTTTAAATCAAAAGTTTATTCTTTTGCTTCACCAAATATATTTTTTAAACCACAAATTGATTTCTATGGTCAGTAGGTTCAAAACAAACCATTTTCCAAAGGTTTTATCTCAAAAATCATTTTAGAACAATTTTTATATTCTAAATAGGCATACACAAGTTTCTGTAAAAACAATCAATTCAACAGAAGCATTTTACTAAACAAAGTGCATGGTCAGAAAGTACTTGTCTTGCTGATTCCATTGATATAAAATTTGCAAAATTTGGACGTGTGGTTTGAAAGTTATGAATTTTTCAAATTGGCATATCAAATAGAACATTTCTGTTTTTATTCAAACAGACAGGGCCACGTGGCGCTTTCCTACTGGTGCGTACCGTTTCGCGCGGATCAGCAAACACAGCCGTTAGATCTAATTACATTGCACGGCTCAGAGGCTCTCGTACCCCTTCGGGTTGGTTTCTTTCCTAGCCACTAGATTGAGATCGGACGGCGCTCAGCATGCTTGCCAGAGATGGGCGGCGCTGGTGGCGGCAGGTGGCGGCGGAACGGTCAGACGGTGGCGCTGTCGATGCTACAGGAAGCGAGAGAGCGAGGGCAGATGCTCACCAAGTTCGTCGTGGCGTGGGAAAGTTCAAGGTGCCTGCTGTTTGTCGAGGGGCGTGCTGGAGTTGCGTGGATTGCTCGCCGGAGAGATGTCTGGCAACGGGCACGCACTGTCGTTGTCGGGGACGAGGCTACAAGGTGCGCCAATGCAAAATAAAGGGTGCGTTGGATGCGTAAGAGAGTAGGGAGTGTGGGAGCTTCAAAGAGAGGGGGCGGCGCGGTCAGAGGCTACCTGGAGGCTTCGTCGGAGAAAAAAGCAGACGGCGGCGCTGCTAGTCGTCGTCGTTGCCGATGCTGGGGGGCACGCACGAGCAAGTCGGGGGTGTAGAGAGAAGCGCCAGGGTCTGGGGGTCAAGCTCGGGTGCTCGAGGAGGCGAGGGGCGGCAGGGTTTGGCCGGAATTGTCGTCGGAGGCAGTGGAGCTTCGGAGATGATTCCGAGCAGCCTGGTGGCTCTCGAGGCGTGAGGTTTGGGGGGAAAGGAAGAGAGGAAACATGCGCTTAATACTGCGTGGTCACGGGGAGGATTAAACGCGGCAGTAACAAGTATTGACGCGAGCTTTTAACGGCAGAAACCGCCGGTGAGGTTTGCGCGCGGGTGATGACGAAGGGAGCTAGCGGTGGGGCCTGGCGTCAGCGAGAGAGGAAGAGGGGAGATGGGGTCCACGCGTCGGTGACTCAGCGGGTCGATTTCTGAGTGAAAACGATTCGCTGCGGGTGGGGTGGGGAATGGGCTTGTTGGGCCTTGTTGGGCTAGCTGGGCTGGCTGGGTTCGTTTCCATTTTTTTTGTACTGCTTCGTTTTTCTTTTTCTGTTTCTAATATTCTGTTTTGATTTTGTTTAAACAATTTAAACATTCATTTGAATTCAAATCTTTGCCAAATTTTGTGAAGACTAAAATACTGATTAATAGTATATTCTGAAGTCAATTTTTGGGATAAAACTTTATTCTTTTTTGGGGTCTTTTAATTATTTAAAATAGGCTCTAGTTTTAATTAAATAAGATTTAATAATATTTTTAAATCTCCATTTGAATTCAAATCATCACCAAACTTTGGTTGAATCTTAATTCTGTTTATCAACATATTTCAATGTTCAAAATAGAATAATGATTTTATTCTTTTAGGATCTATTCATAATTAAATAAAAAGTCCATAGTTTTTAACTCAAATAGGTTTTAATTTATTTTAAAACTCTTTTTGAAATCTAAATAATATCAAAATCTTTTTAGTAGGTTTCATTTCGAAAACCAAAACACTTGGAAATCTTATTTAAAATAAATTAACAAGTTTTAGTGTTTATTTGAAATGGAAAAACCTTTACTTTAATAAAAATGGATATTAACAAATCCTCATTATTTTATTTAAATAAACCTTTACTCTTTTTACCAAATAGACATATTTTATTTCAAAAGCTTGGCCAAGATCTAATTTGGCTTTATAAAATAATCTTTATTATAATTCTACCTTTGCTTTTGAAAATCAAATCTTTTTATTAAAAGATCTAAAAATAGTGATTCCAACTATTTTAACTTTATTTATTAATTGTTTATCTTTTGAAATCCTTTTAGGATTTTATTTGACCCAAAATAGGTTTTGATGTTTCCAATTGGAATCAAAAAGTTTCTTCTCACCCTAAATTTCAACAATTATTTATTTTGTTTATTTATTTTTCACATTACAAGATTTGGAAAATCTTGGGATGTGACAGGCTACCACCCTTAAAATAAATCTCGTCCCGAGATTTGGGAAGGCTAGGGGTTACAAGTTGGCTCAAAACAACTAGGGTACTACCACCCTTAAAAATTTTCCAACTAGATTACTTCTTGGCTTGCTTGGGATCTTGTTGAAACTTCTCTGGACACTTGTTTGCATAATGGCCTAGCTCTTTGCATTTGAAACACATCACTTGGATGATATCTTTCTTTTCCTTTGGTATCATTGCCTCTTGTTTGTTTCCTTGGTTCTTTTTCTTTTCTGGGCAATCACTGGCATAGTGTCCCATTTCTTTGCAATTGTAACATTGCAACTGGCGTATGTCCTTCTTCTTCTTCTTTTTGGGTCTCTCCAAAGCTAGGAGTTCTTCTAGTTCATGCTCTTCAAATTTCACCACAAAGGTGGGAAATCTTTCTCTCTTCTTAAGGCAGTTACTAGAGATATGACCTTCTTCTTCACAAGAGTAGCAACACTTTGTGATCACTTTGGATTTGGCCTGATGGTGTATAGTTTTGACTTTGCCTTCATCCTTCTTGGTATAAGTTGTTCCTTCATGAGGGTTTACAATCTGTTGATGCACTCCACCTTGTTTCCTTTGTTGAACTATGGAATAGATGGGGCATTGAATAGGGGTTTGACTATTTCCTTCACATAGGAAACAAGTAGCTTGAGATGCGGGGCATTGATTGGTTGGATGTTTCTCTTCACAATTGGGGCATTGATCTTCATGCTCTTTGGAAGTGTGATCCTTGTCTCCACAAATATTGCAAGCTTGGGTTCCTTCTAGAATATCATCCTTGACATCCTTGTTGTCACAAACTCCTTGAGAAGAGTTGTCTCCCATGTTGATCATTTGATCTGTCATCTTATGCAACAATTGGGTTTGAGTTTCCAAAAACTTTGCATGGTTGGATCTAACTCACTAGTGTTGGCTAAAAATTGAGCTGTCACTTGGTTCAACTGGGTTTGGGTTACTATGAGTTCTCTCATGTTGTCCTCTTGGTTGTTGTTGTTGTTGTCACCATTCTTGATGTTCGAGTTCCTTGGAGTAGTCATCTGTTTTGGTTGGATTGGGATTAGAATAGGCAAAAGATTTCTAAGGGAATAATTCTAATCACACACATCACAATTCACACAAGTAATGTGCAAGAAATCACAAACAAACATTCCACTCAAACAACAAGTTTCAAGCATATTTTTAGGCAACCAAAAATATTTTTGTTACACCACTTAAGTTGGTGGGTTTGATTTAATCTAAATATGGTGGTCCAACTATATGGTTCACTTGAAATCATTCTATCCTTCTTGGTGGATTCTTCTTGAATGAGATCATGTTTTCGTTGGGAAAATTCTTGGTCACAAAAACTTCAAAGGTGATGATGATTCCCAAGTTGTGTTTCCTTAGTATTCAAGTCTTGAGTAACATTTCTTATCTCACTTGTAGTCCTTAGTGATATCCAAGGTTGAAGTCCTTGTTGAGAATATGTTGAAATCACTTGAAGATGTTGAAGTCATTAGAGTTGATGAAGTCCTTTGCACATGGTGAAGTCTTTGGCCATGGGGTAGGCTTTGTACATCAAGTTTGAAATAGAAGAGATGTAGAATCAAAACCAAAATGGTTGAGGAAAGAGTTTACAAGATTGTTTGTAAATAAGTTTTGGAACAAATACAACTCCTATTTTTCTAAGGGGTTTTGTCCAATCCTAGGGTTACAATCCTACAGGCAACACAATGCTCTGATACCATCTGTAAGGTTCCCAACCTTTAATAAGGTAGAGATCCCTGTGTTTACAATGCTAGTCCCTGGATAAATAGCTAGCATCCACAGTTAAGATGTAATATCAAGAAACAAAGGTCATAATACAACTTTATAACCAGGAATAAAATAATTTATTACATCTTACATAGCTCATTTGGCTGTCTCATTAAAATGCAGCAGAATATAACCATAGCATGGGGTCCTTCATCTTCAAAGTGCCACAGGCAGACATGTTGGTTGTAGACTTGTAATCCTAATCAATAAACTTCACTAACATCAAACAAACCTGCAACATAATAAGTTACAGCCACAAGGGTCAATAAATTTGAATTGTATTGGCAAGTGATACTATGGTAGTATAGTGGAGTCTATCATCTATATGCATTTGGCTTAGTGAAGCTTAGGCTTGCTTTGCTCAAAATATATTTTCCTTATCATTTTAAAACACTAAGTTTTTGCTTGACAAAAATCACCCAAGGCATCTTCCAATAGAAATTGGTGATCCTTCCACCCTTGTTCAAACACAAGATTTTAACTTAGAAATTGGGATGAGGAGATTCTTGATAGCTTCCATGTCTTGATGCTCAAATTGTCCTTTACCAGGGACATGGCTAAGTACTTAGATTTTACACTCTACAGAGGTGGTGCACTTTCCCCACAAGACTTGGTTTCACCAAGACAAGATCTTTCAGAAGCCTCCCCTTAGACCAGAATGGACGCGCTCCAACCTATCAATCCCCTACCACCAACTGTCCATTTGGCTAAGTTATTGCAACCTATATGATCCAGGCAGAGCCTATAATGCCAAGTTGCTGCACTTGAAGCTTCTCAGCATTTGACATCTCAAATCTCTTTGTTCCTGGGTGGCCATCCACAAGTGAGATACACAAGGTAAACCATAGAAATGGGCCTTGTGAACCACTCAACATAACCCATTCACAAGCATTCTACCCAGGTGATTCATTCACTTAGTTGTTTTATTAAACAAAACACAAGTCCTTGACTTAGAAATATTCCATAGTATGAATATATATTCCACTCTTCTTTTCTACTAGCTAAGCTAAGCATGATAGTAGTAGGAATATTAACTTAGGAGATTCTACTAAGGTTTCATCTACTAGGATTTCCCATGGCATAGTTTACACTTAGCAAAAATTCCATGCAAGTCCTACTTAGAAATATCACTAATGCATAGTGAAAATAATGGGACAAAAGTATGAAGCATCACTTGCCTTTTTGGTAGAGAATATAAGTTCACTCCTTGATCTTTGCAATGTTCACACTCTTCAAATCACTACAATTCAATCAAGCAAGCAATATTTTTAATCTACCATTCAAGCAAAACATCACATAAAATGATAGAAACAAAATAATGCATGCAAGCATGCTAAAGATTTTTTTATTTGGAGAAGTGGATTCTAATAGGTTATAAACATTTGAAAACACCTAATGATCATTTTATAAAGTGGCAAAATCATTTGTAAAAGATTTCACTTCATAATCCATTTTTAAACCAAGTCATTATTTTATGTGGTTGAAAATGTCTTTAGCAAAGTAATAGTTTTATAGGGTTCACCAAATACATTTTCAAATCATAAAACTTGGTGTTTGGGGTCAGAGAGTTTATTCCAAAACATTTCCCAAAGGTTTTCTTCAAAAAGCATTTTTAACAAATAAACAATATTTTTATTTGACTAGAAATGGTTTAAATCAAAAGTTTATTCTTTTGCTTCACCAAATATATTTTTGAAACCACAAATTGATTTCTATGGTCAGTAGGTTCAAAACAAACAATTTGCCAAAGGTTTTATCTCAAAAATCATTTTAGATCAATTTTTATATTCTAAATAGGCATACACAAGTTTCTGTAAAAACAATCAATTCAACAGAAGCATTTTACTAAACAAAGTGCATGGTCAGAAAGTACTTGTCTTGCTTATTCCATTGATATAAAATTTGAAAAATTTGGACGTGTGGTTTGAAAGTTATGAATTTTTCAAATTGGCATATCAAATAGAAAATTTCTGTTTTTATTCAAACAGACAGGGCCACGTGGCGCTTTCCAACTGGTGCGTACCGTTTCGCGCGGATCAGCAAACACAGCCGTTAGATCTAATTACATCGCACGGATCAGAGGCTCTCGTACCCCTTCGGGTTGGTTTCTTTCCTAGCCACTAGATTGAGATCGGACGGCGCTCAGCATGCTTGCCAGAGATGGGCGGCGCTGGCGGCGGCAGGTGGCGGCGAAACGGTCAGACGGTGGCGGTGTCGATGCTACAGGAAGCGAGAGAGCGAGGCGAGATGCTCACCAAGTTCGCCGTGGCGTGGGGAAGCTCAAGGTGCCTGCTGTTTGTCGAGGGGCACGCTGGAGTTGCGTGGATTGCTCGCCGGAGAGATGTCTGGCGACGCGCACACACTGTCGTTGTCGGGGACGAGGCTACAAGGCGCGCCAATGCAAAATAAAGGGTGCGTTAGATGCGTAAGAGAGTAGGGAGTGTGGGAGCTTCAAAGAGAGGGGGCGGCGCGGTCAGAGGCTACCTGGAGGCTTCGTCGGAGAAAAAGCAGACGGCGGCGCTGCTGGTCATCATCGTTGCCGATGCTGGGGGGCACGGACGAGCAAGTCGGGGGTGCAGAGAGAAGCTCCAGGGTCTGGTGGTCAAGCTCGGGTGCTCGAGGAGGCGAGGGGTGGCAGGGTTTGGCCGGAATTGTCGCCGGAGGGCGTCGGAGGCAGTGGAGCTTCGGAGATGATTCCGAGCAGCCTGGTGGCTCTCGAGGCGTGAGGTTTGGGAGGAAAGGAAGAGAGGAAACAGGCGCTTAATACTGCATGGTCACGACGAGGATTAAACGCGGCAGTAACAAGTATTGACGCGAGCTTTTAACGGCAGAAACCGCCGGCGAGGTTTGCGCGCGGGTGAGGACGAAGGGAGCTGGCGGTGGGGCCTGGCGTCAGCGAGAGAGGAAGAGGGGAGATGGGGTCCACGCGTCGGTGACTCAGCGGGTCGATTTCTGAGTGAAAACGATTCGCTGCGGGTGGGGTGGGGAATGGGCTTGTTGGGCCTTGTTGGGCTAGCTGGGCTGGCTGGGTTCGTTTCCATTTTTTTTGTACTGCTTTGTTTTTCTTTTTCTGTTTCTAATATTCTGTTTTGATTTTGTTTAAACAATTTAAACATTCATTTGAATTCAAATCTTTGCCAAATTTTGTGAAGACTCAAATACTGATTAATAGTATATTCTGAAGTCAATTTTGGGGATAAAACTTTATTATTTTTTGGGGTCTTTTAATTATTTAAAATAGGCTCTAGTTTTAATTAAATAAGATTTAATAATATTTTTATATCTCCATTTGAATTCAAATCATCACCAAACTTTGGGTGAATCTTAATTCTGTTTATCAACATATTTCAATGTTCAAAATAGAATAATGCTTTTATTCTTTTAGGATCTATTAATAATTAAATAAAAAGTCCATAGTATTTAACTCAAATAGGTTTTAATTTATTTTAAAACTCATTTTGAAATCTAAATAATATCAAAATCTTTTTAGTAGGTTTCATTTGGAAAACCAAAACACTTGGAAATCTTATTGAAAATAAATTAACAAGTTTTAGTGTTTATTTGAAATGGAAAAACCATTACTTTAATAAAAATGGATATTAACAAATCCTCATTATTTTATTTAAATAAACCTTTACTCTTTTTACCAAATAGACATATTTTATTTCAAAAGCTTGGCCAAGATCTAATTTAGCTTTATAAAATAATCTTTATTTATAATTCTACCTTTGCTTTTGAAAATCAAATCTTTTTATTAAAAGATCTAAAAATAGTGATTCCAACTATTTTAACTTTATTTATTAATTGTTTATCTTTTGAAATCCTTTTAGGATTTTATTTGACCCAAAATAGGTTTTGATGTTTCCAATTGGAATCAAAAAGTTTCTTCTCACCTAAATTTCAAAAATTATTTATTTTGTTTATTTATTTTTCACATTACAAGATTTGGAAAATCTTGGGATGTGACAAAGTTCTCCTCGGCTTCTTCTTTGTAGTATCCTCCTTCCTCCTCGTATCCTTGGTCAGTACTAGCGTCTATAAATAAATACGAGGTACACAATCACCAAACAGTAATTAACTATTTTCAATCATCACACAAAGGGGTTCTATAGATGATCTATTATCATCACTAACATTACAAGATTAAAGCTTTGGTCTTATTTATTTTATTTTTAGAAAAGTAATTTCTACTCATTGAAAAACTACTTAAGATTTAATATTCTCCAAACCAAACATGGGATCATGTTGACACCTGTCATCATCACATATTTCAGTACATGGGAATGTGATTTAAAGTGGTGTCACAATTTAATAAAGTTTAACTTTTTATTTTAAATAATTAAAGTGACTAGAAATGCCTATGTGGCATTCTTTTATTACTTGAACATTATTTCTGTAAGTAAACCCAAATGTTTTTATATATTCTGAAAGGTATGAACAAATGTGATTTTTGAGAGTTGGAATCAACTCAAAAGCTATTATGGTTGAAATTTGAAAAATGTTTAAGTGCTGAAAAGCTTCTATCTTGATATTTTTACCAAGGTTGATCTACAGATCCAAATAGTTTGAATCCAACGGGCTTGGATTAAGCATTTTAGTACCTTTATAACAAAATTGGTTTCATGCAATTTGGTTCACTGAATCGAGCTGGGTTGATATTGGAATATAGGTACAGAACTGTGTTTGAATTAAAATAGAAAAAACTAAATTCAAACGGTTGGGCTACGCGGGAAAGGTTAATGGGCCGGCCCAGTGTGACTCCGCAGCGCGGGGCTTAGCTGACAGGGGGTTCCACCAGTCAGTGTCTCATAACACGCGAAGCGGTACGGGGTGATGTGGTTCGTTGGATTAGAAGGGTGATCAACGGCTGAGGGCCGTCGTCGACGATGAACATGTCACCGGCGAGCTCGAACCCTAGCGGCTCAGTGGGGGTGCATAGGGGGCATACCAGGGCTCCAGAGACGACGGCGAGGCGGGCAAACAAACGAGTGGTCGACGACGAGCTCAGGGATGGTCGAGGCAGCTCCGGGGGTGGTCGAAATCAATGGCACCCTTCTTCCCCAGAGGCGGCCTGCTCCGGTGCAATTCCGGCGAGCTATTGCTCCTCGTGCTCCGGCTAGAGGGTGGAATGATCAGTGAGGTGAGGGGAGTGGAATGGTGTGCTTCAATCGGCTGGGGGTCGCCTCCTTTTATAGGCTCGATGGCGAGACCGAGAGGGATGGGCAGGCGACGATGGCGACACGGCTACAGGCGGCTAGAGGCATGGCTGAGGTTGGCGATCGACGGGCGGTCTCCTGGCGATGCTCTAAGACTTGAATGCGAGCTTAGGGGCGGTGGCAATCGGTCGGGAACGTGCGGTGCTCTGCGAGGCAGAGGCGACGAACTCCGCGGCGTGCGGTGGCTACGGGGTACGGGCGATGAAACGATCATGTCTAGTGGTCTCCTGGGACGGTGGGGTGCATGCTGGCAGGCAGCAAGGGCTCGAGGTGGTCGGGTTGAGTGGGAATGGTGCATGCACGGTGGTGCGCATCGGCACGGTCGACAGTGGTGCGGGCACGGCGTTCTTGGCGGTTCTTGTCTCTGTCCTTGAGCTAGGGCTGGTCGAGAGGGGGCGGTGAGGCATGGGCTACCTCCTAGACAAGGTTGGCACAGCTAGTTCTTCCTATAGCTTGCTGTCCACACTGGGGTGACATGGTGAGGCTCGGCCTGCTCACCATTGATGGCAATGGCAAGCTCATAGTGATGCTAGAGGTTAATAACTAAGCTATATGATCTACTAGATGTTTGATGTGAGCTAGAGAGGGGACAAGGTTGGCCAAAATCACTGCACACTATAGTGTTTGTGATTTGGTTGATTTGCAAGCTGTTTGATGAAATGCCCGCAAGAACTTGAGTTTTGAATTTTGAAAAGATTTTTGGTGGTTGTGCTAGGCATGTGTTGAGGATTCTATGGATGCTTGGGTTTTGAAAATTGAACTTGTTTGAGTGGTTTTTGAAATAGTGGGATCTTCCCATACGAGATAGATTCAATTTTAAACTGTCATTTAAACTTAGCATTTGAATGTTTTTGGATGATCACAAAGTGGGCCTTGGTACCTTATTATGTGTACTAACAAGGAGGTCAAACTGAAAGAACAAATCAAATACTAGAAGACATGTTGAGAGCTTGTGCACTAGATTTTGGAGGAACATGGGAAGATCACCAACCATTGGCAGAATTTTCTTATAATAATAGCTATCACAGTAGTCTGAAGGCAGCTCCATATGAGATTCTGTATGGAAGGAAGTGTAGATCACTAATATGTTGGTATGAACCTGGGAGCAGCAAAGAATTTGCGCCAGATTATATCAAGGAGAGACAAGACATTATTTATAAGATCAGGGATAGACTGAAAATAGCCCAGAGAAGACAGAAAAGTTACGTAGATCAAAGTCGAAGATCATGGCATCCAGAAGTGGGAGATATGGTCTATTTGAAAGTAAGTCCAATGAAAGGAGTAAAAAGATTCGGAGTTAAAGGGAAATTGAGTCCAAGATATATCGGACCATTCAAGATACCGAGTCAAAACAGAACTATAGCTTATGCTTTAGAGTTACCATCAAGATTGGCTCAAGTGCATAATGTTTTCCATGTGTCACAACTTCGCAAATGTTTGAAAGTTCCAGATGATGCAATAACACATCAAGAGATAGAACTACAAGCAGACCTAACTTATATTGAAAAGCCTTGTAAGATTCTGGAAGAAAACTGGAAAAGATTGAGGAACAGAGCAATCAAATATTGCAAGGTACAGTGGGAACATCACCCTGAGAGGGAAGCCACATGGAAGAAGGAAGAGGATTTAAGAAAATCTTATCCAGAACTATTCAGGTACATCTCCACAAACTTCAGGACGAAGTTTAATTTAAGGCGGGAAGTCTGTAACATCCCAGTATTTAGGACCTAATGAAGGGTAGATTTAGGAATATGAATTGTTGCATGCATTCATTTGTGAAAATGTGGGTAAAATTTTCGCCAAATAAAAAAACCCTAAGTGATCAATGTTTCTTTCATACTTTGAGATTAGGATTAGTCTTAAAGGGTGATTGTTATAAACTTTGAGATGATCTTAAGGAGTTATGTGTTTGAAATGAATTTGAATTTTAAACTTGAGTATTTGAATTATAATTTAAATGATTGAGATATAAGATTTGAATCTTAAATTAATTAAAAGATAACTATTATAACTTAAAACTTATCCAAAAAAATGGATTAGGAAATTCATTTCATATTATTAATACATAAATAAGTTACAAAGAATGTAACCTACTGAAGTCATTCCAAACTTCACAATTTACAAAAAAATAAAGAATAAGAATATTCTTTATTAATAATAATATAATCTTTATTACAATTAAATTAAATAAAGATTACAAGAATAATAAAGAAAAATTACAAAAGAATAAGAAAATTACATTTGTATATCTACTTACTATCCTATATCTAAATATACACTAAATTTTCATCTTTATCTTTGTACCTGCAAAACAAAGACTAAATAGAAACAAAATAAGATTAGTGTTAGTAATATTTCTCTCAGATATGTCAGTGAAATGCACTTGACAAATTCATCATTGAGAAATCTTATAAAGTGGCAAGTTTCACCAATATGAAAGATTTCATCTTTCATAAATTCAAAGCCAGAAGTCAAATGACAGCCAAGAGGGACCAATTCCCCAGCCAGGTGAAAGTAATCTGGTAATAGTAAGTTCAAAATTTCTGAACCTATCCACAAGTGCATAGGAGGCACACAAGATGGACACACACCAACATGCAAATGGTGTGCTGTCGACCTCACCAGCCTAGCCCAATCACACAAAACCATAGCACAGCCATGGAGGATCACATCAGTGCATCTCTCCACTACACAACACACAAGCAAAACTAGTGTAGACAGTAGCTAAACCAAGAACAACAGCCAAACCAAACCACCCCAGATCAACCAAACATCACCAAGATGGTGACATAAGGAGGGGGATGAATCAGGTGGACAACAAGATCAAGACCAGGAGCTAGGAGGAGCAGGCAAGCTCAAGAGCAAGCTTAGGAGTCCAGCAAAAACGGATCAAGATCATCATCATCATCAACTTACTACATCAACATCAGATTTTGTGGTGAGCCTCATAAAAACCATCACATCATTCATTCATAGTATCTGAACAGAAGCATGTGTTGCTTTATGAAAGAATCACCCAATAACCACCCAAGTGAGGTGATTCTATCCTAGAGATTTCAAGTATAAAGATAAGAAATCAAACTCAGCCACAAGCACTAATCTCTCAGACCAGCATCATAGAGTTTAGTGTTAATTTATACAACTTAAATCATCTTTCATTTGTTCTTATCAGATCAGGGCACATCGCTCAGAGAGAGTAGCACCTCTAATCTTACAAGTTACAAACCACCTATTTGCTCAACTAACTAGGATTTAAAATCCTAGAGCCTCAGACCAACATCATAGGAGAGTTAAGAAAAGGTTTCATTTTATCTTGCCAGTATTAATCACAAGTATTGTAAAAGCTAAGCCTAGAAATAAAACTCAATCACTTGTGTGCTAGATCATAATGGTATCACAAGGACAAGTTCTTAATGAGCTAAAACCACTCTTTGCTTAGTTTCCACAGATAAAAGGGACAAACCAATAAATATCATTTTCCTGAAGCCAAATGCCAGGAATCAACATCAAATTCATCTATACATCCACAGAAAATCATTAACATGTAATGATTAGATTCAGTATGTATAATCTCATATAAGCCTACCATTATAATTGCAGTAAGCAACTACTGAGAGAACTACTGTCAGTATAAACATTCTGATAGTAGAGTAAGTTCTCAGCTCAACAACATTTCCAATCAGAGATTCCATAGAAACACTAGCATGGGGACATAGTGATTACCACCCAAATAAATCTCACAAGCCACTAGCATCATCAAATCCACTACAAATCATGAACCACAACAAACAATCATTCTTTATGCTCAAGTATGATCATCACTAGATCTAAAGCATCATGGATATGATCAATAGGGGGTTATGAACCCTAATCATAACAAGAACCCTAATTAGGAGAATAACCCTAATCAGAGCATAATCACTAGGCACAAGAAGCCACTAGGTACACAAAGAGAGATTCATGGTAGTAGCATGAACTAGAACCATGGAGGCAACTTACCCGAGGTCCTCGCTGACGAATTGAAGAGGCAGCAGATTGGCCAACGAACCCGCGGCGGCCACAGCAGCACACGAGGCCAGCACACCATCGCAGGAGAGACCGCGGCGGTGGTGACAACACCTTTCCCTAACCCTAGGGTTCGGGAACGGGGTGAACCTGACCACGGGGAATCCCCGGAATCAAATCGAGTTGGACTAGACGAAGAAGCATAGTCGCAAACCTCGCCCTGCACCACGACAGCGGCCAGGGGAAGGCTCAACGGCGGCCATCGCCAGCAGCGGCGCCAGATCCCGCGGGGTCGGGGAAGAGGAAAGGTGAGGACGAGGAGGAGGCAGAGAGAATGGGCTGGGTGGGCCAAAAACCCTCGGGGTGGTGATTTTGACCCTGCCCTATTGGACCACAGTGGCCCAATAAGCCCAAAAGGCCAGCCCAAGTTGTTTAAAAACTGTTTTAATCAATTAGAAAAGACCAAAATGCCCCTGACCTCAATAAAATTCTAGAAAAATAAAATAAAAGTCCAAAAATTATAAATAAAATATTTTTGGATTCACAATAATCCACTCTATCCAAATAAAATAAGATATAAAATTTTGAACATTTAAATTTTTATAAGAATTTTGTAATTTATATATTCCTTATGGAATTTTACAAAATTATTGAAAGATGATAAAAATAAATAAAAATCACTTTCATTATCTATTAATATTATAGTATTTTTGAAAAATACTAAATAATTATTTAATAAAAAATTATTATGTATAATTAATAAACCCTAAAAGAATTATTAAATCAATAAAGTCAAATAAAAAGGGAAATAAAATAAAATAATTCAATATATGCAATAAATAAAAAAAATTATAAATGCTTTATTAAAAGGCACCTTATATAGGGAAAATCCATTACTTGCATAATCATTTTGTCTTTAAATATTGTTCTTACCGGGCAATAATGATGTTTTTGTAGAACTAGAAGCTCAAGGTCTAGTGCAAGCATCAGACTTCACTACCTTGCCATCACAAGGCAAGTTCATCACTTGCTCATGTCCTTTGAAGAGGCTTTATCAAAGTATTTGCAAATAAAGAAAATATTATTTTCACAAATAAAGAAATCATAGATATCATCCTAAATGGTGATATAATGGAGCAATAGAACTTAGAGTTCTATTTGCAATAATGATGATCAAGTAGGGACTTAATAACCCCTGACATCAGTGATTCTAGCGCCGTATATTACGTGTTAACCATGAGATTTGGAATGGGACAGAGAAGTCAGCTGTATCTTCTTCCTCTCGCATGAAGTCGGATGTGTAGGTTGTGGCTGTTATCCTCGTAGCATGCATATTAATTGGTAATTCGTAGAGGATATGCAACATATGGGTGGGAACCCTCATCGTCCCACGATAGTTCTGGCATCTAACGGTTTGTACAAACCATTGCCGTAATTCATTATGTGGGCATGGTGTACACCAAGGAGACATGCGAGGTCGCGAAGGGGGCAGTGATTGGCTTGGACCAACTACTGGGCCCCACATCATGGAATTGTGGACGGGGAAGTATGCCCAGTTGTGCAACAAGGAGTTGATCTCTCATGGGTAAAGTAACGCACCTCTGTAGAGTGTAAGAACTATAACTTGTTACTCCCTGTTCCGGGAAGGAGCTACGAACGCGGCATGAAAGGAACTCCATGAAAGTTCTGGTCAACCTATGAAGGCTGATTGTCATAGTTTTTCAGAATAAAATAAATCTTTGAAGAAAATTTTACAAAAACTGCATAGTGCCAAGGATTTATAATCCGAGGTGGTAGCTAGAGCATTAAACTTCCCACCTTGCATATAATAAACTTGTTGGGTAACGCTGTTACTCATTCTTTCCTTTGATCCCTTGCTTAGACTCTGAGGATCCCGAAGACGTGCCAATGTATGCAGCCGAATGCCAAGAAGATGTGTTCTACGAGGAACCTGATCTATCAGATGAGAACGAGTCCACTTAAGATCTAGTTAGTAGTAACTAACGGAGCCGAGCAGCATGAACTCTATAGAATAAGCTGTTGAGCTCCACTCCTAGACGGAGTTGTTACTTTTAAATTCCGCTGAACACTTTATATTTTGGTTTGTAAGTTGGATCTTGTGGAAGTCTTGAACTTGTGGTATTGTAATAATAATAATATGTGTACATTTGTAATATGGACCCGCAATGTTTCTGTTGTACCACTCTGAGGGATGTGATATTTACGGAATGGTGTTCTGTAGATGTCATGTCAATGACTATAGTGTACTACACATGCAGTGGTATGCTGGGTCACCGCAGTTGGTATCAGAGCAAATTGCTTTGACCTTAGGTTGGAAACCTAGTAAAGGGTATTACCTGTAGGAAAGTTAGCAACGATAAAGAATTCTCTAAAAGTAATATAATGGGTATTCAAATGAGAATATTCGGTTATATATTTTAGTGCGATAATTCGTTGTTATGATGCAATATATCATTGGATACTAATAAAAAATTATTTTTATGATATACAGAGATATAGCACCAAAGTTTCCAAAACAGACTTTGGTAAGGAAAGAGGAGACTCTTGATGATTATCAAGGATCATTTACAGACCAACTTCGGCAACTTTTAAAGCTCTTTAGTTGTCCAACTAGAATTCCAGTGAACACTATCACTTACCTTGATGGCCGGATGTTATCCAAGTATCGTGTGAGTATCCAACTTCCAGAAAAGCTTGGATTATACCACGATCTACCCATAGGAGAAGGTAGGAGTCATTTAGCAGGCTATCATGTTGCTGTTGTGGAGGCGATAGCAAATATTCGGGAGCAGAAAACCAAGGAATTAGAAGGTAGCACATTTTTTGTGATACCTCATGATTCTATAGACTCGGAGCCTATACCTGATCATCTTACTTTGGTTAAGAAGCATCCTAAGTTAGCTTCCAAGTTTATGGATAGATACCGAACACTCGTTGCGTCTTTTTATAAGACTCATCAAGTGATTATTGAAGATAAAAATGACATGTTAGAAGATCTAACTGATCCGGAAAGGAGGAAGCAGTTAGCATTCCAGTTAGAGAAAGAAGCAAGTAGTAGTGCAACACCTATCTTTAAGGATATACCTATAGACCCAGAATCTTTTATACCATATCCTTATTCACCAAGACCTGAACCTACACATGATCCTACTATGGATATGTGGTATACAGTACAACAAGGCTATGAAGATGGTTCTGACTCAGAACTTCCTATTGAGAATTTAGATGGTTGGAGAATGGGATCATATAATGGATCTCACGAATATCAGATGTCCACAGATGGTTCCGACAGGAATGTTGGACAATCTAGTGGGATGGGTGCAAGGATGAACCCTAATAATAGTAGTAGAAATATCATGTCAATAGATAACCAGGATGAAGAAGAAGATCCTGAGGAGAGAGTGTTTGAATCATCAACATCTTCTCAAAACCTAGGGAATATACATTATCTAGTGTTTAACTATCTTGCCCACGAGAGCACCTAGGGAGTAGCAGGATCTGCGTATTCTGTTGACAACTCAATAAATGAAGATCAGGAGATGCAGGCTGGAGATAATGTTGAATATGTTTCTGAAGACTTTTCAGCTGAGCTGAAGGGAGTCAATGCGCTCAGGTTGAGTAATGACTCAAGTCTTGACACTTCAGATATAGAGTATGTTCCTTCTGGAAGGCCATATGTTCCACAAACTGTGCGACGAACAACACGTCATCATGGTTGGACATCAGGAATGTACGATGAACGTAGTTACTATTAGAAGGAGACAACTAGTCAGTAGTATCAAGTACTGTGTATTGTACCCAAGTAATAAGGTAGTTTTGTAATGATACCTATATGGTATATGTTGTAATGACTTTATATCATTATGTAAAATATGTGAAATGCATATTTGGATTTTCTTTGGATCTTCATTGTGTGACTAGTTCTGTGCGTAAAGTCGAGCTCAGAACACATGTGCATGACATAATTATGAGTATTCGCTTTATGTTGCAGGACTAGAGGGTCATGGATACGGGTGTAGAAATGGAAACTGAGCAGCAGCGGATGGAGCAGGAGGCCAAGGAAAAGGCCGATGCAGATGCAGCAAACCAAGAAGCATTACCACCACCAATGAGGCTGTTAATGGAGTAGAACTTTATGCAATGCATGCAAATGATGCAAGAGACCCAGAACAAGTTCATGGAAGAGCTGCTAGGGCGAGTAAATCAGAGGGCACCTGAAGGTGGAGGAGTGAGTCTATCTGATTTCTGGAATGCAAGGCCGTTACCTTTTGCATCAGCTCCTGAACCAATGGATGCAGAAGACTGGCTAGCAGATACAGAAAGGAAGCTAAAAATTGTGGGTTGCAATGATGAGGAAAAATTGAGGTATGCAACTCATCTGCTGACTGGACCTGCAGCATCTTGGAGGGAAAATCAGTTAGCCATGCAACAACCAGGAAGGGAGTTTACCTGGGAGGAGTTCAAGCAGATATTTCATGAATATCATGTTCCAGAAAGTGTCATGGAGTTGAAGAGGAGAGAATTTGAGGAGCTTCAGCAAGGATATACTAGTGTCATGAAGTACATCTGGGAGTTTAGCCAACTGTCTTGTTATGCTGAGGAGGATGTTAATACTGAAGAGAAGCGGAAGAAGCATTTCTTGCGTGGATTAAATCCTTTTGTGAAGATGCAGCTAAGGTTAGCCAATAAGCAAACTTATCAGGAGTTGTTAGATGCAGCCATTACTTTTGAGGATGACTACAGGCAAGCAAACCTAAACCTAACCTGCAGTTCAAACCTCGGAATAGGAATTATGGCAACAACAACAATAACAATAACAAGGGTAGTGGTGGAAATCAATCCAATCCGAGAAGGAATGTCATCTGTAACAATTGTGGAATTCCAGGGCATTTCCAGAGGGTGTGCAAAAAGCCTGTAGTGATCTGTTACGGTTGTGGCCAGAAGGGGCATATCAAGCCAGATTGTCCGAGAAAACCACCTAGAGGATGGCCTACCAAGGGAGGAGGACAAGCCAGTGGAGGAAATGGACAGCCCAATAAAGGAGGAAATAATGGCAAGAACAACAATGGCAAGAGAAACCGACCTATCGGAAAACTGAACTGTGCAACCCTCGAGGAGGTGGATAATTTGGAGCATGCGGTGATAGGTACACTCAATATCCTTACCAATCCCAGCAAAGTTCTATTTGATACTGGTGCAACTACTTCATTCATTTCTGAAGAATTTTGTGATAAGTTCGGGATTAGAAGGGCAACGTTAGAAAGTCCTATGACCGTAGTTACGGCAGGAGGGAATGTGATGGTATGCCACATAAAACAAGATTAGGTTATCTTGATCTACGGTTGTACATATTTCGCAAACCTTTATGTGATTCCTTTGAAGGGAATTGTAGTAGTGCTGGGGATGGATTGGATGATGGAATACGGAGCTCGGATAAATTGTGAAGAGAAAACTGTCTCAATCAAAACTCCAAGTGGAGCAAGGATAGTTTACCAAGCAGATAAACACAGTCATATCATGGTGGATTTGCAGTTGAATTCAATTAAAGAAGTTAAATTAGAAGAGATTCCTATAGTTAATGAATTCCAAGATGTTTTTCCAACGGAGTTACCGGGAATGCCACCAGACCGGGAGATAGAGTTCACCATTGACCTAATACCTGGTACAACACCAATAGATCAAGCACCATATAAAATGGAACCCAAAGAGTTGAAAGAACTCAAAGAGCAAATTGATGAGTTAGCGAGAAAAGGATTTATACAGGAAAGTGTATCTCCATGGGGAACACCAGTAATCTTTGTGGATAAAAGAGATGGTGCAAGACGGATGTGTGGTGATTATAGAAATCTAAACAAAGTGAAATATCAAGAATAAGTATCCTTTACCAAGAATTCAAGATTTGTTTGATCAAGTGAAAGGAGCTGGAGTATTTTCAAAGATCGATTTAAGATCTGGATACCATCAAATAAAAATCAAGCCGGAAGATGTTCCAAAAATAGCATTTGTCTCAAGATATGGACACCATGAGTATTTGGTAGTACCATTTGGTTTGACCAATGCACCGGCAATATTCATGGATCTGATGAACAAGATCTTCATGCAATATTTGGACAAGTTTGTCATCGTCTTTATTGATGATATTCTGATATATTCCAAGGATAAGGAAGAGCATGCTGACCATTTGAGGATAGCATTGCAGACTTTAAGAGAACATAAGCTTTATGCTAAGTTCAGTAAGTGTGAGTTCTGGCTAGATGAGGTAGAATTCCTCGGTCATGTGATCAGTAAGGATGGGATTGCTAGAATCCATCTAAAGTCCAGTCGGTACTAGAGTGGTTTGCACCGGTTAATGTGAAGCAAATTCGAGGTTTCTTAGGAATGGCTGGTTATTATCGGAGATTCATTGAAGGTTTCTCCAAAATAGCCGAACCAATGACCAAATTATTAAGGAAGAATACAACATTCAAGTGGGATGAGAAATGTGAAGCAAGTTTCCAAGAATTGAAGACTAGATTAACCATAGCTCCAATCTTAGCAGTTCCTGAAACAGGGAAGGACTTCACCGTATATTGTGATGCATCTAAAGAAAGTTTGGGTTGCGTATTAATGCAAGATCGGAAAGTGATTGCTTATGGTTCAAGGCAATTGAAACCACATGAAGTCAAATATCCAACTCATGATTTAGAGTTAGCAGCAGTAGTTTTTGCACTGAAAGGATGGAGGCATTTTCTTTATGGAGCCAGATGTGAGTTATACACTGACCATAAAAGTCTCAAATATTTCTTCACTCAAGGAATTGAATATGAGACAGAAGTGTTGGTTGGAATTAATCAAGGATTATGATTTAACAATCAATTACACCCCAGGAAAGCAAATGTTGTAGCAGATGCTTTAAGTAGAAAGAGTGCAAATATTCAGCCTAGTAATAGGGAGCTACCAAAAGAGTTACAAATGGACTTGGAAAGATTAGAACTTCAATTCATCAGAACAGAGGTTCTTGGAGGATTAGCTACTATGCAGGTAGTTGCAGAGCAGGATAGTGATCTTAAGCAAGACATTTTTAGACATCAAGAAGAAGATCCTTTTATTGCTGAGGAAATTCGGAGGATATCTCAAGGGGAAAAATCAGTTTTTTGCCTTGGAGATTATGGGTCTTTATGGTTCCAAGATCGTCTATATGTTCCAGATGTGACTGAGATCAGAAATGTCATACTCAAAGAAACACATGATACACCATATTCTATACATCCAGGGAGTACTAAGATGTATATGGATTTGAAAGATCTATTCTGGTGGAATAACATGAAAAGAGATATTGCTAAATATGTATCGGAATGACATACTTGTCAAAGGGTGAAAGCTGAAAATCAAAGTCTAGCAGGACCATTACACCCTTAGAAATTCCTGAATGGAAATGGGAGGAAATAGGTATGGACTTCATCACAGGATTACCTATGACACCAAAAAGGAAGGATATGATATGGGTAATTGTGGACAGACTCACTAAGAGTGCACATTTTATCCCGGTGAATCAAAAGGATAATGCCGAGAAGTTAGTTGAAGTATATGTCAAATAGATAGTAAGTAAGCATGGAGTACCCAAAAAGATCGTAACTGATAGGGGATCAGTGTTTACTTCAGCATTTTGGAAGCAATTGCATGAAGCACTTGGTTCAAAGTTAGATTTCAGCACGGCATATCATCCTGAGACAGGAGGTCAAACTGAAAGAACAAATCAAATACTAGAAGACATGTTGAGAGCTTGTGCACTAGATTTTGGAGGAACATGGGAAGATCACCTACCATTGGCAGAATTTTCTTATAATAATAGCTATCAAAGTAGTCTGAAGGCAGCTCCATATGAGATTCTGTATGGAAGGAAGTGTAGATCACCAATATGTTGGTATGAACCTGGAAGCAGCAAAGAATTTGCACCAGATTATATCAAGGAGAGACAAAAAAATTATTGATAAGATCAGGGATAGACAGAAAATAGCCCAGAGCAGGCAGAAAATTTATGCAGATCAAAGTCGAAGATCATGGCATCCAGAAGTGGGAGATGTGGTCTCTTTTAAAGTAAGTCCAATGAAAGGAGTAAAAAGATTCAGAGTTAAAGGGAAAATGAGTCCAAGATATATCAGACCATTCAAGATACGGAGTCAAAACAGAACTATAGCTTATGATTTAGAGTTACCATCAAGATTGGCTCAAGTGCATAATGTTTTCCATGTGTCACAACTTCGCAAATGTTTGAAAGTTCTAGATGATGCAATAACACATCAAGAGATAGAACTACAAGCAGACCTAACTTATATTGAAAAGCCCTGTAAGATTCTGGAAGAAAACTGGAAAATATTGAGGAATAGAGCAATCAAATATTGCAAGGTACAGTGGGAACATCACCCTGAGAGGGAAGCCACATGGGAGAAGGAAGAGGATTTAAGAAAAGTTTATCCAGAACTATTCAGGTACATCTCCACAAACTTCGGGACAAAGTTTAATTTAAGGCGGGAAGTCTGTAACATCCCAGTATTTAGGACCTAACGAAGGGTAGATTTAGGAATATGAATTGTTGCATGCATTCATTTGTGAAAATGTGGGTAAAATTTTTGCCAAATAAAAAAAACCTAAGTGATCAATGTTTCTTTCATACTTTGAGATTAGGACCTAACGAAGGGTAGATTAGGAACCAAAAGAATAAGAAAATTACATTTGTATATCTACTAACTATCCTATATCTAAATCTACACTAAATCTTCATCTTTATCTTTGTACCTGCAAAACAAAGACTAAATAGAAACAAAATAAGATTAGTGTTAGTAATATTTCTCTCAGATATGTCAGTGAAATGCACTTGACTAATTCATCATTGAGAAATGTTATAAAGTGGCAAGTTTCACCAATATGAAAGATTTCATCTTTCATAAATTCAAAGACAGAAGTCAAATGACAGCCAAGAGGGACCAATTCCCCAGCCAGGTGAAAGTAATCTGGTAATAGTAAGTTCAAAATTTCTGAACCTATCCACAAGTGCATAGCAGGCACACAAGATGGACATACACCAACATGCAAATGGTGTGCTGTCGACCTCACCAGCCTAGCCCAATCACACAAAACCACAGCACAGCCGTGGAGGAGCACATCAGTGCATCTCTCCACTACACAGCACACAAGCAAAACCAGTGTAGACAGTAGCTAAACCAAGAACAACAGCCAAACCAAACCACCCCAGATCAACCAAACATCACCAAGATGGTGACATAAGGAGGGGATGAATCAGGTGGACAACAAGATCAAGACCAGGAGCTAGGAGGAGCACAGCGGAACGTTCGTCGGAACGTGGGTGATGTAGTCGTACTTGCTTCTCCTCCTCGCGATCCAATCCGATCTAGCACCACAAGTGGCGGTGCCTCCGTGAGATGCACACGTGCAGCACCTCGACGTCTCCTCCTTCCTCGGACCAGCAAGTATGGTGGAGAGACGGATTGGATCTACAACACGACGGCGTGGTGTATATGGTGGAGAATTTCTGCAGCAGGGCTTCGCCTACAAGCAGTCGGGAGGGAGAGAGGAGGGCAGCAGGGCGGCTAGGGTTGGAGGGGAAGGTGTGGGGGGTGGTGTGCCCCCAGCCCTCTTTATACAGAGGGGTGGGGCGGCAACCCTAGCCCCCTCCCCCAAGCCAAGGCCGGCGGCCAAGGAGGAGGAGTGGGGGGCAAGGAAACCCCCCCTTCTAGAAGCTCTATCTAGGGTTTAAACCCTCTTGGCCGGCTGGGCCCTATGGGGCCTTGTGCCCCTGGCCCAATGCGGCCAGGGCACTCCCTCATAGGCCCATGCCCCCTCCCGGAAGGTGGGGCCACGTTGGTCCCCTTCCGGAAGGTTCTAGAAGCTTCTGGTACAATACCGATTAATCCGGAACAATTCGGAACTCCAAAAACTGCACTGCCTTATATGAATCTTATTCTCCGGACCACTCTGGAACCTCTCGTGATGTCCCGGATCCCATCCGAGACTTCGAACAAAAACTCATAAACCAATTATCCAATCTATCCTAGCGTCAAGACACGTTAAGTGTGTGACCCTGCGGGTTCGAGAATATGCAGACATGATCTTTTATCAATAATCAACAGCAGGGTCTGGAAACCCATATTGACTCCCACACATTCATCGATGATCATATCGGATGAACCACGATGCCAGGATTCAATCAATCCCATATATATTCCCTTCGTCTCGCGATATTTTACTTGCCCGGGATTCGATCGTCGGTACCGTCATACCTAGTTCAATCTCGTTCACAGCAAGTACTTTACTCGTTCCGTAATCCGATATCACTTTGTGATTAACTCCTTAACCACATGCTTGCAAGAGGTGTTGATATCAATTACCGAGTGGGCCCGAAGTATATCTCTCCGACTTGGGAGGGACAAATCCCATCTCGACACATACAACCCAACAGATACTTTCCGATCACCTGAGAGACACCTTTATGATCACCCTCTCATAGGATGACGTTTGATGACCTCAAAGCTTTCTTCCGATACCAGGGAGTTGTATTATCTCATGGTCTAAGGAATACAATATTTGACATAAGAAAAGCTTCGCAAAGACGAACACGATGACACGATCTAATTGCTTCGCTTAGTTTGGGTCTGTCCACCATATAATTCTCCCAATGATATGATCTCATTATTAATTGACAACTGATGTCCATGGTTAGGAAACCTTAACCATCATTAATCAATGAGCTAGTCCTTAGAGGCGTACTAGGGACACGGTGTTGTTCACAAACCACACAAGTATTAAAGTTTCCGCTTAATACAATTCTAGCATGGAATATAAACATTATCATGAACAAGAATTATAATAATAACATCTTTATTATTGCCTCTAGGGCATAATTCCAACAGTCTCCCACTTGCACTAGAGTCAATAATCTAGTTTACATCTGGCAACAATCTCACACCCATGGCACTAAGGTGCTGATCATGTTTTACACGTGGAAGAGGTTTAGTCAATGGATCTGCGACATTCAGATCTGTATGTACTTTGCTGATCTTCAGATCTCCATCTGCTATATAATCTCGGATTATATGAAACTTGCGGTTGATATGCTTGGTCTTTGGATAATATCTTGGTTCCTTAGCGAGTGCTATGGCGCCAGTGTTGTCACACAATATCTCTAGTGGGTCCAATGCACTTGGAACCACGCCAAGCTCAGTGATGAAGTTCCTGATCCAAACTCCTTCACTTGACGCTTCTGCAGCAGCCATGTATTCCGCTTCTACTGTAGATCCCGCGATCACACTTTGCTTACAGCTTCTCCAGCTCACAGCTCCTCCATTCAAAATATACACGTATCCTGTCTGAGATTTAGAATCATCCTTGTCGGTGTCAAAACTAGCGTCGACGTAACCTTTTACGACAAGCTGTTCATCATGTTGGAGATATGCCCAAGAGGCAATAGTAAAGTGGTTATTATCATATCTTCATACTTATGATAAATGTTTACATACCATGCTATAATTGTATTAACCGGAAACATTAATACTTGTGTGATTTGTAAACATAAAAGAGTCCCTAGTAAAGCCTCTTGTTAAACTAGCTTGTTGGTTAATATATGATCATGGTTTCCTGACCATGAACATAGAGATGTTATTCACAACAGGGTCATATCATTAGGAGAATGATGTGATGGATATACTCCTATAGTTAAGCGTAGCATAAAGATCAAGTCATTTAATATAGTTCATTTGCTATAAGCTTTCTGATACATAGTAACCTAATTCCTTCGACCATGAGATCATGCATATCACCTTTACCGGAAGGATGCTTTGATGACATCAAACACCACACCGTAACAGGGTGGCTATAAAGGTGGCATTGAGTGTTCAGAAAGTATTGGTTGAGACACATGGATCAAGAGTGGGATTTGTCCATCCATATGACGGATAGATATACTCTGGGCCCTCTCGGTGGAATGTCATCCAATTAGCTTGCAAGCATGTGACTGGATCACAAGGGATCACATATCACGGGAACAAGAAAAGAGTACTTATCGGTAACGAGGTTGAACTAGGTATGCAGAGATACCGACGATCAAAACCTCGGATAAGTAAACTATCGTGAGACAAAGGGAAATTGGTATCGTATGTAAGTGGTTCATTCGATCGCAAAGTAATCGTAGAAATATGTGGGAGCCATATGAATTTCCAGATTCCTCTATTGGTTATTGATCGGAGAAGTGTCTCGATCATGTCCGCATAATTCACGAACCGTAGGGAGACACACTTAAGGATTCGACGTTGTTTTGAGTAGTTATGGAATGATGAGAAAGAGACCGAATGTTGTTCGGAGTCTCGGATGGGATCCGGGATATCACGAGGAGATCCGGAATGGTCCGGAGAATAAGATTCATATAAGAAAGTCCTGTTTCGGAGTTGGGGAATGGTTCCGGTGTTTTCATCGGGAATGTTCTAGAAGGTTCCGGAATGTCCGGCACTCCGGAGGGGAAGGGTACATGAATGTGTTATATCAAGTTGGTATGATTGTATCATGTACTAGGTGTCATCGCTGAACAAAATAGAGGGTTTATTCAAATCCTAGTTTGAAAAAGTCAAACGCCAAGTTTGAAAGTCAAACGGCTATTTTGGGAAGTGGAGGGGAGGTGGAATCCGAGTTGGGGAGGAGTCCCTCCACCTCCACCGCCAGCCCACCTTGGGTCCGAGTTGGGGAGGGACTCCCCTCCCCGGCGCGCCTCCCTCCACCCATAAAAGGAGGGGCAGGGCTCCCCTCCTAGACACACCTCCTACACCCCAAACCCTAGCCTCCTAGCCGCCGGCCTCCTCCAAGTCGCCGCCGCCTAGAGCTCCTCTAACTCGGCGAGTTAGGGTTCCCCAAACCCTAGCCGCCGACCAAGCCCTCCCCTTGGTGCCCTCTAAACCGTAGATCACCAAGGCCTCTCTCATACTCCACCATACTCGCTCCGGCTTAAGGCGAAGCCCTACGAGATCTCCTCTCTACTTCCGGTACCACGCCGTCATGTTGCCGGAATCGCGAGGAGAGTGCTACAACCTCCGCTGCCTGCTGGAACAAGGGAGAGGAAGGTCTTCGTCGAGTACCGAACGTGTGACTGACTGCGGGAGCGCTGCCGGAACGCAGCGCCGGAAGGATCGTCTATGCGATCTTGAGATCGGAAGTGTACGACTACATCACCCACGAGAATCTGCTCTCCTTAACCGCTTTGGATCTTCGAGGGTTAGTATTCTATTGACTCGTTGCTACAATCTAGTAGATAGATCTTGGCTTGATCATAGATTAGATCTTGATTGTGTGTTCATGCGGTAGAAATTTTTTGTTTTCCATGCTACGAACCCCTACAGTGGTATCAGAGCCGTATCTATATGTAGATCTATTGCACGAGTAGAACACAATGGTCATTGTGGGCGTTGATGCTTTTGTTGTCGATTGCTTCTTGTGTACTTTGCATCTTGCGGGATGGTGGGATGAAGCGGCCCGGGCTAACCTTACATGACATCGTTCATGAGACTTTCTCCACGCTTGACATGCAACTTGTATTGCATAAGTGGCTTTGCGGGTGCCTGTTTCTCCCAACATAGTTAAGATTCAATTTACAACGGGTGATTGACAATACTAGTATCAATGTTGTGGTTCTTGTTCGTAAGTTAGAGCGACACTTATTGAAAGCCCCAAACCACGTAAAATATGCAAAGAAAATTAGAGACGTCTAACTTTGTTTTGCAGGGGTGTGCTGTGATGTGATATGGCCATGATTGTGATTATATATGATGTATGCAATGTTCCTTATTGTAAGTTGGCAACCGGCAGGAGCCATATGGTTATTTTTAAATTCTGTTAAGACCCGCGTGTCTATTCAAAGTAGTTGTAATAGTTGAAGCTGGTGAACGACAACCATGGAGCGGCGTCATTGACCTTGATGCAATGCCGGTGATGATGGAGATCATGTTCGTGCTTGAAGATGGAGATCGGAAGCACAAAGAAGAAAGGCCATATCATATCACATATTATGAATTGCATGTGATGTTAATCCTTTTATGCATCTTGTATTGCTTAGTTTACGACGGTAGCATTATAACATGATCCCTCAAACACACAATTTCAAGTTTTAAAGTGTTCATCCTTAGTAAGCACCGTTGCTAAAGCTCGTTGTTTCGAAGCACCACGTGATGATCGGGTGTGTTAGATTCTGCGAGTGTATACAATGTGAGCAAGCTAGATTTGCTCATGCGGAAGCTAAGGTTTGATCTTAACGAGCCTAGCATGTACAGACATGGTCTCGGAACACGGATCACCGAAAGGTAAAGCATGAGTCATATAGTAGATATGATGAACATGTTGACTGTTCGCCATTGAAGCTACATTAACTCTCGTGATGATCGGTTTTGATGTGGTGGATTTGGTTCGTGTGATCACTAAAACAATGTGAGGGATATTGTTTTGAGTGGGAGTTCAACGGCAATATGATTAAAAGTTGAACACTATTTATCATAAATTAAATCAAAGTGAATTTGCATAGTTGTTGTAGTCATTGGCATCCGTTTACCACCTTGCGCTTAGTTATAATTGAGATGATAGAACTATAGAATTCTGGTTAGTTACTTTACGAACTGGTATCGTATTGTTTTGAAGTGTTAATCTAAAGTTTAAAAGTCCTATTGCAAACTTTTAGTAAGTTCCGGTTACTCCATGAAGTTTAATAATTGGTATTAAATCAAGAGTGACAATTTCCAGTGTTAGTATATAAGTATCATGTTTGTCTCCATGATTCTTGATATTCGAAAGATAGTTTCAATATCAAGGTAATCTAGGAGATGAAAGAGTTGTTTCAGAAACCATGATGTGTGGAAGATATTGTGATATCTGAAACGAAGTTTTGGTTGCAACATGATAGAGTATAATATGGCAAAAGTCATGTTCTCATATTTGATGAGAATTTACAAAAGGTTGGAGACACTAGTTGTCCTAATCCTCCAAAAGGTTTTGGAAAGCAACATTATACTCGTGATTCACCGTTATAAGCTAAAAGTAGCTTGATCATGGATGATTCCATGATAAGGGTGAATATTTGATGTAGGTAAAATGTTTACTACACCAAGAGATTACTAAAGAAAGGAATTTTAAAGAACACCAAACATTTGATGATGGTAATCTACTTCAAAGTGCAAGTCCAAAGACATTGGTATTTTACTATACATGCTTTGGACTGTGTCATGTATATGGCTCCACTGTTGATGTTGATAGATTCTTTCAAACAGAAAAGGAAATACTGAAAGAGAATCTCATAAATATATGGCAGAAAAGAAAAGACTAGAATTGTTCAGTTTAAGTATATAGATGATATACATGTTATGGCTATATTCTTTGCTTATTAAACAATGTGGTTCCTAAGTATTTGATACTGAATTCGTATTGTTTTGAAGTGTTAATCTAAAGTTTAAAAGTCCTATTGCAAACTTTTAGTAAGTTCCGGTTACTCCATGAAGTTTAATAATTGGTATTAAATCAAGAGTGACAATTTCCAGTGTTAGTATATAAGTATCATGTTTGTCTCCATGATTCTTGATATTCGAAAGATAGTTTCAATATCAAGGTAATCTAGGAGATGAAAGAGTTGTTTCAGAAACCATGATGTGTGGAAGATATTGTGATATCTGAAACGAAGTTTTGGTTGCAACATGATAGAGTATAATATGGCAAAAGTCATGTTCTCATATTTGATGAGAATTTACAAAAGGTTGGAGACACTAGTTGTCCTAATCCTCCAAAAGGTTTTGGAAAGCAACATTATACTCGTGATTCACCGTTATAAGCTAAAAGTAGCTTGATCATGGATGATTCCATGATAAGGGTGAATATTTGATGTAGGTAAAATGTTTACTACACCAAGAGATTACTAAAGAAAGGAATTTTAAAGAACACCAAACATTTGATGATGGTAATCTACTTCAAAGTGCAAGTCCAAAGACATTGGTATTTTACTATACATGCTTTGGACTGTGTCATGTATATGGCTCCACTGTTGATGTTGATAGATTCTTTCAAACAGAAAAGGAAATACTAAAAGAGAATCTCATAAATATATGGCAGAAAAGAAAAGACTAGAATTGTTCAGTTTAAGTATATAGATGATATACATGTTATGGCTATATTCTTTGCTTATTAAACAATGTGGTTCCTAAGTATTTGATACTGAATTCGTATTGTTTTGAAGTGTTAATCTAAAGTTTAAAAGTCCTATTGCAAACTTTTAGTAAGTTCCGGTTACTCCATGAAGTTTAATAATTGGTATTAAATCAAGAGTGACAATTTCCAGTGTTAGTATATAAGTATCATGTTTGTCTCCATGATTCTTGATATTCGAAAGATAGTTTCAATATCAAGGTAATCTAGGAGATGAAAGAGTTGTTTCAGAAACCATGATGTGTGGAAGATATTGTGATATCTGAAACGAAGTTTTGGTTGCAACATGATAGAGTATAATATGGCAAAAGTCATGTTCTCATATTTGATGAGAATTTACAAAAGGTTGGAGACACTAGTTGTCCTAATCCTCCAAAAGGTTTTGGAAAGCAACATTATACTCGTGATTCACCGTTATAAGCTAAAAGTATCTTGATCATGGATGATTCCATGATAAGGGTGAATATTTGATGTAGGTAAAATGTTTACTACACCAAGAGATTACTAAAGAAAGGAATTTGAAAGAACACCAAACATTTGATGATGGTAATCTACTTCAAAGTGCAAGTCCAAAGACATTGGTATTTTACTATACATGCTTTGGGCTGTGTCATGTATATGGCTCCACTGTTGATGTTGATAGATTCTTTCAAACAGAAAAGGAAATACTGAAAGAGAATCTCATAAATATATGGCAGAAAAGAAAAGACTAGAATTGTTCAGTTTAAGTATATAGATGATATACATGTTATGGCTATATTCTTTGCTTATTAAACAATGTGGTTCCTAAGTATTTGATACTGAATTTGTTGGTGTGAATCGTCATACGAAACAACACAATTCATGAACTACAATGGCCTAAGTAACTAGCAAAAGAATATGTGATGATGTTCATCGAGAACAAATAAAGGGTTATTGTGTTGCTCGTTAAACATCAAAGCTTGCCTTCAGGATTTGTTTTATCAGGTATTATGAGAACAAAAGGGTTGTTCAAATAATTTCCGTAATCCATAAAAGATGGATGATTCACAAATCTCGTTGGAGAAATCACATCCATAAAACTAGTGCTAAAAATGTCGAAAGACAAATTGATTAAAATATCACTTCGGGAGTGACATCGCCGTTTAAATTATATTGGAAAGAAAACATGAAGAAACTCCATGTGGATGGAATTTTGGAGTCTTTTGATTTTTGATCAAATGACGCTTGTGAAACTTTCCTAGAGATAATTAAAACTTCGTTCATAGGCCAAAAGGGAACGAATGACTAGCTTATTGGAACTTGTACATATTGTTGTACGGAGTTCATTATGTGTAGTCAAGAGCGATGGATTTCAACTTCATATGCTTCCTCCGAAAATTTGAGTGAATATATGAATATTTACTTAATAAGGATGAAGTATGAAACATTTGAAAAGTTCAAAGATTTTCAAGATGAAGTGCAAAATCATTGTAACAAGAATATAAATAGTTTATGATAAGATCATAAAGGAAGATATTTGAGTTACAGGTTTAGCATAATACCTAAGATTTAAGGAATCGTTCCGTGGATTTACATTTCCCGAAACACCATAAGAGTATGGAGCATTCGAGATATGTAATTAAACCTTGTTTGACATGGTAAGATCGAAGGTGGAAATCATAAAACTGCCATTATATTTTAAAGATTAAAAGCTATAGAGACTACCGTTTTTCCACTGAAAAGAGCTCCATCATAATCCGTTGAAATGACACCATATAAAGTTATGGTTTGGGATAAAACCCAAGTAGTCCTTTCTTAAACATTGGTATGCTATGCATAAGAAAGATGTTTGCAACCAAAGTCGGATAAACCTGTCTTTGTATTACTGTTAAGTATTCCTCCGTAAACTCCGGAGACAAAAGTGTTTGTCGCTTAGAACGTCAAGTTTCTTTGAGAAGGAATTTTTCGTGAAAAGATAAGTGGGAGGACAATAGAACTTTGATAAGGTTAAAGGAACCTTAGCTATATGTGCAGAGTTGCGCAGCGCCGAAAAGTGTTCCGGAGGCAGCAATAATGCTCATGGCTCACGTGCCTCAAAGGTTGTGGTCACGGAGATCTAAGTTCCTATTAAAACAAGTAGGTCGGGTAAACAATCAAATACCAAGATTTGAGAGTTAAATCATTATTTGACAATAATGATCTGACTACATGCAAAGAAGCGACGATGGGCCCTGACTCCGTCAAATGGCTTGAAGCCATAAAATCCGTGATAGTTCCATACACGAGAAATCAAGTTTTGAACTTGAAGGACCCTCGAGAAAGGTGTAAGACCTTACAGTTGTGTTTGGATCTATAAAGAAATAGACATGGATGTTTTCATATCTATGAAATAGTCGACATGTTGGGAAATAGTTCACAACAATGTTCAAAGGTTGACTATGACAAGATCTGATCTTCATAGCGATATTTAGTCTAGACGGATTAATGTAGCAACCACTACATATAATTTTTGTTATGTGGTAGTTGAATAAACAAAACAAGTTCTTCTAATAGAAGGGTTACCTAGGACGTGTGCATGACACGGTCCAAAGGGTTTTGTTAATTCAAAGGATGCTAAAAGCATATGAAAACTTCAATGGTTGAAGTGAGTATCGCGGAGTTGGAATCTTCAATATGATGAAACTGTTAAAAGAGTTTAATTTCATCGGAGACAATGAAGATGCTTGCATTTGCAAGAAATTAAGTGGGAGCGCTAAGACATATTTCTAATACATTATGTGGAGGACATATTGTTGATTAGAAATGATGTATCTTTTATTAACACATATTAAGAATTTCATCCTGATGAAAGACTTAGGCAAAACCCAAATATTTGGCATCAATAGACGCTAATATGGTTGTGCCGAAAGTACATAGATGATGTATTGAATGAGTTCAATATAGAAACTACAAGAAAGGTTCTTGTCACACAGAAAGGATTGAATGAGTTCAATATTGATGATATATTCAAGTGTATTGACACTTGGTAAGTGAAACAAATATTCAAGTATAGATTGATACTTGATGTATGAAATCACAAAGAGTATTTATATCAATCATACTGTGATATGTACAAATCCAGATATGTCCTATGCTCTAAATGTTATGAGCATATACCAGAATGATTCATAAGATGATCATTGGACAATAGTAAGGAAATTCTTATGATCTTTTGGAAGAACTAAGAGTATATTATTTTGTAGATGTGGCAAATAGATGGTTAGTTCATTGTAAAAGTATTACATTGATACTAGTTTTGTCACAGAGTACAAATTAAGTTTATCTCAATCTAAACTAAGGGTGGCACAATATAATGGAAAGTAAGTTCCATAATGGATTTGGATGAGTTCCAAAGTTAAGACATTGTGACAGATACTACAACAAAAGGCTAAGTATATGACTGCTATAATAGCAGCTAAAGAGGGCATTTGTGTCAAGTAGTTTGTTATCAAACTAGGTGTAGTTCACAGCGGGATAATACTATGAAGATATATTGTACGACAATATTATCAACATGTTTTAACCCCAAAGAACTAAAGGTCTCACCAAAGGACCAAAATTATACAAAGCCATCTCATTAGAGAATGAGTGATGCGTAGAGACGCAAAGACATGCAATTACACACGGACCTGGAAGTGTCAGATCCGGAGATCAGTTGACCACTAGCAATCGTGTACATACAACACCGGAAAGCCATAGGTGTTGAATACACAAAGGTTTGAAACTAGATTATTGACTCTAGTGCAAGTGGGAGACTGTTGGAGATATGCCCAAGAGGCAATAATAAAGTGGTTATTATCATATCTTCATACTTATGATAAATGTTTACATACCATGCTATAATTGTGTTAACCGGAAACATTAATACTTGTGTGATTTGTAAACATAAAAGAGTCCCTAGTAAAGCCTCTTGTTAAACTAGCTTGTTGGTTAATATATGATCATGGTTTCCTGATCATGAACAGAGAGATGTTATTAACAACAGGGTCATATCATTAGGAGAATGATGTGATGGACATACTCCTATAGTTAAGCGTAGCATAAAGATCAAGTCATTTAATATAGTTCATTTGCTATAAGCTTTCTGATACATAGTAACCTAATTCCTTCAACCATGAGATCATGCATATCACCTTTACCGGAAGGATGCTTTGATGACATCAAACACCACACCGTAACAGGGTGGCTATAAAGGTAACATTGAGTGTTCGGAAAGTATTGGTTGAGACACATGGATCAAGAGTGGGATTTGTCCATCCATATGACGGATAGATATACTCTGGGCCCCCTCTCGGTGGAATGTCATCCAATTAGCTTGCAAGCATGTGACTGGCTCACAAGGGATCACATATCACGGGAACGAGAAAATATTACTTATCGGTAACGAGGTTGAACTAGGTATGCAGAGATACCGACGATCAAAACCTCGGATAAGTAAACTATCGTGAGACAAAGGGAAATTGGTATCGTATGTAAGTGGTTCATTCGATCGCAAAGTAATCGTAGAAATATGTGGGAGCCATATGAATTTCCAGATTCCTCTATTGGTTATTGATCGGAGAAGTGTCTCGATCATGTCCGCATAATTCACGAACCGTAGGGAGACACACTTAAGGATTCGACGTTGTTTTGAGTAGTTATGGAATGATGAGAAAGAGACCGAATGTTGTTCAGAGTCTCGGATGGGATCCGGGATATCACGAGGAGATCCGGAATGGTCCGGAGAATAAGATTCATATAAGGAAAGTCCTGTTTCGGAGTTGGGGAATGGTTCCGGTGTTTTCATCGGGAATGTTCTAGAAGGTTCCGGAATGTCCGGCACTCCGGAGGGGAAGGGTACATGAATGTGTTATATCAAGTTGGTATGATTGCATCATGTACTAGGTGTCATCTCTGAACAAAATAGAGGGTTTATTCAAATCCTAGTTTGAAAAAGTCAAACGCCAAGTTTGAAAGTCAAACGGCTATTTTGGGAAGTGGAGGGGAGGTGGAATCCGAGTTGGGGAGGAGTCCCTCCACCTCCACCACCGGCCCACCTTGGGTCCGAGTTGGGGAGGGACTCCCCTCCCCTGGCGCGCCTCCCTCCACCCATAAAAGGAGGGGCAGGGCTCCCCTCCTAGACACACCTCCTACACCCCAAACCCTAGCCTCCTAGCCGCCGGCCTCCTCCAAGTCGCCGCCGCCTAGAGCTCCTCTAACTCGGCGAGTTAGGGTTTCCCCAAACCCTAGCCGCCGACCAAGCCCTCCCCTTGGTGCCCTCTAAACCGTAGATCACCAAGGCCTCTCTCATACTCCACCATACTCGCTCCGGCTTAAGGCGAAGCCCTACGAGATCTCCCCTCTACTTCCGGTACCACGCTGTCGTGTTGCCGGAATCGCGAGGAGAGTGCTACAACCTCCGCTGCCTGCTGGAACAAGGGAGAGGAAGGTCTTCGTCGAGTACCGAACGTGTGACCGACTGCGGGAGCGCTGCCGGAACGCAGTGCCGGAAGGATCGTCTACGCGATCTTGAGATCGGAAGTGTACGACTACATCACCCACGAGAATCTGCTCTCGTTAACCGCTTTGGATCTTCGAGGGTTAGTATTCTATTGACTCGTTGCTACAATCTAGTAGATAGATCTTGGCTTGATCATAGATTAGATCTTGATTGTGTGTTCATGCGGTAGAATTTTTTTGTTTTCCATGCTACGAACCCCTACACATCACCCCCATAGACTAAGAACATTTCTTTAGTCCTATTTAGGTACTTTAGGATGTTCTTCACGGCTGTCCAGTGTTCCACTCCTGGATCACTTTGATATCTGCTCGTCAAACTAAGAGCATTAAACACATCCGGTCTAGTACACAGCATGGCATACATGATAGAACCTATGGCCGAGGCATAAGGCACTTTGCTCATAGCTTCCCTATCATTTACTGTAGCTGGACACTGAGCCTTGCTCAATATCTTACCTGACAACATAGGCACCGAACCTTTCTTTGCCTTATCCATTCTAAACCTTTTCAGAACTTTGTCTAGGTATGTACTCTGGCTTAAAGCTATCAGGCGTCTTTGTCTATCTCTATAGATTTTGATTCCCAATATATAAGCAGCTTCACCTAGGTCTTTCATTGAAAAACACTTGTTCAAATAACTCTTCACATCGTTAAGCATGTTGGTGTCATTTCCGATAATCAATATGTCATCCACATATAGTACCAGAAACGTCACCGAGCTCCCACTCACTTTCTTGTAGATACAAGCTTCATAGCAATTTGGAACAAATCCAAAGCTCTTGATCACTTGATCAAAACGAAGGTTCCAACTCCGAGATGCTTGCTTCAGTCCATAAATGGAACGGTGAAGTTTGCATCCTTTATCAGCATCCTTAGGATCAACAAAACCTTCGGGTTGCATCATATACAACTCTTCATCAATGTTGCCATTGAGGAACGCAGTCTTGACATCCATCTGCCATATTTCGGTCGCTAGGAGGGTCCACCAAAGTCCATACTTGGTTTTCGCTCATGGATCCCAATTCGGATTTCATGGCTTCTAGCCATTTCTCAGAGTCTGGGCTCGTCATCGCTTCCTCATAGTTCGTAGGTTCACTGTCTTCTACTAACAAGATAGTCAAGACAGGGTTGCCGTACCACTCAGGAGGGGCACACGACCTTGTCGACCTGCGACGTTCAGTAGCAGCATCGTCCGAAGCTTCATGATCCTTGTCATTAGCTTCCTCTATTGTTGGTGCAGGAGGCACTGGAACAATTTTAGGTGCTGCGCTACTCTCCAATTCAAGAGAAGGTTCAATAACCTCATCCAGCTCTACTTTCCTCCCACTCACTTCTTTCGAGAGAAACTCCTTCTCAAGAAAGGAACCGTTCTTTGCGACAAACACTTTGCCTTCGGTTCTGTGATAGAAGGTATACCCAATAGTTTCCTTAGGGTATCCTATGAAGACGCATTTCTCCGCTTTGGGTTCGAGCTTGTCCGGCATCAACTTCTTGACGTAAGCTTCGCATCCCCAAACTTTAAGAAACGACAACTTAGGTTTAGCACCAAACCACAGTTCATACGGTGTCATCTCAATGGATTTAGATGGTGCCCTATTTAAAGTGAATGCAGCGGTTTGTAATGCATAACCCCAAAATAATAACGGCAAATCAGTAAGAGACATCATCGATCGGACCACATCTAATTGGGTTCGGTTCCGGCGTTCATACACACCATTGCGCTGTGGTGTTCCGGGTGGCGTGAGTTGCGAAACAATTCCGCTTGCTTTAAGATGCGTGAGAAAATCATAACTCAAATATTTGCCCCCACGATCGGATCGTAGAAACTTAATCTTTCTGTTACGATGGTTCTCCACTTCATTCTGAAATTCCTTGAACTTTTCAAATGTTTCAGATTTTATGTTTCATTAAATAGATATACCCATATCTACTTAAGTCATCGGTAAAAGTGAGAAAATAGCGATATCCACCGCGCGTCGAAACACTCATCGGTCCGCATACATCGGTATGTATGATTTCCAACAAGTCCGTTGCTCGCTCCATCATACCGGAGAACGAGGTTTTGATCATCTTGCCCATGAGGCATGGTTCGCATGTGTCAAATGATTCAAGATCAAGAGAATCCAAAAGTCCATCAGAATGGAGTTTCTTCATGCGCTTTACACCAATATGACCTAGACGACAGTGCCACAAATAAGTAGTATTATCACTATCTACTTTGCATCTCTTAGCCTCAATGTTATGGATGTGTGTTTCATCCCTTTCGAGATTTAGAAGAAATAAACCATTCACAATAGGTGCATGACCATAAAAGATGTTACTCATATAAATAGAACAACCATTATTCTCCGATTTAAATGAATAACCGTCTTGCAATAAACAAGATCCAGAAATAATGTTCATGCTCAACACAGGCACATAATAACATTTATTGAGGTTTAAAACTAATCCCGAAGGTAAAACTAAGGAGAGTGTGCCGACGGCCATCACATCAACTCTTGATCCGTTGCCAACGTGCATCGTCACCTCATCCCTCGCAAGCCGCCGTCTATTCCGTAGCTCCTGTTTCGAGTTACAAATATTGGCAACTGAACCTGTATCAAATACCCAGGCACTATAACGAGGGCTAGTAAGGAAAACATCAATAACATGTATATCAAATATACCTTTGATGGTGCCAGCCTTCTTGTCCGCTAAGTACTTCGGACAGTTGCGCTTCCAGTGACCCTTGTCCTTGCAATAGAAGCACTCAGTGTCCGGCTTAGGACCAGACTTGAGCTTCTTCTCATCAGGGGCAACGCACTTGCCGCCGCCCTTCTTGAAGGGCTTCTTTGCACCCTTACCTTTCTTGAAGGTGGGGGGCTTGTTGACCATCAATATATGATTATTCCTTTTGATGTCCACCTCCGCTACTTTCATCTTAGCGAAGAGATCAGTGATCATATCAGTGGAACCAATCTGATTGTGAGCAACTACAAAACTTTTGTAGCTAGGAGGGAGTGATTGCACAACTCTGTCAATCTTGAGCTCCTCTGGAATCTTGCAGTCCAGTTGCTCAAGGCGTTGAGTGTAGCCCGACATCTTGATGGCGTGCTCACTAACGGAACTCCCTTCCTCCATCTTGTAGTTAAAGAATTTCTTAGAGATCTCATATCTCTTAGAACGGGCTTGAGTCTGAAACATGTTTTTAGCTCCTCGAGAATCTCAAAGGGCCCGACAAACTCCTCAAAACGATTTTGAAGATCCGATTCCATAGCATACAACATGGCGATCTTAATCAAATCATAATCATCCTTGCGTGACTGATAAACATCTTTCTCATCAGCTGGCGCATCTACAGCAGGGGCGTCACCTAGCGCTTTCTCAAGGACATAGTCCTTTTGTCCGCCAGCGAGAATGATTCTCAGAATGCGGAACCATTTGGTGAAGTTAGACCCATTGTTTCTAAGCTTTTCTATCTCAGCAAAAACGTTGAAGTTGAAGTTGGACTTGGCCATGTGATCTACAGTATTTGCAAGTACAACTTAGACTATGTTCATGATAAATAGTTCAACTTAATCAAATTACTAGATGAACTCCCACTAAATTCAACATCCCTCAAGTTGTTTAGTGAACATGATCCAAATTCACCACACCTAATCCGATCTTCACGAGAAGAGATGTCGTTTCAATGGTGGACAACAAAGTGTCGATCATATCATTCATATGGCTCATGCTTAACCTTTTGGTTCATGTGTTCCGAGGCCATGTCTGTACATGCTAGGCTCTTCAAGTTAGACCCAAGTATTTCCGCTTGTGCAAAACTGTCTTGCACCCGTTGTATGTGAGCGTAGAGTCTATAGCACCCGATCATCACGTGATGCTTGGACACGACGAACTTTCGCAACGGTGCATACTTGGGGAGAACACAGTTTTTATCTTGATCTTTAAGTGAGGAATCATCTTATAATGCTACCATCGCGATCTAAGCATAATAAGATACATAAAAGGATAAACATCACATGCATATAACTTTATGTGACATGGTATAGCCAATCTTCGCTCAATGATCTCCATCTTGTGCGTTCCGGCATGATCTCCATCACTCCACCATGATTGCCTCCACCACGAATAGCAACTACAACTATTGCTAACTACTTAGCGATAAAGTGAAACTATTACATGGCGCATAAGAAGTTGACACACAGGTCATACACAATTATAAAGACAACCATATGGCTCCTGCCGGTTGTGTACTCATCGACATGCAAGTCGTGAAACATTACAAAACATGATCATCGCATACATTATACACATCACATCTTGGGCCATACCATATCACAGAAAACACTCCCTGCAAAAACAAGTTAGACGCCTCTACTTTGTTGTTGCATGTTTTACGTGGCTTATGGGAGTAGATGCTAAGAACGATTCTTACCTACGGAAAGCCACAATGGTGATATTATGGTTGCAAAACTCCAGTGTTAATCCCATGACAACTATAGTGAGAGAAACTGGCATCCACCAGCCGCATGTGTGGAACAAGCCACACGTCAAGTGCGGAGCCGGTCTCGCGAACGACGTCGCGTAAGGTTGGCCTGGACCGCTTCAATCTCACTATCCCGCGTCATAAGAAGAACACAAACAAGAGGCTTGCAATAGAAAACATCAACGCCCGCAACAACCATGTTGCGTTCTACTCGTGAAACACATCTACGCATAGATCTAGCTCTGATACCACTGTAGGGTTTCGGGGCATAGTAAATCAAAATTTTCTACGGATGCGAACAGAGGGAAAGCCAAGATCTAATCTAGGAGATGCAAACAACGAGAGATATTGGATTAGATCTTCATACCCTTGAAGATTCGCACAGCGAAACGTTCGTCGGAACGTGGGTGATGTAGTCGTACTCGCTTCTCCTCCTCGCGATCCGATCCGATCTAGCACCACAAGTGGCGGTGCCTCCGTGAGATGCACACGTGCAGCACCTCGACGTCTCCTCCTTCCTCGGACCAGCAAGTATGGTGGAGAGACGGATTGGATCTACAACACGACGGCTTGGTGTATATGGTGGAGAATTTCAGCAGCAGGGCTTCGCCTACAAGCAGTCGGGAGGGAGAGAGGAGGGCAGCAGGGCGGCTAGGGTTGGAGGGGAAGGTGTGGGGGGTGGTGTGCCCCCAGCCCTCTTTATATAGAGGGGTGGGGCGGCAACCCAAGCCCCCTCCCCCAAGCCAAGGCCGGCGGCCAAGGAGGAGGAGTGGGGGGCAAGGAACCCCCCCCTTCTAGAAGCTCTATCTAGGGTTTAAACCCTCTTGGCCGGCTGGGCCCTATGGGGCCTTGTGCCCCTGGCCCAATGCGGCCAGGGTACTCCCTCATAGGCCCATGCCCCCTCCCGGAAGGTGGGGCCATGTTGGTCCCCTTCCGGAAGGTTCTAGAAGCTTCCCGTACAATACCGATTAACCCGGAACAATTCCGAACTCCAAAAACTACACTGCCTTATATGAATCTTATTCTCCGGACCATTCCGGAACCTCTCGTGATGTCCCGGATCCCATCCGAGACTCCGGACAAAAACTCATAAACCAATTATCCAATCTATCCTAGCGTCGAGACACGTTAAGTGTGTGACCCTACGGGTTCGAGAATATGCAGACATGATCTTTTATCAATAATCAACAGAGGGGTCTAGAAACCCATATTGACTCCCACACATTCATCGATGATCATATCGGATGAACCACGATGCCAGGATTCAATCAATCCCATATATATATATATTCCCTTCGTCTCGCGATATTTTACTTGCCCGAGATTCGATCGTCGGTACCGTCATACCTAGTTCAATCTCGTTCACAGCAAGTACTTTACTCGTTCCGTAATCCGATATCACTTTGTGATTAACTCCTTAACCACATGCTTGCAAGCGGTGTTGATATCGATTACCGAGTAAGCCCGAAGTATATCTCGCCGACTTGGGAGGGACAAATCCCATCTTGATACATACAACCCAACAGATACTTTCCGATCACCTGAGAGACACCTTTATGATCACCCTCTCATAGGCTGACGTTTGATGACCTCAAAGCTTTCTTCCGATACCAGGGAGTTGTATTATCTCATGGTCTAAGGAATACAATATTTGACATAAGAAAAGCTTCGCAAAGACGAACACGATGACACGATCTAATTGCTTCGCTTAGTTTGGGTCTGTCCACTATATCATTCTCCGAATGATATGATCTCATTATTAATTGACAACTCATGTCCATGGTTAGGAAACCTTAACCATCATTAATCAATGAGCTAGTCCTTAGAGGCATACTAGGGACACGGTGTTGTTCACAAACCACACAAGTATTAAAGTTTCCGCTTAATACAATTCTAGCATGGAATATAAACATTATCATGAACAAGAATTATAATAATAACATCTTTATTATTGCCTCTAGGGCATAATTCCAACAGGCACATATCTTAGAGAGAGTAGCACCTCTAATCTTACAAGTTACAAACCACCTATTTGCTCAACTAACTAGGATTTAAAATACTAGAGCCTCAGACCAACATCATAGGCAGGAGAGTTAAGAAAAGGTTTCATTTTATCTTGCCAGTATTAATCACAAGTATTGTAAAAGCTAAGCCTAGAAATAAAACTCAATCACTTGTGTGCCAGATCATAATGGTATCACAAGGACAAGTTCTTAATGAGCTAAAACCACTCTTTTCTTAGTTTCCACAGATAAAAGGGACAAACCAATAAATATCATTTTCCTGAAGCCAAATGCCAGGAATCAACATCAAGTTCATCTATACATCCACAGAAAATCATTAACATGTAATGATTAGATTCAGTATGTATAATCTCATATAAGCCTACCATTATAATTGCAGTAAGAAACTACTGAGAGAACTACTGTCAGTATAAACATTCTGACAGTAGAGTAAGTTCTCAGCTCAACAACATTTCCAATCAGAGATTCCATAGAGACACTAGCATGGGGACATAGTGATTACCACTGGAATAAATCTGACAAGCCACTAGCATCATCAAAGCCACTACAAATCATGAACAACAGCAAACAATCATTCTTCATGCTCAAGTATGATCATCACTAGATCTAAATCATCATGGATATGATCAATAGGGGGTTATGAACTCTAATCAGAACAAGAACCCTAATTAGGAGATGAACCCTAATCAGAGCATAATCACTAGGCACAAGAAGCCATTAGGTACACACAGAGAGATTCATGGTAGTAGCATGAACTAGAACCACAGAGGCAACTTACCCGAGGTCCTCACTGACGAATCGAAGAGAAGCAGATTGGCCAACGAACTCACGGCGGCCACAGCAGCACACGAGGCCAGAACACCATCGCATGCGAGACCGCGGCGGTGGCGACAACACCTTTCCCTAACCCTAGGGTTCGGGAACGGGGTGAACCTGACCACGAGGAAGCCCCGGAATCAAATCGAGTTGGACTAGACGAACAAGCATAGTCGCAAACCTCGCCCTGCACCACGGCAGCAGCCAGGGGAAGGCTCAACGGCGGCCATCGCCAATGGCGGCGCCAGATCCCGCGGGGTCGGGGAAGAGGAAAGGTGAGGACGAGGAGGAGGCAGAGAGAATGGGCTGGGTGGGCCAAAACCCCTCGGGGTGGTGATTTTGACCCTGCCCTATTGGGCCACACTGGCCCAATAAGCCCAAAAGGCCAGCCCAAGTTGTTTAAAAACTGTTTTAATCAATTAGAAAAGACCAAAATACCCCTGACCTCAATAAAATTTTAGAAAAATAAAATAAAAGTCCAAAAATTATAAATAAAATATTTTTGGATTCACATTAATCCACTCTATCCAAATAAAATAAGATATAAAATTTTGAACATTTAAATTTTTATAAGAATTTTGTAATTTATATATTCCTTATGGAATTTTACAAAATTATTGAAAGATGATAAAAATAAATAAAAATCACTTTCATTATATATTAATATTATAGTACTTTTGAAAAATACTAAATAATTATTTAATAATAAATTTTAATGTATAATTAATAATTCCTAAAAGAATTATTAAATCAATAAAGTCAAATAAAAAGGGAAATAAAATAAAATAATTCAATATATGCAATAAAAAAATATTTATAAATGCTTTATTAAAAGGCACCTTATATAGGGAAAATGCATATAGAATGAAATAATGCATTACATTACTTGCATAATCATTTTGCTTCTTTAAATATTGTCCTTACCGGGCAATAATGATGTTTTTGTAGAACTAGAAGCTCAAGGTCCAGTGCAAGCATCAGACTTCATTACCTTTCCATCACAAGGCAAGTTCATCCCTTGCTCATGTCCTTTGAAGAGTCCTTATCAAAGTATTTGCAAATTGTGTGTTATCATATATGGTATAAAATAAAGAAAATATTATTTTCACAAATAAAGAAATCATAAATATCATCCTAAATGGTGATATAATGGAGCAATAGAACTTAGAGTTCTATTTGCAACAATGATGATCAAGTAGGGACTTAATAACCCCTGACATCAGTGATTCTAGCGCCCTATATTACGCGTTAACCAAGAGATTTGGAATGGGATAGAGAAGTCAGCTGTATCTTCTTCCTCTCGCATGAAGCCGGATGTGCAGGTCGTGGCTGTTATCCTCGTAGCGTGCATATTAATTGGTAATTCATAGAGGATATGCAGCATATGGGTGGGAACCCTCATCGTCCCACGATAGTTCTGGCATCTAACGGTTTGTACAAACCATTGTCGTAATTCATTATGTGGGCATGGTGTACACCAAGGAGGCATGCGAGGTCGCGAAGGAGGCAGTGATTGTCTTGGACCAACTATTGGGCCCCACATCATGAAATTGTGGACGGGGAAGTATGCCCGGTTGTGCAACAAGGAGTTGATCTCTCATGGATAAAGTAACGCACCTCTGCAAAGTGTAAGAACTGTAACTTGTTACTCCCTGTTTCGGGAAGGAGCTACGAATGCGGCAGGAAAGAAACTCCATGAAAGTTCTGGTCAACCTATGAAGGCTGATTGTCATAGTTTTTCGGAATAAAATAAATCTTTGAAGAAAGATTTACAAAAACTGCATAGTGCCAAGGATTTATAATCTGAGGTGGTAGTTAGAGCATCAAACTTCCCACCTTGCATATAATGAACTTGCTGGATAACGCTGTTACTCATTCTTTCCTTTGATCCCTTGCTTAGACTCTAAGGATCCCGAAGACGTGCCAATGTATGCAGCCGAATGCCAAGAAGATGTGTTCTACGAGGAACCTGATCTGTTCAGAGGAGTTGAAGGAGTGGATTACGAAATCCGCTACGGTGTCGATGAGAACGAGTCCAATTAAGTATCTAGTTAGTAGTAACTAACGGAGCCGAGAAGCATGAACTCTATAGAATAAGCTGTTGAGCTCCACTCCTAGACGGAGTTGTTACTTTTAAATTTCCGCTGAACACTTTATATTTTGGTTTGTAAGTTGGATCTTGTGGAAGTCTTGAACTTCCGGTATTGTAATAATAACAATATGTGTACATTTGTAATATGGACCCGCAATGTTTCTGTTGTACCACTCTGAGGGATGTGATATTTACGGAACGGTGTTCTGTAGATGTCATGTCAACGACTATAGTGTACTACACATGCAGTGGTATGCTGGGTCACCGCAGTAATTTCTACTCATTGAAAGGTTACTTAAGATTTAATATTTTCCAGATTAAAAATATGGGATCATATTAACACATGTCATCACCACATACTCTAATACTTGGGGAAGTGATTTAACTTGGTTGGCCTAATTTATAAAGTTTAACACTATTATTTAATAATATTTAAGTGGCTAAAAATGACTAGAAAGTCATTCTTTTAGTTTTGGTCCAGGTATACTATAAGTAAGTATGTAGATTTTTACATATTCAGAAAGCCCTTGTCAAATGTGATTTTTGAGAGTTGGAATCAACTCAAAATCACTTATTGTTGATTTTAGAGAAATGTTTGAATTTGCAAAAGCTACTTGTTTGTTCTTTTTACCAAGGGTGATCCATAGTTTCAAACTGTTTGAATCCAATGGGAGTGATTAGAGATTTTCATCTACTTTCAAACAAAATTGGATTCATTCAATTTGGTGCACTGAACCTCTCTGAATTGATTTTTAAAGTTCACTACAGGAAAGGTTTTTGAATAAAAAGAAAAATACTAGATTTTAAATACTGGGCTCACGCGGGAAACACTACTAGGTTGGCCCAACTGCACAGCGCGCGCGTAGCAGGCTCACTCAGGCTGGCCCCACGCATTAGTGGGTGCTTCTAAACGAATCGGTATCGGCCAATGTTGGCCCTATGATTACGACATGTTCTAAGGTCGAGGTTCATTGTCTACGTTGCGAGGCTCCAGCGAGAGTTTAACCTAGCGGCACGGTGAGGGTGGCTGGGGGCTTACCAGGGCTCCAGCTAGGGTTGGCGATGCGGGCGAATGAGCTTGTCGACGACGACGAGTTGAATGGCTGTCACGACAGCTCCTGAGGTGGCTCCAATCGACGGCGCCGTTTCCTCACGACAGCGGCGGACTCCGATCAAATTCTGGCAATAGAGTGCTCGCCTTGCTTCGAGAATAGGTCAGGATGTTTCTGAGTGAGAGAGGAGTGAAATGGTGTGGAGATTGAGGCTGGGGAAGGGGTCCATTTATACCCTCACGGGTGAGGCAGTCTGGCATGGCAGGGGCTCATCGGCGACGTTGCTACATGCCGAGCTAAGCATGGAGGAGGGCATGGGTCGACAAGGCTGGGTGTGGTGATCGTCATGCGAGTGGTGGTGCGACAAGGGGCGATCTCAGTCGGTCGGGCGACGTCAGCACTCTGTGCGGGTACCGCGGTGTTCGTCAGCAAGTACGGTGATCAAGGGGGCGCGCGGTGACCAATGGCCATGTCTAGGCGGTGGCTGGTGACGCCACAGATGCGAGTACGAGCGGAGAGGGCGAGTTGATGTGTGGCTACGCGAGGCGACTGCGGCGTTCCGTCGTGCTCTCGGCATGTCTGTGTCTTAAATGGGTGTGGTCATTCTAGTGTCTCCGTCTCTCGCCGTTGGTCGAGGGGTGGACACAGAGGGGCGGTGAGGTCAGGGTTACCTCCTAGACATTGTGGGCGAGCGAGGAGTGGCCTGTGGCGTGCTGTCCATGTCCGAATGACATGGTGAGCTTGGGTACCATATCCATTGATCAAGATAGTGAAGAAGAGTGGCTCAATTGCACGGCTGCATACTGGGGGTGATCGTGGGTGAGCTAGGGAAAAGAATTGGAGTACAATTGCTGAGCAATTGATTGATCACAAACAGTAGATAGTTGGTAGTGGTACTGTGTCTTCTAAGTGTTCGATCAAATAGCCACATGAACTGAATCATCACCTTTTCTAGTGATTTTTGATGGGTGTTCTGATACTAATCTTGGTAGTCTTTGGGTGCAATGGTTTTCCAAGTGGTGAAGGTTTGAGTGGTTTTCCAAAAATGGCTATCTTGATACATATGATAGATTCAAATTTGAATTTCCTCTCAAAAGAGTTTGAAAATGTTTCTGCAAGGTTGGAAAGTTCCATTTGGTTCAGTCACTAGGTTTAGCAAGGGGAGAAAATAAATGGGAAAGTTTCTGTTTGAGATTAGTTGCTAGAGATGCTCAAAGTGAGCTAGTGGTTAACTTGGGCAGAAAGGACCATTAGGTCTTAGGCTTCATATTTTCATTTTCTTTTGTTTTGATCTGGTTTGATAGTGACCTAGATGATATGGTTTTGATCTTTAAACCATTTCTCATCATTTACAACAATCAGACATGGCATTGCAAGCATTCATATACACAAGCATTAAGGTTTGAATTTGATTAATAAATGCTTTTGTTAACCCTAATCTTGATTAATTAGGGAATGATCCTCATTAATATTTTTGGGGTGTTACACTTCATTGCATCTTAGTTTCGCTAATTCATCATTAGCCGAATTCATCAAAGCTCTTTAATAAGGTGTTAAAAGACAAGTTTCAGCTTTCCGGTCTAAATTATCAATAAGGTTAGATAGACACTCTTTTTCTTTCTTATAGACACTACTAAGGTTTCTTGCCCAGCCCCTCAGAAAATTTCGAATATGGCGTAACTTATTCTGCCATATCTCCATTGGGGTGTCACCATATGAAATAGATGCCCACTCATGGGCAACCATTTCGTAAAATCCTTCATGTCATAACCACAACAATTCAAAAGAGAAAGGATCCTTATTCCCATAGTGGGCTTGTTCACCAGAATCGGGCAAAAGGGGAGTGTGATCCGAACCTGATCTCGTTAAAGCATGCACGTTAACAAGTGGAAATTTCTGTTACCACTCTACCTTTGCCAAAACTCTATCTAATTTTTCATATTTAGGATTCTCTCTCCGACTTTCCAGGTAAATTGTCTTCCCGAAAGCGCTATTTCCCTAAGGTTCAAGCTTTCAATAATAGCATTGAAAATGAAGGGTCTTCTCACATTAAAGTTATCATTATTTTTTCTTCCTAGCGAGAAATTATATTAAAATCACCTACAACTAACATAGGAAGTGGGACTCACATATACGGACCAACTCTGCCAAAAACTCCGGAATTTTGGGCCTCTTGATCAGCTCCGTATACCTAGAAACCACTCAAGGCCATCCATCTTGAAGACCATGTGTAGTTTACCGCATCTATATCTAGACACCACATTTTTCACTTGAAAAGTTGCCCTGTTAATACCAATGAGCAAACCCCTGATCTTCCATCTGATGGCAGACAATACCAAGCAAAATATAAACCTCAATATATGCTCCCTCCGACTCATATTAATTGACTTGGATTTATAAAAATTTGGATGAACCTATATACTAAATAGTGTCTAGATTCATCCAAATCTAAACAAATATGAGTCAATTAATATGGATTGGAGGAATTTATCCAAATCTAAACAAATATGAGTCAACTAATATGGATTGGAGGGAGTAGTAAAATTAGATCTACCCTTTCCATAATCGCAAAAGAATCTAACTTATATTCTCTGATAGTTTCATTAAAAAAAAAATTTCACACTGTCCCCGAAACCTCCACTATTCTAGAAACTTCCTTTTATCTCGAGACTATCTTAATGCTTTTACTAATACGTGCACTCCGCCTAACATATAGAGAATCCTTTGATTTCTTTCTGTTAGTTCTCTTTACTTTTAACTCATGGAGAAAATAGCCCTTATTATCTTGAGAGCCTAGTTGCTCGTCCTCTAGAAGATCTTCAGAGAGAGAGACGTTGCCTTATGTAGAATTAGACTATGACCCGAATCATGCACCAACTTAGACTTTTGTTTGTTTTTCTTTAAATTGATTAAAGTGCGTTCCAAATCGACATCTTTTAACAAGCCTATAGACTCTGAAACTTGCGACGGCAATTTACCCAAAGAAACTCCTAGCATAGAGGCTCTAGGTATAACTTCCTCGTCAGAAAAAATAGATAAAGAAAACTTTGAAACTTGTTTTGTACCTGAGCATGAAGGAACGTCACGCGCCATTTCTCGTTGTTGAGCCCTCTGCAGCTGAGGCAAGTCGGCATTTGGCTGAGCCCGTATTCGATCTTGATCGAACCAGCGCCCTTGTCGCTGATATTCCGCCAAAGGCCACCACCCCTCCTGGGTGTATCGGCCCCCGAGGAACACGCCTGTCCCTCCCTACGAAGACGTGGTCACCGTGACACCCCCTCCTGGGGTTTTCTGCGAGATGACAGCCACCTTGGCCTCCTGCCTAGGTGTGTGTGTCAGAGACATCTTGGTCTGCATGTACGTGGTCAGCAAGGCCTCCTACCTAACCTCCACATCACCAAATGAGTTCGCTTCATCCGCCACACCCCGGGCCAGCGAAGGTCTCCTCCCTTCATTCTGAACAATGACAGCCTTCAGTTGGATGGCACTCGGATGTGGGCAATCCTCCAGCTGCAAAGTGGATGTCATATCTGCAGAGTCCGATGAGCGCGGTGACACATTATCATCACCAGCCGACACTGAGTATGATGCCAGCAGTAGAGCTTCTTGCCCTATGCTGCAGCGTTGCTGATCAACAGAATCCATAACAATGTCTGGACGAAAACTAGCAAGTGCAGACTTGGAAATCGGAGAAGGCAGTGTATCCTCATCATCCTCCACACGATCACTCCACAACCTTGAATGACCATGTATCTTTGTCTTCATTGCAGATAAGCTAAGTAAAATGTACTTGCATAGATACTTTGCCAAGTAAAAGAAGACCCCTTTCTGGTCCTAATTTCATAATATTGCAATCTGGATAGTACCTCGCCTGCAAGATCTGAGCACACAAATAGTTAGGTCTAGTAATAAGTCTCCACACTTGTTTGGCTAGCATGGATAAATTCAAAGAGTGCAAATCTCAGAAGCCCATCCACCCTCCTTTTGTTTTAGGGATGCTCATTCTCCACCATGAGAACTAATGCATTCTTTTCTCCTTATCTGAATCATCCCACAAAAACATAGTCATGGCATCATGGATCTCCTTGCATGGTTTTTTGGTATTTTAACACTCCCATGGAAAAACTAGAAATGATTGTATACTATGTTTCAACAAAATTTCCTTCCCCAATAGATAGGAATGTCTCTTTCCAATCTTTTAGTCTATGGATAATTCTCTCCAATAAGTATACAAAACTATCACTTCTTTCAGACCCATATATGGCGGACCGAAATACTTTTCATTTATTGCTTTTGTCATCATGTTTAGTTCGATGCAGATGTTTCTCTTTACCTTATAGCATTCCGAGAAAACCACTACAATAAAATCGCTCGTTGTTTACTGTTTTATGCATCATCATATTATCATGCATATTTTTGTCCAAAAGTATTTTCGCTAAAAGTCTGTTTTGTTTTCTAATTAGTCCCTCATTTAAAATTAAAAACACTGGCCTTTCTAGATATCTTGTTTGTCCAAAAACTAATTACAAATGTGTTTTAAAAATGAAACATAAAAAATAAAAATAATTTTAGAGGAAGGCAGCCAGCCTGGCCCAAAAGCCCAGCCAGTCCACCTACCACCCCAGATCAGCCTAACCCTAACCAACACCACACTGACCACCACTAGAACACGCCCCACACCTGGCCACTACTCACACACCCCACCATCGCAAAATACACACACCGTTTCCCACCCACAAACACACGCAACGCACACCACACACTCAACATGCCACAACGCTAGGCCACACCAGCACGCATCCACACCTACCATAATGCGCGCGCGCGCACACACACACGACCCATTCCCTCGTCCCCAAGCTTTTGTCACCACCAACCTCGCCACCTCACTCGTTCCCCATCCCCGCAACCAGTGGCGAAGGACGAAAAAAATTTAAGGTTGGGCGAACTCTAAAATATATAAAAAAGATTGATACAAAAATCCCAAATTGTCTAAACACATTAATACTTTAAAGGGATTTCTATTTTCATGGCACTGGTTCGTTAGTTGTACTCAGTTTTTGCCAACCGCTTAACTTTTCCCCTCGCTATGTTACAAAACCCTCGCAGGCGTTCGTAGGCGTTCGGACGGATGGATGACGTCAGGTCAAAGGCTTGACCGTTACATGCTGACTGAAGTGTGGGGTCGTGTTGGGATGGGTCCTGCATACGTGGTGAAGGGTAGGGCCGCGTTGGGACGGCTCTTGCATACATGGCGAAGGGTGGGGCTGCATGGAGACACGTCGGACCGGTCATTCTCGCTCACCCAAAGCATTCGCTTCCCCCCCAGCCTGAAACAACTCCCACACCACCCCTCCGCTGCCCCGCCGTCGTACCCTCCTACCTTATGTCGTCCTCGGCCCCAGAGCTCCCCTCCCCCTAGCCGCGAAGCCCAATCCACCTCTAGCTCCACTACTGCCCTCGCTAGATCTACCCCTTTCACGGCGGCGGTGTACCAATCATCCGCATCGAGCAGGGAGAAGATTGGGTGGAATCGTAGGGATCTAACGCATGGATTCCATCTGGGTAAGCATCATTTCCCTTTGTGGATTGATTATTGGCAGTATTTGAGCGCGAATTACAAGTGCTCAACTAACTGCCTTGATTTTCGAATATGATTGATCTAGTGCTGGCATTTCAGCTAGCGGTTATACTGGATACTAGTGTAATTTGTGGTTGTGAACAATATCTCTCTAGATTTTACTTCCCAGCGGTGGTTGCAACCTCCATAACTCTTAGAGATTTGATAGGTAAAATCAATGTAAATTCCCCTGGAGCAGTGGTGATTAAGTTGATTTGCAATATTTCAACATTAGCAAGCAAAGAATGTTCCCGCTAACTAGCAAAGATGATCTGGTAATGGTTTTCTCTTTGAATGCTGCCGAACGTTTTGGTCGAATCCGTCTCCATGTGCGACCTAAAGTTGAGCACACAGGAAAGAGTGTTAAATCACCATCTGGTGGTCACGCATCATCAGGTGGTCGGGCATCATGTGTCTTTGTTGTCTCTGCTAATAGTGTGCGCTCTGGTGACCCTTGTAGGTCCACAGCATTACCATCTGTTCGCACTACGTGTGTAAGCTAAACCGCTCGTGTTGCCAATGTGGAGGACGAGACAGAGCCTAACGAGGGAGTGCCTTCACTAGATGATGAGGATGGGTTGATGATTCCTAAATTTGTAGATAGATTCAGTAAACAGGCACTAGAGGATCAATACATGAATGAAATTTCCCAGGGTGCCAGATTTGATGACACTGATGACGAAGTGAACGAGGAGAACAATGACAGCCTCGTTTTAGACGAGTATGATGGTGAGGACATGCCAGTAATTTAGTGGGACAGAGACAATCCTAAGATTTCAGAAGGCACCGTATTTGAAATGATGCGGGACTGTCGTAATGCCCTTACTACATATTGCACTCGCACCAATAATGATTATGATGTTATTAAGAGTGAGCCAGCAAGGTTCACAGTGAAGTTTCCATACAAGAGATGTAGGTGGAGGATGCATGCATCCACTATGCTTATGAGCAGTTTGGTTTAGGTATTAAAACCAGTTGTGTATTTTAGATCATTGTGTAGAGTTTGTTAGCTATACCTGACATTTTCATTACATTTCGGATAAAAATTAACTGGTTCGAACATTCTTGTCCATCTCAAGGGGGACAGCCAAAGGACAAAACAAAACTAGCAAAGACTAGGTGGTTCGTAGATGCAATCATGGATTGGATGAGAGCGAACCCATCACTTGGTGCAACAACGCTCATAAACGATGTTTCTAAAAAGTTTAATATTATAGTACCCTACATGAGGATGTTCTATGCAAAGGAAATGGCTCTTGAGAGGATCAATGGTCCATGGAATGAAAGTTTTCAATTGCTTTACAGCTTCAAAGCTAAAGTGGAGTGATGCGCTCAGATCACTTTAGAGCTTCATTGGGAGACCCCAAGAGGAAGTATGATGAGCACAGCAGCAAGTCTTCCCTCAGAAAGAAACCAAGGTTATCGAACCAGTAGGAGGAAGGAAATGACCCAAAGGTGTTGCTAGCAACTTGGAAACCTACACAACACAAACTTAAGACTTTGCCCCAACGAACAGTGAGGTTGTCAAGCTCACCGGTTTGCTGAAAACAAATGGTTAATTGTATGGTGTGGAAGGTAATAGTAGTTTGCAGAAAGTAAACAGTAACAGTGTAAGATGTATCAATGGTAAAGATTGGACCGGGGTCCATAGTTCACTAGAGGTGTTCTCCTTAAGATAAACAAACATGGCATGCCAGGTAAACAAATTACAGCAGGGCAATTGACAGGACTTAGCAAGGCATAACAATGCAATACTAGACATTCATGATCCTATGAGATTCGTTTGGGCAATACAACAAGATACATAGATCGCCATCCAACTGCATCTATGACTAGTAATCCACCTTCAGGTTATCATCCGAACCCCCTCTAGTATTAAGTTGCAAGCAATGGATAACTGCTTTAAGCAAAGTGTGTAAGGTAAACAATCCACTTGTTCCATGAACAAGAGATCGTTGTTTCCCCCTAGTAGCAACAACACATCTACAACCTTAGAGATTTCTGTCACCTCCCCAGATTAAATAGAGGCATGAACCCACTATCGAGCATAAATACTCCCTCTTGGAGTAACTAGCATCTACTTGGCCAAGATAGCTACTAAAACAGAGAGCATGCAAGATCACAAACAACATAGACATCATAGAATCAATAACATAGAACCGTTAATCAATCTGACATAGTAATCTCAATATCCATCGGATCGCTGCAAACACAACATGCATGATTACAAATAGATGATCTTGATCATGAACGGAGCTCATAAGATCTAAACATGGTAGCACAAAGGAGGAGAAACAACCATATAGATACTACATGGACCCGTAGTCCAAGGTGAAACTACTCACGCATCATACCAGAGGCTGACATGGTGATGAAGAAGGCCTCCGAGATGATCTCCCCTCCGACAGGGTACCGGGAAGAGCTTCAGATCCCCCGATCTAGGGATGACGGTGGCGGCGGCTATAGACTATTTCGTGGAAGATTGATCGGGTACTTAGGGTTTTGGTATCGGGGGCTTCTTATAGGCGAAGAGGCGACGCAAGGGGCACCCGGGGTGGCCGCACCCCCCTAGGCACGGGTCAGGCCTGGCCGCGCGACCAGGGGGTGTGGCCCCTGGTGGATCCCCTCCGTCTCGTCATCTGGCTCTGTGTTCCCCACGGTAAAATATTGACTTTGGCTTTTGTCCCGTCCAATTCCGAGAATATTGATTTTTTGCCTTTTCTGGAACCAAAAATAGAAGAAAATAGGCAACTGGCATTGTGGCATCTTGTTAATATGTTATTCCCAAAAGACATATAAAAATACCTCAAAGTGTAGACAAAGCAAAGCAAAGTAGATACTAAACAAGCATGGAACATAAAAAATTATAGATACGTTTACGACGTATCAAGCATCCATAAGCTTAACTCCTGCTCGTCCTTGAGTAGGTAAGTGATAAAAAGATTATTTTTTGAGGTGACATGCACCATCAAAATCAAGATCAAACCTTTTGCAAGCATTGAAAGCTGGGATCAAAGTACTCTAAACGTGAGCATGAAAGAAGAAGTTCTAAAAGTAAGACAAAGTAACTATGCATGCAACATGAAAGGTTACAAACAAAAATCATGAATAGCAATGCATTAAAAGACATTTATTTGTTTCACATTTAGAAAACATAGCATAGTGGCATTCAGCTTGTCCCTCATGGAGTAGCAATAAATGCATAGAACACCTTCAAAGTTCATAAGAGTGACTAGATACAAATAGTTGATGACCAAGAAATATCAACAATATGAATCAATCAATAAGTTTTGGGACAATGCACATAGAACTAAGAATGGCAACTATGCTCTCTTAATTGGCACCTAAGGATAGAAGGTGGAGACTCAATATAATGGTGGAAGAAAGGCCCTTTATAAAAAGGAAAGCAGGGAATTCAAGTCTCATAAAGAGCTTCCAAAAATTATGGTACTTGTTAGCTTTCAGCTCTCATTGCCCTATCATAAGCATCTTGAATTGATTAAGGTTAAAGTGAACAAACTATGGAGTATATGCTTGACAAAGTATAAGTTGGCAATCCCATGTCCCTTGAATACAAGGGCCGCTCCTCATGCTATTCAATTTTAGTTACCGGTAAGTTCTTGTCATAGTAAGTACATGTGTATCATGGAGAACCGCCAACGGGGTACCCCTTGCACATGATACAGGATCTATCCCATAATCAAAATGACAAGGCAAGCACACAATGAGAATCTCAGCAATCTTCTTATTGACCATGGGAAAATGGTGCTTTTTTCTCTCTTTCCTCTTTTCAATATGTCTAATTTTTTTCTTTTTCTCAATCTCTCTCTTTTTTATAAGAAGAATGCTTCATAGATTGCTCACTATGGTGATGCTGCAAGTTTCCACCATGATTAGGCATGGCTTAGGCTAGCGGCCCAGGAGTTTCTCTAACACACATACATAACTCCATGGACTTACAAGCTCCCCTTTCATTTCACACTGACGACATCCATAAACAAAAGAGCATGATATCAACTATGTACAATGTACAAGTGCAATGTTGAAAGCGTTCCCCATGACAACATGGTTCTGCTAATTCCAATGTATAAGTGCAAGCATATACAACATAGATTATACAATGGTTCAATTTTATTAGGGGCAAGAAAATAAAGTCTGCCATCAAGTTTGTGAGAGCTTTAGTCACTAAGTTTTCACATAACAAAGTGACATTTTAATTGGAAGGTAGATAAAACAAGAATATACTTGGAATGGTGTAACACACCATGCATAGGAATTTATAGTGGACACTTGGGAATAACTTGGTTTGTTGGGAGTTGGATGCATGAGTAGATCTTACTCATACAAGTGGAGGCTAGCAAAAGATTGGGAGCGAACAACTAAGAGAGCAATAATGGCCATAATCATGCAGAGCGACAAAACATTACTAATCAAAGCATAAAGTGGTACCACAAGTTAAAAACTAAATGATCATAGAGGCTATGGTGACTTGTTCATAGTCATAACATGGTGTGAGCATGTGCCAAGTCAAACCAAACAAAGCATCAAGGATAAAACCACAATACGATGCTTTTGTATGCTAAAACAACGCATGATTCTTTCAAGGCACATTAAGCAATCATAATTGTTTAGAACAAGTCATGCTACAGCAATAATCACTAAGCATAAGGTCAAAACAATATCTAGCATGACATTATAAAGTCTAAGTCATAGTCAAAGCAAGCTCTTTGCTCCTCTTGTACTACTAAAGCAAGAACTTCCTACTCCTTTCCAACACCAATCAACTTATTTGAAACAGCAAAACGAGAACGGAGGTCCAAACTACTTTATTCAAGCAAACTAAGCAAACAAAAACCAAAAACAAAAACGAAAGACCTAAGATTTTTATTGATGAAGAAGGGGATGCCTTGGGCATCCCCAAGATTTGACGCTTGTACCTCTTGAATATTTCTTGGGGTGACATGGGGTGGCATCCCCAAGCTTGAGCTTTTGTCCATTCTAAATCTCATTACATCATTCTTCCTCTACACCTGCAAATTTTCCTTCATACAAAACTTCACACAATGTTCATTAGCAACATTAGTGCATTCAAAATATAATAGACCTTTGGGGTTTAGTTTTAAAACCGAAAAACATTCACCAAAAACACAAGACACTGTAGAAATTCCCTCAAAAATCTCAATTTCCCAAAAATATCCCAAAAAGGAATCAATAAGAAGCAAATGCAAATAATAGCAGAAATCTGTCAAAACAGACCAGCAGGTAGAAACAGATTTTTTTAGAAGACCTTGTGTTGCTCAAATCAAAAAGTGTTGATCTAACGAAAGTTAGCTAACAACCTGGGTGATTTATTCAGAAAATTACAGCTCAATCCGACTTACAGAGATTTTAAACGAATGTTTGCAGTGAAGCACAAAATCTGTTTTGGGACAGCAACTCGCCAAATCTTACTTCCTCTCACTAGAGGTTATTCTTGGCACAAAATCAACAAAAGGATAAGGAGAGGTTATTACAGAAGTAATAACTTTCAAGACTCAAGAAAACTATTGGGTTATCTCCCAAGAAGTACTTTTCTTTAACGCCTTTAAGTTAGGCACAAGAAGCAAGAATCAAGTATTTCCAAATGAAGAAGCATTAACATCAAACCTTGCTTTCAAAGTAGGAGCAAAAGTCAACTTCTCTCTCTTCATAGGGAAGTGTTCAATACCTTTCTTGAATGTAAATTGATATTTAATGTTGCCTTCTTTAATATCAATGATGGCACCAACAGTTCTAAGAAAAGGTCTTCCCAAAGTAATAGGACAAGAAGAATTGTATTCAACATCCAAAACATAGAAATCAACAGGGACATAAGAATTGTTAACCAAAATAAGGACATCATTAACACTCCTCATGCGTTTCTTTTTAGCTTTATCATAAAGTGGGAAATCCAAATAGCAATCTTCCAGAGGTGGCAAATCAAGCATTTCATAAATCTTTCTAGGCATAATAGAGACACTAGAACCAAGGTCACATGAAGCTTTGAGATCAAAGTCATTCACTTGCATATTTATGATGGGTTCCCAACTATATTATACTTTCCTAGGAATAGAGGCTTTGTGTTTCAACTTTTCTTCCATAATTTTAATAAGAGAATTTATAATGTTCTTGGTGAAAGCCACATTCATATCACTAGCATCTGGACTTCTAGCAAGCTTTTGTAGGAACATAATCACTTCAGAGATATTGCAACCATCAAGACCAAAATCAAACTTAGCATCACTGGTAGTAGACTCATTGGGTTTAGTTATAGTGGTAGGAGGAATAGGGACTTCTTGTGGTTTAGTGGCATCCATATTGGTGGGGGTGATAGTGCACATACTATTGTTTCTAGCAATTTCAGCTTCTCTTTCCCACTTAGCATGTAGTTGAGCTAACAGTCTAACATTTTCATCAATAGTAACTTGTATGGCATGAGCAGCAGCAAAGGTACTTTCCAAGGTTTCAGGTTTAGCGGCAATTTTATTAATCAAAGAGGACTGAGCTTCAGAGAAAGAGGAAATATTTTTCTCAACATTCAAAAGCTTTTCCTCCACAGTTTTGTTGAAAGTGGTTTATTTACTAATAAAGTCTTTAAGCATGACTTCTAGTTCAGAGGGAGCACTTCTAGTATTGTTGTAGGAGTTTCCAAAGGTATTACCATTTTTAGGAGGATAAGGCCTATAGTTACTGTTACTACCAAAATTATTCCTATAGGGATTGTTGTTGAAATTGTTGTTTCTAATGAAGTTCACATCAACTTGCTCTTCTTGAGCAACTAAAGAGGCTAAGGGAGCATTGTTTGGATCTATATGAGCCTTTCCATTAACAAGCATAGCCATGATAACATCAATCTTATCACTCAAAGAGGAGGTTTCTTCAACATAATTTACCTTCTTATCATGTTGAGCTCTCTCAGTGTGCCATTGAGAATAATTAACCATCATATTATCAAGGAGCTTTGTCGCAGCACCCAAAGTAATGGTCATAAAGGTACCTCCAGCAGCTGAATCCAACAGGTTTCTTGAAGAGAAGTTTAAACCTGCATAAAAAGTCTGGATAATCATCCAAGCAGTCAGTCCATGATTGGGACAATTCTTTACCAAAGATTTCATTCTTTCCCAAGCTTGAGCAACATGTTCATTATCAAGTTGTTTAAATTTCATTATTTCACTTCTCATAGATATAATCTTAGCAGGATGATAGTATTTTCAAATAAAAGCATCTTTTCACTTAATCCAAGAATCAATACTATTTCTAGGCAAGGATAGCAACCATTCTTTAGCTTTTCCTCTCAAGGAGAAAGGAAACAACTTGAGCTTAATAATATCTCCATCTACATCCTTATATTTTTGCATCTCACAAAGTTCAACAAAGTTATTGAGGTGGGCAGCAGCATCATCAAAACTAGCACCAGAGAATTGCTCTTTCATCACAAGATTCAACAAAGCAGGCTTAATTTCATAAAAGGTAGCATCAGGAGCAGGTGGAGCAATAGGTGTACTTAGGAAATCATTTTTTTTGTGCTAGTGAAGTCACACAACTTGGTGTTCTCAGCAGAGTTCATTTTTTCAAAGGTGGAGCAAACCAACAGTAGCAACAACTAGAGTAGGAACATTTTTTTTTGTGTTTTTGATAAAAGAAAGCAAACCAAACTAAACTATTTTTTTTTGGAGTTTTTGATAAAAATAGGCAAACAAAACAAGGCAAAAGAAACTAAGCAAAACAAAAACAAAGTAGAGAGAAAGGTTGTGAAGGACTCCCCTTGTGAATCCGTCCTTAGCCTCCCCGGCGACGGTGCCAGAAAACAGCTTGATGCACTCATATCACTGTAGAGCTTCGTTGGGAGACCCCAAGAGGAAGGTATGATGAGCATAGCAGCAAGTCTTCCCTCAGAAAGAAACCAAGGTTATAGAACCAGTAGGAGGAAGGAAACGACCCAAAGGTGTCGCTAGCAACTTGGAAACCTGCACAACACAAACTCAAGACTTTTCCCCAACGAACAGTGAGGTTGTCAATCTCACCGATTTGCTGAAAACAAAGGATTAACTATATGGTGTGGAAGGTAATAGTGGTTTGCAGAAAGTAAACAGTAACAGTGGAATATGTATCAATGGTAAAGATTGGACCGAGGTCCATATTTAACTAGAGGTGTTCTCCTTAAGATAAACAACATGGCATGCTGGGTAAACAAATTATAGCGGGGCAATTGATAGGATAGAGCAAGGCATAACAATGCAATACTAGACATTCATGATCCTATGAGATTTCATCGGGAAATACAACAAGATACATAGACCTCCATCGAACTGCATCTATTACTAGTAATCCACCTTCAGGTTATCATCCAAACCCCCTCTAGTATTAAGTTGCAAGCAATGGATAACTTCTTTAAGCAAAGTGTGTAAGGTAAACAATCCACTTGTTCCATGAACAAGAGATCATTGTTTTCCCCCTAGTAGCAACAACACATCTACAACCTTAGATATTTCTGTCACTCCCCCAGATTAAATAGAGGCATGAACCCACTATCTAGCATAAATACTCCCTCTTGGAGTCACTAGCATCTACTTGTACAAGATAGCTACCAGAAACAGAGAGCATGCAAGATCACTAACAACATAGACTTGATAGAATCAATAAGATAGAACCATTAATCAATCTGACATAGTAATTTCAATATCCATTGGATCCTCGCAAACACAACATGCATGATTACAAATAGATGATTTTGATCATGAAAGGAGCTCACAAGATCTAAACATGGTAGCACAAAGGAGGAGAAATAACCATCTAGCTACTACATGGACCCGTAGTCCAAGGTGGAACTACTCACGCATCATACCGGAGGCTGGCATGGTGATGAAGAAGGCCTCAGGGATGATCTCCCCTCTAGCAGGGTGCCAGGAAGAGCTTCAGATCCCCCGATCTAGAGACAACGGTGGCGGCGGCTATAGACTGTTTTGTGGAAGATTGATCGGGTACTTAGGGTTTTGGTATCGGAGGTTTCTTATAGGCGAAGAGGCGAGGCAGGGGGCACCCGGGGTGGCCGCACCCCCTAGGAGCGGGCCAGGCTTGGCCGTGCGGCCTGGGGGTGTGGCCCCCTGGTGGCTCCCCTCCGTCTCGTACTCTGGCTCCGTCTTCCCCATGGTAAAATATTGAGTTTGGCTTTTGTCCCGTCCAATTCTGAGAATATTGATTTTCTGCCTTTTCTGGAACCAAAAACAGAAGAAAACAGGCAACTAGCACTGTGGCATCTTGTTAATAGGTTAGTCCCAGAAAACATATAAAAATACCTCAAAGTGTAGACAATGCAAAGCAAAGTAGATACTAAACAAGCATGGAACATCAAAAATTATAGATACATTTACGATGTATCATGGGGATGGCTAGTCCAGGTAGTGTTATACAGATAGATAGGCATAAAGTTCAAAATAAGAGGGAGGACAATGGAGAAGGAGTCCTTTAGAATGGCTTTTGTTTATTTCAAAGCTTGCTAGCAAGAGTTTCTGGATGGTTGCATGCCTTATCTGGCCATGGATTCAACAACTCTTGATGGCATATTTAAAGGACAACTAGTAGCTGCTGCAGTTGATTGCCACAATTGGATGTTCCATGTTGCTTATGGTGTTTTGGAGATTGATTCAGAGGAAAGTTGGACTGGGTTTCTGGAGAATTTGCGTGACCTTATAGGTCATCCACCATGACTTACTATCCACACAGACGCTTGCAAAGGTTTGGAGAAAGCTGTAGAAGTAGTATTCCCCGGAGTGGGGCATAGGGAATGTATGCGAAACTTAGTGCAGAATTTTACAAAGAAATTCAAGGGTAAAGTTTATACTAACAACCTATGGCCAGCTTCATACATATACAGTTTGAGGAAGCATCTGTATCATTTGGAAGTGTTGTATAAACAAAAAACTGCGGTGAAGGAGTACTTGGATGCACATCATGGAATGGTGTGATCAAGAAGCCGATTCAATGAAATTTGCAAGGTATACTATGTAACAAGTAACCTTGAAGAGAGTTTCAATGCAAAGGTCAAGTCATTGAAAGGGCTTATGATGTGGAAAATATTTGATAAGATTAGGCAGATGATCATGATAAAGATCGATTTGCATCAAAGAATTGCATCAACAATATATGCTACACATCTCATCCTCCCATCTTTGATTAAGGCTTTGCATGCCAATGCAAAACAATTGAAGATGAAATGCATTAGAAGAGGAATGGAGGCTGAGGTAATGTACACTGATAGTAAAGATATGCAATGGAGGTATCTAGTGAGTTTGGTTGATAGGACATTCCGAGGTAAACCCTGCATACATGTCATTGTTTTTCATGGGTTTTATAGGAGGTGAAGAGGGCGAAGTTGATCAGTACGTGTCGGAGTATTTCTCCATTGCCAAATTTAGGGAAGCATATGCTCAGAATGTTCCAGCCTTGTTGGGAAAATACCAATGGATGGAAGTGGATCCAGGCTTCAAGCTATACCCTCCAATTTTTACTAGACAAGTAGGTAGGCCAAGGAAGAATAGGATAAGAGCTAGTGCAGAGGGTGGTGCACCACCTCGACGATGTAAGTGCAAACATTGTGGGATCCTAGGGCACATTTCTAGGCTTTGAAAAAATTCAGTGGACCCAGCTTATGGAATGGATGATCAGGTGGGAGCAGCAAATGCAGATGAGAATGAGGTGTTTAAACGCGAGGAGAATGAAGCAATGGATACATTGCAGATTGAACCAACAGATCAGGAGATTGAACCAAATGTAGAGCAGATTGAACCAAATGCAGGGGAGATTGAACCAATGGATCGAGAGAAGATTGAACCAAATGCAGAGGAGATTGAACCAAATGCAGGGGAGATTGAACCAATCGATCGAGAGGAGATTGAACCAAATGCAGGGGATATTGAACAAGTCGATCGAGAGGAGATTGAACCAAATGCAGGGGAGATTGAACCAGTCGATCAAGAGGAGATTATATCGAATATGTGGGAGATTGAAGCAGAGTTCAAGCGTAAAGGAATTACACGAGCGGATATTGACGAAATGGAGGCAAAGCTTTTTGAACGGTATGAACCAGATGATCGAAACGTGATTGAACCAATTGTATGACAGTCTGAAGCACTTGATTCATTGGATGCAGAGAAAAAGAACAAAGGGAAGAAACGGAAGAAGCTGATGGTGGACTCCGAGAATATTCCAGCTAGGATCACGAGGAGCAAGGTAGTGAACCCAGCAAAAAACACTAGGAACAAGAAAAAATGGATTTGAATTATTAATTTGAATTTGTATGATAAATTTGAACTACTGTCAATGTTTGTATTGAATTCGAACTAGTGGGACGCTCCCAAGTTTGTATGTTGGATAATCCCATAATGTATGTGTTATTGCAAGTTTCTATGGTCATGCACCTAGTTGCTTCGCACTGGTCACATGTGGTCAACACATGGGGTTTAGCTAGTTCATGGCTTAAATTTTGTCCAATTGATCCAAAATTTGGCAAACTTATGTATCTTGGATTGATTTACCATATGAAATTGGAAATTTTGGATTAACTTGTAATCAGCCACATTTTTCTTTTTCTAAGTGATTAAATTCAAAAAAATGGTATTAGGGTTAGTTTAATTCAAAAAAGTCAAAACATAGTGCAACCTTCAAATGGAAACTTGTTATGTTGCCTACAACCTAGCATGAATAATAAAGAAAAAGGAAATAAAGAGAAATGGACGTATCCCCTAAACCACTTCTTAAACCCTTTTTGGAAAGAGCTACTAGCTATGAAGATGCCTGGCTTTCTACTCAATCGACCTCTAAAATAACCCATCCCAAAACATATTTTGTCTAAATGAGGATAAATTTGGAACACTTGTGTATCTTTGAGTTGCAAACAATATAATGTCAGCCAAGATGAATTATTTTGTTCAAATAACACATTTTCCATTTTTTATGCCAAAAGATTGAATTTCCCTTATTCATTTTTTATCTGAGTGCCCTTGTTTTCCTCAGCTCTACTCAGTTTTCCCCTCCCTCTAAAATTTTCCTCACTTTTCCCCTCCCACTAAAGTTTTCCTCACTTTTCCCCTCTCTCCTGACTCAAACCCTGAAAACAGCTCAAGTTGCGCTCAGTTTAGCTGTTGCGCCCTGATTGGTCGAGATGTATGTCACACGGATATTGGCCAACTACCGTTGGATACATCATGATCCGACGGGCTGGAGGTATCTCTCTCCCGATGGGCGAACCTACCTTGTACAGAGAGGAGAGCCCGACATGCTGGATGTCTCTTCCTCTCTTTCCCTGCCGCACGTATACCAGCCGCATCAGTCTGGCTGCGCTCTGATTGGTCGAGATGTATGTCACACGGATCTTTACCAACCACCATTGGATACATCATGACATGACGGGCTGGAGGTCTCTCTCCCCCGATGGGTGCACCTACCCTGTACACATAGGAGAGCCCGACGGGCTGGATGTCTCTCCCTACCTTTCTGCGGTGACCGAGCATACCACAACATCATGTAGTACACTATAGTTGTTGACATAACACCAATGAAACAACGTTCACTAGTATTACATCCCTCAGAGTAGTACAACAGAAACACAGTAGGTCCAAGACATAACTATAGGTTACAACTCGATTCTTTACAAAGGATCCAGAGAACACTCTAGGTTATGGAGATAGAAAGCAACTTCCTTTAAAGAAGAACCAAAAATAATAATTCACATATATCCTACTAATGATACTAGTATCTAAACTATTTGGCTTGCAGTTGCTTTTATTTTATTGCTCTACATAATTAGGTTCTATGTCTAGACATTGTATTCATTGATACATCGGAAACATATCAATAATTTTTGATGTTTCATGCTTGTTTAGTATCTACTTTGCTTTGCTTTGTCTACACTTTGAGGTGTTTTTATATGTTTTCTGGTACTAACCTATTAACAAGATGCCATAGTGCCAGTTGCCTGTTTTCTTCTGTTTTTGGTTCCAGAAAGGCAAAAAATCAATATTCTCGGAATTGGACGGGACAAAAGCCAAAGTCAATATTTTACCGTGGGTAACACGGAGCTAGAAGACGAGACGGAGGACGGCCTCGAGGGGGCACACCCCCTGGCCACACGGGTGGGCCCACCCCATGCCTGGAGGGGGTGCAGCCGCCTCAAGCATCCCCTCTGCCTCCCTCTTCGCCTATAAGAAGCCCCCGATTCCTAAACCCTAAGTACCCGATCAATATTCCACGAAACCGTCTATAGTCGCCACCACCATTTTCCCTAGATCAGGTGGATCTGAAGCTCTTCCCGACACCCTGCCGGAGGACATATCATCCCGAAAGCTTTCTTCTTCATCATGCCAGCCTCCGGTATGAAGCGTGAGTAGTTCCACCTTGGACTACGGGTCCATGTAGTAGCTAGATGGTTGTATCTCCTCCTTTGTTCTTTCATGTATAGATCTTGTGAGCTCCGTTCATGATCAAGATCTCATCTATTTGTAATCATGCATGTTGTGTTTGCGGGGATCCGATGGATATTGAGATTACTATGTCAGATTGATTAATGGTATTGTCTTATTGATTCTATCATGTCTGTGTTGTTTGTGATATTGCATGCTCTCCATTGTTAGTAGCTATCTTGGCCAAGTAGTTGCTAGTGACTCCAAGAGGGGGTATTTATGCTCGATAGCAGGTTCATGCCTCTATTTAATCTAAGGGAAGTGACAGAAATCTCTAAGGTTGCAGATGTGCTGTTGCCACTAGGGAGAAAACAATGGTCTCTTGTTCATGGAACAAGTGGATTGTTTACCTTACACACTTTGCTTAAAGCAGTTGTCTGTTGCTTGCAACTTAATACTATAGGGGGTTCAGATGACAACCCAAAGGTGGACTTCTAGTCATAGATGCAGTTGGATGGTGGTCTATGTATCTTGTTGTATTTCCCAATTGAATCTCATAGGATCATGAATGTCTAGTATTGCATTGTTATGACTTCCTCAGTCCTGTCAATTGCCCTGCTGTAATTTGTTTACCCAGCATGCCATGTTTGTTTATCTAAGGAGAACACCTCTAGTGAACTATGGACACCAGTCCAATCTTTACCATTGATACATCTTCCACTGTTACTGTTTACTTTCTACAATCCACTATTACCTTCCACACCATACAGTTAATCCTTTGTTACAGCAACCAGTGAGATTGACAACCTCACTGTTCGTTGGGGCAAAGTCTTGAGTTTGTGTTATGCAGGTCTCCAAGTTGCTAGCAACACCTTTGAGACTTTTCCTTCCTCCTACTGGTTCGATAACCTCGGTTTCTTACTGGGGGAAGACTTGCTGCTGTGCTGATCACACCTTACTCTTGGGGTCTCCCAACGAAGTGCTACCACGCGCCATCAACAAGTTTTCTGGAGCCGTTGCCAGGGAGGCTATGGACGTCTTCACAACGGGAGTCCTTCTCAACCTTTCTCTTTACTTTGTTTTTTGTTTGCTTAGTTTCTTTTGCTTGGTTTTGTTTGCCTCTTTTTATCAAAAACTCCAAAAAAATAGTTAGTTTGGTTTTCTTTCCCTTATCAAAAAGACAAAAAAATAGTTCCCACTCTAGTTGTCACCTTGCTCTAGCTCACCATGTTGATCCCCAAGTTCACCCTGAAAGACCTTTCATTAGGAAGTGGATCCAGAATTGGGAAACAAAATATTGAAGAATTCTTTAATCATGTTAGCAAACATGAGGATATTGAGGATAGATCCATAGCAGAGCTTGCTCCTAATTATGAAATTGCTGCAGCTTCTTTAGTTAATATGTTGGAGGCTAGGTTTTTTAACCTTAACCTATGATGCAAATTTTGTTTCTCAAACTAAAAGAATAAAAGGATCCTGAAAAGAGAGACTTTATCCTAGAAACTTTAATAAAAGAATTCAATGATGTTGCTAAGGAAGCCAAAAAAGTCTTTGAGCATTTTAATATCCTAGGCTCATGTGTAGATGTTGTGGGTACTTTAGATAAAACCAAACCCAGAGAGGAAATTAAGATACACATACCCTTTAAACTTGTTGAAATGCATGAATCCTTAGAAAAGAATTTTGATTGGATTGTTCCTGAAAATCCTTTAGATGAAAGTAGTGAACCAAAGAGAGATGATAAGGGATACTCTAAAACTCATTTGGATGAGATACCTTTCCTAGTTGAAGAGATTGCAAGTATTGATCTTAATTCTTCATTTGAAAACACTTGATTCTTGCTTCTTGTGCCTAACTTAAAGGCGTTAAAGAAAAGTACTTGTTGGGAGATAACCCAAGAGTTTTCTTGAGTCTTGGAAGTTATTACTTCAGTAATGACCTCTCCTTATCTTTTTTTGTTTGCTTTTTGTGCCAAGAATGACCTCTAATGAGAGGGAAGTAAGATTTCAGGAGTTGTTGTTGTTCCGAAATAGAATTTTGTGCTCCACCGTAAAAATTCGTGATGAATCTTTGTAAGTCGGCTGGAGCTGATATTTTACGAATAAATCCCATAGTATGTTAGCTAACTTTCTTTAGTTCAACACGTTTTGATTTGAGCAACAGAAGGTCTTCGAAAAAATCTGTTTCTACCCGCTGGTCTGTTTTGACAGATTTCTGCCATTATTTGCATTTGCTTCTTATTGATTACTTTTTGGGTTCTTTTTGGGAAATTGAGCTTTTTGAGGGAGTTGCTACAATAGCTAGTGTTTTTAGTGAAAGTTTTTCTGTTCTAAAGCTAAAGCCAAGGGTCTATTATCTTTTGAATACACTAATGTTGCTAATGAAGATCGTGTGAAGTTTTGTATGAAGAAAAAATTTCAGGTGTAGAGAGAGAATGATGTAATGAGATGAAGAATGAACAAAAGCTCAAGCTTGGGGATGCCACCCCGGTGTCACCCCAAGAAATATTCAAGAGGTACAAGTGTCAAAGCTTGGGGATGCCCAAGGCATCCCCTTCATCATCAATAAAAAGCTCAGGTCTTTCTAGACACTTCGTTTTTATTGTTTCATGCACTTATGTGTTGTTCTTGGAGCGTCTTAGTTTTCATTTGCATTGTTTAGTTTGATTAGTTTGCTTGAATAAAGTAGTTTGGACCCCCATTCTCGCTGTGTTGTTTCAGATAAGTTGATTGGTGTTGGAAAGGAGTAGAAAGTTCTTGCTTGAAATAGTGCAAGAGGAGGTTGTTTTGACTGTGACTTAGACTTTAGCATGTCATGCTAGGTGCTGTTTTGACCTTATGCTTAGTGATTATTTTGTAGCATGACTTGTTCCAAACAATTGGGATTGCTTAGTGTGCCTTGAAAGAATCATGCGTTATTTTAGCATGTAAAATCATAGCATTATGGTATTCTCCTTTGATGCTTTGTTTGGGTTGACTTGGCACATGCTCACACCATGTTATGACTATGAACAAGTCACCATAGCCTCTATGCTCATTTAGTCCTTGACTTGTAGTACCACTCTATGCTTTTATTAGTAATATTTTGTCGCTTTGCATGATTATGGTCATTATTGCTCTCTTAGTTGGTCGCTCCCAGCCTTTTGATAGCCTCCACTTGTATGAGTAAGCTCTACTCATACTTCCAACTCCCAAGAAACCAAGTTATTCCAAAGTGTCCACTATAAATTCCTATGCATGGTGTGTTACACCATTCCAAGTATATTCTTGTTTTCATCTATCTTCCAATTAAAAAGTATTTTGTTATGTGAAAACTTAGTGATTAAAGCTCTCACGAGCTTGATGGCACACTTTATATTTCTTGCCCCTAATAAAATTGAACCATTGTGTCATCTATGTTGTATACGCTTGCACTTATACGTTGGAATTAGCAGAACCGTGTTGTCATGGGGAACGCTTTCAAAATTGCACTTGTACTTTGTACACAGTTGATATCATGCTCTTTTGTCTATGGATGTCGTCGATGTGAAATAAAAGGGGAGCTTGTAAGTCCATGGAGTTATGTATATGTGTTAGAGAAACGCCTGGGCCGCAAGCCTAAGCCATGCCTAATCATGGTGGAAACTTGCAGAATCACCATAGTGACATCTATGAAGCATTCTTCTTATAAAAAACAGACATATTGAGAAAAGAGGAAAGTGAGAAAAAGCACCATATTCCCATGGTAAATAAGAAGATTGCTGAGATGCTCATTGTCTGCTTGCCTTGTCATTTTGGTTATGGGATAGCTCCTATACGATGTGCAAGGGGTACCCCGTTGGCGGTTCTCTATGATACACATGTACTTACTATGACAAGAACTTACAGGTGACTAAAGTTGAGTAGCATGAGGAGCGGCCCTCGTATTCAAGGTACATGAGATTGCCAACTTATACTTTGTCAAGCATATACTCCATAGTTTGTTTACTTTAACCTTAATCACTTCAAGATGCTTATGATAGGGGCAATGAGAGCTGAAAGCTAACAAGTACCATAATTTTTGGAAGCTCTTTTTGAAACTTCAAATCCCTGCTTCCCTATATGAAGGTCCTTTTTTCCACCATTATATTGAGTCTCCACCTTCTACATTTAGGCACCTGTTAAGAGAGCATAGTTGCCATTCTTAATTCTATGTGCATTATCCCAAAACTTATTGATTGATGCATTTTGTTGGTATTGTTTGTTCTTTAACTATTTGTATTTAGTCACTCTTATGAACTTTAAATGTGTCCTATGTATATATTTGCTACTCTATGAGGGACAAGTTGATTACCACTATGCCATGTTTTCTGTATGTGAAACAAACAAACGTTTTTCAATGCATGTTATTCATGATCTTTATTTGTAGCCTTTCATGTTGCATGCATAGTTACTTTGTCTTACTGTTAGAACTCCATCTTTCATGCTCATGTTTAGACTTCTTTGATCCCAGCTTTCAATGCTTGCAAATGGTTTGATTTTGATTTTGATGGTTCATGTCACCTCAAAAATTATTCTTTTTGTCACTTACCTACTCGAGGACGAGCAGGAGTTAAGCTTGGGGATGCTTGATACGTCAGAAACGTATCTATAATTTGTGATGTTCCATGCTTGTTTAGTATCTACTTTGCTTTGCTTTGCCTACACTTTGAAGTGTTTTTATATGTTTTATGGTACAAACCTATTAACAAGATGCCACAGTGTTAGTTGCTTGTTTTCTTCTGTTTTTGGTTCCAGAAAGGCAGAAAATCAATATTCTCGGAATTGGACGGGATAAAAGCCAAAGTCAATATTTTACTGTGGGGAACACGGATCCAGAAGATGAGACGGAGGAGGGCCTCGAGGGGGCCACACCCCCTGTGAGGTGACCCAGCATACCACTGCATGATGTAGTACACTATAGTCGTTGACATAACACCAATGAAACACCGTTCACTAGTATTACATCCCTCAGAGTAGTACAAAAGAAACACAGCAGGTCCAAGACATGACTATAGGTTACAACTCAACTCTTTACACAAGATGCAGAGAACACTCTAGGTTAAAGAGAGAGAAAGAAACTTCTTACAAAGAAGATCAGAGATAAACAACTCAAAAACTATCATACTAATAAGACTAGTATTTTAACTAATGGTCTGGCATTGCTACTATTGCAATACTCTACAGAAGTAGGTTCTATGGCTAGAGATTCTATTTTTATATAATCCACAACTTCGTCTTCACTTGAGTGGATATATATGTTGACTTTCTTGACTTCATTGAAGAGCTTTAGCTTTTGATGATGATTCCTGGAGCATAACTTGATGTAGACATCTTCTTAATGGCTTCAAAATCTAGCAAGGTTTAAGAAGATACGTTGAGTACGAGCGTACTCAGCAAGTTCACTAGAAAAGGAGTGTTTGATGCACTATATCTACAGCCACAGACCGTAGGTCGTAGGCAATGCAAGTTTTCGTAAACATTTCTTCAAAGGATGCTTTTATTCTGAAAAACTATGTCCGTCAGCCTTCACGGGTTTACCAGAACTTTCATGGAGTTCCTTTCCCGCCGCGTTCGCACTTCCTTCCCGGAACATGGAGTAACAAGTTACAGTTCTTACACTCTGCAGAGGTGCGTCACTTTACCCATGAGAAATCTTAGCTTTGTTGCACATCCGAATTGCAGGTTCATTCACACTTCCTTGGTGTGAGGCCTAGACTAAGATCCAAGCCAATCACTACCTTCTTCGCGACCCCGCATGTCTCCTTGGTGTACGCCAGCCCACCTATTGAATTACGGCAATTGGCAGTACAGACCGTTCAGATGCCGGAACTATCGTGGGATGTTGAGGGCTCCCACCCATATGCTGCATATCCTCTATGAATTATCATATAATATGCACGCTACGAGTGATAACAGCCACGACCCGCACATCCGGCTCCATGCGAGAGGGAAAAGATACAGCTGACTTCTCCGTTCCATTCCAAATCTCATGGTCAACGCATAATATACGGCGCAAGAATCACTGGCGACATTGGTTGTTAAGTCCTAGATAATATGTTCCTTTACCACCGGAACTCTTATAGTAGGTTATTACCTCATGGTAAATAACCTATAATCACATTATTATGAAAATAATGTTTTCTGTCCTTTTCCAAATGCAGGTGATGACAACACTGGATTTGCAAAATACTTTACAGAAAATAATCAAAGGACATGAGCAAGTGTGAACTTGCCATTGGTTACTTTATAACTACTTAATAAATAACAAATATTTAATTAAGTGAAATAATAATGTATGATTATATTTTAAATTATAGTTTTTATCTTTCTAGGATTTTTTGTATTTTATTTATATTTTTTTAATATTTATCATGATTTAAAATATGAATTATCTAAGTTTTATTACTTATAAAACCTTTATTAAATAATATCTATTTAAATAATCACCATAATAATATTTGAGAATAGTTTTATGTTGTAGATTTTATTTTTCTGAAAATTTTCATATATTAAACATATTTTTCTGAATTATAAAACAAAAGTTATTAATTAAACAAGATTTAATTCTTTTATTTTATTTTTATAATATTAATATTTGAATTCATATTGTGTTTATCAATTTTTTTACTGAACAACTAATACTTTTCTTACCGAGACAAGACCTACACAAGGTCACTGACTAGTGGGGCATGTGCCATGTCATTTCCAGAAACAATAAACAAATTAATAAAAAGCATTATGATGTAAGCATGATGTCACTGTGACCTCAGCATAGTTTCCGAATCGTTTTCTACTAAGGCTGGGCTAGTCCCAGTCGCTGAATGGTGGGACACCAGCCATGTCACATGCCAACGGGGCAGATGACCCAGTCAACCCGAGGACCTAGTCAACGATGACGTCGGTCGCCGGATTGATGAGGTCAGCACGACGGCACGCGGCAGCGCCGCCAATTTTTGGCTTCCCGCGGCATTCGAACGCTTGTGTTCCACTCTACGCATGCTGCCGATTCAAACCAGAGCATTTGCATGACCTAAGGTGCCCCGGAAATGGCTCCGACGAGCTATACTGCGGCGGTGCCCGCCGGCCTCTCGAAGAACTCGGGCTAGAGGAGGAATTAGGAAACGGTATTAAGGCTAGAGATGCGTGGGTGTACCCTGAGTGTAGCCGCATGATCATTGTCAACGATAGTGACCGGAGATGAGCGCAATTCTGCGGATTCCGACGACCACCGTGGAAAGGGATTTGAGGAATTCGCCTCCATCTGAGCTCCTCCTGATGCGGTGCTCCACCTAGAGGATCTCGGAGACACCACGCTTCTTCTCGATCATCCCATGGTCCTCGAGATGGCCTGCATCAGTGTCTAGTCGGATCTCGCCGACGGTGACTTCGGTTTTGTGAAATAAATTAGAGAGAGAGCGCGAGGAATGGTCAGTATAAGGATTAGGGCATCGCCGTGTCGTTCTTATCCTCGTGGAGGCCTCGGTGGCGGCGTGACGTCGATGGCGGCATCAGGTGGTCGTCGACCCTCCAGCGAGCTGCTTGTCCAGGGGAGGAAGACGACGGATTAGATTTCCAAAAGGTATGCGGGCTTGGGCCGTTGCTGGGATGCGGTGAATTGAGAGGGAGAAGAAAAATTTGCTGCTGGGCAGTAGATAAGCGGAGGAGGAATGGGCCGGCTTGGCTGTTACTCAGGCTCCAGTTTTTTTATTAAACATAACCTTTTTATTTTCTGTTTTCTTTAAACCCTTTTAACTATGAATTTTTATATGGATTTAAATATTAAGAATTGTTATAGAGCACAATAAATAATACAGGAATATTGGAAAATAAGTGGTGTTGATATTTTTTCTTGATTTCCTTATAATTTTAGACTAATAGGGAACTATTTTATTTAGTGTAATATTCATTACTTAAGTTTTTAGATTTTTGTCTTTTAATATAAATATATATATTTATGGAGAACTTATAAAATGATTTTTACTTCTACTTTATAAGTGTAATTGAAATGGTTTAATATAACTAAGTATATGCATTTAATTCATCTCATATTCATAAACTTATTAAAGAATGTATTAATATAATTCAATAAGTTTTTATTCATGTTGATTTATAATATTGAAGGAATTTTTATATATATTGATCCTTCATAAAGTTCTAAGTACTAATAGTGTTTGTAATTGTAATTGCTTGCCCTAGGGTTTTAGGGTTTTTGATACATTTGTATTCTTTTGTTGATATGAATAAAGATTAATGGCTAAACACATTGTCTTTATGTTTGTGATCAGAATGATGTTACCCTTTTACAAACAGTAGGGTGATTCTTTAGAATGACTTATGAGAAAGAATTAATAAAGATAGCTCCTAAGCACATATGGTTATGATATATGGAATTGAGAAAAGATGTGCTTAATTGATTTGTTATAGGAAAATATTCCTACAGAAGGATTATCCATCAAATGAGATGGATGTTAAGCTTGATTATATATTTAGGGTTTAGGGTTTACCAAGGATTTCTATATTCCATACTTCATAATTTTGGACTTTTGATTAAGGAATTCCTTTCCTAGATATATTACTTATTCATATCTAACATCATGTGCTAACATGATGAGCTTTACCTCACAAGAATATTCTTATCCACCTTTTATTCTTCTAACTCCTCCTGTAATTCCAATGAGCTTGATTCTAAAGCATTTCCTAATCTTTTCATATCTATACTTGGGTATATCAACTATTCTACTGCTGATAACCTCCAATCCAATAAATGGTTACCTCTAACTCCATTCATATACTTCCTTTCTCACCATCACTAATATTACTCCAATGGATGTATACCTCAAATCCTACTTCACCTCAAGTGCTTAGTATTTCCAAAGAGGAGAATACCACTTCTTTAATCCAATGTTGCTCTAACATCATTTTAATTATACTATCTTGTCTCTACATAACTCCAATATCTAACATTCCAACCTCACATTATATTAATGTGACTTTTAATGACTAATCTAGGATAATATATCTATACTATGGTTCAATCATGCTTTATCCACCAATGTCACTTATACATGGAATAAGCATTCAATATTGGTGAGTAAGGTATGATCATTATGATCCTTTGATCCTTTATGGTTCAGGTTTCCAGTTGGCTAAACAAGGCTTCCATCCATACAACATTACAATTGTATTATAAATATCTTTTGTTTAGCTCTGTTGGATTAAGAGATATAATTCATTGTCTATACCTACTTGATCCAATAGGACTACTCCTGGTAACTTATCTTCGGACTTCATCCTTGTAATCTTCTTTGTTACCATATTGATTTGATTTCCTCCAATCACGCCCATCCTATAAATGACATCTAAAACTAGCATCACTACTTACCTCTTCTTACTTCTTTCTTTATAAGCCTTAAGTGAATATTATAATAAGTACAAGAGTTGATAGGTCAAGAATTGGTGACTCAATAGTTGATTGCTCAATATTAATGAACAACAAATATAAGGATAGGGTTCAATTTAGATGATAAGGATTGATATGGAAAGAAAGATATATGGTGAATGATCTTGACTTTGGTTTCTTTCCTACTCAATCTCACTAGAGAGTTAAAGTTAGGTATTTCCATGATACTCATGGTATAATTAGATGAGATTAAGATATAGTTGTTACATTCTTATTATTTGGGTTATATCCTTAACTTGGTACTCATGAGTGATTATAATGAACACTATGATGTGATCACCTAAGGATCAAATATAAATCACTAAGTAATGTATTAGGGTTTAATTTTATTACATTTGATCTACCCTTAGATCAAATCATGTTTACCCAAAATAAGGTTTTAGCAAAGGTCATATTGAAACTTATCGCAGTCAACTTGATGATCTACTTCCATTCCATCAAGTTAGGAGAAGCTCCAAATCACTTTGACAAGTTTTATTTAAAAGCGTGAAAATTATTCAGATTTTCTATGCATGAATGCAATGCACACATCTGGATTCACCTTATTTCTAAGCTCTAATGTTAGGATGTTACAGACTCTCCCCCTTAAAATAAACTTCGTCCTCGAAGTTCGCATACTCTCACGTTTCGGAGTAAGGAATTTTCTTGTTTTGGTTACGAAATTTCTCAACTCCATGGTAACCTTAAATGGAAATAATTATATTATTCCATATCCAGATCCTTTCCTTGATTTTTTTCCTTACTTGGCAATCTCCAACTGGTTGTCTCCAATATTCTAAAGTTCCTTTTACTTTACTCCCTTAGGGATATGTCCTTATTATGAACTCCTTTAAATAGTGGTCCTTTCTTTAGTCCATTTTTCTAATTAGGTATCCTAATCCAACTCCTTTTATTAAACCATCGAACTTTCTTACTTTGTAAGGTCTAGGAAGTCTCACTAAACAGAGTTTCCAATTTCTATTAGACACTAGTTATAGTCAAAAGACTAATCTTTGATTTATCATTATATGAGTTGTACTGGTAGTCGAAGATTGGATTTGAACACATTTAGTCCATACCCATTGGAATTTGTTGTTCCTTTACACATGTCCAATTGGATATGTTTTACTCCCTTTTAAAGGGTTACTTAAGATTTGTTTTCTCTAGACTTAGTCTATTAGGATTAATCTATTTTATCACCCCTGAGCTTTTGTCTTAGCAAGCTTTAGATAATGTTTTCGTTATTACCTTAAATACTTCTTCAACTTCCATTCATTAGTTACCTCAAGGTTTGAGAACTACTACCTTGAAATAAACAACGATCTTTAATCCAGACATACTTCTGAAAGTACTCTTATATTAGTGGCTTATTTTAACCTTATGAAAATAAGCTTAATGTTATCATAAATTCGTACTTCTTCTTCATCCTTTATTCGGAAAGTCAGATAATAATACCTTCATTTCTAAGGTTTAATCTCCCCTTAAGGTTTACTAATGGTCTTCAAACTGTCTATATAGTATTTATTGGCTTTATAATTAGGATGTAGGTCTTTGTCTAGCTTATTTTCTACCTAATTGGATTCTCATGAAATATTGTACGGTGTATCCACACATTTGTGGATATCCGAAGTGAATCTTTCAGCATTATTAGTCTTACTTACTATTTGGACATTTTTGCTTTGATAGGTCAATTTTCACAAAGAGTCTCGAAAGACGATCACTTAAGTTTTATACTCCTTTAGGTCTTACTTAGCTTAGGCCAAGTTTTATGCTCTTTATGCAACCATTTAGATAATCTGGTTAACTATGTCAACCAATTACTAGCTGCGGACAAGATACCAACTGTGGATCATAATACCGACTATGGGTCAAATACCAGTTGTGGATCATCCTAGGTTGTAGTTATTACCCTACGGTTTCCAATATCCTTATGGCATTCTCTCTGAATTGTTAGAGCTTGAATACCATTTTTCTCCAAAACTTTGTATTTGCATTTATTCATGATGCTTCCATGAACTTGGTACTACTACTCCATTACTTCTTAGCAACATTACCTACTTTGATTGAACCTTAAGTTCATCACTTATTATTGCTCCATATATTCCCTAAATTAATCTTTCTTCTTATTATGGACTAACAATGATTTGAACTTGATCCAATCCTTCAAACTGTGATAATACTCCTTATATTTTGCTTTACCCTTCAAGTAAGTCTTTATATTGGTCTTCGGAACTCGTCACTCCCTTACACGAATTCCCATTCCTATCTAGGTCTATAACATCAAGTAGTAACTGGATGTTGCAACATGCATTTGCACATCAAGTCAAACTTCATGTACATATCTAGTCAATCAAGAAGGTCCAAGAAAAACAAATAAATCCAAATGTGGTACATATAACACACAATATTCTATGCCCAGAATATAGTAGTTGAGTATAGTATCTCTAGAATTCAGGCTTAGTTGTGTAGTATATGACACCTCCTCGTATAGGTTTTCATTGTGATACTTAGCACATAGGGTCAAACTATTCTTTGTTTCTTAATTTACCGAAATTGCTCAATTGCAATTAGATAATCTTAAGCAAAGTGGTATCAATTTGGCTTTAACTAACCTTTGGTCTCACTTTTAAAAAGGATTTAATTATAACCAACCTTTCCTTATTAGTAAACTAACCTCACATGATCACTCCAAAAGAATAGTCAGATTCTATTTGCTAACTTAAACCATAGATTATTGGAAATTTCTAGCACCTATGACTTCCATCATAGTTCTACCTGAAGGGATACGGGTAGGCTACACTAGCGCAAATCAAAATTTTCTACCATGTAAACCAGGATTACTGTTGTCATAGTGAAGGGAATATGCCCTGAGAGGCAATAATAAAGTGTTTATTATGTGTATTCCAAGTATATGATAGATGTTTATTTTGCATGCTATAATTGTATTAATACGGAAACGTTAATACATGTGTGTTTAATAAACAAACAGAAAGTTCCTAGTTATGCCTCTCATAAACTAGCTCGTTGATTAACAAGATGATCAAGGTTTCCTGATCATGGACATTGGATGTTGTTAATAACGGGATCACAACATTAGTGTAATGGTGTGATGAACATTCATCCGAAGTATAGCATTACGATCAAAGTCATTGAGTTTATATTGCTATAACAACTTACGAAGTGATCCTAATCCTTAGACCATGAGATCATGTCAATCACTAACACCGGAAGAGTTTCTTGATAACATCAAACGTCACACCGTAACAGGGTGATTATAAAGATGGATTCAGAACTAATAAAGTGTTATGTTGAGGCTCATGGATCGAGAGTGGAATTTGTTCATCCCAATGACGGATAGATATACTCTGGACCCTCTCGGTGATATCACATTGATTAGCTTGCAAGCAAGTGATTTGATCACTAGAATGTTATATCACAGGAACGAGAAAAGAGTGCATGTCGGTAACGAGATCAAACTAGGTATGGAGATACCGATGATCGAATCTCGGACATGTAATATATCGTGAAACAAAGGGATTAAGATACTAGCGTAAAAGGTTCCGACGATCACAAGAAAGTCATCGTTGAATGTGTGGGAGTCAGTATGGGTCTCCAGATCACGCTTCTGATTATTGATCCGAGAGGGGTCTCGATCATGTCCGCATTATTCATGAACCGTAGGGTTACACACTTAAGAGACACCGACATCCAATTGGAGCAAAAGTTTCATGCCGAAAGAATGAACAAGCGCAGGAATTTATTTCACTAGATACCGAAACAGGTTTTCGGGTGAAATTGCATAAAGTGGTTATGCATGTGAAATGGAATTCTAGCAAGGGGTTATTTGTGAATGTTTGTCATTAAAGTAATTGAAAAAATTCTGAATAAAATAAAAGAGTTTTATTTAATGAGAGTTTGCATTAAATTTGGTAGAAATTTAATGGGAATTTGAGTGGACTTTTGAGTGGAGGAAATTTAAAGGGCATTTTGTGAGTGGAGTGTCCACCCACATGAATGAAGGAGGGGAGGGGGCAGCCCCCATGGCCGGCGGCCACCCCCTTGGGTGCCCCCCTCCTCCTATAAAAGGAGCCCCCCTCCTCACTTGTCTCTCACACCTCCTCGTGAAGGATCTCTCTCCCCTCTAGAATTTATCCCCCATGGTCTCGGACTAGCGAGATACATGTTCCCGGTGGCTATTCGGCAAGAAAGAGTTGTGCTTCCGCTGCATCGCTGGAGCGAGGAGGCGGAGGTTGCTCGGTGCCTCGAACGTGTGTGCGAACACGGATGCGCTGCTGATTTGCGGCGCTAGGACTTCCTCTCGATCTTGAGATCGGCAAGAGATCGTCTACATCAACCACGAGTTGAACTCGTTAAGCTTTGTCGGTCTTCAAGGGTATGTTCTCTACGGATATACATCCGCCCGTTGTTTGTATCTAGTAGATAGATCTTGGTACATAGTTCCCATCGTAGGAAAATTTTTGTTTTCTATGCTGCGAACCCCTACAGTGGTATCAGAGCCGGATCTATGCGTAGATACTTTACACGGGTAGTACACATATGAGTATGTGGGCGATGATGATCATGTTGTTGCTCCTTTGTTGTAATTTTGGATATTGGTGGCATAGTGGGATGAAGCGGCCCGGACAAACTTTACATGTCCTCGCACATGAGACCTGTTCCACGCTTGACATGCAACTAGTTTGCATAAGTGGCTAGCGGGTGTCTGTCTCTCCTACTATAGTCAATATCTATTTTGCAAGCGAGTTGTCAACAATTTGATTATCCTCGTTGTGGTTCATGTTCGTAGGTAAGAACGGTTCTATCTCGAAAGCCCTAAGCCATGTAAAACTTGCAATGGATAAATTAGAGGCGTCTAGTTTAGATTGTTGCTGGGCTAGTGTTATGATATGGTAGTGTTGTAAGTAGAAGTTTGAGATGATACTCTTACAACACACATAGCGTGTAAAATCCATAGACCTTGGATTTACACATATAGGTATGATAGTGATCATACCACGATGCACATGATAGAGATCATCTGCGGGAACCATATCATTTCACTAATAAACATATGATGTTTGATAGCATCTTATATTGCTTGTTTAGCGCTTTGTTAGCATAATAAAATGATCCCTCATTTAAATATCAAGATAATAATGTGTTCTTCCTTTAGTATGCACCGATTATGTTTTCGTCGCTCTAAGACATCACGTGATGATCGGGTGTTCTTGGATCCACGACCATATTTCGGGTGTAAAACAGTTACACACGCGAATACTAAGGTTCTAACTTGGCGAGCCTAGCATGTACAGACATGGCCTCGGAACACGGACCGAAAGGTTAAGCATGAGTCATATAGTTGATATGATGCCCATTTGATGCTCGCCTTTGAAGCTATACCGACTCACGTGATGATCGGACTTGGTGTAGTGGATTTGGTTCATGTAATCACCAAAAAGGCACGAGGGATGTCGTTTTTGAGTGGGAGTTCATTCGTAATATGGATTAGTTGAACTCAATCTATCATACACTTAGTCTAAACTTTACAAATTCTGTTGTAGATGGCACCACCTGCTTTTAATTTTAATGTGTTCATGGAGAAAGAGAAACTAGCAACGAACGGTAGCAACTTTACCGAATGGGCCATGAATTTGAGGATTCTCCTCTCTGCTGCACAAAAGCAATATGTGCTAGAAGCGCCGTTAGGCCCCCCACCTTTTGATGATGCCCCTGACGAGGAGAAGAATGTCTATCAGACTCGTCAGGATGACCATAACTTAGTTCATTGCGGCTTATTGTATGGGCTAGAGCCGGAACTTCGAAAGCGTTTCGAAAACGGCAATGCATTTGATACAATGGGTGAGTTGAAAATGATTTTCGACACACATTCTGTTGTAGAGAGCTACAACACTTCAGAAAAGTTCTTTAGCTGCATGATGGAAGAGCACAACTCCATTAGTGAGCATGTACTCAAGATGTCGGGTTACGCCGATAAGCTTGTGTCCTTGGGAATATCTATTCCCATTGACTTAGGCATCCACCGTGTTCTGCAGTCTCTGCCACCTAGCTATAAGAGCTTCGTGATGAACTATAATATGCAAGGCATGAAGAAGTCTCTCCCCGAGCTTCTGTCAATGCTTAAAACTGCAGAAGTGGAGATCAAAAAGGAACATCAAGTGTTGATGATAAATAGGAACACTGGTTTCAAGAAAGACAAGAAGGAAAAACGGAAGGGAAGTAAGGGCGGCAAGCCTGTTGCCGCGCCTGAAAAGAAAACCCGAGTTGGACCTAAGTCTGATTCCGAGTGCTACTATTGTAAGGGGACTGGCCACTAGAAGTGCAACTGCCCCAAGTATCTGGCAGACAAGAAGGCCGGCAAGGCAAGCAAAGGTATATATGATATACACGTTATTGATGTGTAATTGACTAGTGCTCGCAGTAGCACCTGGGTATTTGATACCGGTTCAGTTGCTAATATTTGTCACTCGAATCAGGGGCTGCGGAACAAGCGACCGCTAGCAAGGGGTCAGGTCAAGATGCGTGTCGGCAATGGATCAAGCGTTGATATGATCGCCGTCGGAACGCTGCCTCTCCACTTGCCGTCGGGATTAGTTATAAACTTGAATAAATGTTATCTGGTGCCTGCACTGAGCATGAACATTGTATCTGGATCGTGTTTGATGCGAAGTGGTTATTCATTTAAATCCGAGAACAATGGTTGTTCCATTTATATGAATGAAATCTTTTATGGTCATGCACCGATGATGAATGGTTTATTTCTATTAGATCTCGATGATAATGTTACACATATTCATAATGTTGATGCTAAAAGGATTAAACTTAATGATGATATATCCGCATATATGTGGCACTGCCGTCTAGGTCATATTGGCGTTAAACGCATGAAGAAGCTCCATTTGGATGGACTTTTGGAATCACTTGATTATGAATCATTTGATACATGTGAGCCATGCCTTATGGGCAAGATGACTAGAACGCCGTTTTCCGGTTCAATGGAACGGGCGACAGATTTATTGGAAATCATACATTCTGATGTATGTGGTCCAATGAGTGTGTCGGCGCGAGGTGGATATCGTTATTTTTTTACTTTCACGGATGATTTGAGTAGATACGGTTATATCTACTTGATGAAACACAAGTCTGAAACCTTTGAAAAGTTTAAGAAATTTCAGAATGAAGTGGAAAATCATCGTAATAGAAAGATCAAATTTCTACGGTCCGACCGTGGAGGTGAGTATCTAAGTTACGAGTTTAGCACTCACATGGAAGAGTGTGGAATTTTTTGACAACTCACACCTGCCGGAACACCACAGCGAAATGGTGTGTTGAAACGTCGTAATCGTACTTTATTAGATATGGTTCGATCTATGATGTCTCTGACGGACTTGCCGTTGTCATTTTGGGGTTATGCACTAGAAACTGCTGCATTCACTTTAAATCGGGCACCATCTAAATCCGTTGAAAATACACCGCATGAATTGTGGTTTGGAAACAAACCTAAGCTGTCATTTCTTAAAGTTTGGGGATGCGATGTTTATGTGAAGAAACTTCAACCGGATAAACTCGAACCCAAAGCGGAAAAATGCGTCTTCATAGGATACCCTAAAGAAACTATTGGGTATTCCTTCTATCACAGATCCGAGGGCAAGGTTTTTGTTGCCAAGAATGGATCCTTTCTAGAGAAAGAGTTTCTCGCGAAAGGTGTGAGTAGTCGGAAGGTAGAACTCGAAGAGGTTGTGGAACCTTCTCTTCAAAGTATGGCGAGTAGCGCAGCGCCGGAAGTTGTTCCGGAGTTGGCTCCACCTGTTGAAGAGGGAACTAATGATAATAATCATGAAACTCCGAAAGAGAGTACTACCGAACCTCGCAGGTTAAACAGGACGCGCGCAGCTCCCGAGCTGTACGGAAATCCTGTCATGAATTTCATGGTTGATGAAAATGATGACCCTGCGACGTATGAAGAAGCGATGATGAGCCCGGATTCCAACAAATGGTTAGAAGCCATGAAATCCGAGATGGAATCCATGTATGAAAATCAAGTTTGGAACTTGGTGGAATTACCTCACGACCGAAAGGCCGTGGAGAACAAATGGATTTTCAAAAGGAAAACTGATGCTGATGGTAATGTGACCGTCTATAAAGCTCGACTTGTCGCAAAGGGGTTTCGACAAATTCAAGGAGTTGACTACGATGAGACATTCTCTCCCGTAGCGATGCTAAAGTCAGTTAGGATTATGTTAGCAATTGCTGCATATTTCGATTATGAGATATGGCAGATGGATGTCAAAACCACGTTTCTCAATGGTAATGTTGAAGAAGAGTTGTATATGATACAACCAAAGGGTTTTGTCGATCCTAAGGATGCTAACAAGGTGTGCAAGCTTCAGTGATCCATCTATGGATTGAAGCAAGCATCACGAAGTTGGAATCTCCGCTTTGATGAGGTGATCAAAGAGATTGGATTTGTCCAAACTTATGGAGAAGCTTGTATTTACAAGAAAGTGAGTGGGAGCAATGTGGCATTTCTGATATTATATGTGTATGACATATTATTGATCGGAAATGATATAGATCTTTTAAACAGTGTTAAAAGTTATCTAAACAACAAATTTTCAATGAAGGACCTAGGTGAAGCGTCATACATATTAGGCATAAAGATCTATAGAGATAGATCTAGGCGCCTAATAGGGCTATCGCAAAGTACATACCTTGATAAGATTTTAAAGAAGTTTAAAATGGACGGAAGTAAGAAGGGGTTCTTACCTATGTTGCAAGGCAAGACATTGAGTAAGACTCAAAGTCTGGCTTCGGCGGAAGAAAGAGAGATAATGGACAAAGTCCCCTATGCTTCAGCCATAGGCTCTATAATGTACGCCATGCTATGTACAAGACCGGATGTGGCACATGCTATTAGTTTGACTAGTAGGTACCAATCGGATCCAGGTTCGGAACACTGGATAGCGGTCAAGAATATCCTTAAGTACTTACGAAGAACTAAGGATATGTTTCTTGTATACGGAGGTGAAGAAGAGCTCGTCGCTAAGTGTTATGTCGACGCTAGCTTTGACACCGATCCGGATGACTCTAAGTCTCAATCCGGATACGTATTTATCATGAATGGCGGAGCGGTTAGTTGGAGGAGCTCCAAACAACCTGTGGTAGCGGGATCAACAACGGAGGCCGAATATGTTGCTGCTTCAGAAGCGACTCAGGAAGCAGTTTGGATGAAGGAGTTCATATCCGAACTAGGAGTGGTGGCAAACGCGTTGGACCCAATGGTGATCTATTGTGACAACAATGGTGCCATTGCCAATGCTAAATAGCCAAGGTCTCACAAGCATTCCAAGCATATTAAGCGCCGGTTTCACTCCATCCGCGAGCATGTCAAGGATGGAGATATAAAGATTTGTAAAGTACATACAGATCTCAATGTAGCAGATCCGTTGACTAAAACTCTCCCTAGAGCAAAACATGATCAACACCAGAACTCAATGGGTGTTAGATTTATCACCATGTAACTAGACTATTGTCTCTAGTGCAAGTGGACATTGGATGTTGTTAATAACGGGATCACAACATTAGTGTAATGGTGTGATGAACATTCATCCGAAGTATAGCATTACGATCAAAATCATTGAGTTTATATTGCTATAACAACTTACGAAGTGATCCTAATCCTTAGACCATGAGATCATGTCAATCACTAACACCGGAAGAGTTTCTTGATAACATCAAACGTCACACCGTAACAGGGTGATTATAAAGATGGATTCAGAACTAATAAAGTGTTATGTTGAGGCTCATGGATTGAGAGTGGAATTTGTTCATCCCGATGACGGATAGATATACTCTGGGCCCTCTCGGTGATATCACATTGATTAGCTTGCAAGCAAGTGATTTGATCACTAGAATGTTATATCACAGGAATGAGAAAAGAGTGCATGTCGGTAACGAGATCAAACTAGGTATGGAGATACCGATGATCGAATCTCGGACATGTAATATATCGTGAAACAAAGGGATTAAGATACTAGCGTAAAAGGTTCCAACGATCACAAGAAAGTCATCGTTGAATGTGTGGGAGTCAGTATGGGTCTCCAGATCCCGCTTCTGATTATTGATCCGAGAGGGGTCTCGATCATGTCCGCATTATTCACGAACCGTAGGGTGACACACTTAAGAGACACCGACATCCAATTGGAGCAAAAGTTTCATGCCGAAAGAATGAACAAGCGCAGGAATTTATTTCACTAGATACCGAAACAGGTTTTCGGGTGAAATTGCATAAAGTGGTTATGCATGTGAAATGGAATTCTAGCAAGGGGTTATTTGTGAATGTTTTTCATTAAAGTAATTGACAAAATTCTGAATAAAATAAAAGAGTTTTATTTAATGAGAGTTTGCATTAAATTTGGTGGAAATTTAATGGGAATTTGAGTGGACTTTTGAGTGGAGGAAATTTAAAGGGCATTTTGTGAGTGGAGTGTCCACCCACATGAATGAAGGAGGGGAGGGGGCAGCCCCCATGGCCGGCGGCCACCCCCTTGGGTGCCCCCCTCCTCCTATAAAAGGAGCCCCTCTCCTCACTTGTCTCTCACACCTCCTCGTGAAGGATATCTCTCCCCCTCTAGAATTTATCCCCCATGGTCTCGGACTAGCGAGATACATGTTCCCGGTGGCTATTCGGCAAGAAAGAGTTGTGCTTCCGCTGCATCGCTGGAGCGAGGAGGCGGAGGTTGCTCGGTGCCTCGAACATGTGTGCGAGCACGGATGCACTGCTGATTTGCGGCGCTAGGACTTCCTCTCGATCTTGAGATCGGCAAGAGATCGTCTACATCAACCACGAGTTGAACTCGTTAAGCTTTGTCGGTCTTCAAGGGTATGTTCTCTACGGATATACATCCGCCCTTTGTTTGTATCTAGTAGATAGATCTTGGTACATAGTTCCCATCGTAGGAAATTTTTTGTTTTCTATGCTGCGAACCCCTACACATAGATCACGGGATTACCACTAGATGCGCAGTTGCCGAATTGATGAAGCGCGTCGAGGCAGTGCAGAAGTTCCACGTCTCCTCCTTGTCCTCGTCCCACGAGCAGCTCCCCTTGCGCAGTCCGTCCAAGCGCTACAGATGCAGCGCCTCCGAGGTATCCACACGTATAGGGTGGAAGCGTCAGACGCCGGACTGCTAGGTCCGCGCGTGCAACACAGGCGAGAGGATTAGCAGCTGGGAATGATCTGAGGTCTCACCCTGGTCAGCCTGCCCCACCCTCTCTTATATAGGCATCCCTAGTCGGCTTCTACATTAGCAGCCCATTAGTAGCCTAAGCCTGGTCTAATTCGGATCCAATCCTCATTAGGCTTCCAACCCCTTAAGTGTGTGACCCTATAGGTTCATATGCGTATAGACATGACACGAATACACTTATTCTGTCAATAGTTGGTAGCGGCCTCTAGCAAGACGTGCCAACTCCTAAACGCATACAAAGATCATATCGGACGAACCATCACAAGGTTTAGTACATGTCTTTCCCTTTGTCTCACGATATTTGGTCTAGCTCCAAGCTGACCTCCCTTTCTCGATACTGCAATTCGGAATCCCTTTACTAGGTTAACTCTTAACCTTATGTAGCACGGCCATGCATTTCTGGATCCAATCACTCGAGGGGCCCAGAGATATCTCTCTCAAGTAGAGAGGGGCAAATCCCATCTTGATTGACCATGCCTTGCAGCATGATTCAGGACAAACCCGAAAGCTACCTTTTTAACTACCCAGTTACGGTGCAGCGTTTGATAGCCCCAAAGTAGGTCGATCCACATCTCAAGTACATGCGACAATCTCAGGTCTAAGGACAAAACGTACACGATGTGTAGAGAGAGCTGCAACTAATTGCCAGTCTCAGGTTGGGTCAGTCCAACCCCATGTTCATAACATGTGTCCACATCATTGGTTTGACATCTCCATGTCTATGACTTGCGAAACATAGTCATCAACCAATCGATGTGCTAGTCTAATATTCACGTGTGTGCTCACATGAACTCCGACTAGGGACAACTCTTAAATAACCATACAAGTAAATAGTTTCAAAAATAATTCACATAATTTCCAATCAATACAAGTTGCCTGATATGGATATTCAAGGAACATTACAATAACTCATGGATACATATGAAATATCATCATCTCTATGATTTCCTCTAGGGCATATTTCCTTCAGTCTCCCACTTGCACTAGAGTCAATCTAAAATGTATCTAATACCAATTGCTCTTGTGTGCGCTTCATGCGCGGGCTGCGGGAGAGGCTTAGTCAAGGGATCAGCAACATTTGAGTCCGTATGTATTTTGCATATCATGACACTACCATCCTCAACGAACTCTCGAATCTGATGGTAACGCATGCAAATATGTTTGTTCTTCTGGTGCTGTCTAGGTTCCTTGGCCTGTGCAATAGCACCATTGTTGCCACAATAAACGTCCAAGGGATTGGACGCGCCTTGAACCACACCGAGAGCGATCAGGAAATTCCTAATCCAAACAGCTTCCTTTACTGCCTCCGAGGCAGCAATATATTCAGCTTCTGTTGAAGAGGAGGTCACCGTATCTTTCTTGGAACTTTTCCAGCTCACAGCACCACCATTCAAGACAAACACATAACTTGATTGCGATTTCGAATCATCTAAGTCGTTAAGGTAACTCGCATCTGTGTAACCCCTTACACTGAGTTCATCCTCACCTCCATAAACTAGGAACACATCCTTAGTCCTTTTCAAGTACTTAAGTATGTTCTTTACCGTTGTCCAGTGACCTTCACCTAGATCAGCCTGGTATCTGCTCGTCACACTTAGAGCATAGGAAACATCTGGGCGAGTACATATCATTGCATACATGATGGATCCAATAGCCAAAGCATATGGAACCCTACTCATGCGCTCACGCTCATCAGTAGTCGAAGGGCACTGAGTCTTGCTGAGTTTTATGCCATGAGACATGGGCAAGAACCCCTTCTTAGCCTCTTCCATGCTGAACCATTTCAACACTTTGTCAATGTATGTACTCTGGATTAATCCAATTAGCCTCCTTGATCTATCTCTATAGACCTTGATGCCCAGAATATATGCCACTTCTCCCAAGTCCTTCATCGAAAAATTATTTTTCAATGAGGTCTTAACAGACTCGAGCATAAGAATGTCATTTCCAATCAGCAATATGTCATCTACATATAAGATTAGAAATACCGGCGCTCTCCCACTTTCCTTCTTGTAAACACAAGGTTCTTGTTCATTTTTTATGAAGCCAAAATCCTTTACAACTTCATCAAATCGAATATTCCAACTCCGAGATGCTTGCTTCAGCCCATAAATGGACTTCAGAAGTTTGCATACCTTTCCAGCGTTGTTTGGATCGACAAAACCTTCGGGCTGCATCATATACGCGTCCTCAGTTAGGATTCAATTTAGGAAAGCCGTCTTGACATCCATCTGCCATATTTCATAGTCAAAATGTGCAGCAATGGCTAGAATTATCCGTATAGATTTAAGCATCGCTACGGGCGAGAAAGTCTCGTCGTAGTCAACTCCTTGAACTTGTCGAAAACCTTTTGCAACAAGTCAAGCTTTATGGATGTGAACATTTCCATCCATATCAATCTTCTTATTATAGATCCATTTGCACTCGATGGCTTTAAAACCATCAGGCAGGTCAGCCAAGTTCCAAACTTGATTGTCCCCCATGGACTCTATCTCGGATCTCATGGCGATCAGCCATTTCTCAGAGTCTGGGTCCACCATCTCTTCTGCATAGGTTGCAGGTTCATCATTGTCTAACAATAATAATTCCCGCGCTTCGCGGAGCCTCGCCGACCTTCGTGGTTGTGGTGCTTTTGTTGTCACGGGTTCCTCAACTTGTTCTGCTACAATAGCATCACTCGTAGAAGCATCCCCAACTGGCTCATCTTGAACTTCTTCAAGTCGCACCGACCTTCCACTTGTTCCCTTTGTGAGAAACTCTTTCTCTAGGAAAACACCGCTACGAGCGACAAACACTTTACCCTCCTCTCGGTTGTAGAAGTAATACCCTAAGGTTTCCCTCAGATATCCCACGAAAATGCACTTATCCGATTTGGGTGTTGGCTTGTCCGACTGAAGTCGCTTGACAAACGCATCACAACCCCAAATCTTTAGAAAAGACAAACTGGGATACTTTCCAGTCCACATCTCATATGGTGTCTTAACTACGGATTTATATGGTACCCTATTAAGTGTGAAAGCTGCCGTTTCTAGAGCGTAACCCCAAAATGATAATGGTAAATCCGACTGGCTCATCATAGATCGAACCATGTCCAACAAAGTTCGATTACGCCGTTTGGAGACCCCGTTTCTTTGAGGTGTTCCGGGCGGCGTAAGTTGTGGAACAATTCCACAACTCTTAAGATGATCGCTAAATTCGTGACTCAAATATTCACCTCCACGATCAGATCGCAAGGTCTTTATTTTCTTGCCATGTTGATTCTCTACTTCACTCTGAAACTCCTTGAACTTTTCAAAAGTTTCAGACTTATGCCACATCAAGTAGACATAACCATATCTACTGAAATCATCAGTGAAAGTAATGAAGTAGTGATATCCTCCTCTGGTTGTTGTGCTCATTGGCCCACATACATCAGTATGTATGAGTTCCAACAAGTCTGTCGCTCTCTCGGGTAAACCCGAAAAAGGTGACTTGGTCATCTTTCCAAGTAAACAAGCCTGACATGTTTCGTATGATTCAAAATCAAACAAAGTTAGAAGACCATCACCATGAAGCTTCTTCATGCGCTTTTCACTTATATGCCCCAAGCGACAATGCCATAAATAGGTAGGACTCAAATCATTAGGCCAAAGCCTTTTAGAACTAACATTGTAAACAGATGCATCATCAAGATTTAAAATAAATAACCCATTCACAATGGGAGCATTAGCCATAAACATATCATTCTTAGAGATTACACAACCATTGTTTGCACTCGCGAATGAATAACCATCCCTCATCAAACATGAAGGTGATAAAATGTTTCGACCCATACTAGGAATGTAATAACAATTATTCAACTCCATAATAAATCCTGACGGAAGGTGAAGTTGCATGACACCGACGAACAATGCAGCAACCCTTGCTTTATTTCCGACGCGAAAATCCACTTCGCCTTTCTGCACTTCTCTAGTCCTTATTAGCCCCTGCATCGAATTGCAAATGTGAGCAACCGATCCGGTATCAAATACCCAAGAGTTAACATAGGAATCTACAAGAAGAATGTCCACAACATTTACAACAAGCGTACCTAAGTTGGAAGTACTCTTACTTCCACTCTTCTTCAAAGAAGCCTGGTACTTGCTGCAGTTTCTCTTCCAGTGGCCATGTTCATGACAAAATAAGCACTCAGTGTCTTCTATAGGTCCAGCCTTTTGCTTGGGTGCAGACTTAGGGATCGTATCCTTAGCCTTGCCCTTCTTCTTAAGAAGTACCATTTTTCTTGAAGCTAGGCTTGTTCTGCACAGCCATCACATGGCTATGCCCTGCACACTTCTTCATGTCACTTTCTGCTGTTTTAAGCATCCCACATAATTCATTAAGGCCCTTCTCCACCCCATGCATATGGTAGTTCGAAATGAACTGCCCATAGCTGGATGGAAGAGACGCCAAAATGAAGTCAGTGGCCAACTCTTGGCCTAGTGGAAAACCAAGCTTTTCCAAAGTCTGACTGTAACCAACCATTTTGATCACATGGGGGCCTACAGCTGCTCCCTCTGCTAGCTTGCATTCGACAAAGGACTTGGAAACATTGTACCTCTCAGTCCTTGCCTGATCTTGGAACATGTCCTTAAGCGCTACGATCATATCGTACGCTTCCTGATCCTCAAACTTCTTTTGGAGTTCAGGTTCCATGCATGCAAGCATAAGACAGCTAACCTCAAGAGAATCATCACATGCTCTCTTGTAGGCGTTCTTTAGGGCAACAGATGCATTATTAGCAGGTTCATCGAGGATTGGGGTGACCTAGTCCGAATAGTTTGTTCCATTTAGTTTATCTTTGTCAAGAATCGAACGCAAAGAGAAAGGTGATGTAGTGTTCGGTTCTATTGATCTACAATAGAAAACATGCAAAATACTAAGCCATGTAACCATGAAAGAGTAAAACATATTAAACAATTTAATAGCATATACTCCCACTTAAATCAATATCCCTCTATTGATACTAAGTGATTCAAGATCCACAATTAACAAGTCGACTAGTGAGCTTTAGCATCACTGCTAGAAGACAAGGTAAATCGGTAAGCAACACTTGCTAATCATATCACATATAAATCTTGTTGTTGGGTGACATCTCTATGTCAAAACTAGGCGCCCAACCTTTATGCCCCAAGGTCCTTAACTGTTAAGATGACCTTGTCAAGTTCACCAACCCTTATGCGTGTAGGTATCCGATACAAACCCATCTAGCCAAGGAAAACCGCGGCACCCTAATTTCATAGGCCCACCAACGATTGTACAGGGCATAGGATGGTGCAAGGTTTGGTTGGGAGGGCATAGTTTAACTTAAACTTTGTGAGGGATCGTTCTACTTCTATCATCTAAGCATGCATAGAGTAAAAACACATAAGAATAGCATTCACATAAATGTGACACAGTATGGCCCATTTTCTCATGGTGATCTCCATCGCCATAGAACTTGTCCACCATGATGATCTCCATCTTCATGTTCCATGTGAGCCATCTTCCAAGTGATGAGTCCTCCAAGAACTAATACAAGCTATTACTCCTAACAGCTAGTAATCAAAATTACATAGTATTGGGATCATCACAAGTTGGCACGCAGGCCATTACAATAAATGACAAAACATATGGCTCCAGCCGTGTTGCCCTACTCACGACATGCAGGTCATGCAAAATTTCATACATGCATCACATACATATATGGGCCATTACTGATCACATACATCCTGCAAAAACAAGTTATGCATAGAATCGCATTCTACCAGATCATGTGACATCGCAGCACCTAGTTACCTTAACTAGATACAAAAGGGGGTACGATTAAGGGGGGTCTAGGGGGTCTCCCCCTGCGGGGTTCGGATCTAGGGGGTATCACCGTACAGGATTTTGATCGGCAAATCAAATTTACCATAAACCAACTATTGTTCCAATCCGATCAAACTCCTTTGATCATGGTACATCGATTTTAGATCTAGGTTCCGATTCGACCAATCATATTGATCTTCGCGTGATTCAATAGGATTTATGTGTCATTGTCTACCAAGATGGCGGAAGCCGATCGGTAGGGGTAAGTCGTTCGACAACCTCAGAATCACGATCACGGAAAGCAAGATCATAGATCAATCCTAAACCACCGCAATATAAATGATCGCATCATTCATATCAATCTGCATATCACCATATGCAAACATCCCGAACCTATAACTGAACAGCATCGGCTCTGATACCACTGAAGGGATACGGGTAGGCTACACTAGCGCAAATCAAAATTTTCTACCGCGTAAACCAGGATTACTGTTGTCATAGATCACGGGATTACCACTAGACGCGCAGTTGCGGAATTGATGAAGCGCGTCGAGGCAGTGCAGACGTTCCACGTCTCCTTCTTGTCCTCGTCCCACGAGCATCTCCCCTTGCGCGGCTCGTCCAAGTGCTACAGATGCAGCGCCTCCGAGGTATCCACACGTACAGGGTGGAAGCGTCAGATGCCGAACTGCTAGGTCCGCGCGTGCAACACAGGCGAGAGGAGTGGCGGCTGGGAATGATCTGAGGTCTCACCCTGGTCAGCTCGCCCCACCCTCTCTTATATAGGCGTCCCTAGTGGGCTTCTACATTAGCAACCCATTAGTAGCCTAAGCCTGGTCTAATTCGGATCCAATCCTCATTAGGCTTCCAGCCCCTTAAGTGTGTGACCCTATAGGTTCATATGCATATAGACATGACACGAATACACTTATTCTGTCAATAGTTGGTAGAGGCCTCTAGCAAGACGTGCCAACTCCTAAACGCATACAAAGATCATATTGGACGAACCATCACAAGGTTTAGTACATGTCTTTCGCTTTGTCTCACGATATTTGGTCTAGCTCCAAGCTGACCTCCCTTTCTCGATACTGCGATTCGGAATCCCTTTACTAGGTTAACTCTTAACCTTATGTAGCACGGCCATGCATTTCTGGATCCGATCACTCGAGGGGCCCAGAGATATCTCTCTCAAGTAGAGAGGGGAAAATCCCATCTTGATTTACCATGCCTTGCAGCATGCTTCAGGACAAACCTGAAAGCTACCTTTTTAACTACCCAGTTACGGTGTAGCGTTTGATAGCCCCAAAGTAGGTCGATCCACATCTCAAGTACATGCGACAATCTCAGGTCTAAGGACAAAACGTACACGATGTGTAGAGAGAGCTGCAACTAATTGCCAGTCTCAGGTTGGGTCAGTCCAACCCCATGTTCATAACATGTGTCCACATCATTGGTTTGACATCTCCATGTCTATGACTTGCAAAACATAGTCATCAACCAATCGATGTGCTAGTCTAATATTCACGTGTGTCCTCACATGAACTCCGACTAGGGACAACTCTCAAATAACCATACAAGTAAAGAGTTTCACAAACAATTCACATAATTGCCAATAAATACAAGTTGCCTGATATGGATATTCAAGGAACATTACAATAACTCATGGATATATATGAAATATCATCATCTCTATGATTGCCTCTAGGGCATATTTCCTTCACTACCATGTTATTTCCTTACTCTACTCCAAGAAAATTCACTAAGTACTTGTCATACTTATACTTACATCATGGTTTTGGAGCTAATCTCACCATGATCTTATTATGTTTTACCTATACATCATGATTCAAGGGCTAATCTAACCATGATACCTTTGTTTCACGTTACTCTATCATTCAGTCTTAACATAATTTCGCTTCATCACGTAGAATTCTCAAGTGAATCCCACATGATTACTACTCATTAGATCAACATTTATCCTGATGATATTCATCATGTTGTCTTTGGCTATCAACCAACCATAAGGTACCACTGCCTTACATGAATTCTAGGGTTAGGCTACACCATTAAGACTACTTCAATGGATGTCTTAAACTTGATCCCAATCTACTGTGACCAATTAACTTTCCTAAAGCATCTTGGTGGTTTATGTCTCCCTCGGAAGACACTAAAGAGCACTATACTTGAGAAAAGATAAAATAATTACTCTTAAGAAAGAATGACTTAAACATATGACTTATGTGTGACAAGGTTATCCTCAAGTGGATACTCATCACAAGTCATAAAAATATTTGGTTTAGATAAGATGGCTCCTATAGTCACTATCCAACCTACAGATCTTCCTAAAAGGGTTTCAATCCTAAGGTCAAAGCATATGCTCTCATACCAACTGAGGTGACCCAGCATACCACTGCATGATGTAGTACACTATAGTCATTGACATAACACCAATGAAACACCGTTCACTAGTATTACATCCCTCAGAGTAGTACAACAGAAACACAGCAGGTCCAAGACATGACTATAGGTTACAACTCAACTCTTTACACAAGATCCAGAGAACACTCTAGGTTAAATAGAGAGAAAGAAACTTCTTACAAAGAAGATCAGAGATAAACAACTCAAAAACTATCATACTAATAAGACTAGTATTTTAACTAATGGTCTGGCATTGCTACTATTGCAATACTCTACAGAAGTAGGTTCTATGGCTATAGATTCTATTCTTATCTAATCCGAAACTTCGTCTTCACTTGAGTGGATATATGTAACATCCCAGCATTAGAGCCTAGAAATAAGCTGAACCCAGATGTGTGCGTAGCATTCATGCATAGAAAATTCGAATAATTTCCGCGCTTTTAAACAAAACTTGTCAAAGAGATTGAAGCTTCTCTTAGATTGATGGAATTGAAGTAGATCATCAAGTTGACTACGATAAGTTTCAATAAGACCTTTGTTAAAATCTCATTTTGGGTAAGAGAGCTTTAATCTAAGGGTAGATCAAATGTACTATAAGTTAAATTCTAATACAATGTGAATTATATTTGATCATTAGGTGATCATGTTATAATATTCATTATAATCACTCATCAGTACCAAGTTAAAGATATAAAACAAATATTAAGAATGTAACCACTATATCTTAATCCCATCTGCATACATCCTGAGTATCATAGTAACATCTAATCTTAAAAACTATCCACAAAACGGTCGTCATCGTCATCGTCACGCACACAGGCAGCTCGCTGGCGGAGCTCGCCGCCGCCCGATGACGTCATCGTCGTCGTTGCGCCAAGATCAACGCCGCCGCTGCCAGGAGAGGATAAGAAGGCCACCGCAGCACCCCTACTCGTCCTCATCCACAATCCCGCTTCCTAGAATCACTTCCTTCCTTCACCCGAAAACCTAGCTCGTCGGAGTTCATCGTCCCGGCCAACTCCGACCACCCCTTGCCTCGTGGTAGCCACCATTCAACGCGCCGTCGTGGACTGAACCATCTAGGACCAAGCACGGAGGCCCGCTCGCAGGGAATCATGTGAAATCGAGCGTTCTCTTTCCTCGGCCACCGTGGCCATTATCGTCGATTCGCCGTCGTCACGCCTCCCCAAGCCTCCTCAATTGTTCTATCGTCATCGGGGTAAGATTACACATCTCTGGACCCTAGTTTCGTTTGCTGGTTCTCACCGTAGGTCTAGTTTTATTGAGCACCGCCGCTGGCCGCCGCAGTAGCTCATCGCCGATGACCCCCCGATGACCATTTCCGAGCGGCGCTGCCACTATTAGGTTCATTAGGTTGCACTGATTCAAACTAGATCTATTTCGCTTGCTGGGGTGCAGTAGATTGTCGCCGGCGACCAACTTCTGGCGACGGTGGTGATGCTGACGCCATCATGACGTCATGATCGCACCACGTCAACTAGTTTGACTGGTCGTTGCTAACGTGGCTAATGACATGGCCTAGGGCCCATATGTCATTGATAGGGGGATAAAGCCTGAATCGGTAACTAATGCATTTCTTTCATCTGAGAGCTGAGGTGGACAATGACCCACTAGTCAGTGACTAGGGCTAGCTCTAAGCATGGTGTAAAAAGTAATTTTCTTCAGAAAACAAATAAAATGTTATAATCAAATTAATAATATTTTAGAAATTTAATAAATGATTAAACTTTGTTTAGTTAATAACTTTTGATTTATAATTCAGAAAAATATGTATAATATATGAAAATTTTCAGAAAAATAAAATCTACAACTTAAAACTATTACCAAATATTATTATGATGATTATTTAAATAAATGTTATTTAATAAAAGTGTTATAAGTAATAAAGCTTTGATAATTCATATTTTAATAATGGTAAATATTAAAAATATAAATAAAATACCAGAAATCTTGGAAAAGTAACAATTTCAATATAAAATTATAATAATGTATTATTATTTCACTTAAATAAATACTTAATATCTATTTAGTAATCATAAAATAATAAGAATTATAAAAATCATATCCTATTATTTATTAATAACAAAAATAAATGTGATATACCAAAATAATCACAAAAATTATATCTACATGATAAAATCTAATATTATACTTTTGAATTAAATAAAAATTCAAATATTCTATTAACTCAAATTTGAACCTATTTACTCCATTAATAATTCATATAAGGATAAATAAAATTTATTAATATTCCTAATATGAGTAAATTAAGTTTAATAAATAGTATAAATCTTAAATATTAATAAAATGAAACTTTAATGGATTCAAAACGTTATAAAATATATTTTTATTAAATTATCATCAACCCTAAGTGAAGTTTATCTTCTCAAAGTATTTCCAATTTATAATAAAAACCTTAAAGAACAACTTATGAATACACCAAACCTTCTCTATTTATATTAACTACAAAATTACAAAAACTACCACAACACTATATAAATCCATAAGTAGTTAAGTAATAGTATGTTTTAGATTATAAACTATACTCACTTATCTATAAAAAAAATAAATGATATTACTCCATAATCAAATCAAGAAACCCACAGACCGTGCGCCGCCCTCGCCGCGTGCACGCGTGATCACCACCACCCCTGCAACCCCGCAGACACGCCCGTTCGCCGCCGCGCGAACCACGCGCGTTGTGCGCCATCAAAACCTCCGTCGGACCCGCTCGGAGCGTCGAAGCGTTCCGACCGATCAGCACCGCCCCATGCCTCGCCACCACGCTGTTGAGATTCGCCAGGGAACATAGAACCTCCCCCTACCGCCGCCCACGCTGATAGCGGCCTGTGCCGTCAACCACAACGAGCTCAGTTTGTGCTCGTCGGTCCCCTCTCACCACTATAAATAGAGGCCTCCCCCGCTCGATTTCTTCACACCAGTTCGTTCCCCTCTCTCTCTCAGAAACATCCCACACCCTTCCCTGGAGCAAGGCGAGCACCAGGTGGCCAGAATTTCACCAGAGTTCGCCGCTACAGAGGAGGAGAGGCGCCATCGATTGGAGCCGCCCTAGGAGGAGCTGCCGGTGCCAGGAGAATCACCGTCGTCTACTTCGTCGTTCGCCCCCATCGTCGACCCTCGCCTGAGCCCCGGTGAGCCTCCGACGACCCCCACTGAGCCGCTAGGGTTCGAGCTCACCGGTGACATGTTCATCATCGACGACGACCCTCGGCCGTTGATCGCCCTTCTAATCCAACGAACCACATTGCCTCGTACCGCTTCGTGTGTTATGAGCCACTGACGGGTGGAACCCCCCTGTCAGCTGAGCCCCGCGCTGCAGAGTGACACTGGGCCGGCTCATTAGCATCTCCCGCGCAGCCCAACCGTTTGAATTTAGATTTTTCTCAACCCAGCTCGATTCAGTAAACCAAATTGCATGAAACTAATTTTTTTAGAAAGGTACTGAAATGCTTAATCCAAGCCCGTTGGAATCAACTCATTTGGATCTGTAGATCAACCTTGGTAAAAATAACAAGGCAGAATCTTTTCTGCATTCAAACATTTTTCAAATTTTAACCATAATAGATTTTGAGTTGATTCCAACTCTCAAAAATCACATTTGATCATACCTTTCAGAATATATAAAAACATATGGGTTTACTTACAGAGATAATGTTCAAGTAATAAAAGAATGCCACATAGGCATTTCTAGTCACTTTATTTATTTAAAATAAAAGGTTAAACCTTATTAAATTGTGACACCACTTTAAATCACATTCCCATGTACTGAAATATGTGGTGATGACTTGTGTCAACATGATCCCATGTTTGAGTTGGAGAATATTAAATCTTCGATAGTTTTTCAATGAGTAGAAATTACTTTTCTCAAATTCAAATAAATAAGACAAAAGCTTTAATCTTGTAATGTTAGTGATGATACTAGATCATCTATAGTACACCTTTGTGTGATGATTGAAAATAGTTAAGTATTGTTTGGTGATTGTGTACGTCGTATTTATTTATAGACGCTAATACCGACCAAGGATACGAGGAGGAAGGAGGATACTACGAGGAAGAAGCCGAGGAGAACTTCAACCACTGCTCTGCTCAAGGCAAGCTTATACTGATACCTATGCAAGCCAATACTTGAAACATTGCAAGCTAACACTTGCAATTATGAAAGTTAGATAACCTATGCAATGCACTAAGCATGCTTGGTTGAACACATTTGATGATACCCAATCCTAGTTTTACTTGTAAGCCTTATACTTTATTTCTTTATCAAAGCTTTCTCTTAGAGTTTACTTAAGTGACTTGTAGATTCTAGGAAGATAATTGAAGGTTGCATAAAGAGCATTAAATTTGGCCTAAGCTAGATAATCTTGATGTCATCCTAAGGCATGATATTGAACTTAATTAATCACCACTTGTTTACCACCCCTCATTAGTACTTACCCCACTTGTAGATGCTAGTGCTAAGCCTAAAACTTCATCAACTTTAGATGGGAATACTTGGTGAAAATGATTATGAAAACCTTGGAATGATGAATCATTCTACTGAAATGTTTTGACATGTGTTTCTGAACACCAGATGATTTTGATGATGAAAATGTTGAGGCATGAGCCTTAGCCCTTTATAAAACTGATGGTTTTCTAGATGCGATACCATTCCAATTTTACCGTACAACCACAATACCCGAAAATTGGGTAGGTCTTGACCGGAAACTTATATACCTTAGTATGGGTTCCCTCACGGCCAAGGTCTGAGCTGAGGCTACCTTGTGAAGATTGTCCACCTGTGAAGTACCCAAGATGACAGTTGGTCATGGTTGGGAGGCCAAACTCATAGGAGAGGTGCCTATACTAGGGCGTGTAATTGAAAGGTTAAGATTGATTATCTGCATACTGAGTATGGTGAATTCAGGATTTGTTCCTGACAGATGTATCGAATGTTGTGGCGAAAGTGTACAGTCTCTGCAGAGTGTCAAACTATTCGAATAGCCGTGTCCGCGGTTATGGACAGTTGGAGTGGCGATACTGTTCCCCCGTCCGATGTTTTCAAAATGACTTGTGAAATGAATTTAGATTTTGACTGGACCACAACAGAGTTGTGATATGAAATTCAAGTTCCCACGTAGGTGTTATAAAATTTCAACTAGCTTTTCTTGCTTCTGAACTTAGTAGAGGTAAATCTGGGTTTTTTCAAAACAACCCTAGAGCTTAGTGTCCTACTACAAAAACCCCCTTAACTTGTGAGTATTAGTTTGCGAGTACTTAAAGAGTACTCATGGCTTTGTCCCTGGCTATTCCCGTGGCCAGACTATGAAGAGGAGTACCAGGATGATGGACCGCGGGAAGGTTCCGACAACTAGGATCATCTCCCATCATCAGCATTGCCTGTGACCCCGAAGATGGAGCTTCGCCTACGCTATCTTTATTATTATGTTATTCCGCTGCTTGAGTTGTATTAAGAACTGGATCATGAGATCCTTATTTGTGTAAGACCTTATGTATGGTTTGTAATGGATGATGTACTGTGCTATCCAAATCTGTTATGTCTCGCAAAAATGGTAATCCTGGGATTGCGATGTATGGCATAACAGGCATCTGGGATTAAGAATCCGGGTGTTGACATATGTGTTGTTTACAACCACTCATAAGCTCTAATAAAAGTACAAAAATAAAACCTATTTATAAGAACCACACATTCCAAAATAACCACTCCCGGAATCCAAACCCTAGAACAACGTTATTCCCGGGATTTTGCGTTTAGAACGTGCATCACATTACTTATGCATAAAGGCATATTGCTTCTTTAAGCATTAGTCCTTACCGGACCAATGATGCTGATTTTAGATTTTGGATATTATACATTGACTCGAAGACCGTGAGTGCATAATCTTGCAATCACAAAAGGAAAGTTCACACTTGCTCATGTCCTTTGTTTATTTTCTGTAAATTATTTTACAAATCCAGTGTTGTCTTCACCTGCATTTGAAAAAGGTCAGAAAACACTATTTTCAATAATAATGAGCACTATTGATTACTGATCCAGGGTGATCAGTTAATCTATTAAATCTGACAGTTGGAATACCACTGTTCAGAACTATATCACCTAGGACTTAACAACCAATGTCGCTAGTGATTCTTGCGCCATATATTACGCCTTTACCATGAGATTTGGAATGGGACGGAGAAGTCAGATGTATCTTCTTCCTATCGCATGAAGCCGGATGTGCAGGTCGTGGCTGTTATCCTCGTAGCGTGCATATTAATTGGTAATTCGTAGAGGATATGCGGCATATGGGTGGGAACCCTCAATGTCCCACGATAGTTCTGACATCTAACGGTTTGTACAAACCATTGCCGTAATTATTTATGTGGGCATGGTGTACACCAAGGAGGCATGCGAGGTCGTGAAGGGGCAGTGATTGGCTTGGATCATCTTCTGGGCCCCACATCATGGAATTGTGGACGGGAATAAGCTGCCCGGTTGTGCAACAAATAGTTGATCTCTCATGGGTAAAGTAACGCACCTCTGCAGAGTGTAAGAACTGTAACTTGTTACTCCCTGTTCCGGGAAGGAGCTGCGAACGCGGCGGGAAAGGAACTCCATGAAAGTTCTGGTAAACCCGTGAAGGCTGACGGACATAGCTTTTCAGAATAAAAGCAACCTTTGAAGAAATGTTTATGAAAACTTGCATTGCCTACGACCTACGGTCTGTGGCTGTAGATATAGTGCATCAAACACTCCTTTTCTAGTGAATTTGCTGAGTACGCTCGTACTCAAAGTATCTTCTTAACCCTTGCTATATTCTGAAGCCATTAAGATGATGTCTTCATCAAGTTATGCCCCAGGACTTATCAAAAGCAGCTAAAGCTCTTCAATGAAGACAAGGAAGTCAACATATACCTCAACTCAAGTGAAGACGAAGTTACTGATTAGATAGAAATACAATCTCTAGCCAAAGAACCTTTCTCTGTAGTGCGTTGCAATAGTAGCAATGCCAATTCCTTAGTTAAATACTAGTGTTTAATAGTATAATAGTTTTGCGTTATTTATCTTTGATTCTTCTTCGTAAGAAGTTCTTTCTCTCTCTTTAACCTAGAGTGTTCTCTGGATCTTATGTAAAGAGTGAGTTGTAACCTTTATCCATGTATTGGACCCGTTGCGTTTCTGTTGTGCCATTCTGAGGGATGTAATACTAGTGAACGGTGTTTCATTGGGGTTATGTCAACGACTATAGTATACTATATCATGTAGTGGTATGCTGGGTCACCGTAGTTGGTTTCAGAGCATATGTTTTTACCTTAGGTTGGAAACCTAGTAAATGGTTAGAACCTGTAGGACACATCCTAGCAATAATGAAGAGCTCTCTAGTGATATGAGGGATATTCACTTGAGAATAATCCTGTTATGTTACTAGTGCGATAACTCTTTTATATGATTGCAATTTCCAATCATTACCCAAGAGTTTTAACTCTATGTGACTGATGATAATTTCGTATCCACTGTTCCACATGGCACCTCGATATCCACCTGTAACTACCTCGGTGAATTACGCTCCTAGTTACAAGCCTGGATGAGCAGAAATGGTTGAAATAGTACGGTGGGGCCCAAATGCCACTCACAGGTAGACCTTTCGGCCGTCCCAACCATTTCCAAACATCGGGACAAGAACGGGCGGCGTAATCGGCAGGCGAAGGGATCAACTACATACACAAATGAGTATGTATGCAAGCCACCATACAATAGTACATCAGAGCCATTCCATCTAAAAAGAAAGAAAATATAGCAACGCCATACGGCAAGATCCAAATATCCTAGATAGATATAATAGTTTAGGATATCTCCTCATACATCAAACATCAGAGTATCAGGCGGAAGCGGAAGACAAAATCTGAGTACGGATAAGAAGCAAATCGGCATAAGATGCCCCATAAATAAGCACATCCCGCCCATAGATCTCACGGATCCCCGTTCCCGGAATCTCTACACCGAATGATCGTTGCCCACATCGTCAGTCTCTTCCACCCAGTATCCATCTTGCGAATGTACCTATTCATCTGAACCAATAATTTATCGTGTGAGACCCTAGGGGTACTCAGCAAGTCTTTATGCCGCTAAAGGGGACACAACCTGGGGTGACGCAATTGCAGCAAAAGATAAACCCTAGCAATTCTATAGATACTCGCTAACCATCCGCCTAACCATAGATAGACGGATGTCCGTGAATTAATAACAATAGTTATAATGGTAATCTCAACAGATCCATCCTCCTCCTCGCTTACCGACGAGGAAGCGGATGAACAGCCCCCCATCCGTTGGCAGTTTTATTATCCATTCCGTGAGTATTGCACTATTTACTAGTCAGGTACCTAGTCTAGTCAAATTAAAAGCGGTACTTTAGTTATTCTTGTCTATGATCGAGAAACTGTGCTCCAAGTCGTCCATAACCGCGGACACGGCTTTCAGAAAGTTTTACCCTGCAGGGGTGCACAAATAGCAACACACACTCGATATGCCTCGAAAAAACCAAATCAAAACCCAACGAGGCAGTCACGACAAAGCAATTGCAGGATTCAGAAATATTTCAGGGGGCCACCCCATTGAGCTACCCGCAACGAAGTTAGTTGACTCCGAGACGGCCTCAAGGTTTGTGGAGCCGGCTGTAAACGATTGGGAACCCGAAAGTGTGACTGGGCTTGTCGATACAGCGAAAACGGGTCACGGACCTAAACAGTACAGTGTGCAGTACCTCGCACAATTTAAATAAAGCAGTAAAGCATGGCATAAGTACAGGATAGTAAATAAAACCTCAAACTAGTTTGTGGCCCCAAGAAATAAGAATGAATCAAGCTCTGGCTCAGGGGGGTTCATAAGCCTCCCGGATGTGGATAGCGCGAATATTCAAGGAACAGGAATCAAGTACTCGGGGTCCTACGGGACACAAGTGAGCCTGAAAAACCAAATAGCGAATATGGCTCACCGATGCCACTTTCATTAGTTATCCCATTAATACTCAGAATCAGTTGTTTAGGTACCTCGTTATCCATCAGACACTCACAAACCCTACACATGCTGTTCTACAACTCGCATGGCTCAAACAACTCCTGTAGTAATGGCTCATGGGATGGAGGAACAAGCTTCGGTGGGGTTTAAAAGTAAAGGCTATGCAATACTTGGGATTCAATTTAATGCAATCGCGACTCAATGATGCAAGAATAAGATAGAGGCAATAGGTACTATATGTATGCAAGCATGTGGTAGTGCTTGCCTGGCAGCTCAGTTGAAGCGAAAGAAGGATCTGGGTAGTGCTCCTGGGTCTCTTGATATATCCCCTGCTCAGCGTTTATTCGAAGAAGAACCAAACAAACAAGGGCCAACATAAATACAGTGCACAAGCATATGAATTAAATGCAACAAGCAAACAATCATGCCATGATGAATGATGCACAATTTTGCATGGCATTAATGTAGCATGGCATGGTGAGGTGTGAGATACAAGATTAAACATTTTATTGAGTTTTGGGCCCATTTTATTCTCATATTAGTTGCTGTACACATTATATTTATATGATGCATGCTTCAAAACACAACATGGAATGCATAAACAGAAAGGTCTCGTCGAGCTAATCATTTTAGACATATTATTTGTTAAATTTGGAGTTATAAAACAAAAGTTATTAATTAATTAAGACAAAAGGGCATTTTGTTGTAATTTTAATCAACTTGGAAAATAAAGTGTTCAAAACATATTTTGGATGGAATATTTGAAATCCTCATATTTTTCTAATCTCAAAACATATATTATATGTATTAATTGGAAATATATTTTGAAAGTTATTTAAAAACAGATTTAAATTTGAATTTGGATTAAATTTGAAAAGATTTGAATTAAAACAGAATAGACAGAAACTTTTCTCACTTAGACAGAGCTAGCCACCGTCAATGACAAGTGGGCCACTGCTGACTGGGACACACGCGCACAGAAAAACTTCTGTCACCACGAGCCCGCTCAGCCACAGTGTATGACAGGTGGGGCCACAGCGCACGCGGATCCACGTGACAGTGGGCGACCCCGACGTGGCTGGCAGGAGGGGTACCGGACCGCGGGTTAGGGCTAGGATACTATAGGGGGCTTTTTGGAAAAAGGACAGGGAGCTGACTGGTGGGGCCTTGCGTACCACGGGTTGAGCAGAAAAAGAAGCAGGGGGTTACGGGCAAAAAGGGGTTGCCCGTACTGTTGATCTTTCTCTGAACCTACTGACGACAGGTTTGTGCTCGACAGGGCGGCTCGGTGCAGGGATCGATCCTGCGACCTTGCGTGCGCGCGCGGCGGCGGCGACCACTGCGGTAGGCTTGGGCTTGTGTCAGGTGGGGGCTACGCGGCGAGATGAGGGTTACGCGATGAACAGAACACAGACGACGACGAACCTGCCGTGCACAGAGGCCGTTCGCCGCCGGGATCCGCTCGTCTAGGAAGGGAGAAACAGCGGGAGGGTGTTAGAGAGGTGCAGCAGCTCACCGGGAGGCTGTCGGTGGCGTTGGATCGGGCAGGGGCGCTGGCGATCGTCGACATGGCTCACGGACGGTGGCTAGGGTTTCGCGTCGGGTCGGCGGTGGTCCAGGCGATGCCGGTGCTCCTCCTCCTCGCTGGCGTGTACCGGGCGAAGCAGGGGGTCCTCCTGGTACTCCTCAACCACTCCCACGTCGTGCTGCCCGACTGGATCGACGGGGTGCGGTGGAGGCCGACGGTGTTCGGCGAGAGAGAGCTGGGGTCGGTGGAGAGGGAGGGAGGAAGGACAGGCGCCTCGGCCAGATCTGGAGAAGGCCAGAGGAGAGCCATGTGGTTAAAGAGAAAGGAGGGAGGGGAGGAACGTGTGGCCGCGGGGTAGATGGGAAAAGGTGGCCTCGGGTGCCACCTTTCCCTTCTCCTTCTCACGTGTTCTGGTCGGGCAGGAGGCAGGGCAGGGCGAGGGTGAGGCTGCCGGTGGCCCAGGGAGAGAGGTAGCACGGGGTGGGGGCTAGCATGCAGGGAGAGAGGGAGAGAAAGGAGGGTCGGGTAAGCTAGGGTTGGAGTAGGTAGTGGCTCGGTTAGGTTTTGGTTTGGGGTAGCTAGGGTTGGGGTGGTCAGGTGGGCTAGCTGGGTGGGGCCAGGGACCATGTGGTGAGAGAGGAGAGAGAGGCCGAGAGAGAGAGAGGTGGTGGCTAGGGTTTTGTAGAGAGAGGGGCATGTTAGATTAGAGAGGGACTAGGGTTTAGGAGAGAGGGGGGTATGGTGATGATGGGGTAGGTGATTAGGGAGGACCTAGATAGAGGAAAGAGGGAGAGGGTGAGAGCTAGGGTTTTTAGAAGCTTGCATGCTCCACACTTAGCTCAAGCAAGAACATGTGGAAAAAGGGAGAGAGAGGGGTGTGGTGTGGTTATACTAGCAAGACCAAACTAGAACAAGCCCAAGAGAGGGAGAGATGATCCATTCCAAAAAGACCAATTAAAAACAAAGGAGGCAAAATAAAAATAGAGATGGTTGCATGGCCCATGCATAATATTAATGCTAGGCTTCATCTTGTGAAACAAAATAATATCCATAGCATTTATATATATGCATTCCCAAAATGTGGAGTAAGGCCTAAGCAAGAGGATTTAAGAGAAAGTTCCAAGTGGAGTAGATGGAGATGATCACATTTGATTATATTTGGGACTTGCTAGTGTGTATATTCCACTAGATGATTATTAGTCCCAAAAATATTCCCACATGAGCATGAACCCATAATAATCCATATGGAAGCTAGGAAAAAGGGTTCCACTCACAAGGCATGCAAAGGTGGCCATGTGGCTATCATAAACCAATAATGTGAAAACAATATGGTGCATATATGAGAGCATGTGGAGATGGAATGGATCCACACCAACACATATGAGCTAGAGGTAAAACCAAATAAGTTGCAATGCTCATATATGGTGGAATGGTGGAATGATGGGTGATGACAAGAAAGGTGGTGGAGTTAACAAAAGATATGCCCCCAACTCAACTTGGGCATTTAAACAATATATCAAGAACCAAATACAATATCAAGAGGCAAATACAATTTACAATGCATATGAGATAAGAACCACAACAGAAGGGGTTTTATATGATGCTAAAATGCAAGGTGGCATGATGACATGAGCATGATATAATGATGATGCAACAATTAGATATGTAGGAAGGTAGCATTATATAGACTAGGCTAGTAGCATTGCAATTGTTAGACAATTGGGATGCTACACCACCCCGGAATGTTCAAGTGATGAACAGTTGGATGACTACGGAGGGGATTGGACAGACAATCTCCGACAACTTCTATGGAGTTTGGAATGTGAATCAAGACTTTTGGGCAAGATTTACAGTTACTATGATGGGCAGGTATTAGCTAAATACTATGTCATGATCATGTTACCCAAGAAGTTATGACTTAAGGGAGAAATGCCAGCAGGAGAGGCAAGGTGCATGGCATCTGCATATTAGATTGCCGTAGCAGCAGCCATAACCATGATCCGAGAACATAAATCCCAAGCTCTAGAAGGTAGTACTCACACCATTATACCACATGAAACCTCAAACTCAGAGCATGAATGAGATCACTCTACCTTAGTCCAAGATGAACCTACTCTAGCTGTAGAGTATATGGATTGTTATCGGTCTTTCCTAAACACTTATCATAACACTCACCAAGTTTTAGTTCAGGAGCTGGATACGGTCATTGAGGATTTTACTGATCCTGATAAAGCAATGGCTCGTAGGAAGAAGCTAGGCATCCCAAATACATACCTTCCGGCACTGGTGGACCTTGGTCCGAATTTCTGGGGGGGCAAATGGGATGGGGGAGAAAATATGAGCTGCAGGCTAATTTTAATGGACAAATGGACCAAATATCTGTAAAAAAAACCCGTTTCTTCATGGGCTGGGGGGGCGGTGGCCCATTTCGCCTCCAAGAAGGTCCGCCAGTGCCTTTAGGAGAGGTGTTTGAGGAAACTGAGTTTGATGACCCAAACTCAGAAAATTATGCCTATTACCAGAATGGCTTCAAGCCACCTGAAGACTTATGGACCAAGTACAATTCCGAACAACAAGAATGGAATAAAGTTATTCCAAATAAACCTGAGCCTAACAAGTATGGATGGGAAATAGAATCCCAAGGTAAAACCATAGGGAATCCTATACCTTGTGATACAGGTATTGAAGAAGAGACCAACTATAACCATAGAGAGCCTTATGGACCATACGGGGGTAATACGAATCCAATCAACTTAGAAGAGTACTCCAATAGCTACTATACCAATATATATGACTGGATCCAAGAAAAAGATAAGGAACCAACTTACTATGAGGAAGCGTTGCCGGAAAACCCGGACTATTCGGTGGAAGATTACACCAACTCGTCATTTTTCAATGACTAATCTCAGTCTCGGTACTTCTAATAAAGAATACGCACCTCCCAGATGCTCCTATGCTCCAGAAGGCAGTCGTAGGACTTCACGTCATCATGGACAGAACTCCAGGAAGCACTAGAGGAAGATGAAAGTGAGAGAGAAACAACATCCCAAGGGATGAGGGATTGAATAATGTATATAGAGGGTAATGCGTATTGTAGTTTGAAGAGTCTGCCGAAATAAGTGAGGATATATCCACAAGAGCAAGAGGTTCTTGTAAGATAGTTGTGTAAATAGGTTCGGAGAAAACCGTGGGAACATCTAGTACATTTGTAAATTATTTAAACCTATGTGTAATACATGGTATATGTTCTGTTGTTATCGACTTTTGGATCTTTTTGATTCTTCTTGATTGACTAGATCTGTACATGAAGTTTAATTAGGTGTGCAAATGCATGATATAACACCCAGTTATTACTTGATGTTATAAATCTAGATAGAAACGGGAATTCGTGTAAGGGAGTGACGAGTTTCGAAGGTCATAAGGAAGATTAACTTGAATGATGTAGCATGATAGAAGGGCTATTTACACCATTTGGAGAATATATAGAACATAAGTTACATTTTTGGTCAGTTTTGGAAGAAAGCACGGTGGAGGAGATTTAAGGAGTAACAAGATATGATAAATTGAAAGATCATTCAAAGTAGGTAAGATGCTAAGAAGTCAATGGAGAGTTGTATCAAGTTCGTGGAAGTATCATGAAATAGTACCAAGAAGATGCCTTAGAACCAAAAGGGCATTCAAGCTCTGACAATTCAGAGAATGTAACTCGTAGGTCGGAAACTGTAAGATAATACCTACCACTCAGATTTTTCCGCCTTGGGTACCTAATCCCTTGCCGGCATTCTAATCCGCAGTCGGTATTCTGTCCGCAGCTGGTATTGGTTGACATAGTTAATCAAATTATTATAAAGGTTGCATAAAGAGCATTAAATTTGTCCTAAGTTAAGTAAAACCTCAGGAAGTATCAAAATTTTAAGGCGATCATCTTTCGAGAAGCTTCGCAAAGTTAGACCTACCCAGCAAAAATATTCAATAGTAAGAACGATATATAGTGATGAAAGATTTGCTCGGAGATCCACAATTGTGTGGATACACCGTACAATCTTTCATCAAACCTTAAATAGGTAAAGTATAAACTGAACCAAGATCAACATTTTAGATATTAAGTTAATAAATGCTATACCGCCGACTTAAAACACTATTAGTAAATACTAAGGGGGAGAGCAAACATTATAAATGAAAGATAAAGAAGTACTATAAGTAATACTAGGAGATTATCTAAAACTTAATAAGGTAAAGGTTTGAAAGTGATAAAGGATACATTTAACCGATCAATTCTAAAAGAAACAACTCTTAAGTAAACCTTAAGAAATAATAGAGAACTTCCAATTAGACATAGGAACAGAATAAGAATTCTAATGGGTATGGACTAAATGAGTTCAAATCCAATTTTGGAAGGAATACCAGTATCAACTATGCTATGACAGTAATAGAAGGGTAGTCTTTTAATTACTAACACGTATAGAAACTTAAAATTTATTCTTTAAGGAGACCCCTACACTGTACTTAAACTAGTAATAAAGTTTGATGTTTAGATAGAAAGAATTAGATTAAGATATTTAATCAGATTATGGAATACTCCAATTAATTCCATTTAAGGTCATCATGAAGTGGAGAATATAGCAACCACTGCAAAACAATTTCTTACTCCGAAACATGAGAGTTTGAGAACTTCGAGGACGAAGTTTATTTTAAGGGAGAGATTCTGTAACATTCCAGCATTAGAGCCTAGAAATAAGCTGAACCCAGATGTGTGCATAGCATTCATGCATAGAAAATCCGAATAATTTCCGCGCTTTTAAACAAAACTTGTCAAAGAGATTGAAGCTTCTCTTAGCTTGATGGAATTGAAGTAGATCATCAAGTTGACTGCGATAAGTTTCAATAAACCTTTGTTAAAATCTCATTTTGGGTAAGAGAGCTTTGATCTAAGGGTAGATCAAATGAACTATAAGTTAAATTCTAATACAATGTGAATTATATTTGATCATTAGGTGATCATGTTATAATATTCATTATAATCACTCATCAGTACCAAGTTAAAGATATAAAACAAATAATAATAATGTAACCACTATATCTTAATCCCATCTGCATACATCCTGAGTATCATAGTAACATCTAATCTTAAAAACTCCTTTGATGAGTTGGAGTTAGAAAGAGATTAAGTCAAGATCATCCACTATATAGATATCTTTATTTCTATAGAATCTTTATAGAACTTATTTCAATATTTGTTGTTCATCAATGTTGGATAATTCCCCATTGATCCACAAATTCTTTAACTATTAATCTTTGATCTATTACTTGATCTTATCATAACATCTACTTAAATATTCTAATCAGGACATAATCCATTAATAACCTTAATCCAATATAAGATACTAAGAATATAGTTTCCAGACAATAAAAGGTAGGATTGATAAAGCCCCGCTTAGCCAACTAAGAACTTCAATAATAAATGATTAGAGTATTATCATGGTAATTCTTTGGCCACCAATATTAAATGCTTATATTTAGTATAAGTAATATTGGTGGGTAAAACATGATTGGAACCTTAGTAGAGATAAGTGATCCTAGAGTAGTCTTTGAAAACCACATGAATATAATTCAGGGATTGAAGTGTAGGTCATGAGAGTTAAGTAATTATAGGCTGATATTATTCAATTAAAGCTAGTATAACATAGAGTTTAGAAGAATGATATATGAATAAGAAGATTTAAATGAGTAAAGCTCATCATGTTAATCATGATGATGGATAGGAAGAATTATTATATCTAGGAAAGGAATTCCTTAATTAGAGATCCAAGATTTTGAAATATAATTATATGTATAAATCATTTTCCTACTTTAAATCTGGTTAAGCAATCAACTCTACATCTCAAATCAAACATAATATCCATCTCATACTGTTGATCCATCATCTGATGCTTATAACACTTTATAGAAATATTTCCCTAAAACAAATTACATAAGCATATCTCTGTTAATTTTAACCATCATCACTATATGTGGCTAACTATATTTTTATAAGTTCACTTCTATAAAACACTCTAATTATAACTTTCTATTAAAAAGGGAGATTTCATCCAATACTATATACATAAGGCAATATGCTTAGTTATTAAATCTTAACTCTTAAAAGGAATCTAAGCTTATACAAAACCCTAAAGCCAAGGGTAGTACTCATAATTCAAAACCCTAAACTTCTTTGTTTGTCACAATAGAATATATACATTGCCATTTTCCAAATTAATGGGAGTAATAATCACCATATCAATGCCTTTATATTTCATGCATCAAGTAATGGTATAGGATCATTATACATATATATAAAGTTTCTATTCAAACTATGATCTCACTAAAGTTGAGTTATAAACAAACAAGAATATATTACTCAAGAAGTCCCTAACTAACATAAGGAGAGAAAAATAATAAGAAAATTTTAAATCAAATATTAAAAGGGGTTCATATATTAAGAAAATAAAAGGAATACAATAAGATATACATAATAAAGAAATTCACACATAATATTAACTATGTTTTAGTGTTATTGAAATAGTCCAGCAAAGAAATCCTGCAAAGAAAAGTTCAAAATATATAAATAAAATTCAAATATAAATCTAAATAAGAAAACAGAAAATATAAAAAGGATAAAATAAATAAAAACCAAACCTGGCCGCAACCCAACAACCGTATATTTATCTGACGCCTATGTGTGAAGGGAATATGCCCTGAGAGGCAATAATAAAGTGTTTATTATGTGTATTCCAAGTATATGATAGATGTTTATTTTGCATGCTATAATTGTATTAATACGGAAAAATTAATACATGTGTGTCTAATAAACAAATAGAAAGTTCCTAGTTATGCCTCTCTCATAAACTAGCTCGTTGATTAACAAGATGATCAAGGTTTCCTGATCATGGACATTGGATGTTGTTAATAACGGGATCACAACATTAGTGTAATGGTGTGATGAACATTCATCCGAAGTATAGCATTACGATCAAAGTCATTGAGTTTATATTGCTATAACAACTTACGAAGAGATCCTAATCCTTAGACCATGAGATCATGTCAATCACTAACACCGGAAGAGTTTCTTGATAACATCAAACGTCACACCGTAACAGGGTGATTATAAAGATGGATTCAGAACTAATAAAGTGTTATGTTGAGGCTCATGGATCGAGAGTGGAATTTGTTCATCCCGATGACGGATAGATATGATCTGGGCCCTCTCGGTGATATCACATTGATTAGCTTGCAAGCAAGTGATTTGATCACTAGAATGTTATATCACGGGAACGAGAAAAGAGTGCATGTCAGTAACGAGATCAAACTAGGTATGGAGATACCGATGATCGAATCTCGGACATGTAATATATTGTGAAACAAAGGGATTAAGATACTGCCATAAAAAGTTATCGTTGAATGTGTGGGAGTCAGTATGGGTCTCCAGATCCTGCTTCTGATTATTGTGTCTGCATTATTCACAAACCGTAGGGTGACACACTTAAGAGACACCGACATCCAATTGGAGCAGGTTTCATGCCGAAAGAATGAACAAGCGCAGGAATTTATTTCACTAGATACCGAAACAGGTTTTCAGGTGAAATTGCATAAAGTGGTTATGCATGTGAAATAGAATTCTAGCAAGGGGTTATTTGTGAATGTTTGTCATTAAAGTAATTGACAAACTTCTGAATAAAAATAAAAGAGTTTTATTTAATGAGAGTTTGCATTAAATTTGGTGGAATTTAATGGGAATTTGAGTGGGTTTTTGAGTGGAGAAAATTGAAGGGCCATTTTGTGAGTGGAGTGTCCACCCACATGAATGAAGGAGGGGAGGGGGCAGCCCCCATGGCCGTCGGCCACCCCCTTGGGTGCCCCCCTCCTCCTATAAAAGGAGCCCCTCCCCTCACTTCTCACACACACCTCCTCGTGAAGGATCTCTCTCCCCCTCTAGAATTTATTCCCCATGGTCTCGGACTAGCGAGATACATGTTCCCGGTGGCTATTCGGCAAGAAAGAGTTGTGCTTCCGCTGCATCGCTGGAGCGAGGAGGCGGAGGTTGCTCGGTGCCTCGAACGTGTGTGCGAGCACGGATGAGCTGCTGATTTGCGGCGCTAGGACTTCCTCTCGATCTTGAGATCGGCAAGAGATCGTCTACATCAACCACGAGTTGAACTCGTTAAGCTTTGTCGGTAATCAAGGGTATGTTCTCTACGGATATACATCCGCCCGTTGTTTGTATCTAATAGATAGATCTTGGTTCATAGTTCACATCGTAGGAAATTTTTTGTTTTCTATGCTGCGAACCCTACAGTGGTACAAGAGCCGGATCCATGCGTAGATGCTTTACACGGGTAGTACACATATGAGTATGTGGGCGATGATGATCATGTTGTTGCTCCTTAGTTGTAATTTTGGATATTGGTGGCATAGTGGGATGAAGCGGCCCGGACAAACTTTACATGTCCTCGCACATGAGACATGTTCCATGCTTGACATGCAACTAGTTTGCATAAGTGGCTAGCGGGTGTCTGTCTCTCCTACTATAGTCAATATCTATTTTGCAACGAGTTGTCAACAATTTGGTTATCCTCGTTGTGGTTCATGTTCGTAGGTAAGAACGGTTCTATCTCGAAAGCCCTAAGCCACGTAAAACTTGCAATGGATAAATTAGAGGTGTCTAGTTTAGATTGTTGCTGGGCTAGTGTTATGATATGGTGATGTTGTAAGTAGAAGTATGAGATGATACTCTTACAACATACATAACTTGTAATCTCCATAGACCTTGGACTTACACATATGGGTATGATCGTGATCATACCACGATGCACATGATAGAGATCATATGCGGGAACCATATCATTTCACTAATAAACATGTGATGTTTGATAGCATCTTATATTGCTTGTTTAGCGCTTTGTTAGCATAATAAGATGATCCCTCATTTAAATATCAAGATAAGAATGTGTTCTTCCTTTAGTATGCACCGATTATGTTTTAGTCGCTCCAAGACATCACGTGATGATCGGGTGTTCTTGGATCCACGACCATATTTCGGGTGTAAAACAGTTACACATGCGAATACTAAGGTTCTAACTTGGCGAGCCTAGCATGTACAGACATGGCCTCGGAATACGGACCGAAAGGTTAAGCATGAGTCATATAGTAGATATGATGCCCATTTGATGCTCGCCTTTGAAGCTATACCGACTCACGTGATGATCGGACTTGGTATAGTGGATTTGGCATGTAATCACCAAAAAGGAACGAGGGATGTCGTTTTTGAGTGGGAGTTCATTCGTAATATGGATTAGTTGAACTCAATCTATCATACACTTAGTCTAAACTTTACAAATTCTATTGTAGATGGCACCACCTGCTTTTAATTTCAATGTGTTCATGGAGAAAGACAAACTTGCAACAAACGGTAGCAACTTTACCGAATGGGCCATGAATTTGAGGATTCTCCTCTCTGCTGCACAAAAGCAATACGTGCTAGAAGCGCCACTAGGCCCCCACCTTTTGAGGATGCCCCTGACAAGGAGAAGAATGTCTATCAGACTCGTCAAGAGGACCACAACTTAGTTCATTGCTGCATATTGTATGGGCTAGAGCCAGAACTTCGAAAGCGTTTCGAAAACGGCAATGCATTTGATACAATGGGTGAGTTGAAAATGATTTTCGACACATATGCTGCTGTAGAGAGCTACAACGCTTCATAAAAGTTCTTTATCTGCATGATGGAAGAGCACAGCTCCGTTAGTGAGCATGTACTCAAGATGTCGGGTTACGCCGATAAGCTTGTGTCCTTGGGAATAACGATTACCATTGACTTAGGCATGCATCGTGTTCTGAAGTCTCTGCCACCTAGATATAAGAGCTTTGTGATGAACTATAATATGCAAGGCATGAATAAGTCTCTCCCCGAGTTTCTGTCAATGCTTAAAACTGCAGAAGTGGAGATCAAAAAGGAACATCAAGTGTTGATGATCAATAGGAACACTGGTTTCAAGAAAGACAAGAAGGGAAAACGGAAGGGAAGTAAGGGCGGCAAGCCTGTTGCCGTGCTTGAAAAGAGATCCCGAGTTGGACCTAAGTCTGATACCGAGTGCTACTATTGTAAAGGGACTGGCCACTGGAAGCGCAACTGCCCCAAGTATTAGGCAGACAAGAAGGCCGGCAAGGCAAACAAAGGTATATATGATATACATGTTATTGATGTGTACTTGACTAGTGCTCGCAGTAGGACCTGGGTATTTGATACCGGTTAAGTTGCTAATATTTGTAACTCGAATCAGGGGTTGCGGAACAAGCGATCGCTAGCAAGGGGTGAGGTCAATATTCGTGTCGGCAATGGATCAAGCGTTGATGTGATCGTCGTTGGAAACCTACCTCTCCATTTGCCGTCGGGATTAGTTATAAACTTGAATAATTGTTATCTGGTGCCTACACTGAGCATGAACATTGTATCTGGATCGTGTTTGATGCGAAGTGGTTATTCATTTAAATCCGAGAACAATGGTTGTTCCATTTATATGAATGAAATCTTTTATGGTCATGCACCGATGATGAATGGTTTATTTCTATTAGATCTCGATGATAATATTACACATATTCATAATGTTGATGCTAAAAGGATTAAACTTAATGATGATATATCCGCATATATGTGGCATTGCCGTCTAGGTCATATTGGCGTTAAACGCATTAAGAAGCTCCATTCAGATGGACTTTTGGAATCACTTGATTTTGAATCATTTGATACATGTGAGCCATGCCTTATGGGCAAGATGACTAGAACGTCGTTTTTCGGTTCAATGGAACGGGCGACAGATTTATTGGAAATCATACATTCTGATGTATGTGGTCCAATGAGTGTGTCGGCGCGAGGTGGATATCGTTATTTTGTTACTTTCACGGATGATTTGAGTAGATACGGTTATATCTACTTGATGAAACACAAGTCTGAAACCTTTGAAAAGTTCAAGGAATTTTAGAATGAAGTGGAAAATCATCGTAATAGAATGATCAAATTTCTACGGTCCCACCGTGGAGGTGAGTATCTAAGTTACGAGTTTAGCACTCACATGAAAGAGTGTGGAATTGTTTCACAACTCACACCTGCCGGAACACCACAGAGAAATGGTGTGTCGGAACGTCGTAATCGTACTTTATTAGATATGGTTCGATCTATAATGTCTCTGACGGACTTGCCGTTGTCATTTTGGGGTTATGCACTAGAAACTGCTGCATTCACTTTAAATCGGGCACCATCTAAATCCATTGAAAAGACACCGTATGAATTGTGGTTTGGAAACAAACCTAAGCTGTCATTTCTTAAAGTTTGTGATGCGATGTTTATGTGAAGAAAATTCAACCGGATAAACTCGAACCCAAAGCGGAAAAATGCGTCTTCATAGGATACCCTAAGGAAACTATTGGGTATTCCTTCTATCACAGATCCGAGGGCAAGGTTTTTGTTGCCAAGAATGGATCCTTTCTAGAGAAAGAGTTTCTCACGAAAGGTGTGAGTAGTCGGAAGGTAGAACTCGAAGAGGTTATTGAACCTTCTCTTCAAAGTATGGTGAGTAGCGCAGCGCTGGAAGTTGTTCCGGAGTTGGCTTCACCTGTTGAAGAAGGAACTAATGATAATGATCATGAAACTCCGAAAGAGAGTACTATCGAACCTCGCTGGTCTAGCAGGACGCGTGCAGCTCCCGAGCTGTACGGAAATCCTGTCATGAATTTCATGGTTGATGAAAATGATGACCCTGCGACATTTGAAGAAGCGATGATGAGCCCGGATTCCAACAAATGGTTAGAAGCCATGAAATCCAAGATGGAATCCATGTATGAAAATCAAGTTTTGAACTTGATGGAATTACCCCACGACCGAAAGGCCGTGGAGAACAAATGGATTTTCAAAAGGAAAACTGATGCTGATGGTAATGTGACCATCTATAAAGCTCGACTTGTCGCAAAGGGGTTTCGACAAATTCAAGGAGTTGACTACGATGAGACATTCTCTCCTGTAGCGATGCTAAAGTCGGTTAGGATTATGTTAGCAATTGCTGCATATTTCGATTATGAGATATGGCAGATGGATGTCAAAACCGCGTTTCTCAATGGTAACATTGAAGAAGAGTTTTATATGATACAACCAAAGGGTTTTGTCGATCCTAAGGATGCTAACAAGGTGTGCAAGCTTCAGCGATCCATCTATGGATTGAAGCAAGCATCACGAAGTTGGAATCTCCGCTTTGATGAGGTGATCAAAGAGTTTGGATTTGTCCAAACTTATGGAGAAGCTTGTATTTACAAGAAAGTGAGTGTGAGCAATGTGGCATTTCTGATATTATATGTGGATGACATATTATTGATCGGAAATGATATAGATCTTTTAAACAGTGTTAAGTTATCTAAATAGCAAATTTTCAATGAAGGACCTAGGTGAAGCGTCATACATATTAGGCATAAATATCTATAGAGATAGATCTAGGCGCCTAATAGGGCTATCGCAAAGTACATACCTTGATAAGATTTTAAAAAAGTTTAAAATGGACGGAAGTAAGAATGGGTTCTTACCTATGTTGCAAGGCAAGACATTGAGTAAGACTCAAAGTCTGGCGTAAAAAAGAGAGATAATGGACAAAGTCCCCTATGCTTCAGCCATAGGCTCTATAATGCACGCCATGCTATGTACAAGACCGGATGTGGCACATGCTATTAGTTTGACTAGTAGGTACCAATCGGATCCAGGTTCGGAACACTGGATAGCGGTCAAGAATATCCTTAAGTACTTACGAAGAACTAAGGATATGTTTCTTGTATACGGAGGTGAAGACGAGCTGATCGCTAAGTGTTATGTTGACGCTAGATTTGACACTGATCCGGATGACTCTAAGTCTCAATCCAGATACGTATTTCTCATGAATGGCAGAGCGGTTAGTTGGAGGAGCTCCAAACAACCTGTGGTGGCGGGATCAACAACGGAGGCCGAATATGTTGCTGCTTCAGAAGCGGCTCAGGAAGCAGTTTTGGTTGAAGGAGTTCATATCCGAACTAGGAGTGGTTGCAAACGCGTTGGACCCAATGGTGATCTATTGTGACAACAATGGTGCCATTGCCAATGCCAAAGAACCAAGGTCTAACAAGCATTCCAAGCATATTAAGCGCCAGTTTCACTCTATCCGCGAGCATGTCAAGGATGGAGATATAAAGATTTGTAAAGTACATACGGATCTCAATGTAGCAGATCCGTTGACTAAAACTCTCCCTAGAGCAAAGCATGATCAACACCAGAACTCGATGGGTGTTAGATCTATCACTATGTAACAAGATTATTGTCTCTAGTGCAAGCGGGAGACTGAAGGGAATATGCCCTGAGAGGCAATAATAAAGTGTTTATTATGTGTATTCCAAGTATATGATAGATGTTTATTTTGCATGCTATAATTGTATTAATACGGAAACATTAATACATGTGTGTCTAATAAACAAACAGAAAGTTCCTAGTTATGCCTCTCTCATAAACTAGCTCGTTGATTAACAAGATGATCAAGGTTTCCTGATCATGGACATTGGATGTTGTTAATAACGGGATCACAACATTAGTGTAATGGTGTGATGAACATTCATCCGAAGTATAGCATTACGATCAAAGTCATTGAGTTTATATTGCTATAACAACTTACGAAGAGATCCGAATCCTTAGACCATGAGGTCATGTCAATCACTAACACCGGAAGAGTTTCTTGATAACATCAAACGTCACACTGTAACAGGGTGATTATAAAGATGGATTCAGAACTAATAAAGTGTTATGTTGAGGCTCATGGATCGAGAGTGGAATTTGTTCATCCTGATGACGGATAGATATACTCTGGGCCCTCTCGGTGATATCACATTGATTAGCTTGCAAGCAAGTGATTTGATCACTAGAATGTTATATCACGGGAACGAGAAAAGAGTGCATGTCAGTAACGAGATCAAACTAGGTATGGAGATACCGATGATCAAATCTCGGACATGTAATATATCGTGAAACAAAGGGATTAAGATACTAGCGTAAAAAAGTTTCGACGATCACAAGAAAGTCATCGTTGAATGTGTGGGAGTCAGTATGGGTCTCTAGATCCCGCTTCTGATTATTGATCCGAGAGGGGTCTCGATCATGTCCGCATTATTCACGAACTATAGGGTGACACACTTAAGAGACACCAACATCCAATTGGAGCAAAAGTTTCATGCCGAAAGAATGAACAAGCGCAGGAATTTATTTCACTAGATACCGAAACAGGTTTTCGGGTGAAATTGCATAAAGTGGTTATGCATGTGAAATAGAATTCTATCCAGGGGTTATTTGTGAATTTTTGTCATTAAGGTAATTGACAAAATTCTGAAATAAAATAAAAGAGTTTTATTTAATGAGAGTTTGCATTAAATTTGGTGGAAATTTAATGGGAATTTGAGTGGGTTTTTGAGTGGAGAAAATTGAAGGGCCATTTTGTGAGTGGAGTGTCCACCCACATGAATGAAGGAGGGGAGGGGGCAGCCCCCATGGCCGGCGGCCACCACATTGGGTGCCCCCTCCTCCTATAAAAGGAGCCCCTCTCCTCACTTCTCACACACACCTCCTCGTGAAGGATCTCTCTCCTCCTCTAGAATTTATTCCCCATGGTCTCGGACTAGCGAGATACATGTTCCCGGTGGCTATTCGGCAAGAAAGAATTGTGCTTCCGCTGCATCACTAGAGCGAGGAGGCGGAGGTTTCTCGGTGCCTCGAACGTGTGTGCGAGCACGGATGCGCTGCTGATTTGCGGCGCTAGGACTTCCTCTAGATCTTGAGATCGGCAAGAGATCGTCTACATCAACCATGAGTTGAACTCATTAAGCTTTGTCGGTCTTCAAGGGTATGTTCTCTACGGATATACATCCGACCGTTGTTTGTATCTAATAGATAGATCTTGGTTCATAGTTCACATCGTAGGAAAAAATTTGTTTTCTATGCTGCGAACCCTACAATGTGCAGCCCACAACAGCCCAGTAACTAGCCCAGGTTTCTTACTATCTGAGACTGACAAGTAGGGTCAGCCAAGGACTGCGGGTTGATAAGCAAAGATCGTCAGGGGGTTATCCGCAAAACGGTCGTCTTCGTCATCGTCACGCACACAGGCAGCTCGCTGGCGGAGCTCGCCGCCGCCCGATGCCGTCATCGTCGTCGTTGCGCCAAGATCAATGCCGCCGCTGCCAGGAGAGGATAAGAAGGCCACCGCAGCACCCCTGCTCGTCCTCATCCACAATCCCGCTTCCCAGAATCACTTCCTTCCTTCACCCGAAAACATAGCTCGTCGGAGTTGATCGTCCCGGCCAACTCCAACCACCCCTTGCCTCGTGGTAGCCACCATTCGACGCGCCATCGTGGACTGAACCATCTAGGACCAAGCACGGAGGCCCGCTTGCCGGGAATCATGTGAAATCGAGCATTCTCTTTCCTCGGCCACCATGGCCATTATCGTTGATTCGCCATCGTCACGCCTCCCCAAGCCTCCTCGACCGTTCTATCGTCATCGGGGTAAGATTACGCATCTCTGGACCCTAGTTTCATTTGCTGATTCGCACCGTAGGTCTAGTTTTGTTGAGCACCACAGCTGGCCGCCGCAGTAGCTCGTCGCCGATGACCCTCCGATGACCATTTACGAGCGGCGCTGCCACTATTAGGTTCAGTAGGTTGCACTGATTCGAACTAGATCTATTTCGCTTGCTGGGGTGCCGTAGATCGTTGCCGGCGACAAACTTCTTGCGGCGGTGGTGATGTTGACGCCATCGTGACGTCATAATCGCACCACGTCAGCTAGTTTGACTGGTCGTTGCTAACGTGGCTGATGACATGGCCTAGGGCCCATATGTCATTGATAGGGGGTAAAGCCTGAATCGGTAACTAATGCATTTCTTTCATCTAAGAGCTGAGGTGGACAATGGCCCACTAGTCAGTGACTAGGGCTAGCTCTAAGCGTGGTGTAAAAAGTAATTTTCTGTCACGAAACAAATAAAATGTTATAATCAAATTAATAATATTCCAGAAATTTAATAAATGATTAAACTTTGTTTAGTTAAAAACTTTTGATTTATAATTCAAAAAAATATGTATAATATATGAAAATTTTCAGAAAAATAAAATCTACAACTTAAAACTATTAACAAATATTATTATGATGATTATTTAAATAAATGTTATTTAATAAAAGTTTTATCAATAATAAAGCTTTGATAATTCATATTTTAATAATGGTAAATATTAAAAAAATATAAATAAAATACCAGAAATCTTGGAAAAGTAATAATTTCAATATAAAATTATAATTATGTATTATTATTTCACTTAAATAAATACTTAATATCTATTTACTAATCATAAAATAATAAGAATTATAAAAATCATATCCTATTATTTATTAATCACAAAAATAAATGTGATATACCAAAATGATCAAAAAAAGTATATCTACATGATAAAAATCTAATATTATACTTTTGAATTAAATAAAAATTCAAATATTCTATTAACTCAAATTTGAACTTATTTACTCCATTAATAATTCATATAAGGATAAATAAAATTTATTAATATTCCTAAAATGAGTAAATTAAGTTTAATAAATAGTATAAATCTTAAATATTAATAAAATGAAACTTTAATGGATTCAAAACATTATAAAATATCTTTTTATTAAATTATCATCAACCCTGAGTGAAGATTATCTTCTCAAAGTATTTCCAATTTATAATACAAACCTTAAAGAACAATTTATGAATACACCAAACCTTCTCTATTTATATTCACTACCAAATTACAAAAACTACCACAACACTATATAAATCCATAAGTAGTTAAGTAATAGTATGTTTTAGATTATAAACTATACTCACTTATCTATAAAAAATAAATGATATTACTCCATAATCAAATCAAGAAACAATTATCCAAGTAAAAAGAATGACCATTCTTAAGTAACCTAAAGAAAAGATTTCAGATACACTAGATACAAATGCTATAAGTATTATACTCCCAAAATCATCTTTATTTTAAAGTTAACTTTAGTCTACAGAATCTTAATACAACACTATAAGAATTACTATATATTTTATAGTTAACTTTGGTCTGAAGTAGTTAAAATATAAAGCAACTCAATCCAAACCATTTGAGCCAACAAATAACATCAACCACCACTATCTACCCACAAAGTTTGTTTAGACCTTAGAAGATAAACCTTTTCTTCGAAGGTTATCCTTTTTGCCACTATAAGAACTCTTGTATAAGTAGTCCTAACTAGTATGTCATAAGTATGTATACTTTACTCCTACATATGTGTTGTTTACAACCACTCATAAGCTCTAATAAAAGTACAAAAATAAAACCTATTTAAAAGAACCACACATTCCAAAATAACCACTCCCGGAATCCAAACCCTAGAACAACGTTATTCCCGAGATTTGCGTTTAGAACATGCATCACATTACTTATGCATAAATGCATATTGCTTCTTTAAACATTAGTCCTTACCGGACCAATGATGCTGATTTCAGATTTTGGATCTTATACATTGACTCGAAGACCGTGAGTGCATAATCTTGCAATCATAAAATGCAAGTTCACACTTGCTCATGTCCTTTGTTTATTTTCTGTAAAGTATTTTACAAATTCAGTGTTGTCTTCACCTGCATTTGAAAAAGGTCAGAAAACACTATTTTCAATAATAATGAGCACTATTGATTGCTGATCCAGGGTGATCAGTTAATCTATTAAATCTGACAGTTGGAATACCACTGTTCAGAACTATATCACCTAGGACTTAACAACCAATGTTGCTAGTGATTCTTGCGCCGTATATTACGCGTTGACCATGAGATTTGGAATGGGACGAAGAAGTCAGTTGTATCTTCTTCCTCTTGCATGAAGTCGGATGTGCAGGTCGTGGTTGTTATCCTCGTAGCGTTCATATTAATTGGTAATTCATAGAGGATATGCGGCATATGGGTGGGAACCCTCAATGTCCCACGATAGTTTTGACATCTAACGGTTTGTACAAACCATTGCTGTAATTCTTTATGTGGGCATGGTGTACACCAAGGAGGCATGCGAGGTCGCGAAGGGGGCAGTGATTGGCTTGGATCATCTTCTGGGCCCCACATCATGGAAATGTGGACGGGAATAAGCTGCCCGGTTGTGCAACAAAGATTTGATCTCTCATGGGTAAAGTAACGCACCTCTACAGAGTGTAAGAACTGTAACTTGTTACTCCCTGTTCCAAGAAGGAGCTGCGAACGCAGCGGGAAAGGAACTCCATGAAAGTTCTGGTAAACCCGTGAAGGCTGACGGACATAGCTTTTTAGAATAAAAGCAACCTTTGAAGAAATGTTTATGAAAACTTGCATTGCCTACGACCTACGGTCTGTGGCTGTAGATATAGTGCATCAAACACTCCTTTTCTAGTGAATTTGCTAAGTACGCTCGTACTCAAAGTATCTTCTTAACCCTTGATAGATTCTAAAGCCATTAAGACGATGTCTTCATTAAGTTATGCCCCAGGACTTATCAAAAGCAGCTAAAGCTCTTCAATGAAGACAAGGAAGTCAACATATACCTCAACTCAAGTGAAGACGAAGTTACTGATTAGATAGAAATACAATCTCTAGCCAAAGAACCTTTCTCTGTAGTGCGTTGCAATAGCAGCAATGCCAATTCCTTAGTTAAATACTAGTTTTTAATAGTATAATAGTTTTGCGTTATTTATCTTTGATTCTTCTTCGTAAGAAGTTCTTTCTCTCTCTTTAACCTAGAGTGTTCTCTAGATCTTATGTAAAGAGTGAGTTGTAACCTTTAGCCATGTATTGGACCCGCTGTGTTTCTGTTGTGCCATTCGGAGGGATATAATACTAGTGAACGATGTTTCATTGGGGTTATGTCAACAACTATAGTATACTACATCATGCAGTGGTATGCTGGGTCACCGCAATATATATGTTGACTTTGTTGACTTCATTGAAGAGCTTTAGCTTTTGATGATGATTCCTGAATCATAACTTGATGTAGACATCGTCTAAATGGCTTCAAAATCTAGCAAGGGTTAAGAAGATACGTTGAGTACGAGCGTACTCAGCAAGTTCACTAGAAAAGGAGTGTTTGATGCACTATATCTACAGCCACAGACCGTAGGTCGTAGGCAATGCAAGTTTTCATAAACATTTCTTCAAAGGTTTCTTTTATTCTGAAAAACTATGTCCATCAGCCTTCACGGGTTTACCAGAACTTTCATGGAGTTCCTTTCCCGCCGTGTTCGCAGCTCCTTCCTGGAACAGGGAGTAACAAGTTACAGTTCTTACACTCTGCAGAGGTGCGTCACTTTACCCATGAGAGATCTTAGCTTTGTTGCACATCCGAATTGCAGGTTCGTTCACACTTCCTTGGTGTGAGGCCCAGACTAAGATCCAAGCCAATCACTGCAGGTGCGTTCACACTTCCTTGGTGTATGCTAGCCCACCTATTGAATTACGGCAATTGGCAGTACAGACCGTTCAGATGCCGGAACAATCATGGGACGTTGAGGGCTCCCACCCATATGCTGCATATCCTCTATGAATTATCATATAATATGCATGCTACGAGTGATAATAGCCACGACCCGCACATCTGGATCCATACGAGAGGGAAAAGATACAGCTGACTTCTCCGTCCCATTCCAAATCTCATGATCAACGCGTAATATACGGCGCAAGAATCACTGGGGACATTGGTTGTTAAGTCCTAGATAATATGTTCCTTTACCACCGGAACTCTTATAGTAGGTTATTACCTCATGGTAAATAACCTATAATCACATTATTATGAAAATAGTGTTTTTTGTCCTTTTTCAAATGCAGGTGATGAAAACAAGAGATTTGCAAAATACTTTACAGAAAATAATCAAAGGACATGAGCAAGTGTGAACTTGCCTTTGGTGATTGCAAGATTATGCACTGACGGTCTTCAAGACAATATAAAAGATCCAAGATCTGAAATCAGCATCATTGGTCCGGTAAGGACTAATGTTTAAAGAAGCAAGATGCTTTTATGCATAAGCAATGTAATGCAAGTTGATAAACGCAAATCCCGAGAATAACGTTGTTCTAGGGTTTGGATATTGGAAAGGTTTTTCTTGGAATGTGTTGCCCTTTTAGTTTAAGTTTCACACATGTGCTTCTTATTAAGGCTTGTGAGTGTGTGTGAAACAACATGTAATTATAATATCTTAAAACAATGAGATACACGATTGTGGAATGCTACTCAAAGACTACTTATATAATAATTGTTTATCTTCAAATTAACTTTACAAGTAGTGTCACTTATAAAGAACTTTAAGTGTTATAAATCCTAAATATATAAGTATAGTATAAACTAAGGTGTTTACTATTAATTGTCATATGTTGTTTGAAGTGACAAAAATAATAACATTTGAAGAAAATATTTCCTTACTAAGGTTTAAACAATCTTTGTGGTTAATTAATGTGATTGATGTTGTTTGTGTTTGAATGGTTTGGACTTGAGATGCTTTACAACTTAATTATAACAAACCAAAGTTAACTATAAAACACATAACAAGGTTTTAGCATTATATGGAATGTCTTGTAGACTAAAGTTAACTTTAAAATATAGATGGACTTTAGGTGTAATGCTTATTATACTTATACCTTGTTCACTTTATAATGTTTCTTTAAAGTTACTTAAGAATGGCATTATTTTTAGTTGGTAATGGTTTCTTTACATTATAAAGGTATAAAGGGATTTATCTCCCTATAAGGGTGTGGTTAAGGTTTATGAATAAGTAGATAATATCATTCACTATTTATGGACTCACTATAGTGTTTTGATTTGTTTATAAACTTGTGATTAAATTAAAGTAAAGGAATGGTTTTATCTCATTAAATTATTCTTGGAGATTTTATGTTGGATAAGGATCCTTTATAAAATAATCTACATTTATGGTTAAAGATAATTTAGTAAAATTGTATTTAAAGTGTGTTAATTCATTTTGAATGCACAATAACAGTATTTAAGACTAATACATTTTATTAGACTCAATTTATTAATTTAAGAAATATTAACAAATTTATTTAACATTCTATCAATTATTGACTAAAGAAATAGGTTTAAATTCAAGTTATTAAAGTGTTTAACCTTTTTATTTACCTCAAAAGTGGAATATAACATGTAAATCTTATTTTTGTGATCATTTTGGTATATTACATCTATTTTTGTGATTTATGAATAATAAAATATGATTTTTATAAGATTTATTACTTTATAACTACTTAATAAAGAACAAATATTTAATTAAGTGAAATAATAATGTATGATTATAGTTTAAATTATAGTTTTTATCTTTCTAGGATTTTGGTTTTTTATTTTTTTTTTAATATTTATCAAGATTTAAAATATGAATTATCTAACTTTTATTACTTATAAAACATTTATTAAATAATATTTATTTAAATAATCACCATAATAATATTTGAGAATAGTTTTAAGTTGTAGATTTTATTTTTCTGAAATTTTTCATATATTAAACATATTTTTTTGAATTATAAAACATAAGTTATTAATTAAACAATATTTAATTCTTTTATTTTATTTTTATAATATTAATAGTTGAATTCATATTGTGTTTATCAATTTTTTTACTAAACAGCTAATACTTTTCTTACCGAGACAAGACCTACCCAAGGTCACTAACTAGTGGGGCCTGTGCCATGTCATTTCCAGAAACAATAATTAAAATTAATAAAAAGCATTATGATGTAAGCATGATGTCACCGTGACCTCAGCATAGTTTCCGAATCGTTTTCTACTAAGGCTGGGCTAGTCCCAGTCGCTGACTGGTGGGACACCAGCCATGTCACATGCCAATGGGGTAGATGACCCAGTCAACCCGAGGACCTAGTCAACGATGACGTCGATCGCCAGATTGATGAGGTCAGCACGGCGGCACGCGGCGGCGCCGCCAATTTGTGGCTTCCCGCGGCATTCGAACGCTTGTGTTCCACTCTACGCACGCTGCCGATTCGAACCAGAGCATTTGCATGACCTAAGGTGCCCCGGAAATGGCTCCGACGATCTAAACTGCGGCGGTGCCTGCCGGCCTCTCGACGAACTCGGGCTAGAGGAGGAATTAGGAAACGGTATTAAGGCTAGAGATGCGTGGGTGTACCTTGATTGTAGCCGCGTGATCATTGTCGATGACGGTGACCGGAGATGACCTCAATTATGCGGATTCCGACGACCACCGTGGAAAGGGATTTGAGAAATTCGTCTCCATCTGAGCTCCTCCTGATGCGGTGCTCCACCTAGAGGATCTCGGAGACACCGCGCTTCTTGTCGATCATCCCATGGTCCTCGATATGGCCTGCATCAGTGGCTAGTCGGATCTCGCCGGCAGTGACTTCGATGTTGTGAAAGAAATTAGAGAGAGAGCTTGCGAGGAATGGTCAGTATAAGGATTAGGGCGTCGCCGTGTCGTTCTTATCCTCGCGGAGGCCTCGGTGGCGGCGTGACTTCGACGGCGGCATCGGGTGGTCATCGACCCTCCAGCGAGCTGCTTGTCCAGGGGAGGAAGACGACGGATTAGATTTCCAAAAGGTATGCGGGCTTGGGCCGTTGCTAGGCTACGGTGAATTGAGAAGGAGAAGAAAAAGTTGCTGCTGGGCAGTAAATAAGTGGAGGAGGAATGGGCTGGCCTGGCTGTTACTCGGGCTCTAGTTTTTTATTAAACATAACCTTTTTATTTTCTATTTTCTTTAAACCCTTTTAACTATGAATTTTTATATGGATTTAAATACTAAAAATTGTTATAGAGCACAATAAATAATACAGGAATATTGGAAAATAAGTGGTGTTGATATTTTTTCTTGATTTCCTTATAATTTTAGACTAATAGGGAACTATTTTATTGAGTGTAATATTCATTACTTAAGTTTTTAGAGTTTTTTCTTTTAATATAAATATATATATATATATATATATATATATTTATGAAGAACTTATAAAATGATTTTTACTTCTTCTTTATAAGTGTAATTGAAATGGTTTAATATAACTAAGTATATGCATTTAATTCATCTCATATTCATAAACTTATTAAAGAATGTATTAATATAATTCAATAAGTTTTGATTCATGTTGATTTATAATATTGAAGGAATTTTTATATATATTGATCCTTCATAAAGTTCTAAGTACTAATAGTGTTTGTAATTATAATTGCTTGCCCTAGGGTTTTAGGGTTTTTGATACATTTGTATTCTTTTGTTGATATGAATAAAGATTAATGGCTAAACACATTGTCTTTATGTTTGTGATCAGAATGATGTTACCCTTTTACAAACAGTAGGGTGATTCTTTAGAATGACTTATGAGAAAGAATTAATAAAGATAGATCCTAAGCACATATGGTTATGATATGTGGAATTGAGAAAAGATGTGCTTAATTGATTTGTTATAGGAAAATATTCCTATAGAAGGATTTATCCATCAAATGAGATGGATGTTAAGATTGATTATATATTTAGGGTTTAGGGTTTACCAAGGATTTCTATATTCCATACTTCATAATTATGGACTTTTGATTAAGGAATTCCTTTCCTAGATATATTACTTCTTCATATCTAACATCATGTGCTAACATGATGAGCTTTACCTCACAAGAATATTCTTATCCACCTTTTATTCTTCTAACTCCTCCTGTAATTCCAATGATCTTGATTCTAAAGCATTTCCTAATCTTTTCATATCTATACTTGGGTATATCAACTATTCTACTGTTGATAACCTCCAATCCAATAAATGGTTACCTCTAACTCCATTCATATACTTCCTTTCTCACCATCACTAATATTACTCCAATGGATTTATACCTCAAATCCTACTTCACCTCAAGTGCTTAGTATTTCCAAAGAGGAGAATAATACTTCTTTAATCCAATGTTGCTCTAACATCATTTTAATTATACTATCTTGTCTCTACTTAACTCCAATATCTAACATTCTGTAAGGTTCCCAACCTTTAATAAGGTAGAGATCCCTGTGTTTACAATGCTAGTCCCTGGATCAATAGCTAGCATCCATAGTTAAGATGTAATATCAAGAAACAAAGGTCATAATACAACTTTATAACCAGGAATAAAATAATTCATTACATCTTACATAGCTCATTTGGCAATCACATTACATTGCAGCAGAATATCTATAAGCATGGGGTCCTTCATTTTCAAAGTGCCACAGGCAGTCATGTTGGTTGTAGACTTGTAATCCTAATCAATAAACTTCTCTAGTATCAAACAACCTGCAACATAATAAGTTGCAGCCACAAGGGTCAATACATTTTAATTGTATTGGCAAGTTTCACTACTATGTAGATATAAGTGGATCCTATCATTACATGCATATCTGGCTAAGTAGGGTTTAGGCTCTTTTGCAGAAAGCAATATAGTTTTGTCCTATCTTTCAAAATAGTTTTAATCTTTTGTCAAAAACTTTCTGAACTTCTTGGAAAACTCCAAGTGCTTCAAAAATACCTTGTTGTCACCCTCAAGTTTTTAACTTTGAGAAATTGGAATGTCGAGATCTTTCATAGCTTCAGGCCTTAGTTGCTCAGAGTTGTCCGTAACCGGGGACACAACTAAGTACTTAGAATTTTGATCTTCTGCAGAAGTTGTACACTTTACCCACATGACACAATCTCATCTTGATGCCACCAGTGGGCGCTGGATAAGTACTCACCAAGATGGAGTACTGGCAGATTGAGAATGTGACAAAGACTTTCCATAGAAGTCCTCCCAATACACAATGCTAGCTTGTCATCCAGGCACCAATGTAGGGTTTCAAGTTCCCTTACACAATCCTAGTTAACCTGAAGATGTCAATGCATGGGTCTTCCACTATGTAGTTGACTAAGCCAGAGCCCATTTAGCATGTGGCTGTACACGGAAGCCACTGTACGAGAAACATGTTCAATCTCTAAGTCCCTGGGTGGTTTTCTTCTAGTGCACAACAAAAAGAGATAGCCATATAAACATGGTTCCTTTTGTTGCCACCTTGTCCAACCTTGAGTATCCTTGTCCACCCAGGTGGTTCATTGAGTACTTGTTTTATTATATAAAACATATATATTTTCAACTCTTCATATATTCATAACATGTATCCCATCCCAATATATAGCAGGGCTAAGCATACTACAACTACATTGTTTCCACTAAGGAATATATAGGGGTATCCTATTAGGATTTAGCATAGCATAAAATATAGAATTCCTTATCATGCATGTTTCAAAAATCCACTAAGTGTAATGAAAATAATAGGACTTGGATGATAGTGTCACTTGCCTTTTTAGTAGAGAATGTTGGTTTACTTCTTGATCTTGCAAATATCACACTCTTCTAATTCCACTAAAATTCAATCAAGCAAACACAATTCAACTAGCATTCCAACCAATATTCAAACAATTTATCACACATAAAATAATAGAAACAAGGTCATGCATGCAAGCATGCAAAGGATAGTTTTATTTGCAAAGATGGTTTCTACTAAGCTCTAAACATTATAAAGTTCAAAGTGGTCATTTTCTAATGTGGTAAAACCATTTGCAAAAGGTTTTATCTATAGACCATTTCTAAATCAAATCAATATTTTATGTGCTTGAAAATGCTTTTATCAAACCAATAATTTTATATTGTTCATCAAATAATTTGTTAATTCACAAAACTTGGTGTTTAGGGTCAGAAGGTTTGAATCAAAACATTTCCCAAAGGTTTTACTCAAAAATCATTTCCATATCAAAATCAATATTTTTATTTGACTAGAAATGAGCTAATTCAAGTATTTATTCCTAAACTTCACAAAATTCATTTTTAAATACATGAGTTGGTTCCTAAGGTCAGTAGGTTCACAACAAACCATTTTGCAAAGAATTCACATTAAAATTTTTATCTAGAACAATTTTTATATTCAAAATAAGCCTACACATGTTTCTGCAAATTCAACCAATTTTCCAGAAGCAAATCATTAAACAAATTGCAAGGTTGCAAAGTACTTGTTCTACTGATTCTATTGATATAAAATTTGCAAATTTTGGACGTCTGGATCAAAAGTTATGCAATTTACAAATTTGCAATTCAATCAGATTCTATTTCTGTTTTTAAACCAAACTTCATCCACGTGGCGCAATCTAATTGGCCGGTAACACTTCGGGTGGATCGGGCTCTCTGGATCGTTGGATCTAAGTTAAATCGCTCGGCTCTGATGCGCCCATACCCTTTCAGTTAAAATCTAATCGCAGCCATACGATTCGTATCGCACGGCTCACAGCAGCTCGACCAAGATCTGGCGGCGCTGGCGGTGGCAGACGGCGGCGCGCGGTCAAACGGTGGCGTCGCGGCGGTGCTCACCGTGCTCGCAGGGTCCTGGTGAAGATCAAGGCGTTGATGGTTTGGCGAGGGGCGCTCAGGAACGGCGACGATTGCTCGCCGGAGTAGCTACTGACGACGGGCGACTCTGTTTGCTGGTGGAGGTGAGGCTGCAGGTCACCCTAAGGCAAGGTAGGGGTATGGTTAGACGCGCACTGATCTGGGGAAGATAGGTGCATCAACGAGAGAGCTTAGGGCGGTCGGAGTTCACCTGGGATGCTCGACGGAGCAATGGCAAACGGCGGTGGCGAGTCGAGCTTGTCCTTGCCGATGCTCTGGGGCAAGCGCGGGTGAACGGGTGGCACGAGGAGATGCGCCAGGAGGTGGGGAATAGGCTAGTGTGCAGTGGGAGTCGAGGCGAGGCTGGACGGCGCCGGAATTGATTGCGAAGCTCGTCGAAGTCCGCGGCGGTGCAAGGGAAAATCTGGGCAGCCCTGGGGCAGAGGGAAGGCGCTGTCTGGGGGGAAAGAGAGAGGAGAGTGGGGCGATTTAACGAGCGTGGTCACTACGAGGAATTAAGGCCGCCATCAACGCGTATTCATCGCCGGAATTACTCGGCTGCAATGGCAGGGGACTTGGTCGCGGGTGAGGACGACGACGTGCTCGCGTGGGGCCTATCTGTCAGCGAGGGAGAGAGAGAGGGAGATGGGTCCACCGCTCAGCGTCTCAGCGGGTGTGTTTGCGCGTAGAAAAAATTTCGCTGAGGGAGGGGGAGAGTTGGGCTGCGACTGGGCCTTGCTGGGCTTGCTTAGTTGGGCTGTTTTGTTTCATTTTTTTATTCTGTAAGCTTTTTCTTTTTCTATTTGATTTTTTGTTTTGATTTTCAATCAAACAATTCAAACTCCAAATGAATTCAAACTTCCACCAAACTTTGTATCATTTTTAGTTCTGTTTAACAACACAATTCAAAGTCCAAATAAAATAATACTTTTATTCTTTTAGGATCTATTTAATAATTAAGTAAAATAGTCCTTAGTTATTAATTCAAATAGGATTTGATTTATTTTTTTAAAATTCTATTTGAAATCTAAATTAATACCAAAATCAATTCAGTAGGTTTTATTTGAAAATATAAAACACTTGGAAATCTTATATAAAATAAGTTAACAAGTTTTAGTGTTTATTTAAAATAGAAAAACCTTTACTTTAATAAAATTGGAAAATAATAAATCCTCATTATTTTATTTAATTAAACCTTTACTCTTTTTATCAAATAGTAATATTTCATTTCAAAAGCTTGGCCAAGATTTAATTTGGCTCAATAAAATAATCTTTAATCATAATTCTACCTTTGCTTTTGAAAATCAAATCTTTTTATTAAATGATCCAAAAATAGTAATTCCAATTATTAAAACTTTCTTTATTAATTGTTTATCATTTTAAATCCCTTTAGGATTTTATTTGATCCAAATAGGTTTTGATGTTTCCAATTGGAATCAAAAAGTTTCTTCTCACCCTGAATTTCAACAAATTTTTATTTTGTTTATTTACTTTTCACATTTCAAAATTTGGATAATTTTGGGATGTGACAGGCTACCACCCTTAAAATAAATCTCGTCCCGAGATTTGGGAAGGCTAGGGTTACAAGTTGGCCTCAAGGAAACTAGGGTACTACCACCCTTAAAATAAAGTCTCATAGGGTTACATTGATGGTTCACTTGACTATGGGTTCAACACTTAATATCCAGACAAGGAATCCTTATTTGACTCTTCTGAGTTACCTAGTTCCTGACATCCACTTCTTCTATCTCTTCAAAGTTTCCATCCATGTCAATGTGGTTCACATGTCCTTTCTGATTCACATTGGAGTCATTTCCATTGGCTCTTCTAGCATCCGTTTTCTTGTTCTTCTCAGGACAGTCTGATGCATAGTTTCCAAGTTCTTTGCAATTATAGCATTGCAACTGGCTAATGTCTTTCTTCCTGAAAGTGTCATGTTGGTTCTGACTAAGGTCATCTCCATTGTCAGTATCATTTCCATTATTCTCACTTCCATTGTTGTTGTGGTGATACTGATGTGGTTCAGAATCTTCATTGCTCTTTTTGAATGAATGCTTCTTTTTTGATGATCCTGAGTGGTTCTTGAGTTTATGCTTCCTCTTTCTGTTCTCAACTTGATTCATCTTGTTTTCCAATATAGTGGCTTTGTCACAGAGTGATTGATAAGTTGGGACATAGGCAACAGCTAGCTGCAAGTTCAACTCATCATTAAGTCCTTCAAGAAATTTCTCCTTTCTCTTAGCATCTGTGTCAACTTCATCCGGTGCATAGCGTGCCAGATTGTTGAATTCTTCAATATACTCAGCCACACTGAGGTGATGCTGTTTCAGATTTTGAAATTCCTTTTTCTTCAAGTACATCACTCTAGGTGAGATGTGAGTTGTTCTGAATCCATCCTCAAAAATAGCCCAAGTTACATCTTCAAGGGGAGTGGTGATCTGAAAGTTGTCCCACCATGTTGCTGCTGGTCCTTCAAGCAGAAATGCTGCAAACCTAACTTTTTCTTCATCGCTGTAGCCAACAGTCACTAGGTCTTTGTTCACTGAACGTAACCAATCATCAGCTTCCATTGGATCAGTTGTTCCAGAGAACCTTGCAGGCCTAAGTTTTAGAAACTTGGTGAGCATGTCAAGTGCTGGAGGATTATTCTGATTGTTGTTGTTGTTCTGATTCTGTATGAGTGTGGTCATCTCCTGCATCAACTGTGTCTGAACTGCCAACATCTGCTGTATCTCAGGGGGAATTTTGTTGTTTTGGTTGGGGTTGGCACGACGAGGAGGCGTCTGTTGGTTTGATAGGGATAAGTATTGGTGGATAGGTTTTTAAGAAGTTTTAACACACAACTCAAAAACAACCAAGTTCAATCAAACAATCAACAAGCAACTACCCACTTAACAGCTTATGAGCTTAACTCATGAGTTGAAGGAAACAACAAGTTTTCTTGAAAATAATAACTTAGTATAGTCATACCTCATAGGTCAATATGATCCATACTCTAACATGATATCAATGTTTTTGGTGGGCAATCTAATGTCTCTTGGTTCTCACTTGTAGTCCTTAGTGATGTCTAAGTTTGAAATCTTTGGTGAAACTAAAGTTGAAATCACCTGAAGATGTTGAAGTCATTAGAGTTAATGAAGTCCTTGGTGAAACTAAAGTTAAAGTCATTGGTCATGGTGAAGTCTTTGTCCATCAAGTTGACAAGGAAGAGGTGTAGAATCAAAATCAAAAGGTTGAGGAAAGAGTTTACAAGATTGTTTGTAAATATGTTTTGGAATAGAAACAACTCCTATTTTCTAAGGGGTTTTGTCCAATCCTAGGGTTACAATCCTACAGGCAACACAGTGCTCTGATACCATCTGTAAGGTTCCCAACCTTTAATAAGGTAGAGATCCCTGTGTTTACAATGCTAGTCCCTGGATCAATAGCTAGCATCCACAGTTAAGATGTAATATCAAGAAACAAAGGTCATAATACAACTTTATAACCAGGAATAAAATAATTCATTACATCTTACATAGCTCATTTGGCTATCACATTACATTGCAGTAGAATATCTATAAGCATGGGGTCCTTCATCTTCAAAGTGCCACAGGCAGTCATGTTGGTTGTAGACTTGTAATCCTAATCAATAAACTTCTTTAGTATCAAACAACCTGCAACATAATAAGTTGCAGCCACAAGGGTCAATACATTTTAATTGTATTGGCAAGTTTCACTACTATGTAGATATAAGTGGATCCTATCATTACATGCATATTTGGCTAAGTAAGGTTTAGGCTCTTTTGAAGAAAGCAATATAGTTTTGTCCTATCTTTCAAAATAGTTTTAATCTTTTGTCAAAAACTTTCTGAACTACTTGGAAAACTCCAAGTGCTTCAAAAATCCCTTGTTGTCACCCTCAAGTTTTTAACTTTGAAAAATTGGAATGTAGAGATCTTTCATAGCTTCAGGCCTTAGTTGCTCATAGTTGTCCGTAACTGGGGACACGGCTAAGTACTTAGAATTTTGATCTTCTGCAGAAGTTGTACACTTTACCCACATGACACAATCTCATCTTGATGCCACCAGTGGCTGCTGGATAAGTACTCACCAAGATGGAGTACTGCCAGATTGAGAATGTGACAAAGTCTTTCCATAGTAGTCCTCCCAATACACAATGCTAGCTTGTCATCCAGGCACCAATGTAGGGTTTCAAGTTCCCTTACATAATCCTAGTTAACCTGAAGATGCCAATGCATGGGTCTTCCACTATGTAGTTGACTAAGCCAGAGCCCATTTAGCATGTGGCTGTACACGGAAGCCACTGTGCGAGAAACATGTTTAATCTCTAAGTCCCTGGGTGGTTTTCTTCTAGTGCACAACAAAAAGAGATAGCCATATAAACATGGTTCCTTTTGTTGCCACCTTGTCCAACCTTGAGTATCCTTGTCCACCCAGGTGGTTCATTGAGTACTTGTTTTATTATATAAAACATATATCTTTTCAACTCTTCATATATTCATAACATGTATCCCATCCCAATATATAGCAGGGCTAAGCATACTACAACTACATTGTTTCCACTAAGGAATATATAGGGGTATCCTATTAGGATTTAGCATAGCATAAAATATAGAATTCCTTATCATGATGTTTCAAAAATCCACTAAGTGTAATGAAAATAATAGGACTTGGATGATAGTGTCACTTGCCTTTTTAGTAGAGAATGTAGGTTCACTTCTTGATCTTGCAAATATCACACTCTTCTAATTCCACTAAAATTCAATCAAGCAAACACAATTCAACTAGCATTCCAACCAATATTCAAACAATTTATCACACATAAAATAATAGAAACAAGGTCATGCATGCAAGCATGCAAAGGATAGTTTTATTTGCAAAGGTGGTTTCTACTAAGCTCTAAACATTATAAAGTTCAAAGTGGTCATTTTCTAAAGTGGTAAAACCATTTGCAAAAGGTTTTATCCATAGACCATTTCTAAATCAAATCAATATTTTATGTGCTTGAAAATGCTTTTATCAAAGCAATAATTCTATATTGTTCATCAAATAAGTTGTTAATTCACAAAACTTGGTGTTTAGGGTAAGAAGGTTTGAATCAAAACATTTCCCAAAGGTTTTACTCAAAAATCATTTCCATATCAAAATCAATATTTTTATTTGACTAGAAATGAGCTAATTCAAGTATTTATTCCTAAACTTCACAAAATTCATTTTTAAATCCATGAGTTGGTTCCTAAGGTCAGTAGGTTCACAACAAACTATTTTGCAAAGATTTCACATTAAAAAATTTATCTAGAACAATTTTTATATTCAAAATAAGCCTACACATGTTTCTGCAAATTCAACCAATTTTCCAGAAGCAAATCATTAAACAAATTGCATGGTTGCAAATTACTTGTTCTACTGATTCTATTGATATAAAAATTTGCAAATTTTGGATGTGTGGATCAAAAGTTATGAAATTTACAAATTTGCAATTCAATCAGATTCTATTTCTGTTTTTAAACCAAACTTCGTCCACGTGGCGCAATCTAATTGGCCGGTACCGCTTCGGATGGATCGGGCTCTCTGGATCGTTGGATCTAAGTTAAATCGTTCGGCTCTGATGCGCCCATACCCTTTCAGTTAAAATCTAATCGCAGCCATACGATTCGCATCGCACGGCTCACAGCAGCTCGACCAAGATCTGGCGGCGCTGGCGGTGGCAGATGGCGGCGCGCGGTCAGACGGTGGCGTCGCGGCGGTTATAGGAAGCAAGGGAGAAGCGGAGGAGCTCACCGTGCTCGCAGGGTCCTGGTGAAGCTCAAGGCGTTGATGGTTTGGCGAGGGGCGCTCAGGAACGGCGACGATTGCTCGCCGGAGTAGCTACTGACGACAGGCGGCTCTGTTTGCTGGTGGAGGTGAGGCTGCAGGTCTCCCTAAGGCAAGGTAGGGGTATGGTTAGACGCGCACTGATCTGGGGAAGATAGGTGCATCATCGAGAGAGCTTAGGGCGGTCGGAGTTCACCTAGGATGCTCGATGGAGCAATGGCAGACGGCGGTGGCGAGTCGAGCTTGTCCTTGCCGACGCTCTGGGGCAAGCGCGGGCAAATGGGTGGCACGAGGAGATGCGCCAGGAGGTGGGGAACAGGCTAGTGTGCAGTGGGAGTCGAGGCGAGGCTGGACAGCGCCGGAATTGATCGCGAAGCTCGTCGGAGCCCGCGACGGTGCAAGGGAAAATCTGGACAGCCCTGGGGCAGAGGGGAGGCGCTGTCTGGGGGGAAAGAGAGAGGAGAGTGGGGCGACTTAACAAGCGTTGTCACTGCAAGGAATTAAGGCCGCCATCAACGCGTATTCATCGCCAGAATTACTCGGCTGCAACGGCAGGGGACTTGGTCGCGGGTGAGGACGATGACGTGCTGGCGTGGGGCCTGTCTGTCAGCGAGGGAGAGAGAGGGAGATGGGTCCACCTCTTAGCGTCTCTGCGGGTGTGTTTGCGCGTAGAAAATTTTTCGCTGAGGGAGGGGGAGAGTTGGGCTGCGACTGGGCCTTGCTGGGCTTTCTTAGTTGGGCTGTTTTGTTTCATTTTTTTATTCTGTAAGCTTTTTCTTTTTCTATTTGATTTTCTTTTTTGATTTTCAATCAAACAATTCAAACTCCAAATGAATTCAAACTTCCACCAAACTTTGTATCATTTTTAGTTCTGTTTAACAACACAATTCAAAGTCCAAATAAAATAATACTTTTATTCTTTTAGGATATATTTAATAATTAAATAAAATAGTCCTTAGTTATTAATTCAAATAGGATTTGATTTATTTTTTTAAAATTCTATTTGAAATCTAAATTAATACCAAAATCAATTTAGTAGGTTTTATTTGAAAATATAAAACACTTGGAAATCTTATTTAAAATAAATTAACAAGTTTTAGTGTTTATTTAAAATAGGAAAACCTTTACTTTAATAAAATTGGAAAATAATAAATCCTCATTATTTTATTTAATTAAACCTTTACTCTTTTTATCAAATAGTAATATTTCATTTCAAAAGCTTGGCCAAGATTTAATTTGGCTCAATAAAATAATCTTTAATCATAATTCTACCTTTGCTTTTGAAAATCAAATCTTTTTATTAAAAGATCCAAAAATAGTAATTCCAATTATTAAAACTTTCTTTATTAATTGTTTATCTTTTTAAATCCCTTTAGGATTTTATTTGATCCAAATAGGTTTTGATGTTTCCAATTGGAATCAAAAAGTTTCTTCTCATCCTGAATTTCAACAAAGTTTTATTTTGTTTATTTATTTTTCACATTTAAAAATTTGGAAAATTTTGGGATGTGACACATTCCAACCTCACATTATATTAATGTCACTTGTAATGTCTAATCTAGGATAATATATCTATACTATGGTTCAATCATGCTTTATCCACCAATGTCACTTATACATGGCATAAGCATTCAATATTGGTGAGTAAGGTATGATCATTATGATCCTTTGATCCTTTATTGTTCAGGTTTCCAATTGGCTAAACAAGGCTTCCATCCATACAACATTACAATTGTATTATAAATATCTTTTGTTTAGCTCTATTGGATTAAGAGATATAATTCATTGTCTATACCTACTTGATCCAATAGGACTACTCCTGGTAACTTATCTTCAGACTCCATCCTTGTAATCTTCTTTGTTACCATATTGATTTGATTTCCTCCAGTCACTCCCATCCTATAAATGACATCTAAAACTAGCATCACTACTTACCTCTTCTTACTTCTTTCTTTATAAGCCTTAAGTGAATGCTATAATAAGGACAAGAGTTGATAGGTCAAGAATTGGTGACTCAATAGTTGATTTCTCAATATTAATGAACAACAAATATAAGGATATGGTTCAATTTAGATGATAAGGATTGATATGGAAAGAAAGATATATGGTGAATGATCTTGACTTTGGTTTCTTTCTTACTCAATCTCACTAGAGAGTTAAAGTTAGGTATTTCCATGATACTCATGGTATAATTAGATGAGATTAAGATATAGTTGTTACATTCTTATTATTTGGGTTATATCCTTAACTTGGTACTCATGAGTGATTATAATGAACACTATGATGTGATCACCTAAGGATCAAATATAAATCACTAAGTAATGTATTAGGGTTTAATTTCATTACATTTGATCTACCCTTAGATCAAATCATGTTTACCCAAAATAAGGTTTTAGCAAAGGTCATATTGAAACTTATCGCAGTCAACTTGATGATCTACTTCCATTCCATCAAGTTAGGAGAAGCTTCAATCACTTTGACAAGTTTTTATTTAAAAGCGCGAAAATTATTCAGATTTTCTATGCATGAATACAATGCACACATCTGGATTCAGCTTATTTCTAAGCTCTAATGCTTGGATCTTACACCCTGGCCGCGCGGGTGGGCCCACCCCGCGCCTGGGGGGTGCAGCCACCTCGGGCACCCCCTCGGCCTCCCTCTTCGCTTATAAGAAGCCCCCGATGCCTAAACCCTAAGTGCACGATCAATATTCCACAAAACCATTTGTAGCCGCTGCCACCATTGTCCCTAGATCGGGGGGATCTGAAGCTCTTTCCGGCACCCTGCCGGAGGGGAGATCATCACGGAGACCTTCTGCTTCATCATGCCAGCCTCCGGTATGAAGCGTGAGTAGTTCCAACTTGGACTACAGGTCCATGTAGTAGCTAGATTGTTGTATCTCCTCCTTTGTGCTTTCATGTCTAGATCTTGTGAGCTCCGTTCATGATCAAGATCTCATCTATTTGTAATCATGCATGTTGTGTTTGTGGGGAGACGATGGATATTGAGATTAGTATGTCAGATTGATTAATGGTATTGTCTTATTGATTCTATCATGTCTGTGTTGTTTGTGATCTTGCATGCTCTTTGTTGTTAGTAGCTATCTTGGCCAAGTAGTTGCTAGTGACTCCAAGAGGGGGTATTTATGCTCGTTAGCGGGTTCATGCCTATATTTAATCTAAGGGAAGTGACAAAAATATCTAAGGTTATAGATGTGATGTTGCCACAAGGGAGAAAACAACGGTCTCTTGTTCATGGAACAAGTGGATTGTTTACCTTACACACTTTGCTTAAAGCAGTTGTCTGTTGCTTGCAACTTAATATTGGAGGGGGTTTGGATGATAACCCAAAGGTGGACTTCTAGTCATAGATGCAGTTGGATGGCGGTCTATGTATCTTGTTGTATTGCCAAATCGAATCTCATAGGATCATGAATGTCTAGTATTGCATTGTTATGCATTGCTTAGTCTTGTCAATTGCCCCGCTGTAATTTGTTTACCCAGCATGCCATGTTTGTTTATCTAAGGAGAACACCTCTAGTGAACTATGGACCACGGTCCAATCTTTAACATTGATACATCTTCCAATGTTACTGTTTACTTTCTGCAAACCACTATTACCTTCCACACCATACAGTTAATCCTTTGTTACAGCAACCGGTGAGATTGAAAACCTCACTGTTCGTTGGGTGCAAAGTCTTGAGTTTGTGTTGTGCAGGTCTCCAAGTTGCTAGCAACAACTTTGAGACGTTTCCTTCCTCCTACTGGTTCGATAACCTCGGTTCCTTACCGAGGGAAGACTTGCTGTTGTGCTCATCACACCTTGCTCTTGGGGTCTCCCAACGAAGCGCTACCACGCTCCATCATTCATATCTACTCAGCAACTTTCTCTTCACTTTAGTTGATGTATATGTTGATCTCCTCGACTTGTTTGAAGAACTTGAGCTTTTGGGGACGATTCCTTTGAGCAGAAATTGATGTAGACGTCGTCTATATTGGCTTCAGAATCTAGCAAGGGGTAAGAAGATACGTTGAGTACGAGCGTACTCAGCAAGTTCACTAAAAAGGAGTGTTTAATGCACTATCTACAGCCATTGACCAAAGGTCATAGGCCATGCAGGTTTTCATAAACATTTCTTCAAAGGACGCTTTTATTCTAAAAATCTATGTCCGTCAGCCTTTACAGGTTTACCAGAACTTTCGTGGAGTTCCATTCCTGCAGCGTTTACAGCTCCTTCCTGGAACAGGGAGTAACATGTCACAGTTTTTACACTCTGCAGAGATGCATTGCTTTACCCATGAGAGATCAAATTCTTGTTGAACAACTGGGCAGCTTACCTGTCCACACTTCCTATGGTGTGGGGTCCAGTGATACGCCCAATTTACATCACCATGCTATATCATAATTTACCTTTATTCATTGATATTTGTCTTATTATGAGGTATTACTTATGGCTTTTTCATCTGTTTATGCATGTTGGATGATTCTTGGAGGATGGACTACCGGAGTCTGGATTCTGATGGAAAAGAAGGCGTTTCGGTGCAATTGCGCAAAGATTAGAAAAATACCAGAAAAATATGGAAACATATTATTTCTCCAGAAGAATGAGGGATCTAGAAGGAAAGACGAAGAAGGGCCTCAGGGAGCCCACACCCCCTAGGCACGGGCCTACCTGACCCCGCAACTAGGGCAGGTGTGGCCCACCTGCCCGGCCTCCAACTCCGTCCCTTCGCCTATATCTTTCCTACAGAACCCTAAGCCTCGGGGAGCAACCACAGATAGATTTTCGCCGCCTCTAGGGGGCAGAAAATACCGATAGAGAAAGATCTCTCCGGCAGACAGATTTCTGCCAGGGGAATTCCTTCCCGGAGAGGGGAGACCATCGCCATCAACACCGTCATCAAGCTAGGCTTCATCGGGATCATCATAATCATCATCATCATCCACACCATCATCTCCACCAGCACCATCATCACCACTCCGTCCCGCTGTAACAATTGTGTTGGATATTGCTTAGTTCATTAGGGGAAACTTTCCCGGTGTTGATTACTATTGTAGTTGATGCTTGTGAGTGGAACCATTGGATTATTATTTATGTTCAGATTGTTATCCATTACCATATCATCTTTGATCTTGATCCATATTGACATGGTTATACCCTACGGGTACGTGACTTTAGCATACCTGGTCCAGCCCAAGGAAGGCCCACAGCAGATATACGCTGGCCCATGAAGATTTTCGGGTGGCCAAGGCCCATACGCCTTCGGATCCTTGGAGAGCAAGACTAGCGGAGATAGGAAATTCAAAGGGGTAAAACCCTAGAACTTGTAACCGACTAGGACTATGCCCGGGACCTGCCTAAGTATATATAAAGGCCAGGAGGGTACGTCCTAGATCCCTCGACTCATACTTTTCGCACACGCATCCACGCCAGATCGAATCTGCGCACCCTGTAACCTTCGGTTCCGCCGTAATCAAGAGCAGACAAGCAGGAGTAGGGTTTTTCCCTCCGGGGGCCTGAACCTGGGTAAATCTCGTGTCCCCTGGTTGCTTGTCTGTTAACCGTGCCACGATCTCCAGCATCCCCATCTTCTCCAAAACCCAAGTCCATAACAATGGGCATTGACGAGATTAAACCTCGTCAATTGGCGCCGTCTGTGGGAATTGGGGCTGCTGATTGTGCGGTCGTGACGGTTCCGACCCGATCGATCTACAACTCCGCGGCAACGGAGAGTCACCTCCTCTTCGGCGCCTTCGACTTCACCGCCCACTCACCGGCCACCATGAAGGATTTCGATCCCGTAGGCGACGGACTCGAAATTTTGTTCGGGAGCTTCTGCTTCCAGGTGGGACAAACTGGCACCCTCCGCCTCCCTAAGCGGGTGCCCGTGCCGTCAATCAGGCCCGCCTCGTGGGCTCCGCATCCCGTGCTACGCACGTCACCATCGACAGATGAGTTCTACAGCAGCAGCTGCTGCAACTCCGATCTGTGCGATCCACCTTCGGATGAAGGGACCTACGGTTCCGGATCCGAAAGCTGCAGCAGCAGCCAACCAATCTGCAAGCGCTATCTATGCGCCGCAGTCATCCAAACCGATGAGGAAACGCCTAACCCGCCGCCCAACCGAAACGGCGAAAACAGAAGAAGCCAGTCCCCCCCCACCCAACAGGGAAAGCAACGGCCACGTCATCCAACTTAGCAAAGAAGGATGGGTGCAGGCGCGCCGTGCCGTCGCAGGCGACGCCGTCCTACCTGCAGACGCCTCACGTGACCTACTAATGGCATACCACTACTTCCTCATCGAGGAGCACAAGAAACAAGTCAAGATGCAGGAGACGCTCGACAAACGCAAGCAAGCAGCCTCCGAGTCCAGCGCGCGACGAGCTGTGCTCTCCGCCGCGGCACCAGGCTCTAGCACAAACGGAAACCAGGGAAACAAGCACCGCTCTCGGGTGGAGAACATGGATCCCAAGGAGCGGCGTGATGTGACCCGAACTCTCCACACATCGTTCATGGATATGGATGCCGACGGCAACATCATCCCGAAGACGCCACACCTGCGATCATGGCAGCCACTGCATATCTCGCGGCTCACCCACCTCCGGAGGGGGACCCGAAAAGGGCCATGCATAGGTCCGCACTTACCGGACTAGGACTAATCGGAGCTGCGCTCCACGAAGACGCTCCTGCGGAGCCGAAGAAGAAAGCTCCGGCCAGGCGCGACCGGAGCCCCACCCCCTCATCCGAAGAGTAAGAGGAGCACGATCTTCCTCGAAGGAAGAAGAGCTCGCACCGCCATAAACGCGACTATGACGCCAGAGACAAGCTTACACAGCGCAAGATCGACAGAGCACGTGCCAAACGCGCAAGCTCGTCCGAATCTGAGATGGATGAAGACGAAGGAGAACTCTGCGGAGCTAGATGCTTCAGCAGATCCGTTCGGCGAACACAGATGCCACGCAACTTCAAGCTTCCTTCGGATACTCCGAAGTTCAACAGCACGCAATATCCAAAGTCCTGGCTCAGCGACCATCTGTCATCCGTCAAGCTTCACGGAGGCAACAAAGAAACCGCCATGCAATGCCTTCAGCTGCAGCTGACAGGCGCGGCGTGGGTCTGGCTCAGCAGCCTATCATCAGGATCCATCCGAAGCTGGGAGGAGCTCGCTTATAGCTTCATCCGAAATTTCAAAGGCACCAGCAAGAGGCCCGCCTCAATCGAAGAGTTGCGAGCCTGCACTCAGAGAACGGGTGAATCTATTCGCTCGTACATACTACGCTGGTCTACAACCAAGAACTCTGCAGCACACATCTCCGAAGAGAGGGCCATCGACGCCTTCAGGGACGGCGTCAAGCGCCCAGACTTCAAGGAGGAACTTGGGCGTGTAAAGCCCAAGACACTCGACCACCTCATGGAAATCGCCAACAGTTGGGCAGACGGCGAAGATTGCATCCAGCGAGCGCAATCAGACGAAGAGGACGACTACGGCTGAAGACGTGAACGCCGCAGCAAGAGGAGATCGCGCGTCTACGAGGACCGCGACGGACCCGACATGGTCGCGGCCGGCTACGCCGACCGCCGTAACGACAACAGCCGCAACAGCGGAGGATACCGCAGCGGAAACTTCCGCGACAACGGACGACCAACACAGTCGTGGCAACGCCGTGACCGCGACAACGGACCCTCAGCATTCGACAAACTTTCGGGTCCATGCACCATCCACTTCTACATCGACAAACAGGATGGCAAAAAGAAAGCCAGCCACATGCTCAAGGACTGCCGCGAGTTCCAGAAGCTCAGCGAAGGCATGGTGCAGATGAGGCAACAAGCTCCAATTCCTGCATTTGGAAACGCACCTGCGCCAGGTGAAATAGCACACGGAGCTCCTCCCCCACCGCCTATTGGAGGCCCAAATCAACCGGTCGCACCAGCGCAAAACAATACCGGGGTCCCATACCCCCCACCAAAGGGAGCACTAAACATGATCCAGAAGGGACGCCCCACCAACAGGGTGCAGAAGAAAATCACCTGACAAATCAACTTGGCCGTGGCAACTCCGCCTGCAATCCCTGAGTACCTCAGCGGATCGGAGTCCTGCATCACATTCACTCGCGCGGATCACCCTTGCCAGATCCCTCGCCCAGGTCATGCTGCCCTGGTGCTGGAGGCGTAGATCGAAGGCTTCGAGATGAGTCGCGTCTTCATGGACGGCGGCAGCGGCATCAACCTAATGTTCGCAAGCACCCTAGCAGCTATGCGGATCCCGCAATGCAGCCTGGAACAATCAGACACAACGTTCCACGGCATCGTCCCAGGGAAAGGCATATTCCCCCTGGGCAAAATAGGGCTCGACGTCATCTTCGGGAAGCCGGACAACTTTCGACAGGAGCGCCTAGAATTCGAAGTGGTGGACTGGCCATCGCAATACCACGCCATCTTGGGGCGTGTAGCATTCGCAAGGTTCCTGGCCGTCCCACACTACGCATACCTACTACTCAAGATGCCAGGACCAAGGGGCGTCATCATAGTCCACGGGAGCTTCACCCGATCGGACCAATGCGACAGGGATTTCAACAAAATCTCCCAGTCTTTCGTCATGCAAGACGAGCTTGTAAGGCTCCGCGAGGTGACGGACAATGGGCTACCCCCAGTCACAAGGCAGAACACACCTGATATGTCCTTCGATCCCAACGTCAACACCAAGAAAGTGCAGGTACATCCGACGGACGCTTCCAAGACGGCGTTGATCGCCAATGACCTCAGCACCGCATAGGAAGGCGCGCACGTCGAATTCCTCCATGAGCGCTGGGAAATCTTCGCCTGGTGTCCTGCGGACATGCCAGGAGTTCCCAGGGAATTCGCCGAGCATGCACTCGATGTCTTTCCAGACACCAAGCCAGTCAAGCAGTCCATCCGAAGACTGTCGGAGCCACGAGCCGAAGCTATCGGCAAGGAGATCAACAGATTACTCGCAGTAGACTTCATCCGGGAAATCAAGGAAAGTGAGTGGCTGGCAAACACGGTGATGGTCCCGAAGAAGGACACGGACATCCTGCGGATGTGCGTAGACTTCACGTCACTAAACAAACACTGCCCAAAGGACCACTTCCCTCTTCCTCGGATCGATCAGATCATCGATTCGACTGTAGGTTGTGAGAAACTCTCCTTCCTCGACGCCTACTTAGGCTATAACCAGATTTGACTCAAGGTCGAAGATCAGGAGAAAACGGCGTTCATCACACCGTTCGGAGTATACTGCTACAACACAATGCCCTTCAGGCTAAAGAACGCGGGTGCCACGTACCAGCAATGCATGCAGGCCTGCCTCAAAGACCAGATCGGTCGCAACGTCCAAGTATATGTCGACGACATAGTAATAAAAACCAAGGAGGCAAGGACACTTATCGACGATCTCCGCGAGACGTTCGACAACCTTGATCGCTACAGGATCAAGCTCAATCTAGAAAAGTGCGCCTTCGGCGTCCCCTCGGGCCAGCTGCTCGGATACTTCATCTCTCAACGAGGGATTGAGGCGAACCCGAAGAAAATCAGAGCCATCATGACAATGGAGAAGCCGAAAAACCTCAAGGGCGTCCAGCAGCTCGCAGGACGAGTAGCGACACTAAGCAGGTTCATCAGCCGTATGGGTGAGAAGGCCCTACCATTCTACCAGCTACTGCGCAAGGCAGACAAGTTCGAGTGGACACCAGAAGCCGATGACGCATTCGAAAGACTCAAGCGGCTACTCTCCACCTCGCCAGTTTTGGTCACGCCAAAGGAGCGCGAACCCCTGCTGTTGTACATAGCAGCCACACACCAGGTGGTCAGCACCGTACTCGTGGTCGAACGACCCGAAGAAGGCAAGACTCACAGAGTCCAGCGCCCAATTTACTACCTCAGCGAGCTTCTCACTCCAACAAAACAGCAGTACCCGCACTACCAGAAGCTAGCCTACGGCGTGTTCATGATGGCTTGACGGCTGACCCACTACTTCCAGGAGCATCAGGTGATGGTCGTCAACGAGGCACCCTTGAACAGCATCCTGAATAACCCAGAGGCCACAGGACGCGTGGCCCTGTGGGGCATCGAACTATCACCCTTGGACATCGTCTACGAGAAGCGACACGCAATAAAATCTCAAGTCCTTCCGGACTTCCTGGTGCACTAGATGGAGTTGCAGCTGCCAGACACCCCAGACATGTCGCAGTCCTGGACAATGCATTTTGACGGCTCCAAGCGCGAGGCCGGAGCAGGGGCAGGAGTCATACTGACATCCCCGCAAGGTGACAAGATGAAGTACGTTCTTCGGATGAAATTCAGAGCCTCCAACAACGAGGCCGAATACGAAGCCCTCATCCATGGCATGAAGATGGCAAAAATATGCGGCGCAACGCGCCTGGTCATCTACGGTGACTCCAACCTCGTCGTCCAGCAGACGATGAACGAGTGTGACGCACACGCCGAAAACATGATCGCGTACTGCGCGCTCTACAACGCACTCGAAGGAGAATTCGACGGCTGCGAGCTTCGGCACGTCGGAAGAGAAAGCAACGAGGAAGCCGATAGACTCGCCAACATCGGCTCCACTTGCGTAAAGGTGCCACCAGGTGTGTTCCTCGAACAGATCTGCGTGCCATCCATCAAGCGAAAATTCCCCAAGGGATCACCCGAAGAAGCAGAACACTCGGGGGCTACGCTACCCGAAGGTCATGAAGGACCCGAAAAGTTGGATACCGAAGTTGCCATGATCAACCTGATGCAGGTCATGGCAGTCAAAGAAACTTGGACGCAACCATACCTCCAGTTCCTGATAAATGGAGAACTACCTGACAGCCCAACAGATGCCCGACGCATATCTCGCCGGTCAAAAGCCTTCACCATCATCAACGGCGAACTGTACAAACGCAGCATCACGGGTGTACTACAACGGTGCGTCACCATCAACGACGGCAAGGCCATACTCCAAGACATCCATGAGGGCATCTGCGGCCACCACGCAGGCAGCCGATCCCTTGTCGCCAAAGCTCTACGAGCAGGATTCTACTGGCCAACGGCCATGACCGACGCAAAGGACATCGTTCGAAGATGCAACGGGTGCCAACGGTTCGCAGATAAACCGCACGCACCTGGGTCCGAACTTAGACCCATACCCATAGCTTGGCCTTTTGCTCAATGGGGCCTCGACATGATCGGCAAACTGCCAAAGTCCTCGAAAGGAGGACACGTTTTCCTCCTGGTCGCAGTTGACAATTTCACCAAGTGAATTGAGGCCATGCCAGTCACCAACCAGAAGGGCAAAACCGCCGTCAAATTCTTTGAATCCATTGTCTACAGGTTCGGCGTACCACACAGCATCATCACCGACAACGGATCGAACTTTATCTCCGAAGAATTTCAGGACTTCTGCGAAGGCCTCGGAATCAACATCACATATGCCTCAGTGGCACACCCGCAAACAAACGGGCAAGTGGAAAAGGCCAACGGCCTAATCGGCGTCGGCATCAAGAAGCGCCTCATGAGCTCACTCGAGCACAAAGCTGGAAACTGGACGAAAGAGCTACCGTCTGTCCTGTGGAGCTTACGTACTACGCCAAACAGCTCCACCGGCTACACACCATTCTTCATGGTGCACGGAGCTGAGGCCGTGCTCCCAGCCGAAGTACGCCACCAGGCTCCACGAGTCGTCGCTTACAGCGAAGCCGAGTACACGACTGCACTCGAAGACGCTGTCGACACACTCGACGAAGCTCGGGATATAGCAGCAGCTCGATCAGCGGTGTACTAGCAGAGTTTCCGCAACTATCACAGCCGCCGGCTGCGCCCAAGGTCCTTCGTCGAAGGAGACCTCGTCTTGCAACTCAAGCAAAAGCGACCGAACAAACTCGAGTCACCATGGGAAGGACCCTACGTCATCACCGAAGTCATCCCAGGTGGCGCCTATCGCCTCAAGCACGTGGAGTCTGGAGTCGCATACTCCAACCCATGGAATATCTCGCACCTGCGACGATTCTACCCGTAGCGATCTACCCCCTTTTTACTTTCAATAAGGCTTTCAGCCAAGGCTACCCAGCCGAACCATGTACCTCCTCCATTACGATTTAAATAAAAGCTAAGTGTCTCGCCCCAACCTTCGGTTGACTATTTTCTGCAACTTTATTACATGCTACAAACGCACTCGGGGGGCTCCCCCCACCTCACGATTTCATCGACTGAGGACCAAACGTGTACACCTGAGTAGCTGACCACGTCAGGCAAACGAAAAGGACACGTACTCAATCAAAGCACTACGTGCTCACAAACAATAAAACCTTTACAACAAAGGGCACAAACACACCCAGCCGAAATATACAAATTTTACATCTCTCTGTCTATTTTCAGGTCCTACCTATTCTGAAGAATAACCTGAGCACGCTGCTCAAACAAATCTACAATCTGTTCGGCATACTGCCTTACAGCCGCGTAATGCGGACGCATGTTCCACTCGCCACCATCCGGTCGAAGAGGTGGCCCAGCTGCCACAGCAGCCAAATCTATGTCAGGGCGGTGCACCCTCATAAGAGACAAGGCAGCTTTCACTCCTGCGACGAGCTGCTGCCGCACCAGCTCCTTGACATTGCTGGCACTCCGAAACCTCGACAGAAGACCTGCGAGGGTCGTCGGCACAGCATCCAAAGGAAACATGACGTGCAGCACCGAGGAAAGTGACGTCTGCACCTGGCGGAGCACCCGCGAAACCTGATAGACACGATCCTGCACCGTCGCCAGAACCATGGCGCGATCGCGATCCATCCAGAAGAAGCCGCCGGCCTCCATGTCCTGTTGAGTCAAGCAATTGACTCGAACAGCGACACGCTCCTTTTCTTCCCTCGGAGCAAGATTGGCACCTGCGACAACCGCACAAAACAAGAATAAGGCCAGCAGGCTCACCCGAAGAAATGAACTATAGCCCGAAAGAAGGATCAACGTACATTGCAGTTGCTCGGACAGCCGACCCAGCTCCGCCATCAAATACTCCTCTCTGGCTGCACCACGATATGCCTTGGATTTCCAAACGTCGGCGCGACCGCGTAACCCGAGCAAATCCCTCTCCAAGATGCGCACACGATCTCGAAGAAAGGCGAGCTGCGAGGAATCATCCAATGACGGTTGTAAGGGCCTTTCGGATGAAGTGTCAACTGGGTCAGCACCCGAAGGAACCTATAGCAGCAGAAAAAAGAAAGAAACATAGACATTCAGCCAAGGATGGAGTCCAACTCGGAGAAATTCATTCATAAGGCCACTGCGTGGCACAAGGATGGTACTACAAAAGATATTTACAACAAAAGTAAACTACATACTACCCTACATCTACTATGCCAAAGGCGCAGGACACTGAGTCGCCTCAGAGCCAGACTGCCTAGCTTTGGCCTCGCCCTGCTGCCGCAGCGCATACTCAGACAACAAGTCAATGAGCTTGGGCCCATATCGTCTACAGCGAGCGGAGTAGGCAGCGAAGGCTACCTCGGATCAATCCGTAGCCGTCGGCATCCGAGAAGTGATCTGAGGCAAGTCCAGCTCCGCCCCAGCCGCCATGGCCATCGCCAGCCCGACGGACGCGCCGATGCCCTTCTGCTTGCGCTTGTACGCCGCAAGCGCTTCGGTTGACAGAGCCTCTGCCAGGGCATCCACATCTTCAAGGGCCGCGCCCTTCGGGAAGAGCTCCTAGTAGAAGCGACCAAGGACTTCTTTCGCCTTGGCAAGAGAGTTGACGACGGTGCTGCAGCGGTCTTCGATCGCCACAGTGGCATCATCTAGAGCACTCCCGTGCTCCAGAGCACCGCGGTCGAACTCGATGCATGCGGCATCTGAGACAAAAATGAAGAAACGCATGAAGAAAGGCAACATAGAAGAAGACCCGTAAAAAAGGAAGCAAGTACAAAAATCCAGCACTCACCCGAAATAGCCTTGGCCGCAGCCATGAGCTTCTCCGCCACCCCTCTTTCACGAGCAGCCGCAACGGTGGCCAGCTGCTCCTCACGATCTGCGGCCTCGTGCTGCAGATGCTCCTTCGCTTCGGCTGCCTTCGACAGCTCCAGCTCAAGGCGCTCTTTTGCGCCAACGGCAGCTTCGGCCTTCTGCTCTGATTGGCCAAGGCTCTTTTTAAGAGCGTCGACCTCACGGAGAGAGTCGTTATGCTCCTCTGCATTTAAGACAAGCAAGTGTCAAAGAACAGTACAAGATAAACATGAGAAGTACTAAAAGGCAGACGAATACCTTGAAGCTGCCGCAGTTTCGCCTCCAGCGTCAGGCGTTCCTCCACCAGCCGCTTGGCCTCTTGGACAAAAGGCTGCAGAAAAGGGCAATAGCAGTAAGAACAGGACTCGGGGGCTACGCCCAACCCAAAGAAGCAAAAACAAAATCAGCACACGAAGACACTCGGGGGCTCCCCCGTGACAGGAAGAAGAAAACTTACGTGCTCCGAAGGCGAGCCCGAAGGCTCGCCTGCGAAATTCTGAGGCGCAACCACCAGCCTCTCCCGCACAGGAGGATCTGGAGCGGCGCCACCCGAAGTCGCCACCGTCTGAGGAGGAGGCGACGCAATGTTCGACTCCCCCATCATCTCCCCCGCGCCATCACTAGAGCCGTCGGAGGATTGCCTGCATACGAAGCCAATCAACATAGGTGCAAACATCATAAAGAGAAAAGGACAACAGTACAACAAGAAAACTTACGAGCCCAGTGCGCTAAGGTCGAAGATAGGAGAAGCCCTTCGGGCCCTCTTCTCCTCTTTCTTCTCTTCCTTCTTCTCCTTCTTCTTTTCTTCCTTCTTCCGCTTTGCTGGCGGGTGCGGTGCAACAGCCCGCACAGGAATGGCAGGAAGGGGAGAGGAAGAACCTCCATGACCTTCATCATGACGCTCAAGGCCTAGAGGATTTCTGGGAGTCGGAGGAGTTGAGGCATCCGAAGACTCGCTCGAGCTCCGTGATCGCTTGCGCGTATGGTCCTCACTCGACTCGTCGGCATCCTCCGCCGGAGATCGCGCCGACGGAAGCTCGGACACGGAATCCACCACTTCATTATCCGGGGCATTCGGATACCTTTCGGGCAATGGTGGTACCATGCCCGGTACTTTGAAGCTCTACAAGATGAGAAGAAACTTTGTTAGCAAACAAAGGAAACAAAAGCACACTCAACAAAAATAAAAAGGGAAGCACTACGTGCACAAATCTACACCTTTGGCACGACCAACGTCGAAGAAAAGGGAGGATTCAGCGACTTCCCCGGGATTTCTTCTCCGGCCTTGAACTTCAGCAGCACGGGAAGATCCTTGTCAAGATTCCCCTCGGAGATTTTCTCACTCGAAACCCTCGTCGGATCCCGGCGCCCGGAATAAAGAAACATCGGGTGCGCCCTCGCTTGGAGCGGCTGCACCCGACGCTCAAGAAACGTCCGGATGATGTCCACGCCGTTCACCTCCTTCTCAGGAATCAGTTGGAGATCCTCCACCCGACGGTAAAGGGCCTCTATCTCCTCCACCTCACCGTCTAAGATTTGGTTTTTCCAAGACCTTTTCTTCTCAATCTTTTGGGAGGGGTCAAAGGGAACAAGACCAAAATCTTTCCCAGGCAAAACGGAGTCACAGATGTAAAACCATCGCCTCCGCCAATACTGGACAGACTCGGACATGGAAAAGGAAAAGAATTGCACATTGGGACTGAGAGAGATGATGAAACCCCCAATAGGATATACACCATCCGAACCAGATTGCCTCTTCACGGAATAAAGCTTCCGGAAGAGGCCAAAGTGTGGCTCAATGCCAAGCCAACACTCGCAAAACGTGATAAAACACGCAATGTGGAGAAGGGAGTTGGGAGACAGATGATGGAGTTGAACCCCATAGAAGAAGAGCAGTCCACGGAGGAAGTCGTGGACCGGAAAATAAAACCCGCGAATCACGAAGGCAACAAACATAACCCAGAACCCAGATGGGGGACGGGGGATTACCTCATTGCCGGGGAGTCTCACGGCCGTCGTGTCTTGCGGGATCAGGCCCCGCTCGCGCAGTTTGCGGAGATCGCTCTCCCGCATTTCTGATTGCCGCCAGCCACCATCGGTGACGCGAGCAGTGGCGGTGCCCTTTTTGCCTCCGGCGGCGCTGGTCCCAACCGCATATGAGGACTTCTTTGTTTTCCCCATGGCGCTACGGCGGTGGTGGCGATGCCAAAGCAGAAAGAACAGAGGAAATGTGGAAGAAAGTCGCAGCGCGCAGCAAGAATAGCTCAAGAACAAGAAGGCAGTGTAGAGATGAACTGGTGCGGTGAAAAACAAACCACGATTTCACTATGGATTATAACAGCGAAGACGACGCACCCTGGCCGTCCATCGAGAAGACCTAACGCCAACGGTAGATCTGGCCGTACACGTGTCAGCACCAAAATGAACCGTCGTTACCACGCCGTCCACTACGCGCGGTAATCGAGGAGACGCCGTAATCATCTCCACGCAGCGCATGACCAGTCAATTCAAAGTCAGCAAGTGGGACCCACGCTTCGTCTAGTCAAGTCATCTCTGGCGCAGCAGATGCTTGAGGTCATCGATCGTAAGCACTAACGTCATCAAAAGCTATACTAGCACCACTTCGGCTCCACAGCTAAAAGTACTCACTCGAATCTATGATTCGACTAAATACTCGGGGGCTACTCCTATCAGGAGCGCTGGCCGCCCACCCGACAGACAAATGAGGACAAAATTACTTCTCTGAGTCCTACGTCGAGTCTACGACTCCACTACGGACTCGGGGGCTACTCCCACAGGGAGGATGGATTTAAGCATCCAAAAAATTTCGAGTCCTGTGGACTTAACGACAGAAAACAATGCTTGAACTAAAGTCTCCGTTCGAGTCTACGACTCGAATAGACACTCGGGGGCTACTCCCATAGGGAGCGCTGGTCGCGCACCCTATGAAATCTTCGACTGCGATCTTACGGATCAGCACGCAAAAAGTTTTTGGCAACTCTGCCCCAACAAAAATGCTAAGTGAGTAACAAATCTCCTTGGCCACCCGAAGCACCTCCGCGGTGACAAACATTCGGATGATGTGTCTGCGACACAAATATAAGACCTACAGATATCATCTGATGGCCTGGCAACGCACCTGACTGCGCTCTGCTAGTTTGAAGCCGTATCAGCAGGTACGATGAAAAATCCTGACGGACGCGTTGGGTACACCAATTAAAACCACTGGAATTCCACTCCTGTAAGTCCTCTGCGGCCTGAGTCGAATTACGCCAGCATATGTTCTAGGTCCGGGTTGAGGGACCCGAACTTGAAGAAGATCGTGTCGTTTCGTCCTAAAACAGTTAACTGACCCTGATCCGTCGGGTGAGTCAGGCACACGCATCAACAATCCCTACGCTCATATACTATTAAAACATAGTTGCACCCAAAGAATGGAAGAGTCCTCAGCCGAATCTACTATTCGACTGATCACTCGGGGGCTACTGACATGGTTATACCCTACGGGTACGTGATTTTAGCATACCTGGTCTAGCCCAAGGAAGGCCCACAGCAGATATACGCCGGCCCATGAAGATTTTCGGGTGGCCAAGGCCCATGACACCTTCGGATCCTTGGAGAGCAAGACTAGCGGAGATAGGAAATTCAAAGGGGTAAAACCCTAGAACTTGTAACCGACTAGCACTATGCCCGGGACCTGCCTAAGTCTATATAAAGGCCAGGAGGGTACGTCCTAGATCCCTCGACTCATACTTTTCGCACACGCATCCACGCCAGATCGAATCTGCGCACCCTGTAACCTTCGGTTCCACCGTAATCAAGAGCAGACAAGCAGGAGTAGGGTTTTTCCCTCCGGGGGCCTGAACCTGGGTAAATCTCGTGTCCCCTGGTTGCTTGTCTGTTAACCGTGCCACGATCTCCAGCATCCCCATCTTCTCCAAAACCCAAGTCCATAACAATGGGGATTAAACCTCGTCACATATGATGTCTTGTGAGTAGTTCGTTTAGTTCTTGAGGACATGGGAGAAGTCATGTTGTTAGTAGTGAATCTGTGATGAGTTATTATTCAATGGTTTAGTATTTAAGTTATGGTGCTATTCTTCTAGTGGTGTCATGTGAACATCAACTACATGACACTTCACCATTTATGGGCCTAGGGGGATGCATTGTGTATTTGGCTACTAATTGTGGGGTTGTCGGAGTGACAGAAACCTGAACCCCCGTTAGGACACCTTTCACAAGGGAGTGTAGGATCTCAGAGTTTAAGGATGTGGTTAGATTTATATCTTAATTACTTTCCTATAGTTACAGATGTTTGCAGGGGGTTTAATCACAAGTATGTATTAGTCCAAGTACGGTCGATACATTAGCATAGGTTCACCCACACAACACTTACAACACCAGAGAAGAGTACTCGGCTATTTGAAGCGAAAGCACTTGACAGAATTCCCATGTGTCCTCGAGAACGTTTGGTCCTTATAAGTATTTCCACCGGCTTGTCCTTTGCTAAGAAAGGATTGGGTCACTTGCTCCGTTTGTTCATTAATTTTGTTACTTTCTCCTTGTTTTGTTGCCTTGTCAGAAAACCACTAAAAATCCATTTTCTAAGTATTCACAGGGATTTCCTGCTCCATACCACTATTCAGCACCTTGTGCTCCTTGTTGGGATCTACACTCCTATTTATCAAAAGTACTACGGTACACCCCCTATACTTGTGGGTCATCAAGACTATTTTCTAGAGCCGTTGCCTCGGAGTGAAGCGTTATTGAAGAGTGGAACTGGTAAGGGGAACTTTTACTATGAGTATTGCTTTTGTTACTGCTTGTTACTTTGTTTCCAATATGGATAACCCACTTGGTTTTCTGTTTGGGAAAACTACTACCACTACTAGGGTAGTAGATGAACCACCTCCTATTGAGATAGATCCTTTTAAGATCCTACAAGTATTGTTAATCTTGTTATGGATAATTATTATTTTGGGGATGGAACCGTCCATCCCGGTGATCACTTGTTTTTTATCCATAAATTATGCGGGTTGTTTAAGTGTGCAGGTATCACAACTGAATAGGTGAAGAAGAAGTTACTCTCCATATCCTTGAAAGGGAGAGCTGAAGAATGGTATAAGCTGTTGAAGAATGGACAATTCATGGAATGGGAGGAGATGGCATCTCTCTTTTACTCTAAATTTTATCCTCCCAGTGAGATTCATAAGGATAGAAATCTTATATATAACTTTTGGCCTCTTGATGGAGAGAGTACAGCTCAAGCTTAGGGGAGATTGAAGTTACTAATGCTTAAATGTCCTATTCATGAACTCCCTAACAATATTATTCTCAATAACTTTTGTGCTAGGCTTTCTCTTCATGATAAAGATTTACTAGATGCTTCTTGTGCTGGATCATTCATACGTATGAAGGAAGAAGCTAAATGGGATCTCTTAGACCATATTCAAGATAACACCGAAGCTTGGGAGAATGACAAAGGAAGAAAGTCAGGTATAAGCTATGATTATGAATGAATTAAATCTTTTATGGGAACCGATGACTTCCATGATATTAGTAATGAGTTTAGTCTTGATTCCCAAACTATTGCCAACTGTTTTAAGGCCTTTGCCACTTACATAGAAATTCCCAAAAAGAAGTGGAATAAGTACCATGCTCCTTATAAAGATGTTGTTAGTCATGTTCCAGTTAGAAGTACTCAAGTTTTTACTACTAATCATATTGTGCCTAAACCTCATGTTGAAAAAATGCCTTTTCCAGCTAAGGTAAAGGAGTATTCTATGATTATTAGTGCAAATAACAAAGGTACCATGAAAACTATGGAGCCTGGTAAGCAATTGAATGTTGAACCTGTGGTAGCTATTGTGGAAGACCCTGTCACTAGAAATAGAGAGGATGAGCACATTGTCTTCTGTGAAGACGCTTCTAATATTATTTCTCATCCTATTAAGGTTAGAAAAGCTAGTGTTCTTGTGCTTTCTATTAAAATTGGTGATCATTGTTACTATGGTTTATGTGATATTGGTGCTAGCTCTAGTGCTATTCCTTATGAACTTTAAAGGGAAATTATGCATGAGATTGGTCCTTGCGAGATTGAGGACATTGATGTGGTTATTCACCTTGCTAACAAGGAAACCATTTTCCCCATTGGCATTATAAGAGATGTGGAGGTTCTCTGTGGGAAGATTAAGTATCCTGCTGATTTTCTAGTGCTTAATTCAGCAGCTAGCAAAACTTGTCCTATCATTTTTGGTAGACCTTTATTGAATACTTGTGGAGCTATTATTGATTGTAAGAAGGAAAAATTGTTAACTAAGTTTTATGGAGATTCTTATGAGTTTAAATTTTCCAAATTTTCTAAAGCTCCTTGTGAAAATAGCTTGCCTAATAAAGATTTCAGGATGGAACAACTTGCTTCTATTGATCCGGTTTATGACCTTGGACCTCTTTTTGATGACTGTAAGTATGCTTATTCTGATGATAAAGTTGTTTCCAGTGACAGTTATATTATCAACTTTATTCAAAGTGCTACTGAAAGTTATTATGAGAGAGGGAAACACGGTTTTATGCATCTCAATAATGTTAAGTTTCCCTGTTTTATGTTGAAAGCTTTGAAGTTGCATCTGTTTTGTCGTCCTATGCTAGTGGCTTTTTGTTTCAACAATTCATTTTCTCGTGATACCCCTGTGCATAGGAAGTGGGTTAGACTCAAATGTGTTGGTTATTTTCTTCTTGATGCTCTCTTTCACTTCAAATATATATGTCCTTTGTGAACATCTTTGGAAGTTTCAAGCCTAACTTAAAGGCATTAAAGAAAAGTACTTGTTGGGAGATAACCCAAGAGTTTTGTCGAGTATTGGAAGTTATTACATCTGTAATAACCGCTTCTTATCCTTTTTATTTTGGTTTTTGTGTCAAGTTCAACTACTTTTGTGAAGTAGAGGAGTTGTGAAAAGTGGCTGTCCTAGGACAGATTTTTGTTCTGTATTGTAAAAATTCGTGAGGAAGCTCAGTACGTCGGATGAATCTGAATTTTTCTGAGATTGTTCTCCAAGTTGTTACCCAACTTTCATCAGTTTTGCACTTTTTGATTTGAGCAACAGAAGGTCTTCGAAAAAATCAATCTTTACCTGCTAGTCTGTTTTGACAGATTTCTGATATCATTTGCATTTGCCTCTTACAGAAGCTTTTGTTTTGATGGGTTTTCAGTTGAAGTGTTTACCAAAGTTTTATTGTTTTTGCGTACACTAATGTTTTCATTGAGTTTGTGCAAGGGTTTTGTAAGAAGGAAATTTTTAGGAGAAAGAGAAAAGGAATCTGCAGAGTTCGTCTTTGAATAGGTAAAAGTGGTGAAAACAGAAGATTCGTGAAACCCCAATATTTTTATATTTTTGATATTTTTAATACATAAGGGAAGTTGAGAGACAAAACTAAAGAGGAAACGGAGCCCGGGGTGGACAAATCCACCCCATGCGTGGGCCCAGCCTGGCCGCGCCTGAGGGGGGTGTTCCCCCCTCGAACTCCGTCTTCACCTTGTTTCCGTGTCAAAACGTTCCTTATGCATTGAAACTTCATAATATATAACCCCCCCCCCCGGATCCCCTGAGGTTCGTGCATCGTTTTCTCGTCGTGTTTTCGTTTCAATCTATTTCTATTAGGAAATCTTCTCAAGTTTAGAGCGCCATGGCCTCCACCAACGACAAAGGCAAGAAGCCCGTGGAGATAGAGTTGGAAGAACAAACCAGCGCAGGAACAAGGGGAAGGAAACCTACTTTTGTAGGAGCAATTAACACTGCGGATGCTTTTTTCTTATCACATGCAGGGAATCGTAGCCTTTGGTCCAGACTTCAGATACTGCCCCGAGGCAGCGGAAGCCCTTCGAACCACTGATGAATTTTGTGAAATATACCATGCTTTGAGGATAAAGGTGGATGAACTTCAAGAGGAGAACAATAAGCTTCGTAAGATGCTGGAGGGTTTTCTTATTCTAAACAAGGGGGCAACACCACCACCACCGAAGGAGTAATTCGTCATCAGGTTTGGCATCCCCTTGGCTTGTTCCAAGCTTGGGGGAGTGTCACGGTATCACCACCATTATCTTTTACCTTTTTAGTGGATTCATATCTATGGTAGAGGGGTTATCTTATAGTTTGGTTTGAATGTGGAAGTATCTCTCCTTTAGTTTATTATCTTTGTATCCCTTGGTGTGAGTGCCTTTATTGAATATTAATGAGAAGTCTCATCTTTTACTTTTTGCACTTCTTATTTTAGTTTGCAATCTCTATTATATGATGGATCTTGTTGATCAGTATTGGCACCACTTTGGGAGCATCAAGTGGGTCTAAATTGGTTTTGGAAAACCGAGTTCTGGTCAGTAGCATTACTATGAAAGAGAAAAAGAAAAAAAAGCTTACAGGTATTTTGTATCATTTGTTTTCTTTCTTGTTGGCTCATAAGCTTAGTATTCTTTATTTAAGATTCTTGTGTGTCTTCAAGGAAGATTGCATGTTTGGCTTTATTACTTGTATGTTTTCTTGTTTCTTTCAACTCTCTTTCTTGCTACCCAGCCTTGCTAGCCAAAAACCTGTTTTGAGAAGGCATACTTCTCATTTTTTCAAATCCCTTTGAACCAAAACTTTTGCCATTTGTGTCCACCATATCTACCTAGTAGATTTTGCTATTCCAAGAAAATTCTCAAGCTTCATCTACCTTTCCAATTAAAAAGTATTTTGTTATGTGAAAACTAGTTAGTAAAGCTCTCACGAACTTGATGGCACACCTTATTTACTTGCCCCTAATAGACTTGAACCATTGTGAACATCGAAGTTGTATATGCTTGCATCTATACGTTGGAATTAGCAGAACTGTGCTGTCACGGGGAAAATTTTCAACATTGCACTTGTACTCTATAAAAAGTTGATATCGTGCTCTTTTGTTTATGGATGTCAACAGTGTGAAATAAAGAGGGAACTTGTAAGTCCATGGAGTTTGTATCCTGTGTTAGAGAAATGCCTGGGCCTAATCATGGTGGAAACTTGCAGCATTACCATAGTGAGCTATCTATGAAGCATCTGAAGGGAACATGCCCTGAGAGGCAATAATAAAGTGTTTAGTATGTGTATTCCAAGTATATGATAGATGTTTATTTTGCATGCTATAATTGTATTAATACGGAAACGTTAATACATGAGTGTTTAATAAACAAACCGAATGTTCCTAGTTATGCCTCTCTCATAAACTAGTTCATTGATTAACAAGATGATCACAGTTTCCTGATCATAGACATTGGATGTTGTTAATAACGAGATCACAACATTAGTGTAATGATGTGATGAACATTCATCCGAAGTATAGCATTATGATCAAAGTCATTGAGTTTATATTGCTATAAACAACTTACGAAGTGATCCTAATCCATAGACCATGAGATCATGCCAATCACTAACACCGGAAGAGTTTCTTGTTGACATCAAACGTCACACCATAACTGGGTGATTATAAAGATGGCTTCAAAGCTACGAAAGCGTTATGTTGAGAATCATGGATCAAGAGTGGAATTTGTTTATCCCGATGACGGATAGATATACTCTGGGCCCTCTCGGTGATATCACATTGGTTAGCTTGCAAGCAAGTGATTTGATCACTAGAATGTTATATCACGTGAACGAGAAAAGAGTGCATGTCAGTAACAAGATCAAACTAGGTATGGAGATACCGATGATCGAATCTCGGACATGTAATTTATCCTGAAACAAAGGGATTACGATACAAGCGTAAAAGGTTTTGACGACCACAGGAAAGTCATCATTGAATGTGTGGGAGTCAGTATGGATCTTCAGGTCCCGCTACTGATTATTGATCGGAGAAGGGTCTCGATCATGTCCGCATTATTTGTGAACCATAGGGTGACACACTTAAGGGACACTAACATCCAGTTGGAGCAAATGTTTCATGCCTGAAAGAATAACAAGCGCAGGAATTTATTTCACTAGATACCGAAACAGGTTTTCGGGTGAAATTGCAGAAAGTGGTTTTGCATGTGAAATATAATTCTAGCAAGGGGTTATATGTGAATGTTCGTCATTAAAGTAATTGACAAAATTCTGAATAAATAAAATAGTTTTATTTAAGGAGAGTTTGTATTAAATTTGGTGGAAATTTAATAGCAAGTTTGAGTGGGATTTTGAGTGGAGGAAATTGAAAGGGTTTTTGTGAGCGGAGTGTCCACCCACATGAATGAATGAGGGGAGGGGCAGCCCCCATGGCCGGTGGCCACCCCCTTGGGTGCCCCCTCCTGCCGGTGGCCAACCCCTTGGGTGCCCCCTCCTCCTATAAAAGGCACCCCTCTCCCTCTCTCTCACTCACACCTCCTCGTGAAGGATCTCTCTCCTCCTCTAGAATTTACCCCCCATGGTCTCGGACTAGCGAGATACATGTTCCCGGTGGCTATCGGCAAGAAAGGGTTGTGCTTCCTCTGCATCGCTGGAGAGAGGAGGCGGAGGTTGCTCAATGTCTTGTACGTGTGTGCGAGCACGGATGCGCTTCTGCTTTGCGGCGCTAGGACTTCCCCTCGATCTTGAGATCGGCAAGAGATTGTCTACATCAACCACGAGTTCAACTCGTTAAGCTTTGTCGGTCTTCAAGGGTATGTTCTCTACGGATATACATCTGCCCGTTGTTTGTATCTAGTAGATAGATCTTGGTACATAGTTCCCACCATAGGAAAAATTTTGTTTTCTATGCTGCGAACCCTACAGTGGTATCAGAGCTGGATCTATGCGTAGATACTTTACACGGGTAGTACACATATGAGTATGTGGGCGATGATGATCATGTTGTTGCTCCTTAGTTGTAATTTTGGATATTGGTGTCATAGTGGGATGAAGCGGCCCGGACAAACTTTACATGTCCTCGCACATGAGACCTGTTCCACGCTTGACATGCAACTAGTTTGCATAAGTGGCTAGCGGGTGTCTGTCTCTCCTACTATAGTCAATATCTATTTTTCAACGAGTTGTCAAAAATTTGGTTATCCTCGTTGTGGTTCATGTTCGTAGGTAAGAACGGTTCTATCTGCGAAATCCCTAAGCCACGTAAAACTTGCAATGGATAAATTAGAGGCGTCTAGTTTAGATTGTTGCTGGGCTAGTGTTATGATATGGTAATGTTGTAAGTAGAAGTATGAGATGATACTCTTACAACACACATAGTGTGTAAGTTCCATAGACCTTGGACTTACACATAAAGGTATGATAGTGATCATACCACGGTGCACATGATAGAGATCATATGCGGGAACCATATCATTTCACTAATAAACATGTGATGTTTGATAGCATCTTATATTGCTTATTTAGCGCTTTATTAGCATAATAAGATGATCCCTCATTTAAATATTAAGATAAGAATGTGTTCTTCCTTTAGTATGCACCGATTATGTTTTCGTCGCTCCAAGACATCACGTGATGATCGGGTGTTCTTGGATCCACGACCATATATCGGGTGTAAGAATGTTACACACGCGAATACTAAGGTTCTAACTTGGCGAGCCTAGCATGTACAAACATGGCCTCGGAACACGGACAGAAAGGTTAAGAATGAGTCATATAGTAGATATGATGCCCATTTGATGCTCGCCTTTGAAGCTACACCGACTCACGTGATGATCGGACTTGGTGTAGTGGATTTGGTTCATGTAATCACCAAAAAAGCACGAGGGATGTCGTTTTTGATTGGGAGTTCATTCGTAATGTGGATTAGTTGAACTCAATCTATCATAAACTTAGTCTAAACTTTACAAATTCTGTTGTAGATGGCACCACCTGCTTTTAATTTCAATGTGTTCATGGAGAAAGAGAAACTTGCAACAAACGGTAGCAACTTTACTGAATGGGCCATGAATTTGAGGATTCTCCTCTCTACTGCACAAAAGAAATATGTGCTAGAAGCACCGCTAGGCCCCCAACCTTTTGAGGATGCCCTTGACGAGGAGAAGAATGTCTATCAGACTCGTCAGGAGGACCACAACTTAGTTCATTGCGGCATATTGTATGGGCTAGAGCCGGAACTTGTTCCGGAAACAGCAATGCATTTGATGCAATGGGTGAGTTGAAAATTATTTTCGACACACATGCTGCTGTAGAGAGATAAAATGCTTCAGAAAAGTTCTTTAGTTGCATGATGGAAGAGCACAACTCCGTTAGTGAGCATGTACTCAAGATGTCGGGTTACGCCGATAAGCTTGTGTCCTTGGGAATATCGATTCCCATTGACTTAGGCATCCATCGTGTTCTACAGTCTCTGCCACCTAGCTATAAGAGCTTCGTGATTAACTATAATATGCAAGGCATGAAGAAGTCTCTCCCCGAGCTTCTGTCAATGTTTAAAACTGCAGAAGTGGAGATCAAAAAGGAACATCAAGTGTTGATGATCAATAAGAACACTGGTTTCAAGAAAGACAAAAAGGGAAAACGGAAGGGAAGTAAGGGTGGCAAGCCGGTTGCCGTGCCTAAAAAGAAACCCCGAGTTGGACCTAAGTCTGATACCGAGTGCTACTAATGTAAGGGGACTAACAACTGGAAGCACAACTGCCCCAAGTATTTGGCAGACAAGAAGGCCGGCAAGGCAAACAAAGGTATATATGATATACATGTTATTGATGTGTACTTGACTAGTGCTCGCAGTAGCACCTGGGTATTTGATACCAGTTCAGTTGCTAATATTTGTAACTCGAATCAGGGGTTGCGAAACAAGCGACCGCTAGCAAGGGGTGAGGTCAAGATGCGTGCCGGCAATGGATCAAGCGTTGATGTGATCGCCGTCGGAACGCTGCCTCTCCATTTGCCATCGGGATTAGTAATAAACTTAAAGAATTGTTATCTGGTGCTAGCACTGAGCATGAACATTGTATCTGGATCGTGTTTGATGCGAAGTGGTTATTCATTTAAATCCGAGAACAATGATTGTTCTATTTATATGACTGAAATCTTTTATGGTCATGCACCGATGATGAATGGTTTATTTCTTTTGGATCTCGATAATAATGTTACACATATTCATAATGTTGATGCTAAAAGAATTAAACTAAATGATGATATATCCGCATATATGTGGCACTGCCGTCTAGGTCATATTGGCGTTAAATGCATGAATAATCTCCATTCGGATGGACTTTTGGAATCACATGATTTTGAATCATTTGATACATGTGAGCCATGCCTTATGGGTAAGATGACTAGAACGCTGTTTTCCGTTTCAATGGAGCGGGCGACAGATTTATTGGAAATCATACATTCTGATGTATGTGGTCCAATGAGTGTGTCGGGGCGAGGTGGATATCGTTATTTTGTTACTTTCACGGATGATTTGAGTAGATACGGTTATATCTACTTGATGAAACACAAGTCTGAAACCTTTGAAAAGTTCAAGGAATTTTAGAATGAAGTGGAAAATCATCGTAATAGAAAGATCAAATTTCTACGGTCCGACCATGGAGGTGAGTATCTAAGTTACGAGTTTAGCACTCACATGAAAGAGTATGGAATTGTTTCACAACTCACACCTGCCGGAACACCACGGCGAAATGGTGTGTCGGAACGTCGTAATCGTACTTTATTAGATATGGTTCGATCTATGATGTCTCTGACGGACTTGCCATTGTCATTTTGGGGTTATGCACTAGAAACTGTTGCATTCACGTTAAACCGGGCACCATCTAAATCTGTTGAAAAGACACTGTATGAATTATGGTTTGGAAACAAACCTAAGCTGTCATTTCTTAAAGTTTGGGGATGCGATGTTTATGTGAAGAAACTTCAACCAGATAAACTCGAACCCAAAGCGGAAAATGCGTCTTCATAGGATACCCTAAGGAAACTATTGGGTATTCCTTCTATCACAGATCCGAGGGCAAGGTTTTTATTTCAAAGAATGGATCCTTTCTAGAGAAATAGTTTCTCATGAAAGGTGTGAGTAGTCGGAAGGTAGAACTCGAAGAGGTTATTGAACCTTCTCTTCAAAGTATGGCGAGTAGCGCAGCGCCGGAAGTCGTCCCGGAGTTGGCTTCACCAGTTGAAGAAGGAACTAATGATAATGATCATGAAACTCCAGAAGAGAGTACTACCAAACCTCGCAGGTCTAGCAGGACGCGTGCAGCTCCCGAGCTATACGGAAATCCTGTCATGAATTTCATGGTTGATGAAAATGATGACCCTGTGATGTATGAAGAAGCGATGATGAGCCCGTATTCCAACAAATGGTTATAAGCCATGAAATCCGAGATGGAATCCATGTATGAAAATCAAGTTTGGAACTTGGTGGACGTTCCTCACGACCGAAAGGCCGTGGAGAACAAATGGATTTTCAAAAGGAAAACTGATGCTGATCGTAATGTGACCGTCTATTTAGCTCGACTTGTCACAAAGGTGTTTCGACAAATTCAAGGAGTTGACTACGATGAGACATTCTCTCTCGTAGCGATGCTAAAGTCAGTTAGGATTATGTTAGCAATTGCTGCATATTTCGATTATGAGATATGGCAGATGGATGTCAAAACCGCGTTTCTCAATGGTAATATTGAAGAAGAGTTGTATATGATACAACCAAAGTGTTTTGTCGATCCTAAGGATGCTAACAAGGTGTGCAAGCTTCAACGATCCATCTATGGATTGAAGCAAGCATCACGAAGTTGGAATCTCCGCTTTGATGAGGTGATCAAAGAGTTTGGATTTGTCCAAACTTATGGAGAAGCTTGTATTTACAAGAAAGTGAGTGGGAGCAATGTGGCATTTATGATACTATATGTGGATGACATATTATTGATTGGAAATAATATAGATCTTTTAAACAGTGTTAAAAGTTATCTAAACATCAAATTTTCAATGAAGGACCTAGGTGAAGCGTCATACATATTAGGCATAAAGATCTATAGAGATAGATCTAGGCGCCTAATAGGGCTATCGCAAAGTACATACCTTGATAAGATTTTAAAGAAGTTTAAAATGGAAGATAGTAAGAAGGGGTTCTTACCTTTGACACAAGGCACGACATTGAGTAAGACTCAAAGTCCGGCTACGGCGGAAGAAAGAGAGAAAATGGACAAAGTCCCCTATGCTTCAGCCATAGGCTCTATAATGTACGCCATGCTATGTACAAGACCAGATGTGGCACATGTTATTAGTTTGACTAGTAGGTACCAATCGGATCCAGGTTCGGAACACTAGAAAGCGGTCAAGAATATCCTTAAGTACTTGCGAAGAACTAAGGATTTGTTTCTTGTATACGGAGGTGAAGAAGAGCTCATCGCTAAGTGTTATGTCGACGCTAGCTTTGACACCGATCCAGATGACTCTAAGTATCAATCCGGATACGTATTTCTCATGAATGGCGGAGCGGTTATTTGGAGTAGCTCCAAACAACCTGTGGTGGCGGGATCAACAATGGAGGCCGAATATGTTGCTGCTTCGGAAGCGGCCCAGGAAGCAGTTTGGACGAAGGAGTTCATATCCGAACTAGGTGTGGTTGCAAACATGTTAGACCCAATGGTGATCTATTGTGACAACAATGGTGTCATTTCCAATGCCAAAGAACCAAGGTCTCACAAGCATTCCAAGCATATTAAGCGCCGGTTTCACTCCGAGCATGTCAAGGATGGAGATATAAAGATTTGTAAAGGACATAAGGATCTCAATGTAGCAGATCCGTTGACTAAAACTCTCCCTAGAGCAAAACATGATCTACACCAGAACTCCATGGGTGTTAGATACATCACTATGTAACAAGATTATTGTCTCTAGTGCAAGTGGGAGACTAAAGAGAATATGCCCTAAGAGGCAATAATAAAGTGTTTACTATGTGTATTCCAAGTATATGATAGATGTTTATTTTGCATGCTATGATTGTATTAATACGGAAACGTTAATACATGTGTGTTTAATAAACAAACAGAAAGTTCCTAGTTATGCCTCTCTCATAAACTAGTTTGTTGATTGACAAGATGATCACAGTTTCCTGATCATAGACATTGGATGTTGTTAATAACGAGATCATAAAATTAGTGTAATGATGTGATGAACATTCATCCGAAGTATAGCATTACGATCAAAGTCATTGAGTTTATATTGCTATAAACAACTTACGAAGTGATCCTAATCCTTAGACCATGAGATCATGCCAATCACTAACACCAGAAGAGTTTCTTGTTGACATCAAACGTTACACCGTAACTGGGTGATTATAAAGATGGCTTCAAAGCTACTAAAGTGTTATGTTGAGAATCATGGATCAAGAGTGGAATTTGTTCATCCCGATGATGGATAGATATACTCTGGGCCCTCTCGGTGATATCACATTGGTTAGCTTGCAAGCAAGGGATTTGATCACTAGAATGTTATATCACGGGAACGAGAAAAGAGTGCATGTCAGTAATGAGATCAAACTAGGTATGGAGATACTGATGATCGAATCTCGGACATGTAATATATCGTGAAACAAAGGGATTAAGATACAAGCATAAAAGGTTTCGATGATCACAGGAAAGTCATCGTTGAATGTGTGGGAGTCTGTATGGATCTCCAGGTCCCGCTACTGATTATTGATCGGAGAAGGGTCTCGATCATGTCCGCATTATTCGCGAACATTAGGGTGACACACTTAAGGGACACTAACATCCAGTTGGAGCAAATGTTTCATGCCGGAAAGAATAATAAGCGCAGGAATTTATTTCACTAGATACCGAAACAGGTTTTCGGGTGAAATTGCAGAAAGTGGTTTTGCATGTGAAATAGAATTCTAGAAAGGGGTCATATGTGAATGTTTGTCATTAAAGTAATTGAAAAAATTCTGATTAAATAAAATAGTTTTATTTAATGAGAGTTTGCATTAAATTTAGTGGAAATTTAATAGCAAGTTTGAGTGGGATTTTGAGTGGAGGAAATTGAAAGGGTTTTTGTGAGTGGAGTGTCCACCCACATGAATAAAGGAGGGGAGGGGAAGCCCCCATGGCCGGTGGCCACCCCCTTGGGTGCACCCTCCTCCTATAAAAGGAACCCATCTCCTTCTCTCTCACTCACACCTCCTCGTGAAGGATCTCTCTCCTCCTCTAGAATTTATCCCCATGGTCTCGGACTAGCGAGATACATGTTCCCGGTGGCTATTCAGCAAGAAAGGGTTGTGCTTCCGCTGCATTGCTGGAGCGAGGAGGCGGAGGTTGCTCGGTATCTTGTACATGTGTGCGAGCACGGATGCGCTGCTGCTTTGCGGCGTTAGGACTTCCCCTCGATCTTGAGATCGGCAAGAGATCGTCTACATCAACCACGAGTTCAACTCGTTAAGCTTTGTCGGTCTTCAAGGGTATGTTATCTACAGATATACATCCGCCCGTTGTTTGTATCTTGTAGATAGATCTTGGTACATAGTTCCCATCGTAGGAAAATTTTTATTTTCTATGCTGCGAACCCTATAGTGGTATCAGAGCCGGATCTATGCGTAGATGCTTTACACAGGTAGTACACATATGAGTATGTGGGCGATGATGATCATTTTGTTTCTCCTTATTTGTAATTTTGGATATTGGTGGCATAGTGGGATGAAGCGGCCTGGACAAACTTTACATGTCATCGCACATGAGACATGTTCCACGCTTGACATGCAACTAGTTTCCATAAGTGGCTAGCGGGTGTTTGTCTCTCCTACTATAGTCAATATCTATTTTTCAACGAGTTGTCAACAATTTGGTTATCCTCATTGTGGTTCATGTTCGTAGGTAAGAACGGTTCTATCTTCGGAAGCCCTAAGCCACGTAAAACTTGCAATGGATAAATTAGAGGCATCTAGTTTAGATTGTTGCTGGGCTAGTGTTATGATATGGTAATGTTGTAAGTAGAAGTATGAGATGATACTCTTACAACACACATAGTGTGTAAGTTCCATAGACCTTGGACTTACACATAAAGGTATGATAGTGATCATACCACGGTGCACATGATAGAGATCATATGCGGGAACCATATCATTTCACTAATAAACATGTGATGTTTGATAGCATCTTATATTTCTTGTTTAGCGCTTTATTAGCATAATAAGATGATCCCTCATTTAAATATGAAGATAAGAATGTGTTCTTCCTTTAGTATGCACCGATTATATTTTTGTCGCTCCAAGACATCACCTGATGATCGGGTGTTCTTGGATCCACGACCATATATCGGGTGTAAGACACTTACACACGCGAATACTAAGGTTCTAACTTGGCGAGCCTAGCATGTATAAACATGGCCTCGGAACACAGACTGAGAGGTTAAGAATGAGTCGTATAGTAGATATGATGCCCATTTGATGCTCGCCTTTGAAGCTACACCGACTCACGTGATGATCGGACTTGGTGTAGTGGATTTGGTTCATGTAATCACCAAAAAGGCACGAGGGATGTCGTTTTTGAGTGGGACTTCATTCGTAATGTGGATTAGTTGAACTCAATCTATCATAAACTTAGTCTAAACTTTACAAATTCTGCTGTAGATGGCACCACTTGCTTTTAATTTCAATGTGTTCATGGAGAAAGAGAACCTTGCAACAAACGGTAGCAACTTTACCGAATGGGCCATGAATTTGAGGATTCTCCTCTCTGCTGCACAAAAGCAATATTCGCTAGAAGGGCCGCTAGGCCCCCCACCTTTTGAGGATGCCCCTGACGAGGAGAAGAATGTCTATCAGACTCGTCAGGAGGACCACAACTTAGTTCATTACGGCATATTGTAGGGGCTAGAGCCGGAACTTCGAGCATTTCGGAAATAGCAATGCATTTGATACAATGGGTGAGTTGAAAATGATTTTCGACACACATGCTGCTGTAGAGAGATACAATGCTTCAGAAAAGTTCTTTAGCTACATGATGGAAGAGCACAGCTCCGTTAGTGAGCATGTACTCAAGATGTCGGGTTACGCCGATAAACTTGTGTCCTTGGGAATATCGATTCCCATTGACTTAGGAATCCATCGTGTTCTACAGTCTCTGCCACCTAGCTATAAGAGCTTTGTGGTGAACTATAATATGCAAGGCATGAAGAAGTCTCTCCCCGAGCTTCTATCAATGTTTAAAACTACAGAAGTGGAGATCAAAAAGGAACATCAAGTGTTGATGATCAATAAGAACACTGGTTTCAAGAAAGACAAGAAGGGAAAACGGAAGGGAAGTAAGGGCGGCAAGCCAGTTGCCGTGTTTAAAAAGAAACCCCGAGTTGGACCTTAGTATGATACCGAGTGCTACTATTGTAAGGGGACTGGCCACTGGAAGCGCAACTGCCCCAAGTATTTGGCAGACAAGAAGGCCAGCAAGGCAAACAAAGGTATATATGATATACATGTTATTGATGTGTACTTGACTAGTGCTCGCAGTAGCACCTGGGTATTTGATACCAGTTCAGTTGATAATATTTGTAACTCGAATCAGGGGTTGCAAAACAAGCGACCGCTAGCAAGGGGTGAGGTTAAGATGCGTGTCGGCAATGGATCAAGCGTTGATGTGATCGCCGTTGGAACGCTGCCTCTCCATTTGCCGTCGGGATTAGTAATAAACTTAAAGAATTGTTATCTGGTGCCAGCACTGAGCATGAACATTGTATCTGGATCGTGTTTGATGCGAAGTGGTTATTCATTTAAATCCGAGAACAATGATTGTTCTATTTATATGAATGAAATCTTTTATGGTCATGCACCGATGATGAATGGTTTATTTCTTTTGGATCTCGATAATAATGTTACACATATTCATAATGTTGATGCTAAAAGAATTAAACTAAATGATGATATATCCGCATATATGTGGCACTGCCGTCTAGGTCATATTGGCGTTAAACGCATGAAGAAGCTCCATTCGGATGGACTTTTGGAATCACATGATTTTGAATCATTTGATACATGTGAGCCATGCCTTATGGGCAAGATGACTAGAACGCCATTTTCTTGTTCAATGGAGCGGGCAACAGATTTATTGGAAATCATACATTCTGATGTATGTGGTCCAATGAGTGTGTCGGGGCGAGGTGGATATCGTTATTTTGTTACTTTCACGGATGATTTGAGTAGATACGGTTATATCTACTTGATGAAACACAAGTCTGAAACCTTTGAAAAGTTCAAGGAATTTTAGAATGAAGTGGAAAATCATCGTAATAGAAAGATCAAATTTCTACGGTCCGGCCATGGAGGTGAGTATCTTGTAGCATCCCAATTGTCTAACAATTGTAATGCTACTTGGTCTAGTAATATAATGGCTACTTCAAACATATAATTGTTGCATCATCATTATATCATGCTCATGTCATCATGCCACCTTGCATTTGAGCATCATATAAAACCCTTTTTCATTTGGTTCTTCTCTCATATGCATTGTTAATTGTATTTGCCTCTTGATATTGTGTTTGGTTGTTGATATATTGTTTAAATGCCCAAGTTGAGTTGGGGGCATATCTTTTATTAACTCCACCACCCTTTCTTTTCACCACCTTATATTCCACCATCCAACTAAATATGAGCTTGGCACTTATTGGTTTTACCTCTAGATCATGTGGGTTGGGATGGATCCAATTCTTTTCCACATGCTCTCATCTTGGCATCATGTTGTTTTCACATTATTGATATATGAGAGCCACATGGCCACCTTTGCATGCCTTGTGAGTGGAACCCTTTGTCCTAGCTGCCATATGGATTATTATGGGTTCATGATCATGTGGGAATATTTTGGGACTAATAACCATCTAGTGGAATATACACACTAGCAAGTCCCAAATATAATCAAATGTGATCATCTCCATCTACTCCACTTGGAACTTTATCTTAAACCCTTTTGCTTAGGCCTTACTCCACATTTTGGAATGCATAAGTATAAATGCTATGGATATTCATTTTTGTTCTCACAAGAGGAAACCTAGCATTTAATGCATTTGCATGGGCCATGCAGCCATCACCAACTTTGGTCATCTTTTGGTTTTCATTTGATCTTTGAGTGGATCACCTCTATCTTTACCCTTCTTTTGGCTTGATCTATTTTGATCTTGCTTAAACCCTAGCTTTTCATCCCTCTCTTTTTCTTGTCTTGGTCTTGTTAGAGCTTGTCTAGAGCATGCTTGACCTTGTCTTAAAGGACCACTCCATCTTATCTTCCCTCTCTCTCTAAACCTTCCTCCTAATCCATATCTAAGCTAAACCCAAGCCCTACACCTAATCCACATGTCCTTGTTGCTCTAGTTTGGAGCATGCAAGCTCTAAAACCCTAGCTCTTACCCTCTCTCTCTCCTATCCTCTAGCTAAGCTCCTCTCTAATCACCTACATCTCTACCACTATCTATACCTAATCTAAAACCTCCCTCTCTCCCTAACCCTAGCATACCACACCTTCCCCTCTCTCGGTCTCCCTCTTCTCTCTACCAGCTGGTCCCACCTGGCCCCCTCTCTCCTCAAGCCCCAACCCTAGCTACCCCAAACCCTAGCTGAGCCACCACCCTAGCTCCAAACCTAGCTCCAACCCGAGCTCCTCCCTCCCTCTCTTTTCTCTCTCTGCCTGAGGACCCCACCACCCGAGCCTGGCATGCCCTGCCCCACCTGCCATCTCCCTACCCCTTCACCACCTCGCCCTGCTCCTGCCCCTGCCCGAGCACGTGAGTAGGAGAGGAGGAAAAAGGTGCCCGAGCCACCTTTCCCCTCCACCACGCCATCTACCCACTCCCTCTCTCCGTTCCTATCCTCTCCCACCTCTCTGCCTCGCCTCTGCTTTGCCAGATCCGCCCCAAACCGGCCCGTCTCCTCCCTTCTTCTCCACCACCACCAGCTACCCCATAGCCGCCCACCGTCGGCCTCTACTCCGTTCCGTTGATCCAGTCGAGCCGCGTGTCTGTGAAGTGGCCTGGAAGATCGAGGAGGCTCCCCTGCATCGTACGGTACTCGCCGTCGAGGAGGAGGAGCCCCAGGAGCGCTGGACCACCACCGACCCGACACGAAACCCTAGTCCTCGGTCCGTCTGCGTCGTCGCCGTTCCCCTGCGCCTCGAGCCGATCCGACCACACCGACACACCCTCGGTGAGCCACGCAACCTCCCTGGCATGGTCCCCTTCGCCGTGAAGCCCTAGAACCGCCGGCCCTTACGTCGAACGCCCTCCGCGCGCCGCCGCTCATTTCTGTGTGCTCGCTTCCGCCCGCATAGCAGCCCTATCTAGTCCTCGCCCACCTCCCAGACAGCAACCCCCAGCCACCGCAGCGGTAGCCGCCTCCGCGCGCGAGCCCCAGGTCCAGGGATCGATCCCTGCTCCGCCCGCGCCGCGCACCGAACTGTCGTTCGAGGCAGAGGAAGAAAAACAGTACCGCGGGCGCTGTTTTGCTGATACCCCCCCTGCACTTTTTGTTGCATCAACCCGCGCTCCGCTAGGCCCACTTGGCGGCCACCGTGGCGTTTTTGCAAAAAGGATCCCGAAGTTTGGTATACTTAACCCGCGATCCCCAGCTGGGCCACGTGGCTAGGCACGGTTCAACCACTGTCACGTGGACCCGCGTGTGCTCTGGCCCCACATGTCACTCTCAGAGGCTAGGTTAGCTCGCGGTGGGAAAATCTTTCCTGCGCGTGTGATGCCCAGTCAGCAGAGGGCCCACCTGTCACGGACTGTGGCTAGAGCTGAGCTGAGTAACAAAAAAATTTCTGCTATTCTGTTTTATTCAAATCTTATTTCAAATTAATTCAAATTCAAATTTAATTCTGTTTTTAAATATCTTTTAAAATACAAATCCAAATAATGCAAATAATATATGTTTTCAAATCAGAAAAATGTGAGGAATTCAAATCTTTCATCCAAAATATGTTTTGAACATTTAAAATTGCAAGTTGATTAAAATTACAATAAAATGCCCTTTCACCTTAATTAATTAATAACTTTTGTTTTATAACCCCAAATTTAATAAATAATATGTCTAAAATGATTAGCTCAACGAGACCTTTCTGTTTATGCAATCCTTTATCTGTTTTGCAGCATGCATAATATAAATATAATGTGTACAGCAACTTAATTGAGGATAAATTGTGGCCAAAACTAAATAAAATGATTTAATCTTGTACTTCACACCTCACCCATGCCATGCTACTTTATTGCCATGCAAATTGTGCATCATTCATCATGGCATGATTGTTTGCTTGTCGCATTTTATCCATATGCTTGTGCACTTTATTTATGTTGGCCCTTGTTTGTTTGGTTCTTCTTCGAATAGACGCTGAGCAGGGGATATATCAAGAGAACCAGGAGCACTACCCAGATCCGTCTCTCGCTTCAACTGAGCTGCCAGGCAAGCACTACCACATGCTTGCATACATATAGTACCTATTGCCTCTATCTTATTCTTGCATCATTGAGTCGCGATTGCATTAAACTGAATCCCAAGTACTGCATAGCCTTTACTTTTAAACCCCACCGAAGCTTGTTCCTCCATCCCATGAGCCATTACTACAGGAGTTGTTTGAGCCATGCGAGTCGTAGAACAGCATGTGTAGGGTATGTGAGTGTCTGATGGATAACGAGGTACCTAAACAACTTAACCTGAGTAGTAATGGGATAACTAATGAAAGTGGCATCGGTGAGCCATATTTGCTATTTGGTTTTTCAGGCTCACTTGTGTCCCGTAGGACCCTGAGTACTTGATTCCTGTTCCTTGAATATTCGCGCTATCCACATCCGGGAGGCTTATGAACCCCCCTGAGCCAGAGCTTGATTCATTCTTATTTCTTGGGGCCACAAACTAGTTTGAGGTTTTAATTACTATCCTGTACTTATGCCATGCTTTACTGCCTTATTTAAGATTGTGCGAGGTACTGCACACTATACTGTTTAGGAAAGCGGAGTGTTTTCGCGGTGTCGACAAGCCCAGTCACATTTTAGGGTTCCCAGTCGTTCACAGCCACTGGCGCAAACCTTGAGGCCGTCTCGGAGTCAGCTAACTTCGTTGCGGGTAGCTCAATGGGGTGGCCCCCTGAAATATTTCTGAATCCTGTGATCGCTTTGTCGTGACTGCCTCGTTGGGTTTTGATTTGGTTTTTCCGAGGCATATCGAGTGTGTGTTGCTATTTGTGCACCCCTGCAGGGTAAAACTTTCTGAAAGCCGTGTCCGCGGTTATGGACGACTTGGAGCACAGTTTCTCGATCATAGACAAGCATAACTAAAGTACCGCTTTTAATTTGACTAGACTAGGTACCTGACTAGTAAATAGTGCAACGCTCACGGAATGGATAATAAAACTGCCAACGGATGGGGGCTGTTCGTCCGCTTCCTCGTCGGTAAGCGAGGAGGAGGATGGATCTGTGGATATTACCGTTATAACTGTTGTTATTAATTCACGGACATCCGTCTATCTCTGGTTAGGCGGATGGTTAGCGAGTATCTATAGAATTGCTAGGGTTTATCTTTTGCTGCAATTGCGTCACCCCAGGTTGTGTCCCCTTTAGCGGCATAAAGACTTGCTGAGTACCCCTTAGGGTCTCACACGATAAATTATTGGTTCAGATGAACAGGTACATTCGCAAGATGGATACTGGGTGGAAGAGACGGACGATGTGGGCAACGATCATTCGGTGTAGAGATTCCGGGAACGGGGATCCGTGAGATCTGTGGGCGGGATCTGCTTATTTATGGGGCATCTTATGCCGATTTGCTTCTTATCCGTACTCGGATTTTGTCTTCCGCTTCCGCTTGATACTCTGATGTTTGATGTATGAGGAGATATCCTAAACTATTATATCTATCTAGGATATTTGGATCTTGCCGTATGGCGTTGTTATATTTCCTTTCTTTTTAGATGGAATGGCTCTGATGTACTATTGTATGGTGGCTTGCATACATACTCATTTGTGTATGTAGTTGATCCCTTCGCCTGCCGATTACGCCGCCCGTTCTTGTCCCGATGTTTGGAAATGGTTGGGACGGCCGAAAGGTCCACCTGTGAGTGGCATTTGGGCCCCACCGTACTATTTCAACCATTTCTGCTCATCCAGGCTTGTAACTAGGAGCGTAATTCACCGAGGTAGTTAGAATTGGTATCAGAGCGATCCCGCCCTTCAGGGTCTCAGCCAAATGGTCGTTGTCTGTCTAGCAAATATCTTGGTAGTTATGTATACTAGGGAAAAACAAAACGTGAGAGTAGGACTGCTTCCACTTTTCTTCTTACCCAACCACCACCTTTTCTGGTAAGGAAGTGTAACGTTTTCAATTCTCTTCTTAAAATTCAAACTAGGATTCACGTGTTCTGGGTTTCCGTAGTACCATAGGTTGTGTGTTTGTGTGTGTGTGTGTAATTCCTTGTCTATCTGTTGCATCCAAGTTGTTATCTTTATCGGCCTTTTGGTTATCAATTGTTGGTACATTCCATACCGACAGGCTTTTGCAAACCGACGCGATCTATCTGACTCGTTGTATACCGACGCGATTTGTCTTACTCTTTGTTATCCGACGTCATCTTGTTTGTGGTGTTCGTTTCCGTAGTTGCTAATCTTTAGGTTCATCGTGAAAGAAAGTGTTGAGATATGTGTTTTACTTATTCATGTGCGGAGTAATGATTTGAGTGCGGGATGGAGTCGCGACCATACCACTACTTTTATCATTGCTCTTGTATATTGAGTTGGTAGAGTCACTAATCTTGATTCGTTAAGTGATTTTGCGCATCTATTGGTATTTTAATGCCGAAATTTGTGGAAATTTTTTCTTCGATATATCTGTGTACCACACTCCTTTTCAGTCGTGTGCGATATGCTTAATATCTTCTAGGTGCTTTGAACTTCGTTGATATTTTAATATCATCTTAGTAAATTGTATCCTTTAATCTTGATTAATTCCATCTTGGTACTATTTTGGATTATTATTATTCTCCATCATAGTACTGACTTGTGTTTTATATCAATCACAGGATGGCACCACCACGCCGTTCTGAGGAGGACATACAACCTGAACTGGGGGCAGCGTTGTCAAGCATCGCCAATGCCTTGGCAGCAATGCAGCAGAACCAGCAGCGGTTTGAGGAAAGTGTCAGGAGGAATGAGTTTGTTCCGCTACCTCCACCTCCCAAGCGAGGAGACATCAAAAGCTTCCTGAAGTTCAACCCACGCCAATTTGATGTTTCTGATCAACCACTTGATGCTGATGATTGGTTGCGTGAGATGTCAAGGTTACTGGCAACTGCTGATGTTCCCGAGCAAGAATGGGTAAAGTGTGCTGCTCACCTTCTGAAGGGAGATGCAGCTCTGTGGTGGGAGAATTACCTGAAGGCAAACTGCACTGGTTTTCGGCCTACTTGGGGACAGTTCACTGGAGCTTTCAAAGAGCAGTATCTGTCAGAAATTGTCATGGAGAGGATGAAGGAAGTGTTTCTCAACCTCAAGCAGGGCAATGATAATGTCAATACCTACATCAGGAACTTCATGAACCTTTCTCGTTATGGTGGCGATGAGATCTCTGATGACAAGAAGAAGCAAAAGAGGTTCAGGCAAGGGCTCAATGCATCGATTAAATATGCAATCACACATGCAAGGCCGACGCCTTTTCTGGAACTTCAGCATACAGCTCTGCAGGAAGAGGCAAGTAGGCAAGTGTTTGAGGAATCAAAGAAACACAGCCGTGATGCAGCAGGCTCTTCAGCTATGTCAGCTCCTTCTAAGCGTCGTGTCTGGGTTCCTAACACCCCACCGTCGCTCCCGGCTCCACCATGACCTTCAAGCTACGCGCCAAGGCCACCAAACTTCCTCACTGCTGCTCCCAGGGGCTACAACCACCACTACCCTGGAGCGCCTGGCGGAGTCCCTGGCTACGTTGCTCCACGTCCAGCTGGTGCTTGTTACACTTGTGGAGACACTGGGCATCAAAGCTGGAACTGTCCGATGAAGAACAAGGATCTTCCTCCACCACCTCCAAGATCTGCGGCAAGCCCTCCTTTGGTTCGTGCACCACCACCTCGGGCTCTCAACATCAACACCAAGCCCGGGTCTACTGTTGCTCGTGCCAACTGCATCAACGCCGCTCAAGCTGAGCATGCACCTGGAGTTGTGATGGGTATGCTTCTCGTTAACTCAGTCCCTGCACGAGTTTTGTTTGATTCTGGTGCATCGCATTCTTTTGTGTCAACCAAGTTTGCAGACGAGAATGGGTTAGCTATGGATCCTCTCCTTAAGCGGTTAATGGTCCTCTCTCCTGGAGCAAAGATGGTAGCTTCTAAAATCAGCCATGGCAATCAAATTGAGATTGGTGGCTCTTCGTTCTCGGCTTCCTTAATCATTCTGGGCAATTCTGACATTGATGTCATCTTGGGCATGGATTGGTTGACAGCAAATGCAGCTGTGATTGATTGTGCTGAACGCTCGGTTTCTCTGAAGACCCATATAGTCTATTCTCCAAGTCTGACTCCTGCTATCCAGCTTTTCTCTTTGGCGGCTCTGAATGTTGATGCTATGGAAGCTATTCAGAGTGTTCCGGTGGTCTGTGAGTTCCTAGATGTCTTTCCTGAAGAGTTGCCAGGTATGCCTCCGAATCGTCAGGTTGAGTTTGTAATTGAGCTTGAACCTGGTACCGCTCCTATCTCCAAGCGGCCTTATAAAATGGGTCCTGCTGAGTTGGCTGAACTCAAACGACAGCTTGATGAACAAGAGAAGTTGGGTTTCATTCAGCATAGTACTTCTTCTTGGGGTAGCCCAACCCTCTTTGTGAAGAAGCGAGACCAGACTAATAGACTTTGTGTTGACTATCGGGCTCTCAATGCTAAAACCATCAAGAATAAGTATCCCCTTCCGCGGATTAATGATCTATTTGATCAGCTAGCTGGAGCTGTGGTGTTCTCTAAGCTTGACTTGAGAAGTGGTTATCACCAAATCAAGATTCGCAAGGAAGATGTTCCTAAGACAGCTTTCACCACCCGCTATGGCCTGTATGAGTACACGGTCATGTCTTTCGGTCTCACCAACGCACCTGCCACCTTCTTGAGGCTCATGAACTCGGTTTTCATGGAGTATCTTGATAAGTTCGTTGTGGTCTATCTGGATGACATCCTAGTCTATTCTAAGTCACAGGAAGAGCATGAAGAACACCTTCGGTGTGTCCTAAACAAGCTTCGAGAGAACCGCTTGTATGCAAAGTTCTCCAAGTGTGAGTTTTGGCTGCCTCAAGTAACCTATCTTGGTCACGTCATCTCTGCCAAGGGCATTGCAGTCAATCCGGAAACTGTGAAGACGATTGTTGAATGGCTTCCTCCTGTTAATGTCAAAGAAGTGCGGAGTTTCCTTGGTTTGGCTAGTTATTGCCGTCGCTTCGTTCAGAACTTCTCGAAGATAGCGAAGCCTCTTACCGATCTCCTCAAGAAAGGCAAGAAATACCTTTGGACTCCTGCATGTCAAGCAAGCTTTGAGACACTCAAAGAAAAGCTCACTTCCACACCAGTCTTGGTTCCTCCGGATACATCCAAGCCGTTCCAGATCTTCTGTGACACCTCTTTGCATGGATTGGGTGCGGTCCTTATGCAAGAAAAACAAGTTGTTGCTTATGCCTCTCGCCAGTTGAAGACGCATGAGATCAACTATCCTACACATGACCTCGAGCTCGCAGCAGTTGTCTTTGCTTTGAAAGTATGGAGGCACTACTTGCTTGGTAACCGTTGTGAGATATTTTCTGATCACAAGAGTCTGAAGTATATCTTTACTCAGCCTGATCTCAACCTTCGGCAGAGGAGATGGATTGAAGCAATCAATGATTTTGATTTGACCATCAACTACACTCCGGGCAAAGCTAATGTCATGGCAGATGCTCTCAGCCGTAAAGCTTATGTCAACAACCTCATGATGGAAGAACAACAGCCTCTCTTGTGCGAGGAATTCCGTCAGCTTAACCTGGAAATTGTGGAACAAGGGTATCTCCTGAACCTTCTAGCAACACCTCTCTTGGAAGAAAAGGTTCGCTCTTCTCAGCTTGGTGATCCGTACACAAGAAAGATCATCTCCAGGATTCAACTTCCGAAGTATGAGTCCTTCCACGTCGATGATCAAGGCATGCTTTTCTTTGAACACCGGATGTTTGTTCCGAACTACCCGGGTTTGAGAGAGCAAGTTCTCAAGGAGGCGCATGATTCCGTTCTTTCTATCCACCCTGGCAGCACAAAGATGTACATGGACTTGAAAACACAATATTGGTGGCCTGGTTTGAAAAGGTATTGTGCCAAGTATGTCTCGGAGTGTGATGTCTACCGCAGAGTGAAAGCTGTCCATCAGAAACCTTCCGGTCTTTCTACAACCATTGAAACCCCCGGAATGGAAATGGGAGAAAGTGGAGATGGACTTCATAACTGGTTTTCCAAGGTCGCAGAAGGGCAACAATGCAATCTTTGTTGTCATTGACAGGCTTTCTAAAGTGGCTCACTTCTTCCCCGTCAAGGAAACCATTTCTGCAATTCAGTTGGCTGAGCTCTATATCAACAGAATTGTCTCTCTGTATGGTGTTCCGCTTGAGATCAGTTCAGACCGTGGAAGCATCTTCACTTCCAAGTTCTGGGAGAGTTTCCAAAATGCTTTGGGAACAAAGTTGAACTTCAGCACAGCTTACCACCCTCTGTCGCAAGGACAAGTTGAAAGGATCAATCAGATTCTGGAGGATATGCTTCGTGCTTGCGTCATCTCTTTTGGCATGAAGTGGGAAGAATGTCTTCCTTATGCTGAGTTCTCTTACAACAATAGCTTCTAGAAAAGTCTAAAGATGGCACCATTTGAGGCTCTCTATGGTCGCAAGTGCAGAACTCCGATTGGTTGGTCAGGTGCAGGTGAAAGAATGTTGTTTGGCCCTGACATTGTGACTCAAGCGGAGGAGAAGGTTCACATCATTCTTGAAAATCTGATGATTGCTCAAAGTCGCTAGAAGAGCAATTATGACAGGAAGCACACGGACATGGAGTATGTCCCTGGTGATCTCGTTTACCTTCGTGTCACTCCCATGAGAGGCACGCACCGTTTTGGTATCAAAGGAAAGCTGGCTCCTAGATACATCGGTCCTTTCAAGATTCGTGGAAGAAGAGGAGAAGTTGCTTATGCTCTTGAGCTCCCGGAAAAACTCAAAGTCCATGATGTTTTCACATCTCTCAGCTCAAGAAGTGCTTCAAGGATCCCGGCAGGATCGTGGACCATGAGCTTATCAATCTCCAAGAAGACCTGTCTTATCAAGAACACCCCACAAAAATCCTCGAAGTCGCAGAAAGAAGGACTCGCAACAAGTCCATCAAGTTCTGCAAGGTGCAGTGGTCGCACCATTCCGTTGATGAAGCCACTTGGGAACGTGAAGATGAGCTCCGTGCCAAGTATCCTACCCTCTTTGTGTCTTCTTCTTCCTAGAATCTCGGGGCGAGATTCCTGTTTAGTGGGGGAGAGTTGTAGCATCCCAATTGTCTAACAATTGTAATGCTACTTGGTCTAGTAATATAATGGCTACTTCAAACATATAATTGTTGCATCATCATTATATCATGCTCATGTCATCATGCCACCTTGCATTTGAGCATCATATAAAACCCTTTTTCATTTGGTTCTTCTCTCATATGCATTGTTAATTGTATTTGCCTCTTGATATTGTGTTTGGTTGTTGATATATTGTTTAAATGCCCAAGTTGAGTTGGGGGCATATCTTTTATTAACTCCACCACCCTTTCTTTTCACCACCTTATATTCCACCATCCAACTAAATATGAGCTTGGCACTTATTGGTTTTACCTCTAGCTCATGTGGGTTGGGATGGATCCAATTCTTTTCCACATGCTCTCATCTTGGCATCATGTTGTTTTCACATTATTGATATATGAGAGCCACATGGCCACCTTTGCATGCCTTGTGAGTGGAACCCTTTGTCCTAGCTGCCATATGGATTATTATGGGTTCATGCTCATGTGGGAATATTTTGGGACTAATAACCATCTAGTGGAATATACACACTAGCAAGTCCCAAATATAATCAAATGTGATCATCTCCATCTACTCCACTTGGAACTTTATCTTAAACCCTTTTGCTTAGGCCTTACTCCACATTTTGGAATGCATAAGTATAAATGCTATGGATATTCATTTTTGTTCTCACAAGAGGAAACCTAGCATTTAATGCATTTGCATGGGCCATGCAGCCATCACCAACTTTGGTCATCTTTTGGTTTTCATTTGATCTTTGAGTGGATCACCTCTATCTTTACCCTTCTTTTGGCTTGATCTATTTTGATCTTGCTTAAACCCTAGCTTTTCATCCCTCTCTTTTTCTTGTCTTGGTCTTGTTAGAGCTTGTCTAGAGCATGCTTGACCTTGTCTTAAAGGACCACTCCATCTTATCTTCCCTCTCTCTCTAAACCTTCCTCCTAATCCGTATCTAAGCTAAACCCAAGCCCTACACCTAATCCACATGTCCTTGTTGCTCTAGTTTGGAGCATGCAAGCTCTAAAACCCTAGCTCTTACCCTCTCTCTCTCCTATCCTCTAGCTAAGCTCCTCTCTAATCACCTACATCTCTACCACTATCTATACCTAATCTAAAACCTCCCTCTCTCCCTAACCCTAGCATACCACACCTTCCCCTCTCTCGGTCTCCCTCTTCTCTCTACCAGCTGGTCCCACCTGGCCCCCTCTCTCCTCAAGCCCCAACCCTAGCTACCCCAAACCCTAGCCGAGCCACCACCCTAGCTCCAAACCTAGCTCCAACCCGAGCTCCTCCCTCCCTCTCTTTTCTCTCTCTGCCTGAGGACCCCACCACCCGAGCCTGGCCTACCCTGCCCCACCTGCCAGCTCCCTACCCCTTCACCACCTCGCCCTGCTCCTGCCCCTTCCCGAGCACGTGAGTAGGAGAGGAGGAAAAAGGTGCCCGAGCCACCTTTCCCCTCCACCACGCCATCTACCCACTCCCTCTCTCCATTCCTATCCTCTCCCACCTCTCTGCCTCGCCTCTGCTTTGCCAGATCCGCCCCAAACCGGCCCGTCTCCTCCCTTCTTCTCCACCGCCACCAGCTACCCCATAGCCGCCCACCGTCGGCCTCTACTCCGTTCCGTTGATCCAGTCGAGCCGCGTGTCCGTGAAGTGGCCTGGAAGATCGAGGAGGCTCCCCTGCATCGTCCGGTACTCGCCGTCGAGGAGGAGGAGCCCCAGGAGCGCTGGACCACCACCGACCCGACACGAAACCCTAGTCCTCGGTCCGTCTGCGTCGTCGCCATTCCCCTGCGCCTCGAGCCGATCCGACCACACCGACACACCCTCGGTGAGCCACGCAACCTCCCTGGCATGGTCCCCTTCGCCGTGAAGCCCTAGAACCGCCGGCCCTTACGTCGAACGCCCTCCGCGCTCCGCCGCTCGTTTCTGTGTGCTCGCTTCCGCCCGCATAGCAGCCCTATCTAGTCCTCACCCACCTCCCAGATAGCAACCCCCAGCCACTGCAGCGGTAGCCGCCTCTCCGCGCGAGCCCCAGGTCCAGGGATCGATCCCTGCTCTGCCCGCGCCGCGCACCGAACTGTCGTTCGAGGCAGAGGAAGAAAAACAGTACCGCGGGCGCTGTTTTGCTGATACCCCCCTGCACTTTTTGTTGCATCAACCCGCGCTCCGCTAGGCCCACTTGGCGGCCACCGTGGCATTTTTGCAAAAAGGATCCCGAAGTTTGGTATACTTAACCCGCGATCCCCAGCTGGGCCACGTGGCTGGGCACGGTTCAACCACTGTCACGTGGACCCGCGTGTGCTCTGGCCCCACATGTCACTCTCAGAGGCTAGGTTAGCTCGCGGTGGGAAAATCTTTCCTGCGCGTGTGATGCCCAGTCAGCAGAGGGCCCACCTGTCACGGACTGTGGCTAGAGCTGAGCTGAGTAACAAAAAAAAATTCTGCTATTCTGTTTTATTCAAATCTTATTTCAAATTAATTCAAATTCAAATTTAATTCTGTTTTTAAATATCTTTTAAAATACAAATCCAAATAATGCAAATAATATATGTTTTCAAATCAGAAAAATGTGAGGAATTCAAATCTTTCATCCAAAATATGTTTTGAACATTTAAAATTGCAAGTTGATTAAAATTACAATAAAATGCCCTTTCACCTTAATTAATTAATAACTTTTGTTTTATAACTCCAAATTTAATAAATAATATGTCTAAAATGATTAGCTCGACGAGACCTTTCTGTTTATGCAATCCTTTATCTGTTTTGCAGCATGCATAATATAAATATAATGTGTACAGCAACTTAATTGAGGATAAATTGTGGCCAAAACTAAATAAAATGATTTAATCTTGTACTTCACACCTCACCCATGCCATGCTACTTTATTGCCATGCAAATTGTGCATCATTCATCATGGCATGATTGTTTGCTTGTCGCATTTTATCCATATGCTTGTGCACTTTATTTATGTTGGCCCTTGTTTGTTTGGTTCTTCTTCGAATAGACGCTGAGCAGGGGATATATCAAGAGAACCAGGAGCACTACCCAGATCCTTCTCTCGCTTCAACTGAGCTGCCAGGCAAGCACTACCACATGCTTGCATACATATAGTACCTATTGCCTCTATCTTATTCTTGCATCATTGAGTCGCGATTGCATTAAACTGAATCCCAAGTACTGCATAGCCTTTACCTTTAAACCCCACCGAAGCTTGTTCCTCCATCCCATGAGCCATTACTACAGGAGTTGTTTGAGCCATGCGAGTCGTAGAACAGCATGTGTAGGGTATGTGAGTGTCTGATGGATAACGAGGTACCTAAACAACTTAACCTGAGTAGTAATGGGATAACTAATGAAAGTGGCATCGGTGAGCCATATTTGCTATTTGGTTTTTCAGGCTCACTTGTGTCCCGTAGGACCCCGAGTACTTGATTCCTGTTCCTTGAATATTCGCGCTATCCACATCCGGGAGGCTTATGAACCCCCCTGAGCCAGAGCTTGATTCATTCTTATTTCTTGGGGCCACAAACTAGTTTGAGGTTTTAATTACTATCCTGTACTTATGCCATGCTTTACTGCCTTATTTAAGATTGTGCGAGGTACTGCACACTATACTGTTTAGGAAAGCGGAGTGTTTTCGCGGTGTCGACAAGCCCAGTCACATTTTCGGGTTCCCAGTCGTTCACAGCCACTGGCGCAAACCTTGAGGCCGTCTCGGAGTCAGCTAACTTCGTTGCGGGTAGCTCAATGGGGTGGCCCCCTGAAATATTTCTGAATCCTGTGATCGCTTTGTCGTGACTGCCTCGTTGGGTTTTGATTTGATTTTTCCGAGGCATATCGAGTGTGTGTTGCTATTTGTGCACCCCTGCAGGGTAAAACTTTCTGAAAGCCGTGTCCGCGGTTATGGACGACTTGGAGCACATTTTCTCGATCATAGACAAGCATAACTAAAGTATCGCTTTTAATTTGACTAGACTAGGTACCTGACTAGTAAATAGTGCAACGCTCACGGAATGGATAATAAAACTGCCAACGGATGGGGGCTGTTTGTCCGCTTCCTCGTCGGTAAGCGAGGAGGAGGATGGATCTGTGGATATTACCGTTATAACTGTTGTTATTAATTCACGGACATCCGTCTATCTCTGGTTAGGCGGATGGTTAGCGAGTATCTATAGAATTGCTAGGGTTTATCTTTTGCTGCAATTGCGTCACCCCAGGTTGTGTCCCCTTTAGCGGCATAAAGACTTGCTGAGTACCCCTTAGGGTCTCACACGATAAATTATTGATTCAGATGAACATGTACATTCGCAAGATGGATACTGGGTGGAAGAGACGGACGATGTGGGCAACGATCATTCGGTGTAGAGATTCCGGGAACGGCGATCCGTGAGATCTGTGGGCGGGATCTGCTTATTTATGGGGCATCTTATGCCGATTTGCTTCTTATCCATACTCGGATTTTGTCTTCCGCTTCCGCTTGATACTCTGATGTTTGATGTATGAGGAGATATCCTAAACTATTATATCTATCTAGGATATTTGGATCTTGCCGTATGGCGTTGCTATATTTCCTTTCTTTTTAGATGGAATGGCTCTGATGTACTATTGTATGGTGGCTTGCATACATACTCATTTGTGTATGTAGTTGATCCCTTCGCCTGCCGATTACGCCGCCCGTTCTTGTCCCGATGTTTGGAAATGGTTGGGACGGCCGAAAGGTCCACCTGTGAGTGGCATTTGGGCCCCACCGTACTATTTCAACCATTTCTGCTCATCCAGGCTTGTAACTAGGAGCGTAATTCACCGAGGTAGTTACATATCTAAGTTACGAGTTTAGCACTCACATGAAAGAGTATGGAATTGTTTCACAACTCACACCTGCCGGAACACCACAGCGAAATGGTGTGTCGGAACGTCGTAATCGTACTTTATTAGATATGGTTCGATCTATGATGTCTCTGACAGACTTGCCATTGTCATTTTGGGGTTATGCACTAGAAACTGCTGCATTCACGTTAAACCGGGCACCATCTAAATCCGTTGAAAAGACACCGTATGAATTATGGTTTGGAAACAAACCTAACCTGTCATTTCTTAAAGTTTGGGGATGCGATGTTTATGTGAAGAAACTTCAACCGGATAAACTCGAACCCAAAGCGGAAAATGCGTCTTCATAGGATACCCTAAGGAAACTATTGGGTATTCCTTCTATCACAGATCTGAGGGCAAGGTTTTTGTTGCCAAGAATGGATCCTTTCTAGAGAAAGAGTTTCTCATGAAAGGTGTGAGTAGTCGGAAGGTAGAACTCGAAGAGGTTATTGAACCTTCTCTTCAAAGTATGGCGAGTAGCGCAGCGCCGGAAGTCGTCCCGGAGTTGGCTTCACCAGTTGAAGAAGGAACTAATGATAATGATCATGAAACTCCAGAAGAGAGTACTACCGAACCTCACAGGTCTAGCAGGACGCGTGCAGCTCCCGAGCTGTACGGAAATCCTGTCATGAATTTCATGGTTGATGAAAATGATGACCCTGTGATGTATGAAGAAGCGATGATGAGCCCGTATTCCAACAAATGGTTATAAGCCATGAAATCCGAGATGGAATCCATGTATGAAAATCAAGTTTGGAACTTGGTGGACGTTCCTCACGACCGAAAGGCCGTGGAGAACAAATGGATTTTCAAAAGGAAAACTGATGCTGATCGTAATGTGACCGTCTATTTAGCTCGACTTGTCGCAAAGGTGTTTCGACAAATTCAAGGAGTTGACTACGATGAGACATTCTCTCCCGTAGCGATGCTAAAGTCAGTTAGGATTATGTTAGCAATTGCTGCATATTTCGATTATGAGATATGGCAGATGGATGTCAAAACCGCGTTTCTCAATGGTAATATTGAAGAAGAGTTGTATATGATACAACCAAAGGGTTTTGTCGATCCTAAGGATGCTAACAAGGTGTGCAAGCTTCAGCGATCCATCTATGGATTGAAGCAAGCATCACGAAGTTGGAATCTCCGCTTTGATGAGGTGATCAAAGAGTTTGGATTTGTCCAAACTTATGGAGAAGCTTGTATTTACAAGAAAGTGAGTGGGAGCAATGTGGCATTTATGATACTATATGTGGATGACATATTATTGATTGGAAATAATATAGATCTTTTAAACAGTGTTAAAAGTTATCTAAACATCAAATTTTCAATGGAGGACCTAGGTGAAGCATCATACATATTAGGCATAAAGATCTATAGAGATAGATCTAGGTGCCTAATAGGGCTATCGCAAAGTACATACCTTGATAAGATTTTAAAGAAGTTTAAAATGGAAGATAGTAAGAAGGGGTTCTTACCTTTGACACAAGGCACGACATTGAGTAAGACTCAAAGTCCGGCTACGGCGGAAGAAAGAGAGAAAATGGACAAAGTCCCCTATGCTTTAGCCATAGGCTCTATAATGTACGCCATGCTATGTACAAGACCAGATGTGGCACATGTTATTAGTTTGACTAGTAGGTACCAATCGGATCCAGGTTCGGAACACTAGAAAGCGGTCAAGAATATCCTTAAGTACTTGCGAAGAACTAAGGATTTGTTTCTTGTATACGGAGGTGAAGAAGAGCTCATCGCTAAGTGTTATGTCGATGCTAGCTTTGACACCGATCAAGATGACTCTAAGTATCAATCCGGATACGTATTTCTCATGAATGGCGGAGCGGTCATTTGGAGTAGCTCCAAACAACCTGTGGTGGCGGGATCAACAACGGAGGCCGAATATGTTGCTGCTTCGGAAGCGGCCCAGGAAGCAGTTTGGATGAAGGAGTTCATATCCGAACTAGGTGTGGTTGCAAATGCGTTAGACCCAATGGTGATCTATTGTGACAACAATGGTGTCATTTCCAATGCCAAAGAACCAAGGTCTCACAAGCATTCCAAGCATATTAAGCGCCGGTTTCACTCCATTCGCGAGCATGTCAAGGATGGAGATATAAAGATTTGTAAAGTACATAAGGATCTCAATGTAGCAGATCCGTTGACTAAAACTCTCCCTAGAGCAAAACATGATCTACACCAGAACTCCATGGGTGTTAGATACATCACTATGTAACAAGATTATTGTCTCTAGTGCAAGTGGGAGACTAAAGGGAATATGCCCTAAGAGGCAATAATAAAGTGTTTACTATATGTATTCCAAGTATATGATAGATGTTTATTTTGCATGCTATAATTTTATTAATACGGAAACGTTAATACATGTGTGTTTAATAAACAAACAGAAAGTTCCTAGTTATGCCTCTCTCATAAACTAGTTCGTTGATTGACAAGATGATCACAGTTTCCTGATCATAGACATTGGATGTTGTTAATAACGAGATCATAACATTAGTGTAATTATGTGATGAACATTCATCCGAAGTATAGCATTACGATCAAAGTCATTGAGTTTATATTGCTATAAACAACTTACGAAGTGATCCTAATCCTTAGACCATGAGATCATGCCAATCACTAACACCAGAAGAGTTTCTTGTTGACATCAAACGTTACACCGTAACTGGGTGATTATAAAGATGGCTTCAAAGCTACTAAAGTGTTATGTTGAGAATCATGGATCAAGAGTGGAATTTGTTCATCCCGATGATGGATAGATATACTCTGGGCCCTCTCGGTGATATCACATTGGTTAGCTTGCAAGCAAGGGATTTGATCACTAGAATGTTATATCACGGGAACGAGAAAAGAGTGCATGTCAGTAACGAGATCAAACTAGGTATGGAGATACCGATGATCGAATCTCGGACATGTAATATATCGTGAAACAAAGGGATTAAGATACAAGCATAAAAGGTTCCGACGATCACAGGAAAGTCATCGTTGAATGTGTGGGAGTCTGTATGGATCTCCAGGTCCCGCTACTGATTATTGATCGGAGAAGGGTCTCGATCATGTCCGCATTATTCGCGAACAGTAGGGTGACACACTTAAGGGACACTAACATCCAGTTGGAGCAAATGTTTCATGCCGGAAAGAATAACAAGCGCAGGAATTTATTTCACTAGATACCGAAACAGGTTTTCTGGTGAAATTGCAGAAAGTGGTTTTGCATGTGAAATAGAATTCTAGAAAGGGGTTATATGTGAATGTTTGTCATTAAAGTAATTGAAAAAATTCTGAATAAATAAAATAGTTTTATTTAATGAGAGTTTGCATTAAATTTAGTGGAAATTTAATAGCAAGTTTGAGTGGGATTTTGAGTGGAGGAAATTGAAAGGGTTTTTGTGAGTGGAGTGTCCACCCACATGAATAAAGGAGGGGAGGGGCAGCCCCCATGGCCGGTGGCCACCCCCTTGGGTGCCCCCTCCTCCTATAAAAGGAACCCATCTCCTTCTCTCTCACTCACACCTCCTCGTGAAGGATCTCTCTCCTCCTCTAGAATTTATCCCCATGGTCTCGGACTAGCGAGATACATGTTCCCGGTGGCTATTCAGCAAGAAAGGGTTGTGCTTCCGCTGCATTGCTGGAGCGAGGAGGCGGAGGTTGCTCGGTGTCTTGTACATGTGTGCGAGCACGGATGCGCTGATGCTTTGCGGCTCTAGGACTTCCCCTCGATCTTGAGATCGGCAAGAGATCGTCTACATCAACCACGAGTTCAACTCGTTAAGCTTTGTCGGTCTTCAAGGGTATGTTATCTACAGATATACATCCGCCCGTTGTTTGTATCTAGTAGATAGATCTTGGTACATAGTTCCCATCGGAGGAAATTTTTTGTTTTCTATGCTGCGAACCCTATAGTGGTATCAGAGCCGGATCTATGCGTAGATGCTTTACACGGGTAGTACACATATGAGTATGTGGGTGATGATGATCATTTTGTTTCTCCTTATTTGTAATTTTGGATATTGGTGGCATAGTGGGATGAAGCGGCCCGGACAAACTTTACATGTCCTCGCACATGAGACCTGTTCCACGCTTGACATGCAACTAGTTTGCATAAGTGGCTAGCGGGTGTCTGTCTCTCCTACTATAGTCAATATCTATTTTTCAACGAGTTGTCAACAATTTGGTTATCCTCATTGTGGTTCATGTTCGTAGGTAAGAACGGTTCTATCTTCAAAAGCCCTAAGCCACGTAAAACTTGCAATGGATAAATTAGAGGCGTCTAGTTTAGATTGTTGCTGGGCTAGTGTTATGATATGGTAATGTTGTAAGTAGAAGTATGAGATGATACTCTTACAACACACATAGTGTGTAAGTTCCATAGACCTTGGACTTACACATAAAGGTATGATAGTGATCATACCACGGTGCACATGATAGAGATCATATGCGGGAACCATATCATTTCACTAATAAACATGTGATGTTTGATAGCATCTTATATTGCTTGTTTAGCGCTTTATTAGCATAATAAGATGATCCCTCATTTAAATATTAAGATAAGAATGTGTTCTTCCTTTAGTATGCACCGATTATGTTTTCGTCGCTCCAAGACATCACCTGATGATCGGGTGTTCTTGGATCCACGACCATATATCGGGTGTAAGACAGTTACACACGCGAATACTAAGGTTCTAACTTGGCGAGCCTAGCATGTACAAACATGGCCTCGGAACACGGACTGAAAGGTTAAGAATGAGTCATATAGTAGATATGATGCCCATTTGATGCTCGCCTTTGAAGCTACACCGACTCACGTGATGATCGGACTTGGTGTAGTGGATTTGGTTCATGTAATCACCAAAAAGGCACGAGGGATGTCGTTTTTGAGTGGGACTTCATTCGTAATGTGGATTAGTTGAACTCAATCTATCATAAACTTAGTCTAAACTTTACAAATTCTGCTGTAGATGGCACCACTTGCTTTTAATTTCAATGTGTTCATGGAGAAAGAGAACCTTGCAACAAACGGTAGAAACTTTACCGAATGGGCCATGAATTTGAGGATTCTCCTCTCTGCTGCACAAAAGCAATATTCGCTAGAAGGGCCGCTAGGCCCCCCACCTTTTGAGGATGCCCCTGACGAGGAGAAGAATGTCTATCAGACTCATCAGGAGGACCACAACTTAGTTCATTGCGGCATATTGTAGGGGCTAGAGCCAGAACTTCGAGCGTTTCAAAAATAGCAATGCATTTGATACAATGGGTGAGTTGAAAATGATTTTCGACACACATGCTGCTGTAGAGAGATACAATGCTTCAGAAAAGTTCTTTAGCTACATGATGGAAGAGCACAGCTCCGTTAGTGAGCATGTACTCAAGATGTCGGGTTACGCCGATAAGCTTGTGTCCTTGGGAATATCGATTCCCATTGACTTAGGAATCCATCGTGTTCTACAGTCTCTGCCACCTAGCTATAAGAGCTTCGTGGTGAACTATAATATGCAAGGCATGAAGAAGTCTCTCCCCGAGCTTCTATCAATGTTTAAAACTACAGAAGTGGAGATCAAAAAGGAACATCAAGTGTTGATGATCAATAAGAACACTGGTTTCAAGAAAGACAAGAAGGGAAAACGGAAGGGAAGTAAGGGCGGCAAGCCAGTTGCCGTGTTTAAAAAGAAACCCCGAGTTGGACCTTAGTATGATACCGAGTGCTACTATTGTAAGGGGACTGGCCACTGGAAGCGCAACTGCCCCAAGTATTTGGCAGACAAGAAGGCCGGCAAGGCAAACAAAGGTATATATGATATACATGTTATTGATGTGTACTTGACTAGTGCTCGCAGTAGCACCTAGGTATTTGATACCAGTTCAGTTGCTAATATTTGTAACTCGAATCAGGGGTTGTGGAACAAGAGACCGCTAGCACGGGGTGAGGTCAAGATGCGTGTCAGCAATGGATCAAGCGTTGATGTGATCGCCGTCGGAACGCTGCCTCTCCATTTGCCGTCGGGATTAGTAATTAACTTAAAGAATTGTTATCTGGTGCCAGCACTGAGCATGAACATTGTATCCGGATCGTGTTTGATGCGAAGTGGTTATTCATTTAAACCTGAGAACAATGGTTGTTCTATTTATATGAATGAAATCTTTTATGGTCATGCACCGATGATGAATGGTTTATTTCTTTTGGATCTCGATAATAATGTTACACATATTCATAATGTTGATGCTAAAAGAATTAAACTAAATGATGATATATCCGCATATATGTGGCACTGCCGTCTAGGTCATATTGGCGTTAAACGCATGAAGAAGCTCCATTCGGATGGACTTTTGGAATCACATGATTTTGAATCATTTGATACATGTGAGCCATGCCTTATGGGCAAGATGACTAGAACGCCATTTTCTGGTTCAATGGAACGGGCAACAGATTTATTGGAAATCATACATTCTGATGTATGTGGTCCAATGAGTGTGTCGGGGCAAGGTGGATATCGTTATTTTGTTACTTTCACGGATGATTTGAGTAGATACGGTTATATCTACTTGATGAAACACAAGTCTGAAACCTTTGAAAAGTTCAAGGAATTTCAGAATGAAGTGGAAAATCATCATAATAGAAAGATCAAATTTCTACGGTCCGACCATGGAGGTGAGTATCTAAGTTACGAGTTTAGCACTCACATGAAAGATTGTGGAATTGTTTCACAACTCACACCTGCCGGAACACCACAGTGAAATGGTGTGTCGGAACGTTGTAATCGTACTTTATTAGATATGGTTCGATCTATGATGTCTCTAATGGACTTGCCATTGTCATTTTGGGGTTATGCACTAGAAACTGCTGCATTCACTTTAAATCGGGCACCATCTAAATCCGTTGAAAAGACACCGTAAGAATTATGGTTAGGAAACAAACCTAAGCTGTCATTTCTTAAAGTTTGGGGATGCGATGTTTATGTGAAGAAACTTCAACCGGATAAACTCGAACCCAAAGCGGAAAATGCGTCTTCATAGGATACCCTAAGGAAACTATTGGGTATTCCTTCTATCACAGATCCGAGGGCAAGGTTTTTGTTGCCAAGAATGGATCCTTTCTAGAGAAAGAGTTTCTCATGAAAGGTGTGAGTAGTCGGAAGGTAGAACTCGAAGAGGTTATTGAACCTTCTCTTCAAAGTATGGCGAGTAGAGCAGCGCCGGAAGTCGTCCCGGAGTTGGCTTCACCAGTTGAAGAAGGAACTAATGATAATGATCATGAAACTCCAAAAGAGAGTACTACCGAACCTCGCAGGTCTAGCAGGACGCGTGTAGCTCCCGAGCTATACGGAAATCCTGTCATGAATTTCATGGTTGATGAAAATGATTACCCTGTGATGTATGAAGAAGCGATGATGATCCCGGATTCCAACAAATGGTTATAAGCCATGAAATCCGAGATGGAATCCATGTATGAAAATCAAGTTCGGAACTTGGTGGACTTACCTCACGACCGAAAGGCCGTGGAGAACAAATGGATTTTCAAAAGGAAAACTAATGTTGATGGTAATGTGACCGTCTATTTAGCTCGACTTGTCGCAAAGGGGTGTCGACAAATTCAAGGAGTCGACTATGATGATACTTCTCTCCCGTAGTGATGCTAAAGTCAGTTAGGATTATGTTAGCAATTGCTGCATATTTCGATTATGAGATATGGCAGATGGATGTCAAAACCGCGTTTATCAATGGTAATATTGAAGAAGAGTTGTATATGATACAACCAAAGGGTTTTGTCGATCCTAAGGATGCTAACAAGGTGTGCAAGCTTCAGCGATCCATCTATGGATTGAAGCAAGCATCACGAAGTTGGAATCTCCACTTTGATGAGGTGATCAAAGAGTTTGGATTTGTCCAAACTTATGGAGAAGCTTGTATTTACAAGAAAGTGAGTGGGAGCAATGTGGCATTTCTGATACTATATGTGGATGACATATTATTGATTGGAAATAATATAGATCTTTTAAACAGTGTTAAAAGTTATCTAAACAGTAAATTTTCAATGAAGGACCTAGGTGAAGCGTCATACATATTAGGCATAAAGATCTATAGAGATAGATCTAGGCGCCTAATAGGGATATCGCAAAGTACATACCTTGATAAGATTTTAAAGAGTTTAAAATGGACGATAGTAAGAAGGGGTTCTTACCTATGACACAAGGCATGACATAGAGTAAGACTCAAAGTCCGGCTACGGCGGAAGAAAGAGAGAAAATGGACAAAGTCCCCTATGCTTCAGCCATAGGCTCTATAATGTACGCCATGCTATGTACAAGACCAGATGTGGCACATGCTATTAGTTTGACTAGTAGGTACCAATCGGATCCAGGTTCGGAACACTGGAAAGCGGTCAAGAATATCCTTAAGTACTTGCGAAGAACTAAGGATATGTTTCTTGTATACGGAGGTGAAGAAGAGCTCGTCACTAAGTGTTATGTCGACGCTAGCTTTGACACCGATCCAGATGACTCTAAGTCTCAATCCGGATACTTATTTCTCATGAATGGCAGAGCGGTTATTTGGAGGATCTCCAAACAACCTGTGGTGGCGGGATCAACAACGGAGGCCGAATATGTTGCTGCTTCGGAAGCGGCCCAGGAAGCAGTTTGGATGAAGGAGTTCATATCCGAACTAGGTGTGGATGCAAACGCGTTGGACCCAATGGTGATCTATTGTGACAACAATGGTGTCATTTCCAATGCCAAAGAACCAAGGTCTCACAAGCATTCCAAGCATATTAAGCGCCGGTTTCACTCCATTCGCGAGCATGTCAAGAATGGAGATATAAAGATTTATAAAGTACATACGGATCTCAATGTAGCAGATCCGTTGACTAAAACTCTCCCTAGAGCAAAACATGATCTACACCAGAACTCCATGGGTGTTAGATACATCACTATGTAACTAGATTATTGTCTCTAGTGCAAGTGGGAGACTGAAGGGAATATGCCCTAAGAGGCAATAATAAAGTGTTTATTATGTGTATTCCAAGTATATGATAGATGTATATTTTGCATGCTATAATTGTATTAATACGGAAACGTTAATACATGTGTGTTTAATAAACAAACAGAAAGTTCCTAGTTATGCCTCTCTCATAAACTAGTTTGTTGATTAACAAGATGATCACAGTTTCCTGATCATAGACATTGGATGTTGTTAATAACGAGATCACAACATTAGTGTTATGATGTGATGAACATTCATCCGAAGTATAGCATTATGATCAAATTCATTGAGTTTATATTGCTATAACCAACTTACGAAGTGATCCTAATCCTTAGACCATGAGATCATGCCAATCACTAACACCAGAAGAGTTTCTTGTTGACATCAAACATTACACCGTAACTGGGTGATTATAAAGATGGGTTCAAAGCTACTAAAGTGTTATGTTGAGAATAATGGATCAAGAGTGGAATTTGTTCATCCCGATGATGGATAGATATACTCTGGGCCCTCTCGGTGATATCACATTGGTTAGATTGCAAGGAAGGGATTTGATCACTAGAATGTTATATCATGGGAATGAGAAAAGAGTGCATGTCAGTAACGAGATCAAACTAGGTATGGAGATACCGATGATCGAATCTCGGACATGTAATATATCGTGAAACAAAGGGATTAAGATACAAGCATAAAAGGTTCTGACGATCACAGGAAAGTCATCGTTTAATGTGTGGGAGTCAGTATGGATCTCCAGGTCCCGCTACTGATTATTGATCGGAGAAGGGTCTCGATCATGTCCGCATTATTCGTGAACCGTAGGGTGACACACTTAAGGGACACTAACATCCAGTTGGAGCAAATGTTTCATGCCGGAAAGAATAACAAGCGCAGGAATTTATTTCACTAGATACCGAAACAAGTTTTCGGGTGAAATTGCAGAAAGTGGTTTTGCATGTGAAATAGAATTCTAGAAAGGGGTTATATGTGAATGTTTGTCATTAAAGTAATTGACAAAATTCTGAATAAATAAAATAGTTTTATTTATTGAGAGTTTGCATTAAATTTGGTGGAAATTTAATAGCAAGTTTGAGTGGGATTTTGAGTGGAGGAATTGAAAGGGTTTTTGTGAGTGGAGTGTCCACCCACATGAATGAAGGAGGGGAGGGGCAGCCCCCATGGCCGGTGGCCACCCCCTTGGGTTCCCCCCTCCTCCTATAAAAGGCACCCCTCTCCCTCTCTCTCACTCACACCTCCTTGTGAAGGATCTCTCCCCCTCTAGAATTTATCCCCCATGGTCTCGGACTAGCGAGATACATGTTCCCGGTGTCTATTCGGCAAGAAAGGGTTGTGCTTCCGCTGCATCGCTGGAGCGAGGAGGCGGAGGTTGCTCGGTGTCTTATACGTGTGTGCGATCACGGATGCGTTGCTGCTTTGCGGCGCTAGGACTTCCTCTCGATCTTGAGATCGGCAAGAGATCGTCTACATCAACCACGAGTTCAACTCGTTAAGCTTTGTCAGTCTTCAAGGGTATGTTCTCTACGGATATACATCCCCCCGATGTTTGTATCTAGTAGATAGATCTTGGTACATAGTTCCCATCGTAGGAAAAGGTTTGTTTTCTATGCTGTGAACCCTACAACATCCTCAATAAAAAGCTATGCATATAGTAAATAAAAAGATCGCTGAGATGCTCATTGTCTGCTTGCCTTGTCATTTTGGTTATGAGAAAGCTCATGTACCATGTGCAAGGGGTACCCCGTTGGCGTTTCTCAATGATATGCAAATACTTACAATGACAAGAACTTACCTGTGACCAAAGTTGAGTAGCCTGAGGAGTGGCTCTCATATTCAAGGGACATGAGATTGCCAACTTATATTTCGTCAAGCATATACTCCATCTTTGTTCACTTTAACCTTAATCATCTCAGGATGCTTATGATAGGGGCAATGAGGGCTCAAAGCTAGTAAGTACCATAATCTTTTCGAAGCTCTTTATGACTTGTAATCCCTGCTACCCTCTATGAAGGGACCTTTCTCCTAGTTACCAGTTGAGTCTGTAAACCTACTTCCTCTCTATCTCCAGCAAGCATTTGAGTTGTTGTGTTTCAAGCATCCATATGGTGATTTATTCAATCATGTTCTTCATCTTCCTTGTTTGCACAAAACTATTATCTATTGAGTACTACTTTGAAAGCCTTCACTTGTGAAAAACCTTTTTGAGCAAAGAGTGTTCTTGTTTTGAAACTTCTATAAAAAGCTTTTGTGAAACTATTTGCCAGTTGTTCTCTAACCAAGAACAAGTTTGCCAATTCCAATTATGATTTATCTTTATGCATCTCTATTGTGACTGATGTACTTGGTTGCAAGCTAAGTTATATAATGGTGAGTTGCTTTCTTCTATGAGTTGTGCAATGATAAGTGTGATGCTTCTTGTTCGTATTCTTTTATCGACACTTCACTCCATAAACCTGTGGACATGTTTACTGAGCTCAGTTTTCGCTTGGGGACAAGCGAAGTCTAAGCTTGGGGGAGTTGATGCGCCCAATTTGCATCACCATTCTATATCATAATTTACCTCTATTCATTGATATTTGTCTTGTTATGAGGTATTACTTATGGCTTTTTCATATGTTTATGCATGTTGGATGATTCTTGGAGGATGAACTGCCGGAGTCTGGATTTTGATGGAAAAGAAGGCGTTTTGGTGCAATTTCGCAAAGATCAGAAAAATACCAGAAAAATATGGAAACATATTATTTCTCTAGAAGAATGAGGGAGCCAGAAGGAGGGACGAAGATGGGCCTCAGGGGGCCCACCCACCCTAGGCGCGGGCCCACCTGACCCCGCGCCTAGGGCAGGTGTGGCCCACCTGCCCGGCCTCCGACTCCGCCCCTTTGCCTATATCTTCCCTATGGAACCCTAAGCCTCGGGGAGCTACCACAGATAGATTTCCGCCGCCTCTGGGGGGCAGAAAACACCGAGAGAGAAAGATCTCTCCGGCAGACAGATTTCTGCCGGGGGATTCCTTCCCGGAGAGGGGAGACCGTCGCCATCAACACCGTCATCAAGCTAGGCTTCATCGGGATCATCATCATCATCCACACCATCATCTCCACCAGCACCATCATCACCACTCTGTTCCGCTGTAACAATTGTGTTGGATATTGCTTAGTTCATTAGGGGAAACTTTCCCGGTGTTGATTACTATTGTAGTTGATGCTTGTGAGTGGAACCATTGGATTATTGTTTATGTTCAGATTGTTATCCATTACCATATCATCTTTGATCTTGATCCATATGATGTCTTGTGAGTAGTTCGTTTAGTTCTTGAGGACATGGGAGAAATCATGTTGTTAGTAGTGAATCTGTGATGAGTTATTATTCAATGGTTTAGTATTTAAGTTGTGGTGATATTCTTCTAGTGGTGTCACGTGAACGTCGACTACATGACACTTCACCATTTATGGGCCTAGGGGGATGCATTGTGTATTTGGATACTAATTGCGGGGTTGCCGGAGTGACGGAAACCAGAACCCCAGTTAGGACACTTTTGCACAAGGGAGTGTAGGATCTCAGAGTTTAAGGTTGTGGTTAGATTTATATCTTAATTACTTTCCTGTAGTTACGGATGTTTGTAGGGGGTTTAATCACAAGTATGTATTAGTCCAAGTACGGTCGGTACATTAGCACAGGTTCACCCACACAACACTTACAACACCAGAGAAGAGTACTCAGCTATTTGAAGAGAAAGCACTTGACAGAATTCCCATGTGTCCTCGAGAACGTTTGGTCCTTATAAGTATTTCCACCGGCTTGTACTTTGCTAAGAAAGGATTGGGCCGCTTGATCCGTTTGTTCGTTACTTTTTTTACTTGCTCCTTGTTTTGTTGCCTTGTCAGAAAACCACTAAAAATCCGTTTGCTAAGTATTCACAGGGATTTCCTGCTCCATACCACTGTTCAGCACCTTCTGCTCCTTGTTGGGATCGACACTCCTATTTATCGAAAGTACTACGATACACCCCCTATACTTGTGGGTCATCACCCAGTAGATGATCCAAGCCAATCACTGTCCTTCTCCGCGACTCCTCATATAACACAATTGTTGTACTCTCACACTCAAGGCAGAATTTCCATCGTTAATACGGCTTTACCTTAGTCTGATTAGCACAACAACCATTAACACTAGAAATCTATCTTTTGTAAGCCCAGATCCACGGTAGGCTTTCCCCCAAATACACGGCCTTACCCACGATCTGCAACTTACAAAATGCCCAGAATAGTGTCTGAGGCATGCGAAAGGGAGCCGATCCAGCTGACTTCCCCAGTGCCCATATAGATCTCATGGTTAACGCATAATATGCGGCGCGAGAATCACTGGCGACATTGGTTGTTAAGTTCTAGGTATTATGTTTCTTTACCACCGGAACTTTCCTAGTAGTTTATTACCTTTTGTTAAATAACCTATAATCATATTATTATAAAAATAGTGTTTTCTGACCTTTTTGAAATGCGGGGGATGACAACACTGGATTTGCAAATATTTGATAGAAAATAACGAAAGGACATAAGCAAGTGTGAACTTGCCTTTGTGATTACAAGATTATGCAATCATAGTCTTCGAGACGATATAAGATCCAATATCTAAAAACAACATCATTGGTCCGGTAAGGACTAATGTTTAAAGAAGCAAAATGCTATTATGCATAAGTAATGCTATGCATTTTGTAAAACTCCCAAAGCGAAACCCTAGCATTATAAGTGAGTTAATCTTAGGTGTTTTCTTTAGGAATAGGTTTATCTTCAAGTTTGTTTCATAAGTAATTACATCTATAAGGATCTTAAATCTCAACACATAAGATATGAAAATAGGATATCATGATCTAATATTGAGTTTGATTGCCATCTGGTGGCTATGATGAATTTCTAGGTGTTGGGTTGTTAAGAGTTGAAGAAACTATTATAAAGTTGTTGTTTGAAGTGTCAAAAAGAATAAATTTCAAATACTTTTTTATAATAAGTTAATCAGTTCTGCAAATCATTAGGATGTAACTATTGGCATTGAGATAGTACAAACGATCTTGAGTTACTATACTTCTGGCTCGTCGAATACTAGACCAAAGTTAACTATACAAATATAAATGAATTTTAAGACATAGTGTTTTATGGCACTATTTTGTCCTAGGGTTCTTCTAAGTATGGTTAAGGATGTGAGATCATTCACTTTCAATGTAAGTGAATGATGTGTTAAGGTGGAGTTGTAAGGCATTGACTTACACTTGGTTATAGGATGGGAAAAAGATACTATATAAGCAAGGATAACCACTTAGGTTCCATCATAAAATAGGGTTATGGTCTTAGGTATATTGTATATGATTTTATCTTTAGGATAATAACATTACTAAGTGGTAACACCTTATTTGAGTTGAAAGAGTGATGATGTCCAATGGTGACTTGGTTTGATATCATGAGGGATCCTAATGGTACACTATTGGATAGTGGAATTGTTAAGGTATGGTTATTTTAGCTATAGGAGTTCACCTAATAGGCTTAATGATGAATGTCTACCTAATTAAGAAAAGTAACACATGATATAGTTGGGATCTCTGACTTAAGGCTTATGCATGGACCTTACTTGTGAACACCAAACATGGTTATACATGTGAAGTCAAATAAGTGAATTTGATTTAAGTTTGTTTTGTATTTGAATGTGAGTGCAAACTTATAATATTTATTTAAGAAAATAGCTTGATCACAATTTCGATTCGATTTGGTTTAAGGAATCTATTTGAAGGTTTTAGGAATTTTATTTTTAAGTATATATTAAAATTTTAATATTGTTAGTAAGTTTCTTAGAAATGTTTTATTTCATTGCAGGATGTTATATGAACTTATTACGATATAAAATTTTATTTACTAATCATGTTTAAATAAAAATTTAACTCATAATATTTATGACATAAGTCAAAAATCATATTTCAATAAATTTTAGAACTCGATATAATATTTTTAAGTATTCTTCTATTTTTTTTAAGGTGATAAGGGTTGACTTAAAAACATGTTAAGTTTTACTTAATTGAAAATTTGATTTATTGAAGTATATACATTTAATTATGACTTGATTATTGTTTATAACATTTTAGAAATTTAATTACCAATTCTATTTGTTGGTATGAATTTTAGGAAGAAGTTTTATAAATATCATGTGCCAAAAATTAGACACACGTGTATATATATAATATATATACTAGCAGAATGACCGTGCGTTGCTACGGGACAATTTATTTAATACATTCCTTAAAATTTCAACTAATGACACTGAAACTCTTCAAATTTAGGATAATATAACCGAGAACCCACACTAATAGGGCATTTCTACTAAATAATATAACTTCATGAGAAATTTCATTACACCAAGCAATTTTCGCAATAAAAATTTACAACTTTTAGTCATTTACCGATTTCCTCCAAGCGTGCAATCCTAATACTGCCAGGCTCCGTTCAGATGGTAGGTATAAACACAATCTTCCTTGAGGTTATTACCACTGATAACTTCTTGACACATAAAAAAATCAGTTATTACATCTAACTACCCAAGTCCATTTTATTATCAGGAAACAAAGCTATACAACCGCTTTTATTCTTTTTGTAGGTAACTAAGACAGACTCAAAGTTATGTGTATACTGCATTTTGAGGAGAGGGGGATCCAAAACATATTAAGAACATGCATACAAGAAAATCCTAGGAATGATTAAACATTTTCTTATTCCTGCAAAAAATTCTGTAAATGATGGATCTTGTGAATGAATAAGAATGATGAAAAATCCTTGACTTTGGACAGACACCTGCTAATGTTGACCTGCAAGAAATTATTTATAGTCCAAGTCAGCTCTCAGACTCACTGATCCACGAATAGCAGGAACTACTCGACTGAATCTACAATTGAAGCATCTGAGGCTGCATCAATCGAGGATACACGACATAAGGAATTATGATACGTAATTGTGAAAGTACACAGTTGACATGTCATTTTCTGTTGTTGCTGCATCACAAACCAAGCCCATGTAAGAAATGGACAATATGCATGAGCTTTTGCTAGAGGATTTATTCATGGAATTTTACGACCAAGAGGCCACTAACACGGTACCTCATACTCCTAGAGGTTAGCTTTCCTGTGATTACACCACGGGACCATCCAATTTGGCCAAGTTCATGGGCTGGTCTGTCTAACATAAGATTATTACGAATAGAAATACCGCTAGATAAGAAGCATCAGCGTCTCATTGTCAAAAAAAACCGTTAGCTTTTCTTCTGTTCAATGCCATCATCAACCATTGTGAGTCGGCTTCCAGCACCACTCGCATGGCACCTAGCTGATCTGTCGGACATGCAGCATGCTCCAAGACAGTTTAGCATGGAAAGCATCGTTAACATGGTCACTTCGTCCAGCACTTGCGCAATCACCTCTCCATGCAATCTCTCACAATGAAACCCCAAAAAAACAGCCAGCATAGTTTTGTCCATCCAGGTTTGAATAAGCCACCAATAAAACTAAAACCCAACAAAAAAGATCAAGCCAACATAACTCTGTCTAGGTTTGAATGCGCCATCAATAAAACCGAAACACAAAATCAGTAAACCAAAATATTTCAATTAGTCTTATATCATGAACCAGGTTCAGCGCAGTTCAAATTTATAATCAGAACTGTAACCCTAGTACCATTAAATAACAAGAAACATGTAGCCTAAAACACTGAAAGAGTTGAAATGAATTAGTCAGGATAAATTCCCTTGTATAAAACCGCATTGCATCGGTTCTCTTCATGAAAATATCATTAGCCAGGACACACCTGAAGATCTGAAATGGAGATGTGTAATAAATCAAGAAAATACTGCAAGAGCTTGCTGGTTAACTTTATTCTCCAATCAGACTACTAAGTACAAATTATACAAGAAACCAACGGTTGCCTAGATTTGCTCCCAAAATTCAAACCTCTAAATACAAAACATTTAGGAAATGTACAATGCTCACCGCTTACATAGGCGCTTAAAAATCTTTGATCGAGTCAGTTACCACATGCACAAGTGTCCGCCGCCTTGGAGCCGTATTTTGAATGGATTTTTCAAGCGTCCGACTCCAAATTTTCCGTCGATGCTAGGGAAAAGACTCGGAACCACAATGGAAATTAACAAAACTACTGGGATTAATTTTCTAGTGCATGTGGAAGCGCTCGGTATTGTACATGGCCTTATTTACCATGATCTGACATAGCAGTGTAGATCAACAACAGCCAAGAAAGAATAGAATGATAAACACACTCCACGACCTCCGCTTGCCTGCAAATTAGCACCACGTTTTGATCAATATGCCTACAACATCCGCTCATTCTAATTCATTCCAATAGAGCTGCATCAATCCTACACATCTCTGTAGTCTACGCGGAGGTCGGGGACGAGGGATAGTGACATATTAGAGCTTCGGAAAACTCAAAGTTTTATAGTAATAATTATTATACTAAAAATGTACTTAAAAAAGATATAGGTTCGTGCATATTATATCAATGTCCCAGTAGAAAACTCAGAACACACTTGTATTTACACAAGAATTATTTTGGTTCCCTGGAATGCCTCCTTCCAAACCATTTCCGTTGAGACACGAATATAATAACATACAGATCAAAACCAAATCTAGCAAGGTATCAATGATCAGTTCTCTGCTCACAAAGAGAATTATATTCGAACTGCTATTGATATTGTGTAACAATTGCTGCAAAAATTAATTTACAAAGGCTCCAAAAAAGGGACTAAACCATTTGCATCATGGTTCATTTCGGTAAATAAGAAACCTCTCTGTAGACCCAAACGAACAATATTGTAGATTAAAGAACTACAGTCTAACTAAGATGTTCCCTTACTGGTTTTCTTTACAAGATTAGCCTACTGCTATGTTAAAACGCTAACTGCATTCATTTCTTAAAACAATCTCTGAAAGATTAATACTACACTAAAGTTCTCTATGAAACATTGACATCGGGAGATAAGAAGAGATGGTACTTTGAAACAAATGGAATGATACTACAATTTAATAAAATAGCACAAATTAGTTTTAAGCAAATTAGATTTTCTAGCCCACGTCACACTGCAAATATGAAGAGACGCCTTAAAACATTACAGAGAAGGAAAAAGTTGTAGCAAGATGAGAGGAATTGGTCGATAATCCAAACAACTTTAAATGCTCTACAAAGTACATCTCATGTTTGGTATTCATATACATCATGAGAAGTCTTTCTAACCTGAATATACACCAATACTCCATCTGGCAACAATAATTTCTTTTTTGACCGTATCTGAAATGACAAAATTTAAGCAAATTTGTTTTTCTAGCTCACATCATAAACTAAAATATGAAGAGAATCCTTCAAAAATCAAAAATTACAGAGAAGGGAAAAGTTGTAGCAAGATGAGAGGAATTAGTCGATAATCCAAGCAGCTATAAAAGTTGAGATGGAGCACTTGGCTGCGATCTAAGAGGTCCTAAAAAAATCCGATCACCTTCCCACAAGCTGCCATGAGAAATTCCCAACACGTCAACTTGATAATATCCAATAGTAGTACCTTGAGATTCTTATCAGAATTGCCATTTGCAGATAAAGTTTCATATGCCATAATAAATCTTCCGATAAAAAGTCCCCCCACAATCCGCAAGAGGAAAATGGAACGAGGGAGGGAGAGCATAGAGGGAGGACCTGACATAGAGCATAGTAAAGGATCATACACACATCTAATCTGCATACAGGAAATAAAAATATAAAGAAAGTATCTTAGACAAAAACTGTGACTTAATATTGAGCCCCTGTAGACATGGTTAGATTAAAAAATGAATGTTTTTTACAACGAACGACATTCCATTAATAAGCAAAACTAACCTGTAGCATGTCAAGCCAAGGCAGAATAAGAACAGCTCTTATCTTCCATACACAAACCTCTACATCCCTCCACTGTGACATGCGTCTCTCTAGACTCTAGAGCAACCTGCAGCTGAACACTCGCATCGTCTCCTCCATGAATATGCACGACAGCACCAGCTAGCTTCTAGATGCGACAGGACGAACGCCGGAGCGTGCTGCAGCTCGACCACCAGCGAACCAGTGGAGGGGAAGGAGTTCGAGGATCACCCCTCTGGCGCAAGCGGTACCCAGGGCAGCGGGGAGGAGTTGGTGGTCGTCGCTTTCACGGCAATCCCCTCCGCCAGTCTCGTTCCCGTCCGCGACGAGAGTAGCCCAGAATCATGCAAAATCCAACAAATACACCTAATCAACAAATTAGCCCAGAATCTCCTCCGGTGCTTCGTGTTCCTTGATAATCCCATCGCCAACCAACAAATTAGTCCCAGAGGGAAACCTTTTACCCTCCTATCTGAGATACCCCAATCCGTACGAACAGCAACACGGGATGGCAAAAGGGGGGCTGGAGAACCTGTTTACCTGGAAGAGGATGGTGAGGAACGAGAGGGGCGCGGTGCAGGTCCTGCTGATGACACAGGCGAGGTGCAGTGCGCTGGCGATGTTGCGCTGCTTCTGCTTCGGGCGGCTTGCCACCACATGCCGCCCTGCCTCCATCCACGACCACGCCGCCCACCTGCGCCTCCGTCTGCAACGGCGGCGGAGGTACGAAGGGATTGCGTCTAGGGTTGGGTCGCGGTGCTGGGCGCTGTTGTGGTGGATGAGTCGTGCGTGTGTGCTCGGAGTTCGGAGCGGCGACGGGGGCGTGTAGGCTGCTCCGCCTGACCTCGTCCGCCGCCCTGGCCCTTCCCCCGTCGCCTCGACCACCGCGAGCGAGCCCCACCCTTTTTTCGTCGCGCACTTCACGGGCGGAGGGATCAAACGACTTCACTTGGTGGTGGCACACGTTAAAATATAGTCTAACAGTCAGGGGCAAAAGCGTTAAAAATAGAGGCAGAAATAGAGATTGAAATCGTATTTTTAGTGAACGGAAACGTATTTAACTAACCTACCTTAAGAAAAAATAGTAGATAGAAGATAATAAATAGATAGATAGAATAGTATTTAGTTCAAACACGCACACACACGCACGCCGTAACCAAAAATCTTGGGCCTAGCGCCCGAGTGTACTCATGTACATGCACACGCACTAGTATTCTGTCCAACACACATACGTACGCTAATCCCTTGTCTTCCTCTCTCACAAAATTCCCCATACGCACATACACAACCTCGCTGCCGCCTGGTGTTCGCCGCCGTCCTGGACCCATTGCCGGCGCTGCTCCGCCACCCTCTTCTCCTTCGGTTTCTCGCCACCCCCAAGCTCCCTAGCGCCTCCTCGCACGCCTCGGTCGAATCCTAGGTTGCCGATTGGTCTGCCGTCGATAACGGTGAGGCTCGGCACTCCCGTGACTCCTCCGGACCTTCTCCGGCTCCTCTAGGAAGACCACGATCTTCTCCTCGTCGTCTCCAACCTCTACAACGACACCTTGTGCTCCTGCCCGTCGGTGTGATGATGCGCTGATGCTGCCCTATGGGTTGGCTATGGCCTCCCTCACCTTGATTCAGTGGTAGGTCTGGCCGGGCCCCCTTCTTCTACTTCGACTACGGCTTGGCTACATCTCCGATTCAGGTACATCCTCTGTGACCGGCCTTCGAGCCGATGAACTGCTCTAGGTTTGATTTAGATTTAAATTTTGGTGATTCTAAAACTGGGATTGTGGTGATGATCTCATGGACATTTGATGTGTGGTATTGGTAATGATATGCTCTTAGTTTAATGGTGCTAGCAATATATGCTTTTGATACTGTGATACGGTGCATGATTTGATCCTAAAATGCTTCCTAGGATAAGATCTTGTCCAATTAAGTCGTATAATACTCCTCGTAGGTACTTGTATTTATTCTTATAATTTTTTGATGTGGGAAGAGAAAGATACATGTTGTTTCTTTCAGACATAGATGTACAAGAAGTGTAAAAGTGAATATAGCTCAGTTGAGCATAATGAATGTACAGTCAGCACATATAATTATTTAGTGTGCAATAAATTATATGACAACTCTTTTAATCCTATTAGGCAAGTGTAAGTGTGAGCACAGTATGCTTGAGCTTATAGTTTCTTCCTAAGATGTATATGCAGAACATATAATAGTTTATGTACATGCTTTCTTGCTGTAATTTAGTTCTTGTTTATCAGAAGTGAATTTCACGTATGTATATATTGTAGAATGATTATAGCTAGTGGATTTAGTCCTAGTTAGCTCTAGTTATTATTTTTTTGTAGTTAATATGACCTAGAATTAATTTGGCTATATGTATCCACACAAATATAATTCAAACAAGGTGTATGTTAGGTGTAAGAGTGATTATAGATGAAGTACAAATGGTTTTTACTTAACTAGAGTGTATGTGAAGTCTCTCAGTTAACAGAGGAGATTTAAACACCCCAAAACATGTGACAATCATTTAAATGCCTCTATCTATCCTAAGATGAATTTTTTCTCACACAAATATCTCTCACAGGGGTGTGCTAGATCAATTGCTTGATCAAAAGCATGCACGTAGATAAAATATTACTACTATACTTTCTGTTCATTATTCTTGGTTATGTGATTTGGTATTCTTGGGGATTATTTGACCATCCAAATGCATGGGATATGCTCCTAGATCTTTTATATGTTTTATTAGGGAATTTCTAATGATTATTATGTACTTGTGTGATCTAAATATTGATTTTTTGTGAGGATGGATTTAGCTGCTGCCCAGAAACTCTATTATGTTCCACAACAACCTTCTCTTGTTCTTTCTACTAGAACTGATCAAGAACAACTCCTATGCATGTATCTATCCTTACTAATGAAGCTTACAGATCCGAGGTTTCATCTCTTCTTCATTTTAACGAGTTTTTCCATTCCCATGCTACACACCTCTCCTCTCCTCCAAGGATTCTTACCTTGCTAGCTCCTGTAATAGTGCTTGTGTGGTTGATTTGCTTGCTCCTGGATAGATTTGGTTGCTGTCCAGCAGCACTACTAATATTCGACAACACTCCTCTCATACTCTTTCTATTAGAAATTACCAAGAACATATATGCTATGCACTGGATCAACCCAAGATCTTATTTTTCTACCTTGGATTTCTGTAGCTTGTTCTTCTAGATTCTGGAATAGCCTTCTTCTTGTGGATAACCTGCTCCTCCTTGCTGCTTGAGTTTCCTAGTGATCTAGTTGCTATTTGGGCTATGTTGCCGTTGTTCTAATGGATGGTATGTTCTTGCTAATATCTAATAGATGCTAGAGACGATTGGTAGGAATGGTTCACTGGTGGAAAACAGGGTTGTAGTCCCGGGCCGCAATGGGCTCTAGTCCCGGTTTTGGGCCTGGGACTGCGAAAACGGGACTAGAGGCCCCCCTCTAGTCCCGGCTCGCAACGGTCCGCGACTGATAACAGCCACGTGGCTGTTTCAGCGCCGCGGGGGGCGGAAACCCTCTAGTCCCGGGCTGTAACACCACCCGGGACTAAAAGGTTTCCTGCCGCGGCAGAGAAACACCACATTTCTCTGCCGCGGCAGAGATTGTGTATTTCCTTTTTTTTTGCCATTTCGTTCCTTTTTCGTTTTGTGTTTCACTATATTTCAGTATATATATTATACGCTGCTACATACACACTACACGTCGATGCATTTATATAATTAATTGATCCCTTGCAAGCATACATATAATCAATCATATCAAAAAGAAGAAATGTTTTGAAATTACATGGTCATTGATGAAAATATATCATATCAGCTACATGAAGATGACTAAGGCAAATCGAGTTCCACGTCATCCGCATAATACTCTCCATATACATCAAGGACTTCCTTTATCATAAATCCCGCCAGCTCCTCTTGAATTGCTCTTATGCGCTGGTCTGGCTCTAGTTTCTCCCGCAAATCATAAATATAATGTGAGTCAACTTTCCGCTCACTGGTCAACTCGCGGATGTACTCGCAGACGTAATATCCACATAAATGAGTTCCCGGTGGCTGCTGTAAATTCTTCACCATTTTATAAGTTAACTCCTCTTTGAATGGACCTGGTATTTTCTATCTGAACCGTGTCCAACACCTGCTCGGCAAAGAAAATGAACAAAGGAGTTATTAGTTACTTGATATCAGGAAATGAATGAAAGAGGACGATATAATGCGATAATGATTGAAATTACTTATGGAGCATTGCTTTCATGTCGCTCCACTGCTCTTGGTCCCAACTTAATGAGTCGTGGACTTCAACTAGGGAGTTGTCAACTTGAATGTTTAGCAAGATCCAGTGGAATCTGCGGACATTTACATAAGCATACATGCATAGCTCATCCGGTAAGCAAAAATAAAATGTATACAAGATATAAACACTCACTTGAAGTTGTAAGGAAATAGTATTTCCTTAACAAAATTATGCTCGGTTAAGAACCTGCACAGGTCTTCCTCCACGTCTTTGGGGTGATTCTTTAACGTATATTCATTAATGATATATGGGTCAATGAACCCAACGTTGTATCTTCTAGCTCTTTTGCATTTAAGCATCTTCATTCTGCGAAATATAATATCATCATACAAAAGGATATATAGTTAGGATAATATATTAAATGCAATGAACGAGCTAAAGCTACAAACTTAATTATAGAAATAAATAAATTACAGACAGTAGCAACCAATGATAGATTTGTCGAGGGCGCGCTGGTTGTATAACTGAAACAGTTCGGTCATTTGAACCTATATCAAGTATGGTTTGAAGTGATGCTCCTTTCTAACGTCCACCGGAAACCAATCTTTATGATGCTTTTTTCTGCTTGCGACATGTACCATTCATGCAGATTTCGCATATGTGTGGATAGACGTGCGAGCTCCTCGTTACTGACTAGTGGCTCCCCTTGGACATACTGCCGTACTATCTGACCCACTGGCGTATCTTCATAGCCTAAATATTGACCAGGAGACATATTTGCTTCGTTAGCAAGTGCTTTGGCATGTGATACAGTGATTACCATAAGTGCAGCATCATTACGGGCTCTAGGGTCCATTATTTGCATGTCCATATCCATTTCAGCTCTGAAGGCCTTGTCGAGGTCTGTAATGACTTTGAGCGGGGCGACCGATTGATTCTTCTGTGCTTCGAGCTGGGCAACTTGCTTCCCGCTTTTTGCACTTGTGATTTTTTTCTTCTGTACTTGCTTAATAATCTCCCGGTCATAGTCTGATTCCAGATTCATCGATATCTGGATGGTTGCTCAAGAAAGAACTTAGCCCACTTTTTGGTTTTTTCGTTATATACCGTCCTGGCTCAGGCTTTTTGGGTGCCAAATGCGCCTTAACTTGGGCAGCCACATCCGCGTTAGTTTCCTCATCGGTCTTGTCATAAGGTCTCTTTGGATATCGACTATCTTCGGCGTTTGACCTTTCTTCGATGTGGGGCACGGGGGACCGTCGAACTTTCGTTTCTTCGACGAGGTAGTAGTATTGCACGGAGGCGGAGGCAGAGATCGAGTTGATGTACTCCTGCTGCGGCGATCGTCAGCTGGGCGGGGTGGACTTGGAGGTTGGCGATAATCGGGTTGGGATGGACTTGGAGGTTGACGATATTCAATGCGGGGTGGATTTGGATTCCTTGGAGTCGGTGGCCTTGGCGCCGAGCCTGGAAACTTGATGTACTTCTTATTCCATAGAATGATGTTGCGCTTGACATCTCCTAGTTTCGTAAGGCCTTCAGGCGTAGCGATTTCAATCTCTAGGTCCGCAAAATCCTCCACTATGTCATCCACCGTGACACGAGCATAGCCTGGTGGAATCGGAAGTGAATGGTGGAGTGCTCCAGGTAGACAAGGTAAAGTAGTGCCGATCGCCACCTTGAAGGACACGTTGTTCATTGGCTGATGTAGCTCACATTGTGCCATCTCTCTGACATCATCCACGGGGTAGTGAGGAGCCGGTGCATCATCCAGCAGTGCTTGATCATCAGCACAGACCTCCGTGGAAGCCACGCTGCTTCTCCGTTGGCTAAGATCCAATGCAGGATCATCAGACCACGGGTGAGTTGACGATGGTGGCCTTTGGCTAATTTCATGCATGAGGTTCTTCAGATCAGCTAGGTCCTGCTCTACCCTGGAGATCCGGTCTGCCTCCCGGTCCTTCTTTCTCCGACGGCTTCTGTAACTGACATCGTACTGAGGAAACCCTTTCTTCCACGAGACACCGTCGCCTTTGCCTCGTGTTCGTCCTCCCTTTTCAGGATTCCCTAGGGCGCGTGTCAGCTTGTCGTTCTCTCTCTCGAGAAGGAACAATCCCAATTGAGCATCGTTCATTGCTTGAATAAGGTCTTGGGAGGGTTTTAGAATTTTATCATGAAATAATGTCTTCCCTGTTTCTGGGTCCAAGGATCCCCCGTGCCCGTACCACCAGTGCTTTGACCTCTCGGGCCATCCATCTGTACCAGGAGTGACGCCTCTAGCCCTCATTTCCTTCTCCATAGTTTCCCACTTAGGGATGGCACTCTTGTACCCACCTGTCCCCATTTTATGATGGTATTTCTTGTTGGCAGCATTCAACGCGTTCTTTGCCGACTTTGCCTTTGCTTTATCAGATTGCTTGTACTGTACAAAATCGGGCAACTATTCTCTCAACTTCTCGTTTACTCCTTTGAAGTCTGGAGTTTTCTTTTTCGCGACATATTTCGCGTATAAACTTTTCTTGTGGTTCCGGTACAGTTCAGCCATCTTGCTCAGTGCCCACTCCTTGACTTTCGCTCTATTTTCAAGCCCACCCGGCCTTGGGGTAATACCATCTACCTCAAATTCCTCATACTCCGGAGGTAGTATGAAATGCGCTATGAGCTTCTGCCAAAGGTCATCTTTGGCATCATCGGTGACATAGCTGTTGGATTCTTCACCGGCTTTCTTTGACTTATTCCATTCTTGGATGGTGATCGGCAGGTTGTCCCTAACAAGCACCCCGCATTGATTTATAAACATCCTCCGGTGCTTCTCTGGAGCAATCGGTTCACCATCATCATCTATTTCTTCGATGGTGAACCTCTAATTACCATCCAACTTTTTGTTCGGCCCTCGTTTCGTTCGAGCTGTCAATTGCTTCGATCTGGTGGGCTAAAACAAGAAGAGAGAGTGATTAATATATATCTAGATCAGTTAATGAATAGAGGTAGCATGAGACTTATATATATATATATATATATATATATATATATATATATATATATATATTTACCTCACCGGATCCTGTCGAGGGGCCATCATTATTGTTGTTATTTGTTTGCCCTTCGTCCATCTGGTCTTCTCCTTGGTACATTAGGTTTTCCTATAGTCCATCACCGGATGGATTCAGATATGAGGATATCTCTTCCTCGATCAAAATATCTTCAGCACCGGTAGTAATATTAAGAGGAATTTCACCTCTTATCATGCCCTGAAGAAAACCTTCACCGATGCGACCAGGATCTTCGGATAGATCCATGACTTAATTATCTATAACAAAAAGAGAGTTAAACAGGTTAGAAAAAACAATAATCCTAATAACTAAAACAATATAATCCTAATTATAATAATCCTAATATTATTTGTGGTAAAACAATAATCACAATAACTAAAACAAAAAAATAACCCTAATAAAACAATAAATAAAACAATATAATCCTAATAAATAAAACAAAAAATAACTAAAACAATAATCCTAATCCTAATTCTAATATTTTAATTAAAACAATAATCCTAATACTAAAACAAAAAACCCTAATATAAAAAAAACTATAGAAACAAACTATAACAAAAAACCCTAATAAACCTAATTATAATAATCCTAATTATAATAATCCTAATACTAATGCTAATAACTAAATCTTAATTATAATAATCCTAATTATAAAAAAACTATAACAAAAAACCCTAATAATCCTAATACTAATCCTAATAACTAAATCTTAATTATAATAAACCTAACTATAAAAAAACTATAAAAAAACTATAACAAAAAACTATAAAAAAAACCACCCGCGCGCGTGGCCTCTCGATCGAGCTCACCGACGAGGGACGGCAGCGAGGCGGCGGCGCGCGGCGGCGAGGCGGCACGCGCGCGGAGAGGCGGCCGGAGTCGCGCGGCAGCGAGGATGCGTCGGCGCGGAGCGGCGGCACGTCAAGGCACGGCGGAGAGGCGGTGGCGGAGCGGCACGGCGGCGACGGACAACACCTCCCCTGCGTCGTCTTTGATGCGGGCGTGCTTCGTCTTCGCTGCGTCGAGAATGCCAGGTGCTGGGCAGCACCTGCCCTGACGCATGAAATATATAGTGGCCACCCCTTTAGTCCCGGGCTAAGCCACGGGACGGGACTAAAGGGTCTTTAGTCCCGGGCCGTGGCTTAACCCGCGACTAAAGACCCCCCTTTAGTCGCGGGTTAAGCCACGGCCCGGGACTAAAGGGTTTTTTCGGCCGCTTCGTTTTCGCGCACGCAGGCACCCTTTAGTCCCAGGTCCAGCCACGACCCGCGACTAATTGTTTTTTGTAAATTTTCTTTTTTTTTAATTCAAAACTAATATAAAAACTTTGGAAAATCATATCTTTTATTATAATAATCCAAATAAAACAAATAATATGTCTATTATTATCAGAAAAATATAAAGAATATTAATATAATATCTATTTATCTGTTTGCATCATTTATAAATTATTTCATTTGTAAATTTTCATTTTGTATTCAAAGCAAATATAAAAACTTTGGAAAATCATATCTTTTATTATAATAATCTAAATAAAACAAATAATATGTCTATTATTATCAGAAAATATAAAGAATCTTAATATAATATTCATTTATCTGTTTGCATCATTTATAAATTATTTCATTTGTAAATTTTCTTTTTTTATTCAAATCAAATATAAAAACTTTGGAAAATCATATCTTTTATTATAATAATCCAAATAAAACAAATAATATGTCTATTATTATCAGAAAAATATAAAGAATCTTAATATAATATCCATTTATCTGTTTGCATCATTTATAAATTATTTCATTTGTAAATTTTCTTTTTTTATTCAAATCAAATATAAAAACATTGGAAAATCATATCTTTTATTATAATAATCCAAATAAAACAAATAATATGTCTATTATTATCAGAAAAATACAAAAAATCTTAATATAATTTCCATTTATCTGTTTGCATCATTTATAAATTATTTCTTTTGTAAATTTTCTTTTTTTATTCAAATCAAATATAAAAACTTTGGAAAATCATATCTTTTATTATAATAATCCGAATAAAACAAATAATATGTCTATTATTATCAGAAAAATATAAAGAATATTAATATAATATCCATTTATCTGTTTGCATCATTTATAAATTATTTCATTTGTAAATTTTATTATTTTAATTCAAATCAAATATAAAAACTTTGGAAAATCATATCTTTTATTATAATAATCCAAATAAAACAAATAATATGGGCTGAGGATCCCCGGAGTGGTAGGTGACGATGAGATGATGATGACGATGACGAAGAAGACCCTGAAGCTGCGTACAATAGGACTAGGCATGATTATGACTAAAGGGGGCGGCTTTAGTCCTGAGTGCTAGCTAGTCCCGGTTTGTCCCAGTTTTTAATATTAATAAATATCTTGAGTGTTACCTAATAAAGAGAGGGTTCATGTTTAGTCCCGGTTGGAGAAACCAACAACGACTGAAGGGATTGCGGCAGACTTGGCCAGGCAACACTAATAATAGGGGTGAGTGTCGACATTATGTCGTGCGGCTTGTACCTTGTTTCAGATGGTGTCACCAACCGGGACTAAGGATGAATCTTTAGTCCCGGTTGGAGACACCAACCGGGACTAAACATGAGTCAGCACTAATAATAGGGGTGAGTGTCGATATTATGTTGTGAGTGTCGAGATTATGTCGAGCAGCTTGTACTATAAATAGGCATCCTTGTGAGTCCAGTCCTCCAGCCAGTTTGAGGCATCTCCAAGATGGTTTTCGAGAGAAGGGACACCACTATGGCCAGTTTCAGGGAGATGCCGATGGAGCCCAGTCCTCCGGCATCTCCGAGAAACTGGTCATAGAGGCACTCCCTAATATGTGAAATTAGTTAGCTCCCAGGCGTATTGATCTAGTTAGAGAAGCTACAAGCTGCAAGATGGTTTTCGAGAGCAGGGACACCACTACGGCCAGTTTCAGGGAGATGCCGACGGAGCCCAGTCCACCGGCATCTCCGAGAAACTGGTCATAGAGGCACTCCCTAATATGTGACCTCACGCGTTTGGAGATCAGATCTTAATGGTAAGTATGAATCGGGACTAAAGGCCCTCCTTTAGTCCCGTTCCATCCACAAAACGGGACTAACACACTCAAGATTATTTGCAGACAACACTATAAAAATGGACACATGCATGGAGCATCTTCACTCATAAAATGTTACAATTATTACATATCATTTCTTCGTGTGTGTTCCTTTATGATCCCGTCGTATCCATGGAGCATCTTCATTCATTAATATGATGCTTGGGTCATCCTTCACCGCGAAGGGTGGAATTTCATGAAACTTATCACAATCTTCTGACATGTCTGTCTTGTCCTCCACTCCCACGATGTTTCTTTTTCCTGAAAGAACTGTGGCGCTTTGGCTCATCGTCTGATGTATTATTTTTCTTATTTTTTCTTTTTCTAGGTTTGGTAGACATGTCCTTCACATAGAAAACCTGAGCCACATCATTGGCTAGGACGAATGGTTCGTCTAAGTACCCAAGATTGTTGATATCCAACGATGTCATTCTGTATTTCTTGTCTACCTCAACCCCTCCTCCTGTCAGCTTGACCCATTTGCACCGAAACAAGGGGACCTTAAAAGTAGGTCCATAGTCAAGTTCCCATATCTCCTCTATGTAACCATAATATGTGGTCTTTGACCCATTGTTGTCTGTTGCATCAAATCGGACACCATTGTTTTGGTTCGTGCTCTTTTTATCTTGGGCTATCGTGTAAAATGTATACCCATTTATCTCGTACCCTTGGAAAGTCGATATAGTCAAAGATGGTGACCTAGACAACAAGTATAGCTGATCTCCAAGAGTGTTGTTTTTATGAGATGTTGCAACCAACCGCCGAAACTCTTCATGTGTTCATCTCTAATCCAAGAGTCATGCTTTCCAGGGTTGTTGGAGCGTAAGATTTTCTTGTGTTCCTCGATATATGGGGCTGCCAAGATAGAATTTTGTAGAACGGTGCAATGTGCTTCGGTGTAAGAATGTCCGTCCCTACATATTATTGATTTCCTTCCTAGAGTACCCTTTCCACTCAGTCTCCCCTCATACCGCGATTGAGGAAGACCAATCGGCTTAAGGTCAGGAACAAAGTCAACACAAAATTCAATGACCTTCTCTGTTCCATAGCCCTTGGATATGCTTCCTTCTGGCCTAGCACGGTTACGAACATATTTCTTTAAGATTCCCATGAACCTCTCAAAGGGAAACATATTGTGTAGAAATACAGGACCGAGAATGGAAATCTCTTCGACTAGGTGAACCAGTAGGTGCGTCATAATATTGAAGAAGGATGGTGGGAACACCAACTCAAAACTGACAAGACATTGGACCACAACATTTTGTAACCGTGGTAGATCTTCAGGATTGATTATCTTCTAAGAGATTGCATTGAGAAATGCACATAGCTTCACAATGGGTACTCGACCATTATCTGGTAGAAGGAAGCATTTGCTTCATAATCACGTGGCAGTCATGAGACTTTAGGTTTTGGAACTTTTTTTCTGCCATATTTATTATTCCCTTTATATTCGATGAGAAGCCAGACGGGACCTTAATACTGCTTAGGCATTCAAAAAATATTTCCTTCTCTTGTTTGGTAAGAGCATAGCTGGCATGACCTTGAAACCATTCTGGATGCAGGCCATCTGGGTCTTTCATACGTTGATGGTCCTTTCGTGCTTCCAGTGTATCTTTTGTCTTCCCATACACGCCCAAGAAGCCTAGCAGGTTCACGCAAAGATTCTTCGTCACATGCATCACATCGATTGCAGAGCGGACCTCTAAGAATTTCCAATATGGTAGCTCCCAAAATATAGATTTCTTCTTCCACATGGGTGCGTGTCCTTCAGCGTCCTTTGGAAACGATTTTCCTCCAGGACCCTTTCCAAAGGTTACCAGTTGATCCAAATCTTTGACCATATCAAATATATCAGCACCAGTACGCTCCTTAGGCTTCGTCTGGTGACATGCCAGACCGTTGAAATGCTTGCCTTTATTTCTTAAGGGATGCTTGGCCAAAAGAAATCGATGATGCTCATTGTATACATTCTTCTTACAATGTTCCAAATATATACTTTCAGTCTCATCTAAACAGTGTGTGCATGCATTGTATCCCTTGTTTGACTGTCCTGAAAGGTTACTAAGAGCAGGCCAATCATTGATTGTTACGAAAAGCAATGCTCGGAGGTTAAATTCTTGCTGCTTGTGCTCTTCCCACACGCGTATCCCGGGTTCGTGCCACAACTGTAAAAGTTCTTCCACTAATGGCCTTAGGTACACATCCATGTCGTTGCCGGGTTGCTTCCGACCTTGGATCAACACTGGCATCATAATGAACTTCCGCTTCATGCACAACCAAGGAGGAAGGTTATAGATGCATAGAGTCACGGGCTAGGTGCTGTGATTGGAGCTCTGCTCCCCAAAGGGATTCATGCCATCTGTACTTAGACCAAACCTTAAACTCCTTGCGTCATCTGCAAAGTCCGGGTACTTTCTATCGATTTTTCTCCATTGCGACCCATCAGCGGGGTGTCTCAGCATCCCGTCTGACTTACGTTCCTCTTTATGCCATCGCTACAACTTGGCGTTCTCTTTGTTTCTGAATAAGCGTTTCAACCGTGGTATTATAGGAGCATGCCACATCACCTTCGCAGGAACCCTCTTCCGGGGGGGCTCGCCCTCAACGTCACCAGGGTCATCTCGTCTAATCTTATACCGAAGTGAAGTGCATACCGGGCATGCATCCAAATTCTCATACTCCTCACCGCGGTAGAGGATGTAGTCATTAGGGCATGCATGTATCTTCTGAACCTCTAAACCTAGAGGGCAGACAACCTTCTTTGCTTTGTACATACTGGCGGGCAATATGTTATCTTTTGGAAGCATATTCTTCATCATTTTCAGCAACTTTTCAAATGAGGAGTCAGGTATAGCACACTCAGCCTTCCATCGCAGCAATTCCAGTGTGCTGCCCAGCTTTTTTAGACCATTTTCGCAATTTGGGTACAACAACTTTTTGTGATCCTCTAACATGTGATTGAACTTCTCCCTATCCTACGGTCGTTTCTAGCCGTTAGAGGCCTCACGGCCCGGGACTAGTGCTCTCACTAGTCGCGGGCTGTGCCAGGTCGGGACTGCTGGGCTTGTTCTGATCGAACCGAAGATGGTTTTTCCAGTACTGGTTCTTGATGATCCGGTTTATTTGGCCAGGGCATAAGATGGATAGATGAGCTATCGATGTACTTCTGTAGATGAGAGAGATGTGTAGTGCGGTTGGAATTTGTGTGTACTAGGAAAGCTATTGGTACTACTAGTGTATTTCTATAATGTTGAGTTATTGCTGAGACTGTGACAGCACATGCCATGCATGTAGTGATAGTGCTGCTTGTAAGTGGCCCCTCTCCTTGTACATGTTGTCAAACTGACTTTCTTCACTTCCTTGTACAAGCTACGGCTGAGGCCTTGTTTTTATCATGTGTAATCTTACTTTCCTTTCTTTTTAGTTGCCAAATGTATAAACTTCTTGTCAGGCTTTATTACTAAATGGACTTTAATTTGGTGCACTTTCTTGTGTAAGTTGATTGCTAAAACTAACTGTGGGCTTATCTATTAATACAATGGTTGAACAAATCATGTGGGTTTATAATTATTAATTAAGCTTTCTTTTGCAGGTTAAGAAGAATAAGAAGATTGAGAAGATCCAGACTTAGTTTAGAAACCTTCTTTTTATTCTTTTATAATCTTCTTTTACCTTTGTAAATCAAAATATTTTATAAATGTTGTATGTAATGTTAAACTCTTATTTATATGTAACCTTGTTTTTTTTCTATTTCCAAATATTGTAGAAGCTTGGAAGAATATCATTGTAATATACTTATTTACTTGTCTCATTTGGTTTGTATTTTAAATATTATGAAAATGTTGTATCTATTCCTTTGAAGTAGTAATTCTACTTTGTTGTTTATATCCAACGTAGCGTGGTGATCTATTATTAATTCATATGACTTATTTTAAATTTCAATTCTATTTCAAATCCACATTTAATTTATTATTATTTATATTTGAATTTAATTCAAATTGTTTCCCCCCAAACAGAGATGTTCCACAAAGGTCATGTCAAAATCCGTCGCACTTGTGCTGACATTATCATAAGAGAGACCTCGATCACTATGTAGCCCTTTAAATTTGCGCGAAAATTTTCCGGATTTTCTTATGCATGAATGCAATGCAAACACATGTGTCCTCTCTATTTATAGCTGCTAATCCTGGGATGTTACACTTTCCCTGCTTTCCCTACCGCACGTATACCAGCTGCATCTTCCTCCCCTCGTGTCGATGTATTGCGGAGCGGCAGTCTGAACGGCGTGCGGCGGCGTAGACCTAAGCCTGGTGGTACGAACGGTGTACGACGACGCGGACCTAAGCGTGGGGGTCAGAACGGCTTGCGGCGGCGAATCCAAGCATGGTGGCTAGAACCGCGTGCGATGGTGAGGATCTAAGCGTCTGAAATTTCTATATGTGTCTGTCTCACTCCTGTTCACCTCATCAGATCCGTTGCTGATGAAATAAACCAAGGCGACGGTGGTGCCGACAGTGGTCATCGATGCGACGGCGATTGAAGCCATCATCCGCAACATCACCGCGAAGGTGAAGATCAAGCCCTCGTGAACCGATATTGTGGGAGGCAGGCCGCGGCTGGCACGTCGAGGTGCAGTTCGACGGTGAAGGCCGGATGTACCTCGTGGCCGGATGGATACGACAGGGAGGGCGGCTACCTCACCATCCACTTAGTATTTGGAAAAATTTGATCCCATATTAGTTGACTTAGATTCATCTAGATATGAACGTATCTAGTCAAGTTTTAGTGCTAATATGGGTCGGAGGGAGTATGCTTTGACAATCTCCGGTGGGATTGTATAAATTTGATCGAAATATATATCATTTGAATCAAAATTGATACTCCCTCCGATTCATACTACTTGTCATTGAAATAGATGTATCTAGCACTAAAACATGTCTAGATACATCCATTTCAGTGACAAATAGTATTAGATTATCCGTATCTTGAAGAATTTGAGTCAACTAATTTGGATCGGAGGGACTAGTACTTTCTTTGATAGATCACCTCTCTGGAGAAGTAGAATGTGGCATCAAGAAGAACGGGGAATGGATGTTGCCGTCAATGCTGCAAGTCTACATGGAAGCCGCAATGGCAGCGACACAACGGTCATAACTGATAGGGCCTCAGACTTGACCCTCTAGGCATTTGGCATGCCAACTATGGGCATCTAGGTCAAATGGCAACCAACTCGGGCCCCGCAATGCATTCTCTTGACAACTTTGGGACCGCAAAGTGGCTAAATTAGCAGGAACTCTAAACCATCCATTGAATAAAAATTCTACTCTCTAAATTAGCTATCAATTCAACTAATCATTACACGTGCCACCTTCACCACAACCCCATATTGTAACTGTTAGGACGGGGATGACAATAACTAAAACTGCCCACATGAATCTACTATTCTCCTTCCCCTTCACTTGAATTTTATGTTTTAGATTTTCAACCACTTGATCAGATACGGCAAGATCAGCCTCAAGTGTCAACTTCTCTTTGCGAATAAGCTTGAGTTTTTCTTTTCTTCCATGATAGTACGCTTTAGCTCTAATATCAACAGGTTTTTATGGGCCAATTTATCACCTAAATTGGCAACCATCTCCTCCAAATCCATCATCTGGCTATACCACTGGGTTAATTCATCTTGGTATGCAATATACCATGGATCATAGGCCTACATAGCACACTGTAACAATCCCAAAATAAACCAAATTAAAATCAGTCTGAAAGGCCATGGCGGCACTTCAAATTCAATGACCGTACAAAGAGAAAGTGCTACCTGCACTTCCGACGTGGTAGGAGAAGGAGAATGTGGCCAGGACATGATCGAATCCCCACCCTCGCCGGTGTACCCGCTATGACCAGACATTGAATACTAATTTACCCCTGCAATACCGAGGAAATTAGGACAACCGAATCGATTAAGGTGGGTGGAGAAGAAGCGAAGGTCTTATCAAGCACTACTAGCAATTGCTGTGACCGTGCTCGAGCTATGGCGGCGAAACAAAATCCTGGTCGTCATGGGCGGTGGATCTGCCTGCGGTTGGTACTGCCTCAACGTACAATGCATGCGGACGAAACAGGTGCTGGAGCCGTGGTTGACGTGCAGCACGGCAGCCCCTCCGACGCCATCGTAGGACGGAGCCGCCAACGCACCGACGATGGCTGCTCTGTCCGCCGGTGGGGTAGGAGCTGCTCGGGGCTGGGGCTGGGAGCGGATGAGAGAGAGAGCCGACCTCACGTGTGTCATACATGACCCCACCTATCAATGTTTGGGGGAGTAGCTGCTCTGGGATTTTTGCATATTTTCCAATTTTGCATACCTGCCAATTTTTTTTTTGAAATTTGCATATTTGCCACATGACCACCTGATATCTATGCACTTCTATTCTTGTATACAGTTGTTGGGCCTCCAAGTGCAGAGGTTTGTAGAACAGCAGCAAGTTTCCCTTAAGTGGATTACCCAAGGTTTATCGAACTCAGGGATGAAGTGATCAAAGGTATTCCCTCTCAAGCAACCCTGCAATCAAGATATAAGAAGTCTCTTGTGTCCCCAACACACCCAATACACTTGTCAGGTGTATAGGTGCACTAGTTCGGCGAAGAGATAGTGAAATACAAGTGGTAATGATGCCAGGAAATACCTTCTGACTTGTTGCTGACGTGGGGAAGACTAAAGACAAACTGAAATAAAGATGGAAGCAAGCAAAAATGTAGCAGATCTATATGCAAACAGTGTTTCAATGTTTAGAAATAAGGCATAGGGATCATACTTTCACTAGTGAACACTCTCTCATATAGATATACTCTTCATGATACTACTCTTAACCACTCTCCGGTTGGATACTCTAATCATTGGTAGGGCTATAACAACACACCTCAAAGTCTGCCTTCCCCAATCTAGATAACCCCACACTGTCACCCTGGGAGCTAGATGGTTCCAACAAACACCACAATTTCATAGAGACAACCAACTCAAAATATACTCATAAGAAATATATATGTAACGTAGCTTAAGTGCCACACACGATGTGCATGCTGTCACTTTCACACACTTGGGGAAAAGCATAGATCTATTAACGCACGATGAGTGTTTATGTAGAATCTAGCCTAAGTGCCACCATGGTGTGCACGCTGTCACTTTCACACACATGGGGAGAGCAGAGATCTATTGAAGCACTTGAGTAGAAAGGTAGATCTACTTGATTACAAAGCTCATGACCACAACAAGATCATGCATAGAGAGATGAACACATAGCTACCGGTAGAGCCCTTAGCCTTGAGGAAGAACTACTCCCTCATCATCATGGGAATCAGCAACTGTGATAAAGATGGTGATGGAGATCGATGGAGATGGCTTCGGGGCGCTTCCATGTCCCGGTAGGATGCCGAAACAGAGACTTTCTGTCCCCCGAATCTCCCCTTTGGTGGCGGTGGCGCTACAAAGGTTTTCGTGGATTTCCGCCAGATGATCTAGGGTTTTCTCCCCGGGAGGCTTTTATAGGCGAAGTAGGCAAGGCGAGGAGGCAGCCAGGGGGCCCACACCCCCTGTGGGCGCCACCAGGGCTGGCCCACACCTAGGGGGGTGCATCCACCCTGGTGTCCTCCTCCACCTCTGCTTCGTGGTTCCGTGTTGCTCCAGGAAAAATAGGAAGATTGGCTTTTGTCCCGTCCAATTCCGAGAATATTGATTTTCTGTCTTTTCTGGAACCAAAAACATAAGAAAACAGACAACTGGCACTATGGCATCTTGTTAATAGATTAGTTCCATAAAGTGTATAAAAATACCTCAAAGTGTAGACAAAGCATAAGACAAATGATATAAAACAATCATGGAGCATCAAAAATTATAGATACGTTTACGACATATCAAGCGTCCCCAAGCTTAACTCCTCGAGTGGGTAAGTGATAAAAAGAATAATTTTTGAGGTGACATGCACCATCACAATCTTGATCAAACCATTTACAAGCATTGATAGCTAGGATCAAAGTACTCTAAACATGAGCATGCCATGAAAGATGAAGTTCTAGAAATAAGACATAGCAACTATGTTGTAACATGAAAGGCTACAAACAAAGATCATGAATAACATGCATTGAAAACATTTGTTTGTTTCACATACAGAAAACATGGCATAGTGGCAATCAACTTGTCCCTCATAGAGTAGCAAATAGATGCATAGGACGCCTTCAAGGTTCATAAGAGTGACTAGATACAAATATCACAAGAACAAGCAATATCAACAATATGCATCAATTAATAAGTTTTGGGACAATGCACATAGAACTAAGAATGGCAACTATGCTCTCTTAATTGGTGCATAAAGATAGAAGGTGGAGACTCAATATAATGGTGTAAGAAAGGCCCTTCAAAGAGGTAAGCAGGGATTTCAAGGTTCAAAAAGAGCTTCCAAAAATTATGGTACTTGTTAGCTTTCAGCTCTCATTGCCCCTATCATAAGCATCTTGAAGTGTTTAAGGTTAAAGTGAACAAACTATGGAGTATATTCTTGACAAAGTATAAGTTGGCAATCTCATGTCCCTTGAATACTAGGACCACACCTCATGCTACTAAACTTTAGTCACCTGTAAGTTCTTGTCATAGTAATTACATGTGTATCATAGAGAACCGCCAACGGGGTACCCCTTGCACATGATACAGGAGCTATCCCATAATCCAAATGACAAGGCAAGCAGACAATGAGCATCTCAGCAATCTTCTTATTTACCATGGGAATATGGTGCTTTTTTCTCTCTTTCCTCTTTTCAATATGTCTCCTTTTTTTTATAAGAATAAAGCTTCATAGATGTCATTATGGTGATGCTGCAAGTTTCCACCATGATTAGGCATGGCTTAGGCTAGAGGCCTAGGCGTTTCTCTAACACACATACATAACTCCATGGACTTACAAGCTCCCCTTTTATTTCACACCGGCGACATCCATAGACAAAAGACCATGATATCAACTGTGTACAAAGTACAAGTGCAATGTTGAAAGCGTTCCCCATGACACCACGGTTCTGCTAATTCCAACGTATAAGTGCAAGAATATACAACATATATGACACAATGGTTCAAGTTTATTAGGGGCAAGAAAAATAAAGAGTGCCATCAAGTTTGTGAGAGCTTTAATCACTAACTTTTCATATGACAAAACACTTTTTAATTGGAAGATAGATGAAACAAGAATATACTTGGAATGGTGTAACACACCATGCATAGGCATTTATAGTGCACACTTTGGAATAACTTGGTTTCTTGGGAGTTGGATGCATGAGTAGAGCTTACTCATACAAGTGGAGGCTAGCAAAAGACTGGGAGCGACCAACTAAGAGAGAAATAATGGCCATAATCATGCAGAGTGACAAAACATTACTAATCAAAGCATAAAGTGGTACTACAAGTCAAGGACTAAATGATCACATAGGCTATGGTGACTTGTTCATAGTCACAACATGGTGTGAGCAAGCACCAAGTCAACCCAAACAAATCATCAAAGGAGAATACCACAATACTATGCTTTTGTATGCTAAAACAACACATGATTCTTTCAAGGAACACTAATCAATCTCAATTGTTTGGAACTAGTCATGCTACAGCAATAATAACTAAGCATAAGGTTAAAACAACATCTAGCATGACATGATAAAGTCTAAGCCACAGTCAAAACAAGCTCCTTTTTGTACCACTTAAGAATGAAAGTTTCTACTCTTTTCCAACACCAATCGGCTTATTTGAAACAACTCACAAAGATAATTATCAATAAATACCAGTGATCTTGTATCACAAATCCACAAAGAAGAACTAAAAAGTTCTAAGCTGAATGCACAAAAAAACTAAGGCTAAACACAGTTCTAGCAAAAGAGAACACTCACAACATAATAAGAGTGAAAACTAGAGTGTTCTAGGCAATGAAAACAGAGCGTGTCTCTCTCCAAAAGAAGTGTGTTGTGATCAACCAACTTATTCAAGCAAACTAAGCAAACAAAAACCAAAAACGAAAACTAAGACGCTCCAAGAACAACACAAAAATGCATGAAACAATAAAAACGAAGTGTCTAGAAAGACCTGAGATTTTTATTGATGAAGAAGGGGATGCCTTGGGCATCCCCAAGCTTTGTGTCACATCCCAAGATTTTCCAAATCTTGTAATGTGAAAATAAATGAATAAAAATAAAACTTTGTTTGATTTTCAGAGCCAGAAGAAACTTTTTGAATTCAATTGGAACTTCAAACCAATTTGGATCAAATAAATTCCTAAAGAGATTTGAAAAGATAAACATTTAAATAGAGGAAAATAAAATATTTTGGAATTACTATTTTGAATCATTTAGATAAAAGGATTTAGTTTCCAAAAGAAAAGGAAGGATTTTAAAATAAGAAATTATTTCACAAAGCCAAATTAAGACTTAACCAAGCTTTGGAAATAAAACATTTTGTTTCGATAAAAATAGTAAAGGTTTATTTAATAAAATCAATAAGGATTTAATATCCAAGTTTTATTAATAAAGGTTTTACTATTTCCAAAATAACAAAACTTATTTATTTGTTTAAAGATAAGTTTTCCAAGTATTTTATTCCCAAATAAAACCTACTGATTTGGTTTTGAAAATAATTAGATTTCAAAATGGAGTTTTAAAATAAACATCAAATTCTATTTTGATTTAATAACAATGGTCTATTTATTTAATTAATAATGGACCTAAAATAAAATTATTAATTTTGGCTGTGGAATTTGGTTTATGTTCTGAACAGAACCAAATTCATAGTGCAAGGTTTGGTAATTGTTTGATTTGATTTCAACATTGTTTGGATGTTTGAAATTTCAAAACAGAATTGGAAAATAGAAAAAGTAAAAGGTTCAGGAAAGAAAAAAATAGAGTCTGGACCAGCCCAGCCGGCCAAGCCCACAAGGCCCAGAACCAGCCCAGCTCCCCTCCCCGAAAGAAAACGGTTCACACCAACTAGCAAACCCACAAAGAGACTGACCGATGGACCCTCCCCTCCTTTCTTTTTCCACTGCCAGGTAGACCCCACTCCTCCTGTTCTTCCTTCTCACCCGCGCGACTCCTTCTCCCTCCCCTCGACACCGTTCCTGCCGATGATTTCGCAACCTTAATTCGCCTTAACGCGACCACCGTTACCCGCTTCGATCACGCAGGCTTAAACGCTCATGTCTCCTCTCCATTTCCCCTCTGTCGCCCCCTCTCAACGCGCTCCCAGACGCCCCAATTCTTTCCCAAGCTCCTCTGTCTCCGACGACCTTCCTCGTCGAATTCCAGCCGAACTTCGCCACCCCTTGCCTCTCTGAGCACGCTAGCAGATTCCCCACTCCCAGACACATCTCCCTGTGCTCTTCGTTCGACCGCGGGCGCCCCAGATCAACGTCTGCAACAAGCTCTGAACGACGCCGCCGTCCGCTCCAACTCCGACGAGCCCCACAGGTAGTTTCCGGCCGCCCCTCTTCTTCTCGTTCACGCACACAGCATCTCCGTGATCTCCTGCGTCTAACCATGCTTCTGGTTTGCCTTCTCGTGACCGTAGCATCGTCTTCGACCTCGACCAGAGCCAACCACCGCCAGACCAAACTCCGGCAAGGAATTCCTCCTGCCCTCGTGCGCCCCTTGCCCCGTCGACCACACGACGAGCTTTCCCAGCCTCCTGCGATCTCGGTGAGCCTACTCCCTCCCTCTCTCGCCTCCTGTTTCGCCAGCGCCGCCACTAACTGGCCGCTCCGCCGCTCGCCGTTGTCCTAGCGCCGCCAGCCTTTGGCAAGTCAGTTAGATCCGTTCGATCTAGATCGGGCGAGTAGGATTAGATCACTTAACCGCGAAGGGGTACGCGTCCTGTGCCGCACGATTTGATTAGATCCAATGGTTGCAGCGCGTGATCCGGCCGAACCGGTACCGTCCAGTTAGACAGCGCCGCGTGTCGCCAGTCTGTTTAAAACTGGATTTGAAAACAGATTTGTTTGTGATTTTAAAACCTTTGTAACTTTCGATCCACACGTCTAAAATTTACAAATTTGGTACCGTTGGAATCGGTAGGACAAGCCCTAGCCAACCATGCCCTTGGTTTAGCAAATAGTATCCATTAGAGTGATTGTTTTTGCAGAAACTTTGGTGTGCTTATTTGAAGTAGAAAAATGATTCAAAAATGTCTTTAGGGTTAAAACCTTTGCAAATTGTTTTGATGTGAACTTACTGACCCTAGGAACCAACCCATGGTCTTGGAAATGGATTTGGTAAAACTTAGGATGGATTATTTGACTTAGCCCATTTCTAGCCCAATGAAAATAAGGGTTTTATTTTAAAAAAAAAATGTTTTTGGAGTAAAAACTTTGGGAAAATGATTTGGAACAAACCTACTGACCCAAAACACCAAGTTTTGCAATAGCAAATCATTTGGTGAACAACTTAAAGTTGTTACTTTGATAAAAATATTTTCCACTACACAAAATGATGATTGGATTTAAAAAAATGGATTTTGGACAAAACCCTTTTGCAAATGACTTTGCCAATTTGGAAAATGACCAATTTGGAACTTACAAAGCTTAGAAGCCTAGTGGAGACCATCTTTGCAAATAGAACCATCTCTTGCATGCTTACATGCATGACTTAGATCCCATTGTTTTGTGTGTGTGAATTGTTGAATGATTAATGGTTTGGAATGCTACTTGATACTATGCTTGCTTGATTGATTGTAGTGAAATTAGAAAAGTGTGAGACCAGCAAGATCAAGGAGTGAACCATCACCTACCAAAAAGGCAAGTTACACTATCATCTAAAAATCCTACTATTTTCATTATAGTTAGTGGATTTGAAACATGCATGAAAACAAATTTTATACTTATGCTATGCTAAATCCTAATAGGATACCTTATACATTCCTTAGAGAAAATAATGTAGTTGTTACATGCTTAGCCATGCTATATTTTGAAAAGAGATACATGTTGAGATTTTATGAAGTTGAGAAAAGGACTTGTGTTTTTATATAATAAAACAAGGACTCAATGAACCACCTGGGTGGCCAAGGTTACTTTAAGTTTTGGAGAAGGTGGCAACAAAAGGAACCATGTCTATGGCAATCTCTTTGTGTTGTGCTCCAAAAGAAAACCACCTAGGAAACTTAGAGATTGATCATGTTTCTCCAATTGTGGCTTTCGTGTGCAACCACATGCTATTATGGCTCTGGCTTAGTCAACTACAATGGGAAGACCCATGCACTATCTTCAGTTAACTGGACATGGGGACCTGGAATCCTACATGGGTGCTGAAGGCAAGCTAGCAATGGTGTATGGGAGGACCCTTTGGAAAGACTTCGTCACATTCTCCATCTGCCAGTACTCCATCTTGGTGAGCACTAATCCAGTAGGCCACTGGTGGCAAAAGGATGGGATTGTGACATGTGGGTAAAGTGTGCAACTTCTGCAGAAGATAATAAAATCTAAGTACTTAGCCGTGTCCCCAGTTATGGACAATACTGAGCAACTAAAGTCTGAACTATGGGAGATCTCGACATTCTAATTTCTAAAAGAAAACTTTTAAGGACTTGATGCACTTGGGGTTACCAAGGAGCTCAAGAGACTTTGACAAAACTTGATGTACTTGGGGGTACCAAGGAACTCAAGGGATTTTGTTGAAAACATGAACACTTGGGGTTACCAAGGAACTCATGAGATTTTATAAAACTTGATGCACTTGGGGTTACCAAGATGCTCAAGGGATTTTGACAAGGACATGAACACTTGAGTTTCTACCAAGGAGTTCAAGGGACTTGGAAAAAGAGATTTTACAAAGGACCAAAACCATTTTGAAAAGATAGGATAAATTATTGCTTTATGCAAATGAGCCTAAAACTCTACCTAGCCAAATATGCATGTAATGATAGGATCCACTCATATTCAACAAAGTAGTGAAACTTTCCAATACAATTCAAATGTATTGACCCTTGTGGTTGTAACTTGTAATGTTGCAGGTTTGATTAATTTAGTGAAGTGTGTTGATTAGGATTACAAAGTCTACAACCAACATGTCTGCCTGTGGCACTTTTGAAGATGAAGGACCCATGACTATAGTTATTCCACTGCAATGTAATGTAATAGCCAAATGAGCTATGTATTGATGTAATAAAATTATGTTATTCCCGGTTATAAAGTTATATTATGACCTTTGTTTCTTGATATTACATCTAAACTGTGGATGCTAGCTATTGATCCAGGGCCTAGCATTATAAACACAGGGGACACCACCTTTTGTTATTTAAAGGTTGGGCCACTCCCTCTACAGATGGTATCAGAGCATTGAGTTGCCTGTAGGATTTGTAAACCTAGGATTGGACAAAAACCCTTAGAAAAATAGGAGTTGTACTTGTTCCAAAAACTTATTTACAAAACACTTGTAAACTCTTTCCTCAACCATTTTGGTTTCAACTCTACATCTCTTCTATTTTCAACTTGATGAAAAAAAAACCCTACCCCACGGCCAAAGACTACACCATGTGCAAAGGACTTCCCCAACACTTTCAACTCTAATGACTTCAACTTCTTCAACTTTAATGACTTCAACATCTTCAGCATGATCACCAAGGACTTACAACTTGGATACCACTAAGGACTACAAGTGAAACAAGGAAATCTTGCTCAAGATTTAGAGACTGAGGGAATGCATGATCTCATGTAAGAAGAAGCAACCAAGAAGGTTGGAAAGATCACAAGTAAACCATATAGATGGACCACCATATTTTAGCTAAGTTAAACCCACCAACTCATGTGGTGTAACAAAAATATTTTGTTGCCTAAGTGTGTGCTTGAACATTGTTGTTGAGTGAAATGTTTGGTTTGTGATTGCATGCACATTGCTTGTGTGAATTGTGATATGTGTGATTAGAATTGATTCCTTAGAAAAACCTTTTGCCTATTCTAATTTTCCTTCAACCCAAACAGATGACTACTCCAAGAGACTCCAACATCAAGATTGATGACACCAACACCAACCAAGAGGACAGCATGAAAGAGCTCATAGCAACTCAACACCAGTTAAACCAACTGATAGCTCAGTTCATAGCCAACACTAGTGATAAAGATCCAGCACTGCAAAAGTTTTTGGAGGAACAAACCCAACTGATGCTTAAGGTGACTAATCAAATGATCAACATGGAAGAAAACTATCCCAACAGAGTTTATGACAACAAGGATGACAAGAATGTTATTCTAGATGGAGCCCCAGCTTGCATTATTTGTGGATACAAGGATCATACTTCCAAGGAGCATGAAGATCAATGCCCCAATTGTGAAGAGGAACATCCTGTTGGACAATGTACTATCTCTCAAGCTACTTGCTACCTATGTGAAGGAAACAATCATACTCCTATCCAATGCCCCATCTATTCCCTTGTGGAACAAAGGAAGCAAGGTGAATCCAAGTCAACCCAGAAGGGTGATAACAAAGGAAAAGGACCACTTATACCTCCTAACAAGACAACCCAATTCAAAGGACTAAAGAAACCCAAGAAACAAAAGCAGGACATGAGCCTTGTGCAATGTCGTAAATGTAAGGAAATGGGACACTACTCCAGTGGATGCCCAGAGAACAAGAAGAATAAAGAGATTGGCCAAGTGGTGTGCAACAACTGCAAAGAATTAGGCCACTATGTAGCAACTTGTCCACAGGAGCCACGTAAAGAACTCCAAGACATCCACTGTTTCAATTGCAAAAACCCAGGACATTATGCAAGCAACTGTCCAGAAAAGATGAAGAACAAGATCACCAAGCCTATGGAGAAACTCAACCTTGGCCCAGGAGTCAAGCATGGAAACTAAGGACACAAATGCAACTGTTTGCTTAGAGAAAGTTTTCCCAGGATCCCAAGAAGGACAATATGTAATTTTTGTTTGAAAATTTTTAAGGGTGGTAGTACCCTAGTTGTTTTGAGCCTGCTTGCAACCCTAACCTTCCCAAATCTCGGGACGAGATTTATTTTAAAGGTGGTAGCCTGTCACATCCCAAGATTTTCCAAATCTTGTAATGTGAAAATAAATGAATAAAAATAAAACTTTGTTTGATTTTCAGAGCCAGAAGAAACTTTTTGAATTCAATTGGAACTTCAACCAATTTGGATCAAATAAATTCCTAAAGAGATTTGAAAAGATAAACATTTAAATAGAGGAAAATAAAATATTTTTGAATTACTATTTTGAATCATTTAGATAAAAGGATTTAGTTTCCAAAAGAAAAGGAAGGATTTTAAAATAAGAAATTATTTCACAAAGCCAAATTAAGACTTAACCAAGCTTTGGAAATAAAACATTTTGTTTTGATAAAAATAGTAAAGGTTTATTTAATAAAATCAATAAGGATTTAATATCCAAGTTTTATTAATAAAGGTTTTACTATTTCCAAAATAACAAAACTTATTTATTTGTTTAAAGATAAGTTTTCCAAGTATTTTATTCCCAAATAAAACCTACTGATTTGGTTTTGAAAATAATTAGATTTCAAAATGGAGTTTTAAAATAAATATCAAATTCTATTTTGATTTAATAACAATGGTCTATTTATTTAATTAATAATGGACCTAAAATAAAATTATTAATTTTGGCTGTGGAATTTGGTTTATGTTCTGAACAGAACCAAATTCATAGTGCAAGGTTTGGTAATTGTTTGATTTGATTTGAACATTGTTTGGATGTTTGAAATTTCAAAACAAAATTGGAAAATAGAAAAAGGAAAAGGTTTAGGAAAGAAAAAAATAGAGTCTGGACCAGCCCAGCCGGCCAAGCCCACAAGGCCCAGAACTAGCCCAGCTCCCCTCCCCGAAAGAAAACGGTTCACACCAACTAGCAAACCCACAAAGATACTGACCGATGGACCCTCCCCTCCTTTCTTTTTCCACTGCCAGGTAGACCCCACTCCTCCTGTTCTTCCTTCTCACCCGCGCGACTCCTTCTCCCTCCCCTCGACACCGTTCCTGCCGATGATTTCACAGCCTTAATTCGCCTTAACGCGACCACCGTTACCCGCTTCGATCACGCAGGCTTAAATGCTCATGTCTCCTCTCCATTTCCCCTCTGTCGCCCCCTCTCAACGCTCTCCCAGACGCCCCAATTCTTTCCCAAGCTCCTCTGTCTCCGACGACCTTCCTCGTTGAATTCCAGCCGAACTTCGCCGCCCCTTGCGTCCCTGAGAACGCTAGCAGATTCCCCACTCCCAGACACATCTCCCTGTGCTCTTCGTTCGACCGCGAGCGCCCCAGAGCAACGTCTGCAACAAGCTCTGAACGACGCCGCCGTTCGCTCCAACTCCGACGAGCCCCACAGGTAGTTTCCGGCCGCCCCTCTTCTTCTTGTTCACGCACACAGCATCTCCGTGATCTCCTGCGTCTAACCATGCTTCTGGTTTGCCTTCTCGTGACCGTAGCATCATCTTCGACCTCGACCAGAGCCAACCACCGCCAGACCAAACTCCGGCGAGGAATTCCTCCTGCCCTCGTGCACCCCTTGCCCCGTCGACCACACGACGAGCTTTCCCAACCTCCTGCGATCTCGGTGAGCCTACTCCCTCCCTCTCTCGCTTCCTGTTTCGCCAGCGCCGCCACTAACTGGCCGCTCCGTCGCTCGCCGTTGTCCTAGCGCCGCCAGCCTTTGGCAAGTCAGTTAGATCCGTTCGATCTAGAATGGGTGAGTAGGATTAGATCACTTAACCGCGAAGGGGTACGCGTCCTGTGCCGCACGATTTGATTAGATCCAATGGTTGCAGCGCGTGATCCGGCCGAACCGGTACCGTCCAGTTAGACAGCGCCGCGTGTCGCCAGTCTGTTTAAAACTGAATTTGAAAACAGATTTGTTTGTGATTTTAAAACCTTTGTAACTTTCGATCCACGCGTCCAAAATTTACAAATTTGGTACCGTTGGAATCAGTAGAACAAGCCCTAGCCAACCATACCCTTGGTTTAGCAAATAGTATCCATTAGAGTGATTGTTTTTGCAGAAACTTTGGTGTGCTTATTTGAAGTAGAAAAATGATTCAAAAATGTCTTTAGGGTTAAAACCTTTGCAAATTGTTTTGATGTGAACTTACTGACCCTAGGAACCAACCCGTGGTCTTGGAAATGGATTTGGTAAAACTTAGGATGGATTATTTGACTTAGCCCATTTCTAGCCCAATGAAAATAAGGGTTTTATTTAAAAAAAATGTTTTTGGAGTAAAAACTTTGGGAAAATGATTTGGAACAAACCTACTGACCCAAAACACCAAGTTTTGCAATAGCAACTCATTTGTTGAACAACTTAAAGTTGTTACTTTGATAAAAATATTTTCCACTACATAAAATGATGATTGGATTTAAAAAAATGGATTTTGGACAAAACCCTTTTGCAAATGACTTTGCCAATTTGGAAAATGACCAATTTGGAACTTACAAAGCTTAGAAGCCTAGTGGAGACCATCTTTGCAAATAGAACCATCTCTTGCATGCTTACATGCATGACTTAGATCCCATTGTTTTGTGTGTGTGAATTGTTGAATGATTAATGGTTTGGAATGCTACTTGATACTATGCTTGCTTGATTGATTGTAGTGAAATTAGAAAAGTGTGAGACTAGCAAGATCAAGGAGTGAACCATCATTCCCTACCAAAAAGGCAAGTTACACTATCATCTAAAAATCCTACTATTTTCATTATAGTTAGTGGATTTGAAACATGCATGAAAACAAATTTTATACTTATGCTATGCTAAATCCTAATAGGATACCTTATACATTCCTTAGAGAAAATAATGTAGTTGTTACATGCTTAGCCATGCTATATTTTGAAAAGAGATACATGTTGAGATTTTATGAAGTTGAGAAAAGGACTTATGTTTTTATATAATAAAACAAGGACTCAATGAACCACCTGGGTGGCCAAGGTTACTTTAAGTTTTGGAGAAGGTGGCAACAAAAGGAACCATGTCTATGGCAATCTCTTTGTGTTGTGCTCCAAAAGAAAACCACCTAGGAAACTTAGAGATTGATCATGTTTCTCCAATTGTGGCTTTCGTGTGCAACCACATGCTATTATAGCTCTGGCTTAGTCAACTACAATGGGAAGACCCATGCACTATCTTCAGTTAACTGGACATGGGGACCTGGAATCCTACATGGGTGTTGAAGGCAAGCTAGCAATGGTGTATGGGAGGACCCTTTGGAAAGACTTCGTCACATTCTCAATCTGCCAGTACTCCATCTTGGTGAGCACTAATCCAGTAGGCCACTGGTGGCAAAAGGATGGGATTGTGACATGTGGGTAAAGTGTGCAACTTCTGCAGAAGATAATAAAATCTAAGTACTTAGCCGTGTCCCCGGTTATGGACAATACTGAGCAACTAAAGTCTGAACTATGGGAGATCTCGACATTATAATTTCTAAAAGAAAACTTTTAAGGACTTGATGCACTTGGGGTTACCAAGGAGCTCAAGAGACTTTGACAAAACTTGATGTACTTGGGGGTACCAAGGAACTCAAGGGATTTTGTTGAAAACATGAACACTTGGGGTTACCAAGGAACTCATGAGATTTTATAAAACTTGATGCACTTGGGGTTACCAAGATGCTCAAGGGATTTTGACAAGGACATGAACACTTGAGTTTCTACCAAGGAGTTCAAGGGACTTGGAAAAAGAGATTTTACAAAGGACAAAAACCATTTTGAAAAGATAGGATAAATTATTGCTTTATGCAAATGAGCCTAAAACTCTACCTAGCCAAATATGCATGTAATGATAGGATCCACTCATATTCAACAAAGTAGTGAAACTTGCCAATACAATTCAAATGTATTGACCCTTGTGGTTGTAACTTGTAATGTTGCAGGTTTGATTAATTTAGTGAAGTGTGTTGATTAGGATTACAAAGTCTACAACCAACATGTCTGCCTGTGGCACTTTTGAAGATGAAGGACCCATGACTATAGTTATTCCGCTGCAATGTAATGTAATAGCCAAATGAGCTATGTATTGATGTAATAAAATTATGTTATTCCTGGTTATAAAGTTATATTATGACCTTTGTTTCTTGATATTACATCTAAACTGTGGATGCTAGCTATTGATCCAGGGACTAGCATTGTAAACACAGGGGACACCACCTTTTGTTATTTAAAGGTTGGGCCACTCCCTCTACACTTTGACGCTAGTACCTCTTGGATATTTCTTGGGGTGACACAGGGTGGCATCCCCAATCTTGATCTTTTGTCCATTCTTCATCTCAATACATCATTATTTGTCTACACCTAAAATTTTTCCTTCATACAAAACTTCACACAATCTTCATTAGCAACATTAGTGTATTCAAAAGATAATAGACCTTTGGGTTTAGCTTTAGAACAGAAAAACTTTCACTAAAAACACAAGCTACTGTAGCAATTCCCTCAAAAAGCTCAATTTCCCACAAAGAACCCAAAAAGGAATCAATAAGAAGCAAATGCAAATAATGGCAGGAATCTGTCAAAACAGACCAACAGGTAGAAACCGATTTTTTCGAAGACCTTATTTTGCTCAAATAAAAAAGTTTTGAACTAACAAAAGTTATCTAACATACGGGGGATTTATTCACAAAAGATTATCTCAATCTGACTTACAAAGATTCCTCACGAATTTTTACGGTGGAGCACAAAAATCTGTTTCGGGACAACAACTCCCCAAATCTTACTTCCCTCTTATTAGAGGTCATTCTTGGCACAAAAAGTAAATAAAAAGGATAAGGATAGGTCATTATGGAAGTAATAACTTCTAAGACTCAAGAAAACTCTTGGGTTATCTCCCAACAAGTACTTTTCTTTAACGCCTTTAAGTTAGGCTTGATAATTTGAGAAGATGCCCACATAAGAAATATGAATTGAAGTAAAAGAGAGCATCAAGAAGCAAATATAAAACACATTTAAGTCTAACCCACTTGCTATGCATAGGAATCTTGTAAAGAAACAAGTCATGAAAGCACAAAGCAACAAGCATAGGATAGCAAAACAAGTGCAACTTCAAAATTTTCAACATAAAGAGGGGAAACTTAATATTGTTGAGATACATAAGACCATGTTTCCCTCTCTCATAATAACTTTCAGTAGCATCATGAATAAAATTAACAATATAACTATCACATAAAACATTCTTATCATGAGCCACATGCATAAAATGATTATTACTCTCCACATAAGCATAGTATTCTTATTAATTGTAGTGGGAGCAAATTCAACAAAATAGCTATCATTGTTATTCTCATCACCATAATCATCAAATTTAGGAGGCATATTGTAATCATAATTAATTTTGTCCTCAACAGTAGGTGGACTGAAAATATCATATTCATCATTGTAATCATCATAAATTGGAGGTTTGGTATCATCATAAGCAATAGAATAGCTATCTTCCAAAGCTGGGGAACTAAAAAGATCATTTTCATAAAACTAGCTTCCCCAAGCTTAGAAGTTTCCATATAATTAGCAATAATGGTGTCCAAAGAATTCATACTAATAACATTGCTATTTGCATGCAAAGAAAGTTCCATAGGTTTTTTAATTTTCTCTTCAAACACTTCATGTCCTAGCTCAAGATAAATACTATAAAGCTCTCTAATTTGGTTGTTGTTTTCCATTAAGCCTAACTAGTGAAAACAAGAAACAAAAAGACAAAATTGCAGAATCTAAAGGAAATAACTTCGAGCACTCACACACCAGGATGTGAGTACCTTTTACCTTACCTCCCCGGCAACGGCGCCAGAAAATACTTTTGATGGCGCTTCGTTGACGTGGGAGATTCTTCTTCTTTATTCCCTGGCAACGGCGCCAGAAAATAGCTTGATGTCTACAGACTTCTATTATTGTAGACAGTTGTTGGGCCTCCAAGTGCAGAGGTTTGTAGAACAGCAGCAAGTTTCCCTTAAGTGGATTACCCAAGGTTTATCGAACTCAGGGAGGAAGTGGTCAAAGGTATTCACTCTCAAGAAACCCTGCAATCAAGATACAAGAAGTCTCTTGTGTCCCCAACACACCCAATACACTTGTCAGGTGTATTGGTGCACTAGTTCGGCGAAGAGATAGTGAAATACAAGTAGTAACGATGCTAGAAAATAGCTTCTGACTTGTTGTTGACGTGGGGGAGACTAAAGGCAAACTGAAATAAAGATGGAAGCAAGCAAACATGTAACAGATCTAGATGCAAACGGTGTTTCAATGTTTAGATACAAGGCCTAGGGATCATACTTTCACTAGTGAACACTCTCTCATATAAATATCCTCTTCATGATACTAATCTTAAATACTCTCCGGTTGGATACTCTAATCATTTGTAGGGCTATAATAGCACACCTCAAAGTCCGCCTTCCTCAATCTAGATAACCCCACACTATCACCTTGAGCGCTAAATGGTTCCAACAAACACCACAATTTCATAGAGACAACCAACTCAAAATATACTCATAATAAATATATATGTAACCTAGCTTAAGTGCCACACACGGTGTGCACGCTATCACTTTCACACATGTGGGGGAAAGCATAGATCTATTAACGCACGATGAGTATTTATGTAGACTCTAGCCTAAGTGCCACCATGGCGTGCAAGCTATCACTTTCACACACATGGGGAGAGCAGAGATCTATTGAAGGACTTGAGTAGCAAGGTAGATCTACTTGATTACAAAGCTCATGACCAGAACAAGATCATGCATAGAGAGAGATGAACACATAGCTACCGGTAGAGCCCTTAGCCTCGAGGAAGAACTACTCCCTCCTCATCATGGGAATCAGCAATGGTGATGAAAATGGCGATAGAGATCTATGGAGATGGCTCCTGTAACATCCCAGCATGTAGGAACTAACGAGGGGTAGATTTAGGAATTTGAAATACTTCATGCATTCATCTATGAAAATGTGGGTAAATTTTTCGCCAAATAAAAACTTAAAGTGATCAAGGTTTCTTTCATACTTTCAGATTAGGTTTAGTCTTAAAGGATGATTGTTATAGACTTTGATATGATCTTTGAGGAATTATGGTTTTGGGAAATGAATTTGAATTTTAAACTTGAGTGTTTGAATTATAATTCAAATGATTTTTGAATAATGTTTAAATCTTGATTTAATTATGAGTTAACCAATTTAACTCAAACTTTATTTAAAGAAATAAATTAAGAATATGAATATCTATTTCATATTTTCATTCAGCAAATAAGTTACAAAAATGTAATTTATTAGAAACATCCACAGTCTTCACAATAGCAAATAAATAAACAATAATAATTCTTTATTGACCATAGTATAATCTTTATTGAAAAATATTAAAATAAAGATTACAAAAGAATAGAACATAAAATTACAAAGGAATAAAAAATATTACATATGACTATTCTACAAATAAACCTAAGCTAAAATCTTGAATTCCCAAGTCTGGTACCTGCAAAACAAACATAATAAAAAATAAAGAAGGTTAGGGTTAGTAATATTTTACTCTCAGACTTGTGAGTGAAGTGCACTGATCAAGATTCATCATTGAGTAATTCTATAAAAAGGGGCAAGTTTCACCAATATGAAAGAATGTATCTTTCATAATTTTAAGCCAGAAGTCAAATGACAGCAAAGAGGGGCAAGTTTCACCAGCCAGGTAAAAGTAACCAGATAACAGTCAATTTCAAAATTCTGAACATATCCACATCTGTGTAGTAAGCACACAAGCAGCACACACACCAAACTGCATGGTGTGTGCTGTCAACACCACAGCAGCAGCAAAACCAAACAAAACTGTCAACACAGCCGTGGGAAACCAATCCCCACATCACTCCTTTGCTCTTACACATCAAGCTCAGCAGCCAACAGCTAAACCAAGCACAGCAGCCAGCAGCTAAACCAAGCACAGCAGCCAGCAGCCAAACCAACCAAAGCCCATGATCACATCACCAGGATGGTGACATAAGGAGGGGGAAGATCAGGTGGATAGCAAGACCAAGGTCAAGCCATCAGGATCAGGAGATGATGGGCTACATCAAGGACAAGCCAGGAGCCAAATATACCAGGGGAGCACAAGATCAACCACAAGATCAAGCTACCACAAGATCCACCACTAGCAACCACAACATCAAGTGATAGTGGTGAGTACATAGACCATCACATGGTCTATCTGTCTAAGATTAGACAAGCATACATGATCTGTATCACATTCAAAGTCTCAGAAAGCACCCAAGTGGGGTGAATCCATCACTGAGGTTTTAAACTCTAAAAGCAAAGTACAAAGACCCAACCAAAACTCGGAACAACATCATTGATTTGGCTATCAAGCTATATTTCAATAAATATAGCTAAGATTTAACTTCTAGGTACATCCTTAAGATAAGGGTAGCACCTTAGAAGTTAATCTTGTGGATCCATATAAATCATCAAGCCTACTATCATTTTTTCCAAGCTTTTATTCAAGAAACAATAGCTGGTACCCCTACCAGAACTATCCATATGAATCAACTAGATAAAGTCTAATCCCTAAGCCTCAGACCAACATCATTGGTCTTAGGGATTTTAGAAAGGAACATTTCTACTTATCTTTTAATGCCAAGCTTGTCTTAAGATTAAACCAACCCAAACAATGGATTAGAATCAATCTTGTGTGCCATACAAAGATGGTGTCACAAGAACAATTCTACATGAATCAGAATAAGCATTCCATCTTCACAGATTCAATCAATCAATTTACCAATCATTTTCCTGTCATTACAGGAATCATAATTAGAACATTCCTATGTATATCTTCACTGTTTGAGATCATTGTGATCTCAAACCACACATAAATTCTCAAGCCAACAGCACTAAGACAGTGATTTCATCACACCATACCCATTATCATTAACCAAGTAATGACAGTGGTAAGTTATCAAACCCACTGACTTTACCAAGCATTGATTCCAGAGCAACTATATCATCTAAATCATATGAAATCTAAACATAAAATCATCTATTAAGACCCCAGAACCATTATAGTTCATCTTAAGCAGCAAGCCTCAAGCTAATAATCATTCAACATGCTTAGAGACCATCAACACATGATCTAATTCATCCAGTATATAATCAACAACAGGATATGAACCCTAAATGGAACAAATTATCTTAATCAGGATAAGACAGTAACCAGAGGTGTCACTACCAACATCTAGTATAGGATGATCTAGCACAGAGAGCATGAGGGGAGAGGAATAGAACTCACCAAAGGTCCTCACTGCAAACTAGAAGAGGAAGCAGAGGTGGCCGACGACCATGGTGGCACGGGGAGCACCCCCAGGGGGGCGCTGCGACCCATACAGCGCCACGGCGGCGACCATAGCCACGCCTAGAGGCGAGGTGAATCACCACGACACGCGACAGCAGCGGCGGCGCTAGGATCCACGCCAACCCCAAACCCTAGGGCTCGGGACGGCATCGATCTATCGCAGGGGAGCTCCATGGTCAAATCCAGTTGGATAGGAAGGAGGGGCGTAGTTGTAACACCCTCAGAATCAGCCCTATGCAAGTTTTAGCGAAACCCGCCAAACCCGCATAGAAACGATTCAAAGGTGCCCACCAGGCACTTGCGTGCGGGTGGAAAACGAAGTAATAACATTACACAACAGTCCTCGATGGGACCCATAGAACAGATATATTTACAACATGACTCCATGAGTCAAGATTACAGATATAATATACAAAGATCCAAATCACCTTGAAAACGAGGGAGCGTCCAGCTACGAACAAGATGCAAATGGGGCTAAGAGCCCTGAAGAATAACCAATGGCGTCCATAACCCTGCCCAGGCCAAGCCGGAAGGGTAACCCTGCTAACGGCGTCGATCTCAAAACCTGCTTAAACAAAAAGGGGTGCCGACAAAGGGCGAAGGAAAAAGAGGAGCGTCAGTACTGAGGCCAGCACACGGCAAGGCTAGAATTCGGCGGTCCTCGCCTACCTAGGTATGGTGGACTGAAGCGGCAGCAGCAACATGCTCTAAACAACCTATAGAGACTCGATACAACTGGCGACTATCGGAGAGGGGTAAGAAAGACCTATTCGGAACCAACCTGATTCTAACACCAAACAATCCCATCCTGGTATTCCCCCTCGAGACCAAACGAGGAAGTCGACCGAGGAACTCACACAGTTGGCAGTTTTATTTATTCAGTGATCGTTGCAGCAATTACTAGTCAGGTGTAGATAATCATTCTGATAAAATAAGCAGTGGGCCGTTTTAGTTAACCATTCCGTTGTAGTTGCAACACTTACTAGTCAGATACAAATAGCATGAGATAACCCAAAACCCAGCAGTTGTTGGCACTTTTATTTAGCCATTCCGTTGTGGTGAAGCTGATTACTAGTCATATCGGATACAAGTCAATTTATAACAGTAAACTTTAGTTATAGTTGTCTATGATCAAGCACTGTGCTCCAAGTCGTCCATAACCGCGGACACGGCTTCTCGAAAAGATTTAACCCTGCAGGGGTGCACCAAAGTATCCACAAGCACTTCGACCCTTTTTGCCAGATCAGTTAACATACACCCATCGGTATGTCGGCGGGGCCTAAGTCATGACGTTTCCAGACCCAAAGCAAGCACGGGGGGCCACCCCACTAAGTACACCCGCAACGAAGTCGGCCGGTCTCCGAGACGGACTCAGGGTTTGCGTCAGTGGCTGTAAACGACAGCAAATCCCAAAACTGGGACTGTCGATACCGCGAAAACACTCCGCTTCCTAAACAGTACAGCGTGCTCCTCACACAATCGTAAATAAAGCAGTAAAGCATGGCATAGGTACAGGATAGTAAATAAAACCTCAAACTAGTTGTGGCCCCCAGTACAATACATTGAAATCAGGTACTAATCAATGGGGGGCCCATATCTCCCCACCTGTGGTTAGCGCGCTCGATCTCGGAACAGGTGTCAAGAACTCGGGGTCCTACGGGACACAAGTGGGCGGTCGGAAACCAGATATTATCTATCACCCACCGGTGCCTCTGCTTACCTACTTCAATTTTAGTTGTTAAACAGTAATTAAAGTGAACAGTAATTAAAGCCATGATCATCTCCAACAATTAACTTGCGGCAATACTCCAACAACTGTGGTACTTGACGACACGCAACAGCACTTGAGCGAGCGACTACGACACGCAAGTCCAACTATCTACCAATCAACAGGTAATAGGATGTGTCCAAGGCAATATAAGGCTGCAGGGGATATCACGGGTACGGAAACTAGAGCACCGCAACACAGATAGCAATAGATCAACAGGAGGAAATAAAGACTATAAAAGTAAGATAGGTAGAAAGGGGGAGATGCTCGCCTGAAAAGCATTGCCGAAGGTTCAACCAAAGATCGGGTCGACTCTCGCATCAACTCAACGGCCTTATCCGCGAAGAAGCAAAACACTAGAATAAACACCGGATGCAATATTTAATACTACGATAGAGGATCGGGCATGATGCATGTATGATGTATGGCATGGTAAATATGCGGTGCAATTAGGTCATGTTAAGCGGAACCGGGGTCCCGACATTTACTTAAATGGTTCAAGTTGTGTATCTACCCCGCAATTTAAATGTTGTATAACAAGGCAAAACAAAGACATCGGTTCACTACACAAATTTAAATGAGACCAATATTAGGCTAGATTTGCCCGCATATGGATCCCATATTTAATTTAGGTGAATCGACATAAGGCCCCCAAACCACACAAATATGTATGCCAACATGACAATTTGATATGCAACAATTAATATATCATTTATAAAATAGGTCTCGGGAAAAAAGGGGGTCACACATTAGGGGTCTCGACGATCTTGGGCTCCGAGGGGTTCGGGGTCGGTCTCAGGGTTCAACGGGAGAACGGCTCAACGAGATCGGTCTCGGACAACGGAAGTCGATCTTGTCGCATCCGAGAGGAAGAACTTGGTTGGTGTCGGGGGCACATCGGATCCGCCCTGGTCGGTGCCGATCTTGTCGTTGCAAAGGTCTTGTCGGGTCCACACGGATCGGGTCGGATTTGGCGTCCGGGGTGAAGAACTTGGCATCCTCGAGGAAGTACTTGTCGTATCCGTGAAGAAGGTCATGTCGGTCCACGGGGTCGGGCTTCGAAGCCATGAAGGAGTACTTGGCGTTGCCGAGCGGAAGTCTTGATGGTCCTCGGGTCCGAGAAGATCTTGTCGCGCGGTGTCCGGGTAGGCGAACTTGTCGGTTCCGCGGTTTCGATTGTCGGTGTCGGACTCGGGTCTCGGCACTGGGAGAGCTTGGTGTTCCGGGCATCTTCCGGTCGGTACAGTCTTGTCAAGCTTGTCGATCTTGTTTGCCGAGGCGGATCGAAGTCCTTGTCGAAAGTCGGGATCGAGGTTGATCTTGGTGAATCCTTATGTTCAATTCTCGCAGGTTCCAACTTGCATCTTAGAATATCCACACAACAACACCGAACGCCACAACAAAACATCGTAAACCATCTATAGCAGGGAAACACACTGCAGGTACGGTACGGGACGACGGTGACGTGCAGGTGCGGCGGCGCGCTTCTGCAGAGGAGGTTGGCGAGGAGGGTGACGAGGGAGGCGGCCGAAGGAGGGCTGGTGGCATCCGTTGCTGCAAGGGAAGGTCGACGTGGGACAGGAGCATGGCGGGATCCGGGTACAGCGAGGCCGGGGTGGTCGTGGACGGCGGCGGCTGGAGAGGTGGCCGAAGTGACGACGACGGGGAGGAGCCCGGCGGCAGACTCGGGGAGGCAGAGCGCCGGCGAGAGAGAGGTTCACGGAGAGGCACACACGGAGCTTGGGGGGGCCGGCAGGCGGCTCGCCGGAGGGCGTCGGTGCGGATCGGCCGGAGCAGAGGCGAGAGGGCGGCCCCGGCGGGATCTGCGAGGGGCGCGCGCGCGATGGAGGGCGGCGGCGGGGCTCGGTGGTTGGGGGAAGAGAGAGGAGGGAGGAGCGGGAGGTGGAAGACGCGTGGGGGAAGAGGGTGGATTGATGAGGTGGCAGGTGGGTAGGGAAAAGGGGGAGGGGTGAGGTGGCGAGCTGTGAGTGGTGGGTAGATTAGGATTGGGTGGGAATAGGATTTCGGGTAGGCTGGTTTAGGTGGACCGTTTTAATACTGGGGGTGGTCGACTGGGTCGAATCGGCCCGTTCGACTGCCCCACTAAAAATAATTAAAAGCTTTATTTATTTCAAACAGACTTTTGCAAACCGATAGCAGACAAAACAAAATAATCCGGAGACCCGGGTTTTGCGTTTGGAACATAGACGGGGCGTTTAGAAAACAAGGACAGGTTTTTCCGCAAATAGTTTTATGCAAGCGAATGCAAGATGATGACGATGCTCAAATGCAATGTGGCATGATGACATGAGCATGCGGTCATGATGATGCAATGCACAAAAACAACGCGATTTTATAGTAGTGGTTTTGCGGGATGCCACAATTCGACACCACTAACAAGGGATCTCGCCCTCGAGATCCGCCTCATGGTACCGGAAGGAAGGTCGGCAATCTGCGTCTTCTCGCTTCGTGTAGATCCTCGCGACACCACTGACCAGAGGTCGTCGTCCGAGATCGTCGAGGGAACACTCCGGAAACAAAAGGGCGAAGGTAGAGGTGTCCACAAATAAAGCCACCTCTAACTCCGATGGAAAAAAGGGAACCGATGCATTCTCATCCACTTCAATGTACAAAAGCGAATAGAAGGGGTAGTCGGCATGGGGGCCAATCCATCACGCACCCAAACTATTACTCCGCACAATCAGTAGAAAAGCGTGCAACCATTCTCGGAATCAGACTGAAGATCTCGACAATCGAGGTTCAGAAACAAAGGAGTGATGCAGACTCTGCATCGGATCTGGCGTAGATGATGTCGTCGCGTCGGAAAACACCGGAAGGCACGAGAAGGAACGAAGAGAAGTCCACCAGACGAAGGATTCCTCGGATAACATGAAGACCAGATGTAGCAACACCGTTACCAAAGGAGGAAGCGAAACCCTGAAGATACGATGGAACCCAACCACGAGAAATCCTGGACTCGAAGAGAGAAAAGAGAGTGGATTCGAGACACGCAGAGGTGAGAGGAGAGCAGCAGAGGGGTAAGGAGTAAAATCAGACCTAATCAGAACTATCCAACCGATTTTTCAAAAATAGTTTTGACACTCTACTTCGGCCGTTAGCTAGGTTATCCTACAGGCTGGACTTGTGGGGTATCGTAACTGCTGAGCTCTGATACCACTCTGTAACACCCTCAGAATCGGCCCTATGCAAGTTTTAGCGAAACCCGCCAAACCCGCATAGAAACGATTCAAAGGTGCCCACCAGGCACTTGCGTGCGGGTGGAAAACGAAGTAATAACATTACACAACAGTCCTCGAGGGGACCCACAGAACAGATATATTTACAACACGACTCCATGAGTCAAGATTACAGATATAATATACAAAGATCCAAATCACCTTGAAAACGAGGGAGCGTCTAGCTACGGACAAGATGCAAATGGGGCTAAGAGCCCTGAAGAATAACCAATGGCGTCCATAACCCTGCCCAGGCCAAGCCGGAAGGGTAACCCTGCTAACGGCGTCGATCTCAAAACCTGCTTAAACAAAAAGGGGTGCCGACAAAGGGCGAAGGAAAAAGAGGAGCGTCAGTACTGAGGCCAGTACACGGCAAGGCTAGAATTCGGCGGTCCTCGCCTACCTAGGTATGGTGGACTGAAGCGGCAGCAGCAACATGCTCTAAACAACCTATAGAGACTCGATACAACTGGCGACTATCAGAGAGGGGTAAGAAAGACCTATTCGGAACCAACCTGATTCTAACACCAAACAATCCCATCCTGGTATTCCCCCTCGAGACCAAACGAGGAAGTCGACCGAGGAACTCACACAGTTGGCAGTTTTATTTATTCAGTGATCGTTGCAGCAATTACTAGTCAGGTGTAGATAATCATTCTGATAAAATAAGCAGTGGGCCGTTTTAGTTAACCATTCCGTTGTAGTTGCAACACTTACTAGTCAGATACAAATAGCATGAGATAACCCAAAACCCAGCAGTTGTTGGCACTTTTATTTAGCCATTCCGTTGTGGTGAAGCTGATTACTAGTCATATCGGATACAAGTCAATTTATAATAGTAAACTTTAGTTATAGTTGTCTATGATCAAGCACTGTGCTCCAAGTCGTCCATAACCGCGGACACGGCTTCTCGAAAAGATTTAACCCTGCAGGGGTGCACCAAAGTATCCACAAGCACTTTGACCCTTTTTGCCAGATCAGTTAACATACACCCATCGGTATGTCGGCGGGGCCTAAGTCACGACGTTTCCAGACCCAAAGCAAGCACGGGGGGCCACCCCACTAAGTACACCCGCAACGAAGTCGGCCGGTCTCCGAGACGGACTCAGGGTTTGCGTCAGTGGCTGTAAACGACAGCAAATCCCAAAACTGGGACTGTCGATACCGCGAAAACACTCCGCTTCCTAAACAGTACAGCGTGCTCCTCACACAATCGTAAATAAAGCAGTAAAGCATGGCATAGGTACAGGATAGTAAATAAAACCTCAAACTAGTTGTGGCCCCCAGTACAATACATTGAAATCAGGTACTAATCAATGGGGGGCCCATATCTCCCCACCTGTGGTTAGCGCGCTCGATCTCGGAACAGGTGTCAAGAACTCGGGGTCCTACGGGACACAAGTGGGCGGTCGGAAACCAGATATTATCTATCACCCACCGGTGCCTCTGCTTACCTACTTCAATTTTAGTTGTTAAACAGTAATTAAAGTGAACAGTAATTAAAGCCATGATCATCTCCAACAAGTAACTTGCGGCAATACTCCAACAACTGTGGTACTTGACGACACGCAACAGCACTTGAGCGAGCGACTACGACACGCAAGTCCAACTATCTACCAATCAACAGGTAATAGGATGTGTCCAAGGCAATATAAGGCTGCAGGGGATATCACGGGTACGGAAACTAGAGCACCGCAACACAGATAGCAATAGATCAACAGGAGGAAATAAAGACTATAAAAGTAAGATAGGTAGAAAGGGGGAGATGCTCGCCTGAAAAGCATTGCCGAAGGTTCAACCAAAGATCGGGTCGACTCTCGCATCAACTCAACGGCCTTATCCGCGAAGAAGCAAAACACTAGAATAAACACCGGATGCAATATTTAATACTACGACAGAGGATCGGGCATGATGCATGTATGATGTATGGCATGGTAAATATGCGGTGCAATTAGGTCATGTTAAGCGGAACCGGGGTCCCGACATTTACTTAAATGGTTCAAGTTGTGTATCTACCCCGCAATTTAAATGTTGTATAACAAGGCAAAACAAAGACATCGGTTCACTACACAAATTTAAATGAGACCAATATTAGGCTAGATTTGCCCGCATATGGATCCCATATTTAATTTAGGTGAATCGACATAAGGCCCCCAAACCACACAAATATGTATGCCAACATGACAATTTGATATGCAACAATTAATATATCATTTATAAAATAGGTCTCGGGAAAAAAGGGGGTCACACATTAGGGGTCTCGACGATCTTGGGCTCCGAGGGGTTCGGGGTCGGTCTCAGGGTTCAACGGGAGAACGGCTCAACGAGATCGGTCTCGGACAACGGAAGTCGATCTTGTCGCATCCGAGAGGAAGAACTTGGTTGGTGTCGGGGGCACATCGGATCCGCCCTGGTCGGTGCCGATCTTGTCGTTGCAAAGGTCTTGTCGGGTCCACACGGATCGGGTCGGATTTGGCGTCCGGGGTGAAGAACTTGGCATCCTCGAGGAAGTACTTGTCGTATCCGTGAAGAAGGTCATGTCGGTCCACGGGGTCGGGCTTCGAAGCCATGAAGGAGTACTTGGCGTTGCCGAGCGGAAGTCTTGATGGTCCTCGGGTCCGAGAAGATCTTGTCGCGCGGTGTCCGGGTAGGCGAACTTGTCGGTTCCGCGGTTTCGATTGTCGGTGTCGGACTCGGGTCTCGGCACTGGGAGAGCTTGGTGTTCCGGGCATCTTCCGGTCGGTACAGTCTTGTCAAGCTTGTCGATCTTGTTTGCCGAGGCGGATCGAAGTCCTTGTCGAAAGTCGGGATCGAGGTTGATCTTGGTGAATCCTTATGTTCAATTCTCGCAGGTTCCAACTTGCATCTTAGAATATCCACACAACAACACCGAACGCCACAACAAAACATCGTAAACCATCTATAGCAGGGAAACACACTGCAGGTACGGTACGGGACGACGGTGACGTGCAGGTGCGGCGGCGCGCTTCTGCAGAGGAGGTTGGCGAGGAGGGTGACGAGGGAGGCGGCCGAAGGAGGGCTGGTGGCATCCGTTGCTGCAAGGGAAGGTCGACGTGGGACAGGAGCATGGCGGGATCCGGGTACAGCGAGGCCGGGGTGGTCGTGGACGGCGGCGGCTGGAGAGGTGGCCGAAGTGACGACGACGGGGAGGAGCCCGGCGGCAGACTCGGGGAGGCAGAGCGCCGGCGAGAGAGAGGTTCACGGAGAGGCACACACGGAGCTTGGGGGGGCCGGCAGGCGGCTCGCCGGAGGGCGTCGGTGCGGATCGGCCGGAGCAGAGGCGAGAGGGCGGCCCCGGCGGGATCTGCGAGGGGCGCGCGCGCGATGGAGGGCGGCGGCGGGGCTCGGTGGTTGGGGGAAGAGAGAGGAGGGAGGAGCGGGAGGTGGAAGACGCGTGGGGGAAGAGGGTGGATTGATGAGGTGGCAGGTGGGTAGGGAAAAGGGGGAGGGGTGAGGTGGCGAGCTGTGAGTGGTGGGTAGATTAGGATTGGGTGGGAATAGGATTTCGGGTAGGCTGGTTTAGGTGGACCGTTTTAATACTGGGGGTGGTCGACTGGGTCGAATTGGCCCGTTCGACTGCCCCACTAAAAATAATTAAAAGCTTTATTTATTTCAAATAGACTTTTGCAAACCGATAGCAGACAAAACAAAATAATCCGGAGACCCAGGTTTTGCGTTTGGAACATAGACGGGGCGTTTAGAAAACAAGGACAGTTTTTTCCGCAAATAGTTTTATGCAAGCGAATGCAAGATGATGACGATGCTCAAATGCAATGTGGCATGATGACATGAGAATGCGGTCATGATGATGCAATGCACAAAAACAATGCGATTTTATAGTAGTGGTTTTGCGGGATGCCACAGTAGTCGACAACCTCCTCCTGGATAGGGCTGGAATTCGAGCCGAGCCGAGCCAACTCGGCTCGACTCGCTAAAGCTTGTTCAACTAACGAGTTAGCTCGACTCGGCTCGTTTACAGAACAAGCTCATATTTGAAACTCGGCTCGACTCGGTAAACTCACGAGTAGCTCGCGAGCATCTCGTTTAGATTGTTATAAGTTATGAATATGAGAACATATAAGAAAAACTAGTAATTATTCTACTAATTTGAAACTAGAACAACAAAGTACTTCCATAATAGCACGAAGGAAGATCAATAAAAAATATAGTAACTCTACGCCATTACAGCTTGAAGGAACATTTATAGTATGACACTTATCTATGAAAATTTTCAAACTCTATATTTGAACGAGTTTAACGAGCTAAATGAGTAGCTCGCGAGTAGCTCATTTAGCTTGGGTGAACAAACAAGATCAAATGAAAAACTTGGCTCGACTCGTTAGACACCGAGTTCGAGCCGAGTCGAGCTATATCACGAGTTACTCATTTAGCTCGCGAGTTTCGAGTTATAATTCTAGCCCTACTCCTGCATCGCGGCGGCGACCAGAACGGTCCACGACGATGGGAATCGATGGCAGCGACATCACCGACCATGGGGTCGGGGATGGAGAAGGAGAGGAGTGAGCTCGAGGGTGAGAGGCAGCCGGTAAGTGGGCTGGATGGGCCAGAACCCTTCGGGGTGGCTGTTTTGACTATGCCTAATGGGCCACAAGGGCCCAATAAGAATAAGCCAGCCCAAAAACTTTAAGGCCTGTTTTTAATGAATAGAAAAGACCAAAATGCCCCTAAGCTTAATTTAATTCTAGAAAATAAAATAAAAGTCCAAAAATTATAAATAAAATATTTTTGGATTCACAAAAATCCAAACTATCCAAATAAATTAAAATATAAAATTTTAGACATTTAAATTTTATTTAGAATTTTGTAATTTATATATTCCTTATGGAATTTTATAACATTATTGAAAGATGATAAAAATAAATAAAAATCACTTTCATTATACATTAATATTTTAGTATTTTTAAAAATACTAAATAAATATCTAATAACAATTTTTGAGATTTAAGTGATAATTCCTATAAGAATTATTAAATCAATAAAAGCCAAATAAAAGGAAAATAAAATAAAAGAATATTATATTCTATTATAAATATTAAAAATTAATATTTATATTTATATTTCCTTTATTATTTAAAAAGAATTTTTATAATAATGGGGAAAATGCATATCAAATTAAATGATGCATTACATTACTTGCATAATCATTTTGCTTCTTTAAATATTGTCCTTACCGGGCAATAATGATGTTTTTGTAGAGATAGAAGCTCAAGGTCCAGTGCAAGCATCAAACTTCACTACCTTGCCATCACAAGGCAAGTTCATCACTTGCTCATATCCTTTGAAGAGTCTTTATCAAAGTATTTGCAAATTGTGTGTTATCATTTATACTCTAAAATAAATAAAATATTAATTTCACAAATAAAGAAATCATAGATATCATCCTAAGTGATGATATAATGGAGCAATAGAACTTAGGGTTCTATTTGCAACAATGATGATCAATTAGGGACTTAATAACCCCTGACATCAGTGATTCTAGCGCCGTATATTACGCGTTAGCCATGAGATTTGGAATGGGACAGAGAAGTCAGCTGTATCTTCTTCCTCTCACATGAAGCCAGATGTGCAGGTCGTGGCTGTTATCCTCGTAGCGTGCATATTAATTGGTAATTCATAGAGGATATGCAGCATATGGGTGGGAACCCTCATCGTCCCACGATAGTTCTGGCATCTAACGGTTTGTACAAACCATTGCCATAATTCATTATGTGGGCATGGTGTACACCAAGGAGGCATGCAAGGTCGCGAAGGGGGCAGTGATTGGCTTGGACCAACTATTGGGCCCCACATCATGGAATTGTTGACGGGAAAGTACGCCCGATTGTGCAACAAGGAGTTGATCTCTCATGGGTAAGGTAATGCACCTCTGCAGAGTGTAAGAATTGTAACTTGTTACTCCCTGTTCTGGGAAGGAGCCACGAATGCGGCAGGAAAGGAACTCCATGAAAGTTCTAGTCAACTTGTGAAGGCTGATGGTCATAGATTTTTATAATAAAATCAATCTTTGAAGAAAGATTTTACAAAAATTGCATAGTGCCAAGGATTTATAATCCGAGGTGGTAGTTAGAGCATCAAACTTCCCACCTTGCATATAATGAACTTGTTGGGTAACGATGTTACTCATCCTTTCCTTTGACCCCTTGCTTAGACTCTGAGGATCCTGAAGACGTGCCAATTTATGCAGCTGAATGTCAAGAAGATGTGTTCTACGAGGAGCCTGACCTGTCAGGAGGTGTTGAAGGAGTGGATTACGAAATCTGCTATGGTGTCGACGATAACGAATCCAACTAAGTATCCTAGTTAGTAGTAGCCAACGAAGCCGAGCAGCATGAACTCTATAGAATAAGCTGCTGAGCTCAACTCCTAGTCGGAGTTGCTACTTTTAAATTCCGCTGAAACACTTTATATTTTGGTTTGTAAGTTGAACCTTTTGAAGTCTTGAACTTCTGGTATTGTAATAATAATAATGTGTGAATGTTTGTAATATGGACCCGCAATTTTTCTGTTGTACCACTCTGAGGGATGTGATATTTACAGAACGGTGTTTTGTGAGTGTCATGTCAACGACTATAGTGTACTACACATGCAGTGGTATGCTGGGTCACCGCAGTTGGTATCAGAGCAAATTGCTTTGACCTTAGGTTGGAAACCTAGTAAAGGGTATTACATGTAGGAAGTGTAGCAACGATAAAGAATTCTCTAAAAGTAATATAATGGGTATTCAAATTAGAATATTTCGTTATATATTTTAGTGTGATAATTATTTGTTACGATGAAATATATTATTGGATACTAATCAAAACTATTTTTATGATATACAGAGATATGGGACCAAAGTTTCCAAAACAGACTTTGGAGGAAAGAGGAGACTCTTGATAATTATCAAGGATCATTCACAGACCAACTTCGTCAACTTTTAAAGATCTTTAGTTGTCCAACTAGAATTCCAGTGAACACTATCACTTACCTTGATGGCCGGATGTTATCGAAGTATCATGTGAGTATCCAACTCCCAGAGGAGCTTGGATTATATCACGATCTACCTATAGGTGAAGGTAGGAGTCATTTAGCAGCATATCATGTTGCGGTTGTGGAGGTGATAGCTAATATCCGGGAGCATAAAACCAAGGAGTTAGAAGGTAGCACATTATGTGTGATACCTCATGATTCTATAGACTCGAAGCCTATACCGGATCATCTTACTTTGGTTAAGAAGCATCCTAAGTTAGCTTCCAAGTTTATGGATAGATATCGAACACTCGTTGCGTCTTTTTATAAGACACATCAAGTGATTGTTGAAGATAAAAATGATATGTTAGAGGATCTAACTGATCCGGAAAGGAGGAAGCAATTAGCATTCCAGTTAGAGAAGGAAGCAGGTAGTAGCGCAACACCTATCTTTAAGGATATACCTATAGATCCTGAATATTTTATACCATATCCTTATTCACCAAGACCTGAACCTATACATGATCCTACTATGGATATGAGGTATGCAGTACCAAAGGGCTCAGAGGATGGTTATAACTCAGAACTTCCTATTGATAATTCGGATGGTTAGAGAATGGGATCATATGAAGGATCTCATGAACACCAGATGTCCACAGATGGTTCTGACAGAAATGTTGGACAATATAGCTGGATGGGTGCAAGGATTAACCCTAATAACAGTAGTAGAAATACCATGTCAATAGATAATCATGATGAAGAAGAAGATCTTGAGGAGAGAGTGTTTGAATCATCAACATCTTCTCAAAACCCAGGGAATATACATTATCCAGTGTTTAACTATCTTGCACAAAGGAGCACCTGGGAAGCAGCATGATCTGTGTATCCTGTTGACAACTCAAGGAATGAAGCTCAGGAGATGCAGGCGGGAGATAATGTTGAATATGTTTCTGAAGACTTTTCAGCTGAGCTGGAGGGAGTCAATGCGTTCAGGTTGAGTAATGACTCAAGTCCTGACACTTCAGATACAAAGTATGTTCCTTCTGGAAGGCCATTGTTCCATAAACTGTGCGACGAACAACACGTCATCATAGTTGGACATCAGGCATGTATGATGAGCGTAGTTACTACTAGAAGGAGGCAACTAGTTAGTGATATCAAGTACCGTGTATTGTACTCCAAGAAATAAGATAGTGAGATGAATAAGGTAGTTTTGTGATTATACCTATATGGTATATGTTGTAATGACTTTGTATTATTATGATATTATGTATAATATGTGAAATGCACATTTGAATTTTCTTTGGATCTTCATTGTGTGACTAGTTCTGTGCGTAAAGTCGAGATCAGAACACATGTGCATGATGTAATTATGAGTATTCGCTTTATGTTGCAGGACTAGAGGGTCATGGATAGGGGTGTAGAAATGGAAACTGAGCAGCAACGGATAGCGAGAGGCCAAAGAGAAGGCCGATGCAGATGCAGCAAATCAAGGAGCATTACCACCAACACCAATGAGGCCGTTGATGGAGCAGAACTTTATGCAGTGCATGCAAATGATGCAAGAGACCCAGAACAAGTTCATGGAAGAGCTGCTAGGACGAGCAAATCAGAGGGCACCTGAAGGTGGAGGCGTGAGTCTATCTGATTTCTAGAATGCAAGACCGTTACCTTTTGCATCAGCTCCTGAACCAATGGATGCGGAAGATTGGCTAGCAGATACTAAAAGGAAGCTGAAAACTGTAGGTTGCAATGATGAGGAGAAATTGAGGTATGCAACTCATCTTCTGACTGGACCTGTAGCATCATGGTGGGAGAATCAGTTGGCCATGCAACAACCAGGAAGGGATTTTACCTGGGAAGAGTTCAAGTAGAGATTTCGTGGATATCATGTTTCGGAAAGTGTTATGGAGTTGAAGCGGAGAGAATTTGAGGAGCTTCAGCAGGGATATACTAGTGTCATGAAGTACATCCGGGGGTTTAGTCAACTGTCTCGCTATGCTGAGGAGGATGTCAACACTGAAGAGAAGCGGAAGAAACATTTTCTGCGTGGGTTAAACCCATTTGTGAAGATGCAGCTAAGGTTAGCCAATAAGCAAACTTATCAGCAGTTGCTAGATGCAGCCATTACTTTCGAAGATGATTATAAGAATGTTGAGGATAGGAGGAAGAGAGCCAAGAAGGAAACCAAGAGAATTCAGGCAAGCAAACCTAAACCCAACCTGGAGGTCAAACCTCGGAACAGGAACTATGGCAACAATAACAATAACAATAACAAGGGCAGTGGTGGAAATTAATCCAATCCGAGAAGGAATGTTATTTGTAACAATTGTGGAATTCCAGGGCATTTCCAGAGAAAATGCAAAAAGCCTGTAGTGATTTGTTACGGTTGTGGTCAGAAGGGGCATATCAAGCTAGATTGTCCAAGCAAACCACCAGGAGGTTGGCCTACCAAGGGAGGAGGACAAGCCAGTGGAGGAAATGGACAGCCCAATAAAGGAGGAAATAATGGCAAGAACAACAATGGCAAGAGGAACCGACCTACCGGAAAACCGAATTGTGCAACCCTCGAGGAGGTGGATAATTCGGAGCATGCAGTGATAGGTACGCTCAATATCCTTACCAATCCCGGCAAAGTTCTATTTGATACTGGTGCAACTACTTCATTCATTTCTGAAGAATTTTGTGATAAGTTTGGGATTAGAAGGGCAACATTAGAAAGTCCTATGACCGTAGTTACGGCAGGAGGGAATGTGATTATATGCCACATAAAACAAGATCAGGTTATCTCGATATGTGGTTGTACATATTTCGTAGACCTTTATGTGATTCCTTTGAAGGGGATCGCAGTAGTGCTGGGAATGGATTGGATGATGGAACACGGAGCTCAGATAAATTGTGAGGAGAAAACTGTCTCAATTAAAACTCCAAGTGGAGCAAGGATAGTTTACCAAGCATATAAGCACAGCCATATCATGGTGGATCTGCAGTTGAACTCAATGAAAGAGGTCAAATTGGAAGAGATTCCTATAGTAAATGAATTTCAAGATGTTTTTCCAACAGAGCTACCAGGAATGCCACCAGACCGGGAGATAGAGTTCACTATTGACCTAATTCATGGTACAACACCAATAGCCCAAGCACCATATAAAATGGGACCCAAAGAGTTAAAAGAACTCAAAGAGCAAATTGACGAGTTAGCCAGAAAAGAATTTATTCAGGAAAGTGTATCTCCATGGGGAACACCAGTAATCTTTGTGGATAAGAGAGATGGTGGAAGAAGAATGTGTGGAGATTATAGAAATCTGAACAATGTTACTATCAAGAATAAGTATCCTTTACCAAGAATTCAAGATTTCTTTGATCAAGTGAAAGGATCTGGAGTATTTTAAAAGATCAATTTAAGATCTTGATACCATCAAATAAAAATCAAACCGGAAGATGTTCCAAAGACAACATTTGTCTCAAGATATGGACACCATGAGTATCTTGTAGTACCATTTGGTTTAACAAGTGCACCTGCAATATTCATGAATCTGATGAACAAGATCTTCATGCCATATTTGGACAAGTTTGTCATAGTCTTTATTGATGATATTCTGATATACTCCAAGGAAAAGGAAGAGCATGCTGATCATTTTAGGATAGCATTGCAGACTCTAAGGGAACACAAACTTTATGCTAAGTTTAGTAAGTGTGAATTTTGGCTAGATTGTCAACACCCGGATTTTTAATCCCAGATGCCTGTTATGCCATACATCACAATCCCAGGATTACCATTTTTGCGAGACATAACAGATTTGGATACCACAGTACATCATCCATTACAAACCATACATAAGGTCTTACACAAATAAGGATCTCATGATCCAGTTCTTAATACAACTCAAGCAGCGGAATAACGTAATAATAAAGGTAGCGTAGGCGAAGATCCATCTTTAGGGTCACAGGCAATGCTGACGATGGGAGATGATCCTAGTTGTCGTAACCTTCCTGCGGTCCATCATCCTGGTACTCCTCTTCATAGTCTGGCCACGGGAATAGCCAGGGACAAAGCCATGATTACTCTTTAAGTACTCGCAAACTAATACTCACAAGTTAAGGGGGTTTTTGTAGTAGGACACTAAGCTCTCGGGTTGTTTTGCAAAAATCCAGATTTACCTCTAGTAAATTCAGAAGCAAGAAAAGCTAGTTGAAATTTTATAACACCTACGTGGGAACTTGAATTTCATATCACCACTCTGTTGTGGTACAGTCAAAATCTCAATTCATTTCACAAGTCATTTTGAAAACATCTGACGGGGGAACAGTATGGCCACTCCAACTGTCCATAACCGCGGACGCGGCTATTCGAATAGTTTGACACCCTGCACAGATTGTACACTTTCACCACAACATTCGATACATCCGTCAGGAACAAATCCTGAATTCACATACATAGTATGCATATAATCAATCCTAACCTTTCAATTACACGCCCTAGTATAGGCACCTCTCTTGTGAGTTTGGCCTCCCAACCATGACCAGCTGTCATCTTGGGTACTACACAGGTGGAAAATCTTCACAAGGTAGCCTCAGCTCAGACCTTGGCCATGAGGGAACCCATACTAAGGTATATAAGTTTCCAGTCAAGACCTACCCAATTTTCGGGTATTGTGGTTGTACGGTAAAATTGGAATGGTATCGCATCCATACAACCATCAGTTTTATATAGGGCTAAGGCTCATGCCTCAACATTTTCATCATCAAAATCATCTGGTGTTCGGAAACACATGTCAAAACATCTCATTATAATGATCCATCATTCCAAGGTTTTCATAACCATTTTCACCAAGTATTCAAATCTAAAGTTGATCAAGTTTTATGATTAGCACTAGCATCTACAAATGGGGGTGAATACTAATGAGGGGTGGTAAACTAGTGGAGTTTAACTAAGTTCAATCTCATGCCTTAGGATGACATCAAGATTATCTAGCTTAGGCCAAATTTAATGCTCTTTATGCAACCTTCAATTATCTTTCTAGTATATACAATTTACTCAAATAAACTCTAAGTAAGAGCTTTGATAAAGAAATAAAGTAGAAGCTTGCAAGTAAAACTAGGATTGGGTTATCAAGTGGGTATGATCACATATGCTTAAGGCATATAGTTGGCATGGTAGCAAGCAGTATTAGCTTGTATAAGTAGAGTATCTTGCAAGGGTTAGCTTGCATAGGTCAACTTGATTAATAAGGCTTGCATCAGTATCAGTATAAGCTTGCCTTGTGCAGATCAGTGGTTGAAGTTCTCCTCGGCTTCTTCTTCGTAGTATCCTCCTTCTTCCTCGTATCCTTGGTCGGTACTAGCGTCTATGAATAAATACGAGGTACACAATCACCAAACAATACTTAACTACTTTCAATCATCACACACAAAGGTTCTATAGATGATATAGCATCATCACTAACATTCAAGATTAAAGCACTTGCATCATTTATTTATTTTTAGAAAAGTAATTTCTACTCATTGAAAACTACTTAAGATTTAATATTCTCCAAACCAAACATGGGATCATGGGAATGAGATTTAAAGTGGTGTCACAATTTAATAAGGTTTAACCTTTTATTTCAATTAAATAAAGTGACTAGAAATGTCTACGTGGCATTCTTTTATTACTTGAACATTATTTCTATAAGTAAACCCATATGTTTTTATATATTCTGAAAGGTATGATCAAATGTGATTTTTGAGAGTTGGAATCAACTCAAAAGCTATTATAGTTTAAATTTGAAAAATGTTTGAATGCGGAAAAGCTTCTGCCCTGTTATTTTTACCAATGTTGATCTATAGATTCAAATGATTTGAATCCAACGGGCTTGGATTAAGCATTTCAATATCTTTCTAACAAAATTGTTTTCATTCAATTTGGTTCACTAAATCGAGCTGGGTTGATTTTTGAAACTAGTTACAGAACTGAGTTTGAACCTAAATAGAAAAATCTAAATTCAAACGAGTGGGCTGCGCGGGAAAGGTTAACGGGCCGGCCCAGTGTCACTCCGCAGAGCGGGGCGCAGCTGACAGGGCGGGTCTACTGGTCAGCGATTCTTAACACGCGAAGCGGTACGGGGCAATGTGGTGCGTTGGATTAGAATGAAGATCGACGGTTGAGGGTCGTTGTCGATGATGAACTAGTCACCGGTGAGCTCGAACCCTAGCGGCTCAGTGGGGGTCGTGGGAGGCTCACCGAGGCTCAGGCGAAGGTCGGCGATGCGGGCGAACGATGAAGTCGACGACGGCAAACTTAGGGGTGGTCGCGGCAGCTCCTGGGGTGGACGAAATCGACGGCTTCCTTCTCCTCCAGCAGCGGCGGACTGCGGTGAAATTCCAGCGATGCGTTGCTCGCCTTGCTTCGGGAATGAGGTGGGGTGGTTCTGGGTGAGAGGGGAGTAGAATGGTGTGAAGAATCCGAGCGGGGGATGCCTCTATTTATAGTGGCGAGAGGGGACCGACGGGCGCAAGCTGAGCTCATCGTGATCGACGGCACAGAGGGCTATCGGCGTGGGCGACGGTAGGGGGTGGTGCTGTGCTCCCAGGCAAAGCTCAACGGCGTGGTGGCGAGGCGTGGGGCGGTGCTGATCGGTCGGAACGCTGCGGTGCTTTGAGCGTGCCCGACGGAAGTTTTAATGGCGCACAACGCACGTGGTCCACGCGGCGGCGAACGGGCATGTCTGCGGGGTTGCTGGGATAGTGGTGATCACGCGTGCACGCGGCAAGGGCGGCGCGTAGTCTATGGGCGTCTGTCAAGCGTGGCGCACTGGCGCGCTCTCGGCATGCTTGCAGAGCGGCTTGGCATGGCTTGGGCGTGTGGTCCAGTGGCTGGCATTGCTCGCGGCTGGGACAGGGAGTGGCGGTGGAGTGCTAGCTTGCTCCCAGATAAGGTTGGCGAGGCTAGTGTTGCTCGTAGCCTTCTGTCGACTATGGGGTGGCAATGGTGCTCTCAGCCTGTTCACCATTGATGATATTGGCAAGCTTACAGTAGTGCTAGTGATTAGTTAAGGTTGTTAGATGATCTACTAAGGCTAGTGGTGTCCAGAGAGGGAACAAGTTAGGCCCAAAACACTACTCAACATAGTGTTTTGATTTTGTTTGATTTGTATCTGCAACCTGTTTGATGAAATGGCCGCATGAACTCAAGTTTTGAATTTTGAAAATATTTTTGGTGGGTGTGCTAGGCATGTGTTGAGGATTCTGTGGATGCTTGGGTTTTGAAAATTGAGCTTGTTTGCGTGGTTTTTGAAAAAGTGGGATCTTCCCATATGAAATAGATTCAATTTTAAACTGTCCTTTAAACTAAGCATTTGAATGTTTTTGGATAATCACAAAGTGGGCCTTGATACCTTGTTATGAGTACTATCAAGGGGTGCAAAGATCTATACATGTTTTTATTAAGTTCTGAAAGTTAGAGATAGCCAAACTAGGCATGGGAGTTAAATTGGCCAAAGTGACCATTCACTTAATTTGTTTGTTTTGATTTGTTTGTCTTTGGGAAAGTTTGGGGATTGTATAGATGATGTTTATTTCACGTAAGAATTATTTTACAATCAAAGAAACACATAATCATGGCAATTCAAAAGAATCCAAATTTTAATGCACACTCATATGAATGCTTTCATATCTTAATTGGAAAAGTTTTTGTTAACCCTAAATTTGGTGATTAGAGTTTGATGATTCTAGTTTAATATTTTTGGGATGTTACAGGTTCCAAGTGCGCTGGACCAAATGTCTATCTACTGTGATAACATGGGCGCCATAGCCAATGCGCAAGAACCAAGGTCACACAAGAAGCTGAAGCACATCAAGCTACGTTTTCATGCTATTCGAGAGCATGTACAAGATGGTGACATAAAGATTTGCAAAGTACACACAGATCTGAATGTGGCGGATCCATTTACTAAACCTCTCCTGAGGGCAAAACATGACCAGCACCAAACCGCCATGGGTGTTCGGTATATTACCATGTAATCTAGATTAGTTGACTCTAGTGCAAGTGGGAGACTGTTGGAGATATGCCCTAGAGGCAATAATAAAAGTGGTTATTATTATATCTTTGTGTTTATGATAAAGGTTTACATTCATGCTATAATAGTATTAAACAGAAACATTAATACTTGTGTGATTTGTAAACTAAATTAGAGTCCCTGGTAAAGCCTTTTTATAATACTAGCTTGTTGATTAATAGATGATTGTGGTTTCTCGATCATGAACATTGAGATGTTATTAATAACAAGATCATATCATTAGGAGAATGGAATGATGGACATACTCCTATAGATAAGCGTAGCATAAAGATCAAGTCATTTTAATAGTTCATTTGCTATAAGCTTTCTGATACATAGTAACCTAATTCCTTCGACCATGAGATCATGCTAATCACCATCACCGGAAGGATGCTTTGATTACATCAAACACCACACCGTAACTGGGTGGCTATAAAGGTGGCATTGAGTGTTTGGAAAGTATGGGTTGAGGCACATGGATCAAGAGTGGAATTTGTCCATCCATATGACGGATAGATATACTCTGGGCCCTCTTAGTGGAATGTCATCCAATTATCTTGCAAGCATGTGAATGGCTCACAAGGGATCACATATCATGGGAATGAGAAAAGAGTACTTATCGGTAACGAGTTTGAACTAGGTATGCAGAGATACCGACGATCAATACCTCAGATAAGTAAACTATCATGAGACAAAGGGAAATTGGTATTTTATGTAAGTGGTTCATTCAATCGCAAAGTAATTGTAGAAATATGTGGGATCCATATGAATTTACAGATTCCTCTATTGGTTATTGACCGGAGAAGTGTCTCGGTCATGTCCGCATAATTCACGAACCGTAGGGAGACACACTTAAGGATTCGATGTTTTTTAGTATATATGGAATGTTAGTAGGAATACCGAATGTTGTTCGGAGTCTTGGATTGGATCCGAGATATCACGAGGAGATCCGGAATGGTCCGGAAAATAATATTCATATAAGGAAAGTCCGATTCCGGAGTTCGAGAAAGATTCCGATGTTTTCATCGGAGAGGTTCTAGAAGGTTCACTGATCCAGAAGGAGAATGGTCCATGAATGTGTCATGGGTAAGTGGAATGATTGGATCATATCCTAGGTCACTTGGTGTGGGAATTTGCAAGAGAGAATTAAAGATCTAAATTGAAAGTCAAACGGGAAGTTTGAAAAGTCAAACTGGAACAATGGTTTCCTAGTGGAAGAAGAAACAAGTCCTTCTCTCAATCCAACTTGGGTTTGGGTTTGGATTCAAACCCACCCTCTCCCAAGGCTGCCCCTCCCTCTCATAAATAGAGGGGGAGGGCTGCCCCAACACCACAAGCCCTAGCTCCTCTCCACCCGAGCCGATGCCGACCCGCCATCGCGCCGCCGCCTGTCCGTCGCCGCCGCCCTAGCCGCCACTGACACCTCCTCCTCCCGGACTTCTAAACCCTAGATCTCCAGGAAACCCTAATCCACCATAACTCGCACCGGCTTAGGCGAAGCCCTGTGGGATCTTCCCTCTACTTCCGATACCACGCCGTCGTGCTGCCGGAATCGCGAGGGGAGAACTACAACCTTCGCTGCCTGCTAGAACAAGGGAGAGGAAGGTCTTTATCAAGTACGAAACGTGTGACCGACTGCGGAAGCGCTACCGGAATGCAGCGCCGGAAGGATCGTCTACACAATCTTGAGATCGGCAAGTGTACGACTACATCATGCACGAGAATCTGCTCTCGTCAACCGCTTTGGAATCTTCGAGGGTGAGTGCTTCTACCGACTCATTGCTACAATCTAGAAGATAGATCTTGGCTTGTTTGTGTGCATGCGGTAGAAATTTTTTGTTTTCCATGCTACGAATCCCTACATGGACTTCACCTCGCTGAACAAGCCCTGCCCGAAGGATCACTTCCCTCTCCCTCGGATCGATCAAATCGTCGATTCGACTGCAGGATGCGAGAAACTCTCCTTCCTCGACGGCTATTCAGGCTACAACAAGATTTGGCTGTAGGTCGAAGATCAGGAGAAAACGGCATTCATCACGCCATTCGGAGTATTCTGCTACAACACAATGCCCTTCGGGCTGAAGAACGCAGGTGCCACGTACCAGCGATGCATGCAGGCATGCCTGAAGAGCCAGATCGGCCACAATATACAGGTCTATGTCGACGACATAGTAATCAAAACAAGGGAGGCCAAGACACTAATCGACGATCTCCGCGAGACGTTCGACAACATTGATCGATACAAGATCAAGCTGAACCCAGAAAAGTGCGCCTTCGGTGTCCCATCTGGTCAACTGCTTGGCTACTTCATCTCCCAGCGAGGGATCGAGGCGAACCCGAAGAAAATCTGGGCCAGAATGGCCATGGAGAAACCGAAGAACCTCAAAGGCGTCCAACAGCTAGCTGGACGCATCACGGTGCTGAGCAGGTTCATCAGCCGCATGGGCGAAAAGGCCCTGCCTTTCTATCAGCTGCTACGCAAAGCAGACAAATTCGAGTGGACACCCGAAGCGGACGACGCATTCGAAGATCTGAAGTGGCTGCTCTCCACCTCGCCCGTCCTGGTCACGCCAAAGGAATGCGAGCCTCTACTGCTATACATAGCAGCCATAAACCAGGTGGTAAGCACCATGCTCGTGGTCGAACGACTCGAAGATGGCAAGACCCATGGGGTCCAGCGCCCAATCTACTACCTCGGCGAGGTATTGACGTCGACAAAACAGAGGCACCCTCACTACCAGAAACTCGCGTACGGCGTGTTCATGACGGCTCGTCGGCCGAGCCACTACTTCCAGGAGCATCAGGTGATGGTCGTCAACGAGGCACCCCTGAGCAGCATCCTGAACAACCCGGAGGCCACAGGAAGCGTGGCCCTGTGGGGTATCTAGCTGTCTCCTCTAGACATAGTCTACGAGAAGCGCCATGCGATCAAGTCCCAGTTCCTCCGGACTTCCTCATCCACTGGATGGAACTGCAGCTGTCGGACACCCCGAACATGACACAGTCATGGACGATGCACTTCGATGGCTCCAAGCGTGAGGCTGGAGCAGGAGCAGGGGTCATAGTGACATCCCTACAGGGCGACAAGATGAAATACGTCCTCCGGATGAAATTTCGAGCTTCCAACAACGAACCCTAATACGATGCTCTCATCCACGGCATGAGGATGGCCAAGATCTACGGCGCAACACGCCTGGTCATCTACGATGACTCGAACCTCGTCGTCCAGCAGACAATGAACGAGTGCGACACGCATGCCGCCAACATGTCGCGTACCGCGTGCTGTACAATTCACTCGAAGGAGACTTTGACGGCTGCAAGCTTTGGCACGTTGGAAGAGAAAGCAACGAACAGGCCGACAGACTCGCCAACATCGGCTCCACCTGCGCACGGGTGCCACCAGGTGTGTTCCTTGAATAGATCTGCGTGCCATCCATCAAAAGGAAATTCCCCAAGGGATCACACGAAGAAGCAGAGCACTCGGGGGCTGCGCTACTCGAAGGATAGGAAGGACCAGAAAAACTCGACACAGAGGTCGCAGTGGTCAACCTGATGCAGGTCATGGCAATCGAAGAAACATGGACGCAGCCGTACCTGCGGTACCTGATAAACAGGGAACTGCCTGATGACCCGACAGATGCCCGGCGCATATCTCGCCGCTCCAAAGCCTTCACCATCATCAATGGAGAGCTATACAAGCGCATCATTTCGGGTGTGCTCCAAAGGTGCGTCACCATCGGTGATGGCAAAACTATCCTCCAAGACATCCATGAGGGCATCTGCGGCCATCACGCGGGCAGTCGTGCCCTCGTCGCCAAAGCTCTACGAGCTAGGTTCTACTGGCCAACGGCCATGAACGACGCCAAGGACATCGTCCGAAGGTGTAACGGGTGCCAGAGGTTCGCAGAAAAACCGCATGCACCTGGATCGGAGCTCAGGATCATACCCCTGGCCTGGCCCTTCGCCCAATGGGGCCTCGACATGATCAGCAAACTATCCAAGTCCTCTAAAGGAGGCCACATCTACCTCCTGGTCACATTTGACAGATTCACCAAGTGGATCGAAGCCATGCCCGTTACCAACCAAAAGGGTAAAATGGCCGTGAAGTTCTTCGAATCCATAGTCTACAGGTTCGGCGTGCCGCACAGCATCATCACCGACAACGGTTCGAACTTCATCTCCAAAGAATTCCAGGACTTCTGTGAAGGCCTCGGGATCAACATATCATACGCCTCCGTGGCGCACCCGCAAACAAACGGGCAGGTCGAAAAGGCCAACGGCCTCATTGGCGGTGGCATCAAGAAATGCCTAATGAGCCCGCTCGAGCGACTTGCGGGAGCCTAGACAGAAGAGCTACCCTCCGTCCTTTGGAGCCCGCGCACAACGCCAAACAGGTCAACTGGCTACACACCTTTCTTCATGGTGCACGGAGCCGAAGCCGTGTTGCCCGCAGAAGTACGCCATAAGGCCCCACGGGTCGTCGCCTACAGCGAAGCCGAATCGACGGCCGCACTCGTAGATGTCGTCGACACACTCGACGAGGCACGCGACATCGCCGCAGCTCGATCGGCGGTCTACCAGCAGATCCCAAGGTCCTTCGTCGAAGGAGACCTAGTCTTATGACTCAAGCAAGAGCGGCCGAAGAAGCTCGAGTCACCCTGGGAAGGACCCTATGTCATCATGAAGTCATCCCAGGTGGCGCCTATCACCTCAAGCACGTGGAGTCTGGAGTCACATACTCCAACCCATGGAACATCGCACAACTATGACGCTTCTACCCCTAGCTATCCCCCTTTACTTTCAATAAGGCTATTCAGCCAAGGCTACTCAGCCGAACAATGTACCTCCTCATTACGATATGAATAAAGGTAAGTGTCTCGCCTCAAAATTTATCTTTCACTGGCATTTCTTTATGCTACAACACACTCGGGGACTCCCCCTCACCTCACAACTTCGTCGACTGAGGATAACGCATGTACACCTGAGTAGCTGATCACGTCAGGCTAACAAAAAGGGCATGCATACAACAAAGCACAACGTGCTAAAAATAATGAACCTTTACAACAAAGGGCACAACACGCCAGTCAAAATATATACAATTTTTATATCTATCTTTTTACAGGTCCTACCTATTCTGAAAGATCACCTGCGCATGGTGCTCAAAGAGATCTATAACCTCCTCGGCATACTGCCTCATAGCCGCATAGTGCAGGCGCATATCCCATAGGCCACCATCTGGTCGAGGGGGCGGCCCAGCTGCCACAGCCGCAAGATTTACGTCAGGGCGATGCAGCCGCACAAGGGAAAGAGCGGCCTTCACCCTCGCAACTAACTGGTGCTGCACCAGCTCCCTGACAAGGAGCACAGCTCAAAACTTCGCCAATAAGCCCCAGAGCGTCGATGGCACCTCATCGAGAGGAAACATGACGTGCAGGATCGATGCCAAGGAAGTCTTCACCTGCCGCAGCACCCGTGACACTTGGTGGGCATGATCCTGCACAGTCGCGAGGACCATTGCACGGTCGCGATCCATCCAGAAAAATCCACCAGCGTCCATATCTTGCTAGGTCAGGCAATTGATCCGAATTGCAACGCGCTCCTTCTCCTCCCTCGGAACAAGGTTAGCACCTGCAACAATTACAAAGTAAGATGGCCCGCCAACAAGCGCATCCAAAAAGGAGCAGCAGCTCGAAGAAACTTACACTACAGCTGCTCGACCAACCGCCGCAGCTCCCCATCAGATATTCATCTCTGGGGTGCCTCGCTCCGCCTTCGACTTCCAAACGTCTGCATGGCCTCGGATGCCAAGCAACTCCTTCTCAAGACTGCAGACGCGATCACAAAGAAATACAAGCTGCAACGCATCATCCAAGGATGGTCGTGGCTGCGGAGCAGACAAAGTATCGACGGGGTCATCACCCGAAGGTCCCTAGAGGAAAACAGACAAGGATATGGACAACACACGAATGGGCAACAACTCGAAGGTTCATTATATACAACAAAAGCCACCGCGTGGCACGGGAAGTGTTCATGAAGATATTACAACAAAAGTAGACGACAACTATCCTACAACTACAAGGCCTAAGAAGCAGCATATTGAGTGGCCTTGGAGCCAGATTGCCTGCTCTTGACCTCTTCCTGCTGCCTCACCGCGTACTCCACCAGCAGGTCAATCAGCTTCGTCCCATTGCGTTTACAGCGGGCATCGTAGAGATCAAAGGCTACCTCGGATCCGTCGGGAGTCGTTGGCATCTGGGAGGTGACTTGATGAAGATCCAGCTCCGCCCCAGACGCCATGGCCATCGCCAGCCCCATGAACGTGCCGATGCCCTTCTGCTTGCGCTTGTACGCCACGGGCGCATCCGCTGACAGCGCATCCGCCAACAAGTCGACATCCTCAAGGGCAACGCCCTTGGGGACGAGCTCCTTGTAGAAGCGCCCGAGAACCTCCTTGGATTTGGCGAGAGAGCCAACCACAGTACTGCATCAGTCTTCGACCGCTGCAGTGGCATCATCCAAAGCACTACCATGCTCCAGAGCACTGCGGTTGAGCTCAATCCCCGCGGCATCTAGAGAAATGGAAAAAACACAGTAAGAATCAAAGAACAACACAGAGACAAAGCAGTTGAACCAGAACATACAGGCGAAATTACTCACCCGAAACAGCTTTGGCAGCAGCCATCAGCTTCTCGGTGACCTCCTTCTCGCGCAAAGCCGCGGCACTATCAAGATGCTGCTCGTGGTCCGTAGCTTCCTACTGCAGGAGCTCCTTGGCCGCAGCTGCGTCAGCTATCTCCCGCTCGAGGCGCTCCTTCGCACTAATGGCATCTTCGGCCTTCTTTTCCGCTCGTCCGAGGCTCTTTTGAGAGTATCAAGCTCGCAGAGGGCAGTGTTATTTTCATATGCAAAAAGCAACAAGAACAAGCATGAGCTTCACAAGCCAGCAAGCAGACGAAGAAGTAGAAGATCTAGCTAAGGATGTACCTTGAAGCCGCTGCAGGCTAGCCTCCAACGCCAGATGCTGCTTCACCAGCTGGTTGGCACCTTGCATAAAAGGCTGCAAGAAGAAGCAACTTGTAAGGAAAAGGGCTCGGGGGCTGCGCCCAAGAAACGAGCAAAAATAAATAAAACACATGAAAAACGCTCGGGGGCTCCCCCCGAGACACGCACAAAACAGAAGTAAAGGATCAGGAGATCATATGAAAAATTCTCGGGGGCTCCCCCCACGGCAAGAACGGAAACACTTACATGATCAGACGGAGACTCCGAAGGTCCGGCTATAGTCTTCTGGGAGACTATCACCCGAGCCTCCTGCGGAGAGGGGTTCAGAGCAACACCCCTAGAGGTGGCCACCGTTTGCGAAGGAGGAGGCGTCATCTTCGACTCCCCCGCCATCTCCTGAGTGGCATCGCTAAACGAGCCCTCAGAGGAGTGGATGCAAAGGAAAACACCAGTCAAATACAGGCAAGCAACAAGGAAATATAGCAAAAAGCATCCGAAGGAACTTACGAGTCCATATCGCTCAAGTTGAAAACAGGCAAGGCCCTCTTGCCCTTCTTCTGTTCCTTCTTCCACTTCGTCGGCGGCTGCGGCGTTACAGCCTGCACAGGCACGGCCAGAATGGGGGAGGAAGAGCCACCATCACCTCCACTGTGACGAACAAGGCATGGTGGGTCCCTAGGCATTGGCAGAGTCGAGGCATCCGACGATTCGCTCGAGCTCCGTGCTCATTTTTGGGTCTGCTCCTCGCTCGACTCGGGGGCTTCTTCAACCGGTAATTGCGCTGAGGGAAACTCAGACATAGAGTCCACTACCTCATTGTCCGGCGCATCCGGAAAACGTTCGGGTAGTGGAGGTACCATGCCAGGCACCTTGAACTCCTGCACAATGAAAACAAACTTTCAAAACAAGGAAGTACAAGAAAACGCATTCGGAAAAAGCGCTACGCGCACGTCCCAGATTTACACCTGTGGAACCGGTCGAGAGGCACTGAACAGAGGGGTCAACGACTTCCCCGGAAGGTCCTCGTCGGCTTTGAACTTCAGCAGCGGCCGAAGGACTCTGTCGAGGTCCCCCTTGGAGAGCTCCTCAGCCGCAACTCTCGTCGGGTCGTGGTGGCCAGAATAAAGGAACATCTGGTGCGCCCTAGCCTGGAGAGGCTGCACCCGACGTTCGAGAAAGGTGTGGATAATATCCACACCGTTCACCTCCCTCTCCGGAATCACCTGGAGGTCCTCCACCCGATGGTAGAGCCCCTCTATCTCCTCCACCTCACCCTCCAGGATGTGGTTCTTCCAGGACCTCTTCGGCTGGATTTTCTGAGTGGAGTCGAAAGGGGCAAGGCCAAAGTCTTGCCCGTCCACTGTGGAATCGCGGATATAAAACCACCTCTTCCGCCAGTATTGGACAGACTCAGACATCGAAAAAGAGAAGAAGAGAAAATTGGATCAAAGGGGAATAATGCAGCCGCCGATCGGATAAACTCCGTCGGAGCCGGATTGCCTCTTCACGGAATAGAGCTTCCGGAAGAGGCCAAAGTGCGGCTCGATACCGACCCAGCACTCGCAGAAGCTGATGAAACAGGCGATGTGGAGAAGAGAATTTGGTGAGAGATGGTGGAGTTGGATGCCATAGAAAAAAAGCAGTCCACGGAGAAAATCGTGGACTGGGAGAGAGAGGCCCCGAAGGACAAAAGCAACAAACATGACCTGAAACCCTGCGGGGGGACGGGGAATTACCTCTTCGCCAGGAATCTTGACGGCCTCCTTGTCCTGCAGGATCAGACCCCTCTCACGAAGCTTGCGCAGGTCGCCCTCGCGTGTCTCCGTACGTCGCCACCCACCATCGGTGACGCGAGTAGTGGCGGTGCCCTTTTTGCCGCCGGCAGCAGTGCTGGTGCCCACCATGGTGGAGGCCTTCTTCGGCTTCCCCATTGCAGTGTGGCGACGGCGGCGGTATGAGCACAGAAAAGAGGACGGGAAAGATCGAAGAACTTCCAACGCGCGGCGAGAAAAGTTCAAGAGGGTGGAAGCAGTGAAAAGCAAGTGGCTGCGGTGAAAACAAACAAAATTTTCCCCACAGTTATAAGGACGAAGACGATGAACAGGGACCGTTCATCGGGAACCCCTAGAGCCAGCATCAAATCCAACCGTCCACGTGTCAGCACAGCAGTGAACCGTCGCTCGCACGCCGTCCACTACGCACAGAAACCGAGGATAAGCCGTAATTATCGCCACGTCGCGCATGACCAGTCAACTCCAAGTCAGAAAGTGGGACCCATGTTCGTCCAGTCACGTCACCTCTGGCGCCGCAGACGCTTGAGGTCACTGATCGTCAGCACTGACGTCATCAAAGCTATACTAGCAACAGTTACAAATTTTCGGCTAAACAGCTAAAGTACTCACTCGAATCTACGATTCGAGCAACTACTCGGGGGCTACTCCTATCAGGAGTGCTGGCCGCGCACCCGAAGCATGAATAGCATACTACGCCAATGATCTATTTCGTCGAGTCCTATGTCGAGTCTACGACTCCACTACGGACTCAGGGGCTACCCCATAGGGAGGATTGATTGAAGCATCCGAAAAAATTGTGTCCTACGGACCTGAAGCAAATAACGGCTGAATTAAAGTCTTTGCTTGAGTCTACGACTCAAACATACACTCGGGGGCTACTCCCATAGGGAGCGCTGGTCGCGCACCCTATGAATTCTTTGACTACGATCCTTCAGATCAGAATGCAAAAAAACTTTTCGGCAACTTCGCCCCTACAAACGCTAAGTGAGAAACATCCTCCTTGGCCACCCGAAACACCTCCGAGGTGATAAAAGTTCGGATGTTGTGTCTATGACGCAAAGATAAGACCTACAAATACCATCTGATGGCCTGGTAACGCACACGACGTGCCAACAGGAATGATGAAAATCCCGACGGACGCGTTGGGTACATCATTCGAAAATTACTGGGATTCCACTCCTGTAAGTCCTCAACAGCCTGAGTCAAATTACGCCAGCATATGTTCCGGGTTCGAGTCGAGGGACTCGAATCTGAAGAAGATTGTGTTGTTTTGTCCTAAGACAGTTAACTGACCCTGATCCATCGGGAGAGTCAGGCACACGCATCAACAATCCCTACACACTAGAAACATTCTCTAGTAAACAGAGACAACTTTACCTGAAAGAATGAAGAGTCCTCAGTTGAATCTGCGATTCGACCGAACACTCGGGGGCTACTAACATGGTTATACCCTATGGGTACACGACTTTAGCATATCTGGTCCAGCCCAAGGAAGGCCCACGAGAATATACACGGCCCATGAAGATTTTTAGGTGGCCCAAGCCCATGATGTCTTCGGATCCTTGGAGAGCAAGACTAGAATAGATAGAATATTCAAAGGGGAAAACCCTAAACCTGTAACCGACTCGATCTATGCCCGAGACCTGCCTACCTCTATATACCACCGCATACACACCTCCACTCCAGATTGCATCTGCGCACCCCTGTAACTTTCGGTTCCGCCGTAATCAAGAGCAGACAAGCAGGAGTAGGGTTTTCCCTCGGGGGCCTGAACCTGGGTAAATCTCGTGTCCCTTGGTTGCTTCTCTGTTAACCGTTCCGCGATCTCCAGCACCCCCATCTTCTCCAAAACCCAAGCTCATAACAATGGGCATTGACGAGATCGATCCTCGTCAAGGAAATTTCCACGCATGCTTGTGAAAGACTTATGATTTTTTGAAATATGTTCAAAGCCAGGATAAACCATGTTAACTAGCTCATTAAACTTGCAGAAACTATGCCTATTGTTAGGGTCTTCTAGAAGCCTCCCACGGGGCCAGGTTGATTCTGTGTCCCAATTGTTAGGCACCGTTGGATTGGGGAGAATAGACAATAAGGTTCGTCCTTTGCAAGAGCGATCCGCGAGTAGGCATTTCTGCGTCCCTATTGGCCCTCGCAATCACCAGTGGGCCTACCTCCTTGACTTTATAAACGCGACCTTGTGGCCGAAGCTCAAACCCTGTTTGTTCCCTACAACTCACGTCAGCACAAGCGTCGAATCCTACCTGAAGAAATGGCGCCTCGCCATGGAGAGGCCCCATCTCAGCTTGCACAAGTCGGAGTTGTTCGCCCACTATGACATACTCGCGCCACCTCTAGCGAGGCTACCGCCCTGCTACGAGCTCAGCTACGTCGGGGTGCCTGTGGCGCCACTCTTGCGTGGCATCGTGCTGCCGAGGCACGTCGAGGAGCGCCGCCGCCAGCTGCCAGAGCGGAAGAGGGAAATGGACCGATACGCGCACACCAATGTGTACTGGCCAAGGAGCTTCAAGAAGGAGCGGGAGGAGTTGCTTTGGCTTTGCAGAGCTCATCGTCCGGAGATCCACCCGGATCTGCGCAACCCCGAAGGGAGGCAGCGCTTCTGGGCAGTGTCTAGGCGTACGCCCTCCACTGTTATAGATGTAGGGTGCCGTGCAGAACTCGTGAAGAGGAAAGCTGTCGGGTTCGTCCTTATCGATCCATACTCGAAAGACGCGGACAGCGACACGGAGGACGTCGTGCATGACAAAGACAACGGGAGCGGCATAGTCGATTAGGGTCACTTGAGCCTAAATTTAATCTATGTATGGTAGCTTAATGACCTCTTCATATAGAATGGCCAAGTTGTAAGAGCATGTACATCGTTGTTTGAGTCTAGCAAAAATCTTAGACATGATTATAGCAGAGGGAAATATGCTTGAGCGTTTAGACACACTGATTGGCCCCGCTATTAGAATAAAAACCTATTTAAAAGGGATCTTTTCCTATTCTTTTCTTCTTGTCAAAGCTCTTTTCTTGTACAGCACCGATTGAGTCTAAAAAAAATCTTAGACACGAGTCTAGCAAAACCAAGTATGCTCCAGCGTTTAGACACATTGGTAGGCCCCTCTACTAGAATAAAAACCCTATTTATGAAGACTCTTTTCTTATCCTTTTTTCTTGCCAAAGCTTTTTTCCTCTTAGAGCATCAATGCCCCTGACGTAGCTGATGCGAGCATAAGACGTCGCTGACAAATACGAGGCGAGGTTGATGGGACGGTATGTTGTCTCTACTTCCAACACTTGATGCCATAGTCATAATTTTGGAGTGCGCCAGAGAAGAAGGAGACGCGTGTGTCCTGTTGTTTGAGATGTGAATACAAGGAAGGTGAGCCTGACCAACTGCATGGCACGACCATAATTTTGGTTGTTGAACTATTAAAAATTCATGATTATTGTTTATGGATAATCGTTTTAAAAATTAATGTACTATCTAACGAACTGAAATCTGGTCAACACCACACATCACATACCCGTTACAAGTACCAGATATAAATAAATTCCAATGAAAATTCAAGAAATGACGTTACTGTGACACCTTCTCTCTGCTCCTCTTATTATTGTTCAATCCTACGCTACACTATACAATAGTTGATGAGGACTGAAACAAAAATGATCAAAATGCCAAGTAAAACTAGTTTTAAGCTTACATTTCGTCCATAGAATCGTACAAAGACGAAATTGATAGGGATTTATTGTTCCTCCTACAGTTAGCCGAAAGATCCTCAAGAACATCCCCAATCACCCCAGCAACTTCTTCATATTCAAACTCAACTCCATTATTATCATTTTCCTTCTGCTCCCGCTTACCCTTTTGTTTCTTTTCTCCCCTATCCCTGCCGGCATGTCCACGTCCTCAACCAATTGCTGCTTACCAATGTTTCCCTCCACATGTGCATCACCGTTTTCCTTCACATGCAGCACTTCCTCTACGGCATCTCGCTGTGCTTCCTCCAGTTCTGCCTGATAAGCCTCATCTTGTGCCTCCGTGATGTGAACAGGGAGAAGGTCAGCATCTCTGAAATCACGTGGAACTGGGTTTTTGCGTAGCCTCTTGATATGGCCCAACCCTCTACACCATTTGCACTTCCGCTTCCTTGCTCCTAGTCTCGAACCTTTTGCGGTGAAGGCTTCGGTCCTTTCCTTTCTAGGCCTCCCAGGTGGCCTCCTAAGAACTGGTGGTTCGAGTCTGAACCCTGGATCAACTATCTCCCAATCATTTTCATCACCAATAGGTGGTACGTTTTCTGCATAAATTGTAGAAAATTTGTCCATGGAGAAATAGTTATGAACATAGTTCTCTATTTCAGCACCTCTACCTCTCAGCTTTAAGATGAAGTGAAGTGCATGGTGGCATGACAGACCAGTAACCTGCCACTTCCTGCATGAACAAGTCTTGTTACCAATGTCTACAGTAAACCTACGTTCAGTTCCATGCTTGTCTTGTGCATAAACCTCATCCAATGTATTGGAAATTATGACCATCCTCGTCTTTATCATTCTCATTGCCCTGGTTCTTGCATTCAATAATAAAAACACCTTCGGAACTATTTTATGGCCTACAAATTTTCTCGCATAAATTATCTGCCTAAAATCTATCTTCACCATTATACACTGTCTTATTGCATCTAACAAAATAACAATTGCAAGTGACTTCATGCTCCTAATCTTAGCATTGAACCTTTATGTTAGATTATTGCAAACAAAATCCACTTTGCTTAACTCACAAAACTTGCTTCTGGCCTATAATTTGCTATGATGGTCTGCATGTAAGTAGCATGTGTGCTTGGGGTGTACGTGTATGCTGATCGCACCAAGTTGTCTTCAAAGGTCTTTCATTTGAACTTCTCCGTGAAGATAGTAACGAGGTGCCGCATGCATTCCCTATGCTCAACCCTAGGAAACACAACATCAACAGCATTCTGAAGTCCCTTGCATGCACCAGTGTGTATCACCAAGCCTTCAGGGTGACTAATTATTGCACGTAGTCTCTGCATGAACCATGTCCAGCTTTCAGTCAATTCACCCTCAAGAACATCGTAGGCTACGGAAAAAAGCCAATTATGCGTGTCCATAGCACAAGCGATAGCAAGCTGTCCCCTGAAATTCCCTGTTAAAGAAGTTGATTCTGGTGCCAAGTATGGCCCGCAGCCGTCTAGGAACCCCTTCCAGCATGCCTTCAGGAAGACAAAACATCTTCTGAAGCATTTCTTATCTGCCTGCTTATACTTGACCCCCCTTGAGACCTTTTCTCTTCCTTTCACAATCTCGTAATCAATATCAACAACACTACCAGGTGATGTATTCTCTACTTCAGCTTTGAAACTATACAACATGTGAAAACTGTCAGTCCACTTGCTCTAAATGAAGTCTAGAGCCATCTCCTTCCCATCAAAGACTCTATGGTAAGGAATCACACCGTTAAACTTTTCTCTAAGCTTAGTTCTAAGTTCAGCAGGTCCAATGCTACGATCCTGCCTCACCTAGTCAAGTACCTTAGCAGCAATCCACTTGGTTGTCGCCGGTCTAATTTTATCACTTAAAGAAGTATTAGGGCAGTTGTGTTTCTTCGTGTTTACCTTGATCTGCATTCAATGGGAATAAAAATAAACCAGAGGACTCATCAGCAGAACAAATATGAGAAAGAACGAAACTAAATGTAGCTATTGCAACCTGAAATGGGTGTCCACCCCGCATTGGAGATGCATGCAATCTCCATTTACACACCTTACTTTCCCTACAATGCACCCTAAATCTCTTTTGGTCGCTCTTTTCAATGATAAATTCGAACCCAACTCTTATTGCATAGGTAGCAACGGCATATCTGCATTCCTCCACAGTATCAACGACAGTCCCCTCATCAATTGTAGGGTTGTCCCTGTCAAAGTGTATCACTGGCATGTCCTCGTCTTCATCATCGTATATGCATCCCATTTCCCCATCCTCATATTGCTCTTCCTCATCAGTCCCATAGTCAGGCTCATAGTTCGAATCAATCAAATATTCCCTACTCTCCATCCTATTAGGGTCAGGAGCCACATCTGGACATGCTTTCTCATCATCATCATCATCATCATCATCTTTGAGCACAAAATCACCCTAACCGCCAAACATTTCGATGTATTCATGCTCAACGATAGGCTGGTCGGTCGCGCTCGGTATCGAAAACATAGAATGCTTTGTTCGTGTTCCACACAGGCCGGTATCATTCAAGACAGTCTCTTCCCCAGTATCTTTGTTAATGATGTGCACAAACATCAGAACAGTCCTCGTGCCGAGGTGTTTACCCCACATCATGGCCAGAGCCTCCTCAGTTCTAACATCGCAGAAAGTCTATGGATTTGTGTCGTAGTACCTGATTACGAATTCATCATGCTAGCCAATGGGAAACTTGCCAAATTGCATGTGCAAGTCACTTAGAGTTATGTCCTCCATGTATACTATCAGCCAATAATCAAATCCACTGATAACTACGATTCTACCATCGGACAAAGGTTTCAGTCTGACACCCATGCCAAATCTTCAAAAGAAATCTGGATGAAGCAGGCGTCCTACGGTCACCAACACAGATCCTCTCCATCAACACGGGACTACAAACGCTAATTAGGAGATGCAGAGATGGAATTTCAGTTCTTACCCTTCAGGGAGGATGTACGACACGTTCAATGGGCTCTAGAGCACCAAAGCTTTGTACCCCACGTCCTCTTCCCTTGTTTCGTGCTCCTCCACGTTCTCTAGCATTGAAGGGTCCATCTCCTCGCTCTCCGTCCGGGATGGACCCATATCCATGTTCTCTGGCCACGCTGGAGCCATTTCCGTGCGGGATTTAGATCAAAGTCACCGTCGTTGTGCGAGAACCTAGCGCCTACCTAACGATTTTTGTTTCCAGACCCGCCTAGGTAGGGACGGAGGCGAGGAGACAGGGCAAGGGGGCAAGGCAGGGTGGGTAGGGAGGGTAGGGGATGACGGGAGGACGATAGTCCAGGGGGAGGAAGTGAGTGTTGTCGGACAGGACGGAGTGGCGGAGTGCAAGTCCAGAGCAATGGAGCGGAGCAGAGCTGCGAGTGAGCAACAGAATATGGAAAATCACAGAATAATGGGGAGCACTAATCCTCGAACCTGGGATGCGCGCCATTGATGGTCGAGGTTGCGGGGCCCACCAGTCAGTAAAACGCCACGTCCTCTTCTCCTATTTCTGATGGTGTTGCGACAATTCTAAGATCGTAGTGGCACAGGCAAAATTTCTGGACACAACTAAGGACACACTCGTAAATATAGTTAAAATGGAACCCTGACCTGGTACATTTCCCAATCTGGTTGCTAGCCACGACCTGTATTTTTAATATCTTAGCACTCTTATCCTGAGAACGGAAATGAAGATTCAGCAGTTAGTCGAACTAGTTTCGAATAAATAAGATACACTCTTAGGAAGCTTAGCTATGGCCCTGCCTAAGAAGAAGCCACTGCCCCGGCGGTGGCCGAGGCCGCCGCGGACGCCGCTGAAGCTTGGCTATTTGGCCCCTCTGAGGCAGACCATGCTGCTGTACTACAATGCCGATCTTCCATTGCCATCCGAGACGGTTGATTTCGCTAAATGTGTTGCATCTGCGGCGGCGGTGGCAACGGCGAACACCGCGGCGACGTCGAGAAGGGTCAACCGAGCATCGTGGAGAAAGCGCACGACGATATTTTCGTGTGCTATGTGCACAAGAAAGAAGGTACGTTCCAAAGCGTTCATCCAAGCTTGCCGCCGAGGAAACAAACCCCCGAACAGGGCGGCCCAAGGTCAACAAACTCTTGCCTCCATGCCTCGGCATGAGCGACCTTACCGTGGGGAAATTTGGGTGCACACCGTCAGCGGCAAATACGATCCATCCTACGCACCGTCGGCGGCCACACCACGGCGACGTGCATCCATCTACACTCAGCTTGTTGGAGTGTTCGATTGCTGGAGCCGGCAACGGGAAACAGCTCAGCGCCAGAATTTAGGTTCAGATTCATAGGGACCTACAATCCCTGCCACGAAAGTCGGAGTTCACGTTTGAAGAAATCATTGCGGCAGCGCGACTGTTCGTACTGAACCGGGACTGGTTCAAGCGCATCAACTAGTGCATGAACATTGCACATCTCTTAAAGTTTGGCGGAAATGAAAAAGATCAGTTACGGTTGAATGATCCCTGAACTTATGTCCTCTCTAGGCAATTGTCTAGCCAACTTTTATGGTGGAGATCTGCAGTTTCTTCAGTGTAGAATAGTTAAGTTAGACTAACTCTATATAATGCGTTTTGTAGCGGCAATAGCCCCCTTTTGCACAGCCATCCCATGCTGTAGTATGGAATTAGTTCGGAAGTAACCAAATACTATCAAGATGTATCTATTTATTCAATTACTACCGGCGGTTGAATTCAGTTTACTATCATACTTATCCGAGGCAGACAAGATTCAGACAGCATTTTATGAACCGATCTTGGGTGGTTTATTCATGCATGTTCCATACAGAATCACGCACCAGCTCGAACAAATCTATCTAAAAATTGTTCGAGGCATACAAATTAGTAGCATTTTGTGCCTTTCGGATCGCTCACCAGCAGCATTTTCCCGGCAATGGTGACATTGATCATTGCTAGCCCTGTTGGAATTATTCCCTAGAGGCAATAATAAATATGTTATTATTATAATTCTTGTTCATGATAAAGTTTATTCCATGCTAGAATTGTATTAAGCGGAAACTTTGATACTTGTGTGGTTTATGAACAACACCGTGTCCCTAGTACGCCTCTATGGACTAGCTCATTGATTAATGATGGTTAAGGTTTCCTAACCATAGACATGAGTTGTCGATTGATAATGAGATCATATCATTGGGAGAATGATACGATGGATAGACCCAAATAAAGCAGAGCAATTAGATCATGTCATCGTGTTCATCTTTGCGAAGCTTTTTCTTATGTCAAATATTGTATTCCTTAGACCATGAGATAATGCAACTCCCTGGTATCGGAAGAAAGCTTTGAGGTCATCAAACGTCATCCTATGAGATGGTGATCATAAAGGTGTCTCTCAGGTGATCGGAAAGTACTTGTTGGGTTGTATGTATCGAGATGGGATTTGTCCCTCCCAAGTCGTAGAGATATACTTTGGGCACGTGGTTAAGGAGTTAATCACAAAGTGATATTGGATTACGGAACGAGTAAAGTACTTGCTGTGAACGAGATTAAACTAGGTATGTCGATACCAACGATCAAATCTCGGGCAAGTAAAATATCGCGTGACGAAGGGAATATATATGGGATTAATTGAATCCTGGCATCGTGGTTCATCCGATATGATCATCGATGAATATGTGGGAGTCAATATGGGTTTCCAGATCCCGCTGTTGATTATTGATAGAAGATCATGTCTGCATATTCTCGAACCCGTAGGGTCACACACTTAACGTGCCTCGATGCTAGGATAGAATGGATAATTGGTTTATGAGTTTTTGTTCGGAATCTCGGATGAGATCCAGGACATCACGAGAGGTTCCGGAATGGTCCGGAGAATAAGATTCATATAAAGGAAAGCATTTTTTGGATTCTGGAATTGTTTCGGAATGTTCGATATTGTACCGGAAGGTTCTAGAAGCTTCCGGAGTGGGACCAACGTGGCCCCACTTGTCGGAGGGGGTGAGTGCCCTGGACGCATTGGGCCAGGGGCACAAGGCCCCATAGGCCCAGCCGGCCAAAACCCTACGGAAACCCTAGGAGGACCTTCTAGAAGGGGGGAGACTTGCCCCCCACTCCACCCTTGGGGCCGCCGCCCTAGGGCTTGGAGGAGGGGGCAAGGGGGCCGGCCATCCCTCTATATAAAGAGGGCAGGGGCGCACCCTCCTCCCACCCCTCCTTTAACCCTAGTCGCCTACCTGTTGCCCTCCAGATCTCTCTCTCTCTCTCCCGACTGCGCGTAGGCGAAGCCCTGCCACAGAAACTCTCCACCTTTGCACCACGACGTCGTGCTGTAGATCCAATCTATCTCTCCAACCCCACTTGCTGGACTGAGGAAGGAGGAGACGTCACGGTGCCATACGTGTGCATCTCTTAGAGGCGTCGCCACTTGCGGCGTTGGATCGGATCGGATCGCGAGGAGGAGAAGGCTAGTACGACTACATCAACCGCGTTCTGTTGAACGTTCCGCTGTGCGATTTCTTCAAGGGTATGAAGATCTCATCTATCCCTCTCGTTGATTGCATCTCCTAGATTAGATCTTGGCTTTCCCGTTCGCATCCGTAAATTTTTTTTTGATTTACTATGTTGCGAATCCCTTCAGTGGTATTAGAGCTAGATCTATGCGTAGATGTGTTTCACGAGTAGAACGCAACATGCTTGTTGCGGGCGTTGATGTTTTCTGTTGCAAGACTCTTGTTGTGTACTTCTTATGACGTGGGATAGTGAGATCGAAGTGGTCCATGCTAACTTTACGTGACCTCGTTCGCGAGACCGGCTCCGCACTTGACGTGTGGCTTGTTCCACACATGCGGCTGGTGGATGCCAGTTTCTCTCACTATAGTTGTCATGGGATTTACACCGGATGTTGGCAACCATAATATCACCGTTGTGGCTTTCCATAGGTAAGAATCGTTCTTAGCTTGTTACTCCCATAAGCCACGTAAAACATGCAACAACAAAGTAGAGGCGTCTAACTTGTTTTTGCAGGGAGTGTTTCTATGATATGGTATGGCCCAAGATATGATGTGTATGTTGTATGCAATGATCATGTTTTGTAATATGTCACGACTTGCATGTCGATGAGTACACAACCGGCAGGAGCCATATGATTGTCTTTATAATTGTGTATGACCTGTGTGTCAACTTCTCATACGCCATGTAATAGCTTTACTTTATCGCTAAGTAGTTAGCAATAGTTGTAGTTGCTATTCATGGTGGAGGTAATCATGGTGGAGTGATGGAGATCATGCTGGCACACACAAGATGGAGATCATTGCGCGGAGATTGGCTATACCATGTCACATAAAATTATATGCATGTGATGTTTATCCTTTTATGTATCTTATTATGCTTAGATCGCGATGGTAGAATTATAAGATGATTCCTCACTTAAAGATCAAGATAAAATTGTGTTCTCCCCATGTATGCACCATTGCGAAAGTTCGTCGTGTTCAAGCATCGCGTGATGATCGGGTGCTATAAACTCTACGTTCACATACAACGGATGCAAGCCAGTTTTGCACACGCGTAAATACTTGGGTTTGACTTGACGATCCTAGCATGTACAGACATGCCCTTGGAACATACGAACCGAAAGGTTAAGCATGAGTCATATGAATGATATGATCGACACTTTGTTGTCCACCATTGAAACCACATCTCTTCTCGTGAAGATCGGATTAGGTGTGGTGAATTTGGATCATGTTCACTAAACAACTTGAGGGATGTTGAATTTAGTGGGAGTTCATCTAGTAATTTGATTAAGTTGAACTAGTTATCATGAACATAGTCTAAATTGTACTTGCAAATTTTTTACATCAAATGGCTAAGTCCAACTTCAACTTCAACGTTTTTGCTGAGAAAGAAAAGCTTAAAAACAATGGGTCTAACTTCACCAACTGGTTCCGCAATCTGAGAATCATTCTCGCTGGCGGACAAAAGGACTATGTCCTTGAGAAAGCGCTAGGTGACGCCCCTGCTATAGATGCGCCGGCTGATGAAAAAGTTGTTTATCAGTCGCGCAAAGATGATTATGGTGTGATTAAGAGCACCATGTTGTTTGCTATGGAATCAGACCTTCAAAATCGTTTTGAGGAGTTCGCCGGGCCCTTTGAGATTCTTGAGGAACTAAAAATCATGTTTCAGACTCAGGCCCGTTCTGAGAGATATGAGATCTCTAAGAAATTCTTTAACTGCAAGATGGAGGAAGGGAGTTCCGTTAGTGAGCACACCATTTAGATGCCGGGCTACACTCAACGTCTTGAGCAACTAGACTGCAAGATTCCAGAAGATCTCAAGATTGACAGAGTTCTGCAATCACTCCCTCCTAGCTACAAAGGTTTTGTAGTTACTCATAATCAGATTGGTTCCACTGATACGATCACTGAGCTCTTCGCTAAGCTGGAAGCTGCGGAGGTGGACATCAAGAAAGATAATCATGTGTTGATGGTCAACAAGCCCCCCCAGCTTTAAGAAAGTTAAGGGTACAAAGAAGTCCTTCAAGAAAGGCAGCGGCAAGCGCGTTGCCCCTGCTGAGAAGAAGCTCAAGTCTGGACCTAAGCCGGACACTGAGTGCTTCTATTGCAAGGACAAGGGTCAATGGAAGCGCAACTGTCCGAAGTACTTAGCGGACAAGAAGGTTGGCACCATCAAAGGTATATTTGATATACATGTTATTGATGTTTACCTTACTAGTGCTCGTTGTAGTGCATGGGTATTTGATACTGGTTCAGTTGCTAATATTTTTAACTCGAAACAGGAGCTACGGAATAGACGGCGGCTAGCGAGGGATGAGGTGACGATGCGCGTTGGCAACAGATCAAGAGTTGATGTGATGGCCGTCGGCATGCTCTCCTTAGTTTTACCTTCGGGATTAGTTTTAAACCTTAATAAATGTTATTATGTGCCTGCGTTGAGCATGAACATCATATCTGGATCGTGTTTATTGCAAGACGGTTATTCATTTAAATCAGAGAATAATGGTTGTTCTATTTATATGAGTAACATCTTTTATGGTCATGCACCTGCTATGAATGGTTTATTTCTTCTGAATCTCGAAAGAAATGAAACACACATCCATAACATTGAGGCTAAGAGATGCAAAGTAGGTAGTGATAATTCAACTTATTTGTGGCACTGTCGTCTAGCTCATATTGGTGTAAAATGCATGAAGAAACTCCATTCTGATGGACTTTTGGAGTCTCTTGATTTTGAATCATTTGACACGTGCGAGCCGTGCCTCATGGGCAAGATGATCAAAACCCCGTTCTCCGGAATAATGGAGCGAGCAATGGACTTATTAGAAATCATACATACCGATGTATGCGGACCAATGAGTGTTTCGACGCGCGGTGGATATCGCTATTTTCTCACTTTTATTGATGACTTAAGTAGATATGGGTATATCTATTTAATGAAACATAAATCTGAAACGTTTGAAAAGTTCAAAGAATTTCAGAACAAAGTGGAAAACCATCGTAACAAGAAAATTAAATTTCTACGATCCAATCGTGGAGGTGAATATTTGAGTTATGATTTTCTCACGCATCTTAAAGCAAGCGGAATCGTTTCGCAACTCACGCCACCCGGAACACCACAGTGCAATGGTGTGTCTGAACGCCGGAATCGAACTCTATTAGATATGGTGTGATCGATGATGTCTCTTACAGATTTGCCGTTATCATTTTGGGGTTATGCATTAGAAACCAATGCATTCACTTTAAATAGGGCACCATCTAAATCTGTTGAGATGACACCGTATGAACTGTGGTTTGGTGCTAAACCTAAGTTGTCGTTTCTTAAAGTTTGGGGATGCGAAGCTTACATCAAGAAGTTGATGCCAGACAAGCTCGAACCCAAAGCGGAGAAATGCGTCTTCATAGGATACCCTAAGGAAACGATTGGGTATACCTTCTACCACAGATCCTTTCTTGAGAAGGAGTTTCTCTCGAAAGAAGTGAGTGGGGGGAAAGTAGAGCTAGACGAGGTTATTGAACCTTCTCTTGAGTTGGAGTGTAGCGCAGCACCTGAAATTGTTCCAGTGCCGTCAGCACCAGCAATAGAGGAAGCTAATGACGAGGATCATGAAGCTTCAGACGATGCTACTACTGAACGTCGCAGGTCGACAAGGTCACGTGCCCCTCCTGAGTGGTACGGTAACCCTGTCTTAACTATCTTGTTGGTAGACAACAGTGAACCTGCGAACTATGAGGAAGCAATGATGAGCCCAGACTCTGAGAAATGGCTAGAGGCCATGAAATCCGAATTGGGATCCATGAGCGAAAACCAAGTATGGACTTTGGTGGACCCTCCTAGCGACCGAAAGGCCGTTGAGTGCAAATGGATTTTCAAGAAGAAAACGGACGCAGATGGTAATGTTACTGTCTATAAAGGACGGCTTGCCGCGAAAGGTTTTCGACAAGTTCAAGGTGTTGACTACGATGAGACTTTCTCTCCCGTAGCGATGTTTAAGTCCATTCGGATTTTATTAGCAATTGTTGTGTTTCATGATTATGAAATATGGCAGATGGATGTCAAGATTGCGTTCCTCAATGGCAACATTGATGAAGAGTTGTATATGATGCAACCCGAAGGTTTTGTCGATCCTAAGGATGCTGATAAGGTGTGCAAACTTCAGCGTTCCATTTATGGACTGAAGCAAGCATCTCGGAGTTGGAACCTTCATTTTGATCAAGTGATCAAGAGCTTTGGATTTGTTCCAAATTGCTACGAAGCTTGTATCTACAAGAAAGCAAGTGGGAGCACAGTGACATTTCTAGTACTATATGTGGATGACATATTGATTATTGGAAATGACATTGGTATGCTTAACGATGTGAAAAGTTATTTGAATAAATGTTTTCAAATGAAATACCTAGGAGAAGCTGCTTATATATTAGGCATCAAAATCTATAGAGATAGACAAAGACGCCTAATAGCTTTAAGCCAAAGTACATATCTTGACAAAGTTCTGAAAAGGTTCAGAATGGACAAGGCAAAGAAAGGTTCAGTGCCCATGTTGTCAGGTAAGATATTGAGCAAGGCTCAGTGTCCAGCTACGGTAAACGATAGAGAAATGAGCAAAGTGCTTTATGCCTCGGCCATAGGTTCTATCATGTATGCCATGCTGTGTACTAGACCGGATGTGTCCAATGCTCTTAGTTTGACGAGCAGATACCAAAGTGATCTAGGAGTGGAACACTGGACAGCAGTAAAGATCCTAAAGTATTTAAATAGGACTAAGAAATGTTCTTGGTCTATGGAGGTGATGAGCAGCTCGTCGTAAAAGGTTACGTCGACGCTAGTTTTGACACCGACCCGGATGATTCTAAATCTCAGACATGATACGTTTATATTTTGAATGGAGGAGCTGTGAGCTGGAGAAGCTGCAAGGAAAGCATGATGGCGGGATCTACAGTAGAATCGGAATACATGGATGCTGCAGAAGTGTCAAGTGAAGGAGTTTGGATCAGGAACTTCATCACTGAGCTTGTGTGGTTCCAAGTGCCTTGGACCCACTGGAGATATTGTGTGACAACACTGGCGCCATAGCACTGGCTAAGGAACCAAGATATCATCCAAATACCAAGCACATCAACCGCCGATTTCATATAATTTGAGATTATATAACAGATGGAGATCTGAAGATTAGCAAAGTACATACGGATCTGAATGTCGCAGATCCGTTGACTAAACCTCTTCCACGAGCAAAACATGATCAGCACCTTAATGCCATGGGTGTTAGATTGTTACCAGATGTAAACTAGATTATTGACTCTAGTGCAAGTGGGAGACTGTTGGAATTATGCCCTAGAGGCAATAATAAAGATGTTATTATTATAATTCTTGTTCATGATAAAGTTTATATTCCATGCTAGAATTGTATTAAGCGGAAACTTTGATACTTGTGTGTTTTATGAACAACACCGTGTCCCTAGTACGCCTCTATGGACTAGCTCATTGATTAATGATGGTTAAGGTTTCCTAACCATAGACATGAGTTGTCGATTAATAATGAGATCATATCATTTGGAGAATGATATGATGGACAGACCCAAATCAAGCAGAGCAATTAGATCGTGTCATCATGTTCATCTTTGCGAAGCTTTTTTCTTATGTCAAATATTGTATTCCTTAGACCATGAGATAATGCAACTCCCTGGTATTGGAAGAAAGCTTTGAGGTCATCAAACATCATCCTATGAGAGGGTGATCATAAAGGTGTCTCTCAGGTGATCGGAAAGTACTTGTTGGGTTGTATGTATCGGGATGGGATTTGTCCCTCCCAAGTCGGAGAGATATACTTCGGGCCCACTCGGTAATCAATATCAACACCGCTTGCAAGCACGTGGTTAAGGAGTTAATCACAAAGTGATATCGGATTACGGAACGAGTAAAGTACTTGTTGTGAACGAGATTGAACTAGGTATGCCGATACCAACGATCAAATCTCGGGCAAAGTAAAATATCGCGTGACGAAGGGAATATATATATATGGGATTGATTGAATCCTGGCATCGTGGTTCATCCGATATGATCATCGATGAATATGTGGGAGTCAATATGGGTTTCCAGATCCCGCTGTTGATTATTGATAGAAGATCATGTGTGCATATTCTCGAACACGTAGGGTCACAAACTTAACGTGCCTCGACGCTAGGATAGAATGGATAATTGGTTTGTGAGTTTTTGTTCGGAGTCTCGGATGAGATCCAGGACATCACGAGAGGTTCCGGAATGGTCCAGAGAATAAGATTCATACAAAGGAAAGCAGTTTTTGGATTTCGGAATTGTTTCAGAATGTTCGGTATTGTATCGGAAGGTTCTAGAAGCTTCCGGAGTGGTACCAACATGGCCCCACTTGTCGGAGGGGGGCGTGAGCCTACGAGGGAGTGCCCTGGCCGCATTGGGCCAGGGGCACAAGGCCCCATAGGCCCAGCCGGCCAAAACCGTAGGGAAACCCTAGGGGGACCTTCTAGAAGGGGGGGAAGACTTGCACCCCACTCCACCCTTGGGGCCGCCGACCTAGGGCTTGGAGGAGGGGGCAAGGGGTCCGGCCAGTCCTCTATATAAAGAGGGCAGGGACGCACCCTCCTCCCTCCCCTCCTTGAACCCTAGCCGCCTACCTGCTGCCCTCCAGATCTCTCTCCCTCTCTCCCGACTGCGCGTAGGCGAAGCCCTACCGCAGAAACTCTCCACCTTTGCACCACGCCATCGTGTTGTAGATCCAATCTATCTCTCCACCCCACTTGCTAGACCGAGGAAGGAGGAGACGTCGCGGTGCCGTACGTGTGCATCTCTTGGAGGCGTCGCCACTTGCGGTGTTGGATCGGATCGGATCACAAGGAGGAGAAGGCTAGTATGACTACATCAACCACGTTCTGTTGAACGTTCCGCCGTTCGATTTCTTCAAGGGTATGAAGATCTCATCTATCCCTCTCGCTGATTGCATCTCCTAGATTAGATCTTGTCTTTCCCGTTCGCATCCGTAGAATTTTTTTGATTTACTATGCTGCGAATCCCTTCAATCCCACCCTATTTTTAGGAGGCTAACCTTGGTTATTCACAGAAAATCATTAGCCACACATACTACAAATTCATTAGCCACACAAACTACAAATCATTAGCCACACATACTATGAATTCAGTAGCCACACAAACTACAAATCATTAGCCATACATACTACAAATTTAGTAGCCACACATACTACATCAGTTCAAACTATTACATAAGGCGTACTACATGCTCGACTCTCAAGTCAGCAATCTTTTAAATTCACTAAACCTTTGTCTTCACTCGAGGGAAATCAGAACCACTAGCCTATCCACGCCCGGTCCCCCCACCAAAACTGTGCGCTCCGTCACGGAACGGTGGTGGTTCTATGCCATTGATCCTTCCAGGCCAACACTACAGGCAACAAGGATGTACCGGATCCAGAGCCTCCTGCAGGTGGATGATCACCGGGTGCTTCCAAAAAAGTTGTCGTCTTGCCCTGCTTGGAATATCCACCTCGTACATCTTAGGAATGGTGTCTAGATCTTTTAGCCACGCCTTTACCTCGATGATCCATCTGTCGCTTAGTGGCAAAATCTCCACCAACTCGCCGCCAAGGCTACTGCGACCTTCTTGAGGGCCTCCGGTTCCCAAGCATCCAAAGGGATACCGTCAAAGCCGAGTTTAAAGAAGAAATGAAGTTGTCCCAAGCGATCCTCCAACCCACAGGAGCGATGCCAACGCATGAAGCTCATTTTATCCCCATAGCACTCAAAAGAACAGGAAGAATGTAGAACACGCTCGCTGTCTGAGCTATGGGCGTACAGGGCAAAGAAATCAAATGGCGGCACGCATACCTCAATATTGACCATTTTTCGTCTGATCCCAAAACGAGACCTGAAAGCCGACAACAAGTCTACCGGAAACATGGCGGGACGCGTTCCCAGCATGGTGGCCATGAGAGCTTTATCGTCGAACTCCTCTTCCATCGCTACCATTCCTAGGGTGCACGACAGCACGCAACCGCCCGAGGCCAGTCGCTGGTCCGGATTGTCCAGTCGGACGCGCTCTGTCATGCGAGAAGGTCTAGGCAGCAGCGAGAGGCTAGGCTGGGGACACGAAGCTCCGACACGCCGACTAGAAAAACAAGGCGAGGGCTTCGGCGGCGAGCTTCAATTAAGGGCGTGGGAGGTTGACCGGACATGGCAGGGACCCAAGGAGATAAACGGCAAGCTCCGATCCGGAGACCAGTAGCCAGAGCTAAGCAAGGTAATGGAGAGGGGAATAATAGGGGAGAAGAGCAAAGCAGAGAAGAAGATCTTGTCCACGCAGGGGTAAATGATGAACCATAAGTATAGGGGACCGCAACAGTCATCGAGGGAAGTTAAACCCAATTTATTGATTCGACACAGGGGAAGCCAAATAATATTTATAAGCCTTAACAACTGAGTTGTCAATTCAGCTGCACCTAGAAATAGTCTTGCTCACAGTTGTTTATTAGTAGCAATAGAAAAGTAACATCAGTAGTAAAATAAAATCAGTAGTAACAATAGTAGCAAACAACAGGATTTGAGTGCGGTAGGCATAGGGATGGATGGGCGGGCGTTGCATGGACAAGTCTATTCACGTAATATCAAGATCAAGGGCATTTGCAGATAAATAAGATAAAGTATCCAAGTACTAAATAATCATAGGCATGTGTTCCAAATATAGTCATACGTGCTCGCAATGAGAACTTGCACAACATCTTTTGTCCTGCCAGCCCATTGCAGCGGGGCCTCAAGGGAATTTACTGGCAATTAAGGTACTCCTTTTAATAGAGTACCGGAGCAAAGAATTAACACTCCATGAACACACGTGATCCTCACATCACAGCCATCCCCTCCGGTTATCCCGATTTTTGTCACTTCGGGGCCTCAGGTTCTGGACAATGATATGTGTAAACAACTTGCAGGTAAGATCACAAACAATAATATCATCATGAATCAATAACATGTTCAGATCTGAGATCATGGCACTCAGGACCTAGTGACAAGCATTAAGCATAACAAGTTGCAACAATGTCAAAAATCACTAACAAAGATACTAGGCACCATGCCCTAACAATCTTATGAAATTACTACAGGGGATTACTCACTCATGATAGATCTCATCCAATCCCTACCATCCCCATAGCCTACTGCGGGGGATTACTCACTCATGGATGGGGGAAACATGGATGGTTGATGGAGAGGCGTTGGTGATGATGGCGATGATCTCCTCCAAATCCACGTCCCGGCAGAATGCTAGAACGGAGTTTCTGGTTCCAAATCGCGGTTTCTGGTGGTGGCGGCGCAACGGAACTCTCTCTAGAAAAATGTCGAACCCCCCTCTGTTTTTAGGTCAGAGGGATTATGTAGGCAAAGGGAGAGGTCGAGGGGGTTCTTGAGGTGGCCACACCACCCCCTGGCGCGGTCTGTCCTGGCCCGCGCCACCAGGTGGTGTGGGCCCCTCGTGGCCCTTCTCCGTCTCGTCTTCTGGCTCTATGAGTCTTCTGGTAAAATAGGAGTTTTGCGATATTTTCCAGGATTTTTCCTGAAAGTTGATTTCCTGCACAAAAATGAGACACCAAAGCAATTCTGCTGAAAAAAACGTCAGTCCATGTTAGTTGTATCCAAATCACACAAATTAGAGGAGAAACAATAGTAGAAGTGTTCGGAAAAGTAGATACATTTTGGGCGTATCAACTCCCCCCAAGCTTAGCTTATTGCTTGTCCTCAAGCAATTCAGTTGAAAACTGAGTTCGATAAAAGAAACTTTCACGAACAGATTTGCTTCATAAGATTTATATATTCTCAGCATATGATCAAATACTTAGGCAATTCATAATAAGGAGTATGCAACTAAGTCTACTCAATAGTCATGCAAACTATGAAGAGATTCCAACACAATAATAATAAGCATCATGAAACATAAGCATAAGCAACATTGTAATGCTCATAAGAAGGTATGATAAGGTGGTATCTCGCTTGCCTCTGATTGTGGAGCAAAACATAAATTCCAAGGCACCTCTGAAGTTTAAGTGAAGACTAGAAATAAAAATATCAAAGATACAAACATGAAAGTTATGTCACAATTAATCGTGTTATGGGACAAGCACATTACACTAAGAATGACAGCTATGCTCTCAAGAAGGTGCTAATAGAATAAATGATGACTCAACAAAGAAGTGAAAGGTTTTGAAAAGTTTGAAAGGCTTCCAAATGTTGAAAGTATGGTACTCATTAGCTTTGAGATCTTATTGCCCCTATCATAAGCATCTTTAAATGGTTAAGGTTAAAGTGAGGTCAACTACGAGTTATATGCTTGACATGTCATAAACTGGAAATATCATGTCACTTGAGTACGAGGTCCGTTCCTCATGATACTCAACTTTATTCACCGCTAAGTTCTTGTCATTGTAAGTATATGCGTATCATAGAGAACCGCCAATGGGGTACCCCTTGCCCCATGATACAGGAGCTATACCATATCAAAATGACAAGGCAACATGCAGTGAGCATCTCAGCGATCTTTTTGTTTGCTATTTGCATAGGTTTTTATTGAGAATACTTCACAGATTGCTCACTATGGTTATGCTGCAAGTTTCCACCATGATTAGGCATGGCTTAGGCTAGCCGCCCAGGCGTTTCTCTAACACATATACATAACTCCATGGACTTACAAGCTCCCCTTTTATTTCACACCGCCGACATCCATAAACAAAAGAGCATGATATCAACTGGATTATTTATAGGCTTTGAAAGTGTTCCCCATGACAGCATGGTTCTGCTAACTCCCAGCCTATAATTTGCAAGCATATAGCTTTCATGGATAGTCACAATGGTTCAAGTTTATTAAGTGCAAGAAAATAAAATGTGCCATCAAGTTTGTGAGAGCTTTACTAACTACTTTTCTCATAACAAGCAAACATTTTATTTGGAAGAAAACAAGCCATAATAAATATGCAAGGAATAGCAATGATGCTAATAGGTAGATATGGTTGACAATTTTGGTTTTGGGGAGCTGGATGCACGAGTAGAGCTCATACCCAGTGCAAGTGAAGTCTAGCAATAGAAAGGGAGCGAAAATCGAGAGATCAGTAACTGTCATAATCATGCTTGCAACAAAACAAAATTAATGATGGCATAAAAGTGATACTAGAACTCCGAGGAAAAATAAATCATCGAGGCTTAACTGACTTTTGTTCAGTCATATGCATGCGTGAGCACGTACCAAGTCGATTCAAATGAAGCATTAAGAGGAGGATACCGCAATGTCATACCAAGTTATGAATAGAACAATGCAAGCAAACATTTATAAGACATGCTACAAACTATTAGCAAGTTGGAACTAATCATAAGAGAGCAAGAACTACTAAGCATTCTTTAAATAACATACAACCTACATGAACAGACTAAGCATGCCCACAATGATGAGTATATATACAAAAATGAAGACAAATATAGTTCATTACCAGCCTCTTACCACACCTCGAGTTATCATAAATCATCATTTCCTTTCACTTGTGTGGCTTGAATAATAATATAAAACCAAACTCTGAAGGAGTCACTGAGGACCACCGAACCCTGCAACAAACTTTACAAAACCAGAGAAGAACAACAAATATTTTTGGGTTTTGAATTTTTTAAAGAAAGCGCTGAAGGCAAAAGCAAACAAGGCAAAATATTTTTGGATTTTTCTTATAATAAACCAAAGATAAAATACAAAGAAAGAAACAAAGAGAAACAACAAAAATATTTTTGGTCTTTTTGTGTTTTGGAAAGTAGAAACAAAAACTAAAAAGAAAGCGAAACATGGATATGCAAAGTACCAACAGAACATGATATGTAGAGTGTGATGTTGGTATACCTCCCCCCAAGCTTAGGCTTTTGGCCTAAGTGGGTATAAATCCCAACGCGGCCAAGATGGAACACCTCCATAATATGACGAATAAGTGCCTTTGTCCTGGTATGAACCCGAGGGCGCCACGGCGTAATGCGTAGAGTAGTCATAAGAGGGTGCATCCCCCTAGTGCTGCCCATGGAAGCCGAGCAAGCCGAGCTGATCGTCCATCTCCTCCTTGGAGCGTGACCATGGCCTCCTGCAAATACTGAACAAAGTAGACTGGCAAGGGAATTTCCCTCTCATCCCCGTCAGTAAACATCATCATGTAAACCAAGCTCTCTAAACTAGAGCTAGCAGTGACAAAGTGATGTGCTTTCATAGCAGCTAGATCAAGCCTTTGTACAATAATTAACAAATCATCAAGGATCCCTGCAGCTTGCAAAAAGGCAAAACAAGGGAAGGTAGATGGGTGTGCATCTCCATCATCTCCCTCATTGCCAAAGCGCGGCGTAATAAGATCTTCATTATATAATGGCCTAAATTGAGAGGTGATCTCGAAGGCCTTGCCCTCCTAGGTGTATCTATTTCAAACACTTCTCCAATAGTATGGTTGTCCATTTCTCTTTTCTTCTGAAATTTTTAGACAAATATCAAACCAAGTGATTTCAAAGCTAATAAGTGATGGGGAACTACTATAGGGACTTGCAAGAGGGCTAAACATGCATCAAAATAAATTCTCTAAGCATAGAACAAGCATGCAAACTCACATAACCTGTCACCTAGAGTAGCAAAATACTCAAGATATAATCCACCAATCAAAAATCTAATTGGACAAGAGAATGAGGCACATACCGGAAAGCAATCCCTCCAAAAATACGCAAATAATATAGGATGAGCAAGGAGATCAAAAATCAGGAGCAAGAAAAACAAGAACTCGAGCTTTGAGAAATTTTCCGGTGTTTTTCGGGAGAGAGAAAGAAGTGGTAGGAAGCAGAATAAGTGGAGGGCCAGGGGTGGCCCACACCAGGGCCAGGCGCGCCCTTGGTCTGGCAGCACCACCAGGTGGTGTGCCTACCTGGTGGCCCCCCCGGGTCACTCTAGGTACCTCTCTACCCCTTTTTGGCGTAAAAATTTAATATGAATTTTCTAGAATTTTTTGGGAAACTTTATTTTTGGGCAATTTTCAGGTAATGAAAATTGATTTTCTGGCAGAAAAAGATTTTGAAAAGATGCAAAAGCAAACTATAACTAAAACTTTATAAGTTCAAAGACACTCTAACAAGCAACTAGCAAAACAAATACGAACAAGGTGAAGAGCAAAGACTAGAGTAAAGAAAATAAAGGTGAGCAAGGATAATCATGGTCAAAACCTTGTTTTGTTCATTAAAATCCCTTTATTAACAAGGTTTATCAAGTCTTGTTACCAAAATAATTTTATATAAAACAAAACTTTGCATTTTACTTAATGATTATGCTACCTCAATCTTGATAGCAATAGTCACATTCATAATAGTTTCATAATTTTCTTGTGGTATGGGACAATATATTTCTCCAACTTTGATGCCCTCAATATTTTCAGTTGAATTTAGGCCATAACTCTTATCAATCTTCTTGGGAAAATATACAGTATGCTCTTTGTCATTAACATTAAAAGTTACCTTTCCTTGATTACAATTAATGACAACACATACAGTATTAAGAAAAGGTCTACCAAGAATAATAGACATATTATCATCTTCATGCATTTCAAGCACAACAAAATCAGTTAATATCAGACAATTATGAGCCACTTGAACAGGAACATCCTCACATATACCAACATGAATAGTAGTAGACTTATCAGCCATTTGCAAAGATATATCAGTTGGTATCAATTTTTCCAGTTGAAGTATCCTGTAGAGAGAAAAAGGCATAACACTAACTCCTGCTCGCAAATCACACAAAGCAGTTGTAACATAATTATTTTTAGTAGAGCAAGGAATAGTTGGAATCCCTGGATCCCCAAGTTTCTTTGGAACCTTACCATTGAAGGAATAATTAGCAAGCAAAGTGGAAATTTCCTCATTAGCAATCTTCCTTTTATTATAAACAATATCCTTCATATACTTTGAATAAGGAGGCAATTTAATAGCATCAGTCAAATGAATTTGCAAAAATAAAGGTTTCATCCACTCACAAAACGTGTTATAGTGTTCTTCTTCCTTTGACTTATGTTTCTTATCAGGAAAAGGCATTGGCTTTTGAACCCAAGGCTCTCTTTCACTACCATGTTTATTAGCAACAAAATCTTCCTTAGAGTACTTAGTGTTCCTTTCAGGTTCCTCTTCAATTTCTTCCTTATCAGGAGCATCATTTTTATCATTACCACTTTCAGTTTTAGCATTAGAGACAAATATACTATTAGGATCTATAGCAGGTTCAGAAGATTCTTCAATTGTTTTATGTTTCTTTTTTCTTTCTCTTAGGAGAAGTACCTCTGTTTTCAACTTGTTGAGAATCCTGCTCAATTCTTTTAGGATGTCCCTCAGGATATAAAGGATCTTGAGTGGCAGCACCACTCCTAGTTCTAATTTCATAAGCATGTTTTTCTCCATAAGCATTAACTAGCAATTTTTTTGTACTTTAGCAAGTTGATCAATTTGAGTTTGAACCATTTGAAAATGTTTAATAAGCATTTTAACATCATTGGAGGTTCTTCCCACAATATCTTTCAACTCGTTAATAGCTCTAGAGTTTTCCATTAAATGACTATGCACTTGATTATTAAAATTATCTTTCTTAACAATAAAAATATCAAATTCTTCTAAGCATTGATCAGGAGGTTTAGAATAAGGAATATCACCTTCATCAAAATGTTGGAGAGAGTGTACCTCAATAGTGGATGAGTGGGAGATTGTCTTACATAATTCTTCTATAGGAGGTAAATTCTTCACATCTTCAGATTTAATACCCTTCTCCTTAAGAAATTTATTGGCTTCCTTCATTACTTCATCATTTAGTTCAATTACTCCCCTCTTTTATGGTGTTGGTGTTGGGGTTAGGTCAGGCACAATTGGTTCAGGTGTAGTTGGCTCAGATGTAGTCCAATCATCATAATTCTTGCTTTTTTTAGCCATTAATTCCTCAGCTTCTTTAGGAGTTCTTTTCCTAAAAACACAATCAGCACAACTATCCAGGTAGGTCCTAGATTCATCAGTTAGTACATTATAATATATATCAAGAAGCTCATTTTTAGGTAATGGACATCCAGGATGTGCATGAATCAAAGCACAAAACCTTGCCCAAGATTCAGGCAATTTCTCCTCTTTACCCTGTTTAAAATCAAAAAGTTTCTACAAAACACCATGTCTAGCACTAGGAGGGAAATATTTCTGAAAGAAAGTAGCAATCAAGCAATCAGGGCTATCAATGGATACAGGAGGTAAATTATTAAATCAAGCTTTAGCTTTTCCTTTCAGTGAAAAAGGGAGAATTTTAGCAACAAAGTAGGTGCTCATCTTAATATCATCAGAAAATAAGCCACACATAGTAGAAAGCTCAGTCATATGAGCCACAACACTTTCATTTTCAGTCCCACAAAAAGGTTCTTTCTCAACAATGGTTATGTAGGATAAATCAAGAGAGAAATCATAATCCTTATCTTTAATGTTTATGGGAGATGTGACAAACTTAGCATCAGGAAATAGTTTGGGTCTAATAGTACGTCTCTCAAGAAGACTCTTAATAGCACTAGCACCATGTGTGTTTCGACATTCTTCAATAAATTCATCAGTCATTTCAATATAACCATCATTAATATCATAGCTCTCTCTAGACTCAGGTGAGCTAACAGGTGTAGTAGTATCTTCATTAGGAGTTTTAGTGTTTCCCATTATAGTTCTAGAAATTGTAGCATCTAGGAAAGGACCTAATGAACCACTCTCATCAAGCATAGTAGAAGTAACATCATGAGCATCAGAAGCAATTTCAGATTCAGCAGTAGTAGCAGTATGTGTAGCATGTGTATGTGGTGGTGGTGTAAGGAGCTTACTCATAACAGATGGTGAATCAAGAGCGACAGAGGTGTTCAAAACTGTACCTCTTCTTGTAGTGGATGGTAAAATAGGAACTTTTCCATCACGAGTTTTACCCATGATGAATGGATAGCAGTGAACAATAATAATTCCAAGTGAACTTAATAAATAAATCTATGCTCCCCGAAAATGGCACTAGAAAATAGAGCCAAAGAATATTTATAAGCCTTAACAACTGAGTTGTCAATTCAGCTGCACCTAGAAATAGTCTTGCTCACAGTAGTTTATCAGTAGCAACAGTTTTGTAGTAGCAATAGCAAAGTAACAAGAATAGTAAAATAAAAGCAGTAGTAACAATAGTAGCAAACAGCAGGATTTGAGTGCGGTAGGCATAGGTATGGATGGACAGGCGTTGCATGGAAAAGTATATTCATGTAATATCAAGATCAAGGGCATTTGCAGATAAATAAGATAAAGTACCCAAGTATTAAATAATCATAGGCATGTGTTCCAAATATAGTCATACGTGCTCGCAATGAGAACTTGCACAACATCTTTTGTCCTGCCAGCCCGTTGCAGCGGGGCCTCAAGGCAATCTACTAGAAATTAATGTACTACTTTTAATAGAGTATCGGAGCAAAGCATTAACACTCCATGAACACACATGATCCTCACATCATAGCCATCCCCTCCGGTTATCCCGATTTCTGTCACTTCGGGGCCTCGGATTCCGGACAATGATATGTGTAAACAACTTGCAGGTAAGATCACAAACAATAATATCATCATGAATCAATAACATGTTCAGATCTGAGATCATGGCACTCGGGCCCTAGTGACAAGAATTAAGCATAACAAGTTGCAACAATGTCAAAAAGCACTAACAAAGATACTAGGCACCATGCCCTAACAATCTTATGCAATTACATGATAGATCTCATCCAATCCCTACCATCCCCATAGCCTACTGCGGGGTATTACTCACTCATGGATGGGAGAAACATGGATGGTTGATATAGAGGCGTTGGTGATGATGATGGCGATGATCTCCTCCAAATCCCTGTCCCGGCAGAGTGCCAGAACGAAGTTTCTGGTTCCGAATCACGGTTTCTGGTGGTGGCGGCACAACAGAACTCTCTCTAGAAAAACGTCGAACCCCCCTCTGTTTTTAGGTCAGAGGGCTTATGTTGGCGAAGGGAGAGGTCGAGGTGGTGCCCGAGGTGGCCACACCACCCCTGGCGCGGATTGGCCTGGCCTGCGCCACCAGGTGGTGTGGGCCCCTCGTGGCCCTTCTTCGTCTCATCTTCTGGCTCCGTGAGTCTTTTGGTAAAATAGGAGTTTTGCGATATTTTCCGGGATTTTTCCCAAAAGTTGATTTCCTGCACAAAAATGAGACACCAAAGCAATTCTGCTAAAAATAGCGTCAGTCCGTGTTAGTTGTATCCAAATCACACAAATTAGAGGAGAAACAATAGCAAAAGTGTTTGGTAAAGTAGATACGTTTTGGACGTATCAGTAAACCATTCCACGACCACAAAGGATAATGGGAAATACTAACAGGGCGGGGCAAGAAGAGTTAACCTAACGGAGGGATTTGAGTTCAACCATTTTTTGACTGGTTCAAACGATCGTTTGGCCGTTAGATTTGTATTTACCCCCATTTGGCCCCTCTTGACAATTGGCGAAGCTACTACAGCCCCTCCACGAGATTAGACGCAACTCGGACCCCGCGTCTGAACTTGCCTTGGCGTCTAAACTTTCAGGCCGCATATTAAAATTCTCCCCCTCTCTCCTATAAAAGGAGGTGGCCTCCTTCCCCTCTCTCTCACACACACTCTCCATAGCCTATCTCATATGCCCTTTGGTTGGCATCTTCTCCCCCTTACTTGCCTTGTCCATTGCCACTAGAAAAGGTGCTCGGTGAAGCCCTGCTCTAATCCTTCCTTTCCACCACCACTACCATGGCGTAGTGCTGCTGGAGTTCCCAAGGATCCGCTACTTCCGCTGTCTAGCTGGAGCGAGGGTTCGGAGGCGCTGCCTGTTTGTGGCGCTGATTTTATGCACGTCCTTGAGGACGATCGTGTACATCTACATCAACCATGTTTGTTTGCGGAAACATTTTCCCGCTTACGGTCTACGAGGGTGAGTCCATTTGTAACAGTTACAAGTATCGCCTAGATATGATCTTTGAAGTTGTAATCGTATGATTTTTTTTGTTTTCTATGCAACGAACCCCATCATCAAGTGCGTCTGTGCACCACCCCTAGACATCCATTGGCCACAAGCACCACCCATCTGCCTAAAGACCGCATGGCGCACCGCGATTGAGCCCGGTAACGCCCTTGCTGGTACTCCATGTCAGCCCTTTTAGTGACCCCTTGAGGTATAAAAGGAGGCACTTGGCCATTGAGATAGAGGGGTTTGAGGGTTCGAGAGTTGGGAGAAGAGGGTTCTGAGAGGATGGTTCTAGAGAGGAGAGTTTTGGATGAGAAAATAGAGACCTAAGATTCATCTCCACACCGAAGAGGAGGAAGAGAGAAAAAGTGAAAGAAGTGAGGAAGAGGAAGCTCGGGAAGTATAGAAGCTAGAGAGAAAGCGACTCACTAACACTGTTGAGATCATCATCTTGTACATCCATCCACCCTAGATAATACACCAAAGCAGGACATAGGGTTGTTAGCCAAAGGGCGGCCCAAACCTGGGTAAAAAATGACTGTGTGTGCTTTGTGTGTGATGTGTGCCCGTATTAGCAGGTTTCTATGATGACGCTGAGGCCAGAACGCCTCCGTGCCTACTACAGAACAAATAGGAGGCTGCCCAACATCCTATATGTCCGTGATGGCGAGATGCAACATCAAGGTCTCCAACTTATGCCAAGTCGTCATGGACTCCTAAGGTGAATCGTATCCTCTTTGAGATCCCACTTCCTACCCTATTGAATGGTATACTACTTCATACTCCATCCTATGACCATGATAGGTTCACACCGACAAGTACAAAGACAAGGAAGGAAGCCCAAGGACTCATGCCCGACAAGACTAAGGCTTGGAAGAGGAGAAGGAAGAGTCAGAGCCAAACCAGCGAAGATTCCGGCGCCGCCGAATCCTACGCCGAACCAAACCCGCGGCCGCCGGATCAAACCGGCGCCCTGCCGAAACTGCGCTCAGCACGCCAATTTGGCTAAGGCCAAACCAATCCGGCGACCGCCAGAAACTTCTGGCGCTAGATCCGCCACCGCCGAACTTACTGCCGAAAACCCCGTATGCACATGGATATGGGTTTGATGCCTATTCCCTTTACCTACCCTTTTGCCTATTTTATCCCCAAACTACTCCTTGTTTAGTGGCTGGCCTATAAAGAGAGCCCCACCCCCTCTTGTATCCCTTAGACATAGATGATAGACTAGAAACCCCCTTAGATGGATCACTTCTAGTTATGTGTCCTTCCTTCATGAGGGAACCCTATCACCACCCACCCTATGGATTATGCCTTTGAGCATCCTTAGTTGTACAAGGTCTTTACTTTGAGTTGGCTCTAGTAAAGTTATCAAGATCCTCTCCAAGGTGTTCGTCCCTCTCCGATGTGGATTTTACATGAGCATGTTGACCGATCTTTCCTTGTGAGGATTCTATCAGACCGGTGGCCGATGGAGGTAGCAATAGATCTTGTATCGTATTTGTGTTTGCGTGTGTTCATCGTGTTCTTCACGAGGTGTGTGTTCGCTTCCGCTACCTTCTATCTTTCCCTCGCTTTTTCAATCGATTTGACTATGAAATACGTGAAGATTGGGCCACCCAAGAGGTTAACCCCCATCACTCTAGAGGTTCCACCTCCCTCTCTTCATGGTGGTAACCTCCTCCATCAAGTAGGTAACCCCCTCTCTTATTCTCCTTTTAATCGCATGACATTAATAACAATTAAACCACACTTATGGAATTAATAAAACATTTTTATTTATTTAATATTTGTTAATTCATTCAATTAAAAAACATTAATAATTACCCCTTGTGTTATTTCGATATTCCAAAACAGTTTTGACGCTTTTCTGAAACAACCCCTGTGCTGTCCAATAATTCAGTCAGAGTTCCAAATCCACTCAAGACGCATCAGCGAACCTTAAGTGTGTCACCCTACGGTTCGTGAATAATATGGACATGATCGAGACACCTCTCTGATCAATAATCATCAGTGGGATCTAGAAATCTGTAATGACTCCCACTTATTCAACGATGAATCTAGTGATCGTGAAAACCATTAATATTGTAGTCAATTCCTTTTCCCTCGCGGTATATTACTTGTCCGAGATACGATCATTTGGTATCATCCATACCTATCTCGATCTCGTTACGGACAAGTTCTATTTACTTGTTCCGTGATATAAAATTTCTTGTGATCAAATCACTTGCTTGCAAGCTGTGATCAATGTGATATCACCGAGAGGGCCTAAAGTATATCTCTCCATTATAGGGATGGATAGATTCCACTCTTGATCTACGAGCCTCAACTAACACTTTCTAAGTATCCAACGACATCTTTATAATCATCATATTACGGTGTGATGTTTGATGTAATCAAAATACTCTTTCGGTGTTATTGGTTGGCGTGATCTCATGGTCTAATGATTAGGACTACTTTGTATGGGTTTGATACAACAATGAAACTTGATTGTATTGTTATTCTTACTATGGGTGTAAGTGTTCATCATATCATTTTTCAATGACATGACCTTGTTATTAACAACATCCAATGTTCATGATTAGGAAACCATGATCATATGTTAATCAACAAGCTAGTGTAATGAGAGCCATTACTAAGAACCATTTTCTTTGTTTATTAAACACAAAGGAATTAACATTTCCAGTTAACACAATTATAGCATGAGAAACAAACATCTATTATAAACTTGGAATAAAATAATAACCACTTATTATTGCCTCTCGGGCATATTCCTTTCGGGGATCAGAGAGATTTTCACTAAGACTTAGTATGCAAGATCCTCACTTCATTCATATTCTGCAACTCATGCGCATAGAAGGACTTTTTGGTTGATATTATTTGTGAAATTACTCTTCACATAATCTGACTGGGCTCAACAAGTTGTATTATCCTCATAGATAATAGTGGGCTCTATACAATATTCAGTCTACACGTATGTTGAGTGGACAATCATGCGTTGAACCCATACACACTTTGGTGATGCTTCATATAGTGATGTGATTTCTTAGTGGTTCGTCGAAGTAGATATGAGACTTTGTTATCACTACTTATTTGTATAGTTTGTTTTATATAGAGGTTCTACGAGTGATCCACTCGTTCAAAATGACAAAATTTTGGTTTGTAGAAAATGAATTTTTTTACTATCACTTCAAACCGCACTAAAATGGAACATCCTAACTATTATTGGCAACAATGGAATCTAGTTGTCAACAAGGCCTTGTATCAGTGTATTGTGCACCTTTCCTCATTTTCTATGGCTTCCACCATTACTTGCTCATAATGTTTATCTTGACATGTTCTCTACAACCGTAAACCTTATCACACATATGAGGAAACGTTGAACCTGTTGGGGGCATTGGAAGTGTAACAAATATCAAATCCTACCTTGCTACCGTGTCATGTAATTAGGTGTTTAGTATCGGTAAATCTACGGTTTCCTCTTTTATAAAAGACACACCGTCCCACACCCTTCACCACAAATCTACCGTTCTCGTTTTTCTGTCTCCACCTTGCCCCAGTAGAAAAAAACGCACCCACTCTGGCGAAGATTATAGTGAAAGAGAAACATATAGACATATAGCTTCTTCCTCACATCTTCAAATCTGCTAGATCTTCTAATCTAATCATTTCAGTTCTTCATTGATGCACTCGTCACCATTGCGGCAAGCATAAGGTGAACGAGCACATGACTGATCATCTCGGTGACCAGATCAGTGAGGTCAAGGTGGAGAAGCACATGACTGATCATCTCAGCGACTCAATGTATGAGGTCAAGGTGGAGAAGCACATGACCGACCATCTCGGCAGCCAGATCAGTGAGTTCAAGGTGGGTAAGACGTGTGGTACATCATCTCATTGATAACCATATCATTGAGTCTAAGGTGGCTAAGAACATGGTCAATTAACTCGTTGATGTCCAGATTGCAGAGTTAAAGTCTGGTGTCACCTTCAGCCACTCTGACGGCTACAAACTTGGTAAGTTCCATCTCCCCCTCTAGCTCGTATCTTTATTTATATGGTTTCTCTTGTCGCAATTGCATTGGAATGTTGTGAAGAAGTTGAAGATCTATGCGGGCAATGTACAACAAGGAGGATAGACAAATGTTGGCGTTTTGATCTAGATCTGGAGCACTTAGGTGATCCAGTTCCAATTTTCGGATATATTAGTGTCTTCTGTATCTTTTTAGCATGTGGCGTGGATTCTATCAATATACCGAAATGTTCATGACCAAAAATGACACATGCAACAATACTTTTAGATCATATCATGTGTGCCTTAACCTTCTTTTCATAATCCATAACCGAAACCATCTCATGGGTTATGTTGTTTCATGCACACGGTCGCCACACCCCATCTAATCTTTCCATCCATGACTTCATGTTGAAGCAAAATCTACCCACTTGGAAATAGGGCAAAGCATGCAAATCCAAAGATGACATAATATTAAACAATATTTCCAAAAATGACACAACAATAAACGAGAATTCAAAAGATGGCATCGCAATAAAAGCGATCCAAAAATGACACCACAAAATCTAAAAGTGGTATACATTCATACTGCTCCATCTTTGGATATTATTTATGGCATAATTTTATCTTTTGGATTACCACAATAAATAAAATCCAAAGATGGCATGGCAATTAATTTTTTGGAATACAACTTCGGAAACTTTTAATAACCTTCCTAAAAAATCTCTTTGAGATAATCCTTGAAAACTGTTACTAGTAATTAAGCATCTCCACCTCACGAATTCCCGCCCGAGACGCGAGAACTCACAATTATATAAGCTACAGTGCGGATTATGTGTGAAGTGAAGGCCTAGGCTTCTGAATTCGGGGTGTTCACTGGGAACCATGTCGGCAGCGGCGAGCGAGAATGTGGGCACGCGCCAGAACACGCTGCAACCCCAGCCACAGCACGCACCCACGCTGCAGATCGTGAATGCCGTTGCACCCGCCATAATCGAGAACGCTGGGCCACCCAAGCGGAACCTTGACATGGCGCTCGCTACGATGCCGGCACCGCATCCAATTGTTGACCTGCCCCCGGGCTTCTTGTGGGGCTTGTGGCGCACATGCTTGGTGAGCCCCCATGCACCAGCGCCTCTAGCGCCACCACCACCGCCGCCGCCTTCAGCAAATGCCACATTTCTGATAGGTAGAAATTTCTTCAGAAACACTTGATAGAACTGACCTGAGATGTGTTCCACCACAAGTTTGACAAGAGGCAGCAGTTTGTCTAAAATATTATGCTAGTTCAATGTTATTACTACTATCTGCTGCCTGTAGCGTTATCATACACGATCACTTATATGGAGCACATTAAATTATTTAGCCATGTTGAATTTTACTACTCCGATCCACTTATATGGAGTACTCTCTCCGATCCAAATTACTTGTCGCAATTTTTGATCAGAGGGAGTACTAACAATTTCTATAAAAGATTAAGAGTTTCTATATGTTTGGCATTCAGTTTGAGATTTCGTCGAGGATGTATTAACCTATCATATAGTTGCTATGCCAATTTCAATCATGTATCATGTCTTGTGGTCCCTTCCAGAAGCATACCTGAAGCTCTGAAATAGTATTTCTAGGATATTACTTCAGTTCAGATCACTATTTATAGACTCTGGCACACTAATGCTATCACCAACATTAGTACAGATCATCAAATCTTCCTTAATTTGAAATTGATTTTGTTCTGCAGCGTCGTGTTATTGGATTAAATCCTCAGGTTATCACAAAATTTACCTCTAGGAGTATCATAATAGTGGGAAAATTTACCTGTAGGAAAATGTAATTTATTCTATGTTTGTATTGAGTGTTAAGATATTTCAGAATTGAGCAAAGTTGCCCTTACGGCTGTTTTACTTATTTTCCCATATGTCATGCGAACTTGAATTTTGTAAAACTTTTGGAAAATGCTTCTTCTTTGTCTGGCCATATTGAAGTCCGAGCTTAGTATGTTTTCCGCCTCCACAGGAAATAATTATGTTTTCACATATTTATGCATTTCAATATATTTAAGATCTGCTTCGATGAACTCTCCACATCTGCATGAGGTGTGAGTTCTGTCATGAATGTAAATGCAGTTTTTCTACTCGACCATTCATTAATAAGTTTGACCATTTATGCACTTATCAAGTTTAACAATTTATTAAACTATTTTTTGCTTATCTCAATTATTAAAGCATAACAGTTTTCATTTCTGTACACTTGTATTTTGAGTGTATTATTGGCTGCAGCGGCAGGTAGTTTCATATTTTATTCTATTCAGTTTGAACCTCATGGTTTCATTTTCTAGTATAATTATAGTATTCATAATTTCTCTTTTCCACCGCGGCTTATGTTTGTTGTAGTGTAAATGTTAAAACATATTCATGATTTCAGGAAGTAGCAATGAAGGTCATGTCCTATTCTTCTAATGGATGGGCAGTTTGTATACTGTCTGCCAATGGCGTTGTATCCAATGTGGCACTTAATCATGCACCTTCTTCTCATGAAACAGTTCTTTATGAGGTTTGTTCCATTGTTTTTTCTTTAAATATGCACACTTTAAATCCATATTTGCATGTATCCTTTAGAAGTATAGCTCAGCTCCAACCAATTTTAGAGAATTTGAAAGAAATTAACTGCGAGGTAGAAGTTACAGAAATGGTAGTACTATCTTTTAACAACATATCCACCGGCGGAGCTTCGTTGGGGCCAAACTGGGCCATGGCCCGCCCAGGTTTTTCTTGGAAAAACCTTTCTACTCGTACCTATCTAAGCCCAGCCGATCAGCACGCTTTGCTGTCTTGTTCGCTCGACTCTCCCAGCATCACTCTATCGGAACAGAAACCACGGCTACGGGGGATGGGGCGCCTCGCTGCAGCTAGATTTGGATAGAAGATACATGAGGGAATCGAGGAGAATCCGTGGAGAACACACGAGGCGGTAGGGCTGCACCGCCGCCCGCAGCAGGGGCTGGCCAGGGGACCTCCGCATGTGCATCCTGCAGTTACGGGCGCACCGGCCGGAGATCGAGCAGCCGACGAGCTATGCTCCGACCGAATCTAGCCCTTCTTTTCTCCAGTTTCCCTGCCCATCTCATTCTTACCCAAATTTCCTGATTAGCAATTTGGTAGCATGGCGGATTGCTTACTAAATTTGTTCTTCAAATTTGCAAATACCACTTAAAAGAATAATTATTTTGTTTTGAAAAGAGTGAAGCTGAAGGGGTGAATTTGAGATTTGCCAGATTTTATTTTGCAATTTGATTATTTGCCGCTAAGAACATCTAGTAGAAACCAGAAAACCGTCGTACCCATATAATTCCTCCACTGTAAGCAGAATAATTATTTGCGCACCACGAACTCCTCTGCCGCCGGTGAAGAAGGGGGGAGAGGAGGAGCAGCTCCCAAAGGGCCGTGTCGTCACCAGCGTCGACTACGCCACCGACGAGGCCTCTTTCGAGCGTTTTATGGAGGTCATCCAATAGCGGAGTGTCGCCGAGGCCGAGGTCGACGCCGCTCGAGCTCGTCGCGATGAGGACATCGACAACATCTTGCTCGAGCAGGGACTTGCCCGCGACCGCGAAGACCGCGGGAAGAAGCTCCAGGGCGCAAGACGGCAAGGACGTCGACCTCGGCTCCGACACCACCTCCGGCCTCTCCGACCTCGACCTCTCTGACGATGAGCTCTAAATCGGCCGACGAAAGCGTCGCCGCCGCTCCATGAGGCCCCGGTGAGCCCGATTTTGCGTGCGGGTTAGGGTTTAGCGGCGGTGACGGTAGATCCTCCTTTAATTTGGTCTAATTTGTGCCTTTTGTATCTACGATCACGGCTATGTACTATGAACATCTGAAATCTTCCATGAATGTTCAAAATTCAAGTTTTTATGGTTTTAGTTCTGGCCATGAGCAAACCCAAGTAAAACCGAGCAAAAACACGACCCTTAAACGCCTTTTTATGGTTTGGCGGATACGATGTCTGCTAGATTTAACAATTGATTATTTGCCCTTGTTGAATTGGAATAACCGCAACAGAACAGTGACGAATTACTTCAGTCAAATTTGATTTATGATAAATGTCAGTGAAGTGGTGTGTTTTAAAACAATCTTTTTGTGTTTCTTCTAGCCTGGCCCGCCCTTGAATTGTTTTCAAGCTCCGCCACTGAACATATCGCAAAGGAAGTTGTACTTTTGGGAACAAATTGTTGTTATTTCACCTCTAGATTTCCTTCCAAATCTAAATAATAATCACAATTCTCAGCATTCAATATGCAGGGCCATTTTCAGATTCTCTCTTTGTCTGGCTCATACATGCTGTCGGAAACTGATGGACTGAGAAGTCGAAAAGGTGGACTCGGTATATCTCTTGCCGGTCCTGATGGTCGAGTATTAGGCGGTGGGGTAGCAGGACCTCTGACTGCAGCTTCACTTGTTCAGGTTACTCTCTTTCACTCGATGAATGTGCTTTTGCAATCATTGACCTTTAAATCATATAGGTTCCATATTTCCAGATTTTGCTCTTTTAGTTGAAGCAGTGAAAGAATATGTGCTTCCTGCGTTGGAAAAAAACATGAAAAGGAAGTGTTTTGCCTTCTGATCTATGCATAACATACATATTACTATCCGTATATAAAAATATGAGGTGAATTTTTTGGTTATATGCATCATCAGTGCATAGACCAGGGTAATGAATGTTTTGTTTTTCAAAGAATTTTTTTAAAAAAGTGCTTCTGTTTATATATGGCTTATTTGGGAAATGGAATTATTTTACTAAATATACATGTACTGCAAGTGGACCATGTGATATCTCCTAATTGTTGTGTTATTATACTGATGGCTAGGTGGTCATCGGAAGGTCTCCAGTTACCAGTGGCATTATAGGTGCTACGAGCGGATCCTCTGGCGGGCCTGGAAGCCTACCGAACTACTAGAGTGTCGCGGGCACGTTAAATAGAAACATCCAGCCTGTCTTCTACAACTTCCCATGAAATGAACTTTGGATGAATATGTAGTTTTTTGGCTCCTTGCTTGCTCCAAAGACTTTACCTTTTAATCATAGCTTGCTCTAAATGCTTAGCTTTTGGCTCCCAGCTCCACAAGCTCAGCATTTGTTCGTAGCTCCAAATTTGATACTACTCTCGACTGTCATATTTCTTTCCCCTTTTGTTGGATAGACCGCTGGATGTGGTCTAGTTAAAATTATGTTGTAATAACTGGATGATGCTTTCCCACAATATGCTTTCTCTTTATTCTCATTATGATAAGTAGAAGCGCAGCAGGTCCATTGTATGGGTTAGCCAGTAACATAGAACCCTGCTGGTTTGAGACGCAGGATTGCAATAATTGGTAGAACTCCTCCTGTAATTCCTACTGAATTCCACTAATTCCAAACAATGCAGAGTTATCATCTATCCACAATGTCTTAACCTTTTTCTGATACAGTACATCTGTTTCCATGCATAATTCCTCTCCGACTTTCCAAATCCACCCGCATGTTTCTCTTACAACTGAATTAGAAGAGCTACATATCTACTACAGGGTGCACTGCTGAATTGTTCCATTCCATGTCTCAAATATAGAACCAGTGCACCTTTTTTTTTTCTTGAGCTGTAGAACCAGTGTACCTTAACCATAGATCAGCCATGTATAACTAAGTCAAAGAACATGTTTCGTCGCATCTTATAGTTAAGGTAAGTGATCTACGGAATTACTATTCACGTGCATGCTCCTAATCGAACCATCTGGCGATCGACTAAGGATTAATCAGCATCGCATCGGCCTCTTGTACATAGGCGGCGAAGAGGGGCAGTTCTCGTTCATGCTGGCATAGGGATCGATCGTATTGTACTCCGGGAGCTCCATCTTGTACTCCCCAAGGATCTGGCAGAAGGGGAGCCCGTCTGTGTCTCCGTTGCACCACCTAGGTAGCCTCGTCCGGTTGTCCTCGAAGATCCTCAGCATGTACGCATCCCGAATCTAAAGTCACAACAGACCGAAGAAGAGGCAGTCAGTCAGTCGATCAAGTTCGCCGCTGGAGCAATTGATGGTAAGTTACGTAGTCTGAAGCACTACTTAAGCACTACTTACAGTGAATTCCGTGACCTGGATCGACTCCGTGAAGGGAGCGAATACCCCAGCCGCCTTGTACATGGAGAGAATGAAGGCGACACAAGTTGTCGACTTGCCATCGCTGTACTCCCAATCGTCTTGCTCAGGTATGGTGAGCAGCTGGTTGAAAGACATGCCCCGTTTCTCGGTCTCCGTGATGATCCCGTGAAGATCCAGTTGCTACATAGTACATGGTAGCGGCCACCCAGAAGGTCATATACTATGGATTGAGCACTTAAGTTAACGACGATTGATTGAGCCTATTTTTCCATGGGCGATTGCAAGATAGTTATACATACCTCAGTCCCAAGTCGTTTGTTAAGGGCTTCATTCCACATGTTAGAAGCATAATGTGGTTGTAATCGGGCCCACATCGACATAGCAGCCATTACCTAGAAACAGAGTAAGATGCAGTGAATTACTCCAAGGAGATCAATTATGCGGTTGTAATCTGGTACACATTGACAAAACAGCAATTACCAACATTTGTTTTGCTATATACGTGTATTATCTACTACAAAGAGGTACCATTGGAAAGTGTTTTTTTTGTATCACATAATCAACACATTTTTGTAACATACTCTTGGTCAAAAATAAATTTAGGGACGCGCCCATGTGCCTTATAGTTCTGGACGAAGGGAGTGTGCAACAAGGCAATAAGATTTCTATGCGAAATAAAGTGTTGTATATAAAATTATATTCAAATATAAATCCTTCATTTAGAATCATAAAAGGAATTATTGGTTCAGCCTTAAACAAGTTTAGGAGGACCTGTACGTGGATAGCTTACTGCATGTTTGTTTACAACATAATATTGCAATACTATTTTATTACCAGGTTTTCAGCACTACATAATTATTCAGAAGATTAAGGATTTTATCTCTGTCTATTCAATCGCCTTTATTATGCATAATAAAATGACAGTAACAAAAAATTGACCTAATTTTTTTTCTGGCCTGAGTATAGGCATATAGAAAACCTTTGTCCGTTAGAAACAAATTACCTAGCTCCTTTTTGTCTTTCACTATGCATGAATCATGAATATCTATATAGCAAAGATCACTTACACCAGCGAATTTCATAAAAAAATTGTATGACCAGTACTAATTTTATTGATGGAGGATACAATGCATGGGATGATTCCTATTGTATTTCAGGGCAGTAAGTAATATATGCTGGAGACACACTTATCATAAGTATCCAACAGGACTGAAGATAACATCATAAAGACACAGCAAAAGCATTCAGTTAGAGACTGAAACACTAATACAATTGTAGCAAGGACTGAAGAGCAATGGAGGTATACCAGGTTAGCATCAAGAGGCGGTGGGTAATTTTCAGACATTGTATCAATCCAACTAAATATCATATTATGATAGCCATAGGGTTTTCCATACATGCTTCGGGCGAATTCCCATGCAGCAGTTTCATTGAACTTGGACCGCACGTCAGGGTGTAACGGCAAAAATGCAACCTGAGGATTTGAGTCATCTTTAAGGGCCATTCCCCACCATTCATCCCATGGAACTACAGCAATGATTTCCTCACCCTATTATTTGTAGCATACATTGCCCAGGAGAAACAAAAGTTATCAGTATGCAAAGTACTTGACAACTGAATCATAAAAATATATCAAATATAGAAACTAGTCACCGAGTGTGTGTGATTACAGAATTACTTATGAAAAAGAGAGAAGAGCTGGAAAGTGTAACTTGTCCCACTTCACTTATGCGGTAAATGAGACAACACCATCAAACATTTTCTGTAGTATATAACCAACTTAATCTCCTCATTTCGTTATTTCTGTTTTTCAGCAGAGTAATGTAGGTGAAATCCCATGCTCTCTACTGAAACAGATTTGGTAGTACCTTTTTATTTTCATAGCCTGATTCTGCAACCCAGAGAGTGCCGTTCTCATCTTTCAAGCAAACGGCGGTGTGCCCAGCAAACGCACCAGTCACCCATTTCTCCAATGTCTGAAACCCACCCCACCGTCCTCGAATCTTGGAAAGAGCAAGAAAATCACCAGAGTGTACATCCTCTTTCCTTATATTTGCAGACCAAGGCTGAGAACGCTTCTCAAATGAAGCTCCCATGCGCTTCTGGAGAAAAGCTAAGTTGGCGTCCTGTCCCCAGACAGTATTGGAAAATAGAGGTATCACATCGACCAGAGACAGGAGTGTTCCAAGCAGTCCAGACGGCATGAGAAAAATGGCGATTCCATGCTGCTTTACCTGATCACAGGTCCACAGATATGGATTACTACAATTAGTTGGAAAACCCCAAGTGACTATCCAAAAGGAAGTGAATGAAAAACAACCTAGATAGATGAACTTACATATTCCATTTCTCCTGCATCTTCCCACGATTTGATCTCGAAGGTGTGTTGATGTGCCATAGTGTAGTAGTCCCATCCTATCCTGTACGGCGTTGCAAAAACGTACAGATCCATGCATGTCCAGCTCTGAGCTGCAGCAGTCTATATATATTACGCCACAAGAAACATTGGGTAAGGCAGAGGTCGTTACAAAGGGCTTTGATTAATGCATCTTTCTTTTTCACTGCAGCCAGTAATATTACGAACACAAGATATTACAGAAAATGTAGAGACTGCTGATGCCCACAGCTGGCCCAATGCAAGTGAAGACAAAAAAAAAACACAGGGATCAATTGTTTAGTTATCCAAACATGACAGATTCCGAATACAGTCACTTGGAGTTTGAGATTATTATTGATTGCCACTTGCCGCTAACGAATGAGAGAACTCGTGGGCATTCTAGCATTTCCGAACATGTGAGTTCTTTTTGTCTTGTTATAGAATCAATCAATAGTTTAGTTATCCAAACAATATTCTTTTCTATTTGAGGTCCTTGGCCTATGTCGTTTGTATCACATTAATTCACATAAACACAATTTCGTGGTAGCTGCTAGTACATACTAATCTTATTGCTAATCCGAACAAAATAATGAAACTCCTAGGAGAAATTGAGGAGCCAAGTGCATGTAGGGTGAATTTAAACAAAACTGGCACTGTGAAATGGTCGCGATTTTGATGGCAATGTGAGGTGAGGGGGACCTTGAGGCGTAGGACGGCGCCGCCGCCTGCAGTGACGTTGCGTCCGCCAGGCCCGGGGGTGAAGGTGAGGACTGCCTCGTTCTCCGTGAAGCACGCCCCGCGCCAGGCCGCCGGGCGCCGCGAAGGCGACGAAGGTCGGGAGGAGGTCGACGGCGCTGTGTATGGTGTCGCCCATGAGCGACCACGCTAGCCGCCGCGGCAGAAGGTCCCAGGCCTGGAACCGCGGCCCCAGCCCAGCGGCTGCGCATCGCGGCGGATCAAGAACCAGGGCGTGGAGAAGGGCGAGGACGAGGATAGGCACGACGAGGCGTCGCCGCCGATTTGGCCTGGACACCGACGCCGTCATCGCGCGCACCTGCCGGTGCACCAAGCGCGTAGTTATCTCTGCGCCCGCCCGTGACTAGACCGTCAGGCCATTTGGTGCCTCTCTCTGCGGAGTTTTCGGCTCAGTGGGTTTGTTTGCTTCCTTGCTTGGCTTTGTGCCTCGTGAGTGCTGAAAAGCAGCGAGGCTGCGCGCGTTTCATTTTGTTCTTCTTTCCGCCGGCGCCAGCATGTGTGCAGTGGAGGCGCCCAGATCCCGCCAAAGTGACACTGATGGGTGCACGGGAATTCTGGACGGCACGGGGCCGATCCAACATCCTTCCGAGCAGCGCCGCCGGCAGGGGGAGAGAACCCAACCAAGGTACGCCCGCGGAGGTGTTCGGATCCGACGCAAAGTTCTAACGGGCCCCGTGAAAGAAAAAAAAAGGAAGAGAAGGGTCCTTTGAGGACGGATGAGTCGAAGAGATTCACCTTTGCACTGGGCAGAGTCACTCACAGTGTGTTTGGTTGTTCGTAGTTGCTATTTCTGGAGATCTTTTCCTTTATTGGGTCAAGTCTAAGAGCATCTTCAGCGGTTCCCCCTCCAGCATATCTGGTGTTGATCTTTCGGTGCTTCCATCGACGGTTTATTTGACTTGGCTCTTGGCGGATGCATGTTTTTGGTCGCGCTTCAGTTTCAGCCCTCCCTCTCTCTCCCCAGCACATTATAAATCGGCGATTTTTTTTTGAAAGTTGATTTTCCCGCTACCAAAAAACGACACAGATCCAACATTCTCGTCCAACTCGACAATCTCAGCGATTGTCGTGGTGGTGACACAACAGATGCCATGGATAGGCTAAAGTATGGGACCAATGGATGCTAGAGGGATCTGGGGAGGGATGATATAGTTATTTCTACACGCGAATGACTAACATACAGATCTTTATTTCTTCTCTCTTGGACTACAAACGCTCCTTGAGCTGTATGAAAGAAGAAAAGATAAACTTTACAAGCCTAACGGTGTAATGAGCCGATCTCCTTCTCAGGAACCCATGCCTCTCCTTATAAAAGGGGGGTCTTGGCTCCTCTAGGGCTGACGTGGCAAGCATATTCGAAGAATATGCTTGTCCCAATATAGTAGCTCGGCGAGCTTCTTTCCGTGTCCCCCTTCTAATGACGGCAAAGTTCCAGAGAACCCCGCCTGCACGCCTCGGGCTCCAGGACTGTCACCTCCGTGACCTCCTTCTGCCCTTCTGCTGCTCTTCGCCTTGTCCTTTGTGCTTGGCTCTGTTCAGATTCTTCCTAACCCGTGGCTAGGGTTTGACTATAGGCTCCTCCTTCTCCTGCAATCTTCATGTCATTCGGCCCTGTCTCGCTTAACTCGGCTTGGCCCTCACCTGCAGTTAGGTTATTCGGACTTACTCGGCCGACTTAACTCGTATGTCGGCCGGGTAACGTACAGCCCCTCTCATAGGTGTCATGGTCGTGCTCACCTCAGCTGACCTTTACATGATTCGGCCAATATAGACGGTAACTCGGCATATGACAGGGGAATCTCCTTTAGTCTTTCCCCATCATGACCCTATCTAGGGTTACCTTTCCAACATTAGTCCCCAAAGCTGGTGTGGTCCTGCCCGTAACCTCGGGCCATATCAGTTTCCCAATATCCATTTCTGAGTTACTCTTTCCTGTTCGAGGTATCCGCGCAGCTTCTCGTGCACGTCTCGTCCTACGTGTAACACTTATCATTGTTTCTCTAGTTTTTTGTTCCTCTACAGTGCCCACTGACAGCTATAGTAATTACTGCGCCTGTCGCGTCGGCACTGCGACGCCTCGCGCACCGCATCGGCCAGGAGGCCTGATCCTCTCCTGCGTCGTGTAGTCACCGGTGTGGCTCCACTCACCCTAGAGCGGTTCCGCCGCACGCACGATCTACACGGTTGGTGCTTCGCACGCACGATCTAAAGAGGGGCACGGGGCTAGAGGGTTCACTTTCCCCCTTTGCCTACCGTTGCTCTTCTTCTTCCTTGCGTCCGTGCATCTGCTCGCGTTTCTGCGGCTGCGCCATTTTTGACCTCTTCGACGGCGAGACCACTGTTCTTCTGCTCCGTCGACCTCGCCCTCGCGCGCTTGCTTTGGCGCCGTCGCCGGTGAGTTTTCCTTCGGTCCCACCGCTAAGATTTCTCTCTGCACGCATCCGCCACTTTCTAGGCTTCCCGTGGCGGTTCTTTTCCGCTCCGCCGCCGTTTTTGCTTAGAACCACGACGGGGCCCTGCGCCTCTAAGCCTTGCTCCGACGTTAGTTTTTATTCTGTTGATTTCTCCCGCAACCCTATGTCGAGTTCAATTAGTGGAACGCTCATCGAAGATGACGACGCGGCGTCTGGTCCAGAGCGGGGCTCCTGGCAGGGTTCCACCGTTACTCGTCGAGAGATCGAGTGGTTAATTAGAACTCGCCGGATTCCTGCCGAGGTAGGCTATCGCTTACCCGACAGTGAATCTTCTCCCGTTCTTAACGAAGGCGAGTATGTCGTCTTCATGTCCCACTTTGCTCGTAAATTTGGTCTTCCCCTTAGCGATTTCGCTAGGGAATTCCTTGATTACTTCGGCCTGCAGCCACACCACCTTCCGACTAACGCCATTGCTTCCCTATCCGCCTTTATCTCGGCCTCGGAAGGATACTTCGGCCTCTGGCCATCTGTGAATGTGTGGTCCAAATTCTTCCAGATCCGATCCAATGTCGTTCCAGACAAATCCCTTCAACCTTCCGAGAAGTTGCTTACCCAGTGTGGTGCCGCGTCCATAACACCTCGGAGAAAATCCGAGTTCCCTCGCGTCGCTAGTCTCGAATCTTGCAAGAAGTGGCAGAGATCGTTTTTCTATGTCAAGAATACTGGAAAGGAGGACAAGATTCGGCTCCCTGCTTTCACCATCGGCCCCCCTTCCAAGAGGAACTGGACCTACAACCCCAGGAAGAGCCATGCTCTGGCCGAGGCCTTTGAGATTCGGCTGAAGGAGTTGATCTGCGCCGGGTTACGCGGAGAGGATCTGATGACCACCTTCGTCAGCAGCCGAATCTGCCCTTTCCAGCACCGCACGCACAAGCTCTGTTACATGAGCGGTCCCCTCGATCCCAACCGAGTCTCAATGGTCGAGCTTGATAATTATCTTATTTTCAAGCGTGTCCGAGCTATTTTTAAGATAGATATGCCAGAGGACTGGACCTGGGGACTAAAGCCGTTCACCCGCGGGAATCCCCCTCCCGAGGTAAGTTCATGCATTTATGTTTTGCCCCTAATTGCGTTTGTGATTACTTTTGCTAATTTCTCTCTGTCTCTTTTCTTGCAGAGATTTGCGGAGCAAAAGATCGAGGATGCCGAGGTTCTGGCCCTCCCGTGGACCACAGATCGGAGTACCCCGGACAGCGGGGAGCCTGACTCGGAGGAGTTTGTCCCTAAGTCAGACATCGTTCCGGCTCGCGCCCGTAGCAAGACCTCGGCTCACGGGGAGGAAGGTGATTCGGACGACGTCCAAATTCTTGAGGTAGTCGTCGCAATGCCTATCTCTTACGCATTTCCGGCTTCTACGTCCTCAGCTAATCAGGCCGGTCAGGTGCACGACGCCGATCCTCTCGCCTCCCAACCTCCTGCTACCTCGAGGAAGCGTACCGCTCCAGCAGGTGCTTCGGAAGCCGCTCCCAAGAAATGAACAAAGAAGTCTGCCCAGCACCTTCCGAAGCGTAAAACTATGCCCGGAGTTACAGGGTGAGTTTGTTTTCATTTGTATTTCTTGTTTCTCTTTTTCTGTCTTCTGATTCGACTTTCTGTGCTTTTGCAGCGCTCCTCTTTCTGTTAAGCCCAGTGGTCCAAGTATGACGAGTCACACAACTCGACCGCCTTCTCCTCCGCCTCCTGAAGATACCAGAGTTCCTAGCCCTGCTCTCTCCTCCCGCTCCGACTCAGACATTACCTCGGCAAGATGCACCCGTGGTTTCCATTGCTGATGCCGACATAACTCGGACAACAGATCCTCCTACCGAACCCGTTACCTCCGTTGTGAACCCCAGAGTTTCCCCCGAGATCCCTTTGACCCCCACAATTCCAACCGCAACACCGACTCCAGGCGAGCATATCACAATGTCGGCACCCTCGGAAACCATAGTTCCTCCTGTTTCCAAGGATGCCACCCCTAGTGCCGAGGTAACAGCTCCTGCCGACGCCTCTTCTAAGGCTAAGAAGGTCGTTGTCACCAAACCTCCCTCATCTCAGAAAGGACTTGCGAGCTCTTCTCAACCCACTATTGTTGATGCGCTCCGCAAGGGGGTTTCCTCTGTTAAGACCGTTGTCACCCCGGCCGCTGATACTCAGCTTACTCTCCACAAGAGTCCTGCGACGGCGGTGGTTACACAACGTGTCCGAGGTAAAGTCCTGACTCGCACTGAGAGTGGTAACAGCCTCGGCTCCTTGGTTGAGTATGCCAGTAATTGGAACGCTGCTGATCAACTTGAGGGCAATCCGAGCAATCAGCCATTTCAACTCTCCGACATCAGCAGTCGCTTGCATATGGCTGCCAAGATCGTGCTTGATAGCGACAAGATGAACGAGGTAATTGCCTTTGTTGACATTTGGTTAGTTATTCAAATGATAGTATATATACTCTAGTCCCCGAAGCTTGCAACCGAATAACTTGTTATTCGTTTGGAAGCTTTGTTAAGCTTTAAGTGCATTATTTTGCCTAGTAAGTTCCCTGTATGATTTTGAATCATTGTCTTAGCTTTGTTGTTTGTCTTAGCTTCGAATATGGAACCACCTAGATCCGAGTTAAGCTTTGCTCGATTCGGATATGTCTTAACTTTGACTATCCAGCCACCTAGATCCGAGTTAAGCTTTGCTTGATTCGGATCTGCCTTAGCTTCGGTTATCCAACCACCTAGATCCGAGTTAAGCTTTGCTTGATTCGGATCTGCCTTAGCTTCGGATATCTAGCCACCTAGATCCGAATTAAGTTTTGCTTGATTCGGATATGCCTTAGCTTCTGATATCCAGCCACCTAGATCCGAGTTAAGCTTTGCTTGATTTGGATCTGTCTTAGCTATGAATATCTGATTGTATATTTTACTTTGTCGCTTAGGTTGCCCATGATCGGCGGACAGCCGAATTCCAAAGGCTGCTTTTCGCGCACAACAAGTTGCAGGAGAAGTACAAAAAGTTCTTCCCGTGGTGAAGAAAGCTGGTAATTTAACAAACCTTTGTATTGTCCCTAAAGCTCTTAATATTTTCGACTTGAGGTGTTAACTCATTTTGCTGGTAAACAGGTAACATCAACAATCTTAATATCCGTCTTGAGAAGAAAATCAAGGCCATCGAAGGTTAGTTATCCTTTCTCTTTACTGATTCCCATTCGAGATTTATCCTGGGTTTCTTATAACCTTCTGGCTTTGGTATAGCCGAGTTACAAACTCTTGCAGCATCACATCAAGAATGCATACCCATGCCTGATATGATGCTGCATTTTTTAGAGCAAGCCGCCACTCATTCGGCGTAGCTGAAAGAGAAAGATGACGAGATAATTCGCTTGCACGTCGATGTGGAGTCCCTCAAGATTTCTTAGAAATCTGAGTTAGAGAAATTTGATCAGGAGTTCTCCGAAGAAAAGAACCGGCTAAGTCTGCAATTGCAGAAGGATAAAGAACTCCTTGAGGCTGCCGAACTTAAGAATCGAACGATGAGCGAGGAAATCACTCGCTTTGAGAAGACCAAGGTTGATTGGGCTCAAGATCTTCCGAAAATGCTGAGCTATATTCATCGTAAGTTTCTGATCGTGGCCGAGTTATCTTCTCCTCTTTCTTACTTTTAACCAATACACTTTTATTTTGCGTAGATCATTTTCCGGAAGCTAGGCCCCTGAGCTCTAGAGCGGTGATTAATGCTCGCGTGCGCCAAGGTGTCCCCGCAGATGCGAGCCCAAAATATTCAATGGAAGACTTCTTGGTTGCCGTTGGCGCTGCCATTGGTCCGATGAAGATTATGGGCAGGGATTTGGTGCAAGCAGCCATTCGGGCCTACCATGTTCTCTGGCCGAATACTTCTGGAACTCCTCATATTGACGAGATCAAGATACTGGTGGAAAGATTAATGGCATCCCAGAACCAGTTAAATCTTTGGAGGGAATCCGCTGGACGGGCTGGTGCTGATATGGCGCTCACAGTCATTATGTCTTGGTACGAGGACATTTCGCTTGATACCTTGATAAACTTGCGCACTGGCTCCCATTGGGTTGAGGATCCAGAGGTCGTCGCTCGCCGTCAAGCTCGTGCCTTCCAGCTTGTGGAGTACGCTGATGTGCATAACTGGATTGAAGGACCAAGTTTTCTTCCCAACCTAGCGGATGACGTTGAAGTCGAAGATGCCTCTGATAATAGTTCGGCCGACCAGAACGAGGGTGAGGGCGACTCAGACACTTCTGGTGATTCCAGCGCAAGCTCGGATGGGGACGGCGATGCGCGATCATCTTCCAAAGGGACTGGGAACTCTCAAGCTCAAACTAATGTTTTTCAACAGCCCAGGGCTTCCCCCGAAGTCATGATTGCTTCTGTGGAGGGTGAAGTAACCTCGGCCGAGGTGCCGTCTACCTCGGAGCGCCCAGTGCCTGACTGAGCCGCTGCCCCTTAGGTTTCAAAAACTTCTTAAGTTATTTCTTATCCCCGGTATGCCGGGCGTATGATGTGTGTGAAACAATTTTCCGACTTTCTGTACGGTACGAACCCTTTTTGCCTTTTGCCGCTGAGGCACGGATGATGATGATCGTTATTAGTTTATCTAAATAGATCTTGTTGCTTGAAATCTTTGCTTTGGTGGTCTTCGATCTCATAAATTCGGATCGTATGTTTTCATTTGACTGGCATTAGTTCGGCGTTAATATTGCCCAGCCTTTATAAATTCGACGGCTTAGTCATTGTGTTCTTGATCTCTATCCGAGCTATAAAGCCTGAAGCCCATATCTGGGGAAAGCGAAACAATATCGTTCAAGGTAGTCTCTGACTAAGGTGTGCATTGGTAGTCTCTGACTATGATCCGACCTATCGTTCGGTGTGCCGAAGTTTAATACCCATTTTTGGAATAGGAGACAATTATGGGGCAATTCCGTAGTCAGTGCTCTAAGAATCGAGGTTTTAATGCACAATCCCAGATAATGGATAACACGGCATAGTCCCCGAGTCCCCTGCTCGAGGTCCTGAAACTTAACACACCATTCAGGAACAAGAAATAACGTGTGGCAGTCCCCGAGTCACCGCTCAAGGTGCCAAAGTTAAATACATAACTCAAAATGTGAAGGTACGTAGGGCAGTCCCCGAGTCACTGCTCAAGGTGCTGAAGTTAAATACATAACTCAAAATGTGAAGGTACGTAGGGCAGTCCCCGAGTCACTGCTCAAGGTGCCGAGGTTTAGTACATAATTCAAAATGAGAAATAACATAGGGCAGTCCCCGAGTCAGTGCTCAAGGTGCCGAGGTTTAATACATAATCGAGACTTCGACTTAAAACGCTACGTTACAACGTATCATAGATGGCTCCTACGAGTAAAATGGAGGAAGTAAAGCTATGTTCCATGGTCTTTTAGATTCTTCGCCGGCTTTGTTTGCCTTGTTCTTTTCTGGTGACTGAGCATCGATTAGGTAATACGCATCATTGTGCAATGCTTTGCTCACGATAAATGGTCCCTCCCATGGGGGTGATAGTTTGTGTATGCCGGCTGTGCGTTGCACTAGCCGAAGAACCAAATCTCTTTCTTTAAACACTCTTGGATTGACTCTCTTGCTGTGATATCGTCATAAGTCTTGCTGATAAATAGCTGACCTTGATAGTGCCAACTCCCTAGCTTATTCTAGCAAATCGACATCATCTTGCCGAGCTACCTCATTTACCTCGGCGGTTGTATACTGGGTTACTCTTGGCGAATCATGTATTATGTCGGCTGGAAGCACGGCTTCTGCTCCATATACCAGAAAAAATGGGGTATACCCTGTTGACCTGTTCGGGGTAGTTTTGAGGCTCCATAGTACTGCTAGTAGTTCCTCGATCCAGCATCCTGCCGACCTTTGCAGGGGTTCGACGAGCCGGGGTTTTATTTCGGACAATACTAGTCCATTAGATCTTTCCACTTGCCCATTGGATGTTGGGTGAGCAACCGAGGCGAAATCTAATCTTATGTGTTTTTCTTGGCAAAATCGAGCAAAATCCCCTTCAGCGAAGTTTATGCCATTGTCTGTAATAACGCTATGGGGATAACCATATCTCAAGATAATATCTTTGAGGAATTTTACTGCTGTTGGTCCATCACATTTTTTATCGGTTTTACTTTAATCCACTTTGTGAATTTATCCACCATGACTAAAATGTGGGTCATCCCGCCGCGGGCCGGCTTGAATGATCCCACCATATCCAAGCACCATACAGAAAATGGCCAAGTAATCGGTATTGTCTTTAATTCGGACGATGGCATATGTATCTTGCTGGCATATCTCTGGCAACCATTACATTTTTCTACCAACTCTTTGGCCTCTTTCAACGCCGTTGGCCAATAAAATCCATGCCTGAATGCTTTGGCCACTAGAGCTCTGGATGAGGCATGATGCCCGCATTCTCCTTGATGTATATCTAGGAGGATTTCCTGGCCCTCCGCCGAGTCAACACATCTTTGCAGCACGCTTGTGACGCTCCTTTTATACAACTCATTGTTTATGATTGTATAGGCTTTTGCTCTTCTCACCGTCTGTCTAGCCAGTACCTCATTACTCGGCAAAATTGCATCCTTAAGGAAGGAAAATATGGGTTGCACCCATGTTGGCATGATTTTCTCTGGGATAATTTCACTATCTATTTCCATGTTTTCCGCCGACATAACGGCCTCGGATTTTTCCATATCCACTCATGCGATTGCCGGGTTCATTTTTGGGAATTCTGGGTTACATCTTTTGTCGACTTCCATTGGCATACCATCTTCTCTTGATTCTGCCGAGATATAAATGGACTCGGACTCTGGCGATGGTGTTATTGATGGTTTTCTCAGGTGCTCTAGGGCTATACCCGGGGGAATGGATTGCCTAATCGATCCGAGTTTTGATAGTGTGTCAGCAGCGTCATTTTCTGTTCGAGGTATATGATGGAACTCGCATCCATCGAAGTATCCACCGATTTTTTGCACATGGAATCTATATAGGGCCATATTCGCATCTAGCGCGTCCCAGTTGCCTGATACTTGGTGTATTACGAGATCTGAATCCCCGTAACATAGAATCCGACGTATGCCAATCTCTTTTGCCACCTTTAACCCATGGACGAGTGCTTCGTACTCGGCTACATTGTTTGATGCTGAAAAATGTATTTGCAGCACATATTTCAGCTGATCTCTTTTTGGCGAGGTTAACACTATCCCTGCCCCTAGGCCATTCCTCAGCTTGGAGCCGTCAAAATGCATTGTCCAATAATTCGGATCCGGTAATGGTGGCTCATACTGTACCTCAGCCCAATCCACAAAGAAGTCGGCCACAGCCTGAGATTTGGTTGCATCTCGCCTATCGAATTGCGGAGCATAAGGTGATAATTCAATTGCCCATTTTGCTATTCGGCCGCTTGCATCTTTGTTGCTCAATATGTCGGCTATGGGCGCTTCACAGATCACTCTGATCGGGTGTTCTTCGAAGTAATGTTTAAGTTTCTTCGCCGACATGTATACTCCATATTCCATCTTCTGGTAATGTGGGTAATTTTGTTTCGAGGCTGATAGTACCTCGCTTAGGTAATATACTGGCCTTTGTACTGATTTATCATCTTCAATTCGTTCCACAATGATGACCGCACTTACCACTCTGTTTGTGGCGGCTATGTAAAGTAACATAGGCTCTTTTGACAATGGAGAGGCCAGGATTGGTGCTGTGACCAACATCTTTTTTAGTTCATGAAATGCATTATCTGCTTGTGGTGTCCAAATGAACTTATAAAAAAATTTCATCAGTTGATATAGTGGTAATGCCTTCTCTCCCAGCCGACATACAAATCGGCTAAGCGAGGCCAGGCAACCTGTGAATTTCTGTACGTCATTTAGACATCTCGGCAATTCCATCCTTTCTACCGCTCTTATCTTAGTTGGATTGGCCTCTATACCTCGGCTGGATACGAGAAAACCGAGTAGTTTCCCAGCTGGTACACCGAAGGTGCATTTCTCTGGGTTAAGCTTCATTCGGAACCTTCTCAAGTTCGCGAATGCCTGCCGAATATCATCCAGTAGCGTTTTGCTCTCTTTGGTTTTGATAACCACATCGTCTACATATACTTGTACATTTTCCCCTATCTGGTCATGTAGACATTTTTGCATACATCTCTGGTACGTTGCCCCTGTGTTACGCAGGTCGAATGGCATGGTGCGATAGCAATAAGCCCCGTACGGGGTAATAAATGCAGTCTTTATTTGATCAGCCGGGTTTAACAGTATATGGTGGAAACCAGAATACGCGTCTACAAATGATAACAGCTCACAACCAGTGGTCGAATCAATGACTTGGTCTATTCTAGGTAAAGGAAAAGGATCTTTGGGATATGCCTTGTTCAGGTTCGTGTAATCAATACACATTCTCCATACGACGGCTACATTTGGATCATCCTTTTTCTTTTCTACTAACACCGGGTTTGATAGCCAATCCGGATAAAACACTTCCATGATGAACCCGACCGCAAGGAGTCGAGCTATCTCATCCCCTATTATTTTTCTCCTGTCTTCGGCGAAGCGGCCGAGAGGTTGCTTCACCGGCCTTGCTCCTGGCCTTACATGCAGAGAGTGCTTAGCCAACTCCCTCGGCACACCTTGCAGGTCTTGAGTTGACCATGCAAAGATGTCCCGATTCTCACGGAGGAAGTTGGTGAGCTCGCCTTCCTATTTGGCATCTAGGCCGGCACCAATGGTGATGGTGCATTCTGGGAACTGCTCATCTATCTAGACCTTTTCCGTTTCTTTAGTCGGCTAGAAAGAGACGCTTCCATGCGGGTTGGCCAATGCCGGCATATTCAGTTGTGCTGACTGAGCGAGGGCCACTACCTCTTGAATCCTTATTTTCTCTCTTGCGATCACTAATGACTCGGCTAGGTTTGATCCGGCTGAAGCACATTCCATTGACTTCCTGTAATCTCCTGCTACTGTTATCACCCCTTGTGGTCCGGGTAGCTTCATTTTCAAGTAAGTTATGTGGCAGCTGCTCATGAATTTGGCCAATGCTGGCCGCCCGAGTAAAGCATGATAACAACTCTATAGATCCACCACCTCAAACTCCAAGTTTTCTGCTCTGCAGTTATCCCTTGTGACGAATAACACATCTACCCGAACCTTCCCAATGGGTTCGCATGAAAGTCCCAACACTATTCCATGGAACGTGGTTCTAGTGGATTGCAGCATATTCTGGGATATTCCGAGTTTATGCATTGTATCTTTGTACATGATATTGATACTGCTCCCATTGTCAATGAGTACTTTTGAAAAATTTCACATTAATACTGGGTCCAACAAACGTCGGATCTAGTACGAGTGCGTACGACCCCGGATTCGGCATTATTTTGGGATGATCCTTTATGCTCCAAGTTACCTCTTGATCTGACCAAGGCACATATCTTGGTACTGCCGGCATAACTGCATTCACTTCCATATGTCGACGTTGTACACTCTGCCTGTCTTGCTGTTCTGTTGTGAACATGCAATATGATTGATGATGTTCCCTGTAATCATTGCGTCCATTATTTCCGGGGTTTGTCCTTCCATACTGACCCTGATTCATCACTTGATGCACTGCATCTCTGCGGTCCAAGTTATCATACCTCGGGGGAGGAGGGGGTAACATTAGCTGTTGTGCATTTGCCCCAGTCAACTGCGGCTGCTGCTGCTGATGTGCCTGATGGGAAGGTGCTTGCATGCCCGCCGGGTTCCCCATTGCATTTTTCATCCAAGCGCATTGCCGAGTTGTATGATTGGCCAGCTTGGCCGGGTTTGGAGTGTGAAACTTACACAGTTGATCCAACATGGATTCAAACGTGTACTTCGGCCTTTCCTGCCATTGCTTCTTCTGTTCTGGTGTCCACTGTCTCTTCCCTTCATTCCTTGGTGTCCATTGCTGAGGACCATTCTTCTGCCGCTGACTGTTTCTGTGACTCGGCTGATCTTGCACTACCGCTGCCACCTGATTGGATGCATATCTGTAATCCGGTCTTTCCTCTCTTTTCTTACCTCTGAACTCGTTGCGCCTCGATGATCTGTCCGCATCTCTTGCATATTGATCTTGATGCTCCCGATGGTCCGCCGACATCAGCTCTGGTTGCGTCGGATCTCCCAATGCATACGAATCCGCTATTCTGATGGTTTCTGCCAAAGTGGTTGGCATATCTATTTGCAGTCGCTGCCACAAGACACTGGCATAATGGCATCCTTGAGCGAACCAAGCTATCGCTTGTGATTCTATAACTCCTTCACATGAATTCCTGAGATTACACCACCGAGTCAAGAATTCTCTGTCTGTCTCATTCGGCCTTTGCTTGCATATTGCAAGCTGTTGTGCGCCTGTTTGGTCTCTTGTAAGTGCTGGTAAAGTTGCTGACAAACATCTCTTCAAAATCTAGCCAGCAGTTGATACTGCCCGCTGGCAGATTATTCAACCATACTCGGGCCGGTCCTTCCAGCATTTGCGGGACATATCTTACTGCCCATCGCAAGTTCCTGCCAGCTATTTTTACTGCAGTGGCATAGTCAATTAACCAATCTTGTGGTTTGGTGCTCCCTTTGTATGTTTTCGTGCCCCTTGCCAGCTGAAAATTCGGCACAGGCGGCTCGCCCATGATCCGGGGTCCGAAACATGCCGGACCCTGCGGACCTTGCTCCTCTAATAACTCGGACCGGTACAACCTGTCCAGTTTTGATATTGCGTCATTCGACGGCAAGTTTCTGTAAATGATTCTTTCCTGTATTCCATAATTGTTATTCCCACCATGCCCTGCGTACTCCATATCTGAGTAACCATCATTGTACCTCTCATTTGCCTAATTATGGTGAGTCGGTCTCACTTCTCGTTCTTGCCGAGGTTCATACCTCGGCTGAGGATTAGGCGGTAGGTCTCTCCTTCCTTCCGCTGGGTCATTGTTCTCATGATTTCCTCTTCCGGGGTCTCCATTACCTCGGCTTCCATTGCCTTTTTTGGCACGGCCGGGGTTTCTTTCGCCACTGTTACCTCGGCTCCCATTGCCTATGTTTTCATTTGCTTTTCCGGCTACTGCCGGATCATACGGAACAATTTGCTTATTTCTTTTTCCTGAAGTTACTGCTCTATCTTTTCGTGCATTGTTTCCGGGTGAGGATGCTGCTGCCACAGATAGGGCGGGTGCTGCACCAGCCGAATGAACCATACGTGAGGCACCAGGTCTTGCCGGGTCTGCCCTAAGCATTTCTTCATTCTGCTGGTTCGCGATGCGCACCAGCTCATTCACTCTTTCTTGCTGTTTCTGTCGGGCTTCGCCGGTTAGTCCTTCTAACTATAGTGCAGCGGCATTTGCCGCCCTTAGGTTCTTTGCCGGGGTGCTATACCTCGGCAAACCTAGGTCGACCGAATCTGCCTTATGAGTCTCATGCTCTTTATTGATATCATCCATGAGGTTTTTCCCTCTCAATCTTAATTCATCGACCCGCTCGGGGGCGACATCTAGCTTATTTGCCTTAGCATATTCTCGTAGGGTCCTGTTTAAGGACTCCCGCAATGCCGACAGCTTTTTGCCTCTACCGGCACTGTTTGCCTGGTCTCTTCTAACTCTGCCTGAGCATTTGCCGGATCAAGTATCGGTGCTACAGACGTTGTTAGATTATCCATAGTTGCCTGGAGAATATTTTACGGTCTTTCTAGAGGCGGCCATCTTACCCTTGGTGCCTTCGGGGTTGTCTCCTGCACCTCGGCTGGCTTGGCTGCTGAAGGATCTACCTCGGTGGGCTGCGGAGCTGCCTGTTTTATGGTCACCTATACTCCCATCGTCGTATCCTTGCTTGATCCGGCGCCTACTGCTCCCGCCTGCACCCCGACTGCGACCATCACCTCGACGCTGCTGACGGGGCGTTCTCCACGCGGACCGTTTGCGGCGCTGAGGGGGGGCTCTCCTGCAACAATAACTTGGTGAGGATAAACGTTGGAGGTGTCGACGCCGATGTAGATCTGGTGCATGCCCAAGTTGATGAAGACGCCGTTGCGCGGAGGGGTTTTTCTCCTGAAGCTGCCTGCGTTATCGCTGACATAGTCACAGAGATCAAATCTCCGGACTAAGCCAGAGACAACGCGCTCGCCAGCGTGGATGAAGTTTCCCGTCCGGATCTTGACTCCAGCTAGCACCGCTGCTGGCCCCACAGTGGTCGCCAACTATCGTGGTGGTGGCACAACAGATGCCATGGGTAGGCTAAAGTATGGGGCCAATGGATGCTAGAGGGATCTGGGGAGGGATGATGTAGTTATTTCTACACGCGAATGACTAACATACAGATCTTTATTTCTTCTCTCTTGGACTACAAGTGCTCCTTGAGCTGTATGCAAGAAGAGAAGATGAACTTTACAAGCCTAACGGTGTAGAATGAGCCGATCCCCTTCTCAGGAACCCATGCCTCTCCTTATAAAAGGGGGGCCTTGGCTCCTCTAGGGCTGACGTGGCAAGCATATTTGAAGAATATGCTTGTCCCAATATAGTAGCTCGGCGATCTCCTTTCCGTGTCCCCCTTCTAATGACGACAAAGTTCTAGAGAACCCCGCCTGCACGCCTCGGGCTCCAGGACTGTCACTTTCGTGACCTCCTTCTGCCCTTCTGCTGCTCTTCGCCTTGTCCTTTGTGCTTGGCTCTGTTCAGATTATTCCTAGCCCGTGGCTAGGGTTTGACTATAGGCTCCTCCTTCTCCTGCAAGCTTCATGTCATTCGGCCCTGTCTCGCTTAGCTCGGCTTGGCCCTCACCTGCATTTAGGTTATTCAGACTTACTCAGCGACTCAACTCGTATGTCGGCCGGGTAATGTACAACCGCTCTCATAGGTGTCATGGTCGTGCTCACCTCGGCCGACCTTTACATGATTCGGCCAATATAGACGGTAACTCGGCATATGATAGGGGAATCTCCTTTAGTCTTTCCCCATCATGACCCTATCCGGGGTTACCTCCCCAACAGCGATCAAACCAGCCATAGTTCAACGATTGAAGTCGCGGAAATCAAATAGTAGTCTCCTCCGCAGTTGTGGCAGATCTCGGCGATGAGGCAAAAGACGACATTAGGGCAGAGCTCGGTGAAGGTGTAGGAGTGGTCGTCGCATCAGAGCTCGGCGACAGTGTAGGAGTGGCCATAAGAGAAGAACTCGGTGTTGATGTGGCCATCAACGATAGTGCTGTAGGTGCCCGCATCTCTTCTAAGATGCGCCCGCGGTGCGCCATGTACCATGCCTTCACTTTTTCATCCATTGTCGCCGTGTCGCCTCCCATCAGAAACGCCAGGTGTGTGTCCCTCTTCTTGGCCATGGCATTGGTCTTGAGAAGGTCGATCTTGACGTCATGTTTCTGCAGCATCACTTTCCACCTCGCGTTGTTCTGCTCCTCCCCCATGACGACGTGGATTTTGGCATCGGTGATGCACTGCTCGATCGAGGACTATAGCCTTTCGTCAGCGGGCGTAGTATCCCTTGTCAACTTGGCTTATTGTGTCCATCGGGACGCCCTTTCGTCTCTACCAGCGTCGGTGCATCTGGGATTGTAGACATTGTCTTTGCTCTTGGCGAGCGTCAAGCCGACCTCCCTCCACTTCTCACAAGTTCCGATCCTTGAGAAAACATGGAGGAACTTGAAGTCGGCACCATTAATTGTTGTCTTGGTGGTAGGCGTCGAACATCCATACCATTTGCAAAACCAGACGGTAATAGTGGTCAGATAACACAATCGGAGGCAGAGAAAGGCATTTGTTCGGCGGCTAGGGGGCGAAAGCGAGCTTACCTGGCGAAAATTGGTGCCGCTCTCTGGGCGGTCTTGGACCTCCTCTTGAATCACATGACATTTTCTGCAAGCTTGTTGTACAACCGCCCAATTGTTGTCCCTGGCCTTCTCGTTGCGTTCCACGTGGATCGTGTTGAACTCGGGATCACAAAGCTTGTGCTCGCCGCCTACCTGGCATTGAGCTTCAAATCCCTCTCATGGCGGTCGGATGAGAGAAACTCCCTACACTTCATGTCGGCCATCCACTCGGCGTTGGTCATGCTTGATGGCCTCTTCTTCCCCGCTCTTTGCTTCGGCTGATCCAGATCAGCGGTGGATCGGGTAATGGTGATTTTCTTCAACAGAATGGTGGGTCAAAAATGGTGGGAGTTGTGGCATATGGCGGGCGAGATGGTGGTATGTGGGAAGGAAAAGGAGGGAAACCGAACAAATGAGGGAAAATCGGCTTCAGTCGTCGACAGAGCTGGCCCATGCGCCTTTCCTCTTTCGTCGGTGCCCCCATGCCCCCCAGGGCGTTGGATTCGGCTTGGGTTCACCGAATGAAGTTTCGACCCAATCGGCATAAAACGAGCATTTGGGGGATGGCTGGGAGATTTTTGTACCGCTAGCGAAAAAGGGCTCCTAGGGGGCTCTTAGGGGACGGCTGGAGATGCTCTAAAGTCGTGGTGTGTACATAGGGTCTTTTTAGCAACATACTACTCCATACATATGCACCAAGCGAATCACGGGCTCCTGATTGGGACGAGGGAGCCAACAGTGTTTGGGCCGCTCCGCTCCATGAAATCATGGTCTGCCCATTCCAGCCAGATGGAGCCCGTGGATGCATGAAAATGGGGATGGGTCATAGGTCGGGTTGAGTAGTGAAGCCATGACTATCTGTCTCGTCGGGGGTGTAGGGACGCGACAGAGAGGACCTCGTTGTGGCTAGCAAAGCTTCATACGATGACATTGAGCTCCTGGTGTAGATCAACTTGTGTGTCCCACGAGCTCCTAGCGGAGGTAGGGTCTGTTCCATGTGGCTAGATCTTCAATTATGTCTTCGACGGTCTCAATTCGGTAGTAGTGGCATAGATCGAACCTAGGAGGACCATCTGGGGTTCATATGCCATCCTTTTTGTTCGAGAGATATAATAAAGAAGAGGGAGGAGAGACGCATACCGATTCGATCGGTGGCAGTGGTGTAGTTTCTAACCACTTCGTGTTTCTCTGTATCGTGGATTTCCCAAACACTCACTCTACATATTTACTCTAGAGGCTAGAGCACTTGCTCGTTTCAGATCCACTGGCGCGTTCGATGTATCTCCACTCACTCTGCATATTTACTCTAGAGTTGAGAGCTAGTGTTCCCGAATGGGCCCTTAATTTGGTTTCCCACATTTATTTTGGAGCTCACTTCTATTGAATAAAATGGCAATTTACCAAGAGAAATAACCATAATAAACGCTAGATAAAACATGAATATAATAATAGAAATTAAACTAATCATGTGAAAACAAACGGATTGCAAGGCACAGAACTTGAGATGAGATCAGAACAAGGTTAAGAAAGAGGATGTACATCACAACAGCAATAGAGGAACCGCCAGCATTAGCGTTGGCACCTTAGTCAGCCATGTCGTCAAGGAAGAGGTTGTTGATGACAGGGAATAAGTCGTCGTTGGTAAAGACGTCGGAGCTGCCGCTATCCGTGAAAGAGTCCGTGATGAAGCCAGCAGTCGTGCCAATAGCGCTCCCCAAAAACCTTATCGCCCTTCTCCCGTACATGACTCGAAGCAACAGGGTCTTAGAGGCCTACTGTCCTGGCTAGCAGTGCACGCCGCAAGACGGGATGGGGAAGATCTAGGTAGCTCAGTGCTCTGAAACTAGAGGCGCAAATTGTGTGTATAAGGAGAGGAGCGACCTCTCACTCTTATAGGCACGATAGGCAGGCGAACATGCAGCATCGAGAGAGGAAACGAACAGGCAACGACCAAAGACGAACATGCTCCACTTAGTTTGAATTAAATCTCCACTAAGTTCATATTAAATACCCACTTACGCAGAATTTTTAGATTATTAGTCCATTCATGCGCGACAAAAAGAAGGAGAAGCTCTCAGCTCGAGGCATGCCCGCAACCCGCGACGCGCGCGTCGGGGCGTGGCATGGCGAGCGAGGAGGAGGAGCGCGCGTGTATATGTCTTCTCTTTTCAAGCTTTGTAAAAGTGGTGGAAGATCTCTTCTTATAAGTTAGTCCAACTTCCACTCAACTAGCAATGTAGGACTAAACTTTTGTCGCAGATCTTGCCTTGCATGAATGAGCCAAATGGGCCTCTAGGATTTCAGAAATTTATTGGCATATAATAAATAGACTGGGCCTATATAAGCAAAAATTCCAACAACTTGTGCACCTTGTTTGGCTGCAAAAAAAATAGATTACTAATGGCTGGATGCAAAAACAACTTGTTTGGTTGCATACATGCTAGTGTTGGGGTCACCACTTCTCACAGGTGGTGACCTTACCATGCATAAATGAAACTAATATGGAGCATATTGATAGCTCCCAATTTGGTCACATTTTACCAGAGCTTTTACATTGGTTTCTCTCCATTTTTATTGGTTTTGTTCTTACAACTAACACAGAGGAACCTCGTTTTTTATGATGACTTTCAGGTACCGAGGTCTTTTGTAAATATATAAAGCCATTTATGAGCTTAATAAAGCAAATCAAGCAAGTTATTAATTGGGAAGTTTTTCACCTGAGGCGTTAGATGTTTTGTGATACGTCGGAAACGTATCTATAATTTTTGATGTTCCATGCTTGTTTAGTATCTACTTTGCTTTGTTTTGTCTACACTTTGAGGTGTTTTATATGTTTTCTGGTACTAACCTATTAACAAGATTCTACAGTGCCAGTTGCCTGTTTTCTTCAGTTTTTGGTTGCATAAAGGCAGAAAATCAATATTCTCGGAATTGGACGGGACAAAAGCCAAAGTCAATATTTTACCGTGGGGAGCATGGAGCCATAGTACGAGATGGAGGGGAGGCACCAGGGGGCTGAAGGAAATATGCCCTAGAGGCAATCATAGAGATGATTATATTTCATATGTATCCATGAGTTATTGTAATGTTCCTTGAATATCCATATCAGGCAACTTGTATTGATTGACAATTATGTGAATTGTTTGTGAAACTCTTTACTTGTATGGTTATTTAATAGTTGTCCCTAGTCGGAGTTCATGTGAGGACACACGTGAATATTAGACTAGCACATCGATTGGTTGATGACTATGTTTCGCCAGGCATAGACATGGAGATGTCAAACCAATGATGTGGACACATGTTATGAGCATGGGGTTGGACTGACCCAATATGAGACTGGAAATTAGACTTGTAGCTCTCTCTACACATCGTGTACGTTTTGTCCTTAGACCTGAGATTGTCGCATGTACTTGAGATGTGGATCGACCTACTTTGGGACTATCAGACGCTAATCCGTAACTGGGTAGTTATAAAGGTAGCTTTCGGGTTTGTCCTGAAACATGCTGCAAGGCATGGTCAATCAAGATGGGATTCCCCCCTCTCTACTTGAGAGAGATATCTCTGGGCCCCTCAAGTGATCGGATCCAGAAATGCATGGTCGTGATACATAAGGTTAAGAGTTAACCTAGTAAAGGGATTCCGAGTTACAGTATCGAGAAAGAGAGGTCAGCTTGGAGCTAGACCAAATATCGTGAGGCAAAGGGAAAGACATGTACTAAACCTTGTGATGGTTCATCCAATATGATCTTTGTATGTGTTTAGGAGTTGGCATGTCTTGCTAGAGTCCATTACCAACTATTGGCAGAATAAGTGTATTCGTGTCATGTCTATACGTATATGAACCTATAGGGTCACACACTTAAGGGGCTGGAAGCCTAATGAGGATTGGATCCGAATTAGACCAGGCTTAGGCTACTAATGGGATGCTAATGTAGAAGCCAACTAGGGATGCTTATATAAGAGAGGGTGGGGCGAGCTGACCAGGGTTAGACCATTCCAGCCAGCCGCCACTCCTCACGTCTGTGTCGCACACGCGGACCTAGCAGTCCGGCATCTGACGCTTCCACCCTGTACGTGTGGATACCTCGGAGGCGCTGCATCTGTAGCGCTTGGACGAGCCGCGCAAGAGGAGCTACTCATGGGACGATAACAAGGAGGAGACGTGGAACGTCTGCATTGCCTCGACGTGCTTCATCAATTCCGCAACTGCGCGTCTAGTGGTAACCTCGTGATCTATGACAACAATATTCCTGGTTTACGCGGTAGAAAATTTTGATTTCCGCTAGTGTAGCCTACCCGTATCCCTTCAGTGGTATCAGAGCCGATGCTGTTCAGTTATAGGTTCGGGATGTTTGCACATGGTGATAGCAGATTGATATGAATGATGTGATTGTTTATATGGCGGTGGTTCAGGATTGATCTATGATCTTGCTTTCCGTGATCGTGATTCTGAGGTTGTCGAACAACTTACCCCTACCGGTCGGTTTCCGCCATCAGGGTAGACAGTGACACATGAATCCCGTTGAATCACGCGAAGATCAATATGATTGATCGAATCGGAACCTAGATCTAAAATCAATGTACCATGATCAAAGGAGTTTGATTGAATCGGGACAGGAGTCGGTTTATGGTAAATTTGATTTGCCGATCAAAATCCTTAAAGAAAATTGTGAAGATTCGATCTCTCATTTTTCACGGTTTCTGGACGCCCAGAGATACCACGAGGGGCGCTGCCCCTTCGAACCCCGCAGGGGGAGATCCCCTAGACCCCCCTTAATCGTAGCCCCTTTTGTATCTCGTTAAGGTAACTAGGTGCTGCGATGTCACATGATCCAGTAGAATGCGATTCTATGCATAACTTGTTTTTGCAGGATGTATGTGGTCAGTATGGCCCATATATGTATGTGATGCATGTATTAAAATTTGCATGACCTGCGTGTCGTGAGTAGGGCAACACGGCTAGAGCCATATGTGTTGTCATTTATTGTTATGGCATGCGTGCCAACTTGTGATGATCCCAATACTATGTAATTTTGATTACTAGTTGTTAGGAGTAATAGCTTGTATTAGTTCTTGGAGGACTCATCACCTGGAAGATGGCTCGCATGGAACATGAAGATGGAGATCATCATGGTGGACAAGTTCTATGGCGATGGAGATCACCATGAGAAAATGGGCCATACTGTGTCACATCTATGTGATGCTATTCTTATGTGTTTTACTACTATGCATGCTTAGATGATAGAAGTAGAACGATCCCTCAGAAATTTTAAGTTTAACCATGCCCTCCCAACCAAACCTTGCACCATCCTATGCCCTGTACAATCGTTGGTGGGCCTATGAAATTAGGGTGCCGCGGTTTTCCTTGGCTGGATGGGTTTGTATCGGATACCTACGCGCATAAGGGTTGGTGAGCTTGACAAGGTCATCTTAATAGTTAAGGACCTTGGGGCATAAAGGTTGGGCGCCTAGTTTTGACATAGAGATGTCACCCAACAACAAGAGTCATATGTGATATGATTAGCAAGTGTTGCTTACCGATTTACCTTGTCTTCTAGCATTGATGCTAAAGCTCACTAGTCGACTTGTTAATTGTGGATCTTGAATCACTTAGTATCAATAGAGGGATATTGATTTAAGTGGGAGTATATGCTATTAAATTGTTTAATATGCTTTACTCTTTCATGGTTACATGGCTTAGTATTTTGCATGTTTTATGTTGTAGATCAATGGCACCGAACACTGCATCACCTTTTTCTTTGTGTTCGATTCTTGACAAAGATAAACTTGATGGAACAAACTATACGGACTAGGTCTGTAACCCGAGAATTGTTCTCAGGTGTGATAAAAAGGAAACGGTTCTGGATACCCCAATCCCCGATGAACTTGCTGATAATGCATCTGCTGCCCTAAAGAATGCCTACAAGAGAGCATGTGATGATTCTCTTGAGGTTAGCTGCCTTATGCTTGCATGCATGGAACATGAACTCCAAAAGAAGTTTGAGGATCAGGATGCGTACGATATGATCGTTGCACTTAAGGACATGTTCCAAGATCAGGCAAGGACTGAGAGGTACAATGTTGCCAAGTCCTTTGTCAAATGCAAGCTAGCAAAGGGAGCAGCTGTAGGCCCCCATGTGATCAAAATGTTTGGTTACAGTCAGACTTTGGAAAAGCTTGGTTTTCCACTAGGCCAAGAGTTGTCCACTGACTTCATTTTGGCGTCTCTTCCATCCAGCTATGGGCAGTTCATTTCGAACTACCATATGCATGGGGTGGAGAAGGGCCTTAATGAGTTATGCGGGATGCTAAAAATAGCAGAAAGTGACATGAAGAAGTGTGCAGGGCATAGCCATGTGATGGCTAGCAGAACAAGCCTAGCTTCAAGAAAAGGGTACTTCTTGGAAGAAGAAGGGCAAGGCTAAGGATACGATCCCTAAGCCTGCACCCAAGCAAAAGGCTAGACCTGTAGAAGACACTGAGTGCTTCTTTTGTCATGAACATGGCCACTGGAAGAGAAACTGCAACAAGTACCAGGCTTCTTTGAAGAAGAGTGGAAGTAAGAGTACTTCCCACTCAGGTACGCTTGTTATAAATGTTTTGGACATTCTTCTCGTTGATTCCTATGTTAACTCTTGGGTATTTGATACCGGATCGGTTGCTCATATTTGCAATTCGATGCAGGGGCTAATAAGGACTAGAGAAGTGCAGAAAGGCGAAGTGGATTTTTGCGTCGGAAATAAAGCAAGGGTTGCTGCATTGTTCGTCGGCATCATGCAACTTCACCTTCCGTCAGGATTTATTATGGAGTTGAATAATTGTTATTACATTCCTAGTATGGGTCGAAACATTTTATCACCTTCATGTTTGATGAGGGATGGTTATTCATTCGTGAGTGCAAACAATGGTTGTGTAATCTCTAAGAATGATATGTTTATGGCTAATGCTCCCATTGTGAATGGGTTATTTATTTTAAATCTTGATGATGCATCTGTTTACAATGTTAGTGCTAGAAGGCTTCGGCCTAATGATTTGAGTCCTACCTATTTATGGCATTGTCGTTTGGGGCATATATGTGAAAAGCGCATGAAGAAGCTCCATGGTGATGGTCTTCTAACTTCGTTTGATTTTGAATCATACGAGACATGTCAGGCTTGTTTACTTGGGAAGATGACCAAGTCGCCTTTTTCAGGTTTACCCGAGAGAGCGACAGGCTTGTTGGAACTCATACATACTGATGTATGTGGACTAATGAGCACGACAGCCAGAGGAGGATATCACTACTTCATTACATTTACTGATGATTTCAGTAGATATGGTTATGTCTACTTTATGAGGCATACGTCTGAAACTTTTGAAAAGTTCAAGGATTTTCAGAGTGAAGTAGAGAATCAACGTGGCAAGAAAATAAAGGCCTTGCGATCTGATCGTGGAGGTGACTATTTGAGTCACGAATTTAGCGATCATCTTATGAGTTGCGGAATTGTTCCACAACTTACGCCGCCCGGAACACCTCAAAGAAACAGGGTCTTTGAACGGTGTAATCAAACTTTGTTGGACATGGTTCCATCGATGATGAGCCAGTCGGATTTGCCATTGTCATTTTGGGGTTACGCTCTAGAAACGACAGCTTTCACACTTAATAGGGTACCATCTATATCCGTAGTTAAGACACCATATGATATGTGGACTGGAAAGAATCCCAGTTTGTCTTTTATAAAGATTTGGGGTTGTGATGCATTTGTCAAGCGACTTCAGTCGGACAAGCTAACACCAAAATCAGATAAGTGCATTTTCGTGGGATATCCGAGGGAAACCTTAGGGTATTACTTCTACAAATGAGAGGAGGGCAAAGTGTTTATCGCTCATAGCGGTGTTTTTCTAGAGAATGAGTTTCTCACAAAGGGAACAAGTGGAAGGTCGGTGCGACTTGAAGAAGTTCAAGATGAGCCAGTTGGGGATGCTTCTACGAGTGATGCTATTGTAGCAGAACAAGTTGAGGAACCCGTGGCAACAGAAGCACCACAACCACAAAGGTTGGCGAGGCTCCGCGAAGCGCAACAATTATTATTGTTAGAAAATGATGAGCCTGCAACCTATGCAGAAGCGATGGTGGACCCAGACTCTGAGAAATGGCTGATCGCCATGAGATCCGAGATAGAATCCATGGGAGACAATCAAGTTTGGAACTTGGTTGACCTACCTGATGGTTTTAAAGCCATCGAGTGCAAATGGATCTATAAGAAGAAGATTGATATGGATGGAAATGTTCACATCCATAAATCTCGACTTGTTGCAAAAGGTTTTCGACAAGTTCAAGGAGTTGACTCCGATGACACTTTCTCGCCCATAGCGATGCTTAAATCTATACGGATCATTCTAGCCATTGCTGCACATTTTGACTTTGAAATATGGCAGATGGATGTCAATACGGCTTTCCTAAATGGAATCCTAACTGAGGACGTGTATATGATGCAGCCCGAAGGTTTTGTCGATCCAAACAATGCTGGAAAGGTATGCAAACTTCTGAAGTCCATTTATGGGCTGAAGCAAGCATCTCGGAGTTGGAACATTCGATTTGATGAAGTTGTAAAGGAGTTTGGCTTCATCAAAAACGAACAAGAACCTTGTGTTTACAAGAAGGACAGTGGGAGAGCGCTGGTATTTCTAATCTTATATGTAGATGGCATATTGCTGATTGGAAATGACATTCCTATGCTCGAGTCTGTTAAGACCTCATTGAAAAATAGTTTTTCGATGAAGGACTTGGGAGAAGCAGCATATATTCTGGGCATCAAGATCTATAGAGATAGATCAAGGAGGATAATTGGATTAAGCCAAAGTACATACATTGACAAAGTGCTGAAACGGTTCAGCATGGAAGAGGCTAAGGAGGGGTTCTTGCCCATGTCTCACGGCATAAAACTCAGCAAGACTCAGTGTCCTTCGACTACTGATGAGCGTGAGCGCATGAGTAGGGTTCCATATGCTTTGTCTATTGGATCCATCATGTATGCAATGATATGTACTCGCCCAGATGTTTCCTATGCTCTAAGTGTTATGATCAGATACCAGGCTGATCCAGGTGAAGGTCACTGGACAGCGGTAAAGAACATCCTTAAGTACTTGAAAAGGACTAAGGATGTGTTCCTAGTTTATGGAGGTGAGGATGAACTCAGTGTAAAGGGTTACACAGATGCGAGTTACCTTAACGACTCAGATGATTCGAAATCGCAATCAGGTTATGTGTTTGTCTTGAATGGTGGTGCTGTGAGCTGGAAAAGTTCCAAGCAAGATATAGTGACCTCCTCTTCAACAGAAGCTGAATATATTGCTGCCTCGGAGGCCGTAAAGGAAGCTGTTTGGATTAGGAATTTCCTGATCACTCTCGGTGTGGTTCAGGGCGCGTCCAATCCCTTGAACGTTTATTGTGACAACAATGGTGCTATTGCACAAGCCAAGGAACCTAGACAACACCAGAAGAACAAACATATCTGCATGTGTTACCATCAGATTCGTGAGTTCGTTGAGGATGGTAGTGTCATGATATGCAAAATACATACGGACTCAAATGTTGCTGATCCCTTGACTAAGCCTCTCCCGCATCCCGCACATGAAGCGCACACAAGAGCAATTGGTATTAGATACATTTTAGATTGACTCTAGTGCAAGTGGGAGACTGAAGGAAATATGCCCTAGAGGCAATCATATAGATGATTATATTTCATACGTATCCATGAGTTATTGTAATGTTCCTTGAATATCCATATCAGGCAACTTGTATTGATTGGCAATTATGTGAATTGTTTGTGAAACTCTTTACTTGTATGGTTATTTAATAGTTGTCCCTAGTCGGAGTTCATGTGAGGACACAAGTGAATATTAGACTAGCACATCGATTGGTTGATGACTATGTTTCGCAAGTCATAGACATGGAGATGTCAAACCAATGATGTGGACACATGTTATGAACATGGGGTTGGACTGACCCAACATGAGACTGGCAATTAGACTTGCAGCTCTCTGTACACATTGTGTACGTTTTGTCCTTAGACCTGAGATTGTCGCATGTACTTGAGATGTGGATCGACCTACTTTGGGGCTATCAGACGCTACTCTGTAACTGGGTAGTTATAAAGGTAGCTTTCGGGTTTGTCCTAAAACATGCTGCAAGGCATGGTCAATCAAGATGGGATTTGCCCCTCTCTACTTGAGAGAGATATCTCTGGGCCCCTCGAGTGATCGGATCCAGAAATGCATGGCCGTGCTACATAAGGTTAAGAGTTAACCTAGTAAAGGGATTCCGAGTTACGGTATCGAGAAAGAGAGGTCAGCTTGGAGCTAGACCAAATATCGTGAGGCAAAGGGAAAGACATGTACTAAACCTTGTGATGGTTCATCCAATATGATCTTTGTATGCGTTTAGGAGTTGGCACGTCTTGCTAGAGGCCACTACCAACTATTGGCAGAATAAGTGTATCCGTGTCATGTCTATACGTATATGAACGTATAGGGTCACACACTTAAGGGGCTGGAAGCCTAATGAGGATTGGATCCGAATTAGACCAGGCTTAGGCTACTAATGGGCTGCTAATGTGGAAGCCCACTAGGGATGCCTATATAAGAGAGGGTGGGGCGAGCTGACCAGGGTTAGACCATTCCAGCCAGCCGCCACTCCTCACGCCTGTGTCGCGCGCGCGGACCTAGCAGTCCGGCGTCTGACGCTTCCACCCTGTACGTGTGGATACCTCGGAGGCGCTGCATCTGTAGCGCTTGGACGAGCCGCACAAGGGGAGCTGCTCGTGGGACTAGAACAAGGAGGAGACGTGGAACGTCTGCACTGCCTCAATGCGCTTCATCAATTCCGCAACTACGTGTCTAGTTGTAATCCCGTGATCTATGACAACAGTATTCCTGGTTTACTCGGTAGAAATTTTTGATTTGCGCTAGTTTAGCCTACCCGTATCCCTTCAGGGGCCACACCCTCTGGTGGCGCGGGCTAGGGTTAGCCGCGCCTGGGGGGTGTGACCAGCCTGGCCTCCCCCATGCCTTGCCTCTTCGCCTATAAAGACCCCCTGATGCAGAAACCCTAAGTACCCGATCAATATTCCTCAAAACCATCTGTATCCACCGCCACCATCGTCCCTAGACCAGGGGATCTGAAGCTCTTCCCGGCACCCTTCCGGAGGGGAGATCATCCCGGAAGCCTTCTTCTTCATTATGCCAGCCTCCGGTATGAAGTGTGAGTAGTTCCACCTTGGACTACGGGTCCATGTAGTAGCTAGAAGGTTGTATCTCCTCCTTTGTGCTACCATGTTTAGATCTTGTGAGCTCCGTTCATGATCAAGATCATCTATTTGTAATCATGCATGTTGTGTTTGCGGGGATCCGATGGATATTGAGATTACTATGTCAGATTGATTAATGGTTTTGTCTTATTGATTCTATCATGTCTGTATAGTTTGAGATCTTGCATGCTCTCCGTTTCTAGTAGCTATCTTGGCCAAGTAGATGCTAGTGACTCCAAGAGGGGGTATTTATGCTCGATAGTGGGTTGATGCCTCTATTTAATCTAAGGGAAGTGACAGAAATCTCTAAGGTTGTAGATGTGGTGTTGCCACTTGGGAGAAAACAACGATCTCTTGTTCATGGAACAAGTGGATTATTTACCTTACACACTTTGCTTAAAGAAGTTATTCGTTGCTTGCAACTTAATACTGGAGGGGGTTCAGATGATAACCTGAAGGAGGATTACTAGTCATAAATGCAGTTGGATGGCGGTCTATGTATCTTGTTGTATTGCCCAATCGAATCTCATAGGATCATGAATGTCTAGTATTGTATTGTTATGCCTTGCTCAGTCCTGTCAATTGCCCTGCTGTAATTTGTTTACCCAGCATGTCATGTTTGTTTATCTTAAGGAGAACACCTCTAGTGAACTATGGACCCTTACCATTGATACATCTTCCATTGTTACTGTTTACTTTCTGCAAACCACTATTACCTTCCACACCATACAATTAATCCTTTGTTACAGCAATCGGTGAGATTGACAACCTCACTGTTCGTTGGGGCAAAGTCTTGAATTTGTGTTGTCCAGGTCTCCAAGTTGCTAGCAACACCTTTGAGACGTTTCCTTCCTTCTAATGGTTCGATAACCTCGTTTTCTTACTGAGGGAAGACTTGCTGTTGTGCTCATCACACCTTGCTCTTGGGGTCTCCTAACGAAGCGCTACCACGCGCCATCAACAAGTTTTCTGGCTCCGTTGCCGGGGAGGCTAAGGACGTCTTCACAAGGGGAGTCCTTCACAACCTTTCTCTTTACTTTGTTTTTGTTTTGCTTAGTTTCTTTTGCTTGGTTTTTTGCTTATTTTTTATCAAAAACTCCAAAAAATTAGTTTAGTTTGGTTTGCTTTCTCTTATCAAAAACACAAAAAAATTAGTTCCTACTCTAGTTGCTGGTCTGTTTTTGCCTTGCTTTGTCATGCTTTCTATCAATGGATGGTTTCTTTGAAACTAGTTCTTATTGGCAAGGTGGGTTCACGGAAGAACAACAGGATTATTAAAAGGAACACCATTTTTCACAAAAAGGGAAACACCTATGGGAACAAATTGATAAATTGAATACTATTGCTAGAGAGGTGTGCTCTACTTATAATGTTACTTATTGCTTTGATAAATCTTGTTGTTGTAGGAGGTATAAACACCTACCTTTTCAATGTGAGTATAATGATAATGTTACCATATCTTCTTATGTTAAAGGAAATTATGACTTTTATGATGTGGAACAAATTGAAAAATTTATTGCCTTCATGGGTGCATTTGAACTTGCCAGTTTGCTTGAAAATACTGATGATGCACCTTATGAATATGAGGTTTATGAGATACTTAAATTTTTCTTTGATAATTACAAGGAAGAAAATGGCTATATTCTTGAATATTTTAATAGGTGATTTCCACAAACAGAAGAGACTAATGCCTTGCAGGAGCCCATGGAAGATGAAATTGCTGAATCTGAAAGCTCATTAGATGAAAAAGAGGAGGAGAGTGATGGTCAAGAGGAGGAAGAATGGATCTACCCATGCCTACCTTCTAATGAGAGTAACTCTTTACCTCTTACATTATTTGATTGTCCCCCATGCTTACTAAAGGAGGATGAATGTTATGTTAATATGGATTCTTTTTAGATACCTACTATGGGTAAAACTTGTGATAATAATTATGCTCCAGTTATCTATGATAATCCTTTATTAGTGCTTGACTTCAAAATGCATGGTACTAAAGAGTTTTTCTTAGAAAATGTTTATGATAAGGCTCTAGATGATGGTCCTATATTGAATGATCAGTCACCTTGTTATAAAATTGTTGAAAGTGGGTTTGAAGGTTTTAATCCCACTATTTTTGAGCTTGATAGAATTTGTGTGTCTATAGATCATGAAAAACATGCTTTATGTGATAGTTATATTGTTGAATTTATTCATGAGGCTACTGAAAATTATTATGAGATAGGAAAATATGGTTGTTGGAATTCTCATGTTACTAAAACACCTCTCTATGTGCTGAAAGTTTTGAAGTTACTCTTGTTTTATCTTCCTATGCTTGGCACTTTGTTCTTTGTGAATTTATTTGCGTACAAGATTCCCATGCATAGGAAGTGGTTTAGACTTAAATGTGTTTTGAATTTGATTCTTGGTGCTCTCTTTTACTTCAATTCATATTTCTTATGTGAGCATCTTTTCAAAACTTTCATGCCTAACTTAAAGGCGTTAAAGAAAAGTACTTATTGGGAGATAACCCAAAAGTTTTCTTGATTCTTGGAAGTTATTACTTCAGTAATGACCTCTACTTATCGTTTTTATTTGCTTTTTGTGCCAAGAATAACCTCTAATGAGAGGGAAGTAAGATTTGGGGAGTTGCTGTCCAGAAACAGATTTTTGCGCTCCACCATAAAAATTCGCGAGGAACATCTGTAAGTCGGATTGAGCTGATATTTTCTGAATAAATCCCAGTATGTTTTCTAACTTTCATTAGTTCAACACTTTTTTATTTGAGAAATAGAAGGTCTTAGAAAAAATCGGTTTCTACCTGCTGGTCTGTTTTGACAGATTTCTGCCATTATTTGCATTTGCTTCTTACTGATTCCTTTTGGGGTTCTTTTTGGGAAATTGAGATTTTTTAGGGAATTGCTGCAGTAGCTTGTGTTTTTAGTGAAAGTTTTGCTGTTCTAAAGCTAAACCCAAAGTTCTATTATCTTTTGAATACAGTAATGTTGCTAATGAAGATTGTGTGAAGTTTTGTATGAAGGAAAATATTCAGGTGTAGAGAAAGAACGATGTAATGAGATGAAGAATGGACAAAAGCTCAAGCTTGGGGATGCCACCCCGTGTCACCCCAATAAATATTCGAGAGGTACAAACATCAAAGCTTGGGGATGCCCAAGGCATCCCCTTCTTCATCAATAAAAAGCTCAGGTCTTTCTAGACACTTCGTTTTTATTGTTTCATTTACTGTTGTGTTGTTCTTGGAGCATCTTAGTTTTTGTTAAGTTTGCTTAGTTTGCTTGAATAAAGTAGTTTAGACCCCCCGTTCTTGCTGTGTTGTTTCAAATAAGTTGATTGGTGTTGGAGAGGAGTAGAAAGTTCTTGCTTGAATAGTACAAGAGGAGCTTGCTTTGATTGTGACTTAGACTTTAGCATGTCATGCTAGGTGTTGTTTTGACCTTATGCTTAGTGATTATTGCTGTATCATGAATTGTTCCAAACAATTGGGATTTATTAGTGTGCCTTGAAGGAATCATGCATTGTTTTAGCATACAAAAGCATAGTATTGTGGTATTCTCCTTTGATGCTTTGTTTGGGTTGACTTGGCACATGCTCACACCATGTTATGACTATGAACAAGTCACCATATCCTCTATGATCATTTAGTCCTTGACTTGTAGTACCACTTTATGCTTTGATTAGTAATGTTTTGTTGCTCTGCATGAGTATGGCCATTATTTCTCTCTTAGTCGGTCGCTCCCAGTCTTTTGCTAGCCTCCACTTGTATGAGTAAGCTCTACTCATGCATCCAACTCCCAAGAAACCAAGTTATTCCAAAGTGTCCACTATAAATTCCTATGCATGGTGTGTTACACCATTCCAAGTATATTCTTGTTTTCATCTATCTTCCAATTAAAAAGTATTTTATTATGTGAAAACTTAGTGATTAAAGCTCTCACAAACTTTATGGCACACTTTATTTTTCTTGCCCCTAATAAACTTGAACCATTGTGTCATCTATGTTGTATATGCTTGCACTATACGTTGGAATTAGCAGAACCGTGCTATCACACGGAACGCTTTCAACATTGCACTTGTACTTTGTACATAGTTGATATCATGCTCTTTTGTCTATGGATGTCGTCGGTGTGAAATAAAAGGGGAGCTTATAAGTCCATGGATTTACGTATGTGTGTTATAGAAACGCCTGGGCCGCTAGCCTAAGCCATGCCTAATCATGGTGGAAACTTGTAGCATCACCATAATGACATCTATGAAGCTTTGTTCTTATAAAAAAGAGACATATTGAAAAGAGGAAAGAGAGAAAAAGCACCATTTCCCATGGTAAATAAGAAGATTGCTAAGATGCTCATTGTCTGCTTGCCTTGTCATTTTGGTTATGGGATAGCTCCTGTATCATGTGCAAGGGGTACCCCATTGGCGGTTCTCTATGATACACATGTACTTACTATGACAAGATCTTACATGTGACTAAAGTTGAGTAGCATGAGGAGCGGCCCTCGTATTCAAGAGACATGAGATTGCCAACTTATACTTTGTCAAGCATATACTCCCTAGTTTTTTCACTTAAACCTTAATCACTTCAAGATGCTTATGATAGGGGAAATGAGAGCTGAAAGCTAACAAGTACCATAATCTTTGGAAGCTCTTTTTGAGACTTGAAATCCCTACTTCCCTCATGAAGGGCCTTTCTTCCACCATTATATTGAGTCTCCACCTTCTATCCTTAGGCACCAGTTAAGAGAGCATAGTTGCCATTCTTAGTTCTATGTGCATTGTCCCAAAAATTATTGATTGATTCATATTGTTGATATTGCTTGTTGTTGAACTATTTGTATCTAGTCACTCTTATGAACTTTGAAGGTGTCCTATGCATCTATTTGCTACTCCATGAGGGACAAGCTGAATGCCACTATGCCATGTTTTCTGTATGTGAAACAAACAAACGTTTTCCAATGCATGTTATTCATGATCTTTGTTTGTAACCTTTTATGTTGCATTCATAGTTACTTTGTATTATTATTAGAACTCCATCTTTCATGCTCATGTTTAGAGTCCTTTGATCCCACCTTTCAATGCTTGCAAATAGTTTGATCTTGATTTTGATGGTGCATGTCACCTAAAAAATTATTTTTTTTATCACTTACCTACTCGAGGACGAGCAGGAGTTAAGCTTGGGGATTCTTGATACGTCAGAAACATATCTAAATTTTTTGATGTTCCATGCTTGTTTATTATCTACTTTGCTTTGCTTTGTCTACACTTTGAGTTGTTTTTATATGTTTTCTGGTACTAACCTATTAACAAGATTGTAGGGTTCGCAACATAGAAAACAAAAAATTTGCTACGATGGGAACAACTATGTACCAAGATCTATCTACTAGATACAGGCAACGAGCGGATATACATCCGTAGAGAACATACCTTTGAAGACCGACAAAGCTTAACGAGGTTGAACTCGTGGTTGATGTAGACGAACTCTTGCCGATCTCAAGATCGAGAGTAAGTCCTAGCGCCGGAAATCAGCGGCGCAACCGTGCTCGCACACACGTCCGAGGCACCGAGCAACCTCCGCCTCCTCGCTCCAGCGATGCAGTGGAAGCACAACTCTTTCTTGCCGAAAATCCACCAGGAACATGTATCTCGCTAGTCCGAGACCATGGGGAATAAATACTAGAGGGGGAGAGAGATCCTTCACGAGGAGGTGCGAGTGAGAAGTGAGGAGGGGGGCTCCTTTTATAGGAGGAGGGGGGAACCCAAGGGGGTGGCCGCCGGCCATGGGGGCTGCCCCCTCCCCTCTTTCATTCATGTGGGTGGAAGCTCCACTCACAAAATGCCCCTTCAATTTTCTCCACTCAAAATCCCACTCAAATTCCCATTAAATTTCCACCAAATTTAATGCAAACTCTCATTAAATAAAGCACCTTTTATTTATTCAGAATTTTGTCAATTACTTTAATGACAAACATTCACATATAACCCCTTGGTAGTATTTCATTTCACATGCATAAACACTTTCTGCAATTTCACCCAAAACCAATTTCGGTATCTAGTGAAATAAATTCATGCACTTTGTTATTCTTTTCAGCATGAAACTATTTGCTCCAAATGGTGTCGGTGTCTCTTAAGTGTGTCACCCTACGGTTCGCGAATAATGCGGACATGATCGAGACCCCTCTCAGATCAATAATCAGAAGCGGGACCTGGAGATCCATACTGACTCCCACACATTCAACGATGACTTTCTTGTGATCGTGATAACCTTTTACGCTAGTATCTTAATCCCTTTGTCTCGGGATATATTACATGTCCAAGATTCGATCATCGGTATCTCCATACCTAGTTTGATCTCGTTACTAACATGTAATCCTTTCTTGTTCCCGTGTTATAATATTCTAGTGATCAAATCACTTTCTTGCAAGCTAATCAATGTGATATCACCGAGAGGGCCTAGAGCATATCTATCAGTCATCGAGATGAACAAATTCCACTCTCGATCCATGGGCCTCAACATAACACTTTAGTAGTACAAAACCCATCTTTATAATCACCCTGTTATGGTTTGACGTTTGATGTTATCAAGATACTCTTCCAGTGTTAGTGATTGACATGATCTCATGGTCTAAGGATTAGGATTACTTCGTATGATGTTATAGCAATATAAAATCAATGACTTTGATTGTAATGCTATACTTCGGATGAATATTCATCACACCATTTCAATAATGTTGTGACCTCGTTATTAACAACATCCAATGTCCATGATCAGGAAACCTTGATCATCTTGTTAATCAATGAGCTAGTTTATAAGAGAGACATAACTAGGAACTTTCTGTTTGTTTATTAAACACACTTGTATTAACGTTTCCGTATTAGTACAATTATTTCATGCAAAAAAAAATCTATCATATACTTGGAATATACATAATAACCACTTTATTATTGCCTTTCAGGGCATATTCCTTTCAGTCTCCCACTTGCACTAGAGACAATAATCTAGTTACATTGTGATAAATCTAACACCCATGGATTTCTAGTGTTGATCATGTTTTTCTCTAGGGAGAGTTTTAGTCAACAGATCTGCTACATTGAGATCCGTGTGTACTTTACAAATCTTTATATCTCCATCCTTGACATGCTCGCGGATGGAGTGAAACCGACGCTTAATATGCTTGGAATTCTTGTGAGACCTTGGTTCTTTGGCATTGGATATGGCACCATTGTTGTCACAATAGATCACCATTGGGTCTAATGCGCTCGCAACCACATCTAGTTTGGTTATGAACTCCTTCATCCAAACTGCTTCCTGAGCCGCTTCCGAAGCAGCAACATATTCGTCCTTCGTTGTTGATCCTGCCACCACGGGTTGTTTGGAACTCCTCCAACTAACCGCTCCACCATTCATGAGAAATACGTATCTAGATTGAGACTTAGAGTCATCTAGATTGATGTTAAAGCTAGCGTCGACATAACACTTAGCGACGAGCTCTTCTTCACCTCCCTACACAAGAAACATATCCTTAGTTCTTCACAGTTACTTAAGGATATTCTTGACCGCTATCTAGTGTTCTGATCCTGGATCAGATTGGTACCTACTGGTCAAACTAATAGCATGTGCCACATCGGGTCTTGTACATAGCATGGCGTACATTATAGATCCTATGGCAAAAGCATAGGGGACTTTGTCCATTATCTCTCTTTCTTTTGCCGTAGCCGTACTTTGAGTCTTACTCAATGTCTTGCCTTGCAACATAGGTAAGAACCCCTTCTTACTTCCGTCTATTTTAAACTTCTTTAAAATCTTATCAAGGTATGTACTTTGCGATAGCCCTATTAGGCGCCTAGATCTATCACTATAGATCTTTATGCCTAATATGTATGATGCTTCACTTAGGTCCTTGATTGAAAGTTTGCTGTTTAGATAACTTTTAACATGGTTTAAAAGATCTATATCATTTTCGATCAATAATATGTCATCCACATATAATATGAGAAATGCCACATCGCTCCCACTCACTTTCTTGTAAATACAAGCCTCTCCAGAAGTTTGGACAAATCCAACTCTTTCATCACCTCATCAAAGCGTAGATTGCAACTCTGGGATGCTTGCTTTAGTCCATAGATGGATTGCTGAAGCTTGCATACCTTGTCAGCATCCTTAGGATCGATAAAACCCTTTGGTTGTATCATATACAAATCTTCTTCAATGTTGATGTAACACCCTCGCCTCATAAGGCTGAGTTAATGTGTATAGTGCCAATCCCTGGATCGGTTCAGTGGCACACATAGTACAGATGAATGCCAAATAATTTAACAGTGCATCATAAATAACGAATTGATCCAGAATTGGCAATTATTACAATAATTCTTAGCTCAAGGCTATCTCAATATCAAGTAGCATACGGAAGCATAAACAGTTGATAGGCTCCATCTTCAATTGTGCCACAGGCGAACAACTGTTGAGTGGAGTATCGCGACCTATTCAATCACTCAGAATTGGAATAATAACCTGCAACATAAAATGTAGCAGCCCTAAAGGGTCAATACTTGGAATGTATGGCAAGTAGAGCTATTAAAGGAGACAATAAACCTAGCATCTACATGCATATTTGGCAAGTGGAGCTGTGGCTAGCTTGCATTTGCAAACACCTTTGTCCTAATTTCATAAATAGTTTTTGATTTTCTTTGAAAAGATCCCAAATAGATTAACCCATCAATATTAAAGTAATTAGGAAATTGGAATGAGCGAGAAACATATCATGAACTCAATATCAAGCAACTCAGATGTCCATAACCGGGGACACGGCTAACCAATTAGTTTATACACCCTGCAGGGGTTAGTACACTTTACCCATGTTACTTGGCCAGCCCAGCTCGTACCACCACTCTCATATTGGGTGATGATAGGGAGAAGTCCAAGAAGGAACCGTTCGGGAAGTAGCTCCCTAAACCCGACATGCACCGTATCAACCTACCAAAATTCTACATATCTGGATACGTGGGTTCGAGTTACGACAACCTACTGAGTCCAACCAACCGCCCATTTCATTATTGGCACATGGTTGTACACTTAAGCTACCAAATAAAGAAGCCAATCATTTTCTCTTGATACCTGGGTGCCTTTCCGCAATGATACCAAGAAAAAATATCAATCCCATCACACCAAGGAGATTCATTGATTAAGTTGTTTTTAGTTTTTACAAACCAATACTTTAGAAACAACTTTCAAGTGATGTAACCCAGCCCTCGTTCATATAACACGGCTAAGAACATCTACCAATGGTGGCTCATCTATAAGAGATCCCTACCACATAATAGGACATAGCATAGCGATAGTACTTTCCTACACATGCATCTACAAAATACACGACAATGCATTGAAAATAGTAGGACAATATCATGAACAAAGTAGCATCTACTTGCCTTGGTTGTAGTTGAAGTCGTTCAAGAACTCGTTGCAATCACACATGTTGCACTCCTCGCAATCTATCGAGCAAACAATTGCATACAACATAAACAACCATACAATCATAAACAAATGCACAAATGCATGCATGACAATTTAATAAATCATAATGATTGTATTTAGTTCTCTAAACAATGTTAGGATACATGATGCATGCAGGAGATCAATTAATGCAATGGAGTATTTATTATTAAATCTTCGTTGCCAATTTAGGAGTTTTAATAGTTCTGTCATAACTCATGTCTTAACTGTCGAATTAAATTTGTTTCTGGGGTTTACAAGATAGATGTTGTTAATACGAACCAGTAGGAATTGGATTGACCCTAATCGGAGTTATAGATCTTTTCTTATAATTTAAATAGTCTTTAATGAGTTTTAAATTATTTAAATACTTTATGTTACACAAAAATCTAACTAAAATTGTACCTGTAATCTCCACAGAATTGTGATTCCAGGGACATATTATTTGTAATTTTATGAGCTGTACTCGAATTACTATAATTTTAATACTCTAAATAAGCCATTAACCTATTTATTTAATTTCTGAAAAACCTTACAGTAAAGATCTGAAACAATTGCATATTGCTGATCTACACACAATTGTGAATCCATCGGTATATTATTTGCAATTTTTGGCCTAGTAGATCTTTTTCTAAGAATTTATTAACCTAAAAGACCATTAAAACTAATTAAATTATTACAGTAAACACGTACTATAAAGTTAGATCCAACTTGATATTAATATTCTAATCAATTTTCTGAATCTATTGATATATTATTTGCTATTTTTGGATCTACGAATCTTTTTATATGATTTTTGCAAGTTTATACAATTTCCTGTAATTTTAATTTCATTTCAAATTTACAGAGAATATTCCCTGGGAATATTCTTCGCTGACTGGGCGTAGGAACTGACCTGACGCTGACGTGTATGCTGACGGAACGGTGACGTTGCATGCTGACTATGCTGCCACGCGTCGAAGCCTGAGTGGCTGGTACCCCTTCAGTATTGGCTTCTAATCTGGAGCGTCCACGTGCGATCCGACGGCTGGCGACAAAAGCTTCATGGCTCACCGGAGTTGGTGGCAGCGGCTCAGATGGTGGTGGTTGATGGCTCTCCGGCGATCACTGAAGAAGAAGGAGTAGCGAACAAGGATCTGGCTAGGACGACAAGTCGATTGGTGAGCTCAGCGTCGTGATAAGATTCCTTGGGTGGCGAGGAGGCGCGGATGGCCGGTTCGGGCTGCAGCGGAGCTCCGACGAGCAATTGCAGCCTCTCCCGTGGTCCTAGAATAGGGAAAACAGCGTGAGGCGACGGAGTTGAGTACGGGGAAGAGGATAAGGGGAGAAATAGGCGTCGGGGTGCTTGGTGGCGTCGGGTTCGACCTCGATTGCGAGCTTCAAGGGCGGCGGCAACGAGATCGTCTCGAGCTCCGCGACTAGGGTTTCGAAAACTCGAAAAAAACTGAGGGGCAAAGTGCGGGGGTTTATATGGAGAAGGTGTGTGTGAAAAGGAGGTCTCGGGGTCGAACGAATCGACGGGAATCGAGGGAATTCGGTTCGGGTTTGTCCCGTGCTCGTTTCTGTCTCTAGACAGGGGAGGACGACGACCCAGGTGGGGTCTTCCTGTCGGCGACAGTGGGGAGGGCGCGGGCTACATGGGCCGCTGCGTTGCACGCTGCTAGCGCGAGAGGCGCGCAGCAGATAGGAGGGTGGGGCAGGTGGGCTGGGCCGGGGTGGTCCGCCGGGTAGGTTTAGTCTCTTTTTTTTGTTTTCTTTTTATTCTTTTCCATTTTCTGTTTTATTTAATATCTTTTTATTAGATGGTCCAAATGAGATGAAATTTGTTTCCAGAATTTTCTAAAATTCAGTAGATCCTCCTATGATCATTTTTTGCATCATTTCCACTAGTTTGCAAATAGTGGATTTTTAAATCCTTGTATATTTTATTTTTATTTATATCTTTATGTGTTTGTATTTATTGCATAAGTTTTTCATAATAGCTCCAAATGAGCTCAATTTTGTTTCTAAAATTTTGTAATATTCATTGGATCTTTTTAGGCTATAATTTAGCAATAATCACTGCTTTAGCAACATTGGGTTTTTATAAAGCCAATTTAATTCCCTTTCGGAACAAAGTGGCATATATTATTTAGGGTTTTAGTCCTTTATTTATATTTAGGGATTTTTCTTGATGTAAATATGCAATGCGATGCTCGTGAATGTCATGCAAATGCAAAAAAAATTCTAGTCCCAATTTCCAAAATCTTGGGATGTGATAGTTGCTAATGAGGAACGCAGTTTTGACATCCATCTGTCATATCTCATAGTCGAAATATGAAGCAATTGATAACATAATCCTTACTGACTTTAGCATCGCTATGGGAGAGAATGTCTCATCGTAGTCAACTCCTTGAATTTGTCGAAACCCCTTTGTGACAAGTCGAGCTTTATAGACGGTTACATTACCATCAGCATCAGTTTTCCTTTTGAAAATCTATTTATTCTCCATGGCCTTTCGGTCGTGAGGTAAGTCCACCAAGGTCCAAACCTGGTTTTAATACATGGATTCCATCTCGGATTTCATGGCTTCTAACGATTTGTTGGAATCCGGTCTCATCATCGCTTCTTCATACGTCGCAGGGTCATCAATTTCATCAACCATGAAATTCATAACAGGATTTCCGTACAGCTCGGGAGCTGCACGCGTCCTGCTAGACCTGCAATGTTCGGTATTATTCTCTTTCGGAGCTTCATGATCGTTATCATTAGTTCCCTCTTCATTTGGTGAAGCCAACTCCGGAACAACTTCCGGCGCTGCACTACTCGCCATATTATGAAGAGAAGGTTCTACAACCTCTTCGAGTTCTACCTTCCAACTACACACACCTTTCGCAAGAAACTCTTTCTCTAGAAAGGATCCATTCTTGGCAACGAAAACCTTGCCCTTGGATCTGTGATAGAAGAAATACCCAACAGTTTCCTTAGGGTATCCTATGAAGACGCATTTTTCCGCTTTGGGTTTGAGTTTATCCGGTTGAAGTTTCTTCACATAAACATCGCATCCCCAAACTTTAAGAAATTACATCTTAGGTTTGTTTCAAAACAACAATTCATACGGTGTCTTTTCAACGGATTTAGATGGTGCCCGATTTAAAGTGAATGCATCAGTTTCTAGTGCATAACCCCAAAATGACAGTGGCAAGTCCTTCAGAGACATCATAGATCGAACCATATCTAGTAAAGTACGATTACGATGGTCCGACACACCATTTCGCTGTGGTGTTCCAGCAGGTGTGAGTTGTGAAACTATTCCACACTCTTTTATATGAGTGCTAAACTCGTAACATAGATACTCACCTCCATGGTTGGACCATAGAAATTTGATCTTTCTGTTACGATTATTTTCCACTTCACTTTGAAACTACTTGAATTTCTCAAAGGTTTCAGACTTGTGTTTCATCAAGTAGATATAACTGTATCTACTCAAATCATTAGTAAAAGTGACAAAATAATGATATCCACCTCGCGCCGACACACTCATTGGACCACACACATCAGAATATATGATTTCCAATAAATCTATCGCCCGTTCCATTGAACCGGAAAACGACATTCTAGTCATCTTGCTGCCCATAAGGCATGGCTCACATGTATCAAATGATTCGAAATCAAGTGATTCCAAAAGTCCATCCGAATGGAGATTCTTCATGCGTTTAACGCCAATATGACCTAGACGGCAGTGCCACATATATGTGGATATATCATCATTAAGTTTAATCCTTTTAGCATCAACATTATGAATATGTGTAACACTATTATCGAGATCCAACAGAAATAAACCATTCATCATCGGTGCATGGCCATAAAATATTTCATTCATATAAATCGAACAACCATTGTTCTCGGATTTAAATGAATAACCACTGCGCATCAAACATGATCCGGATATAATGTTCATGCTCAGTGCTGGCACCAAATAACAATTATTCAAGTTTATAACTAATCCTGATGGTATGTGGAGAGGTAGCGTTCCGACGGCGATCACATCAACGCTTGATCCATTGCCGACATGCATCTTGACCTCACCCCTTGCTAGAGGTCGCTTGTTCCGCAGCCCCTGATTTGAGTTACAAATATTAGCAACTGAACCGGTATCAAATACCCAGGTGCTACCACGAGTACTAGTCAAGTACACGTCAATAACATGTATATCATATATACCTTTATTTGCCTTGCCGTCCTTCTTGTCTGCCAAATACTTGGGACAGTTGCGCTTCCAGTGGCCAGTCCCCTTGCAATAATAGCACTCGGTATCAGACTTAGGGCCAACTCGGGGTTTATTCAAGGCACGGCAACCGGCTTGCCACCCTTCTTTCCCTTCTGTTTACCCTTCTTGTCTTTCTTGAAACCAGTGGTCTTATTGATCATCAACACTTGATGTTCCTTCTTGATCTCCACTTCTGTAGTTTTAAGCATTGACAGAAGCTCAGGGAGAGACTTCTTCATGCCTTGCATGTTATAGTTCATCACGAAGCTCTTATAGCTAGGTGGCAGAGACTGGAGAACACGATGGATGCCTAAGTCAATGGGAATCGTTATTCCCAAGGACACAAGCTTATCGGCGTAACCCGACATATCTACAGCAGTATGGGTGTCGAAAATCATTTTCAACTCACCCATTGTATCAAAGCATTGCCGTTTTCAAAACGCTTTCGAAGTTCTGGCTCTAGCCCATACAATATGCTGCAATGGACTAAGTTGTGTTCCTCCTGACAAGTCTGATAGACATTCTTTTCCTCGTTAGGGGCATCATTGAATGGTGGGGGGCCTAGCGGCGCTTCTAGCACATATTGCTTTTGTGCAGCAGTGAGGAGAATCCTCAAATTCATGGCCCAGTCGGTAAAGTTGCTACCGTTCATTGCAAGTTTATCTTTCTCCATGAACACATTGAAATTAAAAGCAGGTGGTGCCATCTACAATAGAATTTGTAAAGTTTAGACTAAGTTTATGATAGATTGAGTTCAACTAATCCAAATTAAGAATGAACTCCCACTAAAAAACGACATCCCTTGTGCCTTTTTGGTGATTACATGAACCAAATCCACTACACCAAGTCCGATCATCAAGTGAGTCGGTGTAGCTTCAAAGGAGAGCATCAAATGGGCATCATATCTTTCATATGAATCATGCTTAACCTTTCGGTCCGTGTTCCGAGGCCATGTCTGTACATGCTAGGTTCGCCAAGTAAGAACCTTAGTACTCGTGTGTGTAAACTGTCTTACACCCGAAATATGATCGTGGATCCAAGAACACCCGATCATCACGTGATGTCTTGGATCGACGAAACATAATCGGTGCATACTTAAGGGAGAACACATTTTTATCTTGATATCTAAATGATGGATCATCTTATTATGCTAGTAAAACGCCAAACAAGCAATATAAGATGCAACAAACATCACATGTTAATAAGTGAAATGATATGGTTCTTGCACTTGATCTCCATCATGTGCATCATGGTATGATCCTCATCATTCCTGTATGTGTAAGCCAAGGTCTATGGAACTTATACGTTATGTATGTTGTAAGAGTATCGACTTATACTTTCACTTACAACATCACCATATCATGACACTAGCCCAGCAACAATCTAAACTAGACGCCTCTAATTTATACATTGCAAGTTTTATGTGGCTTAGGGCTTTCAAAAATAGAACTGTTCTTACCTATGAACATGAATGATGTCTACGCACTTCTATTCTTGTTGACAGTTGTTGGGCCTCCAAGTGCAGAGGTTTGTAGAACAGCAGCAATTTTCCCTTAAGTGGATTACCCAAGGTTTATCGAACTTAGCGAGGAAGTGGTCAAAGGTATCCCCTCTCAAGCAACGCTGTAATCAACATACAAGAAGTCTCTTGTGTCCCCAACACACCCAATATAGGTGCACTAGTTCGGCAAAGAGATAGTGAAATACAAGTGGTAACGGTGCCATAAAATAACTTGACGGTGAGGCAAAGACTAAAGGCAACAAGAAGGAAGCAAGCAAACATGCAATAGATCTAGTAGCAAACGGTGTTTCAATGCTTAGAAACAAGGCCTAGGGATCATAACTTCACTAGTGAACACTCTCTCATATAAATATCCTCTCTTCATGATACTACTCTTAACTACTCTCTGGTTGGACACTCTAATCCAAGGTAGGGCTATAACATCACACCTCAAAGTCTGCCTTCCCCAATCTAGATAACCCCACACTGTTACCTTGAGCACTAGATGGTTCCAACAAACACCACAATTTCATAGAGACATCCAACTCCAAATATAACTCATAACAAATATTCAATCTAGCCAAAGTGCCACACACGGTATGGCCGCTGTCACTTTCACACAAGTGGGGAAAAGCATAGATCTATTAAAGCACAAAGAGTATTTATGTAGACTCAAGCCTAAGTGCCACCATGGCATGCATGCTGTCACTTTCGCACACATGGGTAGAGCAGAGATCTAATGAAGCGCTTGAGTAGCAAGGTAGATCTACTTGATTACAAAGATCATGACCACAATATCATGCATAGAGAGAGAGAGATGAACACATAGCTACCGGTAGAGCCCTTAGACTCGAGGAAGAACTACTCCCTCCTCATCATGGGAATCAGCAATGGTGATGAAGATGGCGATGGAGATCGATGGAGATGGCTCCAGGGGCACTTCCCCGTCCCGGCAGGGTGCCGGAATAGAGATTTATGTCCCCCAAATCTCCCCTTTGGTGGCGGTGACGCTAGAGAGGTTTTCGTGGATTTCTTCTGGTTGCCCTAGGGTTTTTGGGTCGGAGTCTTCTTATAGGCGCAAGAGTCAAGGTCGGTGGGGGTCTAGGGGCCCACCCCCTATGGGCGCCTCCAGGGGGTGCGGCCACCATGTGGCCCCTCCGGCTCTGCTTCGTGGTTCTGTGTTTCTCCGGGAAAAATAATGACTTTGGCTTTTGTCCCGTCCAATTCCGAGAATATTGATTTTCCGCCTTTCTGGAACCAAAAACAGAAGAAAACAAGCAACTGGCACTGTGGCATCTTGTCAATAGGTTAGTTCCAGGAAGTGTATAAAAATACCTCAAAGTGTATATAAAACATAAGACAAATGATACAAAACAAGCATGGAGCATCAAAAATTATAGATACGTTTCCGTGATATCAAGCATCCCCAAGCTTAACTCCTGCTCGTCCTCGAGTAGGTAAGTGATAAAAAGAATAATTTTTGAGGTGACATGCACCATCAAAACCAAGATCAAACCATTTGCAAGCATTGAAAGCTAGGATCAAAGAACTCTAAACATGTGCATGAAAGATGGAGTTATAACAATAGGACATAGTAACTATGCATGCAACATGAAAGGCTACAAACAAAGATCATGAATAACATGCATTGAAAAACGTTTGTTTGTTTCACATACAAAAAACATAGCATAGTGGCAATCAACTTGTCCCTCATAGAGTAGCAATATAGATGCATAGGACACCTTCAAAGTTCATAAGGGTGACTAGAAACAAATAGCACAAGAACAAGTAATATCACAATATGCATCAATCAATAAGCTTTGGGACACTGCACACAAAATGACAACTATGCTCTCTTAATGGTGCCTAAAAGTAGGAGGTGGAGACTCAATAATGGTGGAAAAAAGGCCTTTTTATAAAGGAAGCAGGGATTTCAAGTTTCAAAAAGAGATTCCAAAAATTATGTTACTTGTTAGCTTTGAGCCCTCATTGCCCCTATCATAAGCATCTTGAAGTGATTAAGGTTAAAGTGAACAAAGATGGAGTATATGCTTGACGAAGTATAAGTTGGCAATCTCAAGTCCCTTGAATACGAGGGCCACACCTCATGCTACTCAACTTTAGTCACCTGTAAGTTCTTGCATTGTAAGTATTTGCATCTCATTGAGAACCGCCACTGGGGTACCCCTTGCACATGGTACCGGAGCTATCCCATAACCAAAATGACAAGGCAAGCATACAATGAGCATATCAGCAATCTTCTTATTTACTATGGGAATATGGTGCTTTTTTCTCTTTTTCCACTTTTCTCAATGTGTCTCTTTTTTTATAAGAAGAATGCTTCATAGATGTCACTATGGTGATGCTGCAAGTTTCCACCGTGATTAGGCATGGCTTAGGCTAGCGGCCCAGGCGTTTCTCTAAAAAAAAATACAAACTCCATGGACTTACAAGTTCCCTTTTTATTTCACACCGGTGACATCCATAGACAAAAGAGCATGATATCAATTGAGTACAAAGTATAAGTGCAATGTTGAAAACGTTCCCCGTGACAGCACGGTTCTGCTAATTCCAACGTATAAGTGTAAGCATATACAACAAAGATGACACAATGGTTCAAGTTTATTAGGGGCAAGGAATATAAAGTGTGCCATCAAGTTTGTGAGGGATTTAATCACTAAGTTCTCACATAACAAAATAGTTTTTAATTGGAAGATAGCTGAAAACAAGAATATACTTGGAATGGTGTAACACACCATGCATAGGACTTTATAGTGGACACTTTGGAATAACTTGTTTTCTTGGGAGTTGGAAGCATGAGTAGAGCTTACTCATACAATTGGAGGCTAGCAAAAGACTGGAAGCAACCAACTAAAAGAGCAAAAACGGCCATAATCATGCAGAGCGACAAAACATTACTAATCAAAGCATAGAGTGGTACTACAAGTCAAGGACTAAATGCTCATAGAGGCTAAGGTGACTGGTTCAAAGTCATAACATGGTGTGAGCATGTTCCAAGTCAACCCAAACAAAGCATCAAAGGAGAATACCACAATACTATGCTTTTGTATGCTAAAACAACGCATGATTCCTTCAAGGCACATTAAGCAATCCTAATTGTTTGGAACAAGTCATACTACAGCAATAATCACTAAGAATAAGGTCAAACAACACCTACCATGACATGATAAAGTCTAAGCCACAGTCAGAATAAACTCCCTTTTGTACCAATTAATCATGAAGCTTCCTACTCTTTCCCAACACCAAACAACTTATTTGAAACAACTCACAAAGATAATGATCAATAAAGATCAGTGAGCATGTCTCACAAATCCACAAAGAAGAACTAAAATGTTCTAAGCTAAAAGCACACGAAAACTAAGGTTGAACGCAGTGCTAGCAAAAATGAACACTCACAAAACAATAAGAGTGAAAACTAGAGTGTTCTAGGCAATGGAAACAGAGTGTGTCTCTCTCCAAAAGAAGCGTGGTGTAACCAACCAACTTACTCAAGCAAACTAAGCAAACGAAAACCAAAAACAAAAACTAAGACGCTCCAAGAACAACACAACAATGCATGAAACAATAAAAATGAAGTGTCTAGAAAGACCTGAGATTTTTATTGATGAAGAAGGGGATGCCTTGGGCATCCCCAAGCTTTGACGCTTGTACCTCTTGGATATTTATTGGGTGACACCGGGGTGGCATCCCTAATCTTGAGCTTTTTTCCATTCTTCATCTCATTACATCATTCTCTCTCTACACCTGAAATTTTTCCTTCATACAAAACTTCACACAATCTTCATTAGCAACATTAGTGTATTCAAAAGATATTAGACCCTTAGGCAAAGCTTTGGAATAGCAAAACTTTTCACTAAAAACACAATCTACTGTATCAACTCCTTCAAAAATCTCAAATCCCCAAAAGAGAAATCAAAAAGGAATCAATAAGAAGCAAATGCAAATAATGACAGAAATCTGTCAAAACAGACCAGCAGGTAGAAACTGATTTTTTTGAAGACCTTCTGTTCCTCAAATCAAAACGTGTTGAACTAACAAAAGTTATCTAACATACTGGGGGATTTATTCGTAAATTATCAGCTCAATCCGATTTACAGAGACTCCTCACGAATTTTTATCGTGGAGGACAGAAATCTGTTTCGGGACAGCAACTCCCCAAATCTTACTTCCCTCTCATTAGAGGTCATTCTTGGCACAAAAAGCAAACAAAAAGGATAAGGAGAGGTCATTACTGAAGTAATAACTCCCAAGACTCAAGAAAACTCTTGGGTTATCTCCCAACAAGTAATTTTCTTTAACGCCTTTAAGTTAGGCTTGATAGTTTGTGAAGATGCTCACATAAGAAATATGAATTGATTTAAAAGAGAGCGTCAAGAAGCAAATTCAAAACACATTTAAGTCTAACCCACTTCCTATGCATAGGAATCTTGTAAAGAAACAAGTCATGAAAGCACAAAACAACAAGCATAGGAAAGCAAAACAAGTGCAACTTCAAGATTTTCAACATAAAGAGGGGAAACTTAATATTTTTGAGATGCATAAGACCATGTTTCCCTCTCTCATAATAACTATCAGTAGCAACATGAACAAAATTAACAATATAACTATCACATAAAACATTCTTATCATGAGCCACATGCATAAAATGATTATTACTCTCCACATAAGAATAGCCATTCTTATTAATTGTAGTGGGAGCAAATTCAACAAAATAGCTATCTTCCCAAGTGTGTTCATTTGGAAACATATCATCATTGGAAGGAACATGGATAGCACTAATAGCACAACAATTACTAATATTATCATTTTCAGAATTGGTGCCAAAGAGATTTTCAATATCAAAAGTAGTGTGCTTTTCCCAATCATGATCACTAATATAGGTGACAGGCATAGGAACAACATCTAGTTCAGACTCATCAGCAAAAACTATGATAGGAGCAACATGCTTAGTGGAAGATACTGTTTCCTCTCTCCTTTTACTCCTCCTCCTCTTCTTCTTCTTCTTCTTCTTCTTCTCCTTTTTAGGAGGGAGAGGCTTGAAAGGAAGCTTCTCCACATACCCTGGTTTTATTGTTAGAGACAACAGAAGAAACTTTGGAGGATTCCTCCTTTTCATTAATAAGAATAAAACTCATATCAGTCCTGTCATATTTTGGTAAAATATCATCTTTTATAAGATTTTGTATGTAAGTATTCACGTGGCAATTACCAACACAATAAATATGACACCCATGCAGGACGCAATTCATACCAAAAGAACTCATGTCTACCAAAGAAGTTTTCCTTGATAACTCTTCACACCCCCAAAACAAAGTTCATCATGTTGATTATCATTGATCGTGTTATCACAATACAAGCTTGAAGTACTCATTGGATTAGAAAGGTCATTAGTATGGCCTAAGCATTGAAAATTGAAATGACCCACTTCATAGCAGAGTTCACAAATAAAAGGATAGAGGTACAATTTTTTCCAAGATCATTTAGAGCCTTATACCATGTTCTGATTTTTCATTCCAGTGGGTGATACATTATTCTTCCTCTATTTTATTCTTCTCACAAGGTCTATGCATACCACAAAAATTAACAAGCTTATAAGAAATAGTACTTTCAGAAGTTTGAGCATGTTTATTGCAATCATTAATAACATTTTCATTTTCCATGCAAGTGTATTTAAAATGTTCATGATACATGTCCCATTTTTCTTTAGGAGAATTTATATGGGAAGCAAAGGCTCTATAATATCTAACAAGAATTTTAGGATCAAGACCATATTTAGCACTAAGCTCTTGAAAATCAGCAGTTTCAGCAAAAGACTTAATGCAGTCATACTCATAGTTTATACCTGGTCCTTTACCTTTGTCGTTATCCCAATCTTCATTATTGCTTTGAATTGTTTCAAGAAGATCCCACTTAGCTTTGACCTTCTTACTTGTGAAGGATCCCTCTGAACAGGTATCTAGATAGTCCTTGTAATGTCCTGAAATCCTTGCATAAAAATTATTGATAATAATATTACTAGGGAGCTCATGAATGGGACATTTGAGCATTAGTGACTTCAATCTCCCCCAAGGTTGGGCAATACTTTCTCCCTCATGAGGATGAAAATTATAAATATAATTCCTATCTTTATGAATTTCATGAGGATGATAAAATTTAGAATAAAAGAGAGATTCAAGTTCCTTCCACTCCAAATGATGATGATCATCTAGTAGCTCATACCACTCCCTTGATTTGTCCCTAAGTGAGAAAGGGAATAGCTTCCTCTTAACTTGGTCCATTGAAATACCTGCACACTTGAACAACTCGCATAATTCATGTATAAAGAGTAAATGATAACTAGGATGGACAGTTCCATCTCCAAAATAGCAGTTATTCATAACGCGTTCAACAATTTCAATAGGTATTTTAAAAGGGACACTTTCAGTATGTGGATTTAAAATATCACAAGTATAATTAGAATTACCACATATGGGAGATAAAGTATCATCAGAGCAAATTTTCTTCCCTAAATCTGGGGAACTAAAAATATCTTTCTCATAAAAACAAGCTTCCCCAAACATAGACGTTTCCATACCATTAGTAAAAATGGTGTTCAAAAAAATTCATACTAATAACATTGCTATTAGCATGCAAAGAAAGTTCCATAGGTTTTTTAATTTTCTTTTCAAACCACTCAAGTTCTAACTTAGGAAAAATACTAAAAAGCTCTCTAATTTTGTTGTTGTTTTTCCATTAAGCCTCACTAGTGAAAACAAGAAACAAAAAGACAAAATTGCAGAATCTAAAGGGAATAACTTCGAGCACTCACACCGGAGGATGTGAGTACCTTTTACCTTACCTCCTCGGCAACGGCACCAGAAAAGAGCTTGATGTCTACGCACTTCTATTCTTGTAGAACAACATCAAGTTTCCCTTAAGTGGATTACCCAAAGTTTATCGAACTTAGCGAGGAAGTGGTCAAAAGTATTCCCTCTCAAGCAACCCTGCAATCAAGATACAAGAAGTCTCTTGTGTCCCCAACACACCCAATATAGGTGCACTAGTTCGGCAAAGAGATAGTGAAATATATGTGGTAACGGTGCTAGGAAATATCTTGACGGTGAGGCAAAGACTAAAGGCAATAAGAAGGAAGCAAGCAAACATGCAACAGATCTAGTAGCAAACGGTGTTTCAATGCTTAGAAACAAGGCCTAGGGATCATACTTTCACTAGTCAACACTCTCTCATATAAATATTCTCTCTTCATGATACTACTCTTAACTACTCTCCGGTTGGACACTCTAATCCACGGTAGGGCTATAACTGCACACCTCAAAGTCCGCCTTCCCCAATCTAAATAACCCCACACTGTCACCTTGAGCACTAGATGGGTCCAACAAACACCACAATTTCATAGAGACATCCAACTCCAAATATAAATCATAACAAATATTCAATCTAGCCAAAGTGCCACACACGGTATGCCCACTGTCACTTTCACACACGTGGGGAAAAGCATAGATCTATTAAAGCACAAAGAGTATTTATGTAGACTCAAGCCTAAGTGCCACCATGGCATGCAAGCTGTCACTTTCACATACATGGGGAGAGCAGAGATCTAATGAAGCACTTGAGTAGCAAGGTAGATCTACTTGATTACAAAGCTCATGACCACAATATCATGCATAGAGAGAGAGATGAACACATAGCTACCGGTAGAGCCCTTAGCCTCAAGGAAGAACTACTCCCTCCTTATCATGGGAATCAGCAATGGTGATGAATATGGCGATGGAGATGGCTTCGGGGGAACTTCCCCATCCCGGCAGGGTTCTGGAATAGAGACTTTCTGTCCCCCGAATCTCCCCTTCAGTGGCGGCGGCGCTACAGAGGTTTTCGTGGATTTCTTCTAGATGCCCTAGGGTTTTTGGGTCGGAGGCTTATTATAGGCGCAGGAGTCAAGGTCGGTGGTTGTCCAGGGGGCCCACACCCCCTATGGGCGCCTCCAAGGCTTGCCCGCGCCTAGGGGGGTGCGGCCACCCTGTGGCCCCCCTCCGGCTCTGCTTCGTGGTTCCGTGTTGCTCCGGGAAAATAATGACTTTGGCTTTTGTCCCGTCCAATTCCGAGAATATTGATTTTCTTCCTTTCTGGAACCAAAAATAGAAGAAAACATGCAACTGGCACTATGGCATCTTGTCAATAGGTTAGTTCCAGAAAGTGTATAAAAATACCTCAAAGTGTAGACAAAACATAAGACAAATGATACAAAACAAGCATGGAGCATCAAAAATTATAGATACGTTTCCGACGTATCAGTGAACCACAATGAGGATAACCAAATTGTTGACAACTCGTTGCAAATTAGATATTTACTATAGTAGGAGAGACAGACACCCGCTAGCCACTTATGCAAAACTAGTTGCATGTCAAGTGTGGAACAGGTCTCATGTGCAAGGACATGTAAAGTTTGTCCGGGCCGCTTCATCCCACTATGCCACCAATATCCAAAGTACAACTAAGAAAGAATAACATGATCATCATTGCCCACATATACATATGTGTACTATCCGTGCAAAGCATCTACGCATAGATCCGGCTCTGATACCACTGTAGGGTTCACAACATAGAAAACAAAAAATTCCTACGATGGGAACAACTATGTACCAAGATCTATCTACTAGATACAAGCAACGGGCGGATATACATCTGTAGAGAACATACCCTTGAAGACCAACAAAGCTTAACTAGGTTGAACTCGTGGTTGATGTAGACGAACTCTTGCCGATCTCAAGATCGAGAGGAAGTCCTAGCGCTACAAATCAGCGGCGCATCCGTGCTCGCACACACGTCCGAGGCACTGAGCAACATCCGCCTCCTTGCTCCAGCGATGCAGCGTCAGCACAACTCTTTCTTGCCGAAAAGCCACTAGGAACATGTATCTCGCTAGTCCGAGACCATGGGGAATAAATACTAGAGGGGGAGAGAGATCCTTCACGAGGAGGTGTGAGTGAGAAGTGAGGACGGGGGCTCCTTTTATAGGAGTAGGGGGGCACCCAAGGGGGTGGCCGCCGGACATGGGGGCTGCCCCCTCCCCTCCTTCAATCATGTGGGTGGAAGCTCCACTCACAAAATGCCCCTTCAATTTTCTCCACTCAAAATCCCACTCAAATTTACCATTAAGTTTCCACCAAATTCAATGCAAACTCTTATTAAATAAAACTCCTTTTATTTATTCAGAATCTTGTCAATTACTTTAATGACAAACATTCACATATAACCCCTTGCTAGTATTTCATTTCACATGCAGAAACACTTTCTGCAATTTCACCCGACACTAGTTTCGGTATCTAATGAAATAAATTTCTGCGCTTTGTTATTCTTTTCAGCACGAAACTATTTGCTCCAAATGGTGTCGGTGTCTCTTAAGTGTGTCACCCTACGGTTCGCGAATAATGCGGACATGATCGAGACCCCTCTCAGATCAATAATCAGAAGCAGGACCAGGAGATCCATACTGACTCCCACACATTCAACGATGACTTTCTTGTGATCGTGAGAACCTTTTATGCTAGTATCTTAATCCCTTTGTCTCATGATATATTACATGTCCGAATTTTGATCATCGGTATATCCATACCTAGTTTGATCTCGTTACTAACATGTACTCTTTTCTCGTTCCCGTGATATAACATTCTAGTGATCAAATCACTTGCTTGCAAGCTAATCAATGTGATATCACCGAGAGGGCCCAGAGTATATCTATCCGTCATCGGGATGAACAAATTCCACTCTCGATCCATGGGCCTCAACATAACACTTTAGTAGTATTGAACCCATCTTTATAATCACCCCGTTACGGTGTGATGTTTGATGTTATCAAGATACTCTTCCAGTGTTAGCGATTGACATGATCGCATGGTCTAAGGATTAGGATTACTTTGTATGATGTTATAGCAATATAAACTCAATGACTTTGATCGTAATGCTATACTTCGGATGAATGTTCATCACACCATTCCAATAATGTTGTGACCTTGTTGTTACCAATATCCAATGTCCATGATTAGGAAACCTTGATCATCTTGTTAATCAACGAGCTAGTTTATAAGAGAGGCATAACTAGGAACTTTCTTTTTGTTTATTAAACACACTTGTATTAACGTTTCCATATTAATACAATTATAGCATGAAAAATAAACATCTATCATATACTTGGAATATACATAATAACCACTTTATTATTGCCTCTCAGGGCATATTCCCTTCAAAGATGCCACAGTGCCAGTTGCCTATTTTTTTTTGTTTTTGGTTCTAGAAAGGCAGAAAATCAATATTTTCAGAATTGGATGGGACAAAATCCAAAGTAAATATTTTACCGTGGGGAACATGGAGCCAGAGTACGAGACGGAGGGGATGCACCAGGGGGCCACACCCCCTGGCGGCGCGAGCTAGGGCGCGCCTGGGGGGTGTGACCACCCTGGCCACCCCCCTGCCTCGCCTCTTCGCCTATAAAGACCCCCGGATGCAGAAACCCTAAGTACCTAATCAATATTCCACAAAACCGTCTATAGCCACCGCCACCATCGTCCCTAGATTGGGGGATCTGAAGCTCTTCCCGGCACCCTGCCAGAGGGGAGATCACGCCGGAGGCCTTCTTCTTCATCATGCCAGCCTCCGGTATGAAGTGTGAGTAGTTCCACCTTGGACTACTGGTCCATGTAGTAGCTAGATGGTTGTATCTCCTCCTTTGTGGTACCATGTTTAGATTTTGTGAGCTCTATTCATGATCAAGATCATCTATTCGTAATCATGCATGTTGTGTTTGCGGGGATCCGATGGATATTGAGATTACTATGTCAGATTGATTAATGGTTTTGTCTTTTTGATTCTATCATGTCTGTGTAGTTTGAGATCTTGCATGCTCTCCGTTTCTAGTATCTATCTTGGCCAAGTAGATGCTAGTGACTCCAAGAGGGGGTATTTATGCTTGATAGTGGGTTCATGCCTCTATTTAATCTAAGAGAAGTGACAGAAATCTCTAAGGTTGTAGATGTGTTGTTGCCACTAGGGAGAAAACAATGGTCTCTTGTTCATGGAATAAGTGGATTGTTTACCTTACACACTTTGCTTAAAGAAGTTATCCATTGCTTCCAACTTAATACTGGAGGGGGTTCGGATAATAACGTGAAGGTGGATTACTAGTCATAGATGCAGTTGGATGGCGGTCTATGTATCTTGTTGTATTTCCCAATCAAATCTCATAGGATCATGAATGTCTAGTATTACATTGTTATGCCTTGCTCAGTCCTGTTAATTGCCCTGCTGTAATTTGTTTACCCAGCATGCCATGTTTGTTTATTTTAAGGAGAACACCTCTAGTGAACTATGGACCCCAGTCCAATCTTTACCATTGATACATCTTCCACTGTTATTGTTTACTTTCTACAAACCACTATTACCTTCCACACGATACAGTTAATCATTTGTTACAGCAACCGGTGAGATTGACAACATCACTATTCGTTGGGGCAAAGTCTTGAGTTTGTGTTGTGCAGCTCTCCAAGTTGCTAGCAACACCTTTGTGACATTTCCTTCATCCTACTGGTTCGATAACCTCGGTTTCTTACTGAGGGAATACTTGCTGCTGTGCTCATCACACCTTGCTCTTGGGGTCTCCCAACGAAGCGCTACCACGCGCCATCATTTTGACGACCATCGGTATGGCTGGAACCCGCCCGTACAACATGAACGTACGATGTGTTAGCAACTTCGTCTCATAAAATAGATCGACTTTCATGAAGGAGGTATACGCATAAAGAGAACACAACAACCGCCACATAGTCTAGAAGAGAGGAAGAAGATATCTAGAGAGAGAAAAGGCTTCTCCCTTCAATCTTCTCCAAGATCTTCAAGCTCTAGTTCATCCATTCACCCATCATACCCCTTGTAAAATTTGGGGACATCCCTTGGAGAGAAAGAAGAAAAAAGTGCCAAAAATAAAAAAGGATGTTTATGATAGGGGCAATGGCAACACATGCTTACCAGCCTTTGTCTTGGGCTACATAACTTCAAAATTTATTTTATCTCTACTATTATTTATTTAATTCAAATATTTATCACATGCTACCTATCACTTCTTCCCGAGTCAAAATTCTTTTCAAAAGACCAAATTTAGGAAAAATTCCTTCACACACATATCTTGCACATGCACTTAAGTTTGATTAATGGTCCTATGTTTGGAGATATGCCCAAGAGGAAATAATAAAACAGTTATTATTATATCTTTGTGTTTATGATAAATGTTTGCATAACATGCTATAATTGTATTAACCGGAAACATTAATACTTGTGTGTTTTGTAAACATAAAAGAGTCCCTAGTAAGCCTCTTATTAAACTAGCTTGTTGATTAATAGATGATCATGGTTTCCTAATCATGAACATTGGATGTTATTAATAACAAGGTCATATCATTAGAACAATGATGTGATGGACACACTCCTATAGTCAGCATAGCATAAGATCAAGTCATTTAGAGTTAGTTTGCTATAAGCTTTCAAATACATAGTAACCTAATCCTTCGACCATGAGATCATGTTAATCACCATCACCGGATGGATGCTTTGATGACATCAAACACCACTTCGTAACTGGGTGGTTATAAAGGTGGCATTAGGTATTCTGAAAGTATGTGTTGAGGCACATGGATCAAGAGTGAGATATGTACATCCATATGATGTATAGATATACTCTGGGCCCTCTCGGTGGAATGTCATCCAATTGGCTTGCAAACATGTGACTACGTCACAAGGGATGTCATATCACGAAATGAGTAAAGAGTACTTATTGGTAACGAGGTCGAACTAGGTATAAGGGATACCGACGATCAAACCTCGGATAAGTGAAGTATCACGCGGCAAAGGGAACCGGTATCGTATGTAAATGGTTCATTCGAACACAATGTAATCATAGAAATATGTGGGAGAAATAATGTATTTTCATATTCCTCTAATCGTTATTGATCGGAGAGGTGTCTCGATCATGTCTGCATAGTTCACGAACCGTAGGGAGACACTGTAACATCCCAGCATTAGAGCTTAGAAATAATCTAAACCCAGATGTGTGCATTGCATTCATGCATAGAAAATCCGAATAATTTTGGAGCTTTTAAACAGAACTTGTCAAAGTTATTGGAGCTTCTCTCAACTTGATGGAATTGAAATAGATCCTCAAGTTGACTGCGATAAGTTTCAATATGACCTTTGCTAAAACCTTATTTTGGGTAAGGGAGATTTGATCTAAGGGTAGATCAAATGTAATAAAAGTTAAACCCTAATACATTATGATTTATATTTGATCCTTAGGTGATCATATTATAGTATTCAATATAATTAATCATAAGTACCAAGTTAAGGATATATGTAAGATCCCTCCTTTGTAAAGGAAAGGATCCCTGTGATTGCAATGCTAGTCCCTGGATCAATGCTAGCATCCACAGTTTAAGATGAAGTACACAGATACAAAGGTCGTTTATTACATTCATTCCAGAGATAAAACATAGTCTTTTACAACTCAGGGCCAAAGGCCTAATACAAGAGTTTATGGAATAAGTAAATAAACATAAGTCCTCATCTTCATGTGCCACAGGCAAGCATGTTGAGTGTAGACTCATGACTCCTACTCATCATCGGAGTATCCTGCAACATCACAAGTTACAGCCATAGAGGGTCAATACTTTGGAATAGTATTGGCAAGTGATACCTTAGTAAATTTTAAGTGGACTCTATTACTATATGCATTTTGGCTAAGTGTAGCTTGGCTTGCTTTGCTCAAAAATAGATTTTTCCTATTAGTTGAAATCACTAAGTTTTTCTTTGTCAAAAAGCTTCCCAAGAAACCACCAATAGACATTGGGGTCCTTCACCCTTGTTCACCCACAAGTTTTACTTAGAAGTTGGAGTGATGAGATTCTTGTAGCTTCCATGTCTTGATGCTCATGTTGTCCATTGCCATGGACTTGGCTAAGTACTTAGATTTTCCATCTGCAGAGGTTGTGCACTTTCCCCACCAGACTTGGTTTCCCAAGACAGGACCTTTCAGAAGCCTTTCCTTAGTCAAATGGACGCGTTCCAACCTATCATTCCTACTACCACCAACTGTCCAAGTGACTAAGTTCTAGCAACCTATATGATCATGGCAGAGCCCATATTGCCAAGTGGTTGCACTGTAAGCTTTCTCAACACTTGGCCTCCAAATCCCTTTGTGCCTGGGTGGCATACCACAAGTGAGATACACAAGCCAAATCCATGGCCTTGTGTAACCACTCAACCAAAAACCACCATTCAAGTCCCATTCCACCCAGGAAGTTCATTGTCTTAGTTGTTTTATTAAGAAAAGCATGAGTCCCAAAGGACTTAGAATTTTTTCACCATAGCATGTGCTTACTTTGCCAACCCTTGTTTTCTACTAGCTAGGCTAAGCATGGCATAGTATCTTAACTTAGGAAAATTCCCTAGCAATTCTACAATTCTACAACTACATAGGATTTCCCAACATAGCATTTGGCAAAAGTAGCATGCAAGATTTAGCAAAAATAATTCTAATGCTTATCCAAAATAAAGGGTGGAAAATATCATGAAGTATCACTTGCCTTGGTAATGGGGAGAGTAGCACTCTTCACAATCACAGTCACTAGCAAAATCTACACAAAAATTTGTAGCATACAATTACACACAATTTATATATACAATCAAAAATATGAATGCATGCATGCAAGAAATTACTAAGTGATGATTTTGAAAACTCTACCAAGCAAGTGCATGATACAGAAACATAACAAGTCACAAAGTTTGCTAACTAAACTTATTTAGCCCTAAAACAATTTGCTAAACAAAAACTATACTCAAAATGGACCTAAACATGTTTCTGCATACAAAGTCATTTTAACAGATACTATTTGTTAAACACATTGCAGATTCAGAAAGGCCTTGATTCACTGATTCCAACGGTATAAAGTTTGCAAAATTCTAACGTGGCAATCAAAAGTTATAGCCGATTGAAATTTGGATCTAAATCTGATTTGAATTCTGTTTTTGATTTAAATTCTAGCCACGCGTCGTGTTTCTATTGGCGCGTACCGCTTCGACTGTATCGAGATCTGCGGGCCGTAGGATCTAAGTGAGATCTGGCGGCTCAGATGCGCGCTTACCTCTTCGCCCACGTTCTAATCTACGCCGTAGGATCTACATCTGACGCTCCTAATCGTCCTGACCATACACGAGCGGCGCTAGCGGCGTTGACTGGTGGTGGCGCGTCTGACCGCGGCGGTGCTGGCGCTCTAGGTCGCCTGGGAAGGAAGGGAGGCGCTTACTAGAACTGCTGTGGCGTGCTGAAGCTTGACGTGGTGTTGGTTTGCGGAGGGGTGCGCGGAAACGGTCTCTGGAGCTCGTCGGAGTTGCGGGCGGCGTCGGTAGCTTGCAGTCGTGGTCCTTGCCGAGGTTTGGTGTCGCCCTAGCACGAACCAGTGGCATCAGGATTTGCGCAAGACATAGGCGAACAAGCTCGCGTGAAGGAGGGGGCAAGGGGCCCTCGGGTTTTACCTTAATTGGTCGCCGGAGTTTATCGGCGGTGCTGGTGGTTTCGGTCGCGAACGGAGGCGACGACCTTGGTCACGAGCAGGCAAAAGGAAGGTATCAGCGTAAGCGCGAGATCATTCCGAACATCCTTGTTTGAACCAGAGAGAGAGGGGTGGTCGAGGCTCACCGTAATTGGCCGCCGGAGTTGTCGGTACTGCGGGGTTTCGAGGGCAATTGCACGCATCCTGGTGGCGGAGTGAGCGAGGAGAGGGGGGGAAATGCTTGCGGGGCAGAGGGGTTTAAGTAAGCCTAGGTGCAACAGGAAACACTTGCGGAATAATGGGCAATTACACCGCGCCATTACCGGCCTTGACAGCAGCAGCGACGTGGTCGCGGGCATGGTTTGAGGAAGACGAGGGTGACGTGGACGGGGCCCGCTGGTCAGCGAAATAAACAGAAGGGGCGTGGGGTCTGGCTGTTAGTGGCTGAATGGGTGTGCTCGCGCGTGAGAGAAGAAAAGAGATGCCCCGGGTGGGCTTGCTGGGCCTGCTCCGTTGCTGGGCTAAAATGGCAGCGCTCGGCCTTTTCTATTTGTTTGCTTCTTTTCTTTTTCTGAAACGATTTTCTGAATTGGTTTTGATATGAATTCAAACTCTTTTTGAATTCAAACTTTTTCTGGGTTTTTGCAGGGTGCAGTAGTCTCCAATTTAGGCACACAAATAGGTGGTTTGCTAAGTAAGGGTTTGGTCAAGCTTGGGGATCAAAATAACAGAGACTAGGCATTTGGTTTGCAAAAATTTGAAAAATGGTTTTTGAATCTATTTCCAATTTGAAAACCTTGGTTTAAATTCTACACTCAAATCTATCCTCATAGAAGGCAAGCAACCAAGTTTCTAAACTTTCAAATTTTCAAATGATGATGGCCATTTGAATTTAATCTGCTCACATAAAATCATAGCACCATGTGCTTCTGTTTTCTGAAATGAGTTTGAATTTTTACCTCAAATCTATATGCATGCATGAATGATATGCAAACTTTGAAATTATGATTTTAGGGATGTTACAAATCTAACCCCCTTAAGGTGAATCTCGCCCTCGAGATTCGGATTGGCTAGCAAATAGGTGAGGGTGGTCTTTCCGAAGATCATCTTCTCTTTCCCATGTTGCTTCCTCTTCGGTATGATGGTTCCATTGCACTTTGCAAAATTTGATAGTCTTTGTTCTCGTGACTCTTTCTGCCGTCTCAAGAATCTTGATAGGCTTTTCTTCATAAGTGAGATCACTTTCTAGTTGAACTTCTTCCAAAGGTATGGTATCCTTCAAAGAAGACTCTTCCATTTCTGGGTGACATTTCTTAAGCTGACTCACATGAAATACATTATGGACTGCTGATAAAGATGCTGGCAGTTCAATTTCATAAGCCACTTCTCCCTTGCGACTCAGAATCTTGAATGCCCCAACATATCTTGGTGCCAACTTTCCTTTGACTCCGAATCTTTTCACTCCACGGAGTGGTGATACTCTAAGGTAGGCTCTATCACCGACTTCGTAGGTGACTTCTCTACTCTTAGGATCTGCGTAGCTTTTCTGTCGGGACTGTGCTATCTTCAACCTGTCCTTAACCAATTTGACCTTCTCTTCGGCTTCTTTGATAAGATCTGGCCCAAAAAAACTTCTTTCTCCCACACCATTCCATAACAATGGGGTGGTACATTTTCTTCCGTAGAGAAACTCAAACGGTGCCATCTCAATGCTGGCTTGATAGCTGTTGTTATAGGAAAATTCTGCGTAAGGCAGACTTTCATCCCAACTTGCTCCATAATCTAGGGCACATGCCCTCAACATGTCTTCCAGAATTTGATCAGTCCTTTCAGTTTGTCCATCGGTTTGAGAATGAAAAGCAGTACTGAATTCCAACCTCGTTCCCAATGACTCATGTAGTTGTCTCCAAAAATGGGAAGTGAATTGGGTTCCCCTATCGGACACAATACTCTTAGGCACACCGTGAAGGCATACAATTCTACTCATGTAGATTTTGGCTAACTTGGCACTTGTATAAGTTGTCTTCACGGGTATGAAATGGGCCACTTTAGTTAAGCGATCCACTACTACCCATATGGAATCATATCCTGATCTGGTCCTTGGTAATCCGGTAATGAAATCCATACCAATCTTGTCCCATTTACAATCAGGAATAGGTAGTGGTTGAAGCAAACCTGCTGGTTTCTGATGCTCTGCTTTTACTCTACTACACACATCACACAAAGCAATATGCTCGGCGATGTCTCTCTTGAGATTGTTCCACCAAAATCTTTCTTTCATGTCCATATACATTTTGGTGTTACCCGGATGAATAGAATACGGAGAGTTGTGGGCTTCTTGTAAAATCAGTTTCCGCATTTCCGGATCTTGTGGAACACAAATACGTTTCCCGTGCCATAAAGTACCTTGTTCGTCTACATGGAAATTTTTAGCTTTCCCTTGGCTAATATTTACCTTAATCTCTTCAATTTCTTTATCAGTCTTTTGAGCTTCTCGAATCTTGTCCAACAAAGTGGGTTGGACTTCTAAAGACATGAGATGTCCTTCAGGCACAATCTCCAATCTGAGTTCTTTGAATTGCTTACACAAATCATCTGGCAATTCTCCTTTGGTAAGGCCATTTACAAATACCTTACGACTTAGAGCATCCGCTACAACGTTTGCTTTACCGGGGTGGTATTGCAAACTTAAGTCGTAATCTTTGATAAGCTCTAACCATCTTCTTTGTCTCATATTGATTTCCTTCTGGGTGAAGATATATTTCAAACTCTTGTGATCGGTAAACACTTCACAACGCTTTCCCAAAAGGTAATGTCTCCATGTTTTGAGTGCATGGACGACAGAGGCTAACTCCAAATCATGAGTAGGATAGTTTACTTCATGAGTTTTGAGTTGTCTTGAGGCATAGGCCACAACTTTACCGTCTTGCATAAGTACGGCTCCCAAACCTTGATGAGACGCATCACAGTATACTTGGAAATCCTTTTCCAAATCTGGCAGACATAGAACCGGTGCTGTCACAAGTCTCTTCTTCAATTCTTGAAAGCTGACCTCACAACCTTCAGACCAAACAAACTTTTTTATCTTTCTTTAGTAATTCAGTCATGGGCTTAGCAACTTTTGAGAAATTCTCAATGAATCTTCTGTAGTAACCTGCTAGGCCAAGGAAACTGCGAACTTCTTTCACATTCTTGGGAGATTCCCATTCTGTCACAGCTGACACTTTAGCAGGATCAACTGCTACACCATCCTTTGTCATAACATGACCAAGAAAACCAACTTCCTCTAACCAGAACTCACACTTGCTGAATTTGGCATAAAGTTTATGTTCTCTCAACTTCTCAAGTATCATACGCAAGTGTCCTTCATGTTCTTCTTTGCTCTTAGAGTAAACTAAGATGTCATCGATGAAAACGACAACGAACTTGTCGAGAAATTCCATGAACACCTTGTTCATCATATTCATGAAGTATGCTGGAGCATTGGTTAAGCCGAATGGCATTACGGTATACTCATATAATCCATACCTTGTGGTAAATGCTGTTTTAGGTATGTCTTGCTCTCTTATCTTGAGTTGAAAATAGCCCGACCGGAGATCAATCTTCGAGAACACACAAGCTCCCTCTAGCTGATCAAACAAGTCATTGATCCTTGGCAAAGGATATTTGTTCTTGATAGTTACCTCGTTGAGTGAACGGTAATCTATGCATAATCTTTGGCTTCTATCTTTCTTCTCCACGAACAATACTAGGGCTCCCCAAGATGAAGAACTTGGTTGGATAAATCCTTTCTGCAACTGTTCGCCTAGTTGCTTCTTGAGCTCTTTCAGTTCATCAACTGACATTTTGTATGGTCTTTTTGCTATTGGTCCAGAACCTGGTAACAAATCTATCAGAAATTCCACATCTCTATCTGGTGGCATTCCTGGCAATTCTTCCGGAAATACATCCGGATACTCACATACAATTGGCACACTGTCCAGGCTAACCCCCTTAAGAGAATTTAGCATACTCTTCTTTGCTCCAAAGCTGGTCTTGAATCTGATCCTTTTATTATCCGGAGTTGTGAGTGAGACAGTATGGCTGGCACAATCTATCACTCCTTTGTACTTAGTCATCCAGTCCATTCCCAGAATGACATCCAAACCATGGGAGTTCAATATTATCAAGTTAACGGGAAACCTATACTTCCTGAATTCTATGACTAGGTCATGGCATCCTGAATTCACTATCATTTCTCCACCAGGAGAACTTACTTTTATAGGACACCCAATAGTTTCTACCGGTAGTTCATTTCTTTCAACAAATGCTCTTGATATGAATGAATGAGACGCACCAGTATCAAAGAGTACAAATGCTGGAATGGAATTGAGTCTGAACTTACCAGCAACAGCATCAGGCTCCTCATAGACCTCCTCCACATTGATGTGGTTAACTGTCCTTTCTGAAAAGGATTGGGCTTGTTAGGTCCTTCAACTTTCTTCTCAGGGAACTCATTAGCATAATGCCCCAGCTTCTTGCATTTGAAGCACTCAACCTGACTGATGTCTCTTTTGGCAGGCTGACTTCCACTTCCACTACCATTCCCACTGTGGTGGCTCTTGTGTCCACTCTTGTGGTTCTTGTACTTGTCATTGTCATGACTGCGGTGATGCTTGTTGTCATGACGGTTGTGGTTGTGGTGCTTGTTGAATTTCCCATGCTTATGGGATCCCGAGCTGCCACTGTCATCATAGTGAGATCGCTTGTGAGACGATCCCGAGCTGTGCTTGTCGGAGTGTTTCCTCTTCCTACTCTCGACTTGCTTCATTTTATTCTCCAAAATAGCAGCCTTGTCACATAGAGACTGATAAGTTGGAACATATGCCACAGACAACTGTAAGTTTAGCTCATCATTCAAGCCCTCCAGAAACTTTTCCTTTCTTTTCGCATCTGTGTCAACCTCATCCGGTGCATAGCGCGCCAGATTGTTGAACTCTTCTATATATTCAGCCACGCTGCGGTGGCGCTGCTTCAGGTTGTGAAACTCCTTCTTTTTCAGGCTCATCATTCCTGATGAGATATGAGCAGTGTGAAAGCCATCTTCAAAGATAGCCCAAGTCACCTCATCTAAAGGAGTGGTGATTTGAAAGTTGTCCCACCATGTGGCGGCTGGTCCTTCCAACAGATGTGCTGCAAATCTGACTTTTTCAGCGTCCGTGCAGCCCATGGTCACTAAGTCTTTGTTCACAGAACGTAGCCAGTCATTGGCCACCATGGGATCAGTCGTCCCCGAGAACTTAGCTGGCCTCAAACGCAGAAATCTGGTGAGCATATCAAAACCCGGAGGGTTGTTGTTGTTGTTGTTGGGGTTGTTGTTGTTGTTGTTATTCTAGTTTTGGATGAATGTTGTCATCATCTGCATAAGCTGTGTTTGCGCGTTCATCATTTGTTGCATTTCCGGGGTGATGTTGTTGGGGTTGGGGTTTGCGCGACGGGGAGGCATCTGTGGTTTGTTCAAATAGAGATAAGAATGAGATACCCTTACATGATTCATGCACATTACATCACATAAGCAAACACATAGCATGAAACTCAAGGATAAAAGTTCAACAACAAGATAACGAAGTCTCAAAGTAAAAACACACAAGTGGCAAGCCATCCACATGTCGGATGGTCCAATAATAAGTTCGCAAATAACAAGTATGATAAATAAAAGATAACCGAGTAGTCAAGTCTACTCATCAGCATCAATCACCTCCTCGACAAAAGTAAGACCTGCGTTCTCCATCGCGGTCTTGTTCTCCTCAATGGTAGTGGTCAAGGACTCGATCTTGGTCTTGAGAGCCCTCTTCTGGGAGCGAAGCCTCTCAATCACCATCTGCTGCTGCTCTAGCTCGAAATCCTTGGACTTCAGTTCCTCGGTCATGTCCCGGATCCTCTTGTTCCTATCCTGGACGCGTTTCTCCTGACTCTTGAACTTGCGGTCCTGGGTCTCGAACTTCGCCTCCATATCCTTGACTATCTCATCCTGCTGTGCGAAAAGCTTGTCCTTCTCGCGAAGCTGCACCTGGAGCTCGTCATTGTTGAGCATGACGTTGGTCCTATCCGTGTCCACGTGCCTAATAAGAGACTCTAAGTCCTGGAGATAGAGACGTATCGGCTGTGCTGTGTCCCTCGAGTCGTCCTCAAAGTCGATGGACTCTCCATCGTCATCACGTCTTCCGAAGACGTGGAAGTGGGTGCCCCTAACCTGTCAGGAGTGACGGCCTAACAGACGTCCTATCAGGTCCTACATGACGACCTCCACGCCTCTCTCCCTGTCATCGTGCATAATCTTGAAGACGATGGCCTCTGTAGTAGGCTCCGTCTGGCGTCCGGGCTGGTTCACCTTGAAGCCCCAGAGGTCCTTCCTCTCGAACTTGGTGAGTGGGTGCACCGTAATGGTGGGAAGAGGGAGATTGAGTAAAGTGGTAAGCTCAACGATGCGCGGACCAAAACGGGTACCCTGGAACTCCTTAATAGTGCTGATGGTAATAGGCATCTATTTATAAGATAGAAAAGTTAGGACAACACATTTTAAGATAAAACAAGACAAACATTTCATACATATCCTTGGAACACAAAATCACACAAGTCATGCATACATAATTCCATTACATCCATCAAGGTCCAAACTTATTTAAGGTATCATTTTGGAAAATAAGGTGATAGGTGGTGGTCCAACTAACGAAGTGCGTTTACAATCCTATCTCACTGGATCTGTTGGCTAACACAATGTTCCTAGAGGCAACCCACCTATCTTGTTCACATGATTCCATCACTAAGTCTATAATATCTCCCCTTAAAGTTTGGTTGGTGGCTTCCAACTCTTGGGTAAGTTCCTTCTCTTTCTCTAAGTCTTTTTGGAGGTTGAGCATTCTGCACTTGACTCTTGCACTTAGTTCTTTGATAGTCCTCCAAGCTGCTTCTCTGGCTGACTCAAAGAATGTGGTGTGCATTACAGTGTTGGTGTACATGCAAAAGCCTCTTTCTTTGTGGTTGTCTTCCTCGTTTTTGTACAAGTGAAGTTGCACCCACCAATACTCCACTCCTTCATCCATCACTGGAAAGCCCTTATACACAGCTGCACCATGTGCTTCCATTGCCACCATGAGGTCCTTGAGAATTTTGGGAAACTCAGTTTCACACTCCAAGGTCATGGTCATGAGTGGTCCTTTCTTCACGGCTTCGTTGATGGAGTTCATCTACAAATAGAGATGAGAATGAGAAGATTAGAAAAGTTTACGAGAAGAATAGACAAGTGTAGAAGTAGTTAAAAAAATTTCCTTAGTGGTTTCCAATCCTAGGGTCATAATCCTACAGGCAACACAGTGCTCTGATACCATCTGTAAGATCCCTCCTTTGTAAAGGAAAGGATCCCTGTGATTGCAATGCTAGTCCCTGGATCAATGCTAGCATCCACAGTTTAAGATGAAGTACACAGATACAAAGGTCGTTTATTACATTCATTCCAGAGATAAAACATAGTCTTTTACAACTCAGGGCCAAAGGCCTAATACAAGAGTTTATGGAATAAGTAAATAAACATAAGTCCTCATCTTCATGTGCCACAGGCAAGCATGTTGAGTGTAGACTCATGACTCCTACTCATCATCGGAGTATCCTGCAACATCACAAGTTACAGCCATAGAGGGTCAATACTTTGGAATAGTATTGGCAAGTGATACCTTAGTAAATTTTAAGTGGACTCTATTACTATATGCATTTTGGCTAAGTGTAGCTTGGCTTGCTTTGCTCAAAAATAGATTTTTCCTATTAGTTGAAATCACTAAGTTTTTCTTTGTCAAAAAGCTTCCCAAGAAACCACCAATAGACATTGGGGTCCTTCACCCTTGTTCACCCACAAGTTTTACTTAGAAGTTGGAGTGATGAGATTCTTGTAGCTTCCATGTCTTGATGCTCATGTTGTCCATTGCCATGGACTTGGCTAAGTACTTAGATTTTCCATCTGCAGAGGTTGTGCACTTTCCCCACCAGACTTGGTTTCCCAATACAAGACCTTTCAGAAGCCTTTCCTTAGTCAAATGGACGCGTTCCAACCTATCATTCCTACTACCACCAACTGTCCAAGTGACTAAGTTCTAGCAACCTATATGATCATGGCAGAGCCCATATTGCCAAGTGGTTGCACTGTAAGCTTTCTCAACACTTGGCCTCCAAATCCCTTTGTGCCTGGGTGGCATACCACAAGTGAGATACACAAGCCAAATCCATGGCCTTGTGTAACCACTCAACCAAAAACCACCATTCAAGTCCCATTCCACCTAGGAAGTTCATTGACTTAGTTGTTTTATTAAGAAAAGCATGAGTCCCAAAGGACTTAGAATTTTTTCACCATAGCATGTGCTTACTTTGCCAACCCTTGTTTTCTACTAGCTAGGCTAAGCATGGCATAGTATCTTAACTTAGGAAAATTCCCTAGCAATTCTACAATTCTACAACTACATAGGATTTCCCAACATAGCATTTGGCAAAAGTAGCATGCAAGATTTAGCAAAAATAATTCTAATGCTTATCCAAAATAAAGGGTGGAAAATATCATGAAGTATCACTTGCCTTGGTAATGGGGAGAGTAGCACTCTTCACAATCACAGTCACTAGCAAAATCTACACAAAAATTTGTAGCATACAATTACACACAATTTATATATACAATCAAAAATATGAATGCATGCATGCAAGAAATTACTAAGTGATGATTTTGAAAACTCTACCAAGCAAGTGCATGATACAGAAACATAACAAGTCACAAAGTTTGCTAACTAAACTTATTTAGCCCTAAAACAATTTGCTAAACAAAAACTATACTCAAAATGGACCTAAACATGTTTCTGCATACAAAGTCATTTTAACAGATACTATTTGTTAAACACATTGCAGATTCAGAAAGGCCTTGATTCACTGATTCCAACGGTATAAAGTTTTCAAAATTCTAACGTGGCAATCAAAAGTTATAGCCGATTGAAATTTGGATCTAAATCTGATTTGAATTCTGTTTTTGATTTAAACTCTAGCCACGCGTCGTGTTTCTATTGGCGCGTACCGCTTCAGCTGGATCGAGCTCTGCGGGCCGTAGGATCTAAGTGAGATCTGGCGGCTCAGATGCGCGCTTACCTCTTCGCCCACGTTCTAATCTACGCCGTAGGATCTACATCTGACGCTCCTAATCGTCCTGGCCATACACGAGCGGCGCTAGCGGCGTTGACTGGCGGCGGCGCGTCTGACCGCGGCGGTGCTGGCACTCTAGGTCGCCTGGGAAGGAAGGGAGGCGCTTACCAGAACCGCTGTGGCATGCTGAAGCTCGACGTGGTGTTGGTTTGCGGAGGGGTGCGCGGAAACGGTCTCTGGAGCTCGTCGGAGTTGCGGGCGGCGTCGGTAGCTTGCAGTCGTGGTCCTTGCCGAGGTTTGGCGTCGCCCTAGCACGAACTAGTGGCATCAGGATTTGCGCAAGACATAGGCGAACAAGCTCGCGTGAAGGAGGGGGCAAGGGGCGCTCGGGTTTTACCTTAATTGGTCGCCGGAGTTTATCGGCGGTGCAGGTGGTTTCGGTCGCGAACGGAGGCGACGACCTTGGTCACGAGCAGGCAAAAGGAAGGTATCAGCGTAAGCGCGAGATCATTCCGAATATCCTCGTTTGAACCAGAGAGAGAGGGATGATCGAGGCTCACCGTAATTGGCCGCCGGAGTTGTCGGTACTGCGGGGTTTCGAGGGCAATTGCGCGCAGCCTGGTGGCGGAGTGAGCGAGGAGAGGGGGGGAAATGCTTGCAGGGCAGAGGGGTTTAAGTAAGCCTAGGTGCGACAGGAAACGCTTGCGGAATAATGGGCAATTACACCGCGCCATTACCGGCCTTGACAGCAGCAGCGACGTGGTCGCGGGCGTGGTTTGAGGAAGACGAGGGTGACGTGGACGGGGCCCGCTGGTCAGCGAAATAAACAGAAGGGGCGTGGGGTCTGGCTGTCAGTGGCTGAATGGGTGTGCTCGTGCGTGAGAGAAGAAAAAAGATGCCCCGGGTGGGCTTGCTGGGCCTGCTCCGTTGCTGGGCTAAAATGGCAGCGCTCGGCCTTTTCTATTTGTTTGCTTCTTTTCTTTTTCTGAAATGATTTTCTAAATTGGTTTTGATATGAATTCAAACTCTTTTTGAATTCAAACTTTTCTGGGTTTTTGCAGGGTGCAGTAGTCTCCAATTTAGGCACACAAACAGGTGGTTTGCTAAGTAAGGGCTTGGTCAAGCTTGGGGTTCAAAATAACAGAGACTAGGCATTTGGTTTGCAAAAATTTGAAAAATGGTTTTTGAATCTATTTCCAATTTGAAAACCTTGGTTTAAATTCTACACTCAAATCTATCCTCATAGAAGGCAAGCAACCAAGTTTCTAAACTTTCAAATTTTCAAATGATGATGGCCATTTGAATTTAATCTGCTCACATAAAATCATAGCACCATGTGCTTCTGTTTTCTGAAATGAGTTTGAATTTTTACCTCAAATCTATATGCATGCATGAATGATATGAAAACTTTGAAATTATGATTTTAGGGATGTTACAATATAACACAAATAATCAGAATGTAACAACTATATTTTAATCTCATCTGCTTATACCATGAGTATCATGGAAATACCTAACCCTACTTCTTAAGTAAGATTGAGTAGGAAAGAAACTAAGTTTAGATCATTCACCATATATATTTCTTTCCATATCAATCTTTATAGAACCTAACTTAATATCTGTTGTTCATCAATTTTGAGAAATCAACTACTGATTCACCCATTCTGAATCTATCAAACTCTTGATCATACCACAGCTTACAATTAAGTGTCTACAAAGTATCCAATCAACAGGATAATTGATGGAGTTAAATCCCTCCTAGATAAATAGAAGAATTATTTATATTATCTAATCATATGGTAATAAAGAAGATTACAAGGATGAATTCTGAAGATAGTTACCAGTAGTAATTCTATTGGATCAATTGGGCATAGTCCATGAATAACAGCCTTAGTCCAATTAGAGATATTGAGAAGATAATTTCAATACAATTGTAAGGTTGTATTGATGAAGTCTTGATTAGCCAATTGGAAACCTAAGCTATAAATGATTAAAGGATTATAATGATCATACTTGCTCACCAAGATAGGATACTTATATCAAGTATAAGTGATATTGGTGTGTAGAACATGATTAAAACCCTAGTATAGATAAGTTATCCTAGAGTAGTCATTGCAAGCCACATTAATATAATGTGAGGTTGGAGTGTAAGTTATTAGAGTAAATGTAGGAAAGTATGATTCAATTAAAGCTAGTGTAGCATAGAGTTATGGAAGTAATGCTATCCATCTTAAAGGTTAGTAAGCTTTAAAGAAAGGTAAATGGATGATTAAGGAAGATTATGACTGGAGTTTGAAAGAATTATTTGTTGGATTGAAGATTATCAACAGTAGAGTAGTGGGTATAACCAAGCAAAGATATGAGAAAAATTACGAAATGCTTTAGTATCAAACTCATTGGATTCATCCATGAGTTTAGAAGAATAAAAGGTGAATAAGAACATTCTTGTGAAGTAAAGCTCATCATGTTAATCATGATGATAGATAGGAAAAAGGTAGTATATCTAGGAAAGGAATTCCTTAATTAGAAATTTAGGATTGTGAATTATGGAACATTCTTGGTAAACAACCAACTCTAAATCTCAAACCAAACATAATATCCATTTCATGTTATTGATCTATCATCTTATGTTCATATCACTTTATAGGAATATTTTCCTATAGCAAATCACATAAGCCCATCTCTGTTAATTCCAACCATCATAATTATATGTGCTTAGGAGTATCTTTACCAATTCCTTTCTATAAAACATTCTAGATATAACTTTCTATTATAAAAGGTGATGTCATCAAATATCACAAACAGAAGACAATATGCTTAGTTACTAAAACTTTTCTCACATCAACAAAGAAATATAAGTAAATTAAGAACCTAAACTTCTATCTTTATCATAATAGAATATATACATTGCCATTTTATAAGTTAATAGAAGTAGTAATAACCATATTAATTTCTTTTGTATTTCATGCATCAAATAATGATATAGGATCATTATACATATAAAAATTCCTATTCAAACTATGTGACAACTAGAGTTAAGTTTTATAAACAAATAAGAAAATATCATATAATAAAGCCATGATTTAATGTAGAAAAAATAATAATAAGGGCTTCTACATAATATAAAAAGGGTTTTGATAGAAAACAAATAAAGAAATAATACCATTATATGGCAAACTCATAAAAGAACCTTAATATACTTTATTAATGCTGCAATCACTCAGCAAATCAATTCTATAAGGAGAATTCAAATAAATAAGGAAAATTAAAATCTAAAAGTAAAACAGAAAATAGAAATTGGGAAAACAAATAAAAAAGAATCCTGGCCATGGCCCAACTTCTCTCTGCTTACCTGTCACCCCTGTGCAGCCCACAAAGGCCCAATAACCAGCCCAGCTCGTTCTCGTCTCTGGCTGACAGGTGCGACCGAAGAGGGACTGCGGGTTGAGAGGAAAGAAACGCCAGGGGGTTTTCTACAAAATCGACTTTGTCGTCTACCCCGCCTACTGGAAGCAGCTCGCTGGCCGGAGCTCCGCTGTCGATCGACCGCCGCGCTATGATGCGTGCCGCCTTCCCTGGGAGGAGTAGATAAGATCGTCGCGTCCTCCTCTATCCGCTCATACCAATATCATCTTCAATCTCGCTCTCCAGACCCACCTTCCTTCCTCACCCGAAACCCTAGTTCGTCGGAGTTCATCGTTCCGGTCAAGTCCGATCACCCCTCGCCTCGTGGTAGCCACCGTTGGTCGCGCTGTCGTGGTCTGACTCACCTAGGACCAAGAACGGAAGCCCGCACACCGAGAATCTTGTGAAATCGAGCATTCCTTTTCATCGTCCGTCGTGGCCATTATCGTCGATTCGACGTCGTCACGCCTTCCCAAGTCTCCTCGACCCCTCTATCGTCATCAGGGTAAGCTTACGCATCTTTGGACCCTAATTTCGCTTGTTGATTCTCATTGTAGACCTTGTTTCATTGAGCACCGCTGTTGGCCACCACAGAAGCTCGTCGCCGGTGTATTTCCGGTGACCACTAGGTAGCAGCGTTACCACCAATAGGTTTGCCTTGGTTCCCTCTGTCCAATATCATCGACCTTGTTCACCAGAGCATAGTGGTTCCCAGCCGACGACCATCCTCCGGTGGTGGAGGCCAGGCTGATGTCAGCATGACATCATGCTGGTGTCATCCTGCCACCCAGCATGGTTTGACCTGGTATGTGTCTCACGTGGCACATGACGTGGCCTTGGGCCCATATGTCATTGTCTAGGAGTAGAGACATGGTCAGTAACAAATACATTTACTAACATGAGAGCTGAGGTGGACATAGGCCCACTGGTCAGTGTCTGGGGTTAGGTGTGGGTACGGTGTAAAAAGTTAATTCCTGTTTAAGTAATAAATAAAATGTTATAAACTCAATTATTAATATTTCAGAAATCAAATAAATGATTAAATTTTGTTTAATTAATAACTTTTGATTTATAATTCTGAAAAATGTGTATAATATATGAAAATTTGTAGAAAAATAAAATCTACAACTTAAAATTATTATCACGTATTTTTATGATGATTATTTAAATAGATATTATTTAGTAAAGGTTTTATAAGTAATGAAACTTTGATAATTCAAATTTTAATAATAGTAAATGTTAAAAATATAAATAGAATACCAAAAATCTTAGAAAAATAAGAACTATAATTTAAAACTATAATCATGAAATATTAGTTCACTCAATTAAATATTTATTATTTATTAAGTATTTTTAAAGTATTAAATCTTATAAAAATCATATCTTATTATTTATAAATCATAAAAATAAATATAATATACCAAAGTGATCACAAAAATAATATCTACATGTTAAAAATATAATATTCCACTTTTGAGATTAAATAAAAATTCAAATATTTTAATAACTCAAATTTAAACTTATTTACTTAGTTTAAAATTCATATAATGGTAAATAAAATTTGTTAATATTTCTAAAATTAGTCAATCAAGTCTAATAAATAAGTATTAGTCTTGAATATCACTAATAAGTCATAATGATTCAAAACATTAGAAATACTATTATATTGAATTATCCTTTTACTATATGAATAAATTATATTTTAAAAAGATATTTAATAATTATACAATCTTCAAGAATGATATATCAATCTAATACAATTTTATAATGGACTAAATCCAAGGATAATTCATGAGTAGTCACTAGTACTATTTATTTATCCACAAACCATAATCATACCTTTATAAGGAAACAAGAAATCTTGTTCCACCACAAAATTAAGAGACCACTACTTAAATAAAACAATAACCATTCGTAAGTAACCTTAAGGCAACATTACCAAGTACACCAGGTACAAAGGTTATAAGCATTATACTTTCAAACTATCTTTGTTTTAAAGTTAACTTTAGTCTGAAATAGTTAAATTATAAAACATCTCAAGCTCAAACTATTCAAGCAAACACAAATAACATCGACCACCACTAACTAACCACAAAGATTGTTTAAACCTTAGAAAAAGAATCTTTTCTTCAAAAGTTATTCGTTTTGCCACTTCAGACAATATATGACAAATAATCAAGATCACATTACTTCATACTTCACTTGTATACTTAGGATCAATAACACTTAAGCTCTTTATAAGTGACTTTACTTGTAAAGTAAAGTTTGAAGATAAACAATTAAAGTGTAAACAATCTTCAATAGCATTTCATAGGTGTATATTTGATTGCTGCATAAATATGTGTTGTTCACACACACTCACAAGCCCTAATAAGAAGCACAAGTGTGAAACTTATCTAAAAGAACAACACATTCTAAAGTAACCATTTTCGGAATCCAAACCCTAGATAAATGTTATCCCCGGGATTCGCGTTCATAAAAGTGCATCACATTAATTATGCATAGAGCATATTGCTTCTTTAAACATTAGTCCTTACCGGACCAATGATGCCAATTTCAGATATTGGATCTTATATTATCTTGAAGATCGTGAGTGCATAATCATGCAATCACAAAAGGCAAGTTCACACTTGCTCATGTCCTTTGTTTATTTTCTGTAAAGTATTTTACAAATCCAGTGTTGTCATCACCTGCATTTGAAAAAGGTCAGAAAACACTATTTTCAATAATAATGTGAGCTACTGGTTACTGATCCAGGGTGATCAGCTAATCTAGTAAATCTGACAGTTGGAATACCACTGTTCAGAACTATATCACCTAGGACTTAACAACCAATGTCGCCAGTGATTCTTGCGCCGTATGTTACGCGTTAACCATGAGATTTGGAATGGGACGAAGAAGTCAGCTGTATCTTCTTCCTCTCGCATGAAGCCGGATGTGCAGGTCGTGGTTGTTATCCTCATAGCGTGCATATTAATTGGTAATTCATAGAGGATATGCAGCATATGGGTGGGAACCCTCAATGTCCCACGATAGTTCTGACATATAACGGTTTGTACAAACCATTGCCGTAATCTAATATGTGGGCATGGTGTACACCAAGGAGGCATGCGAGGTCGCGAAGGGGGCAGTGATTAGCTTGGATCATCTTCTGGGCCCCACATCATGGAAATGTGGACGGGAATAAGCTGCCCGGTTGTGCAACAAAGAGTTGATCTCTCATGGGTAAAGTAACGCACCTCTGTACAGTGTAAGAACTGTTTGTTACTCCCTATTCCGGTAAGGAGCTGCGAATGCAGCGGGAAAGGAACTCCATGAAAGTTCTGGTAAACCCGTGAAGGCTAACGGACATAGCTTTTCAGAATAAAAGCAACCTTTGAAGAAATGTTTATGAAAATTTGCATTGCCTATGACCTATGGTCTGTGGCTATAGATATAGTGCATCAAACACTCTTGTTCTAGTGAACTTGCTGAGTACGCTCATACTCAACATATCTTCTTAACCCTTTCTAGATTCTAAAGCCGGTACAGACAACATCTACATCAAGTTATGCTCCAGGAATGATCATCCAAAGCTAAAGATCTTCAATGCAGTCAAGGAAGTTAACATATACATCAACTCAAGTGAAGACGAAGTTACTGGTTAGGTAGGTATATATCCTCTAGACAAAGAACCTAATTCTATAGTGTATTGCAATAGCAACAATGCCAACCCTTAGTTGAAATACTAGTCTTAATAGTATAATAGTCCTTACGTTGTTTATCTTTGATTCTTCTCTGTAAGAAGTTCTTTCTCTCTCTTTAACCTAGAGTGTTCTCTGGATCTTGTGTAAAGAGTGAGTTGTAACCTTTAGCCATGTATTGGACCCACTGTGTTTCTGTTGTGCCATTCTGAGGGATGTAATACTATTGAACGGTGTTTCATTGGTGTTATGTCAACGACTATAGTATACTACATAATGCAGTGGTATGCTGGGTCACCGCAGACACACTTAAGGGTTCTATGTTGTTTGAGTAGATATGGAATGTGACATGGAGACCGAATGTTGTTCGGAGTCTCGGATTGGATCAGGACATCAGGAGGAGATCCGGAATGGTCTAGAGAATAAGATTCATATAAGGAAAGTCAATTTCGGGGGTTCGGAAATGTTTTTGGAGTTTTGAACGGAAGCTTCTAGAATGTTCTAGAAGGTCCAACACCCTAGGAGGGGGGTACTTGGAATGCACCATACCCTAATGGGGTAGGAGAATGGACCACTAGGTCTAGTCAGCCAAGGACAAGGAAGATAAAATCAAACTCTAGTTTGAAAAAGTCAAATCCTAGTTTGAAAGTCAAAGTCCTAGTGGAGGAAGGAAAGGAAACCTTGAGGGAAAAGGTCTCCCTTTCCCTCTCCTTTGCCACCGGACAAGGGGAGTTAGGGTTGGACTCGGCCAGGTCTGGGAACCCTAGCCGCTGCCCCTCCACCCATATAAGCAGGGATGGGGCGCCCCCTACTCCTCACCCCAAACCCTAGCCGCCTGGTGCCTCCCTCTCTCCTCCATATAGCTGCTCTGGCTTAGGCGAAGCCATACAGTAATCTATTCTCCACCACCACCACACCATCGTCTACTGGGATTCCGTGATCCACAAACCTCCACTGCCCTACTGGAACAAGGGAGAGGAAGGTCTTCATCGACTACCGTACATGACTGTATACTCATACAATCCATATCTGGTGGTAAAGGCAGTCTTTGGAATATCCTCTGCACGAATTTTTAGTTGATGATAGCCAGTTCTAAGATCAATCTTAGAGAACACTTTGGCACCGGTCAACTGATCAAAGAAATCTTCTATCTTGGGCAAGGGGTACTTGTTCTTGATGGTGACATCATTCAATTTCCGATAATCCGTACACAAACAGTTACCTCCATCCTTCTTGTCCACAAACAAGACAGGTGATCTCCAAGGTGACGCACTTGGTTGAATCAATCCAATTTCCAACATGGCATCCAGTTGCTTCTTCAGTTCTGCTAGCTCTGACGGGTTCATACTATAGGGTATCTGGGCTATGGGTCCAGTTCCGGGAATTAGTACGATGATAAATTCGATATCCCGATCTGGGGGCATACCGAGCAAAACATCTGGAAATACATCGGGGTATTCACAGACTATCCGGACTTGGTCAATGGTAGGTTGGGCTATACTCTTATTGCATTTGACTTGGCGAGGTAAGGTTACAGATATATGCTCGACTGATATTCCGGCGGTACTGGTCATGGTTATGGCTTTCTTGGCACAGTCAATCAATCCTTTATGTTTGGACATCCAATTCATTCCTAGTACTACTTCCAAACCTTTAGTTCCGAGTACTATCAGATTTGCATAAAAATCTATGCCATGGATTCGGATAGGGACGGCTTTGCAAATTTGCCTAGCCTTGGTGGTTGATCCGGGAATTTTAACAACCATAACATGCTTCCGTTTGGTTGGTTGAATTTTACTAGTGCATGCAAATTCTTCGGTGACAAATGAGTGTGATGCACCAGAATCAAACAACACTCGTGCAAGTACTGAATTAACAGAAAACATACCCAGCACGACGTCTGGCGCTTCCTGAGCTTCTTCAGCATGCATGAGAAAAAGACGGCCATTGCGGTTGAGTGAATTCCCTGGGGCAAATCTTCTTCCTGGCTGAACACGACGCTGCTGCTGAGCTGGGACATTGGCATTGGGGGCTGTAGCATTCTTCTTGTTGGGGCACTCGTTGGAATAGTGGCCTTTATTTCCACAATCATAACAAGTCACTTGCGACTTGTCCTTGGCTGCTACAAGCACAACATTGCTTCCAGTCCTAGGGGCAGTGTTGGTGTTGGCGGTAGCATTGTTGTTGTTGAACTTGGGTGGGGCACGATTGAAATTGCTAGCGTTGCCGGGGTTGTTGTGATTTCCTCCGGGCCTAGGGTTTCCACGGTTGGGATAGGTCGGACATCGGGGGTCTGTTGGTTCTTGGGGCAAATCCTGGAGATGGGTTGGGGCGATACTTTGGGGTCTGATGGGTTCCTGGTTGATGCATCATGCGACTCTTGCGGTTATCATTGGCTTGGTTGATCTTTCCTTCCAGCTGGATAGCAGAGTCAACAAGGGCTTAAATATCCGCAAAGGGGATATTGACTAACACTGTCTGCATGTCATCGTGCAGACCATTCAGGAATCTTTCTTTCTTCTTGGCTTCGGTGTCGATCTCATCCGGGGCATACCGAGCTAATGACAAGAAATTGTCACAGTATTCCACTACAGTCATCCTTCCTTGCTTCAGCTCTCTGAACTCGTCTCTCATTCTCTTGATCAAACCTGGTGGTACATGAGTTCTGCTAAACTTGACCTTGAATTCCTCCCAGGTCATCATATGGCCTCCGGTCATTGCACGAACACTGTTCCACCATGCCCTGGCATCTCCGGCTAGATAGTGGGTGGCGAACAGAGCTTTCTCGTTGGCTTCCACTCCGGCAACTTCTAAGTTATTTTCCATGGTTTGCAGCCAATCATCGGCGTCTAGGGGTTCTTATGACTTAGTGAAAACAGGTGGGTTGGTATTCTGGAAATTCTTGAGCTTAGATCCATGGTTGTCCTGATTTCCATGGCCTTGGTTGTTTTGGGCAAGCTGGGCTATCTGCTGAAGGGTGGCTAGGTTGGCTTGATGTTCCGCTCTTTCAGCTTCGCGGTCAGAAGTCAACATTTGCAGAATCTACAACATCGGGTCCAGGGATGAACCACTTCCTCCACGCGGCATCTGAAGATTGAGATAGATCATGAGAAAAGAGGGAAATTTCTAAAGTTTTGGGTCTTTGAAAAGTTTTTAAAGTTTGACTCAGATTTTTCTAGCAACTTGCTTTTTCATTCATTCATTCACACGATACAACACACACCACAACAAAGGAAAGCAGATGGTTTTAAGAACCATTCTGAAAACTATGATACAGTGGGACCGAATACTACTCACTACGCTAGTGCTCAACTGCTACTACTCCTTGGAATCTGTGGCCTCATCATCCTCATCATCATCGATGAAGGTGAAATCATCCTCATCGGTGAAGAAATCCATAGCCTGATCCTCCAGAAAATCATCATCATCGCTAAGATAGGAGTAAGGGTCTCCATGAAGATCCTCTCCTGCATTCTCCCTTTCCTCCAACTGCATGTATCTCTCGTGGATGGTCTCCTCCAGAGATGAGATACGGTGGCGAAGACGGGAAATAATGCGCTCCTTCTTGTCGAGCTGACGGCGGCGAGACTTGCGATCCTTTGCTAGCATGGCGATGGTTTGGTCCTTCGTCTTGATGATGGCAGACTTTTGGTTGGAGTAGTCACGGCAGTTATCCAACTCCTGCTGACGATCGTACATCATGAAGCTAAGGTGGTCCAATTGAGTCTTTAGCTCAGGGTGGTATGGGGCTTCCAGTGGTTGTCCATTTGCATCACGCCTTCGGCAAAACTCAAAGCGAGTACCCTTGATCTGATTGATGCTCTGCCCACACAGACGGGAAAGAGCTTCCTGCATGGCCCTGGCAAGTCCATCGAGCCAGTTGTTCTCTCTTAAGGTAAACTGAATTCCTTCCGCAGTGGGAGGTTCAATCTTTCCTCTGAGACTTGCAACAATTAGCCACTGCAGATCTTCTCCTCCTTGATCATTGAGCTGAGCTCCGAAGAACTCGGGTTGCGGACGCTCCAGAAGTTCCGAAAGTTGGTCCACATCCCTCTCAAAGATAAGGTCTCCTCCATTCCCCAACTGATAAAACTTGCTGTACTTCACGTCCATCTATAAGATATAGGATGAGTAAGTTAGTAGAGTGATTAAGTGTGTCAAAATTTTATGTATTTTGTAAGGGTTTTTGAAGAACATGAATTTTCATGAAAGAATCAAAGGGATAAGAATGAGAATAAGTTTTTGTAAATATTTGTTTTCTTTGGTTTTGAAACTAAGTTTTTGGTTCAAACGTCCAGTCTAACTAGGGTCTCCTATGGTCAAGATGGCTCTAATACCAACTTGTCAACACCCGGATTTTTAATCCCAGATGCCTGTTATGCCATATATCGCAATCCCGGGATTACCATTTTTGCGAGACATAATAGAATTGGATACCATAGTACATCATCCATTACAAACCGTACATAAGTTCTTACACAAATAGGGATCTCATGATCCAGTTCTTAATACAACATCAAGCAGCAGAATACGTAATAATAACGGTAGCGTGGGCGAAGCTCCATCTTCGGGGTCACAGGCAATGCTGACGATGGGAGATTATCCTAGTTGTCATAACTTTCCTGGGGTCCATCCTCTAGGTACTCCTCTTCATAGTCTGGCCATGGGAATAGCCAGGGACAAAGCCATGAGTACTCTTTAAGTACTCGCAAACTAATACTAACAAGGGAAAGGGGGGTTTTGATAATAGGACACTAGGCTCTAGGGTTATTTTGCAAAAGCCAGGTTTATCTCTACTAAGTTTAGGAGCAACGAATGCTAGTTGAAGTTTTATAACACCTAAATGGGAACTTGTATTTCATATCACAACCTTGTTGTGGTCAAGTAAAAGTCTCACTTCATTTCACAAGTCATTTTGAAAAGTATGACGGGGGAACAGTATGGCCACTCCAACTGTCCAAAACCGCGGACGCGGCTATTCGAATAGTTTGACACTCTGTAGAGATTGTACACTTTCACCATAACATTCGATACATCCGTCAGGAACAAATCCTGAATTCACCATACTCAGTATGCGGATAATCAATCCTAACCTTTCAATTACACGCCCTAGTATAAGCACATCTCCTGTGAGTTTGGCCTCCCAACCATGAACAACTGTCATCTTGGGTACTGCACAGGTGGACAATCTTCACAAGGTAGCCTCAGCTCAGACCTTGGCCGTGAGGGAACTAATACTAAGGTATATAAGTTTCCAGTCAAGCCCTACCCAATCTTCAGGTATTGTGGTTGTACGATAAAATTGGAATGGTATCGCATCCAGACAACCATCAGTTTTATAAAGGGCTAAGGCTCATGCCTCAACATTTTCATCACCAAAATCATCAGGTGTTCTTAAACACATGTACAAAACATTTCAATAGAATGATCCATCATTCCAAGGTTTTCGTAACCATTTTTCCACCAAGTATTCCCATCTAAAGTTATCAGGTTTTATGCTTAGCACTAGCATCTACAAGTGGGGGTAAGCACTGATGAGGGGTGGTAAACTAGTGGAGTTTTAACTAAGTTTAATCTCATGCCTTAGGATGACATCAAGATTATCTAGCTTAGGCCAAATTTTATGCTCTTTATGCAACCTTCAAGTATCCTTATAGAATCTACAATTCACTTAAGTAAGTTCTAAGTACTAGCTTTGATAAAGAAATAAAGTAAGAAGCTTGCAAGTAAAACTAGGATTGGTTTATCAAATGGAGATGATCATATATGCTTAAGGCATATAATTGGCATGGTAACAAGCAAGTATTTGCTTGCATAGGTCAACTTGATTAGTAAAGTTTGCTAAATTGCAAGTGTTAGCGTGCACATTCAACTAGTAGTATTAGGCTTGCATTATTGTCAATATAAGCTTGACTTGTGCAGAGCAGTGGTTGAAGTTCTCCTCGGCTTCTTCTTCGTAGAATCCTCCTTCCTCCTCGTATCCTTGGTCGGTACTATCGTCTATGAATAAATACGAGGTACAAAATCACACAAAACAATACTTAACTACTTGCAATCATCAAACACAAGGGTCCTATAGATGATCTAACATCATCTCCAACATTACAAGATTAAGGCTTGGTTTAATTCCTTTTATTTTTAGAAAAGTAATTTCTACTCATTGAAAAACTACTTAAGATTTAATATTCTCCAAACCAAACATGGGATCATGTTGACATATGTCATCACCACATATTTTAGTCCATGGGAATATGATTTAAAGTGGTGTCACAATTTAATAAAATTTTACCCTTTTTATTTTTATTAAATAAAGTGACTAGAAATGCCTATGTAGCATTCTTTTATTACTTGAACATTATTTCTGTAAGTAAACCTATATATTTTTATATATTCTGAAAGGTATGGTTAAATGTGATTTTTGAGAGTTGGAATCAACTCAAAAGCTATTATGGTTTAAATTCGAAAAATGTTTGAATGCAGAAAAGCTTCTGCCTTGTTATTTTTACCCTGGGTGATCTATAGATCCAAATGACTTGAATCCAACGGGCTTGGATTCAGCATTCCCAGACCTTTCCAACAAAATTAGTTTCATTCAATTTGGTGCACTGAATCGATCTGGGTTGATTTTTGAAACTGGGTACAGAAGTGAGTTTGAAATAAAATGGAAAAGGTTTAATTCAAATAACTGGGCTGCGCGGGAAAAGTTAACGGGTCGGCCTGCTAAGCATAGCGCTTCCCCGAGCTGCTTAAGTGGCTGTCCCCACTCGTCAGTGAGACAGGGGGGTGCGAAGCGGTATGGGGCGATGTGGGACGTTCGATCTGGTTCTAATCCAACGGCTGAGAGTCATCGTCGATATTGGGCAACGCCGGCGAGATAGAAACCTAGCGTGGCCAGTGGGGGTTACTAGGGGCTCACTAGGGTGCAGGCGGGGGTCGGCGAGGCAGGCGAACGACGAAGTCGACGACGGCAAACTTAGGGGTGGTTGCGGCAGCTCCTGGGGTGGACTAAATCGACGGTGCCCTTCTTCTCCAGAGGTGGCGGGCTCCGATGAAATTCCGGTGATGCGCTCCTCGCCTTGCTCCGGGACTAAGGTGGGGTGATTCTGGGTGAGAGAGGAGTGGAATGGTGTGAAGAATTCGAGCGGGGGAGTCCTTTGTTTATAGTCTCGACGGTGAGACCGAATGGCATGGGCAGGCGACGGTAGCGACATGGCTATGGGCTGCTAGAGGCATGGCCAGCGGTGGCGATCGCTTGGTGGTCTCCTGGCGATGCTCTACGGCTTTAATTCGCTTGTAGGGGCGGTGCGGTTTGGTCTGGAACACGTGACGCTCCGCGCGGCAGAGGCGGCGTCTTCGACGGCGAACGGTGGCTGTGCGGCATGGGGTGGCGAACGGTGATGTCTGGCGGTCTCCTGGGTCGGTGGTGATCGTGTATGCACGCGGCGAGGGCGGCGCACGGTCTGTGGGCTTCGGTCGAGGGTGGCGCTCTGGCGCATGCTCGGCACGGTTGGCAGAGGCACGGGCGCGGTGTTCCTGGGTGCTCTGGTCGGTGTCTTCGAGGCAGGGTTGGTCGAGAGGGGGCATTTAGGCATGGGTGATCTCCCAGACAAGGTTGGCATGGCTAGTTTCCTTCCTAGCTTGCTGTCTACACTTGGGTGGCAAGGATGCACTCGGCTGTTCACCATTGATGATATTGGCAAGCTCACAGTGGTGCTACTGCTTGGTTAATCTTGCTAGATGATCTACTGAGATGGTTGTGAGCTAGATAGGGAACCAGTTAGGCTTAAAACACTGCACACTATAGTGTTTTGATTTTGTTTGATTTGTGTCTGCCAAGTGTTTGATGAAATGGCCGCATGAATTCAAGTTTTCAATTTTGAAAAGATTTTTGGTGGGTGTGCTAGATTGGTGCTGGTGAGTCTGCAGATGCTTGGGTTTTGAAAGTTGAGCTTGTTTGAGTGGTTTTTGAAAAAGTGGGATATTCCCATATGATAAAGATTCAATTTTGAATTGTCATTTAAACTATGCGTTTGAAAGTTTCTGGATGATCACAAAGTGGGCCTTGATACTTTGTTATGAGTACAATCAAGGGGTGCAAAGATCCAGAAAAGTTTCTGTTAGGTTCTGAAAGTTTGAGACAGCCAAAGTAGGCATGGGAGTTAAATTGGTCAAAATGACCATTCCTTTATTTTATTTGTTTTGCTTTATTTGTCTTTGGGAAAAGTGTGGGAAATGTTTTAGATGATGTTTATTTCACCTAAGAAACATTTTACAAGCAAGGAAACATACAAACAAGGTGGTTCAAAAGAATTTCAAATTCAATGCATACTCATATGCATGCATTCATAATTTTATTTAGAAAAGTTTTTGTTAACCGTAATTTTGATGCTTAGAGTTTGATGATCCAAGTTCAATATTTTTGGGATGTTACAATTTGCCTCCAACATTGCAAATTCTATCAATGCACAGGGGAACAAGCTCCAAGGGTTGAAAACTCATGATTGCCACATCCTACTACAAAGGCTTTTAGCTCTTGGGATCAAAGTTTTAGTGAACAAGGATTTCTACAATGTGCTTGCAGAATTGGGAAAGTTCTTTACGGAACTTTTTAGCAAAACTCTGGACAGAAGAGTTGTAGCACGTCTTTAGACGGACATAGCAGAAATCCTGTACAAGCTTGATCTGATATATCCACCATCCTTGTTTGATGTGATGGTGCATTTGGCTGTTCATCTGCCTAAAGATGCACTTTATAGAGGTCTCGTACAGTACGGATGGATGTATCCTCTAGAACATCTACTTTGCACTTTCAAGGGTACTATTAGGAACAAGGCTAGAGAAGAGGCTTGCATTACAGAGGCATATATTCCTGTTGAAGCATTTGCATTTTGTTCAAGATATATTCCTGATCGTAAAACGATATCCAATCTAGGTGGCAGAGCTAAATAAGTTGAAAAATAAGTTTTTAACCATGGTGTTCGCCTAGTAGAAAAGAAGGAACATAGAACATTAATGCAGGACGAATATGACCAACTCACTTGGTATGTGCTGAATAATGCTAATGAGGCTGAAAACTTTGTTGCGTGAGTACTATTCATACATATCGTCACATATATGAAATGACACTTGTGGCAAGATAAGTTCAGATGTCTAACTTGAGTATCATTTTTGTATGTTATTTAAAGCAACCAAAGGAAAAAATTATATTGCACCAGTATGTGGGGGTGGGTTTCAGGAATGGTTTAGGAATCATGTAAGATGTTCAACTGAACTTTGAATTGTATATGAATTGCGCACATGAGATGACCTCTTGATTATTTTGTATAACCGCAGATCACGAATATGCGTGAAGAGAACCCGGGTGATGGTCTCTATGCCCTATCACGTGGTCCTGCAAAGAGGGTGCATACAACTTCATCTTGCAATGACGATGGTATCCACTATAGCACTTATGAGCATGAGAAACATTTGAAGACACAAAACAGTGGCATCACGACCAGTGGAGAGCACTTGACAGCCAAAATGAAGAAGTCAGAGGACTATGATCATTATGATAGCATAAAAGAGGTTATTGAGTTGAACTATGGCGACAAGAATGGTGGTCGATCTGTGGTTCTATTCAAGTGTTACTAGTATGACCAATATTCGAACAAGAAAAGAGGCCCCATAAATGATGGGAATTTCATATCGATCAATACTACTACTGAGTGGTACAAGGAGGAACCTTATATTTTGGTAACCCAAGCTTCCAAGGTAATATTCTTGGATGACAGAGATAATAACAACTGGCAATATGTGCAAAAGTTTCAAGCAAGGAGCACCTACAATGTGAATGAGTATGACGAGCTAGTCACCATTGATGTTGCCCACCAAGATGATCCCGGTGTTTGTATGGTAACTGAACTGGCTGATGTTGATGAAAATTTGATTGCCAGAGGCAGCTCTGCGAATGGTGGACAAGTAGATTTCACCGTCTAGGTTAGTGTAGTGGACAAAGACAAGAATAAACTGGTTCTACCTGATGAAACTCAGGACATGTATGATGAATGACAAGAGGAAGAAGATCCAACTCAGTCAGAATATGTGGATCTAGAACGCGGCGGTGCTGAAAGCGATGATGGTGGCCATGATTAGACTGTTGTTCCAAATTATGCGGTAAGATGACGAACATTGATTCGTTTTGGTTTTCTTATTTTAAAATTTATGAGACATGATACCATTTTCCTGTTGGATTATAATCCTAGACTAATTGTTTTCCCTGTCTAAATTGGATTAAGCTTAATTCGACAAGTGCAAACATATGTAGAATAGGTTCAGTACATTAATTAATTAGCAATGACATGACCAAGTTTCATACAGGAGGGGGCATGTGCACCTCGTGTTAGTAGAGATGGGCGAGCACATTGTCTCGGCAGATAGGGCAGCTGGTCTTGGTCTGAAACCAAGTGAAGATACACTTGTGGTGGTACGTATGGTTGCATCCCTAGAGACGCACCATTGTGCGCTTTGACAGTGCCTGCTTGCATATGCTGTAGTGGCCATCCTCCTGCTCAACCAGATACCAACTGTCTTGAAGCACCTGCAGTTTGACGATGAGCCGGAGGTCGATGCTGAGGGTTAGGTGGAAGTGGAACCCATCGACACACACACACACACAAACACACGCCTCATGCCAGAGCCGGTGCACAATGTCGTAAGGCTTGATGATGTCCCATTCCTCCATCGTGAGTTGCAGGTTCTTCAGCAGCCATAAACAGCCAAGAACCTTCCACATAGTTCCCACGACCTTGCTCGCTCTTCGCAGCTTGCTGGGAGGAAGGCTGAAATTCAACAACTCCTCTTCGCAGGGTGTGGCCGTGACATCCTCCTCCTCCAGAGGGGCTGGGAGGGAGCCAGGAATCCTCCTGAGCTCATACGTCCTCAAGAAGAATATCTTTAGTGTCATTGTGTACGGCATCACCTCGTCAACTAACTGCAGCTCAACGACAGAGAAGTCGGTTGTGGCTGCGGTGACGCGGTAGGCACGGTAGACATGGGGGCCAGAATCGATGATGCGCTCCTATGAGGAGCGCTCGAGTTCCGGTGGCGCCGCCATTTGGGGATTTTGGTGGGGGTGGGGGAGGGGTGGGGTGGGTTGAGTGGATGGCTAGTAAACGGCGAGGAGTTGGTTTTTTAATTTTGGGTTCTCTGGAGCTGGACTAGATGAGGGGGGAAGAGGCCAGGGGAAATGGGTCAGAGGGGAGAGCTCGAACGCGAGGCCGCGATAGCTCATCACTCCCAAACATCAGCCCTGGCTCGTCCTCTCTCCATGGTTCTACTGTATTATTATTTTTTGCGAGGGCTCCATGGTTCTATTTTTTTTAATTTTTTGTTATGGCTCCATGGTTCTATTTATAGGAAAAACTCCAAAATAAACATTGAATCTCTAGGGGGAAATGTAAATTCGAACCCCAAAACCAAATCCTTGAAATTGACACTCCAAACTTATCAATCGTAGCTTCAATTCGAACCCCAAAATCAAATCCCCTTATTATCGGTGCAAGAGAGAAACTATGCGGATGCGATAATGATTCAATTTATTTATAACATAACTAGTACAGGTACTCCACAACCACGGCAGAAACTAAATACCATACTCTAGAAGGAATCAACACACACATGGACAACCGCATATCATACGGTTCTTTTCTGTCAAGAACCTACGACGCATTCTACCGCGTGTGGGCATGCCCTCATGTGTTCGATCTACTCAAAGAAGCTGCCCCTCATTTTACACCCTTTGTTCCTACAAAGTAACCTCGGTGCCGAGGACAGCCGATCCACAAAAGTGTTTGGTTCGAAGACGCCCCTGTGCTCACATCTCGGGCACTTGCCATTGAATAATTTTCTAACGCATTATGGGCATGCCATGTGTAGCCAGTGCACTGCTCGTGCAAGAAAAAAAGATTGAGCCCAAAAAACAACAGTTGTATCGAACCAGTGTGACATAGAAGGAAAACATCCTAAAGAAAGAAGTACTTAACCATGTACGCATGACGACGAACAATTTGAGAACAAAGCATGCAGCTGAAGAACTGAACCGTATGACTCTAGTCAATCATAACTTTAACCCACTTGTCTGCCATAGAGCTGCCACTCATGTCAATTGTAGCTTCAACTACAGATCCGAGAGGGATTTTTTAGACCGAGCGAGAGAGGAGAGAGATAGGGTTGATGAGAGCGAGCGGGAGACACTTGCAAGTTATATAGTTATACTACTAGTAGACTCCTCATCTCACTCTAGGTAAGCGAAAGAGAAAAAGACTGGCGCAGAGAAAACTAGAGAAGCGTCGTGTTTCCCGAGTAGGAGTAGGTGTGGAGTTACTCTAGTTTTTAATTAATCCCTGACCCGGTGTACACGATGCTTTGACGACCTAGGGCTACTAGCAAGATTAATACAATAGTACTAGTAGTATATATTAGGAAGGAAACCACTTTGGTCCTTGACGGAAAAAAAAATCAAACTTTTCTAGTTTCAAAATTTTCATTTGCTTCCCAAACATCGCGAGGGAAAGGTTATTCAAAAGATCCGCCATTCACAGTAGTAGTACTTCTTATCTTATCTTTATATTGTCTTATCTACTCTCACAGGGTACCCAAATTCACAGTTCTACTCGTTAATAGTACTAGTAGTAGTCCTAATTACTATTTCGTCTGTTTGCGGCCGTTCTGTTGGTACCAAGAACTAGCCTAGAAAACAGGTGAGAAAATCTTGCGATCGCTTGAGCTAGCCTCTTAACTGCGCCATAATTATCTCCCTTTGTTTCTTTTTTTCCCACACTTGTAGCTCATGCATAGGTCTTTTTTTAGGTGAAGCTTGGTGCCTTGGTCAAAGAAAGAAAACAGAAAATGAGGTCCCTATCAACACCAGGATTTTTAATCCTAGATGCATGTTATGCCGTATATCACAATCCTAGGATTACTATTTTTACGAGACATAACAGAATTGGTAGCATAGTACATCATCCATTACAAACCATAATAGTCTTAAAAATAGTTGATCTCATGATCAGGTCTGTTTACAACTCAAAGCAGCGGAAATAATAGTAGTGTAATGGTGGTTCCATCTGATCCTAGTTATCGTAAGCGTCCTGCTTTCCATCCTCCTAGTAGTCTCCTTCATAGTCTGGCCATGGGAATAGCTAGGGACAAAGCCATGAGTACTTTTAAGTACTCGCAAACTATCACTAAAGCAGTAAGACCATTCTAATAGGAATCCTAAGCTCTAGGTTTGTTTGCCATAAGCCAGTTTTATTTCACAAGTACTTAGTAACAAGACCTAACTTTAGTTGTCTTGATTACTTAAGTGGGAACCTAGTTTCATGTCTACATCCTTGTGCAGTTAAGTCAAAATCACAATTCAAGTCACGAATCACTTTGGAAAACATCTAACAACGGAACAGTATGGACATCCAACTATCCATAACCGTGGACGCGGATATTCGAATAGTTTGACACTCTGTAGAGGTGGTACACTTTCACCACAACATTCGATACATCCGTCAGGGATAACCCTGAATCATCATACTTGGTATGCAGATAATCAATCCTAATCTTTTAATTACACACCCTAGTATAAGCACCCCACTATGAGTTTGGCCTCCCAACCATGACCATCTGTCATCTTGGGAACTGCACACCTGGTCATTCACATTCACAAGGTAGCCTCAGCTCACCTCGTTCCGCGAGGGAACCCATACTAAGATACATAAACTTCCAGTCAAGCCCTACCCAAACTCGGGTATTGTGGTTGTACGGTAAAATTGGAATGGTATCGCATCCGAACCCAACCATCAGTTTTTATAAAAGTCGGGTCACATACTTCATTCATCATCATCTTAACTCATTGTTTCCATAACACACGTCAAAACATTTCAATAGAATAACTCATCATTCCAAGGTTTTCATAATCATTTGTTCCCATCTATAGTGATCAAGATTGGTTTAGCACTAGCATCTATCAATGAGGGTGTCACTATTGAGGGGTGCTAATCAAGTGTATCTACCTACATCAAGTTCCAAGCTCTTGATGACACCTTTCCTAATCTTCCACTAATCATCAATTTAATTACTACTTGAACAAATTTGAAAAAAGGATAAAAGGTAAAGCTTGCAAGTAAAACTTGGGATGGGTATAATCAAAATGGTAACAAAGGTGTATGCATAGGTCTATCTTGCATAGTATAGCTTGCCTTGGTGGGTAAGGTGGTCGAAGTTCTCTTCCTCTTCTTCGTACAATACCTCCTCCTCATAGCCCGGATTGATACTAGCGTCTATAAATAAATACAAGATGCACAATCACCAAACAATACTTAACTACTTCTATTTAACACACAAGGATCCATACTAGATGATCTAGCATCATCTCTATCATTACAAGACAAGGGTGACAAGATTTTATTTATCTTATTTTTAGAAAAGTAATTTCTACTCATTGAAAAGTTACTTAAGAATTAATATTCTCCAATTCAAATATGGGATCATATTGACACATGTCATCACCACATATTCTAGTACTTGGGAATGTGATTTAAAGTAGTTGGCCTAATTTACAAAGTTTAACAATGCTATTTAATAATATTTAAGTGACTAGAAATGACTATAAAGACATTCTTTAATTTCGGTCTAGGACTACTATATACAAAATTATATATTTTTACATATTCAGATAGGTCAAGGCCAATGTGATTTTTCAGAGTTGGAATCAACTCAAAATCAATTATGGTTGATTTTAGAAAAATGTTTGAAGTGATAAAAGCTATTGTCTTGTTATTTTTACTGAGGGTGATCTATAGTTTTAAACTTTTTGAATCCAATGGGAGTGATTAGAGATTTTCATCTAGTTTCAAACAAAATTGGATTCATCCAATTTGGTTTAGTGAATCTTCCTGAATTGATTTTCAAAGTTACCTATAGTGTAAGATTTTTGAATAAAAGGAAAATCTAAGTTTGAATCTGTGGGCTATGCGCGGGAATGCTAATGGGCTGGCCCAACTATGCAACGCGCACAGCGGGCTGCTCCGGGGTTGGTCCCACACGTCAGCGGCTAATCAAACGCGAAGTGGTATTAGCTAATCTGGGCCTCAGGATTAGAGCACGATCAACGGCTGAGCGTCGTCATATCCGTCGCACGATGCGCGCGAGATAGAACCCTAGCGCTATGGCAGGGGTCGTCGATGGCTTACCAGGGCTCCATCTAGGTCCGACGAGGTGGGCGAATGAATGATTCGACGATGGAGGTTCGACTGGTGGTTGCGGCAACTCCTTAGGTGACTCCTAGCATCGGCTCCTTTCCTCCTCTACAGCGGCAAACTCCGGTGAAATTCTGGCAAAGTGGTGCTCGCCTTGCTCCAGGATTGGGTCAGAGAGGTTGCTGGGTGAGAGAGGAGTAGAATGGTGTGCGTTTTGAGGCCGGGGGAGGGCTCTATTTATACTGCGGTGAAGGAGGCACGGCGGCATGGCTCGGGCTCACCTGGGACATAGTAATAGTGTGCTATCGGCATGGACAAGGGTGTAGGTCGACGTGGTGCTTCAGGGCGGTCGTCATGCACACGGTGGCATGGCGAGGCGTGGTCTCTATCGTTCTAGAACATCCGTGCTCTGTGGAGGTACCGTCGGCAATCGTCATGGTGTACGGTGGTCACGGAGAGCGCGCGGTCAAACGATCATGTCTGGGCGGTTGCTGGAGTCACAGCGAACGTATTGGCGCAATGAGGGAGCGAGGCGTGGCATGTGCGCGCGGGATTGCTCGATGCTCTGGCACTACGACCGGCATGGTCTGGATTTAAATGGGCACCGCTACGCTGGCATCTCCGCGAGCGGTCATTGGTCGAGGCGTTCACAGGCAGGGTCGGTGAGGTCAGGGCTACCTCCTAGACATCATGGGCGAGGGTGATGCGGTCCGTGGCAGCGTGTCCGCATCGGGGTGGCAAAGGTAAGCTCGAGTACGGTTAGCACTAGTCTATTGGTCGAGTGAGAGGGCTCCTTCACACGGGCTAGTACTGAGTGAGTTTAGGGCACGTCGTGGGAGCTCGGTGAGGTCACAAATATGATCAAAGGATTGATCAAAATAGTGTACAGTTGTTGAGGTTCTATTGTGATCACCAGGTGTTTGATCAAATGGCCGTAAGAACTGAACCATCATATTTTCAGGTGATTTTTGGTGGGTGTGCTGGTAGTAATCTTGGTAGTCTCTGGGTGCAATGGTTTTCTAAGTGGTGAAGGATTGAGTGTTTTTTCAAAAATGACTATCTTGATACATAAGATAGATTCAATTTTTAATTGCCTCTCAAATGGTTTTGGATTTTTTTCTGCAAGGTTGGAAAGCTCCATTGTGTTTAGTGTTACTTGGTATAGCAAGGGGATAAAATATATGGAAATGTTTATGTTTGAGATCACTTGCTAGAGATGCTCAAAGTGAGCCAAGTGTTAACTTTTGCAAAAATGACCATTAGGTCATATGCTTCATATTTAAGTTTCTTTTGTTTTGATCTGGTTTGGAAATGACCTACATGATATGGTTTTGATCTTTAAACCATTTCTCATCATTTACAACAATCAAACATGGCATTGAAAACATTCACACACATTCATAACACATAGGCATTAACATAAGGTTTATTAAAAAAGGTTTTTGTTAACCCTAAGTTTGGTTAGTTAGAAATTGATCCTCATTAATATTTTTGAGATGTTACAGTCCCCTTATTTATTCATTGTAAGGGAGGGATTAGGAGTATTGGAGTAGTACTCCGTACTTCTCCTTCGCAAAAATCAGTTCAACTTCTCCTTCGTGCTACTCTCCGGTGAAATTTCTTTATTCCTCGAAAGGCATGTTCCCCTCGCAAATACTTGAAGTAATCCCGGTGGATTGGCTACGTCGTCCTCGGAGGTATGCTTTGTCTCGAGGCCAGTCCCAGGAACAGTTCATCCACCGGGAACATGCCGCCGTTGGAGCCGCCTCTCTAGGTCGCCTGGACGCCCGCGGTAAACGTGTGATGGCCATGCCGAGCGACGACGCGATTTTGGGCCCCCTCGAGGGTATCGATCTTGCACTGGCTGTATCACGGAGATGTCAACATGGCAGCCGAAGAAAAGTGGACCTCTACAACAAAGATCCAGTGTGCTTCCACTTCCAGTGCAACAGAGTTGCGTCCAGGGGTGCTCCGAATGGACATCAACCGTGGCCAAGTTAAGCCCGTGCGAGACAGCGGGCAATCCTTCCGCCGGGAACTTGCGTCCAGCGAGCATGCGACCGGGGCAGAAAACTCGGGTGGGCACTAGGTCGCCCTGGCCATGGCAAACGACCCTCTCCTGGGTCCCCTCAAACCTATTGATCATATGCTGTCCCTTGCTTACGAGCAAGACATGCTCGAGTTCGAGCTCGAGCGCGAGGAACCTGCAGCCGGTGGACGTGCGGCTGGGGGAATCGACTCGGTAGGGGGGTTGGTTGACCTCTTCAGGACGTTGTCCTGACGTTAACAAGGTACAACAGTGACTCTAGTCCTCGGAATTTCTTCACATCCTTGTGTGCTCCTCTACTCCTTCTGAGCAATCTTGTCCCTTTGACTATGATCAACAGTAACGAGGGTGTCAGTTGTGTGAAGAGCATGGATTACTTTTCCAAGATAAATTTTAGGCCCTTTGTGACAATTGTATGGACTTGGATGTAATTTTCTATTTTTTATGTCCCTGATGTAACCTTTAATTCCACTGACCATGTTGATTGAAGCATGTTGCTCTTTCGAGACCTATCCTGGTTATAAAATAAAACGAATGTCACCACCGCAATTTTCATACGAAGTGTACCAGGCCAAATTTTAGAATTTTTCAAGCTTTATAACTGAAACTTCGCATACTTAAATGATTGTATGTCAATAATACCATATTAGGAAAACCTTGAATACATGTGAGCATGATAGACTATTACTCTTGAAAATTTCCAAAATTCTTCCGAAATTCAACCGCTATTAATAACCATAAACACAAGTTTCAAAAATGCTCAAAAGTAACTCTAATTACATATAGGTCCACAAAATATCTTGCGGTGACTACAGGCCCTAGCGTGATATTGAAGCGTCTCGCTCCTCTAGGACCTACGGTAACCCGGTTCCAAAAATTAAATAAAGAACACCACCACTTCATGTACTATAAAATAAAGAATGGCACCAATTTATGTAAATTATCCAACCACTTTATGTACTATAAAATAAATGGCACCTATGAACTCTAATTTATCCATATTAACCATACTTACTTCTTAAAAAAACTTTTACTTCTTTACCATGCTAACTTTTACTTGAGAGGACGGCTCTATTTATCTGGCGTGTTCGGCAGCCGCATTGGTGTGGAGTAGGAGGAGTAATACATAGGAAGTAATTCACTTTGATCCTTGGCGGCAAAAATTTAAACTTTTTAGGTTTTGAAATTTTCGCTTGCTTCCCAAATATCGAGAGGGAAAGGTTATTCAAAAGACCGGTCATGCGCAGTAGTACTTCTTATCTTATCTTTTTTGTCAAAAAAACTATATAATGTACTAATAACTTTGAATATGATCCGTTGGATCAAGATTGGAAAATCCAAATATTGCTAACGTTGGATCTTCTTTTCAGTTCTTAGCATCTAGAAGACTCTATTGGCAGTCTTTATCACAATGAACGCTAGTATGCACAAACCTCAAAATACACTTATGTGCATAGTTTTAGGGATCTTGTGCTAACTACATGGACTTGGATGTAATTTTAATTTTTATGAGGTCCTCAATGCAAATTGTACTTCCATCGACCGCATGTTAACTGAAGCACCTCGCTCCTACGGGACCTACCACAGTTAGAAGAAAATGCAACCACCCTAATTATCACACGAAGTGGACCATGGTTTCTTATAGTTCTATTTTTCAAGCTTCCTAGCTAACTTCGCATGCTTCAATGACTTATTGCTTATTTAATGAAATTATTAGGTCAAACTTGATCTACAAGTAATCGCAGTACATTGCACTTGAATTAGATGTCTTTTCTAAGGTAGATGGGTACATCTTCTTCTGGTAAAACAATGTCGTCTATGTGAGTTTATAGCTATTTGAAAAAGAACATTCTCAATTTCTCGAGTGATGACGAGATTGTTCTTTTACATAAAGAAAGAACAAATAATATGGATCTGAATGCCACAAGCCAAGATTCCTGAAATATTAAGTGGACCAACATGTTTTACTTACGATTCCCATGTTTAAGGTTATGAGTTTTCAAAATTTGTCCTAGCAAACTCTGCCCACTTGAATGACTTTATGTCGATTTATCAAAATTAGGTCAAATTTAAACTAAAAGAAAATTGTAGGTTGCTTTGAAAGATTAGTGAATTTTTTGGAGGTAACCATCGAGGGGTCATTTAATATATTACATGCTACCATCGAGAATTTTGACAACAACTTCAACTTCTTACTAAGATTTTGCATCTTGATGATTTAACGAAATTAGTTCAAACTTGAGCTACAAATAAGCGCGATGGATTGCTCTTGAATTAAATGTCATTTCATGGGTGGATGAATGCAACTTCTCACAATAAATAACACCGTCGGTGTGAGTTTCCAACTATCGAAAAATAACATTCTAAATTTCCACAATGATGACAAGATTATTCCTTTTCGAAAAAAAGTCTGAAGAATATGGATCTGAATGCCACAAGCCAATCTTTCAAACATATATAATGGACCGGCATTTCGTACTTACGATTTCCATGTTTTATGAGTTTTCAAACTTTGTCCTAGCTAACTCTGTCCACTTGCATGACTTTATGTCGATTTACCGAAATTAGGTCATACTTCAACTACAAGTAAACTGTAGATTGCGTTGAAAGTTTTACGAATATTGTTTGAAGGTAACCATTGGAGGGTCATTCAATATACATATCACAAACCGCACCATTGAGGGTTTTGACAACAGGTTCGACTTCTTGCTGAGATTTTTCAACTTGACAACTTAACGAAATTAGGTCAAACTTGAGCTAACAGTAAGCGTGATAGATTGCTCTTCAATTAATTATATTTTTCGAAGGTACATGGGTGCATATTTTCGGACATAGCGGACCATGCATGTTTTATTCTGATTCCTATATTCTATGAGTTTTCAAGGGACATAGTTACATTAACCCACTTAAATTACACTACTCCCTCCTATTCAAATTAATTTTTGCCAAATTGTGGATAAGGTCAACATTTGCCACAAGATAGGACCCACATAGCTTGGTCATATTGCTCCATGCAATAGATAGAAGAGAGGGGAAATGATTTTTCTATTCTCTATGAGCAAATCACAAGCTTGAGGTATAACTTTATTTTCTCCACAATGTGCTACTATGTGACTTAATGTGTACCTTTCTCCTCTTTTTACATATTGACGATGCCCTAGGGAAAAAAGCAAATAATGGGACCACTTGGCAATGTAAAACTCCTAAGCAGAAGTTATCCTCTTCAGCTTAGTGGGTGGCACAAATTATCTCGTTACGGTGGAACTTTTTACTCGTAGTTGTACATATGCTCACCTCTGTCTATACGATGTACATGAAGAGAGAATAAAACGTAGGTAGGGGAAGAGGGCAGCAACGAAGAGGGAAGAGGAGTTGAAGGCGGTTCGAAGTCACAACATTTATGGTTGCTGACACGAGGTACTCCTGCCGCTTTATAGTGTATGTATAGTAGTAGTAAATTTCAGGACCTATGCAGGCAAAAAAAGAAAAGTGTGTTTTCTCTCTCCTTCGTTGCCTCTCATCTCTCCCCACCCCTCTCCCCTCGCGCACCGGCCCGACTGATCTCTACCTCCTAAACAGTGTGGCGTTGCGCATGTGTGCCATGGTATGGTGGCTCTGTTTTCTTCCTTTTTAGAGGGTGCAGCTCTGTTTCTCTGGTGTGTTCGGCAGTCGCATTGGTGTGGAGTATGTAGAGTGTCAAGTGGATCCACAAAAATCCCACATCTAGTTCATTTTTCAAACTAGAAGTGGGATTTTAGTGGGATCCCACTTGACACCCTAGGAGTAGTACATAGGAAGGAAACCACTTTGGTCCTTGGCGGCAAAAAGGTTCAAACTTTTTAGGTTTCGAAATTTTCACTTGCTTCCCAAATATCAGGAGGGAAAGGTTATTCAATAAGACCGTCCATGCGTAGTAGTACTTCTTATATTATCCTTTTCGTCAAAAAACTATATAGTGTACTGATAACTTTGAACATGATCCGTTCGATCAAGACAGGCAAATCCAAACATTGCGAACCGTTGGATTTTCTTTTCCGCTCTTAGCATCTAGAAGACTCTATTGGTAGTCTTTATCATAACGCACTCTAGTATGCAATAACCTCAAAACACACTTCTATGCAAAGTTTCAGGGATCTTGTGCTAACTGCATGGACTTGGATGTAGTTTTATTTTTTTATGAGATGCTCGATGCAACTCGTACTTCCAACGACCGTGTCTTAACTGAAGCTCCTCACTCCTACGGGAACTACCACATTTAGAAGAAAATGCAACTGTCCCAATTATCACATGAAGTGGACCATGGTTTTAATGTTTTCCATGCTTCCTAGGTAAGTTCGCATGCTTCACTGACTTCGTGCCAATTTAACAGAATTATTAGGTCAAACTTGATCTACAAGTAAGCGCAGTATATTGCACTTGAATTAGATGTATTTTCTAAGGTAGATGGGTGCATCTTCTTGTATTAAGACAATGCCGACAGTGTGAGTTTCCAACTATCCGGAAAAGAACATTCTCAATTTCTTGAGTGATGACAAGATTGTTCTTTTACATAAAGAAAGCCCGAAGAATATGGATCTGAATGCCACAATCCAAGCTTCCTGGAATATTAAGTGTACCAAAATGTTTTACTTACGATTCCCATACTTAATGCTATGAGTTTTAAAACTTCGTCCTAGCAAACTCTGTCCACTTGAATGAATTTATGTCGATTTATCAAAATTAGGTCAAATTTGAACTAAACGTAAATTGTAGGTTGCTTTGAAATATTTGTGCATTTTTTGGAGGTAACCATCAAGGGGTCATTTTATATATCACATACCACCACCAAGAATTTTGACAACAGCTTCAACTTCTTACTAAGATTTTGCATCTTGATAATTTAACAAAATTATGTCAAACTTGAGCTACAAGTAAGCGCGATGGATTGCTCTCGAATTAAATGTCAGTTCATGGGTGGATGAGTGCATCTTCTTGCAGTAAACAATAACGTCGGTGTGAGTTTCCAACTATCAGAAAATAACATTCTAAATTTCCAAAGTGATGACGAGATTGTTCATTCGCAAAGAAAGTCTAAAGATATGGATCTGAATGCCACAAGACAATATTTCAGACATATATAATGGACCGGCATGTTGTACTTACGATTTCCATGTTTTATGAGTTTTCAAACTTCGTCCTAGGTAACTTGGTCCACTTGAATGACTTTATGTCAATTTATCAAAACTAACTTCAAATGCAAGTAAACTGTAGATTGCATTGAAAATTTTAAGAATATTTTTTGGAGGTAACCATGGGGGTTCATTTAATATACGTATCACAAACCACACCATCGAAGGTTTTGACAATAGGTTCGACTTCTTGCTGAGATTTTGCATCTTGACAACTTAATGAAATTAGGTCAAACTTGAGCTACCAGTAAGCGCGATAGATTACTCTTGAATTAATTGTCTTTTTCGAAGGTAGATGGGTGCATATTTTCCGGACACAGCGGACTATGCATGCTTTATTGTGATTCTTATGTTCTATGATTTTTCAAGGTCCGTAGTTACATTAACCCACTTAAATTACACTACTCTCTCCTATTCAAATTAATGTTTGCCAAATTGCAGATAAGGTCAACATTTTCCACAGGGTAGGACCCGCATAGCTTGGTCATATTGCTCCATGCAATAGAGAAGAGAGAGGGAATTGATTTTTCTATTCTCTATGGACAACCCACAATCTTGAGGTATAAATTCATTTTCTCCACAATGTAATACTATGTGACTTAATGTGTACTTTTTTACACATTGCCGATGCCCTAAGAAAAAAAGCAAATAACGGCCCCACTTGACAGTGTAAAAGTCCTATGCAGAAGTTAGCCTCTTCAGTTTAGTTGGTCCCACGAATCATCTTGTTTAGACGCTGTCTAAACGATGGAGCTTTTTACTCGTAGTTGGACATATGCTCATCTCTGTCCACGCGTTGTATATGCAGAGAGAATAAAACGTAGGCAGGAGAAGAGGGCAGCAGCGAAGAGAGAAGAGGAGTTGAAGGAGGTTCGAGGTCAGAGCATTTATGTTGGGTTCCTGACACGAGGTACTCTTGGCGCCTTATTGGGTACGTACAGTAGTAGTAAATTTTAGGACCTATGCACGCAAAAAAAGAAAAGTGTGTTTTCTCTCTCCTTCGTTGCCTCTCATCTCTCCCCATCCCTCTCCACTCGCGCATCGGCTTGGCTGATCTCTCCCTCCTCCACAACATGGCGTTGCGCACGTGTGCCTTGGTACGGCGGCTCTGTTTTTTTATTTTTTAGAGGGCACGGCTCTATTTCTCTGGTGTGTTCGGCAGCCACATTGGTGTGCAGTAGGTAGGGTGTCTAGTGGGATCCCACCAAAATCCCACTTCTAGTTCATTTGCCAAAATCTAGTATAAAATTTTGCTTAAAATTTGAACTAGATTTTAACAAATGAATTAGAAGTGGGATTTTGGTGAGATCCCACTTGACACCCTAGGAGTAGTACATAGGAAGGAAACCACTTTGTTCCTTGGCGGCAAAAAGATTCATACTTTTCAGGTTTCGAAATCTTCACTTGCTTCCCAAACATCGGGAGGGAAAGGTTATTCAATAAAACCGGCCATGCACAGTAGTACTTCTTATCTTATCTTTTTCGTCAAAAATACTATATAATGTACTGATAACTTTGAACATGATCCATTGGATCAAGACTGACAAATCCAAACATTGCTAACTGTTGGATCTTCTTTTCCATTCTTAGCATCTAGAAGACTCTATTGATAGTCTTTATCACAATGAACGCTAGTATGCACAAACCTCAAAACACACTTCAGTGCATAGTTTCAGGAATCTTGTGCTAACTGCATGGACTTGGATGTAATTTTCCTTTTTTATGAGGTCCTCGATGCAACTCGTACTTCCACCGACCGTGTGTTAACTGAAGCACCTCGCTCCTACGGGACCTCCGACAGTTATAAGAAAATGCAACCGCCCCAATTATCACACGAAGTGGACCATGGTTTCTCTGTTTTTCAAGCTTCCTACCTAAGATCGCACGCTTCACTGACTTCTTGTCGATTTAACAGACTTATTAGGTCAAACTTGATCTACAAGTAAGCACAGTACATTGCACTTAAATTAGATGTATTCTCTGAGGTAGATGGGTGCATATTCTTGTAGTAAAACAATTCCATCATTGTGAGTTTCCAACTATCTGGAAAAGAACATTCTCAATTTCTCGAGTAATGAAGAGATTGTTCTTTTACGTAAAGAAAGCCCAAAGAATATGGATCTGAATGCCACAAGCCAAGCTTCCTGAAATATTAAGTAGACCAACATGTTTTACTTACGATTCCCATGTTTAATGCTATGAGTTTTCAAACTTAGTCCTAGCAAATTCTACCCACTTGAATAACTTTATGTCGATTTATCAAAATTAGGTCAAATTTGAACTAAAAGTAAATTGTAGGTTTCTTTGAAAGATTTGTGAAATTTTTGGAGGTAAGCATCGAGGGTCATTTAATATATCACATACCACCGCCGAGAATTTTGAGAACATCTTCAACTTTTTACTAAGATTTTGCATCTTTACAATTTAACGAAATTAGGTCAAACTTGAGCTACAAGTAAGCACAATGGATTGCTCTCGAATTAAATGCCATTTCATGGGTAGATAAGTGAATTTTCTCGCAGTAAATAACACTGTCAGTGTGAGTTTCCAATTATCAGGAAATAAGATTCTAAATTTCCACAGTGATGAAGAGATTGTTCCTTTTCGAAAAGAAAGTCTAAAGAATATAGATCTGAATGCCACAAGCCAATATTTTTGATATATATATATATAGTGGACCGGCATGTTGTACTTACGATTCCCATGTTTTATGAGTTTTCAAACTTCGTCCTAGCTAACTCTATCCACTTGAATGACTTTATGTTAATTTATCAAAATTAGGTCAAACTTGAACTGCAAGTAAACTATAGATTGCGTTGAAAGTTTTATGAATATTTTTTGGAGGTAGCCATGGGATGGTCATTTAATATACGTATCACAAACCACACCATCGAGGGTTTTGACAACAGGTTCGACTTCTTGCTGAGATTTTGCAACTTGACAACTTAACAAAATTAGGTCAAACTTGAGCTACCAGTAAGCGCGATAGATTTCTCTTGAATTAATTGTCTTTTCGAAGGTAGATGGGTGCATATTTTCGGAGATAGTGGACCATTCATGTTTTATTGCGATTCCTATGTTCTATGATTATACAAGGTCCGTAGTTACATTAACCCATGTAAATTACACTACTCCCTCCTATTAAAATTAATGTTTGCCAAATTGCGGATAAGGTCAACATTTGCCACAAGGTAGGACCCACATAGCTTGGTCAGATTGCTCCATGCTGTAGATAGGAAAGAGGAGAAATAAATTTTCTATTCTCTATGGGCAAACCACAAGCTTGAGGTATAACTTTATTTACTCCACAATGTACTACTATGTGACTTAATGTGTACTTTATCCTTTTTACATATTGTCGATGCCCTAAGGAAAAAATAAAATAATGGGCCCACTTGGCAGTGTAAAACTCCTAAGCAGAAGTTAGCCTCTTCAGTTTAGTGGGTGCCACAAATTATCTCGTTATGGTGGAGCTTTTTACTCGTAGTTGGACATATGCTCACCTATGTCTATATGTTGTACATGTAGAGAGAATAAAACGTAGGCAAGGGAAGAGGGCAGCAGCGAAGAGAGAAGAGGAGTTGAAGGCGGTTCGAATTTATGATGGGTTCCTAACACGAGGTACTCCTGCTGCCTTATAGTGTATGTATAGTAGTAGTAAATTTCAGGACCTATGCATGAAAAAAAATGTGTTTTATCTCTCCTTCGCTGCATCTCATATCTCCCCACCTCTCTACCCTCGCGCACCGTCCTGGCTGATCTCTCCCTTCTCCACAGCGTGGCGTTGCGCAAATGTGCCTTGGTACGGCGACTCTGTTTTCTTCTTTTTTTAGAGGGTGCGGCTCTGTTTCACTGGTGTGTTCGGTAGCCGCATTGGTGTGGAGTAGGTAGGATGTCAAGTGGTATCCCACCAAAATCCTACTTCTAGTTCATTTGCCACAATCTTGTGTAAAATTTTGCTCAAAATTTGAACTAGATTTTAACAAATGAATTAGAAGTGAGATTTTGGTGAGATCCCACTTGACACCCTATGAGTAGTACATAGGAAGGAAACCACTTTGGTCCTTGGTGGCAAAAAGATTCAAACTTTTCAGGTTTCGAAATTTTCACTTGCTTCCCAAACATCGGGAGGGAAAGGTTATTCAATAAGACCGGCCATGCGTAGTAGTACTTCTTATCTTATCTTTTTCATCAAAAAAACTATATAGTATACTGATAACTTTGAACATGATCCGTTGGATCAAGATTGGCAAATCCAAATATTGCTGACTGTTGGATCTTCTTTTCTGTTCTTAGCATCTAGAAGACTCTATTGGTAGTCTTTATCACAATGAACGCTAATATGCACAAACCTCAAAACACACTTCAGTGCATAGTTTCAGGGATCTTGTGCTAACTACATGGACTTGGATGTAATTTTCATTTTTATGAGGTCCTCAATGCAACTCGTACTTCCACCGACCATGTGTTAACTGAAGCACCTCGCTCCTACAGGACCTACCACATTTACTAGAAAATGCAACCGCCCCAATTATCATACGAAGTGGACCACGATTTCTTATACTTCTGTTTTTCAAGCTTCCTAGCTAACTTCGCACACTTCACTGACCTCTTGCTGATTTAACAGAATTATTAGGTCAAACTTAATCTACAAGTAATCGCAGTACATTGCACTTGAATTAGATGTCTTTTCTGAGGTAGATGGGTGCATCTTCTTGTAGTAAAACAATATCGTCGGTGTGAGTTTCCAACTATCTGGAAAAGAACATTCTTAATTTCTCAAGTGATGACGAGATTGTTCTTTTACGTAAAGAAAGCCCGAAGAATACAGATCTGAATGCAACAAGCCAAACTTCCTGAAATATTAAGTGGACCAACATGTTTCACTTACGATTCCCATGTTTAATGCTATGAGTTTTCAAACTTCGTCCTAGCAAACTCTGCCCACTTGAATGACTTTATTCTGATTTTTCGAAATTAGGTCAAATTTGAACTAAAAGTAAATTGTAGGTTTCTTTGAAAGATTTGTGAATTTTTTGGAGGTAACTATCAAGGGGTCATTTAATATATCACATACCACCACCGAGAATTTTGACAACATCTTCAACTTCTTACTAAGATTTTGCATCTTGACAATTTAACGAAATTAGGACAAACTTGAGCTTCAAGTAAGCACGATGGATTTCTCTCGAATTAAATGTCATTTCATGGGTAGATGATTGCATCTTCTCGCAATAAAAAACACCGTCGGTGTGATTTTCCAACTATCAGGAAATCACATTCTAAATTTCCACAGCGATGATGAGGTTATGCCTTTCCGAAAAGAAAGTCTGAATAATATGGATCTGAATGCCACAAACCAATCTTTCATACATATATAATGGATCGGCATGTTGTACTTAGAATTCCCATATTTTATGAGTTTTCAAACTTCGTCCTAGCTAACTCTGTCCACTTGAATGACTTTATGTTGATTTATCGAAATTAGGTCAAACTTCAGCTGCAAGTAAACTATAGATTGCATTGAAAGTTTTATGAATATTTTTTGGAGGTAACCATGGGGGGAGTCATGTAATATACGTATCACAAACCACCACCGAGATTTTGCATCTTGGCAACTTAACGAAATTAGGTCAAACTTGAGCTACTAGTAAGCGCGATAGATTGTTGTTGAAACTAATTTTCTTTTGCAAAGGTAGATGGGTGCATCTTCTTTTAGTAACAAGTACCATCGATGTGAGTTTCCAACTATCAGGAAAGAACATTATCTATTTTCTGGAATTAGGTCAAATTTTAGCTATAGGTAAGCGCGATAGATTGCTCTCGAATTGAATGTCATTTCATGGGTGGTGCATCTTCTCGCAGTAAACAACACCATTGTTGTGAGTTTCCAACTATCAAGAAATTACATTCTAAATTTTTAAAGTGATGACCAGATTGTTCCTTCCCGAAAAGAAAGTCTAGGGAATATATATGTATCGGAATGCCACAAGCCAAGCTTTCAGACATATATAGTGGACCGACATGTTGTACTTACAATTCCCATGTTTTATGAGTTTTCAAACTTCGTCCTAGCTAACTATGTCCACTTGAATGGTTTATGTCGATTTATCAAAATTAGGTCAATTTTCAAATACAAGTGAATTGTAGATCATTGCGTTAAAAGTTTTACGATTTTTGGTGGTAACCATCGGGGGGTTCATTTAATATATCACAAACAACCATCAAGAATGTTGATAATAGGTTCAACTTCTTGCTAAGATTTTGCACCTTGATAACTTAACGAAATTAGGCCAAACTTGAGATACTAGTAAGCGCAATAGATTTCTCTTGAATGAATAGTCTTTTTGGAGTTAGATGGGTGCATCTTCTTTTAGTAGACTATATTGTCGTCGGTATGAGTTTCCAACTATCAGTGAAGAACATTCTCAATTTTCCGAGTGATGACGAGATTGTTACTTTTCGTTAAGAAGGTCTCAAGGATATGGATCTGAATACCACAAGCAGAGCTTTTCAGATATATATAGTGGTCCGACATGTTGTACTTACAGTTCTCATGTTTTATGAGTTTTCAAACTTTGTCCTAGCTAACTCTGTCCACTTAGATGACTTTATGTCAATTTATCGAAATTAGGTCAAATTTCAAATGTAAGTAAATTATAGATTGCATTTAAAGTTTTATGTTTTTTGGAGGTAACCATTAGGGGGTCATTTAATATATCACAAACCACCTCCGAGAATTTTGACAACAGGTTCAACTTCTTGCTAAGATTCTTGACAACTTAATGAAATTAGGTCAAACTTGAGCTACGAGTAAGAGCGATAGATTGCTCTTGAATTATTTGTCTTTTTGGAGGTACATGGGTGCATGTTCTTTTAGTAAACAATAATGATGTCGGTGCGAGTTTCCAACTACCAGGAAAGAACATTCTTAATTTTCTGAGTCATGACCAGATTATTCGTTTCCGTAAATAAGGTCTCAAGAATATGGATATGAATGCCACAAGGAGAGCTTTTCAGATGTATATATATAGTGGACCGACATGTTGTATAGTACTTATATGATTCCCATGTTTCACAAGTCTTCAAACTTCGACCTAGCTAACTCGGCCCACTTGAATGGCTTTATGTCATTTTATCAAAATTAGGTCAAATTTGAACTACGAGTTAATTGTAGATTGCTTTGAAAGTTTTGTGATTTTTTGGAGGTAACCATTAGGGGTTCATTTAATATATCACAAACCACCATCGAGAATTTTTACAATAGGTTCAACTTCTTGCTATGATTCTTGACAACATAACAAAATTAGGTTAAACTCGAGCTACTAGTAGGCACGATAGATTGTTCTTGAACTATTTGTCTTTTTGGAGGTGTATATGAGTGCATATTCTTTTAGTAAACAATAATGCCATCGGTTCGAGTTTCCAACTATCAGGAAAGAATATTCTCAATTTTTCGAGTCATGATCAGATTGTTCCTTTCCGTAAAGAAGGTCTCAAGAATATATATATATATATGAGACCGACATGTTGTGTACTACTTATATGATTCCCATGTTTCACGAGTTTTCAAACTTCGATCTAGCTAACTCTGCCCACTTGAATGGGTTTATGTCAATTTATCGACGAAATTAGGTCAAATTTGAACTACGAGTAAATTGTAGGTTGCTTTGAAAGTTTTGCGACTTTTTTTGGAGGTAACCATTGGTGGGTCATTTAATATATCACAAACTACCATCGAGAATTTTAACAATGGGTTCAACTTCTTGCTATGATTCTTGACAACCTAACGAAATTATTAGGTTAAACTTGAGCTACTAGTAAGCGCAATAGATTGCTCCTATTTGTCTTTTTGGAGGTAGATGGGTGCATCTTATTTTAGTAAACAATAATACCGTTGGTGCGAGTTTCCAACTATAGTAAAGAACACTCTCAATTTTGCGAGTCAGGATCAGATTGTTCCTTTTCGTAAAGAAGGTCTCAAGAATATGGATCTGAATGCCACAAGCAGAGCTTTTCCGATCTGAATATAGTGGACCGACATGTTGTGTACTACTTATATGATTCCCATGTTTCATGAGTTTTCAAACTTTGACCTAGATAATTGTGCCCACTTGAATGGCTTTATATCAATTTATTGAAATTAGGTCAAATTTGAACTACGAGTAAATTGTATGTTGCTTTGAAAGTTTTACGTTTTTTTGGTGGTAACCATCGGGGGGTCATTCAATATATCACAAACACCATCTAGAGTTTTGACTATTCATATTGACAATTTAATGAAATTAGGTCAAATTTGAGCTACCAGTAAGCATGTTAGATTGCTCTTGAATTAATTGTCCTTTTGTAGGTAGATGGGTGCATCTTATTTTAGTAAACAATGCCTCCGGTGTGAGTTTCCAACTATTAGGAAAGAACATTCTTAAGTTTCCAAGTGATGACGAGATTGTTCTTTTTCATAAAGGAAATCCGAAGAATATGGATCTCAATGCCACAAGCCAAGCTTTCAATCATATGTAGTGGACCGCCATGTTGTCCTTTTGAATCCCATGTCTTATGAGTTTTCAAACTTCCTATCTAACTCTACCCTCTTGAATATCTTTATGTCGATTTATCAAAATTATGTAAAATTTGAACTACAAGTAAATCATAGGTTTCTTTGAAAGTTTTATGAAAAATCTTTTGGAGGTACCCATGGGGGTCAATTAGCAGTATATCGGTAACCACCGAGAGTTATCCTTACCTTATTATTCACAAAAACAAAAGAAAATAAAAGCACCACCCTCATAACCGTAGTAGACTCAACCACCTTTCTTCACAAGCTGCACACGGCACCGTCCAATCACATTCGATGCCTGTTGCATTTAGAGCCTTCATTTTAATATTTTAATTACTCGGGAGGTGAGCCAAGCGCGACTTAGCACTAAATTTTGGTGTGATATTGGCAGGATCTTATTCTAGTTCAAAATTTTAGTGGAATATTGGCGGCATCCTCCTAGCTACCTGCATACCGACGGGGCCTCTATCTCTCTCTCTCGCCGATCCCTCCTGCTATCCCCTCATCCTCCTCTATCACGTCCCTCCTTAGCCGACTTCTACCTTGCCAGAATCTGCTCAGCGACGCCGTCATCCACCTCGCCGAAGTCTGCTTCATCATATCTGCTTTCCCACCGCCGCAACCGACAGATGCGTAAGACACTCGGACCCCTCAGCAGGGTGACTGCTAAAACTCCCTACTACTGAGACGAAGGTTATTGCACACTTCCTATGCCCGCTTTCCTTGAATTTTACTTCCAAATGTAGTTCATCTCTTCTTCCGTGCAGTGCCTTAATATATTTCTAATAATGCATGCTAGTTGCTGTACTGCGGGATCGGTTCCAAGCGAAAAGAAGGCAACTACGAGTCATGAAGCCAAATTGGTTATCTCGAAGCAGTACACGACCTTGTTAACCAAATGATAAACCCCAACAATCCTCCCTAGACAAATTTTTGTTTCCACTTTGCATATATGTATTTTCAGAGTAGTTCATCATTTGCTTGCCCTTTCTTTCATGTACTAGTATATTTTTTATTTGTATTCTTGCAAGGCATGGAAGATGATGTACTGACCAATGAGAGTCGATACCAATGAAACCTGAGGAGTTTTGGACATTTAGATGTATCCCCCCTCGGCACAACACAACTGGTACAGAAACATGACTATTTCTTGCATCTTGCTTGTGTTATTTGGTGATTGATTTGTCACACTACAATTTGCAGAAGTAAGTGCATGATCATTTCCCTGCCAAGGAGGTTCGTAGCACAGATATTCAGCAGCGTGCAAGTGATGCAGCCATTTCTAGGAACCAAACAGAAGTATGGTGCATGGCCGAAGCTAAGATTAGGCTGCTCCAACAGGATTTGGACACGACCACTCGATGGATCAGAGAATTCAACCGGGGCTGGATTTCTACGATTGAAGATGTCCTTGATGCTACCGATGATCTTCAGAAGTTAGTGGCTGAAAATCGTGTTCCCAATCCAGCTGATGCACATGTCAATGAGATCAACTGGACGGTCTTGAAATAGGTGAAAGAACGAGCAGAGATTCTCCGAGCATCCTTGAAGCCAGATGATTTTTGAAGGGTGATGCAAGAGCCACCATGCGAATAGATTGTTATTTCCAATAATGATTTTTTCTTGTTAGCCTGATATTTTCTTTTCTTATGTGCTAGCAGTACTTTATGTTAACTATGTATTTGGCACGCTGTTATGAAACGTATAGTAATTGCTGCATTTGGACAATGTATCTCGATAGTCATTTGGAAAATGGAAAAAACACCATTTTCCCACAAGAATGTTGAAATCTTATTATGCACTTTTGTTTAGATCCATCGACCCACGTTTTGCAGCAAATTAACACATTACCATGATAGGTAGTCCATCTTAAAAAAACAAAAGAATGGTAGTCCGAGCTCAATGACCATGTCATTGTGCCCATTATCGTGCATAAATATGTGCAATTACTTATGTTGCCCCAAGTCAAACTTTTAGACTGTATATACTAGTAGAGTCCGAAACCACCTCGAAAAATTAGCTGAGGGACATGACACAAGCCCGAAACCACCTCTTTCACCAAGAAGTCGATAAATTTTAACTCTGCGCCAGAAACAACCACTGAAATGGCTCCGGTGTCCAATATTCAAAAGCGGTACGAAATTTCCATCTCGCCCCTCGGTCCAAAAACAAGGCGCCAAAGGCCATTCGTCAAAATTGTTTGTCTTGTACAATTCAAAATTTCAAACCCGTGCCCATCAGACCGAATCCCTAGAGATCACCTCGGACCACCACGGTTGTGCCTCTTCTGTCCCATCTCCCCTTCACAGCCTCTCTACCGGCACTACATAGTGACCGGATACGTTTTACCAGCTCCCTTGTCTAGCAACCCGGTGGTTGCTTCCCCGCCCCGATGCTGGCCCACACCAGATCACCTCCTCCGTACCCGAGGTCCACGTAGCCAGAGCCGGCTCAGCAATGCCGTCACCAGTGACACCATCGCAGCTTCGTTCGATCCACTTCCCCCGACTCCATGGCACCGGATCTACTTCCCCAACCTTTTCTACGACGTCGGAGAGATGGCGAGAAAAACCTGCTCAACCGCGAACGGTGAGGTCGTAGCTCACCACAAGACCGTTAAAGGCAAGGCCAGTCGCAGGAAATCGCATAATCACGGTCACAAAGGTAGTTCATCTCTTGTTTCACAGTTGTCTCGCACTGTTTACATTCATATGTCTGTAATTGTTCCTTCAGAGCTTTCAACTGCTTGCTAGCATTGTACTAATTTGCTCCTCTACACACACTTCACTCTTAAATCTCATAAGGTATTTTTTTCTCATGCATGGAAGCTGCTTTGGGGCCGATTGATAAGGGAGGACGGAAGGGTTGGGAAGAGAGATTACTGAAGAATTCCAAACATGCAAGGTCGCTCGGCTTGCGGAGACTTAGATCTTTCGTAGATACCACCACCAGTCATGAAGGCCAGGTTTCTGAAGCAGAATCTGATCGTCGAGATGGACAAAACCCCGACGGAGACCTGGCTCAGGAAGATGGACCAGTCGAGAACACCCCCTAGTCCGCCCGCTTGTCCACCCCCCAAGGTGCTTGCTCTGTCTTGTCATTGAGATAGTTGTTGCACCTTCCATGTTTTGTACCTCAAACCCACCAAATGTTGTGCAATGTCATCTGCTTAATTCATACATCATATATGTTCAGCTTGTCTTGCCTTATTGTTCTTCTGTTCTATCTACGTCTTATTATACATAGGACTTTCATAGATTAATATATCATTTATGGGTATTAGGAATCAGCTGTTTCACCTAAGACCCTTTCAGATACCAGCAGGGAGAAAAACTATGTCCGACAAGTGTCTGATTCAGCATTGGTTTTTGTTGATGAACAATACCTCGAGGGAGACATCACTCGGGAATTTGGACCCATTGAGGACCTCCCCCATAGTCCGCCCGCTTGTCCACCCCCAAGGTGCTTGCTTTGTTTTTTCATTGTCATATCTGTTGCATCTTCCATGTTTGCTATCTCAATCCAACCAAATATTCTGCAATGCCCTCTACCTAGTTCATTCATCATATATGTTCAGCATGTTTTGCCTTATTTTTCTTCTGTTCCATCCACGCCTCATTACATATAGAACTATAATTGATTGAAGTATCGTTTATGTGTGTCAGGAATCATATGGTTCAGGTACCAAACCTGAAGCGTCGACAAGCGGCCCTGCGAATGCTACAGGTGGAACACAAACACAAGTCGGGAAATACAATAAATGAAATCCAGAAAACTTGCATAAGGCTAAAAAGGCTCGTCTTGGCGGCACACCATAGGTTCCAACAGATATAGACGCAGCAAATACCATTCCATATGTTGCACAATTATAAATTGCCAATCCAGATAGCCATAAATAATTGACAGCCCAACCAGTCTCGTCCTCTACTGGCCTATATCTGCTGGCACAACACCAACAAGCTAGCGATGATCACCCACCTGTTGATCAGCCGGCCGCCAAACAAGGTATGTGTTCCAAAGCTTATCGTTGCATGCTCCCTTATATATAGCGTGATATCCTGATGTAACAGTTGAATTGGCAGCTACATGAAGATTTAAGAAAAGGGGGCCAACAGTAGGGTAAAAGCTTGAATCTCAAATTTCCGAAACGCAATCTAGATATTGCATCAATTTTATTGTGTCTGGCAAGCGAAGGACATAAGATCCAATAGAATCTGCTTTCCTAGCATCGGAAATAGGCGTTTTTGTCAGGATGATATTCCCATCTTCGCATCGTTGAAGCTCCACCAACAGAGGCCTGACCATTACAATTTATTACTCCAGAAGTTACACGTAAGTCTTGGTGCTCTATCCCATGCCTTCAAACTTGACATTGGTTCTATTCTAAGTCACATAACACATCAACTGTTCCATTCTTGCCGATAGAAAAAATTCAACTTCGATCAGGATAATGAGGATGTCGAGTATGTTCTCATGGACATGTTTCTCCTATTCTTTGTGCCAGCAGCGCCATAGGCTAAAGAATAAATACTTTGATGGTAAGGCAAGCAATGATATTCAAAGAACATCTCATATGGAACATTCTATGACTGACCAACAGTGGATAGATCTTCTCGACCACTAGTTTGATCCAAAGATTACGGTATGGTTTGTGAAGACTGAGACCAGATCACATTCAAAATACCTATTTGCGCATCTGTATCACTAGTCTACTTTTGCAGATGAACGCTGAGAAAAACAAGAGGAATCATGCCGCGCAACGCTTAACAGTAGATGATTTCCAACTAGCATGAGTTTCAGTTTTGAACGCTATAAAGAGTTGTTTTGTGATAGCATCCACCTAGTGATGAAGAAACAGACAGATGCGATGTTGGCATAGTCCTATTATTGAGCGTTAGTGATAAACTTATTATCAGTATGATCAGATAGCTAGTATGCTTTTTCTATAGTGTATATGATGCGTAATCAGCCATGCCAACTTATAAGATTTGTTTATAGATAGGTTAAATGGGTTGTCTGCATGTTCCTCTATAGTTACTTCTCTTCGCTCACCAACGTATACCAACTAATAACCTTATAGATTAAATTGAATGAGGAGATGGCAAAACCTAGGAAACACGGTCTGGAACAAAACCAAGAAGAATGTCTGGAAATATTTAACATGGTACTAAAAGGCGAAGGTCATCGTAAAAGTATGTTTCTGCGTAATGCTAGGTTGTCACAGTCCAAGTCTAAGTCGGTGTATTTTTCTTATCAAGAAGAAATTATAGCAGTACGGGCTAAACAGGAAGTGCAAAGACGAACAATCGATAAGATGAGATAGAAACTATTAGCAAGTGATGCAGAGTTGAAGATGTTACAAGATTAAGAGAATTTTGGAGAAGTCATATATGAACAGACTCTTCTAAATTGAAGATGAACCCTAGCAATGATAGGTGAGTACAGTGGTCATGTGAAATGGTTCCTACTACTGATCCTGGGTTGTGTTTGGGGCCATGCAATAACAAAAATAGAGGGACTATTTATTTTTCATCGTGCTTTTATCTATTCACGCTGTGCTCCATGCACAAAAATCCTGCGCTCGAACCTCAGTCTCTCAAGCCTTGGATTCATGAACCTCACAATGGTTTTTTATTCTTTGGACAAACCGTCAAATTCAAAATATCAGTCGATCGACAAAACCTACCGCCTACCCTGTTTGAATCAAAGATTTTGTATCCAATTTTTTTTGCCAAGATGTTAAGTATTTGATGAGCAGCCTTCAATTCGTACAGAAGGAGTACCATTAGTATTATTTCCTGGACGCTTCCGAAATTCAAAAATCTTAGTCGAGCGACAAAACCTGCCACCAACCCTGTTTGAATCAAAGGTATCCAATTTTCATTATGGATGATGATCAGTTGATGTCAAACTCGACATTCAATTCCTAAAGAGGGAGATAACCTTTTTTTCTATTATTGCTTGGATGCTAGCCAAATTGGAAGCCAAACTTTGGCAAAAAGTTAGCAAGAAAATTAACTCTATGACAAGTGGGCCATATAATTAATGAAGTGTGGCAAACTACAATTGTGGCAAAAACTAAACACAAGCTAAACAACTTGTGGCTGCCAAAGTTTGGCTTGGCAAACTGTGGCTGGGAACCAAATGAGCCCTTAGTCTGTGCATTAATTGTGGTCATGGATGATCAATTGATGTGACTCTGGGCATTGAATTCCTGGACAGATAGTGTACGGTCTACTAGATTTTTTCTATTATTACTTGGACGCTAGCAACAAAATTCAAAATCATAATCGAGCGGCAAATTACCCCTGACTCGGATGCATTTCGCGCGCCTCCGTTTCAAACATTTTTAGGCAAAATCTCCCACGGTTGTAGTACCATTTTTCTAGTACTAATATTATTAGATGGACGCTAGCCAATTTCAAAATCTCAATCGAGCGGCAAAACCACCCACCGACCTTCCTGCCTCTCCGTTTCAAAATATTTGAGCCAAAATCTCCCACCAGGTAGTACCATTTTATTAGAATAGAAGATGGGCGCTAGCCAAATTCAAAATCTCAATCGAGCGGCAATATCACACATCGACCTTGAAGCATTTCACGCTCCTCTATTTCAAAAACTTTTGACTATAAAATTCCCACTCTATCCTTTGTTCAGACGACAAATCAGCAGGCTATAGTCGGTATCTTGGGGCACAATCGTAATTTGTATCATGTTCACCTCTATGGTCCCTATTCGTGCAGTTTTTCTCGCTGGCCCTTCCAAAAATCCCAAGCTCTTTTGTCCCCTCCACGACCACCGCGCGCACCGGCCGGCGGCAATTCACGGCATCCTGAGCCGCTTGAGCTGTGGTCTCGTGTACTGCCGTGGAGCTGCTTCACCAACACCCACCCCACCGGATCTAGTTCACCGGACTTCTATGCCACAGAAGCGTAGCTGCAGTCTCGTTCACCATGCCGATGGCGTCAACGACTGCCCAATCTCTTATTCCCCACTGCCGAATGCTACCTAACCGTACAGGATCCGCCTCACCAGTGTCCACCGGATGGGATATAGTTCAGCGAGTTCCAGGTTCACCGCTCCAGACCAGCTGCATGGGCGTTGTCGGTTACTGCACCGGATCTACCTAGCGACGCTCTCTTCCATAGTGCCGGATCTACCACAGCGTTGCTGTCGTCCGCCGTGATCAAGCCGACATCGACCTCCCAAGATCTACTTCCCCAACCGCCCAATATCTACTTAGCCACAAACGCAGCACCCTCGGTGACCTGCACGTCACCCGCACGGTACCGTCGATGCTTAGACGCCTCTCCGATCGAGGTAACCTAATCTCCAACCATTTTTTTGTTTTCTCAGCAATATAGCAGGTTAAAGCCTATTGCAGTGAACTTCATTTTTGTAATCATGCTAGTACATACAAGTCATTGGGCATGCCTGTTCTTTGTGCTACATACAAGGTCACTGGACATATTTGTTTGCATTCGCTGCTCTACAAATTTCAAGGAATGCACTTGTTTGTTATTTTGTCATGCACATGTTCCTAGCTACTCCCTACAAAAGTAATTGCCTGCTGTTGTGTAGTTTTTGCAAAATGTAAAGTCAGTGAAAAATATTAGTGTGGATTTCCTGCTCCACAATTACTGAATCTATCTGGTTCGTCCTGAGCTAAGTTCCTGCTATTATTTCCTCCCTGGCATCATTCTATTATCCTGTAGTACCTGTTTAAACTCATCGTACTAGTTCGATAATAATATTGTTGTTGCTATATGGATCTTTAAAAGATGCAAACCTGACTGTTTTTTTGCATAGAGCTCAAAAGGGAACACTAAACATGTTGGTTTGCACAGCCTCTTCCACAGGTTCATAAGCGCGATGTCATTGTTTCCTTATCTGGTGCTAGTTCATCATAAGCAACGACATAACTATCCTCTACTATGTATTTCATTCGTGGTTTGCGTTCCTGATCTGATAGTTCTGGCATGATGCCATTATAATTTCTGTCTCGTTCATTCTTAGCTACTCCTACTAAAGTAACTACACGCCCATTGTGTCGCTCACCGAAAATTCTGAGTCACCCAACGTCTCTTGCATTCCAGGATATACTACTGCTTCCATATATTTGTTGAAATGACCTGGCTAGTTTATATTTACTCAAATTTTAGGAAACACTCTGTCCGATTACTCAATTCATCTATAGGCACACTTGTGTAAAGATTGCTTGTCATGTTCTACAGGTTCATAAGAAATTCCATTATACTTCATGTCTAATGGTTCGTCCTAAGCAGCGACACAACTATCCTCTATTGTATATATCGTTCATTCATAGTTTGCATTCTTACTCTATAAGGTATCTTATGATGCCTTTATAATTTCTATTTGGTTCACATCTACGATAGTAACTGCATGCCCATTGTGTAGCTCGCCGCGAATTCGAGATCACCCAACATCTTTTTCATTCCAGCATAAATGACTTCTTCCATATATATTTGTTAAAATGACCTGGCCAGTTTATATTTGCTGAAGTTCTAAGAAACACTTTGATTGACTGCTCATTTCATTGTATTCACACTTGTCTAATGCTTGCCTGTCCTCTTCTACAGTTCGCAAGAGACACCATTATATTTCTAATTTGGTGCTGGTTCATCCTAAGCAATGACATAACTATCCTCTACTATGTAATTCATTCATGGTTTGCGTTCCTTCTCTGCAAGTTCTCGTATGATGCCATTATAATTTCTTTCTTGTTCATTTTTAGCTATGAAAGTAACTGCATGCCCATTGTGTAGCTCACCGCAAATTCCGAGTCACCCAATATCTCTTGCATTCCAGGATATACTACTGCTTCCATATATATATTTTTTGAAATGGCATGGCTAGTTTATATTTGCTAAGATTCTAGGAAACACTATGTTCGATTTCTCAATTCATTTGTAGGCACACTTTTGTAATGCTTGCTTCTCCTGTTCTACAGGTTCACAAGCAATGCCATTATATTTCATATCTAATGGTTTGTCCTCAGCAGCGACATAGCTATCCTCTATATGTAGTTCATTCGTGGTTTGCATTCTTCCTCTACAAGTTCTGTTATGATGCCATTAATATTTTTGTTCGGTTCCTAGCTACGACAGTAAATGCATGCCCATTGTGTAGCTCACCGCAAATTCTGGGTCACCCAACGTCTCTTGCATTCTAGGATAAACGACTGCTTCCATATATTTGTTAAAATGACCTGGCTAGTTTATATTTGCTAAAATTCTAAGAAACACTTTGATTGATTTTCTCATTTAATTGTAGGCACACTTGTCTAATGCTTGCTTGTCCTCTTCTACAGGTTCGCTAGAGATGCCATTATATTTCTAATCTAGTGCTGGTTCATTCTAAAGCAACGACATAACTATTCTCTACTATGTAGTTCATTCGTGGTTTGCATTCATGTTCTACAAGTTCTCGTATAACACCATTATAATATCTATCTGGTTCATTCTTAGGTACGACAGTAATTGTATGCAATTGTGTAGCTCACCGCAAATTCTGAGTCAACCAACGTCTCTTGCTTTTCAGGATATACAACTGCTTTCATATATATTTGTTAAAATAACCTGGCTAGTTTATGTTTTCTAAAATTCTAAGAAACACTTTGTTTGACTGCTCATTTCATTGTAAGCACACTTGCCTAATACTTTCCATTATATTTCATATCTGGTTCTGGTTCTTCCTAAGCAACAACCCAACTATCCTCTATTGTATAGTTCATTTGTGATTTGCATTCCTTCTCTACAAGTTCTCGCATGATGCTGTTATAATTTATGTCTCGTTCATTCTTAGCTATGACAGTAATTGCATGCCATTGTCTGGTTTATTCTTCTGGTTTATTCTTATATATATAGTTGTTGAAATGACCTGGCTAGTTTATATTTTCTGAAATTCTAAGGCACACACATTGTTATATTTCTTGTTTCACGGTAGGGACACTTTTTTAATGCTTGATTGTCCTGTCTGTTTGACGTGATGGTCAATATATTTGAACCATTGACCAGTAGTAAACTCCAGTTCATAGCTCCTATCGTATCAGTTAAATGAGTAGTTTGCCTTGTTTGATGTATTAACTTGTTATTACTTAGTTTCAGACTGCAATTATTGCTATCGCCACCAAAGAGGGGGCTGCAAGATCATATCTAAAGTTTGTTTTCCAATGTAGATGTCACCCTCAAGAGGGAGATGCAGGTGATAGATGGAGAAAGCAAATTAAGGACTGCTATCAACTCGATTGTCAACTAAAATGCTAATTTTTCTTTCCCTTGAGTTGATAATATGTAATAACTTTAAGTAGTTTGAATTTGATGTAATATCTAGACTAATTGCATAGGCCATGTAGGCATTTAGTTGATGATATCCATAGAAAGCGGTAGGCGGTAACATACATGCGATAGCCAGGTCAATTAGGGTACAGTATCGTGCTCTGTATTTGCCCTTCTTGTATTAGGCCGATGATGAACAGTAAAAATGCTCACACGTTGTACACCTTCTATGATACCGAAATAGGCTCCAGAAATGCAGAAACTGTAAAAGACCGTAAAAGTAACGGGGCAGGCCCACATGCGAGATTAGTAACAGTAACGGGCCATATAATTGGCAGGCCGAAATAGTAATAAGCCGAAACCATAACATGTGGAAACAGTAACAGGCCAAAACCGTAACATGCCAAAATAGTAAGTGGCCGAAACCATAACAGGCCGAAAGAGTAACATGACGGAACAGTAATAGACGAAACAACAGGGGACCAAAAAATAACGGGACAGAACCTTAAATTGCCAAAACAGTAACGGGCCAGAATAGTAGCAGACCTGAATAGTACCAGGCCTAATTTGCACCAGGCCAGAACAGTAATAGGCCCAGGAATTTACCAGGATAGAACAGTAATAGGCCAGAACATGACCGGACATTTAGGAGCCTGAATAGTAACGGGCCCAAAGTATATGGGACCGTTTCAAATACTGTGTAGCTATACAATAATGGGCCAGAAAGGTTATGATCCAAAGCAGGATAATTTCGAACAATGTAGGGCGGAACACTAACAAGCTCGGATATTTACGGGTCGTGTAAATGGTCCAAATTCAAAAAGTGTATGTGGAAACAGTAATGGGCTAGAAAGTTTACGGGCATCCCACGGCTGCACCAGTGGGCCCATTTGTAACAGTACATGGTGAAATAGTAACGGGCCATGATCCTGTTGGGTTTCCTTAATGGGTCGACCCACTTAATAATTACCAGGCCTTGGCTGTGCCTGGCTTCTACTGCGGTTTCATTGATAGTTAACGGTGTTAACTGGCTAATAATGGCGCTCGCCACGTGGCAGTTTGCATGATGTCAGCAGTCAACGCGGTTGGTGAATAGATCTACGACGGAACAAATTTTCGTGGCTAAAGGGTGCGATCCGCCACGGTCGAAAAAACCCGTGGTAGAATCATTTGTGACGGGTCTTCTACCACGACGGTCATCCGTCGTAGAAGGCTTTTCAACCATGAAAAACGAACCTCCAGCCACGAAAATCATCTGTTGTAAAAGGACATTTTCTTGTAGTGATTGGATAGAAAACATGAAGAAACTTCATGTTGATGGAATTTTGGAGTCTTTTGATTTTGATCAAATTACGCTTGTGAGACTTTCCTGGAGATAATTAAAACTTCATTCAAAGGCCTAGAAGAACGAATGACTAACTTATTGGAATTTGTACATATTGATGTATATAGTCCATTATGTGTAGTCATGAGCGATGGGTTTCACCTTCATATGCTTTCTCTGGAAATTTGAGTGAATATATGTGTATATTTACTTAATGAGGAAGAAGTGTGAAATATTTGAAAAAGTTCAAAGACTTTTAAGATGAAGTGGAAAATCAGTGTCACAATAAAATAAATAATTTATGATTGGATCATAAAGGAAGATATTTGAGTTACAAGTTTAGCATAACACCTAAGATTTGAGGAATTGTTCCATGGATTTGCATTTCCCAAAACACCATATGAGTATGGAGTGTTCGAGATATATAATGAAACCTTGTTTAACATGGTGAAATCAAAGGTGTCATTCATAAAACTGCCATTATATTTTAAAGATTAACAGCTTTAGAGACTATCGCTTTTACACTAAAAAGAGCTCCATCGTGATCTGTTGAAATGACACCATATAAGATGGTTTGGGATAAAACCCAAGTTGTCCTTTCCTAAACATTGGTATGATATGCATAAGTAAAATGTTTGCAACCAAAGTCGGATGAGCATGTCTTTGTAGGTTATTTCGAATAACCGTTGGGTATTCCTCCATAACACTAAAGACAAAAGTGTTTGTCGCTTTGAATGTCAAGTTTTTTTAGAAGGATTTTTCATGAAAAGTTAAGTGGGAGGACAATAGAACTTTAATAAGGTTATTAAACCTTAGCTAATATGTGTTGAGTTGCGCAGCGCCGGAAAGTGTCCTGAAGGCAGCAACAATGCACATGGCTCACATCCTCAAAGGTTGTGTTCACGGAGGTCTAAGTTCCTATTGAACCAAGTAGGTCAGGTAAATAATCAAAGACTAAGATTTGAGAAAAATCATTGTTGTTTGATAATGATGAACCGACTATATAAAAAAAGAGATGATGGGTCCTGACTCCATCAGATGGCTTGAAGCCATAGAATCTGTGATAGTTCCATACATGAGAAATCAAGTTTTTGAACTTGAAAGACCCTCTGGAAAGGTGTAAGACCCTACAGTCGTATTTGGATCTATAAAGAAATATACATGGATGTTTCACATCTATGAAATAGTCGACATGTCGTTAAAAAGTTTACGACAATGTTCAAGTAGGGGATTATGACAAGATTTGATCTTTCATAGCGATATTTGGTCTGGACGGATTCATGTAGCAACCAATACATATATTGGTACATGATAGTTTAACAAACAAAACAAAGTTCTTCTAATATAATGGTACACTAGGACATGTGCATGCCACAATCCAAAGGGTTTTGTTTATTCAAATGATGCTAAAATCACATGCAAACTTCAATGGTTGAAGTAAGCATCGCGGAGTTGTAATCTTCACCATGATGAAACTGTTAAAAGGTTTAATTTCATCGAAGACCATGAAGATGCTTGCATTTGCAAGAAATTATGTGGAAGCGCTAAGATATATTTCTAATACATTATGTGAACGACATATTGTTGATTGGAAATGATGTATATTTTATTGACACCGGTTAAGAATTTCATCTCGATGGAAGACTTAGGCAAAACCCAAATATTTGGCATCGATGTCTATATGGATAGATTGAGACGTTAATATGGTTTTGCCGAGAGTACAAAGATGAAATACCGAATGAGTTCAATATGGAAACAACAAGAAAGGTACTTTTCGCACAGGATGGATTGAATCAAGATTCAAGTGTTTTAACATTTGGTAAGTGAATCAAGATTCAAGTGTATTGACACTTGTTGAGTGAGATCACAAGAATATTTTGATCAATCATATTGTGATATGTACACATCCAGATATGCCCTATGCTCTAAATGTTAAAAGAACATACCAGAATGATTCATAAGATAATTGTTGGACAATAGTAAGGATGTCCTTATGATCTTTTGGAAGAACTAAGAATATGTTATTTATGTAGAGGTGACAAATAGATAGATAGTTCATTGTAAAGTGTTACATTGATTCTAGTTTTGTCACAAGATATAAATTAAGTTTATCTCAATTTAAACTAAGGGTGGCACAATATAATAGAAAGGAAGTTCCATAACGGATTTGTATGAGTTCCAAAATTAAGACATTGTGACAGATACTGCAACAAAAGGCTAAGTATACGACTACTATTGTAGCAGCAAAAGAGTGCATTTGTGTCAAGTAGTTTGTTATCAAACTAGGTGTGGTTCATAGCAGGCTAGTACTATGAAGATATATTATATGACAATTGTATCAACATGTTTTAACCCCAAGGAACTAAAGGTCTCATCAAATGACCAAATTTATACAATGCCATCACATTGGAGAATGAGTGATGCGTAGAGGCACAAAGACATGCAATTACACACGGACCTGAAAGTGTCAGATTCAAAGATTATGTTTACCACTAGAAATCATGTATATAAAACACCAAAAAGCCATAGGTGTTGAATGCACAAAGTTTTAAAACTATATTATTAGCTCTAGTGCAAGTGGGAGACTGTTGGAGAAATGCCCAAGAGGCAATAATAAAATGGTTTTATTATATCTTTGTGTTTATGATAAATGTTCGCATAACATGCTATAATTATATTAGCCGGAAACATTAATACTTGTGTGTTTTGTAAACATAAAAGAGTCCCTAGTAAGCCTCTTGTTAAACTAGCTTGTTGATTAATAGATGATCATGGTTTTCTGATCATGAACATTGGATGTTATTAATAACAAGGTCATATCATTAGAAGAATGATGTGATGGACACACTCCTATAGTTAGCATAGCATAAGATCAAGTCATTTAGAGTTTGTTTGCTATAAGCTTTCAAATACATAGTAACTTAATCCTTCGACCATGAGATCATGTTAATCACCATCACCGAATGGATGCTTTGATGACATCAAACACCACTTCATAGCTGGGTGGTTATAAAGGTGGCATTAGGTATTATAAAAGTATGTGTTGAGGCACATGGATCAAGAGTAGGATTTGTCCATCCATATGATGGATAGATATACTCTAGGCCCTCTCTGTGGAATGTCATCCAATTGGCTTTCAAGCATGTGACTAGGTCACAAGGGATGTCATATCAAGGAACGAGTAAATAGTACTTATTGGTAACAAGGTTGAACTAGCTATAAGAGATACCGACGATCAAACCTCGGATAAGTAAAGTATCACGCGACAAAGGAAATCGGTATAGTATGTAAATGGTTCATTCGATCACAATGTAATCGTAGAAATATGTGGGAGCCATAATGGATTTTTAGATTCCTCTAATGGTTATTGATTGGAGAGGTGTCTCGATCATGTCTGCATAGTTCACAAACCATAGGGAGACACATTTAAGAATTCAATGTTGTTTGAGTAGATATGGAATGTGAGTTCGAGACCGAATGTTGTTCGGAGTCTCGGATTGGATCCAAGACATCACGAGGAGATCCGTAATGGTCCGGAGAATAAGATTCATATAAGGAAAGTCAATTTCCAGGGTTTGGAAATGTTTTTGGAGTTTTGACCGAAAGCTTCTAGAATGTTCTGGAATGCCCACCACCCTGGGAGGGGGTACTTGGAATGCACCATACCCTAATGGGGTAGGAGCATGGACCACTAGGTCTAGTCGGCCAAGGACAAGGAATATAAAATCAAACTCTAGTTTGAATAGTCAAACTCTAGTTTGAAAAAGTCAAATCCTAGTTTGAAAGTCAAATTCCTAGTGGAGGAAGGAAAGGAAACCTTGAGGGAAAAGGTTTCCCTTTCCCCTCCTTTATCACCGGCCAAGGACCCCTCCTTTATCACCGGCCAAGGGGAGTTGGGGGTGGACTTGGCCAGGGCTGGGAACCATGGTCGCCGCCCCTCCACCCATATAAGCGGGGTGGGGCGCCCCCTACTCCTCACCCCAAACCCTAGCCACCTGGCGCCTCCCTCTCCTCTGTACAGCTGCTCTAGCTTAGGCGAAACCCTGCAGTAATCTATTATTCACCACCACCACCACACCATCGTGTTGCTGGGATTCCGTGAAGATCTACAAACCTCCGCTGCCCTGCTGGAACAAGGGAGAGGAAGGTCTTCATCGACTACCGTACGTGTGACCGACAACGGAAGCACTGCCGAAACATGGCGCCGGAAGGATCATCTTCACGATCTTGAGATCGGCAAGTGAACTACTATATCAACCACGAGAATCCAATCCCGTTAAACGCTTTGGGTCTACGAGGGTTAGTTCTCTACAAAATCATTGCACCAATCTCGTAGATTAGATCTTGGCTTTTGTGTGTTTCCGCGATAGATTTTTTTTATTTTCCATGCTGCGAATCCTACACCTATTACTTTGTGCATTTATTATTTTGCAAGATTTACTTATCTATACCTAATAATAAAGCACGAAGTGTTTCTTCCGGTCCAACACTTTTTTGGACGATTTTGTCCTCCAACAAAACCACATATTGCCTACCAATGCCACCCCCAAATAAAAATAACGGTTAGAAGAAACAAGACAAGCTGTCAGGGAGGAGCCGAGGTGTCGGGTGTGTTCCTCCGGGGTGATTACGTGCGTGTGCCGGAGACCACCTATAGCCGGCTAATTCTCTATTTCTTCTTGGCTAATTTTCTAACCCAACCCGTGTGCGTGTCCCGATCATCCTCAACTTCCAATCCAATCTGGCCCAATCTCGCCCCCAGCCGGCACGCACCTCTCCTCTACTTAAACACGGTCCCGTAAATCTATCTCTCTGTTCTATCCCGAGGGTTCCTTATGCCCCAAGTTCTACGCTCCAAGGTCTGTCTCAGCGAGTCGGGAAACAGGTGACGAGAACCAGCCACGATCTGGATGCTTTTTTGACACAGCGTGCTGCCGTGCTAGCTTGCTTCATATCATCAATCAATTACTGCCCCTGATGTTGCTGCCGCAAACGCCATCGTTGAGTTCAATCTCTGCCGTAGAGGTTGACGACAAAGTTGAAGGGGAAGTTCAATCAATTGATTCTGTTCAACACGGGAGCCAATCCTGGTGCCAGGCTCGATCAACACCCGGAATTTTTCACGGTCATGTTTCCAAGATCCCCCGACCTAGATCGAGAGACGATATCGACTAGGACACTTTGAATCCAGGCCCGATCTGATGGTTGTCCATCGTCGGTCGTTGCCACCCGCCGGCCGCATGTCCTTGAGGTGGAAGATCTACAAGACGCGGCAGGAGCGGCAGCCACCTCGAGCACACCATGGACCCCCGGTCTCCCCCAAGCCGGAGTGGTGTCCCCCCATGTACGAGGTCGTGATGGCCTACAAGGAGTACAAAGCTCGGAGAACGAGTGAACCACGACTCCACGATTACTTTAGATCGGCAGGACATCAATTCATATCGCAGATTGTGGTCGCGAGGAGAAAGTCCAGTGCATGTGCAGAATCCCGCTCAGGTTAAGAAAGTTACAGCACCGCTTATAGTTCGCGAAGAGCATAAGATACAAACCATGTAGCATCTTTGTCTGGTGGACGCTACAGAGACGACTCCTGTGTTCATCCGATTCTCCGTCGAGTGTTGCCAGCGGCCTAGCGCCACCGCAAGCGGCCGAGACCGCTGCGATAAAGTTAGGCTTAGACACGATGACAACCGATGCGGAGCTAGACAAGATAAACCCAATTTTCAACAAGACCTTAGCTAACACGAGCTAATTAAATAGGGCCAACGTGATCTCCAATGTGAAGCTGATTGATTTCTGAAAGCTGATCGAATTGCTCCCTCGTGAGTGATGATTATGACCTATAGAAATGATGGCCACATAACACAGATCGACGGTCTCATCGATTCTGCTATCTTAAGCTTACTGATTTTGCAAAGCTGATCGATTTGCTCCCTACTAAGAGATTCGGTATCTGGTCATGAAAATAATAACCAATACCAATAGACAATCTGTATCTATACTTGACAGATTGTTTCTTGTAGTTCAACAGTTTTTTGCAGAGAACACATAGCAAGAGGAAGGCGGGCGTATTTGATTGGGAGAGCGGCCGGAAATAGACAAAGGCAAGTCGGGAGCGGCCGGAGGCGTCAATCATCAAACTCACGCATGTGTTTGGAAAAGGAGAATCGATCATGGAGGCCAAGACCATCTTTCTTAATGGTAAAACACACATTTGAATTGTTTTTTCTCGATGATCCTGATTCGATAAGACCGTCCAATCATTTTTTCTTTAATATTGTGATCCTCTTTACTGGTTCGAGTCGACAACCTCGACGCCATGGCTCGCGGAACCGCTGGTGGACGCCCCATTTGCTTGCCCTGCTGGCTGTGGCGAAATTAGTCATGTGCGCTCGCTGCAAGTCAGCATATGGACTGGACTGCTTGTAATGTTGTGCTCAATTAGTCGATTACCATCTTGAAGTTTATCTCGGAGAGATGAATAGCAGAAGAACAATTCGGAAATGGGCTGCTCGGCGTGGGAACGGGATTTGGTAACAAGAATTAGAGGATTGGGGCTTGATTCATTTGAGATTTGTTTTAGCGTTGCAAGTCTAGATGTGGACAACAATGGTTATCTAAAGGTTATCAAGAGGCTGTTCACGCGGCAAAAAGTAGATACACCGAATACGAGTTCGATCTCTCGTATATTTTCAGGTCCTTTGGCCTGCGACGGATATGTGTTTGCATAGAGAAAAGATATATAAGCATATTGTTTCCCTTCTACTGCAACGCGCGGGCATTTTGCTAGTTTCTTTACATTCCTGAAGTAAATTCCATTGAAACATTATGTCCTGATTACTTGATATTATTGTTTTAATTATGGACCATGTAACTTAGTGAAGCAATGATCAAGATTTTTATATATATCTATGAACAACAAACTCCAAAGTTCATGTTTAGTTTTATCACTTCTATGCCCGAGAATAAGCATAAGTTAAGTTTAGGGATGTTGATGCATGTAAAATGCATACATGAACTTTTTAGTTTATTGTCACATATCCCATCATATTCCAATATATTATCATATTTACTGTTATAAACATGTATTGCATTGACTTACGGGGATTTATCAATGATCCCCTTTATTTGGTTTATAACACTAAAGGTAGAAACCCTGTTTTCCGTATTTTTATGTTCCAGGGACTTATACCAAGTCAAATTGTGCTAGGATTTTTCTAGGTGAATATTTATTGAAGTGGACCAGATTGGGATTTTGGAGCAACAAAACGGAGCTATGAGGTCCAGGGTGGCCTAGGTGGCGCGACCCCACCCTAGGTCGCACCACCAGGTCCATCTGTTGCCTCGAGCGTCCGCAGGCATCCGTCTTTACCTCAGACTCTGAGTCTTTACCTAAAACGCCTATTAATACAGCCCCGGGGACGTTCACGAAATAGAGGCGGTGAACACACAAAAACCACGAAACAGATTCAGAACTAGTGAAACCACGAAACTGCGAACACCGCCGGAATCAATCTCCGGTTGCGTCTCCACCCTCTCCAACATATCCACCAACGCCTCCATGATGAGAAGGGAGTAGTACACCCCTAGACTATGAGTTTATGGGTGTAGATTGATCTACATCTCTCCTTTGTGCTATGATTGTATTAGATCCATGTGAGCTGCATAACATGATCATGAACATTTATGTGTATGTGGTGGATCTTGATCTTATGATATGATATTTGAGATTGTGATTCTTATTTTGAGTTTGATGTATGAGTAGATACATATCACTATATCGTTCTTAATTACTTGTCTTGATCATAGTTGTATGCGAGAGCGTGTGTGGGAGCATAGTGCATTAGATGGAGTAACATGGCAGTGGTGATTGGGTAGTGATAGCAAATATGAGATCCACTATAGGTTTTTACCTTTCTTTTGCTACCTCACTAAGCCGAAAGTAGATACATGTGTTAAAACCATCTAGTGGCAGCAATGGGTAATTCTTGTTTGTTCAAGGTACTCCCTCCGATCCATATTACTTGTCATTGAAATGGATGTATGTAGTAATAAAACATGTCTTGATACATTCATTTTAGTGACAAGTAAGATGGATTGGAGGAAGTAGCAAATTTGATATCTAAACATTATGTTAAAGTGACTAAAGCTATATAGGTAAGTGAGATATGTTGCATCATCTTTAAATTAGATGGATCTGAAGTGACGTCGTTAACCGACCAACTGCCCATTTCTTTCTCTTTTCTTCTCATACCGACGGTCTGACCCCACCTTTCCCCAGCTCCAAAATCCAAACCGGTAGGTACTCCTTTTTTCTCTCTCTTTTACTCCACGCCACCCACCACTGTGCTTCGCCCCGCCCACCACCTCACATCACCATGCCGGCCACCCACGCCCACCTCCAACCTTGATATTCGTCGTCGTACACGGATACACCATCGGCACGGGCCCCTACCTCCTCCCATCACCGTCCAGGGCGACACCGATGGTCGTGCCTTCGGTTTCGTCTGCCGCCGGGCCGAACTCCTACCCTACGTTGCCCGGATAGGCGATACGGATACGGATACGGATACCGCGATACGTCGATACGGCGATTTTCTAAAAACATGGATACGGGGATACGTTTATATATATATATATGATAATGTTAATGATATATACAAATTACTGATTTTTTACCAAAAGAAGAATTAATATATAGGAGTATAGGAGTACCTTGACAAGGTTGTTTGCCAGAAAAGCTTAACAACTCAGCTTGCAGTCCTCTCATAGTCATTTCTCCACCTAGATGTGAACTAACAATTTAGTAAAATAGTATAGTACTGAAGGATAAAAGCATACCAGAAAGATACATCATGCTTACATTGCTAGTTTGCAACCATTTTCATTCTCACTCATTTCCTCAATTTCTCCATATGTCATATACCAAAGATCAGCAACATCAAAGAACAATTAAATCACAGAAATAATTTGATAGTAGATACTACAGAATAATCTGACCACAGCTCCACAAGTTCACAAAAAGTTTCTAACTGTGTAATAGTTCATCCAACAAAGTTACGTAATCAGCTAATAAGAGAGTATGAATTTAGTAGATAGATGACATTTCAACGGTGCAATAGTGCATCCAACTTCTCTGTCCCGGTCTATGCAGCTTCATTATCCAAGACTTCAAGATCATCTACTAACATTGCATCAGCCTTGTCTTGTTCATCTTTGAGCAGAATTAAAACATCAATACACACTTTCGGACAAGGCTTCATTCCACTATTTGACACCTTCAATAGATGTGCTCTCACTCTTGAGTAGCTCCCAGAAAAATCAAGGTCACAAAGCCGACATATCATCCTTGCATTCCTTCCATGCCCACCGATCTTGGCGATTTTGTTTACATACCTCCATAGCGGCCACATAGGATCATCGTTTGGAGGAATTACACGAACATCATTCAACATCTGGACTGCCAAATCTGACATTGCTGAGTGCTGACCTGCAAGAAGAGGGAGTAACAGAACAATATTAGCTAGCAATCAGAGTGGATGTATCTAATTCAGTCGAGGTGTTAATGTGTTATAGAACAAAATTTCAGAGTGGAAGTGCATGGGATTCCTCGACTTCCCCTTCATCTCCGACATCGGGATCGTGCGCTCCTACTCCGACAAGGCCCCCCGGCGGCCTGGCCATGCTCGCCGCAAGATGCCACACATCAGGACCAAGAAGAACCAGATCAATTGAGATGGGAAAGGAGGAAACTCACATACACGGTACACCGGCAGACGGCAGAAGGCTCTGCTCGCCGGCTGGATCCTTCCTTCACCCCGGCAGTCCAGTAGCAGAGGGGGCGGCGGGACGGGTCAGGAGGTGAAAAGGTCATCTGTCATTTCGTCGATGTATAAATACCGGGCAATTAGGGTACTTCTGTATCTCTGTCGTATCCTGGCGGTATCCCTTACGTATCCAATTTAGTTAATATTATTTTAAAGCAAAAAACCATCCGATACGTACGGGATACGTATCTGCGGGTATCCGGAGGTATCCCCGTATCCGGCCGTATCCAACCCCTGATACGGCAGTTTTGCACCGTATCTCCTTCTGTCAGCATCCTGGGCGACGTCGCCGGCCGGGCGCGGGTGAGGTGCAATGCCTCGGCATCGGGCCAGTGAGGCCGTGGGGATTTTCCTTGACGAATCAGGCACGCGCTCGTCCCCGCGAGGGATGCTGTTGCGGCTGGGCGTATTTTGCGGAGATGGCGTCCATCTTAGGCACCGTGGCACCGCCCTCCTCCTTCTCCGTGTGCCGGGCGACCCCACGGTGGAGGGCACGGTCTCATATTTTTCTAGATCCTGCCTGGATTTTCTTTCTAGATCTTTTAGGGTTTGTATTGTATTTGTCCAAAAGAAACTGATCTTGATCCACATGTTATCTACTTGTACGTGAATGCGATTTCTGGTTGTACTTGATTCTCAGTATCAATGCCCGCTCTGTGCTGAAATTTTTCCATATCGCTCAACTTTGGATGACCTTCTCTGTATCTCCTGTCCAGTCTTTTTTTTCTAAACTTTGATGTGATCTTCTGTTATTACCTGTCCATGGCTGAAATTGGTGCTTGTTCACTTTTATCTCAATTAAACTGGAAATTTCATGTTTATAAATTGTCATTCGTCCAAGTTTATTTTACAGAAATATGGGGAAATTGTTTTCTTGTGGTCCGTTTTGATTTTCTTGTTTGTCAGCTAGTGTTCATCAAAGCTGATGTTGGTGTGAATTTATTCGAATCATTTTTAGTGACAATATGAGTTGACAACGGTGGTGGAGCTTGGCCCATCCATAGCTCCGGTCCCGTCTCCCATGGTTCCTGTCGCAGCGATCCAGAACGGGGAAGAAAACAGAGTTGAAAACGGTGGTGGAGCCGTCTACACACTTCTTTCTAGCTTCTGGACGGGCTTCGAGGTGGTGGGCAGCTGAAGCATAAAAGAAGTCTCCGGCTATTGGCCTGCTTATTTCTACCGTAAAACTTACCTTGCGTGCAATTCTAGAATCCACCGGCGAGCAGTTTCCCGAGCTTTTACGCTCGGAACCCAAATTGGTATATTGATTCACTCCTTCCTTTCGATTTTATTTACAGGACTGCCACACCACCAAAGCGTAATCTTTGCCGCTCTCTTTGCCCGCGTAGAAAAACAAAGGACCGCAGTCCTTAGTGGACATGAAACGCTGCTTTTTGCTTAATCCGGAACTGTTTGGTTAAATACTATTCTCTTGGTATTTGTATTCAATATACTCCAGTTCATGGATGGCGAACATAGAGATTTTTTTCTTTTGACATGTACTCCAATACCATGTTTCTATTATCATCCGACTTTTTATAATTTCTTTATTCACTAAAAACTATCATATGTATGTTATCATCTATTATTTACGACATATATCTAATTTAGGAACGTTACAAAGATCTTACGATCCAACATATCAAATAAGCCAAATTTTTAGAAGCCCAAAAAAGTCGTCTATACAGTTTCTACTAGCTTATTCTCACCGCAGCTTCTCTCCACCGTTTTACATAAGCCAGCTTATACATAAGAAGCCTAAAAGAAGTAGCCCCTAGGGGTGTGTTTTTTGTGGACTGGAGAAACCGAAGGGAAGGTCTAAAAAGCAGACATGTTCACCATAATCTCTGAGAGAGTAGGCAAATAAAATTATGAAACCCGGTCTATTTTTAATCATAAAAATAACCTTTTATGTGCTTTTACTTGCCTTTACAATTTTTGACGAAAATACAAAAACATTTACTTCTTACAAATCATACGAAAAACCCAAAAATATCTCTCCCTTAATTTTTTTAAGTTCCTTGTTTCTTTTAGATTGGTTTTCATAATTAGATTTACTTTTCTCATTTGTTTTTTACTTTCCTAGTTTTATTTAACTTACACTAAACTTTGTGCTTGACAACCACACGGTTAAGTTGGAGACATAAGGCTTTTGTTTTTGTTTTATAGATTGCTTAAAGAGGAAAAGGAGAAGAACTACGATTAGATCCCCGAGAGTTCGATATAAACTTCGAATCATCCTTGTGGGGGAAAAGAAGTTTGGTACATCATTCTGCACTTGAAGTCCCAACGAGTTGGCACACACGTAGATTGGTATCATCACAGGACCAGCAACCTTCGACGAGTTCCACCATATGCACCATGAGATACGTGATCACACTACACACTACCGACTACAAATGGATTTGATCAAGCATATGTGGAAGCACATTGGCAGCTGCTAGGCCTGGCTTCATATTTTCTCTTGTTGTTTGCTATGTTTGATCGTGAACTATATTTGCTTCAGAACTATGTTAGGTATTTTTTGTGAACTATTTAAATTTATGTAATTGTTATGTCAGTTTGTTGAAATCTGTCAAAAACTAACTATTCCTGACCGTGTTCGGCCAAAGTGGGTCGCGTTTGTTGGGTACCCGACCCAAACGGTTCAGAGGCCAAAATAGTATATTTTCTTGTCCACCAACTCATCCAAACAGACGAATTAGGACACCTACAATGTCCTATGGAAGATGCTTTGAGGAACCGGGATGACCACATACCGAAAAGGGCAAAATGGCCATGTATGACCATATATGTTCATTTCGGTCGATCCCTTGGTGGTTGACTGTATATGATCTTCTTTGGAAAAGATTATATACTAAAATCAAGAGATACAAATTATACCCAGTCTTTAGAATAATCGTATGCCCGCCGCTTTGATCACCGGCACCGCCTCTTGGCGTCCACCCCTAGCGCGAAGAGGATCGACGGGGCCACGCAGATCGCCCACCGCCTTCTGCAGCCTAGGCGTGGCCGCCACCGCTGGCGCGGGCGGCGGCTGGCTAGGGTTTGGAGGGGACGCCCCGGGGTTGCCTCGCGCGAGTGACCCGGGAGCATTTTTTCTTGGGCGTGTTTAGTTGGTCTCAACTGTATATGGCCTTTGTCATAAACGCGGAAGTTTGGATCTCGAACTACACTAAATCTTTTTTTTGAATCATTCAAAAAGACTATTTGAAGTTTTAAAAAAATCGATCAAAATCAGGAGTGTATGAAATAATGTGCTCTATCCAACACACAAAGTCTCACCTCGAGATACCCAATATTTTTGGCTGCACAAAAATGTGAAAATTTGACATGTAAAGTAGGGAAAGAGATACCCAATATTTTCGTAACATCCCAATTTCAGCAACACTGATCTTTTGTCAAAAGGAAAAAATCTGGGGGAACGAAAACTTTTTTGGTTATGTGCTGCAATGTTTGTTGGTTGTTTGCTTGTTCTTATGCACCTGATTATATAATAGAAAATATACTCCTCACCTCAACACTAGTTGACCAAAACTATTTTACAAAAGAGAAGTCTTGGCTCATCATTAATATTCTCAAATGTTCTGGCATTCAAACCTGAGACAAGATGATTTTAATACAACAAACTATTTCACTAGTTTCTATTTACACAAACTATGGAGACCTATATACAATCTCCTTATGCCCTCAAGGCAGAACTTCAACTACTCTTATCTCTAGGTTTTTCCAAAACCTTTTATAAAACCTCTTCATTATAATCTTGATAGAAGTACCAAGAGGTTCTTACCTTACTTGAAAGCACAACCCCTTCAAAATACACATGCTTAACCCAAGCCAGACTTGCTGGTAACCTTAGTGGTAATTGATAAGTTCGATTAGATGAATTTCCTTGTTGTGTTGATTGCTTGGTGTGTTTAGGATCTAGAGTGAGCTAATATAGTATCTCATCCTTTAGGATAAGATCAATGGTTGAGATCCCCAAATCTTGAACCAGAAAACCCAAGCTACATATATCCTAAGTCACTCAAGTGATCTCAGTCTATATCTCCATATCATTTCTAAGCTAACCCTTTTGTATTAGCATCCAACTCCCCAAGGACCAATCAAAGCATGGATCCTTCCTACCCAATCAACACATCAACATCACCAAATGGATCAAGAGTTTGGAACCTATACAAAATCAACCACAATTGTAATCTAGTCTAAAACCCTAAATCTGCCAAAATGGCCAAGTCTGGAAATCTTTAACTAGATTCAATCTTTCAGACTCCACCCATTCAAACCAATGTGCATTATTGAGAATGTACCTAAACCATCTTGTATTACATCATGAGCACTAACAAATCCCACTCTTTCCCTTGGCTAAGCCATTCTGTCTCCCACTCATCCATGATGGTTTCATAGTCAAGATAATAATTTTTTTTGCAAGTCTAGTCAAGATGCCTACTTTGACAGAAGCTCACTTCCCCATGTTACCTCCCCTTGAACAAATCTTGGAATGTTTATGAAGTACTAACCATGTTCTATCAACCCATACTTCACTTGTTTCCATTGGATCCCTATGCTTCTTAAACCCTCATGGTTTATAAGGCATCATGACAATCCTGCTATGGCAGTCTTAGTTTCAACAAAGTTTGCCATCATCCCTAAATCACCTAAAAACATCCAATCCCAACTCTTGCTTCCATGGTCATCTATATGACATGGTATAACCATCCATATATCCCTTGTACCAAGGTGAGCTCTAAGATCCCTAATCCAACCCTGTTTAGGTGGTATGAAAATAACAAAACCCTAGATCCTTTAATCCTTGTTCTCTTCCAAAAACCCTATTGTTTTGCAAATAACCAAGGTTGGTCATGATATATACTTCATGTTGACATCATACACTTTGGATATAAAAAATTTCCAAATAATTCCCATAATTATTTGGAGTCCAAAACTATTTAGATTCTTTTATTTACCAAAACATCAAAACCTTCTATACAAAGGCAAGTTTATTTTTCTTCCAACTACTTGGCCAACTCAAGGCACATTCGATAACTATATATCATATCCTATCTTTCCATCTTAAAATTAAATATTTTTGAGATACTTTATTATTTCTTTTTCCCTTTTTCTTAAATGGAAGAAACAAGAAATAATTCATTAAAACTACTTTTCCATCTCAATAAATCCCAATAAAATTACCCAATGTGTGATATGGTATTTAGTACCATCTCACATCAAAAATTCACCTTGTCCAACGTAAAAATATCACTTTAGCTTCAATAAACCATTTCTGCACTTTTTGAATAAATTCTTTTAAATGGACTTATAATCTTTATAAAAATACCAAATAACTCTTGGAGAGATATCTTGACCTCACCTACACACTAGTACCATTTACACATCTTGTCCAATGCAAATATTTGGACATCCCTCATAACCCTAGTTTTGATCAAATTTGGCAAACTAATCAAACCCATTAGCCAAATCCCAACCAATCTTGCCAAGCACTGCTCCCAGCAGCCAGCAACCATCACCCACTCAGGTCGTGCTAAACTATAGCTAAGCACTGTAGCACACTCACACCCCTTGTCCTATGTGTTTGTTGAGAGAGAGACAAAGGGTATGCATTGTTTTTCGCTCGTCTATTCAATGCAGCACCACCCCCTCCCTCTCTATCTCCTCACCGACCAGAACACCTCCTGCCCCTCCTCTCCTCCACCTGGACACACCCAAGCGAGCTCTATCCCACCCCATGTCCATTTTGGACATTTTATATTGGCCACAAAGAGCTTGCAATAAAAGGGAGTGAGGCCACCCTGCTCCCTCTTCTCTGCCCTCTTTTCACTCCCTCACGCCCACCTACTCACCCCAAGCTCCTTCCCTCTCTCCCTCTCTACTGTCCAGAGGAGGAAAAACATCCCCCTTCGGCCATGGACGAGTTCGAGCTCGAGGTGATCTCTCCCCTGCCCCCATTCCCCTAAATGTAGCCTAACCATGAACCCTTTGTCCCTGATCTACCCTCCCCACACTCCCTAGCTCATCCCTGCCCCTGCATGCTCCTAGAGAAGGACATCTATCCATCTTGGCCATTGCCACGAATCTGAGCAAGCACTCCTCTCTTGAGCTCCTCTCCCCCTATATTTCACCTAGACATGTTTCCCTCCTCTCCCTGCAACTAACCATGTGCTTTGTTTGGCCCAGGACCGCATCTGGACGTCTCCCTGATGTCTCGAGGATATCTCTCAGTCATCGTGATGTAGCCCGACCTACGGTCGTTACCACATCTTGGTCTCCAACTTACGCCAAGTCGTCATGGACTCCAAAGGTGAATCCGTTCCTCTATGCGAGCCCCCTTCCTACCCTATTGAATGGTATGCTACTTCATACTCCGTCACATATGCATGACAGGTTCACATTGACAAGTACGGAGGCAAGGGAGGAAGCCCGGAGCATCAAGCCCGACAAGACGGAGGCTTGGAAGAGGAGGCGGAAGAAACCAAATGCTCTCTGTCGCCAGCGGTACTACCAGACCTGGCGACCGGTACTACCGCCCGGCGGCACTACCGCCCCTGCTACCGCCACCTACAGACGACGCCAACAGAAGCCAAATGCTCTCTGTCTCCGGCGGTACTACCGGACCTGGAACCGGTACTACCGCTCTGCGGCACTACCGCCCCTCACTACCGCTCCCCGCTGAAGACGCCGATGGAAGCCCCAGGACCGCAAGCGGTACTACCGGTCCCAGAGCGGCACTACCGGACCAAGCGGTACTACCGGTCCCAAGTCCGGTACTACCGCCCATGGTAGTGCCTGCGCGCACTAGTTGGGCCACAGCCCATGTATCCCCCTTACTTACCTATTCGCCTAGTTTATCCGCAAACTACCCTTGTTTATGTGGTTGGCCTATAAATAGAGCCCCCACCCCTCATGTATCCCTTAGGCATAGATGATAGACTAAAGACAACCCCCATTGTGGAATCTCTAGTTTTTCCTCATCCCCTTTACCAAGGGGACCGACTATTGTCACCAACCTCGATTGGACTTTGCATCACGCATCCATCGTTGAACAAGGCCTTGGAGTTCGGTGTCTCGTCTCCAAGTTGTCAAGACCCTCCCCAAGGTGTTCTTCCCTCTCCGATGTGTATTTGAGGGAGCACGTTGACCGATCTTTCCTTGCGAGGATTCTATCGGACCGGTGGCCGCCGTTCGGGAGCAATCGGCCTTGTATCGTGTGAGTTTTGCATGTGTTCATCGTGTTCTTCGCGAGGTGTGTGTTCGCTTCCGCTACCTTCTCCCTTTCCCCTCGCTTTCCCGTCGATTTGACCATGAGATCCGTGAAGATCGGGCCACCCAAGAGGTTAACCCCTCCATCATCTGGTATCAGCAGCTTTTGGTTGCCACGGATTTCTCATCGATTTGGTCTTTTCCCCATAAATTCGAAAATTCCACCAAAAATAGCCCCAATTTGTGTTTTGCATCGATCTGTGATTTGAGTGCATTTTGGTAGGTTTTGATCCCGTGGATTACTTGCTAAACTTGTTGATCTACCTTCCTTTGCGTTCCCATAGCCTAATTCCTTGATTTCCCCCTTCGATTTGGTGCTTTTCTTGAAGATTTTCCGCCCAAATCACCCCAAAATCGCGAAAACGCGTCAGATCTGGGTGTCTCTGTCTCCAGCGGTACTACCGCTCAAAATATCCGGTACTACCGCTCCCAAAATCCGGTACTACCGCGCAGTACAGAAAGAAAACAACAGGTTCCCAGATTTCAGCCTCTCACCGTTTTGAGCATAACTTTTGCATTCGAACTCAGATTTTGGTGTTCTTTAGCTCGTTTCGAAGAGGAGAAGGAGCTCTACATCATCATCGACGTTGTTCATGCTATCTACTCCATCCAAATTCCGTGAGCAAGGCGGAATCCAATAATAAAGGGTGAAGATCATCGACGAAAGGTATAAACATTCCGCGACTTCTCCCCACTTGCATTCCTTTGTGAACCCCACTATCTTTGCGAGCAGCAAACACCTATTGAGACTAGTTCCTCTTATGATTGCTTGGGCTATGCACATTTGATACCTTATAGATTCCGAGCAAACATTGTGGGTGCTATCTCATATAGTAATCTTGTATAGTTGTTGGCACAAGGAAGAGGCAAGTGAAAAGAAAGAAAGAAAAAAGAAAAAGAGAAAAAAATAGAAAAAGAAAAAGAAAGAAAAAGAAAAGAAAGAAATATACATGTGCCTCATAGAATAGGAAGCGCAAGCTCGATGAACATCATATATGTGGTACTTATTGTGCATATCTTGTAGCCCATTAATTTTGTGCAATCGAACTAGCGTCTCTCCTTGTACTTGTGTGACACGAGCTTATAGTCTTCGCTAGATAATAATTTGGTTCTTAGCTCACTTTCTCCATCGCACAAGTCCCATTTATCCCACCGTGTATGTTTCCTTGTACATATTTCCTATCTTGTGGATTGACTTGTTTTGCTTTGTGATCATTGTGGTTCTTTACTTGTCATTACAACATCTTGATTTCGGATTGGTTCTTGACATGCCACTTTCCATACCTATCCACCATAGGCCTTGTGTGTGTTTGTTTTTTTGTTGGTAGTTGGTTTTGGTGTTCCACGTGAACTTCACTTTGCTTGGTTTATTGCTCTCAAGTGTGACCACTTGCACGATACGATCTTCCAAGGTAAAGTAAGGTTTGAAGTTGTATCCCTAACACCCTCTACCACTTCCATATACAACACTTGGTCTTGTTAAGCATGTCTAGGGACTCCGGGACCGAGGATGATTTCCATGAAGAATCCATGATGAGCCACCATGCATATGGCTCCACAAGCATGGATAACATGATGGAGCACTACACCAACAATGGCTCCACATGCTTGGGTGATATGGAGTACTACAACAACAATGACTCCCCAAGCATGGACGACTTCAAGAACGACAACGCGAAGCTCCTCACGTCGCACCGACCAAGACGGAGCCTCCAACTCGAGTGCGCCAAGGTCCATCATCAAATGGACAAGTTCCAAAGCGACCTCCACAACTTCACGAAGGACATGGACAACGACTTCGACAAAAACATGAGGATGGTCACCAAGACTAATGATGCTTTGAGCTCATTAGAAAAACTTACAAGGAAGAGTGCCAAGGTCAAGGGCCATCGTCGTGAGCGTCATATGGATGACCAAGTGCGCCACCTACATCAACCATCGGCAAGGCACGCCAATGACCTCCGTCGACACCATCACAAGGCACCTTCAACTTCTTGTGCCACCACTAAAATGGCACCAAGAGCAAGCCTTCGTCCACGCCATCAAGCTTCAACGACTACGCTTGCATTTGAAGACCTCATGAATGAGGAAAATGAAGACCTCTACTTCTCCAAGTTGGATAGCATGAGCCTACCTCCACCACTACTACGAGATGGCCACAAGACGGTCGAGCATGGGATTTTCCCTTCGACCATGGAGGCGAGCAATGATGCCCATCTTATGGCATCCAACCTTGAAGGCGACAAGGTCAAGAATGGTGAGCATGGGATTTTCCCTTCACCAAAGGAGGCGCATGGAGTTGAGGAACCCGAGCCTACCCCTACATGCTTGAGTGATGATGTGGTACCAATCTCATGTGAGTATGAGAGCCACTTAGCCCACTTGAGTGAGAACAAGAGTGAGATGAGTGACTCCACCTTAGGTGAGATTGAGTTCTTCCACTTTAAGGGCATGAGTGATACACCGAGTGAGTTGAGAGTGGTAGTTGATAGGTCAATTGAGACCATTTCGATTTCTAACAACTTACCCTCTACCTCTAGTGTGTTCTCTTATGTTGTGCTAGGTTCCATGGATGAAGACGCGTCAAGCCATGAAGCAATGATGCCTCAATTGGAGAAGATGTACATGGTGCACGAAGAGGATGCTATGCCATGGCTACATCAAGAAGACGAAGTCGTCCACAAGGAGGCCACTACTTCCACAACACCCACTTCATATGAGAGGTATGAACAAGGTAACAATAAGGGTGTTGATGATGCCATGATCCCACTAGTGGACATGATGAATTGTGAGGATATGCATGCTATGGATGATACTTGTGACATTACATATGCTTCATTCATATTCCCATGTGATGCTTTCCCTTTGCATAATATTGCTCATGTGGAATTGTTTGATTGCAATACCATTTCCATAAACATGCCATGCTATGCATCTTGTGTGTATCCTCCAATTGCTTCGGACTTGTCTTGTCATACTAGTCATTCAATTTCTCCCGTTGCTTGCAATAAGATGAATGCTTGCTATTTCACTTGTTTTGCTTGCAACAATGTTGACCACATGCGTTATAATGAGATGGCCCCCATAGCTTTCTCAATTTTTGGAGAGTTTGATGATTGCCATGATAAGCATGTTCCCCACTTGCATACTCACCATGCATCTATTTCATACTTAATTGACATTAATGGTGATGTGCACAAGAAGAGATACGTCATGATGGATGATGTGTATCTCTACCATGCACACACGTTCTTACTTTTGTGTTTGATGTGTGTAGGTACCCGCATTATCATGTCAACCTCGGTTGAGCACGAGTTGACAAAAAGAGCTCTTGGGAGCATCCCACAAGTGAGTTCAAGATCGAACCCAGCTCTGATACCTTTTGCATGCTTTGCATCTTTCATGTTGACAAATTGTTCTTTCCTATGGTTTGCTTGCAAGCATGTTAATGGTATTATATTCCCTTGTGACATTCATGCTTCTTCGCTTTTAGATAATGATGCTTTGTGTGTTGCAACAAAAATGTTGAACATTTTCTCTTTCCGATGTTTGGGGTGCAACCACAATTCCATTAAGAGCATGAATTGTCATGAGAGCTTCCAAGAATCTCGTCTTGTTGTTGCAACAAACATAAGGACCACTTGCTCTTTCATTTGGTTTGTTTGCAAACATAATACTTTTGTTTTGGATATGCTTCCTTGTGTGTTTTTGCCAAATTCTCCTATTCTTGCATCAAAGATGTTGTTTGAAATTTGGATCCAATGCTTTGAATGCCCCACTTCTATGTTATATGGAGTTTTTGAGTTTCCACATTTGGATGATGTTCAAACGATTTCCATGCACATTGACCTTGCATATGCATCCCGTTTGCTATACTTGAGTTGTGCTAATCGTGTTGTGAACAAGAATGGACATGCCACAAATGACATGCTCCTCTATCACACACAAACATATGTTGCTTGGTCTTTGTTGTATGAAGGTACAAATGCATACACGTCAACCTCTATGGACTATATGTTGACAAGAAGAACCGAAGAGAGTTACCTATGGCTACCCTTCATCGAGCTATATCTACAAGATAAGGTGACTTCCTTCTACTTGAGGACTCATGCTATAATCTTAATGAATTGGCTATGCTTTGAGTGTTTCTTCGCTTTTGTTGTGAGCTTTGTAGGCTTCATGGAAGGTGAAGGAACATTGAAGTGTTGTCAAGTCAATATTCTCGAGGACGACTATATGATGAACCCCTGGATCAAGAAGGTCTCTCGACCGTTTCTACTTTGTGATGAACATGTAGAGTCGAGGACGACTCTTTTTGAAGGGGGGAGCTGATGTAGCCCGACCTACGGTCGTTACCACATCTTGGTCTCCAACTTACGCCAAGTCGTCATGGACTCCAAAGGTGAATCCGTTCCTCTATGCGAGCCCCCTTCCTACCCTATTGAATGGTATGCTACTTCATACTCCGTCACATATGCATGACAGGTTCATATTGACAAGTACGGAGGCAAGGGAGGAAGCCCGGAGCATCAAGCCCGACAAGACGGAGGCTTGGAAGAGGAGGCGGAAGAAACCAAATGCTCTCTGTCACCAGCGGTACTACCGGACCTGGCGACCGGTACTACCGCCCGGCGGCACTACCGCCCCTGATACCGCCACCAACAGACGACGCCAACAGAAGACAAATGCTCTCTGTCTCCGGCGGTACTACCGGACCTGGAACCGGTACTACCGCTCTGCGGCACTACCGCCCCTCACTACCGCTCCCCGCTGAAGACGCCGACGGAAGCCCCAGGACCGCAAGCGGTACTACTGGTCCCGGAGCGGCACTACCGGACCAAGCGGTACTACCGGTCCCAAGTCCGGTACTACCGCCCATGGCAGTGCCTGTGCGCACTAGTTGGGCCACAGCCCATGTATCCCCCTTACTTACCTATTCGCCTAGTTTATCCCCAAACTACCCTTGTTTATGTGGTTGGCCTATAAATAGAGCCCCCACCCCTCATGTATCCCTTAGGCATAGATGATAGACTAAAGACAACCCCCATTGTGGAATCTCTAGTTTTGCCTCATCCCCTTTACCAAGGGGACCGACTATCGTCACCAACCTCGATTGTACTTTGCATCACGCATCCATCATTGAACAAGGCCTTGGAGTTCGGTGTCTCGTCTCCAAGTTGTCAAGACCCACCCCAAGGTGTTCTTCCCTCTCCGATGTGGATTTGAGGGAGCACGTTGACCGATCTTTCCTTGCGATGATTCTATCGGACCGGTGGCCGCCGTTCGGGAGCAATCGGCCTTGTATCGTGTGAGTTTTGCGTGTGTTCATCGTGTTCTTCGCGAGGTGTATGTTCGCTTCCGCTACCTTCTCCCTTTCCCCTCGCTTTCCCATCGATTTGACCACGAGATCCGTGAAGATCGGGCCACCCAAGAGGTTAACCCCTCCATCACGTCGTCGCGCAGGACCTCCTCCGACGTCAAGACCCGTCGTGCCGCCCATCCCCGATCTCGGCGTCGCATGCCTCATTGATCCCTCGCATCCCCAATGTCTACCAGCACCTAGTAAGCCCTCCCCCAACCTTCCCTGCCCGCACTAGGGTTTGCTCTCGCCAGCACCCATCGGGAGGAAGACGAGGGCTGATGGTCGTTGATCTCGTCCTAATTGGACGGACGATGTTCCATGGTCCCCCTTCGCCTCCTGTGGCTGGTAGGCGGGCTCCACTATGCGGCCGCGAACTCCCTCTCGTGCGTGTTCACCCGCGTGTTGGTCCGGCCGGCGCTGGTGCGTCCCAATTCCCCTTAGATCTGAGCCCAGAAGCCCCCCAACCCTCTCTTTTATTATTTATCAAGCAGATCTGTAAAATGGCAATGAGGTTTAATTCTAAATAAAAATGGTCAATGTGTTGGGTATATGCTAAATGGGTATCACCATAGAATGTCTCTAATCCGGATAACCCGGGTGGCCCACAGTTGGTAGCAAGGCCCATGGCCTGCTGGGCGGCCCAGTTAGACGGATCCAGAAGGAAGGCCCATGCCGGATAAAGGAAGGCTACAGAGGAGTCACCAGTGTACCCGGAGCCTTGGAGTGCAAGACACGTTAGACTAGTTGTCGTGAGAATGGCCATGGCAGATGCTGCAATCAGCAGCGAGTAGTAGAACATGGGGCAAGGGCGGCCAGCCATCTGCGGTGCGAGATGAGGGCAGAGACACAAGGGTTTACCCAGGTTCGGCCCCCCGGAGGGTAAAGACCTACTCCTGCTAGATTGTATTATGGTGAGAGTTCAAGGGAGAGCTCGACGACTAGGCGGCGAGTCGCTTGGGTGTATGATGGAACGTGTCTTCTATGCGTACCCTAGGGAGGTTTATATAGGCTCATCTCACTAGAGTTTACAGATCTACAACCGAATTGGTTAAGGATTCGGAGGGTCTTTGACCTAGTCCGACTGGGCCTAGCTACGCTTCTGGGCCTCCAGCTTCTACTCGCCTGAGTCCTCACCAAGTCTCGATCCAGTCGCCGTCCTACAGGCCCACTCGCTGGCAGCTTGGGCCAATAGGAAACGTCCTGCTGGGCATAACCCGGTAGGCATATCCCCATCAGTAGTCCCTGAGGCCGTCGTTGATTCATCGTAGGTGTTTGTTGACAGTCAGAGTATGCGGGTCCAATGCGGACGCCCAGTCGAATCGGTGGTGGACTCCTGAACAAAGTAAAGAACTAGTCATTTTAGTTGCAATAACGGCGACCAATCATATCGCAGCTTGGCGAACGGGTCGACGAATAATCAATTCACTGTTATAGTGATCGGGTCGGCGAATCGTCGAGTCACTGAAGACAGCGAGTCGAGTGGACGAAGTTGGACCATCAGCTTGGTCAAACTAGCCGTTGGGTAATCCAACGGTAATATCGGCGTAATTACCGAGTGGTAACGGCTCCCCGAAAATGGCGGGTAACAACCACTATATAAGGAGAGTGACGGGTGAGGGGAAAATGCTTCCCTCACTTCCTCCGAACTTGCGCATTCTCGTTCCTCCATTCCGCGCAGCGACTAGAGCGACCTAGAGCGATTCGCATCCCTCGATCCCCCAGCCGATGGCCCCTCCTGTGGAACCATGGGGCAGATCCAAGTGCACGAAGGTGCTGCTGAGATCGTTCGAGGAGGCAGGGATCCTCCGCGCCGGGAGATGGCACATCCCCGTGGCCGGAGAAGTCATTCCAGATCCGCGCAAAGGGGAATTCGTTTGCTTCACCAGTCATCTGGAGCGGGGGCTCGGATTCCCCACTTCCCTCTTCTTCCGGCACTTCTGCGCCTACTACGACATACCGCCATCAGACCTGGGACCGCATAGAATCGAGCAGCTCGCCATCTTTGTGGCGTTCTGCGAGTGCTACCTGGGCTGCAGGCCCTACTTTCCCCTATGGCAAGATCTATTCCATGGGAGGATCAGCCGCGAAGAAGCAGGCGGCCCAATGCTAGCCGCGGGCGGCTTGACTTTCCAGGTGAAGTCAAAGGCGTCATTCTTTGATCTGATGCTGCCCGCCAAAGCAGCGAACGAGTGGAAGAAGAGATGGTTCTATGTGACCGAGTCGATGCCGGGCGATGAGGTGGCGCTTCCAAGGTACTCCGTCGACCGGACCGAGCCGCGTCGGCTCCAAGTCACCAAGCTTCTGCTAGAGCAGCGGATGGATGTTGACGAGATGTTGCAGACCATCCGCAACTTGAAGAAGAAAGGCCTCCAAACCATCAACCTCTACAATTGCTGGCTCGGGCGACGGCTCGTTCCCCTGCCCAACTGTTCCCACTATATTTACGAGTAAACGGGCAAGGACGACCCGGCGAAGTCCTGTCACGACGAGTGTATACTCAATGACTACACCCTGGCCCTGAAGAAGATCACCCAGGCGGTGTATCTTGACGCAAAGTCCGGGGTCGCACCTTATACCGCAAGGCGCCCAGCTCCAACGATGAGTTTCTATTTCCCTTGCACTCGAAGTCGCAGTTTGTGCATTCGCGGTTGTGCTGATGTTGTTTGATTGTTGCAGTTATTCCAAGTGGTGGAAGGTTGGCTTCCACCCGCAGATGACAAGAACTCGAACTCGTCTGCCGAGGACGAGAGCGAGTCATTGCCCGACAAGGGCGATGTCAGGAGTGACGGGGGTGGCGATGGTGATGACGACGACGGAGACGAAGCTGTGGAGGTTGCTGCCCCCACGGTCTGCAAGACTCGCGGGCAGCACCAGCGCGAGCTCGACGCCTGCAAAAGCCTCGAGGCCCACGACAACGACGACGAGCTCCCTGAGCATACCTCACAGCGTGAGGCTACGCCGTCGAAGAAGAAGAAGCAGCCGCCACCCAAGAAGAAGACGAAGCCGTCCAGGCCGACGTCTCCGCCTCGGTCCGCGAGTAGCTCCGACGCTACCAGCGTGGCCAAATAAGCAGCGGCGCACGCGGCTGCAGCGACTGGTGCGACCGTCGTGGAGGACGATGCGTTGCTGGCATCATTGCCGCCGCCGCTCGCTCCAGTCACCGAGTTGGTGGACGCTCCAGCCGCAGGGGCCTCGCCGCCGAGAGGAGCTCCCGCAGCAATTGCCACTGAGCCCCCTGCCGCGGCCTGATCCTCGAAGAAGCCGTCTGTGTCTTGGGCACAGAGCGTGTTCGAGACGGGCCTCAGTCAGAAACTGGGGCCAGAACTGGAAAAGCCGGCCAGCATTTGCACTGGCCTGCGATTTATTCCGGTCGCCAAGTGAGTATTCCTCAGCCTTTCATCTGTCTGTTTGATTCGTGTGTCGATTGGCGAGTGTTATTAACGGAGTCGTCTTCGCAAGACTGGAGTAAAGAATATAGGTCACCCTTTGGTGGCCAAGGTTCCATCGGTCGCCGCGGAGCTGCCGGCTGACCCCTTGAAGAAGAGGAAGGGCGACGAGACTAAGGCTCCCGCCGACCGCGCCAAGAGAACCAAAGGCGATGAAGTCGTCACGATCTCAGACGAGCCAGCGGCTGCCCCGAGCGAAGCCCCGATTGCGGTGGACGTAGCTCTGAAGGCGTCGGAAGATCGCAGCGGGCAGGTCGCATGGTTTCGATTGAGGCGAACGAGCCGCCTTCGGGTGGCGCGGGTGCAACGGTGGCGACGTTCCCTTGCTTTTTAGCGAGGGCCACCACGGCGAGTGCCTCGGTGCCATCAAGCCAATGCCCTGGGGCCGCAGGTATGGAGGTCGAGTAGCGTCGCGGGCACACTCCGCTCGTGCTTTAGTCGGTGGATGCGGTGGAGCTTCACGGCATGCTAGGTGCCGCCATCCAGGTATGTCCAGTCCCCGAGGATCTGGCCACTGAATTTCAGTGGTCAGATTCTTACTGTTTTTCGCCATCCAGTCCCCGAGTGCCTAGTCGCTGAATTTCAGCGGCTGGGCACTTAGGAATTTTGTCATCCAGTCCCCGAGTGCCTAGTCGCTGAATTTCAGCGGCTGGGCACTTAGGAATTTTGTCATCCAGTCCCCGAGTGCCTAGTCGCTAAATTTCAGCGGCTGGGCACTTAGGAATTTTTGGTTGTTGACGCTGTGAGTGTTGCACAGGGCATGCAGCACGAGTCGGCCGAGCGGCTTGCTGCCAAGTGCCGCGTGGAGAAGGAGCTTATCGCTGTCCAGGAGACGAACGAGGAGCTTTGAGCGACTGCGGGTGAGTGTTTGTCTTGTTTGGCACTTGTCGCGAACTTGTTGCGGTGTTGACCGCTTTGTTTTGGAAACAGAGAGTAGTGCGGCTGTAGTGAAGGAGGCTCGCCAGGGCCTTGTCCCGGCGGGTGAGTTGACGACGGCTCAGTCTGCCTTGAGCGTAGCGGAGAAGCGAATTGCCGAACTGGAGCATGAGCTCAAGGAGGCGAAGGTGGAAGCGATCTCGGCGGAAGGACGAGCCAAGTCGGCCGTCACTTCTGCTGCTGAGGAGCGGAAGGTGTCGGACACACTGCGCTTGTGGAGCTCGCCGTTGATGATGACGAAGGATTTGCAGCGGCCTGCTATCATCCGGGCCTCCGTTTCGTCTGCGGGTAGGGTGCCTCCCTCCAAGTAAGCGACGTATAGCGCGGTCCAGTCGCTTGGCTCGGCGATTAGTGCGACCAGGGCTGCGTCTGGTTGTAGCGGAATTCCGATGTCGATCTCCCTTGGGGCGAGACGGAGGGCTTGGTGATGGTGTCGACGAAGACACCGGCGGGTGGTGCGAGTCGAGCCGAGCCAATGCGAGAGAGTGCGTCGGCCTCCTCATTCTTCCGCCTGTCGATCCACTCGATGGAGTAGCCTGCGAAGTGGCCTCCCAGCTGGTCCACTGCTTGACAGTATGCCGCCATGGTGGGGGAGACTGCTTCGCAGGTGCCGGCGACTTGTCCGGCGACGAGGTCGGAGTCTCCGTAGCAGCGCAGGCGATTGATGTTCATCCCCTTGGCTGCCCGCATGCCGTGGAGTAGCGCCTCGTACTCGGCCATGTTGTTGGTGTAGGGGGTGAAGTCGAGGTAGAGGACGTAGCATAGCTTGTCGTCCTTTGGAGATGTTAGCACGATCCCCGCTCCTGCGCCATCTGCGTTCTTGGAGCCGTCGAAGTGTAGGCTCCAGTAATGGAGGTATGGCAGCTTCTCTGGCTGCTGGGCCTCTTCCCAGTCGGCGATGAAGTCTGCGAGAGCCTGCGATTTGATTGCTTTGCGCGGCTCGTACCTGATGTTGTGGACGCCGATCTCGACGGCCCATTTGGCAACTCGCCCTGTCGCCTCACGGTTGCGGATGATGTCTTGCAACGGTGCTGAGGAGACGACCGTTATTGGGTGCTCCTGAAAGTAGTGCGGCAGTCGCCGCTGTGCTCTGAAGACCGCATATACCAATTTTTGGTACTACTGGTAGAGCTGGCGCGACTCGGTGAGGACTTCGCTGATGTAGTATACGGGTCGCTGCACCGGGCGCTCCTTGCCTTCTCCGTTGTTTTACGACACCGTTTTCCATGCGCCTGCACTCCTGGCATCTCCCTCTTTCCATCGCTGCCAACCTTGCTCAAAACGGTGTCCTAAAGCAGTGGGAATCATCAATCGAAGATCAGCCAATTATCCTGTCCGCGCGGATGCATGCGTGTGTTCTCTGAATTTTTGTCACTGTCGACAGTGCCTGTTCTGTTCTCGTCAGGCAATATCAGTAAAAAAACCCAAATTCCACCCTTGTTTCCGAGCACTTCCCGACGAATTAGTCAACCCCATCAGTGCCTCCTCGAAGCCCTGTGTACCCTCTTTGTTTCCCCTCGACTGGCGTTTCAAAAGGATTTCTAAATCTCTCGCCATCGTCCGATCCACTCCGGCCATTTTTCCTCGCTGTCAAACCGGAGAAAGGTTCAGTTTCGGCAAGAGTGCGCAGTCTTCATCCACTCCGGCTTCTTCCGGCCACCATATACCTCTCGGTGAGACTATCTGTTTCTTTGCCCTTCACCGTCTTATTATGCGTCGGACGCTGGTCTCCAGTACCTTCCGAGCGTGCCCTCCATGGACCCTTTCTATTTTCTCCTTGTCGCACACGCACGCACGATCTCTTCTGCAGTGAACCCTCCATGTACAAGTTGGATTTCAGCTAGCTCGTCTTGCACAAGTCATTCTGATTCAGCTGCTTCACTATTTGCTAGCTCGGTTGGCTCTTTTGAAATAAATTGGATCCTATCATACACATCAATTTGTAGACATAGTAGTGCTAATACTCTTGTGCAACAAACCAGCTGCCCCACGTTCGATCCCTGGGATCACCAATTTTTCTTTCCTACCACTGGCCCAGAACTGCAGATACAGTCCAGACCCCTCCCTTTCTCTGTCTTCATTTTGTCCCCTTTTGTTTTTTATTTGTAAATCTTGTAATTCTATTTCTACAAGCCTAAATAGAGAGTGCTAAATATTAAAGTCGATCATAAAAATGCATAGATCAATAATACGACATCCTCATATCTGTTTGCATCATGTATCTGAGGGTTAGGAATCGTTTGCATATTCATCTAATATATGTCATATGGAAAATGTAAGGGTTAACTTATATATGTCTTTGTTCCATTTAATTATGTGTAGATCACTGTATACCATGGTAAACGACATTTTATTTGTGGGTTGGATAAATAATTTGAGCCATCTAATTAATTGTCGGGATTTCGATTCCGCTTAATATTGCCTAGTTGTATCGCATCTTTGTCATGTCATGCATCATATCATGAACATGCCGATTCTTTCGCAGTAGTTGTAATCGTTGCATTGCTTGTTTTATTTAGTGTTTTGCTTCTTCTCGGATAGGACGATGAGATGTTGTGAGCTTCGACAAGTTTTTCAGATATGAATCTTCGGCATTGTTTCACAGGCGAGCATTCTCCCCCTTTCTACCTATTTTACCTTATAGTCTTTATTTCCTCCTGTTGATCTATTGCTATCTGTGTTGCGATACTCTAGTTTTCGTACCCGTGATATCCCTTGCAGCCTTATATTGCCTTGCACACATCCTATCACCTGTTGCTTGGTAGATAGTTGGACTTGCGTGTTGTAGTCGCTTGCTCAAGTGTTGTTGCGTGTCGTCAAGTACCACAGTTGTTGGAGTATTGCCTTATGTTTAATGTTGGAGATGATTATAACTTTAATTACCGTTTAATAACTAAAATTGAAGTAGGTAAATAATGCAGAGGCGCAGGTGGGCAATAAATGTTATTTGGTTTTTAACTGTCCACTTGTGTCCCGTAGGACCCCGAGTACTTGATACCTGTTCTTTGAATATTCGCACTATCCGCATGTGGGACCATGAATCCCCCTAGCCAGAGCTTGAGTCATATTTATTTCTTGGGGCCACAAAGTAGTTTGGGGCTTTATTACTATCTTGTATTTATGTCATGCTTTACTGCTTTATTTATGATTGCGCGTGGAGCGCCTGTACTGTTTTGGAACCAACGTGGAATGTTTTCGCGGTATCGACAAGCCTAGTCACACTTTCGGGTTCCCAGTCGTTTACAGCCATTGTCACAAACCTCTGGGTCCGTATCGGAGCCGGCCAACTTCGTCGCGGGTAGCTTAGTGGGGTGGCCCCCTGAAATTTATATGAATCTTGCAATTGCTCTGTCGTGATGCCTCGTTGGGTTTTTATTGGTTTTTCTCGAGGTTGATCGTGTGTGTGTTGCTATTTGTGCCCCCCTGCAGGGTAAAACTTTCTGAAAGCCGTGTCCACGGTTATGGACGACTTTGAGCACAGTATCTCGATCATAGACAACTATAACTAAAGTAGTGCTATAAATTTGACTTTATAATGACTAGTAATCAGCTTTACTATAATGGAATGGCTAAATAAAAGTGCCAACAATTGCTGGTTTGAGTTGTCACCTGTTGCCATTGTATCTGACTAGTAAGTATTGCAACTACAACGGAATGGCTAAATAAAAGTATCCACAACTGCTGGGTTTTGGGATGCCTCATGCTATATGTATCTGACTAGTAAGTACTACAACTACAACGAAATGGTTAACTAAAACTGCCCACTGCTTATTATATCAGGATGACTCATGCTATCTATATCTGACTAGTAATTGCTGTAATTATAACGGAATGAATAAAACTGCCAACTGTGTGAGTTCCTCGGTTGACTTTCTCGGTTGGTATCGAGGGGGAATACCAGGATGGGTAAGTTTGGTGTTAGAATCAGGTTGGATCTGAATAGGTCTTTCTTATCCCTATCTGATAGCCGCCAGATGTATTGAGTCTCTATAGGTTGTTTAGTGCATGCTGCGCTGCCGCTTCAGTCCACCATACCTATGTAGGCGAGGACCGCCGAATTCTAGTCTCGTCGTGTACTGGCCTCAGTACTGACCACTCTCTTTTTCCTTTGCCCTTTGTCGGCACCCCTTTTGTTTAAGCAGGTTTTGAGATCGACGTCGTTAGCAGGGTTACCCTTCCGGCTTGGCCTGGGCATGGTTATGGACGCCATTGGTTATTCTTCAGGGCTCTTAGCCCAATTTGCATCTTGTCCGTAGTCGGATGTTATATCGTTTTCAAGGTGATTTGGATCTTTGTACTGTATATTGTATCCTTGACTCGATGAGTCGCTATTGTATATATCTTTTTTGTGGGTTCCATCGTGGACTAATGTGTAATGATACTACTTCGTTTTCCACCCGCACGCAAGTGCTTGGTCGGCACCTTTGAATCATTTCTATGCGGGTTTGGCGGGAATCGCTGAGACTTGCATAGGGTCGATTCTGAGGGTGTTACAGGGAGGCAGCCCACCGTCCACCACCACTCACTGTCCCAGCCGCGAGCGTTGCCAAGCCCTGGACCACGCGCACAAGCCGCACCCAGACCATGCCGAGCGTGCGCCAGAGCACCACCCTCGGCCATCACCCACAAACCGCGCGCCGCCCTCGCCGCGTGCATACACAATCCCCACAGACCCAGGAGACCGCCAGACATCCCCGTTTGTCGCCCCGTGCCGCACAGCCACCCCCGTCGTCGAAGACGCCGCCTCTGCCGCGCAGAGGACCGCTCATTCCAGACCAAACCACACCGCCCCATGCCTCGAGACCATGTCATTGAGCATCGCCAAGAGACACCGCACCGTCCCCTACCCTTGCCCATGCCTTTAGCCGCCTGTAACCTCGCCCCCGACGAGCTCACCGTGCGCCCCGATGGTCCCCTCGCTCGACTATAAATAGAGGCCACCCCCGCACGATTTCTTCACACCATCTCACTCCCCTCTCCTCACTGATCATGCCACACCATTCTCGGAGCAAGGCGAGCACCACCTCGCCGGAATTTCACTGGAGCCTGCCGCTGCCGGAGAAGGAGGGAGCCAGCGATTGGAGCTGCCCCAGGAGCTGCCGCGACCATCCCCTGAGTTCGCCGTCGTCGACTTCGTCGTTCGCCCGCCTCGCCGACCCTCGCCAGCACCCCGGTGAGCCCCTAGCGACCCTCACTGGCCATGCTAGGTTTCGTTCTCGCCGGAGTTGTCTCGCGTCGACGATGACTCCCAGCCGTTAGATTAGAACTAGATCGAATGATCCACGTCGCCCCATACCGCTTCGCCCAGCCCCGTGTCACTGACGAGTGGGGACACCCACTTAAGAAGCTCGCGGGAGCACTGCGCTTAGCAGGCCGTCCCAGTAACTTTTCCCGCGCAGCCCAGTTATTCAAATTAAACCTTTTTCTATTTCAATTCAAACACACTTCTGTACCCAACTTCAAAAATTAACCCAGATCGATTCAGTGCACCAAATTGAATGAAACCAATTTTGTTGGAAAGGTATGTGAATGCTGAATCCAAACCCGTTGGATTCAAGTCATTTGGATCTATAGATCACCCATGGTAAAAATAACAAGGCAGAAGCTTTTCTGCATTCAAACATTTTTCAAATTTAAACCATAATAGCTTTTGAGTTGATTCCAACTCTCAAAAATCACATTTAACCATACCTTTCAGAATATATAAAAATATATAGGTTTACTTGCATAAATAATGTTCAAGTAATAAAAGAATGCTACATAAGCATTTCTAGCCACTTTAATTAATTAAAATAAAAGGGTAAAACCTTATTAAATTGTGACACCACTTTAAATCACATTCCCATGGACTACAATATGTGGTGATGACATGTGTCAACATGATCCCATGTTGGGTTTGGAGAATATAAAATCTTAAGTAGGTTTTCAATGAGTAGAAATTACTTTTCTAAAAATAAAAAGATTTAAACCAAGCCTTAACCTTGTAATGTTAGGGATGATGCTAGATCATCCATAGGACCCTTGTGTGTGATGATTGAAAGTAGTTAAGTATTGTTTGGTGATTGTGTACCTCGTATTTATTCATAGACGCTAGTACCGACCAAGGATACTACGAAGAAGAAGCCGAGGAGAACTTCAACCACTGCTCTGCACAAGGCAAGCTAAAACATGCAAGACAATCTACTTTAGCAAGCTTATACTGATATTGATGCAAGCTGATACTATACCTATGCAAGCCTTACCAATCAAGTTGACCTATGCAAGCTAACCCTTGCAAGATTACCCTACTGATGCAACAAACCCATACTTGTTCCATGACTACTATATGCCTTAAGCATATGTGATCATACCCACTTGATAAACCAATCCTAGTTTTATGTGCAAGCTCCTTACGCTATTTCTTTACCAAAGCTTACTTAGAGTTTACTTAAGTGACTGGTAGATTTTGGAAAGATGCTGAAGGTTGCATAAAGACCATAAAATTTGGCCTAAGTTAGAAACCTTGACATCAGCCTGAGACCTGAGGTTGTACTTAGTTGAAACTCCACTAGTTTACCACCCCTCATTAATACTACCCCCACCTGTAGATGCTAGTGCTAAGCATAAAACTTGATCAAGTTTTAGATGGGAATACTTGGTGGAAAAATGGTTATGAAAACCTTGGAGTGATGGATCATTCTATTGAAATGTTTTGGACATGTGTTTCCAAACACTTGAGAATTTTGGTGATAAAAATGTTTTCATAAAAGAAAGTGTTTACTAAAATCTAGTGGTCTGTGGGACACCAGAGAAGGAAAAGGATAACCCGGTCAGTTGAAGACCGTGGCGATGATATAGGGTGACCCACTCCTAGTGTTTTCCAAATACTTTTCAAAAGGTTTCCAAAATGTTTTACAAATGTATTCAACAAAACCTTGTAGATACTATATCTACAAGAGAAACTAATTTAGAAAAGAGCCACTCTTGGATCCATCCTACCACTATGTCCATAATGCATATTATCTTGTTACTATTATTTAAGGTGGTTTGTGAGTACATTCAAAGTACTCACCGGCACTGTCCCTGGCTATTTACTTGGCCAGATTTTCAGAAGATCGAGGAAATGAAGAGGATAATGACGTCTATGCGAGCTAGGCCGTCTCCAATTCAGTTGTATGTAGGTTAAGGCATGACATGGGCTCTACCCTAAAGACTTCCGCTATTAATGTTGTAATTTCCATAATGGCAACCTTGTAAGTGTTGTAATCGTTATGGTATGGATGTTGTAATGATACTAGTCGGTTATGATCATGGCTCACTGATCATGGGAACGTGAATTGCATGCATAACGGGGATTCCCGGACCATAAATCTGGGGGTTCCACAGACTTGGTATCAGATCCATCCTGACTATAGGAGACCTTAGTTAGCATGGTCGTTAGACAAGACAACCCCTATTTCTGAAAACACCGGCTTTCAAAAACTATTTTCCCAAAAGCTTTTCAAAAGATTTCTTACCTTATCCTCTCTGACTTAAACTATTTGAAACAAGTTTACTCTATATCTCGTCTTCTTCAAATATTCCGTTTTCAAAACTAGGTCCGACTTAGGACCTTGAAGACGGAGATCCCGAGAAGAGAAGAAACGGAGGCAAGCAAACCAAAGGAGCGGCCAGCAATGAAAGACCCTACACGATCGCCCTATCAATGGAGTCATTCCATCTCCCCCAAATGGATCAATTATGGCACAGACGAACCCCGATGGCAAGTCCAAAGTCAAGACCCTAGTAACATCCGCACCTAGGATAAGTATTCCAGTGTAGGATTCCCCTGATGGCGTGTAGTCACACCTTAGTACCTAGGGTACTCTTGCTTGTTTGTCATGTGCTTGTATGATGCCTAGAAAATGTTGCTTGTTTGTCTCGGATCACTCGATCCGATTTTATGATCACCTTGTTTGTATATCCCGACCGCTAACCCCCGTAAACCAATAACTTGAAACCTCTCCTTAGTAGGATAGCCACCAAAATAAATCTACGACGAGCCCATCCAACCCTCTGCCGTACCAACAGGAATTCCTCGCCATAAAACAAATGCCCCAAAACCCCGAAGATTTGGATGCCAACGACAACGAGTTTACTCCCTCATCGAGCTGAAGCAACACCCAAAGTCAAGCAAAGACAACCTTCCTAAAGCTAGATGCCTCTACCCCGACTAAAGACTAAGAAATAAGCATCGCCAATTGCCAATCTACCAGGAGAAAAAACCCAAGGCTTCGTTAGTAACCATCGTAGCAAGGTAGTCCCAATATGGCGTTACCCGGAGACCTCAACTCAAGCGACCCGCCAATACTCCAAGACGAAGGATCTACCTCAGCCTCAATGACCCCCCAAGTAAAGATCTATGGTGGAAAGACTGTGTCTTCCCACTTAGGTCCGAGAGGCTGCCTACAAGGAGACAACTTGGGAAGATCTCCAATCAAACTATCGGCCCCAAGCCCCACCTCGGGAGTCGAATAGAGGAACAAAGGTTAGACCTCGTCAACAATCGCCGAAAGTCTACTCGATCCTCCCAGTAACCGTGAAGCTTAGAGTCAAGACGACCAGACTACCCGACGATGTCATTGCTACTCTCCAACAAGTAGAAAGCAACCCAAAGGTTGCGAAGCCCCTCTCCACCATCTTTGATAAAGATCTAACCGTCGAAGCAGCCCCCAGAGAAGGCATGACCCTTACCTTCACTGCTGAGGAATGGAATGCCACTCACACCCCCGAGGATTTGCAGTAACCAAAGTTGGTACCTGACCTAAGGAAAGCAACAAGATTCAAGAAGCCCTCCTAGAGAAGTCGTCGTACCCCTCATTCACCCGACCAGTCTAGGGTAGAGTTGTGTATCGTCCCGGAACTGCTTGTAAACCCATAATTGCTCCGACACTAAGCAGACCAGACCCATTTTGTAATGCTTTCAGTACCCTCGCCACTGACCGGCACAGACCTACTAAGTTATGTATGAACCCTGCTTGATTATATGCAAGTATGATGTCCTTCTTTGCGTGTTTTACCCATGATGTTGCATCAGACCCAACCCAGAATGACCATAACCCATAAAACCGGCATCCTCCTCGCCAGATACTACGTTATCTAGCTAAAGACGCCCCTCGAGATGCCATATGCACAAGATCGACAAAAGATAACTATTTTTGGACGAAGACTGTCGCGCTCATCCAACATCTCCCTACGACTCCAACAAAGAAGGTCGGCGACTCCACCAAACCCTATGGTCTCGCTCTAAGGGGAAAAGACTGTGTCTTTCCCACAGAAATCTAATAAGCTCGAGAAAGTCGACTCCTAGTCATCGCTAAGAGCTGAACCTCCCTTAAGCTGAGAGCGTGGACCCCATGAGATCACAATAACCGGCACTTCCCCTGAATCAGAAGATACTTCAGGAAAAGTTATCCATAACAATAACGACCTTCCACCCAACACTCCCGGTGTTTCAAGACACCGAAGTCCGAAAAGGTAACTCTAGCTATGAAATCTAAGAAGGCTCAACCCGTCGTCTTGCCTCAAGAAGAAAGGATCTAGTCGATGTCAAACCTACCTAGAATTTTCCTAAGGGGAAAAGGATGCATCTTTTCCACTGAGTTCCATCTAAACCTCTCAACCCACATCCACTCGGCTCCAAACCGTAGTTGACCGAGCCTAGTGGTTGTAACCCCTTTATCATCTAAATAATTCCACTTCTGAAACTTGTTATGCTGATGTTCTTACCCAACCCTACTCCTCCCTAATCTCGAGACAAGCTTATTTTAAGGGGTGAAGGTCAATAACATCCCAATTTCAGCAACCCCGATCTTTTGTCAAAAAGGCAAAAATCAAGGGGAACAAAAACTTTTGTGGTTACGTGCTGCAATGTTTGTTGGTTGTTTGCTTGTGCTTATGCACCTGATTGTATAATAGAATATATACTCCTCACCTCAATACTAGTTGACCAAAACTATTTTACAAAAGATAAGTCTTGGCTCATCATTCATATTCTCAAATGTTCTAGCATTCAAACCTGAGCCAAGATGATTTTGATACAACAAACTATTTCACTAGTTTCTATTTACACAAACTATGGAGAACTATATACAATCTCCTTATGCCCTAAAGGTAGAACTTCAACTACTCTTATCTCTAGGTTTTTCCAAAACCTTTTATAAAACCTCTTCATTATAATCTTGATAGAAGTACCAAGAGGTCCTTACCTTACTTGAAAGCATAACCCCTTCAAAATACCCATGCTTAACCCAAGCCAGACTTGCTGGTAACCTTAGTGGTAATTGATAAGTTTGATTAGATGAATTGCCTTTTTCTGTTGATTGCTTGGTGTGTTTAGGATCTAGAGTGAGATAATATAGTAGCTCATCCTTTAGTATAAGATCAATGGTTGAGATACCCAAATCTTGAACCATATAACCTAAGCTACATATATCCTAAGTCACTCAAGTGATCCTAGTCTATATCTCCATATCATTTCTGAGCTAACCCTTTTGTATTAGCATCCAACTCCCCAAGGAACAATCAAAGCATGGATCCTTCCTACCCAATCAACACATCAACATCACCCAATGGATCAACCTAAATCTGCCAAAATGGCCAAGTCTGGAAATCTTTAACTAGATTCAATCTTTGAGACTCCACCCATCCAAACCAATGTGCATTCTGTAGAATGTACCTAAACCAAATTGTAGCACATCATGAGTACTACCAAATCCCACTCTTTACCCTGGCTAAGCCATTCTGTCTCCCACTCATCCATGATGGTTTTGTAGTCAAGATAATAAGTTTTTCTGCAAATCTAATCAAGATGCCTACTTTGACAGAAGGTCACTTACCCATGTTACCTCCCCTTGACCAAATATTGGCATGGTTATGAACTACTAACCATGTTCTATCAACACATACTTCACTTGTTTTTATTGGATCCCTGTGCTTCTTAAACCCTCGTGGTTTATAAGGCATCATGACAATCCTACTATGGCAGTCTTGGTTTCAACAGAGTTTGCCATCATCCCTAAATCACCTCAAAAACATCCAAGCCCAACTCTTGCTTCCATGGTCATCTATATGACATTGTATAACCATCCATATATCCCTTGTACCAAGGTGAGCTCTGAGCTCCCTAATCCAACCTTGTTTAGGTGGTATGAAAATAACAGAACCCTAGATCCTTTAATCCTTGTTCTCTTCCAAAAACCCTCATGTTTTGCAAATACCCAAGGTTGGTTATGATAGATACTTCATGTTGACATCATCCACTTTGGATATAAACATTTTCCAAATAATTTCCATAATTATTTGGAGTCCAAAACTATTTAAATTCTTTTATTTACCAAAACATCAAAACCTTCTATACAAAGGCAAGTTTGATTTTATTCAAACTACTTGGACAACTCAAGGCACATTCGATAACTATATATCATATCCTATCTTTCCATCTCAAAAGTAAATATTTTTGAGATACTTTATTATTTCTTTTTGCCCTTTTTCTTAAATGGCAGAAATAAGAAATAATTCATTAAAACTACTTTTCCATCTCAAAAAATCCCAATAAAATTACCCAATGTGTAATATGGTATTTAGTACCATCTCACATCAAAATTTCACCTTGTCCAATGTAAAAATATCACTTTAGATTCAATAAACCATTTATGCACTTTTTGAATAAATGATATTAAATGGACTTATAATCTTTATAAATATCCCAAATAACTCTTGGAGAGATATCTTGACCTCACCTACACACCAGTACCATTTTCCCATCTTGTCCAATGCAAATATTTGGACATCCCTCATAACCCCATTTTTGATCAAATTTGGCAAACTAATCAAACCCATTAGCCAAACCCCATCAAATCCCAACAAAGCTTGCCAAGCACTGCTCCCCAGTAGCCACCACCCACTCAGGTCATGCTAAACTGTAGCTAAGCACTATAGCACACTCACACCCCTTGTCCTATGTGTTTGTTGAGGAGAGACAAAGGGTATGCATTGTTTTTCGCTCTTCTATTCAATGCAGCACTACCCCCTCCCTCTCTGTCTCCTCACCGACCAGGACACCACCTACCCCTCCTATCCTCCACCTGGACACACCCAAGCCAGCTCTACCCCACCCCATGTCCATTTTGGATATTTTCTCTTGGCCACAAAGAGATTGCAATAAAAGGGAGTGAGGCCACCCTACTCCCCCTTCTCTGCCCTCATTTCACTCCCTCACCCCCACCTACTCATCCCTAGATCCTCCTCCCCTCTCTCCCTCTCTACTAGCCAGAGGAGGAAAAACCTCCTCCTTCGGCCATGGACGAGTTCGAGCTCGAGATGATCTCTCCCCTGTCCCCATCCCCCTACATGTAGCCTAACCATGACCCTCCGTCCCTGATCTACCCTCCCCACACTCCCTAGCTCATCCCTGCCCCTGCATGCTCCTAGAGAAGGACATCTACCCATCTCAGCCATTGCCACGAATCTGAGCAAGCACTCCTCTCTTGAGCTCATCTCCCCCTGTATTTCACCCAGACATGTTTCCTTTCTCTCCCTGCAGCTAACCATGTGCTTTGTTCGGCCCAGGATCGCATATGGACGTCTCCGCGACGAGCTCCCGAGGATCTCTCTCAGTTGTCGTCTCAGGACCTCCTCCGACGTCAAGACCCGTCGAGTCGCCCATCCCCGACATTGGCGTTGCGCGCCGCGTCGATCCCTCGCGTCCCCTACGTCTACCCGTGTCTGGTGAGCCCTCCCCCTATCCCAGCCCGCACTAGGTTTTGCCCTCACTGATTCCCGTGGGGAGGAAGACAAGGGACGGTGGCCGTTGATCTCGTCCTAATCAGACAGACGACGTTCCCCGATACCCCTTCGCCGCCCCCCCCCCCCCACGGCTAGTAGGAGGGCCCCACTGTGCGGCCACGAACTCCCTCTCGCGCACGTTTACCCGCGTGTTGGTCCGGACGGCGCTGGTGCAGCCCAATGATACGTCGGAAATGTATCTATATTTTTGATGCTCCATGCTTGTTTAGTATCTACTTTTCTTTGATTTGTCTACACTTTGAGGTGTTTTTATATCTTTTCTAAAACTAACCTATTAACAAGTTGCCACAGTGCCAGTTGCATGTTTTCTTCTGTTTTTGGTTCCAGAAAGGCAGAAAATCAATATTCTCGGAATTGGACGGGACAAAAGCCAAAGTCAATATTTTACCGTGGTGGATACGAAGCCAGAAGAGGAGACGGAGAAGCGAACCAGGGTGGCCAGGCTCCCTTAGCCGCGGGTGGGCCCTACCCCACGCCTGGGTAGGGTGTGGGGCCCATGCCCGCCTCCCAGCTCGCCTCTTCGCCTATAAGAAGCCCCCAATGCAGAAACCCTAGGCACCCGATCAATATTCCACGAAACCTTCTGTAGCCGCTGCCACCGTCGTCCCTAGATCGGGGGGATCTGAAGTTCTTCCCGGCACCCTACCGGAGGGGAGATCATCCCGGAGGCCTTCTGTCCGGTATGATGCGTGAGTAGTTCCACCTTGGATTATAGGTCCATGTAGTATCTAGATGGTTGTATCTCCTCCTTGTGCTTTCATGTATAGATCTTGTGAGCTCCGTTCATGATCAAGATCTAATCTATTTGTAATCATGCATGTTGTGTTTGCGGGGATCCAATGGATATTGAGATTATTATGTCAGATTGATTAATGGTTTTGTCTTTATGATTCTATCATGTTTGTGTTGTTTGTGATCTTGCATGCTCTCCGTTGTTAGTAGCTATCTTGGCCGAGTAGTTGCTAGTGACTCCAAGAGGGGGTATTTATGCTCGATAGTGGGTTCATGCCTCTAGTTTCCAAGGGAAGTGGCAGAAATATCTTTGGTTGTAGATGTGTTGTTGCTACTAGGGAGAAAACAACGGTCTCTTGTTCATGGAACAAGTTTATTGTTTACCTTACACACTTTGCTTAAAGCAATTGTCTGTAGTTTGCAACTTAATACTGGAGGGGGTTCGATGATAACCTGAAGGTGGACTTCTATTCATAGATGCAGTTGGATGGCGGTCTATGTATATTGTTGTATTGCCCAATCGAATGTCATAGGATCGTTTTGTCTGGTATTGCATTGTTATGCCTTGCTCAGTTCCTGTCAATTGCCCTGCTGTAATTTGTTTACCCTGCATGCGATGTTGTTTATCTAAGGAGAGCACCTCTAGTGAACTATGGACCCCGGTCCAATCTTTCCCATTGATACATCTTCCACTGTTACTTGTATACTTGCTGCAAACCATTACCTTCCACACCATACATTTAATCCTTTGTTACAGCAAACCGGTGAGCTTGACAACCTCACTGATTCGTTGGGGCAAAGTCTTGAGTTTGTGTTGTGCAGGTCTCCACGTTGCTTGCAGCACCTTTGGGGCGTTTCCTTCCTCCTACTGGTTCGATAACCTTGGTTTCTTACTGAGGGAAACTTGCCTGCTGAACTGCATCACACCTTCCTCTTGGGGTCTCCCAACAAAGTGATGCTGCACTCATCAAGCCTTTTACTGGCGCCATTGCCGGGGAGGCTAAGGACGTCTTCACTAGGGGAGTCCTGCACCTCCTTTCTCTTTACTTTGTTTTTACTTTGCTTAGTTTCTCTTGCTTGGTTTTGTTTGCCTCTTTTCAAAAAACCCAAAAAAAATTAGTCTAGTTTGGTTTGCTTTCTTTATTCAAAAACACAAAAGAATTAGTTCCTGTTCTAGCTGTTGCTGCTGCTGTTTTTGGCTTGCCCACCTTTGCCAAAATGAACTATGCTGAGAACACCAACTTATGTGACTTCACTATCACCAACAACAATGATTTCCTTAGCACTCCTATTGCTCCACCTCCTCCGGATGCTACCTTTTATGAAATTAAGCCTGCTTTGTTGAATCTTGTGATGAGAGAGCAATTTTCTGGTGCTAGTTCTGATGATGTTGTTGCCCATCTCAATAACTTTGTTGAACTTTGGGAGATTCAAAAGTATAAGGATGTAGATGGAGGTATTATTAAGATCAAGCTTTTTCCTTTCTCCTTGAGAGGAAAAGCTAAAGAATGGTTGCTATCTTTGCCTAAAAATAGTATTGATTCTTGGACTAAGCACAAAGATGCTTTTATTGGAAAATACTGTCCTCCTACTAAGATTATATCTATGAGAAGTGAAATTATGAAATTTAAACAACTTGATAATGAACATGTTGCTCAAGATTGGGAAAGAATGAAATCTTTGGTTAAGAATTGTCCCACTCATGGACTCACTGCTTGGATGATTATCCAGACTTTTTATGTAGGTTTGAACTTCTCCTCAAGAAACCTATTGGATTCAGCTGCTGTAGGTACCTTTATGAGCATCACTTTGGGTGCTGTAACTAGACTCCTTGATAATATGATGGTTAACTACTCTGAATGGCATACTGAGAGAGCTCCACATGGTAAGAAGGTAAATTCTGTTGAGGAAACTTCCTCTTTGAGTGATAAGATTGATGTTATTATGGATACACTTGTTCATGGGAAAGCTCCTCTAGATCCTAATAGTGTTCCCTTAGCCTCTTTGGTTTCTCAAGAAGAGCAAGTTGATGTGAACTTCATTAGAAACAACAATTTTGGCAACAATACTTATGGTAATTATAGGCCTTATCCTCCTAGTGGAAATGTTTATCATGGTAGATCTAGAATGCCTAGTGAAGAAAGGATTCTAAAAGTAGAGAGATCCACTAAGAATTTTATGCAGATGCAATATGATCAAAATAAGATTTTCACTAAAACTATGGAGGAACAATCTATTATCTTGAAAAACATTAGTCATCAACTTGAGAATCTAAATAGAGAAATTCCTAGTTTATAGTCAAAAAAATTTAGTGTTGAGAAGAACATTTCCTCTTTATCTGAAGCTCAGTCCTCCTTGAGTAATAAAATGGCTGCTAAACCTGAAACCATGGAAAATACCTTTGCTACTGCTCCTGCCATGCAAGTTACTATTGATGAAAATGTTAGGCTGTTGGCTCAACTTCATGCTAAGTGGGAAAGGGAAGCTGAAATTGATAGAAACAATAGTGTGTGCACCATCACAACTAAACCACAAGTAGCCCCTATTCCTCCTCCTACTATGCCTAAGCCTATTGATCCTATTACTAGTGATGCTAAGTTTGATTTTGATATTGGTGGTTGCAATATTTCTGAAGTGATTATGTTCCTACAAAAGCTTGCTAGAAGTCCTGATGCTAGTGATATGCATGTTGCTTTCACTAAACATATTACAGATGCTCTTGCTAAGATTAAGGAAGAGAAGCTAAAACACAAAGCTTTTATTCCTAGGAAAGTAGAAGATAGTTGGGAACCTATTATTAATGTGCAAGTGAATGACTTTGATCTCAAAGCTTCATGTGATCTTGGTTCTAGTGTCTCTATTATGCCTAGGAAGATTTATGAAATGCTTGATTTGCCACCGTTGGAAGATTATTATTTGGATGTCCCACTTAATGATAATGCTAAGAAGAAACTCATGGGAATTATTAATGATGTTCTCATTATGGTTAATAATGCTTATGTCCCTGTGAATTTCTATGTTTTGAATGTTGAATACAATGCTTCTTGTCCTATTACTTTGGGAAGACCTTTTCTTAGAACAGTTGGTGCCATCATTGATATGAAAGAAGGCACCATTAAATATCATTTTCCATTCAAGGTATTTAACACTTCCCTATGAGGAGAGAGAAGTTGCTTTTTGCTCCTCCTTTGAAAGCAAGATTTGATGTTAATGCTTCCTCATTTGAAAATACTTGATTCTTCTTGCTTCTTATGCCTAACTTAAAGGCGTTAAAGAAAAGTACTTATTGGGAGATAACCCAAGAGTTTCCTTGAGTCTTGGAAGTTATTAATTCAGTAATGACCTCTCCTTATCCTTTTTTTTGCTTTTTGTGCCAAGAATGACCTCTAATAAGAGGGAAGTAAGATTTGGAGAGTTGCTATCCCGAAACAGATTTCTGTCCTCCACCAAAAAAATCGTGAGGAGTCTCTCTAACTCGGATTGAGCTGAAAATTTACGAATAAATCCACCGGTATGTTATCTAACATTCGTTAGTTCAACAATTTTTGATTTGAGCAACATAAGATGTTCGAAAAAATCGGTTTCTACCTGATGGTCTGTTTTGGTAAATTTCTGCCATTATTTGTTTTTGCTTCTTATTGATTCCTTTTTGAGTTCTCTTTAGGTGAATTGAGCTTTTTGAAGGAGTTACTACAGTAGCTTGTGTTTTTAGTGAAAATACTTGCTGTTCCAAAGCTTTGCCAGAGGTCTAATATCTTTTGAATAAACTAATGTTGCTAATGAAGATTGTGTGAAGTTTTGTATGAAGGAAAAATTTCAGGTGTAGAGAGAGAATGATGTAATGAGATGAAGAATGGACAAAAGCTCAAGCTTGGGGATGCCACCACGGTGTCACCCCAAGAAACATCCAAGAGGTACAAGCGTCAAAGCTTGGGGATGCCCAAGGCATCCCCTTCTTCATCAATAAAAAGCTCAGGTCTGTCTAGACAAATCGTTTTTATTGTTTCATGCACAGTTGTGTTGTTCTTGGAGCGTCTTAGTTTTTGTTTTGTTTGCTTAGTTTGTTTAGTTTGCTTGAATAAAGTAGTTTGGACCCCCGTTCTCACTATGTTGTTTTGCAAATAAGTTTCTTGGTGTTGGAAAGGAGTAGTAAGTTCTTGCTTGATAAGTGCAAGAGGAGCTTGCATTGATTGTGAATTAGACTTTAGCATGACATGCTAGGTGTTGTTTTGACGTTATGCTTAGTGATTATTTCTGTAGCATTTCTTGTTCCAAACAATTGGAATTGCTTAGTGTGCCTTGAAGAAATTATGCGTTGTTTTAGCATGCAAAAGCATAGTATTGTGGTATTATCCTTCAATGCTTTGTTTGGGTTGACTTGGCACATGCTCACACCGTTATGACTATGACAAGTTACCATAGCCTCTATGATCATTTAGTCCTTGACTTGTAGTACCACTCTATGCTTTGATTAGTAATGCTTTGTTGCTCTGCATGATTATGGCCATTATGCTCTCTTAGTTGGTTGCTCCCAGTCTTTTTCTAGCCTCCACTTGTATGAGTAAGCTCTACTCATGCTTCCAACTCCCAAGAAACCAAGTTTTTCCAAAGTGTCCACTATAAACTCCTATGCATTGTGTGTTACACCATTCCAAGTATATTCTTGTTTCCAGCTATCTTCCAATTAAAAACTATTTTGTTATGTGAAAACTTAGTGATTAAAGCCCTCACAAACTTGATGGCACACTTCATATTATTTGCCCCTAATAAACTTGAACCATTGTGTCATCTATGTTGTATATGCTTACACTTATACGTTGGAATTAGCAGAACCATGCTGTCATGGGGAACGTTTTCAACATTGCACTTGTACTTTGTACTTAGTTGATATCATGCTCTTTTGTCTATGGATGTCACCGGTGTGAAATAAAGAGTGAACTTGTAAGACCATGGAGTATGTATTTTGTGTTAGAGAAACGCCTGGGCCGCTAGCCTAAGCCATGCCTAATCATGGTGGAAACTTGCAGCATCACCATAGTGAGCTATCTATGAAGCATCCTCAATAAAAAGCTATGCTTATAGTAAATAAAAACATCACTGAGATGCTCATTGTCTGCTTGCCTTGTCATTTTGGTTATGGGATAGCTCATGTACCATGTGCAAGGGGTACCCATTGGCGGTTCTCTATGATATGCAAATACTTACAGTGACAAGAACTTACAGGTGACTGAAGTTGAGTAGCATGATGTGTGGCCCTCGTATTCAAGGGACTTGAGATTGCAAACTTATATTTTGTCAAGCATATACTCCATAGTTTGTTCACTTTAACCTTAACCACTCTAAGATGCTTATGATAGGGGCAATGAGGGTTGGAAGCTAATAAGTACCATAATTTTTGGAAGCTATTTTTGAAACTTGAAATCCCTGCTTCCCTTTGTGAAGGGCCTTTTTTCCACCATTATTTCAGTCTCCACCTTCTACCTTTAGGCATCATTAAGAGAGCATAGTTGTAATTCTGTGTGCAATGTCCCAAAGCTTATTGATTGATGCATATTGTGATATTACTTCTTCTTGTGTTATTTGTTTCTAGTCACCCTTGTGAACCTTGAAGGTGTCCTATGCATCTATTTGATACTCTATGAGGGACAAGCTGCATGCCACTATGCTATGTTTTCTGTATGTGAAACAAACAAATGTTTTTCAATGCATGTTATTCATGATCTTTGTTTGTAGCCTTTCATGTTGCATGCATAGTTACTATGTCCTATTGTTAGAACTCCATCTTTCATGCACATGTTTAGAGTTCTTTGATCCCAACTTTCAATGCTTGCAAATGGTTTGATCTTGGTTTGATGGTGCATGTCACCTTAAAAATTATTCTTTTTATCACTTACCTACTCGACGACGAGCAGGAGTTAAGCTTGGGGATGCTTGATACGTCAGAAACGTATCTATAATTTTTGATGCTCCATGCTTGTTTAGTATCTACTTTGCTTTGCTTTTTCTACACTTTGAGGTGTTTTTATATCTTTTCTGGACCTAACCTATTAACAAGTTGCCACAGTGCCAGTTGCCTATTTTCTTCTGTTTTTTGTTCCAGAAAGGCAGAAAATCAATATTCTCGGAATTGGACGGGAAAAAAGCCAAAGTCAATATTTTACCGTGAGGGACACGAAGCCAGAAGACGAGATGGAGAAGCGAACCAGGGAGGCCAGACCCCCCCTAGGCGTGGGTGGGCCCTGCCCCGCGCCTGGGTAGGGTGTGGGGCCCCTGGTCGCCTCCCAGCCTTGCCTCTTCGCCTATAAGAAGCCCCCAATGCAGAAATCCTAGGCACCCGATCAATATTCCACGAAACCTTCTGTAGCCACCGCCACCGTCGTCCCTAGATCCGAGGGATCTGAAGTTCTTCCTGGCACCCTGCTGGAGGGGAGATCATCCTGGAGGCCTTCTCTCTGGTATGATGCGTGAGTAGTTCCACCTTGGACTATGGGCCATGTAGTAGCTAGATGGTTGTATCTCCTCCTTGTGCTTTCATGTATAGATCTTGTGAGCTTTGTTCATGATCAAGATCTAATCTATTTGTAATCATGCATGTTGTGTTTGCAGGCATCCGATGGATATTGAGGTTATTATGTCAGATTGATTAATGGTTTTGTCTTTATGATTCTATCATGTATGTGTTGTTTGTGGTCTTGCATGCTCTCCGTTGTTAGTAGCTATCTTGGCCGAGTAGTTGCTAGTGACTCCAAGAGGGGGTATTTATGCTCGATAGTGGGTTCATGCCTCTAGTTTCCAAGGGAAGTGACAGAAATATCTTCGGTTGTAGATGTGTTGTTTCTACTAGGGAGAAAACAACGGTCTCTTGTTCATGGAACAAGTTTATTGTTTACCTTACACACTTTGCTTAAAACAGTTGTCTGTAGCTTGCAACTTAATACTGGAGGGGGTTCAGATGATAACCTGAAGGTGGACTTCTAGTCATAGATGCAGTTGGATGGCGGTCTATGTATATTGTTGTATTTCCCAATCGAATCTCATAGGATCTTTTTGTCTGGTATTGCATTGTTATGCCTTGCTCAGTTCCTGTCAATTACTCTGCTGTAATTTGTTTACCCTGCATGCCATGTTGTTTATTTAAGGAGAGCACCTCTAGTGAACTATGGACCCTGGTCCAATCTTTCCCATTGATACATCTTCCACTGTTACTTGTTTACGTGCTACAAACCATTACCTTCCACACCATACGTTTAATCCTTTGTTACAACAAACCGGTGAGCTTGACAACCTCATTGATTTGTTGGGGCAAAGTCTTGAGTTTGTGTTGTGCAGGTCTCCATGTTGCTTGCAGCACCTTTGCGGCGTTTCCTTCCTCCTACTGGTTCGATAACCTTTGTTTCTTACTGAGGGAAACTTGCCTGCTGAACTGCATCACACCTTCCTGTTGGGGTCTCCCAACGAAGTGCTGCTGCACTCATCACCCAACTCCCCTCAGATCTGAGCCCAGAAGCCCCCTAGCCCTCTCTTTTATTATTTATCAAGCAGATCTGTAAAATGCCAGTGAGGTTTAATTCTAAATAAAAATGGTCAATGCCTCTATGTGACCAGATCTAAATTTTCCTATGAACCCACATGATATATCAAGCATACAGTACCCCTATCTTGGCCAGATTTCTTTTAGTGATTTTCTATTAAATAAAATACCACAGGATGTCCCTTTGATTCAATAAATCTTCCAGAGAGTTTGGTAAAGCCAAATGGATTGAACCCAAACCCCTCTGGGTGATATCAGAAATACCCAACCCATGGACTTGGTCACATGTCAAGGTGAACTATGGTTTGCCAGTAATAAAAATAACAAAAACAATATGTTTATGTCTTTAACAAATTCTCTAGGTGAAATCAAATTAGATATTGACAAAACTCCAACACCCAGAGGTCAAGCATGACTATATCTATCAAACCCTAGGATATCATAATTTATTGAGCAATTGTTGATTTATTAGGAATTAAACTGTTCTATGCATGGTTTATTCACTAATAAATTAAAAATATTACTTATGTAGATCTAAATAGGGTGATTCCAATTTATACAGAAAGGTATTCCGAATACCTAACATGTGCCTTTGGAATCATATAAAAAACTCTTGTAGATTTAATTTGGTGAAAAGACAAATAACATCCAGTACTGTCTTTGGGAATTTCTTAAGGGCATTTTGGTAATTATATTGGAGTGATTCCAAATCCCTTGATTCAGTCTATAATATACTACCTAACTATCCAAGGAAATAATTTTTGGAACTCCAGAACTATTCTGGTAAATTATTTCCTAAAACTAGAGCTTTAATTCACTATACAAATCACTATAAATCAATGGTAATTGATAAAATAGTGAAACCACTTTTGTTGATTTTATTTTATCAATTACAATCTAATGATATCATTTTTATAAAATGGATATCATACTGAATGTGACCTTGATCTAAAAACTCTCCTCTACTTTGCCCCTAAACTATAAATCATATGGGAATTCCTCCAAATGCCTCCAAGCCACATTCCAATCTTTCTAAATCCATTCTTTCTAAACCCTACTGAATTTAGAACTTGCATACCTTGTTTGATTGTTGTATTCCATGATGCATGTATGCCTTGTGTTGATTGTAGCTTTGCTTGTTTGCATGTTTGCTTGATAAACGGCGATAGTTGCGATTGTGTGACACCGAGAAGAAGGAAGCCTCGGGTTATTATTTATCATTATTTGGTACTCTGGTTTTCTCGAGAAGTCCAGGGACATCGCGCGGTCATAGGAAAGCCACCTTATTGCTCATACGCCTTGATCCTATTATTTTACGTATTCATGTTTTATGAACTTGTTTATATGAATTGCATGGTTTTACTAGTATGTGTTATATGCGGGAAGGTTTGGCTCCTCCAAACCATTACCCCATTTGTACTACTAAGTACAACCCCCTTGTTAACACCTACTTGCCCTTAGCCTGATAGATGGTGTTTAACACCATAACCCCTTGGAGACCCCTTTTTAGCCTAAGCAAAAGTATAGGATGGGAAGACCGCGGGAATTTTTTTTAACATGTTTTATGAAAAAACCTTGATGAGGTTTGGCCTGCCAAGAGAGTTGAGAAAGAAAAAGGTTTTGTTTTACCAAATAATGAAGGAAAGAGGAAGAAAAAGGTTTACAAAAAGGCACCTGGTTATTTGCAGTTTTGCCAGAACAATTAACTCGTGCAACCACAACACCCTGAAGTAGAAACGGGGCTTAACCCAAAGTTAGTTCACCTTGATATGGGTATCTGCATGACTACTTATAACATATCATCTCCCTCTAATTCCGGGCTTCCTTTATAGAAAAGGTCATCTACAAGGCAGTCACCTGGAGGAAGCAGGATCACCCATGTGAGTGATCGGGCGATACTATGAGCCTCTCATTGAAAGCCGGCTCTGAAGGAGCTGGGTTACACTCCGGTTGGTCCGTGGATCCCGACGTCCCGGTGTTGAGAGGAACAACTCATAGGGTAGGGCTCGTGTCGGAGTGGACTTTCCGAAGGTTTTGTTTGATTATCCGAGACCCACATACTTTAGTATGACGATCCAGGGGTGATCCCGGCGGATGTATCAAATCTTGTGGGTAAAGTGTACAACCTCTACAGACTGTAAATATATTCGAATAGCAGAGTCCTCGGTCATGGACGGTTGGGAAGGTGCCGGTCTTGTTTTCAAAACTGTTTTCATAAAAGAAAGTGTTTACTAAAACCTGGTGGTCCGTGGGACACCAGAGAAGGAAGAGGATAACCCGGTCAGTTAAAGACCGTGGCGATGATATAGGGTGACCCACTCCTAGTGTTTTCCAAATAGTTTTCAAAAGGTTTCCAAAACGTTTTACAAAAGTATTCAACAAAACCTTGTAGATACTATATCTTAAAGAGAAACTAATTTAGAAAAGAGCCACTCTTGGAGCCATCCTACCACTATAGCCATAATGCATATTATCTTGTTACTATTATTTAAGGTGGTTTGCGAGTATATTCAAAGTATTCACTAGCATTGTCCTGAGGAAATAAAAAGGATAATGGCATTTATGCGAGTTAGGCCGTCTTTCAGTCAGTTGCCTATAGGCTAAGGCATGTCATGGACTCTACGCTAAAGACTTCCGCAATTTATGTTGTAATTGCCATAATGGCAACCTTGTAAGTGTTGTAATGATCATGGAAACATGAATTGTATGCATAACGGGGATTGCCGGACCGTAAATCCGGGGGTGCCACAATTTTGGGCTGCACAAAAATGTGAAAATCTAACATGTAAAGTAGTGAACGATGCAAATTTCAAACCACCAAATTCTATCAGATTTTGTCATTTTTATTGAATCCAAAACACAAGGTATTTCGTGTTAAGACCTTGTGTGTTTGATAGAGTATCATTATCTACGTATAGAATTTTTTTCATAATTTTTTGATACTTTGAAATCAAGTTTTTATAGTTTGAAAAATAAAGAGCTCGACCGGATTTTCCGCTTTATCATTCACTACATCCACGATATTTTCAGCATTTTGCCATTTACTACTTCAGGATTATTTTCAGAAATTTTTGAAATCAAGCTCGGCCTCCATTTGTAGTTTCCGGCCGATTAGGTGTTTCTATTGCCAGACTTATAAGTCCAAAAAACATGCCATAACACTAATCTCATATGGTAATTTCCGCAATGAACAATTCTATTTTGCAGAGTAGATTTATATCACCCACACGTACCAGCCATACAACTCATGCCTTTATTTTGTAGATTCAGCAGTACATGGCAAATAATATTTTCACCGATACAAAACCCTATGCCGTTCTGTGGCACAGATTTATTCCGTAACTCCTCGAGCCAGCTTACATCTAGGCCGGAGATTTGTACCATCCCCACGGCTCATCAGAGGTGTACTCCGTTACTTGCTTGATGCTCAGGTAGTTATCAATGCCTCTGCAAAACAAAGGCACAGTGTCAGGTAGAGATCACTAACGTTATGCCTAACGAATACGATGACCATGCTGTGCTCACCCTTCTCCGAGCTCGCGTCCAAAACCACTGCGCTTGTTCCCACCCCAAGGAGCTTGACAGAAGCAAGGTTGCGAGCAGTTTACCCAAATGCATCCTGCGTTGATCTCCTGCAGTTGGAATTGGAGTTACACAGTTGTTACAGAAACATAGCAGGACAGTCCCAAAAGCAAATTGCATAAAACCAAGTTGATTAGTGTAACACAAAGGAATCAATGTTATAAAGTGAACATAAGTGGAAAAGTGATAACTTGGAACAGCAATCTGATATAAACCTCAAGCCACATCAACTAAGTAATGTTAGAACACTTCACTTAGACATACCTCAGCTAATCTCTGGCATCGCTCGCGGTCACCGGAAATCACAGCACCAGCCAGACCATAACTGTCAAGAAGAGAGTCGTGGAGTAAGTTCACCAACAGGGTAACAGATGCTGAAAACCCTCAAAACAGCCAAAGACAAATGTCGTATTGAAATTAAGCAGCTCACTGGGTATCATTGGCTAGTTCAATGGCTTCATCTTCGCTGCTAAACTCTTTCACACACAGGACTGGACCAAAGACTTCCTCCCTCCAAATTTCCATTGATGTATTGATATCAGTAATGATTGTGGGCTCAATGAAGAAACCTTTCTCCATATGCTACAAGAATACAATACGTTAGCTATAGTCTAACAGCATAAGCCTGTATATCAAACTGCGGACTGCAGCATTACCTTGGGCCTAACACCCCCAGTCAGAATGGTAGCACCTTCACTTTTAGCATTTGATACAAACTTCTTAATCTTCTCATACTGACACAGGGAAATATCACGAGTAAGATTCACAACAAGGAATGAGTCTAAAACAATGGGTAATTTGCAAATACAGAGAAGACAGGAAAGCTGGATGGTCATTTCACCGACTCCATTGTCATGAAGCCGTAACTAGAACTTTAAATTCTTACTGTGAAAATATCAATGAAATCCTACAGAATGTGCCATTTCAATCAGTGCATTTGAACACTGGTCCTCCAAATATAAGTTGTGTCCTGTAACAGCTAGCGATAACAAGAGCATACAGCCACAAACTCAAAGGAACAGAAAGAAAAAACATAATTCCAGCAAGAAGCCAGGCCCCAAGAAGCCACATTGACCTAGCAGTATTCATGGCACCTTTCCTCTATTGAATTTAAATAAAGTAACATGTAGTACCTGTCCTTCACTAACAACTGGCCCCAGCCTGCAACCCTCTTCAAGCGGGTCTGACACCTTAATATTTTTGGACCATGCAACCATCCTCTCCACGAATTCCTTAGCAATATTTTTCTGCAAAGCTTTTGATGTCAGGAGTGTGAAACTGATTGCCATATGTTTAAGAGCAACAAACTAACAAACTCCAAATATAGCTTCCGGAGCAACATGTTGAAAATTGCTTCAGCGATAAAGTACAGCAACCCACAAAGTATTTACTTCAACAATACACATAAACAGATCGACGCGGATTTACTACCTATGGTGGTAGCTACGCATACCTTGTCGTCTGATATGGTCTCGCGATCCGTGCTTCCTTTACATCCGTTAGTCATTCCCGTTGATAACGACACTAAGAAACAGCCGTGCCCATTCGTAATAACTATGGAAAAGCATTCGTGAATGTTTATATGGACAAACATGTGCTCGTTCCTCACAAAAAGTACCATGTATGTTTATTCAACGAAAAAACATCGAAAAAATTCGATCCACCACAAGCAGCCGCTGGCTCATGGAGGATTTGGGCGGCGGCAGGGGAACAGGTACGGCGTGGGTGGCGGGCAATGAGGACGAGGTGATGCTGGAGCTGGAGGGGCTACAGGACAGGGAACTCACCGTCGTCCACGACGGGCACCATGACGGGCTCGGCCTCGAACCTGTTCATGACGTGCAGTAGTCAGTACAGGTCGACCAGTACACCGTGCGCGAAGAGATCATGGAGGTGGGGCACCCGGCCGGCGGCAGCGACAACTGGTTGGGGCCGCTCGTCCTGATGGACCCGCCGCTCCTACGTGTCATCTGCTACGGCGAACTCGTGCGGGCCAAGCTCGGGGGCCCGCCATGCCTGGCACACCTCGCGGAATTGGACACGGTCACAGAAGGATGGAGTGAGCCGGTCGAGGATGATGCTGAGCAGGTCGCATGGGAGGTCAGACAATAAACGGCGGTGGGGCCTCGATTGTTTCTTGGCCGGTGGCATGGTATCATGCCGCCACACGAGGCTGCCGAGATGAGAGATCCAAAGGGATCTTGTAAAGCAACTCCACTCAAATCAATCAAATAAAAAGGAGTAATGGTCTAGAGCCAGCGCCGCGGTCACCTGCTACTTCTGGTTCCTCAATTTGTTCTCCCAGCAGCAGTCCCGCGTGGACGCCAAGGTCAGCACGAAGAAGTGGATTTGGGAAGTTGTGAAGTTTTTTTTTCTGATTTGTTTGAAGGATCAAAGGGGCTCGCACCTTGGAGGTCAGGGGCTCGGGGCCGCATGGAAACAGGGGCTGGTGGCTGGTGCGGGAGAAGGTCTGGCGACCAGTACGAGAGGAGCAGGGGAGGTGCGGGTTGGGGAGAATAAAAAAAGGGATTGGTGACGGGGGAAGAAGCTGGTGTAGGGTGGGGTGGAAAAGAGACAGTCTGTTCCATGGAACGGCAAATTTAATGCCGCTAAGTCAATCTACAGTAGGAAATACTCTATAGGATGATCTAATGGTCAAGTATGGGTGCATAGCTACCACCCATGGTAGCTGGCTATTTTGCATAAACAGATAGTGGCATCATACAATATTTATGTGAGATGTTGATAGCATATCTGAGATATGATTAACACCCATCAAACGTGTAGAGTACTTCATCAGCATTACCAGGTATAACATTCAATACTTACATGGATAAGAAGACGAGAAGTTGCACTGCAAATCTGACCATTGGTCCAAAAGCACCCAAACAGAGTCCACTCAACAGCTGTTTAATTTAAATAGAAGGATCAACAATGGGATCCAACTAAAGGTCAAAAAGGTTGCTTAGCAGAATTCATATTTGATTAAATGTAAGTATCAACAAACCAAAGTGAACTGCAGTCTGGAAAAGCGGAAACATACAGAATGTAAGGGTTTCCAGAACATAAACACACTACTTGCATTTTTACAATTATTCAAACTAACTGCCTCTCTTTTCACCAAAAATGAATGATGAAACCAAGAAAAGAGTTTCATACATACTGCAAAACAATCTTTTACTTCATTTGTTTATTCGGTTGGTACATCAGATAGTTAAGTGTTCTAGCAAATAAGTCTCAGCAAGTCAAATGTACCTTTGTCAACGTCGACATCATCAAATACTACTATAGGACTTTTGCCACCAAGTTCCAGTGTGACAGGCTGCAAAGAAAAAATGCAATACCAAAGTAAGATATGGGGTAGGGTTGCTATCAGGATGGTTCTCGAAATAATTTGGCCAATATTCAAATAATCTAAGGAACAAAAAGGCACATATTTATGACAGAAAATTAACAGAAATATAACAACAATACAGACATTTGGAACAAACCTTGACTGTAGGAGCTGCAGCAACCATAATCTTCTTACCAGTTTCATAGCTCCCAGTAAATGCAACCTAAAATCTCAACAAGCCATACACGGTGAGGAATATACTCAATAGATGGATCACACATAGATATATGACAAATATACGTACCTTGTCGACATCAGGGTGGGATGACAAAGGAGCGCCAGCTTCAGGACCTAAACCAGTCACGACGTTCAAGACACCTGAAGGAAGACCGACTTCTTTACACACATCCGCAAGCTCTAAGCATGTCCTGGTAATTTAAAAAATATAGACCTGTTAATCGCCATCACTCATAGCATGGAACAGTATCGTAACATGTTAAACTTACACAGAAGCCAATTCAGATGGTTTCAATACAGCTGTACAACCAGCTGCCAGAGCAGGAGCTACCTTCCATGTAGCCATCAGGAGAGGATAGTTCCTGCATTATAAAGTGTCAAACAAAGAGCATTATGCTTCAGAATTAACTAATTTTTGACAAGAAAATATCATGGAGAACACAATTTAGATTGTAAAATCCATAATCATTACCAAATCAACTGTTTAATTTTTTGCAGTAAGATATAGCTAATTTAAGTGTGCAAGGCTGGCAAAAGATAACCAGGATTGATAAGGAAAAGATTTTTTTAGTAACACTAGACACACCTTTCACGTACACTCAAAAAATGAGTTTGTCTCAGCTAATTGAGATTTAACACTAGAAAGTAAGTACACATGTGGAGAACATTAGCACTATATATGATCAAGCAAAGAGGGAAAGCATATCAAATAACTTAAACTGCAATGGCTAAAAGTCATCTGGCAAAATTAAAGGCCCTTTACTATATATACGCTACACACAATAAATATAGATAAGAGCGCAGTGAAGAAGAATGAGAAATACCAAGGTGTGATTAGCCCGACTACACCAATAGGTTCCTTCTTAAGATGACACTTAAAATTCTCCGGAAGAGAAACTTCAGAATTTTGCCTTTTGTCCAAGGCTTCAGCATGACCTGCGAAGTACTCAAAGCAGCCGGCAACATCGTCCTGATAAAAGGAACACCGTACACATGAGAGTATGATGTAAAGAAAAATTATTTAATGCACACATTCAAAAGGTGGGTCACATACCATGTCCCATGCCGCTTCATCAAGAGGCTTCCCACAATCAAGTGACTCTAGCCTAGCCAGGTCAGATTTTCGCTCAATTATCTGAAGAAAAAGAAAACCAAATGCAGATCAAAAGCTACATTGATTCATGTGAACCAAGTTCTGATGAGCTACATATTACCCTTTTTCTAAATTAAAGACCAAAAACAGATTGATTTATTTACTCACTTAGAAAAAAGGATATCAATCCCTGGCCATACAAGTGAAAAAAATAGATGAGGGTTTCCCCTAAATAAGTGGGTCTTAACAATTGTTCAAACTTATTTTGGGGCACATAAACAGAGTATTCTACTGTTGTACACCATAACAGTAATCTTCTAATGTGTAGTTCAGTATAAAGCCACCTATCACCTACGCAAGAAAATGTGGTAAACAAAAGCTGTGGGCTGGGCTGTTCATATCTATGCATTGGGCACTTAGAACCAGGCTTCACACACGATATGAGGCTAAAATTAGAAGTCAACTAAATGACTGGTCGAATGCAACCCAGTACAGCCTATTGACATGTGAGTCAAATCCTCGCGGAAGCACCAGGAAGCTCCTCGCCATAGCGTGGTTACATGGCCATGGGCGCGTTGCCTACCTTGGCGGCGATTGCGCGGAGGTACTTTGCCCGAACGGCGCCCGGCGCGCGGGACCAGTCGCGGCCGCGGTTCCTCTTGAGCGCCGCTCGCGCGGCCGCCACCGCCGCGTCCACGTCCTCCGAGGTGCCCGCCGGGATCTCGCCTGCACAAAACGCACACCTAGCTCATCAGCACGGAAGGAGGAGACACGGCAGGGCGAACGGATAAAGAAACAGAGAGCCGGATCGATCGGGGGGCGGTTGATCTGGTACCGATGACGGCCTCGGTGGTGGGGTTGACGACGGGGAGGCGGCGGCCGAGCGCGGGAGCGCGCCACTCGCCGTCGATGAAGAGCTGCCGCTGCGGGATTGCTAGCGAGGCCATCGAGGCGCTCGAGTGAGCTGTATCAGTATCGGGGTTGATGAGGATGGGATGATCAGATCGGCCGAGGCGGAGGAGTGAACTAGCGTGGGCGTGGATGGTGCGAGGTGGAAAGCGCTATCTATCCTCTTGTTCCGAAGGCCGCGTGGACGCGGGGGATGCGGGTGCCGTTTTAAGCGGACGGAACTAGGTTGTTTTGATTCAGGTACACCGGTTGACTCTTTCACCACTGTCATCTCTACCGGTTCTGTGCTTTTTTTGAGAGAGAGAAAATACCGGTTCTGTGCTATGAGTGCAATTACAACTACAAACTCGCAAACTAAAAACATAAATAGAAGCTATATTTTAGCGCGGCGCTGAAAAAACCAACAATTTAACGCGTGGAAGGGCCATTTTGCTGTTACATCAGCTCCAAAAAAATTCCAGCGCGCTGCATTTTGCACAATCGCGCGCGCCTTTGACGCTTCTCTTCTAGGGCGCGGCAAACGAGCAAGCGAACGCGCGAGTCCAAACCGCTGAAATTCCCCCTGCACGCGCAGCCACTTCCTCCTTCCCCGCACGCCCGCCGTAGCTTGCCATGGACGTCGATGGCTCCGCGCCCTCGACCCTGCAGTATGCTGTCCCCGAAGATGCCGCCGCCAGAACGGCCGCCGTGGGAGCTGCCGCCGGTCCAAACCCTAGCTCCGCCGCGGCGAATGTGAGAGCCGCCCGCGGCCTCTTCACTGCCCCGTGTCCGGCGACCGCGTCGGTGGTCGCACCGCCGTCGCAGCCCTCCTCAAGACGGGCAAACGGAAGGCCGCCGGCCCAAACCCGAGCGTCGGCGCGCCACCAAAGAAGGGCAAGATCTCCTCCGAGATGGCGGGCTGCGATAGGCTGGGAATGAGCAAGCATGCGGTTGCGCGACGTGCGCAGATGTCCCCTCCGCCACCGCCTCCCCAATTCTACACGTTGGCGCCCCCACCACCGCCTCACCAAGCTTCGTCGTTGCCAGCTGCGCGCGAGGTGCTCGAGGAAATGCCGCAAAGGTAAAAACGGCCCAAATATGTAGTTTTTCTACATTCAATTCTTGGTCTCAATATCGTGCAATTGTTGGTATATATGTAGCATGGATGATGCCACTTTTATGGCCAATATGAATGTAAGTACAAATCATTCACAAGATTATTGGTCTCAATATGGGGCGCCTCCACCTCAAGAAGAAGATGATGAGTTAGACAAGGATGGTGAAGGTTTGGTACAACCTCAAGGAGGAGGAAGAGCCGCCAATTACACAACGGAAGAGGACAAACTTCTATTCAAGGCATGGTGCAACGTTGGCATGAATCCAACGGTTGGCGCCGATCAATCAAGGGAGACATATTGGGTGCGCATCAAGGAGTATTTTGATGGTGAGAATACAAGTGGCATTGAGCACACGGAGAGGTCTCTCCGTTCTCGTTGGGGAGTGATTAATGACGATTGCCAAAAAATGGGCGGCGGATCAAAAACACGTGGATGAATTGAATCCAAGTGGATACGGTGACTTTGATAGGGTGAGTTGTGTTTTCGTTGATGTTTCATATGTCAAATATGTAATTTATTTGTGGCTAATTTGTCCTATTTGTGTATGTAGCTCACCGTTGCCCAAAATCTATTTAGAGGCAACGATAAAAAAACCAAGAAAGGAAAGTTGAGGAAAAGGAGACCATTCACTTTGGCCCATTGCTGCAAAGTGCTTGACAAGGAGGAGAAGTGGAGGAACCGAGACATGGAGGTGCCCATAAGGACCAAGTTGGAGCCGCACCTTGTGGGTGATGATGATGAGGCATCAAGTGATGGTGTGAAGAGAAGTCCGACTCCAAGCTCGGTGACAAGGCCCAAAAGACCTATGGAAGTGAAGCAAGCAAAAGAATTGAAGGGGAAAAAGTCCAAAGATGATGACATAAAGAGAGCTATGGAGGATATGGTGAATGCACGCAAGGAATACACCAAGGAGAAGAGGTTGGAGAAGGCCAAGGTGTCGGCGGCCGACAAGAGGTGGGCTGCCTCCAAGGAGAGGAGGCTAGCTATGGAGGAGAAGAAGATAGCTATGGAGGAATATGCTCGAGTAATGGCGCAAGAGAAAGATCTCTTTCTCATGGAAACATCTAAAATGGATGATCAATAAAAGGAGTACTTCACCCTTTGTCGTGATGAAGTGTTAGCAAATAAAAGAATGATGGCATCTTGACGAGGATCGATCTCGTCAATGCCCATTGTTATGAGATTGGGTTTTGGAGAAGATGGGGGTGCTGGAGATCGCGGAACGGTTAACAGATAAGCAACCAGGGGACACGAGATTTACCCAGGTTTAGGCCCCCGGAGGGAAAACCCTACTCCTGCTTGTCTGCTCTTGATTACGGTGGAACCGAAATTTACAGGGGTGTGTAGATGCAATCTGGCGTGGAGGTGTGTATGCGATGGTATGCGAGGTTCCCTCCTTGTCGTGCCCTTTATATAGAGGTAGGCAGGTCCCGGGCACAGATTGAGTCAGTTACAGGTTTAGGGTTTGCCCCCTTTAAATATTCTATCTAATCTAGTCTTGCTCTCCAAGGATCCGAAGACGTCACGGGCTTGGGCCACCCGAAAGTCTTCATGGGCCGTGTATATTCTCATGGGCCTTCCTTGGGCTGGACCAGGTATGCTGATATCGTGTACCCATAGGGTATAACCATGTCAGTAGCCCCCGAGTGTTCAGTCGAATTGTAGATTCGGCTGAGGACTCTTCAATCTTTCGGGTGTAGCTATTTTCTGTTCATTAGAGAATGATTTTAGGGTGTAGGGATTGTTGATGCGTGTGCCTAACTCTTCCGACGGATCAGGGCCAGTTAACTGTCTTAGGACAAAACAACACGATCTTTTTCAGATTCGAGTCCCTCGACTCAAACCCGGAACAAATGCTGGCGTAATTCAACTCAGGCCGTTGAGGACTTACAGGAGTAGAATTCCAGTAATTTTCAAATGATGTACCCAACGCGTCCGTCGGGATTTTCATCGCGCCTGCTGGCACGGATTATTACTAGCAGAGCATAGTCGTGTGCGTTGCCAAGCCATCAGATGGTATCTGTAGGTCTTATCTTTGCGTCGCAGACACAACATTCGAAATTTTGTCACCGCGGAGGTGTTTCGGGTGGCCAAGGAGGATGCTTCTCACTTAGCGTTAATCAGGACAAAGTTGCCGAAAAGTTTTTGCAATCTGATCTGAATGATCGCACTTGAAGAATTCATAGGGTGCGCGACCAGCGCTCCCTATGGGAGTAGCCCCCGAGTGTCTGTTCGAGTCATAGACTCGAGAAGAGACTTTAATTCAGCCTTTGTTTGCTTCAGGTCCGTAGGACACAATTTTTTCGGATGCTTGAATCGATCCTCCCTATGGGAGTAGCCCCCGAGTCCGTAGTGGAGTCGTAGACTCGACGTAGGACTCAAAGAATAGTTCATTGGCGTAGTACACTATTCATGTTTCGGGTGCACGGCCAGCGCTCCTGATAGGAGTAGCCTCCGAGTAGTTGCTCGAATCGTAGATTTGAGTGAGTACTTTAGCTGTTGAGCCGAAAATTTGTAACCGTTGCTAGTATAGCTTGGATGACGTCAGTGCTGACGATCGGTGACCTCAAGCGTCTACAGCGCCAGAGGTGACGCGACTGGACGAACGTGGGTCCCACTTTATGACTTGGAGTTGACTGGTCACGCGCGACGTGGCTATAATTACGATGTCTCCTTGGTTTCCATGCTTAGTGGACGGTGTGCGAGTGACGGTTCACTGCTGTGCTGACACGTGGACGGCTTGGATTTAATGCTGGCTCTAGGGCTTCCCGATGAACGGTCCCTGTTTATCGTCTTAGTCCTTATAATCTGTGGGGAAATTTTTGTTTGTTTTCACCGCAGCCATTCGTTTTTCACTGCTTCCACTTTCTTGAGTTTTTCTCACCGCGCGCTGGAAGTTCTTCGATCCGTCCCGTCCTCTTTTCTGCGCTCACACCACCGCCATCGTCGCACTGCAATGGGGAAACCGAAGAAGGCCTCCACCGCAGTAGGCACCAGCGCTACTGCCGGCGGCAAGAAGGGTACCGCCGCCACTCGCGTCACCGACGGTGGCTAGCGACGGTCGGAGACGCGCGAGGGCGACCTGCGCAAACTTCGTGAGCGGGGTCTGATCCCACAGGACAAGGAAGCCGTCAAGATTCCCGGTGACGAGGTAATTCCCCGTCCACCTGCAGGGTTTCGGGTCATGTTTGTTGATTTTGTCCTTCAGGGACTCTCTCTCCCAGTCCACGATTTTCTCCGTGGACTGCTTTTTTTCTATGGCATCCAACTCCATCATCTCTCCCCAAATTCTCTTCTCCACATCGCCTGTTTCATCACCTTATGTGAGTGCTGGATCGGTATCGAGCCGCACTTTGGCCTTTTCCGGAAGCTCTATTCTGTGAAGAGGCAATCCGGCTCCGACGGAGTTTATCCGATCGGTGGCAGCATTATTTGCCTTTGATCCAATTTTCTCTTCTTTTCCTTTTCGATGTCTAAGTCCGTCCAATACTGGCGGAGGAGGTGGTTTTATATCCGCGACTCCACAGTGGACGGGCAAAACTTTGGCCTTGCCCCTTTCGACTACACCCAGACAATCCAGCCAAATAGGTCCTGGAAGAACCACATCCTGGAGGGTGTGGTGGAGGAGATTGAGGGGCTCTACCATCGAGTGGAGGACCTCCAGGTGATTCCGAAGAAGAAGGTGAACGGTGTGGATATTATCCGCACCTTCCTCAAACGTCGGGTGCAGCCGCTCCAGGCAAGGGCGCACCCGATGTTCCTTTATTCTGGCTGCCATGACCTGACGAGAGTTGCGGCTAAGGAGCTCTCCAAGGGGTACCTCAATAGAGTCCTTCGGCCGCTTTTGAAGTTCAAAGCTGACGAGGACCTTCCGGGTAGATCGCTGACCCCTCCGTTCAGCGCCTCTCGACCGGTGTCGCAGGTCTAGATCTGGGACGTGCACGTAGCGCTTTTTTCGACTGTGTTTTCTTGTACTTATTTTGTTCTGAAAGTTTGTTTCGTTTGTGCAGGAGTTCAAGATACCTGGCATGGTGCCTCCACTATGCGAACGTTTTCCGGATGCGTCGGACAATGAGGTAGTGGACTCCATGTCTGAGCTTCCCTCGGCGCGATCACCGGTTGAAGAAACCTTTGAGTCGAGCGAGGAGCAGACCCGAAAGCGGACACGGAGCTCGAGCGAATCATCGGATGCTTCGACTCCGCCGACGCCTAGAAACCCGCCATGCCTTGTGCGTCACAGTGGAGGTGATGGTGGTTCTTCCTCCCCTATTCCGGCCATGTCTGTGTAGGCTGTAGCGCCACAGCCGCCGGTGAAGCGGAAGAAGGAAGAGAAGAAGGAAGAGAAGAAGGGCAAGAGGACCTTGCATGTCTTCAACTTGAGCGATATGGACTCGCAAGTACCTTCGATTGCCTTTTGCTATCTTTCATTGTTGCTTGCTTGTGTTTGACTGGTATTTTCTTTTGTAGCCACTCCTCTGATGGCTCGTTTAGCGTTGGCACTCAGGAGATGGTGGGGGAGTTGAAGATTACGCCTCCTCCTTCTCAGACGGTGGCCACCTCTAGGGGCATTGCTCTGAACCCCTCTCCGCAGGAGGCTTGGGTGATCGTCTCCCAGAAGACTACAGCCGGACCTTCGAAATCTCCTTTTGATCATGTAAGTGTTTCCGTTCTCGCTGTGGGGGGAGCCCCTGAGCATTTTCCGTATGATCTGTTGATCATTGCTTCTGTTTTGTGCGTGTCTCGGGGGGAGCCCCCAAGCGCTTTTCGTGTGCTTATTTGTCCTTTGATCGTTTCTTGGGCGTAGCCCCAGAGCCCTTTTCCTGATGATTTTTTTCTTCTCACAACCTTTTGTGCAAGGCGCCAATCAGCTTGTTAAGCAGCACTTGGCGTTGGAAGCCAACTTGCAGCGGCTTCAAGGTACATCCTCAACTAGGTCTTCTACTTCTCCGTCTGCTTACCCACCTGCAAAGCTCATGCGTGCTCTTGTTGTTTTTGGCAGATGATTTTTAAATAACACTGCCCTCCGCGATCTTGATGCTCTCAGAAAGAGCCTCGGGAGAGCGGAGAAGAAGGCCGAGGATGTTGTTGGCGCTAAGGAGCGCCTCGAGCAGGAGCTAGCCGATGCAGCTGTGGCCAAGGAGCGCCTGCAGCAAGAGGCTATGGACCACGAGGAGCAGCCCGCCACCGTCGTAGCTTCGCGCGAGAAGGAGGTAGCCGACAAGCTGATGGCTGCTGCCAAGGCTATTTCGGGTGAGTAATTTCTTCTGTTACTTGTTCCGTTTCGGCTTCCTTGTCTCTCTGGTTTTGTTTGATTCTCACTTTGCCTTTTCCGTTTATCTAGATGTCGCGGGCATTGAGTTTGACCTTAGTGCTCTGGAGCACGAAAGTGCTCTGGATGATGCTACCGCGGCGGTCGAAGACCATTGCAGCATCGTGGTTGGCTCTTTTGCCAAAGCCAAGGAGGTTCTCGGGCGCTTCTACAAGGAGCTCATCCCTAAGGGCGTTGCCCTCGAGGATGTCGACTTGTTGGCGGATGCGCTATCAGCCGAGGTGCCCATGGCATACAAGCGCAAGCAGAAGGGCATCAGTGCGTCCATGGGGCTGGAGATGGCCATGGCGTCTGGAGCGGAACTGGATCTTCATCAGGTCACCTCCCAGATGCCAACGGCTCCTGACGGATCCGATGTAGCTTTCACCCTCTACGCTGCCCGTTGTAAACGCTATGGGCCGAAGCTAATTGACCTGCTGGCGGAGTACGCGGTGAGGCAGCAGGAAGAGGCCAAGAGAAGGAAATCTGGCTCCGGGGCCACTCAGGATGCAGCTGCTTAGGCCTTGTTGTAGGATAGTTTTCGTCTGCTTTTGTTGTAATTTATTTACAAACACTGCTTGTGCCATGCAGTGGCTTTTGTTATATATAATGAATCTTCGAGATGTTGCCCATTCGTGTGTTTATTCATATCCTTGTCTCTTTCCCTCTAGGGACCTTCAGGTCATGATCCCGTTGATACTTCGTCTGCTCCGCAGCTGCGACCATCCTTGGATGATGTGTCGCAGCTTGTATATCTTCGTGATCGCGTTCGTAGTCTTGAGAAGGAGTTGCTTGGCATCCGAGGCCACGCGGATGTTTGGAAGTCAAAGGCGGAGCGAGGCACTGCCATAGAGTATCTGATGGGGGAGTTGCGGCGTTTGGCCGAATAGCTTCAGTGTGAGTTTCTTCGAGCTGCTGCTCATTTTCGGATGCGCCCGTTGGCTTGTCATCTTACTTTGTAGGTGTTGCAGGTGCTAACCTTGTTCCTAGGGAGGAAAAGGAGCGCGTTGCTGTTCGGATCAATTGCTTGACGCAGCAAGATATGGAAGCCGGTGGCTTTTTCTGGATGGACCGCGATCATGCCATGGTCCTTGCGACTGTGCAGGATCGTGTTCACCAGGTGTCACGGGTGCTGCGGCAAGCGAAGACTTCCTTGGCGCCAATTCTGCACATAATGTTTCCCCTGGATGAGGCGCCATCAACTTTCTGGGGCTTGCTGGCAAAGTTTCGAGATGTGCATCATGTCAGGGAGCTAGTGCGGCACCAATTAGTTGCGGATGTGAAGGCCGCTCTTTCCCTTGTGCGACTGCATCGCTCGGACGTAAACCTTGCGGCTGTGGCGGCTGGGCCTCCTCCTCGACCAGATGGTGGCCTATGGGACATGCGCCCGCACTATGCGGCTGGGCGGCAGTATGCCGAGGAAGTTGTAGATCTCTTTGAGCATCGTGCGCAGGTGATCCTTCAGAATAGGTAGGATCTGTAAAAAAGATAGATGTAAAATTTGTATATATTCGACTAGGCGTGTTATGCCCGTTGATGTAAAGGTAGATTGTTTTTATCATGTTGTGCTTTGTTGTATGCATGCCCTTTTCGTTAGCCTAACGTGATCAGCTAGTTAGGTTTACATGCGTTATCCTCAGTCGACGAAGTCACGAGGTGAGGGGGAACCCCCGAGTGTGTTGTAGCATAAAGAAGTGCGAGTCAAAGATGAATTTTGGGGCGAGACACTTAGCTTTTATTCATATCGTAATGAGGAGGTACATTGTTCGGCTGAGTAGCCTTGGCTGAATAGCCTTATTGAAAGTAAAAGAGAGATAGCTAGGGGTAGAAGCGTCACAGTTGTGCGACATTTCATGGGTTGGAGTATGCGACTCCAGACTCCACGTGCTTGAGGCGATAGGCGCCACCTGGGATGACTTCGGTGACAACGTAGGGTCCTTACCAGGGTGACTCGAGCTTCTTTGGTCGCTCTTGCTTGAGTCATAAGACCATGTCTCCTTCGACGAAGGACCTTGGGCGCAGCTGGCGGCTGTGATAGTTGCGTAGGCTCTGCTGGTAGACCGCCGAGCGGGCTGCGGCGATGTCGCGTGCCTCGTCGAGTGTGTCAACGGCGTCTTCGAGTGGGCCATCGATTCGGCTTCGCTGTAGGCGATGACCCGTGGGGCCTTGTAGCGTACTTCTGCAGGCAACACGGCTTCGGCTCCGTGCACCATGAAGAAAGGCTGTAGCTAGTTGAGCTATTTGGCGTTGTGCGCAGGCTCCAAAGGACGGAGGGTAGCTCTTCTGGCCAAGCTCCCGCGAGTCGCTGGAGCGGGCTCATCAGGCGTTTCTTGATGCTGTCGCCGACGAGGCCGTTGGCCTTTTCGACCTGCCCGTTCGTTTGCGGGTGCACTACTGAGGCGTATGTTATGTTGATCCCGAGGCCTTCGCAGAAGTCCTGGAATTATTTGGAGATGAAGTTCGACCCGTTGTCGGTGATGATGCTGTGCGGTACGCCGAACCTGTAGACTATGGATTCGAAGAATTTCACGGCCGTTTTACCCTTTTGATTAGTAACGGGCATGGCCTCAATCCACTTGGTGAATTTGTCGACTGCGACCAGGAGGTAGACGTGGCCTCCTTTCGAGGACTTGGGCAGTTTGCCGATCATGTCGAGGCCCCATTGAGCGAAGGGCCAGGCCAGGGGTATGGGCCTGAGCTCCGATCCGGGTGCGTGCGGTTTGTCTGCGAACCACTGACATCCATTACACTTTCGGACGATGTCCTTGGCGTCGTTCATGGCTGTTGGCCAGTAAAACCCAGCTCGCAGAGCTTTGGCGACGAGGGCGTGGCTGCCCGCATGATGGCCGCAAATGCCCTCGTGGATGTCTTGGAGGATAGTTTTGCCGTCACCGATGGTGACGCACCTTTGGAGTACACCCGAAATGCTGCGCTTTTACAGCTCGCCATTGATGATGGTGAAGGCCTTGGACTGGCGAGATATGCGTCTGGCATCTGTTGGGTCATTAGGCAGTTCCCTGTCTATCAGGTACCAGAGGTATGGATGTGTCCATGTTTCTTCGACTGCCATGACCTGCATCAGGTTGACCACTGCAACCTCTGTGTCGAGTTTTTCTGGTCCTTCCTGTCCTTCGGGTAGCGCAGCCCCCGAGTGCTCTGCTTCTTCGGGTGATCCCTTGGGGAATTTCCTTTTGATGGATGGCATGCAGATCTGTTCAAGGAACACACCTGGTGGCACCCGCGCGCAGGTGGAGCCGATGTTGGAGAGTCTGTCAGCCTCTTGGTTCCTTTCTCTTCCAACGTGCCGAAGCTCGCAGCCGTCAAAGTCTCCTTCGAGTGAGTTGTAGAGTGCACAGTACGCGATCATGTTGGCGGCGTGCGTGTCGCACTCGTTCATCGTCTGCTGGACAATGAGATTTGAGTCACTGTAGATGAGTAGGCGCGTTGCGCCGCAGATATTGTCCATCCTCATGCCGTGGATGAGGGCCTCGTATTCGGCTTCATTGTTGGAAGCTCGAAATTTCACCCGGAGGACATACTTCGTCTTGTCGCTCTGCGTGGATGTTAGTATGACCCCGGCTCCTACTCCTGCCTCGCGCTTGGAGCCATCGAAGTGCATCGTCCATGACTATGTCATGTCCGGGGTGTCCGGCAGTTGCAGCTCCATCCAGTGGACGAGAAAGTCCGGTAGGACCCGCGACTTGATCGCATGGCGCTTCTCGTAGACTATGTCTAGAGGGGACAACTTGATGCCCCACAGGGCCACATGTCCTGTGGCCTCAGGGTTGTTCAGGATGCTATTCAGGGGTGCCTCGTTGACGACCATCACCTGATGTTCCTGGAAGTAGTGGCTCAGCCGACGAGCCATCATGAACACATCGTAGGCGAGTTTCAGGTAGTGAGGGTACCTCTGTTTTGTCGGCGTCAATACCTCACTGAGGTAGTATATTGGGCGCTGGACCCCATGGGTCTTGCCCTCTTCAGGTTGTTCGACCACGAGCACGGTGCTTACCTCCTGGTGTGTGGCTGCTATGTATAGCAGTAGAGGCTCGTGTTCCTTTGGCATGACTAGGATGGGCGAGGTGGAGAGCAGCCGCTTCAGATCTTCGAATGCATCGTCCGCTTCGGGTGTCCACTCGAATTTTTTTGCTTTGTGTAGCAGCTGATAGAAAGGCAGGGACTTTCGCCCATGTGGCTAATGAACCTTCTCAGCAACGCGATGCGTCCAACTAGCTATTGGACGCCCTTGAGGTTCTTCGGTTTCTCCATGGCCATTATGGCCCGAATTTTCTTCGGGTTCGCTTCAATCCCTCGCTTGGGGATGAAGTAGCCAAGCAATTGGCCGGATGGGACACCGAAGGCGCACTTTTCTGGATTCAGCTTGATCTTGTATCGATCAAGGTTGTCGATCGTCTCACGGAGATTGTCGATCAGTGTCTTGGCCTTCCTTGTTTTGATTACTATGTCATCAACATAGACCTGTATGTTGCGGCTGATCTGGCTCTTCAGGCATGCCTTCATGCATCGCTGGTACGTGGCACATGTGTTCTTCAGCCCGAAGGGCATTGTGTTGTAGCAGAATACTCCGAACGGCGTGATGAATGCCGTTTTCTCCTGATCTTCGAACTTTAGTCGAATCTGGTTGTAGCCTGAATAGGCATCGAGGAAGGAGAGTTTCTCGCATCCTGCAGTCGGATCGATGATCTGATCGATCCGAGGGAGAGGGAAGTGATCCTTCGGGCAGTGCTTGTTCAGCAAGGTGAAGTCCACGCACATCCGCAGGATGTCCGTGTCCTTTTTAAGGACCATCACGGTGTTAGACAGTGAAAGAACATGTGGGCCCCCATGTGTGGTTTTGGTAATTAATGACAATCTTTATGGACTAATGTGTGTATTAAGTTATACTTGCAGGATTTGTCCATTAGCATCGCTTGGAGCATGTGTTGGCTTAAAGGTCGATGAAATGAGAAGAAGATGTGATGTGCAAGCTCAAAATGCGCAATCTATATAAGATCTCATATTTGAGGCTTGCCATCCTCGGTGATCATGGATCTATGATGAAGAATCAAGAAAGGCGTTCCATCTTGAGAAGGACAAGATCGTCTACATCGAGCTCAAGTGGAATGCTCAAGGCAAAGGTATAATCTTGATAGGTTTTCCCTTTTGCCGGTCTCACGTTGTGTGTGTGAGATCGGGTTTAGGATAGATAACCGTACTATCAAGAGGGGCTCTCGTATGAGTAAGTCGGTCACATCGTTCGGAGAGAGCTCAAACCTTTGCATACTTGCATCATCGTATTTGGTTGTTATTTGGTCTTACACATGTGGGGATATAGAGCTTGTGGTAATCTCCATAACAAGTTCTTGTTCATCAAAATCGGATCTTCCGTTTGTATCTTGTTGCGATTTTGATTTATGCGGCTTTTCGGTTTCTCACCAAGTGAGGTATCTCACATTATTATACTTGATACTTTCTCACTTGGTGATAACCATTATTTCCACCTTTTATTGGGAAGCCCTTGTCGTCCTCTATCCAACGCAATTGGAATCGGGTCAATCGGAGGTTCCAATCAAAAGTTATTGCCGTTTGAATATTTACCCGTCAATATGTTCTATGGGCCGAGCGGTAGTACCGCTCGGACGGGCCGGTACTACGGCCCGCCCCTGAGAGCGGCCCGTTTTCTTTCTGCCTCGCTAGGTACCTAAATCCGGTACTACCGGCCGGCCCACCGCGCGTTGTTGCTGCTCGCTGTGGCCTACTGCATGCGCACTATTGCGGACCCACCGCGCGCGCTGCGCTGCTTGCTGCGAGCGGCTGCCGCTGCGCTGCTGCTGCTGCTACGCGCATGCTCTGCCTGCCCCGCGCGGGCCCTTCTTCTGCTGCTCGTATGCGCTGGCACGCGCGCCACAGCTGCTGCTGCTGCTGCTGCTCGCTTGCTTGCATCCCCCCAATCCCCTTGTACTGCCTGCTGCTAGCCCCATGCGCATGCGCTGCTGCCTCGCTTTTCCTGGCACATGCGGTACTACCGATAAATTCCGGTAGTACCGGACCGGTCCGGAAAATAGCCCCAACGGCCAGATTTTGCCCGTTTCTTTAAATAGCTTCACCCCTTTATCTTTTAGGGTTGCTTCTTCCTCCTCCTTTTGTCTAAGCTTTGCCCTCATTTGCCTTACTCTTTGAGCTTGATTTATACTCACCCCTCCATTGATTCTTGCATATATTTGAGGGGTAGTTGGAGGTGATCTAGATCTACATTTTGACCTAACCGATTCATCTCTTTGTGAGTGTATCTTTGGGGATCTATATTCTGGGGGATTTTGTGTCTCTCTTTGATTCCTCCTCTCTTGTTCCCCCAATAGCTTTAGTAGCTTTGTTGGAACTTGAGAGTGAGGGATTTGGGCACCTTTGTGGTGTTCTTGCCATTTGCATTTGGTGCATCGGTTTGAGTTCTCCTCGGAGGATTTGGTTCGTGTGACTCATTGGAGCTTGTCCCTCTTGGGTTCTTGGAACCCTAGACGGTTTTGTGGCCTTGGTGGCATTGTGGCCTTTTGTGGCATTTGTTGGGAGTCTCCAATTTTGTGGAGAAGTGCCCCAACCTTGTGAGAGGTTTCGGTTGCCACCGACAAGTGCACCGATAGTGGAAGCGTGGATCGATCCTGTTGGGGTGAGATTCACCGGAGAATAAGGGAGGACTTTTGTGGCGTTGGTGGTTTGATACCACCCCCTCTCCAAAAGAGACGTACTCCATATTGGGAGGAACTCGGTAAAATATCGGTGTCCCCGCGTGCCTCGGTTATCTCTATACCCGAGCTCTTTACTTATGCACTTTACATTGTGATAGCCTTCGTGCTTGAAGTAATATATATCTTGCTATCACTTTGTTGCTTGTATTGCTTAGCATAAGTTGTTGGTACACATAGGTGAACCTTAGTTGTTCTAGGTTATGCTTAACAAAGTAAACACTAGTTTTATTCCGCCTTTGTTGATCCACTCTAGGAAAAGTTTTAATCGCCTATTCACCCCCCCATCTAGGCGACATCCGTATCCTTTCAGCCAGCCACTCGCTTTCCTTGATCTCCCTGATGAAATCGGTGTCAAGTAGTTTGTTGACTTTGACTCCGATGGCTTCGGCCCGTGGCTCGGACAGTCGTCGGATGGACTGTTTCACAAGTTTGGCATCAGGGAACACGTTGAGTGCGTGCTCGGCGAATTCCCTAGGAACTCCTGGCATGTCCGCAGGACACCAGGCGAAGATTTCCCAACGCTCAAGGAGGAATTCGACGAGCGCGCTTTCCTATGCGGGGCTGAGGTCGTTGGCGATCAGCGCCATCTTGGAGGCGTCCGTCGGGTGGACCTGCACCTTCTCTGTGTTGACTGTGGAGTCGAATGACATGTCAGGTGCGTTCTTCCTTGAGACTGGGGGTGCCCTGTTGTTTGTCACCTCTCGGAGCCTTATGAGCTCCTCCTGCATGCCGAATGACTGGGAGATTCTATTGAAGTCCCTGTCGCAGTGATCCGATCGGGTGAAGCTCCCGTGGACCGTGATGACGCCCCTAGGTCCTAGCATCTTGAGTAGCAGGTACGCGAGTGCGGTACTGCCAGGAACCGTGCGAATGCCACGCGCCCGAGGATGGCGTGGTATTGTGATGGCAAGTCCACCACTTCGAACTCGAGTCGTTCGCATCGAAAGTTATCTGGCTTGCCGAAGATGACATCGAGCCATATCTTTCCCAGGGGGAATATGCCCTTTCCTGGGACGATGCCGTGGAACATTGTGTCGGATTGTTCCAGGCTGCACAGCAGGATCCGCATTGCTGCTAAGGTGCTGGCGAACATCAGGTTGATGTTGCTGCCACCGTCCATGAAGACGTTGCTCATCTCGAACCCTCCGATCTACGCCTCGAGCACCAGGGCAGCATGACCTGGGCGAGGGATCTGGCGGGGGTGATCCGAACGGCTGAACTTGATGCAGGACTCCGATCCGCTGAGGTACTTGGCAGGTGATTTTCTTTTGCACCCTGTTTGTTGGGCGCCCCTTTTGGATTATCAATGACCCTTTCGGCACGGGGTACCCATTTCCGCCGTTGTTCTATGCGGGTGCGATTGGGTGATTCGAAGGTCCCACGGGTGGTGGTGAGGAGCTCCGTGGGCGATGTCACCTGGTGCGGGTACGCTCCCGTACCCAGGGTTCGGGGCTTGCTGCCTCATCTGGGACTTGCTCTCCCTGAGTTTCTGGAACTCGCAGCAGTCTTTGAGCATGTGGCTTGCCTTCTTTTTACCATCCCGTTTGTCGATGTAGAAGTGGATGGTGCATGGGCCCGACAACTTGTCGTATGACGAGGGTCCGTCATCGCGACCGTGACGTTTCCATGATTGCGCTGGGCGTCCTCCATCGTGGAAGTTGTTTCCACGGTATCCGCCGCTGCTGCGGTTGCCTTTGCTGTGGCGATCGGCATAGCCAGCCGCGACCATGTCGGGTCCGTCGCGATCGTCGTAGACGCGTGATCTTCGCTTGCTACGGCGCTCGCGTCGGCGGCCGTAGTCATCTTCCTCCTCCGAGTGTGCTCGGTGGACGGAGTCCTCACCATCTGCCCACCTGTTGGCGATGTCCATGAGGTGGTCGAGTGTCTTGGGCTTAACGCGCCTGAGTTCTTCCTTGAAGTCCTGGCGTTTGACACCATCCTTGAAGGCGTCGATTGCTCTCTCCTCAGAGATGTGCGCCGCGGAGTTCTTGGTGTCATGGTATTGCCGACGAGTACGCCATGGAGGGGTCCTCACAGTGCGTGTTAAGAGACATGGGGGAAGGCAGACGGTTGACGGGTACGAGGTAACACAGCTTACCCAGGTTCAGATCCCACAACGGTGGCGGAATCCTACTCCTGCTATAAATCACTATAAGGGCAATACGCCGAGTTACAGGGATTGGTTCGCTGTGCGAGGTTGTATGAATCGATGCTAGGTTGTGCCCTAAAGGCTCCCATAGGCCCGACTTATATAGTCGTCAGGTCCTAGGGTTACAGGGAAAAGTCCTAGCCGGACAGGTTATAGAGTCCTACACCATCTATTACTAGTCTTACGTGTCTTGTACTCCAAGGCTCCGGGTACGTCGGTGACTCCAACCGTAGCCTTCCTTTATCTGGCATGGGCCTCCCTTCTGGATCCATCTAACTGGGCCGTCCAGCAGGCCATGGGCCATGCTACCAACTGTGGTCCACCCGGGTTATCCGGATAGGAGACATGCTATGAGGATACCCATATAGCATATCCCCAACAGTAGCCCCCGGAGAACTCCGAGACCTTGCGCCGTCTTGCCTCTTCATGTGGAATGCTCCGTCTAGATGGATGTCGGCAAATCATCAAGCAATATCTTGTAGTCCTCCCAAAGAATCCTGCAAGGTTTTCTCCGTCTTCAACATGTAAGTCGGAGAAATGCTGAATCTTCCATCGTACTCTTCCGTAGCCGGACTGGATCTGTCCATGCCGGAATCTTCCGATGTGACGGCTCATCTGCCTATGTCAGCTAGGGGACATAGGCGTAGGTCAGCGACGCCTCGTAACTCACACATGCAGAGAACGCAATCATGTCCGATTTTCCCGCGCGAGCGATACAAACCGTTGGCGGCGACGGTTGTGGACGTGGCGAAGTTTCCGCAGACGTTCGCGAACATGTCGTCTACGCGGAAATCATCCGATTAAGCTGCACGAATCTTGATGCTGGAGATCATAAATAGTAACTGCGGTGGAATTTTTTACTTTTCACCTCATTCTCTCCTCGCATCGTCTTCTTCCTCCAGCGCGTGCCTCCTCGAGCTCTCCGCGCAAACTCGCGAAAAACCCTAGCCCCAATTCTCGCCAGTCACCTCCAAACTCACTCCATGGCTAGCAGCAGCACTACCCCTTCCATGGCGGCGTCGAGCGAAGCCGCGGCGAAGCCAGCGAGCTCTATCGTCGTGCCTCTAGAAGGTTTGGTCATCCCCATCACTGCGGTGGTCGATTCCACTGGTGGAGACCATAATCCAGCGGCGCTGGAGCCGCTGGAGGAGGAGCTTGACTCTCACAAGGGCGATTGGCGCGGTTCAGACATAACGGACCGTGATATCAAGGAGCTAATCACCGAGGGCTACCTTCCTGCGACGGAGGGGCTCGCCTGGCGGGCGGCGCCGGCCGGCGAGGTGACACCTTCTCCCCAAGCCAGAGAAAAAGTGTACCTCAAATCCCAACTGGTACGCGACGTCTCCCTTCCCATCTCCAACTTCTTTATTTCCGTCTTAAACCACTATAGAGTCCAGCCCCAGAACCTTTCTCCCAATAGCATCTTAGCGCTTAGCAATTACGCGGCGCTCTGCGAGGGTTACCTAGGTATTAAGCCTAGGCTAGATCTCTTCGTGTATTTCTTCACCGTCAAGCGTGAAGCCGGAGCTAGCAAGGATGAACTTAGGAATTGCGGCACCATAAGCTTCAAGATCCGTCCTGGTCGGCGGTTCCCCGACATCGTCGGCCACGAGTCTTGCAAAAACTGGCAACGTACTTACTTCTATGGCCCAGATATCCCTCTGGCTGGCCGAGAAGTAACGTACCCGGACTTCATAGACGGAGCCGCCGCTGAAGCCTCGTCATGGAGATCCCAGGCCTCCCTTCCCTCCGACCTTGATGCTTCACGCGCCATAAGGCGGATAAAATGGTTACTATAGACGGGTTTGACCGGCTTGGACCTATCCATGTGCTGGTTCATCAGGCGAATCCAACCTCTGTAGCACCACGCGAAGCTCATGCACGAGTATACCAGCGATAGAAGGGATAGCCTCCGCATCTCCGTGGACAATTTCTCGAGTGGCTCCGTCAAGCTCTGCCTCAAGGACATCGTCAAGGTGAAGGACAAGAAGCGTGGCTTCACCATCACCTACGACATGTTCATAGACGGCAAGTGCCCGAAGGTAGTTATTTATTTTCCATGTATGACATATACTCCAGTTCTTCCATCCAGCAAATGTCATCTCGTCTAACACGGTGACTTCTAACTTAACAGCTTAGCGATCTAGAGGAGGACAGCCTGGCTGCCCAAATCTACGATCCAAAGATGAAGGAAGTCACGGTCGTGTCCGACGACGATACTCCATTGGCGCGAAAGCGGAAGAGCTCCACCTCTGACGCTGCCGACGGAGGCAAGAAGAAGAAGACGGAGGGTGGAGCCTCCAAGAAGACTACCGCCGCCCTGGAGGCGGAGAAAAGAAAGATTACCGGGATCCCCTTTGCCAAAGCACCCCCACTTGTGTAAGCTTCTTTTCCTCCGACATTGTCTATTTATCTGTCTTGCTCCTGTACTTATGCATTTTGCACGTTTCAGGAAGAAAGCCACGACCAGCTTGAAGAAGACCTCCAAATCATTGGGGGCTTCTAGAACCATCAAGGACATGCTGCATCGCGACGCATCTCCCGCCATTGCCCTTGCCACTCCCTCCGTCAAGCCTTCGTCCGCCATGGAAGTGGACTCAGGTGCCTCTACCGAAGTGGCTGTTGCCGGCGAGCAAGCGACGCAGGAGAGTGCCGCCCACCAAATGGCTGAAGCTCCGGCTAAGGATGCCATTGGTGGCGGTAAGGCGGTGGTGGAAGCAGGTACTTCTGCCGTTGGCGGCGCCCCCGCACCCAAGAAAGCCATAGCTTATCCAAAGATAGTCTATCCGGTACTTACACCGGGTAGCACTGCTCTGGTCCCTGGTGCGGCACCGACATCTCCGACGTGCGGTCTAGAGGAGCTCCTTCGACAATAAGAGATCTTGCAAGGAAACAGCGAATCCTTTGGCAAGCTACTGGCCGAGAGTGCTACAAACCTGAAGATCATTGCACTTGTAAGTTTTATTTGCCTTTTGCATTTCATATGAGTATCCCACTGTATCTCTTTGCGTCTAGATGCGTCTTTGCGTCTAGATGCTCTTTTGAATTTAGACGAAAAACCATAGGTCTTTGCGTCTAGATGCTCTAAGAGTGACTAAGCTAGAAAACCTCTCACTGTAGCCCCCAAGCATATAGGTGGAATGAAATATTCCGACTAGATGCTTTAAGAGTAGCATACTCAATGTTTATAAATTTCAATACTGTAGCCCCCAAGCCTCTAGTTGTAACTGAATTAGTTCCTACTAGATGCTTAAAGAAAAGCTAAGCATATATACGAGTTAAAAACTTTATATTGTAGCCCCGAAGCTTCTAATCGAAAACTGAAATAGTTCCGACTAGATGCTTAAAGAAAAGCTAAGCATATTGCTAAGTCAAAAACTCTCGCTGTAGCCCCCGAGCGTCTAGGTGGAGATTTTCTGGCTAGATGCTCCAAGCAGACCAAACAACGTTTAACCTTTTTCCTTTTTTTCCCCTCAGAACAAGAATACTTGGAGGGGCATGGCCAATGACAAGTATCAGAAGATGCGTGCAGACTTGGAAGCTGAAAAGGGTAAAACTGCCTTCTTGAAGGAACAGATCACCAAGAGCAAGCGTCTGTTTTCTTTTTCGCATTCCGACTTGGTTTTGTGCCCATATTCTCCGAGTACTCACTGTGTACTTTTCTTTCTCCGACTTGTAGAAACCATTTCCAAGGCCAAGAATATTGTCGAGCAATCCAAGCACATTCAAGAGCTCGATATCGAGAACAAAATTCTTAAGCAGGAGAGGATGGACATGCCGAAAATGCATGAGGAGTCAATGAAGGTCATGCAGGACTCCGCCATCGAGGAGATCAATCGCTTGAAGGAGGAGATCTCGATCTTAAGAGATCAGAAGAAAACTGCCGATGAGCAGAATCAACGCCATAGTAAGGCGTATAAGCTCCTCCAACAAGAGAAAGAATCCTTGGAGGACACCCTCTGGCAAGCTGAGGCCAGCATCTTTAGTAAGTTTTCCCCGTCTTGGATTTCTGTAGTCTAGATACTCTGAATTTTTGAACTCATGTGCTCCTTGTCGGAATTTGCAGCTCCTATGGGTTTAACCAGTTCACCTCCTCCAGCCAACGAATGCATGGTTCTTGCCGGCAACTTCATCAACACTGCCATCACGCAAGCCAAAGAGATCGCCAAGCCCCTCCAAATTAATATCAAGGCGTCGGACTCTGTGGCGAAGTACTCGGAGATTCTGCGCCGAGCCCCCGAGCGTATCAGAAGCTAGAAAGCTTCATGTGCACGGGCTGGTGCAAGGATGGCGCTTTCCATGGTCAAGGCACACTATGAAGATGCCGACATCGACACGGTAACCTCTGGCATACCCGACGTGGATGACGATGGCAAAGAGATTAACCATGAATATATCTTGTCGTCACTCACGGGTTATGATACTAGAGTTGCCGACTTGGTCGACATCAACGTCTTCGTGCCGATGAACACCATCGATGGCGGCAACCAAAGCTCCTCCGAGTCTCTTCACACTGCCAACTTCGAGGGTGGCTGTCCTGCTGCTGATGACGCTGCTTCCAAGTCGCCTGCGCCAAAGGAATGAAAAACAATCTTGTAATATTTGTTTCACCTTTGATGCGTATACAGAAAAAACTTATTTATGTAACTTAAGGCGGAAAACAATGTTGTATGTCCTCCTACTTAAGAACTAGTTTCCAGCATGTATATATTTTTTAAGCAAGTGCTGGCTTATCCATTACTTTGGTTCTTATGCTTGAATTTTTGTGAGTTGGAAGACTCGTTGTCGGAACCATGCGCTCAGGTGATGATGCCCAATGCCACTGTCAATAACCTAAGCACAAAATCACCGACAATAAGTGCCAAAAGTCACTACTCCAGAATCCACATAAAAACAACAAAGAATGTGTAGAACAGAAAACTTAAGCTAACGCCCGTAGGAGGAATTTTCACAAGTGCAATCGCAAAACTTGTGCATAAAGGTTTTACATGATCCAAAAATGAACACTAAAGGAGGTAAAAGACTCAGAAATATGAGTGAACCAGAGAGATTTATTTCATTGATCATATAAGCGGTACACAATTAGATAAAAATGCTAAGTGTAAAAAGGACGTAGCTGTGCTATGTTCCATGGCCGATCAAGCTCCGGGTAGTCATCATCCGGGTCACGTCACTTACGCTTATGATCCTTGTTGGGTCTATCCTTCAGTTCATGATTGTCAACAAGGTAGTAAGACCCATTGAGCAGCGCCTTGCTTATGATGAATGGTCCTTCCCATGGCGAGGATAATTTGTGTGACTTCTTTTGCTTAAGTTGGAGCACCAAATCCCCCTCTTTAAACGAGCGATGCCGAACACGGCGACTATGGTAGCTGCGTAGCTTCTGCTGGTAGATGGCGGATCTTTGGCAGGCTAAAACGCGCTCCTCCTCGAGAAGGTCCACATCTAGGCATCTGGATTCTTCAGCGTCATCTTCGTCGTAGGCGGCAACTCTTGGTGCATCGTGAAGTATGTCGGAAGGCAGGATGGCTTCTGCTCCATATACCATGAAGTAAGGGGTGTAGCCGGTGGATCTATTGGGTGTAGTTCGTAAACTCCACAGCACAGATGGCAATTCTTCCGCCCAGGCTCCAGCTGCTCTATGTAGCGGTGCCTCAAGACGTGGCTTGATTCCCTGCAGAATGAATCCATTGGCTCGCTCAACCTGACCGTTGGATTGTGGGTGTGCCACAGATGCAAGGTCAAGTCGGATGCCCTTCTCCCAACAATAAGCCTCCACTTCTCCGAGTGAGAAGTTGCTGCTATTGTCGGCGATAATGCTATGTGGGAGACCAAATCTCACCACTAGATCCCGGACAAACCTGAGGGTAGTTGCCCCATCAAGCTTTCTAATGGGTTTAGCTTCTATCCATTTTGTGAATTTATCAACTGCTACTAGCAGATGCGTAAACCCACATGGTGCCGTCTGTAACGGTCCCACCATGTCTAGCCCCTAGACTCCAAATGGCCAAGTTACTGGTATTGTTCGCAATTCTTCAGCAGGAACATGTGGTTGTCGGGCATAATACTGGCATCCCATGCATGTCGCAACCAGCTTGTCGGCGTCCGCCTTCATGATCAGCCAGTAGAATCCTTGCCGGAAGGCTTCGTGATGCCCACAATCTCCGAGATGGATTTCGCGTAGGATTTCCATTCCTTCTAACTGGGAGACACACTTTAGGTATACACCAGTAGTGCTCCTTTTGTTGAGTTGCCCATTGATTATGGTATAACCCTTTGCTCATCGTACTATTTGCCGTCTTTCGACCTCGTTGTCGGGCAAAGATCCGTGTTCGAGATATTCCATGAACGGTTTTGTCCAAGCCGGAGGGACCTTTGTCACCATGTTGACGAAAGAGTCGGCTCTATCCGGGTTGTCGATGTCGGCTCCCTTCACGGATGGTGTGCGCAGATGCTCTAGGAAAACTCCTAGAGGAATTCGTTTGCGCCTTGATCCAAGCTTAGATAGCAGATCAGCCGCCTCGTTTTGTGTAGCACCCCGATAAAACCACTACTAGAAATTCGTTGTTGTTTTTATTATGTGCATCATCATGACGTCATCATGCATCGTTTTCCTAAAACTATTTTCTAAAAGCCTAGATTTCTTTTCTAAATATCCCCCATCTTTTATCTCAAATCAAAACCGGGCTCGTCCGATTATTTTATTTTGTCTAAAAACTATTTGTAAAAACCCTTTAAAATAAACCTATAATATTTTGATAATAAAATATAAAATATTTTTTATTGGGGGAGGCAGCCGGCCAGGCCCAAAGGCCCAGCTAGCCACCTACCACCCCTCTAACCCTAATTGCAAAACCTAGCTACCTATTTCCCCACCCCAGCCGTCGCCACCCCACTCCTCCAATCTCCTGTTCCCGACCCACACCACACACGCATGCGGAGACACCGCCTGCTCCTCGCCCCTGCCTTGCTCCCTGCCAGGCCGACCCCACCCATGACCCCACTCCCCACCACCTGTCTCGCCCGTAATCCCCTCCCCACCTTCCTCGCCTTCCTCTCTGTCTCTCCTCGCGAGCCGCCACCAGCGCCCGTGACCATCCCACCTGTCTTCCCCCATCGCGGCGCCCCCGTCGCCTCTCTTACCTTCTGCCTGCCTCGATCCCGAGCCCCGCGAACGCCAAGCCCCGCCTCCAGTTCCCGCGACCGGCCGCCATGCCCGCCGCCTGCGAGCCGCCGTGGCCACCTCCTCCTCCAGGCCCCAAGCCGTCGCCGCCTAGCCAGGAGCCCGACGCCGGGCCTCATCGCCTTCCCCTCGACCTTCGCCCCGCCTCTGCTTCCTCCTCCTGCGGCGCCCCTCCGGCCGACCGCAGCTTGCCCGAGGCAGCACCGGCCTCGCCGCGCCTCCCCGGTCGCCACCACCTCCGGCCGCGGGCAGCGCCGCCCGCACCTCCGTCAGGATCCGAGGCCACCGCCGGCGCCGCCCTCATGCCTCAACTCTGCTTTGTGCATTGCCCCGCGTGTTCCCTGCCGCCAGGAATCCTCGTTCGCCTTGTCGTCCTAGCGTCCTTGCCATGGCCTTGTCCCCGTCGGTGTTCTTCTGCGTGTGGTGTTACTGCCGGGAGCAGCGACTCATGAATTTTGGTGCTGGTGCTACTCGTTGTACAAAGACTACAACAAGAGCCCCACGATCCCTACGCCGCTTAGAAGCCGATGACCTCGACCATGAGTAGATTGCATGGCAATGTTGATGCTATGCTGCTACCGCAACCTCGACGACAAGTTCTCCGTCATGGACAATCGAAAACAAGATCGCCGTCATGGAACCGATGATTGTTGGAACCCAAGATCTCCCTCTCGGCACGCCAAGACCTTCATCACGGAAACCTCAAGATCCACTTTTGGGATCCGAAGACCCGTTTCTGGCGTTCGAAGACCGATCCCCCGAACCATCAAAACCAAGATCTTTGACCCCTAATATGTGTGACCCCTATCCAAGACCCCTATTTTATAAATGACATATCTACTTGTTGCATTTAAATTATCACGCTTGCACACATATCATGTGGTTTGGGGGCTTTTGCCGATTCACCTAAATTAAATATGGAGGCCATATGAGGGCAAATCTAGTCTTATATTGGCCCCATTTAAATTTGTGTAGCGAACTGATGTCATTGTTTTGCCATCTTAAGACAACATTTAAATTGCGGGGTAGCTTAAACTATATGAACCATCTAATAAATTGTCGGGACCCTGGTTCCGCTTAATATTGCCTAATTGCATCGCATCCTTGCCATGTCATACATCATACATGCATCATGCCCGATCTTCTGCCGTAGTATTAAATAGTGCATCTGGTGTTTCTTCTAGTGCTTTGCTTCTTCACGGATTAGGCCAATGAGTTGATGCGAGTGTCGACCCGATCTCCGGATGAACCTTCGGCAATATTTTCAGGCGAGCATTCTCCCCCTTTCTACCTATTTTACATTTCTAGTCTTTATTTCCTCCTGTTGATCTATTGCTATCTGTGTTATGATGCTCTAGTTTTCGTACCCGCGATATCCTTTGCAGCCTTATATTGCCTTGGACACATCCTATTACCTGTTGTTTGGTAGATAGTTGGACTTGCGTGTCGTAGTTGCTTGCTCAAGTGTTGTTGCGTGTCGTCAAGCACCACAGTTGTTGGAAGACTGCCATATGCTTTATGTTGGAGATGATTATAACTTTAATTACCGTTTAATAACTAAAATTAAGGTAGGTAAATAATGCAGAGGCACAGGTGGGCAATAGATGTTATTTGGTTTTTAACCGACCACTTGTGTCCCGTAGGACCCCGAGTACTTGATACATGTTCTTTGAATATTCGCACTATCCGCATGTGGGACCATGAATCCCCCTAGCCAGAGCTTGAGTCATACTTATTTCTTGGGGCCACAAAGTAGTTTGGGGCTTTATTACTATCCTGTACTTATACCATGCTTTACTGCTTTATTTACGATTGCGCATGGAGCGCCTGTACTGTTTTGGATCGCGGCACGATTACGCGGTATCGACAAGCCTAGTCACACTTTTGGGTTCCAGTCGTTTACAGCCGTTCTCGCAAACCTCTGGGTCCGTCTCGGAGCCGGCCAACTTCATAGCGGGTAGCTTGGTGGGGTGGCCCCCTGAAATTTATATGAATCTTGCAGTTGCTCTGTCGTGATGCCTCGTTGGGTTTTTATTGGTTTTTCTCGAGGTTGATCGTGCGTGTGTTGCTATTTGTGCCCCCCTGCAGGGTAAAACTTTCTAAAAGCCGTATCCGCGGTTATGGACGACTTGGAGCATAGTATCTCGATTATAGACAACTATAACTAAAGTAGTGCTTTAAATTTGACTTTATAATGACTAGTAATTAGCTTCACTATAATGGAATGGCTAAATAAAAGTGCCAACAATTGCTGGTTTGGGTTGTCACCTGTTACCATTGTATCTGACTAGTAAGTATTGCAACTACAACGGAATGACTAAATAAAAGTGCCAACAACTGTTGGGTTTTGGGATGCCTCATGCTATATGTATCTAACTAGTAAGTACTACAACTACAACGGAATGGTTAACTAAAACTGCCCACTGCTTATTATATCAGGATGACTCATGCTATCTATATCTGACTAGTAATTACCGCAACTATAACGAAATAAATAAAACTGCCAACTGTGTGAGTTCCTCGGTCGACTTCCTCGTTTGGTCTCGAGGGGGAATACCAGGATGGGTATGTTTGGTGTTAGAATCAGGTTGGATCCGAATAGGTCTTTCTTACCCCGCTCTGATAGCCGCCAGTTGTATCGAGTCTCTATAGGTTGTTTAGTGCATGCTTTGCTGCCGCTTCAGTCCACCATACCTATGTAGGCGAGGACCGCCGAATTCTAGTCTCGCCGTGTACTGGCCTCAGTACTGACCGCTCTCTTTTTCCTTTGCCCTTTGTCGGCTCCCCTTTTGTTTAAGCAGGTTGTGAGAACGACGTCGTTAGCAGGGTTACCCTTCCGGCTTGGCCTGGGCAGGGTTATGGATGCCATTGGTTATTCTTCAGGGCTCTTAGCTCAATTTGCATCTTGTCCGTACATGGACGCTGTATCGTTTTCAAGGTGATTTGGATCTTTGTACTGTATATTGTATCCTTGACTCGATGAGTCGCTGTTGTATATATCTGTTTTGTGGGTTCCATCATGGACTAATGTGTAATGATATTACTTCCTTTTCCACCCGCACGCAAGTGCTTGGTGGGCACCTTTTAATCGTTTCTATGCGGGTTGGCGGGAATCGCTGAGACTTGCGTAGGGCCGATTCTGAGGGTGTTACATTTTGCTCCCTAGGTACATACTTGACTTCGTAGCCCAAGAAGCTCTTGGCTATCTCGTCCACTTTGTCTTGGTATGCCGCCATCATAGGGTTCCACGCGTTCCAGGTGCCAGCCACCTGCTAGGCAACCAAGTCGGAATCTCCACAGCAAACTATGCGCTTGATGCCAATATCCTTGGCTACATGTAGTCCGTGAATGAGTGCTTCATACTCCGCCATGTTGTTTGTAGCCTCGAAGTTGATCTGCAGAATGTAGTGTAGCTTGTCTCCTGTTGGTGACTCTAGCAATACACCAGCCCCTGAGCCGTTGAGCAGCTTTGATCCGTCAAAGTGCATCACCCAGTACTCTGGTTCCGGCAATGGAGTAGCATCTGGCATCTCCATCCAATCTGCAACAAAATCCGCCAAGGCTTGTGACTTAATAGAGTCGCGTCTCTTGTAGGTGATCTCGAAGGCGGCAAGTTCAATTCCCCACTTCGCGACCCTTCCCGTAGCATTACTGTTGTTGATAATGTCGGACAGTGGAGTCTTGCTCACCACTATGATTGGGTGCTTCTGAAAGTAGTGCCTCAGCTTCCGAGAAGCAAGGAATACTCCATAAGCTATCTTCTGGTAGTGCGGGTAACGCTGTTTGGACTCCGTCAAGACCTCGCTCACATAGTAAACTGGTCGTTGAACTCCGTGCTCATAGCTTGGTTCCTTTCGCTCTACCACGACGACGATGCTGATTACCCGGTTGGTTGCCGCCATGTAGATTAGCATGGGCTCGTCAGGCTCGGGTGCTGCAAGGATGGGCGTCGAGGAAAGAATCTCCTTGAGCTGCTTCAATGCTACATCTGCCTCGTCCGTCCACGTGAATTTGTCTACCTTCTTCAGCAACTTGTACAGCGGCAGAGCCTTCTCTCCAAGTCAGCTGACGAACCGACTAACTGCTGCAACACAACCTGTTAGTCGTTGAATGTCCTTTAGGCATGTTGGACGGTTTATGTTTAAGATGGCCTTGATTTTCTCCGGATTGACCTCGATTCCTCGTTGGGAAACAATCCCAACAAATTGCCGTCTAGAACCCCGAAGACGCACTTCTTAGGGTTAAGCATCATGTTGTATTTCCGGAGATTATCAAAGGTTTCTTTCAAGTCGGAGATTAAGTCATTTGACTTTTTAGACATCACCACGATATTGTCCACATAGGCGTGAATGTTCTGACCAATTTGGTCATGCAAGCAACGTTGCATTGTCCGCTGGTACGTAGCACCTGCGTTTTCAGCCCAAAGGGCATCGTAACATAGCAAAACGTGTCGTATGGGGTATCCTGAGTATGCATCGAGAAAACACAAAAGTTCCGAGCCAGCCGGCGAGTCAATGACTTGGTCAATGCGAGGCAAAGCAAACGGATCTTTGGGACATGCTTTGTTCAAGCCGGTGTAATCAACGCACATTATTAATTCATTGGTTCCCTTTTTGGGGACAAGTACAAGATTGGCCACCCAGTAGGTGTGAAGGACTTCTCGGATAAATCTAGCCTTAAGTAACCTAGCTATCTCTTTGCCAATGGCGCGTCTCTTCTCATCTCCAAAGCGTCGTAGAGGTTGCTTCACTGGTTTGCATTTTGGATCAATGTTTAAGCTGTGCTCGGCAAGTTCCCTAGGTACACCTTTCATGTTGGCAGGTTGCCAGGCAAAGATGTCCCTATTCTCATGGAGTAACTCGACGAGCGCGCTTTCCTATTTGGGATCCAGGTTCGTCCCAATGGCGATGACCTTGGAGGCATCGCCTTCCACAAGCTCCACCGGCTTAGTCTCGATGGCGGCCTTGAACACAGGAGCGGAGTCAGAGATCTGTTTCTTCGACGCGGGCATCTCTGAGTCATCGACCTTGCTCTGGATCTCTTTGAATTCTTCGCTGTATAGGACAACTTCCGCGAAGGCTGCTTCGTTAATCTCGCAGTCCCTTGCCTTGGTAAAGCTTCCAGATATGGTGATGACACCGTTTGGTCCGGTTATCTTGAGTTTTTTGTAGACGAAGCATGGCTTAGCCATGAACGTGTGGAATATGTCGCGGCCGAATATGACGTGGTACACGCTCTTAAAGGGGACCACCTCAAAGGTCATGCACTCTTGGCGGTAATTATTAACATCGCCAAAGGCAACCTGAAATGTAATGCACCCAAGGGACCGAGCCTCCCAACCAGGAACTACGCCGTGGAAGATGGTGTTGGTCTGCCTTAGGTTTGCCTCCGTCAAGTTCATCTTCTGCAGTGTATCCAGGTACATGATGTTGATGCTGCTTCCACTATCCACCATACACTTGGTGAACTCCACGCCGTCAATCAAGGGGTTAATGACCATGGCGTACTGGTTCTCCGTAGGGATAATGTCTGGGTGATCCGTCCTGTCCCAAGTAATTGGAACCTCTAACCAGCGTAGGTACTGGGGAACTGGGGGGAGAGTAGCCATCAGGATCCTTAGAGAGGTCTTCTGTTGTCGGATGGTGGGGGTTCCAAGGAAAGTGTGGTAGACTGGTGCCTTCTTCACGAAGGGGTTCTTGCCCTTGTCGTCGCTCTTGGCGGCGTGCTTGGGTTCAACATCCTAGTCCATGTTACTTGAATCCTTGGACTCCTCCTCCTCCTTCTTCTTCCCCTTGCCCTTGCGTCGCGGTCTGTTCTTCCGACTTTGCTTGTAGCCGGACTCCAGGTCTTCCTTGAGGTTGTTAACGAACTTGCAGTGTCGATTGGTATGGGTGGCCTTGCCGTTGACGTCGAGGTGTACGAGGCACGACATATCGTGGTACTCCTCGTAGGTTTGGGGAACGCGGAGCGGCGCCGAGGTAGTTTTGCTTCCTCGTTGCTGCCCACGACCAGCTCCCCTTCCTCGGCCACGTTGTCCGCCATCACCTCGTCCTGCAAAAGTCATAGCGACCATATCGGTAGATTGCTTTTCTTCTGGAGCGGTTTTCCGCTTTGTACTGCTGTTCCTCCGAGCCTGAGTTGGAAAGGCCATTGCCGGCAGGGAGCCACGAGCATCATCGTCGGCAGCTGCGAACTCACTAGCCAACTAAATCATCTGGTTTAAGTCAAGATGGTGATTGTCCTACAAGCGTTTCAACTTATGTCGGAGCAACGTGCCCCTTTCCAACCCATCGATGAAGGCAGCCATGGTGGTCTGAGCGTGCACTCCTGCGCAGTAATTCTTCATGTCCAGCCAGCGGGAGAGGTAGACGCGAGATGTCTCGTCTTTCTCTTGCACGCACCACTGTAGATCGCCAACAGTGCCGGGACTCTTGTATGTACCCTCAAAGTTCTTGGTGAACGCTCCTTGCATGTCCAACCAATTGCATATGGATTTACCCGGTAAGTCATCGATCCATTGACGGGTCGTGCCTGCCAACATTAGTGGGAGGTACTTGACGGCGACGTTGGGGTTGCCTCCGGCAATCTCCACCGCGTTGCCGTAGTCCTGCAACCATGTGGCTGGCTTGGCAGTGCCATCATAGGGCTTGATGGTCTTGTCAATCCGGAAACCTTTGGGGTAAATTGCGGACCATATTGCAGGTCCAAAGCAACATGGTCCCAGGTATGGTCCTTCCCGGGCCTCGTGGATCTTATCGATCCGCGAACGTGCGTCGTATGGCTCTGGGTTCTTTTTATTCTTGTCAACAGGGGATGGGCTGCGTGAACGACGTGGGCCTCCTCTGCCATGGTGACTGCTTGGTGGTGACGGAGGCGGAGGTGGCGGTGGGTTAGACTTCTTGCTATTACCCTCCTGCGACGCCTCACGCCTGTCACGGTTGCTTGTCGGACGCAGAGGGTCATGGCGTTACCTGCTCTTTTGTCCTTGGTTGCGCTCTCCGTTATGACGGGTCTGCTCCGCGTTGTCGCGGATAATGATGGCGCACTGCTTTGGCGGTGGCATATCCGTACGATGGTGAGCCTTGGGATCTTCGCGATGTCGGGGGGATCGGGGCGGTGGCGATGGGCGACGAGGTCGGGCCTTTTCTCCGTGGTCGGAGGATATGGGGATAGAATCCTTCCTGTTGCATGCATCCCTCCGTCTGCGTTCTGATGAACCCGTCTGGGACCCGACATCAAGAGGAGATCGGTCCCTTGGCGTCTTATACTGGCTAGACTGGCAAAGCGCTGGGTCAGACTCAAGCCTCTGAGAGGTGGCCTTTTCCTGCTGCTTCACTGCCTTGGCCACTAGGTCATAGACCTGTTCCACTGCCTCAGGCGATCTATCCTGCTCTAGAAGGGTCTTGGCGACGGCGAGGTTAAGGAGTGGGGTGGGCATCACCTGTTTGCCCTCACTGTCAATGTATGGCTTGGCCTGTGCCGACTTCGAGGGAGCCCATCCTAGGTTTCGCCGTACACCAGGATCATTGATGATGCGAGCCGGAGCTTTCTTGGCCTTCTACTGCTGCAGCAGAGTCTTGTACTCGGCCTCCATTGCTCTAGCTTTCTCTATGGACTTCTGCGCCTTGACCAGATCTCGATCTAGGTTAGCGCCTTGCTCCGCGATGGCCTACGCTTCCTCTAGCAGCTGCTGGCGCTTCTCGTCAAGCTGAGTCACGTTCCGGATATGAGCTACGGTCAGTGCCTCAACGAAGAGATTGCCATATATCACTCTATCAGCCGGAGTAACTTGGGCGGCAGCTGACGTAGATGCTGGAGGCGGCAAGTTTGCGGTGTTGTTGTTGCCCGGGCCGGTGCCGGGTTCCTGCGGCTGCTGCACTGGGTTAGGTGGAGGAGGCATGACCTTTGCGCGATCATCGCCAGCAGCAATAAGTGGCCCCTTCCCCTTTTCCAGCGCTGTAGGCGGAGCTCGTCCGGGTTGATCTTCGTCCATCGCCGTCCCAATGGTGACGAACACCTCACGAGACGTGATGGCGTTGTTGGCTTGCTCGTCGCGCGTGTACTCCTCGTCCATATCCTGCAAGGCAGAGTCTAGTTCCTCTGGACTAAAATCTATCTCCTCTGAATCTGCACTGAAGTCAGCATAAAGCGCGTCAATAACAGAGTCGGAGGGTGCCAGGACTTCCTCGATGACGGGCGGTGGAGGTGCAACAACAGCGACGATGACTGGAGGTGGCGGCGCAACTGCGACGATGGCGGCCGGAGGCGGTGGTGGCGGTGGCTGAATCGGAGGGGCTCCGTCAATGAGCGCGAGCGCTGTCTGAGCTGCCGCTTCGGCCTCCGCGTAGTTGTTGACGGTGTTCACCATGCCTTCAAAGGTAAGGCGTCCTGACGCCTGCTGCCATCTTAGATAATGTCGGAGAAGCGTGCCATGGTCCAGTCCTTCCACAAAGTGATACATAGCATCATCATTGGGGTAGTGGGCCAGATCGGCTCGTATGCGGAGCCACCTGGCTAGGTAATCGTGGGGGTTTTCGCCCTCTCTCTGAACGCAACGCTCTAGATCAAAGATGGTAACCACGCCGACGAACTTGGATCTCTGCTGTCTAGACGCACGGGCGAAGCCGGCGGACTTGCAGCGATCTTCCACCTCTATATCCTGCACAGGGGCGGTTTGGGTGGGCCTTGAATTTTTCCGATCTTCGCCGGCAAACTCTGAAGAGAGATCCGACATTGATCCTTCCGCGAACGTATCCTGCCCATAGGCGGTCCGTGCGGGCCTTGATGTTCCTCTGACTCCCAGGGAACTAGTGCCCGAGTCGGTTTCGCCAATGAAGAGGTGGATGTCTCCGATAGGAACAATCGAGCACCGCATAGGGTTCGTCTTCGCCGGGATCCAGAAATCATCGGGAGGGACGATCAGAATGTTGCCGGAGAAGAGAACGTGACCGATGGCCATGGTTTCGTCGATTCCCGCGAAGATCTTGGTCCTCGCCCGCTGTAGATCCTGAAGTGCCTCTTGCCCCATGGTGGGCGCCAACTGTCGTGGTATTGCCGACGAGTACGCCATGGAGGGGTCCTCACAGTGCGTGTTAAGAGACGTGGGGGAAGGAGGACGGTTGACGGGTACGAGGTAACACAACTTACCCAGGTTCAGATCCCACAATGGTGGCGGAATCCTACTCCTGCTATAAATCACTATAAGGGCAATACGCCGAGTTACAGGGATTGGTTCGCTGTGCGAGGTTGTATGAATCGATGCTAGGTTGTGCCCTAAAGGCTCCCATAGGCCTGACTTATATAGTCGTCAGGTCCTAGGGTTATAGGGAAAAGTCCTAGCCGAACAGGTTACAGAGTCCTACATCGTCTATTACTAGTCTTACATGTCTTGTACTCCAAGGCTCCAGGTATGTCGGTGACTCCAACCATAGCCTTCCTTTATCCAACATGGGCCTCCCTTCTGGATCCATCTAACTGGGCCGCCCAGCAGGCCATGGGCCATGCTACCAATTGTGGGCCACCCGGGTTATCCGGATAGGAGACATGCTATGAGAATACCCATATAGCATATCCCCAACACTTGGTGTTGGACCAGCGTAGTATATACGAGTGAATGGATTCGCCCATTCGTTGGGTGCAGGCCCTCAGCTCTTCGATCGAGGCTGGCCTCTTGCTGGTTCCCTTGAAGTTTCGGATGAAACTGTACGCCAGTTCCTCCCAGCTTCGGATGGATCCCGAGGATAGGCTGCTGAGCCAGATCCGGGCTGCGCCTGTCAGCTGCAGCTGAAGGCATTGTAGGGCGGTGTTTTTGTTTCCGCCGTGCAGCTTGATGGACGACAGGTGGTCGCTGAGCCATGCCTTAGGGTCTTGCGTGCCATCAAACTTCGGAGTGTCCAAAGGAAGCTTGAAGTTCCGTGGCATCCGCGTCCGCCGAACGGATCTGATGAAGCATCGATCTCAGCAGAGTTCTCCTTCATCGTCGTCCTTTTCGAATTCGGACGAGCATACGCGCTTGACGCGTGCCTTGTCGATCTTGCGTTTGGTGAGCTCGCTTCGAGCATCGTAGTCGCGGCTGCGACGCCTTGAGATCTTGTGCCGTCGAGGTAGGTCATGTTCTTCCTCGTCCGATGAGGGTGTGGGACTGCGGTTGAATCTAACCACAACCTTCTTCTTCGGCTCCTCAGGAGCTTCTCCGTGGAGCGCAGCTCCAACGAGTCCGAGTCCGGCTAGTGCGGAGTTGTGCATGGCCCACCGGAGCTGGATGGGACGCGAGGTATGTGGTGGATGCCATGATCGCAGCTTGGGCGTCTTCGGGATGACGTTGCCGTTGGCATCCATCTCCATGAAGGATGTGTTGAGGGTTCGGGTCATCTCACGACATGCGGCGGGGTCCATGTTCTCTACGCGAGAACGATGCTTGTTGGCGTGGTCGCCGTGCGAGCTGGAGCCGCCAACGGCAGAGAGCGCAGCTCGCCGCGCGCTGGACTCCGAGGCTGCTTGCTTGCGTTTATCAAGCACTTCTTGCATCTTCACCTGCTTTTTGTGCTCTTCGATGAGGAGCAGGTGGTATGCCATCAGTATGTCCCGTGAGGCACCCACATGCAGGATCTTGTTGCCCGCCACGGCTTCGCGTTCTTGGTTCCATCCCTCCTCGCTGAGGTGGATTACCCGATTTGCATCAGTGTCATCCTCGTTGGGCGAGGGGATTGGTTCCTCCTGTTTTCGCCGTTTCTACCCTGCGGGTTGGATGGCGGGTTGGGTTGTTGCTGATCCACGTTGCTCTGGATGACCACGGCGCATTGGTAGCGTCCGTAGGTCGGATCGCTGCTGCCGTAGCTTTCGGATCCGGAACCATAGGTCCCTTCATCCGATGGCGGATCGCACAGATCTGAGTTGTAGCTGCTGCTGACATAGGACTCATCTGTCGATGGTGATGTGCGTAGCACGGGATGTGGATCCCATGAGGCGGGCCTTATTGATGGCAGTGGCACCCGCTCTGGGAGGCGGAGAGTGCCGGTCTGTCCTACCTGGAAGCAGAAGCTCCCGAACAGAATTTCGAGTCCGTCGCCTACGGGCTCGAAGTCCTCCATGGTGGCTGGCGAGTGGGCGGTGAAGTTGAAAGCGCCGAAGAGGAGATGGCTCTCCATCGCCAAAGAATTATAGATCGCTTTGGTTGGGACCGTCACGATCGCACAATCAGCGCCCCAGTTCCCACAGACGGCGCCAATTGACGAGGATCGATCTTGTCAATGCCCATTGGTATGAGCTTGGGTTTTGGAGAAGATGGGGTGCTGGAGATCGCGAAATGGTTAACAGACAAGCAACCAGGGTACACGAGATTTACCCAGGTTCAGGACCGCGGAGGGAAAACCCTACTCCTGCTTGTCTGCTCTTGATTACGGCGGAACCGAAAGTTACAGGGGTGCGCAGATGCAATCTGGCGTGGAGGTGTATATGCGGTGGTATGCGAGGTTCCCTCCTCGTCGTGCCCTCCTAGCCTTTATATAGAGGTAGGTAGGTCCCGGGTACAGATCGAGTCGGTTACAGGTTTAGGGTTTCCCCCCTTGAATATTCTATCTAATCTAGTCTTGCTCTCCAAGGATCCGAAGACGTCATGGGCTTGGGCCACCCGAAAGTCTTCATGGGCCATGTATATTCTCATGGACCTTCCTTGGGCTGGACCAGGTATGCTGATATCGTGTACCCGTAGGGTATAACCATGTCACATCTACCTTTGCATCATCGATGGGCGGCTTCAGAGGCTTCAGTGCCATGGGCGCCATGGGTGATATGGGTGGCATGGGCGACATGGGAAGCATGGGCGTCTTCGGTTATGGTGGCATGAGTGGCATGGGAGCACCTACGGGAGGCTTTGCATGCTATGGCGGCATGAGTGCACCACCTACAATGAGTACCTATGGAGGCATGGGAGCACCACGGGGTGGATTCATGGCCTCCATGGTAGATCCATCTAGTGGTGATGCCTATGGAGATTCCATAGGTAATGTCAACACCAGGGCAAGAAGAAAACAACATCCCGAGGCCAAGCAATGAAGATGGCATTGACATGGAAAGTGCAGATGCTTGATGATGTTGGTGCTTAATGTTGATGGTTGATGATGTTTGTGAGAACTTGAATTTGCGTGGAACTTGTTTGTGTGTTAAACTTGCTTTTGGGTTGTCGATGAATTTATCTATATCATGGAATTGTAGCATTTATGATCGATTTTCTTTGCGGTTGTTCGATCTTCTCAATTGCATGGGAGCGCTAATTTGCTGCGCGGTAAAATATAGCGTCCGGTGGAGCGCTACTTTGCCGCGCGACAAAATACAGCTTCCGGTGGACCAAAATTTTTTTGTGTGCGCTAAAGCCTAAAGCAACGCTGCAAAATCTAAAAGGCGCGCTAAAATACAACTTCTGTTGGAGATGCTCTAAACGAGTAATATGTGACTCGTCTCGATCTTTGAGCGTGTTTGCTTGCTCGGGCTAGAATTTCTCATTTTTGTTAATTGGTCTGATGGATGCTGCATGAGAGGATCTTGGGCTCAGGTATGGATGGGAGTTAGAGCATCTCCACCAGATGCGCTATAAGTTGGATACAATCCTAATTGCATACAATCCATAAGATCAATCAGATCCAAATAAATAGAAAATAAATTGTCTAGTTTATTATTATAACACAAGCAAATAGTTTATCAACAAATACAAAAAATTGATCATCAACAATACAACAAACAGTTTTTCAACAATACAACAAACATACAAATAAAAGAGCGACTAATGTTTTCCAAACCATTTCCACCACTCTTTGTTGAGGTCCTTTTAAAGCTCGTCATGCGTCTCATTGGACCGAATAGAGTGGTATGAGGCAATGAAACATGCCACCCTATGTTCTTGCCTCTTCACTTGCATGGGAACCCCCATCAAGTCATAGTGGTGGTGATCCACATCTTTGCCACGATCGTCCTCTATGGCCATGTTATGCATGATGACACAAGCGTTCATGATATACCAAAGGCAATCTTGGTCCCAAGATCTAGCGGGTCCTCTCACAATAGCAAATTGGGCTTGTAAAATCCCAAATTCTCTCTCCATGTCTTTCCTAGTCGCCGCTTGTGCATTGTGGAAATTGGTTTGTTTCTTACCTTTGGGTTGTTGAATCGGCTTTGCAAATGTTTACCATATTGGGTAGATGTCGTAGACAAGATAGTAGCCATAGTTGTACTTGTGGATATTTTCTCCGAACTCCACAAGAGGACCTTCACGCAATGCAATCCTTGTAATAAGTGGTGTCTGTTGAAGGATATTGATGTCATTTCAAGACCCGGGCATACCAAAGAATGCATTCCAAATCCAAGTCTCATGATCGGCCACCGCTTCAAGGATTATAGTGGAATCCTTTTTGTGATCTTTGAATTGTCCATGCCATACCGCGGGACAATTATTCCAACTCCAGTGCATGCAATCAATTGAGCCAAGCATACCTAGAAACCCATGAGCGTTGTTCAACTCCAAAAGTATGGCCCTGTCTTCAGCATTGGGTGCTCTCAAGTATGTAGGGCGAAACACTTGCACAATTGCCACAACAAAGCACTTGACGCACTTGATAGCGGTGCTCTCACCCATGGCCAAGTGGTCATCCACTAGATCCGCTGGTATACCTGTAGGGTTCGTTGCATGGAAAAATAAAAAAAAATCTATCGCAAGAACACATAAAACCAAGATCCAATCTATGGCAAAGCCAAGATCTAATCCACGAGATCGTTGCACACGATTGAAGAGAACTAACCCTGGTAGATCCCAAGTGTTTAACAAGATCGTATTCTCGTGGTTGATGTAGTCGATCACTTGCCAATCTCAAGATTGCGTAGACGATTCTTCCGGTGCTGTGTTTCAGCAGCGCTTCCGCACTCGGTCACAAGTACAGAGTCGATGAAGACCTTCCTCTCCCCGTTCTAGTAGGCAGCGGAGGTAGTATATCCCCTCGGAATTCCAGCAGCACGACGACGTGGTGGTGGTGGAGGAGAATCCCTGCAGGGCTTCGCCTAAGCCAGAGCAGGAAGATGGAGGAGGGAGAGAGGTGGCGAATAGGGTTTAGAGCCAAGGGAAAGGGACAAGGGGTGGTGCACCCCCACCCCTCCTTATATGGAGGGGGAGTGCGACCAAGGTTTCCCAGCCCTTGATCCACTCCTTCCCTAACTCGGCCAAGGGAAGAGGTGGGAAACTTCCCCTTTCCTTATTTAGGGTTTGACAAACTAGGGTTTGTCCCCAAATCCTTTGGTGGCCGAATTTCCCCTTGGGCTTTGGTGCAGCAGGACCTAGTGCTCCCCCACGGCATGCCTCGGCCCAAGTGGCCCCCTCCTGGGTGGTGGGCCCACTGGTGGCCCCTCTAGAACATTCTAGAAGCTTCCGGTCAAAATACCGAAAACATTTCTGAACCCCGGAAAATGATTTTCCTTATATGAATATTATTCTCCGGACCATTCTGGATCTCCTCGTGATGTCCTGGATGCAATCCGAGACTCCTAACAACATTCAGTCTCCAACTCATATTCCATATCCCTTAAACAACATCGAACCTTAAGTGTGTCATGTAGCACCCCGGGTAAAGCCACTACTAGAAAATCGCCTGTTGTTTATATTTTGTGCATCATCATGACATCATGCATATATTTTGCATAAAAACTATTTTCGTAAAAGCCTAAGTTGTTTTCTAATTAGCCCTCTCCTTTAATCTCAAACTAAAACCTCGGTCTGTTCAGATCTTTTATTTGTCTAAAAAGTATTTACAAAAATGTTTTAAAAATAAAATAAATAATAAAATGTTTTGTCCGGGGAGGCAGTCCGATCGGTCAGGCCAGAGGCCCAACCTGACCAGACTACCTACCACCCGGCCCATCTAAAGAAACCCTAAACCTGCTACCCCAAACCCTAACACAACCCCCAGCCTAACCCTAATCCCACCACTCCCCATCTGCCGCCGCCACCCTACTCTCCACACATGCACTCTCGCAGCGCCCCACCCCGCGATGCCTGCCACGCTCTCGCTCACCTCGCGTTGCACAAACTGACATGGTTATACCCGACGGGTACATAACTTCAGCATACCTGGTCCAGCCCAAGGAAGGCCCACAGCAGACATACGCTAGCCCATGAAGATTTTCGGGTGGCCAAGGCCCATGACGCCTTCGGATCCTTGGAGAGCAAGACTAGAGTTCGAATACAACTTGTAACCTACTCGTATTGGTACCTGAGACCTAGCCTCCTCATATATAAAGGCTAGGAGGGGCCAACGACCAGGACAGATCCATACTTTTCATACACGCCTCCACGCCAGATCGAATCTGCGCATCCTGTAACTTTCGGTTCCGCCGTAATCAAAGAGCAGACAAGCAGGAGTAGGGTTTTCCCTCCGGGGGCCTGAACCTGGGTAAATCTCGTGTCCCCTGGTTGCTTGTCTGTTAACCGTGCCACGATCTCCAGCATCCCCATCTTCTCCAAAACCCAAGTCCATAACAATGGGCATTGACGAGATTAAACCTCGTCAATTGGCGCCGTCTGTGGGAGTTGGGGCTGCTGATTGTGCGGTCGTGATGGTTCCGACCCGATCGATCTACAACTCCTCAGCGACGGAGAATCACCTCCTCTTCGGCACTTTCGACTTCACCACCCACTCGCCGGCCACCATGAAGGATTTCGAGCCCGTAGGCGACGGACTCGAAATTCTGTTCGGGAGCTTCTGCTTCCAGGTGGGACAAGCTGGTACCCTCCGCCTCCCTGAGCGGGTGCCCGTACCGTCAATCAGGCCCGCTTCGTGGGCTCCACACCCTGTGCTACGCACGTCACCATCAACAGATGAGTTTTTCGACAGCAGCAGCTGCAACTCCGATCTGTGCGATCCACCTTCGGATGAAGGGACCTACGGTTCCGAATCTGAAAGCTGCGGCAGCAGCCAACCAATCTGCAGGCGCTATCTATGCGCCGCAATCATCCAAACCGACGAAGACACGCCTAACCCACCGCCCAACCCCAACCCGCAGGGCCAAAACGGTGAAAACGGGGAAAACAGGGGCCACCTCATCCAACTTAGCAAAGAAGGATGGGCCGAAGCACGCCGCGCCGTCGCAGGCGAAATAGTCCTACCTCTGTACTCCCCACGTGACCTATTGATGGCATACCACTACCTCCTCATCGAGGAGCACAAGAAGCAAGTCAAGATGCAGGAGACGCTCGATAAACGCAAGAAAGCAGCCTCTGAGTCCAGTGCGCGACGAGCTGCGCTCTCTGCCATGGGACCCGGCTCCAGCACAAACGGAAATCAGGGAAACAAGCATCACTCTCGGGTGGAAAACATGGACCCGAAGGAGCGGCGTGACGTGACCCGAACCCTCCACACATCGTTCATGGATATGGACGCCGACGGCAACATCACCCCGAAGACGCCACAAGCCGCGATTATGGCAGCCACTACGTATCTTGCGGCTCACCCACCTCCGGAGGGGGACCCAAAAAGGGCCATGCATAGGTCCGCACTCACCGGACTAGGACTAATCGGAGCTGCGCTCCACGAAGACGCTCCTACGGAGCCGAAGAAGAAAGCTCCGTCCAGGCGCGACCGGAGCCCCACTCCCTCATCCGAAGATGAAGAAGAACACGATCTTCCTCGAAGAAAGAAGAGCTCGCACCGCCATAAGCACGACTACGACGCCAGGGACAAGCTTACATAGCGCAAAATCGACAAAGCACGTGCCAAACGCGCATGCTCATCCGAATCTGAGATGGATGAAGACGAAGGAGAACTCTACGGGGCTCGATGCTTCAGCAGACCCGTCCGGCGAACACAGATGCCACGCAACTTCAAGCTTCCTTCGGATACTCCGAAGTTCAACGGCATGCAAGATCCAAAGTCCTGGTTCAGTGACCATCTATCATCCGTTAAACTTCACGGAGGCAGCAAAGAAACCGCCATGCAATGCCTTCAGCTGCAGCTGACAGGCGCGGCACGGGTGTGGCTCAGCAGCCTATCATCAGGATCCATCCGAAGCTGGGAGGAGCTCGCTTATAGCTTCATCCGAAACTTCAAAGGCACCAGCAAAAGGCCCGCCTCAATCGAAGAGTTGCAAGCCTGCACTCAGAGAACGGGTGAATCTATTCGCTCGTACATACTACGCTGGTCCACGACCAAGAACTCCGCAGCACACATCTCCGAAGAACGGGCCATCGACGCCTTCAGGGACGGCGTCAAACGCCCAGACTTCAAGGAGAAACTTGGACGCGTAAAGCCCAAGACACTCGACCAGCTCATGGAAATCGCCAACAGTTGGGCAGATGGCGAAGATTGCATCCAGCGGGCGCTATCAGATGAAGAAGACGACTACGGCCAAAGACGCGAACGCCGCAGCAAGAGGAGACCGCGCGTATACGAGGACCGCGACGGACCCGACATGGTCGCAGCCAGCTACGCCGACCGCCGTAACGACAACAGCCGCAGCAGCGGAGGATATCGCAGCGGAAACTTCCGCGACAACGGACGACCAACGCAGTCGTGGCAACGCCGCGACCGCGACAACAGACCTTCAGCATTCGACAAACTTTCGGGTCCATGCACCATCCACTTCTACATCGACAAACAAGACGGCAAAAAGAAAGCTAGCCACATGCTCAAGGACTGCCGCGAGTTCCAGAAACTCAGCGAAAGCATGGTACAGATGAGGCAACAAGCTCCAATTCCTGCGTTCGGAAACACACTTGCGCCAGGCGAAATAGCACACGGAGCTCCTCCACCGCCGCCTATCGGAGGCCCACATCAACCAGCCGCACCAGCGCAAAACAACGCCGGAGTCGCATACCCCCCACCAAAAGGAGCACTCAATATGATACAGAAAGGACGCCCAACCAACAGGGTACAAAAGAAGATCACCCGCCAAATCAATATGGCCGTGACAACTCCACCTGCCATCCCTGAGTACCTCAGCGGATCAGAGTCCTGCATCACATTCACTCGCGCGGATCACCCTATTCAGATCCCTCGCCCAGGTCATGCTGCCCTGGTGCTGGAGGCGCAGATCGGAGGCTTCGAGATGAGTCGCGTCTTCATGGACGGCGGCAGCGGCATCAACCTAATATTCGCAAGCACTCTAGCAGCTATGCGGATCCCGCAATACAGCCTGGAACAATCAGACACAACGTTCCACGGCATTGTCCCAGGGAAGGGCATCTTCCCCCTGGGCAAAATAGGGCTCGACGTCATCTTCGGGACACCGGACAACTTTCGATAGGAGCGCCTAGAATTCGAAGTGGTGGACTGGCCGTCGCAATACCACGCCATCCTGGGACGCGTAGCATTCGCAAGGTTCCTGGCCGTCCCACACTATGCATACCTACTACTCAAAATGCCAGGACCAAGGGGCGTCATCACAGTCCACGGGAGTTTCACCCGATCGGACCAATGCGACAGGGATTTCAACAAAATCTCCCAGTCTTTCGGCATGCAAGACGAGCTCGTAAGGCTCCGCGAAGTGACAGACAATGGGCTACCCCCAGTCACCAAGCAGAACGCACCTGATATGTCTTTCGACTCCACCATCAACACCAAAAAAGTACAGGTCCATCCAACGGATGCCTCCAAGACGGCGCTAATCGCCAACGACCTCAACACCGCATAGGAAAGCACGCTCGTCGAATTCCTCCGTGAGCACTGGGAAATCTTCGCCTGGTGTCCTGCGGACATGCCAGGAGTTCCCAGGGAATTCGCCGAGCACGCACTCAATGTCTTCCCAGACACCAAACCAGTCAAGCAGTCCATCCGAAGACTGTCGGAGCCACGAGCCGAAGCTATCGGCAAAGAGATCAACAGATTACTCGCAGCAGACTTCATCCGGGAAATCAAGGAAAGCGAGTGGCTGGCAAACACAGTGATGGTCCCGAAGAAGGACACGGACATCCTGCGGATGTGCGTGGACTTCACGTCACTGAACAAACACTGCCCTAAGGACCACTTCCCTCTCCCTCGGATTGACCAGATCATCGATTCGACTGCAGGTTGTTAGAAACTCTCCTTCCTCGACGCCTACTCAGGCTATAATCAGATTCGACTCAAGGTCGAAGATCAAGAGAAAACGGCGTTCATCACACCGTTCGGAGTATACTGCTACAACACAATGCCCTTCGGGCTAAAGAACACGGGTGCCACGTACCAGCGATGCATGCAGGCCTGCCTCAAGGACCAGATCGGTCGCAACGTCCAAGTCTATGTCGACGACATAGTCATCAAAACCAAGGAGGCAAGAACACTTATCGACGATCTCTGCGAGACGTTCGACAACCTTGATCGCTACAGGATCAAGCTCAATCCAGAAAAATGCGCCTTCGGCGTCCCCTCAGGTCAGCTGCTCGGATACTTCATCTCTCAACGAGGGATCGAAGCAAACCCGAAGAAAATCAAAGCTATCATGACAATTTAGAAGCCGAAAAACCTCAAGGGCGTTCAGCAGCTCGCAGGGCGAGTAGCGGCACTAAGCAGGTTCATCAGCCGCATGGGCGAGAAGGCCCTACCATTTTACCAACTGCTGCGCAAAGCAGACAAGTTCGAGTGGACACCAGAAGCCAACGACGCATTCGAAAACCTCAAGCGGCTCCTCTCCACCTCGCCCGTTTTGGTCACGCCAAAAGAGCGAGCCCCTGTTGCTGTACATAGCAGCCACGCACCAGGTGGTCAGCACAGTACTTGTGGTCGAACGACCCGAAGAAGGCAAGACCCATGGGGTACAACGCCCAATTTACTACCTCAGCGAGGTTCTCACTCCAACAAAACAGCGGTACCCGCACTACCAGAAGCTGGCCTACGGCGTGTTCATGACGGCTCGACGACTGAGCCACTACTTCCAGGAGCATCAGGTGATGGTCGTCAACGAGGCACCCCTAAACAGCATCCTGAATAATCCAGAGGCCACAGGACGCGTGGCCCTGTGGGGCATCGAACTATCACCACTGGACATCACCTACGAGAAGCGACACGCAATCAAATCTCAAGTCCTTCTGGACTTTCTGGTGCACTGGATGGAGCTACAGCTGCCTGACACCCCAGACATGTCGCAGTCCTGGACAATGCATTTTGATGGCTCCAAACGCGAAGCCGGAGCAGGGGCAGGAGTCATATTGACCTCCCCGCATGGTGACAAGATGAAGTACGTCCTTCGGATGAAATTCAGAGCCTCCAGCAACGAGGCCGAATACGAGGCCCTCATCCATGGCATGCGGATGGCAAAAATATGCGGCGCAACGCGCCTGGTCATCTACGGTGACTCCAACCTTGTCGTCCAGCAGACCATGAATGAGTGCGACGCACACGCCGAAAACATGATAGCGTACCGCGCACTATACAACGCACTCGAAGGAGAATTCGACGGCTGCGAACTTCGGCACGTTGGAAGAGAGAGCAACGAGGAGGCCGACAGACTCGCCAACATTGGCTCGACTTGTGCAAAAGTACCACCAGGTGTGTTCCTCGAACAGATCTGCGTGCCATCCATCAAGCGGAAATTCCCCAAGGGATCACCGGAAGAAGCAGAACACTCGGGGGCTACGCTACCCGAAGGACAGGAAGGACCCGAAAAGTTGGATACCGAAGTCGCCATGGTCAACCTGACGCAGGTCATGGCAGTCGAAGAAACTTGGACACGTCCATACCTCCAGTACCTGATAAACGGAGAATTGCCAGACAGCCCGACAGATGCCCAGCGCATATCTCGTCGGTCAAAAGCCTTCACCATCATCAACGCCGAGCTGTACAAACGCAGCATTACAGGCGTCCGACAACGGTGCGTCACCATCGACGACGGCAAGGCCATACTCCAAGATATCCACGAGGGCATCTGTGGCCACCATGCAGGCAGCCGCTCCCTTGTCGCCAAAGCTCTACGAGCAGGATTCTATTGGCCAACGGCAATGAACGACGCAAAGGACATCGTCCGAAGATGCAACGGGTGCCAACGGTTCGCCGACAAACCACACGCACCTGGGTCCGAACTTCGACCCATACCCATAGCTTGGCCTTTCGCTCAATGGGGCCTTGACATGATCGGCAAACTGCCAAAATCCTCGAAGGGAGGACACGTCTTCCTCTTGGTCGCAGTCGACAAATTCACCAAGTGGATCGAGGCCATGCCAGTCACCAACCAGAAGGGCAAAACCGCCGTCAAGTTCTTCGAATCCATAATCTACAGATTCGGCATACCGCACAGCATCATCACCGATAACGGATCAAACTTCATCTCCGAAGAATTCCAGGACTTCTGCGAAGGCCTCGGGATCAATATCACGTACGCCTCAGTGGCGCACCCGCAAACAAACGGGCAAGTGGAAAAGGCCAACGGCCTAATCGGCGCTGGCATCAAGAAACGCCTCACGAGCTCACTCGAGCACAAAGCTGGCAACTGGACGAAAGAGCTACCGTCTGTCCTGTGGAGCTTACGAACTACGCCAAACAGCTCCACCGGTTACACACCGTTCTTCATGGTACACGGAGCTGAGGCGGTGCTACCAGCCGAAGTACGTCACCAGGCTCCACGAGTCATCGCTTACAGCGAAGCCGAATCCACGGCCGCACTCGAAGATGCCGTCGACACACTCGACGAAGCACGGGATATAGCAGCAGCTAGATCCGCGGTGTACCAGCAAAGTCTCCACAACTATCACAGCCGCCGGCTGCGCCCAAGGTTCTTCGTCGAAGGAGACCTCGTCTTGCGACTCAAGCAAAAGCGACCGAACAAACTCGAGTCGCCATGGGAAGGACCCTACGCCATCACCGAGGTCATCCCAGGTGGCGCCTATCGCCTCAAGCACGTGGAGTCTGGAGTCGCATACTCCAACCCATGGAACATCTCGCACCTGCGACGATTCTACCCATAGCAATGGGCAATGTACCCCTTCTACTTTCAATAAGGCTTACAGCCAAGGCTACTCAGCCGAACCATGTACCTTCTCCATTACGCTACAAATAAAGCTAAGTGTCTCGCTCCCAACCTTCGAGTGACTATTTCTCTGCAACTTTGATTACATGCTACTAACGCACTCGGGGGCTCCCCCCACCTCACGATTTCATTGACTGAGGACAAAACGTGTATACCTGAGTAGCTGACCACGTCAGGCAAACAAAAAGGGCACGTACTAAATCAAAAGCACTGCATGCTCAGGGGCTCCCCCCACCTCACGATTTCATCGACTGAGGACAAAACATGTACACCTGAGTAGCTGACCACGTCAGGCAAACGAAAAGGGCACGTACTAACTCAAAGCACTGCGTGCTCGCTAACAAGCGAACCTTTACAACAAAGGGCACATACACGCCCAGCCGCAATATACAAATTTTACATCTATCTGTTTATTTTCAGGTTCTACCTATTCTGAAGAATAGCCTGAGCACGCTGCTCAAACAAATCTACAATCTGTTCGGCATACTGCCTTACAGCCGCGTAATACGGACGCATATTCCACTCGCCACCATCTGGCCGAGGAGGTGGCCCAGTCGCCACAGCAGCCAAATCCACATCAGGGCGATGCACCCTCACAAGAGACAAGGCAGCCTTCACCCCTGCGACAAGCTGCTGCCGCACCAGCTCCTTGACATTGCTGGCACTCCGAAACTTCGCCAGAAGACCTGCAAGGGTCGTCGGCACGCCATCCAACGGAAACATGACGTGCAACACCGAGGACAACGATGTCTGCACCTGGCGGAGCACCCGCGAAACCTGGAAGACGCGACCCTGCACCGTCGCCAGAACCATGGCACGATCGCGATCCATCCAAAAGAAGCCACCGGCTTCCATGTCCTGTTGAGTCAAGCAATTGACTCGAACAACAATGCGCTCCTTTTCTTCCTTCGGAGCAAGATTCGCACCTGCGACAACAGCACAGAACAAGAGTAAGGCCAGCAGGCTCACCCGAAGAACTAAGCTACGACCCGAAAGAAGGACCAACTTACACTGCAGCTGCTCGGACAGCCGACCCAGCTCCGCCATCAAGTATTCCTCTCTGGCTGCACTACGGTCTGCCTTGGACTTCCAAACGTCAGCACGACCGCGTAGCCCAAGCAAATCCCTCTCCAAGCTGCGTACACGATCCCGAAGAAAAGCGAGCTGCGAGGTATCATCCAACGATGCTCGCAAGGGCCTTTCAGATGAAGTACCAACTGGGTCAACACCCGAAGGAACCTAAAGCAGAAGAAAAAGAAGGCACACCGATACTCAGCCAAAGATAAAAGCCCAACTCGGAGGAATTCATTAAATAAGGCCACTGCGTGGCTCAAGAATGGTGCTACAAAAGATATTTACAGCAAAAATAAACTACATACTACCCTACATCTCCTATGCCTAAGGCGTAGGACACCGAGTCGCCTCAGAGCCAGACTGCCTAGCTTTGGCCTCGCCCTGCTGCCGCAGCGCGTACTCAGACAACAAGTCAATGAGCTTGGGCCCATATCGTCTGCAGCGAGCGGAGTAAGCAGCGAAGGCTACCTCTGATCCATCCGCAGCCGTCGGCATCCGAGAAGTGATCTGGGGCAAGTCCAGCTCCGCCCCAGCCGCCATGGCCATCGCCAGCCCGACGGACGCGCCGATGCCCTTCTGCTTGCGCTTGTACGCTGCAGGCGCTTCGGCCGACAGAGCCTCTGCCAGAGCACCCACATCTTCAAAGGTTGCGCCCTTCGGGAAGAACTCCTGGTAGAAGCGACCAAGGACCTCCTTCGCCTTGGCAAGGGAGTTGACGACGGTACTGCAGCGGTCTTCGACCGCCACAGTGGCATCATCCAGAGCACTCCCGTGCTCCAGAGCACTACGGTCGAACTCGATGCCTGCGGCATCTGAGACAAAACAGAAAAAAAACACAGAAGCAAACACAACATCAGCACACGAAGACGCTCGGGGGCTCCCCCCGTGACATGAAGCAGACAAACTTACGTGCTCCGAAGACGAACCCGCAGGCCCGCCTGCGACATCCTGAGGCGCAACCACCAGCCTCTCTTGCACAAGAGGAACTGGCGCAGCACCACCCGAAGTCGCCACCGCCTGCGGAGGGGGCGACGCAATGTTCGACTCCCCCATCATCTCGCGCACTCCATCACTCGAGCCATCGGAGGATTGCCTGAATACGAAGCCAATCAACACAGGCGCAAAAATAGCAAGTGAAGACAACAGTGGCAACAAGAACACTCACGAGCCCAACGCGCTCAGGTCGAAGATAGGAGAAGCCCTCTGGGCCCTCTTCTCCTCCTTCTTCTCCTCCTTCTTCTCTTCCTTCTTCCGCTTTGCTGGCGGGTGTGGAGCAACAGCTCGCAGAGGAACGGCAGGAATGGGAGAAGACGAACCCCCCTGAACATCATCATAACGCTCAAGACCCCGAGGATTTCTGGGAGTCGGAGGAGTCGAGGCATCCGAAGACTCGCCCGAGCTCCGTGATCGCTTACTCGAATGATCTTCACTCGATTCGTCGGCATCCTCCACCGGAGATCACGCCGAAGGAAGCTCGGACACGGAATCCACCACTTCATTATCCGGGGCATTCGGATACCTTTCGGGCAATGGTGGCGCCATGCCTGGCACTTTGAAGCTCTACAAGATGAGAAGAAACTTTGTTAGCAAACAAAGGGCACAAGTACACAACTGACAAAACATAAGGGAAGCACTACATGCGCAAATCTACACCTTTGGCACGGCCAACATCGACGAAAAGGGCGGAGTCAACGACTTCCCCGGGATTTCCTCGTCGGCCTTGAACTTCAACATCACGCGAAGAGCCCTGTCAAGTTCCACCTCGGAGATTTTCTCACTCGAAACCCTCGTCGGATCACGGCGCCCAGAGTAAAGGAACATCGGATGCGCCCTCGCCTGGAGCGGCTGCACCCGACGCTCAAGAAACACTTGGATAATGTCGACACCGTTCACCTCCTTCTCAGGAATCAATTGGAGCTCCTCCACCCGACGGTACAAGGCCTCTATCTCCGCCACCTCACCGTCTAAGATCTGATTTTTCCAGGACCTCTTCTTCACAATCAACTGGGAGGGGTCAAAAGGAACAAGACCAAATTCTTGCCCAGGCAGCACGGAGTCACGAATGTAAAACCATTTCCTCCGCCAGTACTGGACAGATTCGGACATGGAGAAGGAAAAGAATTGGACATTGGGACTAAGAGAGATGATGAAACCCCCAATGGGATACACACCATCCGAACCAGACTGCCTCCTCACGGAATACAGCTTCCGGAAGAGGCCAAAGTGCGGCTCAATGCCAAGCCAACACTCGCAAAGAGTGATAAAACACGCAATGTGGAGAAGGGAGTTGGGAGACAGATGATGGAGTTGAACCCCATAGAAGAAGAGCAGTCCACGAAGGAAGTCATGGACTGGATACGAAAACCCACGCAAAACAAAGGCAACGAACATAACCCGGTACCCAGATGGGGGACGGGGGATTACCTCATTGCCGGGGAGTTTCACGGCCGTCGCGTCCTGCGGGATTAGGCTCCGCTCGCGCAGCTTGTGAAGATCGCTCTCCCGCGTCTCTGATCGCCGCCAGCCACCATCGGTGACACGAGCAGCGGCAGCGCCCTTCTTGCCTCCGGCAGCGCTGGTCCCAACTGCAGATGAGGATTTCTTCTTCCCCATGGCGCTACGGCGGTGGTGGCGTTGCCAACGATGAAGACAAAGGAAATGCAAAAGGAAATCTCAGCACGCAGCAAGAATCGCTCGAGCGCAAGGAAGCAATGGACAGATGAACTGCTGTGGTAAAAGACATACCACGATTTCACCACGGATTATAATAGCAAAGACGACGCACGCTAGCCGTCCATCGAGAAGACCTAACGCCAACGGCAGATCCGGCCGTACACGTGTCAGCACCAAAACGAACCGTTGTTCCCACGACGTCCACTACGCGTGGAAATCGAGGAAACACCGTAATCATCCCCACGCCACGCGTGACCGGTCAATTCAAAGTCAGGAAGTGGGACCCACACTTCGTCAAGTCAAGTCATCTCTGGCGCAGCAGACGCTTGAGGTCATTGATCGTCAGCACTGATGTCATCAAAAGCTATACTAGCACCAAACTTCGGCTACACAGCTAAGAGTACTCACTCGAATCTACGATTCGACTAAATACTCGGGGGCTACTCCTATCAGGAGCGCTAGTCGCGCACCCGATGTACTTCGGGTCAGCGGTACGCCCACGTGATTTTCCCACTACCGTTGCATGATACAAGACTCGAGTCTCTGCCCGAGTCTACGACTCCGCCAGACACTCGGGGGCTACTCCAAACTGGAGCGATGGCCGTTCACACACAAGAGCTTCGAGTCCTACGTCGAGTCCACGACTCCACTACAGACTCGGGGGCTACTCCCATAGGGAAGAAGGATTTCAGCATCCGAAAATTTTCGAGTCCTACGGACTAAACAACTGAGCAATGCTTGCACTAAAAGTCTCCGCTCGAGTCTACGACTCGAACAGACACTCGGGGGCTACTCCCATAGGGAGCGCTTGTCGCGCACCCTATGAAATCTTCGACTGCGATCTTCCGGATCCACATGCAAAAACTTTTCGGCAACTCTGCCCCAATTAATGCTAAGTGAGTAACATCCTCCTTGGCCACCCGAAACACCTCCGCGGTGATAAACATTCGGATGCTGCGTCTGCGACGCAAAGATAAGACCTACAGATACCATCTGATGGCCTGGCAACGCACCTGACTGTGCTCTGCTAGTATAAATCCATGCCAACAGGTGTGATGAAAAATCCCGACGGACGCGTTGGGTACATCATTTAAAATCACTGGAATTCCACTCCTGTAAGTCCTCCGCGGCCTGAGTCGAATTACGCCAGCATATGTTCCGGGTTCGAGTCGAGGGACTCGCACCTGAGGAAGATCGTGTTGTTTTGTCCTAAGACGATTAACTGACCCTGATCCGTCGGGTGAGTCAGGCACATGCATCAACAATCCCTACACATTCTCTTGAAAGACAGAGTTACACCCGAAGGATTGAAGAGTCCTCAGCCGAATCCACGATTCGACTGAACACTCGGGGGCTACTGACATGGTTATACCCGACGGGTACATAACTTCAGCATACCTGGTCCAGCCCAAGGAAGGCCCACAACAGACATACGCTGGCCCATGAAGATTTTCGGGTGGCCAAGGCCCATGACGCCTTCGGATCCTTGGAGAGCAAGACTAGAGTTCGAATACAACTTGTAACCTACTCGTATCGGTACCTGAGACCTAGCCTCCTCATATATAAAGGCTAGGAGGGGCCAACGACCAGGACAGATCCATACTTTTCATACACGCCTCCACGCCAGATCGAATCTGCGCATCCTGTAACTTTCGGTTCCGCCGTAATCAAAGAGCAGACAAGCAGGAGTAGGGTTTTCCCTCCGGGGGCCTGAACCTGGGTAAATCTCGTGTCCCCTGGTTGCTTGTCTGTTAACCGTGCCACGATCTCTAGCATCCCCATCTTCTCCAAAACCCAAGTCCATAACAATGGGCATTGACGAGATTAAACCTCGTCACAGACCCAGCACGCGCCCGCACCCTTCCATCGACAAGTCCCCGGGCCCATCCCGTTCCTGTCCCGCTCGCGACCACCACACGTCCCGACCCTGTCTCCCTCGCCTCTTTACAACTCCCGAGATGCCGCCGCCGCCTGCATCGCTTCCCCTGCTCTCACCTCGCCGAGATTTCCTAAGGCAACCTCCACTCGCCTCCGGCCACCCTTCTTTGTCCCTGTATTGACCCCGACCTCGACCGGCCACCGTCCTCGCCCCCGGTCCCCCCTCGCCGTGACACCCAGCAGCGCCGCCGTGCTACCCATCGCCCTCACCGCTCGGCGCCGCCCCGATCCCCTCTGCCCACGAGGCTTTTCCATGTGCGTCGCCCTGGCCTCGCCTCTCCCCGGAGCCGGCCGCTGCCTGCGCCCGCTTCCCGGCCCTGCCTTCCTCTGCCCGCCTGACGCTGCCCGGAGCTCTGTCACGCCTCCTCACCGTCAACCCCGGCCGTGTCCGTGCCTCTGCGTCGCCTCGCTCCTCCGCCGTCGTCCCGTGCCCCCACGTCAGGCCGCCGGCCCTCGTCCTTGCCGCCACGGCTACTAGACCCTCTACAGTGGACGCGCTCGTGTTTGCCCCATGTACTTCCCTGCTTGTGGTGCGGAGACGCTTTTCTTGGTATCTCCTGCTAATACACTACAGTGTATTTGTTCCAGATGGTTTCTACCCTATGCGTTTATGCGTATATCCCTGGCATTTGACTCAAGGCTCCTATGTTTCTCTTCTTCGGTCCAGGTTCCCTGACTCACGATGTGAAGATATGGAGTGGTGATACTCTCTATGGTGTAGTGATGTTTAGAAGACGGTGATGCTCCGGAATCGATTTGAAGAGCCATGATTCGCTACACGCGTCCAAGATCTTTGGATCCCAAACCCTCGGAACGCCATGACCTCCTTCACAGACCCCATGCCCGAAGACCGAACCCCGGACCAAGATCGTCGAAACCCATGTGTGACCTTTTCCCGAGCCCCTATTTTATAAATCACCAACTATATAAATTGTTGCATATTTAATTGTCATACTCGCATGCATATTGATGTGGTTTGGGGGCATTATGCCGATTCACCTCAGAATTAAATATGGGCTCCATATGCGGACAAATCTCGTCTAATGGTCTCATTTAAATTTGTGTAGCGAACCGGTAACTTATCTTGCCCTGTTAATACAACATTTAAATTGCGGGGTATCTAAACAATTTGAACCTATTAAATAATTGTCGGGACCCCGGTTCCGTTTAATATGGCCTAATTGCATCGCACCTTTGACATGCCATACATCATACATGCATCATGCCCGATCTTCTGTCGTAGTATTAAATAGTATATTCGATGTTTCTTCTAGTGTTTTGCTTCTTCACGGATTAGGCCGATGAGTTGATGCGAGTGTCGGCCCGATCTTCAGATAAACCTTCGACAATGTTTTCAGGCGAGCATTCTCCCCCTTTCTACCTATCTTACTTTTATAGTCTTTATTTCCTCCTGTTGATCTATTGCTATCTGTGTTGTGATGCTCTAGTTTTCGTACCCGTGATATTCCTTGCAGCCTTATATTGCCTTGGACACATCCTATTACCTGTTGTCTAGTAGATAGTCGGCCTTGCGTGTCGTAGTTTCTTGCTCAAGTGCTGTTGCGTGTCGTCAAGTACTACAATTGTTGGAAGACTGCCATATGCTTTATGTTGGAGATGATTATGACTTTAATTACCGTTTAATAACTAAAACTGAAGTAAGTAAAAAATGCAGAGGCACAGGTGGGCAATAGATGTTATTTGGTTTTTAACCGTCCACTTGTGTCCCGTAGGACCCCGAGTACTTGATACCTGTTCTTTGAATATTCGCACTATCCGCATGTGGGACCATGAATCCCCCTAGCCAGAGCTTGAGTCATATTTATTTCTTGGGGCCACAAAGTAGTTTGGGGCTTTATTACTATCCTGTACTTATGCCATGCTTTACTGCTTATTTACGATTGCGCGTGGAGCGCCTGTACTGTTTAGGAACAAATGTGGAATGTTTTCGCGGTATCGACAAGCCCAGTCACACTTTCGGGTTCCCGGTCATTTACAGCCATTGGCACAAACCTCTGAGTCCGTCTCGGAGCCGGCCAACTTCATCGCGGGTAGCTTGGTGGGGTGGCCCCCTGAAATTTATATGAATCTTGCAATTGCTCTGTCGTGATGCCTCGTTGGGTTTTTATTGGTTTTTCTCGAGGTTGATCGTGCATGTGTTGCTATTTGTGCCCCCCTGCAGGGTAAAACTTTCTGAAAGCCGTGTCCGTGGTTATGGATGACTTGGAGCATAGTATCTCGATCATAGACAACTATAACTAAAGTAGTGCTATAAATTTGACTTTATAATGACTAGTAATCAGCTTCACTATAATGGAATGGCTAAATAAAAGTACCAACAACTACTGGGTTTTGCGATGCCTCATGCTATATGTATCTGACTAGTAAGTACTACAACTACAACAGAATGGTTAACTAAAACTCCCCACTACTTATTATATCAGGATGACTCATGCTATCTATATCTGACTAGTAATTGCCGCAACTATAACGAAATGAATAAAACAGCCAACGGTGTGAGTTCCTCGGTTGACCTCCTCGGTTGGTATCGAGGGGGAATACCAGGATGGGTATGTTTGGTGTTAGAATCAGGTTGGATCCGAGTAGGTTTTTCTTATCCCTATCTGATAGCCGCCAGTTGTATTGAGTCTCTATAGGTTGTTTAGTGCATGCTGCGCTGCCGCTTTAGTCCACCATACCTATGTAGGCGAGGACCGCCGAATTCTAGTCTCGCCGTGTACTGGCCTCAGTACTGACCGCTCTCTTTTTCCTTTGCCCTTTGTCGGCACCCCTTTTGTTTAAGCAGGTTTTGAGATCGACGTCGTTAGCAGGGTTACCCTTCCGGCTTGGCCTGGGCAGGGTTATGGACGCCATTGGTTATTCTTCAGGGCTCTTAGCTCAATTTGCATCTTGTCCGTACTCGGACGCTATATCGTTTTAAAGGTGATTTGGATCTTTGTATTGTACATCTGTATTCTTGACTCATTGAGTCGTTGTTGTATATATGTTTTGTGGGTTCCATCGAGGACTATTGTGCAATGATATTACTTCATTTTCCACCCGCACGAAAGTGCCTGGTGGGCACCTTTGAATCGTTTCTATGCGGGTTTGGCGGGAAGCACTAAAACTTGCATAGGGCCGATTCTGAGGGTGTTACATGTCACCCTACGGTTCGCGAACTATGCAGACATGATCGAGACACCTCTGCGGTCAATAACCAATAGCAGGATTTGGAGATCCATGATGGCTCCCACATATTCAACAATGACTTCATGATCGAATGAACCATTCACATACGATACCAATTCACTTTTTCACGCGATACTTTACTTATCCAAGGTTTGATCGTTGGTATCTCTATACCTAGTTCAACCTTGTTACTGATAAGTACTCTTTACTCGTTCCGTGATATGACATCCCTTGTGACCTAGTCACATGCTTGCAAGCTATTTGGATGACATTCCACCGAGAGGGACGAGAGCATATCTATCCGTCATATGGATGGACAAATCCCACTCTTGATCCATGCGCTTCAACACATACTTTTAGAATACTCAATGCCACCTTTATAACCATCCAGTTACGGAAGTGGCCTTTGATGTCATCAAAGTACTCATCCGGTGACGATGATTAACATGATCTCATGGTCGAAGGATTAGGTTACTATGTATCTGAAAGTTTATAGCAAAACGAACTTAATGACTTGATCTAATGCTATGATTACTATGGGTGTGTGTATATCACATAAGTCTCCTAATGATATGACCTTGTTATTAATAACATCCAATTTTCATGATCAGGAAACCATGATCATCTATTAATCAGCAGGCTAGCTTAACAGGAGGCTTACTAGGGACTCTTTTATGTTTACAAAACACACAAGTATTAATGTTTCCTGTTAATACAATCATATCAAATATTCAAAAAAATACAATCATAGCATGGGATGTAAACATTTATCATAAACACAAAAATATAATAATAACCACTTTATTATTGCCTCTTGGGCATATCTCCAACAATACCGTATGCCAACATACGCAAGGCGGCGGTTAACTTCTTGTCGGGGGATGACCCCCAAATGGGGCGAGCTAGGCCTAAGCATGCCAACTATAGGAGCAACTGGCCGGATGGCCGTAAGACAATAGAGTCCCAGCCGGATGGATCATCCCACACGGCTGGAGCTCAACCTTTCCCGACTGGCCCGTCTAGCCGGATAGCCGGAAGAACCGGTTGCGTGGCCGTTTCCACCTGGCCCACCTCGGATTCGAAGGGGAGATACGAAGGGGGTGATGCTCCTTGTGGGGAACGCCTCTGGATCCTCCCGTCACCAGATAGGCTGGCGCGCCACTCTGCCGGTGCTACCAGACAAAGATAAAGCAGCGTTGTCGGCTGACCGCTAAAGGAGTCCTGAGTGACCGTTAAAGCTAAGGGTGACGCCCAATGGAAAGCACTGGGTCACCATAGCATCGTCCCCTCCTGTACTGAGAGGCTGACTGGGTCCTAGTCCACCGGCTAGACCCTGCAGCCGGCCCGCTTTGTAAACCCAAAGCCCAAATAGTAAACCCTAGAGCCCACATTGTAACCTACCTCTCCTATCTAGTATATAAGGGAGGGTAGAGCTAGGGTTCTAGGTATATTCACATTCAGTAGAGTTTTCCTCTAGTCCATTTTCTTTCTCTAGATCTCGATAGTAGCTAAGGAAACAACTCCAGGAGAACTTGTATTGGGCATTCGCCCCCCATATAGTAGTTCTTGCAGGAGTAGGGGCATTACCTCACAGAGAGCGACCCCAAACCTAGGTACATCGTTGTGTTTGCAGTTTCCTGTATCCAACCCGTTGCGTGAGCCACCGATTGCATGACACCATGCATGAGCAAGATCAAGATCCCTCACTGCCTCCATCTAGCACCTCCGCGCCCCCGTCGTCACCAAGGCAGATCTGACAGCGGCCCTGGCCACGCTGGAGGCTACACACCAAAAGCTCTTGGAGGAGGAAAACAAGGTCGCTGCCGCCTAGCATCGGCTAAACGCCACCATGAGCGAGTACAATATCACTCACAGCTTCAATTGGAAGATCCAGCATCGAGGCCGCGACCTTGCGTCGGAGCTAGACCGCACTATGGTCTCACGCGCGAACATGGTCCAGCCTGTCTATAGCACCCCTGCAAAGAACATGAGGGCGGCGGAGGCGGCTGATACGTCCAAAACGTATCTAATTTCCCAAACACTTTTGCTATTGTTTCTCCTCTAAACTTGTGTGATTTGGATATAACTAACACGGACTGACGCTGTTTTCAGCAGAATTACCTTGGTGTCTTGTTTTTGTGCAGAAAATCGACTATCAGGAAAAATCCCGGAAAATATGCCAAAAATTATATTTCACCAGAAGACCCACGAAGCCAGAAGACGAGACAGAGAAGGGGCTTGGGGGGGCCACCCCCTGCCCGCGCCTAGGGGGTGCAGCCACCCCAGGCACCCCCTCGGGTTCCCTCTGCACCTATAAGTTGCCTTTCGACCTAAAAACAGAGGGGGGTTCGATAGTTTTCTAGAAAGAGTTACGCTCCGCCGCCGCCACCAGAAACCAAGATTCGGATCCAGAAACTCCGTTCTGGCAGCCTGCCGGGACGGGGGATTTGGAGAGGATCATTGCCATCGTCATCACCAATGCATCTCCATCAACCACCAATGTTTCCCCATCCATGAGTGAGTAATCCCCCGCTGTAGGCTTGGGGATGGTAGGGATTGGATGAGTTCTATCATGTAATCAAATAAGATCTGTTAGGGCATAGTGCCTAGTATCTCTATTAGTGCTATTTGACTTTGTTGCAACTTGTTGTGCTTAATGCTTGTCACTAGGGCCCGAGTGCCATGATCTCAGATATGAACTTATTATTGAATCATTATGATAGTATTGTTTGTGGTCTTATCTGCAAGTTGTGTACACATATCATTGTTCGGATCCAAAGGCCCCAAAGTGACAATAATTGGGACAACCAGAGGGGATGACTATGGTGTGAGGATCACATGTGTTCATGGAGTGTTAATGCTTTGCTCTGGTGCTCTATTAAAAGGAGCACCTTAATTGCTAGTAGTTCCCTAGAGGCCCGCTGCCACGGGCTGGCTGGACAGAAGATGTTGTGCAAGTTCTTATTGCAAGCACGTATGACTATATTTGGAGCACATGCCTAGGATTGTTTAGTACTTGGATGCTTGTTATTATTTATCTGCAATGCCCTAGGTCTTGAAGTTACATGTTTAGACTCGTCCATGCAACGCCGTCCATCCATCCCTATGCCTACCGCACTCGAATACTACTGTTACCGTTACTGTTACTATTGCTCCTGTTTCACTGTTGTTATCGCTGTTGCTTTCCTGTTGCTACTACAAACTATTGCTACTGATGAACTTCTGTGAGCAGGAACTATTTCCAGGTGCAGCTGAATTGACAACTCAGTTGTTAAGGCTTGCAAGTATTCTTTGGCTCCCCTTGTGTCAAATCAATAAATTGGGTAATACTACCCGTGAAGATAGTTGCTATCCCCTACACTTGTGGGTCATCAAGACTATTTTCTGGCGCCATTGCCGGGGAGCATAGCTTTATTTGTAAGTTCACTTGGATCTATTATTGTTCACTTCTACTACTTTCATCACGGGGAAGTCTCGTGATGGAAAGTTCCCTATTTTACCATCCACTATAGGAAGAGGTACAGTCCTAAACACCTGTGTTGCTCTTGACTCACCGTCTGTTATAAGTAAGCTTGTCACACCACCACCACATACTCATGCTACACACTGCTACTACTGCTGAATCTGAAACTGCTTTTGATGCTCATGATGTTACTTCTACTGTGCTTGATACGAGTGGTTCATTAGGTCCTTTTCTAGATGCTACTATGGCTAGTCTAGGAAATACCGAAACTCCTAGTGAAGACACTGTTAGACCCGTTAGCGCACCTGAGTCTAGTGAGAGTTATGATATTAATAATGGTTACATTGAGTTCACTGATGAATTTGTTGAAGAGTGCCGAAACACGCATGGTACTAGTGCTATTAAGAGTCTCCTTGCTAGGCGTACTATTATGCCTAAGTTGTCCTCTTATCCTAAGTTTGCCACTTCTCCCATAGATATTAAAGATAAAGATTATGATTTCTCTCTTGATTTATCTTATTTGGATATTGTTGAGAAAGAACCTTTTTGTGGGACTGAAAATGAGAGTGCTATGGCTCATATGAATGAGCTTTCTACTATGAGTGCTTTGTTCTCTGATGATTTTAAGATGCGTAAGTACTTTGTTACTAAGATCTTCCCTTTTTCACTAAAAGGAGAAGCTAGGGCTTGGTTTAATAGATTACCTACTGGTTCCATTGATAGTCCTGATTGCTTGACTGCTTATTTCTTCTAGAAATATTTTCCTCCCAGTGCTAGACATGCTGCTTTGCAGAGACTTTTTGATTTTAAATAGGGAGAAGAAGAGAAATTGCCTGAGTCATGGACAAGGTTCTGTTCCTTGATTCATGCACATCCTGGATGTCCATTGCCTAAGTATGAGATTCTTGATATTTATTATAATGGACTAAATAATGATTCTAGGACCTACCTAGATAGCTTTGCTGATTGTGTTTTCAGGAAAAGAAATCCTATAGATGCTGAAGAAATAATGGCTAAGATAAGCAAGAATTATGATGATTGGACTTCAACTGAGCTAAATACACCTGAGCATATTACTCCCGAATCAGTTGTTACTGAACCAGTTCCAACACCAACACCAAAGAAGAGGGGAGTTATTGCATTAAATGATGAAGTGATGAAGGAAGCTAAGAAATGTCTAAAGGAGAAAGGTATTAGAGATGAAGATGTGAAGAATCTACCTCCTATAGAAGAATTATGTAAGCCAATTCCCCACTCATCCACTATTGAGGTACACTCTCTCCACTTTAATGAAGGGGATATTCCCTATGGTAAGCCTCCTGGTCAATGCTTAGAGGATCTTGACACATTTATTGTTAAACAAGGTAATTTTAATAAACAAGTTAAGAATCATTTATTGGAAAACTCTAGAGCTATTCATGAGTTGAAAGATATTGTGGAAAGAACTTCTAATGATATTAAAATGCTTTGTAAACATTTTCAAATGGTTCAAACCCAACTTGATCAACTTGCTAAGGTACAAAAGGATATGCTAGTTAATGCCTTAGGAAATAAACATGCTTATGGAATTATAACTAGGAGTGGTATAGCTGCTCAAGATCCTTTATATCCTGAAGGACACCCTAAAAGAATTGAGTAGGATTCTCAACAAGGTGAGAATAGTGGTAGTCCTCGTAAGAGAAAGAAAAGGAAACATAAAGTAGTTGAGGAACCACTTGAACCTGCTATAGATCCTAATAGTATATCTGTCTCTGATGCTGAAACTGAGAGTGGTAATGGTAGTAATGATGCTCCTGATAAGGAGGAAGTTGAGGAAGAACCTGAGAAGCACACTAAAACACTAGGTACACAAAGGAATATTTTATTGCTAATAAACATGGTAAAGAGAGAACCTTGGGTGCAGAAACCTATGCCTTTTCCAGGTAAGAAACACAAGTAAAAGGAGGAAGAACACTACAACAAGTTTTGTGAGTGGATGAAACCTTTATTTTTGCAAATTTCTTTGACTGATGCTATTAAGTTGCCTCCTTATTTAAAGTATATGAAGGATATTGTCTCTAATAAAAGGAAGATTCCTAATGAGGAGATTTCTACTATGCTTGCTAATTATTCCTTCAATGGTAAGGTTCCAAAGAAACTTGGTGATCCAGGTATACCAACTATTCCTTTCTCAATTAAGAATAATTATGTTAGAACTGCTTTATCTGATTTGGGAGCTGGAGTTAGTGTTATGCCCTTTTCTCTCTACAAGAGACTCCAGCTAGAAAAATTGATACCAACTGATATATCTTTGCAAATGGCTGATAAGTCAACTACTATTCATGTTGGTATATGTGAGGATGTTCCTGTTCAAGTGGATCATAATTGCTTGGTTTTAACTGATTTTGTTGTGCTTGAAATGCCTAAAGATGATAATATGTCTATTATTCTTGGGAGACCTTTTCTTAATACTGCAGGTGCTTTCATTAATTGTAATCAAGGAAAAGTAACATTCAATATTAATGACAAAGAGAATACTGTCTATTTACCCAAGAAGGTTGCTAAAAGCTATTGCCTGAATTCCATTGAAAATATTGAGAGCATCAAGGTTGGAGAAATATATTGTCCCATTCCATAGGAAAATTTTGAAACTATTATGATTGGGACCATTGCTATCAAGTATGAGGTAACATAATCACCTTGTGGATTGCAAAGTTTTGTTTCATATAAGATTGTTTTGGTAACAAGACTTGATCAACCTTGTTAACAAAAGGATTTTAATGAACAAAATAATGTTTTCACTGTGGTTATACTTGCTTTCTTTTACTTTTCTCCTTCCTAGTATTTGCCTTTCTTTTGCTAGCTTTGGTTTTGTTAGTTGTTTGCTTGTTAGTTTGTCTTAGAGCTCCTGTAGTTTGGCTTTTGCTTCTTCTGAAAAAACTGTTTCTGCGAGAAAATCAATTTTCATACCCTGAAAATTGGCCAAAAATAAAGTTTCCCAAAAAATCCCAGAAAATTCAAAATATTTTTTCCTCGAAAAAGGGGGCAGAGAGACACCTGAAGTGACCCATGGGGACACCCCAGGCCACCACACCCATGGTAGGCGCGGCCTACCTGTGGGCGGCGCCTGGGGGGTCTGGCCCACCTGGGCCCCTCTAGGCTGCCTCCTCAAAGCCATCTTCTTTCTCTCTCCCAAAAACACCGGAAAACTTGCTCAAGCTCGAGTTCTTGCTGTTCTTGCTCGCGATTTTCGATCTCCTTGTTTAGCCCATCTTAAGTGCTGATTTTTGGAGAGATTGCTCCTTGGTATGTGCCTCCTCCACTTGTCTAATTGGATTTGTGATTGGTAGATTGTATCTTGAGTATTTTGCTGCTATAGGTGACAGGTTGTTTGAGCTTGCATGCTTGTTCTATGCCTAGAAACTTTATTCTTATGCATGTGTAGTCCTCTAGCAAGTTCCTATAGTAGTTGCTCATCATTTATCAACTTGGAAATCACTTGGTTTGGTGCTTGTCTAAAATTTCAGAAAAGAGAGGTCATGGACCACCACACATTTGGTGAAATATTTGAGGGTGATGAACCTAGAAGGGCAAGGCTTCCAAGATCATCCACTAGTGTCAGGACCTCATACAATGAGGATCTCATCACTCCACGATTTGGTGACGAGGGAGATGAGGGGGATGCGCATCCGTCCACCTTTCCTTGCCAAACCTTCTTGCGTGCTGATGAGATTCTTGATGATTTTATGACCTTGGTTCAGAGGGCTGGTCTAACGAGTCTTATGAAGGATGAAAGCGCGCAATATGCTACGCTCACCAAAACATTTGTGGAGAGTTTCTCCTTTACTAACAGTGTGTTCCATCCAGATGTTTCTTTCAAAGTTTATGACAGGTCTTACCATATGACATTGAAGAAATTTTGTGGGGCTCTTGGACTTGGTACAACTGGGTCAGCAAAGAAGATTCCAGCTCAACCCACTGATTTGTTGGAGCTTTACCGAGGAATAACCAATGATGATAACCGTAGAGCTCAACAGGGAAAGATAAGAAACATTCAGCTTCCAGCCATCAGGTACTTCGCTTACTATCTTGCCACTAGTGTTCTTGGTAGGGAGAACACTAGTAATATTTCCAGCTATCATTTGGCTTTCTTAGATTCTGCGCTAAACAATGAAAACAAGTACAATCTTGGTTCTCTCATTGGTCGTCGCTTAACCGCTAAGGGACCCATTTATGGGGGAATTATTGCCACGCGTGTTGCTGCTGCCTTGGACATTGCTGTTGATCCAAATGATACAGTCTTGGCTCCTGAGAGTCTTGATCTTTCTGCCATGAAGGCACATCACTTTGTCACCACTAGCTCTACCCTTGAGAACTTGGTTTATAGAATGCTGTTTATTGACGGGGAAGAGAGAGAGATCCCTCTACCCCAAACCACTTTGTTCAGTATTTCTCAGGGACCCTTGTCACGCTCCAAGGAGGAGATGGATGATTGTCGCGCTCTCTTAACTTCCATGGGAACTATCAGGAGGAAGCGCCCTCATATGACCCCGTTGTACACTACACGGTGGAGTCCTCGAGCTCGTACCAGGACGAGGGAGCCTCCTCGTCATACTACGGAGGTGCATCTACTTGGGCACCATGGGATTGAGCCCCACTTAGGCCAAAAGCCTAAGCTTGGGGGGAGGTATACCAATGTCACACTCATATATGTATCATGTTCGGTCGGTTCTTTGTATATCCATTGTTTCGCTTTATTTTTGGTTTTTGTTGCTGCTTTCTCAAAAACACAAAAATACCAAAAATATTTTAGTTGTTTCTCTTGGTTTGTTTCTTTGTTTCTTTGCTTTGGTTTGCCTTAAAAGAAAAATCCAAAAAGATTTTGCTTTGTTTGGTTTGCTCTGTTTTTGTTTGGTTTTGCTTTTTCTCCTTCTATTGAAAAATCGAAAACACCAAAAATATTTGTTGTTCTTCTTTGGTTTTGTGAGTTCTTTGCAGGGTTCAACCGTCCTCAGTGGACTTTGGTTTCATGTTATTATTCAAGTCACACAAGTGAAGGGAAATAATGAAGATTAAGACAACTTGAGGTGTGGTAAGAGGCTAGTAACAAACTCTATTTGTTTCATTTTTGTACATATACTCATCATTGTGAGCATGCTTAGCCTGTTTGTGTAAGGTGTATGTCATTATGGATGCTTAATAGTTCTTGCTTGTCTATGACTAGCTCCAGTTTGCTAATAGTTTGTAGCATGTCATATGAATGTTTGGTTGCATTGTTTTATTCATATTTTGGTATGATATTGTGGTATCCTCCTCTGACTGTTCATATGAATCGACTTGGCACATGCTCACGCATGCATATGACTAATCAATAGTCAGTAAGCCTTGATGATTTATTTTGCCTTAGTTCTTGTATCACTTTCATGCCATAATTAGTCATGTTTTGTTGCAAGCATGATTATGACAATTATTGCTCTCTCGTTTGTCGCTCCCTCTCTTTTGCTAGCCTTCACTTGCACTGAGTATGAGCTCTACCTGTGCTTCCACCTCCCCAAAACCAATATTTCCAGTTGTGTCCACCATATCTACCTATTAGCATCATTTGCTATTTTAGTGCATATTCAATATGCCATGTTTTCTTCCAAATAAAATGTTTGTCTGTTTTGAGAAAGTTAGTTAGTAAAGCTCTCACGAACTTGATGGCGCACTTTATTCCTTGCACTTAATAATCCTGAACCATTGTGACTAGTCCATGAAAGTTATATGCTTGAAAACTATATGCTGGGAGTCAGCAGAACCGTGTTGTCACGAGGAACGCTTTCAACACCTTTTGGATATCCTATCCAGTTGATACTTTGCTCTTTTGTTTACGGATGTCGATAATGGGAAATAAAAGGGGAGCTTGTGAGTTCATGGAGTCTATACATTGTGTTAGATAAACGCCTGGGCCGCTAGCCTAAGCCATGCCTAATCATGGTGGAAACTTGCAGCATCACCATAATGAGCATCTATGAAGCATCCTCAATAAAAAGCTATGCATATGGTAAATAAAAATATTGCTGAGATGCTCATTGTCTGCTTGCCTTGTCATTTTGGTTATGGGAAAGCTCCTGTACCATGTGCAAGGGGTAACCAGTTGGCGGTTCTCTATGATACGCATGTATTTACAATGACAAGAACTTTCAGGTGACCAAAGTTGAGTGTCATGCAGAGCGGCCGTACTCAAGGGACTTGGGATTTCCAGTCTATGGTGTGTCAAGCATATAATTAAGAGTGGACCTCACTTTCACCTTAACCACATGAAGATGCCTATGATAGGGGCAATGAGATCTCAAAGCTAATGAGTACCTTCCTTTCAGCATTAGGAAGCCTTTCAAACTTTTCAAAAACCGTTTTCACAACCTTGTTGAGTCACCACTTATTTTATGAGCACCTTCTTGAGAGAAACTTGGTTAATTATGTCATGACATTGATGCTTGTATCTATGATATCTTTACCTCTAGTATTCACTTGAACTTCAGAGGTGCCTTGGCATTTATATTGTGCTCTACAAACAAAGGCAAGCGAGATACCACTCTATCATACCTTACTATGAGCATTGCAATATTGCTTATGTTTATGTTTCATGCTACTTATTATTATTGAGTTTGTTTCTCTTCATAGCTTGCAATGACTATTGATTAGACTTAGTTGCATACTTCTTATTATGAATGGTTTAAGCATCTACTCCTGTGCTGAGAATATATACATCATATGAAGCAAATGTGTTCGTGAAAGTTCTTTTATCGCACTCAGTTTTCAACTAAATTGCTTGAGGACAAGCAATAAGCTAAGTTTGGGGGGAGTTGATACGTCCAAAACGTATCTACTTTCCCGAACAATTTTGCTATTGTTTCTCCTCTAAACTTGTGTGATTTGGATACAACTAACACAGACTGGCGCTATTTTCAGCTGAATTACCTTGGTGTCTTGTTTTTGTGCAGAAAATCAACTATCAGGAAAAATCCCGGAAAATATGCCAAAAATTATATTTCACCAGAAGACCCACGGAGCCAGAAGACGAGACGGAGAAGGGGCATGGGGGGCCCACACCCCTGCCAGGCGCGGTGGGCCCTGCCCCGCGCCTAGGGGGGTGCAGCCACCCTAGGCACCCCCTCGGGTTCCCTTTGCGCCTATAAGTTTCCTTACGACCTAAAAACAGAGGGGGGTTCGATAGTTTTCCAGAAAGAGTTCTGCTCCGCCGCCGCCACCAGAAACCAAGATTCGGATCCAGAAACTCCGTTCTGGCACCCTGTCGGGACGGGGGATTTGGAGAGGATCATCGCCATCGTCATCACCAACGCATCTCCATCAACCACCGATGTTTCCCCATCCATGAGTGAGTAATCCCTTGCTATAGGCTTGGGGATGGTAGGGATTGGATGAGTTCTATCATCTAATCGAATAAGATCTATTAGGGCATAGTGCCTAGTATCTCTATTAGTGCTATTTGACTTTGTTGCAACTTGTTGTGCTTAATACTTGTCACTAGGGCCCGAGTGCCATGATCTCATATCTGAACTTATTATTGAATCATTATGATAGTATTGTTTGTGGTCTTATCTGCAAGTTGTGTACACATATCATTGTCCGGATCCAAAGGCCCCAAAGTGACAATACTTGGGACAACCGGAGGGGATGGCTATGGTGTGAAGATCACATGTGTTCACGGAGTGTTAATGCTTTGCTCTGGTGCTCTATTAAAAGGAGCACCTTAATTGCCAGTAGTTTCCTAGAGGCCCCGCTGCCACGGGCTGGCTGGACAGAAGATGTTGTGCAAGTTCTTACTGCGAGCACATATGACTATATTTGGAGCACATGCCTAGGATTGTTTAGTACTTGGATGCTTGTTATTATTTATCCGCAATGCCCTAGATCTTGAAGTTACATGTTTAGACTCGTCCATGCAACGCCCGTCCATCCATCCCTATGCCTACCACACTCGAATCCTACTGTTACCGTTACTGTTACTATTGCTCCTGTTTCACTGTTGCTGTCGTTGTTGTGTCGTTGTTGCTGTTGCTACTACAAACTGTTGCTACTGATAAACTTCTGTGAGCAAGAACTATTTCTAGGTGCAGCTGAATTGACAACTCAGTTGTTAAGGCTTGCAAGTATTCTTTGGCTCCCCTTGTTTCGAATCAATAAATTGGGTAATACTACCCGCGAAGACTGTTGCGATCCCCTACCCTTGTGGGTCATCAGCAGCACCCGCCGAACTGAGGCACCTCGAGGGTGAATAACTTCATCGTCAACAGGAGCGTGTCCAGCTCCTTGTCGCCACTGCCAACAAGCAGTAGGCTGAGGGAGCCCCGAGCCAAGGAGGCAATAGCAGGGATATAATTCCTCGCCGAGTGGCGGACCCATCGGCTCCTGGAGGGAGCAGGCACTAGTAGGCTTCTTCGCCAAACAAGACGAGGCAAAATAGCCACCGGCATGGCGGGTCAGGAAACCATGGTCGGCCCAACCATGAGGTTGTGGTCACTAGCGGAAGTCGTGCCCCGGTTGACAGAGCCGGGCGAGGAAGGAAAATCTGCGCTCCTGAGGAAGGAGCCGGTGGGAGCCAAGCCCCACCAGAAACTCGTCTCTCGAGACGGCTCGGTCCCCGCAAACCAGCTGACGCATGTGAGCGCATCGATCTCCTGGTCCAGTCTGAAGGAAATATGCCCTAGAGGCAATCATAGAGATGATTATATTTCTAATGTATCCATGAGTTATTGTAATGTTCCTTGAATATCCATATCAGGCAAATTGTATTGATTGGCAATTATGTGAATTGTTTGTGAAACTCTTTACTTGTATGGTTATTTAATAGTTGTCCCTAGTCGGAGTTCATGTGAGGACACGTGTGAATATTAGACTAGCACATCGATTGGCTGATGACTATGTTTCGCAATTCATAGACATGGAGATGTCAAACCAATGATGTGGACACATGTTATGAACATGGGGTTGGACTGACCCAACTTGAGACTGGCAATTAGTTGCAGCTCTCTCTATACACATCGTGTACGTTTTGTCCTTAGACCTAAGATTGTCGCATGTACTTGAGATGTGGATCGACATACTTTGGGGCTATCAGACGCTACTCCGTAACTGGGTAGTTATAAAGGTAGCTTTTGGGTTTATCCTGAAGCATGCTGCATGGCATGGTCAATCAAGATGGGATTTTCCCCTCTCTACTTGAGAGAGATATCTCTAGGCCCCGCGAGTGATCGAATCCAGAAATGCATGGCCGTGCTACATATGGTTAAGAGTTAACCTAGTAAAGGGATTCCGAATCACAGTATCGAGAAAGGGAGGTCAGCTTGGAGCTAGATCAAATATCATGAGGCAAAGGGAAAGACATGTACTAAACCTTGTGATGGTTCGTCCGATATGATCTTTGTATAAGTTTAGGAGTTGGCACGTATTGTTAGAGTCCGCTACCAACTATTGACAGAATAGGTGTATTCGTGTCATGTCTATACGTATACGAACCTATAGGGTCACACACTTAAGGGGATGGAAGCCTAATGAGGATTGGATCCGAATTAGACCAGGCTTAGGATACTAATGGGCTGCTAATGTAGAAGCCCACTAGGGATGCCTATATAAGAGAGGGTGGGGCGTGTTGACCAGGGTTAGACCATTCCACCCAGTCGTCACACCTCACGCATGTGTCGCACGCGCGGACCTAGCAGTCCGGCGTCTGATGCTTCCACCCCGCACGTGTGGATACCTCGGAGGTGCTGCATCTGTGGCACTTGGATGAGCCACGCAAGGGGAGCTTCTCGTGGGACGAGGACAAGGAGGAGACGTGGAACGTCTGCACTGCCTCGACACGCTTCATCAATTCCGCAACTACGCGTCTAGTGGTAATCCCGTGATCTATGACAACAGTAATCCTGGTTTATGCGGTAGCAATTTTATGATTTGCGCTAGTGTAGCCTACCCGTATACCTTCACAGTCGTGCGTGATGGAAGAAGAAAGTCTGGCCGGCCCGAAATGCTTTGGCCCACGCATCCAGAATGAACCGTTTCCAAAGGGTTTTTTGCTCCCCAGAGACACGCCAAAGTATAACAACACCGTCCAGTCGGAAGACTGGTTGGTGGACTACATCACCCAGTAGGCATCACAGGCAGAAACCACCGGGTGGGCGTGCACTACGTCCCACTCATGCTCCTCGACTTGGCAAGAACATGGCTTAATATCCTCCACGACAACAACATCAACTCTCGGCTAAACTTCGAAGAGGCATTCGTCCACAACTTCACTGTCACCTACAAGCGGCCGGGTTGGCCTCGCGAGCTCGCCCTCCATGTCCAAGGCAAGACGAGTCCGATCATTCCTACCTCACCCGATGAATGAGCATGCACAACTCCTGTGAAGGGGTGCACGAGCATCAGGCGATCGACTTCTTCACCAATGGCTGCTGAGACGACACCATGCTAAAACACAAGCTCAGATGGGCGGATCCCCAAACCACGGCTCAGGTCATGGCCATTGCGGACAAGTACACCACCGCTGACGCGACAATGAAGAATCCCATCGTTGTGGAGGACCAAGGCCAAATCGTCACGGACGAGCCGGCGGAGCGGCACCAGCCGGGCGAGCATCACCACTCCAGGTGGCATGGCCAGACAACTGTCATGGCAAAGAAAGGATGACCAGCCGAATAACAGGAACGACACCAAGCAAGTGGAAGTAGTCCACAAGGATCCGGCTGTAGGCGGCAACCAAAGGCAGAAGCTGAATGACAGGCCCCCGTGGCCCAAGTACACCATGGAGTCCATGCTCGATGGACCATGCAAGTTTCACAGTGGAGGGAGCAAGGCAGACAACCACACGATGCGTCAATGTAGCTGGACAAAAAATATGGCCGAAGCTGGGGGACTACTACCACCACCCCCACCTCCTCCAGCCGGTGGCCCGCCGAACAACCGCGAACGCCAAAACCGACGGGATGACGATGATGATGGGTACCATCGCCAAGAGGGTAACTACCACATTTTCCTCACCAAGCCGAAAACCAAGCATAGAAAAAGACGGCATGAGGCAGAGGTGAACACTATCGTTCCCCCGGTTCCTCAGTACCTGCACTGGTCCAAGCAAGAGATCATATGGAGCAAGGAGGGCCTGTCGGCCATGTTGCCTAGCCCTGGTAGCTACGTGCTAGTCCTGGACCCCATCATCATCTCCAATAAGCGCTCCTGCAGATTTTCACGCGTCCTCGTCGATGGAGACAGGAACATCAACCTCCAGTACCGCAACACCCTCGACCGGCTCGACATCAGCGAGTCACAGCTTCAACCCTCCAGCACTTCTTTCTATGGGGCTGTTCCAAGTCCATCATACTCCCCAATCTGCAAGATCCAGCTGGACGTCATCTCGGCACAGAGAGAAACTTCAGTCGCGAGCCATCTGGTTCGAGGTGGTCAACTGATACGCCCAATTTGCATCACCATTATGTATCATAATTTACCTCTATTCATTGATATTTGTCTTATTATGAGGTATTACTTATGGATTCTCATCTGTTTATGCATGTTGGATGATTCTTGGAGGATGGACTGCTAGAGTCTGGATTCTAATGGAAAAGGAGGCATTTCGGTGCAATTTCGCGAAGATCAGAAAAATACCAGAAAAATATGGAAACATATTATTTTCCCAGATGATGAAGGAAGCCAGAAGGAGGAGCGAAGATGGGCCGCAGGGGCCCCACACCCCCTAGGCGCGAGCCCACCTGATCCCGCGCCTAGGGCAGGTGTGGCCCACCTGCCCGGCCTCCGACTCCGCCCCTTCGCCTATATCTTCCCTACGGAACCCTAAGCCTCGGGGGGCAACCACAGATAGATTTCCGCCTCCTCTAGGGGCGGAAAACACCGAGAGAGAAAGATCTCTCCGGCAGACAGATTTCTGCCGGGGGAATTCCTTCCTGGAGAGGGGAGACCGTCGCCATCAACACCATCGTCAAGCTAGGCTTCATCGGGATCATCATCATCATCCACACCATCATCTCCACCAGCACCATCATCACCACTCCATCCCGTTGTAACAGTTGTGTTGGATATTGCTTTAGTTCTTAGGGGAAACTTTCCCGGTGTTGATTACTATTGTAGTTGATGCTTGTGAGTGGAACCATTGGATCATTGTTTATGTTCAGATTGTTATCCATTATCATATCATCTTTGATCTTGATCCATATGATGTCTTGTGAGTAGTTCGTTTAGTTCTTGAGGACATGGGAGAAGTCATGTTGTTAGTAGTGAATCTGTGATGAGTTATTATTCAATGGTTTAGTATTTAAGTTGTGGTGATATTCTTCTAGTGGTGCCATGTGAACATCAACTACATGATACTTCACCATTTGTGGGCCTAGGGGAATGCATTGTGTATTTGGCTACTAATTGTGGTGTTGCTGGAGTGACAGAAACCTAAACCCCCGTTAGGACACCTTTGCACAAGGGAGCGTAGGATCTCAGAGTTTAAGGCTGTGGTTAGATTTATATCTTAATTACTTTCCTGTAGTTGCGGATGTTTGCAGCGGGTTTAATCACAAGTATGTATTAGTCCAAGTAAGGTCGGTATGTTAGCACAGGTTCACCCACACAACACTTACAACACCAGAGAAGAGTACTCAGCTATTTGAAGCGAAAGCACTTGACAGAATTCCCATGTGTCCTCGAGAACGTTTGGTCCTTATAAGTATTTCCACCGGCTTGTCCTTTGCTAAGAAAGGATTGGGCCACTTGCTCAGTTTGCTCGTTACTTTTGTTACTTGCTCTTTGTTTTGTTGCCTTATTAGAAAACCACTAAAAATCCGTTTAATAAGTATTCACAGGGATTTCTTGCTCCAAACCACTGTTCAGCACCTTCTGCTCCTTGTTGGGATCGACACTCCTATTTATTAAAAGTACTATGATACACCCCCTATACTTGTGGGTCATCATCAACCTCTGCAGCGCATTGTTGGAGATATGCCCAAGAGGCAATAATAAAGTGGTTATTATTATATCTTTATATTTATGATAAATGTTTATATTCCATGCTATAATTGTATTAACCGAAAACATTAATACTTGTGTGTTTTGTAAACATAAAAGAGCCCCTAGTAATCCTCTTGTTAAGCTACCTTGTTGATTAATAGATGATCATGGTTTCCTGATCATGGACATTGGATGTTATTAATAACAAGGTCATATCATTAGGAGAACAATGTGATGGACACACACCCATAGTAAGCATAGCATTAGATCAAGTCACTAAGTTCGTTTTGCTACAAGCTTTCAGATACATAGTAACCTAATCCTTCGACCATGAGATCATGTTAATCACCGTCACCGGATGAGTACTTTGATGACATCAAACACTACTTTCGTAACTGGGTGGTTATAAAGGTGGCATTTGGTATTCTAAAATTATGTGTTGAAGCACATGGATCAAGATGGGATTTGTCCATCCATATGGCAGATAGATATACTCTGGGTCCTCTCGGTGCAATGTCATCCAATTGGCTTGCAAGCATGTGACTAGGTCACCAGGGATGTCATATCACGGAACGAGTAAAGAGTACTTATCGGTAACGAGGTTGAACTAGGTATGGAGATACCGACGATCAAACCTTGGATAAGTAAAGTATCGTGCAACAAAGGGAATCAGTATCATATGTAAATGGTTCATTCGATCACGAAGTCATCATTGAAATATGTGGGAGCCATTATGGATTTTTGTATCCCTCTATTCGTTATTGACCACAGAGGTGTCTCGATCATGTCTACATAGTTCGCGAGCCGTAGGGAGACACACTTAAGGAATCGATGTTGTTTAAGTAGATATGGGATATGAGTTGGAGACCAAATTTTGTTCGGATTCTTGGATTGGATCCAGGACATCACGAGGAGATCTAGAATGGTCCGGAGAATAAGATTCATATAAGGAAAGTGGTTTTTCGGGGTTCGGAAAAGTTTCGGTGTCTTGACCGGATACTTCTAGAATGTTCTAGAGGAAACACTAGTGGTTCCACCACCCGGGAGGGGGTCACTTGGGTTATGACATGCCCTAGGGTCCAGATGCACCAAGCCCTAAAGGGCCAACCGACCAACACTAGTAGAAGGGTCAAACCCTAGTTTGAATAGTCAAATCCTAGTTTGAAAAGTCAAACTATAGTTTTGTAAGAGGGAATACTTGGTGGGAAAGTTCCCAACTCTTCCCCTTGGTGGCCGAGTTGGGGGGGGGACACGACTAGGTCTGGGAACCCTTTGTCGGCCGCCCCCACCTATATAAGGAGGGGTGGGGGCGCACCTCCCACACCCCTTGTCCTTGCGCCTCCTAACCCTAGGCGCCACCACCCCACTCTCCTCCATCGACTGCTCCGGCTTAGGCGAAGCCCTACAGAAATCGCTCCTCCACCACCACCACACCGTCGTGGTGTTGGTATTCCGAGGAGATCTACGTAGATGTTACCGATTGCGGATGCGCTGCCGGAACGCGGTGCCGGAAGGATCGTCACGATATTTAGATCGGCAAGTGATCGACTACATCAACCACAAGAATCTGATCTCGTTAAACGCTTTGGATCTACGAGGGTTAGTTCTCTTCAATCTCATTGCACCGATCTTATGGATTAGATCTTGGCTTTGCCATAGATTGCATCTTGGTTTTATGTGTTCTTGCGATAGAATTTTATTGTTTTCCATGCTACAAACCCTACAGTGGTATCAGAGCCGACTCTATGCATATATTGAAGGGAATATGCCCGAGAGGCAATAATAAAGTGGTTATTATCGTATTCCTTATTTATGATAAATGTTTATTTTGCATGCTATAATTGTATTAATACGGAAACGTTAATACATGTGTGTTTAATAAACAAAAAGGAAGTTCCTAGTTATGCCTCTCTTATAAACTAGCTCGTTGATTAACAAGATGATCAAAGGTTTCCTGATCATGGACATTGGATGTTGTTAATAACAAGGTCACAACATTGTTGGAATGATGTGATGAACATTCATCCGAAGTATAGCATTACGATCAAGGTCATTGTGTTTATATTGCTATAACATCATACGAAGTAATCTTAATCCTTAGACCATGAGATCATGTCAATCACTAACACCGGAAGAGTATCTTGATAACATCAAACGTCACACCGTAACAGGGTGACTATAAAGATGGGTTCAGTGCTACAAAGGTGTTATGTTGAGGCTCATGGATCAAGAGTGGAATTTTTCTATCCCAATGACGGAGAGATATACTCTGGGCCCTCTCGGTGATATCACATTAGTTAGCTTGCACGCAAGTGATTTGATCACTAGAATGTTATATCACGAGAACGAGAAAAGAGTACATGTCGGTAATGAGATGAAACTAGGTATGGGGATACCGATGATCGAATCTCGGACATGTAATATATCGCGAGACAAAGGGATTGAGTTACATGCGTATAAGGTTCACACGATCACATAAGTCATTGTTGATATGTGGGAGTCAGTACGGATCTCCAGGTCCCGCTGCTGATTATTGATTGGAGAGGGGTCTCGATCATGTCTACATTATTCGTGAACCGTAGGGTGACACATTTAAGGGATACTGACACCATTTAGAGCAAATGATATGCCAGAGAAAGAAAAAGAAAGTGCATAAATTTATTTCACTAGACACCAGAATCGTTTCGGTTGAAATTACTGAAACTGGTTCTACATGTGAAATTGAATACTAGCAAGGGGTTTTATGTGAATGTTTGTTAATTCAAGTAATTAAAAAATTCTGAATAAATAAATAAAAGAGTTTAATTTAATGAAATATTGCATTAAATTTGGTGGAAATTTAATGGGATTTGAGTGGGATTTTGAGTGGAGGAAATGGAGGGGCATTTGTGTGAGTGGGGGCTCCACTCACATGAATCGAGGAATAGGTGGGGGAACCACCTTGGCCGCCGGCCATGGCTAGTGGTCTGCCCCCTCTCCCTATAAAAGGCATCCCACTCCCTCCTCTCATCACACACCTCCTCGTGAAGGATCTCTCTCCCCCTTTATAATTTCCCCAAGGTCTCGGATCAGCGAGATACATGTTTCCGGTGGCTTTTTCTGGAAGGATTAGTTGCTTCCGCTGCTTCGCTGGAGCGAGTGAGCGGAGGTTGTTGGGGGTACCCGGATGTGTGTGCGATCACGGATGCACCACTGCTTTGCGATGCTGGACTTGATGGTGCTGGACCGGCTAGAACAGATGGACTTCATCACGATCTTGATATAGGCAAGCGTTCGACTACATCATCCACGAGTACAACCTCGTTAACGCTATTCGGTCTTTGAGGGTATGTATTCTATGGATGTATATCCACCCATTGCTTGTATCTAGTAGATAGATCTTGGTACTTAGTTGTTCCCATCATAGGAATTTTTTTGTTTTCTATGCTGCGAACCCTACAGTGGTATTAGATCCGGATCTATGCGTAGATGCTTTGCAAGGGTAGTACACATATGAGTATTTGGGCGATGATGATCATGTTATTGCTTCTTAGTTGTATTTTGGATATTGGTGGCATAGTGGGATGAAGCGGCCTAGACAAACTTTACATGTCCTCGCACATGAGACCTGTTCCACGCTTGACATGCAACTAGTTTTTCATAAGTGGCTAGCGGGTGTCTGTCTCTCCTACTATAGTCAATATCTAATTTACAACGAGTTGTTAATAATTTGGTTATCCTCGTTGTGGTTCCATGTTCGTAGGTAAGAACGGTTCTATCTCCAAAAGCCCTAAGCCACGTAAAACTTGCAATGGGTAAATTAGAAGCATCTAGTTTAGATTGTTGCTGGGCTAGGGTCATAATATGGTGATGTTGTAAGTAAAAGTATAAGTCGATACTCTTACGATACACATAACGTGTAAGTTCCATAGACCTTGGCCTTACACATAAAGGAATGATGGAGATCATACCACGATGCACATGATAACGATCAAGTGCAAGGACCATATCATTTCAATTTTCACATCAGATGTTTGTTGCATCTTATATTGCTTGTTTGGCGTTTTATTAACATTATAAGATGATCCCTCATTTAGATATCAAGATAAAAATGTGTTCTTCCTTAAGTATGCACCGACAATGTTTCGCCGCTTCAAGACAGCACGTGATGATCAGGAGTGCTTGAATCCACGAGCATATCTCGGGTGTAAGACAATTTTACACACACGAATACTAAGGTTCTTACTTGGCGAGCCTAGCATGTGCAGACATGGCCTCGGATCACGGACCGAAAGGTTAAGCATGAGTCATATGTTTTGATATGATGACCATATGGATGCTCGCCTTTTAAGCTACACGGAATCACGTGATGATCGGACTTGGTGTAGTGGATTTGGTTCATGTAATCACCAAAAGACACGAGGGATGTCATTTTTGAGTGGGAGTTCATTTCTAATTTGAATTAGTAGAACTCAATTTATCATAAATTAAATCAAAGTAAATTTGCATAATTTGTTGTACTCATTGGCATTCGTTCACCACCTTATGCTTAGTTGTAATTGAGATAATAGAACTATATAATTCTAGATATTTACTTTACGAACTGGTATCGTATTGTGTTGAGTGTCAATCTAAAGTTTAAAGTCCTATTGCAAACTTTCAGAAAACTCTATTTACTCCATGAAATTTGATAATTAGTATTAAATCGAGAGTAACAATTCTAGTGTTAGTATCTTAAGTATCATGTTTGCATCCATGATTCTTGATTTAAATATCGAGATTATCTAGGAGCTGAAAGAATTGTTTCAGAAACCATAACGTGTGGCAGATATAACGATATCTGAAATAATGTTTTGGTTGCAATATTGATTTGATTTGGTTTTGGTTGCAATATGATAGAGTATAATATATGTTCTCATATTGGATGAGAATTTGCACAGGTTGGAGATGCTAGACATCCTAATCATTCAAACGGGTTTTGGAAAGTAACATTATACTCACGATTCGCCTTTATAAGCTACATTAGCTTGATCATGAAAGTTGTCATGATAAGGATGAATAGAAGATGTATGTAAAGTGTTTACTACACTAAAAGATTACTAAAGAATTGTTTTTTTTGAAAGAACGCCAATGATTTGATGATTGTGATCTACTTCAAAGTGCAAGTCCAAAGGTATTAGTATTTAAATATACACGCTTTGGACTATGTGTCATGTATATGGCGCCACTTTTGATGTTGATAGATTCTTTTAAAAGGAAAAGGAAATGCTGAAAGATATTCTATAAAATATATTTGGCAGAAAAGAAAAGACTAGAAATATCTAGTTTAGGTATATAGATGATATACATGTTATGGTTATATTCTTTGCTTGTTAAATAATGTGGTTTTTGGGTATTGAATACCGAATTGGTTGATATGAAATTTCATACAGAACGACACAATTCATGAACCACAATGGCCTAAATAACTAGCAAGAGAATATGTGATGATGTTGATCGAAAACAAACAAACCGTTATTTGTATTTCTCGTTGAAATCAAAGCTTGCCTTCAAGATTTGTTTTAATAATAGTTATTTAAATCAGGTATTATGATAACAAAGATTGTTCAAATAATTACCGTATTCCATATAAGATGGATGATTTAAAAATCTAGTTGGAGAAATCACATCCATAAAACTAATGCTAAAATGTCGCAAGACAAATGATTGGAAGATCACTTACAAAGTGACATCGCCATTTAAATTATATTGGAAAGAAAAACATGAAGAAACTCCATGCTAATGGATTTTTGGAGTCTTTGATTTGATCAAATGACGCTTGTGAGACTTTCCTCGGGATAATTAAAACTTCGTTCAAAGGTTAAAGAAGAACGAACGACTAAAATATTAGAATTTATACATATCGATGTATGTAGTCCATTATGTATAGTCGTAAGCGATGGACTTCAACTTCATATGCTTTCTCCGGGAAGTTGAGTGAATATTCACTTAATGAGAAAGAAGTATGAAATATTTGAAAACGTTCAAAGACTTTCAAGATGAAGTGGAAAATCATTATAACAAGAAAATAAATAATTTATGATTTTATCATAAAGGGATTTATTTGAGTTGCAAGTTTAGACAAACTCCTAGATTTGCATCTCCTGAAACACCATAGGAATATGGAGTGTTTGGAATTTGTAATGAAACCTTGTTTGACATGGTTAGATCAAAGGTGTTATTTATAAAACTGCCATTATGTTTAAAAATCTAAAGCTTTAGAGACTACCACTTTTACACTGAAAAGAGCTCCATCTTGATCCGTTGAAATGACACCATGTAAGTTTTGGTTTGGGGTAAAACCCAAGTTGTCCTTTCTTAAATTTTGGTATGCTAAGCATAAGTAAGATGTTTACAACCAAAGTCGGATGAGCATGTCTTTGTAGGTTGTTTCGAATAACCATTGGGTATTCCTCCATAACACCGAGGACAAAAGGGTTTGTCGTTTGAGACGTGAAGTTTCTTGAAAAAGAAAATTTTCACAAAAAGTTAAGTGGGAGGACAATAGAAATTTGATAAGGTTAACGAACCTTAGCTATATGTGCTGAGTTGCGCAGAGCAGGAAAACGTTCCAGAGGCAGCCACAATGCTCATGGCTCACGTGCCTCATAGGTTGTGGTCATAGAGATCTAAGTTCCTATTGTACCAAGTAGGTCGAATAAACAATCAAATGCTAATATTTGAGAGTAAATCATTGTTGTTTGACAATGATGAACCAAATAAATGCAAAGAAGCGATGATGGGCCCTGACTCTGTCAAATGGCTTGAAGCCATAAAATCTATGATAGTTCCATACACGAGAAATCAAGTTTTTTTTTAACTTGGAAGACCCTCCGGAAAGGTGTAAAAAACTATCGGTCGTATTTGGATCTATAAAGAAACAGACATGGATGTTTCACATCTATGAAATAGTCGACATGTCATAAATTATTTTACGACAATGTTCAAGGAGTTGACTATGACAAGATTTGATCTTTCATAAGCAATATTTAGTCTGGACGGATTAAATTAGCAACCACTACATAATTTGGTATATGGTAGATGAATAAACAAAAAAGTTCTTCTAATAGAAAGGTTACCTAGGACATGTGCACGACACGATCCAAAGTGTTTTGTTAAATCAAAGGATGCTAAAAAGGGCATGCAAACTTGAATGGTTGAAGTAAGCATCGTGGAGTTGGAATCTTCGCCATGATGAAACTGTTAAAGGAGTTTTCATCAGGAGACGATGAAGATGCTTGCATTTGCAAGAAATTAAGTGGGAGCGCTGAGACATATTTCTAATATATTATGTGGAGGACATCTTGTTGATTGGAAATGATGTATCTTTTATTGACAAAGATTAAGAATTTAATTTCGATGAAAGACTTAGGCAAAACCCGAATATTTAGCATGAATGTCTACATGGATAGACAATGACGCTAATATGGTCGTGCCAAACATACATATATGAGGTATTGAAGGGGTTCAATATCAAAACGACGAGAAAAGGATCTTGTCGCATGGAAAAGAATTGAATCAAGATTCAAGTGTATCGACACTTGATAATTGAAACAAGATTCAAGTGCTTTGACACTTGATGAGTGCAATCACAAGAATGTTTTGATCAATCATACCATGATATGTACACATGCAGATATGTCCTATGCTTTAAACGTTATGAGCGTATACTAGAATGAATCACAAGATGATCATTGGACGATAGTAAGGAAAATCTTATGATCTTTTGGAAGAACTAAGAATATATTTGTGTAGAGGTGACAAACAATTACAAATAGTTTATTGTAAAGCGTTACATTGATGCTAGTTTTGTCACAAGATACAAAATTAAGTTTATCTAAATTTAAACTATGGGTGGCACAATGAAATGGAAAAGAGTTTCCATGACGTATTTGGATGAATTCCAAAGTTAAGACATTATGAAGGATACTACAACAAAAGTCCAAGTATATGACTGCTATAGTAGCAGCAAAGGAGGGCATTTGTTTCAAGTAGTTTGTTATCAAACTAAGGTGTGGTTCGCAATGGGCTAACGCTAAATATATATTGTACAACAATAGTATCGACATGATTTAACCCCAAAGAACTAAAGGTCTCACCAAAAGACCAAATTTACACAATGCCATCTCATTGGAGAATGAGTGATGCGTGAAAACGCAAAGACATGCAAATACACATGAACCTGAAAGCGTCAGATCCGTAGATTATGTTAACCACTTGCAATCATGTATATGGAACACCAGAAATCCATAGGTGTTCAATATGCAAAGTTTCTAAACTAGATTATTGTCTCTAGTGCAAGTGGGAGACTGAAGGGAATATGCCCGAGAGGTAATAATAAAGTGGTTATTATCGTATTCCTTATTTATGATAAATGTTTATTTTGCATGCTATAATTGTATTAATATGGAAACGTTAATACATGTGTGTTTAATAAACAAAAAGGAAGTTCCTAGTTATGCCTCTCTTATAAACTAGCTCGTTGATTAACAAGATGATCAAAGGTTTCCTGATCATGGACATTGGATGTTGTTAATAACAAGGTCACAACATTGTTGGAATGATGTGATGAACATTCATCCGAAGTATAGCATTACGATCAAGGTCATTGTGTTTATATTGCTTTAACATCATACGAAGTAATCTTAATCCTTAGACCATGAGATCATGTCAATCACTAACACCGGGAGAGTATCTTGATAACATCAAACGTCACACCGTAACAGGGTGACTATAAAGATGGGTTCAGTGCTACGACGGTGTTATGTTGAGGCTCATGGATCAAGAGTGGAATTTGTCCATCCCGATGACGAAGAGATATACTCTGGGCCCTCTCGGTGATATCACATTAGTTAGCTTGCAAGCAAGTGATTTGATCACTAGAATGTTATATCACGAGAATGAGAAAAGAATACATGTCGGTAACGAGATCAAACTAGGTATGGAGATACCGATGATCAAATCTCGGAAATGTAATATATCGCGAGACAAAGGGATTGAGTTACATGCGTATAAGGTTCACACAATCATAGAAGTCATCGTTGAATATGTGGGAGTCAGTACGGATCTCCAGGTCCCGCTGCTGATTATTGATCGGAGAGGGGTCTCGATCATGTATACATTATTCGCGAACTGTAGGGTGACACACTTAAGGGATACCGACACCATTCAGAGAAAATGATATGCCAAAGAAAGAAAAAGAAAGCGCAGGAATTTATTTCACTAGACACTGGAATCATTTCAGTTGAAATTGCTGAAATTGGTTCTGCATGTGAAATTGAATACTAGCAAGGGGTTTTGTGTGAATGTTTGTTAATTCAAGTAATTAACAAAATTCTGAGTAAATAAATAAAAGAGTTTTATTTAATGAGAGATTGCATTAAATTTGGTGGAAATTTAATGGGATTTGAGTGGGATTTTAAGTGGAGGAAATGGAGGGGCATTTGTCTGAGTGGGAGCTCCACTCACATGAATGGAGGAATATGTGGGGGCACCACCTTGGCCGCCGGCCATGGCTAGTGGGCTGCCCCCTCTCCCTATAACAGGCACCCCACTCCCTCCTCTCATCACACACCTCCTCGTGAAGGATCTCTCTCCCCCTTTAGAATTCCCCCATGGTCTCGGATCATCGAGATACATGTTCCTGGTGGCTTTTTCTGGAAGGATTTGTTGCTTCCGCTGCTTCGCTGGAGCGAGGGCGCGGAGGTTGTCGGGGTACCCGGACGTGTGTGCGATCACAGATGCACCACTGCTTTGCGGTGCTGGACTTGATGGTGATGGACCGGCTGGACCAGATGGACTTCATCACGATCTTGAGATCGGCAAGCGTTCGGCTGCATCATCCATGAGTACAACCTCGTTAATGCTATTCGGTCTTCGAGGATATGTATTCTATGGATGTATATCCACCCGTTTCTTGTATCTAGTAGATAGATCTTGGTACTTAGTTGTTCCCATCGTAGGAATATTTTTGTTTTCTATGCTGCGAACCCTTATTGAAATATGGCATGTGTGATATGGACATGATGTGATTGTGATTGTATTTGATGTATGCAATGATCCTTATTGAAATATGGCAACCAGCAGGAGCCTAATGGTTGTCTTTAAATTCGTTAAGACATGCGTGTCTATTCATCATATAATAGCTTTATTCCAAGTAGTTTTAATAGTTGTTGTTGGTGATGGACAACCATGAAGCGGCGCCAAGGACCTTGACGCAATGCTGGTGATGATGGAGATCATATCCGTGCTTTGGAGATGAAGATCAAAATAACAAGGAGAAAGGCCATATCATATCACATATTATGAATTACATGTGATGTTAATCTTTTTTATGCATCTTATATTGCTTAGATCGTGACGGTAGCACTATAATATGATCCCTCTCACTAAATATCAAGTAATAAAGTGTTTGTCCTTAGTAGGCACCATTGCTAAGACTCGTCATTTCGAAGCATCTCGTGATGATCGGGTGTGATAGATTCTACGTGTGCATACAACGGGTGCAAGCCAGATTTGCACATACGGAGACTAAGGTTAATCTTGACGAGCCTAGCATGTACATACATGGTCTCGGAACACGGAATACCAAAAGATAAAGTATGAGTCATATGGATGATATGATGAACATGTTGATTGTTCGCCTTTGAAGCTACATCATCTCTCATGATGATCGGACTTGGTGTAGTGGATTTGGTTTGTGTAATCACCAAAACGACTCGAGGGATGTTGTTTTGAGTGGGAGTTCAAATAGTAAAATGATTAAAGTTGAACACAATTTATCATAAATTAAATCAAACTGAATTTGCATAATGGTTGTAGTCATTGACATCCGTTCACCACCTTATGCTTAGTTATAATTGAGATAATAGAACTATAGAATTCTGGATAGTTAGTTTACGAACTGGTATCGTATTGTTTGAGTGTCAATCTAAAGTTTAAAAGTCCTATTGCAAACTTTTAGCAAACTCCGTTTACTCCATGAAGTTTAATAATTAGTATTAAATCTAGAGTAATAATTCTAGTATTACTATCTAAAGTATCATGTTTGCCTCCATGATTATTAATATTCTAAATAATTGTTTTAATATCAAGGTTATTTAGGAGCTGAAAGAATTGTCTCGAAACCATCATGTGTGGAAGATATTGCGATATATAAAACAATGTTTTGGTTACAACATGATAGAGTATAATTTGGCAAAGTATATGTTCTCACATTTGATGAGAATTTGTAAAGGTTGGAGACGCTGGACGTCCTAATCCTCCAAAAGGTTTTGGAAAGCAACGTTATACTCGTGATTTACCTTTATAAGCTATAGTAGCTTGATCATGAAAGTTGTCATGATAAGGATGAATAGAAGATGTAGGTAAAATGTTTACTATACTAAACGATTACTAAAGAATGGATTTTGAAAGAACGCCAAGCATTTGATGATGGTGATCTACTTCAAAGTGCAAGCCCAAAGGTATTAGTATTTGACTATACACACTTTGGACTATGTGTCATGTGTATGGCGCCACTATTGATGTTGATAGATTCTTTTAAAAGGAAAAGAAAATGCTAAAAGATAATCTCAGAAATATTTGGAAGAAAAGAAAAGACTGGAATTGTCTAGCATAAGTATATAAATGATATACATGTTATGGTTGTATTCTTTGCTTGTTAAAAAATGTGGTTTTGGGTATTGCATACCGAATTGGTTGGTGTGAAGTGTTGTTGATGGCGCCTGAAAGCGCTTCGTCGGGAAACCCCAAGATCAAGGTGTGAAGAACACAGCAACAAGTCTTCCCTGAGTAAGAAACCGAGGTTATCGAACCAGTAGGAGGAAGGAAACGTCTAAAAGGTGTTGCTAGCAACTTGGAAATTTGCACAACACAAACCCAAGACTTTGCCCCAACAAACAGTGATGTTGTCAATCTCACTGGTTGTTGTAACAAAGGATTAACTGTATGGTGTGGAAGGTAATAGTGGTTTGCAGCAAGTAAACAGGATTAGTGGAATATGTATCAATGCTAAATACTGGACCGGGGTCCATAGTTCACTAGAGGTGTTCTCCTTAAGAAACAAACATGGCATGCTGGGTAAACAAATTACAACAGGGCAATTGACATGACTGAGAAAGGCATAACAATGCAATACTAGACATTCATGATCCTATGATATTCGATTGGGCAATACAACAAGATACATAGACCACCAACCAACTGCATCTATGACTAGAAATCCACCTTCAGGTTATCATACGAACCCCCTCCAGTATTAAGTTGCAAGCAACAGATAACTGCTTTAAGCAAAGTGTGTAAGGTAAACAATCCACTTGTTCCATGAACAAGAGACCGTTGTTTTCTCCCTAGTGGAAACAACACATCTACAACCTTAGAGATTTCTGTCACTTCCCTTAGATTAAATAGAGGCATGAACCCACTATCTAGCATAAATACCCCCTCTTGGAGTGACTAGCATCTACTTGGACAAGATAGCTACTAGAAATGGAGAGCATGCAAGATCACAAACAACATAGACATGATAGAATCAATAAGACAAAACCATTAATCAATCTGACATAGTAATCTCAGTATCCATCGGATTCCCACAAACACAACATGCATGATTACAAATAGATGATCTTGATCATGCACGGAGCTCATAAGATCAAAACATGGTAGCACAAAGGAGGAGATACAACCATCTAGCTACTACATGGACCCGTAGTCCAAGGTGGAACTACTCACGCTTCATACCGGAGGCTGGCATGATGAAGAAGAAGGCCTCCGGGATGATCTCCCCTCCGGTAGGGTGCTAGGAAGAGCTTCAGATCCCCCCGATCTAGGGACAATGGTGGCGGAGGCTACAGACGATTTCGTGGAATATTGATCGGATACTTAGGGTTTTGACCTCGGGGGGTCTTTATAGGCGAAGAGGCGAGGCAGGGGGTCGCCAGGGTGGCCGCACCCCCGGGCGCATGCCCACCTTGGCTGCACGGCCAGGGGTGTGCCCCCCTGGTGGCTCTCCTCCGTATCGTATTCAGGCTTCGTGTTCCCCATGGTAAAATATTGACTTTGGCTTTTGTCCCGTCCAATTCTGAGAATATTGATTTTCAGCCTTTCTGGAACAAAAAATAGAAAACAGGCAACTAGCATTGTGGCATCTTTTTTTTGAATCTTGAAGACTGTGAGGCAAAAGCCCCACAACAGTTTATTACTCAAAAGCACTGCATAGAACAAAGAGAAACAGACAAAAATAAAAATAAACCGAAATAAAAACTACCTATAGAAACTAAAAATAAGGTAAGCAAAGCTACTGTAAGATGCCTATCCAGGCCATAAAGTTAGAGTGATGTTTCTTCTTGATCCTATGCCCAAGCATGGTCATATCATGTATAAAGTTCCTTCTCCACCCCATGAAAGAAGGCCTTTCATGGTTAAATTTTTTGTCATTTCTTTGCTTCCATATATGCCAGCAAGCCATAATCACAACTTCCATAAACAAGGGTTTGCCGAAATCTCTCCTAGCAGCAACCAGTGCAGTCTCAATATCCTGGCCCATGGACCAATCAATTTGCAGGTAATTCCACACCCGTATACTAAAATTTCACTCAAAAAATAGGTGCATTCTATCCTCATAAGCTCTTATTGGACAGAGCACACAATGCTTGTCCTCAGTTACCTTCCAATTTCTTCTCTGAAGGAGATCCCTTGTATTCAATCTATCTGACAGTAAAAGCCAAGCAAAAAACTTTACTCTCATGACACAGGCAGACCTCCAGATCCAACTATAACCTCCCATGAAAGTAATGTGTGAGAAAATGTGTTTATAGTATAGGCCGGGAGCATAACCATCCCCCACACATAACTCCAAGTATCCTTATCTAGTGAAAGCTGATTAGCCTGGATTAAAACAACTAGAGCCTTGTATTCCTCATGGTCCTGAGAAGTTAAAGGTCTGTGGAAAAGAGAGGTTCTGTCTTCAGTTCCAAACATAGCCGCTGCGCAAACGAAAATAACCTAGGAAATCTTTGTGCTAACGGTCTTCTGGACCCTGCAAACTCCCAGCTATTAGTCCAAAACATGAAACTATCTCCACGCCCTGGCTTGACATAAGACACTCCTCTAAAGTTCTCAACAAGCTTCAGGATATCCCGCCACCAGAAGGAACCACATAACTTCTCAGCATGAGGCACCGTACCAGAATAATAACTCTCCCAGATTAACTTTACCCAAGGGATTTCAACTCTGTTGTACAACTTGTCCAGGTGCTTCAATAGAAGTGCTTCATTCTTCTTCTTAAGATCCATAATGCACATGCCCCCTTTGTCCTTGGGTAGAATCAACATATGCCAAGCAGCCAAAGATTGCTTAGGAGTATCTGTGTTACCCCTCCATAAGCATTGCCTCAAAATTCTTTCAATAGGCTTAATAATTCCAGGAGCAATTTGAAACGTCAGAAGGAAAAACAGAGGCATAGAAGACAATGCTGACTTGACAAGCTGCAGTCTTGCTCCTTGCGACAGAAAACTGGAGATGCAGGAGAGCCTTCTCTCCATTCTGCAAACAAGAGGCATCAAATCCTTGATCTGCGGCTTTGTAGTCCCAAGTGGTAGACCCAAATAAGTAAAAGGAAGGCTATGCACTTGACAACCAAAAGCAGTAGCTAAATCCAGCACCTTATCCTCAGGCACATTTATAGGTACTAATCTTGACTTGTGATAATTCACCTTAAGGCCAGTAGACAAGGAAAAATCATGTAACAACTCCTTTAGAGCCAATAACTGATCCATTTCAGCAGGTAAGATTAGCAATGTATCATCAACATACTGAATTATGGGGAAATCAGGATCACCAGAAGCTATTGGAAGAGAAATCCTCCCTTCCTGCAGCAAATCATTAACCACTGTTTGCAATAAATCTGAACCCAACGCATACAGAGTAGGAGAGAGAGGGTCCCCCTGTTTGACCCCCCTCTTACAGTGAAACTGCTTTCCTGGGACACCATTTAGTAGGATAGAGGAAGACCCTGAGGAGAGGATGTTTTTGATCCAGTTCAGAAAGGTGCCATCAAAACCTTTATGCTCCAACACTTTCAGAATGGCTTCATGCTCAATAGTGTCAAAAGCTTTAGCAAAATCCAAATTCAGAATGATAATTGGTTTTTTGGAAACCTGGCATAGATGGAGATATTCAAAATCCCAAGCAATGCAGTCCTGGATAGTTCTTGCCTTCAAGAAACCATATTGGTTCTTGTGAATGCAATTGAGAATCTTTCCTTGAAACCTATTTGCAACTAACTTGGTAAGGAATTTGATGCTCATATTAGTTAGAGAGATAGGACGAAAATCATTTACATCCTCAGGACTGTGCACCTTAGGGACCAAAGTAATGTAAGATTCATTAATATTCTGTAAGTGAATAGTCCGAGCATGGAAATCCTTAGCTAGTTGATAAAACTCTTTTTTGACCAGAGGCCAGCATTTTTTCAAAAATAACCCATTGAAACCATCAGGTCTTGGTGCCTTATCCGAGGGCATTTCCTTGACCACCAGATCCATCTCTTCTTCCAAGAAAGGTATAGAGAGTTCCTTCAAACCTCTAACCTTCTTAATTAAACTAGATAAGTCAAATTTCATACTTATGCCCTCAGATCTACCCATCCTGTCCTTATAGAAAGTCCATAGAATGCCACCATCTCATCATGATCAGTCACCACTCTTCCATCCTCAGTGCTCAACATGGAAATTGTGTTCCTTCTAAATCTTTGAGTGGCCATAGCATGGAAAAATTTAGTATTGTCCTCTGAAAACTTAATCCATCTCACTGTACACATTTTCCTCCAATAATTACACTCAATAAGCAACAGCTCCTCTAGGTGCATTTTCACAACATTCCTAAAATTAAACTCTGTTTTATAAAGTGCCCTTTGCTCCTCAATATTGTCCATAATTAAAATCACTTTATTACAGTTCTGGATCAGAATCTTCAACTGAGAGAGGCTCAAATGCCAGTGTTTCAAAGCATAGCTCAATCTCTTCAGTTTATCATCTATCACAGCTGTACTATGATGTTTAGATGAAATTTGCTCCCAAGATTGTTTAACACAATTCAAAAAACCAAGCTGATCCACCCAAAAATTCTCAAACCTGAAGATATTACTCTTAGGTATAATAGTGTCAATGTGAACAACACAAGGTAGGTGATCAGACTTTGTATGAGCAAGGGGAAGAACCATTGAGTTTGGATAAAACGTGATCCAATTAGTGCTGGTGAAAAACCAGTCTAGTTGTTCTAATAAAGGTTTTTCTTGCATATTTGACCAAGTGTACTTTCTGCCCTTTAGTGGCAACTCCAATAAACCCAGATGCCCAATAATTTCATTGAATAATAGCATATCATTCACATTCCCCCAGGCTTATTCCTGTTTTCATCAGACCTGATAAAATTAAAATCTCCCAATAATAACCAGTCACTACCCACAGGAATTTGGAGATTATACAACCATTGCACAAAATCATCTTTTAAGGACCCCTGACAAGGCCCATACACAGAAACAAGATTCCACATTGCGCCATTGTGCACAGAACACACAATAGATACCCCAAAACTCTGTATGTCATTTAAGGTTCCAGTGAAAACAACCGAGCTCCAAAGAATAATAATCCCCCAGAAGCCCCAATTGAGGGTGAATAAACAAAATTATCAAATTTCTTTGGACAAAATTTCCTGATGAATCTTTGATCAAAATATTCACATTTAGTTTCTTGCAAGAAAATAATAGAGCATTGACTTTCTTCCACTTTAGATCTAACTTCCCTCTGCCTTGCCTTAGAGTTCAAACCCCTCACATTCCAGCACAAAATTTTCCACTTTCTAAAATATTTTGTATGCATTATAAAACCACATAGTAAAAGGCAACATAATCAAACATAGTTTAACCAACATCATCATCACATAGCACAGAGATCCCAAACACCAGAACATAGTGCATATTACAGGCCCAGAAACAAAGCAAAAGTACTCATCAAGGATGACAACCAATAAAGATAACATGGCATGAATAAGGGAGTGCCCTCTCCCTTGGTGAAGATTCTTGTCACTTATCATTGACACTGGAGCTTGCCTTCTTCTCTTTTGGATCATCCCTAAGCCTTTCCTCAGATAGATTATAAGGATCAATCCCCAAAGAGGCCCCCACACGTTGCATCAGTTTAATAGGGGTTTCAGGGACCTCATTCTACTCAATATTATCCCCCTGCTTTCCATCCCTTTCTTCCTCATCCAGTTCCACATTTTGCACAGTAGACTTTACTCTCTTCCTCGGCCTAGAAGTAGATTCAGCCATAGAGTTATGCCTACTACCATTTTGAGAGACACAGATGCAAGCACTTCTCCTCAAACCTTCATCATAAAAAGGCATAGCATATTTCTTTCCCTTCCCCTAGTCTTCTTTTTAACAACTGAAACAGGGGATGCAGAAAAGACAGTTTGAGAGGTTCCCTTAGGAGGAAATTCTGTACCATCAAAACACAGAGCCCTGTTAACCTTTCTTGTATTAAGTACTAACTTCTTTCTTTGAGTATCAAACATAACAGGACCCTTAAAGGTCTGTTAACAACACTGTGGCATCTTGTTAATAGCCCTGTTAACAGCACTATGGCATCTTGTTAACATCACTGTGGCATCTTGTTAATAGGTTAGTACTAGAAAACATATAAAAACACCTCAAAGTCTAGACAAAGCAAAGCAAAGTAGATACTAAACAAGCATGGAACATCAAAAATTATAGATACATTTCCGACGTATCAAGCATCCCCAAGCTTAACTCCTGCTCGTCCTCGAGTAGGTAAGTGATAAAAAGAATAATTTTTTAGGTGACATGCACCATCAAAATCAAGATCAAACCATTTGCAAGCATTGAAAGCTGGGATCAAAGAAATCTAAACATGAGCATGAAAGATGGAGTTCTAACAGTAAGACAAAGTAACTATGCATGCAACATAAAAGGTTACAAACAAATATCATGAATAATATGCATTGAAAACTGTTTGTTTGTTTCACATACAGAAAACATGGCATATGGCATTCATCTTGTCCCTCATGGAGTAGCAAATAGATGCATAGGACACCTTCAAAGTTCATAAGAGTGACTAGATACAAATAGCACAAGAACAAGTAATATCAACAATATCGATCAATCAATAAGTTTTGGGACAATGCACATAGAACTAAGAATGGCAACTATTCTCTCTTAACTGGTACCTAAGGATAAAAGGTGGAGACTCAATGTAATAGTGGAAGAAAGGCCCTTCATAAAGGGAAGCAGGGATTTCAAGTCTCAAAAAGAGCTTCCAAAAATTATGGTACTTGTTAGCTTTCATCTCTCATTACCCCTATCATAAGCATCTTGAAGTGATTAAGGTTAAAGTGAACAAACTATGGAATATATGCTTGACAAAGTATAAGTTGGCAATCTCATGTCCCTTGAATATGAGGGCCGCACCTCATGCTACTCAACTTTAGTCACCTGTAAGTTCTTGTCATAGTAAGTACATGTGTATCATAGAGAACCGCCAATGGGGTACCCCTTGCACATGATACAGGAGCTATCCCATAATCAAAATGACAAGGCAAGCAGACAATGAGCATCTCAGCAATCTTATTATTTACCATGGGAATATGGTGCTTTTTTCTCTCTTTCCTCTTTTCAGTATGTCTCTCTTTTTTTGTAAGAAGAAAGCTTCATAGATGTCATTATGGTGATGCTGCAAGTTTCCACCATGATTAGGCATGGCTTAGGCTAGCGGCCCAGACGTTTCTCTAACACACATACATAACTTCATGGACTTACAAGCTCCCATTTTATTTCACACCGACGATATCCATAGACAACAGAGCATGATATCAACTATGTACAAAGTACAAGTGCAATGTTGAAAGCGTTCCCCATGACATCATGGTTCTGCTAATTCCAATGTATAAGTGCAAGCATATACAACATAGATGACACAATGGTTCAAGTTTATTAGGGCAAGAAATATAAAGTGTGCCTTCAAGTTTGTGAGAGCTTTAATCATTAAGTTTTCACATCACAAAATACTTTTTAATTGGAAGATAGATGAAAACAAGAATATACTTGGAATGGTGTAACACACCATGCATAGGAATTTAGAGTGGACACTTTGGAATAACTTGGTTTCTTGGGAGTTGGATGCATGAGTAGAGCTTACTCATACAAGTGGAGGCTAGCAAAAGACTGGGAGCGACCAACTAAGAGAGCAATAATGGCCATAATCATGTAGAGCGACAAAACATTACTAATCAAAGCATAAAGTGGTACTACAAGTCAAGGACTAAATGATCATTGAGGCTATGGTGACTTGTTCATAGTCATAACATGGTGTGAGCATGTGCCAAGTCAACCCAAACAAAGCATCAAAGGAGAATGCCACAACACTATGCTTTTGTATGCTAAAACAACACATGATTCCTTCAAGGCACACTAAGCAATCCCAATTGTTTGGAACAAGTCATGCTACAACAATAATCACTAAGCATGAAGCCCAAACAACACCTAGCATGACATGATAAAGTCTAAGTCACAGTCAAAACAGTGGTGAGATTTGGTTTCCCACATAGCATTATCACCGATAATGGTAGCAACTTGTCACTCAGAGAAGTGGAAGATTATTGTTGGGAGAAGGGCATCCGACTTGACCTAGCATCTGTGTCTCATCCACAGTCGAATGGCCAAGTTGAGCGAGCCAGTGGATTAATTCTACAGGGAATCAAGCCATGTCTAGAGGCACCACTACATAGAGCAGCTGGAGCCTGGGCGGAGAAATTACCATCTATGCTGTGGAGTTTACGAACTACGCCCAATAGATCTACCGGCTACACCCCTTACTTCATGGTATATGGAACAGAAGCCATCCAACTTTCCGACATCCTTCATGACTCACCAAGAGTTGCCGCCTACGACAAAGATGACGCTGAAGAATCCAGATGCCTAGATGTGGACCTTCTCGAGGAACAACGCGTATTGGCATGCCAAAGACCCGCCATCTACCAGCAGAAGCTACGCAGCTACCATAGTCGCCGCGTTCGGCATCGCTTGTTTAAAGAGGGGGATCTGGTGCTCCAACTTAAGCAGAAGAAGTCACACAAATTATCCCCGCCATGAGAACGACCGTTCATCATAAGCAAGGCGCTGCTCAATGGGTCTTACTACCTCGTTTACAATCATGAACTTAAGGATAGACCCAGCAAAGATCATAAGCGTAAGTGATGTGACCCGGATGATGACTACCCGTAGCTTGATCGGCCATGGAACATAGCACAACTACGTCCTTTTTACACTTAGCATATTTTTTATCTATCGTGTACCTCTTATATGATCAATGAAATAAAGCTTTCTGGTTCACTCATATTCTTGAGTCTTTTACCTCCTTTAGTGTTCATTTTTGGATCGTATAAAACTTTTATGCACAAGCTTTGCATTTGCACTTGTGAAAATTTTGCCTACGGGCGTTAGCTTAAGTTTTCTGGTCTACACGTTCTTTGTTTTTTATGTGGATTCTGGAGTAGTGACTTTTGGCACTTGTTGTCGGTGATTTTGTGCTTAGGTTTTTGATGGTGCCATTGTGCATCATCACCTGAGCGCATGGTTCTGACAACGAGTCTTCCGACTTATGAAAGGTCAAGCATAAGAACCAAAGTAATGGATACAGGCCGGAACTAGTACTTGAGTAGCAGGAAATTACAGCTATTGTTTTTCCACCTTAAGTTAACATAGTAATTTTTCCGCATACACAAATCTAGAGGAAACAAATATTTCAGTGTTTTTTCATTCCTCTGGTGCAAGTGTAGCACCCCGGGTAAAATCACTACTAGAAAATTGCTTGGTGTTTTTGTTTTGTGCATCATCATTATATCATGCTCATGTCACCATGCCACCTTGCATTTGAGCATCATATAAAACCCCCTTTTCATTTGGTTATCATCCCATATGCATTTATATTGTATTACTTGTATTTGTCTCTTGATGAATTATAGTTGGTTCTTGATACATTGCTTTATGCCTAAGTTGAGTTATGGGCATGTCTTTTCTAACTCCTCCACCTTATATTTCCACCATCTCCTTTACCACCTTCTTTTGGTTTCCATCCTCAATCTTAACCATACTAGTTATATATGAGCAATTGCTACACTTTTTGATTCAAGCTCATGAATAATTGGTATGGGTCCTTTCTTGTCTACATGCTCCCATATCATGGTCTATTTTTTTATCATCTATCCAATCCCTAAACCCTTTTGCCTATCTATATAATTCTAAACTTGTTCAAATCCAAAGTACCTAAGCCCATCTCTACACCACCTAGCTAGCCTATATAGCTATCCGGTACATCCATCTTTAAACCCCACTCTCTCTCTCCTCTCCTCTCCATCTCTCGCTTTTGCAGAAGCGATCGACAACCCACGTGAGTTTTCTCCTCCCCCGTTGCTATCTACCCCGCCTCCCTTGCAGACCCAGCCTTGCACGCCAACACGCCCCACCCCTCTCCTTCTCCCCTCTTGACAAAACCCTAGCCGCCGCGCCATCATGCCCTGAAGGTGCGCCTGGACCTGCTGTACCAACCTCAAGCCTCTGGACACGATGGAGTACGCCCTGGACAGCGTCGCTGTGCGGTGCCGTTGTAGTACCACGCCGACCATGTCGCTCGCCGCCGACATCCACAACCCCTGGTGAGCCCCGTTCCACTCCCTCTCCCTCTGCATCCCCTCGTCCCTTCGTTCGTCGTTGCCGTGGCCGAGTCCGTCGCCACGCGCATGCCTCTGCCGCAGCTCATGCACCGCGCCCGCTGTTCGCCGCCGGCCAAAGCCAGCTAGCCCTGTGCTCCCCGTATTCCGGCGTACCTCTCAGTTCTTACCCTTTTCCACATCCCACACCGGAGTTCACTCGCCGACGACGTCCGCGCCGCTCACCGTTCACTGGAAGAGTGTGTGCGTACTGCAGCAGACTGCCGCTATTTTTTCCTCTGTTCCTCATCATGTTCTAGCTGTGCCAATTCTGATCCGGAGCAGATTCTCACGAATAATGGATCTCGGCACTTCCCTCTTTCCATCAAGACTGAGCTTGACCCTAACGGAGCACTACAGCGGCCGCCACCATCTTCAGAAGCTCGCGGCATCTCGCGGAAACCTGACGAAATTCCACCAGACACGCCTCCTGTTTCTGTCCTAAGCCATCAGTTTCGTCTACATTTACACCAATAAAAACTGCCCTAGATCTACTCCTTCCAGCCAGTTTTTCGCGTTTGTGCAATTAACAAAGTTGAAGCTATTCGTCCCCTCTCCATTTTTTTTCTTTACCGCGTTGCCCAATTCCCAACGGAGCCCTCGCGATCTTCCGTCCAATATCGTTTCAGCTAGCACATTTGGGTACCAGATTACCCGATCGTTCTGATCAGATCTTGCCAATCTTCACTTAGGCCCCTCTTCTTCGCCGGTCTCAACCTCCAGCCCCCAGCCTGGCCACTTGTCATCACCAGCTGGCCGCGCGCCTTGTGACCCCTTCTGCCTCTGTCCCCACCAGTCGGTGGCAGTGGGTACCTCTCACCTGAGTAACAAAGTTTGCCAGAACATTTTTTTTAATCAAATAAAATTTCAGTAAATGGTTCATATCAAATAAATTCTTATGTATCTAAATATTTTGAATTTGAAGAAACCTCCAAAATAAAATGTAAATGTTTTTCAAATGTGAATTCATATCTAAACTCAAACTTGACTAGGGTTGACTCTATGTAGTCAAACCTTTGACTTTGACCCCTTTTTAATATAATTGACTTTAATATTGTTTTAAATTCATAGATCCAAATAATTTAAGTAATACATGTTTTCGAATCAGAAAAACATGAGGAATCTGTTTATGCTATTTACAATATCTTTTGAACAATTTAAAATTTTGAAATAATTTAATTGTTAATAAATGTCTTTTCTTAATAAATTTAAAACTTTAAATCCGTAAATCCGAATTCGGTAAATAATATGTCGAAATCGATCAGCGCGACGAGACCTATCCAACCATGATATCCATGTTATCATTTGCATCATGCATTAAGAGCAGTTTCATAATAAAAAGTGTTATTCATGGAAGGAAAACATGATAAATAAAATTGGAGACTAATTGTTTCTTATTAATAATGCCTCACAAGTGCTATATCATCAATGTGCTATGTCTTTAATACTTTTTCGACATAGTTTACATCATTAACTTGCCATGTCATGCATCATATCATGATCATGCCGATTCTTTCGCATTAGTTGTAATTGTTGCATCGCTTGTTTCTTTTAGTGTTTTGCTTCTTCCCGGATAGGACGATGAGATGTTGTGAGCTTCGACAGGTTCTTCGGTTACGAAACTTCGGCAATGTTTTCAGGCGAGCATTCTCCCCCTTTCTACCTATTTTATCTTTCTAGTCTTTATTTTCTCCTGTTGATCTATTGCTATCTGTGTTGCGATGCTCTAGTTTTCGTACCCGTGGTATCCCTTGCAACCTTATATTGTCGTGGACACATCCTATTACCTATTGTTTGGTAGATAGTTCGACTTGCGTGTCGTAGTCGCTTGCTCAAGCATTGTTGCGTGTCGCCAAGTACCACAGTTATTGGAAGACTGTCATATGCTTTATGTTGGAGATGATCATGGTTTAATTATCGTTTAATAACTAAAATTGAAGTAAGTAAATAATGCAGAGGCACAGGTGGGCAATAGATGTTATTTGGTTTTTAACCGTCCACTTGTGTCCCGTAGGACCCCGAGTACTTGATACCTGTTCTTTGAATATTCGCACTATCCGCATGTGGGACCATGAATCCCCCTAGCCAGAGCTTGAGTCATATTTATTTCTTGGGGCCACAAAGTAGTTTGGGGCTTTGTTACTATCCTGTACTTATGCCATGCTTTACTGCTCTATTTACGATTGCGCGTGGAGCGCCTGTACTGTTTAGGAACAAATGTGGAATGTTTTCGCGGTATCGACAAGCCCAGTCACACTTTCGGGTTCCCGGTCGTTTACAGCCATTGGCACAAACCTCTGGGTCCGTCTCGGAGCCGGCCAACTTCGTCGCGGGTAGCTTGGTGGGGTGGCCCCCTGAAATTTATATGAATCTTGCAATTGCTCTGTCGTGATGCCTCGTTGGGTTTTTATTTGGTTTTTCCCGAGGTTGATCGTGCGTGTGTTGCTATTTATGGCCCCCTGCAGGGTAAAACTTTCTGAAAGCCGTGTCCACGGTTATGGACGACTTGGAGCACAGTATCTCGATCATAGACAACTATAACTAAAGTAGTGCTATAAATTTGCCTTTATAATGACTAGTAATCAGCTTCACTATAATGGAATGGCTAAATAAAAGTACCAACAACTGCTGGGTTTTGGGATGCCTCATGCTATATGTAACTGATTAGTAAGTACTACAACTATAATGGAATGGTTAACTAAAACTGCCCACTGCTTATTATATCAGGATGACTCATGCTATCTATACCTGACTAGTAATTGCTGTAACGATAACGGAATAAATAAAACTGTCAACGGTGTGAGTTCCTCGGTTTGACTTCCTCGTTTGGTCTCGAGGGGGAAATACCAGGATGGGTATGCTTGGTGATAGTTTTAGGTTGGATCCGAATATGTCTTTCTTATTCCTATCTGATAGCCGCCAGTTGTATTGAGTCTCTATAGGTTGTTTAGTGCATGCTGCGCTGCCGCTTCAGTCCACCATACCTATGTAGGCGAGGACCACCGAATTCTAGTCTCGCCGTGTACTGGCCTCAGTACTGACCGCTCTCTTTTTCCTTTGCCCTTTGTCGGCACCCCTTTTGTTTAAGCAGGTTTTGAGATCGACGTCGCTAGCAGGGTTACCCTTCCGGCTTGGCCTGGGCAGGGTTATGGACGCCGTTGGTTGTTCTTCAGGGCTCTTAGCTCAATTTGCATCTTGTCCGTACTCGGACGCTGTATCGTTTTAAAGGTGATTTGGATCTTTGTATTGTATATCTATATTCTTGACTCTTTGAGTCGGTGTTGTATATATCTGTTGTGTGGGTTCCATCGTGGACTATTGTGTAATGGTATTACTTCGTTTTCCACCCGCACGAAAGTGCCTAGTGGGCACCTTTGAATCGTTTCTATGCGGGTTTGGCGGGAATCGCTGAAACTTGCATAGGGCCGATTCTGAGGGTGTTACAGCAAGGGACTTTGATGCAACATCGTCGGCAGCAGGAGATCTTTCTTCTTCGAAGTCGGTGGTCTTGAGGGACTCGGAGGAGCTTTGGTGGTCACCGTCAATGATCTCCAGCGGCACGAAGACGTTGTGATCGACCAACTCGGCAACCCTGGTGTCAAAACCCGCGAGCGATGCCCAAATAGCCTTTTGGTCAATCTTATGGCCTTCATCGTCTACGTCGGGAAGACCCGAGGTCACCGTGTCGAGTTCGGCGTTTTCGTAGTGCGCCTTGACCATCGCCAGCGACATCCTTGCGCCAGTCCGAGTACATGACGCCTTCTAGCTTACGATACGCTCGGGGGCTTGACGCAAGATCTCTGAGTACTTCATCACGGAGTCCACCGGCTTGATATTAATTTTGAGGGGCGGCAATCTCCTTGGCTTGCTTGACGGTAGTGCTGATGAAGTTGCCAGCGAGGACCATGCATTCCTTTGGCGGAGGAGTCGACTTGGTCAAACCAATAGGAGCTGCATTTCCGCAAAACAAAGGAGCACATGAGTTTAATAACACAAAAAGTTTAGAGTACCTGGCTTACAGAAGTACTAGACGAAAATCTCTTACCAAAGATGCCGGCCTCCGCTTGCTAGAGTGTCATCACCATGGAGTCCTGCTCTTGTCGGAGAATCTTGTGAGCCTCAAGGTTGCGCTGATTCTGCTCATCGACAGCTTTCTTCTGCTCCTTAAGGATCGCAATTTCCTCCTTCAGGCGGTTCATCTCCGTGTTGGCGGACTCCTGCAATGCCTTCATAGATTCCTCGTGCATCTTCTGGGTATCAGTCCTCTCCGGCTTAAGGATCTTGTTTTTGCTATCCAACAACTCAATGTGCTTGGATTGCTCAACAATGTCCTTGGCCTTGGCAATGGTTTCTGCAAGTCGGAGAAAGAACAACACAAAATGAGTAGTAGGATAGTGATGGCACAAGACCAAGTTTATTGCAAAATTGAAAGGAAAAACAAACTCTTGCTCTTGGTGATTTGTTCCTTCAAGAAGGCAGTTTTACCCTTTTCAGCTTCCAGTTTAGCCCGCATCTTGTGGAACTTCTCATTAGAGACACCTCTCTGAGCATTCTCATTATGTGGAAAGAAGATAAAAATTACTTAGTCTACTTGGAGCATCTATCCGGATAAATATCCACCTAGAGGCTTGGGGGCTACAGTGAGAGTTTTTAACTCAGCAAAATGCTTAGTCTTTCTTTAAGCATCTAGTAGGAACTAGTTCAGTTTCAACTAGAGGCTTGGGGGCTACAGTATTAAATTTTACAAACACTGCGTATGCTACTCTGGAAGTATCTAGTCGGAATAATTCATTCAAACTACATACTTGGGGGCTAAAGTGAGAAGTTTTCTAGCTTAGTCACTCTTAGAGAATTCAGATGCAAAGACCTATGGTTTTCCGTCTAAATCCTCGGGGGCTACAGTGGGATACTCATATGAAATGCAAAAGGCAAATAAAACTTACACGTGCGATGATCTTGAGATTGGTGGCGCTCTCGGCAAATATCTTGCTGAAGGAAAGGCTATTTCCTCGCAGGATATCAGCTTGCCTGAGGAGATCCTCAAGGCCGCAAGTCGGAGATGTTGGCGCTACACCAGGAGCCAGAGTTGAGCTACTCAGCGTAAGCGCTAGGTAGACTATCTTCGGAAGCTCTGTGGACGTCCTGGGTGCAGAGGCGCCGCCTTCGAGAGATGTTCCGCCTACCACCATTACCTTACTGCTACCGATGGCATCCTTAGCCAGAGCTTCAACCATCTTGGATGCAGTACTTTCTTGTGTCGCCTGCTCGTCGACAACGACGAGATCCACAGAGACAGCTGGGTCCACTTCCATGGCGGAAGGGCCAGATGCGTCCTTAGCCGGAGAGCTTATCAGAGCAGCCGCAGGCTGGACGCTGGGAGTTGTAGGGGCAATCGCGGGAGACACTTGTGCAACATATCCTTGATGTTTTTAGAAGCTCTTGATGTTTTGGAGGTCTTCTTCAAACTTAAACTGGCCTTCTTCCTGAAACATGCAAAAGTATAAGTACGGGAATAAGACGAGCAATGGACAATGTGGGAGGATAAGAAGCTTACACAATAGTGGGTGCTTTGGTGAAAGGGATCCCGATAATTATTATTTTCTCCGCCTCCAGGGCGGCAGTGGACTTCTTGGAGGCTCCACCCTCCGTCTTCTTCTTCTTCTTCTTCTTCTTCTTCTTGTTCTTCTTCTTCAGCAGCGTCAGAGGTGGAGCTCTTCCGCTTTCGCGCCAATGGAACATCATCGTCGGACACGATGGTGACTTCCTTCATCTTGGGGTCGTAGATTTGGACAGCCATGCTATCTTCCTCTAGACTTCTGAGATGTTAAGTGAAATCCCAAAGTGTTAGATGAGATGATAATGGCTAGACGGAAGAACTGGAGTACATGTCATACACGGAAAATAAACATGTACCTCTGGGCACTTGCCCTCCTCGAACATGTCATAGGTGATGGTGAAGCCGCGCTTCCTATCCTTCACCTTGACGATGTCCTTGAGGCAGAGCTTGACGGAGTCACTCGAGAAGTTGTCCATGGAGATGCGAAGGCTATCCTTCCTATCCTTGGTATATTCATGCATCAGGTTCGAGCGGTGCTGCAGAGGCTGGATCCGCCTGACGAAGTAGCACATGGCTAGGTCTAACCCGGTCAGACCCGTCTCTACGAACCATTCTATCCGCCTTATGGCGCGGGAAGGATCGTTGTCGAAGGGAAGGGAGGCCTGGGATCTCCATGTAGGGGCTTCAGCGGGGGGCCCATCGACGAAGTCTGGGTACGTTCCTTCTCGGCCGGCTAGAGGGATATCTGGGCCGTAGAAGTACATCCGTTGCCAGTTCTTGCAAGACTCATGGCCGACAATGTCGGGGAACCGCCGGCCAGGCCAGATCTTAAAGCTAATCGTTCCTCAATTCCTGAGCTCGTCCTTGCTCGCTCCGGCTTCCCTCTTGATGGTGAGGAAATAAATAAACAGATCTAACCTAGGCCTAATCCCTAGGTAACCCTCACAAAGCGCCATGTAGTTGCTAAGCGCGAGGATGCTGTTGAGGGATAGATTCTGAGGTTGAACCCAGTAATGTCTAAGGACAGAAAGGAAGAAGTCAGAGATCGGGAGGGAGACACCGCGTACCAATTGTGCTTTTATGTACACCTTCTATTCGGCTTGGGGAGAAGGGGTGACCTTGCCGGTCGGCGCCGCCCGCCAGACGAGCCCCTCTGTCGAGGGGAGCTAGCCTTCGACGAGCAGCTCTTTGATATCGCTGTTGGTGATATCAGAGCCGTGCCACTCCCCCTTATGGGAGTCACCCTCCTCCTCCAACGGCTCCAGCGCCGCTGGAATATGGTCATCGCCAGTGGACTCCACCACCACGCACCGTGGCAGCACCAGACCTTCTAGGGGCTTCGCCGTCTTCGCTGTCTTCGCCGAAGCATCGGCCATTGCCGCCATGGATGGGTTGGAGCTGCTGCTCGCCATTAGGAGGGGAGAGAGGTGACTGGGAGATTGGGGAGATTAGGGTTTTTCGCATGTGCGCGAAGAGCTCTAGGAGGTGCTCGCAGGAGGAAGAAGATGACGCAGGGGAAGAATGAGGTGAAAAAGTAAAAATCCACCACAGTTGTAATTTATAACCCCCGACGTCAAGATTCGTGCAAGCGATCGAATGGTTGTCACGTGGGCGATGTATGTGTGCGCGTGCGTAGCGCCATGTTCCCAACCGCCACCGCCAACGATTCGTATCCTTCGCTCGGGAAAAATGGACATGATTGTGTTCTCTGCATGTGTGAGTTACGAGGCGTCGCTGACCTATGTCTACGTCGCTCTAGCTGACACAGGCAGATGAACCATCCCATCGGAAGATTCCAGAATGGACGGATCCAGTCTGGCTATGAGAAGAGTACGATGGAAGATTCAGCATTTCTCCGACTTACAAGTTGCAGATGGAGAACAGTGTAGGGTTCTTGGGAGGACTACAAGATATTTCTTGACGATTTGCCAACATCCATCTAGATGGAGCATTCAACCTGAAGAGGCAAGGCGGCTCAAGATCTCGGAGTTCTCCGGGGGCTACTGTTGGGGATATGCTATATGGGTATGCTCATAGCATGTCTCTTATCTGGATAACCCGGGTGGCCCACAGTTGGTAGAATGGCCCATGGAATGCTGGGTGGCCCAGTTAGATGGATCCAGAAGGGAGGCCCATGCCGGATAAAGGAAGGCTACGAGGAGTCACCGACGTACCCGAAGCCTTGGAGTGCAAGACACGCTAGACTAGTTGTATGCAGTGTAGGACTCTGTAACCTGTCCGGCTAGGACTTTCCCTGTAACCCTAGGACCTGGCGACTATATAAAGATGGCTTTATGGGAGCCTTTAGGGCACGACAATTTAGATAATTCAACATACACCTCGCATAGCGAACCGATCCCTGTAACTCGGGGTATTGCCATTCTAGTGATTTATAGCAGGAGTAGGATTCTGCCATCGTCGTGGGATCTGAACCTGGGTAAGCTCTGTTACCTCGTACCCGTCAACTGTCCGCCTTACCCCACCTCTCTAAACACACACTGTGAGGACCCCTCCATGGCGTACTCGTCGGCAATACCACGACAAAGTTGTACTCAAGTGGAGCCCTCACTCTCACAAGATCATCTTGCCCCTCAAGGACCCACTATTTTGGCACAAGCTCCCTCAAGCTCTTCCAAAGCTCCTCATTCTCATGACTCTACAAGCCCCGATACTCAAGATATTCATCAATAACATCTACCTCCCCAAGATGGGGCTCCTTCTCATGTCATCTCCCTAGGTCAAGCTAGTCAAGAACAAGGTCAAGCTATTGTTGATCAAGGCTCTCCCCCTTTGTCTCCAAATGATGACTCTCCCGAGGTGGAGATTGATGAAGACGATCCTCATGTTCATTCTTATAGTCAAGGTGAGGAATCAAATGGTGGCAATTACCAAGTGGTTGCTCAAGAATCTCGTGTTGATGCTCACGCCCGCCGTCAAGCTTATCGTCTCGCCAAGCTCATCTGAGATGGCAATATCCTTGATAATGTTTATGGAGATTTCAATAGAGGTTCTACTACTAGGAGGGAATTAGCCTCTTTTAGCTCTCACCATGCTTTTATCTCTCATGTGGAACCATAGAAAGTCTTTGAGGCTCTTTAATATGATGATTGGATCGACACTATGAATGAAGAACTTCACAACTTCAAGAGGAACAAAGTATGGACTTCGGTTGAGCGGCCTAAAGATTGTCAAAATGTCATTGGAACCAAGTGGGTCTTCAAGAACAAGTGTGATGCAAATGGGATAGTCGTGCACAATAAGGCAATTTTAGTTGCCCAAGGATACTCATAAGTTGAGGGCATCGACTACGGTGAGACTTATGCCCCCGTTTCTTGCCTTGAATCCATTTGTATGCTTCTTGCGTTTGCCACTTATCATGACTTTAAATTGCAACAAATGGATGTTAAAACTGCTTTCCTTAATGGTCCTTTGAAAGATTTGGTATATGTCAAGAAACCTCCAGGCTTTGAGGATCCACTTTTCTTGAACCATGTCTACAAGCTCAATAAGGCACTCTATGGTCTCAAACAAGCCCCACGTGCGTGGTATGATTTCCTTAGAGTGCTCTTGTTAGACCATGGTTTCGAAGTGGGCCTCATTGATCCCACTCTTTTTACTAAGAGAGTAGGAGGTCAGTTGTTCGTTTGCCAAATATATGTTGAGGACATTATCTTTGGGTCTATTAACAAAGCTTTTAATTAGGATTTTGCCAAGCTCATGAACGACCGCTTTGAGATGTCTATGATGGGAGAGTTGGAGTTCTTCCTTGGATTTAAAGTCAAGCAATTGAGGAAGGGGACCTTCATCAACCAAGCCAAATACATTCAAGACATGCTCAAGAAGTTCAAGTTTGATCAAGTCAAAGGTGCCAAGACTCCCATGCCAACTAAGGTTAATCTTGATCTCGATCCTAAGGGTAAGGATGTGCATAAAAAACTTTATCGATATATGATTGGTTATTTGCTCTATCTTTGTGAATCTCAACTGGATATTATGTTGAGTGTATGTATGTGTGCAAGATTCCAAGCCGCACCAAAAGAAAGCCACATGGTGGCGGTCAAGAGAATCTTTCGATATTTGGTTCATACCCCAAACTTTGGGTTGTGGTACCCCAAGGGAGACAACTTTGACGTCACTGTATACACAGACTCAGATTGGGCTGTAGACAAGGTGGGAAGGAAGTCAACCTCCGGAGCTTGTAAATTTCTTGCGACATCCTTGGTGTGTTGGTCCTCGAAGAAGCAAAACAGTGTGTTTATGTCCACTACTGAAGCTGAGTACATCTCCGCCGCAAATTGTTGTGCTCAATTGCTATAGAGGAAGCAAACCTTGAAGGATCTTGGACTTTATTTTGACAAGGTGCCTCTCCTTTATGACAATAAGAGTGCTATTGCCATCGCTCACAACCACAACACAATCGGACCAATCATATTGAGATTCGTCATCATTTCATTCAGGACCATGTTGCAAGAGGAGACATTTCTTTGGAGTATATTCCCACGAAGGAAAATCTTGCGGATCTTTTCACGAAGCCTCTAGATGAAGCAAGGTTCCGAGAGTTAAGGCATGAGCTAAATATCATAGATTCGAGCAAGGTGGCTTGACTAACTTTCACACCTACCTATGTCTCAATTGTATCTTTGTTTGGATGTAGGCATGGACTTATGGGGGGTGTAGTTCCTCTTATGAATGAACACTATCCTTATTATGCGCACATTAGAGTTTTCATAATCTATAGTCTCTCAAGGAGACCATTTGAGCTTCATGATGAGTGTTGGTAATGAACCCAAGATATATCTTCGCGGTGTCAAGCCATTTACTCTTATGTAAGGTGGCCTCGGCCACCGACTCTTTGTGTTCCTTGTTTGTTTTACCTTGTATTTTTGTGCTTGGTTGTTCTTGTGTTTTCTTGGTGTCTTTCATCGTTTTGGTTCTTCACAGTTTGAGATCTCTATCCCAATCCTTTTCTTTCCCCAAGCCCCTTATATTCCCTGCACAAGTTCTTCCTTGATCTCTTCCAATCCTGGGAAGTTGTTTCTGGTGTCACCGGAAATTCCGGCCAGCTGCCAGAAGTACCGGTCAGTGCGAAGCTCTCTAGAATTTCTCCCTGACTTGGATACTTCCGCCTATGCTCGGAACTTCCGGTGAGGCTCATTGACCTATATAATGCGGGCCCTGGAAAAAACGGGGTCTTCTCCCAGTTTTCCCCAAGACATACGTTCTTATTGGAGCAGCCGCCGACGACAACGACCCCGTAGATGTGCTCTGGCCCCTCCGTCTCTGGCCGACCTCTTCCAGATCTGCTCCATGGGATCCTTCCCCACCTCGATCTCCCGCCATGGACCCTAGTATTTGCCCTCAACTCCCTCCGTTAATGGAGATCTTGCTCATACCATTGCTTGAGTTAAGGCTCATCATGTCTAGGCTTGTCTTTGGCTAGAACTTGTTGGGAGATCTTAGTAGGCCTAGGAATCCTTGCTAGGGTAGATCGAAGCAATACATTTCTGTGAATCCGTACATGTGACTCTAGATTTGGTTTCCTTGCAGTTTCATGTTTGAACCGCTGTGTTCGTGACTTCACCGAAACTTCCGGTGGGTCACTTCATGGCTGGGTCACTTCACCGAAGCAAAGTCACCGCCGGAAGTTCTGGCTGTTCACTTCAAATTCCAGTGCACTGTATCTGATTCACTGCATGTATTTTTTCAATCTCTTTTTGTTTCTTTTTTTCGAACTTGTGCACTTACCCCCCATACCTCTCTATTCCCAGCTTTCTTCTTAGGGAAAGGTGGTTCCCATAGAGGCAAGCGCAACTGTGTTCCTCCCGGTCCTCTAGAGATTGATGAAGATGATCTAGAAGTTCTGCGTCCTCCCACTCACACTACCCATTAGAAAGCTTTTGCTGATCGTCGTGCTGCTTCTGCGGAAGGAAAGCGACCTACTCTTGCCTCTCAAAAGAAGGCAACTGCAGCTGTGACAGATTCCACCAAGGTCAAGATCTCCAAGTGGCCTTAGAAGGCGTATGCTGATTTTTGCAGTATTGATCCATTTCTTGTTCCGCGTGATCCTCTTTGCTTGGATCCCCTTTTCCATAATTGTCTCCAAGAGGAAATCTTTGTAGAGATATATGCCACCAAGTCAAAGTTTGTTGTTGCCCCTCAAAATTTCATCAATGTGGCTCATATGGAAAGCAATCCTGAGTACTTTGGGGAAGCTCTTGAGCTATGCAGGAAGTTTGGATTGATCCCCATCATGCAGCACTGTCAGAACTTTGATGAGACCTCTATTGCTCAGTTCTTTTCCACTCTTCACATGGGTACAGATCCTATCAATGGCACTTTGAAGTGGATGACCAAGAATCAGCTGTTGACTTCCACATGGTCAGAGTTTGGTTCTCTTCTAGGCTATCCTCTCTCGTCTAAAAAGGGTGCTAATGTTTGGCGCTGTCACTTCTCCAAGGCTTCTGCACCTGAGGTTCTAGAGCCCCTCTACATAGAGGGCTGGGGTGTGTGTGGTTAGGATAACCACCTCCACAGTCTATGATATTATGCACAAGGTCTACCAGAACACCATCTCTCCCAAGGCAGGCAATTTTGATCAGATCCATGCCTTCCAGATTGATCTCATGTACCAGACTTATAGTCACCGGGATTCTAATCAGAAGTTGGACGTCATGAACTTTTTGTTTCATGAGATTTGGCTTGCTATGACTGAGAAGCGTTCGTTCCCCTTTGCTCCTTAAATCTAGACTCTCATTAATGCCAAGTGGAGGGAAGCAACTGGCTCTCAATATCCCCAAGACAGCATCACCATTCATGAGGAGAAGAAGTTTCATGTGATGAAGCATGAGAAGCCCCGGACTCAAGCTAAGAAGGAGGAAGCCATTTGGAAGTCTGGGCCAGCTAGAGGTGGCACTTCAGGGCATGACGGTTCCAGTGCAGGTGATCACCCTGAGAGTTCTTGTCCTCCCAGTCTTGAGAGGCAGGCATCTTGGGCCAAGAAGCTGCTGAAGAAGGTGAAGAAGACATTTTGTTTCTTGCAGGACCGTGAGTACCAGGCTTATGTTTATTAGTAGCACAATGCTAAGAGGCAGAAGGCTATCTTGACCGCGCTCAACGCTCCTTGCTCTCCCGAGACTAGCTCCTTCACCGCGCCTAAAGATGAGTGGATTCGTGACAACTGCAAGTGGTCCGATTCCAAGGATGAAGTCACCAGTCCTCCGCCTGCTTGGAACAATGCCTCTTGGGACCCAAGCCTTCTCCTCCTCCTTTCTTCTGTTAGGGCGATTAGAGTGATCTTTTCTCCCTTTTTGGTGTCTTGATGCCAAAGAGGGAGAAAGATATCTATTGGTTGTTCACGGGATTTGCATGGGTCGAGTCATGAGCTCGTTATTTCTTTGATCCCTTATTGCTCGTGAACTCTCTCTAGTTTATGTGTGCTTGTGGACCTCGTTATTTATGCGTCTCTGTGGTATTTGTTCCTCTATCTATGTATGAGACTATGTGATATGTTATGCATGTTTTTGGCTTATGGCTGGTTGTATATGGTGGTGGAGTCTCCTTTGATATTATTTCATCTATTGTCTCTCACCACATATGTTTGGTGCAACGGTATGTCCCCTATCATTTTCTTACTTGCACATGTGTTGTTTTTGCAATGGAAAGGGGGAGCCCCCTTATATGTGTGCTAGTTTTGTCCTTAGAGCTTTCTCTCTACCTTGCACACACGTAGGGAGAGCTCGTTCTGTTCATTGCAAAATATTCTCTTCTTATGCAAATCTTATGGTATTATCATGAAACACGAAAAGGGGGGATTGAAAGGACTATGTTTTCCCTTGTTGTTTTGGTGATGACGACAATCCCACTTGTGATCTAACCTTGTGCTTGAGTTTCAGGTTACTTGTTTATTGATGGAGCTTATGGAGTGTGTGGATGCCATTCTTGAAATCTTGTGAAGATGGCGATCTTTCCTTTTCTCTTTCTCTCATTTTATAGTTTTAGATCACCGTACTATCAAGAGGGGGTACACCTCGGAAGGATGTGGGGAATCATTTGTTCTTGCACAAACCATATTGGCACCGCCATAGCCATCCTATCCATCAGCGAGAGAGCGAGTTTCTGAGCCGCTGGTTCTGTTTTTGTCTGATCGGAATTTCCAGCCAGGAGCAGGAAGTTCTGCTCAGGGATCTCTATGGAATGGATCTGGCTATATTTTGGGTCCAACTTCTAGCAGAAGTTCTCGCCCTAGTTGAGAACCTACTATTTTTAGTGTTCTAATTGGCGGAACTTCCACCAGAAGTAGCACCGGAAGTTCCGGTCGCAGGTCGGGCCAAGTCTGACTGGATCCTTCAAACGGAATTTCCAGTGCTATTTCCGCTGAGTATCTGAACGGAAATTCCTCCCAGGCATCAGGACTTCCGGTCAGGCTGTTCGTGACCTAGTTGTTTCCGCTCTAAGTTCTGGTCAACATCAGAACACCACTGTATGGAAGTTATCTAACTGACGGAACATGGCCCAAACTTTGCTCCAGAAGTTCCACCAGAATTTCTGGTCATGTATGACCGGAACTTCCGGTCGAGCTTTGGATCGTGCGTCAACGGTCATTGAGCCATTGAAGCCACGATGAGCGGAACTTCCGGCCCCCACCATAATTTCTGGTGGTGTCGCGAACAGTCCAACGGTTCAGTTTGAAGGGGGCCTATTTAAGGCACCCTTCTTCTTCCTCCTACCCAACTCTTCAATTTTCTCTCTCCTCCATTAATACTAGAGCTTCACCTCACTAGGTCTCTCTCCCTAGCCACTCAAACCTCTTGATCTTTTGAGGGGTGGGAGTGGTGACCTAGATCTACACTTCCACCAAAGAAGATTTGATTCCCCCCATGTATCCTTTGTGGATCTTGTTACTCTTGGGTTTCTTGGAACCCTAGACAGTGTAGGACATCCTCGGAGCTAAGGGCATGCGTTGTGAACCTTCGTGGTGTCGTTGAGGGCCTTCAATTGAGTTGTGGAGATCCCCCTCAACCTTGTTGTAAAGGTTTCGGTTGGAGCCTTCAAGGTCACCGGTTAGTGGATTGTGAGGCCTCCTTTGTGGGGGTGCTCACCAAAGAAGAACATGAGGCATTTTTGGCGCTCGGGTGACCTTGTGTGGCCCCAACACCTCTCCAACATAGACGTAGCTTCCTTGGAAGTGAACTACGGGAATTACATCTCCGTGTCCCCGCTCCGGTTATCTCGTTCCTTACCTTTACTACTTGCTCTTTACCGCTCTTGTGTTTTTATTAGTTCTCTAGCATATATGTTGTTCATCTAGTAGCATATCTAGAGAACTTATCTTCTTGCCAAGCCTAAAATTGATTAACAAATTAAAAATTGGTAGTCGCCTATTCACCCCCTCTAGTCGATTCAAAGTCAGTACTTTCAACTGGAAAAGTTGTCCTCGGAGGCTATCCTTCCGATCCTTGGTATACTGGTGCATAAGCTTGGCGCGGTGATGCAGAGGCTGGATCCGCCAGATGAACCAGCACATGGCTAGGTCCAACCCGGTCAAACCCGTCTCTATGAACCAGTCAATCTGCCGTACAACGCGAGAGGCTTCATCGTTGGAGGGGAGGAGGGCTTGGGATCTCCATGTCGGGGCTTCAACGGCGGCTCCATCGACAAAGTCCGGGTACGTTCTTTCTCGGCCAGCTAGAGGAATATCTGGGCCGTAGAAATACATCCTCTGTCAATTCTTGCAGGTTTCGTGCCCTACAATGTCGGGGAACCGCCGGCCAGGCCGTATCTTGAAACTAATGGTTCCACAGTTCCTGAGCTCCTCTTTGCTCACTTCGGCTTCCCTCTTCATGATGAAGAAGTAAATAAACAGATCTAACCTAGGCATGATTCCTAGGTAACCCTCGCACAGCTCCGCGTAGTTGCTAAGCGCGAGCATTCTATTAGGAGAGAGGTTCTGAGGTTGAACCTAGAAGTGTTGGAGGACTTGGATGAAGAAGTCGGAGATTGGGAGGGAGACTCCACGCACAAACTGAGCCTTGAGGTATACCTTTTCTCTGACTAGGGGAGAAGGGACGACCTCGCCGACCGGCGCCACTTGCCAGATTAGGCCCTCCATCGCGGGGAGGTATCCTTCAGCGAGCATTTCTTTGATGTCGTTCTCGGTGATGTATGAGCCGCGCCATTCCCCTTTGTGGGAATCAGCCTCCTCCTCCAGCGGCTCTAGCCCCGTTGTAATATGGTCGCCGCCGGTGGATTCAACCACCGTGGAACACAACACCACCACTCCATCCGGTGGGACGTGAACAGAGCTCGTCGACTTGGCCTTGGCCTCACCTGATGCCGCCATCGACGGGGTGCTGATGCTGCTAGCCATTGGAGCAGATGGGAGATGACCGTGGATTCGAGAAAAGCTAGGGTTTCTCTCTATGCACGCAAGGAGCTCGAGGAGACGTTTGGCTAGAGGAAGAAGATGACACGAGGAAGAATGAGGTGAAGAGATAAAAGTCATCACGATTATAATATATAGTACTTGGCATTAAGATTCATGCAAGTTGATCGAACGATTGATGCGTGGATAGCGTGTGCGCGAGCGTGCGCAGAAATTTCGCCACATTCCCACTGTCGCAGCCAACGTTTCGTATCCTTCACACGGGTAGAACGTCTATGATTATGTTCACCCCTTGTGTGAGTTACGAGGCGTCTCTAACCTATGGTCTACGTCACTCTACTGGCATAGGCAGGTGAACAGTCCCATCTGAAGATTCCGGCATGGACGGATCCCGTCCGGCTATGAGAAGAGTACGATGGAAAGCTTAGTGATTCTCCAACTTATATATCAAAGACGGAGAACATCACAAGGTTCTTGGGAGGACTACAAGATATTGCTTGAGGATTTTCCGACATTCATCTAGATGGAGCATTCAACCTAAAGAGGAAAGATGACGCAAGATCTCAGAGTTCTCCAGGGGCTATTGTTGGGGATATGCTAAATGGGTATCACCATTGCATGTCTCTAATCCGGATAACCCGGGTGTCCCACAGTTGGTAGCAGGTCCTATGGCCTGCTAGGCGGCCCAGTTAGATGGATCCAAAAGGGAAGCCCATGCCGGATGAAGGAAGGCTACGATGGAGTGATCAACATACCCGGAGCCTTGGAGTGCAAGACACGTTAGACTAGTTATATACTGTGTAGGACTCTGTAACCTGTCTGGCTAGGACTTTCCCTATAATCCTAGGATCTAGTGTCTTTATAAGCTGGACCTAGAGAAGCCTTTAGAGAAGCCATTATAGTGATTTATAGCAGGAGTAGGATTCCGCCACCGTAGTGGGATCTGAACCTGGGTAAGCTGTGTCACCTCGGACCCGCCAACCTTCCGCCTTACCCCACGTCTCTAAACACACATTGTGAGGACCCCTCCATGGCGTACTCGTCAGCAATACCACGACAACTGCCTTCCGTTGTCATGGCCGCTTGGTCGGCGATTTCCACCCGACTCGTTTTCGGTTTCTTGGTTAGGGTCTTCCTCCATGTATCGCTTGGCGATTTCGAGGAGGTCAGGGATGTTGTCGAGTGTCGAGTACACCCTCTTGATCTTGGTGACCAGTGGCTCGTATTGGCACGAGTTCTCAAAGCAATGGATCGCCGTGTCCAGGTGGATGCAGGTGGCGTTGATCCACATGTCCTTCCACCGTTGGACCTAGTGGCGGGTCGACTCGCGGGGTCCCTGGATGCATCGCTCCAGGTCCTCGATGGTGGTGGCACAGGTGTAGGAGCCCTCAAAGTGCCTGACAAAGGCCTTGCACATGTCCTCCCATGAGTCGATGATGTCTGCAGGGAGGGTGTTGATCCTGTTGGAGATATGCCCTAGAGGCAATAATAAATGTATTTATTATTATATCTTTGTGTTTATGATAAATGTTTACATTCATGCTATAACAGTATTAACAAGGAAACATTAATACTTGTGTGATTTGTAAACTAAATTAGAGTCCCTGGAAAAGCCTCTTTATAATACTAGCTTGTTGGTTAATAAATGATTGTGGTTTCCCTACCATGAACATTGAGATGTTATTAACAACAAGATCATATTGTTAGGAGAATGGTATGATGGACATACTCCTATAGATAAGCGTAGCATAAAGATCAAGTCATTTTAATAGTTCAATTTCTATATGCTTTCTGATACATAGTAACCTAATTCCTTCGACCATGAGATCATGCATATCACCATCACCGGAAGGATGCTTTGATGACATCAAACACCACACCGTAACTGGGTGGTTATAAAGGTGGCATTGAGTGTTCGGAAAGTATTGGTTGAGACACATGGATCAAGAGTGGGATTATGTCCATCCATATGATGGATAGATATACTCTAGGACCTCTCGGTGGAATGTCATCCAATTGGCTTGCAAGCATGTGACTGGCTCACAAGGGATCACATATCATGGGAACGAGAAAAGAGTACTTATCAGTAACGAGGTTGAACTAGGTATGCAGAGATACCGACGATCAAAACCTCGGATAAGTAAACTATCGTGAGACAAAGTGAAATTGGTATCGTATGTAAGTTGTTCAATCAATCGCAAAGTAATCGTAGAAATATGTGGGAACCATATGAATTTCCAGATTCCTCTATTGGTTATTGATCGGAGAAGTGTCTCGATCATGTCCGCATAATTCACGAACCGTAGGGAGACACACTTAAGGATTCGATGTTGTTGAGTAGTTATGGAATGATGAGTAAGAGACCGAATGTTCTTCGGAGTCTCGGATGGGATCCGGGATATCACGAGGAGATCCGGAATGGTCCGGAGAATACGATTCATATAAGGAAAGTCCTGTTTCAGGGTTGGAGAATGGTTCCGGTGTTTTCATCGGGAATGTTCTAGAAGGTTCCGGAAGGTCCGACACTCCGGAGGGGAAGGGTACATGAATGTGTCATAACAAGTTGGAATGATTTCATCATGTACTAGGTGTCATCGCTGAGCAAAATAAAGGGATAAATCAAATCCTAGTTTGAAAAGTCAAATGCCAATTTGAAAAGTCAAACGACAAGTTTGCTTGGTGGAGGGAGAGTAGGAAACCTACTTGGGGAGGAGTTCCTCTCCCTCCACCCGCCGGCCTTGGAGGCCAAGTTGGGGGAGGACTCTCCTCCCCTGGCCGGCGCCCTCCCACCTATAAAAGGAGGGGCAGGGCTGCCCCTCTAGACCTACACCTCCACCACCCAAAACCTTAGCCCTAGCCGCCGGCCCTCCTGCAGCCGCCGCCGCCCTAGGGCAAGCCCTAGACGCCGGCCTAGCCCTCTCTCCTTGGTGTGTCTAAACCCTAGATCACCGAGGCCTCTCTCATAGTCCACCATACTCGCTCCGGCTTAAGGCGGAGCCCTGCGAGATCTCCCCTCTACTTCCGGTACCACGCCGTTGTGCTGCCAGAATCGCGAGGAGAGTGCTATAACCTTCACTGCCTGCTGGAACAAGGGAGAGGAGGGTCTTCATCGAGTACCGAACGTGTGACCGACTGCGAAAGTGCTGCCGGAACGCAGCGCCGGAAGGATCTACACGATCTTGAGATCGGCGAGAGTACGACTACATCACCCACAAGAATCCGCTCTCGTTAAACACTTTGGAATCTTCGAGGGTGAATTATTCCATCGACTCGTTGCTACAATCTAGTAGATAGATCTTGGCTTGTTTGTTTGTATGCGGTAGAAATTTTTTGTTTTCCATGCTACGAACCCCTAAAGTGGTATCAGAGCCGTGTCTATATGTAGATCTGTTGCACGAGTAGAACACAATGGTCATTGTGGGCGGTGATGCTTTTATTATCAATTACTTCTTGTGTACTTTTCATCTTGCGGTATGATGGGATGAAGCGGCCCGGGCTAACCTTACATGACATCGTTCATGAGACTTGCACCACGCTCAACATGCAACTTGTATTGCATAAGTGGCTTTGCGGGTGTCTGTCTCTCCCATTATAGTAGAGATCCAATTTACAACGGACACTTGATAGTTCAAACATCAACATTGTGGTTCTTGTTCGTAAGTTAGATTGACACTTATTGAAAGCCCCAAACCACGTAAAATATGCAAAGAAATTAGAGGCGTCTAACTTTGTTTTGCAGGGGTGTGCTATGATGTGATATGGCCATGATTGTGATTATATTTGATGTATGCAATGTTCCTTATTGTAAGTTGGCAACCGACAGGAGCCATATGGTTGTCTTTAATTTATGTTAAGACCCACGTGTCTATTCAAAGTAGCTGTAATAGTTGAAGCTGGTAGAAGACAATCATGGAGCAGCGTCATTAACCTTTATGCAATGCCGGTGATGATGGAGATCATGTTCGTTCTTGAAGATGGAGATCGGAAGCACAAAGAAGAAAGGCCATATCATATCACATATTATGAATTTCATGTGATGTTAATCCTTTATGCATCTTGTATTGCTTAGTTAACGACAGTAGCATTATAAGATGATCCCTCATGCACATGAATTTCAACTTCTAAAGTGTTCATACTTAGTAAGCGCCGTTGCTAAAGCTTGTTGTTTCGAAGCACCACGTGATGATCAGGTGTGTTAGATTCTGCAAGTGTATACAACATGAGCAAGCCAGATTTGCTCATGCGGAAGCTAAGGTTTGATCTTGACGAGCCTAGCATGTACAGACATGGTCTCAGAACACGGATCACCGAAAGGTAGAGCATGAATCATATAGTAGATATGATGAACATGTCGATTGTTCGCCATTGAAGCTACATCAACTCTCGTGATGATCGGTTTTGATGTGGTGGATTTGGTTCGTGTGATCACTAAAACAATGTGAGGGATATTGTTTTGAGTGGGAGTTCACCTAGATTAATTTAACTATTAATTAGAACTCAATTTGTCATAAACTTAGTCTAAACTATTGCAAATATGTTGTAGATCAATGGCGGCCCCTACCATCAATTTTAATGCGTTCCTAGAGAAAAAAAGTTGAAAAACAATGGAAGCAACTTCGCGGATTGGTTCCGCAATTTGAGGATTGTCCTCAATGCTGGTAATTTGACCTATGTGCTGGATGCACCGCTGGGTGACCCGCCTGCAGCTGATGCTACCGATGAAGTAAAGAATGTTTACCTCGCTCGGAAGACTCAGTACTCCACAGTTCAGTGTGCTATCTTGTATGGTTTAGAATCGGAGCTTCAGAAAAGGTTTGAGAATTCAGACCCACATGATATTGTCCGTGAACTCAAACTGATATTTGAGACTCACGCGACAGTTGAGAGCTATGAGGCTTCTGAAAAGTTCTTTAACTGCAAGATGGAAGAAGGCAGCTCCGTCAGTGAGCATGTGCTTAAGATGTCTGGGGACGCAAACAAACTTCAAAGCTTGGGTATAGTGATTCCTAATGCTTTGGGGATTTACCGTGTCCTCCAATCACTACCACCAAGTTACAAGAACTTTGTGATGAACTACAATATGCAAAGCATGAACAAGCAGTTGCCATAACTCTTCTCCATGTTAAAATCTGCAGAAGTGGAGATCAAGAAAGAGCACCAAGTGTTGATGGTCAATAAGACCACCAAATTCAAGAAAGGCAAGTCTAAGCAAAAGGGACACTTCAAGAAGGGTGGTAAGAAAGTTACCGCACCGACGAAGAAGACCAAGGCTGGACCTAAGCCTGATACTGAGTGCTTTTACTGCAAGGGAGAAGGTCACTGGAAGCGGAATTGCCCAAAGTACTTGGCAGATTTGAAGAACAGCAACATCAAGAAGAAAGGTATATCCGATATACATGTTATTGATGTGTATCTCACTAGTACTCGTAGTAGTGCCTGGGTATTTGATACTGGTTCGGTTGCTCATATTTGTAACTCGAAGCAGGTGCTGCAGAATAAATGGAAGCTAGCGAAGAACGAGGTGACGATGCGCGTAGGAAATGGATCAAAGGTTGATGTGATCGTGGTCGGCACGCTACCTCTTCATCTACCATCGGGATTAGTTTTATACTTAAATAATTGTTATTTGGTGCCTGCGTTAAGCATGAACATTATATCGGGATCTTGTTTATTGTGAGACGGTTACTTGTTTAAGTCCGAGAATAATGGTTGTTCGATTTATATGAGTAATATGTTTTATGCACATGCACCTTTGATAGATGGTCTATTCTTATTGAATCTCGATAGTGGAAATACACATATTAATAACATTGAAGCTAAACGCTTGAAATTGAGCGATAACTCGACCTATATGTGGCACTGTCGTCTTGGTAACATTGGAGTGAAGCGTATGAAGAAACTCCATTCCGATGGACTTCTCGAATCACTTGATTTCGAATCACTTGAAAGATGCGAAGCATGTCTGATGGGTAAAATGACTAAGACTCCATTTTCTGGTATGATGGAGCGAGCTACGGACTTATTGGAAATCATACATACCGATGTGTGTGGTCCAATGAGTGTAGCATCGCGCGGTGGTTATCGTTATGTTCTTACCTTCACGGATGACTTGAGTAGATATGGGTATATCTATTTCATTAAACATAAGTCCGAAACTTTCGAGAAGTTTAAGGAATTTCAAAGTGAGGTGGAGAATCAACATAACAAGAAGATTAAATTTCTACGTTCTGATCGTGGAGGTTAATATCTAAGTTACGAGTTTGGCGAGCATTTGAAGAAATGCGGAATACTTTCACAATTGACACCGCCGGGAACACGACAACGTAATGGTGTGTCCGAACGTCGTAATCGAACTCTCTTAGACATGGTTCGTTCTATGATGTCACTTACAGATTTACCGCTATCATTTTGGGGTTATGCATTCAAAACAGCCGCATTCACTTTAAATAGGGCACCATCTAAATCCGTTGAAACGACACCGTATGAATTATGGTTTGGGAAGAAACCTAAATTGTCGTTCCTTAAAGTTTGGGGTTGTGAAGCCTATGTAAAGAAGTTACAGCCGGACAAGCTTGAACCCAAAGCGGAAAAATACGTCTTCATAGGATACCCGAAGAAAACTATTGGGTATACCTTCTATCATAGATCCGAAGGCAAAATCTTCGTTGCCAAGAATGGATCCTTTCTAGAGAAGGAATTTCTCTCGAAAGAAGTGACTGGAAGGAAAGTAGAACTCGACGAGGTTGTCGAACCTTCTCTCGAACTTGCGAGTAGCGCAGCACCGGAAGAAGTTCCTGTGGTGCCTGCACCAATAAGAGAGGAAGCTAATGATGATGATCATGAAACTTCGGTTGTAGTTGCTATAGAACCTCGCAGGTCAACGAGAACTCGTACCACTCCTGATTGGTATGATCCCGTTATGAGTATCATGTTGGTGGATAACACTGATGACCCTACGACATATGAGGAAGCGATGATGAGCCCAGATTCCAATAAATGGCAAGAAGCCATGAAATCCGAGATTGGATCCATGTACGAAAACCAAGTATGGACTTTGGTGGACTTACCGGATGGCCGGAAGGCTATCGAGAACAAATGGATTTTCAAGAAGAAAACAGATGCTGATGGTAATGTTACTGTCTATAAAGCTCGACTTGTTGCAAAAGGGTTTCGCAAATTCAAGGAGTTGACTACGATGAGACTTTCTCACCAGTAACAAAGCTAAAGTCTGTGAGGATTTTGTTAGCAATCGCTGCATATTACGATTATGAGATATGGCAGATGGATGTCAAAACAACGTTCCTCAATGGAGACATTGATGAAGAGTTGTATATGATGCAACCCAAAGGTTTTGTCGATCCTAAAAATGCTAACAAGGTATGCAAACTTCAACGGTCCATATATGGATTGAAGCAAGCATCCCAAAGTTGGAATCAATGTTTTGATAAAGTAATCAAAAGTTTTGGTTTTATACAAACTTATGGAGAAGCTTGTATTTACAAGAAAGTGAGTGGGAGCTCTGTAGCATTCTTAATACTATATGTAGATGACATATTGTTGATTGGGAATGATGTAGACCTTCTTAATAGTGTCAAGGAATATTTGAATAATAGTTTTTCAATGAAAGATCTTGGCGAAGTAGCTTACATATTAGGCATAAAGATTTATAGAGATAGATCGAGACGCCTAATATCATTGTCACAAAGTACATATTTGGACAAAGTTCTAAAGAGGTTTGGAATGGAATATAGCAAGAAAGGATTCTTGCCCATGTTGCCCAATACGACCTTGAGTAAAACTCAAAGTCCAGCAATGGCAGAAGATAGAGAAAGGATGAGTAAGACTCCCTATGCCTCAGCCATAGGATCTCTAATGTATGCCATGCTATGTACTAGACCCAACATTGCATATGCTGTTAGTTTGACTAGCAGATATCAAAGTGATCCAGGAGTGGATCATTGGACAGTGGTCAAAAACATCCTTAAGTACTTGAGAAGAACTAAGGATATGGTTCTTTCTTATGGAGGTGATGAACAGCTCGTTGTTAATGGTTACACCGATGCTAGTTGGAACATCGATCCGGATTATTCTAAATCTCAATCTGGATACGTATTTACTTTGAATGGTGCAGCAGTTAGCTGGAGGAGTGCAAAGCAAAGCGTTGTGGCGAGATCTTCAACTGAATCGGAATACATAGATGCTTCAGAGGCTTCACAAGAAGCGATATGGATGAAGGAGTTCATTACAGAGCTCGGTGTGGTTCCAAGTGCGCTGGACCCAATGTCTATCTACTGTGATAACATGGGCGCCATAGCCAATGCGCAAGAACCAAGATCACACAAGAAGCTGAAGCACATCAAGCTACATTTTCACGCTATTCGAGAACATGTCAAGATGGTGACATAAAGATTTGCAAAGTACACACAGATCTGAATGTGGCGGATCCGTTGACTAAACCTCTCCCGAGGGCAAAACATGACCAACACCAGACTGCCATGGGTGTTCGGTGTATTACCATGTAATCTAGATTAGTTGACTCAAGTGCACGTGGGAGAGTGTTGGAGATATGCCCTAGAGGCAATAATAAATGTAGTTATTATTATATCTTTGTGTTTATGATAAATGTTTACATTCATGCTATAACAGTATTAACAAGGAAACATTAATACTTGTGTGATTTGTAAACTAAATTAGAGTCCCTGGTAAATCCTCTTTATAATACTAGCTTGTTGGTTAATAAATGATTGTGGTTTCCCTATCATGAACATTGAGATGTTATTAACAACAAGATCATATTGTTAGGAGAATGGTATGATGGACATACTCCTATAGATAAGCGTAGCATAAAGATCAAGTCATTTTAATAGTTCAATTTCTATATGCTTTCTGATACATAGTAACCTAATTCCTTCGACCATGAGATCATGCATATCACCATCACCGGAAGGATGCTTTGATGACATCAAACACCACACCGTAACTGGGTGGTTATAAAGGTGGCATTGAGTGTTCGGAAAGTATTGGTTGAGACACATGGATCAAGAGTGGGATTATGTCCATCCATATGACGGATACATATACTCTGGGCCCTCTCAGTGGAATGTCATCCAATTGGCTTGCAAGCATGTGACTGGCTCACAAGGGATCACATATCACGGGAACGAGAAAAGAGTACTTATCAGTAACGAGGTTGAACTAGGTATGCAGAGATACCGATAATCAAAACCTCGGATAAGTAAACTATCTTGAGACAAAGGGAAATTGGTATCGTATGTAAGTGGTTCAATCGATCGCAAAGTAATCGTAGAAATATGTGGGAACCATATGAATTTCCAGATTCCTCTATTGGTTATTGATCGGAGAAGTGTCTCGATCATGTCCGCATAATTCACGAACCGTAGGGAGACACACTTAAGGATTCGATGTTGTTGAGTAGTTATGGAATGATGAGTAAGAGACCAAATGTTGTTCGGAGTCTCGGATGGGATCCGAGATATCACGAGGAGATCCGGAATGGTCCAGATAATAAGATTCATATAAGGAAAGTCTTGTTTCGGGGTTGGAGAATGGTTCCGGTGTTTTCATCAGGAATGTTCTAGAAGGTTCTGGAGGGGAAGGGTACATGAATGTGTCATAACAAGTTGGAATGATTTCATCATGTACTAGGTGTCATCGCTGAGCAAAATAAAGGGATAAATCAAATCCTAGTTTGAAAAGTCAAACACCAATTTGAAAAGTCAAACGGCAAGTTTGCTTGGTGGAGGGAGAGTAGGAAACCTACTTGGGGAGGAGTTCCTCTCCCTCCACCCGCTGGCCTTGGAGGCCGAGTTGGGGGAGGACTCTCCTCCCCTGGCCGGCACCGTCCCACCTATAAAAGGAGGGGCAGGGCTGCCCCTCTAGACCTACACCTCCACCACCCAAAACCCTAGCCCTAGCCGCCGGCCCTCCTGCAGCCGCCGCCGCCCTAGGGAAAGCCCTAGCCACCGGCCTAGCCCTCTCTCCTTGGTGTGTATAAACCCTAGATCACCGAGGCCTCTCTCATAGTCCACCATACTCACTCCGGCTTAAGGCGAAGCCCTGCGAGATCTCCCCTCTACTTCCGGTACCACGCCGTTGTGCTACCGGAATCGCGAGGAGAGTGCTACAACCTCCGCTGCCTGCTGGAACAAGGGATAGGAAGGTCTTCATCGAGTACCGAACGTGTGACCGACTGCGGAAGCGCTGCCGGAACACAGCGTCGGAAGGATCGTCTACACGATCTTGAGATCGGCAAGAGTACGACTACATCACCCACGAGAATCCACTCTCGTTAAACACTTTGGAATCTTTGAGGGTGAGTTATTCCATCGACTCGTTGCTACAATCTAGTAGATAGATCTTGGCTTGTGTGTTTGTATGCGGTAGAAATTTTTTGTTTTCCATGCTACGAACCCCTACAGATCCATTGCCGAGTCGCTCCCTCCATCATCAAGGGGATGTAGAGAGAGGCGAGGAGGTCGGTGTGGCCGGCAATTCCTATCGCCATGAGTTATGTGTCCAGCCACACAGCTGAGTCGTACGTAGGGTCGTACTTCTCGATTTCCTTTGGAGCTTTGTAGTTGGGCCGGTACTTTTCGCCTCGGATCGTTGGTCCGAAGCACTGGGGGCCGACTCGACTGAGGGAGCCCCTTGGCTCGCCATCACTGTGATTGGTGAGGGTGTGCCTCAAGTCGTTGGGTTGGCGTGCGCTCTATGTTTGGTTGTTGATGATGTGGGTCCGCACGTCGATCGGCTGCCCGTTGGTGGCGATCATGTTGTTCATCGGTCGCGAGTTGTTGGTGGAGAGCGCTGGGTGCATGACCCGTGGTTGCTACTACAGGGCCTCGGGTGGCGAAAAGTTGAGGGTGTTGGCTATTGTTGGGTGTCTTCTCAAGGCCGCCTCGCTCCTGGAGGAGCGGGATTACATCCGTCCCCGCGAGTCGGCCCCCATGGTTTATTGCTTGATGGCCTTGGTAAGTAGGGCCTAGGCGTACTTGATTTGCAGGGAGCCTTCTCCCGTGACATTGAGGTTGGCGACTTCTGCCTGTCCCACAATGACGTTGTCCATCGGGGTGGAGTACAGCGGGAGGCCGTTCGTGTCCCACTCTTATGGAGAAATGAGGAGTCTCGGCTGGTTGGGAGGAGGCGTGCAGCCGGGTGGTGGTGGGGGAGCTCCGCTCGCTAGTGCTCCTGCTGGAGGACGGGCGCTGAAGCCAGGCGGTGCGTTCTAGCAGATCACACGCTCGGCCGCGCGAGCGGGATCATTGTCTTTGTCGAAGTTCAGGGCGTGGTCCTGAACGCTAGGGTTCAGGCGCGTCCTGATGCAGCGCTGGTGGTAGAGCGATAACTCCTGCACCGTTGCTTGCTCGAGGCAAATAATTTCGCGCTCGTCTTGCGCCTTCCGCACTGCTTCCTCCAGGCACAGGCGGGCCTCCTCGACCTCTATCACTGTTGTGGTCTGTGGGATCAGCGTGGAGAAGGGGTCTGGCGGGACACTCGTGTCGTTCTCTATGTAGGTCACGATGAAGCGACCAAATACGGCGTGGAGGTCGCTAGAATTTTCCGACCCAGAGTCGAAGATCTCGAGGTCGGAGAAGTCCTCAAACTCCCCAGCATTGGAGACTCACACGATGGAGCCTTCTGGTGACGCGGCGGTGATGGACCTGACAAAGGCAGGGTTCGCCGAGTCGGCGTTGTCATGAAGGGCCGTGTCGTCAGTGGCCGCGTCGGTTTCGACCATGTCGCTATTGGCCGAGTCGTACCCAGAGGCAAGGCGGTGGATGGTGCAGACCTGACTCTTAGAGAGCTGGTCATGTGGTGGTGATCTGCCGATGAGCGCCGAGTCTTCAGAGACGATGATGTCCATGAGGCCGACGAAGAGGGTGATGGTGCCGACTAGCATGATGACGTTGTGCGTGATCGGGCGTGACGCCGGGATGTAGCTGCGTGAGCACCGAGTCTTCAGAGACGATGACGTCCGTGATTACTCATTTTTCCCCTCCCTCTAAAGTTTTCCTCAATTTCCCCCTCTCGCTAAAGTTTTCCTCACTTTTCCCCTCTCTCCTGACTCAAACCCTCACAACAGCTCAACTTGATCAGTTTGGCTACTGCGCTCTGATTGGTCGAGATGTATGTCACATGGATCTTGGCCAACCACCGTTGGATACATCATGATCCGATGGGATGGAGGTTTCTCTCTCCTGATGGGCGCACCTACCTTGTACGGAGAGGAGAGCCCGACAAGCTGGAGGTCTCTCTCTCCCGATGGGCGCACCTACCTTGTACGGAGAGGAGAGCCCGATAGGATGGATGGCTCTCTCTCCCTTTCCCTGTCGCATGTATACCAGCCGCATCTTCCTCCGCTCCTATCGACGTACGACGGCGCAGTTCTAAGCATGGCAGTCCGAACGGCATGCGACGGCAGACCTAAGCCTGGCGGTCCGAATGGCGCACGCCAGCGCGGACATAAGCGTGGGGGTTGGAATGACGTGCGGCAGTGCGGATCTAAGCCTGGCGGTCGGTACGGCGTGCGGTGGCACGGACCTAAGAGTGGGGGTCGGAACAGCTCGTGGTGGCGCGGATCCAAGCGTGGCGGCTGGAACGGCGTGCATCAATGAGGATCTAAGCATCTGAAATTTTTGTCTCTATCCGTCTCACTCTTGTTCACCTCCTCAGATCAATTGCTAATTAAAGACACCGAGGCGGTGTCGGTGCCGACAGTGGTCATCGATGCAGCGATGATTGAAGCGATCATCCGCAATATCACAGCGATGGTGTAGATCAAGCCCCCGTGAACCGATTTGAATAAATTTGATACTCCCTCCGACCCATATTAGTTGACTTGGATTCATCTAGATATGAAACGTGTCTAGTCAAGTTTTACTGCTAATATGGGTCAGAGGGAGTATGTCTTTGAGCCGTGAGACCGGTTGATATGCTCTAAAGCTGATTCATAAGAAGTAGTACTTGCTTTGAGAATCTCCGGTGGGCTTGCATTAGTTGATTTAGATTTGTCTAGATTCGATTGTATCTAGACATGAATTAGTATTAGATTCATCCGTATCTTGACGATTTTGAGTCAACTAAATTGGATTGTAGGGAGTAGTACTTTCTTTGACAGATCGCCTCTCTAGATAAGAAGAATGGGGCGTTAGGAAGAACGGGGAATGTATGCTGTCGTCAACGCTGCAAGTCTACATGGCATTTGGCACGCCAACTATGGGAAGCTAGTTCCAAGGGAAGCAACTCGGGTCCCGCAATGCATTCTCATGACAACTTTGGGATCGCAAAGTGACTAAATTTGTAGGAACTCACAACCATCCATCGAATAACAATTCTACTATCTAAATTAGCTATCAATTCAAATAATCATTACATGTGCCACCTTCACCACAACCCCATAGTGTAACTGTTAGGACGGAGATGACAACTACTAAAACTGCCCACATGAATCTACTATTCTCCTCCCCCTTCACTTGAAGTTCATGTTTTAGATTTTCTACCACTTGATCAGATACGACAAGATCAGCCTCAAGTGTCAACTTCTCTTTGCGAATAAGCTCTGAGTTCTTCTTTTCTTCCTCGATAGTACGCTTCAACTCTAATATCAACAGGTTTTTATGGGCCAATTCATCACCTAAATTGGCAACCATCTCCTCGAAATCCATCGTCTGGCTAAACCACTAATGTCTACGCACTTCTATTCTTGCAGACAAATGTTGGGCCTCCAAGTGCAGAGGTTTGTAGAACATCAGAAAGTTTCCCTTAAGTGGATTACCCAAGGTTTATCGAACTCAGGGAGGAAGTGGTCAAAGGTATCCCTCTCAAGCAACCCTGCAATCAAGATACAAGAAGTCTCTTGTGTCCCCAACACACCCAATACACTTGTCGGGTGTATAAGTGCACTAGTTCGGCGAAGAGATAGTGAAATACAAGTGGTAACGGTGCCAGAAAAGAGCTTCCGACTTGTTGTTGACGTGGGAGAAACTAAAGGCAAACTGAAATAAAGATGGAAGCAAGCAAACATGCAACAGATCTAGATGCAAACGATGTTTCAATGCTTAGAAACAAGGTCTAGGGATCATACTTTCACTAGTGAACGCTCTCTCATATAAATATCCTCTCTTCCTGATACTACTCTTAACTACTCTCTGGTTGGACACTCTAATCCCCGGTAGGGCTACAAAAGCACACCTCAAAGTCTGTCTTCCCCATCTAGATAACCCCAGACTGTCACCTTGAGAGCTAGATGGTTCCAACAAACACCACAATTTCATAAAGACATCCAACTCCAAATATAATTCATGAATATATATGTAATCTAGCTTAAGTGCCACAGATGGTGCGCACGCTGTCACTGTCAGACATGTGGGGAAAAGCATAGATCTATTAAAGCATGATGAGTATTTATGTAGACTCTAGCCTAAGTGCCACCATGGCATGCACGCTGTCACTTTCACACACATGGGGAGAGCAGAGATGTGTTAAAGCACTTGAGTAGCAAGGTAGATCTACTAGATTACAAAGCTGATGACCACAACAAGATCATGCATAGAGAGAGATGAACACATAGCTACCGGTAGAGCCCTTAGCCTCGAGGAAGAACTACTCCCTCCTCATCATGGGAATCAGCAACGGCGATGGAGATGGTGGTGGAGATGGATGGAGATGGCTCCGGGGGCACTTCCCTGTCCCGGCAGGGTGCCAGAACAGAGACTTTCTATCCCTCGAATCTCCCCTTCGATGGCGGCGGCGCTACGGTGGTTTTCGCGGATTTCTTCTAGATGATTGATGGTTTTTGGGTCGGAGGCTTCTTATAGGCGAAGGAGGCAAGGTCGATGGAGGGCCAGGAGGCCCACACCCCCTGTAGGGGCCACCAGGGCTGGCCCGCGCCTATGGGGGTGCGGCCACCCTGGTGTCCACCTCCACCTCTTCTTCGTGGTTCCATGTTGCTTCGGGAAAAATAGGAAGATTGGCTTTTGTCCCATCCAATTCCGAGAATAATGATTTTCTGCCTTTTCTGGAACCAAAAACAGAAGAAAACAGGCAACTGGCACTATGGCATCTTGTCAACAGGTTAGTTCCAGAAAGTGTATAAAAATACCTCAAAGTGAATACAAAGCAAAGACAAATGATACAAAACAAGCATGGAGCATTAAAAATTATAGATAAGTTTTGAACGTATCAACCACTAGGTTGATTCATCTTGGTATACAATGTACCATGGATCATCGGCCTGCATAGCACACTATAACAATCCCAAAACAAACCCAATTAAAATCAGTCCGACAAGCCATGGAGGCACTTAAAATTCAACGGTAGTGCAAAGAGAAGGAGCTACCTGCACTTCTGACATGGTAGGAGAAGGAGAACGTGGCCACGACATGATCGAATAACCACCCTCGCCGGTGTACCCTCTACGACCAGACATTGAAGACTAATTTACCCCTGCAATATCAAGGAAATTACGGGAACTAAATCGATTAGGATGGGCGGAGCAGGAGCGAAGGTCTTACCAAGCACTACTAGCAATTGCTGCTACCATGCGTCGAGCTATGGCAGCGGAACAAAATCCTGGTAGTCGTGGGCAGCAGACCTTCCTGTGGTCGGTACTGCCTCAACGTGCAATGCATGCGGACAAAACAGGTTCTGGTTCCATGGTTGAGGTGCAGCACGGCAGTCCGTCCGACGCCACCGTAGGACGGGGCCCCCGATGCGCCGACGATGGCTGCTCTGACCGCCGGTGGGGTAGGATCTGCTCGGGGCTGGGGACTAGGAGCGGATGAGAGAGAGAGAGCCGACCTCATGTGTGTCATACATGACCCCACCTGTCAATGTTTGGGGGAGTAGATGCTCCGGGATATTTGCATATTTGCCAATTCTGCATATCTGCCAAACTTTTTCGTTAAAATTTGCATATTTGCCACATGACCACCACATGTCAGCAACACACAAAATCTCAAATATGCAAGTTGCAATCTAAAACATGGCAAATATGCAAATCCCCCTCCAGCCACACATCATGGCCCCATCGGTCATTGGCTTCGATGGCCCCATCGGTCATTGGCTTCGATGGCCCCACATGACGAACTTTTTCTTTGAAATTTGCATATTTGCCACATGACCACCACATGTCAGCGGCACACAAATGGAAAATATGCAAGTTTCAATCTAAAACATGGTAAATATGCAAATCCCTCCTCTAGCCCTACATCACGGCCTCATCGGTCATTGGCTTTGACGGCCCCACATGACGGCCCCATCGTTCATTGGCTTCGATGGCCCCATAGGACGAACCTTTTCTTTGAAATTTGCATATTTGCCACATGACCACCACATGTAAGCGACACACAAAATGGAAAATATGCAAGTTGCAATCTAAAATGTGGCAAATATGCAAATCCCCCCTAGAGCCCCACATCACGGCCCCATCAATCATTGGCTTTGACGGCCCCACATGACGGCCCCATCGTTCATTAGCTTCGATGGCCCCACAGAACGAACCTTTTCTTTGAAACTTGCATATTTTCCAGATGACCACCACATGTCAGCGATACACAAAATGGAAAATATGCAAGTTGCAACGTAAAACGTGGCGAATGTGCAAATCCCCCCTCCAGCTCCACATCACGTCCCCATTAGTCATTGGCTTCGAAGGCCCCACATGACGGCCCCATCGTTCATTGGCTTCGATGGCCCCACGAAACGAACATTTTCTTTAAAATTTGCATATTTGCCACGACCACCACATGTCAGCAACACACAAAATGGCGTATATGCAAGTTGCAACGTAAAACATAGTGAATATGCAAATCCCCCCTCCAGCTCCACATCACGGCCCCATCAGTCATTGGCTTCAATGGCCCCACATGACGGCCCCATCGTTCATTGGCTTTGATGGCCCCACGGAGCAGCCCCATTTGTCATTGCATGCACCGGCCACCCAATTAGGAAAAAATAGGCCCAGAAGGAAGCGAGAGAAGGATGGGTCCGACATGTATCTTGGCCCCCACCCCTCAGCATGTATCGGCCACGACAGGACCCGCCCCAACGCGACCCCACCAGCCAGGCATGTAATGGTAGAGGCCTCGTAACATAATGCTCAATGCTCGACCCGCCCCAACACATGCAGTCCCACCAATGAACATGTAACGGTCAAGCCTTTGACCTGACGTCATCCCTCCATCCGAGCGCCTACGAGCACCCACGAGGGTTTCTTAACATGGCGAGGGGATAAGTGAGGAAATTTTAAGCGGCAAGAGAAAACTGAGTACAACTAACAAACCAGGGGCACAAAAATAGAAATCCCTAGTATCTAAAGTATCATGTTTGCCTCCATGATTCTTGATATTCAAAAGATTGTTTTAATATCAAGGTTATCTAGGAACTGAACGAATTGTTTCAGAAAGCATCATGTGTGGAAGATATTGCGATATCTAAAACAATGTTTTGGTTGCAACAAGATTTTATAATTTGGCAAAAATTATGTTCTCATATTTGATGAGAATTTGCGATGGTTGGAGATGCTAGACATCCTAATCCTCCAAAATGTTTTGAAAAGAAACTTTATACTCGCGATTCACCTTTATAAGCTATAGTAGCTAGATCATGAAAGTTGTCATGATAAGAATGAATAAAAGATGTAGGTAAAATGTTTACTACACTGAAAGATTACTAAAGAATGGATTTTTAAAGAACGTCAAACATTTGATGATGGTGATCTACTTCAAAGTGCAAGTCCAAAGGTATTAGTATTTGACTATACACTCTTTGGACTATGTGTCATGTGTATGGTGCAACTGTTGATGTTGATAGTTTATTTTAGAAGGGAAAGGAAATGCTAAAAGAGAAACTCAGAAATATTTGGCAGAAAATGAAAGACTGGAATTCTCTAGTTTAGGTATGATATACATGTTATGGTTGTATTCTTTGCTTGTTAAACAATATGGTTCATGGGTATTGGATACCAAATTGGTTGGTGTGAAATGTCATGCAGGACAACACAATTCATGAACTACAATGGCCTAAGTAACCAATAAGAGAATATGTGATGATGTTCATCGAAAACAAACAAAGTGTTGTTGTGTTTCTCGTTGACATCAAATATTGCCTTCAATATTTGTTTCAATAATTGTTATTATGATCGGGTTTTATGAGAACAAAAGGTTTTTCAAATAATTACAGTATTCCATAAAATATGGATGGTTTACATGTCTAGTAATCGCGTCCATAAAAATAATGCTAAAAATGTCGAAAGACAAATGATTGAAAGATCACTTAAGAAGTGACATTGCCATTTAAATTATATTGAAAAGAAAAACATGAAGAAACTCTATGTTGATGGAATTTTGGAGTCTTTTGATTTAGATCAAATGACACTTGTGAGACTTTCCTAGAGATAATTAAAACTTCGTTCAAAGGCCGAAGAAGAATGAACGACTAACTTTTTGGAATTTGTACATATTGATGTATGTAGTCTATTATGTGTAGTCATGAGCGATGGATTTCAACTTCATATATGATTTCTTTGGAAATTTGAGTGAATATATGTGTATATTTACTTAATGAGGAAGAAGTGTGAAATATTTGAAAATGTTCAAAGGCTTTCAAGACGAAGTGGAAAATCATTGTAACAAGAAAATAAAGAATTTATGATTGGATCATAAAGGAAGATATTTGAGTTACAAGTTTAGCATAACACCTACGATTTGAGGAATCGTTCCATGGATTTGAATTTCCCGAAACACCACATGAGTATGGAATGTTCGAGATATGTAATGAAACCTTGTTTGACATGGTGAGATCAAAGACGTCAGTTATAAAACTGTCATTGTATTTTAAAGATTAAAGCTTTAGTGACTACCGCTTTTACACTGAAAAGAGTTCCATCGTGATCTGCTAAAATGACACCATACAAGTTGTGGTCTGGGATAAAACCCAAGTTGTGCTTTCTTAAATTTTGGTATGCTAGGCATAAGTAAAATGTTTAATCCAAAGTCGGATGAGCATGTCTTTGTATGTTATTTCGAATAACCATTGGGTATTCCTCCATAACACCGAAGACAAAAGTGTTTGTCTCTTAGAACATCAAGTTTCTTTAGAAGGAATTTTTCATGAAAAGTTAAGTGGGAGGACAATATAACTTTGATAAGGTTATTGAACTTTAGCTATGTGTGCTGAGTTGCACAGCGCCAAAAAGTGTCCTGGAGGAAGTAACAATGCTCATGGCCCACATGCCTAAAAGGTTATGGTCACAGAGGTATAAGTTCCTATTGAACCAAGTAGGTCGGGTAAACAATCAAATACTAAGATTTGAGAGTAAATAATTGTTGTTTGATAATGATGAACCGACTATATGCAAAGAAGCGATGATGGGCCTTGACTCCGTCAAATGGCTTGAAGCCATAAAATCCGTGATGGTTCCATACACGAGAAATCATGTTTTTGAACTTCAAAGACCCTTTAGAAAGGTGTAAAACCTTCAGTCGTATTTGGATCTATAAAGAAATAGAAATGGATGTTTCATATCTATGAAATAGTGGACATGTCAGGAAAGAGTTTACGACAATGTTCAAACGAGTTGACTATGACAAGATTTGATCTTTCATAGTGATATTTAGTCTGGACAGATTAATGTAGCAACCACTACATATAATATTGGTATATGGTAGTTGAACAAACAAAACAAAGTTATTCTAATAGAATGGTTACCTAGGACGTGTACATGACACGATCCAAAGGGCTTTTTTAATTCAAAGGATGCCAAAAGAACATGCAAACTTCAATGGTTGAAGTAAGCATCACGGAGTTGGAATCTTCACCGAGATGAAACTATTAAAAGAGTTTAATATCGTCATAGACGATGGAGATGCTTGCATTTGCAAGAAATTAAGTAGGAGCGCTAAGACATATTTATAATACATTATGTGAAAGACATATTGTTGATTAGAAATGATGTATCTTTTATTGACATAGTTTAAGAATTTCATTTCGATGAAAGACTTAGGCAAAACCTGAATATTAGGTATCAATGTCTATATGGATAGATTGAGATGCTAATATGGTTGTGCCAAATGTACATATATGAGATATTGAATGAGTTCAATATCGAAACGATAAGAAAGGTACTTGTCGCATAGGAAGTATTGAATCAAGATTCAAGTGTTTTAAGACACTTGGTAAGTGAAACGAGATTCAAGTGTTTTAACACTTGGTAAGTGAAATCACAAGAATATTTTTGATCAATCATACTGTTATATGTACACATCTAGATATGTCCTATGCTCTAAATGTTGTGAGCATATACCATAATGACTCATAAGATGATCACTGGACGATAGTAAGGATATTCTTATGATCTTTGGAAGAACTAAGAATATGTTATTTGTGTAGAGGTGTCAAATAGATAGATAGTTCATTGTAAAGTGTTACATTGATACTAGTTTTGTCACAAGACAAAAATTAAGTGTATATCAATTTAAACATTGGGTGGCACACTATAATGGAAAGGAAGTTCCATAAAGGATTTGGATGAGTTCCAAAGTTAAGACATTGCGGCGGATACTATAACAAAAGGCTATGTATATGACTACTATTGTAGTAGCAAAAAAGGGCATTTGTGTCAAGTAGTTTGCTATCAAACTGGGTGTGGTTCACAGTGGGCTATTACTATGAAGATATATTGTACGATAATTGTATCAACATGGTTTAATCCCAAAGGAACTAAAGGTCTCACCAAAGGACCAAATTTATACAATGCCATCTCATTAGAGAATGAGTGATGCATAGAGACGGAAAGAAATGCAAATACACATGGACCTGGAAGTGTCAGATCCGAAGATTAAGTTTATCACTCACAATCGTGTATATACAACACTATAAAGCCATAGGAGTTGAATGCACATAGTTTTTTTTAATACTAGATTATTAACTCTAGTGCAAGTGGGAGCCTGTTGGAGATATGCCCAAGAGGCAATAATAAAGTATTTATTATTATATATTTGTGTTTATGATAAACATTTACATCCCATGCTATAATTGTATTAATAGGAAACATTAATACTTGTGTGTTTTGTAAACATAAAAGAGTCCCTAGTAAGCCTCTTATTAAACTAGCTTGTTGATTAACAGATGATCATGGTTTCCTGATCATGGACATTGGATGTTATTAATAACAAGGTCATATCATTAGGAGAATGATGTGATGGACAAACACCGATAGTAATCATAGCATAAGATCAAGTCATTTAGTTCGTTTTGCTACAAGCTTTCAGATACATAGTAACCCAATCCTTCGACCATGATATCATGTTAATCACCGTCACCGAATGAGTACTTTGATGACATCAAACGCCACTTCCATAACTGGGTGGTTATAAATGTGGCATTAGGTATCCTGAAAGTATGTGTTGAAGCGCATGGATCAAGAGTGGTATTTGTCCATCCATATGACGGATAGATATACTCTAGGCCCTCTCGGTGGAATGTCATCCAATTGTCTTGCAAGCATGTGACTAGGTCACAAGGGATGTCATATCACGGAACGAGTAAAGAGTACTTATCGGTAATGAGGTTGAACTAGGTATGGAGATACCAAAGATCGAACCTTGGATAAGTAAAGTATCGCGCGACAAAGGGAATAGGTATCGTATGTGAATGGTTCATTGGATCATGAAGTCATCGTTGAATATGTGGGAGCCATTATGGATCTCTAGATCCCGCTATTGGTTATTGATAGGAGAGGTGATGGGGATATGCCGAGTGTGGTATACCCAGCAGGACGTTCCCTACTGGATCATACTCTTAGCGAGTGGGCCTGCAGGACAATGACTGGATCGCGACCCAAGAAGGATCCAGGCGACTGGAAGCTGAAGGCCTAGAAGCGTAGTTATACCCAGTCCTTATCTAACTCGGTTGTAGATATATAAACCCTAGCGAGGTACCCCTATATAACCTCCCTAGGGCACGCATAGCACTTACGTTCCATCATATACCCCATCGACTCGCCGCCTAGCCGTCGAGCTCGCCCACTATAATCTCTCGATAATGCAATCTAGCAGGAGTAGGTCTTTACCCTCCAGGGGAAAAAACTGGGTAAAACACTTGTGTCTTCGCCCTCATCTCGCACCATAGATGTCTGGACGCCCATGCCCCTCATTCTACTACTCGCTGACAATCACAGCATCTGTCGTGGCCATTCCCATGACAGTGGTGCCCACCGTGGGGCCTGGTCGGTCAGGCCTGAGTTCTACGGCGAGACCCTACTTTCCCATCAACCGGTCGATCGCCACCGGACACATGGTCGCCATCGGCGAGATCCTCTAGATCTTGCCCAGCAGCTACGTCCCGGCATCGCGCCCGGTCACGCACAGCATCATCATGCCGATCGGCATGATCAGCCTCTTCATCGGCTTCACCGACGTCATCGTACCGGAGGACTCGGCACTCATCGGCGAGTCGCTGCCACGTGATCGGTTCTCTGAGAGGCAGGTCCACACCATCCACCGCCGCGTCACCCAAAGGCTCCATCATGCGAGTCTCTAACATTGGGGATTTCGAAGATCCATCCATCCTTGGGATCTTTGATTCCAACTCTGGGTCAGAGAATTCCGGTGATCTCTACGCCGGATCCGGTCACTTCATCGCGACCTACATGGAGAGCGGCGCGAGCGCCCCGCCAAACCCCTTGTCCACACCAATCCCGACGACCGCAATGACGTGGGAAGTCGAGGAAGCCCGCCTGCGCCTAGAGGAGGTGGTGCACAAGGAACAAGCCGAGCGTGAAAATTTTCGCCTCGAGCAGGCCACGGCACAGGAGCTATCGCTCTACCAGCAGCGCCGCACCAGGACGCGCCTGAACCCCATCGTTTAGGGCCGCTCCTTGAATTTCGACGAAGACAACGACCCCGCTCGCGTGGCTGAGCGGGTGATCTGCGAGAACGCGCCTCCAGGTTTCAGCGCTCACCCTCCACCAGGAGCACCAGCGAGTGGAGCTCCCCCACTGCCACCCAGCCGCGCCCCCTCCCAACCAGCCAAGAGTTCTCATCTCTCCGCAAGCGGGACACGAACAGCCTCCCGCTGCACTCTACCTCGATGGACAACGTCATCGCGAGGCAAGCAATGGTCGCCAACCTCAACTTTACAGGGGAGGGCATGCTGCAAATCCAGTATACCAAGGCCCTACTCGCCAAGGCTGTCGAGCAGCAAGTCACAGGAGCCAACTCGCTGGGGACACATGTACTCCCGCTTCTCTGGAAGCAGGGCGGCCTCGAGCGGCTGCCCATCGATGGCAAACACCCTCAACTGTTCGCCGCCCGAGCCCCTGCAATACTAGCCATGGGTCGCGCATCCAGCACTCTCCACCAATGACCCGCGACCACTGAACAACACGGTCGCCGCCAACGGGCAGCCGATCGACGCACGAACCCACATCATCAACAACCAGAGCTGGCGTGCACGCCAGCCCAACGACCCTAGGCACACCCTCACCAACCACAATGACAATGATCCAAGGGGCTCTCTCAGTCGAGTCGGCCCATAGTGCTTTGGACTGATGATCCGAGGAGAGAAATGTCCGGCGAACTTCAAAGCGCCGAAGGAGATCGAGAAATACGATCACACGTACGATCCGGCCATGTGGATGGACACATACCTCATGGTGATGGGAATCGCCGGCCACATTGACCTCCTCGCCGCTCGCTACCTCCCCCTGATGATGGAGGGAGCAACGCGGTAGTGGATCAACACCCTCCCTGTAGACAGCATCGACTCATGGGAGTACATGCGCGAGGCCTTCGTCAGGCACTTAGAGGGCTCCTACACCCGCGCCACCACCATTGAGAACCTGGAGCGATGTGTCCAGGGACCCCGCGAGTCGACCCGCAACTGGGTCCAATGGTGGCAAGACTTGTGGATCAACGCTGCCGGCATCCACCCGGACACGACGATCCATTGCTTCATGAACTCGTACCGATACGAGCCCCTGGTCGCCAAGATCAAGCGGGTGTACAAGACGCTTGACATCATCCCAGACCTCCTCAAGATCGCCAAACGATACGCGGAGGAGGATCCCAGACAGGAAACTGACGACGAGTCGGGTGGGAATCGCCGCCCAAGCGGCCACGGCAACGACAGGCAGCGCGAGCTACGCTACAACAACACTCGCCTCACCATCAAGCGCTGCGGTGACGGGCGAGTTAACTTCGTCGCCAATGTAGGCTACGCGCCATGCGACCCCAAGAGCTTCTGCCGCGACAGAGGCCAGCACCTTGACTGCGGTGACCCATCATACCACTGCATGATGTAGTACACTATAGTCGTTGACATAACACCAATGAAACACTGTTCACTAGTATTACATCCCTCAGAGTGGTACAACAGAAACATAGCAGGTCCAAAATATGGCTAAGTTACAACTCACTTTGTACATAAGATCCAAAAAATACTCTAAGTTAAGAGAGATAAAGAAACTTCTTAAAAATAAGAATCAGAAATAAACAACTCAAAAACTATCATACTATTAAGACTAGCACCTTAACTAATGGTCTGGCATTGCTGCTATTGTAATACACTACAGAAATAGGTTCTATGGCTAGAGATTATATTCCTATAAAATCAGTAACTTCGTCTTCACTTGAGTTGATGTATATGTTGACTTCCTTGTCTTTATTGAAGAGCTTAAACTTTTGATGATGATTCCTGGAGCATGTCTTGATGTAGATGCCGTCTTAATGGCTTCAGAATCTAGCAAGGGTTAACAAGATACGTTGAGTACGAGCGTACTGAGCAAGTTCACTAGAAAAGGAGTGTTTGATGCACTATAACTACAGCCACAGACCGTAGGTCGTAGGTAATGCAAGTTTTCGTAAACATTTGTTCAAAAGTTGCTTTTATTTTGAAAAGCTATGTCCATCAGCCTTCACGGGTTTACCAGAACTTTCATGGAGTTCCTTTCCCGCAGCGTTCGCAGCTCCTTCCCGGAACAAGGAGTAACAAGTTACAGTTCTTACACTCTGCAGAGGTGCGTTACTTTACCCATGAGAGACCTTAGCCTTGTTGCACAACCAAGTCATGACCTTGTCCATACTTCCTTGGTATGGGGCTCAGTCTAAGATCCAATCCAATCACTGCCCTCTCCGCGACTTCATATGTCTGCACAATCCTTCGGGGTCGGCTCACCTCCATTAAGCCCCCTTTCGGGCAGGCTAAAACCCTGATGAGTTCCCGAAGGCTCTATGACCTGGTGATGCCCTGGAAAGCGCCATATTAAATGAACTATACCACTAAACACCATTCATAGATAATCTAGACACCAAAAGTGTGGGGCGTAAGGGTGTCGACCCATATTTTGGATCCGCACAAGGAATCACAACGTCACGTTAAGGTCGTCTTGCCTCCATACGAGAGGAAAAGGATACAACTGACTTCTCCGTCCCATTCCAAATCTCATGGTTAACGCGTAATATACAGCACAAGAATCACTGGCGAAATTGGTTGTTAAGTCCTAGATAATATGTTCCTTTACCACCAGAACTTTCATAGTAGGTTATTACCTCATGGTAAATAACCTATAATCATATTATTACGAAAATAGTGTTTTTTGACATTTTTCAAATGCAGGTGATGACAATACTAGATTTGCAAAATACTTTATTCAAAATAATCAAAGGACATGAGCAAGTGTGAACTCGCCTTTTGTGATTGCAAGATTATGCACTCATGGTCTTCGAGACAATATAAGATCCAATATCTGAAATCAGCATCATTGGTCCGGTAAGGACTAATGTTTAAAGAAGCAATATGCTCTTATGCATAAGTAATGTAATGCACTTTATAAACGCGACTCCCCGGAATAAGCATTGTTCTAGGGTTTGGATACTGGAAATGATGTCTTTGAAATGTGTTGTACTTTTTAGATAAGTTTTACACTTGTGCTTCTTGTTAAGGCTTGTGAGTGTGTGTGAAACAACATGTAATTATAATAACATAAAACAATGAGGTACACACCAACGTGAAATGTTACTTAAGATTGCTTATATTATAATTGTTTATCTTTGAATTTTATTTTACAAGTAATGGCATTAATAAGGAACATAAGTGTTTACAATTCTAAGTATACAAGTAAAGTTTGAAACAATGTGATTGTCATTAATTGTCATCTGTTGGTTATGATGAGAGTCCTTGAGTTTAATTTGTTAAGAGTTGGAAATCTTATTATATGGTTTGTTGATTGAAGCGGCAAAACAAATAACTTTTGAAGAAAAGATTCCTTTTCTAAGGTCTAAACAATCTTTGTGGTTAATCAAATGTGGTCGATGTTATTTGTGCTTACTGGAACACTTTGGATTTGAGATGCTTTATAACTTAATTTATAACAAACCAAAGTTAACTATAAAACACATAGCCATATCTTTAGTATAATACTTAAAGTCTTGTAGACTAAAGTTAACTTTAAAACATAGATGGACTTTAGGTGTAATGCTTATTATATTTATACTTTGTTCACTTCATAATGTTTCCTTAAAGTTATTTAAGAATGGTATTACTTCTATTTGAGTAGTGGTTTCTTAATTTTATAATGGAATAGAAACTTTTATCTTTTTATAGATGATTGGTTGTAGTTTGTAAACAATGGAGTAATGTTACTTAACTGCTTATGAGTTCACTATAGTGTTTTGGTATGTTGATAAACTTGTGATTAAAGTAAAGGAATAGATTGAATTTTACTACAAATTATTCTTGGAGATTTTATATTGGATAAGGATCCTTTTATAAAATAATCCACCCTTATGGTTGAAGGATAGTTCAATAAAATTGTATTTAAAATGTGTTAAACCATTTTAACTTCATACTATAAATATTTAGGACTAGTATTACTTATTGGACTTTAATTGGTTAATTTTTGGATATTAGCAATTTTTATTTACCCTTATATGAATTATTAACTAAGGAAATAGGTTTAAATTCAAGTCATTGAAGTGTTTAAATTTTTATTTACCTCAAAAGTGGAATATTATATTTTTAACATGTAGAGATTATTTTTGTGATTATTTTGGTATATTACATTTATTTTTGTGATTTATAATTAATAAGATATGATTTTTATAAGATTTATTACTTTATAAATACTTAATAAATAACAAATATTTAATTAAGTGAAATAATAATGCATGATTATAGTTTTAATTTATATTTATTATTTTTCTAAGATTTTTGGTATTTTATTTATATTTTTATCATTTACCATTATTTAATTATGAATTATCAAAGTATTATTACTTATAAAACCTTTATTAAATAATGTTTTTTTAATAATTAACATAATAATACTTGATAATACAACTAGGTTATAGATTTTATTTTTCTGAAAATTTTCATATATTAAACATATTTTTTCTGAATTATAAAACATAATTAATTGATTTTATAAGATTGAATCATTTTATATAATTTCTGGAATTAATAAACTAAATAGTTTATGATGTAATGCTGATGTCAGCATGGGATGAAAGGCTTTTCTCACCCGGTCTATTCTTACCCCCAGTCACTGACTAGTGGGGTCTATCCCACATCATATCCATATTTTTAATTTATTACAAAAAATAATAACACAATTTATGAAATTATAACAAAATGAATTATGACATCAGCGTGATGTCACGCTGACATCATCTAAGGATGATCCTCAGATCATGGTTTGATCTTCGGATTGAGAGCGCATGAGCATGCGGGGTTGGTCGCGTTCGACTCAGTGCTCAACGTTGAGCCTCACAGTGGTTGCGCCGCTCGGGAATGGTCACCGAAGTTGCTCCGACGAAGACCTCCTACGGTGGCCGACGGTGGTGCACGGTGCGACAATGATTTACGATGAAATAAAGCGATTGGAGAGTACTGGAAGATCCAGGAGCTCACTCTGGTGACGATGGAGAGGTCGAGGAGGCGTGGGGAGGCGTGACGACGGCTAATCGACGATAGTGGTCATGACGGCCAACGGAAGATGACTCACGATTCCGCCTGATTCACGGCACGCTAGCTTCCATGCTTAGTCCTAGGGGAACAAGGACACGTCAAAGCTTCTAACGGTGGCTTCGGCGAGTCAAGGGGTGGTTGAACATGGCCGAAACAACGAACACCGGCGAGGTAGGGTTTCGGGTGAGGGAGATAGGGAGGTCTAGAGGGCACGAGAGAAGATGGGATAAGTATGAGAGGATATAGGAGGACGCGGCGGTCTTATCTACACCTCTCAGGGTCGGCGACGAGCATCATGGCGGTCAGATTTTAATGACGACGGCAGACGGCATCGACGGTACGCACACAGGTGCCTGTGTGCGTGAGGATGACAACGACAATAATTTTGCAGAAAAACCCCTGAGCTTCTTCGAAACAAAACCTCGGTCCTTGGAAGGGCCCCACCTGTCAGTCACAGAGTGAGACAAGCCGGGCTGGTTCTTGGGCCGAAGTGGGCTGCTACGGGCTGCGCGTGAGTAGTAGATAAAGAGAAGGAAAGATGGGCTGCGGCCAGAAGCTGTTTTCCTTTATTTTTTTCTTTCTGTTTGTTTTCCATTTTCTGTTTCTTGTTTTACTTTCAGATTTATATATTACTCATTTGTTTGAATATTTCCCGTAGAATTTTATATGCTAGTTAATTGTAAAAATCTTAAAGTGTATTTAGTATCATTTGTGAACATGTATTGTATAATATGATTGTTTCTTTATTTTCTTTATATATATTCTTTTCCTTTTTGTATTTGTAAGGGCTTTTGACATGAATTTTAATTTACCTAACATCCATAAACTTATTAAAGAATGCATTACTATTAACTCAAGAGATTTGATTCTCATTAACTTATATTATTATTAAAGGAATTTCTATATAGTGATCTTTTATTTTTATTTCATATATAAAATTCTAGGGAATTAATATGGTTAATATTATTCTCATGAATTTAGGAAATAGCAATGTATATATTTTATTACAACTAACATATGAGTTAAGGTTTGAATTGAAAATGCTCATCATAAGTTCTTAGGAGATTTAAAATTCTCATATTTCTTTGATAAGCATGGTTAAAGATTAATGGTTAAGTCAAATTGTCCTCATGTTTGTGATCTTTAATGATATTACCCTTTTTAAAATAGAAAGTGCTTATCTGGCATGTCTCCTGGAAAAGAATTGATAAAGGTAACTCCTAAGCACACATGGTTATGATAATTGGAAATGACAGAGGTGTGCTTCAGTGAATTGCTATAGGAAAATATTCCTATAAAGCATTGTGAAGATAAAATGATGGATCAACAATATGAGATGGGTATTATGTTTGGTTTAAGATTTAAAGTTGAGTGTTTACCAAGAATTCCTATCTTCCATAATTCACAATCCTACACTTCTAATTAAGGATTTCCTTTCCTAAATATACTACTTCTTCATATCCATCATCATGTGTTAACATGATGAGCTTTACTTCACAAGAATATTCTTATCCACCTTTTATTCTTCTTAATCCATTTATAACTCCAGTGAGCTTGGCACTAAAGCCTTTTCATAATATTAACATATCTATACTTGGCTATATCAACTACTCTACTGTTGATAACCTCTAATCCATTAAGTAATTACTTCTAACTCCATTCATACCCTTCCATAATCATCCACCACTAATATTACTCTAGTAGATGTATATATCAAACTACTTTCCTCAAAGGTTTACTATTCTTAAAGAGGAAGAACACTACTTCAATAACTCCATGCTACTCTAACTTTAGCTTGGTCATACTATCTTATATCTACTTTACTCCAGCATCTTATCTTTCAGCTTCACATTATATCATGGTGACTTATCATGGCTAACCTAGGATAACATATCTATACTAGGTTTCAATCATGTTCTACCCACCAATGTCACTTATACATGATATAAGCATTCAATCTTGGTGGCTAAAGCATAATCATTATAATCCTTTAATCATTTATGGCTAAGGAGTCTAGTTGGCTAATCAAGGTCTCATCAATACAACATTACAGTTGTATTAAAATTATCTTCTTAGTATCTCTATTGGATTAAGGGATGTTATTCATGGACTATGCTTACTTAATCCAATAGGATTACTCCTTGGGATATATCTTCAATGTTCATCCTTATAATCCTATTTGTTACCATATAATTATATCTTCCATATAACTCTTCTATCCATTCAGGAGTGAGTTAACCCCTTCAGTTACCATATTGATTTGATTCCCTTCTATCACTCCCATCCTATAGATGATATCCAAAACTAGCATTACTACTTACCTCTTCTTACTTCTTTCTTTATAGGCCTTAAGTGAATGCTTTGATATGGACAAGAGTTGATAGATTAATAATTGATAGGTTAAGAATTGGTGAATCAATAGATGATTACTCAACCTTGATGAACAACAAATATGAGAATAAGATTCAATAGAAATGGTAAGATTTGACATGGGAAGAAAGATATATGGTGAATGATCTTGACTTGGTTTTTGGCCCATTCAATCTCATTAAAGAGTTAAGGTTAAGTATGACACTTATGGTAGGAATAGATAAGAATAAGATAGGTCAGGATTAGTTATTACATTCTTGTCACTTGAATTATATTCATAGCTTGGTATTCATGAGTTATTGTAATGAATACTATGTGATAATCACTTAAGGATCAGGTATTAATCATTAAGCAATGTATTAGGGTTTAATTTTTATTACATTTGATCTACCCTTAGAGAAAATCTCTTTTACCCAAAGATAAGGATTTAGCAAAGGTCATATTGAAACTCATAGTAGTCAACTTGATGATCTACTTCAATTCCATCAAGTTGAGAGAAGCTTCAATCACTTTGACAAGGTTTATTCAAAAGCACGAAAATTATTCGGATTTTCTACGCATGAATGCAATGCACACATCTGGGTTCAGCTTATTTCTAAGCTCTAATGCTGGGATGTTACATTGACGGCGGCAACTACCGAGCGAGGCCGAAATTCGACCCCACAACTCTCCTCAACCAACCCTGCGTGTTCCACAGCAGGGAGGGGAACCCCACCACACACACAACCGCCGACTGCCACTCTTTGAAGGAGATCAAGAAGGCACGGTGTGCAAGGGAGGACCCCAACAACAACCCGCCAAATGGTGGGTCATTCGGCAACGAGGCCTCTTGCTCCACACCTTCACCAGGCTCTACACAAAGAGCGAAAAGAAGGTCCTCGCCCGCACCATCGCTGTCAACGCGATGTCCTCGGTCGACGTCCTCCGCTTCTCAACTGGTCCGGGCAGCGCATCACGTGGAGCCGCGAGGACCACTCGCCACGGATCGAATACCCCGGGCGAGTCGCCCTGGTAGTCAAGCCTAAAGTAGGCGACTACTGGCTCCCCAAGACATTGATGGACGGCGGGAGCTCCATCAACATCCTCTACCTAGACAAATTCAGGCGATTGTGGCTCCCGCATTCGATGGTCGATACGACCTTCACCACCTTCCACGGCATTGTCCACGGTTGGAAGGCGTACCCGATCGACAAGGTGATGCTGCCAGTCACCTTCGGCACACCGGCAAACTTCCGCACCGAGCGGATCGCTTCGAGCTGGTGAACTTCACCAACCCCTACCACTGCGCCCTGGGGCGACAAGAGTTCGCCAAGTTCATGGCGGCACCGCATTACGCGTACAACATGATCAATCTCCTAGGACCATGAGGTATCATCACCGTCCAGGGTGACCCCGACATGGCCATCGACTGAGAGGAAAAAGACGCAGAGCTCACGGACGCCATCATCACCACGAAGGCAACCAAGCATAAGAGCTTTCCAGATACGTGAGTGGGATCGACAAAGACGACCCCACAATCCTGAAGAAGCCCAACACGGAAAACGTCGGGTCAATCGCGTTCGAGGCCACCAAGCACACCCGCACCGTCGAGCTGGTCCCAGGCGACTCCAGCCAGATGGTCACGATCAGGACATGCATGAGCCGCGCATAGGAAAGTGTGCTCATCGAGTTCCCCTGTGAGAATCGCGGTATCTTTGCATGGAAGCCATCCGACATGCTAGTTGTCCCGAGGTAACTCGCTGAGCACAAACTCAACACCGATCCCAAAGCACGACCAGTCAAGCAGTCGCTGTGGCCCTTCAATGAAGCGCGCCCCAAGCAATCGCCGAGGAAGTGCAGTGTCTACTCGCTCTAGGCTTCATCCGGCCCATCACATACTCCAAGTGGCTGGCAAACCCGGTCCTGATCATAAACAAGAACAAGACCTGCAGAATGTGTATCGACTACACCAACCTCAATAGCGCCTGCCCAGAGGAGCAGTTCGTCCTCCCGCGCATTGATCAGATCATTGATTCGACCGTGGGGTTGGAGTCATTGTGCTTCCTTGATGCATACTCTAGTTACAACCAGATCAAGATGGCGGTCGAGGACGAGGAGAACACGGCGTCATCATGCCATTCGGCGCCTTCTTCTATACCGCCATGACGTTCAGCCTCAAAAACGCCGGTGTGACCTACCAGCGGTGCATGGAGGAGTGCCTTGCGAGCCAAATTGGCCGCAACATCCACGTCTACATCGAATATGTGGGGGTCAAGTCCAATCGCCAGGACGATCTACTCGCCGACCTGGCCGAAACCTTCGCAAACCTACGGAGGTACAAGATAAAGCTCATCCTAGGGAAGTGCACCTTCAGCGTACCCACTGGACAACTACTGGGGTACGTAGTCTCCAAGCAAGGCATCGAGGCGAACCCCACCAAGATCGACATGATCGCCCGGCTCGGCAAACCCGAGTGCCTCCGCGACGTCTAGAAGCTGGCCATGATAGTTGAGACTCTTAGTCGCTTCAACCCCCAACTAGGCGAGAAGGCAATGCCTGTCTACCGCCTGATGTGCAAGAACCCCATATTGCAATGGGACAAGGAGGAAAACGACGAACTCAACGCACTCAAAGAAGTGCTACTCGCAGCACCACTACTCGTCGCCCCCGTCGACAAGGAGCCGATGCTCATCTACATCGTGGCATCCGAGCGAGTTGTCAGCGCCGTCATGGTCGTCGAGCGACCAGAGGAGGGCAAACAACACCCCGTACAGCGCTCGGTCTACTACATCAGCAAAGTCCTCACGGACTCGCGATGGCGCTACCCGCAATACTAGAAACTGGCATACGCGGTCTTTCGAGCCCAGCGATGGTTACCACACTACTTCCAGGAGCACCCAATCACGGTCGTCTCCTCCGCGCCGTTGTAGGACATCATCCGCAATCACGAGGTGACTGGGCGGGTAGCCAAGTGGGCCATCAAAATCAGCGTCCACAACATCAAGTACGAGCCACGCAAAGCGATCAAGTCGCATGAACTAGCGGACTTCCTCGCCGACTGGGAAGAGGCGCAGCAGCCATAGAAGCTGCCATATCTCCACTACTAGTCGCTCCACTTCGACGGGTCCAAGAACACGGACGGCGCAGGGGCAGGAATCATACTCACCTCGCCCAAGGGCGATAAGCTCCGCTACGTGTTGTACCTCGACTTCACCCCCTGCACCAACAACATGGCCGAGTACGAGTCCCTCCTTCACGGCATGCAGGCCGCCAAGGAGATGAACGTCAATCTTCTATGGTGCTATGGCGACTCCGACCTCGTTGCTGCGCAAGTCGTCGGAACCTACGACGCCATCTCCCCACCATGGTGGCATATCGCCAAGTAGTGGACCAGCTGGGGGGCCACTTCGCCGGCTACTCTGTTGAGTGGATCGACCGACGCAAGAACAAGGAGGCAGACTCCCTCTCTCGCATCAGGTCGCCTCGTCAAATTCCACCCGCCGGTGTCTTCCTTGACACGATCAACAAGCCCTCCGTCTCTCCTCCGAAGGAGATCGACCTCGGGATCCCCCTGCAACTAGAGCCAGCCCTGGTCGCCATGGTCGCAGAACCAAGCGACTGGACCGCGCCATACCTCTCCTACCTCGGGAACGAAACGCTGCCTTCGGACGAAACTGAGGCACACATGATCGTGCGCCTCTACAAGTCCTTTGTCATCATCAACGGAAAGCTCCAAAAGTGCAGCGTAACAGGCATGTTCCAACATTGCGTACAACCTGGGGAAGGACGCAAGATCCTCCAAGACATCCACGCTGGCAACTGCGGCCACCACGCCAGCGCCAGGTCCCTGGTCTCCAAGGCCATGCGACACGGCTTTTACTATCTCACCGCGCACGCCAACGCGGTCGACATCATCCAACGCTGCGTCGGGTGCCATAAGTACGCCAATCAGACACACGTGCCCATCTCGGCGCTCAAGACGATCCCCATTACCTGGTCATTCACCGTGTGGGGGCATGGACATGGTGGGACCCTTCAAGAAGGCCCCCTCAGGATACACCCACCTCCTAGTCGTAGTCGATAAATTCACCAAGTGGATGGAGGCCAAGCCAGTTTGGAAGTGCGACAGGAAGACCGCGACCAAATTCCTCCGTAAGCTCATCTACCACTAGGGGTTCCCGCACAACATCACCACGGCCAACGGCACCAACTTCACCAAGGGCGCCATGGCCGAATACTGCGAGGAGCACAACATATGGCTCGACCTCACCTCAGTCGCCCACACGGAGTCCAACGGCCAGGCAGAATGCGCCAACTAGAGCATCCTCCATGGCCTCAATCCGGGACTGCAAGTTCCCCTCAAGGGAACTGCGGGATGCTGGGTCAAAGAGCTCCCCTCCGTCATATGGGGCATCCGCAACTGTGTCAATCGGTCAACAGGGTTCACGCCCTTCTTCATGGTATACGATGCCGAGGCCGTCATGCCGAATGACCTAGAGCACGACTCGCCCTGGGTCATCAACTACATGGAGGCCGACAACGAGCTCGCATGCCAAGACGGGGTCGACCAGCTTGACGAAGCATGCGACCTGGCTCGCTCCCACACCGCCATCTACCAGCAGGGACTCCATCGCTACCACAGCCATCGAGTCCGGACTAGCACCTTCCAGGAAGGCGACCTGGTCCTGTGACTGATCCATGACAAGAAGGGCATGCACAAGGTCTCTCTCCCATGGGAGGGACCATTCGCCATAGGGCGAGTCCTCGGCAACGACCCCTACTACCTCATCGACGTTCGAGGCAACGGACAGCTCGACGTCAAGCGATCGTGGAACGTAAATCTCCTAAGAAAGTTCTACACCTAGAACTCCGACCTATATTCCCCCCGCCATGCAATAAAATACATTTGACTCACACAAATTGTGTCTACTCTCCAATTCTTGTGCCAATCGCACTCGTAACTACATCACTATGCTACTGACGGAAGTCAACCCTTGGTTGTACGACCGGCACGGCTAAGTAGTGTGACGCAAGGGCATCGAGGAAATTCGGGCCTTGCTTCGTCCACGAAAAATGCCAACCTGGAGCCCCCATAGGAGTCACTCCGCTTGACTGGCCAGCCGGGACAACACAACTGCACACCAAGTATGAGAGCGCGCCCTGGACTCTCCACGCGACTGGCTCCTCGAGTCAGGCGGAGTGACGCGTCATGTACAACGCGCTTCATCCTCACCTACCTTGGGCATGCGACTAGAACGGCTAACTACCACGCTTGGGGATTCGGCCAACCGACCCCGGTCGCGTCCGGGAAACGACTAAGTAAAGAGCACCCCTTGGGGTTGCCAAATGACTGGATTTCCAAGCCACGACGAGTCAACCTCAACTAACTAACAGACTAAAAACAAACAAACATACATAAACACGAGGTAAACCCCATTAAAGGTCGGATGTGCTCGGGGACTCGCACAACAAATCAACCAAAATTAACACGAACTGACTCAATATGTCGTCGTTCCTTACAACAACAAAATATTGTTTGCTTACCAGGGCACACACACATCTATTTTTACTAATACAAATGATAGTCGGCAAACTGTCTACTCCGTAGGCTTTGAGGACGATGCGCCGCCAACACCGTGAACACAGATGAACGGCACTCACAGATTCGACGGATACGTCGTCAAGCTGCCTGCCATCACCGACCGGAATGGCTTCTCCGTCTTGAGGCCACGACGTGCTGCTCGGAGTCATTCGGAGCCACCTGGTATGGCAGAAGGTCGCCCATCGCCAACACCCATTCGGAATACGTGGCCGACTTTGCCGTAGACTTCAGAGATCTCCACCGAGCCAGTCGCCGATTGGTACCCGCTGGTGACATCGTCGAGGTCGAAGTCGTCGGAGAAATGCGCGAGCCTAAGGCTCAGCATAGTCGCGGCGAAACACCGACCGTGACATATAGTCAACTACCGCTGGCACCCTTTCAAGGTAACGCCATACCTCCGTGATCTCGCTAGGAATCACCTTAGTCGGAGAGATCTCTTGGAGAATGGCGCGGATGCACATCGCTGAGAGGGCGGCAGAATCCACCAGCATGGTCACACACTTATTGGCGCCATAAGTATGTGCCTCAGGGTCATCGCCAAGTACTTTCCCTGCAATCAACACCAAGTCAGTATCAGAAGGATGCATAACTTCGGCTTCACCCACTCGGGGGACTCGCTGGCATGAGTGACTTGCTCGCTCGGGGACTCACTGACATAACAACAAGGTTAAAGAAGCTCACCAAGGAGTGGACGACAGAGCCCAGTGGTGAAATCCTGGAGACCTGACGAATCATCCATCAACCCGACGACAAGAGCGTCGGAGACCTTTCGCTCGTCCGCCGTTACAGTGACAACATCCTTGGCCCTCTCCTCTGACGAGCTCGCTTCCACCTTCGTGGCCTTGAGCTCCTTCTCCAGCTCGGCGACCCGCCTATCCGCAGAGGTCAATGACGACTTGGAAGCTTCCAACTTGCTGGCTGGGACAAGACCCTCGCAGCCCTTGGCAATCACGACGGAGTGCTCCTCTGCAGCAAAACGAGAGTGAGATCCCAAACAAGAAGAAGCAAAGAAATCGAGAAGGTACCTCAAACACCTACCTGCAGTCGCTTGAAGCTGCCTATTCATCTCTTGCACGGATCGGAGCTCGCTCTCCAAGTGCTCCTTGGAGGCCAGTCGCTCTGCCGATTCATGTTGAAAGCCCATGTAAAGATCAACAAACGTGAGAAGACAATAAAACTACCTAAGTGCCTAGCCACTAAAATTTAGTGACTAGCCACTCGGGGACTGGACAGCAAAAATAATAATAATCTACCCGCTGAAATTCAGCGAGCAGATCCTCGGGGACTGGATATACCTGGATAGCTGCACCCAGCATGTTATGCAGCTCGACCGCGTCCGCCAACGGCAGCACAAAGAGCGTTCACCCGCGACGTTGCTCGGTCTCTGCACCCTAAACTTAGGGCACCTTATGCGATTGCGTCGTGGCACCCACGGTGGAAGCCCTTGCCATAAAGTGAGGAAACGTCTCCGCCACCGCCCCTGAGGTGCTGGTCATGGGCTCCGACGTCACGAGAGGCGCCGTTGGGTCAATCGGCTGCGGCCCCGCCACCATGTCGGCCTTCGTGGTCGTGTCTACTCCAGTCGGATCTTCGCTCGGCGCGTCGGCTGGCTCGTCCAAAATTATGACGGAGTCATCAACTTTGTTCTTCTTTGCACCTTTGGCGGGTGCCTCGGCATCGTCTCCCTTCCTCTTATTCGAGGGATCAGCCTCCCTTTCCGTGGCGATGGGTGGTACCTTGGACACTAAGGGGTGACCAATTTTCTTCACACTAGTCCTGCAAAAGGAATGATCAGCAATTCAAAAATTAGCTTTGAAGCACTACTGCGAGGCGACACAGCAAGGTCGTGCCTGGCAACTGGGATATAGCGCAGGCCGGTGCGGATGTGCGCCGACTTCTCCAATTCTGGGCCCAGCTTGCGGCTGATGCCCGTCTCGAACATGGCAGGAGCCCATGACACTGAAGCCTTCTTCATAGACAAGGCCGTGGCTGTAGGGGGCTCCGTTCTAGTCGATGCTGGCACCTCCTTCGACGGGGAGGCTTCTGCGGTTGAGGCAGCCCCAAGCCCCTCGGCTGTCGAGAACGGAAGAGGAATCGATGCTAGAGGCATCTCATTCTCCACCACAGCCGGATCCGTCGCTTTTGGCGCTTTCGTTGATGCCTTGGCCTCTGCGTCGTCGGCTTCGCTGGTCGCCTCGGAGCTAGTCGCCGACCGGGGCGGAGATGCCACTTTAGGCACCTTCTTGTTCTTTGGAAATTTCTTCTTCGACAGCGTGGCCACGCGCCACAAACTATGTTCTTGGGCATCGCCTTCACCCCCGTCATGTCCCTCGAGGCTCCGGCTAGCCTCGAGCTCAGACTGCCGCTGCCCGTGGGTCTTCCGAGCTGTGGGCGCGACGACCTCCACCGCCTCGTCATCTTCATCATTGGAGGACTCGCTCAGGTCCTCCTCGACCTCTTCAGAGCTCTCGTCATCGACTGGAGGGAGCCATCCCTCCACGACTTGTTACAACTGAAAAGACAAGCGTATGTTAATAAACCGCAACTGCACTCCTACAACTGCGAATACAGACAAGAACTAAAGGGCTCACCGTCGGTGCCTTGCGCTTCGCAGTGTATAGGGTGATCCCGGCCTTTGGATCGCTATACTCCGTGTCAGTGATCTTCTTCAACGCGGCAGAGTAATTGTCGGCCTTCCACTCGACGGTGCAGGCCTTGGTTCCGTCGTCCCTGCCGGTGTACTCATACATCCAATGGGAGCGACTAGCCAGCGCCACCAATCGTCGCCCGAGCCAACAATTGTACAAATTGATGGTCTCGAGCCTGTCCTTCTTGAGCTGTCGAATCGTCATCAGCATATCATCCACGACCATCCTCTAGTCGTGCGGAAGTTTAGCCACCTACAGCCGACGTATCTTGCTTCGTTCGATGGTGTATGCAGGAAGCGGCACCTCATAGTACGGGGTCGACTCGCTAACATAAAACCAATGCTTCTTCCATTCGCTAGACGCCTTCTTAGGCATCATGAGGTCGAGGAAGGGGGCGTTGTTCTTCAGTTGGAATGTGAGGCCTTCTGTTGGCAGCATCGGGCCATCGGCTCCTTCGCGGCCAACATGGCCCTGGAACAGCTCCTACCATAGTAGGAAGTAGGGGCAACACCCCAAGGAGCACTCGCAGAATGCCACAAAAATGGCGAGCTGCTCAATGCTATGAGGCCCCAGATCGGAAGGCTTGATGGCGTAGTTGTCGTGGTATTGCCGACGAGTACGCCATGGAGGGGTCCTCACAGTGCATGGTTAGAGACATGGGGGAAGGCAGACGGTTGACGGGTACGAGGTAACACAGCTTGCCCAGGTTCAGATCCCACAACGGTGGAAGAATCCTACTCCTACTATAGATCACTATAGTGACAATGCGCCAAGTTATAGAGATAGGTTAGCTGTGCGAGGTTGTCTGAGATTATCTATGATCGTGCCCTAAAGGCTCCCATAGGCCCGACTTATATAGTCGCCAGGTCCTAGGGTTACAGGGAAAATTCCTAGCCGGACAGGTTATAGAGTCCTACACCGTCCATTACTAGTCTTGCGTGTCTTGTACTCCAAGGCTCCCGGTACGTCGGTGACTCCACCGTAGCCTTCCTTTATCTGGCATGGGCCTCCCTTCTGGATCCATCTGACTGGGCCGCCCAGCAGGCCATGGGCCATGCTATCAACTGTGTACCACCCGGGTTATCCAGATAGGAGATATGCTATGAGGATACCCATATAGCATATCCCCAACAGTAGCCCCCGGAGACTCCGAGATCTTGCGTCGTCTTGCCTCTTCACGTTGAATGCTCCGTCTAGATGGATGTCGGCAAATCGTCAAGCAATATCTTGTAGTCCTCCCAAAGAACCCTGCAAGGTCTTCTCCGTCTTCAACTCGTAAGTCGGAGCTGAATCTTCCATCATACCCTTCCGTAGCCGGATTGGATCCATCCATGCCAGAATCTTCTGATGTGATGGTTCATCTGCCTATGTCAACTAGGGTGACGTAGACGTAGGTCAACAACGCCTCGTAACTCACACTTGCAGAGAACGCAATCATGTCCACTTTTCCCGCGCGAGCGATGCGATCCGTTGGAGGCGACAGTTGGGACGTGGTGAAATTTCCGCGCACGTTCGCACACACATCGTCTACGTGGCAACCGTCCGATCAAGCTGCACGAATCTTGATGCTGGAGATCATAAATAGTAACTGCGGTGGAAAATTTACTTTTCACCTCATTCTCTCCTCGCATCATCTTCTTCCTCTAGCGAGCGCCCCCTCAATCTCTCGGCGCAACTTGTGAAAAACCCTAACTCCCAATCTCGCTAGTCACCTCCAAACACTTGCAATGGCTAACAACAGTTCTTCTCCCTCGATGGTGGCGTCGGGCGAAGCCGCTGCGAAGCTGGCGAGCTCCATCGTCGTGCCTGTAGAGGTCCTGGTCATCCCCGTCTCTGCGGTGGTCGATACCACCGGCGGCGACCACAATCCAGCGGTGCTGGAGCTGCTGGAGGAGGAAAACGACTCCCACAAAGGCGACTGGCGCGGTTCAGATATCACGGACTGCGACATCAAGGAGTTGATCATCGAAGGCTACCTCCCTGCGACGGAGGGGCTCGCCTAGCAGGCGGCGCCGGCCGACGAGGTCACACCTTCTCCCCAAGCCGGAGAAAAGGTGTACCTCAAAGCACAGATGGTACGCAGGCGTCTCCGTGCCCATCTTAGTTCTTCCTTGCCGTCTTGAACCATTATCGGGTCCAGCCCCAAAACCTTTCTCCCGACAGTATCCTAGCACTTAGAAATTACGCGGCGCTTTGCGAGGGTTACTTAGGGATTAATCCTAGGCTAGACCTCTTTATATATTTCTTCACCGTCAAGCGCGAAGCCAGAGCCAGCAAGGATGAACTTAGAAATTGTGGCACTATTAGCTTTAAGATCCGACCTAGCCGGCGCTTCCCCGACATCGTCAGCCATGAGTCCTGCAAGAATTGGCAGCGTACTTACTTCTACGGACCAAATATCCCTCTAGCCGGCCGAGAAGTAACGTACCTGGACTTCGTCGATGGAGCCGCCGCCGAAACTTCGACATGGAGATCCCAGGCCTCCCTTCCCTCCTGCATCAACGCTTCCCGCGCTATAAGGCGGATAGAGTGGTTCGTAGAGACGGTTTTGACCGACTTGTACCTAGCCATGTGCTGGTTCATCAGGCGAATCCAGCCTTTGCAGCACCGCTCGAAGCTGATGCACGAGTATACCAACGATAGAAGGGATAGCCTCCGCATCTCCATGGACAACTTCTTGAGCGACTCAGTCAAGCTTCGCCTCAAGGACATCGTCAAGGTGAAGGACAAGAAGCGTGGCTTCACCATCACCTACGACATGTTCGTAGAGAGCAAGTGCCCAAAGGTAACTGCTTATTTTCCGTGTATGACATATACTCCAGTTCTTCCGTCTAGCTATTTCCATCTCATCTAACATGGTGACTTCTCACTTAACATCTTAGCGATCTAGAGGAGGATAGCATGGCTTTCGAAATCTATGATCCAAATATGAAGGAAATCGCGGTCGTGTCCGACGACGATGTCCCGTTGTCGCGAAATCGGAAGAGCTCCACCTCTGACACTGGTGACAGAGGCAAGAAGAAGAAGATGGAGGGTGGAGCCTCCAAAAAGACTACCGCCGCCCTGGAGGCGGAGAAAAGAAAGACTACTGGGATCCCTTTGCCAAAGCACCCCCTCTTGTGTAAGCTTCTTTCTCTCCGACATTGTCTATTTATCTGTCTTATTCCTGTACTTATGCATTTTGCACGTTTCAGGAAGAAAGCCACGACCAGCTTGAAGAAGACCTCCAAAGCATCAGGGGCTTCTAGAACCATCAAGGACATGCTGCAGCGCGACGCATCTCCTGCCATCGCCCCTGTCACTCCCACCGTCAAGACCTCGTCCGCTCCGAAAAGCTCTCAAACCAAGGAAGCCACTGGCCCTTCCGCCATGGAAGTGGACTCAGGTGCCTCTACCGAGCTTACTGTTGTCGGCGAACAGGCGACACAGGAGAGTGCCGAACACCAAATGGCTGAAGCTCCGGCTAAGGATGCCATCGGTTGCGGTAAGGCGGTGGTGGAAGGTGGTACTTCTGCCGAAGGCGGCGCCTCGCACCCAAGAAAACCATAGAGTATCCGAATATAGTCTATCCGGTACTTACACCGGGTAGCACTGCTCTGGTTCCTGGTGCGGCGCCGACATCTCCGACGTGCGGTCTAGAGGATCTTCTCCAGCAAGCAGAGATCTTGCAAGAAAACAGTGTATCCTTCGGCAAGCTGTTGGCTGAGAGTTCTACCAACTTCAAGATCATTGCACTTGTAAATTTTATTTGCCTTTTGCTTTTCATATAAATATCCCATCGTAGCCCCTGAGGATGTAGACGGAAAACCATAGGTCTTTGCGTCTAGATGCTCTAAGAGTGACTAAGCTAGAAAACTTCTCACCGTAGCCCCCAAGCATATAGGTGGAATGAAATATTCCGAATAAATGCTTTAAGAGTAGCATACGCAGTGTTTATAAATTTCAATACTGTAGCCCCCAAGCCTCTAGTTGTAACTGAATTAGTTCCAACTAGATTCTTAAAGAAAAGCAAAGCATACACCCGAGTTAAAAAATTTATACTGTAGCCCCCAAGCTTCTAATCAAAAACTGAATTAGTTTCGACTAGATGCTTAAAGAAAGACTAAGCATATTGCTAAGTTAAAAACTCTCGCTGTAGTCCCCGAGCATCTAGGTGGAAATTTTCCGGCTAGATGCTCCAAGTAGACCAAACAACGTTTAACTTTTTTTTACACAGAACGAGAATGCTCGGAGGGGCATGGCCAACGACAAGTACCAGAAGATGCACGCTGACTTGGAAGCCAAAAAGGGTAAAACTGCCTTCTTGAAGGAACATATCATCAAGAGCAACGTCCGTTTTTCCTTTCTTTTCTGTATTCCGACTTAAACTTGTGTATTCTCCGAGTACTCACTGTGTACTTTGCTTTCTCCGACTTGTAGAAACCATTGCCAAGGCTAAGGACATTGTCGAGCAATCCAAGCACATTCAAGAGCTGGATAGAGAAAACAAGATCCTTAAGCAGGAGAGGAAAGAAATGCTGAAGATGCATGAGGAATCAATGAAAGCATTGCAGGACTCCGCCACCAAGGAGATGAACCTCCTGAAGGAGGAAATCGCTATCTTGAAAGAGCAGAAGAGAGCTGCTGATGAGCAAAATCAACTCCATCATGAAGCGTACAAACTCCTCCAACAAGAACGGGACTCCATGGTGGATACTTTCTGGCAAGCTGAGGCCAACATCTTCAGTAAGTGATTCTCCGTTTTGGGTTTCTATAAGCTGGATACTTTGAATTTTTGAACTCATGTGCTCCTTGTCGGAATTTGCAGCTCCTATGGGTTTAACACGGTCGCCTCCTCCAGCAAAGGAATGCATGGTTCTTGTCGGAAACTTCATCAACACCGCCATTGCGCAGGCCAAAGAGATTGCCAATCCCCTCTAGATAAACATCAAGGCATCAGACTCTGTGGCGAAGTTCTCGGAGATCCTGTGCTGAGCCCCCGAGCGTATCACAAGCTGGAAAGCTTCATGCGCACGGGCCGGTGCAAGGATGGCGTTGTCCATGGTTAAGGCACATTACGAGGATGCCGACATCAACACGGTAACCTCCAGCATTCCCGACATAGATGACGATGGCAAGGAGATAAACCATGAGTGCATCTTGTCATCACTCGCGGTTTATGACACCAGAGTTGCCGAGTTAGTCGACGTCAACATCTTCGTGCCGATGAATACCATCGATGGCGGCAACCAAAGCTCCTCCGAGTCTCTTCACACTGCCGACTTCAAGGGTGACTCTCCTGCTGCCGATGACGCTGCTTCCAAGTCGTCTGTGTCAAAGGAATGAAAAACAACTTGTAATATTTGTTTCATCTTTGATGCGTATGCGGAAAAAACTATGTACTAACTTAAGGTGGAAAACAATGATGTATGTCCTACTACTTAAGAACTAGTTCCAGCATGTATATATTTTTAAGCAAGTGCTGGCTTATCCATTACTTTGGTTCTTATGCTTGACTTTTCGTGAGTCGGAATACTCGTTGTCGGAACCATGCACTTAGGTGATGATGCCCAATGGCACGGTCAATAACCTAAGCACAAAATCACCGACAATAAGTGCCAAAAGTCACTACTCCGGAATCCACATAAAAACGACAAAGAACGTGTAGACCAGAAAACTTAAGCTAACGCCCGTCAGCGGATTTTTCACAAGTGCAATCGCAAAAACTTGTGCATAAAGGTTTTATATGATCCAAAAATGAACACTAAAGGAGGTAAAAGACTCAGAAATATGAGTGAACCAGAGAGATTTATTTCATTGATCATATAAGAGGAACACAATTAGAATAAAAAAATGCTAAGTGTAAAAAGGACGTAGCTGTGCTATGTTCCATGGCCAATCAAGCTCCAGGTAGTCATCATCCGGGTCACATCGCTTACGCTTATGATCCTCGTTGGGTCTATCCTTCAGTTCACGATTGTCAACGAGGTAGTAAGACCCATTGAGTAGCGCCTTGCTTATGATGAACGGTCCTTCCCATGGCGGGGATAATTTGTGTGACTTCTTCTCCTTAAGTTAGAGCACCAAATCCCCCTCTTTAAACGAGCGATGCTGAACGCGGCGACTATGGTAGGTGCATAGCTTCTGCTGGTAGAAGGCGGATCTTTGGCATGCCAAAACGCACTCCTCCTCGAGAAGGTCCACATCTAGGCGTCTGGATTCTTCAGCGTCATCTTCGTCGTAGGCAGTGACTCTTGGTGCATCGTGAAGTATGTCAGAAGGTAGGATGGCTTCTGCTCCATATACCATGAAGTAAGGGGTGTAGACGGTGGATCTGTTGGGTGTAGTTCGTAAAATCCACAGCACAGATGGCAATTCTTCCGCCTAGGCTCCAGCTTCTCTATGTATCAGTGCCTCAAGAAGTGGCTTGATTCCCTACAGAATTAATCCATTGGCTCGCTCAACCTGACCATTGGATTTTGGATGTGCCACAGATGCAAGGTCAAGTCGGATGCCCTTCTCCCAACAATATGCCTCCACTTCTCCGAGTGACAAGTTGCTGCCGTTGTCGGTGATAATGCTATGTGGGAGACCAAATCTCACCACTAAATCGCGGACAAACCTGAGGGCAGTTGCCCCATCAAGCTTTCTAATGGGTTTAGCTTCTATCCATTTAGTGAATTTATCAACTTCTACTAGCAGATGTGTAAACCCACATGGTGCCGTTTGTAACGGTCCCACCATGTCTAGCCCCCAGACTACAAACGGCCAAGTTATTGGTATTGTTCGCAATTCTTCAGCAGGAACATGTGGTTGTCGGACATAATAGTGGCATCCCATGCATGTCTCAACCAGCTTGTCGGCGTCCGCCTTCGCGGTCAGCCAGTAGAATCCTTGCCGGAAGGCTTTCACGACCAACGATCGAGGAGCGGCGTGATGCCCGCAATCTCCGAGATGGATTTCGCGTAGGATTTCAATACCTTCTAGCTGGGAAACACACTTTAGGTATACACCAGTAGTGCTCCTTTTGTAGAGTTGTCCATTGATTATGGTATAACCCTTTGCTCGTCATACTATTTGCCGTCTTTCGACCTCGTCGTCGGGCAAAGTTCCGTGTTCGAGATATTCCATGAACGGTTTTGTCCAAGCTGGAGGGACCTTTGCCACCATGTGGATGAAAGAGTCAGCTGTATCCGGGTTGTCGATGTCGGCTGCCTTCACGGATGGTGTTCTTAGATGCTCTAGGAAAACTCCTGGCAGAATTCGTTTGCGCCCTGATCCAAGCTTAGATAGCAGATCATCCACCTCGTTTTGCTCCCTAGGTACATACTTGACTTCGTATCCCAAGAAGATCTTGGCTATCTCGTCCACTTCGTCTCGATATGCCTCCATCATAGGGTTCTGCGCATTCCAGGTGCCAGCCACCTGCTGGGCAACCAAGTCGGAATCTCCACAGCAAACTATGCGCTTGATGCCAATATCCTTGGCTACGCGTAATCCGTGAATGAGTGCTTCATACTCCGCCATGTTGTTCGTAGCCTAGAAGTGGATTTGCAGAACATAGTGTAGCTTGTCGCCAATTGGTGACTGTAGCAATACACCATCCCCAAGCCGTTGAGCAACTTTAATCCGTCAAAGTGCATCACCCAGTACTCTGGTTTCGGCAATGGAGTAGCATCTGACATCTTCGTCCAATCTGCGTTAAAGTCCACCAAGGCTTGTGACTTGATAGCGTCACGTCTCTTGTAGGTGATCTTGAAGGCGACAAGTTCAATGCCCCACTTCACGACCCTTCCCGTAGCGTCGCTGTTGTTGATAATGTCAAACAGTGGAGTCTTGCTCACCACTATGATTGGGTGCTCCTGAAAGTAATGCCTCAACTTCCGAGAAGCAAGGAATACTCCATAAGCTATCTTCTGGTAGTGCGGGTAACGCTGCATGGACGCCGTCAAGACCTCGCTTACATAGTAAACTGGACGTTGAACTCCGTGCTCATAGCCTGGTTCCTTCCGCTCTACCATGAAGACGATGCTGATTACCCAGTTGGTTGCCGCCATGTAGATTAACATGGGCTCTCTAGGCTCGGGTGTTGCAAGGATAGGCGCCGAGGAAAGAATCTCCTTGATCTGCTTCAATTCTGCATCTGCTTCGTCCGTCCACGCGAATTTGTCCGCCTTCTTCAGCAACTTGTACTGCGGCAGAGCCTTCTCTCCAAGTCGGATGACAAACCGACTAATTGCTGCAACACAACCTGTTAGTCGTTGAATGTCCTTCAGGCATGTCGGACGGTTTATGTTTAAGATGGCCTTGATTTTCTCCGGGTTGACCTCGATTCCATGCTGGGAAACGATGAAGCCCAACAATTTGTCGGCTGGAACCCCTAAGACGCACTTCTTAGGGTTAAGCATCATGTTGTATTTCCGAAGATTATCAAAGGTTTCTTTTAAGTCGAATATTAAGTCATTTGACTTTTTAGACATCACTGCGATTATCAAAGGCAACGTTGCATTGTCCGCTGGTACGTAGCACCTATGTTTTTCAGCCCAAAGGGCATCGTAACATAGCAAAACATGTCGTATGGGGTAGTGAACGAAGTGGCCAATTGGTCCAACTTCTTCATCTTGATCTGGTGGTATCCTGATTATGCGTCGAGAAAACACAAAAGTTCCGAGCCAGCCGTCGATTCAATGACTTGTTCAATGCGAGGCAAAGCAAACGGATCTTTCGGGCATACCTTGTTCAAGCCGGTGTAATCAACGCACATTCTTAATTCTTTGGTTCCCTTTTTGGGGACAAGTACAGGATTGGCCACCCACTGGGTGTGAAGGACTTCTCGGATAAAACTAGCCTTAAGTAACCTAGCTATCTCTTTGCCTATGGCGCGTCTCTTCTCATCTCCAAAGTGTCATAGAGGTTGCTTCACTGGTTTGCATTTTGGATCAATGTTTAATATGTGCTCGGCAAGTTCCCTAGGTACGCCTTTCATGTCGGCAGGTTGCCAGGCAAAGATGTCCCTATTCTCACGGAGGAACTCGACGAGCACGCTTTCCTATTTGGGATCCAGGTTCGTCCCAATGGCGGTGGTCTTGGAGGCATCGCCTACCACAAGTTCCACCGGCTTGGTCTCGATGGCGGCCTTGAATGCAGGAGCGGAGTCGGAAATCTGTTTCTTCGACGTGGGCATCTCTGAGTCATTGACCTTGCTCTGGATCTCTTTGAATTCTTCGCTGTAGAGGACAGCTTCCGCGAAGGCTGCTTCATTAATCTCGCAGTCCCTTGCCTTGGTAAATCTTCCGGATACCGTGATGACACCGTTTGGTCCGAGTATCTTGAGTTTGTTGTAGACGAAGCATGGCTTGGCCATGAAGGTGTGGAATATGTCACAGCCAAATATGACGTGGTACACGCTCTTGAAGGGGACCACCTCAAAGGTCATGCGCTCTTGGCGGTAATTATTAACATCGCCAAAGGCAACCTGAAGTGTGATGAACCCAAGGGACCGAGCCTCCCGACCAGGAACTACACCATGGAAGATGGTGTTGGTCCGCCTTAGGTTTGCCTCCGTCAAGTTCATCTTCTGCAGTGTATCCAGGTACATGATGTTGATGCTGCTTCCAGTATCCACCATACACTTGGTGAACTCCACACCGTCAATCAAGGGGTTGATGATGATGGCGTATTGGTTCTCCGTAGGGATGAGGTCTGGATGATCCTTCCTGTCCCAAGTAATTGGAACCTCCGACTAGCACAGGTACTGGGGAACTGGGGGTAGAGTGGCCATCAGTATCCTCATAAAGGTCTTCTGTTGTCGGACGGTGGGGGTGCCAAGGAAAGTGTGGTACACTGGCGCCTTCTTCACGAAGGGGTTCTTGCCTTTGTCATCGCTCTTGGCGGCGTGCTTGGGGTCAACATCCTTGTCCATGTCACTTGAATTCTTGGACTCCTCCTCCTTCTTCTTCCCCTTGCCCTTGCCTCGCGGTCTGTTCTTCTGACTTTGCTTGTAGCCAGACTCCGAGTCTTCCTTGATGTCGTTGACGAACTTGAAGTGACAATTGGTATGTGTGGCCTTGCCATTGACATAGAGGTGTACGAGGCACGACATATCGCGGTACTCTTTGTAGGTTTGGGGAACGCGGAGCGGTGCCGAGGTAGTTTCACTTCCTCGCTGCTGCCCACGACCAGCTCCCCGTCCTCGGCCATGTTGTCCACCATCACCTCGTCCTGCAAAGGTCATGGCGACCATGTCGGGAGTTTGCTTTTCTTCTAGAGCGGTTTTCCGCTTTGTGCTGTTGTTCCTCCAAGCTTGAGTTGGAACGGCCGTTGCCGGCAGAGAGCCGCGAGCATCGTCGTCGGCAGCTGCGAACTCACTAGCCAACTGAATCATCTTGTTCAAGTCAAGCTGGTGATTGTCCTGCAAGCGCTTCAGCTTATGTCGGAGGACCGTGCCCCTTTCCAACCCATCGATGAAGGCGGCCATGGAAGTCTGAGCGTGTACTCATGCACGGGAATTCTTCATATCCAGCCAGCGGGAGAGGTAGGAGCGAGATGTCTCGTCTTTCTCTTGCACGCACCGCTGTTGATCGCCAACAGTGCAGGGACGTTTGTACGTACCCTCGAAGTTCTTGGTGAACGCTTCTTGCATGTCCAACCAATTGCAGATGGATTTCTCCGGCAAGTCATCAATCCATTAACGGGATGTGCCCGCCAACATCAATGGGAGGTACTTGACGGCAACGTTGGGGTTACCCCCGGCAATATCTACCGCGTTGTCATAATCCTGCAACCATGTAGCTGGCTTAGTGGTGCCGTCATAGGGCTTGATGGTCTTGTCAATCCGGAAACCTTTGGGGTAAGTTGCGGACCGTATCACAAGTCCAAAGCAACGTGGTCCTAGGTATGGTCCTTCCCGGGCCTCGTGGATCTTATCGATCCACGAACATGCGTCGTACGGCTCTGGGTTTTTCTTCTTCTTGTCAACAGGGGATGGGCTGTGTGAATGACGCGGGCCTCCTCCGCCATGGTGACTGCTAGGGGAGATGGAGGCGGAGGTGGCGGTGGGTTAGTCTTCTTGCTATTAACCTCCTGCGATGCCTCACGCTTGTCGCGATTGCTTGCCGGACGCGGAGGGTCATGGCGCGACCTGCTCTTGTGTCCTTGGTTGCGCTCTCCATCATGACGGATCTGCTCCGCGTTGTCACGGATGACGATGCCGCTCTGCCTTGGCGGGGGCATATCCATACGATGGTGAGCCTTGGGGTCTTTGCGATGTCGGGGGATCGGGGTGGTGGCGATGGGCGATGAGGTCGGGCCTTTTCTCCGTGGTCAGAGGATATGGGGATAGCATCCTTCATGTTGCGTGCATCCCTCTGTCTTTGTGCTGATGAACCCGTCTGAGACCCGACATCAAGAGGAGATCTGTACCTTGGCGGCTTATGTTGGCTAGACTGGCAAAACGCCGGGTCAGACTCAAGCCTCTGAGAGGTGGCCTTTTCCTGCTGCTTCACCGCCTAGGCCACTAGGTCATAGACCTGGTCCACTTCCTCGGGCGATCTATCCTGCTCCAGAAGGGTCTTGGCGACGGCGAGATTGAGGAGTGGGGTGGGCATCACCTGTCTGCCTTCACTGTTAATGTATGGCTTGGCTTGTGTCGGCTTCGGGGGAGCCCATCCTAGGTTTCGCCGTACACCAGGATCGTTGATGACGCGAGCTGGAGCTTTTTTGGCCTTCTGCTGCTGCAGCAGAGTCTTGTACTCGGCCTCCATTGCTCTGGCTTTCTCTATGGATTTCTGCGTGTTAACCAGATCTCGATCTAGCTTAGCGCCTTGCTCCGCAATGGCCTGCGCTTCCTCCAGCAGCTGCTGGCGCTTCTCGTCAAGCTGGGTCATGTTCCGGATATGAGCTACGGTCAGTGGCTCAACAAGGAGATTGCCGTACATCACTCTATCAGCTGGAGTAACTTGGGCGGCAGCAGACGTAGATGCTGTAGGAGGCAAGTTTGCGGTGTTGCTGTTGCTCGGTCCGGTGCCGAGTTCCTGCGGCTGTTGCACTAGGTTAGGCGGAGCGGGCATAACCTTTGCGCGATCATCGTCGGCAGCGAGGGTGGTCCCTTCCCCTTGTCCAGTGCTATAGGCGGAGCTCGTCTGGGTTGATCTTCATCCATCGCCATCCCAATGGTGACGAACACCTCTCGAGACGTGACGGTGTTGTTGGCTTTCTCGTCACGCGTGTACTCCTCCTCCATCTCCTGCATGGCAGAGTCTAGTTCCTCTGGACTAAAATCTATCTCCTCTGAATCTGCACTGAAGTCAGCGTAGAGCACGTCAATCACAGAGTCAGAGGGTGCCAGGACTTCCTCGATGACAGGCGGTAGAGGTGCAACAGCAGTGATGATGACTGGAGGTGGCGGCGCGACTGCGGCGATGGCGGCCGGAGGCGGTGGTGGAGGTGGCTGAATCGGAGGGGCTCCGTCAATGAGTGCAAGCGATGTCTGAGCTGCCGCTTCGGCCTCCGCATAGTTTTTAACGGTTTTCACCATGCCTTCGAAGGTAAGGCGTCCCGATGCCTGCTGCCGTCTTAGAGAATGCTGGAGGAGCGTGCCATGGTTCAGTCCTTCCACAAAGTGATACATAGCATCATCATTAGTGTAGTGGGCCAGATCAGCTCGTATACGGAGCCACTTGTCCAGGTAGTCGCGGGGGTTTTCGCCCTCTCTCTGAACGAAACGCGCCAGATCGAAGATGGTAACCACGCCGTTGAACTTGGATCTCTGCTGTCCAGACGCACGGGCGAAGATGGCGGACTTGTAGCAATCTTCCACCGTTATATCCTGCACAGGGGCGGTTTGGGTGGGCCTTGAATTTTTCAAATATTTGCCGGCAAACTCCGAAGAGAGATTCGACATTGATCCTTCCGCGAACGTATCCTTCCCGTAGGCGGTCCGTGCGGGCCTTGATGCTCCTCCGACTCCTAGGGAACTAGTGCCTGAGTCGGTTTCGCAATGAAGAGGTGGATGTCTCCGATAGGAACAATCGAACACCACGTAGGGTTCATCTTTGCTGGGATCCAGAACTCGTCGGGAGGGACGATCAGAACGTTGCCGGAGAAGAGAACATGCCCGATGGCTAAGGTTTTGCCGATTCCCGCGAAGATCTTGGTCCTCTCCCGCTGAAGAGGCTGAAGCGCCTCTTGCCCCATGGTGGGTGCCAACTATCGTGGTATTGCCGACGAGTACACCATAGAGGGGTCCTCACAGTGCGTGTTTAGAGACGTGGGGGAAGGCGGACGGTTGACGGGTACGAGGTAACACAGCTTACCCAGGTTCAGATCCCACAATGGTGGCGGAATCCTACTCCTGCTATAGATCACTATAATGGCAATACGCCGAATTACAGAGATAGGTTCGCTATGCGAGGTCGTCTGGGATTATCTATGATCGTGCCCTAAAGGCTCCCATAGGCCCGACTTATATAGTCGCCAGGTCCTAGGGTTATAGGGAAAAGTCCTAGCCGGACAGGTTACAGAGTCCTACACTGTCCATTACTAGTCTTGTGTGTCTTGTACTCCAAGGCTCCGGGTACGTCGGTGACTCCACCGTAGCCTTCCTTTATCCAGCATGGGCCTCCCTTCTGTATCCATCTAACTGGGCCTCCCAGCAGGCCATGGGCCATGCTACCAACTGTGAGCCACCTGGGTTATCCGGATAGGAGACATGCTATGAGGATACCCATATAGCATATCCCCAACAGTAGAGGATCCCTGCGTCATCGAAGGATTTTAGTGTCACCCTGGTGCACTTGGATTTTCCCCACAATTTCTTTGGGGGCGCCATTGGATCGAAGAATTCGCTAACTCACTCTGGAAATTCTGGATCAAGAGGAAATGGGATACTGAAGGGCGTGCGGAATCGGAGGAAATGTGAGAAAGACTCGCAACTCACCCGTTACACTCCTTATATATCGGTTGCCTCCCACCAATTTCAGAGGAGCCGTTATCGCGCGGTGATTACGCTGATATTATCGTTGGATTACCCAATGGCTAGTTTGACCAAAAATGACAATCCAACTTCGTCTACTCGACTCGCCGACCCATTCGCCAAATCTGCGACTCGACTACTTGCCAAATTGGTGATTCGACTGGTCGTCGATATTGCGACTAAAGGTACATGCTGGAGATTCTTTCCTGCATTGAAGGAGTCCACCACTAATTCGACTGGGCTTCCAAATTGGACCCGAATACTCCAATTGCCAAAGAACATCTGCGATGAATCAATGACAGCCTCGGGGACTACTGATGGGGATATGCCAAGTGGGGTATACCCAGCAGGAAGTTCCCTACTGGATCATACTCTCAACGAGTGGGCCTGCAGGATGGCGACTGGATCGCAACCCAAGAAGGATCCAGGCGACAGGAAGCTGAAGGCCTAGAAACGTAGTTAGGCCTAGTCAGATTAGGTCAAAATCCTCTGAGTCCTTATCTAAGTCGGTTGTAGATCTGTAAACCCTAGCGAGGTACCCCTATATAAACCTCCCTAGGGAATGCATAGCATTTATGTTCCATCATACACCCAATCGAATCGCCGCCTAGCCGACGAGCTCACCCACTGTAATCTCTCGATAATACAATCTAGTAGGAGTAGGTCTTTACCCTCCGGGGGGCCGAACCTGGGTAAAACCCTTGTGTCTCCACCCTCATATCGCACCGTAGATGTCTGGCCGCCCTTGCCCCTTGTTCTACTACTCACTGCCAATCGCAACATCTACCGTGGCCATTACCATGACATGAGGTGTCTCGATCATGTCTTCATAGTTTGCCAACCGTAGGGTGACACACTTAAGGTTCAATGTTGTTTAAGTAGATATGGAATATGAGTTGGATACCAAATGTTGTTTAGAGTCTCGTATTGGATCCAGGACATCACGAGGAGATCCGGAATGGTCTGGATAATAAGATTCATATAAGGAAAGTCATTTTCCGGGGTTCAAAAATATTTTTGGTATTTTGACCGGAAGCTTCTAGAATGTTCTAGAGGGGCAACCTATGGGCCCACCACCCCAGGAAGGGGCCACTTGGGCTGAGACATGCCGCGGGGGAGCACTAGGTCCTGCCGCACCAAATCCCAAGGGGAAAATTTGGCCACCAAAGGATTTTGGGACAAACCCTAGTTTGTCAAACCCTAAATAAGGAAAGGGGGAAGTTTCCTACCTCTTCCCTTGGCCGAGTTGGGGAAGGAGTGGGTCAAGGGCTAGGAACCCTTGGCCGCACTCCCCCTCCATATAAGGATGGGTGGGGGTGCACCACCCCTTGTCCCTTGCCCTTGGATCTAAACCGTAGACACCACCTCTCTACCTCCTCCATCTTCCTGCTCCGGCTTAAGCGAAGCCCTGCAGGGATTCTCCTCCACCACAACCACCACACCGTCATGCTGCTAGCATTCCGAGGGGATATACTACCTCCATTCTCCGCTAGAACAGGGAGAGGAAGGTCTTCGTCGAGTCTGTATGTGTGAATGAGTGCAGAAGCACTGCCGTAACGCAGCGCCGGAAGGATCGTCTATGCAATCTTGAGATCGGCGAGTGACATCAACCATGAGAATCTAATCTCATTAAACACTTTGAATCTACGAGGGTTAGTTTGCTTCAACATTGTTACACCGATCTTGTGGATTAGATCTTGGCTTTGCCATAGATTGGATCTTGGTTTTATGTGTTCTTGCGATAGAATTTTTTTGTTTTCCATGCAATGAACCCTACAGTTGTGATGGTAACCCATAACTTGTTGGATGCACTCCTCCCATGTCTTGTAGATTCCCGGCTTCTTGTCGCAGTACACCACAGACCGGTTGTATTTCTATGCATATCATATGCAACATAAGGATCAGAACTAAAGGACACAAATCAAATTCACAAACACAAAGGTAAGCAATATAAGCTTGCATGATCATATGGACAAAATCATCAACAGTTCATATACAAGCTAGTGTGATCCTATCGACTGCCACCAACTTGTATGGTGTCATCCTACCACCACATCCGAAGGGGTGCAAACCTACCACCGCGAGTTCTCCATAATGTGACGGGTTAGTATATACCACCTCACAATAAACATGCCTTGTAGTAAGTTTTTTATCAAGTCCTTAGCTACTTCAAAATATACCACCATCTCCATGACCAGTGAGTAAGCATTACAAATAGTAGTACTTGGCTAGGTAGGTCTTGGGCTAGAGCGCCCTATGGTCCTCTGCCATCTGAACAAATTCGTTGCCCATGAGCCTGTTGTTGAAGAGGTGGCTGAGCACCACCATCAGAGACTTAGGGTTGAAGCTGGGGGGTGCTCATGACAGTGTCGTAGAGAGAAGGGTGCACATCAGGAGTGGAAGCAGTGGTGATGGTGGTCTCCACCACTTTCACGGCATCAGTCATGCATGTGATGGCAACGACGTCTTTCTCTCCCAACAGAGACCTCTTCCTCTTATTGGAAGACTCGAAGCCACTACAATCGAAGCCATTTGTTTTGCTGGACCGCAGCCTGGAGCAGCAGAACCAGCAAAGGCTTTGTTCTCACCGTCAACATTAATTACCACTATTTCCGACTCCTGGGTGGGTACATACTCAAGGCTCGGTGTGTCGAGAGAATCACTAGAGTTGAACGAGAATATGGTATCCATCTCCCTATAGTTGGCGATTGGCCTGTTCAGATACTCGACATCCTTGGTATGAGCCTAACACGAGGAAATGCAGGGAGGTTAGTGCAAGTTCAAACAAATGGGAGGTTAGTGAAAGAACTGAAATTACTTACTACTGAGATGTGGCCTCTATAGTCGGCATCCTCTAAGATGATGGTGTAAGTCTCCTCATCCCAGCTAGCTCTGCTAAGGTCTCTGATCTTGGACACATGAATCCACCTAGACCTCCACTTATGCAGGTGGTTGTACACCTGCTGTGAGGACACCTCGATGCCACATAATTCAAACACCTTGCGGGCACAAGTGTTCATGTGCACCTCCTTGAACCCCTTCTCCATCCTCACGCCACTCTTGATGATCTCACACATCATGTTCAGCACGAACGTTGGACAGGAAAGGTCCCCACTTCATGGTGGACTTCACCCCCTTATCGTAACCCATGCAATGTGATTTGCCTGCCTTGATAGCCTTCTTCTTAGCCATGATGGAAGCATCTTGCTATGCAATCTTCTCAACTATGTACGTAGTAATAGGAGGCACAGACAAGATCTCAGTGCGCTGCAGATAGGTGAGCCACAAAGGTGGGAGCTCGGGTTGAGTCTCAGCGCAAAAAGGTCTCTTGAGAATCCATGAGGGCCTAGCTAAACTCATCAGGGGTCATGTCCTACATGTATCACCGATGTGCATATGACGACCTAGACATGAATATAAGCATACATGATGTAGACAAAATAACCTACCTAAACATGCAATAAGGCCACAAAAATCATCGAACTATGAATACATCATGCAATAGATTCAGTGTAGTACCATGGATCTACCGCAAACTACACTCATCTACTATGTGCTAACAAATATGACCTACCAGAGTTGGGGTTAGAGAATGTCGGAGATTGTCCTAGTAGGGTATCTTGCGAAGTAGGTAGAATCGAATGCAGGGTCCAAACGCGATCTCTCCAAGCTACCCTTAGGACCTTAGCGAGAAGCAGTATATCCATGACAAGGAAGACACGATGATTTTACCCAGGTTCATGCCACCGTGCGGTGTCAAACCCTACTTCCTACTTTGCTTGTATTTCTTTGTGAGGTTACAAGTACAAGAGGCTGATCATGCAATCAAAACAGAAGCTCCTGGGAGTAAAAAGGCTAGGTTTTTCAAGGTGGAAGAATCCTTTACTTCCCATGGTGATCTACCCCTCCTTCTATAGGCGCCCCGGTCATGGCAGGAAGGGTTTCTACATGGAGACAAAGGATAGAGTGGTTGGGTCAAATATGTTGCTTTCGTCATTCCTTTCATCTCTCTACTAAGAGATGGGTGGTCCGCTATGTCGAGGCCTTATCGGCCACTCTTGACTTGCAGAAGGGGAAAGCTCCCCTTAGCTTGGAGTAGGGTTTGATAGCTTTCGCCTTCTCTTAAGGCGCGAGTGTCCTTGCGTAGCTTCAAGACCAAAGTGTTGGTTCGTGGGCGCACCCTAGGCAGGTCACTCGCCAAGACGCTCCTGGCTCCGAGGGGCTTCTTGTAGGGAGAATCTTGTTCAGGAAGCCTCATGAAGGCCTCTCCTCGACGCTTGGCAAGGGAAACTCCCTGGGTATTAATGAGTGTCTTGTCATGAAGGCCTAGCGGTAGACGGGCCAAGGTATCCTGGTTACCATTAGCCCAACAGTAGACCCCAGGACCCTAGGCCCATGTGTATCTGATATGAAGGGGCAGGGGCCCTAAAGATAATGGACATGATTGAACAAACTGCCTGCCAGATCTCCACCATAGAAGTTGAACTACGAACAATCTGGCACCGACAGATTCAGTTATCGACCACGTGTGCACTTGCAAACAAAATTTTGCTGCCTTGATGTAACATCTTAAAATTATTAATGAGGATATCAATTTCTAATCAACCAAAATTAGGGTTAACAAAAGCTTTTAATTATTAAACACAATTATAAATGCATGTGTGTTATGAATGTGTATGAATGTTTGCAATGTCATGTTTGATTGTTGTAAATTATGAGAAATAGTTTAAAGATCAAAACCATATCATCTAGGTCAAAGCCAAACTAGATCAAACCAAAAGAAAATCAAAAGATGAAGCATATGACCTAATGGTCATTTTTGCAAAAGTTAACACCTAGCTCACTTTGAGCATCTCTAGCAACTAATTTGAAACAGAAACAATTACATTTCTTTTCTCAACTTGCTAGACCAGGTATCACTAAACACAATGGAGCTTTCCAACCTTGCCGAAACAAATCCAAATCCATTTGTGAGGCAATTCAAAATTGACTCTATCTTATGCATCAAGATAGTCATTTTTGGAAAACCACTAAAATCTTCACAACTTAGAAAACCCTAGCACCCAGAGACTACCAAGCTTATGACCAACACACCCACCAAAATTAAGTTGAAAATATGAAAGTTTAGTTCTTGCGGCCATTTGATCAAACACTTGGTGATCATAGTACAACCTCACCAACTATCTACTGTTTTGATCAATCTTTTGATCATCTTTGTGACCTCACCAAGCTCCCACGATGTGCCCTTAACTCACCCAGTACCAGCCCGTGCATTTGAGTTCATCTCACTCACCGTTTTGACCAGTGCATTTTGTACCCGAGCTCACCCTTGCCACCCGATGTGGACACACTGCCACAGACCATGCCGCCCTTGCCCACGATTTCTAGGAGGTAGCCGTGATCTCACCTCCCCTTCCTGTGCATGCCTTGACCAATGACCGCCCGTGGAGACGCCAGCGCAGCCGTGCCCATTTAACACTTGACCATGCCGATCGTCGTGCCAGAGCACCGAGCAATCCCGCTCGCATACGTCGTGCCTTGCTATCGCCTTGCGCCAATAAGTTCGCCGCGACTCCAGCGACCACCCAGACATGGTCATTTGACCCCGCGAGCACTATGACCACCGTACGCCGTGACGAATGCCGACGGTACCGCAGTAGAGCATGGATGTTCTAGAACGATGGAGACCGTGCCTTGCCAAGCCACTATGTGCATGACGACCGCCCTGAAGCACCGCGTCGACCTACACCCCTTGCCATGCCGATAGCTCACTGTAACAATATCGCCGATGAGCCCGAGCCATGCCGACGTGCCCCATTCGCCACAGTAAAAATAGAGCGCTCCCATGCCTCAAAACACACACTATTCCACTCCTCCTCACCCAGCAACCTCTTTGACCCGTCCTTGGAGCAAGGCGAGCACCACATCACCAGAATTTCACCGGAGCTCACTGCTGCAGTGGAGGAAAGGAGCCCACGCTAGGAGCTGCCGCGACCAGCAGTCGAACCGCCGTCTTTGACTCGCTCATTCGCCCACCTCGCCGGACCTAGATGGAGCCCTGGTAAGCCCCAGACAACTCCCGCCATAGCGCTAGGGATCAGTCTCGCGGGTCCCATGCGACAGAGACGAGGAAGCGGAGCCGTCGATCGCTCTCAAAAAATCATGCAGCCTAGATTAGAGGATACCCTTTCGTTTTAACTGAGCTGCTGACGTGTGGGACCAACCTCGACGTAGCCCGCAGCGCGCATGTTGTGTAGTTGGGCCAGCCCGTTAACATTCCCGCGCGAGCCCATAGATTTAAACATAGATTTTTCTTTTATTTGAAAATCCCATACTGTAGGTAACTTTAAAAATCAATTCAGAAAGATTCACTAAACCAAATTGAATGAAACCAACTTTGTTAGAAATCTTATGAAAATCTCTAAACACTCCCGTTGGATTCAAACCGTTTGAAAGTATAGATCACCCTCAGTAAAAATAACAAGATAATATCTTTTATCACTTCAAACTTTTTCTAAAATCAACCATAAATGCTTTTGAGTTGTTTCTAACTCTCAAAAATCACCTTGGCCATGACCTATCTGAATATTTAAAAATATATAATTTTGCATACAGTACTCCTGGACCAAAATTAAAGAATGGCTTTATAGTCATTTCTAGGCACATAAATATTATTAAATGGCATTGTTAAACCTTGCAATTTGGTCCAATCACTTTAAATCACATTCCCAAGTTTTGGATTATGTGGTGATGACATGTGCCAATATGATCCCATATTTGAATTGGAGAATATTAAATCTTAAGTAACTTTTCAATGAGTAGAAATTACTCTTCTAAAATAAGATAAATTAAATCTTGTCACCCTTTTCTTATAATAATAGAGATGGTGCTAGATAATCTAGAGTGACTCCTTGTGTGTAAATAGAAGTATTAAGTATTGTTTGGTGATTGGGTACCTCGTTTTTGTTTTTAGACGCTAGTATCAATCCAGGCTACAAGGAGGAAAAATTCTACGAACAAGAGGAAGAGAACTTCGACCACCTTACCAACCAAGGCAAGAAAGCTATACTATGCAAGATAGAACTATGCATGCACCTTTGTTACCACTTTGATTATACCAATCCCAAGTTTTACCAGCAAGCCTTATCGCTTTATCCATTTTTCAAAGTTGTTCAAGTAGTTAATTAATTGGTGATTAGTGAAAAATTAGGAAAGATGTCATCAAGAGCTTGGAACTTGATGTAGGTAGCTACACTTGATTATCACCCCTCAATAGTGACACCCTCATTGATAGATGCTAGTGCTAAACTAATCTTGATCTCTATAGATGGGAACAAATGATTATGAAAACCTTGGAATGTTGAGTCATTCTATTGAAATGTTTTGACATGTGTTATGGACACAATGAGTTGAAGATGATGTTGAATGAAGCATGTGCCCTAACCTTGATAAAAACTGATGGTTGGGTTCGGATGCGATACCATTCCAATTTTACCGTATAACCACAATACCGGAGTTTGGGTATGCCTTAACTGGAAGTTTATGTGTCTTAGTATGGGTTCCCTCGCGGAACGAGGTGAGTTGAGGCTACCTTGTGAATATGAATGCCCACCTGTGCAGTTCCTAGGATGACAGATGGTCATGGCTGGGAGGCCAAACTCATAGGGGAGGTGCCTATACTAGGGTGTGTAATTGAAAGGTTAGGATTGATTATCCGCATACCAAGTATGATGATTTAGCGTTATCCCTAACGGATGTATCGAATGTTGTGGTGAAAGTGTACCACCTCTACAGAGTGTTAAACTATTTGAATAGCCGCCACTACAAGGAATCTGCTGATACATGACCCTCTATTTTCGTCACCGAATTGTCATTGTCTACAATATGTGACGATCTTATGACAAAAAACATATCGTCAAAAACTGAGCATCAGTAATTGCATACAACGACATTTTTTGTGAAATCGTCATAACCGTCTATCACGATATTGGATCGTCATAACTGTTATGATGATCCAATATCGTCATGGGGCATCTGGCCAAGCCAGGTCAGATCCTACGTGGCCAATCCAACGTGGCAAAATTGTGACAAAATAAGATCGTCGTAGTGCAAATTTATCCCGATCCAATGCGGTCGCTTATTTGGGCTGAGCCCAATAACTATGGCCTTTTTTCTTGGTTCATGCATTTTATAGTACATTTCATTTTGGGCCTTGGCCTATTTACGATCCGGTTCTTCAGGCCTTGGCATTCAAAGTCCAATTATTTTAGGCCTGCCATTAGCCTTTTACCATTTACAATCAGATGCTTTGTTTCACAATTAGTCATTGGGCTGGCCTTTTTAAAGCCCAACATAATTCATAGTATATTCATTTAGGCTGTATGCAAGCAACATTTGAAGCCCAGAAATATCTGGATAAATAATGAACCAATTTTCATTGCAAAATGATACAGACTGAATTTCAAAATGAACTAACCAAATTTTCAAATAAACAGACCAAAAATTCAAATGACTAAACAATCACTCCTCGTACATTACATCAAAACAAAAAATTGATGCATACAATCAATAAGCCCACTACCCAACACCTCCAGGTCGCCAATGATCCCTCGCAGTGCCCAACACCTCCACGCGAGCCAACCATCACCTCACCGGCTTCCTCCACTCCAGCTGGGGTGTCACTGCTAGCCCATCAACTCACCCAGCTTCCCACGGGCGATCTACAACAGCAGCAGGAACTGATGAATGATCAGTGATATGAGAAATTGCAGGAGGGCAACAAATCACAGGAAAGCCGCACAATGTTGGCTTCAACGTCCGACCAGCACAGGAAAGCATCAGCAGCAGGTTGGCTTAAAAAGAGTATACTGAAGACTTATCTAATCAGTCAGAGGAGAGCAGCAGCAGCAGGTTGGCTTCAACATCGCGGTGGTAGCGCATCTGGATGAACATGTCGTCCTTCTGATGCACCTCCGACCATCATCAGACACATGCTTTCATCTGGCATGCTTCAATAACCTGTATAATGACACAAGCAACTTTTTTTACTATTTTTTTGTCACACAACCAATATATCTGAGCATAACAAGGAGCTAAAAAGTTGCACAAATAAGCAATTTCTAAAATCTAATAAGTTAAGATGTTATTATTCAAGTTCTCCATCAACTAGACAAAATCACAAACTATACTACTATGCTACTTTTTTTAATCACGGGGACATAATGTGTGCATTTCAAGATAACCAAATGCCAGGAGACACAAATGGCACATGTAATATACAACATAATTTCAGAACTGAACCATATTCTATACTTTCAGGTGCACTTCATCTACGGCACAACCCTATTTTGCATACAGAGTCGTATAGATGAACCACACATATAATATAACCTACACAAAAATTATTGAGGCACCTAGACCTAGTGCTAATACAATCAGATCATGGCATTGTTTACTTGGAGATTGCAACACAATGGCATGCACGATACATTGAGGCATCTAGTGTTAATATAAACTAAGCTACAGAATACATTTATCAAGCTGCAGAGCAGCAGGAGATGGATATTCAGATAAAGCTGTTGCAAAATCTACTGACTAGCAAGATGTTGCAACCAAGATTAAAAACAACTACAAGACATATCCATGCAAAGAACTTAAGAACATCTATTGTCATCTAGTTATCTCAAGAATAGGGTTACACCCTACCTCCTGCAATTATAAGACAAGTATGGAATGACTCGATCATGTGACAATTCCCCAAAAAATTGTCACAGGTTATAAATATGTCCAGTTATCAAATTTTAAAATAATATGAATGATTACTTGATAGATCTTCGCCCGTTGAATATGATAATGTCCTACACTAAATTCTTGACACAACCAGGCAACCAAATCAAACAAGGGCTCCAAAACCAGTAACCTTGCTAGGAGACATCATTCTACTCTTCCTTGCATAGCCATAGAAAACTTTCAGAGCTCAAAGAGAACAACTATTGCATCACCAGATATATAAGAGTTGACAAAAAACTACATCAGCACTATGTTTTCCATATAGTCAACAATTCTTTAGATCAACAAGATATAATAAGTGCACCCATTTAAACAATACTAAATTACTAATATGTCACGTCGCATTGCAAAATTCTTATGGTAAAGCAGTTCTGATGTTCTACAAGATAGAAAATGTTCTGAACCCGACAATATCCATATGATTAGATTGAACAAGATAGGGGAGGGCTTAGTTGTGGTGTTTGTGGGTCTTTAGGAGGAGCGGAGGCGGAGGATGGCCCGCTCGAAATCGAGGGCCTGGAGCATGGCATCCTCCTTGCGGGCGTACCTGCTGGTGGCGCAGACCCTCTTGTCGTGTCTGGGCGTAGCCTGCTGCTCCTTGGCTGTAACATCCCAAAAATATTAAACTAGAATCATCAAACTCTAATCTTCAAAATTAGGGTTAACAAAAACTTTTCTAAATAAAAATATGAAAGCATGCATGGGTGTATGCATTCCATTTTGGATTCTTTTGAATTGCCTTGTTTATGTGTTTCTTTGCTTGTAAATGGATTCTTAGGTGAAATAAACATCATCTAAACAATCCCCACACTTTTCCCAAAGACAAATAAATCAAAACAAACAAAATAAGGGAATGGTCATTTTGGCCAAATTAACTCCCATGCCTACTTTGGCTGTCTCTAACTTTCAAAACTTAACAGAAACTTGTTTGGATCTTTGCACCCCTTGATAGTACTCATAACAGAGTACCAAGTCCCACTTTGTGATCATCCAAAAACATTTGAATGCATAGTTTAAAGGACAGTTCAAAATTGAATCTTTATCATATGGGAAGATCCCACTTTTTTAAAAACCACTCAAACAAGCTCAACTTTCAAAACCCAAGCATCCACAGACTCACCAGCACATTCCTAGCACACCCACCAAAAATCTTTTCAAAATTCAAAACTTGAATTCTTGCGGCAATTTCATCAAACACCTTGCAGATACAAATCAAACAAAATCTAAACACTATAGTGAGCAGTGATTTGAGCCTAACTTGTTCCCTCTCTAGCTCACAACAACCTCAGTAGATCATCTAGCAAACTTAACTAAGCACTAGCCCCACTATAAGCTTGGCAATGTCATCAATGGTGAACAGCCGAAGCCACCCATGTCACCCCAGTGTGGACAACAGGCTAGAGGAAGAACTAGCCGTGCCAACCTTGTCTGGGAGGTAGCCCATGCCTCACCGCCCCCTCTCGACCAGCCCTGCCTCGCAGACAGCAACCAAAACCGCCAGGAACGCCACGCCCGTGCCACTTTCAACCATGCCGAGCATGCGCCAGAGCGCCACCCTCGACACGCGCCCACAGACCGCGCGCCGCCCTCGCCACGTGCCTACATGATCACCACCGTCCCATGAGACCGCCAGACATCCCCGTTCGCCGCCCCATGCCTCACAGCCACCGCTCGCTGTCGAAGACGCTGCCTCTGCCGCACAGAGCATCGCATGTTCCAGACCGTTTGCCACCGCCCCTACATGGACATTAAAGCCATAGAGCATCGCCAGGAGACCACCGATCGATCGCCACTGCCGGCCATGCCTCTAGCAGCCCGTAGCCATGTCGCCACTGTCGCCTGCCCATCCCGTTCGGCCTCGTCGTCGAGACTATAAATAGAGGCCTCCCCCGCTCAAACTCTTCACACCATTCTACTCCCCTCTCCTCACTGATCGTTCCACCCCGTTTCCGGAGCAAGGCGAGAAACGCATAGCCGGAATTTCACCGGAGCCCGCCGTGGCTGGAGAAGAAGGGGCCAACGATTGGAGCCGCACCAGGAGAAGTTGCTGGTACCAGGAGGTTCGCCGTCGTCGACTTCGTCGTTCGCCCGCATCGCCGACCTTCGCCTGAGCCCCGGTGAGCCCCCGACGACCCCCACCTGCCGCGTTAGGTTTCTGTCTCGCCGACGCCGCCCGACGTGGACGATGAGTAGCAGCCGTTCGATTAGACTTAGATTGTGCGTATGAGATTGCCCCGTACCGTTTCGCGTTTAAAGAGCCACTGATTGGTGGAACCCCCTTGTTAGTTGAGCCCCGCGTCGCGGAGTGACACTGGGCCGGCCGTTAACAGTTCCCGCGCAGCCCATTCCTTTGAATTTGGATTTTTCCATTTTCATTCAAACACAGTTCTGTATGTAGTTTCAAAAATCAACCCAGCTCGATTCAGTGAACCAAATTGAATGAAACCAATTTTTTTAGAAAGGTCTTGAAATGCTGAATCCAAGCCCGTTGAATTCAAATCATTTGGATCTGTAGATCACCCTTGGTAAAAATAACAAGGCAGAAGCTTTTCTGCATTCAAACATTTTTCAAATTTAAACCATAATAGCATTTGAGTTGATTCCAACTCTCAAAAATCATATTTGACCATACCTTTCAGAATATATAAAATATATAGGTTTACTTACAGAAATAATGTTCAAGTAATAAAAGAATGCCACATAGGCATTTCTAGCCACTTTATTTAAATAAAATAAAAGGGTAAAACCTTATTAAATTGTGACACCACTTTAAATCACATTCCCATGGACTAAAATATGTGGTGATGACATGTGTCAACATGATCCCATGTTTGGTTTGGAGAATATTAAATCTTAAGTAGTTTTTCAATGACTAGAAGTTACTTTTCTAAAACCAAAATCTTTAAGTCAAATCCTTGTAATGTTAGTGATGATGATAGATCATCTATAGAACCCTTGTGTGTGATGATTGCAAGTAGTTAAGTATTGTTTGGTGATTGTGTACCTCGTATTTATTCATAGACGCTAGTACCGACCAAGGATACGAGGAGGAAGGAGGATACTACGAAGAAGAAGCCGAGGAGAACTTCAACCACTGCTCTGCACAAGGCAAGCCTAATACTACTAGTTGAATGTGCAAGCTAACACTTGCAAGATACTATACTTATGCAAGCCAATACTTGCAAGCTATTAACTTAGCAAGCTTATAATGATACTTATGCAAGCCTTGCTAATCAAGTTAACCTATGCAATGCACTAAGCATGCTTGGTTAGACACATGTGATGATACCCAATCCTAGTTTTACTTGCAAGCTTTCTACTTTATTTCTTTATCATAGCTTTTACTTAGAGTTTACTTGAGTGAATTGTAGATTCTAGAAAGATACTTGAAGGTTGCATAAAGAGCATAAAATTTGGCCTAAGCTAGATAATCTTGATGTCATCCCAAGGAATAAGATTGAACTTAGTTGAAACTCCACTAGTTTACCACCCCTCATTAGTTCTCACCCCACTTGTAGATGCTAGTGCTAAGCATAAAACTTGATCAACTTTAGATGGGAATACTTGGTGAAAATGGTTATGAAAACCTTAGAATGATGGATCATTCTACTGAGATGTTTTGACATGTGTTTCCGAACACCAGATGATTTTGGTGATGAAAATGTTAAGGCATGAGCCTTAGCCCTTTATAAAACTGATGGTTGTCTAGATGCGATACCATTCCAATTTTACCGTACAACCACAATACCCGAAGATTGGGTAGGGCTTGACTGGAAACTTATATACCTTAGTATTGGTTCCCTCACGGCCAAGGTCTGAGCTGAGGCTACCTTGTGAAGATTGTCCACATGTGCAGTACCCAAGATGACAGTTGGTCGTGGTTGGGAGGCCAAACTCACAGGAGAGGTGCTTGTACTAGGGCGTGTAATTGAAATGTTAGGATTGATAATCCGCATACTGAGTATGGTTAATTCAGATTTGTTCCTGACGAATCTATCGAATGTTGTGCTGAAAGTGTACAATCTCTACAGAGTGTCAAACTATTCGAATAGCCGCGTCCACGATTATGGAAAGTTGGAGTGGCCATACTGTTCCCCCGTCAGATGTTTGCAAAATGACTTGTGAAATGATTTGAGACTTTGACTTGACCACAACAGAGTTGTGGCTTGAGATACAAGTTCCCGCTTAGGTGTGTAAAACTTCAATTAGCTTTCTCTTGATTCTGAACTTAGTAGAGGTAAATCTGGCTTTTTGCAAAACAACCCTAGAGCCTAGTGCCCTATTAAATAATCCCCTTCACTTGTTAGTATTAGTTTGCGAGTACTTAAAGAGTACTCATGGCTTTGACCCTGGCTATTCCCGTGGCCAGACTATGAAGAGGAGTACCAGGATGATGGACCCCAGGAAGGTTACGACAACTAGGATCATCTCCCATCGTCAGCATTGCCTGTGACCCCGAAGATGGAGCTTCGCCTACGCTACCATTATTATTATGTATTCCGCTGCTTGTGTTGTATTAAGAACTGGATCATGAGATCCTTATTTGTGTAAGACCTTATGTATGGTTTGTAATGGATGATATACTGTGGTATCCAATTCTGTTATGTCTTGCAAAAATGGTATTCCTGGGATTGCGATGTATGGCATAACAGGCATCTGGGATTAAATATCCGGGTGTTGACAAGTTGGTATCAGAGCCATCCTGACCATAGGAGACCCTAGTTAGACTGGACGTTTGAATCAAAAACTTAGTTTCAAAACCAAAAGAAGCAAATATTTACAAAAACTTATTCCCATTCTTATCACTTTGATTCTTTCATAAAAATTCATGTTCCTCAAAAACTCTTGCAAAATACATAAAATTTGACACACTTGACCACTCTACTAACTTACTCATCCTATATTTTTAATAGATGGACGTGAAGTACAACAAGTTTTATCAGCTGGGGAATGGGGGAGAGCTTATCTTTGAGAGGGAGTTGGACCAGCTTTCGGAACTTCTAGAGCGTCCGCACCCCGAGTTCTTCGGAGCTCAGCTCAATGATCAAGGAGGAGAAGATCTGCAGTGGCTAATTGTTGCAAGTCTCGGAGGAAAGATTGAACCTCCCACTGCTGAGGGAATTCAGTTTACCTTAAGAGAGAACAACTGGCTCGATGGACTTGCTAGGGCCATGCAGGAAGCTCTTTCCCGCCTGTGTGGGCAGAGTATCAACCAGATCAAGGGAACCCGCTTTGAGTTTTGCCCAAGGCGTGATGCTAATGGACAACCGCTAGAAGCCCCATACCACCATGAGCTGAAGACTCAATTGGACCACCTTAGTTTCATGATGTACGATCGTCAGCAGGAATTAGACAATTGCCGTGACTACTCCAACCACAAGTCCGCCATCATCAAGACGAAGGATCAAACCATCGCCATGCTAGCGAAGGATCGCAAGTCTCGCCGCTGTCAGCTCGACAAGAAGGAGCGCATCATTGCCCGTCTTCACCACCGTATCTCTGCTTTGGAGGATACCATCCACGAGAGAGACATGCAGTTGGAGGAAAGGGAGAATGCCGGAGAGGATCTTCGTGGAGACCCCTACTCCTATCTCAGTGATGATGACGATTTTCTGGAGGATCGGGCTATGGACTTCTTCACCGATGAGGATGATTTCGCCTTCATCAATGATGACGATGATGATGAGGATGACGACTACACCGACTCCGAGGAGTAGTAGCACTTGATCACTAGCATAGTGAGTATTATTCGGTCCCACTGTATTGTAGTTTCCAGAATGGTTCCTAAAACCATCTGCTTACCTTTGTTGTGGTGTGTGTTGTATCGTGTTCTATGAGTGAATGAATGAAAAGCATGTTGCTAGAAAATCTGAGCCAAACTTTAAAAACTTGTCAAAGTCCCGAAACCTTAGAAATTTCCCTCTTTTCTCATGATCTATCTCATTCTTCAGATGCCACGCGAAGGAAGTGCTTCATCCCCGGACCCGATGTTGCAGATACTGCAAATGTTGGTTTCTGACCGCGAAGATGAAAGGGCCGAACGTCAAGCCAATTTAGCTACCCTTCAGCAGATAGCCCAGCTTGTAGTGGTTCGTAGCATGGAAAACAAAAAATTTCTACCGCATACAAACAAACAAGCCAAGATCTATCTACTAGATTGTAGCAACAAGTCGATGGAATAACTCACCCTCGAAGATTCCAAAGTGTTTAATGAGAGTGGATTCTCGTGGGTGATGTAGTCGTACTCTTCCCGATCTCAAGATCGTGTAGACGATCCTTCCGGCGCTGCGTTCCGGCAGCGCTTCGGCAGTCGGTCACACGTTTGGTACTCGACGAAGACCTTCCTCTCCCTTATTCTAGCAGGCAGCGAAGGTTGTAGCACTCTCCTCGCGATTCCGGCAGCACAACGGCGTGGTACCGAAAGTAGAGGGGAGATCTCGCAGGGCTTTGCCTTAAGCCGGAGCGAGTATGGTGGACTATGAGAGAGAGCCTCGGTGATCTAGGGTTTAGACACACCAAGGAGGAGCAAGGCCGTCGGCTAGGGTTTGCCTAGGCGACGACGTCTTGCCCTAGGCGGCGGCGGCAGCAGCAGGTGGCGGCGCTGTCGGCTAGGATTAGGGTTTGCGGGGCGTGGTGTTGTGTGCTTGGAGGGGCAGCCCTGCCCCCCTTATATAGGTGGAGGGGGCACGCCAAGGGGAGGGGAGTCCCTCCTCAACTCGGTCTCCAAGTGGGTCGGCGGTGGAGGGAGGGAACTCCTCCCCAAGTAGGTTTCCTACTCTCCCTCCACCTCACAAAATAGCCGTTTGACTTTTCAAATTGGCGTTTGACTTTTCAAACTAGGATTTGATTAAACCCTTTATTTTGTTCAGCGATGACACCTAGTACATGATGCAATCATTCCAACTTGTTATGAAACATTCATGTACCCTTCCCCTCCAGAGTGCTGTACATTCTGGAACCTTCTAGAACATTCCCGATGAAAACACCGGAACCATTCTGCAACCCCGAAACAGGACTTTCCTTATATGAATCTTATTCTCCGGACCATTCCGGATCTCCTCGTGATATCCCGGATCCCATCCGAGACTCCGAACAAAATTCGGTCTCTTACTCATCATTCCATAACTACTCAACAACGTCGAATCCTTAAGTGTGTCTCCCTATAGTTCGTGAATTATGCGGACATGATCGAGACACTTCTCCGAACAATAACCAATAGAGGAATCTGGAAATTCATATGGCTCCCACATATTTCTACGATTACTTTGCAATCGAATGAACCAGTTACATACGATACCAATTTCCCTTTGTCTCACGATATTTTACTTATCCGAGGTTATGATCGTCGATATCTCTACATACCTAGTTCAACCTCGTTACTGATAAGTACTCTTTTCTTGTTCCCATGATATGTGATCCCTTGTGAGCCAGTCACATGCTTGCAAGCTAATTGGATGACATTCCACCGAGAGGGCCCAGAGTATATCTATCCGTCATATGGATGGACAAATCCCATTCTTGATCCATGTGTTTCAACCAATACTTTCCGAACACTCAATGCCACCTTTATAGCCACCCAGTTACGGTGTGGTGTTTGACGTCATCAAAGCATCCTTCCGGTGAAGGTGATATGCATGATCTCATGGTCGAAGGAATTAGGTTACTATGTATCAGAAAGCATATAGCAATTGAACTATTAAAATGACTTGATCTTTATGCTACGTTTATCTATAGGAGTATGTCCACCATATCATTCTCCTAACGATATGATATTGTTGTTAATAACATCTCAATGTTCATGATAGGGAAACCACAATCATTTATTTACCAACAAGCTAGTGTTATATAGAGGCTTTACTAGGGACTTCAATTTTAGTTTACAAATCACACAAGTATTAATGTTTCCTTGTTAATACTATTATAGCATGAATGCAAACATTTATCATAAACACAAAGATATAATAATAACTACATTTATTATTGCCTCTAGGGCATATCTCCAACAGTCTCCCACTTGCACTAGAGTCAACTAATCTAGATTACATGGTAATATACTGAACACCCATGGCAGTTTGGTGTTGGTCATGTTTTGCCCTCGGGAGAGGTTTAGTCAACGGATCCGCCACATTCAGATCTGTGTGTACTTTGCAAATCTTTATGTCACCATCTTGGACATGTTCTCGAATAGCGTGAAAACGTAGCTTGATGTGCTTCAGCTTCTTGTGTGACCTTGGTTCTTGCGCATTGGCTATGGCACACATGTTATCACAGTAGATTGACATTGGGTCCAGCGCACTAGGAACCACACCGAGCTCTGTAATGAACTCTTTCATCCATATTGCTTCTTGTGAAGCCTCCGAAGCAGCCATGTATTCCGATTTAGTTGAAGATCTCGCCACAAAGCTTTGCTTTGCACTCCTCCAGGTAACTGCTGCACCATTCAAAGTAAATACGTATCCAGATTGTGATTTAGAATCATCTGGATCGGTGTTCCAACTAGCATCGGTGTAACCATTAACAACGAGCTGTTCATCACCTCCATAAGAAAGAACCATATCCTTAGTTCTTCTCAAGTACTTAAGGATGTTTTTAACCGCTGTCCAATGATCCACTCCTGGATCACTTTGATATCTGCTAGTTAAACTAACAACATATGCAATGTCGGGTCTAGTACATAGCATGGCATACATTAGAGATCCTATGGCTGAGGCATAGGGAGTCTTACTCATCCTCTCTATATCTTCTGCCGTTGTCGGACTTTGAGTTTTACTCAAGGTCGTATTGGGCAACATGGGCAAGAACCCTTTCTTGCTATCTTCCATTCCAAATCTCTTTTGAACTTTGTCCAAATATGTACTTTGTGACAATGATATTAGGCGTCTCGATCTATCTCAATAAATCTTTATGCCCAATATGTAAGCTGCTTTGCCAAGATCCTTCATTGAAAAACTATTATTCAAATATTCCTTGACACTATTAAGAAGGTCTACATCATTCCCAATCAACAATATGTCATCTACATATAGTACTAAGAATGCTACAAAGCTCCCACTCACTTTCTTGTAAATACAAGCTTCTCCATAAGTTTGTATAAAACCAAAACTTTTGATTACTTTATCAAAACGTTGATTCCAACTTCGGGATGCTTGCTTCAATCCATAGATGGACCGTTGAAGTTTGCATACCTTGTTAGCATCTTTAGGATCGACAAAACCTTTGGGTTGCATCATATACAACTCTTCATCAATGTCTCCATTGAGGAACGCTGTTTTGACATCCATCTGCCATATCTCATAATCGTAATATGCAGTGATTGCTAACATAATCCTCACATACTTTAGCTTCGCTACAGGTGAGAAAGTCTCATCGTAGTCAACTCCTTGAATTTGTCGAAACCCTTTTGCGACAAGTCGAGCTTTATAGACAGTAACATTACCATCAGCATCTGTTTTCTTCTTGAAAATCCATTTGTTCTTGACAGCCTTCCGGCCATCCGGTAAGTCCACCAAAGTCCATACTTGGTTTTCGTACATGGATCCAATCTCGGATTTCATGGATTCTTGCCATTTATTGGAATCTGGGCTCATCAATGCTTCCTCATATGTCGCAAGGTCATCGATGTTGTCCACCAACATGACACTCATAACGGGATCATACCAATCAGGAGTGGTACGAGTTCTCGTTGACCCGCGAGGCTCTGTAGCAACTACAACCGAAGTTTCATGATCATCATCATTAGCTTCCTCTCTCATTGGTGCAGGCACCACAGGAACTTCTTCCGGTGCTGCACTACTCGCAAGTTCGAGAGAAGGTTCGATAACCTCGTCGAGTTCTACTTTCCTTCTAGTCACTTCTTTCGAGAGAAATTCCTTCTCTAGAAAGGATCCATTCTTGGCAACAAAGATTTTGCCTTCGGATCTATGATAGAAGGTATACCCAATAGTTTCCTTTGGGTATCCTATGAAGACGCATTTTTCTGCTTTGGGTTCAAGCTTGTCTGGCTGTAACTTCTTTACATAGGCTTCGCAACCCCAAACTTTAAGGAACGACAATTTAGGTTTCTTCCCAAACCATAATTCATACGGTGTCGTTTCAACGGATTTAGATGGTGCCCTATTTAAAGTGAATGCGGATGTTTCTAATGCATAACCCCAAAATGATAGCGGTAAATCTGTAAGTGACATCATAGAACGAAGCATATCTAAGAGAGTTCGATTACGACGTTCGGACACACCATTACGCTGTGGTGTTCCTGGCGGTGTCAATTGTGAAAGTATTCCGCATTTCTTCAAATGCTCACCAAACTCGTAACTTAGATATTCACCTCCACGATCAGAACGTAGAAATTTAATCTTCTTGTTACGTTGATTCTCGATCTCACTTTGAAATTCCTTAAACTTCTCGAAAGTTTTGGACTTATGTTTCATGAAATAGATATACCCATATCTACTCAAGTCATCCGTGAAGGTAAGAACATAACGATAACCACCGCGTGATGCTACACTCATTAGACCACACACATCGGTATGTATGATTTCCAATAAGTCCGTAGCTCGCTCCATCATACCAGAAAATGGAGTCTTAGTCATTTTACCCATCAGACATGCTTCGCATCTTTCAAGTGATTTGAAATCAAGTGATTCAAGAAGTCCATCAGAATGGAGTTTCTTCATACGCTTCACTCCAATGTGACCAAGACGACAGTGCCACATATAGGTCGAGTTATCGCTCGATTTCAAACGTTTAGCTTCAATGTTATTAATATGTGTATTTCCACTATCGAGATTCAATAAAAATAGACCATCTATCAAAGGTGCATGTGCATAAAACATATTACTCATATAAATCGAACAACCATTATTCTCGGACTTAAACAAGTAACCGTCTCGCAATAAACAAGATCCCGATATAATGTTCATGCTTAACGCAGGCACCAAATAACAATTATTTAAGTATAAAACTAATCCGGATGGTAGATGAAGAGGTAGCGTGCCGACCGCGATCACATCAACCTTTGATCCATTTACCACGTGCATCGTCACCTCGTTCTTCGCTAGCTTCCGTTTATTCTGCAGCACCTGTTTCGAGTTACAGATATGAGCAACCGAACTAGTATCAAATACCCAGGCACTACTACGAGTACTAGTGAGATACACATCAATAACATGTATATCGGATATACCTTTCTTCTTGATGTTGCCGTTCTTCAAATCCGCCAAGTACTTTGGGCAATTCCGCTTCCAGTGACCTTCTCCCTTGTAGTAAAAGCACTCAGTATCAGGCTTAGGTCCAGCCTCGGTCTTCTTCTTCGGCGCGGTAACTTTCTTACCACCCTTCTTGAAGTGTCCCTTTTGCTTAGACTTGCCTTTCTTGAATTTGGTGGTCTTATTGACCATCAACACTTGGTGCTCTTTCTTGATCTCCACTTCTGCAGATTTTAACATGGAGAAGAGTTCTGGCAACTGCTTGTTCATGTTTTGCATATTGTAGTTCATCACAAAGTTCTTGTAACTTGGTGGTAGTGATTGGAGGACACGATAAATCCCCAAAGCATTAGGAATCACTATACCCAAGCTTTGAAGTTTGTTTGCGTGCCCAGACATCTTAAGCACATGCTCACTGACGGAGCTGCCCTCTTCCATCTTGCAGTTAAAGAACTTTTCAGAAGCCTCATAGCTCTCAATTGCCGCGTGAGTCTCAAAGATCAATTTGAGATCACAGACAATATCATGTGGGTCTGAATTCTCAAACCTTTTCTGAAGCTCCGATTCTAAACCATACAAGATAGCACACTGAACTGTGGAGTACTGAGCATTCTTTACTTCATCGGTAGCAGTAGCTGCAGGTGGGTCACCCAGTGGTGCATCCAACACATAGGTCAAATTACCAGCAGTGAGGACAATCCTCAAATTGCGTAACCAATCCGTGAAGTTGCTTCCATTGTTTTTCAACTTTTCTTTCTCTAGGAACGCATTAAAATTGATGGTAGGGGTCGCCATTGATCTACAACATATTTGCAATAGTTTAGACTAAGTTTATGACAAATTGAGTTCTAATTAATAGTTAAATTAATCTAGGTGAACTCCCACTCAAAACAATATCCCTCACATTGTTTTAGTGATGACACGAACCAAATCCACCACATCAACACCGATCATCACGAGAGTTGATGTAGCTTCAATGGCGAACAATCGACATGTTCATCATATTTACTATATGATTCATGCTTTACCTTTCGGTGATCCGTGTTCCGAGACCATGTCTGTACATGCTAGGCTCGTCAAGATCAAACCTTAGCTTCCGCATGAGCAAATCTGGCTTGCTCACGTTGTATACACTTGCGGAATCTAACACACCCGATCATCACGTGGTGCTTCGAAACAACAAGCTTTAGCAACGGTGCTTACTAAGGGTGAACACTTTAGAACTTGATATTCATGTGCATGAGGGATCATCTTATAATGTTACCGTTGTTAACTAAGCAATAAAAGATGCATAAAGGATTAACATCACATGCAATTCATAATATGTGATATGATATGGCCTTTCTTCTTTGTGCTTCCGATCTCCATCTTCAAGCACGAACATGATCTCCATCATCACCGGCATTGCATCAAGGTCAATGACGCTGCTCCATGGTTGTCGTCCACCGGCTTCAACTATTACAACTACTTTGAATAGACACGCGGGTCTTAACAGAAATTAAAGACAACCATATGGCTCCTGCCGGTTGCCAACTTACAATAAGGAACATTGCATACATCAAATATAATCACAATCATGGCCATATCACATCACAGCACACCCCTGCAAAACAAAGTTAGACGCCTCTACTTTCTTTGCATGTTTTACGTGGTTTGGGGATTTCAATAAGTGTCGTTCTAACTTATGAACATGAACCACAACATTGATACTAGTATTGTCAATCACCCGTTGTAAATTGAATCTTAACTATGTTGGGAGAAACAGGCACCCGCAGAGCCACTTACGCAATACAAGTTGCATGTCAAGCGTGGAGCAAGTCTCATGAACGATGTCAAGTAAGGTTAGCCCGGGCTGCTTCATCCCACCATCCCGCAAGATGCAAAGTACAGAAGAAGCAATCGACAACAAAAGCATCAACGCCCACAATGACCATTGTGTTCTACTCGTGCAACAGATCTACATATAGACACGGCTCTGATACCACTGTAGTGGTTCGTAGCATGGAAAACAAAAATTTTCTACCGCATACAAACAAACAAGCCAAGATCTATCTACTATATTGTAGCAATGAGTCGATGGAATAACTCACCCTCGAAGATTCCAAAGTGTTTAACGAGAGTGGATTCTCGTGGGTGATGTAGTCGTACTCTTCCCGATCTCAAGATCGTATAGACGATCCTTCCGGCGCTGTGTTCCGGCAGCGCTTCCGCAGTCGGTCACACGTTCGGTACTCGACAAAGACCTTCCTCTCCCTTGTTCCAGCAGGCAGCAGAGGTTGTAGCACTCTCCTCGCGATTCCGGCAGCACAACAGCGTGGTACCGGAAGTAGAGGGGAGATCTCGCAGGGCTTCGCCTTAAGCCGGAGCGAGTATGGTGGACTATGAGAGAGAGCCTCGGTGATCTAGGGTTTAGACACACCAAGGAGGAGCAAGGCCGGCGGCTAGGGTTTTCCTAGGCGGCGGCAGCAGCAGGTGGCGGCGCCGGCGGCTAGGATTAGGGTTTGCGGGTCGTGGTGTTGTGTGCTTGGAGGGGCAGCCCTGCCCCCCTTATATAGGTGGAGGGGGCGCGCCAAGGGGAGGGGAGTCCCTCCTCAACTCGTTCTCCAAGTGGGCCGGCGGTGGAGGGAGGGAACTCCTCCCCAAGTAGGTTTCCTACTCTCCCTCCACCTCACAAAATAGCCGTTTGACTTTTCAAATTGGCGTTTGACTTTTCAAACTAGGATTTGATTAAACCCTTTATTTTGTTCAGCGATGACACCTAGTACATGATGCAATCATTCCAACTTGTTATGAAACATTCATGTACCCTTCCCCTCCAGAGTGCCGTACATTCTGGAACCTTCTAGAACATTCCCGATGAAAACACCGGAACCATTCTCCAACCCCGAAACAGGACTTTCCTTATATGAATCTTATTCTCCGGACCATTCCGGATCTCCTCGTGATATCCCGGATACCATCCGAGACTCCGAACAACATTCAGTCTCTTACTCATCATTCCATAACTACTCAACAACGTCGAATCCTTAAGTGTGTCTCCCTATAGTTCGTGAATTATGCGGACATGATCGAGACACTTCTCCGAACAATAACCAATAGAGGAATCTGGAAATTCATATGGCTCCCACATATTTCTACGATTACTTTGCAATCGAATGAACCAGTTACATACGATACCAATTTCCCTTTGTCTCACGATAGTTTACTTATCCGAGGTTATGATCGTCGATATCTCTACATACCTAGTTCAACCTCGTTACTGATAAGTACTCTTTTCTCGTTCCCATGATATGTGATCCCTTGTGAGCCAGTCACATGCTTGCAAGCTAATTGGATGACATTCCACCGAGAGGGCCCAGAGTATATCTATCCATCATATGGATGGACAAATCCCATTTTTGATCCATGTGTTTCAACCAATACTTTCCGAACACTCAATGCCACCTTTATAGCCACCCAGTTACGGTGTGGTGTTTGATGTCATCAAAGCATCCTTCCGGTGAAGGTGATATGCATGATGTCATGGTCGAAGGAATTAGGTTACTATGTATCAGAAAGCATATAGCAATTGAACTATTAAAATGACTTGATCTTTATGCTACGCTTATCTATAGGAGTATGTCCACCATATCATTCTCCTAACGATATGATCTTGTTGTTAATAACATCTCAATGTTCATGATAGGGAAACCACAATCATTTATTAACCAACAAGCTAGTGTTATATAGAGGCTTTACTAGGGACTTCAATTTTAATTTACAAATCACACAAGTATTAATGTTTCCTTATTAATACTATTATAGCATGAATGTAAACATTTATCATAAACACAAAGATATAATAATAACTTCATTTATTATTGCCTCTAGGGCATGTCTCCAACACAGCTAGCCCACAACAACCAAGGCTAAGGAAATCAGGACAACCATGGATCTAAGCTCAAGAATTTCCAGAATACCAACCCGCCGGTTTTCACTAAGTCGGAAGAGCCCTTAGATGCCGACGATTGGCTGCAAACCATGGAAAATAACCTAGAAGTCGCCAGAGTGGAAGCCAACGAGAAAGTTCTTCGCCACCCACTATCTAGCCGGAGATGCAAGAGCATGGTGGGACAGCGTTCGTGCAATGACCGGAGGACAGATGATGACCTGGGTGGAATTCAAGGTCAAGTTCAGCAGAACCCATGTGCCACCGGGTTTGATCAAGAGAATGAGAGATGAGTTCAGAGAACTGAAGCAAGGACGGATGACCGTCGTGGAATACCGTGACAAATTCTTGTCATTAGCTAGGTATGCCCCGGATGAGATCGACACCGAAGCCAAGAAGAAAGAAAGATTCTTGAATGATCTGCACGATGAGATGCAAACTGTGTTAGTCAATATCCCCTTTGCTGATATTGAAGCCCTTGTCGACTCTGCCATCTAGATGGAAGGAAAGATCAACTAAGCCAATGAGAACCACAAGCGTCGCATGATGCATCAGCCAGGAACCCATCAGACCCCAAAATATCGCCCTAACCCATCTCCAGGATTTGCCCTGAGAACCAACAGACCCCCGATGAACCGTCCTACCTATCCCAACCGTGGAAACCCTAGGCTCGGAGGAAATCACAACAACCACAGCAACTCTAACAATTTCAACCGTGCCCCACCCAAGTTCAGCAACAATGCTACCGCCAACACCAACACTGCCCCGAGGACTGGAAGCAATGTTGTGCCTGTTGCAGCAAAGGACAAGTCGCAAGTGACTTGTTATGACTGTGGAAATAAGGGTCACTACTCCAACGAGTGCCCCAACAAGAAGAATGCCGCAACCCCCAATACCAATGCCCCAGCTCAGCAGCAGCGTCGTGTTCAACCCGGAAGGAGGTTTGCCCCAGGGAGTTCGCTCAAACGCAACGGCCGTCTTTTTCTCATGCATGCTAAAGAAGCTCAGGAAGCGCCAGATGTCGTGCTGGGTATGTTTTCTGTTAATTTAGTACTTGCTCGAGTGTTTTTTTATTCTGGTGCATCGCACTCATTTGTCACCGAAGAATTTGCATGCACTAGTAAAATCCAACCAACCAAACTAAAGCACGTTATGATCGTTCAAATTCCCGGTTCAACCACCAAAGCTAGGCAAATTTGCAAAGCCATCCCTATTCGAATCCATGGCATAGATTTTTATGCTAATCTGATAGTACTCGGAACTAAAGGTTTGGAAGTAGTACTAGGAATGGATTGGATGTCCAAACATAAGGATTGATTGACTGTGCCAAGAAAGCCATAACCATGACCAGTACAGCCGGAATATCAGTCGAGCATATCTCTGAAACCTTACCTCGTCAATTAAAGTGCAACAAGAGTATAGCCCAACCTACCATTGACCAAGTCCAGAAAGTCTATGAATACCCCGATGTATTTCCAGATGTTTTGTCTGGTATGCCCCCAGATCGGGATATCGAGTTTATCATTGAACTAATCCCCAGAACATGACCCATAGCTCAGAGACCATATAGTATGAACCCGTCTGAACTAGAAGAACTAAAGAAGCAACTAGATTCCATGTTGGAAATTGGATTGATTCAACCAAGTGCGTCACCATGGAGATCACCTGTTTTGTTTGTGGACAAGAAAGATGGAGGTAACCGTTTGTGTACGGATTATCGGAATTTGAATGATGTCATCATCAAGAACAAATACCCCATGCCCAAGATAGAAGATTTGTTTGATCAGTTGACCGGTGCCAAAGTGTTTTCTAAGATTGATCTTAGAACTGGCTATCATCAACTCAAGATTCGCGCAGAGGATATTCCCAAGACTGCCTTTACCACCAGATATGGAGTATACGAGTATATTGTCATGTCTTTTGGATTAACCAATGCCCCCGCTTATTTCATGAATATCATGAATAAGATTTTTATGGATTTCCTGGATAAGTTTGTCGTTGTTTTCATCGATGACATTCTGATTTATTCCAAATCGGAAGAAGAACATGAGCTACACCTAAGGACCATTCTTGGAACCCTTAGAGAGCATCAGTTGTATGCCAAGTTAGCAAATGTGAATTCTGGTTACAGGAAGTAGGATTCCTCGGTCACATTGTATCAGCCGGAGGAATTGCCGTTGACCCTGCCAAGGTGAAAGATGTCGAAGATTGGCAATCCCCAACCACCCAAACCCAAGTTCGTTCTTTTCTCGGATTGGAGGGATATTACCGCAAGTTCGTAGAAGGATTCTCGAGTATCGCTAGACCCATGACCCAATTGCTGAAGAAGGACAAGAAGTTTGAATGGACCGACAAATGTGAAACGAGTTTTCAAGAACTTAAGAGGAGATTGATTTCAGCCCCAATCTTAATCATGCCAGATAACACGAAGCCCTTCGATGTGTATTGTGATGCATCCAAGATTGGTCTCGGATGTGTGCCAATGCAAGAAGGCAAGGTTATATCTTATCTATCTCGACAACTGAAGCAACATGAACAAAATTACCCAACCCATGATCTCGAACTTGCAGCCGTAGTTCTAGCCCTGAAGACATGGAGGCATTACCTGATGGGAAACTGTTGTGAGATTTATTCAGATCACAAGAGCCTGAAGTATATATTCACTCAGAAGGAGCTGAATATGAGACAAAGAAGATGGATTGAGCTAATCAAGGATTACAACCTGGACATTCACTATCACCCTGGTAAAGCCAATGTGGTAGCCGATGCCCTTAGCAGATTGCCGTGCCGCTTGAACTCCATGATTTTAAAGGAGAAACCAAGTTTGCACAAAGAGATGGAAGATTTCCGAATGGAATTAGTAAGTGAAGGATTTGTGGCTAGCATAGAACTTCAACCCACTTTGATCAGCCAGATCAGAGAGGCGCAGAAAGGAAATGCTAGTATCGACGGAATCAAGCGTCATATCGGTACATGCAAAGTACCTGGATTCACCGAAGACGAAGAAGGAGTTCTATGGTACAAAGTACACCTTTGTGTACCAGCAGATTCTGAGTTGAAAGAAGTTATTCTGAAGGAAGCCCATGATACTCTTTATTCTATCCACCCTGGAGGAACTAAGATGTATCAAGATTTGAAAGAGCAATTTTGGTGGCATAAGATGAAGAGAGAAATCGGAAGCTATATCGCCAAGTGTGATATATGTCAGCGAGTCAAGGCAGGACATCAAAGACCCGCTGGATTGTTGCAACCATTGCAGATTCCGGAATGGAAATGGGATTCCGTTGGAATGAACTCTATCACCAGATTGCCTACTTCTAGTAGGGGAAATGACTCTATCTGGGTCATAGTGGACAGATTGTCCAAAGTCGCCCATTTCTTACCCGTCAAGACCACATATCAGAGTGCGAAGCTAGCGAAGTTATACATAGCTAGAATCATTAGTTTGCATGGAGTCCCCAAGAACATCATATCGGATCGAGGAACTCAGTTTACCTCGAGATTCTGGAAGAAAGTCCAAGAAGGTTTAGGAACCCGACTAGATTTCAGCACAGCTTATCACCCTCAGACCGACGGACAAACGGAGCGAGTAAATCAAATACTCGAAGATATGCTGAGAGCCTGTGTGTTAGAATATGGATCTAAGTGGGAAGACTGTCTACCGTTTGCAGAATTTTCTTACAAAAATAGTTATCAGGCTAGTTTGCAAATGGCCCCATTTGAATTCATGTACGGAAGGAAGTGCCGCACCCCTTTGAACTGGTCGGAAGTAGGAGAGATTCAGATTTTCGGACCTGACATCCTACGAGAAGCGGAACAGAAGGTTCACAAGATTCGTGAGCACCTCAAGACAGCCCAGTCCAGACAGAAGAGTTACGCGGACAAGAGATGTCAAGACCTCGCCTTCAACATAGGAGATTTTGTGTATCTAAAAGTGTCGCCATTGAAAGGAATGCAGCGTTTCCAACTGCAAGGGAAGTTAGCCCCCAGATATATCAGACCCTTCAAGATTCTGAACCGTCGAGGAGAAGTGTCAAATCAATTGGAACTGCTCGAAGAGATGTCAGCCGTGCACAATGTGTTCCATATCTCATTACTTCGCAAGTGCCTCGAAGTTCTAGAGAAGACCAAAGTGTTCAAGAATATCGATCACCGGACCATAGAGATCAACGATGACCTGACCTATCCCGAAGTACCCATCCATATTTTGGAAGAAGCCTTCAGAACTACCCGAACCCGAAGCATCAAGTTTCTCAAGATTTAGTGGAGCAACCACACAGAAGAGGAAGCTACCTGGGAGCGCGAAGATCACATCAGGACGGAGTTTCCCGTTCTCTTCAAATCCTAGGTAATCTTTTTCTTCATTTTTCAAATCTCGGGACGAGATTTTGTTTAAGGGGGGAAGGTTTGTAACATCCCAAAAATATTAAACTAGAATCATTAAACTCTAATCTTCAAAATTAGGGTTAACAAAAACTTTTCTGAATAAAAATATGAAAGCATGCATGTGTGTATGCATTCCATTTTGGATTCTTTTGAATTGACTTGTTTATGTGTTTCTTTGCTTGTAAATGGATTCTTAGGTAAAATAAACATCATCTAAACAATCCCCACACTTTTCCCAAAGACAAATAAATCAAAACAGACAAAATAAGGGAATGGTCATTTTGGCCAAATTAACTCCCATGCCTACTTTGGCTTTCTCTAACTTTCAAAACTTAACAGAAACTTGTTTGGATCTTTGCACCCCTTGATAGTACTCATAACAGAGTACCAAGGCCCACTTTGTGATCATCCAAAAACATTTGAATGCACAGTTTAAAGGACAGTTCAAAATTGAATCTTTATCATATGGGAAGATCCCACTTTTTCAAAAACCACTCAAACAAGCTCAACTTTCAAAACCCAAGCATCCACAGACTCACCAGCACATGCCTAGCACACCCACCAAAAATAATTTCAAAATTCAAAACTTGAATTATTGCGGCCATTTCATCAAACACCTTGCAGATACAAATCAAACAAAGTCTAAACACTATAGTGAGCAGTGATTTGAGCCTAACTTGTTCCCTCTCTAGCTCATAGCAACCTCAGTAGATCATCTAGCAAACTTAACTAAGCACTAGCCCCACTTTAATCTTGGCAATGTCATCAATGGTGAATAGCCAAAGCCACCCATGTCACCCCAGTGTGGACAGCAGGCTAGAGGAAGAACTAGCCATGCCAACCTTGTCTGGGAGGTAGCCCATGCCTCATCGCCCCCTCTCAACCAGCCCTGCCTCGTAGACAGCAACCAAAACCGCCAGGAACGCCACACCCGTTCCACTGTCAACCATGCCAAGCATGCGCTAGAGCGCCACCCTCGACACGCGCCCACAGACCGCGCGCCGCCCTCGCCGGATGCCTACACGATCACCACCGTCCCAGGAGACTGCCAGACATCCTCGTTCGCCACCCCATGCCTCACAGCAACCGCTCGCCGTCGAAGACGCCGCCTCTGCTGCGCAGAGCATCGCATGTTCCAGACCGTTTGCCACCGCCCCTACATGCGCATTAAAGCCATAGAGCATCGCCAGGAGACCACCGATTGATCGCCACCGCCGACCATGCCTCTAGTAGCCCGTAGCCATGTCGCCATCGTCGCCTGCCCATCCCGTTCGGTCTCGTCGTCGAGACTATAAATAGAGGCCTCCCCCGCTCAAACTCTTCACACCATTCTAATCCCCTCTCCTCACAGATCGTTCCACCCTGTTCCCGGAGCAAGGCGAGCAGCGCATCGCCGGAATTTCACCGGAGCCCGCCGCTGTTGGAGAAGAAGGGGGCAGCGATTGGAGCCACCCCAGGAGAAGCTGCCTGTACCAGGAGGTTTGCCTTCGTCGACTTCGTCGTTCGCCCGCATCGCCGACCTTCTCCTGAGCCCCGGTGAGCCCCCGACGACCCCCACCTGCCGCGTTAGGTTTCTGTCTCACCGGCGCCGCCCAACGTGGACGATGAGTAGCAGCCAATCGATTAGACTTAGATCGTGCGGATGAGATTGCCCCGTACCGCTTCGCGTTTAAAGAGCCACTGACAGGTGGAACCCCCTGTTAGTTGAGCCCCGCGCCGCGCAGTGACAATGGGCCGGCCCGTTAACAGTTCCCGCGTAGCCCATTCGTTTGAATTTGGATTTTTCCATTTTCATTCAAACACAGTTCTGTACCTAGTTTCAAAAATCAACCCAGCTCGATTCAGTGAACCAAATTGAATGAAACCAATTTTGTTAGAAAGGTCTTGAAATGCTGAATCCAAGACCGTTGGATTCAAATCATTTGGATCTGTAGATCACCCTTGGTAAAAATAACAAGGCAGAAGCTTTTCTGCATTCAAACATTTTTCAAATTTAAACCATAATAGCTTTTGAGTTGATTCCAACTCTCAAAAATCACATTTGACCATACCTTTCAGAATATATAAAAATATATAGGTTTACTTATAGAAATAATGTTCAAGTAATAAAAGAATGCCACATAGGCATTTCTAGCCACTTTATTTAATTAAAATAAAAGGATAAAACCTTATTAAATTGTGACACCACTTTAAATCACATTACCATGGACTAAAATATGTGGTGATGACATGTGTCAACATGATCCCATGTTTGGTTTGGAGAATATTAAATCTTAAGTAGTTTTTCAATGAGTAGAAGTTACTTTTCTAAAACCAAAATATTTAAGTCAAATGCTTGTAATGTTAGTGATGATGCTAGATCATCTATAGAACCCTTGTGTGTGATGATTGCAGGTAGTTAAGTATTGTTTCGTGATTGTGTACCTCGTATTTATTCATAGACGCTAGTACCGACCAAGGATACGAGGAGGAAGGAGGATACTACGAATAAGAAACCGAGGAGAACTTCAACCACTGCTCTGCACAAGGAAAGCCTGATACTACTAGTTGAATGTGCAAGCTAACACTTGCAAGATACTATACTTATGCAAGCCAATACTTTCAAGCTATTAACTTAGCAAGCTTATAATGATACTGATGCAAACCTTGCTAATCAAGTTAACCTATGCAATGCACTAAGCATGCTTGGTTAGACACATGTGATGATAACCAATCCTAGTTTTACTTGCAAGCTTTCTACTTTATTTCCTTATCAAAGCTTTTACTTAGAGTTTACTTGAGTGAATTGTAGATTCTAGAAAGATACTTGAAGGTTGCATAAAGAGCATAAAATTTGGCCTAAGCTAGATAATCTTGATGTCAACCCAAGGCATAAGATTGAACTTAGTTGAAACTCCACTAGTTTACCACCCCTCATTAGTGCTCACCCCCACTTGTAGATGCTAGTGCTAAGCATAAAACTTGATCAACTTTAGATGGGAATACTTGGTGAAAATGGTTATGAAAACCTTAGAATGATGGATCATTCTACTGAGATGTTTTGACATGTGACACCAGATGATTTTGGTGATGAAAATGTTAAGGCATGAGCCTTAGACCTTTATAAACCTGATGGTTGTCTGGATGCGATACCATTCCAATTTTACCGTACAACCACAATACCCGAAGATTGGGTAGGGCTTGACTGGAAACTTATATACCTTAGTATTGGTTCCCTCATGGCCAAGGTCTGAGATGAGGCTACCTTGTGAAGATTGTCCACCTGTGCAGTACCCAAGATGACAGTTAGTCATGGTTGGGAGGCCAAACTCACAGGAGAGGTGCTTGTACTAGGGCATGTAATTGAAAGGTTAGGATTGATAATCCGCATACTGAGTATGGTTAATTCAGGATTTGTTCCTGACGGATGTATCGAATGTTGTGGTGAAAGTGTACAATCTCTACAGAGTGTCAAACTATTTGAATAGCCGCGTCCGTGGTTATGGACAGTTGGAGTGGCCATATTGTTCCCCCGTCAGATGTTTGCAAAATGACTTGTGAAATGATTTGAGACTTTGACTTGACCACAACAGAGTTGTGGCTTGAGATACAAGTTCCCGCTTAGGTGTGTAAAACTTCAATTAGCTTTCTCTTGCTTCTAAACTTAGTAGAGGTAAATCTGGCTTTTTTTAAAACAACCCTAGATCCTAGTGCCCTATTACAAAAACCCCCTTCACTTGTTAGTATTATTTTGTGAGTACTTAAAGAGTAATCATGGCTTTGTCCCTGGCTATTCCGGTGGCCAGACTATGAAGAGGAGTACCAGGATGATGAACCCCAGGAAGGTTAGGACAACTAGGATCATCTCCCATCGTCAGCATTGCTTGTGACCCCGAAGATGGAGCTTCGCCTACGCTACCGTTATTATTACGTATTCCGCTACTTGTGTTGTATTAAGAACTGGATCATGAGATCCTTATTTGTGTAAGACCTTATGTATGGTTTGTAATGGATGATGTACTGTGGTATCCAATTCTGTTATGTCTCGCAAAAATGGTATTCCTGGGATTGCGATGTATGGCATAACAGGCATATGGGATTAAAAATCCGGGTGTTGACATCGGCCCTGCGGATGCAGTCCTCCAGGTCCACCTCCTTGCACGGAACGGCTTCACCCGCTTGCAGGAGCTCCAAGTTGCACCAGTCGCTGCTCACGCACGCAGGCAGGGCCAAGGCAGAGTCAGACCACCAGAGCACTGGGTAGAGGAGGAAGGAAGGGAGGGAGGAGGGCATACATACATGAAGACGGTGCCGTTGTAGCGGCCGAGGAGCAGGATGGGGGTCGCGGGCGACCTGACCGGTGGAGGGCAGCTATCGGGGACCTCGTGCGGCGACACCACCAGGCCCGGCCACCACGACCCGTTCGAGCGGCGCACCCACACCAGTGTCCCCACCGCCGTGGAGCAGGATGGCGCTCGCGGGCGGCGCAGCGAGGATGAGGGGGAGCGCGTCGGCGGGAGCCATCGTGCTCCAAACAACCAGTAACCTCCGGCTCTCGTCCGGCGTGGTGGCTTGCCGTGGCATCACGGTTCCTAGGGCGGCGGCCGCATCTATCGAGTGAGTGGCTAGGGTTTTCGGGGAGGTGGAGTTTGGCGAAAGAGGACAAGCGGCGGCGGGGTATGAGAAGGGGATTAGGGTTTGGGGGTCTGTTCGATCTGGATGGGTGGAGTGGGGTTTATGGAAATACCCCTGACCTCTCCTGGTAAGTGTGTTGTAGCTGCAGGATGTTTTAGTCATTTCAGGTGCAAAGTGTGGAGGGGACGCGAGGCGAATTTTCCTTCGTTGGATAGATTGTATATGGACGGTTGAGATCTTATTAAGTGGGTTGATCCGTGGGGAGCTGTAACAACCCCCAGTTTTAGTTGATTAATATTAGGGTTTGCTTGTGCATCATGATCATCATGTCTTAAAGTTTGCATTAAAGAAAATCAAATTAAAACCCTAAACCCTAGTTTTCCCTCTCTCTTTGAAAGAAATTCAAAATGTGTTTGAATTTTTTAAATCACAAAACAATGGGGCCCAAATTGAATAAAATGGCTCTTGATTACTTTATATATTTCACAAAACCCCTATAGTATTTTTGGAAATATTTCAAAACAGATTACAAATGGAAATACAAAAGAGAAAGAAAAACAGAAAAGAAAAAGGTTTTCTGAAATAAAAACTTGTTCCTAACTCTACCTGGGACGTGGTCCATCTCTCTACCCTCTCTATCTGCCTCCTAGTGCAGCCGCGTGTCTTTTATTTTCTGCAGCCCAAGTGCAGCCCAAGTCGGCCCGTACCCGTTCGCGTGTCTCGTCTTTCTTCTTCCCCGCAGGCAAGAGGAAGCAGCTGCGTGCCTGTGTGCTCGCCGTCGATCCTCTCTGCGCTGCGAGTCCGCCGCCGCCGTTGAGCATAGGGATAAGAACTTCCGCCCCCTCCTCGCTCTCCCTGTACCTCATTTCATCTCCTCTTGCCCTCTCTACTAGTTTTCCCCAAATCGCCAGAACCCTAGCCGATGCAGGTGATGCTCATTGCCGTTGTTCTGCGTCATCCCTCTCCTCTGTGAGCATGCTAGCATGACCACCTTGCCGTGCTGGACTACCTGGCCAAAGGAACCGGGCCGGGGCAGCCCCTACCGTCACCGACGATCTCAGCCTTCTGAAGCTCACCGTCGGCGATTGCCGTCGCTGCCGACCTCGTGCGCCTCCGCCTACCCCTGCGATAGACTCCTGGTGAGCACCCGCTCCTTGTGGACCCTCTCCCTTGCCCTCTCTCGCTCTGGTTCATCCCCTCCACAACCACCTGCCGCCGCCGTCGTTGTCCTTCATCGCCGTCGTTGCTCCAACGACCTCCTGTAGGCGGTGCCACCAATTTTTGGTCCCCCTCGACAAGCCGCGTCGAACGAGCCTAGTCTCGCTTCCTCGTGTGCCTGCAATTGTCCAGGGCATCGCCCACCCGAGGATCCCCATTGCTGATGTCATGCTCACATCAGCATGGGGCAATATATCCTCTTTTCTTTTTATTAAAATGTTTTCCGAAATCTTTTCTAGAAAATTAATAACCCCTGTGGGCCACACCTGTCAGGTTTTTAATATTTTCATAAATGTTTTTAGAAATGAATAAAACTATGACATGTGGGCCCAAGTGTATAAATATTTAATATAATCCAAAAATGTTTTATAATTTCCTAAAATGATTTAAAATGTATTTAAATTGGGAAAAATCATAACTAATTCATTTTAAGTCTAAAAAATACAAATAATATATCAAAATGTTCAGAAAATGAGAGCTATCTCTTTAAGCTATATTCATGCATGGTTCAACAACTTAAATGACAAGTTTAATTAGAAGAACTAGCAACCCATCTCATATACATCCGGAGTTTCCCCGAGTTAGGGTTTTCACCCCTCGGAACCCCGTTTAATTTGTCGAGCATGCTTTAGGGTTACTTTTCAATACAATTTAACTTGTCATATCATCATCCTTGCTTGAGTATTGCATCGATGCCATGTGTTGATTTTTTCCCCTTTATTTTCGGTGTTGCTTCTTCTCGGTAGAATACGAGATCGAGATTGAAGACCGAGATCAAGACCGTCGAGGATCGAAGATCGACGAACAATACTTGACCAATTATAACAAGTCAAGTACAAGATGTCTGAAGATCTGCTTATCTATTATCAACTGGCAAAGGCAAGCATAGCCCCACCATGATATAATCCTATGATTTTGAAAGCATTTCAATTCCTACCATGTTTCATACGATTCTACTGTGGTCTTTTATCGACAGATAAAGTATCCTATCTATTGCATACTCCCTTTGAGCTTATATTACCTGATCCACTACACCTAGCATAACTAGGTTTGGCTTGTGTGCACTGCTAGAGCTTTTATTCGTGTCCGCTTAGCCATGCCTAGCTGTTGAGTCTGGTCCATCAGATGATGTATCAGATGCAGAGAATATAGTATGACAGGAGAACATGATGAGATAATATCTGAGGTGAGATGAGTTAAACATGCTAAGGCTTGTATGGGAGGCCACGGTGGGATGTGATTTTTCTAGTCCCATGCTCGCCACCACTAGGAACTGAGTTCTTGCCTTCGGAACCGAGATGAGCGTACAACCACACGGGGCCTGGAAAACCTCATGAGCAACTAACTTGCCTAGTAGATTCCATGAGCCACATAGTTCAGGCGTTCCATTCGACATACGATTGAAAATGTTTTCGAAAGAGGGGTGAAGGAGGTGCATTCATACAGGTAGGGAAGCGTGGACAGGGTTTCTTGGGGTTGATGGATCCCTTGGTAAACCAACCTCGCCTCACATCTTTAAGTACCGGCTTCGGGATTTGACCCGTTACGGTGGAACCATACTTATTGCGTGACTCATGGTCTCGGCGAAAGCAAGGTAAAGGTCGTGTCTAACCACCCTCTGCCGGCCTTCCAAGGAAGAGGGCTAATCATGTGGCATTAAGAGAAGGTTAGTACGTGTGGGTAAAGTTGTACACCCCTGCAGGGTAATAATCTTTTTGAAAAGCCGTGTTCATGGTTATGAACGCTTGGTGACCAGATTCTAAGATCATAGAGAACATGAACCTAATCTTAAAACTTGGTAGATCAACATGTGCTTAAGGATGCTTCCTCATGGGTACGAGGGGTGATCCTAGTTGGTAGATGATGATGATTTGGTGGATATCAAAAGATGATGATCAATATTTTGGAGATGTCGCTCTCTTATCCCCTTTTAAAATACTCTGACTAGACGAGCTTCTTATCCCTCTTGTTTTATAAAAAAAGTGGCTTTATGCAAAACAACTCCACCAGCCATAAGTCTTGCGGAGTACACCCTGTACTCATCCTTGCTTTGTTGATACTTTTGGCAGAGTAAGTGTTCCCTGAAGATGATTTTGGTACTACATCGACATCGACGAGTAGCTTAGGGTTCCCGGCCGGCAGCCTGGAATCTATGGGCTGGGACGTCATCGTTATGCTTTAGGCCTCTTAGGCCATTTGTAAAGTTTGCTATAATTAATAGCATAATTTTCCTTCCGTTGTTTGATGTTTGTGGTCAATGACCTCTGCTTGTAATAATTTGGTTCTCTGCTTAGTTATGAGCTTGCTGTAATAAATTTTGTGTCGTAGGGTCACTGTTGTGTTACTGATTCTTCACTAGATATTCTCGAGCTCAAGGTTAATAGGAGTCTATTTCAGACGGAGGTCTGGGATTTGTTTAGCCCTGATCCCGGGGGTGTCACAGGAGTCTATTTCTCTATTCTCATTGGGTGGCTATATTATGCAAATAAAGACATTTTGACCTTAGTTTGAAACGGGCATAAAAAATTTAAAAATAGTCCAAACTATGTGAAACCTTTGCGTGGCGTCATGTTATGTGACATATTTCAAAGGAAAAATATCAAAATTGGTAAATTGATTGCGTCTCGAAAAAACCTTCTCATAAATGACCTATGACGTCCGAGGTTTCATGGCTTTCGGGCCAAACAACCAGTGTTATGGCTAGAATCACGACATATTTTGAGATAATGTGTCCATATTGTGCACCCATATGTATCATGGGATGGCGACAAATGTTGCAGGAGGATGTTTTCCTTTTCGTCGCATAAAAAAACCATTTTCCATTTTCCGAGCGCAAAAAGCGTGCCGTTTTGTGAAGCAGCCACCAAATGAAAGTTTCAAAATGCTACCATCCCATCTTTAAAAAATAATATGCCACCTTACATGGACAATGTCCCAACTGGGGTATCTCAAACCTTTCCGTCCACCCCTGGCGAAAAAGACAAATTCCAGCCGAATCGGTAGGAAGTGGGTCCGATTTGAACTATGGGTACATGATCCGATGCCCATGATTTTTCAAAAAATTATTTTTAGACCCACAATATCATGTTTCTTCAGAGATCCAATGCAAGTTTAGCGAGGTCATCCCCTAGCTAAGAACCTTCATGCCCGCCATTTTGACCATAGTTTGAAACGGGCATAAAAAATTCAAAATGGTCCGATCAATGCAAATCCTTCGCGTGGTGTCTTCTTATATGACATAGTTGCAAGGAAAAATACCAACCTTGGTATATTGCAAGTGTCTTAAAAAACCTTCTCAGAAATGACCTATCATGTCTGAGGTTTCATGGCTTTTGGACCAAACGACCAATGTTATGGCTAGAATCGTAGCATAGTTTGTGATAATGTTCCCAGATTGTGCACACATATGAATCATGGGATGACAAACAATGTTGCAGGAGAAAGTTTTCATTTTTGACGCACGAAAAATCTATTTTCCATTTTCCGAGCGCAAAAAAGGGTCATTTTGTTAAGCAACCACCAAATAATAGTTTTAGAATGGTGCCACCATATTTTATAAAAATATTATACCACCTTACATGGAAAATGTCCCAACCAGGGCATCACAAACCTTTCTGTTCACCCCTGGCAAAAAAGACAAATTCCTGCCGAATCGGTAGGAAGTGGGTCCAGTTTGAACTACAGGTACATGATCTGATGCTCATGATTTTTGACAAAATTAATTTTTAGACTCACAATATGCTATTTATTCAGAGATCCAATACAAGCTTAGCGAGGCTCATCCCCTAGCTAAGAACCTTTGTGGCAGCCGTTTTGACCAAAGTTTAAAACGGGCATAAAAAATTCAAAACCAGTCCGATCAATGCAAATCATTTGCGTGGTGTCTTATTATGTGACATAGTTGCAATAAAAAATACCAATCTTGGTATACTGCAAGTGTCTCGAAAAAACCTTCTCAGAAATGACCTATCATGTTTGAGGTTTCATGGATTTCGGACCAAACGACCAATGTTATGGTCAGAATCGTGACATAGTTTGTGATAATGTGCCCATATTGTGCACACATATGTATCATGGGATGGCAACAATGTTGCAGGAGAAAGTTTTCCTTTTCGACGCACGAAAAATTCATTTTCCATTTTCCAAGCGCAAAAAATGGGTCATTTTGTGAAGCAACCACCAAATGACAGTTTTAGAATGATGCCACCATATTTTGTAAAAATATTATACCACCTTACATTGACAATGTCCTAAGGGTGGTATCTCAAACATTCCCATTAATCCCTGGTAAAAAAGACAAATTCCTGCCGAATCGGTAAGAAGTGGGTCTGGTTTAAACTACAGGTACATGATCCGATGCTCATGATTTTTGGCAAAATTCATTTTTAGACTCACAGTATTGTGTTTTCGCAATATCATGATCTAATACACTCATATTTTTGCAAGGTGCCAACCCTACCTACGCTCCACTCATATTCATTTACCATCCGTCGAATAAATGGTTTCCAATCGACTTTAGAAAATAAGATTTTGTATTCACGGTGATCTGAAATGATAAATGTACCAGTACAAAAGTTACGCATCTCCTGTAGATGAACCAAATTGATTTCTTGATCCTCTCAATCCGAGGTTACACGGCAAATTTATATTTTTTGGCTTTTAGTAAATAATTAAACTGCCCCCAATTATTTTGGACTCAAACTCTAATGTAGCCCACGTATCAACTCTATAATGGCCTATGGGCTGATGGCCCAGTCGGTACAACAAAAGGTAAATAAAAAATAAGAGAAGTGGAGCAGATTTGAAGAACTTGGTCCGGTAGGTCCAGGCCCATGCATTGAGTTCAATATACATTAGATGCAGCGCAGATGGCCAATTTAAATTGTCGTAATCAGTTTAAAAAATGTAGTAGGATATGTCCGTCAGGTTATAACGATTTTACCTAATTAAACTATGATGTTTTTTAGCCAAATCGTCTTAAATTTTCAGTGTTTTGACCACTTCGAATGGCTTACGACCATTTGGTACGAAATCGTCTGTCACTGTCATAAGGTCATAGATCAACACATTTCTTGTAGTGCGCGTCCGCGGTGATGGACAATTGGATGACCATACTGTTTCATTGTCAGATGTTTTCAAAAATGACTTGTGACTTGAAGTATGACTTTGACTTGATCCCACATGGTTGCGGATATCAAACTAGGTTCCCACTTAAGTAATCTAGACAACTGAAGTTAGGTCTTCACTACTAAGTACCTCTGATGTAAAATTTGGCTTATTGCAAACAAACCTAGAGCTTAGGATTCCTACTAGAATGGTCTTACTTCTTTAGTGATAGTTTGTGAGTACTTAAAAGTGCTCATGGCTTTGTCCCTGGCTATTCCCATGGCCATACTACGAAGAAGAGTACGACGAGGATGGACAGCAGGACGCCTACGATAACTAGGATCATCTCCCATCGTCAGCATTGCCTATGACTCTGAAGATGGAGCCCCTACTATGCTATTATTCCGCTGCTTTGATTTGTAATCAGACTTGATCATGATATCAACTATTTGTAATACTATTATGGTTTGTAATGGATGATGTACTATGCTACCAATTCTGTTAGGTCTCGCAAAAATGGTAATCCTGGGATTTCGATGTACGGCATAACAGGCAAATGAGAATAAAAATCCGGGTGTTGACAAGTCGGTATCAGAGCCATCCTGACCATAGGAGACCCTAGTTAGAATGGACGTTTGAAAAACTTAGTTTCCAAAATAAAGAAAGTGAGTATGTATGAAAACCTATTCTCACTCTTATCCTTGAAATTCTTTCAAAAAGAGAGTCATATGTTCCTCAATTTTTTTTGCAATCTTACATAAAATTTGGCACACTTGATCACCTCTCTAACTTACTCATCTTAATTTCTTATAGATGGACTACACGTACACTAAGTTTTATCAGTTAGGCAACAGAGGAAACCTCATCTTTGAGAGTGACCTGAGTCAGCTTGCGGAATTTCTGGAGCGCCCGCACCCGAAATTCTATGGAGCTCAGTTCAATGATCACCCCAGAGGGGAACTACAGTGGATGATAGTTGCTTATCTGTGAGGAAAAATGGAGCCACCTACATCTGAGAAGATCCATTTCGGCATAAGGGAGAACAATTGGTTGGATGGATTAGCAAGAGCAATACAGGAAGCACTTGCTCGACTGTGTGGGCAGAACGTCAATCAGATCGTCGGTACCCGCCTCCCTCATTTTGCCAGACGTGACTCCCAGGGACTGTCCTTGCACATGCCAGGACACCCAGAGTTGAGGCACCATGTGTATCATCTAGCCTTCATGCTGTGATGGAGTGCACTGCTTATGTGAGCTTGTTGGGAACCCCAAGAGCAAGGTGTGAAGCAGCACATAAGCAAGTTTTACCTCAGTAAGAAACCGAGGTTATCGAACAAGTAGGAGGAAGGAAACGTCACACAGGTGTTGCAAGCAACACAGAGACTTGCACAACACAAACTCAAGAATTTGCCCCAACTAACAGTGAGGTTGTCAATCTCACCGGTTGCTGTAACAAAGGATTAAACATATGGTGTTGAAGGCAATGGTTTGCAGCAAGTAAACAGGTAACAGTGGAAGATGTATCAATGGTAAAGATTGGACCGGGGTCCATAGTTCACTAGAGGTGCTCTCCTTAGATAAACAACATGGCATGAAGGGTAAACAAATTACAACAGGGCAATTGACAAGAACGAAGCAAGGCATAACAATGCAATTATTAGTCAGAAAGATCCTATGAGATTCGATTGGGCAATACAACAAGATACATAGACCGCCATCCAACCGCATCTATGACTAGAAGTCCACCTTCAGGTTATCATCCGAACCCCCTCCAGTATTAAGTTGCAAGCAACAAACAACTGCTTTAAGCAAAGTGTGTAAGGTAAACAGTCCACATGTTCCATGAACAAGAGACCGTTGTTTTCTCCCTAGTAGCAACAACACATCTACAACCGAAGAGATTTCTGTCACTTCCCTTGGAAACAAGAGGCACGAACCCACTATCGAGCATAAATACCCCCTCTTGGAGTCACTAACAAGTACTTGGCCAAGATAGCTACTAACAACAGAGAGCATGCAAGATCACAAACAACACAGACATGATAGAATAATAAAGACAAAACCATTAATCAAACCAACATAATAATCTCAATATCCATCGGATCCCTACAAACACAACATGCATGATTACAAATAGATTAGATCTTGATCATGAACGGAGCTCACAAGATCTATACATGAAAGCACAAAGGAGGAGATACAACCATCTAGCTACTACATGGACCCATAGTCCAAGGTGGAACTACACATGCATCATACCGGAGAGAAGGCCTCCGGGATGATCTCCCCTCTGGCAGGGTGCCAGGAAGAACTTCAGGTCCCCCCAATCTAGGGATGATGGTGGAGGCGGCTACAGACGGTTTCGTGGAGACTTGATCGGGTGCTTAGGGTTTCTGCATCGGGGGCTTCTTATAGGCGAAGGGGGAGGCCGAGGCGGCGACCAGGGGCCTCAAACCCTAGCCATGCGCGGGGTTGGGCCCAGCTGCGCCTGGGGTTGGTCTGGATCCCCTGGCTGGCCCCTCCAACTCCCCTCTGGACATCTTGTTCCCCACGAAAGTAATTTAATTTGATGTTTGCCCCGTCCAATTCCGAGAATATTTCTTTACTAACTTTTCTAAAACCAAAAACAGCAGAAAACAGGCATCTGCCACTGTTGCAACTTTTTAATAGGTTAGTACCAGAAAACAGGTAAAAAGCACCTCAAAGTGTATACAAGCAAAGAAAAGTAGATACTAAACAAGCATGGAGCATCAAAAATTATAGATACATTTTTGACATATGATGTTGCACGAGAATTAGAAAGAGCTGGACAACGCCCGTGCCGACGCCAATGAGAAGCAACTTGCTGCCACCAAGAAGGATTAGACCTTCGCCATCCTCGTTAAGGAGCACAAGTCACTTTGCCGCCTGCATGACAAGAAGGACTGCATCATTGCTCGCCTCCGTCACAAAGTGTTATCCCTAGAAGAGACCATCCATGATCGGGACATGCAGCTTGACGAGAGGGAGAATGAAGGGGAATATATTCATGGAGATCCCTACTCATACCTCAGTGATGATGATGACTACTTGGAGGACATCGACCAGGAGTTCCACACCGACGATGACGACCGTGACTTCATTGATGATGAAGAGGCCACTGGTTCGGATGAGGAGTAGTAGCACTGGAGCACTGTCATAGGTGTGAGTTGTATCCGGTCCCACTGTATCGTAGCTTGCCAGAATGGTTCTTAAAACCATATGCTTTGTTGTTGTGATGTGTTTGGAATGTGTGGTTTGTATGTGTGCTTGGAATGAATGAAAAAGAGGTGTTGGCCTTCAAACCCTAGCCTTACTCAAAGTTTAAAAGCTTTTAAACCAAACTCATAAACCTTAGAAAAATTTCCCTCTTGTCTCTTGATCTATCTCAATCTTCAGATGACTCGCGGTGGATGCAGCTCATCTCAAGACCCGATGGTCCAAATTCTGCAAATGCTAGTAGCAGATCGAGAAGCCGTTAGAACCAAGAGTCAAGCCAATCTCGCCACTCTTCAACAGATCGCCCAACTAGCGCATGACAACCAAGGCCATGGAAATCAGGATCATCATGGATCCAAGCTTAAGACCTTCCAGAACACCAATCCTCCTATCTTAAGCAAATCTAAAGAGACCTTATATGCTGATGACTGGCTGCAAACCATGGAGAACAACTTAGAAGTTGCAGGAGTAGATGTTGTGGAGAAAGTACTGTTTGCCACCCACTATCTGGCAGGTTCTGCAAGAGCATGGTGGAATAGCACTCGTACAATGACTGGAGGACAGATGATGACTTGGGATGAATTCAAACTCAAGTTCAGCCGAACTCATGTGCCTCCAGGTTTGATTCTGTGGATGAGGGATGAATTCAAGGAATTGAAGCGGGAAGGATGATTGTGGTGGAGTACCATGGCAGATTTTTGTCTCTGTCTAGGTATGCCCCTGATGATATTGGTACTGAAGCCAAGAAGAAGGAAAGATTTCTGAATGGTCTGCATGATGAGATGCAGACAGTACTAGTCAATATTCTGTTTGCCGATCTAGAAGCTCTAGTGGATTCTGCTATCCATATGGAAAGAAAGATGAACCAAGCCACTGAGAACCGTAAGCATCGTATGATGCATCAGCCTGGACCCCACCATACCCCAAAGTATCGCCCTAGTTCGTCTGCAGGATTTGCACCAAGGAAAAATAGGCCACCTATGTCACGTCCGAACTATCCCAATCGTAGCGGAGGAAACCCGAGGCCTAGAGGCAACAACAACTACAACACTAGCAACCCCAATAACTTCACCGTGCACCACCAAGGCCCATCAACAACACCAAAATTACTTCCCCAAGGACTGGAAGTAATGTTGTGCCTGTCGCAGGGAAGGACAAGTCCATGATCACATGCTTTGAATGTGGAGTGACGGGTCACTACTCCAATGAGTGCACCAAGATGATTGTTGTAGCACCCAATGTCAATGCACCTGCCCAGCAGCAGCGTCGTGTCCAACTTGGAAAGATATTTGCCCCAGGCAACCCGCACAACCGTACCGGCCGTCTGTTCCACATGAATGCTGAAGAAGCCCAGGAAGCGCCAGATGTTGTGCTGGGTATGTTTTCTGTTAACTCGGTACTTGCAAGAGTGTTATTTGATTCTGGAGCATCGCACTCATTTGTTACAGAAGAATTTTCCTGCACTAGTAAGATTCAACCAACAAATTTGAAGCATGTTATGATAGTTCAAATACCTGGGTCAACTACCAAAGCTAGAAAATTTTGCAAGGCCGTACCTATCAGAATACATGGAATAGATTTTTATGCCAACCTAATAGTACTTGGCCGGAACAAAATGTTTGGAAGCAGTACTAGGAATGGATTGGATGTCAAAACATGAAGGATTAATAGACTGTGCCAGGAAAGCCATAACCATGAATAGTAGCACTGGAGTATTAGTGGAGCATGTGTCTGAGACACTACCCCGTCAATTCAAGTGCAACGCGAGTCTAGCCCAATCAACCATAGACCAAGTTAGAGTAGTCTATGAATACCCCGATGTGTTCCTAGATGAATTACCCGGTATCCCCCCAGATCGAGTGTAAGACCCCACCTTTTAAAGGTAAAGACCCCTGTGATTGCAATGCTAGTCCATGGATCAACTGCTAGCATCCACAGTTTAAGATGAAGTACACAGATACAAAGGTCGTTATTACATCGTCATTCCAGAGATAACATAGTCTTTTACAACTCAATAGACCATGGCTAATACATAGATTTAATAACATAAAGTAAATAACTATAAGTCTTCATCTTCATGTGCCACAGGCAAGCATGTTGAGTGTAGACTCACAACCCTAATCTCCATCAGAGTAAACTGCAACATAATAAGTTACAACCATAGTGGGTCAATACATTTGGATTTGTATTGGCAAGTGATACCATAGTAGAGTATTAGTATCTAACATCTATATGAATTGGGCTAAGTGTAGCTTAGGCTTGCTTTTCTCAAAATAAGGTTTTCCTTATTAGTTGAAAACACTAAGTTTTTGTTTGTCAAAACTCCCAAGGAACCACCAATAGACATTGGTGAACCTTTACCCTTGTTCAAGCACAAGTTTTTAACTTATAAATTAGGATGAGGAGATCCTTGATAGCTTCAATGTCTTTGATGCTCAAATGTCCGTTGCTGGGGACATGGCTAAGTATTTAGGTTTTACCCTCTCGAGAGGTGGTGCACTTTCCCCACAAGACTCAACATGCATCGAGACGAGACCTTTCAGAAGCATTCCCTTAGACCACCATGGACGCGTTCCATCCTATCACCCTACCACCAACTGTCCATCTGGCTAAGTTCTTGCGAACAAAGTGGTCAAGGCAGAGCACATATGCCATCTGGTTGCACTAGAAGCTTCACAACACTAAACATCTCAAATCCCTTTGTTCCTGGGTGGATTTACACAAGTGTGATACACAAGGTAAACCATAGACATGGGCCTTGTGTAACCACTCAACATAAACCATCATACCATTCCACCCAGGTGATTCATTCACATAGTTGTTTTATTAAACAAAACACAAGTCATAGACTTAGCAAAATTTCATAGCATGTATATTCCACCCTTTTTTGTTACTATATAGGCTAAGCATGATAACATACCAAGTTTTTCTTAACTTAGGGGAAAAGTTCTACTAAGACTACATCTACTAGGATTTCCCAAGGCATAGCATATACTTAGCAAAAATCTCTATGCAAGTTCTACTCAAAATATCACTAATGCATAGTCAAAGTAATAGGACAAAATATATTAAGCACCAATTTCCTTGGTAGTCGGGGGAGTAGCAACAGTCCTCACAATCACAATCACCACTATCAACAAAATCTACACATAAAATCATAGCACCAAATTCACATTCAAATAATCAAACAAAAATATACATGAATGCATGCAAATGCAATGGAATGATTTTCTACACTAAACAAATCAAACTAAACAGTACTGAACACAAAGTAAACTTTCTAAGGTTCAAATAAAACAAGTTCCACTCTAAAACAATTTTTAGAACATTTTATATAGTCAAAATAAGCCTATAATTGGTTCTGCAAATAATCCTATTTTTTCAGAAGCTCAATACAAATTCAAGGACATTAATGTGTAGGGCTTAATTTTCTGAATCCATTGATATATTATTTGCAAAATTTGGCCAAACAGAACTAAAGATATGAATTTTACAAGTTTAAACATCTAAAAACATTTTCTGGAATTTTGTCTGGACTGAACTGGCCACGTGTCTTAATTTTACTGGCCAATACCGTTTCGCGTGGATCGATCTACGCAATCCGTAGGATCTAATTCAGATCATAGGGGCCATATCGATTGATACCCCTTCGATTAGTGATCTAATCTATGCCTTAGGATCTAGATCTAATGGTGCCAGATCAGCTCACCATACGCGGGCGGCTCTTATGGCTACTGGCGGCGGCGCTACTGGCGGTGATGCTCTGGCGAATCCAGAGGGGGCTAGGTGTGGTGATGTTGCTTACCAGCGTTGCACGGATGCGAGGATGCTCAAGGTGGCCTTGGCTTGGATGGGGGCGTGCTGCTGTGGCCGTGAAAGCTCGTCGGAAAAACTCCCTGGCGTCGGGCACGGGTTGGCGGAGACGACGGCGACGTTCTAGGTCACCATAGGACAAAAAACGGCATCAGCGGCTGCGCAAGGACACGACGCACATATGGGCTTGAACTAGAAGGCAAGGGGCGCTCGATTTCTTACCGGAATTTCTCCCCGGAGATGATTGGTGCCTCGGGTGCTCGCGGTGGTTGACGGAGATGGCGACCTGCACTACTAGGAAAACAGCAGTTAGTGGCGCACCTGAAAAGGTCATCTGTGGCGTACTAGCAGTGCGCCACGTGCCTTGCGCTACGGCTATCTCCTAGCCGTGGCGCACTGCCTAGTGCGCCATGGTTGTGTCGAGATAGGCGTAGCGCACCTGCTAGTGCGCCACGGCTATGTGGGCAGGTGCGCTACGCGTAGGATCTTCTGTGGCGCACTTCCCAATGCGCCACTAAGCTTCTAAAGTGCGCTTTAGGTGTAGTGCGCCACAAAAGGTAGATCATGTGCGCCACAGGTGTGTTTTTTTAATTTCCGAGCCAGATTATATACAATATTACAGCAGATATACACACACAGATACAAGATATACAATTACATATATAAATAGACAATTTGAAAAACAAGATTGATACAAATACATATAGATAAGTCTCATACATGAATACATAGTATAAGTTACATTGTTTCGATCAAGTTACAAAGTAGTTGGTGACATGCGAATACATGTGTCGATCGAACAAGTTAGAGCTCGGAAGCTCGCATAGACATCTAAACTAGCTAGACACAAACGCGGGATAAACAACCAAAGAAGATAAGCATGATCACCGCCGCGACGAAGGTGTAGGTCTTCATCCGGTTCCTTGTCCTAACTCCCGCTAGATAGCGCGTGTATCTAGCTTCCGCCTCCGCCATAGTGTTGTACCCTTTGTAGCTATTGCCACTGAAACGGTGCACCTATCTCCGGTAGTCTTCCCAATCATCGTAGACTCCGGAAACCCATCCCTTGTACACGACGTACCACGTCATCTATAAGTTGACAATAATAATTAACCGGTGATTGAAAAAAAACATATATAATTAAAGTCGCATACGAAGATACACTTATAGAAAGTACTCATAAATAAAAAAGACCAAACTCAAAAAGCATGCCTCATATATAACTAGGTTGTTCGACACAGGAATATGCTACGATGGAACTGTCCGCCAAGTAGGATGCACAACACCTGGACCTGTCCATAGCACAAGGTGGACAATCCCATCGCAGCACATTCACATATATAGCGTGCCACGACATTTCAATCATCGGCATTATTCTCGAAAAAGACCAAAGTAACTCAAAAAGCATGCCTCATGTATAACTAGCTAGGTCGTTGGACACAGGAATATGCTATGATAGAACCATAAGCCAAGTAGGATGCACAACATCTAGACTTGTGCATAACACAAGGCTTACAGTCCCATCGTAGCACATTCACATATATATTGTGCCACGACATTTCAATCATTGGAATTATTCTCGAAAAAGACCAAAGTAGCTCGAAAAGAATGCCTCGTATATAACTAGCTAGGTCGTTGGACACAGGAATATGCTATGACGGAATGGTTAGCCAAGTAGGATGCACAATTCCTGGACCTGTGCATAGCACAAGGCTAACCATCCCGTTGTAGCACATTCACATATAGTGTGCCACGACATTTCAATCATCGGCATTATTCTTGAGAAAGACAAAAATAACTCGAAAAGAATGCCTCATATATATACATAGGTCTCGTTGGACACAGGAATATGCTACGATGGAATGGTGAGCCAAGTAGGATACACAAGACCTGAACTTGTGCATATCACAAGGCTCACAATCCCATCGTAGCACATTCACATATATAGTGTGCCACGACATTTCAATCATCGGTATTATTCTCGAAAAAAGAGTAAGGAAAAAAAGAAGGACCAAAGTGAGCAAAGGACCAAAGAGTAAGCAAAAAAACCAAGCATTGATTGATATATAATATTAATAAGCAAAAGAAGTAAGCGATGATTCGTAAACCTAATAAGATAAATATAGTATCATGTACACTTGTCCACACACACAAAGGTCATCTATAGTTTGTAACTACAACTAGGCCAACATCAAGCCTTCTGGCTCGGCTTAGGGAACGAGAGGACGCCTTGTATCATCATGAACTTCCTATAGTCACCCTGCATCTCTAGGCGATCTTCTATGTCACGGTTATTCGGGATATTTCCTCCGTAGAAGATCCCCCCCGAAGTCATGACATCACGAAAGATGATTGCCCCAAACTGCTGCTGGATGCGATACATCTCTTGTCTAATATCTGAATCATTGATCTTGGCCTTTGCTTCGGCCCACTGTTTGAGATGATCTGGCAGTGTAGAATTCTGCTGGTCAAGTTGGAACGCCCTCATGTGATGGAGTGCGTAGTAGGATTCCTTCTTACTGTTTTCCGGCTACTTCACGCAGGGGAACTCTGTTACGTGGTTGAAGACGTGCCTGCCGAACTTGACCTTCGTACGCATGAAGGTGGTGCCTTCCGTCGAGGCCAAGCCAGTGAGAGCATCATCCAGAACTTCCTTGATCTTGTCGTAGTTTTTCTTCTTTTCTAGACTCCCCGAGTCGAAATACATGGCGTGGGAATGCTTCGGCGATAAGGAGATGAGCGTGAGTGTTCATCTCTGCGCAAAAAATTCAAATGGAATGTGTTGGAAAAAGAATGATGATGATCTAATAAAGCCAATCGACGGTGGCGAGTGAATAACGACTTACTCGGGAAAGTAAGGCACGAGAATGTATTCCTTTGTCTTGTTCGCCACGAGGATTCTTTTTAGGTACGAGGCCACGATACGTCGTTCGGCGGGGGAACCCAAGCAGCCGTCACGCATGTAGTAGGGGTCCACTATAGCGATGCCCGGTGTGTTCTCTCTAATGATCTGCATGGCCAGGCTGAGAGAAAACAGACGGACCATGGTATAGTGTGGCGGGTATAGGTGGAACATATTGAAGATGTCGTCGAACCGCAGGAAGAACAGATCTGCAGGGGCATTGTCGACGAAGCCCAAGCCTGGTGGCACCTTAACCACGAATACCGGGTGCGAGGGATCTTTCTCTGATAGAAGGCGTCTCTCTATCGTCAGCACGCCATCATCCACACTCTGCAGTTCCGAACTGGCGAGCTTCCGCAAATTCTTAGGTAGCATGGGCTCACCAGCCACATGAATCCTCCACATAATACCCTCGGGTCTTGGTGGCCCGTCCCGAAACCTGATCGGATTCGCAGTTGTTGACGCCACCGGCTGGCTCGAGCTGCTAGATTTTCTTTTCCTGCCCTTTTTTCCTTTTGGAGAGCGGACAGGCACCGCAATCTGAGCACCGGCCGCCCTATGTAGTGTGTCAGGGCTTAGAATAAAGGGCCGTTTGGTTGTATCAGCTGGCTCTGTAAAGGCGCAAGCTGGAGGCGTCTCCTGAGAACCAAACAGACGCTTGGTTATAGTGGCTTTCTCTATGGGGCCACCAGCTAGGTCTTCGTTGCTAAACTGAGTGCTGAAGAAGTGATCATTCCAGTCTTCGTCGTCCTCGGCCGGATCCTGCGCCATGTGCATATCATCAACATGATCATCCGACCCACCGCGTGGAGGTGACGGCGAGGGCGGTAAGGGGGCCTTGCCACCGCTTGTCGCTGGCACGACAGGCGGTGCTATTGTCTGTGGCGTGATGGCCCCCGCCGTCCCCAAACGGATCATGCTCTTTGGCCATAGCAAGAATAAGCCAAAGCAAGTTCTGAGGACAGATGGCTCTTCTTCATCCGCTCCTGGGGGTTGAATGGGAGGTTCCAGGTCGTCGCAGCCCCTTAGCACCTGACTAATTTTAACCCTGTGCACGCTATCTGACATCGGCCTTGAGTGGAACATGCGCTGCAAGGGTTGACCGATGGTACCCTTGGCAACATCCCTCAGCTCGTTGTTCACGTAGCATAAGAGAGTGCAAGGAACATCCGTCTGCGGAAAACATGTACGGCATCGTCAGAGATTCCATAAGAGTAATAGATGGCATGAAAGGCGGTAATTAAAGCAATTTGTTTACCGTGATGGCGTCGAGATCGGCTAATGTCGAAGCACCGCATACGGCGACGGGCGTGCAAGAGACGGAAGGGCTGCTTGATGGCGCGGTGCTGGCCGCCGGTGTATTCTCCCTACCGACGGGTGCTTGGAGCTCTGGTGCCGCCGCGACGATGGCAGGGGGGCACCAACATGTACTCCGGCGCCGCGGTGATGGCAGGGGGAGTCACCAAAACTTTGCGCCGCGGTGCTAGCGGGCAGAGTCACGAACACGTAGTTCGCCTGATTCGTCGGCGCCGCGTTGTTCGAGTGGCTGCTGACCATGCTTGGAATCGGGCACGGCCCTACTCGACCACCCACACTCCAGTTCGCTATTAACTCCACCAAGGTAGGCAGGAAGGACGTGAGGGTGATTGCCAGGTTGTCTTGGACGATATGCGGGATCCGCGCCACTTGTGCCTTAAGTTCTTGAACCTCGCGGTTTTCCTCCTCGCTCCTTCCCGACGGAGCCACATGCGTCCTCGGCGGTGGACCAAAATGATCCACCCAATTCTTACCCCCGAGGCCGGCCAGACGGCCAGCCGACGACGGCTTCTTCGTAATCGGCTCTATTTTCTTGGCCCGGTTCATCGCCCTGTTAAAAGGGTTATCCCACCGGGTGGCCGCCGTCGACCCCTGGATGAGGAACCCTGGGATCCATGACTAGCAACAATTTCCTCCTCCTGCAGAAGAAGTAATAGTGAATCGTTTAGATCATCGATTAGATTGCAATCGAGTTGATCCGCAGTAATTAGATTATACATACCACAATTTCCTCGAATTCCTTCACCGCAGGATCCGCGGTGAGTTGTTTGGTTTTTAGGTCCACATGGTAACGGGCCCTGATGAAGTTTCGAACCTGCCCGGGTTCGAATTTAGCAAAGGGGTTTTCTATCCCCTTGGATCTATACTCTTCGTCCTCCTTATTCCATTTGGCCTCCGCGGTTCTGTATCCACTAGATCCGAGATGGTGATGACCTATATTCATCGCCTGCAGCACCTTTCCTCGATTACTATTGGCCAGGGCTCTTTCAGATTCACACCTCTCCTTGAACTCCCGGAACTGATCTTCGGTGATCTGCGGGTCAATCTTCTGGATCTACTCGAGACTTTTGCCTTCTTTATAGATCTTCTTCTTTATCCGGGTTCTCCAGCTGGCCAGGGCGGTGCTCATCTTTGTGAGGGCGGATTTGTTTACTTTGTTCCCATGATAATTTGTGTTCTGATACTTAGCGGGGAACTTGTATCTTCCGTGCAGCTTCTCGAAGAGGAGTGTGCGCAAGTGGCCATTATCTTTATGCCGGAGATTCTCGGTGTTGATCGAGATGGTTGTCCGGGTGATCGCCGCCACTTGCCCACCGTACCCTTTGACGACAAGGGAGGGCTCCAAAGGAACCCCTGATGGGCTCACTTCGGTAATTTCCTCCCTGACCGTGCCGACCGTGTTCGGGCGCCGGTCCTTCGGCTTCTTCTTCTTCTTCTTCTTCTTCTTAGGAGGATTGTTACCACTCCCTGTGCCCTCGCCGCCATTAGTGGATTCATCGTCCGCCGTTCCTTTGGCTTCTTCCTCCGCGTCTTCCATCTCATCATCCTCGCTCTCCGAAGGATGGTATTCTTCATCGTCTTCTAGCCGCTGGGCCGCCTCTCAGAATGTCAATTGTTTATTCGGAGGTCTGAGTTCTCCTTCAGCGCTGATGCGCTTAGAACATCCAGCCTCGTCGTTGTCACACATCTTTGCACTAATAAAAAACAAATAATTGGTTAAATGCACGGAAAAATCCGGCATGACCTTTGCTAATTTTCTTAAACTAGGAGTGCCCGATTTCTGCCGAAACGGAAGTTAATCAACATTCCGGCAAAAATCGGGACTCATTTCATACAAGAACCTGCATACACACATAATAAAGTGCTTCATATACAAGCACAAGCACAATTTCAAGTGCTTCATAACCAATTGCACTTTAATGCTTGCTGTCATTTGCTGCAATCCTACAACATATAACTTAGAAGCACAAATGATAGCAAGCAAGAAAATGACAACAAGGAACTGATAGCAAGAAAATGACATCAAAGTTCCATTTTACTACAAATAAATAATTGATAGCAGCAAATAAAACCCAAGCAATTGACAGCAGCAACTAAAACCCAAGCATACATGTTTATGTCAACTGACAGCAGCAATTGACAGCCAGGTTTTCTTTTACTACTTCAGACTAAGAAAATGAGAATTCAAATGGCAGCAGCAATTGACAGCAATTTACTACTACATTGGCATAGTGGTAACTATTCCTCCTTGTCTATATTACAGGCTTACAGCAATCAGTTATACTCCATCTAACTGAAACATGGTACATTGTGTACTGGCTATTAAAACATGGTACATTGTGTAATGATGGTACTCCATCTAACATCAATCAGTTATACTCCATCTAACTGAAACATGGTACTCCATCTAGCAAAGAGAAAGCTTGTAATGATGATCACTTTCATCTTTAGGATTAAAACATGGTCCATTATTCTGTTGTACTGGCTAAAACATGGTACATTGTGTATTGGCTAAAGCATGAAGCATGAAGGCATCTAACTGAATTTCCTATGGCAAATGAACTTGGGAATCAACATTTGTTTTTTGAACTATATATAGTTCTGATCAAATAGCAAACGTAAAGTTGTATACACTAGAGGCAAACAATGAACTATATGGCCAAATAGGTGCGGTGCACATTACAGATCATCAACATCCCTACTTGCCCAGCAGTCTAGTGTTATTGATGTAGTCTAGTGCTATTGATGTACAACAACTAGAGCATTCATCTGGAGCCATCACAGATGTATGGGATTAAAACATAGGCCCAACAGCTGATGTTCTTGAGGGTTTTGAATGAGGGAACAGGGGAATCAGTAGATAGGCCTGGAAGTTGAGTTTAAGCTCATGCCTATCCAATGCAATACTATCCACAGTAATCCTAATTATTATATAACTGTGAGAAAGCTAAGCTATCAAAGGGCGACATGTAACTGCTACAACTAGACATACTGCTAGCAGAACTGCTACAGATCATGTCTGTCAGTTTAATGATGATGACAATGCCACAACCCACAAGGGGCAATGCCTGCTAAAAAGGTTCTTTTGTTGAGATGCTATCATGCGTATAGGCTTTTTTTATATTAGTTTCTTTCTTTCTCCTAATAACCACTCCTAATAACATTGATCTTGTGAAAATGCACGTTGAACAATTAATGAATCTAATGGAACCAACTGGAGGAGATAGGCTTGAATCAAGAGAGCAGGACATGGAGCGAGGCCTACTGAACCCTAACCATGGCCTGTAGAGAGAGGGGAGAGAGGGAGAGAGAGGGAGAGAGGGAGAGAGAGGGAGAGAGGGGAGGGGCGACGCTCACCTCTGACGGGCGGACGACAGGCGGACGACGACGGGCGGACGACGGCGGCCTCCACCTCCTCGAGCGGCGCGATCCTCCTCCTCCACAAGCGGCGCGGGCCTCTTCCTCCTCCATGGATTGGCAGCAGCGCGGGCCTCCTCCTCCTCGAGAGCACAGCGCGGCGGTGGTGGATCGAGAAAGCAGAGCGGCGGTGGCGGATCGAGAGAAAGCAGCGGCGGTGGCGGTGTGGTGTCTGTGAGATGGGGATGAGAGAGGCGGACGTGGCACGCGCGGTTGACTAGTCCAACCCACATAGACGTAGCGCACCCTGGCTAAGTGCGCTACGGGTAACTGTAGCGCACTTGGCCAGGGTGCGCTACGCCTATGTGGGTTGGATTATCAGATAAGAGTGCGGACACCCCACTAGTTAACACTAGCACTGTCTTATTCCACTGGTTCTGCCCACTGCTCTATTCTAAACCTGTGAGCACCCAGGTTCGAATCCTGGTGCCCCACTTTTTTATTTTTATTTTAAAAATACTTTTAAATGTTCCAAAAAATGCCCCAAAGTGGTGATATATGCCATAAAAGTTTTGTTTTGTTTTTAAAATACTTTTAAATATTCCAAAAATGCCCAAAAGTGATAATATATGTCATAAAAGTGGTACAAATATTATTCAAAGTATAACTAAATTTTATAATAATTTGTCCATGAATATTACAATCTTTTTCGATCACGTGTTTTACAATATTTTTTGAGCTAGCGTTTTACAATCTTTTTTCTCTTCTTTGTCGCGGTTGAATAATTTAGCCCCGGCACTTCAGTGTTTCTTCTTTCGAACGGGCTACCTTTTTTGGGTAGGGTTGTCCTTTTTATTCTTATGATGTAGGTTGCTGCATCGTAGTCGTCGTCATCTTCAATCTTTGGATCGCCGTACTGGTCGAAGTCTTGCTCGTTGGCGACTCCATATATTCCGATGATGTTTCTTTTTCCTCTCCTCATGACAACACGGCTAGGCATTGTTGGGTCGGTAATGAAAAAACATTGGTCCACTTTGGTAGCCAGTACCCACGGTTCATTTTTCGCGGCCACGTTTGCAGTGGCGGCCTTGGATTTGGCTGCTTCGGGTATAACCATGGTTGTGAAATACCGGTCTTCTCTTTCGACGCTCTTTGCCCATCTGACACGGAACATCGGCACATTTTCTCCACAGTAGTCGAGCTACCAAATCTCCTCGATTCTTCCATAGAATCTTTCCTTCACGTTGTCATCGGTGTAGAATTCCGACGTTACGCCTGAGTTCTGATAATCACACTTGTTGTCCTTTTCCTCCGTGTAGAATGTGTAGCCGTTGATATCATACGCCTGATAGGTCACCAGGTTTTGCATCGGTCCCTACGACAAGGTGAATATGATCTTTTTCGTGTCAGAAGAATGCGATCGCGGGGGATTATCAAGGAGCGTCTGCCTAAACCAACGCGTGAAATCTTAGTTGTGCTCTTTGATTATTTCTCCCTGCGTCCTCTGTATGCCCCGGTCACTTTACTTCTTCTCGATTAACCTTTTGTGCTTCTGTACCCAAGGATCGACCAGTTCTAAATGTTGTAGCGCGACGAGGTTTGCTCCATCAAAGTCTGCGCGTCGAAAATCGAATTCTGCATGCAGTATGCGATGACCCTCTCAGTGACCAGATCCGTCGAGCTTGCCAAGGTGCCTGTTGACGGGAAGACCGACAGGGTTCTCGATGTCTAGATAATTCGTGCAGAAAGAGATGCACTCTTCGGCCAGAAAGCCCTTAGCTATGCTTCCATCTGGACGGGACCTGTTGCGAACGTATCCTTTGATGTGTCCGTTCATCCTTTCGAACGCCATCATGCTGCGGAGGAACATCGGCCCGAGTTGTACGATGTCCTCCATGACATGGACCAGCAGATGCACCATAATGTCGAAGAATGCGGGTGGGAAGTAGACCTCAAGCTCACATAGTATCACCACGATGTCCTCCTGTAGCCTCCCGAGCTGATTCACGCCAATCGACTTCCTAGAGATGACGTCGAAAAACTTGCATAGGCCAAATAACGTTTCACGGACGTGCTCGTCCATTATCCCTCTTAGTGCGACCGGAAGTACCTATCATTAGCACGACACAGTCGTGAGACTTCATGCCACTGAACCTCTGCTTCGCCTCGTCTAGGTATCTGCTTATCTTGCCCGTGTAAACGTAAGGAAATTTGACTCCTAGAAGGCACTTGAAAACTGTTTGATCTCATCCTGGCTTAGAGTGAAGCAAGAAGGAGGGCAGTAATATTCGTTCTTCTTGAACTTTTTACCCTTCCGACGACCTTGTGTCGTCTCCGACTCATGATCATCGTCATCTTCCTGATCATCAGGAGTAGTGCGTCCTCCGTGAAGCTCCTTCCGGATACCCAAGCATATCAGGTCGTGCCTTGCTTTCGGACCATCTTTCGTCCTATCTGGCATGTTGATTATGGTGGCGACCAGACTCTCGCACACGTTTTTCATGATATGCAGGATGTCGAGGCTATGAGGCGTGCGAAGAAACTTCCAGTATGGCAACTCCCAGAAAACAGACCTTGTTTTCCATACCTTCATCAGCGGCTTGTCTTGTTGCTGCCTCTTTCGCTTCTTTCCAGGCTTAGGACAATCTTTCCAGTTTTTCAGCAACTCTTCCACTTCTTCGCTGCTCCTACGCTCTGGGATTCCTCGGGTCTCTGATTTGCCATCGAACAGGTCTCCACGTTTTCTCCATGGATCATTCTTGCCGAGCCACCTCTGGTGCGCCATGAACACGGTTTTCGATGACCCTGGATCTTTCTCTAGTTGGAGATAGCTTGTGTTATCCATGCACCTAACGCATGCGCAGAATCCTTGGTTAACCTGCCCCGAGATATACCCGCAACCTGGATAGTCTTGCACCGTAGTGACCAATGCGGCTCTCATAGTGAAATAATCTTGTGCGACGGCGTCGTAAGTATTGGCTCCAGGTTCCCATAACATGGCTAGCTCCTCTTTCAATAGCCCGAGATACAGATTGATGTCAGTACCAGGTTCTTTCGGCCCTTGAATTAGCATACTCATTTGTATGTACTTCTTCTTCGTGCACAACCATGGAGGGAGGTTGTACATCCATACAAACACGGGCCAAGTGCTGTGCGTGCTGCTCTGGCTACCGAACGGATTGAGTCCATCGGTGCTCGCACCAAGCCTGATGTTCCTCGAATCTCCACCGAATTCTGGGAATTCGAGGTCCAATGCTTTCCACTGGCTAGCATCTGAAGGGTGCGTCAGCAGCTCATCCTTTTCGGGGTCATCATCATCATCTCCTGGCTTCTTCCTTTCCGCATGCCATCGCATGAGCTTCGCTTCCTTAGGGTCCGTGAAATAGCGCTGCAGACGAGGAGTGATAGGAAAGTACCATACCACTTTTCGAGGTGCTTTCTTCCCTTTCTTGTATCGACTCACGCCGCACACCGGACATGTGGTTTTCTCCGTGTCCTCGCCCCGATAAATGATGCAATCGTTGATGCATATGTGATATCTAACGTGTGGTAGATCGAGAGGATAGACGATTTTCTTGGCGTCCTTGATGACACTTCTTCAACTGGCTCACATGAAACACATTGTGCACTGTTGAGAATGATTTAGGTAATTTAATATCATAAGATACTTCTCCTTTGCGGCTCAAAATCTTGAATGGTCCAACATACCTTGGTGCCAATTTTCCTTTGAGTCCGAATCTCTTCACACCACGAAGTGGTGAGACTCTAAGATAAGCTCTATCACCTACCTCATCGGTGACTTCTCTTTTCTTTGGATCTGCGTAGCTCTTTTGTCGGGACTGGGCTATCTTCAATCTGTCCTTTACTAATTTAACTTTCTCTTCAGCTTCCTTAATCATTTCTGGTCCTAAAAAATTTCTTTCTCCTACACCACTCCATAGTAATGGCGTAGTACACTTCATTCCATAAAGAAATTCAAATGGTGCCATCTCAATGCTTGCTTGATAGTTGTTATTGTAAGAGAATTCTGCGTAAGGCAGACTTTCATCCCAACTAACACCATAGTCTAGGGCACATGCCCTCAACATATCCTCCAAAATCTGATTGGTCCTTTCTATCTGTCCATCAGTCTGGGGGTGAAAAGCTGTGCTGAACTCTAATATTGTTCCCAATGACTCATGTAGTTGTCGCCAAAAATGCAAAGTGAAATGAGTCCCTCTATCAGACACAATACTCTTAGGTACTCCATGCAGACATACAATCTTGTTCATATAGATCTTGGCTAACTTAGCACTTGTATAGGTAGTCTTCACGGGTATTGAATAAGCCACTTTAGTTAGACGATCTACAACAACCCAAATGGAATCATATCCGGATCTAGTCCTTGGCAGTCCGGTGATAAAATCCATACGAATCTTATCCCACTTCCAATCAGGAATAGGCAGTGGTTGCAATAACCCTGCCGGTTTCTGATGTTCCGCCTTAACTCGACTACACACATCACATAAGGCAATATGTTCCGCAATATCTTTCTTCAGATTGTTCCACCAAAATCTTTCCTTCACATCCATGTACATTTTGGTGTTACCTGGATGAATAGAATATGGTGAATTGTGTGCTTCTTGCAGAATCAATTTCCAAAGCTTCGGATCTTGTGGAATGCAGATACGCTTTCCATACCATAAAGTACCTTGTTCATCTTCCTGGAATCCCTTAGCCTTTCCTTTACTAATTTTACCTTTAATCTCTTCAATCTCCTTGTCCAACTTTTGGGCTTCTTTGATCTTGTCCAACAATGTTGGTTGAACATCCAATGAGATGAGATATCCTTCAGGCACTATCTCCAACCTGAGATCTTTGAATTGGGCACACAAATCATCTGACAATTCTCCTTTTGTAAGGCCATTCACATAAACCTTACGGCTTAAAGCATCTGCTACAACATTTGCTTTACCAGGATGGTATTGCAAACTCAAGTCATAGTCCTTGATGAGCTCTAGCCATCTTCTTTGTCTCATATTGAGTTCCTTCTGAGTGAAGATATATTTCAAACTCTTATGATCTGTGAACACTTCACAACGCTTTCCCAAAAGATAATGTCTCCATGTTTTGAGTGCATGGACAACAAAGGCTAACTCCAAATCATGAGTAGGATAATTCAATTCATGAGTTTTGAGTTGTCTCGAGGCATAAGCCACACCTTTCCCTTCTTGCATCAAAACTCCACCCAATCCTTGGTGAGATGCATCACAATAGACTCGGAAATCCTTCTCCAAATGTGGCAGACATAAAACTAGTGCTGATACTAGTCTCTTCTTGAATTCTTGGAAACTAACTTCACATCCTTCAGTCCAGTCAAACTTCTTTTCTTTCTTAAGTAAATCCGTCATTGGCTTAGCTAGCTTTGAGAAATTCTCATTGAACCTTCTATAGTATCCTGCCAAGCCTAGGAAACTACGAACTTCCTTAACTGACTTGGGAGATTCCCACTCAGTTATAGCTGACACCTTTGTGGGATCGACAGCTATACCATCTCCTAACACAATGTGTCCAAGAAATCCAACTTCATTCAACCAGAATTCACACTTACTTAACTTGGCATACAACTTGTGCTCCCTGAGCTTCTCAAGTATCAAACTCAAATGTTCTTCATGCTCTTCTTTTCTCTTGGAATAGATCAAAATGTCGTCGAAGAATATGACAAGTGTTGGGCCACGCAGAGATAAAACAAAAACTTTTCCTCTAACGTGGTGATCCCAAGATCTAGCTAAGGTAGAAGGCCACGAGGTTTACCACTAGACGCGTGGTTGCGGATTACTGATGAAGCACGTCAGTTGATGCAGTGCAGTCCTCACGATCCGATCGTCCTGGTGCTGATCGCACAACACCTCTGCTGGTATCCACACGTACAAGGAGGAGCGCCGGCGGCGAACTGCTAGGTTCGTAAAGACGGCTGGACTGCTGTGGAGCTAGGGTTTCCAACACATGGAATGACCTAACCAAACAACAATTAACCTTTATGGGTTACGGTGCTCCATTATATATAGGGAGTGAACGTGGGATCTGCTCGCGCGACCCATTCACTAAAGCTCATATAACACTAGTCACCGTGAGTCCAACTCACTAACTCAGTCCTAATCTGGTTTAGGTCCAACCCAACCAGATTACAGATTCGGATCCAATCGGAACTTGCTCCCGCTCTTAAGTGTATGACCCCGCAGGCTCATGGCTACTTGGAGACGATTAGAGTCCGAATCACAATCGATCAGTCGGCAGCGGCTCCTAGCAGAACGTGCCGACTCCCAAGTACCAAAGAGTCATGACGACTCGCCTTTCCAATGCGACTTATGTCCGAGTCCCTTTTGCCTCACGATATACCTTGTCAGACTATAGGCGAATATATGTCATCCCTTAAATAGTCCGACTCTCTTCTTGATCCGAGATAAGTGATTCACCCGACTAACTCTTAGTTAATCGCCTCGGTTAACACTTAACCGAGTCGTGCATGGCCATGCTTTCCGAATCATATCTCACGAGAGGGGCCCAGAGAATATCTCTCCGAGTGGAGGGGCAAAATCCCATCTTGGTTATTCACATCACGCAGCTTGATTCTCAGTCGACCCAAACCCTGCCTTTATAACTGCCCAGTTACGGATCAGCGTTTGACAGAACCTAAGTCGGTGATCCTCAACTCGGACTATGCAACAACCTCAGGTCTAAGGATTACATTGATTGAGATATACAAATGACAGCTAGTTCGTTGTTCCTCAATATGGGTCAATCCGACTCGCTAAACTCTTTAGCCGAATCTGCGTAAGTTGGAATAGCATCTCCATGCCCATGACAAGTGGAACCGAGTCATCAAGCCAACTTTCACATTGGTCTAAGTTGTGTGTCCAGCACAACCTCAATGACCAAGGATATTTAGTACAAACAACATGAATGCATAGTTCCACAACCGAATCACATATTCAATGATACACATCAGATGTTTATACAAGGACTACTTAATAACTTTATGAATACAATGGGAAATATCATCATACATGATTGCCTCTAGGGCACATTCCCAATAGTCTCCCACTTGCACTAGAGTCAATCTTCCGACATCACATGTCTAAGCATCTAATGCCCATGGCTCTCAGGTGCGCCTCATGCTTTGGCTGTGGTAATGGCTTTGTCAACGGATCCGCAATATTTGCATCCGTGTGTACCTTGCATAACTTGATATCACCCTGATCCACGAACTGGCGAATTAGGTGGTACCGCATGAGTATGTGCTTGTTCTTATGGTGTTGTCTAGGTTCCTTGGCTTGTGCAATAGCACCATTGTTGTCACAATACACGTCCAACGGATTGGACGAGCCCTGAACCACACCAAGATCCATGAGGAAATTCCTCATCCAAACAGCTTCCTTTGCTGCCTCCGAGGCGGCAATATACTCAGCCTCTGTTGTAGACGCAGACACAGTCTCTTGCTTGGAACTCTTCCAGCTCACAGCACCTCCATTTATAATAAACACGTATCCATATTGCGAGCGAGAATCATCAGAGTCGGTGAGATAACTCGCATCCGTGTAACCCTTTACACTGAGTTCATCTTCACCACCATAAACCAAGAACATATCCTTAGTCCTTCTCAAGTACTTTAGGATATTTTTAGCCGCTGTCCAGTGGATCTCTCCAGGATCAACCTGGTATCTGCTCACAACACTTAGAGCATAGGAAACATCCGGCCTAGTACAAATCATGGCGTACATGATGGATCCGACTGCAGAAGCATATGGAATCGCACTCATCCGACTTCGCTCATCAGTTGTCGAAGGACACTGAGTCTTGCTAAGTTTAACACCATGGGACACCGGTAAGAACCCCTTCTTAGACGATTCCATGTTGAACTTCTTCAACACTTTGTCCAAATAAGTACTCTGACTCAATCCAATGAGCCTCCTTGATCTATCTCTATAGATCCGGATTCCGAGGATGTATGTTGCCTCACCCAAGTCTTTCATTGAGAAACTCCTTTCCAATGATTCTTTGGTTTCTTGCAACATCTGGACATCATTTCCAATCAGTAATATGTCATCCACATATAAGATTAGAAAATTTACTTTGTTCCCACTAAACTTCTTGTACAAACAAGAATCATGATCACTCTTGATGAAGCCAAACGATTTGACTACCTCATCAAAGCGAATATTCCAACTCCGAGATGCTTGCTTCAACCCATAAATGGATTTCTGAAGTTTGCACACCTTGTCAGCATTAGCCGGATCGACAAAACCCTCGGGCTGTATCATATACACGTCCTCAGTTAAATTTCCGTTAAGGAAAGCCGTTTTGACATCCATCTGCCATATCTCATAGTCGAAATAGGCCGCTATAGCTAACATGACCCGAACTGATTTGAGCATCGCTACGGGCGAGAAGGTCTCGTCGTAATCAACTCCTTGAACTTGTCGGAACCCCTTCGCGACATGGCATGCTTTATATATTGAAACATTTCCATCCATATCAGTTTTCTTCTTAAAGACCAATTTGCACTCGACGGGTCTTGCACCGTCTGGCAGATCAACCAAGTTCCAAACTTGATTTTCATCCATGGACTTTATCTCGGATCTCATGGCTCCAAGCCATGACTTGGAATCAGATCCCACCATCGCTTCCGAATAATTTGCCGGCTCATCACTGTCTAACAGTAACACATCACGAACACTTCGTAATATTTCCGATCTTCGTAGTACAGGTGCTGCTGCCGGCTCAGCTGCCACGACCGGCTCAACCTCCAAGGTTTTTGCCGACTCGCTACTAGCCGGTTCCTCTCGAATTTCTTCGAGTTTCACCATGCTCCCACTTACTCCCCGACTGAGAAACTCTTTCTCAAGGAAGACACCGTTCCGAGCGACAAACACTTTGCCCTCTTCTCGGTTGTAGAAGTAGTAACCCAAGGTTTCCCTCGGATACCCCACGAAAATACATTTATCCGACTTGGCCGTAAGCTTGCCCGACTGTAGTCGCTTGACAAATGCTTCACAACCCCAAATCTTAAGAAAAGATAAACTTGGCTTTTTGCCTGTCCACATCTCATGCGGTGTCTTCTCTACCGACTTTGATGGTACTCTGTTTAGTGTGAACGCCGCTGTTTCTAGACAATAACCCCAAAATGATAAAGGCAGATCTGTCCGACTCATCATTGATCGTACCATGTCCAACAAGGTCCAATTCCGCCTTTCCGAAACACCATTCCTTTGTGGAGTTCCTGGCGGAATAAGTTGAGGAACTATTCCACAACTTTTCAGATGGTCATCAAACTCATGGCTCATGTACTCGCCTCCTCGGTCCGACTGAAGAAACTTTATTTTCTTGCCGAGTTGATTCTGTGCTTCATTCTGGAATTCTTTGAACTTTTCAAAGGCTTCCGACTTATGTTTCATCAAGTAGATATATCCATACCTACTCAAATCATCAGTGAAGGTAATGAAGTACTCATAACCACCCCTGGCTGTCGTGCTCATTGGTCCACATACATCACTATGTACTAGTCCCAACAAGTCGGACACCCTTTCGCAACTCTTTGCAAAAGGTGTCTTGGTCATTTTGCCGAGTAGGCAAGATTCGCATGTCTCGAACGACTCCAAGTCGAACGAAGTTAGGAGTCCATCATCATGGAGCTTCTTCATGCGTTTCCAACTTATATGACCAAGCCGACAATGCCAAAAGTAAGTCATATTAAAATCATTTGGTTTCAACCTTTTAACATTTATGTTATAAACCGACTCACCATCAAGATTCAAAATAAATAACCCGTCCTGGAAGGGTGCCAAGCCGTGAAACATATCATTCAAATACAAAGAACAACCATTATTCTTGATATTCGACTCATAGCCTTGCCTCATCAAACATGAAGCAGAAATAATGTTTTGACTGAGCACTTGAACATAATAACAATTATTTAGTTCCATAATGAATCCGGAAGGTAAATGAAGTTGCATCATGCCGACTTCCAACGCAGCAACTCTTGCTTTGTTGCCGACTCGAATATCAACCTCGCCTCTTGCTACGCTCCTAGTTCTTACCAGTACCTGCAACGAGTTGCAGATGTGAATAACTGATCCGGTATCATATACCCAAGAACTATTAGGTGCATCAGCAAGATATATGTCTATAACATTGCAAACAAGTGTACCTGAGTCGGAAGTCATACCTCCACTCTTGGCTTTGTCGTCCAAGTACTTGCTGCAGTTCCTCTTCCAGTGGCCATCCGCCTTGCAGTAGAAGCAAGTGGATCCGGCTGAAGGAGATGGTTTAGTCCCTGAGGAAGCGCTTGGGACCGGGTCCTGAGCCTGCTTTCCTCCTGACTTAGCCTTCTTCTTAGTCCAAGAACTCTTCTTGAACTTAGCCTTATTCTGCACCATCAACACTTGATTGGTGCCCTTCTTGAGATCCGCCTCTGCCTGCTTGAGCATCCCATGCAATTCAGTGAGCTTCTTATCCATACCATGCATGTGGTAGTTCGAAATGAACTGCCCATATGCACTAGGAAGAGAATTCAGAATTATATCTGTAGCGAACTCTTCGCTAATGGGGTAGCCAAGCCTCTCCAAAGACTGCACGTAACCAACCATTTTGATCACATGCGGACTTAGTGGATCACCATCCTTAAGCTTGCAACTCAGCAAAGCCTGAGAGACTTGATACCTCTCAGTCTTCGCCTGAGCTTGGAACATACTTTTGAGGCTTTCGACCATATCGTAGGCCTCAACATGCTCGAACTGCTTTTGCAAGTCCGGTTCCATGTGAGCAAGCATAAGACAGCTAATATCCGTGGACTCATCCTTAGCCCGACGGTAGGCATTGGTGGCTGCGACAGTCGCATTCTCATTCGGCTCATCTGGAAGTGGGTTGTTTAGGACATGGTCCTTCTTTTCTTGTTTGAGAACAATTCTCAGATTTCGATACCAGTTGGTAAAATTAGTGTCGTTCAGTTTATCTTTCTCAAGAATGGTTCTCAACGCAAAACCGGATATCTGAGAGTGACTGCTACTTGGTGCCATGATCTACAACAGAAAATATGCAAAACACTTAAGACATGTATTCATAAAAGAGCAAGCATATTAAACATTTTAATATTTTATGCTCCCACTAGAACCAACACCCCTCCGATGGTTGCTTAGTGATTCAGGATCCTAAATAAGCAAGTCGGCTAGTGAGCTTTAGCATCACCGCTAGCCGCCAAGTGATCTAGGTAGACAACTCCATGTCAATCGCATATCATGCGACTCCTGTTGGACGGGTGGCATCACATGCCCCGGCTCCCATCCGACTTTTCCCCGAGTCCCACAACCATTGTGATAGACCCATCTAGCTTACCGAGTGTTTCTGCAGTAAGAGTCCGAGTCGAACCCACCTAGTCGGAAAGAATTGGCAGCACCTCAATTTTATGAGCCCACTACCAAAAATGTCCGACTTGTGATGGTGCAAACACTGGCGGGAAAACCGACTAGACCTTCTTTGAGGGATTAAATTTTACCGACTATCTAATAGAGGTAAAACAGAGACATAACAATAACACAAAATAAAGCAATTATAATGTGAAATGGTATGGCTCTCTTCATGGCGATCTCCATCTCCACAAAGCCTGTAATCCGACCTGTGCCAACTCTTGTCACTTGCCGTCTTACTCCATGTCGCCGACATGTACAATGCCTTGCATGCCTTCCGGGTTCTCCAAACAGCTACACTAGCTTAGTAAAGTAAATTACATAGGGAATCCGACACGCAGGTCATTATACAATAAAATGACAGCACCTAGGCTCCAGCCGGCTGACAAAAACCGTGATTCGCAGATCACGTATGGATTACACACATACATCACATGCACATGAACCATACCATTCACAACTTCCTGCAAAAACAAGTTATGCATAGATACAATATCTACCGGCGTTGTGAAACTCGCAATGACATCTAAGGCGCTACGACAGGGCGAAGCCGGCGGTCCCTCGCGGGTGCGGGTAGCGCCCGACGATTTTTCCGAAAACGTAGATCTCATCTACGATCCGAACATGGATTCTGACCATCGTTCCGATTCGATCAAACTCTTTGATCTTCGATCACCGCTTCTGGATTTACGTGTCACAGTCTACCCCGATGGAGGAAGCTGACCGGTAGGGGTATGTCGTTCCACGACCTCAGCAATATGATCACGGAAATCAGATCTACCATTCCCCGAGAACAGTTGATCCAATCAACTTCATACAAAACCGATATATCTCATAGATCGACCACCAAACAGCATATAGATCTCATCTACATCCTACCGCATATCACATATGCGAGATCTCGAGCCTAAAACCAGAAGCTATGGCTCTGATACCACTGTTGGGCCACGCAGAGATAAAACAAAAACTTTTCCTCTAACGTGGTGATCCCAAGATCTAGCTAAGGTAGAAGGCCACGAGGTTTACCACTAGACGCACGGTTGCGGATTACTGATGAAGCGCGTCAGTTGATGCAGTGCAGTCCTCACGATCCGATCGTCCTGGTGCTGATCGCACAACACCTCTGCTGGTATCCACACGTACAAGGAGGAGCGCCGGCGGCGAACTTCTAGGTTCGTAACGACGGCTAGACTGCTGTGGAGCTAGGGTTTCCAACACATGGAATGACCTCACTGAACAACGATTAACCTTTCTGGGTTACGGTGCTCCACTATATATAGGGAGTGAACGTGGGCTCTGCTCGCGCGACCCATTCACTAAAGCCCATATAACACTAGTCACCATGAGTCCAACTCACTAACTCAGTCCTAATCTGGTTTAGGTCCAACCCAACCAGATTACAGATTCGGATCCAATCCGAACTTGCTCCCGCTCTTAAGTGTGTGACCCCGCAGGCTCATGGCTACTTGGACACGATTAGAGTCCGACTCACAATCGATCAGTCGGCAGCGGCTCCTAGCAGAACGTGCCGACTCCCAAGTACCAAAGAGTCATGACGACTTGCCTTTCCAATGCGACTTACATCCGAGTCCCTTTTGCCTCACGATATACCTTGTCAGACTATAGGCGAATATATGTCATCCCTTAAATAGTCCGACTCTCTTCTCGATCCGAGATAAGTGATTCACCCGACTAACTCTTAGTTGATTGCCTCGGTTAACACTTAACCGAGTCGTGCATGGCCATGCTTTCCGAATCATATCTCACGAGAGGGCCCAGAGAATATCTCTCCGAGTGGAGGGGCAAAATCCCATCTTGGTTATTCACATCACGCAGCTTGATTCTCAGTCGACCCGAACCCTGCCTTTATAACTGCCCAGTTACGGATCAACGTTTGACAGAACCTAAGTCGGTGATCCTCAACTCGGACTATGCAACAACCTCAGGTCTAAGGATTACATTGATTGAGATATACAAATGACAGCTAGTTCGTTGTACCTCAATATGGGTCAATCCGACTCGCTAAACTCTTTAGCCGAATCTGCGTAAGTTGGAATAGCATCTCCATGCCCATGACAAGTGGAACCGAGTCATCAAGCCAACTTTCACATTGGTCTAAGTTGTGTGTCCAGCACAACCTCAATGACCAAGGATATTTAGTACAAACAACATGAATGCATAGTTCCACAACCGAATCACATATTCAATGATACACATTAGATGTTTATACAAGGACTACTTAATAACTTTATGAATACAATGGGAAATATCATCATACATGATTGCCTCTAGGGCACATTCCCAACAACAAGAAACTTGTCAAGAAACTCCATGAACACCTTGCTCATCATGTTCATGAAATAAGATGGTGCATTGGTCAATCCAAATGGCATCACGGTATACGCATACAATCCATACCTAGTGGTAAAAGCAGTCTTAGGTATGTCTTGCTCTCTAATCTTTAGCTGAAATAGCATGATCGGAGATCAATCTTTGAGAACACACAGGATCCTTCTAGCTGATCAAATAGATCATTGATTCTAGGAAGAGGGTACTTGTTCTTTATAGTCACTTTGTTGAGTGAACGGTAATCTATGCATAGCCTTTGACTTCTAACTTTGTTGAGTGGACATGATGTGGCTCCTGTTCATTTTTTGGGACTGCCGGCGATCCCCGAAGACCGTGCCCATGAGGCCCATGAGATTGAGAGGGGAAGGGAGAAAAGGAGGAGGATATGATGTTGCCTGGATAAAAAGAGTCTTTGAGCCCTTCCTGTCATTTTGGGATGTTCCCCAGTTTCGCTTTCTTGTTTGAACTACTATCGCTAGCCTACGGGCGGTGTTCTTGCATCTCCAACTTTCCCCTTATTCTCCCTATCAGTTGCGTGAGTTGGTTTTGTAATATGGAGACTTATCTGCTTTGATCCCCTAGGTGGATCAAAAAATCTGTGTGACAAAAACTTTTGTGGTATGTTGTTCTGTTATCTGTTGATAACGGAACCCGATCCCTCTCTTTGAGGGATTGTACGGAAAAAATCCTTCTTCTCAACAAACAGAACTGGTGCACCCCAAGACGAAGAACTTGGTTGAATAAATCCTTTCTGCAAATGTTCTCCAAGTTGTTTCTTGAGTTCTTTCAACTCATCAACTGACATATTGTAGGGTCTCTTTGCTATTGGTCCAGATCCTGGCAATAAGTCAATCAGAAATTCCACATCTCTATCAGGTGGCATTCCTGGTAATTCCTCTGGAAACACATCCAGATATTCCTTCACAACTGGTACACCGTCTATGCTAACCCCTTAAGAGAATTTAGCTTACTCCCTTTAGATTCAAAGTTAGATTTGAACCTAATCCGTTTCTTATCCGGGCTTGTGAGTGTAATAGTACGATTGGCACAATCTATTACTCCTTCATACTTAGTCATCCAATCCATGCCCAAAATAACATCTAATACATGGGAATCTAGGATTATCAGACTAACTGGAAACTTATACTTTCCAAATTCTATCACTAGATCATGACATCCAAAATTTACTATCATCTCTCCACCGGGTGAGCTTACTTTAATTGAACACCCAATAGTTTCAGTTGGAAGTCCATTTTTATCAACAAATTCTCTTGATATGAATGAATGCGATGCGCCGGTATAAAAAAGAACAAGTGCTAGAAAAGAATTAAGCTTGAACTTACCAGCCACAACATCAGATTCCTCATAGATTTCTTTCATGTTGATGTGGTTCACTTGTCCCTTCTATAAATGGTTGGGCTTGTTGGCTCCCGCAACCTTCTTCTCTGGGCATTCATTTGCATAGTGCCCAGTTTTCTTACACTTGAAGCACTCAACCTGACTGATGTCCCTTTTTGCAGGCTGACTTCCATTGCCATTCCCACTGTGGTGGCTCTTGTGTCCACTCTTGTGGTTCTTATATCTATCATTGTCATGGCTGCGGTGGTGCTTGTTGACATGTTGACGGTTACTGTTGTGGTGGCTGTTATACTTCCCATGCTTGTGGGATCCAGAACCTCCACTATAATCTCCATGGAAATGCTTGTGAGACAATCCCGAGCTGTGCTTGTCAAAGTGATCCTTCCTCTTCCTGTTCTCAACCTGCTTCATCTTACTTTCCAAGATGGTGGCATTGTCACACAGTGATTGATATGTTGGGACATATGCAACAGATAGTTGCAGGTTCATCTCATCATTCAGTCCCTCGAGGAATTTCTCCTTCCTCTTGGCATCAGTATCATCTTCATTCGGCGCATATCGTGCCAGATTGTTGAACTCCTCAATGTATTCTACCAAACTGCGGTGACACTGCTTCAGATTGTGGAACTCTTTTTCATCACTCCTCATGAGATATTGGCAGTGCGGAAACCATCCTCAAATCTAGCCCAAGTCACATCCTCAATAGGAGTGGTGATTTGGAAGTTGTCCCACCATGTTGCTGCTGGTCCTTCAAGCAGATGTGCTGCAAATCTGACCTTTTTTTCATCTGTGCATCCCACGGTGACCAAGTCCTTATTCTCAGAGCGTATCCAGTCATTGGATACCATGGATCAGTGGTTCCCGAGAACTTGGCTGGCCTCAACCTCAAAAACCTTGTAAGCATGTCAAAGGCTGGTGGGTTGTTTTGATTGTTGTTGTTGTTATTGTTGTTGTTGTTTTGATTCTGATTTGGCATGAATTGGGTCATCATTTGCATGAACTGAGTTTGAGCTGTCATCAACTGCTGCATCTCGGGATTGTTGTTATTGTTGTTTTGGTTGGGATTGGCACGACGGGGAGGCATCTGTGGTTTCAATAAGGATAAGTAATGATATATAGCCTATATATGCTAACATGCACAATACATCACATAGCAACAATCACAAAATAATCAAACACAAAATAAACTTAGAGTTTGAACAACGTAAACAACAAGTTTTTGGAAACAGTAAACACACTAGCAAGTCATCCACATGTTGGATGATCATCGCGACTCGATAAATAAATGGATGATAGACAAATAGATAGCGGAGTGGTCTACACTACTCCTCCATGTCGACCTCCTCGTCCACTAGAGTAAGTCCAGCTGTCTCCATGGCTGTCTTGTACTCCTCTACATTTGTGGTCAAGGCCTCAACCTTCACACGAAGGGCTCTCTTCTGCAAGCGCAGCCTCTGTATCACTCCCTTTGAGTCTCTAGCTAAAGGTCACTGAGCTCTATCTAGGTCCTCATGTCCTTTATCTTCTTGTTTCTGTCCTGCACTCTCTTCTCTTGATTCTTGAACCTCTTGTCTTGGCTCTCGAATCTGGCCTCCATCTCCTTGACGATCTCGTCCTGCTCCATGAAGAGCTTGTCCTTCTCCCTCAACTGAACCTGAAGCTCGTCATTGCTAAGCATGACGTTGGTCCTATTTGTGTCGAGGTGTCTAACGAGGCTCTCTAGGTCCTGGAGGTACAGACGTACAGGCTCAATCGTCTATCTAGTAGCGTCATCATACACTACAGCCTCACCCTGCTCATCATGTCTCCCGAACGAGTGTAAGTAGAGACCCGTGAGCTCGGTGGAGTGTCGTCCACAGAGGTGTCCAAGTAGCTCCTGCATGACTACGTCAAGTCCCTTCTCCTTGTCATCATGCATCAGCTTGAAGGTAATCTCCTCGGTAAGTGGCTCCGTCTGGCGTCCAGGCTGCGAGACTCTAAAGCCCCAAAGATCCTTCCTCTCGAACTTGGTGAGCTAAAGTGCCTTAATACTAGGGAGTGGGAGGTTGAGCACACTAGTGAGCTCCACAAGACGAGAATCGAAACGAGTTCCCTTGAACTCCTCGGTAGTGCTGATAACAAGGCTAGGCATCTATTGCATAAGATAGAGAAAAATTAGAAATAATACAAGTAGAGAGAAAAACACAAGATAGTGAAACAAAAGCCAAAAGCATACATTCAACAAGAAAAACATACAAGTCATGGCATACAAAACCTACCACAAGCACTAAGGTTCAAACATAACTTAGACAAAAACTTGCCATACCACATAGGTTGGTCTGATCAAATTATTAACGTGAGAAAAATGACAAGTGTGGTGGTCCAACTATCGGAGTACGTCATAATTCTCACTCATATGCTAAGTATATGATATCTTCCCTCAGACGTTTTATGGCGGTCTCTAAGTCTTGGGTGTACTTCTTCTCTTCTCTAAGGTCATTTTGGGTGTTGAGCATTCTACACTTGAGTCTCTCACCAAGCTCTTTGATAGCATTCCAAGCTGCATTTCTTGCAGAGTCAAACAATGACGTATACATTGCTAAGTTGGTGATCATGCAGAATCCCAACTCTTTGTGGTTGTCTCCCTTGTTTTTGTATAAGTGGAGTTGCACCCACCAAAATTCCTCTCCTTCATCCATCACTGAAAATCCCTTGTACACGGCTTCACCATGTATTCCCAAGCTAACCATGAGGTTTTTGAGTGCCTTGAGAAACTCCGTCTCACATTCTAAGGTCATGGTCACGAGTGGTCCCTTCTTGACGGCTTCGTTGATGGTGGCCATCTACAAATAGAGATGAGAAAGAAGATTAGAAGAGGTTTACGAGAATAAAATGGCAAGTGTGGAATTTGCAAAGAGTTGCATTTTTCCTAGTGGTTTCCTTAGTCTAATCCAACTTAGGGTCATAATCCTACAGGCAACACAGTGCTCTGATACCATCTGTAAGACCCCACCTTTTAAAGGTAAAGGCCCCTGTGATTGCAATGCTAGTCCCTGGATCAAATGCTAGCATCCACAGTTTAAGATGAAGTACACAGATACAAAGGTCGTTATTACATCGTCATTCTAGATATAACATAGTATTTTACAACTCAATAGCCCAAGGCTAATACATAGAGTTCATAACATAAAGTAAATAACTATAAGTCTTCATCTTCATGTGCCACAGGCAAGCATGTTGAGTGTAGACTCACAACCCTAATATCCATAAGAGTAACCTACAACATCATAAGTTATAGCCACAGTGGGTCAATACATTTGGATTTGTATTGGCAAGTGATACCATAGTAGAGTAGTAGTATCTAACATCTATATGAATTTGGCTAAGTGTAGCTTAGGCTTGCTTTGCTCAAAATAAGGTTTTCCTTATTAGTTGAAAACACTAAGTTTTTGTTTGTCAAAACTCCTAAGGAACCACCAATAGACATTGGTGAACCTTTACCCTTGTTCAACCAAAAGTTTTTAACTTAGAAATTGGGATGAGGAAATCCTTGATAGCTTCAATGTCTTTGATGCTCAAATTGTCCGTTGCCAGGGACACGGCTAAGTACTTAGGTTTTACCCTCTCGAGAGATGGTGCACTTTCCCCACAAGACTCGACATGCATTGAGACGAGACATTTCAGAAGCATTCTCTTAGACCACCATGTACGCGTTCCATCCTATCACCCTACCACCAACTGTCCATATGGCTAAGTTCTTGCAACCTATGTGGTCAAGGCAGAGCCCATATTCCATGTGGTTGCACTAGAAGATTCTCAACACTAAACATCTCAAATACCTTTGTTCCTGGGTGGTTTTCCACAAGTGTGATACACAAGGTAAACCATAGACATGGGCCTTGTCTAACCACTCAACATAAACCATCATACCATTCCACCCAGGTGATTCATTCACATAGTTGTTTTATTAAACAGAACACAAGTCATAGACTTAGCAAAATTTCATAGCATGTATATCCCACCCTTGTTTGCTACTATCTAGGCTAAGCATGATAACATAACAAGTTTTTCTTAACTTAGGGGAATTTTTTTACTAAGACTACATCTACTAGGATTTCCCAAGGCATAGCATATACGTAGCAAAAATCTCTATTCAAGTTCTACTCAAAATATCACTAATGCATAGTCAAAATAATAGGACAAATTATATGAAGCACCACTTGCCTTTCTAGTTGGGGGATTAGCAACAGTCCTCACAATCACAATCACCACTATCAACAAAATCTACACATAAAATCATAGCACCAAATTCACATTCAAATAATTAATCAAAAAATACATGAATGCATGCAAATGCAATGGAATGATTTCCTACACTAAACAAATCAAACTAAACGGTACTGAACACAAAGTAAACTTTCTAAGGTTCAAATAAAACAACTTTCACTCTAAAACAATTTTTAAAACATTTTATATAGTCAAAATAAGCCTAAAATTGGTTCTGCAAATAATCCTATTTTTTCAGAAGCAAAATACAAATTCAAGGCTATTAATGTGTAGGGCTTAATTTTCTGAATCCATTGATATATTATTTGCAAAATTTGGCCAAACAGGACTAAAGATATGAATTTGACAAGTTTAAACATCTAAAAACATTTTCTAGAATTTTGTCTGAACAGAACTGGCCACGTGTCTTAATCTTACTGGACAATACCATTTCGCACGGATCGATCAACGTGAGCCATAGGATCTAAGTCAGATCGTAGGGGCCAGATTGACTAATACCCCTTCGATTAGTGATCTAATCTACGCCTTAGGATCTAGATCTAACGATGCCAGATCATGCGACCATACGCGGGCGGCGCTGATGGCTACTGGCGGCGGCAGCGCTACTGGCTGTGATACTCCGGCGAATCCAGAGGGGGCTAGGGGTGGTGGTATGGCTTACCATCATCGCACGGATGCAAGTATGGTCAAGGTGGACTTGGCTTGGACGGGGGCTTGCTGCTGGGGCCGTGAAAGCTCGTCAGAAAAACTCCCTAGCATCGGGCACGGGTTGGAAGAGACGACGACGACGTTCTAGGTCACCATAGGACAAACAAACGTCATCAGCGGCTGAGCAAGGACACGGTGCACATATGGGCTTGAACTAGAAGGCAAGGGGCACTCGATTTATTACCGGAATTGCTCGCCGGAGATGATTGGTGCCTCGGGTGCTCGCGGTGGTTGACGGAGATGGCGACCTAGGGGGATATAGGATGAACCAGTGGTGTCAGAAGAAGCGCAAAGACCATAGAAACAACCTTTTATGAACGAGGAACAGGGGGGCGCTCGAGGCTCACCGTAATGCCTCACCGGAGTTCGTCGGGTAGCGGCAATTCGAGCTCAAATACAGGCTGCCTGGGGGCGTTCTGGTGATGGGGGTTTAGGGGAAATGGCCGCGGCAGTGTGGTGTTTAAGTAGCCAGCGTAGGGGCTGCAATCGCACTGTGAATCAATGCCAATTGAAGCAAATTCATCGCGGCAGTGATGGGTAAAAATCGGCGGCGACGACGTGGTCTGCGCGCGGGGTTTGGGGATGGTGACTACGTGGCATTGGGGCCACTGGTCAGTGAGCGCGGGGTCAGGTTTGTGCAGATGAGAGAAGAGAGAGGGGGAGGGTGGCCCGAGTGGGCTTGCTGGGCTGGTTCTAGCGCTGGGCCAAATTGGTGGCTCCCTGTTTTTTTCCTTTTCTTTTTCTAATTTGATTTTCAGGAATGACTTTGAACCATAATTCAAACTTTTTTGAATTCAAATCTTTTCTAGATTTTTGTACTGTGAACCTTGCACTCAAAAGTGTAACAAAAACATTTGTTCACTCAAACACACCTTGGTCTTTTGAAAATAAAAACAAAACCATACCTCGTACATTAAATAAAGAGGGGTTAAATATGGTTTTATTTAGGGTTTTGGTTTGAAGATTTTGTGCAAGACAAATACGCTATGATGATATGAATGCAATACATGGTCTTTGCATTTGATAAAATTTGGGATGTTACATCGGGATATCGAGTTTATCATTGAACTAATCCCTGGAATTGGACCCATAGCTCAGAGACCCTATAGTATGAACCCAGTAGAGTCAGTGGAGCTCAAGAAGCAACTGGATGACATGATTAGCAAAGATCTGATACAACCAAGTGCATCGCCATGGAGATCACCTGTTCTGTTTGTGGATTAGAAAGATGGTTCCACCTGTTTATGTATGGATTACCGCAAGCTGAATGACATCACCATCAAGAACATGTAACCACTACCGAAGATAGAAGATTTGTTTGACTAGTTAACAGGTGCTAGAGTGTTTTCTAAGATTGATCTTAGCACTGGTTTTCTTGAACTTCTTGGATAAGTTTATCGTTATTTTCATCGATGACATTCTGATTTACTCCAAGTCGGAAGAAGAACATGAACAACACCTAAGAATTGAAGGGAATATGCCCGAGAGGCAATAATAAAGTGGTTATTATCGTATTCCTTGTTTATGATAAATGTTTATTTTACATGCTATAATTGTATTAATACAGAAACATTAATACATGTGTGTTTAATAAACAAAAAGGAAGTTCCTAGTTATGCCTCTCTTATAAACTAGCTCGTTGATTAACAAGATGATCAAGGTTTCCTGATCATAGACATTGGATGTTGTTAATAACGAGGTCACAACATTAGTGTAATGGTGTGATGAACATTCATCCGAAGTATAGCATTACAATCAAAGTCATTGAGTTTATATTGCTATAAACAAACTATGAAGTAGTCCTAATCCTTAGACCATGAGATCATGCCAATCACTAACACCGGAAGAGTTTCTTGTTGACATCAAACGTCACTTCGTAACTGGGTGATTATAAAGATGGCTTCAGAACTACTAAAGTGTTATGTTGAGAATCATGGATCAAGAGTGGAATTTGTTCATCCCGATGACGGATAGATATGCTCTGGGCCCTCTCGGTAATATCACATTGGTTAGCTTGCAAGCAAGTGATTTGATCACTAGAATGTTATATCACGGGAACAAGAAAAGAGTGCATGTCAGTAACGAGATCAAACTAGGTATGGAGATACCGATGATCGAATCTCGGACATGTAATATATCGTGAAACAAAGGGATTAAGATACAAGTGTAAAAGGCTCCGACGATCACAGGAAAAGTCATCGTTGAATGTGTGGGAGTCAGTATGGATCTCCAGGTCCCGCTACTGATTATTGATCGGAGAAGGGTCTCGATCATGTCCGCATTATTCGCGAACCATAGGGTGACACACTTAAGAGACACCGACATCCATTTGGAGCAAAAGTTTCATGCCGAAAAGAATAACAAGCGCAGGAATTTATTTCACTAGATACCGAAACGGATTTTTGGGTGAAATTGCAGAAAGTGTTTCTGCATGTGAAATGAAATACTAGCAAGGGGTTATTTGTGAATGTTTGTCATTAAAGTAATTGACAAAATTCTGAATAAAATAAAAGAGTTTTATTTAATGAGAGTTGGCATTAAATTTGGTGGAAATTTAATGGGAATTTGAGTGGGTTTTTGAGTGGAGGGAATTGAAAGGCTTTTGTGTGAGTGGAGTGTCCACCCACATGAATGAGGGAGAGGTGGGGGCACCCTCCATGGCCGGCGGCCATGCCCCCTTGGGCTGCCCCTCCTCTCACTTCTCACTCACACCTCCTCGTGAAGGATCTCTCTCCCCCTCTAGAATTTATCCCCCATGGTCTCGGACTAGCGAGATACATGTTCCCGGTGGATATTCGGCAAGAAAGGGTTGTGCTTCCGCTGCATCGCTGGAGCGAGGAGGCGGAGGTTGCCCGGTGTCTTGTACGTGTGTGTGAGCACGGATGCGCTGCTGCTTTGCGGCGCTAGGACTTCCTCTCGATCTTGAGATCGGCAAGGGATCGTCTACATCAACCACGAGTTGAACTCGTTAAGCTTTGTCGGTCTTCAAAGGTATGTTCTCTACGGATATACATCCGCCCGTTGTTTGTATCTAGTAGATAGATCTTGGTACATAGTTCCCATCGTAGGAAATTTTTTGTTTTCTATGCTGCGAACCCAACAGTGGTATCAGAGCCGGATCTATGCGTGGATACTTTACACGGGTAGTACACATATGAGTATGTGGGCGATGATGATCATGTTGTTGCTCCTTTGTTGTAATTTTGGATATTGGTGGCATAGTGGGATGAAGCGGCCCGGACAAACTTTACATGTCCTCGCACATGAGACCTGTTCCACGCTTGACATGCAACTAGTTTGCATAAGTGGCTAGCGGGTGTCTGTCTCTCCTACTATAGTCAATATCTATTTTGCAAGCGAGTTGTCAACAATTTGGTTATACTCGTTGTGGTTCATGTTCGTAGGTAAGAACGGTTCTATCTCGAAAGCCCTAAGCCACGTAAAACTTGCAATGGATAAATTAGAGGCGTCTAGTTTAGATTGTTGCTGGGCTAGTGTTATGATATGGTGATGTTGTAAGTAGAAGTATGAAATGATACTCTTACAACATACATAACGTGTAAACTCCATAGACCTTGGATTTACACATAAAGGTATGATAGTGATCATACCACGGTGCACATGATAGAGATCATATGCGGAACCATATCATTCCACTAATAAACATGTGATGTTTGATAGCATCTTATATTGCTTGTTGGCATTTTATTAGCATAATAAGATGATCCCTCATTTAGATATCAAGATAAAAATGTGTTCTTCCTTAAGTATGCACCGACAATGTTTCGTCGCTTCAAGACATCACGTGATGATCGGGTGTACTTGAATCCACGAGCATATCTCGGGTGTAAGACAGTTACACACGCGAATACTAAGGTTCTTACTTGGCGAGCCTAGCATGTACAGACATGGCCTCGGAACACGGATCGAAAGGTTAAGCATGAGTCATATAGTAGATATGATGCCCATTTGATGCTCGCCTTCGAAGCTACACCGACTCACGTGATGATCGGACTTGGTGTAGTGGATTTGGTTCATGTAATCACCAAAAAGACACGAGGGATGTCGTTTTTGAGTGGGATTTTATTTCTAATTTAGATTAGTAGAACTCAATTTATCATAAATTAAATCAAAGTGAATTTGCATAATTTGTTGTAGTCATTGGCATTCGTTCACCACCTTATGCATAGTTGTAATTGAGATAATAGAACTATAGAATTCTGGATATATAGTTTACGAACTGGTATCGTATTGTGTTGAGTGTCAATCTAAAGTTTAAAGTCCTATTGCAAACTTTCAGCAAAATTCTATTTACTCCGTGAAATTTAATAATTGGTATTAAATCGAGAGTAACAATTCCAGTGTTAGTATCTTAAGTATCATGTTTGCCTATATGATTCTTGATTGTTTTAATATCAAGTTTATCTAGGAGCTGAAAGAATTGTTTCAGAAACCATCATGTGTGGCAGATATAACGATATCTGAAACAATGTTTTGGTTGCAATATGATAGAGTATAATATATGTTCTCATATTGGATGAGAATTTACGAAGGTTGGAGATGCTAGACATCCTAATCATCCAAAAGGGTTTTGGAAAGTAATGTTATACTCACGATTCGCCTTTATAAGCTACAGTAGCTTGATCATGAAAGTCGTCATGATAAGGATGATAGAAGATGTATGTACAGTGTTTACTACACTAAAAGATTACTAAAGAATGGATTTTGAAAGAATACCGATCATTTTGATGATGGTGATCTACTTCAAAGTGCAAGTCCAAAGGTATTATTATTTGAATATACACGCTTTGGACTATGTGTCATGTATATGGTGCCACTTTTGATGTTGGTAGATTCTTTTAAAAAGGAAAAGGAAATGCTGAAAGAGAATCTATAAAATATATTTGGCAGAAAAGAAAGGATTGGAAATATCCAATTTAGGTATATATATGATATACATGTTATGGTTGTATTCTTTGCTTGTTAAACAATGTGGTTCTTGGGTATTGGATACCAAATTGGTTGGTATGAAATGTCATACAGAACGACGCAATTCATGAACCACAATGGCCTAAGTAACTAGCAAGAGAATATGTGATGATGTTCATAGAAAACAAACAAACCGTTGTTTGTATTTCTCGTTGACATCAAGGCTTGACTTCAAGATTTGTTTTAATAATTATTATTTGAATCAGGTATTATGAGAACAAAGGTTGTTCAAATAATTACCGTGTTCCATATTAGATGGATGATTTACAAATCTAGTTGGAGAAATCACATCCATAAAACCTAATGCTAAAATGTCGCAAGACAAATGATTGAAAAGATCACTTACGAAGTGACATCGCTGTTTAAATTATATTGGAAAGAAAATATGAAGAATCTCCATATTCATGGATTTTTGGAGTCTTTTATTTGATCAAGTGACGCTTGTGAGACTTTCCACGTGATAATTAAAACTTCGTTCAAAGGCCAAAGAAGAACGAACGACTAAATTATTGGAATTTATACATATCGATGTATGTAGTCCATTATGTGTAGTCGTAAGCGATGGGTTTCAACTTCATATACTTTCTTCGGAAATTTGAGTGAATATTCACTTAATGAGAAAGAAGTGTGAAATATTTGAAAATGTTCAAAGACTTTCAAGATGAAGTGAAAATCATTGTAACAAGAAAATAAATGGTTTATGATTTTATCATAAGGGATTTATTTGAGTTACAAGTGTAACAAGAAAATAAATGAATTATTATTTTATCATAAAGGGATTTATTTGAGTTGCAAGTTTAGCAAAACACCTAGATTTACATCTCCCGAAACACCATAGGAGTATGGAGTGTTTGAGATTTGTAATGAAACCTTGTTTTACATGGTTGGATCAAAGGTGTTATTTATAAAACTGCCATTATGTTTTAAAAAGATTAAAGCTTTAGAGACTACCGCTTTTACACTGAAAAGAGCTCCATCTTGATCCGTTGAAATGACACCATGGAAGTATGGTTTGGGGTAAAACCCAAGTTGTCATTTCTTAAATTTTGGTATGCTAAACATAAGTAAGATGTTTACAATCAAAGTCGGATGAGCATGTCTTTGTAAGTTATTTTGAATAATAATTGGTTATTTCTCCATAACACCAAGGACAAAAGGGTTTGTCGCTTGAAACGTGAAGTTTCTTGGAGAAGGATTTTTTCGTAAAAAGTTAAGTGGGAGGACAATAGAACTTTGATAAGGTTAACGAACCTTAGCTATATATGCTGAGTTGCGCAGCGCCGGAAATCGTTCCGAAGGCTGCCATAATGCTCATAGCTTATGTGCCTCAAAGGTTGTGGTCACGAAGATCTAAGTTTCTATTGAACCAAGTAGGTCGATTAAACAATCAAATGCTAAGATTTGAGAGTAAATCATTATTGTTTGACAATGATGAACCGAGTACATACAAAGAAGCGATGATGGGCCCTGACTCCGTCAAATGGCTTGAAGGCATAAAATCCGTGATAGTTCCATACACGAGAAATCAAGTTTTGAACTTGGAAGACCCTCCAGAAAGGTCTAAAAACCTATCGGTCGTATTTGGATCTATAAAGAAACAGACATGGATGTTTCACATCTATGAAATAGTCGACATGTCGTAAAGTATTTTACGACAATGTTCAAGGAGTTGACTATGACAAGATTTGATCTTTCATAGCGATATTTAGTCTGGACGGATTAAAGTAGCAACCACTACATATAATTTGGTATATGGTAGATGAATAAACAAAACAAAGTTCTTCTAATAGAATGGTTACCTAGGACGTGTACATGACACGGTCCAAAGGGTTTTGTTAAATTCAAAGGATGCTAAAAGGGCATGCAAACTTCAATGGTTGAAGTAAGCATCGCGGAGTTGGAATCTTCACCGTGATGAAAAAGGAGTTTTCATCTAGAGACGATGAAGATGCTTGCATTTGCAAGAAATTAAGTGGGAGCGCTGAGACATATTTCTAATACATTATGTGGAGGACATCTTGTTGATTAGAAATGATGTATCTTTTATTGACCAAAGGTTAAGAATTTCATTTCGATGAAAAACTTAGGCAAAACCCGAATATTTAGCATGAATGTCTATAGTGGATAGATTGTGATGCTAATATGGTTGTGCCAAACGTACATATATGAAATATTGAAGGAGTTCAATATAGAAACAACAAGAAATGGTTCTTGTCGCATGGAAAGGAATTGAATCAAGATTCCAGTGTATCGACACTTGATAAGTGAAACAAGATTCAAGTGCTTTGACACTTGATGAGTAAAATCACAAGAATGATTTGATTAATCATATCATGATATGTACACATCCAGATATGTCCTATGCTCTAAGTGTTATGAGCATATACCAGAATGAATCATAAAATGATCATTGGACGATAGTAAGGACATTCTTATCATCTTTTGGAAGAACTAAGAATATATTTGTGTAGAGGTGACAAACAATTACAAATAGTTCATTGTAAAGCGTTACATTGATACTAGGTTTGTCACAAGATACAAATTAAGTTTATCTCAATTTAAACTATGGGTGGCACAATGTAATGGAAAGGAGTTTCCATGATGGATTTGGAAGAGTTCCAAAGTTAAGACATTGTGACGAATACTACAACAAAAGGCTAAGTATATGACTGCTATAGTAGCAGCAAAGGAGGGCATTTGTGTCAAGTAGTTTGTTATCAAACTAAGGTGTGGTTCGCAATGGGCTAACACTAAAGATATATTGTATGGCAATAGTATTGACATGATTTAACCCCAAGGAACTAAAGGTCTCACCGAAAGACAAAATTTATACAATGCCATCTCATTGGAGAATGAGTGATGCGTGAAGATGCAAAGACATGCAAATACACACGGACCTGAAAGCGTCAGATCCGTAGATTATGTTAACCACTTGCAGTTGCGTATATGGAACACCAGAAAGCCATATGTGTTCAATACGCAAAGTTTTCAAACTAGATTATTGTCTCTAGTGCAAGTGGGAGACTGAAGGGAATATGCCCGAGAGGCAATAATAAAGTGGTTATTATTGTATTCCTTGTTTATGATAAATGTTTATCTTACATGCTATAATTGTATTAATACAGAAACATTAATACATGTGTGTTTAATAAACAAAAAGGAAGTTCCTAGTTATGCCTCTCTTATAAACTAGCTCGTTGATTAACAAGATGATCAAGGTTTCCTGATCATAGACATTGGATGTTGTTAATAACGAGGTCACAACATTAGTGTAATGGTGTGATGAACATTCATCCGAAGTATAGCATTACGATCAAAGTCATTGAGTTTATATTGCTATAAACAAACTACGAAGTAGTCCTAATCCTTAGACCATGAGATCATGCCAATCACTAACACCGGAAGAGTTTCTTGTTGACATCAAACGTCACTTCGTAACTGGGTGATTATAAAGATGGCTTCAGAACTACTAAAGTGTTATGTTGAGAATCATGGATCAAGAGTGGAATTTGTTCATCCCGATGACTGATAGATATGCTCTGGGCCCTCTCGGTGATATCACATTGGTTAGCTTGCAAGCAAGTGATTTGATCACTAGAATGTTATATCACGGGAACGAGAAAAGAGTGCATGTCAGTAACGAGATCAAACTAGGTATGGAGATACCGATGATCGAATCTCGGACATGTAATATATTGTGAAACAAAGGGATTAAGATACAAGTGTAAAAGGCTCCGACGATCACAGGAAAAGTCATTGTTGAATGTGTGGGAGTCAGTATGGATCTCCAGGTCCCGCTACTGATTATTGATCGGAGAAGGGTCTCGATCATGTCCGCATTATTCGCAAACCGTAGGGTGACACACTTAAGAGACACCGACATCCATTTGGAGCAAAAGTTTCATGCCGAAAAGAATAACAAGCGCAGGAATTTATTTCACTAGATACCGAAACGGGTTTTCGGGTGAAATTGCAGAAAGTGTTTCTGCATGTGAAATGAAATACTAGCAAGGGGTTATTTGTGAATGTTTGTCATTAAAGTAATTGACAAAATTCTGAATAAAATAAAAGAGTTTTATTTAATGAGAGTTGGCATTAAATTTGGTGGAAATTTAATGGGAATTTGAGTGGGTTTTTGAGTGGAGGGAATTGAAAGGCGTTTGTGTGAGTGGAGTGTCCACCCACATGAATGAGGGAGAGGTGGGGGCACCCTCCATGGCCGGCGGCCATTCCCCCTTGGGCTGCCCCTCCTCCCCTATATAAGGAGCCCCTCCTCTCACTTCTCACTCACACCTCCTCGTGAAGGATCTCTCTCCCCCTCTAGAATTTATCCCCCATGGTCTCGGACTAGCGAGATACATGTTCCCGGTGGCTATTCGGCAAGAAAGGGTTGTGCTTCCGCTGCATCGCTGGAGCGAGGAGGCGGAGGTTGCCCGGTGTCTTGTACGTGTGTGCGAGCACGGATGCGCTGCTGCTTTGCGGAGCTAGGACTTCCTCTCAATCTTGAGATCGGCAAGGGATCGTCTACGTCAACCACGAGTTGAACTCGTTAAGCTTTGTCGGTCTTCAAAGGTATGTTCTCTACGGATATACATCCGCCCGTTGTTTGTATCTAGTAGATAGATCTTGGTACATAGTTCCCATCATAGGAAATTTTTTGTTTTCTATGCTGCGAACCCAACAAGAATCATCCTTGGAACCCTTAGAGAGCATCAATTGAATGCCAAGTTCAGCAAATGTGAATTCTGGTTAAAGGAAGTAGGATTCCTAGGACATATCTTGTCAGCCGGAGGAGTTGCCATCGACCCTACCAAGATTAAGGATGTTGAAGAATGGAAAGCCCCAACTACTCAAACCGAAGTTCGTGCATTTATCGGATTGATAGGATATTACCACAAGTTTGTTGAAGGATTTTCAAGCATCACAAGGCCGATGACTCAGCTATTGAAGAAATACAAGAAATTTGAATGGACGGACAAATGTGAAACAAGTTTTCAAGAACTCAAGAAGAGATTAATTTCAGCCCTAGTTTTGATGATGTCGGATATCACGAAGCCCTTTGACGTATATTGTGATGCATCCAAGATTGGTATCGGATGTGTGCTGATGTAAGAAGGCAAAGTAATATCCTATCTTTGTCAACAACTAAAGCAACATGAACAGAATTGTCCAACCCATGACTTTGAACTGGCAGCCATAGTTTTAGCCTTGAAGACATGGCGTCATTATCTCATGGGTAACCGCTGCGAGATTTATTTAGATCACAAGAGTTGGAAGTACATTTTCACCCAGAAGGAGCTGAACATGAGGCAAAGGAGATGGATAGAGTTAATCAAGGATTATGACCTTGACATTGACTACCACCCTGGAAAGGAAAATGTGGTAGCAGATGCCCTTAGTAGACTGCTGTGTAGATTAAACACCATGATTATGAAAGAGCAGCCAAGTTTGCTTAAGGAGTTGGAGGATTTTAGAATGGAGCTGGTGAGCAAAGGATTCCTAGCCAGTATTGAACTTCAAGCCACTTTGATCAGTCAGATAAAGGAATCTCAGAAAGTAAATGCCAGTATCGACGGAATTAAGCGTCGTATCGGTACAGGGAAGGTACCCGGATTCACGGAAGATGAAGAAGGAATTCGGTGGTATAAGGGAAGAATCTGTGTGCAAGCAGATTCTGAGTTGAAACAAGTTATTTTGCAAGAGGTCCATGATACTCTTTATTCTATCCACCCGGGAGGAATGAAGATGTATCAGGATTTGAAGGAGCAATTTTGGTGGCACAAAATGAAGAGAGAAGTCGGAAGCTATATCGCCAAGTGTGATATCTGTTAGAGAGTCAAAGCGGAACACCAGCGACCCGCAGGACTTTTGCAACCTTTGCAAATTCTAGAATGGAAATGGGATTCAGTTGGAATGGATTTCATCACTGGTTTGCCTACCTCTAGTAGGGGAAATGATTCTATTTGGGTCATAGTGGATAGACTTTCCAAAGTATCTCATTTCATACCAGTCAAGACCACTTATCAAAGCTTGAAGCTACTAGAGTTGTACATTGCTAGAATAGTCAGTCTACACAGAACCCGTAAGACCATATTATCAGATCGAGGAACCCAATTGACCTCAAGATTTTGGAAGAAAGTCCAAAAAGGATTAGGAACCAAACTGAACTTTAGCATAGCTTACCACCCGCAGACCGATGGACAAACAGAAAGAGTAAACCAAATACTCGAGGATATGTTGAGAGATTGTGTATTGGAATATGGATCTAAATGGGAAGACTTCCTGCCTTTCGCAGAATTCTCATACAACAACAGCTATCAAGCTAGTTTGCAAATGGCCCCATTTCAGTTTTTGTATGGAAGTTAGTGACGTACCCCCCTAAATTGGTCGCAAGTAGGAGGGAGTCAGATATTCGGACCAGACATCCTACGAGAAGCCGAAGAGATGGTTCACAAGATCCGTGAGCACCTTAAGACCGCTCAATCCAGACAGAAGAGTTATGCTGACAAGAGACATCGAGACCTGGCCTTCAATATCGGAGACTTTGTTTATCTCAAAGTATACCCCTTGAAAGGAATACATCATTTCCAACTCAAAGGAAAGCTTGCACCCAGATATATTGGATCCTTCAAGAGTTTAAGTCGCCGAGGAGAAGTATCGTATCAGATAGATCTGCCGAAAGAGATCCCAGCCGTTCATGATGTGTTTCATATCTCATTACTTCGGAAATGCTTAGAAGTTCTAGAGAAGACAGAAGTTTTCAAGAACATCGATCACCAAGACGTGGAGATCAACGCGTACTTAACCTATCATGGAGTAACCGTTCGTATTTTGGAAGAAGCTTTTAGAACTACCCGGAACATGAGTATCAAGTTTCTCAAAATTCTGTGGAGTAACCATACTAAAGAAGAAGCCACCTAGGAATGAGAAGATTACATGAGGAGAAAAGTTTCCCAATCTCTTTAGTTCCTAGTTTTTCCTGAATCTCGTGATGAGATTCTGTTTAAGGCGGGAAGGTTTGTAACATCTCAAAATTATTAATGAGGATTTCAATTTCTAATCAACCAAAATTTGGGTTAACAAAAGCTTTTAATTATTAAACACTATTATAAATGCATGTCTGTTATGAATGTGTATGAATGTTTGCAATGCCATGTTTGATTGTTGTAAATGATGAGAAATGGTTTAAAGATCAAAACCGTATCATCTAGGTCAAAGCCAAACCAGATCAAACCAAAAGAAAATCAAAATATGAAGCATATGACCTAATGGTCATTTTTGCAAAAGTTAACACCTAGCTCCCTTTGAGCATCTCTAGAAACTAATTTCAAACAGAAACACTTCCATTTCTTTTCTCACCTTGCTACACCAAGTATCACTAAACATAATGGAGCTTTCCAACCTTGTAGAAAAATCCAAATCCATTTGTGAGGCAATTCAAAATTGAATCTATCTTATGCATCAAGATAGTCATTTTTGGAAAACCACTAAAATCTTCACCACTTAGCAAACCCTTGCACCAGAGACTACCAAGCTTATGACCAGCACACCCACCAAAATTAAGTTCAAAATATGAAAGTTTAGTTCTTGTGGCCATTTGATCAAACACTTGGTGATCAAAGTACAACCTCACCAACTATCTACTGTTTTGATCAATCTTTTGATCATCTTTGTGACCTCACTGAGCTCCCATGACGTGCCCTTAACTCACCCAGTACCAGCCCATGAATTTGAGCTCATCTCACTCACCGTTTTGACCAGTGCATTGTGTACCTGAGCTCACCCTTTCCACCCCAACATGGACACGCTGCCATAGACCGCGCCACCCTCGCCCATGATGTCTAGGAGGTAGCCGTGACCTCACCGCCCCTGCCTGTGCATGCCTCGACCAACGACCGCCCGCGGAGACGCAAGCGCAGCCGCGCCCATTTAACACTCGACCATGCTAATCACCCCGCCAGAGCGCCGAGCAATCCCACTCGCACACGCCGTGCCTCGATGTCGCCTTGCGCCAATAATTTCGCCGCGACTCCAGCGGCCGCATAGACATGCTCGTTTGACCCCGTGAGCCCCATGACCACCATATGCCATGACGAATGCCGACGGTACCGCCGCAGAGCATGGATATTCTAGAACCATGGAGACCGCACCTTTCTGAGCCACTATTGGCATGACGACCGCCCTGAAGCATCGTGTCAACATACACCCCTTGCCATGCTGATAGCTCACTGTAACAACATCGCCGACGAGCCCGAGCCATGCCGTCGTGCCTCCTTTGCCGAAGTATAAATAGAGCCCTCCCCCTGCCTCAGAACACACACCATTCCACTCCTCTCTCACCCAGCAACCTCTCTGACCCATCCCTGGAGCAAGGCGAGCACCACATCACCGGAATTTCACCGGAGCTCGCCGCTGAAGTGGAGGAAAAGAGCCGGCACTAGGAGCTGCTGTGACCACCAGTCAAACCGTCGCCATTGACTTGATCATTCGCCCACCTTGCCGGACCTAGATGGATCCCTGGTAAGCCCAGAGGACGCCCGCCATAGCGCTAGGGTTCAGTCTCGCGCGCCTCGTGCGACAGAGACAACGACTCAGAGCCGTCGATCGCGCTCTAATCATGCGGCCCAGATTACAGGATATCCTTTCATTTTAACTGATCCACTGACATGTGGGACCAACCCTGGTGCAGCCCACAGCGCGCGCGTCGTGTACTTGGGCCAGCCAGTTAACATTCCTGGGCGAGCCCGTAGATTTAAACTTCGATTTTTCTTTTATTTGAAAATCCCATACTATAGGTAACTTTAAAAATCAATTCAGAAAGATTCACTAAACCAAATTGAATGAAACCAATTTTGTTAGCAAGCTTATGAAAGTCTCTCAACACTCCCATTGGATTCAAACCGTTTGAAAGTATATATCACCTTCAGTAAAAATAACAAGACATTAGCTTTTATTACTTCAAACTTTTTTCTAAAATCAACCATAAATGCTTTTGAGTTGTTTCCAACTCTCAAAAATCACCTTGGACATGACCTATCTGAATATGTAAAAATATATAATTTTGCATACAGTAGTCCTGGACCAAAATTAAAGAATGGCCTTATAGTCATTTCTAGGCACATAAATATTATTAAATGGCATTGTTAAACTTTACAATTTGGTCCAATCACTTTAAATCACATTCCCAAGTATTGTAATATGTGGTGATGACATGTGTCAATATGATCCCATATTTTAATTGGAGAATATTAAATATTAAGTAACTTTTCAATGAGTAGAAATTACTTTTCTAAAATAAGATAAATCAAATCCTGTCACCCTTTTCTTGTAATAATAGAGATGGTGCTAGATCATCTAGGGTGACTCCTTGTGTGTAAATAGAAATATTAAGTATTGTTTAGTGATTGTATATCTCGTATTTGTTTTTATACGCTAGTATTAATCCGGGCTACGAGGAGGAAGAATTCTATGAAGAAGAGGAAGAGAACTTCGACCACCTTACCAACCAAGGCAAGCAAGCTAAGATAAACCATGCAAGCTATACTATGCAAGATAGAACTATGCATGCACCTTTGTTACCACCTTGATTATACCAATCACAAGTTTTACCAGCAAGCCTTTTCGCTTTATCCTTTTTTCAAAGTTGTTCAAGTAGTTAATTAATTGGTGATTAGTGGAAAGTTAGGAAAGATGTCATCAAGATCTTGGAACTTGATGTAGGTAGCTACACTTGATTAGAACCCCTCAATAGTGACACCCTCATTGATAGATGCTAGTGCTAAACTAATCTTGATCACTATAGATGGGAACAAATGATTATGAAAACCTTGGAATGATGAGTCATTCTATTGAAATGTTTTGACATGTGTTATGGACACAATGAGTTGAAGATGATGTTGAATGAAGCATGTCCTCTAACCTTGATAAAAACTGATGGTTGGGTTCGGATGCGACACCATTCCAAATTTTACCGTACAACCACAATACCCGAGTTTTGGTAGGGCTTAATTGGAAGTTTATGTGTCTTAGTATGGGTTCCCTCGCGGAATACCTTGTGAATATGAATGCCCACCTGTGCAGTTCCTAGGATGATAGATGGTCATGGCTGGGAGGCCAAACTCATAGGGGAGGTGCCTATACTAGGGTGTGTAATTGAAAGGTTAGGATTGATTATCCCCATACAAAGTATGATGATTGAGGGTTATCCCTGACGAATGTATCGAATGTTGTGGTGAAAGTGTACCACCTCTGCAGAGTGTCAAACTATTCGAATAGCCATGTCCGCGGTCATGGACAGTTGGATGGCCATACTGTTCCGTTGTCAGATGTTTTCAAAAATGACTTGTGACTTGAAGTATGACTTTGACTTGATCCCACAAGGTTGCAGATATGAAACTAGGTTCCCACTTAAGTAATCTAGACAACTAAAGTTAGGTCTTCACTACTAAGTATCTCTGAAGTAAAATTTGGCTTATTACAAACAAACCTAGAGCTTAGGATTCCTACTAGAATGGTCTTACTGCTTTAGTGATAGTCTGCGAGTACTTAAAGAGTACTCATGGCTTTGTCCCTGGCTATTCCCATGGCTAGACTACGAAGGAGGGTACGAGGAGGTTGAACAGCAGGATGCCTACGATAACTAGGATCATCTCCCATCGTCAGCATTGTCTGTGACTCTAAAGATGGAGCCCCGACTACGCTATTATTCCACTTCTTTGATTTGTAATCAGACTTGATCATGAGATTAACTATTTGTAAGACTATTATGGTTTGTAATGGATGATGTACTGTGCTACCAATTCTGTTAGGTCACACAAAAATGGTAATCATGGGATTGTGATGTACGACATAATAGGCATCTGGGATTAAAAATCCGGGTGTTAACACTTGAGATCTTTACTTCCTAGAATTCTCTGCCGCCACTACTCCCATCTGATTTCTAGTCCGTTGGCTTTGTGCTCGCTTTAGGTAATCTCGGTTTTCTTCCCGTGTCCCCTTTCAAATGATTATCGCATATAAGTAGACCAAGGCCACTCCAAAGGGGGAGACCTACTCCCCAAGCGCGCGAGAGAGGCCCATCCAGTCCTCATAACATCTAACTTTGTCAATGAGGAGGGTCTCCTCAAGATTCACCACCCGGTGTCTAGAACTCATGACGAGTGGGGAGCGACCACCATCTTCCTGGGGCAATGATAGCCCCGAGGCTCATAGCTTCCACATATCCTCTCTCCTTGTATCACCTTCAAGCGGGGGGTCATTTCCCTTCAACCCTTTCTTACTTGAGCTCCTAGAGCATTATCAAATCCATGTGCTACACTTGACCCTTGGATCCACTGCCTTGGCTATCATCTTTGCATTTCTTTGCGAAGCCTTCCTCGGAGTGATTCCTACGATGGACCTCTTCCGACATTTTTATCATATGTGCCTCATCATAGAGGACCAGTGCTCGAGGTGCATAGCTTTAGTCACACCCTAATAGCCTACAAGAACACGGGTTCGTCAGAGCATGTTTTCGTGGAAGTATTAGTTCCAGTTTTTATATCTATCCCAATAAGGAGCTTAGGAAAATGTCTTTCTGAGGCACTTCTGTCGCACCCAAGGTGTAATGTTGTCTTGGGTGAACTGACAGAAAGTGTTGATAGTGGAAATGGATGATTGAATAAGATAGAAGATTTAAGTAATGAACGGTGCTAGAAGTAATCAACATAAAAGTAAAGTAAGGAAGTTGTTCAGCATTCCTGCAGATGAGAAGTTAGGCATAGAGATAAACGGTTCATGGTGATAGTGAATGTGCCAGGTGTATAAAGTGGGATAAGTGACTGTGATACTTCTTATTCATATGTGAGTAGGCAAGCAACCCATATACTGACTAGGAGTCCTCTTGGTAGATTCTTCCCAATCCCAATGAGCAATCTGTCTTTTAACATAATAATGGTCAGCGCATTATTAAAGGTCTTTTGACCATATCAAGTCTTTAAGATCGGTGGTTCTTTGTAATCCTCGGGTAATACTAGATCCTCTTTCATATCGGCCGTGTCAGTCGGGGGCCCTGTTTCTCTAGTAAACAAGTTCATACCTATGAGATCTCGGGAACATGTCATCTGGGCCCTTAAATTGGACAACAAGCATTAGGCAAACATAGATAGTCATTCTCACCATATAATAATCACAAATATATGAAATCAAAGGAGGAACAAAACATCTTCGAGAAATTTCTCCTTTCTCTTAGCATCTGTATCAACTTCATCTGGTGCATAGCGTGCCAGATTGTTGAATTCTTCAATATACTCAGCCACACTGAGGTGACGCTGTTTCAGATTGTGGAATTCCTTTTTCTTCAAGTGCATCACTCCAGGTGAGATGTGAGTTGTACGGAAACCATCCTCAAAAATAGCCCAAGTCACATCCTCAAGGGGAGTGGTGATCTGAAAGTTGTCCCACCATGTTGCTGCTGGTCCTTCAAGTAGAAATGCTGCACACCTAACTTTTTCTTCATCGGTGCAGCCAACAGTCACTAAGTCCTTATTCACCGAACGTAACCAGTCATTGGCTTCCATTGGATCAGTTGTTCCAGCGAACCTTGCAGGCCTAAGTTTCAGAAACCTGGTGAGCATATCATGTGCTGGAGGATTATTCTGATTGTTGTTGTTGTTGTTGTTGTTGTTGTTGTTCTGATTCTGATTCTGTATGAACGTGGTCATCTCCTGCATCAGTTGTGTCTAAGCTATCATCATCTGCTGCATCTCAGGGGTGATATTGTTGTTGTTTTGGTTGGGGTTGGCACGACGGGGAGGCATCTGTTGGTTTGATAGGGATAAGTAATGATGGATAGGTCTAAAGAAGTCTTAACACACAACTCAAAAACAACCAAGTTCAATCAAACAATCAAGCAATCAACAAGTAACTATTCACTTATCAACTTATGAGATTAACTCATGAGTTGAAGGAAACAACAAGTTTTTCTTGAAATAAATAACTTAGTATGGTCATACCTCATAGGTCAATATGATCCATACACTAACATGATATCAATGTTTTTGGTAGGCAATCTAATGTCTCTTGGTTTTCACTTGTAGTCCTTAGTGATGTCTAAGTTGAAGTCCTTGGTGAAACTAAAGTGGAAGTCATTGGTCATGGTGAAGGCTTTGTCCATCAAGTTGAAAAGGAAGAGATGTAGAATTCAAAACCAAAAGGTTGAGGAAAGAGTTTACAAGATTGTTTGTAAATAAGTTTTGGAACAAATACAACTCCTATTTTTCTAAGGGGTCTTGTCCAATCCTAGGGTTACAATCCTACAGGCAAAACCTGGCTCTGATACCATCTATAAGGTTCCCAACCTTTAATAAGGTAGAGATCCCTGTGTTTACAATGCTAGTCCCTGGATCAATTGCTAGCATCCACAGTTAAGATGTAATATCAAGAAACAAAGGTCATAATACAATTTTATAACTAGGAATAAAATAATTTATTACATCTTACATAGCTCACTTGGCTATCACATTACAATGTAGCAGAATATCTATATAGCATGGAGTCCTTCATCTTCAAAGTGCCACAGGCAATCATGTTGGTTGTAGACTTGTAATCCTATTCAACAAACTTCACTAACATCAAACAAACCTGCAACATAATAAGTTGCAGCCACAAGGGTCAATACATTTGAATTGTATTGGCAAGTTTCACTACTATGTAGAATTTAAGTGGATCCTATCATTACATGCATATTTGGCTAAGTGGGGTTTAGGCTCATTTGCAGAAAGCAATATAGTTTTATCCTATCTTTTCAAAATAGTTTTTGATCTTTTGTCAAATCTTTCTGAACTCCTTGGAAAACTCCAAGTGCTTCAAAATCCCTTGTTGTCACCATCAAGTTTTACTTTGAGAAATTGGAATGTCGAAATCTTCCATAGATTCAGGCCTTAGTTGCTCAGAATTGTCCATAACCGGGGACACGGCTAAGTACTTAGAATTTTGATCTTCTGCAGAAGTTGTACACTTTACCCACATGACACAATCTCGTCTTGATGCCACCAGTGGCTGTTGGATAAGTACTTACCAAAATGGAGTACTGGCAGATCGAGAATGTGACAAAGTCTTTCCATAGAAGTCCTCCCAATACACAATGCTAGCTTCTCAACCAGGCACCAATGTAGGGATATATTTCCCTTACACAATTCTAGTTAACCTGAAGATGCCAATGCATGGGTCTTCCACTATGTAGTTGACTAAGCCAGAGCCCATTTAGCATGTGGCTGTACACGGAAGCCATTGTACGAGAAACATGTTCAATCTCTAAGTCCCTGGGTGGTCTTCTTCTAGTGCACATCCAAAAAGATAGCCATATAAACATGGTTCCCTTTGTTGCCACCTTGTCCAAAACTTGAGTATCCTTGTCCACCCAGGTGGTTCATTGAATACTTGTTTTATTATAGAAAACATATATCTTTTCAACACTTCATATAATCATATCATGTATCCCATCCCAAATATATAGCAGGGCTAAGCATACTACAACTACATTGTTTTCACTAAGGAAGATATAAGGGTATCCTAATAGGATTTAGCATAGCATAAAATGTAGTAGTCCTTATCATGCATGTTACAAATATCCACTAAGTGTAATGAAAATAGTAGGACATGGATGATAATGTCACTTGCCTTTTTAGTAGAGAATGTTGGTTCACTTCTTGATCTTGCAAATATCACACTCTTCTAATTCCACTACAATTCAATCAAGCAAACACAAATTCAACTAGCATTCCAACCAATTTATCACACATAAAATAATAGAAACAAGGCAATGCATGCAAGCATGCAAAAGATGGTTTTATTTAGAAAAGTGGTTTCTACTAGGCTCTAAACATTTTAAAGCTCAAAGTGGTCATTTACTAAAGTGGTAAATCCGTTTGCAAAAGGTTTCATCTCATAAACCAAATATTATGATAAGGTGATATTTTATGTAGTTGAAAATATATTTTAGCAAAGTAATGACTTTATATGGTTCATCAAATATGTTCTTAAATCTCAAAACTTGGTGTTTAGGGTCAGAAGGTTTGAATCAAATCATTTCCCAAAGGTTTTACCTAAAATTCATTTCTAAACCATAAACAATATTTTTATTTGACTAGAAATGTGCTAATTCAAATATTTACTCCTTAACTTCACAAAATACATTTTTTTAAATCCATAAGTTGGTTCCTATGGTCAGTAGGTTCATAAAAATCCAATTTGCAAAGATTTCATCTTAAAATTATATCTAGAACAATTTTTATATTCAAAATAAGCCTACACATGTTTCTGCAAATTCAACCAATTTTCCAGAAGCAAAACATTAAAAAAAGCACATGGTTGCAAATTACTTGTCTTGCTGAATCCATTGATATAAAATTTGCAAAATTTGGACGTGTAGAACTAAAGTTATGAATTTTACAAGTTTGCAAATCTAATAGAACATTTTCTGGTTTTTATTCAAACATACTGGCCACGTGTCTTATTCCTATTCGCTAGTACCGGTTCGTTTGGATCGAGCTGTTCTGACCGCAGGATCTCACTTAATCGCACGGCACAGATCACACGTACCCCTTCGTTTAATGATTCTATCCTAGCCAACGGATCGAGATCCAACGGACCACAGCTGCTCGACCAAGATCTGGCGGCGCTGGCGGCGGCGGACAGCGGCGCACGCTCTGTCAGTGTCGTTGCCGACGAACCAGGAAGCAAGAGGGGGAACGGAGGTGCTCACCGTGCTCGCGTGGTTATGGTGAAGCTCAACATGGCGGTTGTTCGTCAAAGGGCACAAGGATTCCAAAGGGATTGCTCGCCGGAGTTGCTGCGGCGGCGGTGGCGCTCGGGTGATGACGAAGCCGAGGCTATGGTGCTCGCGGGGGCTAACGAGCGGCACTGGGAGATGCGCCAGGAGGTGGAGAGCAAGTCTACGTGCAGTGGGAGGCGAGGCGCGGCGAGGTGTGCCCGGAATCGGTTGGGGAAGCTCGTCGGAGCAGTGGCGTTGCCGGCAGAAATCCAGGCAGCCTGGTGGCTCCGGTCGTGTGAGGGTTGAGGGGAAAGAAGGAGGGAGCATGGGCGATTAAGTACGGTGTAGTCGCAGGAGGAGTGATGGTTGCAATAACGCGAATTGATCGCCGCAATCAAGGGCAGCAACGGCGAGGGGTACGTGGTCACGGGGTTGAAGACGATGTGTTGGCGGTAGGGTCATGCCGTCAGCGAGAGTGAGAGAGGGGGCATGGGGTCCAGTCGTCAGTGACTTCGCGTGTGAGAAACTGAGTGAAAAACGGTTCACTGCGGGGAGAGAGCTAGTTGGGCTGGACTGGGCCTGCTGGGCCTGTTGGCTGGGTTGGGTTGATTCATTTTTTTATACCAAACCTTTTTCTTTTTCTGTTTTGAATTTCCTGATTTGATTTTCATTCAAACAATTCAAACAACAAATCAATCCAAACCACCACCAAACTTTGTATTGATTTTAATTCTGTTTAACAACATAATCCAAAGTCCAAAATCAAATAATTCTTTTTTTAGGATCTATTAATAATTAAATAAATAGACCTTAGTCTTTAATTCAAATAGGATTTAATTTATTTAAAAACTCTATTTGAAATCTAAATAATACCAAAACCTTTTCAGTAGGTTTTACTTTAAAAACAAAACACTTGGAAATCTTATTTAAAATACTTTAACAAGTTTCAATGTTTATTTAAAATGGAAAAGCCTTTAAACAAAATTGGATATTAATAAATCCTCATGGTTTTATTTAAATAAACCTTTACTATTTTTATCAAACAAAATATTTTATTTCAAAAGCTTGGCCAAGATTTAATTTGTCTCTATAAAATAATCCTTATTTATAATTCTACCTTTTCTTTTGAAAACCAAATCTTTTTATTAAAAGATCCAAAAATAGTGATTCCAACTATTATAACTTTATTTATTAATTGTTTATCTTTTTAAATCCCTTTAGGATTCTATTTGATCAAAATAGGTTTTGATGCTTCCAATTGGAATCAAAAAGTTTCTTCTCACCCTAAATTTCAACAATTATTTATTTTGTTTATTTATTTTTCACATTTCAAAATTTGGAGAATTTTGGGATGTTACACCTTTAGTTCCTTGGGGTTAAATCATGTCGATACTATTGTCGTACAATATTTCTTTAGTGTTAGCCCATTGTGAACCACACCTTAGTTTGATAACAAACTACTTGACACAAATGCCATCCTTTGCTGCTACTATAGTAGTCATATACTTAGCCTTTTGTTGTAGTATTCGTCACAATGTCTTAACTATGGAATTCATCCAAATCCGTCATGAAAACTTCTTTCCATTTCATTGTGCCACCCATAGTTTAAATTGAGATAAACTTAATTTGTATCTTGTGACAAAACTAATATCAATGTAATGCTTTACATTAAACTATTTGTAATTATTTGTCACCTCTACATAAATATATTCTTAGTTCTTCCAAAACATCATAAGAATATCCTCACAATCGTCCAATGATCATTTTATGATTCATTCTGGTATATGCTCATAACACTTAGAGCATAGGACATATCTGGATATGTACATATCATGGTATGATTGATCAAAACATTCTTGTGATTTCACTCATCAAGTGTCAAAGCACTTGAATCTTGTTTCACTTATCAAGTGTCAATACACTTGAATCTTGATTCAATTATTTTCCATGCGACAAGAACCTTTTATTGACGTTTCTATATTGAACTCCTTCAATATCTCATATATGTACGTTTGGCATAACCATATTAGCGTCACAGTCTATCCATGTAGACATTCATGCTAAATATTCGGGTTTTTTCTAAGTCTTTCATCGAAATGAAATTCTTAGCCTTTGTCAATAAAAGATACATCATTTCCAATCAGCAAGATGTCCTCCATATAATGTATTAGAAATATGTCTCAGCGCTCCCACTTAATTTCTTGCAAATGCAAGCATCTTCATCGTCTCCAGATGAAAACTTCTTTTTCATCACGATGAATATTCCAACTCCGCGATGCTTAGTTCAACCATTGAAGTTTGCATGCCCTTTTAGCATCCTTGGAGTTTAACAAAACCCTTTGGACTGTGTCTTGTACACGTCCTAGGTAACCATTATTTTAGAACAATTTTGTTTTGTTTATGCATCTACCATATACCAAATTATATGTAGTGGTTTCTACTTTAATCCGTCCAGACTAAATATCACTATGAAATATCAAATCTTGTCACAGTCAACTCCTTGAACGTTGTCGTAAAATAGTTTTCCGACATGTCAACTATTTCATGGATGTGAAACATCCATGTTTTTTTCTTTATAGATCCAAATACGACCGATAGGTTTTTACACCTTTCCGGAGGGTCTTCCAAGTTCAAAACTTGATTTCTCGTGTATGGATCTATCACGGATTTTATGGCTTCAAGCCATTTGACGGAGTCACAGCCCATCATCGCTTCTTTGCATGTAGTCGGTTCATCATTGTCAAACAACAATGATTTACTCTCAAATCTTACCATTTGATTTTTTATCCGACCTACTTGGTTCAATAGGAAGTTAGACCTCCGTGACCATAACCTTTGAGGCACGTGAGCCATGAGCATTGTGGCTGCCTCCGAAACGTTTTCCGGTGCTGCGCAACTTAGCACATATAGCTAAGGTTCGGTAACCTTTATTAAAGTTCTATTGTCCTCCCACTTAACTTTTGCGAAAAATTCCTTTTTCAAGAAACTTCACGCATCAAGCGATAAAACCTTTTGTCCTCGGTGTTATGGAGGAATACATAATGGTTATTCGAAATAACATACAAAGACATGCTCATCCGACTTTGGTTGTAAACATCTTATTTATGCTTAGCCTACCAAAATTTAAGAAATGACAACTTGGGCTTTACCCCAAACCATAACTTACATGGTGTCATTTGAATGGATCAAGATTGAGCTCTTTTTATGTAACATCCCAAAAATATTAAACTAAGATCATCAAACTCTAATCATCAAAATTAGGGTTAACAAAACTTTTCTAAATAAAAAATGAAAGCATGCATGTGTGTATGCATCCCATTTTGAATTCTTTTGAATTGCCTTGTTTATGTGTTTCTTTTCTTGTAAATGGATTCTTAGGTGAATTAAACATCATCTAAACAATCCCCACACTTCTCCCAAAGACAAATAAATCAAAACAAACCAAATAAGGGAATGGTCATTTTGACCAATTTAACTCCCATGCCTACTTTGGTTGTCCCAAACTTTTAGAAATTAACAGAAACTTGTTTGGATATTTACACCCCTTGATTGTACTCATAACAAAGAATCAAGGCCCACCTTGTGATCATCCAGAAACTTTCAAATGCATAGTTTAAATGACAATTCAAAATTGAATCTTTATCATATGGGAAGATCCCACTTTTTCAAAAACCACTCAAACAAGCTCAACTTTCAAAACCCAAGCATCTGTAGACTCACCAGCACCAACCTAGCACACCCACCAAAAATCTTTTCAAAATTCAAAACTTGAATTCTTGCGGCCATTTCATCAAACAGATTGCAGATTCAAATCAAATAAAATCTAAACACTATTGTGAGCAGTGATTGGAGCCTAACTTGTTCCCTCTCTAGCTCACAACAACCTCAATAGATCATCTAGCTAACTAAACCAAGCACTAGCCCCACTGTAAGCTTGGGAATGCCCTCAACGGTGAACAACCGAAGCTCACCATGTCACCCCAGTGTGGACAGCAAGCTAGGAGAAGAAACAAGCCTAGCCAACATTTCTGGGAGCAAGACAACACCCCACCGCCACTCCCTATCCATGCCTCACAGCCACCGCTCGCCGTCGAAGACGCCGCCTCGGCCGCGCAGAGCATTGCATGTTCCAGACCATTTGCCACTGCCCCTACATGCGCATTAAAGCCGTAGAGCATCGCTAGGAGAACACCAAGCGATCGCCACCGCCGGCCATGCCTCTAGCAGCCCGTAGCCATGTCGCCACCGTCGCCTGCCCATGTCGTTCGGTCTCGTCGTCGTGACTATAAATAGAGGCCACCCCCAGCCGAATTGAGCACACCATCTCACTCCCCTCTCCTCACTGATCGTTCCACCCCGTTCCCGGAGCAAGGCGAGCAGCGCATCGCCATAATTTCATCGGAGCCTGCCGCTGCTGGAGAAGAAGGGAGCCAGCGATTGGAGCCGCCCCAGGAGAAGCTGCCAGTACCAGGAGGTTCGCCGTCGTCGACTTCGTCGTTCGCCCGCCTCGCCGACCCTCGCCTGAGCCCCGGTGAGCCCACAACGACCCTCACCCGCCGCGTTAGGTTTCAGTCTCGCCGGAGTTGCCTGACGTGGACGACGACCCTCAGCCGTTAGATTAGAACAAGATCCCACGGCTCACATCGCCCCATACCGCTTCGCACCCCCTCGTCTCACTAACGCGTGGGGACAGCGACTTAACCAGCCTGCGTAAGGGCTATGATTAGCATGCCGGCCCAGTATCGCTTCCCGCGCAGCCCAGTCATTTGAAATTAACCTTTTCCATTTTATTTCAAACACACTTCTGCACCTAGATTCAAAAATCAACCCAAATCGATTCAGTGAACCAAATTGAATGAAACCAATTTGCTAGAAAGGTCTGGAAATGCTGAATCCAAGCCCGTTGGATTCAAGTCATTTGGATCTGTAGATCATCCTTGGTAAAAATAACAAGACAGAAGCTTTTCTGCATTCAAACATTTTTCAAATTTAAACCATATTAGCTTTTGAGTTGATTCCAACTCTCAAAAATCACATTTAACCATATCTTTCAGAATATATAAAAATATATAGGTTTACTTATAGAAATAATGACAAAGTAATAAAAGAATGCCACATAAGCATTTCTAGTCACTTTATTTAAGTAAAATAAAAGGTTAAACCTTATTAAATTGTGACACCACTTTAAATCACATTACCATGTACTGAAATATGTGGTGATGACATGTGTCAACATGATCCCATGTTTGGTTTGGAGAATATTAAATCTTAAGTAGTTTCTCAATGAGTAGAAATTACTTTTATAAAAATAAAAGGAATTAAACCAAGCTTTGATCTTGTAATATTAGTGATGATACTAGATCATCTATAGGACCCTTGTGTGATGATTGCAAGTTGTTAAGTATTGTTTGGTGATTGTGTACCTCGTATTTATTTATAGACGCTAGTACCGACCAAGGATACGAGGAGGAAGGAGGATACTACGAAGAAGAAGCCGAGGAGAACTTCAACCACTGCTCTACACAAGGCAAGCTAACACTTGCAATTTAGCAAGCTTATAATGATACTGATGCAAGCCAATACTTGCAAGCTATTAACTTAGCAAGCCTTACTAATCAAGTTGACCCATGCAAGCTAATACTTGCTTGCTACCATACCCACTATATGCCTTAAAGCATATATGATCATAACCACTTGATAAACCAATCCTAGTTTTACTTGCAAGCTTTATACTTTATTTCTTTATTAAAGCTATTACTTAGAGTTTACTTAAGTGAATTGTAGATTCTAGAAGGATAAATGAAGGTTGCATAAAGAGCATAAAATTTGGCCTAAGCTAGACAATCTTGATGTCATCCTAAGGCATGAGATTGAACTTAGTTAAAACTCCACTTGTTTACCACACCTTATTAGTACTTACCCCCACTTCTAGATGCTAGTGCTAAGCATAAAACTTGATCAACTTTAGATGGGAATACTTGGTGGAAAAATGGTTATGAAAACCTTGGAATGATGGATCATTCTATTGAAATGTTTTGGACATGTGTTTCCGAAACACTAGATGATTTATGGTGATATCTATGTTGAGGCATGAGCCTTATCCCTTTATAAAACTGATGGTTGTCTGGATGCGATACCATTCCAATTTCATCGTACAACCACAATACCCGAGAATTGGGTAGGGCTTGACTGGAAACTTATATACCTTAGTATTAGTTCCCTCATGGCCAAGGTCTAAGCTGAGGCTACCTTGTGAAGATTGTCCACCTGTGCACTACCCAAGATGACAGTTGGTCATGGTTGGAGGCCAAACTCACAGGAGAGGTGCTTATACTAGGGCGTGTAATTGAAAGGTTAGGATTAATTATCCGCATACTGAGTATGGTGAATTCAGGATTTGTTCCTGATGGATGTATCGAATGTTGTGGTGAAAGTGTACAATCTCTGCAGAGTGTCAAACTATTCGAATAGCCGCATCCGCGGTTATGGACAGTTGGAGTGGCCATACTGTTCCCCCATCAGATGTTTCCAAAATGACTTGTGAAATGATATGAGACTTTAACTTGACCACAACAGGGTTGTGATATGAAATACAAGTTCCCATTTAGGTGTTATAAACTTCAACTAGCTCTCTTGCTTCTAAACTTAGTAGAGGTAAATCTGGATTTTTGCAAAACAACCCTAGAGCCTAGTGTCCTATTACAAAAACCCCCTTCACTTGTTAGTATTAGTTTGCGAGTACTTAAAGAGTACTCATGGCTTTGTCCCTGGCTATTGTAACATCCCTAAAATCATGATTTCAAAAATTGCATATCATTCATGCATGCACATAGAATTGAGACCAATTTCAAACTCATTTCAAGAAAACAGAAGCACATAGTGCTATCATTTTATGTGAGCAAACTTAAATCAAATGGCCATCCCCATTTGAGAGCATGAATGTTTTAAACCTAGATTGTTTGTCTCCCTTGTTGATTGGTTTGAGCGTGGGGTTAGAACAAAATTTTACAAAATAGAAATGGTTTCAAAAACCATTTTCAAACATTTGCAAACCTAGTGCAATGTCCCTGTTATTTTGTTTTTCCAAAAATGACCAAGCCAACTCAAAGTGACCACATGGTTTTATGCCAAGTTTTGTGACTGTTGCACACTACAAAAATCCCAAAAAGATTTGAATTCAAATAGCTTTTGAAATCATTTTAAAACCATTCCTGAAAATCATTCTGGAAAAAGAAAAGGGAATAAGAAATCTAGCTGGGCCTGGCGCCACCATTCCAGCCCAACAGGCAAAGCAGCCCACCCGGGCCACTCTTCTCTCTGTCTTCTCACACCCGCGATGAACCAACCCCGCAGCCACTGAGCACTGGGCCCTCTCCATGTCAGCGTCGTCTTCCCCAATTTCTCGCGCGCAGACACCGCTCCGCCGTTACCACCGTGGAGTGACGCCGCGATTAAAACTCGCTTAAATTCCATTGATTCAGCGTGCAATCCTCGCCCCGCTTCTAGCTACTTAAACCCCTCTCCGCCGCGGTAATTTCCCCCCACTTTCCTCGCTCACTCCGCCACCAGGCTGCGCGCATTCGATCTCAAAACCCAGCAACACCGACGACCTCCGGCGACTGATTCCGGTGGGCTTCGACCGCCCCCCTTTCTCTGGTTCAAACTATCATGACCAGCATGTTCTTGCGCGTTCCCTGATACCTTTCGTTTGCATTCTCGTGACCCAGGACGCCGTCCCCGTTCGTGCCCGCAACCGACCGAGCCGCCGCTCAACTCCGGCGACCAATTACGGTAAGCAGAGCGCGCCCCTTGCCCCCTCTTGCATATGAGGATGTTCGCCACTGTCTTGTGCGTCTCCTAATCCATCTGGTTTCTGCTAGGGCGACGCGAAACCTCGGCAACTACATCGTCTGCAACCTCCCGACGCCGTGCACAACTCCGGCGAGCTCCCCCAGCCTCTGCAGCGCGCCCCTTGCCAAGCCACCTCCACGTTGAGCTTCGCCTCGACCCCGCGGTTCTGGTAAGCACACTCTTCCCTCCCCGGGCGACCTAGAACGCCGGCACCGCCACTGGCAGAGCGCTCCACCGCTCGCCGTCGCCGCGCGCCGCCAGAACTTGGTCGTTTGATCAGGAAGCGTTGGATCTAGATCCAACGCGTGCGATAGAGTCACTTAAGTGAAGCGGTACGTTAGATCTGAGCCGTGCACGTTCACTTAAATCCGACGATCTGCGTCGATCGATCCGCCCGAACCGCTAAGGGCCAATAGGAAACAGACGCGTGGCTAGGGTTTGAATTAAAACAGAATTTGAAATCAGATTTGTATCCAAATTTGATTTGCTTGTAACTTTTGATTCCCATGTTAGATTTTAGCAAATTTTATACCGTTGGAATCAGGGAGACAAGCCCTTTCTGTTTATGCAATGTGTTTAGTGTTTAGCTTCTGTGAAAATGATTTTATTTGCAGAAACTTGTTTAGGACTATTTTGAGTATAGGAATTGTTTAGGAAATTGTTTTAGTGTCAAATAAACTTGGTTTAGCAAGTTTTTAACTTGGTTATGATTCAGTACTATGCACTTGCTTGGTAGAGTTTTAAAAATCATCACTTAGCATTTTTGCATGCATGCATATGTATTTTTGTTTGTTTGTATATGAATTGTGTGTAATTTTGTGCTACCATTCTTTGTGTAGACTTTGGTGCTAGTGATTGTGATTGTGAAGAGTGCTACTCCCCCAACTACCAAGGCAAGTGGTACTTAATGAATATTACTATCCCTATATTTTCATACAAGCATTAGAAATATTTTGCCAAGTCTTGCATGTTACTATTTTGCCAAATGCCATGTTGGGAAATCCTAAGTAGTTGTAGAATTGCTAGGGAATTTCTAAGTTAAGTTACTACCTATGCCATGCTTAGCCTAGCTAGTAGAAAATAAGGGTTGGTAAAATATATACATGTTATGATGAAAATATTTCTAAGTCTATGGACTTATGTTTTTCATAATAAAACAACTAAGTCAATGAATCACCTGGGTGGAATGGGACTTGATTGGTGGTTTTTGGTTGAGTGGTTACACAAGGCCCATGGCTATGGTTTACCTTGTGTATCTCACTTGTGGAAAGCCACCCAGGAACAAAGGGATTTTAGAGGCCAAGTGTTGAGAAGCTTCTAGTGCAGCCACTTGGCAATATGGGCTCTGCCTGGATCACATAAGTTGCTCGAACTTAGTCATTTGGACAGATGGTGGTAGTGGGATAATAGGTTCGAATGCGTCCATTTGGCTAAGGGAAGGCTTCTGAAAGGTCCTGTCTTGGTGAAACCAAGTCTGGTGGGGAAAGTGCACAACCTCTGCAGATGGAAAAATCTAAGTACTTAGCCAAGTCCATGGCAATGGACAACTTGAGCATCAAGACATGGAAGCTATCAAGAATCTCATCACTCCAACTTCTAAGTAAAAACTTGTGGGTGAATAAGGGTGAAGGACCTCAATGTCTATTGGTGGTTCCTTGGGAAAAGTTTTGACAAAGAAAAACTTAGTGATTTCATCTAATAGGAAAAACCTATTTTGAGCAAAGCAAGCCAAGCTAAACTTAGCCAAAATGCATATAGTAATGTAGTCCACCTAAAATTTACTAAGGTATCACTTGCCAATACTATTCCAAAGTATTGACCCACTGTGGCTGTAACTTGTGATGTTGCAGGTTACTCTGATGAGGATTAGGTGTCATGAGTCTACACTCAACATGTTTGCCTGTGGCACATGAAGATGAAGACTTATATTTATTTACTTATCCAAACTCTTGTAATAGGCATGTGGCCTTGAGTTGTAAAGACTATGTTATCTCTGGAATGGATGTAATAAATGACCTTTGTATCTGTGTACTTCATCTTAAACTGTGGATGCTAGCAATGATCCAGGGACTAGCATTGCAATCACAGCGATCCTTTTTCCTTTACAAAGGAGGGATATTACAGATGGTATCAGAGCACTGTGTTGCCTGTAGGATTATGACTCTAGGATTGGAAACCACTAAGGAAAAATTTTCAACTACTTCTACACTTGTCTATTCTTCTCGTAAACTTTTCTAATCTTCTTTCTCATCTCTATTTTTAGATGAATTCCATCAACGAAGCCGTAAGGAAATGACCACTCATGACCATGACTTTGGAGTGTGAGACGAAGTTTCCCAAAGCTCTCAAGGACCTCATGGTGGCAATGGAAATACATGGTGCAGCTGTGTACAAAGGCTTTCCTGTGATGGATGAAGGAGTTGAGTACTGGTGGGTGCAACTTCACTTGTATAAAAACAAGGAAGACAACCATCAGGAAAAAAGATTCTGCATGTTCACCAATTCAGTGGTGCACCCTACATTTTTTGAATCAGCAAGGGATGCAGCTTGGAAGACCATCAAAGAACTTGGTGACAGAGTCAAGTGCAGAATGCTCAACCTCCAAAATGAACTAAGGAAAGAGAAGGAACATACCCAAGAGTTGGAAGCTACCAACCAAACCTTAAGAGGAGATATTATAAACTTAGTGATGGAATCATGTGAGCAAGATAGGCCGATTGCTTCTAGAAACATTGTGTTAGCCAACAGATCCAATGAGATAGGATTGTAAACGTACTTCGTTAGTTGGACCACCACCTATCACCTTATTTTCCAAAGTGTTGCTTAAAATAAGATTGAACCTTGGTGTTGTAATGGTTTCATGTATGCATGACTTGTGTGTTTGCTTCCCAAGGATGTGTATGTGATGTTATGCCTTTTACTTTATCTTGAATTGTGTTGTTCTAACTTTTCTATCTTATAAATAGATGCCTATTACCATCAGCACTGTTGAGGAGTTCCAGGTTACCCGCTTTGGTCCTCGTATCGTTGAGCTTACTACTTTGCTCAATCTCCCTCTTCCCACCATCATGGTGCATCCCCTCACCAAGTTCGAGAGGAAGGATCTCTGGGGCTTCAAGGTGAACCAGCCCGGACGCCAGACAGAGCCTACTATGGAGGCCATCGTCTTCAAGCTTATGCACGATGACAGGGAGAGAGGCCTTGAGGTAGTGATGTAGGATCTGATAGGACGTCTGCTAGGGCGACACTCCCGACAGGTTAGAGGCACCCACTTCCATGTCTTCGGAAGACGTGATGAGGACGGAGAGTCCATCGACTTCGAGAACGATTCGAGGGACGCAGCAGAGCCGATACGCCTGTACCTTCAGGACTTAGAGTCTCTCATTAGGCATGTGGACACAGACAGAACCAATGTCATGCTCAGCAACGATGAGCTCCAGGTGCAGCTTCGCGAGAAGGACAAGCTCTTCGCGCAGCAGGACGAGATAATCAAGGAAATGGAGGCGAAGTTCGAGACCCAGGACAGGAAGTTCAAGAGTCAGGAGAAGCGTGTCCAGGATAAGAACAAGAAGATCCGGGACATGACCGAAGAACTGCAGTCCAAGGACTTCGAGTTAGAGCAGCAACAGTCGGTGATAGAGAGGCTTCGTTCCCAAAAGAGGGCTCTCAAGGCCAAGATAGAGTCCTTTACCACTACCATCGAGGAGAACAAGGCCGTGATGGAGAACGCAGGTCTTACCTTTGTCGAGGAGGAGATTGATGCCGATGAGTAGACTTGACTACTCGTTTATCTTTTATTATCATACTTGTTATTTGAGAATTTGTTATTGGACCATCCGACATGTGGATGGCTTGCTACTTGTGTGTTTTACTTTGTGAACTTGTTATTTTGTTGTTGAATCTTTACCTTTGTGTTGCATGCTTTGTGTTTTCTTATGTGATGTAATGTGCATGAAAGCATCTATGGGTATCTCATTCTTATCTCTATTTGAACAAACCACAGATGCCTCCCGGTCATGCAAACCCCAACCCCAACATCACTCCAGAAATGCAACAAATGATGACTGCTCAAACACAGCTGATGCAGATGATGACAATGTTCATTTAGAACCAAAACAACAACAACAACAATAACAACAACAATAATAACAATAACAACAATAACAACAACCCTCCGGTCTTTGATATGCTCACCAGGTTCTTGAGATTGAGGCCAGCTAAGTTCTCGGGGACGACTGATCCCATGGTGGCCAATGATTGGCTACGCTAAGTAAACAAGGACTTGGTAACCGTGGGCTGTACGGATGCTGAAAAAGTCAGATTTGCAGCACATCTGCTGGAAGGGCCAGCCGCCACTTGGTGGGACAACTTCCAGATCACCACTCCCATAGATGAAGTGACATGGGCTATCTTTGAGGATGGCTTTCGCACTGCTCATATCTCATCAGGAGTGATGAGTCTGAAAAAGAAAGAGTTCCACAATCTGAAGCAGCGCCACCGCAGCGTGGCTGAATACATTGAGGAGTTCAACAATCTGGCGCGTTATGCACCGGATGAAGTTGACACCAATGCCAAGAGAAAGGAAAAATTTCTTGAAGGCTTGAATGATGAGCTGAATCTGCAATTGGCTGTGGCATATGTTCCCACTTATCAATCGCTCAGTGACAAAGCTGCAATATTGGAGAACAAAATGAAGCAAGTCAAGAGTAGAAAGAGAAAGCACTCCGACAAGCACAGCTCGGGATCGTCTCACAAACGATCTCATTATGATGACAGCGGAAGCTCAGGATCCCACAAGCATGGGAAATTCAACAAGCACCACAACCACAACCGTCATGACAACAAGCATCATCGCAGTCATGACAATGACAAGTACAAGAACCACAAGAGTGGACATAAGAGCCACCACAGTGGTAATGGAAGTGGAAGTCAGCCTGTTAAGAGAGACATCAGTCAGGTTGAATGCTTCAAATGCAAGAAGATGGGGCATTATGCAAATGAGTGCCCTGAAAAGAAAGTTGAAGGACCTATCAAGCCCAACCCTTTCCAGAAGGGACAGGTAAACCACATCAATGTGGAGGAGGTCTATGAGGAGCCTGATGCTGTTGCTGGTAAGTTCAGACTCAATTCCATTCCAGCATTTGTACTCTTTGATACTGGTGCATCTCATTCATTCATATCAAGAGCATTTGTTGAAAGAAATGAACTGTCGGTAGAAACTATTGGGTGTCCTATAAAAGTAAGTTCTCCTGGTGGAGAAATGATAGTGAATTCAGGATGTCATGATCTAGTCATAGAATTTGGGAAGTATAAGTTTCCCGTTAACTTGATAATTCTAAACTCCCAAGGATTGGATGTCATTCTGGGAATGGACTGGATGACTAAGTACAAAGGAGTGATAGATTGTGCCAATCATACTGTCTCACTCACAACTCCAGAAAATAAAAGGATCAGATTCAAGACCAGCTTTTAAGCAAAAAGGAGTATGCTTAATTCTCTTAAGGGGGTTAGCATGGACAGTGTGCTAATTGTGAGTGAATATCCGGACGTGTTTCCAGAAGAATTGCCGGGAATGCCACCAGATAGAGATGTAGAATTTCTGATAGATTTGGTACCAGGGTCTGGACCAATAGCAAAGAGACCGTATAAAATGTCAGTTGATGAACTGAAAGAGCTCAAGAAGCAACTTAGAGAACAACTACAGAAAGGATTTATTCAACCAAGTTCTTCATCTTGGGGAGCCCCAGTCTTGTTTGTGGAGAAGAAAGATAGAAGTCAAAGGTTATGCATAGATTACCGTTCACTCAACGAGGTAACTATCAAGAACAAATATCCTTTGCCTAGAATCAATGACTTGTTTGATCAACTAGAAGGAGCATGCGTGTTCTCAAAGATTGATCTCCGGTCAGGCTATTTCCAACTCAAGATAAGAGAACAAGACATACCAAAAACAGCCTTCACTACAAGGTATGGGTTGTATGAGTATACCGTATTGCCTTTTGGTTTAACCAATGCTCCAGCGTACTTCATGAATATGATGAACAAGGTGTTCATGGAATTTCTTGACAAGTTTGTTGTCGTTTTCATCGATGACATCTTAGTCTACTCCAAGAGTAAAGAAGAACATGAAGGACACTTACGTTTGATACTTGAGAAATTAAGAGAGCATAAACTTTATGCTAAATTCAGCAAGTGTGAGTTCTGGTTGGAGGAAGTTGGATTTCTTGGTCATGTTATGACAAAGGATGGTGTAGCAGTTGAACCTGCTAAAGTTTCAGCTGTGACTGAATGGGAATCTCCCAAGTCCCTGAAAGAAGTTCGTAGTTTCTTGGCTTAGCAGGTTACTACAGAAGGTTTATTGAGAATTTCTCTAAGGTAGCTAAGCCTATGACTGAATTGTTAAAGAAAGACAAGAAGTTTGTTTGCTCTGAAGGTTGTGAACTCAGCTTTCAGGAGTTGAAGAAGAGACTTGTGACAGCACCAGTCTTGTGTCTGCCAGATTTGGAAAAGGATTTCCATGTATATTGTGATGCATCTCATCATGGTTTGGGTGCAGTACTTATGCAAGACGGTAAAGTTGTGGCTTATGCCTCGAGACAACTCAAAACTCATGAAGTAAACTATCCTACTCATGATTTAGAGTTAGCCTCTGTCATCCATGCACTCAAAACATGGAGACATTATCTTTTGGGAAAACGTTGTGAAGTGTTCACAGATCACAAAAGTTTGAAGTATATCTTCACCCAGAAGGAAATTAATATGAGACAAAGAAGATGACTAGAACTTATCAAAGACTATGACCTAAGTTTGCAATACCATCCCGGTAAAGCAAATGTTGTAGCAGATGCTCTAAGCCGTAAGGTTTTTGTGAATGGCCTTACCAAAGGAGAATTGCCAGATGATCTGGGTACCCAATTTAGAAAACTCAGATTGGAGATTGTGCCTGAAGGACATCTCATGTCTTTGGATGTTCAACCCACTTTGTTGGACAAGATCAAAGAAGCCCATAAGATTGATAAAGAAATCAAAGAGATTAAAGAAAATATTGGCAGAGGAAAATCCAAAGGGTTCCATGAAGACGAACTGGGTACTTTATGGCATGGAAAACGTATCTATGTTCCACAAGATCCGGAGCTACGGAAACTGATTTTGCAAGAAGCACACAACTCTCCATATTCTATTCACCCGGGTAACACCAAAATGTACATGGACATGAAAGAAAGATTTTGGTGGAATAATCTCAAGAAGGACATCGCCGAACATATTGCTTTGTGTGATGTGTGTAGTAGAGTGAAAGAGAAGCATCAGAAACTAGCAGGTTTGCTTCAACCACTACCTATTCCTGATTGGAAGTGGGACAAGATTGGTATGGATTTCATCACCGGATTACCAAGGACCCGGTTAGGATACGATTCTATTTGGGTAGTAGTAGATCGCCTAACTAAAGTGGCTCATTTCATACCCGTAAAGACAACCTACACAAGTGCTAAGTTAGCCAAAATCTACATGAGTAGAATTGTGTGTCTACATGGAGTGCCCAAGAGTATTGTGTCTGATAGGGGAACTCAATTCACTTCCCATTTTTGGAGACAGTTACATGAGTCATTGGGAACGAGGTTGGAATTCAGTACTGCTTTTCATCCTCAAACCGATGGACAAACAGAAAGGACTAATCAGATTCTTGAAGACATGTTGAGGGCATGTGCCCTAGACTATGGAGCCAGTTGGGATGAAAGTCTGCCTTACGCAGAATTTTCTTATAACAACAGCTATCAAGCCAGCATTGAGATGGCACCGTTTGAGTTTCTCTACGGAAGGAAATGTACCACCCCATTGTTATGGAATGGTGTGGGAGAAAGAAGTTTATTCGGGCCAGATCTTATCAAAGAAGCCGAAGAGAAGGTCAAATTGGTTAAGGACAGGTTGAAGATAGCACAGTCCCGACAGAAAAGCTACGCAGATCCTAAGCGTAGAGAAGTCACCTACGAGGTTGGTGATAGAGCCTATCTTAGAGTGTCACCACTTCGTGGAGTGAAAAGATTCGGAGTCAAAGGAAAATTGGCACCAAGATATGTTGGACCGTTCAAGATTCTAAGTCGCAAAGGAGAAGTTTCCTATGAAATTGAATTGCCAGAATCTCTGTCAGCTGTCCATAATGTGTTTCATGTGAGTCAACTTAAGAAATGCCACCTAGAAATGGAAGAAACTTCTTTGAAGGATACTATACCTTTGGAGGAGGTTGAATTGGAAAGTGATCTCACCTATGAAGAGAAACCTATCAAGATTCTTGAGACTGCTGAAAGAGTCACAAGGACTAAGACTATCAAGTTTTGCAAAGTGGAATCATTATTCAGAAGAGGAAGCAACATGGGAAAGAGAAGATGATCTTCGGAAAGACCACACTCACCTATTTGCTAGCCAATCCGAATCTCGAGGGCGAGATTCACCTTAAGGGGGTTAGATTTGTAACATCCCTAAAATCATGATTTCAAAAATTGCATATCATTCATGCATGCATATAGAATTGAGACCAATTTCAAACTCATTTCAAGAAAACAGAAGCACATAGTGCTATCATTTTATGTGAGCAAACTTAAATCAAATGGCCATCCCCATTTGAGAGCATGAATGTTTTAAACCTAGATTGTTTGTCTCCCTTGTTGATTGGTTTGAGTGTGGGGTTAGAACAAAATTTTACAAAATAGAAATGGTTTCAAAAACCATTTTCAAACATTTGCAAACCTAGTGCAATGTCCCTGTTATTTTGTTTTTCCAAAAATGACCAAGCCAACTCAAAGTGACCACATGGTTTTATGCCAAGTTTTGTGACTGTTGCACACTACAAAAATCCCAAAAAGATTTGAATTCAAATAGCTTTTGAAATCATTTGAAAACCATTCCTGAAAATCATTCTGGAAAAAGAAAAGGGAATAAGAAATCTAGCTGGGCCTGGCGCCTCCATTCCAGCCCAACAGGCAAAGCAGCCCACCCGGGCCACTCTTCTCTCTGTCTTCTCACACCCGCGACGAACCAACCCCGCAGCCACTGAGCACTGGGCCCTCTCGACGTCAGCGTCGTCTTCCCCAATTTCTCACGCGCAGACACCGCTCCGCCGTTACCACCGTGCAGTGACGCCGCGATTAAAACTCTCTTAAATTCCATTGATTCAGCGTGCAATCCTCGCCCCGCTTCTGGCTACTTAAACCCCTCGCCGCCGCGGTCATTTCCCCCCACTTTCCTCGCTCACTCCGCCACCAGGTTGCGCGCATTCGATCTCAAAACCCCGCAACACCGACGACCTCTGGCGACTGATTCCGGTGAGCTTCGACCGCCCCCCTTTCTCTGGTTCAAACTAACCAGCATGTTCTTGCGCGTTCCCTGATACCTTTCGTTTGCATTCTCGTGACCCAGGACGCCGTCCCCGTTCGTGCCTGCAACCGACCGAGCCGCCGCTCAACTCCGGCGACCAATTACGGTAAGCAGAGCGCGCCCCTTGCCCCCTCTTGCATACGAGGATGTTCGCCACTGTCTTGTGCGTCTCCTAATCCATCTGGTTCGTGCTAGGGCGACGCGAAACCTCAGCAACTACATCGTCTGCAACCTCTCGACGCCGTGCACAACTCCGGCGAGCTCCTCCAGCCTCTGCAGCGCGCCCCTTGCCAAGCCACCTCCACGTTGAGCTTCGCCTCGACCCCGCGGTTCTGGTAAGCACACTCTTCCCTCCCCGGGCGACCTAGAACGCCGGCACCGCCACTGGCAGAGCGCTCCGCCGCTCGCCGTCGCCGCGCGCCACCAGAACTTGGTCGTTTGATCAGGAGCCGTTGGATCTAGATCCAACGCGTGCGATAGAGTCACTTAAGCGAAGCGGTACGTTAGATCTGATCCGTGCGCATTCACTTAAATCCGACGATCTGCGTCGATCAATCCGCCCGAACCGGTACGGGCCAATAGGAAACAGACGCGTGGCTAGGGTTTGAATTAAAACAGAATTTGAAATCAGATTTGTATCCAAATTTGATTTGCTTGTAACTTTTGGTTCCCACGTTAGATTTTAGCAAATTTTATACCGTTGGAATCAGGGAGACAAGCCCTTTCTGCTTATGCAATGTGTTCAGTGTTTAGATTCTGTGAAAATGATTTTATTTGCAGAAACTTGTTTAGGACTATTTTGAGTATAGGAATTGTTTAGGAAATTGTTTTAGTGTCAAATAAACTTGGTTTAGCAAGTTTTTAACTTGGTTATGATTCAGTACTATCACTTGCTTGGTAGAGTTATAAAAATCATCACTTAGCATTTTTGCATGCATGCATATGTATTTTTGTTTGTTTGTATATGAATTGTGTGTAATTTTGTGCTACCATTCTTTGTGTAGACTTTGGTGCTAGTGATTGTGATTGTGAAGAGTGCTACTCCCCCAACTACCAAGGCAAGTGGTACTTCATGAATATTACTATCCCTATATTTTCATACAAGCATTAGAAATATTTTGCTAAGTCTTGCATGTTACTATTTTGCCAAATGCCATGTTGGGAAATCCTAAGTAGTTGTAGAATTGCTAGGGAATTTCTAAGTTAAGTTACTACCTATGCCATGCTTAGCCTAGCTAGTAGCAAATAAGGGTTGGTAAAATATATACATGCTATGATGAAAATATTTCTAAGTCTATGGACTTATGTTTTTCATAATAAAACAACTAAGTCAATGAATCACCTGGGTGAAATGGGACTTGATTGGTGGTTTTTGGTTGAGTGGTTACACAAGGCCCATGGCTATGGTTTACCTTGTGTATCTCACTTGTGGAAAGCCACCCAGGAACAAAGGGATTTTAGAGGCCAAGTGTTGAGAAGCTTCTAGTGCAGCCACTTGGCAATATGGGCTCTGCCTGGATCACATAGGTTGCTAGAACTTAGTCATTTGGACAGATGGTGGTAGTGGGATGATAGGTTGGAACGCGTCCATTTGGCTAAGGGAAGGCTTCTGAAAGGTCCTGTCTTGGTGAAACCATGTCTGGTGGGGAAAGTGCACAACCTCTGCAGATGGAAAAATCTAAGTACTTAGCCAAGTCCATGGCAATGGACAACTTGAGCATCAAGACATGGAAGCTATCAAGAATCTCATCACTCCAACTTCTAAGTAAAAACTTGTGGGTGAACAAGGGTGAAGGACCTCAATGTCTATTGGTGGTTCCTTGGGAAAAGTTTTGACAAAGAAAAACTTAGTGATTTCAACTAATAGTGAAAACCTATTTTGAGCAAAGCAAGCCAAGCTACACTTAGACAAAATGCATATAGTAATGTACTCCACCTAAAATTTACTAAGGTATCACTTGCCAATACTATTCCAAAGTATTGACCCACTGTGGCTGTAACTTGTGATGTTGCAGGTTACTCTGATGAGGATTAGGTGTCATGAGTCTACACTCAACATGTTTGCCTGTGGCACATGAAGATGAAGACTTATATTTATTTACTTATCAAAACTATTGTAATAGGCCTGTGACCTTGAGTTGTAAAGACTATGTTATCTCTGGAATGGATGTAATAAATGACCTTTGTATCTGTGTACTTCATCTTAAACTGTGGATGCTAGCAATGATCCAGGGACTAGCATTGCAATCACAGGGATCCTTTTTCCTTTACAAAGGAGGGATCTTACAGTTATTCCCATGGCCAGACTATGAAGAGGAGTACCTGGAGGATGGATCCCAGGAAGGTTACGACAACTAGGATCATCTCCCATCGTTAGCATTGCCTGTGACCCTGAAGATGGAGCTTCGCCTACGCTACCGTTATTATTACGTATTTCGCTGCTTGTGTTGTATTAAGACTGGATCATGAGATCCTTATTTGTGTAAGACCTTATGTATGGTTTGTAATGGATGATGTACTGTGGTATCCAATTCTGTTATGTCTCGCAAAAATGGTAATCCTGGGATTGCGATGTATGGCATAACAGGCATCTGGGATTAAAAATCCGGGTGTTGACATTTTAGTATAAAAGCGGTAGTCTCTAAAGCTTTTAATCTTTTAAAACATAATAGCAGTTTTATAATTAACACCTTTGATCCAACTATGTCAAACAAGGTTTCATTACAAATCTCAAACACTCCATATTCCTATGGTGTTTTGGGAGATTTAAATCTAGGTGATTTGCTAAACTTTCAACTCAAATAAATCCTTTTATGATGAAATCATAAATCATTTATTTTCTTGTTACACTTGCAACTCAAATAAATCCCTTTATGATTATCATAAATCATTTATTTTCTTGTTACAATGATTTTCCACTTCATCTTGAAAGTCTTTGAACGTTTTCAAATACTTATTTCTCATTAAGTGAATATTCACTCAAATTTTCAGAGAAAGCATATGAAGTTGAAATCCATCGCTTACGACCACACATAATGGACTACATACATCGATATGTATAAATTCCATTATTTTAGTCGATCGTTCTTCTTTGGCCTTTGAACAAAGTTTTAATTATCTGGGGTTAGTCTCAAAAGCGTCACTTGATCAAATCAAAGACTCCAAAAATCCATGAATATGGAGTTTCTTCATGTTTTCTTTCCAATATAATTTAAATGACGATGTCACTTCATAAGTGATCTTCCAATCATTTGTCTTGTGACATTTTAGCATTAGTTTTATGGATGTGATTTATCCAACTTGATTTGTAAATCATCCATCTTATATGGATAACGGTAATTATTTGAACAATCTTTGTTCTCAAAATACCTGATTTAAATAACTATTATAAAAACAAATCTTAGAGACAAGCTTTGATTTCAATGAGAAATGCAAACAACCGCTTGTTTGTTTTTGATGATCATCATCACATATTCTCTTGCTAGTTACTTAAGCCATTGTGGTTCATGAACTGCGTCATTCTGTATGAAATTTCATACCAACCAATTCGGTATCCAATACCCAAGAACCACATTGTTTAACAAGCAAAGAATACAACCATAACATGTATATCATCTATATACCTAAACTGGATATTTCTAGTCTTTTCTTTTCTGCCAAACATATTTTATTGATTCTCTTTCAGCATTTCCTTTTAAAAGAATCTATCAACATCAAAAGTGGCACCATATACATGACACATAGTCCAAAGCATGTATATTCAAATAATAATACCTTTGGACTTGCACTTTGAAGTAGATCACCATCATCAAATGATCGGCATTCTTTCAAAATCCATCCTTTAGTAATCTTTTAGTGTAGTAAACACTTTACATACATATTCTATTCATCCTTATCATGACGACTTTCATGATCAAACTAATGTAGCTTATGAAGGCGAATCGCGAGTATAATGTTACTTTCCAAAACCCTTTTGGATGATTAGGATGTCTAGAATCTCCAACCTTCGCAAATTCTCATCCAATATGAGAACATATATTATACTCTATCATATTGCAACCAAAACATTGTTTCAGATATCATAATTTGTGCCACACATGATGGTTTCTGAAACAATTCTTTCAGCTCCTAGATAAACTTGATATTAAAGCAATCAATAATCATGGAGGCAAACAAGATACTTAAGATACTAACACTAGAATTGTTACTCTCGATTTAATATCAATTATTAAATTTCACGGAGTAAACAGATTTTGCTGAAAGTTTGCAATAGGAATTTAAACTTTAGATTGACACTCAACACAATATGATACCAGTTTGTAAATTAAATATCCAGAATTCTATAGTTCTATTATCTCAATTACAACTAAGCATAAAGTGGTGAACGAATGCCAATGACTACAACAAATTATGCAAATTCACTTTGATTTAATTTATGATAAATTGAATTCTACTAATCCAAATTAGAAATGAACTCCCACTCAAAAACGACATCCCTCGTGTCTTTTTGGTGATTACATGAACCAAATCCACTACACCAAGTACGATCATCACGTGAGTCGGTGTAGCTTCAAAGGCGAGCATCAAATGGGCATCATATCTTCCATATGACTCATGCTTAACCTTTCGGTCCATGTTCCGAGGCCATGTTTGTACATTCTAGGCTCACCAAGTAAGAACCTTAGTATTCGCGTGTGTAACTGTCTTACACCCGAAATATGATCGTGGATCCAAGAACACCCGATCATCACGTGATGTCTTGGAGCGACGAAACATAATCAGTGCATACTTAAGGGAGAACACATTTTTTTATCTTGATATCTAAATGAGGGATCATCTTATTATGCTAATAAAATGCTAAATTAGCAATATAAGATGCAATCAAACATCACATGTTAATAAGTGAAATGATATGGTTCTTGCACTTGATCTCCATCATGTGCATCATGGTATGATCACTATCATACCTCTATGTGTAAGGACAAGGTCTATGGAACTTAAACGTTATGTGTGTTGTAAGAGTATCTACTTATACTTCTACTTAAAACATCACCATATCATGACACTAGCCTAGCAACAATCTAAACTAGACGCCTCTAATTTATACATTGCAAGTTTTACGTGGCTTAGGGATTTTGAAGATAGAACCGTTCTTACATACGAACATGAACCACAACGAGGATAACCAAATTGTTGACAACTCGTTGCACATTAGATATTGACTATAGTAGGAGAGACAGACACCCGCTACCACTTCATCCCGCTATGTCAAGCGTGGAACAGGTCTCATGTGCGAGGACATGTAAAGTTTGTCCGGGCCGCTTCATCCCGCTATGCCACAAATATCCAAAGTACAACTGAGAAGCAATAAAATGATCATCATCGCCCACATAATCATATGTGTACTACCCGTGCAAAGCATCTACGCATAGATCCGGCTCTGATACCACTATAGGGTTCGCAGCATAGAAAACAAAAAATTTCCTATGATGGGAACAACTATGTACCAAGATCTATCTACTAGATACAAGCAACAAGCAGATATACATCCATAGAGAACATACCCTTGAATATCAACAAATCTTAACAAGGTTGAACTCCTGGTTTATGTAGACGATCTCTTGCCGACCTCAAGATCGAGAGGAAGTCCTAGCGCCGCAAATCAGTGGCGCATCCGTGCTCGCACACATGTCCGAGGCACTGAGCAACCTCCGCCTCCTCGATCCAGCAATGCAGTGGAATCACAATTCTTTCTTGCCGAATAGGCACCGGGAACATGTATCTCGCTAGCCCGAGACCATAACGAAATTCTAAAGGGGGGAGAGAGATCCTTCGCGAGGAGGTGTGAGTGAGAGAGAGGAAGGGGGCTCCTTTTATAGGAGGAGGGGGGCACCCCAAGGGGGTGTCCAGCGCAAGGGGGCTGCCCCCTTGCCCTCCCTCCATTGATGTGGGTGGACACTCCACTCACAAAAATGCTTTTCAATTTCCTCCACTCAAAAACCAACTCAAATTCCCATTAAATTTCCACCAAATTTAATGCAAAATCTCATTAAATAAAACTCCTTTTATTTATTCAGAATTTTGTCAATTACTTTAATGACAAACATTCACATATAACCCCTTGCTAGTATTTCATTTCACATGCAAAAACATTTTCTACAATTTCACCCAAAAACCCGTTTCGGTATCTACTGAAATAAATTCCTGCGCTTGTTATTCTTTCCAGCATGAAACTTTTGCTCCAAATGGATGTCGGTGTCCCTTAAGTGTGCCACCCTACGGTTCGCAAATAATACGGACATGATCGAGACCCCTCTCAGATCAATAATCAAAAGCAGAACCTGGATATCCAAACTGACTCCCAGACATTCAGTGATGACTTTTCTTGTGACCGCGAGAACCTTTTACGCTAGTATCTTAATCCTTTTTTTTTTTGCGATATATGACATGTCCGAGATTCGATCATTGGTATCTCCATACCTGGTTTTATCTCGTTACCGACATGTACTCTTTTCTTGTTCCCATGATATAACATTCTAGTGATCAAATCACTTGCTTGCAAGCTAACCAATGTGAAATCACCAAGAGGGCCTAGAGCATATCTATCCGTCATCGGGATGAAAAAATTCCACTCTTGATCCATGGGCCTCAACATAACACTTTATTAGTACTGAACCCATCTTTATAATCACCCTGTTACGGTGTGACGTTTGATGTTATCAAGATACTCTTCCGGTGTTAGTGATTGACATGATCTCATGGTCTAAGGATTAAGATCACTTTGTATGTTGTTATAGCAATATAAACTCGATGAATTTGATCGTAATGCTATACTTCGGATGAATGTTCATCACACCATTACACTAATGTTGTGACCTCGTTATTAACAACATCCAATGTCCATGATCAGGAAACCTTGATCATCTTGTTAATCAACGAGCTAGTTTATGAGAGAGGCATAACTAGGAACTTTCTGTTTGTTTACAAACACACACGTATTAACATTTCCGTATTAGTACAATTGTAGCATGCAAAATAAACATTTATCATGAATAAGGAATACAATAATAACCACTATATTATTGCCTCTCGGGCATATTCCCTTCAGTGGGAATGATGGTGGAGTGGATGATTGAAAGGTTAGGGATCATCGAAGGCCGAAGTGGTGTTCTTATCCTTCTTCAGATATGATCTCCTATCTTTTGGGATTGTATGCAGCGGTTGTGTTCGTATTTCGTTGTATCTTCCTTCATGAAAGTTGCTTGTATTGATATAATAGGGGAAAAGGAAGGTGGTACGGACGGGCCGTACATGCGTACTTCGACCATACTTGTGGTTGTTAAGGTCTTTGGAAGCCTCCAATGAAAGGGGCTTCAATTGGGGATTTGTTCAATCAGGTGTAATTATCCCAAAAATGCTCTCAAATCTTTCACAAGTGTTCAATACCTAAAAATAAACACAAGAAAACAATTCTCACTAATTTTCGATGTTAACATTAGTTCAAAGATCAAAACCAACAAAACACGGTGAAAACCAATGGAAAAACATTGATAAAAAGTGTCAATATTTAGAGCTATCAACTTCCCCAAGCTTAGCTATTACTCGCCCTCGAGTGACAAAGATATAAAGAATAATAGCGAGAAATAAATTCAAGTGAGGAAACTCACAAGTTCAAGGTTGTATCATATTCCATCTTTCACAAATCCTGCAACTTTAAACATGAGCATAATATATCTGAAAAATTGCACTTAAGTTTGTCTCATCAGCGCATATAATTCTTAAACTCAAAGAGACTATAAATTTTTTTGTTAGTCTTGTGAATAAATTCTTTCAACGCCCATCTTTTATAAGGATAAAATCATTTTAAGCAAGGATGATTTAGTAGAATTAGGGGTGCAAGAGTAGATGTGAAAAGAAGGATCAACTTAGAGCTTTTCATTAACACCCACTTCAAAATTCGTGGCTTTCCAACGCCCCATCCTTTCCTTGTTTTTCAAGAACTTTAATTTCTTAAGTGGTGAGGTGATGCCAAAACTTTCATAGGGATCAAATAATATCAGCTCATATCTTGATGGTAGTTTCTTTTTCTCAAGTACTTGGGCTCATGGAATTAAAAATTTGCACATTGCAGCAATGCTACAAATGTGTAGCCAACTCGTAGCCAAAATCTGAGATGAACTCAAGATCGTCCATAGTCCATAGAAGTTTTTAGTTCCATGAAGTTTGGTACTCCCATAAATATCTTCAATAAAATTATTCCTTTTCAACTAAGCATGGCAAGTTAGGCATCTCCCGCAACCACCACAAAATATCTAGGGATTTCTATTTTCGTGCCCTTGGTTCGTTAGTTGTACTCACTTTTCCCTAGCCGCTTAACTTTTCCTCACTTTTCCCCTCCCTCGATTATAAAACCATCACAGGCACTCGGATGGAGGGATGGCATCAGTTCAAAGGCTTGATCATTACATGCTGACTGGTGGGACCATGTTGGGGCGGGTCGTGTGTTGAGCGTTACGTTATATGGCCTAGATTGGTACATGCTGACGGGTGGGGACGTGTTGGGATGGGTCCTGCATACGTGGTGAAGGTTGGGGCCGCGTTGGGACGGGTCTTGCATACATGGTGAAGGGTGGGGGCGCATGGAGACATGGTGGACTGGCCATTCTCGCTCACCCAAAGCATTCGCTTCCCCCGAGCTTGGAACAGCTCCCACACTGCCCCTCCGCTGCCCTGCTGTCATTCCCTCCTACCTTATGTCGTCCTCGACCCCCAATCCACCCCTCCCCCTATCCGGGGAGCCCACTCCACCTCTAGATCCTCTCCCGCCCCCTCTAGATCTAACCCTTTCACGAAACTGTATGTAACACTGGTTGGTGTACTGGTCTTCCAAGTCAAGCGCGGAGAAGATTAGGTGGAATCAGAGGGATCTAACGCATGGATTCCCTCTGGGTAACCATATTTTCCCTTTGTGGATTGATTATAGGCAATATTTGAGCGTGAATCACTGGTGCTCAACTAACTGCCCTACTTTTCGAATAGGATTGATCCAGCGCTGACATTTCGGTTGGCGGTTACACTAGATACTAGCGTAACTCGTGGTTATGAACAATATCTCTCTGGATTTTACTTCCCAGTGGTGGTTGCAACCTCCATAGCTCTCAGATATTTGAAAGATGAAATCTATTCTAAATTCCCCTAGAGCAATGGCGATTCAGTTGATTTGCAATATTTCAACATTAGCGAGCACATATTGCTCCCACTAACTAGCGAAGTTGATCTGGTAATTCTTTGCTCTTTAAATGCTACCGGACATTTTGGTAGAATTCGTCTCCATGTGCAACCTAAAGTTGAGCACACGGGAAAGAGGGTTAAAGCATCATCTGGTGAAGATACTTGCATTTGCAAGAAATTAGGTGGGAGATAGAGGAATTCCAACGTCCGGCAACCCCGGAGTATGGCGACTCACCCTCCCACCCACCCACCCACCCACCAATGGCGATTCCTTGGCGATCTAGGGTTTTTCTCCTTCTCCCCTACAATGGAAGCCCTACTCCATTGGGATTTCTCTCCTGGCCAGGATTTGGCTAAACATGTGGGTCGATGTTTTGGATCTATGGTCCACTTCCTCCCTTCCTCGACTGCCAATGAGTTCTTCTTGGTGGTTTCTTTCTCCTCGACCTCTTTTGCTCTGAATGTTTAATCTGTGGGTCTTGCACTTCAATGTTGTATTGGTGGAATTGCTGCAAGATTCAATGTTTTTCAATTAAGTGATCGAAGATTTTGGTTTTCGGTGGCTTCAAACAAAGTGGGCATTTCATCTATGGTCTGAAAGATAGGGTTTGGCCAGATTTTGTGTGCTACTTCAGTTTGTTTCGAGGTTCTCATCCTCAGATCTCTGGATTCATGCATGATCATCCATCTACTGGACTGCCTTCTGATGATAATGTGAGGATCTCTCACACTAGTCCCGTTCGGTTTAAACCTAATCTGGAGTTCCTCAAGAAAAGTGCTGCACAAGGTTCTCATTCGGGATCATCACATGAATTGGCTAAATTTGGTTTTCATCAACAAGGCCCTCCCGTGACATCTACACTTGGATCTGATCAGGCTAGGCGTCTATTCTCTGGAAGTTTTTCTGATCCTATTTTGGTGGATCCTGAACGTGATCATAAGGAAGTTTTTACTAGTTCAAAGTTTTTACGTAACTTTTGCATGCAATTACCTTGTCACGTTAGAAAAGATTGAAGATCTGAGACAGGCTCTTTACTCTGATCAAGATATCATGCATGCATTGGATTTGAAATTTGTCCCTAGCAAAGCTTTGGTTTTTGAAATCCTGGGACGTTGATCCAGATGTGGAGATCGTGATCATCTTATGGATTCCTGCCCGACAATTTGTGTATGTAATCCTGATCTGGGCTCTAAATGCTCGAAGTGTTCTAGCTCGCGCAGCCCCTGGTGTGTTAAATGTTTAATATCTGGTGACCTGGCGAGTAATTGCATTTTGGGCTGGCATTGTCGGAACTGCCATTTATTGGGCCACCGGGCCGGGAGCTGCCCAAAGAAGATACGAGGGTTTGGCAAAAAAAGAAAACAACCGCAAACAAACGGACCGATATTCCTAGTCGGGATATCTGGGTAATTAAGAAGCAGACAATTTTTTCACATGGAGTTTCACCCCCCTTCTCCCGCCGCTTCATCTCCTTCTCCGCCAGCTGACGACGCATCTCTCTCCACCACAAAAATGGCTAACTTCCCAGTTAATCCACTAGCTTTTCTCCCCAATGGCTTGACAATAGATCCGGGGCCAGAGGACCGCTTGGTGAGATCGCACATGGTGGTGCCAGCCGAAGCTCCTCTGCAGCATGATCGCAAGGTAATTGCCGAGACCAACAGATTTATTCCGATTCAGCTCAGAGAGGACTATAGGGTTCAGGTGATGAATATTTTGAATGAGTCACAGCTGTTTGTCAGTTGTTTCGATGATCACCCTCTAGGCCTTGGCATTTTTACTATGACTGAAACCCTGATTGTGGATGCTACAATGAGGACATCCTTTGAGATTGATGATATTACCACTATCACTTTTGTGAAACACAACAAAGCCAGAAACATGCGTGTTACTACTTTTGGAAGGGCAACTTGGATACAATTCTTAGCTTTCCCCTTGGATTATCAGACTAGCCAGTACATTCACAGTGCTATTTAGGATTTTGGTTTGCTGTCTATGTGGCATAATCCTATAGGAGATGATAAATCTGTGTTGGTTAAGGTTTGGATTGTTCATCCTAAGTTTGTGCCCAAAAGTTTGGTTATTCATTATCTTGGTGGGGCCAGACACTCCTGGACTGTACCTGTTATTTTACTCAGATGTGCTGACTGGAATGCTCATTTGCCTGAAATCCTGCCTCCTCCTGAAGATCCAGAACCAGAAGATGGTAACCCCCATCCCATGAATGGAGAGGGCCTAACAACTGAACATCTCTACCAACAGCAACTTGACAACTGGAATCACCATAATCAGATGCCTGGAGGTGGAAATGCTCAAGGTGGGCACAATGGAGGACATAATAATGCTGCCCTGTTTCACCAGCAAGGACAGTTTGTCCCTGCTCAAGTGATTGCTGCACTTTTTGATAATAATGCTGCACAAGATGAAAATATTGTTGCACCCCTGGAAGATGATGTTGCAGTAGTTCCAAATCCTCCTCTGATCAATTTTCAGAAAATCTTAGCTGCACAAGGGGTTTCTTTCCAGGATGGTGTGCCACCCCCAAACACCAATGTTCAGGATAGTCCTATGCAAGCCTGGCATGATAGTTTATCTGATGTGTCTGATGGAAATTCATCTGGATCAGACTTGATGCAAGTTGACACCACCTTGTCCATTAATTATGCTCTGGTTAATGACAATATAATGAATGTTAACTCTAAACTCTGGATGGCAAGGGATTTTGCTCATTCTGCCTTCAAAGAATATTGTTTCCCAAACTTTGCTCTGGATAATGCCAAGCTCCTATCTATCTCTGTTCCTTTGCCAAAGTTTATTCAGTTTAAAATGGTTGATGAATGGGAGTTGTTGCTCCAGTCAAAGATGAGGAAAGTGATGAATATTGATCAAACTATGGTGACCTCTGGTATGCAACCCTTCTCACAAGTTGGCACCAAAATAAAGATTCTAGTGTTAGATGATTTAGAAGATTCTCCCTTTGGGACACCAGTTTCCACCAACCAAGTCAGAAGGAGCTCAAGGATTACTAGATACAGGGGCTTTAAGCCAAAAATCATTTGTGATTCCAAGCAAACTAAATCAAAAGTGAAGCCAAGGAAGGTTCCAGAAGTGGAAGCTGTGGAAGTCACAGAGGAGGCTAAGATGACTCAGATAATATCTGCTAATGAAGACCTGATTACTGACAGTTCTCTTCTTGCAACCCCAATCCCAGTGCTTCAGTCTATTGTAATTTCTCTTTGTGGTGTTCCTCAGGATAAACTCACTCCTATGAAGCTCATGGAAGGCTTGCAGGAGAAGGAAAATGTTGACAGTGCCTAGTGCCTGTTTGGTGGTGTGCCTGTTTATTTCTATTATGGTTTCTATACTTTTGAGTTGTAATAATGTCACTGTTTAAACATTTGGTTATTCTGTGCTGGAACATCAGGGGGCTTAATGCAAGAGAGAAACAATTATCCTTAATGAATGCTATTAATGTAAGTGGATGTTTAGTTATTTTCTTGCAAGAGACAAAAAAGGAAGCTTTTGATCTGATGTTTATTAAAGCTTGCTGTCCAGCAAGATTTGATGAGTTTGTTTATGTGCCTTCTGTGGGTGCTTCTAGAGGCCTCATTATTATTTGTAATAGTTCAATTTTTTCTGGAATGTTTATGCATTGTGAACAATTTTCTCTCTCTATTCATTTCACTTCTACCCATTCAGATCAATCTTGGACTTTAATTAACATCTATGGCCCCTATAATGGTGAACTGAGGGAAAATTTTATTGAATGGATGTTTGAGGTGAATATTCCTGATGATGAAGACTAGATCTTAATGGGAGACTTTAATTTCATTAGGTCACCTACAAACAAGAATAAGCTTGGGGGAATGTTAATGACATGCTAATTTTCAATGACTTCATTAGAGAGCAACATCTCACTGAATTGCCAATTAAAGGAAGAAAGTACACCTGGAGCAACATGCAACAAGATCCTCTGTTAGAGCAACTTGATTGTTTTTTACTTCCATGCACTGGACAACTAGCTATCCTAACACAGTTGTTTCAACACATGGCAAACAACTTCTGATCACACTCCTTGTGTTGTTTCTATACAGACTAAGATCCCTGGCAGTAGGGTTTTTAGATTTGAAAACTTCTGGATAGCACATCCTGGTTTTCTGGAAGCTGTAACAAAGAGTTGGGGTAAACCAACTCACAAGTCCAATAGTGCTGCAAATCTAAATGCAAAGTTTAAAAAGTTGAGATATGATTTGAAATTTGGCAGCAAATCAATTTCAAAGTTATCCACTTGTATTGAAAATACCAACAAGGTTCTCTCTGAACTTGATGATCTTGAAGATAGAAGGCCTTTGTTATGTCAAGAATCAAACTTTAGGAAAATTCTAAAAGCTCATTTAGCAAGGTTGTTGCAGTACCAAAATGCATATTGGAAGAAAAGGTGCACAGTTAGACGGACAAAGTTTGGAGATGAGAACACAAAATTCTTAAATAATTTTGCTACTAAAAGATATATAAGGAACAATATTGCCTCCCTCAAACTATCTGATGGTTCTTTGGTCACTGAGCATGATGACAAAGAAAGTGCTATTTTTCAAGTCTACAAGGAAAGATTGGGTACTTCTACTCACCCTGAGATGCTTTTTGACTTACAACATCTGATTACTCCAACTGAGGGCCTTCAAGCTTTATCCATACCATTCACCAGAGAGGAAATTGACAAAGTGGTTAAAGAAATGCCAAATGACAAAGCCACAGGTCCAGATGGATTTAATGGCCTCTTGCTAAAAAGTTGTTGGCACATCATCAAGGAAGATATTTACTCCTTATGCTTTCAATTTTATGAAGGAGACCTGAAGCTAGAAAGTATAAATATGGGACACATAACACTCATTCCAAAGATGGGTACACCTGAAACTGTCAATGATTTCAGGCCAATTACTCTGCTAAATTGTGTGCTTAAGTTGATCACCAAAATATTGGTTAACAGGCTCCAGAAGGTAATACTAAAAATTATTCATAAAAATCAATATGGTTTCTTAAAAGGAAAAAACATTCAGGATTGCCTTGCTTGGGCTTTTGAATTTCTCTATCAATGTGAAGCCTCTAAGAAAGAAATTATTCTACTTAAGATGGATTTTGCCAAAGCCTTTGATACCATTAATCATCTGGCTATGATGAAAATTATGAAACAAATGGGTTTTGATGATAAGTGGCTAAAATGGATTGAAATTATTTTTGGCACTGGAAAATCTGCTGTTCTGCTTAATGGAGTACCTGGGAGGCAATTTCACTGCAAAAGATGTGTCATGCAAGGAGATCCTTTGTCTCCCCTCATTTTTGTTCTAGCTGTTGATTTACTACAATCTGCAATCAATAATGCATTCAGAGAAAACGTCCTCAAAGCTCCATTCTCTCCTGATTTTGGTCAGGATTTTCCAGTTGTCCAATATGCAGATGACACTTTGATCATAATGCAAGCAGATAAAGAACAAGTTCAAGTAATGAAAGGGATTCCTCACAGTTATGTTGTTTCTACTGGCTTACAGATCAATTTTCACAAGTCTCACCTAATACCAATAAATCTGGCAGACATCATCACTAAGGAAATTGCAGATATGTTGGATTGTTCAATTGCCAAAATGCCTTTCACTTACTTGGGGCTACCTCTTGGCACCACTAAGCCCACAGTGTGTGATCTAATGCCACTGATTGACAGAATTGAGAGAAAGGTGTCGGCATCATTCATGATGATGTCTTATAGTGGGAGAGTGACTGTGATTAACTCCTTACTGGCTTCAGTTGTAACCTTCACAATGTGTGCAATCAAATTACCAGATAATATTCTGGGGCACATAGAGAAAATTTAGAGACATTGTTTGTGGAATAAAAAACTGAAGAAGGGGAAAAATGCAACTCTCTTGCTGCTTGGGACATGATTTGTAGGCCAAATAATAAAGGAGGTATTGGCATACTCAACCTAAAAATTCAAAATGAAGGCCTTCTGTTAAAGTTCCTTCATAAGTTTTACAACAAGGATGACACCCCCTAGGTCTCCCTGGTTTGGAATGCTTATTACAATAATACTGTTCCACATGCTACTGGGCCTTGTGGCTCTTTCTGGTGGAGAGATGTCTCTAGACTCTCCCATTTATTTAGAGGGGTAGCTAAAAGTATAATTGGTAATGGGGCCAATACATTGTTTTGGAAGGATCAGTGGTCTGACACTATTTTAGAAGAGAGTCACCCAGTTATCTATTCTTATGTGAGGAATGAAGATATCTCTACCCAAGAGTTTCTAGGTACAGACAGTTTGACACATCTCTTCTATCTTCCTCTGTCACCTGAAGCTTTAGCTGAACTAAGAACAATTCAAAATAGTTGCAGAGAGATACAACTCAGTGAGAACTTACAAGACAATTGGTGTTATGTTTGGGGAGCCAAAGATTTCACATCCAGCAAATATTATTAGTATAATTTTAGAAACCTGAACCCACATATATCTTTCAAATGGCTGTGGAAATCAAAGTGCACTGCAAAAGTGAAGTTCTTTGGATGGCTTGTTCTGTCTGACAGACTGAATACAAGAAACATGCTTAGAAGAAGGCATTATGCACTTGGGACTGGACATGACTGTTTAATGCATAGTCATACTACTGAAGAAACAATTGAACACTTGCTCTTTCATTGCCCTTTCAGTCAAGCTTGCTGGGATTCAATTAATATCTCCTGGTCTATGGCTAGCTCTAGGCTTCAGATCATTGAACAAGGAAAACAAAGATGGAATAAAAAGCTATTTATGGAAATTACTCTGCTTGGATCCTAGAACATCTGGAAGGAGAGAAACAATCTCTGGTTTAATAACATACAACCCTCAGTTCAGGCCTGGAAGTCAAGATTGGATGCTGATCTTGCACTACTGATTCACAGAACAAAGGAGGATTTACACCCACTCATCAAGAGCATTATCCATAGTTTGTAAATTCTGTGAGGTCTTAGGTTTTCTAACCTTCTTCTTTTGGGAGATCTTTTATCCGCTTGTATTCTGTAAATATGTAACTTTTTAGACTCTGACCTTTTATTAATGAAATGAGGCAGTAGGAACCTTTCCTACTGTTAATACCCTTAAAAAAGCATCATCTGGTGGCCAGGCATCATCAGGTGGTCAGGCATCATGTGTCTCTGCTAATAGTGTGCTCCCCCATGCTCCTTGTAGGTCCACAGCAGTACCCTCTGTTTGCACTACGAGTGTAAGCCAAATCTCTTGTGCGGCCGATGTGGAGGACGAAGGAGAGCCTGACGATGTAGCGCCTCCACTAGATGATGAGGATTAGTTGATGTTTCCTAAATTGGTAGATAGATTCAGTAAACATGCACTAGAGGATCAATACATGGGGAAATGGCACATGGTGCCAGATTTTATGAAAGGATGACGAAGAGAACAAGGAGAACAATGACAACCTCATTTTAGCCGAGTACGATGGTAAGGACTTGCCAATAGCTGAGTGGGATAGGGACGATTCTAAGATTTCAGAAGGAACCGTATTTGAAATGATGTAGGACTGTCGTAATGACCTTACTACATATTGCATTCACACCAATAATGATTATGATGGTATTAAGAGTGATCCATCAAGGTTCACAGGAAGTGCCCATACAAGAGGTGTAAGTGGAGGATTCATGCATCCACTATGCTCAGGAGTAGTTTGGTTTAGGTATTACAACCAGATGTGTATTTTAGATCATTGTGTAGAGTTTGTTAACTGTACCTGACATTTGCACTATGTTTCAGATAAAACGTAACCATTTCAAACATTCTCTTCCACCTCAAGGGGGCAGCCAAAGGACAAAACAAAACTAGCAAATACTAGGTGTTTGGCAGATGCAATCATGGATTGGATGAGAGGGAACCCATCACTTGGTGCAACATGCTCACAAAAGAAGTTTTTAAAAAGTTTAATATTATAGTACCTTACATGAGGATGTTCTATGCAAAGGAATGGTCTCTTGAGAGGATCGATAGTCCATGGAATGAACGTTTTCAGTTGCTTTACAGCTTCAAAGCTGAAGTGGAGATGGCTAGTCCAGGTAGTGTTGTATAGATAGACATGCATAAAGTTTGGTACAAAATAAGAGGGAAGACAATGGAGAAGGAGTGCTTTAGAAGGGCTTTTGTTTGTTTCAAAGCTTGCTGGCAAGGGTTTCTGGATGGTTGCAAGCCTTATTTGGCCGTGGATGCAACAACTCTTCATGGCAGATTTAAAGGACAGCTAGTAGTTGCTACTGCAGTTGATGGCCACAATTGGATGTTCCCTGTTGCTTATGGAGTTTTGGAGATTGAGTCAAAGGAAAGTTGTACTTGGTTTCTGGAGAATTTGCGCGACCTTATAGGTCATCCACCAGGACTTACTATCCACATGGGCACTTGCAAAGGTTTGGAGAAAGTTGTAGAAGCAGTATGCCCTGGAGTGGAGCATAGGGACTATATGCGACACTTAGTGCAAAAATTTACAAAGAAATTCAAGGGTAAAGTTTGTACTAACAACCTATGGCCATCTTCATACACATGCAGTTTGAGGAATCATTTGTATCATTTGGAAGTGTTTTATAAACAAAAACCTGCGATGAAGGAGTACTTGGATGCACATCATGGAATGGTGTGGTCAAGAAGCCAATTCAATGAAATTTGCAAGGTAGACTATGTAACAAGTAACCTTGAAGAGAGTTTCAAAGCAAAGGTCTAGTCATTGAAAGGGCTTATGCTGTGGCAAATATTTGATAAGATTAGGTAGATGATAATGATAAAGATTGATTTGTGTCAAAGAATTGCATCAACAATATATGTTGGCCATCTCATCCTCCCATCTTTGATTAAGGCTTTGCATGCCAGGGCAAAACAATTGAAGATGAAATGCATTAGAAGAGGAATGGAGGATGAGGTAACATACACTGATAGTAAAGATAGGCAATGGAGGTATCCAGTGAGTTTGGTTGATAAGACATGTCATTGCAGGCAATGGAAGCTATGTGGGATACCCTGCATACATGCATTGTTTTTCATGGGTGTTCTAAGAGGTGAAGAGGGTGAAGTTGATCAGTACGTGTCGAAGTATTTATTGGTTGCCAAATTTAGGGCAGCATATGCTTAGAATGTTCCAGCCTTGTTGGGAAAAGACCAATGGATGGAAGTGGATCTAGGCTTCAAGCTATACCCTCCAATTCTTACTAGACCAGCAGGTTGGCCAAGGAAGAATAGGATGAGAGCTAGTGCAGAGGGTGGTGCACCACCTTGACGACGTAAGTGCAAATGTTGTGGGATCCTAGGGAACATTGCTAGGCTTTGTAAAAATGCAGTGGACCCAACTTATGGAATGGATGATAAGGCGGGAGAAGCAAATGCAGATGAGAATGAAGTATTTGAACGAGAGGAGAATGAAGCAATGGATACATTGTAGATTGAACCAAATTAAGGGCATATTGAACCAATGGATCGAGAGGAGATGAACCAAATGCAGGAGAGATTGAACCAAATGTAGGGGAGATTGAACCAATGGATCAAAAGGAGATTGAACCAAATGTAGGGGAGAATGAACCAAATAGAGGGGAGATTGAACCAATGGATCGAAAGGAGATTAAACCAAATGCAGAGGAGATTGAACCAAATGGAGGGGAGATTAAACCAAATGCAGGGGAGATTGAACCAATGGATTGAGAGGAGACTGAACCAAATGCAGGGGAGATCGCACCAAATGCATGAGAGATTGAAGCAATTGATTCATTGGATGCAGAGAATAAAGCAATTGAGTCATTAGAAGCAGAGTTGAAAAGTAAAGGAATTACACAAGAGGATATTGAAGAAATGATGCCAATGCAGTATGAACCGTATGAACTAATGGATCAAAACATGATTGCACCAATTATACGACAGACTGAAGCACTTGATTCATTGGATGCAGATAAAAAGAACAAAGGGAACAAACAGAAGAATCTGATGGTGGACTCCGAGAATATTCCAGCTAGGATCACCCGGAGCAAGGTGGTGAACCTAGCGAAAACAATAGGAGCAAGAAAAAAAGGAATCTGAATTTGTATGATGAATTTGAACTACTGTCAATGTTTGTATTGAATTCAAACTAGTGTGACGCTCCCAAGTTTGTATGTTGGATAATCCCATAATGTATGTGTTATTGCAAGTTTCTATGGTCATCCACCTAGTTGCTTAGCACTGCTTCGTTTTACCCTCTACATTTGGCCAACACATGGGGTTTAGCTAGTTCATGGCTTAAACCATAGCAAACATTGACCAATTGATCCAAAATTTGGCATATTTGTGTATCTTGGATTGATTTACCATATGAAATTGGAAATTTTGGATTTACTTGTAATTAGCCATATTTTTCTTTTTCTAAGTGACTAAATTCAAAAAAATGGTTTTAGGGTTAGTTTAATTCAAAAAAGTCAAAACATAGTGCAACCTTCGCATGGAGTCTTGTTATTTTACCTACAACCTAGCATGAATAATAAAGAAAAAGGAAATAATGGTCTTATCCCTTAAATCACTTCTTAAACCCTTCTTGCAATGAGCTACTAGCTATGAAGATGCATGGCTTTCTACTCAATCCACCTCCAAAATAACCCATTCCAAAACATACTTTGTCTAAATGAGGCCAAATTTGGAACACTTGTTTATCTTTGAGTTGAAAACAATATAATGTCGGCCAATATGGATTATTTTATTAAAATAACACATTTTCCATTTTTTATGACAAAAGCTTGAATTTATCTTACTCATTCTTTTATCCGAGTTCCCTTGTTTTACTTAGCTCTACTCAGTTTTCCCATCCCGCTAAAGTTTTCCTCACTTTTCCCCTCCCTCTAAAGTTTTCCTCACTTTTCTCCTCTCGCATGTGTCAAACCCTCACAACAGCTCAACCTGCGCTCAGTTTGGCTGCGCTCTAATTGGTCAAGGTTGTCGTGGTGATGTCACGGTCGATGCCATGGGATGGCTTAAGTTGGGTCCGTATGGACACAAGAGGAATCCGGGAGGGAGAGTGCGGTGGTTCCGCACACGAAGAATTATGAAGAACACAAGAACACTTGATGTTTTCTAGGCTAGATCTCTTATTCCTTCTATTTGAGGTTACAAGTGCCCCTTAGGCTATCTCCCTAATTGCTAAGGAGAGCTCTGGTAGAAGAACTGTTAGCCTTGTGGCTCTAGTTATGCATGTCTCTAACCCTAGCTCTACCCCTCTTTATATAGTAGATGGGAGTATCTAGGTTACATTGTGGGTTCTAGGGTTTACAGAATGGGCTTCTACTTTAACCAATGGGTCGGGTTATAGGGCCTGTCCTCTGGTCCAGTACCTAGTCCGTAAAGCGTGCTATCCAACGTACCACAATACATTGGCGCCAGTTCCTTTAGGTGTCATCGAGTGCTTTAAGCATCACCCGGTGCTTTAGGTGTCACCCGACAACGCTCTCCTCATCGTTTAGCTCTGGCACACTAGTATAGTGGCCCTATAGCACCGTGAGATCCATACGCCAAATTTTTTGGTGACGTATGGAGCCAGAAGCATATGCAGGAAGGAGCGTTTCTCCCTTCTTGACTCGGCCTCGCAATTATATGTCGTCTTGGTATTGCTCATTATTATTCGGCTTCCATTTACTCGGCCTATGTCGACCTGACTCGGCTAAGATCAACCTGAGTTAGCCTGGACTTCCACCTCTTATGACCCTATTGGGGGTTATCCCTCCGACATTAGTCTCAAAGCTGTTGAGGTCTAGCAATTTTAACTAATAGGCCTCAGCTGGTTCCTTCAGTGATTTTGGAATATCTCTCCTCTATCTGACATTTAGTAAGCTGGCTCAGTTCTTCCTATTTGACATTGTTCTTAGCTCGATCTTTTCTTAGTTACAACCTGTCTCTTTGTGCCGAGTCTTAGTTCAATCTTTGTTGAGTCTACCTTGGCTTTACATTATTTTATCATGGGCGGCTCGTAATCATCACACTTTGCCACATTTTCTTCTCAAATCCTGACATGTTGCACAATTACTGCGGCATAGTGACGGTCACGTCGTGTAGCACCTCGGGCAGTGCGTTGACGGATTCACTGCGGCTTGCTACACACGTGGCGCCAGTTGACGCGACAGTTGCCTGCATACACGGCCACACTGTGGCCTTAGTGCGCATCGGATCCCACCTATGTGGTTTTCACTGCATCCTTAAATAGGGGGGTGGGGGAGAAATCCCCATTGCCTCTTCAATTTCTCCCTTTATTCCTTCTTGTGCTGCCGCTCTTTGGCCCTCGTTCTTGCTCTTCTCCACCACTGCATCTATCTTTTCCTCCGCCGCCGTCCTTCTTCTCATGCGAGGTGCGGATGCCCCATGCTAGCTCTTGTGCCGCTGCGACGGGGCCTAGGCAATCCAAGCCGCTTCCAGAGGAGGAGGCGCGTGAAGAACTAGAGGAAAGCATGGATCCCCACAACATCGCCGCCATCGAGGAGGAGGATATTGACGAGTCCAACAGAGAGAACGGCTCGTGTGAGGGTTCTGAGGTCTTCGTCGAGGAGATCGAATGGCTTCGCTCCATGCAGCGGATCCCTCTGGGTTGAGTGTTGCCTCCCCCTTGGTGAGATAGCTCCTAACCCTCAACCCAGCGAGCTCGTGGTGTTCATGTCCCACTTCGAGCGTGGATTTTCCCTTCCCTTGAGCAATTTTTTGAAACGTTTCTTTTGAGTTTTTCCATCTGCGGATGCACCACCTACCTTCCAATGCCATACGCTCCTTGTCTTGCTTTATCTCGGACGTAGAGGGTTATCTCGGCCTTTGGCCCACTGTCAAACTTTGGGCCTAGTTTTTCCAGTTTAGAATTCAGGTCATCCCTGAGATGGGTGTTCCCTCGGGCGAGAAACGGCCGACTCAGTGCGGTGCCAACAGTATCACCCCCATGAGAAAGTCTATCTTCCCTCGGGTCCAGGGCCTAGATTCATGCAAGAAGTGGTAGAGGACATTTTTCTATGTCAAGAACTCTGTCGACTATGACTTGATTTGGCTGCCTAAGTTTAGTGATGAGGTACCTGATAAGCACAACTGGAGGTTTGACCCAAAGGAGAGATACCCGGCCATCAATGAGACCCATGCCATTTTGGAGGCGCTGCTTAATGTGTTTGCGGAGAACAAACTAATGGGAGAAGACCTCATGCACACTTTCATTAGCCGCCAAGTAAGACCCCTCTAGCTTAGCTCCCACAAAATGTGTTTCATGAGCGGCCGCTTCAACCCAACGCGCCATTCAACCTACGATTTCGCTAAGGACCAGGTCACCTGGTGAGTTAGCTCCATCTTCAAACTGACGATGGTGCCTGACTGGGAATGGGGCATTGTCCCCTATGACCGAGACAACATCGTACCTTGGGTAAGTTTTCAGTCGTTCATTTGGCATTTTTTATTTTACTCAGCTTCCATTTGTTAACCTGGATTGTTTGCTCTTTTGCAGAAGTTTACCCAGCAACAAGATGACAATGCCAACCTGGCCCCTGCTTTCGATGAGGACCAGGACATCTTCGACCAAAAGGAATTTGACTCAGAGGATTTCATGTTGATCTCGCATGACGGCATTGGGCCATCTCCGGTTAAGACTCCTACTAGAGTTACTTTGAGGGAGTGGCCAGATGATAATGATGATGATGACGACGAGTGTCAGATTTTAGAGGTACTTGATCCTCAGCCTATATCTTTTGCTTATCTCGCTGGTTCTACATCTGCCGATGTAGCCGTCCAGGTGCAGGAGGTTGATCTCCTTGCTATGGGAGGCCTGGTTAAACCCAAGAAGCGAGGCGCAGTGGCCGCATGAGCGACTAGGGCTGAGCCGGCCAAGGCCTCCAAGAAGCAGGGCGCAGCGGCAGCGACTGAGGCTGAGTCGGCCAAGGAATCCAAGAAGCGCAAAGTCATGAGGATAGTATGCCATACTCATGTTGTTGCCGGGTAAATTTCCTTGACCAACATTTGTCTTCTTGTTTTCTCTATTCATCTCTTTCTTCCTTTTATCTCATACAAGTATTTTTTCTCTTGTTTCCTAGTTCCGCAGAGATCGCACCTCAGTCAGCGAGCTGCATTACTTCTGAGATTCCTGCTCCTCCCCCTCCTACTCAGGCCAAAGTCAAATTCCGAGTCCATCTCGGGCCTCTCCTTCTACACCGAATGATCCAGTATCCGGTCCAGAAGCAAGCCCCAAGACTCGGAGGGAGGAGGAGGCGAGAAAGAAAGCACCAGACCCCACGAAGGAGAAGGAGAAGAAATCCGGTGTTAGCAGCACTGGTGTCGGGTCGATTGATGTCGAAGATTTAATCATTCCACTAGAACCGGAGTAGAAGAACAAAGAGAAGAATCCCCTCAACCATCTCAGCAGCAGCAGCCGTCTCATTCGGCTCTGCTTACTCAGCAGCGTGAGAAATAGCCAACTCAACCGCCCAAGTATCCCAGCAAGACCCAGTCTCATTCTGCTTTGCCGGTTCAGTCAAAGTCCACATCATCAAAGACAATAGTGTCAAGGAAGCAAAAGATTAGCTTTGGCCAGGCCACATCAAAGTCGCAGCCAAAATAGCCACCACCAACAAAGAGATCCGCAACTGCGGATCCGATGACAAAGGATGTAACTTCTTACGAGCTAGCCAATACTGAGAGGCAACTAGAGCTTCATGTTAGCCCGCCTGCTACCAGAAGTAGTGCTGGCTCGTCTGCTAAAGGAAAGGGCCTTGTTGCGACTCGGACGATCAGTGGCCAAAGTTTTAGCTCTGCCGAGCAATTTGCACTTGAATGGAATGCTTCCAACGACCAAGAAGTTTCTTCCGGTAACCCTTCTACATAAGTGCAGCAAGGAGTGACCATTGGCCCCCACACTATGGCTGAGTTAATGCATTCGTCCATAAATACTATGGTTCGTGCCATCAAAATTAATGAGGTATGTATGCTTAACCCTTTTGCGTTCTTCTTAGGTCCTGGCAACTGGGGTGTCACGTCCCCATGTTTGACGAGCCCCGCGCCATGGGATTCTTCGCCCTCGAGAGGCGGCACACCTCCAGAGGGAACCCGGCCCAGCAGGCATCACGAGGTGCCCACCTCGCGAGGGAAAGAGCCTCGGGAGGTAACGCCTCCGGAGGGGTCCTTCCATGACATCAAGTTACACCCTTGAGCCTCGAATACCACGGAGCGCGTCCAGGGTAGGATAGTAACTTTGTCCGGAAAAGTGCGAGCTACGGACCCGACAGGAAGCACAGCGCTTCTATGGCATTGGCTGCCTCAGTAAAGAAGACTCAGTCCACTATCCTTCCATAGGGAAAGGACGGCGGATCTCACGGTGGAAGGCTCCCCAACTGCCATTTTGGTGAAAGGGGGAAGAAGCAGAGAGCGCCAGATGGATACAAGCAATGTCGATAAAGGACGCTTTACAAGAGGACGGAGCAGACCATAGCGAACTGGACCGAGTCCATGCAAAGTAGCCTCCTAGACCGGGATATCGAGGAGCGACACTGAGGACACCCTACCCGCCCAAAGGCTGGGGAAGAGGCCCAACGCCGCCCCATATAAGGGACCCTTCTCCTACCTCAGAAAAGATCGATCCCCTATGATCTAAACCCTAGACATACAACTTACATTGTACGCTCTCAATGTAAAGCGAGCAATACAAAAAAGTAGGAGTAGGGGCTTTACCTCCTCACGAGGGTCCCGGACCTGGGTAAAAAAACCCGTGTCACCTCTTTGTTGTGGTTCTTGCTCTGCCGTTTCCTCCATCGCCGAGGCTCATTGGGAACACGTGTTTAGCCCCCTCTCAAACCAAGGGATCGTTGGACCCTAGTTCCTTCGAGGGACAAATCGCCGACATTTGGGGCACCAGGTAGGGGGCTAAGGCGAGATTTTAAGATCTTCATTGATCGCGGCCACATGTCGGCTCACGCCGAGCATGCGCTCCACTGTGTGGAGAGCATGGCCCAGACCAAGTTGGCCCGGTGACGCGCCCCCTCCGAGAAGGACCCATGGACCGAGGACGACGGGGCTCTACCTACCGCCCATCACGGGAGTCCCCGCCCTCCTCACACGGAGCCACCATGCTCTCCTGCGCCGCATCCTTGCACAGGAACGCTGAGCACCTCACGCCTGAGGCAGCCAAGCGCATGGTGCAGGAACTCCTGGATCACCCACTGGCTGACCACGGCAAGGGGAGGTGGTATGACCGGATTGCTGAGCTCCTCCATGTTGCCACACTATCCTCGCAAGAGAAGGGGGCTGAGGGTGAGGACCAGGTGTAGGGGGGCTAGGGGCTCGCTGCCGGCAAGGCACCGTGATAGGACCCCCAATCCTGATCAGGTGCCCCCGTCGGCGACCAAAGGCTGCCAGATCGTCTCTCTCCCTGCGGTCGCGGTGCCGCCGCATGGGAGCGAAGACCGTATCACCGAGGAAACCGCCGTAGCAGGCCAGCAGAACTGCGCGACTCTCGCCAGTGATAAGGCGGTGCAAGCCAACAGCTGCCTCGCCCTCACAAAGGCACTCCGCCGCATGGTCTGGCCGCACAAGTTCCGCCCGGAGATGCCAGCATGCTACAATGGAACAACCAACCCGTGCAAGTTTTTGCAGCTCTACACCATGGGCATCGAGGCTGAAGGAGGCGACGACCGCATCATGGTGAACTGGCTTCCTCTGTGCCTGAAGGAATGGCCAGCACTTGGTTGATGAACCTGCTAGAGGATTCCATCGACTCGTGGGATGAGCTTAGCTCCCTCTTCATCGTGAACTTCAAGGGGAGATACAAGCGCCCACTCACATACTTCGACCTCTCCAAGTGCGCCATGAGCCTGGAGAGACCCTCTTCAAGTTCCTATAGAGGTTCAGCCGAGTCTGCAACAAGATCCCAAAGATCTTGGATTCCAACGTCATCATCGCCTTCTCGAGGGTGTTAAAGACGTCAATATGATGGAAAAGATCGGCATCTTAGGTGAGAGCTTCACCAAGGCAGTCGAGCTCTTCGTCATGGATGAAAAGTGTGCCAAGGCAGAGGCGTGGCGGATGTTCGTCCTCACCGAAGCAGAGACCACTCCCAAGGCCTCGAGTTCGTCCAAGGTCAAGGACAAGGACTCTAAGCGCAATACCATCGTCATCCTCGCCGCCGAGATGGATTGGAAGAGTCCTCGCAAGGAGCGCGGTGAAGGGGACATGGATGACAACGCGTACTATCACTTCGACAAGTGGAACGGGCACCCCACCGACGACTGCTACAAGATCAAGAAGCTCTGCGACATGCGCAACAACAAGAGAAGGGGGATATCTGGTGGAGAGCGTGGCGGGGTAGGGTGTCACCATGGGGGCGAGCGCTGGAAAAACAACTCCAGAGGCCATGACACACTGCAGATGGGCCATCAAACCAATGTTGTACAGCAGCACCATCCGCAGGCGGAGAAGGGCTGTGACGAGGATCCTGGGGCTATAAGGTGCCACAAGGAGATGTCACTTGCATCCTTGGTGGCTCCCAGGCCCCGGTGTCCAACTGGAACTACAAGTTTCTCACTCGCGAGGTCGCCGTCGCCAGGCCGGGAGTTCCGTCCCCAAATCTCAAGTGGTCTCAGTACCCAATCACCTTCGACGCTCATGACCAACCCATCTCCACTAGTCCTATGGGCACGCTCCCCATGATTTGCACCCCCACCATCAACAACATCATGGTCGTGAAGACTCTCATCGATGGAGGCGCCGGCCTGAACGTGATATCCATTGAGACGTTCGCCCAGCTATAGGTGCCCTAGGACAAGCTGATGCCGACCATGCCGTTCTACAGAGTGACAGACAGAACCACCACGCCCATCGGGCACTCCCTGTCATGTTCAGGACACCCGACAACTACCGCACTGAGCTCATCGACTTTGACATGGCCCACATCGAGCCCCTGTACAATGTCATCCTCGGCTCCCCTACACCGGACAAGTTCATGGCGGTAACTCACCAGGCCTACAACGCCCTCAAGATGCCCGAAGGCAATGACAGGATCATCACGGTCTGCCGTGACGAAGTGGAGTCCATGCGCTCCCTTGAGCATGCCTACAAAGAAGTGGCCGCCTACCCTGAGGACGTGGATGCGTTGGATTACGTCGGAGGCTCCACGAGGAGGAGGCAGATGGTGCCTCAGGAGAATGTCATTGCCAAGCGGGCAGTGGCTGCAATGTTCCCGCCTCGCGGCACCCGAGCCTTCCATAGGGGTCAAGCCTTGCCGCTGTTGGCCATCGTGAGTGCCGAAGAGGGTCCCAAGGACTACCTCGTCCCGGGGGCTCCTGACTTCCAGATGGACTGCACCCAGCGCATGGGCAACATCGGCAACCCCCTAAGGGCAGCTAGGCCATCGACTGAGTAGCATATCACGGGTGCGGAAGGCGGACAGGCCTCTCCAAGCAACACGCCTAACTCCACAACTTTTTGAAGGTGACCCTCGAGAAACTCCCATCTTTTGCAGCCTTACCTTCACTAAGACCCTGTGCAAGCCACGATGGTGCTATAGTAAGATTGAACTTTCAATGGCTTTTTGGATCTTGTGCTTTGCGCATGTATTGAAATTTGTTTTTTCCCTCAGAAAAGTATCCTTTGAATACCGTACCTACCTGATTTCCCTCACATACACCACTCGAACAGGGGCTGGGCATGGTGCCTGACAACGGTCACTCCCCGGCATCATCAGAGCCTAAAGTGTCAAGCTCTGAACTTATGGACTTTTTCCGGCCATAAGTTACCTCACGTACGGCCTCTGGTGCTTGTGTCCCTCGCATGGTGCATGTATCGAGCCCCAGCGGTACGTGTGTTTTTCCCTACATCCCTCTCCTCGAAAGGTCTATGAGGTGGCTCCTGAGGCCCTGTTCCTCCATTAACCTATCCAGGACCTAAAGTGTGAGCTCTGAACTTTTACGGACTAGGTTTGGCTATGAGTTACCTCACCCACACTCTTGGATATTAAAAGAAAAAATGTTTTAGCGACAGCTCATGAGGCTCTGATCCTTCGCAACCCTAGCTTTTCAGGACCTAAAGTGTCAAGCTATAAACTCTCACGAACTGGGTCCAACTACGAGTCACCTCACCCATGGCTCCTAACATTTGAAAAACACCCCTTGTTAGTGACGGCTCATGAGGCTCTGATCCTTCGCAACCTTGGCTCTTCAGGACCTAAAGTGCTGAGCTCTAAACTTACGGCCCATTCCTCGGCCGCAAGTTACCTCGCCCATGGTTCCTGATCGCTCGTGAGGCTCCAACCTCCGCATCCCAACCTCGCCAGGACCTAAAGTGTCGATATTTGAACTTACGGCTTGTTCCTCGGCCGCAAGGTACCACACCCACGGTTCCTGGCCCTTAAAAACAAAAATAAACCTTCGTGTTGGTTGCTGGTCCCTCCTCGAGAGGCTAGTTGTTTCAGCGCTTTTCCTACGGTTTTCTCATCGAGAAGATTACGGGGCGACCCTAGAGACACCCTCTCCAGCGGATAAACATTGCAGGACCTAGAATGTGAGCTCTGAACTTACATGCCTAAACATTAGTAAGTTACCTCACCTACGGATCCTAGTGCACAAAATGCTTCACACAAGTGTATTTCAGGTCTTCAGTAACATGCGCCTACATGCCATGGTCATCCCCTCGGGAGGCACCTAGGAAAGGCACGCGAGGTGAAGCCCCTCCGTGTTGCAACTGCCACTCGCGGCTCATAAGATCCACCAGTGGATCGCCTCGGCTACACCAAGTACCAGCCATGTAGTACTCCACCTGGAGACTTGTGGAACATCTCGGGGGACAACCTCGCCAGCGGGCCCATGCCTGGGCAGCTGCGTCAAGGCTCGCTCCCTTGAAAAGTGCACAGCACCTTTGCCCACACATCAAATAAACAGGGCCGCTCCCGAGCCTCACGAAGTCGTGCCTCTACTCAAGAGCGCGGGCTGCACCGAATCTCTCTGCGAGGGTGCACGGTAGGATCTCTCCTTGGGAGGACCGCCTGAATCCGCTGCGATCGACAGGACACGACAAAGCGCCTATACAAGGTATGGCCTAAAGGCCCAAGAGAGCTATACAAGGATGGGGGGCTGCTCTCCGGAGGAACGCGGGAACCTCACGAGCCTATCAGAAGAGGCCTGTTGCACTGTGATTTGTTTCACCTACCGCGGGAGCTCGACGAGTAGACGTCTACCGGGCGCCGTCTCCAGGATCGCCTCGCCAGGCGCAACCTCTAATGGTTTTGCCTGTAAGGGCACCGTCCCGGGGCGTGCAGATCTTCGACATACACACTTGCTGGCACAAGAGGCCTGTCCCTGAGGAAAGAAGACACGAATAGCCACCACCGGCTTCGCCAAGCAGGCGCTTGATAGCTGTGAGATTCTACACATTTTTTATGGTTTCTATCAATGTTTTTCATTTGGATTTGATGGTTTTCTATCTTTACCAAACGCTAATCCTTTGGTAGCAAAGAAAACCTTGGTTTTTCATGTGTGTTTCAGGTTCTAAACATCACCAGAGGGATTTAACAGCAAAAACACAATATTCAGGCGAAAACAAGCATGTCTCTCTTTGGAAGCAATCGAGAGGAATTTACTACAAGATTAACAACAAACTATACGAGCCTCCTTCGTATAGTTGCCGCCGTATAGTTGCCATCTCCTTCGTCTTATTAAAAGGGACAACTTTCATGAAGAGGCAAAGGTTGAAGCAGAACACACGAGCTTCCATACCATCCAGAAGGGAGTAAGGAAGGATCCGGAGAAGAAGGCGAAGACGTTCTTCATCTCGCTCCACGATCTTCAATCTCCTAGACTCCACACCGCCATAGCCATCACTTGTACTTGAGAGAGAGAGAGAGAGAGATCTCCACCTTGCAAGATTAGGATTTGAGATTGTTCTTCCCATCTTGAATTGTGTTGGATTTACTTCTATTTATTATTGTGGATCTCCATAGTAATATCAAGAAGAACTCCCTTTATTTAATTACATCGATGATGCTTTCTTCTCTCATGTGTGAGTAAGTTCCCTTAGGCGTGGGAGAATTAGGGGATTGGTGAGATGTGATGTGCCTATATATTTTTCATCAAGTTTGTGGTTAATTTTAATTACTATATTATGTGTGCTTGACTATATGTGGGATGATTAATGCATGTTGTCCAATTAAGGGCCCAGACAACATGATGCTTTGTTCTAGATAGATAGAATCTTGTTTGCTAGGAGACCGGCAACCCTCGAGTGACACGGGGATATCAATGAGAAACTAGTTTGACTTGAGGATAACGAGGAATCACCGATCTTATTGCATTAGTCCGATCCAAGGATCTTAATTGCTATGCAACCTGAAGGATCTTAATCGTCTAGTGACTGGCCATGGTTGTGGTAAACAGGCTAGTAGGATTATTGAAGTTGGGATGAAATCTACCAAGAGTAGTTCCGGCTAATTATGGGTTGCTCGCCTACACACATACTTATAAGGTTATAATTGTTACACTTATCACTCATTCACCCGGCACATTCACTATCACCATGAGCTGAAACTCTCTGCGCCTACTTTGTCATCTGTAGAAAATAACAAACAAATCGTTCTTTACTTTTATGCTTTTTTACTTCTGAATTTTACATTTTAGTTTTACTTAAATACTTTCGTTTAAATCCAAATTCTATTCTCATTCTCAACACTTGCAGTCAATTCACTCGAAGACCTGTGACAACTTTGGGTGTGACAGACTTCACCAATAAACACTTACCTTTGGGCTCCCTTGGGATCGATATCTGAACTTCAAAACTAGCTACAAACCATCTATGCACTTTCATTCATCAGCGCTCCACCACAAACGCTCAAACAAGATCTCCAGGCATCATAACAATAACATACAAAGGAAGCGCCCAAATATAGAGGTCCGCTTGAAGAGGTTCATTGCAAGCCACGACTACAAGACGGGAGTGTGATAACTGTTGGAGATATGCCCAAGAGGCAATAATAAAGAGGTTATTATCATATCTTCATGCTTATGATAAATGTTTACATACCATGCTATAATTGTATTAACTGGAAACATTAATACTTGTGTGATTTGTAAACATAAAAGAGTCCCTAGTAAAGCCTCTTGTTAAACTAGCTTGTTGGTTAATATATGATCATGGTTTCCTGATCCTGAACATTGAGATGTTATTAAAAAAAGATCATGTCATTATGAGAATGGTATGATGGACATACTCCTATAGTTAAGCATAGCATAAAGATCAAGTAATTTAATATAGTTCAGTTGCTATAAGCTTTCAGATACATAGTAACCTAAATCCTTCGACCATGAAATCATGCTAATCACCATCACCGGATGGATGCTTTTATGACATCAAACACCACACCGTAACTGGGTGGCTATAAAGGTGGCATTGAGCATTCAGAAAGTATGTGTTGAGGCACGTGGATCAAGAGTGGGATTTGTCCATCCATATGACGGATAGATATACTCTGGGCCCTCTCGGTGGAATGTCATACGATTAGCTTGCAAGCATGTGACTGGCTCACAAGGGATCACATATCACAGGAAAGAGAAAAGAGTACTTATCGGTAACGAGGTTGAACTAGGTATGCAGAGATACCGATGATCAAACTTTGGATAAGTAAACTATCGCGAGACAAAGGGAAATTGGTATCATATGTAAGTGGTTCATTCGATCGCAAAGTAATCATAGAAATATGTGGGAGCCATATGAATTTCCAGATTCCTCTATTGGTTATTGATCGGAGAAGTGTCTCGGTCATGTCCGCGTAATTCACAAACCATAGGGAGACACACTTAAGGATTCGATGTTGTTTAGTAGATATGGAATGTAAGTAGGGAGACCGAATCTTGTTCAGAGTCTCGTATGGGATCCGGGATATCACGAGGAGATCCAGAATGGTCCGGAGAATAATATTCATATAATGAAAGTCCAATTTCGGAGTTCGGGAATGATTCTGATGATTTCATTGGAGAGGTTCTAGAAGGGTCTAGAAGGTTCAACGGACCGGAAGGGGAAGGGAACATGAATGTGTCATGGATAAGTGGAATGATTGGATCATGTCCTAGGTCACATGGTTGGGCATTTGCAAGAAAGAAAGAAAGCTCCAAATTGAAAGTCAAAAGGCAAGTTTGAAAAGTCAAACTAGGACAATGTTTCCTAGTGGAGGAAGGAAAGAATCCACTCTCCCAAGCTCCCCTCTCTCTCATAAATAGAGGGGAGGAGGTGCCCCAAGAGACACACAACCAGCCCCTCCCCACAACACCGCCGCCGCCGCCAAGCGTCGCCGCCGCCAGCCGCCGCCGACTCCACCTCCTCCTCTCCGGCCTTCTAAACCCTAGAAATATTGTGTGAATTGTTTTTTGTGAGTAGACTTCTTACCCAGAAATCTTTTGCCTACTCTAATCCCAATCCAACCCAAACAGATGTCTTCTCCAAGAGACTCCAACATTAAGGATGGTGACAACAACAACCAAGAGATACACATGAGAGAACAACTTCTAGCAACCCAAGCCTAGTTGAATCAAGTGACAACTCAGTTTTTAGCCAACAACAATGAGTTAGACCCAACCTTGCAAAAATTCTTGGAAACCCAATCTGAATTGTTGCAAAGGATGACCAATCAAATGATCAACATGAGAAACAACCTTTACCAAGGAGATTGTGACAACAATGATATCAAGGATGATATTATAGAAGGAACTCAAGCTTGCAATATTTGTGGAGACATGGAACACACTTATAAAGAGCACATGGATCAATGCCCTAATTGTGAGGAGAAACATCCAACTAAACAATGCCCCACATCTCAAGTTACTTGTTTCCTATGTGAAGGAAATGATCATGTCCCTATCCAATGCCCCATCTATCCCATAGTTCAACAAATGAAACAAGATGGAATGCATCAAATGTTTGGAAACCTCCATAAGGGAACAACTTCTACCAAGAAGTATAAAAACAAATCAGAACCATGCCTCATAGGACCACATCCAAAGTGACCACAAAGTGTTGTTACTCTTGCGGAGAAGAAGGTCACATATCTAGTAACTACCCCAAGAAGAGAGAAAGATTTCCCACCTTTGTAGTGAAATATGAAGAACATGAACTAGAAGAACTCTTAGCATTGGAGAGACCCAAAAAGAAGAAATGCCCCAACCCCAGCAAGCAAGACATTAGCCAGGTGCAATGTTACCATTGCAAAGAGATGAGACGCTATGCTTATGAATGTCCAGAAAAGAAGAAGAACCAAGGAAACAAACAAGAGGAAATGTGTAACATCCCAGTATTTAGGACCTAACGAAGGGTAGATTTAGGAATATGAATTGTTGCATGCATTCATTTGTGAAAATGTGGGGAAAAATTTCGCCAAATAAAAAAACCTAAGTGATCAATGTTTCTTTCATACTTTGAGATTAGGTTTAGTCTTAAGGGGTGATTGTTATAAACTTTGAGATGATCTTAAGGAGTTATGTGTTTAAAATGAATTTGAATTTTAAACTTGAGTGTTTGAATAATAATTTAAATGATTTAGATCTAAGATTTTAATCTTAAATTAATTAAGAGATAAGTTTTATAAATTAAATCTTATCCAAAAACAATATTGAATATGAAATTCATTTCATATTATTAGCACATAAAAAAGTTACAAAGAATGTAACTACTGAAGTCATTCCAAACTTCACAATTTACAAAAGAATAAAGAATAAGAATATTCTTTATTAACAATAATATAATCTTTATTACAATTAAATAAAATAAAGATTACAAGAATAATAAAAGAAAAATTAAAAAAGAATAAGAAAATTACATTTGAAAATCTACTAACTATCCTATAACTAAATCTTCATCTTTATCTTTGTACCTGCAAAACAAAGACTAAACAGAAACAAAATAAGATTAGTGTTAGTATATTTCTCTCAGTTATGTCAGTGAAGTGCACTTGACAAATTCATCATTGAGAAATTTTATAAAGGGGCAAGTTTCACCAATATGAAAGATTTCATCTTTCATAAATTCAAAGCCAGAAGTCAAATGACAGCCAAGAATGATCAATTCACCAGCCAGGTGAAAGTAAGCTGGTAATAGTAAGTTCAAAATTTCTGAACCTATCCACAAGTGCATAGCAGGCACACAAGATGGACACACACCAGCATGCAAATGGTGTGCTGTCGACCTCACAAGCACAACCAAATCACACAAAACCACAACACAGCCGTGGGGGAGCACTAGTGCATCACTCCACTACACATCACACAAGAACAGCTAGTGTAGACAGCAGCCAAACCAAGAACAACAGGCAAACCAAACCTTCCAGATCAACCCAAACATCACCAGGATGGTGACATAAGGAGGGGGATGAATCTGGTGGACAGCAAGGTCATGCCCATAAGCTAGGAGGAGCAGGAAAGCTCAAGAGCAAGCTCAGAAGCCTAGCAAAAGCAGATCAAGATCATCATCAATCTACTACACCAACATCAGATTTTGTGGTGAGCCTCATAAAACCATCACATGATTTCATCATATTATCTAAACAAAAGCATGTGTTGCTTTATGAAATGATCTCTCAATAATCACCCAAGAGAGGTGAATCTATCCTAGAGATTTCAAGTATAAAGATAAGAAATCAAGCTCAGCCAAAAGCACTAAACCCTTAGACCAGCATCACAGAGTTTAGTGTTAATTTTTGCAACTTAGAATATTTTTCATTTGATCTTATCAGATCAGGGCACATCTCTCAGAGAGAGTAGCACCTCTAATCCTACAAGTTTCAAACAAACTATTTGCTCAGCTAACTAGGAATTAAATCCTAGAGCCTCAGACCAACATCATAGGCATGAGGGTTAAGAGAAGCTCTTATTCTATCTTGCCAGTATCAATCACAAGTATGGACAAAGCTAAGCCCAGAAATAAAAACCCAATCACGTGTGTGCCAGATTACAATGGTATCACAAAGACAAGTTCTTAATGAGCTAAAACCAATCTTTGCTTAGTTCCCACGGATAAAAGGAACAAACCAATACATATCATATTCCTGAAGCCAAGTGCAAGGAATCAACATTAAATTCATCTATACATCCACAGAAATCATTACATGTAATGATTTGACTCAATATGTATAATCTCAAACAAGCCTACCATTATAATTGCAGTAAGCAACTACTGAGAGAAAACTACTATCAGTATGAGCATTCTGACAGTAGAGATAATTCTCTGATCAACAACATTTCCAATCAGTGATTCCTTAGAAACACTAGCATGGGATCATAGTGAATCACCACTATAATAAATCTGACAAGCCACTAGCAACATCAAAGACACTACCAATCATGATCCACAGCAAACAATCATTCTTCATGCTCAAGTATGATCACCGCTAGAACTAAAGCATCATGGATATGATCAACAGAGGGTTATGAACCCTAATCAGAACAAGAACCCTAATCCAGAGATGAACCCTAATAAGCACATAGTCACTAGGCATGAGAAGCCACTAGACACACACAAAGAGATTCATGGTAGTAGCAGGAACAAGAACCGCAGAAGCAACTTACTCGAGGTCCTCGCTAACAAATTGAAGAGGAAGCAGGCTGGCCGACGAACCGCGGCGGCACAGGGAGCACCCAGGGGGCGCTGCAACCTACACCAGCCACGGTGGAGGCCACAGCAGCACAAGGGCCCAGCACACCATCGCAGGCAGGACCGCGGCGGTGGCGACACTACCTTTTCCTAACCCTAGGGTTCGGGAACGGGGTGAACCTGACCACGGGGAAGCCCCGGAGTCTAATCGAGATGGACCAGATGAACGAGCGTGGCCGCAAACCTCGCCCGGAGTCTAATCAAAAGGCACCTTATATAGGGAAAATGCATATAGAATTAAATAATGCATTACATTACTTGCATAATCATTTTGCTTCTTTAAATATTGTCCTTACCGGGCAATAATGATGCTTTTGTAGAACTAGAAGCTCAAGGTCCAGTGCAAGCATCAAACTTCACTACCTTGCCATCACAAGGCAAGTTCATCACTTGCTCATGTCCTTTGAAGAGTCTTTATCAAAGTATTTGCAAATTGTGTGTTATCATATAAAATCTTGGCCAAATCCATAAAAAATGAAAGTTATTGAATAATAAAAAGGAGAAAAGGATTGTTTAAATAAAATCATAAGGATTAAACAATATCCAATTTTATTTAAATAAAGACAAATTGCCTAAACTAAATAATAACACCCAAGAAAATTATTTAGAAGACAATTTAAATCTTGAATTAAATCCATAAGCAAACGGAATAAAGATAATCCAAATCCAAATAAAATAAAGGAATAAAGATTATTTGAATAAAAACTTATATGGACTTGAACCATATTTGATTTGAATAAAGATAAACTACCTATTGTAAATGATTAAGTAAATCATGAGAAAATAATAATTGAAATAGCCAAAGTGGATTAAAAGTTATCCAATTAACTTAAAAAGAATAAAGGATTAATTAAATAGAATTACATGGTTTGGAACCATAATCAAATTCATTTAAATAAAGACAAAGGCCTCATTTTAATAAATATTAAATCATATTAAAACATTTGAAATAATTTAAAGTGAATTATTTAACACACTAATGAATAAATAAAACCTACTAAAAAAGGTTTGGTAAAAATTGAATTCAAATATAAGTTTAAATCATGTGAATAAAATAATTGAAACCATATTTAAAATCTTATTTAAATAATACAAATGTCTATTTTAAATAAATAATAAACCAAAAAAGAATAATACAAATGTCTATTCTAAAATGGACTTTAAAACACATTAATAAACAGTATAAAAACTTACTGAAAAATTGGAAAAGTTTTGAAATAAAATAAGTGTTTGAAACATTTGAATAAATTCAAAACAGAAATCAGAAATGAAAAAGGAAAAAGAAAACACAGAAAAAAAATGAAAACAAAGCATCCCACCTAACCCTACCCGGCTACCAGGCCCAGCTAGCCCAACTCGCAGCCCACCTCTCTCTCCCGCGAACCGTTTTTCTCACACGCGAATACACCCACTCGCCCACTGACCAAGCGACCCCACCATACCTCCCCTCACCTCGCTGACCACCAGATCCCACCGCCAACTCACCATCGTCTTCAACCCGCACGACCAGTTCCTCCCCATTCGCTTCGCCGTTTCTGCATTGATTTCGCGGATTAAATTCGATTAAATACGCCTGTAATCTTGCCCTGCGACCATGCCTACTAAAGCGGCCCTCTCCCCTCTATCTTTCCCCTCAGACACCATGCCACCGGAGCCACCATGCTGCGCAAATTGCAAGCTCAAACCACCTCTCCTCCGACGAGCTTCACCGCCGATTCCGGCCAGCCCTCACCTCCCCTTGCCCCCTGGACTCCACGAGTGTGCTCGCCAGCAACAGGTGCACCTGCCAGTAGCCCTAACTCGCCCGCGCAAGCCCCAGATGCCCGGCTCCGTCTTCGACTAAGCTCCGTCGTCTCCTGCTCCAACTCCGGCGACATCCCCTGGTAGTATCTGACCTCCCCTCTCCCTCTCGATGATACTCGTGTGTTCACCGTCCCCGTACGCATCTAACACAACCGTTGTTTTGCCTCCCCGTGCCTTGTAGTCTCACCTCTGTCAAGACCAGTACATGCCCGAGCCAGTTGGAAACTCCGGTGAGGAATCAGCGTTGAACCCGTGCGCCCCTCAACCTGCGACAACAACGACGAGCATCCCCACGTCACTATGAACACGGTGAGCATCCCCACTTCTTGAGCACCACCGCCGCTCGCCATCGCCCAGCGCCGCCAGTACTTGGTCAGAGTGCTCTAAGCCGTTAGATGTTAATCCAGTGGATGCGATAGATCATTTAAATCGAAGAGGTATGTTGCTTCTGTGTCGTGCGATTCACTTTAGATCCAAAGATCCACATAGCGTGATCCCGATGAAGCGGTACCGTCCAATGGAAACAAGACATGTGGCCTAGCTCTGGATTTAAAACAAAAATTAGATCTATTAGTGGTTGGATTTTGAAAAATTCATAACTTTAGATCTACACGTCCAAAATTTGCAAATTTTATATCAATGGATTCACAAAAATGTGGACTTTGCAACCATGTCCTTAGTTTAGTATTTTGCTTCTGGAAAATTAGTTGTTTTTGCAGAAACATTTGTAGGACTATTTTGTGTATAAAAGTTATTCTAAAAATAATTTTGGGGTAAAATCTTTTGCAAATAATTTTTTTTTGAACCTACTGACCATAAGAACAAACTTTTGGGTTTAGAAATATATTTTGTTAAACACAAGGAATTATTCCTTGAATAAAGGCATTTCTAGTAAAACAAAAATGTTTTCTCTGATTTAAAAATGCTTTTTGAGTAAAACCTTTTGCAAATGGTTTGATTTGAACTCTCTGACCCTAAACACTAACTTTTGGATTTAAAAATATATTTTGTCAACCATAGAAAATTGTTCCTTTGAATAAAAAGCATTTCTAATAAAACATAAAAAAGTTGCTATTATTTAAAAACGATTTTTGAGTGAAACCTTTTACAAATGGTTTTGTTTTAAAACACTTTGACCATAAAACACTAACATTTGTGTTTAAAAACATTAGAAATTATTCCTTTGATTAAAATCATTTCTAACAAAACAAAAATGATTTAAAATGACCATTTACACTAACTTGTTTAAATGGTTTTGTCACAATTATAAATGACCAATAGGTGTTTTAAAATGTTTATAGCCTATTAGAAACCACCTTTCCAAATAAAACAATCTTTTGCATGCTTGTGTGCATTGTTTTATTTTCTTTATTTTATGTGGTGAATTGTTTGAATGTTAGTTTGAATTTGTGCCTTGATTGAATTATAGTGAACTTTGAAGAGTGTGACAATTGCAAGATCAAGGAGTGAATCTAGTATTCTCTACCAAAAAGGCAAGTGGTGCTTCATACATTTTGTCCTAATATTTTAACTATGTATTAGTGATATTTTGAGTAGGACTTGCATGGAATTTTTAGTAAGTATGATATGCCTTGGGAAATCCTAGTAGATAATGCCTTAGTAGAATTTTCCCTAAGTTAAGATTCTTGCTACTATTATGCTTAGCCTAGCTAGTAGAAAACAAGGGTGGATTATATACACAAGCTATGGAAATTTTGCTAAGTATTTTGACTTATATTTTTGCTTAATAAAACTACTAAGTGAATGAATCACCTGGGTTTTGGCGAGGAAGGTGCTTCCCACACGATGGGCCGATAATGGCTTCCTCAACTCAATAGAGTTGAAGGGGGACTTCAACTACCTATGTGCAAATGTAGGGCTCGCCAACGCCAACCACTACACCTACGAAGGGATCACCCATGAGTTCCTCACCTCCTTGTACGACGACTACAGGGAGAAAGGTAATGCATGCATGATAAATTTCACCTTAACCAATGGCCATATCAAATTACATATCAAAAATTCCGCAATGCTTATGGATTCCCTCAAGAAGGGGAACCAACTATTACAAACATGTATAGCGTCTCGAGTGCAAATACTTGGGAGGTTATTTATGTTAATGGTGGTAGGGACTTATACCATAAGAATATATCCACCATTCAGAACCCAACCATCCATTACTTTTCTATGTTTCTTGCTAACACTTTGTTAGGAAGAGGAGATACTGGTTCGATGGCCAATGCAGACATGGCCATGATCACTAAGGCGCTTTTACATAATGCGCTGTAGATTCCCACTCCTACAGCTCTATTCCTCCAGCACCTCCGCCACTAGAGGAACAAAACGAAAGGTGATATTCGTATTGGTGGAATGGTAACCCACCTAATCTAAGCCCTTGAAATTGCAATTCCTATTGCACAACCTGTTGATGGCTCCATACTTATGGATGTCAGATATGTAAATGCTTGTGACTTCCTTGGTTTTTATCGAATTAAAAGGAGACTCCGAGCCTATCAATTTGGTTATATTAATGATGTGCAGGATCATCAGGCCAATGCCTTGCCCACAAGCCTTCGAGGTTTAGGTTAGGGACCACTGGATCGTCACCAAGGATCAAGTGACCCAAATCATGGCGGAGCTCTATCCTGACTCCAATGAAGGAGGGAAGCAGGACGAGCAGGAGCAGCAGCAGGAGCACAATCCATCTTGGGAGGGACAACATCATCAGCCTTGGGACCAATGGCCCAATCAGCCACAGCAGCAACAGGGGTTCAACAATGTCCCCTATCAGGAATTTTTGTAGCTCAACCAGCGCGTTGGGGAGATCGACCAGACTCTGCATAGAGTTAGTGAATATGTGAGTGCTTTAACTCACAACTTTGGTAACTTCATGACCTACTTCCCCAACTACTACCAGCAGCACCACCAGCCGCCGCCTAACGACGGCAACAACTAAGCATGGCAATAGCCTAAGCTTGGGGGAGGTTTTGAAAACCTCCAAAGTTGCATTCATATTTTTATTCCTTCTTTTGATTTGTTCTCTTTTCCAAGAATAGCATGTTTACTTTCTGTTTGCATTCTTAAAACCCAAAACACAAAAAAATTATCCATAACTTTTATTTGCAATTTGTTTCTTTGTCTTTTTCGAAGATTGCTCAATTTCAGGTGACTTGGCAATAGGGAAATATAGAGACGATTCGACTCAATTACGAGAACGAAGCAAGCAAGAGGAGGTATCACATTCCTTTCATCACCCCTCCTGCAACTTTAAATTGATTATACAATTATTTACTCGCTTGCACTTGAGTCACTCCCCATCTAGCTTGTTATCACATAAACCATATTCCCTTGCTAGTGTCCTCCTTTAGCTTTGAAACATTGAGCAATTAACTTGGTTAAAATACTTCTGACATTTTTACAACAAGAAAAAGCATCCAAGAGATGGCTTGAGTCCATGTTTAGACCAAAAGATTTGATTTTAGAAACTACTCAACCCCATTGAGCTTAATATAAATAGACTCGATAGCACCCTTGAATGGAATTGTCTGATAAAATGGATACTTCAAAGTAGTAGAGATTATGCCACTGCTTTTTCTAATAATTATAGTAGGATATTGCTTTACGCGTGTCACTATAAATACTGTCATACTCCATGGGGAACTATTAACTCCGCTGGTCAACGAACAATATAAATGTGGAAAACCACTTGATTTCGGCTATGAGTTATGTAAACGTCCCTAGCTGCAAAGCTATGACGTGTAAAAAATTTACTCTCCTCGTGGTTTTACGTCCCAAAGTGAAGTTGTAGTACTCCTCTGACCCACTATTGCTCAACAACTATCTATTTCAATGGTCTCGAGTGCGCAACACAGCCCCAATTAACATGTTAAAAACAGTGGCATGATTTCTCTATGAAAGAGTTGAAGTTTTTGAAAATCAAGGATAGGAAAAATGTGCTTTGAGAGTCTTAATTTTTTTGCGTGGGAGTAGATGAGTTGTTCTTAAATTAAATGTTCTTGGTGAAAACTTGAGTACTCTTAATTGATTAAAGTAACAAGAGAAAAAAGTTTTCATATCTCAATAAGAGAGAAGGAAAAAAGATTTGTTTCACTCTCCTAGCTAAAATTTATACACTCGCTCGTGCATATATTTATTTGCTAGCAAGATATGCGTGGTTAGGAAGTGAACTCAGTGCAATCTTGTGAATATTTGTATGATCATGTTTAAGATTGCAGGAAATGTGAAGAAAATAATTTGACACCAATTCAAGCTTGTAAGTTCTTTTTATTTTAGTTTCGAATCTCCGCTATCCTTTCTTATTTCCTTGTCACTCGAGGACAAGCAACATCTAAGATTGGGGGAGTTTATAGATGTGAGATTCTACATATTTTTTATGGTATCTATCAATGGTTTTCATTTGGATTTGATGGTTTTCTAGCTTTAACTAACGCTAATACTTTGGTACCAAAGAAAACTTGGTTTTTAATGTGTGTTTCAGGTTCTGAACATCACCAGAGGGATTTAACAGCAAAAACACAATATTTAGGCAAAAACAAGCAAGTCCCTCTTTGGAAGCAATCAACGGGAATTTACTACAAGATTAACGACCAACTATATGGGTCGCCGCCTTATAGTTGCCATCTCCTTCGTCTTATTAAAAGGGAAAACTTTCGTGAAGAGGCAAAGGTCGAAAACAGAACACACGAGCCGCCATACCATCCAAAAGGGAGAAAGGAAGGATCCAGAGAAGAAGGGGAAAACGTTCTTCATCTTGCTCCACGATCTTCGATCTCCTAGCCACCACACCTCCATAGCCATCACGTGTACTTGAGAGAGAGAGATCTCCACCTTGCAAGATTGGGGTTTGAGATTGTTCTTCCCATATTGAATTGTGTTGGATTTACTTCTATTTCTTATTGTGGATATCCATGGTAATATCAAGAAGAGTTCCCTTTATTTAATTATATCGATGATGCTTTCTTCTCTCATGTGTGAGTAAGTTCCCTTGGGCGTGGGAGATGTAGGGGATTGGTGAGATGTGATGTGCCTATATATTTTCCATCAAGTTTGTGGTTAATTTTAATTACTATATTATGTGTGCTTGACTATCTGCGGGATGCTTAATGCATGTTGTCCAATTAAGGGCCCAGACAACATGATGCTTTGTTCTACATAGATAGAATCTTGTTTGCTAGCAGACCGACAACCCTCGAGTGACACGGGGATATCAGTGGGAAACTAGTTTGACTTGAGGATAACAACGAATCACCGAGCTTATTTCATTAGTCCGATCCAAGGAACTTAATTGCTAAGCAACCTGAAGGATATTAATCGTCTAGTGACTGACTATGGTTGTGTTAAACATGCTATAAGTATTATTGATGTTGGGATGAAATCTACCAAGAGGAGTTCCGGATAATAATGGGTTGCTCACCTAAAGACATACTTATAAGATTATAATTCTTACACTTATCACTCATGCACCCGGCAGATTCACTATCACCATGAACTGAAACTCCCCGCGCCTACTTTGTCATTTGCAGAAAACAACAAACAAATTGTTCTTTACTTTTATGCTTTTTTACTTCTGAAGTTTACATTTTAGTTTTACTTAAATACTTTCGTTTAAATCCAAATTCTATTCTCATTCTCAACACTTGTAGTCAATTCACTCGAAGACCTGTGACAACTTTGGGTGTGACAGAGACTTCACCAATAAACACTTACCTCTGGGCTCCCTGAGGGATCGATATCTAAACTTCGAAACTAGCTACAAACCATCTATGCACTTTCATTCATCAGCGCTCCACTGCAAACGCTCAAACAAGATCTCCAGGCATCATAACAATAACATACAAAGGAAGCGCCCAAATATAGAGGTCCGCTTGAAGAGGTTCATTGCAAGCCACGGCTACAAGACGGGAGTGTGATAACTGTTGGAGATATGCCCAAGAGGCAATAATAAAGAGGTTATTATCATATCTTCATGCTTATGATAAATGTTTACATACCATGCCATAATTGTATTAACTGGAAACATTAATACTTGTGTGATTTGTAAACATAAAAGAGTCCCTAGTAAAGCCTCTTGTTAAACTAGCTTGTTGGTTAATATATGATCATGGTTTCCTGATCCTGAACATTGAGATGTTATTAAAAAAAGATCATGTCATTATGAGATACATAGTAACTTAAATCCTTCGACCATGAGATCATGCTAATCACCATCACCGGATGGATGCTTTGATGACATCAAACACCACACCGTAACTGAGTGGCTATAAAGGTGGCATTGAGCGTTCAGAAAGTATGTGTTGAGGCACATGGATCAAGAGTGGGACTTGTCCATCCATATGACGGATAGATATACTCTGGGCCCTCTCGGTGGAATGTCATACAATTAGCTTGCAAGCATGTGACTGGCTCACAAGGGATCACATATCACAAGAACGAGAAAAGAGTACTTATCGGTAATGAGGTTGAACTAGGTATGCAGAGATACCGACGATCAAACTTTGGATAAGTAAACTATCGCGAGACAAAGGGAAATTGGTATCATATGTAAGTGGTTCATTCGATCGCAAAGTAATCATAGAAATATGTGGGAGCCATATGAATTTCCAGATTCCTCTATTGGTTATTGATCGGAGAAGTGTCTCGGTCATGTCCGCGTAATTCATGAACCTTAGGGAGACACACTTAAGGATTCAATGTTGTTTAGTAGATATGGAATGTAAGTAGGGAGACCGAATGTTGTTCAGAGTATCGTATGGGATCCGGGATATCACGAGGAGATCCAGAATGGTCTGGAGAATAATATTCATATAAGGAAAGTCCAATTTCGGAATTCGGGAATGATTCTGATGATTTCATCGGAGAGGTTCTAGAAGGGTCACTACTAGAAAAACGCCTATTCGTGGCGCACCTGAAAAGGCCTTCCGTGGCGCACTAGCAGTGCTCCACGGGCCTCGCGCTACGACTATCTCGTAGCCATGGCGCCCTGCATGGTGCGCCACGATTATATCGAGATAGGCGTGGCACTGTAGGGGTTCGCAGCATAGAAAACAAAAAAATTCCTACGATGGGAACAACTATGTACCAAGATCTATCTACTAGATACAAGCAACGGGTGGATATACATCCATAGAATACATACCCTCGAAGACCCAATAGCGTTAACGAGGTTGTACTCATGGATGATGTAGACGAACGCTTGCCGATCTCAAGATCGTGATGAAGTCCATCTGGTCCAGCCGGTCCAGCACGATCAAGTCCAGCACCTCAAAGCAGTGGTGCATCCGTGATCGCACACACGTATGGGTACCCCGACAACCTCCACGCCCTCGCTCCAGCGAAGCAGCGGAAGCAACAAATCCTTCCAGAAAAAGCCACCGGGAACATGTATCTCGCTGATCCGAGACCATGGGGGAATTCTAAAGGGGGGAGAGAGATCCTTCGCGAGGAGGTGTGCTTTGAGAGGAGGAGAGGGGGGCCTTTTATAGGGGAGAGGGGGGCACCCAAGGGGCATGGTGCCCAGCCATGGGGGCTGCCCCCACCTCTTCCACATTTATGTGGGTGGAGCTCCCACTCAAAATGAAAAGCCTCCACTCCCATTAAAAAGCCTCCACTCAAAAATCCACTCACATGCATTAAATTTCCACCAAATTTAATGCAAGCTCTCATTTAAATAAAACTCTTTTATTTATTTATTTAGAATTTTTGTTAATTACTTTAATTAACAAACATTCAACTAAAACCCCTTACAACATTTCAATTTCACATGCAGAACCAGTTTCAGCAATTTCAACCGAAACAGTTTCGGTGTCTAGTGAAATAAATTCCTGCGCTTTCCTTTTCTTTTTCTGGCATATCATTTGCTCCGAATGGTGTCGGTATCACTTAAGTGTGTCACCCTATGGTTCGCGAATAATGCGGACATGATCGAGACCCTTATCCGATCAATAATCAGTAGCGGGACCTGGAAATCCATACTGACTCCCACACATTCAACGATGACTTTTGTGATCATGTGAACCTTTTACGCTAGTATCTTAATCCATTTGTTTCACGATATATTACATGTCCGATATTCGATCATCGGTATCTCCATACCTAGTTTGATCTCGTTACCAACATGCACTCTTTTCTCATTCCCGTGATATAACATTCTAGTGATCAAATCACTTGCTTGCAAGTTAATCAATGTGATATCACCGAGAGGGCCCAGAGCATATCTATCCGTCATCGGGATGAAAAAATTCCACTCTTGATCCATGGGTCTCAACGTAACACTTTAGTAGTTCTAAAGCCATCTTTATAATCACCCAGTTACGGTGTGACGTTTGATGTCATCGAGAAACTCTTCCGGTGTTAGTGATTGACATGATCTCATGGTCTAAGGATTAGAATCACTTCGTAAGTTGTTATAGCAATATAAACTCAATGACTTTGATCGTAATGCTATACTTTGGATGAATGTTCATCACATCATTACACTAATGTTTTGACCTCGTTATTAACAACATCCAATGTCCATGATCAGGAAACCTATGATCATCTTGTTAATCAACAAGCTAGTTTATAAGAGAGGCATAACTAGGAACTACCTTTTGTTTATTAAACACACATGTATTAACGTTTCCGTATTAATACAATTATAGCATGTAAAATAAACATTTATCATAAACAAGGAATACGATAATAACCACTTTATTATTACCTCTCGGGCATATTCCCTTCAGTCTCCCACTTGCACTAGAGACAATAATCTAGTTTGAAAACTTTGCGGATTGAACACATATGGCTTTCTGGTGTTCCATATACGCAACTGCAAGTGGTTAACATAATCTACGGATCTGACACTTTCAGGTCCGTGTGTATTTGCATGTCTTTGCGTCTTCATGCATCACTCATTCTCCAATGAGATGGCATTGTATAAATTTGGTATTTTGGTGAGACCTTTAGTTCCTTGGGGTTAAAACACGTCGATACTATTGTCATGCAATATATCTTTAGTGTTAGCCCATTGCGAACCACACCTTAGTTTGATAACAAACTACTTGACACAAATTCCCTCCTTTGCCGCTACTATAGCAGTCATATACTTAGCCTTTTGTTGTAGTATTCGTCACAATGTCTTAACTTTGGAAATCTTCCAAATCCATCATGGAATCTCCTTTCCATTACATTGTGCCACCCATAGTTTAAATTGAGATAAACTTAATTTGTATCTTGTGACAAAACTAGTATCAATGTAACTCTTTACAATGAACTATTTGTAATTGTTTGTCACCTCTACACAAATATATTCTTAGTTCTTCCAAAAGATCATAAGAATATTCTTACTATCGTCCAATGATCATTTTATGATCCATTCTGGTATATGCTCATAACACTTAGAGCATAGGACATATCTGGATGTGTACATATCATGGTATGATTGATCAAAACATTCTCGTGATTTCACTCATCAAGTGTCAAAGCACTTGAATCTTGTTTCGCTTATCAAGTGTCGATACACTTGAATCTTGATTCAATTCTTTTCCATGCGACAAGAACCATTTCTAGTCGTTTCTATATTGAACTCCTTCAATATCTCATATATGTATGTTTGGCACAACTATATTAGCGTCATAGTCTATCCACTATAGACATTCATGCTAAATATTCGGGTTTTGCCTAAGTCTTTCATCGAAATGAAATTCTTAACCTTTGTCAATAAAAGATACATCATTTCTAATCAACAAGATGTCATCCACATAATGTATTAGAAATGTGTCTCAGCGCTCCCACTTAATTTCTTGCAAATGCAAGCATCTTCGTCGTCTCCTGATGAAAACTCTTTTTCATCACGGTGAAGATTCCAACTCCGCGATGCTTACTTCAACAATTGAAGTTCGCATGCCCCTTTTTAGCATCCTTTGAATTAACAAAACCCTTTGGATCGTGTCATGTACATGTCCTAGGTAACCATTCTATTAAAAGAACTTTGTTTTGTTTATTCATCTACCATATACCAAATTATATGTAGTGGTTGCTATTTTAATCCTTCCAGACTAAATATCGCTATGAAAGATAAAATCTTGTCATAGTCAACTCCTTGAACATTGTCGTAAAATACTTTACGACATGTCGACTATTTCATAAATGTGAAACATCCATGTCTGTTTCTTTATAGATCCAAATACGACCAATAGGTTTTTACACCTTTCCGGAGGGTCTTCCAAGTTCAAAACTTGGTTTATCGTGTATGGAACTATCACGGATTTTATGGCTTCAAGCCATTTGACGGAGTCAGGGCCCATCACCGCTTCTTTGTATGTGGTCGGTTCATCATTGTCAAACAATAATGATTTACTCTCAAATCTCAGCATTTGATTTGTTTATCCGACCGACTTGGTTCAATAAGAACTTAGATCTCCGTGAACACAACCTTTGAGGCACATAAGCTATGAGCATTATGGCAGCCTCCGGAACCATTTCCGGCGCTGCGCAACTCAGCACATTTAGCTAAGGTTCGTTAACCTTATCAAAGTTCTATTGTCCTCCCACTTAACATTTATGAAAAATTCCTTCTTCAAGAAACTTCATGTTTCAAGCGACAAACCCTTTTGTCCTTGGTGTTATGAAGGAATAACCAATTGTCATTCGAAATAACCTACAAAGACATGCTCATCCGACTTCGGTTGTAAACATCTTACTTATGTTTAGCATACCAAAATTTAAGAAATGACAACTTGGGTTTTACCCCAAACCATAACTCATATGGTGTCATTTCAACGGATCAAGATGGAGCTCTTTTCAGTGTAAAAGCGGAAGTCTCTAAAGCTTTTAATCTTTTAAAAACATAATGGCAGTTTTATAAATAACACCTTTGATCCAACCATGTCAAACAAGGTTTCATTACAAATCTCAAACACTCCATACTTCTATGGTGTTTCAGGAGATGTAAATCTAGGTGTTTTGCTAAACTTGCTACTCAAATAAATCCCTTTATGATAAAATCATAATTCATTTATTTTCTTGTTACACTTGTAACTCAAATAAATCCCTTATGATAAAATCATAAACCATTTATTTTCTTGTCACAATGATTTTCACTTCATCTTGAAAGTCTTTGAACATTTTCAAATATTTCACACTTCTTTCTCATTAAGTGAATATTCACTCAAATTTCCGGAGAAAGCATATGAAGTTGAAACCCATCGCTTACGACTACACATAATGGACTACATACATCGATATGTATAAATTCCAATAATTTAGTCGTTTGTTCTTCTTTGGCCTTTGAACGAAGTTTTAATTATCCCGAGGAAAGTCTCACAAGTGTCACTTGATCAAATCAAAGACTCCAAAAATCCATGAAAATGGAGATTCTTCATGTTTTCTTTCCAATATAATTTAAACAGCGATGTCACTTCGTAAGTGATCTTGCAATCATTTGTCTTGCAACATTTTAGCATTAGGCTTTATGGATGTGATTTCTTCAACTAGATTTGTAAATCATCCATCTTATATGGAATACGGTAATTATTTGAACAACATTTGTTCTCATAATACCTAATTCAAATAACAATTATTAAAACAAATCTTGAATTCAAGCTTTGATGTCAACGAGAAATACAAACAACGGTTTGTTTGTTTTCGATGAACATCATCACATATTCTCTTGCTAGTTACTTAGGCCATTGTGGTTCATGAATTGCGTCGTTCTGTATGAAATTTCATACCAACCAATTCGGTATCCAATACCCAAGAACCACATTGTTTAACAAGCAAAGAATACAACCATAACATGTATATCATCCATACACCTAAATTGGATATTTCCAATCTTTTCTTTTCTGCCAAATATATTTTTATAGATTCTCTTTCAGCATTTCCTTTTTCTTTTTAAAAGAATCTATCAACATCAAAAGTGGCGTCATATACATGACACATAGTCCAAAGCGTGTATATTCAAATAATAATACCTTTGGACTTGCACTTTGAAGTAGATCACCATCATCAAATGATCGAAGTTCTTTTAAAATCCATTCTTTAGTAATCTTTTAGTATAGTAAACACTTTACATACATCTTCTATTCATCCTTATCATGACGACTTTCATGATCAAGCTACTATAGCTTATAAAGGTGAATCGTGAGTATAACATTACTTTCCAAAACCCTTTTGGATGATTAGGATGTCTAGCATCTCCAACCTTTGTAAATTCTCATCCAATATGAGAACATATATTATACTCTATCATATTGCAACCAAAACATTGTTTCAGATATCGTTATATCTGTCAAACATGATGGTTTCTGAAACAATTCTTTCAGCTCCTAGATAAACTTGATATTAAAACAATCAAGAATCATAGAGGCAAACATGATACTTAAGATACTAACACTGGAATTGTTACTCTCGATTTAATACCAATTATTAAATTTCACGGAGTAAATAGAATTTTGCTAAAAGTTTGGAATAGGACTTTAAACTTTAGATTGACACTCAACACAATACGATACCAGTTCGTAAAGTATATATCCAGAATTCTATAGTTCTATTATCTCAATTACAACTATGCATAAGGTGGTGAACGAATGCCAATGATTACAACAAATTATGCAAATTCACTTTGATTTAATTTATTATAAATTGAGTTCTACTAATCCAAATTAGAAATGAACTCCCACTCAAAAACGACATCCCTCGTGTATTTTTGGTGATTACATGAACCAAATCCACTACACCAAGTCCGATCATCACGTGAGTCGGTGTAGCTTCAAAGGCGAGCATCAAATGGGCATCATATCTACTATATGACTCATGCTTAAACTTTCGGTCCGTGTTCCGAGGCCATGTCTGTACATGCTAGGCTCGCCAAGTAAGAACCTTAGTATTCACGTGTGTAACTGTCTTACACCCGAGATATGCTCGTGGATTCAAGTACACCCGATCATCACGTGATGCCTTAAAGCGACGAAACATTGTCGGTGCATACTTAAGGAAGAACACATTTTTATCTTGATATCTAAATGAGGGATCATCTTATTATGCTAATAAAACGCCAAACAAGCAATATAAGATGCTATCAAACATCACATGTTTATTAGTGGAATGATATGGTTCCCGCATATGATCTCTATCATGTGCATCGTGGTATGATCACTATCATACCTTTATGTGTAAATCCAAGGTCTATGGAGTTTACACGTTATGTATGTTGTAAGAGTATCATCTCATACTTCTACTTACAACATCACCATATCATAACACTAGCCCAGCAACAATCTAAACTAGACGCCTCTAATTTATCCATTGCAAATTTTACGTGGCTTAGGGCTTTCGAGATAGAACCGTTCTTACCTACGAACATGAACCACAACGAGGATAACCAAATTGTTGACAACTCGTTGCAAATTAGATATTGACTATAGTAGGAGAGACAGACACCCGCTGGCCACTTATGCAAACTAGTTGCATGTCAAGCGTGGAACAGGTCTCATGTGCGAGGACATGTAAAGTTTGTCCGGGCCGCTTCATCCCACTATGCCACCAATATCCAAAGTACAACTAAGAAGCAATAAAATGATCATCATCGCTCACATACTCATATGTGTACTACCCGTGCAAAGTATCTACGCATAGATCCAGCTCTGATACCACTGTAGGGGTTCGCAGCATAGAAAACAAAAAAATTCCTACGATGGGAACAACTATGTACCAAGATCTATCTACTAGATACAAGCAAAGGGTGGATATACATCCATAGAATACATACCCTCGAAGACCCAATAGCGTTAACGAGGTTGTACTCGTGGATGATGTAGACGAACGCTTGTCGATCTCAAGATCGTGATGAAGTCCATCTGGTCCAGCCGGTCCAGCACGATCAAGTCCAGCACCTCAAAGCAGTGGTGCATCCGTGATCGCACACACGTACGGGTACCTCGACAACCTCCACGCCCTCGCTCCAGCGAAGCAGCGGAAGCAACAAATCCTTCTAGAAAAATCCACCGGGAACATGTATCTCGCTGATCCGAGACCACGGGGGAATTCTAAAGGGGGGAGAGAGATCCTTCGCGAGGAGGTGTGCTTTGAGAGGAGGAGAGGGGGGCCTTTTATAGGGGAGAGGGGGCACCCAAGGGGCATGGCGCCCAGCCATGGGGGCTGCCCCCACCTCTTCCACATTTATGTGGGTGGAGCTCCCACTTAAAATGAAAAGCCTCCACTCCCATTAAAAAGCCTCCACTCAAAAATCCACTCACATGCATTAAATTTCCACCAAATTTAATGCAAGCTCTCATTTAAATAAAACTCTTTTATTTATTTATTCAGAATTTTTGTTAATTACTTTAATTAACAAACATTCACATAAAACCCCTTACAACATTTCAATTTCACATGCAGAACCAGTTTCAGCAATTTCAACCGAAACAGTTTCGGTGTCTAGTGAAATAAATTCCTGCGCTTTCCTTTTCTTTTTCTGGCATATCATTTTCTCCGAATGGTGTCGGTATCCCTTAAGTGTGTCACCCTACGGTTCGCGAATAATGCGGACATGATCGAGACCCTTCTCCGATCAATAATCAGTAGCGGGACCTGGAAATCCATACTGACTCCCACACATTCAACGATGACTTTTGTGTTCGTGTGAACCTTTTACGCTAGTATCTTAATCCCTTTGTTTCACGATATATTACATGTCCGAGATTCGATCATCGGTATCTCCATACCTAGTTTGATCTCGTTACCAACATGCACTCTTTTCTCGTTCCCGTGATATAACATTCTAGTGATCAAATCACTTGCTTGCAAGCTAATCAATGTGATATCACCGAGAGGGCCTAGAGCATATCTATCTGTCATCAGGATGAACAAATTCCACTCTTGATCCATGGGTCTCAACGTAACACTTTAGTAGTTCTGAAGCCATCTTTATAATCACCCAGTTATGGTGTGACGTTTGATGTCATCGAGAAACTCTTCCGGTGTTAGTGATTGACATGATCTCATGGTCTAAGGATTAGAATCACTTCGTAAGTTGTTATAGCAATATAAACTCAATGACTTTGATCGTAATGCTATACTTCGGATGAATGTTCATCACATCATTACACTAATGTTGTGACCTCGTTATTAACAACATCCAATGTCCATGATCAGGAAACCTATGATCATCTTGTTAATCAACAAGCTAGTTTATAATAGAGGCATAACTAGGAACTACCTTTTGTTTATTAAACACACATGTATTAACGTTTCCGTATTAATACAATTATAGCATGTAAAATAAACATTTATCATAAACAAGGAATACGATAATAACCACTTTATTATTGCCTCTCGGGCATATTCCCTTCAGGCACACTACCAGGTGCGCCACGGGTAGGGGTACAGGGTGCGCCAAAGATGTGTTTTTCAAAAAAAAAATACAAAAAAAACCCTCGTTTTGAATTGCAAAAGCAATCGGGTCCGTGCATTGCCGCCGCAGTCGTGTCACCTCGCCGGAGCATGGCCGTGGCAGGGAGGTGCGGGAGGGGTCGTGGTCGCTCTAGTCCTCGCCGGCGTCGAGGTGGTAGGAAGGGTGTGGTTGGAGAAAGGAAGGTAGGAAGACAGGGAGGAAGGAAGAGATGGAGGAAGAGAGGGAGGAAGGAAGAGATGGAGGAAGAGAGAGAGGAAGGGAGGTCGGTGAGGAGAAGGATGCCGCCGTCGCCCGTTGTCACTGCGAGGAGAGGAGGAGAAGGAGGCCACCGTTGCACCGCCGTCGCCCGTTGTCACTGCGAGGAGGAGGAGAAGGAGGCTGACGTCGCGCCGTCACTGCAAGGAGAGGAGAAGGGGAAGGAGAAGGAAGAAGGGAGAAGGAAGAAGGAAGAAGGAGAAGGGAAAGGGAGAGGAAGAGGGAAAAGGGGAAGGGAAAAGGGGAAAGGAAAAGGGAGGAGGGCGGGTTGGGGATTCAAATTTGAATCCCGCCCAAGCTTATCCGTGGCGTACTAGGTGGTGGTGCGCTACGGGTAAGTCGCCCTCTATTTTTTTCTGCAGGAAAAAACGGTCTTTTGACCGTAACTTTTTACTCTTTTCGAATTTTGAAAATCTAAAAAATCGCTAAACGACTAGAGGTCGTTGCGAGCGGATGCGAAAGCTCGTTCTCGTCATTTTGGTATATTATATGATTTTTTTGATATCGTATGCAAAAGTTACGGCCTTTTTACCGTGGCATGACTTTTTTTTGCAGATAAAGTCGAAACTCGTGTTTTTTAATTTTACTAGAAACTATACCACATTACCTACCTAAATATGAAAGGATTTAATTTTTTGAAGTGTTTATCATTTTCTTTTATTTTTTGCAAAGCCTAAAAAGGCGATCCACCGGGGGGGTGGTGTTGGAGCATGCCACTTAGCCGTAGGGCACTAGGGCAGAGTGCCCTACGGCTAAGTTGACCCAGCTGCAGCAGCAAACATGTCCGTAGCGCACTAGGTCAAGGTGCCCTACGGATAAGTGAATCATCCGTAGCGCACCTTGACCTAGTGCGCTACGGGTATGTGTGATGTGGCCACATGTGCCCTGGCCCACACATAGCCGTGGCGCACCACCCCCATGTGCGCCACGCTTATGACAGTTAGCTGTAGGGCACCTGTGGGCAGTGCGCCACGCCTATTTTACCCGTGGGGCACCACTAGCAAGTGCGCCACAGAATTGTGGATTACCTATAGCCGTTTTCCTAGTAGTGGGTCTAGAAGGTTCAACGGACCGGAAGGGGAAGGGAACATGAATGTGTCATGGATAAGTGGAATGATTGGATCATGTCCTAGGTCACATGGTTGGGCATTAGCAAGAAAGAAATAAAGCTCCAAATTGAAAGTCAAAGGCAAGTTTGAAAAGTCAAACTAGGACAATGTTTCCTAGTGGAGGAAGGAAAGAATCCGCTCTCCCAAGCTCCCCTCTCTCAAGCTACCCTCCCTCTCATAAATAGAGGGGAGGAGGTGCCCCAAGAGACACACAACCAGCCCCTCCCGACACCACCGCCGCCGCCGCCAGCCGCCGCCGACTCCACCTCCTCCTCTCCGGCCTTCTAAACCCTAGAAATATTGTGTGAATTGTTTTTTGTGAGTAGACTTCTTCCCTAGAAATATTTTGCCTACTCTAATCCCAATCCAACCCAAACAGATGTCTTCTCCAAGAGACTCCAACATTAAGGATGGTGACAACAACAACCAAGAGATACACATGAGAGAACAACTTCTAGCAACCCAAGCCTAGTTGAATCAAGTGACAACTCAGTTTTTAGCCAACAACAATGAGTTAGACCCAACCTTGCAAAAATTCTTGGAAACCCAATCTGAATTTTTGCAAAGGATGACCAATCAAATGATCAACATGAGAAACAACCTTTACCAAGGAGATTGTGACAACAATGATATCAAAGATGATATTATAGAAGGAACTCAAGCTTGCAATATTTGTGGAGACATGGAACACACTTATAAAGAGCACATGGATCAATTCCCTAATTGTGATGAGAAACATCCAACTAAACAATGCCCCACATCTCAAGTTACTTGTTTCCTATGTGAAGGAAATGATCATGTCCCTATCCAATGCCCCATCTATCCCATAGTTCAACAAATGAAACAAGATGGAATGCATCAAATGTTTGGAAACCTCCATAAGGGAACAACTTCTACCAAGAAGTATAAAAACAAAATCAGAACCATGCCTCAGAGGACCACATCCAAAGTGACCACAAAGTGTTGTTACTCTTGTGGAGAAGAAGGTCACATCTCTAGTAACTGCCCCAAGAAGAGAGAAAGATTTCCCACCTTTGTAGTGAAATATGAAGAACATGAACTAGAAGAACTCTTAGCATTGGAGAGACCCAAAAATAAGAAATGCCCCAACCCCAGCAAGCAAGACATTAGCCAGGTGCAATGTTACCATTGCAAAGAGATGAGACACTATGCTTATGAATGTCCAGAAAAGAAGAAAAACCAAGGAAACAAACAAGAGGCAATGTGTAACATCCGAGTATTTAGGACCTAACGAAGGGTAGATTTAGGAATATGAATTGTTGCATGCATTCATTTGTGAAAATGTGGGAAAACAATTCGCCAAATAAAAAAACCTAAGTGATCAATGTTTCTTTCATACTTTGAGATTAGGTTTAGTCTTAAGGGGTGATTGTTATAAACTTTGAGATGATCTTAAGGAGTTATGTGTTTAAAATGAATTTGAATTTTAAACTTGAGTGTTTGAATAATAATTTAAATGATTTAGATCTAAGATTTGAATCTTAAATTAATTAAGAGATAAGTTTTATAGATTAAGTATTATCCAAAAACAATATTGAATATGAAATTCATTTCATATTATTAGCACATAAACAAGTTACAAAGAATGTAACTACTGAAGTCATTCCAAACTTCACAATTTACAAAAGAATAAAGAATAAGAATATTCTTTATTAACAATAATATAATCTTTATTACAATTAAATAAAATAAAGATTACAAGAATAGTAAAATAAAACTTACAAAAGAATAAGAAAATTACATTTGAAAATCTACTAACTATCCTATAACTAAATCTACACTAAATCTTCATCTTTATCATTGTACCTGCAAAACAAAGACTAAATAGAAACAAAATAAGATTAGTGTTAGTATATTTCTCTCAGTTATGTCAGTGAAGTGCACTTGACAAATTCATCATTGAGAAATGTTATAAAGGGGCAAGTTTCACCAATATGAAAGATTTCATCTTTCATAAATTCAAAGTCAGAAGTCAAATGACAGCCAAGAAGGATCAATTCACCAGCCAGGTGAAAGTAAGCTGGTAATAGTAAGTTCAAAATTTCTGAACCTATCCACAAGTGCATAGCAGGCACATAAGCTGGACACACACCAGCATGCAAATGGTGTGCTGTCGACCTCACAAGCACAACCAAATCACACAAAACCACAGCACAACCGTGGGGGAGCACTAGTGCATCACTCCACTACACATCACACAAGAACAACCAGTGTAGACAGCAGCCAAACCAAGAATAGTAGCCAAACCAAACCACCTAGATCAACCCAAACATCACCAGGATGGTGACATAATGAGGGGGATGAATCTAGTGGACAGCAAGATCAAGCCCAGAAGCTAGGAGGAGCAGGCAAGCTCAGGAGCCTAGCAAAAGCAGATCAAGATCATCATCAATCTACTACACCAACATCAGATTTTGTGGTGAGCCTCATAAAACCATCACATGATTTCATCATATTATCTAAACAAAAGCATGTGTTGCTTTATGAAATGATCTCTCAATAATCACCCAAGAGAGGTGAATCTATCCTAGAGATTTTAAGTATAAAGATAAGAAATCAAGCTCAGCCAAAAGCACTAAACCCTCAGACCAGCATCATAGAGTTTAGTGTTAATTTTTGCAACTTAGATCATTTTTCATTTGATCTTATTAGATCAGGGCACATCTCTTAGAGAGAGTATCACCTCTAATCCTACAAGTTTCAAACAAACTATTTGCTCAGCTAACTAGGAATTAAATCCTAGAGCCTCAGACCAACATCATAGGCAGGAGGGTTAAGAGAAGCTCTTATTCTATCTTGCCAGTATCAATCACAAGTATGGACAAAGCTAAGCCCAGAAATAAAAACCCAATCACTTGTGTGACAGATTACAATGGTATCACAAGGACAAGTTCTTAATGAGCTAAAACCAATCTTTGCTTAGTTCCCAAAGATAAAAGGAACAAACCAATACATATCATCTTCCTGAAGCCAAGTGCCAGGAATCAACATTAAATTCATCTATACATCCACAGAAATCATTACATGTAATGATTTGACTCAGTATGTATAATCTCAAACAAGCCTACCATTATAATTGCACTAAGCAACTACTGAGAGAAAACTACTGTCAGTATGAGCATTCTGATAGTAGAAACAATTCTTAGATCAACCACACTTCCAATCAGTGATTCCATAGAAACACTAGCATGGGATCATAGTGAATCACCACTAGAATAAATCTGACAAGCCACTAGCAACATCAAAGCCAGTACCAATCATGATCCATAGCAAACAATCATTCTTCATGCTCAAGTATGATCACCACTAGATCTAAAGCATCATGGATATGATCAACAAAGGGTTATGAACCCTAATCAGAACAAGATCCCCAAATCCAGAGATGATCCCTAATCAGCACATAGTCACTAGGCATGAGAAGCCACTAGACACACACAAAGAGATTCATGGTAGTAGCAGGAACAAGAACCACAGAAGCAACTTACTCGAGGTCCTCGCTAACGAATTGAAGAGGAAGCAGGCTGGCCGACGAACCGCGGTAGCACAGGGAGCACCCAGGGGGGCGGTGGAACCTGCACTAGCCACGGCGCCAGCCACAGCAGCACACGAGCCCAGCACACCACCACAGGCGGGACCGTGGCGGTGGCGACAACACCTTTTCCTAACCCTGGAGTTCAGGAATGGGGTGAACCTGACCACGGGGAAGCCCTAGAGTCAAATAGAGATGGAATAGATGAACGAGCATGGTCGCACACCTCGCCTTGCACCACGGCGGCGGCCAGGAGAAGCCTCAACGGCGACCATCGCCAGTGGCGGCGCCAGAGCTCGCGGGGTCGGGGAAGAGGAGAGGTGAAAACGAGGAGAAGGCAGAGAGAGTGGGCTGGGTGGGCCAAAACCCCCTCGGGGTGGTATTTTGACCTTGCCCTATTGGGCCACACTAGCACAATAAGCCCAAAAGGCCAGTCCAAATTATTTATGTTTAATCAATTGGAAAAGACCAAAATGCCCCTGACCTCAATAAAATTCTAGGAAATAAAATAAAAGTCCAAAATTTATAAATAAAATATTTTTGGATTCACAATAATCCACTCTGTCCAAATAAACTAAGATATAAAATTTTGGACATTTAAATTTTTATAAGAATTTTGTAATTTATATATTCCTTATGGAATTTTACAAAATTATTGAAAGGTAATAAAAATAAATAAAAATCACTTTAATTATTTATTAATATTATAGTATTTTTGGAAAATACTAAATAAATATTTAATAATAAATTTAATGTATAATTAATAATTCCTTAAAGAATTATTAAATCAATAAAAGTGAAATAAAAAGGGAAATAAAATGAAATAATATATGCAATAAATATAAAAAAATATTTGTAAATACTTTATCAAAGGGCACCTTATATAGGGAAAATGCATATAGAATTAAATAATGCATTACATTACTTGCATAATCATTTTGCTTCTTTAAATATTGTCCTTACTGGGCAATAATGATGTTTTTGTAGAACTAGAAGCTCAAGGTCCAGTGCAAGCATCAACTTCACTACCTTGCCATCACAAGGCAAGTTCATCACTTGCTCATGTCCTTTGAAGAGTCTTTATCAAAGTATTTGCAAATTGTGTGTTATCATATATGCTATAAAAGAAAGAAAATAATATTTTCATAAATAAAGAAATCATAGATATCATCCTAAGTGGTGATATAATGGAGCAATAGAACTTAGGGTTCTATTTGCAATAATGGTGATCAAGTAGGGACTAAATAACCCCTGACATCAGTGATTCTAGCAACGTATATTACGCGTTAGACTTGAGATTTGGAATGGGACAGAGGAGTCAGCTGTATCTTCTTCCTCTTGCATGAAGCCGGATGTGCAGGTCGTGGCTGTTATCCTCGTAGCGTGCATATTAATTGGTAATTCGTAGAGGATATTCAGCATATGGGTAGGAACCCTCATCGTCCCATAATAGTTCTAGCATCTAACGGTTTGTACAAACCATTGCCGTAATTCATTATGTGGGCATGGTGTACACCAAGGAGGCATGCGGGGTCGCGAAGGGGGCAGTGATTGGCTTGGACCAACTACTGGGCCCCAAATCATGGAATTGTGGACGGGAAAGTACACCCGGTTGTGCAACAAGGAGTTGATCTCTCATGGGTAAAGTAACGCACCTCTGCAGAGTGTAAGAACTGTAACTTGTTACTCCCTGTTCTGGGAAGGAGCTACGAACGCGGCAGGAAAGGAACTCCATGAAAGTTCTGGTTAACATGTGAAGGCTGATGGTCATAGTTTTTCATAATAAAGCCAATCTTTGAAGAAAGATTTACAAAAAACTGCATAGTGACAAGGATTTATCATCCGAGGTGGTAGTTAGAGCATCAAACTTCCCACCTTGCATATAATGAACTTGTTGGGTAACGTTGTTACTCATTCTTTCCTTTGATCCCTTGCTTAGACTCTGAGGATCCCGAAGATGTGCCAATGTATGCAGCTGAATGCCAAGAAGATGTGTTCTACGAGGAACCTGATCTGTCCGGAGGAGTTGAAGGAGTGGATTACGAGATCCGCTACGGTGTCGATGAGAACTAGTCCACTTAAGTGTCTAGTTAGTAGTAACTAACGGAGCCGAGCAACATGAACTCTATAGAATAAGATGTTGAGCCCCACTCCTAGTCGGTGTTGTTACTTTTAAATTTCCGTTGAACACTTTATATTTTGGTTTGTAAGTTGGATCTTTTGGAAGTCTTGAACTTCCGGTATTGTAATAATAATAATGTGTGTACTTTTGTAATATGGACCCGCAATTTTTCTGTTGTACCACTCTGAGGGATGTGATATTTACGAAACAGTGTTCTGTGGATGTTATGTCAACGACTATAGTGTACTGCACATGCAGTGGTATGCTGGGTCACCACAGTTGGTATCAGAGCAAATTGCTTTGACCTTAGGTTGGAAACCTAGTAAAGGGTATTACCTGTAGGAGAATTAGCAATGATAAAGAATTCTCTAAAAGTAATATAATGGGTATTCAAATGATAATATTCCGTTATATATTTTAGTGCGATGATTCTTTGTTATGATGCAATATGTCATTGGATACTAATCAACATTATTTTTATGATATACAAAGATATGGCACCAAAGTTTCCAAAACAGAATTTGGTAAGGAAAGAGGAGACTCTTGATGATTATCAAGGGTCATTTACAGACCAACTTCGTCAACTTTTAAAGCTCTTTAATTGTCCAACTAGAATTCCAGTGAACACTATCACTTACCTTGATGGCCGGATGTTATCCAAGTATCGTGTGAGTATCCAACTTCCAGAGAAGCTTGGATTATATCATGATCTACCCATAGGAGAAGGTAGGAGTCATTTAGAAGCCTATCATGTTGCTGTTGTGGAGGCAATAGCTAATATCCGGGAACAGAAAACCAAGGAGCTGGAAGGTAGCACATTTTCTGTGATACCTCATGATTCTATAGACTCGGAGCCTATACCGGATCATCTTACTTTGGTTAAGAAGCATCCTAAGTTAGCTTCCAAGTTTATGGATAGATACCGAACACTCGTTGCGTCTTTTTATAAGACCCATCAAGTGATTGTTGAAGACAAAAATGACATGTTAGAGGATATAAATGATCCGGAAAGGAGGAAGCAGTTAGCATTCCAGCTAGATAAAGAAGCAAGTAGTAGTGCAACACCTATCTTTAAGGATATACCTATAGATCCGGAATCTTTTATACCATATCCTTATTCACCAAGGCATGAACCTACACATAATCCTACTATAGATATGCGGTATGTAGTACCACAGGGCTCAGAGGATGGTTCTGACTCAGAACTTCCTATTGAGAATTCAGATGGTTAGAGGATGGGATCATATAATGGATCTCATGAACACCAGATGTCCACAGATGGTTCTGACAGAAATGTTGGACAATCTAGTTGGATGGGTGCAAGAATGAACCCTAATAATTGTAGTATAAATACCATGTCAATAGATGATCAGGGTGAAGAAGAAGATCCTGAAGAGAGAGTGTTTGAATCATCAACATCTTCTCAAAACCCAGGGAATATACATTATCCAGTATTTAACTATCTTGCCCACGAGAGCACCTGGGGAGCAGCAGGATCTGTGTATCCTGTTGACAACTCAAGAAATGAAGCTCAAGAGATGCAGGTTGGAGATAATGTTGAATATGTTTATGAAGACTTTTCAGCTGAGCTAGAGGGAGTCGATGCGCTCAGGTTGAGTAATGATTCACGTCCTGACACTTCAGATACAGAGTATGTTCCTTCTGGAAGGCCATATGTTCCACAAACTGTGCGACGAACAACACGTCATCACGGTTGGACATCAGACATGTATGATGAGCGTAGTTACTACTAGAAGGAGACAAGTAGTCAACAGTATCAAGCATTGTGTATTGTACTCCAAGTAATAAGCTAGTGAGATGAATACGGTAGTTTTGTGATTATACCTATATGGTATATGTTGTAAGAACTTTGTACCATTATGATATTATGTATAATATGTGAAATGCATATTTGGATTTTCTTTGGATCTTCATTGTGTGACTAGTTCTGTGCGTAAAGTCGAGCTCAGAACACATGTGCATGATGTAATTATGAGTATTCGCTTTATGTTGCAGGACTAGGGGTCCATGGATACGGGTGTAGAAATGGAAACTGAGCAGCAGCAGATGGAGAGAGAGGCCAAGGAAAAGGCCGATGCAGATGCAGCAAACCAAGAAGCATTACCACCACCACCAATGAGGACGTTAATGGAGCAGAACTTTATGCAATGCATGCAAATGATGCAAGAGACCCAGAACAAGTTCATGGAAGAGCTGCTGGGGCGAGCAAATCAGAGGGCACCTGAAGAAGGAGGAGTGAGTCTATCTGATTTCCATAATGGAAGACCGTTACCTTTTGCATCAGCTCCTGAACCAATGGATGCAGAAGACTGGCTAGCAAATACAGAGAGGAAGCTGAAAACTGTGGGTTGCAATGATGAGGAAAAATTGAGGTATGCAACTCATCTGCTGACTGGATCTGCAGCATCATGGTGGGAAAATCAGTTAGCCATGCAACAACCAGGAAGGGAGTTTACCTGGGAGGAGTTCAAGCAGAGATTTCGTGAATATCATGTTCCGGAAAGCGTCATGGAGTTGAAGCGGAGAGAATTTGAGGAGCTTCAGCAAGGATATACTAGTGTCATGAAGTACATCCGGGAGTTTAGCCAACTGTCTCGTTATGCTGAGGAGGATGTTAACACTCAAGAGAAGAGGAAGAAACGTTTCTTGCATGGATTAAATCCGTTTGTGAAGATGCAGCTAAGGTTAGCCAATAAGCAAACTTATCAGCAGTTGTTGGATGCAGCCATTACTTTTGAAGATGACTACAAGAATGTCCAAGAGGATCGGAGGAAGAGAGACAAGAAGGAAACCAAGAGAATTTAGGCAAGCAAACCTAAACCTAACCTGGAGTTCAAACCTCGGAATAGGAATTATGGCAACAACAACAATAACAATAACAAGGGTAGTGGTGGAAATAAATCTAATCCGAGAAGGAATGTTATCTGTAACAATTGTGGAATTCCAGGGCATTTCCAGAGGGAATGCAAAAAGCCTGTAGTGATCTGTTATAGTTGTGGCCAGAAGGGGCATATCAAGCCAGATTGTCCGAGCAAACCACCGGGAGGATGGCCTACCAAGGGAGGAGGACAAGCCAGTGGAGAAAATGGACAGCCTAATAAAGGGGGAAACAATGGCAAGAGAAACCGACCTACCGAAAAACTGAACTGTGCAACCCTCGAGGAGGTGGATAATTCGGAGCATGCAGTGATAGGTACGCTCAATATCCTTACCAATCCCGGCAAAGTTCTATTTGATACTGGTGCAACTACTTCATTCATTTCTGAATAATTTTGTGATAAGTTCGGGATTAGAAGGGCAACGTTAGAACGTCCTATGACTGTAGTTACGGCAGGAGGGAATGTGATTGTACGCCACATAAAACAAGATCAGGTTATCTCGATCTGTGGTTGTACATATTTCGTAGACCTTTATGTGATTCCTTTAAAGGGAATTGCAGTAGTGCTGGGGATGGATTGGATGATGGAACACGGAGCTCAGATTAATTGTGAGGAGAAAACTGTCTCAATCAAAACTCCAAGTGGAGCAAGGATAGTTTACCAAGCAGATAAACACAATCATGTCATGGTAGATCTGCAGTTGAATTCAATGAAAGAAGTTAAATTAGAAGAGATTCCTATAGTTAATGAATTCCAAGACGTTTTTCCAACGGAATTACCAGGGATGCCACCAGACTGGGAAATAGAGTTCACCATTGACCTAATACCTGGTACATCACCAATAGCTCAAGCACCATATAAAATGGGACCCAAAGAGTTGAAAGAACTCAAGGAGCAAATTGATGAGTTAGAGGGGAAAGGATTTATACGGGAAAGTGTATCTCCATGGGGAACCCCAGTAATCTTTGTGGATAAGAGAGATGGTGGAAGACGGATGTGTGGTGATTATAGAAATCTGAACAACGTGACTATTAAGAATAAGTATCCTTTACCAAGAATTCAAGATTTGTTTGATCAAGTGAAAGGAGCTGGAGTATTTTCAAAGATCGATTTAAGATCTGGATACCATCAAATAAAAATCAAGCCGGAAGATGTTCCAAAAACAGCATTTGTCTCAAGATATGGACACCATGAGTATCTGGTAGTACCATTTGGTTTGACCAATACACCGGCATTATTCATGAATCTGATGAACAAGATCTTCATGCCATATTTGGACAAGTTTTTCATCGTCTTTATTGATGATATTCTAATATATTCCAAGGATAAGGAAGAGCATGCTGACCATTTGAGAACAGCTTTGCAGAATTTAAGAGAATATAAGCTTTATGCTAAGTTTAGTAAGTGTGAGTTCTGGTTAGATGAGGTAGAATTCCTCGGTCATGTGATCAGTAAGGATGGTATTGCTGTGAATCCATCTAAAGTTCAGTCGGTACTAGAGTGGACTGCACAGACCAATGTGAAGCAAATTCGAGGTTTCTTAGGAATGGCTAGTTATTATTAGAGATTCATTGAAGGTTTCTCCAAAATAGCCGAACCAATGACCAAATTATTAAGGAAGAATACACCATTCAAGTGGGATGAGAAGTGTGAAGCAAGTTTCCAAGAGTTGAAGACTAGATTAACCACAGCTCCAATCTTAGCAGTTCCTGAAATAAGGAAGGATTTCACTGTATATTGTGATGCATCTAAAGAAGGTTTGGGTTGTGTATTAATGCAAGATCAGAAGGTGATTGATTATGGTTCAAGACAATTGAAACCACATGAAGTCAACTATCCAACTCATGATTTAGAGTTAGCAGCAGTAGTTTTTGCACTAAGGATGGAGACATTTTCTTTATGGAGCCAGATGTGAGTTATACACTGACCATAAAAGTCTCAAATACTTCTTCACTCAAAAGGAATTGAATATGAGACAGAAGCGTTGGTTGGAATTAATCAAGGATTATGATTTAACAATCAATTACACCCCAGGGAAAGCAAATGTTGTAGCGGATGCTTTAAGCAGAAAGAGTGCAGATATTCAGCCAAGCAATAGGGAGTTACTAAAAGAGTTACTAATGGACTTGGAAAGATTAGAACTTCAATTCATCAGCACAGAGGTTCTTGGAGGATTAGCGACTATGCAGGTAGTTGCAGAGCAGGATAGTGATCTTAAGCAAGAAATTGTTAGAAATCAAGAAGAAGATCCTTTTATTGCTGAGGAAATTCGGAGAATATCTCATGGGAAAAAATCAGTTTTTTGCCTTGGAGATTATGGGTCTTTATGGTTCCAAGATCGTCTATGTGTTCCAGATGTGACTGAGATCAGAAATGTCATACTCAAAGAAGCACATGATACACCATATTCTATACATCCAGGAAGTACTAAGATGTATATGGATTTGAAAGAACTATTCTGGTTGAATAACATGAAAAGGGATATTGCTAAATATGTATCTGAATGCCATACTTGTCAAAGGGTGAAAGCTGAACATTAAAGTCTAGCAGGACCATTACAACCCTTAGAAATTCCTAATAACTAGATATGGGTAATTGTGGACAGACTCACTAAGAGTGCGCATTTCATTCCGGTGAATCATAAGGATAATGCCGAGAAGTTAGTTGAAGTATATGTCAAAGAGATAGTAAGTAAGCATGGGGTACCCAAAAAGATCGTAACTGATAGGGGATCAGTGTTTACTTCAGCATTTTGGAAGCAATTGCATGAAGCACTTGGTTCAAAATTAGATTTCAGCACGGCATATCATCCTGAAACAGGAGGTCAAACTAAAAGAACAAATCAAATACTAGAAGACATGTTGAGATCTTGTGCACTAGATTTTGGAGGAACATGGGAAGATCACCTACCATTGGCAGAATTTTCTTATAACAATAGCTATCAGAGTAGTCTTGAGGGAGCTCCATATGAGATTCTGTATGGAAGGAAGTGTAGAGCACCAATATGTTGGTATGAACCTGGTAGCAGCAAAGAATTCGCACCGGATTATATCAAGGAAAGACAAGACATCATTGATAAGATCAGGGATAGACTGAAAATAGCCCAGAGCAGGCAGAAGAGTTATGCAGATCAAAGTTGAAGATCATGGCATCCAGAAGTGGGAGATATGGTCTATTTGAAAGTAAGTCCAATGAAAGGAGTAAAAAGATTCGGAGTTAAAGGGAAATTGAGTTCAAGATATATCGGACCATTCAAGATACTGAGTCAAAAAAACTATAGCTTATGCTTTAGAGTTACCATCAAGATTGGCTCAAGTGCATAATGTTTTCCATGTGTCACAACTTCGCAAATGTTTGAAGGTTCCAGATGATGCAATAACACATCAAGAGATAAAACTACAAGAAGACCTGACTTATATTGAAAAGCCCTGTAAGATTCTGGAAGAAAACTGGAAAAGATGAAGGAACAGAGCAATCAAATATTGCAAGGTACAGTGGGAACATCACCCTGAGAGAGAAGCCACATGGGAGAAGGAAGAGGATTTAAGAAAAGCTTATCCAGAACTATTCAGGTACATCTCCACAAACTTCGGGACGAAGTTTAATTTAAGGGGGGAAGTCTGTAACATCCTAGTATTTAGGACCTAACGAAGGGTAGATTTAGGAATATGAATTGTTGCATGCATTCATTTGTGAAAATGTGGGAAAAAATTCGTCAGATAAAAAAACCTAAGTGATCAATGTTTCTTTCATACTTTGAGATTAGGTTTAGTCTTAAGGGGTGATTGTTATAAACTTTGAGATGATCTTAAGGAGTTATGTGTTTAAAATGAATTTGAATTTTAAACTTGAGTGTTTGAATAATAATTTAAATGATTTAGATCTAAGATTTGAATCTTAAATTAATTAAGAGATAAGTATTATAACTTAAATCTTATCCAAAAACAATATTGAATATGAAATTAATTTCATATTATTAGCACATAAACAAGTTACAAAGAATGTAACTACTGAAGTCATTCCAAACTTCACAATTTACAAAAGAATAAAGAATAAGAATATTCTTTTATTAACAATAATATAATCTTTATTACAATTAAATAAAATAAAGATTACAAGAATAATAAAAGAAAAATTACAAAAGAATAAGAAAATTACATTTGAAAATCTACTAACTATCCTATAACTAAATCTACACTAAATCTTCATCTTTATCTTTGTACCTGCAAAACAAAGACTAAATAGAAACAAAATCAGATTAGTGTTAGTATATTTCTCTCAGTTATGTCAGTGAAGTGCACTTGACAAATTCATCATTGAGAAATGTTATGAAGGGGAAAATTTCACCAATATGAAAGATTTCATCTTTCATAAATTCAAAGCCAGAAGTCAAATGACAGCCAAGAAGGATCAATTCACCAGACAGGTGAAAGTAAGCTGGTAATAGTAAGTTCAAAATTTCTGAACCTATCCACAAGTGCATAGCAGGCACACAAGATGGACACACACCAACATGCAAATGGTGTGCTGTCGACCTCACAAGCATAGCTAAATCACACAAAACCACAACACATCCGTGGGGGAGCACTAGTGCATCACTCCACTACACATCACACAAGAACAACCAGTGTAGACAGCAGCCAAACCAAGAACAGCAGGCAAACTAAACCACCCAGATCAACCCAAACATCACCAGGATGGTGACATAAGGAGGGGGGTGAATCTGGTGGACAGCAAGGCCAAGCCCATAAGCTAGGAGGAGTAGGAAAGCTCAAGAGCAAGCTCAGGAGCCCAGCAAAAGCAGATCAAGATCATCATCAATCTACTACACCAACATCAGATTTTGTGGTGAGCCTCATAAAACCATCACATGATTTCATCATATTATCTAAACAAAAGCATGTGTTGCTTTATGAAATGATCTCTCAATAATCACCCAAGAGAGGTGAATCTATCCTAGAGAATTCAAGTATAAAGATAAGAAATCAAGCTCCGCCAAAAGCACTAAACCCTTAGACCAGCATCATAGAGTTTAGTGTTAATTTTTGCAACTTAGATCATTTTTCATTTGATCTTATCAGATCAGGGCACATCTCTCAGAGAGAGTAGCACCTCTAATCCTACAAGTTTCAAACAAACTATTTGCTCAGCTAACTAGGAATTAAATCCTAGAGCCTCATACCAACATCATAGGCAGGAGGGTTAAGAGAAGCTCTTATTCTATCTTGCTAGTATCAATCACAAGTATGGACAAAGCTAAGCCCAGAAATAAAAACCCAATCACTTGTGTGCCAGATTACAATGGTATCACAAGGACAAGTTCTTAATGAGCTAAAACCAATCTTTGCTTAGTTCCCACGGATAAAAGGAACAAACCAATACATATCATATTCCTGAAGCCAAGTTCCAGGAATCAACATTAAATTCATCTATACATCCACAGAAATCATTACATGTAATGATTTGACTCAGTATGTATAATCTCAAACAAGCCTACCATTATAATTGCAGTAAGCAACTACTGAGAGAAAACTACTATCAGTATGAGCATTCTGATAGTAGAGATAATTCTCAGATCAACAACATTTCCAATCAGTGATTCCTTAGAAACACTAGCATGGGATCATAGTGAATCACCACTAGAACAAATCTGACAAGCCACTAGCAACATCAAAGCCACTACCAATCATGATCCACAGCAAACAATCATTCTTCATTCTCAAGTATGATCACCACTAGATCTAAAGCATCATGGATATGATCAACAGAGGGTTATGAACCCTAATCAGAACAAGAACCCTAATCCAGAGAGGAATCCTAATCAGCACATAGTCACTAGGCATGAGAATCCACTAGACACACACAAAGATATGCATGGTAGTAGCAGGAACAAGAACCACAGAAGCAACTTACTCGAGGTCCTCGCTAACAAATTGAAGAGGAAGCAGGCTGGCCGACGAACCGAGGCGGCACAGGGAGCACCTAGGGGGCGCTACAACCTGCACTAGCCACGGTGGCGGTCACAGCAGCACACGAGCCCAACACACCATCGCAGGCGGGACCGCGGCGGTGGCGACACTACCTTTTCCTAACCCTAGGGTTCGGGAACGGGGTGAACCTGACAACAGGGAAGCCCCGGAGTCTAATCGAGATGGACCAGATGAACGAGCGTGGCCGCAAACCTCGCCCTGCACCATGGCGGTAGCCAGGAGAACCTCAACGGCGACCATCGCCAGCGGCGGCACCAGAGCTCGCGGGGTCAGGGAAGAGGAGAGGTGAAAACGAGGAGAAGGCAGAGAGTGTGGGCTGGGTGGGCCAAAACCCCCTCGGGGTGGTATTTTGACCTTGCCCTGTTGGGCCACACTAGCCCAATAATCCCAAAAGGCCAGTCCAAATTATTTAAAAAACTGTTTCATCAATTGGAAAATACCAAAATTCCCCTGACCTCAATAAAATTCTAGGAAATAAAATAAAAGTCCAAAATTTATAAATAAAATATTTTTGGATTCACAATAATCCACTCTGTCCAAATAAAATAAGATATAAAATTTTGGACATTTAAATTTTTATAAGAATTTTGTAATTTATATATTCTTATGGAATTTTACAAAATTATTGAAAGGTAATAAAAATAAATAAAAATCACTTTTGTTATTTATTAATATTATAGTATTTTTGAAAAATACTAAATAAATATTTAATAATAAATTTAGTGTATAATTAATAATTCCTAAAAGAATTATCAAATCAATAAAAGTCAAATAAAAAGGGAAATAAAATAAAATAATATATGCAATAAATATAAAAAAAATATTTGTAAATACTTTATCAAAAGGCACCTTATATAGGGAAAATGCATATAGAATTAAATAATGCATTACATTACTTGCATAATCATTTTGCTTCTTTAAATATTGTCCTTACCGGGCAATAATGATGCTTTTGTAGAACTAGAAGCTCAAGGTCCAGTGCAAGCATCAGACTTCACTACCTTACCATCACAAGGCAAGTTCATCACTTGCTCATGTCCTTTGAAGAGTCTTTATCAAAGTATTTGCAAATTGTGTGTTATCATATAAAATCTTGGCCAAATCCATAAAAAATGAAAGTTATTGAATAATAAAAAGGAGAAAGGGATTGTTTAAATAAAATCATAAGGATTAAACAATATCCAATTTTATTTAAATAAAGACAAATTGCCTAAACTAAATAATAACTCCCAAGAAAATTATTTAGAAGACAATTTAAATCTTGAATTAAATCCATAAGCAAATGGAATAAAGATAATCCAAATCCAAATAAAATAAAGGAATAAAGATTATTTGAATAAAAACTTATATGGACTTGAACCATATTTGATTTGAATAAAGATAAACTACCTATTGTAAATGATTAATTAAATCATGAGAAAATAATAATTGAAATAGCCAAAGTGGATTAAAAGTTATCCAATTAACTTAAAAAGAATAAAGGATTAATTAAATAGAATTACATGGTTTGGAACCATAATCAAATTCATTTAAATAAATACAAAGGCCTCATTTTAATAAATATTAAATCATATTAAAACATTTGAAATAATTCAAAGTGAATTATTTAACACACTAATGAATAAACAAAATCTACTAAAAAAGGTTTGGTAAAAATTGGAATTCAAATATAAGTTTAAATCATGTGAATAAAATAATTGAAACCATATTTAAAATCTTATTTCAATAATACAAATGTCTATTTTAAATAAATAATAAACCATAAAAGAATAAAATAAATTATTATAAAATGGACTTTAAAACACATTAATAAAAAGTATAAAAACTTACTGAAATTTTGGAAAAGTTTTGAAATAAAATAAGTGTTTGAAACATTTGAATAAATTCAAAACAGAAATCAGAAATGAAAAAGGAAAAAGAAAACACAGAAAAAAATGAAAACAAAGCATCCCACCTAACCCTACCCAGCTACCAGGCCCAGCTAGCCCAACTCGCAGCGCACCTCTCTCTCCCGCGAGCCATTTTTCTCACTCGCGAATACACCCACTCGCCCACTGACCAAGCGACCCCACCATACCTCCCCTCACCTCGCTGACCACCAGATCCCACCGCCAACTCACCATCGTCTTCAACCCGCACAACCAGTTCCTCCCCATTCACTTCGCCGTTTCCGCGTTGATTTCGCGGATTAAATTCGATTAAATACGCCTGTAATCTTGCCCTATGACCACGCCTACTAAAGTGCCCCTCTCCCTTTATCTTTCCCCTCAGACACCACGCCACCGGAGCCACCAGGCTGCGCAAATTGCAAGATCAAACCACCTCTCCTCCGACGAGCTTCACCGTCGATTCCGGCCAGCCCTCACCTCCCCTTGCCCCCTGGACTCCACGAGCGTGCTCGCCAGCAACAGGTGCACCTGCTAGTAGCCCTAACTCGCCCGTGCAAGCCCCAAAAGCCCGGCTCTGTCTTCGACTAAGCTCCGTCGTCTCCTGCTCCAACTCCGGCGACATCCCCTGGTAGTATCTGACCTCCCCTCTCCCTCTCGATGATACTCGTGTGTTCATCGTCCCCGTACGCATCTAACACAATCGTTGTTTTGCCTCCCCGTGCCTTGTATTCTCGCCTCCGTCAAGACCAGTACATGCCCGAGCCAGTTGGAAACTCCGGTGAGGAATCAGCGTTGAACCCGTGTGCCCCTCAACCTGCGACAACAACGACGAGCATCCCCACGTCACTATGAACACGGTGAGCATCTTCCCTTCCTCCCTCACTTCCTATTTTCGCCGGCAACATCACTTCTTGAGCGCCACCGCCGCTCGCCATCGCCCAGCGCCGCCAGTACTTGGTCAGAGTGCTCTAAGCCGTTAGATGTTAATCCAGTGGATGCGATAGATCATTTAAATTGAAGAGGTATGTTTCTTCTGTGCCGTGCGATTCACTTTAGATCCAAAGATCCACATAGCGTGATCCCGATGAAGCGGTACCGTCCAATGGAAACAAGACACGTGGCCTAGCTCTGGATTTAAAATAAAAATTAGATCTATTAGTGATTGGATTTTGAAAAATTCATAACTTTAGATCTACACGTCCAAAATTTGCAAATTTTATATCAATGGATTCACAAAAATGTGGAATTTGCAACCATGTCCTTAGTTTAGTATTTTGCTTTTGGAAGATTAGTTGTTTTTGCAGAAACATTTGTAGGACTATTTTGTGTATAAAAGTTATTCTAAAAATAATTTTGGGGTAAAATCTTTTGCAAATATTTTTTTGAACCTACTGACCATAAGAACAAACTTTTGGGATTAGAAATATATTTTGTTAAACACAAGGAATTATTCCTTGAATAAAGGCATTTCTAGTAAAACAAAAATGTTTTCTCTGATTTAAAAATGCTTTTTGACTAAAACCTTTTGCAAATGGTTTGATTTGAACTCTCTGACCCTAAACACTAACTTTTGGATTTAAAAATATATTTTATCAACCATAGAAAATTGTTCCTTTGAATAAAAAGGATTTCTAATAAAACAAAAAAAAGTTGCTATTATTTAAAAATGATTTTTGAGTGAAACCTTGTACAAATGGTTTTGTTTTAAAACACTTTGACCATAAAACACTAACAATTGTGTTTAAAAAAATTAGAAATTATTCCTTTGATTAAAATCATTTCTAACAAAACAAAAATGATTTAAAATGACCATTTACACTAACTTGTTTAAATGGTTTTGTCACAATTATAAATGACCAATAGGTGTTTTAAAATGTTTATAGCCTATTAGAAACCGCCTTTCCAAATAAAAAAATCTTTTGCATGCTTGTGTGCATTGTTTTATTTTCTTTATTTTATGTGGTAAATTGTTTGAATGTTAGTTTGAATTTGTGCCTTGATTGAATTGTAGTGAACTTTGAAGAGTGTGACAATTGCAAGATCAAGGAGTGAATCTAGTATTCTCTACCAAAAAGGCAAGTGGTGCTTCATACATTTTGTCCTAATATTTTAACTATGTATTAGTGATATTTTGAGTAGGACTTGCATGGAATTTTTAGTAAGTATGATATGCCTTGGGAAATCCTAGTAGATAATGCCTTAGTAGAATTTTCCCTAAGTTAAGATTCTTGCTACTATTATGCTTAGCCTAGCTAGTAGAAAACAAGGGTGGATTATATACACAAGCTATGGAAATTTTGCCAAGTATTTTGACTTATATTTTTGCTTAATAAAAATACTAAGTGAATGAATCACCTGGGTGGAATGGTGAGAATGGGATATGTTGAGTGGTTACACAAGTCCAGTAAACTGGGGGAAACTTGTGTATCACAAGTCCAGTAAACTGGGGAAAACTTGTGTATCACACTTGTGGAAAGCCACCTAGGAACAAAGAGATTTGAGATGTCAAATGTTGAGAAGCTTCTAGTGCAGCCACATGGAAATATGGGCTCTGCCTGGATCATGTAGGTTGCAACAACTTAGCCAGATGGACAGAACGTGTCCATTTGGTCTAAGGGAAAGCTTCTAAAATATCTTGTCTCGATGCATGTCGAGTCTTGTGGGGAAAGTGCATCACCTCTCGAGAGAGTAAACTCTAAGTACTTAGCCGTGTCCCCGACAATGGAAAATTTGAGCATCAAGACATGGAAGCTATCTAGGATCTCCTCAGCCCAATTTCTAAGTTAAAATCTTGTGGTTGAACAAGGGTTAAAGGTTAACCAATTCAATTAGTTGTTCCTTGGGTGATTTTGACAAACAAAAACTTAGTGTTTTCAAATGATAAGGAAAATCTATTTTGAGCAAAGAAAGTCTAAGCTCCACTTAGCCAAATGCATATAGATGATAGATACCACTACTCTACCATAGTATCACTTGCCAATACAATTCAAATGTATTGACCCTTGTGGCTGTAACTTATTATGTTGCAGGTTCGTTTGATGTTAGTGAAGTGTGTTGAATAGGATTACAAGTCTACACCAACATGATTGCCTGTGGCACTTTGAATATGAAGGACTCCATGCTATAGTTATATCTGCTACATTGTAATGAGATAGCCATATGAGCTATGTAAGATATAATGAATTATTTTATTCCTGGTTATAAAGTTGTATTATGACCTTTGTTTCTTGATATTACATATTAAATTGTGGATGCTAGATATTGATCCAGGGACTAGCATTGTAAACACAGGGATCTCTACCTTATCAGGTTGGGACCTCTACGGCTGCCTGCTGGAACAAGGGAGAGGAAGGTTTTCATCGAGTATTGAATGTGTGACCGACTGCGGAAGCGCTGCCCGAACGCAGCGCCGGAAGGATCGTCTACGCGATCTTGAGATCGGCAAGTGTATGACTACATCACCCACGAGAATATGCTCTCGTTAAACGCTTGGAATCTTCAAGGGTGAGTACTCTAATCGACTCGTTGCTACAATCTAGTAGATAGATCTTGGGTTGTTTGTGTGCATGCGGTAGAAAAATTTTGTTTTCCATGCTACGAACCCCAACAGTGGTATCAGAGCCATGTCTATATGTAGATATGTTGCACGAGTAGAACACAATGGTCATTGTGGGCATTGATGCTTTTGTTGTCGATTGCTTCTTGTGTACTTTGCATCTTGCGGGATGGTGGGATTAAGCGGCCCGGGCTAACCTTACATGACATCGTTCATGAGACTTGCTCCACGCTTGACATGCAACTTGTATTGCATAAGTGGCTTTGCGGGTGCCTGTTTCTCCCTACATAGTGAAGATTCAATTTATAATGGGTGATTGACAATACTAGTATCAATGTTGTGGTTCTTGTTCGTAAGTTAGAATGACTCTTGATGAAAGCCCCAAACCACGTAAAACATGCAAAGAAAATTAGAGGCGTCTAAATTTGTTTTGCAGGGGTGTGCTATGATGTGATATGGCCATGATTGTGATTATATATGATGTATGCAATGTTCCTTATTGTAAGTCGGCAACCGATAGGATCCATATGGTTTTTTTAATTTCTTCTAGACCTGTCTGTCTATTATTCAAAGTAGTTGTAATAGTTGATGCTGGTGGACGACAACCATGGAGTGGAGCCATTGACCTTGACGCCAAGATGGAGATCATGTTCGTGCTTGAAGATGGAGATCAGAAGCACAAGAAGAAAGGTCATATCATATCACATATTTTGAATTGCATGTGATGTTAATCCTTTTATGCATCTTATATTTCATAGTTCGCGACGATAGCATTATAAGATGATCCCTCTCACAAAATATCAAGTTATAGAATGTTCGTCCTTAGTAGGCACCGTTTCCAAAGCTCATTGTTTCGAAGCACCACGTGATGATCGGGTGTGTTAGATTCCACGAGTGTATACAATGGGAGCAAGCTAGATTTGCTCACGCGGAAGCTATGCTTTGGTCTTGACGAGCCTAGCATGTATAAACATGGTCTCGGAACACGGAATACCGAAAGGTAAAGCATGAGTCATATAGATGATATGATGAACATGATGATTGTTCGCCTTTGAAACTATATCATGTCACGTGATGATCGGACTTGGTGTAGTGAATTTGGTTCGTGTGATCACTAAAACAATGTGAGGGATATTGGTTTGAGTGGGAGTTCAACAACAATATGATTAAAAGTTGAACACTATTTATCATAAATTAAATCAAAGTGAATTTGCATAGTTGTTGTAGTCATTGGCATACATTTACCACCTTGCGCTTAGTTATAATTGAGATAGTAGAACTATAGAATTCTGGTTAATTACTTTATGAACTGGTATCTTATTGTTTTGAAGTGTTAATCTAAAGTTTTAAAGTCCTATTGCAAACTTTCAGTAAGTTCCGGTTACTCCGTGAAGTTTAATAATTGGTATTAAATCAAGAGTAACTATTCCAGTGTTAGTATATAAGTATCATGTTTATCTGCATGATTCTTGATATTCAAAAGATTGTTTTAATATCAAGGTTATCTAGGAACATCATATGTGGAAGATATTGCGATATCTGAAACGATATTTTTGATTATAACATGATAGAGTATAATATGGCAAAGTTTATGTTCTCATATTTGATGGGAATTTTCAAAAGGTTGGAGACACTAGTCGTCCTAATCCTCCAAAAGGTTTTGGAGAACAACATTATACTCGCGATTCACCGTTATAAGCTAAAGCAGCTTGATCATGATTAATTCCATGATAAGGATGAATATTTGATGTAGGTAAAATGTTTACTACACCAAGAGATTACTAAAGAATAGAATTTGAAAGAACACCAAACATTTGATGATGGTGATCTACTTCAAAGTGCAAGTCCAAAGACATTGGTATTTAACTATACATGCTTTAGACTATGTTTCATGTGTATGGCTCCACTATTGATGTTGATAGATTCTTTCATACAGAAAAGGAAATACTGAAAGAGAATCTCATAAATATATGGTAGAAAAGAAAAGACCAGAATTGTTCAGCTTAGGTATATAGAGGATATACGTGTTATGGCTGTATTCTTTGCTTGTTAAATAATGTGGTTCTTAAGTATTAGATACTGAATTTGTTGGTGTGAATCGTCATACATAACAAAACAATTCATGAACTACAATGGCCTAAGTAACCAGCAAAATAATATGTGATCATGTTCATCGATAACAAATAAAGGGTTATTGTGTTGCTCGTTGAAATAAAATCTTGCCTTCAAGATTTGTTTTATCAGGTATTATGAGAACAAAAGGGTTTTTCAAATAATTGTCGTAATCCATAAAAAATGGATGATTTACAAATCTCGTTGGAGAAATCACATCCATAAAACTAGTGCTAAAAATGTCGATAGAAAACTGATTGAAAGATCACTTAAGAAGTGGCATCGCCGTTTAAATTATATTGGAAAGAAAACATGAAGAAACCCCATACTTGATGGAATTTTGGAGTCTTTTGATTTTTTATCAAATGATGCTTGTGAAACTTTCCTAGAGATAATTAAAACTCCGTTCATAGGCCAAAGGGAACGGATAACTAGCTTATTGGAACTTGTACATATTGTTGTATGAAGTCCATTATGTGTAGTCAAGAGCGATGGATTTCAACTTCATATGCTTTCTCCGAAAATTTCAGTGAATATATGAATATTTACTTAATAAGGATGAAGTGTGGAACATTTGAAAAGTTCAAAGACTTTCAAGATGAAGTGCAAAATCAATGTAACAAGAAAATAAAGAATTTATGATAGGATCACAAAGGATATTTGAGTTACAAGTTTAGCATAACACCTGAGATTTGAGGAATCGTTCCATGGATTTACATTTCCCAAAACACCATAAGAGTATGGAGTGTTTGAGATATGTAATAAAACCTTGTTTAACATGGTAAGATCAAAGGTGTAATTTATAAAAATGCCATTATATTTTAAAGATTAAAGCTTTAGAGACTACCATTTTTCCACTGAAAAGAGCTCCATTCTAATCCGTTAAAATGACACCATATAAAGTTATGGTTTGGGATAAAACCCAAGTTGTCCTTTCTTAAACATTGGTATGCTATGCATAAGAAAGATGTTTGCAACCAAAATCGGATGAACATATCTTTGTATGTTATTTCGAATAATCGTTGAGTATTCCTCCATAACAGCAAAGACAAAAATGTTTATTGCTTATAACGTCAAGTTTCTTTGAGAAAGAAATTTTCTGTGAAAAGTTAAGTGGGAGGACAATAGAACTTTGATAAGGTTAAAAGAACCTTAGCTATATGTGCAAAGTTGCACAGCGCCGAAAAGTGTTCCGTAAGCAGCAACAATACTCATGGCTCACATGCCTCAAAGATTGTGGTCATAGAAGTCTAAGTTCCTATTGAACCAAGTATGTCGGATAAACAATCTAATACCAAGATTTGAGGGTTGAATCATTATTTGACAATAATGAACCGACTACATGCAAAGAAGCGATGATGGGCCCTGACTCCGTCAAATGGCTTGGAGCCATAAAATCCGTGATAGTTCCATACATGAGAAATCAAGCTTTGAACTTGAAAGACCCTCTGAAAAGGTGTAAAACCTTACAGTCATGTTTGGATCTATAAAGAAATAGACATGGATGTTTCACATCTATGAAATAGTCGACATGTTGGGAAAGAATTCACAACAATGTTCAAAGTTGACTATGACAAGATTTGATCTTTCATAGCGATGTTTAGTCTAGACGGATTAATGTAGCAATCACTACATATAATTTTGTTATGTGGTAGTTGAATAAACAAAACAAGTTCTTCTGATAGAATTGTTACCTAGGACATGTGCATAACACGGTCCATAGAGTTTTGTTAATTCAAAAAATGTTAAAAGCGTATGCAAACTACAATGTTTGAAGTGAGCATCGCGGAGTTAGAATCTTCACCATGATGAAACTATTAAAAGAGTTCAAATTCATCAGAGACGATGAAGATGTTTGCATTTGTAAGAAATTAAGTGGGAGCGCTAAGACATATTTCTAATACGTTATGTGGAAGACATATTGTTGATTGGAAATGATGTATCTTTTATTAACACATGTTAAGAATTTCATCTCGATGAAAGACTTAGGCAAAACCCGAATGTTTGGCATCAATATCTATATAGATAGATTGATACGCTAATATGGTTATGCCAAATGTACATAGATGAGATATTGAATGAGTTCAGTATAGAAATGATAAGAAGGGTTCTTGCCACACAGAAAGGATGAAATAGAAATTCAAGTGTATCGACACTTGGTAAGTGAAACAAAGATTCAAGTATAGATTGATACTTGATGATTGAAATCACAAAGAGAGTTTATCGATCAAACTGTGATATGTACACATCCAGATATGTCCTATACTCTAAATGTTATGAGCATATACCAGAATGATTCATAAAATGATCATTGGACGATAGTAAGGATATTCTTATGATCTTCTGGAAGAACTAAGAATATATTATTTTGTAGAAGTAACAAATAGATGGTTAGTTCATTGTAAAAGTACTACATTGATACTAGTTTGGTCACAAAGTACAAATCAAGTTTATCTCAATCTAAACTAAGGGTGGCACAATATAATGGAAAGTAAGTTTCATAATGGATTTGGATGAGTTCCAAAGTTAAGACATTGTGACAGATACTACAACAAAAGGCTAAGTATATGACTGCTATTATAGCATCAAAAGAGGGCATTTGTGTTAAGTAGTTTGTTATCAAACTAGGTGTTCACAGTAGGATAATACTATGAAGATATATTGTACGACAATATTGTCAGCATGTTTTAACCCCAAGGAACTAAAGGTCTCACCAAAGGACACAAATTATGTAGAGCCATCTCATTAGAGAATGAGTGATGCGTAGCAACACAAAGACATGCAATTACACACAGACCTGAAAGAGTCGGATCCGAAGATCAGTTGACCACTAGCAATCGTGTAAATACAACACCAGAAAGCCATAGGTGTTGAATACACAAAGTTTTTAAACTAGATTATTGTCTCTAGTGCAAGTGGGATATTGTTGGAGATATGCCCAAGAGGCAATAATAAATAGGTTATTATCATATCTTCATGCTTATGATAAATGTTTACATACCATGCTATAATTGTATTAACCGGAAACATTAATACTTGTGTGATTTGTAAACATAAAAGATTCCCTAGTAAAGCCTCTTGTTAAACTAGCTTCTTGGTTAATATATGATCATGGTTTCCTGATCATGAACATTGAGATGTTATTAAAAACAAGATCATATCATTAGGAGAATGGTATGATGGACATACTCCTATAGTTAAGCATAGCATAAAGATCAAGTCATTTAATATAGTTCAGTTGCTATAAGCTTTCAGATACATAGTAACCTAAATCCGTCGACCATGAGATAATGCTGATCACCATCACCGGATGGATGCTTTGATGACATCAAACACCACACCGTAACTGGGTGGCTATAAAGGTGGCATTGAGTGTTCGGAAAGTATGTGTTGAGGCACATGGATCAAGAGTGGGATTTGTCCATCCATATGATGGATAGATATACTCTGGGCCCTCTCGGTGGAATGTCATCCAATTATCTTGCAAGCATGTGACTGGCTCACAAGGGATCAGATATCATAGGAACGATAAAAGAGTACTTATCGGTAACGAGGTTGAACTGGGTATGCAGAGATACCGACAATCAAACCTTGGATAAGTAAACTATCGCGAGACAAAGGGAAATTGGTATCATATGTAAGTGGTTCATTCGATTGTAAAGTAATCATAGAAATATGTGGGAGCCATATGAATTTCTAGATTCCTCTATTGGTTATTGATCGGAGAAGTGTCTCGGTCATGTCCGTGTAATTCACGAACCATAGGTAGACACACTTAAGGATTTGAAGTTGTTTAGTAGATATGGAATGTAAGTAGGGAGACCGAATGTTGTTCGGAGTCTCGGATGGGATCCGGGATATCACGAGGAGATCCGGAATGGTCCGGAGAATAAGATTCATATAAGGAAAGTCCAATTCCGGAGTTCGGGAATGATTCCGATGATTTCATCGGAGATGTTCTAGAAGGGTCTAGAAGGTTCACCAGACCGGAAGGGGAAGGGAACATGAATGTGTCATCGATAAGTGGAATGATTGGATCATGTCCTAGGTCACTTGGTTGGGCGTTAGCAAGAAAGAAATAAATCTCCAAATTGAAAGTCAAAAGGCAAGTTTGAAAAGTCAAACAGGGACAATGTTTCCTAGTGGAGGAAGGAAAGAATCCTTCTTTACCTCCACCACAAGCCAACAAGGCGAGGGAGTTGGGGAAGGATTAAAACTCCCCTCTCCCAAGCTGCCCTCCCTCTCATAAATAGATGGGAGGGGGTGCCCCAAGAGACACACAACCAGCCCCTCCCCACACCACCGCCGCCACGCCGCCGCCCTAGCCGCCGCCGCCGACTCCACCTCCTCCTCTCGAGCCTTCTAAACCCTAGATTTCCGGAAACCCTAGATACACCGTAACCTGCTCTGGCTTAGGCGAAGCCCTGCAGGATTTTTCCTCTACTTCTGACACCACGCCGTCGTGCTGCCGGAATCGCGAGGGGAGAACTACAACCTTCGCTGCCTGTTGGAACAAGGGAGAGGAAGGTTTTCATCGAGTATCAAACGTGTGACCGACTGTGGAAGCGCTGCCGGAACACAGCGCCGGAAGGATCGTCTACGTGATCTTGAGATCGGCAAGTGTACGACTACATCACCCACGAGAATCTGCTCTCTTTAACCGCTTGTAATCTTCAAGGGTGAGTACTCTAATCGACTCGTTGGTACAATCTAGTAGATAGATCTTGGCTTGTTTGTGTGCATGCGGTAGAAATTTTTTGTTTTCCATGCTACAAACCCCAACAATAACTCCTAAGCTAGCGAGGGACTCCTGGACCGTCGGTGTCAAGGAGGCCACCGAAGGGGCCATCCCACCAGTCTCTCACAGGGGCCGGGGGTAGTCAATGCGGCATGACATCGGGTCATACACTACCACCTGGAAGTCCTTCTTAGTGTGGCACCTGAACCGCAGTACAGAGCCACAGCCGATATCGTGGTCATAGATGAAGATCTTACAACCTGAGGTAAAGTACATCTCCTCCGGCGAGGGAGTCTTGACCCCCATGCACCATTACCCGCTGCCTCGGAGTGCCTCAAACGCGCATGTCCCCCGTAGTGGCCATGTGCTGCAAGGGCGAAGCGCGTGGGGAAGCGCAGCCTAGAGGCCCAATCCTCCTCCTTCAGGACAAGGACGAAATTAGTTGCCTATTCAGGATCGCCCCCATCTTCAGCCTTGGGAGAAAGGCGGGTCTCCGCCTCGGGCGAACTGCAAGGATGACCGTAGTCCGGGCACGTCCGGCCATGCCGGGCAGGGCGGTCCTCGTCCATCTCAGAAGGAACGAAGTAACTCTGGCGTGATCAGAGGCCGCCCCCATATGGTCGCACCCGGCGGCGCTTCGCCAGAGGAGTCCCCTCTGCCCAAGACATCGTCGCCTTGCCCTTCTCCACGGCTGAGAAGCGCCTGGGCGCCATGAAGGGGATGGAGCTTCGACACCAAAGTGCAAGGAAGAAGGTGGAGGAGCGGTGGTGTGGAAGTGAATATATTCCTTCCCTACCCACCTAATTTTACCAGGCCAGGTGAAAAGACGCATCACTACATCGCGCACAAAGTATTAACCACTAGGCCCCACGTGTTGTCGCACCGTGGGAACAACTCCCGGAGCGGGAATAGTATGCTTAAAATCTACAGGCGAGGATGCGCGGCTGTTTGGACTTCACGGACAAGATCCAAGCCCGCTAGGTCTTTGTTGACTAAGCAAGCGCATGGGCCTGTCCATCGTCTAGGGATGCTTGACCCTTCGAATCCTCAAAGGGACAAGTGCAGGACAAGCGCCCAGGGGCTACTGTCAGGGCCCTGGAAACCGGCATGCCACGTCCCCATGTTTTACGAGCCCCGCGTCATGGGAATCTTCGCCCTCGAGAGGCGGCACCCCTCCAGAGGTAACCCGGCCGTGCAGGTATCACGAGGCGCCCGCCTCACGAGAGAATGAGCCCCAGGAGGTAACACCTCTTGAGGGGTCCTTCTATGACATCAAGTTATGACTTCAAGCCTCGGATACCATGGAGCGTGTCTAGAGTAGGACCGTAATTTTTTCCGGAAAAGTGTGAGTTGTGGCCCCGACAGGAAGCGCGGCACTTCTATGGCACTAGCCGCCTCGGTAAAGAAGATTCGGTCCACTCTCCTTCCGCAGGGAAAGGACGGGTGATATCACGGTGGAAGGCTCCCCCAGCTACCATTTTGGTGAAAGGGGAAAAGCAGAGAGCGCCAGATGGAGACAAGCAACATCGATAAAGAACGCTTTACAGAAGTACGGAGCGGACCCTGGTGAAATGGACCGATTCCACACAAAGTAGCCTCCTAGACTAGGATCTCGAGGAGCGGCACTGTGGACACCCTTCCCGCTCAAAGGCTCGGGAAGAGGCCCGACGCCGCCCTATATAAGGGACCATTCTCCTGCCTTGGAAAGGATCGATCCCCTGCGATCTAAACCCTTCATGACCCACAAGTATAGGGGGTGTATCACAGTACTTTCGATAAATAGGAGTGTCGATCCCAACGAGGAGCAGAAGGTGCTGAACAGTGGTATGGAGTAGGAAATCCCTGTGAATACTTAGCAAACGGATTTTTAGGGGTTTTCTGATAAGGCAACAAAACAAAGTACAAGTAATAAAGAACAAATGCAACAAGTGGCCCAATCCTTTCTTAGCAAAGGACAAGCCGGTGGAAATACTTATAAGGACCAAACGTTCTCAAGGACACATGGGAATTCTGTCAAGTGCTTTCGCTTCAAATAGTGAGTACTCTTCTTTGGTGTTGTAAGTGTTGTGTGGGTGAACCTCTGCTAATGTACCGACCTTACTTGGACTAATACATACTTTTGATTAAACCCCCTACAAACTCTGAGATCCTACACTCCCTTGTGCAAAGGTGTCCTAACGGGGCTTCAGGTTTCTGTCACTCCGGCAACCCCACAATTAGTAGCCAATTACACAATGCATTCCCCTAGGCCCATAAAAGGTGAAGGATCATGTAGTCGATGTTCACATGACACCACTAGAAGAATAGCACCACAACTTAAATACTAAACCATTGAATAATAACTCAACATAGATCCACTAATAACAACATGACTTCTCCCATGTCCTCAAGAACTAGACGAACTACTCACAAGACATCATATGGATCAAGATCAACGATAATATGATAATGGATAACAATCTGAACATAAACAATAATCCAATTCTTCCACTCACAAGCATCAACTACAATAGTAATTAACAACGGGAAAGTTTCCCCTAAGAACTAAAGCAATATCCAACACAATTGTTACAGTGGGACGGAGTGGTGATGATGGTGCTGGTGGAGATGATGGTGTGGATGATGATGATGATGATGATCCCGCTGAAGCCTAGCTTGATGACGGTGTTGATGGCAATGATCTTCCCTCTCCGGGAAGGAATTCCCCCGGCAGAAATCTGTCTGCCGGAGAGATCTTTCTCTCTTGGTGTTTTCCTCCCCGCAGAGGCGGCGGAAATGTATATGTGGTCGCCCCCCTGGTGTTAGGGTTCCGTAGGGAAGATATAGGTGAAGGGGCAGAGTCGGGAGGCGGGCAGGTGGGCCACACCTTCCCTAGGCGCGGCCTAGGGTGGGCCCGCGCATAGGGGGTGTGGGCTCCCTGCGTCCCTTCTTCGCTCCTCCTTCTGGCTTCCTCAATCTTCTGGAAAAATAATATTTTCCCATATTTTTCTGGTATTTTTTTATCTTCGTGAAATTGCATCAAAACGCCTTCTTTTCCATCAGAATCCAGACTCTGGCAGTCCATCCTCCAATATTCATCCAACATGCATAAACAGTAGAAAAGCCATAAGTAATACCTCATAATAAGACAAATATCAATGAATAGAGGTAGATTATGATATAGAATGGTGATGCAAATTGGGCTTATCAACTCCCCCAAGCTTAGACCTTCGCTTGTCCCCAAGCGAAAACTAAGCTCAGTAAACATGTCCACAGGTTTATGAGTGAAGTGTCGATAAAAAGAATACGAACAAGAAGCATCACGCTTACCATTACACAACTTATAGAAGAAAATAACTCACCATTATATAACTTAGCTTGCAACCAAGTACATTTTTCACAATAGAGATGCATAAAGATAAATCATAATTGGAATTGGCAAACTTGTTCTTGGTCAGAGAACACCTGGCAAACAGTTTCACAAAAGCTTTTTGTAGAAGTTTTTCAACAGGAGCACTCTTTGCTCAAAAAGGTTTTTCAATGAAGGCTTTCAAAGTAATACTCAATAGATAAGAGTTTTGTGCAAACAAGGAATATAAAGCACATGATTGAATAAATCACCATATGAATGCTTGCAACACAACAAATCAAATGCTTGCTGGAGATAGAGAGGAAGTAGGTTCACTGACTCAACTTGGAAAATAGGAGAAAGGTCCCTTCATAGAGGGAATTAGGGATTACAAGTCATAAAGAGCTTCCAAAAGATTATGGTACTTACTATCTTTGATCCCTCATTGCCCCTATCATAAGCATTGAGATGATTAAGGTTAAAGTGCACAAAGATGGAGTATATTCTTGACGAAATATAAGTTGGCAATCTCATGTCCCTTGAATATGAGGGCCACTCCTCATGCTACTCAACTTTGGTCACCGGTAAGTTCTTGTCATTGTAATTACATGCGTATCATAGAGAACCGCCAATGGGGTACCCCTTGCACATGGTACAGGAGCTATCACATAACCAAAATGACAAGGCAAGCAGACAATGAGCATCTCAGCTATCTTTTTATTTACTATATGCATAGCCTTTTATTAAGGATGCTTCATAGATAGCTCACTATGGTGATTCTGCAAGTTTCCACCATGATTAGGCATGGCTTAGGCTAGCGGCCCAGGCGTTTCTCTAACACAAATTACAAACTCCATGGACTTACAAGTTACCTCTTTATTTCACACCGTTGACATCCATAGACAAAAGAGCACGATATCAACTGAGTACAAAGTACAAGTGCAATGTTGAAAACGTTCCCCGTGACAGCACGGTTATGCTAATTCCAACGTACAGATGCAAGCATATACAACTTCGGTGGCACAATGGTTCAAGTCTATTAGGAGCAAGAAAATAAGGTGTGCCATCAAGTTCGTGAGAGCTTTACTAACTAGTTTTCACATAAAAATACTTTTTAATTCGAAAGGTAGATGAAGCTTGAGAATTTCCCTGGAATAGCAAAAGCTACTAGGTAGATATGGTGAACAAAAGTGGCAAATGTTTTGGTTCAAAGGGATTGGAAACATGAGAAGTATGCCTTCTCAAAACAGGTTTTTAGCTAGCAAGGCTGGGTAGCAAGAAAGAGAGATGAAAGAAACAAGCAAACATACGAGTAATAAAGCCAAGCATGCAATCTTCCTTGAAGACACAAAAGATCTTAAATAAAGAATACTAAGCTTATGAGCCAACAAGGAAGAAAATAAATGATACAAAATACATGTAAGCTCTTTCTCTTTTCTTTAAAACATAAAAAAGTATTGCTACTAACCAGGACTCGGTTTGCCAAAACCAATTTAGATCCACTTGATGATCCCAAAGTGGTGCCAATACTGATCAACAAGATCCATCATATAATAGAGATTGCAAACTAAAATAAGAAGTGCAAAAAGTAAAAGATGAGACTTCTCATTAATATTCCAATAAAGGCACTCACACCAAGGGATACATAGATAATCAACTAAAGGAGAGATACTTCCACATGCAAACCAACCTATATGATAACCTCTCTACCAAAGATATGAATCCACTAAAAAAGGTAAAAGATATAAGATAATGGTGGGGATACCGCGGCACTCTCCCAAGCTTGGAACAAGCCAAGGGGATGCCAAATCTGATGACGAATTACTCCTTCGGTGGTGGTGGTGTTTTATTGTCATCATAGAACTTCCAAGGAAAAGGTTCCCCATCCAAAAAGGATGTCCTTGTCTCTGCAATCCTAAAACTAGCAGCAGAGCTTATGCGATCAAATCTAGCCTCATACTCACAGTTTTGATTTTGTTTGTCGTAGAGTTGTGCTTGTAATTGGTTGGTGGTCTGATGGAGCGAGAAGATTTCTTCTCGAAGCTCAACCACCTCCTCCTCGTGTTTAGCATGAGTTCTTAACTTATCTTGTGAATAACATCCACTTCGCGTTCCGCCATCTTCTTGTACCTGAAAATCTCCTGCTCTAATGCTTCCATCCTGTCTTCCAGACTTCCTTCTCCCTTGGGGCCTTGAACTTCTTTCATATGTACCTTCCCATCTTTGAGAACCAGCTCCTTGGGATGAATCTTCAACTCATACATGTATGGGTTGAGGACATCCGCAGAGGAATCCTCCATGGGTGATCCTGAGGAAGACATTGTGGCTCCATAAACTGAGAGTTTTCCCAACAGAAACAGATTGAAACAAAAAAATGACGAGAACTCGATGCAAGAACCTCGGGGAATCCGGGGGGTATATATTACGAAGTTTCAATGCATAAGGAAGGTTCTGATATGAAAAAGAGGTGGATTCGAAGCTCGGGGGTGGCACACCCCCTCCAGGCGCGGCCAGGCAGGGGCCCGCGCCTGGGGTGGGTTTGTCCACCCCGGACTCTGTTTCCTCTTCTATTCCGTCTCCTAACTTCCCTTATGTATTAAAAACATCAAAAATATAAAAATATTGGAGTTTCACGAACCTTCTGTTTTCACCACTTTTACCTATTCAAAGACGAACTCTGCTATTTCTGGTGTTTGGCTTTTGATAAATTCTTATTGAGTCACCATTTGAATAACATCAACATCTTCATTATAAGAATCCCTAGTAATATAATGTTTTAGTCTTTGACCATTCACCACCTGTGTTGTGTCGTCCTTCAGATAAGAAGTTTTGATGGCACCTGAATGGTATGCTTCCTTGATAACAAAAGTTCCTTCCCATTTTGAGAGTAGTTTTCCTGCAAAAAATCTGAGACGAGACCAATACAAAAGAACTTTCTCACCAACATGGAACTCCCTTTTGAGAATTCTCCTAGCATGCCATCTTTATACCTTTTCCATAAAAAGCCTAGCATTTTCATAATCTTCACCTCTCCACTCATCTAGATTACTCAAGTCTAGGAGTATTTTCTCACCCTTAAGTCTAAAATCTCTATTCAACTCTTTCACTGCCCAATAAGCTTTGTGTTCTAATTCTAAAGGCAAGTGACAAGCTTTCCCATAGACCATTTTGTAAGGAGACATCCCCATAGGATTTTTATAAGCAGTTCTATAAGCCCACAAAGTGTCATTCAACTTTTTAGCCCAATTTTTTCTAGATCTATTGACAGTCTTTTGCAAGATAGATTTAATTTCTCTATTGGAAAGTTCTACTTGCCCACTGGTTTGGGGGTGATAAGCTGAAGCAATTCTATGGTTAACATCATATTTAGCGAGAGTTTTTCTAAAACCCCCATGAATAAAAATGAAAGCCTCCATCGGTCATAAGATATCTAGGCACCCCAAACCTACGAAAAATAACATCCTTAAGCATTTTCAAAGAGGTTTTACCATCAGAACTATTTGTAGGTATGGCTTCTACCCACTTCGTAACATAATCGACAGCAACAAGAATATGAGTGTATCCTTTTGAAGGGGGAAAGGGTCCCATAAAGTCAAATCCCCAACAATCAAAAGGTTCAATAACAAGAGAATAATTCATAGGCATTTCATTGCGTCTAGAAATGTTACCAACTCGTTGACATTCATCACATGATAAGACAAACTCCTTGCATCTTTGAAAAGGGTAGGCCAATAAAATCCAGATTGTAAAACCTTTTGTGCAGTCCTATCCCCTGCATGATGTCCTCCATATGCACTGCCATGACGTTTTCTCAATATCTCTTTTTGTTCAAATTCTGGAACACATCTTTGCATAATGCCATCTACTCCTTCTTTATATAAGTGTGGGTCATCCCAAAAGTAATGCCTTAGATCATAAAAGAATTTCCTTCTCTGCTGAGCTGTAAAGGTTGGAGGCAAATACTTGGAGACAATAAAGTTAGCATAATCATCATACCAAGGACTCTCATGCGGACTTACCCTTATCGCAGCCAACTGCTCATTTGTAAAACTATCATTAATAGGCAATGGGTCGAAAGAAATGTTTTCCAAACAAGATAAATTGTCAACAACAGGATTTTCATCACCTATCCTATCTACAATATGCAGATCAAACTCTTGTAAAAGCAAAACCCACCTGATAAGTCTAGGCTTAGCGTCCTTCTTTGTCATAAGGTACTTGATAGCAGCATGATCAGTATGAATAGTAACCTTTGAATCCACAATATAAGGTCTAAACTTATCACAAGCAAAGATTATAGCTAAGAACTCTTTTTCAGTAGTAGCATAATTCTTTTGAGCAGCATCTAGAGTCTTGCTAGCATAATGAATAAAATTCAACTTCTTATTAACACGTTTTCCAAGGATAGCGCCCACAGCAAAATCACTAGCATCACAACAAATTTCAAAAGGTAAACTCCAATCAGGTGGTTGGACAATAGGAGTAGTTGTCAAAGCTTTCTTCAAAGTTTCAAAAGATTCCTTACAATCATCATCAAAAACAAAAGGTACATCTTTTGAAGAAGATTAGTAAGGGGCTTTGAAATTTTGGAGAAATCTTTAATAAACCTCCTATAGAAACCAACATGACCAAGGATACTATGAATACCTTTGATATCTCTAGGACAAGGCATCTTCTCAATTGCTTCAATTTTGGCTCTGTCAACTTCAATGCCTCTTTCAGAGATCTTGTGTCCAAGAATAATCCCTTCATTAACCATGAAATGGCATTTCTCCCAATTAAGAACAAGGTTGGTTTCTTCACATCTCTGCAAAACTTTATCAAGGTGGTGCAAATAGTTACCAAAAGAGGTTCCATAAATGGAAAAATCGTCCATGAAAACCTCCACAATTTCTTCACAGAAACCATGAAAGATAGCAGACATACATCTCTGAAAGGTAGCAGGAGCATTACATAAACCAAAAGGCATACGCCTATAAGCATAAGTACCATAAGGACAAGTGAAAGTAGTTTTCTCTTGGTCTTGTGCTTTCACAACAATTTGAGAAAACCCAGAATAACCATCAAGAAAGCAAAAGTGAGTCTTTTTGGACAACCTTTCAAGCATTTGATCAATAAAGGGCAAAGGATAATGATATTTCTTAGTAACTTTATTAATCTTTCTAAAATCAATGCACATTATATATCCAACCACTACTCTTTGGGGTATAAGCTCATTATCTTCATTAGGCACAACAGTTTCCCCCTTTCTTGGGAACACAATGAACAGGGCTGACCCATTGACTATTAGCAATAGGGTAAATAATACCAGCGTCAATGAGTTTTAATTCCTCATTTCTTACCACATCCTTCATCTTAGGATTTAGACGGCGTTGGTGCTCAACAACTGGTTTTGCATAAGGCTTAATATTAATAGCATGCTGACATATAGTGGGAGAAATTCCTTTTAAATCATCAAGAGTATAACCCATAGCTCCTCGATGTTTAGTTTAGAACTAATAATAACAGGATACACTTTCTTATTGTCAAGATAAGCATATTTAAGATCATCAAGTAAAGGTTTTAATTCGAAAACAGGGTCCTCTTTAGGTGGTAGTGTGGTACCCAAATCTTCCACAGGTAGATTATGCTTAAGTAACTCAGGCTGACGAAGGAAAACCTCGTCAATCTCATTTCTTTCCTTCATGAAGACATCGCTTCGTTGATCTTCCATAAACTGCTGCAAGGCATTGTTAGGAGCAAGAGAAATAGCAGAAAGTTGTTCAACCCTGAAATCATCATTAGGCAGTTCATTTTCATAAGGAGTTTTGGCAAATTTGGAAAAATTAAACTCAGAAGACTCTCCATCAAACTTAGTCAAAACTTTTTCCTTCCTACAATCTATAATAGCCCCACAAGTATTCAGGAATGGTCTACCAAAGATAATAGGATAGGTTTACTAGCTTCTTTACCAAGTACTAGAAAATCAGCAGGATATTTAATCTTACCACAAAGGACCTCCACATCTCTTAGAATGCCAATGGGGCAAACTTTCTCTCTATTAGAAAGGTGAATAACCACATCAATGTCCTCAAACTCACAAGGACCAATTTCATGCATAATTTCCCTGTAAAGCTCATAAGGAATAGCACTAGAACTAGCACCAATATCACACAAACCATAATAGCTATGATTACCAATTCTAACAAAAAGCACAGGGACACTAGCTTATCGAGCTCTTTTAGGATGAGAAACAATGTTAGTAGCGTCTTCACAGAAGACAATATGCTCATCCTCTATGTTTCTAGCAACAAGATCTTTCATAATAGCTACCACAGGCTCAATATTAATAAGCTCATCGGACTCTATAGTATTCTTTGTGCTTTTGCTAACCACATTAGCTATAATAGAATGTTCCTTTACCTTAGCAGGAAAAGGGATTTTCTCAACATAAGGTTCAGGCAAAATAGGATCAACAGTACAAACCTCTATGCTAGCAGGAACATGAGTAACGATGTCTTTATAAGGAGCGTGGTACTTGTCCTACTCTTTCTTGGGAGTTTCAATATAAGAGGCAAAAGCATTAAAACATTTTGCAAGAACTTGAGGATCAAGACCAAACTCATTACTAATATCATGGAAGTCATCAGTTCCCATAAAAGATTTAATGCATTCATAATCATAGTTTATACATGACTTTCTTCCTTTGTCATTCTCCCAAGCTTCAGTGTTTTCTTGAATACGGTCTAAGAGATCCCATTTAACTTCTTCCTTCATACGTGTGAATGATATAGCACAAGAAACATCTAGTAAATCTTTATCATGAAGAGAAAGCCTAGCATAAAAGTTATTGATAATAATATTGTTAGGGAGTTCATGAATAGGACATTTACGAATTAGTATCTTCAATCTCCCCCAAGCTTGAGTTGTACTCTCTCCATCACAAGGCCAAAAGTTATATATTAGATTTCTATCCTTATGGATCTCACTGGGAGGATAAAATTTAGAATAAAAGAGATATGCCATCTCCTCCCATTCCATTGATTGTCCATTCTTCAGCAGCTTATACCATTCTTCAGCTCTCCCTATCAAGGATATGGAGAGTAACTTCTTCTTCACATGTTCAGTTGTGATGCCTGCACACTTAAACAACCCGCATAACTCATCGATAAAGAGCAAATGATCACCAGGATGGACAGTTCCATCCCCTAAATAATAATTATCCATAACACGATCAACAATACTTGTAGGTATCTTAAAAGGATCTATCTCAACAGGTGGTGGTTCATCTACTACCCTAGCAGTGGTAGTAGTTTTCCCAAACACAAAACCAAGTGGGTTATCCATATTGGAAACAAAGTAACAAGCAGTAACAAAAGAAATACTCACAGTAGAAGTTTCCTTTACCAGTTCCACTCTTCAATAGCGCTTCACTCCCCGGCAACGGCGCTAGAAAATAGTCTTGATGACCCACGAGTATAGGGGGTGTATCGCAGTACTTTCGATAAATAGGAGTGTCGACCCCAACGAGGAGCAGAAGGTGCTGAACAGTGGTATGGAGCAGGAAATCCCTGTGAATACTTAGCAAACGGATTTTTAGGGGTTTTCTGATAAGGCTACAAAACAAAGTACAAGTAATAAAGAACAAACATAGCAAGTGGCCCAATCCTTTCTTAGCAAAGGACAAGCCGGTGGAAATACTTATAAGGACCAAAAATTCTCGAGGACACATGGGAATTTTGTCAAGTGCTTTCGCTTCAAATAGCTGAATACTCTTCTTTGGTGTTGTAAGTGTTGTGTGGGTGAACCTGTGCTAATGTACCGACCTTACTTGGACTAATACATACTTGTGATTAAACCCCCTGCAAACATCCGTAACTAGAAGAAAGTAATTAAGATATAAATCTAACCACAGTCTTAAACTCTGAGATCCTACACTCCCTTGTGCAAACGTGTCCTAACGGGGGTTCAGGTTTCTGTCACTCCGCGAACCCCACAATTAGTAGCCAAATACACAATGCATTCCCAGCTTCAGCGATCCATCTATGGATTGAAGCAAGCATCACGAAGTTGGAATCTCCGCTTTGATGAGGTGATCAAAGAGTTTGGATTTGTCCAAACTTATGGAGAAGCTTGTATTTACAAGAAAGTGAGTGGGAGCAATGTGGCATTTCTGATATTATATGTGGATGACATATTATTGATCGGAAATGATATAGATCTTTTAAACAGTGTTAAAAGTTATCTAAACAGCAAATTTTCAATGAAGGACCTAGGTGAAGCGTCATACATATTAGGCATAAATATCTATAGAGATAGATCTAGGCGCCTAATAGGGCTATCGCAAAGTACATACCTTGATAAGATTTTAAAGAAGTTTAAAATGGACGGAAGTAAGACTGGGTTCTTACCTATGTTGCAAGGCAAGACATTGAGTAAGACTCAAAGTCCGGCTTCGGCGGAAGAAAGAGAGATAATGGACAAAGTCCCCTATGCTTCAGCCATAGGCTCTATAATGTACGCCATGCTATGTACAAGACCGGATGTGGCACATGCTATTAGTTTGACTAGTAGGTACCAATCGGATCCAGGTTCGGAACACTGGATAGCGGTCAAGAATATCCTTAAATACTTACGAAGAACTAAGGATATGTTTCTTGTATACGGATATGTTTCTTGCTTTGACACCGATCTGGATGACTCTAAGTCTCAATCCGGATACGTATTTCTCATGAATGGCGGAGCGGTTAGTTGGAGGGGCTCCAAACAACCTGTGGTAGCGGGATCAACAACGGAGGCCAAATATGTTGCTGCTTCAGAAGCATCTCAGGAAGCAGTTTGGATGAAGGAGTTCATATCCGAACTAGGAGTGGTGGCAAACGCGTTGGACCCAATGGTGATCTATTGTGACAACAATGATGCCATTGCCAATGCCAAAGAGCCAAGGTCTCACAAGCATTCCAAGCATATTAAGCGCCGGTTTCACTCCATCCGCGAGCATGTCAAGGATGGAGATATAAAGATTTGTAAAGTACATACGGATCTCAATGTAGCAGATCCGTTGACTAATACTCTCCCTAGAGCAAAACATGATCAACACCAGAACTCAATGGGTGTTAGATTTATCACCATGTAACTAGATTATTGTCTCTAGTGCAAGTGGGAGACTGAAGGGAATATGCCCTGAGAGACAATAATAAAGTGTTTATTATGTGTATTCCAAGTATATGATAGATGTTTATTTTGCATGCTATAATTGTATTAATACGGAAACGTTAATACATGTGTGTTTAATAAACAAACAGAAAGTTCCTAGTTATGCCTCTCTCATAAACTAGCTCGTTGATTAACAAGATGATCAAGGTTTCCTGATCATGGACATTGGATGTTGTTAATAACGGGATCACAACATTAGTGTAATGGTGTGATGAACATTCATCCGAAGTATAGCATTACGATCAAAGTCATTGAGTTTATATTGCTATAACAACTTACGAAGTGATCCTAATCCTTAGACCATGAGATCATGTCAATCACTAACACCGGAAGAGTTTCTTGATAACATCAAACGTCACACCGTAACAGGGTGATTATAAAGATGGATTCAGAACTAATAAAGTGATATTTTGAGGCTCATGGATCGAGAGTGGAATTTGTTCATCCCGATGACGGATAGATATACTCTGGGCCCTCTCGGTGATATCACATTGATTAGCTTGCAAGCAAGTGATTTGATCACTAGAATGTTATATCACAGGAACGAGAAAAGAGTGCATGTCGGTAACGAGATCAAACTAGGTATGGAGATACCGATGATCGAATCTCGGACATGTAATATATCGTGAAACAAAGGGATTAAGATACTAGCGTAAAAGGTTCCGACGATCACAAGAAAGTCATCGTTGAATGTGTGGGAGTCAGTATGGGTCTCCAGATCCCGCTTCTGATTATTGATCCGAGAGGGGTCTCGATCATGTCCGCATTATTCACGAACCGTAGGGTGACACACTTAAGAGACACCGACATCCAATTGGAGCAAAAGTTTCATGCCGAAAGAATGAACAAGCACAGGAATTTATTTCACTAGATACCGAAACAGGTTTTCGGGTGAAATTGCATAAAGTGGTTATGCATGTGAAATGGAATTCTAGCAAGGGGTTATTTGTGAATGTTTGTCATTAAAGTAATTGACAAAATTCTGAATAAAATAAATGAGTTTTATTTAATGAGAGTTTGCATTAAATTTGGTGGAAATTTAATGGGAATTTGAGTGGACTTTTGAGTGGAGGAAATTTAAAGGGCATTTTGTGAGTGGAGTGTCCACCCACATGAATGAAGGAGGGGATGGGGCAGCCCCCATGGCCGGCGGCCACCCCCTTGGGTGCCCCCCTCCTCCTATAAAAGGAGCCCCCCTCCTCACTTGTCTCTCACACCTCCTCGTGAAGGATCTCTCTCCCCCTCTAGAATTTATCCCCCATGGTCTCGGACTAGCGAGATACATGTTCCCGGTGGCTATTAGGCAAGAAAGAGTTGTGCTTCCGCTGCATCGCTGGAGCGAGGAGGCGGAGGTTGCTCGGTGCCTCGAACGTGTGTGCAAGCACGGATGCGCTGCTGATTTGCGGCGCTAGGACTTCCTCTCGATCTTGAGATCGGCAAGAGATCGTCTACATCAACCACAAGTTGAACTCGTTAAGCTTTGTCGGTCTTCAAGGGTATGTTCTCTACGGATATACATCCGCCCGTTGTTTGTATCTAGTAGATAGATCTTGGTACATAGTTCCCATCGTAGGAAATTTTTTGTTTTCTATGCTGCGAACCCTACAAACTTAAATACTAAACCATTGAATAATAACTCAACACAGATCCACTAATAACAACATGAATTCTCCCATGTACTCAAGAACTAGATGAACTACTCACAAGACATCATATGGATCAAGATCAAGGATGATATGATAATGGATAACAATCTGAACATAAACAATAATCCAATGGTTCCACTCACAAGCATCAACTACAATAGTAATTAACACCGGGAAAGTTTCCCGTAAGAACTAAAGTAATATCCAACACAATTGTTACAGCAGGACGGAGTAGTGATGATGGTGCTGGTGGAGATAATGGTGTGGATGATGATGATGATGATCCCGATGAATCCTAGCTTGATGACGGAGTTGATGGCGACAATCTTCCCTCTTCGGTAAGGAATTCCCCCGGCAGAAATCTGTCTACCAAAGAGATCTTTCTCTCTCGGTGTTTTCCTCCCTGCAGAGGCAGCGGAAATCTATCTGTGGTCGCCCCTGGTGTTAGGATTCTATAGGGAAGATATAGGCGAAGGGGCGGAGTCAGGAGCCGAGCAGGTGGGCCACACCTTCCCTAGGCACGGTCCAGCATGGGCCCACGCCTAGGGGGGTGGGCCCCCTGTGGCCCTTCTTCGCTCCTCCTTCTGGCTTTCTCAATCTTCTGGAAAAATAATATTTTCCCATATTTTTCTGGTATTTTTCTGATCTTCGCGAAATTGCATCAAAACTCCTTCTTTTCCACCAGAATCCAGACTCCGGCAGTCCATCCTCCAAGAATCATCCAACATGCATAAACAGTGGAAAAGCCATAAGTAATACCTCATAATAAGACAAATATCAATGAATAGAAGTAGATTATGATATAGAATGGTGATGCAAATTGGGCGTATCAACCCTATACATACAACTTCCATTGTACCCTCGTGAAGCAAAGTGAGAAATACATCAAAGCAGGAGTAGGGGCTTTACCTCCTCACGAGGGTCCCGAACATGGGTAAAAAACCTCGTGTCACCTCTGTCGTGGTTCTTGCTCTGTCGTTGCCGCCATCGCCGAGGCTCCTTGGGAATGGGTGTTTAGCCCCCTCTCGAACCAAGGGATCGTTGGACCCTATTTCCTTCATGGGACAAATCTCTGATAGTTCTGGGTGTTTGTATATATCTCCTAGTCCCCGAGGTTATGGTCTAGTAAAGTATTTACTCAGTCATAAACTCAAAGAAAGAATCATAACTCATAGGCTGTTTTTCGAGGTTTGAGTCGAGTTTTTACTCGTCTTGAAACTTACGGTTTTCCTCATTTTCTGTAGATATCCTGCAACACTCGCACCAAGACCTTCCAAACTATGCTCTTAAAGTATATGAAGCTTTCTGATGAGCATAAGGACCTACTGACCGAGATGAAAGGCAAGGGTATGCTATTTTACTCGTCTTATTTCCTGAATTTCTTTGCCTTTGCTAGGATTAACTCCCCTTTACCATTTTCTAATTCTCAGCTACCGCTGAAGCCATTGTGGAGGAGCTACATAAGAAGCTTTTTGATGTAGGAGGTATTCCCTTTTCACTATGATTTTATCGCCGCATAGCTTAGACCTGTTTTTCCATAGTTTCATATCCCGGCGCAGCCGATAAATCTTTACTTGCAAAAGATCTTCGAGATAGTGTGCCTATGCCGGAACCGATGATTCACTCTCTAGAACAAGCAGGGAAACACTAGTTCGAGCTCCAAAAGGAGTGAGACGAGGTGACCCGGCTTCAGCAGTAGATTTCTCATATGCAGAAAGAGCATAAGGCCGAGATCAAAGGTTTGCACGAGGAGTTTACCGAGGAAAAAGATCAACTGAAGCAGACAGTCCAAAATACTGAAGAGCCGCTCAAGGATGTCGAGTCTTTGTTGACTTTGGCTCACCAAGACTATGACGCCCTCCGGACAAAATCCAAAACCTGGCAGGCCGAGCTTGGCTGAATCAACCTCTATCTCGGTAGTGAGTTCTTACTATTTGTTATGCTTGCCGACATTCCTTTATGACTTAGTCGTTTCCTGATATTTGCCTATTTTCTGCAGAGAACTTTCCTTAAGCCACTGTGTTTGCCATCAAGGTTGTTGACAATATCAGGTCCCAAAATGGCGAGTCTCTCGATTCCACCGCCGAGTATACCATCAACGAGAGCTTGGCCACCCTTTCTGCTCGGACAAAGACGATGAAATCCTATGGGGTTGATCTTCTCAAAGCTAGGATTCACGTCTTTAGGATGTTGTGGCCTTAGGAGAAAACTCCCAAAAAGATTCTAGAGTTGGCTGAGAGATTTGAAGAAAGACCGGATCAATGGCACGAGTCAGCTGCCCGGGCTGCCGCTGACATAGCTCTTGCCTTTGTTCTTTCTTGGTATGAGACCATCAACATCGACATCTTGCAGAACATGTGGGATGGTGCCAGGTGGATAAGTGACCTAGAACTCATTTGGCAGCACCAGGAGCGAGCTTACTCCTTTTTGCAATATACTAATGTTCATGCTTGGTGTGATGGGCCGAGCTTTCTAGACATGGTGGCACAGGCGGAGGAGGAGCTCGAAGAGGAGGAATAGGAAGGTGATAGTGAAGATATCGATTCAGACATGTCTGCGACATCGGAGGTGCCTATCCCCTCTGCCGACACTCATGCTTCGGGATCTGTCCCTGCCGGCTCATCCTCTGGTCCTACAGCCTCTTAGACTTAAAAACTTTGAAATTTGTTAGATTCCCGGTATGCCGGGGGCAGATGTAACATATATTGTGGTTATTTTGGTGGTTCCTTTGCACAGTGTTTAAACTTAAAGCCGAATCACTTTTGGGCAAGTCCCCAAGTTTCTTTTCCCGTTCACTCAATTTCATAATCTTGGATCTTGTCTACCTTTTTTGGTGTTCAACATTAGAGTCTCAAGAGAATAAGAATTTAGTTAACAATACTAGAAACTATGAGATTTGACATAAAGTCCTGTGTCATAAGCAACGACATATCCTGCAAGGGGTTAGTTATAAAAGTCAAATGTCGGCTTGCTCATTTTTTCCTTCCCTTAGTAATTTTTCATGTGTATTTGCCTCCGGCCTTTTTTTTCTCTTGCTTGCCATGAATCCATGTTTTGGACAACAGCAAAGTCGAACAGTTGACCTTTAACATTTACACATTAATAGTTCGAGATAAGGATAAGAGAGCAAAGCCAGGCGACATACAAAACGAAATACTAAAATTAAAAACAGGTAACATTACGATGATGGAGTCCTCGAGATAGTTATCGGGTTTCAAAATTTTATTAATAGCACATAGCCGACATACATGTTCGACATATGAGAGTTGAGAGATACATACATTGTTCCCCTAGGTATAGAAAGGGTAAAGCAATGCAACATTCCACAGCCTTTTGGTTTCCTCACCCGACCTGTCCGCCTTCTTCTTATGTGGAGCTTGAGCATCTATAAGGTAGTATGCATCATTGTGCAGATCTTTGCTCACAATAAAAGTTCCCTCCCATGGGGGTTATAGCTTGTGCATTCTAGCAATACGTTTTACTAATCTAAGCACCAAATCCCCTTCTTTGAATACACAGGGTTAATTTTACGGCTATGGTAGCGTCGGAGGATTTTCTAATATATCGCAGATCTAGATAGTGCCAGGCATCGTGCTTCTTTGAGTAAGTCAAAAAAAAATCCCGGGCTTCTTTTACCTCGGCTTATGTGAATTGTTTCACTCTTGGCGAGTCATTCTCTATGTTGGCAGGCAAAAAAGATTCTTCCCCATACACAAGGAAGAATGGCGTGTAGCCAGTTGATTGATTCAGAGTTGTTCTTAGGCTCCATAGCACTAAGGGTAATTCAAGAGTAGTTCTATCAGCCGAGGTTTTATCCCGGATAGGACTAGCCCATTTGCTCTTTCCACTTGCCCATTTGATTCTGGGTGAGCGACCAACGCTACGTCTAGTCTTATTTGTTTATCCATACAGAATCTAGCAAATGCTCCTTTGGCAAAGTTTGTGCCATTGTCTGTTATTATGCTGTGTGGATAGCCATGTCTTAGGATTATATCCTTTAAGAATGTTACCGCTATTTTTTCCATCACATTTGTTGATAGGTTTTACTTCTATTCATTTAGTAAACTTGTCGACCATGAACAATATATGAGTCATATTGTCTCTTGTAGGTTTGAATGGTCCCACCATATCCATGCACCACACAGCAAATGGCCAAGTGATAGGTATAGTTTTGATCTCAGATGTTGGCATATGTGTTTTATCCAAATATATTTGGCAGCCATTGCATTTATTTACTAAATCTTCTGCTTCGCGCAGTGCACTGGGCCAGTAAACCCTTGCTAAAATGCTTTGGCCACTAAGGCTATGGATGAGGCCTGGTGCCCGCATTCCCCTTGATGAATGTCTAGGAGTATCTCTTTCCCTTGTTCAGAGCTAACACATCATTGCAATTCATTGGTTACGCTCCTTTTATAGAGCTTGTTGTTAATGATAGTATAGGCTTTTGCTCTTCTATGTATTTGAGTGGCTGAGATTTCATCAATCGGCAAGGTTCCATCCTTAAGGAAGTCGGATATTGGTTGTGGCTAATCTGGTATGACAGGAGTTGGAAGAGGCTCTTCATCTATTTGCATTGGCTCAACCAACATTGCCTCTGCCAAGATAACCTGAACAATCCTCGTGTTTGATTTGGAAGTCCCCGGGTTGAATCGAACAGTCCCCGGGTTACTCGGACTCATCCCCACATCTATGTCCATGGGTATCACATCATGCTCTTGGATGGCCGGGATAAATATTGACTCGGATTCAGGTGATGGCTTGATCGAGGGTTTCCTTAGAAGCTCTAAGGCATACCCGGTGTAATTGCTTGCCGAGATGAGCCTAGCTTCGACAGAGTGTCAGCTGCTTCATTTTCTGCCCGAGGTATATGATGGAATTCACACCCATCAAAGTATCCCTAAATTTGCTGGACATGGAAACGATATAATGCCATGTTTGCATCCAACGCATCCCAATGACCAGAGACTTGATGAATCACTAGATCCGAGTCACCAAAGCACTGAATTCTTCTAATGCCAATCTCTTTTGCTACCTTTATCCCATGGACAAGTGCTTCATACTCGGCCACATTGTTAGATGCTGCAAAGTGGATCTGCAACACATATCTCAGCTGGTATTTCTTGGGCGAGGTGAGGACTATGCCGGCACCTAGACCCATTTTCATCTTCGAGCCGTCAAAATGCATACTCTAGTAATTCGAGTCAGGCAATGGTGGCTCATATTGCATTTCTTCCCAATCAACAAAAAAATCAGCTAAAGCATGAGATTTGATTTCTCTCGCCTATCATATTGTGGGGCATATGGAGCTAGCTCTATTTCCCATTTTGCTACTCTTTAACTTGCATCTTTGCTGCCCAAGATATCCGAGATTGGTGCCTTGCATATTACTCAGATTGGGTGCTCTTGTAAATAATGTTTTAACTTCTTAGCTGCCATATAGACACCATATGTCCTTGTTTGATAATGGGGATAGTTTGTTTTGACATTGTGAGAACTTCGCTCAAGTAATATACTGGCCTTTGTATTGATTTTCCATCTTCTTCACGCTCAACCACGATCACAACACTGACTACTCTGTTATTTGCTGCAACATAGAGCAGCATTGGCTCTTTGGATAGTGATGAGGCTAGTATTCGTGTCGTGACCAACATCTTTTTTAGCTCATGAAAAGCAGTGTTGGCTTGCTGCGTCCAAATGAATTTGCCACATTTTTCATCAGTTGGTACAGAGGCAATGCTTTCTCTCCAAATCGACTCAATGATGCCAGGCCACTAGTGAACTTCTGGACACCATTGAGACATTTTGGCAATTACATTCTTTCTATTGCCCTTATTTTAGTCGGGTTTGCCTTGATACCTTGGCTGGATACAAGGAAACCGAGTAACTTCCGTCCGGGACACCGAATGTGCATTTTTCTATGTTAAATTTCATTCGGAATCTTCTTAAGTTTGCGAATGTTTGCCACCGATCATTTAGGAGAGTGTGATTCTCCTTGGTTTTTATTACCACATCATCCACATATACTTAGACATTTTTGTCGAGTTGATCATGTAAGCATTTTTGCATGCATCTTTGATATGTGGCACCAGCATTTCTCAAGCCAAATGGCATAGTATGATAGCAATAAGCCCCGTACGGGCTAATGAAATCCATCTTTATTTGATCATCCGGGATAGTGGTATCTGGTGGAAACCAGAATAAGCATATACAAAGGAGAACAGCTCATACACACGGCCGTAGAATTGATCACTTGATCAACCCGCGGTAGTGGAAATGGATCTTTGGGACACGCCTTGTTCAGGTTCGTGTAGTCGATACACATGCGCCATACCATAGCGACATTAGGATCATCTTTCTTCTTTTCTACCAGAACTAGATTTGATAAACAATCTGGGTGTAACACCTCCATGATAAACCGGGCAGCCAGGAGTCGAGCTATCTCATCGGCAATCACTTTTCTCATATCCTCGGTGAAGCGGCGGAGAGGTTGCTTCACCGGCCTTGCATCTGGACTTACATGAAGTGAGTGCTCGGCCAAATCCCTTGACACACCTTGCAGATCCTGCGTGGACCATGCAAAAATATCCCGATTCTCATGGAGGAAGTTGGTGAGCTTGCTTTCCTATTTGTCATTTAACCCGGCACCAATGGTAACGGTGCGCTCTAGGAATGCATCATCAATTTGAATATTCTTTGTATTTTTTGTTGCCTAGAAAGCGATGTTCCCGTGCGGGTTACTCACTAGTGGAATAGCCAGTTGTGCCGACCTGGCCAAGGTTGCTACCTCCATGATATTTTGCTTCTCATGAGCTATCACCAGTGACTCGACAAGTGTAGATCCTGCCAAGGAACACTCCATAGACCGTTTATAATTGCCCTCAATCGTAATAACTCCCCTTGGACCCGACAACTTCATCTTTAGATATGCAATGTGAGAGGAAGCCATGAAATTTTCCAGTGTTGGTCTGCCGAGTAAGGCATGATACGAGCTGACGAGGTCTACCACCTAAAACTGCAAGGCTCAATTCAACAGTTTTCCTTGTTTCCAAATAGAACGTCAACCCAGACCTTGCCAATTGGTTTACATGACAATCCCGGCACAATGCCATGAAAAGTATTCTTGGTAGGTTCCAACATGTTCATGCTTATACCTAGCTTGTGCATTGTATCCTTGTACATGATATTTATGGTGCTTCCATCATTGATGAGCACTTTAGAGAACCTCACATGTATGTCTGTGCCCATGAACATTGGGTCCAGTACTAGGGCATAAGCTCCTGGAGTTGGCATAACTTTGGGGTGATCTTTTATGATCCACGTGATTTCTTGATCCGACCAATACATGTACTTTGGTACAGCTAGCATTGTCGCATTCACTTCCATCATTCGGCGTTGCTGACTTTGCTTGTCATTCGGCTCAGTCATGAATATCACGTAACTCTGATGATGTTCTCTATAATCATTTTGATCCCTTTGGCCGACATTGCCAGTCATGCCCTTAGTTGTGCACTTGATGCACAACTTCTCTTCTGTCCGAGTAATTATGCCTTGGCTGTTGATTCTCGTATCTCGGCTATGGAACTACAATTTGCGAGTTTGCTCCAGTGAATGGTGGAGGGTGAGGTGGAAGTTGTTTTGCTTCTTATCCTTTCTCAACCCTTTGAAACCAATTGCACTACCAAGTCATATCATTCGTCGGCTTACTCGGACTAGGTGTATGGAACTTGAAGGGTTGATCCAACATCATCTCATATGTATACTTTTAGCTATATTGCCACGGTTACTTTTGCTCATATGGATTTTTGCCATCATTTTTTGGTACCCATTGCTGGTGTTGTGGTACATTACCCCTTTGACGCTAGTTGTTGCCTGCATCTGGGTGATCTTGACTCACTGCAGCAACTTGGTTTGAGCCATATCGAAAATACAGTCTTTCTTATTTTCTCTTTCCTATGTAGTCATTGCGGTCTTGTCTCCTGTATGATCCGGCTCCTTCATACGCCGGGTTCTTAGTATTCCCATCTGCCGACATAAGCAATGGTTGTGTTGGGTCTCCCAGCGAGTATGAGTCAGAAATATTGATTGTCTCGGTTAGACTTCCCGGCATATCTCTCTGTAGCCTTTGCCACAACACACTTCCATGCCGGCAACCTTGCACGAACCATGCTATGGTATATGACTCGATTACCCCTTCACAAGAGTTGTGCATAGTGCACCACCTAGTGAGAAATTCCATGTCTGTTTCATTCGGCCTTTTTTGCACATTGCTAACTGCTTTGGGCGGTTAGGCCTCTTGTAGGTGCTTGTTAAGTTACTAACAACGGCCTCCTCGAAATCAACCCAACTATTGATACTTCCTGGTGACAAGTTATTCAGCCACACTCTCGTTGTTCCTGCCAACATTTGGGGAACATATCTCATGGCCCATCTGATATTTCCTTGTGCTATGTTTATAGTAGTGCCATAGTTAATCAGCCAATCCTCAGGCTTGGTGCTGCCGCCATATGTTTTGGTGCCCGTTGCCAACTAGAAATTCGACACAGGTGGTTCTCTCATGATCCTTGGTACGAAGAATGCTGGACCCGGCAGACCTTGTGCCTCAATAAGCTATGCCATTTTTATCTTATCCAATCTCAACCTTGCACCAGCCGGTTGAATATTCATGTTTCCTAGTCGGGATCCCATTGTGTTGTACTTGTGATCCAATATCTGATATCCGGCGTTTATCATTGCCGAGTAACCATCATTGTATCTATGAGAATTTGGGTATGCTTGTTGTACCATGTTCCTAGCACTTTGTTTCGGCTGAGGTACTTGCACTTGTTGTTCATGCGGAGATGGATTTCCTCCTTCTTCTGAATGATGGCTACACCGAGGTTGCGGTGGGTAGGTCTGGCCAGAATTGTTGTGCCCTACATATCCTTGAGTTGCATTGCCTTGGAGTGAATTTCCTTGGTCGGCATTGTTTCTGGCGACATTCCTTTGGCCAGCATTGCCTTGAGCCACTGCCGGGTCATAAGTGATAAGCTACTTATTTCTCTAGAAAGTGCCACTTCCTTCTTGCCTTTGTCTTGGTGCAGTATGTGGAGACAATGCTGCTTGGCTGACAGATTTTGCCAGATCAGGTGCTGTTGAGTGAACCACCTATGATCCACCCGCCGCATCCGGGTTTGCCATGTAATAGGCCTTGTTCAGCTCACCCGTTGCCCGCACCAGCTCATTTACTCTTTCTTGTTGCTTTCTTTTTGCCTCACCCGTTAAGTGGGGTAACTCGGCCATTGCTCATGTAGTCAATCATCTTGTAGTCCATTAAATGAGCCATCCTCATGTACGCATCATGCATGCGAGTTAGGTGGCTCTCCAGGTAGGTATTTTCCTCCATCTGTATGGCAAGGAAGTCTACAACCAATTGATTCTTCCATAGGCATACTTGTCCTTCGAACTATGCTCTTAGTTGATCCACCATCTCATGTGGTTCAAGATAGCCCATGAGCGGGTGCAGTTCGTCTACCATTTCGTAAACCATGATCATATGGATGAACAAGGACATATCATGATGATATAAGCGATCTGCCTACTGATGTGGGGTATTTATTTCATCATGTGGCTGCTCCAAATCTGTACCATAGCATATGTAGTCTACCACGTCTATCTTGGCAAGGAGAGTTCAGATGCACTAGCCAATCCGGGAAGTTGGATCCATCTAACTTGAGTTTCTCGCCAACTACCCACTCAGCAACATCAAAATAGGCTTGGCGGTCGGCCATGTTCTACATTTAAAATTGGCAAAGGTTTTAGACTTAGTTTATGAAAATATGAGTTCAAATAACTCCACTAGTAAACATTATCCCCAAAGAATGTCTTAGTGATTACACGATCCTAATTTACTACATCACCCCCGATCGTCACGGTTGGCGACATAGTTGCAAAGGTGGACGTCAACACGTAGATCACATCATTCATGTGAATCGTGCTCGATCTTTCGATCATCCTGTGTTCCAAGGCCATGTCTATACATGCTAGGCTCACCAACTCTAACTCGTGTGTATTGTTGTGCAACATGGCTTACATCCACCATATGCGAACACAGGTATGTCTGACACCCGATCGTCACGGCGTGCCTCATACCGGATAACTTTCTTGGTGGTGCACATACGAGGAAAACACTATCATTGGAATTAAGTTGTTTAGGTATCATCTTATAAATGCTATCGTCGAGTATCTAATACTTAGAACACACAACAAGATACACACAACAAACATACATCAAATGTAAATGCGATGCGATATGGTTCTTCACGCTGTCATCTCCACCCGGCACTTCTGGGTCCGGCACCAGGGTGTTGGCGCCTTGGGTCCGGCGCCAGGGTGGTGGCACCTACGGGTCCTGCGCCAGGGTTCCGACACCTCCGGAATTCAGTCCACTATCATGATGATCGTTACTACAACTTAGCAACAGAAAGTAAACTCCTTTACCTTGACTTATTACCATATCACATCATAACGCCCCTCCAAAACAAAGTTAGCCCCATCTACTTTATCTTTTGCAAGTTTTACGTGGTTGTTAGGGTTTTCATGCAAGAACCGTTCTTACCTACGAACTTCAACCACAATGTTGATTAGATAATTGTTTATACTACTCCCCTTTTGGGGCCCTCCTTTGTAAATGCTATATCAACTATTGAGAGAAATACAGGTACCTTCTAGCCACTTATACAGTACAATCTGTATGTCGAGCATGGAACCAGTCTCACGTAAGAGTATGTCTAAGGTCTGTCCAGGCCGATTCATCAATCAATATCGCGATATAAACAAGTACACATAGGGGGTAACAATTAAAGAATCAACACCCACACGTTACAACTTGTGTGTTCTACCCGTACTAGCAGTGGCATACATAGATCGACTCTCGTACCACTGATGGGTTCGAGGGTAGAAAACAAAAAAAATCCTATGATGAAAACCCTAGCGGGAGGGGATACGATATTCATACATTTGAAGACCGAGTGCGGTTAACGTACCGTGAGGAACATGGTTGAAGAAGTCGTTCCGATGCTGACCTTGAGGTCACGAAGTCCAACGGCCCTGATAACTCTTATCGCCAAAAGAACGGCACTGCTCGAGGGAGTCACACACGTACGATGCTTGTCGCTGACTCCCGCTTCTCCCTGATCTAGCCAATATTGCGGAAGTAGATCTCCTGGCTCCGAATCCTACAGCGCGACGATGGTCCGCGGTGAAGAACTCCTCGCTCGCACAGCCCTAACAAGGGGGCCACGTTCGCAATAGAGAGAGAGAGAGAGAGAATGAGAGAGAGATAAGAGATAGGCTACACAGGCCTTTTCTGTATTTTTTGGTGTGATTTAATCCTCCTATGGGAACCTCTTTATATAGGCGGAGGGAGGGGCTCCCTCCACTTTAGGTTCCCCATGGGGGACTAAAATAAATAGGAAAACTAGGTAAAAGGGGTTGCACCCGGGTGGGCCAGAAGCGATGGCCGGGTGGGACGCTAGCTCCTCCCAGCTCAACGTGTGGCAACAAAGGGAAGAGGCGGCGGTGGCCCAGCGGGTGCGCCGCCACTCGCCCACTCGGCCCAGCGCGCACGCCCGCCCCGCACGACAACCAGTGAGGCGCCTAGGTCGGCTGCCCACCCCGCAGCTCGCGAGGCGACGCACGGTAGAAGGCGGTCCCGGGTGGGCCGGACTAGCTTGCCCACGGCCCAGAGCGGCAGCCGCAGCCCGCCCCTTGCAGCGGCTACTATTTGCTGCCCACCTCAGTTGTTCCCTTTTTCTTTTTCCTGCAGATTTCTCCTAGGTCAATTTCCTTCAGGATTTTGGACTAATGAGAAAGTTACTTTATAAATCTTAATTTAAATATTCATTTAGAATATATTAATTCACAATTAATATATAATAAATATATATTGAAATCATCATTTATCTGAAAATCCTTTCGGTCCCTTTTCCTCTATTCTTTCTCCGAACACCTTCAGATCTCACCAGAACATTTCTGGTTCTCTCTTCTCATTTTTTAGCGATTACGAATAATCCTTTAACGATCTCTAAGTTTCATCAAGCCCTTAAGCGTGCTACCCAACGATTCGAGAACACTCCAGACATGGTCAAGACTCCTCTCTGACCAATGATCAATAGCAGGACCTGGATGCCCATGATAACCATCTGTGCATTCTATGAAACTTGTCATTGAACTGTAAATGTTGTGTCTTATTACTTTTTTCTCTATGATACGTGTATTGTCCGAGGCTTGATCATTGACATCACCATGTTAGGTTCAACCTCGTTACCGACAATAGCTACTTTACTCGATCCGATAAGTAATATCCCTTGTGACCTATCACACGTTGCGCAACTTATGGATATGACTTATCCGAGTGGGCACAGAGTATCTTACGTCACGCGGATGGACAAATACCGCTCTTGACGCATATGCCTCTACCTGTTACTATGAATACCCAATGTCACCCTTATGATCATTGTTCCACCGAGTGATGTTAGTTGCCATTAAAATATCCTCAGGAGAAAGTGATTAGATATGGTCTCACGGTCTAAGGAATGAGTCACTACGTTTCCTAATCATCATAACTTGAACTCTGTGACATGATCGTGATACGATGCTATAGATAGGGTATGTTCACCATCTCATTTTCCAATGAGATGACTCCATTATCAATTGCTGCCGAGGCACCAACATAATCAGGAAACCTTGATCATCCATTGACCAATGAACCAGTGACTAGAGTTTCACTGGGAACTACTAGCTGTTGTACATCACATGTGTATTGACATTTCCATTCAATACAGTTATAGCATGATATAAAACTTAATCATAAACTTTATGAAATATTCTAATAATCAATATTATTATTTGTCTAGGGCATATTTCCTTCAAAATAAAACGTGGATCAGGTGAGAAACTTACCGATATGAAGATTCCCCACTCAAATGAAAGAAATTGATGAAGAATCAAGGAGTCTAGGAGATTAGAGTTCAAGTTTTGGAGAGGAAATTAGAGGAAGAAGAAGGCTGGCAGGGTTGGCAGCCAGCCGCCCTCATCTTTATGGGGCGATGTAGTCGGTATGGGCCTGCAGTACAGGCGCGTTCCGCCTGTACCGACGGTCGTCACTGTTGAATCAGGCATTAGGGTTTAGAGATCAAGCCTGGAGAGTTGGTATGGGCGGACGGTATGGGCGGTTCCGGTCATACAAATGGTCGTTAACTTGTTAGTATCTTTGAAGAAAAATTGAGCGGTCTGTCGATCCATCGGTACGGGCGGATGGTACGGGTGGCTCCGAGCGTACCACTGCTCGTTAACTCTTCAGTACCTTTGGGGAGAAATCAATCATTTATTCTCTCCATCAGCACGGGCGGACGGTACGGGTGCTCCCGTCGTACCACTTCTTGTTATGGTCTCTATCCCTTATTTTCTTATTTAATATTCAACACTTTCTTCCAAACTTAAACCTTGGCCTCACATAGCTCATTTTCTCTACACATTACGACTACAAGACTTTTATTAGAACAACTAAGAAAATAATTAAACTAGATTATTAAAAATGGTTTAACTCCCATTAAGCATTTTATTTAGCAGGAATAGTCTAAGCTAACCTGCCTCTGAATTTTTAGCACATACCTTGGGTTTCCCTTCATCGAGGGTACTTACCACTTGAACACGCTTAGGTGGTGGTATATATTTCCTACACTATTCTTGTTTCTTAGGAAAATAATGAACAATCTGGTCATCATATATATTGAAAACAATTTTCCCGCTAGAGAAGTCCACATTATCTCCTGTAGTGCTAAGAAAAGGTCTTCCAATGATGATTAAAAGACTATCACCTTCGGGAGCATCAAGTATAATAAAATCAGTGGGTGTAACATGTTTATCAATTCTAAGTAAAACATCTTCCATCATACCGACAGGTGGTTTAGTGGTCTTATCAACCATTTGCAAGGTAAATAGGAAATAAAGCATGATACTAACACATGCACCTAAATCACAAAGAGCATTAAGGATGTTAATTTTCCAATTGCACAAGAGATAGTTGGTATACCTGGGTCCCCAAGCTTAGCAGGCAGCTTGTCACCAAAGCTAGTCATAACTGCTACAGTCTTAGTTACCTTCTTCTTTCTATTAAGAATATATCGCATCATTTTTTTATAAGTAGGAACTTGAATTGCATCAGCCAAAGTAAGTTACCCAGAGCTTCGGCAAATGATTCATAAAATGTCTTGTCCAGTTCATACTGAACACGGTTAGGGTAAGGGATTTTCTTCCTTGTTGGTGTTACCTTTTCTTTTACTTTGACTGCTGGTTCAGCATCTTTTTTAGTCTTCTTCCTTGTTGTAGGATTTTTCTTGTCATCTTGTTTCGCACTTGGGGTGATAACTTGTTCTTCTTGTTCCCTCCTAAGCCCAGCTTATTCTCTTGGATCAATAGTTTTAGCATCGGAATCACATTGTTTATCTTTGTATCCTACCTCTTCATCTCATTTATCTTTATTTGAAGCTTCCTTTGAGCTTCGTCATAATCAATATGGTCTTGTGGATCGACAAGGTCCTTTTCTTCTTTACTCATTTCTTGAGTCTCTCTTGCTTTACAGGCTTGTTCTTCTTGATACCAAGGTGGTCCTTGAGATTCCTGTGTCTTTGTACCACGTCTAGTGACGATGTTAGTAGAAAAAGTATTGCGATTATAATTATTTTGACTCAAAATCAAAGCCTGAGTGTCAGCTATATGATCACATTGGGTTTTAACCATACTTAAATATTTATCAAGGTGCCTAGTGGCAGGTCCTAGATCATCAAAAAATTTGGTTAACTCTTTTATTTTTATTTTCTTGAACCATTAAACAATTATAATATTTTTCTCGGAACTGGCTCTATTGTTGTCTAAACTTTTGCATTACAAGATTTATTACATCCTCTACAACAAAAGTTTGGAGAACATCCAGTTTACTTTATTTAGCAAGCTCTATTGCTATTCCTTTTGCCTCCGCGGATTTTTTAACTTCAGGCATAAGTTCCTAAGGTATATCAAACATGCCTTTTCTTGGTTTGACATCCTCAACAAGATTGTATTGTTCATCATTGAAGGATCTTACCTCGAAAAGCTTTGTGCACTCGGGTAGCGTTAGGCTACTGATAGCTCATCCTGAAGTTAAGTCAATCATATGTTTTGATTCATCATTAAGCCCATTATAAAAGTATTGAATAATTAAATGCTCCTTAAAGCCATGATTTTGAATTTCATGATCATCTCATAAAATCTATTCCATGCCTGATAAAAGTTTTCTTCAACTCTTTGACAGAAATTTGTAATCTCGTGCTTGATCTGCACGATTTTAGTAACTGGACAATATCCTTGCATAAACTCTCATATGAAATATTCCCAGCTTTTTATAGTGTGCTTGGGAAAGGATTGTAACCAAGTAAAAGCTTTATCTTTTAAAGACCAATGAAAAAGTTTAAAAAGTACAAACTCATTTGGTAGCCCTGTTGGTTTAAGAGTGGCTAAAAGGTCATGAACCTTTTTAAAATGATCACTTGGATCTTCATCTTTTCTTCCCGCAAAAGAAATTTCTTTCATCATATATATTAGCTTAGGAAATATTTCAAAATCTAGTATTTTAAGATCAGGATAGAGAATAGGCATTTTTCTGAGGTGCCTAGATGGATTCCCATATTCTCCTAAAGGTTGCTTAGGCTCTTCAGCCCCCTGGGTGATGGTCAGATCTACCATCATAGGAATCAAACTTTTCACGTCTACAGAACGTGAGTTAGAAAATCTTTCAATAAATTCTAGGCATCTTTCATTTGGAATACAGTCAATACAAGGAGGTCAATAAGTTCTACCAGAACACGTAGTACCTCTATCTTCACATGAGATCATAGATTATGTCAACACTTACGAATATCAAGAAACAAACACTTAGCACTTAGCTCCCTAGAAACGGTGCCAGAAAATAGCTTGATAGCCTACAAGAGTATAGGTTCGTCAGAGCATGTTTTTATGGAAGTATTAATTCCATTTTTATATCGATCCCAATAAGGAGCTTAGGAAAGTGTATTTCTAAGGCGTTTTTTTACACCCAAGGTGTCACACTGTCTTGGGTGAATTGACTGCAAGTGTTGAGAGTGGAAATGGATGAGTGAATAAGTTAGAAGATTTAAATAATGAACAGTGTTGGAAGTAATCAACATAAAATTAAAGTAAGGAAGTTGTTTGGGATTCCTGCAGATGAGAAGTTAGGCGCGGAGATAAACGGTTCATGGTAATAGTGAATGTGCTAGGTGGATAAAGTGGGATAAGTGATTGTGATACTTCTTATTCATACGTTAGTAGGCAAGAACCCATATACTAACTAGGATTCCTCTTGGTAGATTCTTCCCAATACCAGTAATCCATCTGTCTCCACAGTAATGATCAGCACGTTCATTAAGGTCTTTTGACCAAATCAAGGCTTTAAGATTTGTGGTTCCTTGTTATCCTCGAGTAACACTAGCTCCTCTTTGATGTCGGTCGTGTCACTCGGGGGGTCGCCGATTCGCTAGTAAACAAGTTCATACGTATGAGATCTCAGGATCATGTCCGGGCCCTTAAATTGGACAACAAGCATTAGGAAAACATAGATAGTCATTCTCAACATAAAATAATCACGACAACAATGAAAAATAGATCAAAGCAAAGGAGGCACAACACATCTTACCAGTCCCCTACATCTCCCACACCTATGGGGATTTACTCAGATATAAGAGGCATAATAATATTGCAAATGGAAATCATCTCAACTTTACCATAGCAAGACACAATACGGCTGGAGATCAAATCAATTAGAAAACAAAGTAGATCAAAGGTTCAAACCCTAATGTTACAAGTGTGAATCTCTCTCTAAGTACAAGTGGGAATGATCGTGGAGTGGATGATTGAGAGGTTAGGGATCATCAAAGGATGAGTTGGCGTTCTTCTCCTTCTTCAGATCTGATCTCCTCTCTTCTAGGACGGTTTGCGGCGGCTGTGTTCATATTTTGTTGTCTCTTCCTTCATGAAAGTTGCTTGTATTGATATAACAGGGGCAAAGGAAGGTGGTACGGGTAGGTCATACGGGCAGCCTCCGACCATACCGGTGGTTGTTAAGGTCTCTGGATGCCTCCAATGAAAGGGGTTTCAATTGGGGATTAGTTCAATAGGTGTAATTTGTAACACACTCGAATCGAACCTATGCAAGTTTTAGCAATTCCCGCGAAGCCCACATAAAAACGATTCAAAGATGCCCACCAGGCACTTGCGTGCGGTTGGAAAACGAAGTAATATCATTACATAATAGTCCATGATGGAACCCATAGAACAGATATATATGAAAGCGACTCAATGAGTCAAGAGTACAGATATACAGTACATATATCCAAATCACCTTGAAAATGATATAGTATCTGAATACGAACAAGATGCAAATGGGTCTAAGAGCCCCGAAGAATAACTGAAAGAGCATGTGGGTGTAACACACCAAAAATAATAAACAAGATTATCAAGTTTTAATCACCCAAGTTTAGGGTTAACAAAAACTTTTATTATTAAAATTAATATGAATGCATGTGTGTGTGTGTGTGATTAATGCATGAATGATTGCATTTGCCATGTTTGATTTCTATAAATGATAAGGATTGGTTTAAAGATGAAAACAATATCATCTAGATCATTTCCTAGAAGAATCAAATGAAGAGAAAATCAAATATAAGAAATATGAGCAAATGGTCATTTTGGCCAAACTTGTTCACTAGACCACTTTGGGTGTTTCTAGTCAAAGATTTATAACGGAAACAAATCCAATTCTTTTCACCCCTTGCTAGACAAAGTAAAAGTGAACCTAAGCCCACTTTACAAACCAACAGAAACAAATTCCAAATCTATTTTAAGGACAATTCAAAATTGAATCAAGTGTAGGTACTAAGATGGCCATTTCTCAAAAACCAACCAAATCAATTCACCTTGCCAAACCCAAGGAACTAGAGACTACCAAGCATGTCACCAGAGCACTCACCAAAATTCATCCAAAAATTCAAATCTAAATTTCACCCGGCCATTTCATCCGGCCATTTCATCAAACTTTTACTATTTTTGATCAATGCCTTGTCCACTACTTGTCGCCACTACTAGCCCTTGTATCCGCTAGTGCCTAGAATCGCATTGAACCAGCCCACCCCCATCACTACTTGCACCAGTGTCGTGCCACCGAGCCACCAATTCTGGCCGACCATGGACAGCCCGCAGGCGGAAGCGCCATGCCCGTCCACGATGTCTAGGAGACAGGCTACCGTCCATCGCCACTCCCTGTCCACCCCTCGAGCTCAGCGAAGCCATGGAACACCGAGGAACGCCGCGCCCATTTTCTCTGCAACCATGCCGAGAGCGCGCCAGAGCGCCGCAGCCGACACGCTCACACACGCCGCGTCTCCCCACACCGTGCGTAACTACACGCGCCACGACCCTAGCTACCTCCCAGACACGACTGTTCTCCACCGCGCGACCAGAAGCACCGGCACGCCGTCTCGAACACCGTCGTTCCCGCGCAGAGCACGGACCACACCCGACCATTCTCGATTGCCCCGTGACGTGCCATTAAGCCAATGACGACCGCAAAGAGACACCGCACCGTCCTATGCCCTTCGCCATGCCTTTAGCTTGTTGTACTGATGTCGCCGGAGGAGCTTGACCATGCCGCACTGGCCCCTCTCGCCGGTGTATAAATAGAGGCCACCCCTGCCTCAATTCTTCACACAATATCACTCCCCTCTCCCTCAGAACCACCCCTGACCCTTCCCCGGAGCAAGGCGAGCACCAGGCCATCGGAATTTGGCCGGAGTCCACCGCTGCAGAGGAGGAGAGGAGCCATTGATTGGATCCACCCCACGAGCCAGCGCGACCATCGTTTGAACCGCCGTCGTCGACAACGTTGTTTTCCCCCATCGCTGACCCTAGGTAGAGCCCAGGTGAGCCACCGCTTACCCCCACCGTCGCTATTAGGGTCCGGTCTCATCGGAGCTGTTCGACGGATATGACGAACATCGACCGTGGATCTTGTTCTAATCGTAGGGCCCAGATTGAAACTTACCGCTTCAGGTTACATGAGCCGCTGACGCTTGGGACCCCCTATCAGTAGCCTGCTGCGCGCGTGCAGTGCAGCTGGTCCGGCCCATTTCCTTTCCCGCGTGTAGCCCAATAATTTAAATAGTTATTTTCCATTTTATTCAAACCCTAGTTCTATCAGTAGATTCAAAAATCAATTCAAGGAGATGTACTAAACCAAATTGCATGATTCCAATTTTGTTAGAAAGGTATTCAAATTACCAATCCAATCCAAGCCTGTTGGATTCAAACCAACTGAAATTATAGATCACCTAAAGTAAAAATAACAAGACAGAGACTTTTCCACATTCAAGAATTTTTCAAAAATCAAACATAAATGCTTTTGAGTTGATTCCAACTCGCAAAAATCAAATTTGACAAGATCTTTCTGAATATGTAAAAATATTTAGGTTTACCTGCAGTGATCTTGGACTAGTACTAAAAGAATGCTACATAGGCAATTCTAGTCACTTTAATTATATAAAATAATATTTTTAATTTTTATAAAATATGACCACCACTTTAAATCACATTCTCAAGTATTAGAATATGTGGTGATGACATGTGTCAACATTATCCCATATTTTAATTGGAGAATATTAAATCTTAAGTAGTTTTCAATAAGTAGAAATTACTTTCCTAAAATAAAATAAATAATACTAGGTCTTTATTTCATGTGATGAGTGTGATGATGCTAGATCATCTAGTGTGAACCTTTGTGTGCCAAATAGAGGTAGTTAAGTATTGTTTGGTGATTGTGTACCTCGTATTCATGTATAGACGCTAGTACCAACCAAGGCTACAAGGGGGAGGAGTAGGAAAGAAGAAGAAGAAGAAGAAGAAGAAGAAGAAGAAGAAGAAGAGAACTTCAACCACTGCACCAATCAAGGCAAGATAACACTTGCAAGTTTCTTAACCATGCAAGCTAGATAACCTATGCAAGATGCATTAGGCATGCTTCGGTTATGCAACCTTAATTATACCAAATCCCAGTTTTACTTGCAAGCTTTATTCTTTTATTTTTACCAAAGTTCTTAATTACTTTTAGTTAGTGCTTTGTGAGTTTTGGAAAGATAGTATACATAGCATAAATAGCATAAAACTAGGCCTAAGTAGTTAGAACTAGATGTCATACTAAGGCATGAGACTAGATTTGGATAGTCACACTTGATTTGCACCCCTCATTAGTGAACACCTTCAATTTAGTGGCTAGTGCTAAGCATAAATGTTGATCACTTTAGATGGGAATACTTGGTGAAAATGATTATGAAAACCTTGGAATGAAGATTCATTCTTTTGAAATGTTTTGACATGTGTTATGAACACCAGATGACTTGATGATGAAAATGTTGAGGTATGAGCCTTAGCCCTTTATAAAAGCTGATGATTGGGTTCGGATGCGATACCATTCCAATGTTACCGTACAACCACAATACCCGAATTTGGGTAGGGATTAACTGGAAGTTTATATATCTTAGTATGGGTTCCCTTGCGAAGAGGTTTGAGCTGAGGCTACCTCGTGATGAATGTCCACCTATGCAGTTCCCAAGATGACAGATGGTCATGGTTGGGAGGCCAAACTCATAGGGGAGGTGCCTATACTAGGGTGTGTAATTGAAAGGTTAGGATTGATTATCCGCATACTAAGTATGATAGGGTTGTCCCTGACGGATGTATTGAATGTTGTGGTGAAAGTGTACCACCTCTGCAGAGTGTCAAACTATTCGAATAGCCGCGTTCGTGGTCATGGATAGTTCGAGTGGCCATATTGTTCCGTCGTCAGATGTTTTTTAAAATGACTTGTGAAATGAACTATGACTTTGACTTAACCACAACAGGGTTGTGAACATCAAAACTAAGTTCCCACTTAGGTGTTGTAGAACATTAAACTAGTTTTCTTTACTTATAAACTCAGTTAGAGATAAAACTGGCTTTTTTTGCAAATAAACCTAGAGCTTAGGATTCCTACTCGAGCTACTATACTTGTTAGTGATAGTTGGCAAGTACTTAAAGAGTACTCATGGCTTTGTCCCTGGCTATTCCTATGTCCAGACTATGAGGAGGACTACCAGGATGATGGGCATCAGGAAGTCTATGACAACTAGGATCATCTCCCATCGCCAGCATTGCATGTGATCCTAAATATGGATCCTCGACCATGCTACCATTATTATATATTCCGCTGCGTTGATTCTATTAAGATAGGATCATGAGATCCTTTATTTGTAAGACCTTTATTATGGTTTGTAATGGATGATGAACTATGGTTCCAATCTGTTATGTCTCGTAAAAATGGTAATCCTGGGATTGCGATGTATGGTATAACAGGCATCTGGGATTAAAAATCCGGGTGTTGACAAGTTGGTATCCGAGCCAGGTTGACCATAGGAGACCCTAGTTAGAATGGATGCTTGAATCAAAAACTTAGTTTCAAAAAAAAGAAGTGAGTATTTATGAAAACCTATTCTCATTCTTATCACTGAGATTCTTTCAAAAAAATCATGTTCCTCAAAAATTCTTGCAATCCTACATAAAATTTGACTCATTTGATCACCTCACTAACTTACTCATCCTACATTCTTATATATGGAAGTCAAGTATAGAAAGTTCTACCAGTTGGGCAATGGAGGAGAGCTCATCTTTGAGCGCGATTTAAGCCAACTCTCGGAACTTCTTGAGAGCCCGCACCCCGAGTTCTTCGGGGAACAGCTCAATGATCAGCAAGGGGGATAACTACAAAGGCTGGTAGTTGCAAATCTCAGAGGCAAGATGGAGGCACCCACCTCCGAGGGGATGCAATTCAGCTTGAGGGAGAACAACTGGTTAGACAGACTCGCTAGGGCTATGCAGGAGGCTCTTGCCTATCTGTGTGGGAAAAGAATCAACCAGATCAAGGGCACTCGCTTTGAGTACTACGCAAGGCGTGATGCTATGGGACAGCCATTGGAGGTACCAGGCCATCTGGAGCTGAAACATTAGGTGGATCATCTCGACTTCATGTTGTATAACAGGCAGAAGGAGTTGGACAACGCACACGCCTACGCCAACCACAACTATGGCATCGCAGTCAAGAAGGACCATACCCGTGCCATCCTGGTGAAGGAGCGCAAGTAACTTTGCCGTCTGCGTGACAATAAGGATCGCATTATTGCCCGCCTTTGTCACAAAGTGTCAGACCTGGAGGAGACCATCCATGAGTGGGACGTGCAGCTTGAGGAGAGGGAGAATGAAGGGGAATATATCCGTGGAGACCCTTACTCGTACCTCTGTAACACTACGGTTCTAAAAATACCAAAGCTTCTATGTTACATGACAATCCCTGGATCGGTTCATTGGCCCACAATAGAATAAATATGAATAACATAGCAAAATATCCATGTATCATATATAACGAAGATCTAGTGTAACATTATTACAATAAGGGCTTAGCTCTAGGCTAGCTCAGCTTATTCAAGTAGCAACATAAATAAAGTAACTCCTCCATTCTTCAAATTTCCCACAAGTGAACAAGTTCCGAGTGGAGTACCGTGGCCTAAATCGATCACTCGGAATATGAATATCCTGCAACATGAAACGTAGCAGCCCCGAAGGGTCAATACATGGAATGTATGGCAAGTAGAGCTATTAAAGGAGACAATAGAGCTAACATCTACATGCATATTTGGCAACTGGAGCTGTGGCTAGCTTGCATTTGCAAATACCTTTGTCCTACTTTCATAATTAGTTTTTGATTTTCTTTGAAAAGATCCAAATTAAATTAACCCATCAACATTAAAGCAATTATGAAGTTAGAATGAGCGAGAAACATGTCATGAACTCAATATCAAGAAACTCAGATGTCCATAATCGGGGACACGGCTAATCGATTAGTTTATACACCCTGCAGGGGTTAGTACACTTTACCCATGAGATTTGGCCAGCCCATCTCGTACCACCACTCTCATATTGGGTGATGATAGTGAGAAGTCCAAGAAGGGACCGTTCAGGAAGTATCTCCCCAAACCCGACACACATCGGTCCAACCTACCAAAATTCTACATCTCTGGATATGTGGGTTCGAGTTACTACAATCTACTGAGTCCAACCAACCACCCATTTCATTATTGGCACATGGTTGTACACGTAAGCTACAAAATAAAGAAGCCAATCATTTTCTCTTGATACCTGGGTGCCTTTCCGCAATGATACCACCAAATTTTTTAATCTCATCACACCCAGGAGATTCATTGATTAAGTTGTTTTTAGTTTTCGCAAACCAACACATTTAGAAACAACCTTCAGTGATGTAACCCATCCCTCGTTCATCATAGCATGGCTAAGCACATCTACCAACGGTGGCTCATCTACAGGAAAGCCCTACCACATAATAGGACATAGCATAGCGATAGTAATTTCCTACACATGCATCTAAAAAATACACGAAAATGCATTGAAAATAGTAGGACAACATCATGAACAAAGAAGAATCTACTTGCCTTGGCTGTAGCGGTCGAGCGAACGATCCTCATACGAGAAAGCGCTGCACTCGTCACAATCTGCACGATACAATTGCAATCACATAAACAAGCCAAACACAATCATATACAAACATGACAATGCAAGATGCATGCATGACAAGTTGAACAATGCTACCGTAGCTTTCTACAATCTTGTTCAGTATACTTACTGTATGCATGCATGGAAATCATTTTAAAAGTGTTGAAGACAAGTCATGCAATTTTAATTGGCCAAACAATTTAGCTATAACCCAATTATTAAGCCACTGCTTTTTGGCAGTTTGTAAAATCTTGGAAAAATAGATACTGTGTAGGCAACCTAAATTAGAACCAGTACCAACTGGAATCACTCAAAAAGGATTTATAGAATTTCCTGAGCAATTAAAATACTCCAGTAATCCTTTTTATAGATTCTGCAATTTCTAGTACTGTAAGCCTACCTTTTTAATTCCTAACAGCTTCCCCTTGTTCTACTGATTCCAGGGACATCTCATTTGCAATTTTTGGAGTTGTAGAACTTTTACTATGAATTTATTACTCTAAAAGGACATTAAACTATTTAATTAATCACGGCAAAACCTTGCTGCAAAAGTATGAAACAATTGTACAGAAATATTCTACGTGAAAAACTGAATCCATCCATATCTTATTTGCAATTTTTTGCCCAGTAGTTTAATTTCTATCGATTTTACAAGATTCATCTATTTTCTGCAAAAATAAGTCGATTTAATTAAGCAGTCAACTGCCCGTTGACTGGTCTGCGCTGACTGGCGCTGACTGGGCAGACACATGGCCAGCTGCCAGTGGCCGGTACCCCTTCGCTGGCTTGCTCTAATCTCGAGCGTTCGTGATAGATCGGACGGTGGGGGGGCATCAGAGGCGAGGCTCACCGTAATTGACGGGGGTGGACGGTGGTGGTGGCTCAGGCGGCATTGTCGGCGGCGGGGCGGTCGTCTCCGGCGAGGTTTGGGCGGTCTACGGGGTGCGGAGAGGGACGGCGGTCACCGTGGTGGTCTTCTCCGTGCAGATCGCTCCCCCTCGCAGTGGCAGTAGGCGGATGGAGGCGGCGGCGATGCTCGGACTCCGGCGAGCAATCCGGCGGCGTTTGGCCGCAGTCTGTAGAAGGGGGAAACGGTGTGAGGTGAATCAGTCAAACGAGGGGAACACCACAGGGGAAGAAGGAGAGCATGGGACGGTCGATAGTGTCGGGTTTTCGAGCTCCACCTCGCGGCTTCAATGGCAATGGCGGCGACAGAAATCGGGACTCCGTAGCTAGGGTTCTGAGCTTGCAAGGAGGGCAGGGAAAGACGGCGGCGGTCCTTTGTAGTGGGGCAGGGGGGACGCGAGCGACCGAACTCGCGCGGGATTCGGACTCGATCGAGCGACGATGGAGCTCCGTGTCCAGTACGGACGGCGGCGGCGCGTAGCTGACATGTGGTCCCCACCTATCGGTGACAGGGGTTGCTGCAGCGGTGCTTTGCGGGCAGCGCGCGCGGTGCGTTAGCTGCCGCTCGGCGTGGCTGCTACTGGCAGGCCCTGGGTGGGCCGCAGCAAGCGGGACGGCCGGCTGCTGGCGCGCTGCTTCCTTCTCTTTTTTTCCTTTTTCTTATTCTTTTTCCTGAAGGTTTTCTTAACTGAAACTTTTTGTCCGAACTGTCTGAAACTAAGTACAAATTCAGTTAGCTGTAGAATTTGCTTTGAAGCTCCGATTGAGGCAATTCAAAGTGCTACGGGTTCATGACGGAACCATCTACGCATATGTGCCAACCAAAATACTAAACTCAAGGTCTTTAGCAGGGGCAAGGTAGAATCCAAGCACTCTAGTGTAGGTGACAAAATGCAAATGCAAGTGAAGGTTTTTGCCAAAAACTTTTCAAACTAATTTTTTGCAATGATGTTCAAGATGCAATGACATGTATGCTATGCAGTACCAAATCTAAAATTTGGGATGTGACAATACTAACCCCCTTAAGATGAATCTCGTCCCCGAGATTCGGCGTGGCTAGCAAATAGGTGTGGGTGGTCCTCTCGGATGTCATCTTCAAGCTCCCAAGTGGCTTCCTCTTCGGTCTGGTGGCTCCATTGCACCTTGCAAAACCTGATCTTCTTGGTACGGGTAATCCCTCCGTTGTCTCCAGTATCTTGACCGGATTCTCCTCATAAGTCAAGTCACTCTCCAGTTGAACCTCCTCTAGTGGCACAGTGTCTCTCAATGGTGTATCTACCATCTCTAGATGGCACTTTTCAGCTGGGACACGTGGAACACATTGTGGACGGCGGACAGAGCCTCTGGCAACTACAACTGATATGCAACCTCTCCCTTGCCTTCTAAGACCCGGTATGGTCCTATAAACCGAGGTGCCAGCTTACCCTTGATTCCAAATCTCTTAATTCCATGCAGTGGCGACACTCTGAGGTATGCTCTATCACCTATCTCATACACCACTTCCTTGCGCTTGGCGTCAGCTTAGCTCTTTTGTCTCGATTGTGCTATCTTCAGCCTGTCCCTAATCAAAGCGACCTTCTCCTCGGCATCCTTGATCAAATCAGGTCCAAATAGTTGACGCTCTCCTACTCCATCCCATAGCAATGGTGTCCGGCATCTTTTCCCATATAGCACATCAAACAGCGATGTCTTGATGCTGGTTTGGTAGCTGTTGTTGTAGGAAAACTCGGCATACGGCAAATTCTCATCCCAACTAGAGCCACGAGCCAAAGCGCAAGCTCTCAACATATCCTCCAAAATCTGATTCACCCTCTATGTTTGTCCATCTGTCTGAGGGTGGAATGTTGTGCTAAACTCAAACCTAGTTCCCAATGACTCGTGCAGTTGGCGCCAAAATTGTGATGTAAACTGGGTGCCTCTATCTAATACAATGCTCTTGGGAACTCCATGTAGGCACACAATCATGTCCATATAAATCTTGGCCAACCTTGCACTCGTGTAGGTTGTCTTCACCAGTATAAAGTGGGATACCTTGGTCAAATGGTCGACCACTACCCAAATAGAGTCGTATCCTGACCTGGTCCTGGGCAATCCTGTGATAAAATCCATTCCCACTCTATCCCACTTCCAATCTGGCACGGGCAATGGCTGTAGCAATCCTTCTGGCTTCTGGTGTTCCGCCTTCACTCGGTTGCATACATCACATAAGTCAATATGCTCGGTGATGCCTCCCTTCATGTTGCTCCACCAAAATCTTTCCTTTAGATCCATATACATCTTTGTATTGCCCAGATGTATGGAATACGACGAGTTATGAGCTTCCTGCAGAATCAGCTTCCTTATCTCCGGCTCGTTGGGAACGCAAAAACGATCTCCGTACCACAAGGTTCCTTGCTCATCCTCGCGTTATTCTTTTGCTCGATCCTCCTTCATCTTTTCCTTTATCTCCTTGTCTCCTACTTGAGCCTTCCTGATCATGTCCTGTAGCGTTGGTTGGACTTCCATTGCTGCCAAATATCCTTCTGACACTACCTCCAGTCTAAGCTCCTTGAATTGCTTGCACAAATCCTCGGGCAATTCCCCAACAGTCAATCAATTGGCATAGACCTTCCGGCTTAGAGCATCCGCTACTACATTGGCTTTTCCTGGGTGGTATTGCAAATTCATATCATAATCCTTGATAAGCTCCAACCATCTCATTTGCCTCATGTTCAGTTCCTTCTGTGTAAATATTTACTTCAGGCTCTTGTGGTCGGTGTACACATCGCAGTGTCTTCCCATTAGGTAGTGCCTCCATATCTTGAGCGCATGCACAACCGATGCTAATTCCAAGTCGTGCGTGGGGTAATTCCTCTCATGGTGTTTAAGTTGCCGTGAGGCATATGACACCACTCTCCCATCTTGCATCAGCACACTCCCAAGTCCCTGTCGAGATGCATCACAGTACACTTGGAAATCCTTCTGAAGATCAGGTAAACACAGAACAGGTGTGGTCACTAGACGATGCTTCAGTTCCTGAAAGCTGGCTTCACACACCTCTGTCCACTCAAACTTCTTCTCCTTCTTCAGCAGTTCTGTTATCGGCTTAGCAATCTTGGAGAAATTCTCTATGAACCTCCTGTAATATCCAGCAAGTCCCAAAAAGCTCTGAATATCGCCCACATTCTTGGGCGCTTCCCATTCAGTAACTGCCGTCACTTTGCTTGGATCAACAACGACTCCTTCTCCTGACACCACGTGTCCAAGAAATCCAACAGTGTTAAGCTAGAATTCACACTTGCTGAATTTGGCATACAGCTTATGTTCCCTCAGCTTCTCCATAATCATTCGCAGATGTCTCTCATGTTCAGCATCATCCTTGGAATATATCAGTATGTCATCGATGAACACAACCACGAACTTGTCCAAGTACTCCATAAACACCTTGTTCATCATGGTCATGAAATATGCTGGAGCATTCGTTAGTCCAAAAGACATAACTGTATACTCATATAAAGAGAAAATGATGCAAAACTACCACATTTGAGGCTAAGGTGACAATCCTTCACAAAAAGAACTACCAAAAACATGTATTTTGGTGGGTTTTTGGTCACTTTGCCTCAACTGTGGTGGTTTTGCGTCATTTGACCATACCTAGTGGTGAAAGCAGTTTTTGGTATGTCCTCCTCCCGAATCTTCAATTGGAAATATCCCGATGGCAGATCAATTTTGCTAAACACCTTTTCTCCTTCAAGTTGATCAAACAAATCATTTATGTTCGACAGGGGGTATTTGTTCTTGATGGTCACTTCATTCAGCGAGCGATAGTCCACCACTAACCTCTTGCTACTGTCCTTCTTTTCCACAAACAAAACAGGTGCACCCCATGACAACGAACTGGGCTGTATAAATCCCTTTTCCAACTGCTCCCTTAGTTGTTTCTTTAATTCCTTCAGATCATCCACATCCATCTTGTATGGCCTATTTGCTAGAGGTCCTGTTCCCGGCATCAGATCGATGAGAAACTCCACATCCCTGTCGGTGGCATCCCTGGCAGCTCTTCCGGAAACACGTCAGGGTACTCCTTTATTACAGGCACTGTATCCATGCTAACCCCCTTAAGAGAATTTAGCTTACACCTTCCCACCAACGACTTGAACCTAATTCTCTTACCATCCGGGGTTTTGAGCGAAACCGCTCGCTGTGCACAATCTATGTGTCCCTCATGCATAGACATCCAATCCATGCCTAGTATTACATATAAACCTTGTGACTCCAATATTACTAGATGTGCAATAAAATTGTGTGCTCCAATTCTCACAGTTAAGTCGCGGCATCCCGCGCTAGGTATCATTTCCCCTCCAGGTGAGCTTACTCTAATAGACCCTTTTAGAGACTCCATAGGTAGCTTATACTTATCCACAAATTCCCTTGATATGAATGAATGCGATGCACAAGTATCAAAAAGAATAAGTGCAGGGTGAGTGTTGATTGGAAAATTACCAACCACTAGCTCAGGATCATCTGGGATCTCCTCCACATTCATGTGGTTCACTGTGGCCTTCTGGTTGTTGCCTGGCTTCAGTCCCTTCTTCTCCGGACAGTTATTTGCATAATGCCCTTTCCGGCCGCACTTGAAACATGTCACCTCACTTAGGTCCTTCTTCACAAAGTTTCGATCACGGTTGCGGTCATGTCCATTGTGTCTTCCGGAATGGTGAGTGTGTCCTCCCTTGTGGCTGTGGCAGTTGCTCTTGTGGCTCTCATGGCGATGCCCATCGCTTCCATGGTTGTGGCGGTTATGGCTTCCATGGCGCCCATAGTCACTTCCCCCATGCTTGGAGTATCCATCATAAGAAGTGCGAGACTTGTGGTGAGAGCCAGAGTGGTGATTGTTGCTCTTTCTCTTGCGGTTTTCCACCTGCTTGTGCTTCCTCTCCAAGATTCTGGCCTTGTCCATAAGCTCCTAGAAAGTGGGACAATAAACCACTAGCAACTGTATAGAAAGCTCATCACTGAGGCCATCTAGGAACCTCTCTCTCCTTTTGGCATCAGTGTCAACATCCTCAGTGGCATAACGCGACAGGTTGTTGAACTCCTCTATATATTCAGCCACGGTGCGGTTGGTTTGGCGCAAGTTGCGAAACTCCTTCCTCTTCAGGCCCAAAACTCCTGAAGAAACGTGGTTGGTCCTGAAACCTTCCTCAAACATGGCCCAAGTTATAGTGTCCAGTGGGTGGGTGATCTGAAAAGTGTCCCACCACGAAGCGGCTGGTCCCTCCAGTAGGTGAGCGGCAAAACTCACCTTTTCAGCATCTGTGCATCCAACAGTTACTAGATCCTTATTCACTGAACAAAACCAGTCGAGAGCAACCATCAGCTCAGTTGCAGTAGAGAACTTCGCTGGCCCTAGCCTCAGGAACCTGGTAAGTGCATCTTCCTGGGGCGAGTTGTTCCCATTGTTGTTGTTGTTTTGAGCTTCCCTGAACTGGGTCATCACTTGGGTTAGCTGTGCTTGAGCTGCCATAAGCTGCTCCATCTCAGTAGGTTGACGGCGGGGAGGCATCTGCGGTTCAGCATAGGTAATCTTAGAAAGAATCGATTACGAAAATTAGGATTCTACCCATGCATTATGCTCAAACAACAACAAAACAATCACAGACAATCTCAAGCAAGCAACACATCAGCTAGCAATATATCAAGCAATGTTATAGGGGTTATACTAGCTGCATATACCTACTGAAATAGTTTTAGAAGCGTTGGCAACAGTTATCAACATAAATAGGCCAACAAAGCATTAAAACAGGAATCTGCCAGAACAGTCCAGCAGTGTTCACGAATTTTTCTACCTGACTTAACATTGTCAGGAATTTTGGATGATTTTTCGGTATATATTACAGAGAGTTTGGAACCAGACCCTATTTTTTAATATTTTTCCCAGTTACCCAAAAAATATTAAAAATTGTACAGTACAGCAGGGTCAGCAGAAAACTGCATCAGGAAAAACTCGAATATCAACCAAAACCTTGCCATAACTCATTTATAAAATTCGCATAAATAATCCTGGAACTTTAGAGTATACATAGGAGAAATTAAAAGCTTTAAATTAATAGAAACTAAGTTTTACATTGATCGAGGCCTTAAGCTAACGATGTATCCTAACGAAGACTAATTGGTGGCCATCTAACTACTTCATGAAGAGGTTGCAGTAGGTCCTTGCGTTCTTGCGTTGGCGCTTCTATCCATGGACCATCCATGGTGGTGGTGTATACACTTATCCTGAATCATAACTAGAAACCTCAAATTCCACCTCTTCTGGATCCTCCTCTTCTTCTTCATCCTCTGATGCAGCAGCAACAGCTTCATCTCCTCCACCATCGTCGTTTCCATCATCATCATCATCTTCGTCCTCATCATCATCATCGTTCCCACTGTCATCATCATCATCGTTGCCATCATCTCCATTGTTGTCATCAGAGCGTGGATTCAACTGTGCTTGGAGAGCGGAAATCTGGCTGCCATATCAACAATAGTCTGGTCCCTTTCCTGGACGGTCCCTTGCAGCTTCTCTATGACTTGATTGTTTTCCTGGACGGTCCCATTCAGCTGTGCTATGGTTGTGTACCTGCCAATAAGTGCATGGTTCAGAACATCCACAGCTTCATGCAAGGTATCAATCTCATGTCCCTGGACCACCAGACCGTTGCTGGCAAAATCTGCTATCTCCTTTACCATCATCACTTTCTCAGCTAGGGCTCCATTCTCCCTCTCCATATCCTCTATGTGCCTCCGACGGGGCGGCATGTTGTTCATGTCGCCCGGGGTAATCACTATGTTCCCGTTCTCATCATGCCTTCCGTAATCACGGTAAGGTGAGTCTTCTAGCAGCAGGTGTCGAACAAGATGGCACTGGCGTGAAAGGGCTTCATGCAGAGCCAAGTTTATTCCAAGCCCCCAGTTGCAATATGTCTTGGTGTAGACCAATGCACAGGGTTTGGCAAGGCGATATCCCTGAAGATGAAAGTGGTGATCTCCCAGGCGTCCTCGCCATATCCATAGGTGTATAGCCTTCTTCCCTTGATCATGGGAAGTGGCAATCCCAATGACTGTGAGAGATGTGCCAATTGTCTTGCAAAGGGCCTTGGTGACTCCATCGTAGCATACTCAGTCCTAAATTCTCACATCTATCAATTAAAAGAGGAAAGTGTGAGAATAGCATATGGTAAAGATTTACGAGAGTGAAAGGCATAAGATGAAAGACAGAGTTAATACAAGCTTTAGTAATTCTATGGTTTCCTAATCCAAACCTAGGTCACGATCCTACAGTCGACACACGGGCTCTGATACCATCTTGTAACACTATGGTTCTGAAAAGACCGAAGCTTCTATGTGACATGCCAATCCCTGGATCGGTTCATTGGACCACAATAGAATAAAGATGAATAACATAGCAAAATATCCGTGTATCATAAATAACGAAGATCCAGTGTAACATTATTACAATAAGGGCTTAGCTCTAGGCTAGCTCAGCTTATTCAAGTAGCAACATAAATAAAGTAACTCCTCCATTCTTCAAATTTCCCACAAGTGAACAAGTGCCGAGTGGAGTATCGTGGCCTAAATCGACCACTCGGAATCTGAAATCCTGCAACATGAAACGTAGAAGCCCCGAAGGGTCAATACGTGGAATGTATGGCAAGTAGAGCTATTAAAGGAGACAATAGAGCTAACATCTACATGCATATTTGGCAAGTGGAGCTGTGGCTAGCTTGCATTTGCAAATACCTTTGTCCTACTTTCATCATTAGTTTTTGATTTTCTTTGAAAAGATCCAAATTAAGTTAACCCATCAACATTAAAGTAATTATGAAATTAGAATGAGCGAGAAACATGTCATGAACTCAATATCAAGCAACTTAGATGTCCATAACCGGGGATACGGCTAATCGATTAGTTTATACACCCTGCAGGGGTTAGTACACTTTGTAGGGGTTCGTAGCATGGAAAACAAAAAAATTCTACCGCATGCACACAAACAAGCCAAGATCTATCTACTAGATTGTAGCAACGAGTCGATAGAGGAACTCACCCTCGAAGATTCCAAAGCGGTTAACGAGAGCAGATTCTCGTGGGTGATGTAGTCGTACTCTTGCCGATCTCAAGATCGTGTAGACGATCCTTCCGGCGCTGCGTTCCGGCAGCGCTTCCCCAGTCGGTCACACGTTCGGTACTCGATGAAGACCTTCCTCTCCCTTGTTCCAGCAGGCAGCGGAGGTTGTAGTACTCTCCTCGCGATTCCGGCAGCACGACGGCGTGGTACCGGAAGTAGAGGGGAGATCTCGCAGGGCTTCTCCTTAAGCCGGAGCGAGTATGGTGGACTATGAGAGAGGCCTTGGCGATCTAGGGTTTAGAGGCACCAAGGGAGGAAGCTTGGCCAGCGGCTAGGGCTTGGGGAGAGCCCCAACTCGCCGAGTTGGAGGGGAAACCCTAGGCGGCGACAGCGGCTGCACTTGGAGGTGGAGGCGCCAAAGCTAGGGTTTGAGGTGTAGGTCTAGAGGGGCACCCCTGCCCCTTATTTTATAGGTGGGAGGGTGCAGCTTGGGAGGAGGGAGTCCTCCTCCAACTCCTCCTCCTTGGCCGGCGGGTGGAGGGAGGAGACTTCCTCCCCAAGTAGGTTTCCTACTCTCCCTCCACCAAGCAAACTAGCCGTTTGACTTTTTCAAATTGGCGTTTGACTTTCAAAATAGGATTTGGTTTCTTCCTTTATTTTGCCTAGCCAAGTAACCTAGTACATGATGCAACCATTCCATATTATCATGACACATCCATGTACCCTTCCCCTCCGGAGTGCCGGACCTTCCGGACCCTTCTAGAACATTCCCGATGAAAACACCGGAATCATTCCCCAACTCCGAAACAGGACTTTCCTTGTATGAATCTTATTCTCTGGACCATTCCGGATCTCCTCGTGATACCCCGGATCCCATCCGAGACTCCGAACAACATTCGGTCTCTTACTCATCATTCCATAACTACTCAACAACATCGAATCCTTAAGTGTGTCTTCCTACGGTTCGTGAATTATGCGGACATGACCGAGACACTTCTTCGATCAATAACCAATAGAGGAATCTGGAAATTCATATGGCTCCCACATATTTCTACGATTACTTTGCGATCGAATGAACCACTTACATACGATACCAATTTCCCTTTGTCTCACGATAGTTTACTTATCCGAGGTTTTGATCGTCGGTATCTCTGCATACCTAGTTCAACCTCGTTACCGATAAGTACTCTTTTCTCGTTCCCGTGATATGTGATCCCTTGTGAGCCAGTCACATGCTTGCAAGCTAATTGGATGACATTCCACCGAGAGGGCCCAGAGTATATCTATCCGTCATATGGATGGACAAATCCCACTCTTGCTCCATGAGCCTCAACCCATACTTTCCGAACACTCAATGCCACCTTTATAGCCACCCAGTTACGGTGTGGTGTTTGATGTCATCAAAGCATCCTTCCGGTGATGGTGATTAACATGATCTCATGGTCGAAGGAATTAGGTTACTATGTATCTGAAAGCTGATAGCAAATGAACTATATTAAATGACTTGATCTTTATTCTACGCTTAACTATAGGAGTATGTCCATCACATCATTCTCCTAATGATATGACCCTGTTGTTAATAACATCTCTATGTTCAAGATCAGGAAACTATGATCATATATTAACCAACAAGCTAGTTTAACAAGAGGCTTTACTAGGGACTCTTTTATGTTTACAAATCACACAAGTATTAATGTTTCCTATTAATACAATTATAGCATGGTATGTAAACATTTATCATAAGTATGAAGATATGATAATAACCTACTTTATTATTGCCTCTTGGGCATATCTCCAACAGTCTCCCACTTGCACTAGTGTCAATAATCTAGTTTCAAACCTTTGTGTGTTCAACACCTATGGCTTTCCGGTGTTGTAAGTACATGATTGCTAGTGGTCAACTGATCTCCGGATCTGACACTTCCAGGTCCATGTGTAATTGCATGTCTTTGCGTCTCTACGCATCACTCATTCTCTAATGAGATGGCTTCGTACAAATTTGGTCCTTTGGTGTGACCTTTAGTTCTTTGGGGTTAAAACATGTTGATAATATTGCCGTACAATATATCTTCATAGTATTATCCCTGCTTTGAACTACACCTAGTTTGATAACAAACTACTTGACACAAATGCCCTCTTTTGCTGCTATAATAGCAGTTATATACTTAACCTTTTGTTGTAGTATCTGTCACAATGTCTTAACTTTGGAACTCATCCAAATTCATTATGGAACTTACTTTCCATTATATTGTGGCACCCTTAGTTTAGATTGAGATAAACTTAATTTGTGCTTTGTGACAAAACTAGTGTCAATGTAATTCATTTACAATGAACTAACCATCTATTTGTCACTTCTACAAAACAATATATTCTTAGTTCTTCCAAAAGATCATAAGAATATCCTTACTATCGTCCAATGATCATCTTATGAATCATTCTGGTATATGCTCACATCATTTAGAGCATAGGACATTTCTAGATTTGTACATATCACAACATGATTGATATAAATACTCTTTGGGATTTCATCAAGTATCAATCTATACTTGAATCTTTGTTTCACTTACCAAGTGTCAATACACTAGAATATATCATCAATATTGAACTCATTCAATCCTTTCTGTGCGACAAGAACCTTTCTTGTAGTTTCTATATTGAACTCATTCCATATATCATCTATGTATTTTCGGCACAACCATATTAGCGTCTATTAATGCCAAATATTTGGGTTTTGCCTAAATCTCTCATCGGGATGAAATTCTTAATATGTGTTAATAAAAGATACATCATTTCCAATCAACAATATGTCTTCTACATAATGTATTAGAAACATGTATTAGCGCTCCCACTTAATTTCTTGCAAATGCAAGCATCTTCATCATCTCGGATGAAATTAAACTCTTTCAACAGTTTTATCATTGTGAAGATTCCAACTCTGCGATGCTTATTTCAACCATTGAAGTTTGCATATGCTTTTAGCATCCTCTGAATTAACAAAACCCTTTGGACCGTGTCATGCACACGTCCTAGGTAACCATTCTATTAGAAGAACTTGTTTTGTTTATTCAACATATAACAAAATTATATGTCGTGGTTGCTTCATTAATCTGTCTAGACTAAATATCGCTTAATGAAAGATCAGATCTTGTCATAGTTAACTCTTTGACCATTGTCGTGAACTCTTTCCCGACATGTCGATAATTTCATAGATGTGAAACATCCATGTCTATTTATTTACAGATCCAAATACGACTGTAAGGTCTTGCACCTTTCCAGAGGGTCTTTCGAGTTCAAAGCTTGATCTCTCGTATATGAAACTATCACGGATTTTATGGCTTCAAGCCATTTGACGGAGTCAGGGCCCATCATCGTGTAGCATCCCCTGCCTTTACTAAGGTAGGGTCCCCTGTGTTTACAATGCTAGTCCCTGGATCAATAGCTAGCATCCACAGTTCAGATGTAATATCAAGAAACAAAGGTCATAATTCAACTTTATAACCTGGAATAACATAGTTTTATTACATCATACATAGCTCATATGGCTATTACATTACATTGCAGCGGAATAACTATAGTCTTGGGTCCTTCATCTTCAAAGTGCCACAGGCAGATGTTGGTTGTAGACTTTGTAATCCTAATCAATCAATCTTCACTAAAATCAAACAAACCTGCAACATTACAAGTTACAGCCACAAGGGTCAATACATTTGAATTGTATTGGCAAGTGATACTTCGGTAGTATAGTGGAGTCTAACATCTATATGCATTTGGCTAAGTGGAGTTGAGGCTTGCATTGCTCAAAATAGATTTTTCCCTATCATTTTGAAAATACTAAGTTTTGTTTGGCAAAAACTTTCCAAGACATCTACTAATCAAAGACTGAAGATCCACTCAGGGCATCTGCCAATCAAAGACTGAAGATTTGCTTGGCAAAAACAATTTTCCCAATCTAAGATTTTGAGATCCTTGTACCAAGCCATCTCTCCATCAAAGATTGAAGAAATTCACACAACCCTTGTTCACCCACAAGTTTTAATTTAGAAATTGGAGTGATGAGATTCTTGATTGCTTCCATGTCTTGATGCTCAAATTGTCCTTTACCAGGGACATGGCTAAGTACTTAGGTTTTACACTCTGCAGAGGTGGTGCACTTTCCCCACAAGACTTGGTTTCCCAAGACAAGATCTTTCAGAAGCTTTCCCTTAGACCATCATGGACGCGTTCCAACCTAGCAAACACTACCACCCACTGTCCATATGGCTAAGTTCTTGCAACCTATATGATCATGGCAGAGCCCATATTGCCAAGTGGTTGCACTCGAAGCTTCTCAACATTTGACATCTCAAATCTCTTTGTTTCCTGGGTGGCCATCCACAAGTGAGATACACTAAGGTAAACCATAAACATGGGCCTTGTGAACCACTCAACACAAACCATTCCTTCCATTCCACCCAGGTGATTCATTTACTTAGTTGTTTTATTAAACAAAACGCAAGTCACAGACTTAGAATATTTTTCATAGTGTGAATATATATATAAACCACCCTTGTTTTCTAGTAGCTAGGCTAAGCTTGATAGTAATAGGAATCCTAACTTAGGAAGATTTCCACTAAGGTTTCATTTACTAGGTGCTACTATAGCAAGGTCTACACTTAGCAAAATAAAAACCATGCAAGTTTTACTTAGCAAAAACACTAATGCATAGTGAAAATAATGGGATAGATAGTATGAAGTATCACTTGCCTTTTTGGTATAGGGTATAGGTTCACTCCTTGATCTTGCTAGTCTCACACTTCACTACAAGCCAATCAAGCAAACACAATTCAATTCACATTCCAAACCAAAGTCAAACAAACAATTTCTTACACACAAAGTAATGGGATCTAAGTCATGCATAAGCATGCAAAGGTTGGTTCTATTGTAAGGATGGTCTCTACTAGGCTTCTAAACTTTGTAAGTTCCAAATTGGTCATTTACCAAAATGGCAAAGTCAAAGTAATGCATGCAAGCATGCCAAGCTTTGCTTTGTTTGAAAAAGTGGTTCCTAGTGGGTCATAGACATTTGGGTACACCTAATGGTCATTTTGTAAAGTGGCAAAGTCATTTGCAAAGAGGGTCTCTATTAGATTCCTAAACTTTGTAAGATCCAAATTGGTCATTTACCAAAGTGGCAAAGTTATTAGCAAGAGGGTTTCACTAAGGCATTAGCCTATAGGGTTCACCAAGTATGTTTTCAATCACAAACTTGGGGTTTGGGGTTAGTGGGTTTAAAACAAATCATTTTCCAAAGGTTTTCTTCCTAAATCATTTTTGATAAGAAACCACATTTCTATTTGACTAGAAATGGTTTTAAATCAAAGATTTTGTTTTCACCAATTGAGTTGCTATTGCAAAACTTGGTGTTTGGGTCAGTAGGCTTGGTCCAAAACATTTTCCCAAAGTTTCCTTTACAAAAACATTTTCATAACCAAAATCTTTTAGTTTTGTTTGGCTAGAAATGGACTAAGCTAATTAATCCATTCTAAACCTTTCCAAAATCATCTTCAAAAACAGGGGTTGGTCTCTAGGGTCAGTAAGGTCACCACAAACCAATTTGCAAAGGTTTTAACCTTAAAATCATTTTTAAATGATTTTTCTAAGGTTAGCAAGCACACAAAAGAATCTGCAAAGTTAAACAAGTTAACAGATACTATTTGCTAAACTAAGGGCAGGGTTGGCTAGGGTTTGTCTTGCTGATTCCTACGACATCAAATTTGTAAAATTTGGACGTGTGGATCAAAAGATACATGGGTTTGAAAATGGCAAAAGTTTCTGTTTTCAAATCTCTTTTAAACAGATCTAGTGCCACGCGTTGCGCTGTGATTGGCCGGTACCGGTTCGGCCGGATCGCTTCTGTGGAACGTTAGATTAAGTCAGATCGCACGGCACAGGGCGCGTACCTCTTCGCGGTAAGTGAACTAATCGTGTCCGATGGATCTGGATCGAACGGCTGCGGCAGGCTCGACCTAAAGTGGGCGGCGCTGCGGTGGCTAGCGGCGGCGGAGTCGTCGGTCGATGACGGTGCCGGCAATACAGGAAGCGAGAGAGAAAGAGGGCATGCTCACCGGGCTCAGGGGGTCACGGCGAAGCTCAGGGTACTGCTGGCTTGACAAGGGGCGCTCAGAGGTAGTTGCAATTCCTCGTCGGAGTTGGGAACGGCGGCGGTTGGCTCCGGTTGCTGTCGAGGACGTTGCTGTGGTTCTCTCCGAAGCGAAAAGAAGGCTCGGTTAGATGCGCAAGATCGAGACGGAGTCGTGTGCGTGAACGAAAGGGGTCGGGGTGGTCTTGTGCTTACCAGAAGGGTCGCCGGAGTTTGCAGACAGACGGTGGCGCTCAGGTTAACGACGAGGCGTTGCTGCAGTTCACGAGAAGGCAAACAAAAAGCACTGTAAGACTCGCAAAGGTACAGCGGTGATGCGAGCATGAAGAAGGAGGAGAGGGGCGGTCTGGTTTTACCGGGCAATGTCGCCGTAGTTGGAGCAGACGGCGGCGCTGGCTCGGGGCTTGTTGGAGTAGGGGTTCTGGTGCTCCTGCGGATGAATGGAAGGCACGGGCAAAAGTGCCAGGGAGTGTGGAGTAGGGGTGCGTGGTTAATGAGGCAAGGGGAGGTCTGGTTTCGCCGGAATTGCTCGGAGACGGTGGTCGGAGCTGCGGTGGTACAGAGAGAAATGGAGGCAGCCTAGGGACAGAGGGGAGGCGATGTCTGTGGGAAATGACAGAGGAGAGGGAGGTGGTTAAATAGGCGTTGTCGCTGGACTGAATAAACGCGGCAGTAACTCGAATTGATGCGAGCTTTCAACGGGCAGAAACGGCCGACGAAGTCTGGGGGAGACGGGGTCGCGGGGAGGACGATGAACAGGGCTAGTGGGGTCCTCTGTTCAGTGGGAAAAGAAAGGAGGGAGGGGTCCACTTGTCATTGGCTGCGTGGGTTCAGTCCGCGGTAAGAAAACGGTTCGCTCGGGTTTGTCGGGCCTACTGGTCAGTGGGATGAGGGAGGGAGAAGAGGGGCCAGGCTGTCTGTGACTGAGTGGGTCAGTTTCTGAGTGAGAAAAGGTTTCTTCGGGGGGAAAAGGGAGCTGGGCTGGACTGGCTTAGTGGGCTGGGCCTGTTTCCACTATTTTTTTTTCTGCCTTATTTTCTTTTTCTAATTCTTTTTCTGTTTTGAATTTCAATCAATTATTCAAGCAATTACCAAACAAGGTTCAAACAATTCAAACAAAACACTCAACTTTGTACTTGAATTTGGTTCTGTTTTTCAACATAATCCAAATCTCAAAATAAAATAATATTTTATATTTATTTTAGGATCCATTTAATAATTAAATAAAATGGATCTTTAGTTTATTAATAGTGTTTGATTTATTTAATAAAATTTCCATTTGAAATCCAATTATTTTTCAAAACCAAACCAGAAGGTTTTATTTGAAAAATAAAAGAATACTTGGAAACTTATTTAAATAAATAAATAAATAAGTTTTGGTGTTTTAATTAAAATGGGAAAGCCTTTACTTAAATAAAATTGGATATTTAAATCCTTATTATTTTTTTTAAATAATCCTTTACTCATTTTAATCAAAGCAAAACCTTTTAATAAAAGATTTCAAAGTAGTAATAAAATACTTGGTGTTCATTTAAAATGGGAAAAGCCTTTACTTAAATAAAATTGGATATTTAAATCCTTATTATTTTATTTAAATAAACTTTTACTCATTTTATCAAAACAAAATATTTTATTACAAAAGTTTGGCCAAAATTAATTTGGCTCACCTTTTCATTTGAAAACAAAGTCTTTTATTAAAAGATCCAAATAGTATTTCCAAAATAATTTATTTTTCCTTTATTAAATGTTTATCTTTATAAATCCCTTTAGGATTATTTGCTCACCAAAAGGTATGGATTTTAGATGAGGGCTTTAATGGCTTTGGAAATTCAATTCCTTTATCTCAATATATTCACAAGATTTTGTCTATGGTTTCAAACTAAGTGAAACCAATCTCTATGGTCTTTTCTTGATCCTTTGTGAATATTTGTTGATCAACTTTGGTATGGATCAAATCCATGGATTTGGAGATAACTTGGAAAATGATTTCCTTCCATTAAGGTTTAGGATTTGGATTTATTTTCCTAGTGTTCAGATTTCCAGATACATTCATTGAGGAATGCATTTCCTTTGATTTGGATTTTTGTTGAATTCAAACTTTTAGCCAAAGTTTGTCCAAGATGGGATTTTAAGTTTCCTTTTAGAAACAAAAGTTTCTTTTCACCCTGATTTTCAACAAAAATTATTTTGTTTAATCAATTTTCACATTACAAGATTTGGAAAATCTTGGGATGTGACAGGCTACCACCCTTAAAATAAATCTCGTCCCGAGATTTGGGGAGGCTAGGGTTACAAGTTGGCTCAAACAGCTAGGGTACTACCACCCTTAAAATTTTTCCAACTAACTACATCTTGGCTTGCTTGGAATCTTGAGGAAAACTTCTTCTTGGAAAACTTCTGCTTAGTGTCCATTTGTTTCCATGCTTGACTCATGGGCCAAGGTTGAGATCCTTCATAGGCTTGTTTATCTTGTTCTTCATCTTTTCTGGACAATTGCTTACATAGTGTCCTGGTTCCTTGCAATTGAAACAATGGATATCTTGGAGTTCTTTACGTTGCTCTTGTGGACAAGTTGCTACGTAGTGGCCTGGTTCCTTGCAGTTGTTGCACACTACTTGGCCGATCTCTTTATTCTTCGGGTTCTCTGGGCATCCACTGGGGTAGTGTCCCATTTCCTTACATTTATGACATTGCACAAGGCTCATGTCCTGCTTTTGTTTCTTGGGTTTGTTTGATCCTTTGAATTGGGTTATCTTGCATGGAGGTATGAGTGGTCCTTTTCCTTTGTCATCAACATTCTTGGCATACTTGGATCCTTCTTGTTTCCTTTGTTCAACAATGGCATAGATGGGGCATTGAGTAGGTACATGGTCGTTTCCTTCACAAAGGTAACAAGTAACTTGAGATGTGGGGCATTGGCCAACTGGATGTTCCTCTTCACAATTGGGGCATTGATCTTCATGCTCCTTGGAAGTGTGATCCTTGTCTCCACAATTAATGCAAGCTGGGGCTCCATCTAGAATAATATTCTTGTCATCCTTGTTGTCATACACTCTTTTGGGATAGTTTTCTTCCATGCTGATCATTTGATTAGTCACCTTAAGCATCAGTTGGGATTGTTCTTCCAAAAACTTTTGCAAGGTAGGGTCTTTATCACTATTGTTGGCTATGAACTGAGTTGTTAGTTGGTTCAACTGGTGTTGGGTTGCTAGGAGTTCTCTCATGTTGACCTCTTGGTTGTTGTTGATGTCATCATCCTTGATGCTGGAGTCTCTTGGAGAAGTCATCTGTTTGGGTTGGAGGGGATTAGAATAGGCAAAAGATTTCTAGGGAATCAATTTTATTCACACACATCACAAATCACACAAGCAATGTGCAAGCAATCACAAACAAACACTCCACTCAAACAACAGTTTCAAGCACATACTCAGGCAACAAAATATTTTTGTTACACCACATAAGTTGGTGGGTTTGACTTAACTAAAATATGGTGGTCCATCTACATGGTTCACTTGTGATCTTTCCATTCTCCTTGATTGATTCTTCTTGCTTGAGATCATGGTTCCTTTGGGAAAAACTCTTGGTCACAAATACTTCAAAGGTGATGATGGCTTCTTCTAAGTTGTGTTTCCTTAATCTTCAAATCTTGAGCAAGATTTCTTGTCTCACTTGTAGTCTTTAGTGGTTTCCAAGTTGGATGTCCTTGGTGAATATGCTGAAAATGCTGAAGCCATTGGAGTTGAAGAAGTTGAAGTCATTGGAGTTGATGAAGTTGAAGAAGTCCTTTGCTCATGATGAAGTCTTTGGTCATGGGGTAGGCTTTTCCATCAAGTTGAATATAGATGAGAAGTAGTGTTGAAACCAAAATGGTTGAGGAAAGAGTTTACAAGATTGTTTTTGTAAATAATTTTTGGAACAATTACAACTCCTATTTTTTTCTAAAGGGTTTTGTCCAATCCTAGGGTTACAAATCCTACAGGCAACACAGTGCTCTGATACCATCTGTAGCATCCCCTGCCTTTACTAAGGTAGGGTCCCCTGTGTTTACAATGCTAGTCCCTGGATCAATAGCTAGCATCCACAGTTCAGATGTAATATCAAGAAACAAAGGTCATAATTCAACTTTATAACCTGGAATAACATAGTTTTATTACATCATACATAGCTCATATGGCTATTACATTACATTGCAGCGGAATAACTATAGTCTTGGGTCCTTCATCTTCAAAGTGCCACAGGCAGATGTTGGTTGTAGACTTTGTAATCCTAATCAATCAATCTTCACTAAAATCAAACAAACCTGCAACATTACAAGTTACAGCCACAAGGGTCAATACATTTGAATTGTATTGGCAAGTGATACTTCGGTAGTATAGTGGAGTCTAACATCTATATGCATTTGGCTAAGTGGAGTTGAGGCTTGCATTGCTCAAAATAGATTTTTCCCTATCATTTTGAAAATACTAAGTTTTGTTTGGCAAAAACTTTCCAAGACATCTACTAATCAAAGACTGAAGATCCACTCAGGGCATCTGCCAATCAAAGACTGAAGATTTGCTTGGCAAAAACAATTTTCCCAATCTAAGATTTTGAGATCCTTGTACCAAGCCATCTCTCCATCAAAGATTGAAGAAATTCACACAACCCTTGTTCACCCACAAGTTTTAATTTAGAAATTGGAGTGATGAGATTCTTGATTGCTTCCATGTCTTGATGCTCAAATTGTCCTTTACCAGGGACATGGCTAAGTACTTAGGTTTTACACTCTGCAGAGGTGGTGCACTTTCCCCACAAGACTTGGTTTCCCAAGACAAGATCTTTCAGAAGCTTTCCCTTAGACCATCATGGACGCGTTCCAACCTAGCAAACACTACCACCCACTGTCCATATGGCTAAGTTCTTGCAACCTATATGATCATGGCAGAGCCCATATTGCCAAGTGGTTGCACTCGAAGCTTCTCAACATTTGACATCTCAAATCTCTTTGTTTCCTGGGTGGCCATCCACAAGTGAGATACACTAAGGTAAACCATAAACATGGGCCTTGTGAACCACTCAACACAAACCATTCCTTCCATTCCACCCAGGTGATTCATTTACTTAGTTGTTTTATTAAACAAAACGCAAGTCCTCAGACTTAGAATATTTTTCATAGTGTGAATATATATATAAACCACCCTTGTTTTCTAGTAGCTAGGCTAAGCTTGATAGTAATAGGAATCCTAACTTAGGAAGATTTCCACTAAGGTTTCATTTACTAGGTGCTACTATAGCAAGGTCTACACTTAGCAAAATAAAAACCATGCAAGTTTTACTTAGCAAAAACACTAATGCATAGTGAAAATAATGGGATAGATAGTATGAAGTATCACTTGCCTTTTTGGTATAGGGTATAGGTTCACTCCTTGATCTTGCTAGTCTCACACTTCACTACAAGCCAATCAAGCAAACACAATTCAATTCACATTCCAAACCAAAGTCAAACAAACAATTTCTTACACACAAAGTAATGGGATCTAAGTCATGCATAAGCATGCAAAGGTTGGTTCTATTGTAAGGATGGTCTCTACTAGGCTTCTAAACTTTGTAAGTTCCAAATTGGTCATTTACCAAAATGGCAAAGTCAAAGTAATGCATGCAAGCATGCCAAGCTTTGCTTTGTTTGAAAAAGTGGTTCCTAGTGGGTCATAGACATTTGGGTACACCTAATGGTCATTTTGTAAAGTGGCAAAGTCATTTGCAAAGAGGGTCTCTATTAGATTCCTAAACTTTGTAAGATCCAAATTGGTCATTTACCAAAGTGGCAAAGTTATTAGCAAGAGGGTTTCACTAAGGCATTAGCCTATAGGGTTCACCAAGTATGTTTTCAATCACAAACTTGGGGTTTGGGGTTAGTGGGTTTAAAACAAATCATTTTCCAAAGGTTTTCTTCCTAAATCATTTTTGATAAGAAACCACATTTCTATTTGACTAGAAATGGTTTTAAATCAAAGATTTTGTTTTCACCAATTGAGTTGCTATTGCAAAACTTGGTGTTTGGGTCAGTAGGCTTGGTCCAAAACATTTTCCCAAAGTTTCCTTTACAAAAACATTTTCATAACCAAAATCTTTTAGTTTTGTTTGGCTAGAAATGGACTAAGCTAATTAATCCATTCTAAACCTTTCCAAAATCATCTTCAAAAACAGGGGTTGGTCTCTAGGGTCAGTAAGGTCACCACAAACCAATTTGCAAAGGTTTTAACCTTAAAATCATTTTTAAATGATTTTTCTAAGGTTAGCAAGCACACAAAAGAATCTGCAAAGTTAAACAAGTTAACAGATACTATTTGCTAAACTAAGGGCAGGGTTGGCTAGGGTTTGTCTTGCTGATTCCTACGACATCAAATTTGTAAAATTTGGACGTGTGGATCAAAAGATACATGGGTTTGAAAATGGCAAAAGTTTCTGTTTTCAAATCTCTTTTAAACAGATCTAGTGCCACGCGTTGCGCTGTGATTGGCCGGTACCGGTTCGGCCGGATCGGCTCTGTGGAACGTTAGATTAAGTCAGATCGCACGGCACAGGGCGCGTACCTCTTCGCGGTAAGTGAACTAATCGTGTCCGATGGATCTGGATCGAACGGCTGCGGCAGGCTCGACCTAAAGTGGGCGGCGCTGCGGTGGCTAGCGGCGGCGGAGTCGTCGGTCGATGACAGTGCCGGCAATACAGGAAGCGAGAGAGAAAGAGGGCATGCTCACCGGCCTCAGGGGGTCACGGCGAAGCTCAGGGTACTGCTGGCTTGACAAGGGGCGCTTAGAGGTAGTTGCAATTCCTCGTCGGAGTTGGGAACGGCGGCGGTTGGCTCCGATTGTTGTCGAGGACGTTGCTGTGGTTCTCTCCGAAGCGAAAAGAAGGCTCGGTTAGATGCGCAAGATCGAGACGGAGTCGTGTGCGTGAACGAAAGGGGTCGGGGTGGTCTTGTGCTTACCAAAAGGGTCGCCGGAGTTTGCAGACAGACGGTGGCGCTCAGGTTAACGACGAGGCGTTGCTGCAGTTCACGAGAAGGCAAACAAAAAGCACTGTAACACTCGCAAAGGTACAGCGGTGATGCGAGCGTGAAGAAGGAGGAGAGGGGCGGTCTGGTTTTACCGGGCAATGTCGCCGTAGTTGGAGCAGACGGCGGCGCTGGCTCGGGGCTTGTTGGAGTAGGGGTTCTGGTGCTCCTGCGGATGAATGGAAGGCACGGGTAAAAGCGCCAGGGAGTGTGGAGTAGGGGTGCGTGGTTAATGAGGCAATGGGAGGTCTGGTTTCGCCGGAATTGCTCGGAGACGGTGGTCGGAGCTGCGGCGGTACAGAGAGAAATGGAGGCAGCCTAGGGGCAGAGGGGAGGCGATGTCTGTGGGAAATGACAGAGGAGAGGGAGGTGGTTAAATAGGCGTTGTCGCTGGACTGAATAAACGCGGCAGTAACTCGAATTGATGCGAGCTTTCAACGGGCAGAAACGGCCGGCGAAGTCTGGGGGAGACGGGGTCGCGGGGAGGACGATGAACAGGGCTAGTGGGGTCCTCTGTTCAGTGGGAAAAGAAAGGAGGGAGGGGTCCACTTGTCATTGGCTGCGTGGGTTCAGTCCGCGGTAAGAAAACGGTTCGCTCGGGTTTGTCGGGCCTACTGGTCAGTGGGATGAGGGAGGGAGAAGAGGGGCCAGGCTGTCTGTGACTGAGTGGGTCAGTTTCTGAGTGAGAAAAGGTTTCTTCGGGGGGAAAAGGGAGCTGGGCTGGACTGGCTTAGTGGGCTGGGCCTGTTTCCACTATTTTTTTTCTGCCTTATTTTCTTTTTCTAATTCTTTTTCTGTTTTGAATTTCAATCAATTATGCAAGCAATTACCAAACAAGGTTCAAACAATTCAAACAAAACACTCAACTTTGTACTTGAATTTGGTTCTGTTTTTCAACATAATCCAAATCTCAAAATAAAATAATATTTTATATTTATTTTAGGATCCATTTAATAATTAAATAAAATGGATCTTTAGTTTATTAATAGTGTTTGATTTATTTAATAAAATTTCCATTTGAAATCCAATTATTTTTCAAAACCAAACCAGAAGGTTTTATTTGAAAAATAAAAGAATACTTGGAAAATTACTTAAATAAATAAATAAATAAATAAGTTTTGGTGTTTTAATTAAAATGGGAAAGCCTTTACTTAAATAAAATTGGATATTTAAATCCTTATTATTTTATTTAAATAATCCTTTACTCATTTTAATCAAAGCAAAACCTTTTAATAAAAGATTTCAAAGTAGTAATAAAATACTTGGTGTTCATTTAAAATGGGAAAGGCCTTTACTTAAATAAAATTGGATATTTAAATCCTTATTATTTTATTTAAATAAACTTTTACTCATTTTATCAAAACAAAATATTTTATTACAAAAGTTTGGCCAAAATTAATTTGGCTCACCTTTTCATTTGAAAACAAAGTCTTTTATTAAAAGATCCAAATAGTATTTCCAAAATAATTTATTTTTCCTTTATTAAATGTTTATCTTTATAAATCCCTTTAGGATTATTTGCTCACCAAAAGGTATGGATTTTAGATGAGGGCTTTAATGGCTTTGGAAATTCAATTCCTTTATCTCAATATATTCACAAGATTTTGTCTATGGTTTCAAACTAAGTGAAACCAATCTCTATGGTCTTTTCTTGATCCTTTGAGAATATTTGTTGATCAACTTTGGTATGGATCAAATCCATGGATTTGGAGATAACTTGGAAAATGATTTCCTTCCATTAAGGTTTAGGATTTGGATTTATTTTCCTAGTGTTCAGATTTCCAGATACATTCATTGAGGAATGCATTTTCTTTGATTTGGATTTTTGTTGAATTCAAACTTTTAGCCAAAGTTTGTCCAAGATGGGATTTTAAGTTTCCTTTTAGAAACAAAAGTTTCTTTTCACCCTGATTTTCAACAAAAATTATTTTGTTTAATCAATTTTCACATTACAAGATTTGGAAAATCTTGGGATGTGACACATCGCTTCTTTGCATGTAGTCGGATCATTATTGTAAAATAATGATTTAACTCTCAAATCTTGGTATTTGATTGTTTACCCGACCTACTTGTTTCAATAGAAACTTTGACCTTCGTAACCATAACCTTTGAGGCATGTGAGCCATGAGCATTGTTGCTGCCTCCGGAACACATTTCGATGTTGCGCAACTTTGCACATATAGCTAAGGTTCTTTTAACCTTATCAAAGTTCTATGGTCCTCCCACTTATCTTTTCACAAAAAATTCCTTCTCAAAGAAACTTGACGTTCTAAGTGACAAACACTTTTGTTTTCGATATTATGGAGGAATACTTAATAGTTATTTGAAATAACCTACAAAGATAGGTTCATCCGACTTTGGTTGCAAACATCTTTCTTATGCATAGCATACCAACGTTTAAGAAAGGACAACTTGGGTTTTATCCCAAACCATAACTTTATATGGTGTCATTTCAACGGATTATGATGGAGCTCTTTTCAGTGGAAAAACGGTAGTCTCTAAAGCTTTTAATCTTTAAAATGTAATGGCAGTTTTATGAATTACAACTTTGATTTTACCATGTCAAACAAGGTTTTAATTACATATCTTGAATGCTCCATACTCTTATGGTGTTTCGGGAAATGCAAATCCACGGAACGATTCCTTAAATCTTAGGTACTATGCTAAACTTGTAAAATATCTTCCTTTATGATCTTATCATAAACTATTTATATTCTTGGTACAATGATTTTGCACTTCATCTTGAAAATCTTTGAACTTTTCAAATGTTTCATACTTCATCCTTATTAAGTAAATATTCATATATTCACCCAAATTTTTGGAGAAAGCATATGAAGTTGAAATCCATCGCTCTTGACTACACATAATGGACTTCATACAACAATATGTACAAGTTCCAATAAGCTAGTCATTCGTTCCCTTTCGGCCTATGAACGGAGTTTTAATTATCTCTAGGAAAGTTTCAAAATCGTCATTTGATCAAAAAATCAAAAGACTCCAAAATTCCATCCACATGGAGTTTCTTCATGTTTTCTTTCCAATATAATTTAAACGGCGATGTCACTTCCAAAGTGATCTTTCAATCAATTTGTCTTTCGACATTTTTAGCACTAGCTTTATGGATGTGATTTCTCCAACGAGATTTGTGAATCATCCATCTTTTATGGATTACGGCAATTATTTGAACAACCCTTTTGTTCTCATAATACCTGATAAAACAAATCTTGAAGGCAAGCTTTGATGTTTAACGAGCAACACAATAACCCTTTATTTGTTCTCGATGAACATCATCACATATTCTTTTGCTAGTTACTTAGGCCATTGTAGTTCATGAATTCTGTTGTTTTGTATGACGATTCATACCAACAAATTCAGTATCCAATACTTAAGAACCACATTATTTAACAAGCAAAGAATACAACCATAACGCGTATATCCTCTATATACCTAAGCTGAACAATTCTAGTCTTTTCTTTTCTGCCATATATTTATGAGATTCTCTTTCAGTATTTCTTTTTCTGTTTGAAAGAATCTATCAACATCAATAGTGGAGCCATATATATGACACATAGTCCAAAGCATGTATAGTTAAATACCAATGTCTTTGGACTTGCACTTTGAAGTAGATCACCATCATCAAATGTTTGGTGTTCTTTCAAATTCCTTTTTTTAGTAATCTCTTGGTGTAGTAAACATTTTACCTACATCAGATATTCATCCTTATCATGGAATTATCCAGGATCAAGCTACTTTTAGCTTATAACGGTGAATCGCTAGTATAATGTTGCTCTCCAAAACCTTTTTGGAGGATTAGGACAACTAGTGTCTCCAACCTTTTGTAAATTCTCATCAAATATGAGAACATGACTTTTGCCATATTATACTCTATCATGTTGCAACCAAAATTTCGTTTCAGATATCACAATATCTTCCACACATCATGGTTTCTGAAACAACTCTTTCAGATCCTAGAACCTTGATATTAAGACAATCCTTTGAATATCAAGAATCATGGAGACAAACATGATACTCATACACTAATACTTGGAATTGTCACTCTTAATTTAATACCAATTATTAAACTTCATGGAGTAACTGGAACTTACAGAAAGTTTGCAATAGGACTTTTAAACTTTAGATTAACACTTCAAAACAATACGATACCAGTTCGTAAAGTAACTCACCAGAATTCTATAGTTCTATCATCTCAATTATAACTAAGCGCAAGGTGGTAAACGGATGCCAATGACTACAACAACTATGCAAATTCACTTTGATTTAATTTATGATAAATAGTGTTCAACTTTTAATCATATTGATGTTGAACTCCCACTCAAAACAATATCCCTCACATTGTTTTAGTGATCACACGAACCAAATCCACCACATCATAACCTATCATCACGAGAGTTGATGTAGCTTCAATGGCGAACAATTAACATGTTCATCATATCTACTATATGACTCATGCTTTACCTTTCGGTGATCCGTGTTCTGTGACCATGTTTGTACATGCTAGGCTCGTCAAGATCAAACCTTAGCTTCCGCATGAGAAAATCTGGCTTGCTCACGTTGTATACACTCGCATAATCTAACACACCCGATCATCACGTGGTGCTTCGAAACAACGATCTTTAGCAATGGTGCTTACTAAGGATGAACACTTTAAAACTTGAAATTGTGTGCTTGAGGGATCATCTTATAATGCTACCGTCGTGAACTAAGCAATACAATATGCATAAAAGGATTAACATCACATGCAATTCATAATATGTGATATGATATGGCCTTTCTTCTTTGTGCTTCCGATCTCCATCTTCAAGCACGAACATGATCTCCATCATCACTGGCATTGCATCAAGGTCAATGACGCTGCTCCATGGTTGTCTTCCACCAGCTTCAACTATTACAACTACTTTGAATAGACACGTGGGTCTTAACAGAATTTAAAGACAACCATATGGCTCCTGCCGGTTGCCAACTTACAATAAGGAACATTGCATACATCAAATATAATCACAATCATGTCCATATCACATCACAGCACACCCCTGCAAAACAAAGTTAGATGCCTCTAATTTTCTTTGCATATTTTACATGGTTTGGGGCTTTCAATAAGTGTCGCTCTAACTTACGAACAAGAACCACAACATTGATACTAGTACTGTCAATCACCCGTTGTAAATTGAATCTTAACTATGTTGGGAGAAACAGGCACCCGCAAAGCCACTTATGCAATACAAGTTGCATGTCAAGCGTGGAGCAAGTCTCATGAACGATGTCATGTAAGGTTAGCCTGGGCCGCTTCATCCCACCATCCTGCAAGATGCAAAGTACACAAGAAGCAATCGACAACAAAAGCATCAACATCCACAATGACCATTGTGTTCTACTCGTGCAACAGCTCTACATATAGACATGGCTCTGATACCACTGTAGGGGTTCGTAGCATGGAAAACAAAAAAATTCTACTGCATGCACACAAACAAGCCAAGATCTATCTACTAGATTGTAGCAATGAGTCGATAGAGGAACTCACCCTCGAAGATTCCAAAGCGGTTAATGAGAGCAGATTCTCGTGGGTGATGTAGTCGTACTCTTGCCGATCTCAAGATTGTGTAGACGATCCTTCCGGCGCTGCATTCCGGCAGCGCTTCCGCAGTCGGTCACACGTTCGGTACTCGATGAAGACCTTCCTCTCCCTTGTTCCAGCAGGCAGCGGAGGTTGTAGTACTCTCCTCGCGATTCCGGCAGCACGACGGCGTGGTACCGGAAGTAGAGGAGGTTGTAGTACTCTCCTCCCAATTCTCGCAGGGCTTTGCCTTAAGCCGGAGCGAGTATGGTGGACTATGAGAGAGGCCTTGGCGATCTAGGGTTTAGAGGCACCAAGGGTGGAAGCTTGTCCAGCGGCTAGGGCTTGGGGAGAGCCCCAACTCGCCGAGTTGGAGGGGAAACCCTAGGCGGCGACAGCGGCTGCACTTGGAGGTGGAGGCGCCAAAGCTAGGGTTTAAGGTGTAGGTCTAGAGGGGCACCCCTGCCCCTTCTTTTATAGGTGGGAGGGTGCGGCTTGGGAGGAGGGAGTCCTCCTCCAACTCCTCCTCCTTGGCTGGCGGGTGGAGGGAGGAGACTTCCTCCCCAAGTAGGTTTCCTACTCTCCCTCCACCAAGCAAACTTGCTGTTTGACTTTTTCAAATTGGCGTTTGACTTTGAAAATAGGATTTGGTTTCTTCCTTTATTTTGCCTAGCCAAGTAACCTAGTACATGATGCAACCATTCCATATTATCATGACACATCCATGTACCCTTCCCCTCCGGAGTGCCGGACCTTCCGGACCCTTCTAGAACATTCCCGATGAAAACACCGGAATCATTCCCCAACTCCGAAACAGGACTTTCCTTGTATGAATCTTATTCTCTGGACCATTCCGGATCTCCTCGTGATATCCCGGATCCCATCCGAGACTCCGAACAACATTCGGTCTCTTACTCATCATTCCATAACTACTCAACAACATCGAATCCTTAAGTGTGTCTCCCTACGGTTCGTGAATTATGCGGACATGACCGAGACACTTCTCCGATCAATAACCAATAGAGGAATCTGGAAATTCATATGGCTCCGACATATTTCTACGATTACTTTGCGATCGAATGAACCACTTACATACGATACCAATTTCCCTTTGTCTCACGATAGTTTACTTATCCGAGGTTTTGATCGTCGGTATCTCTGCATACCTAGTTCAACCTCGTTACCGATAAGTACTCTTTTCTCGTTCCCGTGATATGTGATCCCTTGTGAGCCAGTCACATGCTTGCAAGCTAATTGGATGACATTCTACCGAGAGGGCCCAGAGTATATCTATATGTCATATGGATGGACAAATCCCACTCTTGATCCATGAGCCTCAACCCATACTTTGCGAACACTCAATGCCACCTTTATAGCCACCCAGTTACGGTGTGGTGTTTGATGTCATCAAAGCATCCTTCCGGTGATGGTGATTAACATGATCTCATGGTCGAAGGAATTAGGTTACTATGTATCAGAAAGCTTATAGCAAATGAACTATATTAAATGACTTGATCTTTATGCTACGCTTAACTATAGGAGTATGTCCATCACATCATTCTCCTAATGATATGACCCTGTTGTTAATAACATCTCTATGTTCATGATCAGGAAACTATGATCATATATTAACCAACAAGCTAGTTTAACAAGAGGCTTTACTAGGGACTCTTTTATGTTTACAAATCACACAAGTATTAATGTTTCCTGTTAATACAATTATAGCATGGTATGTAAACATTTATCATAAGTATGAAGATATGATAATAACCTACTTTATTATTGCCTCTTGGGCATATCTCCAATACACTTTACCCATGTGACTTGGCCAGCCCAGCTCGTACCACCACTCTCATATTGGGTGATGATAGGGAGAAGTCCAAGAAGGGACCGTTCGGGAAGTAGCTCCCCAAACCCGACACGCACCGGTCCAACCTACCAAAATTCTACATCTCTGAATACGTGGGTTCGAGTTACCACAACCTACTGAGTCCAACCAACCGCTCATTTCATTATTGGCACATGGTTGTACACATAAGCTACAAAATAAATAAGCCAATCATTTTCTCTTGATACCTAGGTGCCTTTCCGCAATGATACCACCAAAATTTTCAATCTCATCACACCTAGGAGATTCATTGATTAAGTTTTTTTTAGTTTTCGCAAACCAACACATTTAGAAACAACCTTCAGTGATGTAACCCAGCCCTCGTTCATCATAGCATGGCTAAGCACATCTACCAATGGTGGCTCATCTACCAGAAAGCCCTACCACATAATAGGACATAGCATAGCCATAGTAATTTCCTACACATGCATCTACAAAATACACGACAATGCATTGAAAATAGTAGGAAAACATCATGAACAAATTAGCATCTACTTGCCTTGGCTATAGCGGCCGAACGAACAATCCTCACACGAGCAAGCGTTGCACTCGTCACAATCTACACGATACAATTGCAATCACATAAACAAGCCAAACACAATCATATACAAACATGACAATGCAAGATGCATGCATGACAAGTTGAACAATTCTACAGTAGCTTTCTACAATCTTGTTTAGTATACTTACTGTATGCATGCATGGAAATCATTTTAAAAGTGTTGAAGACAAGTCATGCAATTTTAATTTGCCAAACAATTGAGCTATAACCCAATTATTAAGCCACTGCGATTGGGCAGTTTGTAAAATCTTGGTAAAATAGCTACTGTGTAGGTAACCTAAAATAGAACCAGTACCAACTGGAATCACTCAAAAAGGAGTTATAGAATTTCCTGAGCAATTAAAATACTCCAGTAAGCCTTTTTATAGATTCTGCAATTTCCAGTACTGTAAGCCTACATTTTTAATTCACTAACAGCTTCCTCTTGTTCTACTTATTCCAGGGACATCTCATTTGCAATTTTTGGAGTTGTAGAACTTTTACTATGAATTTATTACTCTAAAAAGGACATTAAAATATTTAATTAATCACGGCAAAACCTTGCTGCAAAAGTATGAAAAAATTGTATAGAAATATTCTACGTGAACAACTGAATCCATCCATATCTTATTTGCAATTTTTGGCCCAGTAGTTTAATTTCTATCGATTTTACAAGATTCATCTATTTTCTGCAAAAATAAGTCGATTTAATTAAGCAGTCAACTGCCCGTTGACTGGTCCGCGCTGACTGGCGCTGACTGGGCAGACACGTGGCCAGCTGCCAGTGGCCGGTACCCCTTCGCTGGCCTGCTCTAGTCTCGAGCATTCGTGATAAATCGGACGGTGGGGGGGATCAGAGGCGAGGCTCACCGGAATTGATGGGGGTGGACGGTGGTGGCGGCTCAGGCAGCGATGTCGGCGGCGGAGCGGTCGTCTCCGGCAAGGTCTGGGCGGTGTACAGGGTGCGGAGAGGGACGGCGGTCATCGTGGTGGTCTTCTCCGTGCAGATCGCTCCCCCTCGCAGTCGCAGTAGGAGGATGGAGGCGGCGGCGATGCTCGGACTCCGGCGAGCAATCCGGCGGTGTCCGGCGGTCTGTAGAAGGGGGGAAATGGTGTGAGGCGAATCAGTCAAACGACGGTAACACCACAGGGGAAGAGGGAGAGCGTGGGGCGGTCGATAGCGTCGGGTTTTCGAGCTCCACCTTGTGGCTTCAATGGCAATGGCGGCGACGGAAATCGGGAATCCGTAGCTAGGGTTCCGAGCTTGCAAGGAGGGCAGGGAAAGACGGCGGCGGTCCTTTGTAGTGGGGCAGGCGGGGCGCGAGCGACCAAACTCGTGCGGGAGTCGGACTCCATCGAGCGGCGATGGAGCTCCGTGTCCAGTACGGACGGCGGCGGCACGCAGCTGACATGTGGTCCCCACCTGTCGGCGACAGGGGGCTGCTGCGGCGGTGCTTTGCAAGCAGCGCGTGCGTGCGGTGCGTTAGCTGCCGCTCAGTGTGGCTGCTGCTGGCAGGCTCCGGGTGGGCCGCGGCAAGCGGTTCGGATGGCTGCTGGCGTGCTTCTTCCTTATCGTTTTTTCCCATTTCTTATTCTTTTTCCTGAAGGTTTTCTTAACTAGAACTTTTTGTCTGAACTGTCTGAAACTAACTAGAAATTCAGTTAGCTGTAGAATTTGCTTTGAAGCTCCGATTGAGGCGATTCAAAGAGCTATGGGTTCATGACGGAACCCTCTATGCATCTGTGCCAACCAAAATACTGAACTCAAGGTCTTTAGCAGGGGCAAGTTAGAATCCGAGCACTCTAGTGTAGGTGACAAAATGCAAATGCAAGTGAAGGTTTTTGCCAAAAACTTTTCAAACTGAATTTTTGCAATGATGTTCAAGATGCAATGACATTTATGCTATGTAGTACCAAATCTAAAATTTGGGATGTGACAACCTCAGTGATGATGATGACTACCTGGAGGACCTCGACATGGACTTCCACACCGATGATGATGATTCTGCCTTCATTGATGATGATGAAGCCACCAGTTCTAATGAGTAGTAGCACTTGAGAACTATCATAGGTGTGAGTTGTATCCAGTCCCACTATACCGTAGCTTCACAGAATGGTTCCTAATACCATCTGTTATCTTAGTATTGTATTGGGTGATATGAATGAATGAATGAATGAATGAATGAGTGAATGAATGAATGAATGAACGAAAAGCAAGTTGCTAGTTGGAAAAACCAGAGTCAAACTCAAAGTTTCAAAGATTTTCAAAAAACAAATCCATGAACCTTAGAAATTTCCCTCTTGTCTCATGATCTATGTCAATCTTCAGATGCCTCATGGAGGAAGCATTTCATCTCAAGACCCAATGCTGCAAATCTTGCAAATGTTGGTTGCTAACCGTGAAGCTGGAAGAGCTGAACTTCAAGATAATTTAGCCACCCTTCAACATATAGCTCAGATGGCCCATAATAATCAAGGCCATGGAATCCAGGACAACCATGGATCCAAGATCAAGAACTTTTAGAACACCAATCCCCCCATATTTAGTAAGTCTGAAGAGCCATTAGATGCTGATGACTGGCTGTAGACCATGGAGAACAACTTAGAAGTCGTAGGAGTGGAGGACAATGAGAAAGTACTGTTTGCCACCCATTATCTGGCAGGTGATGCAAGAGCTTGGTGGAATAGCATTCGCACCATGAATGGAGGACAGATGATGGATTGGGATGAATTCAAACTCAAGTTCAGCCGAACCCATGTGACACCGGGTTTGATTCTATGGATGAGGGATGAATTCAAGGAGCTGAAGCAGGGGAGGATGACTGTGGTAGAGTACCATGACAGATTTCTGTCTCTGTCTAGGTATGCCCCAGATGAGATTAGTACTTAAGCCAAGAAGAAGGAGAGATTCTTGAATGGTCTGCATGATGAGATGCAGACAGTGCTGGTTAACATTCCCTTCGCTGACCTTGAAGCCTTAGTGGATTCAGCAATCCAGATGGAAGGCAAGATCAACCAAGCCAATAAGAATCGCAAGCGTCGTATGATGCATCAACAAGGATCCCACCATACCCCGAAGTATCGCCCCAACCCTTCTACAGGATATGCTCCGAGAAACAATAGACCTCCTATGTCCCGTACTAACTATCCCAACCATGGAGGAGGAAACCCAAGGCCTGGAGGAAACCATAACAACAACCCCGGCAACTCCAACAATTTGAACTGTGCACCGGACTAGTCCAACAACAACAACAAAAAAAATACCGCCCCAAGGACTGGAAGCAATGTCGTGCCTGTTGTAGGAAAAGACAAGTCCCTGATTACTTGTTTTGAATGCGGAGTCAAGGGTCACTACTCCAACGAGTGCCCCAAGAAGCTTGCAGCAGCCACCAATGTGAATGCACCAGCTCAGCAGCAACGTCGTGTTCATCCTGGAAGGAGATTTTCCCCAGGGAATTCGCTCAACCGCAACGGTCGTCTGTTTCACATGAATGCTGAAGAAGCCCAGGAAGCGCCCGATGTCGTGTTGGGTATGTTTTCTGTTAACTCAGTACTTGCAAGAGTGTTGTTTGATTCTGGAGCATCGCACTCGTTTGTTACAGAAGAGTTTGCATGGACTAGTAAGATTCAACCCACAAAATTGAAGCATGTTATGATAGTTCAAATACCTGGTTCAACCACCAAAGCTAGATAAATTTGCAAGGCCGTACCTATTAGAATCCATGGAATAGATTTTTATACTAATCTAATAGTACTTGCAACCAAAGGTTTGGAAGTAGTACTAGGAATGGATTGGATGTTGAAACATAAAGGATTAATCGACTGTGCCAAGAAATCCATAACCATGACTAGTACCACTGGAGTATCAGTAGAGCATGTATCTGAGACTTTGCCCCATCAATTCAAGTGCAACAAGAGTCTATCCCAACCAACCATTAACCAAGTCAGAGTAGTCTGTGAATACTCCGACGTATTCCCAGATGAATTGCTCGGTATGCCCCTAGATCGGGATATCGATTTTATCATTGAACTACTCCCTGGAACTGGACCCATAGCTCGGAGACCCTATAGTATGAACTCGTCTGAATTAGTGGAGCTAAAGAAGCAACTGGACGCTATGCTAGAGACAGGTTTGATTCAACCAAGTGCGTTGCCATGGAGGTCACCTGTTTTGTTTGTGGATAAGAAAGATGGAGGTAACCGTTTGTGCACGGATTATTGGAAGATGAATGATGACACCATTAAGAACAAGTACCCACTACCGAAGATAGAAGATCTGTTTGACCAGTTGACTGGTGCCAAAGTGTTTTCTAAGATTGATCTTAGAACTGGTTATCATCAACCCAAGATTCGCGCAACGGATATTCCAAAGACTGCCTTTACCACCAGATATGGATTGTATGAGTACATTATCATGTCTTTTGGATTAACCAATGCCCCCGCTTATTTCATGAACCTCATGAATAATATTTTTATGAACTTCTTGGATAAGTTTGTCGTTGTTTTTATCGACGATATTCTAATCTATTCCAAATCAGAACAAGACCATGAGCTACACCTGAGGACCATCCTTGAAACCCTTAGAGAGCATTGTATGCCAAGTTTAGCAAATGTGAGTTATGGTTAAAGGAAGTAGGATTCCTAGGACATATCGTGTCGGCAGGAGGAATTGCTGTTGATCCCTTCAAGATTAATGATGTTGAAGAATGGAGAGCACCAACCACTCAAACTGAAGTTCGCGCATTTCTCGGATTAGCGGGATATTACCATAAGTTCGTAGAAGGATTCTTGAGCATCGCAAGACCCATGACCCAGTTATTGAAGAAAGATAAGAAGTTTGAATGGATGGACAAATGTGAAGCAAGTTTTCAAGAGATCAAGAAGAGATTGATTTCAGCCCCAATCTTGATTATGCCAGATATCACTAAATCTTTTGATGTGTATTGTGACGCATCCAAGGTTGGTCTCGAATGTGTGTTAATGCAAGAAGGCAAAGTCATATCCTATCTATCCCGACAACTGAAGCAACATGAGCAGAATTACCCTACCCATGACCTCAAACTAGCAGCCGTAGTTTTAGCCTTGAAGACATGGCGGCATTACCTCATGGGTAACCATTGTGAGATTTATTCGGATCAAAAGAGTCTGAAGTATATTTTCACCCAGAAGGACCTAAATATGAGGCAACGGAGATGGATAGAGTTAATCAAGGACCATGATCTTGACATTCACTATCACCCCGGCAAAGCCAATGTGGTAGCAGATGCTCTTAGCAGATTGCCATGTCGATTATATGAGGAGATGGAAAATTTCAGAGTGGAGATAGTTAGTGAAGGATTTTTGGCTAGCATAGAACTTCAACCCACTTTGATCAGTCAGATCAAGGAGGCGCAGAAAGGAAATTCTAGTATCAACGGAATCAAACATCGTATCGGTATAGGGAAGGTACCCAGATTCACCGAAGATGAAGAAGGAGTTTTGTGGTACAAATGACAAATCTGTGTGCCCGCGGATTCATATTTGAAACAAGCTATTTTGCAAGAAGCCCATGATACTCTTTATTCTATCCACCCTGGAGGAACCAAGATGTATCAGGATTTGAAGGATCAATTTTGGTGGCATAAGATGAAGAGAGAAATCGGAAGATACATAGCCAAATGTGATATCTATCAGAGAGTCAAAGTGGGACATTAGAGACCCGCGGGCCTTTTGCAACCATTGCAGATTCCAGAATGGAAATGGGATTCAGTTGGAATGGATTTTATCACCGGTTTGCCTACATCTAGTAGGGGAAATGACTCTATTTATGTCATAGTGGATAGACTGTCTAAAGTAGCCCATTTCTTACCGATCAAGACCACTTATCAGAGCTCGAAGCTAGCAGAGTTGTTGTAACATCCCAAAAATATTAAAATTGGATCATCAAACTCTAATCAACAAAATTAGGGTTAACAAAAACTTTCCCAACTAAAAATATGAAAGCATTTATATGTGTGTGTATTAAAATTTGGATTCTTTTGAATTGCCATGGTTCTGTGTTTCTTTTCTTGTAAAATGATTCTTAGGTGAAATAAACATCATCTAAACAATCCCCAAACTTTTCCCAAACACAAACAACTCAAAATGAATAAATTAAGTGAATGGTCATTTTTGCCAAATTAACTCCCATGCTTACTTTGGCTATCTCTAAATTTCAAAACTCAACAGAAACATGTATGGATCTTTGCACCCCTTGTTAGTACTCATAATAAGGTACCAAGGACCACTTTGTGATCATCCAAAAACATTCAAATGCTCAGTTTAAATGACAGTTTAAAATTGAATCTATCTCATATGGGAAGATACCATTATTTCAAAAACCACCCAAACAAGCTCAATTTTCAAAACCCGAGCACCCACAGACTCCTCAACACATGCCTAGCACACCCACCAAAAATCTTTTCAAAATTCAAAAATAAATTTCTTGCGGCCATTTCATCAAACACTTGGAGACAGAAAATCAAATTGGCCAAACTTCACTGTTTTGAGCAGTAATTTGGCTAAGCATTATTCACCATTGATCACACTTGTCTACCCCAGTGCCAACCAGTGCCTTGACCACCCCTAGCCCCTACCCATTACACCATGCCATGCCAACCCGAAGGAACCCTTGCCAGCCGACCATGGCTAGCTAGCCAGAGCAAACACCAAGCCTAAACACCATGTCTAGGATGCATGCCACCGTCCACCGCCACCCCCTGTCCAGTGCCTGAACCCTGCCAGCCACTGGACCACACGCCCAAGCCATGCCAAACTTCTCTGAGAGCATGTCGAGAGCGCGCCAGAGCGCCACCCTCGACACACTCCCACAGACAGCGCGCCGCCCTCGCCGCGTGCACGCGCGATAACCACCACCCCACCAACCCCGCAGACACGCCCGTTCACCGCCGTACGGACCACGCGCGTTGTGCGCCATCAAAACCTGCGTCGGTCCCGCTCAGAGCGTCGAAGCGTTCCGACCGATCAGCACCGCGCCACGCCTCGCCACCACGCTGTTGAGCTTCGCCAGGGAGCACAGCACCGTCCCCTACTGCCGCCCATGCCAGTAGCCCTCTGTGCCGTCGACCACGACGAGCTCAGCTCGCGCCCGTCGGTCCCCTCTCGCCACTATAAATAGAGGCCACCCCAGCTCGATTTCTTCACACCAGTTCGTTCCCCTCTCACCCAGAACCACCCCACCTCACTCCCGGAGCAAGGTGAGCAGCGCATCGCCAGAATTTGGCCGGAGCCCGCCGCTGCTGGAGAAGAAGGAAGCCATCGATTGGAGCCGCCCCAGGAGGAGCTGCCGGTGCAAGGAGAATCGCCGCCGACTTCGTCGTTCGCCCCCATCGCCGACCCTCGCATGAGCCCCTGTGAGCCTCCCACGACCCCCACTGAGCCGCTAGGGTTAGAGCTCGTCGGTGACATGTCCATCGTCGACGACGACCCTCAGCCGTTGATCTCACTTCTAATCCAACGAACCACATTGCCCCGTACCGCTTCGCGTGTTATGAGCCACTGATGGGTGGAACCCCCCTGTACGCTGAGCCCCGCGCTGTGGTGACACTGGGCCGGCCCATTAGCATCTCCCGCGCAGCCCAACCGTTTGAATTTAGATTTTTCTATTTTAATTCAAACTCAGTTCTGTACCTAGTTTCAAAAATTAACCCAGCTCGATTCAGTGAACCAAATTGCATGAAACCAATTTTGTTAGAAAGGTACTGAAATGCTTAATCCAAGCCTATTGGATTCAAATCATTTGGATCTGTAGATCACCCTTGGTAAAAATAACAAGGCAGAAGCTTTTCTGCATTCAAACATTTTTCAAATTTCAACCATAATAGCTTTTGAGTTGATTCCAACTCTCAAAAATCACATTTGATCATACCTTTCAGAATATATAAAAATATATGGGTGTACTTACAGAAATAATGTTCAAGTAATAAAAGAATGCCACATAGGCATTTCTAGTCACTTTAATTATTTAAAATAAAAAGGTTAAACCTTATTAAATTGTGACACCACTTTAAATCACATTCCCATGTACTGAAATATGTGGTGATGACATGTGTCAACATGACCCCATGTTTGAGTTGGAGAATATTAAATCTTAAGTAGTTTTTCAATGAGTAGAAAATACTTTTCTCAAATTCAAATAAATAAGACAAAATCTTTAAACTTGTAATGTTAGTGATGATGCTAGATCATCTATAGTGCACCTTTGTGTGATGATTGAAAATAGTTAAGTATTGTTTGGTGATTGTGTACCTCGTATTTATTTATAGACGCTAGTACCGACCAAGGATACGAGGAGGAAGGGGGATACTACGAAGAAGAAGCCGGAGAACTTCAACCACTACTCTGCTCAAGGCAAGCTTATACTGATACTTATGCAAGCTATTAACTTAGCAAGCTAACACTTGCAATCATGAAAGTTAGATAACCTATGCAATGCACTAAGAATGCTTGGTTGAACACATTTGATGATACCCAATCCTAGTTTTACTTGTAATCTTTATACCTTATTTCTTTATCAAAGCTTTCTCTTAGAGTTTACTTAAGTGACTTGTAGATACTAGAAAGATCATTGAAGGTTGCATAAAGAGCATTAAATTTGGCCTAAACTAGAAAATCTTGATGTCATCCTAAGGCATGAGATTGAACTTAGTTAAACTCCACTTGTTTACCACCCCTCATTAGTACTTACCCCACTTGTAGATGCTAGTGCTAAGCATAAAACTTGATCAACTTTAGATGGGAATACTTGGTGAAAATGGTTATGAAAACCTTGGAATGATGAGTCATTCTACTGAAATGTTTGACATGTGTTTCCGAATACCAGATGATTTTGATGGTGAAAATGTTGAGGCATGAGCCTTAGCCCTTTATAAAACGGATGGTTGTCTGGAAGCAATATCATTCCAATTTTACCATACAACCACAATACCCGAAAATTGGGTAGGGCTTGACTGGAAACTTATATACCTTAGTATGGGTTCCCTCACGGCCAAGGTCTAAGCTGAGGCTACCTTGTGAAGGTTGTCCACCTGTGCAGTACCCAAGATGACAGTTGGTCATGGTTGGGAGGCCAAACTCACAGGAGAGGTGCCTATACTAGGGTGTGTAATTGAAAGGTTAGGATTGATTATCCGCATACTGAGTATGGTGAATTCAGGATTTGTTCCTGACGGATGTATTGAATGTTGTGGTGAAAGTGTACAATCTCTGCAGAGTGTCAAACTATTCGAATAGCCGCGTCCGCGGATATGGACAGTTGGAGTGGCCATACTGATCCCCTGTCAGATGTTTTCAAAATGACTTGTGAAATGAATTGAGATTTTGACTTGACCACAACAGAGTTGTGATATGAAATTCAAGTTCCCACTTAGGTGTTATAAAACTTCAACTAGTTTTCTTGCTTCTGAACTTAGTAGAGGTAAATCTGGCTTTTTGCAAAACAACCCTAGAGCTTAGTGTCCTACTACAAACCCCCCCCCCCCTTAACTTGTGAGTATTAGTTTGCGAGTACTTAAAGAGTACTCATGGCTTTGTCCCTGGCTATTCCCGTGGCCAGACTATGAAGAGGAGTACCAGGATGATGGACCGCAGGAAGGTTACGACAACTAGGATCATATCCCATCGTCAGCATTGCCTGTGACCCCAAAGATGGAGCTTCGCCTATGCTACTTTTATTCTTACGTTATTCCGCTGCTTGAGTTGTATTAAGAACTAGATCATGAGATCCTTATTTGTGTAAGACCATATGTATGGTTTGTAATGGATGATGTACTGTGATATCCAAATCTGTTATGTCTCGCAAAAATGGTAATCCTGGGGTTGCGATGTATGGCATAACAGGCATCTGGGATTAAAAATCCGGGTGTTGACAAGTTGGTATCAGAGCCATCCTGACCATAGGAGACCCTAGTTAGACTGGTCGTTTGAATCAAAAACTTAGTTTCAAAACCAAAGGAAGCAAATATTTACAAAAACTTATTCCCATTCTTATCACTTTGATTCTTTCATGAAAATTCATGTTCCTCAAAAAATCTTACAAAATACATAAAATTTGAAACACTTGATCACTCTACTAACTTACTCATCCTATATTTTTATAGATGGACGTGAAGTACAACAAGTTTTATCAGTTGGGGAATGGAGGAGACCTCATCTTTGAGCGGGATTTGGACCAGCTTTCGGAACTTCTGGAGCATCCACACCCCGAGTTCTTCGGAGCTCAGATCAATGATCAAGGAGGAGAAGATCTGTAGTGGCTAATTGTTGCAAGTCTCCGAGGAAAGATTGAACCTCCCACTACCGAGGGAATTCAGTTCACCTTAAGAGAAAACAACTGGCTCGATGGACTTGCCAGGGCCATGCAGGAAGCTCTTGCCCGTCTGTGTGGGCAGAGTATCAACCAGATTAAGGTTACCCGCTTTGAGTTCTTTTCAAGGCGTGATGCTATGGGACAGCGACTGGAAGCCCCATACCACCACGAGCTAAAGACTCAGTTGGACCACCTTAGCTTCATGATGTATGATCGTCAGCAGGAGTTGGACAATGCCCATGATTACTCCAACCACAAGTCCGCCATCATCAAGACGAAGGATCAGACCATCGCCATGCTAGCAAAGGACCGCAAGTCTCGCCGCGGCCAGCTCGACAAGAAGGAGCGCATCATTGCTCGTCTTCGCCACCGTATCTCGGATTTGGAGGAGACCATCCACGAGAGAGACATGCAGCTGGAGGAAAGGGAGAATGCCGGAGAAGATCTTCGTGGAGACCCCTACTCCTATCTCAACGATGACGATGATTTTCTGGAGGATCAGGCCATGGACTTCTTCACCGATGAGGATGATTTTGCCTTCATCGATGACGATGAGGATGATGAGGATGATGATTACACCGACTCCGAGGAGTAGTAGCACTTGAGCACTAGCGTAGTGAGTTGTATTCGGTCCCACTGTATCGTAGTTTCCAGAATGGTTCTTAAAACCATCTGTTTACCTTTGTTGTGGTGTGTGTTGTATCGTGTGCTATGGATGAATGAATGAAAAGCAAGTTGCTAGAAAATCTGAGTCAAACTTTAAAAACTTTTCAAAGTCCCTGAACCTTAGAAATTTCCCTCTTTTATCATGATCTATCTCAATCTTCAGATGCCTCGCGGAGGAAGTGGTTCATCCCCGGACCCGATGTTGCAGATCCTGCAAATGTTGGTTTCTGACCACGAAGCTGAAAGAGCGTAACGCCAAGCCAACCTAGCCACCCTTCCGCAGATAGCTCAGCTGGCCCACAACAATCAAGGCCAAGGAAATCAGGACAACCATGGATCTAAGCTCAAGAATTTCCAGAACACCAACCCACCTGTTTTCACTAAGTCAGAAGAGCTCCTAGATGCAGAAGATTGGCTGCAAACCATGGAAAACAACCTGGAAGTCGCCGGAGTGGAAGCTAACGAGAAAGTTCTGTTTGCCACCCACTATCTAGCCGGAGATGCAAGAGCATGGTGGAACAGCGTTCGTGCAATGACCGGAGGACAGATGATGACGTGGGAGGAATTCAAGGTCAAGTTCAGCAGAACCCATGTGCCACCGGGTTTGATCAAGAGAATGAGAGATGAGTTCAGAGAACTGAAGCAAGCAAGGATGACTGTAGTGGAATACCGTGACAAATTCTTGTCATTAGCTAGGTATGCCCCGGATGAGATCGACACTGAAGCCAAGAAGAAATAAAGATTCTTGAATGGTCTGCACGATGAGATGCAGACGGTGTTGGTCAATATCCCCTTTTCTGATATTGAAGCCCTTGTCGACTCTGCCATCCAGATGGAAGGAAAGATCAACCAAGCCAATGAGAACCGCAAGCGTCGCATGATGCATCAGCCAGAAACCCATCATACCCCAAAGTATCGCCCTAACCCATCTCCAGGATTTGCCCCGAGAACCAACAGACCCCTGATGAACCGTCCGACCTATCGCAACCGTGGAAACCCAAGGCCCGGAGGAAATCACAACAACCCCGGCAACTCTGGCAATTTCAACCGTGCACCACCCAAGTTAAACAACAATGCTTCCGCCAACACCAACACTGCCCCGAGGATTGGAAGCAATGTTGTGCCTGTTGCAGCAAAGGACAAGTCGCAAGTGACTTCTTATGACTATGGAAATAAGGGTCACTACTCCAATGAGTGCCCCAAGAAGAATGTCGCAGCCCCCAATGCAAATGCCCCAGCTCAACAACAGCGTCGTGTTCAGCCCGGAAGAAGGTTTGCCCCAGGGAATTCGCTCAACCGCAACGGCCATCTTTTTCTCATGCATGCCGAAGAAGCCCAAGAAGCGCCAAACGTCGTGTTGGGTATGTTTTCTGTTAATTCAGTACTCGCTAGAGTGTTGTTTGATTCTGGTGCATCGCATTCATTTGTCACCGAAGAATTTGCATGCACTAGTAAGATTCAACCAACCAAACTGAAGCATGTTATGATTGTTCAAATCCCCGGTTCAACCACCAAAGCTAGGAAAATCTGCAAAGTCGTCCCTATCCGAATCCATGGCATAGATTTTTATGCTAATCTGATAGTACTCGGAACTAAAGGTTTGGAAGTAGTACTAGGAATGGATTGGATGTCCAAACATAAAGGATTAATTGACTGTGCCAAGAAAGCCATAACCATGACCAGTATAGACGGAATATCAGTCGAGCATGTATCTAAAACCTTACCTCATCAATTCAAGTGCAACAAGAGTATAGCCCAACCTACTATTTACGAAGTCCGGATAGTCTGTGAATACCCCGATGTATTTCCAGATGTTTTGCCCGGTATGCCCCCAGATCGGGATATCGAGTTTAACATTGAACTAATCCCCGGAACAGGACCCATAGCCCAGAGACCATATAGTATGAATCCGTCTGAACTAGCAGAATTGAAGAAGCAACTAGATGCCATGTTGGAAATTGGATTGATTCAACCAAGTGCGTCACCATGGAGATCACCTGTCTTGTTTGTGGATAAGAAGGATGGAGGTAACCGTTTGTGTATGGATTATCGAAAGTTGAATGATGTCAGTATCAAGAGCAAGTGCCCATTGCCCAAGATAGAAGATTTGTTTGATCAGTTGACCGGTGCCAAAGTGTTTTCTAAGATTGATCTTAGAACTGGCTATCATCAACTCAAGACTCGCGTAGAGGATATTCCCAAGACTGCCTTTACCACCAGATATGGATTATACGAGTATATTGTCATGTCTTTTGTATTAACCAATGCCCCCGCTTATTTCATGAATCTCATGAATAAGATTTTTATGGACTTCCTGGATAACTTTGTCGTTGTTTTCATTCATGACATTCTGATTTATTCCAAATCAGAAGAAGAACATGAGCTACACCTAAGGACCATTCTTGGAACCCTTAGAGAGCATTAGTTGTATGCCAAGTTTAGCAAATGTGAATTCTGGTTACAGGAGGTAGGATTCCTTGGTCACATTGTATCAGCCGGAGGAATTGCCGTTGAACCTGCAAAGGTGAAACATGTCGAAGATTTGCATGCCCCAACCACTCAAACCCAAGTTCATGCATTTCTCGGATTGGCAGGATACTACCGCAAGTTCGTAGAAGGATTCTCGAGTATTGCCAGACCCATGACCTAATTGCTGAAGAAGGACAAGAAGTTTGAATGGACGGACAAATGTGAAGCGAGTTTTCAAGAACTCAAGAGGAGATTGATTTCAGCCCCAATCTTAATCATGTCGGATATCACAAAGCCCTTTGACGTGTATTGTGATGCATCCAAGATCGGTCTCGGATGTGTACTAATGCAAGAAGGCAAAGTTATATCCTATATATCCCGGCAACTGAAACAACATGAGTAGAATTACCCAACCCATGACCTCGAGCTCGCAGCCGTAGTTCTAGCCCTGAAGACATGGAGGCATTACCTGATGGGAAACCGTTGTGAGATTTATTCGGATCACAAGAGCCTGAAGTATATATTCACTCAGAAGGAGCTGAATATGAGACAGAGAAGATGGATTGAGCTAATCAAGGATTATGACTTGGACATTCACTATCACCCCGGTAAAGCCAATGTGGTAGCAGATGCCCTTAGCAGATTGCCGTGCCGCTTGAACTCCATGATTTTGAAGGAGCAACCAAGCTTGCACAAGGAGATGGAAGATTTCCGAATGGAATTAGTGAGTGAAGGATTTTTGGATAGCATAGAACTTCAACCCACTTTGATCAGCCAGATCAAGGAGGCGCAGAAAGGAAATGCTAGTATCGATGGAATCAAGCGTCGTATCGATACATGCAAAGTACCTAGATTCACCGAAGATGAAGAAGGAGTTCTGTGGTACAAAGGACGCCCTTGTGTACCAGCAGATTCTGAGTTGAAAGAAGTTATTCTGAAGGAAGCTCATGATACTCTTTATTCTATCCACCCCGGAGGAACGAAGATGTATCAAGATTTGAAAGAACAATTTTGGTGGCATAAGATGAAGAGAGAAATCGGAAGTTATATCGCCAAGTGTGATTTATGTCAGCGAGTCAAGGCGGGACATCAAATACCCGCTAGATTGTTGCAACCATTGCAGATTCTGGAATGGAAATGGCATTCCGTTGGAATGGACTTTATCACCAGATTGCCTACTTCTAGTAGGGGAAATGACTCTATCTGGGTCATAGTGGACAGATTGTCCAAAGTCGCCCATTTCTTACCAGTCAAGACCACATATCAGAGTTCGTAGCTAGCGGAGTTATACATCGCTAGAATCGTCAGTTTGCACGGAGTCCCCAAGTATCGGATCGAGGAACTCAGTTTACCTCGAGATTCTAGAAGAAAGTCCAAGAAGGTTTAGGAACCCGACTAGATTTCAGCACAGCTTATCACCCTCAGACCGACGGACAAACGGAGCGAGTAAATCAAATACTCGAAGACATGTTGAGAGCCTGTGTGTTAGAGTATGGATCTAAATGGGAAGACTGTCTGCCGTTTTCAGAATTTTCATACAAAAACAGTTATCAAGCTAGTTTGCAAATGGCCCCATTTGAATTCATGTACGGAAGGAAGTGTCGCACCCCTTTGAACTGGACGGAAGTAGGAGAGAGTCCGATTTTCGGACCCGACATCCTACGAGAAGCAGAAGAGAAGGTTCACAAGATTCGTGAGCACCTCAAGACCGCCCAGTCCAGAAAGAAGAGTTACGCCGACAAGAGACGCCGAGACCTCGCTTTTAACATCGGAGAGTTTGTGTATCTGAAAGTGTCGCCATTGAAAGGAATGCAGCGTTTCCAGCTGAAAGGAAAGTTAGCCCCCAGATATATCGGCCCCTTCAAGATTCTGAACCGTCGAGGAGAAGTGTCATATCAATTGGAACTACCCAAAGAGATGTCAGCCATGCACAATGTGTTCCATATCTCATTACTTCGCAAGTGCCTCGAAGTTCTGGAGAAGACGGAAGTGTTCAAGAATATTGATCATCGGACCATAGAAATCAACGATGACCTGACCTATCCCGAAATACCCATCCATATTTTGGAAGAAGCTTTCAGAACTACCAGAACCCAAAGCATCAAGTTTCTCAAGATTCAGTGGAGCAACCACACAGAAGAGGAAGCTACCTCGGAACGCGAAGATCACATCAGGACAGAGTTTCTCGATCTCTTCAAATCCTAGGTAATCTTTTTCGTCCTTTTTCAAATCTCGGGACAAGATTTTGTTTAAGGGGGAAGGTTTGTAACATCCCAAAAATATTAAACTTGGATCATCAAACTCTAATCAACAAAATTAGGGTTAACAAAAACTTTCCCACCTAAAAATATGAAAGCATTCATATGTGTGTGTATTAAAATTTGGATTCTTTTGAATTGCAATGGTTCTATGTTTCTTTGCTTGTAAAATGATTCTTAGGTGAAATAAACATCATCTAAACAATCCCCAAACTTTTCCCAAAGACAAACAACTCAAAATAAATAAATTAAGTGAATGGTCACTTTTGCCAAATTAACTCCCATGCCTACTTTGGCTATCTCTAAATTTCAAAACTCAACAGAAACATGTATGGATCTTTGCACCCCTTGTTAGTACTCATAATAAGGTACCAAGTCCCACTTTGTGATCATCCAAAAACATTCAAATGCTCAGTTTAAATGATAGTTTAAAATTGAATCTATCTCATATGGGAAGATCCCATTATTTCAAAAACCACCCAACCAAGCTCAACTTTCAAAACCCAAGCACCCACAGAATTCTCAACACATGCCTAGCACACCCACCAAAAATATTTTCAAAATTCAAAAATAAATTTATTGCGGCCTTTCATCAAACACTTGGAGACAGAAAATCAAATTGGCCAAACTTCACTATTTTGAGCAGTAATTTGGCTAAGCATTGTTCACCATTGATCACACTTGTCTCCCCCAGTGCCAACCAGTGCCTTGACCACCCCTAGACCCTACCCATTGCACCATGCCATGCCAACCCGAAGGAACCCTTGCCAGCCCACCATGGCTAGCTAGCCAGAGCAAACACCAAGCCTAAACACCATGTCTAGGACGCACGCCACCGTCCACCGCCACCCCCTGTCCAGCGCTTGAACCCTGCCAGCCACTGGACCACATGCCCAAGCCATGCCAAACTTCTCTGAGAGCATGCCGAGAGCGCGCCAGAGCGCCACCCTCGACACACGCCCACAGACCGCGCGCCACCCTCGCCGCATGCACGCGCGATCACCACCACCCCAGCAACCCCGCAGACACGCCCGTTCGGCGCCGCGCGGACCACGCGCGTTGTGCGACATCAAAACCTCTGTCGGTCCCGCTCAGAGCGTCGAAGCGTTCTGACCGATGAGCACTGCCCCACGCCTCGCCACCACGCCGTTGAGCTTCGCCAGGGAGCACAGCACCGCCCCCTACCGTCGCCCATGCTAGTAGCCCTCTGTGTCGTCGACCACGACGAGCTCAGCCCGCGCCCGTCGGTCCCCTCTCGCCACTATAAATAGAGGCCACCCCCGCTCGATTTCTTCACACCAGTTCGTTCCCCTCTCACCTAGAACCACTCCACCTCACTCCCGGAGCAAGGCGAGCAGCGCATCGCCAGAATTTGGCCGAAGCCCGCCGCTGCTGGAGAAGAAGGAAGCCATCGATTGGAGCCGCCCCAGGAGGAGCTGTTAGTGCCAAGAGAATCGCCGTCGTTGACTTTGTCGTTTGCCCCCATCGCCGACCCTCGCTTGAGCCCCAGTGAGCCTTCCACGACCCCCACTGAGCCACTAGGGTTCGAGCTCGCCGGTGACATGTTCATCGTCGACGACGACCCTCAGCCATTGATCTCACTTCTAATCCAACGAACCACATCGCCCCGTACCGCTTTGCATGTTATGAGCCACTCATGGGTGGAACCCCCCTGTCAGCTGAGCCCCGCACTGTGGAGTGACACTAGGACGGCCCATTAGCATCTCCCGCGCAGCCCAACCGTTTGAATTTAGATTTTTCTATTTTAATTCAAACTCAGTTCTGTACCTAGTTTCAAAAATCAACCCAGCTCGATTCAGTGAACCAAATTGCATGAAACCAATTTTGTTAGAAAGTTACTGAAATGCTTAATCCAAGCCCGTTGGATTCAAATCATTTGGATCTGTAGATCACCCTTGGTAAAAATAACAAGGCATAAGCTTTTCTGCATTCAAACATTTTTCAAATTTCAACCATAATAGCTTTTGAGTTGATTCCAACTCTCAAAAATCACATTTGATCATACCTTTCAGAATATATAAAAACATATGGGTGTACTTACAGAAATAATGTTCAAGTAATAAAAGGATGCCACATAGGCATTTCTAGTCACTTTAATTATTTAAAATAAAAAGGTTAAACCTTATTAAATTGTGACACCACTTTAAATCACATTCCCATGTACTGAAATATGTGGTGATGACATGTGTCAACATGACCCCATGTTTGAGTTGGAGAATATTAAATCTTAAGTAGTTTTTCAATGAGTAGAAAATACTTTTCTCAAATTCAAATAAATAAGACAAAATCTTTAAACTTGTAATGTTAGTGATGATGCTAGATCATCTATAGTGCACCTTTGTGTGATGATTGAAAATAGTTAAGTATTGTTTGGTGATTGTGTACCTCGTATTTATTTATAGACGCTAGTACCGACCAAGGATACGAGGAGGAAGGGGGATACTACGAAGAAGAAGCCGGAGAACTTCAACCACTACTCTGCTCAAGGCAAGCTTATACTGATACTTATGCAAGCTATTAACTTAGCAAGCTAACACTTGCAATCATGAAAGTTAGATAACCTATGCAATGCACTAAGAATGCTTGGTTGAACACATTTGATGATACCCAATCCTAGTTTTACTTGTAATCTTTATACCTTATTTCTTTATCAAAGCTTTCTCTTAGAGTTTACTTAAGTGACTTGTAGATACTAGAAAGATCATTGAAGGTTGCATAAAGAGCATTAAATTTGGCCTAAACTAGAAAATCTTGATGTCATCCTAAGGCATGAGATTGAACTTAGTTAAACTCCACTTGTTTACCACCTCTCATTAGTACTTACCCCACTTGTAGATGCTAGTGCTAAGCATAAAACTTGATCAACTTTAGATGGGAATACTTGGTGAAAATGGTTATGAAAACCTTGGAATGATGAGTCATTCTACTGAAATGTTTTGACATGCGTTTCCGAATACCAGATGATTTTGATGATGAAAATGTTGAGGCATGAGCCTTAGCCCTTTATAAAACTAATGGTTGTCTGGATGCGATATCATTCCAATTTTACCGTACAACCACAATACCCGAAAATTGGGTAGGGCTTGACTGGAAACTTATATACCTTAGTATGGGTTCCCTCACGGCCAAGGTCTGAGCTGAGGCTACCTTGTGAAGATTGTCCACCTGTGCAGTATCCAAGATGACAGTTGGTCATGGTTGGGAGGCCAAACTCACAGGAGAGGTGCCTATACTAGGACGTGTAATTGAAAGGTTAGGATTGATTATCCGCATACTGAGTATGGTGAATTTAGGATTTTTCCTGATGGATGTATCGAATGTTGTGGTGAAAGTGTACAATCTCTGCAGAGTGTCAAACTATTCGAATAGCCTCGTTCGCGGTTATGGACAGTTGGAGTGGCCATACTGTTCCCCCGTCAGATGTTTTCAAAATGACTTGTGAAATGAATTGAGATTTTGACTTGACCACAACAGAGTTGTGATATGAAATTCAAGTTCCCACTTAGGTGTTATAAAACTTCAACTAGTTTTCTTGCTTCTGAACTTAGTAGAGGTAAATATGGCTTTTTGCAAAACAACCCTAGAGCTTAGTGTCCTACTACAAAAACCCTCCTTAACTTGTGAGTATTAGTTTGCGAGTACTTAAAGAGTACTCATGGCTTTGTCCCTGGCTATTCCCGTGGCCAGACTATGAAGAGGAGTACCAGGATGATGGACCGCAGGAAGGTTACGACAACTAGGATCATCTCCCATCATCAGCATTGCCTGTGACCCCGAAGATGGAGCTTCTCCTACGCTACTTTTATTCTTATGTTATTCCGCTGCTTGAGTTGTATTAAGAACTGGATCATGAGATCCTTATTTGTGTAAGACCATATGTATGGTTTGTAATGGATGATGTATTGTGATATCTAAATCTGTTATGTCTCGCAAAAATGGTAATCCTAGGATTGCGATGTATGGCATAACAGGCATCTGGGATTAAAAATCTGGGTGTTGACAGTTGTACATTGCTAGGATAGTCAGTTTGCATGGAGTCTCCAAGAACATTGTGTCGGATCGAGGAACCCAGTTTACCTCGAGATTTTGGAAGAAAGTCCAAGAAGGATTAGGAACCAGACTGGATTTTAGCACAGCTTATCACCCTCAGACTGATGGACAAACGGAGCAAGTAAACCAGATACTCGAAGATATGTTGAGAGCTTGTGTGTTGGAATATGGATCAAAATGGGAAGATTGTATGCCTTTTGTAGAATTTTCATACAACAACAGTTACCAAGCCAGTTTGCAAATGGCCCCATTTGAGTTTATGTATAGAAGGAAGTGTCGTACCCCACTGAATTGGTTGGAAGTAGGAGAGAATCAGATTTTCGGACCCGGCATCCTAAGAGAAGCCAAAGAGAAAGTTCACAAGATCCGTGAGCACCTCAAGACCGCTCTATCCAGACAGAAGAGTTATGCTGACAAGAGACGTCGAGATCTAGCCTTCACTATCGGAGATTTCGTGTATATCAAAGTATCACCCTTGAAAGGAATGCAGCGTTTCCAACTTAAAGGAAAGCTTGCCTCCAGATATATTGGACCCTTCAAGATTTTGAATCTCCGAGGAGAAGTATCATATCAACTGTAACTGCCAGAGGAAATGTCAGCCGTGCATAATGTGTTTCATATCTCGTTACTTCGCAAATGCCTAGAAGTCCTGAAGACCGAAGTTTTCAAGAATATTGATCAGAGAACCATAGAGCTCAACAAGGACCTAACATATCTAGAAGTACCCATTCATATTTTTGAAGAAGCCTTCAGAACCACCAGCACCCGGAGTATCAAGTTTCTCAAGATCTAGTGGAGTAACCATACTAAAGAAGAAGCTACTTGGGAACGAGAAGATTACATTAGGACTGAGTTTCCAGATCTCTTTAGTTCCTAGTTTTCTTTTTCTTAAATCTCAGGACGATATTTTGTTTAAGGAGGGAAGGTTTGTAACACCCCAAAAATATTAAACAAGATTATCAAGTTCTAATCACCCAAGTTTAGGGTTAACAAAAACTTTTATTATTAAAATTAATATGAATGCATGTGTGTGTGTGATTAATGCATGAATGATTGCATTTTCCATGTTTGATTGATATGAATGATAAGGATTAGTTTAAAGATGAAAACAATATCATCTAGATCATGTCCAAGAAGAATCAAATGAAGATAAAATCAAATATAAGAAATATGAGCAAATGGTCATTTTGGCCAAACTTGTTCACTAGACCACTTTGGGTGTTCCTAGTAAAAGATTTCTAACCAAAACAAATCCAATTCTTTTCACTCCTTGCTAGACCAAGTAAAAGTGAACCCAAGCCCACTTTACAAACCAATAGAAACAAATTCCAAATCTATTTAAAGGACAATTCAAAATTGAATTAAGTGTAGGTACTAAGATGGCCATTTCTCAAAAACCAACCAAATCAATTCACCTTGCCAAACCCAAGAAACCATAGACTACCAAGCATGTGACCAGAGAACTCACCAAAATTCATCCAAAAATTCAAATCTAAATTTCATGCGGCCATTTCATAAAACACCTGGTGAGCACAGATCAAACTTGCCTAACTTCTACTATTTCTAATCAATGCCTTGTCCACTACTTGTCGCCACTACTAACCCTTGTCTCCCCCAGTGCCTAGCATCGCATTGAACCAGCCCACCCCCTTCACTGCTTGCACCAGTGCCGTGCCACCGAGCCACCATTGTCAGCCGACCATGGACAGCCCACAGGAGGAAGCGCCGCGCCCGTCCATGATGCCTAGGAGACAGGCCACCGTCCATCGCCACTCCCTGTCCACCCCTCGAGCTCAGCCAAGCCATGGACCACTGAGGAACACCGCGCCCATTTTGTCTGCAACCATGCCGATAGCGCGCCAGAGCGCCGCAGCTAACAAGGTCGCACATGCCGCGCCTTGCCCTCACCACGCGTAATTGCACGCGTGGCGGACCTAGCTACCTCCCAGACACGACTGTTCGCCGCCATGTGACCAGCAGCACATGTATGCCGTCTCGAACACCATCGTTCCTGTGCAGAGCACAGACCGTGCCCAACCAATCTCGACTGCCCTGTGTCGTGCCATTAAGCTAGTGACGACCGCCAGGAGACACCGCACCATCCTACGCCCTTCGCCATGCCTTTAGCTCGATGTACTGACGTCACCGGAGGAGCCTGACCATGTCGCACTGCCCCTCTCGCCGGTGTATAAATAGAGGCCACCCCCACCTCAATTCTTCACACCATCTCACTCCCCTCCCTCTCAGAACCACCCCTGACCCTTCCTCAGAGCAAGGCAAGCACCAGGCAGCCGAAATTTGGCCGGAGTTCACCACTGTAGAGGAGGAGAGGAGACGTTGATTGGAGCCACCCTAGGAGCCGCCGCGGCCACCATTTAAACTGCCGTCGTTGACAATGTCATTTGCTCCCATTGCCGGACCTAGATGGAGACCAGGTGAGCCATCGTGTACCCCCACTGTCGTCGTTAGGGTTCGGTCTCGTCAGAGTTGTTTGACGGAGACGACGAACATCGGCGTAGATCTTGTTCTAATCATAGGGCCCAGATTGAAACTTACCGCTTCGGGTTAGATAAGCCGCTGACGCTTAATACCCCCTTTCAACAGCCCGCTGTGCGCGCAGTGTAGCTGGGCCGGCCCATTTCCTTTCCCGCACGTAGCCCAGTAATTCAAATAGTTATTTTCCATTTTATTCAAACCCTAGTTCTGTCAGTAGATTCAAAAATCAATTCAAGGAGATGTACTGAACCAAATTCCATGATTCCAATTTTGTTAGAAAGGTATTCAAATTACCAATCCAAGCCCGTTGGATTCAAACCAACTGAAATTATAGATCACCTATAGTAAAAATAACAAGACAGAGACTTTTCCACATTCAAACATTTTTCAAAAATCAACCATAATTGATTTTGAGTTGATTCCAATTCTCAAAAATCACATTTGACAAGATATTTTATAATATGTAAAAATATTTAGGTTTACCTGCAGTGATCTTGGACTAGTACTAAAAGAATGCTACATAGGCAACTCTAGTCACATTAATTATATAAAATAATAATTTTAAACTTTATAAAATATGACCACCACTTTAAATCACATTCCGAAGTATTAGAATATGTGGTGATGACATGTGTCAACATGATCCCATATTTTAATTGGAGAATATTAAATCTTAAGTAGTTTCCAATGAGTAGAAATTACTTTCCTAAAATAAAATAAATAAGACTAGGTATTTATTTCATGTGATGAGTGTGATGATGCTAGATCATCTAGTGTGAACCTTTGTGTGCCAAATATAGGTAGTTAAGTAGTGTTTGGTGATTGTGTACCTCGTATTCATGTATAGACGCTAGTACCGACCAACGCTACGAGGAGGAGGAGTACTACGAAGAAGAAAAAGAGAACTTCAACCACTGCACCAATCAAGGCAACCTAACACTTGCAAGTTTATTAACCATGCAAGCTAGATAACCTATGCAAGATGCATTAGGCATGCTTGGGTTATGCAACCTTGATTATAACAAATCCCAGTTTTACTTGAAAGCTTTATTCTTTTATTTTTACCAAAGTTCTTTATTACGTTTAGTTAGTGCTTTGTGAGTTTTGGAAATATAGTATAGATAGCATAAAGAGCATAAAACTATGCCTAAGTAGTTAGAACTAGATGTCATAATAAGGCATGAGACTAGATTTGGATAGTCACACTTGATTAGCACCCCTCGTTAGTGAATACCCTCAAATTAGTGGCTAGTGATAAGCATAAAAGTTGATCACTTTAGATGGGAATACTTGGTGAAAATGATTATGAAAACCTTGGAATGAAGATCCATTCTATTGAAATGTTTTGACATGTGTTATGAACACCAGATGACTTGATTATGAAAATGTTGAGGCATGAGCCTTAGCCCTTTATAAAAGCTGATGGTTGGGTTCGGATGTGATACCATTCCAATGTAATCGTACAACGACAATACCTGAATTTGGGTAGGGCTTAATTGGAAGTTTATATATCTTAGTATGGGTTTCCTTGCATAAGAGGTTTGAGCTGAGGCTACCTCGTGATGAATGTCCACCTATGCAGTTCCCAAGATGACAAATGGTCATGGTTGGGAGGCCAAACTCATAGGGGAGGTGCCTATACTAGGGTGTGTAATTGAAAGGTTAGGATTGATTATCTGCATATTAAGTATGATGATTCAGGGTTGTCCCTGATAGATGTATCGAATGTTATGGTGAAAGTGTACCACCTTTGTGGAGTGTCAAACTATTCGAATAGCCGCGTCCGCGGTCATGAACAGTTGGAGTGGCCATATTGTTCCATCGTCAGATGTTTCCTAAAATGACTTGTGAAATGAACTATGACTTTGACTTGACCACAACAGGGTTGTTAACATGAAAACTAAGTTCCCACTTAGGTGTTGTAGAACATTAAACTAGTTTTCTTTAATTCTAAACTCAGTTAGAGATAAACCTGGCTTTTTTTGCAAATAAACCTAGAGCTTAGGATTCCTACTCGAACTACTTTACTTGTTAGTGATAGTTGGCGAGTACTTAAAGAGTACTCATGGCTTTGTCCCTGGCTATTCATATGGCCAGACTATGAGGAGGACTACCGGGATGATGGGCAGCAGGAAGTCTATGACAACTAGGATCATCTCCCATCGTCAGCATTGCCTGTGACTCTGAAGATGGAGCCTCGACCATGCTACCGTTATTATATATTCCGCTACGTTGATTGTATTCAGACTGGATCATGAGATCCTTTATTTGTAAGACCTTTATTATGGTTTGTAATGGATGATGAACTATGGTACCAATCTGTTATGTCTTGCAAAAATGGTAATCATGGGATTGCGATGTATGGCATAACATGCATCTGGGATTAAAAATCCGGGTGTTGATAGTGGGCCCCCATGTGTGGTTTTGGTTATTAATGACAATCTCTATGGACTAATGCTTGTATTAAGTAGCACTTATAGGAATTATATATTGGCATCGCTTGGACCATGTGTTGGCTTCAAGGAAGAAGAAGAATAAAGAAAAGAAGATCAAGTGTGTCCTGAAAAAGAAAATGAAAATAGACAATGTCAAGTAGAGGTTTCCCCATGGTGTATGGGGGAGCAAGTTGCAAGTCTTCATAAAGCAAGTGTGTGCAAGAGAAATTAATAAAGGTGTTCCATCTTGAGAAGGGCAAGATCGTCTACATCGAGCTCAAGTGGATTGCTTAAGGCAAAGGTATATTCTTTATAGGTTTTCCCTTTTGCCGATCTCATGTTGTTAGTTGGGAGACCGGGTTTAGGATAGATTATCGTACTATCAAGAGGGGCTCTCGAGTGAGTGACTCGATCATATCTTTTGGAGAGAGCTTAATCCTTCGCATACTTGGCATCATATTTCTTGGTTGTTATTTGGATCTTATCCATGTGAGGTTCTAGAGATTGTGGTCATCTTCATAACAATCTCTAGTTCATCAAAAACAGATTTCCCCTTTATATCTTATTGTGTTTTTTATCTTGGATTTTTTCTGGTTTCTCACCAAGGGAGGTATCTCACTTTATAATACATGAAATATTCTCACTTTAGTGGGTAGCTGTTGTCTTCCTCTTTCCAGCAAAATTGGGTTCGGGTCGATCGGAGTTTCCAAACTCAAGTCATTCCGGTTTGAAGTTTGCCTCTTATTTGATTTAGAAAAAGAAAAATAAAAAGGGAAAGTCTCTAGGCTGAGCAGTGGTACCGATGTTGCTACTGGCCGCACCTGCACGCGTCCTCCACTCTCTGCCCCGCCCGATAGCGAAGTAGGCCCAGGACCGGCAGTACCGGCCCAAGCGGTACTACCGGGCTAGCCCACTCTACTCGCTAGCCCTACTGCTCGCTGCTCTACCTTGCACGCGCGCATGCTCCCGCTGCTCCTGCCCACCACTCGCTCGCTCGCACGCGCTCCCCCTGATCCCCTTTCCTTCGCTTGCTCGTTATTCTCTTGCCCACTCACTAGGTCGCCTAGATCCATCTGCCTTCATTGATTCCTGGCATCGCTCGCCTGTTGGGCAGTACTACCGACCCATGGGCGGTACTATCGGCCCAGGTAGGATTTGGCCCCAATGAGCAGATTCCCTAGGCCCCTATTTAATCTCCCTCTCTCTATCTCTTAATTGCTTCTTCTCTCTTTTCCTCTCAATCTTTTCCCCATTTCATTGACCTATTTGAGTTTTATTTCTTTCTCCCCATCCAATGATTCTTGCATCCATTTGAGAGAAATATTGAGGAGATCTAGATCTACAATTTGACCAAACCAAATCATATCTTTGTGAGTGAATCTTTTGGATCTAGACCTTGGAGGATTTGGTGTTCTCCTTTTGTTCTTCCTCTCTTATTCCTCCACTAGATTTAGTAGATTTGTTGGAATTTGAGAGTGAAGGATTGGAGCATCTTTATGGTGTTCTTTCCATTTGCATTAGGTGCATCGGTTTGAGTTCTCCTCAGAGGATTTGGTTGGTTAAATCAAGAAGATTGTTCCACTTTGGTTCTTGGAACCCTAGATGGTGTGTGGCCTTTCTGGTGTGTTCTTGGGGCCTCCAATTAAGTTGTGGAGCTCTCCTTAAGGTTGTGGCCTTGGTGGTGTTTATTGGGAGCCTCCAATTAAGTTGTGGAGATTACCCCAATCTTGTACGGGTTTGGTGACCGCCCTCAACTGTCCCATGGTGGATCGGGTGCTTGCCATGCGGCGATGCTCGGGATAATAGGGTGAGGCCTTTTGTGGCGTTGGTGGTCTTAGTATCGACCACCCCTCCAACAAGACGTACTCCCTTGTAGGGAGAAACTCAGTAAATTATCGGTGTCCCTGCGTGCCTCGGTTATCTCTATACTCGAGCTCTTTACTTATGCACTTTATATTGTGATAGCCTTCATGCTTGATGTATTCTATCTTGCTACCACATTGTTGATTGTCTTGATTAGCATAAGTTGTTGGTGCACATAAGTGAACCTTAGTATATATAGGCTTTGTGCTTGACAAAATAAAACGCCTTCGTTAAGCCCATCTCATAAAAAAATTAACCGCTTATTCACCCCCCTCCTCTAGGCGGCATCTGTGATCTTTCAATAACCAATGGCGTCCATAACCCTGCCCAGTCCAAGCCAGAAGGGTAACCCTACTAACGATGTCGATCTCAAAATTGTTCAACAAAAGGGGTGACGACAAAGGGCAAATGAAAAAGGGAGCGGTCTGTACTAAGGCCAGTACATAGTGAGTCTTATAATTCAGCGGCTCTCTCCTACATAGGTATGCTGGACTAAAGCGGCAGCGCAGCATGCACTCAACAACCTATAGAAACTCGGTACAACTGTCGGCTATCAGAGATAGATAAGAAACACCTATGTGGAACCAACCTGATACTACCACCAATCATTCCCATCCTAGTATTTCCCCATCAAGACCAAATGAGGAAGTCATGCCCAGGAAACTCACACGGTTGGCATTTTTATTCATTCTTTCCATGGTGGTTATCCAACTTACTAGTCTTATCAGATACAAGTCAAATTATAACACTAAACTTTAGTTATAGTTGTATATGATCGAGAAATTGTGCTCCAAGTCGTCCATAACTGCGGACATGGCTTTTCGAAAAGATTTAACCCTACAGCGGTGCACCAAAGTTTCCACACACACTTCAACCCTTGTTGCTAGAACAATTAACATACACCCATCGGTATGTCGGCGGGGCCTCGCCCATGATGCTTTTCCAGACCCAAAGCAATCATATGGGGGCCACCCCACTAAGCTACCTGTAACAAAGTCGTTCGAGCTCCGAAGACGGACCTAGAGGTTTTGATATCGGCTAAGAGATCATGGGCCATAGGTATAATCCTCAACATAATGACCCACATCCTAAACATTACAGTAATAAATGCTCATCGAGCAACAAATAATAAACATGGCATTAAAAATCCAAACTAGTTTATGGCCCCCAGTACAATACTTTGAAATCAGGTACTAAGCCAATAGGGGTGCCCATACACCCCACATGTGCGCGATCAATCTCAGAACAGGTGTCATGAACTCGGGTCCTAAGTGGACACAGGGAGCAAGTTAATACCCAGATCTCAACTATTACCCACCCATGCCTATGCATTAGTTATACCTACTCCCAACATTTGATTAAAAAGTTATAATTAAAGCCATAATCATATCCACCATTAAGCATGTGCCAACCACCCAACAATGGTGGAACATCGACGTCGCGAAGCAACACTGAGCAAGCAACTACGACTCGCAAGGCCAAGTGACTACCAAACAACAGGTAATAGGAGGTGTCCAAGGAAATTTAGAGGCTACAAGGAATATAAATGGTACGAAAAACTAGAGCATTGCAACACAGATAGCAATAGATCAATAGGGGGAAGTAAAGACTATAAAAGCAAAATAGGTAGAAAGAGGGATAATGCTCGCCTGGAAACACTGCCGAAGATACATCCGAAGATCGGGTCGACACTCACATCAACTCATCGTCTTAATCCATGAAGAAACAAAGCACTAGAAGAAACATTGGATGCACTATTTAATACTACGGCAAAAGATCGGGCATGATGCATGTATGACATGGAAAAGATATGATGCAATTAGACAATATTAAGCAGATCGGGGTCCAGACAATGAATTAGGTGGTTCATTTTGTTTAGGTACCCCACAATTCAAATGTTGTATTAACAAGGCAAAATATGGCATTGGTTTGCTACACAAATTTAAATGGAGCCAATATAAGGCTAGAAAAGCCAGCATATGGTCTCCATATTTAATTATTAGGTGAGTCGTCAAAATATCCCCAAACCACAACAATATGTATGAGAGCATGAATGATTTCATATGCAACAGGTGCATATCATTTATAAAAATAGTGGTCGCAAAATAAAAAAGGGGTCACACATCGAGGTTCGGATCTAGGGGTCTCGAAGGGGTTTAGGGATCGGTCTTCAGATCCGAGAGGGAGGACTCTGGGTTCGGTCTTCGGGTCCAGTATCGGGATCTTCGGTGTTCGTGAAGAAGATATTGGCGTTCCATGTGGACAATCTTGGGGTTCGGCAAAGGAGGTCTAAGGATCTTGACGCTTGTGTCGAACTTGGATCGACGTCGAGTCTTTGAGTCATGCCATGTTTATCCTTGAATGCATCAGCATCGAGTCAGTTTGCCATTTTATAGAGATTGAAACACATGAGGATGTGGCCCCAAAAGAAACTCATCGGCACGAGTACCATGGCAGAGCATTGCCTCCATGGCTCCACCACACACACAACATATCACCACTACTCACATAATCCACCATGTCGAAGAACGCGTAGCGTACACAGAACACCAAGCTGAGCCAGCACACGAGCAGGAAGTCGAGGATGAATGGGAGGTGATGGCGACGTGCAGGCTGCGGGCGGTGAGCGGAGGCCGTTGGGGAGGGCACTACGACTCGGCAAACGCGAGGAGGAAAAGCGCGCAGCAATGAGGTCATGCAGACCTGTAGCAGCACAGAGGGGCAGCTGACATCAGCAAACAGGCAAGCTTAGGGAAGAAGGGGGACGCAGAGGAGTGGCGATGGTGGATCCGCTCACAGGATGCCACGGCGAGGCAGGGTCGACGATAGGGTCGCACGCAGACGGTGGCGGGGAAGAGCCCGGGTGCAGGGTCCGAAAGTGGAGGAGAATATGGTGGCGGCGGCACATGGCGAGGAAGGCGAGAGGGATGTGGGGAACATGGTGGTGACGGACGGTGAGGACGCAAGGTCGGCGACGGTGCCAGGGAGGGGAGGGAGGGAGGAGAAATGGGTTGGGTATCGCGTGCGGGTCGGGTCAAGGGAGAAAGAGGGCTTTCAGGAAGGAAGGCCACGCCGCGGGGTGGATGGCTTCATGCGGGGGTGGGGATGGGAGCGGGGTATACGTGAGTGGTGGGCCAGGGAAGAGCGGCAGGTAGGATGGGCAGGTGAAGGGCGATGTGTGCATGCTTGCCAGAGCGTGTCGGTAGTGTGTGCACGGTAGGTGTTTGGCGGTGATGCGTGTGTGCGGGGCGGAGGCGGGACTGGAGTTGATAGGCGGTAGGGTGTGGAGGGATGTGGCGTCTAGGAGGGAGTAGGTAGGGTATGGGATGAGAGAGGGTGGGGGTAGGGTTAGGTCTAGGTTTTGCTAGGATTTGGGGTAGGTAGGTGGTCTGGTTGGTTGGTCCTTTGGGTCTGACCGGTTGGACCACATCTCCCAGTTTGACAAAATATTTTAATAATTAACTTTATATGTTTATTTTTAAAAGACTTTTTAAAATATTTTTTAGATAAAACAAAATATATGAATGGCCCGATTCATAATTTGGAATTGAGATGGGGAATATTTAGAAAATGAAGATAGGATTTTTAGAAAGTAGTTTTAGGAAAAATATGCATGATGACATGACGATGCTAAAATGCAATGTGGCATGATTACATGAGCATGCGATCATGAAAATGCACAAAATAAAAACAAACAAGCGGTTTTCTGGTAGTGGTTTTACCCGGGGTGCTACATAATTAGCCCCACATGCTCTGATACCAGATGTAATACCTCGGACACTAGGCTCTAAGCAACAAGCCAGCATGAACCAAAACAGGACAGGATTTACTACGGAGGGGGTTGTATGACCACCCACACGCAGGCCGAAAGGGGAATTGGTAGGGCATGGTACTGGCCAACCATCCCACCCACTTTTATGAACATGGTATCAGGTGCGAGCGGCGTAGTCAACAGGCATGCGAATAGACATACATAAGTGTGTATGTCCACGACATACAAGAGTACATCAGAGACAAACCATCTAAAAGAAATAGAAATATTCAACACCATACGGCAAGATCCAAATTACTAGATAATTCTAATAGTTTAGGATACATCCTCATACAACACACATCAGAGTACCAAGAGCAAGAGGAAAACAAGATCCGAGTATGGATAAGAAGCAAATTGGCATAAGACGCCCTAAAAATAAGCACATCCCTGGAATCTCCACACCAGACGGTCTTTGCCACCACCATCGGTCTCTTTGAACCACTAACCTTCCTTAGAGTATACCTGTCCATTAGAACCAATATTTTATCATGTGAAACCCTAAGGGACTTAGCAACTCTTTATGCATCTAAAGGGAACAACCTGAGGGTGACGCAATTATACCAAAATAAATCCTAGCAGTTCTATAGAGACACGTTACACATCCGCATAACCAAAGATAGATGGATGTCTGTTAATTAAACAACAGTGAATTACCCAAGATATGTATATCAACATGAATAAACATTGCTCGCCCACCTCCCCGTTCCCGAACGACAAGGCGGGAGAACATCCCAGCCGTTGGCAGTATTATTAATAATTCCATGAATATTGCACTATTACTAGTCAAATTTCAGTCAAATTAAAAGCGGTACTTTAGTTATGCTTGTCTATGATCGAGAAACTGTGCTCTAGGTCGTCCATAATCGCGGACACGGCTTTCAGAAAGATTTACCCTACATGGGTGCACAAATAGCAACACACGCATGATCAACCTCGAAAAAACTAAATGAAAACCCAACGAGGCATCACGACAAAGCAATCACAAGATTCATTAAATATTTGAGGGGGCCACCCCACTAAGGTACCCACTATGAAGGCGATCGGCTTCACGAAGGACCCAGGGTGTGTGGCGACGGTTGTAAAGGACTGGAAACCCGAAAGTGTGACTGGGCTTGTAGATATAGCGGACACGTGGCACGACGTCCTAAACAGTACAGTAGTAAACGCTCGTCGAGCAACAGTAGTAAATAAGGAGTGTCATGGCATAAGTATAGGAGTGTAGTAAAGGCCCAAACTAGTTTGTGTCCCCAAGAAATAGTAAATGACTCAAGCTTTGGCGAGGGGGATTCATGGTCCCACATGCGGATAGTTCGATAGTCAAGGAACATGTATCAAGTACTCGGGATCCTACGGGACACAAGTCAGCATAAAGAACCAAATAGCAGATATTGTCCACTGGTGCCTCTTTCATTAGTTATCCCATTACTACTCAATTTAGTTGTTTAGGCACCTCATTATCCAAATACACTCACAAACCCTACAAATGCAATTCTATGATGCGCATGGCTCAAACAACTACTATAGTAATGGCTCATAGGATTGACGGAACAAGCTTCGATCAGGTTTAAAATTAAAGCTATGCCATACTTGGGATTCAATTTAATTCGGTTCGCGACATATGATGCAACAGTATGATAGATGCAATAGGTACTATATGTAGTGCAAGAACGGGAAATTCTTGCCTCGAATTTCAGTTGCAGAGCAAGATGGATCCGGGTAATACTCCTAAGGCTCTTGATATTCTCCTTGTTCGGTGTCTATCCGGATAAGAACCAAATACACAAGGAGCCAAAATAAATACATTGCACAAACATGTAAATCATATGCAACAAGCAAAAATATATGCCATGATGGAATGATGCACAATTTACATGGCATAACATAGCATGGCATGGGTAAAGTGTGGGGTACAAGAATAAAGCATTTTATTAAGTTTTTAGTCACGTTTTACTCCCATAAACATTGTTATGCATGCTTCAATTCATATCATAAAATACATAGTTAGAACGGGCTCATCGAGCTAATCGATTTAGACATATCATTTGTTGAAAACGGAGTTGCAGATTTAAAGTTATGCAATATTTAAGAAATGGGCATTTATTAGCATTTAAATTATATCAAAATTTTAAATTTCTCAAAAGATATTATAAATAGCATATTCATATTACTAGCATTTTCTGATATCAAAACATATATTACATGCATCATTTGGAATTAGCAACAAAAAGGTGCCATTTAATGTTTATTTAAGCATTTATTAATAACCATAAAATATTTATTATTTTTCAGTATGTGACAAAATAATCAGAGAGCATATTAATGTTTAAAATTCAAAACAAACAACATTGATTTTTAAACTTTCTTCAAATTCATTTCATATTGTCTTTAAATCATGGTCAAAGTTTAAGGGTAGTTTTGACTTGTTTTGAATTTGTTTGACTGAGTTTTGAATAGTCAAAGGACTAAAGTTCGATGGCAGGGACCTGGATTGGATTTTTAAACAGATAGAGGCACTGCGGGTTGGTTTGGTTAAAACCCAGGGGGTGATCTAGCAAAGCTTCTGCGGAAAGGACTCTGGTGTGCTGAAGAGAAAGCTCCGGGGGGGTGTGTAAAGGTCTAGAACAGATGTCTGTTAAAACTGAAGAAGAAAAAGGCTGATTCCCAGTAGCTAGGCACAAGTTCAGAACATGATGGCGAGCGATTGGTGGTGTAACTCACGACTCCACAAACACGAAAGGTGAAGTTGGTTTACGGGCTAAAACTTATAGACACGAGATAACACTGGAGGAGGTGCGTAGCATTCTAGATCTTGCACGATTCAGGGTTGTGTCGAAGCACTGCTCTGAAGAAAAACGAGTTGATAGCATAAAACTACCATTTTGTATATCAAATTTTCCATTTCATTCCAGTCGCTCTCGAAATCGCAAAACGATACCATATTTGACTCTGATTGTAGCAATGTGCACTGATTGCACTCTGAGCAAATTGACACTGCCTAAGACGCGCGGGCCCACCTTTCAGGCTGACGTGGCAGCGGGAGACGACGTGCCGTCTGTCGTTTTACATGCAAGTCCTCAAGATTTGATAGAAAATTACGCAGAAGTTCCTGACACTATTAAAACCTTCATAACTTTTAAATACGAATCCAAATGAAAAAAGTTTATATACGAAAAGTGCTTAGAATTGTTTGAATATTTTTTTACAAACTTTATTTATTATATTATATAATTAAAATATACAAAAATTATTTTATTAATTATAAGAAATTATTTTATTAATTATACAAAAACTTTGGAAATTCATAACTTTAACTATATAACTCTAAATAATATAAATAATATGTCTAAATTTATTAGAAAAATCCAACGAATCCATTTCTTATATTTATAATGCATGAATCATATTCGTTCCTCTCGGATATTTTAATTATGCAAGTAATCATAATAATAAATGTGTGTCGTTTTATTTATTCTTGCATATTTGTAGATGCAGCTTATTTGGTGATGAAATTTGGCAACGAATCGATCGATTTCGAGGCAACTGTAGGATGAGAAAACAACGACTAGATACGTATGGCAGCAGTGTACGTACGCGCGTGTGTCGTGTCGTCGCGCGGATGAATCAGCTCAGGCACAGTGCGGAGATAGGCTAGGCCGTGTCACACTGTGCGACAAACCTATTTCGAGGCCACGGAACGGACGGTTGGCGAAGCATCAACTCCGTGCCGCGCCGATCCGGCAATCGTAACACGAAGCACCAACAACAGTGTACGTACGTGCACGGTTCGACGCGACATGACACCACGTTTTGCCCAACTAGCCGGCCAGCCAGCCCGCACCACCGACGATCGACCGATCCATCCACGCCAGTACGTGTGGCCCTGTACACGTTCAGTCAGAAGCAGTGCGCGCGCGTGCAGATGCGTGCACAGAGTTGCCAAATTTAAGTCGATCGTTGCCAAATTTCATCACCAAATAAGCTGCATCTACAAACATGCAAGAATAAATAAAACAACACACATTTATTATTATGATTACTTACGTAATTAAAATATCCGAGAGGAACGGATATGATTCATGCATTATAAATACAAGAAATGGATTCCTTGGATTTTTCTAATAAATTTAGACATATTATTTATATTATTTGGAGTTATATAATTAAAGTTATGAATTTCCAAAGTTTTTGTATAATTAATAAAATAATTTCTTATAGTTAATAAAATAATTTTTGTATATTTTAATTATATAAAATAATAAATAAAGTTTGTAAAAAAATATTCAAACAATTCTAAGCACTTTTCGTATTTAAACTTTTTCCATTTGGATTCGTATTCAAAAGTTATGAAGGTTTTAAAAGTGTCAGGGACTTCTGCGTAATTTTCTATCAAATCTTGAGGACCTGCATGCAAAACGATAGACGGCACGCCGTCTCGCGCTGCCACATCAGCCTGACAGGTGGGCCCGCGCGTCTTAGGCACTGTCAATTTGCTATCAGAGTGCAATCAGTGTACATTGCTATAATCAGAGTCAAATGTGGTATCGTTTTGCGATTTCGAGAGCGACTGTTATGAAATGGGAAATTTGACATACAAAATGGTAGTTTTATGCTATCAACTCGAAGAAAAACCGTCGGGCGGAGATAGCGGCTCGACAAGGATGGTGGCGACGCGGCCGGGTTCCGTGGGGCTTCAAAGGAGGTACAACACGGTGCAGGACATCCTGGACATCCAGGTACAACTGGGCCTCGTCGGTGAGCGTCGGGGAAAGTGCGGGCGGTTGGTGTCGTGGAGGTCTCAGGCGGTGGTGCTCGGTCGGTTGTAGAGAAACAACAGGAGGGGGTGCGCGGCAGCGATGGTGGCGAGGCGAAGGAGGCGACGGAAGGAACGGCGAGGATGCAACTAGGCCGAGGGTTAAAGAGGGGCCCCACCTTCACCGATTCCCACTGGAGGAGGTGACGGCGAGGACGGCGGTGCTGCGGCGGAGTGTCCATGTCCGACAAGGTCGACGACGATGAGGGGTAGCCACGTCCTGATCAGCTCCTCCTGATGCTCCTATACGGACGGCGGTGGTGGCCGCACCGATTCCGCCGCCCAGAAGCGCTTGACGTAGGCGGAGGCATGGACGGAGAGAGCTCACTTCTGCCAAGAGGTTTCAGAGGAGGAAGGTCAGAGGGGAACGAATGGGAGCAACACTACTAGGAACCAAGATAGGGTTTTCGTGGGCTGTGGCACGGACAAATAAGGATGGGAAAGGAGCACGCGGGAGGCGTGTTCTGACAAGGATGACGACGGGGGAAGCGGTCACCTGCTCCATTTGTTGCTTGTAGAGGGAGGATGGGCAACGACAAGAAGAGGAACATTAAATAGAGGGATGGTTTCTGTCGAAGCGAAAGGACAAGATGGGCCGGCTGCGCTGGTGGCTGTGCTAGGCCAAGCAAGTTGCTGTGGGTTGGGGCGGCAGGAGGGCTGCGGCCAGGTAAACTTTTTCCCTTTTTCTTTCGTTTTTTTAGTTTGATTATTTGAAAATATGGAACTGCTCCTGTTTTGAACACAAATGAAAGGTAAGATCACCAAGATAGAGAGGAAGGCTTGGAGCTTAGGGTTTGGAGATATAGAGATTTAGGCTTAGTAAGAAGAGATTAGCAAGATAGGTTTCAGATAGCTAGGGTAGTTAGTTTATTGCTTTGTTTTTGTTTTGTTTAAAACAAGTTTGTAAATTCTCCCCAAAGAACCATATGATCAACAAAAACCCAAAGAACAAAGGTGGGAAAAATAGAGATGAGCTAAAGATGCATGTTTGAATTGGACCATTGTTTGAATTCCAATCAAGCAAGCTCTCTCCCAACTTCGAAAGAACCAAATGGAATGAAGATATTGCAAGCTTGCATGGGCCATGCATAGGGATTAAATGCCACATATATAGTGGTGAAAACAACCATATGACACATGGGCATTTATCCCACAATGCATTCTAGAGTGGGTAAAGGCCAAGCTAAAAGAACTAGATTGGTTCACATGTGGAATGGATGGAAAACAACCATAGATGAATATACAAGGGCATTGCTAGTGTGTGTCCCACTAGATAATTACATGGCCTCACATAGATTTAAACATGGTCATATATCCAAATTCAATCCATATCGAATCTATACAAGGAATTCTACACACATAGCAATGCAAAGGTGGCCATGTGGCTCCACATATTTAATATTGTGAAAACAACATAATCACATATGGGAACATGTAGATATATAAGTGGATCCCTCCCAACACATATGATCAAGATTTAAATACCAAAGAGAAAACAATGGCTCATGTATAATTAGGATGGTGGAATTTATAAGGTGATGACAAGAAAAGTGATGGATTTGTGAAAGATATGCCCCCGACTCAACTTGGGCATCAAGCAATATATCAAAAGCCAACTACAATATATCAAGAGGCAAATACAAGTGATACAATATATAATGCATATGGGATAAGAACCAAATAGACAAGGGGTTTTATATGATGCTCAAATGCAAGGTGGCATGGTGACATGAGCATGATATAATGATGATGCAATGAATGACATGTAGGAGGTAGCAATTATAGACTAGGCAAGTAGCATTGCAATTGTTAGATAATTGGGATGTCACAACTCTCCCCCACTAAATAAGAACCTTGCCCCAAGATTCCTAGGAAAATGAAAAGACCAAGGAAAGGTGGGTGTTCGGAACGAAGGTGATCCTCATGTTCCCAAGATGATGAATAGCTGAATGGTGCAACCACTACACTTTGCAAAATTTATAGACTTGTTGCGAGTCTATCATTCTGCTTCTTCAAAACAAAGGACTTCAAGACCTGGAGGATTGTTGTGAGACAAGAAAGATGGATGAACATAGCTCAGGTACTTGAGAGAAAACATGATAAAGGAATAGATCCACTTGTTGAAAGAATTTTGAGAACATGATGAATCGAGAAGAAAAAGGAAAGACATGTCGTTAGGATTAGTAATCAACAGATGCATGTGAAGATGATTCTTTCTGTCGCCAGAAGAAAAGAACGATTTTGAAGAATTTAACAACTACTATGAAAATAGCATTGTTCCTTCCCTTAGATTTAAGAAATGACATTTGTAAAATGATATTGCCTTCAAATAATAGAGTTCCTTGATGTCGCCGATAGATTTGGCTTAGGAATCTCGGATTAGATTCTTCTTGCATCGGTAAGGACCAAAATATCATGCGATTGATGTGTGCAGATTTATCTCCACGAGAAAGAGTGACACGAGTTTATGGTGGAATCCTGAGGAAGAAGTTGAGATCTACAGTTATTATAGAGATGCTTATTGCTTTTCTTAACCATGAGGTTATTGTAATAGATTAGCGATTGATGGAGTTTGTATTCTGTGTTAGAGAAACGCCTAGGCCGCTAGCCTAAGCCATGCCTAATCATGGTGGAAACTTGCAGCATCACCATAGTGACATCTATGAAGCATTCTTCTTATAAAAAAGACACATTGAGAAAAGAGGAAAGAGAGAGAAAAAAGAACCATATTCCCATGGTACATAAGAAGATTGCTGAGATGCTCATTGTCTGCTTGCCTTGTCATTTTGGTTATGGGAAAGCTCCTGTACCATGTGCAAGGGGTACCCCGTTGGCGGTTCTCAATGATATGCAAATACTTACATTGACAAGAACTTACCTGGACCCAAAGTTTAGTATGCATGAGGTGTGGCCCTCGTATTTAAGGGACTTGAGATTGCCAACTTATACTTCGTCAAGCATATACTCCAGCTTTGCCACTTTAACCTTAACCACTTCAAGATGCTTATGATAGGGGCAATGAGGGCTGAAAGCTAACAAGTACCATAATTTTTGGAAGATCTTTTTTAAACTTGTAATCTCTGCTTCCTTTACAAAGAGGCCTTTCTTCCACCATTATTGAGTCTCCACCTTCTATCTTTAGGCACCATTAAGAGAGCATAGTTGTCATTCTGTGTGTAGTGTTTCAAAGATTATTAATTGATGCATATTGTGATATTACTTGTTCTTGTGCTATTTGTTTCTAGTCACCCTTGTGAACTTTGCAGGTGTCACATGCATCTATTTGCTACTCTATGAGGGACAATCTGATTACCACTATGCTATGTTTTTTGAAACAAACAAATGTTTTTCAATGCATGTTATTCATGATCTTTGTTTGTAGCTTGCCATGTTGCATGCATAGTTACTATGTCCTATTGTTAGAACTCCATCTTCCATGCACATGTTTAGAGTTCTTTGATCCCATCTTTCAATGCTTGTAAATGGTTGGATCTTTATTGTGAGGGTGCATGTCACCTCAAAAATTATTCTGTTTATCACTTACCTACTCGAGGACGAGCAGGAGTTAAGCTTGGGGATGCTGATACGTTGGAAACGTATCTATAATTTTTTTATGCTCCATGCTTGTTTAGTATCTACTTTGCTTTACTTGTCCACACTTTGAGGTGCCTTTCACATGTTTTCTGGTACTAAGCTATTAACAAGTTGCAACAGTGCCAGATGTCTGTTTTCTGCTATTTTTGGTTTCAGAAAAGTTAGTAAAGAAATATTCTCGGAATTGGACGGGACAAACGTCAAAGTCAATTACTTTCCGTGGGGAACAAGAAGTCCAGAGGGGAGACAGAGGGGCCAGCCAGGGGGGCAGACCCACCCCAGGCGCGGGTGGCCCCATCCCCGCACCTGGCTAGGGTTTGGTGACCCTGGCCACCTCCTCGGCCTCCCCCTTCGCCTATAAGAATCCCCCGATGCAGAAACCCTGGGTACCCGATCAAAAATCCACGAAACCTTATGTAGCCGCCGCCACCATCGTCCCTAGATCGAGGGGGATCTGAAGTTCTTCTCGGCACCCTATCGGAGGGGAGATCATCTCAGAGGCCTTCTCTCCGGTATGATGTGTGAGTAGTTCCACCTTGGACTATGGGTCCATGTAGTAGCTAGATGGTTGTATCTCCTCCTTTGTGCTTTCATGTATAGATCTTGTGAGATCCGTTCATGATCAAGATCTAATCTATTTGTAATCATGCATGTTGTGTTTGCGGGGGTACGATGGATATTTAGATTATTATGTTGGTTTGATTAATGGTTTTGTCTTTATGATTCTATCATGTATGTGTTGTTTGCGATCTTGCATGCTCTCCGTTGTTAGTAGCTATCTTGGCCAAGTAGTTGCTAGTGACTCCAAGAGGGGGTATTTATGCACGATAGTGGGTTCATGCCTCTAGTTTCCAAGGGAAGTGACAATAATCTCTTCGGTTGTAGATGTGTTGTTGCTACTAGGGACAAAAACAACGGTCTCTTGTTCATGGAACATGTGGACTGTTTACCTTACACACTTTGCTTAAAGCAGTTGTCTGTTGCTTGCAACTTAATACCGGAGGGGGTTCGGATGATAACCTGAAGGTAGACTTCTAGTCATAGATGTAGTTGGATGGCGGTCTATGTATATTGTTGTATTGCCCAATCGAATATCATAGGATCTTTTTGTCTGGTATTGCATTGTTATGCCTTGCTCAGTTCCTGTCAATTGCCCTGCTGTAATTTGTTTACCCTTCATGCAATGTTTTTTATCTAAGGAGAGCACCTCTAGTGAACTATGGACCCTGGTACAATCTTTACCATTGATACAACTTCTACTGCTACTTGTTTACTTGTTGCAAACCATTTTCTTCCACACCATACGTTTAATCCTTTTTTACAGCAAACCGGTGAGCTTGACAACCTCACTGATTCGTTGGGGCAAAGTCTTGAGTTTATGTTGTGCAGGTCTCCGCGTTGCTTGCAACACCTGTGTGATGTTTCCTTCCTCCTACTGGTTCGATAACCTCGGTTTCTTACTAAGGGAAAACTTGATGCTGTGCTTCTTCACAGCTTGCTCTTGGGGTTCCCAACGAAGCTCTCCTACATCAACTCAGCGCTGCATCAAAGATCTTGACAAGGAGAACTCATGAAGCTCTGTAAGAAAACAAAGATTAATGCAAACACTTTGTCAGATCCATGATAGATAAGACTGATGATGTTGTCATCGTGTCAGAAGTTGCAAACCCTCAGAAAGATAAGAATGAAGATCACGGAGACAGATAAAAGGTTCAACAGATATATTAAGAGTAGCACCAAACTTGAATAGAAGAATTGGAAAAGATTTGGAAAAACTCCGTGGCATCCAGTGGACTAAGGAAACAAGATAAAGCGAGAGGGTTTCAAAAGATTTCTTGATGAGCGGTAGACCAAAAGGATTTCTTTTCCTTCTTGAGAATATCTGAGAGAGATTTAACCGTCTTGAGGAAATCTTCAGCAAAACGATGTTGATAACTTGCCAAACAAGGAAAAAACTCCAAAGTTGGTTGAAATATCATGATGGATGAAGATTAACAATTGATTTGGATGATTCCCGGATTGTAGCAATTATTTTAGCAGAAGGACATGGTCGAGATAGGTGACTTTAAAAGTCGGGATTTAAACTTTGAGAACTTTGCACACAGGCAGTGTTCATGAAGCTTGAGAAAAAGAAGAAGATATTCTTCATGTTCTTCCGTTGATATAGAATAGGCGAGAATATCGTCAAGATATACCACCATAAAAGATCAACATGAAGGCAAATATTGATGTCTAGTATAAGACGCATTGGAAGAATAGATTATATGGCCCTTTAAATAAGATAAAGGGATGATGCCTTGTTCACCTTGTTGATTGGATCACCGGTTTAAAAGAGGAGAGATATGGATACGAACTGATGATAACCCATACATTTAAGCAAAGCTACCATAGGTGAAAAGGATGAGATTTTCTCATACCAAAGAGAACCTTGGAGATATGGAGTTCAAAAAGATGTAAAACATGATAAACAGATGATATACCACCATATTGCCTGAAGAAACCTCCGAATTACCAAAGATACTTGAATATGATATAGATATGATCACGGTATGACTCAAATCACAAGAGATAACCGCCATCATTTGGAGGATTAGATCGATACCATTAACCATAGTCCACTCATGATAAGTGTCACATAGCTATACCAGGAACCAAATTACAATCACAAGCATCGGTTTGACACCTGTTATGTATTTATCCCAAAATAATTTCAAGATGAAGTAAAAATTCCAGATTGAAGCGCCGATAGCAAAAGATTGAGTTAGCATGGACACGTCGACAAAAGAAGATAGATGGAGTATCACCCATGACTGAAAAGACTGTGGAAACACAGATGCATCAAATAAAAAAATCCTTATTTTTTGGAATTAAAATACCAATAGATGCGAAAACAACTTAACGGATAGAGATTAGTAACTCCACATTCTGTGAAAGCATGCAGGAAGGAAGAACACCCTTAACAATATTGCGCTGGTTAACAAAGCGTTGGTGAGATCCCGTCGGTTTACAAATAATCATGTTGGTATGGAATGTATCGGCAGTTGATAACCAAAGGCAGATTGCAAAGCAAAATTGGAAGAAATAGATAGACAAAGGATTTAACACACATCCTATGGTACTACAAAAACCAGAACACGTGAATCCTAATTTGAATTTTTATAAGAGGATTGATAAACGTTACACTTCCTTACCAGAAAAGGGTGGGTGGAAGTAAGAAGAAAAATGGAAGCAGTCCTACTCTCATGTTTAGTTTTTACTTAATATACATAACTACTAAAATATTTTTTAGACTAACAACGACCATCTTGGCTGAGACCCTAAAGGGCGGAATGGATCTGATACCAGATGTAATACCTCGTACACTATGCTCTAAGCAACAAGCCAACATGAAACAAAAGTGGACATGACGTACTACGGAGGGGGTTGTATGACCACCCACACGCAGGCCGAAAGGGTCTTGGCAGGGCACGGTACCGGCCAACCATCCCACCCACTTTTATGAACATGGAATCAGGTGTGAGCGGCATAGTCGACAGGCATGCGAACAGACATACAAGTGTGTCTCCACGACATACAAGAGTACATCAGAGACAGACCATCTAAAAGAAATAAAAATATTCAGTGTCATACAAAAAGATCCAAATTACTATATAATTCTAATATTTTAGGATACATCCTCATACATCACACATCAGAGTATCAAACGGAAGCAGTAAACAAGATCCGAGTACGGATAAGAAGCAAATTGGCGTAAGACATCCTGAAAATAAGCACATCCCGCCCATAGATCTCACGGATCTTCAGCCCCAGAATCTCCACACCAGACGGTCGTTGCCACCACCATCGGTCTCTTTGAACGAGTAACCTTCTTTAGAGTATACCTGTCCATCTGAACCAATATTTTATTGTGTGAGACCCTAAGGGACTCAGCAAGTCTTTATGTATCTAAAAGGAACAACCTAAGGGTGATGCAATTGCAGCAAAAATAAATCCTAGCAGTTCTTTAGAGACACGCTACACATCTTCCTAACCAAAGATAGACGGATTTCCGTTAATTAAAAAATAGTGAATTAGCCAACAGATATATATCAACATGAATAAACATTTCTCGCCCACCTCCCCGTTCCCGAACGAGAAGGCGGGAGAACATACCAGCCGTTGGCAGTTTTATTAATCATTCTATTAATATTGCACTATTACTAGTCAAGTTTTAGTCAAATTAAAAGTGGTACTTTAGTTATGCTTGTAGATGATCAAGAAACTATTCTCCGGGTCATCCATAACCGCGGACATGACTTTCAGAAAGATTTACCCTACAGGGGTGCACAAATAGCAACACACACATGATCAACCTTAGAAAAACCAAATGAAAACCCAATGAGGCATCACGACAAAGCAATCACAAGATTCATTAAATATTTGAGGGGGCCACCCCACTAAGGTACCCGCTGCGAAGTCGGCCGGCTCCGCGACGGACCCAGGGTGTGTGGCCACGGTTGTAAACGACTAGGAACCCAAAAGTGTGACTAGGCTTGTCGATGCAGCGGAAACATGGCACAGGATACTAAATAGTACAGTAGTAAACACTCCTCGAGCAACAATAGTAAATAAGCAGTAGCATAGCATAAGTACATGATAGTAGTAAAGCCTCAAACTAGTTTGTGGCCCCAAGAAATAGGAAATTACTCAAGCTTTGGCGAGGGGGGTTCATGGTCCCACATGCGAATAGTGCAATAGTCAAGGAACAGGTATCAAGTACTTGGGTTCCTACGGGACACAAGTGAGCATAAATAACTAAATAGCAGATATTGCCCATCGGTGCCTCTTTCATTAGTTATCCCATTACTACTCAATTTAGTTGTTTAGGCACCTCATTATCCAAATACACTCACAAACCCTACACATGCAATTCTATGACGTGCATGGCTCAAACAACTCCCGTAGTAATGGCTCATAGGATTGAGGGAACAAGCTTTGGTGGGGTTTAAAAGTAAAGGCTATGCCATACTTGGGATTCAATTTAATTCGGATCACAACATATTATGCAAGAGTAAGATAGATGCAATAGGTACTATATGTAGTGCAAGCATGGGGAAATGCTTGCATGGAAGTTCACTTGCAGAGTAAGATGGATCTGGGTAATACTCCTGAGGCTCTTGATATTCTCCTTGTTCGGTGTCTATCCGGATAAGAACCAAACACACAAGGGGCCAAAGTAAATACATTGCACAAACATGTAAATCATATGCAACAAGAAAACAATTATGCCATGATGGAATGATGCACAATTTACATGGTATAACATATCATGGCATGGGTGAAGTGTGGGGTACAAGAATAAAACATTTTGTTAAGTTTTTAGTCATGTTTTGCTCCCATAAACTTTGCTGTATACTTAATATTTATATGATGCATGCTTCAATTCAAATCATGAAATACTTAGTTAGAACGGGCTCATTGAGCTAATCGATTTAGACATATCATTTGTCAAAAACGGAGTTGCGGATTTAAAGTTATGCAATATTCAAGAAATGGGCATTTCTTAGCATTTAAATTATTTAGAAATTTTAAATTTTTCAAAAGATATTATAAATAGCATATTCATATTCCTGGCATTTTCTGATCTCAAAACATATATTACATGCATCATTTGGAATTAGCAACAAAAGGGTGCCATTTTATGTTTATTTAAGCATTTATTAATAACCATAAAATATTTATTATTTTTCAGTATGTAACAAAATAATCAGAGAGCATATTAATGTTTCAAATTCAAAAACAAACAACATTGGTTTTTAAACTTTCTTCAAATTCCTTTCAGATTGTCTTTAAATTATGGTCAAACTTTTAGGGTAGGTTTGACTTGTTTTGAATTGGTTTGACTGGGTTTTGAATAGTCAAAGGACTAAAGTTCGATGGCAGGGACCTGGGTTGTATTTTTAAATAGCTAGAGGCACTGCGAGTTGGTTTGGTTAAAACCCAGGGGGTGATCTACCAAAGCTTCTGCGGAAAGGACTCGGGTGTGTTGAAGTGGAAGCTCCGGGGGGAGGGGTTGTGTAAAGGTCTAGAACAGATGTCTGTCAAAACTGAAGAAGAAAAGGGTTGATTCCCAGAAGCTAGGTGCAAGTTCAGAAGATGATGGCGAGCAATTGGCGGTGTAACTCGTGACGCCACAAACACGAAAGATGAAGTTGGTTCTATGGGCTACAACTTATGTACATGAGATATCGTCGGAGGAGCTATGTGGCGTTCTAGATCTTGCACGAATCAGGGTTGTGTCAAAGCACTGATGTGAAGAAAAACCATCAGGCAGAGACAGCGGCTCTACAAGGACGGTGGCGATGCGTTCGGGCTCCTTGGGGCTTCATAGGAGGGACAACACAATGCAGGACATCCTGGACATCCAGGTACAACTGGGTCTCGTCGGTGAGCACCGAGGAAAACAGGGGCGGCCGGTGTCATGGAGGTCTTAGGCGGTGATGCTCGGTTGCAGAGAAACAAAAGGGGGTGCACGGCAGCGACGGTGGCAAGGCGCGGGAGGCGACAGCGGGCACGACGAGGATGCAACAAGGCCAAGGGTTAAAGAGGGGCCTCACCTTTGCCGATTCCCACTAGAATTGGGGTCAGAGACGGTAGGAGAGGACGGCGGTGCTGCGGTGGAGTGTCCATGTCCGACAGGGTCGATGACAAGGGGTAGCCATGGCCTGATCAGCTCCTCCTGATGCTCCTAGACGGACGGCAGCGGTGGTTGTACCGATTCCGCCGCACAGAAGATCTTGAAGGAGGTTGCAATGTTGACGGAGAGAGCTCCCTTCTGCCAATAGGTTTCAAAGGAGGAAGGTCAGAGGAGAACGGATGGGAAGTGCAGCGCTAGGAGGAACCAAGCTATGTTTTTCGCGAGATGCGGCACATACAAATAAGGAGGGGAAAGGAGCATGCGGGAGGCGTGATCTGACGAGGATGACGGCGGGTGAAGCGGTCACCTACTCCGTTTGTTGCTTGCATAGGGAGGAGGGGTGACGGTAAGAAGAGGAACAGGAAATGGAGGGATGGTTCCAGTCGAAGCAGTAACAGGCCAGGCGGAAGGAGATTATGGGCCGGCTGCGTTGGTGGTTGTGTTGGGCCAAGTGGGTTGCTACGGGTTGGGCCGGTAGGAGAGTTGCGGCCAGGTAAACTTTTTCCCTTTTTCTTTCTTTTTTTTGTTAAATTTTTGTTTTGAGGTTGCTTATTTGAAAATATGGAACTGCTCCTATTTTGAACACAGATGAAAGGCAAGATCACCAAGATAGAGAGGAAGTCTTGGAGCTTAGGATTTGGAGATATAGAGATTTAGGATTAGGAAGAAGAGATTAGCTAGATATGGTTTTAGATAGCTAGGGTAGTTAGTTAGCTTTTCTTTACTGCTTTGTTTTTTTGTTTAAAACAAGTTAGTAAATTCTCTCCAAAGAACCATATGATCAACAAAAACCCAAAGAACAAATGTGGGAAAACTATAGATGAGCTAAAGATGCTTGTTTCAATTGGACCATTGTTTTAATTCCAATCAAGCAAGCCCTCTCCCAACTTCAAAATAACCAAATGGAATGAAGATATTTCAATCTTGCATGGGCCATGCATAGATAACTGCCACCTACATAGTGGTGAAAACAACCATATCACACATGGGCATTTAACCCACCATGCATTCCAGAGTGGGTAAAGGCCAAGCTAAAAGAACTAGATTGATTGACATGTGGAATGGATGGAAAACAACCATAGATGAATAGACATTGCTAGTGTGTGTGTCCCACTATATAATTACATGGCCTCACATAGATTTAAACATGGTCATATATCCAAATTCAATCCATATGGAAGCTAGATAAGGAATTCTACTCACATAGCAATGCAAAGGTGGCCATGTGGATCCACATATTTAATATTGTGAAAACAACATAATCACATATGGGAACATGTAGAGATAGAAGTGGATCCCTCCCAACACATATGAGCTAGATTTAAATACTAAAGAGAAAACAATGGCTCATATATAATTAGGATGGTGGGATTTATAAGGTGATGACAAGAAAGGTGGTGGATTTGTGAAAGATATGCCCCCAACTCAACTTGGGCATCAAGCAATATATCAAAAGCCAACTACAATATATCAAGAGGCAAATACAAGTGATACAATATATAATGCATATGGGATAAGAACCAAATAGACAAGGGGTTTTATATGATGCTCAAATGCAAGGTGGCATGGTGACATGACCATGATATAATGATGATGCAATGAATGACATGTAGGAGGTAGCAAATATAGACTAGGCAAGTAGCATTGCAATTGTTAGACAATTGGGATGCTACAAAAAAACAACGAAACCCGGCGAAAACCAATGGAAAAAAAATTGATAAAAAGTGTCAATATTTTGAGCTATCGCAACCACGGGGATGGAGATGGCGTTCATTCCTACACTGAAGATGAAGGAGACCACGACCTTCCGATTAGCCTGGGTATGGGTGGACACCCGCATGACGAACCCTTAGTTCGAGGTGCCCGTGACGCCAGCCCAGTAGATTAGCGCTAGAAACAACAGCGGATACCTAGTACGGACTGAGGTGTCTGCACGACTCAAGGCTCACCACGACGGCGGCTTGACAGGGGAAACTATCTTCTAGGAGTTCTCTATGAGGATGATTGCAACCCTTGGCGCTTCCAACCCTGAGGCGAAGCTCTCTGAAGGAGCGGAGGGCCCGAGGAGCCCGGAGAAGGACCCAAGGGTGCCCCACCCAGAACGTGGGTCGGGCGCCTACGGCGAAGGTGCTCCATGTGCGCCTCTTGAGTATAGCTTCGATACCGCCATGGAGGTGGAATCCAAGGAGGAGCCATCCACTGAGGCAGCCCAGGAGCCGGCCTCGGCTCCGGGGGCGAGCTTAAGCAGAAGAGGGACGATTACAACAGATTCCCCCCCCCATGAAGATATTGAGTCATGGCTGATGGGGTGGCTATCAACGAGTAAGCCCGACTCCCATAGTGCTCCTCCAAGATCTCCCTTCTCTTCCTATGTAGTTTAACCCTCGTTGGGCCTTGGAGGGGCCCTAATGATGATGACAAAGACGATGATTATGATGAGGCGCCAGCGATGTTTGTAGATTCTAAAGGTGTGGGTGCCAAGGAGGCAAATGCCCAGGTGGGCATGGATGCAACGCCGCCGATTTGGCAAAGAGGGTGACATTCATGCCAGGGACGGAGGTGGCGGTGACGATAACAACAATGCCTGGGAGTGGAGATGCCATGTTGGAGGGCCCATCTGCCGGCCTAGAAGCAGCGCTGAGCAAGGAGGCCGCAGAACCCGAAGAGGTGGCAGTTGAAACCCTCCAGGCCTCTCAGGGAGTGGCGACCCCTGCTTGCCTCAAATAGTAAATCCTCCTCATGGTGGTGGAGCACTCGGAGAAGGAGGGCCGAATCGTCTAAGGGGAAGCGAATGGTTGAGCTGGAAGACCCCTCCGTGATCCAGGGGTACGAAGCCTCTTGCCATAGAGAGGAGGGTCTGGTCCTTATCCCCCAACGCTCTATACCTAGGGCAAGAAACTTTCCCATGGAGGGGCAACGGCAAGGAAGCCACCAAGCGGCTGTTGAAGACCGCGATGGCGCCGACCCAGTGAGCCGGAGGCTGCTCATCTCGCCTCCTAGTGTGGAGCGCAGATTTTATGCGGGTGCCGCCATACAAGCCATGCGCCATGGCCTAGACTGGCTCAGTGCTAACTAGGCGGAGGCCGAAGCTCGGTAGGCCACAGAGAACGATCATCTCGGAGAGGGAAGGGAGCGCCTTCGTGAGATGGTGGAGGAGGACCGCTCCCGATGCGACAAGGCCCTCAAGGAGCTAGAGGCGATCTGGGTGGCTGCCCTCGGCAAGGCCCATGAGGCCCTGGACAAATCCAAGACAAAGCCGAGGAAATCCTGGAGAACACTTGGGTGCGGTCTCCACAGAATATTGTAAGTGGGGAGAAGTCCACACGTCCGAGGGCAAATACTGCCCATGAAGAGGCCCTTAACATGCGTGAGGCCGACCTGGTGGCTCACTTGATGGTGGTAGAGGAGCACAAGAAGGCTCTCTCCATTCGTAAGGAGATCTTGGCACCCAGGGAGCAGGCACTCCAGCTTCGAGAGGAAGAGGTGGCTTCCCTCAATGTTGCGCTTGAAAAAAAGGAGCTGCAACAGGACGACTACCAGCAGAACCTTGATAGTTACAATTAGAATCTTGATGGTAATAGTTCCGCCACCAACGAGAGGATGCGGAATAAAGCGGCGGAGGTACGCAAGATGCTCGAGGAGAGGCTGGCCGCAGACTTAGTGAGGGCCCGTAAGGATCTTCATGACAAGCTGATTATGTAGGAGAAGCGCTTCGATCACAAGAAGTAGATCCTCGAGGTCAAGAAACATTCGCTAGAGAGGTGTCTTGGTGTGGCCAAAGACCAGTTGTCGTAGATGGCCCACTCTCGAGATGAAGCCACCGTTAAGGCTGAGAGGCTTGCTAGGGAGCTCGTGTTGTTAGCGCAGCAAGTGGCTCCTGTGACCGCCCGCGTCGAGGAAGTAGAAGCCGCCAACCTAGAAGCCCAGGCCATGAAGAAGGTAAGGTGTGACATGTACCACTCCCTGGCCACGCGCACGCAGACTGCGCTGGAGCACTTTCGCCTAGGCAGCATCAGCATCTCCACCAACTTGCAATCAGACAAGCTAGGGGCTTATCGCCATCTCTTCTCAAGCTTCCTTGATAAGCTAGAGGGCGAGGTGGAAAGTCTCGATGAGTCCACCGCAGAGCAGAGCCAGAATCTCTTGTCCACGACAGGGACTTGCAACTTCAGGAACCTCCTCCCTTCCAACCCGAAGTTCGACCTGGCTGCGGTGCTACAACCATTCAAGGGCTGGCGTGATGCAAAGCTCAATGAAGTGGTCGGTAAGCTCGTCGGAGAGCTCCTTGATGTCTACCGGTATAAGCTAGATGATGATGGTGCAGAATCTTCCTAACACGCTGTGAATGTTGCCTCTGGCGAGGGCCAGGCCAATGAGGGGAGATCCAAGTGACGATGATGAAGCTCTCATTTACCTGGGGTCTGATGACGATGGGTCCTCTTATACGTTAGGCATGTGAAGCCCATGAAGGTCGCCTTTGTAATCTGCATGCACAAACACATGTTTAACGAGATGATGCCCTCGTGGGTTGGTCAGTGAATGTATGTAACCCTTGTTTGTGCAGTATGATGCTCATGTGTCCTGACATCTAATCCCATGTCTCACGCGTAACGCAAAAAAAGAGAGAAGAGAGGAAATAGGCGGGCAGTAGCTTGCACTTAGCCTTGAAGAGGAGAGCGCCTTGTGAATTGCGCCTATGGAGAGGGCACCTTGTGGTCCTCAAGTGATAGCATAGGCGAGGAGCAAGTCCCGCGACTCATGCCAGATGAGGGTTGCTCCCTGGGCGTTCCTCTCGTGAGGCGCAGTGGCAACACCTCGAGGGAATTAGCGAGTAGGGCCACACGGGGCATGGAGAAATGTCGCTAGGGAGACTTGGGTGAGGGCACCTTGTGGGCCTCGGTGAGGATACCTTGTGGCGCCTCGCGGAGCATGACCCGTGGCGACCCCCTAGGGGGGATGCTTCTGCTCTGTCTGCTAGCACAGGCAAGCCCCTATGAGGTCACCTTGCAGGCCCCTTATGTCACCTCACGTGAGGGTTTTAAAAGGATAGTCTCTTGTGAGACGCAGGCGAGAGTCCCTTGTGGGTCTCGACGAGGTACTCCCGTGAGGGCTCGCTAAGAACGTCCTGTGATGGCCTCCCCACAAAGTCTTCAACGAGACTTAGGCGGGAATTCCTTGTGGCATCTCGATGAGACTCCCCTATGAGGTATCGCGAAACGCGTCCCGTGAAATCCCCCTAGGGACGTACTTATGTTCTATCTGCTAACATAGGAAAGCCCCCAACAAGGACACCTTGTGGGCCTCTGGAGGGACCTCTCATGAGACCCTCCCCCCAGCTCCTTGTGGATCAAGTCCACATATGCGATGCTTTGGTGGTGGCATCACGCCAGCAGTATTCGTGAGACGAGATAGTGGCGCATGCTCTATGGTTCTCGTATGTGTGTTGCATGAGGAGAACAGGCACCAAGGACTTGGTGAGGTGACCTCGAGAGGTGTGATTAGTCGTGTGTGCTAGAGCTCAGTCACTTGGTCTCTAGGCGACCGGGTAGACCCACGCGTGGGCACCATTCCCAGCCCATGCTCGTGTGATGCACAGTAGATGTTCCTATAGAATATGCGGCCTCATGCCGAATCCACTTACCAGGGTAAGGGTACATGACGCGCCGCTGGGAAGATTTTATTTTATTCCTTGCATGAAGATGTTTATTACAAGCGCTCCACGGGGTGGGTGAAATCCTTTGGTGCTAGTGCTCCACCGGGTGGGCTTGTAGAGGCTAATTTTGCTGGTGTTATTGTGAGGGTGCAGGAGGCCCACTAGTGCCAAGCCCCCAAGCATGTGGGCTGCTAGGCGGGCGTGTTGTCACGATGTTGTTGCTCTTCGAGGTGCTTGGGGTTGTTTTTGTTGGTGTGGCTTGGTGACGCAAGGTGATGCCTTCTTCGCGTGAAGCCTTGATGAGATGTGGACCTGGTGACGTGATTGCAGTGAGACCTGCGTAGTATGGCTCGACGTGGCTGATATTGTGCCTATTACCAATGGTGGTAATGCCGCTTGGGTGTTTGTAGGGTATCCTTGTGTTGTAGCCCTGGTGGAAGCCGCGTGGCTCCCTAACTGTAGAGTGGACCCTTTTTTCCTTCATTCTTTGTGGTATGCTGAGCTTTTAACCTTGCTGAGGCCTGACTTTTGTTTAGTGCCTTGGATGTTGATACGCCCAATTTGCATCACCATTCTATATCACAATTTACCTCTATTCATTAATATTTGTCTTATTATGAGGTATTACTTATGGATTTTCATCTATTTATGCATGTTGGATGATTCCTGGAGGATGGACTACTGAAGTCTGGATTCTGATGGAAAAGAAGGCATTTCGGTGCAATTTCGCGAAGATCAGAAAAATACCAGAAAAATATGGAAACATATTATTTTACCGGAAGACAAAGGAGCCAGAAGGAGGAGCGAAGGGGGGCCTCAGGGGGCCCACACCCCCTAGGCGCGGGCCCACCTGACCCCGCCCCTAGGGTGGGTTTGGCCCACCTGCTCAGCCTCCGACTCCGCCCCTTCGCCTATATCTTCGTGACGGAACCCTAACACCAGGGGAGTGACCACAGATAGATTTTTGCTGCCTCTCGGGGCGGAAAACACCGAGAGATAAAGATCTCTCTGGCAGATAGATTTCCGCCGGGGGAATTCCTTCCCAGAGAGGGGAGACTATCGCCATCAACACCGTCATCAAGCTAGGCTTCATCGGGATCATCATCATCATCCACACCATCATCTCCACCAGCACCATCATCACCACTCCGTTCCTGCTGTAACAATTGTGTTGGATCTTGCATTAGTTCGTAGGGGAAACTTTCCCGGTGTTGATTACTATTGTAGTTGACGCTTGTTAGTGGAACCATTGGATTATTGTTTATGTTCAGATTGTTATCCATTATCATATCATATTTGATCTTGATCCATATGATGTCTTGTGAGTAGTTTGTTTAGTTCTTGAGGAAATGGGAGAAGTCATGTTGTTAGTAGTGAATCTGTGATGAGTTATTATTCAATGGTTTAGTATTTAAGTTGGGGTGCTATTATTCTAGTGGTGTAATGTGAACGTCGACTACATGACACTTCACCATTTATGGGCCTAGGGGAATGCATTGTGTATTTGGCTACTAATTGTGGGGTTGCCGACGTGATAGAAACTTGAACCCCCGTTAGGACACCTTTGCACAAGGGAGTGTAGGATCTCAGAGTTTAAGGTTGTGGTTAGATTTATATCTTAATTACTTTCCTGTAGTTACGGATGTTTGCAGGGGGGTTTAATCACAAGTATGTACTAGTCCTAGGAAGGGCAGTATGTTAGCACAGGTTCAACCACATAACACTTACAAACACCAGAGAAGAGTACTCAGCTATTTGAAGCGAAAGCACTTGACAGAATTCCCACGTGTCCTCGAGAACTTTTGGTCCTTATAAGTATTTCCACCGGCTTGTCCTTTGATAAGAAAGGATTGGCCACTTGTTCCATTTGTTAGTTACTTCTGTTACTTGCTCTTTGCTTTGTTTCCTTGTCAGAAAACAACTAAAAATCCGTTTTCTAAGTATTCACAGGGCTTTCCTACTCCATACCACTGTTCATCACCTTCTGCTCCTTGTTGGGATCGACACTCCTATTTACCGAAAGTACTACGATACACCCCTATACTTGTGGGTCATCAAGACTATTTTCTGGCGTCGTTGCCAGGGAGTGAAGCGCTATTGAAGAGTGGAACTGGTAAGGGAATTGTGAGTATTGCTTTTTGTTACTGCCTGTTACTTTGTTTCCAATATGAATAACCCACTTGGTTTTTTGTTTGGGAAAACTACTACCACTTCTATGGTAGTAGATGAACCACCGCCTATTGAGATAGATCCTTTTAAGATACCTGTGAGTATTGTTAATCGTGTCATGGATAATTATTATTTTGGGGATGGAACTATCCATCCTGATGATCACTTGCTCTATATCCATGAATTATGCGGGTTGTTTAAGTGTGCAGGTATCACAACTGAACATGTGAAGAAGAAGTTACTCTCCATATCCTTGAAAGGGAGAGCTGAGGCATGGTATAAGCTGCTAAAGAATGGACAATCCATGGAATGGGAGGAGATGGCATCTCCCTTTTACTCTAAATTTTGTCCTCCCAGTGAAATCCAAAAGGATAGAAGTCTTATATATAACTTTTGGCCTCTTGATGGAGAAATTACAGCTCAAGCTTGGGGGAGATTGAAGCTGCTAATGCTTAAATGTCCTATTCATGAACTCCCTAACAATATTATTCTCAATAACTTTTATGCTAGGCTTTCTCTTCAGGATAAAGGTTTATTAGATGCTTCGTGCGCTGGGTCGTTCACAAGTATGAAAGAAGAAGCTAAATGGGATCTCTTAAACCGTATTCAAGATAATACCGAGGCTTGGGAGAATGACAAAGGAAGAAAGTCATGTATAAACTATGATTATGAGTGCATTAAATCTTTTATGGCTACTGATAACTTACGTGATATTAGCAATAAGTTTGGGAATGTTCTTGTGGAATGTTTTAATGCTTTTGCTTCTTACATTGAGATTCCCAAGAAAGAGTGGGACAAGTACCATTCTCCTTATAAAGACATTGTTACCCACGTTCCTGCTAGTATAGAGGTTTGTACTGTTGATCCTATTTTGCCTGAACCTTATGTTGAGAAGATCCCTTTTCCCTCCAAGGTAAGGGAACACTCTATTTTGGCTAATGTGGTTAGCAAAAGCGCAAATAAAACTGTAGGTTCCGATGAGCTTATCGTTATCGAGCCTGTAGTAGCTATTGTGAAAGATCTTGTCACTAGAAATATAGAGGATGAGTATATTTTCTTCTGTGAAGACGCTTATAATACTATCTCTCATCCTAGTAAGGCTAGAAAATCTAGTGTTCATGTGCTCTCTGTTAAAACTGGTGATCATTGCTACTATGGTTTATGTGACATTGGTACTAGTTCTAGTGCTATTCCTTATGAGCTTTACAGGGAAATTATGCATGAGATTGGTCCTTGTGAGCTTGAAGACATTGACGTGGTTATTCACCTTGCCAATAGAGAACAAGTTTGCCCCATTGGTATTGTAAGAGATGTGGAGGTCCTTTGTGGTAAGATTAAATATCCTGCTGATTTACTAGTACTTGGTAAAGAAGCTAGTAAAACCTATCCTATCATCTTTGGTAGACCCTTCCTTAATACTTGTGGGGCTATCATAGATTGTAGGAAGGAAAAAGTTTTGACTAAGTTTGCTGGAGAACCTTATGAGTTTAATTTTTCTAAATTTGCCAAAACCCCTTATGAAAATGAATTACCTGATGAGGATTTCAAGGTTGAACAACTGTCTTCTATTTCTCTTGCTCCTAACAATGCTTTGCAGCAGTTCATGGAAGATCATGAAAGTGATGCCTTTATGAAAGAAAGAGATGAGATTGATGAGGTTTTCCTTCGTCAGCCTGAGTTCTTAAGCATAATTTACCTGTGGAAGATTTGGGTACCACACTACCACCCAAAGGGGATCCTTTTTTCGAATTAAAACCTTTACCTGATGATCTTAAATATGTTTATCTTGATGATAATAAGATATATCCTATTATTATTATTTCTAAACTTTCAGGAAAGGAAGAAGAAAGGCTATTGGAGGTATTGTAGAAGCATCGAGGAGCTATGGGTTATACTCTTGATGATTTAAAAGGAATTTCTCCCACTATATGTCAGCATGCTATTAAATTGAGCCTGATGCGAAACCAATTGTTGAGCACCAGCGCCGTCAAAATACTAAAATGAAGGAAGTGGTAAGAAATGAGGTATTAAAACTCCTTGATGGTGGTATTATTTATCCTATTGCTGATAGTCAATGGGTTAGCCCTGTTCATTGTGTTCCCAAGAAAGGAGGAAATATTGTTGTGCCTAATGAGGATAATGAGCTTATACCCCAGAGAGTATTGGTTGGGTATAGAATGTGCATTGATTTTAGAAAGATTAATAAAGTTACTAAGAAAGATCATTATCCTTTGCCCTTTATTCATTAAATGCTTGAGAGGTTGTCCAAAAAGACTCACTTTTGCTCTCTTGATGTTTATTCTGGGTTTTTTCAAATCACTGTGAAAGCACAGGACCAGGAGAAAATAATTTTCACTTGTCCTTATGGTACTTATGCTTATAGGCGTATGCCTTTTGGTTTATGTAATGCTCCAGCTACTTTTCAGAGATGTATGTCTGCTATCTTTCATGGTTTTTGTGAAGAAATTGTGGAGGTTTTCATGGACGATTTTCCGTCTATGGAACTTCTTTTGATAACTGTTTGCACAACCTTGATAAAGTTTTGCAGAGATGTGAAGAAACCAACCTTGTCCTTAACTGGGAGAAACGTCATTTCATGGTTAATGAAGGAATTATTCTTGGACATAAGATCTCTAAAAGAGGCATTGAAGTTGACAGAGCCAAAGTTGAAGCAATTGAGAAGATGCCTTGTCCTAGGGATATCAAAGGTATTCGTATTATCTTTGGTCATGCTGGTTTATATAGGATATTTATTAAAGATTTCTCCAAAATTTCAAAGCCCCTTACTAATCTTCTCCAAAAAGATGTACCTTTTGTTTTTGATGATGATTGTAAGGAAGCTTTTGAAACTTTGAAGAAAGCTTTAACAACTGCTCCTATAGTCCAACCACCTGATTGGAGTTTTCCTTTTGAAATCATGTGTGATGCTAGTGACTTTGTTGTGGGTGATGTCCTTGGACAACATGTTGACAAGAAGCTGAATGTTATTCATTATGCTAGCAAGACTCTAGATGCTGCTCAAAAGAATTATGCTACTACTGAAAAATAGTTCTTAGCTGTAATCTTTGCTTGTGATAAGTTTAGACCTTATATTGTTGATTCTAAGGTTACTATTCATACTAACCATGCAGCTATTAAGTACCTTATGACAAAGAAGGACGCTAAGCCTAGGCTTATAAGGTGGGTGTTGCTTTTGCAAGAGTTTGATCTGCATATTGTGGATAGGAAAGGTGTTGATAATCCTGTTGCTGATAATTTATCTCGTTTGGAAAACATTTCTTTTGACCCTTTGCCTGTTAATGATAATTTTCCAAATGAGCAGTTAGCTGCAATAAGGGTAAGTCCACATGAAAATCCTTGGTATGCTGATTATGCTAACTTTATTGTTTCCAAGTATTTTCCTGCAACCTTTACAGCCCAGCAAAGGAGGAAATTCTTCTATGATCTAAGTCATTACTTTTGGGATGACCCACACCTAGATAAAGAAGGAGTCGATGGCATTATGAGAAGGTGTGTTCCCGAATTTGAACAACAAGAGATATTGAGAAAATGTCATGGCAGTGCTTATGGAGGACATCATGCTGGGGATAGGACTGCACATAAGGTTTTGCAATCTAGATTTTATTGGCCTACTCGTTTTAAAGATGCAAGGAAGTTTATCTTATCCTGTGATGAATGCCAACGAGTAGGTAACATCTCTAGACGCAATGAAATGCCTATGAATTATTCTCTTGTTATTGAACCTTTTGAATGTTGGGGATTCGACTTTATGGGGCCTTTTCCTCCTTCAAAAGGGTATACTCATATTCTTGTTGATGTTGACTATGTTACAAAGTGGGTAGAAGCCATACCTACAAGCAGTGTTGATGGTAAGACCTCTTTGAAAATGCTCAAAGATGTCATTTTCCTAGGTTCGGTGTACCTACAGTTGTGACACCCACGGGATCAGGGCCAAACAAATCCCAGGCCTCCGTCTAACATAAGCTTAACCTTGAGCTCGAGGATATCCAGTGAAGAATCGGTAACACAATAGTGACCCTACGACACAAAATTTATTACAGCAAGCTCATAACTGAGCAGAGAACCAAATAATTACAAGCAGAGGTCACTGACCACAAACATCAAACAACGAAAGGAAAATTATGCTATTAAGTATAGCAAACTTAACAAATGGCCTAAGAGGCCTGAAGCATAACGATGACGTCCCATCCCATAGATTCCAGGCTGCCGGCCGGGAACCCCAAGCTACTCGTCGATGTCGATGTAGTACCAAACCGATCTCCAGGGAATACTTACTCTGCCAAAAGTATCAACAAAGCAAGGGTGAGTACAAGGTGTACTCCGCAAGACTTATGGCTGGTGGAGTTGTTTTGCATAAAGCCATCTTTTTTTATAAAACAAGAGAGAGAAGAAGCTCGTCTAATTAGAGTATTTTATAAAGGGATAAGAAAACGACATCTCCGAAATATTGATCATCATCTTTTGATATCCACTGAATCATCATCTTCTACCAACTAGGATCACCCCCTCGTACCCATGAGGAAGCATCCTTAAGCACACGTTGATCTACCAAGTTTTACAATAATGTTATAGTTCTCTATGATCTCACATCCGTTCCCAAGTCGTCCATAACCGTGGACACGGCTTTCCGAAAGATTATTACCCTGCAGGGGTGTACAACTTTACCCACACGTACTAACCTTCTCTTAATGCCACTTAAGATTAGCCTCTTCCTTGGAAGGCCGGCAGAGGGTGGTTAGACACGACCTTTACCTTGCTTTCATCGAGACCATGAGTCACGCAATAAGTATGATTCCGCTGTAACAGGTCAAATCCCGAAGCCGGTACTTAAATATGTGAGGCGAGGTTGGTTTACTAGGGGCGCCATCAACCCCAAGCAACCGCGTCCACGCTTCCCTACCTGTTATGAATGCACCTCCTTCACCTCCTCTTTCAAAAACATTCTCAATGCGTATGTCGAATGGAACGCCCGAACTATGTGACTCATGGAATCTACTAGGCAAGTTAGTCAATCAGGGGGTCCCCATTTACCCCGTGTGGTTGTACGCTCGTCTTGGCTCAAGAGGCAAGAACTCGGGTCCTAGTGGTGGCGAGCATGGGACTGCAAAACCCATATCCCACCGTGGCCTCCCATTCAAGCCTTAGCATGTTTAAACTCATATCACCTCTGATCTCATCTCATCACGTTCTCCTATCATATTATATTCTCTGCATCTGATACATCATCTAGATGAACCAGCACTGATAGCTATGCATGGCTAAGCGGGACACATATAATAGCTCTAGAAGTGCACACAAGCCAAACCTAGTTATGCTAGGAGCAGTGGATCAGGTAATATAAGCTCAAAGGGAGTATGCAACATATAGGATACTCTATCTATCAATAAAAGACCATAGTAGAATCGTATGCAACATGGCATAATTGAAATGCTTTCAAAATCATAGGATTATATCATGGTGGGGCTATGCTTGCCTTTGCCGGTTGATAACCAATAAGCAGATCTTTGGACATCTGGTACTTGACTTGATTATAGTTGGTCAAGTATTGTTCGTCGATCTTCGATCTTCGTCGGTGTTGATCTCGGTCTTCAGTCTTGATCTTGATCTCGCTATCGTATTCTACCAGGAAGAACCAAACACTAGAAATAAGATGGGAAACAATCAACACATGGCATCGATGCAATGCTCAAGCAAGTATGATGATATGGCAAGTTTAATTGTATTGAATTTAAACCCTAAAACATGCTCTACAATTTAATCGGGGTTCCGAGGGGTACAAACCCTAACTCGGGGAATCTTCGGATGTATATAAGAGGGGTTTGTTTGTTCTTCTAATTAAACTTGTCATTTAAGTTGCTTAACAATGCATGATTATAGCTTATATAGATAACTCTCATTTTATGAACATTTTGATATATTATTTGTATTTTTCTGACTTATGAATCAAAATTTATTGATTTTACAAGATTTAAACCAATTTCTGGAATTATTAAGGCCTTTTTAAAATGATTTACTGCACCATACTGACATCATTACTACGGCCAGGTATTTTGTTACCGCATTTAAACCTACCCACAGTGACTGATAGGATGGGCCCTAGGCCACCTCGGCCTCCACGTGGGTAGGTGGGACCCACAGGGGGTTTGACTGGGCTGACCTGCGTCGGCTGACATCACGATGATGCAAGCATGACGTCCACACAGTGGTTGCTCTCAGATCGACGACGGTGACGGTGATTGGGCACCTGCGGGCGAGCGGGACTCGTGGCGTTGGATGCAGTGCGGCACGGGCTTCCTATTGGTGGCGGAGCCGCCAAGAAACGGTCGCCGGAACAGTGGCTGGAGTGGTGACTGGCGGCAATGGCCGGCGAGCTAAGACGCGGGGACGACCCAGAGAAATAGGAGGATGGCGGAGGGGTGCATGAGCACCGTGAGCTCACCCTGAGCATGAAGCACGTGACGGAGAGGCCGGAGGAGGTCTATGGCGACAACGCGGTCGAAGGGGGTAGTCGTAGGAGGCAGGGAAGAAGGAGTCGCAAGCGTTGATTGAAGTCATGGGGCATCAAATTCCTTCAATGGGGTTGCTCAGCACGGCGATGCGGATCTTCCAGCGGGCTCAACACAGCGAGGGGAGGCTGGGGATGGCAAGGCACCGACGAGGTCTGGGCTAGGGTTTCGGGACCTCGTGGGAAGAAAGGGAGAGAGCGCTGGGGGAGAAGTGAGAGGATAAGGGAGAGGGAGGCGTTCTCGGTGGTCTTATCCTTCCTCCAGGTGGCGGTGGGGATCGCGGCGCGGCCGGCGTCATCGGGCGGTAGAGGCGGTGATAGCCAGCTGCTTCACTACAGCGAGGAAGACGACGAGGGGGAAGGAGTGAAGCGGTACGGGCTAGTTGGGCCGCGGCTGGGCCTACTGTGGGCGCACTGAGTGACGAGGAGAGGAGGGAAAGAAGAGAGACAGGCTGGGCTGGGCCTCATTTGCGACTGGCTCTGTTTTTATTTTGTAAAAGTTTTTCTCTTTTTCTGTTTTTGTTTTCTCTTTGTAATTCCAAATACAAAACTGTTTTGGACATTTCAAAAAATGTCACAGGGTTTTATAAAGATTTAAAATACTATGGGGCCCTCGTAACCAATTGGGCTCCATATTTTGGTACTTTTCAAAATATAAAACCATTTGAATTGTTTTAAAATAGAGGGAGAGAGTAGGGTTTAGGGTTTTCACTTTATTTCTTTGCATGTATTTTTTTAGAGATGATGCTAATGATGCACAATCAAACCCTAATTATTATTTAACTAAAACTAGGGTGTTACAGCTCTATCCCTCCCCCTTACGAGAATCTCGACCCGAGATTCCAAAGGTAGGAAAAGAGACAGAGAGAGAAGGAAACAAGGTAACTCTAAGGGTAAGAGGGAAACACACTAAACAACACACTGAGTATCTCATGGTCAACTCATGGATGGAGTGTTTAGAAACAACTCTGAGATGACAAACATGAAACACATCAAGGTAACAGAGGAACAAGAGAAGAAGGTTTCAAGTTGTTAGAATACTGGTCTTCATAAGAATTGAGACCAGGGAGCTTACAGGAGGTTTTGAAGCTTCTGAAAAAGAAGGCTTCCAACAGAAAGAATATAACCATAGACTTCGACAGATGAACCTCTACTAAACGACTTCAGTAGAGATTTCAGGTTGGAGAGATATGGATCAACAAAACCAAGCTGTTGAGCTACTTTTGAAACAGAAGGGACACTTTTTCGTTCAACGGAAGGCCAAGACAGAAAGTTTGTTTTGTGGCGAGGACTCATGAGAGTTGCAAGAAACATGTAACAAAAGAAGCTTCAGATTACCAAAATCATAGCCACTCTAAAAACATGATTGAGAAAGCGAAGGAAACTCTTTATTCTTCCAGGTATACCAAAATCTTTGCCAAAGATTAGGGTATCACTTTACACCACTAAGATGAATTGGTAAGGAGATTCCTGATGACACGAGAAGAAAGAAACTTCATTCGCAGACTTCAATTATTTGGCACAACAAAACTCTTGCCAACATAAAAGGGTCTGGAGGATCGACCGAGAGACATTTAGCAGCACTACTTTAAATGTTCTCCTTGATGTTCAAGAAAGCAGACATCAAGTAAAGGTCAGACTTCGGATACAAAGGAAACCATAAGCATAACTTCTATAATACATCATAGAAGAAGCCTCATGAGGAGTGGTTGTCATTGCTGAATCAAGAGAATATGGCAAAAGGTCTTTCCGGCTAAGTGTGTCAACCATCTTAACGGATTTACAAAGATATCTATGTCAAAACCTTGAAGAACACCAACCATCATCGCTGCTTGAGATTCAGCTTTGGTTAGGCGAAATGATATTTCAGGCTCAACATGTCTGAATAGATAGTTTGCAACATTTACCCCAGAGGTAAATCTACTAGATTCTCAAGATATAGACTACAGTGTTAAGCTCCAGAAGAATGAGCTAGATTGCTAGACCCATGTATTTAACAACTTGTCGATATACAATTGCACATACATAAAGTACTATAAAACCACACGTGTGTCTTTAATATAAAAGGGATAACTCTTCTCGAATTCACAGCGACTTCTTTCAACATTTGCTCATGAACCAGAGAAGATTACTTCTAACATCCAGAACACATACTTCGAGATAAGTCAAACACGGTTCTCGAATTTTTCCAATATTAATGCCAAATGTTCCATATGAATTTTGTCTAGCATGGAGAATATACGGATGTCATTGATGGGCTCAACAACAAAATTACCAAGACACTCCATTAAGATGGAATCATATGTTGCTTGAACCACGCAACAATATTGGTCAGACCAAAAACATGAAGATGTACTCAAGTGAAACATCACAAGTAGAAACACCATCAAGATAGTCCTTGGAACTGAGTTTAATTTGACGATAACCCAAATTAAATCAAAAGAGGGGAAGATAACATATCCACAAAGGAAATATTATCATTCTTCAACACGAACAAAACTAGACATCCCTTGAAGAAGGAAAAGAGTTGGATAAAACTTTTGTCTTACAACTCTCCAAGTTGTTGTTTAAGCTCAACCAACTAGTTCAGGGGTATCCAGTACATATCCTTGGAAAAAAGAGCAGTTCAGAGAACTTTCTTGCTCAAGAACCTGACAACACGGTCATGCGGCAACAAGGCGATACTTCTAGAAATACATATTGTCACATCCCAAGATTTTCCAAATCTTGTAATGTGAAAATTGATTAAACAAAATAATTTTTGTTGAAAATCAGGGTGAAAAGAAACTTTTGTTTCTAAAAGGAAACTTAAAATCCCATCTTGGACAAACTTTGGCTAAAAGTTTGAATTCAACAAAAATCCAAATCAAAGGAAATGCATTCCTCAATGAATGTATCTGGAAATCTGAACACTAGGAAAATAAATCCAAATCCTAAACCTTAATGGAAGGAAATCATTTTCCAAGTTATCTCCAAATCCATGGATTTGATCCATACCAAAGTTGATCAACAAATATTCTCAAAGGATCAAGAAAAGACCATAGAGATTGGTTTCACTTAGTTTGAAACCATAGACAAAATCTTGTGAATATATTGAGATAAAGAAATGGAATTTCCAAAGCCATTAAAGCCCTCATCTAAAATCCATACCTTTTGGTGAGCAAATAATCCTAAAGGGATTTATAAAGATAAACATTTAATAAAGGAAAAATAAATTATTTTGGAAATACTATTTGGATCTTTTAATAAAAGACTTTGTTTTCAAATGAAAAGGTGAGCCAAATTAATTTTGGCCAAACTTTTGTAATAAAATATTTTGTTTTGATAAAATGAGTAAAAGTTTATTTAAATAAAATAATAAGGATTTAAATATCCAATTTTATTTAAGTAAAGGCTTTTCCCATTTTAAATGAACACCAAGTATTTTATTACTACTTTGAAATCTTTTATTAAAAGGTTTTGCTTTGATTAAAATGAGTAAAGGATTATTTAAATAAAACAATAAGGATTTAAATATCCAATTTTATTTAAGTAAAGGCTTTCCCATTTTAATTAAAACACCAAAACTTATTTATTTATTTATTTAAATAAGTTTCCAAGTATTCTTTTATTTTTCAAATAAAACCTTCTGATTTGGTTTTGAAAAATAATTGGATTTCAAATGGAAATTTTATTAAATAAATCAAACACTATTAATAAACTAAAGATCCATTTTATTTAATTATTAAATGGATCCTAAAATAAATATAAAATATTTTTTTTTATTTTGAGATTTGGATTATGTTGAAAAACAGAACCAAATTCAAGTACAAAGTTGAGTGTTTTGTTTGAATTGTTTGAACCTTGTTTGGTAATTGCTTGAATAATTGATTGAAATTCAAAACAGAAAAAGAATTAGAAAAAGAAAATAAGGCAGACAGAAAAAAAATAGTGGAAACAGGCCTAGCCCACTAAGCCAGTCCAGCCCAGCTCCCTTTTCCCCCCGAAGAAACCTTTTCTCACTCAGAAACTGACCCATTCAGTCACAGACAGCCTGGCCCCTCTTCTCCCTCCCTCATCCCACTGACCAGTAGGCCCGACAAACCCGAGCGAACCGTTTTCTTACCGCGGACTGAACCCACGCAGCCAATGACAAGTGGACCCCTCCCTCCTTTCTTTTCCCACTGAACAGAGGACCCCACTAGCCCTGTTCATCGTCCTCCCCGCGACCCCGTCTCCCCCAGACTTCGCCGGCCGTTTCTGCCCGTTGAAAGCTCGCATAAATTCGAGTTACTGCCGCGTTTATTCAGTCCAGCGACAACGCCTATTTAACCACCTCCCTCTCCTCTGTCATTTCCCACAGACATCGCCTCCCCTCTTCCCCTAGGCTGCCTCCATTTCTCTCTGTACCGCCGCAGCTCAGACCACCGTCTCCGAGCAATTCCGGCGAAACCAGACCTCCCCTTGCCTCATTAACCACGCACCCCTACTCCACACTCCCTGGCGCTTTTGCCCGTGCCTTCCATTCATCCGCAGGAGCACCAGAACCCCTACTCCAACAAGCCCCGAGCCAGCGCCGCCATCTGCTCCAACTACGGCGACATTTCCCGGTAAAACCAGACCGCCCCTCTCCTCCTTCTTCACGCTCGCATCACCGATGTACCTTTGCTAGTCTTACAGTGCTTTTTGTTTGCCTTCTCGTGAACTGCAGCAACGCCTCATCGTTAACCTGAGCGCCACCGTCTATCTGCAAACTCCGGCGACCCTTCTGGTAAGCACAAGACCACCCCGACCCCTTTCGTTCACGCACACGACTCCGTCTCGATCTTGCGCATCTAACCGAGCCTTCTTTTCGCTTCGGAGAGAACCACAGCAACGTCCTCGACAGCAACCGGAGCCAACCGCCACCGTTCCCAACTCCGACGAGGAATTGCAACTACCTCTGAGCGCCCCTTGTCAAGCCAGCAGTACCCTGAGCTTCACCGTGACCCCCTGAGCCCGGTGAGCATGCCCTCTTTCTCTCTCGCTTCCTGTATTGCCGGCACCGTCATCGACCGACGACTCCGCCGCCGCTAGCCACCGCAGCGCCGCCCACTTTACGTCGAGCCTGCCGCAGCCGTTCGATCCAGATCCATCGGACACGATTAGTTCACTTACCGCGAAGAGGTACGCGCCCTGTGCCGTGCGATCTGACTTAAGCTAACGTTCCACAGAGCCGATCCGGCCTAACCGGTACCGGCCAATCACAGCGCAACGCGTGGCACTAGATCTGTTTAAAAGAGATTTGAAAACAGAAACTTTTGCCATTTTCAAACCCATGTATCTTTTGATCCACACGTCCAAATTTTACAAATTTGATGTCGTAGGAATCAGCAAGACAAACCCTAGCCAACCCTGCCCTTAGTTTAGCAAATAGTATCTGTTAACTTGTTTAACTTTGCAGATTCTTTTGTGTGCTTGCTAACATTAGAAAAATTGTTTAAAAATGATTTTAAGGTTAAAACCTTTGCAAATTGGTTTGTGGTGACCTTACTGACCCTAGAGACCAACCCCTGTTTTTGAAGATGATTTTGGAAAGGTTTAGAATGGATTAATTAGCTTAGTCCATTTCTAGCCAAACAAAACTAAAAGATTTTGGTTATGAAAATGTTTTTGTAAAGGAAACTTTGGGAAAATGTTTTGGACCAAGCCTACTGACCCAAACACCAAGTTTTGCAATAGCAACTCAATTGGTGAAAACAAAATCTTTGATTTAAAACCATTTCTAGTCAAATAGAAATGTGGTTTCTTATCAAAAATGATTTAGGAAGAAAACCTTTGGAAAATGATTTGTTTTAAACCCACTAACCCCAAACCCCAAGTTTGTGATTGAAAACATACTTGGTGAACCCTATAGGCTAATGCCTTAGTGAAACCCTCTTGCTAATAACTTTGCCACTTTGGTAAATGACCAATTTGGATCTTACAAAGTTTAGGAATCTAATAGAGACCCTCTTTGCAAATGACTTTGCCACTTTACAAAATGACCATTAGGTGTACCCAAATGTCTATGACCCACTAGGAACCACTTTTTCAAACAAAGCAAAGCTTGGCATGCTTGCATGCATTACTTTGACTTTGCCATTTTGGTAAATGACCAATTTGGAACTTACAAAGTTTAGAAGCCTAGTAGAGACCATCCTTACAATAGAACCAACCTTTGCATGCTTATGCATGACTTAGATCCCATTACTTTGTGTGTAAGAAATTGTTTGTTTGACTTTGGTTTGGAATGTGAATTGAATTGTGTTTGCTTGATTGGCTTGTAGTGAAGTGTGAGACTAGCAAGATCAAGGAGTGAACCTATACCCTATACCAAAAAGGCAAGTGATACTTCATACTATCTATCCCATTATTTTCACTATGCATTAGTGTTTTTGCTAAGTAAAACTTGCATGGTTTTTATTTTGCTAAGTGTAGACCTTGCTATAGTAGTACCTAGTAAATGAAACCTTAGTGGAAATCTTCCTAAGTTAGGATTCCTATTACTATCAAGCTTAGCCTAGCTACTAGAAAACAAGGGTGGTTTATATATATATTCACACTATGAAAAATATTCTAAGTCTGAGGACTTGTGTTTTGTTTAATAAAACAACTAAGTAAATGAATCACCTGGGTGGAATGGAAGGAATGGTTTGTGTTGAGTGGTTCACAAGGCCCATGTTTATGGTTTACCTTAGTGTATCTCACTTGTGGATGGCCACCCAGGAAACAAAGAGATTTGAGATGTCAAATGTTGAGAAGCTTCGAGTGTAACCACTTGGCAATATGGGCTCTGCCATGATCATATAGGTTGCAAGAACTTAGCCATATGGACAGTGGGTGGTAGTGTTTGATAGGTTGGAACGCGTCCATGATGGTCTAAGGGAAAGCTTCTGAAAGATCTTGTCTTGGGAAACCAAGTCTTGTGGGGAAAGTGCACCACCTCTACAGAGTGTAAAACCTAAGTACTTAGCCATGTCCCTGGTAAAGGACAATTTGAGCATCAAGACATGGAAGCAATCAAGAATCTCATCACTCCAATTTCTAAATTAAAACTTGTGGGTGAACAAGGGTTGTGTGAATTTCTTCAATCTTTGATGGAGAGATGGCTTGGTACAAGGATCTCAAAATCTTAGATTGGGAAAATTGTTTTTGCCAAGCAAATCTTCAGTCTTTGATTGGCAGATGCCCTGAGTGGATCTTCAGTCTTTGATTAGTAGATGTCTTGGAAAGTTTTTGCCAAACAAAACTTAGTATTTTCAAAATGATAGGGAAAAATCTATTTTGAGCAATGCAAGCCTCAACTCCACTTAGCCAAATGCATATAGATGTTAGACTCCACTATACTACCAAAGTATCACTTGCCAATACAATTCAAATGTATTGACCCTTGTGGCTGTAACTTGTAATGTTGCAGGTTTGTTTGATTTTAGTGAAGATTGATTGATTAGGATTACAAAGTCTACAACCAACATCTGCCTGTGGCACTTTGAAGATGAAGGACCCAAGACTATAGTTATTCCGCTGCAATGTAATGTAATAGCCATATGAGCTATGTATGATGTAATAAAACTATGTTATTCCAGGTTATAAAGTTGAATTATGACCTTTGTTTCTTGATATTACATCTGAACTGTGGATGCTAGCTATTGATCCAGGGACTAGCATTGTAAACACAGGGGACCCTACCTTATTAAAGGCAGGGGATGCTACACATATAGAATACCACGAACCACCGATATGTCACTTAGTTCGAGAGGAAACTTGCTTTACAAGACAAGAAGACATAGTCTCAGAGCGTCGACACGAGCCTAACTCTTTGACCGAAGAGATTGTACCAGAGTAACGGACTTGGTAGCACAATCAAACTTCGCTTAGTGATAGGTATAACCAATTACGCTAAGAATGACACAAATGTCCTTAGAGTTCAAAACAATAATAATTGCTAAGAATTCTCGAATAACCACATTATTACGCACACGCAACATTCATGAACAAGAAAGCTCGAGGAAGGATGGGTAATTATGTGTAAGAGCATCACTTCATTAAGGGGTCATGGAACTCAGCACGACCTCTTAGTGTAAAAGAGTGTGATACGTTAAGGCAGAAAAGATGAAAGACACTCAATGTCTCTTGATCTGCGGATTACAACACTTTGACCTGGTCCTGGATATGACGAGGTACTGGAGTTTGTTTGTCCTGACATCCCGAAATGGTTTGTCTTGATGGACCACAAGAGTATCTTGCTTCGGAAGACATCGATGCACATTTACTACTTGGCTACCAACGGGTAGACAACAGTCGGAAAACAACAAGGGAGAAAGAACATGCTCAGGATAGAATCCCGAGATGTGGATGCATAAGTTAACAACCTTCCGAAAACCAATGCAGAGAAGGGTAAAGTGTGGCAGAGTCACGAGTATAGATGTGAGACTCTCGAGGAGTACTCTTGTCGTGATCTATTTGGTTCCATTAAAGAACATCTGCCATAGCATGTGGTAGGGGAAGTCCTTAGTTGTCACAATTCAGTCGCGACAAAGACCACAAGCTTGAAGGCTAGAATTGTAGTACCAGCCATCCTGAGGTAATGTGTAAACATTAACAACAGGGTTCAAAGGAATGGATCTTGGGTTAAAGGTCAGCTTCATGTACAAGATTCACTACACCAGAATCCAGCACAATCAGGGATCTTAGGTTCAAGTCCAAGGGTTAAATCCCAAAGAAAGGAGTAACTACTACTTGAGTGACTTAGCGTTCACTACAAGGTATTAATCACAAGGTAGCTTCCAAGAGAAGAAATGACTTCCGAAGTACCCAAACAAATGAAAAGGAGGCATACGAGGCGAAAGGAAACCTCGAATCCTAGAACAGAACACTGTGGAACCAACAATTCAATATCGTGGATCCAAAAGATAGAGAGATCATGATAGAAAGGAATCTCTCAGATGAACAGGAGCAAAGGGAACAAGGAATACACAAACACACACAACTCTAGAGAACTCAACACTACGTCCACTGGCTTAGAAACGACATGCCCACAAGGCACCTAAGCTTTGAAAGACTAGACGAGATATCAAAACTTTTCAAAGTCAACACAAGATAAGATGACCCAGAGTTAGAACGAAACTAGTATGAAGAAAAAGAAGCATAATAGAGTTTTCACAAATACTTTTCAACTTTTAAGATAGTTTTTCACAAACACTAGACTCAACATCGACCAATAGCAAGGTTTTCCTACGGTCAGTACTTCTCTGATACCAAAACCCATGACACCCCCGGGATCAGGGCTAAACAAATCCCAGACCTCCATCTAACATAAGCTTAACCTTGAGCTCAAGGATATCCAGTGAAGAATCGGTAACACAACAGTGACCCTACGACACAAAATTTATTACAGCAAGCTCATAACTGAGCAGAGAACCAAATAATTACAAGCAGAGGTCACTGACCACAAACATCAAACAACGGAACGCAAATTATGCTATTAAGTATAGCAAACTTAACAAATGTCCTAAGAGGCCTGAAGCATAACGATGACGTCCCAGCCCATAGATTCCAGGCTGCCGGCCGGGAACCCCAAGCTACTCGTCGATGTCGATGTAGTACCAAACTGATCTTCAGGGGACACTTACTCTGCCAAAAGTATCAACAAAGCAAGGGTGAGTACAGGGTGTACTCCGCAAGACTTATGGCTAGTGGAGTTTTTTTGCATAAATCCATCTTTGTTTATAAAACAAGAGAGAGAAGAAGCTCGTCTAATCAGAGTATTTTATAAAGGGATAAGAAAACGATATCTCCGAAATATTGATCATCATCTTTTGATATCCACCGAATCATCATCTTCTACCAACTAGGATCACCCCCTCATACCCATGAGGAAGCATCCTTAAGCACACATTGATCTACCAAGTTTTACGATAATGTTATAGTTCTCTATGATCTCACATCTGTTCCCAAGTCGTCCATAACCGTGGACACGGCTTTCCGAAAGATTATTACCCTGCAGGGGTGTACAACTTTACCCACACGTACTAACCTTCTCTTAATGCCACTTAAGATTATCCCTCTTCCTTGGAAGGCCGGCAGAGGGTGGTTAGACACGACCTTTACCTTGCTTTCGTCGAGACCATGAGTCATGCAATAAGTATGGTTTCGCCGTAACGGGTCAAATCCTGAAGCCGGTACTTAAAGATGTGAGGCGAGGTTGGTTTACCAGGGGCGCCATCAACCCCAAGCAACCGCGGCCACGATTCCCTACCTGTTATGAATGCACCTCCTTCACCTCCTCTTTCAAAAACATTTTCAATGTGTATGTCGAATGGAACGCCCGAACTATGTGACTCATGGAATCTACTAGGCAAGTTAGTCAATCAGGGGGTCCCCATTTACCCCGTGTGGTTGTATGCTCGTCTTGGTTCAAGAGGCAAGAACTCGAGTCCTAGTGGTGGCGAGCATGGGACTGCAAAAACCACATCCCACCGTGGCCTCCCATACAAGCCTTAGCATGTTTAAACTCATATCACCCCTGATCTCATCTCATCACGTTCTCCTGTCATATTAGATTCTCTGCATCTGATACATCATCTGGATGAACCAGCACTGATAGCTATCCATGGCTAAGCGGGACACAGATAATAGCTCTAGCAGTGCACACAAGCCAAACCTAGTTATGCTAGGAGCAGTGGATCAGGTAATATAATCTCAAAGGGAGTATGCAACCGATAGGATACTCTATCTATCGACAAAAGAAACCACAGTAGAATCGTATGCAACATGGCAGAATTGAAATGCTTTCAAAATCATAGGATTATATCATGGTGGGGTTATGCTTGCCTTTTCCAGTTGATAACCAATAAGCAGATCTTCGGACATCTGGTACTTGACTTGATTATAGTTGGTCAAGTATTGTTCATCGATCTTCGATCTTCATCGGTGTTGATCTCGGTCTTCAATCTTGATCTCGATCTCGATATCGTATTCTACCAGGAAGAACCAAACACCAGAAATAAGAGGGGAAACAATCAACACATGTCCATCGATGCAATGCTCAAGCAAGTATGATGATATGGCAAGTTGAATTGTATTGAATTTAAACCCTAAAACATGCTCGACAATTTAATCGGGGTTCCAAGGGGTACAAACCCTAACTCGGGGAAACTCCGGATGTATATAAGAGGGGTTTGTTTGTTCTTCTAATTAAACTTGTCATTTAAGTTGCTTAACAATGCAGTATTATAGCTTAGATAGATAACTCTCATTTTTCTGAACATTTTGATATATTATTTGTATTTTTCTGACTTATGAATCAAAAGTTATTGATTTCTGGAATTATTAAAGCTTTTTTAAAATGAATTACTGCACCATGCAGACGTCATTACTACGGCTAGGTATTTTGTTACCGCATCTAAACCTAGCCACGGTCACTGATAGGATGGGCCCTAGGCCACCTCATCCTCCACGTGGGCAGGTGGGACCCAGAGGGGGGTTGACTGGGCTGACCTACGTCGGCTGACATCACGATGATGCAGGCATGACATCCACACAGCGGTTGCTCTTAGATTGACGACGGTGACACTGATTGGGCGTTGGATGCAGTGCGGCACGTGCTTCCTATTGGTGGCGGCGCCACCAAGAAACGGTCGCCGGAATAGTGGCTGGAGTGGTGACTGGCGGCAACGGCCGGCGAGCTAAGACGCGGGGACGACCCAGAGAGGTAGGAGGATGGCGGAGGGGTGCGTGAGCACCGTGAGCTCACCCTGAGCATGAAGCACGTGACGGAGAGGCCGGAGGAGGTCTGTGGCGACGACGCGGCCAAAGGGGGTGGTCGTCAGAGGCGGGGAAGGAGTCGTGGGCGTTGATTGAAGTCATGCAGCATCAATTCCTTCAACAGGGTTGCTCAGCACGGCGAGGCGGATCTTCCAGCAGGCTCGAAACAGCAAGGGGAGGCTGGGGACGGCGAGGCACCGACGAGGTATGGGCTAGGGTTTCGGGACCTCGTGGGAAGAAAGGGAAAGAACGCTGGGGGAGAAGTGAGAGGATAAGGGAGAGGGAGGCGTTCTCGGTGGTCTTATCCTTCCTCCAGGCGGCGGCGGGGATCGCGGCGCTGCCGGCGTCATCGGGCGGTAGAGGCAGCGACAGACAGCTGCTTCACTGCAGCGAGGAAGACGACGAGGGGGAAGGAGTGAAGCAGTACGGGCCAGCTGGGCCGCGGCTGGGCCTGCTGTGGGCGCACTGAGTGACGGGGAGAGGATGGAAAGAAGAGAGACAGGCTGGGCTGGGCCTCATTTGCGACTGGCTCTATTTTTATTTTGTAAAAGTTTTTCTCTTTTTCTGTTTTTGTTTTCTCTTTGTAATTCCAAATACAAAAAATGTTTTGGACATTTCAAAAAATGCCACAGGGTTTTATAAAGATTTAAAATACTATGGGGCCCTCATAACCAATTGGGCTCCATATTTTGGTACTTTTCAAAATATAAAACCATTTGAATTGTTTTCAAATAGAGGGAGAGAGTAGGGTTTAGGGTTTTCACTTAATTTCTTTGCATGCATTTTTTAGAGATGATGCTAATGATGCACAATCAAACCCTAATTATTATTTAACTAAAACTGGGGTGTTACAGCTATCTCATGACTGATGGAGGCTCCCATTTTATTCATGGGGGTTTTAGAAAAACTCTCTCTAAGTATGATGTAAACCTTAGAATAGCTTCAGCTTATCACCCCAAAACTAGTGGGCAAGTAGAACTTTCCAATAGGGAAATTAAATCTATCTTGCAGAAGACTGTAAATAGTCTAGAAAAAATTAGGCTAAAAAAGTTGAATGACGCTTTGTAGGCTTATAGAACTGCTTATAAAAATCCTATGGGTATGTCTCCTTACAAAATGGTCTATGGGAAAGCTTGTCACTTTCCTTTAGAATTAGAACAAAAACTTATTGGGCAGTGAAAGAGTTGAATAGACATTTTAGACTTGCTGGTGAGAAGAGACTGCTAGATTTAAGTAATCTAGATGAGTGGAGAGGGGAAGCTTACGAAAATGCTAGGCTCTTTAAGGAAAAAGTAAAAATATGGCATGATAGGAGAATTCTCAAAAGGGAATTCCATGTTGGTGAGAAAGTTCTTTTGTATAGGTCTCATCTCAAATTTTTTGCAGGGAAACTACTCTCCAAATGGGAAGGACCTTTTGTTATGAAGGAAGTGTACCGTTCAGGTGCCATAAAAATCTCTTCTCTGAAGGATGACACAACACATGTGGTTAATGGTCAAAGACTAAAACAAAATATTTCTGGAGATTCTTACAATGAATAAGTGGATGTCATTCAAATGGTGACTCCAGAAGAATTTATCAAGAACCAAACACCAGAATCTGCAGAGTTCGTCTATGAATAGGTAAAAGTGGTGAAAATAGAAGGTTCGTGAAACTCCAATCTTTTTATATTTTTGATGTTTTTAATACATAAGGGAAGTTACGGGACGAAACTGAAGAGGAAACGGAGCCCAGGGTGGACAAACCCACCCCAGGCGCGGGCCCGGCCTGGCCACGCCTGGAGGGGGTTTGACTCCCCCGAACTCCGTCTCCACTTCGTTTCCGTGTCAAAACTTTCCTTATGCATTGAATCTTTATAATATATAACCCCCCGGGTTCCCCGAGGTTCTTGCATCGTGTTCTCGTCGTGTTTTTGTTTTTGATCTGTTTCTGTCAGGAAAATTCTCAGATTTGGAGCCTCAATGTCTTCCTCTAGATCACCCACGGAGGACTCCTCTGCGGATGTCCTCAATCCGTACTTGTATGAGTTGAGGATATACCCCAAAGAGTTGATCCTCAAAGAGAGGAAGGTACGGATGAAATAAGTTCAAGGCCCTAAAGGAGAAGGCAACCTGGAAGACAGGATGCAAGCATTTGAACAAGAAGTTTCCAGGTACAAGAAGATGGCAGAACGCGAAGTGGATGTTATTCACAAGATAAGTTCAGAACTCATCACCAAGCATGAGAGAGAAGTTGCTGAGGTCCGTGAAGAGATCTTCTCACTCCATCAAACCACCAATCAATTGCAAGCGCAGCTCTATGACATACAAAATCAAAACTATGAGTATGAAGCTAGATTTGATCGCATTAGCTCTGCTGCTAGTTTCAGGATTGCAGAAACAAAGACATCCTTTTTGGATGGGGAACCATTGCCTTGGAAGTTTGATGATGACAAGAGACCACCACCACCGAAGGAGTAATTCATCATCAGGTTTGACATCCCCTTGGCTTGTTCCAAGCTTGGGGGAGTGCCACGGTATCACCACCATTATCTATTATCTTTTACCATTTTTAGTGGATTCATATCTGTGGTAGAGGGATTATCTTATAGTTTGGTTTGCATGTGGAAGTATCTCTCCTTTAGTTGATTATCTATGTATCCCTTGGTGTGAGTGCCTTTATTGAATATTAATGAGAAGTCTCATCTTTTACTTTTTGCACTTCTTATTTTTAGTTTGTAATCTCTATTATATGATGGATCTTGTTGTTTAGTATTGGCACCACTTTGGGATCATCAAGTGTATCTAAATTGGTTTTGGCAAACCAAGTTCTGGTCAAGTGGCTTTAGTTTGAAAGAAAAAGAAAGAAAGGAAAAAAGCTTACAGGTATTTGGTATCATTTGTTTTCTTTCTTGTTGGCTCATAGGCTTAGTATTCTTTATTTAAGATTCTTTTGTGTCTTCAAGGAAGATTGCATGTTTGGCTTTATTACTTGTGTGTTTGCTTGCTTCTTTCAACTCTTTTGCTTGCTACCCAGCCTTGCTAGCCAAAAACCTGTTTTGAGAAGGCATACTTCTCATGTTTCCGAAACCCTTTGAACCAAAAAAAAATTGCCACTTGTGTCCACCATATCTACCTAATAGCTATTGCTATTCCTAGTAAATTCTCAAGTTTCATCTACCTTTCAATTTAAAAAGTATTTTGTTATGTGAAAACTAGTTAGTAAAGCTCTCATGAACTTGATGGCACACTTTATTTACTTGCCCCTAATAGACTTGAACCATTGTGGACATCGAAGTTGTATATGCTTGCATCTATACGTTGGGATTAGCAGAACCGTGCTGTCACGAGGAATGTTTTCAATATTGCACTTGTACCTTGTCGTACATAGTTGATATCGTGCTCTTTTGTCTATGGATGTCAATAGTGTGAAATAAAGAGGGGACTTGTAAGTCCATGGAGTTTGTATTCTGTGTTAGAGAAATGCCTGGGCCGCTAGCCTAAGCCATGCTTAATCATGGTGGAAACTTGCAGCATCACCATAGTGAGTCATCTATGAAGCATCCTCAATAAAAAGATATATGCATAGTAAATAAAAAGATTGCTGAGATGCTCATTGTCTGCTTGCCTTGTCATTTTCGTTATGGAAAAGCTCATGTACCATGTGCAAGGGGTACCCCGTTGGCGGTTCTCAATGATATGCAAATACTTACAATGACAAGAACTTACCTGGACCCAAAGTTGAGTATGCATGAGGAGTGGCCCTCATATTCAAGGGACATGAGATTGCCAACTTATATTTCGTCAAGCATATACTCCAACTTTGTTCACTTTAACCTTAAACATATAAAGATGCTTATGATAGGGGCAATGAGGGCTCAAAGCTAGTAAGTACCATAATATTTTGGAAGATCTTTATGACTTGTAATCCCTGCTACCCTCTAAGAAGGGACCTTTCTCCCAGTTACCAGTTGAGTCAGTAAACCTACTTCCTCTCTATCTCCAACAAGCTTTTGAGTTGTTGTGTTTCAAGTATTCATATGGTGATTTATTCAATCATGTTCTTTATCTCCCTTGTTTGCACAAAACTCTTATCTATTGAGTATTACTTTGAAAGCCTTCACTTGTGAAAAAAAACCTCTTTGAGCAGAGTTTAAGGCTGTGGTTAGACTTATATCGTAGTACTTCTGATAAATAGGAGTGTCGATCCCAACGAGGAGCAGAAGTTGCTGAACAGTGGTATGGAGCAGGAAATCCCTGTGAATACTTAGCAAACAGATTTTTAGTGGTTTTCTGACAAGGCAACCAAACAAAGAGCAAGTAATAGAAGTAACGAACAAACGAAGCAAGTGGCCCAATCCTTTCTTAGCAAAGGACAAGCCGGTGGAAATACTTATAAGGACCAAACGTTCTCGTGGACACATGGGAATTCTGTCAAGTGATTTCGCTTCAAATAGCTGAGTACTCTTCTCTGGTGTTTGTAAGTGTTGTTTGGGTGAACCTGTGCTAACATATCGCCCTTCCTAGGACTAATACATACTTGTGATTAAACCCCCTGCAAACATCCATAACTACAGGAAAGTAATTAAGATATAAATCTAACCACAGCCTTAAACTCTGAGATCCTACGCTCCCTTGTGCAAAGGTGTTAAAAGGATCGTATGGGCACCTAGAGGGGGGTGAATAGGTGCTACTTAAAAATTTCTTCTATTTCAAATTATGGTTTGACAATAAGTTAAATTCTCTAGATAATGCAACTAAGGTGAATTTACCTATATGACAAATATACAATAGCTAACACAATACTAAGCAAGAACAAGTAAGTAAAGTGCGGTAAAGGATAGAAGTAACCAAAGAGGTGGACGTGGAGACACAAGGATTTGTTTCCTGTAGTTCCTTCCTTTTGAGGGGAAGTACGTCTACGTTTGGAGAGGGGGTGGTTTCAAACCACCAACGCCACGATAGGCCTCCCTTGTTCTCCGATGAATCTCACCCCAATGGGATCGATCCACCTTCCACTATATCGGCAACCTTCAAGGTGGAAGTCGACACCTTTACAAGTTTGGGGCACATATCCACAACTTAATTGGAGGCTCCCAAATACGATCAAGCTGTCAAGACAATCAAAGACAAGCTTGTAAGAACCAAATCAAAGTTAGGGTTTCCAATGAAACACTAGATCTTGGGGGCCCTCAAGTGAATGAGGGGGAAATGAAGATCTCTCTTGGTGAAGCTGTAGATCAAGGCCTCCTCCTTCGATTCTCCAAAGATCAATGAGTTTGGATGGTTGGATGAAGAGATCTTGTAGATTTGGTGGCTGTAATGGAGTTTGTGTTCTTGAGCAGCTCGAGCAACTGGAGGAAGAAGATAAGGGTCCCTTTTTATAGGCAGCTCCCTCCATGAACCGTTTTTTGACCGTCGGGGAAAAGTCAGAACGGAGACTCCGGTCTGTAGACCGGATACTCCGGTATACACCGGAGATTCCGGCCAATCTCCGGACCAGCCTCCGGACCACCCATCTGAATGACCCAGGCCATCCACGACCCAACAAGACCGGAGACTCCGGTCTTCCAACACCGGAGACTCCGTACTAAGACAGCACCGGAGACTCCGGGGTATCCTCCGAAGCAGGCTCCGGACCCCCATACAGAATGTCCCACCCAGATCCTGAAGTCACCACCGGAGACAGATCCGGAAACTCCGGACCACACCGGAGACTCTGGTCTTGGCAGACCGGAGACTCCGGTCTGGAGTTTCCAGAATTGTGTCACATGAGTAGGGACTTTTCCCAACTGTGAGGGTGCTTTTCACATATCATAATACCAACCTGTGGATAGTGACAAACTATAAAATGATCTACTTGTTGTTAACAAACACCAAAAGTGATTATGACAATAAATGCCCTTTCAATCTCCCCCTTTTTGGTGTTCGATGACAACAAGTGATTTGCATGGAATAAAAATATATGTGGGGCTCCCCCTGACTATGTGCAATAAGATAATAAGTAAATCATGCAAGGTAGATAGTATCAACGATAACACACATAAATCTCACATGAGTTACAATAGATAGTGCACACAAGCACATAGTCACACACATGAACAACAAATAACACACATGAAGTTCAAAGTTCGAGTATGGCAAATGAAAGCAGATAGTAGCAAATCCAAAGCCCAAACCCATGCAAAATGATGAGAATCCCTTTGGCATCGGAACGCCGAAAAAGGGAAAAGACCCTAGGCTAGCGTCCCAGCAAATCCGTAGTCCTCATCATCCTCGTCCTCCTCCTCGTCCTGGTCATCACCACCCTCATCATAGTCATCATCATCTTCTTCAGGGACAGCAGGCCCTTTGCCGTGAGGGCGAGAAGAGGAGGTACCCTCGTACCCAAAACCGGAGGTGACATCAGCAAATGTCTTCCAATCCACCAGACTATCCTGTTGGACATTCCATGCCCCAAATGAGAGTGTGTGATCAGACTCTGTGGACTGCTGAGCCCCATGCTCATCATTGTATTCATCCTCACCTTCCTCGTTATCCCCTTCACCTTGTTCCTTGATCTCCTTGAGGAGCTTCTCAATGTAACGGTTGCTTTGGTAGGATGCATGCTGCTGCTTATGGATGTCAACGTTCATGCAACAAAGGGTCCTCTCCCAAAAGCTAGCCTTCTTGAACCTCTCATGCACATAGTCGCGAGTCATAGTAGGCATAGGGGCATTGGAGGCATTCTTCCTCTAAACTCTAGGCGGGGAGGGAGCCCTCTCAGTCTCAATCTCCTCATCATCATCCCCATAGAGACGCCTAGGAGCAGGCCCCATACGCCCCTTCTGCTGCAGTGAGACCATAGCATGCTCAGTGGGGTGTGGTGGTATGCCAAGTGGAGAATCATGTTCCTGGGAGTTGATGACCCCATAACCAAGGGTGCATATGGAGGAGATTTATTGTAAAGAATAGCATGGAACATCTCCTCGAAAATAAAATCCATCACATCAATAGGTGTAGCATCTGCCTCTGGTCCAGTATTGTAGATCCGGTGAGTGTGGTATAGAAGGTTGACAAGCCCACCCCTAATCGCATCATCATTCCCAGCACTAGGTGCAATTGTATGACAGAAAATCCTCAGCATAAGGTTGTAGAGAGTCTTGAGTCCCTTGGACCCCCCCCCCCCACAACACCCTCGTCATACAGAGGTGCCAGCTTCAACTTGTTCTCACCCAGAGCTGCAGAGTGCATACGCGGTCCAACGGGAGTGGATACTCCATGAAAGATCTCAAAGATGACGTTGGAAAAGTCATGAAATGTAGTTGTGCAGCGAGTGGTACCAGACATCCAAACCATGGTCCTGTCTAGATCAGACCCAAACACAACTGTGGCATAGAACTTCTATACAAGGTGGACATTGTAGTATTCACGCAGCTCCATTAAGTTATACAATCCCAGCTTCTCACAGATCCACAAACCATCATTGAAGTAGGGGCTGAGGCGCATCTGCTCAACACTCATGAACTTCTGAGGGCAGATAGGTGATTTGGTGAGCACACCATGCACATCCTTCATGAACACAACATGTTCCTTCCTCCAAAAACGAGGGTCCTCACTGGTACGAGGCAGCGCATAGAAATTTGTATTTCTCAGCTCACGGTACTCCTCTTTTGACATTTTGGCTAAGGACCGAAGGTTTTCATATTTGGCCTTCTTGGCACGGTCCTCTCGTTCAACCCTCTCCTGATCCCTCTTCAAGTAAGCTACATCACGTGCCTGCTGTTTCCGGTTGGACGGAGGCACAATAAATTGACCCTGAGCTTCATCATAGCGAGGATTGCCCCTTTGGGACTTGGCCTTGGTACGACGAGGACGACTAGAACCATCACCTGTTAACAACAGTGAGGGAGATAGCATGGAGATGAGTATATATGTCCCAATAATGCAGTACAAGAGCTTTGATGCAATTCTGGTATGTTTTGATTCACCCAACACCGGAGTCTCCGCACCTCATACTGGAGTCTCCGGTCCTGGGGACCAGAGTCTCCGGCCTGGACCGGAGCCTCCGGACCTAAGTCCGGAATCTCCGATCGGGAGGCTCGGGCATGAGATGGGGAGATGCTGGTGGGGGTGAATCTAGTAGATCGGGCAATGCAACAAGGCTAAAGTACTAGAGTGCACGCAAACAAGTGATTCCAATGGACAAATCAACACCAATCCTCAAAAACACATCTAGAGATGAACCCTAGGAGAATAAGTAGAGGAGAGGTACCAGATTTGTCCATGGGATCAATTCTTCTGGTGGGAATGACCCAATGGAGGAGAGGAGAAGGTTGGTCGATGGCACGGCGGATGCCGGGGGCTTATTGACCTCCGGGGAGGAGTTCTTGAAGAGGAGGCGACGGGTTTGGGGGAAGGGCACGGGACCAGTTCACCCCGCCCTCCTACTTTAAGTGGCAGAAACCGTCTGGACCGGAGACTCTGGTCTACACCGGAGACTCCAGTCCTCCTTGACCAAAAGCTCCAGGATGGGTGTTTGGGGACATATATGAGAGATAGACAGGTTTAAGGTAGGGAAAAGGCTTGGGTTGAGAGATCAAACTGCGAAGAACCAACAAGAGTCATAGGAATTCACAAAAAATTCAGAAAGACTCCAAGAGACTAAAATCAAGCGAATGACAAATATGAGTAAGTTCCAACCTCTCAAGTTTGAGAGGCGGTGGCCTTGGCCACCATATTTGAGTATGCTCGGCTTGGCACCACGAAGATATATCTTGGGTACATTACCGAAACTCATCATTAAGCTCACATATCACAAAATGATATTAAGAGGAATGATTTTGATTGCTTTGGGCATAATGGGGGGAGGGATGGTCCAATCAATTAGGACCGCACTCCCCCTATATCCATGCCTACACCTAAACTAAATATGGGTCGAAAACATAGGTGAGAATGCAAGAAAATCAAGTCAAGCTCCTTGAATCTACGACATTTAGTTCATTCCTCAAATAGCAAAACCTTGCTTCATCAAGTGGCTTCGTGAAGATATCGGCAAGTTGATCTTTGGTTGACACATATGATAGATCAATATCACCTCGAGCAACATGATCTCTAATGAAGTGATGGCGAATCTCAATATTCTTTGTCCTTGTGTGATCCACCGGGTTGTAGGCAATCTTGATGGCACTTTCATTGTCACATAGAAGAGGCACTTTGTCACAATGGACACCGTATTCCTTTAAAGTTTGCGTCATCCATAGCAATTGGGTGCAAGCACTAGCAGCTGCCACATACTCGGCTTCGGCGGTGGAGAGAGATATACAATTTTGCTTCTTAGAAGACCAACATACCAAGGACCTACCAAGGAATTGGAAAGCCCCGGATGTTTATTTTCTATCATCCTTATCACCCGCCCAATCCGAATCCGTGTATCCACAAAGAGCAAATGTTGAGCCTCGAGGATACCAAAGACCATAAAATGGGGTATGAACTAAATATCGGAAGATTCTCTTGACCACCATTAAATGGCTTTCTTTAGGAGTCGCTTGATATCTTGCACACACACCTACACTTAACACAATATCGGGTCTAGATGCACAAAGGTAAAGCAAAGAACCAATCATAGACCGGTATACCTTTTTATCCACATCTTTACCATTTGGATTTTGTTCTAGATGAGTCTTTGTAGCCATGGGAGTAGGAGATCCATTTAAATCTTGCATTTTGAATCTCTTGAGCATATCTTGAGTATACTTGGCTTGATTGAAGAATGTGTAGGGGTTCGTAGAATGGAAAACAAAAAATTTCTACCGCATGCAAACAAAAAAGCCAAGATCTATCTACTAGATTGTAGCAACGAGTCGATAGAGGAACTCACCCTCAAAGATTCCAAAGTGTTTAACGAGAGCAGATTCTCATGGGTGATGTAGTCGTACTCTTGCCGATCTCAAGATCGCGTAGACGATCCTTCCGGCGCTGCTCTCCGGCAGCGCTTCCGTAGTCGATCACACTTTCGGTACTCGATGAAGACCTTCCTCTCCCTTGTTCCATCAGGCAGCGGAGGTTGTAGCACTCTCCTCGCGATTCCTGCAGCACGATGGCGTGGTACCGGAAGTAGAGGGGAGATCTCGCAGGGCTTCGCCTTAAGCCGAAGAGAGTATGGTGGACTATGAGAGAGGCCTTGGCGATCTAGGGTTTAGAATGCACCAAGCGGCGAAGCTCGGCCGGCGGCCTAGGGCTTGGGGAAGCCCCAAGTCGGCGGCTAGGAGAAACCCTAGGGCAGCGGTGACTTGCAGGAGGCCAGCGGCTAGGGTTAGGGTTTTGGGTGGTGTTGGGTGTAGGGAAGAGGGTCAGCCCTTCCCCTCCTTTTATAGGTGGGAGGGAGCGGCCAAGGGGGGGAGTCCTCCCCCAAGTCGGCCTCCTTGGCCGGCGGGTGGAGGGAGAGGAACTCCTCCGCAAGTAGGTTTCCTACTCTCCCTCCACCAAGCAAAACTGTCGTTTTACTTTTCAAATTGGCGTTTGACTTTTCAAACTAGGATTTGATTTCTCCATTTATGCAACCATTCCACATTGTCATGACACATTCATGTACCCTTCCCCTCCGGAGTGCCGGACCTTCCGGAACCTTCTAGAACATTCCCGATGAAAACACCGGAATCATTCCCCAACTCCGAAACAGGACTTTCCTTATATGAATCTTATTATCCGGACCATTCCGGATCTCCTCGTGATATCCCGGATCCCATCCGAGACTCCGAACAACATTCGGTCTCTTTCTTATCATTCCATAACTACTCAACAACATCGAATCCTTAAGTGTGTCTCCCTACGATTCGTGAATTATGCGGACATGATCGAGACACTTCTCCGATCAATAACCAATAGAGGAATCTGGAAATTCATATGGCTCCCACATATTTCTACGATTACTTTGCGATCGAATGAACCACTAACATACGATACCAATTTCCCTTTGTCTCACGATAGTTTACTTATCCGAGGTTTTGAGCATCGGTATCTCTGCATACCTACTTCAACCTCGTTACTGATAAGTACTCTTTTCTCGTTCCCGTGATATGTGATCCCTTGTGAGCCAGTCACATGCTTGCAAGCTAATTGGATGGCATTCCACCGAGAGGGCCCAGAGTATATCTATCCGTCATATGGATGGACAAATCCCACTCTTGATCCATGTGTCTCAACCCATACTTTCCGAATACTCAATGCCACCTTTATAGCCACCCAGTTATGGTGTGGTGTTTGATGTCATCAAAGCATCCTTCCGGTGATGGTGATAAGCATGATCTCATGGTCGAAGGAATTAGGTTACTATGTATCAGAAATCTTATAGCAATTGAACTATTAAAATGACTTGATCTTTATGCTACGCTTATCTATAGGAGTATGTCCACCATACCATTCTCCTAATGATATGATCTTGTTATTAACAACATCTCAAATGTTCATGATCAAGAAACCATGATCATCTATTAATCAACAAGCTAGTATTAAGAAGAGGCTTTACTAGGGACTCTAATTTAGTTTACAAATCACACAAGTATTAATGTTTCTTGTTAATACTAGTATAGCATGAATGTAAACATTTATCATAAACACAAATATATAATAATAACTACATTTATTATTGCCTCTAGGGCATATCTCCAACAATCTCCCACTTGCACTAGAGTCAACTAATCTAGATTACATGGTAATATACCGAACACCCATGGCATGTTGGTGTTGGTCATGCTTTGCCCTCGGGAGAGGTTTAGTCAACGGATCCGCCACATTCAGATCTGTGTGTACTTTGCAAATCTGTATGTCACCATCTTGGACATGTTCTCGAATAGCGTGAAAACGTAGCTTGATGTGCTTCAGCTTCTTGTGTGACCTTGGTTCTTGCACATTGGCTATGGAGCCCATGTTATCACAGTAGATAGACATTGGGTCCAGCGCACTTGGAACCACACCGAGCTCTGTAATGAACTCCTTCATCCATATCACTTCTTGTGAAGCCTTCGAAGCAGCTATGTATTCCGATTCAGTTGAATATCTCGCCACAACGCTTTGCTTTGCACTCCTCCAGCTAACTACTGCACCATTCAAAGTAAATATGTATCCAGATTGAGATTTAGAATCATCCGGATCGGTGTTCCAACTAGCATCGGTGTAACCATTAACAACGAGTTGTTCATCACCTCCATAAGAAAGAACCATATCCTTAGTTCTTCTCAAGTACTTAAGGATGTTTTTGACCGCTGTCCAATGATCCACTCCTGGATCACTTTGATATCTGCTAGTCAAACTAACAGCATATGCAATGTCGGGTCTAGTACATAGCATGGCATACATTATAGATCCTATGGCTAAGGCATAGGGAGTCTTACACATCCTTTCTCTATCTTTTGCCGTTGCTGGACTTTGAGTTTTGCTCAAGGTCGTATTGGGAAACATGGGCAAGAACCCTTTCTTGCTATCTTCCATTCCAAACCTCTTTAGAACTTTGTCCAAATATGTACTTTTTGACAATGATATTAGGCGTCTCGATCTATCTCTACAAATCTTTATGCCTAATATGTAAGCTGCTTCGCCAAGATCTTTCATTGAAAAACTATTATTCAAATATTCCTTGACACTATTAAGAAGGTCTACATCATTCCCAATCAACAATATGTCATCTACATATAGTATTAAGAATGCTACAGAGCTCCCACTCACTTTCTTGTAAATACAAGCTTCTCCATAAGTTTGTATAAAACCAAAACTTTTGATAACCTTATCAAAACGTTGATTCCAACTTCGGGATGCTTGCTTCAACCCATATATGGACCTTTGAATTTTGCATACCTTGTTAGCATCTTTAGGATCGACAAAACCTTTGGGTTGCATCATATACAACTCTTCATCAATGTCTCCATTGAGGAACGCTGTTTTGACAACCATCTGCCATATCTCATAATCTAATATGCAGCGATTGCTAACATAATCCTCACAGACTTTAGCTTTGCTACTAGTGAGAAAGTCTCATCGTAGTCAACTCCTTGAATTTGTCGAAACCCTCGACTTTATAGACAGTAACATTACCATCAACATCTGTTTTCTTCTTGAAAATCCATTTGTTCTCGACAGCCTTCCGGCCATCCGGTAAGTCCACCAAAGTCCATACTTGGTTTTCGTACATGGATCCAATCTCGGATTTCATGGCATCTTGCCATTTATTGGAATCTGGGCTCATCATCGCTTCCTCATATGTCGCAGGGTCATCGGTGTTGTCCACCAACATGACACTCATAATGGGATCATACCAATCAGGAGTGGTACGAGTTCTCGTTGACCTGCAAGGCTCTGTAGCAACTTCAACCGAAGTTTCATGATCATCATCATTAGCTTCCTCTCTTATTGGTGTAGGCGCCACAAGAACTACTTCCGGTGCTGCGCTACTCGCAAGTTCGAGAGAAGGTTCAACAACCTCGTCGAGTTCTACTTTCCTTCCAGTCACTTCTTTCCAGAGAAATTCCTTCTCTAGAAAGGATCCATTCTTGGCAACGAAGATTTTGCCTTCGGATCTATGATAGAAGGTATACCCAATAGTTTCCTTCGGGTATCCTATGAAGACGCATTTTTCCGCTTTGGGTTCAAGCTTGTCCGGTTGTAACTTCTTTACATAGGCTTCGCAACCCCAAACTTTAAGGAGCGACAATCTAGGTTTCTTCCCAAACCATAATTCATACGGTGTCATTTCAACGGATTTAGATGGTGCCCTATTTAAAGTGAATGCGGTTGTTTCTAATGCATAACCCCAAAACGATAGCGGTAAATCTGTAAGTGACATCATAGAACGAACCATATCTAAGAGAGTTCGATTACGATGTTCGGACACACCATTACGCTGTGGTGTTCCTGGCGGTGTCAATTGTGAAAGTATTCCGCATTTCTTCAAATGCTCGCCAAACTCGTAACTTAGATATTCACCTCCACGATCAGAACATAGAAATTTAATCTCCTTGTTACGTTGATTCTCTACCTCACTTTGAAATTCCTTAAACTTCTCGAAAGTTTCGGACTTATGTTTCATGAAATAGATATACCCATATCTACTCAAGTCATCCGTGAAGGTAAGAACATAACGATAACCACCGCGCGATGCTACACTCATTGGACCACACACATCGGTATGTATGATTCCAATAAGTCCGTAGCTCGCTCCATCATACCAGAAAATGGAGTCTTAATCATTTTACCCATCAGACATGCTTCGCATCTTTCAAGTGATTCAATAAGTCCATCGGAATGGAGTTTCTTCATACGCTTCACTCCAATGTGACCAAGATGACAGTGCCACATATAGGTCGAGTTATCGCTCAATTTCAAACGTTTAGCTTCTATGTTATTAATATGTGTATTTCCACTATCGAGATTCAATAAGAATAGACCATCTATCAAAGGTGCATGTGCATAAAACATATTACTCATATAAATCGAACAACCATTATTCTCGGACTTAAACAAGTAATCATCTCGCAACAAACATGATCCAGATATAATGTTCATGCTCAACGCAGGCACCAAATAACAATTATTTAAGTATAAAACTAATCCTGATGGTAGATGAAGAGGTAGTGTGCCGACCGCGATCACATCAACCTTTGATCCATTTCCAACGCGCATCGTCACCTCGTTCTTCGCTAGCTTCCGTTTATTCTGCAGCTGTAACATCCTCAAAATCATGTTTCAAACTTATGCATATCATCCATGCATCCATGAGCATATGAATTTCATTTCAAACAAATCAATTCAAAACAGAAGCATTTGTGCTTATTAGTTTATGTAAGTTTGCTCAAGCCTTAGTGCTATCTTCCAATGAGAAGAATACTTGTTTTGATTCAGTAAAGTTTGTTTATTCAAACTTAAGCACCACCAAAAGTTTGAACAAATTTCAAAACAAAATGAATAATAAAACCAATATTATGCCTATTGAATATATATCATAAAGGCTTGGTTTTATTTTTATTTTCATCTGATCAAAATGTTTGGTTTGGACAGTAGTGTTTGGCACACATTTGAGTGTAAAGTTTACAGTATAAAAACCTAGGGAAGATTTGAATTCAAACTCATTTGATTTGGATTTGAAAAACATTTTAGAAAATCAAAACAGAAAAAGAAAAGGAGAAAGAAATAGAAAAGGGCCAGCGCTACCTATCTGGCCCAACTACTAATCCAGCCCACTAAGCCCACCCGGGGTCCTTCTTTCTCTCACTCACCCGCAGACACACCCCCAGAGTCACTGACCACACGACCCCACCCCTCGCTGTTTAAACCCGCTGACGAGTGGACCCTGCGACCACGTCGCCTTCGTCGTCAATCACGCGTGCCAGCGCCGCTCGCTTCGCCGTTACCTCGCCGCTGTTACTGTGCGCTTAATTGCCATTGATTCGCCATGCAATCCTCGCCCCCGCTCTGGCTATAAGATCCCCTCTGCACCGCGGCCATTTCCCCTCACCAAGCGCCACCTCTACGCCCCCAGGCTGCCCGCAATTACCTCTACACCGCCGCAGACAGAGCAACTCCGGCAGGCGATTCCGGTAAGCTCCGACCGCCCCGCCGTCTCTGGTTCAAACGAGCGTGACCGCCATGTCCTTGTGAATCTGCTAACACCCCTGGTTTGCCTGCTCGTGACCCAGGTCGTCGTTCTCGTTCACGCCCGCAACCACCAGCGCCGCCGCTCGACTCCGACGAGCAATAGCGGTAGGAACTGAGCGCCCCTTGCCTTCCCTTTGGTACCATCTTGTTCGCCAGACACTTGCGCATCTCCTAAACCCTCTGCCTTGTGCTAGGACGACGCAGAGCCTCGACAACGACCTCGACAGCAAGCGACAGACGCCGCCCGCAACTCCGACGAGCCCCAGCGACCATGTCCGTGCGCCCCTTGCCAAGCCGCCGTCAGGTTGAGCATCAGCACGTCGTCGCGTCTCTGGTAAGCGCCTCCAACGACCCCCTAGCCACCTGTAGCGCCGCGCCACCGTAGGCAGAGCTCGCCGCCGCCAGTAGCCACCGCTAGCGCCGCCCGTCTGTGGTCAATTAGATTAGGATCGTAGGATTTAGATCTAACGAGTAAGATTAGATCTGTGTCGAAGAGGTACGCGTCAGATCTGGCCGTGCATCTTCACTTAAATCGTGTGGCTCTCGTTGATCGATCCGCCCGAACCGGTACGCACCAATCAGATCATGGCACGTGGCTGGAGTTTAGATTTAAAACAGGATTTGAATCTGATTGATGTTTGAATTTGATTTGGCTATAACTTTTGATCCCCACGTTAGAATTTGACAAATTTTATATCGTTGGAATCAGGAGAGCAAGCTCTTTATAAATATGCAATGTGTTTAATGTTTTGCTTCTGTTAAAAAGGTATTATTTGCAGAAACTTGTGTAGGACTAATTTGAGTATATGAAATGTTTAGGAAATGATTTAGGGTTTAAATAAATGTTGTTTGGCAAGTTTTTATCTTGTTTATGAATCAGTACTGTATACTTGCTTTGTTGAGTTTTAAAAATCATCACATATCATTTTGCATGCATGCATATTTTTTTTTGATTGTATATGTTTTGTATGTGATTGTGGCTATGATTCTTTGTGTAGATTTTGGTGCTAGTGATTGTGATTGTGAGGAGTGTAGCTACTCTCCAAACTACCAAGGCAATTGGTACTTCATGAATATTTTTATCCCATGTTTTATACTAAGCATTAGAAATATTTTGCTAAGTCTTGCATGTTATCATTTTGCTTATATGCCATGTTGGGAAATCCTAGTAGTTATAGAATTGCTAAGGAATTTCTAAGTTAAGTTACTATCTATGCCATGCTTAGCCTAGCTAGTAGCAAACAAGGGTTGGTGAAATATACATGCTATGATGAAAATATTTCTAAGTCTTTGGACTTGTGTTTTGCCTAATAAAACAACTAAGTTAATGAAACACCTGGGTGGAATGGAAGGAATGGTTTATGTTGAGTGGTTACACAAGGCCCATTTCTATGGTTACCTTGTGTATCTCACTTGTGGTAAGCCACCCAGGAACAAAGAGATTTGAGAGGCTAAGTGTTAAGAAGCTTCTAGTGCAGCCACTTGGCAATATGGGCTCTGCCTGGATCACATAGGTTGCTAGAACTTAGCCATTTGGACAGTTGGTGGTAGTGGGATGATAGGTTGGAACGCGTCCATTTGGTCTAAGGGAAGGCTTCTGAAAGGTCTTGTCTTGGTGAAACCAAGTCTGGTGGGGAAAGTGCACAACCTCTGCAGATGGAAAAATCTAAGTACTTAGCCAAGTCCATGGTAATGGACAACTTGAGCATCAATACATGGAAGCTATCAAGAATCTCCTCATCCCAATTTCTAAGTAAAACTTGTGGGTGAACAAGGGTGAAGGACCTCAATGTCTATTGGTGGTTCCTTGGGAAAAGTTTTGACAAAGAAAAACTTAGTGTTTTCAACTAATAGGCAAAACCTATTTTGAGCAAAGCAAGCCAAGCTACACTTAGCCAAATTGCATATAGTATCTAGACCACCTAAATTATAATAAGGTATCACTTGACAATACTATTCCAAAGTATTGACCCACTGTGGCTGTAACTTGTGATGTTGCAGGTTACTCTGATGAGGATTAGGTGTCATGAGTCTACACTCAACAGTTTGCCTGTGGCACATGAAGATGAAGACTTTTATTTATTTACTTACTCAAACTCTTGTACTAGGCCTATGGCCTTGGAGTTGTAAAGACTATGTTTATCTCTGGAATGCCTGTAATAAATGACCTTTGTATCTGTGTACTTCATCTTAAACTGTGGATGCTAGCAATGATCCAGGGACTAGCATTGCAATCACAGGGATCCTTTTCCTTTATAAAGGGAGGGATCTTACAGCAGCACCTGTTTTGAGTTACAAATATGAGCAACCGAACCAGTATCAAATACCCAGGCACTACTACGAGTACTAGTGAGATACACATCAATAACATGTATATCGGATATACCTTTCTTCTTGATGTTGCCGTTCTTCAAATCTGCCAAGTACTTTGGGCAATTTCGCTTCCAGTGACCCTCTCCCTTGCAGTAAAAGCATTTAGTATCAGGCTTAGGTCCAAATTTGGTCTTCTTCGCCGGTGCGGCAACTTTCTTACCACCCTTCCTGAAGTTTCCCTTTTGCTTAGACTTGCCTTTCTTTAATTTGGTGGTCTTATTGACCAACAACACTTGATGCTCTTTCGTGATCTCCACTTCTACAGATTTCAACATGGAGAAGAGTTCTGGCAACGTCTTGTTCATGCTTTGCATATTGTAGTTCATCACAAAGTTCTTGTAACTTGGTGGCAGTGATTGGAGGACACGGTAAATCCCCAAAGCATTAGGAATCACTATACCCAAGATTTGGAGTTTGTTTGCGTGCCCAGACATCTTAAGCACGTGCTCACTGACAGAGCTTCCCTCTTCCATCTTGCAGTTAAAGAACTTTTCAGAAGCCTCATAACTCTCAACTGCCGCGTGAGTCTCAAATATCAATTTGAGTTCACGGACAATATCATGTGGGTCATGGTTCTCAAACCTTTTCTGAAGCTCTGATTCCAAACCATACAAGATAGCACACTGAACTGTGGAGTACTGATTCTTCCGAGCGAGGTAAACATTCTTTACTTCATCGGTAGCATCAGCTGCAGGCGGGTCACCCAGCGGTGCATCCAGCACATAGGTCAAATTACCAGCATTGAGGACAATCCTCAAATTGCGGAACCAATCTGCGAAGTTGCTTCCATTGTTTTTCAACTTTTCTTTCTCTAGGAACGCATTAAAATTGATGGTAGGGGCCGCCATTGATCTACAACATATTTGCAATAGTTTAGACTAAGTTTATGACAAATTTAGTTCTAATTAATAGTTAAATTAATCTAGGTGAACTCCCACTCAAAACAATATCCCTCACATTGTTTTAGTGATCACACGAACCAAATCCACCACATCAAAACCGATCATCACGAGAGTTGATGTAGCTTCAATGGCGAACAATCAACATGTTCAACATATCTACTATATGACTCATGCTTTACCTTTCGGTGATCCGTGTTCCGAGACCATGTATGTACATGCTAGGCTCGTCAAGATCAAACCTTAGCTTCCGCATGAGAAAATCTGGCTTGCTCATGTTGTATACACTCGCAGAATCTAACACACCCGATCATCACGTGGTGCTTCGAAACAACGAGCTTTAGCAACGGTTCTTACTAAGGATGAACACTTTAAAACTTGAAATTTATGTGCTTGAGGGATCATCTTATAATGCTACCGTCGTTAACTAAGCAATACAAGATGCATAAAGGATTAACATCACATGCAATTCATAATATGTGATATGATATGGCCTTTCTTCTTGTGCTTCTGATCTCCATCTTCAAGCACGAACATGATCTTCATCATCACCGGTATAGCGTCAAGGTCAATGACATCGTTTCATGGTTGTCGTCCACCAGCTCCAACTATTACAACTACTTTGAATAGACACACGGGTCTTAACAGAATTTAAAGACAACCATATGGCTCTTGCCGGTTTCCAACTTACAATAAGGAACATTGCATACATGAAATGTAATCACAATCATGGCCATATCACATCACAGCACACCCCTGCAAAACAAAGTTAGACGCCTCTAATTTTCTTTGCATATTTTACGTGGTTTGGGGCTTTCAATAAGTGTCGCTCTAACTTACGAACAAGAACCACAATGTTGATGCTTGAACTATCAAGTGCCCGTTGTAAATTAGATCTATACTATGATGGGAGAGACAGGCACCCGCAAATCCACTTATGCAATACAAGTTGCATGTTGAGCGTGGAGCAAGTCTCATGAACGATGTCATGTAAGGTTAACCCGGGCCGCTTCATCCCATCATACCGCAAGATGCAAAGTACACAAAAAGCAATTGATAATAAAAGCACCACCACCCACAATGACCATTGTGTTCTACTCGTGCAACAGATCTACATATAGACACGGCTCTGATACCACTGTAGGGGTTCGTAGCATGGAAAACAAAAAATTTCTACCGCATGAAAACAAACAAGCCAAGATCTATCTACTAGATTGTAGCAACGAGTCGATAGAGGAACTCACCCTTGAAGATTCCGAAGTGTTTAACGAGAGCAGATTCTCGTGGGTGATGTAGTCATACTCTTGCCGATATCAAGATCACGTAGACGATCCTTCCGGCGCTGCGTTCTGGCAGCGCTTCCGTAGTCGGTCACACGTTTGGTACTTGATGAAAACCTTCCTCTCCCTTGTTCCAGCAGGCAGCAGAGGTTGTAGCACTCTCCTTGCGATTCCGGCAGCACGACGGCGTGGTACCCGAAGTAGAGGGGAGATCTCGCAGGGCTTCGCCTTAAGCCGGAGCGAGTATGGTGGACTATGAGAGAGGCCTTGGTGATCTAGGGTTTAGAAGGCACCAAGGGGCGGAGCTTGGCCGGCGGCCTAGGTCTTGGGGAAGCCCCAAGTCGGCGGCTAGGAGAAACCCTAGGGCGGCGGCGACTTGCAGGAGGCCGGCGGCTAGGGTTAGGGTTTTGGGTGGTGTTGGGTGTAGGGAAGAGGGGCAGCCCTGCCCCTCCTTTTATAGGTGGGAGGGCGCGACCAAGGGGGAGGGAGTCCTCCCCCAAGTTGGCCTCCTTGGCCGGCGGGTGGAGGGAGAGGAACTCCTCCTCAAGTAGGTTTCCTACTCTCCCTCCACCAAGCAAAACTGTCGTTTTACTTTTCAAATTGGCGTTTGACTTTTCAAACTAGGATTTGATTTCTCCCTTTATTTTTCCCAGCCATGATACCTAGTACATGATGCAACCATTCCACATTGTCATGACACATTCATGTACCCTTCCCCTCCGGAGTGCCGGACCTTCCGGAACCTTCTAGAACATTCCCGATGAAAACACCGGAATCATTCCCCAACTCCGAAACAGGACTTTCCTTATATGAATCTTATTATCCGGACCATTCCGGATCTCCTCGTGATATCCCGGATCCCATCCGAGACTCTGAACAACATTTGGTCTCTTTCTCATCATTCCATAACTACTCAACAACATCGAATCCTTAAGTGTGTCTCCCTACGGTTCGTGAATTATGCGGACATGATCGAGACACTTCTCCGATCAATAACCAATAGAGGAATCTGGAAATTCATATGGCTCCCACATATTTCTACGATTACTTTGCGATCGAATGAACCACTAACATATGATACCAATTTCCCTTTGTCTCATGATAGTTTACTTATCCGAGGTTTTGATCGTCGGTATCTCTGCATACCTACTTCAACCTCGTTACTGATAAGTCCTCTTTTCTCGTTCCCGTGATATGTGATCCCTTGTGAGCCAGTCACATGCTTGCAAGCTAATTGGATGACATTCCACCGAGAGGGCCCAGAGTATATCTATTCGTCATATGGATGGACAAATCCCACTCTTGATCCATGTGTCTCAACCCATACTTTCCGAATACTCAATGCCACCTTTATAGCCACCCAGTTACGGTGTGGTGTTTGATGTCATCAAAGCATGTTTCCGGTGATGGTGATAAGCATGATCTCATGGTCGAAGGAATTAGGTTACTATGTACAGAAAGCTTATAGCAATTGAACTATTAAAATGACTTGATCTTTATGCTACGCTTATCTATAGGAGTATGTCCACCATACCATTCTCCTAATGATATGATCTTGTTATTAACAACATCTCAAATGTTCATGTTCAAGAAACCATGATCATCTATTAATCAACAAGCTAGTATTAAGAAGAGGCTTTACTAGGGACTCTAATTTAGTTTACAAATCACACAAGTATTAATGTTTCTTGTTAATACTATTATAGCATGAATGTAAACATTTATCATACACAAAGATATAATAATAACTACATTTATTATTGCCTATAGGGCATATCTCCAACAGAATGTCCCTCCTCTAACTTGCTTGATCTCAAAACCAAGAAATACTCTCAACTCCCCCATCAAAGACATCCAGAACCTACTAGACATAAGCTTTGAGAATTCATCATTAAAAGCTTTGTTAGATGAGCCAACGTTAATATCATCAACATATATTTGGCATACAAAAAGCTCCCCATTGAATTTCTTAGTAAAAAGTGTGGGATCGATTTTCCCAACCTCAAATCCACGGTCAAACAATAACTCTCTAAGGTGCTCATACCACGTGCGTGGGGCTTGCTTGAGCCCATAGAGCGCCTTATCAAGTTTGTAGACATGGTTTGGTAAGTTGGGGTCCTCAAATCCTGGGGGTTGCTTAACATATACCAACTCATTTAGTGGACCATAAAGAAATGCACTCTCTACATCCATTTGTTGCAACTTGAAGTTATGATATGCCGCATAAGCGAGAAGGATACGAATGGACTCAAGGCGAGCCACGGGTGCATAAGTCTCTCCATAGTCAATGCCTTCAATTTGAGAGTACCCTTGTGCAACCAATCTAGCCTTGTTCCTTACTATAATTCCATGCTCATCTTGTTTGTTCTTGAATATCCACTTTGTTCCAATAACATTTCGGCAATCCTTTGGCTTCTCAACTAACTTCCATACTTTGTTTCTCTCAAATTTGTCGAGCTCTTTGTGCATAGCTTCTAACCAATCCGAATCTTCAAGAGCTTCCCACACTTTCTTTGGTTCAATCATGGAGATGTGTGCGTGGTGTTCACTGAACCTCTTCAATTGTGCTCTTGTGGAAATGCCTTTCCTTAGGTCACCAACTACATTTTGTAGAGAGTGGTCTCTTAATTCCAACATTCTTTCCTTTCTAGCTGCGCGACGAGCGTGGATATCCGTGTTGTTTCTTGGGGGACCCTCTTCATCATTTTGGTCCTCGTCTTGACCATCCACTTGACCTTGATCATCATCGGAATCATTCTCTTCATTTAGAGGCAAAGATTGACCTTGGTCTTGATCAAGTGCTCTTCTAGCATAAATTTGAGCTTGTCTCAAAGCAGTTTGTACGGATCTTCCTTGAGTAATTGCCTTGGCACCACTTGACATCCTGGAGAATGAATCAAGCTCCCCTTGACAAGAGTTGTCACTATGATCATCATGTTGAGGGTCCACATCTTGTCTTTGTCTTGAGTCATTGCCCTCCTCGGTGGATGGAACTTGTTGGTGTTGTGAAGATGAGGGCTCCACTTGAGTGGAGCATAGTTCTTCTCGATCTGCCATAAGGGGTTCATCAATGGGGCGGATATATCCCACACCCATTCTTCCTATGGCATCCTGAGGCATTTCATCATCTGCATCACAAGCATCAACATGCCCCCCTTGGGGACCATCATATTCTTCGAAGGTCACACTACAAGATTCTATGACGGCTCCGGAGAGCTTATCATAGATTCTATAAGTGTGAGATTCGAGACCATAGCCAACAAAAATACCCTCTAATTCTTTAGACTCGAATTTGGACAAACGAACACCTTTTATGAGATAGAAACACTTACAACCGAACACCCGGAAGTAAGATACGTTGGGCTTGTTACCGGTAAGTATTTCATATGGAGTCTTGTTTATTTCTTTGCGGAGGTAGAGCCGGTTTGAAGCATGACAAGCGGTGGAGATGGCTTTGTCCCAAAAGTTGTATGGATATTTAAACTCCGCCAACATGGTCCTAGCCATCTCAATAAGAGTCTGGTTCTTCCTTTCGGCCACACCATTTTGTTGAGGGGTGTATGCAGCGGAATATTGATTTTTTATCCCCTCATCACTAAGGAAATCATTCAAGGTGTAGTTCTTGAACTCGGTGCCATTGTCGCTTCTTATAATCAACATGGGAACATTGTATTATCGTTGAACCAAGTTGATGAAGTCAATGAAGGTCTTTTGGGTCTCACTCTTCAACTTGAAGAAATAAACCCAAGAGTATCTTGAAAAGTCATCAACAATCACTAAGCAATATTTCTTCCCTCCAAGACTTGCATGAGATGGAGGACCAAAGAGGTCCACATGGAGGAGCTCCAAGATCTTGGTTGATTGATGCGATTATTAGGCTTGTGAGGAGCATCATGCATCTTCCCTAGAACACATGCCCTGCAAACACGATCTTTGGCAAAGGAAACATTTTCTTTTAGTCCAACAATATGGCCCTCCTTGTGGAGACTTTGCAAAGTTCTCATATTGACATGGGCTAGTCGGCGATGCCATAACCAACCCACATCAGCCTTTCCGAATAAGCACATCGCACTTGTAGTGGCTTGCCCCGAAAAGTCCACCACATACAAGTCATGTTCGACGTACCCAACGAAAGCGACCTTGAGAGACTTGCTCCACATGAGGAACACAATATCATCATCTATAAAGACGGCAAAGCCCATCTTTCCAAGAGAACAGACTGAAAGTAAATTGTAACCAAGGGTCTCAACAAGCATGACGTTCACGAGTGTAATGTCGTGAGCAACCACTACCTTGCCGAAACCCATTACCTTATACTTTGACTTGTCGGCATATGTAATAGATATTTGATCATCATTTGGCCTTAGATCTTGGACAACAGAAGAGCTTCCGGTCATATGACTTGTGCAACCACTATCAAGCCCCCACTTTGACCCTCCGGAAGCATACGTCTACAAAAGATCAAGCTAATTTTTAGGTACCCATTTTTCAACGGGTCCTCTTTTGTTAGCAACAAGGGTCTTGGGAACCCAAATAGACCAAGAAATATAACCATCATATGGGCCAACATATTGTGCATACACATCACCATAATAATCACGCATTAGAACATAGTGAGGGTTAGCACTTCCCGCAAAGCCATCATGAGACATAGTTTTACCACTTGTGGTCTTACTATCCACAATGGCCTTGTTGGTCTCTTGTGTGGGTTTCGCCTTCTTCTTCTTGTTGTTGTTGTTCTTCTTCTTAGTTTTGGAGACAAAACCAATGCCCCCTTTATCACCACTAGGCCTTTGCTTACTCAAAAGATCATCAATGGAATTGTTGCCTTGTGGAAATGTGGCCTTAGCTAGCTCCCATTTCAACCTATCATTCTCTTCAAGAATAGTTGTACTACTAGATGGAATGAAGTTACTAGGTGAAGGAATATTGGCCAATTGAGTTTGAAGCGTTTCATGGGACTTTGTGAGTGACAAGAGTTCACTTTCCAAAGCCTTGTGAGCCTTGTTAAGCAAACTAAAGTCCTCGACAAGTTTTTCATGAACCACACCAAACTCAATCTTGTCCTTTTTAGCCCTTTTGTATTTAGCAATAGCATGATCACGCTCTTTGATGAGTTTATTAACAATAATGTCATTGGCCTCATCAAGCCCTTCAAGTTTTAATTCAAGTGACATCCTAGTTTCTTGTTCTTCTTCTAGAGCATTGTTTAAAGCCTCTAGATCAATCATGTGTTCATGCCCAAGTTTACATCTTACATCTAGGAGCTCTTGTGTGGGAAAGTTGATCTAAGATGTTACCAAAATGTATCTTAGCATCCCCTTGTAGGTTAGTCATAAACTCATCGAAATCAATTAATTCCCTTTTAACATCAAGAGACATCTCATCATCAATTTCATCATTAGATAAAGGAGTGGAGTGAGATGATGAGGATACCTCCGTTCCTCTTGCCATAAGGCAAGTGACATTCTTGATGGGAGAATTCTCATTTGGAGAATCGAAGAGTGATAATGTCGGAGTAGAAGTAGTGGCTAGAGCCGCCACACCATTAGAAGTTTCCTCTTCCTCATCTTCATCATCTTCATTGTCGGAGGAGTATTCTTCATGAGTGATCAAGACAATTTCTCCCGACTTCTTGTTGATGGGATTCTTCTTAATGAAGGGTTTCTTGTAAGGTGCTTTGAGAGTCTTCTTCAACACAAGCTTACCCCCATGATCTTCTCTCTTCTCATAGGGGTAACTTGCCAAAGTGATAGCGGTCACCACAATTGAAGCAAGTTCTCAATCTAGTAGTATTTCTCTTTTCCCATTTGGGTTGCTTCTTCGTTGCATTTCCATCTTGGCCTTGGCGGGATTCTTCCAAAAGTTCTTTGCATAGAAGGCCATATATTGACTATGAGCAATCTTGACTTCATTGGGGTGGTCCATGGAGAGGCCTTCATCACTATCATCTTCATCCCCATGGTCCACAACTTTGGCCTTCAAAGCAACATTGACAACGTTGCTCATACCAAGGGCACGAGCATGGGCATCTTTGGCATTCTTGGCGGCAACTTTGAAAGCTTCCATCTCTTGCATAGCTTCATTGGAGGTCATGAGATGGTAGTTGTGTCTTCCTTGAAGGCTCTTCAAGTCGGTGGGCTCAAAGGGCATGAGTGCACTCACATATTTCCTTTTTATCCACGCATCATCCACATGTAAGGCACCCATGTTTCTAAAAGCGGTGGCGGTGGTCTTGAGCCTTCGGTACATGTCCTCATGATCTTCACCTTCCATCATGTAGAAGCCTTCGGCTTCATTACTTAGATCATCATACTGATTCCTCCTCATACTCTCATTTCCAACAAACAATACAGTGAGGGCAAGCTTCCTTGGCAATGCTAAAGTGCTCAATGTGTGGATAATCCTTTGTACCCAATCCTTGTTGAATCATACACAAGGCAGTGGCATTGAGTTGACTATTGACAACCTCTCTTCTTGTCAAGTTGTTTGGATCCCCAGTAAAGAGTCCATGCTCGATGATGTTCCATAGTTCAATGCAAGAGCTGCGCATATGAGTTCTCATTAGTGATTGCCATTGAGCAAAAGTAGCAGATTCTTCAAGCTTAGGTGGGTCACCTCTATTGTATACATGAGGGTGAGGGATTGGAGGGTCGGGAGAGTACCATGAATCACGATGCTCACCCTTCCCCCCATCATTTTGTGTGGAGGAATTAGTATTGTCTTGTTTACCCCTTACCATCATATCCTCGGGGGATACCGAAGTATTCCCATTAGGTAAAACGGATGGAGGATCCTCTTGAGGAGAGGGGGATGATGATCCATCTTTGTCTTTAAGAAGTTGCTCAAGCATCTTCTTGACTTCGTTGACCAAGGAAGAGCTCAATCTTGTTTCCAAGTTTTTGAGATCTTCCATGGTCACCGTCTTAGGCTCACCATCACCATCCCCTTCGCGGCTACCCATATTCTCTTAGGCGGTAAAGCCCAAGTAAAGAGCCGAGGCTCTGATACCAATTGAAAGGATCGTATGGGCACCTAGATGGGGGTGAATAGGTGCTACTTCAAAATTTCTTATTTTTCAAATTAGGGTTTGACAATAAGGTAAATTCTCTAGATAATGCAACTAAGGTGAATTTACCTATATGACAAATATACAATAGCTAACACAATACTAAGAAAGAACAAGTAAGTAAAGTGCGGTAATGGATAGAAGTAACCAAAGAGGTGGACACGGAGACACATGGATTTGTTTCCCGTAGTTCCTTCCTTTTGAGGGGAAGTACGTCTACGTTTGGAGAGGGGGTGGTTTCAAACCACCAAAGCCACGGAAGCCCTCACTTGTTCTCCGGTGAATCTCACCCCAACGGGATCGATCCACCTTCCACTATATCGACAACCTTCAAGGTGGAAGCCAGCACCTTTATAAGTTTGGGGCACACATCCACAACTTAATTGGAGGCTCCCAAATACAAGAAAGCTATCAAGACAATCAAAGACAAGCTTGTAAGAACCAAATCAAAGTTAGGGTTTCCAATGAAACACTAGAGCTTGGGGGCCCTCAAGTGAATGAGGGGTAAATGAAGATCTCTCTTGGTGAAGCTGTAGATCAAGGCCTCCTCCTTCAATTCTCCAAAGATCAATGACTTTGTATGGTTGCATGAAGATATCTTGTAGATTTGGTGGCTCTAATGGAGTTTGTGTTCTTGAGCAGCTCAAGCAACTGGAGGAAGAAGATAAGGGTCCCTTTTTATAGGCAGCTCCCTCCATGAACCGTTTTCTGACCGTTGGAGAAAAGTCAGACCGGAGACTCCGGTATACACCGGAGATTTCGGCCAATCTCCGGACCAGCCTCCGGACCGCCCATCTGAATGACCCAGGCCATCCACGACCCAACAAGACCGAGACTCCGGTCTTCCAACACCGGAGACTCTGGACTGATCCAGCACCGGAGACTCTGGGGTATCCTCCGGAGCGGGCTCCGGACCCCCATACATAATGTCCCAGCCCATATCCTGAAGTCACCACCGGAGACAGATCCGGAAACTCCGGACCACACCGGAGACTCCGGTCTGGAGTTTCCAGAATTGCGTCACATGAGTAGGGACTTTTCCCAAGTGTGAGGGTGCTTTTCACATATCATAATACCAACTTGTGGACAGTGACAAACTGTAAAATGATCTACTTGTTGTTAACGAACACCAAAAGTGATTATGACAATAAATTCCCTTTTAGGTGTCCTAACATGGGTTCATGTTTTTGTCACTCCGGCAACCCCGCGATTAGTAGCCAAATACACAATGCATCCCCCTAGGCCCATAAATGGTGAAGTATCATGTAGTCGATGTTTAGATGACACCACTAGAAGAATAGCACCACAACTTAAATACTAAACCATTAAATAATAACTCATCACAGATTCACTACTAACAACATGACTTCTCCCATGTCCTCAAGAACTAAACGAACTACTCACAAGACATCATATGGATCAAGATCAAAGATGATATGATAATGGATAACAATCTAAACATAAACAATAATCCAATGGTTCCACTCACAAGCATCAACTACAATAGTAATCAACACCGGGAAAGTTTCCCCTAAAAACTAAAGCAATATCCAACACAATTGTTATAGCAGGACGGAGTGGTGATGATGGTGCTAGTGGAGATGATGGTGTGGATGATGATGATGATGATCCCGATGAATCCTATCTTGATGACGGTGTTGATGGCGACGGTCTCCCCTCTCCGGGAAGGAATTCCCCCGGCAGAAATCTGTCTACCGGAGAGATCTTTCTCTCTCGGTGTTTTCTGCCCCCAGAGGCAGCAGAAATCTATCTGTGGTTGCTCCCTGCGCCTTAGGGTTTCGAAGGGAAGATATAGGCGAAGGGGCGGAGTCGGAGGCCGGGCAGGTGGGCTACACCTGCGCTAGGCGCGGGGTCAGGTGGGCCTGCGCCTAGGGGGTGTGGGCCCCCTGAGGCCCATCTCCGTCCCTCCTTCTGGCTTCCTTCGTCTTCTGGTAAAATAATATGTTTCCATATTTTTCTGGTATTTTTCTGATCTTTGCGAAATTGCACCAAAACTCCTTCTTTTCCATCAGAATCTAGACTCCGGCAGACCATCCTCCAGGAATCATCCAACATGCATAAACAGATGAAAAGCCATAAGTAATACCTCATAATAAGACAAATATCAATGAATAGAGGTAAATTATGATATAGAAAGGTGATGCAAATTGGGCGTATCAACTCCCCGAAGCTTAGACTTCGCTTGTCCCCAAGCGAATACTGATCTCAGTAAACATGTCCACAGGTTTATGGAGAGAAGTGTCGATAAAAGAATATGAACAAGAAGCATCACACTTACCATTGCACAACTCATAGAAGAAAGCAACTCACCATTATATAACTTAGCTTGTAACTAAGTACAACAACCACAATAGAGATGCATAAAGATAAATCATAATTGGAATTGGCAAACTTGTTCTTGGTCAGAGAACACTTGGCAAACAGTTTCACAAAAGCTTTTTGTAGAAGTTTCAAAACAGGAGCACTCTTTGCTCAAAAAGGTTTTTCACAAGTGAAGGCTTTCAAAGTAATACTCAATAGATAAGAGTTTTGTGCAAACAAGGAATATGAAGAACATGATTGAATAAATCACCATATGAATGCTTGAAACACAACAACTCAAAAGCTTGCTGGAGGTAGAGAGGAAATAGGTATACTGACTCAACTGGTAACTAGGAGGAAGGTCCCTTCTTAGAGGGTAGCAGGGATTACAAGTCATAAAGAGCTTTCAAAAGATTATGGTACTTACTAGCTTTGAGCCCTCATTGCCCCTATCATAAGCATCTTGAGATGATTAAGGTTAAAGTGAACAAAGATGGAGTATATGCTTGACGAAATATAAGTTGGCAATCTCATGTCCCTTGAATATGAGGGCCACTCCTCATGAATAATCAACTTTGGGTCCAGGTAAGTTCTTGTCATTGTAAGTATTTGCATATCATTGAGAACCGCCAACGGGGTACCCCTTGCACATGGTACAGGAGCTTTCCCATAACCAAAAATGACAAGGCAAGCAGACAATGAGCATATCAACAATCTTTTTATTTACCATGTGTATAGCTTTTTATTGAGGATGATTCATAGATGACTCTCTATGGTGATGCTGCAAGTTTCCACCATGATTAAGCATGGCTTAGGCTAGCGGCCCAGGCGTTTCTCTAACACAGAATACAAACTCCATGGACTTACAAGTTCCCTCTTTATTTCACACCGTTGACATCCATACACAAAAGAGCACGATATCAACTGTGTACAGAGTACAAGTGCAATGTTGAAAATGTTCCCCATGACAACACGGTTCTGCTAATTCCAACGTATAGATGCAAGCATATACAACTTCTATGTTCACAATGGTTCAAGTTTATTAGGGTCAAGTAATAAAGTGTGCCATCAAGTTCGTGAGAGCTTTACTAACTAGTTTTCACATAACAAAATACTTTTTAATTCGAAAGGTAGATGAAGCTTGAGAATTTGCTTGGAATAGCAAAAGCTACTAGGTAGATATGGTGGACACAATTGGCAAAAGTTTGGGTTCAAAGGATTTTGGAAACATGAGAAGTATGCCTTCCCAAAACAGGTTTTTGGCTAGCAAGGCTGGGTAGTAAGCAAGAGAGTTGAAAGAAACAATCAAACATACAAGTAATAAAGCCAAACATGCAATCTTCCTTGAAGACACAAAAGAATCTTAAATAAAGAATACTAAGCTTAGGAGCCAACAAGAAAGAAAACAAATGATACCAAATACCTGTAAGCTTTTTCTTTTTTTCTTTTCTTTCAAACTAATGCCACTGACCAGAACTCGGTTTTCCAAAACCAATTTAGATCCACTTGATGAACCCAAAGTGGTGCCAATACTGAACAACAAGATCCATCATATAATAGAGATTGCAAACTAAAATAAGAAGTGCAAAAAGTAAAAGATGAGACTTCTCATTAATATTCCAATAAAGGCACTCACACCAAGGGATACATAGATAATCAACTAAAGGAGAGATACTTCCACATGCAAACCAAACTATAAGATAACCTTTCTACCACATATATGAATCCACTAAAAAGGTAAAAGATAAAGATAATGGTGGTGATACCGCGGCACTCCCCCAAGCTTGGAACAAGCCAAGGGGATGCCAAACCTGATGACGAATTACTCCTTCGGTGGTGGTGATGTTCTCTTGATAAGGTCTTCAACAAGTTTCTTCAAGTCCTCCATATCGAAGGTTAGAGTATGAATTAACTCCGAATTATGCTCAATTCAACCATGATCAACTCGGACCGAGGATCGCAGTCCTTGTTATTATTTCTCCATTCTTCCAAATTAGAGCGTTTCTTCCCTGCATGGTTAGAACAAGGGGTACTAGGAGGAAGTGTGCGCGAGCGAGGATATGACGCGGAGTTCTCCCTCCTGTAGACATCCGTGTTGTCCTCCTAAGCTGGGTAGGTTGTGCCACCAAACCAATGCTTGCGACGGTAGCGCGGGTGTCCGGTTTCTTGTCCTCCTCCATGTCACCTTCATACCCTACCGGAATCTCCTCCTCCTCGGGGACTTGAGGTTCTTCTTCCTCGGGCTTCTTGCCTTTGTCATTGGCGGAGGCCATGATGCTCTAAACTTGAGAAGATTCCCTGACAGAAACAGATCAAAACAAAAACACGACGAGAACACGATGCGAGAACCTCGGGGGATCCGGGGGGGGGGTATATATTACGAAGTTTCAATGCATAAGGAAGGTTTTGACACGGAAACGAAGCGGAGACGGAGTCTGAGGTGGGGACACCCCCTTAGGCGCGACCAGGCTGGGCCCACGCCTGGGGTGGGTTTGTCCACCCCGGGCTCCATTTCCTCTTTAGTTTAGTCTCATAAATTACCTTATTTATTAAAAACATCAAAAATATAAAAAGATTGGGTTTTCACGAACCTTCTGTTTTCACCACTTTTACCTATTCAAAGACGAACTCTGCAGATTCCTTCTCTCTTTCTCCTAAGAATTTACTTCTTACAAAACCCTTGCACAAGCTCAATGAAAACATTAATATAAGCAAAAAAATAAACCTTTGGTAAACACATCAACTGAAAAATCATCAAAACAAAAGCTTCTGTAAGAGGCAAATGCAAATAATGGCAGAAATCTGTCAAAACAGACCAGCAGGTAAAGATTGATTTTTCGAAGACCTTCTATTGCTCAAATCAAAAAGTGTAGAACTGATGAAAGTTGGGTAACAACTTGAAGAACAAACACAGAAAAATGCAGCTCCATCCGACGTACTGAGATCCCTCACGAATTTTCACAATGCAGCACAAAAATCTGTCCCAGGACAGCCACTTTTCACAACTCCTTTGCTTCACAAAAGTAGTTGAACTTGACACAAAAACCAAAAAAAAAAGGATAAGGAGCGGTTATTACAGAGGTAATAACTTCAAGACTCGACAAAACTCTTGGGTTATCTCCCAAAAAGTACTTTTCTTTAATGCCTTTAAGTTAGGCTTGAAACTTTCAAAGATGCTCACATAGGATATATATATTTGAAATGAAAGAGAGCGTCAAGAAGCAAATAACCAACACAATTGAGTCTAACCCACTTCCTATGCATGGGGGTATCATGAGAAAAATAATTTTTGAAACAAAAAGCCACAAGCATAGGAAGACAAAACAGATGCAACTTTAAAGCTTTCAACATAAAACAGGGAAACTTAACATCATTGAGATGCATAAAACCAAGTTTCCCTCTCTCAAAATAACTTTCAGTAGCACTCTGAATAAAGTTGACAATATAACTGTCACTGGAGACAACTTTATCATCAGAATAAGCATACTTACAGTCACCAAAAATAGGTCCAAGGTCATAGACTGGATCAATAGAAGCAAGTTGTTCCATCCTGAAATATTTATTAGGCAAGCTATTTTCACAAGGAGCTTTAGCAAATTTGGAAAAGTTAAACTCATAAGAATCTCCATCAAACTTAGTTAAAACTTTTTCCTTCTTACAATCAATAATAGCTCCACAAGTATTCAAGAAAGGTCTACCAAAAATGATAGGACAAGTTTTGCTAGCTGCTGAATTAAGCACTAGAAAATCAGCAGGGTACTTAATCTTACCACAGAGAACCTACACATCTCTTACAATGCCAATGGGGCAAATGGTTTCCTTGTTAGCAAGGTGGATAACCACATCAATGTCCTTCAAGCTCACAAGGACCAATCTCATGCATAATTTCCTTGTAAAGCTCATAAGGAATAACACTAGAACTAGCACCAATATCACATAAACCATAGTAGCAATGATCACCAATTTTAACAGAAAGCACATGAACACTAGATTTTCTAGCCTTACTAGGATGAGAGATAATATTAGAAGCGTCTTCACAGAAGACAATGTGCTCATCCTCTATATTTCTAGTAACAGTGTCTTTCACAATGGCTACCACAGGTTCATCACTCAAATTCTTACCAGGCTCCACAGTTTTCATTGTACCTTTGTTATTTGCATTAATAATCATAGAATACTCCTTTACCTTAGCTGGGAAAGGCATTTTCTCAACATGAGTTTTAGGCACAATATGATTAGTAGTATAAACTTGAGTACTTCTAACAGGAACATGATTAACAACATCTTTATAAGGAGCATGGTACTTATTCCACTTCTTCTTGGGAATTTCAATGTAAGAGGCAAAGGCCTTAAAATAGTTGGCAATACTTTGGGAATCAAGACCAAACTCATTACTAATATCACGGAAGTTATCAGTTCCCATAAAAGATTTAATGCATTCATAATCATAGTTTATACCTGACTTTCTTCCTTTGTCATTCTCCCAAGCTTCAGTGTTATCTTGAATACGGTCTAAGAGATCCCATTTAGCATCTTCCTTCATACGTGTGAATGATCCAGCACAAGAAGCATCTAATAAATCTTTATCACGAAGAGAAAGCCTAGCATAAAAGTTATTGAGAATAATATTGTTCGGGAGTTCATGAATAGGACATTTAAGCATTAGTAACTTCAATCTCCCCCAAGCTTGATTTGTACTCTCTCCATCAAGAGGCCAAAAGTTATATATAAGATTTCTATCCTTATGAATCTCACTGTGAGGATAAAATTTAGAGTAAAAGAGAGATGACATCTCCTCCCATTCCATGGATTGTCCATTCTTCAGCAGCTTATACCATTCTTCGGCTCTCCCTTTTAAGGATACGGAGAGTAACTTCTTCTTCACATGTTCAGTTGTGATACCTGCACACTTAAACAACCCGCATAATTCATGGATAAAAAGCAAGTGATCACCGGGATGGACAGTTCCATCCCCAAAATAATAATTATCCATAACACGATTAACAATACTTGTAGGTATCTTAAAAGGATCTATCTCAACAGGAGGTGGTTCATATACTACCCTAGCAGTGGTAGTAGTTTTCCCAAGCAGAAAACCAAGTGGGTTATCCATATTGAAAACAAAGTAACAATCAGTAATAAAAGCAATACTCACAGTGAAAGTTTTCCTTACCAGTTCCACTCTTCAATAGCGCTTCACTCCTCGGAAACGGTGCCAGAAAATAGTCTTGATGACCCACAAGTATAGGGGGTGTATCGTAGTACTTTTGATAAATAGGAGTGTCGATCCCAACAAGGAGCAGAAGGTGCTGAACAGTGGTATGGAGCAGGAAATCCCTGTGAATACTTAGCAAACAGATTTTTAGTGGTTTTCTGACAAGGAAACAAAACAAAGAGCAAGTAACAAAAGTAACGAACAAATAGAGAAAGTGGCCCAATCCTTTCTTAGCAAAGGACAAGCCGGTGGAAATACTTATAAGGACCAAACGTTCTCGAGGACACATGGGAATTCTGTCAAGTGCTTTCGCTTCAAATAGCTGAGTACTCTTCTCTGGTGTTTGTAAGTGTTGTGTGGGTGAACCTGTGCTAACATACCGCCCTTCCTAGGACTAATACATACTTGTGATTAAACCCCCTACAAACATCCGTAACTACATGAAAGTAATTAAGATATAAATCTAACCACAGCCTTAAACTCCGAGATCCTACACTCCCTTGTGCAAAGGTGTCCTAACGGGGGTTCAGGTTTCTATCACTCCGACAACCCCGCGATTAGTAGCCAAATACACAATGCATTCCCCTAGGCCCATAAATGGTGAAGTATCATGTAGTCGACGTTCACATGACACCACTAGAAGAATAGCACCACAACTTAAATATTAAACCATTGAATAATAACTCATCACAGATTCACTACTAACAACATGACTTCTCCCATGTCCTCAAGAACTAAACGAACTACTCGCAAGACATCATATGGATCAAGATCAAAGACGATATGATAATGGATAACAATCTGAACATAAACAATAATCCAATGGTTCCACTCACAAGCATCAACTACAATAGTAATCAACACCGGGAAAGTTTCCCCTAAGAACTAAAGCAATAACCAACACAATTGTTACAGCGGGACGGAGTGGTGATGATGGTGCTGGTGGAGATGATGGTGTGGATGATGATGATCCCGATAAAGCCTAGCTTGATGACGGTGTTGATGGCGACGGTCTCCCCTCTCCGGGAAGGAATTCCCTTGGCAGAAATCTGTCTGTCAGAGAGATCTTTCTCTCTCGGTGTTTTCCGCCCCCAGAGGCGGCGGAAATCTATCTGTGGTTGCTGCCTGAGCCTTAGGGTTTCGAAGGGAAGATATATGCGAAGGGGCGGAGACGGAGGCCGGGCAGGTGGGCTACACCTGCCCTAGGCACGGGGTCAGGTGGGCCTGCGCCTAGGGGGGTGGGCCCCTTGAGGCCCATCTTCGTCCCTCCTTCTGGCTTCCTTCATCTTCTGGTAAAATAATATGTTTCCATATTTTTCTAGTATTTTTCTGATCTTCGCGAAATTGCACCGAAACGCCTTCTTTTCCATCAGAATCCAGACTCCGGCAGTCCATCCTCCAGGAATCATCCAACATGCATAAACAGATGAAAATCAATAAGTAATACCTCATAATAAGACAAATATCAATGAACAGAGGTAAATTATGATATAGAAAGGTGATGTAAATTGGACGTATCAGTATTCCAGAGGAATGGTGTAGGCGTATGACCGAGATTCGGTATTTGCCTATCCGAGTGAAGGATAGATACTCTAGGCCCACTCGGTGAGATCACATCAATGAGCTTGCAAGCATGCGACAAGGTCAGATACCACGAGAACGTGTAAACATATTTGTCAGCAACAAGATCAAACTGTAAACGAATACATGAGATCAGGTCTTGGACAAACCAGGTATCGTTGTGCAATTGGAATAAGACTTGACATTTAGAAGGTTCAAGCGAACAACCATATTCGTGGGATGTGAAGTGATCTACATATGTTTCCACATACCTCTGATGATCAATTGATCAGGGAGATGTCCCCTTCATACCTGAACATTCCCGAATCGTAAGGGTGTCACGCTTAAGGGTAATCGATGCTGCGGGTTGATCTACTGCCGATAGAGAAATAAGAAGAGAGAATCGGCAACGTTCCAGAGAGAAACCGAAGTGTTCGGAATCAATTCAAAAGGAGTTTTAAATAAAGAGGAATTACATTATATGTATTTAATATTTAATTATGAAATAATATTAAATATGAAAGAAAAAAACCACATGGGCCTTCCCTAGGAGGGAATAGGCCCAAGAGGGGGGAGGCGGCGCCCCCTAGTGGGCTTGGGCACTCGGGTGGGAGGCTCCCACCGTCGTCGACCACTAGATGGGCTTCGCACGCGTGGGGCCCACCCCCACTGTTGGCCAGCTCCCTCTCTCACCCCTCTCAAGTTTAGTCCCACCCCGGGACTTGGAGGGTGGGGAGTGCCTAGTTTTCTTCTATATATAGGGGTGCCCTCCACCCCAATTCCATACACCAATTGGCATTAGCCATTCTCTCTCCCTCCCTCTCTCTCTCTGTGTATTCCCAAAGTAAGAAAAGTGCTACGAGGAAGAGAGTTTTCTACCCAGCGCACGCCGTCATGCTGCTGGAATCAGTTCAAATCTTCTTCTTTTGCCGCTGCCTTGCTGGATCGAGGCCCGAGAGACGTATTTTACACCGTACGCGTGTAAAACTCGATGAGGCACTACCACTAGTGGTGCTGGATGCTTGAAGCCTTCTAGACCTTGAGGACTGCTACACTCGGCTTCATCATCAACGTTTGTGCGGGAACGTAATCCCGCGAGCGGTCTTCAAAGGCATGAATACCATATCCCGCTCGTTATTGTACTTCTACATAGATAGATCTTGGATTGGTGGGTTCTTGTTTTAGGAATTTTTTTGTTTTCTGCCATAGAACCCCTTTAGCCGCTGCCTTGGCCAGATATCCACCTGGCCCGCGAGTGGCATCTCAACCAGGCGCGTGTGCTAGTGCTCGCCATTCCGGCGGCCGGCCCGTCCCGCCGCCACGAGATCCTGTGGCACCGGGCTTCCTCCCATTGGATGTGCGGCGGGACCCTGCATACGCTATCGACTCACCGCTGTGGAAGCAGTGTTCTGAGGCCGAGCATGATGCTCGGCGACAGTCCATTGATTCCCACATGGAGGGTCTTGGCGATGATGAGGAGGACTACGAGGCGTTCGAGATGGTGGAGGACCCGCCACCGCTATAGGAGGAGCCATATGTGGACTAGCCACTGAAGTACTAGGCGGGGTGGGCATTTCCCACCCGAGAGTGCGGGCGGCCGGATTGGTCGCAGTACTGTGGCACATCCACGCTTACGTGGACCTGCCGTCGCTGCTACATCAAGGACGAGCCGACAGAGGACCCATCGGAGGACTACGAACCCATTGAGGAGGAGATGACAGAGGAGACGCTCGAGGCTGCTATCGAGCTCTCCCGACAGGAGGAGGCCAAGTGGATTGGCCTCCACCAAACCATGAAGGAGTCCCCGATGATGGCGGCTACACCGCCGCCGGCCCCTCTAGCTGAGCCACTGCCATCTCCGCCTTCGGCTAAAAGAGTTTGTTGGCTTTTTATGATTTTGCTGTTATACACGGATGTCCTTTATCACATATGCTCATAGAACGTTCTGGCTGAGAAATTATCATTTATATATTTTGTAAATGGATATGAGGAATTTTTTACACTTTGTGTTGCTAGTACTCTGTCCATCCTAAAAAATATTTCACAGATTTATTTAAATTTAAATTTATCTAAACACTATTTTTTTAGCTGATATCTAAACACTATTTGATAATACTATATAGATAGATTCATCTAAATTTAGATAAACTTGTGACATGCTCGTTAGAACGGAAGGAGTACATGTCCTTATCCAATTTTGTGTGCCAACGCAGCATGCCATCGGATGCTCACTTTGGAGATCAGTATCCGCTCGAACTTGCGTGCAGGAGTCTTCCTCCGCCAGCATACAGACTACAGAGGAGCAGACCCTGTGACACAAACTGCTCACTCCACTCGCCACCAGCCCATCATTACCCGCCGGAGATGCTCGGCAGATTGGCCGCGCGGCGGCTCCGTCCAAGCACGGCACCTGCTGCCGCCGCCGCCGCCGCCGCCTACCACTCCTCGGCGGCGGTCCGCGCCCACGGAGGAGGCGCCTCCTCATCGATCCTCCCCGACGGCCTCGACCGGAGCTCCGACGCCTACGCCCACAACGCCGCCGCCGTCGCCGGACTCCTCTCAGACTTGCGCACCCGCGTCTCCCAGGTGCGTGCGTGCGTGCCGCCGGTCTCTCGCTTCCTTCACACCTTCCTCTGCTGACGAAACGGGAGTCCGTGCCTCCGTGGATGCAGGTGTTGGGCGGCGGAGGCGCGGGGGCGGTGAAGCGGAACACAGAGCGGGGGAAGCTACTCCCGAGGGAGCGCATCGACCGCCTGCTCGACCCCGGGGCCTCCTTCCTCGAGCTATCTCAGGTCGGTCATCAGTGAGCGTGAGCCCGCTTTCCCTTGCAATGATCAGTTGATCAAGCGACGGCCTGAAGTAAACTGTACTATGTTGGTACTCCTAGTTATCATCGCCAGAGTTTAGTAATTAGGTCCAGGGAGAGCATGAAACTCAGTGCTACCGAAATGCAGCAGGCAATCATCTCTTAATAAAGTACTGCCTTATAAGCTCATAAGTTACATCTGCAGTTTGAGTTGGGATAATACCTCCTTAGGCCTTATGAGTTCCACCTATTTTATCTTTGTGCTAAAACAAATCTGATTGCGGAAACTTTACTAGTACAATTTTGGGCCCGAGTTTTCACCTTGCAGCTCTATGAAATGCATATGATTTTTCACTAACTTTTCGGAGTAATTTTGTATTCAGACATACACATTCAATAATGAAAGTGCTAAGTATGCTGGCATTCAAATCCAAAAGCTGTTTGACTGAGTGTTGGCCCCTTCCTCCAAAAAATCATGTATTTAGTACACATAAGCCTGCAGTAGAGGCGTCAATCTAATACAGATCAATAAAATTCACAGATAAACTGTTGCATGACCTGCATTTTATGTATGCATACTGATTATCTGAATACCTTCGTAATTTAATTGAGCAGCATGCGGATTTCACATCCGCACTAACTAGTAGTATGTTAGAAAATACACTGGACAGTGGACACAACTATCAGTCTGATAATCGAGGCTGTGACATATTTGACCAGATTCACTTGGTATCAGCTTCATATTTATATTGACCATTATAAAAAAACATATTTGACCCGACGCTGTTGTCTTCCAAGTTCCAACACATATCGGTATCATGCAGCCAACTGCCTCTAAATTTTCCGACATGCCAGAAACAAATGTTTTTAGACTAAAATGGAAACAAATGTTATCATAGTTTTCCATCTTGTTCTGGACTATTAGTGCTTGATGGTACGTTTTGCAATAAAGCTTGCAGGATCTGATGTTTATGAGGAAGCATTATCATCAGGGGGTATAATTACTGGCATAGGGCCTGTCCATGGACGATTATGCATGTTTGTGGCCAATGACCCAACTACAAAGGGGGGTACATACTATCCTATCACTGTCAAAAAGCATCTGCGGGCACAGGAAATAGCTTCTGAATGTAAATTGCCTTGCATTTATCTTGTTGACAGTGGAGGTGCTAATCTCCCCAAGCAAGCGGAAGTTTTCCCTGATCGTGATAATTTTGGTCGGATATTCTACAATCAAGCTATGATGTCTGCAGATGGTATTCCTCAGATCGCAGTAGTGTTAGGTTCTTGTACTGCCGGCGGTGCTTATATTCCTGCAATGGCTGATGAAAGTATAATCGTTAAGGGAAATGGAACAATATTTCTAGCCGGTCCACCCCTTGTAAAGGTTAGTATTTTCTGCCTACAATTTTGACAAATATCTAAATTACATGTCAAGTAAAGGGTCAATTCTGTAGGCTGCTACAGGGGAGGAGATATCTGCTGAGGACCTTGGTGGAGCATCAGTACATTGTAAAATATCAGGAGTCTCTGATCATTTCGCACAAGGTACATTTTAACATATAATGCTGTATAATATGACTCAATTACTGCTCTTTTACATATAAGTAATGGAGCAAGGATGGTCTGAATGTATTATCAAAAGATGCATTTTTGTCAGGTTTAGTGTAAGAGTTCTGCTTCTTTGTTTTCTCATCTTCTATTAACAAGTACATTATTAAACCGTGTCTCTGCACATTCTATGGTTCCTAGTTTATTTGATCATGCATATTGTTTCCAGACCCTGATACTTTGCATGTCCTTGTCACTCACTGAATGTCTACCTTATACCATAGATGAGCCCCCTATGTATCATATTGTTTATGGACATATAAGTTGGATGTTATTATGACATGTTAGACTTTTTTATTTTTGCACCGTAAATTGATACAGATGAACTTCACGGACTTGCACTGGGGAGAAACATTGTGAAGAACCTTCACCTGGCCGCTAAAGTAACAAATGTACCAAATTCTGCTTGTGATTACCAAGAACCGTTGTACGATGTACATGAACTTCGCTCAATTGCACCATCTGATATGAAGCAATCTTTTGATATTCGCTCAGTAATAGCTCGTACAGTTGATGGAAGCGAATTTGATGAATTCAAAAAATTGTACGGAACAGTAAGGATTTCTCTTATACTCAATTATCCTTTTGCATTCTGTACCTTGTGCACTGTGCAACTTAAATTTGTTTAACTTTACTTTATGCAGACACTAGTGACTGGTTTTGCAAAGATATGTGGGCAACCAGTTGGAATTATTGGAAACAATGGCATTTTATTTACTGAGTCAGCACTAAAGGGTGCCCACTTCATTGAGTTGTGTGCTCAGCGCAATATTCCTTTGATATTCCTTCAAAATATTACTGGATTTATGGTAACTATTCAGTTCATTCCCTGAAGAATAGTTTCACATCAGCTGTGGAAGGGCCAGTGAGCTAGTATTGAACTGGGGTTTTATCATCCCTAACCTCACAAGTTCGCTGTTGAGGATGAAATGACCCCTTATGACCAACAATTGGTATCAAAGCCCGGTTCCAACATCGTGGACACTAGTTTTTGAATGCCTAATGGACTGAGGTCGCTGAGGGGCCATCCATTTATTGTGAATGGGCATGTGAGCCAGAGAGACCGTCCATGTACAGTGAAAGAGTGGTGTATGACCCTTTAAGGGCACAAATGAGTGAAAGGTAGATTGTTGGAATAGTCCAGCAATGGGTGTAGAAGGGAAAGAGAGCTAATGTAAAAGTGAGAGAGTCCCTAAACTCACAAGCTGGCTCCTGGGGATGAGAAAGCCTTCTACCATCGAACAATATGAACTGCAAACATACTAAATAGGATGTTGTTAATATTTTGTGCAGATAGTCAGGGATGCTAAACTTAAACATAAAAGTTAGTTTGATTTTGAAGTATGAGCCTTCTAACACTAACCCTTATCAATGCTAATGTTCCATAGGTTGGGTCGAAATCTGAAGCAAGTGGAATTGCGAAAGCTGGAGCAAAAATGGTTATGGCAGTTTCCTGTGCCAAGGTCAAACCTTCCTATAGTTTCCCATCCTTACTCTCTTTTTTTAGCTATATATAAGTAGTGAGCGAGTGATGCTTTATCCCCATAATTAGGCAGCGTCACACATGACATAGCATGGATGTATGTCTATAAAACGGTCTGTTTCTTTCATTTACTAGTTGTGATTGTTCGGTTTTGCTATTAATTTTTTTTGAAGGTGTGCAACACATACCTAGTCCTGTCATTTTTAGCTACATGTAATGTTCAATGAAAAGTAACTCCCAGCAAAATCTTGTTATTTTCTCGCCATTTCTAGAGGTGCTGCCTTTGTTTTATTGTCGAGTATGTGTGGGATACATATACAGTCAGTAGCATTTTGACAACCTGAGTGAATCACTAGTTAGGTCCCATATTAACCACCAATATATGTTGGCATAAATGTCGCACCCATTGAAGGATGGTCATGCTTTTGCAATATTGAACTGCGGATACCCTCTTTTGATGACACCAGACCTTAAACCAATATAACGTTACAATAATATATGTATCTACTATTTCTGCACAGGTTCCTAAAATTACCATAATTGTCGGTGGGAGTTTCGGTGCTGGAAATTATGGAATGTGTGGACGCGCATATAGCCCGAATTTTTTGTTCATGTGGCCAACTGCTAGGATATCTGTTATGGGTGGTATCCAGGTAAGACACTTGGACCTGTTATTAACTTTATAAACTGTTTTACTGCTTTACTAGTATCATTGCCATGTGAAGGATGTCATGACATATGGGATATTTGGCAGCACTAATAATCCAAGGTGTTTGAAAGCATCTCAGATGTTACTCAGCTCCAAAGAAAAGTAGCCAGCATGCTGTCAATATTTCTAGACTTGGCTGAAAAACAGTATCTGCACACAAAAAATTAAACTGAAAACTGTAAGGGAGCACCGGCAGTAAAAGTGTCTGCACAAGTGTTGCTTTTTAGAAACCTTTTCTTGAGGTGCAACCAGGCAAACTAAAGCAGAACGGCAGAATAAACTTCCATGCATTTACATGACATCGGCCTCCTCATTCTTCAGTTCATGAAGGTTTGTAAGTGAATAAATAATAGGAAATAATACTTACAGGCTGTACATTATTCTGGAACTAAAGCTATGGTATCTTAGCTTGTATATTTTCGGGAGAATGCTTACGTGAAAGAGCAGTATTTATAACTGTGCAGTGGGTTTGTTTGTTTCCAGCATTATATGTTAGGAATACACTGTATTTAACTAAACTGCACAAAATCAGGAGAAAAACGGGCATAAAAATAGGAGACGGATATAACCATGAAGGTGGAACAGAGCCCCAGCATCCACTGTTTTACTGGATTTTTTGTTCTGTCTTAGCTTTTTCATATTTCCTTTCGTCTCTTTTGTTCAAATCACTCATAATATTAGTTAGTGCAGTTCCATTCAAATAGCTGTTGACTGCACCAAAATCGAGGTGCCATAATGTTTTCTGAGAAAACACAAAGAACATTGCTTGCTAGTATGTTCATAGAAAGAAAAGTTATTTACAAGTCTTAGAGAAGGCAACCCATAACAGATGACCAATCTACAGTAAGGAGGCAGAAGATCCCTAAGTGCTGAGGTTTGTGCCTCAGACGAAGGTCTAGCCTCTTGATCTTGTCCACGAGTCATGGCACCACTGGGTGGTCATTGTTGAAGACACGTGCATTGTGCTGCTTCCATACGAGCTGACTGCTGAGGAGGATAGATTGACCGAGGACACTCCACTGAACGGGGGCTGATGATCTCACATTGTCAGCTGCCACCCAATCAATGAACCCCCTGTTGCGGCCACTGTCCAGTAGATCTGATCTATGCTAGAACTTCATGCGTACCTTGCCGAGAGAAACACAGTCCACAAATAGGTACAACATTGATTCAGGGGCCTTATCGTGGGGCAAGCAGTCACATAGTGAGGTAGTCCTTGCCATGCGAAGCGATTGGCTGTCCAGCAGCGGTCTTGGCACACAAGCCACAGGATCAGCTTTGTGCGGTTTGTGTTGCAATACAATAGTAGCCGGTGCTGTTCACGAGCCTACAGTAGCAGCCGATCAAGAACCAATGTCTCTGGTGTTTGTACCCCAAATAAGAGGGCGTGCATTAACTGCTAGCACCTGTATCATGTTCAAACACATACTACATAATATAACTGTACCGCTTATTTTCACGCCCCAAGCAGTTCACCAAGGGTTATGCTGTACGAAATGTGAGGAATGTGTTAAGAATGGACTCTTAGATTACTAAGTTCTGTGCAACATTCATCCGCTTCACCTAACAGTTTAAGTTATTGTGGATATGTGAGCAATACATGTCAACCCTATTAATATTAGTTGGTTTTTTGCTTTGTCTATGAGGTAAACGATTTGCCTCCCTGCACAGAAAGATAAGAATTTAGTGGATCTTAAGTTTCCGTGCTGAAAACTGGAAGTTGTGGATCTTATCCTGGGGCCGTACTCCGTCTGATCCACAACCTCTCTCGTGCGCACATAGCTATGAGACTCATTGAAGTAATATTGGATGGTGTTGGACAATGCTTGCCCCTGTTTGATACATGTACCATTATGTGAGCAAGTATGGTCCATGTCCATCAATCTTTTTTGTGTATCATAGGCATGCGCACTAGGCATATATTTTGAAACAGTGGTAGTATGCATAGATCATGTTCTTCTACATGAGAAAATCATTGAAATGATTTTTGACCTGGTTATAGATATAGTACCTGATCAAACTTATGCTACCTACCAGTGAGTGCTCAAACAAGAGCCAAGCTACCTTAGGTTCTTATTATTATTTTTCTTTCAAACCTTTTCAGGCAGCCGGTGTTCTTGCACAAATAGAGAAGAACAACAGGAAAAGGCAAGGAGTGGAGGTATAGTGCTTATTTATTTGTTTTAAAAAACATAGACAAATGGGGTGCTGAAAAATAATTAGATGACTATAGTTATCCTTCATATATATAGTTTCTTTGGTAAAAAAATGCCCATCTTAGACAAGCAAATCATAGCTTCTAGAAAAGGAGAAGTTTCCTCGTAGGAGAATATCAGCTACAAATTGGTTCAGAAGTTCCTTCCTATTCAAAGTAACAGAAAAGAGTTACAGAAAGTGAAACTAGATACTGGTTGAAGACTAGACTTTTTGTTCTTATACAGTGGACCAAGGATGAGGAAGAAGCCTTCAAAGCCAAAGTTGTTGAGGCTTATGAGAAAGAAGGAAGCCCTTATTACTCTACCGCTAGGCTTTGGGATGACGGGATCATAGATCCCGCGGATACCAGACGGGTTTTAAGCCTTTGCCTTTCTGCTTCAGCCAAGCCAGTTCCAGAGGACACAAAATATGGTGTTTTTCGAATGTAAATCTTGTATCATACACATCGCTCAATCCCTGTATAGTAATACTTGCTTTAATGCTTCCAATATGAATTGAAATAAAGTGTTTATTCAAGGCTTATTTTGCCGCCAAAATTTCTCCAGCCCTGCTATTTCTAGCCTCCTTTCTTTATGTTCTCTAGTCTCATTTCTCTACCACTGTGGTACCTAATATTACCGCTGATATAAATTTCATTTCTTTGCTATAAATGCTGGTCCTCCAGAGGCGGATCTAGTTTCATTGCTGAATCCTTGGCTTAGAGCAACTTTAACAGATCACATGTAATTTGGGCCTATAAAACGTGTATATGGTGCACCAAAAAATTCATTTACGCGGTGTGCGCGGGTCTCGCAGATAGAAACCCTATAATCGAATATTCCCTATAATCAAATATATCTCTGGCAATAAGTGACTTAGATTTATCTAGATTCGCATGATAAATCTAAGTCACTTATTTAGACTGTTTTAGTGTGTAGAGACATGTGAATCTAAATAAATTCTAGTTACTTGTTTCCGACCGAGCGGAAGAAGAAGCAAGGGACAAATTTCTTATTTACCTAAAAGTTCATTGGTATTGGATTATGTACCCAAAGTTAATGATTCATTGGTAAAATACCCATAAAAGGGATTAAATCTTTTTATGATAATACCCAAAAGGGGTTTTGGTAAACTAACAAGTTTAACCTTTTAATTTGCTCGAGAAATAATACTTTATCCCTAGTCATTTTTAATCCTTGTGTGGAATTCATCGTGTTGATCATCTGTTTCTCCTTTGTGGAAATGATTAAAGTTGTTAGCTTACAGAAAACCCCTTTTGGGAAAATCATAAAAAGATTTAATCCTTTTTATGGGTATTTTACCAATGAACAATGAACTTTGGATAGATGATCCAAGGCCAATGAACTCCTTGATAAATAACCAATTTTCTTAGAAGTAAAAGTAAATACCATCGATTGGTGGTCGATCGTGGCGCTTGGTAAGGGCATGTCCAGCGGCTCGACTCATCCCGTCCGAGTGTGTTCAAACTCGTTTGCGCGGGATGTGCGCGGCGCCTCAGCGGCCCGATCTATCCGGACAAACGTGTCCAGCTCAATCAATCCGTGCAACTAATCTGGGCCTCGGTTGCGTTGTCCGGACAACGCGCTAGTCCGAGTGCGTCCTCCCAATAATTCATCCGGGCTTTCTCGACAGTGGCACAACAGACACTCTCCTCCCTCAAACCCTTGCACTCCATATCCACGACTCGAGCATGCGCAATCTTTGTCGTTGCCACCGCTCTTTGCCACCGACGCCCTCCCCCTCCCCTCCCTCCCCGCGATACCGAGCGCCATCGCAGGCCACACGTGTTGCCGGAGTTGTCTGGACGCGCCGCAGGCAATCCCGCCGCCCCGGACTCCGCATGTGGACTGGATGCGTGACACCCTCTGCGTGGCGCACAACCTGCTCGATCATTTTCCTGAGGTACGTTCACTGGTCCTTTCAAGGTTGTGCGGCCCACTGCAGGAGTTGGCATCACCATTGCCGGCCGCATACTTTGCAGATGGGCAGCATCCGAAGGGCAATGAAGTTCTTCTACAAGAATTTCGTGGAGTCATCGTCCGAGGAGGAGTCCGACGGTGAGACCGTCTGCTGGCACGACCACTACCTCCTACCGCCGCGTAGAGCTGTCTCGTCCAAGCGACGCAAAGCCAACTAGGAGCGCGACCGAGAAGAAGGCCACATACGCCTTTATAAGGACTACTTCCATCCAACTGATCCAGTCTTTAAAGAGAAGGCATTCTGTCGCCGCTATCGGATGTCGAGGGACTTGTTCTTGCAAATTCTTAATGGGGTGATGGAGTATGATAACTACTTCGAGGCCAAGTACGATAATACCGGTAAGATTGGCTTCTCCTCTTACCAAAAATGTTCTACTGCCATTTGGCAGCTTGCATATGGAGTGCCTGGTGACCTTCTCGATGACTACATGCACATGAGCGAGTCCACATGCCATGAGGCTATATACCGGTTTTGCAGCGCGATTATTCCGGTGTTTGGAAAATTTTACCTGAGAGAGCCAAACACCAAAGACATAGCCCGCATTTTGTCCATCAACGAGAGAAGCGGGTTTCCTGGTATGCTTGGCAGCATCGGCTGCATGCATTGGTAGTGGAAGAACTGTCCCTTTGGTTGGCAAGGATTGTTCAAAGGGCATGTAGCGGGGTGCACCATCATACTAGAGGCTATTGCATCACAGGATCTCTGAATTTGGCATTCCTTTTTTTGGCATAGCTGGATCAAACAATGACATCAATGTGATACAGCGGTCTCTGGTGTTTGCTAGGCTGACAGAAGGCAATGCCCCATAGGTTTCTTATCAGATCAATGGCAATCTATATGATATGGGTTATTATCTAGCTGACGGTATCTACCCCTCATGGGCCACCTTTGTGAAGACAATTCGCAATCCTGGAGATGAGAAATGCAAGAGGGTTGCGAAAGAGCAAGACGCCGCTCGGAAGGATGTGGAGCGAGCATTTGGTGTGCTTCAGTCAAGGTGGGTTATTTTTCGGTACCATGCTAGAACCTGGAGCATAAAGAGGATGTGGGATGTGATGACTGCTTGTGTCATCATGTACAGCATGATCATCGAGGAAGAGCGTGATAACGACATTTTGGACCAAGGCTAGGACTTTCAGGGTCAGTTGGTTGAGCCAGAGCCAGGTCTGGCATCTTGGGAAGATTTCATACAAGTGCATGGAAATTCGCATCACAGGAAAACCCATGAACGGCTTCAACTAGATTTGGTTGAGCATATATTGGTTCATGCGGGAAACCTCAATGTTTAATCCTTTATTTGTTTCATGTAATTTGAATGATGGTTTAGCTATTTTCTATCGAACCATATGATCTTGAACTATTTATATGTAAGCACTATTTCAATTTGATTACCTAGTCTAGTTTATTTGCTTCCCAAAAATTAATTTTATGACAATATTTGTAAACATATGAAATTCCTGGCCAAGCGCGGACATATGGGTCACACCGCTGGGCGCGGCTGGCCGGACAGGCCGGACCCCCTCCCCATATCGACCGCGACTCGATCCAAACGGACAGAAACAGACCATTTGGGGCGACCGAATGGGTCAGCCCGATGGAGATGCCCTAATATTTTCTGCTTTCTCCTTCGCACGCGTTGCCTTATCCTTGCCAGGCTGCCACCTGCGTCAATCTTTTTTGCGAAAACGCAAAAGCTTTGCGTTTCGATTCATTGATAGAAAAATAAGTTTGTACAAAAATATACAAAGATCAGAAGAGCTAACACCCCATACAACTCAACCCACTAGACCTATGGGACCGCGAGGATCAAGGCGTGGAGGCCTTTCGCGCCGGCAGTCCCCCAAGATCGTGCATCGGTTTGAATCGTGGTGAGAAGGCAACCCAAGTCAGGCGACACGTGGTCAAATACGACCGCATTGCGCTGCTTATAGATCCACCATGCCGTCAACATGATCAGCGAAGATGTCCCCTTGCGCATGGCGCAGGGGCGGACAACACAACATGTTGCCACCAGCCCATGAAGTCGTCTTCTCCATCCGGAGGTAGGACCGTGGATCGTGTCCAAGATAGAACCTCATGCCAGAACGCCCGGGAGAAGGGGCAGCCAACAAGGAGATGAGACATGGTATCCTCTGTCTGGTCACACAGGGGCAGTTTGGCGGGCGCGCAATTCCTCTTCGCGCAAGCCGCTCAGCCGTCCAACAACGGTCTTGGCAGGCGAGCCAAATGAAAAATTTGACCTGGGGGGGGGGGGGCTAGGTGTGCCAGTTAAGCTTCCAAGATCTTGAGCTAATTGATCCCTGGAAGAGGAACTCATAGCAAGACTTGGAGAAGTATTGCGCGTCCGACGTCCACCTCCAAAGGAGGGTGTCAGGCGACTCAATGAGCTCAACTCTACGCACCTGGATCCACGGCTGGACGTACTGCCAGAGGGCAAGCGGGCTCAGCGCGCCTCTAATGTCAGCGATCCAGCAGCGCTCCACAAGCGCCTCTCTCACTGTGCGGTGCTTCCTAGCGCAGCTGGGTATCAGCGCAAAAAAATCCGGCGCTATCTCTCCAATGGTCTTCTCGTCTAACCATCGATCCATCCAAAAAAGGGCCATGGCCCCATCGCCTACCACCATTGTGGTAGAGGTGTCGAACACCTGCAGCTCCGCCTTGGAGAAGTGCATGTCCAGACCTTTCTAAGGTCGCAACGGGTCCGTGCGCATCCTCCAAATCCAGGGCATCCGAAGGCTGATCGCCATGCGGAGGAGGTCAGGGACCCCAAGGCCGCCAATGCATTTGGGTCTGCAGACTTTGTCCCAGTTCACGTGGAAGTGGCCCCCTTTGGCTTCCGCTCTCCTAGCCCATAGGAAGCCCCGGACAATCCGTTGGATTTGTTTGAGCGTTTTCTTGTTGAGGCCCAACACAATGATGTGGTGGAGGGGGATCGCCATGAGAACCTACGTGACCAGGGTAAGGCGCCCAACTTTCGCCATCATCGCGGCCCTCCAAGTGGGCAGGCGGTTCGCAATGTTGTTAACCAGTGGCTGAAGCACCGCCGCTGACAGACGCCATAGAGAAAGAGGGATTCCTGGGTATTTTACAGGGAAGGGTGCCACCTGGCACTCCATTGTCCCTGCTGCCAGCTGAATCACCTCATCGGTGCAGGCGATAGGTGAGACCAAGCACTTGGTGAAGTTAGTATGTAGCCCTGATGCCTTCCCAAAGATATACAACAGCGCGCGCACGACGCGTAGCTCGGGTTCATCGAATGGCAGAAAAACACCACGTCATCCGCATAGAGTGAGACGGTCATCACCAGCTCTCGGGAGGCCACACGCTTCAACACCCCGAACTCAAGGGCTTTATACAACAGCTTGTTCATCGTGTTGATAAACAGCACGAACAACATAAGCGACAGAGGGTCCCCCTATCTCAGGCCCCTCCTATGCCATATGGGGGGCCCGACTCGCCATTGAGCATCACCCGGGTACTCGCAGTCGACAGAAGGATGGCCACCAGCTCACGGAATCTAGGACCAAATCCAGCCTTCTGCAGGACCTCGAACAACAGTGCCTAGGAGATGGAGTTAAAGGCCTTGGCTATGTCCAGCTTTAGCATGACTCGCGGTTCCCTAGTCTGTGCATCAAGCGTGTTGTCTACTGAACCAACATGAATTTATCATGAATGCAACGCTTCTTAATGAAGGCACATTGGTTTAGGTCCACCATGGCCCCAAGCTTGGGGGCGAGCCTTGATGCCAACACCTTTGCCCCAATCTTAGCAAAGATGTGGATCAGGCTAATCGGCCGGTAGTCACCCAATGTAGCCGCATCCGCATGTTTGGGCAGCAATACTACCAAGGACTGATTGAGACCTTGGAACTCACGCCCATTCATGGAGTACAGCTTGCCGAAGGCGGCCATGAAGTCCGCCTTGACCACGCCCTAGCATTTCTGCAGGAACTCCGCGGTGAAGCCGTCCGGGACCGGTGCCTTACCAAGTGGCAGCCAGTAGATAACCTCCCATACTCCTACGAGAAGGGGGGCTCAAGGATCGATAGGTCCTCCTGGTTGACCCCGAGGAAATCCAGATCTAGCGAGAACTGTCGGCCTGCATCAGTGCCCAGCAGCCCCTGGAAGTGGTGATAGGTAGCCTCGGCCATGGCAGCATGGTCCACCATAACCGCGCCATCGACCTGTAGACTATGGATCATGTTTTTCTGTTGGTGGTATGAGGCATGTTGGTGAAAGAAAGCCATGTTGGCGTCCCCTTCATCCAACCAACGGATCTTAGCGCGTTGCCACGCTATCGTGCGCTCAAGAGAAGCGAGGCCAAGGTATGTGCGTTTCAGCATTGCGCGGAGGGCACGCTCATACGGGGAGAGGGGGCGATGTTCCATGGCGACATCAAGCTGGTAGACGATTACCCGTGCTGTCATGAGCTGCAGCTTGACCGATCCTACCTTCTTATTTGCCTAGCTCATCAGCCTCCGGGTTGTACGCTTAAGCTTGGCAACCAATCTATTGAACGGGTCGGGATCCCGATCGACCATCGTCCGGGCCTCAGTAACCACTTCGTTGAATCCTTCAAGCTTCATCCAGAATTTCTCAAACTGGAACCGCCAGTGCCTTGCGGCGACTGGTGTATAGTCCAGGAGAAGAGTACAATGATCAGATATAACCATCGAGAGGTAGCGTAGAGAGCAGCTCCCATGCAGCTCATCCCAGTCCGACATGCAGAACACCCTATCAAGCCTAAACAGCATCAGGGATTCCCGCTTGTTGGACCAAGTAAATAGCCTCCCGTGAAGATAGTTCTCCTTCAACAAACAGTCATTCATGAACCTCGTGAAACGGCCCATCATACGATGGTGTAGGCAGTTGTTGTTCTTATCGCTCTGGCAGCGGTTCTTGTGGGCAAGCAGGGGTGGCCCCTTTGTCCACCTATGAAAATTTAACTCGATAGGGCCATCATTGGTGAGCGCCATGACCACGAGAGGTACGGACTCCCTTGCCGAGGTTGGCCAGGGTCTTCAGTTCTTCGGGGCACCTCCAATGGCAAACCGGACACTGAATCGGCCTGATTTGGTCTATTTGCATGTTATGAAGGATAACTCGACCTCGGTTTTCTTTTTTGAGGTGGGCTATACACCCAACATGTCACTCTAATTATTAGGCCCGCTATCTGTGGGGCAGCCATTAGTAGTCCTTGAGCTCGCAATCAACTCGGTAATGGTGACCAAAGCGCATCCTGCCCGCGCCACTTTCAGATTCGCTTCCTGCCCCCAGTCGCCGCCTTTCCCGCCCTGCTGCGGCATTTCCCGTTCAGACGCTCCCTTCCCGCTGTCACATCCCAAATTTTAGATTTGGTACTGCATAACATACATGGCATTGCATCATGATCATTGTTGCAAAATTTCAGTTTGAAAAGGTTTTGGCAAAACAAACCACTTGCATTTGCGTTTTGACACCTACACTTGAATGCCCGGTTTTACCATGCCTCTGTTAAAAACATTATATTTTGGTGGTATGGAAGGCACAGGTGCATAGAGGGTTCCGCCACGAACCTGTAGCACTTTGATTCGCCCAAATCGAAGCTCCGTAGCAAAAGTTATGACTCTGAATTTCGTTTAAAATTCTGGACAGTTCTGGAATAAATTCAGTTAAAGAAATCGTCAGAGAAAAAGAAAAAAAAGGTATAAAAAAAAGGAGAAGGCCAGCCAGCTGGGCCGCCGACCCAGCCGCGCCAGCAGCCCGCGCCAGCAGCAGCAGCCCAGCGCGCCGCCCGCGCGGTGGATAGCCGCTGCCGCCCAAGCCAGCCCAGCGCCCTGCACCGCTGCCACCTGGGGCCCGCGCGCCAGCGTGGCGTCGCCGCGGCACAGACGCCAAGGCGGACACGGCGCGGGATCGTGCACCTCTCCGCGCACCGCGAGCACCTCCTTAAAGCCCTCGCTCCCCTCTTCCAAACCCCCCCGAAAACCCTCGCCAACCCGCCGCCATCTACGCGCAATTCCTTGCCGGAGTTCGGAGCCGCCGCCGCCATCGCTCGGTAGAGCTCGATTCTGAGCTCCCCTCGCCCTGATTTCGCCATAGGAAGCTTCCGCGTCGTCGACTGACTTGCCTCAGCCCTTTTTCCCGTGCAGGCAACGCCCCGACGCCGCCCGCCAACCTCGCCGGAGCCGTGCGCCGCTGTCCGCGCTCCAGCAGCCCACCGCTGTCGCCCTCACGCGCGCCAGCAACCGCCGCCACCTCGACGAGCTCCGCCGCCCCGCCACCGACGTCGTCGCATCAACCGCTGCCGCCGGAGACCGCCCGAGCACCGCCGCCGAGTTACCCGCCGCCAGCGCCACCGGTGAGCACGCCGCCGCCCTCCCCTGCCCTTCGATCTGGAATGAACGGTACAGATAGACCGTTGACCAAACACTCTGACCGCTGACCGGTCAGCGCGGTCAAAGTTGACTGAGATTTTTTTAAATCAAATTTATTTGGCAGATTTAGTTCCAATCTTGGAAAATTCATATCTTTAAATCTACTGATCCAAAAATTGCAAATAAAATATGTATGGAATCAGTGTCTCACGTAGAATATTTTTGTACAGTTGTTTTATACTTTTACAGCAAGGTTTTGTCTTAGTTAATTAAATGAGTTAATGCCCTTTTTAGAGTATTAAATTTGTAGAAAAAGTTCTGTAACTCCAAAAATTGCAAATAAGATGTCCCTGGAACCAATGGAACAAGAGGAATCCTAAAGTGAATTAAAAAGTTAGGCTTACAGTATTGGAATTTGCAGAATCTATATAAAGGCTTACTGTAGTATTTTAATTACTCAGGGATTATATAAATCCTTTTTGAGTAATTCCAATTGGTACTGGTTCTATTTTAGAATGCCCACAAAGTGGATAGTTTTCCAAGATTTTACAAATAGTTTATTGGCAGCGGCTAATTATTTAGTTTCTAGCTCTATTATTTGAGCATTTAAATTGCATGCCTTGTTTTCTATGCACTCAAAATATTTTCCATGCATCCATACAGTAGGTATACTGAATAAGAATATGTGATACTACTGTAGCAATGTCAAACTGTCATGCATGCATCTTGCATAATCATTATTTGTATATGATTGTGTATGGTTTGTTTATGTGATTGCAACTGTATCGTGTAGATTGTGATGAGTGCAACGCTTGCTCGTGTGTGGATTGTTTGTTCGACCGCTACATCCAAGGCAAGTAGATGCTACCTTGTTCATGATGTTGTCCTACTATTTTCAATGCATTGTTGTGTATTTTGTAGATGCATGTGTAGGATATTACTATCGCTATGCTATGTCCTATTATGTGGTAGGATTTTCCTGTAGATGAGCCACCGTTGGTAGATGTGCTTAGCCATGCTATGATGAACGAGGGCTGGGTTACATAACTGAAAGTTGTTTCTAAATGTGTTGCTTTGCGAAAACTAAAAACAACTTAATCAATGAATCTTCTGGGTGTGATGGGATTGATATTTTTTGGTGGTACCATTGCGGAAAGGCACCCAGGTATCAAGAGAAAATGATTGCCTTTTTTATTTTGTAGCTTACGTGTACAACCATGTGTCAATAATGAAATGGGCGGTTGGTTGGACTCAGTAGGTTATGGTAACTCGAACCCACGTATCCAGAGATGTAGAATTTTGGTAGGTTGGACCGGTGTGTGTCGGGTTTAGGGAGCTACTTTCCGAACGGTCCCTTCTTGGACTTCTCCCTATCATCACCCAAAATGAGAGTGGTGGTACGAGCTGGGCTGGCCAAGCCACATGGGTAAAGTGTACTAACCCCTGCAGGGTGTATAAACTAATCGATTAGCCGTGTTCCCGGTTATGGACGTCTGAGTTGCTTGATATTGATTTCATGACATGTTTCTCGCTCATTCCAATTTCCTAATTGCTTTAATGTTGATGGGTTAACTTAATTGGGATCTTTTCAAAGAAAATCAAAAACTGTTTATGAAAGTAGGATAAGGGTTTTTGCAAATGCAAGCTAGCCACAGCTCCACTTGCCAGATATGCATGTAGATGTTAGCTCTATTGTCTCCTTTAATAGCTCTACTTTCCATACGTTCCATGTATTGACCCTTCGGGGCTGCTACGTTTCATGTTGCAGGATATTCCGATTCTGAGTGATCGATTTAGGCCACGGTACTCCACTCGGCACTTGTTCACTTGTGGGTAATTTGAAGAATGGAGGATTTACTTTATTTATGTTGCTACTTGAATAATGTGAGCTAGCCTTGAGCTAAGCTTTTATTTGTAATAATGATACTCTGGATCTTTGTTATTTATGATACACAGATATTTTGCTATGTTATTCATCTTATTCTATTGTGAGCCGATGAACCGATCCAGGGATTGGCATGTCACATAGAAGCTACGGTCTTTTCAGAACCGTAGTGTTACAAGATGGTATCAGAGCCCGTGTGTCGACTGTAGGATCGTGACCTAGGTTTGTATTAGGAAGCTATAGAATTATTAAAGCTTATATTAACTCTGTCTTTCATCTTATGCCTTTCACTCTCGTAAATTCTTACCATATGCTATTCTCACACTTCCCTCTTTTAATTGATAGGTGGGAGAAGTCAGGACTGAGTATGCGACAATGGAGTCACTAAGGCCCTTTGCAAGACAGTTGGCACAGCTTTCGCAGTCATTGGGATTGCCACTGCCCATGTTTAAGGGAAGAAGGCTGTACACCTATGGATATGGCGAGGATGCATGGGAGATCACCACCTTCATCTTCAGGGATGCCGCCTTGCCAAACCCTGCGCATCTGGTTTACACCAAGACATACTGCAACTGGGGACTTGGAATAAACTTGGCCCTGCATGAATCCCTGTCACGCCAGTGCCATCTTGTCCGACACCTGCTGCCAGAAGACTCACCCTACCGTGACTACGGAAGGTGTGATGAGAATGGGAATGTTGTGGTTACCCCGGGCGACAGGAACAACATGCCGCCCCGTCGAAGGCACATAGAGGACATGGAAAAGGAGAATGGAGCTCTAGCTGAGAAAGTAATGATGGTAAAGGAGATAGCAGATTTGCTAGCAATGGTATGGTGGTCCAGGGATAGGAGATAGAGACCTTGCATGAAGCTGTGGATGTCCTGAATAATGCACTGATAGGAAGGAATGCAACCATAGCACAGCTTAATGGGACCGTGCAGGAAAACAACCAAGCCATACAACAGCTGCAAGGTACCGTCCAGGAAAGGACCCAGACTATTGAAGATATGGCAGCCCAGATTGCCGCTCTCCAAGCACAGCTGAATCCACCCTCTGATGATAACAATGGAGATGATGGCACAATGATGATGATGATGACAGTGGGAACGATGATGATGAGGACGAGGATGATGATGATGGAGACGATGATGGTGGAGGAGATGAAGCTGTTGCAGCTGCAGTAGAGGAAGAAGAAGAGGAGGATCCAGAAGAGGTGGAGTTTAAGATTTCAAGTGATGACTCAGGAAAGGTGTATACTCCGCCGCCATGGTTGGTTCGTGGACAGAAGCGCCAACGCATGAGTGCGAGGACCTACTGCAACCTCTTCATGAAGTAGATAGATGCCCACCAACTAGTCTTCGTTAGGTAAAATCGTTAGGATTAGTCTCGATCGATGTAAAACTTAATTACTGTTAGTTTAAGAGTGTTTAGTTGCTCCTATGTGTACTCCAATGTCCCAGGATTATTTGTGCGAATTTTATAGAAGAGTTATGACAAGTTTTGGTTGATATCCGAGTTTTTCTGATGCAGTTTTCTGCTGATACAGCTGTACTGCACGATTTTTCATATTTTAACGGTAACTGGGAAAAATCTGAAAAAAATAGAGATGGTTCGAAACTCTCTGTATTGTCTACACAAAAATCAGCACAAATTCCTTATGAGCTTAAGTCAGCTAAAAAAATTCGTGAACGCTGCTGGACTGTTCTGGCAGATTCCTGTTTTTGATGCTTTATTGACCTTTTGTGTTTGACAACTGTTGCCAACTCTTCTAAAAACTATTTCAGAAGATGTATACTGCTAGGATAACCCCTGGTATGTTGCTAGATCATTTTTTTGCTGATGTGTTGCTTGCTTGAGATTTTCTGTGATTGCTTTGTTGCTGTTTGATCATAACGCATGGGTAGAATCCTGTTTTCATAATCGATTCTTTATAAGCATACCTATGCTGAACCGCAGATGCCTCCCCGCCGTCAACCTACTGAGTTGGAGCAGCTCATGGCAGCTCAGGCACAGCTGACCCAAGTTATGACCTAGTTCATGGAAGCTCAGAACAACAACAACAATGGGAACAACCAGCCTTAGGGAGATGCACTTACTAGGTTTCTGAGGCTGAGGCCAGCGAAGTTCGCTACTGCAGCGGAGCCGATGGTTGCCCTCGACTAGTTGCGTTCAGTGAATAAGGATCTGGTAACTGTTGGGTGCACGGATGCTGAGAAGGTGAGGTTTTCCGCTCACCTACTGCTACTGGAGGGACCAGCCGCTTCGTGGTGGGACACCTTTCAGATCACCCACCCGCTGGACACTGTGACTTGGGCAATGTTTGAGGAAGGTTTTTGGACCAACCACGTATCTTCAGGAGTTCTGAGCCTGAAGAGGAAGGAATTTCGCAACTTGCGCCAAACCAACCGCACCGTGGCTGAGTATATTGAGGAGTTCAACAACCTGTCTTGTTATGCACCTGAGGATGTTGACACTGATGAAAAAAGGAGGGAGAGGTTCCTGGATGGCCTCAGTGATGAGCTTTCAGTGCAGCTGCTGGTGGTTTATTGTCCCACTTTCCAGGAGCTTATGGACAAGGCCAGGATCTTGGAAGGGAAGCACAAGCAGGTGGAAAAATGCAAGAGAAAGAGCAGCAATCACCACTCTGGTTCTCACCACAAGTCTCGCACTTCTTATGATGGATACTCCAAGCATGGGGGAAGTGACCATGGGAACCATGGAAGCCATGACCGCCACAACCATGGAGGCGATGGACATCGCCATGATAGCCACAAGAGCAACCGCCACAGCCACAAGGGAGGACACACCCACCATTCTGGAGGACACAGTGGACATGACCGCAACCGTGACCGCAACTTTGTGAAGAAGGACCTGAGTGAGGTGACATGCTTCAAGTGTGGCCAGAAGGGACATTATGTAGACAACTGTCCGGAGAAGAAGGGACTGAAGCCAGGCAACAACCAGAAGGCCACAGTGAACCACATGAATGTGGAGGAGATCCCAGATGAGCCTGATCTTGTGGTTGGTAAGTTTCCAATCAACACTCACCCTGCACTTATACTTTTCGATACTGGTGCATCGCATTCATTCATATCAAGGGCATTTGTGGATAAGTATAAGTTACCTACGGAGTCTCTAAAAGGGTCTATTAGAGTAAGCTCACCTGGAGGGGATATGATAGCTAGCGCGGGGTGCCGCGACTTAACTGTGAGGATTGGAGCACACAATTTCATTGCACATCTGGTAGTATTGGAATCACAAGGATTAGATGTAATTTTGGGCATGGATTGGATGTCTATGCATGGGGGACACATAGATTGTGCACAGCGAGCGGTATCGCTCAAAACCCTGGATGATAAGAGGATTAGGTTCAAGTTGGCCGTGCGACCGGGAAGGTGTAAACTGAATTCTCTTAAGGGGGTTAGCATGGATACCATGCCTGTGATTAAGGAATACCCCGACGTGTTTCCGGAAGAGCTGCCAGGAATGCCACCTGACAGGGATGTGGAGTTTCTCATCGATCTGATGCCGGGAACAATACCTATAGCAAAGAGACCATATAAGATGGATGTGGATGAGCTGAAGGAATTGAAGAAACAGCTAAAGGAGCAGTTGGACAAGGGATTCATTCAGCCTAGTTCGTCGTCATGGGGTGCACCTATTCTATTTATGGAGAAGAAAGACAGCAGCAAGAGATTAGTGGTGGACTATCGCTCGCTGAATGAAGTGACCATCAAGAACAAATACCCCCTGCCGAACATAAATGACTTGTTTGATCAATTGGAAGGAGCAAAGGTGTTTAGTAAAATTGATCTGCGATCGGGTTATTTCCAATTGAAGAACCGGGAGGAGGACATACCAAAAACTGCTTTCACTACTAGGTATGGTTTATATGAGTATACAGTTATGTCTTTTGGGCTAACGAGTGCTCCGGCATATTTCATGACCATGATGAACAAGGTATTCATGGAGTACTTGGACAAGTTCGTGGTGGTGTTTATTGATGACATACTGATATATTCCAAGGATGATGCTGAGCATGAGAAACATCTGCGATTGATTATGGAGAAGCTGAGGGAACACAAGCTGTATGCCAAATTCAGTAAGTGTGAATTCTGGCTTAACACTGTTGGTTTTCTTGGACACGTAGTGTCAGGGGAAGGAGTCGCTGTTGATCTAAGCAAAGTGACTGCCGTAACTGAGTGGGAAGCGCCCAAGAATGTGGGAGATATTCGGAGCTTTTTGGGTCTTGCTGGATATTATAGGAGGTTCATTGAAAATTTCTCCAAGATTGCTAAGCCGATGACAGAACTTCTGAAGAAGGAAAGGAAGTTTGAGTGGACAGATGCGTGTGAGGCATGTTGGTGAAACTGAAGCATCGACTAGTGACCGCACATGTTCTGTGTTTACCAGATCTTCAGAAGGATTTCCAAGTGTACTATGATGCTTCTCGATAGGGACTTGGAAGTGTGCTGATGCAAGATGGGAGAGTGGTGTCATATGCCTCGCGGCAACTTAAACACCATGAAAGGAATTATCCCACGCATGACTTGGAATTAGAATCGGTTGTGCATGCGCTCAAATTATGGAGGCACTACCTAATGGGAAAACACTGCGATGTGTACACCGACCACAAGAGCCTGAAATACATATTTACATAGAAGGAACTGAACATGAGGCAAAGGAGATGGTTGGAGCTTATCAGGGATTATGATATGAATCTGCAATACCACCTAGGAAAAGCCAATGTAGTAGCAGATGCTCTGAGCCGGAAGGTCTATGCCAATGGATTGACTGTTGGGGAATTGCCCGAGGATTTGTGCAAGCAATTCAAGGACCTTAGACTGGAGGTAGTGTCAGAAGGATATTTGGCAGCAATGGAAGTCCAACCAATGCTACAGGACAGGATCAGGGAGGCTCAAGTAGGAGACAAGGAGATGGGTGAAATAAAGGAAAAGATGAAGGAGGATCGAGCAAAAGTATTCCGCGAGGATGAGCAAGGAACCTTGTGGTATGGAGATCGGTTGTGCGTTCCCAACGATCCGGAGATAAGGAAGTTGATTCTGCAGGAAGCCCATGACTCGCCGTATTCCATACATCCGGGCAATATGAAGATGTATATGGACCTAAAGGATAGATTTTGGTGGAACAACATGAAGGGAGACATCGCCAAGCATATTGCCTTATGTGATGTATGTATCCGAGTGAAGGCGGAACACCAGAAGCCAGCAGGACTGCTACAGCCAGGATTGCCCAGGACCAGGTCGGGATATGACTCTATTTGGGTAGTGGTCGACCATTTGACCAAGGTAGCCCACTTTATACCGGTGAAGACAACCTACACGAGTGCAAGGTTGGCCAAGATTTATATGAACATAATTGTGTGCATGCATGGGGTTCCCAAGAGTATTGTATCAGATAGAGGCACCCAATTTACCTCACACTTTTGGCGCCAGCTGCACGATTCGTTGGGAACTAGGTTGGAGTTTAGCACAACGTTCCACCCCTAGACTGATGGACAGACCGAGAGGGTAAATCAGATTTTGGAGGATATGCTGAGAGCTTGCGCTTTGGCTCATGGTTCTAGTTGGGATGAGAATTTGCCGTATGCTGAGTTCTCCTACAACAACAGCTATCAAACCAGCATCAAGACATCGTCGTTCGATGTGCTATATGGGAAAAGGTGCCGGACACCATTGCTATGGGATGGAGTAGGAGAACGTCAGCTATTTGGACCTGATTTGATCAAGGACGCTGAGGAGAAGGTCGCCTTGGTTAGGGACAGGCTGAAGGTAGCACAATCAAGGCAGAAGAGCTACGCTGACGCCAAGCGCAAGGAAGTGGTGTATGAGATAGGCGATAGAGCATACCTGAGAGTGTCGCCGCTGCATGGAATTAAGAGATTTGGAATCAAGGGTAAGCTGGCACCTCGGTTTATTGGACCATATCGGGTCTTAGCATGCAAAGGAGAGGTTGCTTATCAGTTGGAGTTGCCAGAGGCTCTGTCTGTCGTCCACAATGTGTTCCACGTGTCCCAGCTGAAGAAGTGCCATCCGGAGATGGTGGATACACCATTGAGAGACACGGTGCCACTAGAGGAGGTTCAGCTTGACAATGACTTGACCTATGAGGAGAAGCCGGTCAAGATACTAGAGACAGCGGAGAGGATTACCCGTACCAAGACGATCAGGTTTTGCAAGGTGCAATGGATCCACCACACCAAAGAGGAAGCCACTTGGGAGCGTGAGGATGACATCCGAGAGGACCACCCACACCTATTTGCTAGCCATGCCGAATCTCGGGGACGAGATTCATCTTAAGGGGGTTAGTCTTGTCACATCCCAAATTTTAGATTTGGTACTGCATAACATACATGGCATTGCATCATGATCATCCTTGCAAAATTTCAGTTTGAAAAGGTTTTGGCAAAACAAACCACTTGCACTTGCGTTTTGACACCTACACTTGAATGCCCGGTTTTACCAGTTCTGGAATAAATTCAGTTAAAACAATCATCAGAAAAAAAGGTATTAAAAAAAAGGAGAAGGCCAGCCAGCTGGGCCGCCGAACCAGCCAGCCCAGCCGCGCCAACAGCAGCAGCCCAGCGTGCCGCCCGCGCGGCGGATAGCCACTGCCGCCCAAGCCAGCCCAACGCCCTGCACCGCTGCCACCTGGGGCCCGCGCGCCAGCGTGGCGTCGCCGCGGCACGGACGCCGAGGCGGACATGGCGCAGGATCGTGCGCCTCTCCGCACACCGCGAGCACCTCCTTAAAGCCCTCGCTCCCCTCTTCCAAACCCCCCGAAAACCCTCGCCAACCCGCCGCCATCTACGCGCAATTCCTCGCCGGAGTTCGGAGCCGCCGCCGCCATCGCTCGGTAGATCTCGGTTCTGATCTACCCTCGCCTTTATTTCGCCATAGGAAGCTTCCGTGTCGTCGACTGACTCTCCCCAGCCCTTTTTCCCGTGCAGGCAACGCCCCGACGCCGCCCGCCAACCTCGCTGGAGCCGTGCGCCGCCGCCCGCGCTCCAGCCGCCCGCCGCCGTCGCTCTCACACGCGCCAGCCACTGCCGCCACCTCGACGAGCTCCGCCGCCCCGCCACTAACGTTGTCGCATCAACCGCCGCCGCCGGAGACCGCCCGAGCACCGCCGCCGAGCCACCCCACCGCCAGCGCCACCGGTGAGCACGCCGCCGCCCTCCCCTGCCCTTCGATCTGGAACGAACGGTCCAGATGGACCGTTGACCAAACACTCTGACTGCTGACTGGTCAGCGCGCCACATCAGCGCGGTCAGCCGGTCAAAGTTGACTGAGATTTTTTTGAATCAAATTTATTTGGCAGATTTAGTTCCAATCTTGGAAAATTCATATCTTTTAATCTACTGATCCAAAAATTGCAAATAAAATATGTATGGAATCAGTGTCTCACGTAGAATATTTCTGTACAGTTGTTTTATACTTTTATAGCAAGGTTTTGTCTTAGTTAATTAAATGAGTTAATGCCCTTTTTAGAGTATTAAATTCATAGAAAAAGTTCTGTAACTCCAAAAATTGCAAATAAGATGTCCCTGGAACCAGTGGAACAAGAGGAATCCTAAAGTGAATTAAAAAGTTAGGCTTACAGTATTGGAATTTGCAGAATCTGTATAAAGGCTTACTGTAGTATTTTAATTACTCAGGGGATTATGTAAATCCTTTTTGGGTAATTCCAATTGGTACTGGTTCTATTTTTGAATGCCCACAGAGTGGATATTGTTCCAAGATTTTACAAACAGTTTATTAGCAGTGGCTAATTATTTAGTTTCTAGCTCTATTATTTGAGCATTTAAATTCTATGCCTTGTTTTCTATGCACTCAAAATATTTTCCATGCATGCATACAGTAGGTATACTGAATAAGAATATGTGATTCTACTGTAGCAATGTCAAACTGTCATGCATGCATCTTGCATAATCATTATTTGTATATGATTGTGTATGGTTTGTTTATGTGATTGCAACTGTATCGTGTAGATTGTGATGAGTGCAACGCTTGCTCGTGTGTGGATTGTTCGTTCGACCGCTACAGCCAAGGCAAGTAGATGCTACCTTGTTCATGATGTTGTCCTACTATTTTCAATGCATTGTTGTGTATTTTGTAGATGCATGTGTAGGATATTACTATCGCTATGCTATGTCCTATTATGTGGTAGGATTTTCCTGTAGATGAGCCACCATTGGTAGATGTGCTTAGCCATGCTATGATGAACGAGGGCTGGGTTACATCACTGAATGTTGTTTCTAAATGTGTTAGTTTGCGAAAACTAAAAACAACTTAATCAATGAATCTCCTGGGTGTGATGGGATTGATAATTTTTGGTGGTATCATTGCGGAAAGGCACCCAGGTATCAAGAGAAAATGATTGATAACCAATAATGAAATGGGCGGTTGGTTGGACTTAGTAGGTTATGGTAACTCGAACCCACGTATCCAGAGATGTAGAATTTTGGTAGGTTGGACCGGTGCATGTCGGGTTTGGGGAGCTACTTTCCGAACGGTCCCTTCTTGGACTTCTCCCTATCATCACCCAAAATGAGAGTGGTGGTACGAGCTGGGCTGGCCAAGCCACATGGGTAAAGTGTACTAACCCCTGCAAGGTGTATAAACTAATCGATTAGCTATGTCCCCGGTTATGGACGTTTGAGTTGCTTGATATTGATTTCATGACATGTTTCTTGCTCATTCCAATTTCCTAATTGCTTTAATATTGATGGGTTAACTTAATTGGGATATTTTCAAAGAAAATCAAAAACTGTTTATGAAAGTAGGACAAGGGTTTTTGCAAATGCAAGCTAGCCACAACTCCACTTGCCAGATAGGCATGTAGATGTTAGCTCTATTGTCTCCGTTAATAGCTCTACTTGCCATACATTCCATGTATTGACCCTTCGGGGTGCTACGTTTCATGTTGTAGGATATTCCGATTTTGAGTGATCGATTTAGGCCACGGTACTCCACTCGGCACTTGTTCACTTGTGGGCAATTTGAAGAATGGAGGATTTACTTTATTTATGTTGCTACTTGAATAATGTGAGCTAGCCTTGAGCTAAGCTTTTATTTGTAATAATGATACTCTGTATCTTCGTTATTTATGATACACGGATATTTTGCTATGTTATTCATCTTATTCTATTGTGAGCCGATGAACCGATCCAGGGATTGGCATGTCACATAGAAGCTACGGTATTTTCAGAACCGTAGTGTTACACCTGTCTTTCGATTCCTGCTGACCGCCTGATCATATAAAAAATACGGGCCGAGAAGGGGAGGGCCACCCTATCATTGCCATGTCTCCAAGACGCCTCCCAGTCACCTAATCAACCTCAGTAAGTACACTCTCACCACCCTGGCAAACAAGCTATGTTCTCTCCTTGTGTCGGCACGACACCGAGCATAGTTTTTTTAGGCTTTCTATTGCTCATTTTCTATAGTCATGCTAACCCCACTTATCTCCACGTGTGTGTCTTCGTATCTTTTTGGATCATTACCTTTTGCATTTGATTTTTGGATTTTCTCCATTTTTTACAATACCTTGTCTTTGGATTTTTTCGTTTGGTTTCCACCTTTCTAACCCATCCACCATAAGCCATTTGAGTGTTTTTTTTGTAGATTTTAGTGTTAGGTTTCATTTCCCCCTTCGCTTTATAAGTCTTTTGGTCCACAAGTGTGTCTATTTGTTCAATATGATATCGTCAAGGTGAGATAAAAGGACTAACTCTTACCACATATTACTCTTCTATATACAACATTTGCCTTAGTTCGTGATGGATAGGAATGGAGAAAGTAGAAGCTTATATGCAAGGTGTGGCTAATATATGACCAAGAATAGTCACTTTATTATGGAAAAAGCTTTCAAGCAACGAGGCGTGCCTCACTAGTAGGAAAACCCATATAGCAGTCATTTTGCTAGTGACGTGCATAATATAATACACGCGACCACTTTAAAAAAATACTAATAACGTTCGAATAATCACGAACGCCACCACGAAACTCTAGTGGTGGCATCCACATATAAAAACGCCACCCGGAAATGGGTCCCACAGGTGTAGTGGGCCAAACATAGTGGTGACGTTCAAATAAAATGAACATCACCGATACATAATGTAGTGGTGGCGTTGATTCGTTTGAACGTCATGGCTAAAGTTACCCCATCACGATACCCCACTCGTGCCACACACACTCGTTTCCCTCTCATCTCCACTCGCCCCCTTGTAACACCCTCGAATCGGCCCTATGGAAGTTTAGCGACTTCCGTCAAGCCCGCATAGAAATGATTCAAAGATGCCCACTAGGCACTTGTGTGTGGGTGGAAAACGAAGTAATACCATTACACAATAGTCCATGATGGAACCCACAAAACATATATATACAACAACAACTCCATGAGTAAAGAATATAGATATACAATACAAAGATCCAAATCACCTTGAAAATGATACAGCATTCAAGAACAGATAAGATGCAAATGGGGCTAAGAGCCCTGAAGAATAACCAATGGCATCCATAACCCTGCTAGGCCAAGTCGGAAGGGTAACCCTGCTAACGATGTCGATCTCAAACCTGCTAAAACAAAAGGAGCACCGACAAAGGGAAAAGGAAAAAGAGAGCGCTCGGTACCGAGGCCAGTACACGGCAAGACTTAGAATTCGGCGGCTCTCACCTACATAGGTATGGTGGACTGAAGCGGCAGAGAAGCATGCGCTAACAACCTATAGACTCAATACACCTGTTGGCTACAAGAGAGAGAGATAAGAAAGACCTATCTAGAACCAACCTAATACTACCATCAAACATACCCATCCTGGCTTTTCCCCCTCGATACCAAACGAGGAAGTCCTGCCAAGAAAACTCACACGGTTGGCAGTTTTATACATTTATTCCATGGTGGTTATCCAACTTACTAGTCATATCAGATACAATTCAAATAATAATAGTAAACTTTAGTTATAGTTGTCTATGATCTAGAAAATATGCTCCAAGTCGTCCATAACCGCGGACACGGCTTTTCAAAAATATTTAACCCTACATGGGTGCACCAAAGTTTCCACATGCACTTTGACACTTTTTGCCAGATCAATTAACATACACCGATCGGTATGTCGGCGGGGCCTCGGACACGATGCTTTCCCAAACCCAAAACATGTACATGGGGCCACCCAAAAGAGCTACCCGTATGAGGTATAGCTAATCCTGGTACGGACCCAGAGGTTGGGTCGACTTGTCATGCGTGCAGAGGCCAGACACAATATATTCCCGTGATAGAGTGCCTGCGGTGACCCAGCATACCACTGCATGTGTAGTACACTATAGTCATTGACATGACATTCACAGAACACCGTTCTGTAAATATCACATCCCTCAGAGTGGTACAACAAAAACATTGCGGGTCCATATTACAAAAGTACACCCATTATTATTATTACAATACCGGAAGTTCAAGACTTCCAAAAGATCCAACTTACAAACCAAAGTATAGAGTGTTCAGCGGAAACTTAAGAGTAACAACTCCGACTAGGAGGGGACTCAACAGCTTATTCTATAGAGTTCATGCTGCTCAGCTCCGTTAGTTACTACTAACTAGACACTTAAGTGGACTTGTTCTCATCGACACCATAGTGGATCTCGTAGTCCACGCCTTCAACTCCTCTGGATAGATCAGGTTCCTTGTAGAACACGTCTTCTTGGCATTCGGCTGCATACATTGGCACGTCTTCAGGATCCTCAGAGTCTAAGCAAGGGTTCAAAGGAAAGAGTGAGTAACAGCGTTACCCAACAAGTTCATTATATGCAAGGTGGGAAGTTTGATGCTCTAACTACCACCTCGGATTATAAATCCTTGGCACTATGCAGTTTTTTGTAAATCTTTCTTCAAAGATTGATTTTATTCCGAAGAACTATGACAATCAGCCTTCACAGGTTGACCAGAACTTTCATGGAGTTCCTTTCCTGCCGCGTTTGTAGCTCCTTCCCGGAATAGGGAGTAACAATTTACAGTTCTTACACTCTGCAGAGGTGCGTTACTTTACCCATGAGAGATCAACTCCTTGTTGCACAACCGGGCGTACTTTCCCGTCCACAATTCCATGATGTGGGGCCCAGTAGTTGGTCCAAGCCAATCACTGCCCCCTTCGCGACCCCGCATGCCTCCTTGGTGTACACCATGCCCACATAATGAATTACGGCAATGGTTTGTACAAACCGTTAGATGCCAAAACTATCGTGGGACGATGAGGGTTCCCACCCATATGCTGCATATCCTCTATGAATTACCAATTAATATGCACGCTACGAGGATAACAACCACGACCTGCACATCCGGCTTCATGCGAGAGGAAGAAGATACATCTGACTTCTCTGTCCCATTCCAAATCTCATGGTTAACGCGTAATATACGGCGCTAGAATCACTGATGTCAGGGGTTATTAAGTCCCTATTTGATCATCATTGTTGCAATTATAACTCTAAGTTCTATTGCTCCATTATATCACCACTTAGGATGATATCTATGATTTCTTTATTTATGAAAATAATATTTTCTTTCTTTTATAGCATATATGATAACACACAATTTGCAAATACTTTTATAAAGACTCTTCAAAGGACATGAGCAAGTGATGAACTTGCCTTGTGATGGCAAGGTAGTGAAGTCTGATGCTTGCCCTGGACCTTGAGCTTCTAGTTCTACAAAAACATCATTATTGCCCGGTAAGGACAATATTTAAAGAAGCAAAATGATTATGCAAGTAATGTAATGCATTATTTAATTCTATATGCATTTTCCCTATATAAAGTGTCCTTTTAATAAAGCATTTATAAATATATTTTTTAATATTTATTACATATATTGAATTATTTTATTTAATTACCCTTCTTATTTGACTTTTATTGATTTAATAATTCCTTTAGGAATTATTAATTATACACTTAAATTTATTACTAAATATTTATTTAGTATTTTTCAAAAATACTATAATATTAATAAATATTGAAAGTGATTTTTATTTATTTTTATCACCTTTCAATAATTTTGTAAAATTCCATAAGGAATATATAAGTTACAAAATTCTTATCAAAATTTAAATGTTCAAAATTTTATATCTTATTTTATTTGGACAGAGTGGATTATTGTGCATCTAAAAATATTTTATTTATAATTTTTGGAATTTTATTTTATTTTCTATAATTTTATTTATATCAGTGGTATTTTGGTCTTTTCTAATTGATCAAAATAATTATTAAATAACTTGGGCTGGCCCCTTGGGCTTATTGGGCCAGGGTGGCCCAATAGGGTAGGGTCAAATAACTACCCCGGAGGGTTTTGGCCCACACTGCCTCCTCTCTCTCTCGACCTTATCTCTTCCTCCCCTGACTCGCCCCCATGGCCAGCGATGCCGCCACCGTCGATTCTCGCCGTCGTCGGCCGTCCTGGCCGCCGCCGTGGTGCCGGTTGGGTTTGTCAATGATGCTCTTTCGTTCTATCTACTTGGATTTGACTTTGGGTCTTCCATGTGGTCAGTTCCACCCCATTCCAAAACCCTAGGGTTTGGAAAAGTTGCTGTCGCTACCGCCGCGATCCCGCCTGCGGTGGTGTGCTGGTCTTGTGCGCTGCTGAAGCCGCCGCCGTGGCAGGTGCAGGTTGCAGCGCCCCTCTGGGTGCTCCCTGTGTCGTCGCGGTTCGTCGGCCCCTCTGCTTCCTCTTCGATTCATCAGCGAGGACCTCGGGTAAGTGGTCTCTAAGGTGTTTGTCCATGCTACTACCTTGATTCTTTTTGGTGTGTAGCTAGTGGCTTCTCATGTTGAGTGATTATGTGCTGATTGGGTTCATCTCTGGATTAGGGTTCATAACCCCTCTATTGATCATATCTATGATGCTTTAGATCTAGTGTTGATCATTTTATATCATGTGAAATGATTGCTTGATGTGGTTAAGGATTGATAGTAGCTTTGATGATACTAGTTGCCTGTCAGATTTGTCCTAGTGGTAATCCACCATGATCCATGCTAGTTGTTTCAATCAAATCCTTGATTGGATTATGTTGTTGGTCTGAGAGTTTTCTCTACTGTCAGATTACTCATACTGACAGTAGTTTTCTCTCAGTGGTTGCTTACTGCAGCATAATATGGTTTTGTTTGAGATGATACACTCTGAATCAAATCATTATATGTAATGATTTTCTGTGGACGTATAGATTCCTTTTAAATGTTGATTCCTGGCACTTAGCTTCAGGAAAATGATATATATTTGGTTGTCCCTTTTATGTGTGGATTCTGAACAAGGATTGGTTTTAGTTCATATACAACCTGTCCTTGTGATACCAATATGATTTGGCACACAAGTGATTGAGACTTATTTCTGGGCTTAGTTTGATTATGCTTGTGATTAAAACTGATAAGATGATATGGAAGCTTTTATTATTATTCCTGCCTATGATGTGGGTCTGAGGCCCTAGGATGTGATTCCTAGTTAGTTGGGTATAGTTTGTTTGAATCTTATAGATTTAGAGGTGCTACTCTCTCTTTGAGAGATGTGCCCTGATCTGGTAAGATCAAATGAAAATAATCTAAGTTGCAAAAATAACACTAAACCCAGTGATGCTGGTCTGAGGGTTTAGTTCTTGTGGTGGAGTTTGATTTCTTATCCTTTTACCTGAAATCTCTAGGATAAATTCACCCCTCTTGGGTGCTTATTGAGAGATCATTACATAAAGCAACACATGCTTTTGTTTAGATATTCTGATGAAAGCATGTGATGGTTTTATGAGACTCACCACAAGATTTGATGTTGGTGTAGTATATTGATGATGATCTCGATCTTGATTTCGGTCTTGATCTTGATCTGCTTTTGCTGGCTCCTAAGCTTGCTCTTGAGCTTGCCTGCTCCTCCTAGCTCCTGGGCTTGACCTTGCTATCCACCAGTTCAATCCCTCTCCTTATGTCACCATCCCGGTGATGTTTGGGTTGATCTAGGTGGTTGGTTTGGTTGCTGTTCTTGGTTTGGCTAGTGTTCACCCTGGCTGTACTGTGGTGTGATGTAGTGGAGTGATGCACTGAGGTGCATCTCCACGGCTATGTTGTGGTTTTGTCATGCTGGCTGTGCTTGTGAGGTCGACAACTCACCCTTTTGCATGCTGTGTGTGTGCAGCTTGTGTGCCTGCTATGCACATGTGGATAGGTTCAGAATTTGTGAACTTACCATTACCAAATTACTTTTACAATGGCTGGTGAATTGGTCCCTTTTGGCTGTCATTTGCATTCTGGCTTTGAATTTATGAAAGATGAAGTCTTTCATATTGGTGAAACTTGCCCCTTTATAATTTCTCAATGATGAGATTGTCAAGTGCATCTCACTGACATATCTGAGAGAAATATATATTAACACTAATCTTGTTTTGTTTCTTATTTAATCTTTGTTTTGCAGGTACAAAGATTAAAATGAAGATTTAGTGTAGTTTAGATATAGGATAGTTAGTAGAGATATACCAATGTACTTTTCTTAATCTTTTGTAATTTTCCTTTTATAATTCTTGTAATCTTTATTTGGTTTCTTTGTAATGAAGATTATATATTCATTAATAAAGAATATTTTATTCTTTTCTCTTGTGTGAATTTGTAAAGTTTGGAATAACTTCAGTAAGTTATTCTTTGTAGTTTGTTTCTGAATAAGAAATGTACTTCATATACCATATTGCTTTTAGATAAGATTTAAGTTATCATACCTTTCTCATATTTAATTTAAGATTCGAATCTTATATCAAAATTATTTAAATTATAAAACACTTAAGTTTTAAAATCCAAACTCATTTCAAAACACCCATAATTCCTTTGAGATCATCTCAAAGTTTATAACAATCCTCCTTTAAGACTAAACCTACTCTCAAAGTAAGAAAGAAACATTGATCACTCAAGGTTTTTATTTGGCAAAAAATTTACCCGCATTTTCACAAATGAATGCATGCAACAATACCTATTCCAAATTCTACCCTTCGTTAGGTCCTAAATACGGGGATGTTACAGACTTCCCCCCTTAAATTAAACTTTGTCCCAAAGTTTGTGGAGATGTACCTGAATAGTTCTGGATAAGCTTTTCTTAAATCATCTTCCTTCTCCCATGTGGCTTCTCTCTCAGGGTGATGTTCCCATTGTACCTTGCAATATTTGATTGCCCTGTTCCTTAATCTTTTCCAGCTTTCTTCCAGAATCTTGCAGGGTTTTTCAATATAAGTCAGGTCTGCTTGTAGTTCTATCTCTTGATGTGTTATTGCATCATCATGAACTTTCAAACATTTGCGAAGTTGTGACACATGGAAAACATTATGCACTTGAGCCAATCTTGATGGTAACTCTAAAGCATAAGCTATAGTTCTGTTTTGGCTCAATATCTTGAATGGTCCAATATATCTTGGACCCAATTTCCCTTTAACTCCGAATCTTTTTTACTCATTTCATTGGACTTACTTTCAAATAGACCATATCTCCCACTTCTGGATGCCATGATCTTCGGCTTTGATCCGCATAACTTTTCTGCCTACTTTGGGCTATTTTCAATCTATCCCTGATCTTATCAATGATGTCTTGTCTCTCCTTGATATACTCTGGTGCAAATTCTTTGCTGCTTCCAGGTTCATACCAACATATTGGTGATCTACACTTCCTTCCATACAGAACCTCATATGTAGCTGCCTTCAGACTACTCTGGTAGCTATTATTGTAAGAAAATTCCGCCAATGGTAGGTGATCTTCCCATGTTCCTCCAAAATCTAGTGCACAGTCTCTCAACATGTCTTCTAGTATTTGATTTGTTCTTTCAGTTTGGCCTCCTATTTTAGGATGATATGCCGTGCTGAAATCTAATTTTGAACCAAGTGCTTCATGCAATTGCTTCCAAAATGCTGAAGTAAACACTGATCCCCTACCAGTTACGATCTTCTTGGGTACTCCATGCTTACTTACTATCTCTTTGACATATACTTCAACTAACTTTTCAGCATTATCCTTTTGATTCCCTGGAATAAAATGTGCACTCTTAGTGAGTCTGTCCACAATTACCCATATCATATCTTTCCTTTTTGGTGTCATAGGTAATCCTGTGATGAAGTCCATACCTATTTCCTCCCATTTCCATTCAGGAATTTCTAAGGGTTGTAATGGTCCTACTGGACTTTGATGTTTAGCCTTCACCCTTTGACAAGTATGGCATTCAGATACGTATTTAGCAATATCTCTTTTCATGTTATTCCACCAGAATAGTTCTTTCAAATCCATATACATCTTGGTACTCCCTGGATGTATAGAATAGGGTGTATCATGTGCTTATTTGAGTATGACATTTCTGATCTCAGTCACATCTGGAACAGATAGACGATCTTGAAACCATAAAGATCCATAATCTCCAAGGCGAAAAACTAATTTTTGCCCTTGAGATATCCTCCAAATTTCCTCAGCAATAAAAGGATCTCTTTCTTGATGTCTAAAAATTTCCTGTTTAAGATCACTGTCCTGCTCTGCAACTACCTGCATAGTTGCCAATCCTCCAAGAACCTCTGTGCTGATGAATTGAAGTTCTAACCTTTCCAAGTCCATTTGTAACTCTTTTGGTAACTCTCTATTGATTGGCTGAATATCGGCACTCTTTCTGCTTAAAGCATCTGCTACAACATTTGCTTTCCCTGGGGTGTAATTGATTGTTAAATCATAATCCTTGATTAATTCCAACCAACGCTTCTGCCTCATGTTTAATTCTTTTTGAGTGAAGAAGTACTTGAGACTTTTATGGTCAGTGTATAACTCACATTTGGCTCCATAAAGAAAATGCCTCCATCCTTTCAGCGTGAAGACTACTGCTGCTAACTCCAAATCATGAGTTGGATAGTTGACTTCATGTGGTTTCAATTGTCTTGAACCATAGGCAATCACTTTCCGATCTTGCATTAATACACAACCCAAACCTTCTTTAGATGCATCATAATATACAGTGAAATCCTTCCCTATCTCAGGAACTGCTAAGATTGGTGTTGTGGTTAATCTAGTCTTCAACTCTTGAAAACTTGCTTCACACTTCTCATACCACTTGAATGGTGTATTATTCCTTAATAATTTGGTCATTGGTCTGGCTATTTTGGAGAACCCTTTAATAAACCTCCGATAATAACCAGCCATTCCTAAGAAACCTCGAATTTGCTTCACATTGGTCGGTGCAGAACACTCTAGTACCTACTAAACTTTGGATGGATTCACAGCAATCCCATCCTTACTGATCACATGACCGAGGAATTCTACCTCATCTAACCAGAACTCACACTTACTGAACTTAGCATAAAGCTTATGTTATCTTAAAGTCTGCAATGCTATTCTCAAATGGTCAGCATGCTCTTCCTTACCCTTGGAATATATCAGAATATCATCAATAAAGATGATGACAAACTTATCCAAATATGGCATGACGGTCTTGTTCATCAGATTCATGAAGATTGCCGGTGCATTAGTCAAACCAAATGGTACCACCAGATACTCATGGTGTCCATATCTTGAGACAAATGCTATTTTTGGAACATCCTCCGGCTTGATTTTTATTTGATGGTATCCAGATCTTAAATCGATCTTTGAAAATACTCCAGTCCCTTTCACTTGATCAAACAAATCTTGAATTCTTGGTAAAGGATACTTATTCTTGATTGTTACGTTGTTCAGATTTCTATAATCACCGCACATCCGTCTTCCACCATCTCTTTTATCCACAAATATTACTGGTGTTCCCCATGGAGATACACTTTCCTGTATAAATCCTTTTCTTGCTAACTCATCAATTTGCTCCTTGAGTTCTTTCAACTCTCTGGGTCCCATTTTATATGGTGCTTGAGCTATTGGTGTTGTACCAGGTATTAGGTCAATGGTGAACTCTATCTCTTGGTCTGGTGGCATTCCTGGTAATTCCGTTGGGAAAACATCTTGAAATTAATTAACTACGGGAATCTCTTCTAATTTAACTTCCTTCATTGAATTCAACTGCAGATCCACCATGATATGACTGTGTTTATCTGCTTGGTAAACTATCCTTGCTCCACTTGGGGTTTTGATTGAGACAGTTTTCTCCTCACAATTTATTTGAGCTTCGTGTTCCATCATCCAATCCATCCCGAGTACTACTGGAATTCCCTTCAAAGGAATCACATAAAGGTCTGTGAAATATGTACAACCACAGATCGAGATAACCTGATCTTGTTTTATGTGGCGTACAATCACATTCCCTCCTGCCGTAACTACGGTCATAGGACGTTCTAACGTTGCCCTTCTAATCCCGAACTTATCACAAAATTATTCATAAATGAATGAAGTAGTTGCACCAGTATCAAATAGAACTTTGCCGGGATTGGTAAGGATATTGAGCGTACCTATCACTGCATGCTCCAAATTTTCCACCTCCTCGAGAGTTGCACAGTTCAGCTTTCTGGTTGGTCGGTTTCTCTTGCCATTGTTGTTCTTGCCATTGTTTCCCACTTTATTGGGTTGTCCATTTCCTCCACTGGCTTGTCCTCCTCCCTTGGTAGGCCATCCTCCCGGTGGTTTGCTCGGACAATCTGGCTTGATATGCCCCTTCTGACCACAACCATAACAGATCACTACAGGCTTTTTGCACTCCCTCTAGAAGTGCCCTGGAATTCCATAGTTGTTACAGATAACATTCCTTCTCGGATTAGATTGATTTCCACTACTACCCTTGTTATTGTTATTTTTATTGTTATTGTTATTGTTATTGTTGTTGTTACCATAATTTCTATTCCGAGGTTTGAACTCCAGGTTAGGTTTTGGTTTGCTTGCCTGAATTCTCTTGGTTTCCTTCTTGGCTCTCTTCCTCCGATCCTCTTGGACATTCTTGTAATCATCTTCAAAAGTAATGGCTGCATCCAACAACTGCTGATAAGTTTGCTTATTGGCTAACCTTAGCTGCATCCTTACAAACGGATTTAATCCATGCAGGAAACGCTTCTTCTGCTTCTCTTCAGTGTTAACATCCTCCTCAGCATAACGAGATAGTTGGCTAAACTCCCGGATGTACTTCATGACACTACTATATCCTTGCTGAAGCTCCTCAAATTCTCTCCGCTTTAACTCCATGACACTTTCCGGAACATGATATTCACGGAATCTCTGCTTGAACTCCTCCCAGGTAAACTCCCTTCCTGGTTGTTGCATGGCTAACTGATTTTCCCACCAAGATGCTGCAGGTCCAGTCAGCAGATGAGTTGCATACCTCAATTTTTCCTCATCATTGCAACCTACAGTTTTCAGCTTCCTTTCAGTATTTGCTAGCCAGTCTTCTGCATCCATTGGTTCAGGAGCTGATGCAAAATGTAACGGCCTTGCATTCTGGAAATCAGATAAACTCACTCCACCTCCTTCAGGTGCCCTCTGATTTGCTCGCCCCAACAACTCCTCCATAAACTTGTTCTGGTTCTCTTGCATCATTTGCATGCATTGCATAAAGTTCTGCTCCATTAACGGCCTGATTGGTGGTGGTGGTAATGTGCCTTGATTTGCTATATCAGCATCGGCCTTTTCCTTGGCCTCACGCTCCATCTGCTGCTGCTCAGTTTCCATTTCTACACCCGTATCCATGACCCCCTAGTCCTGCAACATAAAGCGAATACTCATAATTACATCATGCACATGTGTTCTGAGCTCGACTTTACGCACAGAACTAGTCACACAATGAAGATCCAAGGAAAATCCAAATATGCATTTCACATATTATACATATTATCATAGTGATACAAGGTTCTTCCAACATATACCATATAGGTATAGTCACAAACTACCGTAATCATCTAACTACCTTATTCCTTAGAGTACAATACACAGTGCTTGATACTGTTGACTACTTGTCTCTTTCTAATAGTAACTACGCTCATCGTACATGCCTGATGTCCAACCGTGATGACGTGTCGTTCATCGCACAGTTTGTGGAACAAATGGCCTTCCAGAAGGAACATACTCTGTATTTGAAGTGTCAGGACTTGAGTCATTACTCAACCTGAGCGCCTTGATTCCCTCCAGCTCAGCTGAAAACTCTTTAGAAACATATTCAACATTATCTCCAGCCTGCATTTCCTGAGCTACGTTCCTTGAGTTGTCAACAGAATACGCAGATCCCGCTGCTTCCCAGGTGCTCTCGTGGACAAGATAATTGAATACTGGATAATGTATATTCCCTGGGTTTTGAGAAGATGTTGATGATTCAAACACTCTCTCCTCAGGATCTTCTTCTTCATCCTGATCATCTATTGACATGGTATTTCTACTTCTAATATTAAGGTTAATTCTTGCACTCATCCAACTGGATTGTCCAACATTTCTGTCAGAACCATCTATGGACATCTGGTGTTCATGAGATCCATTATATGATCCCATCCTCCAACCATCTGAATTCTCAATAGGAAGTTCTGAGTCAGAACCATCCTCTGAGCCCTGTGGTACTGCATACCGCATATCTATAGTAGGATCATGGGTAGGTTCAGGTCTTGGTGAATAAGGATATGGTGTAAAAGATTCCGGATCTATAGGTATATCCTTAAAGATAGGTGTTACACTACTACCTGCTTCTTTCTCTAGCTGGAATGCTAACCGCTTCCTCCTTTCCGGATCAGGTAGATCCTCTAACATGTCATTTCTGTCTTTGACAATCACTTGATGGGTCTTATAAAAATACGCAATGAGTGTTCGGTATCTATCCATAAACTTGGAGGCTAACTTAGGATGCGTCTTAACCAAAGTAAGATGATCCGGTATAGACTCCGAGTCTATAGAATCATGAGGTATCACAGAGAATGTGCTACCTTCTAGCTCCTTGGTTTTCTACTCCCGGATATTTGCTATTGCCTCTACAACAGCAACATGATAGGATGCTAAATGACTCCTACCTTCTCCTTTGGGTAGATCGTGATATAATCCAAGCTTCTCCGGAAGTTGGATACTCACATGATACTTGGATAACATCCGGCCATCTAGGTAAGTGATAGTGTTCACTGGAATTCTAGTTGGACAATTAAAGAGCTTTAAGAGTTGACGAAGTTGGTCTGTAAACGATCCTTGATAATCATCAAGAGTCTCCTCTTTCCTTACCAAGGTCTATTTTGGAAACTTTGGTGCCATATCTCTGTATATCAGAAAAATAATTTTGATTAGTATCCAATGGCATATTGCATCATAACAAAGAATTATCGCACTAAAATATATAACAGAATATTCTCATTTGAATACCCATTATATTACTTTTAGAGAATTCTTTATTGTTGCTAGCTTTCCTACAGGTAATACCCTTTACTAGGTTTCCAACCTAAGGTCAAAGCAATTTGCTCTGATACCAACTGCGGTGACCCAGCATACCACTGCATGTGTAGTACACTATAGTCATTGACATGACATTCACAGAACACCGTTCCGTAAATATCACATCCCTCATAGTGGTACAACAGAAACATTGCAGGCCCATATTACAAAAGTACACACATTATTATTATTACAATACCGGAAGTTCAAGACTTCCAAAAGATCCAACTTACAAACCAAAGTATAAAGTGTTCAGCGGAAACTTAAGAGTAATAACTCTGACTAGGAGGGGGCTCAACAGCTTATTCTATAGAGTTCATGCTGCTCGGATCTGTTAGTTACTACTAACTAGACACTTAAGTGGACTCGTTCTCATCGACACCATAGCGGATCTCGTAGTCCACGCCTTCAACTCCTCCGGATAGATCAGGTTCCTCGTAGAACACGTCTTCTTGGCATTCAGCTGCATACATTGGCACGTCTTCGGGATCCTTAGAGTCTAAGCAAGGGTTCAAAGGAAAGAATAAGTAACAGCGTTACCCAAAAACTTCATTATATGCAAGGTGGGAAGTTTGATGCTCTAACTACCACCTCGGATTATAAATCCTTGGCACTATGCAGTTTTTTGTAAATATTTCTTCAAAGATTGATTTTATTCCGAAGAACTATGACAATCAGCCTTCACAGGTTGACCAGAACTTTCATGGAGTTCCTTTCCTGCTGCGTTTGTAGCTCCTTCCCGGAACAGGGAGTAACAATTTACAGTTCTTACACTCTACAGAGGTGCGTTACTTTACCCATGAGAGATTAACTCCTTGTTGCACAACCGGGCGTACTTTCCCGTCCACAATTCCATGATGTGGGGCCCAGTAGTTGGTCCAATCCAATCAGTGCCCCCTTCGCGACCCCGCATGCCTCCTTGGTGTACACCATGCCCACATAATGAATTACGGCAATGGTTTGTACAAACCGTTAGATGCCAGAACTATCGTGGGACGATGAGGGTTCCCACCCATATGCTGCATATCCTCTACGAATTACCAATTAATATGCATGCTACGAGGATAACAGCCACGACCTGCACATCCGGCTTCATGCGAGAGGAAGAAGATACAGCTGACTTCTCTGTCCCATTCCAAATCTCATGGTTAACGCGTAATATACAGCGCTAGAGTCACTGATGTCAGGGGTTATTAAGTCCCTATTTGATCATCATTGCTGCAGTTAGAACTCTAAGTTCTATTGCTCCATTATATCACCACTTAGGATGCTATCTATGATTTCTTTATTTATGAAAATAATATTTTCTTTCTTTTATAGCATATATGATAACACACAATTTGCAAATACTTTGATAAAGACTCTTCAAAGGACATGAGCAAGTGATGAACTTGCCTTGTGATGGCAAGGTAGTGAAGTCTGATCCTTGCACTGGACCTTGAGCTTCTAGTTCTACAAAAACATCATTATTACCCGGTAAGGACAATATTTAAAGAAGCAAAATGATTATGCAAGTAATGTAATGCATTATTTAATTCTATATGCATTTTCCCTATATAAATTGCCCTTTTAATAAAGCATTTATAAATATTTTTTTAATATTTATTGCATATATTGAATTATTTTATTTAATTACCCTTCTTATTTGACTTTTATTGATTTAATAATTCTTTTAGGAATTATTAATTATACATTTAAATTTATTACTAAATATTTATTTAGTATTTTTCAAAAATACTATAATATTAATAAATAATGAAAGTGATTTTTATTTATTTTTATCACCTTTCAATAATTTTGTAAAATTCCATCAGGAATATATAAATTACAAAATTCTTATAAAAATTTAAATGTCCAAAATTTTATATCTTATTTTATTTGGACAGAGTGGACTATTGTGCATCCAAAAATATTTTATTTATAATTTTTGGACTTTTATTTTATTTTCTATAATTTTATTTATATCAGGGGTATTTTGGTCATTTCTACTTGATCAAAAGAATTATTAAATAACTTGGGCTGGCCCCTTGGGCTTATTGGGCCAGGGTGGCCCAATAGGGTAGGGTCAAATAACTACCCTGAAGGGTTTTGGCCCACCCAGCCCACACTGCCTCCTCTCTCTCTCTCTCTCTCTCTCTCTCTCTCTCTCTCTCTCTCTCTCTCTCTCTCTCTCTCTCTCTCTCTCTCTCTCTCTCTCTCTCGACCTTATCTCCTCCTCCGCTGACTCGCCTCCGTGGCCGGCGATGCCACCACCGTCGATTCTCGCTGTCGTCGGCCGTCCTGGCCACCGCCGTGGTGCGGGTTGGGGTTGTCGACGATGCTCTTTAGTTCTATCTACTTGGATTTGACTTTGGGGCTTCCCTATGGTCAGTTCCACCCCATTCCCGAACCCTAGGGTTCAGAAAAGTTGTTGTCGCCGCTGCCGCGATCCCGCCTGCCGTGGTGTGCTGGTCTTGTGCGCTGCTGCGGCCACCGCCGTGGCAGGTGCAGGTTGCAGCGCCCCTCTGGGTGCTCCCTGTGTCGCCGCGGTTCATCGGCCCCTCTGCTTCCTCTTCGATTCATCAGCGAGGACCTCAGGTAAGTGGTCTCTATGGTGTTTGTCCATGCTACTGCCTTGATTATTTTTGGTGTGTAGCTAGTGGCTTCTCATGTTGAGTGATTATGTGCTGATTGGGTTCATCTCTGGATTAGGGTTCATAACCCCTCTGTTGATCATATCTATGATGCTTTAGATCTAGTGTTGATCATTTTTTATCACGTGAAATGATTGCTTGCTGTGGTTAAGGATTGATAGTAGCTTTGATGATACTAGTTGCCTGTCAGATTTGTCCTAGTGGTAATCCACCATGATCCATGCTAGTTGTTTCAATCAAATCCTTGATTGGATTATGTTGTTGGTCTGAGAGTTTTCTCTACTGTCAGATTACTCATACTGACAGTAGTTTTCTCTCAGTGGTTGCTTACTGCATCATAATATGGTTTTGTTTGAGATGATACACTCTGAATCAAATCATTATATGTAATGATTTTCTGTGGATGTATAGATTCCTTTTAAATGTTGATTCCTGGCACTTAGCTTCAGGAAAATGATATATATTTGGTTGTCCCTTTTATGTGTGGATTCTGAACAAGGATTGGTTTTAGTTCATATATAACATGTCCTTGTGATACCAATATGATTTGGCACACAAGTGATTGAGTCTTATTTCTGGGCTTAGTTTGATTATGCTTGTGATTAAAACTGATAAGATGATATGGAAGCTTTTATTATTATTCCTGCCTATGATGTGGGTCTGAGGCCCTAGGATGTGAATCCTAGTTAGTTGGGTATAGTTTGTTTGAATCTTATAGATTTATAGGTGATACTCTCTCTTTGAGAGATGTGCCCTGATCTGGTAAGATCAAATGAAAATAATCTAAGTTGCAAAAATAACACTAAACCCAGTGATGCTGGTCTGAGGGTTTAGTGCTTGTGGTGGAGTTTGATTTCTTATCCTTTTACCTGAAATCTCTAGGATAAATTCACCCCTCTTGGGTGCTTATTGAGAGATCATTACATAAAGCAACACATGCTTTTGTTTAGATATTCTGATGAAAGCATGTGATGGTTTTATGAGACTCACCACAATATTTGATGTTGGTGTAGTATATTGATGATGATCTTGATCTTGATTTTGGTCTTGATCTTGATCTGCTTTTGCTGGCTCTTGAGCTTGCTTGCTCCTCCTAGCTCCTGGGCTTGACCTTGCTATCCACCAGTTCAATCCCTCTCCTTATGTCACCATCCTGGTGATGTTTGGGTTGATCTAGGTGGTTGGTTTGGTTGCTATTCTTGGTTTGGCTGGTGTTCACCCTGGCTGTACTGTGGTGTGATGTAGTGGAGTGATGCACTGAAGTGCATCTCCACGGCTATGTTTTGGTTTTGTGATGTTGGCTGTGCTTGTGAGGTCAACATCTCACCCTTTTGCATGCTATGTGTGTGCATCTTGTGTGCCTGCTATGCACATGTGGATAGGTTCAGAATTTGTGAACTTACCATTACCAAATTACTTTTACACTGGATGGTGAATTGGTCCCTTTTGGCTGTCATTTGCATTCTGGCTTTGAATTTATGAAAGATGAAGTCTTTCATATTGGTGAATCTTGCCCCTTTATCATTTCTCAATGATGAGATTGTCAAGTGCATCTCACTGACATATCTAAGGGAAATATATATTAACACTAATCTTGTTTTGTTTCTTATTTAATCTTTGTTTTACAGGTACAAAGATCAAAATGAAGATTTAGTGTAGTTTAGATATAGGATAGTTAGTAGAGATATACCAATGTACTTTTCTTAATCTTTTGTAATTTTCCTTTTATAATTATTGTAATCTTTATTTGGTTTCTTTGTAATGAAGATTATATATTTATTAATAAAGAATATTTTATTCTTTTCTCTTGTGTGAATTTGTAAAGTTTGGAATAACTTCAGTAAGTTATTCTTTGTAGTTTGTTTCTGAATAAGAAATGTACTTCATATACCATATTGCTTATAGATAAGATTTAAGTTATCATACCTTTCTCATGTTTAATATAAGATTCAAATCTTATATCAAAATTATTTAAATTATAAAACACTTAAGTTTTAAAATCCAAACTCATTTCAAAACACCCGTAATTCCTTTGAGATCATCTCAAAGTTCATAACAATCCTGCTTTAAGAGTAAACCTACTCTCAAAGTAAGAAAGAAACATTGGTCACTCAAGGTTTTTATTTGGCAAAAATTTTACCCGCATTTTCACAAATGAATGCATGCAACAATACCTATTCCAAATTCTACCCTTCGTTAGGTCCTGAAGACTGGGATGTTACAGACTTCCCCCCTTAAATTAAACTTCGTCCCGAAGTTTGTGGAGATGTACCTGAATAGTTCCGGATAAGCTTTTCTTAAATCCTCTTCCTTCTCCCATGTGGCTTCTCTCTCAGGGTGATGTTCCCATTGTACCTTGCAATATTTGATTACCCTGTTCCTTAATCTTTTCCAGTTTTCTTCTAGAATCTTGCAGGGTTTTTCAATATAAGTCAGGTCTGCTTGTAGTTCTATCTCTTGATGTGTTGTTGCATCATCAGAACTTTCAAACATTTGCGAAGTAGGCTCCCCCTTTCAAGGTAGAGATAAAGCTCTAAGGTCAATATTAGCACACATACAAGGAGGCTCCCCCTTTATTTTGCAAAGATAGCACAAGTGCAAGGGAAAGACAAGATAGAGATCATACCGTTGCACCAAACAACTGTGGTGGAGACAATATAGAAATAATATCAATGAAGATTATGAACGCTCCACCACCATATACACATGCCCACAAGCTAAAAACAATAATAACAAACACTAGTCATGACATAGCATAACATACCACATAGTCTCAGACAAATAACATGGTCCACAAGCACAAATAGGTCCACCAGCACACACAATAAACTAGAGAGTTCACGAGCGAGAAAAGATCAAAGAAAAGAACGAACTCGCGACTCAGCCCATGCAAATCCCTTGAGCAACCTAATAGACATCTTTCTCCCCCTTTGGCATCGAGACACCAAAAGGAAGAAAAGATCACTCTAATCACCCCAACCATGAACAGGAGGAGGAGAAGGCTCGGGGTCCCAAGAGGCATTGATCCACGCAGGCAGGGGACCGGTGACTTCCTCCTCAGACTCATCCTTAGACCACTGGCAGTTGTTGCGAATCCACTCCTCTCTAGGAGCAGTGACGGAGCTAGTGACAGGAGAGCAAGGAATGTTGAGAACTGACATGATAGCCTTCTGACGTTGAGCACTATGCCGCTGATCAACATAAGACTGATACTCTCGATTCTGCAGAAATAAAAAAGTCTTCTTCACCTTTCCTAGCTGCTTCTTGGCCCAAGACGACTGCCTCTGAAGAGAAGGGCCACCAGCACTAGAGCCACCATGATCAGAAGAGGGACCACCTGCATTAGCACGAGCCTTTCGGAGAGCTTCTTCCTTTTCATCTTGGGACCGAGGCTTATTGTGTTTTCTCACACGCAACTTCTTCTCCTCATGAATGGTGATGGTCTCCTGAGAGAAACGCGTGCCAGTCACTTCAAGCCACTTAGCATTGATGAGAGTCTGAATGTATGGAGCATAGGGGCAGGAGCGCTTGTCAATGATGGCTTGCCAGATCTCAGTGTAAATGAAGTGCATGTCATCCAGCTTCATGTCAGAGTCACGGCGAAGGTAAGTCTTATACATGAGGTCAACCTGATATGCATGAAACTGATCAAAGTTACCGGCCTTTAGAGAGATGGTGTTTAAGTAGATCATGCGCATGATGTCATAGACTGGCTGGAGATGATTCACATAACCACAAGTGCCCCATCCTTCAATATAGAGAGGCTCCAAGAGTTCGGGATTAGTAGCTTGAGTGGTATGAACACGCCATCCATTTGCCCCCTTGCCAGGCAGGATGGGATAGCCAAGGAGAGCAGCAAACTCGGACCATTGGGCGGTAAGCAGCACACCATTAGTCATCCACTTCAAAACCCCTTCAGTAGAAGAACTCATCTCCATGTGAAGAGTAGTGTAGAACTGAGCAATAGCATTCTCATCATAATTCTGACGATGCTCCATGATAGGAATCAACCCAAACCTTCGGCAAATGTCAAGAGCTTCACCAAAGTACGCAATCTTGTCTTCCATGTGAGCCACATTGATGTATTCCTGAGGAGAAACAACAAACTTGGTCTTGGTAGCATAAATTTCAGCAAAGATCTATTCTTGACGATAGTTGTGGAAGAGAGGATCCAAGCAAAGACGGTCACGAGGAACAAGATAAGGATCCACACGCCTAAATGCAGAGTAGGCCTTCTAAGTTCACTTAGAAATCTTGTCCTTGGATTTGTTAGGCCCAGTGGCAGTGACCTTATGAGAGGCAAGAACGGGCCGCTTACCCTCAGCAGCAGTGGCACGACGAGCAGCAGCAGACTTCTGACGGGCAGTCTGAGTGGATGGACGCACAACCTCAACATCGTCTTCATCAATCTCAGGAGGAATATCAGATGAAGGTTGATGGGTGCGCTTGCCTTTGCGGGTACCACCTTGCCCTGAGAAGAAAGCAAAAGAGTAGGGAGGGAAGGTGGGGTAAGTGCACAAGTTCGAAAGAAGACACAAAAGGAGATTGGAAAAATACAGCTAGGAATTTTTTTACTGTGCGCCGGAACTTCCACTGAATCATCGGAATTTCCGGTGAAAATGGTTCACCGAAAGTTCCGGTCGTGGCTCACCGAAAGTTCTGGTGAGACCACGAAGTGGGTGGTTCAAGCAGAAAATTCCATAGATCTAGATCTACTCGCACAAGTACGGATTTCCACGAATCTAATTGACCAATCTACCCTAACAAGATTTTCCTAGGCCTACCAAGATCTCCCAACATGTTCTAGCCAAAGAACTAGCCTAGACAAGGTGAGCCCTAACTCAAGCAATGGTGAGAAAGCAAGATCTCCATTAATGGAGGGAGTTGAGGGAAAATGCCAGAGTCCATGGCGGAAGATCGAGGTGGGGAAGGTTCCCACGGAAGAGATCTGAGGAAGGGTGGCCGAAGACGAAGGGGACGGAGCACCTCCACGGAGTTGGCGTCGTCGGCGGCTGCTCCAAATAAGAAGTGGGTCTTGGGGAAAAGAGGAAGAAGATCCCATTTTCCCTAGGTCCCACTTTATATAGGACAAAGAGCCTCCAAATAAGAAGTGGGTCTTGGGGAAAAGAGGAAGAAGTTCCGGTGAACCGAAAGTTCCAAGATAGGCGGAAGTTATCTATGTCAGCAAACAGTTCCGAAAAACAACTTGCTGACCGGAAGTTCCGGCAACTGGCCAGAATTCCGGTGACGCCAGAAACACTTTCTCAGGACAGGAAGATAACAAGGAAGAACTTGTGCAGGGAATAGAGAGGGCTTGAGGAAAGGAAAGGCTTGGGATAGAGAGCTCAAACTGTGAAGAACCAAAAATAGCAAAAGACATCAAGAAAACACAAGAACAACCACGCGCAAAAAACACAAGGAAAAACAAACAAGGAACACAAAAAGGGTCGGTGGCCGAGGCCACCTTATATAAGAGTAAATGGCTTGACAACGCGAAGATATATATTGGGTTCATTAACAACACTCATCATGAAGCTCAAATGGTCTCCTTTAGAGACTATAGAGTATGAAAACTTCAATGTGCGCATAATAGGGATAGTGTTTGTTCATAAGAGGAACTACACTCCCCCTAAATCCATGCCTACATCCAAACAAAGATACACATTGAGACACGGGTAGGTGTGCAAGGTACTCAAGCCACATTGATTGAATTTATGATATTTAGCTCATGCCTTAACTCTCGAAACCTTGTTTCATCAAGAGGCTTCATGAAAATATTCGTGAGATTTGCCTTTGTAAGGTTCCCAACCTTTAATAAGTTAGAGATCCCTGTGTTTACAATGCTAGTCCCTGGATCAATAGCTAGCATCCACAGTTAAGATGTAATATCAGGAAACAAAGGTCATACTACAACTTTATAACCAGGAATAACATAATTTATTACATCTTACATAGCTCATTTAGCTATTACATTACATTGCAGCAGAATATTTATAAGCATGGGGTCCTTCATCTTCAAAGTGCCACAGGCAGACATGTTGGTTGTAGACTTGTAATCCTAATCAATAAACTTCACTAACATCAAACCAACCTGCAACATTACAAGTTACAGCCACAAGGGTCAATACATTTGAATTGTATTGGCAAGCTTCACTACTATGTAGAATTAAGTGGATCCTATCATTACATGCATATTTGGCTAAGTAGGGTTTAGGCTCATTTGCAGAAAGCAATATAGTTTATCCTATCTTCTCAAAATAGTTTTGATCTTTTTTCAAATCTTTCTTAACTCCTTGGAAAACTCCAAGTGCTTCAAGTCTCTTGTTGTCACTTTCAAGTTTTACTTTTAGAAATTGGAATGTCGAGATATTCCATAGCTTCAGGCCTTAGTTGCTCAGTATTGTCCATAACCGGGGACACAGCTAAGTACTTAGATTTTTATCTTCTGCAGAAGTTGTACACTTTACCCACATGACACAATCTCATCTTAATGCCACCAGTGGCCGCTGGATAAGTACTCACCAAGATGGAATACTAGCAGATTGAGATTGTGACAAAGTCTTTCCATAGGAGTCCTCCCAATACACAATGCTAGCTTGTCTACCAGGCACCAATGTAGGGTTTCAAGTTCCCTCATTCTAGTTAACCTGAAGAGGCCAATGCATGGGTCTTCCACTATGTAGTTGACTAAGCCAGTGCCAATTTAGCATGTGGTTGTACACGGAAGCCACTGTACGAGAAACATGTTCAATCTCTAAGTCCCTGGGTGGTTTTATTCTAGTGCACAACAAAAAGAGATTGACATATAAACATGGTTCCTTTTGTTGCCACCTTGTCCAAAACTTGAGTATCCTTGCCCACCCAGGTGGTTCATTGAGTACTTGTTTTATTATATAAAACATAAGTATTTTCAATACTTCATATAATCTTAACATGTATCCCATCTCAATATATATAGCAGGGCTAAGCATGTTACAACTACATTGTTTTCACTAAGGAATATATAGGGTATCCTATTAGAATTTTAGCATAGCAAAATATAGTAGACCTTATCATGCATGTTTCAAAATCCACTAAGTGTAATGAAAATAGTAGGACATGGATGATAGTGTCACTTGCCTTTTTAGTAGAGAATGATGGTTCACTTCTTGATCTTGCCAATATCACACTCTTCTAACTTCACTACAATCAATCAAGCAAACATAGATTCAACTAGCATTCCAACCAATATTCAAACAATTTACCACACATAAAATAATAGAAACAAGGTCATGCATGCAAGCATTCAAAAGATAGTTTTATTTGCAAAGGTGGTTTATACTAGGCTCTAAACATTGTAAGGTTCAAAGTGGTCATTTTCTAAAGTGGCAAAACCATTTGCAAAAGGGTTTATCTATAAACCATTTTTAAATTAAATCATTATTTTATGTGGTTGAAAATGCTTTTAGTAAAGCAACAATTTTATATTGTTCATCAAATAAGTTGTTAATTCACAAAACTTGGTGTTTAGAGTCAGAAGGTTTGAATCAAATCATTTCCCAAAGGTTTTTACTCAAAAATCATTTCCATATCAAAATCAATGTTTTTATTTGACTAGAAATGAGCTAATTCAATTATTCAATCCTAAACTTCACAAAATACATTTTTAAATCCATAAGTTGGTTCCTAAGGTCAGTAGGTTCACAACAAACCATTTTGCATAGATTTCAACCCCAAAATCAATTTGGAATAAATTTTATATCCTAAACAAGCATACACAAGTTTCTGCAAAAACAAACATTTTACCAGAATCTTTTTACTAAACAAAGTGCATGGTTGCAAAGTTCTTGTTCCACCGATTCCATTTATATAAAATTTGTAAAATTTGGACGTGTAGAACTAAAGTTATGAATTTTACAAAATCTCATATCTAATAGATCATTTTCTGTTTTTAAAACGGAGTTAGTGCCACGCGGCGTGTTTCTACTGGCCGGTACCGGTTCGCACGGATCGGCCTCTGTGGATTGTTGGATCAACTTAAAACGAATGGATCAGATGGGCGCGTACCCCTTCGGTTAAGATCTAATCTTATCCTTTGGATCTACATCCTACGGACTACAACGTGTTGACCAAAAGCGAGCGGCGCTAGCGGCGGCTGGCGGCAGCGCACGCTCAGGCGGCGAGCTTGACGATGATGCAGGGAGAGGGGAAGAGGGGGAAGGGGCTCACCATGCTCGCAGGGAGATGGTGAAGCTCAACGCGTGGTCGGCTTGGCAAGGGGCGCTCAGGGACGGCGGCAATTCCTCGCCGGAGTTGCTGCGAGCGGCGGGTGTCTCTGGAGGTCGTCGCTGGCGTCGTTTATGAGCGTGCTAAGACAAGGTAGAGGCAGGGTTTGGTGCGCACGAGGGTTGTGAGTAAGGGAGCATCATTGGAAGGTGCTGGGGAGGTCGGAGCTTACCAGGGGGAGGTCACCGGAGAGGAGACAGACGCGGCGGCGCTTAGTTGATGACGAAGCCGACAATTCGGAGCGCGGGCGAGCGAGTGAAGCACACGGGCAGATGCGTCAGGAGGTGGGGAGAAGGCTCGCGTGTAGAGGGAGGCGAGAGGCAGCGGGGTGTGGCCGGAATTGCTCTGCGATGCTCGTCGGAGCAGTGGCGGTGCAAAGCTAATTCGGGGCAGCCTGGTGGCAGAGAGGGAGAGGCGAGCGAGGGGAAATGGCGAGTAGACACGGGCGGTTAAATGGTCATAGTCACTGGAGGAATTAGGGCCGCTATTAATGCGTATTCAACGCTGGTGTTACTGCCAGAAACGGCGAGGCGACGAGGTCGCGAGGTTGATGACGCCTAGCTGGCGCTGTGGGACCGGTCTGTCAGCGAGGGAGAGGAAATAGGGGTGGGGTCCTGCTGTCTGTGACTCTGCGGGTTGGTTTTTCAGTGGAAAACGATTCGCAGAGAGGGGGAAAGAAGTTGGGTTGCGACTGGGCCTCGCTAGGTTGTTTGTTGGGTTTGGTCTGATTCATTTTTTTATACTGTAATCTTTTCTTTTTCTATTTGATTTTCCTGTTTTGAATTTTCAAACAACCATTCAAACACCCAAATCAGTTCAAACTTCCACCAAACTTTGTATTGAGTTTAGTTCTGTTTAACAACATAAATCCAAGTCCGAAAATAAAATAATATTTTTATTCTTTTTAGGATCCATTAATAATTAAATAAATTGACCTTAGTCACTAATTCAAATAGGATTTGTTTTAATTAAATTCTACATTTGAAATCTAAGTAATATCAAAACCATTTCAGTAGGTTTTATTTGAAAATACAAAACACTTAGAAATCTTGTTTAAAATAATATATCAAGTTTTAGTGTTTATTTAAAATGGAAAAAGCCTTTACTTTAAAATTGGGTATTATTAAACCCCCATTATTTTATTTAAATAAACCTTTACACTTTTAATCAAACAAAAATATTTTATTTCAAAAGCTTGGCCAAGGTTTAATTTGGCTCTATAAAATAATCCTTATTATTAATTTCTACCTTTTCATTTGAAACCCAAATCTTTTTATTAAAATATCCAAAAATAGAGATTCCAATTATTAAAACTTTCTTTATTAATTGTTTAACTTTTTAAATCCCTTTAGGATTTATTTGATCAAAGTAGGTCTGAAGGTTTCCATTTGGAATCAAAAAGTTTCTTCTCACCCTGAAAATCAACGAACTTTTATTTTATTTATTTATTTTTCACATAACAAGATTTGGAAAATCTTGGGATGTGACAGCCTTGGTGGGAACATACTCCAAAGAAATGTATCGTCTTGCAACATGGTACCGGATGAAATGATGGCGAATATCAATGTGCTTAGTCCGGTTGTGTTGCACGGGGTTGTGAGCAATAGCAATGGCACTCTCATTGTCACAAAGAAGGGGCACCTTGTCAAAATAAAGTCCAAGATCCTTCAAGGTTTGCTTCATCCATAGCAATTGAGCACAATAACTTGTGGTGGAGATGTACTCAGCTTCGGCAGTGGACATAGACACACAGTTTTTCTTCTTCGAGGACCAACAAACCAAGGATCTTCCGAGAAACTGACAAGCTCCTGAGGTTGACTTTCTTCCCACTTTGTCACCAGCCCAATCCGAGTTCGTGTATCCAATAAGGTCAAAGCTGGATCCCTTGGGGTACCACAACCCAAAGTTTGGGGTATGAACCAAATGTCGAAAGATTCTCTTGACCACCACCATGTGGCTTTCTTTGGTGCGTCTTGGAATCTTGCACACATACCCACACTCAACATAATATCCGATCGGGATGCACAAAGATAGAGCAAAGAACCAATCATAGAGCGATAGAGTTTTTGATCCACATCTTTACCCTTAGGATCGAGATCAAGATTAACCTTAGTTGGCTTGGGAGTCTTGGCACCTTTTACTTGATCCAACTTGAACTTCTTGAGAATTTCTTGGATGTATTTGGCTTGGTTGATTAAAGTCCCTTTCCTCAATTGCTTGACTTCAAATCCAAGGAAAAACTTCAACTCTCCCATCATGGACATCTCGAAGCAATCGGTCATGAGCTTGGCAAAATCCTCATTAAAAGCTTTGTTAATAGACCCAAAGATAATGTCATCAACATAGATTTGGCATACGAACAAGTGGCCTCCAACTTTCTTAGTAAAAAGAGTGGGATCAATGAGGCTCACTTCGAAGCCACGGTCTAACAATATCTCTCTAAGGCAATCATACCATGCACGTGGGGCTTGTTTGAGGCCATAGAGTGCCTTATTGAGATTGTAGACATGGTTCGGGAAAAGTGGATCCTCAAATCCTGGAGGTTGCTTGACGTATACCAACTCTTTCAAAGGACCATTAAGAAAAGCACTCTTAACATCCATTTGATGCAACTTGAAGTTATGATGAGTAGCAAAAGCAAGAAGCATACGAATGGATTCAAGGCAAGCAACAGGGGGATAAGTCTCACCGTAGTCGATGCCCTCAACTTGTGAGTATCCTTGGGCAACTAACCTTGCCTTGTTGCGCACCACTATCCCATTCGCATCACACTTGTTCTTGAAACCCATTTGGTACCGATGACGTTTTGACAATCTTTGGGCCGATCAACCAAGGTCCATACTTTGTTCCTCTTGAAGTTGTGAAGTTCTTCGTTCATAGCGTCAAGCCAATCATCATCTTCAAGAGCCTCGAAGACTTTCTGTGGTTCCACAAGAGAGATAAAAGCATGGTGAGAGCTAAAGGAGGCTAATTGCCTCCTTGTTGTGGAACCTTTATTGAAATCTCCGTAAATATTATCAAGGATATGGCCATCTCGAACGAGCTTGGCGATGCGATAAGCTTGACGGCGGGATTGAGCTTCAATACGAGATTCTTGAGCAACCACTTGATCATTGCCATCAATTGTGTTCCCGCCTTGACTATAAGCACGGACACGAGGATCATCTTCATCAATTTCCACTTCAGGAGAGTCATCATTTGGAGTAGAGCCTTGATTATCATTAGCTTGCCCTTGTTCTTGACGAGCTTGACCTTGGGAAGAGACTTGAGAAGGAGCCCCATCTTGGGGAGGTTGATGTTGTTGATGAAGAGCTTGACCTTGGGAGGTTCCTTGAGGAAGAGCCCCATCTTGTTGTTGGTGAAGAGCTTGACCTTCGGGGCTTGGAGAGTCATGAGCACGAGGATCTTCGGAAGAGCTTGAGGGAGCTTGTGCCAAAATAGTAGGTCCTTGAGAGGCAAGATGATCTTGTGAGAGTGAGGACTCCACTTGAGTAGAGCTTGGTCCTTCTCCTTCGTCCACAAGGGGATCCTCAATGGGGAGGTGGAAACCCACACCCATTCTTCTTATGGCCTTAGGAGGAATTTCATCACTTGGATCACAAACATTGTCTTGCCTAACAAGGGACTCATGGTCTTCATCAAACTTCACATTGCTCGTATCTTCAACTCTTCCATTGGCTTTGTTGTATACTCTATAAGCATGGGACTGATTTGAGTATCCGACAAAAATCCCTTCTTGAGCCTTGGATTCAAACTTGGACAAACGAACTCCTTTCTTGAGAATATAGCACCTGCAACCAAACACTCGAAAGTAGCTAAAATTTGGCTTTTTCCAGGTGAGCAGCTCATAAGGGGTCTTGTTCTTTTTCTTGCGAAGGTAGAGCCAGTTGGTTGCATGACAAACAGTGGAGATGGCCTTGGCCCAAAAGTTGTATGGAGACTTGAATTCAGCTAACATAGACCGAGCCGCATCCATCAAAGTGCGATTCTTCCTTTTGGCAACACCATTTTGTTGAGGGGTATAGGGAGTGGAGTATTGATGCTTGATTCCTTCATCACTAAGAAACTCATCCAAGGTATAGTTCTTGAACTTGGTGCCATTGTCACTTCGAATGGAGAGAATGGTTGCATTGTGTTTCCGTTGAACTTCATTGGATAAGTCAATGACGGTTTGTTGAGTCTCACTCTTGTACTTGAATAAGAAAACCCAAGTGTATCTGGAGAAATCATCCACAATAACCAAACAATACTTCTTGCATCCAAGACTATCATGAGAAGGAGGGCCAAAGAGGTCCATGTGCAAGAGCTCCAAACATCTTTCCATGGTGATTTGATTGATCACCTTGTGAGGAGTTTCATGCATCTTCCCTTCAATACAAGCCCTACAAACATGATCTTTGGAAAAAGAAACATCGTTAAGACCAAGGATGTGGCCCTCGGAGTGAAGTCTTTGCAAAGTTCTCATGTTAACATGGGCTAGGCAGCGATGGCATAACCATCCCTTGTCGGCTTTAGCATAGAGACATAGTGCATGAGGAGTGGTGGTCCCCGAAAAGTCCACCACATACAAGTCATGCTCTACATACCATACGAAAGCCACCTTGAGAGACTTGCTCCACATGAGGACCACGGAATGCACATGAAAGAAGGAAGAAAGACCCATAAGAGCAAGAGCATGAACTGAAAGTAAATTGTAACCAAGGGTTTTTACAAGCATGATGTCAACCAAGGATACATCCGGGGTTACCACCACTTTGCCAAAACCCAATACCTGAGAACTTGTTTTATCATCGTAGGAGACCATGGTGTTGGCAATATTTGGCCTTATCTCCGTCATGATAGACTTGCTTCCGGTCATATGACTTGTGGCTCCACTATCAAGCACCCATTTTGATCCACCGGAAGCATAGTCCTACAAGAAAATCAAGCTTTGGTTTTAGGTACCCATTTTGCAATGGGTCCCCTTTTGTTAGTAACAAGAGTCTTTGGCACCCAAATGGCCCAATGATAATCATGTGTTTAAGAAGTTCCAACATATCTAGCATATACATGAACATCATAGGACTTTGAAAGAATATAAGAGGGATTGTTCTTTCCGGCAAAGTTGTCACTTTGCAAGATGGTTGGACCATTAGAGGGTCCTTGAGACATGCCCTTGTTCTTTTTATTTTTCTTGTTGTTGTTGTTGTTGTTGTTGTTGTTGTTCTTCTTCTTCTTCTTCTTCTTAGTCTTGGCAAGTTGATCCTTCAATGCCTTGTTCTCCTCAATGAGATGCTCATGCTTGCAACAAGGGTTAGGAGTGCTAGACAAGTCTATAATTTGCACAGTGGAAGACTTAGCATGTTCACAAGTTAGTTGAGTTTGAAGTTGTTCATGGGCTTCAAAAAGACTTGAGAATTTGCTCTCCAAGGCTTTGTGTTCCTCTTTGAGTTTCTCAAGATCTTCTTGAGTCCTATCATGACCAACCCCAAACTCAACTTTTTCTTTCTTAAGCACCTTAACCAAAGCAATAGCATGATCATGTTCTTTAATTAGGGAGCACATGGTGTTGTTATGGTCATCTACAAGTTTAGACACACTTTCCTCAAGATTAATTCTCATATTTTGTTCATCCTCAAGACTTTGAGTGAGAGAAGCAATTTCATCGGCGACATCTCTTTCATTTTTACTTAACAAGTCAAGAAGTTCTTCCTTTTCATCTAAAACATACCTAGCATTGTCAAGTTGTGCAAGAAAGGAATCAAAGCAAGTTTTAGTTTCTTCATCCAAGGTAGCAACAAACTCACACATGTCTATCATCTCTTTCTTTAACTCTAGACCAACAAGATCAAGAGAAGAAGGCTCACTAGAGATGGGTTGAGGAGTGGGTTTAGATGTTACCTCGGTGGCCTTGGCCATGAGACACTTTTGGTTGGAGGAGATGACGTTCTCATTTGGTGTGTCAAAGAGGGACAATCGTGGAGTAGAGGTAGTGGCAATAGCAGCAACTCCCATAATTTCTCCGCCTTGGACTTCATCATCGTCATCTTCATCCGTCCCTGAAAGGTATTCTTCATGGACCACTATAGCTCTTTCCTTGTTTCTTGACGGTGTAGTTCTTGTTCAAAGGATGAGGAGGCCTTGACTTGATCTTGCGAATGAGACGACCACCATTGTCTTCACGGTTCTCAAAGGGACACTTGGCCACAAAGTGACTCTTGTCGTTGCAATTGTACCATGACCTTGCCTTGGGAGACTTGTTGGATGAGTTGAATCTTGAGTTGTCCCTTGACCTTGACTTGAGCCCGGACTTGTTCCAAAAGGCCCTTGAAGCGAGAGCAAGGTGTTTGTTGAAGGCACACTTGAGGTCCTCTTGAGACCACTCACTTGATGTATCATCATCATCAACTTCAATAGCCTTGGTCTTCAAAGCAAGATTCACTTTTGTTGATCCAATAGCCCTAGCACGGGCGAACTCCGCATTCTTCTTGGAAATGGTCATGGCAATCACTTCACTCAAGACTTCTTGGGAGGTCATTAGATGAAGGTTGGTTCTTCCCTTGATGGAGTTGAGATTTTATTCTTCAAAAGGAAGGAGAGCTTGAATGAACTTCCTATTCATGAACTTGTCATCAACATAGGTGGCACCAAGATCCCTCATAGTGCAACAAAGGACCTTGAACCACCTATACATGTCTTCGGGAGTCTCATCATCTTGCATAGCAAAACCATCGCACTCGTTGGTGACTTCATCAAACTTGAAGCTTTGAATGCTTGCATTCCCAACAAATAGCTCGGTGAGTTGATCCCATGCTTCCTTGGCGGTGTTGAATTGGCGAATGTGAGCAAATTCCTTTGGAGTCAAGGCCTTTTGAATCATCCCCAAAGCCGTGGTATTGATTTGCTTGTCCACCACTTCACCTTGAGTCAACTTCTTTGGGTCATATGGAGAGAACCCATCCTCCACAATACTCATTAACTCAATAGAAGAGTTGGAAATATGTGAGCGCATTAGATATTGCCAATTGTCAAAAATTGAAGTATCTAGCATAGGTGGTGCTCCTTGAGGAATGATGTGTGGCATGGGAATGGGTGGATCTGGAGTGTACTTCGGCGGTGGGGGCACCGCCGAGTAGTCCTTTCCTCCACTCTCCTCTTTGGAAGTTGAGTCTATGGGCTCCTCGGTGTTCTCGCTTGGAACCTTGGTAGATGTTTGAGCAACAAAACCAAGTCCCAAGTGAGTGGTGACGGCTGCGGGATTAACCCCGGTGGCGGTCACGGGAACGGTGGGAGGAAGCTCGGTGGTTTGGGGTGTGGCAAGAGCAACCATGGGGTTTGGCTTGAGGGACTGCAAAATAGTCATCATTTCCTCGAACTTGTACATCATGGATGTCTCCAATTGCTTGAGGTCATCCATGGTGGACAAGTTCTTGGGGTTTTCATTTTCACTACCCTCTTCGTCGGCCATTGTCTCTTAGGCGGTAAAGCCCGAAATAAGAGCCTTGGCTCTGATACCAATTGAAAGTACCGACTTTGAATCGACTAGAGGGGGGTGAATAGGCGACTACCAATTTTTAATTTGTTACACACTTTTAGGATTAAAAAGAAGGAAAGTTCTCTAGATATTCAACTAGGTGAACAACCTATATGCTAGAGAACTAAAAAACCACAAGAACAGTAAAGAGCAAGAAGTAAAGGTAGGGAACAAGATAACCGGAGCGGGGACACGGAGATGTAATTCCCGTAGTTCACTCCTAAGGGAGATACGCCTATGTTGGAGAGGTGTCGGGGCCACACAAGGTCACCCGAGCGCCACAAAGGCATCACCTTCTTCTCTGGTGAGCTCCCCCACAAAGGAGGCCTCACAATCCACTAACCGGTGAGCTTGAAGGCGCCAACCGAAACCTTTACAACAAAGTTGAGGGGGAAGCTCCACAACTTAATTGGAGGTCCTCAACGACACCACAGAGCATTACAACGCAAGCCCTTAGCTCCGAGGATTCCCTACACCGTCTAGGGTTCCAAGAAACCCAAGATCAACAAGATCCACAAAGGATAGGTGGGGGAATCAAATCTTCTTTGGTGGAAGTGTAGATCTAGGTCACCTCCCTCACCTCTCAAAAGATCAAGTTATTTGAGTGGCTAGGGAGAGAGATCTAGTAAGGTGAAGCTCGAGTATTAATGGAGGAGAGATAAAATTGAAGAGTTGGGTAGGAGGAAGAAGGAGGGCGCCTTAAAGAGGCTCCCTCCAAACTGAACCGTTGGAGCCTTCGTGACCTCACCAGAAGTTCCGCCCAGCGTAGCCCCCAATGGTCATCAGGCAGTTGATGCACGCTCCAGAAGCTTGACCAGAAGTTCCGGTCAGAACGATCGGAAGTTACAGTGAAACTTCCGATGCAAGTTCTGGCCCAAGTTCCGTCAAATAGAACACTTCCAAACATAAGCATACTGATTCTGAGCGGAACAAGAGGTAGAACAACTGGGTCACAAACCTTGTCTGACCGGAAGTTCCGGTGCTTGGGTGGAAGTTCCGCTCAGGGTCTCAGTGGAAGGAGCGACGGAAGTTCCTGGCCGAAACTTCTGGTGCAACTTACGGTGGAAGTTCCGGCAAATAGAACATACCAAAATTGAAGGTTCTGGGAGCTGGCCGGAAGTCCCAACGGAAGTTGGATCGAAAATTTAGTCCCAGATCCCCCCACAGAAAGCCCTGAGCGGAACTTCCAGCGCCTGGCCGGAAGTTCCGATCAGACAAAAACCGCTCCATCAGATCAGAAAAACGCTCTCTCACATATGAGTAGGATGGCTGTGGCGGTGCATATAGGGTTTGTGCAAGAACAGATGATTCCCCACAACCTTCCGAGGTGAACCCCCTCTTGATAGTACGGTGATCTAAAGCAATAAAAAAGAGAGAAATAGAAAAATGAAAGACCGCCGTCTTCACGAGATCCCAAAGAGAGCATCCACACACTTCATAAGAATCATCAAAAACATTCTTCCTGAAACTCAAGCACACGGTTAGATCACAAGTGGGATTGTCATCATCACCAAAATAGCATGGGAAAATATAGTCCTTTCAGGGATAATAACTAGATCTCAACTATTACCCACATGTGCCTCTACATTAGTTATATCTACTTTCAACATTAATTATTAAACTGTAATTAAAGCCATGATCATCTCCACCATTAAGCATGTGCCAACCCCCAACATCAGGGGAATATCAACGACGTGAAGCAACACATGAGAAAAAACTACGACTCTAAGACCGACTATCTACCAAACAACAGGTAATAGGAGGTGTCCAAGGAAATATAAGGGTTGCAAGTAATATACCAGGTGTACGAAAACTAAAGCATCACAACACGAATAGCAATAGATCAACCGGAGGAAGTAAATACCATAAATTCAAAATAGGTAGAAAGGGGAGAATGCTCTCCTAGGAAAATTGCCGAAGGTTCATATCCGAAGAACATGTCGATACTCGCATCAACTCAACGACCTATTCCGCAAAGAAGTAGAGTACTAAAAGGAACAAGCGATGCTACGATTACAACTAATGCGAAAGAACCAGCATGATCATGGTATGATGCATGACATGGAAAGTTAATGGTGCAGATCATGTTGAAATTATGTCATTAGCATAGTACAATGATGATACAATAAGTGGGGCATTATTAACAAGACATAATTATTTTCTCATTTTATTCATCATGTTTTCCTCGCATAAACAGTTTTGATTTACAAGTTATCTATGATGCACGATGCAATTGCAATTAAGGATTGCACAGATGTAAAGGGCTCGTCACGCTAATCGATTTAGACATATCATTTGTCAAATTTGGAATTACGGAATTAAAGTTATGAATTTAATAAAAAAATAGTCATTTAATAGTATTTAAATTATCTCGAAATTTTAAATTGCTCAAAAATTATTCTATATAGCATATTCATCTATATGGCATTTTTTATCAAGAATCATATATCATTTGTATTATTTCAAAATATTATTAAAAGTTGAGATTTAATAATTATTAAAGCATTTATTAATACTCATAAAACATTTATTATTTTGCAATATTTAAAAAATTAAACAGAGGACAGATATGTTTAGAATTCAAAAACAAGCAAGTTTCATGTTTTTCCTTTTGTCAAATTCGAATTTATTTGAAAGTTTTGACTTTAGTTGACATTTGACTTAGGTTTGACTAAATTTGAAAAGGTCTACAGGCAATTATTGAAGTCAAGGGCTCTCTACTAATTAAAAATTCTAGTGAAGGAATGCGGGTTCAGTTTTAAAAGATGGAGGGCTTATACAGAAAAGGCTCAACTGTAGGGACCTCGATAAGCAATTAGCAATATAATTACAAGGGATTCTCTGCAAAACTAGCAGACCTGGATCTAAGGGATTTTCTCAGTGGAAGATTTTACTCGTGCGACTGTCAGGTGGGGCCAGAACAAGGTGTCAGACACGCAGCACTGATTGGGCGCCACCGTGGCAAAGGTTGCACCCAGGATAATCCTCGTCGGAGTTTGTTGACTACGCCAGAACAGTGGCGTCCTGTGGCGGAGAAGGGCACACGCGTACGATTCATGGTCACCAGAAGACGCGCCCTTCTTCGCTGGCTTGAGAGTAAGTGGAGCAGCCACTTGAAGGTCGTCGGAGGAGCGTCGACGGCGAGCACCCGCGACGACATCGCTCGGGTGATATGCACGCAAGAAAAATAGAGAGGGAGGAGAACCGTGGCGGGGCTCTTGAGGAAGCTAGGATCACTATGAGGTCGAAGAGGTGGTCAGCGAGGTCGGAGGAGTAGCGGCAGCACCGGAATTCGAGGAAGGAGGGCGGCGGCTGGAGAAAGAGAGGCGGGTCGTGTCCCGGATTGGGGCACACGAAGGGAAACTGTCAATGTAGGAGGGTCCAGGGGATCGAGGCGCATCTGCCTGTGGCTTCGTCGTGGACAGGGACGGCTCGCAGCGGCAGGGCCATGGCGATGCTGAGAGGAGAGCAGCGCGACATCGCATGAAAAAATGAGGGGAAAGAGGTAGCTGGGGCTAGAGTTCACAAGAGGTAGAGGATAAGGGCGAGGTCACACGACCGGTGTGAGGAGGATCTGACATGGACGATGGAGCGGAAACGGCCACCTGCCCACTCTATCGGTGCTTCGAGAGAGCGCGAGGAGTCAGAGGAGAACGAAGCACAATAACGACATCGGGGAGCGAAGGGGTATCGGGCCAGGGTGGGGATGGTTGGGAGCGTCCCAAGAGGAAGGATAGAAGGACTGAGGTGGGCTGCTCTTTGCTGGGCTGTGTTGCGGTCAGGTAGGTTTCTCCTCTACTATTCCTTTTATTTCTTTTCCATTTTGTTTTTGTTAGTTCAATTGTTTTGTTTGATGTTTATGTTTAGCCAGTTTTAAGTAAGCAACTTATTCAAACTATTTTGAATCTTTGCAGGGATGTTTGAACAAAGGTGTCTAGGGCATCAAAATAGACTAGAGGGAATTAGCATATGTGAAAGATAGGATGCCCACATACATAATATGTAGGGATTTCTATTTTCATGCCCTTGGTTCGTTAGTTGTACTCACTTTTCCCCAGCCTCTTAACTTTTCCTCACTTTTCCCCTCACGATGTTAAGAAACCCTCGCGGGCGCTTGCGGGCACTCGGACGGAGGGATGCCGTCTGGTCAAAGGCTTGACCGTTATATGCTGACTCGTGGGACCACGTTGGGGCGGGTCGGGCGTTGAGCGTTACATTACGAGGCCTTGACCGTTACATTCCTGACCGGTGGGTCCGCGTTGTGACGGGTCCTACATACGTGGTGAAGGGTGGGGCCGTGTTGGGATGTGTCTTGCATAGGTGGTGAAGAGTGGGGCCGCTTGGAGACACGTCGGACCGGCCATTCTTGCTCACCCAAAGCATTCGCTTCCCCCCGAGCCTGGAACAGCTCCCACACTGCCCCTCTGCTGCCCCGCCATCGTTCCCTCCTACCTTATGTCGTCCTCGTCCCCAGAGCCGCCCCCTCCCCCTAACCGTAGAGCCCACTCCACCACCGGCTCTTCTCCCGACCCTGCTAAATCTACCCCTTCCGTAGAATAGTATGCAACGCCGGCTGGTGCATCGACCATCCCCGTCGAGCACGGGGAAGATCGGGTGGAATCGCAGGGATCTAACGCATGGATTCCATCTGGGTAAGCATTGTTTCCCTTTTGTGGGTTGACTATTGGCAGTATTTGAACGCGAATCGCTGGTGCTCAACTAACTGCCTTGCTTTTCAAATAGGATTGATCCAGTGCTGGGTTAATTCGTGGTTATGAACAATATCTCTCTAGATTTTACTTCCCAGCGAACCTATCAAGCTCCATAACTCTTAGAGATAGATAAAACCTCCCTAAAATCTATTGTAAATTCCCCTGGAGCAGTGGCAATTTAGTTGGTTTGCAATAATTTTTATAATTATGAAACTCTCACGCGGCCTGAAACTATAATTGACACAACTCTTGCATGACTATCGATTCACTTTCAAATTAAAAAAAATTATACAACTCTTAATGTACAAGAGTGTTTATAATTGAAACAACTCTTGAACACTTTCAAATTAAAAAAAATTATACAACTCTTAATGTAAAAGAGTGTTTATAATTGACACAACTCTTGAACACTTTCAAATTTTAAAAAATTATACAACTCTTAATGTAAAAGAGTGTTTATAATTGACACAACTCTTGAACACTTTCAAATTTTAAAAAAATCATACAACTCTTAATGTAAAAGAGTGTTTATAATTGACACTACTCTTGAACACTTTCAAATTAAAAAAAATCATACAACTCTTAGTGTAAAAGAGTGTTTATAATTGACACAACTCTTGAACACTTTCAAATTGAAAAAATCATACAACTCTTAATGTAAAAGAGTGTTTATAATTGACACTACTCTTAAACACTTTCAGATTGGAAAATTATACAACTCTTAATGTAAAAGAGTGTTTATAATTGACACTACTCTTGAACACTTTCAAATTAAAAATATATACAACTCTTAATGTAAAAGAGTGTTTATAATTGACACTACTCTTGAACACTTTCAAATTAAAAAATTATACAACTCTTAATGTAAAAGAGTGTTTATAATTGACACTACTCTTAAACACTTTCAAATTGAAAAATTATACAACTCTTAATGTAAAGGAAAAGGGTGTTTACCATTTTTATAGTGTGAAAAGTGATCCCTAAACTTGCATATATGAAAAATGTAAACCTATGGACACTGTTAAATCACACTTAATACGTGATAATGATGTGCTAAGAAAATCTTGAGAAATTATCATTTTCATAGAATGTAAGGATGTAATGCATAAACTTGCATATGGCAAAAATTATACACCTTTGAACTCTTTGAAATCGCACTTAGGACATGGAGTGAAATATAATGCAAAAATTATACACCTTTGAACACTTCCCCTTCAAATTATATTCAAAATCATTTGTTTATGGAGTTAAGGCATCGGTGGAAAACTCGTTATTTTGCATGGATAGAGGGTGCCCCCGACATATACAGGGGTTATCTAGTCCGCTAGATCACAGAGGATCAATCAGAGGATCAACGGTTGGTGGGTACAATCCGCGTGACAACTGTCTCGACCAATCAGAGCGTAGCAGCCAAGATGAGCACATGTGTGAGAGTTTGTCACTAAGAGGGAGGGAAAAACTAAGTAGAACTTAAAAACCAAGGGAAAAACTGAGTAGAACTTTAAAACCAAGGACAAAACTAACAAGGGGGTTCAAATAGAAAAAAAAGAGATTTAAAAAATGGAAAATGCTTCTTCTATACAATAAAATATATATTGGCATACATCAAACTATTTGCAATTCAAATATACACCAGTTTGACAATTATTGCCTCATTCAGACAAATTATGTTTTGGGGAGGGATGTTTTCGGGAGAGGCTTGAGTAGAAAGCCATGAACCTTCATAGATACTACCTCCGTTTTAAGGCTTAAGGCGCACACGCTTTTCAAAGCAAAGTTTGACCAAAAGAATTGAGCAACAAATTCTGGATTATGTTGTATATAATTAGTACCGTTGGATTCGTATTAAACAATACTTTCCAGTGATACTAGTTTTATACCAAAACTCTTTATGTATTTAGAGTAATTCTTGGTCAAAGAAAAACACGCAAAATAAGGACGCCTTAAGCCCTGAAACGGAGGGAGTAGTAGGTGATTTGAGAAGTGGTGATTTAGTTTAAAACTTGATTTATATACATTTCTTATGGTGGCAGGTCACATAATAAGACTCCCTGGGTAGATGCCACTATGTTTTGATCTTTTTGAATTTATTGTGCATAAAATGACTCAATTATCTAGCTAAAACCCATTCGTTGACTCTCTGTTGACCAGCCACCGGAGGGTAAAAGTGAGTATATTGCACACTATAGTGTTAGTGTTGCCTAACAGGGAGGACTTCGTTGGGAACCCTAAGAGCAAGGTGTGATGAGCACATCAGCAAGTCTTCCCTCAGTAGAGACCGAGGTTATCGAACCAGGAGGAAGGAAACGTCACACAGGTGTTGCTTAGCAATGCGGAGACCTGCACAACACAAACTCAAGACTTTGCCCCAACGAATCAGTGAGGTTGTCAAGCTCACCGGTTCGCTGTAACAAAGGATTAAACGTATGGTGTGGAAGGTAATGGTTTGCAGCAAGTAAATAAGTAACATTGGAAGATGTATCAATGGTAAAGATTGGACCGGGGTCCATAGTTCACTAGAGGTGCTCTCCTTAGATAAACAACATGGCATGAAGGGTAAACAAATTATAGAAGGGCAATTGACAGGAACTGAGCAAGGCATAACAATGCAATTACTAGTCAGAAAGATCCTATGAGATTCGATTGGGCAATACAACAAGATACATAGACCGCCATCCAACTGCATCTATGACTAGAAGTCCACCTTCAGGTTATCATCCGAACCCCCTCCAGTATTAAGTTGCAAGCAACAGAGAACTGCTTTAAGCAAAGTGTGTAAGGTAAACAGTCCACATGTTCTATGAACAAGAGACCGTTGTTTTCTCCCTAGTAGCAACAACACATCTACAACCGAAGAGATTATTGTCACTTCCCTTGGAAACTAGAGGCATGAACCCACTATCGAGCATAAATACCCCCTCTTGGAGTGACTAGCAACAACTTGGCCAAGATAGATACTAACTACGGAGAGCATGCAAGATCACAACACAGACATGATAGAATCATAAAGACAAAACCATTAATCAAACCAACATAATAATCTCAATATCCATCGGATCCCCGCAAACACAACATGCATGATTACAAATAGATTATATCTTGATCATGAACGGATCTCACAAGATCTATACATGAAAGCACAAGGAGGATATACAACCATATAGCTACTACATGGAACCATAGTCCAAGGTGGAACTACTCACGCATCATACCGGAGAGAAGGCCTCCGGGATGATCTCCCCTCCGGCAGGGTGCCGGGAAGAACTTCAGACCCCCCTGATCTAGGGACGATGGTGGCGGTGGCTACAGATGGTTTCGTGGAGATTTGATCGGGTTGCCTAGGGTTTCTGCATCGGGGGCTTCTTATAGGCGAAGGGGAGGCCGAGGAGGCAGCCAGAGGGGCCACACCCCTCCCAGGCGCGGGCCCACCCCTGGCTACGCCTAGGGGGGTCTGGCTGCCCTGGCCTGCTTCTCCGTCTCCCCTCTGGACTTCTTGTTCCCCACGGAAAGTTATTTACTTTGACGTTTGTCCCATCCAATTCCAAGAATATTTCCTTACTAGCTTTTCTGGAACCAAAAACAGCAAAAAACAGGCAACAAGCACTGTGGCAACTTGTTAATAGGTTAGTACCAAAAAACATGTAAAAATCACCTGAAAGTGTAGACAAGGAGAGCAAACTAGATACTAAAGAAGCATGGAGCATCAAAAATTACAGATACGTTTCCGACGTATCAAGCATCCCCAAGCTTAACTCCCGCTCGTCCTCGAGTTGGTAAGTGATAAAAGAATAATTTTTGAGGTGACATGCACCCTCACAATAAAGATTCAACCATTTGCAAGCATTGAAAGTTGGGATCAAAGAACTCTAAACATGTGCATGAAAGATGGAGTTCTAACAATAGGACATAGTAACTATGCATGTAACATGACAAGCTACAAACAAAGATCATGAATAACATGCATTGAAAAACGTTTGTTTGTTTCACATACAGAAAACATAGCATAGTGGCAATCAGCTTGTCCCTCATAGAGTAGCAAATAGATGCATAGGACACCTTCAAAGTTCACAAGGGTGACTAGAAACAAATAGCACAAGAACAAGTAATATCACAATATGCATCAATCAATAAGCTTTGGAACAGTGCACACAAAATGACAACTGTGCTCTCTTAATGGTGCCTAAAGGTAGAAGGTGGAGACTCAATAATGGTGGAAGAAAGGCCTTTTTTGTATAGGAAGCTGGGATTTCAAGTTTCAAAAAGAGCTTCCAAAAATTATGGTACTTGTTAGATTTCAGCCCTCATTGCCCCTATCATAAGAATCTTGAAGTGATTAGGGTTAAAGTGAACAAGGATGGAGTATATGCTTGACGAAGTATAAGTTGGCAATCTCAAGTCCCTTGAATACGAGGGCCACACCTCATGCTACTCAACTTCAGTCATCTGTAAGTTCTTGTCACTGTAAGTATTCGCATATCATCGAGAACCGCCAATGGGGTACCCCTTGTACATGGTACAGGAGCTATCCCATAACCAAAATGACAAGGCAAGCAGACAATGAGCATCTCAGCAATCTTATTATTTACCATGGGAATATGGTGCTTTTTTCTCTCTTTCCTCTTTTCTCAATGTGTCTCTTTTTTGATAAGAAGAATGCTTCATAGATGTCACTATGGTGATGCTGCAAGTTTCCACCATGATTAGGCATGGCTTAGGCTAGCGGCCCAGGCGTTTCTCTAACATAGAATACAAACTCCATGGACTTGCAAGTTCCCTTTTTATTTCACACCGGTGACATCCATAGACAAAAGAGCATGATATCAACTGAGTAGAAAGTACAAGTGCAATGTTGAAAACGTTCCCCGTGACAGCACGGTTCTGCTAATTCCAACGTATAAGTGCAAGCATATACAACATAGATGACACAATGGTTCAAGTTTATTAGGGGCAAATAATATAAAATGTGCCATCAAGTTTGTGAGGGCTTTAATCACTAAGTTTTCACATAACAAAATAGTTTTTAATTGGAAGATAGCTAAAAACAAGAATATACTTGGAATGGTGTAACACACCATGCATAGGAGTTTATAGTGGACACTTTGGAATAACTTGGTTTCTTGGGAGTTGGAAGCATGAGTAGAGCTTACTCATACAAGTGGAGGCTAGCAAAAGACTGGGAGCAACCAACTAAGAGAGCAATAATGGCCATAATCATGAAGAGCAACAAAGCATTACTAATCAAGGCATAGAGTGGTACTACAAGTCAAGGATTAAATGATCATAGAGGCTATGGTGACTTTTCATAGTCATAACATGGTGTGAACATGTGCCAAGTCAACCCAAGCAAAGCATCAAAGGAGAATACCACAATACTATGCTTTTGCATGCTAAAACAACGCATAATTTCTTCAAGGCACACTAAGCAATCCCAATTGTTTGGAACAAGACATGATACAACAATAATAACTAAGCATAATGCCAAAACAACACCTAGCATGTCATGTTAAAATATAAGTCACAGTTAATGCAAGCTCCTCTTGCACTTTCAAGCAAGAACTTACTACTCCTTTCCAACACCAAGCAACTTATTTGCAAAACAACACAGCGAGAACGGGGGTCCAAACTACTTTATTCAAGCAAACTAAACAACCTAAGCAAAGCAAACAAAAACTAAGACGCTCCAAGAACAACACAATTGTGCATGAAACAATAAAAATGAAGTGTCTAGATAGACCTGAGCTTTTTATTGATGAAGAAGGGGATGCCTTGGGCATCCCCAAGCTTTGACGCTTGTACCTCTTGGATATTTCTTGGGGCGACACCATGGTAGAATCCCCAAGCTTGAGCTTTTGTCCATTCTTCATCTCATTGCATCATTCTCTCTCTACACCTAAAATTTTTCCTTCATACAAAATTTCACACAATCTTCATTAGCAACATTAGTGTATTCAAAAGATAATAGACCTTTGGCAAAGCTTTGGAACAGCAAGGATTTTTATTAAAAACACAAGCTACTGTAGTAACTCCTTCAAAAAGCTCAATTTCCCAAAAAAAATCAAAAAGGAATCAATAAGAAGCAAATGCAAATAATGGCAGAAATCTATCAAAACAGACCAGTAGGTAGAAACCGATTTTTTTGAACATCTTCTGTTGCTCAAATCAAAAAGTGTTAAACTAACGAAAGTTAGCTAACATACTAGGGGATTTATTCGTAAATTGTAAGATCAATCCGAGTTACAGAGACTCCTCACAAATTTTTATGGTGGAGGACCTAAATCTGTTTCGGGACAACAACTCCCCAAATCTTACTTTCCTCTCATTAGAGGTCATTCTTGGCACAAAAAGCATACAAAAAGGATACGGAGAGGTCATTACTGAAGTAATAACTTCCAAGACTCAAGAAAACTCTTGGGTTATCTCCCAACAAGTACTTTTCTTTAACACCTTTATGGTAGGAACGTAAAGTTTGAGAAGATGCTCACATAAGAATTATGAATTGAAGTAAAAGAGAGCATCAAGCAGCAAATTCAAAACACATTTAAGTCTAACCCACTTCCTATGCATAGGAATCTTATATGCAAATAAATTCATAAAGAACAAAGTGACAGGCATAGGAAGATGAAACAAGAGCAACTTCAAAACTTTCAGCACATAGAGAGGTGTTTCAGTACCATGAAAACTTCTACAACCATATTTTCCTCTCTCATAATAATTTTCAGTAGCCTCATGAATAAACTCAAAAATATAGCTATCACATAAAGCATGCTTTTCATGATCTATGAACATAATTTCTATCAAGCTCAAAAATAGTGGGATTTAAACCTTCACAGGTTTTACCCCAAGTAGATATTTCAAAAGGATCCACATGAACATAACATTCATCCCCATTTGGTAAGCATGGGGGACAATCAAATAATGTAAGAGGTAAAGAGTTACTCTCATTAGAAGGTAGGCATGGGTAGATCCATTCTTCCTCCTTTTGTTCATCACTCTCCTCCTCTTTTTCATCTAATGAGCTTCCAGTTTCAACAATTTCTTCTTCCATAGGCTCCTGCAAGGCATTAGTCTCTGGAAAATGCCTATTAAAATATTCAAGAATACAGCCATTTTCTTCCGTATAATTATTAAAGCAAAATTTAAGTATATCATAAACCTCAGATTCATAAGGTGCACCATCAGTATTTTCAAGCAAACTGGCAAGTTCAAATGCACCCTTGAAGGTAATAAATTCTTCAACTTGTTCCACATCATCAAAATCATAATTTCCTTTAACATAAGAAGATATGGTAACATTATCATTATACTCATATTGAAAGGATAGGTGTTTATACCTCTTGCAGCAACAAGCTTTATCAAAGCAATAAGTAACATTATAAGTACGTCTCTAGCAATAGTATTCAATTTGTTCCCATAAGTGTTTCCCTTTTTGTGACAAACGGTGTTCCTTATAATAATACTTTTGTTCTTCGTGAACCCACCATGCCAATAAGAACTAGTTTCAAAGAAACCATCCATTGATAGAAAGCATGACCAAGCAAGGCAATAACATACCACCAACTAGAGTAGGAACTAATTTTTTTGTGTTTTTGAAAAGAGGCAAACAAAACCAAGCAAAAGAAACTAAGCAAACTAAAAACAAAGTAAAGAGAAAGGAAGTGAAGGACTCCCCTAGTAAAGACATCCTTAGCCCCCCGGCAACGGCGCCAGAAAACTTATTGCCTAACAGGGAGGACTTCCTTGGGAACCCCAAGAGCAAGGTGTGATGAGCACAACAGCAAGTCTTCCCTCAGTAGAGACCAAGGTTATCGAACCAGAAGGAGGAAGGAAATGTCACATGGGTGTTGCTTAGCAACACGGAGACCTGCACAGCACAAACTCAAGACTTTGCCCCAACGAATCAGTGAGGTTGTCAAGCTCACCGGTTTGTTGTAACAAAGGATTAAATGTATGGTGTGGAAGGTAATGGTTTGTAGGAAGTAAACAAGTAATAGTGGAAGATGTATCAATGGTAAAGATTGGACCGGGGTCCATAGTTCACTAGAGGTTCTCTCCTTAGATAAACAACATGGCATGAAGGGTAAACAAATTATAGCAGGGCAATTGACAGGAACTGAGCAAGGCTTAACAATGCAATTACTAGTCAGAAAGATCCTATGAGATTCGATTTGGCAATATAACAAGATACATAGACCGCCATCCAACTGCATCTATGAATAGAAGTCCACCTTCAGGTTATCATCTGAACCCCCTCCAGTATTAAGTTGCAAGCAACAGAGAACTGCTTTAAGCAAAGTGTGTAAGGTAAACAGTCCACATGTTCCATGAACAAGAGACCGTTGTTTTCTCCCTAGTAGCAATATTACATCTACAACCGAAGAGATTATTGTCACTTCCCTTGGAAACTAGAGGCATGAACCCACTATCGAGCATAAATACCCCCTCTTGGAGTGACTAGCAACAACTTGGCCAAGATAGCTACTAACAATGGAGAGCATGCAAGATCACAAACAACACATACATGATAGAATCATAAAGACAAAACCATTAATCAAACCAACATAATAATCTCAATATCCATCAGATCCCCACAAACACAACATGCATGATTACAAATAGATTAGATCTTGATCATGAATGGAGCTCACAAGATCTATACATGAAAGCACAAGGAGGAGATACAACCATCTAGCTACTACATGGACCCATAGTCCAAGGTGGAACTACTCACGCATCATACCGGAGAGAAGGCCTCCGGGATGATCTCCCCTCCGGCAGGGTGCTGGGAAGAACTTCAGACCCCCTGATATAGGGACGATGGTGGCGGGGGCTACAGACGGTTTCATGGAGATTTCATCGGGTTGCTTAGGGTTTCTGCATCAGGGGATTCTTATAGGCGAAGGGGGAGGCCGAGGAGGCGGCCAGAGGGGCCACACCCCTCCCTGGCGCGGGCCCACCCCTAGCCACGCCTAGGGGGGTCTGGCTGCCCTGGCCCTCTTCTCCGTCTCACCTCTAGACTTCTTGTTCCCCACGGAAAGTTATTGACTTTGACGTTTGTCCCGTCCAATTTCGAGAATATTTCTTTACTAGCTTTTCTGGAACCAAAAACAGCAGAAAAGAGGCAACGGGCACTGTGGCAACTTTTTAATAGGTTAGTACCAGAAAACATGTAAAAAGCACCTGAAAGTGTAGACAAGCAAAGAAAGTAGATACTAAACAAGCATGGAGCATCAAAAATTATAAATACGTTTCTGACGTATGAGTTAGTACTAGATGGCAAAACTGAGTACAACCAAACTGCTAGTGCTACACTCGAGGGTATAACTGAGCACAACTAAGTGGACAAGGTTAGACACGAGGGGGAAAACATGACGCACGGTACGCGTGTCGCGGTGCACGGGGCGGTATCGGACGCGTGTGGCCGTGCACGGTGCAGTAGCGCACACGGTTACACTGTGCACGGTGGTGCAACGAAACGTCTCCTCCCTTCACCTTTATAGAGGTCTCCTCACTCTCACTCATCACTCACTCGCTCACTCACTCACGCAACCATGTCCACTATCCCATCACCTTCTGCAACCCCCCAAGAAAACCCCAACCACGCCGGAGATGGAGAAGAACGGCACGGTGGCCATCATCGCCTCCAAGGCGGCCGACGAGGAGGCCCCCATCGAGGCATTGAAGGTAGCCGCCATCTCCATCCAGACCTCCGTCCCTACTTCTGTTGTAGCCGCTGGAGAGGAGGCCCCCGTCCCCGTACATGCCCCCGCCGTTCTCCTGCAGATCCCGCACGGCTGGGACCCCTACAAGGAAGACGATTACATCAGGCCGAATAACCCCTTCAACACCAGCTTAGCCGACCCATGGTCGAAGGTAAATAGGGTTTTCTCCCCTTCCTTTGTTCTTCCCCCATTCCCATTGTTGGATGCTAGATCGTGTGTTATTAGGGCTCGGCTATTCGTATTTTCAATCGGTGGATGCTAGGTATTTTTACAGTAGCTAATCCTCTTGTGTTAGATCTCGTATTTTGATGAATGCCCCTAGTTGGGATCAGTACTAGCACCGATCTGTAGTTGGGATGAGTACTAGCACCGATTTGTAGTTGGGATCAGTACTAGCTCCGATGTGTAGTTGGGATCAGTATTCAATTTGGTTTGAGATTTGGGGATTGGGAAATAATCAGGGGATCTCAATCGGTTAATTTATGCAAGCAATCAATCCCGATAATCATGGTATCTCAATCACGTCCTTATTGCATGCTACTGTTTTTTATAATAGGTGGATAGCAGCAACGTCTGTATCGACGACGAGTCCATGGACACCAAGACTCGTTAGGTGCTAAGGAAGCTGAGGTCCATCCAATTCAATGGCTTCTTCGCCGCCGACGTCTACAGGTTCCCCTTCTGCACCAGGAGCCTCTCCACCGACTTCAACTCCCTCGTGATGCATGCCGAGGACGTGAAGACCTGTAGCCCGTCAAAGAACGCCAACGCCTTCAGAGCCCAGCACAAGGCACTCGTTTTTCACCTCCGAAACCTCCAGAAGGTGGTCATCGAGGAGGGTCGCATGCCCCCGATCAAGCGCAAGGCTCCCAAGGTCAAGGGACTAGGCAGCAGGAAGTGGAGGAAGCGCCACAGGGAGGAGGCGGAGGCCCTCCTAGCGAAGGCCATGAGGGGCCACTGATCTTGTGCTGATGTTGATGCTACTGCTGTAAAGCAGCTTCTTTTGTTTTGTTGTCTGTGTTGAACTTGTAAGCTGCTGTTGCTGAGCAGTCTAATTGTCGAACCTGGTTTAAGTATCGTACTATATAATCCTTTATTAGCTGCTTTATCTACATTTGCTTTGTTCATCTACATATTTATGCTGCTGGTTAGATTTGCTGCCAGATTGGGAAAATACGAGGGCCAAAAGGAACCATGAATAAAGAGAGAAGCTACTCTAGATTCGCTGCCTTTTTTGGCAAAAATAACAACTGTTAGCGACATAAAGGGGAAAAGGCGCTCTTAAAAAGGCCAATCATAAAAATAACAAAAATGAAATCTTCCAATTTAGGCGACAGAGCGCACGTAACTACCATACGCACCCCACATGGTCCCACACCACATCCCCCAAAACGTGTTCCCAACAAGCCGTCCCCACACCATGGGGCGTCCTACTACGGGACCTGACTAAATGTGGCCCCACCTGTAATCACGTAACAGGGTGTGTCCTACTTGTCAGCACGTAACAGTGAGGGTCCACTACGGGATCCACCTGAATGCGGCCCAACTTTTCAGCACGTAATGGCAAGGGTCCACTAACGGGACCCGACGGTGAGCGAGTTTCAGACCGATGTGAGAGTTCCATAATAGGAGCTGGAAAAAAGTGAGGAAAAACTAAGCGGCTCAGGAAAAGTGAGTACAGCTAATGAACCAGGGGCACGAAAATAGAAATCCCTAATATGTATATGTGTTAATTTGGACACTTTATTAGATTAGAGGATTTAGGGTTTTAGAAAAATAATAAAAGCATTTGATAAAATATGGAACCTAGGTTCCCACATTATGGAATACAAAATAGGGATACCAAAGAGGGAGAGGAAGGTATTGGTGATAGTATTAATACGAGCAATATGAAACTAATGCAAGCATGGTACGATGCTCAAATCCAAGGTGGCATGATGATATGAGCATGATATCATGATGATGCACAAAAAACAAGCGATTTCTAGTAGTGGTTTTCCTGAGGTGCTACAATTCGACACCACTAACAATGGATCTCGCCCTCGAGATTCGCCTCATGGAACAGGGAAGAAGGCCGATGATCTGAATCTTCTCGCTTCATGTAGATCTCGCGACACCACTAACAAAGATTCTTTCTCCACCTTGATACCGGCGACACCACCAACAAGATGGCCTGGTCCATGTTTGTCAAGAGAACACTCTGAAAAACACAGACAAAGTTAGAGGTCTCAAAAGGTAAGGCCACCTCTAACTTTCATGGAAGGAGTAAAATCTCATTATCCACCGATTCAGTGTACAAAAGAGAATGATATGAGTAGTGGTACGATTGCGACTCCATCCCGCACTCAAAGCATTAATCTGTACATGAATAGAATAATTATGCACCTACCCTCAGGAGTCAGACTGAAGATCTTGATAAACGATGTTCGGAAGCAAAGGAATGATGCATGCTCTTCATTGGATCTGATGCAGATGATGTCGTCGCGTTGAAAAACACCAGAGGATACAAATAATTTTTTTAGTGAATTTTGGTTCACTTGAAAGGTACACAGAGGAAAATTCCTTAGATAGCATGAAGACCGGATGTAGCAACACCGCTACAAGGAGAAAGAAACAAAACCTTAAAGGTACGAAGAAAACCCAACCACGAGAAATCCTAGACTCGAAGAAAAGATAAGAGAGCAGATTCAAAACACGCAAAGGTAAGGACAATAGCACAAAGGTAAGGAATAAAATCATACCTAATCAGATCTGTCCAACCGATTTTTACAAAATAGTTTTGACACCCTACAACGTCTGTTAGCTAGGTTATCGTACAGGTTGTACCAGTGGGGTATCACAACCGATGGGCTCTGATACCACTTTGTAACACCCTCGAATCGTCCCTATGCAAGTTTAGCGATTCCCGCCAAGCTCGCATAGAAACGATTCAAAGACGCCCACCAGGCACTTGCGTGCGGGTGGAAAATAAAGCAATATCATTACACAATAGTACACTATGGAACCCACATAAAATATATATACAGCAACGACTCCATGAGTCAAGAATACATATATATATAGTACAAAGATCCAAATCACCTAAAAAACGATAGAACATCCGAGTATGGATAAGATGCAAATGGGGCTAAGAGCCCTGAAAAATAACCAATGTCATCCATAACTCTGCCCAGGCCAAGCCAAAAGGTAATCCTTCTAACGACATCAATCTCAAACCTGCTAAAACAAAAAAGGGCATCGACAAAGGGCAAAGGAAAAAGAGAGCTGTCAGTACTGAGGCCGGTACACAATGAGACTTTGAATTTGGTGGCTCTCGCCTACATAGGTATGATGGAATGAAGCGGCATCAAAGCATGCGCTAATAACCTATAGAGACTCAATACAACTGTCGGCTATCCGAGAGAGATAATAAAGACCTATGCTGAACCAACCTGATACTACCACCAAACATACCCATCCTGGTATTGCCCCCTCGAGACCAAACGAGGAAGTCCTGCCGAGGAAACTCACACGGTTGGCAATTTTATATATTTATTCCATGGAGCTTATACAACTTACTACTCATATCAGATACAAGACAAATTATAATAGTAAAGTTTAGTTATAGTTGTCTATAGTCAAGAAAATGTGCTCCAAGTCATCCATAACCACCGACACGCCTTTTCAAAAAGATTTAACCCTGCAGGGGTGCACGAAAGTTTCCAGACACACTTTGATCCTTTTTGCCAGATCAATTAACATACACCCATCGGTATGTTGGCGGGGCCTCGAACATGACAGTTTCCAGAGCCAAAGCAAGTACATGGGGGCCACCCAAAAGAGCTACCCGTACGAGGTATAACTAATCCTCGTACGGACCTAGAGGTTGCATGGACTTGTCATGCGAGCAGAGGCCATAGACAATATATTCCCATGACAGAGTGCCGCACCTATGCAACAGTAATAAAATCTCATCGAGCAATAAGTAAATAAACATCTCATAGATGGCATAGGTACATTAGATAATGTATAAAGCCTGAACTTGTTTATGGCCCCCAGAATAGTACTTTGAAATCAGGCACTAAGCCGATAGGGGTGCCCATACACCGCACATGTGGTTAGCATGCTCAGTCTCGGAACAGGTGTCAAGAACTCGGGTCCTATTTGGACACACGGGTGGGACAATAACCATATCTCAACTATTACCCACCTATGGCCCTGCATTAGTTATATATACTTTTAACATTAATTATTAAACTATAATTAAAGCTATGATCATCTCCACCATTAAGCATGTGCCAACCCCCAACATCGGGGGAACATCAACGACACAAAGCAGCACCTGATCAAGCAACTACGACTCGCAAGGCCGACGATCTACCAAAAAATAGGTAATAGGAGGGTCCAAAGAAATATAGGAGCAATTATTGAAGTCAAGGGCTCTCTAGTAATTAGAAATTCTAGTGGAGGACCACGGGTTTAGTTTTACAAGATGGAGGGCTTATATAGAAAAGGCTCAGCTGTAGGGACCTCGATTTGCAATTAGCAATATAACTATAGGGGCTTCTTTGCAAAACTAGCAGATCTAGATCCAAGGGATTTTCTCACCATGGAAGCGTTTACCCCGTGTGGCTGCCAAGTGGGTCCAGAATGAGGTGGAAGACATGCAATGCTGACTAGGTGCCACCGTGCCAAAGGTTGCACCTAGGTCAATCCTCGCCGGAGTTCGTTTACTACGTCGGAATGGTGGCGTCCTGTGGTGGATAAGGGAACGCGTGTCCGATCCATATTCTCTAGAAGACGTACCCTGCTTCGCTGACTCAAGAGGAAGTGGATCGGCCACTTGAAGGTCGTCAGAGGAGCGTCGGCGGCGAGCATCTGCGGTGGCGGCGCTCGGGTGAGATGCGCAAAAGAGAAACAAAGAGGGAGAAGAACCGTGGTAGGGCTCTGGAGGAAGCTAGGCTCACCAGGAGGTCGAAGAGGCGGTCGACGAGGTCGGAGGAGTAGCGGTGGTGCCAAAATTCTAGGAAGGAGGGCGACGGCTAGAGAAAGAGAGGCTAATATTATCCCTGATTAGGGCGCACGGAGGGAAACTGACGATGCATGAGCGTCTATGGGATGGAGGCGCATCCGTCAGTGGCTTCGGCATGGACAGGGACGGCTCGCAGCAGCAGGGCATGGCGATGCTGGGAGGAGATCGGCGCGTCAACACAGGAAAAAGAGGGGGGAAAGAGGCAGTTGGGGATAGGGTTCACGAGAGGGAGAATATAAGGGTGAGGCCACATGGCCGGTGTGAGGAGGAGATAACACGGACGACGTTGTGGAAACGTCCACCTGCCCGCTCCGTCGGTGCGTCGAGACAGAGCGAGGAGATGGAGGAGAATGACGCACAATAATGGCATAGGGGAGCGAAGGGATATCAGGCCAGGGGTGGGGATGGTTGGGAGCGGCCCAAGAGGAAGGAGAGAAGGACTCGGGTGGGCTGTTCTTTGGGATGCTCTCTGCTAGGCTGGGTTGCGGTCAGGTAGGTTTATCCTCTACTATTGCTTTTATTTCTTTTCCATTTTATTTTTGTTAGTTCAATTTTTTTGTTTGATGTTTATATTTAGCCAGTTTTAAACAAGCAACTTATTCAAACTATTTTGAATCTTTGCAGGGATGTTTGAACAAAGGTATCTAGGGCATCAAAATAGACTAGAGGGAATTATCATATGGGAAAGAGAGGATGCCCACATACATAAAATGTGTATGTGTCAATTTGGGCACTTTACTAGATTAGAGGATTTAGGGTTTTAGAAAAATAATAAAAGCATTTGATAAAATATGGAACCCTAGCAATGGGTTCCCACATTATAGAATAAAAAATAGGGATACCAAAGAGGGAGAGGAAGGTATTGGTGATAGTATTAATACAAGCAAGATGAAACCAATGCAAGCATGGTATGATGTTTAAATGCAAGGTGGCATGATTACATGAGCATGATATTATGATGATGCATAAAACAAAAACAACAAGCAATTTCCAGTAGTGGTTTTCCTGGGGTGCTACACCCCTGTTGGGTGGGTCCATCGCCATTGCTACCCCACATCCAACGCTCTGCCTCTCCTCCCCCACCCGCGACCGAGCACATCCACCGCTGCGTGCCATGCATCCGACGCCCCTCTCCCTTCCTCCCTCCTCTCTCTCTCCCACACCCCACCCACACCGCTCGATCTACCAGCCTCCGCGTTCACTCGAGACTCCCCGCCACGAAAATGCCCCATACCGAGCCACCGTCAGTCGCAACCGCCCCATACCCGAGCCTCTGGTTGCCGCACCCGCACCCTCCCCGTCCTCAGTGACCACCCGTCACACCTCCCTTTTTAATTGCAATTTAGAAATTTTAGGCTCAAATTCTAGATAGAGATTTTTAGTTTTTTTTTAGATAGAGATTTTAGAAACTTAGGCTTAGATTCTATACAGAGATTTTTAGATAGATATTTTAGAAACATAATCTCAAATTCTATATAGATATGCAAATATCTTATATTTTATATTGAAAATGTTAGATAATATATGTAGATAGAGATGTTAGACGAATTGATATATAAAGTTGTATTAAATATTACATATTCATATGGTTTGTTAACACTTCTATTAGTTACATATTCATATAGTTAACACTTGTATTAATTGTTACATATTCATATACTTAACACCTGTATTAAATGATGTTAATTGGCTAGTATCATGTGAGAGACGAAGTTCCATTGCATTCACAAGAAACACACGAAGACCCCGGCATGGGGGGCGCAAATCACTGTTGATCGTACCAAGTACTATCTTGGTACATTTTGAGGGACCCTGAGCTGTTTGCACACACCTACCACTGCGTGGTGGTTCAGCACTTGGGGACATATGCCCGGCTGAATTTTGAGCAGGATCAAGCGAGGGCACATCTCAATGGGCCCGGGGTATGAGGTTCTGCACGAAGGCGCAGAAGATGGAGCATTGTCAGGCGGTGAGGCAGTTAGTGCAGAGGCAGCAGAGGGAGCGACAGCAGGAGTAGTCAAACCTCGCGTTGAGGCCGTTCCTCGACAATCCCTAGGTGATGGCTTATAACTTCCAGGTCTTCAGTATGAGATCCTCCACCATGAGCCATGTCATCGGGACAGCTCCTCCACCGCGAGTCGGGTCTTCGACAGGGGTCCTCCACCACGCGCCAGGAGGTCGGCCCCTTTAAGACTGACATCATGGGCCCCTCCACCTAGTTCCACCATCCCCCGTACTATGGGTTTAGCTTAGGCGACTTTACCACTAAGCCGACATTGCCTTTGCACTCGTGGGACTTTGACTTTGACTCCAGCAGCACCGACGATTTAACCGTCTCAGAGTAGAGCCTTGGGATGTTTCTTATGCTGTTGATCATACTACTTTATTGTACTATATCTTGCTAGGCTTTAGAATTCTTAATATGTTTAATTAGTGTGCCACTTATATACCGTGCTATATCTTGCTAGACTTTAGAATATTTAATGTTTATGCAACATGATGTTAAGTTAAGATGGCCATTGTAACATCCCATCGTTTAGGTACCAACAAAGGGTAAAAATAGAATTATGTGCATTTGCATGCATTCATCAGTAAAACTAGGGTAAATTTTTCGCCAAACAAAACCCTGGAGAGATCAGAGTTTCCTTCACTATTTTGAGATAGGTTTAGCTCTTTATAGTGATTGTTATAAATTTTGACATGATCTCTAGGAATTCAAATGATTTTGGGTGAATAATTTGGACATATGTTTAAATTTGAATCACTTTTGAAAAGATTTAAAAATTAGAAGTATTAAAGTTTTGATTGTTTTAAAAAGAATATTTATTAATAGAAAGTATGAATATTTGAGTATATATTAAATATTATATTTGAAAAGGAAATGATTACAATATAAAAATAGGAATTCAAATAATAAAGTTTATTTCTTAGTCTTTCCTTATTCAATAATAATAATAAAATACAAATGTATATTAAGTAAGAACATTACAAGAACATTTCTCAAAGAATGGAAAACTTTATCGAATAATAGAATAATATCACATTGATCTTTTACGAAGAGAAGAAATGTAACATTACAAAAGTAATTAAATAAAAAAATCCTAAAATAGTATCTATCTATTTCCTAATCTACATATCTTGACCATTATAGCTTCTATACCTATAAAAAAGATAATAGAAAATCAAAGAAAGTAATTTTTGTTAGGTTTGCTCTCAGTTTTGAGCAGTGAAGTGCATTGTTCATTTTACCTCATTGAGCAATGAAAAGGGGCAAGTTTCACCAAAAGGGCATTATCTGTTCTTGTAAATCCAAAGAAGGTTTAGTACAACATCATAAGCCAAATAAGGGGCAAGTTTAACCAGATTATATAATAGTTAAAGGAAGGGGCAGTGAATATTTTCACTTGATATGATCCAAAGGAAAAAAGGCAACAGTGAAGCATCTCACACAACAAACTGCATGTAGTGTGATGTCGATAGTAGGAATAGGAGAAGAGAGCTCAAAACCATAGCACGCACTCAGCAAATCCTGCTTTGCTCACAAGTTCACAACCATAGACATAGTTCTCTATCTCAAGAACACGGTCAACACCACAACAAATCTTATCAGTTTTCCACTAGATCAACCAAATATCCACCATAGCAATCATCAAGAAACCACACAAGATGGTCACCTGATGGAGGGGTGGATTAGGTGGACAACAAGGGCACATAGGAGCCTAGAGCATCAGCACTAGGAGGAGCGAGATAAGGTCAAGGAAAGAAGAAGCACCAAGCAAGGACAGCAGATCAAGGAGAGAACCATCACCGATACTAGCAGAGCAGGCAACTCCAGCACAAAGCCACATGTACCATAATCTACTCTAGAATCAGGCTATCTCTCAAATCCTTATATCTATCTTTTGATAATTTTACAAACATTTGTATTCATGCAAGAGCATGATATGTTGATCATTGGGACACATAAGATAATGGACACCAAGTAAAGAATGTTTGTTCTTACTCTAGATGGGACTCAAACCAACATCACAGTCCAAATGGAACTAATAAGGGTAACACTGTATTTAATGGAGTTTATCAACTCTCAAAAATACAAAACCATTCCAAAATACAGTTAGAAAGAAACTTAGCACCAGAATGAATTTTGTGTGCCATTCAAATGAAGGTGGCACAAAGATTCATCATAAATAAGTAATCTCTACAAAGAGGTTTCATAGCCAAACCTTCTCAAAGAAATTATCATGAGAGTTCATAAATAGAAATTTAGGAATCATTTCTGTTTTCCTAAATATTATCATCAGAGTTCATCAGAACCATTTGAATAGGAATCCAACTATAATGCTTTAACACTGAAACAAGTCAATCATCGCCAATAGCTAGATCTCAATCTAGACCATATCCATAGCATCATCAATCTTATAAGTGACAGCAAGTGAATATTAGACAAGAATTCATTTGACAGAGCCACTGTCATCAATTCCAAGTTCATCCATAGATAATAATTCTACATAGTCTAGTCACAACAGATTTATTCATGAAGCAATCACTCATTATGATTACCACAGTAAAGGGGAAGAACCCTAACATAAGGGATGAACCCTAATTAGAGATTCCTTACTGCAAGTCCCACACACACATAGAGAGTAAGAAGAGATAAAAAGAACTTACCAATGGTTCTTGCAAGATTAGTGGAGGAAGCAGAGTAGCCGGAGTCGGAAAAGAGCACGACGACATGGGGAGCACCCAAAAGGCGCCACAACCCGTGCCAAGCCATGGTCATGGGGGCTCCAGAGGAAAAGGGGTGGCACTAGCCAACCACCAGAGCACCACAACGGCACCAGGGAGTGTCAGAGCACCGAATCTCGACAGTTGATACGTCCAATTTGCATCACCATTCTATATCATAATTTGCCTCTATTCATTGATATATTTCATATTAAGAGGTGTTACTTATGTCTTTTCATATGTTTTTGCATGTTGGATGATTCTTGGAGGATGAACTTCCAGAGTCAGGATTCTGACAAAAAAGAGGTGTTTTGATGCAATTTCGTGAAGATCAGAAAAATACCAGAAAAACTATGGAAAATTCTATTTTCCCAGAAGACGAAGGAAGCCAGAAGGGGAGGCGGAGTTGGGCCACAGGGGGCCCACACCCCAAGGCACGGGCCACCCTAGGTCGCGCCTATAGGGGTGTGGCCACCCTAGCCCACCTTTGGCTCCGCCCTCTCGCCTATATCTTCTCCTCGAAACCCTAATACAGGGAGAGCGACCATAGCAAGATTCCGCCGCCTCTGCAGGGAGGAAAACACCGAGAGAGAAAGAGCTCTTCGACAGACAGATTTCTGCAGGGGAAATTCCTTCCCGGAGAAGGGAGATCATCGGCATTAACACCATTATCAAGATAGACTTCATCGGGATCATCATCATCCACACCATCATATCCACCAGCACCATCATCACCACTCCATCCCGCTGTAACAATTGTGTTGAATCTTGCATAGTTCTTAGGGGAAACATTTCCGGTGTTGATTACTATTGTAGTTGATGCTTGTGAGTGGAACCATTGAATTATTGTTTATGTTCAGATTGTTATACATCATTATATCATCACTGATCTTGATCCATATGATGTCTCGTGAGTAGTTTGTTTAGTTCTTGAGGACATGGGAGAAGTCATGTTGTTAGTAGTGGATTTGTGTTGAGGTATTATTCAATGGTTTAATATTTAAGTTGTGGTGCTATTCTTCTAGTGGTGTCATGTGAATGTCGACTACATGATACTTCACCATTTATGGGCCTAGGGGAGTGCATTGTGTATTTGGCTACTAATTGTGGGGTTGCCAGAGTGACAGAAACCTAAACCCCCATTAGGAAACCATTGCACAAGGGAGTGTAGGATCTCAGAGTTTAAGGTTGTGGTTAGGTTTATATGTTAATTGCTTAGTTGTGGATGCTTGCAAGGGTTTAACCACAAGTATGTATTAGTCCAAGTAAGGTCGGTACATTAGCACAGGTTCACCCACACAACACTTATAAAACCAAAGAAGATTAATCAGCTATATGAAACGAATGCACTTGACAGTATTTCCATGTGTCCTTGAGAACTTTTGGTCCCCATTAGTATTTCCACCGGCTTGTCCTTTGCTAAGAAAGAATTGGTCCACTTTATGCAATTATTTGTTGTTTTATTTACTTGAACTTTATTTCCTTGCTTTATCAGAAAACCCCTAAAAATCCGTTTGCTAAGTATTTACAGAGATTTCCTGCTCCATACCACTAGTCAACACCTTCTGCTCCTTGTTGGGATCGACAATCCTATTTATCGAAAGTACTACGATACACCCCCTATACTTGTTGGTCATCAAGACTATTTTCTTGCGCCGTTACCGGGGAGTGAAGCGCTATTGAAGAGTGGAACTGGTAAAGGAAACTTCTACTATGAGTATTGTTTTATATTTCTGTTTGTTACTTTTTTCCAATATGGATAACCCACTTGGTTTTATGTTTGGGAAAACTACTACCACTGTTAGGGTAGTAGATGAGCCACCACCTGTTGAGATAGATCCTTTTAAGATACCTACAAGTATTGTTGATTGTGTTATGGATAATTATTATTTAGGGGATGGAACTATCCATCCTGGTGATCACTTGCTTTTTATCCATGAATTATGCGGGTTGTTTAAGTGTGCAGGTATCACAACTGAATAGGTGAAGAAGAAGACTCTCTATATCATTGAAAGGAAGAGCAGAAGAATGGTATAAGCTGCTGAAGAATGGACAATCCATGGAATGGAGGAAATAGTACCTCTCTTTTATTCTAAATTCTATCCTCCCAGTGAGATTCATAAGGATAGGAATAAAATATATAACTTTTGGCCTCATGATGGAGAGAGTACAGCTCAAGCTTGGGGGAGATTGAAGTTACTAATGCTTAAATGTCCTATTCATGAACTCCCTTACAATATTATTATCAATAACTTTTATGCAAGGCTTTCTCTTCATGATAAAGATTTATTAGATGCTTCTTGTGATGGATCATTCACACATATGAAGGAAGAAGCTAAATGGGATCTCCTAGACCGTATTCAAGAGAACACTGAAGCATGGGAGAATGACAAAGGAAGAAAGTCAGGTATAAACTATGATTATGAATGCATTAAATCCTTTATGGGAACTGATGACTTCTGAGATATTTGTACTGAGTATGGTCTTGATTCCCTACCAATTGTTTTAAGGCTTTTGCCTCTTACATAGAAATTCCTAAAAAGAAGTGGAATAAGTACCATGCACCTTATAAAGATGTTGTTAATCATGTCCCTGCTAGAAGCACTGAAGTTTGTACTATTGATCATATTTTGCCTGAACCTTATGTTGAGTAAACACCTTTCCCAGCCAAGATAAAGGAGTACTCTATGATTATTAGTGCAGTTAACAAAGGTACAAAGAAAACCGTGGAACCTGATGAGCAAATAAACATTGAACCTGTAGTCACCATTGAGAGAGATCTTGTCACTAAAAACGTAGAAGTTGGGCATATTGTCTTCTGTGAGGATGCTTCTAATATTGTCTCTCATCCTAGTAAAGCTAGGAAAACTAGTGTCCCTGTGCTTTCTGTTAGAATTGGCGATCATTGTTATTATGGTTTATGTGATATTGGTGCTAGTTCTAGTGCTATTCCTTATGAGCTTTATAGGGAAATTATGCATGAAATTGGTCCTTGTGATCTTGAGAACATTGATGTGGTTATTCACCTTGCTAATAAGGAAACCAATTGCCCTATTGTTATTGTAAGAGATGTGGAAGTTCTTTGCGGTAATATTAAGTGTCCTACTGATTTTCTAGTGCTTAGTTTAGCAGCCAGTAAAACTTGTCCTATTATCTTTGGTAGACCTTTCTTGAACACTTGTGGAGCTATTATAGATTGTAAAAAGTAGAACGGTTAAACTAAGTTTGATGGAGATTCTTATGAGTTTAACTTTTCCAAATTTGCTAAAGCTCCTTATGAAAATAGTTTGCCTAATGAAGATTTCAGGGTTGAACAACTTGCTTCTTTTGATCCAGTTTATGACCTTGGGCCTCTTTTTGATGATTGTAAGTATGCTCACTCTGATGATAAAATTGTTTCTTGTGGTAGTTATATTGTCAACTTTATTCAGAGTTCTACTGAAAGTTATTATGAGAGAGGGATGTTGGGAATATGCCCTAGAGGCAATCATGTATGATGATATTTCCCATTGTATTCATAAAGTTATTAAGCTGTCCTTGTATGAGCATCTGATGTATATCATCGAATATGTGATTCGGTTGTGGAACTATACATTCATGTTGTTTGTACTAAATGTCCTTGGTCATTGAGGTTGTGCTAGACACACAACTTAGACTAATGTGAAAGTCGGCTTGATGACTCGGTTCCACTTGTCATGGGCATGGTGATGCTATTCCGACTTACACAGATTTGGCTAAAGAGTTTAGCGAGTCGGATTGACCCATATTGAGGTACAACAAACAATTAGTCATTTGTATGTCTCAATCAATGTAATCCTTAGACATGAGGTTGTTGCATAGTTCGAGTTGAGGATCACCGACTTAGATTCTGTCAAACGCTGATCCGTAACTGGGCAGTTATAAAGGCAGAGTTCGGGTCGACTGAGAATCAAGTTGCGTGATGTGAATAAACAATATGGGATTTTGCCCCTCCACTTGGAGAGATATTCTATGGGCCCTCTCGGATGATATGATTCGGAAAGCATGGCCATGCACGACTCGATTAAGTGTTAACCGAGGCGATCGACTAAAAGTTAGTCGGATGAATCACTTACCTCGAATCGAGAAGAGAGTCGGACTATTTAAGGGATGACAATTATTCGCCTATAGTCTGACAAGGTATATCGTGAGGCAAAAGGGACTCAGACATAAGTCACATTGGAAAGGAAAGTCGTCATGACTCATTGGTACTTGGGAGTCGGTATGTTCTGCTAGGAGCCGCTACCGACTGATCGATTGAGAGTTGGACTCCAATCGTGTCCAAGTAGCCATGAGCCTGCAGGGTCACACACTTAAGAGCGGGAGCAAGTTCGGATAGGATCTGAACGGGAAATCTGGTTGGGTTGGACCCAAGACAGATTAGGACTGAGTTAGTGAGTCGGACTCACGGTGACTAGTGTTATATGGGCTTTAGTGAATGGGCCACGTGAGGAGCCCACGTTCACTCCCTATATATAGTGGAGCACAGTAACCCAGAAGGGTTAATGGTTGATCGGTTAGGTCATTCCATGTGTTGGAAACCCTAGATCCACAGCAGTCCTGCCATCATTACGAACCTAGCAGTTCGCCGCCGGTGCTCCTCCTTGTACGTGTGGATACCAGCAGAGGTGTTGTACGATCAGCACCAGGACGATCGGATCGGATCGCTAAGGAATGCGCTACATCAACTGATGCACTTCATCAATAATCTGCAACTGTGTGTCTAGTGGTAAACCTCATGGCCTTCTACCTCAGCTGGATCTTGGGATCACCACGTTGGAAGGAATTTTTTTGTTTTATCTCTACATGGCCCAACAAGGGAAACATGGTTTTATGCATCTCAATAATATTAAGTTTGCCTGTTTTTTGTTGAAAGCTTTTAAGCTGCACTTGTTTTGTCTTCCTATGCTAGTTGCCTTTTGTTTCAATAATTTGTTTTCTCATGAGACTCCTTTGCATAGGAAGTGGGTTAGACTCAAATGTGTTGGATATTTGCTTCTTGATGCTCTCTTTCACTTCAAATCTATATCTCGTATGTGAGCATCTTTGAGATTGTCAATCCTAACTTAAAGGCATTAAAGAAAAGTACTTCTTGGGAGATAACCCAATAGTTTTGTTGAGTCTTGGCAGTTATTGCCTCGGTAATAACCGCTCCTTATCCTTTTTTTTGGTTTTTGTGTCAAGATCAAATACTTTTGAGAAGTAGAGGAGTTGTGAAAAGTGGTTGTCCTGGGACAGATTTTTGTGTTGCATTGTAAAAATTCATGAAGGAGCTCAGTACAACGGATGAAGCTGTAATTTTCTGTGCTTGTTCCCCAAGTTGTTATCCAACTTTCTTTAGTTTTGCACTTTTTTATTTGAGCAACAGAAGTTTTCTGAAAAAAATCAATCTTTGCCTACTGGTCTGTTTTGATAGATTTCTGTCATCATTTGCATTTGCCTCTTATGTTGATTCCCTTTCGGATTCTTTTTGGGATTTTGGAAAGGAGTTGCTATAATAGCTTTTGTTTTGATGGATTTCAGTTGAAATGTGTACTTAGAGGTTTATTATTTTTGCATACACTAATGTTCTTGTAAAGCCTTGTATGAAAGGAATTTTCAGGAGATGGAAAGAAGGAATCTGCAGAGTCTGTTTTTGAATAGATAAAAGTGTTGCAAACTGAAGGTTCGTGAAAACCTTATCCTTTTATATTTTTGATGTTTTTATTACATACGGAAGGTTATGAGACGAAACAGAGGAGGAAATGGGGGCCAGGTGGGCCACACCCACCCTAGGCGCGGGCCCCAGCTGGTCGCACCTACAGGGGGTCTGAGCCCCCTGGAGTCCGTCTCTGCCTCGTTTTTGCACAGTACCTTCCTTATGCATTGAAACTTCGTAATATATAATCCCCCGGATCCCCTGAGGTTCGTATATCGTGTTCTCATCATGTTTTCGTTTCGATCTGGTTCTGTCAGGAAATCTTCTCAAGTTTAGAGCGCCATTGTCTCCGCCAACGACAAGGGCAAGAAGCACGTGGAAGAAGAAAGGATCGTTGTTAGGCACGAAGACATGGGTTGGAGAATCGAGGAGAAAGTAATGGACATGTCAGCAGGCATGAAGGGACAAGCTACCACAGGATCGAGGGCAAGGAAACCTACTTTTGTAGGGGCAATTAACACTGGACGTGCTTTTTCTCATAATATGTAGGGGATCATGACCTCCGTTCTAGACTTCAGGTCCTACGCTGAGGCAGTGGAAGCCCTTCGAACCACTGATGAGTTTTGTGATAAGTACCATGCTCTAAAGATGAAGGTGGATATACTTCAAGAGGAGAATAGCAGGCTTCATAAGATGTTGGAGGGTTTTCTCACCCTAAACAAGAGAACGCCACCACCACCGAAGGAGTAATTCGTCATCAGGTTTGGCATCCCCTTGGCTTGTTCCAAGCTTGGGGGAGTGCCGCGGTATCATTATCTTCTATATTTTTACCTTTTTAGTAGATTCATATCTTGGGTAGAGAAGTTATCTTATAGGTTGGTTTGCATTGTGGAAGTATCTCTACTTTAGTTGGTTATCTATGTATCCCTTGGTGTGAGTGACTTTATGGAATATTAATGAAAAGTTTCATCTTTTAGTTTTTGCACTTCTTATTTTAGTTTGCAATCTCTATTATATGATTGATCTTGTTGATCAGTATTGGTATCACTTTGGGAGCATCAAAGTAGATCTAAATTGGTTTTGGCAAACCGAGCTCTGGTCAGTAGCAACACTTTTTGCGATTTGAAAGGAAAAGAGAAAAGCACTTACAGGTATTTTGTATCATTTATTTTTCTTCTTTATTGGCTCATAAGCTTAGTATTCTTTATTTAAGATCTTTTGTGTCTTCAAGGAGGATGGCATGTTTGGCTTTATTACTTGTGTGTTTGCTTGTTTCCTTCAACTCTATTGCTTGCTACCCAGCCTTGCTAGCCAAAAACCTGTTTTGAGAAGGCATACTTCTCATGCATCCAACCCTTTAAACCAAAACATGTGCCATTTGTGTCCACCATATTTACCTATTAGCATATTGCTATTCTAAGTAAATTCTCAAGCTTTATCTATCTTTAAAATTAGAAATTATTTTGTTATGTGAAAACTAGTTAGTAAAGCTCTCACGAACTTGATGGCACACCTTATTTTCTTGCCCCTAATAAACCTGAACCATTGTGTCATCGAAGTTGTATATGCTTGCACCTATACGTTGGAATTAGCAAAATCGTGTTGTCATGGGGAACGCTTTCAACATTGCACCTATACATTGTACATAGTTGATAACAGGCTCTTTTGTTTGCGGATGTCGTTGGTGTGAAATAAAAGGGGATCTTGTAAGTCCATGGAGTTATGTATGTGTGTTAGAGAAACGCCTAGGCCGCTAGCCTAAGCCATGCCTAATCATGGTGGAAACTTGCAGCATAACCATAGTGAGCAATCTGTGAAGCATCCTCAATAAAAACCTATGCAAATAGCAAATAAAAAGATGGCTAAGATGCTCACTGTCTGCTTGCCTTGTCATTTTGATTATGGGATAGCTCCCGTATCATGTGCAAGGGGTACCCCGTTGGCGGTTCTTTATAATACGCATGTACTTACAATGACAAGAACTTACCGGTAACTAAAGTTGAGTAGCATGAGGAGTGGCCCTCGTACTCAAGGGAAATGAGATTGCCAACTTATATTTCGTCAAGCATATACTCCATCTTTGTTCACTTTAACCTTAATCACCTCAAGATGCTTATGATAGGGGCAATGAGATCTCAAAGCTAGTAAGTACCATAAACTTTTGAAAGCTCTTTATGAACTTGAAATCTCTGCTTCCCTCTATGAAGGGCCCTTTTCTTCTACTTCTAAGTTGAGTTAGTAAACCTATTCCTCTCTATCTCCAGCAAGCATTTGATTTGTTGTGTTTCAAGCATTCATATGATGATTTATTCAATCATGTTCTCCATCTTCCTTGTTTGCACAAGACTCTTATCTAAATGAGTATTACTCTGAAAGCTATCATTGTGAAAAACTTTTTATGTTTGAGCAAAGAGTACTCCTGTTGTAAACCTCTTTACAAAAGGTTTACTTGAAAACTGTTTGCCAACTATTCTATGATCAAGAACAAAGTTTGCCAATCCCAATTATGATTTATCTCTATGCATCTCTTTGTGACTCCCATACCTGTTGCAAGCTAAGTTATATAATGGTGAGTTGCTTTCTTCTATGAGTTGTGTAATGGTAAGTGTGATGCTTCTTGTCCATATTATTTTTATTGACACTTCACTCCATAAACCTATGGACCTGTCTACTGAGCTCAGTTTTTGCTTGGGGACAAGCGAGGTCTAAGCTTGGGGGTGTTAATACATCCAATTTTCATCACCATTCTATATCATAATTTGCCTCCATTCATTGATATATTTCATATTAAGAGGTGTTACTTATGTCTTTTCATCTGTTTTTGCATATTGGATGATTCTTGGAGGATGAACTGCCGGAGTCAGGATTCTGATGGAAAAGAGGTGTTTTGATGCAATTTTTGCGAAGATCAGAAAAATACCAGAAAAACTATGGAAAATTATATTTTCCCAGAAGACGAAGGAATCCAGAAGGGGAGGCGGAGTTGGGCCATAGGGGGCCCACACACCCCCTAGGCGCGGGCCACCCTAGGTCACGCCTACAGGGGTGTGGCCACCCTGGCCCACCTCTAGCTCTGCCCTCTCGCCTATATCTTTTCCTCGATACCCTAAAACACAGAGAGCGACCATAGAAAGATTCCACCGCCTCTACAGGGCGGAAAACACCGAGAGAGAAAGAGCTCTCCGGCAGACAGATTTCTGCCGGGGAAATTCCTTCCTAGAGAGGGGAGATCATCGCCATCAACACCATCATCAAGCTAGAATTTATCGGGGTCATCATCATCCATGCCATCATCTCCACCAGCACCATCATCACCACTCCATCCCGCTGTAATAATTGTGTTGAATCTTGCATAGTTCTTAGGGGAAACTTTCTCGGTGTTGATTACTATTGTAGTTGATGCTTGTGAGTGGAACCATTGAATTATTGTTTATGTGCAGGCTCCAAACCCTAGGCGCCAGAGAGGTGGTGACACGACCTGTAGGAGGCTCGAGCAGCGAATCAAAGAGGACTGAGCAACGCAACATCGTCGGCATCATCAACCTGCACCACGACGGCGGCCGGAGAGGTCAAGGATGACTGGAATCAAGCGGCAACGGTGGGGCGACTCAGGTCGCCAGAGGGACAAGACAAGGGGATGAGGTCGAGTCGAGCGAGAGAGCGGAGAGAATTAGCCGGTGAGGCGGTCCAGTGGTCCATTGTGTGGGTTTGACCCAACCCAGTTGGGCTGGATCGGGCTGGGCCAGCCCAACGAGCTAGGCCTAGTTTTAAAGAAAAAGAACTCTAAGTATATTTATTAAAATACTAAAATACCCAATACAAATTAATCCCTAAGAAAATAAATAAAAATCCTAAAAAACAAATAATATATCTATGTGGTCATAAAAATGTAATCTACCTAGTAAAAATAGTGAGTTGCAATTTAAAATGATAAATAGAGGTTAATTATTTGTATGACATAAATTCCTTATGGAATTTTATAAAAATAAATAAAATTCACTTTTATGATCCTAAATAGATATAGTATTTGAGAAAAATACTAATTTGTACTTTAGTCTAAATAAAATAGAATCCTCTAAATTAAAACACTTATTCTTTAATGGAATTCTAAGAAAATATTAATAAGAGTTAAAATTAAATAAAAATTAGTTTTATACTCTTAAATTAATGTATGTTATCACAAAAATATTAAATATAATATTTACAAGATTTTAGGAATTATCAACTATTACCTTTCTTTTATTAATAAAGAAGCTTTAGGACTTTAATAATTTGGGTAAAACACGCAAAGAAGATAAATAATAAAATGATGCATTGCATTAGTATGCATGTTCACAATTACTTCTTTAAATATTGTCCTTACCGGGAAATAATGGTGTTTTGTAGAAATGGAATCTCAAGGTTGAGTGCAAGCATCTGACTTCACTAACCTGCAGTTACAAGGCAAGTTCATCACTTGTTCATGTCCTTTGATGTGTTTTATCAAAGTATTTGTGACTTGTGTGTTATCATCTACATTCTAAAAAGGAGAAAGAAAATACTATTTTCTCAAAGAAATATAATTCTATTATCATCCTAAGTGATGATAAGTATAAGATTGGCAATGGAATCTAGGATTCCATGTGCAGTAAGATTCATCATATAGGAATTAATAACCAATGACATCAGTGGTTCTAGCGCCGTATAATACGCGTTAACCATGAGATTTCGAATGGGGCGGAGAAGTCGGTTGGATCTTATTCCTTTCACATGAATGAATGACCTTATCGTGAAGCTATAGACCCTGCGAGGACTTAGCATGGCTGGGAACCCTTATGTCCCCGCGATAATGGTGTCTAGATTATCCGTGAGGGGCTGCCGGAGGTAGATCTGCCACTAGGGTGGGGGTTGCCAGGGACATGATCTGCTCATTGGAGTCTCCAAGGGGTTACCAGGGTTATATCTGCCTATATCGGGGTTAACGGAGGTATTCCTGCTTGGGGAATTGTGTTCCATGTGGGGTCGTGGAGAAGGACAGTGATTGGCTTGGATCATCAACTAGGCCCCACATCATGGAATTGTGGACAGGAAAGTACGCCTGGTTGTGCAACAAATATTTGAACTCTCATGGGTAAAGCAACACACCTATGTAGAGTGTAAAAAAATTGTGACATTTTACTCCATGTTCCAGGAAGGAGCTACGAACGCGGTAGAAAAGGAACTCCATGAAGTTCTGGTCAACCTGCGAAGGCTAGTGGGCATAGTTTTTGATATTAAAATCAACCTTTGAAGAAATAATTATAGAAACTACATAGTGCCAAGGAATGATAGTCCGAGGTGGTATATAGAGCATCAAACTTCCCACCTTGCATATAATGAACTTGCTGGATAACACTGTTACTCACTCTTTCCTTTGATTCATTGCTTATACTTTAAGGATCTAGAGGACACCCCGATGTATGCTACCGAAGGACAGGAGGATGTCTACTACGAGGAACCAAACCTATCTGGAGGAATGGAAGGGGTGGACTACGAGATACGCTATGGAGTTCAAGGCAACGAGTCTAAGTAGTTTCCTATAGTTATATAGCACTTAAGTCGAGCCGAGCAACACGGACCCTATATAATAAGTTGTTGAGCTCAAGTTATGTTATGTATTTGAATCTTAGTTCTTCCGCTGAAACTTATAAGTATGGTTTGTAAGTTTGAATAACTTCGAAGTATTGATTTTTTGGTATTGTAATAATAATATGTTTATGTTGTAATTTGGACCCGCAATGTTTCTGTTGTACCACTCTAAGAGATGTGATATTTGCAGAACGGTGTTCTGTAAGTGTCATGTCAACGACTATAGTGTAATACACATGCAGTGGTATGCTGGGTTACCGCAGTCATATATGAAATATATGGATTTGTCGTGTGTCATGTATGGTTACACCTCGTGTATGAACATGAAGTTTTTTATAGTGCTCCCTCAGAACTTTGAAACTAGAACCGTATGTTCTTTGAATATATATGTATACTCAGTCTACCTTGTTCATACTATATGTGCTGAAATAGTTCAAAATAATGGTTGTTTTCTAATGATCTTACTCAAAACATCTCGTGCAAGTCAAGACCTAGCTTCTTGGAGCAGGTCTTTAGAAGACAACAACACTATGGAATGTTTGAAGTGATCATTGAGTTGCACAAAAAGCCCGGACCCAACTTCATGGTTCAAGTCACCAACAAGATGACTGTCACCTATTTTAGTGGACCTACCTGGACACGATTTCTAAATTGTTACCAAATGAGTGTCGGGGACATCATCATGTTCACCCTCCACTGTGTGCATCGCATCATTTACTTTGATTGCACTGATCCCAACTGGTCATAGGATGAGGATGGGTACTATGACCATGAATATGCTGAGGAGTAGATACTAACTACTACTATGCATGCATGAAATCTCTCTAGCTAGTTAAGTGTAGTAATAATAACTTCTAGATGATGTTACTTTATTTTCTATGCTACTGTATATAAATATCTAGTTCCTGATATATAATTACTATGAAATTCAATACTGTAAAACCAGTTTTTTTTTATTTTTGAATTCATACTAGCGGCATTTGATATAAACTATCCATAGATGTATATTTCAGTGGTGGCGTTTGGGGAACACGCCGGTGGTGAGACTTTACAGGAACGCTAGTGGTACCATTTTTAACGAGTGACATTATAGCCAAACGCCACCAGTAGCAGATACCAGTGGCGTGAGATTAGTAGTGTGTGGGTTAAACGCAACTAACCCCCTTTTCCGAACTCCACCAATAAGCCTACTAGTGCTTGAACGAACAATTCGGATAAGTTCAAGCCGAATAGAAGAACATGGATTGTTGCTTGGATGACTTCGGACAACATATGAACGCCATGAACCACAACTTAGGACATCAATAGGAAACCCCCCAACACTCCATTGCTGATCTTTCTTCTCGAACTCGGCATCACTCTCGTGCTTCAAGCTCTTAAAGGTATCATTCTCCACATCGACATTATCCTCATGCAAGTGCTTCTAGGCGGCATGATACACACATCTTCGAAAATGAGAGCTCTTTGCAACATGTACCATCTCCAAGGCGACTCGCGACATCAAGCTCTGATGGTGACTCATCTTCAAGGGCCGACTCAAGGCGTCGAGGACACCCTCGACGCACAGAAGAACTCGTTATTCGAGATGATCCACCATGTGAAGAACCTCAAGACCGACACCGACAAAATCATCACCCTCAAATACCTTCACTCAACTACAAGTGATGAATCAAATGAAGAACATCAAGCATGCCATCAACGTGAAGACCTTGAGGATCCTCCAAAATGCCATCGTCAAGAAGACAGTCAATACATACACTATGGTCATGACAAGGAGCAACAACCACACTGAAATCATGTGCATCACCATTGCCATGAAAAACAATATGCTCAACAAAGAAATGACGAGCGACATTAACCTCATCAACATCCTAGGCATGAGCCTCAGTTACCGCCATCATGCTAAGAGGCTCAAGACCACCAACAACATCGTGAGGCACAAGCACCTCAACCTCAAAATGTGGGATAACAACCACAACAACATTGTGACACCCTGCCTCTACAACTGATGCAACGAGCAAATCATCACCAACAACTTCAAGTACGTCAAGGTGACCGAGACCTAGGTGATGATCCACATGGTAGCTCCTATGGTGAGCACCACTAACAACAACAACGCCATCCTCCAAATGCAAATTATCATCATTGTAATTGCCATGATGAAGAAAATTTTGGTAGGCTCAAATTCATGATGCCCAAGTTTCAAGGTTCTAATGATCTCGAAAAGTACCTATCATGGAAACTCAAGGTCGATAAGATCTTCTGCATGCATAATTATAGTTACGAGAAGATGGTGGCTATGGCATCCCTCGAGTTTGATGATTATGCAAACCTTTTGTGGGAGCAAATCCAAACCGCATTCCAAGAGAGAAGAGAACCTCCTATCAACACATGGCGAGCGATGAAGAAACATATGCACTCCCGCTTTGTACCATCTCATTACACATGAGACCTCTTCAACAAGCTCCAAAATCTCATCCAAGGGACAAAACACATGGGATAGTATTTCAAAGAGATGTAACACTACATGATTCAAGCCAACATCCAAGAGTGGGATGAACAAACCATGGCATGATTCCTGTCCGGTTTGAACCACCCAATCAAGCGCATCATGGAGTTCCAACCCTACAACAACTTGGTAGATCTTGTTCATAATTCCACCAAGGACGAGCGTCAAGTTCAAGTGGGACTCAAATATGCCAAGATAAAGGCATTCTTTGCCAACAAGCCTTCTTAAACCACTCCTTCGACAAGTTTCAAAGTAAACTCCTCAAGCCAATGGCTACACAAGGCAAACATCGTCACAATGGCAAGTCAATGATATCCAACACGGGTGACACCCCAAGTAGCAAAGTGGAATGATACAAGTGTGGAGGCAAAGGACACAAATCCTTCATGTGTAGCAACACCAAGGTCATGATCGTTAATGAAAACAGAGAATATGAATCCTTGAGTGAAGATGAGTATGAAGCAAGAGTAAAGGTGGCGCTCGCATGTCATGACATAGAGACCAATGATCAAGATCTTCTCATGTGTGAGCAGGATGCTAGCTCATCACTCATTATCGCAAGGGTATTAACAACACAAGCCCAAGAGCATGAAGATCAATGATGCAACATTTTCCAAACCAAGGCCGACATCAATGGAAAGTATATCAAAGTAATTATTGATGGAGGAAGTTGCCACAATCTAGCAAGCACCGATCTATGTGAGAAACTCAAGATCCCTCTTTGTCAACATAAGCATCCCTTCCATGTGCAATGGTTGAGCGATAACGGATCCGTCAAGATCAAGCACGTCATATTAGTCTCATTCTCTATTGGTCCATACAAGGATACGGTTGAGTGTGATGTGGTTCCCACGACCGTTTGCCACTTGGTAGGCCGTGGAAATTTGAAAAAGGTGATATCCATGATGGCTAGACAAATATATATATCTTCAAGTGGCTTGGTAAGACATTTGCCTTGCTACCGATAACTCCTAGACAAATAATTGCGGACAATGTAAAGACTTTAGCAAGGGTGAAAGATACAAAACACACCTAGTGAGACGAGTGGTTAGTTAGAGAACCACCAAAAGGTGAGTGAGAGCCACAAGTCAAATATGAGTGGAAAAATGAAGAGTGTTCTCCTTGCCACCAAAAGTGAGATGCGAGAAGTGAGGGCAAACCCACCATTATTGCACCGTGTGCTCATATACAAGGGATTGGTGCAAGAAATTAATGATTCATCAACCATTCCTCCTTCTTTGATGATTGTTTTGCAGGAATTCAAAGGTGTTTTCCTCGCCAAACTATCTCATGGACTGCCTCCACTTTGAGGATCGAGCACCGCATCGACATCATCCCTGGTGCCTTGCTACCAAATCGCGCCACATATGCACAAACCTAGAGGAGACGAAGGAAATTGAAAGGTAAATCGCACGCCTTCTCTCCAAAGGTATGATTCAAGAAAGCTTAATCCCAAGCATGGTGCCCGTGATACTTGTTCCCAAGACAAACAATACATTGTGTTTGTGCATGGATTATTGTCGTCCCATCAATGATATTACTGTTTGTTACCATCATCCCATACCTCGTCTTGATGACATGCTAGATGAATTGAGTGGAGCCACTATATTTTCTAGTATAGATCGATATGCGTAGTGGGTACAATCAAATACATATGTCCGTGGGCGATGAGTGGAAAACCGGATTCAAGACCAAACTTGGACTTTATGAATGTTTGGTTATGCCCTTTGGCTTGTCTAATGCCCCATCCACCTTCATGCGCTTAATGAATCACATTTTGAGATCTCTCATTGGAAAATTTGTTGTTGTTTATTTAGATGATATCCTTGTGTATAGCAAATCACTTGAGGACCATGTTCAACATGTGAAACAAGTATTTCAAATTCTTTGCAATGAAAAGTTTTATGCTAACCTCCCAAATAGCTCTTTTTCAAAGGACAAGTTGGTTTTCCTTGGTTTTGTCGTTTCTTCCAATGATATTGAAGTGGATGATTCCAAAGTTAAGGACATACGATATTGGATAATACAAAAAATAGTTGGCAAAGTTCGAAGTTTTCATGGTTTAGCCAGTTTCTATCATTGCTTCGTGAAAGTTTTTATACCATTTATTTCCCCCTATATGAATTGACCAAAAACAATGTAATGTACCTTTTGTTTGGGTAAAGGGAAACAACTTGCCTTTGATGAACTTAAAAAGAGGCTAACTGAAGCACTTCTTCTTGCTTTGCCGGATTTCACAAAAACTTTTGAAATCGAAGGTGATGCTAGTGGTATTGTAATTCAAAGCGTTCTAATGCAAAACATATTGTCTAGTTGCATACTGTATCACCCCGGTAAAAGCACTACCAGAAAATTGTTTTGTTTTCTTTTGTGCATCATCATGATCGCATGCTCATGTCATCATGCCACATTGCATTTGAGCATCATCATATCATCATGCATCTTTTTGTCAAAAACTATTTTCCTAAAGCCTATGTTGTTTTCTAATTATACCTTCTCTATTTGAAATTGAAACCTCGGTCCTCTCAGATCTTTTATTTGTCTAAAACCTCTTTGCAAATGTTTTGTTTTAAAAGAAAGAAAAATAATAAATAGAAAACTATTTTATTTACCGGGGAGGCCGCCAGCCTGCCACCACCCCAACCTACCCAAACCCTAAACCCTAGCCCCACACCTAGTCCCCACCCCGCCGCCGCCTCACACAACCCACACAACGGTGGACGCACGCCACCCCATATCTCCCTGTCATGCTCCAACACGACGCACACCAACTTAGCACCTAAACTACCCCTGGACCAACCCGCTCAGCCCCACACAACCTGAACACACACTCACGCGCCTAACGCCCACCCCGTGACTCGACCCTGCGCCTCTCTCCCTCGCAACGCGTTCCCTCATCTCTCCCTGGGTCGCTCGTCGCCTGGCCCCACACCTGTAGCACCCAGGCGCCCTCTCCCGCAAACCCCCACCTACCACAACCACATCGCCTCACTCTTCCCTGCTTGATGTGCCGCTGCCTCTAGGTTCCCCACCTCCCCTCTACACCACCCGCCGCCAGCGCCCAAGACCCCGCACGCCCCAGGCCGCGACCTCGCTCCGCCATCGCCGGGTGATGTCTATGCACTTCTATTCTTGTAGACAGTTGTTGGGCCTCCAAGTGCGGAGGTTTGTAGAACAACAGCAAGTTTCCCTTAAGTGGATTACCCAAGGTTTATCAAACTCAGGGAGGAAGTGGTCAAAGGTATCCCTCTCAAGCAACCCTGCAATCAAGGTACAATAATTCTCTTGTGTCCCCAACACACCCAATACACTTGTCAGGTGTATATGTGCACTAGTTCGGTAAAGAGATAGTGAAATACAAGTAGTAATGGTGCCAGAAAAGAGCTTCTGACTTGTTGTTGATGTGGAAGAGACTAAAGGCAAACTGAAATAAAGATGGAAGCAAGCAAACATGAAACAGATCTAGATGCAAATGGTGTTTCAATTCTTAGAAACAAGGCCTAGGGATCATACTTTCACTAGTGAACACTCTCTCACAAATTTATCCTCTTCATGATACTACTATTAACTACTCCACGGTTGGACACTCTAATCCACGGTAGGGCTATAACAACACTCCTCAAAGTCCGCCTTACCCATCTAGATAACCCCACACTGTCACCTTGAGCGCTAGATGGTTCCAACAAACACCACAATTTCATAAAGACATCCAACTTCAAATATAACTCATACCAAATATATATATAATCTAGCTTAAGTGCCACATACGGTGTGCACACTGTCACTTTCATACACATGGGGAAAAGCATAGATCTATTAAAGCACGATGAGTATTTATGTAACCTCTATCCTAAGTGCCACCACGGTATGCATGCTGTCACTTACACACATGTGGGGAGATATAGAGATCTATTAAAGCACTTGAGTAGAAGAGTAGATCTACTTGATTACAAAGCTCATGACCACAACATGATCATGCATAGAGAGAGAGAGAGATGAACACATAGCTACTGGTAGAGCCCTTAGCCTCGAGGAAGAACTACTCCCTCCTCATCATGGGAATTAGCAACGGTGATGGAGATGGCGATGGGGATCGATGGAGATGGATCCAGGGGCACTTCCCCGCCCCGGCAGGGTGCCGGAACAGAGACTTTCTGTCCCCCCGAATCTCCCCTTCGGTGGCGGCGGCGCTGTGGAGAATTTCGTGGATTTCCGCCAGATGATTTAGGGTTTTTGGATCGGAGGCTTCTTATAGGCGAAGGGGGAAAGGTCGGTGGAGGGCCAGGGGGCCCACACCCCCTGTGGGCGCCACCAGGGCTGTTGGGGATATGCTATATGGGTATCCTCATAGTATGTCTCGTATCCAGATAACCCGGGTGGCCCATAGTTGGTAGCATGGCCCATGGCCTGCTGGGCGGCCCAGTTAGATGGATCCAGAAGGGAGGCCTATGCCGGATAAAGGAAGGCTACGGAGGAGTCACCGATGTACCCGGAGCCTTGGAGTGCAAGACACGCTAGAATAGTTGTAAGCAGTGTAGGACTCTGTAACCTGTCCGGCTAGGAATTTTCCCTGTAACCCTAGGACCTGGCGACTATATAAGTCGGGCCTATGGGAGCCTTTAGGGAACGATAACTTAGACTCTCTAGTCACCTCGCACAGCGAACCAATCCCTGTAACTCGGCGTATTGCCCTTATAGTGATATATAGCAGGAGTAGGATTCCGCCGCCGTTGTGGGATCTAAACCTGGGTAAGCTGTGTTACCTTGTACCCATCAACCGTCCGCCTTCCCCCACGTCTCTAAACACGCACTGTGAGGACCCCTCCATGGCGTACTCGTCAGCAATACCATCACAGTTGGCGCCCACCGTGGGGCAAGAGGCGCTTCAGGCTCTTCAGCGGGCGAGGACCAAGATCTTCGCGGGAATCGGCGAAACCATAGCCATCGGTCGTGTTCTCTTCTCCGGCAACGTTACGATCGTCCCTCCTGACGAGTTCTAGATCCCTGCAAAGACGAACCCTACGCGATGCTCGATCGTCCCCATCGGAGATATCCACCTCTTCATCGGCGAAACCGACTCGGGCATTAGTTCCCTGGGAGTCGGAGGAGCATCAAGACCTACACGGACCGCCTACCGGCAGGATACGTTCTGGGAAGGATCGATGTCGGATCTCTCTTCGGAGTTTGCCGTCAAAGATCGGAAAAATTCAAGGCCCACCCAAACCACCCATGTGCAGGATATAACGGTGGAAGATTGCTGCAAGTCCGCCGGCTTCGTCCGTGTGTCTGGACAGCGGAGATCAAAGTTCGTCAGAGTGGTGACCATCTTCGATCTGGCACGTTGCATTCAGAGAGAGGGAGAAAACCCCCGCGATTACCTTGCCAGGTGGCTCCGTATACGGGCCGATCTGGCACATTACCCCAATGATGATGCCATGTATCACTTTGTGGAAGGACTGGACCAAGGTACGCTTCTCCGGCATTCGCTAAGGTGGCAGCAGGCTTCAGGACGCCTCACCTTTGAAAGCATGGTGAACACCGTCAACAACTACGCGGAGGCTAAGGAGGCAGCTCAGACAGCCCTCACGCTCATTGACGGAGCCCCTCCGCCTCAGCCACCACCGCCACCGCCTCTGGTCGTTGTCGCTGCAGCTGCGCCACCACCCCTAGTCATCGTCATTGATGTTGCACCTCCACCCCCCGTCATCGAGGAAGCCCCGGCACCCTCCGACTCTGTAATTGATGCGCTCTACACCGACTTCAGCACAGATTCGGAGGAGATAGACTTCAGCCCGGAGGAGATAGACTCCGCCATGCAGGAGATGGAGGAGGATTACAAACGTGACGAGCAGGCCAACAACGCCGTCACATCCCGAGAGGTGTTCGTCACCATTGGGACGGCGATGGATGAAGATCAACCCGAACGAGCTCCGCCTATAGCGCTGGACAAAGGGAAGGGACCCCTGTTGCTGCCGACAATGATCGCGCAAAGGACATGCCCCCTCCGCCTAATCTAGCGCAGTAGCCGCAGGAACTCGGCACCGGTCCGAGCAACAACAACACCGCAAACCCACCGCCTCCAGCATCTATGTCTGCTGCTGTCCAAGTCACTCCAGCTGATAGAGTGATGTACGGCAATCTCCTCATCGAGCCTATGACCATGGCTCATATTCGCAATGTAGTCCAGCTTGACGAGAAGCGCCAGCAGCTTCTGGAGGAAGCGCAAGCCATCGCGAAGCAAGACGCAAAGCTAGATCAAGATTTGGCCAACACGCATAAGACAATAGAGAAAGCTAGAGCAATGGAAGCTGAGTACAAGACTCTGCTGCAGCAGCAGAAGGCTAAGAAAGCTCCAGCTTGCGTCATCAACGATCCTGGTGTACGGTGAAACCTAGGATGGGCTCCCTCGAAGCCGGCACAGGCCAAGCCATACATTGACAGTGAAGGCAGGCAGGTGATGCCCACTCCTCTTCTCAACCTCGTCGTCACCAAGACCCTTCTGGAATAGGATAGATCACCCGAAACAGTGAACCAAGTCTATGGCCTAGTGGCCAAGGCGGTGAAACAACAGGAAAAGGCCACCTCTCAGAGGCTTGAGTCCGACCCAGCGTTTTGCCAGTCTAGCCAGCATAAGCCACCTAGGGACAGATCTCCTCTTGATGTCGGGTCCCAGACGGGTTCATCAGAACGAAGATGGAGGGATGCGCGCAATAGGAAGGATGCTATCCCCATATCCTCCGACCATGGAGGCAAGGCCCAACCTCGTCGCCCATCGCCACCGCCCTGTTCCCCCAGACATCACGAAGATACCAAGGCTCAACGTCGTACGGATATGCCCCCGCCAAGGCAGAGTGGCATCGTCATCCGCGACAACGCGGAGCAGACCCGACATGATGGAGAGCGCAACCAGGGACACAAGAGCAGGTCACGCCATGACCCTCCGCATCCGATAAGCAACCGCGACAAGCGTGAAGCGTCGCATGAGGGTAACAGCAAGAAGGCTAACCCACCGCCACCTCTGCCTCCGTCGCCACCAAGCAGCCACCATGGCGGAGGAGGCCCGCATCATTCACGCAGCCCATCCCCTAATGGCAAGAAGAAGAAAAGAAGCCTGGAGCCATACGATGCACGTTCGCGTTTGGACAAGATCCACGAGGCCCGGGAAGGACCATACCCGGGACCACATTGCTTTGGAACTGTGATACGGTCCGCAACTTACCCCAAAGGTTTCCGGATTGACAAGACCATCAAGCCCTATGACGGCACTACCAAGCCAGCTACATGGTTCATGACTACGGCAACACGTTAGAGATTGCCGGGGGTAACCCAACGTCGCCGTCAAGTACCTCCCGTTGATGTTGGCGGGCACGTCCCGTCAATGGATTGATGACTTGCCAAAAAGATCCATCTACAATTGGTTGGACATGCAAGAAGCGTTCACCAAGAACTTCGAGGGTACGTACAAATGTCCCTGCACTGTTCGCGATCTACAACGGTGCGTGCAAGAGAAAGACGAGACATCTCGCGCCTACCTCTCTCGCCGGTTGGATATGAAGAATTCCTGCGCAGGAGTGTATGCTCAGACTGCCATGGCCGCCTTCATCGATGGGTTGGAAAGGGGCACGTTGCTCCTACATAAGTTGAAGCGCATGCAGGACAATCACCAGCTAGACTTGAACCAGATGACTCAGTTGGCCAGTGAGTTCGCGGCTGCTGACGACGATGCTCGCGGCTCTCCGCCGGCAACGGCCGTTCCAACTTAGGCTCGGAGGAACAGCAGCACAAAGCGGAAGCCCCTGCCAGAAGAAAAGCAAAACTCCGACATGGTTGCTATGACCTTTGCGGGACGAGGTGATGGCGGGCAACATGGCCGAGGACGGGGAGCTGGTCGTGGGCAGCAGCGAGGAAGTGAAACTACCTCGGCAGCGCTCCGCGTTACCCAAACCTACGAGGAGTACCAAAATATGTCGTGCCTCGTACACCTTGACGCCAACGGCGAAGCCACCCACACTAATCGCCACTACAAGTTCGTCAACGACCTTAAGGAGGACCAGGAGTCCGGCTACAAACAAAGTCGGAAGAACAGACCGCGAGGCAAGGGCAAGGGGAAAAAGAAGGAGGAGGAGTCCAAGGATTCAAGTGACATGGATGAGGACGTTGACCCCAAGCACGCCGCCAAGAGCGACGGCAAGGGCAAAAAACCCTTCGAGAAGAAGGCGGCAGTTTTCCACACTTTTCTTGGCACCCCCACCGTCCGACAACAGAAGGCCTACATAAGGATACTGATGGCTACTCTACCCCCAGTCCCCTAGTTCTTGTGCTGGTCGGAGATTCCAATTACTTGGCACAGGAAGGATCACCCAGACCTCATCCCTACGGATAACCAATGCGCCAGGTCATCAACCCCCTGATTGACGGCAACGAGTTCACCAAATGTATGGTGGATAGTGGAAGCAGCATCAACATCATGTACCTGGATACACTGCAGAAGATGAACTGGACGGAGGCAAACCTAAGGCGGACCAACACCATCTTCCATGGCGTAGTTCCTGGTCGGGAGGCTCGGTCCCTTGGGTGCATCACACTTCAGGTCCCTTTTGGCGATGTCAATAACTACCACCAAGAACGCATGACCTTTGAGGTGGTCCCCTTCAAGAGCATATACCACGTCATATTTGGTCGCGACATATTCCACACCTTCATGGACAAGCCATGCTTCATCTACAACAAGCTCAAGATACCCGAACCAAACGGTGTCATCACCGTATCCGGAAGCTTTACCAAAGCAAGGGACTGCGATATTGGAGAAGCAGCCTATGTAGAAGTTGTCCTCTACAGCAAAGAATTCATGGAGATCCAGAGCAAGGTCGATGCCTCGGAGATGCCCGCGTTGAAGAAACAGATTTCTGACTCCGCACCAACATTCAAGGCCGCCATCGATACCAAGCTGGTGGAACTTGTGGTAGGCGATGCCTCCAAGACCACCGCCATTGGGACGAACCTGGAACCTAAATAGGAAAGCACGCTCATCGAGTTCCTCCATGATAACAGGGACATCTTTACCTGGCAACCTGCCGACATGAAAGGTGTACCTAGGGAACTTGCCGAGCACAGCTTGAATATTGATCCAAAATGTAAACCAGTGAAACAACCTCTACGACGCTTCGGAGACGATAAGTGATGCGCCATAGGCAAAGAGATAGCTAGGTTACTTAAGGCTAGTTTTATCTGAGAAGTCCTTCACACTCGATGGGTGGACAATCCTGTACTTGTCCCCAAAAAGGGAACCAAAGAATTAAGAATGTGCGTTGATTACACCAGCTTGAACAAGGCATGTCCCAAAGATCCGTTTGCTTTGCCTTGCATTAACCAAGTCATTGACTCGACGGCTGTCTCGGAGCTTTTGTGTTTTCTCGATGCATACTCAGGATACCACCAGATCAAGATGAGGAAGTCGGACCAATTGGCCACTTCGTTCACTACACCTTACGGCATGTTTTGCTATGTCACGATGCCCTTTGGGCTGAAAAATGCAGGTTCTACGTACCAGCGGACAATGCAACATTGCCTACACGATCAAATTGGTCAGAACGTTCACGCCTATGTGGACGATATAGCGTTGATGTCTAAAAAATCAAACGATTTAATCTCCGACTTAAAAGAAACCTTTGATAATCTCCGAAAATACAACATGATGCTTAACCCTAAGAAGTGCGTCTTCGGGGTTCCAGCCGGCAAATTGTTGGGCTTTATCGTTTCCCATCGTGGAATCGAGGTCAACCCGGAGAAAATCAGGGCAATCTTAAACATAAACCGTCCAACATGCCTAAAAGACATACAACGGCTAACAGGTTGCATTGCAGCAGTTAGTCGGTTCGTCAGCTGACCTGGAGAGAAGGCCCTGCCGCTGTACAAGTTGCTGAAGAAGGAGGACAAATTCACGTGGACGAACGAGGCAGACGCAGCATTGAAGCAGCTCAAGGAGATACTTTCCTCGGCGCCTATCCTTCCAGCACCCGAACCTGGCGAGCCCATGTTAATCTACATGGCGGCCACCAACCGGGTAATCAGCATCGTCGTCGTGGTAGAGCAGAAGGAACCAGGATATGAGCACGGAGTTCAACGACCAGTTTACTATGTAAGCGAGGTCTTGACGGAGTCCAATCAGCGTTACCCGCACTACCAAAAGATAGCTTATGGAGTATTTATTGCTTCTCGGAAGCTGATGCACTATTTCCAGGAGCACCCTATCATAGTGGTGAGCAAGACTCCACTGTCCGACATCATCAACAACAGCGACGCTACAGGTAGGGTCACGAAGTGGGGCATTGAACTTGCCGCCTTCGAGATCACCTACAAGCGACGCGACCCTATCAAGTCACAAGCCTTGGCGAATTTTATCGCAGATTGGACGGAGATGCTAGATGCTACCCCAATGCCGGAGCCAGAATATCGGGTGATGCACTTTGACAGATCAAAGCTACTCAACGGCTCGGGGGCTGGTGTACTGCTACAGTCACCAACCGGGGATAAGCTACACTACGTTCTGCAGATCCACTTCGAGGCTACGAACAACATGGAGGAGTATGAAGAACTCATTCACGGACTACGCGTGGCCAAGGATATTGGCATCAAGCGCATAGTTTGCTGTGGAGATTCCGACTTGGTTGCCCAGCAGGTGGCTGGCACCTGGAACGCACGGAACCCTATGATGGCGGCATATCGAGACAAAGTGGACGAGATAGCCAAGAGCTTCTTGGGCTACAAGGTCAAGTATGTACCTAGGGAGCAAAACAAGGCGGCTGATCTGCTGTCTAAGCTTGGATCAGGGCGCAAACGAATTCCGCATAGTGTTTTCTTGGAACATCTATGGACACCATCCGTGAAGGGGGCTGATGTGGACAACCCGGACAGAGTTGACTCTTTCGTTCACATGGTGACAATGGTCCCTCCGGCTTGGACAAAACCGTTCATGGGATATCTCGTACACGGAACATTGGCTGACGACGAAGTCGAAAGACGGCAAATAGTACATCGAGCAAAGGGCTATACCATAATCAATGGACAACTCTAAAAAAGAAGCACTACTGGTGTATACCTTAAGTGTGTTTCCCAGCAAGAAGGTATTGAAATCCTTAGCGAAATCCATCTTGGAGATTGTGGGCATCACGCCGCTCCTCGATCGTTGGTAGCTAAAGCCTTCCGGCAAGGATTCTACTGGCTGACCGCGAAGGCGGACGCTGACAAGCTGGTTGAGACATGCATGGGATGCCAGTATTATGCCCGACAACCACATGTTCCTGCTGAAGAATTGCGAATAATACCAATAACTTGGCCGTTTGCAGTCTGGGGGTTGGACATGGTTGGCCGTTGCAGATGGCACCATGTGGGTTTACGCATCTGCTAGTAGCAGTTGATAAATTCACAAAATGGATAGAAGCTAAACCCATTAGAAAGCTTGATGGGGCAACTGCCCTTAGATTTGTCCGGGATCTAGTGGTGAGATTTGGTCTCCCACACAGCATTATCACCAACAACGGCAACAACTTGTCACTCAGAGAAGTGGAAGCTTATTGTTGGGAGAAGGGCATCCGACTTGACCTTGCATCTGTGGCACACCCACAGTCCAATGGTCAGGTTGAGCGAGTCAATGGATTAATTCTGCAGGGAATCAAGCCACGTCTTGAGGCACCACTACATAGAGCAGCTAGAGCCTGGGCGGAAGAATTGCCATCTGTGCTGTGGAGTTTACGAACTACACCCAACAGATCCACCGGCTACACCCCTTACTTCATGGTATATGGAGCAGAAGCCATCCTTCCTTCCGACATCCTTCATGATTCACCAAGAGTTGCCGCGTACGACGAAGATGACGCTGAAGAATCCAGACGCCTAGATGTGGACCTTCTCGAGGAGGAGCGCGTATTGGCATGCCAAAGATCCTCCATCTACCAGCAGAAGCTACGCAGCTACCCTAGTCGCCGCGTTCGGCATCGCTCGTTTAAGGAGGGGGACCTGGTGCTCCGACTTAAGCAGAATAAGTCACACAAATTATCCCCGCCATGGGAAGGACCGTTCATCATAAGCAAGGCGCTGCTCAATGTGTCTTACTACCTCATTGACAATCGTGAACTGAAGGATAGACCCAGCGAGGATCATAAGCGTAAGCGACGTGACCCGGATGATGACCACCCGGAGCTTGATCGGCCATGGAACATAGCACAGCTACGTCTTTTCTACACTTAGCATTTTTATCTATTGTGTACCTCTTATATGATCAATGAAATAAAGCTCTCTGGTTCACTCATATTTCTGAGTCTTTTACCTCCTTTAGTGTTCATTTTTGGATCATATAAAACCTTTATGCACAAGATTTGCGACTACACTTGTGAAAATTCCTCCAACGGGCGTTAGCTTAAGTTTTCTTGTCTACACGTTCTTTGTTGTTTTTATGTGGATTCTGGAGTAGTGACTTTTGGCACTTATTGTCAGCGATTTTGTGTTTAGGTTATTGACGGTGCCATTAGGAATCATCGCCTGAGCGCATAGTTCCGACAATGAGTCTTCCGACTCATGAAAAGTCAAGCATAAAAACCAGAGTAGTGGATAAGCCAGCACTTGTTTAAAAAATATATACATGCCAGAACCAGTTCTTGAGCAGCAGAAATAACAACCATTGTTTCCCGCCTTAAGTTAACAAGTAGTTTTTTCCGCATACAAATTCCAGAGGAAAGAAATATTACATGTTGTTTTTCATTCCTCTAGCGCAGGCGACTTGGATGTGGCATCGTCAGCAGCAGCAAAGTCATCCTCTTCGAAGTTGGTGGTGTTGAGGGGCCCGGAGGAGCTTTGGTTGTCACCATCAATAGTCTCCATGGGCACGAAGACATTAGGGTCGACCAACTCGACGACTCTGGTATCAAAACCCGCGAGCGACGCCAAGATAGCCTTGTGGTCTATTTTTTGGCCATCGTCGTCTACATCAGGGATACCGGAGGTCACCATGTCAATGTCGGCGTTTTCATAGTGCGCCTTGACCATTGACAGTGCCATCCTTGCACCGGCCCGGGTACATGAAGCTTTCTAGCTTACAATACGCTCGGGGGTTCGGCGCAAGATCTCCGAGAACTTCGCCACGGAATCCACCGCTTTGATGTTAATCTGGAGGGGCTTGGCTATCTCCTTGGTCTGCTTGATGGCAGTGTTGATAAAGTTGCCGACAAGGACCATGCATTCTTTTGGCGGAGGAGGCAACTGGGTCAACCCAATAGGAGCTACAAATTCCGACAAAAGGAACGCATGAGTTCAATAACACAAAAAGTTCAGAGTATCTAGCTTACAGAAGTACAAGGCGGATAATCACTTACTGAAGATGCTAATCTCAGCCTGCTGGAGAGTTTCCGCCATGGAGTCCCGTTCTTGTCGGAGGATCTTGTATGCTTCGGGATTGCGCTGATTTTGATCATTGGAAGCTTTCTTCTGCTCTTTCAGGATCGCGATCTCCTCCTTCAAGCGGTTCATCTCCGTGTTGGCAGACTCTTGCAGGACTTTCATGGAGTCCTCGTGCATCTTCAGCATATCCTTTCTCTCCTGCTTAAGGATCTTGTTTTCGCTATCCAGCTGCTGAATATGCTTGGATTGCTCCACAATGTCCTTGGCCTTGTCAATGGCTTCTGCAAGTCGGAGAAAGAAAAATACACAATGAGTACTCGGAGAAAGTTGTCACAAGACCAAGTCGGAATGCGAAAACGAAAGGAAAAATAGACTCTTGCTCTTGATGATTTGTTCCTTCAAGAAGGCAGTTTTACCCTTTTCGGCTTCCAAGTCCGCACGCATCTTCTGGTACTTCTCGTTGGCCACGCCTCTCCGAGCACTCTCATTCTGTGGAAAGGAAATTTAACGTTGTTTAGTCTACTTGGAGCATCTAGCTGGATAACTATCCACCTAGAGGCTTGGGGGCTACAGTGAGAGTTTTTTAACTTGGCAATATGCTTATTCTTTCTTTAAGCATCTAGTCGGAACTAATTCAGTTTTCAACTAGAAGCTTGGGGGCTATAGTATAAAGTTTTTTAACTCAATCATATGCTTAGTATTTCTTTAAGCATCTAGTCAGAACTAATTCAGTTTTCAACTAGAAGCTTGGGGGCTACAGTATAGAAATTTACAAACACTACGTATGCTACTCTAAAAGTATCTAGTCGGAATATTTCATTCAAACTATATACTTGGGGGCTACAGTAAGAAGTTTTCTAGCTTAGTCACTCTTAGAGCATTCAGATGCAAAGACCTAAGGTTTTCCGTCTAAATCCTCGGGGGCTATAGTGGGATACTCATATAAAATGCAAAAGGCAAATAAAACTTACAAGTGCGATGATCTTGAGGTTCGTAGCACTCTCAGCAAGCAACTTGCCGAAGGACAGATTATTTCCTCGCATGATTTCTGCTTGCCGAAGAAGCTCCTCAAGACCGCAGGTTGGATATGTCGGCGCCGCACCAGGAACCAAAGCAGAGCTACTCGGTGCAAGTGCCGGGTAGACTATCTTCGGGAATTCTACGATTGTCCTGGGTGCGGAGGCGCCGCCTTCAGCAGACGTTCCACCAACAACCACCGCCTTACCACTACCGATGGCATCCTTAGCCGGAGCTTCAGCCATTTGAATAGTAGTACTTTCTTGTGTCGCCTGTTCGCCAGCAACGGCAAGCTCCGCGGAGGCACCTGAGTCCACTTCCATGGCGGAAGGGCCAGATGCATCTTTGGCTTGTGAGCTTGTCGGAGCAGACGTAGGCTGGACGCTAGGAGTAACAGGGGCGATGGCGGGAGATGCGTGGGGAGACACGTCACAATGCAATATATCCTTAATATTTCTAGAAGCCCCGAAAGTCTTGGAGGTCTTCTTCAAACTAGTAGTGGCCTTCTTCCTGAAACGTGCAAAAGTATAAGTATAGGAATAAAACAAGCAATGGACAATGTCGGAGTGAAATAGGCTTACACAATAGGGGTGCTTTGGCAAAGGGGATCCCAGTAACCTTTCTTTTCTCTGCCTCCAGGGCGGCAGTGGACTTCTTGGAGACTCCACTCTCCATTTTCTTCTTCTTGCCTCCGTCGGCAGCGTCAGAGGTGGAGCTCTTCCGCTTTCGCGCCAGCGGGACATCGTCGTCGGACACGACGGTGACTTCCTTCATCTTTGGGTCATAGATTTGGACGGCCATGCTATCCTCCTCTAGACTGCTGAGTTGTTAAGTGAAATCCCAAAAGTGTTAGATAAGATGGTAATGGTTAGTCGGAAGAACTGGAGTATATGTCATACACGGAAAATAAATATCATACCTGTGGGCACGTGCCGTCAACGAACATGTATATCCTTCACCTTGACAATGTCCTTGAGTCGAAGCTTGACGGAGTCACTCGAGAAATTGTCCTCGGAGATGCGGAGGCTATCCTTCCTATCCTTGGTGTACTCATGCATCAGCTTCGAGTGGTGCTGCAGAGGTTGGATCCGTCTGATGAACCAGCACATGGCTAGGTCCAACCCGGTCAAACCAGTGTCTACGAACCACTCTATCCGCCTTATGGCGCGGGAGGCTTCATCGTCGGAGGGAAGGGTGGCTTGGGACCTCCATGTCGGGGCTTCAGCGGCGGCTCCGTCGACAAAGTCCGGATACGTTTCTTCTCGGCCATCCAGAAGGATATCTGGGCCGTAGAAGTACGTCTGTTGCCAATTCTTGCAAGATTCATGGCCGGCGATGTCGGGGAACTACCGTCCAGGCCGGATCTTAAAGCTAATTGTCCTGCAGTTCCTAAGCTCGTCCTTGCCGGCTCCGGCTTCCCGCTTGATGGTGAAGAAGTATATAAAGAGATCTAGCCTAGGCCTAATCCCTAAGTAAACCTCACAGAGCGTCGCGTAGTTGCTAAGTGCGAGGATGCTATTGGGGGAGAGGTTCTGAGGCTATACTCGGTAATGGCTAAGGACATCTAGGAAGAAGTTGGAGATGGGCAAAGAAATGCCGCGTACCAGTTGGGCCTTAAGGTACACCTTCTCTCCGGCTTGGGGAGAAGGGGTGACCTTGCCGGTCGGCGCCGCCCGCCAGGCGAGCCCCTCTGTCGCAGGGAAGTAGCCCTCGACGAGCAGCTCCTTGATGTCGCGGGCCGTGATGTCCGAGCCACGCCAGCCCCCCTTGTGGGAGTCGCTTTCCTCTTCCAGCAGCTCCAGTGCCGCTGGATTGTGGTCGCCGCTGGTGGATTCGACCACCACGGACTTGGGGATCACCAGACCCTCTGGAGGCACGAGCATGGTGCTCGCCGACTTTGCCGCAGCATCGCCTGACGCCGCCATGGAGGAAGCAGAGCTGCTGCTTGCCATTGGAGAGGAGGAGGTGGTGACTGGAAGGATTGAAGGGCTAGGGTTTTTCGCAACCGTGCGGAGAGCTCGAGGAGGCGCTTGCTGGAGGAAGAAGACGACGCAGCAGGAGAATGAGGTGAAAAGTAAAAATCCACCATAGTTACAATTTATAACCCCTGATGTCAAGATTCGTGCAAGACGAACGAATGGTTGACGCGTGGACGACGTGTGCGGGCGCATGCGCAGAAATTTCGCCATGTTTCCAACCATCGCCGCCAACGGTTCGTATCGCTCGCGCGGGAAAAACGGACATGATTGTGTTCTCTGCATGTGTGAGTTACGAGGTGTTGCTGACCTATGTCTACGTCGCCCTAGCTGTCACTAGCAGGTGAACCATCACATCAGAATATTCCGGCATGGACGGATCCAGTCCGGCTATGGAAGAGTACGATAGAATATTCAGCAATTCTCCGACTTACAAGTTGAAGACGGAGAAAACCTTGCAGGGTTCTTGGGAGGACTACAATATATTTCTTGATGATTTTCTGACATCCATCTAGACGGAGCATTCACCCTGAAGAGGCAAGACGACGCAAGATCTCGGAGTTCTCCGGGGGCTACTGTTGGGGATATGCTATATGGGTATCCTCATAGCATGTCTCCTATCCGGATAACCCGGGTGGCCCACAGTTGGTAGCATGGCCTATGTCCTGCTGGGCGGCCCAGTTAGATGGATCCAGAAGGGAGGCCCATGTCGGATAAAGGAAGACTACGGAGGAGTCACCGACATACCCGGAGCCTTGGAGTGCAAGACACGCTAGAATAGTTGTAAGCAGTGTAGGACTCTGTAACCTGTCCGGCTAGGACTTTTCCCTGTAACCCTAGGACCTGGCGACTATATAAGTCGGGCCTATGGGATCCTTTAGGGCATGATAACTTAGACTCTCTAGTAACATCGCACAGTGAACCAATCCTTGTAACTCGGCGTATTGCCCTTATAGTGATTTATAGTAGGAGTGGGATTCCGCCACCGTTGTGGGATCTGAACCTGGGTAAGTTGTGTTACCTCGTACCCGTCAACCATCAGCCTTCCCCCACGTCTCTAAACACGCACTGTGAGGACCCCTCCATGGCGTACTCATCGGCAATACCACGACAAGGGCTGGCCCGCGCCTAGGGGGTGCGGCCACCCTGGTGTCCTCCTCCACCTCTGCTTCGTGGTTCCATGTTGCTCCGGTAAAAATAGGAAGATTGGCTTTTTCCCGTCCAATTCCGAGAATATTGATTTTCTGCCTTTTCTAGAACCAAAAACAGAAGAAAACAGGCAACTGTCACTGTGGCAACTTGTTAATAGGTTACTCCATAAAAACATATAAAAATACCTCAAAGTGTAGACAAAGCATAAGACAAATGATATAAAACAAGCATGGATCATCAAAAATTATATATACGTTTCCGACGCATCAAGCATCCCCAAGCTTAACTCCTACTTGTCCTCGAGTAGGTAAGTGATAAAAGAATAATTTTTTAGGTGACATGCACCATCAAAACCAAGATCAAATCGTTTGCAAGCATTGAAAGTTGGGATCAAAGAACTCTAAACATGTGCATGAAAGATGGAGTTCTAACAATAAGACAAAGTAACTATACATGCAACATGAAAGGCTACAAACAAAGATCATGGATAACATGCGTTGAAGAACGTTTGTTTGTTTCACATACAGAAAACATGGAATAGTGGCAATCAGCTTGTCCCTCATAGAGTAGCAAATAGATGCATAGGACACCTTCAAAGTTCATAAGAGTGACTAGATACAAATAGTTCAAGAACAATCAATATCAACATTATGAATCAATCAATAAGTTTTGGGACAATGAACATAGAACTAAAAATGACAACTATGCTCTCTTAATTGGTGCCTATGGATAGAAGGTGAAGACTCAATATAATAGTGGAAGAAAGGCCCTTCACAAAGGGAAGCAGGGATTTCAAGTTTCAAAAAGAGCTTCCAAAAATTATGGTACTTGTTAGCTTTCAGCCCTCATTGCCCCTATCATAAGCATCTTGAAGTGATTAAGGTTAAAGTGAACAAACTATGGAGTATATGCTTGACAAAGTATAAGTTGGAAATCTCATGTCCCTTGAATACGAGGGCCGCACCTCATGCTACTCAACTTTAGTCACCTGTAAGTTCTTGTCATAGTAAGTACATGTGTATCATAGAGAACCGCCAACGGGGTACCCCTTGCACATGGTACAGGAGCTATCCCATAACCAAAATGACAAGGCAAGCAGACAATGAGCATCTCAGCGATCTTTTTATTTACTATTTGCATAGATTTTTATTGAGGATGCTTCACAGATTGCTCATTATGGTGATGCTGCAAGTTTCCACCATGATTAGGCATGGCTTAGTCTAGCGGTCCAAGCGTTTCTCTAACACAAAATACATAACTCCATATAGTTACAAGCTCCCTCTTTATTTCACACCAGAGACATCCATACACAAAAGAGCATGATATCAACTGTGTACAAAGTACAAGTGCAATGTTGAAAACGTTCCCCATAACAGCATGGTTCTGCTAATTCCAACGTATAAGTGCAAGCATATACAACTTAGATGACACAATGGTTCAAGTTTATTAGGGGCAAGGAATATAAAGTGTGCCATCAAGTTCGTGAGGGCTTTAATCACTAAGTTTTCACATAACAAAATACTTTTTAATTGGAAGATAGCTGAAAACAAGAATATACTTAGAATGTTGTAGCACACCATGCATAGGAATTTATAGTGGACACTTTGGAATAACTTGGTTTCTTGGGAGTTAGAAGCATGAGTAGAGCTTCGACATACAATTGGAGGCTAGCAAAAGACTGTGACCAACCAACTAAGAGAGAAATAATAGCCATAATCATGCAGAGCGACAAAACATTACTAATAAAAGCATAGAGTGGTACTACAAGTCAAGGACTAAATGATCATAGAGGCTATGGTGACTTGTTCATAGTCATAACATGGTGTGAGGATGTGCCAAGTCAACCCAAACAAAACATCACAGGAGAATACCACAATACTATGCTTTTGTATGCTAAAACAACGCATGATTCCTTCAAGGCACACTAAGCAATCCCAATTGTTTGGAACAAGACATGCTACAGCAATAATTACTAGGCATAAGGTCAAAAAAACACCTAGCATGACATGCTAAAGTCTAAGCCACAGTCAATGCAAGCTCCTCGTGCACTTTCAAGCAAAAACTTTCTACTCCTTTCCAACACCAATCAACTTATTTGAAACAACACAACGAGAACGGGGGTCCAAACTACTTTATTCAATTAAACTAAACAAGCTAAGAAAATCAAACAAAAACTAAGACGCTCCAAGAACAACACAACAGTGCATGAAAGAATAAAAACGAAGTGTCTAGAAAGACCTGAACTTTTTATTGATGAAGAATGGGATGCCTTGGGCATCCCCAAGCTTTGACGCTTGTACCTCTTGGATATTTCTTGGGGTGACACCAGGGTGGCATCCCCAAGCTTGATCTTTTGTCCATTCTTCATCTCGTTACATCATTCTTTCTTTACACCTGAAAATTTCTCCTTCATACAAAACTTCACACAATCTTCATTAGCAACATTAGTGTATTCAAAAGATAATAGACCTTTGGGTTTAGCTTTAGAATATCAAAACTTTCACTAAAAACACAAGCTACTGTAGAAACTCCTTAAAAAAGCTCAATTTCCCAAAAAGAACCCAAAAAGGAATCAATAGGAAGCAAATGCAAATAATGGCAGAAATCTGTCAAAACAGACCAGCAGGTAGAAACCGATTTTTTTCGAAAACCTTTTGTTGCTCAAATCAAAAAGTGTTGAACTAAAGAAAGTTATATAACATATTGGGGGATTTATTCGTAATTTTTTAGCTCAATAAGACTTATAGAGACTCCTCACGAATTTTTATGGTGGAGGACACAAATCTGTTCTGGGACAGCAACTCCCCAAATCTTACTTCCCTCTCATTAGAGGTCATTATTGGCACAAAAAGCAAATAAAAAGGATAAGGAGAGGTCATTATTGAAGTAATAACTTCCAAGACTCAAGGAAACTCTTGGGTTATCTCCCAACAAGTACTTTTCTTTAACGCCTTTAAGTTAGGCTTGATAGTTTGAGAAGATGCTCACATAAGAAATATGAATTGAAGTAAAAAAGAGCATCAAGAAGAAAATTAAAAACACATTTAAGTCTAACCCACTTCCTATGCATAGGAATCTTGTAAAGAAACAAGTCATGAAAGCACAAAGCAACAAGCGTCGGAAAGCAAAACAAGTGCAACTTCAAGACTTTCAACATAAAGAGGGGAAATTTAATTTTGTTGAGATACATAAGACCAAGTTTCCCTCTCTCATAATAAATTTCAGTAGCAACATGAATAAAATTAACAATATAACCATCACATAAAGCATTCTTAACATGAGCCACATGCATATAATAATTATTACTCTCCACATAAGCATAGTCATTCTTATTAGTTGTAGTGGGAGCAAATTCAACAAAATAGCTATCATTATTATTCTCATCACCATAATCATCAAATATAGGAGGCATATTTTAATCACAATTAATTTTTGCCTTAGTAGTAGGTGGACTAAAAATATCATATTCATCATTGCAATCATCATATATTGGAGGTTTGGTATCATCATAAGCAATAGAATAGCTATCTTCCCAAGTGTGTTCATTTGTAAACATATCATCATTGGAAGGAACATGGATAGCACTAATACCACAACAATTATTAATATCATAATTTTCAGAATTGGTGCCAAAGAGATATTCAATATCAAAAGTAGTGTGCTTTTCCCAATCATGATCACTAATATAGGTAACAGGCATAGGAACATCATCTAGTTCAGACTCATCAGCAAAAACTATGATAGGAGCAACATGCTTAGAGGAAGATATTGTTTTCTCTCTCCTTTTACTCCTCTTATTCTTCTTCTTATTATTATTATTATTCTACTCTTTAGGAGGGAGAGGCTTGAAAGGAAGCTTCTCCACATACCCTGGTTTATTATTAGAGACAATAGAAGAAACTTTGGAGGATTCCTCCTTTTCATTAATAATAACAAAACCCATATCAGTCCTATCATATTTTGGTAAAATATCATCTTTTATAAGATTTTGTATGTAAGTATTCGCGTGGCAATTATCAACACAATAAAGATGACACCCATGCAGGACGCAATTCATACCAAAAGAACTCATGTCTACCAAAGAAGTTTTTCTTGATAACTCTTCACACCCCAAAAACAATGTAAGTTCATCATGTTGATTATCAGTGATCGCATTATCACAATACAAGCTTGCAGTACTCATTGGATTAGAAAGGTTATTATTATGGCCTGATCATTGAAAATTGAAATGACCCACTTCATAGCAGACTTCACAAATAAAAGGGTAGAGGGCACAAATTTCTTTAACAAGATCATTTAGAGCCTTATACCACTTATGGTTTTTTCATTCCAGTGTGTGATACAATATTCTTATTCTATTTGATTATTCTCACAAGGTCTATGCATACCACAAAAATTAACATGCTTATAATAAATAGTACTTTCAGAAGTTTGAGCATGTTTATTGCAATCATTAATAACATTTTCATTTTCCATGCAAGTATCTTTGAAAGGTTCATGATACATGTCCCATTTTTCTTTAGGAGCATTAATATGGGAAGCAAAGGCTCTATAATATCTAACAAGAATTTGAGGATCAAGACCATATTTAGCACTAAGCTCTTGAAAATCAGTAGTTTCAGCGAAAGACTTAATGCAATCATACTCATAGTTTATACCTAGTTCTTTACCTTTGTCATTATCCCAATCTTCAGTATTTCTCTGAATTGTTTCAAGAAGATCCCACTTAGTTTTGACCCCCTTACTTGTGAAGGATCCCTCTAAACAGGCATCTAGATAGTCCTTGTAATATCCTGAAAGCCTTGCAAAAAAATTATTGATAATAATATTACTGGGGAGCTCATGAATGGGACATTTGAGCATTAGTGACTTCAATCTTCCCCAAGCTTGGGCAATACTTTCTCCATCATGAGGGTGAAAAGTATAAATATAATTCCTATATTTATGGATTTCATGAGGAGGATAAAATTTAGAGTAAAAGAGAGATTCAGGTTCTTTCCATTCCAAATGATGAGGATCATCTAGTAGCTCATACCACTCCCTTGCTTTGTCCCTAAGTGATAAATAGAATAGCTTCCTCTTAACTTGGTCCATTGAAATACCTCCACACTTGAACAACTTGCATAATTCATGTATAAAGAGTAAATGATCACTAGGATGGACAGTTCCATCTCCAAAATAGTAGTTATCCATAACACGATCAACAATTTTTGTAGGTATCTTAAAAGGGACACTTTCAGTATGTGGATTTAAAATATCACAAGTATCATTAGAATTACCACATATGGGGGATAAAGTATCATAAGAGCAAATTTTCTTCCCTAAAGCTGGGGAACTAAAAAGATCTTTCTCATAAAAACTAGCTTCCCCAAACTTAGACGTTTCCATACCATTGGTAACAATGGTGTTCAAAAAATTCATACTAATAATGTTGCTATTAGCATGCAAAGAAAGTTCCATAGGTTTTAAAATTTCCTTTTCAAACCACTCAAGTTCTAACTTAGGAAAAATACTAAAAAGCTCTCTAATTTTTTTGTTGTTTTCTATTAAGCCTAACTAGTGAAAACAAGAAAAAAAGACAAAATTGCAGAATCTAAAGGAAATAACTTCGAGCACTCACACCGGAGGATGTGAGTACCTTTTGCCTTACCTCCTTGGCAACAGCGCCAGAAAATAGCTTTCTGGCTTGCTGTTGACATGGGGTAACATGTGTGAGTGCCTTTTACCTTTCCTCCCCGGCAACGGCGCTAGAAAATAGCTTGATGTCTACGCACTTCTATTCTTGTCGATAGTTGTTGGGCCTCCAAGTGCAGAGGTTTGTAGAACAGCAGCAAGTTTCCCTTAAGTGATTACCCAAGGTTTCTCGAACTCAGGGAGGAAGTGGTCGAAGGTATCCCTCTCAAGCAACCCTACAATCAAGATACAAAAAGTCTCTTGTGTCCCCAACACACCCAATACACTTTTTAGGTGTATAGGTGCACTAGTTCGGCGAAGAGATAGTGAAATACAAGTGGTAACGGTGCCAGAAAAGAGCTTCTGACTTGTTGTTGACGTGGAAGAGACTAAAGGCAAACTAAAATAAAGATGGAAGCAAGCAAACATGCAACAGATATAGATGCAAACGGTGTTTCAATGCTTAGAAAAAAGGCCTAGGGATCATACTTTCACTAGTGAACACTCTCTCATAAATATATTCTCTTCATTATACTACTCTTAAATACTCCCTGGTTGGACACTCTAATCCATGGTAGGGCTATAACAACACTCCTCAAAGTCCGCCTTTCCCATCTAGATAACCCCACACTGTCACCTTGAGCTCTAGATGGTTCCAACAAACACCACAATTTCATAAAGACATCCAACTCCAAATATAAATCATACCAAATATATATAATCTAGCTTAAGTGCCACACACGGTGTGCACGCTATCACTTTCACACACATGGGGAAAATCATAGATCTATTAAAGCACGATGAGTATTTATGTAACCTCTAGCCTAAGTGCTACCACGGTATGCATGCTGTCACTTACACACACGTGGGGAGAGCTAGAGATCTATTAAAGCACTTGAGTAGCAGAGTAGATCTACTTTATTACAAAGCTCATGACCACAACATGATCATGCATAGAGAGAGAGAGAGATGAACACATAGCTACCGGTAGAGCCCTTAGCCTCGAGGAAGAACTACTCCCTCCCCATCATGGGAATCAGCAACGGTGATGGAGATGGCGATGGAGATCGATGGAGATGGATCCGGGGGCACTTCCCTGCCCCGGCAGGGTGCCGGAACAGAGACTTTCTATCCCCCCGAATCTCCCCTTCGGTGGCGGCGGCATTGTGGAGGTTTTCGTGGATTTTCGCCAGATGATTTACGGTTTTTGGGTCGGAGGATTCTTATAGGCAAAGGAGGCAAGGTCTATGGAGGGACAGGGGGCCCACACCCCCTGTGGGCGCCACCAGGGCTGGCCCATGCCTAGGGGGGTGTGGCCACCCTGGTGTCCTCCTCCACCTCTGCTTCGTGGTTCCATGTTGCTCCAGGAAAAATAGGAAGATTGGCTTTTGTCTCGTCCAATTCCGAACATATTGATTTTCCGCCTTTTCTGGAACCAAAAACAGAAGAAAACAGGTAACTGGCACTGTGGCATCTTGTTAATAGGTTAGTCCAGAAAAACATATAAAAATACCTCAAAGTGTAGACAAAGCATAAGACAAATGATATAAAACAAGCATGGAGCATCAAAAATTATAGATACGTTTCCTACGCATCACCAGGCGCCACTCCCTCTTCTATCTTCCTTTCTCCAGCTACCACCGCAGGTCGCGACCTGTCGGTCCCCGAGCCTGGCCGCCTCCCCATGCAGGACCCCTTCGTCGAACGCATCTGTCACAGCGCGCCTAACACTGCCCTCTACTCTAACATGGCCATCATCGTCTGCCCTGCAACGCCCCTGTACAGCTCGTCACTGCCCTGGCTGCACCTTGTCATCTCCCTGCCGCTAGGCCACTATCTCTTATGCATCGTCATCCATCCCCGACGCAAGCACGGCCGCCACATCCTGTTTTCCCCTCGACGCCAGGCATGGTGCCACTACTCATCTGCTCCCCGAGCCTTCCTTCCTCAAGTCTAGGCATCCCTAAGCCGCCTCTACTCGCGCCTATCCTCGTCACTGCACGCGTGTTCCAGCTCTGGCATGCCCTGTCGGCTTGTTCCTCCTTGCCGTGTTGCTATTCCTCTGTAGTGAAGCTCACCCAGCAACACTGCCTTGGTCCTCACCTAGGTGCACGTGTGCATGTTTTGCTTGTGTGTTTTGTGGATGCTGATGCCAACTTCTGTTCGAGCTGAGTGAACTATATTGAAACAGGAATCCTTTTGGGTGGTGTGTAAGTCACCAGCATGACCATCTACACATGATCTACTGACAAGCGCTTCGTCCGGACCCAGATTCTTGCCAAGCTCTTCATCTCTGATATTAGGACATAGTTCACTCAAGCCAAGTTATCATGTTGCAAGATCTTCCGAAGGCCGGCACGTGAAAACCAACCAAAGAACCAGAACGAAGGGTCGCCACTCGAAGTCCTTCCATGTTGAAACCAGAGGCGATGATGGCCGGATTGACAAGATCTCCCTCCCAGAGTTGATGAACCGAAGGTCGTCCTTATGGAATGCCAAGTTCATCTTCCCGGATCCGAAGACCAAACCCGAACCCCGAACCAAGATCGCCGAGTCCCCTATGTGTGACCCCTTTTCTGAGCCCTATTTTATAAATTGCTATCTATATATCTTATTGCATATAATTATTCATGCATGCATACATACTTGTCACGGTGGTATTTTTGTCAACTCATCTAATAATCAAATATGGATACCATATACGGGCCATTCTATTCTTATATTGGCTCCATTTAAATTTGTGTAGCAAACCGATGCCATGTTTTGCCTTGATAAGACAACATTTAAATTTTGAGGTATCTAAATAACATGAACCTTCTAATTAATTGTCGGGCCTCCGGTTTCGCATAATATTTCCTAGTTGCATCTCATATTTTCCATGTCATACATCATACATGCATAATGCCCGATTTTTTCTGCCGTAGAATTGAACAGTGCATCCGGTGTTTCTTCTAGGGCCTTGCTTCTTCACGGATTAGGCTGATGAGTTGATGCGAGTGTCGAACCGATCTTTGGATGTACCTTCGGCAATATTTCCCAGGCGAGCATTCTCCCCCTCTCTACCTATTTTGCATTTATAGTCTTTACTTCCTCCTATTGATCTATTGCTATCCTTTTCATTAATGCTATAGTTTTCCGTACCACTTATATCCCTTGCAGCCTATATTGCCTTGGACACCTCCTATTACCTGTTGTTTGATAGACAGCTGTCCTTGCGATTCGTATTTGCTTGCTCAGGTGTTGCTTCACGTCGTTGATGCTCCACTGTTGTTGGGGGTTGGCACATGCTTAATGGTGGAGATGATCATGACTTTAATTACAGTTCTTAATTAAATGCTGGGAGTAGATATAACTAATGTAGAGGAATAAGTGGGTAATAGTTGAGATATGGTTATTATCCCGCCTCCCTGTGTTCACCTAGGACCTGAGTTCTTGACACCTGTTCCGAAACTGAGCGTGCTAACCACATGTGGGGTGAATGGGAACCCCTATCGCTTAGTAACTGATTTCAAAGTACTGTTCTAGGGGCCACAAACTAGTTAGAGCTTTATATGTTACATGTACTTATGACTTGTATGCCATGTATGAGATGTTTATTACCTGTTGCTCGATGAGCGTTTATTACTGTTACGTAGATGCGGCACTCTGTCACGGGAATATATTGTCTATGGCCTCTTCTCGCGTGACAAGTGCATGCAAAGTCAAGGTCCGTACGAGCATTAGCTATACCTCGTAATGGTAGATCTTTTGGGTGCCCCCATGTACTTGCTTTGAGTATGGGAAAGCATCGTGTCTGAAGACCTGCCGACATACCGATGGGTGTATGTTAATTGATTTGAAAAAAAGGCGGAAGTGCATGTGGAAACTTTGGTGCACCCCTGCAGGGTTAAATCTTTTTGAAAAGCCGTGTCTGCGGTTATGGACGACTTGGAACATAGTTTCTTGATCATAGACCACTACAACTAAAGTTTAATATTATAATTTGACTTGGATCTGGTATGACTAGTAAGTTGGATAACCACTATGGAAAGAATGAATAAAACTGCCAACTATGTGAGTTTCCTCGGCGGGACTTCCTCGATTGGTCTCGAGGGGGAAATACTAGGATGGGTATGTTTGGTGGTAGTATCTGGTTGGTTCCGCATAGGTCTTTCTTATCTCTCTCTCTCTATGATAGCCGTCAGTTGTATCGAGTCTCTATAGGTTATTTAGTGCATGCTTCACTACCACTTTATCCCACCATATCTATGTAGGCGAGAGCTGTCGAATTGTAAAACTCGCCATGTACTGGCCTCAGTACTGACCGCTCTCTTTTTCCTTTGCCCTTTGTCGGCACCCCTTTTCTTTAGAAGGTTTAAGATCGACGTCGTTAGCAGGGTTACCATTCCGGCTTGGCCCGGGCAGGGATATGGACGCCATTGGTTATTCTTCAGGACTCTTAGCTCAATTTGTATATTATCCATACTCGGATGTGTATCGTTTTCAAGGTGATTTGGATATTTGTACTATATATCTATATTATTGACTCGTTGAGTTGTTCTTGTATATATATGTTCTGTGGTCTCCATCGCGGACTATTGTGTAATGGTATTACCTCGTTTTCCACCCGCATGCAAGTGCCTGGTGGGCATCTTTGAATCGTTTCTATGTGGGTTTGGCGGGAATAGCTGAAACTTGCATAGGGTGGATTCAAGGGTGTTACAAAGTGGTATTAGAGCCGATCCTCATGGTTACACGGGTGTGTGCGGGTCAGCGGCGGACATGTGGAGCATGGCGCGTGTGGCCCAGAGTGGACATGGCATGGCACATGTGCAGGCATTGGACGCGTAGATGTGTTCCAAGAGGGGACGTTCCTGGCTTGTGGTTGATTGACAAGGGCGTCGATCTTATAATTGTGGGTGTATGTGATATCCTGGCGCATGGCTTAATAGGATTGATAGTATAACCATGTCAACAAGTTGCAACTTATTTTCCGGAAGCTCATCTGCAAAGAACTGTGAGGTTAAGCATGCTTGCCCTAGAGCAATTTGAGGATGGGTGACCGACCGGTAAGTGGGTACCGGGTGCGCACGAGTGAGGACAAATTGCACAGAAAAGACTAGTGTTGGTCTGTGGGGTTAGTCTAGAGATCCTATTGAGCTGCCAGGAGTGACAACCAATGCTCCGGAGAGGCCAGGGTGTTATACATACCATAGCAATAAATTAGATGGAGCACGCCTCTACTATCCAATTTATGACAAAGAATTATTTGCATTGGTTGAGTTTTTTTAGTTTGGCAACATTACCTTCGGCCCAAAGAGTTCATTATTCACTCTGACCATGATTCGTTGAAGTATCTAAAGTGTCAAGCCAACTTGAGAAAAAGGCATGTGAAGTGGATTGAGTTTATGGTGTCCTTTCCTTACATTTTGAAATACAATAAGGGCAAAGATAATGTAGTTGAGCATCTTTTTTCCCACAAAACACAATCCTACTTACGTGCCTTGAGATAAACGTTTTGGGTCTTGATGATATCAAAGATTTGTATCCTTATGACCCCTTCTTTGGCCTAATATTTGAAGTGTTCCGTTCACAAGGGATTTGATAACTTCTATTTGCATAACAGATTTCTTTTTAAGCAAAATAAAATTTGCATTCTGATGCCGTCTCTCCAAATTTTGCTACTCCAAGAGGCTCACGGAGGAGGCTTGATGGGTCACTTTTGCCGTGACAAGACATATGACATGTTGTCCACACACTACTTTTGGATGAAGATGAAGCGCGATGTGAAGCGACATGTCCAACGATGCACAATGTGCTTACAAGCTAAGTCTAAGTCCAACCCCTTTAGTATTTATACTCCTTTGCCTATTCCTTATGCACCATGGTAGGATATAAGAATGGACTTTGTGTTAGGATTACCTATATCAAAACATGGGCATGATTCAATATTTGTTGTTTTTATCGCTTTTCAAAAATGTCTCATTTCATTCCATGCCATAAGACCGACCATGCTTCACACGTTGCCAATTTTTTTTAGGGAAATCGTCCATCTTCATGGTGTTCGAAGGACAATAGTATCCGATCGCTATGTCAAGTTCATGAGCTACATGTGGAAGACATTATGGCCAAGCTAGGAGTGACGCTTCTATTATCCTCCGCCTCACATCCTCAAACCGATAGCCAAACCAAGGTTGTCAACCGAAGTCTTAGTACTCTTCTTCGAGTGTTTATAAAGAAGAACCTCAAGAATTTGGAAGAATGCATCCCTCATGAGTTTTCCTACAATCATGCTAAGCACTCCACAACCATGAAGATTCCATTCATGACTGCCTACGGTTTAGAGCCTATGGCCGTGCTCGAGATCCTATCACTTCCACTTCATGAGGCACCACCATGTACATTGATAAGAGAGCCAAACAAATGAATAAACTCCACATAGAGACAAGAGCTACAATTGATCAACAAGTACTTTGTCAAGAAACAAGGATCAACAAGGACATGAAGGACATGATATTTGCAGAAGGTGACCTCATATGGCTACATATCTAAAAAGACAACTCCCCCAAATAGAGAGACTCTAATATCAAACCTTGAGGTGATGGTCCATTCAAGGTCCTCAAAAGAATCAACTATAATGCCTACATAATCGACATCCCCACATCCACGTACCTCGTGAGCAACACTTTCAGTGCGGTGGATCTTATACCATTTCATGGAGACAAGGAAGATCAAGAGTCAGGAACGACTCTTTCCCAAGGGGTGAGCTGATGCAGCCCATCCTACGGACGACTCTACATCAATAGGACCAAGTCCCCTAAGTGGACCGATGACTCAAGCCTGAGCCAAGCTCCTCCATGATAAGGTGAGCTTGCTCCTCTTTATCTATGACTTCGATACACCCTTGGATGGATTGGTACTTCATACCAATACTCTTTGTATCCTTAGACATGATTCCCATGATCTAAAATAAGAGAGATCGCTAAGTCAACATGGAACCGAAGCTTAGCAACATAAAGAAGCTTTAGAGGATTCGGTGACTTCTTCGGTCTAGACCTGGTACACTGGCCTCCACACCGGCCAAGTCGGCACCAGCACTAGTCCACCGACCCCTACATCGAACCAGTCCAGGTGTACACATGAAGCCAAACATGTGCCATTTTCGGTCCACCAAAACCTAGACTGAAGGATCTGGTCCCCTGGCCGGTCACCACCGAACCCCACCGAAAATGGCATCTAGTACTGATTCAGTTACCATCATGTCCTTCACCCGGTCTCTACCGAACAGTCAGTGCCCAACCTAGTCCCACTAACTTGAGACCGAAAACTGCCTATCTACACACAGAGTAAGGGGTTTGATGCCTAGGAATATTCCGCTCACCTAATACTTCACCACTAGCACTATAAATAGCCCCTAATTCCCTCTTGCTCTTTAGACTTGATAGTAGAACTAGAAAACCCTAAGAGAGAATCTAGTTTGTTATCACCTTCCTTTGGAAATTATACTATCTCGACCTCTTTGGATTTTTCCCATGGCATCCGACTTGTACAAGACCTTCCATTTGATTTAGCTCTATGTGAAGTTGTCAGGATCCTCACCAAAGATTGTATTCCTCTCCAACTAGGATTGATAGAGAGCTTTGTTCTATACCGATCCTTGAGATTGTATTGGGCCGGTAGCCACCCGAATGAGCCAACAACATGTATTGTATTTTGTGTTGTGTGTGTTCGCCAAGTTCTTCGCCATGTGTGAGTTCGATTTCATCTTCCTCTTCCTCTTCCCTCGTGAATCCCTTCTTTCCCTCGAGAACCATGAAAGATCAGGCCAACATGTGGCTTACCCCACAACACAATGAATATATTATAAAGATGAAAAACTGAGTACTAGAAGTTCATGATAGACCTCGTGAAGGTGACGAGAGATGGTAACATGCAGTTGGTTACAATAAAATTTCACTCTTTTTTAGTGCTCTGCTTCTTCAACTACCAGTTATCCACCAACTTGCTTAGATAAGTGAATAAAATCATCAACATTACCGATAGTTGCCAAAGATCTCTTATTCAATCGCGAATATTTACATCTTAATTTTTTTGACACCTTAGAGCACCTCTATCATCCCCTTCAAAATAAATGTTAAACTAAAAGTACTATCACAGCTTCTTACAACCCCTCAAAACAGGGTGTGAGCAGACCCCCAATATGTCTCACAATCCAAAAATTATTAGGACCTCCTAAAATCCTAAGTAGGACTCCAATATGGCTCACTATTTTACACACTAATAGAACATATTAATTGGTTACATCACTGTATTTTTTTCAAAACTTTTAAGGGAGATTCTAGGCGTCCCCGGGGATGGAAACTTTCCATCCAACGGGTCCCCATCCGTCACATCAAGGCAGATCAATGGTCCAGATCTTCACATCCTTCATCCCACTTTTGCTATATTTGTCGAGATTTTGTTATATTGTAGCAAAAAATGGTTCGCCAAGAAAATAGAACAAAAAATACTGTTCGCGCCGGAGACCTCGCCGGAGACTTTGTAGCAACAGTTTTGTTCTAATGTAGCAAAACCGACCTTGCCTGAGACTTCCGTCGGGAGACCTCACGAGAGACCTTGTAGAAAAAAATGTTGCGCTATTGTAGAAAATCCGCAAAACATGTGTATCAACAAGAATTAGCAACTAGCAAAAAACTGACATCGTCGGTGGCTTGTTAGCAAAAAAAATTAGGCTATAGTAGCAAGACCGACTTTTCTAGAGACTTTCGTTGAAAATACCATAGCAAATACTTTGCGCTATTGTAGCAAAAACATAGAACATAGGAAAAAATTGCTACTATTGTAGCATCATGTTGTAGAAAAATCTTCAAAACGCATCCATTGGTTGGTAGCATCGTGACCCTTCATTTGTAGCAATGATGACCACTTCTTGTAGCATCGCCGTCCATGCCTATGTAGCACCATGACATGGATCCACAACAAACACCGACGACCACGCAGGGCATGCCTTGCATCAGAGGGGTGGTGCACCAAGGGAGAAGCAGGGTGGCTCGCCAAAACCTAGAGGTTACGATGGTGGACATGTGTAGCACCCCGGGTAAAACCACTATTAGAAAATTTCTTGTTGTTTTGTTTTGTGTATCATCATGATAGCATGATCATGTCATTGTGCCACATTGCATTTAAGCACCCTCATGATTGCATTCATATTATTTGCCAAAAACTATTTTATAAAAGCCTCTCTTGGTTTCCTAAATAACCACCGCCTTCATTTCAAATAACAAAACTCATGCGTTTCCGGATATATTTATTTGTCTAAAACTATTTGTAAAATCTTTTATTAAAATAAAACAAACCAAATGTTTTAAATAAAATAATTGTTTCAGGGGAGGCAGTCGTAGGCCAGGCCTAAAATCAGCCCATAGCCACCTAGTACCCAATATAAAAAACTCGAGCCCCAAACCCTAGATAACCCTAACACTAGACGCACGCCCTACCTAGTCCCACCCTAGCCGATGCCGCCGCTTACCCTAACCCTAGCGGCGCACAACACCCACATCGACATGCTTCCACCCTGCACACACCCAGTAAACACAACCACCACACAACACGGACACAACACACACGATCACTTCTTCTCTGCTGCCCAATCATGTCTCGGGCAGGTATTTGATCAGGTGCCTTTTTGTTTGTTTGTTTGTCTGCTAGAGTTCCTGATGCCTAGTTATCGTCAAGACATAAAGAACCCGAGGGCCTCGACAAGATATTCTTCACCGCTGGTCGTGTGTGGATGTCGAAGTACCAAGGTCTACTTGTCGATATGTACTGAGAAGGGGAACCAACGCGGATCCTGGGGATCACTGATAGTCGGAAGCCAGTATCCCGAGATCGATGACATGGAATAGAATACTAACAAACCCGAAGATCATCATAATGGAACTTCAAGGCCTCCTTCACAGATCTCAAGTTCTCCTTCGTCGAACTCCAAAGCCCCGATCCCGAGGATGCGAAGACCGATCCCGCCGAACCCGAACCCTCGGAACCCAAGATCGCCGAAACCCATGTGTGACCCCTTTCCGAGCCCCATATTTTTATAATACATGATATCAACTTGTCGCATATAATTGTACATGCTTTCATACATATTTGTGTGGTTTGGGGGTATTATGTTGATTTACCTCATAATTAAATATGGAGACCATCTGCGGGCTTTTTTAGTCTTATATTGATCCATTTAATTTGTGTAGCGAACCAATGACATATTTTGCCTTGTTAATACAGGATCTAAATTGCGGTGTATCTAACAACATGAACCACCTAATTAATTTTCGAGACCCAGTTCCGCTTAATATTGCCTAGTTGCATCACACCTTTGCCATGTCATGCATCATACATGCATCATGCCCGGTCTTCTGTCGTAGTATTAAATAGTGCATCTGGTGTTTCTTTTCGTGCTTTGCTTATTCAAGGATTAGGCTGGTGATTTGATGCGAGTGCCGACCCGATCTTCGATGAACCTTCAGAAATGTTCCCCAGGCGAGCATTCTGTCTTTCCACCTATTTTGCATTTATAGTCTTTACTTCCTCCTGTTGATCTACTACTACCTATTTCGCGATGATTTAGTCATTTCGTACCCGTTATACCCCTTGCAGCCTATATTGCCTTTGACACCTTCTATTACTTGTTTCTTGGTAGACAGACAGCCTTGTGAGTCGTAGTTGCTTGCTCAGGTGTTGCTTCATGTCGTAGATGTTCCACTGATGTTGGGAGGGTTGGCGCATCCTTAATGGTAGAGATGATCATAAATTTAATTACAGTTTAATAATTAATATTAAAAGTAGATAATTAATGCAGAGACACATGTGGGTAATAGTTGAGATCTAGTTATTATCTTGTCCCCCTGTGTCCACCTAGGACCCGAGTTCTTGACACATGTTCCAAGACTGGGCGCGCTAAACACATGTAGGGTGTATGGGCACCCCTATCGGCTTAGTATCTAATTTTAAAATACTGTTCTGGGGACCACAAACTAGTTCGGGTTTTATACGTTACTACTGTACCTATGCCATGTATGAGATGTTTATTACATGTTACTCGATAAGCATTTATTACTGTTGCGTAGGTGCGACACTCTGTCATGGGAATATATTGTCTATGGCCTCTGTGTGTGGAAACTTTGGAGCACCCCTGCAGGATTAAATCTTTTCAAAAAGTCATGCCTGCGGTTTTGAAAGACTTGGAGCACAGTTTCTCGATCATAGATAACTACAACTAAAGTTTACTATTATATATTGACTTGTATATGATATGACTAGTAAGTTGGATAATCACCATGGAAAGAATGAATAAAACTGTCAACCGTTTGTCTTTTTGTCGGCAAGACTTCCTTGTTTGGTCTCAAGAGGGAAATACCAGGATGGATATATTTGGTGGTAGTATCAGGTGGTTTTCACATAGGTCTTTCTTATCTCTCTCTAATAGACGACAGTTGTATCGATCCCTATAGGTTGTTTAGTGCATGTTGCGCTGCCGCTTTAGTCCATAATACCTATGTAGGCGAGAGCCACCGAATTCTAAGTCTCGTCGTGTACTGGTCTCGATACTGACTGCTCTCTTTTTATTTTGCCCTTTTCTGACACCCCTTTTGTTTGAGCAGGTTTTGAGATCGACGTCGTTAGTAGGGTTATTCTTCCGACTTGGCCTGGGTAGGGTTATGGACGTCATTGGTTATTCTTTAAGGCTCTTAGCCCCATTTTCTTCTTATCCATACTCGGATGTTGTATCGTTTTTAAGGTGATTTGGATCTTTGTACTGTATATCTGTATTCTTGACTCATGGAGTCGTGTTGTATATATTTGTTATGTAGGTTCTATTATGGACTAATGTGTAATATTATTACTTTGTTTTCCACCCGCATGAAAGTGCCTGGTGAACACCTTTGAATCGTTTCTACCGGGTTTGGCAGGAATCGCTAAAACCTGCATAGAGCCGATCCGAGGGTGTTACAACATGGCAGTGCACGCGAGCGGAGATGGCAACCACAACCGGCGGTAGCACCACCGCACGGGGTAGCATAACCCATCTATGGTACGGGCTATCAGCCATGGCGTGCATGTAGAGAACAGAGAGAATATAGGGAGCGACAGGAGTCGTGGTCGAGCGGTGGCATCGGCCGTCGTGGGACAGCGGGAGCGCAGGGTCGTGGGACATAGGCAAGCACGGCGATGCTACGCGGGGGTCGAGAATGAGGGAACGCGCAACATCTGGAAGCATAGAGTTGTGCGACGGCAGTTGCCATGATGAGGCAGCGACAGTAGCCCATCAGGGATAGTGACGCGACGCAAGTCGATGAGGAATTAGAGTGTTGGGAAGGAGTATCGTATGTCGGGGCCACCGCGCGTGTACACGGAAGGAGCAACCTGGGGGAACATTTTCATTTTCCAACTTATAAATACATTTTTTACAAATCTATGCACACGAACACCATGTGTACGACTCTTGCACGCCATCGAATCAAACTGTCCGCACTTGAACCTGTGAGCGTCCGGGCGCGCGTCATCCATAAATCATATAAAAAGGATCATGTGTATAGCAATACTAAATTTTTAAGGGTATATTTGATAGCCTGAATAGGCTATCTTTGCTCATACAAGATGAGTCCACCTGCGTCCATCATATACAAGTGTATTTTATTTGGTGCATTCGGAAGGTTGTATGACATGAGATATGCTCAATTGAGATCATATCTGGTAGGTCATGTCTATTGAGCCATGCTAGCTAGCTATCAAAAAGTAATCGAGTCCCTGGATAAAACTATTAAATGCAACCAGGTTCCTAGAAGTTGACAGCACCGCTGCTGGAGAGAGGAGCCGCTGCAGCTGCCAGGATGCCGAGCCCCTCCTTCCCCGCCACCGCGAGGCCGAGCTCTGACTCGACGTGCACCGCCAGGAGGCCACACCTCTGCAGCTCAGACTGGACGTGTGCCGCTAGAGACGGGGACATGAATGGCGGAGCTCACCGGGGACGGTGACGTTAGAGCTTTCTAGAGACGGGGATAGGAAACAACAGAGTTCACCGAGGACAGGGAAGGGATGAGGGAGGGAGATGGCGATGGGGAAGCGTGTCTCCAGGAGCATGTAACGCGTTATGCGGCGATGGGGAAATGAGGTCGCATGCCTTGACCCCTATCGGGCAGCAGTGAACACGTCATACACGCGGGGATAAGCTACGCAGTGTCGAGTTGTGAAGCTCGATTCGAGCTTCCCAATCGGGCAGGACTCGGGTTTTTTCTTCACAAGAGGTGGACACGACCTAATGAAATCGGCCTAAGTTACCAAATAGCAGAACATGGGATGAGGGGAGAATTTCCAATCACACTCTAAGAAGTCATTTGGTATCCTGCACATTGGTTGGTAGATTGTATGAGGAGAGAAAGATGCTCTTTTTCTCACGCAACCAAACAAGAGAGGATAGAGAAAAACGGTCCGTCCGATTTTCAAAGCACCCTGGGGGCAGGCTGGAGGACAACGTCGGAATTAGGTGTTTCTATGGGGCAGGCCAGCGCGAGCTACGAAGAGGGAAAGATTCCCTTACTTTCCGTGCCAGATTGCATGGCTCTCTTACAGCTTATGCAAGAAGCCGCCACAACCAAACACCCTATTGAGAATCTCACCAATCCTACCTACCACCATGCATGCTACCAAACAACTCCACAACAATGTTTTCTGTATTTTTTTGCTAAACAGACTCCTAAAGGTACCAACATGAGTTCTTTGTAAGCCTGCCTTCATGCCAATGCCAAAATGCACCATAAGAGCACCTCCACTCGTTGGGCGTTCCCAGGCCAAATCCGACGCTATTTACCGCCGGACGGAGCTAGTTTTGGGACTAGGAACGCACAGTTTTCCATTCGCATTCCTAGGCCAAGTTACCGCATTCGGCCAAAACTTAATCAAATTCGACGAAATTTAAACAAATATAGGCGATTTCATTAAATTATAGGTGAGTTGCATACATATTATGTCAAAATCGGACATATACCCGAATTTTTACTTTATTAGGCTAAAAAAACATATTACTAGTTGATGCCGATGTTGATGCCGCCGGTGCGCTCGCCGTCGCTCACATGCCGAAATTACGGTAGAACACCATGTAGTCGGGGTCGGCCTTGCCATCGTCGTCGTCATCACTCTGCGGCTGCGGGGGGCGCGAGCTGCCATCGCCGGCGTCGCCGTACCACCACGGCGGGGACGAGGGGTCGGTGTCGTCGTCGTCGAGAACGACGAGCGGCACGCCCTGGTAGGCAAGCTCGTGGCGAAGCCTGGCCTGGCGCTCGGCCTCCTCCTCCTCACGCCGAACCCTGATGGACTCCTCGTGCTCCCAATTCGCCATGGACTAGGCGAGGAGGTCCGGCTCTGGCATCAGCGATGGCAGCACGTCCTACATAGATTGCTCCATCGCCATCTTGACAGCGAAGGAGTCCTCGTCGATAGGGACCGCCCAGTCGGCCAGCGCAGGTGAACACGGCCGGTCGGCGGTGGCTACGCGCGGGGCTCATTGATGATGATTCCCTGTGATCTCGTCCTCGACAGCGGATGCGCCGGAGTGTTGGCCTCCCGCTTCACGGGCTGGAACGCCTCGCCAGCGGCTCGCGATGACTGTGTCGGCGCGGAGCCGGACGAGCGCGAGGCCGAGGCGGCCGAGGACGAGGAACTGCTGAGGCTACCCATCCTCTTGGGAAGCCAGTTCGACGGAGGGGCGTGCCTCGCCCTTGTCGCGGGCGCCAGCGAGGGCGGGAAGCCCAGCCTCAGGCGGTTGCCGGCGTGGATGTGCTCTAGGACAGCGGTGAGCGTCCATCCCGGTTTGCTCCACCATCGACGGCGCCCCGCCGCGTTGTTGCGCTTTGGCAGCGATCCTGGAGGGCCTTCATGGGCGGCGAGTTCCCGGAGCCGACGCTCGGCGAAGAACTGCTCCGAGTATGCTAAGTTACCGAGATTTTCGGCGAGCTCCAGGGACTCCATCGCCGCGATGGCGGCCTGGATCTCCTCCACCATCTCGTCGTCCTCCGGAACCGGCGGCGGAGACACCGGTATGCCGCCGATGCTGAGCTTCCAGCCAGGCAGGCAGCGGAAGTCCGGCGGTGCCATGTAGCCGGCGTCGTGGAGCATCCGATCCTCCCACGACTGGAGGGTGTGCCGGCTGAAGCCGTTGGCCGCCGCGGGATCGCCTGGGTACCTCTCCGCCATTTCTTTCTCACCGAGAGCTTCTTCTTCTCGCTGGAGATGGAGTTCATGGGGGGAGTGGGGAGGAGAGTGTGTGCTCTGAGCCAGCGAGGGCGCCGCCTTTTATAGGCCGAAATGGGCGGCGAAGGCGGGAGGGTTGTAGCGGTGTGGGCGGAAAAAGGGAAACAGCGGGAATGCAAGGCGGTGGTGACGCGCCATTACGGCGAGGCGTGGTCGACGAGATGGACAGTTGTTGCCCGACGGTCTGTCACGGGAGCCGAGGCGGAGGGATGACGATGACTCGGCTTACAGTCGCTGACTGGGCGGGTTCACGTACGGAGCCGTTTTTTCGCCGATTTTGCTTCGTCCGATGTTCCCAGAACATTCCTGACACGTCGGAATCCGCCTAGGATCACCGGACGAAAGTTAAACCAAATTCAAACGAAACCAACGTCCTAAAAACATAACTAAACCATTTTTCGGCCGGATAAAAAAATCACCCTAAAACGACATGCTCTAAGCTTCGCAAACCGGGTTCCACGGAGCCCGTGAGCCATCACATGCCTCAACACTCACTCGTCACTCCCTACATCTACATGTGTCGCTTGTTTACTGGGGAGTAAACCGTATCAGCGGTCCTAATTCTTTGTCGGTATTTTCACTTTGGTCTAAATCTTTGAAATTGCATATCCAGATCCTAAATCTTTTGTAAGTGATTCACCCGAGGTCATATTTTGCTCTGGTCGCTTTGACATGTCTATGTGACGCTTTGATCACTGCCACGTCTGCAGTAGGGTCCATAGAAGTACTAACTGGGCATACACATTTCCAAAAAGACCCCTAGTCCCCACGAACACGTGTCCGCTAAGGTTCCCTCAGCCGCCGCGCGCCCGGCCGTCTCCGTGCGCCGGCCGTCTCTGCTATGCCCCCTTGGCCGCCTTCCCTTCCTCTGCCGCTGCTGCCTCGTCCTTGCTATAGGAGCTACGTCCCAGCTCGTTGCTGAACAATGGCGCTCTTCTGATGCCACACCGACCGGCTCCGACCTCGCGCATGTATGTGAAGAATACAAACAGCTACGAGTTCTGCCCTGTCTATGCATGCGTAGATGCCCAATCCAGAACAAGCTTATCCCTAGTCAGTTGGTGTCTTGATGTCGTTCTTCTAGTACTCAAGCATAGCTCCTAAACCATACTCCTTTCGTTCAGCTTTGGAGTACCTGTAACATGTCTGTGAAATGGCCAAAACGAGCAACGGCTGGAACCCACACCCAGGTCAGGAGTACGTACGGTCGCAACACGCATGCCGACGAAGCACATGGAGGGCATGAGCAGGGCTCGGCGCAGGCCTAAACGCTAGCGAGACACACTGCGGCCACGAGAAGGGCTGGAACAAGCACGCCTACACGCTACACACCAGCACGACGCGCACCATAAAGCAACACGACGCTCGAAAAATGCACATGCCGGCAAGGCGCACATTGACGTCGGCCACGACCAGGGATACAACAAGCAGGCCAGGGATGTGCACGCGCGGAGCCGCAGACACAACAAGCAGAGGGGCGTAGCGGAGACTGCCGACGCACGGAGACGGACGGACGCGCGGCGGCGGCCGGAACCTTAGCGGGCACGCGCATCGCGGGGACTAGGGGCCTTTTTAAAAATGTGTATGCCCAGCTAGTACTTCTACTGGACACTACTGCTGACGTGGCAAGCGCCACATAGACGGGTCAAAACTATCACAGCAAAATAGGACCTCGGGTGAATCAGGCCATGGCCAACGCTCCTACGTGGACCGCTGCCCCGCAGATGTATGTCAGAAAGAGAGCTGATGTGGAGGAGAGAGTAAAAAGACTACTGCTTGCAGACACAAACAGAATCCTCGGCAAGAAGCGGCCGCTTCCTGGAAAAGCTTAGGAAAAGTGGCAGACCTGTGTGCGGTGCCGGTGTGAGAAGAAGTAAGAGAGAGAATAGAAAATGAAGAAAGGAAGAAAGCGTGGGTCCTATGAAGCTATAGCTGATGAACGGTGGTTTTAGGAGTGTGTCAGAGTGAGGCCATAGCATGGTGCTGCCTCCATTAGTCATGCCCTGACTTATGAAAAATTTAGAATCCGAATATATAATTTTAAAAATTTAGAATCAAAGTGAAGGTATCAATAAAAAATTAGGACCGCCGGTGCGGTTTACTTTTACTGGGACGGATGGGAAAAGGAAAAAAAAAAACGCCTGACTGAGAAGTGACGAGAGACTCCGTCAACCCCTGGACTCGCCCCCAGTCCCCCATATTCCCCGTCCGCCGGCTCCGATCCGCCGCCGCCGATGGCTGCCTCGGACGGCTCCCCTTCAGGCCGACAGGTGCCTCACCTCCGCCTGGCCGTGCCGCCGCGGCTCGCCGCCCACCCCTCCTTCCGCTTCCCCTCCACGCCCCTCCCCACCCCATCCAAGACGCGCCTCGCCGCCGGCGCCGGCGCTTCCCCCTACGCCGCCGCGCTCCTCCGCCTCCTTGCGCTCCACTCCCTTTTCCTCCTTGCTCCCGCTGCCCGAGCGCTACCCTCTCTGCCCCACCTTTTCCTGCTTCCGCCGCTCCTCGCCATCCTCTCGGCCGTGGCCGTCGCCCTCATGCCCACCGCCTCCAAGAGCCAGCCCCACCCCTTCCCGGCGCTCCGCCACCTCCTCCGCCCCGCCCTCTTCCTAGCGCTATCCCTTCTCCTCCGCCTCGCGTCCCTCCGCCTCCTCCCCTCCCCGGGTCTCGTCGTCCTCGCAGACTCCGCCGGCATATTGCTCGCCCGCGCCCTTAACCGTCCCTCCCGCCGCCGCGTTATCTCCGTCGCCGCCGCCTCCCTTTCGCTTGCAGCCATATCGCCTTCCCACTCTGTGCTTCTCGCGCTCCCCTTAGCTTCCGGCCTCCTCTCCTCGGCCGAGCACTCTACATCTGCGCGGCATGTCATCCGTAGCCGCCACGCCCGTGTGGCAGTGTTTGCCCTGGCCGCCGCCTTCCTCTCCGTGCCAGCACTTGTGGGCCTCTTCTTTCTCGGTGGCAGTGGCACTAGCGAGGGTGCTGCAGCTGTGCCGATTGGCCAGCTCTGGTGGCTGCTCCTTAACGCTGCCGTCTTTGGCATGGCGTTGGGGCGACGGCAAGCCTATGCCAACAGTAGCACCAGGCCAAGCATGAATTTTGCAATGACGTTTGTGTGCACAGTTGTGATGGAGCTGGTGTACTACCCAAAGCTATCCTTGCCGGGCTTCTTAGTTTGTGGGTTCCTGTTGTGGATCGCCAGCAGGGAGCTGGCTCCTACTGGGTACGTTGAGCTTGGGAGCACAGACGCGTCAGAGTCAGTGTATGAGGCAGTCATGGGGCCAGTCCGGCATATCCTTAGTGAACGCAAGTCCAGGAAGATTGCTGCTTTTCTGTTGATCAACACAGCTTACATGTTTGTCGAGTTTGCCAGCGGTTTCATGAGCGACAGCCTTGGGCTGCTGTCTGATGCTTGCCATATGTTATTTGATTGTGCAGCTCTGGCAATTGGACTATATGCGTCATACATTGCAAGGCTGCCTGCAAATGGACTGTATAACTATGGAAGGGGCAGGTTTGAGGTGCTATCTGGGTATGTTAATGCAGTGTTCTTGGTACTTGTTGGGGCACTGATTGTGTTGGAGTCGTTTGAGAGGATACTTGAGCCTCGGGAGATATCAACCAGTAGCCTTTTGACAGTTTCAGTTGGTGGACTTGTCGTAAATATCATTGGATTGGTTTTCTTTCACGAGGAGCACCACCATGCGCATGGTGGTAGCTGTTCTCATTCCCATTCACATTCTCATTCACATGATCATGGCCATGAAGACCACCATCATGATCATGTTCATCAGAGTGTTGATCATGAGGAGAAGGCATGTTCTGGTCATCATGGAGACACAAATAAGAGCCATCATCATAATCACCAACATGATAGTAATAGTGTAGAGAGTCATCACAGTACCTCCATGGAGAACACCAGTAGTCAACATAATCACCACGGCTGTAGCCACGAGCATCATCACCATGGCCATATGGAACATCACCAGCAGAGTGGAGATTACGCTCATCAAGATTGCAGCAACATCAGCAGTGAGCAAGGACTTCTTGAGATTCCACTGAGAAATATGGACTCTCATTGCTCAGAATCGCAGTCTTGTAATGTAGAATTGGATTCGCCAGAAACTGCAAACCATGTCAAGCCGGCAAACCGCCGCCGGCACATCGACCATAACATGGAAGGTATCTTCTTACATGTCCTAGCTGACACAATGGGAAGCGTCGGTGTTGTGATATCAACCTTACTGATCAAGTACAAGGGGTGGCTCATAGCAGATCCCATTTGCTCTGTATTCATTTCAATAATGATTGTAGCTTCTGTCCTTCCATTGTTGAGGAATTCTGCAGAAATTTTGTTGCAAAGAATTCCAAGGAGCCATGAGAAGGATTTGAAAGCAGCATTGGGTGATGTTATGAAGATTAAGGGTGTGATTGGGGTCCATGATGTTCATTTGTGGAACTTAACAAATACTGATATTGTAGGCACTTTTCATCTTCGTATATCAGCGGAAGCTAACAAATCTGTCATAAGAGAAACCGCTTCACAAATATTTTATGAAGCTGGGATTCAAGATCTGACTATTCAGATCGAATGCGTCAAAGGATAGCAGCAGTTTGTTTGTATACCGACACTTGTAGGTAGTGTGTTAGGATTTTTGCATACAGCAAATATGTCTGTAGTGCTTCATTCAGGAGCCATTATTTTTATGTATCGCTTAAAGGAAATTGAATTACAATATAGTTTTGCAAATTCATTTTCTCTTAGTTGTGCAGTTCTAGTTCAGCAATTTTGACTTCAGAATACTTTTGGTAAACTGACCATGACCAATCACAGCTTCACTCTGAATTTCTGATATGTATTTTGTGACGAACTGTACCTGTGCATTCTCTTACTTGGACATTCTTTTAATAGATTAATAGATACAATTATACAAGGGTTGGTATTGTATGCTGTAAGAATCAGAGGATACTTTATGTTCACTACTTAGCCAATAATGACATAAATCTCCCTGTATGAATCTGTGAACTGCTACAAAGAATGGGTTTATTTTTTGCCTTTGCTTGATCTGTTTTCTCTAACACAGATTTTGTACTGTTTGAAAATTATGTAAGACCATACATGTTCACTTAAGTCTTTGCCGTCTTTTATAGGATACTCGCTTCAGTTGAGAACTGTATCTTTGCTGAAATACATTCTTCTATCTTCAATAACTCCAAAAGTACTATTGGGAATAAGCCTGCCCGTAAATATACAAACAAAATATAACATAAACAAGTCGTTTATGTTTGGACAATGTGGTTTCGTTTGATTAAGTGAAATCGAGAGGTGGCCCTCCTTTTCTCTAAAAAATAAAAAAATACAAGTGTTGCATTGACTTGTTGTATCTACTTTACAATGTTTCATCTGTATTGACATACTTGTTTTTCTTTTTATGCTGAGGGACGTATAGAATTCCAATTTACAGAAGCTTTATTCCTCTTGACGATAGTCTAAGCCAGCTCCATATTGCCATGCTTCAAGATACCGTTTCCACTGATATCTGTTCCTTGGCGGCAAAGATTCAACCCAAGTCCTTTACAAATCGAGAAAATAGAAATCATCTCAAAATGCAGGCAGGTTGCACATATGGTATTGGAATGTGAATTTGCGACCATTAGAGAATAAACAACTCAGTTGTACCTAATAGCTGGATCGATAAAGCTAGAAAGGAATGTGTAGTAACCAAGCATCCCAAAATGGCTTGACCAGTTAAGGATGACTCCAAGTCCAACCTACAAGAAAGCAAGGGAGGTGTGAAAAAATACAAAGATGGATGAAAAATAGACTCTAATGACCAGGAATGGATTGCAAAGCCAACACAGGCTCGCCTAGAGCTCGAAGCCTGACGTGAAAATCATAGTTCGAAAAAGAAACAGAGTGATAAAAAAAAGGCCTACCTGCTTAAATATTGAAGGCAAAATTTGTGGCCGACTGAGCATTACTAGGCCCAGTGTTTTCACCAGAGGTCCAAATTGTATTACATCCTACAGATGCACAGTAAATATAAATGCGTGATGTTTCTTATTTGCCAGGTATCACAATGTCGAAGTACCAACCTGGAGAAATGGCCGAAGTACTGGATTCCCAAGTTTCTGGCATTGTAGAAAATAATATTTTAATAAGATAAGTGATCTGAAAATATTGTATCTTACGAAATAATTTACCTGCATCGACTGAAAATTAGCAAAGAGAAGATCATTAATAAAAGTTGGTGAAATATTTGTCTGCGGCCTTGTTGACATTGCTCTTTGGAACAACCATGATGCACTTAAATTTGGCTGCACAATCGATGAACAAGTGAGGTCCTGCTTCAAGTTTACATAAAGTACTATGAGACGTGACCACGAATCTAGGACTCTATGAAACACACTAACCATATAAGGGTTTAACAGCCTCAAACTATGTGCATCCAGGAAATCTCCTGAAACTGCCTCATATACACCTGCAGTTCCAAAACAATCTAGAGGGTGAAGTATGTGAAAGACTGAAAGGCAAGGAGAAATATTGTTTCTGTACAGATCTCGCATCATGTTCGTACAGAGTAAATTGTCTTGGATGTGTTGTATCATTGTGCAAGCACCTCGGCATGGGGAAACTAGGATGATTAGGCCTACAGCGAAAGAGTTCGCCATTTTGCTAGTAGCATGGAGAACTTGCTTATGTTGGGTCAACTTTTTTGGTCAGTAGCCTTTGGTCGATTTCAAATTGGCCACTTATGGAGTTGGACAATATTTAATGTCTTTGCAGACTGAAAAGTAGAGTTGATGGAACGTAGACATATGAAAATAGGCTGTACTGTTTCTGTGTTTTTACCCACAAATGCAAAGCTTGGATGTGGCTACGGACATGAATACTGGCATATAGTATGATACAGAGAGGAACTCTGCTCGTGCCTTTTTAGGAATGGCCGGTCCTAAGCCCGGTAAAGGAGGGTTGTGATTAGGGATGGCAGTTTGGTACCTTTAGGGGTACCCTCAATTTTAGTCTAGCTCAAAAAAATGTACTAGTTTTATCAAAAAGTGATGATTTGTCAAAACGTTCATTTTTTTGTACTAAAGAGGGTAAGGGTACCCTTTAGGATACCCCTGCCATCCTTAGTTGTGATAGGCATGATGAGCCAACATAAAAACCCGCCATTCCCATGGATATGAAATACACAGCATAAGCTTGTGGTGGCCGGCTTCCGCTTTCATACACGTGTTTTCTAGGACAAAGGTGCCAAAATCGCAAGAGCAAAGTGGTGGAAGCTGAGCAGACCTTTACTTAGAGGATAATCACGGAAGGAAGGAGGTGCGGATAACATGTGGGTAAAGATGGCAACTTTCATTCTGAACGTAGTTAGGGAGGTTCTTGGGGTGACAATACGCAAGAAACATGAAGCTAAATTCACGTGGTGGTGGAATGAGGATGTCCAAAAGGCTATCAAGGAGGAGTGCTACAAGAGTTGACACCGTGATAGAAGCATTTCGTCAAGAAGAATGCAAGGGGAGCCATGAATGAAACAAGGGGTGGGCCTATGACGAGCCATATGAGAGACTAGGCACAAAAATGAGGCAAAAAGGACATCTACAAGCTTTTAAAATTTCGCGAGAGGAAGACAAGGGACCTCAACCAAGTTAAAATGTTAAATGCACCAAGGACGAGGCTAATCGACTTCTAGTGAATGATGAAGAGATTAAAATCAGGTGGAGAGATTACTTTGACGGGTTGTTCAATGATGGGAACGGGAGAACTATGCCCGAGCTAGATGACTCCTTTGATTACACCAACAGGCGGTTCGTGCGAAGGATCCAAGAGCATGAGGTTAAGGAGGCCCTGAGACCTCTCCAGCAGCGGATTATACGCGCTCGGATAACATCCCGTTTAATTCGGTCCCCATGGGGACTCGAACCCGGGTGGGCTAGTTGCGCACTCGCTAGCCTTGCCACCAAGCCAGCGCTTGGTTCTCAAGATGCCCTGGAAACATGGCAATAGTATTGTTAACTAAGTTATTCAACCATATTTTTTGGTCAAACAAGATGCCCGAAGAGTGGAAGAAATATATATTACGTAGTACTTATTTTCATGAATAAAGGAGATATCCAAAGTTTTACTAATTAACGAGGAATTAAGCTTAGGTGCCATACTACGAAACTTTAGGAGATTGATTGAGCATCACTTGAGAAGATTGGCAAATGTCAATAAAAACCAATTTGGTTTTATGCCTAGGAGATCGACCACAAAGGCGACTTTTTTTCTTCGCCAACTTTTGAAGAGATAGAGAGAGTAGAAGGACCTACATGTGGTTTTCATCAACTTGGAGAAGGCTCATGACAAGATACCAATGACATTCATTTGGTGGGCCCTAGAGAAACATAAAGTCCCAACAAAGTAAATTATCCTCATCGGAGATATGTACGATAATTTTGTCACAAGCATTCGTGTAGGTGATAGTGAGACCATTACCTTTCTGATCACGATAGGACAACATCAGGGGTCAGACTTGAGCCCACAATTTTTTTCCATAGTGATGGATGAGTTTATGGTGGATATAGAAGGAGATATTCCTTAGTGTATGCTCTTTGTTGATGATGTGGTGCTAGTAGATGAAACCAGGGTCAATGTCAGTAGGAAATTAGAGCTAGGGAGGCAGACATTGGAAGTCGAGGGGTTTAGACTTAGAGCATCTTCAACGGGCTCCCCCAAACACTCCCCACCGGTCCGGAAGTGTCCGAACAGACACAGACGGGCCAAAACGTGAACCCGACGGTGCCCCCAAATCATGTCCACGGTCCTGCAGATGGCTATTTGGCCCCAAACTTGGGGGCAGTTTGGGGGCAGATGGACACTGTCTGCGGTCCACCCATGTCGGCCACCCATATCGTTCCTTGCCCTTTAGTTTTAAAGACTCGCGTCGGCTGCACACTGCTCGCACCGCCCCTCCAAGCCCTAGCCCACCGCACATCCGCTCCGCTAGCTCTCCCATCCATCTTCGACCTCCGAGGCCAGAGCCACCATGGCCATTCGATAGATCCACGCTTCCCACGCGATGCCGAACTGGTTTGACGCCTCCTCTTCCCACCGCAACGACAACAGCGGCTCACGAAGGCGTACGAGCCAGCGCCCCGCGACGTCAAGATGTCGGAGGGATGGCACTTGAACCCAAACAGGGTTCCGGTGCCACCGCCGCCGTCCAGCCACGCGCGCACGCACAAAATCGCCGAGCACCACGGGCTCCTGCCACCAGATCTTCTCGGCGATCCCCACTACGGCTGGAACGGCTCAAAGTGGAATCGTGTCTTCATGCACGAGCAATCCCCCCCCCCCCCCCAACATTGAGGATGCCGCGAAGTCATACGAGGAGCTGTACGACCGTTTGCCGGTGGGCATCCCGTTGCGCCCCCAAAGCCCATTGGCACCGAAGCCGACTACATCTTCATAGACTAGGCTAGATCTAGGGTTCATCTAGTTTAAGTTTAATTCTAGTTTAATTTAAGTTTAAAATGTATCTAGTTTGGCACTACTTGTATAATTATTGTTTAAACTTATGCAGTTTGATTTTGTTTATGTCTACCTCTATTTGAAATTGAATTTGAAAGTTTGGGATAGACATAATTTGGGGGACGCCGTTGGGTGCAAGGGGCAGACAGAGGGAGGAAAAAATGGGACAAGTTTTGGGGTACTCCGTTGGAGATGCTCTTAGTAGGACCAAAACCGACAATACGAGGGGTGACTTCAGTTGCATTGGGAGCGAAGAGGGAATTAGTTTAGAAGGACAAATAGTGCTTAAGAGGGACACCTTCCGATGCTTGGGGTCAATGTTGCACAGAAATGGTGATATCGATGAGGATATATGCCACGAGGTGTTGCGGGAAACACACCTGGCATCCTATGTGACAAGGTCCCACAAAAGGTAAAAGGCAAGTCTATAGGATGGCACTCGGACATCCAATGCTATATGGAGCAGACTGTTGGCCCACTAGAAGACAACACATCCAACAAATGATTGTCACACAGATGTGCATGCTACAGTGAATGTGTGGCCATACAAAAGAAGACCGAACTAGGAATGAGGTAATACGTGATAGGGTAGGGGTGGCACCAAAGAGAAGCTAGTACAACACCGATTAAGGTGGTCTGGACTCTGAAGGGTAGGGAGAACACGAGGAGGGGCATAGATGACCAAAGTTGACATGGGAGGAGGCGGTAAAAGGGGAGTTGAGGGGATAAGAATGTACCTAGAGATTTTTCTCTTGATAGCGCTGCATCTAAATCTGCAATCCATGTGCCAGAATAACAGTTCTTTTTCGTACTTTCCTACTTTTTTCTCTCTGTTCCACGTTTTGGTTTCCTTATTTTTCTGTTGTTTTCATATCTAGCCTACCCCAACATTGCTTGGGACAAAATGCTTTGATATTGTTGTTGTTGTTGTTGTTGTTGTTGTTGTTGTTGTTATATCATACAGAGTGGACACAGAGATAGTGTATTTTCCCACAAAGATTCCATATACAGTAATGAAACAAAAAAAACTAAATCATAGATTCTTCTTTGTGACAATTTTATATATAATCTTCATGGATATGTATATTAGTTAAAGCATAATAATACTTACCTATATTAAAACGATTAAATCTGATTAGCATACAAAAAATGTGGTAGCTTTCTTATTTGTCTTTTAAATATTAAATAAGCATAGTCTGTATTTTAAATATTGAGTAAACAAGAGTTAAACACATGAGACTGCAAACTATTCACTTCTTTTTTTGCAGGCCGCATTTGTTTATATTTTTGTATGAGATTTTACAGGTTCACATGTCATAGCATGGAGTACATCTTGCATCTAATTTTTTTTTCGTTGTTTCTAAAGAGTTCCAAGTGCTTTGAAAGATTGAGGTCTATTGTCACATCGAAAAACTAAATTTCGTTGGAGAGGCTTAGGCACGAAACCCAAAGTAACTTAGATTTCACCTTCTTATTTTGAGCTAAGTTCACAAAGAACTCGCCTAATCACTCATATTTGGATTTTCAAGTGACGCTAGGCACAAGCATCTCTTTTGAATTGGCTGGCTCTTGAGCCTTGAGGTGATTGTGGATTCTGTTCTTGTGCTTAGTCTAACCAGGGAATAACATGTTTGACTATGGCGAGTTGGACCTTGGCATTCCCTTTTCAACCTTAAAAGCTGTCTTAGCATATTTTGTGCTAACATCCTGTTAGGGTTCTCTGGGAATTTTTCATGAGCTGCTATCTCACAAGAAAGTGAGATAAGTAATTTACTCTCCCTTTCCCAAATGTACATCAATCCTTTCCAATTAGCATGAATTTTGGTGAGAGTTTTAACTAAGTTTTGTTTATACTGGAGTAAGCATATTTCTGTTTGATGATCATGCAACCTACAGTTTAAGAACAGTGGACAAACCATTTGACAAGCGGCCAAGATGCCTTGTCAAGCTTCCAAACCCTCCAAAAGAAACAGGTGACTGGATCCCACTAGCATCACCAACCTGAGGTGCGAAGGGCATTAGTAATTAATAAACAAAAGGGCACAAGCAATCAGGCTTCCATTGAGAGAAATCCCATGCCTGTAAGATACGGTCAAATGCAGCTGGCAGTGGGCTGAAATGGTAGAATTAATTGTGTCAAGAGTTGGCATATGAAAAGGATAAGTTTATGGAAGAACTGCATATCCAAAATGATGCAAGCACTAAATAGACACAATCCAGTCAATCATCAGAAAATTGTTAAATATGGGGGTTTAACATCTTTCATATGTCCACGTGTGACTATTGAGAATTACACATAAATGATTCCTCTTTAAGTATAAAATGAGCAGCTAAAAATAGTGTTTAATGTAGTGTAGTGATGTAATTTAGCCACTGCACATATATCATTATGTGATAGTGCAGCAGATTGCTTATTCATGTTGTGTTGGCATTTTACAGTTACCTATCATCAAATAACGGAAGAGAAGCATATAGGCTATTGTTCACTTCTGTTACCTGTCCCGGTAAGTTGGGAAAATCCCAAATATGACTCTCCTTATATCCAAATTTTCAAGAACCACATCCTAAATGAACACAGAGTTAGAGTAAATTGAGAATAAAGTATAATTACATAGGTATAAAACATAAAAAGATGGCATGTATCAAGTAGGCATGCAAGTGGGCAGTCCAGCGGACAAGGCGGACAGTCCGCCGGAGTGCATGCAAAGCTAGGAAACAGTTAGTTTAGGAAACGAATTGGTTTAGTTAATAAGCTGGAATCAAATTAGGCGGACATGCATGCACGCGTTGGCGGGCGTCCGCCTGCATGCCTAGTATCAAGCATATGTCACTTCTGGCTTTTAATTCAATGGCGTAAAGATTTGAAATGTTAATTTTACAGCATGCAGCCAAGTAGCTTACTAACTTGATATATGCATGTGACATAGATGAATAATCCATAGACCCATGAGTTGATTATATTTTATGTACATCGATAGAACACGGTGCAAGCATACAACATGAAACAATGTGTTCCTATAATATTGTGGTGCAAGCATACAACATGAAACAATGTGTTCCTATAATATTGTAACACGCATGACGGCGTCACATAAATCACCTTCGGTTAACAAGTGAATACATTTTTTCCAAAGATAAGACAAATCATGTACTCCCTCTGTTTCAAAATATAAGATGTTTTAGGTTTGTGAAGAAAATGTATCTAGACTTTTTTGAAACGGAGGGAGTACTTTTATGGATAGCAACCAAGAAATATCATTGAATAAACTTGGAAATATTATAATGACTCTACGATGTATAAATAAATACAGCACTCTTCACCTGGTAACCAGGCATAAGATTCCAGTAAATCTCCAAAAGTTCTTCAAGCTTTGGGCACCCAAATTGTGGATCAACATATGTGAACATGTAAGTAGTACGATCAGTGGGGCCAGAACCAGCAGGAAAGGCCTAAAACAAGTATTCATATTAGACTAGCAAAAATAAATTGTAATATGATAACGTAGGTTAGATACAACTTCAAATGATTATTGGCAACTTAGGTGGAGGGAAAACTAACATTTCACAAGATGGTGGTTTAGACATATTATTTATAACAGAGGCTGGCTAAGGTGGAGGTGTTTCTATTTAACAAAATTGTGTTGTGGTATGCGAAGAAATGCCTTTGTAGTTTAGATATCTTAGTTCCATTTCTCAGCATCAATTTTGTGTCAAAAGTACTGAAAGAAATAGTAGTTACCTCCCAAAAGAGTTGTACTCCAAAATTTCCAGCTCTCTTTACTGATGAGCTACTGAAAATAACATCACTTGTTGTATTTTTTTCAAACCCACGAGCACAAGAACCAACAACAAGGCACAGTCCATCTGGTTTTCTACCGGATCGGATCTTGCACAAGGACAGAAGAGTTGAAACTTGTAACTAACTGATAATGTAGAGTTAGGATGTGGCTATAACGATAAGATGGATATGATAACAATGGAAGACAAGTAATAGATAAGCAGTGTTCACCTATTTCATAATTTGGATGTACTAAAAACTTGAAAGCAACAGTTCTACAAGCATTGTCTGGGTGGCCTCTAGGCCAGTGTTTGTTGTGGTCTGTTGTAATAAGCGCCTAACTTCAATCGGGGTGTTCCCTTGCCATGGGTATTCAGTTTAAACTTGTAATGGCTTAGTCTTAGGCTTGTACAGGATACTGTCTATCAATGTAACGACATGCAAAGCTTTAGCAGTTTCAGGGAATATAGCCCCAGCCTAAAAATATAATGCGCTAGTTGTTGGGACCTCAGAATTAGGAGTGTGAGCAAGCAAGTCCTAATGATTCAAGCCAGTTCTGTTGGTAGAGGCAACTTCTGAGTAGTGGTTTTAGTCCTTTTCCCGGTTGGTACTAGGATTTGAGCTGGTAAAATAGTGCAGTGCGGTACAACCCCATTTCGGAAAAAAAAAGTGCAGTGCAAGGAAATTGCAAATTTATTCTGCCACTTGACTTAAACAAAGCTTGGATACACATGTCGAATATATGGTTCTATTTGTCAGACTGTATAACAACTTACACTAGAAAACATGTAGATGCATTCATTAAAGATAAAAGAGTACCTGTCGCACAATTGGGGAAAAATTACCCATAGCATCAACAACAAGTCGACAAGGCAAACAATCACCATCGCTCAATTTTAGTACCTGTGGAACAAAATCGGCATATTAACACCTCCCTCCATGGACAACTAGATCTGAATAACATTTAGTATTTATACCTTAGTGCAGTTGTCTAACTGCCCAAGGCCTATTTTCAACCTGTTTGTTGGAATTATTATGATGTTGAGACCAAATTAAACTATATATATTGTAATCTTGAATTTTTTTGAAGTTAAGTGTTGGATTTATGATGTTAGATCTGATAAAGATATAACAGGCCAAATCAGTATGCAAATTGTTGTGGGAGAAAAGAATACAGCACTACATTTACATATCCTTGATTCCTTTGAGTACTTTGTACAGTTTAATATTTCACTTTGAGACGATGTTATTACAGCCAAGGAGACAAACATGTTGCTTACTGCAAGATCATCATGAACCGAAATGCTTGACAAACTTTTTCCCTCAAAAATTGCTCCTCCTGAATAAATGAAGCGCTCTTTCATGATCTCAACAAGTTTAGCAGGCCTGGAAAGGTAGAATGGGATCATATATGAGCTGGCATTATCATGTGTTTCTACAAAGAGCTTACTTGGTTTTATGTATCTGTGTGCTTGTTTTTCTTTGAGCACATGTCATCTTTGTATAACATCCCTGCGTGAATATTATGAACATACTATAGGCTTAATGAGAAATATGGGGAACACGCACCAGAACAAATAGGTGATCTAACAGCATGGAAACTAGTATAGGTTACTACTCCTTTGCATCCTCTCTACCAATTTAGACACCAAGTACATTGTATTTAGCTTGTACAGTACTACCCAGATCATAAATAATCGGAGGATGTATGTCCCCTTGTTTGCTGTCAGGACATAAACTAACCAAAGCTAATCAGGTGACAACTTACGATATTCCAAGGTGAAGAATGTTCTCCATCCAAATTTCACCCTTATTCTCAAATGCACATCTATTCTGCAAAGTTAAAAGATAAACATTCTGTTACTTAGCCAGAAAATTTTAGCTGAGTACCATATAAACTTCCCTGTGGGTATGTCAACTTTATCTGGAAGACCTTACGGGATTGAAATCACTTGTGATTATCTGTTCAACTTCCGCTTCTGAAAGGATGCCAACTTCCACAATTTCCATAAGCTCCTTTCTCGAGATATTCCACTCTTGTTCCCTCTATTCAGAAGATACAGGTAAACATTTCATCTAATTCAGTACATCACAATTGGGCTAACTCAGGAATAGCCATATAGGTCTGAATTACCCCTTTGATTATATTTCTTTCGATAATTCCAACCCGAAGGCCTCTATAACTGAGAGCAGTAGCTATAAAAATACCTAATGTGCCTCCACACACTAGTACATCAAATATTTTTGAGTCAGAACCAAGATCATAATCCACCGATGGCCCTTGGACGCGAGTAACAATTTCAGGGACATTGGAGTCTGCATGCGCACATAGTTCAGTCAGAAGGTTGTAACACTAGAGAATGAAATGAAATAAACTAAACAGGTCTCAAACAACCAAGTTGCTATTTTTGAATACATCACATAAAGTTGTTAAGTTCTTATGAAACTGGAAATATTTACAACATCTTAAGTAAGCATCTAAGACCAGCAATGCTGAGGATATCCATCCTCTAGCCACTTTTCACATCTTAGCTGAAGCCAACATCAGAAAAGCATCTAGACTGCCGTGTTATTTATAATGCTTGAACAACATGAATCTTACCTACTTGAGATTCACATATACTAGAGCATAATCGATCCAATCTTTTCAACGCCTCATATGAGTAAGCCCCACCAGCACCACCAACTTCATCGCCACCAGAAATCTTATCCATAATCATCTACATGATTAGCAATGTTAATCAATTATACCACTAAACGCAGGGTGATCAAAGAAAAACTAACAGAAATAATAGTAACTGAGCAGGTAACTATACCAAAAGGGTGACTGTCAAGTTAGTCTGCATAATGGAGGCCAGAAACTACCTAACCACACACTTGCATCTACTAGGCCCTATTTTGACATTTTATTCCTGTCGGACATGTTCTCATTATCATTTCTGTTTTTTTTTAGGTTCAAAACATTATATAGTTTTTTTCTAAACAACTTATTTACAGCAATTTTCATTTCCTTATTGAGCTTTTACGACCCTATTGTTTGTATACAAAAAAGTGTAGGTTACTCCCACATGTGTAATGTCATGCATGCTTTGTTTTAACTAAGCAGATGAAATCAATCGACTTTTGAGGTACTGATGGGGGTCAGCGGGGCATAGATCAGAACATGCACCAGATTAGCTACAAAAACTCATTGGGATGATGAGATAACTAAGTAAGCAGTGCTGCGAGCGATCAGGGGATTGAGAAACAATCTCGGCACGGGAAATGTGATTCAATTCTGAGATTGACACTCTTGTCCAGAATCCCCGATCGACGTTTCAACAGCAACATAGCACAGGATATCGGTGCGGACAACCCTCGCGCAATGCCGTAGCGAGGCTACTAAAATCTTCATACGATTATCGCTTCGCGGCGGGAACAGAAAAACCTGTACAGGCCCGACGGCGGGGAGGGGTCGGGTCGGGGTTGCTCGCTTACCTGGGTTCTGGAAGGCGGCGGCACGGCCTCCCTCGACGCCCTGACCCGCAGGATCCCGCGCCTACCGCAAGGCCGCGTCGCCTCGAGGCGGCTGCCATGGCGATGGTGAGCACGGGGCGGATGAGCGGTGGAGAGGGGAAGAAGAAGAAAAGGGAGCGGCATGAGGGAAGAAGGCCAAATGGGGTGGGTCGAATTTGGATTCGGGCGCGGCGAGTAAAGGGACACGAATTGGCGCGGATGGCTTTCGGCGACGTGGTCCTCCAGGGCGCCACTCACAAAGCAGCAGGTAAACATCGAAATGATAAAACAGAAAAGACAGTAAAATGCAAGTCTTCGTGTAAAGGATCATCAGCTAAGAAAAAAATACAATTCGGACCGAAGAAACTTTTAAGCTTGATGCCAACGACGCGCATCTGCCTCTGGTACCAAACACAACAGCCACTTAAGAAAACAAAATGACGTATCACCTCTTCACCCGAGTTCGATGTGGCTGATATATAGCTTTGTGAACCTTTAAGGTGGCTCACCTAAGATGAAATCATTGTCGTTAAATGAATCAGACCGGGGCTGCACCCCAGATACACCATCGAACTTCAGATTTAACACCCCGCACGACTAAGAAGCCGAAGGAATAAACCACACCTGTCATTCACGAACCACAGACCCAACACACGATGCCATATGTTGTTGATGCAGACCACATTCTACATCCGCTCTTTGACTACCTTCTAGGTTCCACGCCGGCGTTGGAGCAAACGCCGCCGCAGCGGTGGAGCATGTGGACACACATCCACCACAAGATGCCTCCACCATCACACCGTCCTTACTTGAATAGACTGGTCTCTAAATTTATCGAGGAAGGATCTAAAGAAAATTTATTCAACGCCGCCATCGCCCCCTCCCTCCCCCTCCCCCCCCCCCCCCCCCCCCCCCCCGCGCGCGCGCGAAACCAAGACAATAAACAGCCTAAAAACAAAGCTACTTTGGGATAAAACTATCCACACGCGTCGACCCCCTCACCACCAATGAAGCCGCCGGAGGCCGGCGGCGGAAGGTTGGTGCCCTAGGACAAGATCGTTTTTTCCTCCCCTGGCGACGCGTGGGGGAAAGAACCCTCACACAACCTGGAACTGGATCAGGTCCAGATCCAAAACAGAAGTGTTCAACAGATATCCATTTAAACATGTTATCGGCCAGGTCCAAGTCCATGCTTCTTACGCCAAGTCCAAATCTATCAAAGTCCAAGGCGATTCTAAATTGGATATCTAAGGTCCAAATGGACCTTAATTCTTGAAGGAAAACACTCCCCGTGTGTGACGCTGTCACTCAGGACCCACCACCAACAACGCGTCTGTTTTATTATCTCTTTGTTTCCTTCGTCTTCGTCAACGTACCGAGCGGCAGACCACACGAGAGAGAAACCTGTTGTTGTAGAGCTGCGCCCGCACTCACAAGGTCACCGACGCCCGCATCCAATGCACCACTGAGGGCCACCGCCTCCGCACCCATCACCGCACCCCCGAGGATAGGGTGGCCGCTGGCAGGCAAGGAGAGAGGGCGGTGACGTTGATGTACTTGAGGGACTATGGTCGAAGGGGAGCAGGCGACGACGGTGGAGGAGGGGTTTGCCAGCGATGGAGGAGGCGCGGTAATTCGGGAAAATAGCAAATCGATATAGAGAAAATTCTCCGGTCGTGTTATTTTCTTTTGTGGCAAACTCGCGTCCTATTAAGGTCCATTGGACACTGGACTATCCACGGAAATCCTAGAAAAATGGCCGACCTTCCGAAAGGTCCGTTCTGCGCGTCGTTATCGTGTCAAGTGTCGTCTTCTCCTTTGTGCGGTCCTCTTAGTGAAGCTCTGCATGTTTGTCAAGTGTTGCAATGAGAATGAAAGTGGGATTAGGTTGAAAGAGAAGGAGATACAGGAGCGAGCGTATATGTTTTCTCTTTTATTTTTTCAAATCCGATGATTCAAAACAAAATATTTTGAGAACCTCTTGTCCAAATTACGAACCATTTTCACTTTTGAGCTCCTCATGGCGAGATCTTTAAAACTAGATCCCATGTTGATAGGTTTTAAACAACTTTATTTTGTACTTTCAAAACTGTTACATTCATACTTTACATTACTTCGGTTCTATATTTTTTACTTAGGTTTTTAGTGTACTTTGTACTTGGGTTGGTACACACTTGTACTTTCGCGTACTTTGATAGTGAGTACACTTTTAGTGGACCAAAAATCAGTCGTACCTTCAGGGTTTCGATTCCTTCTTCTTGTAACAGTGTTGTTACATCCGGTATTCATGCTATCTGATAAATATTTCATTTTTTGTACCTTTCAATGGAACAAAAATCCACTAAATTTTTTCTTTATATCCTCCGGTGTTTCATATCATATGCATCAGATCTGATGAAGAGCCTTTATCATTTCTTTGTTTTCGAACATTGTTTGTCAAGATCTTTAGTCTAAATTCCAAGAGTTGGTTGCACAATTCTTCTATTCATGTATATAGTAATGCTTTGAGTGTGGGATGGAGTCGTGACCATACCACTAATAAAAGGTCATTTGTGTCCTTCATATTGTTTTGATGTTTGTTGACAACACTAGGATATTTTTAATCAGTTGCTAAAATGTTTCTGAGATATTTATATCATTAGCAGAATATTTTCATTACTATCTCTAATGGGAAAAGAGGTTCCCAAGACTTTATTATGAGCAGATCAAGTTTCTTCGGATTGTCTGGTCGCTATCTGTCGGAGTATCCGGCCTAGCCGGAATGTCTGCCGGTGCCAGCCAGAGAGTCTGGCCTAGGGATTCCCTCAAGTTTTCGATGAAGTGTGCTGCCACTATGTGTCCCACATCGGACACTACCCGGACACTGGTCGGGTTATTTGCCAGGCCGGAGTGTCCGGGGTATGTCGGCCGGAGTGTCCGCCTTGTCTGGACTGTCCGGGTTAAGTGAACCAAACGGCTACATTTCCAGGGGGGCTATATAAAGTCCCCTTCTTATACCTTTGGAGGCTTCTCGTTCTCCACTCTCAAGAACCCTAAAGCCGAGCCACCAAATCAAAGAGATCTCCCCCTCCAACCATCCAAAGCTCTTGATCTTTGGAGAATCGAAGGAGGAGGCCTTGATCTACATCTTCACCAAAAGAGATCTTCATTTCCCCCTCATTCATTTGAGGGTCACTTGCTCTAGTGTTTCATTGGAAACCCTAGTTGTTGATTGGTACTAAGAATCTTGTCTTTGATAGTTGTGATAGCTTGCCTGCATTCGAGAGCCTCCAATTCAGTTGTGGATGTGTGCCTCGAACTTGTTGTAAAGGTGTCGGCTTCCACCTTGAAGATTTCCGATATAGTGGAAGAAGTGAACCGATCCCTTTGGAGTGAGGTTCACCGGAGAACAAGTGTCGTGGGAATGGCCACGGCAGATGCTGCAATCGGCAGCAAGTAGTAGAACGAGGGGAAAGGGCAGCCAGCCATCTGCGGTGCGAGATGAGGGCGGATACACAAGGGTTTACCCAAGTTCGGCCCCTCGGAGGGTAAAGACCTACTCCTGCTAGATTGTATTGATGAGAGAGTACAAAGGGCGAGCTCGACGACTAGGCGGCGAGTCGCAGGGGGTATATGATGGAACGTGTCCTCTATGCGTACCCTAGGGAGGTTTATATAGTCTCACCTTGCTAGGGTTTTACAGATCTACAACCAAATTAGTTAAGGATTCGGAGGATACTTGACCTAATCCGACTGGGCCTAGCTACGCTTCTGGGCCTCCATCTTCCAGTCGTCTGGTTCCTTGTTAAGCCTTGATCCAGTCGTCGTCCTGCAGGCCCACTCGCTGGCAGCTTGGGCCAGTAGGAAACGTCCTGCTGGGTATACCCCACTTAGCATATCCCCATCAGTAGTCCCCGAGGCCGTCGTTGATTCGTCGCAAGTGTTCGTTGGCAGTCAGAGTATGCGGGTCCAATTTGGACGCCCAGTCGAATCGGCGGTGGACTCCCTGAATTAAAGAGGGAACTTGTCATCCTAGTCGCAATAACGGCGACCAGTCAAATCGCAACACGGCGAATGGGTCGACGAGTAGTCGAATCACTACTATGGTGATCAGGTCGGCGAATAGTCGAATCGCGGCTAGGGCGATCTGGTCGGCGAGTCATCGAATCGTTGAAGCCGACGAGTCGAGTAGACAAAGTTGGACCATCAGCGCTGGTCAAACTAGCCGTTGGGTAATCCAACGGTAATATCGGCGTAATCACCGCGTGGTAACGGCTCCCCGAAGATGGCGGGTAACAACCACTATATAAGGAGAGTGACGGGTGAAGGACGATCATTTCCCACACTTCCTCCGATCTCGCGCATTCCCAGTCTTCCGTTCCTTTGCAGCGACCAAAGCGACCCAGAGCGACCCATAGTCCTAGATCCTCCGACTGATGGCGCCTTTGACGGAACCATGGGGTAGATCCAAGTGCACGAAAGTGCTGCTAAAATCGTTCGAGGAGGCGGGGATCCTCCGCTCCGGGAGATGGCGCATCCCCGCGGCCGGAGAAGTGGTGCCATATTGTAGCACCCCCCCCCGGGGTTAGGGTTAAACTAACCTCAGATTACCATCTAAGATAAGTTCAACTCCCAAACACGGAAGATCATAGTATGAATCGGTAACATTACAGAACATAGGGATCCAACAGGATAAGTTTAAACTCTTAACAGAGTAAGATAGTAGAGTTATTACAAACCAGAGGTCATAGACCCAATGTTACATCACACAGCAAAAGCAAATTATGTTGTTCTACACAACAACTTAGCAAGAGGCCTAAGAGGCCATAAACAAAAGCGACGTCCATCCCATAGTCCTTAGGCTGCTACCTGGGACCCCCAACTACTCGTCGATGTCAGCGTAGAAGCCACCTTCAGTTGCAACCAGATCCTCTGTAGAAAAACAACAATGGCGCAAGGCTGAGTACGAGAATGTACTCCGCAAGACTTAGATAACCTAGTGTCTACATGCTTTGGCTAGAAAGGCTTTCTCTGGATTTTCTTTGCGGAAAGCAATCTTTTTTTGTAAACAAGAGAGAGAAGAGGCTCGTCTACTCAGAATCTTTTAAAAAGGGATAAGACAGCGACTTCTTCATCTTGTTCATCACATCTTGGTAACCACTAGCTTCATCAGAACTCCGTATCTAGGATCACCCCCTCTACCCAGAGGAAGCATCCTTCAACACACATAGATCAGCAAGTTTTACTTAGGTTATAGTTCTCTATGATCATCACGTCTGTTCCCAAGTCGTTCATAACCGCAAACATGGCTTTTCGAAAAGATTAATACCCTGCAGGGGTGTACAACTTTACCCACACGCACCAACCGACTCTTAATGCCAAATTACTAGCCCTCTTCCTTGGAAGGCTGGCAGAGGGTGGTTGACCATGACCTTTACCTTGCTTTCGCCGATACCATGAGTCACGCCCTAGGGATGGTTCCGTCGTAACGGGTCAAGTCCCGAAGCCGGTCCCTAAAGATGTGAGGCGAGATTGGTTCACCAGGGGCTCCATCGACCCCAAGCAACCCGGTCCACGCTTCCCTACCTGTTATGATGCACCTCCTTCACCTCCTCATTTCGAAAAGGTTTTCAATGCGTATTCCAGATGGAAAGCCCGAACTATGTGACTCATGGAATCTACTAGGAAAATTAGTTGCTCGAGGGGTTTTCCAGGCCCCGTGTGGTTGTACGCTCGTCTTGGTTCAAGAGGCAAGAACTCGGGTCCTAATGGTGGCGAGCATGGGACTACAAAAACCACACCCAACGTGGCCTCCCATACCAGCCTTAGCATGATTAGTTAACTCCTTCGATGATGTCACCACTTCCTACCTTTCTAGATTCTCCGGCACCTCTGATTCATCGTTAGGATAGATCAGACATTGATTCTATGCATGGCTAAGCTGTCGATCTCAGAAGCTCTAACAACGCTCAGATGCCAGACCTAGGTATGCTAGGAGCAGTGGATCAGGAGTATAAGGCTACAACAGGGAAACTATGCAGCAGATTGGTAACACTACCTACTGACAAAAGACCACATTGGAATCGTGTGCATTATAGCGAGAAAGTAATATACTTTGTAAAAGTAGGTTCAGAATGAGAGGCTACGCTTGCCTTGTACGTCAGTAGACAGGTACGGATCTTCGGTGTTGTTGACTTCAGCTTCGGGTTTGGATCCTATCGCGAAGAACCAAATACCAGAAAGGGAGAAGCAACATTCAATACATGGCATGTGCAATTCTCAATCAGTATGGATGATATGACAAGTTAACTTGCGTTGAAATGAAACCCTAAGGCATGCTTGACAGTTTAAACGGGGTTCCGAGGGTTGAAAACCCTAATTCAGAAAACTCCGGAAACACATGAGAGGGGTTGATTATGTTCTCTAATTAAACTTGTCATGTAAGTTGCTTAACAATGCATGATTATAGCTTAAAGAGGTAGGTGTCATTTTTCTGAACATTTTGATATATTATTCATATTTTTCTAACTTATAAATAATAAGATATGAATTTTACAATATTTAAATCATTTTCTGAAATATTTAAACCTTTATTGCATCAGGTTGACGTCATAATACAACCTAGGGCTTTTGTTACCACATCTGAACATACCCACAGTGACTGACTGGTGGGCCGAAGCCACATCAGCAGCCATACGCGCAAAACAGCTTTAGGGCTTTTCTCACTAGGGCTGGGACTACCCACACCGACTGACGGGTGGGGCCAAGGCCACGCAGGCAGGCCACACGAGCACCACGCGGACCTCGCCGGAGAAAGCGTCAGCCAGCGCCTAGGTACGGCAGAGGAGGGCGATCTGGGAAGCGCTATTGCATGTGTTCGAATCAGCGAAGTAGCGCGAACCAAATAGAGGCGACGCCGCCCAAAGATGGTCACCAGAGTAGGAGCACGACGACAGCCATTGGTGGCGGGGATAGGTGCATGTGGTGGGGTGGATTCCAGAAGCAGTCAAAGGAGGGAGGAGCACCAGGAGAATCAGGAGCTCACCTAGAGGCTTACTGAAGGGTCGGCGAGGCGAGGCACGGCCGGATTCGAGGAGGACGGCGGTGGAGGTCGTCGGAATGGAGATGGCGATTCGGTGTCCTGGGGCTTCCTCGGCTCGCATGGTTGGAGGACAAGACCGAAGAGAACACGGCGGTCATGATGGCGACCTCGTAGCAGTGCCGGGAGCTCAGGAATGGCGGGGCGGCGAGGTACCTGAGGGATCGGTTCTGGCCAGAAAAGAAATTGGGGATAAGAGGGAATCTAGGGTTCGTCCAAAGGTGCGAGGGGATTTTATAGGCATCGGCGGCATCAGTAGCGTTCATCTTGGCGTGGCGGGCATCTCGGCGAGGCAGGAACGGCGCCGGTGTCAACACGCAGCAGCTCTCCTCGCCGACGTCCTTCTGTCGACGAAGAAGAAAGGGGAAAAAGAACGAAGGGGTATGGGCTGGCTGCAGGCTTCGCTTGGGCCAAGGTGGGCCTCAGAAGAGGGAGGGAGGAGAGGGAGTTGCTGGGCTACGGCTTGGCTCTCTTCTTTCTTCAGTAAAACTCTTTTTCTTTTCTGTTTTGCATTTTCTCTTTTGAATTTCATTTTGTAATCTGTTTTGAACAATTTCAAAATATGGAGACTTTTATAAAAATATCTGAAAACACTAAGGGCCCTTGAAAACAATTTGGGCTCCACAAATTTTGGGGGTTTTCAAAATTCAAACCATTTGAGTGTGGTTTCAAGGAGAGGGGAGGAAATTAGGGTTTAGGGTTTTGCACTTGTACTTTGGTTCACACACTTGATCACATGCAATATTTTATTGAGTTTAACACATGCATGCAATGCTTAGGTACTAATTACATATTTTACAAGCTTGGGCTGTTACAGCTCTACCCCCCTTACAAGAATCTCGACCCGAGATTCCTAAGTTTTAGAAAAAAAGGCAGGGTACTCAGATCAAAGACGATCTTCTCGTTCCCAGGTTGCTTCATCCTCGGAGTGATGAGACCACTGAACTTTCAAAAACTTGATGTTTTGACAACGAGTTTTGCGCTCGGCTTCATCAAGGATATGAACAGGATACTCATGATAAGTCAGATCATTTTGGAGATCAAGAGTTTGGTGATCAACACCACAGACAGGGTCTTTGAAGCAACGATTGAGTTGAGACACATGAAAGACGTCATGCACCTCAGGAAAGTTTGCAGGCAACTCCAACTTGTATGCGAGGTTACCTTGCCTGGATAGAACACGAAAAGGACCAACATAGCGAGGAGCCAGTTTGCCTTTGATACCAAAACGATGGACACCCTTCAGAGGAATGACCCGGAGATAGGCTTGATCACCGACTTCATATTCAATATGTTGATGGTGACGATCATGATAGCTTTTTTGGCGAGACTGAGCAGTTTTCAAACGATCTCGAATGATATGAACTTGATCTTCTGCTTCTTGGATCATATCCGGACCAAAGAACTTTCTTTCGCCGGTTTCTGACCAGTTCAAAGGAGTACGACAGGTTCTTCCATATAAAAATTGGAAAGGTTCCATACCAATATTGGACTGAAAACTATTGTTGTAGGAGAATTCAGCAAAAGGAAGGCATTTCTCCCAGTTCTTGCCAAAAGATATGACACACGCTCTAAGCATGTCTTCAAGATTTGATTCACTCTTTCGGTTTGACCACCGGTGCTAGGATGATAAGCTGTACTGAAAGACAAACGAGTTCCCATAGCAGCTTGGAAACTTTCCCAGAACTTGGAGGTGAATAGACTTCCACGATCAGAGGTTATATTCTTAGGAACACCATGAAGAACAACAATTCAAGAGATGTAAAGATCAGCCAATTCACTCGCTCGAATGCTTTCCTTAACGGGAAGAAAGTGAGCGACCTTGGACAGATAGTCAACTATTACCCAGATGGCATCATTTCCTTTCTGAGTCTTAGGAAGACCAGTGATGAAATCCATACCAACTTCATCCCATTTCCACTCAGGTATTTTATGTGGTTGCAGGAGACCAGCGGGTCTTTGGTGCTCAGCTTTGACGCAACGGCAAACGTCACATTCAGCAAAAAAAAGCGATATCCTTCTTCATACCAGACCACCAGAATCTTTGACGAAGATCTCGATACATCTTGGTACCTACAGGGTGGATAGAAAGAGGTGATTCATGAGCCTCTTGGAGAATTAAATTCCTCAACTTTGTTCTCTTCGGCACTATCAGACGGTTACCAAAGTAAACAATACCTTGATTATCAACAGAGAAACACTTAGCAACTCCGCTAGCAATTCTCTTTGATCTCAGCAACTTCAAAGTCATTCTTCTGAGCAAGCTTGATTTCATCCTCTATAGAAGATTTCACTTCAAGAGTAGAAATGAATCCACGAGGAACTACTTCAAGATTCAATCGAGCAAATTCCTCATGAAGAGAAGGTTGAGATTGTTTGATCATCAAATTGTTGCAATAAGACTTGCAACTTAACGCATCAGCAATGACGTTGGATTTTCCAGGTTGATAGTTGAGACCCAAATCATAGTCCTTGATGAGTTCCAACCATCTTCTTTGCCTGAGATTCAGATCAGGTTGTGTGAAAAGATACTTCAGACTCTGATGATCCGAGTATAACTCGCAATGACTACCGAGAAGGTAATGTCGCCATTTCTTAAGAGCATGAACAACAGCTGCAAGCTCAAGATCATGAGTTGGATAGTTGTTCTCATGTGGTTTTAGCTGACGGGAGGCATAAGCCACCACATGCCCATCTTGCATTAGCACACATCCGAGACCTTGGTGAGAAGCATCACAGAAGACAACAAAGTCTTTGCTAGTGTCGGGAAGAACTAGCACCGGAGTAGTTGTTAACTTGGTTTTCAACATCTGGAAGCTTTCTTCGGCCTTATCAGACCATTCGAACTTCTTATCCTTCTTAAGAAGATCAGTCATCAGCTTTGCAATCCTGGAGAAGTTCTCGATGAATCGACAGTAATAACCAGCCATCCCGAGAAAACTTCGGACATCCTTCACGGATTTAGGAGACTCCCAGTCAAGGATAGTTTGAACCTTATCGGGGATAACAACAACCCCTTTGGCGGAAACAACATGATCAAGGAATATGAGCTCTTGTAACCAGAACTCGCATTTGGAAAACTTGGCATAGAGACGATGTTCTCGGAGTTTTGTTAACACCAAACGAAGATGTTCAGCGTGCTCTTCTTCAGTCTTGGAATAAACCAGAATATCATCGATGTAGACCACAATGAACTTGTCAAGGTACTCCATGAAGACAGAGTTCATAAGCCGCATAAAAGTGGCTGGAGCATTGGTAAGACCAAAGGACATGACTGTATACTCATAAAGACCGTAACGAGTGGTGAAAGCAGTCTTTGGAATATCTTCCTTACGGATCTTTATCTAGTGATACCCTGACCTTAAATCCATTTTGGAAAAGACAGTGGCACCACTTAGCTGATCAAACAGATCATTGATCCTAGGGAGAGGATACTTGTTCTTGATAGTCACAGCATTGAGTGGGCGATAATCCACAACCAGACGCGGTATATTGGTATCCCGCTTCTTAACAAAGATGGTAGGACATCCCCAAGAAGATGTGCTGGGATGAATGTGTCCTTTTCCATCTAACTCCTCTAATTGCTTCTTCAACTCCACAAGCTCATGAGGAGGCATACGATAGGGTCTTTTAGAAACAGGGGCAGTTCCAGGAACTAACTCTATGACAAACTCCACACTTCGATCAGGTGGCATGCCAGGCAACTCCTTAGGAAAGACATCCGGAAACTCATAGACCACAGAAACATCTTGGATCTCTAACGGAGGTAGAACTTCAAGAGCATACAACTCCGCTTCAGGAATCGAAACAGCTGAAGGAGATAGTGACCCTACGGTCCAGTACTTGACTGTTATGCCAGCAGGACTAGTCAGAGTCATAGACTTGGTTGTACAATCGAGAATGGCTTGATAACGGGTCAACCAGTCCATGCCCAAAATGATGTCAATATCGGTTGACTTGAGGGCGATCAAAGAAGTGGGAAAGAGTTGAAATGCAACTTCAATTAAATTCCCATGACTAACCATGGTGGAACACCACCTAGAACCAGGAGACTGGACTAGCAGAGGAACGGATAACCCCTCAAAACTTATCCCATGCATTTGAGCAAAAGCTTGTGACAGAAATAAATGCGATGCTCCAGAATCAAACAAAACTTTAGCTGGAATTTGATTGATACGAAGCATACCCATGATGACGCTTGGATCTTCCTGAGCCTCCTCAGCAGAGATATGGTTCAGGCGACCTTTCCCAGCACCTTGGTACTTCTCATTCTTCTTTGGTGGTGGTGCATTCGCAGCAGCACTCTTTTGAGGACACTCCTTTGCATAGTGGCCAGGCTGGCGACAATTGAAGCAGATAAAACCTGATGCATTGCCAGCAGAAGGATAGTTTGATCCACCAGCATTGTTTGAGGTAGCATTCGGATGAGGAGCATATCCAGAAGTCCTTGGAGTATAAGGAGCACGTGGCACAGCATTGTAAGGCACGAAGACACGACGCTTCTTATTACCAGATCCAGCCTTGTTATACCCATCCCGAGGACGCTTACGAGTTTCTTCATACTCCACTTTTACACTCTCGGCTTTCATAGCCTTATTAACAAGACCTTGGAAGTTAACAAAGTCCATGAGATGGATGTCACGGCGAACCTCAGGATCCAGTCCCTTGCGGAATAGAGCTTTCTTATTAACATCAGTGGAGACCTCTTCAGTAGCATAGCAGGCAAGACGATTGAAGTTGCGCTGATAATCACACACAGAACCAGTGCCCTGCTTAAGCTTGAGGAACTCCTCCCTCTTTTGATCCATTAGACCCTCTGGAATATGATAAGCTCGAAAGGCTTCAGTGAACTCTTGCCATGTAACAACATGTTGAGCTTCTTGCATAGCTAGGAAATTTTCCCACCAGGAGTTAGCTGCTCCCTCCAGATGATAGGCAGCAAAAGTCACCCAATCATCTTGAGTGCTCCATGGTGCAAAGCCAGTAGTCCACATCAAGTGGCTCAGTGGAATAGCTGAAAACTGGCGGAGTGAGACGTGTGAAGTCCTTGATACCAACTTGATTGTTCTGGCATTGAGCAGTATTGCGCTCAATCCTTTCAAGGAGCTTCATGTTGTCAGCATGGTTGGTTTCATACATGGCCATGAGTTGAACCATGGATGGCGGTGGAGGAAGGTTGGAAGATTGACCCTCATTTGCGGCACCCCGAGCATGAGCACGGGTACGGGCACGAGAGGTATCACCCATCCAGAAAGAACAAAAGGAGATTTGACAAAGGATTCAAAGAAGCAAGACGAAAAGATGAACAAAGAGTACTTGATGTAAACGTATCATCTTATCAAGCATGGTAGTATCAAAGCATACTAATGTATACACTAACCAGCTGACTTACAAACCATGACAATGGAATGCTAAGATGTTACACACCAAGCAAAACTTTGATGTCTTAGAACTCTGAGAGTAGCAACCAAGTACGGAGTACTTTAGAAAAACAACCACAAAACCATGACCCTAAAAGTTTTTAGATATAAGATAAGGAATGAAAACCTTTTCAAACCAAATAAGGTAAGAGAAATTACAGCATCAGAAACACACCAGAGAAGGAGTAAAAAGAATCCTAGTCAGAGTTTCTGCAAATAGTTTTAACTTCCAAATAGTTTTGTCAACTTCTAGACTCAACATCGACCAATAAAAGGGTTTCCTACAGGCAGTCCTGCTCTGATACCAAAACCTATAGCACCCCACCGGGGTTAGGGTTAAACTAACCTCAGATTACCATCTAAGATAAGTTCAACTCCCAAACACGGAAGATCACAATATGAATCGGTAACATTACAGAACACAGGGATTCAACAGCATAAGTTTAAACTCTTAATAGAGTAAGATAGTAGAGTTATTACAAACCAGAGGTCATAGACCCAACATTACATCACACAGCGAAAGCAAATTATGTTGTTCTACACAAAAACTTAGCAAGAGGCCTAAGATGCCATAAACAAAAGCGACGTCCATCCCATAGTCCTCAGGCTGCTACCTGGGACCCCCAACTACTCGTCGATGTCAACGTAGAAGCCACCTTCAGTTGCAACCAGATCCTCTGTAGAAAAACAACAATGGCGCAAGTCTGAGTACGAGAATGTACTCCGCAAGACTTAGATAACCTAGTGTCTACATGCTTTGGCTAGAAAGGCTTTCTCTGGATTTTCTTTTGCGGAAAGCAATCTTTTTTTGTAAACAAGAGAGAAGAGGCTCATCTACTCAGAATATTTTAAAAAGGGATAAGACAGTGACTTCTTCATCTTGTTCATCACATCTTGGTAACCACCAGCTTCATCAGAACTCCCTATCTAGGATCACCCCCTTGACCCAGAGGAAGCATCCTTAAACACACGTAGATCAGCAAGTTTTACTTAGGTTATAGTTCTCTATGATCATCACGTCCATTCCTAAGTCGTTCATAACCTCGAACACGGCTTTTCGAAAATATTAATACCCTGCAGGGGTGTACAACTTTACCCACACGCACCAACTGACTCTTAATGCCAAATTATTAGCCCTCTTCCTTGGAAGGCTGGCAGAGGGTGGTTGACCACGACCTTTACCTTGCTTTCGCCGAGACCATGAGTCACGCCCTAGGGATGGTTCCACCGTAACGGGTCAAGTCCCGAAGCCGGTCGCTAAAGATGTGAGGCGAGGTTGGTTCACCAGGGGCTCCATCGACCCCAAGCAACCCGGTCCACGCTTCCCTACCTATTATGATGCACCTCCTTCACCTCCTCATTTCGAAAAGGTTTTCAATGCGTATGCCAGATGGAAAGCTCGAACTATGTGACTCATGGAATCTACTAGGCAAGTTAGTTGCTCGTGGGGTTTTCTAGGCCCCGTGCGGTTGTACGCTCGTCTTGGTTCAAGAGGCAAGAACTCGGGTCCTAATGGTGGCTAGCATGGGACTACAAAAACCACACCCAACGTGGCCTCCCATACCAGCCTTAGCATGATTAGTTAACTCCTTCGATGATGTCACCACTTCCTACCTTTCTAGATTCTCCGGCACCTCTGATTCATCGTTCGGATAGATCAGACATTGATTCTATGCATGGCTAAGCTGTCGATCTCAGAAGCTCTAGCAACGCTCAGATGCTAGACCTAGGTATTCTAGGAGAAGTGGATCAAGAGTAAGGCTACAATAGGGAAACTATGCAGCAAATAGGTAACACTAACTACTGACAAAAGACCATATTGGAATCGTGTGCATTATAGCGAGAAAGTAATATACTTTGTAAAAGTAGGTTTAGAATGAGAGGCTATGCTTGCCTTGTCCGTCAGTAGACAGGTACGAATCTTCGGTGTTGTTGACTTCAGCTTCGGGTTCGGATCCTATCGCGAAGAACCAAATACCAGAAAGGGAGAAGCAACATTCAATGCATGGCATGTGCAATGCTCAATAAGTATGTATGATATGACAAGTTAACTTGCGTTGAAATAAAACCCTAAGGCATGCTTGACAGTTTAAACGGGGTTCCGAGGGTTGAAAACCCTAATTCGGAAAACTCCGGAAACACATGAGAGGGGTTGATTTTGTTCTCTAATTAAACTTGTCATGTAAGTTGCTTAACAATGCATGATTATAGTTTAAAGAGGTAGGTTTCATTTTTCTGAACATTTTGATATATTATTCATATTTTTTGACTTATAAATAATAAGATATGAATTTTACAATATTTAAATCATTTTTTGAAATATTTAAACCTGTATTGCATCAGGCTGACGTCATAATACAACCTAGGGCTTTTGTTACCACATCTGAACATACCCACAGTGACTGACTGGTGGGGCCGAAGCCACATCAGCAGCCACACGCGCAAAACAGGTTTAGGGCTTTTCTCACTAGGGCTGGGACTACCCACACCGACTGATGGGTGGGGCCAAGGCCACGCAGGCAGGCCATGCGAGCGCCACGCGGACCTCGCCGAATAATGTGTCGGCCAGCGGCCAAGGACGGCGGAGGAGGGCGATCTGGGAAGCGCTATTGCATGTGTTCGAATCAGCGAAGTATCGCGAACCAAATAGAGGCGGCGCCGCCCAAAGATGGTCACCGGAGTAGGAGCACGGCGACGGCCATTGGTGGCAGGGACAGGTGCATGTGGTGGGGTGGATTCCGGAAGCAATCAAAGGAGGGAGGAGCACCAGGAGAATCTGTAGCTCACCTAGAGGCTTACTGAAGGGTCGGCGAGGCGAGGCACGACCAGATTCGACGAGGACGGTGGCGGAGGTCGTCGGATGGAGATGGCGATTCGGTGGCCTGGGGCTTCCTCGGCTCGCACGGTTGGAGGACAAGACCAAAGCGAACACGGCGGTCACGATGGCGACCTCGTAGCTGCGCCGGGAGCTCGGGAACGGCGGGGCGGCGAGGTACCTGAGGGATCGGTTCTGGCAGAAAAGAAATTGGGGATAAGAGGGAATCTAGGGTTTGTCCAAAGGTGCGAGGGGATTTTATAGGCATCGGTGGCGTCGGTAGCGTTTATCTTGGAGCGGCGGGCATCTCGGCGAGTCAGGAACGGCGCCGACCTCGACACGCAGCAGCTCTCCTCGCCGGCGTCCTTCTGTCGACGAAGAAGAAAGGGAAAAAAGAATGAAGGGGTGTGGGCTGGCTGCAGGCTTCGCTTGGGCCAAGGTGGTCCGCGGGAGAGGGAGGGAGGAGAGGGAGATGCTAGGCTGCGGTCTGGCTCTTTTTTTTCAGTAACTCTTTTTCTTTTCTGTTTTGCATTTTCTCTTTTGAATTTCATTTTGTAATCTGTTTTGAACAATTTCAAAATATGGAGACTTTTATAAAAATATCTGAAAACACTAAGGGCCCTTGAAAACAATTTGGGCTCCACAAATTTTGGGGGTTTTCAAAATTCAAACCATTTGAGTGTGGTTTCAAGGAGACGGGAGGAAATTAGGGTTTAGGGTTTTACACTTGTACTTTGGTTCACACACTTGATCACATGCAATATTTTATTGAGTTTAACACATGCATGCAATGCTTAGGTAATAATTACATATTTTACAAGCTTGGGCTGTTACACAGATCCGCGCGAGTCAGAGTTCATCTGCTTCATGAGCCATTTGGAGAGGCGGCTCGGGTTCCCCACCTCCCTCTTCTTTCGCCGCTTCTTCGCATACTACGACATCCAGCCGTCAGACCTAGGACCGCATAGCATAGAGCAACTCGCCATCTTTGTGGCGTTTTGCGAGTGCTACCTAGGCTGCCGGCCATATTCCCCCTGTGGCAAGATCTGTTCCACGGGAGGATCGGACGCGAAGAGGCAGGCGGCCCGATGTTGGCTGCGGGCGGCCTCACCTTTCAGTTGAAGTTGAAGGCGTCCTTCTTCGATCTGATTTTGCCGAAGAAGGCAGAAAACGAGTGGAACAAACATTGGTTCTACGTGACCGAGTCGCCGTCGGACGACGATGTGGCACTTCCGATGTACTCCGCCGACCGGCCCGAGCCGTGTCGGCTCCAAGTCGCCAAGCTTCCGCACGACCAGCGGATGGTGGTCGAAGAAATGCTGCAAACGATCCGTAGCTTGAAGAAGAAGGGCCTCCAGATGATCAACTTGTACAATTGCTGGTTTGGGCGGCGACTGGTGCCCCTGGCCAGTCGCGCCCACTGCATGTACGACTACATGAGCAAGGACGACCCGACAAAGTCTTGCACCGCCGAGTGGAGGCTCAACGATTATACATCGGCCCTGAAGAAAATCACCGACGCGGAATACCTTAACGCGAAGGCCGGGGTTCCCCCTTACACCACGAATCGCAAGGCTCCAACGGTAAGTTCATGATTTCTTGTTCATTCGCAGTCGCAGATGTGCAGTCGTGGTTCGTGCTAATCGTATTTTTTCTTTGCAGTTGTTCCAAGTGGTGGAAGGCTGGCTTCCACCTGCTGACGACGAGAACTCGACCGAGTACGCCGAGTACGAGAGCGAGTCCTCATCTGACAAGGCTCACACCAGAGGCGACAATGCCGATGACAGTGACGATGATGGCGATGAAGATGATGACGAAGCCGTGGAGGCCGCCGCACCCATGGTCCGTAAGACCCATGGGCAGCGGCAACACGAGCTTGAGGCTAGGAAGAGCCTCAAGGCTCATGACAGGGATCACGACGAGCTTCCCAAGCAAACTTCATGTCGCTTGGCCACGCCGTCGAAGAAAAAATTGCCCCAGAAGAAGAAGAAGAGGCCGGCTAAGCCGGTGTCACCGCCTCGGTCCACGAGTAGCTCCGATGCTACCAGTGCGGCCGAGGAAGTTGGGGCCGGCGCACCGGCGCATGCGACCACGGCTGCCAACACGGCCGTCATAGAGGGTGAGGTACCGTTGGTGTCACTGTCGCCACCCTTCGCCACAGTCACCGGGCTCGGAGCCGCTCCAGCCGTGGGGACCTCGCCACTGAGGGGAGCGCCTACGGCAATCGCCGCTGACCCTCCTGCCACAACTTCGTCCTCGAAGAAGCCCTCAGTGTCTTGGGCACAAAGCATGTTCGAGACGGGCCTCAGTCAGGAACTAGGGCCGGAGTTGGAGAAGCCGGCCAGCATTTGTACTGGTTTGCGTTTTATCCCGGTCGCCAAGTGAGTACCCCTTAGGTTTTTCGTTTGTCCAATCAATTCATATGAGACTGGCGAGTTCGCTGATGACATTGTTTTGCAGGACTAGGGTGAAGAAAATAGGTCACCCTTCAGTGGCCAAGGTCCCGTTGGGTGCCACGGAGGCGCTAGTCGACCCTTCGAAGAAGAGGAAGGGCGACAAGGTCAAAGCGCCTGTTGAAGGCGCAAATAAGGCCAAGGGCGACGAGGTCGTCACGATTTCGGACGAACCGACGGTCGCCCCGAGCGAATCTTCGACTGGAGCGGATGCGGCCTCGAAGGCTACGATGGACGCGGAGTCGCAGCGGGTGGAAACCGTGGCGTCAGTCGGGGCAATGGGCCCGACCTCGAGTGGCGCGGGAGCTACAGTAGCGACGTTCCCTCGCTTTGTAGCGAAGGTGTAACATACCAGCATTTAGGAACTAATGAAGGGTAGATTTAGGAATTTGGAATGTTGCATGAATTCATTTATGAAAATGTGGGTAAAATTTTCGCCAAAAAAAACTAAAGTGATCAAGGTCTCTTTCATACTTTGAGATTAGGTTTAGTCTTAAAGGATGATTGCTATAGACTTTGATATGATCTTTGAGGAATTATGTGTTTTGGAAAGAAAATTTGAATTTTAAACTTGACTGTTTGAATTATAATTCAAAAGAATAAGGAATAAGGTTTGAATCTTGATTTAATTAAGAGTTAATGATTATAGCTCAAACTTTATCCAAAGAAAACAATTAAGAATATGAAAACTTATTTCATATTATCATTTCATAAACAAGTTACAAAAATGTAACTTATTGAAATCATCTCCAAACTTCATACTAGCAAATGAATAAAGAATAAGAATATTTCTTTATTGATAATCATATAATCTTTATTACAGAAGAATAAAATGAAGATTACAAAATAACAAAATGAAAAATTACAAAAGAATAAAGAAGATTACATTAACTATCCTATAAAGAAAACCTAAACTAAAATCTTCATCTTCAAATATGTACCTGCAAGACGAACACTAACAAAACAAGAATAAAGGTTAGGATTAGAATTGTTTTACTCTCAGACATGTTAGTGAGGTGCACTGAACAAGTTTCATCATTGAGAAATTTAAAAAAGGGGAAAGTTTCACCAATATGAAAGAATCTATCTTTCATAAATTTTAAGCCAAAGAGTCAAATTGACAGCAAGGAGGGGCAAGTTTCACCAGCCAGGTAAAAGTAATCAGACCAAAGTAACTCCCAAGTCCAAAGCATATCCACAAGTGCACAGCAAGCACACAAGTAGGACACACACATAAATGCATGTGATGTGCTGTCAGCTTCACAACACAGCTCCAACACACGAAACCATCAGCACGGCCGTGGAGAGGCACTAGTGCATCTCTTCACTGCTCACACACAAGAACAACCAGCAGCTAAACCAAGCACAACAACCAGCAACCAAACCAACCAAAGCCAAGATCTCATCACCAGGATGGTGACATAAGGAGGGGAAAGGATCAGGTGGACAGCAAGATCAAGTCCAGGAGCTAGGAGGAGCAGGCTAGGTCCAGGTCAAGCATAGGAGCTCAACAAAACAAGATCAACATCATCACCCAACATCTTAATCATCAGTTTTTGTGGTGAGTATCATAAAACCTTCACATGATCTAATCATATTATCTAGACAGAAGCATGTGTTGTTTTATGAAACAAACTCTCAGAAAACACCCAAGTGGGGTGAATCCATCATTGAGATTTTAAACTTTAAAAGCAAACAGCAAAGTACAAGGATCCAACCAAGACTCTGAGCAACGTCATTGATTTGGTTGTCAAGCTATATATTTCAATCCAAGCACAAATATAGCTAAGATTTAATTTCTAGGCACATCCCTAAGATAAGGGTAGCACCTTAGAAACTAATCTTTTGGATCCATATAATGATCAAGCCTATTATCTGTTTTTCCAAGCTTAGATTCAAGAAACAAGAGCTGGTACCACTACCAGGTCTATCTATATGAACCAACTAGATAAGGCCTAAACCCCTAAGCCTCAGACCAACATCATTGGTCTTAGGGATTTCGGAAAAGAACATTTCTATTTATCTTTTAAATCCAAGCTTGTCTTAAGCTTAAATCAACCTAATCAATGGATTAGAATCAATCTTGTGTGCCATACCAAGATGGTGTCACAAGAACAATTCTACATGAATCAGGATAAACATTCAATCATCACAAATTCAATCAATTAAATTACTAATCATTTTCCTGTCAATACAGGAATCATAATTAGGATATTCCTATGTTAATCTTCTCAAACCACACATTAATTCTCAAGCCAACAACACTAAGACAGTGGTTTCATCACACCATAATCATGATCATAAACCAAGAAGTGACAGTGGAAAGTTATCAAGCCACTGACTTTACCAAGCATTGGTTCCAAAGCAACTATACCATCTGAATCATATGCAAACCAAGCATAAAATCATCTAATAAGCCACTAGAACCATTATAGTTCATCTCAAGCAACAAGCCTCAGACTAATAACCATTTAGCATGCTTACAGACCATCCACACATGATCTAATTCATCTAGTATATGATCAACCACAGGATAAGAACCCTAAATGGAATAAATCATCTTAATCAGGACAAGACAGTAACCAGAGAGATCACTGCCAACATCTAGCATAGGATGAGCGAGCACAGAGAGCACTAAGGGAGAGGAACAGAACTCACCAAAGGTCCTCGCTGAAGACTAGAAGAGGAAGCAGAGGTGGCCGACGACCATGGCGGCATGGGGAGCACCCCAGGAGGGGCGCTGCAACCCATACATCGCCATGGTGGTAACCATGACCATGCCTAGAGGCGAGGCGAATCACCACGATGCACGACGGCGGCGGTAGCACCAAAATCCACGCCAACCCCCAAACCCTAGGGTTCGGGATGGCATCGATCCGTCGCAGGAGAGCCCCATGCTCAAATCCAGTTGGATAGAAAGGATGGGCGTAGTCGACAACCTCCTACTGCACCACGGCGGCGACCAGAACGGTCCATGACGGCGGGAATCGCCGGCGGCGACATCACCGACCACGGGGTCGAGGTCAGAGGAGGAGAGGAATGAGCTCGAGGGAGAGAGGCAGCAGGGGAGTGGGCTGAGTTGGGCCAGACCCTTTTGGGGTGGCGATTTCGACTATGTCTAATGGTCCACCAGGGCCCAATAAGATTAAGCCAGCCCAAAAATCTTTTAAGGCATGTTCTAATAATTAGGAAAAGACGAAAATACCCCTGAACTTAATTAAATTCTAGAAAATAAAATAAAAGTCCAAAAATTATAAATAAAATATTTTTGGATTCACAATAATCCACACTATCCAAATAAATTAAGATGTAAAATTTTAGACATTTAAAGTTTATTAAGAATTTTGTAATTTATATATTCCTTATGGAATTTTACAAAATTATTGAAAGATGATAAAAATAAATAAAAATCACTTTCATTATATATTAATATTGTAGTATTTTTGAAAAATACTAAATAAATATTTAATAACAATTTTTGATGTTTAAGTGATAATTCCTAAAAGAATTATTAAATCAATAAAAGTCAAATAAAAGGGAAATAAAATAAAATAATTCAATATATGTTATAAATATTAAAAAGTAATATTTATAAATCCTTTATTATTCAAAAGAACTCTTTATAATAATGGGGTGAATGCATATCAAGTTAAATGATGCATTACATTATTGCATCATCATTTTGCTTCTTTAAATATTGTCCTTACCGGGCAATAATGATGTTTTTGTAGACATAGAAGCTCAAGGTACAGTGCAAGCATCAGACTTCACTACCTTTCCATCACAAGGCAAGTTCATCACTTGCTCATGTCCTTTGAAGAGTCTTTATCAAAGTATTTGCAAATTGTGTGTTATCATATATACTATAAAAGAAAGAAATTATTATTTTCACAAATAAAGAAATCATAGATATCATCCTAAGTGATGATATAATGGAGCAATAGAGCTTAGGGTTCTATTTGCAACAATGATGATCAGGTAGGGACTTAATAACCCCTGACATCAGTGATTCTAGCGCCGTATATTACGCGTTAGCCATGAGATTTGGAATGGGACAGAGAAGTCAGCTGTATCTTCTTCCTCTCGCATGAAGCCGGATGTGCAGGTCGTGGCTGTTATCCTCGTAGCGTGCATATTAATTGGTAATTCGTAGAGGATATGCAGCATATGGGTGGGAACCCTCATTGTCCCACGATAGTTCTGGCATCTAACGGTTTGTACAAACCATTGTCGTAATTCATTATGTGGGCATGGTGTACACCAAGGAGGCATGCAAGGTCGCGAAGGGGGCAGTGATTGGCGTGGACCAACTACTGGGCCCCACATCATGGAATTGTGGATGGGAAAGTACGCCCGGTTGTGCAACAAGGAGTTGATCTCTCATGGGTAAAGTAACGCACCTCTGCAGAGTGTAAGAATTGTAACTTGTTACTCCCTGTTCCGGGAAGGAGCTACGAACGTGGCAGGAAAGGAACTCCATGAAAGTTCTGGTCAACCTGTGAAGGCTGATTGTCATAGTTTTTCATAATAAAATCAATCTTTGAAGAAATATTTACAAAAATTGCATAGTGCCAAGGATTTATAATCCGAGGTGGTAGTTAGAGCATCAAACTTCCCACCTTGCATATAATGAACTTGTTGGGTAACGCTGTTACTCATTCTTTCCTTTGATCCCTTGCTTAGACTCTAAGGATCCCGAAGAAGTGCCAATGTATGCAGCCGAATGTCAAGAAGATGTGTTCTACGAGGAACCTGATCTGTCCGGAGGTGTTGAAGGAGTCGATTACGAAATCCGCTACTGTGTCGATGATAACGAGTCCAACTAAGTATCTCTAGTTAGTAGTAACCAACGGAGCCGAGCAGCATAAACTCTATAGAATAAGCTGCTGAGCTCAACTCCTAATCGGAGTTGTTACTTTTAAATTCCGCTGAAACACTTTATATTTTGGTTTGTAAGTTGAATCTTTAGTAAGTCTTGAAATTCTGGTATTGTAATAATAATAATGTGTGTATATCTATAATATGGACCCGTAATGTTTCTGTTGTACCACTCTGAGGGATGTGATATTTACAGAACGGTGTTCTGTGGATGTCATGTCAACTACTATAGTGTACTACACATGCAGTGGTATGCTGGGTCACCGCAGAAGGCCTTCGCGGCGAATGCGCCAGCGCCATCGAGCCAAGTGCCTGAGGTCGTCGGCACGAAGGTCGAGCAACATCGTGGGCGCACTCCGTTCGTGCTCCCGTCGGTGGATGCAATGGAGCTTCACAGCATGCTAGGTGCCGCCATCCAGGTATTTCCAGTCCCCGAGGATCAGGCCACTGAATTTCAGCGGTCGGATCCTTATTGGTTTTGAGGTCCAGTCCCCGAGTGTCTAGTCGCTGAATTTCAGCGCCTAGGCACTTAGGAATTTTTTCACTATCCAGTCCCCGAGTGGCTAGTCGCTGAATTTCAGCGGCTAGGCACTTAGGAATTTTTCGCTGTCCAGTCCCCGAGTGGCTAGTCGCTGAATTTCAGCGGCTAGGCACTTAGGAATTTCTTTGCTAATGCTTCCATGGTTGTGTAGGGCCTGCAACACGAGTCGGTGGAGCGACTTGCCACCAGGGAGCGTCTGGAGAGGGAGATCCTCATTGTCCAAGGAACGAACGAGCAGCTTCGGGCGACTGCCGGTAAGTGGTCGTTGTGCTTGTTATTGGTCGTAAATCTTGCTTTCCTCGTATTCATGGTTGTGCTGATGCAGAGGGTCATGCATCCACGATGGAGAAGGCTTGTCAAGGCATGGTCCCGGCGAGTGAACTGACGGCTGCGCAGTCATCCTTGAGTGCCGCGGAGAGGCGAATCGCCGACTTGGAGCGAGAGCTCAAGGAGGCAAAGGCAGAGGCGACCTCGGCGGATGAGAGGGCTAAGGCAGCCGTTGTTGTTGCTGCTGAGGAACGGAAGATGTCAGATGCACTCGTCGCCGGGCTGCAGGATGACCTCTCCGGTCTGCAGGACTTCATCACGGAGTGTTGTCGCCCATTGATTGGTGAGCTCTGTGTTCCTTGGAGAGTCCCCGAGCATGCGGGTCGCTTTGTTTTGCTGGAGCCTTCCTTACTATTTACTTGTGTGTTGCAGGGAGGAAAACTGATGATGTTGCCGAAGCGCAGTCGTATGACGTGCGGCAATGCGTCACCACACTGGTTGACTCTGCCGCTCTCTTAGCGACCTGCATTCGCGCGTACCTTCAGGAGATCTCGCCAACAGAGGTGATCCCCAGAAACGTTGTTGAAGTCTGGCACTACCTGGAGAAGGCCCCGACTATTGTTGACTTCATGTCACGGTTGACCTTTCGTTGTGGTGTTGCGACTGCGCTGAGCCTTGGGCTCACGCACTTCCCCGACGACTTCGATCTCGATGATGTCACCAGCGGGTACCCTTCGTTGACGGGAGCGGTCGATATTGCCGAAGTGTTGAAGCTGACCGAGTGGGCTGCGGTGTACTCCGACCGGGTATGGGCGATGGGTGACCTTATTCCGTACCAGGAGACGGTTGTCGCCCCGAACGACCCCGAGCCGGCGCATCGCGACTTCAAGGTGGAGCAGCCGTTCCGAGCAGCCATGGCGGGTGCTCTCACGATGTATCCCCCGAACCTGTGGGTTCCCTTTATCCGCCATCACAGGAGTGGTGGCGCCTCGTCGTTGAAGCCTGTGGAGTAGATCAGTTTGCCAAGTGGCGTTAATTACAACAGATATGTAACTGCCTTGTAATCGAGCAAACTTGTTTCCTTAAGGAATGCATAGATGCTTTTGTCAATTTTTTGATTTGATTGTCGGTTGTGCGAGTCCCCGAGCGCGTCATCCCTTTTATGGGGTTTACGTCGTTTTTATGTGTATGTATGTTGTTTAAACTGTTAGTAAGTTTTGGTTGACTCGCCATGGCTTGGAAAGCCAGTCACATGGCGACTCCAAGGGGTGCTCTGTACTTAGCTGTTTTCCCGGGCGCGAACGGGGTCGGGTGGCCGAGTCCCCGAGCATGGTACTTGGCTGTTCTAGTCACATGCCCGAGGTAGGTGAGGACGGGGCACATTGTATTAGGCATGTCCCTCCACCTGATCTGTAGGACCAGTCGCGTGGCTAGTCCAGGACGCGCTCTCATACTTGGCGTTTTCCCTAGTCGCTCCTGTTTGGACTAGCGTCAGTCCCCGAGCGTGGTACTTAGCCGTTCGAGTCGCTGCGCCAAGGATGTGGAGGACTAGGTCGCTGTGGGAAGCGAATGCGGTTGTCTTGGCTCAGAAAGCCAGTCGAGCGAGGCGACTCCGATGGGGCTTCGGGTTGGCTTTTTTCGTGGACGATACAAGGCCAGAATTTTTTCGGTGCCCTCGTACCTCACTACTTGGCCGTGCCGGTCATGTAACCAAGGGTTGACTTCCGCGAGTAGCATAGCGCTGTTATTATGAGTGCGAATGGCACAAGATATGGAGAGTGGACATTATTTGTGCGAATCAATCTTCTTTATTTCATAGCAGGTAGGAGGTACATGTCTGGAGTTCTAGGAGTAGAACTTCCGTAGGAGGTTTACATTCCATGGCCGCTTGACGTCGAGTTTTCCGTCGCCTCGTATGTCGATGAGGTAGTAGGCGTCGTTGCCCAGGACTCGCTCGATGGCGAATGGTCCCTCCCAAGGAGGAGAGAGCTTGTGCATGCCCTTCTTGTCCTGGATCAGACGCAGTACCAGGTTTCCTTCCTGGAAGGTGCGAGTCCGTACTCGCCGGCTGTGGTAGCGGCAAAGTCCTTGCTGGTAGATGGCGGTGCTGGACCGATCTAGGTCGCGTGCTTCATCGAGCTGGTACACTCCGTGCTGGCGTGCGAGCTCGTTGTCAGCCTCCACGTAGTTGACCACCCGCGGCGAGTCGTGCTCGAGGTCGGTTGGAATGACGGCCTTGGCGCCGTACACCATGAAGAAGGGGGTGAACCCTGTCGACCTGTTGATGGAGGTGTGGATGCCCCAGACGACGGAGGGGAGCTTTTCGACCCAGCACCTAGGAGTTCGCTAGAGGGGAACTTGCAGTCGTGGCTTCAGGCCATGGAGGATGCTCTGGTTGGCGCGTTCCGCCTGACCGTTGGACTCCGGGTGGGCGACTGAGGCGAGGTCGAGTCGTATGTGGTGCTCCTCGCAAAATTTGGCCATGGATCCTTTGGTGAAGTTGGTGCTGTTGTCTGTGATGATGCTGTGCGGGAACCCGTAGCGACGGATGAGCTCGCGTAGGAACTTGGTGGCAGTCTTCCCGTCGCACTTGCGGACTGGCTTGGCCTCCACCCACTTTGTGAATTTGTCAACTGCGACTAGGAGGTGGGTGAAGCCAGAAGGGGCCTTCTTGAAGGGGCCTACCATGTCCATGCCCCACACGGCGAATGGCCAGGTGATGGGGATGGTCTTGAGCGCCGAGCTTGGGACATGGGTCTGGTTGGCGTACTTCTGGCATCCGACGCAGCGTTGGACGATGTCGACCGCATCGACATGCGCGGTGAGCCAGTAGAAGCCGTGTCGCATGGCCTTGGCGACCAGGGAGCGAGCACCAGCGTGGTGGCCGCAGTCACCAGCATGGATGTCTTGGAGGATCTTGCGACCTTCTGCGGGTTGGACGCAACGTTGGAACACACCGGTCACGCTGCTCTTGTGGAGCTCGCTGTTGATGATGACGAAGGATTTGCAGCGGCGTACTATCATTCAAGCCTCTGTCTCGTCAGCGGGTAGGGTCCCTCCCTCCAGGTAGGCGACGTATGGCGCGGTCCAGTCGCTTGGCTCGGCGAGCATGGCGACCAGGGCTGCTTCTGGTTGCAGCGGAATTCCGATGTTGATCTCCCGCGGGGGAGAGACGGAAGGCTTGGTGATGGTGTCGAGGAAGACGCCAGCGGGTGGCGCGAGGCGAGCCGACCTGATGCGAGAGAGGGCGTAGGCTTCCTCGTTCTTGTGCCGATCGATCCACTCGACGGAGTAGCTGGCAAAGTGGCCTCCCAGCTGGTCCACGGCTTGGCGGTATGCTGCCATGGTGGGGGAGACTGCATCGCAAGTGTCGGCGACTTGCCCGTCAACGAGGTCGGAGTCGCCGTAGCAGCGCAGAGGATTGATGTTCATTTACTTGGCTTCTCGCATGTCGTGGAGGAGCGTCTCGTACTCGTCCATGTTGTTGGTGCAGGGGTGAAGTCGAGGTATAGGACGTAGCGCAGCTTGTCGCCCTTTGGAGATGTGAGGACGACCCTACCCCTGCGCCATCTGCGTTCTTGGATCCATCGAAGTGTAGCGACCAGTAGTGGAGGTACGGCAGTTTCTCTGGCTGTTGCACCTCCTCCCAATCAGCGAGAAAGTATGCCAGGGCCTGCGACTTGATTGCCTTGCTCGGATCGTACCTGATGTTGTGCACTCCGATCTCCACGGCCCACTTGGCGACTCGCCCGGTTGCCTTGCGGTTGCGGATGATGTCCTGCAACGGTGCTGAGGAGACGACCGTGATTGGGTGCTCCTGTAAGTAGTGCGGCAGTCGCCGCTGGGCTCTAAAGATCGCATACACCAATTTCTGGTACTGCAGGTAGCGCTGGCGCGACTCGGTGAGGACTTCACTGATGTAGTAGATAGGTCGCTGCACCGGGCGCTCCTTGCCCACTTCTGGCCGTTCGACGACCATGATGGCACTGACGACTCGCTTAGAGGCCGCGACGTAGACGAGCATGGGTTCCTTGTCGATGGGGGCGGCGAGTAGTGGGGCCACGAGTAGCACCTCCTTGAGTGTGTGGAGCGTGTCATCTGCCTCCTTGTCCCACTGGAACATGGGATTCTTGCGCATTAGGTGGTAGAGGGGCATTGCCTTCTCGCCTAGCCGGGGGATGAAGCGACTGAGAGCCGCGACTCGCCCGACCAACTTCTGGACGTCGCGCAGGCACTCGGGTTTGCCGAGCCGGGCGATCGTGTTTATCTTGGTGGGGTTCGCCTTGATTCCTCGTTTGGATACGACATACCCCAGCAACTGTCTAGTAGGTACACCGAAGGTGCACTTTCCTGGGTTTAGTTTGATCTTGTACCTCCGCATGTTTGCGAAGGTTTCCGCCAGGTCGGCGAGTAGATCGCCCTGGCGAGTGGACTTCACCACCATGTCGTCGATGTAGACGTGGATGTTGCGGCCAATTTGGCTCGCAAGGCACTCCTGCATGCACCTCTGGTAGCAGAATGCTCTGAATGGTGTGATGAACGCCGTCTTCTCCTCGTCCTCGACTGCCATTTTGATCTGGTTGTAACCAGAGTAGGCGTCAAAGAAGCACAGCGACTCCGAGCCCGCGGTCGAGTCGATGAATTGATCGATCTGCGGGAGGACAAACTGCTCCTTCGGGCAGGCGTTGTTTAGGTTTGTGTAGTCGATACACATTCTCCAAGTCCCATTTTTCTTCTCGACCAGGACTGGGTTTGGCAGCCACTTGGAGTATTTGATTGGCCGAATGAAGCCTGCAGCGAGTATACGCTGCACCTCCTTGGCGATTTCTTGGCGGCGCTCTTCATTAAAGGGCCACAGCGACTATTTGATGGGTCGTGCTTTGGGGTCGGCATTGAGTTTGTGCTTAGCGAATTCCCTCGGGACACCAGGCATGTCGGATGGCTTCCATGCGAAGATGTCACGATTCTCACGTAGGAACTCGATGAGAGCGCCTTCCTATGCTGGGCTCATACCCGTCCCGATCGTCAGCGCTACCTGGAGTCGCCTGGGACCAGCTCGACTGTTGGGGATATGCTATATGGGTATCCTCATAGCATGTCTCTTATCCGACTAACCCGGGTGGCCCATAGTCGGTAGCATGGCCTATGGCCTGCTGGGCGGCCTAGTTAGGTGAATCCAGAAGGGGGGCCCATGCCGGATAAAGGAAGGCTACGGTGGATTCACCAGCGTACCCGGAGCCTTGGAGTACAAGATACACAAGACTAGTAATAGACGGTGTAGAACTCTGTAACCTGTCCGGCTAGGACTTTTCCCTGTAACCCTAGGACTTGGCGACTATATAAGTCGGGCCTATGGGAGCCTTTAGGGCACGATAACTTAGACTTTCTAGTCACCTCGCACAGCGAACCTAATCTCTGTAACTCGGCGTATTGCCATTATAGTGATTTATAGCAGGAGTAGGGTTCCGCCACCGTTGTGGGATCTGAACCTGGGTAAGCTGTGTCACCTTGTACCCGTCAACCGTCCGCCTTACCCCACGTCTCTAAACACGCATTGTGAGGACCCCTCCATGGCGTACTTGTCGGCAATACCACAACAGTTGGCGCCCACCGTGGGGCAAGAGGCGCTTCAGGCTCTTCAGCGGGCGAGGACCAAGATCTTCGCGGGAATCGGCGAAACCGTAGCCATCGGTCGCGTTCTCTTCTCCGGCAACGTTCCGATCGTTCCCCCCCCCGACGAGTTCTGTATCCCGGCAAAGACGAACCCTACACGGTGCTCGATCGTTCCTATCGGAGACATTCACCTCTTCATCGATGAAACCGACTCGGGCACTAGTTCCCTGGGAGTTGGAGGAGCATCAAGACCCGCACGGACCGCCTACGGGCAGGATACGCTCGCGTAAGGATCGATGTCAGATCTCTCTTTGGAGTTTGCCGGCAAAGATCGGAGAGCATCAAGACCCGCACGAACCACCTACGGGCAGGATACGCTCGCGGAAGGATCGATGTCGGATCTCTCTTTGGAGTTTGCCGGCAAAGATCGGAAAGCATCAAGACCCGCACGGACCGCCTACGGGCAGGATACGTTCGCGGAAGGATCGATGTCGGATCTCTCCTTGGAGTTTGCTGGCAAAGATTCGAAAAATCCAAGACCCACCCAAACCGCCCCTGTGCAGGATATAAAGGTGGAAGATCACTGCAAATCCGCCGACTTTGCCCGTGCGTCTGGACAGTAGAGATCCAAGTTCGTCGGCGTGGTTACCATCTTCGATCTGGCGTGCTGCGTTCAGAGAGAAGGCGAAAACCCCCACGATTACCTGGCCAGGTGGCTCCCTATACGAGCCGATCTGGCCCACTACCCCAATGATGATGCCATCTATCACTTTGTGGAAGGACTGGACCATGGCACGCTTCTCCGACACTCTCTAAGACGGCAACAGGCGTCGGGACGCCTTACCTTTGAAGGCATGGTGAACACCGTCAACAACTACGCAGAGGCTAAAGCGGCAGCTCAGACAGCTCTTGCGCTCATTGACGGAGCACCTCCGATTTAGCCACCACCATCGCCTCCGGCCGCCATCGTCGCAGCAGTGCCACCACCTCCAGTCATCATCGAGGCCGTTGCACCTCCACCGCCCGTCATTGAGGAAGTGCTGGCACCCTCCGACTCTGTCATTGACGCGCTTTACGCTGATTTCAGTGCAGATTCAAAGGAAATAGACTTCAGTCCAGAAGAGCTAGACTCCGCTATGCAGGATATGGAGGAGGAGTACTCGCGCGACGAACAAGCTAATAACACCGTCATGTCCCAAGGGGTGTTCGTCACCATTGGGACAGCGATGGATGAAGACCAGCCCGGGCAAGCTCCACCTACGGAGCTGGATAAGGGGAAGGGACCACTTATTGCTGCCGACGATGCTCGCGCAAAGGTCATGCCTCCTCCGCCTAATCCAGTGCAACAGCCACAGGAACTCGGCACCGGTCCGAGCAACAACAACACCGCAAACTTGCCACCTCCAGCATCCACGTCGGCAGCAGCCCATGTTACTCCAGCTGATAGAGTGATGTACGGCAATCTCCTCGTTGAGCCACTAACTGTTGATCATATCCGGAATGTGACTCAGCTTGACGAGAAGTGCCAGCAGCTGCTGGAGGAAGCACAAGCCATCGCGGAGCAAGGCGCTAAACTAGATCGAGATCTGGTCAACGCGCAGAAGTCCATAGAAAAAGCTAGAGCAATGGAGGCCGAGTACAAGACTCTGCTACAGCAGCAGAAGGCTAAGAAAGCTCCAGCTCGCGTCATCAACGATCCTGGTGTACGGCGCAACCTAGGATGGGCTCCCTCAAAGTCGGCACAGGCCAAGCCATACATTGACAGTGAAGGCAAACAGGTGATGCCCACCCCACTCCTTAACCTCGCCGTCGCCAAGACCCTTCTAGAGCAGGATAGATCGCCTGAGGCAGTGGAACAGGTCTATGACCTAGTGGCCAAGGCGGTAAAGCAGCAGGAAAAGGCCACCTCTCAGAGGCTTGAGTCTGACCCAGCGCTCTGCCGATCTAGCCAATACAAATCGCCAAGGGATAGATCTCCTCAAGATGTCGGATCACAGACGGGTTCATTAGAACGAAGACGGAGGGATGCGCGCAACAGGAAGGATCCTATCCCCATATCCTCCGACCACGGAGAAAGAGCCCAACCTCGCCGCCCATCGCCACCGCCCCGATCCCCCCGACGTCAGGAAGACTACAAGACTCACCATCGCACGGATATGCCTCCACCAAAGCAGTGTGGCATCGTCATCCGCAACAACGCGGCACAGACCCGTCATGATGAAGAACACCACCAAGGACATAAGAGCAGGTCGCACCATGACCCTCCGTGTCCGACAAGCAACCGCGACAGACGTGGGGCGTCGCAAGAGGGTAACAGGAAGAAGGCTAACCCACCGCCACCTCCGCCTCCGTCTCCGCCAAGCAGTCACCATGGCGGAAGAGGCCCGCGTCGTTCATGTAGCCCATCCCCTGTCGACAACAAGAAGAAGAACCCGGAGCCATACGATGCACGTTCACGGATCGATAAGATCCACGAGGCCCGGGAAGGACCATACCTGGGACCATGTTGCTTTGGACCTGCAATACGGTCCGCAACTTACCCCAAAGGTTTCCGGATTGACAAGACCATCAAGCCCTATGACGGCACTACCAAGCCAGCTACATGGTTCATGACTACGGCAACACGTTAGAGATTGCCGGGGGTAACCCAACATCGCCGTCAAGTACCTCCCGTTAATGTTGGCGGGCACGGCCCGTCAATGGATCGACGACTTACCGGAAAGATCTATCTACAACTGGCTGGACATGCAAGAAGCATTCACCAAGAACTTTGAGGGTACATATAAGCGTCCCTGCACTGTGGGCGATCTACAGCGGTGCGTGCAAGAGAAAAACGAGACATCTCGCGCCTACCTCTCCCGCTGGCTGGATATGAAGAATTCCTGCGCTGGAGTGCACGCCCAGACCGCCATGGACGCCTTCATCGATGGGTTGGAAAGGGGCACGTTGCTCCGACATAAGCTGAAGCACTTGCAGGACAATCATCAGCTTGACTTGAATCAGATGATTCAGTTAGCTAGTGAGTTCGCAGCTGCCGACGACGATGCTCGTGGCTCTTTGCCGGCAACGGCTGTTCCAACCCAAGCTCGGAGGAACAGCAATACAAAGCATAAAACCACTCCAGAAGAAAAGCAATCTACCGACATGGTCGCCATGACTTTTGCAGGACGAGAAGAAGGCGAACAATGTGGCCGAGGAAGGGGAGCAGCCACGGGCAGCAGCGAGGAAGTGAAACCAACTCGGCGCTGCTCCGCGTTCCCCAAACCTACGAAGAGTACCACGATATGCCGTGCCTCGTACACCTCGACGCCAACGGCAAGGCCACCCATACCAATCGACACTGCAAGTTCATCAACGACCTCAAGGAAGACCCGGAGTCCGGCTACAAGCGAAGTCGTAAGAATAGACCGCGAGGCAAGGGCAAGGGGAAGAAGAAGGAGGAGGAGTCCAAGAATTCAAGTGACATGGACGAGGACGTTGACCCCAAGCACGCCGCCAAGAGCGACGACAAGGGCAAGAACCCCTTCGCAAAGAAGGCCCCAGTCTACCACACTTTCCTTGGCACCCCCACCGTCTGACAACAGAAGACCTCTCTAAGGATCCTGATGGCTACTCTCCCCCCAGTTCCCCAATACCTGCGCTGGTCGGAGGTTCCAATCACTTGGGACAGGACGGACCACCCAGACCTTGTGCCCACGGAGAACCAGTACGCCATGGTCATCAACCCATTGATTGACGGCATGGAGTTCACCAAGTGCATGGTGGATAGTGGAAGCAGCATCAACATCATGTACCTGGATACACTGCAAAAGATGAACTTGACGGAGGCAAACCTAAGGCGGACTAACACCGTGTTCCATGTCGTAGTTCCTGGCCGGGAGGCTCGGTCCCTTGGGTGCATCACACTTCAGGTAGCCTTTGGCGATGTTAATAATTACCGCCAAGAGCGCATGACCTTTGAGGTGGTCCCCTTCAAGAGCGTGTACCACATCATATTCGGCCGCGACATATTCCACACGTTCATGGCCAAGCCATGCTTCGTCTACAACAAACTCAAGATACCCGGACCAAACGGCGTCATCATCGTATCCGGAAGCTTTACCAAGGCAAGGGACTGCGAGATCAATGAAGTAGCCGTTGCAGAAGCTGTCCTCTACAACGAAGAATTCAAGGAGATCGAGAGCAATGTCAATCACTCAGAGATGCCCGCGTCGAAGAAGCAGATCTCCGACTCCGCTCCTGCGTTCAAGGCCGCCATTGAGACCAAGCCGGTGGAACTTGTGGTAGGCGATGCCTCCAAGACCGTCGCCATTGGGACGAACCTGGATCCCAAATAGGAAAGCGCGCTCGTCGAGTTCCTCCGTGAGAATAGGGACATCTTTGCCTGGCAACCTGCCGACATGAAAGGTGTACCTAGGGAATTTGCCGAGCACAGCTTAAACATAGATCCAAAATGTAAACCAGTGAAACAACCTCTACGATGTTCGGAGATGAGAAGAGACGCGCCATTGGCAAAGAGATAGCTAGGTTACTCAAGGCCGGTTTTATCCGAGAAGTCCTTCACACCCGATGGGTGGCCAATCCTGTACTTGTCCCCAAAAGGGAACTACTGAATTAAGAATGTGCGTTGATTACTGTGGCGCCCCGCAAAACCACTACTAGAAAATCGCGTTGTTTTTGTGCATTGCATCATCATGACCGCATGCTCATGTCATCATGCCACCTTGCATTTGAGCATCGTCATCATCATGCATTTGTTTGTCTGAAACTATTTTCGAAAAACATATTTGGTTTTCTAAATACCCCGCCTTATTTCAAATCCAAAACCCGGGTCCCCGGATTATTTTGTTTCGTCTACCAATGGATTTCAAAAGCCCCGTTTTAAATAAATAAAAATTTCAAATTGTTTTTAGGAGGCAGCCCGCCAGGCCCGAAGCCCGACCGGCCACCTCCAAACCCTAGTCTAAAATATCTAGTCCTAATCCTACCTACACCTAATCCTACCCAGCCCCCCTCCACCTCACCCCGGCCTATCACCTGCCGCCACCTCACCACTCCCTTTTCCTCCAGCCAATCCCGCTATGCCACCTCACCCCACTGCCCCAGCCGCCACGTCCATTCCACACGCACGCACCCAACCCACTTCCTCCCCCTCTCTCTGCCAGCCCGGCCCCACCACTCGCACTTCACACCGACAGAGCCCCCAACCACCCCGGCCACGCACCCCCGGCCCCGCTCCTGGCCCACCTCGCACGCGCCCGGCCCCACCACGATCTCCTCTCCCACCAACAGCTCACCCACCCCGATCCCCAGCGCCGCCGCCGCCCTCCATCACGCGTCCGCGCTCCGTCGCTGCCTCCGGCCTTCCCTCTCCTCTTCGATCGCCGCCCCCACCCTCTGCAAGCTCCATCCCGGCACCGCCCCTCCCTGTCTGGTCGCCTCGCCGCTGGAACCCCAGCGACGTGCGCGCGCCTCCGTCGCTCCTCTCCCGAGCCCGCGCCTCTGCGAGCCTGAGCCGCAGCGCCGCCTCTGGACCTCCCCTCCTCCGGCCGCGGTCCCGCTCTCCCTCCGGCCGCCGCCAACGGCCTCGACCTCGTCCCGCGCGCCGCTCGAAGGAGCTTCTCCGCGTCTGCGCCGGATCCGCCTGCTCCTGCGCTCGCCGTCGCCACGGACCCGCCGTCATCACCGCTCCTCCGCCCGTCCCCACCAGCGTATGTTCGTCCCGCGCCGCCGCCTCGCGGGCTCCCTCCCCGGCGACCTCCTTCCCCGCAGAGCCGGCCTCCTCGTGCAGGACCCCAGCGACCGCCGCTGCTCCTCCCGCCCCTCTCCGTCTGTCCGCCTTCTGGACCAACCTCGTCCGACCGCCGCCGCCGACCAAGGCGCTCACCCCCCCTCCCGCGGTCCGGTCTGCGTCCGGCCCCTCTCGCGCGTCTCCCTGCGGATGCCTCCTCCTGCCGGCTTGCTAGGCCGCGCCGCCCTCGTCCTGTCGGTCGCGCCCCTGCGCGGCCTCGCGTCCGAGCCCGGTTGCCGGCGACAGTTGTGCAGAACCCAAGCACAGGTGGGCAGAAGCGCGTTGGGTCTGTCCTTGACCAAGTGTCCCTGCCAAGATTGTACAGGATTCGTATCGCGCCAAGTTCGATCATGCCAAGGATCCGCGGTAACCGAAGACACACTAGCACCACATCAAGCACACCGACAACAGGAGCCGGAACCCCAAAGTCGCCAACACGGAAACCCAAGATCTACCGGCGACCCGACCAAGACCCGAAGACCGACCCCGCCGAACGCCAAGATCTTCAATCGGAATTCGAGAACGCCGAGACCCCGGCACGACAAGACCTCCTTTCCGCACCGATGCCGTCGTCGTCGCACACCTAGTTCTTCTTCCCGAACGCCAAGACCGACCCGATACGACGACCCGACAAGATCTTCGTGACGACAAGATCGGCACCGACCAGGGCGGATCCGATGTGCCCCGACGCCAACCAAGTTCTTCTCCTCGCATGCGAGAAGATCTACTCCATTGTCCGAGAACGTTCCCGCTGAGACCGATCCCCGTCAAACCCTGTCGAACCCCGGACCCCCGGAACCCAAGATCTTCCGGACCCGCATGTGTGAACCTTTTCCCGAGCCCTTATTTTATAAATGCTATATATAAAACTTGTTGCATATTAATGGTTCTTTTCGCATGCATATCATGTGGGTTGGGGGCATTATGCCGATTCACCTCGTAATTAAATATGGAGACCATATGCGGACATTTCTAGTCTCATATGGGTTCCATTTAAATTTGTGTAGCGAACCGGTGATATAATTTTGCCTTGTTAAGACAACATTTAAATTGCGGGGTATCTAAACAACTTGATCCACCTAATAAATGTCGGGACCCCGGTTCCGCTTAATCTGGCCTAATTGCATCGCATCTTTGCCATGTCATACATCATACATGCATCATGTCCGATCTTCTGCCGTAGTATTAAATAGTGCATCCGGTGTTTGTGCTAGTGCTTTGCTTCTTCACGGATTAGGCTGATGAGTTGATGCGAGTGTCGACCCGATCTTCGGATGAACCTTCGGCAATGTTTTCAGGCGAGCATCTCCCCCTTTCTACCTATCTTACTTTTATAGTATTTATTCCCCCCTGTTGATCTATTGCTATCTGTGTTGCGATGCTCTAGTTTTCGTACCCGTGATATCCCTTGCAGCCTTATATTGCCTTGGACACATCCTATTACCTGTTGATTGGTAGATAGTTGGACTTGCGCGTCGTAGTCACTTGCTCAAGTGCTGTTGCGTGTCGTCAAGTACCACAGTTGTTGGAGTTTTGCCGCATGTTAATGTTGGAGGTGATCATGGCTTTAATTACTGTTTAATACCTAAAATTGAAGTAGGTAAATAATGCAGAGGCACAGGTGGGCAATAGATGTTATTTGGTTGTTAACCGTCCACTTGTGTCCCGTAGGACCCCGAGTTCTTGACACCTGTTCCGAGATCGAGCGCGCTAACCACAGGTGGGGTGTGTGGGCACCCCCATCGATTAGTACCTGATTTCAAAGTATTGTACCGGGGGCCACAACTAGTTTGAGGTTTTATTTACTATCCTGTACTTATGCCATGCTTTACTGCTTAATTTAAATTGTGCGAGGTACTGCACCTGTACAGTTTAGGACCGTGACCCGTTTTCGCTGTATCGACAAGCCCAGTCACACTTTCGGGTTCCCAGTCGTTTACAGCCGGCTACACAAACCCTGAGTCCGTCTCGGAGACCGGCCTACTTCGTTGCGGGTAGCTTAGTGGGGTGGCCCCCATGTACTTGCTTTGGGTCTGGGAAACGTCATGAATTAGGCCCCGCCGACATACCGATGGGTGTATGTTAACTGATCTGGCAAAAAGGGTCGAAGTGCGTGTGGATACTTTGGTGCACCCCTACAGGGTTAAATCTTTTCGAAAAGCCGTGTCCGCGGTTATGGACGACTTGGAGCACAGTTCTCGATCATAGACAACTACAACTAAAGTTTACTGTTATAATTTGACTTGTATCCGATATGACTAGTAAACAGCTCCACTGCAACGGAATGGCTAAATAAAAGTACCAACAACTGCTGGGTTTTGGGATATCTCATGTTAATTGTATCTGACTAGTAAGTGTTGCAACTACAACAGAATGGTTAACTAAATCTGCCCACTGCTTATTATATCAGGATGACTCATGCTATCTATATTTGACTAGTAATTACCGCAACTATAACGGAATGAATAAAACTGCCAACTGTGTGAGTTCCTCGGTTGACTTCCTCGTTTGGTCTCGAGGGGAAAATACCAGGATGGGTATGTTTGGTGGTAGAATCAGGTTGGTTCCGAATATGTCTTTCTTATCCCTCTCTGATAGCCGACAGTTATCTCGAGTCTCTATAGGTTGTTTAGTGTATGCTGCGCTGTCGCTTCAGTCCACCATACCTATGTAGGCGAGGACCGCCGAATTCTAGTCTCGCCGTGTACTGGCCTCAGTACTGACCGCTCTCTCTTTTTCCTTTGCCCTTTGTCGGCACCCCTTTTGTTTAAGCAGGTTTTGAGATCGACGTCGTTAGCAGGGTTACCCTTCCGGCTTGGCCTGGGCAGGGTTATGGACGCCATTGGTTATTCTTCAGGGCTCTTAGCCCCATTTGCATCTTGTCCGTAGTCGGACGCTCTATCATTTTCAAGGTGATTTGGATCTTTGTATATTATATCTGTATTCTTGACTCATTGAGTCGCTGTTGTATATATCTAATCTGTGGGTCCCATCGAGGACTGTTGTGTAATGTTATTACTTCGTTTTCCACCCGCACGAAAGTGCCTGGTGGGCGTCCTTGAATCGTTTTTATGCGGGTTTGGCGGGAAGCGCTAAAACTTGCATAGGGCCGATTCGAGGGTGTTACAATTACACCGGCTTGAACAAAGCATGTCCCAAAGATCCGTTTGCTTTGCCTCGCATTGACCAAGTCATTGACTTGACGGCTGGCTCGGAACTTTTGTGTTTTCTCGATGCATACTCAGGATACCACCAGATCAAGATGAGGAAGTCGGACCAATTGGCCACTTTGTTCACTACCCCATACGACACGTTTTGCTATGTCACAATGCCCTTTGGGCTGAAAAACGTAGGTGCTACCTACCATCGGACAATGCAACGTTGCCTTCACAACCAAATTGGTCGGAACGTTCACGCTTATGTGGACGATATCGCGGTGATGTCTAAAAAGTCAAAAGACTTAATCTCCGACTTAAAAGAAACCTTTGATAATCTCCGGAAATACAACATGATGCTCAACCCTAAGAAGTGCGTCTTCGGGGTTCCAGCCGGCAAACTGTTGGGCTTCATCGTTTCCCAACGCGGAATCGAGGTCAACCCGGAGAAAATCAAGGCCATCTTAAACATAAACCGTCTGACATGCCTAAATGACATCCACCGACTAACAGGTTGTGTTGCAGCAATTAGTCGGTTCGTCAGCCGACTTGGAGAGAAGGCTCTGTCGCTGTACAAGTTGCTGAAGAAGGCGGACAAATTCACATGGACAGACGAAGCAGATGCAGCATTGAAGCAGCTCAAGGAGATTTTTTCCTCAGCGCCAATCCTTGCAGCACCCGAGCCTGGAGAGCCCCTGTTAATTTACATGGCGGCAACCAACCGGGTTATCAGCATCGTCGTCGTGGTAGAGCGGAAGGAACCAGGCTATGAGCACGGAGTTCAATGACCAGTTTACTATGTAAGCGAGGTCTTGACGGAGTCCAAGCAGCGTTACCCGCACTACCAAAAAATAGCTTATGGAGTATTCCTTGCTTCTCGCAAGTTAAGGAATTACTTTCAGGAGCACCCAATCACAGTAGTGAGCAAGACTCCACTGTCCGACATTATCAACAACAGCGACGCTACAGGAAGGGTCGCGAATTGGGGCATTGAACTTGCTGCCTTCAAGATCACCTACAAAAGACGCGACGCTATCAAGTCACAAGCCTTGGCGGATTTTATTGCAGGTTGGACGGAGATGCCGGATGCTACTCCACTGCCAGAACCAGAGTACTGGGTAATGCACTTTGACGGATCAAAGTTGCTCAACGGCTTTGACTGGTGTAGTACTATAGTCACCAAAAGGATACAAGCTGCACTACGTTCTACAGATCCACTTCGAGGCCACAAACAACATGGCGGAGTATGAAGCACTCATTCACGGACTGTGTGTAGCCAAGGATATTGGCATCAAGCGCATAGTTTGCTGTGGAGATTCCGACTTGGTTGCCCAGCAGGTGGCTGGCACCTGGAATGGGCGGAACCCTATGATGGCGGCATATCGCGACAAAGTGGACAAGATAGCCAAGATCTTCTTGGGCTACGAGGTCAAGTATGTGCCTAGGGAGCAAAATGAGGTGGCTGGTCTACTATCTAAACTTGGATCAGGGCGCAAGCAAATTCCGCCAGGAGTTTTCCTAGAGCATCTACACACACCATCCGTGAAGGGCGCCGACATCGACAACCCGGATAGATCTGACTCTTTCGTCAACATGGTGACAAAGATCCCTCCGGCTTGGACAAAACCATTCATGGAGTATCTTGAACACGGAACTTTTCCCGACGACGAGGTCGAAAGACGGCAAATAGTACGACGAGCAAAGGGTTCTACCATAATCAATGGGAAACTCTATAAAAGGAGCACTACTGGTGTATACCTAAAGTGTGTTTCCCAGCTAGAAGGTATGGAAATCCTGCGCGAGATCCATCTCGGAGATTGTGGGCATCACGTCGCTCCTCGATTGTTGGTCGCGAAAGCCTTCCGGCAAGGATTCTACTGGCTGACCGCGAAGGCGGACACCGACAAGCTGGTTGAGACATGTACAGGATGGCAGTATTATGCCCGACAACCACATGTTCCTGCTGAAGAATTGCGAACAATACCAATAACTTGGCCGTTTGCAGTTTGGGGGCTAGACATGGTGGGGCCGTTACAAACGGCACAGTGTGGATTTACGCATCTGCTTGTAGCAGTTGACAAATTCACCAAATGGATAGAAGCTAAACCCATTAGAAAGCTTGATGGGGAAACTGCCCTCAGGTTTGTCCGGGATCTAGTGGTGAGATTTGGTCCCCCACATAGCATCATCACCGACAACGGAAGCAACTTGTCACTCGGAGAAGTGGAGGCCTATTGCTGGGACAAAGGCATCCGACTTGACCTTGCATCTGTGGCACACCCACAATCCAATGGTCAGGTTGAGCGAGCCAATGGATTAATTCTGCAGGGAATCAAGCCACGTCTTGAGGCACCGCTACATAGAGCAGCTGGAGCCTGGGCGGAAGAATTGCCATCTGTGTTGTGGAGTTTACGAACTACACCCAACAGATCCACAGGCTACACCCCCCTATTTCATGGTATATGGAGCAGAAGCCATCCTACCTTCCGACATCCTCCACGATGCACCAAGAGTTGCCACCTACGACGAAGATGACGCTGAAGAATCCAGACGCCTAGATGTGGACCTTCTCGAGGAGGAGTGCGTTTTGGCATGCCAAAGATCCGCCATCTACCAGCAGAAGCTATGCAGCTACCATAGTCGCCGTGTTCGGCATCGCTCGTTTAAAGAGGAGGATTTAGTGCTCCGACTTAAGCAGAAGAAGTCACACAAACTATCCCCGCCATGGGAAGGACCGTTCATCATAAGCAAGGCGCTGCTCAATGGGTCTTACTACCTTGTCGACAATCGTGAACTCAAGGATAGACCCAACAAGGATCATAAGCGTAAGCGACGTGACCTGGATGATGACTACCCGGAGCTTGATCGGCCATGGAACATAGCACAGCTACGTCCTTTCTACACTTAGCATTTTTTATCTTATCGTGTACCTCTTATATGATCAATGAAATAAAGCTCTTGGGTTCACTTATATTGCTGAGTCTTTTACCTCCTTTAGTGTTCATTTTTGGATCATATAAACCTTTATGCACAAGCCTTGCGATTGCACTTGTGAAAATTCCGCCTATGGGTGTTAGCTTAAGTTTTCTGGTCTACACGTTCTTTGTTGTTTTTATGTGGATTCTGGAGTAGTGACTTTCGGCACTCATTGTCGGCGATTTTGTGCTCAGGTTATTGACGGTGCCATTGGGCATCATCACCTAAGCGCATGGTTCCGACAACGAGTCTTCCGACTCACGAAAAGTCAAGCATAAGAACCAAAGTAATGGATAAGCCAGCACTTGCTTAAAAAATATATACATGCTGAAGCTTAATTCTTAAGTAGCAGGATACGATAACCATTGTTTTCCGTCTTAAGATTACATCAACAAAGTTTTCCCCGCGCACAATCCAGAGGTGAAACCGAAATTACAAAGTGTTTTTCACTCTTTGGGTGCATGAGACTTGGAGGCCGCATCATCACCAGCCGGAGAATCACCCTCAGCGTTGGTGCTATGGTGAGACTCGGAGGATTCCAGGTTGGCGTTGTCGAGAAAGTTCCTGGGCACGAAGACGTCAACATCTACTAACTCGGCAACCCTGGTATCATACCCCGCGAGTGATGACAGGATGGCTTCGTGATCGATTTCCTTGCCGTCATCATCCACATCGGGGATACCAGATGTCACCGTGTCGATATCGGCATCTTCATAGTGTGCCTTCACCATAGACAGCGCCATCCTTGCGCCAGCCCGTGCACATGAAGCTTTCCAGCTTGCAACACGCTCGGGGGCTCGGCGCAGAATCTCCGAGTACTTCACCATGTAGTCCGAGGCCTTGATATAAATCTGGAGGGGCTTGGCGATCTCCTTGGCTTGGGTAATGGCGGTGTTGATGAAGTTGCCGGTAGGAATCATGCATTCCTTGTCCGAAGGAGGCGAGCGTGTTAAACCCATGGGCGCTGAAAATTCCGATGATGATTGCATGAGTTAAATAAATTCTAAGTATCCGGACTATAGAACTACAAGGCGAAGGACACTTACTGAAGATGCTGGCCTTAGCCTGCCAGACGACGTCCGCCAAGGATTCCTTCTCTTGTTGGAGGAGCTTAAACGCCTCGCTAGGGCGAAGGTTTTGCTCATCGGCAGCTTGCTTCTGATCCTTTAGGATCGCAAGCTCCTCCTTCAAGCGATCGATCTCAGCGGAGGCGGAGTCCTGTAGGGCTTTCATGGAATCCTCGTGCATCTTCAGCATTTCTTCCCTCTCCTTCTTAAGGATCTTGTTCTCGCTGTCCAGCTGCTGGATATGCTTGGACTGCTCGACAATATCCTTAGCCTTGGCAACATGTTCTGCAAGTCGGATAAAACAAAGTACACATTGAGTACTCGGAGATTATGGGCACAAAAGTAAGACGGAAATGCGCAAAAAGAAAACAGACTCTTGTTTTTGATGATCTGTTCCTTCAAGATGGCGGTTTTACCCTTTTCAGCTTCAAGGTCCGCGCGCATCTTCTGCTACTTATCGTTGGCCATGCCCCTCCGAGCATTCTCGTTCTGTGGAAACAAATACAAAGTTAAGTCGTTGTTTAGTCTGCTTGGAGCTTCTAGTCGGAAATTTTCCACCTAGACGCTCGGGAGCTACAGCGAGATATTTTAACTTAGCAATATGCTTAGCTTTTCTTTAAGCATTTGGTCGGAGCTAATTCAGTTCTCAACTAGAGGCTTGGGGGATACAGTATAAAGTTTTAACTCAGAAAATGCTTAGCTTTTCTTTAAGTATCTAGTCGGAACTAATTCAGTTACAACTAGAGGCTTGGGGGCTACATCACTTAAATTTATGAACACTGTGTATGATACTCTTAAAGCATCTAGTCGGAATAATTCATTCCATCTAAATGCTTGGGGGATACAGTGAGAGTTTTTTCTAACTTAGTCACTCTTAGAGCATATAGATGCAAAACCAATGGTTTTCCGTCTACATCCTCGGGGGCTACAGTGGGATACTCATATGAAATGCAGAAGGTAAAGTAAAACTTACAAGTGCGATGATCTTGAGGTTTGTAGCGCTCTCGGCCAGCAGCTTGCAAAGGAAACGCTGTTTCCTCGCAAGATGTCTGCTTGACGGAGTAGCTCCTCAAGACCGTATGTCGGAGATGATGACACTCCTCTAGGAACCATAGTTGTGCTACCCGGCGTAAGCATCGGGTAAATAATCTTCGGCAACTCGAAGGGTTTCTGGGGAGTAGAGGCACCGCCTTTGGCAGAGGTACCAGCTCCCATCACCGCCTTGCCGCTACCGATGGCATCCTTATACGGAGCTTCAGCCATTTGAAGAGCAGCACTCTCCTGCGTCGCCTGCTCGCTGACGATAGCTAGTTCGGTAGAAGCGCCAGAGTCCACTTCCATGGCGGAAGGGCCTGGTGCCTCCTGGACTGGGGAGCTTGTCGGAGAAGAGGAGGGCTTGACGGCAGGAGTGGCAGGGGCGATGGTGGGAGAGGAGTCGCGATGCAGCATATCTTTGATATTTCTAGAAGCCCCAAGAGTCTTGGAGGACTTCTTGAGGCTGGTTGTGGCTTTCTTCCTGAAATGTGCAAAATGCATAAGTACAGGAATAAGACAGATAAATAAGACAATGTCGGAGAATAAGAAGCTTACACTAGGGGAGGCGCTTTGGCAAACATCCCGGTGGCTTTCTTCTTTTCCGCCTCTAGGGCGGCTGTACTCTTTTTGGAGGCTCCACCCTCCGTCTTCTTCTTCTTACCTCCGTAGGCAGCGTCAGAGGTGGAGCTCTTCCGCTTTCGCGCCAACGGGGCATCATCGTCGGACACGACCGTGACTTCCTTCATCTTTGGATCATAGATTTGGGCAGCCAGGTTGCCCTCCTCTAGATCGCTAAGCTGTTAAGTGAAGAAATCATCGTGTTAGACAAGATGATATTGGCAAGACGGAAAAACTGGAGCAATGTCATACACGGAAAATAAATACCTATCTTTGGGCACTTTCTGTCTACGAACATGTCGTAGGTGAGGGTGAAGCCACGCTTCTTATCCTTCACCTTGACGATGTCCTTGAGGCGGAACTTGACGGAGTCGCTCGAGAAGTTGTCCTCGGAGATCCGGAGGGTATCCCTTCGGTCGCCGGTGTACTCGTGCATATACTTCGTGCGGTGCTGCAGAGGTTGGATCCGCCTGATGAACCAGCACATGGCTAGGTCCAAGCCGGTCAGACCCGTCTCTACGAACCACTTGATCCGCCTTATTGCGCGAGAAGCGTTGAGGTCGGAGGGAAGGGAGGCATGGGACCGCCATGTGGAGACTTCGGCGGCGGCTCCATCCACGAAGTCTGGGTACGTTACTTCTCGGCCCGCCAAAGGAATGTCGGGGCCGTAGAAGTACGTCTGTTGCCAGTTCTTACACGACTCGTGGCCGACGATGTCGGGGAACCGCCGGAGGACGGATCTTAAAGCTTATGGTGTCGCAGTTTCCTAGCTCCTCCCTACTGTGTCCGGCTTCATGCTTGACGGTGAAGAAGTATACAAACAAATCTAACCTAGGCCTAATCCCTAGGTAACCCTCACAAAGTGCCGCGAGGTTGCTAATCACTAAGATACTATTGGGGGAGAGGTTATGGGGTTGGACCTTGAAGTGATTCAAGACGGACAGGAAGAAGTGAGAGATGGGCAGAGAAACGCCGCGTACCAATTGCGCCTTGAGGTACACCTTCTCTCCGGCTTGGGGAGAAGGGGTCACCTCGCCGACCGGCGCCGCCCGCCAGGCGAGCCCCTCCGTCGCGGGGAGGTAACCCTCAGCAACCATCTCTTGGATGTCGCGGCCGGTGATGTCCGAGCCGCGCCACTCGCCTTTGTGCGAGTCTGGCTCCTCTTCCAGGGGCTCCAATGCCGCCAGATTATGGTCGCCGCCGGTGGTTTCTATCACCGCCGATGCGGGGATGACCAGGCCCTCTGGGAGCACGACGACGGAGCTCGCCGGCTTCGCCGCGGCTTCCCTCGATGCCGCCATTGACGGGGATGAGCTGCTGCTGGCCATAGAGGAGGAAGAGAACGCGACTGGTGCAGAGAGCGAGGCTAGGGTTTCTCGAGGTTTTCGCGGAGAGTTCGAGGAGGCGCGCGGCTGGAGGAAGAAGACGATGACGCGAGAGAATGGGGTGAAAAAGTGGCAAGTGTCCCACGGTTACTATTTATCTTACTCTGCGTCAAGATTCGTGCAGCTAATCGAACGGTTGCCGCATAGACGACATGTTCGTGAACGTGCGCGGTAATTTCGCCACGTCTCCAACCGTCGCCGCCAACGGTTCGTATCGCTCGCGCGGAAAATCGGATATGATTACATTCTCTGCATGTGTGAGTTACGAGGCGTCGCTGACCTACAGCCTACGTCGCCATAACTGACATGGTAGATGAGCCGTCCCATCAAAGATTCCGGCATGGACGGATTTAATCCGACAACGGGAGCGTACGATGGAAGATTCAGCATTTCTCCGACTTACTCATAGAAGACGGAGAAACCTTTGCAGGGTTCTTTGGGAGGACTACAAGATATTGCTTGACGATTTGCCGACATCCATCTAGACGGAGCATTCACGTGAAGAGGCAAGACAGCGCAAGATCTTGGAGTTCTCCGGGGGCTACTGTTGGGGATATGCTATATGGGTATCCTCATAGCATGTCTCTTATCCGACTAACCCGGGTGGCCCATAGTCGGTAGCATGGACTATGGCCTGTTGGGTGGCCCAGTTAGGTGGATCCAGAAGGGAGGCCCATGCCGGATAAAGGAAGGCTACGGTGGAGTCACCAGCGTATCCGGAGCCTTGGAGTACAAGATACACAAGACTAGTAATAGACGTTGTAGAACTCTGTAACCTGTCCGGCTAGGACTTTTCCCTGTAACCCTAGGACCTGGCAACTATATAAGTCGGGCCTATGAGAGCCTTTAGGGCACGATAACTTAGACTTTCTAGTGACCTCACACAGCGAACCTAATCTCTGTAACTTGGCGTATTGCCATTATAGTGATTTATAGCAGGAGTAGGGTTCCGCCACCGTTGTGGGATCTGAACCAGGGTAAGCTGTGTCACCTCGTACTCGTCAACCGTCCGCCTTACCCCACGTCTCTAAACACGCACTGTGAGGACCCCTCCATGGCGTACTCGTCGGCAATACCACGACATCGACGGTGCGAATGTGCGTCATTGCCTCGAAGGTGGTGGAGTCGCCACCCTCCGAGTTGGGCTTCTTGAGTATTATGGGGTCGTCATTGTTGACCCCGCTCGTGTACTTGGCGAGCTTCTCCGCGTGGTTGGCTTCTTCCGCTATGACGGCGTCGGCGAGCTCAGAGCCTTTGGCCTCGCACTCGGCGGTCATGTCGGGGTCGCCATGGACGGTGATGATGCCGCATGGCCCTGGGATCTTCATTGCATTGTACGTGTAGTGGGGCGCCGCCATGAATTTGGCAAACGCCTGCCGCCCAAGACGCAGTGGTAGGGGCTGTTAAAGGGCACCAACTCAAAGACGATCCGCTCGGCGTAGAAGTTCGCTGGAGTGCCGAAGGTGACTAGCAGCGTCACCTTGCCGATCGGGTACGCCTTCCGACCGGGGACGATGTCGTGGAAGGTGGTGTAGGTCATCTCAATCATCGACTACGGGAGCCGCAGTCGCCTGAATGTGTCCAGGTAGAGAATGTTGATGGAGCTTCCGCCGTCCATCAGCGTCTTGCGGAGCCAGTAGTCTCCCACCTTGGGCTTGACCACCAAGGCGACTCGCCCCGGATATTCGATCCGTGGCGAGTGATCTTCGCGACTCCAGGTGATCCGCTGCTCGGACCAGTTGAGGAAGCACGGGACGTCGACCTGGGACACCGCGTTGACGGCGACGGCACGGGTGCTGGCCTTCTTCTTGCGCTTGGTGTTGAACCCGGTGGAAGGTGTGGAGCGATCCCACGTCATTGCCGAATGCCCCGCCGTTTGGCGGGTGGTTGTTGGGGTCCTCCCGTGCACGTTGTGCCTTCTCGATCTCCCTCGGCGAGTGGCAGTCGGCGGTCGTGTGCATGGCGGGCTTCCCTTTCCTGCTGTGGAACACACAGGGCTGGTTGAGGAGAGCCGCGGGGTTAAACCTCGGCTTCTCCTTGTAATTGCCGTCATCGCGACGCTGGCCTCCATTGCGGCGGAAGCTCCTGGGCTCACGTGGAGTGTAGGCGGCGTTGGCGACAAAGTCGACTCGCCCGTCACTGTGGCGCTTGCCGGTGAGGCGAGTGTTGTTGTAGCGTAGCTCGGGTCGTCTCCTGCTGTCTTGGCCACTCGTGCGGCCGTTTCCTCCCGACTCGTCGTCGGTTTCTTGGTTCGGGTCCTCCTCCGCGTACCGTTTGGCGATCTCGAGGAGGTCCGGTATGTTGTCAAGTGTTTTGTACACCCGCTTGATCTTGGCGACCAAGGGCTCGTAGCGGCACATGGTCTTGAAGTAGTGAATCACGGTGTCTGGGTGGATGCCGGCCGCGTTGTACCACAGGTCCTGCCACCGCTGGACCCAGCTGCGGGTCGACTCGCGGGGTCCCTGGACGCATCGCTCTAGGTCCTCGATGGTGGTGGCGCGGGTGTAGGATCCCTCGAAGTGCCTGACGAAGGCGTCGCGCATTTCCTCGCAGGAGTCGATATTGTCTGCGGGGAGGGTGTTGATCCATTGCCGGCATGCTCCCTCCATCATCAGGGGGAGGTAGCGGGCGGCGAGCAGGACAGTGTGGCCGGCGATTCCCATCGCCATGAGGTACGTGTCTAGCCACACGGTAGGGTCGTACTTCTCGATCTTCTTCGGTGCTTTGAAGTTCGCCGGGTACTTTTCGCCTCGGATCATTGGTCAGAAGCATTGGGGGACGACTCGGCTGAGCGACCCTCTTGGCTCGCCGTCGCGGCGATTGGTGAGGGTGTGCCTTAGGTCGTCAGGTTAGCATGCGCGACAGCTCTATTTGTTGATGATGTGGGTCCGCGTGTCGACTGGCTGCCCGTTGGCAGCAACCATGTTGTTCGTTGGGCGCGGATTGTTGGTTGAGAGTGCCGTGTTCGTGGGTCGCGGTTGGAGTTGCAGGGGCTCGGGGCGGGAAATTGAGAGTGTTTGCCATCGTCGGGTGGCCGCTCGAGGCCGCTCGGCTGCCCTCCTTCCTGACGAGCGGGAGTACACGCGTCCCCGCGAGTCTGCTCCCGCAGCTTGTTGCTCGACAACCTTGGCATGTAGGGCCCTGGCGTACTAGATTTGTAGGGTGCCTTCCCCGGTTACATTGATGTTGTCGACCGCGGCTCGGCTCGCGATGACGTTGTCCATCGGAGTGGAAAACAGCGGGAGGCCACTCGCGTCCCGCTCCTGCGCGGAGATCATGATCCGCGGTTGGTTTGGAGGGGGCGTGCGACCGGGCGGTGGTGGGGGAGCGCCGTTTGCTGATGCGCCTGGTGGTGGTCGGGCGCTTCCTCCTGGCGGCGCGTTCTCATATATTACACGATCGGCCGCGAGGGCCGAGTCGTTCTCGTCGTCGAAGTTCAAGGCGCGTCCCTGAACGGTGGGGTTCATGCGCGACCTGATGAGGAGTTGGTGGTAGCGCGAGAGTTCTTGTGCCGTTGCCTGCTCGAGGCAAAAAAAATTGCGCTCGGCCTGCTCCTTGCGGACTGCGTGCGCCAGTCGCAGGCGGAGTTCTTCGACCTCCATTGCCATCGCAGTCGGCGGAATCGGCGTGGAGAAGGGGTCCGGCGGGGTGTCCGTGCCACTCGCCATATAGGTCACGGCATAGCGACCAGATCCAGCGTGGAAGTCGCCGGAGTTCTCCGATCTGGAATCGGAGTCGAAGATCCCAAGGATGGAGGGTCCTCGAAGTCCCCCACATTGGAGACCTGGGTGATGGAGCCTGCGGGTGACACGGCGACGATGGACCCGGCGACTGACGCCGGGGTCGCCGAATCGGCATTGTCGCTGAGGTCCGTGTCATTCGCGACCACGCTGGTTTCGACCACGTTGCTATTGGCCGAGTCGTACTCGGAGGCGAGGCGGTGGATGGTGCAGACCCGACTCTTAGAGAGCCGATCGCGTGGCGGCAACTCACGGATGCGATCCGAGTCCTCCAAGACGATGACCTCGGTGAAGCCGACGAAGAGGCTAATCGTGTCGACCGGCATGATCACGCTGTACGTGACGGGTTGCGCCGCCGGGACGTAGCTGCTCGGCAAGATCTGGAGGATCTCGCCGATCGCGATCATGCTGCCGGTGGCGATCGTCTCGTTGATGGGCAGATTGGATCTCGCCGAAGAACACCGGCCTGACCGCCCAGGCCCCATGGTGGGCGCCACTGTCGTGGGAATGGCCACGGCAGATGCTGCAATCGGCAGCGAGTAGTAGAACGAGGGGCAAGGGCGGCTAGCCATCTGTGGTGCGAGATGAGGGCGGATACATAAGGGTTTACCCAGGTTCAGCCCCCTGGAGGGTAAAGACCTACTCCTGCTAGATTGTATTGATGAGAGAGTACAAAGGGCGAGCTCGACGACTAGGCGGCGAGTCGCAGGGGGTATATGATGGAACGTGTCCTCTATGCATACCCTAGGGAGGTTTATATAGTCTCACCTCGCTAGGGTTTTACATATCTACAACCTAAATAGATAAGGATTCGGAGGATACTTGACCTAATCCGACTAGGCCTAGCTACGCTTCTGGGCCTCCAGCTTCCAGTCGCCTGGTTCCTTGTTAAGCCTTGATCCAGTCGCCGTCCTGCAGGCCCACTCGCTGGCAGCTTGGGCCAGTAGGAAACGTCCTGCTGGGTATACCCCACTCGGCATATCCCCATCAACAAGGGAGGCCTCTCATGGCGTTGGTGGTTTGAAACCACCCCCTCTCCAAACACAGACATACTTCCCCTCAAAAGGAAGGAACTGCGGGAAATAATCCTTGTGTCTCCGCGTGCTCCACTTTGGTTACTTCTATCCTTTACCGCACCTTACTTATCTAGTTCTTGCTTAGTTATTTGTGGTAGTGTTGCATATAGGTAAGTTCACTTTGTTGCATAATCTAGAGAATTTACCTTTTGTATCAAACCCTAAATTGAAAAGAGTAAAATTTGAAGTAGCACCTATTCACCCCCCCCCCTCTAGGTGCCCATACGATCCTTTCAATTGGTATCAGAGCCTCGGCTCTTATTTCGGTCTTTATCGCCTAAGAAAGTATGGGTAGCCAAGATGGTGAGGATGGAGACATGGTCACAATGAAAGATTTCAAATCTTTTGAATCTTCCATGTATAGTCAAATAAGTGAGTTTGCGTGAAATGATGGAACAATTCATAAAAAAATCGACCGTGCCCTCCACCTCACGTGAGGATCCGAATTCTTCTTCTTGGGTTAAGGTTCCACCTCATCCCGAGGATAAGAATTCGGGGGATGAACAACTTGACACCCTCAATAACTCATCCACCAAAAAGGGCGATGGGAAGGAAGAGCACCACACGGTTCTTGGATGGTACTCTCTCGACCCCCCGATCCCTCACCCCCACATAAATAATAGAGGTGACCCACCTAAGCTAGATGCACATACCTTTGCTCAATGTAAAGTGTTAATGAAATCTCATGTGCGCAGCTCTTGCATTAACTTGTGGAATATTATTGAAGAAGGACTCAGAATTGTGGATCCAATCAACTTGACAAGAAAAGAAGTTTTCAATAGTCAACTCAATGCCACCTCATTGCACATGATTCAACAAAGTTTGGGGACAAAAGATTTCCCTCACATTGAACACCTCAACACCGCCAAGGAAACTTGGGATGCTCTCACTGAGTTATTTGTTGGAAATGAGAGCATGAGAAGAAACCGTTATGATGCATTGAGCAATGAAGCCAAAGGCTTCTATATGAAGTATAATGAGGGTCATGAAGACATGTATCGAAGACTCAAATCCACCTCCATCTCCTTTAGAAATTTTGGTGTCTCACATGTGGATGATGCTTGGATAAAAAGGAAGTATGTAGTGCGATCATGCCCTTCGATCCCACCGACTTGAAGAGTCTTCAAGGAAGACACAACTATCATCTCATGAGCTCCAATGAAGTTATGCAAGAGATGGCTGCTTTCAAGGTTGCTGCCAAGAATGCCAAAGATGCTCGTGCTCGAGCCCTCGGAATGAGCAATGGTGTCAACCTTGCCTTGAAGGCCAAAGTGGTGGAGTATGAGGAATAAGAAGGAAGTGATAAGCTCCAACCATGGGTGACCTCGAATATGTCAAGGTTGCTCATGGTGAATATATGGCCTTCTATGCCAGGAACTTATGGAAAGATCCCGCCAAGGCCAAGATGGAGATGCAACGAAGAAGCAACCCAAGTGGTAGAAAATAAAATAGTTCAAAATTGAGAACTTGCTTTAACTATGGTGACCGCTACCATTTTGTTGCTGGATGTCCCTATGAGAAGAGAGAACATAATGGTGGTCAACTTGTATTGAAGAAAAAGTCAAAATCCCCCTTCAAGAAGCCCTTCATCAAGAAGTATGTCAACAATAAGAGGTCCTGTGATATTGTCTTGATGGCACATGAAGAATTCTCCTCCGATGATGAAGATGATGATGAAGAAGAAGAAATATAAAATGGTGTGGCGACTATCGCCACCACCTCTACATCCACATTCTCTCTCTTCGACTCTCCGAATGAGAATATCTCCAACAAGAGCATCACTTGTCTTATGGCAAGAGGATCGGAGGTATCATCTTCTTCTCTCCCCACCTCAATGATTGATGATAAACTTTATGATGATATGACTCTTGAGGTGAAGGAGGAATTAGTTGCTTTTGATGTGTTTATGACTAACTTGCAAGGGGATCACAAGAAGCATTTTGTGAATCTCTTGAATCAACTATCACACACACAAGAGCTTCTTGATGAGAGATCCAAACTAAGGAAAAAGCACATTCTTGAGATGGATGCTCTAAATAATGCTCTAGAAGAAGAGCAAGATACTAGGGTGTCTCTTGAAGAAAATCTTGAAGGCCTCGATGAGGCAAATGATCAAACTATTAACAAACTCATTAAGGAATGTGATCATGCCATTGCTAAGTATAAAAAGGCTAAAAAGGATAAGATTGAGTTTGGTGTTATTCATAACAAACTTGCCGAGGACTTTAGGAAGCTTGACAAGGCTCACAAGGCCATGGAAAGTGAACTCTTGTCTCTCACAAAGTCTCGTGAAAAACTTCAAACTCAATTGACTAATATTGCTTCACCTAGTATTTTCATTCCCTCTAGTAGTACAAATACCATTGAAGAAAATGCTAGGTTGAAGGGGGGTCTTGGAAAGGCTACCTTCCTGGAAGGGAACAAGTCCATTGATGACCTTTTGAGTAAGCAAAGGTCAAATAATGAGAAAGGAGGAATTGGCTTTGTGTCCAAGGCCAAGAAGAAGAAGAACAACAATAAGAATAAGAAGGCCAAGTCCGCACAAGCAAAAGACAAGGTCATTGTGGGTAGTAAGAACACAAGTGGCAAAACTATGACACAAGATGACTTTGCGGGAATTGCTAACCCTCACTATGTTTTAATGCATGATTATTATGGTGATGTTTATGCACAATATGTTGGCCCATTTGATGGTCATATTTCTTGGTCTATTTGGGTTCCCAAGACCCTTGTCATTAACAAAAGAGGACCCATTGAAAAATGAGTACCTAAAACTAGTTTGATTTGTTGTAGAACTATGCTTCCGGCAGTTCAAAGTGGGTGCTTGATAGTGGATGCACAAGTCATATGACCAGAAGCAAGGCGATATTGTCGAAGATAAGACCAAATCATGATCAAATAACTGTCGCATATGTCGATAAGTCAAGGTCTAAGGTAATGGGTCTTGGCAAGGTTGTGGTTGCACACGTACTACTCTCGTGGATGTCATGCTTGTTGAGACCCTTGGATATAACTTACTTTCAGTCCGTGCTCTTGGAAAGATGGGCTTTGTCGTCTTTATTGATAATGATATTATGGTCCTCTTGTGGAGCAAGACTCTAAAGGTCGGTTTCATTGGGAACGTAAAAAACGACTTGTATGTGGTGGAATTTTTGGGGAAAACCACTACAAGTGCGATGTGCTTATTCGGAAAGACCGATGTGGGTTGGTTATGGCATCACTGTCTAGCCCATGTCAATATGAGAATTTTGCAAAGTCTCCACAAGGGTGGTCATATTGTTGTACTAAAAGAAAATGTTTGTTTTGCCAAAGATCGTGTGCAGGGCATGTGTTGAAGGAAAGATGCATGATTCTCCCCACAAGCCTACGAACATCATCAAGTCCAAGAGGATCTTAGAGGTCCTTCACATGGATCTCTTTGGTCCTCCATCTCATGCTAGTATTGGTGGGAAGAAATATTGCTTGGTGATTGTTGATGACTAATCAAGATATACATGGGTATACTTCTTCAAGTTGAAAAGTGAGACCCAAGAATGCTTCATCGGCTTCATCAACATGGTTCAATGTCAATACAATTTCCATGTGTTGGTGATAAGGAGTGACAACAACACCGAGTTCAAGAACTACACCTTGAATGGATTTCTTAGTGATGAGGGGATAAAACACAAATATTCCACTGCATATACCTCTCAACAAAATGGTGTAGCTGAGAGGAAGAACCAGACTCTAATGGATATGGCAAGGTCCATGTTAGCTGAGTTTAAGTCTCTATACAACTTTTGGGTTGAAGAAATCTCCACCGCGTTTCATGCATCAAACCGGCTCTACCTCCACAAAGAATTGATTAAGACTCCATATGAAATACTTACTGGTAACAAGCCCAATGTTTCATACTTCCGAGTGTTTGGTTGTAAGTGTTTCTATCGCATAAAAGGTGTTCGGTTGTCCAAATTTGATTCCAAAGCTTTAGAGAGTATTTTTGTTGGCTATGGTCTCGAGTCCCACACTTATAGAATCTATGATAAACTCTCAGGAGTTGTCATAGAATCTTGTTGTGTGGTTTTCAAAGAATATGTGGTCCCTAAGCGGGGCGTGTTGATGTTTGTGACATACATGATGAAATACCTCAAGATGCCATAAGAAGAATGGGCGCGGGATTCATCTGCCCCGTTGAGGAACCCCTTGTGGCAGATCGATAAGAACTATGCTCAACTCAAGTGGAGCCCTCATGTTCACAGCATTAACAAGCTCCTATTATTGAGACAAATGATGACCTAAGCCAAAGACAAGTTGATAACCCTCAGCAAGTTGATCAAGCAGAAAGCTCTAGGCAGGATGAACCGGCATCACCACTTACCGTATTTTCTAGCGCTGCTCAGTTAATTGCACAAGGCGGAACTATACAATCAGCCACAAGATCATCTCAACGCCTTTCTAGGATTATGCCTGATCACGACCAAGGTCAACCTATGTATCATGATGATGAGAATGGTCCCATTGATGATCAAGGTCAAGATAATGGTTAATACGAGGAACAAAATGATGAAGAGATCCCCACAAGAAACAACAGGGAGATCGAAACTCGTCGCAAAGCTAGAGTGGACAGAATGTTGGAAATAAGAGATCATACTCTTGATAGTGTTCTTGGTGATCTAAGGAGTCGAATGTCCACTCGGGCTCAATTGAAGCATTTTGGTGAGCATCAAGTACACATATCCATGGTGGAACCCAAGAAAGTATGGGAAAGCTCTTGAAGATTTAGATTAGCTAGAAGCCATGCATAAAGAGCTCAGCAACTTTGAGAGAAACAAATTATGGAAGTTAGTTGAAAAGCCCAAAGATTGCCGCAATGTTATTGGCACTAAGTGTATATTCAAGAAAAAGCAAGATGAAAATGGAATTATTGTGCGGAACAATGCAAGCTTCGCAGCTCAAGGGTTCTCTCAAATTGAAGGCATTGATTATGGAGAGACATATGCTCATGTTGCTCTCCTTGAGTCCATATGTATCCTTCTTGCATATGCGACACATCATAACTTTAAATTGCAACAAATGGATGTGGAAAGTTCATGCGGCTCAGATCACTATAGAGCTTCGTTGGGAAACCCCAAGAGGAAGGTATGATGAGTACAGCAGCAAGTTTTTCCCTCAGTAAGAAACCAAGGTTATCAAACCAGTAGGAGGAAGGAAATGACTCAAAGGTGTTGCTAGCAACTTGGAAACCTGCACAACACAAACTCAAGACTTTGCCCCAATGAACAATGAGGTTGTCAATCTCACCGGTTTGCTGAAAACAAAGGATTAACTGTATGGTGTGGAAAGTAATGGTGGCTTGCAGAAAGTAAACAGTAACAGTGGAAGATGTATGAATGATAAAGATTGGACCGGGGTCCATAGTTCACTAGAGGTGTTCTCCTTAAGATAAACAACATAACATGATGGGTAAACAAATTACTGCGGGCAATTGACAGGACGGAGCAAGGCATAACAATGCAATACTAGACATTCATGATCCTATGAGATTTGATTGGGCATTACAACAATATACATAGACCGCCATCCAACTGCATCTATGACTAGTAATCCACCTTCAGGTTATCATCCGAACCCCCTCCAGTATTAAGTTGCAAGCAACGGATAACTGCTTTAAGCAAAGTGTGTAAAGTAAACAATACAATTGTTCCATGAACAAGAGATTGTTGTTTTCTCCCTAGTAGCAACAACACATCTACAACCTTAGAGATTTCTGTCACTTCCCCAGATTCAATAGAGGCATGAACCCACTATCGAGCATAAATACTCCCTCTTGGAGTCACTAGCATCCACTTGGCAAGATAGCTACTAGAAACGGAGAGCATGCAAGATCTCAAACAACACACAGATGATAGAATCAAAAAAATAGAATCATTAACCAATCTGACATAGTAATCTCAATATCCATCGGATCCCCGCAAACACAACATGCATGATTACAAATAGATGATCTTGATCATGAACGGAGCTCACAAGATCTAAACATGGTAGCACAAAGGAGGAGAAACAACCATCTAGCTACTACATGGATCCGTAGTCCAAGGTGGAACTACTCACGCTTCATACCGGAGGCTGGCATGGTGATGAAGAAGCCTCCGAGATGATCTCTCCCCTCCGACAGGGTGCCAGGAAGAGCTTTAGATCCCCCGATCTAGGGACGATGGTGGCGGCGGGTACGGACTGTTTCGTGGAAGATTGATCGGGTACTTAGGGTTTTGGTATTGGGGGCTTCTTATAGGCGAAGGGGGAGACCGAGGGGGTGCCCGAGGTGGCTACACCCCCTAGGCACGGGCCAGGCCACGCGGCCAGGGGGTGTGGCCCCCTCGAGGCCCTCCTCCGTCTCGTCTTCTGGCTTCGTGTTCCCCATGGTAAAATATTTACTTTGGCTTTTGTCCCGTCCAATTCCGAGAATATTCATTTTCCGACTTTTCTGGAACCAAAAACAATAGAAAACATATAAAAATATCTCAAAGTGTAGACAAAGCAAAGCAAAGTAGATACTAAACAAGCATGGAACATCAAAAATTATAGATACGGTTACGACGTATCAAAAGTGCTTTTCTAAACGGTCCATTACATGATTTTCTCTATGTTAAGCAACCCCCGGGGTTCGAGGATCCCAACTTCCCAAACCATGTCTACAAGCTTGATAATGTGCTCTATGGGCTTAAACAAGCTCCACCCACGTGGTATGAACACCTTAGAGATTTGTTGCTAAACCATGGGTTTGAGGTTGGGAAAATTGATCCCACTCTTTTTACTAAGAAGGCTAATGGGGAGCTTTTCGTATGCCAAATATTGTTGGAGATATGCCCTAGAGGCAATAATAAATGTAGTTATTATTATATCTTTGTGTTTATGATAAATGTTTACATTCATGCTATAATAGTACTAACAAGAAACATTAATACTTGTGTGATTTGTAAACTAAATTAGAGTCCCTAGTAAAGCCTCTTCTTAATACTAGCTTGTTGATTAATAGATGATCATGGTTTCTTGATCATGAACATTTGAGATGTTGTAAATAACAAGATCATATCATTAGGAGAATGGTATGGTGGACATACTCCTATAGATAAGCGTAGCATAAAGATCAAGTCATTTTAATAGTTCAATTGCTATAAGCTTTCTGATACATAGTAACCTAATTACTTCGACCATGAGATCATGCTTATCACCATCGCCGGAAGGATGCTTTGATGACATCAAACACCACACCGTAACTGGGTGGCTATAAAGGTGGCATTGAGTATTCGGAAAGTATGGGTTGAGACACATGGATCAAGAGTGGGATTTGTCCATCCATATGACGGATAGATATACTTTGGGCCCTCTCGGTGGAATGTCATCCAATTAGCTTGCAAGCATGTGACTGGCTCACAAGGGATCACATATCACGGGAATGAGAAAAGAGTACTTATCAGTAACGAGGTTGAACTAGGTATGCAGAGATACCGACGATCAAAACCTCAGATAAGTAAACTATCGTGAGACAAAGGGAAATTGGTATCGTATGTTAGTGGTTCATTCGATCGCAAAGTAATCGTAGAAATATGTGGGAGGCATATGAATTTCCAGATTCCTCTATTGGTTATTGATTGGAGAAGTGTCTCGATCATGTCCGCATAATTCACGAACCGTAGGGAGACACACTTAAGGATTCGATGTTGTTGAGTAGTTATGGAATGATGAGAAAGAGACCGAATGTTGTTTGGAGTCTCGGATGGGATCTGGGATATCACGAGGAGATCTGGAATGATCCGGAGAATAAGATTCATATAAGGAAAGTCATGTTTCGGAGTTGGGGAATGATTCCGGTGTTTTCATCGGGAATGTTCTAGAAGGTTCCGGAAGGTCCGGCACTCCGGAGGGGAAGGGTACATGAATGTGTCATGACAATGTGGAATGGTTGCATCATGTACTAGGTATCATGGCTGGGCAAAATAAAGGGAGAAATCAAATCCTAGTTTGAAAAGTCAAACGCCAATTTGAAAAGTCAAACGATAGTTTTGCTTGGTGGAGGGAGAGTAGGAAACCTACTTGGGGAGGAGTTCCTCTCCCTCCACCTGCCGGCCAAGGAGGCCGACTTGGGGGAGGACTCCCTCCCCCTTGGCCGCGCCCTCCCACCTATAAAAGGAGGGGCAGGGCTGCCCCTCTTCCCTACACCCAACACCACCCAAAACCCTAACCCTAGCCGCCGGCCTCCTGCAAGTCGCCGCCGCCCTAGGGTTTCTCCTAGCCACCGACTTGGGGCTTCCCCAAGCCCTAGGCTGCCGGCCAAGCTCCACCCCTTGGTGCCTTCTAAACCCTAGATCGCCAAGGCCTCTCTCATAGTCCACCATACTCGCTCTGGCTTAAGGCGAAGCCCTGCGAGATCTCCCCTCTACTTCCGGTACGCCTTCATGCTGCCGGAATCGCGAGGAGAGTGCTACAACCTCCGCTGCCTGCTGGAACAAGGGAGAGGAAGGTCTTCATCGAGTACCGATGTGTGACCGACTGCGGAAGCGCTGCCGGAATGCAGCGCCGGAAGGATCGTCTACGCGATCTTGAAATCGGCAAGAGTACGACTACATCACCCACGAGAATCTGCTCTCGTTAAACACTTTGGAATCTTTGAGGGTGAGTTCCTCTATCGACTCGTTGCTACAATCTAGTAGATAGATCTTGGCTTGTTTGTTTGCATGCGGTAGAAATTTTTTGTTTTCCATGCTACGAACCCCTACAGTGGTATCAGAGCCGTGTCTATATGTAGATCTGTTGCACGAGTAGAACACAATGGTCATTGTGGGCGGTGGTGCTTTTATTATCAATTGCTTTTTGTGTACTTTGCATCTTGCGGTATGATGGGATGAAGCGGCCCGGGCTAACCTTACATGACATCGTTCATGAGACTTGCTCCACGCTCAACATGCAACTTGTATTGCATAAGTGGCTTTGCGGGTGCCTGTCTGTCCCATCATAGTATAGATCCAATTTACAACGGGCACTTGATAGTTAAAGCATCAACGTTGTGGTTCTTGTTCGTAAGTTAGAGCGACACTTATTGAAAGCCCCAAACCACGTAAAATATGCAAAGAAAATTAGAGGCATCTAACTTTGTTTTGCAGGGGTGTGCTGTGATGTGATATGGCCATGATTGTGATTACATTTGATGTGTGCAATGTTCCTTATTGTAAGTTGGCAACCGACAGGAGCCATATGTTGTCTTTAAATTCTGTTAAGACCCGCGTGTCTATTCAAAGTAGTTGTAATAGTTGGAGCTGGTGGACGACAACCATGAAACGGCATCGTTGACCTTGACGCTATACCGGTGATGATGAAGATCATGTTCATGCTTGAAGATGGAGATCGGAAGCACAAGAAGAAAGGCCATATCATATCACATATTATGAATTGCATGTGATGTTAATCCTTTATGCATCTTGTATTGCTTAGTTAACGACAGTAGCATTATAAGATGATCCCTCAAGAACATACATTTCAAGTTTTAAAGTGTGCATCCTTAGTAAGCACCATTGCTAAAGCTCGTTGTTTCGAAGCACCACGTGATGATCGGGTGTGTTAGATTCTGCGAGTGTATACAACGTGAGCAAGCCAGATTTGCTCATGCGGAAGCTAAGGTTTGATCTTGACGAGCCTAGCATGTACAGACATGGTCTCGGAACACGGATCACCGAAAGGTAAAGCATGAGTCATATAGTAGATATGATGAACATGTTGATTGTTCGCCATTGAAGCTACATCAGCTCTCATGATGATCGGTTTTGATGTGGTGGATTTGGTTTGTGTGATCACTAAAACAATGTGAGGGATATTGTTTTGAGTGGGAGTTCACCTAGATTAATTTAACTATTAATTAGAACTCAATTTGTCATAAACTTAGTCTAAACTATTGCAAATATGTTGTAGATCAATGGCGGCCCCTACCATCAATTTTAATGTGTTCCTAGAGAAAGAAAAGTTGAAAAACAATGGAAGCAACTTCGCGGATTGGTTCCGCAATTTGAGGATTGTCCTCAATGCTGGTAATTTGACCTATGTGCTAGATGCACCGCTGGGTGACCCGCCTACAGCTGATGCTACTGATGAAGTAAAGAATGTTTACCACGCTCGGAAGAATCAGTACTCCACAGTTTAGTGTGCTATCTTGTATGGTTTGGAATTGGAGCTTCAGAAAAGGTTTGAGAATTCAGACCCACATGATATTGTCCGTGAACTCAAATTGATATTTGAGACTCACGCGGCAGTTGAGAGTTATGAGGCTTCTGAAAAGTTCTTTAACTGCAAGATGGAAGAGGGCAGTTCCGTCAGTGAGCACGTGCTTAAGATGTCTGGGCACGCAAACAAACTCCAAAGCTTGGGTATAGTGATTCCTAATGCTTTGGGGATTTACCGTGTCCTCCAATCACTGCCACCAAGTTACAAGAACTTTGTGATGAACTACAATATGCAAAGCATGAACAAGACATTGCCAGAACTCTTCTCCATGTTGAAATCTACAGAAGTGGAGATCAATAAAGAGCATCAAGTGTTGTTGGTCAATAAGACCACAAAATTCAAGAAAGGCAAGTCTAAGCAAAAGGGAAACTTCAGGAAGGGTGGTAAGAAAGTTGCCGTACCGGCGAAGAAGACCAAAGCTAGACCTAAGCCTGATACTGAATGCTTTTACTGCAAGGGAGAGGGTCACTAGAAGCGGAATTGCCCAAAGTACTTGGCAGATTTGAAGAACGGCAACATCAAGAAGAAAGGTATATCCGATATACATGTTATTGATGTGTATCTCACTAGTACTCGTAGTAGTGCCTGGGTATTTGATACTGGTTCGGTTGCTCATATTTGTAACTCGAAACAGGTGCTGCAGAATAAACGGAAGCTAGCGAAGAACAAGGTGACGATGCACGTTGGAAATGGATCAAAGGTTGATGCGATCGCGGTTGGCACGCTACCTCTTCATCTACCATCGGGATTAGTTTTATACTTAAATAATTGTTATTTGGTGCCTGCGTTGAGCATGGACATTATATCTGCATCATGTTTGTTGTGAGACAGTTACTTGTTTAAGTCCGAGAATAATGGTTGTTCGATTTATATGAGTAATATGTTCTATGCACATGCACCTTTGATAGATGGTCTATTCTTATTGAAACTCGATAGTGGAAATAAACATATTAATAACATAGAAGCTAAACGTTTGAAATTGAGCGATGACTCGACCTATATGTGGCACTGTCGTCTTGGTCACATTGGAGTGAAGCGTATGAAGAAACTCCATTCCGATGGACTTCTTGAATCACTTGATTTCGAATCACTTGAAAGATGCGAAGCATGTCTGATGGGTAAAATGACTAAGACTCCATTTTCTGGTATGATGTAGCGAGCTATGGACTTATTGGAAATCATACATACCGATGTGTGTGGTCCAATGAGTGTAGCATCGCACGGTGGTTATCGTTATGTTCTTACCTTCACGGATGACTTGTGTAGATATGGGTATATCTATTTCATGAAACATAAGTCCGAAACTTTCGAGAAGTTTAAGGAATTTCAAAGTGAGGTAGATAATCAACGTAAGAAGAAGATTAAATTTCTACGTTCTGATCATGGAGGTGAATATCTAAGTTACGAGTTTGGCAAGCATTTGAAGAAATGCGGAATACTTTCACAATTGACACCGCCGGGAACACCACAGCGTAATGGTGTGTCCGAACGTCGTAATCGAACTCTCTTAGATATGGTTCGTTCTATGATGTCACTTACAGATTTACCGCTATCGTTTTGGGGTTATGCATTAGAAACAGCCGCATTCACTTTAAATAGGGCACCATCTAAATCCGTTGAAACGACACCGTATGAATTATGGTTTGGGAAGAAACCTAGATTGTCGTTCCTTAAAGTTTGGGGTTGCGAAGCCTATGTAAAGAAGTTACAATCGGACAAGCTTGAACCCAGAGCGGAAAAATGCGTCTTCATAAGATACCCGAAGGAAACTATTGGGTATACCTTCTATCATAGATCCGAAGGCAAAATCTTTGTTGCCAAGAATGGATCCTTTCTAGAGAAGGATTTTCTCTCGAAAGAAGTGACTGGAAGGAAAGTAGAACTCGACGAGGTTGTTGAACCTTCTCTCGAACTTGCGAGTAGCGCAGCACCGGAAGTAGTTCATGTGGCGCCTACACCAATAAGAGAGGAAGCTAATGATGATGATCATGAAACTTTGGTTGAAGTTGCTACAGAGCCTCGCAGGTCAACGAGAACTCGTACCACTCCTGATTGGTATGATTCCGTTATGAGTGTCATGTTGGTGGACAACACCGATGACCCTGCGACATATGAGCAAGCGATGATGAGCCCAGATTCCAATAAATGGCAAGATGCCATGAAATCCGAGATTGGATCCATGTACGAAAACCAAGTATGGACTTTGGTGGACTTACCGGATGGCCGGAAGGCTGTCGAGAACAAATGGATTTTCAAGAAGAAAACAGATGCTAATGGTAATGTTACTGTCTATAAAGCTCAACTTGTCACAAAAGGGTTTCCACAAATTCAAGGAGTTGACTACGATGAGACTTTCTCACCAGTAGCGAAGCTAAAGTCTGTGAGGATTATGTTAGCAATCGCTGCATATTATGATTATGAGATATGGCAGATGGATGTCAAAACAGCGTTCCTCAATGGAGACATTGATGAAGAGTTGCATATGATGCAACCCAAAGGTTTTGTCGATCCTAAAGATGCTAACAAGGTATGCATCCCGAAGTTGGAATCAACGTTTTGATAAGGTTATCAAAAGTTTTGGTTTTATACAAACTTATGGAGAAGCTTGTATTTACAAGAAAGTGAGTGGGAGCTCTGTAGCATTCTTAATACTATATGTAGATGACATATTGTTGATTGGGAATGATGTAGACCTTCTTAATAGTGAAGGAATATTTGAATAATAGTTTTTCAATGAAAGATCTTGGTGAAGCAGCTTACATATTAGGCATAAAGATTTATAGAGATAGACCGAGACGCCTAATATCATTGTCACAAAGTACATATTTGGACAAAGTTCTAAAGAGGTTTGGAATGGAAGATAGCAAGAAAGGGTTCTTGCCCATGTTTCCCAATACGACCTTGAGCAAAACTCAAAGTCCAGCAACGGCAGAAGATAGAGAAAGGATGAGTAAGACTCCCTATGCCTCAGCCATAGGATCTCTAATGTATGCCATGCTATGTACTAGACCCTACATTGCATATGCTGTTAGTTTGACTAGCAGATATCAAAGTGATCCAGGATTGGATCATTGGACAGCGGTCAAAAACATCCTTAAGTACTTGAGAAGAACTAAGGATATGGTTCTTTCTTATGGAGGTGATGAACAACTCGTTGTTAATGGTTACACCGATGCTAGTTGGAACACCGATCCGGATGATTCTAAACCTCAATCTGGATACGTATTTACTTTGAATGGTGCAGCAGTTAGCTGGAGGAGTGCAAAGCAAAGCGTTGTGGCGAGATCTTCAACTGAATCGGAATACATAGCTGCTTCGGAGGCTTCACAAGAAGCGATATGGATGAAGGAGTTCATTACAGAGCTCGGTGTGGTTCCAAGTGCACGGGACCCAATGTCTATCTACTGTGATAACATGGGCGCCATAGCCAATGCACAAGAACCAAGGTCACACAAGAAGCTGAAGCATATCAAGCTACGTTTTCACGCTATTCGAGAACATGTCCAAGATGGTGACATAAATATTTGCAAAGTACACACAGATCTGAATGTGGAAGATCCGTTGACTAAACCTCTCCCGAGGGCAAAACATGACCAACACCAAACTGCCATGGGTGTTCGGTATATTACCATGTAATCTAGATTAGTTGACTCTAGTGCAAGTGGGAGACTGTTGGAGATATGCCCTAGAGGCAATAATAAATGTAGTTATTATTATATGTTTGTGTTTATGATAAATTTTTACATTCATGCTATAATAGTATTAACAAGAAACATTAATACTTGTGTGATTTGTAAACTAAATTAGAGTCCCTAGTAAAGCCTCTTCTTAATACTAGCTTGTTGATTAATAGATGATCATGGTTTCTTGATCATGAACATTTGAGATGTTGTAAATAACAAGATCATATCATTAGGAGAATGGTATGGTGGACATACTCCTATAGATAAGCGTAGCATAAAGATCAAGTCATTTTAATAGTTCAATTGCTATAAGCTTTCTGATACATAGTAACCTAATTACTTCGACCATGAGATCATGCTTATCACCATCGCCGGAAGGATGCTTTGATGACATCAAACACCACACCGTAACTGGGTGGCTATAAAGGTGGCATTGAGTATTCGGAAAGTATGGGTTGAGACACATGGATCAAGAGTGGGATTTGTCCATCCATATGACGGATAGATATACTTTGGGCCCTCTCGGTGGAATGTCATCCAATTAGCTTGCAAGCATGTGACTGGCTCACAAGGGATCACATATCACGGGAATGAGAAAAGAGTACTTATCAGTAACGAGGTTGAACTAGGTATGCAGAGATACCGACGATCAAAACCTCAGATAAGTAAACTATCGTGAGACAAAGGGAAATTGGTATCGTATGTTAGTGGTTCATTCGATCGCAAAGTAATCGTAGAAATATGTGGGAGGCATATGAATTTCCAGATTCCTCTATTGGTTATTGATTGGAGAAGTGTCTCGATCATGTCCGCATAATTCACGAACCGTAGGGAGACACACTTAAGGATTCGATGTTGTTGAGTAGTTATGGAATGATGAGAAAGAGACCGAATGTTGTTCGGAGTCTCGGATGGGATCTGGGATATCACGAGGAGATCTGGAATGATCCGGAGAATAAGATTCATATAAGGAAAGTCATGTTTCGGAGTTGGGGAATGATTCCGGTGTTTTCATCGGGAATGTTCTAGAAGGTTCCGGAAGGTCCGGCACTCCGGAGGGGAAGGGTACATGAATGTGTCATGACAATGTGGAATGGTTGCATCATGTACTAGGTATCATGGCTGGGCAAAATAAAGGGAGAAATCAAATCCTAGTTTGAAAAGTCAAACGCCAATTTGAAAAGTCAAACGACAGTTTTGCTTGGTGGAGGGAGAGTAGGAAACCTACTTGGGGAGGAGTTCCTCTCCCTCCACCTGCCGGCCAAGGAGGCCGACTTGGGGGAGGACTCCCTCCCCCTTGGCCGCGCCCTCCCACCTATAAAAGGAGGGGCAGGGCTGCCCCTCTTCCCTACACCCAACACCACCCAAAACCCTAACCCTAGCCGCCGGCCTCCTGCAAGTCGCCGCCGTCCTAGGGTTTCTCCTAGCCACCGACTTGGGGCTTCCCCAAGCCCTAGGCCACCGGCCAAGCTCCACCCCTTGGTGCCTTCTAAACCCTAGATCGCCAAGGCCTCTCTCATAGTCCACCATACTCGCTCTGGCTTAAGGCGAAGCCCTGCGAGATCTCCCCTCTACTTCCGGTACCACGCCTTCATGCTGCCGGAATCGCGAGGAGAGTGCTACAACCTCCGCTGCCTGCTGGAACAAGGGAGAGGAAGGTCTTCATCGAGTACCGACGTGTGACCGACTGCGGAAGCGCTGCCGGAATGCAGCACCGGAAGGATCGTCTACGCGATCTTGAAATCGGCAAGAGTACGACTACATCACCCACGAGAATCTGCTCTCGTTAAACACTTTGGAATCTTTGAGGGTGAGTTCCTCTATCGACTCGTTGCTACAATCTAGTAGATAGATCTTGGCTTGTTTGTTTGCATGCGGTAGAAATTTTTTGTTTTCCATGCTACGAACCCCTACAGTGGTATCAGAGCCGTGTCTATATGTAGATCTGTTGCACGAGTAGAACACAATGGTCATTGTGGGCGGTGGTGCTTTTATTATCAATTGCTTTTTGTGTACTTTGCATCTTGCGGTATGATGGGATGAATCGGCCCGGGCTAACCTTACATGACATCGTTCATGAGACTTGCTCCACGCTCAACATGCAACTTGTATTGCATAAGTGGCTTTGCGGGTGCCTGTCTGTCCCATCATAGTATAGATCCAATTTACAACGGGCACTTGATAGTTAAAGCATCAACGTTGTGGTTCTTGTTCGTAAGTTAGAGCGACACTTATTGAAAGCCCCAAACCACGTAAAATATGCAAAGAAAATTAGAGGCATCTAACTTTGTTTTGCAGGGGTGTGCTGTGATGTGATATGGCCATGATTGTGATTACATTTGATGTGTGCAATGTTCCTTATTGTAAGTTGGCAACCGGCAGGAGCCATATGTTGTCTTTAAATTCTGTTAAGACCCGCGTGTCTATTCAAAGTAGTTGTAATAGTTGGAGCTGGTGGACGACAACCATGAAACGGCATCGTTGACCTTGACGCTATACCGGTGATGATGAAGATCATGTTCGTGCTTGAAGATGGAGATCGGAAGCACAAGAAGAAAGGCCATATCATATCACATATTATGAATTGCATGTGATGTTAATCCTTTATGCATCTTGTATTGCTTAGTTAACGACAGTAGCATTATAAGATGATCCCTCAAGAACATAAATTTCAAGTTTTAAAGTGTGCATCCTTAGTAAGCACCATTGCTAAAGCTCGTTGTTTCGAAGCACCACGTGATGATCGGGTGTGTTAGATTCTGCGAGTGTATACAACGTGAGCAAGCCAGATTTGCTCATGCGGAAGCTAAGGTTTGATCTTGACGAGCCTAGCATGTACAGACATGGTCTCGGAACACGGATCACCGAAAGGTAAAGCATGAGTCATATAGTAGATATGATGAACATGTTGATTGTTCGCCATTGAAGCTACATCAGCTCTCATGATGATCGGTTTTGATGTGGTGGATTTGGTTTGTGTGATCACTAAAACAATGTGAGGGATATTGTTTTGAGTGGGAGTTCACCTAGATTAATTTAACTATTAATTAGAACTCAATTTGTCATAAACTTAGTCTAAACTATTGCAAATATGTTGTAGATCAATGGCGGCCCCTACCATCAATTTTAATGTGTTCCTAGAGAAAGAAAAGTTGAAAAACAATGGAAGCAACTTCGCGGATTGGTTCCGCAATTTGAGGATTGTCCTCAATGCTGGTAATTTGACCTATGTGCTAGATGCACCGCTGGGTGACCCGCCTACAGCTGATGCTACTGATGAAGTAAAGAATGTTTACCACGCTCGGAAGAATCAGTACTCCACAGTTTAGTGTGCTATCTTGTATGGTTTGGAATTGGAGCTTCAGAAAAGGTTTGAGAATTCAGACCCACATGATATTGTCCGTGAACTCAAATTGATATTTGAGACTCACACGGCAGTTGAGAGTTATGAGGCTTCTGAAAAGTTCTTTAACTGCAAGATGGAAGAGGGCAGCTCCGTCAGTGAGCACGTGCTTAAGATGTCTGGGCACGCAAACAAACTCCAAAGCTTGGGTATAGTGATTCCTAATGCTTTGGGGATTTACCATGTCCTCCAATCACTGCCACCAAGTTACAAGAACTTTGTGATGAACTACAATATGCAAAGCATGAACAAGACATTGCCAGAACTCTTCTCCATGTTGAAATCTATAGAAGTGGAGATCAATAAAGAGCATCAAGTGTTGTTGGTCAATAAGACCACAAAATTCAAGAAAGGCAAGTCTAAGCAAAAGGGAAACTTCAGGAAGGGTGGTAAGAAAGTTGCCGTACCGGCGAAGAAGACCAAAGCTGGACCTAAGCCTGATACTGAATGCTTTTACTGCAAGGGAGAGGGTCACTAGAAGCGGAATTGCCCAAAGTACTTGGCAGATTTGAAGAACGGCAACATCAAGAAGAAAGGTATATCCGATATACATGTTATTGATGTGTATCTCACTAGTACTCGTAGTAGTGCCTGGGTATTTGATACTGGTTCGGTTGCTCATATTTGTAACTCGAAACAGGTGCTGCAGAATAAACGGAAGCTAGCGAAGAACAAGGTGACGATGCACGTTGGAAATGGATCAAAGGTTGATGCGATCGCGGTTGGCACGCTACCTCTTCATCTACCATCGGGATTAGTTTTATACTTAAATAATTGTTATTTGGTGCCTGCGTTGAGCATGGACATTATATCTGCATCATGTTTGTTGTGAGACAGTTACTTGTTTAAGTCTGAGAATAATGGTTGTTCGATTTATATGAGTAATATGTTCTATGCACATGCACCTTTGATAGATGGTCTATTCTTATTGAAACTCGATAGTGGAAATAAACATATTAATAACATAGAAGCTAAACGTTTGAAATTGAGCGATGACTCGACCTATATGTGGCACTGTCGTCTTGGTCACATTGGAGTGAAGCGTATGAAGAAACTCCATTCCGATGGACTTCTTGAATCACTTGATTTCGAATCACTTGAAAGATGCGAAGCATGTCTGATGGGTAAAATGACTAAGACTCCATTTTCTGGTATGATGTAGCGAGCTATGGACTTATTGGAAATCATACATACCGATGTGTGTGGTCCAATGAGTGTAGCATCGCACGGTGGTTATCGTTATGTTCTTACCTTCACGGATGACTTGTGTAGATATGGGTATATCTATTTCATGAAACATAAGTCCGAAACTTTCGAGAAGTTTAAGGAATTTCAAAGTGAGGTAGATAATCAACGTAAGAAGAAGATTAAATTTCTACATTCTGATCATGGAGGTGAATATCTAAGTTACGAGTTTGGCAAGCATTTGAAGAAATGCGGAATACTTTCACAATTGACACCGCCGGGAACACCACAGCGTAATGGTGTGTCCGAACGTCGTAATCGAACTCTCTTAGATATGGTTCGTTCTATGATGTCACTTACAGATTTACCGCTATCGTTTTGGGGTTATGCATTAGAAACAGCCGCATTCACTTTAAATAGGGCTCCATCTAAATCCGTTGAAACGACACCGTATGAATTATGGTTTGGGAAGAAACCTAGATTGTCGTTCCTTAAAGTTTGGGGTTGCGAAGCCTATGTAAAGAAGTTACAATCGGACAAGCTTGAACCCAGAGCGGAAAAATGCGTCTTCATAAGATACCCGAAGGAAACTATTGGGTATACCTTCTATCATAGATCCGAAGGCAAAATCTTTGTTGCCAAGAATGGATCCTTTCTAGAGAAGGATTTTCTCTCGAAAGAAGTGACTGGAAGGAAAGTAGAACTCGACGAGGTTGTTGAACCTTCTCTCGAACTTGCGAGTAGCGCAGCACCGGAAGTAGTTCATGTGGCGCCTACACCAATAAGAGAGGAAGCTAATGATGATGATCATGAAACTTTGGTTGAAGTTGCTACAGAGCCTCGCAGGTCAACGAGAACTCGTACCACTCCTGATTGGTATGATTCCGTTATGAGTGTCATGTTGGTGGACAACACCGATGACCCTGCGACATATGAGCAAGCGATGATGAGCCCAGATTCCAATAAATGGCAAGATGCCATGAAATCCGAGATTGGATCCATGTACGAAAACCAAGTATGGACTTTGGTGGACTTACCGGATGGCCGGAAGGCTGTCGAGAACAAATGGATTTTCAAGAAGAAAACAGATGCTAATGGTAATGTTACTGTCTATAAAGCTCAACTTGTCACAAAAGGGTTTCCACAAATTCAAGGAGTTGACTACGATGAGACTTTCTCACCAGTAGCGAAGCTAAAGTCTGTGAGGATTATGTTAGCAATCGCTGCATATTATGATTATGAGATATGGCAGATGGATGTCAAAACAGCGTTCCTCAATGGAGACATTGATGAAGAGTTGCATATGATGCAACCCAAAGGTTTTGTCGATCCTAAAGATGCTAACAAGGTATGCATCCCGAAGTTGGAATCAACGTTTTGATAAGGTTATCAAAAGTTTTGGTTTTATACAAACTTATGGAGAAGCTTGTATTTACAAGAAAGTGAGTGGGAGCTCTGTAGCATTCTTAATACTATATGTAGATGACATATTGTTGATTGGGAATGATGTAGACCTTCTTAATAGTGAAGGAATATTTGAATAATAGTTTTTCAATGAAAGATCTTGGTGAAGCAGCTTACATATTAGGCATAAAGATTTATAGAGATAGATCGAGACGCCTAATATCATTGTCACAAAGTACATATTTGGACAAAGTTCTAAAGAGGTTTGGAATGGAAGATAGCAAGAAAGGGTTCTTGCCCATGTTTCCCAATACGACCTTGAGCAAAACTCAAAGTCCAGCAACGGCAGAAGATAGAGAAAGGATGAGTAAGACTCCCTATGCCTCAGCCATAGGATCTCTAATGTATGCCATGCTATGTACTAGACCCTACATTGCATATGCTGTTAGTTTGACTAGCAGATATCAAAGTGATCCAGGATTGGATCATTGGACAGCGGTCAAAAACATCCTTAAGTACTTGAGAAGAACTAAGGATATGGTTCTTTCTTATGGAGGTGATGAACAACTCGTTGTTAATGGTTACACCGATGCTAGTTGGAACACCGATCCGGATGATTCTAAACCTCAATCTGGATACGTATTTACTTTGAATGGTGCAGCAGTTAGCTGGAGGAGTGCAAAGCAAAGCGTTGTGGCGAGATCTTCAACTGAATCGGAATACATAGCTGCTTCGGAGGCTTCACAAGAAGCGATATGGATGAAGGAGTTCATTACAGAGCTCGGTGTGGTTCCAAGTGCACGGGACCCAATGTCTATCTACTGTGATAACATGGGCGCCATAGCCAATGCACAAGAACCAAGGTCACACAAGAAGCTGAAGCATATCAAGCTACGTTTTCACGCTATTCGAGAACATGTCCAAGATGGTGACATAAATATTTGCAAAGTACACACAGATCTGAATGTGGAAGATCCGTTGACTAAACCTCTCCCGAGGGCAAAACATGACCAACACCAAACTGCCATGGGTGTTCGGTATATTACCATGTAATCTAGATTAGTTGACTCTAGTGCAAGTGGGAGACTGTTGGAGATATGCCCTAGAGGCAATAATAAATGTAGTTATTATTATATGTTTGTGTTTATGATAAATTTTTACATTCATGCTATAATAGTATTAACAAGAAACATTAATACTTGTGTGATTTGTAAACTAAATTAGAGTCCCTAGTAAAGCCTCTTCTTAATACTAGCTTGTTGATTAATAGATGATCATGGTTTCTTGATCATGAACATTTGAGATGTTGTTAATAACAAGATCATATCATTAGGAGAATGGTATGGTGGACATACTCCTATAGATAAGCGTAGCATAAAGATCAAGTCATTTTAATAGTTCAATTGCTATAAGCTTTCTGATACATAGTAACCTAATTCCTTCGACCATGAGATCATGCTTATCACCATCACCGGAAGGATGCTTTGATGACACCAAACACCACATCGTAACTGGGTGGCTATAAAGGTGGCATTGAGTATTCGGAAAGTATGGGTTGAGACACATGGATCAAGAGTGGGATTTGTCCATCCATATGACGGATAGATATACTCTAGGCCCTCTCGATGGAATGTCATCCAATTAGCTTGCAAGCATGTGACTGGCTCACAAGGGATCACATATCATGGGAACGAGAAAAGAGTACTTATCAGTAACGAGGTTGAACTAGGTATGCAGAGATACCGACGATCAAAACCTCGGATAAGTAAACTATCGTGAGACAAAGGGAAATTGGTATCGTATGTTAGTGGTTCATTCAATTGCAAAGTAATCGTAGAAATATGTGGGAGGCATATGAATTTCCAGATTCCTCTATTGGTTATTGATCGGAGAAGTGTCTCGATCATGTCCGCATAATTCATGAACCGTAGGGAGACACACTTAAGGATTCGATGTTGTTGAATAGTTATGGAATGATGAGAGAGAGACCGAATGTTGTTCGGAGTCTCGAATGGGATCCAGGATATCACGAGGAGATCCGGAATGGTCCGGGGAATAAGATTCATATAAGGAAAGTCCTGTTTCGGAGTTGGGGAATGATTTTGGTGTTTTCATCGGGAATGTTCTAGAAGGTTCTGGAAGGTCCAGCACTCCGGAGGGGAAGGGTACATGAATGTGTCATGACAATGTGGAATGGTTGCATCATGTACTAGGTATCATATCTGGGAAAATAAAGGGAGAAATCAAATCCTAGTTTGAAAAGTCAAACGGCAGTTTTGCTTGGTGGAGGGAGAGTAGGAAACCTACTTGGGGAGGAGTTCCTCTCCCTCCATCCGCCGGCCAAGGAGGCCGACTTGGGGGAGTAATCCCTCCCCCTTGGCCGCGCCCTCCCACCTATAAAAGGAAGGGCAGGGCTGCCCCTCTTCCCTACACCCAACACCACCCAAAACCCTAACCCTAGTCGCCGGCCTCCTGCAAGTCGCCGCCGCCCTAGGGTTTCTCCTAGCCGCTGACTTGGGGCTTCCCCAAGCCCTAGGACACCGGCCAAGCTCCGCCCCTTGGCGCCTTCTAAACCCTAGATCGCCAAGTCTTCTCTCATAGTCCACCATACTCGCTCCGGCTTAAGGCGAAGCCCTGCGAGATCTCCCCTCTACTTCCGGTACCATGCCGTCGTGCTTCCGGAATCGCGAGGAGAGTGCTACAACCTCCAATGCCTGCTAGAACAAGGGAGAGGAATGTCTTCATTGAGTACCGAACGTGTGACCGACTACGGAAGCGCTACCGGAACACAGCGCCGGAAGGATCGTCTACGCAATCTTGAGATCGGCAAGAGTACGACTACATCACCCACGAGAATCTTCTCTCGTTAAACACTTTGGAATCTTCGAGGGTGAGTTCCTCTATCGACTCGTTGCTACAATCTAGTAGATAGATCTTGGTTCTTTGTTTGCATGCGGTATATATTTTTTGTTTTCCATGCTACGAACCCCTACAAATATATGTTGATGATATTATCTTTGGCTCATCTAACAAAGATTTTAATGATAAACTCTCAAAGCTTATGACTAATAGTTTTAGGATGTGTATGATGGGAGAGTTAAGGGCATTCCTTGGTTTTGATATAAAGCAAGTAATAGGAGGAACCTTCTTCAATAAATCCAAGTATACTCAAGGCATGCTCAAGAGGTTCAACATGAAAGATCTAAATGGAGCTCCTACTCCCATGGCAACCAAGACTCGTCTTGAACTAAATCCAAATGGTAAAGATGTGGATCAAAAGGTATACCGGTCTCCCTAGGAAACAATTTAAGTGTAAGAGGGGGGTGAGATAGGGGATCCCCTCTCCCCTATCTTATATGTATTGGGGGGAGACTTGCTGCAGTCTGTTGTGAACAATCTATTGAAAGAGGGTAAAATCCAACTCCCCATAATCACTGGAGATTTTGATTTTCCCATCATTAAATATGCAGATGACACCCTTCTTATTATGCCTGCTGATCTGGATCATATTCTGGCCCTCAAAAAAGTTCTCTATGTCTTCTTTGTCTCAACTGGGTTGCATATCAACTATCACAAATCATCTATGTATGGGATCAGTGTTGATGACTCTCTCCTGAAGGATTTGGCCACTGAGTTTGGTTTCCAAATGGGTTCCCTCCCCTTCACTTATCTTGGGCTTTTGGTTGGTACCTCTCGACCCTCTATTCAGGACCTTTCCCCTATGGTACACAGACTTGAGAGAAGACTAACTTCTACCTCCAGTTTTTATCATATGGGGCATGTTTGCAACTTATTGTCTCTGCTCTCTCTTTCATTCCTTTGCACCTTATGTGCACCATTCATATCCCCCCTGGTATCACTAAGCAATTAAACAGAATTATTATACAGTGTTTGTGGAGAGACAACATTGATATCCCAAAACAGTCTCTGGTAGCTTGGGATATGATCTGTAAGCCAAAGATGAAAGGGGCTGGGTATTGTGGATTTTCAACACAAGAATGATGCTCTTATTATCAAATTTCCGCATAAATTTTACAACAAGGATATGCACATTCCCTGGGTGAAATTGGTTTGGGAGTCCTATTATGAAAATGAGGTTTCCCATGCTGCTAAGGCCTGTGGCTCTTATTGGTGGAGGGATATTGTTTCCCTGATGGACAAGTATATAAATGTTGCTCTTCCTGTGGTACATTATGGTGATTTTGTGTTATTTTGGTTTGATGCTTGGGAGATTGGTGATTCCAGAAATCCTTTGAGAGATAGATTCACAAGACTTTTCTCTTATGCTAACGATGATAAGATCTCGGTTAGAGAGATGGTACTTCTTCAGGATAGATCTATTGAGTTTCATCTCCCTATGTCAGGGCAGGCTTACGATGAATTTCTCATGATTTCCTCCTGGCTGGATCAAGTTAACTTGGATGACAATGGTGTTGATTCTTGGCAATTCTCCTGGGGGAACTACAAAGCTGCTATGTTTTACCAGACTGTCTATGAGGGTTTTTCTGTCTGCCCTTTATACAAGTGGATTTGGCAGAGCAAATGTATCGTGAAGATTAAAGTGTTTCCATGGCTTCTTCTTAGTGACCGTTTAAATACCAAGGATCTAATCTAGAGGAGGCACTGGAATGTTACTGACACTTTTGTTTGTGCTCTGTTTCCTGGGAATCGTCATGAGGATAGGGATCACCTATTTTTTAACTGTAATTACAGTGCTCGAATTTGGAGCTATCTTTAGGTGGAATGGGGTACTGGTAATGATCGTTTCCAAATTGCCTTAAGTGCCAGGAAATCTTTTAACCAGTCTTTCTTTGCTGAGGTGATGTTCATTGCATGTTGGAATATATGGAAAGTACGAAATGCTAACATTTCCCAGAACTACAGAACGAAGTTGTTTGTGTTTGAAATGACAATGCAAAGCTACAGAATGAAAAAAGTGCATAAAGATCGGTTGCTTTCTTGGGTGGATACCTTGTAGTAGATCCTCTCATGTTTTCTTCAGTATGGTGTAGTCCTTCTTCATCCTTAGGATGGATGACCAGATGTAAAAAATATTTCTCTTTTGTAAATACTCTTTTTATTTTGAATAAAGTGGGAGGCTATGGGGCTTTTGCCTCACATTAGATAGTCAAAAAAAAGGGTATACCAGTCTATGATAGTCTCTTTGCTTTACCTTTGTGCATCTAGACCCAAAATTGTGTTAAGTGTAGGAGTGTGTGCAAGGTATCAAGTGGCTCCTAAAGAAAGCCACTTGATTGCAGTCAAAAGAATCTTTCGATATTTGGTCCATACCCCAAACTATGGTATATGGTATCCTAGGGGCTCAACATTATCTATTTGTTGGTAAACAAATTCGGATTGGGATGGTGACAAGGATGATAGGAAATCAACCTCCGGGGCTTGCCAATTCCTTGGTAGGTCCTTGGTGTGTTGGTCTTCTAAGATGCAAAATTGTATATCTCTCTCCACCGCTGAAGTTGAATATGTGGCAGCTGCTAGTTCATGCACTTAGTTGTTATGGATGAGGCAAACTTTAAAGGAATATGGTGTCCATTGTGACAAAGTGCCTCCTTTATGTGACAATGAAAGTGTTATCAAAATTGCCTACAACCCAGTGGATCATACAAGAACAAAGCATAATGAGATTCTTCATCATTTCATTAGGATCATGTTGACCGGGGAGATATTGAGCTACCTTATGTTTCAACCAAAGATCAACTTGCCGATATATTCAAGAAGCCACTTGATGAAACAAGATTTTTTTACTTGAGGAATGATCTAAATATCATAGATTCAAGGAGCTTGACTTGATCACCTTGCATACTCACCTATGTCTTAATCCTTATTTGGTTTAGGTGTAGGCATGGAGATAGGGGGAGTGTGGTCCTAATAATTGGGTTATCCCTCCCCCATAATGCCAACATCAAGAAAATCAATTCTCTTAATATCATTCTGTGATATGTGAACTTCATTGTTGAGTAGTGGCTATGAACCCAAGGATAATTCTTCACGGTGTCATGCCTCACACTCTTACATGGTGGATTTGGCCACTGCCCTCTTCTTTGTGAAGAGTTGGTTATTGGTTTTATTGGTGTCTTTATTGGACATTTATTTTGGATTTTCTGACTCAGTGCTCTCCCTAGTGTGCTTTACCAAATCCCAGGACTATTCTCACCCAAAAACATGATCATCTTTCCACACATTTGTCCATCATTTTGCTCCTGGTGTTTCTGGTAAAAAGGGCCGGACTGTCCGCTCTGAACACACTGGAGTATCCGGCCGGTCTGGACACTCCTCTTGGTTCACCCCGGACTATCCGGCCGGGCCAAACACTGGCGTATAACGCCCGGACACTCTGGCCTGAGCAGTCTCAAAGTCAGGTAAAGGGGGCCGAGGAGAAGTCGATGGTTCAGTCCTACTTCTCCTCCCCAACTCCCTCGTACTTCCCAACTACTGCCCTCGACCAAGAGCACCACCGGGAGGCTTCCCCATCCCGGATCTAGCTGTTGCCGCCGGCCATCTCATTCCCTTCGCCGTTGGGACTGATTCCCCTCTGGTGAAGACCACAATGGATGCTGCTAAAGTGCTCCTCTCCTTATATTCCTTTAGGCATGCCCTAGATGAGGTTTTGAGGACCCCTTCTTGCTAGAATCCATGACTATATCCTCCATGTGTGCAATGTAGATCCTAGCAGTAGTCCTATAAATGCCGATCTGTTCCAGTTGATCATCCCCACATTGCCCTAGGAAACACCAAGACTCTGTCGGGAGTCTCCAGTGTGTAAGGGACGGACATTCTGGCCCAGCCAGAATGTCCGGTGTATACGCACTGAAATGTCCGGGCGGAGCGGAGTCTCCGGGGTGATTTCCCTGGACAGTCCGGCAAAGAATCAGCTTGTGTAGTTCAGTATTCCTGTGATTGCTGCTATCTTTTTGGTATCTTCTGGAAAAATGTGATTACCCCCTATGCTATCTCCCTCCTCTGATTTCGCGGGTGGTTCTCGTCCTCGCCGGTCTCGGTCTAGTCAAAAGCCTCATCCTTGCAAGCTCAGATATGATGAAGAGATAGATGTTCATGTGGATCCTTCTGTGGTCAGGCAGTCAGCACGGGATCGTGCTGCAGCAAAACAAGAAAATATCAGAAAACTAAAAAGAGATGAATACAAGCGCATGAAGTTTGAAACTGTAACATCCCAGCATTAGATCTTAGAAATAAGCTGAACCCAGGTGTGTGCATTTCATTCATGCATAGAAAATCCGAATAATTTCGCGCTTTTGAATAAAACTTGCCAAAGTGATTGAAGCTTCTCTTAACTTGATGGAATTGAAGTAGATCATCAAGTTGACTGCGATAAGTTTCAATATGACCTTTGTTAAAACCTTATTTTGGGTAAAGGTGATTTGATCTAAGGGTAGATCAAATGTAATAAAAATAAACCACAACACAATATTTAATGATTAATATCATAAACTTGAGGGATCATATCATAGTACTCATTACAATAACTCATGAATTCCAAGTTTAGAATAAAAATCAAGTAACAATAATTTAATAACTAAATCTTGACCTATTTTAATCTTATATATATTTCTACCATGTGGATCATGGTAATACTTAACCCTAACTCTTTAGTGAGATTGAGTAGGAAAGAAACCAAGTCAAGATCATTCACCATATACCTTTCTTTCCATATCAATCCTTATCATCTCTATTGGATCTTATTCTAATATCTGTTGTTCATCAATGTTGAGTAATCAACTATTGATTCACCAATTCTTAATCTATCAATTCTTGACCATATCATCGCATTCACTTAAGGCCCATAAAGAAATAAGTAAGAAGGGGTAAATAGTAATGCTAGATTTAAATATCATCTATAGGATGGGGGTGTTGGAAGAGAATAGGACCATGTGATAATTAATGGAGTTAATTCACTCCTGAATGAATAGAAGAGTATTTGAGATAAAGGTTACAAGGATGAGTATTGAAGGTAGTTACCAGGAGTAATCCTATTGGATCGAGTAGGTATAGTCAATGAACAAAATCCCTTAATCCAATAAAGATACTGAGTAGATAATTACCATACAAATGTAATGGTGTATTGATGAAGCTTTGGTTAGCCAACTGGAAACCTAAACCATAAAGGATCAGAGGATTATAATGATCATGCTTTAGTCACCAAGATTGAATGCTTATATCATGTATAAGTGACATTGGTGGATAGAACATGATTGAACCCTAGTATAGATATGTTATTCTAGGTTAGCCATGACAGGTCACATTAACATAATGTGAGGTTGGAGTATTAGTTAATGGAGTTAAGTAGAGACAAGACAGTATAATTAAGTTAAAGCTAGAGTAGCATGGAGTTATTGAAGTAGTGTTATTCCTCTTACAGGATAGTAAGCTTTTGAGGAAAGTAATTTGATATATACATCCATTGGAGTAATATTAGTGATGGTAATAAAGGAAGTATAGGAATGGAGTTAGAAGTAACTACCTAGGATTAGAGGTTATCATTACCAGAGTAGTTTGATATAACCAAATTATAGATGTCAGCAGATTATGAAAAGCTTTAGTAACAAGCTCATTGGATTTATAAATGGATTGAGAAGAATAAAAGGTGGATAAGAGTATTTTTGTGAAGCAAAGCTCATCATGTTAGCACATGATGATGGATATGAAGAAGTAGTATATCTAGGAAAGGAATTCCTTAATTAGAAGTCTAGGATTGTGAATTATGGAAGATAGGAATTCTTGGTAAACACTAAACCCTAAATCTTTAACCAAACATAATATCCATTTCATCAATTGGATCAATCATCTTATTTCCACAATGGGTTATAAGAATATTTCCCTATAGTAAATCACTTAAGCATATATTTGTCACTTTCAAACTTTAAAATCATATGTGCCTAGATACTCTAATTATCAATTCCATCTCTAAGCCATCCTAGAAAACAACCCCACTATTTTATCTTGGATGGTGATACCATTCATAAACATAAGCATGAAGACCATATGTCTTAACCATAAATCTTGATCCATGCCTATCCCAAGGATATAGGTATATTAAATTTCCTAAAACCTAAGACCCTAACTTCTATTTCAATCATGACTATCAATATATAAGTAATGTCATAACCAAGATTATTTAAACATTATTCACCACTATGTTAAGGCATTAACTATATATAATAATTATTATATGAGGCTTTCATAATGATTTTATAGATATCATAAAACCACATTTATCCATAAATAATTAAAGCATAACTTAAAATAAAGTTTTTAAATAAAAAACAAAATCTTAAACCCTAAAGTTATTAACTATTTTTTCACCTACATCTCACAAATCAGTAGTAGTATATCTTTTAAAAGGCTTCTGATATATTATATAAATTGAATTCATAACAAAAGCTCCTACTAATTTCAAAGGAAAAGTACTTGTTTAATGAAAATAAAGAAATATAACCTTATATAATAAAAGTTCACAAATTGATTCTAAATAACCTTGTTATTGCTGCAATTATTTAGCAGATAAATTTCTATAGGAAATATCCAAACAAATGAGTAATATAAAAATCTGAAAGTAAAATACAAAACAGACAACAGAAAAAAGGAAGAAGAGGCATCAGTTGATTCTGGCCCGTGGCCCATTCCCCCTCTTATTTATCTGTCGCCGCAAGCACCCGTAGCAGCCGTCTAGCAAGCCTTGTTGTAGCCCAACTTGGCCGATGTGAAGCCTAGCATCAGCCCATACCATTTCGGTGATTTTTCTCCTTTCTTCTTCCTCTCGCCAGAAGGACTCGCCGGCGAAGCAGCTGCCTGGCTCAAGCTCTGCCGTACGCCGTGGTCACCACGATTCATGCCGAAGCTGTCGTCATCAGAAGGGGATAAGAAGGACACGACACTGCCTCGCACATCCTTATCCCCATTCCTTTCCTCTTCTCCTCTCCGTCTCCTCCCAGTGACCGATGCCCTAGCCTCAAACCCCGCAGGAGCTCATCGATGTAGACCTCCCCAAGACTATCTGAGGTGCCCAGGATGATCGCCTCGCCACCCTCATTCTCCCTGGCTAGGTCACGGAAGCCAGAGAGTCCCTAGTCGACCCAATCGACATGTCATATCCGTCGCCAGCCATCTTCGTCAATCGTTGATTGCCGCTTCCACAGGGCTCCTCCGGTCACGCCGTCGCGCCGTTTAGCTACCGGTGCTCACGCACCTTCTTGATTTCCTCCTTGCTTCCTCGTTTGCTCTACCACCGAGAACTGTCCACCACCACCACGGTAGCTCCTCACTGGTGTCGCTCCGGCAACCAAAAAGTGGCGGAGCCTCCACCCCAAGGTTCCTCCCAGTCGCCCGTGTCGAGCGCACTTACTCTCGCTAGCCCGCGCGCCTCCAATCGCTGACCCCGAGCATCACCTGTGAGGATTTCCATTGCTGAGGTCACGCTGACGTCAGGGTGAGGTCACCCTTGACCTGGTCAGCCATTTGACTGGTCCTTGCTGATGTGGCATGTGACGTGTCCCCTGGCCCATGTGTCATCCCCTTTAAGTAAGAACTAGTCTAGTAACAAATGTATTCGCTAGATCCAGGTATATGACATGGCCACTGGCCCACTAATCAGTGACTTGGGTAGATCCAGTCTAGGTAAGAAAAGTAATTCCCTGTTTGTAATATTATTTAGAATTTAATTAGGAAATGATTCAATCTTAAAATTTTAATAACTTTTGATTTATAATTCAGAAAAATATGTATAATATATGAAAATTTTCAGAAAAATAAAATCTATAACATTAAACTATTATCGAACATTATTATGCCAACATTTTAAATAATTATTATTCAATAAAGATTTTATAAGTTTTAATACCTTGAAAATTCATATTTTAATAATGGTAAATGATAAAAATATAAATAAAATAGCAAAATCTTAGAAAAATAAGAACAATAATTTAAAACTGAAATCATGCATTATTATTTCACTTAATTAAATATTTATTATTTATTAACTATTTATAAATTAATAAACCTTATAAAATCATATCTTACAATTTAAAAAATCATAAAAATACATATAATATACCAAAATAATCACAAAAATAATATCTACATGTTAAAAATATGATATTCCACTTTTGAGGTAAATAAACAATTGAACAAATTAATAACTTGAATTTAAACCTATTTCCTTAATTGATAATTCATATAAGGGTAAATAAAATTTATTAATATTTCTAAAGTTGCCAATTTAGGTCTAATAAGTAATACTAGTCTTAAATATTTATAATATAAAGTAAATTGGTCCAACACATTTTAAATACAATTTTATTAAATTATCCTTCAACCATATGTGTAGTTTATTTTCTAAAAAGAACTTTAATAAATATAAAATCTTCAAGAATGATATTTTAACCAAACAAAATCTTTTACCATGGTTTCACTCACAAGTTTATAATGGACTAAATCAAAAGATAATTCATAAGTAGTAAATAATATTGTTTACTTATTCACAAGCCATAACCATACCCTTATAAGGAGATAAATCCTTTTATACATGTATAAGATTAGGAAACCACTATTCAAATAAAAGTAATACCATTCTTAGTTAACTTTAAAAGGAACCTTATGAAGTGAACAAAGTACAATTATCATAAGCATTCCATATTAAATCCATATATGTTTTTAAAGTTAACTTTAGTCTACAAGACTTTAAATATAATGCTAAAGACTTAATTATATGATTTATAGTTAACTTTGGTATGTTATAGTTAAGACATAAAACATCTCAAGTCCAAACTGTTCAAGCAAGCACAACCAACATCGACCACATTTGATTAACCACAAAGATTGTTTAGACCTTAGAAAAGAAATCTTTTCTTCAAATGTTATTCTTTTTGCCACTTCAGTCAACAGATGGCAATTACTTATAATCACATTACTTTATACTTTACTCATATACTTAGGATTGATAACACTTAAGTTCTTTATAAGTAACATTACTTGTAGAGTAAAATTTGAAGATGAACAATTATAGTGTAAACAATCTTGAGTAGCATTCCATATGTGTGTATCTTATTGTTGTATAGATATGTGTTGTTCACACACACACTCACAAGCCTTAATAAGAAGCACAAATATGAAACTTAATCTAAAAGAGCAACACATTCCAAAGAAACCATTTCCAGTATCCAAACCCTAGAACAACGTTATCCCTGGGATTGGAGTTTACAAAATTGCATTACATTACTTATGCATAATAGCATCTTGCTTCTTTAAACATTAGTCCTTACCGAACCAATGATGTTGATTTCATATATTGGATTTTATATTGTCTCGAAGACCGTGAGTGCATAATCTTGCAATGTAAGGTTCCCAACCTATAATAAGATAGAGATCCCTGTGTTTACAATGCTAGTCCCTGGATCAATAGCTAGCATCCACAGTTAAGATGTAATATCAAGAAACAAAGGTCATAATACAACTTTATAACCAGGAATAACATAATTTTATTACATCTTTCATAGCTCATTTGGCTATTATATTACATTGCAGCAGAATATCTATAAGCATGGGGTCCTTCATCTTCAAAGTGCCACAGGCAAACCTGCTGGTTGTAGACTTGTACTCCTAAACAATCAACTTCACTAATATCAAACAAACCTGCAACATAACAAGTTACAGCCACAAGGGTCAATATATTTGAATTGTATTGGCAAGTTTCACTACTAAGTTGATTATAAGTGGATCCTATCATTACATGCATATTTGGCTAAGTAGGGTTTAAGGCTCATTTGCAGAAAGCAATAATTTATCCTATCTTTTCAAAATAGTTTTGATCTTTTGTCACATCTTTCTGAACTCCTTGGTAAATCCCCAAGTGTTTCAAGTCTTTGTCAAAATCTCTTGAACTCCTTGGTAAATCCCCAAGTGCTTCAAGTTTTTATCAAAATCTCTTGAGCTCCTTGGTACACCCCAAGTGCTTCAAGTTTTTATCAAAATCTCTTGAGCTCCTTGGTACACCCCAAGTGCTTCAAGTCTTTTGTCAAAATCTCTTGAGCTCCTTGGTACACCCCAAGTGCTTCAAGTTTTTTTTTTTGTCACTTTAAAGTTTTTCTTTTAGAAATTGGAATGTCGAGATTTCCCATAGCTTCAAGCTTTAGTTGCTCAGTATTGTCCATAACCGGGGACACGGCTAAGTACTTAGAATTTTAATCTTCTGCAGAAGTTGTACACTTTACCCACATGACACAATCTCATCTTGTTGCCACCAGTGGCCACTGGATAAGTACTCACCAAGATGGAATACTGGCAGATTGAGAATGTGACGAAGTCTTTCCATAGGGTCCTCCCATACACAATGCTAGCTTGTCTTCAGGCACCAATGTAGGGTTCCTAGTTCCCTCATTTCCAGTTAACCTGAAGACCAGTGCATGGGTCTTCCCAATGTAGTTGACTAAGCCAGAGCCATTTTAGCATGTGGCTGTACATGGAAGACACTGTTAGAGAAACATGGTCAATCTCTAAGTCCCTGGGTGGTTTTCATCTGGTGCACAACAAAAGAGATTGCCATATAAACATGGTTCCTCTTGTTGCCACCTTCTCCAAAAACTTGAGTATCCTTGTCCACCCAGGTGGTTCATTGAGTACTTGTTTTATTATATAAAACATAAGTCTTTTCTCAATCTTCATAAAATCTCAACATGTATCTCTTCTCAAAATATATAGCATGGATAAGCATATTACAACTACATTGTTTCCACTAAGGAATGTATAAGGGTATCCTATTAGGATTTAGCATAGCATAAAGTATAGAAATCTTTTTCATGCATGTTTCAAAAATCCACTAAGTATAATGAAAATAGTAGGACTTTGGATGATAGTGTAACTTGCCTTTTTGGTAGGGAATGTTGGTTCACTTCTTGATCTTGCTAATTTCACACTCTTCTAACTCCACTACAAATCAATCAAGCAAACATAGATTCAACTAGCATTCCAACAATAATCAAACAAATCATCACACATAAAATAATAAAAAACAAGGTCATGCATGCAAGCATGCAAAAGATAGTTTTATTTGCAAAGGTGGTTTCTACTAGGCTCTAAACATTGTAAAGTCTAAATTGTTCATTTTCTAAAGTGGTAAAACCATTTGCAAAAAGGGTTTTTATCTATAAACCATTTTAAATCAAATCACTATTCCATGTGGTGAAAAATGTTTTTAGCAAAGCAACAATTTTATGTTGTTCACCAAATAAGTTGTTAATCTCAAAACTTGGTGTTTAGGGTCAGTAGGTTTACAACAAACCAATTTGCAAACATTTCAACCCCAAAATCATTTTGGAATAATTTTTATAACCTAAACAAGCATACAAATGTTTCTGCAAAAACAAACATTTTACCAGAAGCTTTTTACTAAACAAATTGCATGGTTGGCTAGGGCTTGTCTTTCTGATTCCATTGATATAAAATTTGCAAAATTTGGACGTGTAGAACTAAAGTTATGGATTTTTCAAATTTGTAAACAAATTTGATTATAATTCTGTTTTAAATCAAAAGCTGGGCCACGCGGCGCAATACTACTGGTCGGTACCGGTTCGCACGGATCGCGCAACTACAGCCGTCGGATCTAAGTGAGACGGTGTGGTTCCGATTAGCCCGTACCTCTTCGTTTAATGAATTTATCGAGGCCGCCAGATGGAAATCTAACGGTGCGAATTGACTTGACCAAACACGAGCAGCGCTGACGGTGGCTGGCGGTGGCGCACGGTCAGGCGGTGGCGCTACGGCGGCTACAGGAAGCAAGGAAAGAAGTGGAGATGCTCACCGTGATCGCAGTGACGTGGGGATGCTCAACCTGCTCGTGGTTGATGAAGGGGCGCACAAGGTTGCGGTTAATCGCTCGCCGGAGTTGCATCTAACGACGGCCACTCTCTGTCGTCGTCGAGGACGGCGCTACGGGTCACGAGGGGGCAAACAGAGAGCACGGTTAGACGCGCAAGGTCAAGGCGATGATGCGTGCGCGAAGGAGAAGAAGAGGCGCGGCCAGAAACTACCTGTGGAGCTCGTCGGAGTTGGAGCGGACGGCGGCGTCGTTCAGTCGAGGACGAAGTCGACGCTGCAGAGCACGCGCGGGTGAGCTGGCGACACGGGAAGGTGCGCCTGGGTCTGGGGAATGTGCCAGTGTGCTCGGGAAGGCAAGGGGGTGGCGCGGGGTCGCCGGAATTATTCGCGGAACTCGCCGGAGGCAGTGGCGATGCGAGGCGAAATTGTCGCAGCCTGGAGGCAGAGGGAGAGAGCTGTCTGGGGGGAAAGAGAGGTAAGACGCGGGCGGTTAAATGGGCGTGGTCGCGGGGTGGAGTAATGCGGCCATTAACGCGTAATCAACGTCGGCGTTTCTTGTCTGCAACGGCAGGGCGGGGTCTGGGGGTTGAAGACGACACTGAGGTGGCAGTGGGGTCTGGGCGGCAGCGAGGAAGTAAGAGAGGGAGAGGGTCCACTCGTCAGTCGCTCTGCGGGTGCGTGTTTAGGTGGAAACGTTTCGCCAAAAGGGGGAGGGAAACTAGGCTGCGACTGGGCTTCCTGGGCCAGGTGGGTTGGTCAGGTCTGGTTCTATTTTTTTCTTTCAGATAGTTTTTCCTTTTTCTGTTTGATTTTCCTGTTTTGAATTTCAAACAACAAATCAAACATCCAAAACAATCAAACCTCCTCCAAACTTGTATTGAGTTTTAGGTTCTGTTTAACAACAATATTCCAAGTCTCAAAATAAAATAATATTTTTATTCTTTTTAGGATCTATTTAACAATTAAATAAATAGTCCTTTATTTATTTCAAATAGGATTTGTTTTATTTAAAATCTCCATTTGAAAAATAAAACCAAAACACTTCAGTAGGTTTTATTTGAGAATATAAAATATTTGGAAAACTTGTTTAAAATAAATTAACAAGTTTTGATGTTTAATTAAAATAGTAAAACCTTTATTTCTAATAAAATTGGATTTTAAATCCTTATTATTTTATTTAAATAAACCTTTACTAATTTTATCAAATAGAAATATTTTATTTCAAAGGCTTGGCCAAGTTTTAATTTGGCTCTATAAAATAATCCTTATTTATATTTCTACCTTCTCATTTGAAAACCAAATCTTTTTATAAAAGGATCCAAAAATAGTAATTCCAAATATTTTTAACTTTATTGCTTATTTAAATTTTTAAATCCCTTTAGGATTTTATTTGATCCAAATAGGTTTGAAAGTTTCCAATTGAATCAAAAAGTTTCTTCTCATCCTGAAAATTAACAAAGTTTTATTTTATTCATTTATTTTTCACATTACAAGATTTGGAAAATCTTGGGATGTGACATGCAATCACAAAAGGCAAGTTCACACTTGCTCATGTCCTTTGATTATTTTCTGTAAAGTATTTTGCAAATCCAGTGTTGTCATCACCTGCATTGAAAAAGTTCTCAAAAAACTATTTTCATAATAATGTGATTATAGGTTATTTACCATGAGGTAATAACCTACTATGAAAGTTCCGGTGATAAAGGAACATATTATCTAGGACTTAACAACCAATGTCACCAGTGATTCTTGCGCCGTATATCACGCGTTAACCATGAGATTTGGAATGGGACAGAGAAGTCAGCTGTATCTTCTTCCTCTCGCATGTAGCCAGATGTGCAGGTCATGGCTGTTATCCTTGTAGCGTGCATATTGATTGGTAATTCATAGAGGATATGCAGCATATGGGTGGGAGCCCTCAACGTCCCACGATAGTTCTGGCATCTAACGGTCTATACAAACCATTGTCGTAATTCAATGTGTGGGCATGGTGTACACCAAGGAGGCATGCGAGTTCGCGAAGAGGGTAGTGATTGGCTTGGATATTAGACTGGGCCCCATACCAAGGAAGTATGGACAAGGTCATGACTTGGTTGTGCAACAAGGCTAAGGTCTCTCATGGGTAAAGTAACGCACCTCTGCAAAGTGTAAGAACTGTAACTTGTTACTGCCTGTTCCGGGAAGGAGCTACGAACGCGACGGGAAAGGAACTCCATGAAAGTTCTGGTAAACCCGTGAAGGCTGACGGACATAGCTTTTCAGAATAAAAGCAACCTTTGAAGAAATGTTTATGAAAACTTGCATTGCCAACGACCTTTGGTCTGTGGCTATAGATATAGTGCATCAAACACTCCTTTTCTAGTGAACTTGCTGAGTACGCTCATACTCAACGTATCTTCTTAACCCTTGCTAGGTTCTGAAGCCAGTACTCAACGTATCTACATCAAGTTATCCTCTAGGAATCATCACCAGAATATAAAGTTCTTCAATGAAGTCAAGAAAGTCAACATATACATCAACTCGAGTGAAGATGAAGTTACGGATTAGATAGAAATATAATCTCTCGCCATAGAACCTATTTATGTAGCGTATTGCAATAGCAGCAATGTCAGTCCATTAGTTAAAATACTAGTCATAATAGTATGATAGTTTTTGAGTTGTTTATTTCTGATTCTTCTTTGTAAGAAGTTTCTTTCTCTCTCTTTAACCTAGAGCGTTCTCTGGATCTTGTGTAAAGAGTTGAGTTGTAACCTATAGTCATGTCTTGGACCTACTGTGTTTATGTTGTACCACTCTGAGGGACGTAATACTAGTGAATGGTGTTTCATTGGTGTTATGTCAACAACTATAGTGTACTACATCATGCAGTGGTATGCTGGGTCACCGTAGAAACCCTGACTACCTTGGTAGATTTGCGCACTGAAGAGTTTGTGGATATGAGAATCCAACTGTTCTACTCTCTGCCTCGCACCTCTCCTGATGATCGTTTCTAGAGGAATGAACATTAACAATTCCTTCTCTAATCCGGGGTGTTTGGTGGGTTCATGACTCCTGTGTGCCCCATGAAGTGGTTGGATATTGAGAAGCTACATGCTCACGACTACTTTCAGGATGCTCTTTGGGTGACCGAGAAGATGGGGTTGCACACCATCTTCCAGGTAAAAGAATATTACAATCTTGAGTTGGTCAAGCAGTTCTATGCCACGGTGGTCTTTGGTGACACTGTGGATATTCCTCTTGAGTGGATGTCTGGCACTACAAGGTGTCGGTCCAACATGGTACAGTTTGCACACATTCTTGGCTTGCCTTTCAACCCCAATGCTCCCAGTGGTACCAGGATGCAAGTACATGGTCAGGGCTATGACAAGAAGAGGTTGGCTCCTATTTATTCCCAGCATGGTGTAGTTGGGCAAACCACCAATATCAAGCTCATCTACAACATCTTGCTTCGCATGTTCCACCACACTCTTACTCCCAAGGCGAGCAACAAGGATGAGATGAGAGGGGCATAAATCAATCGCATGGCTCATGCTCACTCAGTTTATACTCATGGTCTAGACCATGAAGGTGGTGTTATTGATGTCATGGAATTTATCTACCAAGACTTGTACAAGTGCATTGTGGACAATAAGTGTCCACTATATGCCCCTTATGTGATGAAGCTCATTGCTGCCCACACTCCAGCACCCCCTTTGCTATACAACGAGCTTGTTCAGCACCTTCCAGCCAAGCTTCAGAGAAAGGGAGCCCCTTCCTCCAAGGTACCCCGTGGATATCCTCCATCCCACGACATCTTTGAGGATGAGGATGAAGATGAAGATGATGGTGACAGTGATGATGATGAGTCTGAGGAGGTGCAGGAAATGGTGTCATGTGGCCCTCTCATTAAGCATGCTAGCAATAAATATCATTTTGACACCACTAGAGAGGAGGTGCATAAGAAGGTGAAGAAGGCTTCTTGGTGGAAGATGCTTCTCCTGTGTCAGAACATTGATATTCGCCATGGCCAGTATGATGTCTACAAGGCCAACAGGAATGTCATGAAGGATCTCAAGAGGATCAATCAGCCCATGGATATTGACCCCTCATAGCAGACCTAAGATGGGACGCTCTCTTATGGTCACTGGAGCCAGGGCGTGTGGATTGTTCCATGTTTGAGGATGTGTCTTCCTCTTCTCGCCCTCACGGCTAGATGACTGCTCAGGATTATGGTGATGAGGACGAGGATGGCGATGAGGATGACGATGATGATGAGGAGGATGATGACTACAATGGCTAGATCTAGTTTGGGACGCTTTCATAGTGCTATTTTCCATTTTTGGCGTCTCGATGCCAAAGAGGGAGAAGTAGCCATATTAGGTTGCTACCGGGGATTTGCATGGGTACACAAGCTCCACGTTATTTCGATGTGCCTCTTTGAATCTTGTGTCTTTATCTTTATTCGTATGTGAACTATGTTATGTTGAACTCCATTGTGTGTGGTAAGACATGCGTACTCGGTATCGTTATCTCGTTAAAGACTATGGTTTGCCTATATATATTTGTCTACTCTTTGCATTAATATCTCTATCTAGTCTTACCTCACCAATTTATAACCTCTAGGGTGGGTGTTGATCCTAGTTCGTATGATCTTGTATTCAAATGCAAATTAAAAATTTTCATACATCTAGGGGAGCCTAGCTAGTGTTCATAAATCAAGTTATTACTGCTTATTGTGTAACATCTATGCAAATCCTTGGGTTGTCATCAAACACTAAAAAGGGGAAGATTGAAAGGGCATTTGTGCCCTTCATATTGTTTTGATGTTTGTTGACAACACTAGGATGTTTTTAATCATCTGCAAAAATGTTTCAGGAGATATTTATATCATCAGCAGAATATTTTTCATTACTATCTCTAAGGGAAAAGAGGTTCCCAAGACTTTATTATGAGTAGATCAAGTTTCTGCCGAACTGTCCGACCGTTATTTGTCGGAGTATCTGACCTGTCCGGAATTTTTGGCTGGCGTCAGCCGGAGAGTCCGTCCTGGGGATTCCCTCAAGTTTTCGATGAAGCGTGCTGCCACTCTATGTCCCACATCGGACACTACCCAGACACTTGCTGGATTCTTTGCTAGGCCGGAGTGTCCGGGGTATGTCGGCCTGAGTGTCCACCCTAGCCGGACTATCCGGGTTAATTCTGCCGGACTATCCAGGTTAAGTGAACCTAATGGCTACATTTCTAGGAGCCCTATATAAAGTCCGCTTCTTCTACCTTTGGAGGCTGCTCGTTACCCACTCTCAAGAACCCTAAAGCTGAGCCACCAAATCAAAGAGATATCCCCCTCCAACCATCCAAAACTCTTGATCTTTGGAGAATCGAAGGAGGAGGCCTTGATCTACATCTTCACCAAAAGAGATCTTCATTTCCCCCTCATTTATTTGAGGGCCCCTTTCTCTAGTGTTTCTTTGGAAACCCTAGTTGTTGATTTGGTAATTACAAGCTTGTCTTTGATTGTTGTGACAACTTTCTTGCATTCGGGAGCCTCCAATTTAGTTGTGGATGTGTGCCTCAAACTTTTTGTAAAGGTGCTAGCTTCCACCTTGAAGGTTGCCGATATAGTGGAAGAAGTGAATCGATCCCTTTGGCGTGAGGTTCACCGGAGAACAAGGGAGGCCTATCGTGGCGCTGGTGGTTTGAAACCACCCCCTCTCCAAACACAGACATACTTGCTCTCAAAATGAAGGAACTGCGAGAAATAATCCATGTGTCTCCGCGTGATCCACTTTGGTTACTTCTATCCTTTACTGCACCTTACTTATCTAGGTCTTGCTTAGTTATTTGTGGTAGTGTGGCATATAGGTATGTTCACCTTAGTTGCATAATCTAGAGAATTTACCTTTTGTGTCAAACCCTAAATTGAAAAATATTAAAATTTGAAGTAGCACCTATTCACCCTCCCTCTAGGTGCCGATACGATCCTTTCAACTACTCTTATTATTCGCTTTTGTATATTGAATGGTGGACCGATGCAATTTTACTCCTTCCAAGGAAGATAGAGGTGGCCTTACCTTTAACTTCATCCTTTGTTTATCCGGAGTGTTCCCTCGATGAACGTGAGCAACGACCCCTTGTTGGTGGTGTCGACAATTTCAAGACGGATAAGGAATCTTTGTTAGTGGTGTCGTGAAGATCTACATGAAGAGAGAAGATTCAGATCGTTGGCCTTCTTCCCCGTACCATGAGGCGGATCTCGATGGCGAGATCCATTGTTAGTGGTGTCGAATTGTAGCACCCCGGGTAAAACCACTACTAGAAAATCGTTGTGTTTTTGTTTTGTGCATCATCATGACTGCATGCTCGTGTCATCATGCCACATTGCATTTGAGCATTTTCATGTCTGCATGCATATTATTTGCCTAAAACTATTTTCCAAAAGCCTATATGTGTTTTCTAATTGCCTTCCTCTTTATTTAAAATATAAAACCCAGTCTTTTCAGATATTTTCGTTTGTCTAAAACTAATTGCAAAAGTGTTTTGTTTTAAAAATAAATAAAGTAAAATGTTTTAAAAAATGTTTATGGGAGGCAGTCCAGCTGGCCAGGGCCAAAGGCCCAACCGGTCGGACCACCTACCACCCCAAACCCTAAGCCCTATTTTTGTAAGATGATATTTGACTTGTTGCATATTAAATTTATCATACTTGCACACATATCATGTGATTTGGGTGCTTTTAGCCGATTCACCTCATAATTAAATATGGAGACTAAATGCAGTATATTCTAGTTTTATATTGGCTCCATTTAAATTTTTGTAGCAAACCGCCATGTTTTGCCTTGTTAAGCCAACATTTAAACTACGGGGTATCTAAACAACATGAACCATCTAAGTAATTGTCGTGGCCCTGTTTTTGCTTAATATTGCCTAGTTGCATCGCATCTTTTCCATGTCATGCATCCTGCCTGTTCTTCTGTCGTAGTATTAAATAGTGCATCCAGTGTTTTTTAGTGCTTTATTTCTTCACGGATTAGGCCGGTGAGTTGATGCGAGTGTCGAACCGATCTCCAGTGTATCTTCGACAATGTTTTCTAGGCGAGTATTCTCCCCTTTCTACCTATTTTGCATTTATAGTCTTTACTTCCTCCTGATGATCTATTGCTATCTATGTTGCGATGTTTTAGTTTCCGTACCATTTATATTCCTTGTAGCATCTATATTTTCTTGGGCACCTCCTATTACATGTTATTTGGTAGTCCGTCGGCCTTGCGAGTCGTAGTTGCTTGCTTAGGTGTTGCTTCACATCATCGATTTTCCACTGTTGTTGGGGGTTGGCACATGTTTAATGGTGGAGATGATTATGGTTTTAATTACAACTTGTTAATTAAATGTTGGGAGTAGATAAAATTAATACAGAGGCACATGTGGGTAATAGTTGAGATATGGTTATTATCCCGCCCCCTGTGTCCACCTAGGACCCGAGTTCCTGACACCTGTTCCGAGACCGAGCGTGCTAACCACATGTAGGGTGATTGGGAATCCCTATGGCTTATTACCTGATTTCACAATACTATTCTGGGGCCACAAACTAGTTTAAAGTTTTTATGCCATGTTTATTATCTATTGCTCGATGAGCGTTTACTACTGTATTGTTTTGATGTGGGTCGTTATGTTGAGGATTATAACTATGGCCTCTGATCTCTTGGCCGATCTTGCAACCTCTAGGTCTGTCTTTGGAGCTCGGCTGATTTCGTTATGGGTAGCTTAGTGGGGTGGCCCCATGTATTTTATTTGGGTCTGGAAAAGCGTCGTGTCTAAAGCCCCACCGACATACCAATGGGTGTATGTTAATTGATCTGGAAAAAATGGTGAAAGTGTGTGTGGATACTTTGGTGCACCTCTGCAGGGTTAAATCTTTTTGAAAAGCCATGTCCGCAGTTATGGACGACTTGGAGCAAAGTTTCTCGATCATAGACAACTATAACTAAAGAATTACTGTTATAATTTGACTTGTATGGTATAACTAGTATGTTGGTAACCACGATGAAATGAATGAATAAAATTGCCAATTGTGTGAGTTTCCTTGGCAGGACTTCCTTGTTTGGTCTCGAGGGGGAAATATCAGGATGGGTATGTTTGGTGGTAGTATCAGGTTGGTTCCGTATAGGTCTTTTTATCTTTCTTTGATAGCCAATTGTTGTATTGAGTCTCTATAGGTTGTATAGTGCATGTTTCGCTGCCGCTTCAGTCCATCATACCTATGTAGGCGAGAGACGACGAATTCTAAGACTCGCTGTGTAGTTGCCTCAGTACTGACCGCGCTCTTTTTTCCTTTGCCCTTTATCGGCACCCCTTTTGTTTTAGCAGGTTTGAGATCGACGTCGTTAACAGGAATGCCCTTCCGGTTTGGCCTGTATAGGGTTAGAAACGCCATTGGTTATTCTTCAGGGCTCTTAGCCCAATTTGCATCTTATCCGTACTCGGATGTTGTATCGTTTCAAGGTATTTTGGATCTTTATACTGTACATCTGTATTCTTGACTCATTGAGTCGTTGTTGTATATATGTTCCGTGGGTTCCATCGTGGACTATGTGTAATGATATTACTTAGTTTTCCACCCGTACACAAGTGCTTGGTAGACATCTTTGAATTATTTCCATGCGGGTTTGGCAAGAAACGCCAAAACTTGCATAGAGCCGATTTGATGGTGTTACAAAGGTGTTTCTTGCTATTTGATGATCTTGTGCTAGGACCATGGTGGAACATCTTCGGGTGGCGCAACGGTGTCGGGTCTCCTTGGCTTAGTCGATCTGCCTCTGTCTTTTTTAGGCATGTGTTTGTTGTTGCCCCTACACTTGTTCGTTTTGAGACACATTGCATCATGTAATTGATATATTAATATAACGGGACGAAAGTCTGCTCTAAATAAATCATACAGACAAGAATGTCTGCATTCATCACAGCACCGAGCTAGCGACTACCCACGTAACACCAAAACTGATACACCAGGAAAACGCGTCTCCCTCTGCTCCCTTCCCCTTTCCTGTTGAGAGTCCACCGAGCTCTTCCGGGCCGATCCCGAGCCCTCCCCGGCGGCATTGCCGGCCGGAGATGGCGGAGGAGAGGCGCCGGTGTAGGATCTAGTAGGTTTAGGGTAGATTTAGGTGTTGTAGCTAGGATCTGTGTGGGGTATATGCCGTGGTCTCAGGTGCTCCTGCTGCTTCCGAGCTGCAGCTGGGAGGTGTTCTTCCTCGTCCTGCTCATGGAGCTCCCATGGTGGGAGCCGGTGGTGCTAGAAGGGGTGGACAAGGATCCTGTCCAAATAAGCTCGTCCGCCTTCAAGATCTCGATCTGGAGGCTTGTGTGCCACCACCTGCTGTTATGGGGCTGCGGTGCGACGGAGCTATTACCGACCGGCCATGGAGGTGAGGGGGATTGGCAAAGCGGCGCCGTTTGCTATGCTGACGAACCTCTCCTGGCCGGCCGTGGAGGCGAGGGGGAGAGGCGAGCCAACGCGCTGTCCTCTACATCTGCTTGGTGGGGCGTCGTGTTCTACAGGCCAGTGGATGGAATACAAGACATGAGTCTCCTGCTCGCTGCTCGCCATGGTGGTGAGAATGGGAAGGAACTCATGGTGTTTGTAGGCCAGCGACATGACCTGTGCCAGGGGAGTCTTGAAGATGCTCCCCGGAGTTCCTCCACGACGGTCCTTCGTCGACTGCCGCTCAAATCGGTCGTAGGGCGACCGCTCCCTCCTTCTTTGTCGGCGTCGAGTTTCTCGGGCCGGCGAATGCAGGTCTACAACAACCTCCAGGCCAAGATGCCAAGACGGAGGCCTCTTTGCGCCACTGTTGTGGGCTCCCGGAGCTTCGTCCCAAGTGGTATAGTCCCCGGCGGCGAAGTTCTTGACAACGGTGTGTTGCAGCGGCACGGTGGATCTGGAGCTGGACCCGATGGCGTTTCCTAAGGATTTTTCAGGGTCTATACTGCAAAATGTTTGGGGCCGGTTGTAATTATCATGTTTCGTTGGGTCCTCGATGTAACTGTTACTCCACCGCTTAATGAAAGCTTCTAGGTCCCTCTGGGACCATCCCCTGTTAAAAAAAAGACTACCCACGTAACCCACCCCTCCACTGTTTACCTTCTCCTCCAGAAAGTGAATGGATTGCATCTCTGATGTGGACATAGGTGTTGTCTAGTACGAGAAATATAGCACCAGTTGTCTCGTGGTAGAATAGTACCCTGCCACGGTACAGACCCAGGTTCGATTTCCGGCTGAACGCTTCCTTTTTACATCTCAGATTCGTGTGAATCACAATATCCAGCACCTAATTAGATTCGAATGTATCTCTGCTATGTTTGGATACGAATGGAGGCCCAAAAATATACTCCCTTCGTTGTCTAGATTCAAATATATCTCTACTATGTTTAGATACGGATGGGGGCCCAAAAATATACTCCCTCCGTCTAGATATAACTGACTCAAGTTTATCTAGATACGAATGTATCAGTATTTAGTAGATACATTCAAATTTAGACAAACTAAGTCACTTATTTCTAGACAGAGGGAGTATATGCATGTATGTCCTGTGGCATATACATGAGAGGGAGGTCATAATAACAACATTTGAGAGGGAGGCATCAGCAACATTTCTTGTATGACTCTGCATATTTATTAATAAATCTAGAAGATTACAATGAGAACTAATTATCAGTCACAAGGAAAAAGACCCAAGTTAACACACGGCAGAAGATCTAAAGCTATATTCTTTCCACTACCAATCCGACGGGCACACCATGCCATACAGACTAAACTGAGCAAACCATTCCATACGTCACAAATAACGGCTGACACGTTAACAACGAAGCACGAGTTCTGCAAACACTTTTCTCTTGCACTGTACACCTCGATCTTCGCAGCATCCAGGGCTGACAGAGATTCAACGATAGATGTTTGCAGTCAGAGTTGATTACCTCCTCCGTCTTTTGAGTTCAGTCTACAGCAGACAAAACAGAACAGGTACACATTAATAAATGCATATTTGAATTACTCCCTCCATTCCGGATTATAGGGCTAATATGTAATTTAAAAAAATAGTTTAACCGTAAATTTGGTCAACAATATATGAATCATATGTTACAAAAATTATACCATTGTAAGCGTATTTTAAATATGAATCTAATGGTATATTTTTTGTTAAATATAGTTTGTATTTTATTGATCAAATTTTCGGTCAAACCATTTTCTCGAAGTACGTATTTGTCTTATAAACCGGAATGGAGGTAGTATAAGGAAAGGGTACACACTTTTAGTGCCCTGTCTATAAAAGATAGATTCATAACATAGATTCATAACGTTATATTCAATTGGAGGAATAGGCTGATACTTTACTGCCTTCCATATTGTGAATTACTGCCTCTATTCAACGATTCTTTATTAGAGCTTCACAATCTAAAGAACGATCTCTTGAAAAAACATTGCAAGTTAAAAGCTTGTGTCAACCACACCTGTGTCCACTATGGCACTATGGACACAAAATTGATAAACCATCTACGTACACAAAAAGGTAGAGATTACAGATTTAAATTGAACTAGTCTTAAAAGATCCATACTAGGAAGGCATCAGGAAAAGATCCAGCAGCCATCTTACAAATTGTATAAAACTCAAAATAAGATGTTGGATGTAAATAATTTAAGATCAAAGCTTTAAATGAGCATATATCTGAGAGAGGCTGAAGACAAAAGCCTTTTGAGAATTTAATCAGCCAATAGTCTCTACAATGAACATGATATAGCTGGCAAATATATATCCTAAGGGCTGTAAGTGGTTTCCGCAGATGGAAACCCAAATAAAGTGGATCACATTACCTAAAAGACTGTATAATTACAAATAAAAACCAATCACCGTTTCAATATATAATGAACGAAATATCAGCTTACCTTAGGCTCAGCATTTGGTCCATATCCATTTGAAGCGTCATCTTCCTCAGCACATTCTGAGCACATGAAATGATCTATTTTTTTGGCCTGCTCAATGGTCATCTCCACACAAGATGGATGAAACCTGCCCGCAAGTAGGACATGAATAACATATAAATACAGGAGAAAATCGCAGCATGCAAAGAACAGAAGAAGAAAATTAAGCTGCTTTGATTCATAATTTTGTATCTTTATATTTATCTGGAAAGGTCCTCTGTCCTGACATGACCACCATCTAGTGAGGATATAGGGATATACTTCAAAGATTTCTTTCTAGGGATTATGTGCAACTGACATGACTAGCAAGATGACTGAATACCGTCTCACCTCATAGGAGCTCAGTGTGTTTTCCACTTTTACATGCCTATTAACGGCACTTAGAATTCTGAGAATACTTTAGAAACTGAACATTGTGCTTGGTGAAACAAAGTGCCAAATGAATATTGTGAACGTGAGAACAGGGTATGGCATACGCAAATGAAGATTTGTTCAGGGAAAAGTGACCTTAGCGAGAAACTACATGAAAAGTTCAATAAAATATTTTATATGCACACCTGAATACAACTGTTCCATCATGGACACCTAAATCTTCTAGCTTCATATTGCTAATGCATCTTAGAAAAATGCTGCAATCCTTTGTTATGACTGCAGCAGAGGTTTGATTCATAGATTACAGGTGCGTTTTGGTTTATACCTAAATGAACTGCACAAAGTTATTGGTAGCCTCAAAACATTGGTCTTTGTTCGGATGCTTGTCCTTTGATCACTTGCTATAGAAATCTCTGCCAATCCTTCACCAAACTTGGGCAACCAAATCCTTCGCGAATCATTTGGCAAGACTGAATTTTAGTTTGAATAGGCATCAACCAAAAACACCTTAGATCATATGTACTGAATACAAAACAGCCACGCCTTGTATCATGGACGTACTAGAGGAATGCCATAGAGAAATCTAAGATAACGCTGGCAACTGATGAAGTATCCATGACAACAAGTTGTTTCCTGACAGCCTCTTGAACCTTTCAGGCCATTGGATCATTGCCCGAGAAAAGAATCTAGCGCTCAAGAACATCCTAGGCTCTAGCTCTATTGTGGGCACCTAACTACTACTGCTCCAGCTCATTCTGAATGAGATCAATGCTCAAGAAGTTAATAGTCTGTAGTTCATCAAATGGCCAAAGAGTAGGGACTTTGGCCCTAGTCATCAACACATACTTGATTTGGATGTGATCATGTAAATACTACTCCCTCCGGTCTAGTTTATTAGGCACGCACATAGTTTAAGAAAATCTTTGACCATCAATTTTGACCAATAAAATATGTAATATATGTCTCAACAAATATACCATTGGAAACTACTTTTGAAGATGAATTCAATGGTATAATTTTTGTGACATATTATGTAAAATTTGTTGACCAAAATTATTGGTCAAAGTTGTTCTTAAACTACGTGCGTGCCTAATAAACCGGACCGGAGGGAGTAATGTACCTGCACAGCAACTAAGGTATACATAGCAACCACCATGTACAGAATAGAGAGACAGCCCATCAGCACCTTGGAGCCATGCAGCTCACCCACAAACGAAGAGCAACACACAAGCCCAAGAGGACAAAACCCGCAGCAGCCCACCTTAGGGAGCATTAAGGCAACAAGACCCAGTTCTTGAAAGTGATGGAATCTGAACGGAGGGGCAGCCAGCAGTGGTGACCCCAATTTCTGGCTCCCATCGGCGAACCGAGTTGGCAGTGACCTGAGTAGGGGCTTGATTTTGACTGATAAGGACCCGACCAGGAGGCCAGCAAGGGAAAATTTGCACAGAACAGCGCTGGAGTAGCGTCTTGGTAGGTGACTTTAAGTATTGAAAACTAGATGATATTGCATTTGCTTGACTGGATTATGTGACATCGAGGCTGGATGGCTTGGATCCACCTAATAAAAAGCATATACATGCAGTACTAGTTTAGAAGTCCTTAGCCATCTATCCATACCCTAAAATGTTTCAGAATATGAAGGAAAAGGGGTGCATTTCCTAACATACTTCATAACTTAAATCATATGAGTAGTATAACTTATTTATGCTTTTCCGAAAGATCCAGGGATAAATGAGATGGAGTCATAAAGAATTGTCTATTTCAAACATTATAGCTATATAAAGTAATCACATGACACATGTCTTTGTTAACTTCTTATTTCTAAGTAATCACAGTTTTAGGTGCAGAGTTCCTGGGAGATTACGGCATGCCAAAAAAGGCCCTACTTAGCTTCACTACGGCTGAAGGATCAAAATAATTTCATAGATGATACGCTGTCCGAATTACTTGTCACAAATTTGTCTAGATACACATGTATTTAGACATGTTTTAGTGTATACATACATGTGAATCTAGACAAACCTGCAACATCTAATTCAGTACAGAGGGTATATGATAGTGGGTCTACAGAGACCATATTGTTATATGAGAAACTGGGTTTTGCTTTGGGAGGCCAAAATATGTGTACTTGTGTAGTAGTGATTATGCACGGAACAGTCATAAAAGAATCATTTTTAGAGAATGTACAAAAGAAACGAATTTTATTAAGAGATTTACCAGTCCTTGCACGCATCACACTGCACCATGAGATCATCTGGGTTGTACGGCATCTCGCACTTGCAGTAGCTACACAATAAGAGGACACACAAACATATGAGATAAACATTGCAACTGCACTGAGATAGCAAGGTAACAAAAACAAGCAGCATTTAGCACCAAGTAGGTAGATTGGTCAAAGAGTGTCCATACACGGCCACACGGTCGGGGCTGAAGGCGCCAGAGGCGGCATTGTAGTCAAAGCGGCAGAAGAAGTCCTCGGCCCCGACGTTGTTGAGCTTGGTGTAGTCCTTGAAGGAGTGCACGATGCACTTGCCCTCGATGGTGTGGGCGCTCTGCATGTCCAGGTGGTCGGAGCGGAAGAGCTCCTTGGCACCGTGGAACTGGCGCCTGCCCCCCTTAGCCTCCTCTGGGCGGTAGTACCAGCGCACCTTGACCCGCACGCTGCCGCGCCCGTCCGTCTCCATGCTCTCCACCCGCGCCACGTACGGCTGGTTGTCCGTGTCCGACGGCCGCATCAGCACGGTGTCGCCCACTTTTCCAATCGGGGGACATTGCGGTCAGATTTCTCGCTGGGGACGGGGGAGGGAAGGGGATGGAAGGTCTGTGGTGCGTACCTCGGACGACTTTGTTGGTGCCGCGGATGGTGTAGGAATCCACGTCCTTCTTCCCCTGCTTGATCTTGGCCATGGCCGCGGTCGAGGTTTTGGGAGGGAAGAAACCCTAGGCAAGGAAGAATAGGGTGGGACGGAGGGGAGCGAGCAGGGTAGTACAGCTGTACAGGAGACCGAGACAGAGACTGAGGAGAGGAGAGGAGAGGAGAGGAGGGCCTGAGGCCATCCCAACGGCCCCGTGTTTTGGACATCGGTTTGAGATTCAGTCCGTTTGCAGGGTGAAGGACAGGTCGTTTGGGTTTAGCCCAGTTATGGTGGCATGTGTTTCCAATAGCCACTCATCCGCAAAAAAAATACAAAAAAAAGAAAATAAAAATAATTAAACATATTATATATTTAGGTCTGGTCCTAGGTCCTCCGGTCATAAAATATACAAAAGAAAGAAAAAGCCAGAATATTATTAGATATCTTGGCGTGGAAGGGAGGCGAGGCGGCAGATGTTGCTGCTGGCCGGTCGGCGCCCTGGTCATGCGGCTGCGTTGCCTACTCCTCGTCGTCGGTGGCAGCGGCGAGGTTCATGAAGACCTGCGGCGGGGGCCTCGCGCCGGCCTAGGCTGGAGCGGGAGGCGGAGGCGGTGCCGGGAGCGCAGGGGCCATCTGGCCCTGCGCGGCCATCCAGGACTCGTGCAGTGCCTGGACGGTGTCGTCCCACCTCTTCTCCTCCTCTAGCCGGGAGGCGAGGATGGAGGCATGGAGCTCCTCCTCCGTCATCAACCGGCGCTGCCGTTTTGGCCCCTCCTCCTCCTGCTTGACCGCCAGCAGCCGGGGCGGCTCCGGGCCCTCCTCCGGCTCTGGCCACGGCCACACCTCGTACGCGACGGTGTCAGCGCCCTGATACGTCGGAAACGTATCTATAATTTTTGATGCTTCATGCTTGTTTAGTATCTACTTTGCTTTGCTTTGTCTATACTTTGAGGTGTTTTTATATCTTTTCTGAAACTAACCTATTAACAAGTTGTCACAGTGTCAGTTGTCTGTTTTCTTTTGTTTTTGGTTTCAGAATGGCAGAAAATCAATATTCTCTGAATTGGACGGGACAAAAGCCAAAGTCAATATTTTACTATGGGCGACACGAAGTCCAGAGGAGAGACGGAGAGGCGAGCCAGGGCTGCCACACCCCCTAGGCGCGAGTGGGCCCAGCCCGCGCCTGTGCAGGGTGTGGGCCCTCTGGCCGCCTCCTAGCCTCGCCTCTTCGCCTATAAGAAGCCCTCGATACAGAAATCCTAGACACCCGATCAAAACTCTACGAAACCTTCTGTAAACGCCGCCACCGTCGTCCCGAGATTGGGGGGGTCTAAAGTTCTTCCCGACACCCTGCCAGAGGAAAAATTATCCTGAAGGCCTTCTTCTTCGGTATGAAGCGTGAGTAGTTCCACCTTGGACTACGGGTCCATGTAGTAGCTAGATGGTTGTATCTCCTACTTGTGCTTTCATGTATAGATCTTGTGAGCTCCGTTCATGATCAAGATCTAATCTATTTGTAATCATGCATGTTGTGTTTGTGGGGATCCAATGGATATTAAGATTACTATGTCAGATTGATTAATGGTTTTGTCTATTTGATACTATCATGTATGTGTTGTTTGTAATCTTGCATGCTCTCCGTTGTTAGTAACTATCTTGGCCAAGTAGTTGCTAGTGACTCCAAGAGGGGGTATTTATGCTCGATAGTGGGTTCATGCCTCTAGTTTCCAAGGGAAGTGACAGAAATCTCTTCGGTTGTAGATGTGTTGTTGCCACTAGGGAGAAAACAACGGTCTCTTATTTATGGACCAAGTGGATTGTTTACCTTACACACTTTGCTTAAAACAGTTGTCTGTTGCTTGCAACTTAATATTGGAGGGGGTTCGGATGATAACCTTAAGGTGGACTTCTAGTCATAGATGCATTTGGATGGCGGTCTATGTATATTGTTGTATTGCCTAATCGAATCTCATAGGATCTTTTTGTCTGGTATTGCATTGTTATGCCTTGCTCAGTTCCTGTCAATTTTCCTACTGTAATTTGTTTACCATTCATGCCATGTTGTTTATCTAAGGAGAGCACCTCTAGTGAACTATGGACCCCCGGTCCAATCTTTACCATTGATACATCTTACACTGTTACTTGTTTACTTGCTACAAACCATCATCACCTTCCACACCATACGTTTAATCATTTGTTACAGAAAACCGGTGAGCTTGACAACCTCACTCATTCATTGGGGCAAAGTCTTGAGTTTGTGTTGTGCAGGTTTCCACGTTGCTTGCAACACCTATGTGACGTTTCCTTCCTCCTACTGGTTCGATAACCTCGGTTTCTTACTGAGGGAAAACTTGCTGCTGTGCTGCATCACACCTTGCTCTTGGGGTTTCCCGACGAAGCACTGCACGTTGACGCAGTGACATCAAGCTCTTTCTGGCGCCGTTGCTGGGGAGGCTAGGGCCGTCTTCACAAGGGGAGTCCTCCTCAACCTTTCTCTTTACTTTGATTTTAGTTTGCTTAGTTTCTTTTGCTTGGTTTTGTTTGCCTCTTTTTTATCAAAAACTCCCAAAAAATAGTTTAGTTTGGTTTGCTTTCTCTTATAAAAACACAAAAAAATAGTTCCTACTCTAGTTGGTGGTCTGTTATTGCCTTGCTTGGTCATGCTTTCTATCAATGGCTAGTTTCTTTGAAACTAGTTCCTATTGGCAAGGTGGGTTCACGGAAGAACAAAAGTATTATTATAAGAAACACCATTTGTCACAATAAGGGAAACACTTATGGGAATAAATTAATAAGTTGAATACTATTGCTAGAGACGTGTGTTCTACTTATAATGTTACTTATTGCGTTGATAAATCTTGTTGTTGTAGGAGGTATAAACACCTTCCTTTTCAGTGTGAGTATAATGATAATGTTACCATATCCTCTTATGTTAAAGGAAACTATGACTTTTATGATATGAAACAAATTGAAGAATTTATTGCCTTCAAGGGTGCATTTGAACTTGCCAGTTTGCTTGAAAATACTGATGATGCATCTTATGAGTATGAGGTTTATGAGATACTTAAAATTTGCTTTGATAATTACAAGGAAGAAAATGGTTATATTCTTGAATATTTTAATAGATGCTTTCCACAAATGGAAGAGTCTAATGACTTGCAGGAGCCTCTGGAAGAAGAAATTGTTGAAACTGGAAGCTCATTAGATGAAAAAGAGAAGGAGAGTGATGAACAGAAGAAGGAAGAATGGATTATCTACCCATGTCTACCTTCTAATAAGAGTAACTCTTTATCCCTTACATTATTTGATTGTCCCCATGCTTACCAAAGGAGGATGAATGTTATGTTCCTATGAATCCTTTTGAAATATCTACTTTGGATAAAACCTGTGAAGATTTTAATCCTACTATTTTTGAGCTTGATAGAAATTATGTGTTTGTATATCATGAAAATTATGATTTGTGTGACAGCTATATTGTTGAGTTTATTCATGAGGCTACTGAAAATTATTATGACAGAGGAAAATATGGTTGTAGAAGTTTTCATGATACTGAAACACCTCTTTATGTGCTGAAAGTTTTGAAGTTACTCTTGTTTCATCTTCCTATGCCTGTCACTTTGTTCTTTGTGAATTTATTTGCATACAAGATTCCTATGCATAGGAAGTGAGTTAGACTTAAATGTGTTTTGAATTTGCTTCTTGATGCTCTCTTTTACTTCAATTCATATTTCTTATGTGAGGATTTTCTCAAGCTATCAAGCCTAACTTAAAGGCGTTAAAGAAAAGTACTTGTTGGGAGATAACCCAAGAGTTTCCTTGAGTCTTGGAAGTTATTACTTCAGTAATTACCTCTCCTTATCCTTTTTGTTTACTTTTTGTGCCAAGAATGACCTCTAATAAGAGGGAAGTAAGATTTGGAAAGTTGTTGTCCCGAAACAGATTTATGCCCTCCACCATAAAAATTCGTGAGGAGTCTCTGTAAGTCGGATTGAGCTAAAAGTTTACGAATAAATCCCCCAGTATGTTAGCTAACTTTCGTTAGTTCAACACTTTTTTATTTGAGCAATAGAAGATTTTCGAAAAAATCGTTTTCTACCTGCTAGTCTGTTTTAATAGATTTCTGCCATTATTTGCATTTGCTTCTTATTGATTCCTTTTTTTATTTCTCTTTTAGGGAATTGAGCTTTTTGAAGGAGTTTCTACAGTAGCTTGTATTTTTAGTAAAAAGTTTTGCTATTCCAAAGCTAAACTTAAAGGTCTATTATCTTTTGAATACACTAATGTTGCTAATGAAGATTGTGTAAAGTTTTGTATGAAGGAAAAAATTTAGGTGTATAGAAAGAATGATGTGTTAAGATGAAGAATGGATAAAAGCTCAAGCTTGGTGATGCCACCCCGGTGTCACCCCAAGAAATATCCAAGAGGTACAAGTGTCAAAGCTTGGGGATGCCCAAGGCATCCCCTTCTTCATCAATAAAAAGCTCAGGTCTGTCTAGACACTTCGTTTTTATTGTTTCATGCACTATTGTGTTGTTCTTGGAGCATCTTAGTTTTTGTTTGGTTTGCTTAGTTGTTTAGTTTGCTTGAATAAAGTAGTTTGGACCAACGTTCTCGCTGTGTTGTTTCAAATAAGTTGCCTGGTGTTGGAAAGGAGTAGGAAGTTCCTGCTTGAAAGTGCAAGAGGAGCTTGCATTGACTGTGACTTAGACTTTAGCATGACATGCTAGTTGTTGTTTTGACCTTATGCTTAGTGATTATTGCTGTAGCAATGTCTTGTTCTAAACAATTGGGATTGCTTAGTGTGCCTTGAAAGAATTATACGTTGTTTTAGCATACAAAAGCATAGTATTGTGGTATTCTCCTTTAATACTTTGTTTGGGTTGACTTGGCACATGCTCACACCATGTTATGACTATGACAAGTCACCATAGCCTCTATGATCATTTAGTCCTTGACTTGTAGTACCACTCTATGCTTTGATTAGTAATGTTTTGTCACTCTGCATGATTATGGCCATTATTGCTCTCTTAGTTGGTTGCTCCCAGTCTTTTGCTAGCCTCCACTTGTATGAATAAGCTCTACTCATGCTTCCAACTCCCAAAAAACCAAGTTATTCCAAAGTGTCCACTATAAAATCCTATGCATGGTGTGTTACACCATTCCAAGTATATTCTTGTTTTCAGCTATCTTCCAATTAAAAAGTATTTTTTTATGTGAAAACTTAGTGATTAAATCCCTCACAAACTTGATGGCACATTTTATATTCTTTGCCCCTAATAAATTTGAACCATTGTGTTGTTTATGTTGTATATGCTTGCACGTATACGTTGGAATTAGCAGACCATGCTGTCATGGGGAATGTTTTCAACATTACACTTGTACTTTGTGCATAGTCGATATCATGCTCTTTTGTCTATGGATGTCACCGGTGTGAAATAAAGAGGGAGATTGTAAGCCCATAGAGTTATGTATTTTGTGTTAGAGAAACGCCTGAGCCGCTAGCCTAATCCATGCCTAATCATGGTGGAAACTTGCAGCATCACCATAATGAGCTATCTATGAAGCATCCTCAATAAAAAGCTATGCACATAGTAAATAAAAAGATCGCTGAGATGCTCATTGTCTGCTTGCCTTGTCATTTTGGTTATGGGATAGCTCCTGTACCATGTGCAAGGGGTACCCCGTTGACGGTTCTCTATGATACACATGTACTTACTATGACAAGAACTTACAGGTCACTGAAGTTGAGTAGCATGAGGTGTGGCCCTCGTATTCAAGGGACTTGAGATTGGCAACTTATACTTTGTCAAGCATATACTCCATAGTTTGTTCACTTTAACCTTAATCACTTCAAGATGCTTATGATAGGGGCAATGAGGGCTAAAAGCTAACAAGTACCATAATTTTTGGAAGCTCTTTTTGAAACTTGAAATCCCTGCTTCCCTTTATGAAGGGCATTTATTCCACTATTATATTGAGTCTCCACCTTCTACCTTTAGGCACCATTAAGAGAGCATGGTTGTCATTATGTGTGCAGTGTCCCAAAACTTATTGATTGATGCATATTGTGATATTACTTGTTCTTGTGCTGCTTGTATGTAGTCACTCTTATGAACTTTGAAGGTGTCATATGCATCTATTTTCTACTCCATGAGGGACAAGCTGAGTGCCACTATGCCATGTTTTTTGTATGTGAAACAAACAAACGTTTTTCAATGCCTGTTATTCATGATCTTTATTTATAGCCTTTCTTGTTGCATGCATAGTTACTTTGTCTTATTGTTAGAACTCCATCTTTCATGCACATGTTTAGAGTTCTTTAATCCCAGCTTTTAATGCTTGCAAATGGTTTGATCTTGGTTTTAATGGTGCATGTCACCTCAAAAATTATTATTTTATCACTTACCTACTCGAGGACGAGCAGGAGTTAAGCTTGGGGATGCTTGATACGTCGGAAACGTATCTATAATTTTTTATGCTCCATGCTTGTTTAGTATCTACTTTGCTTTGCTTTGTCTACACTTTGAGGTGTTTTTATATCTTTTCTGGAACTAACCTTTTAACAAGTTGTCATAGTGCCAGTTGCCTGTTTTCTTCTGTTTTTGGTTCCAGAAAGGCAGAAAATCAATATTTTACCGTGGGCGACATGAAGTCCAGAGGAGAGACGGAGAGGAGAGCTAGGGCTGCCACACCCTTAGGAGCGGGTGGGCCCAGCCCGCGCCTGGGCAGGGTGTGGGCCCTCTGGCCGCCTCCCAGCCTCGCCTCTTCTCCTATAAGAAGCCCCCGATACAGAAAGCCTAGGCACCCGACCAAAACTCCACGAAACCTTCCATAGCCGCCGCCACCGTTGTCCCTAGATCGGGGGGAGGGGACCTGAAGTTCTTCCCAACACCCTGCCGGAGGGGAAATCATCCCGGAGGACTTCTTCTCTGGTATGAAGCGTGAGTAGTTCCACCTTGGACTACGGGTCCATGTAGTAGCTAGATGGTTGTATCTCCTCCTTGTGCTTTCATGTATAGATCTTGTGAGCTCCGTTCATGATCAAGATCTAATCTATTTGTAATCATGTATGTTGTGTTTGCGGGGATCCGATGGATATTGAGATTACTATGTCAGATTGATTAATGGTTTTGTCTATTTGATACTATCATGTCTATATTGTTTGTGATCTTGCATGATCTCCGTTGTTAGTAGCTATCTTTTCCAAGTAGTTGCTAGTGACTCCAAGAGGGGGTATTTATGCTCGATAGTGGGTTCATGCCTCTAGTTTCCAAGGGAAGTGACAGAAATCTCTTCGGTTGTAGATGTGCTATTGCCACTAGGGAGAGAACAGTGGTCTCTTGTTCATGGACCAAGTGGATTGTTTACCTTACACACTTTGCTTAAAGCAGTTATCTGTTGCTTGAAACTTAATACTAGAGGGGGTTCGGATGGTAACCTAAAGGTGGACTTCTAGTCATAGATGCAGTTGGATGGCGGTCTATGTATATTGTTGTATTGCCCAATTGAATCTCATAGGATCTTTTTGTCTAGTATTGCATTGTTATGCCTTGCTCAGTTCCTGTCAATTGCCCTGCTGTAATTTGTTTACCCTTCATGTCATATTGTTTATCTAAGGAGAGCACCTCTAGTGAACTATGGGCCCCGGTCCAATCTTTACCATTGATACATCTTCCACTGTTACTTGTTTACTTGTTGCAAACCATCATCACCTTCCACACCATACGTTTAATCCTTTGTTACAGCAAACCGGTGAGCTTGACAACCTCAATGATTCGTTGGGGAAAAGTCTTGAGTTTGTGTTGTGCAGGTTTCCACGTTGCTTGCAACACTTGTGTGACGTTTCCTTCCTCCTACTGGTTCGATAACCTCGGTTTCTTACTGAGGGAAAACTTGCTGCTGTGCTGCATCACACCTTGCTCTTGGGGTTTCCCAACAAAGCACTACACGTTGACGCAGTGCCATCAAGCTCTTTCTGAGAAAATAGTCTTGATAACCCACAAGTATAGGGGATCGCAACAGTTTTCGTGGGTAGTATTACCCAATTTATTGATTCGACACAAGGGTATCCAAAGAATACTTGCAAGCCTTAACAACTAAGTTGTCAATTCAGTTACACCTGGAAATAGTTCTTGCTCACAAAAGTTTATCAGTAGCAACAGTTTGTAGTAGCAACAGCAGCAGTAAAACATGAGCAATAGTAATAGTAGCAGCAAACAGTAGGATACGAGTGCGGTAGGCATAGGGATGGATGTACGGGCATTGCATGGACGAGTCTAAACATGTAACTTCAAGATCTAGGGCATTGCAGATAAATAACAATAAGCATCCAAGTACTAAACAATCCTAGGCATGTGCTCCATATATAGTCATGCGTGCTCGCAATGAGAACTTGCACAACATCTTTTGTCCTGCCAGCCCGTGGCAGCGGGGCCTCTAGGGAACTACTAGCAATTAAGGTGCTCCTTTTAATAGAGCACCGGAGCAAAGCATTAACACTCCATGAACACATGTGATCCTCACACACAGCCATCCCCTCCGGTTGTCCCAATTTCTGTCACTTCGGGGCCTTTGGATCCAGACAATGATATGTGTACACAACTTGCAGATAATATCACAAGCAATACTATCATAATGATTCAATAATAAGTTCAGATATGAGATCGTGGCATTCGGGCCCTAGTGACAAGCATTAAGCATAAAAAGTTGCAACAAAGTCAAATAGCACTAATAGAGATGACACTATGCCCTAACAATATTATTCGATTACATGATAGAACTCATCCAATCCCTACCATCCCCATAGCCTACAACAGGGGATTACTCACTCATGGATGAAGGGAACATCGATGGTTGATGGAGAGGCGTTGGTGATGACGATGGCGATGATCCTCTCCAAATTCCCTGTCCCGGCAGGGCACCAGAACGAAGTTTCTGGATCCGAATCTTGGTTTCTAGTGGTGGCGGCGCATCGAAACTCTTTCTCGAAAAACTTCGAACCCTCCTCGATTTTTAGGTCAAGGGGTAACTTATAGGCGAAGAGAGAGGTCGAGGGGGTGCCTGGGCTGGCCACACCCCTCCCAGGCGCGGGGTGGGCCCACCCGTGCAGCAGGGGGTGTGGGCCACCCAGGATTCACCTCCGTCTCGTGTTATGGCTCCGTGGATCTTCTGGTGAAATAGGATTTTTGGCATATTTTCCGAGATTTTTCCTAATAGTTGATTTTCTGCACAAAAACTAGACACCAAGGTAATTCTGCTGAAAATAGCGTCAGTCCGTGTTAGTTGTATCCAAATCACACAAGTTTAGAGGAGAAACAATAGCAAAAGTGTTTGGGAAAGTAGATACGTTTTGGACGTATCAACTCCCCCAAGCTTAGCTTATTGCTTGTCCTCAAGCAATTCAGTTGAAAACTGAGTGCGATAAAAGAACTTTCACAAACACATTTGCTTCATATGATGTATATATTCTCAGCACAGGAGTAGATTTAAACCATTCATGATAAGAAGTGTGCAACCTAGTCTACTCAATAGTCATTGCAGGCTACGAAGAGAAACCAACTCAATAATAATAAGTAGCATGAAACATAAACATAGCAACATTGCAATGCTCATAAAAAGGTATGATAAAGTGGTATCTCTCTTGTGTTTGTTTGTAGAGCACAATATAAATGCTAAGGCACCTCTGAAGTTCAAGTGAAGACTAGTGGAAACATCACATCTACAACCGAAGAGATTTCTATCACTTCCGTTGGAAACTAGAGGCATGAACCCACTATCGAGCATAAATACCCCCTCTTGGAGTCACTAGCAACTACTTGTCCAAGATAGCTACTAACAACGGAGAGCATGCAAGATCACAAACAACACAGACATGATAGAATCATAAAGACAAAACCATTAATCAAACCAACATAATAATCTCAATATCCATCGGATCCCCGCAAACACAACATGAATGATTACAAATAGATTAGATCTTGATCATGAATAGAGTTCACAAGATCTATACATGAAAGCACAAAGGAGGAGATACAACCATCTAGCTACTACATGGACCCATAGTCCAAGGTGGAACTACTCACGCATCATACCAGAGAGAAGGCCTCCGGGATGATCTCCCCTCTGACAGGGTGCCGGGAAGAACTTCAGATCCCCCCGATCTAGGGACGATGGTGGCGGCGGCTACAGACGGTTTCGTGGAGATTTGATCGGGTGCTTAGGGTTTCTGCATCGGGGGATTCTTATAGGCGAAGGGGGAGGCCGAGGAGGCGGCCAGGGTGGCCAAACCCTAGCCAGGCGCAGGGCTGGGCCCACATGCGCCTGGGGTGGGTATGGCGCCTCCGGCTCCCCTCTAGACTTCTTGTTCCCCACGGAAAGTAATTGACTTTGACGTTTGTCCCGTCCAATTCCGAGAAAATTTCTTTACTAACTTTTCTGAAACCAAAAACAGCAGAAAACAGGCATCTGGCACTGTTGCAACTTGTTAGTAGGTTAGTACCAGAAAACATGTAAAAAGCACCTCAAAGTGTGGACAAGTAAAGTAAAGTAGATACTAAACAAGCATGGAGCATCAAAAATTATAGATACGTTTCCAACGTATCAAGGTGACAGTGGAGAGAGGGTATGACGTCGAGATTTCCCTCCTGTAGACATCCGTGCTGTCATCTTAAGCTTGATAGGTTTTTCCACCACTCTAATGCTTGCGATGGTAGCGCGGGTGTCCGATTGCTTGTCCTCCTCCATGTCTCCTTCATAACGTACCAAAATCTCCTCCTCCTTGGGTTTGTGAGGATCATCTTCCTCGAGCTTCTTGCCTTTTTTGTTGGCAGAGACCATGGTGCTCTAAACTTGAGAAGATTTCCTGACAGAAACAGATCAAAACGAAAACACGACGAGAACACGATGCTCGAACCTCGGGGTATCCGGGGTGTTATATATATTACGAAGTTTCAATGCATAAGGAAGGTTCTGATACGAAAAAGAGGCGGAGTCGGAGCTCGGGGGTGGCACACCCCCTCCAGGATGGGGTCCGCGCCTGGGGTGGGTTTGTCCACCCTGGACTCCATTTCCTCTTCTGTTCCATCTCGTAACTTCCCTTATGTAGGAAAAACGTCAAAAATATAAAAAGATCGGGGTTTCACGAACCTTCTGTTTTCACCACTTTTACCTATTCAAAGATGAACTCTGCAGACTCCTTTTCCCCTTCTCCTGGTATTTCCTTCCCTACAAGGTATCACACAAACTTCCATGGCAACATTAGTGTAAGAAAAAACAATTAACCTTTAGGTCCACACTTCAACTGAAATCCTTCAAAACAAAGGCTTCCAAAAGGGGAAAATGCAAATGATAACAGAAATCTGTCAAAACAAACCAGTGTAAAGATTGATTTTTTTCGAAAACTTTTTGTTCCTCAAATCAAAAAGTGCAGAACTAATGAAAGTTGGGTAACAACCTGGAGAACAAGATCAGAAAAATACAGCTCCATCCGACGTACTGAGCTCCCTCACAAATTTTTACAATTCAGCACAAAATTTGTCCCAGGACAGCCACTTTTCATAACTCCTCTACTTCACAAAAGTAGTTGAACTTGACACAAAAACCAAAACAAAAAGGATAAGGAGCGGTTATTACAGAGGTAATAACTTCCAAGACTCAACCAAACTCTTGGGTTATCTCCCAACAAGTACTTTTCTTTAATGCCTTTAAGTTAGGCTTGAAAGTTTCAAAGATGCTCACATAGGAGATATATATTTGAAGTGAAAGAGAGCATCAAGAAGCAAATAACCAACACACTTGAGTCTAACCCACTTCCTATGCATGGGGGTATCATGAGAAAACAAATTGTTGAAACAAAAAGCCAATAGCATAGGAAGACAAAACAAATGCAACTTCAAAGATTTCATTATAAAACGGGGAAAGTTAACATTATTGAGAAGCATAAAACCATGTTTCCCTCTCTCATAATAACTTTCAGTAGAACTTTGAATAAAGTTGACAATATAACTGTCACTGGTAACAACTTTATCATCAGAATAATCATACTTACAGTCACCAAAAATAGGTCCAAGGTCATAAACCAGATCAATAGAAGCAAGTTGTTCCATCCTGAAATCTTTATTAGGCAAGCTGTTTTCACAAGGAGCTTTAGCAAATTTAGAAAAGTTAAACTCATAAGAATCTCCATCAAACTTAGTTAAAACTTTCTCCTTGTTACAATCTATAATAGCTCCACAAGTGTTCAAGAAAGGTCTACCAAAAATGAGAGGACAAGTTTTGCTAGCTGCAGAATTAAGCACTAGAAAATCAGCAGGATACTTAATCTTACCGCAAAGAACCTCCACATTTCTTACAATACCAATAGGGAAAATGGTTTCCTTATTTGCAAGGTGAATAACCACATAAATGTCCTCAAGCTCACACGGACCAATCTCATGCATAATTTCCCTATAAAGCTCATAAGGAATAACACTAGGACTAGCACCAATATCACATAAACCATAGTAGCAATGATCACCAATTTTAATAGAAAGCACAGGAACACTAGCTTTTCTAGCCTTACTAGGATGAGAGATAATATTGTAAGCGTCTTCACAGAAGACAATATGCTCATCCTCTATATTTCTAGCATCAGTAACTACCACATGTTCAATATTCAATTGCTCAACAGGCTCCATAGTTTTCTTTGTACCTTTATTATTTGCACTAATCATCATAGAATACTCCTTTGCCTTAGCTGGGAAAGGTATTTTCTCAACATGAGGTTTAGGCATAATATGATTAGTAGTACAAACTTCAGTACTTCTAACAGGAACATGACTAACAACATCTTTGTAAGGTGCATGGTACTTGTTCCACTTCTTTTGGGGAATTTCTATGTAAGAGGCAAAGGCTTTAAAACAGTTGGCAATACTTTGGGAATCAAGACCAAACTCATTACTAACATCAGAGAAGTCATCAGTTCCCATAAAAGATTTAATGCATTCATAATCATAGTTTATACCTGACTTTCTTCCTTTGTCATTCTCCCAAGCTTCAGTGTTTTCTTGAATACGGTCTAGGAGATCCCATTTATCTTCTTCCTTCATACATGTGAATGATCCAACACAAGAAGCATCTAGTAAATCTTTATCATGAAGAGAAAGCCTAGCATAAAACTTATTGATAATAATATTTTTAGCGAGTTCATGAATAGGACATTTAAGCATTAGTAACTTCAATCTCCCCCAAGCTTGAGCTGTACTCTCTCCATCACGAGGCCAAAAGTTATATATCAGATTTCTATCCTTATGAATCTTACTGGGAGGATAGAATTTAGAATAAAAGAGAGATGCCATTTCCTCCCATTCCATGGATTGTCCATTCTTCAGCAGCTTATAGCATTCTTCAGCTCTCCCTTTCAAGGATATGGAGAGTAACTTCTTCTTAACCTGTTCAGTTGTGATACTTTCACACTTAAACAACCCGCATAATTCATGGATAAAAAGCAAATGATCACCAGGATGGACATTTCCATCCCAAAAATAATAATTATCCATAACACGAGCAACAATACTTGTAGGTATCTTACAAGGATCTATCTCAATAGGTGGTGGTTCATCTACTACCCTAGCAGTGGTAGTAGTTTTCCAAAACAGAAAACCAAGTGGGTTATCCATATTGGAAACAAAGTAACAGGAAGTAACAAAAGAAAAACTCACAGTAGAAGTTTCCTTTACCAGTTCTACTCTTCAATAGCGCTTCACTCCCCGGCAATGGCGCCAGAAAATAGTCTTGATGACCCACAAGTATAGGGGGTGTATCATAGTACTTTTGATAAATAGGAGTGTCGATCCCAACGAGGAGCAGAAGGTGCTGAACAGTGGTATGGAGCAGGAAATCCCTGTGAATACTTAGCAAACGGATTTTTAGTGGTTTTCTAATAAGGCAACAAAACAAAGTACAAGTAATAAAGAACAAACGCAGCAAGTGGCCCAATCCTTTCTTAGCAAAGGAAAAGATGGTGGAAATACTTATAAGGACCAAATGTTCTCGAGGACACATGGGAATTCTATCAAGTGCTTTTGCTTCAAATATCTGAGTACTCTTCTTTGGTGTTGTAAGTGTTGTGTGGGTGAACCTATGCTAATGTACCGACCTTACTTGGACTAATACATACTTGTGATTAAACCCCCTGCAAACATACGGAACTACAGGAAAGTAATTAAGATATAAATCTAACCACAACCTTAAACACTGAGATCCTACACTCCCTTGTGCAAAAGTGTCCTAACGGGGGTTCAGGTTTCCGTCACTCCGGCAACCCCACAATTAGTAGCCAAATACACAATGCATTCCCCTAGGCCCATAAATGGTGAAGTATCATGTAGTTGACATTCACATGACACCACTAGAAGAATAGCACCACAACTTAAATACTAACCATTGAATAATAACTCAACACAAATCCACTAATAACAACATGACTTCTCCCATGTCCTCAAGAACTAAACAAACTACTCACATGACATCATATGGATCAAGATCAAAGATGATATGATAATGGATAACAATCTGAACATAAACAATAATCCAATGGTTCCACTCACAAGCATCAACTACAATAGTAATCAACATCGGGAAAGTTTCCCCTAAGAACTAAAGCAATATCCAACACAATTGTTATAGCAGGACAGAGTGGTGATGATGGTGCTGGTGGAGATGATGGTGTGGATGATTATGATCCCGATGAAGCCTAGCTTGATGATGGTGTTGATGGCGACAGTCTCCCCTCCCCGGGAAGGAATTCCCTCGGCAGAAATCTGTCTGCCGGAGAGATCTTTATCTCTCGGTGTTTTCCGCCCTGCAGAGGCGGCGTAAATCTATCTGTGGTCGCTCCCCTAGCCTTAGGGTTCCCTAGGGAAGATATAGGCGATGGGGTGAAGTCGGGAGATGGGCAGGTGGGCCACGCCTACCCTAGGCGTGGCCTAGGGTGGGCCCGCGCCTAGGGTGTGTGGGCCCCCTGCGGCCCTTCTTTGTCCCTCCTTCTGGCTTCCTTAGTCCATATTTTTCTGGTATTTTTCTGATCTTCACGAAATTGCATCAAAACACCTCTTCTTCCATCAGAATCCAGACTCCGGCAGTCCATCCTCCAAGAATCATCCAACATGCATAAACAGATGAAAAGCCATAAGTAATACCTCATAATAAGACAAATATCAATGAATAGAGGTAGATTATGATATAGAATGGTGATGCAAATTGGGCGTATCAACTCTCAATAAATATCTTATCTTCATGATACTACCATGAACTACTCTCTGGTTGGACAATCTAATCCATGGTAGGGCTACAAAAGCACTCCTCAAAGTCCACCTTCCCCATCCAGATAACCCCACACTGTCACCTTGAGCACTAGATGGTTCCAACGAACACCACAATTTCATAGAGACAACCAACTCAAAATATACTCATGATAAGGATTTATGTAATCTAGCCCAAGTGCCACACACAGTGTGCACGCTATCACTTTCACATATGTGGGGAAAAGCATAGATCTATTGAAGCACTTGAGTATTTATGTAGACTCTAGCCTAAGTGCCACCACGGTGTGCATGTTGTCACTTTCACACACGTGGGGAGAGCTGGAGATCTATTGAAGCACTTGAGTAGCAAAGTAGATCTACTTGATTACAAAGCTCATGATCACAATATGATCATGCATAGAGAGAGAGATGAACACATAGCTACCAGTAGAGCCCTTAGCCTCGAGGAAGAACTACTCCCTCCTCATCATGGGAATCAACAACAGTGATGAAGATGGCGATGGAGATCGATGGAGATGGCTCCAGGGGCACTTCCCCGTCTCGATAGGGTGCCAGAACAGAGACTTCTGTCACCCGAATCTCCCCTTCGGTGTTGGCGGTGCTTCAGAGGTTTTCATGGATTTTCTCCAGATGATTTAGGGTTTCTGAGTCGGGGGCTTCTTATAGGCGAAGAGGCAGCGGGGCCCACACCCCCTGGTGGCATGGCCAGGGTGGGCCCGCGCCACCCTAGGGTGTGGCCACCCTGGTGCCCTACTCCATCTCTACTTCTATTTTCCGTATAATTCCAGGAAAAATATGAAGATTGGCTTTTGTCCCATCCAATTCTGAGAATATTCATTTTTTAGCTTTTCTGAAACCAAAAACAGCAGAAAACAGGCAACTGGCACTGTGGCATCTTGTCAATAGGTTAGTTCCAGAAAGTGTATAAAATACCTCAAAGTGTAGACAAAACATAAGACAAATGATATAAAACAAGCATGGATCATCAAAATTTATAGATACGTCAAGCATCCCAAGCTTAACTCCTACTCGTCCTCGAGTAGGTAAGTGATAAAAAGAATAATTTCTGAGGTGGCATGCACCATCACAATCATGATCAAACCATTTGCAAGCATTGAAAGATGGGATCAAAGTACTCTAAACATGAGCATGAAAGATGAAGTTCTAACAATAAGACAAAGCAACTATGCTGCAACATGAAAGGAAACAAACAAAGATTCATGAATAACAATGCATTGAAAGACGTTTGTTTGTTTCACATATAGAAAACATAGCATAGTGGCATTCATCTTGTCCCTCATGGAGTAGCAAATAGATACATAGGACACCTTCAAAGTTCATAAGAGTGACTAGATACAAATAGTTCAAGAACAAGCAATATCAACAATATGAATCAATCAATAAGTTTTGGGACAATGCACATAGAACTAAGAATGGCAACTATGCTCTCTTAACTGGTGCCTAAGGATAGAAGGTGGAGACTCAATATAATGGTGGAAGAAAGGCCCTTCAAAGGGAAGCAGCGATTTCAAGTTTCATAAAGGGCTTCCAAAAATTATGGTACTTGTTAGCTTTCAGCTCTCATTGCCCCTATCATAAGCATCTTGAAGTGATTAAGGTTGAAGTGAACAAAATATGGAGTATATGCTTGACAAAGTATAAGTTGGCAATCTCATGTCTATTGAATACGAGGGCCGCTCCTCATGCTACTCAACTTTAGTCACCTATAAGTTCTTGTCATAGTAAGTGCATGTGTATCATAGAGAACCGCCAACGGGGTACCCCTTGCACATGATACAGGAGCTATCCCATAATCAAAATGACAAGGCAAGCAGACAATGAGCATCTCAGCAATCTTCTTATTTACCATGGGAAAATGGTGCTTTTTTCTCTCTTTCCTCTTTTCAATATGTCTCTCTTTTTTTATAAGAAGAAAGCTTCATAGATGTCATTATGGTGATGCTGCAAGTTTCCACCATGATTAGGCATGGATTAGGCTAGCGGCCCAGGCGTTTCTATAACACACATACATAACTCCATGAACTTACAAGCTCCCCTTTTATTTCACACCGACGACATCCGCAAACAAAAGATCATGATATCAACTGTGTATAATGTACAAGTGCAATGTTGAAAGCATTCTCCATGAAAACATGGTTCTGCTAATTCCAATGTATAAGTGCAAGCATATACAACATAGATGACACAATGGTTCAAGTTTATTAGGGGCAAGAAAAATAAAGTGTGCCATCAAGTTCGTGAGAGCTTTAATCACTAAGTTTTCACATAACAACTTTTTAATTGGAAGATAGATGAAAACAAGAATATACTTGGAATGGTGTAACACACAATGCATAGGAATTTATAGTGAAAACTTTGGAATAACTTGGTTTCTTGGGAGTTGGATGCATGAGTAGAGCTTACTCATACAAGTGGAGGCTAGCAAAAGACTGGGAGCAACCAACTAAGAGAACAATAATGGCCATAATCATGCAGAGCGACAAAACATTACTAATCAAAGCATAAAGTGGTACTACAAGTCAAGGGCTAAATGATCATAGAGGATATGGTGACTTGTTCATAGTCATAACATGGTGTGAGCATGTGCCAAGTCAACCCAAACAAAGCATCAAAGGAGAATACCACAATACTGTGCTTTTGTATGCTAAAACAACGCATGATTCCTTTAAGGCACATTAAGCAATCCTAATTGTTTGGAATAAGTCATGCTTCAGCAATAATCACTATCATAAGGTAAAAACAACATCTAGCATGACATGATAAAGTCTAAGTCACAGTCAAAATAATCTCCTCTTTTTGTACCACCTAAGCATGAAGCTTCCTACTCTTTTCCAACACCAATCGACTTATTTGAAACAACTCATAAATATAATAATCAATAAAGACCAGTGAGCTTGTCTCACAATTCTTCAAAGAAGAACTAAAAAGTTCTAAGCAAAGAGAAGAAGAAAACTAAGGCCACGCTTGGCAGGCCAGTTCGTTTTCCGGCTCCGATTTGTTTCCAGGGGAATTGGAACGTGCACATCCGGCCCCGATTTGTTTCTGGGGGAATTTGGACATGCACTGTCCACCGGACGTGCACAATTTGGTTTCTAGTTGGATATTCCAGTATTTTGGCTGGTAATCAAATAAACATGAAGCTAATTCTTTCAGACTTCATAAAAATTGAATCTTTCAACATACACAAACGTTTCAGGTCATATTTTAACAGTTATCCATAAATACAAGCTTTGTTTCTTAGTAGGTTACTCTCTCCGGTCTGAATTAACGGCCGCAACCACAGTTCAATTCAAATATTACAAAAATAACGGACATATCCAAATCGTTTAAATTAGCCTACATTCAAAATTCCAATTTGGCAAATCCCGGCCTGCGATTCCTGCATCCTCCCGGGATCACCCGCCAGTGATCTCCGGTGCCGCCTAGCGATCATCAACGCTCGTGATCCCCGGTGCCCGCCAGTGATCCCCATCACGCGCGTCTTCTTCGGGGGAGACGGAGGGCGGGAGGAGGCCAATCGGAAGATCCACTTCTCGTTCCGGTCGTTGTACTCGGGGAGGGAGTCGCCGCCGCTGTGAGGTCCCTCGCCGTCTCCGTCTCCGTCTCCGTCACCGCCAATCCGGCGTCCGTCCTCCCGCGGTAGGCCCGACAGGCGCTAGGTCGCCGTCCTCCCGTGCTAGTTCCACAAGTTGCGACCCTGCGTTAGCGCCGATATGTGTTCTTCCAACTCTGCTTGATGGGCTCCGGCCGCCGGCCAGCAAGCTCCAAGCTCGCTTGTGCGGTGGCGCTCTTCCGCTGGTGAAGGGATCCTGCCGCAGGCTAAGAGGTTATCTTGCATTATTAATGAAAACCAAGATCATCAGAGTAATCCTATATTATGGATGCTACTAGTGGGCATTTGAACTTTAGTTCCAGTGTACTATTACTTAACTTTGAACTTCAGTTCCAGTATCTGTAACTCCACAAACCAAAACAGTGGGCATTTGCTTCTCTCTCGAGTACTCCATCAGAATATAACCAAGACCAATAGTATATTATGGATGCCACTATCAACGCATCCGCTACTGTCAGCGCATCCATCATAATTTAGTCTCAACTATCAGCGCATCCATCTGCATAATTCCAGAGGGAGGAGATAAAGCAGATATAGACACATGAATTAAAATTGCAGGTAACGAGTCTAGCACTTGCTATCCAATCTCCCATTAAGAGAAATGTGTTCTCCCATTTAAACATAAATCACACCACTTTCTAGAAATTAACCACATTGAAGCCTTCTCGCTTCCATTAAATTTGATACTCACACAATATCTCAGTCCCCATGCAGACTGTGCTTAATTTCACAAACATGTGACATTAAGATCAACCAAAATTATTGAGAACGGGTAAAACTATGGTTGCAATTATCCAAACTTATTCCGAGAGTGACATTTGCTACTCCAGAGGGAGGAGATAAAGTAGAGACAATGCCTCCGTTTGGCAGTAGTGTGGCAAGCTGCTGTCATCAAGTATAGACAACAATAATATATATGGTGGTGTCTCCCTGTACTACTACAAGCAACTGGATCTAGCTCATCTATTGCCCAGCTGAGTAATGAAATTAAACATGCAAGTGCCTAACTGCAGGAAGAAATATATGATCTGAGGAATTAAACACACAAGTGCCTAGATGTACAGGAGGCACCATCGCTGGCTAGAAGTTGATGATTTGAGATAGCTTGCATGCCTCGCCACCGAGGGGCAAGAACATGGAGGAGCTTCACTTCAGCAACTCGCTTTGGCCGCGAGGGATAGTAGCATTGGAAGCTGCAGATCCATCACCCAGACCAGAGGCGATCAGGAGCTGAGCACCGCCTAACGGAGGATGGGAACGAAGGTCAACTACCTGCTATGCACAAGATCGAGTTTCGACATTGGAGATCTGAGTCCATGGCTGACGCCCGCCGCTCATAATCGCCTCTCCGGTCAGCACGATGGAACCAAGCAGAGAAAGAGCCCAAGACACGGGGGAAGACGAGTGGGAGTAGGAGAAATACCTTGCCTGCAGATCTTGCGCCGCCGGTCGAGTCGCGCAGACCTTGCGCCGTGTGACGTCAGTCGCCGCCGCGTTGCCCCGCCGCGCCAGTCGCTTCCGCCCCGCAGTCGCCCCGCCAAACCTTGCGCCAGCAGCTCGACAAGCACGTCGCCCCGCCAGTCGCCGCCGCGCTAGGGTTGGGAACGGGCTTCCGTCTAGTGTCGCGTGGAAACGGGTCGGAGCCCCGCACGTCCGTGGAATTTGCGCCTGTAAACGGGTCGAAAACGATTTAGAAGGAGAAAAAAACGTCCAACCTACTAGGGACGGGCCGTATCTTAACCGGCTCCGACTAAAACGGTCGTTTTGGGCTAAATTCCGGTGAAACAAGCTGGGCCTAAGGCTAAACACAGTGCTAGCAAAAGAGAACACTCACAAGACAATAAGAATGAAAACTAGAGTGTTCTAGGCAATGAAATAGAGTGTGTCTCTCTCCAAATAAGTGTGCTGGGATCCAACCAACTTATTACAGCAAACCAAACAAACAAAAACTAAAAACAAAACAAAGACGCTCCAAGAACAACACAATAATGCATGAAGCAATAAAAATGAAGTGTCTTGAAAAAAGACCTGAGATTTTTATTGATGAAGAAGGGGATGCCTTGGGCATCCCCAAGCTTTGACGCTTGTACCACTTGAATATTTCTTCGGGTGACACGGGGTGGCATCCCCAAGCTTGAGCTTTTGTCCGTACTTCGTCTCATCATATCATCCTCTCCCTACATGTGAAAATTTTCCTTCATACAAAACTTCACACAATCTTCATTAGCAACATTAGTGCATTCAAAAGATAATAGACCTTTGGGGTTTAGTTTTAAAATAGCAAAACTTTCATTAAAAACACAAGCTACTGTAGCAATTCCTTCAAAAAGCTCAGTTTACCAAAGAGAACTAATACGTCCAATTTGCATCACCATTCTATATCATAATTTGCCTCTATTCATTGATATATTTCATATTAAGAGGTGATACTTATGCCTTTTCATATGTTTTTGCATGTTGGATGTTTCTTGGAGGATGAACTGACGGAGTCAGGATTCTGATGGAAAAAGAGGTGTTTTGATGCAATTTTGCAAAGATCAGAAAAATACCAGAAAAACTACAGAAAAACTTATTTTCCTAGAATACGAAGAATGCCAGAAGGGAAGGTGGAGATGGGACACAGGGGGCCCACACCCCCCTGGTGCGTGCCACCCCCAGGCCGCACCTACAGGGGGTGTGGCCCACCTGGCCCACCTCTGGCTCTGCCCTCTTGACTATATCTTCTTCTCGAAACCCTAATATAGGGGGAGCGACCATAGAAAGATTCCGCCGCCTCTGCGGGGCGGAAAACACCGAGAGAGAAAGAACTCTCCGGTAGATAGATTTTTGCCGGGGAAATTCCTTCCCGGAGAGGGAAGATCGACGCCATCAACACCATCATCAATCTAGACTTCATCGGGATCATCATCATCCACACCATCATCTCCACCAGCATCATCATCACCACTCCATCCCGCTGTAACCATTGTGTTGAATGTTGCATAGTTCTTAGGGGAAACTTTCCTGGTGTTGATTACTATTGTAGTGATGCTTGTGAGTGGAACCGTTGGATTATTGTTTATGTTCAGATTGTTATCAATTACCATATCATCTTTGATCTTGATCCATATGATGTCCTGTGAGTAGTTTGTTTAGTTCTTAAGGACATGAGAGAAGTCATGTTGTTAGTAGTGGATTTGTGTTGAGATATTATTCAATGGTTTAGTATTTAAGTTGTGGTGCTATTCTTATAGTGGTGTTATGTGAACGTCGACTACATGACACTTCACCATTTATGGGCCTAGGGGAATGCATTGTGTATTTGGCTACTAATTGTGGGGTTGCCGGAGTGATAGAAACCTGAACCCGCGTTAGGAAACCATTGCACAAGGGATCGTAGGATCTCAGAGTTTAAGGCTATGGTTAGATTTATACCTTAGTTGCTTTCTTGTAGTTACGGATGCTTGCAAGGGGTTTATTCACAAGTATGTATTAGTCCAAGTAAGGTCGGTACATTAGCACAGGTTCACCCACACAACACTTACAAAACCAAATAAGACTAATCAGATAAATGAAGCGAAATAACTTGACAGAATTCCCATGTGTTCTCGAGAACGTTTGGTCCTCATAAGTATTTCCACCGGCTTGTCCTTTGCTAAGAAAGGATTGGGCCACTTGCTACAATTGTTTGCTGTCTTTATTAGTTGCACTTTATTTCTTTGCTTTATCAGAAAACCCATAAAAATCCGTTTGCTAAGTATTTACAGATATTTCCCGCTCCATACCACTAGTCAACACCTTCTGATCCTTGTTGGGATCGACACTCCTATTTATCGAAAGTACTATGATATACCCCGCATACTTGTGGGTCATCAAGATGATTTTCTGGCGCTGTTGCCAGGGAGTGAAGCGCCATTGAAGAGTGGAACTAGTAAAGGAAACTTCTACAGTGAGTATTTCTTTTGTTTCTGTTTGCTACTTTATTTCCAATATGGATAACCCACTTGGTTTTCTGTTTGGGAAAACTACTACCACTGTTAGGGTAGTATATGAACCACCGCCTGTTGAGATAGATCCTTTTAAGATACCTACAGGTATTGTTGATCGTGTTATGGATTATTATTATTTAGGGGATGGAACTGTCCACCCTGGTGATCATTTGCTTTTTATCCATGAATTATGCGGGTTGTTTAAGTGTGCAGGTATCACAAATGAACAGGTGAAGAAGAAGTTACTCTCTATATCATTGAAAGAGCTGGAGAATGGTATAAGCTGCTGAAGAATGGACAATCCATGGAATGGGAGGAAATGGCTTCTCTCTTTTATTCTAAATTCTATCCTCCTAGTGAGATTCATAAGGATAGGAATCTGATATATAACTTTTGACCTCGTGATGGAGAGAGTACAACTCAAGCTTGGGGGAGATTGAAGTTACTAATGCTTAAATGTCCTATTCATGAACTCCCTAACAATATTATTATCAATAACTTTTATGCTAGGCTTTATCTTCATGATAAAGATTTACTAGATGCTTCTTGTGCTTGATCATTCACATGTATGAAGGAAGAAGCTAAATGGGATCTCCTAGACTGTATTCAAGAGAACACTGAAGCATGGGAGAATGACAAAGGAAGAAAGTCAGGTATAAACTATGATTATGAATGTATTAAATCCTTTATGAGAACTGATGACTTCCATGATATTAGTACTGAGTATGGTCTTGATTCTCAAAGTATTTCCAATTGTTTTAAGGCCTTTGCCTCTTACATAAAAATTCCCAAAAAGAAGTGGAATAAGTACCATGCACCTTATAAAGATGTTGTTAGTCATGTTCCTATTAGAAGCACTGAAGTTTGTACTATTGATCATATTTTGCGTGAAGAAAACACCTTTCCCATCTAAGGTAAAGGAGTATTCTATGATGATTAGTGTGAATAACAAAGGTACAAAGAAAATGGTGGAACCTGATGAGCAAATAAACAATGAACCTGTGGTAGCTATTGTGAAAGATCTTGTCACTAGAAATATAGAGGATGGGCACATTGTCTTCTGTGAAGACGCTTCTAATATTATCTCTCATCCTAGTAAAGCTAGAAAAGCTAGTGTCCCTGTGCTTTCTGTTAGAATTGGTGATCATTGCTATTATGGTTTATGTGATATTGGTGCTAGTTCTAGTGCTATTCCTTATGAGCTTTACATGGAAATTATGCATGAAATTGGTCCTTGTGATCTTGAGGACATTGATGTGGTTATTCACCTTGATAATAAGGAAACCATCTGCCCCATTGGCATTGTAAGAGATGTGGAGGTTCTCTGTGGTAATATTAAGTATCCTGCTGATTTTCTAGTGCTTAATTCAGCAGCTAGAAAAACTTGTCCTATCATTTTTGGTACACCTTTCTTGAACAGTTGTGGGGATATTATATATTGTAATAAGGAGAAAGTTTTAACTAAGTTTGATGGAGATTCTTATGAGTTTAACTTTTCCAAATTTGCTAAAGCTCCTTGTGAAAATAGCTTGCCTAATAAAGATTTCAGGATGGAACAACTCGCTTCTATTGATCCAGTTTATGACCTTGGGCCTCTTTTTGATGACTGTAAGTATGTTCATTCTGATGATAGAGTTGTTTCCTTTGACAGTTATATTGTCAACTTTATTCAAAGTGCTACTGAAAGTTATTACGAGAGAGGGAAACATGGTTTTATACACCTCAATAATGTTAAGTTTCCCTGTTTTATGTTGAAAGCTTTGAAGTTGCATTTGTTTTGTCTTCCTATGCTAGTGGATTTTTGTTTCAACAATTTGCTTTCTCATGATACCCTCACGCATAGGAAGTGGGTTAGACTCAAATGTGTTGGTTATTTGCTTCTTGATGCTCTTTTTCACTCCAGATATATATCTCCTACGTGAGCATCTTTGAGACTTTCAAGCCTAACTTAAAGGCATTAAAGAAAAGTACTTGTTGGGAGATAACCCAAGAGTTTGGCCGAGTCTTGGAAGTTATTACCTCTATAATAACCGCTCCTTATCCTTTTTGTTTTGGTTTTTGTGTCAAGTTCAACTACTTTTGAGAAGTGGAGGAGTTGTGAAAAATGGCTGTCCTGGGACATATTTTTGTGCTGATTTGTAAAAATTCATGAGGGAGCTCAGTACGTCGGATGGAGCTGTATTTTCTGAGCTTGTTACCCAACTTCCATTATGTTTACACTTTTTGATTTGAGCAACATAAGGTTTTCAAAAAAATCAATCTTTACCTGCTAGTCTGTTTTGATCGATTTCTGCCATCATTTGCATTTGCCTCTTACAGAAGCCTTTGTTTTGATGGATTTCAGTTGAAGTGTGTACCTAAAGGTTTATTGTTTTTTCTTACACTAATGTTGCCATTGAATTTTGTGTATTGCCTTGTGAGAAAAGGAATTTCCAGGAGAAGGAGAAAAGGAGTCTGCAGAGTTCATCTTTGAATAGGTAAAAGTGGTGGAAACAGAAGGTTCGTAAAAGCCTAATCTTTTTATATTTTTGATGTTTTTATTACATAAGGAAAGTTGCGAGACGAAACAGAGGAGGAACCGAAGGACGGGGTGGCCAAACCCACCCCAGGCGGCCCCAGCTGGCCGTGCCTGGAGGGGGTGTGAGCACCCCGAGCTCCGTCTCCGCCTCGTTTTTGTATCAGCACCTTCCTTATGCATTGAAACTTTGTAATATATAACCCCTTGGATCCCCCGAGGTTTGTGCATCGTGTTCTCATCATGTTTTCGTTTTGATCTGTTTCTGTCAGGAAATCTTCTCAAGTTTAGAGCACCATAGTCTCCGCCAACGACAAAGGCAAGAAGCCAGAGGAAGATGATCCTCAAGATCCCAAGGAGGAGGGGATTTTCGTAGGTGAAGAAGGAGACATGGAGGAGGACAAGTGTAACACCCTCAGAATCGGCCCTATGCAAGTTTTAGTGAATCCCGCCAAACCCGCATAGAAACGATTCAAAGGTGCCCACCAGGCACTTTCGTGCAGGTGGAAAACGAAGTAATATCATTACACAATAGTCCATGATGGAACCCATAGAACAGATATATACAACAACGACTCAATGAGTCAAGAATACAGATATACAGTACAAAGATCCAAATCACCTTGAAAACGATACAGCGTCCGAGTACGGACAAGATGCAAATTGAGCTAAGAGCCCTGAAGAATAACCAATGGCGTCCATAACCCTGCCCAGGCCAAGCCGGAAGGGTAACCCTGCTAACAACGTCGATCTCAAAACCTGCTAAAAACAAAAGGGGTGCCGACAAAGGGCAAAGGAAAAAGAGAGCGGTCAGTACTGAGGCCAGTACACGGCGAGACTAGAATTCGGCGGTCCTCGTCTACATAGGTATGGTGGACTGAAGCGGCAGCGAAGCATGCGCTAAACAACCTATAGAGACTCAATACAACTGGCAGCTATCAGATAGGGATAAGAAAGGCCTATTCGGATCCAACCTGAAACTATCACCAAGCATACCCATCCTGGTGTTTCCCCCTCGAGACCAAACGAGGAAGTCAACCGAGGAACTCACACAGTTGGCAGTTTTATTTATTCAGTTATCGTTGCAGCAATTACTAGTCAGGTATAGATAGTCATCCTGATATAATAAGCAGTGGGCACTTTTAGTTAACCATTCCGTTGTAGTTGCAACATTTACTAGTCAGATACAATTAGCATGAGATATCCCAAACCCAGCAGTTGTTGGTACTTTTATTTAGCCATTCCGTTGTAGTGAAGCTGATTACTATCATATCGGATACAAGTCAAATTATAACAGTAAACTTTAGTTATAGTTGTCTATGATCGAGAACTGTGCTCCAAGTCATCCATAACCACAGACACGGCTTCTCGAAAAGATTTAACCCTACAGGGGTGCACCAAAGTTTCCACACGCACCTACACCCTTGTTGTCAGATCAGGCAGGTAGAAGATCACAAAACATACACCCAATGGTATGTCAACGGGGTTTCGGACACGACGTTTCCCAGACCCAAAGCAAGCACATGGGGGCCACCCAACTAAGCTACCCGCAACGAAGTCAGCCGGTCTCCGAGATGGACCCAGAGGTTTGTGACAATGGCTGTAAACGATTGGGAACCCGAAAGTGTGACTGGGCTTGTCGATACCGCAAAAACATTCCACATTTGTTCCAAAACCGTACAGGCGCTCCACGCGCAATCGTAAATAAAGCAGTAAAGCATGGCATAAGTACAGGATAGTAATAAAGCCCCAAACTACTTTGTGGCCCCCGGTACAGTACTTTGAAATCAGGTACTAATCGATGGGGGTGCCCACACACCCCACCTGTGGTTAGCGCGCTCGATCTCGGAACAGGTGTCAAGAACTCGGGGTCCTACGGGACACCAGTGAGCGGTTAAAAACCAAATATTGTCTATTACCCACCGGTGCCTCTGCATTATTTACCTACTTTCAATTTTAGTTATTAAACGGTAATTAAATCCATGATCATCTCCAACATTAAACATGCGGCATTACTCCAACAACTGTGGTACTTGACGACACACAACAGTAGTTGAGCAAGCGACTACGACGCGCAAGTCCAACTATCTACCAACCAACAGGTAATAGGATGTGTCCAAGGCAATATAAGGCTGTAAGGGATATCACGGGTACAAAAACTAGAGCATCGCAACACAGATAGCAATAGATCAACAGGAGGAAATAAAGACTAGAAATGTAAAATAGGTAGAAGGGGGGAGGGGGAATGCTCGCCTGAAAACATTGTCGAAGGTTCATCCGAAGATTGGGTCGACACTCGCATCAACTCATCGGCCTAATCCGTAAAGAAGCAAAGCACTAGAAGAAACACCGGATGCACTATTTAATACTACAGAAGAAGATCGGGCATGATGCATGTATGATGCGGGACATGGCAAGAATGTGATGCAATTAAGCAGTATTAAGCGGAACCGGGGTCCCGACAATTAAATAGAAGGTTCATGTTGTTTAGGTACCCCACAATTGAAATGTTGGCTTATCAAGGCAAAATATATCATCGGTTCGCTACACAAATTTAAATGGAGACAAACTAAGACTAAAATAGTCAGTATATGATCTCCATATTTAAGTATGAGGTGAATCGGCATAATGCCCCCAACCCACTATATGTATGCAAGCATGACAATTTAGTTATGCAACAAGATATATATCATTTAATAAAATAGGGCTTCGAGAAAAGGGGTCACACATAGGGTTCCGGCGATCTTGGTGGCTCCGGGGGGTTCGAAGATCGGTCTTCGGATCCATGAGGTAGACCTTGGTGTTCCATGTCGGAGTATTTGAAATCCGTGTCGAAAGTCTTGTCGCCCTTGGGTGGAGAACTTGTCATCCCGAGGGTCCGTGGCTTCGGTGGTCGATGAAAAATTTGGAATTAGGACCGGATGTTCGGGCGGCTTCTCGGGTACTTATCCGACTTGGATCTCTTGTTCACCGAGAGGGTTCTAGTCGGCAATACCAACACTGCCAACCTAAAACAAACGCCACCCAAAACAACCCTCTTGACTGAAAATTGGAAGTTCCAGTCCTTCAACACACAGATGACGGAGCACATACAGGAGACAGAAAGCACACATCACTAACAAAAGTGGGCACGCGCGCAGTGGAAGCGAGCTCGCGGATAGGGCGACTTGGGGTCGACCGCGGCGGTCCGAGGAGGCGACAGGGACAGACGGTGTCGGGTTCGTCGATGAGCTTGACGTAGGCGACAGGGATGTGGAGGAGCGATGATGGCTCGGAATCGGGAGGTCACGGCAACGCTCAGAGGCGTGCGCGTGTCCTGCAGGGAAGCAGGGAACACAGCGGGGCGGAGGATGCAGAGGAGAGGGGCGGGGTTCCTGGCAGTGGGGGGACGAGCAGAGGAAGATGTCAGGAGGGAGCAGAGGCGGGGCGGAGGTTGAGGGGAAGGCGATGAGGGATGATGTCGGGCTCCTGGCCAGGCAGCGATGAGCTCGAGGCTTGGAGGAGGAGGTGGCCTTGGCGGCGGCGGGCGATTGGTTGGTAGCGATGGAGGTTGTCGGGTTGGGGAACGAAGGGAGTATGGGGTCGAGGGGATCCCGTGTGGGGAGGGCATGCATGCATGGTGTTTGCGTGTGTGGTGTTGCGTGTACAGGTAGGGTGTGTGGTTATACTGTGTGGTTAGGTCCGGCGGCAGGAAAGGGAGGAAAGGTGTGGAGGGATTAGGTAGGGTTAGGGTTTTGGGGTAGGTAGGTTCAAGGTTCAATTTAGGTAGGCCGGATTGTAGGTAGTCTGGTCGGTTGGGCCTCTTGACTGATCGATCGGACTGCCTCTCCGGACAAAAACGTTTTTATTTATTTTAAAACAAGACTATTTTGCAATTAGTTTATAGACAAATAAAATATCCGGTACGATCGGGGTTTTGCATTTGAAATAAAGAGAGGGATATTTGTAGAGAGCAAAACTAGGCTTTTAGCAAAATACTTTTAGGCAAACAGATGCATGCTGATGTCATGATGATGCACAAGTACAAACAACAACGATTTTCTGGTAGTGGTTTTACCCGGGGTGCTACAATTCGATACCACTAACAATGGATCTCGCCCTCGAGATCCGCCTCCTGGTACGGGGAAGAAGGTCGACGGTCTAAATCTTCTCGCTTCATGTAGATCCTCGCGACACCACTAACAAGGATTCTTGTTCTACCTTGAAATCGGCGACACCACCAACAAGGGGTCGTTGTTCATGTTCGTCAAGAGAACACTCCGGCGAAACAACGGACAGAGTTAAAGGTAAGGCCACCTCTAACTTCCATGGAAGGAGTATAATTGCTTGATCCACCAATTCAATGCACAAGAGTGAATGATAAGAGTAGTCGGATGGTGATCAGTCCATCGCACACCCAAAGCATTACTCTGCACAAGAACGGTGAATTATGCAACCAACTCTCAGAATTCAGACTGAAGATCTCGATAAGCGGGGTTCGTAAACTAAGGAGGGATGGAGATTCTCATCAGATCTGGTGTAGATGACTTCGTCGTATCGGAAAACACCGGAGGATAGAAAGAAATTTTTTAGTGAATTTTCGGTCCATTGAAAGGTACAACAGATGAAAGATTCGTCTGATAGCATGAATGTCAGATGTTGAAGCACCGTTACAAGAGGATGGAAGCGAAACCCTGAAGGTACGACAGAAACCCAACCACGAGAAATCCTGGACTCGAAGAAAAGATAAGAGAGCAGATTCAAAACACGTCGAGATAAGAGGAGAATAGAAGAGGGGTAAGAAGTAAAAGCAGACCTAATCAGATCTATCCAACCAATTTTTCAAAATAGTTTTGACACTCTACGCGTCTGTTAGCTAGGTTATCCTACAGGCTGGACCAGTGGCTATCGTAACTGCTGAGCTCTGATACCACTCTATAACACCCTCAGAATCGGCCCTATGCAAGTTTTAGCGAATCCCGCCAAACCCACATAGAAACGATTCAAAGGTGCCCACCAGGCACTTCCGTGTGGGTGGAAAACGAAGTAATATCATCACACAATAGTCCACAATGGAACCCACAGAACAGATATATACAACACCGACTCAATGAGTCAAGAATACATATATACAGTACAAAGATCCAAATCACCTTGAAAACGATACAGCGTCCGAGTACGGACAAGATGCAAATTAAGATAAGAGCCCTGAAGAATAACCAATGGCGTCCATAGCCCTGCCCAGGCCAAGCCGGAAGGGTAACCCTGCTAACGACGTCGATCTCAAAACCTGCTAAAAACAAAAGGGGTGCCGACAAAGGGCAAAGGAAAAAGAGAGCGGTCAGTACTGAGGCCAGTACACGGCGAGACTAGAATTCGGCGGTCCTCGCCTACATAGGTATGGTGGACTGAAGCGGCAGCGAAGCATGCGCTAAACAACCTATAGAGACTCAATACAACTGGCGGCTATCAGATAGGGATAAGAAAGGCCTATTCGGATCCAACCTGAAACTATCACCAAGCATACCCATCCTGGTGTTTCCCCCTCGAGACCAAACGACGAATTCAACTGCAGTTGGCAGTTTTATTTATTCAGTTATCGTTGCAACAATTACTAGTCAGGTATAGATAGTCATCCTGATTTAATAAGCAGTGGGCACTTTTAGTTAACCATTCCGTTGTAGTTGCAACACTTACTAGTCAGATACAATTAGCATGAGATATCCCAAACCCAGCAGTTGTTGGTACTTTTATTTAGCCATTCCGTTGTAGTGGAGCTGATTACTAGTCATATCAGATACAAGTCAAATTATAACAGCAAACTTTAGTTATAGTTGTCTATGATCGAGAGCTGTGCTCCAAGTCGTTCATAACCGCGGACACGGCTTCTCGAAAAGATTTAACCCTGCAGGGGTGCACCAAAGTTTCCACACGCACCTACACCCTTGTTGTCAGATCAGGTAGGTACAAGATCACAAAACATACACCCACCGGTATGTCGACGGGGTTTCAGACACGACGTTTCCCAGACCCAAAGCAAGCACATGGGGGCCACCCCACTAAGCTACCCACAACAAAGTCGGCCGGTCTCCGAGATAGACCCAGAGGTTTGTGACAATGGCTGCAAACGGCTAGGAACCCGAAAGTGTGACTGGGCTTGTCGATACCGCGAAAACATTCCACATTTGTTCCAAAACAGTACAGACGCTCCACGCGCATTTGTAAATAAAGCAGTAAAGCATGACATAAGTATAGGATAGTAATAAAGCCCCAAACTACTTTGTGGCCCCCGGTACAGTACTTTGAAATCAGGTACTAATCGATGGGGGTGCCCACACACCCCACCTGTGGTTAGCGCGCTCGATCTCGGAACAGGTGTCAAGAACTCGGGGTCCTACGGGACACCAGTGAGTGGTTAAAAACCAAATATTGTCTATTACCCACCGGTGCCTCTGCATTATTTACCTACTTTCAATTTTAGTTATTAAACGGTAATTAAATCCATGATCATCTCCAACATTAAACATGCGGCATTACTCCAACAACTGTGGTACTTGATGACACGCAACAGTAGTTGAGCAAGCGACTACGACGCGCAAGTCCAACTATCTACCAACCAACATGTAATAGGATGTGTCCAAGGCAATATAAGGCTGCAAGGGATATCACGGGTATGAAAACTAGAGCATCGCAACACATATAGCAATAGATCAATAGGAGGAAATAAAGACTAGAAATGTAAAATAGGTAGAAAGGGGGGAATGCTCGCCTGAAAACATTGTCGAAGGTTCATCCGAAGATCGGGTCGACACTCGCAACAACTCATCGGCCTAATCCATGAAGAAGCAAAGCACTAGAAGAAAAACCAAATGCACTATTTAATACTATAGCAGAAGATCGGGCAAGATGCATGTATGATGCGGGACATGGCAAGAATGTGATGCAATTAAGCAATATTAAGCGGAACCGAGGTCCCGACAATTAAATAGAAGGTTCATGTTGTTTAGGTACCCCACAATTTAAATGTTGGCTTATCAAGGCAAAATATATCATCGGTTCGCTACACAAATTTAAATGGAGACAAACTATGACTAAAATAGTCAGTATATGATCTCCATATTTAAGTATGAGGTGAATCGGCATAATGCCCCCAACCCACTATATGTATGCAAGCATGACAATTTAGTTATGCAACAAGATATGTATCATTTAATAAAATAGGGCTTCGAGAAAAGGGGTCACACATAGGGTTCCGACGATCTTGGTGGCTCCGGGGGGTTCGAAGATCGGTCTTCGGATCCATGAGGTAGAACTTGGTGTTCCATGTCAGAGTACTTGAAATCCGTGTCGAAAGTCTTGTCGCCCTTGGGTGGAGAACTTGTCATCCCGAGGGTCCGTGGCTTCGGTAGTCGATGACAAACTTGGAATTAGGACCGGATGTTTGGGCGGCTTCTCGGGTACTTATCCTACTTGGATCTCTTGTTCACCGAGAGGGTTCTAGTCGGCAATACCAACACTGCTAACCTAAAACAAACGCCACCCAAAATAACCCTCTTGACTGAAATTTGGAAGTTCCAGGCCTTCAACACACTGACGACGGAGCACATACAGGAGACAGACCAAGCACACATCGCTAACAAAAGTGGGCACGCGCGCAGTGGAAGCGAGCTCGCGGACAGGGCGACTAGGGGTCGACCGCGGCAGTACGAGGAGGCGACAGGGACAGATGGTGTCGGGGTCGTCGATGAGCTTGACGCAGGCGACAAGGACGTGGAGTAGTGACGATAGCTCGGAATCGGAAGGTCACGGCAGCGCTCAGAGGCGTGCGCGCGTCCTGCAGGGAGGCAGGGAACACGACGGGGCGGAGGATGCAGAGGAGAGGGGCGGGGTTCCTAGCGGTGTGGGGACGAGTAGAGGAAGATGTCAGGAGGGAGCAGAGGCGGGGCGGAGGTTGAGGGGAAGGCGACGAGGGCCAGCGTCGGTCTCCTGGCCAGGCAGCGGCGGGCTCGGGGCCTGGAGGAGGAGGTGGCCTTGGCAGCGGCGGGCGATTGGTTGGTAGCGATGGAGGTTGTCGGGTTGGGGAACGAAGGGAGTATGGGGTTGAGGGGATCCCGTGTGGGGAGGGCATGCGTGCGTGGTGTTTGCGTGTGTGGTGTTGCGTGTACAGGTAGGGCGTGTGGTTGTACTGTGTGGTTTCGTGTGTGTGGTTGGTTCCAGCGGCAGGACATGGAGGAAAGATGTGGAGGGATTAAGTAGGGTTAGGGTTTTGGGGTAGGTAGGTTCAAGGTTCAATTTAGGTAGGCCGGATTGTAGGTAGTCTGGTCGGTTGGGCCTCTGGCCTGATCGATCGGACTGCCTCTCCGGACAAAAACATTTTTATTTATTTTAAAACAAGACTATTTTGCAATTAGTTTATATACAAATAAAATATCCGGTACGATCGGGGTTTTGCATTTGAAATAAAGAGAGGGATATTTGTAGAGAGCAAAACTAGGCTTTTAGCAAAATACTTTTAGGCAAACAGATGCATGCTGATGTCATGATGATGCACAAGTACAAACAACAACGATTTTCTGGTAGTGGTTTTACCCGGGGTGCTACAACAAGCATCCGGACACCCGCGCTACCGTAGCAAGCATGGGAGTGGTGGCAAAACCTATCAATCTTAGGAGGACAGCACGGATGTCTACAGGAGGGAAACCTCCACGCCCTATCTACAATCCACGATCATCTCCTCCACGTACCAAGAGACCCTTCCATACTCTTATACATGAGCATCGATATCAACAGGTGCCCAAAGGGAATTTGCCCTCGACGTGGGATATGCCTCGTTCTAACCATGCAGGGGAGGAACAGACTAAGAAGGAAGTGTGGGGCAAGAATAGCAAGGACTGGAATTCTCGGTCCGATATGATCATGAACCGCATTGAGCAAAATTCGGAGTTGATTCATACTCTAACCTTTGAGATTGAGGATTTGAGGAAGCTGATTGAGGAGCTTATCAAGACAACACCACCACCACCGAAGGAGTAATTCGTCATCAGGTTTGGCATCCCCTTGGCTTGTTCCAAGCTTGGGGGGAGTGCCGTGGTATCACCATCATTATCTTTTATCTTTTACCTTTTTAGTGGATTCATATATTTGGTAGAGAAGTTATCTTATAGGTTGGCTTGCATGTGGAAGTATCTCTCCTTTAGTTGATTATCTATGTATCCCTTGGTGTGAGTGCCTTTATGGAATATTAATGAGAAGTTTCATCTTTTACTTTTTGCAAATCTTATTTTAGTTTGCAATCTCTATTATATGATTGATCTTGTTGATCAGTATTGGCATCACTTTGAGATCATCAAGTAAATCTAAATTGGTTTTGGCAAACCAAGTTCTGGTCATTAGCAACACTTTTTGAGGTTTGAAAGAAAAAGAGAAAACTTACAGGTATTTTGTATCATTTATTTTCTTTCTTGATTGGCTCATAAGTTTAGTATTCTTTATTTAAGATCTTTTGAGTCTTCAAGGAAGATTGCATGTTTGGTTTTATCACTTATAGGTTTGCTTGCTTCTTTTCAATTCTTTTGCTTGCTACCCAGCCTTGCTAGCCAAAAACCTGTTTTGAGAAGGCATACTTCTCATGTTTCCAACCCATTTGAACCAAAACCTGTGCCATTTGTGTCCACCATATCTACCTATTAGCATTATTGCTATTCCAAGCAAATTCTCAAGCTTCATCTATCTTTCAAATTAAAAATTATTTTGTTATGTGAAAACTAGTTAGTAAAGCTCTCACGAACTTGATGGAACACCTTATTTTCTTGCCCCTAATAGACTTGAAGCATTGTGTCATCGAAGTTGTATATGCTTGCATCTATACGTTGGAGTTAGCAGAACCGTGCTGTCACAGGGAACACTTTCAACATTGTACCAATACGTAGTACACAGTTGATATCATGCTCTTTTGTTTGCGAATGTCGATGGTGTGAAATAAAGAGGGAGCTTGTAAGTCCATGGAGTTATGTATTTTGTGTTAGAGAAACGCCTGGCCATGCCTAATCATGGTGGAAACTTGTAGCATCACCATAATGAGCATTCTGTGAAGCATCCTCAATAAAAAGATATGCACATAGTAAATAAAAAGATCGTTGAGATGCTCATTGTCTGCTTGCCTTGTCATTTTGGTTATGGGATAGCTCCTGTACCATGTGCAAGGGGTACCCCGTTGGCAGTTCTTTATGATACGCAGGTACTTACAATGACAAGAACTTACCGGTGACCAAAGTTGAGTAGCATGAGTGTAGCACCCCGGGAAAACCAGTGCTATAAATCACATGTTAATTCTACTTTGTGCATCATCATGACATCATGCATATTTGCGTCTAAAAATATTTTACTAAACCCTATTTTGTTTCCTACAATATTCCTCGTCTATTCAAATTAAAGCTCCAGTTGTGTCTTGATATCTTGTTTACCTAAAAACTATTTACAAGTATTTTAAACTAAAAATAAAATAAAAATGTTTTAGTGGAGGAGGCAGTCAGACGACCAGGCCCAAAGGCCCAGTTGGAAGACCACCTACCACCCCAGTTAACCAAACCCTAACCACCCCTTGTCCTAGTCCCTCACCTCACCCCACCCCGCCGCCGTCAGCGACCACCCCTCCCGGTCAACACCCCGCCGCCGTCGGCGACCACCCCTCCCGGTCAACACCCCTGCCGCGACCCACCCACACTCCTGTCCAACACCCACCTCACCATGTACCCGAGCACACCACTCCCGGTGACGCGTCCTGCCTCCCCGATCGAATCATCGCACACACTCACATCTCATGCGGCTTCACCTACCCCTTCCAGCTTTGACCGCCCACCCCACCAACCAAGTCCCCGTCCAGGCGTCCACCACCTCGTTCCCGATCCCCGTACCCTGCAACTACCCGTCCCCACCATCCCGTGTCACCGGAGCCCTCCCCCGTGGACTCTTCCCCGTGTTGTTCCCTCTCAGGCTCGCACCGGCCCTACCTCATTCGCTGCCACCGCCTCTGTCCCGCAAGCTCGTCGCCGCACCTCCCCGCTGCCGCGTTCTGCCTGTGCACCAGCGCGTTGACCGCCGGTCGCGTGTCTCCCTCTCCATTGCCCCTGCGAGCCCCCTGTTCCCTCGGGCCGATCCCTGCCTTGGCGAGTCGCTCGCGACCCGCCTCGTCCTCGGCCTCATGCGACCTGCCGCTCCGGCGCCCACCTTCCTCCTCAACGCTGCTCGTCACCTCTCCCTGCAGATCATCCATGTGCGGGCTTCCGATCATCCCCAAACCAGCGCCCTCACCATGCCTCTGCAGCGCCATCCAAGTACCCGCTCAAGTGCGGCATCTGCTCTATTTACCATGCCAGATGGAGCTGGTGAGGAGATGGTGTGGTTGTTTGCCTTCGCCCGTGTTTGGGATGTGCTAATATGGGGGTATCCAGTTAATGAGCATGCTACCTTTGCTCCGGTATTTTGCAAGATCTATTCACCGATTCGAGACCGTCGACTTGGACCAGTTGCTAAGATCGACTCCGTCAGGTACTCTCTACCGCAAGATCGTCCGACGCCAAGATCTTCCTCATGGAACCACAAGTCCTCCCTTGCGGATTTGAAGACCAATCCGTCGAACCCCAAGACCTTGGATCCGAGCCCTGCCATGTGTGACCTTTATCCGAAGCCCCTATTTTTATAATAAAATTATATTGTCACTTATTTCATATGAATTGAGCATTCTTGCATACATATTGTGGTTTGGGGGTATTTTGTCGATTCACCTCATTATTAAATATGGAGACCATATGCGGGCGAATCTAGTCTAATATTGGTCCCATTTAAATTTTTGTAGCGAACCGATGACATATTTTTTCCTTGATAAGACAACATTTAAATTGCGGGGTGTTTAAACAACATGAACCTAACAATTAATTGTTGGGACCCTGGTTCCACTTAATATTGACTAATTGCATCGCATCTTTGCCATGTCATACATCATACATGCATCATGCCCGATCTTCTGCCGTAGTAATAAATAGTCTATCCGGTGTTTCTTTTAGTGATTTGTTTCTTCGCGGATTAGGCCAATGAGTTGACACGAGTGTCGACCCGATCTTCGGATTAACCTTCGGCAATGTTTTCAGGTGAGCATTCACCCCTCTTTCTACCTATCTTACTTTTATAATCTTTATTTCCTCCTGTTGATCTATTTTTACCTGTGTTGCGATGCTCTAGTTTTCGTACCCATGATATCCCTTGCAGCCATTATATTGCCTTGGACACATCCTATTACCTATTGTTTGGTAGATAGTCAGCCTTGCGAGTCGTAGTTGCTTGTGCAGGTGTTGCTTTGGGACGTCGATGTTCCACAGTTGTTGGAGAAATGCCGCATGTTTAATGTTGGAGATGATCATGGCTTTAATTACCGTTTAATAACTAAAAATTGAAGTAGGTAAATAATGCAGAGGCACAAGTGGACAATATATGTTATTTGGTTTTTAACCGTCCACTTGTGTCCCGTAGGACCCCTAGTACTTGATACCTGTTCTTTGAATATTCGCACTATCCGCATGTGGGACCATGAATCTCCTTAGCCAGATCTTGAGTCATATATTATTTCTTGGGGCCACAAAGTAGTTTGGGGCTTTATTACTATTCTGTACTTATGCCATGCTTTACTTCTTTATTTACTATTGCGCGTGGAGCGCCTGTACTGTTTTGGATTGCGGCACGATTACGCGGTATCGACAAGCCTAGTCACACTTTCGAGTTCCCAGTCGTTTACAGTCGTTCTCGCAAACCTCTGGGTCCGTCTTGGAGCCGGCCAACTTCGTCGCGGGTAGCTTGGTGGGGTGGCCCCCTGAAATATTATATGAATCTTGCAATTGCTCTATCGTGATGCCTCATTTTGTTTTCATTTGGTTTTTTCCGAGGTTGATCGTGCGTGTGTTGCTATTTGTGCCCCCCTGCAGGGTAAAACTTCCTAAACCCATGTCCGCGGTTATGGACGACTTGGAGCACAATATCTTGATCATAGACAACTATAACTAAAGTAGTGCTATAAATTTGACTTTATAATGACTAGTAATCAGCTTCACTACAACGGAATGGCTAAATAAAAGTACTAACAACTGCTGGTTTGGGATGCCTCATGATCTATATATCTGACTAGTAAGTATTGCAACTACAACGGAATGGTTAACTAAAACTGCCCACTTTTTATAATATCAGGATGACTCATGCTATCTATATCTGACTAGTAATTGCCGCAACTATAACGGAATGAATAAAAATGCCAACTGTGTAAGTTCCTCGGTTGACTTCCTTGTTTGGTCTCGATGGGGAAATACCAGTATGGGTATGCTTGGTGATAGTTTCAGGTTGGATCCGAATAGGTCTTTCTTATCCCTATCTGATAGCCGCCAGTTGAATTGAGTCTCTATAGGTTGTTTAGTGCATTCTGTGCTGGCGCTTCAGTCCACCATACCTATGTAGGCGAGGACCGCCGAATTCTAGTCTCCCCGTGTACTGGCCTCAGTACTGACCGCTCTCTTTTTACTTTTCCCTTTGTCGGCACCCCTTTTGTTTAAGCAGGTATTTTGAGATTGACGTTGTTAGCAGGGTTACCCTTTCGGCTTGGCCTGGGCAGGGTTATGGACGCCATTGGTTATTCTTCAGGGCTCTTAGCACAATTTGCATCTTGTCCGTACTCGGACGCTGTATAGTTTTAAAGGTGATTTGGATCTTTGTATTGTATATCTGTATTCTTGACTCTTTGAGTCATTATTGTATATATCTATTCTATGGGTTCCATCGTGGACTATTGTGTAATGGTATTACTTTGTTTTCCACCCGCATGAAAGTGCCTGGTGGGCACCTTTGAATCATTTCTATGCGGGTTTGGCGGGAATCGCTGAAACTTGCATAGGGCCGATCTGAGGGTGTTATAGAGTGGTATCAGAGCTCAGCAATTGCGATACCCCAATGGTCCAGCCTGTAGGATAACCTAGCTGACAGACGTTGTAGAGTGTCAAAACTATTTTGAAAATCGGTTGGATAGATCTGATTAGGTCTGACTTTACTCCTTACCCCTATGATGTTCTCCTCTTACCTCTACGTGTTTAAATCTGCCTTCTTATATTTTCTTCGAGTCTAGGAATTCTCGTGGTTGGGTTTCTGTCGTACCTTCAGGGTTTTGCTTCCTTCTCATGTAATGGTGCTTCAACATCCGACATTCATGCTATCTGATGAATCTTTCATTTGTTGTACCTTTCAGTGGACCAAAAATTCACTAAATATTTTGTTTCTATCCTTTGGTGTTTTCTGATACGACGAATTCATCTACATCATATCTGATGAGAATCTCCATCCCTCCTTTGTTTCCATAACTCGATTGTCGAGATCTTCAGTATGATTCCGAGAGTTGGTTGTATAATGTCCTTATTCATGTGCAGAGTAATGCTTTGGGTGCGCGATGGACTGATCACCATCCGACTACTCTTATCATTCTCTCTTGTATATTGAATCGGTGAATCAAGCAATTTGACTCATTCTACGGAAGTTAGAGGTGGCCTTATTGTTTGATACCTCTACCTTCGTCTGTGTTTCTTCGGAGTGTCCTCTCCACGAACGGGAGCAGCGACCCTTTGTTGGTGGTGTCGTCGAATTCAAGATGGAGAAAGAATCCTTGTTAGTGGTGTCGTGAAGATCTACACGAAGTATTAACATTCAGACCGTCGGCCTTCTTTCTCGGACCATGAGGCGGATCTCGAGGGCGAGATCCATTGTTAGTGGTGTCGAATTGTAGCACCCCGGGAAAACCAGTGCTATAAATCACATGTTAATTATACTTTGTGCATCATCATGACATCATGCATATTTGCGTCTAAAAATATTTTACTAAACCCTATTTTGTTTCCTACAATTTTCCTCGTCTATTCAAATTAAAGCTCCAGTCGTGTCTTGATATCTTGTTTACCTAAAAACTATTTACAAGTATTTTAAACAAAAAATAAAATAAAAATGTTTTAGTGGAGGAGGCAGTTAGACGACCAGGCCCAAAGGCCCAGTCGGAAGACCACCTACCACCCCAGTTAACCAAACCCTAACCACCCCCTTGTCCTAGTCCCTCACCCCACCCCGTCGCCGCCAGCGACCACCCCTCCCGGTCAACACCCCTGCCGCGACCCACCCACACTCCTGTCCAACACCGACCTCACCATGTAACAGAGCACACCACTCCCGCGTGACGCGCCCTGCCTCCCCGATCGAATCATCGCACACACTCACATCTCATGCGGTTTCACCCACCCCTTCCAGCTTTGACCGCCCACCCCACCAACCAAGTCCCCATCCAGGCGTCCACCACCTCGTTCCTGATCCCCGTACCCTACAACTACCCGGTCCACCATCCCGTGTCACTGGCGCCCTCCCCCGTGGCCACTTCCCCGTGTTGTTCCCTCTCAGGCTGGCACCGGACCTACCTCGTTTGCCGCCACTGCCTCTGTCCCGCAAGCTCATCGCCGCACCTCCGCGCCGACGCGTTCTGCCTGTGCGCCAGCGCGTCGACCGCCGGTCGCGTGTCTCCCTCTCCATCGCCCCTGCGAGCCCCCTATTCCCTCGGGCCGATCCCTGCCTTGGCGTGTCGCTCGCGACCCGCCTCGTCCTCGGCCTCATGCGACCCTACCGCTCCGATGCCCACCTTCCTCCTCAATGCCGCTCGTCACCTCTCCCTGTAGATCGTCCATGTGCAGGCTTCCGATCATCCCCAAACCGGCGCCCTCACCGTGCCTCTGCAGCGCCATCCAAGTACCCGCTCAAGTGCGGCATGTGCTCTGTTTACCATGCCAGATGGAGCTGGTGAGGAGATGGTGTGGTTGTTTGCCTTCACCCGTGTTTGGGATGTGCTAATATGGGGGTATCCAGTTAATGAGCATGCTACCTTTGCTCTGGTATTTTGCAAGATCTATTCACCGATTCGAGACCGTCGACTTGGACCAGTTGCTAAGATCGACTCCGTTAGGTACTCGCTACCGCAAGATCGTCCGACGCCAAGATCTTCCTCACAGAACTACAAGTCCTCCCTCGCGGATTTGAAGACCGATCTGTCGAACCCCAAGACCTTGGATCCGAGACCTGCCATGTGTGACCTCTATACAAAGCCCCTATTTTTATAATAAAATGATATTGTCACTTGTTTAATATGAATTGAGCATTCTTGCATACATATTGTGGTTTGGGGGTATTTTGTCGATTCACCTCATTATTAAATATGGAGACCATATGCGGGCGAATATAGTCTAATATTGGTCCCATTTAAATTTGTGTAGCGAACCGATGACATATTTTTTCCTTGATAAGACAACATTTAAATTGCGGGGTGTTTAAACAACATGAACCTAATAATTAATTTTTAGGACCCCGGTTCCGCTTAATATTGACTAATTGCATCGCATCTTTGCCATGTCATACATCATACATGCATCATGCCCGATCTTCTGCCGTAGTAATAAATAGTATATCCGGTGTTTCTTCTAGTGATTTGCTTCTTCGCGGATTAGGCCGATGAGTTGACGCTATTGTCGACCCGATCTTCGGATTAACCTTCGGCAATGTTTTCAGGCGAGCATTCGCCCCTCTTTCTACCTATCTTACTTTTATAGTCTTTATTTCCTCCTGTTGATCTATTGCTACCTGTGTTGCGATGCTCTAGTTTCGTACCCGTGATATCCCTTGCGGCCATTATATTGCCTTGGACACATCCTATTACCTGTTGTTTGGTAGATAGTCAGCCTTGCGAGTCATAGTTGCTTGCACAGGTGTTGCTTCGCACCGTCGATGTTCCACAGTTGTTGGAGAAATGCCGCATGTTTAATGTTGGAGATGATCATGGCTTTAATTACCGTTAAATAACTAAAAATTGAAGTAGGTAAATAATGCAGAGGCATAGGTGGGCAATAGATGTTATTTGGTTTTTAACCATCCACTTATGTCCCATAGGACCCCGAGTACTTGATACATGTTCTTTGAATATTCGCACAATCCGCATGTGGGACCATGAACCCCCTTAGCCAGAGCTTGAGTCATATATTATTTCTTGGGCCCACAAAATAGTTTGGGGCTTTATTACTATCCTGTACTTATGCCATGCTTTACTGCTTTATTTACTATTGTGCGTGGAGCACCTGTACTGTTTTGGATTGCGGCATGATTACGCGTTATCAATAAGCCTAGTCACACTTTCGCGTTCCCAGTCATTTACAACCGTTCTCGCAAACCTCTAGGTCCGTCTCGGAGCCGGCCAACTTCGTCGCGGGTAGCTTTGTGGGGTGGCCCCCTGAAATATTATATGAATCTTGCAATTGCTCTATCGTGATGCCTTGTTGGGTTTTCATTTGGTTTTTTCCGAGGTTGATCGTGCGTGTGTTGCTATTTGTGCCCCCTGCAGGGTAAAACTTTCTGAAAGCCGTGTCCGCGGTTATGGACGACTTGGAGCACAGTATCTCGATCATAGACAACTATAACTAAAGTAGTGCTATAAATTTGACTTTATAATGACTGGTAATCAGCTTCACTACAACGGAATGGCTGAATAAAAGTACTAACAACTGTTGGTTTGGGATGCCTCATGATCTATATATCTGACTAGTAAGTATTGCAACTACAACGGAGTGGTTAACTAAAACTGCCCACTGTTTATAATATCAGGATGACTCATGCTATCTATATCTGACTAGTAATTGTTGCAACTATAACAGAATGAATAAATTTGCCAACTGTGTAAGTTCCTCGGTTGACTTCCTTATTTGGTCTCGAGGGGGAAATACAAGGATGGGTATGCTTGGTGATAGTTTCAGGTTGGATCCAAATAGGTCTTTTTTATCCCTATCTAATAGCCGCCAGTTGAATTGAGTCTCTATAGGTTGTTTAGTGCATTCTGCGCTGCCGCTTCAGTCCACCATACCTATGTAGGCGAGGACTGCCGAATTCTAGTCTCGCCGTGTACTGGCCTCAGTACTGACCGCTCTCTTTTTCCTTTGCCCTTTGTCGGCACCCCTATTGTTTAAGCAGGTTTTTTGCGATCAACATCATTAGCAGGGTTACCCTTCCGGCTTGGCCTGGGCAGGGTTATGGACGCCATTGGTTATTCTTCAGGGCTCTTAGCTCAATTTGCATCTTGTCCGTACTCGGACGCTGTATCGTTTTAAAGGTGATTTGGATCTTTGTATTGTATATCTGTATTCTTGACTCTTTGAGTCATTGTTGTATGTATCTGTTCTATGGGTTCCATCGTGGACTATTGTGTAATGGTATTACTTCGTTTTCCACCCGCACGAAAGTGCCTGGTGGGCACCTTTGAATCGTTTCTATGCGGGTTTGGCGGGAATCGCTGAAACTTGCATAGGGCCGATCCGAGGGTGTTACAATGAGGAGCGGCCCTCGAACTCAAGTGACATGAGATTGCCAACTTATATTTCGTCAAGCATATACTCCATCCTTGTTCACTTTAACCTTAATCATCTCAAGATGCCTATGATAGGGGCAATGAGGGCTCAAAGCTAGTAAGTACCAGAATCTTTTGGAAGCTCTTTATGACTTGCAATCCCTGCTACCCTCTATGAAGGGACCTTTCTTCTATTTTTAAGTTGAGTTAGTCAACCTACTTCCTCTCTATCTCCGGCAAGCATTTGAGTTGTTGTTGTGTTGCAAGCATTCATATGGTGATTTATTCAATCATGTTCTTTATCTTCCATGTTTGCACAAAACTCTTATCTATTGAGTATTACTTTGAAATCCATCATTGTGAAAAACCTTTTATGTTTGAGCAAAGAGTACTCTTGTTGTGAAACTTCTACAAAAGCTTTATTTGTGAAACTGTTTGCCATCTGTTCTCTGACTAAGAACAAAGTTTGCCAATTCTAATTATGATCTGTCTTTATGCATCTCTATTGTGACTCATGTACTTGTTGCAAGCTAAGTTGTATAATGGTGAGTTGTTTTCTTATATGAGTTGTGTATTGGTAAGTGTGATGCTTCTTGTCCATATTCTTTTATCGACACTTCACTCCATAAACCTGTGGACATGTTTACTGAGCTCAGTTTTTGCTTGGGGACAAGCGAAGGTCTAAGCTTAGGGGGAGTTGATACGTCCAATTTGCATCACCATTCTATATCATAATTTGCCTCTATTCATTGATATATTTCTTATTAAGAGGTGTTACTTATGTCTTTTCATCTGTTTTTGCATGTGATTCTTGGAGGATGAACTGCCGGAGTCAGGTTTCTGATGGAAAAAGAGGTGTTTTGATGCATTTTCGCGAAGATCAGAAAAATACCAGAAAACTACGGAAAACCCTATTTTCCCAGAAGACGAAGGAAGCCAGAAGGGGAGGCAGAGATGGGCCACAGGGGCCCACCCCCACAGGCACGGGCCACCCTGGGCCACGCCTACAGGGGGTGTGGCCCACCTGGCCTGCCTACGTCTCCGCCCTCTCACCTATATATTCTCCTCGAAACCCTAATACATGAGGGAGCGACCACAGAAAGATTCCGCCGCCTCTGCGAGGCGGAAAACACCGAGAGAGAAAGAGCTCTTCGGCAGACAGATTTCTGCCGGAGAAATTCCTTCCCGGAGTGGGGAGATCGTCGCCATCAACACCATCATCAAGCTAGACTTCATCAGGATCATCATCATCATCCACACCATAATCTCCACCAGCACCATCATCACCACTCCATCCCGCTGTAACAGTTGTGTTGAATACTTGCATAGTTCTTAGGGGAAACTTTCCCAGTGTTGATTACTATTGTAGTTGATGCTTGTGAGTGGAACTGTTGGATTATTGTTTATGTTCATATTGTTATCCATCACCATATCTTCTTTGATCTTGATCCATATGATGTCTCGTGAGTTTAAGGATGTGTTAGGTTTATATCTTAATTTCTTTCCTGTAGTCGTGGATGCTTGTAGGGGGTTTAATCACAAGTATGTATTAGTCCAAGTAAGGTCGGTACATTAGCACATGTTCACCCACACAACACTTACAACACCAAAGAAGACTACTTAGCTATTTGAAGCGAAAGCACTTGACAGAATTCCCATGTGTCCTCGAGAACGTTTGGTCCTTATAAGTATTTCCACCGACTTGTCCTTTGCTAAGAAAGGATTGGTCCAGTTGGTGCAAATGTTCGATGTCTTTATTACTTGCACTTTGTTTCTTTGCTTTCTCATAAAACCCCTAAATATCCGTTTGCTAAGTATTTAAAGAGATTTCCTGCTCCATACCACTAGTCAACACCTTCTGCTCCTCGTTGGGATCGACTCTCTTATTTATCGAAAGTACTATGATACACCCCCTATACTTATGGGTCATCAAGCACTAGCATCTATCAATGAGGGTGTCACTATTGAGGGGGGCTAATCAAGTGTAACTACCTACATCAAGTTCCAAGATCTTGATGACATCTTTCCTAATTTTCCACTACTCACCAATTAATTAACTACTTGAACAACTTTGATAAAGGGAGAAAAGATAAAGCTTGCAAGTAAAACTTGGGATTGGTATACTCAAGGTGGTATCATAATAATATACATAGTGAGGCTTGCATGGTATAGCATTATTAGTATAGCTTGCATGGTTTAACTTAGCTTGCCTTGGTTGGTAAGGTGGTCATAGTTCTCTTCCTCTTCTTCGTAGAGTTCTTCCTCCTCGTAGTCCAGATTGATACTAGCGTCTATAACTAAATACAAGGTACACAATCATCAAAAAAAAATACTTAACTACTTCTATATATCTCACAAGGATCCACACTAGATGATCTAGAATCATCTCTATCATTACAATAAAAGAGTGACAAGATTTGATTTATCTTCTTTTAGAAAAGTAATTTCTACTCATTGAAAAGTTACTCAACATTTAATATTCTCCAATTCAAATATGGTATCATATTCACACATGTCATCACCACATATTCCAATACTTGGGAATGTGATTTAAAGTGGTTGGCATAAATTTACAAAGTTTAACAATGCCATTTAATAATATTTATGTGACTAGAAATGACTATAAATCCATTCTTTAATTTTGGTCCAGGACTACTTCATGTAAATCTATATATTTTTACATATTCAGATAGATCATGGACAATGTGATTTTTGAGAGTTGGAATCAACTCAAAATCATTGATGTTTGATTTTAGAAAAGTGTTTGAAGTGGTAAAAGCTACTGTCTTGTTATTTTTACTGAGAGCGATCTATAACTTCAAACTATTTGAATCTAAGGGGAGTGATTAGAGATTTTCATATACTTTATAACAAATTTTGTTTCATTCAATTTGGTTTAGTGAATCTTCCTGGATTGATTTTCAAAGTTACCTACAATATAGGATTTTGAAATAAAAGAAAAATCTATGTTTGAATATGTGGGCTACGCGCGGGAATGCTAACAGGCTGGCCCAACTACGTGACGTGCGTGCATTGGGCTCCCGAGGTTGGTCCCACACGTTAGCGGCTGAGTTAAAACGAAAGTGTAACCTCCAATCGGGGACGTACGATTAGAGCATGATCGACCGCTCCGTGTCGTCGTCTCCGTCGCACGGGGCGAGCGAGACTGAACACTAGCGCTACGGCGGGGGACATCAGGGGCTTACCAAGTCTCCAGCTAGGTCTGGCGAAGTGGGCGAACGTGCGAGTCGATGACTGTGGTTCGACTGGTGGTCACGGAAGCTCCTGGAGCGGCTCCTGGTGATGGTTCCTCTCCTCCACTGCAACAATGGGCTCCGGTGAAATTCCAGCTATGTGGTGCTCGCCTTGCTCTAGGGTGGGTCGGAGAGATTTCTAGGTGAGAGGGGAATGGAATGGTGTGCGTTTTGAGGCAGGGGAGGGCTCTATTTATACTGCGGCGAAGGGAGCACGGCGGCATGGCTCGGGCTCATCGGCGACGTTGTTACAGGAAGCTATCGGCATGGCCAAGGGTGTAGGTCGACACAGGGATTCATGGCGGTCGTCATGCACACAGTGGCACAGCGAGGCGCGGTCTCCATCATTCTAGAACGTCCGTGCTCTGCGGCGGTACCGTCGGCATTCATCACGGTGTAAAGTGGTCACGGTGCGCGCGGGGTCAAACGAGCATGTTTGGGCGGTCGCTGGAGTCGCGGCGAACTTATTGGCGCAAGGAGAGAGCGAGGCATGGCGTGTTTGTGTGGAATTGCTCGGCGCTCTGGCGCGGCGATTGGCATGGTCGAGTGTTAAATGGGCGCGGCTGTGCTGGCATCTCCGCGGGAGGTCGTTGGTCGAGGCGGGCACAGGTAGTGGCGGTGAGGTCATAGCTACCTCCTAGACATCATGGGCGAGGGCAACGCGGTCTGTGGCAGCGTGTCCACGTCGGGGTGACATGGATGAGCTCGGGTACAAAGTGCACTGGTCAATATGGCGAGTGAGAGGAGCTCCATTGCATGGGCTGGTACTAGGGGAGTTAAGGGCACATTGTGGAGGCTCGATGAGGTCACAAAGATGATCACAAGGTTGATCAAAATAGTGAATAGTTGGTGAGGTTGTACTATGATTATCAAGTGTTTGATTAAATGGCCGCAAGAACTAAATCTTTGAATTTTCCAAATATTTTTGGTGGGTGTGTTGGACATAAGCTTGGTAGTCTCTGGGTGCAAGGGTTTGCTAAGTGGTGAAGGTTTTGATGGTTTTTCAAAAATGACTATCTTGATGCATAAGATAGATTCAATTTTGAATTTCCTCTCAAATGGATTTGAAATTGTTTCTATAAGTTTTGAAGGCTCCATTGTGTTCAGTGTTACTTGGTCTAGCAAGGCGAGAAAAGAAATGGAATTGTTTCTTTTTGAAATCATTTGTTTGAGATGCTTAAAGTGAGCTAGGTGTTAACTTTTGCAAAAATGATCATTAGGTCATATGCTTCATATTTTAATTTTCTTTTGTTTTGATCTGATTTGGATTTGACCTAGATGATATGGTTTTGAACTTTAAACCATTTCTCATCACTTAAAACAAACAAACATGGAATTGCAAGCATTTATACACATTCATAACACACATGCATTAAGATAATGTTTAAATATCAAAAGCTTTTGTTAACCCTAATTTTGGTTGATTAGAAATTGATCTCCTCATTAATATTTTTGAGATGTTACACTATTTGTGTGCGTGTGTTCATCTATCTCGCTGATCAAGCTCACCGGATGTTGCGCCCCTAACCGAACTAACAAATGGGATCCCTATCCTCGATGTTGAAATAGAGACACTACATCTGGCGCACAAGGTAGGGGGGGGCGCTTATAAAGCGAGATCGTCGACACAGGTCTCATGCCTGGGCCCTTGCAGCCCGGCGCATGTGTGACTTTCCGTCTCCTCAGATCCTATGAAGGATACGAGGATGGATTTAGTGCATCTTCAATCTATCCTCTCGCCGGCGGCCTTTCCCCTGGGAGGGGAAAACCGTCGAGCAAACCCTAGCTCACAAAAATATCGTTGCCTCCTCCCAAGCGAGGGATGGAGCGGCGGGACCTGAACTTCACCGACCTCCTCCGAGTTAGGCAGCAAACGAGCAAACATCTGAGCGATTTCACTCGTGGATTTTCTCAGTTTCTCATTGCCCTCCCCAGGGAATCCATCGAGAGGGTGGAGTTGGTATTCTTTAGGGGGTGTGAATCCCCTTGATGAGAAGGCGTATGCTCTCTCGCATCTGTAAGTGAATCATAGAAATCTTCTCTGTCATGAACGACTACGCCAGAATTGAGGAGGGAGAGTGGTCGCCTCGTCCTTCACAGTAGGACGGGGCGAAGATGATCCCTCGGAGAAAGCCCCTGCGCGAGCCCGTACAGAGTGGTCCATGTTAAGCATAGGGAGTGGCAATGCGATACATAACAATGAAGGAGATGGCCTCCGGGCCATCGCCGACGACCCCCGTAGCGTGCTAGGTGGGAGTGTCTCCCTGAATTGCGTTAGAAAAGGAGATAGCTCCTAGAGAATCTATCGGTGCCTCTTCCTGATCCAATCTAGTCCAAGGCCACGGGGGGAGTGATGATGGCTTGCAAGTGCACAAGTTCGTCAGAGCAAGTTTTCGTGGAAGTATTAATTCTAGTTTTTATATTGATCCCAATAAGGAGCTTCGGTAAATGTTGTTATGCGGTGTTTTTGTCGCACCCAAGGTGTCATGTTGTCTTGAGTGAATTGACTACAAGTGTTGGAGGTGGAAACTTATGAGTGAATAATAGAGGAAACTTTAGTAAAGGTAGATGCAAAAAGTAAATAACATAAAAGTAAAAAGACGATGAAAGTGTTCAAAGTTCCTGCCGATGAGAAGTTAGGCATGGAGAGAAACAGTTCATGGTGATAATGAATGTGCCAAATGAATAAATTGACATAAGTGATTGTGATACTTATTATTCATAATGAGTAGGCAAGCAACTCGTATACCTACTAAAAGTCCTCATGGAAAATTCCTCCTTGTCCTAATGATCCATCTGCCTGTTACCGTAGTAATGGTCAGCGCATTAATTAAGGTCTTTCAACCAGATCAAGGCTTTAATCTTGATGGTTCCTTGTTTATCCTCGAGTAGTACTAGATCCTCATTGATATCGGCCGTGTCACTCGGGGATCGCCGATTCGCTAGTAAACTAGTTGATATCTATGAGATCTCGGGATCATGTTATCTAGGCACTTAAATTAGACAACAAGCATTAGGCAAACATATATATTCATTCTCACATTATAATAATCACGACAACAATAAAAAATTGATGTAAATAAAGGAGGCACATCACATCTCACCAATCCTCTACATCTTCCATGCCTATGGGGATTTACTCAGACATGAGAGGAAGGTAGATCAAAGGCATAATAATATTGCAAAGAGAAATCATCTCAACTTTACTGTATCAAGCCACATAATACCATTTATAGATCAAACCAAATACAAATCAAGATAGATCAAAGTATCAAACCTTAATCTTGCAAGTACCAATCTCTCTCAATACAAGTGGGAATGATGATGGAGTGAATGGGTTAGAGGCTAGAGATCTTCGAAGAATGAGGCGATGTTCTTCTCCTCCTTCATATCTGATCTCCTTCTGGGATGGTTTGCGGCGGCTGTGTTGTGTTTTTCATCTCGTCCCCAATACAGAAGTTTCTTGTGTTGATATAACGAAGACACTAGAGGGTCATACGGGCGAACGGGACAGGCGCGTTCCGACCGTACCAGTGGCCGTTATGTGCCCTGGACGCCTTTAATGAAGGGGTCTTTAATTGGGGATTTGCTTCCTTAGTTCTAAATAGCTCATAAATGCTCCAAGATCTTCCAAAATGTTTATTACCTGAAAATCATCACAAGAAACCAAGGTTTCACTAATTCGTGACGTTAACATTAGTTGAAAGCTAAAATCCAACAAAACCCAACAAAAACCAAAGGGAAATCATCGATAAAAAGTGTCAAGATTTGGAGCTATCAACATCCCCAAGCTTAGCTATTACTCGCCCTCGAGTGACAAAGCTATAAGGAATAATAGCGAGAAATTGAATCAAGGGGGAAAACTCACAAGTTCAAGGTTGGATCATATTCCATTGTCACAAATCCCGCAACCTTAAACATGAGAATAATATATCTGAATAATTGCACTTAAGTTCACTTCCTAACCTCAAGTAACTCGCTTGATAATAGTTTTTAAACTCAAAAAAGACTGCCAAAATTTTGGTTAGGCTTGCGAATCAATTCTTTTCAGCACCCCTCTTTTATGAGAGTGAAAATGTTTATAAGAAAGAATGCTTTGGGAAAATTAAGGGTGCGCAAGTAGATGTCAAAAGAAGGATAAACTTAGAGCTTTTCATTAACACCCATTTCAAAAACGTGGTTATCAAACACCCCAACAATTCCTTGCTTTTCAAGAACTACATTTTATCTCCTTTTATTTCAGGTGGTGAGGTGTTGCCAATACTCTCATAAGGATCGAATCTTTTAGCCCATAACTCAATATTAATTTTATTTTCTTTGCCTTTTCTTCTACTTTTCTTTTTCTTCTATTTTTCTTCTCTTTTTCTTCTCCTTTTCTTCTCTCTCTCTCTCTCTCTCTCTCTCTCTCTCTCTCTCTTTATAGATCAACAAGGCAAGTTTGGTAACTCCCTCACCCATCATAAAAATGTTCATTCCATCAAACAAATCTTTTCAGCAAGTGTTTATCAAGTCAAATCATTTAAGACTTGGGGTTGAGCTACTAAGATTAAGACCTTAAGAGAAAAACAAGGCACCAAAGTTGTCATAGAGACACTTTATTTTGTTCTAAAGAAATTGGAGTTTAATCCAACAGTGTTGGTTTTATAACTAATTGTAATTATCATAAGTCAAAACAAAAGTGGTGACATTAACCCTGAGATCAAATCCTAAAAGATAATGAGCTAAGCGTGGAGTGGAACTCAAGTGCAACCGAACAAACACAATATGTTCATGAATAAACCCGCAGAAAGAGGGACAATAGGAATGTGGTACCTCCTCTCGCTTGCTTGTCTTCTCACTTGGGTAAACTCCTTGCGTTCTTCTCCATGGCTAAGTCACTAGAAGTGAACAACCTGCAAAAATCTAGAGAGAAAACCAAGAGAAATTCACACAAAACAAGATAGAAGCTAGTCTAATATTTTTGGGTTTTCTTTTATTAATGCAAAACTGAAAATAGACATGCACTAGAAACAAAACAAATAAATCAAAAAGAAGAAAACAAAAATATGAATGCAAAGGTGGGGAGGATTTCAACCTCCCCAAGCTTAGGCCCTTGGCCTATCCTGGATAAATTGTTGCCGCCATTGTTGTGAGGCGGCTGCTGGTGTGGATAGTATGGGTACTAGCTCAGGAAGTTGGTCATCAAGGAAGTGAAATGCTGAGTGAGGTTGATGATGTTGGCGTTCACATCATGCAACATATTTTCTATGTTGTCGATGCGATGCACCACCTGGTCAAATTCACTCCTCGGGACATAGTAAAATCCCAACTGAGGCTGAGGCATACCTTGCTGCTGGTACTAGGGGAATGATTGGTTGTGATGATGCTGCTGGCTGTAGTCTTCCCAGCCCCCCGGCGTTCCAGTCTTGTCCTCCTTGCCCTGCTGCTTCTAGCTGTGTTCTCCTAGTTGGGGGCCCCTCCTGGGTTTGGAACGCTCCCCGAGGAGATCAATGCCTCCTGGTATTCTTCCTCATTGAGGACCCAACTCTCTTTACCTGACAAACCAAAATCTTGGAAAAACGGAAGCAAGACATGGTGGAGTTCACCATTAGGCTCAAAATAAAATTGATAAGCACGAAGGAGTGTTGAGGCCTATAAACCCCCATAAATTTGGTGCTGGCCATGTGGATGTCATCTAGCTCCTTACTACCAGCCACAGGTCTCTCATTGGGCATGAAAAACTCGCTTGCATAGGCGATCTGAGTGATCAAGCCTCCACATAAAATGTCACCCATAGTAGCCGACCTTTGGCGGCGGAAGTGATGGATGAGCAGAGCACCCAAGTTTACCTTATGCTCCATCTCAGAATGGAAATACACATATATTACGCTTATCTTAGAGCCTGCCATTGCCCCGGTATCTCCCTTCTCGGGATCATGTTATCTGGACCCTTAAAAATTAGACAACAAGCATTAGGAAAACATAGATATTCATTCTCACATTATAATAATCATGACAATAATCACAAATAAATGGAAATAAAGGAGGCGCATCACATCTCACCGATCTTCTACATCTCCCACGCCTATGGGGATTTACTCAGACATGAGAGGAAGGTAGATTAAAGGCATAATAATATTGCAAAGGGAAATCATCTCAACTTTACCGTAGCAAGCCACAATACCATTTGTATATCAAACCAAATACAAATCAAGAAAGATCAAAGTATCAAACCCTAATCTTACAAGTACCAATCTCTCTTTCAATAAAAGTGGGAATGATGATGGAGTGAATGGGTTAGAGGTTAGAGATCTTCGAAGAATGAGGCGATGTGCTTCTCCTCCTTCAGATCTAATCTCCTCTTCTGGGATGGTTTGCGGCGGTTGTATTGTGTTTTTGTCTTGTCCCCAATACATAAGTTGCTTGTGTTGATATAATGAAAACACTGGAGGGTCATATGGGCGGACGGTACGAGTGCGTTCCGACCGTACCAGTGGTCGTTACGCGCCCTGGACGCCTCTAATGAAGGGGTTTTAATTGGGAATATGCTTCTTTAGTTGTAAGTAGCTCATAAATACTTCAAGATCTTCCAGAAATGTTTATTAACTGATAATCATCACAAGGAACCAAGGTTTCGCTAATTCGCAATGTTAACATTAGTTGAAAGGTAAAATGCAAAGAAACCCGACAAAAACCAAAGGAAAATCATCGGTAAAAACTGCCAAGATTTGGAGCTATCATGGAGCATGCAAGGGCATACCTAAGGCATCTCCTCCCTGCCCATGTGTCTCCGATTCATTCCTTACCACGTACACCGAAGCGAGAAGGAATAAATCTTGGCCAAAAAGACAACACCGGTAGAAACGATCACCATCATGCGTGTCAGCGCCCGTGACCAATAGATAAAGCTTCAGTCCACAACAACCGGGCAGGCGCAAGACCACAACGCCAAGGCAAGCCTCATGGAGGGAGATGGCATAGGCCATCGTCAAAGGCCCTGGAGTGCACTCTGAGCCAAGAACGCTTTCCCAACCTAGAGTTGGTAAATCCAGCTTGGATACCTAAAGACGCCTCCTCTCGTTGCTCGCCTCCTCGTCAAGAATGTCTCATGACCCCGTGGAGACTGCCAACCATTGATACATCCAATTTGCATCACCATTCTATATCATAATTTGCCTCTATTCATTGATATATTTCATATTAAGAGGTGATACTTATGTCTTTTCATCTGTTTTTGCATGTTGGATGGTTCTTGGAGGATAAACTGCCGGAGTCAGGATTCTGATGGAAAAAGAGGTGTTTTGATGCAATTTCACGAAGATCATAAAAATTCCAGAAAAACTATGGAAAATCCTATTTTCCCAGAAGACGAAGAATGCGAGAAGGGGAGGCGGAGATGGGCCACAGGGGGCTCACACCCGCCAGGCGCGGGCCACCCCTAGGCCACGCCTACAGGGGTGTGGCCCACCTGGCCCACCTCTAGCTCCGCCCTCTCGCCTATATCTTCTCCTTGAAACCCTAATACATGGGGAGCAACCATAGAAAGATTCCGCCGCTTCTACGGGGCGGAAAACACCAAGAGAGAAAGAACTCTCTGGCAGACAGATTTCTGCCAGGGAAATTCCTTCTCGGAGAGGGGAGATCGTCGCCATCAACACCATCATCAAGCTAGACTTCATCGGGATCATCATCATCCACACCATCATATCCACCACCACCATCATCATCACTCCATCCCGCTGTAACAATTGTGTTGAATCTTGCATAGTTCTTAGGGGAAACTTTTCCGGTGTTGATTACTATTGTAGTTGATGCTTGTGAGTGGAACCATTGGATTATTGTTTATGTCCAGATTGTTATTCATCACCATATCATCTTTGATATTGCTCCATATGATGTCTCGTGAGTAGTTCGTTTAGTTCTTGAGGACATGGGAGAAGTCATGTTGTTAGTAGTGGATTTGTGTTGAGATATTATTCAATGGTTTAGTATTTAAGTTGTGGTGCTATTCTTCTAGTGGTGTCATGTGAACGTCGACTACATGATACTTCACCATTTATGGGCCTATGGGAATGCATTGTGTATTTGGCTACTAATTGTGGGGTTGCCGGAGTGACAAAAACCTGAACCCCCGTTAGGACACCATTGCACAAGTGAGCGTAGGATATCAGAGTTTAAGGCTGTTGTTAGGTTTATACCTTAATTGCTTTCTTGTAGTTGCGGATGCTTCCAAGGGGTTTAATCACAAGTATGTATTAGTCCAAGTAAGGTCGGTACATTAGCATAGGTTCACCCACACAACACTTACAAAACCAAAGAAGACTACTCAGCTATATGAAGAGAAAGCACTTGACATAATTACCATGTGTCCTCGCGAATGTTTGGTCCTCATAAGTATTTCCACCGGCTTGTACTTTGCTAAGAAAGGATTGGGCCACTTGCTTCAATTGTTTGCTGTCTTCATTACTTGCACTTTATTTCTTTGCTTTATCAGAAAACCCCTAAAAATCCATTTGCTAAGTATTTACACAGATTTCCTGCTCCATACCACTAGTCAACACCTTCCGCTCCTCGTTGGGATCGACACTCCTATTTATCGAAAGTACCACGACACACCCACTATACTTGTGGGTCATCAAGACTATTTTTTGGCGTCGTTGCCGGGGAGTGCAGCGCTATTGAAGAGTGGTACTGGTAAAGGAAACTTCTACTATGAGTGTTGCTTTTTATTTCTATTTGTTACTTTGTTTCCAATATGGAGAACCCACTTGGTTTTCTGTTTGGGAAAACTACTACCATTGTTAGGGTAGTATATGAACCACCACCTGTTGAGATAGATCCTTTTAAGATATCTACAAGTATTGTTGATCATATTATGGATAATTATTATTTAGGGGATGGAACTGTCCACCCTGGTGATCATTTGCTTTTTATCCATGAATTATGCGGGTTGTTTAAGTGTGTAGGTATAACAACTGAACAAGTAAAGAATAAGTTACTCTCTATATCATTGAAAGGAAGAGATGAAGAATGGTATAAGCTGCTGAAGAATGGGCAATCCATGGAATGGGAGGAAATAGTACCTCTCTTTTATTCTAAATTCTATCCTCCCAATGAGATCCATAAGGATAGGAACCTGATATATAAATTTTGGCCTCGTGATGGAGAGAGTACAACTCAAGCTTGGGGGGATCGAAGTTACTACTGCTTAAATGTCCTATTCATGAATTCCCTAACAATATTATTATCAATAACTTTTATGCTAGGCTTTCTCTCCATGATAAAGATTTACTAGATGCTTCTTGTGCTGGATCATTCACACGTATGAAGGAAGAAGCTAAATGGGATCTCCTAGACCGTATTCAAGAGAACACGGAAGCATGGGAGAATGACAAAGGAAGAAATTCAGGTATAAACTATGATTATGAATGTATTAAATCCTTTATGAGAACTGATGACTTCCGTGATATTAGTACTAAGTATGGTCTTGATTCTCAAAGTATTGCCAATTGTTTTAAGGCCTTTGCCTCTTACATAAATATTCCCCAAAAGAAGTGGAATAAGTACCATGCACCTTATAAAGATGTTGTTAGTCATGTTCCTGTTAGAAGCACTGTAGTTTGTACTATTGATCATATTTTTCCTAAACCTTATGTTGAGAAAACACCTTTCCCAGCTAATGTAAAGGAGTAGTCTATAATGATTAGTGCGAATAACAAAGGTACAAAGAAAACGGTGGAACCTGGTGAGCATATAAACAATGAACCTATGGTAGCTATTGTGAAAGATCTTGTCACTAGAAATATAGAGGATGGGCACATTGTATTATGTGAAGATGCTTCTAATATTATCTCTCATCCTATTAAAGCTAGAAAAGCTAGTGTCCCTGTGCTTTCTGTTAGAATTGGTGATCATTGCTATTATGGTTTATGTGATATTGGTGCTAGTTCCAATGCTATTCCTTATGAGATTTACAGGGAAATTATGCATGAAATTGGTCCTTGTGAGCTTGAGGACATTGATGTGGTTATTCACCTTGCTAATAGAGAGACAGTTTTCCCAATTGGCATTGTAAGATATGTGGAGGTTCTTTGTGGTAAGATTAAATATCCTGCTGATTTTCTAGTACTTGGTTCTGAAGCTAGTAAAACCTGTCCTATTATCTTTGGTAGACCCTTCTTGAACACTTGTGGAGCTATTATAGATTGTAAGAAGGAGAAAGTTTTGACTAAGTTTGATGGAGAGTCTTATGAGTTTAACTTTTCGAAATTTTCTAAAGCTCCTTGTGAAAATAGCTTGCCTAATGAAGATTTCAGGATGGAACAACCTGCTTTTATTGATCTAGTTTATGACCTTGGACCTATTTTTGATGATTGTAAGTATGCTCATTCTGATGATAAAGTTGTTTCCTATGACATCTATATTGTCAACTTTATTCAAATTGCTATTGAAAGTTATTATGAGAGAGGGAAACATGGTTTTATGCATCTCAATAATGTTAAGTTTCCCCGTTTCATGTTGAAATCTTTGAAGTTGCATTTGTTTTGTCTTCCCATGCTAGTGGCTTTTTGTTTCAACAATTTTTCTTCTCATGAGACCCCCTTGCATAGGAAGTGGGTTAGACTCAAATGTGTTGGATATTTGCTTCTTGATGCTCTCTTTCGCTTCAAATATATATCTCCTATATGAGCATCTTTGAATTTTTCAAGCCTAACTTAAAGGCATTAAAGAAAAGTACTTGTTGGGAGATAACCCAATAGTTTTGTTGAGTCTTGGAAGTTATTACCTCAGTAATGACCGCTCCTTATCCTTTTTGTTTTGGTTTTTGTGTCAAGATCAACTACTTTTGAGAAGTAGAGGAGTTGTGAAAAGTGGCTGTCCTGGAATAGATTTTTGTGCTGCATTGTAAAAATTCGTGAAGGAGCTCAGTACAATGGATGGAGCTGTAATTTTCTGTTCTTGTTCTTCAAGTTGTTACCCAACTTTCATTAGTTTTGCACTTTTTTATTTGAACAATAGAAGGTTTTCGAAAAAATCAATATTTACCTGCTGGTCTATTTTGACAGATTTCTGCCATCATTAGCATTTGCCTTTTATATTGATTCCCTTTCAAATTCTCTTTGGGGCTTCTGGAAAGGAGTTGCTACAATAGCTTTTGTTTTGATGGATTTCAGTTGAAGTTTGAACCCAAAAGTTTATTGTTTTTGCATACACTAATGTTGCCATTGAGGTTTGTGTAAGGCCTTGTATGAAGGGAATTTCTAGGAGAAGGAGAAAAGGAATCTGCAGAGTTCGTCTTTGAAAGGTAAAAGTGGTGAAAACAGAAGGTTCATGAAAACCCTATCTTTTTATATTTTTGATGTTTTTATTGCATACGGAAGGTTACGAAACGAAACAGAGGAGGAAATGGAGGCCAGGGTGGCCACACCCACCCTAGGCGCGGGCCCCAGCTGGCCGTGCCTGGAAGGGGTGTATGCCCCCTGAGCTTCGTCTCTGCCTCGTTTTCATACAGTACCTTCCTTATGCTTTGGAACTTCGTAATATATAACCCCCCGGATCCCCCGAGGTTCGTATATCATGTTCTCATCGTGTTTTCATTTCGATATATTTCTGTCAAGAAATCTTCTCAAGTTTAGAGCACCATGGTCTCCGCCAACGACAAAGGCAAGAAGCCCGTGGAAGAAGAAAGGATCGCTGCTAGGCGCAAAGACATGGATTGGAGCGTCGAGGAGAAAGTTAAGATGGAGGAACAAACCGCCGTAAGGTCAAGGGCAAGGAAACCTACTTTTGTAGGAGCAATTAACACTAGACGTGCTTTTTCTCATAACATGCAGGGGATTATAGCCTCCATTCCAGACTTCAAATCCTGCCCTGAGGCAGTGGAAGCCCTTCAAACCACTGACGAGTTTTGTGATAAGTACCATGCTTTGAGGATGAAGGTGGATATACTGCAAGAGGAGAATAAAAGGCTTCGTAAGATGCTGGAAGGTTTTCTTACCCTAAACAAGGGAACACCACCACCACCGAAGGATTAATTCATCATCAGGTTTGGCATCCCCTTGGCTTCTTCCAAGCTTGGGGGAGTGCTGCGGTGTCACATAATTATCTTTTATCTTTTACCTTTTTAGTAGATTCATATCTTTGGTAGAGAATTTATCTTATAGGTTGGTTTGCATTGTGGAAGTATCTCTCCTATAGTTGATTATCTATGTATCCCTTGGTGTGAGTGCCTTTATGGAATATTAATGAGAAGTTTCATCTTTTACTTTTTGCACTTCTTATTTTAGTTTGCAATCTCTATTATATGATGATCTTGTTGATCAGTATTGTCATCACTTTGGGAGCATCAATTAGATCTAAATTGGTTTTGGCAAACCGAGCTTTGGTCAGTAGCAACGCTTTTTGAGGTTTGAAAGGAAAAGAGAAAAAGCTTACAAGTATTTTGTATCATTTATTTTATTTCTTGATTGGCTCATAAGTTTAGTATTCTTTATTTAAGATCTTTTCTGTCTTCAAGGAAGATTGCATGCTTGGATTTATTACTCATTTTTTTGCTTTATTCTTTCAACTCTTTTGCTTGCTACCCAACCTTGCTAGTCAAAAACATGTTTTGAGAAGGCATACTTCTCATGCATCCAATCCCTTTGAAACAAAACCTGTGCCATTTGTGTCCACCATATCTACCTATTAGCATTATTGTTATTCCAAGCAATTTCTCAAGCTTCATGTATCTTTTGAATTAAAAATTATTTTGTTATGTGAAAACTAGTTAGTAAAGCTCTCACGAACTTGATGGCACACCTTATTTTCTTGCCCCTAATAAACTTGAACCATTGTGTCATCGAAGTTGTATATGCTTGCATCTATACATTGGGATTAGTAGAACCGTGCTGTCACGGGGAACGCTTTCGACACTTATGGATACATATCCAGCTGATATCATGCTCTTTTGTTTGCGGATGTCGTTGGTGTGAAATAAAAGGGGATCTTGTAAGTCCATGGAGTTATGTATGTGTGTTAGATAAACACCTGGGCCGCTAGCCTAAGCCATGCCTAATCATGGTGGAAACTTACAGCATAACCATAGTGAGCGATCTGTGAAGCATCCTCAATAAAAACCTATGCAAATAGTAAATAAAAAGATCGATGAGATGCTCACTATCTGCTTGCCTTGTCATTTTGATTATGGGATAGCTCCTATATCATGTGCAAGGGGTACCCCGTTGGCGGTTTTTTATGATACACATGTACTTATAATGACAAGAACTTACCGGTAACTAAATTTGAGTAGCATGAGGAGCGACCCTCGTACTCAAGGGACATGAGGTTGCCAACTTATATTTCGTCAAGCATATACTCCATCTTTGTTCACTTTAACCTTAATCACCTCAAGATGCTTATGATAGGGGCAATGAGAGCTCAAAGCTAGTAAGTACCATAATATTTTGGAAGCTCTTTATGAACTTGAAATCCCTGCTTACCTCTATGAAGGGACTTTCTTCTACTTCTAAGTTGAGTACGTAAACCTATTCCTCTCTATCTCTAGCAAGCATTTGAGTCGTTGTGTTTCAAGCATTCATATGATGATTTATTCAATCATGTTCTTTATATTCCTTGTTTGCACAAGACTCTTATCTATTGAGTATTACATTGAAAGCCATCATTGTGAAAAACCTTTTATTTTTGAGCAAAGAGTACTCTTGTTGTGAAACTTCTACAAAAGCTTTATTTGTGAAACTGTTTGCTAGCTGTTCTTTGACCAAGAACAAAGTTTGCCAATTCCAATTATGATTTATCTTTATGCATCTCTATTGTGACTCCTATACTTGTTCCAACCTAAGTTGTATAATGGTGAGTTGTTTTCTTCTATGAGTTGTGTAATGGTAAGTGTCATGCTTCTTGTCCATATTCTTTTATCGACACTTCACTCCATAAACCTGTGGACATGTTTACTGAGCTCAGTTTTTGCTTGGGGACAAGCGAAGGTCTAAGCTTGGGGGGAGTTGATACGTCCAATTTGCATCACCATTCTATATCATAATTTGCCTCTATTCATTGATATATTTCATATTAAGAGGTGATACTTATGTCTTTTCATTTTTTTGCATGTTGGATGATTCTTTTAGGATGAACTGCCGGAGTCAGGATTCTGATGGAAAAAGAGGTGTTTTGATGCAATTTCGCGAAGATCAGAAGAATGCCAGAAGGGGAGGGGGAGATGGGCCACAGGGGTCCCACAGACCCCCAGGCGCGGGCCATTCCTAGGCCGCGCCTACAGGGGGTGTGGTGTGGTGACCCAACATACCACTGCATGTTGTAGTATACTATAGTCGTGGACATAACACTCACGGAGTACCAGTACGCAAATATTACATCCTCAGAGTGGTACAACAGAAACAAAGCGGGTCCACATCATACATTATCATTATTACTTGCAGAATTGCATGACGACTTGGAGATCCTCCTAGGTCCATAGAGGTATCTCGATGACTCAGGGCTAAACTATAATAACTCGAAGAACATAGTAAATGAGCAACTAAGGTTTATACGAGATTTAATATAGATAGAGGATAGATATCTGTGCTACTGGACTAGATCACTATATATGCTACATCTACACTTCAGATACGTCGGTCTCCATTCCATAGATGTTTTTGTAATTGTTCCCTTCGACGCTTTCGGATACTTCTGGTTCTTCATAGCGGAATTCTTCTTGGTCTTCAATTAGATATAGTATTTCCTTTTCCTGACCGTTAATGTATTCAGAATCTAGCAAGGGTTAAGAAGATATGTTGAGTACGAGCGTACTCAGCAAGTTCACAAAAAGGAGTGTTTGATGCACTATATCTACAACCACAGACCATAGGTCGTTGGCAATGCAAGTTTTTGTAAACATTTCTTCAAAGGTTGCTTTTATTCTGAAAAGCTATGTCCGTCAGCCTTCACAGGTTTACCAGAACTTTCATGGAGTTCCTTTCTCGCCGCGTTCGCAACTCCTTCCCGGAATAGGGAGTAACAAGTTATAGTTCTTACACTCTGCAGAGGTGCGTTACTTTACCCATGAGAGATCTTAGCTTTGTTGCACATCCGGGCGCGCATTCCCGTTCACGCCTCCTTGGTATGAGGCCCAGACTAAAATCCAAGTCAATCACTGTCCTTCTCCGCGACCCCGCATACACCACAATTGTTGTATGCCCAAACTCAAGATAGACTTTTCCCCGTATAAAATGGCTATATCTTAGTTGGATACACACAACAACCATTAACACTAGAAATCTGTCTTTTGTAAGCCCAGATCCATGGTAGACTTTTCCCCGTATAAAATGGCTATACCCACGATCTGCAACTTACAAATGCCTAGAACAGTGTCCAATGCATGTGAAAGGGATCCGATCCAGCTGACTTCTCCGTCCAATTCCAAATCTCATGGTTAACGCGTAATATATGGCGCAAGAATCACTGGCGACATTGGTTGTTAAGTCCTAGATAATATGTTCCTTTACCACCGGAACCTTCATAGTAGGTTATTACCTCATGGTAAATAACCTATAATCATATTATTATGAAAATAGTGTTTTCTGACCTTTTTCAAATGCAGGTGATGACAACACTGGATTTTGCAAAATATTTTACAGAAAATAATCAAAGGACATGAGAAAGTGTGAACTTGCCTTGATATAGCGGAGTATTGTAGTCGAATGTCTCGACTTGGCCCTAGACCTCGGGTTCTACAAAAGTACCATCATTGCCCAGCAAGGACAATGTTTAAAGAAGCAATATGCTGTTATGCATAAGTAATGTTATGCATTTTGTAAAACCTTAAGTAATTCCCCAACATTATATGTGAGTTGGATTTAAATGATTTTGAGTCATTATATGCCTAGCTTATGATATGTCAGACCAAAGTTAACTATAAAGATATAATTGGACTTGGGATATAATATTTATGGCATTAACAATAATTAGGGTTTTACTTAAGCATGATGAAACTTAGTATTAAAGACTTAAAGATAGCATATTTAATATTTATAGATTATACTATAAGATTTTCTTATATAAAGAAAATAGGGGAATTTATTTTATAATATATTTAGTGAATACTAAGTTTGTTAATATGATTATATATGAATTGAGATCACTTACTTCTAATTTACGTTAATGATTTGCAAGACTAACTTTGTAAATCTTGGACTTATAGTTGATTAAATATTTTAAAAGAATATTATAAATTTGATTGTTTATATTTGGATAGCATCCTAAATTATAATTATAGGTTAGACTATTTTAGAGTTAAAAGATTGTGTTTTGAACATGATTATTTCTTACTTAGGAAATAATGTTAAATAATTAATAAAACAACTATCTCATTTTAATAATTGAAGATATATGATCTAAGAATTTTAAAATGTCTTTGGAATAATATATTTAGTATTATCCTAGTAAGTATTCTTACTTAAAATCTTAAAATTGAATTTTATTTATCTTTAGGTATTATCTAGATTTTTTTAATAAAATTTCTCAATTATTGAATGTCTCTAAATATTTGTTTTAAGTTTTTATTTGTAAAATTTTAAGTTAGTATTTTTATTAGATAAGATATTTATTTTTATGCATGAAAGTGATTTTTATTTATTTTTTAGGATTTTTTCTAAATTTATTAAATTTAATTTAGTTATTTAAGGGTGTTAATGTTTATCGACATTTTATTAACCTTAAAATAAATATGATTATATTTTTCTTAGTTGGAGATTATTTTGATAAGCATTTAGATGTATTAAATATTTTTTTAGGATTTTTTATACATTTTTCTAGAAATAAAATAGTGTATAGGGGTATGTTGGTCATTACTTTATTCTTGCCTTTTCTTATACCCCTTTTTATTTTAGTCTGTTTGGTTGGTAACATGAATGGCCCGACCCGGCCCAGCCAGGTCTGGCTCGGGGTCAACCCGACCCTGGCCCCTTCACCCTCCTCGCTCACGCCCATACTGAGACACTCTCCATCTTCCATTCGACTCCACCGCCGCCGGCGCCGCCGCCTGCTCCCCATGGCCCTCGTCGGCCATATCCAGCTCCGCCGCTCGCCATACGACCTCCCCTCGGTCTTCCCCTTCCATTTATTTGTGCCTTGAGGTTGCTCTATCTCCCCCTGCGCATGCCTATGTGAAACCCTAGCTGTGTGATTTGGGTCGGCCAACACGGTACCAGCACCACCCGGCTGTTCTTCCCTGACGGCTACGAGTTCCTCTTCTAGGACCGCTCTACCTTGTCGGCCCCTTCGAGATTCTACTCGAGCCTGCTGTTCCTGGCCTCTCCTGGTTCTTTTGGTGCTTCTACTTCCTCCTTCTAGACTTGACAAATTTCTTGATGCTGCAGGATGGCAAGTCTATTGCAACCCCAATGTCTACGACTCGCTGCTCTGGTTTGATTTCTATGGTTGCTGTTGCGGTGATGGTCTGCTAGTGCTGCTGCCGACGGGATGGCAGTGATGTCGTCACCGCAACCTCGCAGCTGCGCTGAGTCCAGGCTTCATCATGCCTCCTCTCCAGGTGCTTGGCACCCCCGGTGAGTTTTATTGTGACTGGCCTTCGAGCCGATGACTCTGCTCGGTGGCCTGGAGTGTTGTTTGAGCTCATGCTATTGTGTAATTAGCCCCTTGGATTGGATATTCAGCTTGAGCTATTATGCTCCTGGTTGGGGTACTATGTATAAGTAGTTTGCAGTATTTTCCTTGAACTGTGATGTTGGTTGTGGTGTGGTGATCTCCAGGACATGTGCCATGCCCATGGTTTGTTTTAGTTAAACTACTGGTTCCTAGTTAGATTATTTGACCTGACTTTGCTCTAGTTTGTAACTTGGGAAAAAGGATCTGACTCTATGTCAACACCCGGAATTTTAATCCCAGATGCCCGTTATGCCATACATCGCAATCCCAGGATTACCATTTTTGCGAGACATAACAGAATTGGATACCACAGTACATCATCCATTACAAACCATACATAAGGTCTTACACAAATAAGGATCTCATGATCCAGTTCTTAATACAACTCAAGCAGCGGAATACGTAATAATAATGGTAGCCTAGGCGAAGCTCCATCTTCGGGGTCACAGGCAATGCTGACGATGGGAGATGATCCTAGTTGTCGTAACCTTCCTGGGGTCCATCATCCTGGTACTCCTCTTCATAGTCTGGCCATGGGAATAGCCAGGGACAAAGCCATGAGTACTCTTTAAGTACTCGCAAACTAAAACTAACAGTTAAAGGGGTTTTTGTAGTAGGACACTAAGCTCTAGGGTTGTTTTGCAAAAAGCCAGATTTACCTCTACTAAGTTTAGAGCAAGAAAAGATAGTTAAAATTTTATAATACCTAAGTGGGAACTTGTATTTCATATCACAACTCTGTTGTGGTCAAGTCAAAATCTCAATCCATTTCACAAATCATTTTGAAAACATCTGACGGGGGAACAGTATGGCCACTCCAACTGTCCATAACCGCGGACGCGGCTATTCGAATAGTTTGACACTCTGCAGAGATTGTACACTTTCACCACAACATTCGATACATCCATCAGGAACAAATCCTGAATTCACCATACTCAGTATGCAGATAATAAATCCTAACCTTTCAATTACACGCCCTAGTATAAGCACCTCTCCTGTGAGTTTGGACTCCCAACCATGACCAACTGTCATCTTGGGTACTGCACAGGTGGACAATCTTCACAAGGTAGCCTCAGCTCAGACCTTGGCCGTGAGGGAACCAATACTAAGGTATATAAGTTTCTAGTCAAGCCCTACCCAATTCTCGGGTATTGTGGTTGTACGGTAAAATTGGAATGGTATTGCATCCAGACAACCATCAGTTTTATAAAGGGCTAAGGCTCATGCCTCAACATTTTCATCATCTAAATCATCTGGTGTTCGGAAACACATGTCAAAACATCTCAATAGAATGATCCATCATTCCAAGGTTTTCATAACCATTTTTCCAGCAAGTATTCCCATCTAAAGTTGATCAAGTTTTATGCTTAGCACTAGCATCTACAAGTGGGGGTAAGTACTAATGAGGGGTGGTAAACTAGTGGAGTTTAACTAAGTTCAATCTCATGCCTTAGGATGACATAAATATTATCTAGCTTAGGACAAGTTTTATGCTCTTTATGCAACCTTCAATTATCTTTCTAATATCTACAATTTACTCAAGTAAACTCTAAGTAATAGCTTTGATAAAGATATAAAGTATAAAGCTTGCAAGTAAAACTAGGATTGGGTATCATCAAATGTGTCTAACCAAGCATGCTTAGTGCATGTGTTAGTTTGCTCAATCAACTAGTAGTATTAGGCTTGCAAGGTTAACAGCTTGCATATGTCAACTTGATTAGTAAGGCTTGCTAAAGTAGAGTATCTTGCAAGTTTTAGCTTGCCTTGTGCAGAGCAGTGGTTGAAGTTCTCCTCGGATTCTTCTTCGTAGTATCCTCGTTCCTCCTCGTATCCTTGGTCGGTACTAGCGTCTATGAATAAATACGAGGTACACAATCACTAAATAATACTTAACTACTTTCAATCATCACACAAAGGTGCTTTATAGATGATCTAGCATCATCACTAATATCACAAGAATAAAGCATTTGTCTTATTTATTTATTTTTAGAAAAGTAATTTCTACTTATTGAAAAACTACTTAAGATTTAATATTCTCCAAACCAAACATGGGATCATATTGACACATGTCATCACCACATATTTCAGTACATGGGAATGTGATTTAAAGTGGTGTCACAATTGAATAAAGTTTGACCTTTTATTTTAATTAAATAAGTGACTAGAAATGTCTATGTGGCATTATTTTATTAGTTGAACATTATTTCTGTAAGTAAACCCATATGTTTTTATATATTCTGAAAGGTATGATCAAATGTGATTTTTGAGAGTTGGAATCAACTCAAAAGCTATTATGGTTGAAATTTGAAAAATGTTTGAATGTAGAAAAGCTTCTGCCTTGTTATTTTTACCAAGGTTGATCTATAGATTCAAATGATTTGAATCCAACGGGCTTGGATAAAGAATTTCAATATCTTTCTAACAAAATTGGTTTCATTCAATTTGGTTCACTGAATCGAGCTGGGTTGATTTTTGAAACTAGGTACATAACTATGTTTGAACTTAAAAAGAAAAAGCTAAATTCAAACGAGTGGGCTGCACGGGAAGGGTTATTGGGCCGGCCCAGTGTCACTCCGCGGCGCGGGGGGGCAACTGACAGGGCGGTTCTACGGGTCAGCGACTCATTAAACGCGAAGACGTACGGGGCGATGTGGTGCATTGGATTAGAAGTAAGATGAACGACTGAGGGTCGTCATCGACGATGAACATGTCACCGGCGAGTTCGAACCCTAGCGGCTTAGTGGGGGTCGTCGGGGGCTCACCGGGGATCAGGCGAAGGTCGGCGATGCGGGCGAACGACGAAGTCGACGACGGCGAACCTCCTGGTACCGGCAGCTCCTCCTGGGGTGGACGAAATCGATGGCGCCCTTCTTCTCCAGAGGCGGCCTGCTCCAGCGCAATTCCGGCGATGCGCTGCTCGCCTTGCTCCGGGAATGGGGTGGAATGATCAGTGAGGTGGTGTGAAGAAATCGAGCGGGGAAGGCCTCTATTTATAGTGGCGAGAGGGGACCGACGGGCGTGGGCTGAGCTCGTCGTAGTCGACGGCACAGAGGACTATAGGCATGGGCGACGGTAGGGGGCGATGCTGTGCTCCCTGGCGAAGATCAACGACATGGTGGCGAGGCGTGGGGCGGTGCTGATCGGTCGGAATGCTGCGGTGCTCTGAGCATGCCCGGCGGGAGTTTTAATGGCGCACAGCGCGAGTGGTCCGCGCGGCGGCAAACGGGCATGTCTGCGGGGTTGCTGGGACGGTGGTGATCACGCGTGCACGCGGCGAGGGCGGCAGGCGGTCTGTGGTCGTCTGTTGAGCATGGCGCATGGGGAGCGCTCTTGGCATGCTTGCAGAGCGGCTTGGGATGGTCTGTGCGTATGGTCCAGGGGCTGGCATTGCTCGCGGCTGGGACAGGGAGTGGCGGTGGGGTGCTAGCTTGCTCCCAGACAAGGTTGGCGAGGCTAGTGTGGCTCATAGCTTGCTGTCGACTATGGGGTGGCAATGGTGCACTCGGCCTGCTCACCATTGATGACAATGGCCAGCTTACAGTAGTGCTAGATATTAGTTAAGGTTGTTAGATGATCTACTAAGGCTAGTGGTGTCCAGAGAGGGAACAAGTTAGGCCAGAATCACTGCACACTATAGTGTTTAGGATTTGTTTGATTTGTATCTGCAAGGTGTTTGATGAAATGGCCGCATGAACTCAAGTTTTGAATTTTGAAATTATTTTTGGTGGGTGTGCTAGGCATGTGCTGGTGAGTCTGTAGATGCTTGGGTTTTGAAAGTTGAGTTGGTTTGAGGGGTTTTTGAAAAAGTGGGATCTTCCCATATGAAATAGATTCAATTGTAAGCTGTCATTTAAACTATGCATTTGAATGTTTCTGGATGATCACAAGGTGGGCCTTGGTACTTTGTTATGAGTACTATCAAGGTGTGCAAAGATCCAAACAAGTTTCTATTAAGTTCTAAAAGTTAGAGATAGCCAAAGTAGGCATGGGAGTTAATTTGGCCAAAGTGACCATTCACTTAATTTGTTTGTTTTGATTTATTTGTCTTTGGGAAAAGTGTGGGGATTGTTTAGATGATGTTTATTTCACCTAAGAATCATTTTACAAGCAAATAAACACATAATCATGGCACTTCAAAAGAATCCAAATTGTAATGCATACACATATGAATGCTTTCCTATTTTTAATTGGAAAAATTTTTGTTAACCCTAATTTTGATGATTAGAGTTTGATGATTCTAGTTTAATATTTTTGGGATGTTACAAACCTTCCCCCCTTAAACAAAATATCGTCTCGAGATTTGAAAAAGGACGAAAAAGATTACCTAGGATTTGAAGAGATCGAGAAACTCCGTCCTGATATGATCTTCGCGCTCCCAGGTAGCTTCCTCTTCTGTGTGGTTGCTCCACTGAATCTTGAGAAACTTGATGCTTCGGGTTCTGGTAGTTTTGAAAGCTTCTTCCAAAATACGAATGGGTACTTCGGGATAGGTCAGGTCATCGTTGATCTCTATAGTCCGATGATCAATATTCTTGAACACTTCGGTCTTCTCCGGGACTTCGAGGCACTTGCGAAGTAATGAGATATGGAACACATTGTGCATGGCTGACATCTCTTCGGGTAGTTCCAATTGATACGAAACTTCTCCTCGATGGTTCAGAATCTTGAACGGGCCTATATATCTGGGGGCTAACTTTCCTTTGAGCTGGAAACGCTGCATTCCCTTCAATGGCGACACTTTCAGATACACAAAATCTCCTATGTTGAAGGCGAGGTCTCTACGTCTCTTGTCGGTGTAACTCTTTTGTCGGGACTGGGCTGTCTTGAGGTGCTCACGAATCTTGTGAACCTTCTCTTCTGCTTCTCGTAGGATATCGGGTCCAAAAATCTGACTCTCTCCTACTTCCGACCAATTCAAAGGGGTGCGACACTTTCTTCCGTACATAAATTCAAATGGGTCCATTTGCAAACTAGCTTGATAATTGTTTTTGTACGAAAATTCTGCGAACGGCAGACGGTATTCCCACTTAGATCCATATTCTAACACACATGCTCTCAGCATATCTTCGAGTATTTGATTTACTCGCTCCGTTTGTCCATCGGTCTGAGGGTGATAAGCGGTGCTGAAATCTTGGCGGGTTCCTAAACCTTCTTGGACTTTCTTCCAGAATCTCGAGGTAAACTGAGTTCCTCGATCCGATATGATGTTATTGGGGACTCCATGCAAACTAATGATTCTAGCTATGTATAACTTCGCTAGCTTCGCACTCTGATATGTGGTCTTGACGGGTAAGAAATGGGCGACTTTGGACAATCTGTCCACTATGACCCAGATAGAGTCATTTCCCCTACTAGAAGTAGGTAATCCGGTGATAAATTCCATTCCAACGGAATCCCATTTCCATTCCGGAATCTGCAATGGTTGCAACAATCCAGCGGGTCTTTGATGTCCTGCCTTGACTCGCTGACATATATCACACTTGGCGATATAGCTTCCTATTTCTCTCTTCATCTTATGCGACCAAAATTGCTCCTTCAAATCCTGATACATCTTTGTTCCTCCGGGGTGGATAGAATAAAGAGTATCATGGGCTTCCTTGAGAAAAACTTCTTTCAACTCAGAATCTGCTGGTACACAAAGGCGTCCTTTGTACCACAGAACTCCTTCTTCATCTTCGGTGAATCCGGGTACTTTGCCTGTACCGATACGACGCTTGATTCCGGCGATACTAGCATTTCCTTTCTGCGCCTCTTTGATCTGACTGATCAAAGTGGGTTGAAGTTCTATGCTAGCCAAAAATCCTTCACTCACTAATTCCATTCGAAAATCTTCCATCTCTTTGTGCAAGCTTGGTTGCTCCTTCAAAATCATGGAGTTCAAGCGACACGGCAATCTGCTACCACATTGGCTTTACCAAGGTGATAGTGAATGTCCAGATCGTAATCCTTGATTAGCTCAATCCATCTTCTCTGTCTCATATTCAGCTCCTTCTGAGTGAATATATACTTCAGGCTCTTGTGATCCGAATATATCTCACAACGATTTCCCATCAGGTAGTGCCTCCATGTCTTCAGGGCTAGAACTACGGCTGCGAGTTCGAGGTCATGGGTAGGGTAATTTTGCTCATGTTGTTTCATTTGTCGAGATAGATAAGATATAACTTTGCCTTCTTGCATTAGCACACATCCAAGACCGATCTTGGATGTGTCACAATACACGTCGAAGGGCTTCGTGATATCCGGCATGATTAAGATTGGGGCTGAAATCAATCTCCTCTTGAGTTCTTGAAAACTCGCTTCACATTTGTCGGTCCATTCAAACTTCTTGTCCTTCTTCAGCAATTGGGTCATGGGTCTGGCGATACTCGAGAATCCTTCTACGAACTTGCGGTAATATCCCGCCAATCCGAGAAATACATGAACTTGGGTTTGATTGGTTGGGGCTTGCCAATCTTCGACATCTTTCACCTTTGCAGGCTCAACGGCAATTCCTCCGGCTGATACAATGTGGCCGAGGAATCCTACCTCCTGTAACCAGAATTCACATTTGCTAAACTTGGCATACAACTGACGCTCTCTAAGGGTTCCAAGAATGGTCCTTAGGTGTAGCTCATGTTCTTCTTCTGATTTGGAATAAATCAGAATGTCATCGATGAAAACAACGACAAACTTATCCAGGAAGTCCATACAAATTTATTCATGAGATTCATAAAATAAGCGGGGGCATTGGTTAGTCCAAAAGACATGACAGTATACTCGTATAATCCATATCTGGTAGTAAAGGCAGTCTTTGGAATATCCTCTGCGTGAATCTTGAGTTGATGATAGCCTGTTCTAAGATCAATCTTAGAAAACACTTTGGCACCAGTCAACTGATCAAACAAATCTTCTATCTTGGGCAATGGGTACTTGTTCTTGATGGTGACATCATTCAACTTGCGATAATCCGTACACAAACAGTTACCTCCATCCTTCTTGTCCACAAATAAGACAGGTGATCTCCATGGTGATGCACTTGGTTGAATCAATCCAATTTCCAACATGGCATCCAGTTGCTTCTTCAGTTCTGCTAGTTCCGACGGGTTCATACTATAGGGTCTCTGGGCTATGGGTCCTGTTCCGGGGATTAGTTTGATGATAAACTCGATATCCCGATCTAGGGGCATACCATGCAAAACATCTGGAAATACATCGGGGTATTCACAGACTATCCGGACTTGGTCAATGGTAGGTTGGGCTATACTCTTGTTGCACTTGAATTGACGAGGTAAGGTTTCAGATATATGCTCGACTAATATTCCAGCGGTGCTGGTCATGGTTATGGCTTTCTTGGCACAGTCAATCAATCCTTTATGTTTGGACATCCAATCCATTCCTATTACTACTTCCAAACCTTTAGTTCCAAGTACTATCAAATTAGCATAAAAATCTATGCCATGGATTCGGATAGGGACGACTTTGCAAATTTGCCTAGCTTTGGTGGTTGAACCGGGGATTTGAACAATCATAACATGCTTCAGTTTGGTTGGTTAATCTTACTAGTGTAGGCAAATTCATCGGTGACAAATGAATGCGATGCACCCAAATCAAACAACACTCTAGCAAGTACTGAATTAACAGAAAACATACCCAGCACGACGTCTGGCGCTTCCTGAGCTTCTTCAGCATGCATGAGAAAAAGACGGCCGTTGCGGTTGAGTGAATTTCCTTGGGCAAACCTTCTTCCGGGCTGAACACGACGCTGCTGCTGAGCTGGGCCATTTGCATTGGGGGCTGTGGTATTCTTCTTGTTGGGGCACTCGTTGGAGTAGTGACCCTTATTTCCACAGTCATAACAAGTCACTTGCGACTTGTCCTTTGCTGCAACAGGCACATCATTGCTTCCAGTCCTTGGGGCAGTGTTGGTGTTGGCGGCAACATTGTTGTTGTTGAACTTGGGTGGGGCACGGTTGAAATTGCCAGAGTTGCCGGGGTTGTTGCGATTTCCTCCGGGCCTCGGGTTTCCACGGTTGGGATAGGTCGAACGGTTCATCGGGGGTCTGTTGGTTCTCGGGGAAAATCCTGGAGATGGGTTAGGGCGATACTTTGGGGTCTGATGGGTTCCTGGCTGATGCATCATGCGACGCTTGCGGTTCTCATTGGCTTGGTTGATCTTTCCTTCCATCTGGATGGCAGAGTCGACAAGGGCTTCAATATCAGCAAAAGGTATATTGACTAACACCGTCTGCATCTCATCATGCAGACCATTCAAGAATCTCTCCTTCTTCTTGGATTCGGTGTCGATCTCATCCGGGGCGTACCTAGCTAATGACAAGAATTTGTCACGGTATTCCACTACGGTCATCCTTCCTTGCTTCAGTTCTTTGAACTCATCTCTCATTCTCTTGATCAAACCCGGGGGCACATGGGTTCTGCTGAACTTGACTTTGAATTCCTCCCAGGTCATCATCTGTCCTCCGGTCATTGCACGAACGCTGTTCCACCATGCTCTTGCATCTCCGGCTAGATAGTGGGTGGAGAACAGAACTTTCTCGTTGGCTTCCACTCCGGCAACTTCCAGGTTATTTTCCATGGTTTGCAGCCAATCATCTGCATCTAGGGGCTCTTCTGACTTAGTGAAAACAGGTGGGTTGGTGTTCTGGAAATTCTTGATCTTAGATCCATGGTTGTCCTGATTTCCTTGGCCTTGATTGTTATGGGCTAGCTAGGCTATCTGCAGAAGGGTGGCTAGGTTGGCTTGACGTTCGGCTCTTTCAGCTTCGCGGTCAGAAACCAACATTTGCAGTATCTGCAACATCGGGTCCGGGGATGAACCACTTCCTCCGCGTGGCATCTGAAGATTGAGATAGATCATGAGAAAAGAGGGAAATTTCTAAGGTTCCGGGACTTTGAAAAGTTTTTAAGGTTTGACTCAGATTTTCTAGCAACTTGCTTTTCACTTATTCATTCATTCATAGCACACGATACAAACACACACCACAAAACAAGAAAAACAGATGGTTTTAAGAACCATTCTGGAAACTACGATACAGTGGGACCGAATACAACTCACTACGCTAGTGCTCAAGTGCTACTACTCCTCGGAGTCGGTGTAGTCATCATCCTCATCATCCTCATCGTCATCGATGAAGGATTAATCATCCTCATCGGTGAAGAAATCCATAGCCTGATCCTCCAGAAAATCATCATCATCGCTGAGATAGGAGTAGGGGTCTCCATGAAGATCCTCTCCAGCATTCTCTCTTTCCTCCAACTACATGTCTCTCTCATGGATGGTCTCCTCCAAATCTGAGATATGGTGGCGAAGACGGGCAATGATGCTCTCCTTCTTGTCGAGCTGACGGCGGCGAGACTTGCAATCCTTCGCTAGCATGGCGATGGTCTGATCCTTCGTCTTGATGATGGCTGACTTGTGATTGGAGTAGTCACGGCAATTGTCCAATTCCTGCTGACGATCGTACATCATGAAGCTAAGGTGGTCCAACTAAGTCTTCAGCTCGGGGTGGTATGGGGCTTCCAGTGGCTGTCCATTAGCATCACGTCTTGGACAAAACTCAAAGCGGGTACCCTTGATCTGGTTGATACTCTTCCCACACAGACGGGCAAGAGCTTCCTGCATGGCCCTGGCAAGTCCATCGAGCCAGTTGTTCTCTCTTAAGGTGAACTAAATTCCCTCGGCAGTGGGAGGTTCAATCTTTCCTCGGAGACGTGCAACAATTAGCCACTGAGATCTTCTCCTCCTTGATCATTGAGCTGATCTCTGAAGAACTCAGGGTGCGGACGCTCTAGAAGTTCCAAAAGCTGGTCCAAATCCCGCTCAAAGATAAGGTCTCCTCCATTCCCCAACTGATAAAATTTGCTGTACTTCACGTCCATCTATAAGAATATAGGATGAGTAAGTTAGTAGAGTGATCAAGTGTGTCAAATTTTATGTATTTTGCAAGAGTTTTTGAGGAACATGAATTTTTATGAAAGAATCAAGGTGATAAGAATGGGAATAAGTTTTTGTAAATATTTGCTTCCTTAGGTTTTGAAACTAAGTTTTTGATTCAAACGTCCAGTCTAACTAGGGTCTCCTATGGTCAGGATGGCTCTGATACCAACTTGTCAACACCCGTATTTTTAATCCCAGATGCCTGTTATGCCATACATCGCAATCCCAGGATTACCATTTTTGCGAGACATAACAGAATTGGATACCATAGTACATCATCCATTACAAACCATACATAAGGTCTTACACAAATAAGGATCTCATGATCCAGTTCTTAATACAACTCAGGCAGCGGAATACGTAATAATAACGGTAGCATAGGCGAAGCTCCATCTTCGGGGTCACAGGCAATGCTGACGATGGGAGATGATCCTAGTTGTCGTAACCTTCCTGGGGTCCATCATCCTGGTACTCCTCTTCATAGTCTGGCCACGGGAATAGCCAGGGACAAAGCCATGAGTACTCTTTAAGTACTCGCAAACTAATACTAACAGTTAAAGGGGTTTTTGTAGTAGGACACTAAGCTCTAGGGTTGTTTTGCAAAAAAGCCAGATTTACCTCTACTAAGTTCAGAGCAAGAAAAGCTAGTTGAAATTTTATAATACCTAAGTGGGAACTTGTATTTCATATCACAACTCTGTTGTGGTCAAGTCAAAATCTCAATCCATTTCACAAGTCATTTTGAAAACATCTGACGGGGGAACAGTATGGCCACTCCAACTTTCCATAACCGCGGACGCGGCTATTCGAATAGTTTGACACTCTGCAGAGATTGTACACTTTCATCAGAATATTCGATACATCCGTCAGGAACAAATCCTGAATTCACCATACTCAGTATGCGGATAATCAATCCTAACCTTTCAATTACACGCCCTAGTATAAGCACCTCTCCTGTGAGTTTGGCCTCCCAACCATGACCAACTGTCATCTTGGGTACTGCACATGTGGAAAATCTTCACAAGGTAGCCTCAGCTCAGACCTTGGCCGTGAGGGAACCAATACTAAGGTATATAAGTTTCCAGTCAAGCCCTACCCAATTCTCGGGTATTGTGGTTGTACGGTAAAATTGGAATGGTATCGCATGCAGACAACCATCAGTTTTATAAAGGGCTAAGGCTCATGCCTCAAAATTTTCATCATCCAATTCATCTGGTGTTCGGAAACACATGTCAAAACATCTCAATAGAACGATCCATCATTCCAAGGTTTTCATAACCATTTTTCCATCAAGTATTCCCATCTAAAGTTGATCAAGTTTTATGCTTAGCACTAGCATCTACAAGTGGGGGTAAGTACTAATGAGGGGTGGTAAACTAGTGGAGTTAAACTAAGTTCAATCTCATGCCTTAGGATGACATAAAGATTATCTAGCTTAGGCCAAGTTTTATGCTCTTTATGCAACCTTCAATTATCTTTCTAATATCTACAATTTACTCAAGTAAACTCTAAGTAAGAGCTTTGATAAAGAAATAAAGTATAAAGCTTGCAAGTAAAACTAGGATTGGGTATCATCAAATTTGTCTAACCAAGCATGCTTAGTGCATGTGTTAGTTTGCTCAATCAACTAGTAGTATTAGGCTTGCAAGGTTAATATCTTGAATATGTCAACTTGATTAGTAAGGCTTGCTAAAGTAGAGTATCTTGCAAGTGTTAGCTTGCCTTGTGCAGAGCAGTGGTTGAAGTTCTCCTCGGCTTCTTCTTCGTAGTATCCTCCTTCCTCCTCGTATCCTTGGTCGGTACTAGCGTCTATGAATAAATACGAGGTACACAATCACCAAACAATACTTAACTACTTTCAATCATCACACAAAGGTGTTCTATAGATGATCTAGCATCATCACTAATATCACAAGAATAAAGCATTTGTCTTATTTATTTATTTTTAGAAAAGTAATTTCTACTCATTGAAAAACTACTTAAGATTTAATATTCTCCAAACCAAACATGGGATCATGTTGACACATGTCATCACCACATATTTCAGTTGGGAATGTGATTTAAAGTGGTGTCACAATTTAATAAAGTTTGACCTTTTATTTTAATTAAATAAGTGACTAGAAATGTCTATGTGGCATTATTTTATTAGTTGAACATTATTTCTGTAAGTAAACCCATATGTTTTTATATATTCTGAAAGGTATGATCAAATGTGATTTTTGAGAGTTGGAATCAACTCAAAAGCTATTATGGTTGAAATTTGAAAAATGTTTGAATGTAGAAAAGCTTCTGCCTTGTTATTTTTACCAAGGTTGATCTATAGATTCAAATGATTTGAATCCAACGGGCTTGGATTAAGCATTTCAATATCTTTCTAACAAAATTGGTTTCATTCAATTTGGTTCACTGAATCGAGCTGGGTTGATTTTTGAAACTAGGTACATAACTATGTTTGAACTTAAAAAGAAAAAGCTAAATTCAAACGAGTGGGCTGCGCGGGAAGGGTTATTGGGCCGGCCTAGTGGCACTGCGCGGCGCGGGGCGCAACTGACATGGCGGTTCTACCGGTCAGTGACTCATTAAACGCGAAGCCGTACGGGGCGATGTGGTGTGTTGGATTAGAAGTAAGATCACCGACTGAGGGTAGTCATCGACGATGAACATGTCATCGGCGAGTTCGAACCCTAGCGGCTCAGTGGGGGTCGTCGGGGGCTCACTGGGGCTCAGGTGAAGGTCGGCGATGCGGGCGAACGACGAAGTCGACAACGGCGAACCTCCTGGTACCGGCAGCTCCTCCTTGGGTGGACAAAATCGACGACGCCCTTCTTCTCCAGAGGCGGCCTACTCCGGCGCAATTTCGGCGATGCGCTGCTCGCCTTGCTCCGGGAATGGGGTGGAACGATCAGTGAGGTGAGGGGAGTGAGGTGGTGTGAAGAATTCAAGCGGGGGAGGCCTCTATTTATAGTGGCAAGAGGGGACCGACGGGGCGGGCTGAGCTCGTCGTGGTCGACAGCACAGAGGGATATCGGCGTGGGCGACGGTAGGGGGCGGTGCTGTGCTCCCCGGCGAAGCCTAACGACGTGGTGGCGAGGCGTGGGGCGGTGCTGATCGGTCGGAACACTGCGGTGCTCTGAGCGTGCCTGACGGGAGTTTTAATGGCGCACAACACGCGTGGTCCGCGCAACAGCGAACGGGCATGTCTGCGAGGTTGCTGGGACGGTGGTGATCACGCGTGCATGCGGCGAGGGCGGCACACGGTCTGTTTGTCGTCTGTCGAGCGTGGCGCACGGTGCGCTCTCTCGGCATGCTTGCAGAGCGGCTTGGCATGGTCTGTGCGTGTGGTCCAGGGGCTGGCATTGCTCGCGGCTAGGACAGGGAGTGGCGGTGGGGTGCTAGCTTGCTCCCAGACAAGGTTGGCGAGGCTTGTGTGGCTCATAGCTTGCTGTCGACTATGGGGTGGCAATGGTGCACTCGGCCTGCTCACCATTGATGACAATGGCCAGCTTACAATAGTGCTAGAGATTAGTTAAGGTTGTTAGATGATCTACTAAGGCTAGTGGTGTCCAGAGAGGGAACAAGTTAGGCCAGAATCACTGCACACTATAGTGTTTAGGATTTGTTTGATTTGTATCTACAAGGTGTTTGATGAAATGGTCGCATGAACTCAAGTTTTGAATTTTGAAATTATTTTTGGTGGGTGTGCTAGGCATGTGCTGGTGAGTCTGTAGATGCTTGGGTTTTGAAAGTTGAGTTGGTTTGAGGTTTTTTTGAAAAAGTGGGATCTTCCCATATGAAATAGATTCAATTTTAAGCTGCATTTAAACTATGCATTTGAATGTTTCTTGATGATCACAAGGTGGGCCTTGGTACTTTGTTATGAGTACTATCAAGGGGTGCAAAGATCCAAACAAGTTTTTGTTAAGTTCTGAAAGTTAGAGATAGCCAAAGTAGGCATGGGAGTTAATTTGGCCAAAGTGACCATTCACTTAATTTGTTTGTTTTGATTTATTTGTCTTTGGGAAAAGTGTGGGGATTGTTTAGATGATGTTTATTTCACCTAAGAATCATTTTACAAGCAAAGAAACACATAATCATGGCACTTCAAAAGAATCCAAATTGTAATGCATACACATATGAATGCTTTCCTATTTTTAATTGGAAACGTTTTTGTTAACCCTAATTTTGATGATTAGAGTTTGATGATTCTAGTTTAATATTTTTGGGATGTTACACTCTATGTCCTTGTTGATAGTAAAATGGTGTATATATTTGATTCTTGATTCTCTTACAAGGAAAATGATAAATCTGTTTTAGATGGAATTATTGAGTGGTTGGTTAATGTGATGATATTCCCTAATGGCTTCTGTGCATAAGACTGCCATTGTGGTGTCTCCATTTTGGAAGGTGCATAGTGGTAGAGCTTGTGTGCATGATTTGTTGTTAGCTGGATTGACAAGACAAGATTGTGGTTGGTCATGATAAGTATTCTTTAAGTGATAGGTTGGAATATAAATTGAGTGATGATACTTGCAACTAATTGATTCCTAGACTTCCTTACTAGGGAAATGATAAAAATGTCTTATTTGAATAATCTTGATGACTAGCTAATGTGGAAACTATCCTCTGTGGCTTCTGCTGCCCTGGGCTGTTGCTGTGGTGCTTCCAATCTTGGAGTGTGCATAGTGGTAGCCCAAGTAGCATGATTTGCTATTGGGAATCACTACAATTATGTAGTTGATGTTGAAAAAATAAAGATTTAGCTCATGATGCAAAAGGCTGAAGCTTTACTTGTGTTGTACATGATCATATATAATTGTTTCCTTGCAACTGATTTGGCTAGTCTCTGTGTACAAACTTTGTGGCTACTATAGCTAGGCTATGCTGTTGTGGTACCTCCCTAGAGTATGCACAACAAAATATATCCTTCTACAGATTTCTATAAAGCTTGTTTGGCAAAATTAAATCATGGGCAATTTCCAAGGATGCAAAGGCTAAGGCTGGTTTGGTAGATTAAGTATGGAGTTGTATGGATGGATTCTCCTTAGCTCTAGGATGATCTAGCATAGCAATTCTATGATAACTAAGAGCTCCTCTCCCTATATGATTAGCTCCCTTGAGTTGATAAGGACTGATACTACATAGATCTAGTACCACCTGTTGTTTGTGTATGATCTACGGACTGTTGGAAATCTTGATTTGGCCTGTGATGCAAAGTCTGAGGTAAAAGTGATAACATAAGTATATATGCTGTAGCACTACGTTTTGCTCCTATGATGATTTTATACTCCATTTGAGTATAAGTCTGAGGAGATGATTATTTTACACCTAATCATGCTTGGAACTGGTATGAGTAAATATTATGTATGGTTGATAATGGTGCAACCTTTTGTTGTTGTGGAAGCTATGCTCTGACTTGTGGTCCTTGGTAGAACTTGTTCCTTGTTGCTTCTTGATATGCTCCTTCTTGTTTGACTGGCTGGCTTCTTGTGCTTTTGGCCTACTCCTTATGATTCTGACCTCCTCCTGGTGCTCTTGGATGGCTTCCTCAAGTAACCAGGGCACTGGTGCTGTGGTGATGATGTACTATGGGGTTTTGGTGCTGAATCTACAAACTCTGGGGTGTAGAGATTACATGTATGGTTGATATAAGCTGTGTGCATTTGCTGTTCTTGCTATGGTGCAGACAGTTCAGTATAGAACTCACTCTGCTACGGCTGTGTACTTATCTCTCTCTCTCACGACATCCCCTGTGTTGACAACACATCCACATGCAACTGTATGTGAGCTGCTTGTGTGTTCGCCTCACTCAAATGGATCAAATCAAGTAAAAACTGGATCTTTTGCTGGTGATTACTGTTTGGCTTTTACCTTTTACTGAATTGGTGAAACTTGCCCCCCCATTTTTAATATGCTCAATGATGTGACAAGCAATGCATCACATTGCATTACTAATAGCAAACTAATTAACACTAACCCCTCTCTTTTTGTCTTTTAGTATTTGTTTACAGGTATCGAGAAAGAATACAGGAGGTCAAGTAGATAGGAATTCTAACTTAGGTTTTTATCTATTGTAATCTTCTTTTTTATTGTAACCATAATGTAACACTTCTATATTTTATTAAAGCTTTTCCTTTTCTTTATTTGTAGTTATTCATCTATGTAAAGACTTTGAATTTTCTTGTATTCATTAAATCTTTGTTTTATTGAACAAATATTTCTTCATATTTGTATTTCTCTGATTTCCATCAATCTGTATGACTTCTACTTTTTTATTTAATGTATTGTACTTTATCTTTATTCTTTTTAAAAGAATAATGTAATACTTCATGTATCCTTTTATTATAAATAATTCTGTTATATCCTTGTTGTAATCATTTCTTTTTATTCCTTTATTATAAAAGGATAATGTAATATACATTTATTCTTTTAATAAGGAACTCTTCTATTTGTTCCATTATTGCAATTCATTTTCCATTTTATTTATTCATTTAATTATTTTATTATAATCTTTTCTTTATTCTTTTATTTTGAAGGAACATTGTAATGTTGGATTTTAAGGATCTTTATACTTTTATTTATAATACTTGAATTTGTATTATTGTGAATAATTAGTTATAAGTCAAATTTCTCCCCTCATAACTCCAGAAAACAATAGAGGTCATGTCAAAATTCATCTCACTCCCCTTCTAATAACACTAAACCTAATTCACCGGAGTGAGAATTCTGATCACTCTAGTCTTTTAATTTGGCGAAACATTTACCCGGATTTTTAGATGCATGCATGCGGATGCACAAAATCCTAAATCTACCTTCGTTTAGTCCTAAATGCTGGGATGTTACATGTGGCCCACCTATAGCTCCGCCCTCTCACCTATATCTTCTCCTTGAAACCCTAATATAGGGGGAGCGACCATAGAAAGATTCCTCCGCCTCTGCGGGGTGGAAAACACAGAGAGAGAAAGAGCTCTCCGGCAGACAGATTTCTACCAGAAAAAATTCCTTCCCGGAGAGGGGAGATCGTCGCCATAAACACCATCATCAAGCTAGAATTCATCAGGATCAACATCATCATCATCATCCACACCATCATCTCCACCAGCACCATCATCATCACTCCATCCCACTGTAACAATTGTGTTGAATCTTGCATAGTTCTTAGGGGAAACTTTCCCGGTGTTGACTACTATTGTAGTTTATGCTTGTGAGTGCAACCATTGGATTATTGTTTATGTTCAGATTGTTATTCATCACCATATCATCTTTGATCTTGATCCATATGATGTCTCGTGAGTAGTTCATTTAGTTCTTGAGGACATGGCAAAAGTTATGTTGTTAGTAGTGGATTTGTGTTGCGATATTATTCAATGGTTTAGTATTTAAGTTTGGTGCTATTTTTCTAGTGGTGTCATGTGAACGTCGACTACATGATACTTCACCATTTATGGGCCTAGGGGAATGCATTGTGTATTTGGATACTAATTGTGGGGTTGCCGGAGTGACAGAGACCTGAACCCCCGTTAGGACACCATTGCACAAGGGAGCGTAGGATCTCAGAGTTTAAGTCTGTGGTTAGGTTTATACCTTAATTGATTTCTTGTAGTTGCGGATGCTTGCAAGGGGTTTAATCACAAGTATGTATTAGTCCAAGTAAGGTCGGTACATTAGCACAGGTTCACCAACACAACACTTACCAAACCAAAGAAGACTACTCAGCTATATGAAGCGAAAGCACTTGACAGAATTCCCATGTGTCCTCGAGAACGTTTGGTGCTCATAAGTATTTCCACTGGCTTGTCCTTTGCTAAGAAAGGATTGGGCCACTTGCTGCAATTGTTTGTTGTCTTCATTACTTGCACTTTATTTCTTTGCTTTATCAGAAAACCCCTAAAAATCCATTTGCTAAGTATTTACAGAGATTTCCTGCTCCATACCACTAGTCAACACCTTATGCTCCTCGTTGGGATTAACACTCCTATTTATCGAAAGTACTACGATACACCCCCTATACTTGTGGGTCATCAACCGTTAGCAAGTCCCGCCATAGAGCAACTGGACTACCAGGGGTGCCCCCAAGTGGCACCCCCGGTTTAGCCTCCGTCCTCGGCAACATAAGCCCGGGTTAACCCCGACCAGAGATAGTGAGGAGATGCCTCTTGGGGCATCCCTGATTGACATGGTTATGATCTATCAGGTCCCTATGATTATTTACCCTAGGCGCATAAAATTTATGGCCCATTAAATCCCAACAGAGTCCAAGAGGCACCCGACGAATAAAGACTTTCCTTACCTGTTAAGGAATAATCAAGAACCAACATAGAGTTTGCAATGTAAACATAAACTTGTAACCCCTCTGGCTATGGATCTAGGACCCAACCTCTCATATAAAGGCTGGGAGGACCCGACGGAGAGGGCACCTTAGTTTTCCTAAAATTCTCTATAATTTAGATCGCAACTAGCAAACCGACGATCATCGAAGAAACTCGCGGAAACTCTACAAATTTGGAAGATTTGGCTGATCTATATGTTAGTCTCTCTTTCGGCTCGATCTCCCAGTCAAGACTACATCGCATCCTAAGTTCATCTAGCATAGTTCCTGATGAAGCCGAAGAAAGCGTCGAATCTGGAATCAAGAGAGGGGAATCATACTGTGGCACCCCAGATTTAAGGTATGAGAATACCCGTTATGCATGCAATTCACGTTCCTATGATCAGTGAGCCATGAGCATAACCGACTAGTATCATTACATCATCCATAAAGTAACGAGTACAAACTTACGAAGTGTCCATTATTGCAATTACAACACAGATAGCGGAAGTCTTCAGCGCAGAGCCCATGCCTTAACCTACAGGCAACTGACTGGGAAGACGGCCTATCTCGCATAGACGTCGGCACCTTCGTTCCTTCTTAACATCTGCAATCTAGCCAAGTAAATAGCTAGGGGCAATGCCGGTGAGTACTTTGAATGTACTCGCAAGCCACCGAGTCAATGGTAAGAAGATAATGCATATTTTGGGGCGGTGTCGAGAAAGCTCTATACTAGAGTTGTTTTTGAAATACCTAAAAATGGCATCTCTATATCTTTGTTGAAAAAGAGTTTTTATAAAATATGCCTCCTTTTTGAAAATCCGGACATCTCCACATCCTTGTTAAAAATATTTTTTTTGAAAACGTTTTGTTGTAAACCCTTTTTGAAACCCTATCGACCATCTCTGGTCAAAACCAACTTAATCTTTATCTTTCTCATGACCAATTCACAACTTATCCGAAGGGTAGTCCTAGCACTTGCCATTCCAACCGTCCTTGTCCGTGGACACGGCTATTCGAATAGATTAGTCTCTGTAGAGTTTGTGCACTTTACCCACAAGAATCAATACATCCGCCGGGATAAAACCACGGCCTGCTACACACGGTAGACAGGGGCTCGGATAATCAAACTTACGCTTTTCATTTGTCCATCCCTAGCAATGACAAATTTTCCTTTTTGGGTTGTTCTCTCCGGTACGAGTATGGGGTACGATGACCCTGGTCCTTCCTCCTGTACTGACCCCTACCTCCAGACCGAAGTCTGACCGGTAGCAATAGTGACAATCTTCCATCCGTACTACCTAAAAGCATACCGTCCGCGAGAAACCCAATTGTTGCACCAGTGCCTTACCCTACATGTAGCCTGGATTTCAGGGGATTTCCCCCCTTTAGCAAGTACGAGCAGCCCCGGCTAAATATCACAAACTACGAGCTATGCCCCAGCGTCTGGGGTAATGTGGCTGCATGGGTAAAATTGTTCCGAACATTGGCTTAGAACATCCCTTCTCTTTCTCTTGCTTGACTTTTTCTTCATCCACCTCATATCTTCTTTTAGTAAAACGTCCACTCAGAAATGATGCCTCTTTCTAAGGGTTTTGTTTTGAAAACTTTGTAGTAGGGTATAACCCAAAATAGTTTTATCATTGAAAATCCGTGGGTTCCAAGAGGGGAGATGCTAATCATATTAGCCTCGTTCTAAGGGGTAAAGATAGGTGTAAATAGGGTAGGTGTCCAATGGACACCTATTCATAACTTGGAGGAGCCAAGTTACTAACGTATGTTTATTTGAATCAAACCTTGCCTTTGATCATGCAATTTATAAACGAGATATAAAACAATTGAGAAACGTGAGTAGGGAAATACATGAGTTCAAGAATGGTGGCTTGCCTGTGACCAGCGAGAAGTCACTAGACGGCGTTAAATAACCATAATACCAATAATATCAATAATAAAGATAAACTCGATGCTTCCTTCTTCTCGGTGTCACACAATCGCAACTATCACAGTTATCGAGCATACATGCAAGCAAACCATACACCAATCAATACAAGGCATACAAGCATCAAAACATACAGTAAGTAAAGGATAACTACAAGATATAGATCTGTAGGATGTTGGTGGTTTGATTTGATTGGATTGGGAGAAGATTTTGGAGGCATTAGGGAAAGGATCCCTTTTGATTTCTCGTATTGGAACTACCTAATAGAGGGGCTTTTGAACAAGGGCTTGATCTGTATGATACCATTGTATAAGAATGATACCATCAGATAGGTATTGATAAAATGAAGCCAACAAAAGTGGTTTCACTATTTTATCAATTTCCTAGGATATATAATGGATTTTATAGTGGATAAAAGTCTAGTTTTAGGAAATAATTCACCAGAACTTCTCTGGAGTTCCAAAAATTATTTCCTTGGGTGATCAGGTAGTATTTGATGGACTAAATCAAGAGGAGTTGGAATCTCCTCAAAAAAATTACCAGAATGCCCTTGAGAAATTCCCAAAAGCAGTATTGGCTGGGATTTGTCTTTTTCATAAGATTTATTTTGCAGCAGATTTTTAGTTGATTCCAAGGACACATGTTAGGTACTAAGAATACCTTTCAGTAGAAATTGGAGTCAACCATTTTGGAGTTACAGAGATACTTTAGTTATTTTATTTGTGAGTAATCCATGCACAGAAGAGTTTAGTTCACTAAAATTCAAAAAGGACTCATAAAATTATGAGCTGTTGGATTTGCGAAGGTATGGTTATGTGTGTCTACTGGGAGTTGGTTTTAGGTCAAAACCTCACTTGGTTTGACCTAGGGAATTTCCTCAAGGCAGAAAGGGCTTTGTTTTGTTATTTTTGCTACCAGCAAGTAAGAAACAAAATACAGTGGGACCAGTGGGGTTTGAAAGGTATGGCTTATACCTTTCTGTACAAATTGGATTTAATCCATTTGGGGTTGTCAAAATACCTAGGGAAAATATTTATTATTCTGGAGAGATCTGAGTATATGATTTATCATATTTAATTTAAACAACATTTTGGTCCAGATATGGGTCTGCATGTTAGAGAAAAGGTGTATGCTTGGGTGGAAATTTAGATCTGGCCAAAATTTGGGGTTTTACTATTTTGTTTGGATTTAAACCAAGTGCTAATCCCAGATATGATATTTTAAAGAAAAGAAAAAGGAGCTGCGATCAACGGGCCAGATCTGCCAGAGGGGTGGGCCGTCCAGGAGGAATCGGTCCAGTGGCGGCGACGTGGACGCGAGCGACGCCTAGCCAGCTGTGGCCCAGCAGCTGGCCCGCCAGGCGAAGGGGCATCGAGCACTCCTGGCCGTCGGATCTGGCTAGATCTGACGGACGTGAGGCATCATTTCCACGGGGCTGGCTGGCCGGTGAGGGAAACCCTAGCTGGTCAGGGAGGAGACGGAGGAGCTCACCGAGGGATCGGGGGAGGCCGTGGAGGCGACTGGTCGACACGGTTGACGACGGCGAGTCCGGGGATGGGCGGCGCGAGATGTTTTGGTGTCAGGAGGGTGCTCATGCGAAGACGTCCGATAGGGAGCTCGCCGGTGCCTGTAGGTCAACAAAAAGAGCACTTAGAGCATTAGTGAGGGGAGGGGAGCTCGATGGGTGTCATGCAAAGAGAGATATTGAGAGGGGGAGGTGCTTTGCTCGACTTTGTGCGGGAGGCCGAGAGCATCTTTGTCTCCTTCTCTCGAGCAGGGTAGGGCAGGGAGAGGGAGAGGGGCTCTGGGGAGGAGAGTGGAGGGAAGAGGGGGCAAATGAACTGGAGGGGGAGTGCTGTACTGGCCTGCAGCCTTATAAACAAGAGAGGGAGGGGGCAAGGTCCATTTGGACATGGACAAGGTGGGGGCTGTCCATTGGGCGAGAGAGGCGGTGCTGGGGGTGGTGTGGGGCCTGCAGCTCGACCAGAGAGGGGTGAGGGTAGTGGTGGCTGTGGTTACACAAGTTTTAGAGGGTGGGATGGGACATGACCTATGTCTCCCTCTTAAACAAGCATGTGGGACAAGGGGTGTGGGGTCTGCTATAGTGCTGGTCGACCAGAGGTTAATGATGATGCTAGAGAGAGAAGTGCTGGGGAAGATTGGGGTTGGTTTGGCCTTTGTTTGAATCAAGGCTTGATGGTTTTTACAAATTTGATCAAATGAAGGCTTGTGAAGGAAGTTACAAAAGTTGCATTGGACAAAGTGTGTAAATGGTACTGGTAGATAGATGGGGTCAAATAATCTCTCCATGATTTAAATGGGATTTTTCTGATGATTATAATCCCATTTAAATGCACTTCTTCAAATGGTGCAGAAGTAAATTTTCGAAGCAAAAATGATATTTTTACATTGGACAAGCTTGGTTATTGAGGTGAGATGGTCCTAAATACCATAAAACACATTGTAGAATTTTATTGGGATTTAATGAGGTGGAAAAGTATTTTTAGGGAATTATTTCTTGTTTCTGCCATTTAAGAAAAAGGGAAAAAATAAATAATAAAGTATCTAAAAAATATTTATTTTTGAGTTGGAGATATGGGATACGAGATGGAGAACTCAATTATGCATTGAGTTGGCAAAGTTATTTTGAGAGAAACAAACTTGCCTTTATAGACAAGGATTTTGAGAAATTGGTGGGTAAAAGAAATAAAATAGTTTAATAATCCAAATAATTGTGAGAATTATTTGGGGATGCTTATATACAAGGTAGATGATGTAAACTTGATGTAGGCACCAAGGTTCACCTTGGCGTTGAAGAAAAGTGGTGAAAAGGATGGAAACTAGATTCAGGGAGGATCTAGGGTTTTGTTATTCTCATGCCATCTAAACAAGGATGGATTAGGGAGCTCAGAGCTCACCTTGGTACAAGGGATATATGGATGGATAGACAAAGTTATAAAGATGATCATGGAATCAAAGGTTGAGCTTGGTTGGATTTGAGGTGGTTTTGGAGTGATGGCAAACTTCGTTGAAAATAAGGCTGCCATAACAGACACATCTGTTAGCCTCCTAAACCATGTGGGTTTAAGAAGCACAGGGCTCCAATGGAAACAGGTGAAATGGGGGTTGATAGCCCATGGTTAGTATATCATAACCATGTCAGGAGTTGGTCAAGGGGAGGTGGCATACATATGTGGGCTTCTGCCAAAGTAGGCAAGATGATAAGATTTGCAGAAAAGATTAATATCTTGACTACAAAACCATCATGGATGAGTGGGAATTAGAAAGGCTTAGCCAAGGGCAAGAGTGGGCCTTGGTAGTACTAAAGATGTACTACAAGATGGTTCAAGTACATTCTCAAGAATGCACATAGATTAAAATGTAGAGCTCTAAAGATTGAATTTAGATAAGAAATCCATACACAACCATTTTGGAAGATTTGGAGATTTTGACTAGAGTGCAAGTGTAGAAGCTTTTGGGAGGATACTAGGTTCCAAACTCGTGATCATGGAGATGAGGTTGAGGTATTAACTAAGTAGATATGATTCATGCTTAGAGTGGGTCTCCACCGAGTTGGAAACCATCCAGAGGGATTATCCTTGGATTGATCTGAGCATGAGGGGAGGTGGTTACCTTAGTGTCTTAGGATAGATCTAGACTTGGATGCTTGATTTGAGATTGATGATAAAAATCAAGGATTGGGTCCTAAGGGATGAGCTACTAGATTAGCTCACTCTAGTTCCTAAGCAAACAAGGCAATCAACAGACCAAGGCAATTCATCAGACAGCAGATCAAGGCAATTCATCTTATTACTTATCTAACTCCTACTAGGGTTACCATCAAGCCTAGATTGAGGTAAGGATGGGTATTTGAAAGGGGTTTTGCTTTGAAGTAAGATAAGTACCATCTTGGTATCCCTACCAAGATTGAGATGAAAAGGATTTTAATCAGGTTTTGGGAAAACCTAGGGATAAGGGTAGTTGAAGGTTCTATCTTGAAAACATTAGGAGAGTATATATATGTCTCCATAGTTTTGGAAAATAGAGACTAGTAAAGTATTTGGTTGAGTCAAAGTCATCTTGGCTCAGGTTTTGAAATGTCAGAACATTTGAGAATATGGAAGATGAGCCAAGACATCTCTTTTGTAAAAATAGTTTTTGTAAACTAGTGTTGAGATGAGGAGTACACAACTAATACACAAGCAGTTTCTTGGGCACAAGCAAACAAGTATGCACACACTACAAGGAAAATTTTTTGTTCCCCCTGATTTTTGCCTTCTGGACATTTAATCAGGGTTGCTGAAATTGGGATGTTATAGACCTTTCCCCCTTAAAATAATCTCGTCCAGAGATTAGGGAGGAGTAGGGTTGGGGTGATAACATCCGCTTGACAATTTCAGTGGTGGAAGTTATAAGGCTCTAATAGGTTTTGGAGGAACCCAACGTGGTTAGTCATGGGTTGGAGCTGAGTGGATTTGGGTCGGGCGGTCTAGGTTCAAACAATTGGAAAAGACGCAGTCTTTTACCCTTAGGACAAGTCTAGGTAGGTTCGGCGTTGACGGGGTACATCCTTCTTTATTTTCTTTCTATAGATACTTTTCCTATTACAATTTGTGAGGGCCTTTGATATGAATTTAATTAGGCTAAATTTCATAAACTTATTATAGAATGCATTACTATTAACTAATGAGATTTTATTCTCATTAATACATAATATTAAGGCAACTTTTATATTTAGTGATCCTTCATAAGTATTTGAAACATAAAGTTCTAAGTACTAATAGGGTTTGAAATTATAAATGCTTACCCTAGGGTTTTAGGGTTCTTAATACATTTATATTCTTTTGTTGATGTGAATAAAAAATAATGGCTAAACATATTGTCTTTATGTTTGTGATCATTATTCATATCACTCTTTTAAATAATAAGGTTATTTTCTAGAATGTCTTATGAGGAAGAATTAATTAAGATAGTTCCTAAGCACATGTGATCATGATAGTTGGAAATGACAAAGATGTGCTTAAGTGATTTGATATAGGAAAATATTCCTATGAAGCTTTGTGTAATTAAAATGATAGATCAATCAGATGAAATGGATATTATGTTTGGTTAAAGATTTAGGGTTTAGTGTTTACCAAGAATTCCTATCTTCCATAATTCACAATCCTGGACTTCTAATTAAGGAATTCCTCTCCTAGATATATTACTTCTCTATATCAATCATCATGTGCTAACATGATGAGATTTTCTTTACAGAAATATTCTTAACCACCTTTTATTCTTTTAAACCCATTGATAAATCCAATGAGCTTTCCACTAAAGCTTTCATAATTTTCTCATATCCATACTTGGTTAAACCAACTACTCTACTGCTGATAACCTCCAATCCAACAAGTAGTTACTTCTAACTCCCTTCATATTCTTCCATAACCATCCCCCACTAATATTACTCTAGTAGATGGATATGTCAAACTACTCTCCTCAAAAGATTACTATTCCTTAAGAAGAATAACACTTCTTCAATAACTCCATGCTACTCTAGCATCATCTTGATCATACTATCTTGTCTCTACTCATATCCAGTATCTCATACTCCAACCTCACATTATATTAATGTGACTTGTCATGGCTATCTTAGGATAACATATCTATACTAGGGTTCCAATCATGTTCTATCCACCAATGTCACTTATACATGATGTAAGCATTCAATCTTGGTGACTAAGGCATGATCATTATAATTCTTTGATCATATATGGCTTAGTTTTACAGTTGGCTAATCAAAGTCTCATCAATACAACAGTACAGTTGTATTATAATTATTTTCTGTTTAGCTGTATTGGATTAAGAGATATAATTCATTAACTATACCTACTTGATCCAATAGGACTACTCATGGTAACTATCTTCAATATTCAACCTGGGAATCCTCTTTGTTACCACATATATCTTTATTTCAAATAACCCTTCTATCCATTCAGGAGTGAGTTAACTCCATCAGCTATCATAGTGATCTTATTCTCTTCCAACACTCCCATCCTATAGATGATACCTAAAACTAGCATTACTATTTACCTCTTCTTACTTCTTATCTAAAGGACTGAAGTGAATGCTATGATAAGGACAATAGTTGATAGGTCAAGAATTGGTGAATCAATAGTTGATTACTCAACATTGATGAACAACAGATATTAGAATAAGATTCAATAGAGATGATAAGGATTGATATGGAAAGAAAGATATATGGTGAATGATATTTGAATTGATTTCCCTCCTACTCCATATAACTAAAGAGTTAGGGTTAGGTATTACCATGATACTCATGGTATAAGCAGATGAGATTAAGATATAGTTGTTACATTCTTATTACTTAAGTTATATTTATAACTTGGTATTCATGAGTTGTGTAATGAATACTGGGATATGATTACTTAAGGATAAAATATAATCCATTAAGTAATGAATTAGGGTTTAACATTTATTACATTTGATATACCCTTAGATCAAATCTCCCTTACCCAAAATAAGGTTTTAGCAAAGGTCATATTGAAACTTATCGCAGTCAACTTGATGATCCACTTCAATTCCATCAAGTTGAGAGAAGCTTCAAACACTTTGACTGGTTTTTTTATTTAAAAGCATGAAAATTATTCGGATTTTCTATGCATGAATGCAATTCACATATCTGGGTTCATCTTATTTCTAAGCTGTAATGCTGGGATGTTACAGACTCTCCCCCTTAAAATAAACTTCGTCCTCGAAGTTCGTATACTCTCACGTTTCGGAGTAAGGAATTGTCTTGCATTGATAAAGATATGTCTCAACTCCATGGTAACCTCAATGGGAATAATTGTAATACTCCATATCCAAATCTTTTCCTGGAATTCCTACCCTACTTGGCAATTTTAATCCTGTTATCTCCAATACTCCAAAATTCCTTCTACTTTACTCCCTTAGGAATATTTCCTTTTTATACAATTCTTTAATTGATGTCTCTTATCTAGTTCATTTTCCTAATTAGGTATCCTAATCCAACCTTTTTACTTGATCTACGAACTTCCTTACTATACTGTGTAAGGTATAGGGAGTCTCACTAAAACGTGGTTTTAAATTTTTATTATCCAATAGTTATAGTCAAAAGAATAATATTTGATTTATCATTGTATGAGTTGTACTGGTAGTCCTTCCGAAGATTGGATTTGAACACATTTATTCCATACCCATCGGAATTTCTTATTCTCTACACATGCCCAATTAGATGTGCTTTATTACCTCTTAAGGATCACTTAAGAGTTGTTTCTTCTAGAATTAGTCTGTTAGGATTAATCTTTTATCACCCGAAGTACTTCTTTAACTTCCATTGGTTAACTACCTCAAGGTTTGATACTACTACCTTGAAATAAACTCTGATCTTTCATCCAGACATACTTCAGAGAGTACCTTTCTGATGGTTATATTTTGACCTTATGAAAATAAGGCTTGCTATTGTTATAAGTTAGTCCTTCTTATCCAACCTTTATTTGGAAAGTTAAATAACAATACTTCCAAAAATTGTTTACTCTCCCCTTAGGGTTTACTAATGGTCTCTAAATTGTCTATATAGTAACCATTGCCTTAATAACTAGAATGTAGGGCTTTGTCTAGCTTATACTTCACCTAGTTAGGGTTTTATGAAAGATTGTATGGTGTATCCACACTTGTGTGGATCTCCGAAGTGAATCTTTCAGCATTAATAGTCTTACTTACTATTTGGACATTTTTGCTTTGATAGTTCAATTTTCACGAAGAGTCTCGAAAGACGGTCACTTAAATTTTATACTCCTTTAGATATTACTTAGCTTAGGCCAAGTTTTATGCTCTTTATGCAACCATTAAGATGGTCTGGTTAACTATGTCAACCATCACCGGCTGCAGACAAGATACCAACTGTGGTTCAAATACCAGCTGCAGAGATTTAACAGCTGCGGGCCATCCTAGGGTGTATGTATTACCCTATGGTTTCCGACATACCTATGGCATTCTCTCTAAATTGTCAGAGCTTGAATACCATTTTGGTTCCAAAGCTACTTCTTTGTATTTATTCATGATACTTCCATGAACTTGTATAATTACTCCATTGACTTCTTAGCAAAATTACCTATTTTGATTGAACCTTAAGTTCAACACCTCTTGTTGCCCATGTATTCCCTACATTAATCTTACTTCTTATTGCTAATTAATAATGATCTAAGCTTGATCCATCCTCCAAATTGAGTTGATAATCCTTACACTTGGCTTCATTATTCATGTAAGTCTTCATCTTGGTCTCTGAAAATCGTCACTCCCTAACACGAATTCCCTTACTCTATCTAGGTCAATAACATCAAGTAGTGACTGGATGTTACAACATGCATTTGCACACCAAGTCAAACTTTATGTATAGATCTAATCAATCAAAAAGATCCAAGAAAAACAAATAAATCCAAATGTGGTACATATAACACACAATATTCTAAGCCCAAAATATAATAGTTGAGTATATTATCTCTAGAATTCAGGCTTAGTTGTGTAGTATATGACAACTACTCATATAGGTTTACATTGTGATACTTAGCACATAGAGTCAAACTATTCTTTATCTCAATATTTACCCAAATTGTTCAAGTGCAACAGGATAATCTTAAGCAAAGTGGTCTCTATTTGGTTTTGTCTAACCTTTGGTCTCACTTTTAAAAGGATTAATTATAACCAACCTTTTTTATTAGTAAACTAACCTCACATGATCTCTCAAAAAGACTAATAAGTTTCTTGAACCCGAGATTCTTGGAATTTTCTAGCACCTATGACTTCCATCATAGTTCTAACATGTTATTTTATTACTTCTACCTCAAGATATTTTACTAATTACTTGCCATATTTACACCTATATCATGGTTTTGGAGCTAATCTCACCATGATCTTGTTATGTTTACCTATTTATTAGGATTTAAAAACTAATCTAACCATGATGACTTTGTTTCACTCAGTACTACCACTGATTATTAGCATGATTTCACTTCATCACATAGGATTCTCAAATGAATCCCATATGATTACTACTCTTTACATCAACATTTATCCTAATGATATTCATCATGTTGTCTTTGGTTAATAATTAACAATAAAATTCCACTGTGCTACTTGAATTCTAGAGTTAGGCTACACCATTAAGACTACTTCCATATGATGTCTTACACTTTCCTACAGTATCCTGGTGGTTTATGTTTCCTTCGGAAGACACTAAATAGCACTATACCGAGAAAAGATAAAATAATTATTCCTAAGGAAGAATGACTTAAGCATCTGACTTAGGTGTGACAAGGTTATCCTCAAGTGGATACTCATCACAAGTCATAAGAATATTTGGTTTAGATAAGATGGCTCCTATAGTCACTATCCAACCTACAGATCTTCCTAAAAGGGTTTTAGTCCTAAGGTTAAAGCATATGCTCTGATACCAACTGCGGTGACCCAGCATACCACTGCATGATGTAGTACACTATAGTCGTGGATGTAACATCCCTAAAATCATGATTTCAAAATTTGCATATCATTCATGCATGCATATAGATTTGAGATCAATTTCAAACTCATTTCAGAAAAACAGAAGCACATAGTGCTATGATTTTATGTGAGCAACTTAAATCAAATGGCCATCACCATTTGAAAGTTTGAATGTTTGTGAACCTAGCTTGTTTGTCTTCCTTATAGAAAGGATTGAGTGTGGTTTTGGACCAAGTTTTACAAATTGGGAATAGTTTCAAAAACCTTTTTTTTCAAACTTTAGCAAATCAGATGCAAGCCTCTGATATTTTGTTCTCCAAGTTTGACCAAGCCTTTGCAAAGCAACCACATGATTTTATGCCTATATTTGAGACTACTGCTCACTGCAAAAATCCCAAGATGATTTGAATTCAAATGGAACTTGAATTCATTTGAAAATCAATTCAGAAAATTGAAACAGAAAAAGAAAAAGGAGAAAGAATTGGAAAAGGGCCGGCGCCAGGATTCTAGCCCAGCAACCGAACTGGCCCAACTAGCCCACCCGGGCCATTCCTCTCCCTCTCGCACGCGCAAGCGCACCCCCACAGACGCTGACGGCCAGACCCCACCTCCTTTATGCGCGTTTCGCTGACGAGCGGGCCCTCTCCACGTCGCCCTCGTCTTCCCCAAACCGCGCCCGCAGACCGCGTCGCCGCTGCTGTCAATGCCGGTAATGGCACGGCGTAATTAGCCTTGATGCCGCAGGCGTTTCCTGTCGCGCTTGGGCCTATTTAATCCCCTCTGCACCGCGAGCATTTCCCCCCACTCTCCTCGCTCACTCCGCCACCAGGCTGCGCGCATTTGCTCTCCAAGCCCCGCAGTACCGATGACTCCGGCGGCCGATTCCGGTGAGCCAAGACCGCCCCTCTCTCTGGTTCAAGCTATCTTGTTCAGCATGGTCTGGCGCATCTGCTGACACCTTTCTTTTGCCTGCTCGTGACCCAGGACGTCGTTTCCATTCACTTGCGCCGCCGCTTGACTCCGGCGACGAATTAAGGTAAAACCCGAGCGCCCCTTGACCCCTATTTCATACGAGATTGTTCGCCTGCGTCTTGTGCACCCCCTGACCCCTCTGGTTCGTGCTAGGGCGACGCCAAACCTCGCCAGTGACCTCAACTGCAAGCGATCGACGCCGCCCGCAACTCCGACGAGCTCCAGAGACCGTGCCAGCGCGCCCCTTCGCAAACCAACGCCACGTTGAGCTTCAGCACGCCACCGCGGTTCTGGTAAGACCCTTCCCCCTCTCGCGCGCGACCTAGAACGCCAGCGCCGCCGCTGACTGAGCGCTCCGCCGCTCGCTGACGCCGCGCGCCGCCAGAACATGGTCGCATGCTCGAGAGCCGTTGGATCTAGATCCAACGCTTGCGATAGAATCACTAATCGAACCGTTATGCTAGATCTGGACCGTGCGTCGTTAGTTAGATACTACGGCTAGCAAGCGCGATCCGGAACGAATCGGTACGCGCCAATAGAAACATGACGCGTGGCTAGGGTTAGATTCAAAAACAGAATTCAAATCAGATTGAGATCCAAATTTCAAATGGCTATAACTTTTGATTCCCACGTTAGATTTTTGCAAATTTTATACCGTTGGAATCAGGGTGACAAGCCCTTTATGAATATGCAATGTGTTTAGTGAAATGTTTCTGTTAAAATGACTTTATATGCAGAAACTTGTTTAGGACTATTTTGAGTATAGAATTTGTTTAGTAAATTGTTTTAGTGCTAAATAAGTTTAGTTAGCAAGTTTTTGACTTGGTTATGTTTCTGTATCATGCACTTGCTTGGTGTAGTTTTCAAAAATCATCACTTAGCATTTTCTTGCATGCATGCATTCATATTTTTGTTTGTATATGAATTGTGTGTAATTTTGTGCTACAAATTTTTGTGTAGATTTTGCTAGTGACTGTGATTGTGAAGAGTGCTACTCTCCCCATTACCAAGGCAAGTGGTACTTCATGAATATTTCCATCCCTATATTTTGTACCAGCATTAGAAATATTTTGCTCAGTCTTGCATGTTACTATTTGCCAAATGCTATGTTGGGAAATCCTAAGTAGTTGTAGAATTGTAGAATTGCTAGGAAATTTCCTAAGTTAAGTTACTATGCCATGCTTAGCCAAGCTAGTAGCAAACAAGGGTTGGTAAATTATATACATGCTATGATGAAAATGTTTCTAAGTCTTGGGACTTATGTTTTTCCTAATAAAACAACTAAGTCAATGAACCTCCTGGGTGGAATGGGACTTGAATGGTGGTTTTTGGTTGAGTGGTTACACAAGGCCCATGGACATGGTTTACCTTGTGTATCACACTTGTGGTATGCCACCCAGGCACAAAGGGATTTGGAGGCCAAGTGTTGAGAAGCTTATAGTGCAACCACTTGGCAATATGGGCTCTGCCTTGATCATATAGGTTGCTAGAACTTAGTCATTTGGACAGTTGGTGGTAGTGGGATGATAGGTTGGAACGCGTCCATTTGGCTAAGGGAAGGCTTCTGAAAGGTCCTGTCTTGGGAAACCAAGTCTGGTGGGGAAAGTGCACAACCTCTGCAGATGGAAAATCTAAGTACTTAGCCAAGTCCATGGCAATGGACAACTTGAGCATCAAGACATGGAAGCTACAAGAATCTCATCACTCCAACTTCTAAGTAAAAACTTGTGGGTGAACAAGGGTAAAGGACCCCAATGTCTATTGGTGGTTTCTTGGGAAAATTTTCAACAAAGAAAAACTTAGTGATTTCAACTAATAGGAAAAACCTATTTTGAGCAAAGCAAGCCAAGCTAGACTTAGCCAAAATGCATATAGTATTATAGTCCACTTAAAATTTACTAAGGTATCACTTGCCAATACTATTCCAAAGTATTGACCCACTGTGGCTGTAACTTGTGATGTTGCAGGTTACTCTGATGATGATTAGGTGTCATGAGTCTACACTCAACATGCTTGCCTGTGGCACATGAAGATGAAGACTTATGTTTATTTACTTATTCCAAAACTCTTGTATTAGGCCTATGACCCTGAGTTGTAAAAGACTATGTTTTATCTCTGGAATGGATGTAATAAATGACCTTTGTATCTGTGTACTTCATCTTAAACTGTGGATGCTAGCAATGATCCAGGGACTAGCATTGCAATCACAGGGATCCTTTTCCTTTACAAAGGAGGGATCTTACAGATGGTATTAGAGCACTGTGTTGCCTATAGGATTATGACCCAAGGATTGGAAACCACTAAGGAAAAAAATTTCAACTACTTCTACACTTGTCTATTCTTCTCGTAAACTTTTCTAATCTTCTCATTCTCATCTCTATTTGTAGATGAACTCCATCAAAGAAGCCGTGAAGAAAGGACCACTCATGACCATGACCTTGGAGTGTGAGACTGAGTTTCCCAAAATTCTCAAGGACCTCATGGTGGCAATGGAAATACATGGTGCAGCTGTGTACAAAGGCTTCCCAGTGATGGATGAAGGAGTTGAGTACTGGTGGGTGCAACTTCACTTGTACAAAAGAAAGGAAGACAACCACAAAGAAAGAGGATTCTGCATGTACACCAACACTGTGGTGCACACCACATTCTTTGAGTCAGCAAGAGAAGCAGCTTGGAGGACTATCAAAGAACTTAGTGCCAGAGTCAAGTGCAGAATGATCAACCTCCAAAAAGACTTAGAGAAAGAGAAGGAACATACCCAAGAGTTGGAAGCCACCAACCAAACCTTAAGAGGAGATATTATAGACTTAGTGATGGAATCATGTGAGCAAGATAGGCTGATTGCCTCTAGGAACATTGTGTTAGCCAACAGATCCAGTGAGATAGGATTGTAAACGCACTTCGTTAGATGGACCACCACCTATCACCTTATTTTCCAAATGATACCTTAAATAAGTTTGGACCTTGGTTGATGTAATGGATTCATGTATGCATGACTTGTGTGATTTTGTGTTCCAAGGATATGTATGAGATGTTTGTCTTGTTTTATCTTAAATTGTGTTGTCCTAACTTTTCTATCTTATAAATAGATGCCTATTACCATCAGCACTGTTGAGGAGTTCCAGGTTACCCGCTTTGGTCCTCGTATCGTTGAGCTTACCACCTTGCTCAATCTCCCTCTTCCCACCATCATGGTGCATCCACTCACCAAGTTCGATAGGAAGGACCTCTGGGGCTTCAAGGTGAACCAGCCCGGACGCCAGACAGAGCCTACTACGGAGGCCATCGTCTTCAAGCTTATGCACGACGACAAGGAGAGAGGCATGGAGGTAGTCATGCAGGACCTGATAGGACGTCTGCTAGGCCGTCACTCCCGACAGGTTAGGGGCACCCACTTCCACGTCTTCGGAAGAGGTGATGATGATGGAGAGTCCATCGACTTTGAGGACGACTCGAGGGACGCAGCAGAGCCGATACGTCTCTATCTCCAGGACTTAGAGTCTCTCATTAGGCACGTGGACACGGACATGACCAATGTCATGCTCAGTAATGACGAGCTCCAGGTGCAGCTTCGCGAGAAGGACAAGCTTTTCGCACAGCAGGACGAGATAGTCAAGGAAATGGAGGCGAAGTTCGAGACCCAGGACCGGAAGTTCAAGAGTCAGGAGAAACGCGTCCAGGATATGAACAAGAAGATCCGGGACATGACTGAAGAACTGAAGTCCAAGGATTTCGAGCTAGAGCAGCAGCAGATGGTGATTGAGAGGCTTCGTTCCTAGAAGAGGGCTCTCAAGGCCAAGATCGAGTCCTTGACCACTACCATTGAGGAGAACAAGACCGCGATGGAGAACGCAGGTCTTACCTTTGTCGAGGAGGAGATTGATGCTGATGAGTAGACTTGACTACTCGGTTATCTTTTATTATCATACTTGTTTTATGTGAACTTGTTATTGGACCATCCGACATGTGGATGGCTTGCCACTTGTGTGTTTTGCTTTGTGAACTTGTTATCTGGTTGTTGAACTTTTATCTTCTGTTGCATGCTTTGTGTTTGCTTATGTGATGTAATGTGCATAAAAACATCTATGGGTATCTCATTCTTATCTCTATTTGAACAAACCACAGATGCCTCCCCGTCGCGCAAACCCCAACCCCAACAACAACAACATAACTCCGGAAATGCAGCAAATGATGAATGCTCAAACACAGCTTATGCAGATGATGACAACGTTCATCCAGAACCAGAATAATAACAACAACAACCCCAATAACAACAATAACAACAACAACAACCCTCCGGACTTTGATATGCTCACCAGATTTCTGCGTTTGAGGCCAGCTAAGTTCTCGGGAACGACTGATCCCATGGTGGCCAATGATTGGCTACGTTCTGTAAACAAGGACTTAGTAACCGTGGGCTGCACGGATGCTGAAAAGGTCAGGTTTGCAGCACATCTGCTGGAAGGACCAGCCGCCACATGGTGGGACAACTTCCAAATCACCACTCCTATACATGAGGTGACTTGGGCTATCTTTGAGGAAGGCTTTCGCACTGCTCATATCTCGTCAGGAATAATGAGCCTGAAAAAGAAAGAGTTCCACAATCTGAAGCAGCGCCACCGCAGCGTGGCTGAATACATAGAGGAGTTCAACAATCTGGCGCGTTACGCACCGGACAAGGTTGACACAGATGCCAAAAGAAAGGAAAAATTTCTGGAAGGCCTGAATGATGAGCTGAATCTGCAGCTGGCTGTGGCATATGTTCCCACTTATCAGTCGCTCTGTGACAAGGCTGCTATATTGGAGAACAAAATGAAGCAAGTCGAGAGTAGGAAGAGGAAACACTCCGACAAGCACAGCTCGGGATCGTCTCACAAACGATCTCACTATGATGACAGTGGAAGCTCAGGATCCCATAAGCATGGGAAATTCAACAAGCACCACAACCACAACCGTCATGACAACAAGCATCATCGCAGTCATGACAATGACAAATACAAGAACCACAAGAGTGGACATAAGAGCCACCACAGTGGGAATGGTAGTGGAAGTGGAAGTCAGCCTGCTAAAAGGGACATCAGTCAGGTTGAATGCTTCAAATGCAAGAAGATGGGACACTATGCAAACGAGTGCCCCAAAAAGAAAGTTGAAGGACCTGTCAAGCCCAATCCTTTCTAGAAAGGACAGGTGAACCACATGAGTGTGGAGGAGGTCTATGAGGAGCCTGACGCTGCTGCTGGTAAGTTCAGACTCAATTCTATTCCAGCATTTGTACTCTTTGATACTGGTGCATCTCATTCATTCATATCAAGAGCATTTGTTGAAAGAAATGAACTGCCGGTAGAAACTATTGGGTGTCCCATAAAAGTAAGTTCTCCTGGTGGAGAAATGATAGTGAATTCAGGATGCCATGACCTAGTCATAGAATTTGGGAAGTATAAGTTTCCCGTTAACTTGATAATATTAAACTCCCAAGGTTTGGATGTCATTCTGGGAATGGACTGGATGACTAAGTACAAAGGAGTGATAGATTGTGCCAGCCGTACTGTCTCACTCACAACTCCGGATAATAAAAGGATCAGATTCAAGATCAGCTTTGGAACAAAGAGGAGTATGCTAAATTCTCTTAAGGGGGTTAGCATAGACAGTGTGCCAATTGTGTGTGAGTATCCGGATGTATTCCCGAAAGAATTGCCAGGAATGCCACCAGATAGAGATGTGGAGTTTCTGATAGATTTGATACCAGGTGCTGGACCAATAGCAAAGTGACCGTACAAAATGTCAGTTGATGAACTAAAAGAACTCAAGAAGCAACTAGGAGAACAGTTGCATAAAGGATTTATTCAACCAAGTTCTTCATCTTGGGGAGCCCCAGTCTTGTTCGTGGAGAAGAAGGATAGAAGCCAAAGGTTGTACATAGATTACCGTTCACTCAACAAGGTAACCATCAAGAACAAATATCCTTTGCCTAGAATCAATGACTTGTTTGATCAGCTAGAGGGAGCATGTGTGTTCTCGAAGATTGATCTCCGGTCAGGCTATTTTCAACTCAAGATAAGAGAGCAAGACATACCTAAAACAACATTCACCACAAGGTATGGATTATATGAGTATACCGTAATGCCTTTTGGCTTGACAAATGCTCCAGCATACTTCATGAATATGATGAACAAGGTGTTCATGGAATTTCTTGACAAGTTCGTTGTCGTTTTCATCGATGACATCTTAGTCTACTCCAAGAGCAAGGAAGAGCATGAAGGACACTTGCGCTTGATACTTGAAAAGTTAAGAGAGCATAAACTTTATGCCAAATTCAGCAAGTGTGAGTTCTGGTTAGAGGAAGTTGGTTTTCTTGGTCATGTTATGACAAAGGATGGTGTAGCAGTTGATCCTGCTAAGGTTTCAGCTGTGACAGAATGGGAATCTCCCAAGAATGTAAAAGAAGTTCGCAGTTTCCTTGGCTTAGCAGGTTACTACAGAAGGTTCATCGATAATTTCTCTAAAGTAGCGAAGCCCATGACTGAATTATTAAAGAAAGACAAGAAGTTTGCTTGGTATGAAGGTTGTGAAGTCAGCTTTCAAGAATTGAAGAAGAGACTTGTGACAGCACCAGTTCTATGTCTGCCTGACTTGGAAAAAGATTTCCAAGTGTATTGTGATGCGTCTCATCAAGGTTTGGGTGCCGTACTTATGAAAGACGGTAAAGTTGTGGCCTATGCCTCGAGACAACTCAAAACTCACGAGGTGAACTATCCTACTCATGATTTGGAGTTAGCCTCTGTTGTCCATGCACTCAAAACATGGAGGCACTACCTTTTGGGAAAGCGTTGCGAAGTGTTCACCGATCACAAGAGTTTGAAGTATATCTTCACCCAAAAGGAAATCAATATGAGACAAAGAAGATGGTTAGAGCTTATCAAGGATTATGACTTAAGTTTGCAATACCACCCCGGTAAAGCAAATGTTGTAGCAGATGCTCTAAGTCGTAAGGTGTTTGTGAATGGCCTTACCAAAGGAGAATTGCCAGATGATTTGTGTACCCAATTCAGAGAACTCAGATTGGAGATTGTGCCTGAAGGACATCTCATGTCTTTGGATGTTCAACCCACTTTGTTGGACAAGATCCGAGAAGCTCAGAAAACCGATAAGGAAATTGAAGAGATTAAGGAAAAGATTAGCCAAGGGAGAGCTAAAAATTTCCATGAAGACGAACAGGGTACTTTATGGCATGGGAAACGTATCTGTGTTCCACAAGATCCGGAGTTATGGAAACTGATTTTGTAGGAAGCACACAACTCTCCGTATTCTATTCACCCGGGTAACACCAAAATGTACATGGATATGAAAGAAAGAAATTGGTGGAACAACCTCAAGAGGGACATCGCCGAACATATTGCCTTGTGTGATGTGTGTAGTAGAGTAAAAGCGGAGCATCAGAAACCAGCGGGTTTGCTTCAACCACTACCTATTCCTGATTGGAAATGGGACAAAATTGGTATGGATTTCATTACCGGATTACCAAGGACCAGATCAGGGTATGATTCCATATGGGTAGTGGTGGATCGCCTAACTAAAGTGGCTCATTTCATACCTGTGAAGACAACTTATACAAGTGCCAAGTTAGCCAAAATCTACATGAGTAGAATTGTATGCCTTCACGGTGTGCCTAAAAGTATTGTGTCCGATAGGGGAACCCAATTCACTTCCCATTTTTGGAGACAGCTACATGAATCATTGGGAACGAGGTTGGAATTCAGTACTGCTTTTCATCCTCAAACCGATGGACAAACAGAAAGGACTAATCAAATTCTGGAAGACATGTTGAGGGCATGTGCCCTAGACTATGGAGCAAGTTGGGATGAAAGTCTGCCTTACGCAGAATTTTCTTATAACAACAACTATCAAGCCAGCATTGAGATGGCATCGTTTGAGTTTCTCTACGGAAGAAAATGTACCACCCCATTGTTATGGAATGGTGTGGGAGAAAGAAGTTTATTTGGGCCAGATCTTATCAAAGAAGCCGAAGAGAAGGTCAAATTGGTTAAGGACATGTTGAAGATAGCACAGTCCCGACAGAAAAGCTACGCCAATCCTAAGCGTAGAGAAGTCACCTACGAAGTTGGTGATAGAGCTTATCTTAGAGTATCACCACTCCGTGGAGTGAAAAGATTCGGAGTCAAAGGAAAATTGGCACCAAGATATGTTGGGCCATTCAAGATTCTGAGTCGCAAATGAGAAGTTGCATATGAAATTGAACTGCCAGCATCTCTATCAGCAGTCCATAATGTATTTCATGTGAGTCAGCTTAAGAAATGTCACCCAGAAATGGAAGAAACTTCTTTGAAGGATACCATACCTTTGGAAGAAGTTCAACTAGAAAGTGATCTCACTTATGAAGAAAGGCCTATCAAGATTCTTGAGACTGCAGAAAGAGTCAAAAGGACAAAGACTATCAAGTTTTGCAAAGTACAATGGAATCATCATTCCGAAGAAGAAGCAACATGGGAAAGAGAAGATGATCTTTGGAAAGACCACCCTCACCTATTTGCTAGCCAATCCGAATCTCGAGGGCGAGATTCACCTTAAGGGGGTTAGATTTGTAACATCCCTAAAATCATGATTTCAAAATTGGCATATCATTCATGCATGCATATAGATTTGAGATCAATTTCAAACTCATTTCAGAAAAACAGAAGCACATAGTGCTATGATTTTATGTGAGCAACTTAAATCAAATGGCCATCACCATTTGAAAGTTTGAATGTTTGTGAACCTAGCTTGTTTGTCTTCCTTATAGAAAGGATTGAGTGTGGTTTTTGGACCAAGTTTTACAAATTGGGAATAGTTTCAAAAACCTTTTTTTTCAAACTTTTGCAAATCAGATGCAAGCCTCTGATATTTTGTTCTCCAATTTTGACCAAGCCTTTGCAAAGCAACCACATGATTTTATGCCTACATTTGAGATTACTGCTCACTGCAAAAATCCCAAGATGATTTGAATTCAAATGGAACTTGAATTCATTTGAAAATCAATTCAGAAAATTGAAACAGAAAAAGAAAAAGGAGAAAGAATTAGAAAAGGGCTGGCGCCAGGATTCTAGCCCAGCAACAGAACTGGCCCAACTAGCCTACCCGGGCCATTCCTCTCCCTCTCGCACGCGCAAGCACACCCCTACAGCCGCTGACGGCCAGACCCCACCTCCTTTCTGCGCGTTTCGCTGACGAGCGGGCCCTCTCCACGTCGCCCTCGTCTTCCCCAAACCGCGCCCGCAGACCGCGTCGCCGCTGCTGTCAATGCCGGTAATGGCGCGGCGTAATTAGCCTTGATGCCGCAGGCGTTTCCTGTCACGCTTGGGCCTATTTAATCCCCTCTGCACCGCGAGCATTTCCCCCCACTCTCCTCGCTCACTCCTCCACCAGGCTGTGCACATTTGCTCTCGAAGCCCCGCAGTACCGACGACTCCGGCGACCGATTCCGGTGAGCCAAGACCGCCCCCCTCTCTCTGGTTCAAGCTATCTTGTTCAGCATGGTCTGGCGCATGTGCTGACACCTTTCTTTTGCCTGCTCGTGACCTAGGACGTCGTTTCCATTCACGACCGCAACCACCTGCGCCGCCGCTTGACTCCGGCGACCAATTAAGGTAAAACCCGAGCGCCCCTTGCCCCCTCTTTCATACGAGATTGTTCGCCTGCTTCTTGTGCACCCCCTGACCCCTCTGGTTCGTTCTAGGGCGACGCCAAACTTCGCCAGTGACCTCAACTGCAAGCGATCGACGCCGCCCGCAACTCCGACGAGCTCCAGAGACCGTGCCAGCACGCCCCTTCGCAAACCAACGCCACGTTGAGCTTCAGCACGCCACCGCGGTTCTGGTAAGACCCTTCCCCCTCTCGCGCGCGACCTAGAACGCCAGCGCCGCCGCTGACTGAGCGCTCCACCGCTCGCTGACGCCGCGCGCCGCCAGAACATGGTCGCATGCTCGAGAGCCGTTGGATCTAGATCCAACGCTTGCGATAGAATCACTAATCGAACCGTTATGCTAGATCTGGACCGTGCGTCGTTAGTTAGATCCTACGGCTAGCAAGCGCGATCCGGAACGAATCGGTACGCGCCAATAGAAACATGACGCGTGGCTAGGGTTAGATTCAAAAACAGAATTCAAATCAGATTTAGATCCAAATTTCAAATGGCTATAACTTTTGATTCCCACGTTAGATTTTTGCAAATTTTATACCGTTGGAATCAGGGTGACAAGCCCTTTCTGAATCTGCAATGTGTTTAGTGAAATGTTTCTGTTAAAATGACTTTATATGCAGAAACTTGTTTAGGACTATTTTGAGTATAGAATTTGTTTAGTAAATTGTTTTAGTGCTAAATAAGTTTAGTTAGCAAGTTTTTGACTTGGTTATGTTTCTGTATCATGCACTTGCTTGGTGTAGTTTTCAAAAATCATCACTTAGCATTTTCTTGCATGCATGCATTCATATTTTTGTTTGTATATGAATTGTGTGTAATTTTGTGCTACAAATTTTTGTGTAGATTTTGCTAGTGACTATGATTGTGAAGAGTGCTACTCTCCCCATTACCAAGGCAAGTGGTACTTCATGAATATTTCCATCCCTATATTTTGTACCAGCATTAGAAATATTTTGCTCAGTCTTGCATGTTACTATTTGCCAAATGCTATGTTGGGAAATCCTAAGTAGTTGTAGAATTGTAGAATTGCTAGGAAATTTCCTAAGTTAAGTTACTATGCCATGCTTAGCCAAGCTAGTAGCAAACAAGGGTTGGTAAATTATATACATGCTATGATGAAAATGTTTCTAAGTCTTGGGACTTATGTTTTTCCTAATAAAACAACTAAGTCAATGAACCTCCTGGGTGGAATGGGACTTGAATGGTGGTTTTTGGTTGAGTGGTTACACAAGGCCCATGGACATGGTTTACCTTGTGTATCACACTTGTGGTATGCCACCCAGGCACAAAGGGATTTGGAGGCCAAGTGTTGAGAAGCTTATAGTGCAACCACTTGGCAATATGGGCTCTGCCTTGATCATATAGGTTGCTAGAACTTAGTCATTTGGACAGTTGGTGGTAGTGGGATGATAGGTTGGAATGCGTCCATTTGGCTAAGGGAAGGCTTCTGAAAGGTCCTGTCTTGGGAAACCAAGTCTGGTGGGGAAAGTGCACAACCTCTGCAGATGGAAAATCTAAGTACTTAGCCAAGTCCATGGCAATGGACAACTTGAGCATCAAGACATGGAAGCTACAAGAATCTCATCACTCCAACTTCTAAGTAAAAACTTGTGGGTGAACAAGGGTAAAGGACCCCAATGTCTATTGGTGGTTTCTTGGGAAAATTTTCAGCAAAGAAAAAATTAGTGATTTCAACTAATAGGAAAAACCTATTTTGAGCAAAGCAAGCCAAGCTACACTTAGCCAAAATGCATATAGTATTATAGTCCACTTAAAATTTACTAAGGTATCACTTGCCAATACTATTCCAAAGTATTGACCCACTGTGGCTGTAACTTGTGATGTTGCAGGTTACTCCGATGATGATTAGGTGTCATGAGTCTACACTCAACATGCTTGCCTGTGGCACATGAAGATGAAGACTTATGTTTATTTACTTATTCCAAAACTCTTGTATTAGGCCTGCGGCCCTGAGTTGTAAAAGACTATGTTTTATCTCTGGAATGGATGTAATAAATGACCTTTGTATCTGTGTACTTCATCTTAAACTGTGGATGCTAGCAATGATCCAGGGACTAGCATTGCAATCACAGGGATCCTTTTCCTTTACAAAGGAGGGATCTTACAGTGGACATAACACCAATGAAACACCGTTCACTAGTATTACATCCCTCAGAGTGGTACAATAGAAACACAGCAGGTCCAAGACATGACTATAGGTTACAACTCAACTCTTTACACAAGATCCAGAGAACACTCTAGGTTAAAGAGAGAGAGAAAGAAACTTCTTACAATGAAGATCAGAAATAAATAATTCAAAAAACTATAATACTAATAAGACTAGTTTCTGAACTATTGGTTTGGCATTGCTGCTATTGCAATACACTACAGAAATAGGTTCTATGGCTAGAGATTATATTCCTATCTAATCAGCAACTTTGTCTTCACTTGAGTTGATGTATATGTTGACTCTCTTGACTTTATTGAAGAGCTTTAGCTTTTGATGATGATTCCTGGAGCATAACTTGATGTAGACATCGTCTGTACTGGCTTTAGAACCTAGCAAGGGTTAAGAAGATACGTTGAGTACGAGCATACTCAGCAAGTTCACTAGAAAAGGAGTGTTTGATGCACTATATCTACAGCCACAGACCATAGGTCATAGGCAATGCAGGTTTTCGTAAACATTTCTTCAAAGGTTGCTTTTATTCAGAAAAACTATGTCTCAGCTTTCACGGGTTTACCAGAACTTTCATGGAGTTCCTTTCCCGCCGCATTAGCAGCTCCTTCCCGGAAGGGAGTAACAAGCTATAATTCTTACACTCTGCAGAGGTGCGTCACTTTACCCATGAGAGATCTTAAGCTTTGTTGCACAGCCGGAGTATGTTCCCGTTCAAACTTCCATGGTTTAAGGCCCAAGCTAAGATCCAAGCCAATCACTGCCCTCTCTGCGGCCTCATATGTCTGCACGATCCTTCGGGGCCGGCTCACCTCCGTTAGTCCCCTTTCGGGAAGGCTATAACCATGATGAGTACCCGAAGACTCTATGACCTGGTGCTGCCCTCACAAGTTCCATATTAAATGGTCCATCAACTAAGCACCATCCATAGATAATCTAGACACCAAAAGTGTGGGGCGTAAGGGTGCCCACCCATATGTTGGATCCTCACAAGGAATCACAACGTCACATTAAGGTCATCTTGCCTCCATACGAGAGGAAAAGGATACAGCTGACTTCTCCGTCCCATTCCAAATCTCATGGTCAACGCGTAATATACGGTGCAATAATCACTGGAGACACTGGTTATTAAGTCCTAGGTGATATATTCATGAGTAGTGGGATTCCAACTACCAGGTTTAATAGATTAGCTCATCACCCTGGATTAGTAAACAATAGTTTATATCATGATCAAAAATAATGTTTTCTGACCTTTTTCAAATGCTGGTGATGACAACACTAGATTTGCAAAATACTTTACAGAAAATAATCAAAGGACATGAGCAAGTGTGAACTTGCCTTTTGTGATTGCAAGATTATGCACTCACGGTCTTCAAGACAATATAAGATCCAATATCTAAAATCAGCATCATTACTCCGGTAAGTACTAATGTTTAAAGAAGCAAGATGCTATTATGCATAAGTAATGTAATGCAATTTCGTAAACTCGAATCCCCGGGATAACGTTAATCTAGGGTTTGGAAACTGGAAATGGTTACTTTAGAATATGTTGTCCTTATAGATAAGTTTCATACTTGTGCTTCTTATTAAGGCTTGTGAGTATGTGTGAAACAACATGTAAACATAATGGCATACAACAATAAGATATACTAATGAGATGTGATACTCAAGGACTGCTTATATGAGAATTATCTTATCTTCAAGTTTTACTTTGCAAGTAATGGCATTTATAAGGAACTTAAGTATTAACAATCCTAAGTATATACGTAAAGCTTAATGTAATGTGATTATTATTAATTGTCATTTGATGTTTGAAGTGGCAAAAGGAATAACATTTGAAAAAAAGATTTCTTTTCTAAGGTCTAAGCAATATTTGTGGTTAATAAAATGTGGTCAATGTTGTTTGTGATTGCTTGAATAGTTTGGATTTGAGATGCTTTATGGCTTAATTATAACAGACCAAAGTTAACTATAAAGCATATAATAAAGTCTTTAGCATTATTTTTAAAGTCTTATGGACTTAAGTTAACTTTAAAAACATAGATGAAATTAGAGTGTAATGCTTATGATATTTGTATTTTGTTCACTTCATAATGTTTCCTTAAAGTTATTTAAGAATGGCATTACTTCTATTTGAGTAGTGGTGTCCTAACATTATAATGGAATAGAATTATTTTCCTTTTTATAGATGAGTGATTATAGTTTGTAAACAAGGAAGTAATATTACTTAACTACTTATGGATTCAACATAGTTTTTTGGTAGGTTTATAACTTGTGGTTAAAGTAAAGGAATGGGTTTTATCTCATTATAATTATTCTCAGAGATTTTAGATTGGATAAGGATCCTTTTATAAAATAATCTACATTAATGGTTAGAGATAATTTAATAAAATTGTATTTAAAGTGCGTTAATTCATTTTGACTTCACACTACCCATATCTAAGACTAATACTATTTATTAGACTCAATTGACTAATTTTCAGAATTATTAACAAATTTTATTTACCTTTATATTAATTATTAATTAAGGAAATGGTTTAAATTCAAGTTGTTAAAGTGTTTGAATTTTTATTTAACTTAAAAGTGGAATGTTATATTTTTAACATATAGGTATTATTTTTGTGATCATTTTGGTATATTACACTTATTTTTATGATTTATAAATAATAAGATATGATTTTTACAATGTTTAATACTTTATAAACACTTAATAAATATTAAATATTTAATTCAATGAAATAATAATGCATGATTATAATTTTGAATATAGTTCTTATTTTTCTAAGATTTTTGGTATTATATTTATATTTTTAATATTTACCGTTATTAAACTATGAATTATCAAAGTTTTATTATTTATAAACCTTTATTAAATATTAATTATTTAAATGGTTAACATAATAATGTTTAATAATAGTTTTAAGTTATATATTTTATTTTTCTATAAATTTTCATATATTATACACATTTTTCTGAATTATAAAACAAAAGTTATTAATGAAACAAGATTTAATCATTTTATTATATTGGAATTAATACTGTTTTATTTAATTCCTAAACAGAAAATACTTTTGGTACCGAAGTTAAACCTACCCTAGTCACTGACTAGTGGGCCACTTGCCACATCATCGTTTAGGTTAGTGAAAGCATTTGTTACTGGCTCTATTACTACTCATAGTCCATGACAGATCGGCCATAGGCCACGTCACAAGCCACCTGGGCAAGGACCGAGTCAAACAAGTTGAATGGGTCAAAGGTGACATGGGCCTAACGTCACAGTGACATCATCTGAAGATGATCTTTAGATCATGGATTTGCTGGGCGATTGGAGGCATTTGAGACGTTGTGATTAGTCTTGTTAGAATGAGGGGACGAAGGCGAGTCGAGGAGTGGCTGAGCCGCTCGTTTTTGGTCATTGGAAAGCAGGGCACGACAGCGACTAGCGGCAGTTCACGGCGATGCATGACGGTGGCTCGATATAGGAAGAGATCAAAGCAAAGGAGGGTATTGGCGTGTTTAGTAGCTCACCTGGAATGCAGAGGAGCGGTCGTAAAGGCGAGGTGCAGCTGGAGACAGCGGTGATTGACGTCGGCAACGGTGTCGGTGTCAGGGAAGACGGCTTAAATCCCGCAGCTAGGATTCTCCCCGACCAGCACGCTTTGGGGCAAATGACTGAGTCGAGCTTCGCAGTTTCCGTGGTGGCTTCAAAATGGCAAGGGAAGGCCGGAAGAGAGCTCTAGCTCGAGCTATGTCGGGTTAGGGTTTCGGTCACCGAGAGAAATAAAAGTGGAAGGAAGGGATAGGGGAAGGGATGGCGTGCAGGGTTTCTCCATCGAGCTGCTTCCCCGATGAAGTGGCGTGCATCGTGGCATCGATCGGGCGGTCGCCAGAGTTCCACCGAGCTGCTTCCCTGGTGAAGCCTTTTGTCATGAGGAGGAAGAAAGGAAAAAGAGGTCGAAGGGGTACGCGGTCCGGTCATGGGCTAGATGGGCCGTAGTGTAACACGCGTGAGCGATAGAGAGTGAAGAGGAAAGATGGGCCGTGTAACATCCCTAAAATCATGTTTCAAAACTCATGCATATCATCCATGCATCCATCATCATTTAGGGTTTCATCTCAAAATCATTTAAAAAATAGGAGCAATTGTTGCTCATTATTTTATGTATAAAAACTCTAGCCTTTGTGCTACATGCTAATGAGAAAGGTGTTTTTATTCATTAAGAATGTTTTGAGTTCAAACTTGTTTCCAAAAGCTTGAGCAAAGTTTCAAAGCAAAGTATAAAATAAAACCAAATTCATGCCTATTTATATATCCTAAAAGGCTTGGTTATATTTTATTATTTTCAAATGACCCAAGTAGGTTTGAGTGAACAGAGGTGTTTGACACTTATTTGAGTGCAAGGTACACTGTACAAAAAGCTAGAGAAGGTTTGAATTCAAAATTATTTAAAATAGGGTTTGAAAACCATTCCTAGAAAATCAATCAGAAAAAGAAAAAGGAGTAAAGAGGAAAAAAATAGACAACCAGCCAATCTGGCCAACCCAGCCCAACTCGGCCCAGCTAGCCCAGCAGCTCCCACCCCCGCGACTGGTTCTTCCCCAATTGACGCTAGGCGTTTCCTGTTTGATTCGCAGCTTCAATTCGCGTAAATGCACGAGTAAATCTCGCTCGTATCCTGGCTACTTAAACCCTCTCTGCCCCCTCTCCATTCTCCCCCAAACCCCAAGCCCAGAGCGCCCCCAGGCTGCAAGAATTGCTCACCGCAACCCCGCTGTCTCCGACGAACTGCAGCCACGATTCCGGACAACCTCGGCCACCCCTCTGCTCCTGGTTCACACGAGCAGACTCCACTTGACCTCGCGCACCTCCCAGTACCACTAGCTCGTCCGCGCGTGACCCAGAACGTCAGCAACGCAAGCGACTGAGCGCCACCGTCTTTGGCTTCAACTCCAACGACCTCCAGTGGTAATCTCCGACCGCCCCTTTCCCTCTCGTTGACACTCACGTGACTAGCATCGTCTTGCGTGTCTAACTGCATCCTCCTTTTTCCTCGGGACTAGCCACAGCACCGTCTTCGAGCACGTCCAGGACCACCATACGCCAACGACAACTCCGGCGAGGAATTGCAGCTGCCCCTGAGCGCCCCTCGTCAAACGAACCACACGTTGAGAACCAGCACGATGCCACGAACGCGGTAAGCACCTCCCCATCCTTCCTCGCTTCCTATTTCACTGGCGCCGCCACCATCTGACCGTCGCCACCGCGCGCAGCCGTTAAGCGCCGCCAGTTAGTGGCTTGTTGCTTGCGACCGTTGGATCAATATCGTAGGGCTATGATAGATTTTAATCGAAGAGGTATCGTATGTCTCTGCGCCGTTAGATCTAAGTTAGATCCTGCGGTCTGCGTCTGTCGATCCGAACGAATCGGTACCGACCAACCAAAACACGACGCCTCTCACCAGTTTAGTTCAAAAACAGATTTCAAATCAGATTTAGATCCAAATTTCAATTGGCTATAACTTTTGATTTCCACGTTAGATTTTTGCAAATTTTATACCATTGGAATCAGTGAGTCAAGCCCTTTCTGAATCTCCAATGTTTTTAACAAAAAGTTTCTGTTAAAATGACTTTGTATGCAGAAACATATTTAGGTCCAATTTGAGTATAGATTTTGTTTAGCAAATTGTTTTAGGGCTAAATAAGTTTAGTTAGCAAACTTTTTGACTTAGTTATGTTTCTGTATCATGTACTTGCTTGATGGGTTTTCAAAAAATCATCACTTATCATTTTCTTGCATGCATGCATTCATAATTTTGTTTGTATATAAATTGTGTGCTACAAATTTTATGTGTAGATTTTGCTAGTGACTGTGATTGTGAAGAGTGCTACTCTCCCCATTACCAAGGCAAGTGATACTTCATGATATTTCCATTCCCTTTATTTTGAATAATCATTAGAATTATTTTTGCTAAGTCTTGCATGCTACTTTTGCCAAATGCTATGTTGGGAAATCCTATGTAGTGTAGAATTGTAGAATTGCTAGGGAATTTTCCTAAGTTAAGTTACTAAGCCATGCTTAGCCTAGCTAGTAGAAAACAAGGGTTGGTAAAGTATATTCATGCTATGTTGAAAATAATTCTAAGTCTTTTGAACTTATGCTTTTCTTAATAAAAACAACTAAGTCAATGAACCTCCTGGGTGGAATGGGACTTGAATGGTGGTTTTTGGTTGAGTGGTTACACAAGGCCATGGATTTGGCTTGTGTATCTCACTTGTGGTATGCCACCCAGGCACAAAGGGATTTGGAGGCCAAGTGTTGAGAAAGCTTACAGTGCAACCACTTGGCAATATGGGCTCTGCCTTGATCATATAGGTTGCTAGAACTTAGTCTTTTGGACAGTTGGTGGTAGTGGGATGATAGGTTGGAACGTGTGGCATCCCGCAAAACCACTACTAGAAAATCGCGTTGTTTTTGTGCATTGCATCATCATGACCGCATGCTCATGTCATCATGCCACATTGCATTTGAGCATCGTCATCATCTTGCATTTGCTTGCATAAAACTATTTTCGGAAAACCTAATTTGTTTTCTAAACGCCCCGTCTTTATTCCAACGCAAAACCCGGGTCGCCGGAATATTTTGTTTTGTCTGCTATTGGTTTGCAAAAGCCCGGTTTGAAATAAATAAAATAGTTAATTATTTTTAGTGGGGCAGTCGAACGGGCCGATTCGACCCGGACGACCACCCCCAGAATAAATCGGTCCACCCCAAAATCCTAAAACTACCCAACCTAGTCTACCCACCCCTCCAGCCACCTCACCCCACCCAATCCCTGAACGCCACCTCACCTCTCTCCCTCCCTCCACCACTCCCTAGCTGCCACGTCACTACACCCTCTCTCACCCCAACCTCCCCAACCCAACCAGCGCACACCACACACACCCCACGCCTCAGCCCTCCTGGCCCACCCCGGTCCCACCCCACCTGCCCCGCGTCCTCTCTTCCCCGAGGCTCTTCTTCCCCCCCCCCCCCCCCCCCCGCGACCCTCTCCCTCACCGACGCCTCCTCTCCTCCCGAGCCGGGCCCCGCGCCGCCAGTACCTCCTCCCGCTCGGCCGCGTCAAGCCCCGTGCCGGCCGCGCGCCCGCCCCGAGCATCCCGTCGGCCGCCGCCCCTCCGCCTCGCCGCTCTCCCCTCCGGCGCCCTCTGCCTCGACCGCGGCCTCCTCTCCGGTGCCCTGCTCGCCTCCCCGAGCCTCGACCGCGCGCCCCTTCGCGTCGTCGCGAACCCGAGCCGCACCGCGCCCGCTCCCCTCGCCTTCCTCCACCGCGCGTCCTCGACCTCCTCCCGCCGGCGATTCTCCGACCGCCCGTCCTCCGTCCGCCGTCGTCCACCCCCTCGCCGCCGCCGTGCCTCTCCTTGAGCCACGCCTCTGTCCCGCGCCCCCTCGCCAGCGAGTTCCGCCGCCGGTTGCAGCGACCTTGCCTACCCCGTCACCCTGCGTCGTTCTCCTCCGGCCGCAAGCGCCGTCGCGTTTCTCCCTGCCCTGCAGCTGCCTTCGGCCGTGCCCGTGTCGTGTGAGCGAGTGAGGCCAGTCTCGTTGTATGGTGTGACCGTGGGTGGAGACACGGTGTAGGGTCGATCTATGGATGGATGTAGTGGGGTGGAGTGGAGCTGATGTTTGGTGGCGATGGTTGATGATGTGGTGGTCGTGCCTCCCGATGAACAGAACTAACAAGTGTACAAGAACCTCATCATTGGCAAATACAGATGGACGACAAGTACTCCGACAAGGACCATCCGATGCCAAGGTCTCCTTCCTGGAATGCCAAGATTCTCGATCCGATGGTTGAGACCTCGAAGCTCCAACGCCCCGGATCCCGACGACCGACCCCGTCGAACCCGAGACCACAAGATCGCCATGAGGACGACAAGTTCTTCTTCCTGAACGCCAAGACCGACCCGATACGAGGACCCGACAAGATCTTCGTGACAACAAGATCGGCACCGACCCGGAAGAATCCGATGCGCCCCGACACCGACCCAAGTCCTGCTTCCCGGATGCGACAAGATCTGCCCCGTTGTTCGAGAATGTTCCCGTCGATATCGATCCGTCGAACCCTGAACCCTGAGACCGACCCCGAACCCCGGAACCAAGATCGTCGAGCCCTAATGTGTGACCCTTTCTCGAGCCCTATTTTATAAATATAACATTACCTGTTGCATATTAATTTGTTCATGCATGCCTGCTTGTCATGTGGTTTGGGGGCATTATGCCGATTCACCTAATAATTAAATATGGGGCTCATATGCGGGCAAATCTAGTCTCATGATTAGCCCCATTTAAATTGGTGTAGCGAACCGGTGCTATATTTTGCCATGTTAATACAACATTTAAAATGCAGGGTAGTTAACTAACTTGAACCATCGGAATAATTGTCGGGACCCTGGTTCCGCTTAATATGACCTAATCGCAGCGCACCTTTGCCATGTCATACATCATACATGCATCATGCCCGATCTTTTTGCGTAGTATTAAATAGTGCACCCGGTGTTTATTCTAGTGTTTTGCTTCTTCGCGGATAAGGCCGTTGAGTTGATGTGAGCTTCGCCCCGATCTTCGGATGAACCTTCGGCAATGTTTTCAGGCGAGCACCTCCCCCTTTCTACCTATCTTACTTTTATAGTATTTATTCCCTCCTGTTGATCTATTGCTATCTGTGTTGCGATGCTCTAGTTTCCGTACCCGTGATATCCCTTGCAGCCATATATTGCCTTGGACACATCCTATTACCTGTTGTTTGGTAGATAGTTGGACTTGCGTGTCGTAGTCGCTTGCTCAAGTGCTGTTGCGTGTCGTCAAGTACCACAACTGTTGGAGAAGTGCCGCATGTTCAATGTTGGAGATGATCATGGCTTTACTTTTCGTTCACTTTAATTACTGTATAACAACTAAAATTGAAGTAAGTAAGCAGAGGCATCGGTGGGTGATAGATAATGTTGGTTTCCGACCGCCCACTTGTGTCCCGTAGGACCCCGAGTTCTTGACACCTGTTCCGAGATCGAGCGCGCTAACCACAGGTGGGGAGATATGGGCCCCCCATTGATTATTACCTGATTTCAAAGTATTGTACTGGGGGCCACAAACTAGTTTGAGGTTTTATTTACTATCCTATACTTATGCCATGCTTTACTGCTTTATTTAAATTGTGCGATGGATAGCACACTGTACTGTTTAGGATCGGGACACGTTTTCGCGGTGTCGATAGTCCCAGTTTTGGGATTTGCTGTCGTTCACAGCCGTCTACCCAAACCCTAAGTCCGTCTCGGAGACCGGCCGACTTTGTTGCGGGTGTACTTAGTGGGGTGGCCCCCCGTGCTTGCTTTGGGTCTGGAAACGTCATGACTTAGGCCCCGCCGACATACCGATGGGTGTATGTTAACTGATCTGGCAAAAAGGGTCGAAGTGCTTGTGGATACTTTGGTGCACCCCTGCAGGGTTAAATCTTTTCGAGAAGCCGTGTCCGCGGTTATGGACGACTTGGAGCACAGTGCTTGATCATAGACAACTATAACTAAAGTTTACTGTTATAAATTGACTTGTATCCGATATGACTAGTAATTAGCTTCACCACAACGGAATGGCTAAATAAAAGTGCCAACAACTGCTGGGTTTTGGGTTATCTCATGCTTATTATATCTGACTAGTAAGTGTCGCAACTACAACGGAAAGGTTAAATAAAACTGCCCACCGCTTATTTTTATCAGGACGACTATTTACATTTGACTAGTAATTGCCGCAACTATAACGGAATAAATAAAACTGCCAACTGTGTGAGTTCCTCGGGTGACTTTCTCGGTTGGTATCGAGGGGGAACACCAGGATGGGTTTGTTTGGTGTTAGGGTCAGGTTGGATCCGAATAGGTCTTTCTTATCCCTCTCTGATAGCCGACAGTTATATCGAGTCTCTATAGGTTGTTTAGTGCATGCTGCGCTGCCGCTTCAGTCCACCATACCTATGTAGGCGAGGACCGCCGAATTCTAGCCTCGCCGTGTACTGGCCTCAGTACTGACGCTCCTCTTTTTCCTTTGCCCTTTGTCGGCACCCCTTTTGTTTAGCAGGTTTGAGACCGCCGTCGTTAGCAGGGTTACCCTTCCGGCTTGGCCTGGGCAGGGTTATGGACGCCATTGGTTATTCTTCAGGGCTCTTAGCCCCATTTGCATCTTGTCCGTAGACGGACGCTCTATCGTTTTCAAGGTGATTTGGATCTTTGTATATTATATCTGTATTCTTGACTCATTGAGTCGCTGTTGTATATATATCTGTTCTGTGGGTCCCATCGAGGACTGTTGTGTAATGTTATTACTTCGTTTTCCCACCCGCACGCAAGTGCCTGGTGGGCACCTTTGAATCGTTTCTATGCGGGTTTGGCGGGATTCGCTAAAACTTGCATAGGGCCGATTCTGAGGGTGTTACAGAGTGGTATCAGAGCTCAGCAGTTGCGATACCCCACAAGTCCAGCCTGTAGGATAACCTAGCTAACGGCCGAAGTAGAGTGTTAAAACTATTTTTCAAAATCGGTTGGATAGTTCTGATTAGGTCTGATTTTACTCCTTACCCCTCTGCTGTTCTCCTCTTACCTCTACGTGTTTTGAATCCGCTCTCGTCTCTTTCTTCGAGTCCAGGAATTCTCGTGGTTGGGTTTCCGTCGTACCTTCAGGGTTTCGCTTCCACCTTTGATAACGGCGTTCTACCATCCGGTGTTCATGCTGCCTGAGGAGTCCGTCTACTGTGGTACCATTCTTTGTTCCTTGTTTGTGCCTTCCGGTGTTTTCTGACGCGACGACATCCTCTACGCCAGCTCCGATGCAGAGTCTGCATCACTCCTTTGTTTCTGAACCTCGTTTGTCGAGATCTTCAGTCTAATCCTAAGGGTTAGTTGCATAATCTATCTATTCGTGTACATAGTAATGCTTTGAGTGCGGGATGGAGTCGCGACCATACCACTACTCTTATCATTTGCTCTGTATATTGAATCGTGGATCGATGCAATTCTACTCCTTCCATGGAAGTTAGTGGTGGCCTTACCTTTAACTTCGTCCGTTGTCTATCCGGAGTGTTCCCTCGACGAACGTGAACAACGACCCTTTGTTGGTGGTGTCGCCGATTTCAAGACGAAGAAAGCATCCTTGTTAGTGGTGTCGTGAGGATCTACACGATGCGAGAAGATTCAGATCGCCGACCTTCCTTCCGGTACCATGAGGCGGATCTCGAGGACGAGATCCATTGTTAGTGGTGTCGAATTGTGGCATCCCGCAAAACCACTACTAGAAAATCGCGTTGTTTTTGTGCATTGCATCATCATGACCGCATGCTCATGTCATCATGCCACATTGCATTTGAGCATCGTCATCATCTTGCATTTGCTTGCATAAAACTATTTTCGGAAAACCTAATTTGTTTTCTAAATGCCCCGTCTTTATTCCAACGCAAAACCCGGGTCGCCGGAATATTTTGTTTTGTCTGCTATTGGTTTGCAAAAGCCCGGTTTGAAATAAATAAAATAGTTAATTATTTTTAGTGGGGCAGTCGAACGGGCCGATTCGACCCGGACGACCACCCCCAGAATAAATCGGTCCACCCCAAAATCCTAAAACTACCCAACCTAGTCTACCCACCCCTCCAGCCACCTCACCCCACCCAATCCCTGAACGCCACCTCACCTCTCTCCCTCCCTCCACCACTCCCTAGCTGCCACGTCACTACACCCTCTCTCACCCCAACCTCCCCAACCCAACCAGCGCACACCACACACACCCCACGCCTCAGCCCTCCTGGCCCACCCTGGTCCCACCCCACCTGCCCCACGTCCTCTCTTCCCCGAGGCTCTTCTTCCCCCCCCGCGACCCTCTCCCTCACCGACGCCTCCTCTCCTCCCGAGCCGGGCCCCGCGCCGCCAGTACCTCCTCCCGCTCGGCCGCGTCAAGCCCCGCGCCGGCCGTGCGCCCGCCCCGAGCATCCCGTCGGCCGCCGCCCCTCCGCCTCGCCGCTCTCCCCTCCGGCGCCCTCTGCCTCGACCGCGGCCTCCTCTCCGGCGCCCTGCTCGCCTCCCCGAGCCTCGACCGCGCGCCCCTTCGCGTCGTCGCAAACCCGAGCCGCACCGCGCCCGCTCCCCTCGCCTTCCTCCACCGCGCGTCCTCGACCTCCTCCCGCCGGCGATTCTCCGACCGCCCGTCCTCCGTCCGCCGTCGTCCACCCCCTCGCCGCCGCCGTGCCTCTCCTTGAGCCGCGCCTCTGTCCCGCGCCCCCTCGCCAGCGAGTTCCGCCGCCGGTTGCAGCGACCTTGCCTACCCCGTCACCCTGCGTCGTTCTCCTCCGGCCGCAAGCGCCGTCGCGTTTCTCCCTGCCCTGCAGCTGCCTTCGGCCGTGCCCGTGTCGTGTGAGCGAGTGAGGCCAGTCTCGTTGTATGGTGTGACCGTGGGTGGAGACACGGTGTAGGGTCGATCTATGGATGGATGTAGTGGGGTGGAGTGGAGCTGATGTTTGGTGGCGATGGTTGATGATGTGGTGGTCGTGCCTCCCGATGAACAGAACTAACAAGTGTACAAGAACCTCATCATTGGCAAATACAGATGGACGACAAGTACTCCGACAAGGACCATCCGATGCCAAGGTCTCCTTCCTGGAACGCCAAGATTCTCGATCCGATGGTTGAGACCCCGAAGCTCCAACGCCCCGGATCCCGACAACCGACCCCGTCGAACCCGAGACCACAAGATCGCCACGAGGACGACAAGTTCTTCTTCCTGAACGCCAAGACCGACCCGATACGAGGACCCGACAAGATCTTCGTGACAACAAGATCGACACCGACCCGGAAGAATCCGATGCGCCCCGACACCGACCCAAGTCCTGCTTCCCGGATGCGACAAGATCTGCCCCGTTGTTCGAGAATGTTCCCGTCGATATCGATCCGTCGAACCCTGAACCCTGAGACCGACCCCGAACCCCGGAACCAAGATCGTCGAGCCCTAATGTGTGACCCTTTCTCGAGCCCTATTTTATAAATATAACATTACCTGTTGCATATTAATTTGTTCATGCATGCCTGCTTGTCATGTGGTTTGGGGGCATTATGCCGATTCACCTAATAATTAAATATGGGGCTCATATGCGGGCAAATCTAGTCTCATGATTGGCCCCATTTAAATTGGTGTAGCGAACCGGTGCTATATTTTGCCATGTTAATACAACATTTAAAATGCAGGGTAGTTAACTAACTTGAACCATCGGAATAATTGTCGGGACCCTGGTTCCGCTTAATATGACCTAATCGCAGCGCACCTTTGCCATGTCATACATCATACATGCATCATGCCCGATCTTTTTGCGTAGTATTAAATAGTGCACCCGGTGTTTATTCTAGTGTTTTGCTTCTTCGCGGATAAGGCCGTTGAGTTGATGTGAGCTTCGCCCCGATCTTCGGATGAACCTTCGGCAATGTTTTCAGGCGAGCACCTCCCCCTTTCTACCTATCTTACTTTTATAGTATTTATTCCCTCCTGTTGATCTATTGCTATCTGTGTTGCGATGCTCTAGTTTCCGTACCCGTGATATCCCTTGCAGCCATATATTGCCTTGGACACATCCTATTACCTGTTGTTTGGTAGATAGTTGGACTTGCGTGTCGTAGTCGCTTGCTCAAGTGCTGTTGCGTGTCGTCAAGTACCACAGCTGTTGGAGAAGTGCCGCATGTTCAATGTTGGAGATGATCATGGCTTTACTTTTCGTTCACTTTAATTACTGTATAACAACTAAAATTGAAGTAAGTAAGCAGAGGCATCGGTGGGTGATAGATAATGTTGGTTTCCGACCGCCCACTTGTGTCCTGTAGGACCCCGAGTTCTTGACACCTGTTCCGAGATCGAGCGCGCTAACCACAGGTGGCGAGATATGGGCCCCCCATTGATTATTACCTGATTTCAAAGTATTGTACTGGGGGCCACAAACTAGTTTGAGGTTTTATTTACTATCCTGTACTTATGCCATGCTTTACTGCTTTATTTAAATTGTGCGATGGATAGCACACTGTACTGTTTAGGATCGGGACACGTTTTCGCGGTGTCGACAGTCCCAGTTTTGGGATTTGCTGTCGTTCACAGCCGTCTACCCAAACCCTAAGTCCGTCTCGGAGACCGGCCGACTTCGTTGCGGGTGTACTTAGTGGGGTGGCCCCCCGTGCTTGCTTTGGGTCTGGAAACGTCATGACTTAGGCCCCGCCGACATACCGATGGGTGTATGTTAACTGATCTGGCAAAAAGGGTCGAAGTGCTTGTGGATACTTTGGTGCACCCCTGCAGGGTTAAATCTTTTCGAGAAGCCGTGTCCGCGGTTATGGACGACTTGGAGCACAGTGCTTGATCATAGACAACTATAACTAAAGTTTACTGTTATAAATTGACTTGTATCCGATATGACTAGTAATCAGCTTCACCACAACGGAATGGCTAAATAAAAGTGCCAACAACTGCTGGGTTTTGGGTTATGTCATGCTTATTATATCTGACTAGTAAGTGTCGCAACTACAACGGAAAGGTTAAATAAAACTGCCCACCGCTTATTTTTATCAGGACGACTATTTACATTTGACTAGTAATTGCCGCAACTATAACGGAATAAATAAAACTGCCAACTGTGTGAGTTCCTCGGGTGACTTTCTCGGTTGGTATCGAGGGGGAACACCAGGATGGGTTTGTTTGGTGTTAGGGTCAGGTTGGATCCGAATAGGTCTTTCTTATCCCTCTCTGATAGCCGACAGTTATATCGAGTCTCTATAGGTTGTTTAGTGCATGCTGCGATGCCGCTTCAGTCCACCATACCTATGTAGGCGAGGACCGCCGAATTCTAGCCTCGCCGTGTACTGGCCTCAGTACTGACGCTCCTCTTTTTCCTTTGCCCTTTGTCGGCACCCCTTTTGTTTAGCAGGTTTGAGACCGCCGTCGTTAGCAGGGTTACCCTTCCGGCTTGGCCTGGGCAGGGTTATGGACGCCATTGGTTATTCTTCAGGGCTCTTAGCCCCATTTGCATCTTGTCCGTAGACGGACCCTCTATCGTTTTCAAGGTGATTTGGATCTTTGTATATTATATCTGTATTCTTGACTCATTGAGTCGCTGTTGTATATATATCTGTTCTGTGGGTCCCATCGAGGACTGTTGTGTAATGTTATTACTTCGTTTTCCCACCCGCACGCAAGTGCCTGGTGGGCACCTTTGAATCGTTTCTATGCGGGTTTGGCGGGATTCGTTAAAACTTGCATAGGGCCGATTCTGAGGGTGTTACAGAACGCGTCCATTTGACTAAGGAAAGGCTTCTGAAAGGTCCTGTCTTGGGAAACCAAGTCTGATGGGGAAAGTGCACAACCTTTGCAGATGGAAAATCTAAGTACTTAGCCAAGTCCATGGCAATGGACAAATTGAGCATCAAGACATGGAAGCTACAAGAATCTCATCACTCCAACTTCTAAGTAAAACTTGTGGGTGAACAAGGGTAAAGGACCCCAATGTCTATTAGAGGTTTCTTGGGAAGTTTTGACAGTAAAAAACTTAGTGATTTCAACTAATAGGAAAAACCTATTTTGAGCAAAGCAAGCCAAGCTACACTTAGCCAAAATGCATATAGTAAAATAGTCCACTTAAAATTACTAAGGTATCACTTGCCAATACTATTCCAAAGTATTGACCCTCTGTGGCTATAACTTGTGATGTTGCAGGTTACTCCGATGATGATTAGGAGTCATGAGTCTACACTCAACATGCTTGCCTGTGGCACATGAAGATGAAGACTTATGTTTATTTACTTATTCCAAAAACTCTTGTATTAGGCCTATGGCCCTGAGTTGTAAAAGACTATGTTATATCTCTGGAATGAATATAATAAACGACCTTTGTATTTGTGTACTTCATCTTAAACTGTGGATGCTAGCAATGATCCAGGGACTAGCATTGCAATCACAGGGATCATTTTCCTTTACAAAGGAGGGATCTTACAGATGGTATCAGAGCACTGTGTTGCCTGTAGGATTATGACCCTAGGATTGGAAACCACTAAGGAATTTTTTTAACTACTTCTACCCTTGTCTATTCTTCTCGTAAACTTTTCTAATCTTCTCATTCTCATCTCTATTTGTAGATGAACTCCATCAACGAAGCCGTGAAGAAAGGACCACTCATGACCATGACCTTGGAGTGTGAAACTGAGTTTCCCAAAATTCTCAAGGACCTCATGGTGGCAATGGAAGAACATGGTGCAGCTGTGTACAAAGGCTTTCCAGTGATGGATGAAGGAGTGGAGTATTGGTGGGTGCAACTTCACTTGTACAAAAACAAGGAAGACAACCACAAAGAAAGAGGATTCTGCATGTACACCAACACTGTGATGCACACCACATTCTTTGAGTCAGCAAGAGAAGCAGCTTGGAGGACTATCAAAGAACTCAGTGCTAGAGTCAAGTGCAGAATGCTCAACCTCCAAAAAGACTTAGAGAAAGAGAAGGAACTTACCCAAGAGTTGGAAGCCACCAACCAAACCTTAAGGGAGATATTATAGACTTAGTGATGGAATCATGTGAACAAGATAGGTGGATTGCCTCTAGGAACATTGTGTTAGCCAACAGATCCAGTGAGATAGGATTGTGAACGCACTTCGTTAGTTGGACCACCACCTATCACCTTATTTTCCAAAATGATACCTTAAATAAGTTTGGACCTTGATTGATGTAATGGATTCATGTATGCATGACTTGTGTGATTTTGTGTTCCAAGGTTATGTATGAAATGTTTGTCTTGTGTTATCTTAAATTGTGTTGTTCTAACTTTTCAATCTTATAAATAGATGCCTATTACCATCAACACTGTTGAGGAGTTCCAGGTTACCCGTTTTGGTCCTCGTATCGTTGAGCTTACCACTTTGCTCAATCTCCCTCTTCCCACCATCATGGTGCATCCACTCACCAAGTTCGAGAGGAAGGACCTTTGGGGCTTCAAGGTGAACCAGCCTGGACGCCAGACAGAGCCTACTACGGAGGCCATCGTCTTCAAGCTTATGCACGATGACAGGGAGAGAGGCATGGAGGTAGTCATGCAGGACCTGATAGGACGTCTGCTAGGCCGTCACTCCCGACAGGTTAGAGGCACCCACTTCCACGTCTTCGGAAGATGTGATGATGATGGAGAGTCCATCGACTTTGAGGACGACTCGAGGGACGCAGCAGAGCCGATACGTCTCTATCTCCAGGACTTAGAGTCTCTTCTTAGGCACGTGGACACGAACAGGACCAATGTCATGCTCAACAATGACGAGCTCCAGGTGCAGCCTCGCGAGAAGGACAAGCTTTTCGCACAGCAGGACGAGATAGTCAAGGAAATGGAGGCGAAGTTCGAGACCCAGGACCGTAAGTTCAAGAGTCAGGAGAAACGCGTCCAGGACATGAACAAGAAGATCCGGGACATGACTGAAGAACTGAAGTCCAAAGATTTCGAGCTAGAGCAGCAGCAGATGGTGATCGAGAGGCTTCGCTCCCAGAAGAGGGCTCTCAAGACCAAGATCGAGTCCTTGACTACTACTATTGAGGAGAACAAGACCGCGATGGAGAACGCAGGTCTTACTTTTTTCGAGGAGGAGATTGATGCTGATGAGTAGACTTGACTACTCGGTTATCTTTTATTATCGTACTTGTTATTTGTGAACTTGTTATTGGACCATCCGACATGTGGATGGCTTGCCACTTGTGTGTTTTACTTTGAGACTTTGTTATCTTGTTGTTGAGCTTTTATCCTTGTGTTGCATGCTATGTGTTTGCTTATGTGATGTAATGTGCATAAAACATGTATGGGTATCTCATTCTTATCTCTATTTGAACAAACCACAGATGCCTCCCCGTCGCGCAAACCCCAACCCCAACAACATCACCCCGGAAATGCAGCAGATGATGAATGCGCAAACACAGCTTATGCAGATGATGACAACATTCATCCAAAACCAGAATAACAACAACAACAACCCCAATAACAACAACAATAACAACAACAACAACCCTCCGGGCTTTGATATGCTCACCAGATTTCTGCGTTTGAGGCCAGCTAAGTTCTCGGGGACGACTGATCCCATGGTGGCCAATGATTGGCTACGTTCTGTGAACAAGGACTTAGTGACCATGGGCTGCACGGATGCTGAAAAAGTCAGGTTCGCAGCGCATCTGTTGGAAGGGCCAGCCGCCACATGGTGGGACAACTTCCAAATCACCACTCCTTTAGATGAGGTGACTTGGGCTATCTTTGAAGATGGCTTTCGCACTGCTCATATCTCATCAGGAATGATGAGTCTGAAAAAGAAGGAGTTTCACAACCTAAAGCAGCGCCACCGCAGCGTGGCTGAATACATAGAAGAGTTCAACAATCTGGCGCGCTATGCACCGGATGAGGTTGACACAGATGCCAAAAGAAAGGAAAAGTTTCTGGAAGGCTTGAATGATGAGCTAAACTTATAGTTGTCTGTGGCATATGTTCCAACTTATCAGTCTCTGTGTGACTAGGCTGCTATTTTGGAGAATAAAATGAAGCAAGTCGAGAGTAGGAAGAGGAAACACTCCGACAAGCACAGCTCGGGATCGTCTCACAAACGATCTCATATTGATGATAGTGGAAGCTCAGGATCCCATAAGCATGGGAAATTCAACAAGCACCACAACCACAACCGTCATGACAACAAGCATCACCGCAGTCATGACAATGACAAGTACAAGAACCACAAGAGTGGACATAAGAGCCACCACAGTGGAAATGGTAGTGGAAGTGGAAGTCAGCCTGCAAAAAGGGACATCAGTCAGGTTGAGTGCTTCAAATGCAAGAAGATGGGACACTATGCAAATGAGTGCCCCAAAAAGAAAGTTGAAGGACCTGTCAAACCCAATCCTTTCCAGAAAGGTCAGGTGAACCACATTAATGTGGAGGAGGTCTATGAGGAACCTGACGCTGTTGCTGGTAAGTTCAGACTCAATTCCATTCCAGCATTTGTACTCTTTGATACTGGTGCATCTCATTCATTCATATCAAGAGCATTTGTTGAAAGAAATGAACTACCGGTAGAAACTATTGGGTGTCCTATAAAAGTAAGTTCTCCTGGTGGAGAAATGATAGTGAATTCAGGATGCCATGACCTAGTCATAGAATTCGGGAAGTATAAGTTTCCCGTTAACTTGATAATATTAAACTCCCAAGGTTTGGATGTCATTCTGGGAATGGACTGGATGACTAAGTACAAAGGAGTGATAGATTGTGCCAGTCATACTGTCTCACTCACAACACCGGATAATAAAAGGATCAGATTCAAGACCAGCTTTGGAGCAAAGAAGAGTATGCTAAATTCTCTTAAGGGGGTTAGCATGGACAGTGTGCCAATTGTATGTGAGTATCCGGATGTGTTTCCGGAAGAATTGCCAGGAATGCCACCAGATAGAGATGTGGAATTTCTGATAGATTTGGTACCAGGTTCTGGACCAATAGCAAAGAGACCATACAAAATGTCAGTTGATGAACTGAAGGAGCTCAAGAAGCAACTAGGAGAACAGTTGCAGAGAGGATTTATCCAACCAAGTTCTTCATCTTGGGGAGCCCCAGTTTTGTTCGTGGAGAAGAAAGATAGAAGCCAAAGGTTATGCATTGATTACCGTTCACTCAACGAGGTAACTATCAAGAACAAATATCCTTTGCCTAGAATCAACGACTTATTGGATCAGCTTGAAGGAGCATGCGTGTTCTCGAAGATTGATCTCCGGTCAGGCTATTTTCAACTCAAGATAAGAGAGCAAGACATACCTAAAACGACATTCACCACAAGGTATGGATTGTATGAGTATACCGTAATGCCTTTCGGCTTAACCAATGCTCCAGCATACTTCATGAATATGATGAACAAGGTGTTCATGGAATTTCTTGACAAGTTCGTTGTCGTTTTCATCGATGACATCTTAGTCTACTCCAAGAGCAAGGAAGAGCATGAAGGACACTTGCGCTTGATACTTGAAAAGTTAAGAGAGCATAAACTTTATGCCAAATTCAGCAAGTGTGAGTTTTGGTTAGAGGAAGTTGGTTTTCTTGGTCATGTTATGACAAAGGATGGTGTAGCAGTTGATCCTGCTAAAGTTTCAGCTGTGACAGAATGGGAATCTCCCAAGAATGTGAAAGAAGTTCGCAGTTTCCTTGGCTTAGCAGGTTACTACAGAAGATTTATTGAGAATTTCTCTAAAGTAGCTAAGCCCATGACTGAATTGTTAAAGAAAGACAAAAAGTTTGTTTGGTCTGAAGGTTGTGAAGTCAGCTTTCAGGAATTGAAGAAGAGACTTGTGACAGCACCGGTTCTATGTCTGCCAGATTTGGAAAAGGATTTCCAAGTATATTGTGATGCGTCTCATCAAGGTTTGGGTGCCGTACTTATGCAAGACGGTAAAGTTGTGGCCTATGCCTCGAGACAACCCAAAACTCATGAAGTAAACTATCCTACTCATGATTTAGAGTTAGCCTCTGTCGTCCATGCACTCAAAACATGGAGGCATTACCTTTTGGGAAAACGTTGTGAAGTGTTCACCGATCATAAGAGTTTGAAGTATATCTTCACCCAGAAGGAAATCAATATGAGACAAAGAAGATGGTTAGAGCTTATCAAGGACTATGACTTAAGTTTGCAATACCACCCCGGTAAAGCAAATGTTGTAGCAGATGCTCTAAGTCGTAAGGTATTTGTAAATGGCCTTACCAAAGGAGAATTGCCAGATGATTTATGTAAGCAATTCAAAGAACTCAGATTGAAGATTGTGCCTGAAGGACATCTCATGTCTTTAGAAGTCCAACCCACTTTGTTGGACAAGATTCGAGAAGCTCAAAAGACTGGTAAAGAAATTAAAGAGATTAAGGAAAACATTAGCCAAGGCAAAGCTAAGAATTTCCATGTAGATGAACAAGGTACTTTATGGCATGGGAAACGTATTTGTGTTCCGCAAGATCCGGAGATGCGGAAACTGATTCTGCAAGAAGCCCACAACTCTCCGTATTCTATTCATCCGGGTAACACCAAAATGTACATGGACATGAAAGAAAGATTTTGGTGGAACAATCTCAAGAGAGACATCGCCGAACATATTGCTTTGTGTGATGTATGTAGTAGAGTAAAAGCGGAGCATCAGAAACCAGCAGGTTTGCTTCAACCACTACCTATTCCTGATTGGAAATGGGACAAAATTGGTATGGATTTCATCACCGGGTTGCCAAGGACCAGATCAGGATATGATTCCATATGGGTAGTCATGGATCGCTTAACTAAAGTGGCACATTTCATACCCGTGAAGACAACTTATACCAGTGCCAAGTTAGCCAAGATCTACATGAGTAGAATTGTATGCCTTCACGGTGTGCCTAAGAGTATTGTGTCCGATAGGGGAACCCAATTCACTTCCCATTTTTGGAGATAGCTACATGAGTCATTGGGAACGAGGTTGGAATTCAGTACTGCTTTTCATCCTCAAACCGATGGGCAAACAGAAAGTACTAATCAAATTCTGGAAGACATGTTGAGAGCATGTGCCCTAGATTATGGAGCAAGTTGGGATGAAAGTCTGCCTTACGCAGAATTTTCTTATAACAACAGCTATCAAGCCAGCATTGAGATGGCACCGTTTGAGTTTCTCTACGGAAGAAAATGTACCACCCCATTTTTATGGAATGGTGTGGGAGAAAGAAGTTTATTTGGGCCAGATCTTATTAAAGAAGTCGAAGAGAAGGTCAAATTGGTTAAGGACAGGTTGAAGATAGCACAGTCCCGACAGAAAAGCTACGCAGATCCTAAGCATAGAGAAGTCACCTACGAAGTTGGAGATAGAGCCTATCTTAGAGTATCACCACTCCGTGGAGTGAAAAGATTCGGAGTCAAAGGAAAATTGGCACCAAGATATGTTGGGCCATTCAACATTCTGAGTCGCAAAGGAGAAGTGGCTTATGAAATTGAACTGCCAGCATCTCTATCAGCAGTCCACAATGTATTTCATGTGAGTCAGCTTAAGAAATGTCACCCAGAAATGGAAGAATCTTCTTTGAAGGATACCATACCTTTGGAAGAAGTTCAACTAGAAAGTGATCTCACTTATGAAGAAAAGCCTATCAAGATTCTTGAGACTGCAGAAAGAGTCACGAGAACAAAGACTATCAAGTTTTGCAAAGTGCAATGGAACCATCATACCGAAGAGGAAGCAACATGGGAAAGAGAAGATGATCTTCGGAAAGACCACCCTCACCTATTTGCTAGCCAATCCGAATCTCGAGGGCGAGATTAACCTTAAGGGGGTTAGATTTGTAACATCCCTAAAATCATGTTTCAAAACTCATGCATATCATCCATGCATCCATCATCATTTAGGGTTTCATCTCAAAATCATTTCAAAAACAGGAGCAATTGTTGCTCATTATTTTATGTATAAAAACTCTAGCCTTTGTGCTACATGCTAATGACAAAGGTGTTTTTATTCATTCAGAATGTTTTGAGTTCAAACTTGTTTCCAAAAGCTTGAGCAAAGTTTCAAAGCAAAGTATAAAATAAAACCAAATTCATGCCTATTTATATCTCCTAAAAGGCTTGGTTATATTTTATTATTTTCAAATGACCCAAGTAGGTTTGAGTGAACAGAGGTGTTTGACACTTATTTGAGTGCAAGGTACACTGTACAAAAAGCTAGAGAAGGTTTGAATTCAAAATTATTTAAAATAGGGTTTGAAAACCATTCCTAGAAAATCAATCAGAAAAAGAAAAGGAGTAAAGAGGAAAAAAATAGACAACCAGCCAATCTGGCCAACCAAGCCCAACTCGGCCCAGCTAGCCTAGCAGCTCCCACCCCCGCGACTGGTTCTTCCCCAATTGACGCCAGGCGTTTCCTGTTTGATTCGCAGCTTCAATTCGCGTAAATGCACGAGTAAATCTCGCTCGTATCCTGGCTACTTAAACCCCCTCTGCCCCTCTCCATTCTCCCCAAACCCCAAGCCCAGAGCGCCCCCAGGCTGCAAGAATTGCTCACCGCAACCCCGCTGTCTCCGACGAACTGCAGCCACGATTCCGGCCAACCTCGGCCGCCCCTCTGCTCCTGGTTCACACGAGCAGACTCCACTTGACCTCGCGCACCTCCCAGTACCACTAGCTCGTCCGCGCGTGACCCAGAACGTCGGCAACGCAAGCGACTGAGCGCCACCGTCTTCGGCTTCAACTCCGACGACCTCCAGTGGTAATCTCCGACCGCCCCTTTCCCTCTCGTTGACACTCACGTGACTAGCATCGTCTTGTGTGTCTAACTGCATCCTCCTTTTTCCTCGGGACTAGCCATAGCACCGTCTTCGAGCACGTCCAGGACCACCATACGCCAACGACAACTCCGGCGAGGAATTGCAGCTGCCCCTGAGCGCCCCTCGTCAAACGAACCACACGTTGAGAACCAGCACGACGCCACGAACGCGGTAAGCACCTCCCCATCCTTCCTCGCTTCCTATTTCGTCGGCGCCGCCACCATCTGACCGTCGCCACCGCGCGCAGCCGTTAAGCGCCGCCAGTTAGTGGCTTGTTGCTTGCGACCGTTGGATCAATATCGTAGGGATATGATAGATTTTAATCGAAGAGGTATCGTATGTCTCTGCGCCGTTAGATCTAAGTTAGATCCTGCGGTCTGCGTCTGTTGATCCGAACGAATCGGTACCGACCAACCAAAACACGACGCCTGTCACCAGTTCAGTTCAAAAACAGATTTCAAATCAGATTTAGATCCAAATTTCAATTGGCTATAACTTTTGATTTCTACGTTAGATTTTTGCAAATTTTATACCATTGGAATCAGTGAGTCAAGCCCTTTCTGAATCTCCAATGTTTTTAACAAAAAGTTTCTGTTAAAATGACTTTGTATGCAGAAACATATTTAGGTCCAATTTGAGTATAGATTTTGTTTAGCAAATTGTTTTAGGGCTAAATAAGTTTAGTTAGCAAACTTTTTGACTTAGTTATGTTTCTGTATCATGTACTTGCTTGATGGGTTTTCAAAAAATCATCACTTATCATTTTCTTGCATGCATGCATTCATAATTTTGTTTGTATATAAATTGTGTGCTACAAATTTTATGTGTAGATTTTGCTAGTGACTGTGATTGTGAAGAGTGCTACTCTCCCCATTACCAAGGCAAGTGATACTTCATGATATTTCCATTCCCTTTATTTTGAATAATCATTAGAATTATTTTTGCTAAGTCTTGCATGCTACTTTTGCCAAATGCTATGTTGGGAAATCCTATGTAGTGTATAATTGTAGAATTGCTAGGGAATTTTCCTAAGTTAAGTTACTAAGCCATGCTTAGCCTAGCTAGTAGAAAACAAGGGTTGGTAAAGTATATTCATGCTATGTTGAAAATAATTCTAAGTCTTTTGAACTTATGCTTTTCTTAATAAAAACAACTAAGTCAATGAACCTCCTGGGTGGAATGGGACTTGAATGGTGGTTTTTGGTTGAGTGGTTACACAAGGCCATGGATTTGGCTTGTGTATCTCACTTGTGGTATGCCACCCAGGCACAAAGGGATTTGGAGGCCAAGTGTTGAGAAAGCTTACAGTGCAACCACTTGGCAATATGGGCTCTGCCTTGATCATATAGGTTGCTAGAACTTAGTCTTTTGGACAGTTGGTGGTAGTGGGATGATAGGTTGGAACGCGTCCATTTGACTAAGGAAAGGCTTCTGAAAGGTCCTGTCTTGGGAAACCAAGTCTGATGGGGAAAGTGCACAACCTCTGTAGATGGAAAATCTAAGTACTTAGCCAAGTCCATGGCAATGGACAAATTGAGCATCAAGACATGGAAGCTACAAGAATCTCATCACTCCAACTTCTAAGTAAAACTTATGGGTGAACAAGGGTAAAGGACCCCAATGTCTATTGGAGGTTTCTTGGGAAGTTTTGACAGTGAAAAACTTAGTGATTTCAACTAATAGGAAAAACCTATTTTGAGCAAAGCAAGCCAAGCTACACTTAGCCAAAATGCATATAGTAAAATAGTCCACTTAAAATTACTAAGGTATCACTTGCCAATACTATTCCAAAGTATTGACCCTCTGTGGCTGTAACTTGTGATGTTGCAGGTTACTCCGATGATGATTAGGAGTCATGAGTCTACACTCAACATGCTTGCCTGTGGCACATGAAGATGAAGACTTATGTTTATTTACTTATTCCAAAAACTCTTGTATTAGGCCTATGGCCCTGAGTTGTAAAAGACTATGTTATATCTCTGGAATGAATGTAATAAACGACCTTTGTATCTGTGTACTTCATCTTAAACTGTGGATGCTAGCAATGATCCAGGGACTAGCATTGCAATCACAGGGATCCTTTTCCTTTACAAAGGAGGGATCTTACAGGCCGTGGGCCAGATTTGATGCTTCTTCTGTTTTTTCCTGGTTCTATCCCTTTTCTATTATTCTGTTTTGTTTTTAGCTTTTAATTTGCGCACTTGATTTGAGGTTTCTTTGTAGAATTAATTTGTTAAACAATTGCGGCAACAATGAATGTATTTAAAGTCATTTGTGAACTTTTATTATATATTGTTTAGAGTTTCTTTATTTTCTTTATATAGATACTTTTCCTATTACTATTTCTGAAGGCCTTTGATATGAATTTAATTGGGCTAAATTTCATAAACTTATTATAGAATGCATTACTATTAACTAATGAGATTTTATTCTCATTAATACATAATATTAAGGCAACTTTTATATTTAGTTATCCTTCATAAGTATTTGATACATAAATTTCTAGGTACTAATAGGGTTTGAAATTATAAATGCTTACCCTAGGGTTTTAGGGTTCTTAATACATTTATATTCTTTTGTTGATGTCAATAAAAATTAATGGCTAAACATATTGTCTTTATGTTTGTGATCATTATTCATATCACTCTTTTAAATAATAAGGTTATTTTCTAGAATGTCTTATGAGGAAGAATTAATTAATATAGTTCCTAAGCACATGTGATCATGATAATTGGCAATGACAAATATGTGCTTAAGTGATTTGCTATAGGAAAATATTCCTATGAAGCTTTGTGTAATTAAAATGATAGATCAATCAAATGAAATGGATATTATGTTTGGTTAAAGATTTAGGGTTTAGTGTTTACCAAGAATTCCTATCTTCCATAATTCACAATCCTGGACTTCTAATTAAGGAATTCCTCTCCTAGATATATTACTTCTCTATATCAATCATCATGTGCTAACATGATGAGCTTTGCTTTACAGAAATATCCTTATCCACCTTTTATTCTTTTAAATCCATTGATAAATCCAATGAGCTTTCCACTAAAGCTTTCATAATTTTCTCATATCGATACTTGGTTAAACCAACTACTCTAATGCTGATAACCTGCAATCCAACAAGTAGTTACTTCTAACTCCCTTCATATTCTTCCATAATCATCCCCCACTAATATTACTCTAGTAGATGGATATATCAAACTACTCTCCTCAAAATATTACTATTCCTTAAGAAGAATAACACTTCTTCAATAACTCCATGCTACTCTAGCATCATATTGATCATACTATCTTGTCTCTACTCATATCCAGTATCTCATACTCCAACCTCACATTATATTAATGTGACTTGTCATGGCTATCTTAGGATAACATATCTATACTAGGGTTCCAATCATGTTCTATCCACCAATGTCACTTATACATGATATAAGCATTCAATCTTGGTTACTAAGGCATGATCATTATAATTCTTTGATCATATATGGCTTAGGTTTACAGTTGGCTAATCAAAGTCTCATCAATACAACATTATAGTTGTATTATAATTATTTTCTATTTAGCTCTATTGGATTAAGAGATATAATTCATTGACTATACCTACTTGATCCAATAGGACTACTGATGGTAACTATCTTCAATATTCATCCTCGGAATCCTCTTTGTTACCACATATATCTTTATTTCAAATAACCCTTCTATCCATTCAGGAGTGAGTTAACTCCATCAACTATCACAGTGATCTTATTCTCTTCCAACACTCCCATCCTATAAATGATACCTAAAACTAGCATTACTATTTACCTCTTCTTACTTCTTATCTAAAGGACTGAAGTGAATGCTATGATAAGTACAAGAGTTGATATGTCAAGAATTGGTGAATCAATAGTTGATTACTCAACACTGATGAACAACAGATATTAGAATAAGATTCAATAGAGATGATAAGGATTGATATGGAAAGAAAGATATATGGTGAATGATCTTTGAATTGATTTCCCTCCTACTCCATATAACTAAAGAGTTAGGGTTAGGTATTACCATGATACTCATGGTATAAGCAGATGAGATTAAGATATAGTTGTTACATTCTTATTACTTAAGTTATATTTATAACTTGGTATTCATGAGTTATGTAATGAATACTGGGATATGATTACTTAAGGATAAAATATAATCCATTAAGTAATGAATTAGGGTTTAACATTTATTACATTTGATCTACCCTTAGATCAAATCTCCCTTACCCAAAATAAGGTTTTAGCAAAGGTCATATTGAAACTTATCGCAGTCAACTTGATGATCCACTTCAGTTCCATCAAGTTGAGAGAAGCTTCAAACACTTTGACAGGTTTTTTTATTTAAAAGCGCGAAAATTATTCGGATTTTCTATGCATGAATGCAATGCACATATCTGGGTTCAGCTTATTTCTAAGCTCTAATGCTGGGATGTTACATTTAATCAGGGTTGCTGAAATTGGGATGTTACACATACCTAGAGCAAGATCCCTAGAATTTCGCTAGATCAAATCAATGTCTCTTATGGGTACATTTGCGATGATAATCAACCAAGCATGAGGCCCCGCCAAGTGTGCGTGATCCAGGACGAAGGAACCTCAACGCTCATCAACTCCCATGGTAACCCAATCATTAACCCTGATCATATTTGGTCAGATGATGCGGTAGGGCGTCGCAAAGAGAGGCAGGACCTGCCATAAGGAGAATACCATGTCGTGCAAAGAGGAGGAGAATGAACCAGCAAGCTCCTAACACTTCAGTGCCCATGATAGCACACGCCACAAGAGAGGAACTAATGGCCTACCAATACTTTCTACACCACAAGAGGAAGGACCTACTGAAGCTGCTTTGGTCTCTGGATGAAAGGAAAAGGTTAGGCGATGAATCCAGATTGCGCCGGGAAGTGTCACTAGAGGACCACAACTGTCGAGGATATGACCCGGGTACCCCAGAGTTGAGGAGTCAAGTGACCTAATGGAGCAAAAAGTGATATAATATAAGAGATATATGCAGAAAAGACATATATAAAAGAATATACCGAATAATATAAATGAAGAGGAAAAAGATCAGCAGGGCTGACACAGGCAAAATTCTTCCCGGTCTTATTTCTCCCAGGCCGAATCAGGCCTCTCAGGCACAAGCCATTTATCACCTAGCCGAATAAGTATTAACCCGGCTGGGCTGGATCACCCAGCCGACCCACCACCATCTCCACTCGTCGCCAACCGCGGGTGGGCCGGGATATCCCCAATATGGCCCACCATAGGTCACCTACGACGCCTCCTCCCCAAGCTCCCCAGACTCCAACACCTCCCACCAACGTCGCTAGCGCCTCCCGCCGAGCTTCCTCGCTAATACCCGGGTGGGCCGGCATCTCCTCCGACCCGACCGACCCACCACGGGCTATCGCCACTCCAACACTACATTGCTTCGCTGCCACCAGTTCTTCCCGGGTGGGCTGACGGTGGCTTCACTTGGCCCACCCTAGGTTGGCTCCACCCCGCCAGCTCTTGTCTGCCTAGGCCGGGAGAGGAGGCGACGGCTGGGCCCCAAGTCCCTTCCCCTGGGAGATATAGGAGACCCCCATATGGGCTCTATCCATCTGGGCCGAGTCAGGTTTGACCCCGCCTGGGCCAAGTGTTAAGCCCGTCTGGGTCAGGGGTTAACCCGGTTGGGCCTTACACATTGACCCGGCTGGGTCCTTTTTCCTTCAGGCCGAGTTACCTAATCCCCAGGCCAAATTACCCTTTGGAATTATCCCCTGGGCAAGGCTATTTCACCCTAGGTGACCTCTTATTCATCCCCCGACGCTCCCGCGACCTCTACATCGACACCAATGCAATCTAGGTCACAACCCACCAAGTCATGTGCCAATCTTGGGACGCCCCTGGCTCAGACTGGCACATGTAGTAAGGGATATGCTTGGCATCTTTAGAGATGCTAGGGAATATGCCAGGCATCTCCGAAGATGCTAGGGAATATGCTAGGCATCTCAGGAAGATGCTAAGCAATATGCTAAAGAGATATCGATGATAAACACTACAAGACAACAAATCAGTCTGACTAGGACTAGGCGTATGGAGCAAGCCTTGTCCCCTGGGCTCCCCTTTATAAGGAGCACCAGGGGGATCGTTCTTGCCCCCAAAGGGCTCCTCACTTCTTTGCTCATTAGGAGCTCACCTTCTTCCTCCTCTTCTCTCACAGAGAAAGCTACTAGAGGCATAGGAGATACAACTCAAGGAGCATCATTGTAGCAACCATGTATGGCAAGATTATATGAGATATATATGTAGGAGTAGAGGTGTTATCTCACTAGGAGATCCTCGAACCTGGGTACACTGTGTCTCTCCATGTTCTTATGAGTGCGGTCTTCACTACATCATCCCTCCCCGGATTTCTCCACGTCCGTCGGCCCCAACTTTAGCCTATCCATGGCATATGCCGTGATACCACCATGACATTTGGCGCCCACCATGGGGATGATCAGAGGCGCTAGTTGGGTTTCCATCCGGACGGGAACGTCTTCATCAACCTCTGATTCATCATCGAGCAAGAACTTCTACATCCTCTTCCCCAACGTACAAAGAGCAGTGAAGTTGGGATAGGAGCCTCTCTGCCTAATTCAGCAAGCCTGACTCAGCAAGCCTAAATCGACAAACATTACTCAACAAGGCTGACTCGACAAGCCTGGCTTAGCAAGCATTACTCAACCTCAACCTCTTCACCAAGGGTACTGTAAGTATCAGTTGACTGAGCAAGCCTGACATGGCAAGCATGACTCAGCAAGCATGACTCAACCTCCTCACCAAGCATACAATGAGTATCAAATAAATCAACCACCAACACACACATGAGATAACCCCGAATGTCACTCGGGGGCTATAGCCCTCACTCACGTAGTCTTTCACCCCAAGAAGGAGATAAATCAACCCAGGGACTAGCCAACATATCGATAGAACCACTGGTAGATGGAAAAAGTATCTCGGGGACTTGGGTCATATCTTGACTCGGCACCCTCATGCATAGAACTATTACTTAGAGTAGACTTAAGATATGACCTTTGTAATGTCATTACATATGTTAGATTGTATACGTCTTTTAGCTATGTTTTCAGTTACTATAGTACCTCCTCTCTTATATCTTGCCAGGTCATCCTTAACTCGGATTAGTATTTAATTCAATTTGCCGGGTTATCATTAACTCAGATTAGTATTTAATTTAGCTTGCCAGGTTATCCTTAACTCGGATTAGTATTTAGTTCAGCTTGCCAGGTTATTCTTAACTTGGATTAGTATTTAATTCAGCTTGCCAGGTTATCCTAAACTCGGATTGGTATTTGATTCAGCTTGATAGGTTATCCTTAACTCGGATTGGTTCTTTGATTCGGCTTGCCAGCTTGCTAGGTTATCCTTAACTCGGATTGGTATTTGATTCAGCTTCCTAGATTATCCATAACTCGGATTGATATTTGATTTAGCTTGCTAGTTGATACGTCCATTTTGCATCACTATTCTATACCATAATTTACTGTTATTCATTGATATATTTCTTATTAAGAGGTGATACTTATGTTATTTCATCTATTTGTGCATGTTTGATGACTTTTGGAGGATGAACTGCCGGAGTCAGGATTCTGATGGAAAAGTGGTGTCCAAATTCAATATTCACGAAGATCAGGAAATTCCAGAAAGTATATGGAAAAACCTATTTTCCTAGAAGACGAAGGAAGCCAGAAGGGGAGGCAGAGATGGGCCACAGGGGCCCCACACCACCCCCTGGTGCGGTCCCCTAGGCCGCACCAGCAGGTGGTGTGGCCACCTTGGCCCACCTCCTTCTTCGCCCTTTCGCCTATATCTTCTCCTCGAAACCCTAATACGAGGGGGAGCGACCATAGAAAGATTTCCCCGCCTCTGCGGGCCAGAAACTATAGAGAGAGAAAGATCTCTCCGGAAGGCAGAAATCTGCCTGGGAAATTCCTTCCCGGAGAGGGGAGATCGTCGCCATCAACACCGTCATCAAGATAGACTTCATCGGGATCATCATCATCATCCTCACCACCATCTCCATCAGCACCATCATCTCCACTCCATCCCGCTGTAACAATTTGGTTGAATCTTGCATAGTTCTTAGGGGAAACTTTCCCGATGTTGATTACTATTTGTAGTTGATGCCATTGAGTGGAACCATTGAATTATTGTTATGTTCAGATTGTTATTCATCATCATATCATCTCTGATCTTGATCCATATGATGTCTCATGAGTAGTTCATCTAGTTCTTGAGGACATGGGATAAGTCATGTTGTTAGTAGTGGAATTGTGTTGAGTAATATTCAGTGTATTCTTCTAGTGGTGTCATGTGAACGTTGACTACATGATACTTCACCATTTATGGGCCTACGAGAATGTATTGTGTATTTGGCTACTAATCATGGGGTTGTCGGAGTGACAGAAACCTGAACCCTCGTTAGGAAACCTTTGCACAACAGAGTGTAGGATGTCAGAGTTTAATGTTGTGGTTAGTTTTTATCTTAATTACTTTCTTGCAGTTGTGGATGCTTGCAAGGGGTATAATCACAAGTATGTACTAGTCCAAATAAGGTCGGTACATTAGCATAGGTTCACCCACACAACACTTACCCAACCAAAGAAGATTAATCAACTATATGAAGCGAAAGCACTTGACAGTATTTCCATGTGTCCTCGAGAACGTTTGGTCCTCATAAGTAATACAACCGGCTTGTCCTTTGATGAAGAAAGGATTGGGACACTTGCTGCAATTATCATTGTTGCTTTTTATTTACTTGCACTTTATTTCTTTGCTTAATAAAAAACCCCTAAAAATCCATTTGCTAAGTAATTGCAGAGAATTCCTGATCCAAACCACTAGTCAACACCTTCTGCTCCTTGTTGGGATTGACACTCCTATCTATCAAAAGTACTACGATATAGCCCCTATACTTGTGGGTCATCAGAACTATTTTCTGGCGCCGTTGCCGGGGAGTGAAGCACTATTGAAGAGTGGAACTGGTAAAGGAATCTTCTACTATGAGTATTGTTTATTTTTGTTTGTTACTTTGTTTCCAATATGGATAACCCACTTGGTTTCCTATTTGGGAAATCTACTAGAACTGCTAGGGTAGTAGATGAACCACCACCTGCTGAGATAGATCGTTTTAAGATACCTACAAGAATTGTTGATCTAGTTATGGATAACTATTATTTTGGGGATGGAACTGTCCATCCTAGTGATCACTTGCTTTTTATCCATGAATTATGCGGGTTGTTTAAGTGTGCAGGTATCACAAAAGAACAAGTTAAGAAAAAGTTACTCTCTATATCATTGAAAGGAAGAGCTCAAGAATGGTATAAGCTGCTGAAGAATGGACAAGCTATGGAATCGGAGGAAATAGTACCTCTCTTTTATTATAAATTCTATCCTCCTAGTGAGATTCATAAGGATAGGAATCAAATATATAAATTTTGGCCTCGTGATGGAGAGAGTACAACCCAAGCTTGGGGGAGATTGAAGTTACTAATGCTTAAATGTCCTAATCATGAGCTCACTAAAAAAATTATTATTAATAACTTTTATGCAAGGCTTTCTCTTCATGATAAAGATTTATTAGATGCTTCATGTGCCAGATCATTCACACGTATGAAAGAAGAAGCTAAATGGGATCTCCTAGACCGTATTCAAGAAAATACTGAAGCATGGGAGAATGAAAAAGGAAGAAAGTCAGGTATAAATTATGATTATGAATGCATTAAATCTTTTATGGGAATTGATGTCTTTCATAATATTATTACTGAGTATGGTTTTGATTCTCAAAGTATTGCCAATTGTTTTAAGGCCTTTGCTTCTTATATTGAAATTCCCAAAAAGGAGTGGAAAAAGTACCATGCACCTTATAAAGATATTGTTAATCATGTTCCTGCTAGAAACACTGAAGTTTGTACTGTTGATCATATTTTGCCTAAACCTTATATTGAGAAAATACCTTTCCCTTCTAAGGTAAAGGAACATTCTATTATAGCTAATATGGTTAGTGATACGTCCATTTTTCATCACTATTCTATATCATAATTTATTGCTATTCATTGATATATTTCATATTAAGAGGTGATACTTATGTTATTTCATCTATTTTTGCATGTTGGATGAATTTTGGAGGTTGAACTGCCGGAGTGAGGATTCTGATGGAAAAAGTGGTGTCCAGATGCAATATTCATGAAGATCAGAAAATATACAGAAAATCATGTTTTTCAGAAAATCGAAGGAAGCCAGAAGGGGAGGCAAAGATGGGCCACATGGGCACACACAACCCACCTAGCACGGGCCTACCCTGGGTCGCGCCAGTAGGCCATCTCCTGCTTCACCCCTTCGCCTATAACTTCCTCTCGAAACCCTAATATTTGGGAAGGGGACCATAGAAATATTCCGCCGCCTCTGCGGGGCGGAAAATACAGAGAGAGAAAGAGCTCTCTGGCAGGCAGATTTCTGCCGAGGAAATTCCTTCCTAGAGAGGGGAGATCGTTGCCATCAACACCGTCATCAAGCTAGACTTCATAGGAATCATCATCATCATCCTCACCACCATCTCCACCAGCACCATCATCACCACTCCATCCCTGTCAACACCCGGGTTTTCAATCCCAGATGCCTGTTATGCCATACATCGCAATCCTAGGATTACCATTTTTGCGAGACATAACAGAGTTGGATACCACAGTACATCATCCATTACAAACCATACATAAGGTCTTATACAAATAAGGATCTCATGATCCAGTTCTTAATACAACTCAGGCAGCGGAAATACGTAATAAAAAAGGTAGCATAGGCGAAGCTCCATCTTCGGGGTCACAGGCAATGCTGACGATGGGAGATGATCCTAGTTGTCGTAACCTTCCTGGGGTCCATCCTCCTGGTACTCTTCTTCATAGTCTGGCCACGGGAATAGCCAGGGATAAAGCTATGAGTACTCTTTAAGTACTCGCAAACTAATACTAACAAGTGAAGGGGGTTTTTGTAGTAGGACACTAAGCTCTAGGGTGTTTTGCAAAAAGCTAGATTTACCTCTACTAAGTTCAGAAGCAAGAAAAGCTAGTTAAAGTTTTATAACACCTAAGTGGGAACTTGTATTTCATATCACAACTCTGTTGTGGTCAAGTCAAAATCTCAATTCATTTCACAATTTATTTTGAAAACAACTGACGGGGGAACAGTATGGCCACTCCAACTGTCCATGACCGCGGACGCGGCTATTCGAATAGTTTGACACTCTGCAGAGATTGTACACTTTCACCACAACATTCGATACATCCGTCAGGAACAAATCCTGAATTCACCATACTCATTATGCGGATAATGAATCCTAACCTTTCAATTACATGCCCTAGTATAAGCACCTCTCCTGTGAGTTTGGCCTCCCAACCATGACCAACTGTCATCTTGGGTACTGCACAGGTGGAAAATCTTCACAAGGTAGCATCAGCTCAGACATTGGCCACGAGGGAACCCATACTAAGGTATATAAGTTTCCATTCAAGCCCTACCCAATTTTCGGGTATTGTGGTTGTACGGTAAAATTGGAATGATATCGCATCCAGACAACCATCATTTTTAAAAAGGGCTAAGGCTCATGCCTTAACATTTTCATCATCCAAATCATCTGGTGTTCGGAAACACATGTCAAAACATCTCAGTAGAATGACTCATCATTCTAAGGTTTTCATAACCATTTTCCACCAAGTATTCCCATATAAAGTTGATCAAGTTTTATGCTTAGCACTAGCATCTACAAATGGGAGTGGGTACTAATGATGGGTGGTAAACAAAGTGTAGTTTAACTAGGTTCAATCTCATGCCTTAGGATGACATCAAGATTATCTAGCTTAGGCCAAATCTAATGCTCTTTATGCAACCTTCAATTATCTTCCTAGAATCTACAAGCCACTTAAGTAGACTCTAAGTAATAGCTTTGATAAAGAAATAAAGTAGAGAGCTTGCAAGTAAAACTAGGAGTGGGGTTATCAAGTGGGTATGATCACATAGGCTTAAGGCACATAGTTGTCATGGTAACAAGCAAGTATTAGCTTGCATAGGTCAACTTGATTAGTAAGGCTTGCATCAGTATCAGTATAAGCTTTCTAAAGGAGAGTATGTTGTAAGTGTTAGCTTTCTCAATAAACTAGTAGTATTAGGCTTGCCTTGTGCAGAGCAGTGGTTGAAGTTCTCCTTGGCTTCTTCTTCGTAGTATCCTCCTTCCTCCTCGTATCCTTGGTCGGTACTAGCGTCTATTAAAAAATACGAGGTACACAATCACCAAACAATACTTAACTACTTTCAATCATCACACAAAGGGGTACCATAGATGATCTAGCATCATCACTAATATTACAAGATTAAAGCCTTGTCTTATTTCTTTTGTTCTTAGAAAAGTAATTTCTACTCATTGAAAAACTACTTAAGAATTTAATATTCTCCAAACCAAACATGGGATCATGTTGACACATGTCATCACCACATATTTAAGTACACGGGAATGTGATTTAAAGTGGTGTCACAATTTAATAAGGTTTAACCTTTTTATTATAAATCATTAAAGTGGATAGAAATGCCTATGTGGCATTCTTTTATTACTTGAACATTATTTCTGTAAGTAACCCCATATGTTTTTATATATTCTGAAAGGTATGATCAAATGTGAATTTTGAGAGTTGGAATGCAGAAAAGCTTCTGACTTGTTATTTTTACCAAGGTTGATCTATAGGTCCAAATGATTTGAATCCAACGGGCTTGGATTAAGCATTTCAATATCTTTCTAACAAAATTGGTTTCATTCAATTTGGTTCACTGAATCGAGCTGGATTGATTTTTGAAACTAGGTACACAACTGAGTTTGAATATAAATAGAAAAAGCTAAACTCAAACGAGTGGGCTGCGCGGGAAGGGTTATTGGGCCGACCCAGTGTCACTCCGCAGCGCGGGGCGCAGCTGACAGGGGGGGTCTACTGGTCAGTGGCTCTTTAAACACGAAGCGGTATAGGGCAATATGGTGCGTTGGATTAGAATGAAGATCGACGGCTGAGGGTCGTCGTCGACGATGAACAAGTCACCGGCGATCTCGAACCCTAGCGGCTCAGTGGGGGTGCATAGGGGGCATACCGGGGCTCCAGTGACGACGGCGAGGCGGGCAAACGACGAAGTCGACGACGGCGAACTCAGGGGTGGTCGCGGCAGCTCCGGGGGTGGACGAAATCAACGGCTCCTCTTCTCCTCAGCAGCGACGAGCTCCGGCCAAATTCCGGTGATGCGCTGCTCGCCTTGCTCCGTCTAAGGGGTGGAATGATCAATGAGGTGAGGGGAGTGAGATGGTGTGAAGAAATCGATCTGGGATCGTCTCCTTTTATAGGCTCGATGGCGAGACCGAGAGGGATGGGCAGGCGACGGTGGCGACACGGCTACGGGCGGCTAGAGGCATTGTCGAGGTTGGCGATCGACGGGTGGTCTCCTAGCGATGCTCTAGAGCTTAGATGCGCGTGTAGGGGCGGTGGCAAACGGTCGGGAACGTGCGGTGCTCTGCGCGGAAGAGACGGCGTCTTTGACAGCGAGCGGTGGTTGTGAGGCATGGGGCGGCGAACGGGGGTGTCTGTGGGGTTGCTGGGGCGGTGGTGATCAAGCGTGCACGCGGCGAGGGTGGCGCGCAGTCTGTGGGCGTGTGTCGAGGGTGGCGCTCTGGTGCGCTCTCGGCATGCTCGCAGAGAAGCTTGGCATAGCTTGGGCGTGTGGTCCAGTGGCTGGCAGGGTTCGAGCGCTGGACAATGCTTAGCCAACTTACTGCTCAAAACAGTGAAGTTTGGCCAGTTTGATTTGTTGTCTCCAAGTGTTTGTTGAAATGGAAGCAAGAGCTTGGGTTTTGAATTTGGAAATATTTTTGGTGGGTGTGCTAGGCATGTGTTGAGGATTCTGTGGATGCTTCGGTTTTGAAAATTGAGCTTGTTTGAGTGGTTTTTGAAATAGTGGGATCTTCCCATATGAAATAGATTCAATTTTAAACTGTGATTTAAACTAAGAATTTGAATGTTTTTGGATGATCACAAAGTGGGCCTTGGTACCTTGTCATGAGTACTATCAAGGGGCGCAAAGATCCATACATGTTTCTGTTAAGTTCTGAAAGTTAGAGATAGCCAAAGTAGGCATGGGAGTTAATTTGGCCAAAGTGACCATTCACTTAATTTGTTTGTTTTGATTTGTTTGTCTTTGGGAAAAGTGTGGGGATTGTTTAGATGATGTTTATTTCACCTAATAATCATTTTACATGCAAAGAAACACAGAACCATGGCAATTCAAAAGAATCCAAATTTTAATACATACACATATGAATGCTTTCATATTTTTAATTGGAAAAGTTTTTGTTAACCCTAAATTTGAGGATTAGAGTTTGATGGTTCAAGTTTAATATTTTTGGGATGTTACAAACCTTCCCCCCTTAAACAAAATCTTGTCCCGAGATTTGAAAAAGGACAAAAAAGATTACCTAGGATTTGAAGAGATCGGGAAACTCCGTCCTGATGTGATCTTCGCGCTCCCAGGTAGCTTCCTCTTCTGTGTGGTTGCTCCACTGAATCTTGAGAAACTTGATGCTTCGGGTTCTGGTAGTTCTAAAATCTTCTTCCAAAATACGGATGGGTACTTCGGGATAGGTCAGGTCATCGTTGATCTCTATGGTCTGGTGATCGATATTCTTGAACACTTCAGTCTTCTCTGGAACTTCGAGGCACTTGCGAAGTAATGAGATATGGAACACATTGTGCACGGCTGACATCTCTTCGGGTAGTTCCAATTGATACGACACTTCTCCTCGATGATTCATAATCTTGAAGGGGCCGATATATCTGGGGGCTAACTTTCCTTTCAGCTGGAAATGCTGCATTCCTTTCAATGGCGACACTTTCAGATACACAAAATCTCCTATGTTGAAGGCGAGGTCTCGACGTCTCTTGTCGGCGTAACTCTTCTGTCTGGACTGGGCTGTCTTGAGGTGCTCCCGAATCTTGTGAACCTTCTCTTCTGCTTCTCGTAGGATGTCGGGTCCGAAAATCTGACTCTCTCCTACTTCCGACCAGTTCAAAGGGGTGCGACACTTCCTTCCATACATGAATTCAAATGGGGCCATTTGCAAACTGCCTTGATAACTGTTGTTGTATGAAAATTCTGCGAATGGCAGACAGTCTTCCCACTTAGATCCACATTCTAACACACATGCTCTCAACATATCTTCGAGTATTTGATTTACTCGCTCCGTTTGTCCATCGGTCTGAGGGTGATACGCGGTGCTGAAATCTAGGCGGGTTCCTAAACCTTCTTGGACTTTCTTCCAAAATCTCAAGGTAAACTGAGTTCCTCAATCCGATACGATGTTCTTGGGGACTCCATGCAAACTGACGATTCTAGCGATGTATAACTCCGCTAGCTTCGAACTCTGATATGTGGTCTTGACGGGTAAGAAATGGGCGACTTTGGACAATCTGTCCACTATGACCCAGATAGAGTCATTTCCCCTAGTAGAAGTAGACAATTCGGTGATAAAGTCCATTCCAACGGAATCCCATTTCCATTCCGGAATCTGCAATGGTTACAACAATCCTGCGGGTCTTTGATGTCCCGCCTTGACTCGCTGACATATATCACACTTGTCGATATAGCTTCCGATTTCTCTCTTCATCTTATGCCACCAAAATTGCTCTTTCAAATCTTGATACATCTTAGTTCCTCCGGGGTGGATAGAATAAAGAGTATCACAAGCTTCCTTCAGAATAACTTCTTTCAACTCAGAATCTGCTGGTACAAAAAGGTGTCCTTTGTACCACAGAACTTCTTCTTCGTCTTCGGTGAATCCGGGTACTTTGCCTGTACCGATAAGACGCTTGATTCCCTCGATACTAGCATTTCCTTTCTGCGCCTCTTTGATCTGGCTGATCAAAGTGGGTTGAAGTTCTATGCTAGCCAAAAATCCTTCACTCACTAATTCCATTCAAAAATCTTCCATCTCTTTGTGCAAGCTTGGTTGCTCCTTCAAAATCATAGAGTTCAAGCGACACGGCAATCTGCTAAGGGCATCTGCTACCACGTTGGCTTTACCGGGGTGATAGTGAATGTCCAGATCGTAATCCTTGATTAACTCAATCCATCTTCTCTGTCTCATATTCAGCTCCTTCTGAGTGAATATATACTTTAGACTCTTGTGATCCGAATATATCTCACAATGATTTCCCATCAGGTAATGCCTCCATGTCTTCAGGGCTAGAACTACGGCTGCGAGTTCGAGGTCATGGGTTGGGTAATTTTGCTCATGTTGTTTCAGTTGTCGAGATAGATAAGATATAACTTTGCCTTCTTGCATTAGCACACATCCGAGACCGATCTTGGATGCGTCACAATACACGTCAAAGGGCTTTGTGATATCTGGCATGATTAAGATTGGGGCTGAAATCAATCTCCTCTTGAGTTCTTGAAAACTCGCTTCACATTTGTCGGTCCATTCAAACTTCTTGTCCTTCTTCAGCAATTGGGTCATGGGTCTGGCGATACTCGAGAATCCTTCTATGAACTTGCGGTAGTATCCCGCCAATCCGAGAAATGCATGAACTTGGGTTTGAGTGGTTGGGGCTTGCCAATCTTCGACATCTTTCACCTTTGCAAGGTCAACGGCAATTCCTCCGGCTGACACAATGTGGCCGCGGAATCCTACCTCCTGTAACAAGAATTCACATTTGCTAAACTTGGCATACAACTGATGCTCTCTAAGGGTTCCAAGAATGGTCCTTAGGTGTAGCTCATGTTCTTCTTCCGATTTGGAATAAATGAGAATGTCATCAATGAAAACAACGACAAACTTATCCAGGAAGTCCATAAAAATCCTATTTATGAGATTCATGAAATAAGCGGTGGCATTGGTTAATCCAAAAGACATGACGGTATACTCGTATAATCCATATCTGGTGGTAAAGGCAGTCTTTGGAATATCCTCTACGCGAATCTTGAGTTGATGATAGCCTGTTCTAAGATCAATCTTAGAAAACACTTTGGCACCCGTCAACTGATCAAACAAATCTTCTATCTTGGGCAATGGGTACTTGTTCTTGATGGTGACATCATTCAACTTCCGATAATCCGTACACAAACGGTTACCTCCATCCTTCTTGTCTACGAACAAGACAGATGATCTCCATGGTGACGCACTTGGTTGAATTAATCCAATTTCCAGCATGGCATCCAGTTGCTTCTTCAGTTCTTCTACTTCAGACGGGTTCATACTATATGGTCTCTGGGCTATGGGTCCTGTTCCGGGGATTAGTTCAATGATAAACTCGATATCCCTATCTAGGGCCATACCGGGCAAAACATCTGGAAATACATCGGGGTATTCACAGACTATCCGGACTTGGTAAATGGTAGATTGGGCTATACTCTTGTTGCACTTGAATTGACAAGGTAAGGTTTCAGATATATGCTCGACTGATATTCCAGCGGTACTGGTCATGGTTATGGCTTTCTTCGCACAGTCAATTAATCCTTTATGTTTGGACATCCAATCCATTCCTAGTACTACTTCCAAACCTTTAGTTCTGAGTACTATCAGATTAGCATAAAAATCTATGCCATGGATTCGGATAGGGACGGCCTTGCAAATTTGCCTAGCTTTGGTGGTTGAACTGGGGATTTGAACAATCATAACATGCTTCAGTTTGGTTGGTTGAATATTACTAGTGCATGCAAATTCTTCGGTGACAAATGAGTGCGATGCACCAGAATCAAACAACACTCTAGCGAGACTGAATTAACAGAAAACATACCCAGCACGACATCGGGCGCTTCCTGGGCTTCTTCAGCATGCATGAGAAAAAGACGGCCGTTGCAGTTGAGCGAATTCCCTGGGGCAAACCTTCTTCCGGGCTGAACACAATGCTGCTGCTGAGCTGGGGCATTTGTATTGGGGCTGCGACATTCTTCTTGGGGCACTCATTGGAGTAGTGACCCTTATTTCCACAGTCATAAAATGTCACTTGCGACTTGTCCTTTGCTGCAACAGGCATAGCATTGCTTCCAGTCCTCGGGGCAGTGTTGGTGTTGGTGGTATCATTGTTGTTGTTGAACTTGGGTGGTGCACGGTTGAAATTGCCAGAGTTGCCGGGGTTGTTGTGATTTCCTCCGGGCCTCGGGTTTCCACGGTTGGGATAGGTCGAACGGTTCATTGGGGGTCTGTTGGTTCTCGAGGAAAATCCTGGAGATGGGTTAGGGCGATACTTTGGGGTCTGATGGATTCCTGGCTGATGCATCATGCGACGCTTGCGGTTCTCATTGGCTTGGTTGATCTTTCCTTCCATCTGGATGGCAGCGTCGACAAGGGCTTCAATATCAGCAAAGGGTATATTGACCAACACAGTCTGCATCTCATCGTGCAGACCATTCAAGGATCTCTCTTTCTTCTTGGCTTCGGTGTCGATCTCATCCAGGGCATACCTAGCTAATGAAAAGAATTTGTCACAGTATTCCACTACGGTTATCCATCCTTGCTTCAATTCTCTGAACTCATCTCTCATTCTCTTGATCAAACCTGGTGGCACATGGGTTCTGCTGAACTTGACCTTGAATTCCTCCCAGGTCATCATCTGTCCTCCGGTCATTGCACGAACACTGTTCCACCATGCTCTTGCATCTCCGGCTAGATAGTGGGTGGCGAACAGAACTTTCTCGTTGGCTTCCACTCCGGCGACTTCTAGGTTGTTTTCCATGGTTTGCAGCCAATCATCTGCATCTAAGGGCTCTTCCGACTTAGTGAAAACAGGTGGGTTGGTATTCTGGAAATTCTTGAGCTTAGATCCATGGTTGTCCTGGTTTCCTTGGCCTTGATTGTTGTGGGCCAGCTGAGCTATCTGCTGAAGGGTGGCTAGGTTGGCTTGACGTTCAGCTCTTTCAGCTTCATGGTCAGAAACCAACATTTGCAGGATCTGCAACATCGGGTCCGGGGATGAACCACTTCCTCCGCGTGGCATCTGAAGATTTGAGATAGATCATGAGAAAAGAGGGAAATTTCTACGGTTCAGGGACTTCGAAAAGTTTTTAAAGTTTGACTCAGATTTTCTAGCAACTTGCTTTTCATTCATTCATTCATTCATTCATTCATTCATAGCACACGATACAAACTCACACCACAACAAGGAAAAACAGATGGTTTTAAGAACCATTCTAGAAACTACGATACAGTGGGACCGAATACAACTCACTATGCTAGTGCTTAGGTGCTACTACTCCTTGGAGTCGGTGTAGTCGTCATCCTCATCATCCTCATCGTCATCGATGAAGGAGAAATCATCCTCATCGGTGAAGAAGTCCATAGCCTGATCCTCCAGAAAATCATCATCATCGCTGAGATAGGAGTAGGGGTCTCCACGAAGATCTTCTCCGGCATTCTCCCTTTCCTCCAACTGCATGTCTCTCTCGTGGATGGTCTCCTCCAAATCTGAGATACGGTGGAGAAGACGGGCAATGATGCGCTCCTTCTTGTTGAGATGATGGCGGCGGTACTTTCGATCCTTTGCTAGCATGGCGATGGTCTGATCCTTCGTATTGATGATGGCGGACTTGTGATTGGAGTAGTCACGACAATTGTCCAATTCCTGCTGACGATCATACATTATGAAGCTGAGGTGGTCCAACTGAGTCTTCAGCTCGTGGTGGTATGGGGCTTCCAGTGGCTGTCCCATAGCATCATGCCTTGGACAAAACTCAAAGCGGGTACCCTTGATCTGGTTGATACTCTGCCCACACAGACGGGCAAGAGCTTCCTGCATGGCCCTGGCAAGTCCATCGAGCCAGTTGTTCTCTCGCAAGGTGAACTGAATTCCCTCGGCAGTGGGAGGTTCAATCTTTCCTCAGAGACTTGCAACAATTAGCCACTGCATATCTTCTCCTCCTTGATCACTGAGCTAAGGTCCGAAGAACTCGGGGTGCGGACGCTCCAGAAGTTCCAAAAGCTGGTCCAAATCCCGCTCAAAGATAAGGTCTCCTCCATTCCCCAACTGATAAAACTTGCTGTACTTCACGTCCATCTATAAGAATATAGGATGAGTAAGTTAGTAGAGTGATCAAGTGTGTTGAATTTTAGGTATTTTGCAAGAGTTTTTGAGGATCATGAATTTTGATGAAAGAAACAAGGTGATAAGAATGGGAATAAGTTTTTGTAAATATTTGCTTCCTTTGGTTTTGAAACTAAGTTTTTGATGCAAACGTCCAGTCTAACTAGGGTCTCCTATGGTCAGGATGGCTCTGATACCAACTTGTCAACACCCGGGTTTTTAATCCCAGATGCCTGTTATGCCATACATCGCAATCCCAGGATTACCATTTTTGCGAGACATAACAGAATTGGATACCATAGTACATCATCCATTACAAACCATACATAAGGTCTTACACAAATAAGGATCTCATGATCTAGTTCTTAATACAACTCAGGCAACGGAAATACGTAATAATAAAGGTAGTGTAGGCGAAGCTCCATCTTCGGGGTCACAGGCAATGCTGACGATGGGAGATGATCCTAGTTGTCGTAACCTTCCTGGGGTCCATCATCCTGGTACTCTTCTTCATAGTCTGGCCACGGGAATAGCCAGGGACAAAGCCATGAGTACTCTTTAAGTACTCGCAAACTAATACTAACAAGTGAAGGGGGTTTTTGTAGTAGGACACTAAGCTCTAGGGTGTTTTGCAAAAATCTAGATTTACCTCTACTAAGTTCAGAAGCAAGAAAAGCTAGTTAAAGTTTTATAACACCTAAGTGGGAACTTGTATTTCATATCACAACTCTGTTGTGGTCAAGTCAAAATCTCAATTCATTTCACAATTTATTTTGTAAACACCTGACGGGGGAACAGTATGGCCACTCCAACTGTCCATGACCGCGGACGCGGCTATTCGAATAGTTTGACACTCTGCAGAGATTGTACACTTTCACCACAACATTCGATACATCCGTCAGGAACAAATCCTGAATTCACCATACTCATTATGCGGATAATCAATCCTAACCTTTCAATTACATGCCCTAGTATAAGCACCTCTCCTGTGAGTTTGGCCTCCCAACCATGACCAACTGTCATCTTGGGTACTGCACAGGTGGAAAATCTTCACAAGGTAGCCTCAGCTCAGACCTTGGCCGTGAGGGAACCCATACTAAGGTATATAAGTTTCCAGTCAAGCCCTACCCAATTTTCGGGTATTGTGGTTGTACGGTAAAATTGGAATGATATCGCATCCAGACAACCATCAGTTTTAAAAAGGGCTAAGGCTCATGCCTTAACATTTTCATCATCCAAATCATCTGGTGTTCGGAAACACATGTCAAAACATCTAAGTAGAATGACTCATCATTCTAAGGTTTTCATAACCATTTTCCACCAAGTATTCCCATATAAAGTTGATCAAGTTTTATGCTTAGCACTAGCATCTACAAATGGGAGTGGGTACTAATGAGGGGTGGTAAACAAAGTGTAGTTTAACTAGGTTCAATCTCATGCCTTAGGATGACATCAAGATTATCTAGCTTAGGCCAAATCTAATGCTCTTTATGCAACCTTCAATTATCTTCCTAGAATCTACAAGCCACTTAAGTAGACTCTAAGTAATAGCTTTGATAAAGAAATAAAGTAGAGAGCTTGCAAGTAAAACTAGGAGTGGGGTTATCAAGTGGGTATGATCACATAGGCTTAAGGCACATAGTTGTCATGGTAACAAGCAAGTATTAGCTTGCATAGGTCAACTTGATTAGTAAGGCTTGCATCAGTATCAGTATAAGCTTTCTAAAGGAGAGTATGTTGTAAGTGTTAGCTTTCTCAATAAACTAGTAGTATTAGGCTTGCCTTGTGCAGAGCAGTGGTTGAAGTTCTCCTTGGCTTCTTCTTCGTAGTATCCTCCTTCCTCCTCGTATCCTTGGTCGGTACTAGCGTCTATGAAAAAATATGAGGTACACAATCACCAAACAATACTTAACTACTTTCAATCATCACACAAAGGGGTACCATAGATGATCTAGCATCATCACTAATATTACAAGATTAAATCCTTGTCTTATTTCTTTTGTTTTTAGAAAAGTAATTTCTACTCATTGAAAAACTACTTAAGAATTTAATATTCTCCAAACCAAACATGGGATCATGTTGACACATGTCATCACCACATATTTAAGTACATGGGAATGTGATTTAAATTGGTGTCACAATTTAATAAGGTTTAACATTTTATTATAAATCATTAAAGTGGCTAGAAATGCCTATGTGGCATTCTTTTATTACTTGAACATTATTTCTGTAAGTAATCCCACATGTTTTTATATATTCTAAAAGGTATGATCAAATGTGAATTTTGAGAGTTTGAATCAACTTAAAAGCTTTTATGGTTGAAATTTGAAAAATGTTTGAATGTAGAAATGCTTCTGACTTGTTATTTTTACCAAGGTTGATCTATAGGTCCAAATGATTTGAATCCAACAGGCTTGGATTAAGCATTTCAATATCTTTCTAACAAAATTGGTTTCATTCAATTTGGTTCACTGAATCGAGCTGGGTTGATTTTTGAAACTAGGTACATAACTGAGTTTGAATATAAATAGAAAAAGCTAAATTCAAACGAGTGGGATGCGCGGGAAGGGTTATTGGGCCGGCCTAGTGTCACTCCGCAGCGCGGGGTGTAGCTGATAGGGGGGTCTACTGGTCAGTGGCTCTTTAAACGTGAAGCGGTACGGGGAGATATGGTGCGTTGGATTAGAATGAAGATCGACGGCTGAGGGTCGTCGTCGACGATGAACAAGTCACCAGCGAGCTCGAACCCTAGCGGCCCAGTGGGGGTGCATAGGGGGCATACCGGGGCTCTAGTGACGATGGCGAGGCGGGCAAATGACAAAGTCAACAACGGCGAACTCAGGGGTGGTCGCGGTAGCTCCGGGGGTGGACCAAATCAACGGCTCCTCTTCTCCTCAGCAGCAGCGAGCTTCGGCCAAATTCCGGCGATGCGCTGCTCGCCTTGCTCCGGCTAAGGGGTGGAATGTTCAATGAGGTGAGGGGAATGATATGGTGTGAAGAAATCGAGCTGGGATCATCTCCTTTTATAGGCTCGACGGCGAGACCGAGAGGGATGGGCAGGCGACGGTGGAGACACGGCTACGGGCGGCTAGAGGCATGGCCGAGGTTGGCGATCGACGGGTGGTCTCCTGGCGATGCTCTAGAGCTTAAATGCGCGTGTAGGTGTGGTGGTAAACAGTCGGGAACGTGTGGTGCTCTGCGCGGCAGATGCGGCGTCTTCGACGACGAGCGGTGGATGTGAGGCATGGGGCGGCGAACGGGGGTGTCTGCGGGGTTGCTGGGACGATGGTGATCACGCATGCACGCGGTGAGGGTGGCGCGCGGTCTGTGGGCGTGTGTCGAGGGTGGCGCTCTAGCGCACTCTCAGCATGCTCGCAGAGAAGCTTGGCATGGCTTGGGCGTGTGGTCCAGTGGCTGGCAGGGTTCGAGCGCTGGACAGGGGGTGGCGGTGGACGGTGGCATGTGTCCTAGACATGGTGTTTAGGCCTGGTGCTTGCTCTGGCTAGCTAGCCATGGTCGGCTGGCAAGGGTTCCTTCGGGTTGGCATGGCATGGTGCAAAGGGTAGGTGCTAGGGGTGGTCAAGGCACTGGTTGGCACTGGGGGAGACAAGTGTGATCAATGGTGAACAATGCTTAGCCAAATTACTGCTCAAAACAGTGAAGTTTGGCTAGTTTGATTTGTTGTCTCCAAGTGTTTGATGAAATTGCCGCAATAACTTGAGTTTTGAATTTTGAAAAGATTTTTGGTGGGTGTGCTAGGAATGTGTTGAGGATTCTGTGGATGCTTCGGTTTTGAAAATTGAGCTTGTTTGAGTGGTTTTTGAAATAGTGGGATCTTCCCATATGAAATAGATTCAATTTTAAACTGTCATTTAAACTAAGCATTTGAATGTTTTTGCATGATCACAAAGTGGGCCTTGGTACCTTGTCATGAGTACTATCAAGGGGTGCAAAGATCCATACATGTTTATGTTAAGTTCTGAAAGTTAGAGATAGCCAAAGTAGGCATGGGAGTTAATTTGGCCAAAGTGACCATTCACTTAATTTGTTTGTTTTGATTTGTTTGTCTTTGGGAAAAGTGTGGGGATTGTTTAGATGATGTTTATTTCACATAAGAATCATTTTACAAGCAAAGAAACACAGAACCATGGCAATTCAAAAGAATCCAAATTTTAATACATACACATATGAATGCTTTCATATTTTTAATTGGAAAAGTTTTTGTTAACCCTAAATTTGAGGATTAGAGTTTGATGGTTCAAGTTTAATATTTTTGGGATGTTACAATCCCGCTGTAACAATTGGGTTGAATCTTGCATAGTTCTTAGGGGAAACTTTCCCTGTGTTGATTACTTTTGTCGTTGATGCTTTTGAGTGGAACCTTTGAATCTTTGTTTATGTTCAAATTGTTATTCATCATTATATCATCTTTGATGTTGATCCATATGTTGCTACTAATTGAGGGGTTGCCGGAGTGACAAAAACATGTACCCCCATTAGGAAACCTTTGCACAAGGGAGTGTAGGATCTTAGACTTTAATGGTGTGGTTAGGTTTTTATCTTAATTACTTGTAGTTGCGGATGCTTTCAAGGGGTTTAATCACAAGTATGTATTAGTCCAAGTAAGGTTGGTACATTAGCATAGGTTCACCCACACAACACTTATCAAACCAAAGAAGATTAATCAACTATATGAAGCGAAAGCACTTGACAATATTCCCATGTTTCCCCGAGAACGTTTGGTCCTCATAAGTAATACAACTGGCTTGTCCTTTGCTGAAGAAAGGATTGGGCCACTTGCTGCAATTATCATTGTTGCCTTTTATTTACTTGCACTTTATTTCTTTGCTTAATCAAAAAACCCTAAAAATCCGTTTGTTAAGTATTTGCAGAGAATTCCTGATCCAAACCACTAGTCAAAACCTTTTGCTCCTTGTTGGGATCGACACTCCTATTTATAAAGTACTACGATACACCCCGTATACTTGTGGGTCATCAAGAATATTTTCTGGCGCCGTTGCCGGGGAGTGAAGCGCTATTGAAGAGTGGAACTGGTAAAGGAAACTTCTTCTATGAGTATTGCTTTTTATTTCTGTTTTCTACTTTGTTTCCAATATGGATAACCCACTTGGTTTCCTATTTGGGAAAGCTACTACCACTGCTAGGGTATTAGATGAACCACCACCTGCTGACATAGATCCTTTTAAGATACCTACAAGAATTGCTGATCGTGTTATGGATAACTATTATTTTGGGGATGGAACTGTCCATCCTGGTGAGCACTTGCTTTTTATCCATGAATTATGCAGGTCATTTAAGTGTGCAGTTATCACAACGGAACAAGTTAAGAAAAAGTTACTCTATATATCATTGAAAGGAAGAGCTGAAGAATGGTATAAGTTGCTGAAAAGAATGGACAAGCTATGGAATGGGAGGAAATAGTACCTCTCTTTTATTCTAAATTCTATCCTCCCAATGAGATTCATAAGGATAGGAATCGAATATATAACTTTTGGCCTCGTGATGGAGAGAGTATAGCCCAAACTTGGGGGAGATTGAAGTTACTAATGCTAAAATGTCCTATTCATGAACTTCCTAATAATATTATTATTAATAACTTTTATGCAAGACTTTCTCTTCATGATAAAGTTTTATTAGATGCTTCTTGTGCTGGATCATTCACACGTATGAAAGAAGAAGCTAAATGGGATCTTCTAGACCGTATTCAAGAAAATACTGAAGCATGGGAGAATGACAAAGGAAGAAAGTGAGGTATAAATTATGATTATGAATGCATTATATGTTTTATGGGAACTGATGACTTTCATGATATTAGTACTGAGTATGGTATTGATTCTCAAAGTATTGCCAACTGTTTTAAGGCCTTTTCCTCTTATATTAAAATTCCCAAAAAGAAGTGGGACAAGTACCATGCACCTTATAAAGATATTGTTAATCATGTTCCTGCTAGAAACACTAAAGTTTGTACTATTGATCATATTTTGCCTGAACCTTATATTGAGAAAATACCTTTCCCTTCTAAGGTAAATCTACATTCTATTATAGCTAATGTGGTTAGGAAAAGTACAAAGAAAGCTGTAGAACCCGATGAACAAATAAATATTGAACCTGTAGTAGCTATTGTGAAAGATCTTGTCACTAAAAATGTAGAAGATGGGCACATTATCTTTTGTGAAGATGCTTCTAATATTGTCTCACATCCTGGTAAAACTAGGAGAGCTAGTGTCCCTATGCTTTCTGTTAGGATTGGTGATCATTGCTATTATGGTTTATGTGATATTGGTGCAAGTTCTAGTGTTATACCTTATGAGCTTTACAGAGAAATTATGCATGAAATTGGTTCTTGTGAACTTGAGGACATTGATGTGGTATTCACCTTTCTAATAAAGAAACCATTTGTCCAATTGGCATTGTAAGAGATGTGGAAGTTCTTTGAGGTAAGATTAAATATCCTGCTGATTTTCTAGTTCTTGGTTCAGCAGCTAGTAAAACTTGTCCTATCATTTTTGGTAGACCTTTCTTGAAAACTTGTGGAGCTATTATATATTCTAAGAAGGAGAAAGTTTTAACTAAATTTGATGGAGAATCTTATGAGTTTAACTTTTCCAAGTTTGCTAAGGCTCCTTATGAAAATGAGTTGCCTAATGAGGACTTTAGAGTTGAACAACTTTCTTCTGTTGATCCAGTTTTTAACCTTAAACCTCTTTTTGATGATTTTAAGTATGCTCATTCCAATGATATGAATGTTTCTTGTGACAGTTATATTGTTAACTTTATTCAAAGTGCTACTGAAAGTTATTATGATAGAGGGAAACATGGTTTTATGCATCTCAATAATATTAAGTTTCCATGTTTTATGTTGAAAGTTTTGAAGTTGCACTTGTTTTGTCTTCCTATGCTAGTAGCCTTTTGTTTCAATATTTCGTTTTCTCACAAAACTCCCTTGCATAGGAAGTTGGTTAGACTTAAATGTGTTCGATATTTTCTTCTTGATGCTCTCTTTCACTTCAAATCTATATCTCCTATCTGAGCATCTTTGAAATTATTATGCCTATCTTAATGGCTATAAGAAAGAGCTTTTGGGAGACAACCCATTTTAGTTTGCTTTTGGTTTTTGTTTCTTTGAGTCTTGGAAATTATTACCTCTGTAATAACCACTCCTTATCCTTTTTGTTTGGTTTTTGTGTCAAGATTTGCCTCTGTTGGGAAGTAAGTGTGTTGTGAGAAGTTGCTGTCCCGAAACAGATTTTTGAGCTTCACTGTAAACATTCGTGAAAAATCCAAGTACATCGGATAGAGCTGTAATTTTCTATGATTGTGCCCCAAGTTGTTATCCAACTTTCGTTAGTTTTTCACTTTTTGATTTGAGAAACAGAAGATTTTCAAAAAAAAATCAATCTTTACGTGCTGGTCTGTTTCGAGAGATTTCTGCCATTATTTGCATTTGCCTCTTCAATCGACTTCCTTTTGATTCTTTTTGGGGTTTTTAAAAGGAGTTGCTTCAGTAGCTTATATTTTGATGGATTTCAGTTGAAATTAAACCTAAAGGTTCTTTGTTTCTTTGCATACACTAATGTTGCTAATGAGGATTGTGTGAAGCTTTGTATAAAAGATATTTTCAAATGTTGGGAGGCAATGATGTAAGGAGATGAAGAAGGGTTGAAGGCTCAAACATTATATTTCTGGAGATCTTATAATGAAGATGTTGATATTGTTCAAATGGTGACTCCGGAAGAATTTATCAGAGACCAAACTTAGGAACCTACAGAGTCCGTTTCCGAATAGGTAAAATTGCTAAAAATAGAAGGTTTGTGAAAAACTTTTATTTTTATATTTTTGCAGTTTTTATTCCATATGGAAGATTACGAGACGAAACATGGAAGGAAACAGAGCCCGGGCGGCCCACACCACCCAGTGGCGCGGCCCCACCTGGCCGTGCCACCAGGAGGTGTGACCACCCTGGAGCCCGTCTCCGTCCCGTTTTCGCCCAGTACCTTCCTTATGTAGTAAAACTTCGTAATATATAACCCCCCGAACCCCCCCCCCCCGAGGTCCGTATATCATGTTCTCATCATGTTTTTGTTTTGATCTGTTTTTGGCAGGAACTAATCTCAAGTTTAGAGGCACCATGGTCTCCGCCAACGACAAGGGAAAGAAGCCCGTGGAAGATGATCTTCAAGACCCCAAGCAGGAGGAGAAGGTATCGGTTGAGGACGAAGAATAAGTGGAGGAAGACAAGTGTCCGCGCACCCGCGCCACCGTTGCGAGTATTGGAGTGGTGGAAAATCCTATCAAGCTCAAGAGGACGGCACGAATGTCTATAGGAGGGAAAACTCTGCGTCATTGCCTAGCTCCATGGCCACTTCCTCCATGTGCCAAGAACCCCTTCCATACTCTTATACATGAGCAGCAATTCCAAAAGTTGCCCAAAGGGAATTTGCCCTCTAGTTGGGATATGCCTCGTTCTAACCATGCAGGGAAATAACACTCTAAGTAGGAAGAGTGGGGAAAGAATCACAAGGACTAGGATTCTTGGTCCAACATGATCATGAACTACACTGAGCATAATTCGGAGCTGATTCTTACTCTAGCCTTTGAGATTGTGGATTTGAGGAAATTGATTGAAAAGCTTATCAAGGGAACACCACCACCACCAAAGGAGTAATTTGTCATCAGGTTTTGGCATCCCCTTGGCTTGTTCCAAGCTCGGGGGAGTGCTACGGTATCATATGATTATCTTTCATCTTTTTACCTTTTTAGTAGAGTCATATCTTGATTATATAAGTTATCATTTAGGGTGGTTTGCATTGTGTAAGTATCTCTCCTCTAGTTGGCTATCTATGTATCCCTTTGTGTCAGTGCCTTTATGGACTATTAATGAGAAGTTTCATCTTTTACTTTTTGCACATCTTCTCTTAGTTTGCAATCTCGATTATATGATTGATCTTGTTGATTAGTATTGGTAACACTTTGGGAGCATCAAGTAAATCTAAATTGGTTTTGGCAAACCAAGCTCTGGTCAGTAGCAACACTTTTTGAGGTTTGAAAAAAGCACTTACAGGTATTTTATATTATTTTCTTTCTTTCTTGATTGGCTGATAAGCTTATTATTATTTATTTAAGATCTTTTGTGTTTTCAAGGAAGATTGCATGTTTGTTTCTAGGGATTTCTATTTTCGTGCCCCTGGTTCGTTAGTTGTACTCACTTTTCCCTAGCCTCTTAGTTTTTCCTCACTTTTGTCCAGCTCCTATTATGTAACTCTCACATCAGTCTGAAACTCGCTCTTCGTCGGGTCCCGTTAGTGGACCCATGCCGTTACATGCTGACAAGTGGGGCCCCATTCAGGTGGGTCTCGTCGTGGACCCTCGCAGTTACGTGTTGACAAGTAGGACCCCCCGTTACATGATGACAGGTGGGGCCACGTTGAGTCGGGTCCCGTAGTAGGACCCCCCATGGTGTGGGGCCGGCTTGTTTAGAACGCATTTTGGGGGATGTGGTGTGGGACCATGTGGGACGCGTATGGTAGTTACGTGCACCCTGTCGCTTAAATTGGAAGATTTCTTTTTTTTGTTATTTTTATGATTGGCCTTTTTAAGAGCGCCTTTCCCCTTTATGTCGCTAACAGTTGTTATTTTTGCCCAAAAAGGCAGCGAATCTAGAGCAGCTTCTCTCTTCATTCATGGTTCCTTTTGGCCCTCGTATTTTCCCAATCTGGCAACAAATCTAACCAGCACCATAAATATGTAGATGAACTGAGCAGATGTAGATAAAGCAACTAATAAAGGATTATATAGTAAGATACTTAAACCAGGTTCGACAATTAGGCCGCTCAGCAGCATCAGCTTACAAGTTCAACACACACAAGAAAACAAAAGAAGCTTCTTTATAGCAGCAGCATCAGCATGAGATCAGTGGCCCCTCCTGGCCTCCGCTAGGAGGGCCTCCGCCACCTCCCTCTGGCGCTTCCTCCACTTCCTGCTGCCCAGTCCCTTGACCTTGGGCGCCTTGGGCTTGATCGGGGGATGCGACCCTCCTCGATGGCCACCTTTTGGAGGTTGCGGAGGTGAAAACCGACCTCCTTGTGCTAGGCTCTGAAGGCGCTGGCGTTCTCTGATGGTCCGCAGGTCTTCACATCCTCGGCATGCATCACGAGGGAGTTGAAGTTGGTGGCGAGGATCCTCGTGCAGAAGGGGTGCCTGTAGACATCGCCGGTGAAGAAGCCATTGAACTGGCTAGACTTCAGCTTCCTTAGGACCTGACGAGTCTTGGTGTCCATGGACTCATCGTCGCTGTAGACGTCGCTGCTATCCACCTATTACAAAAAATAGTAGCATGCAATAAGGACCTGATTGAGATACCGTGATTATCGGGATTGGTTACTTGCATAAATTAACCGATTAAGATCCCCTTATTATTCCCCAATCCCCAAATCTTAAACCAAATCGAATATTGATCCCAACTACAGATCGGTGCTAGTACTGATCCCATCTATAGATCGGTGCTAGTACTGATCCCAACTACAAATCGGTGCTAGTACTGATCCCAACTAGGAGAATTCATCAAAATACGAGATCTAACACAAGAGGGTTAGCTACTGTAAAAATACCTAGCATCCACCAATTGGAAATACGAACAGCCGAGCCCTAATAACACACGATCTAACATCCAACGATAGGAATGGGGGAAGAACAAAGGAAGGGGAGAAAACCGTAGTTACCTCCAACCATGGGTCGGCTAAGCTGGTGTCAAAGGGGTTCTCCGGCCTGATGTAATCGTTGTCCCTGTAGGGGTCCCAACCATGCGAGATCTGCAGGAGAACAACAAGGGATTATACGGGGATAGGGGCCTCCTCGCTGGCGGCTACGGCGGAAGCGCAGGCGAGGGTCTGGATGGGGATGTCGGCTGACTTCAATGCCTCGACGGGGGACTATACGGGGACGGGAGAATACTTGTAGGCTGCCTTGGAGGCGACGATGGCCACCGCGACGTTCTTCTCCATCGCCGGCATGGTTGGGGTTTTCTTGGGGGTTTGTAGAAGGTGATGGGACAGTGGAGATGATTGCGTGAGTGAGTGAGCGAGTGAGTGATGAGGGAGAGTGAGGAGGCCTTTATAAAGGTTAAGGGAGGAGACGTTTCATTGCACCACCATGCACCACATAACCGTGTGCGCTACTGCACCATGCACGGCCACACGTGTCCTCTACCGCCCCATGCACCGCGACACACGTACCGTGTGTCACGTTTTCCCCCTCATGTCTAACCTTGGCCACTTAGTTGTGATCAGTTATACCCTCGAGTTTAGCACTAGCAGTTTGCTTGTACTCAGTTGTGCCCTCCAGTACTAACACTGTCGTGTGCAATATACTCACTTTTACCCTCCGGTGGCTGGTCAACAGAGATTCAATGAATGGGTTTTAGCTAGATAATTGAGTCATTTTATGCACAACAAATTCAAAAAGATCAAAACATAGTGGCATCTACCCAAAGAGTCTTATTATGTGACCTTCCACCATAATAAATGTATATAAATCAAGTTTAACCTAAATCACCACTTCTCAAATCACCTACTATCTATGAAGGTTCATGGCTTTCTACTCAAGCCTCTCCCCAAAACATCCCTCCCCAAAACATAATTTGTCTGAATGAGGCAACAATTGTCAAACTAATATATATTCGAATTGCAAATAGTTTGATGTATGCCAATATGTATTTTATTCTATAAAGGAAGCATTTTCCATTTTTTAAATTGAAGGGAATATGCCCGAGAGGCAATAATAAAGTGGTTATTATTGTATTCCTTATTTATGATAAATGTTTATTTTGCATGCTATAATTGTATTAATACGGAAACGTTAATACATGTGTCTTTAATAAACACATAGAAAGTTCCTAGTTATGCCTCTCTTATAAACTAGCTCGTTGATTAACAAGATGATCAAAGGTTTCCTGATCATGGATATTGGATGTTGTTAATAACGAGGTCACAACATTGTTCGAATGATGTGATGAACATTCATCCGAAGTATAGCATTACGATCAAGGTCACTGTGTTTATATTGCTATAACATCATACGAAGTAACCTTAGTCCTTAGACCATGAGATCATGTTAATCACTAACACTGAAAGAGTATCTTGATAACATCAAACATCACACTGTAACAGGGTGACTATAAATATGGGTTCAGTGCTACGAAGGTGTTATGTTGAGGCTCATGGATCAATAGTGGAATTTGTCCATCCCGATGACGGAGAGATATACTTTGGGCCCTCTCGGTGATATCACATTAGTTAGCTTGCAAGCAACTGATTTGATCACTAGAATGTTATACCACAGGAACAAGAAAAGGGTACATGTCGGTAACGAGATCAAACTAGGTATGGAGATACCGATGATCTAATCTTGGACATGTAATATATCGCGAGACAAAGGGATTGAGTTACATGCGTATAAGGTTCACACGATCACAGAAGTCATCGTTGAATATGTGGCAGTCAGTACGGATCTCTAGGTCCCGCTATTGATTATTGATCAGAGAGGGGTCTCGATCATGTCTACATTATTCACGAACCATAGGGTGACACACTTAAGGGTTACCGACACCATTTGGAGCAAATAAGATGCCAGAGAAAGAAAAAGAAATCGCAGGAATTTATTTCACTAGACACCGGAACTGTTTCAGTTGAAATTGCTGAAACTGGTTCTGCATGTGAAATTGAAATGTTATAAGGGGTTTTATGTAAATGTTTGTTAATTAGAGTAATTAAAAAATTCTGAATAAATCAATAAAAGAGATTTATTTAAATGAGAGATGGCATTAAATTTGGTGAAAATTTAATGCATGTGAGTGGATTTTTGAGTGGAGGCATGTTTATGTGAGTGGAGGCTTTTCATTTTGAGTGGGAGCTCCACCCACATGAATGTGGAAAAGGTGGGGGCAGACACCATGGGCTGGGCGCCATGCCCCTTCGGTGCTCCCCCTCTCCCTATAAAAGGCCTCCCTCTCCTCCTCTCAAAACAAACCTCCTCGTGAAGGATCTCTCTCCCCCTTTAGAATTTTCACATGGTCTCAGATCAGCGAGATACATGTTCCCGGTGCTTTTTATGGAATGATTTTTTGCTTCCGCTGCTTCACTGGAGCGAGGGTGCGGAGGTTGTCGAGGTTCTCGGACGTGTGTGTGATCACGGATGCACCACGGCTTTGCGGTGCTGGACTGGATGGTGCTGGACTTGCTGGACCGGATGGATTTCTACTCGATCTTGAGATCGGCAAGCGTTCGACTACATCATACATGAGTACAACCTCGTTAACGCTATTCGGTCTTCGAGGGTATGTATTCTATGGATGTATATCCACCCATTGCTTTTATCTAGTAGATAGATCTTGGTACATAGTTGTTCCCATCGTAGGAAATTTTTTGTTTTATATGTTGCGAACCCTTCAGTGGTATCAGAGCTGGATCTATGCGTAGATGCTTTGCATGGGTAGTACACATATGTATATGTGGGCGATGATGATCATGTTATTGCTTCTTAGTTGTACTTTGGATATTGGTGGCATAGTGGGATGAAGCGGCCTGGACAAACTTTACATGTCCTTGCACATGAGACCTGTTCCATGCTTGATATGCAACTAGTTTTGCATAAGTGGCTAGCGGGTGTCTGTCGCTCCTACTATAGTCAGTATCTAATTTGCAACGAGTTGTCAAAAATTTGGTTATCCTCGTTGTGGTTCATGTTCGTAGGTAAGAACGGTTCTATCTTCGAAAGCCCTAAGCCACGTAAAACTTGCAATGGATAAATTAGAGGCGCTAGTTTAGATTGTTGCAATGGATACTCTTACAACGTGTAAGTTCCATAGACCTTGGCCTTACACATAAAGGAATGATGAGGATCATACCACGATGCACATGATGGAGATCAAGTGCAAGAACCATATCATTTCACTTATTAACATGTGATGTTTGTTGCATCTTACATTGCTAGTTTGGCGTTTTATTAGCATAATAAGATGATCCCTCATTTAGATATCAAGATAAAAATGTGTTCTTCCTTAAGTATGCACCGACAAATGTTTCGCCGCTTCAAGACATCACGTGATGATCGGGTGTACTTGAATCCACGAGCATATCTTGGGTGTAAGACAGTTTTACACACGCGAATACTAAGGTCTTACTTGGCAAACCTAGCATGTGCAGACATGGCATCGGAACACGGACCGAAAGTTTAAGCATGAGCCATATGATTTGATATGATGACCATATGGATGCTCGCCTTTGAAGCTACACCGACTCACGTGATGATCAGACTTGGTGTAGTGGATTTGGATATGATGACCATAGGGATGTCGTTTTGAGTGGGAGTTAATTTCCAATTTGGATTAGTAGAACTCAATTTATAATAAATTAAATCAAAGTGAATTTGCATAATTTGTTGTAGTTATTGGCATTCGTTCACCACCTTATGCTTAGTTGTAATTGAGATAATAGAACTATAGAATTCTGGATATTTACTTTACAAATTGGTATCATATTGTGTGGAGTGTCAATCTAAAGTTTAAAGTCCTATTGCAAACTTTTAGCAAACTCTGTTTACTCCGTGAAATTTGATAATTAGTATTAAATCGAGAGTGACAATTCCAGTGTTAGTATCTAAAGTATCATGTTTGCCTCCATGATTCTTGATTTAAATATCGAGATTATCTAGGAGCTGAAAGAATTGTTTTATAAACCATCATGTGTGGCAGATATAACGATATCTGAAACAATGTTTTGGTTGCAATATGATAGAGTATAATATATGTTCTCATATTGGATGAGAATTTGCAAAGGTTGGAGATGCTAGACATCCTAATCATCCAAAAGGGTTTTGGAAAGTAATGTTATACTCACGATTCACCTTTATAAGCTACATTAGCTTGATCATGAAAGTCGTCATGATAAGGATGAATAGAAGATGTATGTAAAGTGTTTACTATAGGAAAAGGAAATGCTGAAAGAGAATCTATAAAATATATTTGGCAGAAAAGTAAAGACTGGAAATATCCAGTTTAGGTATATACATGATATACATGTTATGGTTGTATTCTTTGCTTGTTAAACAATGTGGTTCTTGGGTATTAGATACCTAATTGGTTGGTATGAAATTTCATACAGAACGACGCAATTCATGAACCACAATGGCCTAAGTAACTAGCAAGAGAATATGTGATGATGTTCATCGAAAACAAACAAACCATTGTTTATATTTCTCGTTGACATCAAAGCTTTCCTTCAAGATTTGTTTTAATAATAGTTATTTAAATCATGTATTATGAGAACAAAGAATGTTCAAATAATTATCTTATTCCATATAAGATGGATGATTTAGAAATCTAGTTGGAGAAATCACATCCATAAAAACTAATGCGAAAATTTTGCAAGACAAATGATTGAAAGATCACTTACGAAGTGACATCACCGTTTAAATTATATTGGAAAAAAAACATGAAGAATCTCCATATTCATGGATTTTTGGAGTCTTTGATTTGTTCAAGTGATGCTTGTGAGACTTTCCTCAGGATAATTAAAACTTCGTTCAAAGGCCAAAGAAGAACGAGCGACAAAAATATTGGAATTTATACATATCGATGTATGTAGTCCATTATGTGTAGTTGTAAGCGATGGATTTCAACTTCATATGCTTTCTCCGAAAATTTGAGTGAATATTCACTTAATGAGAAAGAAGTATAAAATATTTGAAAACATTCAAAGACTTTCAAGATGAAGTGGAAAATCATTGTAACAAGAAAATAAATGATTTATGATTTTATCATAAAGGGATTTATTTGAGTTGCAAGTGTAACAAGAAAATAAATAATTTATAATTTTATCATAAAGGGATTTATTTGAGTTGCAAGTTTAGCAAAACACCTAGATTTACATCTCCCGAAACACCATAGGAATATGGAGTGTTTGAGATTTGTAACGAAATCTTGTTTGACATTGTTGGATCAAAGGTGTTATTTATAAAACTGCCATTATGTTTTAAAAGATTAAAAGCTTTAGAGACTACCGCTTTTACACTGAAAAGAGATCCATCTTGATCCGTTGAAATGAGACCATGTAAGTTATGGTTTGGGGTAAAACCCAAGTTGTCATTTCTTAAATTTTGGTATGCTAAGCATAAGTAAGATGTTTACAACCAAAGTCGGATGAGCATGTCTTTGTAAGTTATTTCGAATAACCATTGGGTATTCCTCCATAACACCGAGGACAAAAGGGTTTGTCGCTTGAAACGTGAAGTTTCTTGAAAAAGGAATTTTTTGCAAAAGTTAAGTGGGAGGACAATAGAACTTTGATAAGGTTAACGAACCTTAGCTATATGTGCTGAGTTGCGGAGCACCGAAAAGCGTTCCGGAGGCAGCCACAATGCTCATGGGTCATGTGCCTTAAAGGTTGCGGTCACGGAGGTCTAAGTTCCTATTAAACCAAGTAGGTCGGATAAACAATCAAATGCTAGGATTTGAGAGTAAATCATTGTTGTTTGACAATGATGAACTGACTACATGCAAAGAAGCGATATGGGCCCTGACTCCGTCAAATGGCTTGACGCCATAAAATCCTGATAGTTCCTTACACGAGAAATCAAGTTTTTTGAACTTGGAAGACCCTCCAGAAAGGTGTAAAAACCAATCGGTCGTATTTGGATCTATAAAGAAACATACATGGATGTTTCACATCTATGAAATAGTCGACATGTCGTAAATTATTTTACGACAATGTTCAAGGAGTTGACTATGACAAGATTTGAACTTTCATAGAGATATTTATTCTGGACGGATTAATGTAGCAACCACTACATATAATTTGGTATATGGTAGTTGAACAAACAAAACAAAGTTCTTATAATAGAATGGTTACCTAGGACATGTACATGACACGGTCCAAAGGGTTTTGTTAATTCAAAAGATGCTAAAAGGGCATGCAAACTTCAATGGTTGAAGTAAGCATCACGGAGTTGGAATCTTCACCGTGATGAAACTGTTAAAGGAGTTTTCATTAGGAGACGATGAAGATGCTTGCATTTGCAAGAAATTAAGTGGGAGCACTGAGACATATTTCTAATACATGAGGTGGAGGACATCTTGTTGATTGGAAATTATGTATATTTTATTGACAAAGGTTAAGAATTTCATTTCGATGAAAGACTTAGGAAAAACCCGAATATTTAGCATGAATGTCTACATGGATAGACAGTGACGCTAATATAGTCGTGCCAAACGTACATATATGAGATATTGAACGGGTTCAATATAGAAACGACGAGAAAAGGATCTTGTCGCATGGAAAAGAATTCAATCAAGATTCAAGTGTATCGACACTTGATAAGTGAAACAAGATTCAAGTGCTTTGACACTTGATGAGTGAAATCACAAAAATGTTTTGATCAATCATACCACGATATGTACACATCCAGATATGTCCTATGCTCTAAGTGTTATGAGCAAATACCTGAATGAATCATAAAATGATCATTGGGCGATAGTAAGGAAATTCTTATGATCTTTTGGACGAACTAAGAATATATTTGTGTAGAGGTGACAAACAATTACAAATAGTTCATTACAAACCGTTACATTGATACTAGTTTTGTCACAAGATACAAAATTAAGTTTATCTCAATTTAAACTATGGGTGGCACAATGAAATGGAAAGAATTTTCCATGATGGATTTGGATGAATTCCAAAGTTAAGAAATTGTGACGAATACTACAACAAAAGGCTAAGTATATGACTGCTACAGTAGCAGCAAAGGAGGGCATTTGTGTCAAGTAGTTTGTTATCAAACTAAGGCATGGTTCGCAATGGGCTAACACTAAATATATATTGTACAACAATAGTATCAACATGATTTAACCCCAAGGAACTAAAGGTCTCACCAAAATACCAAATTTATACAATGCCATCTCATTGGAGAATGAGTGATGCGTGGAGACGCAAAGACATGCAAATACACAAGGACCTGAAAGCTTCAGATCCGTAGATTATGTTAACCACTTACAATCGTGTATATGGAACACCATAAAGCCATAGGTGTTCAATATGCAAAGTTTCTAAACTAGATTATTGTCTCTAGTGCAAGTGGGAGACTGAAGGGAATATGCCTGAGAGGCAATAATAAAATGGTTATTATCGTATTACTTATTTAAGATAAATGTTTATTTTGCATGCTATAATTGTATTAATACGGAAATGTTAATACATGTGTGTTTAATAAACAAATAGAAAGTTCCTAGTTATGCCTCTCTTATAAACTAGCTCGTTGATTAAAATATGATCAAAGGTTTCCTGATCATGGACATTGGATGTTAATAACGAGGTCACAACATTGTTGGAATGATTTGATGAAAATTTATCCGAAGTATAGCATTACGATCAAGGTCATTGTGTTTATATTTATATAACATCATACGAAGTAACCTTAGTCCTTATACCATGAGATCATGTCAATCACTAACACCGGAAGAGTATCTTCATAACATCAAACGTCACACCATAACAGGGTGACTATAAAGATGGGTACAGTGCTACGAAGGTGTTATGTTGAGGCTCATGGATCAAGAGTGGAATTTGTCCATGCCGATGACGGAGATATATACTCTGGGCCCTCTCGGTGATATCACATTAGTTAGCTTGCAAGCAAGTGATTTCATCACTAGAATGTTATATCACGAGAACGAGAAAAGAGTACATGTCAGTAACGAGATCAAACTAGGTATGGAGATACCGATGATCGAATCTCGAACATGTAATATATCGCGAGACAAAGGGATTGAGTTACATGCGTATAAGGTTCACACGATCACATAAGTCATCGTTGAATATGTAGGTGTAAGATCCCTCCTTTGTAAAGGAAAGGATCCCTGTGATTCCAATGCTAGTCCCTGGATCAATGCTAGCATCCACAGTTTAAGATGAAGTACACAGAAACAAAGGTCATTATTACATATCATTCCAGAGACAAACATAGTCTTTTACAATTCCATGGCCATAGGCCTAATACAAGAGTTCAAATATATAATAAGGTAAATAAGTCTTCATCTTCATGTGCCACAGGCAAGCATGTTGAGTGTAGACTCATGACTCCTAATCATCATCATCAGAATATCCTGCAACATCACAAGTTACGTCCACAGTGGGTCAATACATTGGAATAGTATTGGCAAGTGATACCTTAGTAGAATATTGGTGGACTAAATACTATATGCATTTTGGCTAAGTGTAGCTTAGGCTTGCTTTGCTCAAAATAGGTTTTGCCTATCAGTTGAAAACACCAAGTTTTTCTTTGTCAAAACTTTTCGCAAGGAACCACCAATAGACATTGGGGTCCTTCACCCTTGTTCAACCACAAGTTTTACTTAGAAATTGGGATGAGGAGATTCTTGATAGCTTCCATGTCTTGATGCTCAAGTTGTCCATTACCATGGACATGGCTAAGTACTTAGATTCTTCCATCTGTAGAGGTTGTGCACTTTCCCCACAAGACATGATTTTCACCAAGACAGGACCTTTCAGAAGCCTTCCCTTATACCCAATGGACGCGTTCCAACCTATCATCCCACTACCACCAACTGTCCAAATGGCTAAGTTATTGCAACCTATGTGATCCAGGAAGAGCCCATATTGCCAAGTGGCTGCACTAGAAGCTTCTTAACATTTGGCCTCTCAAATCCCTTTGTTCCTGGGTGGCTTTCCACAAGTGAGATACACAAGGTAAACCATAGAAATGGTCCTTGTGTAATCACTCAACATAAACCAATCCTTCCATTCCACCCAGGTGTTTCATTCACTTAGTTGTTTTATTAAGCAAAACACAAGTCCAAAGACTTAGAAATATTTTAACATAGCATGAATATTTTACCACCCTTGGTTGCTACTAGCTAGGCTAAGCATGGCATAGATAAACATCTTAACTTAGAAATTTCTAGCAATTCTACAACTACTAGGATTTCCCAAGCATAGCATATAGATCAAAAATATCCATGCAAGACTAGCAAAATATTTCTAATGCATATTTGAAAACATAGGAATAAATCATGAAGCACCACTTGCCTTGGTAGTTTGGAGAGTAGCTACAATCCTCACAATCATAATCACTATTTGCACCAAAATCTACACATAAAATGATAGCACCAAATCACATACAAAATAAATACAAACAAAAATATATGGATGCATGCAATGTGATATGTGATGATTTTCTATACTCAACAAGACAAGTGCACAGTACTGATTCATTAACAAGTTCAAAACTTGCCAAGCAACATTTATTTGACCATTAAAACATTTCCAAAATAATTGATATACACAAAATAGGCCTACACATGTTTCTGTAAAAATAACCCATTTTAGTAGAAGCAAAACATTAAACACATTGCATAAATGGAAAGGGCTTTCTCTCCTGATTCCATTGATATAAAATTTATCAAATTTGGACATGGCATTCAAAAGTTATGATTAAAACAAAATCAAACAACTAATAGATCTAATTTCAAATTTTAAAACGAAACCTGTGCCACGCGGCGGCTTCTAACTGGCTGGTACCGCTTCGCTCAGGATCGTGCTTCCGCACCGTCGGATCACGTTATATCCAACGCGCCAGATCTAAATAAAACGGTTCGCTCTCGTTCTAATCTACGCCCTACGATACAGATCTAACGGTGGCCGACGCTTTGACCAAGAAGTGGCGGCGCGAATGGTCGCTGGCGGCGGCGGCGCTTCTGCCGGCGATGCACCGGTGATTCTAGAGGGGTCTAAGGGTCGAGCAGTGGCTTACCGAACTCGCGGAATCACGACAAAGCTCAAGGTGTTGCTGGTGTGGGCGGGGGTGTGCTGTAGAGGCTGCTGTGGCTCGTCGGAGTTGCTGGCGGCGTCGGATGCTCACTGACGGAGTCGAAGGCGACGTCCTGGGGCACAAGGGTCCAAACAAAAGGTGTTAGCAGGTGCGCTAGATGCAGGCGATCATGCCCGTGTGATTGAGAAACAGAGGGGAACACGAGGCTCACCGAATTTAGTCACCGGAGTTGGAGACGGCGTCGGGAACTTGCCGTGCTCGTTGGAGTCGATGACCTGGGGCAGTACAGGACGAACTAAAGATGTCAGAAGGAGCGCAAGAAGGTTGCGAAGCATTCGCGTGAACCAGAGAGGAAGGCGCGCACGGAGCTCACCGGGATTGGTCGCCGGAGGTCATCGGTACTGCGGCGATGCGAGGGCAAATACTGGCAGCCTAGTGGCGCTCCTGGCTAGCTTGGTTGGGGGAAATGGTCGCGAGGGGAAGGGGTTTAAGTAGCCAGAGCAGGGGCGAGAATATCGCACGCATTCATCGCCAATTAAAGGATTTTAATTCGCGGCAAAGGCGGGGAAGAAACGGGCGGCGACGTGTTCCTCGCGCGGGATTTGGGGAAGACGATGACGACATGGCGATGGGGCCACTGATCAGTGAGCGCGGGGTCGAGTGGGTGCGCATGAGAGAGAGGGGAAAACCCTAGGTGGGCTTAGTGGGCTGGTTTCTCTGTTGGGCCAAATGACTGGCGTTGGCCTTTTCCTATTTCTTTATTCCTTTTCTATTTCTGTTTGCATTTTCAGAAATCATTTTCAAATGATTTCAAAAGCTATTTGAATTCAGACCTTTTCAGGATTTTTGTAGAGTGCAACATTCATACTTCTGGGCATAAAAACATGTGGTCTCTCTGTACAAGCTTGGTTCTTTTGATCAAATAAAATAAACAGTGATATTGCACTTCGTTTGATCAAGTTTTGAATTTGGTTTCAAAATCCATATTTGTTTTGTAATTTTGGTTTATGCTCTAGCAATCAAGAAAAACAATCTGAGAGTAACAACGTTTGATTCATGAACAACAATCTCTCATTGGAGAGTAGCATTTGATTTAATGCTGATCACATAAAATAATGAGCTCACATGCTCCTGTTTTTGAATTGATTTTTGAAATGAACTCTACATGATCATGGATGCATGGATGATAAGCATGAGTTTTGAAACATGATTTTAGAGTTTTGAAACACGATACTCTTGGGTACTCCATGCAGACATACAATTCTGCTCATATAGATCTTGGCTAACTTAGTACTTGTATAAGTTGTCTTTACGGGTATGAAATGAGCCACTTTAGTTAGGCGATCCACTACTACCCATATAGAATCATATCCTGACCTAGTCCTCGGCAATCCGGTGATGAAATCCATGCCAATCTTGTCCCACTTCCAATCAGGAATGGGTAGTGGTTGTAACAATCCTGCTGGTTTCTAATGTTTCGCTTTTACTCTACTACATACATCACACAAAGCAATATGTTCGGCGATGTCTTTTTTGAGATTATTCCACCAAAATCTTTCCTTCATATCCATGTACATTTTGGTGTTACCCAGATGAATAGAATACGGTGAGTTATGTGCTTCTTGTAAAATCAGTTTCCGAAGCTCCGGGTCTTGTGGAACACAGATACGTTTTCCATGACATAAAGTACCCTGTTCATCTTCATGGAATCCTTTGGCTTTTCCCTTGCCAATCTTTTCTATAATCTCTTCAATTTCCTTGTCCATCTTTTGGGCTTCTTTGATCTTGTCCAACAAAGTGGGTTGAACATCCAAAGACATGAGATGTCCCTCAGGCACAATCTCCAATCTGAGATCTCTAAATTGGGCACACGGATCATCTGGCAATTCTCCCTTAGTAAGGCCATTCACAAAAACCTTATGGCTTAGAGCATCCGCTACAGCATTTGCTTTACCGGGGTGCTATTGCAAACTCAAGTCCTAGTCTTTGATGAGTTCTAGCCATCTTCTTTGTCTCATGTTAATTTCCTTCTGGGTGAATATATACTTCAAACTCTTGTGATCTGTGAACACTTCACAATGTTTTCCCAAAAGATAATGTCTCCATGTTTTGAGTGCATGGACAACAGAGGCTAACTCTAAATCATGAGTAGGGTAGTTCACTTCATGAGTTTTGAGTTGTCTTGAGGCATAAGCCACAACTTTTCCTTCTTGCATAAGTACTGCACCTAATCCATGATGAGATGCATCACAATACACTTGGAAATCTTTCTCCAAATCTGGCAAACACAATACTGGTGCTGTCACTAGCCTCTTCTTCAATTCTTGAAAGCTGAGTTCACATCCTTCAGACCAAGCAAATTTCTTGTCTTTCTTTAACAATTCTGTCATAGGCTTAGCTACCTTGGACAAATTCTCAATAAACCTTCTGTAGTATCCTGCTAAACCAAGGAAACTACGAACCTCCTTCACTGACTTGGGAGATTCCCATTCAGTTACAGCTGAAACGTTAGTAGGATCAACTGCTACACCATCACCTGACACAACCTGTCCAAGAAATCCAACTTCATTTAACCAAAATTCACACTTGCTGAATTTGGCATACAGCTTATGCTCTCTAAGCTTCTCAAGTATCAATCGTAAATGTCCTTCATGCTGTTCCTTGCTCTTGGAGTAGATCAAAATGTCATCGATGAAAACGACAACAAACTTGTCAAGGAATTCCATGAACACCTTGTTCATCATATTCATGAAGTATGCTGGTGCATTGGTTAAACCAAATGGCATCACGGTATACTCATACAATCCATACCTTGTGGTGAAAGCTGTCTTAGGTATGTCTTGTTCCCTTATATTGAGCTGGAAATAACCTGACCAGAGATCAATCTTTGAGAACACACAAGCTCCTTCTAGCTGATCAAACAAGTCATTGATTCTAGGCAAAGGGTATTTGTTCTTGATAGTCACCTCATTGAGTGAATGGTAATCTATGCATAACCTTTGACTTCTATCTTTCTTTTCCAAAAACAAAACTGGTGCTCCCCAAGATGAGGAACTTGGTTGGATAAAACCTTTCTGCAACTGTTCTCCAAGCTGCTTCTTGAGTTCTTTCAACTCATCAACTGACATCTTGTATGGTCTCTTTTCTATTGGTCCAGATCCTGGTAGCAAGTCAATAAGAAACTCCACATCTCTGTCTGGTGGCATTCCTGGCAATTCTTCCGGAAACACATCCGGATATTCACTCACAATTGGCACACTGTCTATGCTAACCCCCTTAAGAGAATTTAGCTTACTCCTTTTTGCTTCAAAGTTGGACTTGAATCTGATTCTTTTGTTTTCTGGAGTTGTGAGTGAGACAGTATGGTTTGCACAATCTATCACTCCCTTGTTCTTAGTCATCCAGTCCATTCCCAAAATAACATCCAATCCTTGGGAGTTTAGGATTATCAAGTTAATGGGAAACTTATACTTCCCAAACTCTATGACTAAATCATGACATCCTGAATTCACTATCATTTCTCCGCCAGGAGAACTTACTTTTATAGGAAACCCAATAGTTTCTACCGGTAGTTCATTTCTTTCAACAAATGCTCTTGATATGAATGAATGAGATGCACCAGTATCAAAGAGAACAAATGCTGGAACAGAATTGAGTTTGAACTTACCAGCAACAGCATCAGGTTCCTCATAAATTTCCTCCACATTGATGTGGTTCACTTGTCCCTTTTGAAAAGGGTTGGGCTTGTTGGGTCCTTCAACTTTCTTTTCTGGGCATTCATTTGCATAATGCCCCATCTTCTTGCACTTGAAACACTCAACCTGACTAATATCCTTCTTGACAGGCTGGCTTCCACTGCCACTTCCACTATGGTGGCTCTTATATCCACCCTTGTGGTTTTTCTACTTGTCATTGTCATGACTACGGTGACTCTTGTTGTCATGATGACGGTTGTGGTTGTGGTGCTTGTTGAATTTTCCATGCTTGTGGGATCCAGAACTCCCACTGTCATCATAATGGGAACGCTTGTGAGACGATCCCGAGCTGTGCTTGTCAGAGTGCTTTCTCTTCCTGCTTTCCACTTGTTTCATTTTGCTCTCCAAAATAGCAGCCTTGTCACAAAGAGACTGGTATGTGGGAACATAGGCCACTGCTAACTGCAGGTTCAGTTCATCATTCAACCCTTCAAGGAATTTTTCCTTCCTCTTAGCATCAGTGTCAACTTCATCCGGTGCATAACGCGCCAGATTGTTGAACTCTTCAATATATTCGGTCACGCTACGGTGGCGCTGCTTCAGGTTATGGAACTCTTTCTTCTTCAAACTCATCACTCCGGATGAGATGTGAGCAGTACAGAAACCATCTTCAAAGATAGCCCATGTCACATCCTCAATGGGAGTGGTGATTTGGAAATTATCCCACCAAGTGGCTGCTGGTCCTTCCAACAAGTGAGCTACAAATCTGACTTTCTCTTCATCAGTACAGCCAACTGTTACCAAGTCCTTGTTCACAGAGCGTAGCCAATCATTGGCCACCATAGGATCAGTAGTTCCTGAGAACTTGCTGGCCTCAGTCTCAAGAACCTGGTAAGCATGTCAAAACCCGGTGGGTTGTTCTGATTGTTGTTGTTGTTGTTGTTGTTGTTGTTCTGATTCTGGATGAACGTAGTCATCATTTGCATCAGCTGAGTCTGAGCTGTCATCATTTGCTGCATCTCAGGGGTGATGTTCTTGTTGTTGGGGTTGGGATTGGCACGTCGGAGAGGCATCTGTGGTTTGTTCGATATAGATAAGAATGAGATACCCATAGATGCTAACATGCACAGTACATCACATAAACATTCACCAAACATGCATCATAATAATAATAGTTCAACAACATAAACGACAAGTTTGAAAAGTAAACACACCAATAGCAAGCCATCCACATGTTGGATGGTCATTGCGACTCAATAATCAAAGACATGATAAATAAAGTAAATGAGTAGTCATCACTATTCCTCAGCATCAACCTCCTCCTCAACAAATGTAAGACCTGCATTCTCCATAGCGGTCTTATATTCCTTGAAATTGGTGGTCAAGGTCTCTACTTTGGCTTTGAGATCCCTCTTCTGAGAACGAAGCCTCTCAATAACAGTCTGCTGATGCTCGAGCTCGAAGTCCTTGGCCTCTAGTTCTGCAGTCATGTCTCGAATCCTCTTGTTCCTATCTTGGACTCGCTTCTCTTGACTCTTGAACTTTTTGTCCTGACTCTCGAACTTGGCCTCCATCTCCTTGACTATCTCATCTTGCTCCGCGAAGAGCTTGTCCTTCTCATGAAGCTGCACCTGGAGTTCATCATTTCTGAGCATGACGTTGGTCCTATCAGTGTCCACGTGCCTAAGAAGAACCTCTAAGTCCTGGAGATATAGACGAATCGGCTCTGCTGTCTCCCTCGAAGTATCCTCGAAGTCAATGGCCTCACCATCCTCATAACGTCTACCGAAGGCGTGGAAGTGAGTACCTCTAACCTGTCGAGAGTGTCTCCCTAACAGACGTCCAATCGAGTCCTGCATGACTACCTCTAGGCCTCTCTCCTTGTCATCGTGCATGAGCTTGAAGATGATAGCCTCCGTGGTAGGCTCAGTCTGGCGTCCGAGCTGATTGACCTTGAAGACCCAAAGGTCTTTTCTCTCAAACTTGGTGAGGGGAAGCACCATGATGGTAGGTAGAGGGAGATTGAGCAAACTAGTGAGATCAATAATACGAGGGCCAAAACGAGTTCCCTGGAACTCTTCAACCGTGCTGATAGTAACATTAGGCATCTATTTAATAAGATAGAAAAAGTTAGAATCAACACAATTCAAGACAAATCACAGGACAAGGAATCACATGCATAACTTTGGAAATCAAAACACACAAGACATGGCATACATGGATCCATTACAAACAACCAAGGTTCAACTTATTTTAAACAACATTTGGAAAATAAAATGATAAGTGTGGTGGTCCAACTAATTTTGGTACATTACAATCCCATCTCACTTGCCAAGTTGGCTAACAGGGCATCCCTAGAGGCAATCTGTTTGTCTAGATCACAAGACTCCATTGCTAAGTCTATGATGTCCTTCCTTAGGCTTTGGTTGGTAGCCTCTAACTCTTGGGTATGTTTCTTTTCTTCCTTAAGATCATTCTGAGTGTTAAGCATTCTGCAGTTGATTCTATCACCAAGTTCTTTGATGGCCCTCCAAGCTGCATCCCTTGCTGAATCAAAGAATGTGGTGTGCATCATTGTGTTGGTGACCATGCAGAATCCTGAGTCCTTGTGGTTGTCTTCCTTGTTCTTATACAAGTGAAGTTGCACCCACCAGTACTCAACTCCTTCATCCATCACAGGAAAACCTTTGTACACAGCTGCACCATGTATTCCCATGGCAACCATGAGGTCCTTGAGAGCCTTGGGAAACTCTGTCTCACATTCCAAAGTCATAGTCATGAGTGGTCCCTTCTTCACGGCTTCATTGATGGAGTTCATCTACAAATAGAGATGAGGAAGAAGATTAGAAAAGTTTACGAGAAGAAAAGACAAGTGTGGAAGTTGTTGAAATTTTTTCCTTAGTGGTTTCCAATCCTAGGGTCATAATCCTACAGGAAACACAATGCTCTGATACCATCTGTAAGATCTCTCCTTTGTAAAGGAAAGGATCCCTGTGATTGCAATGCTAGTCCCTGGATCAATGCTAGCATCCACAGTTTAAGATGAAGTACACAGAACCAAAGGTCATTATTACATATCATTCTAGAGACAAACATAGTCTTTTACAACTCCATGGCCATAGGCCTAATACAAGAGTTCAAATATATAATAAGGTAAATAAGTCTTCATCTTCATGTGCCACAGGCAAGCATGTTGAGTGTAGACTCATGACTCCTAATCATCATCAGAATATCCTGCAACATCACAAGTTACAGCCACAGTGGGTCAATACATTAGAATAGTATTGGCAAGTGATACCTTAGTAGAATATTGGTGGACTAAATACTATATGCATTTTGGCTAAGTGTAGCTTAGGCTTGCTTTTCTCAAAATAGGTTTTGCCTATCAGTTGAAAACACTAAGTTTTTCTTTGTCAAAACTTTTCCCAAGGAACCACCAATAGACATTGGGGTCCTTCACCCTTGTTCAACCACAAGTTTTACTTAGAATTTGGGATGAGGATATTCTTGATAGCTTCCATATGTTGATGCTCAAGTTGTCCATTACCATGGACATGGCTAAGTACTTAGATTCTTCCATCTGCAGAGGTTGTGCACTTTCCCCACAAGACTTGATTTTCACCAAGACAGGACCTCTCAGAAGCCTTCCCTTAGACCAAATGGACGCGTTCCAACCTATCATCCCACTACCACCAACTGTCCAAATGGCTAAGTTATTGCAACCTATGTGATCCAAGCAGAGCCCATATTGCCAAGTGGCTGCACTAGAAGCTTCTTAACATTTGGCCTCTCAAATCCCTTTGTTCCTGGGTGGCTTTACACAAGTGAGATACACAAGGTAAACCATAGAAATGGGCCTTGTGTAACCACTCAACATAAACCATTCCTTCCAGTCCACCCAGGTGTTTCATTCACTTAGTTGTTTTATTAAGCAAAACACAAGTCCAAAGACTTAGAAATATTTTAACATAGCATGCATATTTTACCACCCTTGGTTGCTACTAGCTAGGCTAAGCATGGCATAGATAAACATCTTAACTTAGAAATTTCTAGCAATTCTACAACTACTAGGATTTCCCAAGCATAGCATATAGATCAAAAATATCCATGCAAGACTAGCAAAATATTTCTAATGCATATTTGAAAACATAGGAATAAATCATGAAGCACCACTTGCCTTGGTAGTTTGGAGAGTAGCTACAATCCTCACAATCACAATCACTATTTGCACCAAAATCTACACATAAAATGATAGCACCAAATCACATACAAAATAAATACAAACAAAAATATATGGATGCATGCAATGTGATATGTGATGATTTTCTATACTCAACAAGACAAGTGCACAGTACTGATTCATTAACAAGTTCAAAACTTGCCAAACAACATTTATTTGACCATTAAAACATTTCCAAAATAATTGATATACACAAAATAGGCCTACACATATTTCTGTAAAAATAACCCATTTTAACATAAGCAAAACATTAAACACATTGCATAAATGGAAAATGCTTTCTCTCCTGATTCCATTGATATAAAATTTATCAAATTTGGACATGGCATTCAAAAGTTATGATTAAAACAAAATCAAACAACTAATAGATCTAATTTCAAATTTTAAAACGAAACCTGTGCCACGCGGCGGCTTCTATCTGGCTTGTACCGCTTCGCTCAGGATCATGCTTCCGCACCGTCAGATCAAGTTAGATCCAACGCGCCAGATCTAAATAAAACGGTTCGCTCTCGTTCTAATCTACGCCCTACGATACAGATCTAACGGTGGCCGACGCTTTGACCAAGAAGTGGCGGCGCGAATGGTCGCTGACGGCAGCGACGCTTCTGCCAGCGATGCACCGGTGATTCTAGAGGGGTCTAAGGGTCGAGCAGTGGCTTACCGAACTCACGGAATCACGACGAATCTCAAGGTGTTGCTGGTGTGGGCGGGGGTGTGCTGTAGAGGCTGCTGGGGCTCGTCGGAGTTGCTGGCGGCATCGGATGCTCACTGACGGAGTCGAAGGCGGCGTCCTGGGGCACAAGGATCCAAACAAAAGGTGTTAGCAGGTGCGCTAGATGCAGGCGAACATGCCCGTGTGATTCAGAAACAGAGGGGAACACGAGGCTCACCAAATTTAGTCGCCGAAGTTGGAGACAGCATCGAGAACTTGCGGTGCTCGTTGGAGTCGATGACCTGGGGCAGTACAGGACGAACTAAAGATGTCAGAAGGAGCGCAAGAAGGTTGCAAAGCAGTTCACGTGAACCAGAGAGGAAGGCGCGCACAGAGCTCACCGGGATTGGTCGCCGGAGGTCGTCGGTACTGCGGCGATGCAAGGGCAAATACAGGCAGCCTGGTGGCGCTCCTTGCTAGCTTGGTTGGGGGAAATGGTCGCGAGGGGAAGGGGTTTAAGTAGCCAAAGCAGGGGCGAGAATCTCGCACGCATTCATCGCTAATTAAAGGATTTCAATTCGCGGCAAAGGCGGGGAAGAAACGGGCGGCGACGTGTTCCTCGCGCGGGATTTGGGGAAGACGATGACGACGTGGCGATGGGGCCACTGATCAGTGAGCGCGGGGTCGAGTGGGTGCGCGTGAGAGAGAGAGGGGAAAACCCCGGGTGGGCTTAGTGGGATGGTTTCTCTGTTGGGCCAAATGACTGGCGCTGGCCTTTTCCTATTTCTTTATTCCTTTTCTATTTCTGTTTGCATTTTCAGAAATCATTTTCAAATGATTGCAAAACCTATTTGAATTCAAACCTTTTTAGGATTTTTGTAGAGTGCAACATTCATATTTCTGGGCATAAAAACATGTGGTCTCTCTGTACAAGCTTGGTTCTTTTGATCAAATAAAATAAACACTGATATTGCACTTGGTTTGATCAAGTTTTGAATTTGGTTTCAAAATCCATATTTGTTTTGTAATTTTGGTTTATGCTCTAGCAATCAAGCAAAACAATCTGAGAGTAACAAGGTTTGATTCATGAACAACAATCTCTCATTGGAGAGTAGCATTTGATTTAATGCTGATCACATAAAATAATGAGCTCATATGCTCCTGTTTTTGAATTGATTTTTGAAATGAACTCTACATGATCATGGATGCATGGATGATATGCATGAGTTTTGAAACATGATTTTAGGGATGTTATAGTGGGATCCAATACGGATCTCCAGGTCCCGCTGCTGATTATTGATCGAAGAGGGGTCTCGATCATGTCTACATTATTCGCGAACCGTAGGTTTACACACTTAAGGGATACCGACACCATTTGGAGCAAATAAGATGCCAGAGAAATAAAAAGAAATCGCAAGAATTTATTTCACTAGACACCGGAACTATTTCGGTTGAAATTGCTGAAACTGGTTTTGCATGTGAAATTGAAATGTTATAAGGGGTTTTATGTGAATGTTTGTTAATTAGAGTAATTAACAAAATTGTGAATAAATAAATAAAAGAGTTTTATTTAAATGAGAGCTTGCATTAAATTTGGTGGAAATTTAATGCATGTGAGTGGATTTTGGAGTGGAGGCATGTTTATGTGAGTGGAGGCTTTTCATTTTGAGTGGGAGCTCCACCCACATGAATATGGAAGAGATGGGGGCAGCCACCATGGGCTGGGTGCCATGCCCCTTGGGTTCTCCCCCTCTCCCTATAAAAGGCCTCCCTCTCCTCCTCTCAAAACACACCTCTTCGTGAAGGATCTCTCTCCCCCCTTTAGAATTACCCCATGGTCTCGGATCAGCGAGATACATGTTCCCGGTGGCTTCTTCTGGAAGGATTTGTTTCTTCCGCTGCTTCGCTGGAGTGAGGGCGCAGAGGTTGTCGGGGTTCCTGGACGTGTGTGCGATCACGGATGCACCACTGCTTTGCGGTGATGGACTGGATGGTGCTAGACCGGATGGACTTCTTCTCGATCGGCAAGCGTTTGACTACATCATCCACAAGTACAACCTCTTTAACGCTATTCGGTCTTCGAGGGTATGTATTCTATGGATGTATATCCACCCGTTGCTTATATCTAGTAGATAGATATTGGTACATAGTTGTTCCCATCGTAGAAATTTTTTGTTTTATATTTGAACCCCTTGTCAGTTTTTCCCTTGGTTTTATAGTTCTACTAGGTTTTGCCCTTGGTTTTTAAGTTCTACTCAGTTTTCCCCTCCCTCTTAGTGACAAACTCTCACACCTGTGCTCATCTTGGCTGCTATGCTCTGATTGGTCGAGACAGTTGTCAAACGGATCGTACCCACCAACCGTTGATCCTCTATTTGATCCTCAGTGATCTAGCGGATAGGGTAACCCCTGTATCTGTCAGGAGGCACCCTCTATCCATGCAAAATAACGAGTTTGCCACCGATGCTTTAACTCCATAAACAAATAATTTTGAATATAATTTGAAGGTAAAGTGTTCAAAGGTGTATACTTTTTGCATTATATTTCACTCCATGTCCTAAGTGCGATTTCAAAGAGTTCAAAGATGTATAATTTTTGCCAAATGCAAGTTTATGCATTACATTCTGTGAAAATTATAATCTCTCAAGATTTTCTTAGCACATCATTATCACGTATTAAGTGTGATTTCACAGTGTTCAAAGGTTTATAATTTTTGTATACGCAAGTTTATGGTTCACTTTTCACACTATAAAAATGGTAAACACTCTTTTACATTAAGATTTGTATAAATTTTTTTATTTTAAAGTGTTCAAGAGTAGTGTCAATTATACACACTCTTTTACATTAAGAGTTGTATAATTTTTTTAATTTGAAAGTGTTCAAGAGTAGTGTCAATTATAAATACTCTTTTACATTAAGAGTTGTATTTTTTTAATTTGAAAGTGTTCAAGAGTAGTGTCAATTATAAACACTCTTTTACATTAAGAGTTGTATAATTTTTTCAATTTGAAAGTGTTCAAGAGTTGTGTCAATTATAAACACTCTTTTACATTAAGAGTTGTATGATTTTTTCAATTTGAAAGTGTTCAAGAGTTGTGTCAATTATAAACACTCTTTTACATTAAGAGTTGTATGATCTTTTTAATTTGAAAGTGTTCAAGAGTTGTGTCAATTATAAACACTCTTTTACATTAAGAGTTGTATGATTTTTTTAAATTTGAAAGTGTTCAAGAGTTGTGTCAATTATAAACACTCTTTTACATTAAGAGTTGTATGATTTTTTTAAATTTGAAAGTGTTCAAGAGTTGTGTCAATTATAAACACTCTTTTACATTAAGAGTTGTAATATTTTTTTTTAAAGTGTTCAAGAGTTGTGTCAATTATAAACACTCTTGTACATTAAGAGTTGTATACATTTTTTTAATTTGAAAGTGAATCGCTAGCCGTGTGAGAGTTGTGCCAATTATAGTTTTAGACCGCGCGAGAGTTTCATAATTATAAACACTCTTGCAAACCAACTGAATCGCCACTGCTCCAAGGGAATTTGCAATAGATTTTATCTATCTCTGAGAGTTATGGAGGTTGCAACCACCGCTAGGAAGTAAAATCCAGAGAGATATTGTTCACAACCATGAATTACGTCAGCACTAGATCAACCCTATTCAAAAAGCAAGGAAGTTAGTTGAGTACCAGCGATTCGCGTTCAAATACTACCAATAATCAACCCACAAAAGGGAAACGATGCTTACCCAGATGGAATCCATGCATTAGATCCATGCGATTCCACCCAATCTTCTCCGTGCTCGACGTGGATGGACGGTGCACCAGCTGGCTCGGGGGCCGAGGATGACATAAGGTAGGAGGACACGACGACGGGGCAGAGGAGGGGCGGTGTGGGAGCTATTCTAGGCTCGGGGGGAAGAGAATGCTTTGGGTGAGCGAGAATGGCCGGTCCAACGTGTATCCATGCGGCCCCACTCTTCACCATGTATGCAAGACCCATCCCAACGCAGCCCCACCCTTCATCATGTATGCAGGACCCATCCCAACGCGTCCCCACCAGTCAGGCATGTAATGGTCGACGCCTCGTAACTTAACGCTCAACGCCCGACCCGACCCAACGCGGTCCCAGCAGTCAGCATGTGACAGTCAATCCTTTGACCTGACGGCATCCCTCCGTCCGAGCGCCCGCGAGCGCCCGCGAGGGTTTCTTAACATGGCGAGGGGAAAAGTGAGGAAAATTTAAGCGGCTGGGGAAAAGTGAGTACAACTAACGAACCAAGGGCACGAAAATAGAAATCCCTTGTTTCTATCACTTGTATGTTTGCTTGTTTCCTTCAACTCTTATGCTTGCTACCCATCCTTGCTAGCCAAAAAGCTTTACTGAGAGGGAATGCTTCTCGTGCATCTAATCCTTGAACTTAAAACCCTTGCCATGTGTGTCCACCATATCTACCTATTAGCATTATTGCTATTCCAAGTAAATTCTAGAGTTTCATATACCTTTCAAATTAAAAATTCTTTTGTTATGTGAAAAATGGTTAGTAGAGCTCTCACGAACTTGATGGCACACCTTATTTTCCCTCCCTTAATAAGCTTGAAACATTGTGTCAACTAAGTTGTATATGCTTGCACTTATAAGTTGGGAATTAGCAGAACTGTGCTGTCACGAGGAACGCTTTCAACACCTGTAAATATCAACCCCGTTGATATCATGATCTTTTGTTTGCGGATATCGGTGGTGTGAAATAAAAGGGGAGCTTGTAAGTCCATGGAGTTATGTATATGTGTTAGAGAAACATCTGATCCGCTAGCCTAAGCCATGCCTAATCATGGTGGAAACTTGTAGCATCCCATAGTGAGCAATCTATGAAGCATCCTCAGAATAAATATATACAGAAAAAAGAGAGAAAAAAATATATGCACCATTTTCATGGTAAATAAAGGATTGCTGAGATGCTCACTGCCTATTGCCTTGTCATTTTGATATGGGATAGCTCTTGTGTCATGGGGCAAGGGGTACACCGTTGGCGGTTCTCTATGATACACATACACTTATAATGAAAAGAACTTAACGGTAACTAAAGTTGAGTAGCATGAGGAACGACCCTCGTACTCAAGGGATATGAGATTTCCAACTTATATTTTGTCAAGCATATACTCCATATTTGTTCACTTTAACCTTAATCACCTCAAGATGCTTATGATAGGGGCAATGAAAGCTCAAAGCTAGTAAGTACCATAATCTTTTGGAAGCTCTTTACGAAACTTGAAATCCTTGATTCCCTTTGTGAAGGGCCTATCTTTTACTTCTAAGTTGAGTAAGTAAAGCTATTCCCTTCTATCTCCAGCAAGCATTTGAGTTGTTGTTTTTCAACCATTCATATAATGATTTATTCAATCATGTTTCTTATCTTCCTTGTTTTGCACATAGCTCTTATCTGAATGAATATTACTTTGAAATCTATCGTTGTGAAAAGCCTTTTATGTTTGAGCAAAAGGATTCCTGTTATAAACTTCATTATAAAAGCTTTGCTTAAAACTAAGAATGATTTGTCAACTATTCTTTGACCTAACAAAGTTTGCCATTACCAGTTGTGATTTGTCTTTATGCATCTTTATTGTGACTTCCATGCTCGTTGCAAGTTAAGTTATATAATGGTGAGTTGCTTTCTATTATGAGTTGTATATTGGTGAATGTGATTCTTTGTGTCCGTATTTTTTATCGACACTTCACTCCATAAACCTGTACTCATGTTTACTGAGCTCAGTTTTTGCTTGGGGACAAGCGAGGTCTAAGCTTAGGGGGAGTTGATACGTCCATTTTGCATCACTATTCTATATCATAATTTACTGCTATTCATTGATATATTCCATATTAAGAGGTGGTACTTATGTTATTTCATCTATTTTTGCATGTTGGATGACTTTTGGAGGATGAACTGCCGGAGTCAGGATTCTGATGGAAAAAGCGGTGTCCAGATGCAATATTCGCAAAGATCAGAAAATTCTAGAAGATATACAAAAATTCATATTTTTCCAGAAGACGTAGGAAGCCAGAAGGGGAGGCGAAGATGGGCCATAGGGGGCCCACACCACCCCCTGGCGCGAGCCCACCCTGGGCCATGCCAGCAGGGGGTCTGGCCACCCTAGCCCATCTCCTGCTTCGCCCCTTCGCCTATAACTTCCTCCCTAAACCCTAATATTCAGGGAGGGACCATAGAAATATTCCGCCGCCTCTACGGGCGGAAACTACAGAGAGAGAAAGAGCTCTATGGCAGGCAGATTTCTGCCAGGGAAATTCCTTCCCGGAGAGGGGAGATCGTCGCCATCAACATCGTCATCATCATCCTCACCACCATCTCCACTAGAACCATCATCACCACTCCATCCTGCTGTAACAATTGGGTTGAATCTTGCATAGTTCTTAGGGGAAACTTTCCAGTGTTGATTACTTTTGTAGTTGATGCTTTTGAGTGGAACCTTTGAATCTTTGTCTATGTTCAGATTGTTATTCATCATTATATAAACTCTGATCTTGATCCATATGATGTCTCGTGAGTAGTTTGTTTAGTTCTTGAGGACATGGGAGAAGTCATGTTGTTAGTAGTGGAATTGTGTTGAAGTAATATTCAATGGTTTGATATTTAAGTTGTGGTGCTATTCTTCTAGTGGTGTCATGTGAACGTCGACTATATGATACTTCACCATTTATGGCCCTAGGGGAATGCATTGTGTATTTGGCTACTAATTGACGGGTTGCCGGAATGACAGAAACCTGAACACCCGTTAGGAAACCTTTGCACAAGGGATTATATAATCTCAGAGTTTAATGCCGTGGTTAGGTTTTTATCTTAATTACTTTCTTGTAGTTGCGGATGCTTGCAAGGGGTTTAATCACAAGTATGTATTAGTCCAAGTAAGTTCGGTACATTAGCATAGGTTCACCCACACAACACTTATCAAACCAAAGAAGATTAATCAACTATATGAAGCGAAAACACTTGACAGTATTCCCATGTATCCTCGAGAATGTTTGGTCCTCATAAGTCATACAACCGACTTGTCCTTTGTTGAATAAAGGATTGGGACACTTGCTGTAATTATCATTGTTGCCCTTTTATTTACTTGCACTTTATTTCCTTGATTAATCAAAAAACCCTAAGAATTCGTTTGCTAAGTATTTGTAGAGAATTCCTGATCCAAACCACTAGTCAACACCTTCTGCTCCTCGTTGGGATCGACAGTCCTATTTAATGAAAGTACTATGATACACCCCTATACTTGTAGGTCATCAGTTAGCAAAAGTACAAACAAAGTTGTAGAACCTGATGAACAAATAAATATTGAACCTATAGTAGCCATTGTGAAAGGCCTTGTCACTAAAAATGTAGAAGATGGGCACATTATCTTTTGTGAACATGGTTCTAATATTGTTTCATATCCTGGTAAAACTAGGAGAGCTAGTGTCCCTGTGCTTTCTGTTAGAATTGGTGATCATTGCTATTATGGTTTATGTGATATTGGTGAAAGTTCTAGTGCTATTCCTTATGAGCTTTACAAAGAAATTATGCAGGAAATTGGCCCTTGTGAACTTGAAGACATTGATGTGGTTATTCACCTTGCTAATAGAGAGACAGTCTGTCCAATTGGTATTGTAAGAGATGTGGAAGTTCTTTGTGGTAAGATTAAATATCTTGTTTATTTTCTAGTGCTTGGTTCAGCAGCTAGTAAAACTTGTCCTATCATTTTTGGTAGACCTTTATTGAACACTTGGGGAGATATTATAGATTTATAGAAGGATACAATTTTAACTAAATTTGATGGAGAAACTTATGAGTTTAACTTTTCCAAGTTTGCTAAAGCTCCTTATGAAAATGAATTGCCTAATGAGGATTTTAGAGTTGAACAACTAGCTTCTATTGATCCAGTTTTTGACCTTAAACCTCTGTTTGATGATTTTAAGTATGCTCATTTTGATGATAAGAATGTTTCTTGTGAAAGTTACATTGTTAATTTTATTCATAATGCTTCTAAAAGTTATTATGAGAGAGGGAAACATGGTTTTATGCGTCTCAATAATATTAAGTTTCCCCGCTTTATGTTGAAAGTTTTGAAGTTGCACTTGTTTTGCCTTCCTATGTTAGTAGCCTCTTGCTTCAATAAATTGTTTTCTTACAAGATTCCCTTGCATAGGAAGTGGGTTAGACTTAAATGTGTTGGATATCTGCTTCTTGATGCTCTCTTTTACTCCAAATCCATATCTCCTATGTGAGCATCATTGAAACTATCATGCCTATCTTAATGGCTATAAAGAAAGAGCTTTTGGGAGACAATCCATTTTAGTTTGCTTGAGGTTTGAGTGTTGGAAGTTATTAACTCTGTAATAACCGATCCTTATCCTTTTTGTTTGGTTTTTGTGTCAAGATTAGCCCCTATTGAGAAGAAGGTGAGATGTGGGAAGTTGCTGTCCCAGAACAGATTTTTGTGCTTCACTGTAAAAATTCGTAAAAAATCCGAGTTATTATCTAACTTTTGTTAGTTTTGCACTTCTCGATTTGAGCAACATAAGGTCTTCGAAAAAATCGATTTTTACCTGCTGGTCTTTTTTGATAAATTTCTGCCATTTTGCATTTGCCTCTTTAATCGATTTCCTTTTTGAATTCTATTGGGCTTTTGAAAGGAGTTTCTATAGTATCTTATGTTTTGATGGATTTCAGTTGAAATTGAACCCAAAGGTTTATTATCTTTGCATACACTAATGTTGCTAATGAAGATTGTGTGAGCTTTGTATGAAAGAATTTTTCAGATGTTGGAGAGCATGATGTAGGGAGATGAAGAATGGTCAAAGGCTCAAACATTATATTTCTGGAGGTTATTATAATGAAGATGTTGATATTATTCAAATGGTGACTCCAGAAGAATTTATTAAAGACCAAATTCAGGAACCTGTAGAGTCTGTTTTCGAATAGGTAAAAGTGCTGAAAATAAAATGTTCGCGATTTTTTTTTGCAGTTATTATTCCATGCGGAAGATAATGAGTCGAAAGAGGGAATGAAATGGAGCCCATGTGGCCCACACCATCCAGTGGCACGGGCCCCACCTGGCCGCGCCACCAGGGGGTGTGACCACCCTGGAGCCCGTCTCCATCCCGTTTTCTCCCAGTACCTTCCTTATGTCGTAAAACTTCGTAATATATAATCACCCGGACCCCCCGAGGTCCATATATCATGTTCTCGTCATGTTTTCGTTTCGATCTGTTCTGTTCAAATGTCATTCCAGGGTTCGCTCTCGGAGGACTATGAGCTGCGACGTGGGCGCCAGCTCCACCACGATCTTGAGCAAGGGACTTCCATTGGATGGGTGGAAGAAGAAAGGAGCACTGCTAGGCATGAAGAAATGGATCAGAGCATCAAGGAGGAAGTAAATAACATGTCAGCAGGCATGAAGGGACAAGCTTCCACAGGATCAAGGGCAAGCAAACCTACCTTCGTAGGGGAAATTAGCACTGGACGTGCTTTTTCTCATAATATGTAGGGGATGATGACCTCCATTCCACACCTTAGTTCCTGCCCTGAGGCAGTGGAAGCCCTTCGAGCCACTGATAAGTTTTGTGATAAGTACTGAGTCCTAAAGAGAAAGGTGGATATACTTCATGAGGAGAATAACATGCTTCGTAAGATGCTGCAAGATTTTCTCACCCTGAACAAGGGAGCACCACCACAACCACCGAAGGAGTAATTCGCCATCAGGTTTTGGCATCCCCTTGGCTTGTTCCAAGCTTGGGGGAGTGTCGCGGTATCACATCATTATCTTTCATATTTTTACTTTTTTTAGTAGAGTCATATCATGAATAGAGAAGTTATCATATAGGATGGTTTTCATTGTGGAAGTATCTCTCCTCTAGTTGGTTATCTATGTATCCCTTGGTGTGAGTGCCTTTATGGAATATTAATGAGAAGTTTCATCATTTACTTTTTGCATATCTTATTTTGCAATCTCTGTTTTATGATTGAGATTGTTGATTAGTGTTGGTATCACTTTGGGAGCATCAAGTAAATTTAAATTGGTTTAGGCAAACCTAGCTCTGGTCAGTAGCAACACTTTTTGAGGTTTGAAGGGAAAAGAGAAAAGCACTTACATGTATTTTATATTATTTTATTTCTTTCTTGAGTGGCTCATAAGCTTAGTATTCATTATTTAAGTTCTTTTGTGTTTTCAAGGAAGATTGCATGTTTGTTTTTATCACTTGTATGTTTGCTTGTTTCTTTCAACCCTTATGCTTGCTACCCAGCCTTGCTAGCCAAAAAACCTGTACTGAGAGGGAATTATTCTCATGCATCCAATCCTTAAACCAAAACCTATGCTATTTGTGTCCACCATATCTACCTATTAGCATTATTGCTATTCTAATTAAATTCTCGAGTTTCATCTATCTTTCAAATTAAAAATTCTTTTGTTATGAGAAAACTAGTTAGTAAATCTCTCATGAACTTGATGGCACACCTTATTTTCTTGCCTTTAATAAACTTGAACCACTGTGTTATCTAAGTTGTATATGCTTGCACTTATAAGTTGGGAATTAGTATAACCATGCTTTCATGGAGAACACTTTCAACACCCATAAATATCTACCCAATTAATATCATGATCTTTGTGTTAACGGATGTCGGCGGTGTGAAATAAAAGGGGAGCTTGTAAGTCCATGGAGTATTGTATATGTGTTAGAGAAACGCCTGGGTGGCTAGCCTAAGCCATGCCTAATCATGGTGTAAACTTGCAGCATAACCATAGTGAGCAATATGTGAAGCATCCTCAATAAAAACCTATGCAAATAGCAAATAAAAAGATCGCTGAGATGCTCACTGTCTGTTGCCTTGTCATTTTGATATGGGATAGCTCCTGTATCATGGGGCAAGGGGTACCCCGTTGGCAGTTCTTTATGATACACATACACTTACAATGACAAGAACTTACCGGTAACTAAAGTTGAGTAGCATGAGGAATGACCCTCGTACTCAAGGGACATGAGATTGCCAACTTATGATTTGTCAAGCATATACTCCATATTTGTTCACTTTAACCTTAATCACCTCAAGATGCTTATTATAGGGGCAATGAAAGCTCAAAGATAGTAAGTACCATAATATTTTGGAAGCTCTTTATGAAACTTGAAATCCCTGCTTCCCTCTGTGAAGGGCCTTTCTTTTACCTCTAAGTTGAGTCGATAAACCTATTCCCTTCCATCTCCAGCAAGCATTTGAGTTGTTGTGATTCAATCATTCATATGATGATTTATTCAATCATGTTTCTTATCTTCCTTGTTTGGCCCAAAGCTCTTGTCTGCATGAATATTACTTTGAAAGCTATCGGTGTGAAAATCCCTTTGTGTTTGAGCAAAAGGATTCCTGTTATAAACTCCATTAAAAAAGCTTTGCTTGAAAATTTGTCAACTGTTCTCTGACCAAGAACAAAGTTTGCCATTACCAATTATGATTTGTCTCTATGCATCTTTATTGTGACTCCCATGCTTGTTACAAGTTAAGTTATATAATGGTGAGTTGCTTTTTTATGATTTGTGTATGGGTGAATGTGATGCTTCTTGTCTGTATTCTTTTTATCGACACTTCCCTCCATAAACCTATGGTCATGTTTACGGAGCTCAGTTTTCGCTTGGGCACAGGCGAGGTCTAAGCTTGGGGGGAGTTGATACGTCCATTTTGCTTCACTAGTCTATATCATAATTTACTGTTATTCATTGATATATTTCTTATTAAGAGGTGATACTTATGTTATTTCATCTATTTTTGCATGTTGGATGACTTTTGGAGGATGAATTGTCAGAGTCAGGATTCTGATGGAAAAAGCGATGTCCAGATGCAATATTCGCGAAGATTAGAAAATTCTAGAAAATATATGGAAAATCCTATTTCCCTATAATACAAAGGAAGCCAAAAGGGGAAGCAGAGATGGGCCATAGGAGGGCCACACCACCCCCTAGCGCGGGCCCCCTAGGTCGCACCAGCAGGTGGTGTGGCCACCATGGCCCAGCTCCTGCTTCGCCCTTTCGCCTATATCTTCTCCTCGAAACCCTAATACGAGGCGGAGCAACCATAGAAAGATTCCACCGCCTCTACGGGGCGGAAACTAAAGAGAGAGAAAGAGCTCTCCGGCAGGCAGAAATCTGCCAGGGAAATTCCTTCTCGGAGAGGGGAGATCATCGCCATCAACACCGTCATCAACCTAGACTTCATCGGTATCATCATCATCCTCACCACCATATCCATCAGCACCATCATCACCACTCCATCCCATTGTAACAATTGTGTTGAATCTTGCATAGTTCTTAGGGGAAACTTTCCCGGTGTTGATTACTATTTGTAGTTGATGCTATTGACTGGAACCGTTGAATTATTTTTTATGTTTAGATTGTGATTCATCATCATATCATCTCTGATCTTGATCCATATGATGTTTCATGAGTAGTTCATCTAGTTCTTGAGGACATGGGAGAAGTCATGTTGTTAGTAGTGGAATTGTGTTGAGTAATATTCAATGGTTTGATATTTAAGTTGTGGTGCTATTCTTCTAGTGGTGTCATGTGAACGTCGACTACATGATACTTTACCATTTATGGGCCTAGGGGAATGCATTGTGTATTTTGCTACTAATCGTGGGGTTGCCGGAGTGACAGAAACTTGAACCCCTGTTCGAAAACCTTTGCACAAGGGAGTGTAGGATCTCAGAGTTTAATGCTGCGGTAAGGTTTTTTTATCTTAATTACTTTCTTGTAGTTGTGTATGCTTGCAAGGAGTATAATCACAAGTATTTATTAGTCCATGTAAGTTCAGTACATTAGCATAGGTTCACCCACACAACAGTTACCCAACCAAAGAAGATTAATCAACTATATGAAGCGAAAGCACTTGACAGTATTGCCATGTGTCCTCGAGAACGTTTGGTCCTCATAAGTAATACAACTGGGTTGTCCTTTGCTGACGAAAGGATTGGGCCACTTGCTGCAATTATCATTGTTGCTTTTTATTTACTTGCACTTTATTTCATCAAAAAACCCCTAAAAATCCATTTGCTAAGTATTTGCAAAGAATTCCTAATCCAAACCACTAGTCAGCACCTTCTGCTCCTCGTTGGGATCGACACTCCTATTTATCGAAAGTACTACGATACACCCCCTATACTTGTGGGTCATCACCAGGTTATCCTTAATTCGGATTGGTATTTAATTCAGCTTGTCAGGTTATCCTTAACTCGGATTGGTATTTAACTTAGCTTGGCAAATTATCTTATATCTCGAATTGGTATTTAACTCAGCTTGCCAGGCTATTTCATATCTCAGATGTTAATTTGCCAGCATATCTTAGACTCATCATACTTAATCTTGGATCTATATCTCAGATCCCAACTCATGGCAGTTTGCCAGCATATCATCTCTCAAAATTATATCTTGGATCTATATCTCGGATCCATGTTTATGGAAGTTTGCCAGCTCATTATAAAGTCATATAATATCACAAAATTATATCTCGGATCTACATCTAGGATCCAAATTTATGGCAGTTTGCTAGCATATCATAAGGTCATATTATATCTCAGCAATTATAACTCGGATTTGGGACATAAGTCATATTTGAATCATATAACTCAGATTTTGAGTCAGATAACTCGGATTTGGGACATATGTCAGATTAGAGCCATATAACTCAGATTTTGAGTCAGATAACTCGTATTTGGGACATATGTCAGATTTGAGTCATATAACTCGGATTTTGAGTCATATAACTCGGATTTGGGATATATGTCAGATTTGAGTCATATAACTCGAATTTTGAGTGAGATAACTCGATTTGGGACATATGTCAAATTTCAGTCATATAACTCGAATTTTGAGTCAGATAACTCAGATTTGGGACATATGTCAGATTTGAGTCATATAACTTGGATTTTGAGTCAGATAACTTGGATTTGGGACATATGTCTCATTTGAGTCATATAACTTGAATTTTGAGTTAGATAACTCGGATTTGGGACATATGTCAGATTTGAGTCATATAACTCGGATTTTGAGTCAGATAACTCGGATTTCAGACGTATGTTAGATTTAAGACATGTAACTCGGATGAGAAAAGTCGGATCTGAGTCATATGTCAGATTTGAGGCAAAAATAACTCGGATTGGAACTTACCCAAAAGGGTTATATGAACAGTGCCCAAGAAGGCTAGAAGTCACAACTTACCCAAAAGGGTTAAAAGACCAGTGCCCAAGAAGGCCAGAAGTCATAACTTGCCAAAAGGGATTATATGACCAGTGACTAAGAAGGCCAGAAGTCACAACTTACCCAAAAGGGTTAAAAGACTAGTGCCCAAGAAGGCCATAAGTCATAACTTACCCAAAAGGGTTAGGGATTTCTATTTTCGTGCCCTTGGTTCCTTAGTTGTACTCACTTTTTCCTAGCCACTTAACTTTTCCTCACTTTTCACCATCTCCTTCTACGAAACTCTCACACAGTCTGAAACTCATTGTTTGTCAGCCTTGCCATTACATGCTGACAAGTGGGGCCGCATTTAGTCGGGTCCCGTAGTGGACCCTCGCCATTACGTGCTGACAGGTGGGTTCGCGGTCTATCAGGTCCCATAGTGGACCCTTGCCATTACATGCTCACAAGTGGGGCCGCGCTAAGTTGGTTCCCGTAGTGGACACTTCTGTCCACTTATCCAGATCAGCATGGTAACCACAGGTTATCCATGTGAGCGTTGGACCCACAACTTACCCAGGTTGGCGTTGCAAGATGGGAGCCCAAGCCAGCCCCGCGCCCGTGCCGTTGCCTCCCCTTTCTTCTTCTTCTCCGGCGATGGTGGCCCTTCTCCGGCGATGGCGGCCCTTTGTTGAGCTTCACTTCGGCCTCCCATTTGTCCTGGCCGGAGTATGGTGCCATCTCGTTGACCTGTATGAAGGATGACAATGGCAACCGTGCGTGGGGAAGGTTAGAATCTCGCACCAAAATGTTCCGATTAGATGGGGGCGCTTGCTGTGGAGAATGCGGCCGGCGAGCCGTTTCGATGATTTAATTGGTTTATCGAGTTAATGTCTTGGCTGTAATCAAGTGAATCTATGAGGTGAAAGTCAAACTTTGAGATTTAAAGAGATGGATGTAAAAGAAATAAGAAAGTGACAAAACTTTTGAACACTTTCAAATGAAAAAAATACAACTCTTAATGTAAAAGAGTGTTTATAATTGACACAACTCTTGAACACTTTCAAATTAAAAAAATTATATAACTCTTAATGTAAAAGAGTGTTTATAATTGACACAACTCTTAAACACTTTCAAATTAAAAAAATTATATAACTATTAATGTAAAAGAGTGTTTATAATTAACAAAACTCTTGAACACTTTCAAATTGAAAAAATTATACAACTCTTAATGTAAACCAGTGTTTATAATTGACACAACTCTTTAACACTTTCAAATTATAATTTGGACATGATAATGTTGTCCTAAGAAAACCTTGAGAGTTTACCATTTTTAGAGCATGAAAAGCGATCCCTAAACTAAAATCTTTATGCCTCGTGCATATACAAAAATAATACACATTTGAACTCTTTTAAATCGCACTTAGGACATGATAATGTTGTGCTAATAAAATCCCAATCATTTATCATTTTCATGGAGTGAAATATAATGCATAAACTTGTGTATAAAAAAATTATAAACCTTTGAAAATTGTGAAAATCGCACTTAATACGTGATAATGATGTGCTAACAAAATTTTGAGAGATTATCATTTTCTCCCCATTTTCATAGAGTGGAATGTAATGCATAAACTTGCATATACAAAAATTATACACCTTCGAACACTGTGAAATCGCACTTAGGACATGATAATGTTGTGCTAAGAAAATCTTGAGAGATTATCATTTTCATAGAATGTAATGCATAAACTTGCATATACGAAAATTATACACCTTTGAATTCTTTGAAATCGCACTTAGGACATGATAATGATGTGCTAATAAAATCCTAATCATTTATCATTTTAATGTAGTGAAATATAATGCATAAACTTGCATATACGAAAATTATACGCCTTTGAACTCTTTGAAATCACACTTAGGACATGATAATGTTGTGCTAATAAAATCCTGGTCATTTATCATTTTAATGGGGTGAAATATAATGCATAAACTTCCATATACGAAAATTTTACACCTCTGAACACTTTCCCTTCAAGTTATATTCAAAATCATTTGTTTATGGAGTTGAAGTATCGATGGAAAACTCGTTATTTTTTGCATGGATAGAGGGGTATGTCCCGACAGATATAGGGGTTATCCTGTCTTCTAGATCACAGAGGATCAATGGTTGTTGGACACGATCCGCGTGACAACTGTCTCAACCAACCAGAGCATAGTAGCCAAGGTGAGCACATGTGTGAGAGTTTGTGACTAAGAGGGAGAGAGAGAGGGGGGAGAACTGAGTAGAACTTAAAAATCAAGGGCAAATCTGAGTAGAACTTAAAAACCAAGGGCAAAAGTGATAAAGGTATTCAAATAGAAAATAGAGAGATATTTAAAAAAATAAAAAAATGCTTCTTTTACACAATATAATACATCTCGGCATACATCAAACTATTTGCAATTCGAATATACATTAGTTTGACAATTATTGCCTCATTCAGACAAACTATGTTTTGGTGAGGGATGTTTTGGGAATAGGCTTGAGTACAAAGCCATGAACCTTCATAGATAGTAGGTGATTTGAGAAGTGGTGATTTAGGTTAAAACTTGATTTATACATTTCTTATGGTGGTAGGTCACATAATAAGTATCCCTGGGTAGATGCCACTATGTTTTGATCTTTTTCAATTTGTTATGCATACAATGACTCAATTAGCTAGATAAAAACCATTCGTTGACTCTCTGTTGACCATCCACTGGAGGGTAAAAGTCAGTATATTGCACGCGGCAGTGTTAGTACTGGAGGGCAAAACTGAGTATAGCCAAACTGCTAGTGCTAGCAGTTTGGCTATACTCAGTTTTGCCCTCCAGTACTAACACTGGCAGTTTTTCCATCGTATCTCAATCATGTCCTTATTGCACTCTATTGTTTTTTCCAACAGGTGGATAGAAGCGACGTCTTCAGCAACGACGAGTCCAAGGACACCAAGACTCGTCAAGTGCTGAGGAGGCTGAAGTCCATCCAGTATGACAACTTCTTCGCTGACGACGTCTATAGGTGCCCCTTCTGCACCAGGAGGCTACACACCACCGACTTCAACTCCCTCGTGAAGCATGCCGAGAACGTGAATACCTATGACCCATCCGTGAACATCAACAGATTTAGAGCTAAGCACAAGGAGCTGGATTTTCACCTCCACAACCTCCAGAAGGTCGCCATCGAGGAGGGTCACATGCCTCCGATCAAGCCTAAGGTGCCCAAGGTCAAGGGACATGGCAGCAATAAGTGGAGGAAGCGCCAGAGGGAGGAGGCGGAGGCCCTCCTGGCGGAGGCCACGGGGGGGCACTGATCATGTGTTGCTGCTGCTGCTATAAAGAGGCTTCTTTTGTTTTGTCCGTGTTGAACTTGTCCGCTGCTACTGCTACTGAGCAGCCTAATTGTCGAACCTCGTTTATGTACCGAACTATATATCCTATATTAGCTGCTTTATCTACATCTACTATGTTTATAGAATGTATTTATGGTGCTGGTTAGATTTGCTGCTCTTGATTTGCTACCAGATTGGCAAAAACGAGGGACAAAGGAACCATGAATGAAGAGAGAAGCTGCTCTAGATTCGCTACCTTTTCGGGCAAAAAAAACAACTATTAGCGATATAAAGGGGAAAAGGCGCTCTTAAAAAGGCCAATCATAAAAATAACAAAAAAGAAAACTTCTAATTTAGGCGACAGGGCACACATTGTTGGGAATATGCCCTAGAGGCAATCATGTATGATGAAATTTCCCATTTTATTCATAAAGTTATTAAGTTGTCCTTGCATGAGCATCTGATGTATATCATTGAATATGTGATTCGGTTGTGGAACTATACATTCATGTTGTTTGTACTAAATATCCTTGGTCATCGAGGTTGTGCTGGACACACAACTTAGACCAATGTGAAAGTTGGCTTGATGACTCGGTTCCACTTGTCATGGGCATGGTGATGCTATTCCGACTTACATAGATTCAGCTAAAGAGTTTAACGAGTCGAATTGACCCATATTGAGGTACAACGAACAAGTTGTCATTTGTATATCTCAATCAATGTAATCCTTAGACCTGAGGTTATTGCATAGTCCGAGTTGAGGATCACCGACTAAGGTTCTGTCAAATGTTGATCCGTAACTGGGCAGTTATAAAGGCAGAGTTCGGGTCGACTAGGAATAAAGCTGTGTAATGTGAATAACCAAGATGGGATTTTGCCCCTCCACTTGGAGAGATATTCTCTAGGACCTCTCGGATGATATGATTTGGAAAGCATGGCCATGCACGACTCGGTTAAGTGTTAATCGAGGCGATCGGCTAAGAGTTAGTCGGGTGAATCACTTATCTCGGATCAAGAAGAGAGTCGGACTATTTAGAGGATGACAAGTATTGTCCTATAGTCTGACAAGGTATATCGTGAGAAAAAAGGGACTCGGTCGCAAGTCTCATTGAAAAGGCAAGTCGTCATGAATGTTTGGTACTTGGGAGTCGACATATTCTCCTAGGAGAAGCTGCCGATTGATCGATTGTGAGTTGGACTCCAATCGTGTCCAAGTAGCCAAGAGCCTGCGGGGTCACACACTTAAGAGCGGGAGCAAGTTCGGATTGGATCTGAACCAGAAATCTGATTGGGTTGGACCCGAGCCGGATTTGGACTGAGTCAGTGAGTCGGACTCACATGGACTAATATTATATGGGCTTTAGTGAATGGGCCACGTGACTAGAGCCCATGTTCACTCCCTATATATAGTGGAGCACAGTAACCCAGAAGGGTTAATTGTTTATCGGTTAGGTCATTTCATGTGTTGGAAACCCTAGCTCCACACCAGTCCTGCCGTCGTAATGAACCTAGCAGTTCGCCGCCGGTGCTCCTCCTTGTACGTGTGGATACCAGCAGAGGTGTTGTACGTTCAGAACCAGGACGATCAGATCACAAAGGACTGCACTGCATCAACTGACGAGCTTCATCAGTAATCCACAACTGCGCGTCTAGTGGTAAACCTCGTGGCCTTCCACCTCAGCTAGATCTTGGTATCACCACGTTAGAGGGAAAAAGTTTTGTTTTATCTCTACGTGGCCCAATAGTGGTATCAGAGTAATAGCTTCTAGTTTTAGGCTCGAGATCTCGCATATGTGATATGCGGCTGGCTGTAGATGAGATCTATTGCTGTTTTGGTGGTCGATCTATGAGATAGATCGGTTTTGTACGAGGTTGATTGGATCAACTGTACTCGGGGAATGGTAGATCTGATTTCCGTGATCACACAGCTAAGGTCATGGAACGACATACCCCTACCGGTCGGTTTCCGTCATCGGGGTAGACTGTAACACGTAAATCCAGAAGCGATGATCGAAGATCAAAGAGTTTGATCGAATCATAATAATGGTCGGAATCCATGTCCAGATCGTAGATGCGATCTATGTTTTCGAAAAAATCGTCGGGCGCTGCCTGCACCCGCGAGGGGCGCTGCCGGCTTCGCCCTGTCGTAGCGCGTTAGACGTCATTGCGAGTTTCACACCGCCGGTAGATAGCGTATCTATGCATAACTTGTTTTGGCAGGAAGTTGTGAATGGTATAGTTCATGTGCATGTGATGTATGTGTGTAATCCATACATGTTCTGTGAATCACGATTTTGTCAGCCAGCTGGAGCCTAGGTGCTGTTTTATTATTGTACAACGACCTGCGTGTCGGATTCTCCTTATAATTTACTTTACTAAGCTAGTGTAGCTATTTGGAGAACCCAGATGGCATGCAAGGTGATGTACATGTCGGCGACATGGAGTAAGACGACAAGTGACAAGAGTTGGCACGAGTCGGATTACAAGCTTTGTGGAGATGGAGATCGCCATGCCATTTCACATTATAATTGCTTTATTCTGTGTTGTTAATATGTCTCTGTTTTACCTCTATTAGATAGTCGGTAAAATATAATCCCTCAAAGAAGGTCTAGTCGGTTTTCCCGCCAGTGTTTGCACCATCACAAGTCGGACATTTTTGGTAGTGGGCTCATAAAATTGAGGTGCTGCCAATTCTTTTTTACTAAGTGGGTTCGAGTCAGACTCTTCTGCGGAAACACTCGGTAAGCTAGACGGGTCTATCACAACGGTTGTGGGGCTCGGGGAATAGTCGGATGGGAGCCAGGGCATGTGATGCCACCCGTCCAACAGGAGTCGTATGAGATGCGATTGACAAGGAGTTGTCTACCTAGATCACTTGGAGGCTAGCGGTGATGCTAATGCTCACTAGCCGACTTGCTTATTTAGGATCCTGAATCACTAAGTAACCATTGGAGGGGTGTTGGTTCTAGTGGGAGCATAAAATATTAAAGTGTTTAATATGCTTGCTCTTTTATGAATATATGTCTTAAGTGTTTTGCATATTTTCTATTGTAGATCATGGCACCAAGTAGCAGTCACTCTCAGATATCCGGTTTTGCGTTGAGAACCATTCTTGAGAAAGATAACCTAATGACACTAATTTTACCAACTGGTATCGAAATCTGAGAATTGTTCTCAAACAAGAAAAGAAGGACCATGTCCTAGACAACCCACTTCCAAATGAGCCGAATGAGAATGTGACTGTCGCTGCCACCAATGCCTACCATCGGGCTAAGGATGAGTCCACGGATATATAAGATGTCTTATGCTTGCTCACATGGAACCAGACTTGCAAAAGCAGTTCAAGAATGTTGAGTCCTACGATATGATCGAAAGCCTCAAAAGTATGTTCTAGGCTCAGGCGAAGACTGAGAGGTATCAAGTCTCTTAGGCTTTGCTGAGTTGCAAGCTTAAGGATGGTGATCCACTGAGTCCGCATGTGATCAAAATGGTTGGTTACGTGCAGTCTCTGGAGAGGCTTGGCTACCCCATTAGCGAAGAGTTCGCTACGGATATAATTCTGAACTCTCTTCCTAGTGCATATGGGCAGTTGATTTCGAACTACCACATGCATGGTATGGATAAGAAGCTCAATGAATTACATGGGATGCTCAAGCAGCCAGAGGCGGATCTCAATAAGGGCACCGGTCAAGTGTTGATGGTGCAGAATAAGGCTAAGATTAAGAAGAGTTCTTGGACTAAGAAGAAGGCTAAGTCAGGAGGAAAGCAGGCTCAGGACCCGGTCCCAAGCACTTCCTCGGGGACTAAGCCATCTCCTTCAGCCGGATCCACTTGCTTTTACTGCAAGGCGGATGGCCACTGGAAGAGGAATTGTAGCAAGTACTTGGCCGACAAAGCCAAGAGTGGAGGTATGACTTCCGACTGAGGTACACTTGTTTGGAATATTATAGACATATATCTTGCTAATGCACCTAATAGTTCTTGGGTATATGATATCGGATCAGTTATTCACATCTACAACTCGTTGCAGGGACTGGTAAGAACTAGGAGCATAGCAAGAGGCGAAGTTGATATTCGAGTCGACAACAAACAAGAGTTGCTGCGTTGGAAGTCGGCACGATGCAACTTCATTTACCTTCTGGATTCATTATGGAACTGAATAATTGTTATTATGTTCCAGTGCTCAGTCGAAACATTATTTCTGCTTCATGTTTGATGAGCCAAGGCTATGAGTCGAATGTCAAGAATAATGGTTGTTCTTTGTATTTGAATGATATGTTTGACGGCTTTGCACCCGTCCAAGACGGGTTATTTATTTTGAATCTTGATGGTGAGTCGATTTATAACATAAATGTTAAAAGGTTGAAACCAAATGATCTGAAGATGACTTAATTTTTGCATTGTCAGCTTGGTCATATAAGTTGGAAACGCATTAAGAAGCTCCATGATGATGGACTGCTAACTTCGTTCGACTTGGAGTCGTTCGAGACATGCGAATCTTTCCTATTAGGCAAAATGACCAAGACACCTTTTGCAAAGAGTTGCGAGAGGGCGTCCGACTTGTTGGGACTAGTACATAGTGATGTATGTGGACCAATGAGCACAAAATCCAGGGGTGGTTATGAGTACTTCATTACCTTCACTGATGATTTGAGTAGGTATGGATATATCTACTTGATTAAACATAAGTCGGAAGCCTTTGAAAAGTTCAAAGAATTCCAGAATGAAGCACAAAATCAACTCGGCAGGAAAATAAAGTTTCTTTGGTCGAGGAGGAGAGTACATGAGACATGAGTTTGATGACCATCTGAAAAGTTGCGGAATAGTTCCTCAACTTACTCCGCCAGGAACGCCGCAAAGGAACGGTGTTTCGGAAAGGCGGAATTGGACCTTGTTGGACATGGTACAATTAATGATGAGTTGGACATATCTACCTTTATCATTTTGGGGTTATTGTCTAGAAACAACGGCGTTCACACTAAACAGAGTACCATCAAATTCAATAGAGAAGACACCGCATGAGATGTGGACAAGCAAAAAGCCATGTTTGTCTTTTCTTAAGATTTGGGGTTGTGAAGCATTTGTCAAGCGACTTCAGTCGGACAAGCTTACGACGAAGTCAGATAAATGTATTTTCGTGGGGTATCCGAGGGAAACCTTGGGTTACTACTTCTACAACCGAGAAGAGGGCAAAGTGTTTGTCGCTCGGAATGGTGTCTTCCTTGAGAAAGAGTTTCTCAGTCGGGGAGTCAGTGGGAGCACAGTGCAACTCGAAGAAATTCAAGAGGAACCTTGGAGGTTGAGCCGGTCATGGTAGCTGAGTCGGCAGTAGCACCTGTACTACGAATATCGGCGAGATTACGAGGTGTTCATGATGTATTACTATTAGATAGTGATGAGCCGGCAAATTATTCGGAAGCGATGGTGGGATCTGATTCTGAGTCATGGCTTGGATCCATGAGATCTGAGTTAAAGTCCATGGATGAAAATCAAGTTTGGAACTTGGTTGATCTGCCAGACGGTGCAAGACCCATCGAGTGCAAATGGGTCTTTAAGAAGAAAACTGATATGGATGGAAATATTTCCGTCTATAAAGCACGTCTTATTGCGAAGAGGTTCCGACAAGTTCAAGGAGTTGATTACGACAAGACTTTCTCGCCCGTAGCGATGCTTAAATCAGTTCGGATCATGTTAGCTCTAACAGCCTATTTCGACTATGAGATATGGCAGATGGATGTCAAAATGGCTTTCCTTAACGTAAATTTAACCGAGTACATGTATATGATACAGCCCGAGGGTTTTGTCGATCCGGCTAATGCTGAAAAACTGTGCAAAATTCAGAAATACATTTATGGGTTGAAGCAAGCATCTCGGAGTTGGAATATTCGCTTTGATGAGGTAGTCAAATCGTTTGGCTTCATCAAGAGTGATCATGATTCTTGTTTATACAAGTTTAGTGGGAGAAAAGTAAACTTTCTAATCTTATATGTGGATGGCATATTATTGATTGGAAATGATGTCCAGATTTTGCTAGAAACCAAGGAATCATTGGAAAGTAGTTTCTTAATGAAAGACTTGGGTGAGGCAACATATATTCTTGGAATCCGGATCTATAGAGATAGATCAAGACGACTCATTGTATTGAGTCCGAGTATTTATTTGGACAAAATGTTGAAGAAGTTCATGATGGAATCATCTAAGAAGGGGTTCTTACCGATGTCCCATGGTGTAAAACTTAGCAAGACTCAGTGTCCTTCGACAACTGATGAGCAAAGTCGGATGAGTGCGATTCCGTATGCTTTTGCAGTCGGATCCATCATGTATGCCATGATTTGTACTAGGCCAGATGTTTATGCTCTAAGTGTTGTGAGCAGATACCAGGCTGATCCTGGAGAAATCCACTAGACAGCGGCTAAAAATATCCTAAAGTACTTGAGAAGGACTAAGGATATGCTTTTGGTTTATGGTGGTGAAGATGAACTCAGTGTAAAGGGTTACACGGATGCGAGTTATCTTACCGACTCTGATGATTCTCGTTCGCAATCCGGATATGTGTTTATTATAAACGAAGGTGTTGTGAGCTCGAAGAGTTCCAAGCAAGAGACTGTGTCTGCATCTACAACAGAGGCTGAGTATATTGCCGCGTCAGAGGCAACAAAGTAAGATGTTTGGATCAGGAATTTCCTCAAGGATCTTGGTGTGATTCAGGGCTCGTCCAATCCATTAGACGTGTATTGTGACAACAATGGTGCTATTTCACAAGCTAAGGAACCTATAAAACACCAGAAGAACAAGAACATACTCATGCGGTACCACCTTATTCGCTAGTTCATGGATCAGGGTGATATCAAGTTATGCAAGGTACACACGGATGCAAATATTGCGGATCCGTTGACAAAGCCATTACCATAGCCAAAGCATGAGGCGCACCTGAGAGCCATGGGCATAAGATGCTTAGACATGTGATGTTGGAAGATTGACTCTAGTGCAAGTGGGAGACTGTTGGGAATATGCCCTAGAGGCAATCATGTATGATGAAATTTCCCATTGTATTAATAAAATTATTAAGTTGTCCTTGTGTGAGCATCTGATGTATATCATTGAATATGTGATTTGGTTGTGGAACTATACATTCATGTTGTTTGTACTAAATAACCTTGGTCATCGAGGTTATGCTGGACACACAACTTAGACCAATGTGAAAGGTGGATTGATGACTCGGTTCCACTTGTCATGGGCATAGTGATGCTATTCCGACTTACACAAATTCGGCTAAAGAGTTTAGCGAGTCGGATTAACCCATATTGAAGTACAACGAACAAGTTGTAATTTGTATATCTCTATCAATGTAATCCTTAGACCTGAGGTTATTGCATAATCCGAGTTGAGGATCACCGACTTAGGTTCTGTCAAATGTTGATCCGTAACTCGGCAGTTATAAAGGCAGAGTTCGGGTCGACTAGGAATCAAGCTATGTGATGTGAATAACCAAGATGGGATTTTGCCCCTCCACTTGGAGAGATATTCTCTGGGCCCTCTCGGATGATATGATTCAGAAAGCATGGCCATGCACGACTCAGTTAAGTGTTAACCGAGGCGACCGACTAAGAGTTAGTCGGTTGAATCACTTATCTCGGATCGAGAAGAGAGTCAGACTATTTAAGGGATGACAAATATTCGCCTATAGTCTGACAAGGTATATCGTGAGGCAAAATGGACTCGATCGCAAGTCGCATTGAAAAGGCAAGTCGTCATGAATCTTTGGTACTTGGGAATCGGCATGTTCTGCTAGGAGCCGCTGCCGACTGATCGATTGTGAGTCAGACTCCAATCGTGTCCAAGTAGCCAAGATCCTGCGGGGTCACACACTTAAGAACGGGAGCAAGTTCGAATTGGATCTGAACCGGAAATCTGATTGGGTTGGACCCCAGCCGGATTTGGACTGAGTTAGTGAGTCGGACTCATAGGGACTATTATTATATGGGCTTTAGTGAATGGGACACGTGATTAGAGCCCATGTTCACTCCATATAATAGTGGAGCACAGTAACCCGGAAGGGTTAATCGTTTATCGGTTAGGTCATTCCATGTGTTGGAAACCCTAGCTCCACAACAGTCCCGCCGTCGTAACGAACCTAGCATTTCGCCACCGGTGCTCCTCCTTATACGTGTGGATACCAGCAGAGGTGATGTACATTCTGCACCAGGACGATCGGATCGCAAAGGACTGCACTGCATCAACTGATGTGCTTCATCAGTAATATGCAACTGCGCGTCTAGTGGTAAACCTCGTGGCCTTCTGCCTTAGCTAGATCTTGGGATCACCACATTAGAGGGAAAATGTTTTGTTTTATCTCTACGTGGCCCAACACACATAACCATCAAACATTCCCCACATGGTCCCACACCACGTCCCCCATAACGCATTCCCAATAAGCCGGTCCCACGCAGTCCAACATGGCATGGCCCCACACGTCAGCATAACGCGCACCTGACCAACCAGTCCCACTTGTCAGCACGTAACAGCGGGGGTCCACTACGGACCTGACTAAACACAACCCCACTTGTTAGCACGTAATGACAAGGCCGCCGGACAACGATTTTCAGACCGTTTGAGAGTTTCGTAGTAGGAGATGGGCAAAAGTGAGAAAAAGTTAACCGGCTGGGGAAAACTGAGTACAACTAACGACCAGGGGCACGAAAATAGAAATCCCAAAGGGTTATATGACCAGTGCCCAAGAAGGCTGGAAGTCACAACTTACCCAAAAGTGTTATATGACTAGTGCCCATGAAGGCCAGAAGTCATAACTTACCCAAAAGGGTTAAAATACTAGTGCCAGAAGTCATAACTCACCCAAAGGGTTATATGACCAGATCCCAAGAAGGACATATGTCGAAACTTACCCAAAGGGGTTATATGACCAGTGCCCGAGAAGGCCAGAAGTCACAACTTACCCAAAAGGGTTAAAAGACTAGTGCCTAAGAAGGCCATGAGTCATAACTTACCCAAAAGGGTTATATGACTAGTGCCCAAGAAGGCCAAAAGTCACAACTCACCCAAAAGGGTTAAAAGACCAGTTCCCAAGAAGGCCAGAAGTCATAACTCATCCAAAAGGGTTAAAAGACCAGTGCCCAATAAATCCAGATGTCAAAACTTACCCAAAAGGGTTATATGACCAGAGCCCAAGAAGGAAAGATGTGGAAACTTACCCAAAGGGGTTACATGACTAGAGCCCAAGAAGGCTGAGCGTCAAAACTTACCCAAAAGGGTTATATGACCAAGTGCCCAAGAAGGCCCCGAATTAAAAGGACTATATGTGAATAAACAACTCTAGGAATATTCTAATTCAAAGCCTATGTGTGACTATGTGAGTCCCACATAGCCTCGGGGACTAATGTCGGGGATATGACCCCTGGTAGCTCAGAGTTCAGGCGTTAAGTGACTTAATGGAGCAACAAGTGATATAATATAAGAGATATATGCAGAAAACACAGATATAAAATAATATACTGAATAAGATAAATGAAGAGGGAAAAAGATCAGTAGGGCCGACACAGGCAAAATTCGGCCTGGTCTTCTCTCCCCTGGGCCGAATCAGGCCTCTTAGGCCCAAGCCATTTCTCACCTGGCCGAATAAGTATTAACTCAGCTGGGCCGTATCACCTAGCCAGCCCACCACCATCTCCACCTCATCGCCAACCCCGGGTGGGCCGGGATATCCCCAATTCTTCCCACCACAGGTCACCAACGACGTCTCCTCTCCGAGCTCCCCTGATGCCAACGCCTCCTGCCAACATCGCCAGCGCCTCCCGCCAAACTTCCTCGCTAATACAAAGGTGGGTCGACATCTCGTCCGACCCGGCCAGCCGACCATGGGCCGTCGCCACTCTAGCGCTACATTGCTTTGCTTCCACCAGTTCTTCCTGGGTGGACCGACTGTGCTTCACTCGGCCCACCGCGGGTTGGCTCCACCCATCTAGTTCATGTATGCTTGGGCCAGGAGAGGAGGTGCTGGCTGGTCCCTAAGTCCCCTTCCCCCTGGGAGAGATAGGAGACCCCGGATGGGCTCTATCCGTCTTGGCCGGTCAGATTTGACCCCTCCTGGGCCAACTTCTGTTTAACCCGACTAGGTCAGGGGTTAACCCGGTTGGGCCTTACACATTAACCCGACTATTCCCTTTTGCCTTCAGGCCGAGTTACCCAATCCCGAGGCCAAATTACCCTTTGCAATTATCCCCTGGGCCAAGCTATTTCACCCCAGCTAAACTCTTATTCATACCTCATGCCCCCGCGACCTCTACATTGACACCAATGCAAGCTAGGTCACAACCCATCAAGTCATGTGCCAGTCTTGGGACGCCCCTAGCTTAGACTAGCACATGCAACAAGGTATATGCTTGGGATCTTTAGAGATGCTAGGGAATATGCCAGGCATCTCCTGAAATGATAGGGAACTTCCTCGCTAATACCCAGGTGGGTTGACATCTCGTCCAACCCGGCCAGCCAACCACGGGTCGGCGCCACTCTAGAGCTACATTGCTTTGCTTCCACCAGTTCTTCCTGGGTGTACCAACTATGGGTTCACTCGGCCCACCCCGGGTTGACTCCACCTCGCTAGTTCATGTATGCCTCGGCCGGGAGAGGAGGCGCTGGCTGGTACCTAAGTCCCCTTCCCCCTGGGAGAGATAGGAGACCCCGGATGGGCTCTATCCGTCTTGGCCGGTCAGATTTGACCCCTCTTGGGCCAAGTTCTGTTTAACCCGACTAGGTCAGAGGTTAACCCGGTTGGGCCTTACACATTAACCCGACTATTCCCTTTTGCCTTCACGCCGAGTTACCCAATCCCGAGGCCAAATTACCCTTTGGAATTATCCCCTGGGCCAAGCTATGTCACCCCAGCTGACCTCTTATTCATACCTCATGCCCCCACTACCTCTACATCGACACCAATGCAAGCCAGGTCACAACCCATCAAGTCATGTGCTAGTCTTGGGACGCCCCTGGCTTAGACTAGCACATGCAACAAGGTATATGCTTGGTATATTTAGAGATGCTAGGGAATATGCCAGGCATCTCCTAAAATGATAGGGAACTTCCTCGCTAATACCCAGGTGGGTCGACATCTCGTCCGACCCGGCCAGCCGACCACGGGCCGTCGCCACTCTAGCGCTACATTGCTTTGCTTCCACCAGTTCTTCATGGGTGGACCGACTATGGCTTCACTCGGCCCACCCCGGGTTGGCTCCACCCCGCTAGTTCATGTATGCCTGGGCCGGGAGAGGAGGCGCTGGCTGGTCCCTAAGTCCCCTTCCCCCTAGGAGAGATATGAGACCCTGGATGGGCTCTATCCGTCTTGGCCAGTCAGATTTGACCCCTCTTGGGCCAAGTTCTGTTTAACCCGACTAGGTCAGGGGTTAACCCGCTTGGGCCTTACAAATTAACCCGACTATTCCCTTTTGCCTTCAGGCCGAGTTACCCAATCCCGAGGCCAAATTACCCTTTGGAATTATCCCCTGGGCCAAGCTATTTCACCCCAGCTGACCTCTTATTCATACCTCATGCCCCCGCGACCTCTACATCGTCACCAATGCAAGCCAGGTCACAACCCATCAAGTCATGTGCCAGTCTTGGGACGCCCCTGGCTTAGACTAGAACATGCAACAAGGTATATGCTTGGGATCTTTAGAGATGCTAGGGAATATGCCAGGCATCTCCTGAAATGATAGGGAACTTCCTCGCTAATACCCAGGTGGGTCGACATCTCGTCCGACCCGGCCAGCCGACCACGGGCCATCGCCACTCTAGCGCTACATGGCTTTGCTTCCACCAGTTCTTCCTGGGTGGACCGACTATGGCTTCACTCGGCCCACCCCGGGTTGGCTCCACGCCGCTAGTGAAGGGAATATGCCCTGAGAGGCAATAATAAAGTGTTTATTATGTGTATTCCAAGTATATGATAGATGTTTATTTTGCATGCTATAATTGTATTAATACGGAAACGTTAATACATGTGTGTTTAATAAACAAACAGAAAGTTCCTAGTTATGCCTCTCTCATAAACTAGCTCGTTGATTAACAAGATGATCAAGGTTTCCTGATCATGGACATTGGATGTTGTTAATAACGGGATCACAACATTAGTGTAATGGTGTGATGAACATTCATCCGAAGTATAGCATTACGATCAAAGTCATTGAGTTTATATTGCTATAACAACTTACGAAGTGATCCTAATCCTTAGACCATGAGATCATGTCAATCACTAACACCGGAAGAGTTTCTTGATAACATCAAACGTCACACCGTAACAGGGTGATTATAAAGATGGATTCAGAACTAATAAAGTGTTATGTTGAGGCTCATGGATCGAGAGTGGAATTTGTTCATCCCGATGATGGATAGATATACTCTGGGCCCTCTCGGTGATATCACATTGATTAGCTTGCAAGCAAGTGATTTGATCACTAGAATGTTATATCACAGGAACGAGAAAAGAGTGCATGTCGGTAACGAGATCAAACTAGGTATGGAGATACCGATGATCGAATCTCGGACATGTAATATATCGTGAAACAAAGGGATTAAGATAATAGCGTAAAAGGTTCCGAGGATCAGAAGAAAGTCATCGTTGAATGTGTGGGAGTCAGTATGGGTCTCCAGATCCCGCTTCTGATTATTGATCCGAGAGGCGTCTCGATCATGTCCGCATTATTCATGAACCGTAGGGTGACACACTTAAGAGACACCAACATCCAATTGGAGCAAAAGTTTCATGCCGAAAGAATGAACAAGCGCAGAAATTTATTTCACTAGATACCGAAACAGGTTTTCGGGTGAAATTGCATAAAGTGGTTATGCATGTGAAATGGAATTCTAGCAAGGGGTTATTTGTGAATGTTTTTCATTGAAGTAATTGAAAAAATTCTGAATAAAATAAAAGAGTTTTATTTAATGAGAGTTTGCACTAAATTTGGTGGAAATTTAATGGGAATTTGAGTGGACTTTTGAGTGGAGGAAATTTAAAGGGCATTTTGTGAGTGGAGTGTCCACCCACATGAATGATGGAGGGGAGGGGGCAGCCCCCATGGCCGGCGGCCACCCCCTTGGGTGCCCCCTCCTCCTATAAAAGGAGCCCCCCTCCTCACTTGTCTCTCACACCTCCTCGTGAAGGATCTCTCTCCCCCTCTAGAATTTATCCCCCATGGTCTCGGACTAGCGAGATACATGTTCCCGGTGGCTATTCGGCAAGAAAGAGTTGTGCTTCCACTGCATCGCTGGAGCGAGTAGGCGGAGGTTGCTCGGTGCCTCGAACGTGTGTGCGAGCACGGATGCGCTGCTGATTTGCGGCGCTAGGACTTCATCTCGATCTTGAGATCGGCAAGAGATCGTCTACATCAACCACAAGTTGAACTCGTTAAGCTTTGTCGGTCTTCAAGGGTATGTTCTCTATGGATATACATCCGCCCGTTGTTTGTATCTAGTAGATAGATCTTGGTACATAGTTCCCATCGTAGGAAATTTTTTGTTTTCTATGCTGCGAACCCTACAGTGGTATCAGAGCCGGATCTATGCGTAGATACTTTACACGGGTAGTACACATATGAGTATGTGGGCGATGATGATCATGTTGTTGCTCCTTTGTTGTAATTTTGGATATTGGTATCATAGTGGGATGAAGCGGCCCGGACAAACTTTACATGTCCTCGCACATGAGACCTATTCCACGCTTGACATGCAACTAGTTTGCATAAGTGGCTAGCGGGTGTCTATCTCTCCTACTATAGTCAATATCTATTTTGCAAGCGAGTTGTCAACAATTTGATTATCCTCGTTGTGGTTCATGTTCGTAGGTAAGAACGGTTCTATCTCGAAAGCCCTAAGCCACGTAAAACTTGCAATGGATAAATTAGAGGCGTCTAGTTTAGATTGTTGTTGGGCTAGTGTTATGATATGGTAGTATTGCAAGTAGAAGTATGAGATGATACTCTTACAACACACATAGCGTGTAAAATCCATTGACCTTGGATTTACACATATAGGTATGATAGTGATCATACCACGATGCACATGATAGAGATCATCTGCGGGAACCATATCATTTCACTAATAAACATATGATGTTTGATTGCATCTTATATTGCTTGTTTAGCGCTTTGTTAGCATAATAAGATGATCCCTCATTTAAATATCAAGATAAGAATGTGTTCTTCCTTTAGTATGCACCGATTATGTTTTCGTCGCTCCAAGACATCACGTGATGATCGGGTGTTCTTGGATCCACGACCATATTTCGGGTGTAAAACAGTTACACACGCGAATACTAAGGTTCTAACTTGGCGAGCCTAGCATGTACAGACATGGCCTCGGAACACGGACCGAAAGGTTAAGCATGAGTCATATAGTTGATATGATGCCCATTTGATGCTCGCCTTTGAAGCTATACCGACTCACGTGATGATCGGACTTGGTGTAGTGGATTTGGTTCATGTAATCACCAAAAAGGTACGAGGGATGTCATTTTTGAGTGGGAGTTCATTCGTAATATGGATTAGTTGAACTCAATCTATCATACACTTAGTCTAAACTTTAAAAATTCTGTTGTAGATGGCACCACCTGCTTTTAATTTCAATGTGTTCATGGAGAAAGAGAAACTAGCAACGAACGGTAGCAACTTTACCGAATGGGCCATGAATTTGAGGATTCTCCTCTCTGCTGCACAAAAGCAATATGTGCTAGAAGCACCGTTAGGCCCCCCACCTTTAGATGATGCCCCTGACGAGGAGAAGAATGTCTATCAGACTCGTCAGGAGGACCACAACTTAGTTCATTGCGGAATATTGTATGGGCTAGAGCCGGAACTTCGAAAGCGTTTCGAAAACGGCAATTCATTTGATACAATGGGTGAGTTGAAAATGATTTTCGACACACATGCTGCTGTAGAGAGCTACAACGCTTCAGAAAAGTTCTTTAGCTGCATGATGGAAGAGCACAGCTCCGTTAGTGAGCATGTACTCAAGATGTCGGGTTATGCCGATAAGCTTGTGTCCTTGGGAATATTGATTCCCATTGACTTAGGCATCCATCATGTTCTGCAGTCTCTGCCACCTAGCTATAAGAGCTTCTTGATGACTATAATATGCAAGGCATGAAGAAGTCTCTCCCCGAGCTTCTGTCAATGCTTAAAACTGCAGAAGTGGAGATCAAAAAGGAACATCAAGTGTTGATGATCAATAGGAACACTGGTTTCAAGAAAGACAAGAAGGGAAAACGGAAGGGAAGTAAGGGCGGCAAGCCTGTTGCCGCGCCTGAAAAGAAACCCCGAGTTGGACCTAAGTCTGATTCCGAGTGCTACAATTGTAAGGGGACTGGCCACTGGAAGCGCAACTGCCCCAAGTATCTGGCAGACAAGAAGGCTGGCAAGGCAAACAAAGGTATATATGATATACATGTTATTGATGTGTACTTGACTAGTGCTCACAGTAGCACCTGGGTATTTGATACCGGTTCAGTTGCTAATATTTGTAACTCGAATCAGGGGCTGCGGAACAAGCGACCGCTAGCAAGGGGTGAGGTCAAGATGCATGTCGGCAATGGATCAAGCGTTGATGTGATCGCCGTCGGAACGCTGCCTCTCCACTTGCCGTCGGGATTAGTTATAAACTTGAATAAATGTTATCTGGTGCCTGCACTGAGCATGAACATTGTATCTGGATCGTGTTTGATGCGAAGTGGTTATTCATTTAAATCCGAGAACAATGGTTGTTCCATTTATATGAATGAAATCTTTTATGGTCATGCACCGATGATGAATGGTTTATTTCTATTAGATATCGATGATAATGTTACACATATTCATAATGTTGATGCTAAAAGGATTAAACTTAATGATGATACATCCGCATATATGTGGCACTGCCGTCTAGGTCATATTACCGTTAAACGCATGAAGAAGCTCCATTCGGATGGACTTTTGGAATCACTTGATTATGAATCATTTGATACATGTGAGCCATGCCTTATGGGCAAGATGACTAGAATGCCGTTTTCCGGTTCAATGGAACGGGCGATAGATTTATTGGAAATCATACATTCTGATGTATGTGGTCCAATGAGTGTGTCGGCGTGAGGTGGATATCGTTATTTTGTTACTTTCACGGATGATTTGAGTAGATACGGTTATATCTACTTAATGAAACACAAGTCTGAAACCTTTGAAAAGTTCAAGGAATTTCAGAATGAAGTGGAAAATCATCATAATAGAAAGATCAAATTTCTACGGTCCAACCGTGGAGGTGAGTATCTAAGTTACGAGTTTAGCACTCACATGAAAGAGTGTGGAATTGTTTCACAACTCACACCTGCCGGAACACCACAGCGAAATGGTGTGTCGGAACGTCGTAATCGTACTTTATTAGATATGGTTCGATCTATGATGTCTCTGACGGACTTGCCGTTGTCATTTTGGGGTTATGCACTAGAAACTGCTGCATTCACTTTAAATCGGGCACCATCTAAATCCGTTGAAAAGACATCGTATGAATTGTGGTTTGGAAACAAACCTAAGCTGTCATTTCTTAAAGTTTGGGGATGCGATGTTTATGTGAAGAAACTTCAACCGGATAAACTCGAACTCAAAGCGGAAAAATGCGTCTTCATAGGATACCCTAAAGAAACTATTGGGTATTCCTTCTATCACAGATCCGAGGGCAAGGTTTTTGTTGCCAAGAATGGATCCTTTCTAGAGAAAGAGTTTCTCGCGAAAGGTGTGAGTAGTCGGAAGGTAGAACTCGAAGAGGTTGTGGAACCTTCTCTTCAAAGTATGGCGAGTAGCGTAGCGCCGGAAGTTGTTCCGGAGTTGGCTCCACCTGTTGAAGAGGGAACTAATGATAATGATCATGAAACTCTGAAAGAGAGTACTACCGAACCTCGCAGGTCAAACAGGACGCGTGCAGCTCCCGAGCTGTACGGAAATCCTGTCATGAATTTCATGGTTGATGAAAATGATGACCCTGCGACGTATCAAGAAGCGATGATGAGCCCGGATTCCAACAAATGGTTAGAAGCCATGAAATCCGAGATGGAATCCATGTATGAAAATCAAGTTTGGAACTTGGTGGAATTACCTCACGACCGAAAGGCCGTGGAGAACAAATGGATTTTCAAAAGGAAAACTGATGCTGATGGTAATGTGACCGTCTATAAAGCTCGACTTGTCGCAAAGGGGTTTCGACAAATTCAAGGAGTTGACTACAATGAGACATTCTCTCCCGTAGCGATGCTAAAGTCAGTTAGGATTATGTTAGCAATTGCTGCATATTTCGATTATGAGATATGGCAGATGGATGTCAAAACCGCGTTTCTCAACGGTAATATTGAAGAAGAGTTGTATATGATACAACCAAAGGGTTTTGTCGATCCTAAGGATGCTAACAAGGTGTGCAAGCTTCAGCGATCCATCTATGGATTGAAGCAAGCATCACGAAGTTGGAATCTCCGCTTTGATGAGGTGATCAAAGAGTTTGGATTTGTCCAAACTTATGGAGAAGCTTGTATTTACAAGAAAGTGAGTGGGAGCAATGTGGCATTTGTGATATTATATGTGGATGACATATTATTGATCGGAAATGATATAGATCTTTTAAACAGTGTTAAAAGTTATCTAAACAACAAATTTTCAATGAAGGACCTAGGTGAAGCGTCATACATATTAGGCATAAAGATCTATAGAGATAGATCTAGGCGCCTAATAGGGCTATCGCAAAGTACATACCTTGATAAGATTTTAAAGAAGTTTAAAATGGACGGAAGTAAGAAGGGGTTCTTACCTATGTTGCAAGGCAAGACATTGAGTAAGACTCAAAGTCCGGCTTCGGCGGAAGAAAGAGAGATAATGGACAAAGTCCCCTATGCTTCAGCCATAGGCTCTATAATGTACGCCATGCTATGTACAAGACCGGATGTGGCACATGCTATTAGTTTGACTAGTAGGTACCAATCGGATCCAGGTTCGGAACACTGGATAGCGGTCAAGAATATCCTTAAGTACTTACGAAGAACTAAGGATATGTTTCTTGTATACAGAGGTGAAGAAGAGCTCGTCGCTAAGTGTTATGTCGACGCTAGCTTTGACACTGATCCGGATGACTCTAAGTCTCAATCCGGATACGTATTTCTCATGAATGGCGGAGCGGTTAGTTGGAGGAGCTCCAAACAACCTGTGGTAGCGGGATCAACAACGGAGGCCGAATATGTTGCTGCTTCAGAAGCGGCTCAGGAAGCAGTTTGGATGAAGGAGTTCATATCCGAACTAGGAGTGGTGGCAAACGCATTGGACCCAATGGTGATCTATTGTGACAACAATGGTGCCATTGCCAATGCCAAAGAGCCTAGGTCTCACAAGCATTCCAAGCATATTAAGCGCCGGTTTCACTCCATCCGCGAGCATGTCAAGGATGGAGATATAAAGATTTGTAAAGTACATACAGATCTCAATGTAGCAGATCCGTTGACTAAAACTCTCCCTAGAGCAAAACATGATCAACACCAGAACTCAATGGGTGTTAGATTTATCACCATGTAACTAGATTATTGTCTCTAGTGCAAGTGGGAGACTGAAGGGAATATGCCCTGAGAGGCAATAATAAAGTGTTTATTATGTGTATTCCAAGTATATGATAGATGTTTATTTTGCATGCTATAATTGTATTAATACGGAAATGTTAATAAATGTGTGTTTAATAAACAAACAGAAAGTTCCTAGTTATGCCTCTCTCATAAACTAGCTCGTTGATTAACAAGATGATCAAGGTTTCCTGATCATGGACATTGGATGTTGTTAATAACGGGATCACAACATTAGTGTAATGGTGTGATGAACATTCATCCGAAGTATAGCATTATGATCAAAGTCATTGAGTTTATATTGCTATAACAACTTACGAAGTGATCCTAATCCTTAGACCATGAGATCATGTCAATCACTAACACCGGAAGAGTTTCTTGATAACATCAAACGTCACACCGTAACAGGGTGATTATAAAGATGGATTCAGAACTAATAAAGTGTTATGTTGAGGCTCATGGATCGAGAGTGGAATTTGTTCATCCCGATGACGGATATATATACTCTGGGCCCTCTCGGTGATATCACATTGATTAGCTTGCAAGCAAGTGATTTGATCACTAGAATGTTATATCACAGGAACGAGAAAAGAGTGCATGTCGGTAACGAGATCAAACTAGGTATGGAGATACCGATGATCGAATCTCGGACATGTAATATATCGTGAAACAAAGGGATTAAGATACTAGCGTAAAAGGTTCCGACGATCACAAGAAAGTCATCGTTGAATGTGTGGGAGTCAGTATGGGTATCCAGATCCCGCTTCTGATTATTGATCCGAGAGGGGTCTCGATCATGTCCGCATTATTCATGAACCATAGGGTGACACACTTAAGAGACACCGACATCCAATTGGAGCAAAAGTTTCATGCCAAAAGAATGAACAAGCGCAGGAATTTATTTCACTAGATACCGAAACAGGTTTTCGGGTGAAATTGCATAAAGTGGTTATGCATGTGAAATGGAATTCTAGCAAGGGGTTATTTGTGAATGTTTGTCATTTAAGTAATTGACAAAATTCTGAATAAAATAAAAGAGTTTTATTTAATGAGAGTTTGCATTAAATTTGGTGGAAATTTAATGGGAATTTGAGTGGACTTTTGAGTGGAGGAAATTTAAAGGGCATTTTGTGAGTGGAGTGTCCACCCACATGAATGAAGGAGGGGAGGGGGCAGCCCCCATGGCCAGCGGCCACCCCCTTGGGTGCCCCCTCCTCCTATAAAAGGAGCCCCCCTCCTCACTTGTCTGTCACACCTCCTCGTGAAGGATCTCTCTCCCCCTCTAGAATTTATCCCCCATGGTCTCGGACTAGCGAGATACATGTTCCCGGTGGCTATTCGGCAAGAAAGAGTTGTGCTTCCGCTGCATCGCTGGAGCGAGGAGGTGGAGGTTGCTCGGTGCCTCGAACGTGTGTGCGAGCACGGATGCGCTGCTGATTTGCGGCGCTAGGACTTCCTCTCGATCTTGAGATCGGCAAGAGATTGTCTACATCAACCACGAGTTGAACTCGTTAAGCTTTTTCGGTCTTCAAGGGTATGTTCTCTACGGATATACATCCGCCCGTTGTTTGTATCTAGTAGATAGATCTTGGTACATATTTCCCATCGTAGGAAATTTTTTGTTTTCTATGCTGCAAACCCTACAGCTAGTTCATGTATGCCTCGGCCGGGAGAGGAGGCGCTGGCTGGTCCCTAAGTCCCCTTCCCCCTGGGAGAGATAGGAGACCCCGGATGGGCTCTATCCGTCTTGGCCGGTCAGATTTGACCCCTCCTGGGCCAAGTTCTGTTTAACCCGACTAGGTCAGGGGTTAACCCGGTTGGGCCTTACACATTAACCCGACTATTCCCTTTTGCCTTCAGGCCGAGTTACCCAATCCCGAGGCCAAATTACCCTTTGCAATTATCCCCTGGGCCAAGCTATTTCACCCCAGCTAAACTCTTATTCATACCTCATGCCCCCGCGACCTCTACATTGACACCAATGCAAGCTAGGTCACAACCCATCAAGTCATGTGCCAGTCTTGGGACGCCCCTGGCTTAGACTAGCACATGCAACAAGGTATATGCTTGGGATCTTTAGAGATGCTAGGGAATATGCTAGGCATCTCCTGAGATGATAGGGAATATGTTGGGCATCTCAGGAATATGCTAAGGAATATTCTAAAGAGATACTAATGACAAGCACTACAAGACAATAGATCAGTCTGACTAGGACCAGGTGTATGGAGAAAGCCTTATCCCCTGGGCTCCCCTTTTTAAGGAGAACTAGGGGATCGTTCCTAGGATAGACCCTGAAGGGCTCCTCACTTCTCTGCTCGTTAGGAGCTCACCTTCTTCCTCCTCTTCTCTCACAGAGAAAGCTACTAGAGGCATAGGAGATACAACTCAAGGAACATCATTGTAGCCACCATGTATGACAAGATTATATGAGATATAGATGTAGGACTAGAGGTTTTATCTCACTAGGAGAGCCTCGAACCTGGGTACATCGTGTCTCTCCATGTTCTTATGAGTGCGGTCTTCACTGCACCATCCCTCCCTAGATTCCTCCATGTCCATCTATCTAGATACAAGCAAAAAAATTCCTACGATATGAACAACTGAGCACCAAGATCTATCTATCTAGATACAAGCAATGGGTGGATATACAACCATAGAGAACTTACCCTTGAAGACCGACAAAGTGTTACGAGATTGGTTCTCATGGATGATGTAGTCGTTCACTTGCCGATCTCAACATCATGATGAAGTCCATCCGGTCCAGCACCGCAAATCAGTGGTGAATCCATGATCGTACACATGTCTGGTACCCAGACAACCTCCATGCCCTCGCTCCAGTAAAGAAGCGGAAGCAGCAAATCCTTGCTCCAGAAAAATCCACCGGGAACATGTATCTCGCTGATCCGAGACCATGGGGAATATTCTAAAGGGAGAGAGATCCTTCGTGAGGAGGTGTGAGTGAGATGTGAGAGGAGGGGTTCCTTTTATAGGAGAGGGGGGCAGCCCCATGCCATGACCGGCGGCCAAGGTGGGTTCCCCCACCTCTTCCTCATTCATGTGTGTGGAGCTCCCACTCACATAAATGGCCTTCTATTTTATCCACTCAAAATCCATTAAATTTCCACCAAATTTAATGCAATCTCTCATTTAATAAAACTCTTTTATTTATTTTATTCACAATTTTGTTAATTACATTAATTAACAAACATTCACATAAAACCCTTGCAACATTTCAATTTCACATGCAGAACCAGTTTCAACAATTTCACCCAAAATAATTCTGGTTTCCATTGAAATAATTCCAGCGCTTTCTTTTTCTTTCTCCGACATCTTATTTGATCCAAATGGTGTTGGTATCTCTTAAGGGTTTCACCCTACGGTTCATGAATAATGCAGACATGATCGAGACCCCTCTCCGATCAATAATCAGCAGCGGGACCTAGAGATCCGTACTGACTCCCACACATTCAACGACGAGTTCTTGTGATCGTGTGAACCTTTAAAATTGTAACTAAATACTTTTTTCTTGCGATATTTTACATTCTTGAGATTCGATCATCGGTATCCCCATACCTAGTTTGATCTCGTTACTGAAATGTACTCTTTTCTTGTTCCCGATATAACATTCTAGTGATCCCCATTACTTGCAAGCTATATCAATGTGATATTACCGAGAAGGCCCTAGAGTATATCTCTCTGTCATTTGGATGGACAAACTCACTATTGATCCATGAGCCTCTACATAACATATCGGAGTATCTAAACCCACCTTTATAGTCACCCAGTTATGGTGTGACGTTTGATGTTATCAAGCTACTCTTTTGGTATTAGTGATTGACATGATCTCATGGTCTAAGTACTAAAGTTACTTTGTAATGATGTTATAGTAATGTAACACCCTCAGATCGACCCTATGCAAGTTTTAGCGATTCCCACCAAACCCGCATAGAAACGATTCAAAGATGCCCACCAGGCACTTCCGTGCAGGTGGAAATCGAAGTAATATCATCACACAATAGTTCCCGATGGAACCCATAGAAACAGATATATACAACACGACTCCATGTGTCAAGAATACATATATATATGTAGTACAAAGGTCCAAATCACCTTGAAATGATATAGCATCCGAGTATGGACAAGATGCAAATTAGGCTAAGAGCCCTGAAAATAACCAATGGCATCCATAAACCTTCCCAAGCCAAGCCGGAAGGGTAACCCTGCTAACAATGTCGATCTCAAGACCTTCTTAAACAAAAGGGGTGCAGACAAAGGGCAAAGGAAAAAGAGAGTGGTCAGTACTGAGGCCAGTACACAACGAGACTTAGAATTTGGCAGCTGTCGCCTACATAGGTATGGTGGACTGAAGCGGCAGCGCCTCATGGTATTTCCCCTATAGAGACTTGATACAACTGGTGACTATCAGAGAGAGATAAGAAAGACCTATTCGAATCCAACCTGATTCTAACACCAAACATATCCATCCTGGTATTTCCCCCTCGAGACCAAACGAGGAAGTCAACCCGAGGAACTCACAAAGTTGGCAATTTTATTCATTCCATTAAAGTTACAACAATTACTAGTCAGACATAGATAGTATGAGTCATCCTGATATCATAAGAGTGGGTAGTTTTAGTTAACCATTACATTGTAGTTGCAATACTTACTAGTCATATACATATAGCATGAGGCATCCCAATTCCAGTAGTTGTTGGTACTTTTATTTAGCCATTCCGTTGTAGTGAAGTTGATTACTAGTCATTCCATAGTCAAATTTATAGCACTACTTTAGTTATAGTTGTCTATGATCGAGATATTGTGCTCCAAGTCGTCCATAACCGCGGCCACGACTTCCAGAAATATTTACCCTGCAGGGGCACAAATAGCACCACGAGCACGATCAACCTCGGAAAAACCAAATGAAAACCTAACGAAGAATCACGACAAAGCATTCGCAAGAATGATATATGAATTCAGGGGCCACCCGCTAAGGTCTTGATGTGGCTCATATCGTTGTAGAGCTTCGTTTGGAAACCCTAAGAGGAAGGTATGATGAGCACAGTAGTAAGTATTCCCTCGGTATGAAACCAAGGTTATCGAACCAGTAGGAGAAAGGAAACGACCCCAAGGTGTTGCTAACAACTTGAAACCTGCACAACACAAACTCAAGACTTTGCCCCAACGAACAGTGAGGTTGTCAATCTCACCGGTTTGCTGAAAACAAAGGATTAAACATATGGTGTGGAAGGTAATGGTAGCTTGCAGAAGGTAATAAGTAATAGTGGAAGATGTACCAATGGTAAATATTTGGACCGGGGTCCACAGTTCACTATAGGTGTTCTCCTTAAGATAAACAACATAATATGCTGGGTAAACAAATTACAGCGGGGCAATTGAAAGGACTGAGCAAGGCATACCAATGCAATACTATACATTCATGATCATGTGAGATTTGATTATGCATTACAACAATATACATAGACCGTCATCCAACTGCATCTATCACTAGTAATCCACCTTTAGATTATCATCCAAACCCCCTCCAGTATTAAGTTGCAGCAATGGATAACTGCTTTAAGCAATGTGTGCAAAGTAAACAATATAATTGTTGCATGAACAAAAGATTATTGTTTGCTCCCTAGTAGCAACATCACATGTACAACCTTAGAGATTTCCGTCAATTCCCCATATTCAATACAGGCATGAACCCACTATCGAGCATAAATACTCCCTCTTGGAGTCACTACCATCTACTTGACCAAGATAGCTACTAGAAACGGAGAGCATGCAAGATCTCAAACAACACAGACATGATAGAATCAACAATCATAAAGACAAGATAGAATCATTAATCAATCTGACATAGTAATCTCAATATCCATCGGATCCCCTCAAACACAACATGCATGATTACAAATAGATGATCTTGATCATGAACGGAGCTCACAAGATCTAAAGATGATAGCACAAAGGAGGAGAAACAACCATCTAGCAACTGTATGGACCCATAGTCCAAGGTGGAACTAATCAAGTATCATAACGGAGGCTGGCATGGTGATGATGAAGGCCTCCGGGATGATCTCTCCCCTCCGGCAGGGTGCCGAGAAGAGCTTCAGATCCCCCCGATATAGGGACGATGGTGGCAGCGACTATGGACAGGTTTGTGGAGATCTGATCAGGTACTTAGGGTTTTGGCATCGGGGGGATTATATAGGCAAAGAGGCGAGGTAGGAGGGCGTCCAGGGGGCCCACACCCTGCCCAGGCGTGGCCCAGGGTGGGCCCGCGTGTGGGGGGGCGTATGGCCACCCTGTGGCACCCCTCCAGCCGCCCTTTGGTGTCTGTGTTCGTCTCGGGGAAATATGGACTTTGGCTTTTGTCCCGTCCAATTTTGAGAATATTTCTTATTAGCTTTTCTGAAACCAAAAACAACAGAAAACAGGCAACTGGCACTATGGCATCTTGTTAATATGTTAGTCCTAGAAAATGTATAAAAATACCTCAAAGTGTAGACAAAGCATAGAAAAGTGGATACTAAATAAGCATGGCACATGAAAAATTATAGATACGTTTACGACGTATCAGGTACCCGCTATGAAGTTGTTCAACTCCATGACGGACCGAGGGGTTTGCGACAATGGCTTTAAATGACTGGGAACCCAATAGTGTGACTAGGGTTGTCGATACTGCGTAAACATTCTGCATTTGTTCCAAAACCAGACAGTAGTAAACGCTCCTCGAGCAACATTCGTAAATAAAGAAGTAAAGCATGACATAAGTACATGATAGTAATAACGCCCCAAACTAATTGTGGCCCCAAGAATTTAAATATGACTCAAGCTAGGACTAAGGAGATTCATGGTCCCACATGCAGATAGTGCAATAGTCAAGGAACAGGTATCAAGTACTCGGGGTCCTACTGGACACCAGTGAGCGATTAAAAACCAAATCACATATATTTCCCACCGGTGCCTCTACATTAGTTATAACTATTCCTAGCATTTTAATATCAGTTGTAATTTAAGTCATGATCATCTCCAACATAAATCATGAGGCATTTCTCCAACAACTGTGGAACATCGACGACACGAAGAAACACCCGCACAAGCAACTACGACTCGCAAGGCCGAATGTCTACCAAACAACAGATAATAGTAGGTGTCCATGGCAATATAGGTGCTGCAGGGAAACACAGAGGGGTATGGAATCTATAGCATCACAACACAGATAGCAATAGATCAACATGAGGAAGTAAAGACTATAAATGCAAAATAGGTAGAAAGGGGAGAATTCTTGCCTGGCAAAACACGGCCGAAGGTTCATCCAAAGATCAGGTCGACGCTCACATCAACTCATCGGCCTAATTCGTGAAGAATAAAAGCACTAAAAGAAACATCATATGTACTATTTAATACTATAGTAGAAGATCGGCATGATGCATGTATAATGCATGACATGGCAAAGGTGTGATGCAATTAGGAAATATTAAGTGGAACCAGGGTCCTGACAATTATTTAATAGGTTCATGTTATTTAGATACCCCGCATTTTAAATGTTATTTTAACAAGGAAAAATATGTCACCGGTTCGCTACACAAATTTAAATGGAGGCAATATAAGACTAGAAAAGCCCACATATGGTCTCCATATTTAATTATGAGGTGAATCGGCATAATGCCCCCAAAACCACAATATGTATGCAAGCATGTTCAATTAAGATGCAACAAGTATATGTCACATTACAAAATAGGGTCGGGTTAGGTAGGGGTCACCCATGGCGATCCGGAGAACTTGGGGCTCGGAGGGCTTTGGGTTCGATCTCAGTGGGATCGGTATTTAGATCCGAGTAGGAGACCTTGACGATTTTTGGCTTCAATTATCGAAGGTGTACTTGGTTTCGGTAATAGCGTCCGTGGGAAGATCTTGTCGACAACAACGATAACCTTGTCAGACTTCTTTCACATCGGCCTAACTGATGCATCAGATCCCAATAGCCCCTGGCACACCATATCCATCTTCACGAATGTTACACTAACAACACATCACCACCATTACACATCCACCATCCTCACACCATCACCTCCACTTCACATCACCAGAAATCCACGGGACAGCATGCCTCATGCGATTGGCGCTAGATTAGAGGCAGGCACACTCTGATGTGCTGCTTGCCAAGAATCGAATCTAGACGAGGTACAAAAGAGGTTCTTGCATGCACACTTGTCTTGTAGCAAAACAATAGCAGAGACTCGAGAGCAACACCATCGTGCAGCACATGGGAACACACAGGGTGTAGCGCGAGGACATGGCGCCTGTCGTGAGAAGTGCAAAGGTTGGGGGTTCGACACAGACGACGAATGGGCGAGCTCGAGCTGGAGCAGTGCAGTGTCAGGAGAGACAGCAGGGGAGCGTGGAGGTTGAGTGCCAGGACGCACATGGGAGGTCGTCTCTAGTGAGGAACTGCACGGGGAGGTGGTCATGGCTTTGATGACGGAGATAGGAGAAGGAGGGCGCGTAGAGCTCACTAGCGGGGCTCTGGCGGCAGAGAGGAGCCACAGCGGCTGGGGCTTGAGGCGACCGAGGTGCACAGGCGGCGGCATTACGGGTGGAAGGGCGACCGGGGAGGTGAGAGGCGGGGAGAGGCGCGCGGCATCACTGCACTGGCGGTGGGGCAAGGTGGAACCAGAGGAGAGGGGGGTCGCTGGGGGAGGTAGGACGCTAGGCTGGCGGCAGGTAGGAGAGCAGAGGCGGCGGGATTGGTGAGGAAGGAGAGCGAAAATGCATTCGGGATGGGGAATCGAGAAGCGACATGGCACGTGGGACCGAGGGTGGGGGGTTCACATGAGGGAGCATCGACAGTTGGGTGGGGGTCGCGATCGAGCAAGCGATGTGTAAGCGGGTGCTGCGCGCTAGGTGCATGCGTGTTTTGTTTACGGGGAGAGCGAGTTGAGTCATGGCGAGGCATGTTGGGTGGGTCGCTCGCGGCGCTGTGTGCGTACACGGGGTGTGTGGCATGTGTGGTGGACTGCGGCCAGGGCATGAAGCGTGCGGCGGCAGGTGGGGTGTGGGGATTTAGGGTTAGGGTTTGAGGGGTAGTATAGGGTTTGATTAGAGGGGTTATAGGTGGAATCCGGTCGGTCCTTTGGTCCTAGCCGGTTGTTTGCCTCCCCCAGAAAACTGTTGGAGATATGCCTAAGAGACAATAATAAAGTGGTTTTTATTATATCTTTGTGTTTATGACAAATGTTTACATCCCATGCTATAATTGCATTAAGAGGAAATATTAATACTTGTGTGTTTTGGAAACATAAAAGAGTCCCTAGTAAGCCTCTTGTTAAACTAGCTTGTTGAGTAATAGATGATCATGGTTTCCTGATCATGAACATCATATGTTCTTAATAACAAGATCATATCATTAGGAGAATGATGTGATGGACACACACCTATAGTAAGAATAACATAAGATCAAGTCATGAAGTTTGTTTTGCTACAATATTTCAAATACATAGTAACCTAATCCTTCGACCATGAGATCATGGTAATCACCATCACCGGATGAGTGCTTGGATGACATCAAACGCCACTTCGTAACTGGAGGGTTATAAAGGTGGCATTGGGTATTCTAAAAGTATGTGTTGAAGCGCATGGATCAAGAGTGGGATTTGTCCATCCAAATGATGGATAGATATACTCTGGGCCCTCTCGGTGGAATGTCATCCAATTGGCTTGCAAGCATGTGACTAGGTCACTAGGGATGTCATATCACAGTACGAGTAAAGATTACTTATCGGTAATGAGGTTGAACTAGGTATGGAGATACCGATGATCAAACTCGGATAAGTAGAGTATCATGCGACAAAGGGAATCATTAACGTATGTTAATGTTTCTTTCGATCGCTAAGTCATCGTTGAATATGTGGGATCCATTATGGATCTCCAAGTTCCTCTATTGGTTATTGATTGGAGAGGTGTATCGATCATGTCTACATACTTCAAAAACCATAGGGTGACACACTTAAGGTTCGGTGTTGTTTAGGTAGATATGGAATATGAGTTGGATACTGTCACATCCCAAGATTTTCCAAATCTTGTAATGTGAAAAATAAATAAACAAAATAAAAGTATTGTTGAAATTTAGGGTGAAAAGAAACTTTTGTTTCTAAATGGAAACTTAAAATCCCATCTTGAACAAATTTTGATTAACATTTTAATACAACTAAATCCAAATCAAGGGAAATGCATTCCTCATAAAATGCATCTGGAAATTTAAACACTTGGAAAATAAATCCAAACCCTAAACCCTAATGGAATAAAATCATTTCCAAGTTATCCCCAAGTCTATGGATTTGATCCATATAAAAATTTGTCAACAAACATTTACAAATGATCAAGAAAGACAAATAAAAATATTATAAGACCATAGAAATTGTTTTCACTTCATTTGGAGCCATGAATAAAATCTTATGGATTTAATAAGATAAGGAAAAGTATTTTCCAAAGCTAATAAAGCACCTATCCATAAATCCATACCAAATGGTGAGCAAATAATCCTAAAGATATTTAAAGGGATAAATAAACATTAAATAAGACTTTACAAATTGGAATCACCAAGTTTGGATCTCTAAATAAAAAGATATGGATTTTATAAGACAAAGATAGAAATATTAAATAAAGATTATTTGAAATACCAAATAAATCTTGGCCTAATCCATAAGCAAATGGAATGAATATAATCCAAATCCAAATAAAATAAAAAGATAAAGAATTTCCAAAATAAAATAAAATGGCATTAACCATTCTATCCCTATTTTAATAAAGAAAATCTCTAATAAGAATAATTATATAATTCATGAGAAAATAGTATTTTGGAATTTACCCAAGTGGAATAAAAGTTGTTTAATTAACTTAAATAAAATAAATCTTCCAAATAAAATTTAGGGAATGAAAACTATATTTAACATCATTGGAAATAAAACAAATACCCAATTCAAATGATTTATGAATCATATTAAATATATTCCAGATGATTCTAGGTGAATATTTTGACACCCTATTAAGTAAATAAAAACCTACTGAAAAGATTTGGAAAGTTTTTAGAAACTTAAATGGTGTTTGAAAATATTATTAAATCTTATTTGATTTAAAACAAGGGCTTATTTGAATAAAAAAAGACCCCAAAAAAAGAATAAAATTTTATTCCAAAAATTGACTTCAAATTATATTACTAAACAGTATTTAAACCTACACAAATTTTGGTTGAGGTTTGAATTCAAATGAGTGTTTGAATTGTTTATTCAAAATCAAAACAGAAAAATCAAATGAGAAAAAGAAAAACAATCAGATAAAAAAAATGAAATGATCCAGCCCAGCCCAGCTAGCCCACTTGGCCCAGCAAACCCATCTTCCCCCTCATTGGAACGAACCGTTTTTCACCGCAAAAGAAACCCGCAGCGTCGCTGACCGATGGACCCCACCTCCCCTGTCTCTCTTCGCTGACGAAATGGCCCCACTTACCAGTTCGTCGTTCCCACCCGCGAGACTATTTCTCCCCCAAACCTCGACGTTCCTGCCTTTTAATTCCTCGCTTGAATTCGTCTTAATGATGCAGAGATTACACCCCGCGATTACTCCCGTTAACTCGCCACGCTCCCCTCTACCTTTCTCCCCAGACACCATATCCTCTCCTCCCCCAGGCCACCTTGAATTCGTCTCGAAACTCTCTGGCTCCGGTGAGCCATTTTCTCCGATTCCGGCAAACCCAAGTCGCCCCTTGCCTCCTCGACCACGCTCACATGATCCCCACCTCCTAGCGAACCTCCCCGTAGCGCCGCTCATCCCCGTGCGCCGTAGAGCCTCGACAACGACGATCACAACACCATGCCGCCGTCTGTCACTGCTCCGACGAGCACTGCTGGTAAGACCAGACCTCCCCTCTCCCTCTCTTTCACACGCGCATACTCGCCATGACCATACGCATCTAACACCACCTTTATTTCTCTCTGGCGTGCACCGTAGCCTCGCCACCGTCTTCAACAGAGAGCACCCGACGACAGCAAGAACTCCGGCGAGCGATTCAGATCATCTCCGTGCGCCCCTTCGCCAACCACGGGCACGTTGAGCTCCAGCACGTCCCGGCGAACACGGTGAGCATACCCTCTCCCCCCTAGCTTCCTGGAATAGCCAGAGCGCTGCCGCCCGAGCGTCGGCGCTGCCAGCCACCGTCGAGCGCCGCTGACTTTCACATGCCTTGAGCCGCTAGATCTTGATCTGACGGATGCGATAGAACGTGAACGAAAGGGTAAGAAGAAATCTGTGCCATGCAATGTAAATTAGATCCAATGCCTCACAGAGCCCGGTCCGAACGAACCGGTACCAGCCAGTAGCAAGCAGCCACGTGTCCCTGTCCGTTTGATTTAAAACAGATTTGATCTATTAGATGCTAGATTTTGTAAAATCTATAACTTTTAATCTACACGTCCAAATTTCACAAATTTTATATCAATGGATTCACAAAGACAAGCCCTATCCAACCATGCACTTTGTTTAGTAAAAAGCTTCTGTTAAATTGTTTGTTTTTACAGAAACTTATGTATGCATGTTTAGGATATGAAATTTGTTCTAAAATGATTTTGGGGATAAAATCTTTGACAAATGGTTTTTTTTTAACCTACTGACCCTAGAAACCAATTGGTGGTTTCAAAAATGTATTTTGTGAAGCAAAAGAATAAATCTTTGATTTAAACCATTTCTAGTCAAATAAAAATATGGTTTAATTGTTAAAAATGATTTTGGAGGAAAACCTTTGGGAAATGTTTTGATTTAAACTCTCTGACCCCAAACACCAAGTTTTATGATTCGAAAATATATTTGGTGAACCCTACAAAAATTATTACTTTGCTAAAGACATTTTCAACCACATAAAATAATGACTAGGTTTATGAAGTGAAATCCTTTGCAAATGATTTTGCCACTTTATAAAATGATCATTAGGTGTTTTCAAATGTTTAAGACCCATTAGAAACCACTTTTACAAATAAAACAATCTTTTGCAAGTTTGCATGCATTGTTTTGTTTCTATCTTTTTATGTGATGAGTTGCTTGAATGGTAGATTGAAATATTGCTTGCTTGATTGAATTGTAGTGATTTGAAGGGTGTGAATATTGCAAGATCAAGGAGTGAACCCATATTCTCTACCAAAAAGGCAAGTGATGCTTCATACTTTTGTCCCATTATTTTCACTATGCATTAGTGATATTTCTAAATAGGACTTGCATGGAATTTTGCTAAAGTGTAAACTATGCCAATTGGAAATCCTAGTAGATGAAACCTTAGTAGAAATTTCCTAAGTTAAGATTCCTATTACTATCATGCTTAGCTTAGCTAATAGAAGACAAGGGTGGAATATATATTCATGCTATGGAAAAATTTCTAAGTCTGAGGACTTGTGTTTTGTTTAATAAAACAACTAAGTGAATGAATCACCTGGGTGGAATGGAAGGAATGGTTTGTGTTGAGTGGTTACACAAGGCCAGGGGACTGGTGAACCTTGTGTATCACACTTGTGGAATGCCACCTAGGAACAAAGAGATTTGAGATGTCAAACGTTGAGAAGCTTCAAGTGCAGCCACTTGGCATTATGGGCTCTGCCTGGATCAGATAGGTTGCAATAATTTAGCCAAATGGACAGTTGGTGGTAGGGGTTTGATAGGTTGGAGCGCGTCCATTCTGGTCTAAGGGAAGGCTTCTGAAAGATCTTGTCTTGGTGAAACCAAGTCTTGTGGGGAAATTGCACCACCTCTGCAGAGTGTAAAATCTAAGTACTTAGCCATGTCCCTGGCAAAGGAAAATTTGAGCATCAAGACATGGAAGCTATCAAGAATCTCCTCATCCCAATTTCTAAGTTAAAAACTTGTGGTTGAACAAGGGTTGAAGGATCACCAATTTCTATTGGGAGATTCCTTGGGAAAGATTTTGTCAAGCAAAAACTTAGTGTTTTCAAATGACAAGGAAAATCTATTTTGAGCAAAGCAAGCCTAAGCTCCACTTAACCAAATGCATATAGATGATAGACTCCACTATACTACCATAGTATCACTTGCCAATACAATTCAAATGTATTGACCCTTGTGGCTGTAACTTATTATGTTGCAGGTTTGATTGATGTTAGTGAAGTTTAATGATTAGGATTACAAGTCTACAACCAACATGTCTGCCTGTGGCACTTTGAAGATGAAGGACCCCATGCTATTGTTATATTCTGCTGCATTGTAATTGTGATAGCCAAATGAGCTATGTAAGATGTAATAAATTATTTTATTCCTGGTTATAAAGTTGTATTATGACCTTTGTTTCTTGATATTACATCTTAACTGTGGATGCTAGCTATTGATCCAGGGACTAGCATTGTAAACACATGGATCTCTACCTTATTAAAGGTTGGGAACCTTACAGATACCTAATGTCGTTCGGAGTCTCGGATTGGATCCAAGACATCACGACGAGGTCCGGAGAGATTCATATAATGGAAGTCATCTTTTGGGGTTTAGGAAAAGTTTCGGTATTTTGACCAGAGCTTCTAGAAGGTTCTAGAGGGCCACCAGTGGGACCACCACCCCGGGAGGGGCCATATGGGCTGAGGTAATGCTGTGGGGCCCCATGGGCCAGCCGTACCAAGACCAAGAGGCCCAAGCGGCCAGCCCCTAGGGTTTTGGTTGAATCCCTAGAAAATAGGGGTGGGGGGCAAGTTTCCTCCCCCTCCCGCTTGTGCCAGCCCTAGGAGGTGGATGACAAGGGGGAAATCCTAGCCGCACCCCTATATATAAAGTGCGGAGGGGTGGCCGCCCCCTTTGCCCCTTCCTCTAACCCTAGCCGCCACCTCTCCTTCCTCCTCCGTCTTCGTGCTTTGGCTTAGGCGAAGCCCTGCAGGTTTTCTCCTCCACCACCACCACCACGCCGTCGTGCTGCTGGGATTCTGAGGGGATCTACTACCTATGTTGCCCGCTGGAATGGGGAGAGGAAGGTCTTCATCGACTCTGTATGTGTGACAGAGTGCGGAAGCGCTGCCGGAATGCGGCGCTAGAAGGATCGTCATCGCGATCTTGACATCGACAAGTGATAGACTACATCAACTACGAGATTAGATCTCGTTAACACTTTGGATCTTCGAGGGTTAGTTCTCATCTATCTCGTTGAAGCTATCTCATAGATTAGATCTTGGATTTTCCATAGATTGGATCTTGGTTTGATTTGTTGTTGCGATAGAATTTTTTTGTTTTCTATGCCATGAACCCTACAATGGTATCAGAGCCGAATCTATGCGTAGATATGTTGCACGAGTAGAACACAATGGGTTTGTGGGCATTGATGCTCTTGTTGTCATTTGCATTTCGTGAACTTTGCATCTTGCGGATGGTGGGATGTAGAGGCCTGGGCTAACCTTACATGTCAACGCACATGAGACTTGCTCCATGCTCGACGTGCAACTTTTATTGCACATGTGGCTTTGCAGGTGTCTGTATCTCTCACCATAGTTAAGATCCAATTTACAACTGCACCTAACAACAGTAGTATCAGCATTGTGGTTCTTGTTCATAGGTAAGTACGGTTCTTATGCGAAAGCCCCAAGCCACGTAAAATAGGCAAATAAAATTATAGGCATCTAACTTGTTTTTGTAGGGTCATGTGATGTGACATGGCCATGAGATGATCATTATTGTATTATGGAAACTATCAGGAGCCTAATGGTTGTTTTTAAATTTGTTAAGACCGGCGTGTCTATTCATCATGTAATAGCTTTATTCCAAATAGTTGTAATAGTTTTTGTTTGTGATGGACAACCATGAAATGGCGCCACTGAACTTGATGCCACACTGATGATGATGGAGATCATGTTCATGATTAGGAGATGGAGATCAAAGGCACACGAAGAAAGGCCATGTCATATCACATATTATGAATTGCATGTGATGTTAATCCTTTATGCATCTTGTATTGCTTAGATCGCAACGGTAGTACTATAATATGATCCCTCTCACTAAATATCAAGTAATAAAGTGTTCATCCTTAGTAGGCACCATTTCTAAGACTCTCCATTTTGAAGCATCACGTGATGACCAGGTGTTATAGATTATATGTGTGCATACAACGGGTGCAAGCCAGATTTGCACATGCGGATACTAAGGTTAACCTTGACGAGCCTAGCATGTATATACATAGTCTCGGAACACGGAATACCAAAAGGTAAAGCATGAGTCATATGGATGATATTATGAACATGTTGATTGTTCGCCTTTGAAGCTACATCTTCTCTCGTGAAGATCGGACTTGGTGTAGTGGATTTGGTTTGTGTAATCACCAAAACGACTTGAGGGATGTTGGTTTTGAGTGGGAGTTCAAATAGTAATATGATTAAAGTTGAACACAATTTATCATAAATTAAATCGAAGTAAATTTGCATAACTTGGTGTAGTCATTGCCATCCGTTCACTACCTTATACTTAGTTATAATTAAGATAATAGAACTAAAATTCTGGATATTTACTTTACGAACTGGTATCATATTGTTTTGAGTGTCAATATGAAGTTTAAAAGTCCTATTGCAAACTTTCAGCAAACTCCGTTTACTCCGTGAAGTTTAATAATTAGTATTAAATCAAGAGTAACAATTCCAGTGTTAGTATCTGGAGTATCATGTTTGCGTCCATGATTCTTGATATTCAAAATATTGTTTTAATATCAAGGTTATCTAGGAGGTGAAAGGATTGTTTTAGAAACCATCATGTGTGGAATATATTGCGATATCTGAAACAATGTTTTGGTTGCAATATGATAGAGTATAATTTGGCAAAATATATGTTCTCATATTTGATGAGAATTTGCAAAGGTTAGAGATGCTAGACATTCTAATACTCCAAAAGGTTTTTGGAAAGTAACATTACACTCGCGATTCGCCTTTATAAGCTATGGTAGCTTGATCATGAAAGTTGTCATGATTAGGATGAATATAAGATATAAGTAAAAAAATTACCACACTAAAATATTAGTAAAGAATGGATTTTTGAAATAACGCCAAACATTTGATGATGGTGATCTACTTCAAAGTGCAAGTACAAATATATAAGTATCTGACTATACACGCTTTGGACTACGTGTCATATATATGGCGCCACTGTTGATATTGATAGATTCTTTTAAAAGGGAAAGGAAATGCTGAAAGAGAATCTCATAAATATTTGGCAGAAAACAAAAGACTAGAAATGTCCATGTTAGGTATATAGATGATATATATGTCATGGTTGTATTATTTGCTTGATAAACAATGTGGTTCTTGGGTATTGGATACCGAATTTTTTGGTGTGAAGTGTCATACATGACAACACAATTCATGAACTGCAATGACCTAAGTAACCAGCTAGAGAATATGTGATGATGTTCATCGAAAACAAACAAAGTGTTGTTGTGTTTCTCATTGACATCAAAGCTTGTCTTCAAGATTTTTTTAATAATTTTTATTCTGATCAAGTATTATGAGAACAAAGGTTGTTCAAATAATTACTGTATTCCATATAAGATGGATGATTTACAAGTCTAATTGGCGAAATCACATCCATAAAACTAATGCTAAAAATGTCGCAAGACAAATGATTGAAAGATTTCTTATGAAGTGACATCGTCGTTTAAAGTATATTGGAAAGAAAATGAAGAAACTCCATGTTGATGGAATTTTGGAGTCTTTTGATTTTGATCAAATGACGCGTGTGAGACTTTCCTAGAGATAATTGAAACTTTTTTCAAAGGCAAAAGAATAACGAATGACTAATTTATTGGGATTTGTACATATTAATGTATGTAGTCCATTATGTGTAGTCGTGGCCGATGGATTTCAACTTCGTATGCTTTCTCTAGAAATTTGAGTGAATATATGTGTATATTTACTTAATGAGGAAGAAGTGTGAAATATTTGAAAATGTTCAAAGACTTTCAAGATGAAGTGGAAAATCATTATAACAAAAAGATAAAGAATTTACGATTGGATCATAAAGTAAGATATTTGAGTTACAAGTTTAGCATAACACCTAAGATTTGACGAATCGTTCCATAGATTTGCATTTATCAGAACACTACAGGAGTAAGGAGTGTTCGAGATATGTAATGAAACCTTGTTTGACATGGTGATATCAAAGGTTTCAATTATAAAACTGCCATTGTATTTTAAAGATTAAAGCTTTAGTGACTACCGCTTTTACACTGAAAAGAGCACCGTCGTGATCCGTTGAAATGACACCATATAAGTTATGGTCTGGGATAAAACCCAAATTGTCCTTTCTTAAATTTTGGTATGCTAGGCATAAGTAAAATGTTACAAGCAAAGTCAGATGAGCATGTCTTTGTATGTTATTTCGAATAACCGTTGGGTATTCCTCCATAATACCGAAGACAAAAGTGTTTGTCGCTTAGAATGTCAAGTTTCTTTAGACGGATTTTTTCATGAAAAGTTAAGTGGGAGGACAATAGAACTTTGATAAGGTTATGGAACCTAACTATATGTGTTGAGTTGCGCAGCGCCGGAAAGTGTCCCGGAGGCATCAACAATGCTCATAGCTCACATGCCTCAAAGGTTGTGTTCATGGAGGTCTAAGTTCCTATTGAACCAAGTAGGTTGGGTATATAAACAATCAAATACTAAGATTTGAGAGTAAATCATTATTTTTTGATAATGATGAACCAACTACATACAAAGAAGCGATGATGGGCCCTGACTCCGTCAAATGGCTTGAAGCCATAAAATAAGTGATAGTTCCATACACGAGAAATCAAGTTTCTGAACATGGACGACCCTCTGGAAAGGTGTAAAACCTTTCAGTCAAATTTGGATCTATAAATAAATAGACATGGATGTTTCACATCTATGAAATAGTCGACATGTCGGGAAAGAGTTTACGAAAATGTTCAAAGAGTTGACTATGACAAGATTTGATCTTTCATAGCTGTATTTAATCTGGATGGATAAATGTAGCAATCACTACATATAATTTTGGTATATGGTAGTTGAACAAGCAAAACAAAGTTCTTCTAATAGAATGGTTACCTAGGACATGTACATGACACAATCCAAAGGGTTTTGTTAATTCAAAGGATGCTAAAAGAGCATGCAAACTTCAACGGTTGAAGTAAGCATTGCGGAGTTGGAATCTTCACCATGGTGAAATTGTTAAAAGGTTTAATTTCATCAGAGACGATGAAGATGATTGCATTTGCAAGGAATTAAGTGGGAGCACTAAGACATATTTCTAATACATTATGTGAAAGACATATTGTTGATTGGAAATGATGTATCTTTTATTGACACAGGTTACAGATTTCATTAAAATTTGTTTTTGATCAAAGACTTAGGCATAACCCAAATATTAGGCATCAATGTCTATGTGGATAGATTGATGCGCTAATATGGTTGTTCCGGAATTACATAGATGAGATATTGAAAGAGTTCAATATATAAATGACAAGAAAGGTTCTTATCGCATGGAAAAGGATAGAATCAAAATTCAAGTGTTTTGACACTTGGTGAGTGAAATCACAAGAAAATTTTAATCAATCATACTGTGATATGTACACATCCAGATATGTCTTATGCTATAAATGTTATGGGAATATACCCGAATGATTCATAAGATAATCATTGGACGATAGTAAGGATATTCTTATGATCTTTGGAAGAACTAAGAATATGTTATTTATATAGAGGTGACAAATAGATAGATAGTTCATTATAGAATGTTACATTGATACTAGATTTGTCACAAGATAAAAATTAAGTTTATCTCAATTTAAACTATGGGTGGCACAATGTAATGGAAAGTAATTTCCATGATGGATTTGGATGAGTTCCAAAGTTAAGACATTGTGACAGTTACTACAACAAAAGGCTAAGTATATGACTGCTATTGTAGCAGCAAAAGAGGGCATTTGTGTCAAGTAGTTTGTTATCAAACTAGGTGTGGTTCATAGCGGACTAGTAATATGAAGATATATGATGTGTCTCAGTCAACTGTAGAGCCTCGTTGGGAAACCCCAAGAGGAAGGTATGATGAGCATAGCAGTAAGTTTTCCCTCAGTTATGAAACCAAGGTTATCGAACCAGTAGGAGTAAGGAAACAACTCCAAGGTGTTGCTAACAACTTGGAACCTGCATAACACAAACTCAAAACTTTTCCCCAACGTACAGTGAGGTTGTCAATCTCACTGGTTTGCTGAAAACAAAGGATTAAACGTATAGTGTGGAAGATAATAGTTGCTTGTAGAAAGTAAACGGTAACAATAGATGATGTATCAATGATAAAGGAATTGACCGGGGTCCACAGTTAAGTAGAGGTGTTCTCCTTAAGATAGATAACATGCTGGGTGAACAAATTACAGCGGGGCAATTGACATATTGATAAAGCATAACAATGCATATACTAGACATCTTGACTCCTATGAGATTTGATTGGGCATTACAACAATATATATAGACCGTAATCCAACTACATCTATGACTAATCATCCACCTTTAGGTTATCATCCGAACCCCCTCTAGTATTAAGTTGCAAGCAACAGATAATTGCATTAAGCATTGTGTCTAAAGTAAACAATACAATTGTTCCATGAACAAAAGATTGTTGTTTTCTCCCTAGTATCAATAGCACATCTACAACCTTAGAGATCTCTGTCACTTCCCCAAATTACTAGAGGCATGAACCTACTATCGAGCATAAATACTCCCTCTTGGAGTTGCAAGCATCTACTTGGCCAAGATAGATACTAACAACGGAGAGCATGCAAGATCACAAATAACAAAGACATGATAGAATCAATAATCAATCTGACAGAGTATCTCAATATCCATCGGATCCCCACAAACACAACATGTATGATTATAAATAGATGATCTTGATCATGAACGGATCTCACAAGGTCTAAACATGATAGCACGAAGGAGAAGAAACAACCATATAGCTACAGTGATGGATAACAATCTGAGCATAAACAATAATTCAATGGTTCCACTCACAAGCATCAACTACAATAGTAATCAACACCGAGAAAGTTTCCCCTAAGAACTATGCAAGATTCAACACAATTGTTATAGCGGGATGGACTGGTGTTGATGGTGCTGGTGGAGATCATGGTGTGGATGATGATGATGATGATGATCCCGATGAAGTCTAGCTTGATGATGGTGGTGATGGTGACGATCTCCCCTCTCCATGAAGGAATTTCCCCGGCAGAAATCTGTCTGCCGGAGAGCTCTTTCTCTCTCGGTGTTTTTTGCCCCGCAGAGGCGGCGGAATCTTTCTGTGGTCCTTCCCCCTGACTTTAGGCTTTCGAGGAGAAGATATAGGCGAGAAGGCGGAGCCAAACATGGTCCAGGGTGGCCACACCCCCTGTAGGCGTGGCCTAGGGTGGCCTGCGCCTGGGGAGTGTGGGCCCCCTATGGCCCAACTCCGCCTCCCCTTCTAGCATCCTTCGTCTTCTGGGAAAATATAATTTTCTGTAGTTTCTCTGGTATTTTTATGATCTTCGCGAAATTGAATCAAAACACCGCTTTTTCCATCAGAATCCTGACTCTAGCAGTTCATCCTCTAGCAATCATCCAACATGCACAAACAGAAGAAAAGACATAAGTATCACCTCTTAATATGAAATATATCAATGAATAGAGGCAGATTATGATATAGAATGGTGATGCAAATTGGACGTATCAACTCCCCCAAGCTTAGACCTCGCTTGTCCCCAAGGGAAAACTGAGCTCAGTAAACATGTCCACATGTTTATGGAGTGAAGTGTCAATAAAAAGAATACGAATAAGAAGCATCACACTTACCAATACACAACTAATAGAAGAAAGCAACTCACCATTATATAACTTAGCTTGCAACAAGTACAGGAGTCACAATAAATATAAATCATAATTGGGATTAGAAAACTTTGTTCTTGGTCAGAGAATAGTTGGTAAACAGTTTTCAAACAAAGCTTTTGTAAAGAAGTTTATAACAGGAGTACTGTTTGCTCAAACATAAGAGGCTTTTCACAATGATGGCTTTCAAAGTAATACTCATTTAGATAAGAGTCTTGTGCAAACAAGGGACATAAAGAACATGATTGAATAAATCATCATATGAATGCTTGAAACACAACAACTCAAATGCTTGCTGGAGATAGAGAGGAATAGGTTTACTGACTCAACTTAGAAGTAGAAGAAAGTCCCTTCATAGAGGGAAGCAGGGATTTCAAGTTCATCAAGAGCTTTCAAAATATTATGGTACTTACTAGCTTTGAGCTCTCATTGCCCCTATCATAAGCATCTTGAGGTGATTAAGGTTAAAGTGAACAAGGATGGAGTATATGCTTAACAAAATATAAGTTGGCAATCTCATGTCCCTTGAGTACGAGGGCCGCTCCTCATGCTACTCAACCTTAGTTGCCGGTAAGTTCTTGTCATGGTAAGTACATGTGTATCATAGAGAACCGCCAACGGGGTACCCCTTGCACATGATAAAGGAGCTATCCCATATCACAATGACAAGGCAAGCAGAAAATGAGCATCTCAGCAATCTCTTATTTACCAAGGGAAAATGGTGCTTTTTTCTCTCTTTCCTCTTTTCAATATGTCTCTCTCTTTTTTATATAAGGAGAAATCTTCATAGATTGCTCATTATGGTGATGCTGCAAGTTTCCACCATGATTAGGCATGGCTTAGGCTAGCGGCCCATGCGTTTCTCTAACACACATACATAACTCCATGGACTTACAAGCTCCCCTTTTATTTCACATCGACGACATCCGCAAACGAAAGAGCATGATATCAACTTTGTACAATGTACAGGTGAAATGTTGAAAGCTTCCCCGTGACATCACGGTTTTGCTAATTCCAACGTATAGGTGCAAGCATATACAACTTTGATGACACAATGGTTCAAGTTTATTAGGGGCAAGAAAATAAGGTGTTCCATCAAGTTCGTGAGAGATTTACTATCTAGTTTTCACATAACAAAAGAATTTTTAATTTGAAAGATAGATGAAGCTTGAGAATTTGCTTGGAATAGAAATAATGCTAATAGGTAGATATGGTGGACTCAAATGGCATAGGTTTTGGTTTAAAGGATTGGATGCATGAGAAGTGTTCCCTCTCAGTACAGGTTTTTGGCTAGAAAGGCTGGGTAGCAAGCAAAAGAGTTGAAGGAAACAAGCAAACATACAAGTAATAAATTCAAACATGCAACCTTCCTTGAAGATCTTAAATAAAGAATACTAAGCTTATGACCCAATCAAGAAAGGAAATAAATGATACAAAATACCTATTAGCGTTTTTCTCTTTTCCTTTCAAACCTCAAAAAGTGTTGCTACTGACCAGATCTTGGTTTGCCAAAACCAATTTAGATCTACTTGATGCTCCCCAAGTGATACAATACTAATCAACAAGATCAATCATATAACAGAGATTGCAAACTAAAATAAGAAGTGCAAAAAGTAAAACTGAAACTTCTCATTAATATTCCATAAAGGCACTCACACCAAGGGTGTAACATCCCAAAAATACCAAACTTAGATCATCAAAACACTAATCATCAAGATTAGGGTTAACAAAAACTTTTCTAAATAAAATCATGAATGCATGCATATGTGTATGCATGGATTTTTAATTTCTTTAAAAACCACCTTGTTTGTGTGATCCATTGCTTGTAAAATGTTTCTTAGGTGAAAAGAACATCATCTAAAACATTTCCCACACTTTTCTTAAAGACAAGTAAATCAAAACAAATATATTAAGTGAATGGTCATTTTGGCCAATTTAACTCCCATGCCTACTTTGGCTGTCTCAAACTTTCAAAACCTAACAGAAACTTTTCTAGATCTTTGCACCCCTTGATTGTACTCATAACAAAGTATCAAGGCCCACCTTGTGATCATCCAGAAACTTTCAAATGCATAGTTTAAATGACAATTCAAAATTGAATCTTCTTCATATGGGAAGATCCCACTTTTCCAAAACCCACTCAAACAAGCTCAACTTTCAAAACCCAAGCATCTGCAGACTCACCAGCACCAATCTAGCAAACCCACCAAAATTCATTTCAAAATTCAAAACTTGATTTCATGCGGCCATTTCATCAAACAGGTTGCAGACACAAATCTAGGGGTGGGCGTTCGGTCATGACCGACAATTCATCTTTGTATTTCGGTCTATTTTAAATTCGGTCCTTGAAAAAATAAAGACCGAATTATACTTGATAGTTTTACTACCCGAAAAATTCGGGTACCTACTAATTCGGGTTCGGGTTTGGTCATGACCGAATAACATGGTCAATATTGTCAACACAAAAGATAGACATTACTTATTAAAAATATGACAATATTTCAACTATATTTTAAATATTTTAATACATATGTTATCATTTAGTGGAAGAAATAAACGTGCAACAATCCTAATAAAATGTAGCAACTCTACAATAGTACTTTGATGACCATTCAACAATGCCATAATTCATGAGTCAATGCCACCCCATAGTCGACAGCAGGCTAGAGGAAGAACTAGCTGTGCCAACCTTGTCTGGGAGACAGCCCACCGTCCACCGCCACTGCCTGTCCCAGCCGCGAGCGTTGCCAAGCCCTGGACCACGCGCACAAGCCGCGCCCAGACCATGCCGATCGTGCGCTAGAGCACCAACCTCGACCAGCATCCACAGACCGCGTGCCGCCCTTACCGTGCGCACACACGATCACCACCGACCCAGGTGACCGCCAGACATCCCCATTAGCAGCCCCGTGCCATACAGCCACCGCCCGCCGTCGAAGACGCCGCCTGTGCCGCGCAGAGCACCGGCCGTTCCAGACCAAACCACACCGCCCCATGCCTCGCGACCATGTCATTGAGAATCGCGAGGAGACACAGCACCGTCTCCTACCCTTGCCCATGCCATTAGCTGCCTGTAACGTTGCCCCCGACGAGCTCACCGTGCGCCCCGACGGTCCCCTCGCTCGACTATAAATAGAGGCCACCCCGCACGATTTCTTCACACCATCTCACTCCCCTCTCCTCACTGACCGTGCCACACCATTCTCAGAGCAAGGCGAGCACCACCTCGCCGGAATTTCACTGGAGCCTGCCGCTGCCGGAGAAGAAGGGAGCCAGCAATTGGAGCCGCCCCAGGAGAAGCCACCAGTACCAGGATGTTCGCCGTCGTCGACTTCGTCGTTCGCCCGCCTCACCGACCCTCGCCCGTACCCCGGTGAGCCCCCAGCACCCCCCACTGGTCGTGCTAGGTTTCGTTCTCGCCGGAGCTGTCTCGCGTCGACGATGACCCTCAGCCGTTAGATTAGAACTAGATCGAACGATCCACGTTGCCCCATACTGCTTCGCCCAGCCCCGTGTCACTGACGAGTGGGGACACCCACTTAAGCAGCCCGCGGGAGCCCTGTGCTTAGCAGGCCGGCCCATTAGAATTTCCCGTGCAGCCCAGCAACTCAAATTAAACCTTTTCTTTTTAAATTCAAAAACACTTCAGCACCCAACTTCAAAAATCAACCCAGATCGATTTCATGCACCAAATTGGATGAAACCAATTTTGTTGGAAAGGTCTGTGAATGCTTAATCCAAGCCCGTTGGATTCAAGTCATTTGGATCTGTAGATCACCCATAGCAAAAATAACAAGGCAGGAGCTTTTCTGCATTCAAACATTTTTCAAATTTAAACCTTAAAAGCTTTTGAGTTGATTCCAACTCTCAAAAATCACATTTCACCATACCTTTCAGAATATGTAAAAATATATAGGTTTACTTGCAGAAATAATGTTCAAGTAATAAAAGAATGCTTCATAAGCATTTCTAGCCACTTTAATTCATTAAAATAAAAGGGTAAAACCTTATTAAATTGTGACACCACTTTAAATCACATTCCCATGGACTACAATATGTGGTGATGACATGTGTCAACATGATCCCATATTTGGTTTGGAGAATATTAAATCTTAAGTAGTTTTCAATGAGTAGAAATTACTTTTCTAAAAATAAATAAAAGGTTTAAACCAGGCTTTAACCTTGTAATGTTAGAGATGATGCTAGATCATCTATAGGACCCTTGTGTGTGATGATTGCAAGTAGTTAAGTATTGTTTGGTGATTGTGTACCTCGTATTTATTCATAGACGCTAGTACCGACCAAGGATACGAGGAGGAAGGAGGATACTACAAAGAGGAAGCCGAGGAGAACTTCAACCACTGCTCTGCACAAGGCAAGCTTATATTGACACAGATGCAAGCTAGTAACTATGCAAGCTGATACTATACCAATGCAAGCCTAATACTACTAGTGTATATGCAAGCTAACCCTTGCCAGATACCCTACTGTTGCCACAAACCCATACTTGTGATATGACTACTATATGCCTTAAGCATATGTGATCATACCCACTTGATAAACCAATCCTAGTTTTATGTGCAAGCTTCTTATTTTATTTCTTTATCAAAGCTTACTTAGAGTGTACCTAAGAGTTTGGTAGATACCAGACAGTTGTGTTGAAGGTTGCATAAAGAGCATAAAATTTGGCCTAAGCTAGAAACCTTGATATCAGCCTAACATATAATGTTGGACTTAGTGAAACTCCACTAGTTACCACCCCTCATTAGTACCACCCCCACCTGTAGATGCTAGTGCTAAGCATAAAACTTGATAAACTTTTAGATGGGAATACTTGGTGGAAAAATGGTTATGAAAACCTTAGAATGATGGATCATTCTATTGAAATGTTTTGGACATGTGTTTCCAAACACTGGATGATTTTGGTGATGAAAATGTTGAGGCATGAGCCTTAGCCCCTTTATAAAACTGATGGTTGTCTGGATGCGATACCATTCCAATTTTATCATACAACCACAATACCCGAAGATTGGGTAGGGCTTGACTAGAAACTTATATACCTTAGTATTAGTTCCCTCCCGGCCAAGGTCTGAGCTGAGGCTACCTTGTGAAGATTGTCCACCTATGCAGTACCCAAGATGACAGTGGTCATGGTTGGGAGGCCAAACTCACAGGAGAGGTACTTATACTAGGGCGTGTAATCGAAAGGTTAGGATTGATTATCCGCATACTGAGTATGGTGAATTCAGGATTTGTTCCTGACGGATGTATCGAATGTTGTGGTGAAAGTGTACAATCTCTGCAGAGTGTCAAACTATTCGAATAGCCGTGTCCGCGGTTATGGACAGTTGGAGTGGCCATACTGTTCCCCCGTCAGACTTTTCAAAATGACTTGTGAAACGAATTGAGACTTTGACTTGACCACAACAAAGTTGTGACCTGAATTACAAGATCCCATTTAGGAGTTATAAAATTGTGACCAGCTTTGGAACTTAGTAGAGATAAACCTGGCTTTTTGCAAAACAACCCTAGAGCCTAGTGTCCTATTATCCAAAACCCCCCTTACTTGTTAGTATTAGTTTGCGAGTACTTAAAGAGTACTCATGGCTTTGTCCCTGGCTATTCCCATGGCCAGACTATGAAGAGGAGTACCTGGAAGATGGACCCGAGGAAGGTTACGACAACTAGGATCATCTCCCATCGTCAGCATTGCCTGTGACCCCGAAGATGGAGCTTCGCCTACTATCTCGTTATTATTACGTATTCCGCTGCTTGATGTGTATTGAGAACTAGATCATGAGATCCCTATTCGTGTAAGAACTTATGTATCGTTTGTAATGGATGAAGTACTATGGTATCCAATTCTGTTATGTCTCGCAAAAATGGTAATCCTGGGATTGCGATGTATGGCATAACAGGCATCTAGGATTGAAAAATCCGGGTGTTGACAAGTTGGTATAAGAGCCATCCTGACCATAGGAGACCCTAGTTAGATTGGACGTTGAACCAAAAACTTAGTTTCAAAACCAAAGAATAAAAAAAAATATTTACGAAAACTTATTCTCATTCTTACCTCTTTAATTCCTTAATAAAACTTTATGTTCCTCAAAAACCCTTGCAAAATAGATAAAATTTTGACACACTTGATCACTCTGCTAATCTACTCATCCTCTATTTTTATAGATGGATGTGAAGTACAACAAGTTTTATCAGTTGGGGAATGGAGGAGACCTTATCTTTGAGAGGGATCTGGATCAGCTTTCGGAACTTCTGGAGCGTCCACACCCCGAGTTCTTCGGAGCTCAGCTCAATGATCAAGGAGGAGAAGATCTGTAGTGGCTAATTGTTGCAAGTCTCCGAGGAAAGATTGAACCTCCCACTGCGGAGGGAATTCAGTTTACCTTGAGGGATAACAACTGGCTCGATGGACTTGCCAGAGCAATGCAGGAAGCTCTTTCCCGTCTGTGTGGGCAGAGCATCAATCAGATCAAGGGTACTCGCTTTGAGTTTTTCCCAAGACGTGATGCGAATGGACAACCACTGGAATCCCCATACCACCCAGAGCTGAAGACTCAATTAGACCACCTTAGCTTCATGATGTATGATCGTCAGCATGAGTTGGACAACTGCCGTGACTATTGCAACCGCAAGTCTGCCATCATCAAGACGAAGGACCAGACCATAGCCATGCTAGCAAAGGATCGCAAGTCTCGCCGCCGTCAGCTTGACAAGAAGGAGCGCATTATTTCCCGTATTCGCCACCGCATCTCATCTCTGGAAGAAACCATCCACGAGAGAGACATGCAGTTAGAGGAAAGGGAGAATGCAGGAGAGGATCTTCATGGAGACCCTTACTCCTATCTCAGCGATGACGATGATTTTCTAGAGGATCAGGCCATGGACTTCTTCACCGATGAGGATGATTTCGCCTTCATCGATGATCCTGAAGATGATGAAGCCACAAACTCCGAGGAGTAGTAGCACTGAGCACTAGCATAGTGAGTAGTAGTCAGTCCCACTGTATCATAGTTTCCAGAATGGTTCTTAAAACCATCTGTTTTTCCTTGTTGTGGTGTGTGTTGTACTGTGTGCTATGAATGAATGAAAGAGCAAGTTGCCAGAAAAACCTGAGTCAAACTCTAAAAACTTTTCAAAAACCCAAAACCTTAGAAATTCCCTCTTTTCTCATAATCTATATCAATCTTCAGATGCCACGTGGAGGAAGTGGTTCAGCCCCGGACCCGATGTTGCAGATCCTGCAAATGTTGACTTCTGACCGCGAAGCTGAAAGAGCGGAACGTCAAGCCAACCTAGCCACTCTGCAACAGATAGCCCAACTAGCCCATAACAACCAAGGCCATGGAAATCAGGACAACCATGGATCTAAGCTCAAGAATTTCCAGAATACCAACCCACCCATTTTCACCAAGTCAGAAGAACCCCTAGACGCCGATGATTGGCTGCAAACCATGGAAAATAACTTAGAAGTAGCCGGAGTCGAAGCCAACGAGAAAGTCCTATTCGCCACCCATTATCTAGCCGGAGATGCCAGGGCATGGTGGAACGGTGTTCGTGCAATGACCGGAGGCCAGCTGATGACCTGGGAGGAATTCAAGGTCAAGTTTAGCAGAACCCATGTGCCGCCAGGTTTGATCAAGAGAATGAGAGACGAGTTCAGAGAGTTGAAGCAAGGAAGGATGACTGTAGTGGAATACCGTGACAATTTTTTGTCATTAGCTAGGTATGTCCCGGACGAGATAGACACCGAAGCCAAGAAGAAAGAAAGATTCCTGAATGGTCTGCATGACGAGATGCAGACAGTATTAGTCAATATCCCCTTTGTTGATATTGAAGCCCTTGTCGACTCTGCTATCCAGATGGAAGGAAAGATCAACCAGGTCAATGAGAACCGCAAGCGTCGCATGATGCATCAACCAGGAACCCATCAGACCCCAAAGTATCGCCCCAACCCATCTCCAGGATTTGCCCCAAGAACCAACAGACCCCCTATGACCCGTCCAACCTATCCCAACCGTGGAAACCCTAGACCCGGAGGAAATCACAACAACCCCGGCAACTCTAACAATTTCACCCGTGCTCCACCCAGGTTCAACACCAACAATGATACCGCCAACCCTAACACTGCCCCGAGGACTGGAAGCAATGTTGTGCCTGTCGCAGCTAAGGACAAGTCACAAGTGACCTGTTATGACTGTGGAAATAAAGGCCACTATTCTAACGAGTTCCCCAACAAGAAGAATGCTACAGCCCCTAATGCCAATGCCCCAGCTCAGCAGCAGCGTCGTGTCCAGCCAGGGAGAAGATTTTCCCCAGGGAATTCACTCAACCGCAATAGCCGTCTTTTTCTCATGCATGCTGAAGAAGCTCAGGAAGCGCCAGACGTCGTGCTGGGTATGTTTTCTGTTAATTCAGTACTTGCAAGAGTGTTGTTTGATTCTGGTGCATCGCATTCATTTGTCACCGAAGAATTTGCCTACACTAGTAAAATCCAACCAACCAAATTGAAGCATGTGATGATTGTACAAATTCCCGGATCAACCACCAAGGCTAGGCAAATTTGCAAGGCCGTCCCTATCCGAATCCATGGCATAGATTTTTATGCTAATCTAATAGTACTCGGAACTAAAGGTTTGGAAGTAGTACTAGGAATGGATTGGATGTCCAAACGTAAAGGATTGATTGACTGTGCCAAGAAAGCCATCACCATGACCAGTACCACCGGAATATCAGTCGAACATATATCTGAAACCTTACCTCGCCAATTCAAGTGTAACAAGAGTCTAGCCCAACCTACCATTGACCAAGTTCGGATCGTCTGCGAATACCCCGATGTATTTCCAGATGTTTTGCCCGGTATGCCCCCAGATCGAGATATCGAGTTTATCATCGAACTAATCCCCGGAACAGGACCCATAGCCCAGAGACCCTATAGTATGAACCCGTCAGAACTAGAAGAGCTGAAGAAGCAACTGGATTCCATGTTGGAAATCGGATTGATTCAACCAAGTGCGTCCCCATGGAGATCACCTGTCTTGTTTGTGGACAAGAAGGATGGAGGTAACCGTTTGTGTACGGATTATCGAAAGTTGAATGATGTCACCATCAAGAACAAGTACCCCTTGCCTAAGATAGAAGATTTGTTTGATCAGTTGACCGGTGCCCAGGTGTTTTCTAAGATTGATCTTAGGACTGGCTATCATCAACTCAAGATTCGTGCAGAGGATATCCCAAAGACTGCCTTTACCACCAGATATGGATTGTATGAGTATACAGTCATGTCTTTTGGATTAACCAATGCCCCCGCTTATTTCATGAATCTCATGAATAAGATTTTTATGGACTTCCTGGATAAGTTTGTCGTTGTTTTCATCGATGACATTCTGATTTATTCCAAATCAGAAGAAGAACATGAGCTACACCTAAGGACCATTCTTGGAACCCTTAGAGAGCATCAGCTGTATGCAAAATTTAGCAAATGTGAATTTTGGTTACAGGAAGTAGGATTCCTCGGTCACATTGTATCAGCCGGAGGAATTGCCGTTGACCCTGCCAAAGTGAAAGATGTAGAAGGTTGGCAAGCCCCAACCACTCAAACCCAAGTTCGTGCTTTTCTCGGATTGGCGGGATATTACCGCAAATTCGTAGAAGGATTCTCTAGTATCGCCAGACCCATGACCCAATTGCTGAAGAAGGACAAGAAGTTTGAATGGACCGACAAATGTGAAGCAAGTTTTCAAGAACTCAAAAGGAGATTGATTTCAGCCCCAATCTTGATCATGCCGGATATCACGAAGCCCTTCGATGTGTATTATGACGCATCCAAGATTGGTCTCGGATGTGTGTTAATGCAAGAAGGCAAAGTTATCTCTTATCTCTTGCGACAATTGAAGCAACACGAGCAAAATTACCCAACCCATGACCTCGAACTCCCAGCCGTAGTTCTAGCCCTAAAGACATGGAGACATTACCTGATGGGAAATCGTTGTGAGATTTATTCGGATCACAAGAGCCTAAAGTATATATTCACTTAGAAGGAGCTGAATATGAGGCAGAGAAGATGGATTGAGCTAATCAAGGACTACGACCTAGACATTCACTATCACCCTAGTAAAGCCAATGTGGTAGTAGATGCCCAGCAGATTGCCGTGCCGCTTGAACTCCATGATTTTGAAGGAGCAACCAAGTTTGCACAAAGAGATGGAAAATTTTCGAATGGAATTAGTAAGTGAAGGATTTTTGGATAGCATAGAACTTCAGCCCACTTTGATCAGTCAGATTAAAGAGGCACAGAAAGGAAATGCTAGTATCGACGGAAACAAGCGTCGTATCGGTACAGGCAAAGTACCCGGATTTACCTAGGACGAAGAAGGAGTTCTGTGGTACAAAGGACGCCTTTGTGTACCATCAGATTCTGAGTTGAAAGAAGTTATCTTGAAGGAGGCTCATGATACTCTTTATTCTATCCATCCCGGAGGAACTAAGATGTATCAAGATTTGAAAGAGCAATTTTTGTGGCATAAGATGAAGAGAGAAATCGGAAGCTATATCGCCAAGTGTGATATATGTCAGCGAGTCAAGGCAGGACATCAAAGACCCGCTGGATTGTTGCAACCTTTGCAAATTCCGGAATGGAAATGGGATTCTGTAGGAATGGACTATATCACTAGACTACCTACTTCTAGTAGGGGAAATGACTCTATTTGGGTCATAGTGGAGAGATTGTCCAAAGTCGCCCATTTCTTGCCCGTCAAAACCACCTATCAGAGTTCGAAGCTAGCAGAGTTGTACATCGCTAGAATCATTAGTTTGCACGGAGTCCCCAAGAACATTGTATCGGATCGAGGAACTTAGTTTACCTCGAGATTCTGGAAGAAAGTCCAAGAAGGTTTAGGAACTTGCCTAGATTTCAGTACCGCGTATCACCCTTAGACCGATGGACAAACGGAGCGAGTAAACCAAATACTCAAAGATATGTTGAGAGCATGTGTGTTAGAATATGGATCCAAGTGGGAAGACTGTCTGCCGTTTGCAGAATTTTCATACAACAACAGTTACCAAGCCAGTTTGCAAATGTCCCCATTTGAATTCATGTACGGAAGAAAGTGCCGCACCCCTTTGAACTGGTCGGAAGTAGGAGAGAGTCAGATTTTCGGACCCGACATCCTATGAGAAGCAGAAGAGAAGGTTCACAAGATTCGTGAGCACCTCAAGAAAGCCCAATCCCGACAAAAGAGTTACGCCGACAAGAGACGTCGAGACCTCGCCTTCAACATCGGAGATTTTCTTTATCTAAAAGTGTCGCCATTGAAGGGAATGCAGCGTTTCCAACTCAAAGGAAAGTTAGCCCCCAGATATATCGGACCTTTCAAAATTTTGACCCGTCGAGGAGAAGTATCTGATCAACTAGAACTACCTGAAGAGATGTCAGCTGTGCACAATGTGTTCCATATCTCGTTACTTCGCAAGTGTCTCGAAGTCCCCGAGAAGACCGAAGTGTTCAAGAATATCGATCACCGGACCATAGAGATCAACGATGACCTAACCTATCCTGAAGTACCCATCCGTATATTGGAAGAAGCCTTTCGAACCACCAGAACCCGAAGCATCAAATTTCTCAAGATTCAGTGGAGCAACCACACAGAAGAGGAAGCTACCTGGGAACGCGAAGATCACATCAGGACGGAGTTTCCAGATCTCTTCAAATCCTAGGTAATCTTTTCGTCCTTTTTCAAATCTCGGGACGAGATTTTGTTTAAGGGGGGAAGGTTTGTAACATCCCAAAAATATCAAACTTAGATCATCAAAACACTAATCATCAAGATAAGGGTTAACAAAAACTTTTCTTAATAAAATCATGAATGCATGCATATGTGTATGCATGGATTTTTAATTTCTTTAAAAACCACCTTGTTTGTGTGATCCATTGCTTGTAAAATGTTCCTTAGGTGAAAAGAACATCATCTAAAACATTTCCCACACTTTTCTTAAAGACAAGTAAATCAAAACAAATATATTAAGTGAATGGTCATTTTGGCCAATTTAACTCCCATGCCTACTTTGGCTGTCTCAAACTTTCAAAACCTAACAGAAACTTTTCTGGATCTTTGCACCCCTTGATTGTACTCATAACAAAGTATCAAGGCCCACCTTGTGATCATCCAGAAACTTTCAAATGCATAGTTTAAATGACAATTCAAAATTGAATCTTCTTCATATGGGAAGATCCCACTTTTCCAAAACCCACTCAAACAAGCTCAACTTTCAAAACCCAAGCATCTGCAGACTCACCAGCACCAATCTAGCAAACCCACCAAAATTCATTTCAAAATTCAAAACTTGATTTCATGCGGCCATTTCATCAAACAGGTTGCAGACACAAATCAAACAAAACATCAAACACTATAGTGTGCAGTGATTCTTGCCAAACTTGTTCACTAGTTAGCTCACACACAACCCAGTAGATCATCTAGAAAGATTAGCCCAACACTAGCACCCCTGTGAGCTTGCCATTGTCATTAATGGTGAACAGCCGAGCACCTCAATTCCACCCCATAGTCGACAGCAGGCTAGAGGAAGAACTAGCTGTGCCAACCTTGTCTGGGAGGCAGCCCACCGTCCATCGCCACTGCCTGTCCTAGCCGCGAGCGTTGCCAAGCCCTGGACCACGCGCACAAGCCGTGCCCAGACCATGCCGATCGTGCGCCAGAGCACCAACCTCGACCAGCATCCACAGACCGCGCGCCGCCCTCACCACGCGCACACACGATCACCACCGACCCAGGAGACCGCCAGACATCCCCATTAGCAGCCCTGTGCCATACAGCCACCGCCCGCCGTCAAAGACGCCGCCTGTGCCGTGCAGAGCACCGGCCGTTCCAGACCAAACCACACCGCCCCATGCCTCGCGACCATGTCGTTGAGCATCGCGAGGAGACACAGCACCGTCCCCTACCCTTGCCCATGCCATTAGCTGCCTGTAACGTCGCCCCCGACGAGCTCACCGTGCGCCCCAACGGTCCCCTCGCTCGACTATAAATAGAGGCCACCCCCGCACGATTTCTTCACACCATCTCACTCCCCTCTCCTCACTGACCGTGGCACACCATTCTCAGAGCAAGGCGAGCACCACCTCGCCCGAATTTCACTGGAGCCTGCCGCTACCGGAGAAGAAGGGAGCCAGCGATTGGAGCCGCCCCAGGAGAAGCCACCGGTACCAGGAGGTTCGCCGTCGTCGACTTCGTCGTTCGCCCGCCTCACCGACCCTCGCCCGTACCCCGGTGAGCCCCCAGCACCCCCCACTGGCCATGCTAGGTTTCGTTCTCGCCAGAGTTGTCTCGCGTCGACGATGACCCTCAGCCGTTAGATTAGAACTAGATCGAACGATCCACTTTGCCCCATACCGCTTCTCCCAGCCCTGTGTCACTGACGAGTGGGGACACCCACTTAAGTAGCCCGCGGGAGCCCTGTGCTTAGCAGGCCGGCCCGTTAGAATTTCCCGCGCAGCCCAGCAACTCAAATTAAACCTTTTCTTTTTAAATTCAAAAACACTTCAGCACGCAACTTCAAAAATCAACCCAGATCGATTCAGTGCACCAAATTGGATGAAACTAATTTTGTTGGAAAGGTCTGTGAATGCTTAATCCAAGCCCGTTGGATTCAAGTCATTTGGATCTGTAGATCACCCATAGAAAAAATAACAAGGCAGAAGCTTTTCTGCATTCAAACATTTTTCAAATTTAAACCTTAAAAGCTTTTGAGTTGATTCCAACTCTCAAAAATCACATTTAACCATACCTTTCAGAATATATAAAAATATATCGGTTTACTTGCAGAAATAATGTTCAAGTAATAAAAGAATGCTTCATAAGCATTTCTAGCCACTTTAATTAATTAAAATAAAAGGCTAAAACCTTATTAAATGGTGACACCACTTTAAATCACATTCCCATGGACTACAATATGTGGTGATGACATGTGTCAACATGATCCCATATTTGGTTTGGAGAATATTAAATCTTAAGTAGTTTTCAATGAGTAGAAATTACTTTTCTAAAAATAAATAAAAGGTTTAAACCAAGCTTTAACCTTGTAATGTTAGAGATGATGCTAGATCATCTATAGGACCCTTGTGTGTGATGATTGCAAGTAGTTAAGTATTGTTTGGTGATTGTGTACCTCGTATTTATTCATAGACACTAGTACCGACCAAGGATACGAGGAGGAAGGAGGATACTACGAAGAGGAAGCCGAGGAGAACTTCAACCCCTACTCTGCACAAGGCAAGCTTATATTGACACTGATGCAAGCTAGTAACTATGCAAGCTGATACTATACCAATGCAAGCCTAATACTACTAGTGTATATGCAAGCTAACCCTTGCCAAATACCCTACTGTTGCCACAAACCCATACTTGTGATATGACTACTACATGCCTTAAGCATATGTGATCATACCCACTTGATAAACCAATCCTAGTTTTATGTGCAAGCTTCTTATTTTATTTCTTTATCAAAGCTTACTTAGAGTCTACCTAAGAGTTTGGTAGCTACCAGACAGTTGTGCTGAAGGTTGCATAATGAGCATAAAATTTGGCCTAAGCTAGAAACCTTGATATCAGCCTAAGATATAATGTTGGACTTAGTGAAACTACACTAGTTACCACCCCTCATTAGTACCACCCCCACCTGTAGATGCTAGTGCTAAGCATAAAACTTGATAAACTTTTAGATGGGAATACTTGGTGGAAAAATGGTTATGAAAACCTTAGAATGATGGATCATTCTATTGAAATGTTTTGGACATGTGTTTCCAAACACTGGATGATTTTGGTGATGAAAATGTTGAGGCATGAGCCTTAGCCCCTTTATAAAACTGATGGTTGTCTGGATGCGATACCATTCCAATTTTATCGTACAACCACAATACCCGAAGATTGGGTAGGGCTTGACTGGAAACTTATATACCTTAGTATTAGTTCCCTCCCGGCCAAGGTCTGAGCTGAGGCTACCTTGTGAAGATTGTCCACCTGTGCAGTACCCAAGATGATAGTGGTCATGGTTGGGAGGCCAAACTCACAGGAGAGGTACTTATACTAGGGCGTGTAATCGAAAGGTTAGGATTGATTATCCGCATACTGAGTATGGTGAATTCAGGATTTGTTCCTGACGGGTGTATCGAATGTTGTGGTGAAAGTGTACAATCTCTGCAGAGTGTCAAACTATTTGAATAGCCGCGTCCGCGGTTATGGACAGTTGGAGTGGCCATACTGTTCCCCGTCAGACTTTTCAAAATGACTTGTGAAACGAATTGAGACTTTGACTTGACCACAACAGAGTTGTGACCTGAATTACAAGATCCCATTTAGGAGTTATAAAATTGTGACCAGCTTTGGAACTTAGTAGAGATAAACCTGGCTTTTTGCAAAACAACCCTAGAGCCTAGTGTCCTATTATCCAAAAAACCCCTTACTTGTTAGTATTAGTTTGCGAGTACTTAAAGAGTACTCATGGCTTTGTCCCTGGCTATTCCCATGGCCAGACTATGAAGAGGAGTACCTGGAAGATGGACCCCAGGAAGGTTACGACAACTAGGATCATCTCCCGTCGTCAGCATTGCCTGTGACCCCGAAGATGGAGCTTCGCCTACGCTACCGTTATTATTACGTATTCCGATGCTTGATGTGTATTGAGAACTAGATCATGAGATCCCTATTCGTGTAAGAACTTATGTATCGTTTGTAATGGATGAAGTACTATGGTATCCAATTCTGTTATGTCTCGCAAAAATGGTAATCCTGGGATTGCGATGTATGGCATAACAGGCATCTAGGATTGAAAAATCTGGGTGTTGACAAAGGGATACATAGATAACCAACTAAAGGAGAGATACTTCCACAATGCAAACCAACCTATACGATAACTTCTCTACCCAAGATATGACTCTACTAAAAAGTTAAAAAGATAAAAGATAATGATGTGATACCGCGGCACTCCCCCAAGCTTGGAACAAGCCAAGGGGATGCCAAACCTGATGACGAATTACTCCTTCGGTGGTGGTGGTGTTCCCTTGATGAGCTTTTCAATCAGCTTCCTCAAATCCTCAATCTCGAAGGTTAGAGTACGAATCAACTCCGAATTATGCTCAATGTGGTTCATGATCATGTCGGAATGAGAATCCCAGTCCTTGTTATTCTTTCCCCAATCTTCCTTAGAGTATTCCTTCCCTGCATGGTTAGAACAAGGCATATCCCAACTGGAGGGTGTAATACCCTCGCCTGATAAGGCTGAGTTCATGTGTATAGTGCCAATCCCTGGATCGGTTCACTGGCACACACAGTATAAAATGATGTAGTGTTTCGTAGCATGGAAAACAAAATTTTCTATCGCATAAAAACAAACAAGCCAAGATCTATCTACTAGATTGTAGCAACGAGTCGATGGAATAACTCACCCTCGAAGATTCCAAAGTGTTTAAGGAGAGCAGATTCTCGTGGGTGATGTAGTCGTACTCTTCCCGATCTCAAGATCGCGTAGACGATCCTTCCGGCGCTGCGTTCCGGCAGCGCTCCCGCAGTCGGTCACACGTTCGGTACTCGACGAAGACCTTCCTCTCCCTTGTTCCAGCAGGCAGCGGAGGTTGTAGCACTCTCCTCGTGATTCCGGCAGCACAACGGCGTGGTACTGGAAGTAGAGGGGAGATCTCGCAGGGCTTCGCCTTAAGCCGGAGCGAGTATGGTGGACTATGAGAGAGCCCTCGGTGTTCTAGGGTTTAGACACACCAAGGAGGGGTGCTAGTGCCGGCGGCTAGGGCTTGGAGGTGCCCAAGTCGGCGGCTAGGGGAGAAACCCTAGGCGGCGGCTAGGGTTAGGTTTAGAGGGGTAATCTTGTGTGTTAGGAGGGGAGCCATGCCCCTCCTCTTATAGGATGGAGGCGCCGGCCAAGGGGAGGGGAATCCCTCCCCAACTCGGATCCCAAGTGGGCCGGCGGTGGAGGAGGGACTCCTCCCCAACTCGGTTTCCACCTCCCTCTCCACTTCCCAAAAATAGCCGTTTGACTTTCAAATTGGCGTTTGACTTTTTCAAACTAGGATTTGATTAAACCCTTTATTTTGTTCATCGATGACACCTAGTACATGATGCAATCATACCAACTTGATATAACACATTCATGTACCCTTCCCCTCCGGAGTGCCGGACATTCCGGAACTTTCTAGAACATTCCCGATGAAAACACCGGAACCATTCCCCAACTCCGAAACAGGACTTTCCTTATATGAATCTTATTCTCCGGACCATTCCGGATCTCCTCGTGATATCCCGGATCCCATCCGAGACTCCGAACAACATTCGGTCTCTTTCTCATCATTCCATAACTACTCAAACAACGTCGAATCCTTAAGTGTGTCTCCCTACGGTTCGTGAATTATGCGGACATGATCGAGACACTTCTCCGAACAATAACCAATAGAGGAATCTAGAAATTCATATGGCTCCCACATATTTCTATGATTACTTTGCGATCGAATGAACCACTTACATACGCTACCAATTTCCCTTTGTCTCATGATAGTTTACTTATCCGAGGTTATGATCATCGGTATCTCTGCATACCTAGTTCAACCTCGTTACTGATAAGTACTCTTTTCTCGTTCCCGTGATATGTGTTCCCTTGTGATCCAGTCACATGCTTGCAAGCTAATTGGATGACATTTCACCGAGAGGGCCCAGAGTATATCTATCCGTCATATGGATGGACAAATCCCACTCTTGATCCATGTGTCTCAACCAATACTTTCCGAATACTCAATGCCACCTTTATAGCCACCCAGTTACGGTGTGGTGTTTGATGTCATCAAAGCATCCTTCCGGTGAAGGTGATATGCATGATCTCATGGTCGAAGGAATTAGGTTACTATGTATCAGAAAGCATATAGCAATTGAACTATTAAAATGACTTGATCTTTATGCTACGCTTATCTATAGGAGTATGTCCACCATATCATTCTCCTAATGATATGATCTTGTTGTTAATAACATCTCAATGTTTATGATAGGGAAACCACAATCATTTATTAACCAACAAGCTAGTATTATATAGAGGCTTTTACTAGTGACTTCAATTTAAGTTTACAAATCACACAAGTATTAATGTTTCCTTGTTAATACTATTATAGCATGAATGCAAACATTTCTCATAAACACAAAGATATAATAATAACTATATTTATTATTGCCTCTAGGGCATATATCCAACAGTCTCCCACTTGCACTAGAGTCATCTAATCTAGATTACATGGTAATATACCGAACACCCATGGCAGTTTGGTGCTGGTCATGTTTTGCCCTCGGGAGAGGTTTAGTCAACGGATCCGCCACATTCAGATCTGTGTGTACTTTGCAAATCTTTATGTCCCCATCTTGGACATGTTCTCGAATAGCGTGAAAACGTAGCTTGATGTGCTTCAGCTTCTTGTGTGACCTTGGTTCTTGCGCATTCGCTATGGCGCCCATGTTATCACAGTAGATAGACATTGGGTCCAGCGCACTAGGAACCACACCCAGCTCTGTAATGAACTCTTTCATCCATATCGCTTCTTGTGAAGCCTCCGAAGCAGCCATGTATTCCGATTCAGTTGAAGATCTCGCCACAACGCTTTGCTTTGCACTCCTCCAGCTAACTGCTGCACCATTCAAAGTAAATACGTATCCAGATTGTGATTTAGAATCATCCGGATCGGTGTTCCAACTAGCATCGGTGTAACCATTAACAACGAGCTGTTCATCACCTCCATAAGAAAGAACCATATCCCTAGTTCTTCTCAAGTACTTAAGGATGTTTTTGACCGCTGTCCAACGATCCACTCCTGGATCACTTTGATATCTACTAGTTAAACTAACAGCATATGCAATGTCGGGTCTAGTACATAGCATGGCATACATTAGAGATCCTATGGCTGAGGCATAGGGAGTCTTACTCATCCTTTCTCTATCTTCTGCCGATGTCAGACTTTGAGTTTTACTCAAGGTCGTATTGGGCAACATGGGCAAGAACCCTTTCTTGCTATCTTCCATTCCAAACCTCTTTAGAACTTTGTCCAAATATGTACTTTGTGACAATGATATTTGGCGTCTCGATCTATCTCTATAAATCTTTATGCCTAATATGTAAGCTGCTTCGCCAAGATCCTTCATTGAAAAACTATTATTCAAATATTCATTGACACTATTAAGAAGGTCTACATCATTCCCAATCAACAATATGTCATCTACATATAGTATTAAGAATGCTACAGAGCTCCCACTCACTTTCTTGTAAATACAAGCTTCTCCATAAGTTTGTATAAAACCAAAACTTTTGGTCACCTTATCAAAACGTTGATTCCAACTCCGGGATGCTTGCTTCAATCCATAGATGGACCGTTGAAGTTTGCATACCGTGTTAGCATCTTTAGGATCGACAAGACCTTTGGGTTGCATCATATACAACTCTTCATCAATGTCTCCATTGATGAATGCTGTTTTGACATCCATCTGCCATATCTCATAATCATAATATGCAGCGATTGCTAACATAATCCTCACAGACTTTAGCTTCGCTACTTGTGAGAAAGTCTCATCGTAGTCAACTCCTTGAATTTGTCGAAACCCTTTTGCGACAAGTCGAGCTTTTTAGACAGTAACATTACCATCAGCATCTGTTTTCTTCTTGAAAATCCATTTGTTCTCGACAGCCTTCCGGCCATCCGGTAAGTCCACCAAAGTCCATACTTGGTTTTCGTACATGGATCCAATCTCGGATTTCATGGCTTCTTGCCATTTATTGGAATCTGGGCTCATCATCACTTCCTCATATGTCGCAGGGTCATCGGTGTTGTCCACCAACATGACACTCATAACAGGATCATACCAATCTGGAGTGGTACGAGTTCTCGTTGACCTGTGAGGCTCTGTAGCAACTACAACCGAAGTTTCATGATCATCATCATTAGCTTCCTCTCTTATTGGTGCAGGCACCACAGGAACTTCTTCCGGTGTTGTGCTACTCGCAATTTCGAGAGAAGGTTCGACAACCTCGTCGAGTTCTACTTTCCTTCCGGTCACTTCTTTTGAGAGAAATTCCTTCTCTAGAAAGGATCCATTCTTGGAAACGAAGATTTTGCCCTCGGATCTATGATAGAAGGTGTACCCAATAGTTTCCTTCGGGTATCCTATGAAGACGCATTTTTTCGCTTTGGTTTCAAGGTTGTCCGGCTGTAACTTCTTTACATAGGCTTCGCATCCCCAAACTTTAAGGAACGACAATCTAGGTTTCTTCCCAAACCATAATTCATACGGTGTCGTTTCAATGGATTTAGATGGTGCCCTATTTAAAGTGAATGCGGCTGTTTCTAATGCATAACCCCAAAATGATAGCGGTAAATCTGTAAGTGACATCATAGAACGAACCATATCTAAGAGAGTTCGATTATGACGTTCGGACACACCATTACGCTGTGGTGTTCCCGGCGGTGTCAATTGTGAATGTATTCCGCATTTCTTCAAATGCTCGCCAAACTCGTAACTTAGATATTCACCTCCACGATCAGAACGTAGAAATTTAATCTTCTTGTTATGTTGATTCTCAACCTCACTTTGAAATTCCTTAAACTTCTCGAAAGTTTCGGACTTATGTTTCATGAAATAGATATACCCGTATCTACTCAAGTCATCCGTGAAGGTAAGAACATAACTATAACCACCGCGCGATGCTACACTCATTGGACCACACACATCGGTATGTATGATTTCCAATAAGTCCGTAGCTCGCTCCATCATACCAGAAAATGGAGTCTTAGTCATTTTACCCATCAGACATGCTTCGCATCTTTCAAGTGATTCGAAATCAAGTGATTCAAGAAGTCCATCGGAATGGAGTTTCTTCATACGCTTCACTCCAATGTGACCAAGACGACAGTGCCACATATAGGTCGAGTTATCGCTCGATTTCAAACGTTTAGCCTCAATATTATTAATATGTGTATTTCCACTATCGAGATTCAATAAGAATAGACCATCTATCAAAGGTGCATGTGCATAAAACATATTACTCATATAAATCGAACAACCATTATTCTCGGACTTAAACAAGTAACCGTCTCGCAATAAACAAGATCCCGATATAATGTTCATGCTTAACGCAGGCACCAAATAACAATTATTTAAGTATAAAACTAATCCCGATGGTAGATGAAGGGGTAGCGTGCCAACCGCGATCACATCAACCTTTGATCCGTTTCCCACGCGCATCGTCACCTCGTTATTCGCTAGCTTTCGTTTATTCTGCAGCACCTGTTTCGAGTTACAAATATGAGCAACCGAACCAGTATCAAATACTCAGGCACTACTACGAGTACTAGTGAGATACACATCAATAACATGTATATCGGATATACCTTTCTTCTTGATGTTGTCGTTCTTCAAATCCGCCAAGTACTTTGCGCAATTCCGCTTCCAGTGACCTTCTCCCTTGCAGTAAAAGCACTCAGTATCAGGCTTAGGTCCAGCCCTGGTCTTCTTCGTCGGTGCGGTAACTTTCTTACCACCCTTCTTGAAGTGTACCTTTTGCTTAGACTTGCCTTTCTTTAATTTGGTGGTCTTATTGACCAACAACACTTGGTGCTCTTTCTTTATCTCCACTTCTGCAGATTTCAACATAGCAAACAGTTCTGGCAACTGCTTGTTCAAGTTTTGCATATTGTAGTTCATCACAAAGTTCTTGTAACTTGGTGGTAGTGATTGGAGGACACGGTAAATCCCCAAAGCATTAGGAATCACTATACCCAAGCTTTGAAGTTTGTTTGCGTGCCCAGACATCTTAAGCACATGCTCACTGACGGAGCTGCCCTCTTCCATCTTGTAGTTAAAGAACTTTTCAGAAGCCTCATAGCTCTCAATTGCCGCGTGAGTCTCAAAGATCAATTTGAGATCACGGACAATATCATGTGGGTCTGAATTCTCAAACCTTTTCTGAAGCTCCGATTCTAAACCATACAAGATAGCACACTGAACTGTGGAGTACTGAGTCTTCCGAGCAAGGTAAACATTCTTTACTTCATCGGCAACATCAGCTGCAGGCGGGTCACCCAGCGGTGCATCCAGCACATAGGTCCAATTACCAGCTGTGAGGACAATCCTCAAATTGTGGAACCAATCCGCGAAGTTGCTTCCATTGTTTTTCAACTTTTCTTTCTCTAGGAACGCATTAAAATTGATGGTAGGGGCCTCCATTGATCTACAACATATTTGCAATAGTTTAGACTAAGTTTATGACAATTTGAGTTCTAATTAATAGTTAAATTAATCTAGGTGAAGTCCCACTCAAAACAATATCCCTCACATTGTTTTAGTGATCACACGAACCAAATCCACCACATCAACACCGATCATCACGAGAGTTGATATAGTTTCAATGGCGAACAGTCGACATGTTCATCATATCTACTATATGATTCATGCTTTACCTTTCGGTGATCCGTGTTCCGAGACCATGTCTGTACATGCTAGGCTCGTCAAGATCAAACCTTAGTTTCCACATGAGCAAATCTGGCTTGCTCACGTTGTATACACTTGTGGAATCTAACACACCCGATCATCACGTGGTGCTTCGAAACAACATGCTTTAGCAACGGTGCTAACTAAGGATGAACACTTTATGACTTGAAATTCATGTGCATGAGGGATAATCTTATAATGCTACCGTCATTAAAGCAATACAAGATGCATAAAGGATTAACATCACATGCAATTCATAATATGTGATATGATATGGCCTTTCTTCTTTGTGCTTCCGATCTCCATCTTCAAGCACGAACATGATCTCCATCATCACCGACATTGCATCAAGGTCAATGACGCTTCTTCATGGTTGTCGTCCACCAGCTTCAACTATTACAACTACTTTGAATAGACATGCGGGTCTTAACATAAATTAAAGACAACCATATGGCTCCTGCCGGTTGCCAACTTACAATAAGGAACATTGCATACATCAAATATAATCACAATCATGGCCATATCACATCACTACACACCCCTGCAAAACAAAGTTAGACGCCTCTACTTTCTTTGCATGTTTTACGTGGTTTGGGGCTTTCAATAAGTGTCATTCTAAATTATGAACATGAACCACAACATTGATACTAGTATTGTTAATCACCCATTGTAAATTGCATCTTAACTATGCTAGGAGAAACAGGCACCCGCAAAGCCACTTATGCAATACAAGTTGCATGTCAAGCGTGGAGCAAGTCTCATGAACGATGTCATGTAAGGTTAGCCCGGGCCGCTTCATCCCAACATCCCGCAAGATGCAAAGTACACAAGAAGCAATCGACAATAAAAGCATCAACGCCCACAATGACCATTGTATTCTACTCGTGCAACAGATCTACATATAGACACGGCTCTGATACCACTGTAGGGTTTCGTAGCATGGAAAACAAAATTTTCTATCGCATACAAACAAACAAGCCAAGATCTATCTACTAAATTGTAGCAACGAGTCGATGGAATAACTCACCCTCGAAGATTCCAAAGTGTTTAACGAGAGCGGATTCTCGTGGGTGATGTAGTCATACTCTTCCCGATCTCAAGATCGCGTAGACGATCCTTCCGGCGCTGCGTTCTGGCAGCGCTCCCGCAGTCGGTCACACGTTCGGTACTCAACGAAGACCTTCCTCTCCCTTGTTCCAGCAGGTAGCGGAGGTTGTAGCACTCTCCTCACGATTCCGGCAGCACAACGGCGTGGTACCGGAAGTAGAGGGGAGATCTCGCAGGGCTTCGCCTTAAGCCGGAGCGAGTATGGTGGACTATGAGAGAGCCCTCGGTGTTCTAGGGTTTAGACACACCAAGGAGGGGTGCTAGTGTCGGCGGCTAGGGCTTGGAGGTCCCCAAGTCGGCGGCTAGGGGAGAAACCCTAGGCGGCGGCGGCTAGGGTTAGGTTTAGAGGGGTAATCTTGTGTGTTAGGAGGGGAGCCCTGCCCCTCCTCTTATAGGAGGGAGGCGCCGGCCAAGGGGAGGGGAATCCCTCCCCAACTCGGATCCCAAGTGGGCCGGCGGTGGAGGAGGGACTCCTCCCCAACTCGGTTTCCACCTCCCTCTCCACTTCCCAAAAATAGCCGTTTGACTTTCAAATTGGTGTTTGACTTTTTCAAACTAGGATTTGATTAAACCCTTTATTTTGTTCAGCGATGACACCTAGTACATGATGCAACCATACCAAATTGATATAACACATTCATGTACCCTTCCCCTCCGGAGTGCCGGACATTCCGGAACCTTCTAGAACATTCCCGATGAAAACACCGGAACCATTCCCCAACTCCGAAACAGGACTTTCCTTATATGAATCTTATTCTTCGGACCATTCCGGATCTCCTCGTGATATCCCGGATCCCATCCGAGACTCCGAACAACATTCGGTCTCTTTCTCATCATTCCATAACTACTCAAACAACGTCGAATCCTTAAGTGTGTCTCCCTACGGTTCGTGAATTATGCGGACATGATCGAGACACTTCTCCGAACAATAACAAATAGAGGAATCTGGAAATTCATATGGCTCCCACATATTTCTACGGTTACTTTGCGATCGAATGAACCACTTACATACGATACCAATTTCCCTTTGTCTCACGATAGTTTACTTATCCGAGGTTATGATCGTCGGTATCTCTGCATACCTAGTTCAACCTCGTTACTGATAAGTACTCTTTTCTCGTTCCCGTGATATGTGATCCCTTGTGAGCCAGTCACATGCTTGCAAGCTAGTTGGATGACATTTCACCGAGATGGCCCAGAGTATATCTATCCGTCATATGGATGGACAAATCCCACTCTTGATCCATGTGTCTCAACCAATACTTTCCGAACACTCAATGCCACCTTTATAGCCACCCAGTTACGGTGTGGTGTTTGATGTCATCAAAGCATCCTTCCGGTGAAGGTGATATGCATGATCTCATGGTCGAAGGAATTAGGTTACTATGTATCAGAAAGCATATAGCAATTGAACTATTAAAATGACTTGATCTTTATGCTACGCTTATCTATAGGAGTATGTCCACCATATCATTCTCCTAACGATATGATCTTGTTGTTAATAACATCTCAATGTTCATGATAGGGAAACCACAATCATTAATTAACCAACAAGCTAGTATTATATAGAGGCTTTTACTAGGGACTTCAATTTAAGTTTACAAATCACACAAGTATTAATGTTTCCTTGTTAATACTATTATAGCATGAATGCAAACATTTATCATAAACACAAAGATATGATAATAACTATATTTATTATTGCCTCTAGGGCATATCTCCAATAAATGATACCAAATATAACTGTGCATCATAAATACAACGAATATGATCCAGAATTTACATTATTTATACAAGTACACAGCAGAAAACGAATACAAGGTAGATCTCCATCCTTCAAATGTGCCACAGACGAACAATTGTTGAGTGGAGTCTCGCGACCTATGAACGATCACTCAGATACGATATAACCTGCAACATGAAACGTTGCAGCCACGAATGGTCAATACATTGAATGTATGGCAAGTAGGCTAAAGTGGTTAACAACAGATCTATCAACTACATGCTTATTTGGCCAAGTGGAGTTCAGGCTCATTTGCATAAAGAAATAGTTTTATCCTAACATTTGTAACAAAGTAGTTTTCCAATACGATAAATAGGACACTCTGGTTCACTCCCAGGTGCTCCTACCCAATTAAGTTCACCCAACAAGTTTTAGGTAATTAAGAAATAAGGATGAGTGAGAAATATGATAGCATCAGTATCAGGTCGCTCAAATTGTCCATAACCGGGGACACGGCTAAGCACTTAGTTTATACACCCTGCAGGGGTTTGTACACTTTACCCATGTGACTTGGCCATCCCAGCTCGTACCACCACTCTCATATTGGGTGATGATAGGGAGAAGTCCAAGAAGGAACCGTTCGGGAAGTAGCTCCCCAATCCCGACGCGCACCGGTCCAACCTACACTATCTACATCTCTGGATACGCGGGTTCGAGTTACCACAACCTACTGAGTTCAACCAACCGCCCATTTCATTATTGGCACATGGTTGCACACAAAAGCTTCCAAACAAAGAAACCAATCATTTCTCAGTGCCCTGGGTGCCTTTCCGAAATGATACCACCAAAAATTATCAATCCCATCACACCCAGGAGATTCATTGATTAATTTGTTTTAGTTTTCGCAAACCAACACATTTAGAAACAACTTCAGTGATGTAACCCAGCCCTCGTTCATCATAGCATGGCTAAGCACATCTACCAACGGTGGCTCATAAACAAGGAATGCTAGGGAATAATATGGGACATAGCATAGCATATACACATCAATTCCTACATATGCAATTCTACAAAAACATCTATAATGCATAGGAAAACAATAGGACATTTATGACCAAGATAGCACCACTTGCCTTTGTTGTAGATGTAGTCGATTAGATAATTCTCACAATTCTCATAGATATAATGGTTGCTCTCGTCATAACCACAATACTTGCAATCATAGTAGCTGCAATCATAGTAGTTGCAATCACACACGTTGCACTCCTCGCAATCTATCGATCAAACAATTGCATACAACATAAACAATAGCACATAGAGATCAGACAAATATAACAAATGCATGCATGACAATTTAATAAGTCACAATGGTTGTTACTTTAGTTCTGAACATAGTTAGATTACATGATGCATGTGGAAAGTCATTTAATGCACTAAAGCTTTTATTACTAAAGTTGTATCGATTTAATATGGTGTATACCACTTTAATTGAACTAAATATATTTATGTCGTATTAAATTGTGAACTAGATGCTACTGGATAGAGGTAATGCAATTTAGAGACAGTGGCAATTTGAATCACCTAAAAAGGAGTTATAGATATTTTCTTATGATTAAAACACTATTTCAATGGGTTTAAATATTTCTGTATGAATTTCTGTTTCAACAGTACCAAATAATTTGTCATGCAATTTCTCTGTATAGATATTGTCAATATAAAACCTTATCACTTGGATTCACCCTAATCGGAGTTATAGATCTTTTTATATGATTTAAATAGTGTTTAATGGTTTTAAATGATTCATATAGTTTCTGTTGTCTACAAATCAAACTAAAATTATATCTGTAATCTCCACGGAATTGTGATTTCAGGGACATATATTTGTAATTTTCTAAATAGTATTTATTTTCTTATAAATTTATTACTCTAAATAAGCCATTAAACCATTTAAATCTTCGCGGAAAAACCTTAAATTAAAATGCTGAACTAATTGCATATTGATGATCTACATGGAACCAGCTTTCCATCGGTATATCATTTATATTTTTGTGACAAGCAATTAATTTACTATGAATTTAATGATTTATAAATCCATTAAAACTAATTAAATTGCTACGGGTTAAATAATCTGCAAAGGCTAGATCCAACCAGATATTATTAAAGTACATTACAGTAGCTTCAATTTGATATATTGTTCATATTTTTCGAAGTTACAGATAATTTCCTATGAATTTATTAACCTAAAAGACCATTAAAACTAATTAAATTACTGCAGTAACCACATACAGTAAAAGTTGGATCTATTCTGATAAGATGATTCTACGTAATATTATCTTCAATTTGATATATTATACGCAATTTTTGGACGTGGTATGAATTTCTAATGAATTTTACAAGTTAGATCTATAATATGCAATTTTAAATTCGAACGGAATATTCCAGGGAATATTCCGCTGACTGGACAGGTTGACTTTGCATGCTGACTGGGACTAGACGTTGACCTGACGTTGACGTGGCGTTGATGAGGAAGCTGACCGGGATGAAGGCATGGCACGCACCGGTTTGATTGGATCTCGACCGTCTGGATAGGATCCGGTGGCTAGAAGAGATTGACCCGATTTTGGCTTAGAATAGACAAGAAACATATCTGTGTTAGAGAGACAAATCCGTAGGTCAAATTGAAAAACTTAGAACACGAAAGTTGTGGGGAATCATTATTCCTACCTTCTCACCAAAGTAATTTGGATTTGGAGAAACGAGCGCGGGTACATCTTGGATTTACACCGTAAGATCTGAATTATTGCAATACGAAATTCTCCGGCTGTGGTGGATGAAAATAGGTGAGGTTTGTCGGGATTGAAAGATTTCGACGATTCCTACAACTTTCATTTTTTGACTGAAGGCAAATGACGAAGTATAGATGGGTTAAAAAGCGAAATAAGATTCGGGCATGTGTAGATTCGGGATTTCGAGAAGGGAAACTCGTACAGCTGTGGCTCCACGAGATTATATGGAGGTTTGGGACGGTGTAGAGATAGACCTTGGAGTAGGGAACAAGTAAAAACAAACAGAAGTCGATTCGGAGTTGTAGATAAAAAGTTATAGCAGTTTGAGTAGAGATAGGTTTAACAAAAAACCGATTTGCACGATTTTTAAATCAACCTGGGACACGATCACGTACGTGCCTGCCTGGTTCGATCGGGTCGGTCCGGGTGGGCCGGCCCGTTAGAAAAAATATTCTTTTTCTTTTTCTATTTACTGGTTTCCTCATATCTTTTGCATACGAACTCCAAATGACATGATTCTTGTTTCTAAATTTTTCTAAAATCGAATAGATCATTATAGGATCAAATTTGTAATATTTTTAATAGTTTGGAAGTAGTGGATTTATAAATCCTTGTATATTCCATTTTATTTATATCTTTATTTGTTTGTATTTATTCCATAACTTTTTCATACTAGCTCCAAATGAGGTCAATTTTGTTTCTAAAATTTTGTACTATTAAAGAGATCTCTTTAGGCTATTAATTATCAATAATTTATGCCTTAGCAACAGTGGGTTTTAACAAGTCAATTTAATTATCCTTAGCAACATTTGGGCGAATCAACTATAGGATTTAGATACCAGGATTTGGATTTAGTTTGTGAGAACTTTGCATGGATGTAATGAAATGCTTATGAATGCTTCATGATTTTAATTTTGAAATCTAGCACACCAATTCTACGATACAAAACCAATCCATGCCCTTTTGCCTATATGGCTACTTAGGTCATAACAAAAGAATATAAGATTTTGAATTCAAGGTTGAGAGGATTTTGTACTCAAAAAGTTTCTTCTCTTTGAGAATTTTCAACATAGTCAAATAATCAATCAAACTTATTTGTTTATTTCACATTCCAAAACTAGGAGAATTTTGGGATGTGACAGACTACCACCCTTAAAAAAATCTTGTCCCAAGATTTGGGAAGGCTAGAAAGAAAGAAAGGTTCGGGATCCATTAGGATGCTACCGCCGTAAAAATAAAATTGACTAGGTCATTTCTCGAGGATTCACTTAGCTCAGATTGGTTCTCCTTTTGTAAAATCCCTAAAATCATAAGTTCAAAGTTTGCATATCACTCATGCATGCATATAGGTTTGAGTTCATTTTCAAACTCATTTTCAGAAAAACAGAAGCATTTGGTGTTATGATTTTATGTGGACAGATTTAAGTCAAATGACCAACACCATTTGAAAGTTTGGAAGTTTAGGAACTTGGTTGCTTGCCTTCATTGTTGAAAAGTTTGTGTGTAGAATTTAGACCAAAGTTTTCAAATTGGAAATAATTCCAAATCCCCTATTTCAAACATTTCCAAACCAAGTGCCTAGTCTCTGTTATTTTGTTCTCCAAGCTTAACCAAGCCTTTGCAAAGAAACCCTATGATTTTATGACTATATTTGAGACTACTGCCCACTGCAAAAATCCCAGAAAAATTTGAATTCAAATTGAACTTGATTTCATTTGAAAATCTATTCAGAAAAATCGAAATAGAAAAGGAAAAGGAATAAACAAAAGGAAAAGGCCGTGCGCCAGGATTCCAGCCCAGTTTCTGAATAGGCCCAGTTAGCCCACCCGGGGGTTTTCTTTTCCTCTCTCACGCGCGAGCGCACGCACTCAGTCGCTGATAGCCAGACCCCACCTCCACCTCGCGCACTTCACTGACGAGCGGGCCTTCTCCACGTCAGCATCGTCCTCCCTCTGATTCCGCGCACGACCTCCGCCGCTGGCTGTTGCAGCGCTGATCCCGCGAGCTTAATTGACATTGATTCAGCGAGCGTTACCTGTCGAGCCTCGGGCTATAAGATCCCCCTTCCCCGCGACCATTTTCCCCCAGTCAATTTTGCCTTCACGCCACCAGGCTGTCCACGACTCGCACGACTCCGCCGCTGTTCCGACGACTGCGCCGACGAATTCCGGTGAGCCTCGTGTTCCCCTCTGCCTCCCATTCATGCTATCTTGTTCAGTGAGTCTCGGCGCATCTACTGACACACCCCACTTACATTCGCATGACCCGTAGCCCCAGCAACGTCGACGACTGGCCGCCACCGTCTTCGGCTTCAACTCCGACGACCTCCAGTGGTAAGTCCAGATCGCCCCAAGCCTTGTCTTTCACACACGCGTTTTCTCCATGATCTTCTGCATCTGACCACACCCTCCGTTTGCCTCCTAGTGATCGACAACGTCGCCTTCGACCTCGAACAGAACCACCTGTCGCCAGACTCAACTCCGACGAGGAATCATTGCCGTGTCAGCACGCCCCTTCGCAAACCAACGCCACCTTGAGCTTCAGCAGCCTCCGGCGGATCTGGTATGACCCTTCTCCCTCTCGCGGATGACCTGGAACGCTAGCGCCGCCGTGGACCGAGCGCTCCGCCGCTCACTGACGCCGCGCGCCGCCAGGACATGGTCGCATGCTCGAGCACCGTTGGATCTAGATCCAAGCGTTAGGATAGATTCAGTTATCAGCGAAGAGGTATGCGTTCAGGGCCGTGCGATTTAATTAGATCCTACGGCTGCAGAGCTCGATCCGGTGCGAACCGGTACGCGCCAGTGATACTGCGACACGTGGCTAGAGTTTAAATCAAAAACAGAATTTAAATCAGATTTAGATCCAAACTTCAAACAGCTATAACTTTTGATTGCCACGTTGGAATTTTGCAAACTTTATACCGTTGGATTCAGTGGATCAAGGCCTTGGTATGTAAAAAAAAGTTTAGGCCCTTTTTGAGTAAAGTTTTTGTTTAGCAATTGGTTTTGAGGCTAAATAAGTTCAGTTGGCAAACTTTGTGACTTGTTATGTTTCTATACCATGCACTTGCTTGATAGAGATTTCAAAATTCATAACTTAGTAGTTCTTGCATGCATGCATTCATATTTTTTGATTGTATATAATTGAGTGTAATTGTATGCTATAATTTTTGTGTAGATTTTGCTAGTGACTGTGACTGTGAAGAGTGTTACTCACCCCATTACCAAGGCAAGTGATATTTTCATGAATATTCCATTCCTATATTTTATACTAGCATTAGATATTTTTGCTAAGACATGCATGCTACTTTTGTCAAATGATATGATGGGAAATCCTATGTAATTTAGAAGGGTAGGGTTGCTAGGGAATTTTCCCTAAAGTTAAGTTGCCATGCCATGCTTAGCCTAGCTATTAGTAAACAAGGGTTGGTATAATCTATTCATGCTATATTGCCTATATTTCTAAGTCATGAGACTTATGTTTTCTTAATAAAACAACTAAGTCAAATGAACCTCCTGGGTGGAATGGAAGGATTGGTTTATGTTGAGTGGTTACACAAGGCCATGGATTTGGCTTGTGTATCTCACTTGTGGTATGCCACCCAGGCACAAAGGGATTTGGAGGCCAAGTGTTGAGAAAGCTTACAGTGCAACCACTTGGCAAAATGGGCTCTGCCTTGATCATATAGGTAGCTAGAACTTAGTCTCTTGGACAGTTGGTGGTAGAGGGAATGATAGGTTGGAACGCGTCCATTTAACTAAGGAAAGGCTTCTGAAAGGTCCTGTCTTGGGAAACCAAGTCTGGTGGGGAAAGTGCACAACCTCTGCAGATGGAAAAACCTAAGTACTTAGCCAAGTCCATGGTAATGGACAATTTGAGCATCAAGACATGGAAGCTACAAGAATCTCATCACTCCAACTTCTAAGTAAAACTTGTGGGTGAACAAGGGTAAAGGACCTCAATGTCTATTGGTGGTTCCTTGGGGAGTTTTGACAAAGAAAAACTTAGTGATTTCAACTAATAGGAAAACCTATTTTGAGCAAAGCAAGCCAAGCTACACTTAGCCAAAATGCATATAGTATTATAGTCCACTTATGATAAACTAAGGTATCACTTGCCAATACTATTCCAAAGTATTGACCCTCTGTGGCTGCAACTTGTGATGTTGCAGGTTACTCCGATGATGAATAGGAGTCATGAGTCTACACTCAACATGCTTGCCTATGGCACATGAAGATGAAGACTTATGTTTATTTACATATTCCATAAACTCTTGTATTAGGCCTTTGGCCCTGAGTTGTAAAAGACTATGTTTTATCTCTGGAATGAATGTAATAAACGACCTTTGTATCTGTGTACTTCATCTTAAACTGTGGATGCTAGCATTGATCCAGGGACTAGCATTGCAATCACAGGGATCCTTTTCCTTTATAAAGGAGGGGTCTAACAGATGGTATCAGAGCACTGTGTTGCCTGTAGGATTATGACCCTAGGATTTGAAACCACTAAGGAAATTTTTTAACTACTTCTACACTTATCTATTCTCCTCGTAAACTTTTCTAATCTTCTCATTCTCATCTCTATTTGTAGATGAACACCATCAACGAAGCCGTGAAGAAAGGACCACTCATGACCATGACCTTGGAGTGTGAAACTGAGTTTCCCAAAATTCTCAAGGACCTCATGATGGCAATGGAAGCATATGGTGCAGCTATGTACAAGGGCTTTCCGGTGATGGATGAAGGAGTGGAGTACTGGTGGGTGCAACTTCACTTGTACAAAAACAAGGAAGACAACCACAAAGAAAGAGGCTTCTGCATGTACAGCAACACTGTGATGCACACCACATTCTTTGAGTCAGCCAGAGAAGCAGCTTGGAGGACTATCAAAGAACTTAGTGCTAGAGTCAAGTGCAGGATGCTCAATCTCCAAAAAGACTTAGAGAAAGAGAAAGAACTTACCCAAGAGTTGGAAGCCACCAACCAAGAATTAAGGGGAGATATTATAGACTTGGTGATGGAATCATGTGAACAAGATAGGTGGATTGCCTCTAGGAACATTGTGTTAGCCACCAGATCCAGTGAGATAGGATTGTGAGCACACTTCGTTAGTTGGACCACCATCTATCACCTTATTTTCCAAAATGATACCTTAAATAAGTTTGGACCTTGATTGATGTAATGGATTTATGTATTCATGATTTGTGTGATTTTGTGATCCATGGTTGTGTATGAGATATTTGTCCTATATTAAATTGTGTTGTCCTAACTTTTCTATCTTATAAAATAGATGCCTATTACCATCAGCACCGTTGAGGAGTTCCAGGGTACCCGTTTTGGTCCGCGTATCATTGAGCTTACCACTTTGCTCAATCTCCCTCTTCCTACCATTATGGTGCACCCACTCACCAAATTCGAGAGGAAGGACCTCTGGGGCTTCAAGGTGAACCAGCCAGGACGCCAGACGGAGCCTACTACGGAGGCCATCGTCTTCAAGCTTATGCACGATGACAGGGAGAGAGGCATGGAGGTCGTCATGCAGGACCTTATAGGACGTCTGCTAGGCCGTCACTCCTGACAGGTTAGCGGCACCCACTTCCATGTCTTCGGAAGACGTGATGATGATGGAGAGTCCATCGACTTTGAGGACGACTTGAGGGCCGTAGCAGAGCCGATACGTCTCTATCTCCAGGACTTAGAGTCTCTTATTAGGCACGTGGACACGGACAGGACCAACGTCATGCTCAACAATGACGAGCTCCAGGTGCAACTTCGCGAGAAGGACAAGCTTTTCGCACAGCAGGACGAGATAGTCAAAGAAATGGAGGCGAAGTTCGAGACCCAGGACCGCAAGTTCAAGAGTCAGGAGAAACGCGTCTAGGATAGGAACAAGAGGATCCGGGACATGACCGAGGAACTGAAGTCTAAGGATTTTGAGCTAGAGCAGCAGCAGATGGTTATTGAGAGGCTACGCTCCCAGAAGAGGGCTCTCAAGACCAAGATCGAGTCCTTGACCACTACCATTGAGGAGAACAAGACCGCGATGGAGAATGCAGGTCTTACTTTTGTCGAGGAGGAGATTGATGCTGATGAGTAGACTTGACTACTCGGTTATCTTTTATTATCGTACTTGTTATTTGTGAACCTATTATTGGACCATCCGACATGTGGATGGCTTGCCACTTGTGTGTTTTACTTTGAGACTTCGTTATCATGATGTTGAGTTTATCCTTGTGTTGCATGCTATGTGTTTGCTTATGTGATGTATTGTGCATGAATCATGTATGGGTATCTCATTCTTATCTCTATTTGAACAAACCACAGATGCCTCCCCATCGCGCAAACCCCAACCCCAACAACATCACCCCGGAAATGCAACAAATGATGAATGCGCAAACACAGCTTATGCAAATGATGACAACATTCATCCAAAACCAGAATAACAACAACAACAACAACAACAACAACAACAACAACAACAACAACAACAACAACAACCCCAACAACAACAACAACAACCCTCCAGGTTTTGATATGCTCACCAGGTTTCTGCGTCTGAGGCCAGCTAAGTTTTCGGGGACGACTGACCCCATGGTGGCCAATGACTGGCTACGTTCTGTGAACAAGGACTTAGTGACCGTGGGCTGCACGGATGCTGAAAAGGTCAGATTCGCAGCGCATTTGTTGGAAGGGCCAGCCGCCACATGGTGGGACAACTTCCAGATCACCACTCCTATTGATGAGGTGACTTGGGCTATCTTTGAAGATGGCTTTCGCACTGCTCATATCTCATCAGGAATGATGAGCCTGAAAAAGGAGTTTCACAACATGAAGCAGCGCCACCGCAGCGTGGCTGAATATATAGAAGTGTTCAACAATCTGGCGCGCTATGCACCGGATGAGGTTGATACAGATGCCAAAAGAAAGGAAAAGTTTCTGGAAGGCTTGAATGATGAGCTGAATCTGCAGCTGTCTGTGGCATATGTTCCAACTTATCAGTCTCTATGTGACAAGGCTGCTATTTTGGAGAGTAAAATGAAGCAAGTCGAGAGTAGGAAGAGGAAACACTCCGACAAGCACAGCTCGGGATCGTCTCACAAACGATCTCACTATGATGATAGTGGCAGCTCAGGATCCCACAAGCATGGGAAATTCAACAAGCACCACAACCACAACCGTCATGACAACAAGCATCATCGTAGTGATGACAATGATAAGTACAAGAACCACAAGAGTGGACATAAGAGCCACCACAGTGGAAGTGGAAGTGGAAACCAGCCTAAAAAGGAGATCAGTCAGGTTGAATGCTTCAAATGCAAGAAGCTGGGGCATTATGCTAATGAGTGTCCTGAGAAGAAAGTTGAAGGACCTATCAAGCCAAATCCTTTTCAGAAAGGACAGGTTAACCACATCAATGTGGAGGAGGTCTATGAGGAGCCTGATGCCGTTGCTGGTAAGTTCAGACTCAATTCAATTCCAGCATTTGTACTCTTTGATACCGGTGCATCTCATTCATTCATATCAAAAGCATTTGTCGAAAGAAATGAACTACCGGTAGAAACCATTGGGTGCCCTATAAGAGTAAGTTCTCCTGGTGGAGAAATGATAGTAAACTCAGGATGTCATGACTTAGTCATAGAGTTTGGAAAACATAAGTTTCCAGTGAACCTAATAATCCTGAATTCCCAAGGATTGGATGTGATTTTGGGAATGGATTGGATGGCTAAGTATGAGGGAGTACTAGATTGTGCCAATCATACGGTTACACTCACAACCCCTGAAGGTAAGAGGATAAAATTCAAGTCCAACTTTGAATCTAAAGGAAGTAAGCTGAATTCTCTTAAGGGGGTTAGCATGGACACTGTGCCAATTGTGTGTGAATATCCGGATGTGTTCCCGAAAGAGTTACCGGGAATGCCACCAGATAGAGAGGTGGAGTTTATAATAGATTTGGTACCAGGTTCTGGACCAAGAGCAAAGAGACCTTATAAAATGTCAGTTGACGAATTAAAGGAACTCAAGAAACAACTCAGAGAACAATTGCAGAAAGGATTCATCCAGCCAAGTTCCTCATCTTGGGGAGCTCCAGTTTTATTCATGGAAAAGAAGGATAGAACACAAAGATTGTGCATTGACTACCGATCTCTCAACGAGGTAACCATCAAGAACAAATATCCTTTGCCAAGAATCAACGACTTGTTTGATCAGCTAGAAGGAGCATGTGTATTCTCAAAAATTGATCTCCGGTCAGGTTATTTTCAACTCAAGATAAGAGAGCAAGACATACCTAAAACAGCATTCACCACCAGGTATGGATTGTATGAGTACACTGTGATGCCTTTTGGTTTAACCAACGCTCAAGCATACTTCATGAATATGGTGAACAAGGTGTTCATGGAATTTCTCGACAAGTTTGTTGTCGTTTTCATCGATGACATCTTAGTCTAGTCCAAGAGCAAGGAAGAGCATGAAAGACATTTACGTTTGATACTTGAAAAGTTAAGAGAGCATAAACTTTATGCCAAATTCAGCAAGTGTGAGTTCTGGTTAGAGGAAGTTGGTTTTCTTGGTCATGTTATGACAAAGGACGGTGTAGCAGTTGATCCTGCTAAAGTTTCAGCTGTAACAGAATGGGAATCTCCCAAGAATGTGAAAGAAGTTCGCAGTTTCCTTGGCTTAGCAGGTTACTACAGAAGGTTCATTGAGAATTTCTCAAAGGTTGCTAAGCCAATGACAGAATTGTTAAAGAAGGACAAGAAATTTGCTTGGTCTGAAGGTTGTGAACTCAGCTTTCAAGAATTGAAGAAGAGACTTGTGTCAGCACCAGTTCTGTGCCTGCCAGATTTGGAAAAGGATTTCCAAGTATATTGTGATGCGTCTCATCAAGGTTTGGGAGCCGTACTTATGCAAGGCGGAAAAGTTGTGGCTTATGCCTCGAGACAACTCAAAACTCATGAAGTAAACTATCCTACTCACGATTTAGAGTTAGCCGCTGTTGTCCATGCACTCAAAACATGGAGACACTACCTTTTGGGAAAGCGCTGTGAAGTATTCACCGATCACAAAAGTTTGAAGTATATCTTCACCCAGAAGGAAATCAATATGAGACAAAGGAGATGGCTAGAACTTATCAAAGATTACGACTTAAGTTTACAATACCACCCAGGTAAAGCAAATGTTGTAGCAGATGCTCTAAGTCGTAAGGCGTTTGTAAATGGCCTTACCAAAAGTGAATTGCCAGATGACTTGTGTAAGCAATTCAAAGAGCTCAGATTGGAGATTGTGCCAGAAGGACATCTCATGTCTTTGGATGTTCAACCCACTTTGTTGGATAAGATTAAAGAAGCCCAAAAGACGGATAAAGAAATCGAAGAGATTAAGGAAAGGATTAGCCAAGGGAAAGCTAAAAGTTTCCATATAGACGAACAAGGTACTTTATGGCACGGGAAACGTATTTGTGTTCCACAAGACCCGGAGTTGCGGAAACTGATTCTACAGGAAGCTCACAACTCTCCGTATTCTATTCACCCGGGAAACACCAAGATGTACATGGATATGAAAGAAAGATTTTGGTGGAACAATCTCAAAAGAGATATCGCCGAACATATTGCTTTGTGTGATGTGTGTAGTAGAGTGAAAGCGGAGCATCAGAAACCAGCAGGTTTGCTTCAACCACTGCCTATTCCTGAATGGAAGTGGGAAAATATCGGTATGGATTTCATTACCGGATTACCAAGAACCAGGTCAGGGTATGATTCTATATGGGTAGTAGTGGATCGCCTAACTAAAGTGGCTCATTTTATACCCGTGAAGACAACTTATACAAGCGCCAAGTTAGCCAAGATCTACATGAGCAGAATTGTATGCCTTCACGGTGTGCCTAAGAGTATTGTGTCTGATAGAGGAACTCAGTTCACTTCTCACTTTTGGAGACAGCTTCATGAATCTTTGGGAACGAGGTTGGAATTCAGCACTGCTTTTCATCCTCAAACAGATGGACAAACAGAAAGGACTAATCAAATTCTTGAAGACATGTTGAGGGCATGTGCTCTAGACTATGGAGCGAGTTGGGATGAAAGTCTGCCTTACGCAGAGTTCTCTTACAATAACAGTTATCAATCTAGTATTGGAATGGCACCATTTGAGTTTATCTACGGAAGGAAGTGTACCACCCCTTTGCTATGGAATGGTGTGGGAGAAAGAAGTTTATTTGGACCTGATCTTATCAAAGACGCCGAAGAGAAAGTCAAAATGGTTAAGGACAGGTTGAAGATAGCACAGTCCCGACAGAAAAGCTACGCGGATTCTAAGCGTAGAGAAGTCACCTACGAAGTTGGGGATAGAGCTTATCTTAGAGTATCACCACTTCGTGGAGTGAAAAGATTTGGAGTCAAAGGAAAGTTGGCACCAAGATATGTTGGGCCATTCAAAATTCTAAGTCGCAAGGGAGAAGTTGCATATGAAGTTGAATTGCCAGAATCTCTGTCAGCTGTCCATAATGTGTTTCATGTAAGTCAGCTTAAGAAATGTCACCCAGAGATGGAAGAATCTGCTTTGAAGGACACCATACCTTTGGAAGAAGTTCAACTAGAAAGTGACATCACCTATGAAGAAAAGCCTGTCAAGATTCTTGAGACCGCAGAAAGAGTCACAAGGACAAAAACTATCAAGTTTTGCAAAGTACAATGGAATCATCATTCCGAGGAAGAAGCAACATGGGAAAGAGAAGATGATCTTCGGAAAGACCACCCACACCTATTTTGCTAGCCAATCCGAATCTCGAGGGCGAGATTCACCTTAAGGGGGTTAGAATTGTAACATCCCTAAAATCATAAGTTCAAAGTTTGCATATCACTCATGCATGCATATAGGTTTGAGTTCATTTTCAAACTCATTTTCAGAAAAACAGAAGCATTTGGTGTTATGATTTTATGTGGACAGATTTAAGTCAAATGACCAACACCATTTGAAAGTTTGGAAGTTTAGGAACTTGGTTGCTTGCCTTCATTGTTGAAAAGTTTGTGTGTAGAATTTAGACCAAAGTTTTCAAATTGGAAATAATTCCAAATCCCCTATTTCAAACATTTCCAAACCAAGTGCCTAGTCTCTGTTATTTTGTTCTCCAAGCTTAACCAAGCCTTTGCAAAGAAACCCTATGATTTTATGACTATATTTGAGACTACTGCCCACTGCAAAAATCCCAGAAAAATTTGAATTCAAATTGAACTTGATTTCATTTGAAAATCTATTCAGAAAAATCGAAATAGAAAAGGAAAAGGAATAAACAAAAGGAAAAGGCCGTGCGCCAGGATTCCAGCCCAATTTCTGAATAGGCCCAGTTAGCCCACCCGGGGGTTTTCTTTTCCTCTCTCACGCGCGAGCGCACGCACTCAGTCGCTGACAGCCAGACCCCACCTCCACCTCGCGCACTTCACTGACGAGCGGGCCTTCTCCACGTCAGCATCGTCTTCCCTCTGATTCCGCGCACGACCTCCGCCGCTGGCCGTTGCAGCGCTGATCCCGCGAACTTAATTGACATTGATTCAGCGAGCGTTACCTGTCGAGCCTCGGGCTATAAGATCCCCCTTCCTCGCGACCATTTTCCCCCAGTCAATTTTGCCTTCACACCACCAGGCTGTCCACGACTCGCACGACTCCGCCGCTGTTCCGACGACTGCGCCAGCGAATTCCGGTGAGCCTCGTGTTCCCCTCTGCCTCCCATTCATGCTATCTTGTTCAGTGAGTCTCGGCGCATCTACTGACACACCCCACTTACATTCGCATGACCCGTAGCTCCAGCAACGTCGACGACTGGCCGCCACCGTTTTCGGCTTCAACTCCGACGACCTCCAGTGGTAAGTCCAGACCGCCCCAAGCCTTGTCTTTCACACACGCATTTTCTCCGTGATCTTCTGCATCTGACCACACCCTCCGTTTGCCTCCTAGTGATCGACAATGTCGCCTTCGACCTCGAACAGAACCACCTGTCGCCAGACTCAACTCCGACGAGGAATCATCGCCGTGTCAGCACGCCCCTTCGCAAACCAACGCCACCTTGAGCTTCAGCAGCCTCCGGCGGATCTGGTATGACCCTTCTCCCTCTCGCGGACGACCTGGAACGCTAGCGCCGCTGTGGACCGAGCGCTCTGCCGCTCACTGACGCTGGGCGCCGCCAGGACATGGTCGCATGCTCGAGCACCGTTGGATCTAGATCCAAGCGTTAGGATAGATTCACTTATCAGCGAAGAGGTATGCGTTCAGGGCCGTGCGATTTAATTAGATCCTACGGCTACAGAGCTCGATCCAGTGCGAACCGGTACGCGCCAGTGATACTGCGACACGTGGCTAGAGTTTAAATCAAAAACAGAATTTAAATCAGATTTAGATCCAAACTTCAAACAGCTATAACTTTTGATTGACACGTTGGAATTTTGCAAACTTTATACCGTTGGATTCAGTGGATCAAGGCTTTTATGATTATGCAAAGTGTTTAACAAATAGTAACTGTTAAAATGACTTGGTATGTAAAAACAAGTTTAGGCCCTTTTTGAGTAAAGTTTTTGTTTAGCAATTGGTTTTGAGGCTAAATAAGTTCAGTTGGCAAACTTTGTGACTTGTTATGTTTCTATACCATGCACTTGCTTGATAGAGATTTCAAAATTCATAACTTAGTAGTTCTTGCATGCATGCATTCATATTTTTTGATTGTATATAATTGAGTGTAATTGTATGCTATAATTTTTGTGTAGATTTTGCTAGTGACTGTGACTGTGAAGAGTGTTACTCACCCCATTACCAAGGCAAGTGATATTTTCATGAATATTCCATTCCTATATTTTATACTAGCATTAGATATTTTTGCTAAGACATGCATGCTACTTTTGTCAAATGATATGATGGGAAATCCTATGTAATTTAGAAGGGTAGGGTTGCTAGGGAATTTTCCCTAAAGTTAAGTTGCCATGCCATGCTTAGCCTAGCTATTAGTAAACAAGGGTTGGTATAATCTATTCATGCTATATTGCCTATATTTCTAAGTCATGAGACTTATGTTTTCTTAATAAAACAACTAAGTCAAATGAACCTCCTGGGTGGAATGGAAGGATTGGTTTATGTTGAGTGGTTACACAAGGCCATGGATTTGGCTTGTGTATCTCACTTGTGGTATGCCACCCAGGCACAAAGGGATTTGGAGGCCAAGTGTTGAGAAAGCTTACAGTGCAACCACTTGGCAAAATGGGCTCTGCCTTGATCATATAGGTAGCTAGAACTTAGTCTCTTGGACAATTGGTGGTAGAGGGAATGATAGGTTGGAACGCGTCCATTTGACTAAGGAAAGGCTTCTGAAAGGTCCTGTCTTGGGAAACCAAGTCTGGTGGGGAAAGTGCACAACCTCTGCAGATGGAAAAACCTAAGTACTTAGCCAAGTCCATGGTAATGGACAATTTGAGCATCAAGACATGGAAGCTACAAGAATCTCATCACTCCAACTTCTAAGTAAAACTTGTGGGTGAACAAGGGTAAAGGACCTCAATGTCTATTGGTGGTTCCTTGGGGAGTTTTGACAAAGAAAAACTTAGTGATTTCAACTAATAGGAAAACCTATTTTGAGCAAAGCAAGCCAAGCTACACTTAGCCAAAATGCATATAGTATTATAGTCCACTTATGATAAACTAAGGTATCACTTGCCAATACTATTCCAAAGTATTGACCCTCTGTGGCTGTAACTTGTGATGTTGCAGGTTACTCCGATGATGAATAGGAGTCATGAGTCTACACTCAACATGCTTGCCTGTGGCACATGAAGATGAAGACTTATGTTTATTTACATATTCCATAAACTCTTGTATTAGGCCTTTGGACCTGAGTTGTAAAAGACTATGTTTTATCTCTAGAATGAATGTAATAAACGACCTTTGTATCTGTGTACTTCATCTTAAACTGTGGATGCTAGCATTGATCCAGGGACTAGCATTGCAATCACAGGGATCCTTTTACTTTATAAAGGAGGGGTCTAACACCTTTAGACTTTTATTGGCACAATGTATCTAGCACATTCTAAACATCATGATTGATAGTTTCCGAGAAAGCACTTCTTAAACTAGCAAAACTATCATGGTGGGCAAACAGGGAACGTTTACTTCAGGGTACCCATTAATCATGGTTGAGATGCATTCTCACCATATATTCCTATGCTTAGCAATGGATGCTTTTATAAGGGTGTATCAATATACCATTCTAGGGTTTAGGCTCAACGTTGACTCTCTGCTAAGGTTGAAAAGGGCACTCAAGATTCGCAAAGCCAACAGTACAAGAGCGAATAATAAGAGTAGTAGGAATGGTGATCAATCCATCCTGCACCCAAATCATTACCCTGTATGAGGATAGGTGAATCACGTTTTTCTATCACTCGGGCATTCTCACTTGCCTTGAAGAATGTTTCCATGGGCACGAACTAATGCTCTATGTAGACTCCCATGTATTCAATCAACAAAGCTACTACTAAAACTAAGCTATCGATACTTCAACTTTCAGGTTGCGTAATCTACTACATAACATCATTTCAACACTTCTTACTCCCATATCTCTTTTTTTTCATTAGATAAAGCATTCTCCTTCCTAAATGCATTGTGTTGTCAAACCTTCCACTTAACACATCATTATATCTCCAAGGGTTCAAGATAAGGAAGAATAGATTCAATAGGAAAGAACGACTAAGAAAATAATCCTACTTATAACTCTATGAAGCAATCAATGTCACAAACAAGCAAACAATCATAAGGAATCAACACGCAAGCAAACACTTGTATAATAACATTACAGGTGTATAACCTTAGTAGCATATAACCACAAAACAGTTTGAAAGCATTGGGAACAATACTAGAGTAAAACAGAGCAACATATAAGCAATAAACAAAATCTGTCAAAACGGTACAGCAGATTTCACGAATTTTTCTGACCGACTTAAACTCGTCAGAAATTTTAGACAATTTTTGTGCATGTACTACAGGTAATTACGCTCCAGATCCTATGTTTTTAGATTTTTATGAGTTGCCAATAAAATATGAAAAATCGCGCGGTACAACAGGTCAGGCAGAAAACTGCAGCAGTAATCTCACGAATTTCAATCAAATTACACCATTAAAATAATTTTAAAACCACATGAAAACTCCAGCAACTTTAGAGTTTCAAAATAACATATCCTAAACAAGGCATCACACAATATGGTTCAGTACAAACAATCAAGCAACCTATATTGTCATACCACATAAGTTGGTAAGAACAATATGCTAACACGATAGCGATGATCTCCTAAAGAGATAAAATATGGTGGTCCAGACCTACCCAAACTTGGTGAGATATTCATTTATGTCATGTTATTTGTTCTTTACTTGTAGGCCAACTCTCATATAGTGATTTTCTTTATAGAAAACTACTAATAACATTTTTCCATTCTTGTAGTTTTTATGGTAGATCACTTCTTCTACTAATCAAATGAATGGACATCTACAAGTTTGAACAAGGAAAGGTGTTGGAAAATGATAGACAAGGAATACAAGAACTCTAATAAGTATAAAATATGATAGTTCTCCTAACAGAGGTCTTCTATTGCTAATCCATTTCTAAGGTCACGATCCTACAGTCAACACACAGGTCTGATACCATCTTGTAATACCCTCGCCTGATAAGGCTGAGTTCATGTGTATAGTGCCAATCCCTGGATCGGTTCACTGGCACACACAGTATAAAATGATACCAAATATAACTATGCATCATAAATACAACGAATATGATCCAGAATTTACATTATTTATACAAGTACACAGCGGAAAACGAATACAAGGTAAATCTCCATCCTTCAAATGTGCCACAGGCGAACAATTGTTGAGTGGAGTCTCGCGACCTATGAACGATCACTCAGATATGATATAACCTCCAACATGAAATGTTGCAGCCACGAATGGTCAATACATTGAATGTATGGCAAGTAGGCTAAAGTGGTTAACAACAGATCTATCAACTACATGCTTATTTGGCCAAGTGGAGTTCAGGCTCATTTGCATAAAGCAACAGTTTTATCCTAACATTTGTAACAAAGTAGTTTTCCAATACGATAAATAGGACACTCTGGTTCACTCCCAGGTGCACCTACCCAATTAAGTTCACCCAATAAGTTTTAGGTAATTAAGAAATAAGGATGAGTGAGAAATATCATAGCATCAGTATCAGGTCGCTCAAATTGTCCGTAACCGGGGACACGGCTAAGCACTTAGTTTATACACCCTGCAGAGGTTTGTACACTTTACCCATGTGACTTGGCCATCCCAGCTCGTACCACCACTCTCATATTGGGTGATGATAGGGAGAAGTCCAAGAAGGAACCGTTCGGGAAGTAGCTCCCCAATCCCGACGTGCACCGGTCCAACCTACACTATCTACATCTCTGGATACGCGGGTTCGAGTTACCACAACCTACTGAGTTCAACCAACCGCTCATTTCATTATTGGCACATGGTTGCACACGAAAGCTTCCAAACAAAAAAACCAATCATTTCTCAGTGCCCTGGGTGCCTTTCCGCAATGATACCACCAAAAATTATCAATCCCATCACACCCAGGAGATTCATTGATTAATTTGTTTTAGTTTTCGCAAACCAACACATTTAGAAACAACTTCAGTGATGTAACCCAGCCCTCGTTCATCATAGCATGGCTAAGCACATCTACCAACGGTGGCTCATAAACAAGGAATGCTAGGGAATAATATGGTACATAGCATAGCATATACACATCAATTCCTATATATGCAATTCTACAAAAACATCTATAATGCATAGGAAAACAATAGAACATTTATGACCAAGATAGCACCACTTGCCTTTGTTGTAGATGTAGTCGATTAGATAATCCTCACAATTCTCATAGATATAATGGTTGCTCTCGTCATAACCACAATACTTGCAATCATAGTAGTTGAAATCACACACGTTGCACTCCTCGCAATCTATCGATCAAACAATTGCATACAACATAAACAATAGCACATAGAGATCAAACAAATACAACAAATGCATGCATGACAATTTAATAAGTCACAATGGTTGTTACTTTAGTTCTGAACATAGTTAGATTACATGATGCATGTGGAAAGTCATTTAATGCACTAAAGCTTTTATTACTAAAGTTGTATCGATTTAATATGGTGTATACCACTTTAATTGAACTAAATATATTTATGTCGTATTAAATTGTGAACTAGATGCTACTAGATAGAGGTAATGCAATTTAGAGACAGTGGAAATTTGAATCACCTAAAAAGGAGTTATAGATATTTTCTTATGATTAAAACACTATTTCAATGGGTTTAAATATTTCTGTATGAATTTCTGTTTTAACAGTACCAAATAATTTTTCATGCAATTTCTCTGTATAGATATTGTCAATACAAAACCTTAGCACTTGGATTCACCCTAATCGGAGTTATAGATCTTTTTGTATGATTTAAATAGTGTTTAATGGTTTTAAATGATTCATATAGTTTCTGTTGTCTAAAAATCAAACTAAAATTATATCTGTAATCTCCACGGAATTGTGATTTCAGGGACATATTATTTGTAATTTGCTGAATAGTATTTATTTTCTTATGAATTTATTACTCTAAATAAGCCATTAAACCATTTAAATCTTCACGGCAAAACCATACAGTAAAATGCTAAACTAATTGCATATTGATGATCTACATGGAACCAACTTTCCATCGGTATATCATTTATATTTTTGTGACAAGCAATTAATTTACTATGAATTTAATGATTTATAAATCCATTAAAACTAATTAAATTGCTACGGGTTAAATAATCTGCAAAGGATAGATCCAACAAGATTTTATTAAAGTACATAACAGTAGCTTCAATTTGATATATTGTTCATATTTTTCGGCGTTACAGATAATTTCCTATGAATTTATTAACCTAAAAGACCATTAAAACTAATTAAATTACTGCAGTAACCACGTACAGAAAAAGTTGGATCTATACTGATAAGATGATTCTACGTATAATTATCTTCAATTTGATATATTATACGCAATTTTTGGACGTGTGGTATGAATTTCTAATGAATTTTACAAGTTAGATATATAATATACAATTTTAAATTCGAACAGAATATTCCAGGGATCCTTATATAGGGGAGGGGGGCAGCCCAAGGGGGCATGGCCGCCGGCCATGGAGGGTTCCCCCACCTCTCCCTCATTCATGTGGGTGGACACTCCACTCACAAAATGGCCCTTCAATTTTCTCCACTCAAATTCCCATTAAATTTCCACCAAATTTAATGCAAACTCTCATTAAATAAAACTCTTTTGTTTTATTCAGAATTTTGTCAATTACTTTAATGACAAACATTCACAAATAACCCCTTGCTATAATTCTATTTTACATGCATAACCACTTTATGCAATTTCACCCGAAAACCTGTTTCGGTATCTAGTGAAATAAATTCCTGCGCTTGTTCGTTCTTTCGGCATGAAACTTTTGCTCCAATTGGATGTCGGTGTCTCTTAAGTGTGTAACCCTTTGGTTCGTGAATAATGCGGACATGATCGAGACCCCTCTCGGATCAATAATCAGAAGCGGGACCTGGAGACCCATACTGACTCCCACACATTCAACGATGACTTTCTTGTGATCGTCGGAACCTTTTACGCTAGTATCTTAATCCCTTTGTTTCACGATATATTACATGTCCGAGATTCGATCATCAGTATCTCCATACCTAGTTTGATCTCGTTACTGACATGCACTCTTTTCTCGTTCCCGTGATATAACATTCTAGTGATCGAATCACTTGCTTGCAAGCTAATCAATGTGATATCACCGAGAGGGCCCAGAGTATATCTATTCGTCATCGGGATGAAAAAATTCCACTCTCGATCCATGATCCTCAACATAACACTTTATTAGTTCTGAATCCATCTTTATAATCACCCTGTTACGGTGTGACGTTTGATGTTATCAAGAAACTCTTCTAGTGTTAGTGATTGACATGATCTCGTGGTCTAAGGATTAGGATCACTTCGTAAGTTGTTATAGCAATATAAACTCAATGACTTTGATCGTAATGCTATACTTCGGATGAATGTTCATCACACCATTACACTAATGTTCTGATCCCGTTATTAACAACATCCAATGTCCATGATCAGGAAACCTTGATCATCCTGTTAATCAACGAGCTAGTTTATGAGAGAGGCATAACTAGGAACTTTCTATTTGTTTATTAAACACACATGTATTAATGTTTCCGTATTAATACAATTATAGCATGCAAAATAAACATCTATCATATACTTGGAATACACATAGTAAACACTTTATTATTGTCTCTCAGGGCATATTCCCTTCAGTCTCCCACTTGCACTAGAGACAATAATCTAGTTACATAGTGACAAATCTAACACCCATTGACTTCTGGTGTTGATCATGTTTTGCTCTAGGGAGAGTTTTAGTCAACGGATCTGCTACATTGAGATCTGTATGTACTTTACAAATCTTTATATCTCCATCCTTGACATGCTCGCGGATGGAGTGAAACAGGCACTTAATATGCTTGGAATGCTTGTGAGACCTTGGCTCTTTGGCATTGGCAATGGCACCATTGTTGTCACAATAGATCACCATTGGGTCCAACACGTTTGCAACCACTCCTAGTTCGGATATGAACTCCTTCATCCAAACTGCTTCCTGAGCCGCTTCTGAAGCAGCAACATATTCGGCCTCCGTTGTTGATCCCGCCACCACAGGTTGTTTGGAGCTCCTCCAACTAACCGCTCCGCCATTCATGAAAATATGTATCCGGATTGAGACTTAGAGTCATCCGGATCGGTGTCAAAGCTAGCGTCAACATAACACTTAGCGATGAGCTCTTCTTCACCTCCGTATACAAGAAACATATCCTTAGTTCTTCGTAAGTACTTAAGGATATTCTTGACCGCTATCCAGTGTTCCGAACCTGGATCCGATTGGTACCTACTAGTCAAAATAATAGCATGTGCCACATCCGGTCTTGTACATAGCATGGAGTACATTATAGAGCCTATGGCTGAAGCATAGGGGACCTTGTCCATTATCTCTCTTTCTTCCGCCAAAGCCGGAATTTGAGTCTTACTCAATGTCTTGCCTTGCAACATAGGTAAGAACCCCTTCTTACTTCCGTCTATTTTAAACTTCTTTAAAATCTTATCAAGGTATGTACTTTGCGATAGCCCTATTAGGCGTCTAGATCTATCTCTATAGATCTTTATGCCTAATATGTATGACGCTTCACTTAGGTCCTTCATTGAAAATTTGCTGTTTAGATAACTTTTAACACTGTTTAAAAGATCTATATCATTTCCGATCAATAATATGTCATCCACATATAATATCAGAAATGCCACATTGCTCCCACTCACTTTCTTGTAAATACAAGCTTCTCCATAAGTTTGGACAAATCCAAACTCTTTGATCACCTCATCAAAGCAGAGATTCCAACTTCGTGATGCTTGCTTCATTCCATAGATGGATCGCTGAAGCTTGCACACCTTGTTAGCATCCTTAGGATCGACAAAACCCTTTGGTTGTATTATATACAACTCTTCTTCAATATTACCATTGAGAAACGCGGTTTTGACATCCGTCTGCCATATCACATAATCGAAATATGCAGCAATTGCTAACATAATCCTAACTGACTTTAGCATCGCTACGGGAGAGAATGTCTCATTGTAGTCAACTCCTTGAATTTGTCGAAACCCCTTTGCGACAAGTTGAGCTTTATAGACGGTCACATTACCATCAGCATCAGTTTTTCTTTTGAAAATCCATTTATTCTCCATGGCCTTTCGGTCGTGAGGTAATTCCACCAAGTTCCAAACTTGATTTTCATACATGGATTCCATCTTGGATTTCATGTCTTCTAACCATTTGTTGGAATCCGGGCTCATCATTGCTTCTTCATACGTCGCAGGGTCATCATTTTCATCAACCATGAAATTCATGACAGGATTTCCGTATCGCTCGGGAGCTGCACGCGTCCTGCTAGACCTGCGAGGTTCGGTAGTACTCTCTTTCAGAGTTTCATGATCATTATCATTAGTTCCCTCTTCAGCAGGTGAAGCCAACTCAGGAACAACTTCCGGTGCTGCGCTACTCGCCATACTTTGAAGAGAAGGTTCAATAACCTCTTCGAGTTCTACCTTCCGACTACTCACACCTTTCGCGAGAAACTCTTTCTATAGAAAGGATCCATTCTTGGCAACAAAAGCCTTGCCCTCGGATGTGTGATAGAAGGAATACCCAATAGTTTCCTTAGGGTATCCTATGAAGACGCATTTTTCCGCTTTGGGTTCGAGTTTATCCGGTTGAAGTTTCTTCACATAAACATCGCATCCCCAAACTTTAAGAAATGACAGCTTAGGTTTGTTTGCAAACCACAATTCATCCGGTGTCTTTTCAATGGATTTAGATGGTGCCCGATTTAAAGTGAATGCAGCAGTTTCTAGTGCATAACCCCAAAATGACAACGGCAAGTCCGTCAGAGACATCATAGATCGAACCATATCTAATAAAGTATGATTACGACATTCCGACACACCATTTCTCTGTGGTGTTCCGGCAGGTGTGAGTTGTGAAACAATTCCACACCCTTTCATGTGAGTGCTAAACTCGTAACTTAGATACTCACCTCCACGGTCGGACCGTAGAAATTTGATCTTTCTATTACGATGACTTTCCACTTCATTCTGAAATTCCTTGAACTTTTCAAAGGTTTCAAATTTGTGTTTCATCAAGTAGATATAACTGTATCTACTCAAATCATCCGTGAAAGTAACAAAATAACGATATCCACCTCGCGCTGACACACTCATTGGACCACATACATCAGAATGTATGATTTCCAATAAATCTGTCGCTCGTTCCATTGAACCGGAAAACATCATTCTAGTCATCTTACCCATAAGGCATGTCTCACATGTATCAAATGATTCAAAATCAAGTGATTCCAAAAGTCCATCTGAATGGAGCTTCTTCATGCGTTTAACGCCAATATGACCTAGACGGCAGTGCCACATATATGCGGATATATCATCATTAAGTTTAATCCTTTTAGCATCAACATTATGAATATGTGTAACATTATCATCGAGATCTAATAGAAATAAACCATTCATCATCGGTGCATGACCATAAAAGATTTCATTCATATAAATAGAACAACCATTGTTCTTGGATTTAAATGAATAACCACTTCGCATCAAACACGATCCAGATACAATGTTCATGCTTAGTGCAGGCACCAGATAACAATTATTCAAGTTTATAACTAATCCCGACGGCAAATGGAGAGGCAGCGTTCCGACGGCGATCACATCAACGCTTGATCCATTGCCGACACGCATCTTGACCTCCCCCCTTGCTAGCGGTCACTTGTTCCGTGTAACATCCCAAAAATATCAAACTTAGATCATCAAAACACTAATCATCAAGATTAGGGTTAACAAAAACTTTTCTAAATAAAATCATGAATGCATGCATATGTGTATGCATGGATTTTTAATTTCTTTAAAAACCACCTTGTTTGTGTGATCCATTGCTTGTAAAATGTTTCTTAGGTGAAAAGAACATCATCTAAAACATTTCCCACACTTTTCTTAAAGACAAGTAAATCAAAACAAATATATTAAGTGAATGGTCATTTTGGCCAATTTAACTCCCATGCCTACTTTGGCTGTCTCAAACTTTCAAAACCTAACAGAAACTTTTCTGGATCTTTGCACCCCTTGGTTGTACTCATAACAAAGTATCAAGGCCCACCTTGTGATCATCCAGAAACTTTCAAATGCATAGTTTAAATGACAATTCAAAATTGAATCTTCTTCATATGGGAAGATCCCACTTTTCCAAAACCCACTCAAACAAGCTCAACTTTCAAAACCCAAGCATCTGCAGACTCACCAACACCAATCTAGCAAACCCACCAAAATTCATTTCAAAATTCAAAACTTGATTTCATGCGGCCATTTCATCAAACAGGTTGTAGACACAAATCAAACAAAACATCAAACACTACAGTGTGCAGTGATTCTTGCCTAACTTGTTCCCTAGTTAGCTCACACACAACCCAGTAGATCATCTAGAAAGATTAGCCCAACACTAGCACCCCTGTGAGCTTGCCATTGTCATTAATGGTGAATTGTGCGCACACACGATCACCACCGACCCAGGAGACCGCCAGACATCCCCATTAGCAGCCCCGTGCCATACAGCCACCGCCCGCCGTCGAAGACGCCGCCTCTGCCGCGCAGAGCACCGGCCGTTCCAGACCAAACCACACCGCCCCATGGCTCGCGACCATGTCGTTGAGCATCGCCAGGAGACACAGCACCGTCCCCTACTCTTGCCCATGCCATTAGCTGCCTGTAACGTCGCCCCCGACGAGCTCACCGTGCGCCCCGACGGTCCCCTCGCTCGACTATAAATAGAGGCCACCCCCGCACGATTTCTTCACACCATCTCACTCCCCTCTCCTCACTGACCGTGACACACCATTCTCAGAGCAAGGCGAGCACCACCTCGCCGGAATTTCACTAGAGCCTGCCACTGCCGGAGAAGAAGGGAGCCAGCGATTGGAGCCGCCCCAGGAGAAGCCACCGGTACCAGGAGGTTCGCCGTCGTCGACTTCGTCGTTTGCCCGCATCACCGACCCTCGCCCGTACCCCGGTGAGCCCCCAGCACCCCCACTGGCCGTGCTAGGTTTCGTTCTCGCCGTAGCTGTCTCGCGTCGACGATGACCCTCAGCCGTTAGATTAGAACTAGATCGAACGATCCACGTTGCCCCATACCGCTTCGCCCAGCCCCGTGTCACTGACGAGTGGGGACACCCACTTAAGCAGCCCGCGGGAGCCCTATGCTTAGCAGGCCGGCCCGTTAGAATTTCCCGCGCAGCCCAGCAATTCAAATTAAACCTTTTCTTTTTAATTTCAAACACACTTCTGTACCCAACTTCAAAAATCAACCCAGATCGATTCAGTGCACCAAATTGGATGAAACCAATTTTTTTGGAAAGGTCTGTGAATGCTTAAAGCAAGCCCGTTGGATTCAAGTCATTTGGATCTGTAGATCACCCATAGCAAAAATAACAAGGCAGAAGCTTTTCTGCATTCAAACATTTTTCAAATTTAAACCTTAAAAGCTTTTGAGTTGATTCCAACTCTCAAAAATCACATTTAACCATACCTTTCAGAATATATAAAAATATATAGGTTTACTTGCAGAAATAATGTTCAAGTAATAAAAGAATGCTTCATAAGCATTTCTAGCCACTTTAATTAATTAAAATAAAAGGGTAAAACCTTATTAAATTGTGACACCACTTCAAATCACATTCCCATGGACTACAATATGTGGTGATGACATGTGTCAACATGATCCCATAGTTGGTTTGGAGAATATTAAATCTTAAGTAGTTTTCAATGAGTAGAAATTACTTTTCTAAAAATAAATAAAAGGTTTAAACCAAGCTTTAACCTTGTAATGTTAGAGATGATGCTAGATCATCTATAGGACCCTTGTGTGTGATGATTGCAAGTAGTTAAGTATTGTTTGGTGATTGTGTACCTCGTATTTATTCATAGACGCTAGTACCGACCAAGGATACGAGGAGGAAGCCGAGGAGAACTTCAACCACTGCTCTGCACAAGGCAAGCTTATATTGACACTGATGCAAGCTAGTAACTATGCAAGCTGATACTATACCAATGCAAGCCTAATACTACTAGTGTATATGCAAGCTAACCCTTGCCAGATACCCTACTGTTGCCACAAACCCATACTTGTGATATGACTACTATATGCCTTAAGCATATGTGATCATACCCACTTGATAAACCAATCCTAGTGTTATGTGCAAGCTTCTTATTTTATTTCTTTATCAAAGCTTACTTAGAGTCTACCTAAGAGTTTGGTAGATACCAGACAGTTGTGCTGAAGGTTGCATAAAGAGCATAAAATTTGGCCTAAGCTAGAAACCTTGATATCAGCCTAAGATATAATGTTGGACTTAGTGAAACTCCGCTAGTTACCACCCCTCATTAGTACCACCCCCACCTGTAGATGCTAGTGCTAAGCATAAAACTTGATAAACTTTTAGATGGGAATACTTGGTGGAAAAATGGTTATGAAAACCTTAGAATGATGGATCATTCTGTTGAAATGATTTGAACATGTGTTTCCAAACACAGCATGATTTTGGTGATGAAAATGTTGAGGCATGAGCCTTAGCCCCTTTGTAAAACTGATGGCTGTCTGGATGCGATACCATTCCAATTTTATCGTACAACCACAATACCCGAAGGTTGGGTAGGGCTTGACTGGAAACATATATACCTTAGTATTAGTTCCCTCCCGGCCAAGGTCTTAGCTGAGGCTACCTTGTGAAGATTGTCCACCTGTGCAGTACCCAAGATGACAGTGGTCATGGTTGGGAGGCCAAAATCATAGGAGAGGTACTTATACTAGGGCGTGTAATCGAAAGGTTAGGATTGATTATCCGCATACTGAGTATGGTGGATTCAGGATTTGTTCCTGACGGATGTATCGAATGTTGTGGTGAAAGTGTACAATCTCTGCAGAGTGTCAAACTATTCGAATAGCCGCGTCCGTGGTTATGGACAGTTGGAGTGGCCATACTGTTCCCCCGTTAGACTTTTCAAAATGACTTGTGAAACGAATTGAGACTTTGACTTGACCACAACGGAGTTGTGACCTGAATTACAAGATCCCATTTAGGAGTTATAAAATTGTGACCCGCTTTGGAACTTAGTAGAGATAAACCTGGCTTTTTGCAAAACAACCCTAGAGCCTAGTGTCCTATTATCCAAAAACCCCCTTACTTGTTAGTATTAGTTTGCGAGTACTTAAAGAGTACTCATGGCTTTGTCCCTGGCTATTCCCATGGCCAGACTATGAAGAGGAGTACCTGGAAGATGGACCCCAGGAAGGTTACGACAACTAGGATCATCTCCCATCGTCAGCATTGCCTGTGACCCCGAAGGTGGAGCTTCGCCTACGCTACCGTTATTATTACGTATTCTGCTTCTTGATGTGTATTGAGAACTGGATCATGAGATCCCTATTCGTGTAAGAACTTATGTATCGTTTGTAATGGATGAAGTACTATGGTATCCAATTCTGTTATGTCTCGCAAAAATGGTAATCCTGGGATTGCGATGTATGGCATAACAGGCATCTAGGATTGAAAAATCCGGGTGTTGACAAGTTGGTATAAGAGCCATCCTGACCATAGGAGACCCTAGTTAGATTGGACGTTGAACCAAAAACTTAGTTTCAAAACCAAAGAATAAAAAAAATATTTACGAAAACTTATTCTCATTCTTACCTCTTTAATTCCTTAATAAAACTTCATGTTCCTCAAAAACTCTTGCAAAATAGATAAAATTTTGACACACTTGATCACTCTGCTAATCTACTCATCCTCTATTTTTATAGATGGACGTGAAGTACAGCAAGTTTTATCAGTTGGGGAATGGAGGAGACCTTATCTTTGAGAGGGATCTGGATCAGCTTTCGGAACTTCTGGAGCGTCCACACCCCGAGTTCTTCGGAGCTCAGCTGAATGATCAAGGAGGAGAAGATCTGCAGTGGCTAATTGTTGCAAGTCTCCGAGGAAAGATTGAACCTCCCACTGCGGAGGGAATTCAGTTTACCTTGAGGGAAAACAACTGGCTCGATGGACTTGCCAGAGCAATGCAGGAAGCTCTTTCCCGTCTATGTGGGCAGAGCATCAATCAGATCAAGGGTACTCACTTTGAGTTTTTCCCAAGACGTGATGCGAATGGCCAACCACTGGAAGCCCCATACCACCCCGAGCTAAAGACTCAATTGGACCACCTTAGCTTCATGATGTATGATCGTCAGCAGGAGTTGGACAACTGCCGTGACTATTGCAACCACAAGTTTGCCATCATCAAGACGAAGGACCAGACCATAGCCATGCTAGCAAAGGATCGCAAGTCTCGCCGCCGTTAGCTTAACAAGAAGGAGCGCATTATTGCCCGTCTTCGCCACCGCATCTCATCTCTGGAAGAAACCATCCACGAGAGAGACATGCAGTTAGAGGAAAGGGAAAATGCAGGAGAGGATCTTCGTGGAGACCCTTACTCCTATCTCAGCGATGACGACGATTTTCTGGAGGATCAGGCCATGGACTTCTTCACCGATGAGGATGATTTCTCCTTCATCGATGATCCTGAAGATGATGAAGCCACAAACTCCGAGGAGTAGTAGCACTGAGCACTAGCATAGTGAGTAGTAGTCAGTCCCACTGTATCATAGTTTCCAGAATGGTTCTTAAAACCATCTATTTTTCCTTGTTGTGGTGTGTGTTGTACTGTGTGCTATGAATGAATGAAAGAGCAAGTTGCCAGAAAAACCCGAGTCAAACTCTAAAAACTTTTCAAAAACCCAAAACCTTAGAAATTTCCCTCTTTTCTCATAATCTACATCAATCTTCAGATGCCACGTGGAGGAAGTGGTTCATCCCCGGACCCGATGTTGCAGATCCTGCAAATGTTGACTTCTGACCGCGAAGCTGAAAGAGCGGAACGTCAAGCCAACCTAGCCACTCTGCAACAGATAGCCCAACTAGCCCATAACAACCAAGGCCATGGAAATCAGGACAACCATGGATCTAAGCTCAAGAATTTCCAGAATACCAACCCACCCGTTTTCACCAAGTCAGAAGAACCCCTAGATGCCGATGATTGGCTGCAAACCATGGAAAATAACTTAGAAGTAGCCGGAGTCGAAGCCAACGAGAAAGTCCTATTCGCCACCCATTATCTAGCCGGAGATGCCAGGGCATGGTGGAACAGTGTTCGTGCAATGACCGGAGGCCAGCTGATGACCTGGGAGGAATTCAAGGTCAAGTTTAGCAGAACCCATGTGTCGCCAGGTTTGATCAAGAGAATGAGAGACGAGTTCAGAGAGTTGAAGCAAGGAAGGATGACTGTAGTGGAATACCGTGACAATTTTTTGTCATTAGCTAGGTATGCCCCGGACGAGATAGACACCGAAGCCAAGAAGAAAGAAAGATTCCTGAATGGTCTGCATGACGAGATGCAGACAGTATTAGTCAATATCCCCTTTGTTGATATTGAATCCCTTGTCGACTCTGCTATCCAGATGGAAGGAAAGATCAACCAGGCCAATGAGAACCGCAAGCGTCGCATGATGCATCAACCAGGAACCCATCAGACCCCAAAGTATCGCCCCAACCCATCTCCAGGATTTGCCCCAAGAACCAACAGACCCCCTATGACCCGTCCAACTTATCCCAACCGTGGAAACCCTAGACCCGGAGGAAATCACAACAACCCCGGCAACTCTAACAATTTCACCCGTGCCCCACCCAAGTTCAACACCAACAATGCTACCGCCAACCCTAACACTGCCCCGAGGACTGGAAGCAATGCTGTGCCTGTCGCAGCTAAGGACAAGTCACAAGTGACCTGTTATGACTGTGGAAATAAAGGCCACTATTCTAACGAGTGCCCCAACAAGAAGAATGCTACAGCCCCTAATGCCAATGCCCCAGCTCAGCAGCAGCGTCGTGTCCAGCCAGGGAGAAGATGACCGTCTTTTTCCCCAGGGAGAAGATGACCGTCTTTTTCCCGAGGGAGAAGATTACCGTCTTTTTCCCGAGGGAGAAGATGACCGTCTTTTTCCCCAGGGAGAAGAGTGCACCAACAATTTCCCCAGGGAATTCACTCAACCGCAATGGCCGTCTTTTTCTCATGCATGCTGAAGAAGCTCAGGAAGCGCCAGACGTCGTGCTGGGTATATTTTCTGTTAATTCAGTACTTGCAAGAGTGTTTGTTTGATTCTGGTGCATCACATTCATTTGTCACCGAAGAATTTGCCTGCACTAGTAAAATCCAACCAACCAAATTGAAGCATGTGATGATTGTACAAATTCCCGGATCAACCACCAAGGCTAGGCAAATTTGCAAGGCCGTCCCTATCCGAATCCATGGCATAGATTTTTATGCTAATCTAATAGTACTCGGAACTAAAGGTTTGGAAGTAGTACTAGGAATGGATTGGATGTCCAAACATAAAGGATTGATTGACTGTGCCAAGAAAGCCATCACCATGACCAGTACCACCGGAATATCAGTTGAACATATATCTGAAACCTTACCTCGCCAATTCAAGTGTAACAAGAGTCTAGCCCAACCTACCATTGACCAAGTTCGGATCTTCTGCGAATACCCCGATGTATTTCCAGATGTTTTGCCCGGTATGCCCCCAGATCGGGATATCGAGTTTATCATCAAACTAATCCCTGGAACAGGACCCATAGCCCAGAGACCCTATAGTATGAACCCGTCAGAACTAGAAGAGCTGAAGAAGCAACTGGATTCCATGTTGGAAATCGGATTGATTCAACCAAGTGCGTCCCCATGGAGATCACCTGTCTTGTTTGTGGACAAGAAGGATGGAGGTAACCGTTTGTGTACGGATTATCGAAAGTTGAATGATGTCACCATCAAGAACAAGTACCCCTTGTTTAAGATAGAAGATTTGTTTGATCAGTTGACCGGTGCCCAGGTGCTTTCTAAGATTGATCTTAGGAATGGCTATCATCAACTCAAGATTCGTGTAGAGGATATCCCAAAGACTGCCTTTACCACCAGATATGGATTGTATGAGTATACAGTCATGTCTTTTGGATTAACCAATGCCCCCGCTTATTTCATGAATCTCATGAATAAGATTTTTATGGACTTCCTGGATAAGTTTGTCGTTGTTTTCATCGATGACATTCTGATTTATTCCAAATCAGAAGAAGAACATGAGCTACACCTAAGGACCATTCTTGGAACCCTTAGAGAGCATCATGTATGCAAAATTTAGCAAATGTGAATTCTGGTTACAGGAAGTAGGATTCCTCGGTCACATTGTATCAGCCGGAGGAATTGCCATTGACCCTGCCAAAGTGAAAGATGTAGAAGGTTGGCAAGCCCCAACCACTCGAACCCAAGTTCGTGCTTTTCTCGGATTGGCGGGATATTACCGCAAATTCGTAGAAGGATTCTCTAGTATCGCCAGACCCATGACCCAATTGCTGAAGAAGGACAAGAAGTTTGAATGGACCGACAAATGTGAAGCGAGTTTTCAAGAACTCAAAAGGAGATTGATTTCAGCCCCAATCTTGATCATGTCGGATATCACGAAGCCCTTCGATGTGTATTGTGACGCATCCAAGATTGGTCTCGGATGTGTGCTAATGCAAGAAGGCAAAGTTATCTCTTATCTCTCACGGCAATTGAAGCAACACGAGCAAAATTACCCAACCCATGACCTCGAACTCGCAGCCATAGTTCTAGCCCTAAAGACATGGAGACATTACCTGATGGGAAATCGTTGTGAGATTTATTCAGATCACAAGAGCCTAAAGTATATATTCACTCAGAAGGAGCTGAATATGAGGCAGATAAGATGGATTGAGCTAATCAAGGATTACGACCTAGACATTCACTATCACCCTGGTAAAGCCAATGTGGTAGCAGATGCCCTTAGCAGATTGCCGTGCCGCTTGAACTCCATGATTTTGAAGGAGCAACCAAGTTTGCACAAAGAGATGGAAAATTTTCGAATGGAATTAGTAAGTGAAGGATTTTTGGCTAGCGTAGAACTTCAGCCCACTTTGATCAGTCAGATTAAAGAGGCGCAGAAAGGAAATGCTAGTATCGACAGAATCAAGCGTCGTATCGGTACAGGCAAAGTACCCGGATTTACCGAGGACGAAGGAGTTCTGTGGTACAAAGGACGCCTTTGTGTACCATCAGATTCTGAGTTGAAAGAAGTTATCTTGAAGGAGGCTCATGATACTCTTTATTCTATCCATCCCGGAGGAACTAAGATGTATCAAGATTTGAAAGAGCAATTTTGGTGGCATAAGATGAAGAGAGAAATCGGAAGCTATATCGCCAAGTGTGATATATGTCATCGAGTCAAGGCAGGACATCAAAGACCCGCTGGATTGTTGCAACCTTTGCAAATTCCGGAATGGAAATGGGATTCTGTAGGAATGGACTTTATCACTGGACTACCTACTTCTAGTAGGGGAAATGACTCTATTTGGGTCATAGTGGACAGATTGTCCAAAGTCGCCCATTTCTTGCCCGTCAAAACCACCTATCAGAGTTCGAAGCTAGCAGAGTTGTACGTCGCTAGAATCGTTAGTTTGCACGGAGTCTCCAAGAACATTGTATCGGATCGAGGAACTCAGTTTACCTCGAGATTCTGGAAGAAAGTCCAAGAAGGTTTAGGAACTCGCCTAGATTTCAGTACCACGTATCACCCTCAGACCGATGGAGAAACGGAGCGAGTAAACCAAATACTCGAAGATATGTTGAGAGCATGTGTGTTAGAATATGGATCCAAGTGGGAAGACTGTCTGCCGTTTGCAGAATTTTCATACAACAACAGTTACCAAGCCAGTTTGCAAATGGCCCCATTTGAATTCATGTACGGAAGAAAGTTCCGCACCCCTTTGAACTGGTCGGAAGTAGGAGAGAGTCAGATTTTCGGACTCGACATCCTACGAGAAGCAGAAGAGAAGGTTCACAAGATTCGTGAGCACCTCAAGACTGCCAAATCCCGACAAAAGAGTTACGCCGACAAGAGACATCGAGACCTCGCCTTCAACATCGGAGATTTTGTTTATCTGAAAGTGTCGCCATTGAAGGGAATGCAGCGTTTCCAACTCAAAGGAAAGTTAGCCCCCAGATATATCGGACCTTTCAAAATTTTGAACCGTCGAGGAGAAGTATTTTATCAACTGGAACTACCTGAAGAGATGTCAGTTGTGCACAATGTGTTCCATATCTCGTTACCTCGCAAGTGTCTCGAAGTCCCCGAGAAGACCGAAGTGTTCAAGAATATCGATCACCAGACCATAGAGATCAACGATGACCTAACCTATCCTGAAGTACCCATCCGTATAGTGGAAGAAGCCTTTCGAACCACCAGAACCCGAAGCATCAAATTTCTCAAGATTCAGTGGAGCAACCACACAGAAGAGGAAGCTACCTGGGAACGCGAAGATCACATCAGGACGGAGTTTCCAGATCTCTTCAAATCCTAGGTAATCTTTTCGTCCTTTTTCAAATCTCGAGACGAGATTTTGTTTAAGGGGGGAAGGTTTGTAACATCCCAAAAATATCAAAATTAGATCATCAAAACAATAATCATCAAGATTAGGGTTAACAAAAACTTTTCTAAATAAAATCATGAATGCATGCATATGTGTATGCATGGATTTTTAATTTCTTTAAAAACCACCTTGTTTGTGTGATCCATTGCTTGTAATATGTTTCTTAGGTGAGAAGAACATCATCTAAAACATTTCCCACACTTTTCTTAAAGACAAGTAAATCAAAACAAATATATTAAGTGAATGGTCATTTTGGCCAATTTAACTCCCATGCCTACTTTGGCTGTCTCAAACATTCAAAACCTAACAGAAACTTTTCTGGATCTTTGCACCCCTTGATTGTACTCATAAAAAAGTATCAAGTCCCACCTTGTGATCATCCAGAAACTTTCAAATGCATAGTTTAAATGACAATTCAAAATTGAATCTTCTTCATATGGGAAGATCCCACTTTTCCAAAACCCACTCAAACAAGCTCAACTTTCAAAACCCAAGCATCTGTAGACTCACCAGCACCAATCTAGCAAACCCACCAAAATTCATTTCAAAATTCAAAACTTGATTTCATGCGGCCATTTCATCAAACAGGTTGCAGACACAAATCAAACAAAACATCAAACACTATAGTGTGCAGTGATTCTTGCCTAACTTGTTCCCAAGTTAGCTCACACACAACCCAGTAGATCATCTAGAAAGATTAGCCCAACACTAGCACCCCTGTGAGCTTGCCATTGTCATTAATGGTGAACAGCCGAGCACCTCAATGCCACCCATAGTCGACAGCAGGCTAGAGGAAGAACTAGCCGTGCCAACCTTGTCTGGGAGGCAGCCCACCGTCCATCGCCACTGCCTGTCCCAGCCGCGAGCGTTGCCAAGCCCTGGACCACGCGCACAAGCCGCGCCCAGACCATGACGAGTGTGCGCCAACCTCGACCAGCATCCACAGACCGCGCGCCGCCCTCACCGCGCGCACACACGATCACCACCGACCCAGGAGACCGCCAGACATCCCCATTAGCAGCCCCGTGCCATACAGCCACCGCCCGCCGTCGAAGAAGCCGCCTCTGCCGCGCAGAGCACCGGCCGTTCCAGACCAAACCACACCGCCCCATGCCTCGCGACCATGTCGTTGAGCATCGCGAGGAGACACAGCACCGTCCCCTACCCTTGCCCATGCCATTAGCTGCCTGTAACGTCGCCCCCGACGAGCTCACCGTGCGCCCCGACGGTCCCCTCGCTCGACTATAAATAGAGGCCACCCCCGCACGATTTCTTCACACCATCTCACTCCCCTCTCCTCACTGACCGTGCCACACCATTCTCAGAGCAAGGCGAGCACCACCTCGCCCGAATTTCACTGGAGCCTGCCGCTGCCGGAGAAGAAGGGAGCCAGCGATTGGAGCTGCCCCAGGAGAAGCCACCGGTACCAGGAGGTTCGCTGTCGTCGACTTCGTCGTTCGCCCGCCTCACCGACCCTCGCCCGTACCCCGGTGAGCCCCCAGCACCCCCCACTGGCCGTGCTAGGTTTCATTCTCGCCGGAGCTGTCTCGCGTCGACGATGACCCTCAGTCGTTAGATTAGAACTAGATCGAACGATCCACGTTGCCCCATACCGCTTCGCCCAGCCCCGTCTCACTGACGAGTGGGGACACCCACTTAAGCAGCCCGCGGGAGCCCTGTGCTTAGCAGGACGGCCCGTTAGAATTTTCCGCGCAGCCCAGCAATTCAAATTAAACCTTTTCTTTTTAATTTCAAACACACTTCTGTACCCAACTTCAAAAATCAACCCAGATCGATTCATTGCACCAAATTGGATGAAACCAATTTTGTTGGAAAGGTCTGTGAATTCTTAATCCAAGCCCGTTGGATTCAAGTCATTTGGATCTGTAGATCACCCATAGAAAAAATAACAAGGCAGAAGCTTTTCTGCATTCAAACATTTTTCAAATTTAAACCTTAAAAGCTTTTGAGTTGATTCCAACTCTCAAAAATCACATTTAACCATACCTTTCAGAATATATAAAAATATATAGGTTTACTTGCAGAAATAATGTTCAAGTAATAAAAGAATGCTTCATAAGCATTTCTAGCCACTTTAATTAATTAAAATAAAAGGGTAAAACCTTATTTAATTGTGACACCACTTTAAATCACATTCCCATGGACTACAATATGTGGTGATGACATGTGTCAACATGATCCCATATTTGGTTTGGAGAATATTAATCTTAAGTAGTTTTCAATGAGTAGAAATTACTTTTCTAAAAATAAATAAAAGGTTTAAACCAAGCTTTAACCTTGTAATGTTAGAGATGATGCTAGATCATCTATAGGACCCTTGTGTGTGATGATTGCAAGTAGTTAAGTATTGTTTGGTGATTGTGTACCTCGTATTTATTCATAGACGCTAGTACCGACCAAGGATACGAGGAGGAAGGAGGATACTACGAAGAGGAAGCCGAGGAGAACTTCAACCACTGCTCTGCACAAGGCAAGCTTATATTGACACTGATGCAAGCTAGTAACTATGCAAGCTGATACTATACCAATGCAAGCCTAATACTACTAGTGTATATGCAAGCTAACCCTTGCTAGATACCCTACTGTTGCCACAAACCCATACTTGTGATATGACTACTATATGCCTTAAGCATATGTGATCATACCCACTTGATAAACCAATCCTAGTGTTATGTGCAAGCTTCTTATTTTATTTCTTTATCAAAGCATACTTAGAGTCTACCTAAGAGTTTGGTAGATACCAGACAGTTGTGCTGAAGGTTGCATAAAGAGCATAAAATTTGGCCTAAGCTAGAAACCTTGATATCAGCCTAAGATATAATGTTGGACTTAGTGAAACTCCGCTAGTTACCACCCCTCATTAGTACCACCCCCACCTGTAGATGCTAGTGCTAAGCATAAAACTTGATAAACTTTTAGATGGGAATACTTGGTGGAAAAATGGTTATGAAAACCTTAGAATGATGGATCATTCTGTTGAAATGATTTGGACATGTGTTTCCAAACACTGCATGATTTTGGTGATGAAAATGTTGAGGCATGAGCCTTAGCCCCTTTGTAAAACTGATGGTTGTCTGGATGCGATACCATTCCAATTTTATCGTACAACCACAATACCCGAAGATTGGGTAGGGATTGACTGGAAACATATATACCTTAGTATTAGTTCCCTCCCGGCCAAGGTCTTAGCTGAGGCTACCTTGTGAAGATTGTCCACCTGTGCAGTACCCAAGATGACAGTGGTCATGGTTGGGAGGCCAAACTCACAGGAGAGGTACTTATACTAGGGCGTGTAATCGAAAGGTTAGGATTGATTATCCGCATACTGAGTATGGTGAATTCAGGATTTGTTCCTGACGGATGTATCGAATGTTGTGGTGAAAGTGTACAATCTCTGCAGAGTGTCAAACTATTCGAATAGCCGCGTCCGTGGTTATGGACAGTTGGAGTGGCCATACTGTTCCCCCGTCAGACTTTTCAAAATGACTGGTGAAACGAATTGAGACTTTGACTTGACCACAATAGAGTTGTGATCTGAATTACAAGATCCCATTTAGGAGTTATAAAATTGTGACCAGCTTTGGAACTTAGTAGAGATAAACCTGGCTTTTTGCAAAACAACCCTAGAGCCTAGTGTCCTATTATCCAAAAACCCCCTTACTTGTTAGTATTAGTTTGCGAGTACTTAAATAGTACTCATGGCTTTGTCCCTGGCTATTCCCATGGACAGACTATGAAGAGGAGTACCTGGAAGATGGACCCCAGGAAGGTTACGACAACTAGGATCATCTCCCATCGTCAGCATTGCCTGTGACCCCGAAGATGGAGTTTCGCCTACGCTACCGTTATTATTACGTATTCCGCTGCTTGATGTGTATTGAGAACTGGATCATGAGATCCCTATTCATGTAAGAAATTATGTATCATTTGTAATGGATGAAGTACTATGGTATCCAATTCTGTTATGTCTCGCAAAAATGGTAATCCTGGGATTGCGATGTATGGCATAACATGCATCTAGGATTGAAAAATCCGGGTGTTGACATTCCGCAGCCCGTGATTCGAGTTACAAATATTAGCAACTGAACCGGTATCAAATACCCAGGTGCTACTGCGAGCACTAGTCAAGTACACATCAATAACATGTATATCATATATACCTTTGTTTGCCTTGCCGGCCTTCTTGTCTGCCAAATACTTGGGGCAGTTGCGCTTCCAGTGGCCAGTCCCCTTACAATAGTAGCACTCGGTATCAGACTTAGGTCCAACTCGGGGTTTCTTTTCAGGCACGGCAACAGGCTTGCCGCCCTTACCTCCCTTCCGTTTTCCCTTCTTGTCTTTCTTGAAACCAGTGTTCCTATTGATCATCAACACTTGATGTTCCTTTTTGATCTCCACTTCTGCAGTTTTAAGCATTGACAGAAGCTCGGGGAGAGACTTCTTCATGTCTTGCATATTATAGTTCATCACAAACCTCTTATAGCTAGGTGGCAGAGACTGCAGAACACGATGGATGCCTAAGTCAATGGGAATCATTATTCCCAAGGACACAAGCTTATCGGCGTAACCCGACATCTTGAGTACATGCTCACTAACGGAGTTGTGCTCTTCCATCATGCAGCTAAAGAACTTTTCTGAAGCATTGTAGCTCTCTACAGCAGCATGTGTGTCGAAAATCATTTTCAACTCACCCATTGTATCAAAAGCATAGTCGTTTTCGAAATGCTTTCGAAGTTCCGGCTCTAGCCCATACAATATGTCGCAATGAACTAAGTTGTGGTACTCCTGACGAGTTTGATAGACATTCTTCTCCTCGTCAGGGGCATCCTCAAAAGGTGGGGGGCCTAGCACGTATTGCTTTTGTGCAGCAGAGAGGAGAATCCTCAAATTCATGGCCCATTCGGTAAAGTTGCTACCGTTCGTTGCAAGTTTCTCTTTCTCCATGAACACATTGAAATTAAAAGCAGGTGGTGCCATCTACAACAGAATTTGTAAAGTTTAGACTAAGTGTATGATAGATTGAGTTCAACTAATCCATATTACGAATGAACTCCCACTCAAAAACGACATCCCTCGTGCCTTTTTGGTGATTACATGAACCAAATCTACTATACCAAGTCCGATCATCACGTGAGTCGGTATAGCTTCAAAGGCGAGCATCAAATGGGCATCATATCTACTATATGACTCATGATTAACCTTTAGGTCCATGTTCCATGGCCATGTCTGTACATGCTAGGCTCTCCAAGTTAGAACCTTAGTATTCGCGTGTGTAACTATTTTACACCCGAAATATGGTCGTGGATCCAAGAACACCCTATCATCACGTGATGTCTTGGAGCGACGAAAAAATAATCGGTGCATACTAAAGGAAGAACACATTCTTATCTTGATATTTAAATGAGGGATCATCTTATTATGCTAACAAAGCGCTAAACAAGCAATATAAGATGCCGTCACATCACATGTTTATTAGTGAAATGATATGGTTCCCGCATATGATCTCTATCATGTGCATCATGGTATGATCACTATCATACCTATATGTGTAAGTCCAAGGTCTATGGAGATTACACGTTATGTATGTTGTAAGAGTATCATCTCATACTTCTACTTTCAACATCACCATATCATAACACTAGCCCAGCAACAATCTAAACTAGACGCCTCTAATTTATCCATTGCAAGTTTTACGTGGCTTAGGGCTTTCGAGATAGAACCGTTCTTACCTACAAACATGAACCACAATGAGGATAACCAAATTGTTGACAACTCGTTGCAAAATAGATATTGACTATAGTAGGAGAGACAGACACCCGCTAGCCACTTATGCAAACTAGTTGCATGTCAAGCGTGGAACAGGTCTCATGTGCGAGGACATGTAAAGTTTGTCCGGGCTGCTTCATCCCACTATGCCACCAATATCCAAAATTACAACTAAGGAGCAACAACATGATCATCATCGCCCACATACTCATATGTGTACTACCCGTGTAAAGCATCTACGCATAGATCCGGATCTGATACCACTGTAGGGTTCACAGCATAGAAAACAAAAAATTTCCTACGATGTGAACTATGTACCAAGATCTATCTATTAGATACAAACAACGGGCGGATGTATATCCGTAGAGAACATACCCTTGAAGACCGACAAAGCTTAACAAGTTCAACTCGTGGTTGATGTAGACGATCTCTTGCCAATCTCAAGATCGAGAGGAAGTCCTAGCGCCGCAAATCAGCAGCGCATCCGTGCTCGCACACACGTTCGAGGCACCGAGCAACCTCCGCCTCCTCGCTCCAGCGATGCAGCAGAAGCACAACTGTTTCTTGCCGAATATCCACCGGGAACATGTATCTCGCTAGTCCGAGACCATGGGGGATAAATTCTAGAGGGGGAGAGAGATCCCTCACGAGGAGGTGTAAGTGAGAAGTGAGGAGAGGGGGGCAGCCCAAGGGGGCATGGCCGCCGGCCATGGAGGATGCCCCCACCTCTCCCTCATTCATGTGGGTGGACACTCCACTCACAAAATGGCCATTCAATTTTCTCCACTCAAAAACCCACTCAAATTCCCATTAAATTTACACCAAATTTAATGCAAACTCTCATTAAATAAAACACTTTTATTTTATTCAGAATTTTGTCAATTACTTTAATCAAAAACATTCACAAATAACCCCTTGCTAGAATTCTATTTCACATGCATAACCACTTTATGCAATTTCACCCGAAAACCTGTTTCGGTATCTAGTGAAATAAATTCCTGCGCTTGTTCATTCTTTCGGCATGAAACTTTTGCTCCAATTGGATGTCGGTGTCTCTTAAGTGTGTCACCCTACGGTTCGTGAATAATGCGGACATGATCGAGACCCCTCTCAGATCAATAATCAGAAGCGGGATCTGGAGACCCATACTGACTCCCACACATTCAATGATGACTTTCTTGTGATCGTCGGAACCTTTTACGCTAGTATCTTAATCCCTTTGTTTCACGATATATTACATGTCCGAGATTCAATCATCGGTATCTCCATACCTAGTTTGACCTCGTTACTGACATGCACTCTTTTCTCGTTCCCGTGATATAACATTCTAGTGATCAAATCACTTGCTTGCAAGCTAATCAATGTGATATCACCGAGAGGGCCCAGAGTATATCTATCCGTCATCGGGATGAACAAATTCCACTCTCGATCCATGAGCCTCAACATAACACTTTATTAGTGCTGAATCTATCTTTATAATCACCCTGTTACGGTGTGACGTTTGATGTTATCAAGAAACTCTTCCGGTGTTAGTGATTGAAATGATCTCATAGTCTAAGGATTAGGATCACTTCGTAAGTTGTTATAGCAATATAAACTCAATGACTTTGATCGTAATGCTATACTTCGGATGAATGTTCATCACACCATTACACTAATGTTGTGATCCCATTATTAACAACATCCAATGTCCATGATCAGAAAACATTGATCATCTTGTTAATCAACGAGCTAGTTTATGAGAGAGGCATAACTAGGAAATTTCTATTTGTTTATTAAACACACATGTATTAATGTTTCCGTATTAATACAATTATAGCATGCAAAATAAACATCTATCATATACTTGGAATACACATAATAAACACTTTATTATTGCCTCTCAGAGCATATTCCCTTTAGTCTCCCACTTGCACTAGAGAAAATAATCTAGTTACATATTGATAAATCTAACACCCATTAAGTTCTGGTGTTGATCATGTTTTGATCTAGGGAGAGTTTTAGTCAATGGATCTGCTACATTGTGATCCGTATGTACTTTACAAATCTTTATATCTCCATCCTTGACATGCTCGCGGATGGAGTGAAACAGGCGCTTAATATGCTTGGAATGCTTGTGAGACCTTGGCTCTTTGGCATTGGCAATGTCACCATTGTTGTCACAATAGATCACCATTGGGTCCAACACGTTTGCAACCACTTCTAGTTCGGATATGAACTCCTTCATCCAAACTGCTTCCTGAGCCGCTTCTGAAGCAGCAACATATTCGGCCTCCGTTGTTGATCCCGCCACCACAGGATGTTTGGAGCTCCTACAACTAACCGCTCCGCCATTCATGAGAAATATGTATCCGGATTGAGACTTAGAGTCATTCGGATCGGTGTCAAAGCTAGCGTCAACATAACACTTAGCGACGAGATCTTCTTCACCTCCGTATACAAGAAACATATCCTTAGTTCTTCGTAAGTACTTAAGGATATTCTTGACCGCTATCCAGTGTTCCGAACCTGGATCCGATTGGTACCTACTAGTCAAACTAATAGCATGTTCCACATCCGGTCTTGTACATAGCATGGCGTACATTATAGAGCCTATGGCTGAAGCATAGGGGACTTTGTCCATTATCTCTCTTTCTTCCGCCGAAGCTGGACTTTGAGTCTTACTCAATGTCTTGCCTTGCAACATAGGTAAGAACCCCTTCTTACTTCCGTCGATTTTAAACTTCTTTAAAATCTTATCAAGGTATGTACTTTGCGATAGCCCTATTAGGCGTCTAGATCTATCTCTATAGATCTTTATGCCTAATATGTATGACGCTTCACCTAGGTCCTTCATTGAAAATTTGCTGTTTAGATAACTTTTAACACTGTTTAAAAGATCTATATCATTTCCGATCAATAATATGTCATCCACATATAATATCAGAAATGCCACATTGCTCCCACTCACTTTCTTGTAAATACAAGCTTCTCCATAAGTTTGGACAAATCCAAACTCTTTGATCACCTCATCAAAGCGGAGATTCCACCTTCGTGATGCTTGCTTCAATCCATAGATGGATCGCTGAAGCTTGCACACCTTGTTAGCATCCTTAGGATCGACAAAACCCTTTGGTTGTATTATATACAACTCTTCTTCAATATTACCATTGAGAACGTGGTTTTGACATCCATCTGCCATATCTCATAATCGAAATATGCAGCAATTGCTAACATAATCCTAACTGACTTTAGCATCGCTACGGGAGAGAATGTCACATCGTAGTCAACTCCTTGAATTTGTCGAAACCCCTTTGCGACAAGTCGAGCTTTATAGACGGTCACATTACCATCAGCATCAGTTTTTCTTTTGAAAATCCATTTATTCTCCACGGCCTTTCGGTCGTGAGGTAATTCCACCAAGTTCTAAACTTGATTTTCATACATGGATTCCATCTCGGATTTCATGGCTTCTAACCATTTGTTGGAATCCGGGCTCATCATTGCTTCTTCATACGTCGCAGGGTCACCATTTGTTGGAATCCGGGCTCAACGCCAGAACAATCAAGTTGGAATCAAGGACTTCACACGTCTCACTCCGCCAGTTTTCAGCTATTCCACTGAGCCACTTGATGCGGACTACTGGCTTCGCATCATGGAGAGCAAACTTCAGGTTGGTCATGTTGCTCAAGCTGATTGGGTGACTTTTGCTGCCTATCATCTGGAGGGAGCAGCTAATTCCTGGTGGGAAAATTTCTTGGCTATGCAAGAAGCTCAACATGTTGTTACATGGCAAGAGTTCACTAAAGCCTTACGAGCTGATCATATACCGGAGGGTCTGATGGATCAGAAGAGAGAGGAGTTCCTCAAGCTTAAGCAGGGCACTGGTTCCGTGTGTGATTACAAGTGCAACTTTAATCGTCTTGCCTGCTATGCTACTGAAGAGGTCTCCACTGATGTTAATAAGAAAGCTCTGTTCCGCAAGGGACTGGATCCTGAGGTTCATCGTGATCTTCATCTCATGGACTTTGTTAACTTCCAAGGTCTTGTTAATAAGGCTATGAAAGACGAGAGTGGAATGGTGGAGTATGAAGAAACTCGTAAGCGTCCTCAGGAGGGGTACAGCAAGGCTGGTTCTGGTAATAAGAAGCGTCGTGTCTTCGTGCCTTACAGTGTTGTGCCACGTGCCCCTTATACTCCAAGGACTTCTGGATATGCACCTCGTCCGAATGTTACTCCAAACAATGCTGGTGGATCAATTTATCCAGCTGCTGGTACTGGATCAGGCCTCATATGTTTCAACTGTCGCCAGCCTGGCCACTATGCAAGATATTGTCCTCAAAAGAGTGCTGCTGAGAAGGCACAACCACCAAAGAAGAATGATAAGTATCCAGGTGCTGGAAAAGGTCGCCTGAACCATATCTCTGCTGAGGAGGCTCAGGAAGATCCAAGCGTCATCATGGGTACGCTTTGTATCAATCAAATTCTAGCTAAAGTTTTGTTTGATTCTGGAGCATCGCATTCATTCCTATCACAAGCTTTTGCTCAAATGCATGGGATAAGTTTTGAGGGGTTATCTGTTCGTCTGCTAGTTCAGTCTCCTGGTTCTAGCTGGCGTTCCACCATGGTTAGTCATGGGAATCTAATTGAAGTTGCATTTCAACTTTTCCCCACTTCCTTGATCGCTCTCAAGTCATTGATATTGATATCATTTTGGGCATGGACTGGTTGACCCGTTATCAAGCCATTCTCGATTGTACAACCAAGTCCGTGACTCTGACTAGTCCTGCTAGCATAACAATTAAGTATTGGACCGTAGAGTCACTATCTCCTTCAGCTGTTTCTATTCCTGAAGCAGAGCTGTATGCTCTTGAAGTTTTACCTCCGTTAGAGATCCAAGATGTTTCCGTGGTCTGTGAGTTTCCGGATGTCTTTCCTGAGGATTTGCCTGGCATGCCACCTGATCGAAGTGTGGAGTTTGTCATAGAGTTAGTTCCTGGAACTGCTCCTGTTTCTAAAAGACCCTATCGTATGCCTCCTCATGAGCTTGTGGAGTTGAATAAGCAATTAGAGGAGTTAGAAGGAAAAGAATACATTCAGCCTAGCACATCTTCTTGGGGATGTCCTACCATCTTTGTCAAGAAGCGGGATACCAATATACTGCGTCTGGTTGTGGATTATCACCCACTCAATGCTGTGAATATCAATAACAAGTATCCTCTCCCTAGGATCAACGATCTATTTGATCAGTTAAGTGGTGCCACTGTCTTCTCCAAAATGGATTTAAGGTCAGGGTATCACCAAATAAAGATCCGTAAGGAAGATATTCCAAAGACTGCTTTCACCACTCGTTATGGTCTTTATGAGTATACAGTCATGTCCTTTGGTCTTACCAATGCTCCATCCACTTTCATGCGACTTATGAACTCTGTCTTCATGGAGTATCTTGACAAGTTCGTCATGGTCTACATCGATGATATTCTGGTTTATTCCAAGACTGAAGAAGATCACGCTGAACATCTTCATTTGGTGTTAACAAAACTCCGAGAACATCGTCTCTATGCCAAGTTTTCTAAATGTGAGTTCTGGTTACAAGAGCTCGTATTCCTTGGTCATGTCGTTTCCGCCAAAGGGGTTGCTGTTATCCCCGATAAGGTTCAAACTATCCTCGACTGGGAGTCTCCTAAATCCGTTAAGGATGTTAGAAGCTTTCTCGGGATGGCTGGTTATTACCGTCGATTCATCGAGAACTTCTCCAGGATTGCAAAGCCAATGACTGATCTTCTTAAGAAGGAGAAGAAGTTTGAATGGTCTAATAAGGCTGAAGAAAGCTTCTAGTTGTTGAAAACCAAGTTAACCACTACACTCGTGTTAGTTCTCCCAGACACCAGCAAAGACTTTGTTGTCTTCTATGATGCTTCTCACCAAGGTCTCAGATGTGTGTTGATGCAAGATGGGCATGTGGTGGCTTATGCCTCCCGTCAGCTAAAATCACATGAGAACAACTACCCAACTCATGGTCTTGAGCTTGCAGTTGTTGTTCATGCTCTTAAGGAATGGCGACATTACCTTCTCGGTAGTCGTTGCGAGTTATACTCGGATCATCAGAGTCTAAAATATCTTTTCACACAACCTGATCTGAATCTCAGGCAAAGAAGATGGTTGGAACTCATCAAGGACTATGATTTGGGTCTGAACTATCAACCTGGCAAAGCCAATGTCGTTGCTGATGCACTGAGCTGTAAATCTTACTGCAACACCCTGATAATAAAACAAGCTCAACCTTCTCTTCATGAGGAATTTGCTCGATTGAATCTTGAAGTAGTTCCTCGTGGATTCCTTTCTACTCTTGAAGTGAAGTCTTCTCTAGAGGATCAGATCAAAACGGCTCAAAGGCAAGATCCTGAGATGGATACAATTAAAGAGAACATTGCTAGCCGAGTTGCTAAATGTTTCTATGTTAACGAGGAAGGTGTCCTATATTTCGGTACACGTTTGGTAGTACCAAATGGAAAGGACTTGAAGAAGATAATTCTTACCGAAGCTCATGAATCACTTCTTTCTATCCACCCTGGAGGTACCAAGATGTATCGGGATCTTCGTCAAAAAGTCTGGTGGTCTGGTATGAAGAAGGATATCTCTCGTTTTGTTGCTGAATGTGACGTTTGCCATCGCGTCAAAGCTGAGCACCAAAGACCCGCTGGTCTCCTGCAACAACATAAAATCCCTGAGTAGAAATGGGATGAAGTTGGTATGGATTTCTTCACTGGTCTTCCCAAGACTCAGAAAGGAAATGATGACATCTGGGTAATCGTCGACTATCTGTCCAAGGTTGCTCACTTCCTACCTGTTCGCGGGAGCATTACTTCTAATCAATTGGCTGATCTATATATCTCACGAATAGTTGTTCTTCATGGGGAACCGAAGAAAATCGTCTCCGACCGTGGAAGTTTATTCACCTCAAGGTTCTGGGCAAGTTTCCAACAAGCTATGGGAACTCGTCTGTCCTTCAGTACAGCTTACCATCCTAGCACCGTGGTCAAACCGAAAGAGTGAATCAAATCCTTGAAGACATGCTAAGAGTGTGTGTCATATCTTTTGGCAAGAACTGGGAGAAATGCCTTCCTTTTGCTGAATTCTCCTACAACAACAGTTTTCAGTCCAGTATTGGTATGGCACCTTTCCAATTCTTATATGGAAGAACCTGTCGTACTCCTTTGAACTGGTCAGAAACCGGCGAAAGAAAGTTCTTTGGACCAGATATGATCTAGGAAGCAGAAGATCAAGTTCGTATCATTCGAGATCGTTTGAAAACTGCTCAGTCTCGCCAGAAAAGCTATCATGATCATCACCATCAACATATTGAATATGAAGTCGGTGATCAAGATTATCTCCGGGTCACTCCTCTGAAGGGAGTCCATGTATCAAAGGCAAACTGGCTCCTCGTTATGTTGGTCCTTTACGTGTTCTGTCCAAGCAAGGTAACCTCGCATACAAATTGGAGCTGCCTGCAAACTTCCCTGAGGTGCATGACGTCTTTCATGTGTCTCAACTCAAGCGTTGCTTCAAAGATCCTATCCGTGGTGTTGATCACCAAACTCTTGATCTCCAAAAGGATCTGACTTATTGTGAGTATCCTGTTCGTATCCTTGATGAAACTGAGTGAAAAATTTGTCGTCAAAACATCAAGTTCCTGAAAGTTCAGTGGTCTCATCACTCTGAGGATGAAGCAACCTGGGAACGAGAAGATCGTCTTAGATCTGAGTACCCTGCCTTCTTTTCTAAAACTTAGGAATCTCGGGTCGAGATTCTTGTAAGGGGGGTAGAGCTGTAATAGCCCTAAACCCTAAACCCAAGTAAGGGGGTAGAGTTTGTAATATATGTACTCAGTACTTAAGCATGGCATGCATCTATTTAAATCATCCAAGTAATGCATGCGATCAAGTGTGTTGAATTAAATGCAAACCCTAAACCCTAGATTCTTCCCCTCTCTTTGAAACTATCTTCAAATGGTGTTTAAATTTTGAAAAGTACAAAATAATTGGAGCCCAAAAGGAATAAAAGGGCCCCACAATGTTTTACATATTTCACAAAAGTCATTGGTATTCCTGAAATACACAAAACATATTTGAAATGGAAAATACAAAACAGATTCTGAAAAACAGAAAAAGAAAAGGATTCTAAAAAAAGTGTAGCCAGAGCACCCCAGGCCGGCCTAGATCTTCTTTCTCCCCTTGCAACCTTTCCTACAGCCCAGCAGCAGCCCAGGTCAGCCCACCCGGGGCCCAGGATCAGGCCCGTACCCCTTCGCCTCTTTCTCCCTTTCTTCTTCCTCGCTAGAAGGACGCCGACCAAGCTCCTGCGTGGACGCGCCGTCGTCGCCCGATCCTCGCCCGAATCGCAGCGCCCCCGCCGCCCTCTGGGAGGATAAGAACCTCATGGCGACGCCCTGGCCGTCCTCATCCATTCCCTCTCTCTTCTCGACCTCCCTCTTCCTCTTCCGCTGCCGGTCCAAAACCCTGCTGGCAGCTCGACGCCGTTCCCGGCCGTCCCAGGCTGAGCTGTGGCCACCGACGACATCATTGTGCTGGACTTGTTCTTCCTAGCCAAGCCATGGAGCCGCGAACACCCCCAATCGACGGAACCATGACCTCCCTTCCCGACTCCGGCCGTCGTCCTCGCTACCGATTCCGGCCTCCTCGAGCCTCGTCGTTTCCTCAGATAGCTTCGGGGTGAGCTTCTGGTCCGTAAGGACCCTCTATCTCTCCCTCCCGTGCTCTGTGTTGTTGTGTCGACGATCGCCGCCGCCTCTCGCCGTCGGAGGCCGTCGTTGCCGAAGTGGTGGTTGCCAAAACAGGGCGGCGCCGCCACTATAGGGTCGGCCGCGTCGTACTTAGCCAAACGCATGCCTCCTCGCTGCCCCACGCGTTCCCATCGTCGTAGCCACGCGCAACTGAGCCGCCGCCGCCGTCGAGCCTACGTGGCCATGACATGGCTCCTGCGTTGAGTCCACGAGGTGCCTGCGTGGCCTTGGTCCCACCCGTCAGTCGGTGTGGGTAGCCTCTGCCCCGGTGAAATTTGCCCCTGAGCCTCTTCACGTGTGGGGCTGCTGAGGTGTCCACGGGCCCACCTGTCGGTATCTGTGGCTAGCCTAGCCCCCTGTGTAAAAAGTATTCCTAGCTTTATTTTAACTAATAAAAGGGTTAATAATTTCAGAAATTGTTTTGAATATTGTAAATTCAATAACTTTTAATCTGTAATTCAGAAAAATACAAATAATATATCAAAATGTTCAGAAAAATGAGAACTATCTAATGGAGCTATAATCATGCATTGTTCAACAATTTAAATGGAAAGTTTAATTAGAAGAACAACTGCACCCCTCTCATGTGTTTCGGGAGTTCTCCAAATAAGGGTTTTCAACCCTCGGAACCCCGTTTAAATTGCCGAGCATGTTTTAGGGTTTCATTTCAACGCAATTCAAATTGTCATATCATTATCCTTGTTTGATCATTGCATCGATGCCATGTCTTCATTGTTGCCTTTCTTTCTGGTATTGGTTCTAAACGATATGATCCGAGCCAGAAGTTGAAGTCAACAACACCGACGATCCATACCTGTCTTCTGACGGACAAGGCAAGCGTAGCCTCTCATTCTGAACCTATGTTTTATAAAGTATATTACTTTCTCGCTATGATACACACAATTTCAATGTGGTCTTTTGTCAGTAGCTAGTGTTACCTATCCGCTGCACTGTTTCCCTTTTGTAGCCTTATACTCCTGATCCACTGCTCCTAGCATACCTAGGTTTGGCATGTGAGCGTTGTAGAGCTCTTGTTACCGACAGCTTAGCCAAGCATAGAAACAACGTCTGATCTATTCAATGATGAATCAGAGGTGCCAAGGAAGGTAGTGAGGTAGGAGATGGTGACATCATCGAAGGAGTTAACTAATCATGCTAAGGCTTGTATGGGAGGCCACGTTGGGTGTGGTTTTCGTAGTCCCATGCTCGCCACCACTAGGAACTGAGTTCTTGCCTTTGGAACCGAGATGAGCGTACTGCCACACGGGGCTTGGGAACCCCTCGACTGACTAAGTTGCCTAGTAGATTCCATGAGTCACATAGTTCGGGCTTTCCATTTGGCATACGCATTGAAAACGTTTTCGAAGGAGGAGGTGAAGGAGGTGCATCATAACACGTAGGGAAGTGTGGCCGCGGTTGCTTGGGGTAGATAGCGCCCCTGGTAAACCAACCACGCCTCACATCTTTAAGTACCGGCTTCGGGATTTGACCCGTTACGGCAGAATCATACTTATTGCATGGCTCATGGTCTCGGCGAAAGCAAGGTAAAGGTCGTGGTCAACCACCCTCTGCCGGCCTTCCAAGGAAGAGGGCTAATAATATTTGGCAATAAGTCGGTTGGTACGTGTGGGTAAAGATGTACACCCCTGCAGGGTATTAATCTTTTCGAAAAGCCGTGTTCATGGTTATGAACGCTTGGTGACCAGATTCTAAGATCATAGATAACTTTAAACATTATAAAACTTGTTGATCCACGTGTGCTTAAGGATGCTTCCTCTGGGTCGAGGGGGTGATCCTAGATAGGAGGTTCTGATGAAGATGGTGGTTACCAAGATGTGATGAACAAGATGAAGAAGTCGCTATCTTATCCCTTTTAAAAGATTTTGAGTAGACGAGCCTCTTCTCTCTCTTGTTTACAAATAAAGATTGCTTCCTGCAAAGAAAATCCAGAGAAAGCCTTTCTAGCCAGAGCATATAGATACTAGGTTATCTAAGTCTTGCGGAGTACATTCTCGTACTCAGCCTTGCGCCATTGTTGTTTTTCTATAGAGGATCTGGTTGCAACTAAAGGTGGCTTCTACGTTGACATCGACGAGTAGTTGGGGGTCCTAGGTAGCAGCCCGAGGACTATGGGATGACGTCGCTTTTGTTTATGGCCTCTTAGGACTTTTGCTAAGTTGTTGTGTAGAACAACATAATTTGATTTCGCTGTGTGATGTAATGTTGGGTCTATGACCTCTGGTTTGTAATAACTCTAATATCTTACTCTATTAAGAGTTTAAACTTGTACTGTTGAATCCCTGTGTTCTGTAATGTTACCGAATCATAATGTGATCTTTCGTGTTTGGGAGTTGAACTTATCTTAGATGGTGATCTAAGGTTAGTTTAACCCTAACCCTGGGGGTGCTACACCAAGGCAGATGCTGCGATTGGCAACAAGTAGTAGAACAAGGGGCAAGTGCGGCCAGCCATCTGCGGTGCGAGATGAGGGCAAAGACGCATGGATTTACCTAGGTTCGGCCCCCCAGAGGGTAAAGACCTACTCCTGCTAGATTATATTGATGAGAGAGTACAAAGGGCTAGCTCGGCGGCTAGGCGGCGATTCGAGGGGGTGTATGATGGAACCTAAGTGCTATGCGTGCCCTAGGGAGGTTTATATAGAGTCATCTCGCTAGGGTTTATAGATCTACCACCGAGTTGGATAAGTACTCGGAGGGTTTTGACCTAATCCGACTGGGCCTAGCTACGTTTCTAGGCCTTCAGCTTCCAATCGCCTGGCTCCTTCTTGGGTCGCGATCCAATCGCCGTCTTGCAGGCCCACTCGCTGGGAGTATGACCCAGTAGGGAACGTCCTGCTGGGTATACCGCACTCGGCATATCCCTGTCAGTAGTCCCCGAGGCCGTCGTTGATTTGTCGTAGGTGTTCTTTGGCAGTCGGAGTATTCGGGTCCAATTTGGACTCCCAGTCGAATCGGTGATGGACTCCTTCAATGAGAGAAAGGATCATTATCATGCATCTTTAGTCCCAATAAAGACGACTAGTTGAATCGCCAATTTGGCGAGTGGTCAAATCGCAGCTTTGGCGAATGGGTCAGCGAGTGGTCGAATTGCAGCTTTGGTGAATGGGTCGGCGTGTCGATTAGACAAAGTTGTACCGTTAGCCTGGTCAAACTAGCCGTTGGGTAATCCAACGGTAATATCAGCATAATCACCGCACGGTAACGGCTCCCCGAAATTGGTGGGAACCAACCGCTATATAAGGAGAGTGGCGGGTAAGTTGCGAGCATTCCTCACATTTCTTCCGACTCCGCGCGCCCTTCAATCTTCCATTCACTCCAGAGCGATCTAGTGAGCCCAGACCCTTGAATCAACGGTGCCTCCAAAGGAATTGTGGGGAAAGTCCAAGTGTTCCAGGGAGACGCCAAAGTCCTTTGAGGATGAGGGGATTCTTTCCGCTGGGAGATGGCGAATTCCCACGGCCAGGGAGGTGGAGCCAGATCTGCACGCCGGCAAATTCATTTGCTTCACCAGCCATCTCGAGAGGGGGCTTAGCTTCCCTACCTCGCTCTTATTCTGCTAGTTCTATGCATACTACAACATCCAGCTATCGAATCTGGGGCCGCGTAGCATAGAGCAGCTCACCATCTTCGTGGCGTTCTGTGAGCGTTATCTGGGCTACCGCCCATACTTTCCCGTATGGCAGGAGCTATTCCACGGGAGGATTGGTCGTGAAGGGGCAGGCGACCCGATGCTCGAAGTCGAAGGCCTCCTTCCTTGATCTCATGCTACCCAAGAAGGCGGCAAGCAAGTGGAAGAAACATTGGTTCTATGTCAGCGAGTTGACGCCGGACGGCGAGGTACCACTCCTGGTGTATTCCGCCGAGAGGACCTTGCCACACCGGCTCCATGTCGCTAAGATCCAGCACGGGCAGCAGATGATTGTAGACGAGATGCTGACGGCGATTCGCCAGCTGAAGAAGGATGGTCTCGAGACCATCAATTTATATAATTGTTGGTTCAGGCGGCGATTGGTGCCCTGGCAAGCCGCGCCCACTAGATGTACGAGTACACCGGCAAGGAGGACGGGACCAAGGCCTGCACCGCCGAGTGGAAGGCGGACGATTATGCCTCCGTGTTGAGGAAGATCACGAACTCAGAATACCGTGATCCAAAGGCCGGGATCGCCCCATACACCACGAAGCTCAGGGCTCCATCGGTACGTGTGTTTTCCTTGTCTAATTCGCAGTCGCTGAAATGCAGTCGCGGTTTACTAACCATGTATTGTTGGTTCAGTTGTTCCAAGTTGTGGAGGGCTGGCTCCCTCCCACCAATGATGAGAGCTCGGACGAGGCCAAGGGAGACGAGAACGAGTCCTGCTCCGGTGAGGACGATGATGGAGACGACGACGACGATGATGATGATGACGATGATGAGGCCGTGGAGGTCGGCACACCCGCGGTTCAGAAAACTCGCGGGCAGCAGCAACGCGAGATTGAGGACAACAAGAGCCTCGAGGGTCATGATGGGGGCGAGGGTGAAGCCCATGAACATAGTTCGCGGAGCGTGGCCATGCCGTCAAGAAAGAAGTCGCCGAAGAAGAAGAAGGAGGTGCCCAATGCGGTGTCGCCGCCTCGATCGGCGACTAGCTCCGAAGCGACTAGCATGGCCGCTAATGCTGGGACCGAAGCATCGACGAAGGCGCCGGAGGCGGCCAGTACGACCATGGTGGAGGATGAGGTGCCGCTGGCGTCGCCTCTACCCCCATTCTCAGCAGTCGCAGGCCTTGGAGCTGCTCCAACCACAGAGGCATCACCGTCAAGGGAGGCACCCACATCGCCTGGAGGGGAACTTACTGCTGCTGCGGCCTTGTCGACGAAGAAGGCCTCCATGACATGGGCTCCGGCCCTATTCGAGACGGGCATCAGCCGCAAGTTGGGCCCAGAACTGGAAAAGCCTGCGCACATCCGCACCACCCTGCTCTACATCCTAGTCGCCAGGTGAGTGGTTTGCCATGTCGACTGGGATTAGTAGTTGGTAGATTTTTTATAAATTTTTAATAATTTCCTTTGTAGGACTGGAGCGAAGAAGATTGGTCACCCTTCGGTGCCCAAGGTCCCAGTAGATGCCTCAGGGGACGAGGCTGATCCCTCGAAGAAGAGGAAGGGCAACAACGTCGAGGCGCCCGCTGAGGGCGCGAAGAAGATGAAGGGGCACAAAGTCATCATTATCTCGGACGAGCCGATCGACGCGCCAAGTGAAGCTCCGACTAGAGTGGACACGGGGTCGCAGCAGGTGGAACCTGCGGCGCTGGTCGGGGCATCGGGCCCCATGACGAGTGCTATGGGAGTGGCGGTGGTGACCTTCCCTCGCTTCATGGCAAGGGCCTCTGCTGGAGTGTCTCGGCGCAATCGGCCCAGGTGCCCGAAATTTTGGGCTCGGAGGTCAAGCAGCATCGCGGGCGCACGCCTCTTGTGCTGCCGTCGATGGACGCGGTCGAGCTGCATAGCATGCTGGGCGCGGCTATTCAGGTATGTCTAGTCCCCAAGGATCTGGTCGCTGAATTTCAGCGGGCAGATTCTTATTGCTTATTGCTGTCCAGTCCCAGAGTGGCTAGTCGCTGAATTTCAGCGACTAGGCACTTAGGAATTTATTCGATATCCAGTCCCCGAGTGGCTAGTCGCTGAATTCCAGCGACTAGGCACTTAGGAATTTCTTTGATGTTTGCTTACGTTATTTTCGCCTGTGTAGGGCCTCCAGCGTGAGTCAGCGGAGCAACTGGCTGCCAGAGAGCGTCTGGAGCACGACCTCCGCTCCATGCGAGAGGTGAACAAGAAGCTGCAGGCGACCGCGAGTAGGTTCTAGAGTTACCCTCTCCATTGCTTTCTTGTTTCTGATTGCGATCTCACCCTTGTGTTGCTGTAGAGGGGCATTCAGCCGAGGTTGCGAAGGCCCGCGAGGGTTTGGTCCCCGTCGGCAAGTTGACGGATGCCCAGTTGTTGTTGACCGTCGCGGAAAAGCGGGTGGCCGAGCTCGAGCGAGAGATCAAGGCCACGAAGGAGGAGGCGATCTCGGCGGAGGAGAGGGCTAAGGCGGCTATCGCTGCCGCAACTAAGGAGCGGAAGGGGTCTGATGCTCTTGTTGCGGGGCTGCAGACCAATTTTTCGGGTCTTCAAGATTTAATCACGGGGCGCTGTCATCCCCTCATTGGTGAGTTCCTTGGTATTGTAGTTGTTTGTACCAGCGAGTCCCCGAGCGTGCGGGTCGCCTATGGCATTGAGTCCCCGAGGGGGTGTACTCAAATTGTGCGTCCTTCTGATGCTAAATTGCTTGCTCTTCTGTAGGGAAAATCCTTGATGACGAGCCCGAGGCGCAGACGTATGATGCAAGGCAATGCGTCACCATGCCGGTGGATTCTGCCACCCTTTCGGCGACCTGCATTTGCGCATACCTCCAGGAGATCTCGCCAATGAAAGTGATTCCCAGCGAGCTCATGGAGGTGTGGCGCTACCTAGAGAGGGCGCCAGCGGTGGTGGAGTACATGTCATGGTCGGCCTTCCACTATGGGGCCATGACTGCGCTGAGCCTTGGGCTCGCTCACTTCCCCGATGACTTCGACATTGACGATGTCACCAACGGGTATCCCTCGGCGACTGGCTCAGTTGAAATCTACGAGGTGTTGAAGTTGACCGATTGGGCCACGGTCTACTCCGAGCGGGTGCTGGTAATGGACGACCTTCTACCGTACCAGGAGACGATCGTTGCTCTGAACGACCCCGAGCCGGCATGTCGCGACTTCAAGATGGAGCAGCCGTTCCAATCGGTGATGGCGGGCACATTGACCATGCATCTGTCGAACTCGTGGGTTCCCATCATCTGCATTCGTGGTAGCAGTGGCGCGTCGTCCTCGAAGCCTGCAGAGTAGATAGCTTTACCGACTGGCATTAATTTAGATAAGTGTAAGTCTTCCCTTGTAGGCAAACAAAATTTTGTTGCCGTAAGGAATGCTTGTATGCTTGTGTCAGCTTTGACTTGAGTTTGGATTGTTTAGTTGTGCGAGTCCCCGAGCGCGTCCTCCCTTTTATGGGGTTTACCTCGTGTTTGTGTATGTATGTTTGCTTTTATACTGTTAGTTAGTTGAGGTTGACTCGCGATGGCTTGGGAAGCCAGTCGCTTGGCGACCCCAAGGGGTGCTATGTAATTAGATGTTTTACCGGACGCGAACGGGGTCGGTTGGGTGAGTCCCCGAGCGTGGTACTTAGTCGTTCTAGTTGCATGCCCAAGGTAGGTGAGGACAGAGCGCGTCGTGATTGGCGCATCGCTCCGCCTGACTTGAAGAGCTAGTCGCATGGCGAGTCCAGGGCGCGCTCTCATACTTGGTCTTTTCCCTAGCCGCGTAGGTTTGGACTGGCGTCAGTCCCCGAGAGTGGTACTTCACCGTTTAAGTCACTACGTCGAGGATGCGGAGGACTGGGTAGCTATGGGAAGCGAGTGCGGTTGCCTTGGCCCAGCAGGCCAGTCGAGCGAGGCGACTCCGATGGGGCTCCGGGTTCATGTTTCCATGGATGATGCAAGGCCCGAGCTTTATCGATGCCCTTGAGTCGTACTACTTAGCCATGCCGATCGCGCGACCAAGGGTTGACTTCCGTGATTAGCGTAATGCTGTTTTTATGAGTGCAAATGGCATAAGGGTTGGAGAGTAGAAACAATTTGTGTGAGTCGAACATCTTTATTGCATGGCAGGGGAAGTACAGGTCGGAGTTCTAGGTGTAGAACTTCCTTAGGAGGTTTACATTCCACGGCCGCTTGACGTCGAGTTGTCCATCGCCTCAGACATCGATGAGGTAGTAGGCGTCGTTTCCCAGGACTCGCGGTATGGCAAATGGTCCCTCCCATGGGGGAGAGAGCTTTTGCATGCCCTTCTTGTCCTGGATCAGTCGCAGGACAAGGTAGCCATGACACCCCCGGGATTAGGGCTAAACAAATCGCAGACCTTCGTCTAATATAAGCTTAACCTTGAGCGAAAGAATATCAAGTGAAGAATTGGTAACTCAGCAGTGACCCTACGACACAAAATTTATTACAACAAGCTCATAACTAAGCAGAGAACCAAATTATTACAAGCAGAGGTCACTGACCACAAACAAAAAACAACGGAAGGCAAATTATTCTATTAAGTATATCAAACTTAAAAAAGGCCTAAGAGTCCTGAAGCATAACGATGACGTCCCAGCCCATAGATTCCAGGCTGCCGGCCGGGAACCCCAAGCTACTCGTCGGTGTCGATGTAGTACCAAACTGATCTTCAGGGAACACTTACTCTACCAAAAGTATCAACAAAGCAAGGGTGAGTACATGGTGTACTCAGCAAGACTTATGGCTGGTGGAGTTGTTTTGCACAAAGCCACTTTTGTTTATTAAACAAGAGAGAGAAGAAGCTCGTCTAGTCACAGTATTTTAAAAGGGGATAAGAGAGTAACATATCCAAAGTATTGATCATCATCTTTTGATATCCACCGAATCATCATCATCTACCAACTAGGATCACCCCCTCATACCCATGAGGAAGCATCCTTAAGCACACGTTGATCTACCAAATTTTATGATTAGGTTAAAGTTCTCTATGATCTGAGAATCTAGTCACCAAGCGTTCATAACCGTGAACATGGCTTTTTGAAAAGATTTAACCCTGCAGGGGTGTACAATCTTACCCACACGTACCAACCGACTCTTAATGCCAACGGTATTAGCCGTCTTCCTTGGAAGGCCGGTAGAGGGTGGTTGTCCATGACCTTTACCTTGCTTTCGCCGAGACCATGAGTCATGCAATAAGTATGGTTCCGCCGTAACGGGTCAAATCCCGAAGCCGGTACTTAAAGATGTGAGGCGTGGTTGGTTCACCAGGGGCTCCATCGACCCCAAGCAACCCGGTCCACGCTTCCCTACCTTTTATGAATGCACCTCCTTCATCTCCTTCTTTCGAAAACGTTTTCAATGTATATGTCGAATGTAATGCCCAAACAATGTGACTCATGGAATCTACTAGGCAAGTTAATCACGCGAGGGGTTCCCAAGCCCCGTGTGGCTGTACGCTCATCTCGGTTCCAAAGGCAAGAACTCAGTTCCTAGTGGTGGCGAGCATGGGACTAGAAAAATCACATCCCACCGTGGCCTCCCATACAAGCCTTAACATGTTTAATCTCATATCACCTCTGATCTCATATCATCATGTTTCTCCTGTCATACTAGATTCTCTACATCTGATACATCATCTGGATGGATGAGACTCAACAGCTATGCATGGCTAAGCAGACACAGATATAAGCCCTAGCAGTGCACACAAGCCAAACCTAGTTATGCTAGGAGCATTGTATCAGGTAATATAAGCTCAAAGGGAGTAATGCAACAGATAGGATACTCTATCTATCAATAAAAGACCACAATACAATCGTATGCATCATGGTAGGAATTGAAATGCTTTCCAAATCATAGGATTATATCATGGTGGGGCTATGCTTGCCTTTGCCAGTTGATAGCAGATAAGAAGATCTTCGGAAGCCTTGTACTTGACTTGGTTACAGTTGGTCAAGTATTGTTCGTCGACCTTCGATCTTCGATGGTGTTTACCTCGGGCTTCGATCTCGATCTCGATATCGTATTCTACCAAGAAGAACCAACCACCAGAAAGAGAGTGAAACAATCAACACATGGCATCGATGCAATGCTCAAGCAAGTATGATGATATGACAAGTTAATTAGTATTGAAATGTAACCCTAAAGCATGCTCAACAACTTAATCGGGGTTCCGAGGGGAATAAACCCTAACTCAGGGAAAACTCTGGATGTATATGAGAGGGGTTACTATGTTCTTCTATTTAAACCTGTCATTTAAGTTGTTTAACAATGCATGATTATAGCTTAAATAGATTATTCTCATTTTTTGAACATTTTGATATATTATACATATTTTTCTGACTTATAAATAATTACTTATTAAATTTATAAGATTTATGAAATTATTTAAAACAATTACTTACTTTTTACACCCGGGTAGAGGCTACCCACAACAGCTGACAGAGGGGCAAGAGGCCACCTCAGCTGCCACGTAGGCGGGAATGGAACCCACCCTGGTTGACCAGGCTAACCCGCGTGCGGCTGACGCATGGGTGATGTCAGCATGACATCATGCCGGCGGGGCTCACAGCAAGGCAGTGGGGCGGCAACTACGGCGCGCGCGGGGCTGCAAAACTAGCATAGTTCAACCCAGGTGATCAAGGCGAACCCATTGGTGGCGGCGCCGCCTCAAGATGGTCACTGGAGCACCAGGAATGGCGAGCTCTGGCGGTGGCCGACGGCGGCGCTCAGCGAAAGAGCAACCTAGAGAGAGAGAGAGAGGGGAAACACGAGATGGCGCTGGACCACCGCATGCTCACCCTGATGCTGTTGGAGAGGTCGAGGAGGGCTGGTGAGGTCAGTCGCGTCGTCAATGGCGATGGTGGTGCTCGGGAAGAACCTGAGAATACGGGGTCCCGGGGCTCAGATCGGGGCACCTCGGATCGATTCAATTAGCAAGCAGATAGAGAACAACGGGGCGGAGCTCGTGGCGTCATCGAAAGTACTCGGCGGGGCTCGGAACGACGGCGATTCGTCATCTCTGGTGGCTAGGGTTTCGGCCAGAAAGAGGATCACGCGAGAGAGAGGGCGAGAGAGGGTAAGACTGGTACGGGGAGAGAGAGGAGAATACGGTCGTTCTTATCCCCATCTCCTAGAGCAGCGGCGGGCATCACGACATGCGTGACGACGGACGGCATTGGTGCAGACACGCAGCTGCTTGCCGACGGGAGGTAGACAAGAGGGAAAGGCGAAGGGGTATGCGGGCCAGGGTTGGGCCGCTGCTGGGCTAAGCTGGGCCTCTGCGGGATGCACGCTGAGCGGCAGGGAGAGAGGAGAGGGAGTTGGGTCGGCTGGGCTGGGCCTGTTAGGGTTAGCTGGTTCTGTTTTTTTATAGAAACCTTTTTCCTTTTTCTGATTTCACTTTTGTTTTTGTAATTCCATTTTCAAATCTGTTTTGAATCATTCAAAAATATCAGAAGCTTTTATAAAATATAGGAAATAGTGTGGGGCCCTTTTATTCCTTTTGGGCTCCAATAATTTTGTACTTTTCAAATTCAAACCATTTTGAATGATTTTCAGATAGAGAGGGAAACTAGGGTTTTGTGTATTTCTCTTTGCATGCATTTTTAAGAATGATGCTAATGATGCACAATGAAAACCTAATTGTGGATTTACTAAAACTGGGGTGTTACAGTCACCTTCCTGGAAGGTGCGAGTCCGGACTCGGCGGTTATGGTAGCGGCAGGGTCCTTGTTGGTAGATGACGGTGCAGGAGCAAGATAGGTCGCGTGCTTCGTCGAGCTGGTCGACCCCGTCTTAGCGTGCGAGCTCGTTTTGACCTCTGCGTAGTTGACGACGTGAGGCGAGTCGTTCTCGAGGTCAGTCGGCATGATGGCTTCGACACTGTACACCATTAATGACGGAGGGGAGATCCTCGACCTAGCACCCCGGAGTTCGCTTGAGGGGATCTTGCAGTCGCGGTTTGAGGCCATGGAGGATGCTCTGGTTGGCGTGTTCCGCTTGGCCTTTAGACTCCGGGTGGGCGACTAAGGTGAGGTCCGGCCGTATGTTGTGCTCCTCACAGTAATCGGCCGTGGCGCCCTTGGCGAAGTTGGTGCCGTTGTCCGTGATGATGCTATGCGGGAATCCGTAGCGATAGATGAGCTTGCGTAGGAATTTGGCAGCAGTCTTACCGTCGCACTTGCCGACTGGATTGGCCTCCACCCAGTTGGTGAATTTGTCGACTATGACCAGGAGGTGGGTGTAGCTAGAGGGGGCCTTCTTGAAGGGACCCACCATGTCCATGCCCCATACGGCGAATGTCCAGGTGATGGGGATGGTCTTGAGCGCCGAGCTGTGTACATGCGTTTGATTGGCGTACTTTTGACACCCGACGGAGCGTTGGACGAAGTCGAATGCGTTGGCGTGCGCGGTGAGCCAGTAGAAGCCATGTTGCATGGCTTTGGCGACCAGGGACCGGGCGCTAGAGTGGTGGACGCAGTCACCAGCGTGGATATCTTGGAGGATCTTGCAGCCTTCCGCAGGCTGCACACAGTGTTGAAACACGCCGGTCATGCTGCGTTTGTGGAGCTCGCCGTTGATGATGACTAAAGATTTGCAGCGGCGCAGATCATGTGTGCCTCCGTCTTGTCTACTAGCAGGATCCCTCCCTCGAGGTAGGCGACATATGGCATGGTCCAGTCGCTTGGCTCCGTGATCATGGCAACCAAATATGGTTCTGGTTGCAGCGATATCCCGAGGTCGATCTCCTTCGGGGAGAGACGGAGGGCTTGGTGATGGTTTTGAGGAAGACAACAGCGGGTGGCACGTGGCGAGTCGGACCCGATGCGAGAGAGGGCGTCGACCTCTTTGTTCTTGCGCTGGTCGATCCACTCGACAAAGTAGCCGGCGAAGTAGCCCCCCAGATGGTCCACTGCTTGGAGGTATGCCGCCATGGTGGGGGAGACGGCATCGCAGGTACCGGCGACTTGCACGGCGACGAGGTTGGAGTCGCCGTAGCACCACAAGCGATTGATGTTCATCTCCTTGGCGGCTCACATGCAGTTAAGGAGGGTCTCGTACTCGGACATGTTGTTGGTGCAGGGGTGAAGTCGAGGTATAGCATGTAGCGCAGCTTGTCGCCCTTGGGGGAGGTGAGTACGATCCCTGCCCCTGCGCCGTCTGCTTTCTTGGACCCGTCGAAGTGGAGTGACCAGTAATGGAGGTATGACAGCTTCTCTGGCTGCTACGCCTCCTCCCAGTCGGCGAGGAAGTCCGCCAGGGCCTGCGACTTGATCGTCTTGCGTGGCTCGTACTTGATATTGTGGCCGCCAATCTCGACAGCCCACTTGGCGACTCGCCCAGTTGCCTCTCGGTTGCGGATTATGTCCTGCAATGGCACTGAGGAGACGACCGTGATTGGGTGCTACTGGAAGTAGTGTGGCAGCCGCCGCTGGTCTCTGATGACCGCATATACCGGTTTCTGGTATTGCGGGTAGAGTTGTCGTGACTCGGTGAGGACCTCGCTGATGTAGTAGACGGGGCGCTGCACGAGGCGCTCATTTCTCTCTTCTGGCCGTTCACGACCGTGAAGGCGCTAACAACTCGTTCAGATGCCGCAACATAGACGAGTATTGTCTCATTGTCGACGGGGGCGGCGAGCAGTGGGGCCACGAGTAGCACTTTTTTGAGTGCGTGAAGCGTGTCGTCTGCCTCCTTGTCCCACTGGAACATGGGGTTCTTGCGCATTAGACGGTAGAGAGGTATTTCCTTCTCACCTAGCCGGGGGATGAAGCGGGTGAGAGCCACGACTCCCCCGGCCAACTTCTGAACGTCGCGAAGGCACTCGGGTTTGCCGAGAAGGTCGATCGCATTGATCTTGGTGGGGTTTGCCTTGATTCCTCGCTTGGAGACTACGTACCCCAGTAGCTGTCCAATGGGTACACCGAAGGTGCACTTTCCTGGGTTGAGTTTGATCTTGTACCTCTGTTGATTTGCGAAGGTTTCGGCCAGGTCGGCGAGTAGATCGCTCTGGCGATTGGACTTTACCACCACGTCATCAATGTAGACATGTATGTTGTCGCCAATTTCGCTTGCAAGGCACTCCTGCATGCACCGCCGATAAGTCCCTCCAGCGTTCTTGAGGCCGGACATCATGGAGGTGTAGCAGAAGGCACCGAATGGCGTGATGAACACCGTCTTCTCCTTGTCCTCGACTGCCATTTTGATCTGGTTGTAACCAGAGTAGGTGTCAAGGAAACATAGTGGCCCCAAGCCCGCGGTCGAGTCGATTATCTGATCGATGCGCGGGAGGACGAACTGCTCCTTTGGACAGGTGCTGTTGAGGTTTGTGTAGTCGATACACATTCTCTGGGTCCCATTCTTCTTTTCTACCAGGACTGGGTTTGCCAGCCACTTGGAATATTTGATGGTCTATATGAAGCCTACAGTGAGTAGACGCAGCACCTTCTCGGCAGTTGCTCGACGGTGCTTTTCATTCAAGGGTCGCAGCGACTACTTGACAGGTCGTGCTTTGGGGTCAGCGTTGCGTTTGTGCTCATCGAGTTCCCTCGGGACACCTGGCATGTCAGATGTCTTCCATGAAAAGATGTCACGATTCTCACGTAGGAACTCGATGAGCGCGCTTTCCTATGCAGGGCCCATGCCTGTCCCGATTGTCACCGTCTGGCTGGAGTCGCTTGGGACTAGCTCGACGGTGGGGTGTGCGTGGTGGACTCGAATGTGGTCGACCCACCATTCTCCGAGTTGGTCTTCTTGAGTATGGCGGGGTCGTCTTTGTCAACCTCGCTCGCGTATCTGGCGATCTCCTCCGTGTGGTTGGCCTCCGCGGCGATGACGACATCGGTGGGCTTGGCGCCTTTCTCCGCTCACTCGATGGACATGTCGGGGTCCTCGTGGATGGTGATGATGCCGCACGGCCCTGGGAGCTTCATCGTGTTGTACGCGTAGTGCGGCACCGCCATGAACTTGGCGAACGCTTGTCGCCCCAAGATGCAGTGGTAGGGGCTGTTGAAGGGCACCAGCTCGAAGACGATCCCCTCGGTGCAGAAGTTTGATGGTGTGCCGAAGGTGACTGGTAGTGTCACCTTGCCGATCGGGTACGCCTTCCGACTAGGGACGATGCCGTGGAAGGTGGTGAAGGTCGTCTCGATCATCGACCGTGGGAGCCACAACCAACTGAACGTGTCCAGGTAGAGAATGTTGATGGATCTCCCACCATCCATCAATGTCTTGGGGAGCCCGTATTCGCCTACTTTGGGCTTGACCACTAGGGCGACTCGCCCTAGATATTTGATCTGTGGCGAGTGGTCTTTGCGGCTCCACTGATGCACTGCTTGGAACAATTGATGAAGCGGGGGACGTCGACTTGGGACCCCGCATTAACGGCGACGGCGCGGGCGAGCACCTTTTTCTCGCGATTGGTGCCGAGCCCGGTGAAGGTGTTGAGTGAACCGACATCGTTGCCGAATGCTCCCCCATTGGGTGGGTTATTGTTGGGGTCCTCCCTCGCACGCCGTGCCTTCTCGATCTCCTTCAAGGAGTGGCAGTCGACAGTGGTGTGCGTGGAGGGCTTCCCCTCCCCGCTGTGGAACACATAGGGTTTGTTGAGGAGAGCGACTGTGTCGAATTTCGGCCTCGCCTTGTAGTTGTCGCTGTCACGGTGTTGGCCTCCGCCGTGGCGTAAGCTCTTGCGGTTGCATGGCGCGTAGCCAGCATTAGCGACAAAGTCGATTCGCCCTCACCGCGGCACTTGCCGATGAGGCGAGTGTTGCTGTAGCATGACTCAGGTCGCCTCCCGTTGTCGTGGCCGCTTGGGCGGCGATTTCCACTAGAGTCATCGTCGGTTTCTTGGTCCAGGTCCTCCTCTACATACCGTTTGGTAATCTCGAGGAGGTCTGGGATGTTGTCGAGTGTCTTGTACACCCGCTTGAGCTTGGCGACCAGTGGTTCATAGCGGCATGAGGTCTTAAAGTAGTGGATCGTCGTCTCTAGGTGCATGCTGACCGCATTAAACCACAGATCTTGCCACCTTTGGAGCCAGTTGCGGGTCGAATCGCGGGGTCCCTGGACGCATCGCTCCAGGTCCTCGATGCTAGTGGCGCGGGTGTAGGAACCCTCGAAGTGCCTGACGAAGGCATCACGCATGTCCTCCCAGTAATCAATGATGTACGCTGGGAGGGTGTTGATCCACTGTCGAGTCGCTCCCTCCATCGTCAAGGGGAGGTAGCGAGCGGCGAGTAGGTCGGTGTGGCCGGTGATTCCCATTGCCATCAGGTATGTGTCCAGCCACATGGCCGGACCATATGAGGGGTCATACTTTTCGATCTCCTTTGGCGCTTTGAAGTTCGCCGGATATTTCTCGCCTCGGATCATCGATCTGAAGCACTGGGGGCCGACTCGGCTGAGCGAACCCCTTGGCTCGCTGTCGTGGCGGTTGGTGAGGGTGTGCCTCAGGTCGTTGGGCTAGCGTGCGCGCCAGCTTTGGCTGTTGATGATGTGGGTCTGCCCGTCGACTAGCTGCCCGTTGGCGGCCACCATGTTGTTCAGCGGTCGCGGGGCATTGGTGGAGAGTCCCACATGCGTGGCCCTTGGCTGGAGCTGTAGGGGCTCGGGTGGCGGGCATTTGAGGGTGTTCTCCATCGATGGGCGGCTTATCAAGGACGCCCTGCTTCCTAAGGAGCGGGAGTACATGTGCCCCCGTGAGTCGGCTCCTACGACTTGCTGCTCGACAGCTTTGGCAAGTAGGGCCTTGGCGTATTGGATCTGCAGTGCGCCTTCTCCTGTCACATTGAGGTTGGCGACCGCAGCTTGACCCGCGATGACATTGTCCATCGGGGTAGAGTATAGCGGGAGGTCGTTTGCGTCCCGCTCTTGCGGGGAGATGAGAATCCTCGGCTGCTTTGGAGGAGGCGTTCGACCGGGCGATAGTAGGGGAGATCCGTTCCCTGTTGCGCCTGGCGGTGGCCGGGCACTTCCTCCTGGTGACGCGTTCTCGCAGATCAAGCAATCGGCCATACGAGCCGGATCGTTCTCGTCGTCGAAATTCAGGGCGCGGCCCTGAACGGTGGGGTTCAGGCGCGACATGTTTTGGCGTTGATGGTAGAGCGATAGCTCCTGTGCTGTCGCCTGCTCGAGGCAAAAAAATTTGCGCTCGGCTTGTTCCTTGCGAACCTCCTCCTCTAGGCGCAAGTGGAGTTCTTCGACTTCCCCCGCCGTCGCGGTTGGCAGGATCGGCATGGAGAATGGGTCTGGCGGGGCGCTCGCGCCGCCCTCCATGTAGGCCGCGATGAAGCGTCCGGATCCGGCGTAGAGGTCGCCGGAGTTCTCCATCCAGAATTGGAGTCGAAGATTCCGAGGATAGACGGATCCTCGAAATCCCTAACGTTGGAGACTTGGGTGATGGAGCCAGCTGGTGACGCGGCGGTGATGGATCCAACGAATGTGGCCGGGGTCGCCGAGTCGGCGTCGTCATTGAGGGACGCGTCGTCCGGGAACGCGTTGGTATCAGCCACATTGTTGTTCGCCGAGTCACACTCGGAGGCGAGGAGGAGGATGGTGCGGACCTAGCTCTCAGAGAGCCGATCGCCGGCGGCGACTCATGGATGCGCGCTGAGTCCTCTGAGACGATGACGTCGGTGAAGCCCACGAAGAGGCTGATCATGCCGACCGGCATGATGACGTTGTGGGTGACCGGGAATGACAACGAGTCGTAGCTGATGGGCAAGATGTGGAGGATCTCGCCGATGGCGATCATGCGACCGGTGGCGATCGTCCATTGATGGGCAGATAGGGTATCGCCGCAAAACACAGGCCTGACCGGCCAGGCCCCACGGTGGGCGCCACTATCGTGGGAATGGCCACGGTAGATGCAGCGATTGGCAGCGAGTAGTAGAACGAGGGGCAAGGGAGGTCAGCCATCTACGGTGCGAGATGAGGGCAACGACACAGGGATTTACCTAGGTCCGCCCCCCTAGAGGGTAAAGAGCTACTCCAGCTAGATTTTATTGATGAGAGAGTACAAAGGGCGAGCTCGTCGGCTAGGCGGCGAGTCGGGGGGATGTATGATGGAAGGTAAGTGCTATGCGTGCCCTAGGGAGGTTTATATAGAGTCACCTCGCTAGGGTTTACAGATCTACAACCGAGTTGGATAAGGACTTGGAGGGTTTTGACCTAATCCGACTGGGCCTAGCTATGCTTCCGGGCCTTCAGCTTCCAGTCATCTGGCTCCTGCTTGGGTCGCGATCCAGTCACCGTCCTGCAGGCCCACTCGCTGAGAGTATGAACCAGTAGGGAACGTCCTGCTGGGTATACCCCACTTGGCATATCCCCATCATGATTAACAATACCTTTATAAGGTGCATTGTACTTGTCCCTCTCCTTTTTGGGGATCTCTAGATAAGAGGCAAAGGCCTTGCAACAATTTGCAAGAACTTGAGAATCAAGACCATACTCAGTACTAATATCACAAATGTCATCAGTTCCCATAAAAGATTTAATGCATTCATAATCATAATTTATACATGACTTTCTTCCTTTGTCATTCTCCCATGATTCAGTGTTCTCTAGAATACGGTCTAGGAGATCCCATTTAGCTTCTTCCTTCATACGTGTGAATGATCCAGCCTAAGAAGCATCTAATAAATCTTTATCATGAAGAGAAAGCCTTGCATACAAGTTATTAATAATAATATTGTTAGGGATTTCATGAATAGGACATTTAAGCATCAACAACTTCAATCCCCCCAAGCTTGGGCTGTACTCTCTCCATCACGAGGCCAAAAGTTATATATTAGATTTCTATCCTTATGAATCTCACTAGGAGGATAAAATTTAGAGTAAAAGAGAGATACTATTTCCTCCCATTCCATAGATTGTCCATTCTTCAGCAGCTTATACCATTCTTCAGCTCTTCCTTTCAATGATATAGAGAGTAACTTCTTCTTCACCTGTTCAGTTGTGATACATGCACACTTAAACAACCCGCATAATTCATGGATAAAAGGCAAGTGATCACCAGGATGGACAGTTCCATCCCCAAAATAATAATTATCCATAACACGATCAACAATACTTATAGGTATATTAAAAGGATCTATCTCAACAGGTGGTGGTTCATCTACTACCCTAATAGTGGTAGTAGTTTTCCCAAATAGGAAACCAAGTGGGTTACCCATATTGGAAACAAAGTAACAAACATAAATAAAAAGAAATACTCATAGTAGAAGTTTACTTTACCATTTCCACTCTTCAATAGCGCTTCACTCCCCGGCAACGACGCCAGAAAATAGTCTTGATGACCCACAAGTATAGGGGGGGGGGGGGGGTGTCGTAGTACTTTCTATAAATAGGAGTGCCTATCCCAACGAGGAGTAGTAGGTGTTGACTAGTGGTATGGAGTAGGAAATCTCTGTAAATACTTAGCAAACGCATTCTTAGGGGTTTTCTGATAAAACAGAGAAATAAAGTGCAATTAAATAAAGACAACAAATAATTGCAGAAAGTGGCCCAATCCTTTCTTAGCAAAGGACAAGCCGGTGGAAGTACTAATGAGGACCAAACATTCTCGAGGACACATGGGAATATTGTCAAGTGCTTTCATTTCATATAGTTAATTAATCTTCTTTGGTTTTATAAGTGTTGTGTGGGTGAACCTGTGCTAATGTACCGACCTTACTTGGAGTAATACATACTTGTGATTAAAACCCTTGCAAGAATCCGCAACTACAAGAAATCAATTAAGATAAAAACCTAACCACAACCTTAAACTCTGAGATCCTACACTCCCTTGTGCAAAGGTTTCCTAACGGGGGTTCAGGTTTCTGTCACTCCGGCAACCCCACAATTAGTAGCCAAATACACTATGCATTCCCCTAGTCCCATAAATGGTGAAGTATCATGTAGTCAACCTTCACATGACACCACTATAAGAATAGCACCACAACTTAAATATTAAACCATTGCATAATACCTCAACACAATTCCACTACTAACAACATGACTTCTCCCATGTCCTCAAGAACTAAACGAACTACTCACGAGACATTATATGGATCAAGATCAGAGATGATATAATGATGGATAACAATCTGAACATAAAAAATAATTCAATGGTTCCACTCACAAGCATCAACTACAATAGTAATCAACACCAAGAATGTTTCTCCTAAGAACTATGAAAGACTCAACACAATTGTTACAGCGGGATGGAGTGGTGATGATGGTTCTGGTGGAGATGATGGTGTTGATTATGATGATGGTGACCCCGATGAAGTTTAGCTTAATGACGGTGTTGATGGCGACGATCTCCCCTCTCTGGGAAGGAATTTCCCTGATAAAATCTGTCTGCCGGAGAGCTGTTTCTCTCTCAGTGTTTTCCGCCCCGCAGAGGCGGCGGAATCTTTCTGTGGTCCCTCCCACCTACTCTAGGGTTTTGAGGAGAAGATATAGGCGAGAGGACGGATCCAGAGGTGGGCCAGGGTGGCCACACCCCCTATAGGCGTGACCCAGGGTGGCCCATACCTGGGGCGCGGGTGTGGCCCCCCTATGGCCCAACTCCGCCTCCCATTCTGGCATCCTTCGTCTTCTAGGAAAATATAATTTTCTGTAGTTTTTCTGGTATTTTTATGATCTTCACGAAATTGCATCAAAACACCGCTTTTTGCATCAGAATCCTGACTCCGGCAGTTCATCCTCCAGGAATCATCCAACACGCAAAAACAGAATAAAAGACATAAGTATCACCTCTTAATATGAAATATATCAATGAATAGAGGAAAATTGTGATATAGAATGGTGATGCAAATTGGACGTATCAGCGAACTTTTTGAAGTTCTTCCACTTCAAAGCACAGAACTGTAGGGTTCGCAGCATAGAAAACAAAAATTTTCCTATGATGGGAACAACTATGTACCAAGATCTATCTACTAGATACAAACAACGAGCGGATGTATATCCGTAGAGAACATACCCTTGAAGACCGACAAAGCTTAACGAGTCCAAACTCGTGGTTGATGTAGACGATCTCTTGCCGATCTCAAGATCGAGAGGAAGTCCTAGTGCCGCAAAACAGCAGCGCATCCGTGCTCGCACACATGTTCGAGGCACCGAGCAACCTCCGCCTCCTCGCTCCAGCGATGCAGCGGAAGCACAACTCTTTCTTGCCGAATAGCCACCTGGAACATGTATCTCGCTAGTCCGAGACCATGGGGGATAAATACTAGAGGGGGAGAGAGATCCTTCATGAGGAGGTGTGAGTGAGAGAGAGGGAGGGGGGCTCCTTTTATAGGGAGAGGGGGGGGCACCCAAGGGGCCATGCGCCCAGCCATGGGGCTGCCCCCACCTCTTCCACATTCATGTGGGTGGACACTCCACTCACTCAAATGCCTTTCAATTCCCTCCACTCAAAAACCGACTCAAATTCCCATTAAATTTCCACCAAATTTAATGCAAACTCTCATTAAATAAAACTCCTTTTATTTATTCAGAATTTTGTCAATTACTTTAATGACAAACATTCACATATAACCCCTTGCTAGTATTTCATTTCACATGCAGAAACACTTTCTACAATTTCACCCGAAAACCCGTTTCGGTATCTAGTGAAATAAATTCCTGCGCTTGTTATTCTTTTCGGCATGAAACTTTTGCTCCAAATGGATGTCGGTGTCTCTTAAGTGTGTCACCCTACGGTTCGCGAATAATGCGGACATGATCGAGACCCTTCTCAGATCAATAATCAGAAGAGGGATCTGGAGACCCATACTGACTCCCACACATTCAACGATGACTTTCTTGTGATCGTCGAAACCTTTTACGCTAGTATCTTAATCCCTTTGTTTCACGATATATTACATGTCCGAGATTCGATCATCGGTATCTCCATACCTAGTTTGATCTCGTTACTGACATGCACTCTTTTCTCGTTCCCGTGATATAACATTCTAGTGATCAAATCACTTGCTTGCAAGCTAATCAATGTGATATCACCGAGAGGGCCCAGAGCATATCTATCCGTCATCAGGATGAACAAATTCCACTCTCGATCCATGGGCCTCAACATAACACTTTATTAGTTCTGAATCCACCTTTATAATCACCCTGTTACGGTGTGACGTTTGATGTTATCAAGAAACTCTTCCGGTGTTAGTGATTGACATGATCTCCTGGTCTAAGGATTAGGATCACTTCGTAAGTTGTTATAGCAATATAAACTCAATGACTTTGATCGTAATGCTATACTTCGGATGAATGTTCATCACACCATTACACTAATGTTGTGATCCCGTTATTAACAACATCCAATGTCCATGATCAGGAAACCTTGATCATCTTGTTAATCAACGAGCTAGTTTATAAGAGAGGCATAACTAGGAACTTTCTGTTTGTTTATTAAACACACATATATTAACGTTTCCATATTAATACAATTATAGCATGCAAAATAAACATTTATCATAAACAAGGAATATGATAATGTAACATCCCTAAAATCATGTTTCAAAACTCATGCATATCATCCATGCATCCATCATCATTTAGGGTTTCATCTCAAAATCGTTTCAAAAACAGGAGCAATTGTTGCTCATTATTTTATGTATAAAAACTCTAGCCTTTGTGCTACATGCTAATGAGAAAGGTGTTTTTATTCATTCAGAATGTTTTGAGTTCAAACTTGTTTCCAAAAGCTTGAGCAAAGTTTCAAAGCAAAGTATAAAATAAAACCAAATTCATGCATATTTATATCTCCTAAAAGGCTTGGTTATATTTTATTATTTTCAAATGACCCAAGTAGGTTTGAGTGAACAGAGGTGTTTGACACTTATTTGAGTGCAAGGTACACTGTACAAAAAGCTAGAGAAGGTTTGAATTCAAAATTATTTAAAATAGGGTTTGAAAACCATTCCTAGAAAATCAATCAGAAAAAGAAAAGGAGTAAAGAGGGAAAAAATAGACAAACAGCCAATCTGGCCAACCCAGCCCAACTCGGCCCAGCTAGCCCAGCAGCTCCAACCCCCGCGAAAAGTTTTATTTCACCCGCCCCCGCACCCACTGGCTCGATGACAGGAAGGACCCACTCCCTATCCTCCCCTCTCACTGACAACCGCGACCCACACGGGTATCGTCGTCTCCACCCCCGCGACTGGTTCTTCCCCAATTGACGCTGGGCGTTTCCTGTTTTGATTCGCAGCTTCAATTCGCGTAAATGCACGAGTAAATCTCGCTCGTATCCTGGATACTAAAACCCCCTCTGCCCCCTCTCCATTCTTCCCCAAACCCCAAGCCCAGAGCGCCCCCAGGCTGCAAGAATTGCTCACCGCAACCCCGATGTCTCCGACGAACTGCAGCCACGATTCTGGCCAACCTCGGCCACCCCTCTTCTCCTGGTTCACATGAGCAGACTCCACTTGACCTCGCGCACCTCCCAGTACCACTAGGTCGTCCGCGCGTGACCCAGAACGTCGGCAACGCAAGCGACTGAGCGCCACCGTCTTCGGCTTCAACTCCGACGACCTCCAGTGGTAATCTCCGACCGCCCCTTTCCCTCTCGTTGACACTCACGTGACTAGCATCGTCTTGCACGTCTAACTGCATCCTCCTTTTACCTCGGGACTAGCCACAACACCGTCTTCGAGCACGTCCAGGACCACCAGACGCCAACGACAACTCCAGCGAGGAATTGCAGCTGCCCCTGAGCGCCCCTCGTCAAACGAACCACACGTTGAGAACCAGCACGACGCCACGAACGCGGTAAGCACCTCCCCATCCTTCCTCGCTTCCTATTTCGCCGGCGCCGCCACCATCTGACTGTCGCCGCCGCGCGCAGCCGTTAAGCGCCGCTAGTTAGTGGCTTGTTGCTTGCAACCGTTGGATCAATATCGTAGGGCTATGATAGATTTTAATCGAAGAGGTACCGTATGTCTCTGCGCCGTTAGATCTAAGTTAGATCTTGCGGTCTGCGTCCGTCGATCCGAACGAATCGGTACCGACCAACCAAAACACGACGTGTGTCACCAGTTTAGTTCAAAAACAGATTTCAAATCAAATTTAGATCCAAATTTCAATTGGCTATAACTTTTGATTCCCACGTTAGATTTTTGCAAATTGTATACCGTTGGAATCAGTGAGTCAAGCCCTTTCTGAATCTCCAATGTGTTTAACAAAAAGTTTCAATTAAAATGAATTTGTATGCAGAAACATATTTAGGTCCAGTTTGAGTATAGATTTTGTTTAGCAAATTGTTTTAGGGCTAAATAAGTTTAGTTAGCAAACTTTTTGACTTAGTTATGTTTCTGTATCATGTACTTGCTTGATGTTCAAAAAATCATCACTTAGCATTTTGTTGCATGCATGCATTCATAATTTTGTTTGTATATAAATTGTGTGTAATTGTGTGCTACAAATTTTATGTGTAGATTTTGCTAGTGACTGTGATTGTGAAGAGTGCTACTCTCCCCATTACCAAGGCAAGTGATACTTCATGATATTTCCATTCCCTTTATTTTGAATAATGCTATGTTGGAAAATCCTATGTAGTGTAGAATTGTAGAATTGCTAGGGAATTTTCCTAAGTTAAGTTACTATGCCATTTTTGCTAAGTCTTGCATGCTACTTTTGCCAAATGCTATGTTGGGAAATCCTATGTAGTGTAGAATTGTAGAATTGCTAGGGAATTTTCCTAAGTTAAGTTACTATGCCATGCTTAGCCCAGCTAGTAGAAAACAAGGGTTGGTAAAGTATATTCATGCTATGTTGAAAATAATTCTAAGTCTTTTGGACTTATGCTTTTCTTAATAAAAACAACTAAGTCAATGAACATCCTGGGTGGAATGGGACTTGAATGGTGGTTTTTGGTTGAGTGGTTACACAAGGTCATGGATTTGGCTTGTGTATCTCACTTGTGGTATGCCACCCAGGCACAAAGGGATTTGGAGGCCAAGTGTTGAGAAAGCTTACAGTGCAACCACTTGGCAATATGGGCTCTGCCTTGATCATATAGGTTTCTAGAACTTAGTCTTTTGGACAGTTGGTGGTAGTGGGATGATAGGTTGGAACGCGTCCATTTGACTAAGGAAAGGCTTCTGAAAGGTCCTGTCTTGGGAAACCAAGTCTGGTGGGGAAAGTGCACAACCTCTGCAGATGGAAAATCTAAGTACTTAGCCAAGTCCATGGCAATGGACAAATTGAGCATCAAGACATGGAAGCTACAAGAATCTCATCACTCCAACTTCTAAGTAAAACTTGTGGGTGAACAAGGGTAAAGGACCCCGATGTCTATTGGAGGTTTCTTGGGAAGTTTTGACAGTGAAAAACTTAGTGATTTCAACTAATAGGAAAAACCTATTTTGAGCAAAGCAAGCCAAGATACACTTAGCCAAAATGCATATAGTAAAATAGTCCACTTAAAATTACTAAGTTATCACTTGCCAATACTATTCCAAAGTATTGACCCTCTGTGGCTGTAACTTGTGATGTTGCAGGTTACTCCGATGATGATTAGGAGTCATGAGTCTACACTCAACATGCTTGCCTGTGGCACATGAAGATGAAGACTTATGTTTATTTACTTATTCCAAAAACTCTTGTATTAGGCCTATGGCCCTGAGTTGTAAAAGACTATGTTATATCTCTGGAATGAATGTAATAAACGACCTTTGTATCTATGTACTTCATCTTAAACTATGGATGCTAGCAATGATCCAGGGACTAGCATTGCAATCATAGGGATCCTTTTCCTTTACAAAGGAGGGATCTTACAGATGGTATCAGAGCACTGTGTTGCCTGTAGGATTATGACCCTAGGATTGGAAACCACTAAGGAAATTTTTTTTAACTACTTCTACACTTGTCTATTCTTCTCGTAAACTTTTCTAATCTTCTCATTCTCATGTCTATTTGTAGATGAACTCCATCAACGAAGCTGTGAAGAAAGGACCACTCATGACCATGACCTTGGAGTGTGAAATTGAGTTTCCCAAAATTCTCAAGGACCTCATGGTGGCAATGGAAGCACATGGTGCAGCTGTGTACAAAGGCTTTCCAGTGATGGATGAAGGAGTGGAGTATTGGTGGGTGCAACTTCACTTGTACAAAAACAAGGAAGACAACCACAAAGAAAGAGGATTCTGCATGTACACCAACACTATGATGCACACCACATTCTTTGAGTCAGCAAGAGAAGCAGCTTGGAGGACTATCAAAGAACTCAGTGCTAGAGTCAAGTGCAGAATGCTCAACCTCCAAAAAGACTTAGAGAAAGAGAAGGAACTTACCCAAGATTTGGAAGCCACCAACCAAACCTTAAGGGGAGATATTATAGACTTAGTGATGGAATCATGTGAACAAGATAGGTGGATTGCCTCTAGGAACATTGTGTTAGCCAACAGATCCAGTGAGATAGGATTATGAACGCACTTCGTTAGTTGGACCACCACCTATCACCTTATTTTCCAAAATGATACCTTAAATAAGTTTGGACCTTGATTGATGTAATGGATTCATGTATGCATGACTTGTGTGATTTTGTGTTCCAAGGTTATGTATGAAATGTTTGTCTTGTGTTATCTTAAATTGTGTTGTTCTAACTTTTCAATCTTATAAATAGATGCCTATTACCATCAGCACTGTTGAGGAGTTCCAGGTTACCCGTTTTGGTCCTCGTATCGTTGAGCTTACCACTTTGCTCAATCTCCCTCTTCCCACCATCATGGTGCATCCACTCACCAAGTTTGAGAGGAAGGACCTCTGGGGCTTCAAGGTGAACCAGCCCGGACGCCAGACAGAGCCTACTACGGAGGCCATCGTCTTCAAGCTTATGCACGATGACAGGGAGAGAGGCATGGAGGTAGTCATGCAGGACCTGATAGGACGTCTGCTAGGCCGTCACTCCCGACAGGTTAGAGGCACCCACTTCCACGTCTTCGGAAGACGTGATGATGATGGAGAGTCCATCGACTTTGAGGACGACTCGAGGGACGCAGCAGAGCCGATACGTCTCTATCTCCAGGACTTAGAGTCTCTTATTAGGCACGTGGACACGGACAGGACCAATGTCATGCTCAACAATGACGAGCTCCAGGTGCAGCTTCGCGAGAAGGACAAGCTTTTCGCACAGCAGGACGAGATAGTCAAGGAAATGGAGGCGAAGTTCGAGACCCAGGACCGTAAGTTCAAGAGTCAGGAGAAACGCGTCCAGGACAGGAAAAAGAAGATCCGGGACATGACTGAAGAACTGAAGTCCAAAGATTTCGAGCTAGAGCAGCAGCAGATGGTGATGGAGAGGCTTCGCTCCCAGAAGAGGGCTCTCAAGACCAAGATCGAGTCCTTGACTACTACTATTGAGGAGAACAAGACCGCGATGGAGAACGCAGGTCTTACTTTTGTCGAGGAGGAGATTGATGCTGATGAGTAGACTTGACTACTCGGTTATCTTTTATTATCATACTTGTTTTTGGTGAACTTGTTATTGGACCATCCGACATGTGGATGGCTTGCCACTTGTGTGTTTTACTTTGAGACTTTGTTATCTTGTTGTTGAGCTTTTATCCTTGTGTTGCATGCTATGTGTTTGCTTATGTGATGTAATGTGCATAAAACATGTATGGGTATCTCATTCTTAGCTCTATTTGAACAAACCACAGATGCCTCCCCGTCGCGCAAACCCCAACCCCAACAACATCACCCCAGAAATGCAGCAGATGATGAGTGCGCAAACACAGCTTATGCAGATGATGACAACATTCATCCAAAACCAGAATAATAACAACAACAACAACAACAACAACCCCAATAACAACAACAACAACCCTCCGGGCTTTGATATGCTCACCAGATTTCTGCGTTTGAGGCCAGCTAAGTTCTCGGGGACGACTGATCCCATGGTGGCCAATGATTGGCTACGTTCTGTGAACAAGGACTTAGTGACCGTGGGCTGCACGGATGCTGAAAAAGTCAGGTTCACAGCGCATCTGTTGGAAGGGCCAGCCGCCACATGGTGGGACAACTTCCAAATCACCACTCCTTTAGATGAGGTGACTTGGGCTATCTTTGAAGATGGCTTTCGCACTGCTCATATCTCATCAGGAATGATGAGTCTGAAAAAGAAGGAGTTTCACAACCTGAAGCAGCGCCACCGCAGCGTGGCTGAGTACATAGAAGAGTTCAACAATCTGGCGCGCTATGCACCGGATGAGGTTGACACAGATGCCAAAAGAAAGGAAAAAATTCTGGAAGGCTTGAATGATGAGCTAAACTTACAGTTGTCTGTGGCATATGTTCCAACTTATCAGTCTCTGTGTGACAAGGCTGCTATTTTGGAGAATAAAATGAAGCAAGTCGAGAGTAAGAAAAGGAAACACTCCGACAAGCACAGCTCGGGATCGTCTCACAAACAATCTCATATTGATGATAGTGGAAGCTCAGGATCCCATATGCATGGGAAATTCAACAAGCACCACAACCACAACCGTCATGACAACAAGCATCACAGCAGTCATGACAATGACAAGTACAAGAACCACAAGAGTGGACATAAGAGCCACCACAGTGGAAATGGTAGTGGAAGTGGAAGTCAGCCTGCAAAAAGGGACATCAGTCAGGTTGAGTGCCTCAAATGCAAGAAGATGGGACACTATGCAAATGAGTGCCCCGAAAAGAAAGTTGAAGGACCTGTCAAACCCAATCCTTTCCAGAAATTTCAGGTGAACCACATTAATATGGAGGAGGTCTATGAGGAGCCTGACGCTGTTGCTGGTAAGTTCAGACTCAATTATATTCCAGCATTCGTACTCTTTGACGCTGGTGCATCTCATTCATTCATATCAAAAGCATTTGTTGATAGAAATGGGTTTGCATCTGAAAACATTGGGTGTCCAATAAAAGTTAGTTCTCCGGGTGGAGATATGATAGTAAGTCTTGGATGCCGGGATCTTGTCATAGAGTTTGGAAAGCATAAGTTCCCAGTGAGCCTGATAATCCTAGATTCCCAAGGATTGGATGTAATTTTAGGAATGGATTGGATGGCTAAGTATGAAGGAGTGCTAGATTGTGCTAATCGTACTGTTGCACTCACAACCCCAGAAAGAAAAAGAATAAAATTCAGGTCAAACTTTGAATCCAAAGGAAGTAAGCTTAATTCTCTTAAGGGGGTTAGCATGGAGTGTGCCAATTGTATGTGAGTATCCGGATGTATTCCCGGAAGAATTGCCAGGAATGCCACCAGATAGAGATGTGGAATTTCTGATAGATTTGGTGCTAGGTTCTGGACCAATAGCAAAGAGACCATACAAAATGTCAGTTGATGAACTGAAAGAGCTCAAGAAGAAACTAGGAGAACAGTTGCAGAAAGGATTTATCCAACCAAGTTCTTCATCTTGGGGAGCCCCAGTTTTGTTCATGGAGAAGAAGGATAGAAGCCAAAGGTTATGCATAGATTACCGTTCACTCAATGAGGTAACTATCAAGAACAAATATCCTTTGCCTAGAATCAACGACTTATTCGATCAGCTTGAAGGAGCATGTGTGTTCTCGAAGATTGATCTCCGGTCAGGCTATTTTCAACTCAAGATAAGAGAGCAAGACATACCTAAAACAGCATTCACCACAAGGTATGGATTGTATGAGTATACCGTAATGCCTTTCGGCTTAACCAATGCTCCAGCATACTTCATGAATATGATGAACAAGGTGTTCATGGAATTTCTTGACAAGTTTGTTGTCGTTTTCATCGATGACATCTTAGTCTACTCCAAGAGCAAGGAAGAGCATGAAGGACACTTGCGATTGATACTTGAGAAGTTGAGAGAGCATAAACTTTATGCCAAATTCAGCAAGTGTGAGTTCTGGTTAGAGGAAGTTGGTTTTCTTGGTCATGTTATGACAAAGGATGGCGTAGCAGTTGATCCTGCTAAAGTTTCAGCTGTGACAGAATGGGAATCTCCCAAGAATGTGAAAGAAGTTCGCAGTTTCCTTGGCTTAGCAGGTTACTACAGAAGATTCATTGAGAATTTCTCAAAAGTTGCTAAGCCCATGACTGAATTGTTAAAGAAAGACAAAAAGTTTGTTTGGTCTGAAGGTTGTGAAGTTAGCTTTCAAGAATTGAAGAAGAGACTTGTAACAGCACCAGTTCTGTGTCTGCCAGATTTGGAAAAGGATTTCCAAGTATACTATGATGCGTCTCATCAAGGTTTGGGTGTCGTACTTATGCAAGACGGTAAAGTTGTGGCCCATGCCTCGAGACAACTCAAAACTCATGAAGTAAACTATCCTACTCATGATTTAGAGTTAGCCTCTATCGTCCATGCACTCAAAACATGGAGGCATTACCTTTTGGGAAAACGTTGTGAAGTGTTCACCGATCATAAGAGTTTGAAGTATATCTTCACCCAGAAGGAAATCAATATGAGACAAAGAAGATGGTTAGAGCTTATCAAGGACTATGACTTAAGTTTGCAATACCACCCGGTAAATCAAATGTTGTAGCAGATGCTCTAAGTCGCAAGGTATTTGTAAATGGCCTTACCAAAGGAGAATTCCCAGATGATTTATGTAAGCAATTCAAAGAACTCTGATTGGAGATTGTGCCTGAAGGACATCTCATGTCTTTAGAAGTCCAACCCACTTTGTTGGACAAGATTCGAGAAGCTCAAAAGACTGATAAAGAAATTGAAGAGATTAAGGAAAAGATTAGCCAAGGCAAAGCTAAGAATTTCCATGTAGATGAACAAGTTACTTTATGGCATGGGAAACGTATTTGTGTTCCGCAAGATCCGGAGATGCGGAAACTGATTCTGCAAGAAGCCCACAACTCTCCGTATTCTATTCATCCGGGTAACACCAAAATGTACATGGACATGAAAGAAAGATTTTGGTGGAACAATCTCAAGAGAGACATCGTCGAACATATTGCTTTGTGTGATGTATGTAGTAGAGTAAAAGCGGAGCATCAGAAACCAGCAGGTTTGCTTCAACCACTACCTATTCCTGATTGGAAATGGGACAAAATTGGTATGGATTTCATCACCGGGTTGCCAAGGACCAGATCAGGATATGATTCCATATGGGTAGTCGTGGATCGCCTAACTAAAGTGGCACATTTCGTACCCGTGAAGACAACTTATACCAGTGCCAAGTTAGCCAAGATCTACATGAGTAGAATTGTATGCCTTCACGGTGTGCCTAAGAGTATTGTGTTCGATAGGGGAACCCAATTCACTTCCCATTTTTGGAGACAGCTACATGAGTCATTGGGAACGAGGTTGGAATTCAGTACTGCTTTTCATCCTCAAACCGATGGGCAAACAGAAAGGACTAATCAAATTCTGGAAGACATGTTGAGGGCATGTGCCCTAGATTATGGAGCAAGTTGGGATGAAAGTCTGCCTTACGCAGAATTTTCTTATAACAACAGCTATCAAGCCAGCATTGAGATGGCACCGTTTGAGTTTCTCTGCGGAAGAAAATGTACTACCCCATTATTATGGAATGGTGTGGGAGAAAGAAGTTTATTTGGGCCAGATCTTATCAAAGAAGCCGAAGAGAAGGTCAAATTGGTTAAGGACAGGTTGAAGATAGCACAGTCCCGACAGAAAAGCTACGCAGATCCTAAGCGTAGAGAAGTCACCTACGAAGTTGGAGATAGAGCCTATCTTAGAGTATCACCACTCCGTGGAGTGAAAAGATTCGGAGTCAAAGGAAAATTGGCACCAAGATATGTTGGGCCATTCAAGATTCTGAGCCGCAAAGGAGAAGTGGCTTATGAAATTGAACTGCCAGCATCTCTATCAGCAGTCCACAATGTATTTCATGTGAGTCAGCTTAAGAAATGTCACCCAGAAATGGAAGAATCTTCTTTGAAGGATACCATACCTTTGGAAGAAGTTCAACTAGAAAGTGATCTCACTTATGAAGAAAAGCCTATCAAGATTCTTGAGACTGCAGAAAGAGTCACGAGAACAAAGACTATCAAGTTTTGCAAAGTGCAATGGAACCATCATACCGAAGAGGAAGCAACATGGGAAAGAGAAGATGATCTTCAGAAAGACCACCCTCACCTATTTGCTAGCCAATCCGAATCTCGAGGGAGAGATTCACCTTAAGGGGGTTAGATTTGTAACATCCCTAAAATCATGTTTCAAAACTCATGCATATCATCCATGCATCCATCATCATTTAGGGTTTCATCTCAAAATCATTTCAAAAACAGGAGCAATTGTTGCTCATTATTTTATGTATAAAAACTCTAGCCTTTGTGCTACATGCTAATGAGAAAGGTGTTTTTATTCATTCAGAATGTTTTGAGTTCAAACTTGTTTCCAAAAGCTTGAGCAAAGTTTCAAAGCAAAGTATAAAATAAAACCAAATTCATGCCTATTTATATCTCCTAAAAGGCTTGGTTATATTTTATTATTTTCAAATGACCCAAGTAGGTTTGAGTGAACAGAGGTGTTTGACACTTATTTGAGTGCAAGGTACACTGTACAAAAAGCTAGAGAAGGTTTGAATTCAAAAAAATTTAAAATAGGGTTTGAAAACCATTCCTAGAAAATCAATCAGAAAAAGAAAAGGATTAAAGAGGAAAAAAATAGACAACCAGCCAATCTGGCCAACCCAGCCCAACTCGGCCCAGCTAGCCCAGCAGCTCCCACCCCCGCGAAATGTTTTATTTCACCCGCCCCCGCACCCACTGGCTCGATGACAGGAAGGACCCACTCCCTCTCCTCCCCTCTCACTGACAACCGCGGCCCACACGGGTATCGTCGTCTCCACCCCCGCGACTGGTTCTTCCCCAATTGACGCTGGGCATTTCCTGTTTTATTTGCATCTTCAATTCGCGTAAATGCACGAGTAAATCTCGCTCGTATCCTGGCTACTAAAACCCCCTCTGCCCCCTCTCCATTCTTCCCCAAACCCCAAGCCCAGAGTGCCCCCAGGCTGCAAGAATTGCTCACCACAACCCCGCTGTCTCCGACGAACTGCAGCCACGATTCTGGCCAACCTCGCCCACCCCTCTGCTCCTGGTTCACATGAGCAGACTCCACTTGACCTCGCGCACCTCCCAGTACCACTAGCTTGTCCGCGCGTGACCCAGAACGTTGGCAACGCAAGCGACTGAGCGCCACCGTCTTCGGCTTCAACTCCGACGACCTCCAATGGTAATCTCCGACCGCCCCTTTCCCTCTCGTTGACACTCACATGACTAGCATCGTCTTGCACGTCTAACTGCATCCTCCTTTTTCCTCGGGACTAGCCACAGCACCGTCTCCGAGCACGTCCAGGACCACCAGACGCCAACGACAACTCGGGCGAGGAATTGCAGCTGCCCCTGAGCGCCCCTCGTCAAACGAACCACACGTTGAGAATCAGCACGACGCCACGAACGCGGTAAGCACCTCCCCATCCTTCCTCGCTTCCTATTTCGCCGGTGCCGCCACCATCTGACCGTCGCCGCCGCGCGCAGCCGTTAAGCGCCGCCAGTTAATGGCTTGTTGCTTGCGACCGTTGGATCAATATCGTAGGGCTATGATAGATTTTAATCGAAGAGGTATCGTATGTCTCTGCGCCGTTAGATCTAAGTTAGATCCTGCGGTCTGCGTCTGTCGATCCGAATGAATCGGTACCGACCAACAAAACACGACGCGTGTCACCAGTTCAGTTCAAAAACAGATTTCAAATCAGATTTAGATCCAAATTTCAATTGGCTATAACTTTTGATTCCCACGTTAGATTTTTGCAAATTTTATACCGTTGGAATTAGTGAGTCAAGCCCTTTCTGAATCTCCAATGTGTTTAACAAAAAGTTTCTGTTAAAATGACATTGTATGCAGAAACATATTTAGGTCCAATTTGATTATAGATTTTGTTTAGCAAATTGTTTTAGGGCTAAATAAGTTTAGTTAGCAAACTTTTTGACTTAGTTATGTTTCTGTATCATGTACTTGCTTGATGGGTTTTCAAAAAATCATCGCTTAGCATTTTCTTGCATGCATGCATTCATAATTTTGTTTGTATATAAATTGTGTGTAATTGTGTGCTACAAATTTTATGTGTAGATTTTGCTAGTGACTGTGATTGTGAAGAGTGCTACTCTCCCCATTACCAAGGCAAGTGATACTTCATGATATTTCCATTCCCTTTATTTTGAATAATCATTAGAATTATTTTTGCTAAGTCTTGCATGCTACTTTTGCCAAATGCTATGTTGGGAAATCCTATGTAGTGTAGAATTGTAGAATTGCTAGGGAATTTTCCTAAGTTAAGTTACTATGCCATGCTTAGCCTAGCTAGTAGAAAACAAGGGTTGGTAAAGTATATTCATGCTATGTTGAAAATAATTCTAAGTCTTTTGGACTTATGCTTTTCTTAATAAAAACAACTAAGTCAATGAACATCCTGGGTGGAATGGGACTTGAATGGTGGTTTTTGGTTGAGTGGTTACACAAGGCCATGGATTTGGCTTGTGTGTCTCACTTGTGGTATGCCACCCAGGCACAAAGGGATTTGGAGGCCAAGTGTTGAGAAAGCTTACAGTGCAACCACTTGGCAATATGGGCTCTGCCTTGATCATATAGGTTGCTAGAACTTAGTCTTTTGGACAGTTGGTGGTAGTGGGATGATAGGTTGGAACGCGTCCATTTGACTAAGGAAAGGCTTCTGAAAGGTCCTGTCTTGGGAAACCAAGTCTGGTGGGGAAAGTGCACAACCTCTGCAGATGGAAAATCTAAGTACTTAGCCAAGTCCATGGCAATGGACAAATTGAGCATCAAGACATGGAAGCTACAAGAATCTCATCACTCCAACTTCTAAGTAAAACTTGTGGGTGAACAAGGGTAAAGGACCCCAATGTCTATTGGAGGTTTCTTGGGAAGTTTTGACAGTGAAAAACTTAGTGATTTCAACTAATAGGAAAAACCTATTTTGAGCAAAGCAAGCCAAGCTACACTTAGCCAAAATGCATATAGTAAAATAGTCCACTTAAAATTACTAAGGTATCACTTGCCAATACTATTCCAAAGTATTGACCCTCTGTGGCTGTAACTTGTGATGTTGCAGGTTACTCCGATGATGATTAGGAGTCATGAGTCTACACTCAACATGCTTGCCTGTGGCATGTGAAGATGAAGACTTATGTTTATTTACTTATTCCAAAAACTCTTGTATTAGGCCTATGGCCCTGAGTTGTAAAAGACTATGTTATATCTCTGGAATGAATGTAATAAACGACCTTTGTATCTATGTACTTCATCTTAAACTATGGATGCTAGCAATGATCCAGGGACTAGCATTGCAATCATAGGGATCCTTTTCCTTTACAAAGGAGGGATCTTACAGATGGTATCAGAGCACTGTGTTGCCTGTAGGATTATGACCCTAGGATTGGAAACCACTAAGGAAATTTTTTTTAACTACTTCTACACTTGTCTATTCTTCTCGTGAACTTTTCTAATCTTCTCATTCTCATGTCTATTTGTAGATGAACTCCATCAACGAAGCCGTGAAGAAAGGACCACTCATGACCATGACCTTGGAGTGTGAAACTGAGTTTCCCAAAATTCTCAAGGACCTCATGGTGGCAATGGAAGCACATGGTGCAGCTGTGTACAAAGGCTTTCCAGTGATGGATGAAGGAGTGGAGTATTGGTGGGTGCAACTTCACTTGTACAAAAACAAGGAAGACAACCACAAAGAAAGAGGATTCTGCATGTACACCAACACTATGATGCACACCACATTCTTTGAGTCAGCAAGAGAAGCAGCTTGTAGGACTATCAAAGAACTCAGTGCTAGAGTCAAGTGCAGAATGCTCAACCTCCAAAAAGACTTAGAGAAAGAGAAGGAACTTACCCAAGAGTTGGAAGCCACCAACCAAACCTTAAGGGGAGATATTATAGACTTAGTGATGGAATCATGTGAACAAGATAGGTGGATTGCCTCTAGGAACATTGTGTTAGCCAACAGATCCAGTGAGATAGGATTGTGAATGCACTTCGTTAGTTGGACCACCACCTATCACCTTATTTTCCAAAATGATACCTTAAATAAGTTTGGACCTTGATTGATGTAATGGATTCATGTATGCATGACTTGTGTGATTTTGTGTTCCAAGGTTATGTATGAAATGTTTGTCTTGTGTTATCTTAAACTGTGTTGTTCTAACTTTTCAATCTTATAAATAGATGCCTATTACCATCAGCACTGTTGAGGAGTTCCAGGTTACCCGTTTTAGTCCTCGTATCGTTGAGCTTACCACTTTTCTCAATCTCCCTCTTCCCACCATCATGGTGCATCCACTCACCAAGTTTGAGAGGAAGGACCTCTGGGGCTTCAAGGTGAACCAGCCCGGACGCTAGACAGAGCCTACTACGGAGGCCATCGTCTTCAAGCTTATGCACGATGACAGGGAGAGAGGCATGGAGGTAGTCATGCAGGACCTGATAGGACGTCTGCTAGGCCGTCACTCCCGACAGGTTAGAGGCACCCACTTCCACGTCTTCGGAAGACGTGATGATGATGGAGAGTCCATCGACTTTGAGGACGACTCGAGGGACGCAGCAGAGCCGATACGTCTCTATCTCCAGGACTTAGAGTCTCTTATTAGGCACGTGGACACGGACAGGACCAATGTCATGCTCAACAATGACGAGCTCCAGGTGCAGCTTCGCGAGAAGGACAAGCTTTTCGCACAGCAGGACGAGATAGTCAAGGAAATGGAGGCGAAGTTCGAGACCCAAGACCGTAAGTTCAAGAGTCAGGAGAAACGCGTCCAGGACAGGAAAAAGAAGATCCGGGACATGACTGAAGAACTGAAGTCCAAAGATTTCGAGCTAGAGCAGCAGCAGATGGTGATCGAGAGGCTTCGCTCCCAGAAGAGGGCTCTCAAGACCAAGATCGAGTCCTTGACTACTACTATTGAGGAGAACAAGACCGTGATGGAGAACGTAGGTCTTACTTTTGTCGAGGAGGAGATTGATGCTGATGAGTAGACTTGACTACTCGGTTATCTTTTATTATCGTACTTGTTTTTGGTGAACTTGTTATTGGACCATCCGACATGTGGATGGCTTGCCACTTGTGTGTTTTACTTTGAGACTTTGTTATCTTGTTGTTGAGCTTTTATCCTTGTGTTGCATGCTATGTGTTTGCTTATGTGATGTAATGTGCATAAAACATGTATGGGTATCTCATTCTTATCTCTATTTGAACAAACCACAGATGCCTCCCCGTCGCGCAAACCCCAACCCCAACAACATCACCCCGGAAATGCAGCAGATGATGAGTGCGCAAACACAGCTTATGCAGATGATGACAACATTCATCCAAAACCAGAATAATAACAACAACAACAACCCCAATAACAACAACAACAACAACAACCCTCCGGGCTTTGATATGCTCACCAGATTTCTGCGTTTGAGGCCAGCTAAGTTCTCGGGGACGACTGATCCCATGGTGGCCAATGATTGGCTACGTTCTGTGAACAAGGACTTAGTGACCGTGGGCTGCACGGATGCTGAAAAAGTCAGGTTCACAGCGCATCTGTTGGAAGGGCCAGCCGCCACATGGTGGGACAACTTCCAAATCACCACTCCTTTAGATGAGGTGACTTGGGCTATCTTTGAAGATGGCTTTCGCGCTGCTCATATCTCATCAGGAATGATGAGTCTGAAAAAGGAGTTTCACAACCTGAAGCAGCACCACCGCAGCGTGGCTGAGTACATAGAAGAGTTCAACAATCTGGCGCGCTATGCACCGGATGAGGTTGACACAGATGCCAAAAGAAAGGAAAAAATTCTGGAAGGCTTGAATGATGAGCTAAACTTACAGTTGTCTGTGGCATATGTTCCAACTTATCAGTCTCTGTGTGACAAGGCTGCTATTTTGGAGAATAAAATGAAGCAAGTCGAGAGTAGGAAGAGGAAACACTCCGACAAGCACAGCTCGGGATCGTCTCACAAACGATCTCATATTGATGATAGTGGAAGCTCAGGATCCCATAAGCATGGGAAATTCAACAAGATGTCATATTGATGATAGTGGATCCTTTTCCTTTACAAAGGAGGGATCTTACAGATAATAACCACTTTATTATTGCCTCTCGGGCATATTCCCTTCAGTCTCCCACTTGCACTAGAGACAATAATCTAGTTTGAGAACTTTGCGTATTGAACACTTATGGCTTTCCGGTGTTCCATATACGCAATTGCAAGTGGTTAACATAATCTACGGATCTGACGCTTCAGGTCCGTGTGTATTTGCATGTCTTTGCGTCTTCACGCATCACTCATTCTCCAATGAGATGGCATTGTATAAATTTGGTCTTTCGGTGAGACCTTTAGTTCCTTGGGGTTAAATCATGTCGATACTATTGTCATACAATATATCTTTAGTGTTAGCCCGTTGCGAACCACACCTTAGTTTGATAACAAACTACTTGACACAAATTCCCTCCTTTGCTGCTACTATAGCAGTCATATACTTAGCCTTTTGTTGTAGTATCCGTCACAATGTCTTAACTTTGGAATTCATCCAAATCCATCATGGAATCTCCTTTCCATTACATTGTGCCACCCATAGTTTAAATTGAGATAAACTTAATTTGTATCTTGTGACAAAACTAGTATCAATGTGACGCTTTACAATGAACTATTTGTAATTGTTTGTCACCTCTACACAAATATATTCTTAGTTCTTCCAAAAGATCATAAGAATATTCTCACTATCGTCCAATGATCATTTTATGATTCATTCTGGTATATGCTCATAACACTTAGAGCATAGGACATATCTGGATGTGTACATATCATGGTATGATTGATCAAAACATTCTCGTGATTTCACTCATCAAGTGTCAAAGCACTTGAATCTTGTTTCACTTATCAAGTGTCGATACACTTGAATCTTGATTCAATTCCTTTCCATGCGACAAGAACCGTTTCTTGTCGTTTCTATATTGAACTCCTTCAATATATCATATATGTACGTTTGGCACAACCATATTAGCGTCACAGTCTATCCACTATAGACATTCATGCTAAATATTCGGGTTTTGCCTAAGTTTTTCATCGAAATGAAATTCTTAACCTTTGTCAATAAAAGATACATCATTTCTAATCAACAAGATGTCATCCACATAATGTATTAGAAATATGTCTCAGCGCTCCCACTTAATTTCTTGCAAATGCAAGCATCTTCATCGTCTCCTGATGAAAACTCCTTTTCATCACGGTGAAGATTCCAACTCCGCGATGCTTACTTCAACCGTTGAAGTTTGCATGCCCTTTTTAGCATCCTTTGAATTAACAAAACCCTTTGGACCGTGTCATGTACACGTCCTAGGTAACCATTCTATTAGAAGAATTTTGTTTTGTTTATTCATCTACCATATATAAAATTATATGTAGTGGTTGCTACTTTAATCCGTCCAGACTAAATATCGCTATGAAAGATCAAATCTTGTCATAGTCAACTCCTTGAACATTATCGTAAAATACTTTACGACATGTCGACTATTTCATAGATGTGAAACATCTATGTCTGTTTATTTATAGATCCAAATACGACCGATAGGTTTTTACACCTTTCCGGAGGGTCTTCCAAGTTCAAAACTTGATTTCTCGTGTACGGAACTATCACGGATTTTATGGCTTCAAGCCATTTTATGGAGCTGGGGCCCATCATCGCTTCTTTGCATATAGTCGGTTCATCATTGTCAAACAATAATGATTTACTCTCAAATCTTAATCATTTGATTGTTTATCCGACCTTCTTGGTTCAATAGGAACTTTAGACCTCCGTGACCACAACCTTTGAGGCACATAAGCTATGAGCATTATGGAAGCCTCCGGAACAATTTCCGGCGCTGCGCAACTCAGCACATTTAGCTAAGGTTCGTTAACCTTATCAAAGTTCTATTATCCTCCCACTTAACTTTTGCGAAAAATTCCTTTTTCAAGAAACTTCACATTTCAAGCGACAAACCCTTTTGTCCTCGGTGTTATGGAGGAATAACCAATTGTTATTCGAAATAACCTACAAAGACATGCTCATCCGACTTTGGTTGTAAACATCTTACTTATGTTTAGCATACCAAAATTTAAGAAATGACAACTTGGGTTTTACCCCAAACCATAACTCATATGGTGTCATTTAAACGGATCAAGATGAAGCTCTTTTCAGTGTAAAAGCGGTAGTCTCTAAAGCTTTAATCTTTTTAAAACATAATGGCAGTTTTATAAATAACACCTTTGATCAAACCATGTCACACAAGGTTTCATTACAAATCTCAAACACTCCATACTCCTATGGTGTTTCGGGAGATGTAAATCTAGGTGTTTTGCTAAACTTGCAACTCAAATAAATCCCTATGATAAAATCATAATTCATTTATTTTCTTGTCACACTTGTAACTCAAACAAATCCCTTATGATAAAATCATAAACCATTTATTTTCTTGTTACAATGATTTTCCACTTCATCTTGAAAGTCTTTGAAACGTTTTTCAAATATTTCATACTTCTTTCTCATTAAGTGAATATTCACTCAAATTTCCGGAGAAAGCATATGAAGTTGAAACCCATCGCTTACAACTACACATAATGGACTACATACATCGATATGTATAAATTCCAATATTTTAGTCGTCCGTTCTTCTTTGGCCTTTGAACGAAGTTTTAATTATCCTGAGGAAAGTCTCACAAGCGTCACTTGATCAAATCAAAGACTCCAAAAATCCATGAAAATCGAGTTTCTTCATGTTTTCTTTCCAATATAATTTAAACGGCGATGTCCCTTCGTAAGTGATCTTTCAATCATTTGTTTTGCGACATTTTAGCACTAGGTTTTATGGATGTGATTTCTCCAACTAGATTTGTAAATCATCCATCTTATATGGAATACGGTAATTATTTGAACAACCTTTGTTCTCATAATACCTGATTCAAATAACAATTATTAAAACAAATCTTGAAGTCAAGCTTTGATGTCAACGAGAAATACAAACAACGGTTTGTTTATTTTCGATGAACATCATCACATATTCTCTTGCTGGTTATTTAGGCCATTGTGGTTTATAAATTGTGTCGTTCCGTATGAAATTTCATACCAACCAATTCGGTATCCAATACCCAAGAACCACATTGTTTAACAAGTAAAGAATACAACCATAACATGTATATCATATATATACCTAAATTGGATATTTCCAATCTTTTCTTTTCTGCCAAGTATATTTTATAGATTCTCTTTCAGCATTTCCTTTTCCTTTTTAAAAGAATCTATCAACATCAAAAGTGGCGCCATATACATGACACATAGTCCAAAGCGTGTATATTTAAATAATAATGCCTTTGGACTTGCACTTTGAAGTAGATCACCATCATCAAAGTGATCGGTATTCTTTCAAAATCCATTCTTTAGTAATCTTTTAGTGTAGTAAACACTTTACATACATCTTCTATTTATCCTTATCATGACGACTTTCATGATCAATCTACTGTAGCTTATAAAGGCGAATCGTGAGTATAACATTACTTTCCAAAACCCTTTTGGATGATTAGGATGTCTAGCATCTCCAACCTTCGTAAATTCTCATCCAATATGAGAACATATATTATACTCTATCATATTGCAACCAAAACATTGTTTTAGATATCGTTTTATCTGCCACACATGATGGTTTCTGAAACAATTCTTTCAGCTCCTAGATAAACTTGATATTAAAACAATCAAGAATCATGGAGGCAAACATGATACTTAAGATACTAACACTGGAATTGTTACTCTCGATTTAATACGAACTATTAAATTTCACGGAATAAATAGAGTTTGCTGAAAGTTTGCAATAGGACTTTAAACTTTAGATTGACACTCAACACAATACGATACCAGTTCGTAAAGTATATATCCAGAATTCTATAGTTCTATTATCTCAATTATAACTATGCATAAGGTGGTGAACGAATGCCAATGACTACAACAAATTATGCAAATTCACTTTGATTAAATTTATGATAAATTGAGTTCTACTAATCCAAATTAGAAATGAACTCCCACTCAAAAAACGACATCCCTCGTGTCTTTTTGGTGATTACATGAAACAAATCCACTACACCAAGTCCGATCATCACGTGAGTCGGTGTAGCTTCAAAGGCGAGCATCCATATGGTCATCATATCAAAAACATATGACTCATGCTTAACCTTTCGGTCTGTGTTCCGAGGCCATGTCTGTACATGCTAGGCTCGCCAAGTAAGAACCTTAGTATTCGCGTGTGCAACTGTCTTACAGCCGAGATATGCTCATGGATTTAAGTACACCCGATCATCACGTGATGTCTTGAAGCGATGAAACATTGTCGGTGCATACTTAAGGAAGAACACATTCTTATCTTGATATCTAAATGAGGGATCATCTTATTATGCTAATAAAACGCCAAACAAGCAATATAAGATGCAATCAAACATCACATGTTTGTAAGTGAAATGATATGGTTCCCGCATATGATCTCCATCATGTGCACCGTGGTATGATCACTATCATACCTTTATGTGTAAGGCCAAGGTCTATGGAACTTACACGCTATGTGTGTTGTAAGAGTATCATCTCATACTTCTACTTACAACATCACCATATCATAACACTAGCCCAGCAACAATCTAAACTAGACGCCTCTAATTTATCCATTGCAAATTTTACGTGGCTTAGGGCTTTCGAAGATAGAACCGTTCTTACCTACGAACATGAACCACAACGAGGATAACCAAATTGTTGACAACTCGTTGCAAATTAGATATTGACTATAGTAGGAGAGACAGACACCCGCTAACCACTTATGCAAAACTAGTTGCATGTCAAGCGTGGAACAGGTCTCATGTGCGAGGACATGTAAAGTTTGTCCGGGCCGCTTCATCCCACTATGCCACCAATATCCAAAGTACAACTAAGAAGCAATAAAATGATCATCATCGCCCACATACTCATATGTGTACTACCCGTGCAAAGTATCTACGCATAGATCCGGCTCTGATACCACTGTAGGGTTCGCAGCATAGAAAACAAAAAATTTCCTACGATGGGAACAACTATGTACCAAGATCTATCTACTAGATACAAACAACGAGCGGATGTATATCCGTAGAAAACATACCCTTGAAGACCGACAAAGCTTAACGAGTCCAAACTCGTGGTTGATGTAGACGATCTCTTGCCGATCTCAAGATCGAGAGGAAGTCCTAGCGCCGCAAAACAGGAGCGCATCCGTGCTCGCACACACGTTCGAGGCACCGAGCAACCTCCGCCTCCTCGCTCCAGCGATGCAGCGGAAGCACAACTCTTTCTTGCCGAATAGCCACCTGGAACATGTATCTCGCTAGTCCGAGACCATGGGGGATAAATACTAGAGGGGGAGAGAGATCCTTCACGAGGAGGTGTGAGTGAGATAGAGGGAGGGGGCTCCTTTTATAGGGAGAGGGGGGCACCCAAGGGGCCATGCGCCCAGCCATGGGTCTGCCCCCACCTCTTCCACATTCATGTGGGTGGACACTCCACTCACTCAAATGCCTTTCAATTCCCTCCACTCAAAAACCCACTCAAATTCCCATTAAATTTCCACCAAATTTAATGCAAACTCTCATTAAATAAAACTCCTTTTATTTATTCAGAATTTTGTCAATTACTTTAATGACAAACATTCACATATAACCCCTTGCTAGTATTTCATTTCACATGCAGAAACACTTTCTACAATTTTACCCGAAAACCCGTTTCGGTATCTAGTGAAATAAATTCCTGCGCTTGTTATTCTTTTCGGCATGAAACTTTTGCTCCAAATGGATGTCGGTGTCTCTTAAGTGTGTCACCCTACAGTTCGCAAATAATGCGGACATGATCGAGACCCTTCTCAGATCAATAATCAGAAGCGTGATCTGGAGACCCATACTGATTCCCACACATTCAACGATGACTTTCTTGTGATCGTCGGAACCTTTTACGCTAGTATCTTAATCCCTTTGTTTCACGATATATTACATGTCCGAGATTCGATCATCGGTATCTCCATACCTAGTTTGATCTCGTTACTGACATGCACTCTTTTCTCGTTCCCGTGATATAACATTCTAGTGATCAAATCACTTGCTTGCAAGCTAATCAATGTGATATCACCGAGAGGGCCCAGAGCATATCTATCTGTCATCGGGATGAACAAATTCCACTCTCGATCCATGGGCCTCAACATAACACTTTATTAGTTCTGAATCCATCTTTATAATCACCCTGTTACGGTGTGACGTTTGATGTTATCAAGAAACTCTTCCGGTGTTAGTGATTGACATGATCTCATGGTCTAAGGATTAGGATCACTTCGTAAGTTGTTATAGCAATATAAAATCAATGACTTTGATCGTAATGCTATACTTCGGATGAATATTCATCACACCATTACACTAATGTTGTGATCCCGTTATTAACAACATCCAATGTCCATGATCAGGAAACCTTGATCATCTTGTTAATCAACGAGCTAGTTTATAAGAGAGGCATAACTAGGAACTTTCTGTTTGTTTATTAAACACACATGTATTAACGTTTCCGTATTAATACAATTATAGCATGCAAAATAAACATTTATCATAAACAAGGAATACGATAATAACCACTTTTTATTGCCTCTCGGGAATATTCCCTTCAAGAACACCATCAAGGATAGCCCGCTGATGGAGACGGGATGTTGCACCATCTACCCACGGCCCTCCTCGCTGATGACGTGGTTCGACCTCCCCGACACTATCAAGCTCTGGCAGATCTCAAACTTCTACGTGAGAAGTTCCATGAACGTCGACTGGATCGGGGCTGCTGCCCTTCATCAACGTGCGTTCGACGCAGAAGGCCTAGACAGTGAAGGGGATGGGGGCCCAGGCGGACATCGATCAGATGGCCACCCTGGTGAGGCAATGGCGGCGACGGGGCGGCTCACCGCCCGGGACATCGCGCTGTCTAGGATGGCGCGAGGCATGCTTCCTCTCTAGAGGAGGTCGCACAAGATGTGATACTTATCCACTGTCGACGACCCAGCCCGGACATCGCGGAAGGAGGTGCCATACGAGGCGCTTCGGAATTGGATCTCCATGATCTCCAAGTTCTGCCTGGAGGCGATGTGGTCGTACTCCTGCCTGCCGTACCACTACGGCCGCTTGCCACCTCGGGTGAGTTATCCTTGCTTTCTTCGCAGTTAGATTTCTCCCTAGAGGGTTTTCCTTGGGTGCCTTATGTTCCCCCCTTTGAGTAGCTTTTTACGGCACATCATGCTGAGAACGGTATTGGTGATTTCACCCTCCCCTCCTTCCTGCCAGACCGGAAGCCGTCCAAGTACCCCCAGACGGAACCGGAGGGGTTTCCCGTCCGGCTCAACGACGCGCCTTCGGATCCTCATGGTAATTTCTGGGTGTAGCTTCTTGTCTTTTATCTTCTTATTGGGCTTGCTGTTGATGCTTGTTTTTGTGCGGTTGCAGCTGAGGAGGAGGCCGGCCGGGAGAGGGCCACGGTGAAGGCCCGGGGGAAGAGGCCAGTCGCTGTGGAGCTGAAGAGGATGTATCGGGCTCAGCAAGCTGCTGTCGTGCTGTCCTGGGTGAGTGCTCCCTTGTCCTTTCGTTATTCTTGACACATTTCCTTGCTCTGTGCTGAACCGGTTTGGTTTTTTCTCGCAACAAGGTGATGCCGCTGGGCAGCTTGGGTGCTGCCACCGCCACCCCTCCCCCCGTCTCTAGCCATTGAGCCGACTGCAGCCGCTCACGCTACGCCCACTGTGTCGGCCCCACCTGCACCCCCTAAGGGTTCACTGGCCACAAAAACGCTGCACCGCTCACTCGCGACTTCGCGGGTTGCGCAACTTTTTGCAGCCGTCCATGGCCTCGGCACCCCCGCTCCATTCCACAGCTGGCGTGAACCCGGCCCAGAGCGATGCTCCAGTCATTCTGCTAGGACTATCATCGAGGAGCTGGCGGAGGAGGTGTCGAGTGCTCTAGTGCAGGGGCTGCGGCGGGCGGCATCCAGGCGGGAGCCTCTGGCTCCACGGGGGCGGAGTTGGTGGTGGCTGCGCCTTCGTGCGCCGCTACTAATGAAGACGAGGTTGTAGTTACCGGCTCCAGGCTAGCTCTGGTTGTGCTTACGCTGGGTTCCATCCTTACCTAGATCTCGGGCGCAGCGCTCGGCGCCCTCGACCAGGCTCGCCACCTAGTTGAGACAAAGGAGAGGGGGCTTGCCAAACCCAAAAATTTGTCTGTTTTGTTGGAGGTGGGTATCTCTCTCCGTTTCTTTTTTCTGTAGTCGGTTTTTCTATTGCCAGACTTTTGTGCCTTTTCCTTAGTTCCTTCTCTTTGCAGAAAGCATTTTTCAGAGGAAGCTAGGAGTACTCAGGAGTTCGGGTGTAAGATTGCTTCCTCTGACATATCTTGGAGATTGGCCTCCTTTTCCCACTTTTTGTTGACTATTGGGTACCCTCTTGCAGCCATGATTTTGGATAGGGAGAAGGAGGTGGAGCGTCTGAAGGCTCAGGTCACCCGGCTGGAGGAGTCCAACAAGGCCCGCCAGGGGCAGATCGACTAGCTGGTGGTGGCCGAACATAATATGGAGGTTGGAATTGAGAGGGCAAGAAGGTGGCCGACACCCGGGCGGAGGCGCTCATGACCTTGGAGGCGGCCTCTGCCCAGTGGGACGAGCTTCTTAAGGTGCTCCAGGCCCGGGAGAATGATCTGACCATGCAGCTTGAGCGGATTGCAGAGCTAGTCGTCAGTAAGTTCGCACTTCCTTGCTCTTTTTGCGCTTGAGTTGATGAATTATCTTTGGCTGCTCATTCTTTGAACCGGCTGTAGCTCACTACCCGTAGTCGACAGAGCAAGTTCTTGAGGCCCTGCCTGTGGAGGCAGCTGACCTCGAGTTGACCGCATGGGATCTGGTGAAAGTTCTGGTAGAGGAGAGCGACGATCTTCGCAATGTCTCCATGGACTTATTTTAGTACATCTGGACAGGGACGGGCGAGACGCACGACATCGCCAGCCTGGCGCTCGCCCTATCGCGTGGTATAGACGTGCTTGAGATCAGCAAGGAGTGGGCGGCTCGCGGTGGCATGGAGATGGAGCTGGCTCTAGTGAAGTCTTGGTATCCGGATGCAGATTTGGGTGCGCTCACCCATGGCTTCCGTGCCAGAACCAGTTACGAGGGACTCTGCCAAAGCGTTCCTAAAATTAGGTCATGCGGAGTCAAGATCGGCACCTACATGGAGCTGGACCATGACTTCCACAACCTCTCCGAGCCGGAGACGTATCACTGGATACCAGCCCCTCCAAGGGGCTTCAATGTTGTCTCCTCCAGCCAGTGTCGATGCTCCTTCTCCCAGCCCAACTCCTGCTCCTGAAACTGATATTCCTTATGCCAGCGTCTCAGCCCTGAATCCCTGGGATGCTAGGTGTATTTGTCTTTGTGAAAACTTGTTCTGCACTTGTCCTATTATTGGGTTAAACTCTTTGCTGTAAAACTTTAATCCTGCATGGAAACTTTGTTTTCCGTTTATCTACCGAATGCTTCCTTTTGTTTCAAGTTGAATTTTCCTTTTGTGTTTCTTGTGTGGGTGCGCGGGAGCGCTTCCACCAGGTGTAGTCCTTGAGGTTAGGGCCGGCTGGAGTAGCCAGCCGGGTCGAAGCTTTTTTCCACCTTGATGTTTTCTGATGGGTGCGCGAGAGCACGTCCACTAGGTGTAGTCCCCGAGGTTCAGGACGACTGGCGAAGCTAGCCGGGTCAAAGCTCTTGTCTACCTTGATGTTTTCTGATGGGTGCGCGGGAGTGCTCCCACTGGGTGTAGTCTCCAAGGTTCGGGCTGACTGGAGTAGCTAGCCGGGTCGAAGCTTTTTTCTACCTTGATGTTTTCTGATGGGTGCACGGGAGCACGCCCACTGGGTGTAGTCCCCGAGGTTCGGGTCGACTAGAGTAGCTAGCCAGGTCGAAGCTTTTTCCACCTTGACGTTCTCTGATGGGTGCACGGGAGCGCGCCCACTAGGTGTAGTCCCCGAGGTTCGGGCCGACTGGCGGAGCCAGCGATGTCGAAGCTCTTTTCTATCTTAGCATTTTCTGAACAGTGTGCGGGAGCACGCCCAATGGGTGTAGTCCCTGAGGTTTGGTCCGACTGGCATAGCCAGCCGGGTCGAAGATCTTTTCTACCTTCTTTCCTGCTAAGTTGCGGCTCGTGCAAAATAGAACACAACGTCGCTTGCGTTAGTTTTCGCCACTATTGTGTGCATTTGCAGTTATGATAAAATATGAGAACGATGCCCTTCCGAGCTAGGCCAATAGCTTATTCATTTTCTCAGTGAGCATTGCCTTTCAAGTTGTGTCCTTTTCGACTATTAGTCAGGTTGTGGTCTGCAGTTGGAACCGAAGTGGTAACTATGTTGGAATACTTCACAATACTTTGGGTTGTTGTCGTCGGCTTAGATCGAGTGGGCGCAACTGGATTATCCAGGCGCCCTGGTCTTCTATTTAGGTCGTTTCTTGTAAGGGGTACTTCAGGCTTTTTCTCTTGCTAGGTCGACAGCCAGCTTGCGGTCTGAAGCCGGAACCGACGAGTGGGCCCTAGGTGCCGCGTATAATACTTAACTGTCTGTAGAAGTCACATGCGTTTGGGCCAGCCGGCAAGCTCTTTCCAGAGACTGTCGGAGTCAAGTCGATGACAAAAATGAAGCGTATATGGACACGGAGTCCTCAAGTCTATGCTGAGGATCCCAAGGCTTGTTCATTTATTAAATAGAGGTAAGATACATACACTTGTTGCTCAATTGTAAAATGGAGGGAGTAGGTTCGTGTTCCATGGGAGCTCAGTCTCTTCGTCGGAGTGATCAGCCTTGTTCTTTGCCGGCTTCTGGGCGTCGATGAGGTAGTATGAGTCGTTGTTCAGCGCTCGACTGATGATGAATGGCCCTTCCCAAGGTGCGACAATTTGTGCATTCCTTTCGTACTCTGTACCAGCTGCAGCACCAGGTCGCCTTCATGGAAAGAGGTAGGCCGGATCCGGCTGGCATGGTAGCGATGGAAGTCTTGCTGGTAGATAGCTGACCTGGATAGCGCCAATTCACTTGCCTCTTCTAGCAGGTCTACACTGTCTCCCTGTGCTTCCTTGGACTCTTGCTCTGTGTAGAGCAGCTTGCGGGGTGCATCAAACTGGATGTCAGTGGGTAGGATTGCCTCTACGCCGTAGACGAGGAAGAATGGCGTGAAGCCGGTTGACCGGTTGGGGGTTGTGCGCAGGCTCTATAGCACGGCTGACAGCTCCTCTATCCAGCATCCGGGAGATCTGGCGAGTGTCTCGATCATCCTTGGTTTAATTCCAGCTAGGATCAAGCCGTTTGCGTGCTCACACTGCCCATTTGACTGAGGGTGTGCGATCGATGATAGGTCTAGGCGGATGCCCTTCTCTCCACAGAAGCGAGCGAAAAATCCATTTGAAAAATTGGTTTCGTTGTCCGTGATGATGCTGTGGGGGTAGCCAAATCATATGATGATGTCCGTGAAAAACTTGATCACTATTGCGCCGTACAACTTCTTTATGGGTTTTGCCTCGATCCACTTGGTGAATTTGTCCACGGCCACGAGAAAATGTGTCATACCAGATCGGGCCGTCTTGAATGGTCCAACCATGTCCAGCCCCTAGACGGCAAACGGCCAGGTGATTGGTATTGTCTTGAGTGCTGCAGACGGCGTGTGCTTCAGCTGGCTAAAATGCTGGCAGCGATTTCATGCCTTAACCAGTTCCTCGACGTCCTTTAGCGTTGTTGACCAGTAGAAACCATGGAGAAGCGCCTTGGCTTCTATGGCCCTTGACGAAGCGTGATGGCCACACTCGCCCTGGTGAATGTAGACTAGGAGCTTGACTCCTTCCTCTTGGCTTACACAATGCTGTTGATAGATGCCTCCAACACTGCATTTGTACAGCTCGTTGTTGATGATGGTGTATGCGCTTGCCCTGCGTCTCACTTGCCGTGCTGCTACTTCCTCCTCTGGTAGCTCGCCCTTAGCCAGGAAGTTCATGAATGATTTGGCCCAGTCGTGTGTTTACTGAATGGTGTACACCGTTTGCATGATGAGCTTGATCTCCTCACGGACTATCGTGTCTGGTGTCTCAGGAGGCTTTCCGGGTGGAGGCTCGGTGGCGGCAGCCCCCAGGACCGGCTTGGCAGTCCCCGGGTCTGTTGGGGCAGTCCCCGGGTGTGGCGAGGCAGTCCCCGGGTGCGGCGCGGCAGTCCCTGGGTATGGCACGGCAGTTCCCGGGTGTGGCGTGACAGTCCCCAAGAGTGGCGTGACAGTCCTCGGGTGTGTCGCTCCGGCTGTCCTTGGGTCCTCGTCCAGCACTATGGAGTCAGACTCCAGAGACGGAGTGATGGATAGCTTGCGCAGGTGCTCGAGGGAGACTATCGGCGGTATGGCTTGTCTTGTTGAGCCGACTCGGGCCAGGGCATCAGCGGCTTCATTGTTAGCTCTAGGGACATGGTGGAACTCGCATCCTTCGAAGCAAGCATAGAGCTTATAGACGAAGAAGCGGTATAGGTCCATCTTGGCGTACCTCATGTCCCATTCTCCTGAGACTTGCTGTACCACCAGGTCCGAGTTGCCGAAGCATAGTATCCTCTGGATGCCTATCTCCTTGGCCATCTTGAGTCCGTGAATGAGCGCCTCGTACTCGGTGATGTTATTCGATGCCTTGAAGTGGATTTGTAGCACATACTCCAGTCGGTCGCCTTTGGGGGAGGTGATGACGATGCCGACTCTGAGCCCCCCACGCACCTTGGAGCCATCGAAGTGTAGCTTCCAATGCGTAGAGTCGGGAACCAGTGGCATGTATTGTGTTTTCGCCCAATCGACGATGAAGTCGGCCAGCGCCTAGGACTTGATTATCGTTCTTGGCTCGTACTAGATGTTGTGCGCGGTGAGCTCTATATCCCATTTTGCCAAGCGGTTGGTGGCCTCCGTGTTGCCAATGATCTCTGTGAGTGGGGCTAGCACTACAACCCGGATGGAGTGCTCTTGGAAGTAGTGCTTGAGTTTCTTGGCGGCCATGTACACGCCGTACACCAGCTTCTAGTAGTGGGGGTAGTTCTGATTGGAGAGTGATAGTACCTCACTCAGGTAGTACACAGGGCGCTGGAACGGCCGGGCCTTCCCGTCTTCTAGCCTTTCCACCACCAGTACGACACTAACGACCCTGTTGGTGGGCGTGATGTACATCAGCATTGGCTCCTTTGCAGGCAGGGCCGCCAAGATTTGCGGGGAGGTGAGCATGCGCTTGACATCACGAAAAACCTCATTCCCCTGGGGTGTCCGTATGAACTTGTCCGTTTTCTTCATGAGCTGATACAAGGTTAGCGCCTGCTCGCCCAGCCGGCTAACGAACCGGCTGAGAGAGGCCAAGCATCCGGTAAACTTATGCATGTCGTGCAAGTTCTACGGAAGCTCCATGTGCTCTATCGCTCTGATCTTCTCCAGGTTTGCCACGATTCCCCATTCTGAGATGAGAAAACCGAGGAGACTGCCGGTTGGGATACCAAAGACACATTTCTCCGGGTTCAGCTTGATCTAGAAACGACAGAGGTTGTTGAATGTTTCCTTCAGGTCCTCGAGAAAAGTACGACGCTCTTTGGTCTTGATGACCACGTCATCAACATAGGCATGCACATTTCTACCAATTTGCGTTTGCAGGCATTTCTGCATGCAGTGCTGGTAGGTTGCTCCTGCGTTTTTGAAACCAAAGGGCATGGTGGTATAGCAGTAAGCCCCATACGGGGTTATGAATGATGTGTTTATTTGATCGGTTACATTGATCTTGATCTAGTGTTATCCCGAGTAAGCGTCCAGAAAAGACAACAAGTCACAGCCGTCCGTGGAGTCGATGACCTGATCTATCCGCGACAGAGCGAAGGGATCTTTGGGGCAGGCCTTGTTGAGGCTAGTGTAGTCCACACACATGCGCCATGTCTTGTTCTTCTTCAGTACTAGCATCGGGTTCGCCAGCTATTCCGGGTGGAAAACTTCAATGATGAAGCCAGCTGCAAGCAACCATGTGATTCCTCACCGATGGTTCTTCGTTTTTCTTCTACGAAGCGTCATAATGATTGTTTGACCGGCTTCGTGTCCGGTCGAACATGAAGAGAGTGCTCAGCGAGTTTCCTCGGGACACCTGGCATGTCTTTGGGGCACCATGTGAAAATGTCCCGATTCTCATGGAGGAAGTCGATGAGCGTGCTTTCCTATTTGATGTCCAATCCGTCTCCGACCAGGACGAACTTGCTTGGGTCATCCTCGTTCACAAGGATCTTCTTTGTGCGCTTGGATGGCTTGAACTGTAACTCACCGGCTGGCTTGGTCTCTCCAGCCGGCATATCCGCCTGCAGGGCCGCCATGTTCTGCATTATGATGCACTTCTCTTCTGCGACGATCATGGCCTCGGCTAGCTTGGAGCCATCTGTGGCGCATTCGATTGATTGTTTGTAGCAATCGCCGATGGAGATCACTCCTTTTGGACCCGACATCTTCATCTTGAGGTACGCATAATGCGGCCTGGCCATGAACTTGGTGAGAGTTGGGAGCCCAAGTATGGCATGGTAGGCACTTGAAAGATTGACCACCTCGAACCAGATCGGCTCGCGATGGAACTTGTTCTCGGTGCCGAAGATGACGTCCAGCTGGATCTTGCCGATTGGTGAGTGCGATGGACCCGGGACTGCCCCATGAAGGAGGTACTTGAGGGCTAAAGTTGAGACTCGCTGATGCCGAGCCGCTCGAGGCTGCTGCAGTACAGGAGGTTGATGTTGCTGCCTCCGTCGATGAGGACACGAGAGAAACGACATGAGTGCTTCTTGGAGCTGATGATGGGGTCCAAAACTAGCGCGTATCTTCCGAGGCTTGGCAACACGGCTGGCTATTCTTCCTTTCTTCAGGTGATTTCTTGCTCGGACCAATGCAGGTACTGTGGGAAGGGGGGAACGATACCATTCACTTCCGCCTCGCGCCTTCTCTTGCTGTGCTTGGTTTCTAGCTTGGCGAGGTAGATGTGATAGTTGCCCACTTGGCATGGGTAGACATCTTCATCATATTCTCGGCGGTTGTGCCGCTCCCTGTTGTTCGGCGGGCCTCCTGCTAGAGGTGGAGGTGGTGGTGGGAGACCGCCGGCTTAGGCCATCTTCTTCGTCCAGCTGCATTGGCGTGTTGTATGGTTCACGGGCTTGTTGCCTCTGCTGTGGAACTTGCACGACCCATCAAGCATGGATTCCATGGTGTACTTGGGTCATGGTGGCCTTGTCGTGGTATTGCCGACGAGTACGCCATGGAGGGGTCCTCACATATGGTGTTTAGAGACGTGGGGTAAGGTGGAAGGTTGGCGGGTATGAGGTAACACATCTTACCTTTCAGATCCCACGATGGTGGCGGAATCCTACTCCTGCTATAAATCTCTATAATGGCAATACGCCGAGTTACAGGGATCGGTTCGCTGTGCGAGGTATGAGTCGATTGGTTAGATTGTGCCCTAAAGGCTTGTCTAGGTATGTCTTATATAGTCGCCAGATCCTAGGGTTACAGGCAAAGTCCTAGCCGGACAGGTTACAGAGGCCTGCACGGTACACAACTAGTCTAACGTGGCTTGCACTCCAAGGCTCCGGGTATGCTGGTGACTGTCTGTAGCCTTCCTTTATCTGGCATGGGCCTCCCTTATATATCCATCTAACTGGGCCGCCCAGCAGGCCATATGCCTTGCTATCGACTATGGGCCAGCCGAGTTATCTAGATTAGAAAAAAGCAATGGTGGTACCCATTAGCATATTCCCAACAGTAGCCCCCGGAGAACTGCGAGATCTTGCACCGTCTTGCCTCTTCACACTAAGTGCTCCGTCTAGATGGATGTCGGCAAATCATCAAGCAATATCTTGTAGTCCTCCCAAGAACCCTGCAACGCTCTCCGTCTTCAACACGTAAGTTAGAGAACTAATGAATCTTCCATCGTACTCTTCTCGTAGCCGGACTGGATCCATCCATGCCGGAATCTTCATATGGGATGGTTCACCTGCCTATGCCAGTAGAGTGACGTAGACCATAGGTCAGCGACGCCTCGTAACTCACACATGCAGAGAGCATAATCATAACCGATTTTCCTACGCGAAGGATACGAAACGTTGGCGGCGGCGGTAGGAACATGGCGAAATTTCCTCGCACGCTCGCGCAGCGCTGTCCACGTAGCAACCGTTCGATAAACTTGCACGAATCTTGATGCCGAGTACTATAAATTATAACTGTGGTGATTTTTAACTTTTCACATCATTCTTCCTTGCATCATCTTCTTCCTTTAGCCAACGTCTCCTCGAGATCTCCACGCGCACAGAGAAAAAACCCTAGTTCTTTCCTCCAATCTCACAGCCACTCCTCCACACCAATGGCTAGCAACAGCACTACTCCGTCCATGGCGGCGTCGGGCGAGGCTACGGCGAAGCCGACAAGCTTCGTCCATGTTCCGTCAGAGGGCCTGGTGGTGCCACACACCGCAGTGGTGGAATGGAAGAGGAGGCCGATTATCACAAAGTGGAATGGCGCAGCTCTGATATTACCGAAAGCGATCTCAAGGAGATGCTCACCGAAGGGCATCTCCTCGCGACGGAGGGTCTGGTCTGGCGAGCGATGCCGACCGGCAAGGTCTTGCCTTCTCCCCGTGCCGGAGAAAAGGTATACCTCAAAGCCCAACTAGTGCCCGGCGTCTCCCTCCCAATCTCCGACTTCTTTATAGAAGTCCTTAGCCACTTCCGGGTTCAACCTTAGAACCTTTCCCCAAACAACATCCTCGCGCTTAGCAACTACGCGGCGCTTTGTGAGGGTTACCTAGGGATTAGGCCTAGGCTATATCTGTTCATCTACTTCTTCACCGTCAAGAGGGAAGCCGGGATGAGCAAGGAGGAGCTTAGAAATTGCGGAACCATTAGGTTCAAGATCCGGCCTGGCCGGCGGTTCCTCGACATCGGAGGCCATGAGTCCTATAAGAACTGGCAGAGGATGTATTTCTATGGCCCAGATATCCCTCTGGCCCACCGAGAAAAAATGTACCCGGACTTTGTCGATGGAGCCGCCGCTGAAGCCTCGACATGGAGATCCCAAGCCCTCCTCCCTTCCGACGACGAAGCCTCGCACGCCGTAAGGAGGATCGAGTGGTTCGTATAGACGGGTCTGACCGGGTTGGACCTAGCCATGTGCTGGTTCATCAGGCGGATTCAGCCTCTGCAGCACCGCGTTAAGCTCAGTGCATGAATATTTCAAGGATAGGAAGGATAGCCTCCATCTCCGAGGACAACTTTTCGAGTGACTCCATCAAGCTCCGCCTGAAGGACATAGTCAAGTTGTAGGACAGGAAGTGTGGCTGCACCATCACCTACGACATGTTCGAGGGCGGCAAGTGCCTAGAGGTACTTACTTATTTTTCCATGTATGATATATACTCAAGTTCTTCCGTCTTGCCTTAACCATTGCATGTAACACTTTGGGATTCACTTAACAAGTAAAGGAACTAGATGAAGGTAGCATGGCTTCCCAAGTCTATGACCCCAAGATGAAGGAAGTCACCGTCGTGTCCGACGACAATGTCCCATTGGCGCGAAAGAGGAAGATCTCCATCTCTGACGCTACCGACAGAGGCAAGAAAAAGAAGACAGAGGGTGGAGCCTCCAAGAGATCCACCGCCTCCCTGGAGGCGAAGAAGAGAAAGATCACCGATATCCCGTTTACCAAGGCACCAACTGTTGTGTAAGCTTCTAAACGTCCGACATTGTCTCTTGCTTGTCTTATTCCTATACTTATACTTTTTGCATGTTTCAGGAAGAAGGCCAGTATGAGTTTGAACAAGACCTCCAAAACATCGGGGGATTCTAAAAACATCAAGGAAATGTTTCACCAAGCGTCTCCCACAATCGTCCCTCCGACTCCAAGCGTCCAGCTTGCTACCACACCGACAAGCTCTCCAGCAATGGTAACGTCTGAACCTTCTGCCATGGAAGTAGATCCAGTCCCTTCTTAGGGAAATCCCGACGTTGCCGCGGATCTTGTTGTTGTCAGCGAGCAGGCGAAACAAGAAAGCTCGTCCTCCAAAGTGGCTGAAGCTCTGGCTAAGGATCCCACTGGTAAGGTAATGGTGGAAGGCGGGACTTCTGCCGTAGGTGGAGCCGTTGCACCCAGGTCGTCATCAGAGCTCCCAAAGACCATCTACCTAGTGCTTGCACCAAGTAGTTCAGTTCTGGCTCCTGGGGCAGCGCCAGCTTCTCCCACGTGTGGTCTTGAGCTGCTCAAGCAGGAGGAGATTCTGCGCGTAAATGGCCTTTCTTTTAGCAAGATATTCGCCGAGAGCGCCAGCAACCTCAAGATCATTGAACTTGTAAGTTTTATATGCCTTTTGCATTTCATATGCAGTATCCCACTGTAGCCCCCGAGGATTTAGACAGAAAACCATAGGTCTTTGGGTCTGAATGCTCTAAGAGTGACTAAGCTAGAAACTTCGCATTGTATCCCCCAAGTATGTAGTTTGAATGAATTATTACGACTAGATACTTTTAGAGTAACATACGCAGTGTTTGTAATTTTAAATACTATAGCCCCCAAGCCTCTAGTTGAAACATAATTAGTTCTGACTAGATGCTTAAAGAAAGACTAAGCATATTGCAGAGTTAAAAACTCGTACTCTAGCCCCCAAGCCTCTAGGCGGATACTTATCCGGCTAGATGCTCCAAGTAGACTAAGTAACATTGATATTTTTATAGAATGAGAATGCTCGGAGGGGCTTCGCCAATGACAAGTTCCACAAGATGTTTGCTGATCTTGAAGCCGAAAAGGGTAAAACTGCCTTCTTGAAGTATCAAATCACCAAGAGCAATAGTTTGTTTTTCTTTCCAATTTCGCACTCGATCTTGGTCTTGCGCCATTCACTTCTGACTACTCATTGTGCTTTTTCATTTCTCCGACATGTAGAAGCTATTGCCAAGGTGAAGTATATTGTCGAGCAATCGAAGAACATACAAATGCTAGATAGAAAGAACAAAATCCTCAAGCAGGAGAGGGCTTAAACTTTGAAGATGCATGAGGATGCTATGAATGTCGTGCAATAGTCCGCCAACACGGAGATCAACCGCCTAAAGGAGGAAATTGCAATTCTCAAGGAGCAGAACAATGCCGCCACCGAGCAGAATACGTGCAACCTTGACGCTTACAAGGTCCTCCGACAAGAGCGGGACTCCATGGCAGAAACTCTCCAGCAAGCCGAGGATAGCATCTTCGGTAAACGATTCCGTCTTGAACTTCTGTAAGCCAGGTACTTTGAACTTTTGTTGTATTGAACTCATGTACTCAATCACTTTGTCATAAATGCAGCTCCTATTGGTTTAACCAATAGTCCTCCTCCGCCAAATGAATGCATGGTTCTTGCCAGCAACTTCAGCACCGCCATCGCTCACATAGAAGAGATCGCCAAGCCCTTAGCCATCAATATCAAGGCGGTTGACTCCATCATGAAGTACTCCAAGATCCTGCACCAAGCCCCCGAGCGTATCATAATCTGGAAAGCTTCATGTACACAGGATGGTGCAAGGATGTCGCTGGCCATGGTCAAGGCCCACTACGAAAATGCTGACATCGACACAGTGACCTTTGGTCTGCCTGACGTAAATGATGACGGCCAGAAGATCGATCACGGAGCGATCTGGTCATCCCTCACCGGCTACGACACCAGGGTCGCCAATTTGGTGGATGCAAACACCTTTGTACCTCTTGAGATCATTGATGCCGAATAGTCCAGCTCCTCCGAGTCCCTCAAGACCACCGACTTTGTTGATGACCAAGAAGGCTCTCCTGCCGCCGCCGATGTTACATCAAAGTCTCCTGCACCAGAAGAGTGAAAAACACTTATGTAATATTTTTTTCCTCTGGGTGTATGTATGCGGAAAAACTATGGGTGTAACCTTAAGGCGGCAAAAAATAGCTATATGTTTCCTACTACTTAAGTTGTAGTTCCAGCATGTATATATTTTTTAAGCAAGTGCTGGTTTATCCATTACTCTGGTTTTTATGCTTGACATTTTGTGAGTCGGAAGACCCGTAGCCGGAACTATGCGCTCAGGTGATGATTCCCAATGGCATCGTCAATAACCTAAGCACAAAATTGTCGACAACAAGTGCCGAAAGTCACTACTCCAGAATCCACATAAAAACAACAAAGAACGTGTAGACCAGAAAACTTAAGCTAACGCCTGTAGGAGGAATTTTCACAAGTGCAAATGCAAAACTTGCACATAAAGGATTTATACGATCCAAAAATGAACACTAAAGGAGGTAAAAGACTCAAACATATAAGTTAACAAAAGAGCTTTATTTCATTGATCATATAAGAGGTACACAGTAGATAAAAAATATGCTAAGTGTAAAAAGGACGTAGCTGTGCTATGTTCCATGGTCGATCAAGCTCCGGGAAGTCATTATCCGCATCATGTCGCTTATGCTTATGATCCTCATTTGTTCTATCGTCTAGTTCATGATTGTCAACGAGGTAGTAAGATCCATTGAGGATCACCTTGCTAATGATGAACGATCCTTCCCATGGTGGGGATAATTTGTGTGACTTGTTCTACTTAAGTCGGAGCACCAGAACCCCCTCTTTAAATGAGGGATGCCGAACGCGGCGACTATGGTAGCTGCATAGCTTCTGCTGGTAGATGGCGAATCTTTGGCATGCCAATACACGCTCTTCCTTGAGAGGGTCCACATCTAGGCATCTGGATTCTTCAGCGTCTTCTTCGTCATAGGCGGCAACTCTTGGTGACTTGTGAAGGATGTCGAAAGGCAGGATGGCTTCTGCTCCATATACCATGAAATAAGGGGTGTAGCTGATGGATCTATTAGGTGTAGTTCGTAAACTCCACAGAACAGATGGTCATTCCTCTGTCTAGGCTCCAGCTGCTCTATGTAGCGGGGCCGCGAGATGTGGCTTGATTCCCTGCAGAATAAATCCATTGGCTCGCTCGACTTGCCCATTGGACTATGTATGTGCCACATATGCCAAGTCAAGTCGGATGTCCTTCTCCCAACAATAGGTTTCCACTTCTCCGAGTGACAAGTTGCTACTGTTGTCGGTGATAATGCTATGTGGGAGACCAAATCTCACCACTAGATCCCGGACAAACCTAAGGGCAGTTTCCCCATCAAGCTTTCTAATTGGTTTAGCTTCTTTCCATTTGGCGAATTTATCAACTGCTACTAGCAGATGCGTAAACCCACATGGTGCCGTGTGTAATGGACCAACCATGTCTAGCCCCCAGACTACAAACGGCCAAGTTATTGGTATTGTTCGCAATTCCTGAGATGGTACATGTGGTTGTCGGGCATAATACTGGCATCCCATACATGTCTCGACCATCTTGTCAGCGTCCGCCTTTGCGGTCAGCCAGTAGAACCCTTGCCGGAAGGCTATCGAGACCAACGATTGAGGAGTGGCGTGATGCCCACAATCTTCGAGATGGATCTCACGAAGGATTTCAATACCTTCTTGCTGGGAAACACACTTTAGGTATACACCAGTGGTGCTTCTTTTATAGAGCTGTCCATTGATTATGGTATAGCCCTTCGCTCGACGTACTACTTGCCGACTTTTGACCTTGTCGATGGGCAAAGTTCCGTGTACGAGATATTCCATGAATGGTTTTGTCCAAGTCGGAGGGACCTTTATTAGTGTATAAACAAAAGAGTAAACTATATCTGGGTTCTCCGGGTATGCTCCCTTCATGGATGGTGTCCGGAGATGCTCCAGGAAAACGCCAAGCGGAATTGGTTTGTGCCACGATCCAAGCTTTTACAGCAGACCAGCTGCCTCATTTTCCTCCCTTTTGACATACTTGACTTCGTAGCCTCGAAGCACTTGGCTATCTCGTCTACTTCGTCTTGATATGCTGCCATCATAGGGTTCCACGTGTTCCAGGTGCCAGCCACCTGCTGGGCAACCAAGTCGGAATCTCCACAACAAACTATGCGCTTGATGCCAATATCCTTGGCTACGCGAAGTCCGTGAATGAGTGCTTCATATTCCGCCATGTTATTTGTAGCCTAGAAGTGGATCTACAAAACGTAATGTAGGTTTTCCCCTATTGGTGACTGTAGCAGTACACCAGCCCCCGAGTCATTGAGTAGCTTTGATCCGTCAAAGTGCATCACCCAGTATTCTGGCTCTGGTACAGGGGTAGCATCTGGCATCTCTGTCCAATCTGCAATGAAATCCTCCAAGACCTGTGATTTGATAGCGTCGCGTCTCTTGTAGGTGATCTCGAAGGTGGCAAGCTCAATGCCCCACTTCACAACCCTTCCTGTAGCGTCGCTGTTATTGATGATGTCAGAGAGTGGAGCCTTGCTCACAACTGTGACTGGGTGCTCCTGGAAATAGTGCCTTAACTTCCGAGAAGCAAGGAACACTCCATAACATAGCTTATGGTAGTGCGGGTAACGCTGCTTGGACTCTGACAAGACCTTGCTTACATAGTAAACTGGTCGTTGTACTCCGTACTCATGTGTTGGTTCTTTCTGCTCCACCACGATGAAGATGTTGATTACCCGGTTGGTGGCCACCATGTAAATCAACATAGGCTCCATAGGTTCGGGTGCTACGAGTATAGGCGACGAGGAAAGTATCTCCTTTATCTTCTTGTGCGCAGCATCTGCCTCGTACGTCCATGTAAATTTGTCCTCCTTCTTCAGTAACTTGTACAGCAGCAAAGCCTTCTCTCCAAGTCGGCTAACGAACTGGCTTACTGCTGCAATGCAGCCTGTGAGTCTTTGGATGTCCTTCAGGCATGTCGGACGGTTTATGTTTAGGATGGCCTTGATATTTTCTGGGTTGACTTCGATTCCACGCTAGGAAACGATGAAGCCTAACAATTTGCCATCTGGAACCCCAAAGATGCGGTTCTTTGGGTTAAGCATCATGTTGAATTTCCGAAGATTATCAAAGGTTTATTTTAAGTCGGATATTAAGTCGTTTGACTTTTTAGACATCACCACTATGTCGTCCACATAGGCGTGAACGTTCCGACCAATTTGATCGTGTAGGAAATGTTACATAGTCCGCTGGTACGTAGCACCTGCGCTTTTCAGGCCAAAGGGCATCGTGACATAACAAAATGTGCCATAAGGTGTGGTGAATGAAGTGGCCAATTGGTCCGACTTCGTCATTTTTATCTAGTGGTATCCTGAGTATGCATCTAGAAAAAACAGAAGTTCCGAACTAGCCATCGTGTCAATGACTTGGTCAATGCGAGGCAAAGCAAACGGATCTTTCGGACACACTCTGTTCAAGCCAGTGTAATCAACGCACATTCTTAATTCTTTGGTTCCATTTTTGGGGACAAGTATAGGATTGGCCACCCATCGGGTGTGATGGACTTCTCGAATAAAACTAGCCTTAAGTAACCTAGCTATCTCTTTGCCTATGGCGCATCTCTTCTCGTCTCTGAAGCGTTGTTAAGGTTGTTTCACCGGTTTGCATTTTGGATCAAAATTCAAGCTGTGCTCGGAAAGTTCCCTAGGTACACCTTTCATGTAGGCAGGTTGCCAGGAAAATATGTCCCTATTCTCACGGAGGAACTCGACGAGCGCACTTTCCTATTTAGGGTCCAGGTTCGTCCCAATGGCGGTGGTCTTGGAGGCATCGCCTACCACAAGTTCCGCCGACTTGGTTTTGATGGCGGCTTTGAAGGCGGGATCAAAGTCATAAATTTGCTTCTTCGATGTTGGCATCTGCGAGGAATTGACATTTCTCTGGATCTCCTTGAACTCTTTGTTGTAGAGGACAGCTTTTGCAAAGGCTGCTTCTCTTATCTCGCAATCCCTTGCTTTTGTAAAGCTTCCGGATACGGTGATGACACCGTTTGGTCGGGGTATCTTGAGCTTGTTGTAGACGAAGCATGGCTTGGCCATGAAGGCGTGGAAGATTTCGCGTCCGAATATGACATGGTACACGCTCTTGAAGGGGACCACTTCAAAGGTCATGCGTTCTTGGCCGTAATTGTTAACATCGCCAAAAGCGACCGGAAGCGTGATGCACCCAAGGGACCGAGCCTCCTAGCCAGGAACTATGCCTTGGAACATGGTGCTGGTCCGCCTTAGGTTGTTCTCCATCAAGTTCATCTTGTGCAGTGTATCCAGGTACATGATGTTGATGCTACTTCTATTGTCCACCATGCATTTGGTGAACTCGCTGCCGTCAATCAAAGGGTTGATGACCATGGCATATTGGTTCTCCATTGGAATGAGGTCTGGGTGATCCTTCCTGTCCCAAGTGATTGGAACTTCCGACCAGCACAAGTATTGGGGAACTGGGGGTAGGGTGGCCATCAGTATCCTCATTGAGGTCTTCTATGCCCGGACAGTTGGGGTGCCAAGGAAAGTGTGGTAGACGACGGCCTTCTTCTCGAAGGGGTTCTTGCCTTTGCCATCGCCCTTGTCGGCGTGCTTGGGGTCAACGTCCTCGTCCATGTCACTTGAATCCTTGGACTCCTCTTCCTTCTTATTCCCTTTGCCCTTGCCTCACGGTATGTTCTTCTGGCTTCGTTTGTAGCCGGAATCCGGGTCTTCCTTGAGGTCATTGGCGAACTTGCAATGGCCATTGGTGTGATTGGATTTGCCATTGGCATCGAGTTGCACAAGGCATGGCATATCACGGTACTCCTCATACATTTGGAGAACACGGCGAGCTGCCGAGATAGTTTCATTACCTCGCAGCTGCCCATGACCAGTCCCCCATCCTCGGCCACGTTATCCACCATCACCGTGTTCTGCAAACGTCATCGCGACCATATCAGAGACTAGCTTTTATTCTGGCGGACTCTTCTGCTTTGTGTTGTTATTCCTCTTGGCTTGGGTTGGGATGGCAATTGTCGGCAAGGAACTCACTGGCTAGTGAGATCATCTGGTTGAGATCTAGCCGGTGATTGTCCTACAGGCGCTTCAACTTATGTCAGAGCAACATACCTTTTTACAAACCATTGATGTATGAGGCCATAGCGGTTTGATTGTGCACTCTTGCGCAGGAATATTTCATGTCCAGCCAGCAGAAGAGGTAAGCCCGAGATGTCTCGTCTTTCTCTTGCACGCACTGCTATAGATCGCCAATAGTGCAGGGACGCTTATAAATACCCTCAAAGTTTTTGGTGAGCGCTTCTTGCATGTCCAACCAGTTGCATATGGAATTTTCCGGCAAGTCATCAATCCATTAGCAGGCCGTGCCCGTAAACATCAGTGGGAGGTACTTGACGGCGACGTTGGGGTCTCCCCCAGTGATTTCCACCGTGTTGCCGTAATCCGGCAACCACGTAGCTGGTTTGCAGAGCCGTCATAGGGCTTGATCGTCTTGTCAATCCGGAAACCCTTGGGGTAAGTTTTGGTCCGTATTATAGGTCCAAAGAAACGTGGTCCCAGGTATTGTCCTTACCGGGCATCGTGAATCTTGTCCAGGCGCGAGCGTGCGTTGTATGGATCCGGGATTGCTCTTTTCTTCTTGCCGCCAGGGGATGGGCTGCGTGAACGATGTGTGCCCCCTCCGCCATGGTGGCTGCTAGGTGGTGACGGAGGCGGAGGTGGCGGTGGGTTAGCCTTCTTGCTGTTACCTTACTGTGACGCCTCACATCTGTCGCGGTTGCTTGTCGGACGTGGAGGGTCATGGCGTGACTTGCTCTTGTGTCCTTGGTTGCGCTCTCCGTCGTGACGGGGCTGCTCCGTGTTGTCACGAATGACGATGCTTCTCTGAGGGTTCTTTGGCGGAGGCGTCCTTGCATGACGGTGAGCCTTTGGGTCTTCGTGATGTCGGGGAGATCGGGGCGGTGGATATGGGTGACGAGGATGAGCCTTGCCTCTATGGTTGGAGGATATGGGGATAGTGTCCTTCCTGTTGCATGCATCCCTCTGTCTTTGCTCTGATGAACCCATCTGGGACCTGACATCATGAGGAGACCGCTCCCTTGGCGGCTTAGGATTGCTAGACTGGCAATATGCTGGGTCAGACTCAAGCCTCTGAGAGGTGGCCTTTTCCTGTTGTTTTACCACCTTTGCCACAAGGTCATAGACCTGTTCCACATCTGCAGGTGATCTATCCTGCTCCAGAAGGGTCTTGGTGACGGCTAAGTTGAGAATAGGAGTGGGCATGACCTGCCTCCCCTTGCTGTCAATGTAAGGCTTGGCTTGTGGCGGCTTCGGGGGAGCCCATCCTAGGTTGCGATGTACACCAGGATCGTTGATGACGCTAGCCAGAGCTTTCTTAGCCTTCTGCTCCTTGAGCAAAGTCTTGTACTCGGCCTCCATGGATCTAGCTTTCTCGATTGACTTTTGCACCTTGGCCAGATCTTGATCTAGCCTTGCGCCCTGCTTCAGGATGGCCTACGGTTCCTCCAGTAGCTGCTGGCGCTTCTCGTCAAGATGGACTATGTTTCGTATATGAGCCCCAGTCATGTCCTCGATGAGCAGATTGCCATACTGTCGTGGGAATGGCCATGGCAGATGCTATGATTGGCAACGAGTAGAAGAACAAGGGGCAAGGGAGGCCAGCCATCTGTGGTGCGAGATGAGGGAAAAGACACACAGATTTACCTAGGTTTGGCCCCCAGAGGGTAAAGACCTACTCCTGCTAGATTGTATTGATGAGAGATTACAAAGGGCGAGCCCGACGGCTAGGCAGCGAGTCGATGGGGTGTATGATGGAACGTAAGTGCTATGCGTGCCCTAGGGAGGCTTATATAGTGTCACATCGCTAGGGTTTACAGATCTACAACCGAGTTAGATAAGGACTCGGAGGGCTTTGACCTAATCCGACTAAGCCTAGCTACTCTTCTGGGCCATCAGCTTCTAGTCGCCTGGCTTCCTCTTGGGTCACGGTCTAGTCGCCATCCTGCAGGCCCACTCGCTGCAAGTATGATCCAATAGGGAACATCCTGCTGGGTATACCCCACCCGGCATATCCCCATCAGTAGTCTCCGAGGCCGTCGTTGATTCGTCGCAGGTGTTTTTTGGAAGTTGGAGTATTCGGGTCCAATTTGGACGCCCAGTGGAATCAGCGATGGACTCCTTCAATGAGAGAAAGAATCTTTAGCATGCATCTTTAGTCACAATATCGGCGACCAGTCTAATCGCCAATTGGGTGAGTAGTCGAGTCGCAGCTTTGGCAAATGGGTCGGCGAGTCGATTAGACGAAGTTGGACCGTTAGCTTGGTCAAACTAGCCGTCGGGTAATCCAACGGTAATATCGGCATAATCACCACAAGGTTACGGCTCCTCGAAATTGGCGGGAACCAACCGCTATATAAGGAGAGTGACAGGTGAGTTGCAAGCATTCCTCACATTTCCTCCGACTTCGCACGCCCTTCAGTCTCCCATTCCCTCCAAAGCCTCCTGAGCGATCCAGCGTGCCCAGATCCTCGATCCGATGGAGCCTCCAAAGGAGTTGTGGGGGAGTCCAAGTGTACCAGGGCAACACTAAAGTCCTTCGAGGACGCGGGGTTTCTCTGTGCCGGGAGATGGCGAGCTCCCGCGGCCGGGGAGGTGGAGCCAGATCCGCATGCCGGTGAATTTATTTGCTTCACCAGTCATCTCGAGAGGGGGATCGGACTCCCCACCTCGCTATTCTTCCAGAGATTCTGTGCCTACTAGGCATCCAGCCGTCAGATCTGGGGCCACACAGCATCGAGAAGCTCGCCATTTTCGTGGCATTCTGCGAATGCTACTTGGGATGCCGCCCATACTTTCCCCTGTGTCAGGAGATGTTCCATGGGTGGATTAGTCGCGACAGGGCAGGAGGCCCGATGCTGGTAGTGGGCGGACTCACTTTCTAGCTGAAGTCCAAGGCCTCCTTTGACAACCTCATGCTGCTAAAGAAGGCGGCAAGTGAGTGGAAGAAGCACTGGTTCTACGTCAGCGAGTTGATGCCGGACGACGAGGTGCCTCTCCCAGCGTACTCCGCCAAGCGAACCGAACCGCACCGGCTTCAGGTCGCCAAGCTCCCGCATGACCAGAAGATGGTTGTAGACGAGATGCTAACGACAATTCGCCAACTAAAGAAGGATGGGCTCGAAACTATCAATTTATATAATTGTTGGCTTGGGCGACGATTGGTGCCCTTGTCCAGTCATGCTCACTGGATGTATGAATACACCGGTAAGGATGACGGGACCAAGGCCTGCAGCGTCGAGTGGAAGGCAGACGACTATTCCTCCGTGTTGAGAAATATCACCAACGCAGAATACCGAGATCCGAAGGCCTGGATCGCCCCATACACCGCGAAGCACAAGGCGCCATCGATAAGTCTGTTTTCCCTTGTTCATTGTCACAATCACAGGAATGCAGCCACAGTGTACTAATCATGTGTTGTTGGTTCAGCTGTTCCAAGTTGTGGAGGGTTGGCTCCCTCCCTCCGATGACGAGAGCTCGGACGAGGTCGAGGGGGACGAGAACGAGTCTTCCTCCAACAACGATGACGACGAAGATGACGATGATGATGATGAGGCCATGGAGGTTGCCGCACCCGTGGTTCGGAAAACTCGCGGGCAACGGCAACACGCTCGAGGCCAGAAAGGGCCTCGAGGGTCACAACAGGGGCGAGGGAAACGCTCATGAACATAGTTCGCGGCGCGTGGCCACGCCGTCCAAGAAGAAGTCTCCGAAGAAGAAGGAGGCGCCCAAGGCGGTGTTGCCGCCTCGATCGGCGACTAGCTCTGAAGCGACTAGCACGGTCGATGATGCAGGGGCCGAGGCGTCGATGAAGGCGCCCGAGACGGTGAGTACGACTGTGGTGGAGGATGAGGTGCCACTGGCGTCGCTTCCACCCCTGTTCTCAACCGTCATGGGCCTCGGGTATGCTTCAGTCGCAGAGCCCTCGCCATCGAGGGAGGCGCCCTCGTTGACCGGAGGGAACTCCCTGCTGCCACGGCCTAGTCGACGAAGAAGGCCTCGGTGACATGGGCCCCGGCCCTGTTCGAGACAGGCATCAGCCATAAGCTGGGCCTAGAATTGGAGAAGCCGGCTCATATCCACACTGGCCTACGTCATATCCCAGTTTCTAGGTGAGTGTTTGCCTCGTCGACTCGGATCACTAGTTTGTGGATGTTGTCTGAATCGTTGATCGTTTCTTTGCAGGACTGGCGTGAAGAAGAATGGTCACCCTTCAGTGGCCAAGGTTCTAGTAGACGCCTCAGGGAAGGAGGCTGATCCCTCGAAGAAGAGGAAGGGCGACGATGGCGAGGCGCCTGCTGAGGGCGCGAAGAAGACGACGTCATTGTCTTGGACGAGCCAGCCAACGCGCCAAGTGAAGCTCCGACTGGAGCGGACACGGCCGCGAAGGTCGACGTGGATGCGGGGTCGTACAAGTGGAACCGGCGGCGCTGGTCGGGGCATCAGGAACCAAGACGAGTGCTTCGGGAGTGGCGGTAGTGACCTTCCCTCGCTTCATGGAGAGGGCCTCTACTGCGAGCGCCGCGACGCAATCGGCCCAAGTACCCGAGATATTGGGTTCAGACGTTGAGCAGCGCCGCAGACGCACGCCCTTCATGCTCCCTTGGTGGACGCGGTCGAGCTGCACAACATGCTGGATGTGGCTATTCAGGTATGTCCAGTCCCCGAGGATATACTCGCTAAATTTTAGTGGGTAGATTCTTGTTGCTTTTAGTTATCCAGTCCCCGAGTGGCTAGCCGCTGAATTTCAGTGGCTAGGCACTTAGGAAATTCTTTGATGTCCATTGTCCGAGTAGCTAGTCACTGAATTTCAGCGGCTAGGCACTTAGGAAATTCTTTGATGTTTGCTTACATTATTTTCATATGTGCAGGGCCTCCAACGTGAATCGGCGGAGCGACTGGCCACAAAAGAGCGTCTGGAGCGCGACCTCCGATCCGTGCAGGAGGTGAACCAGCAAATTCATGCGACTGCGGGTAGGTATTTGAGTTACCCTCTCCATTGCTTTTTGTGCTTGATTATAATCTCACACCTCTTTTGCTGCAGAGGGGCATTCCGCCGTGATTGCAAAGGCCCGCGGGGGTTTTGTCCCGGTCGGCGGGTTGACGGCTACCCAGTCATCATTATCCATCGCAGAGAAGCGGGTTGTTGAGCTGGAGCGGGAGATCAAGGCCGCTAAGGCGGAAGCGAGCTCGACGGAGGAGATGGCCAAGGCGGCTGTCGCTGTCGCGGCTGACGAGCGGAAGGTGTCCGATGCTCTTGTCGTAGGGCTATAGAACAACTTTTCGGGTCTGCAAGATTTCATCACGGAGCGCTGCCGTCCACTCATTGGTGAGCTTCTTAGGCTTGTAGTTATTGTATCAGCGAGTCCCCGAGCATGCGGGTCGCTTTTGGCAACGATTCCCTAAGGGGGTGGACACGAGTTGTGCGTCCTTCTGACGCTAAGTTTTTGTTGATTGCAGGGAAGATTCTTGATGACGAGCCCGAGGCACAGTAGTATGACGCTAGGCAGTGTTTCACCATGCTGGTGGATTCTGCCACCCTTTCGGTGACCTGCATTCGCGCGTACCTCGAGGAGATCTCGCCCACGGAAGTGATTCCCAACGAGCTCACAGAAGTGTGGCTCTACCTGGAGATGGCGCCGGCGATGGTGGATTACATGTCTCGGTCAGCTTTCCACCACGGGGCCGCGACTGCGCTGAGCCTTGGGCTTGCACATTTTCCCGACGAATTCGATCTCGACGATGTTACCAGCTGGTACCCATCAGCGACTGGCTCGGTTGAAATTGCCGAAGTGTTGAAGTTGACCGAGAAGGCGTCTGTGTATTCCGAGCGGGTGCTGGCGATGGGCGACCTCATGCCGTACCAGGAGACGATCGTTACTCCGAACGACCCCGAGCCGGCGCACCGCGACTTCAAGATGGAGAAGCCGTTTCGCTCGGTGATGGCGGGCACCTTAACCATGCACCCGTCGAATCAGTGGGTTCCCTTCATCCGTGTTAGTGGTGGCGGTGGCGCGTCGTCTTCGAAGCCTGCTGAGTAGATGGCTTGCCGATTGGCGTTAGTTTAAATAAGTGTATGTCTGCCCTTGTAAGTGAACAATTTTTTTGTTTTCATAAGGAATGCAAGTATGCTTGAGTCGGCTATGATTTCAGTTTGGATTGTTTTAGTGTGCGAGTCTCCGAGTGCGTGTGCCCTTTAATGGGGTTTAACTCGTGTTTCTCGGTGTATGTTTGTTTGTATAATGTTAGTTAGTTGAGGTCAACTTGCCGTGGCTTGGGAAGCCAGTCGCTTGGCGACCCCAAGGTGTGCTCTCTACTTATCCGGACGCGAACTATGTCTGTTGGACGAGTCCTTGAGTGTGATACTTAGCCGTTCTAGTCGCATGCCCAAGGTAGGTGAGGACGGAGCATGTTGTGCTTGGCGCGTCACTCCTCCTGACTCGAGGAGCCAATCGCGTGGCGAGTCCAGGGCGCGCTCTCATACTTGGTGTTTTCCCTAGCCGCGTAGGTTTGGACTGGCTTCAGTCCTCGAGCGTGGTACTTGACCGTTCGAGTCGCTGCTCCGAGGATGCGAAGGACTAGGTCGATGTGAGAAGCGAGTGCGGTTGTATTGGCCCGAATTTCGTCGATGCCCTCGCATCGCACTACTTAGCCGTGTCGGTCGCGCAACCAAGGGTTGACTTCCATGATTAGCGTAATGTTGTTTTTACGAGTTCAAGTGGCACAAGGGTTGGAGAGTAGACACAATTTGTGCTAGTCGAATATCTTTACTGCATGGCAAGGGGAATACAGGTCGGAGTTCGACGTGTAGAACTTCCTTAGGAGGTTTACATTCCACGGCCGCTTGACCTCGAGTTATCCATCGCCCCGAACGTCGATGAGGTAGTAGGCGTCGTTGCCTAGGAATCGCCCTATGGCGAATGGTCCCTCCCATGGGGGAGACAACTTCAGCATGCCCTTCTTATCCTGGATCAGTCACTGGACTAGGTCGCCTTCCTAGAAGGTGCGAGTCCAGACTCGGCGACTGTGGTAGCGGCGGAGTCCCTGCTGGTAGATGGCGGTGTGGGAGCGAGTCAGATGATGGAGGGGAGCTCCTCGACCCAGCATCCCGAAGTTCGCTCGAGGGGGACCTGCAGTCGCGGCTAGAGGCCATGGAGGATGCTCTGGTTGGCATGTTCCGCCTGGCCGTTGGACTCTAGGTGGGCGACTGAGGCGAGGTCGAGCCGTATGTTCTGCTCCTCGCAGTACTCGGCCATGGCACCCTTGGAGAAGTTGGTACCGTTGTCCATGATGATGTTGTGTGGGATTCCGTAGCAAAAGATGAGTTCGCATAGGAATTTGGCGGCGGTATTCCCGTCGCACTTGCGGACTGGCTTGGCCTCCACCCACTTGGTAAATTTGTCGACTGCGACCAGGATGTGATGTAGAAAGAGGGGGCCTTATTGAAGGGGCCCACCATGCCCATTCCCCATACGGCGAATGGCCAGGTGATGGGTATGGTCTTGAGCACCGAGCTGGGTGCGTGCATTTGGTTGGCGTACTTTTGGCACCCGACGCAGCGTTGGACGATGTCGACCATGTCGGCATGTGCGGTGAGCCAGTAGAAGCCGTGTCGCATGGGTTTGGAGACAAGGGACCGAGCGCCAGCATGGTGGCTGCAGTCACCGGCGTGGATGTCTTCGAGGATCTTGCGGCCTTCCATAGGCTGCACGCAGCGTTGGAACACGCATATCATGCTGCGCTTGTGGAGCTGGCCGTTGATGATGACGAAGGATTTGCAGCGGCGCACGATCATGCGCGCCTCCATATCGTCTGCTGGCAGGGTCCCTCCTTCGAGGTAGGCGATGTATAGCGCGGTCCAGTCGCTTGGCTCCGTGATCTTGGCGACCAGGGCGGGTTCTGGTTGCAGCGGGATCCCGAGGTCGATCTCCTTCGAGGGAGAGACGAAGGCCTTGTGGATGGTGTCGAGGAAGACACCGCGGGTGGCGCTTAACGAGCCAACAAAATGCGAGAGAGGGCGTCGGCCTCTTTGTTCTTGAGCCGGTCGATCCACTCGACAGAGTAGACGGCGAAGTGGCCCCCAGCTGGTCCACTACTTGGCGGTATGCCGCCATGGTGGGGGAGACGGCATCGCAGGTATCGGCGACTTGCGTGGCGATGAGGCCGGAGTCGCCATAGCACTGTAGGATTGAAGTTCATCTCCTTGATGGCTGGCATGAGGAGAAGGAGGGCCTCGTACTCGGCCATGTTGTTGGTGCAGGGGGTGAAGTCAAGGTACAACACGTAGTGGAGCTTGTCACCCTTGGGGGGAGGTGAGAACGATTCCTGCCCCTACGCTGTCTGCGTTCTTGGACCCGTCGAAGTGGAGCGACCAGTAGTGGAGGTACGACAACTTCTCTGGATGCTATGCCTCCTCCCAGTCAGCGCGGAAGTCTGTAAGGGCCTGTGACTTGATTGCCTTGCACGGCCCGTACTTGATATTGTGGACGCCGATCTCGACGGCCCATTTTGCGAATCACCCAGTCGCCTCGCGGTTGCGGATGATGTCCAGCAATGGTGCGGAGGAGACGGCCGTGATTGGGTGCTCCTGGAAGTAGTGCGGTAGCCGTCGCTAGCCTCACAAGGCCACGTACACCAGTTTCTGGTATTAGGGTAGCACTGTCGCGACTCGGTGAGGGCCTCGCTGCTATAGTAGACGTGGTGCTCCTTGCCCTCTTCTGGCCGTTCGATGACCATGACGGTGATGATGACTCGCTCGGATGCCGCGATGTAGACGAGCACTGGCTCCTTGTTGGCGGGAGGGCAAGTAGCGGGGCCGTGAGTAGCACTTCTTTGACTGCGTGGAGCGCGTCGTCGGCCTCCTTGTCCCACTGGATCATGGGGTTCTTGTGCAATAGGTGGTAGAGGGGCATTGCCTTCTCGCCTATCCGGGGGATAAAGCGGCTGAGAGCCGCGAATCGCCCGGCCAGCTTCTAGATGTCGTGGAGGCACTCGGGTTTGCCGGCCGAGCGATCGTATCGATCTTGGTGGGGTTCGCCTCGATGTCGTGGAGGCACTCGGATTTTTCCGGCTTGCTTGGAGACTACGTATCCTAGTAGCTGTCTGGTGGGTACACCGAAGGTGCACTTCCCTAGGTTGAGTTTTATCTTGTACCTCCACAGATCCGCGAAGGTTTTGTCCAGGTCGGCGAGTAGATCCGCCAATTTGGCTCGCAAGGCACTCCTGCATGCACCGCTAATAAGTCGCTCCGGTGTTCTTGAGGGCGAACGTCATGGCGGTGTAGCAGAAGGCACCGAATGGCAAGATGAACGCCGTCTTCTCCTTGTCCTCGACCGCCATTTTGATCTAGATGTAACCAGAGTATGCATCAACGAAGCACAGCGACTCCGAGCCCGTAGTCGAGTTGATGATCTGATCGATGCGCGGGAGGTCTAACTGCTCCTTTGGATAGGTGCTGTTGAGGTTTGTGTAGTCGATACACATTCTCTAGGTCCTGTTCTTCTTTTCCACCAGGACTGGGTTTTCTAGCCACTTGGAGTATTTGATGGGCCGGATGAATCCTGTAGCAAGTAGACGCTGCACCTCCTCGGTGGTTCCTCGACGGCACTCTTCATTGAAGGGCCGCAGCGACTGCTTGACAGGTCGCGCTTTGGGGTCGGCGTTGAGTTTGTGCTCAGCGAGTTCCCTCGGGACACCTGACATGTCAGATGGCTTCCATGTGAAGATGTCGTGATTCGCACGTAGGAAATCGATGATCATGCTTTCCTATGCGGGGCTCATGCATGTCCCGATCGCCATCGTCTGGCTAGAGTTGCCTGGGACCAGCTCGACGGTGCCGGTGTGCGTGGTGGCCTCGAACACGGTCGATCCTCCGTTCTCCGTGTTGGGCCTCTTGAGTATGGTGGAGTCGTCTTTGTCGACCCCGCTCGCGTATCTGGCGAGCTCCTCCACGTGGTTGGCCTCCGCAGTGATGACGGTGTCCGCGAGCTTGGCGCCTTTCTCCTTGCACTCGATGGCGATGTCGGAGTCGCCATGGACGGTGATGATGCCGCACGGCCCTGGGAGCTTCATCGCGTTGTACGTGTAGTGCGGCGCCGCCATGAACTTGGCGAATGCTTGTCGCCCCAAGACGCAGTAGTAGGGGCTATTGAAGTTGACCAGCTCAAAGATGATCCGCTCAGTGCGGAAGTTCGCTGGTGTGCCGAAGGCGACTGGCAGCGTCGCCTTGCTGATCGGGTATGCCTCACGACCAGGGACGATGCCGTGGAAGGTGGTGAGGGTCGTCTCAATCATCGACTGCAGGGGCCGCAGCCGCCTGAACGTATCCTGGTAGAGTATGTTGATGGAGCTCCCGCCGTCCATCAATGTCTTAGGGAGCCAGTAGTCGCCCACTTTGGGCTTGACCACCAGGGCGACTCGCCCTAGGTATTCGATCCGTGGCGAGTGGTCCTCACGGCTCCACGTGATGCGCTGCTCGGACCAGTTGAGGAAGCGGGGGACGTCGGCCTGGGACACTGTGTTGACAGCGACGGAATGGGCGAGGACCTTCTTATCGCGCTTGGCGCCGAGCCCGGTGAAGGTGTGGAGAGATACGACATCGTTGCCGAATGCCCCGCCGTTTGGCGGGTTGTTGTTGGGGTCCTCCCTTGCGCTTTGTGCTTTCTCGATCTCCTTCAGGTAGTGGCAGTCGGCGGTCGTGTGCGTGGCAGGCTTCCCCTCCCTGCCGAGGAACACACAGGGTTGGTTGAGGAAGCCTGTGGGGTCGAATTTCGGCCTCGCTCGGTAGTTTCTGCCATCGTGGTGTTGGCCTCTATCACGGCGGAAACTCTTGGGGTCGTGTGGCGCGTAGCCAGCATTGGTGACGAAGTCGACTCGCCCGTCACCACGACGCTTGCCGGTGAGGCGAGTGTTGCTGTAGCGCAGCTCATGCTGCATGCCATTGTCGTGGCTGCTTTGGCGGCGATTTCCACGCGACTCATCGTTAAATTCTTGGTTCGGGTCCTCCTCCGCGTATTGCTTGGCGATCTCTAGGAGGTATGGGATGTTTTCGAGTGTCTTGTACACCCGCTTGAGCTTGGCGACCAGGGGTTCGTAGCGGCATGAGGTCTTGAAGCAGTGGATCGCCGTCTCTGGGTGAATGTCAGCCGCGTTGAACCACATGTCTTGCCACCGTTGGACCCAGTTGCGGGTGGACTCACGGGGTCCCTGGATGCATCGCTCCAGGTCCTCTACTGTGGTGGCGCGGGTGTAGGAGCCCTCAAAGTTCCTGATGAAGGCGTCACGCATGTCCTCCCAGGAATTGATGATGTCCACGGGGGGGGTGTTAATCCATTGCCGAGTCGCTCCCTCCATCATCAGGGGGAAGTAGCGAGCGATGAGGAGGTCGGTGTGGCCGGCGATTCCCATCGCCATGAGGTATGTGTCCAGCCACATGGCCGGATCATACGAGGGGTCATACTTTTCGATCTCCTTTGGTGCTTTGAAGTTCGCTAGATATTTCTCACCTCGGATAATCGGTCCGAAGCACTGGGGGCCAACTAGGTTGAGCGAGCACCTTGGCCCGCCGTCGTGGCGGTTGGTGAGGGTATGCCTCAGGTCGTTGGCCTGGCGTGCGCGCCAGCTCTGGTTGTTGATGATGTGGGTCCATGCGTCGACTGGCTGCCCGTTGGCGGCGACCATGTTGTTCAACGGTCGCGGGTCGTTGGTGGAGAACGCCGTGTGCGCGGCCCTTGGCTGGATCTGCAGGGGTTCGGGTGGCGGGCAGTTAAGGGTATTCATCATTGATGTGCGGCCGCTCGAGGCCGCCCTGCTTCCGGAGGAGCGGGAGTACATGCGCCCTCGCGAGTCGGTTCCTGCGACTTGCTGCTCGACGGCCTTGGCGAGTAGGGCCTTGGCGTACTCAATTTGCTGCGCGCCCTCCCCTGTCACGTTGAGGTTGGCAACTTATGCTCGTCCCGTGATTACATTGTCCATCGGGGTGGAGTATAGTGGGAGGCCATTCATGTCCCGCTCTTCCGGAGAGATAAGTACTCTCGGGTGGTTGGGAGGGGGCATGCGGCCTGGTGGCGGTGGGAGCTCCATTCGCTGGTGCGCCTGGTTGTGGCCGGGCACTTAAGCCTGGTGGCGCGTTCTCGCAGATCGCGCGATCGGCCACGCGAGTTGGGTCGTTGTCGTCGTCGAAGTTTAGGGCGTGGCCCTGAACTGTGGGGTTCAGGAGCGTCCTGATGCGGCGTTGGTGGTAGAGCGATAGCTCCGGCGCCCTGGACTGCTCGAGGCAGAATTTTTTGTGCTCGGCTTGTTCCTTGCGTACTACCTCCTCCAGGCGCAGGCGCGCCTCCTCGACCTCCCCCGTCGTCACGGTTGGCGGGATCGGCGTGGAAAAGGGGTCCGACGGGGCGCTTGTGCCGCTCGCCATGTAGGTCGCGATGAAGCGACCGGATCCGGCGTGGAGGTCGCCGGAGTTCTCCTATCCGGAGTCAGAGTCGAAGATTCCAAGGATAGATGGATCCTCGAAATCCCCGATGTTGGAGACTTGGGTGATGGAGCCCGCTGGCGATGCGGCGACAATGGATACGGCGACTGAGCCCGGGGTCACAGAATCGGCGTTGTTGTTGAGGGCCGTGTCGTCCGCGGCCGCGTTGGTCTCGGCCACGTTGCTGGTGGCCGAGTCGTACTCGGCGGCGAAGCGGTGGATGTTGCGGACCTGGCTCTTAGAGAGCCGATCGCGTGGCGGCGACTTGCCGATGCGCACCGAGTCCTCCGAGACGATGATGTTGGTGAAGCCGACGAAGAGGCTGATTGTGCCGACCGACATGATGATGCTGTGGGTGATCGGGCGTGACGCTGGGACGTAGCTGTTGGGCAAGATCTGGAGGATCTCGCTGATGGCGATCATGCAACCGGTGGCCATTGTCCGGTTGATGGGCAAATAGGGTCTTGCCGCAGAACAAAGGCCTGACCGGCCAGGCCCCACGGTGGGCTCCACTGTCGTGGGAATGGCCATGGCAGATGCTGCATTGGAAGCAAGTAGTAGAACGAGGGGCAAGGGCGGCCAACCATCTGCGGTGCGAGATGAGGGAAAAAACACAGGGGTTTACCCTGGTTCAGCCCCCGGGAGGGTAAAGACCTACTCCTTTTAGATTGTATTGATGAGAGATTACAAAGGGCGAGCTTGGCAGCTAGGTGGCAATTCGATCAGGTGTATGATGGAACGTAAGTGCTATGCGTGCCCTAGGAAGGCTTATATAGAGTCACCTTGCTAGGGTTTATAGATCTACAACCGAGTTAGATAAGGACACGGAGGGCTTTTATCTAATCCGACTAGGCCTAGCTACGCTTCTGGGCCTTTAGCTTCCAGTCGCCTGGCTTCCTCTTGGATCGCGATCCAGTCGCCGTCCTACAAGCCCACTCGCTGGGAGTATGATCCAGTAGGGAACGTCTTGCTGGGTATACCCCACTCGGCATATCCCCATCATGTACATCACTCTATTAGCTGGAGTGATTTGGGCGGCCGCAGACGTAGATGCTGGAGGCGGCGGATTTGCGGTGTTGGGTTTACTCAGACCGGTGTTGAGTTCCTGCAGCTGATGTGCTGGGTTAATCGGAGGGGGCATGGCCTTTGCGTGATCATTGTAGGCAGCATCAATAGATCCCTTCCCCTTTTCCAGCGCATTAGGCGGAGCTTGTCCAGGCTGGTCTTCTTACATCATGCTCCCAATGTCGACGAACACCTGTCGGGATGTGATGGCCTTGTCGTCCTGCTCCTCGCGCTTGATGTCCTCTTCCATCTCCTGCATAGCAAAGTCGAGTTCCTCCGGGTTGATGTCCATCTCCTCCGAGTCCACGCTGATGTCTGCATAGAGTGCGTCCAAAATGGAGCCAGAGGGTGCGGGGGCTTCCTCGATGATGGAAGAAGATGCTGAGGACGCAGCGATGTTGACTGGATGCGGTGATAGTGGTGACTGAGGCGGCGGGGTGCCGCGTATGACTGTGAGCGCTGCCTGAGCTTCTGCTTCAGCAGCCGCTTAGTTATTAACGGTGTCAACCATGCCCTCCAAAGTGAGGCGACCCAGGGCCAGTTGCCGCCTTAGTGTATGCCGGAGAAGTGTACCGCGGTCCGGTCCTTCCACAAAGTGATAAATAGCATCATCATTAGGGTAATGTTCCAGATCGGTCCGTATACAGAGCCACCTCGCGAGGTAATCGCGGGGTTTTTCACCCCCTCTCTGAATGCAACACGCCAGATCGAAGATAGTCACCAAGCCGACGTATTGATCTCTGCTTTCCAGACGCACTGGCGAAGCCGGCAGATTTTCGTCGATCTTCCACCATTATATCCTGCACAGGGACAGTTTGGGTGGGCCTTGAATTTTTCCGATCTAAGCCGGCAACCTCCAAAGAGAGATACAACTTCGATCCTTCCGCGAACGTGTCCTGCCCGTAGGTGATCCATGCGGGACTTGACGATCCTCCGAATTTCAGGGAACTAGTGCCCGAGTCAATTTCGCTGAAGAAGAGGTGGATGTCCCCAATTGGGACGATCGAGCAGCGGGTGGGGTTCGTCTTTGCCGGGATCCAGAACTCGTCAGGGGGACAATCGGAACGTTGCCAGAGAAGAGAACACGGCCGATGGCTACGGGTTTTGCCGATTTCCGCGAAGATCTTGGACCTTACCCGTTGTAGAGCCTGAAGCGCATCTTGCCCCACAGTGGGCGCCAACTGTCATGGTATTGCCGACGAGTACACCATGGAGGGTTCCTCACGGAGCGTGTTTAGAGACGTGGGGTAAGGCGGAAGTTTGGCTAATACAAGGTAACACAGCTTACCCAGGTTCAGATCCACAATAGTGGCGGAATCCTACTCCTGCTATAAATCACTATAATTGTAATACGCCGAGTTACAGGGATCGGTTCGCTGTGCGAGGTATGAGTTGATTGGTTAGATTGTTCCCTAAAGGCTCCTCTAGGTCCGGCTTATATAGTCGCCATATCCTTGGGTTATAGGCAAAGTCCTAGCCGGACAGGTTACAGAGTCCTACACGGTACACAACTAGTCTAACATGTCTTGCACTCCAAAGCTCCGGGTATGCTAGTGACTCCTCCGTAGCCTTCCTTTATCCGGCATGGGCCTCCCTTCTGGATCCATCTAACTGGGCCGCCTAGCAGGCCATAGGCCTTGCTACCGACTATGGGCCACCCGGGTTATCCGGATTAGAGACATGCAATGGTGGTACCCATTTAGCATATCCCCAACAGGCCTGTCATCCGCTCTCTGTCTCTGGCTGCCACCCGCAGTCGGGTCCTCATGCATCACTGCTACTTGCTTAGTGTCATATCGGTTGTCAGGCTGGTCATCTTTTGATTTGACATGATGGTTGTCGTGGCCATGCCGCCTAGAGTGGTGCTCGCCCGGCTGGCGGCGCTCCGCCTGCTCATCCGTCATGATCTGGCCTTACTCGTCCACCATGATGCACTTCTTCATGGCCGCGTCGGCGGTGGCATATTTGTCTGCAATAACCATGACCTGAGCCATGGTTTGGGGATCTGCCCGGCTGATCTTGTGCTTTAGCATGGTGTCGTCTCGACAGCCGTTGGTGAAGAAGTTGATTGCCTGATGTTCGGATTCACGCACGAGTTGTGCATGCTGGTCCACCGGGTGAGGTAGGTGCGGTCGGATTCATCCTTGCCTTGGATGCAAATGGCGAGCTCGCGAGGCCGACCCGGTCGCTTGTACGTTCTGGTGAAGTTGCAGATCAATGCTTCTTCAAAGTCCAGCCAAGCATTGATGCTATTGTCGGGGAGGCTGTTGAGCCATGTTCTTGCCAAGTAGACGAGCATGAGGGGGACGTAGCGGACATCCATGCGCAGGTTAATATTCGTGATGCCCATGGCGGTGGTGTAATCCACCAGCCAATCCTCCGGCTTGACGGTGTCATTGTATTTTGGCGTGTCCCTTGGGAGCGAAAATCCCTTTGGAAACGGCTCGTTCCGGATGCGTGGGACGAAACATTTTGGGCCAGCCGGACTTTCCTCTTCCAGCGTGCGTGACTGTACCAGGAGATCGATGCGCTCACGCGCGTCAGCTGGCTCGCGAGGGCCGAGGCGTCCGGTCAAGCGTGACATGGGCGGGTCTTTGTTTCCGCCAGCTCCTTCCTCTGGCACGTGAGCCTTCTTTCGCTAGACGGCTCTTCCAGCCGGCACATGACTAACGCTGTTGATAGTGGCGTCGTGGTTGTGGTGGCCACAATTGCCGGATCCGCCGCGCGGGCAGCTATTTTGCCCGGTGCCATCTGGCGAGGATGCCTGCTGGTGCTTGCTTCCCCTGGGTGCCGTCTGGTCTGCGCCTCTGCGAGGGACCACGTCCTGGGTGTTGCCTCCCTGGCTGGGAATTCCCTCGGCTTGTTGCTTGTTGGCGGTGGCGACAAGGAGCTGGACGCGCTCTTGTCAGCGACGAAGATCTTCACCTTTGAGGTGCCTTAGCTCTGCGGTTGCCGCCTCCACCGCCCTCATGTTCTTGGTTGGGGTGCTGTAGACGGGCTGGGCCACGCCAGCGTGTGAGTCTGTGGCACGGTCTAGTTCCGACCCGAGGTCACGTCTGTGATGCTGGATTTGCCTGGCGAAGCCGTGAGCGGCGTTGTACTCGTCCACGGTGCCGTTCAGCCGACGCTGGTTAGCAGCGACTTTGGTGGCCTCCTCCAAGAGCTTCTGGCGCGTGGCTTCGAGCGCGTTCGCGACGGCCATCAGATCCGTTTCGATGATGACAGGGGCGCGAAGATGCTGTATGGAGGTGGTGAGCGGATCTTTCTCCTGCTCGAGCACGGAGCCCTCTCCTCCCGCTCGACGCTCGTGTGGCGGGCGGTGGTTTTCGCGGGAGTTCACCACCATGACCTCAACACAGCCGTTTGTTGCAGCGACACTGCGGGCGACGTGGTTGAGAGGCATGCCGAAGACGGTGTCGACCTTGCTGGGGAAAGCCTCGGCGATGGTGGCGACATAGACGCGGTGGTCCCCGAAGTGCAAGATGGAGCCATTGATGGGGAAGGTGTTCCTGACAAAGCACGCGGCGTTGTCGATGACGCAGTCAAAAGCGCCGAGTGTGAGGACGAGGCCAGAGGCCACGCGCTCACCGGCGACAAGCGGAAGTCCCATGCAGAAGATGATCCCAGCCGAAGCGATGTGCCCCATGATGGGCGCCAACTGTCGTGGTGTGGAACACGGTAGTGCCATCGGGGATGGCTAAAGAGGGACACTTAGGTGCAATCGGTGGCTCACACAACGGGTTGGGCACGATGAACTGCAAACACAGCGATGTACCCAGGTTCGGGGCCCTCTCAGCGAGGTAACACTCCTACTCCTGCAAGATCTACTATATGGGGGCGAATGCCCTATACAGGTGCTCCTGGAGCTGTTTCCTTAGGTACTATTGATGGCTAGAGGAAGAATAAGAACTAGAGGCGAACTCTACAACTGTTGTTCCTTACCTAGAAACCTAGCCCTACCTGCCCTTATATACTGGTCGGGGGAGGTAGGATCCATTGTGGGTTCTAGGGTTTACTATTTGGATATGGGTTTATAGGGCGGGCCGGATGCAGGGCCCCCAGGCGGTGGACCAGGACCCAGTCAGCCTCCAGTACACTAATGGACGGTGCTACAGTATCCCACACCCTCCTTTTAGTGTCATCCTTTACTTTAGCGGTCACCCGGGCTTCCTTTGGGGCATCATCCCACGCTTTATCGGTCACTCTAGGCTTCTTTGACGGTCAACCGTCTGCTTTGATTTATCTTCGTCTGGTAGCGCCGGTCAGGGTGGCGCGCCAGCCTGTCTGGTGACGAGAGGCGCTAGAGGCATATCCTGCAAGGAGCGTTACCACTCTGTGCTCTCCATCGAATCCGAGGCCAGCCGGGTGGGAACGGCCATCCAGCCGGTTCTTTTGGCTACCCGGCTAGATGGGCCAGTCGTGAAATCTTTAAGCCCAACCGGGTGGGACTATCCAACCGGCTAGAGCTCTTCTGTTTGAAGGCCAGGCGGCTGGTGTCCTCTGGAGCCGGCCTGCTTAGTCCCGACTTTCCCCACCCAGGGGTTATCCCCATGACAAAAACGCTCCTGAGCCGTTAGTAAAATCCATGAGCCGTGCAGCAACTCATGGTGGAAACTTATAGCATGATGATCCTTTTTTATATGATTTATATGTCTATTTTTCTTGTTCTTCTAGAGTACAGATACTGCCCCCCTCCCACGTTGAACATAACCAAGGAATTATATTAACTCTTATGCTAAATGAACAAATAAATACAAAAAAGGGGGGCCTATAGCTACACAGGGACAAATAGGTACTTGAGTGATGTGGTTTCTAAGACCAACATGAGCATACAATGACATGCCTAAGTTGAGTAGCATTAGGAGTGCAAGGTCATAGGTATGGTGCATGAAACAATCAACCTGTAAGATGTTTAGCACATAAACCATATGAAGCTTTGAAATAAAAGATACTTGGGACCCCATCCTTATTAGTATTGTTCACATGAACTACATAGCTCAAAACTTATTTTACATTCTTTATGGAGGATTAACATATATATTCAATGCTTACTTTCTATACGAGATGCAAAACATATCAAGGGAAGACATAAAACTAACAAGTGAGTCTTCTAGTCGTTCATGAAACTAAGAAGTAATCCAAAAATAAAGGCATAAAACACCAATGCCAATCATGAAAAGAGTCTCTTATTCTATAGGTTCATCAAAGTGTGCTTGAAGGTTCGTTTTGTTCATCATTTGTTTTATCACACCATTACTTATTGTTTCACATATTTATAGATGTGTAAAAGATACAACTTGATAGTACACTTGCATATTATGTTTCATTGAAAGGAATTGAGAATATGAACTTTACATGATAATGAAGGAAGCAAAGGTAACAAACTCCAAAGTCCATGTTTAGTTTTATCACCTTCATGCTCGAGGACGAGCATAGGTTAAGCTTGGGGATTTTGATGCATGTAAAATGCATACATGAACTTTGTAGTTTGTTAACATGTTATCCCACATATTTTCATCATATATAATGTCATATTTATGTTTTGTATTTATTTTTTGGGATTTACCAATGATCCCCTTTATTTTGGCTATAACCCGCCAGGGCAGAAAAACCCTGTTTTCAATGTTTTTGATGTTTTAGGAAATGGACCTACACTTTTGGGAATGCCAATATTTATCCACGAGAAGCATCTAGAGCACAAGAATCCCACCAGGAGGTCCAGGAGGCCCAAAAGATCCTGTGTGGCGCGCCTAGCCTAGGTGGGCGTGCCACCCATGCTCTCTCCCTCCTCGGTCGTCCGATTGCCTTGATTATTTCGCCCACAGAGTTCTCTTGACCTAAAAATCCCTATATAATGATTCCTCGGGGAGTACCCAAGATAGAGCACACTAGAGACGAAAACACCACCAAACAGAGTCAGATCATGCGAAGATTTGAGTGGGAAACTCCGCCGGAGCCACCTCCGGGGGATCTCCACCCTCCCCAACATCTACAGCATCATCACCATGATGAAGAGGGAGTAGTCCACCTCCAGGCTGTAACATCCCAAAAATATTAATCAAGGTTATCAATTCCAATCACCAAAATTTAGGGTTAACAAAAAACTTTGTTAATTAAAATCCATATGAATGCATGTGTGTATGTGATGAATGCATGAATGCTTATATGGACTTGTGTGATTGTTGTGAATGGCAAGGATTGGTTTAAAGATGGTAACAACATCATCTAAATAATTTCCAAGCAGAATCAAATCATTAGAAATTCAAAAACAAACAAAATGAGCTAATTGTCATTTTTGCCAATCTTGCTCACCAGATCACTTTGAGTGTTCCTAGTCCAAGATTTCAAAGAGAAACAAATCCATTTGTTTTCACCTCTTTCTAGACCAAGTGAAAGTGACCCCAAGCCCACTTTACAAACCCACAGAAACATTTGGCAACCCTATTTGAATGACATTTGAAAATTGAATCTAGTTCATATGGTAAGATCACCATTTCTCAAAACCCAACCAAACCAATGCACCTTGACAAATCCAATCAACCAGAGAGTACCTAGTATGTGACCAGTAAACTCACCAAGTTTCATCCAAAAATGCAAATATGAGTTTCTTGCAGCCATTTCATCAAACACTTGGAGACAGAAACAAAATTTGGCCAAACTTCACTGTTTTGAGCAGTAATTTGGCTAAACCTTATTCACCATTGATCACCCTTGTCTCCCTAGTGCCAACCAATGGATTGAACTAACCTAGCCCCTACCCAATGCACCATGCCGAGAATGCCCGAGAGAACCCTTGCCAGCCGACCATGGCTAGCTAGCAGGAGCAAGCGCCGAACCTAGCCACCGTGTCTAGGAAGCACGCCACCATCCACCGCCACCCTCTGTCCAGCCCTCGACCACTGCCAGGCACTAGACCACAGAGAACGGACGCGCCCATTTCTTTGCGACCATGTCCAGATCGCGCCAGAACACCGATATTGACATGCTCGCACAGACTGCGCCCCGTCTTTGCCGCCTGTCTACGTGATCACCACTGTCCCAGGCACCTCCCAGACAACCTCGTTCGCCGTTGCGTGACCAGTAGCCATTGTGCGTCATCAAAACCGTCGTCGGTGCCACTCAGAGCACCAACGCGTTCCGACCAAACCGCACCGCCCCTTGCCGCGCCATTACCTCCTTGAGCACCGCCAGGGAACCGCACACCATCCCCTACCGTTAGACATGCCCGTAGCTCGCTATAATGTCGACCCCGACGAGCACTACCAGCACCGTTCGGTCCCCTCGTCGCAGTATAAATAGAGGCCTTCCCCATTCGTTTTATTCACACAATCCACTCCCCACCTCTCACTGATCGTGCCCACTTCTTCCCGGAGCAAGGCGAGCGCAGCATCGCCAGAATTTCGCCGTAGCCTGCCGCTGTTGGAGGAGAAGGGCGCCGTTGATTGGAGCCACCCAGGAGGAGCTGCTAGTACCAGGAGAACCGCCATTGTCGACTTCGTCGTTCGCCCCCATCGCCGACCATCGCCAGAGCCCTGGTGAGCCGCCAGAGAACCCCACTGGCCGCGCTAGGGTTCGAGCCCGTCGCGTTCTGTTTGATGAGGATGATGGACGTGAGCCGTTGATCCTCGATCTAATCCTATGGTCTTAGTTAGCCCGTACCCCTTCGCACCCCCTGTCTCACTAACGCATGGGTACAACCACTTAACCAGCCCACGCTTGTTGTCATGACGGTTGTGGTTGTGGTGCTTGTTGAATTTCCCATGCTTGTGGGATCCTGAGCTTCCGCTGTCATCATAATGAGATCGTTTGTGAGACGATCCCGAGCTATGCTTGTTGGAGTGCTTTCACTTTCGACTCTCAACTTGCTTCATTTTGTTCTCCAAAATAGCAGCCTTGTCACAAAGAGACTGATAAGTGGGAACATTGGCCACAGCCAATTGCAGATTCAGCTCATCATTCAAGCCTTCAAGAAATTTTTCCTTTCTCTTGGCATCAGTGTCAACTTCATCCATAACGCGCCAGATTGTTGAACTCCTCAATATATTCAGCCACGCTGCGGTGGCGCTGCTTCAGGTTATGGAACTCTTTATTTTTCAGACTCATCACTCCAGATGAGATATGAGCAGTGCGAAAGCCATCCTCAAAGATAGCCCATGTCACTTCATCTATGGGAGTGGTGATCTGGAAGTTGTCCCACCAAGTGGCGGCTGGTCCTTCCAGCAAATGTGCTGCAAATCTGACCTTTTCAGCATCCGTACAGCCCACTGTTACCAAGTCCTTGTTTACTGAGCGTAGCCAGTCATTGGCCACCATGGGATCAGTCGTTCCTGAGAACTTTGCTGGCCTCAATCTCAAGAACCTGGTAAGCATGTCAAAGCCCGGTGGATTGTTGTTGTTGTTATTGTTGTTATTGTTGTTGTTGTTGTTGTTGTTTTGGTTCTGGATGAACGTCGTCATCATCTGCATTAGCGGAGTTTGAGCAGTCATCATTTGTTGCATTTCTGGAGTGATGTTGTTGTTGTTGTTGTTGTTGGGGTTGGGGTTTGCACGACGGGGAGGCATCTGTGGTTTGTTCAAATAGAGATAAGAATGAGATACCCATAGATGCTTTCATGCACATTACATCACATAAGCAAACACAAAGTAAAACACACACAAATAACAAGCCATCCACATGTCAGATGGTCAAATAACAAGTTCTCTAATAACAAGTACGATAACAAAAGATAAACGAGTAGTCAAATCTACTCTTCGGCATCAATCTCCTCCTCGACAATGGTAAGACCTGCGTTCTCCATCGTGGTCTTGTATTCCTCGACGCTAGTGGTCAAGGTATCTATCTTGGCCTTGAGAGCCCTCTTCTAGGAACGAAGCCTCTCAATCACCGTCTGCTGCTGCTCTAGCTCGAAGTCCTTGGACTGCAGTTCTTCAGTCATGTCCCGGATCTTCTTGTTCCTATCCTGGACACGCTTCTCCTGACTCTTGAACTTCCTGTCCTGGGTCTCGAACTTTGCCTCCATTTGCTTGACTATCTCGTCTTGCTCCGTGAAGAGCTTTTCCTTCTCGTGAAGCTGCACCTGGAGCTCGTCATTGCTGAGCATGACATTGGTCATGTCCGTGTCCACGTGCCTAATGAGAGACTCTAAGTCCTAGAGGTACAGGCGTATCGGCTCTGCTACGTCCCTCGAATCATCCTCGAAGTCGATGGACTCTCCATCCTCATCACGTCTTCCAAAGACGTGGAAGTGGGTACCTCTAACCTGTCGGGAGTGTCGCCCTAGCAGACGTCCTATCAGATCCTGCATAACTACCTCAAGGCCTCTCTCCCTGTCATCATGCATGAGCTTGAAGACAATGGCCTCCGTGGTAGGCTCTGTCTGGCGTCCGGGCTGGTTGACCTTGAAGCCCCAGAGGTCCTTCCTCTCAAACTTGGTGAGGGGATGCACCATGATGGTGGGAAGAGGGAGATTGAGCAAGGTAGTAAGCTCAACGATACGAGGACCAAAGCGGGTAACCTGGAACTCCTCAATAGTGCTGATGGTAATAGGCATCTATTTATAAGATAGAAAAGTTAGAACAACACAAATCAAGATTAAACAAAAGACAAAACATCACATACATATCCTTGGGAAGCAAAACACACAAGTCATGCATACATGAAACCATTACAACAACCAAGGTTCAATCTTATTTTAAAGCAATATTTTGGAAAATAAGGTGATAGGTGGTGGTCCAACTAACGAAGTACGTTTACAATCCTATCTCACTGGATCTGTTGGCTAACACAATGTTTCTAGAAGCAATCATCCTATCCTGCTCACATGACTCCATCACTAAGTCTATAATGTCTCCTCTTAAGGTTTGGTTGGTAGCTTCCAACTCTTGGGTATGTTCCTTTTCTTTCCTTAGATCATTCTGGAGGTTGAGCATTCTGGACTTGACTCTATCACCAAGTTCTTTGATGGTCTTCCAAGCTGCATCCCTTGCTAATTCAAAGAATGTAGGGTGCACCACTGAATTGGTGAACATGCAGAATCCTTTTTCCTGATGGTTGTCTTCCTTGTTTTTATACAAGTGAAGTTGCACCCACCAGTATTCCACTCCTTCATCCATCACAGGAAAACCTTTGTACACAGCTGCACCTTGTATCTTAATGCAACCATGAGGTCCTTGAGAGCCTTGGGGAATTCTGTCTCACACTCCAAAGTCATTGTCATGAGTGGTCCTTTCCTCACGGCTTCGTTGATGGAGTTCATCTACAAATAGAGATGAGAGAGAAGATTAGAAAAGTTTTACGAGAAGAATAGACAAGTGTAGAAGTTGCTGAAAATTTTCCTTAGTGGTTTCCAATCCTAGGGTCATAATCCTACAGGCAACACAATGCTCTGATACCATCTGTAAGATCCCTCCTTTATAAAGGAAAAGGATCCCTGTGATTGCAATGCTAGTCCCTAAATCATTGCTAGCATCCACAGTTTAAGATGAAGTACACAGATACAAAGGTCATTTATTACATCCATTCCAGAGATAAACATAGTCTTTACAACTCAAGGCCACAAGCCTAATACAAGAGTTTGAATAAGTAAATAAATATAAGTCTTCATCTTCATGTGCCACAGGCAAACATGTTGAGTGTAGACTCATGACACCTAATCCTCATCAGAGTAACCTGCAACGTCACAAGTTACAGCCACAGTGGGTCAATACTTTGGAATAGTATTGGCAAGTGATACCTTAGTATATTTTAAGTGGACTAGATACTATATGCAAATTTGGCTAAGTGTAGCTTGGCTTGCTTTGCTCAAAATAGGTTTTTCCTATTAGTTGAAATCACTAAGTTTTTCTTTGTCAAAACTTTTCTCGAGGAACCACCAATAGACATTGAGGTCCTTCACCCTTGTTCACCCACAAATTTTTACTTAGAAATTGGGATGAGGAGATTCTTGATAGCTTTCATGCCTTGATGCTCAAGTTGTCCATTGCCATGGACTTGGCTAAGTACTTAGATTTTTCCATCTGCAGAGGTTGTGCACTTTCCCCACCAGACTTGGTTTCACCAAGACAGGACCTTTCAGAAGCCTTCCCTTAGACCAAATGGACGCGCTCCAACCTATCATTCCCACTACCACCAACTGTCCAAATGGCTAAGTTCTAGCAACTTATGTGATCCAGGCAGAGCCCATATTGCCAAGTGGCTGCACTAGAAGCTTCTTAACACTTGGCCTCTAAAATCTCTTTGTTCCTGGGTGGCTTACCACAAGTGTGATACACAAGGTAAACCATAGCCATGGGCCATGTGTAACCACTCAACCAAAACCACCAATCAAGTCCCTTTCCACCCAGGTGATTCATTTACTTAGTTGTTTTATTAAGTAAAACAAAGTCCAAAGACTTAGAAATATTTTCATCATAGCATGTATATTTCACCAACCCTTGTTTGCTACTAGCTAGGCTAAGCATGGCATAGATAGTAACTTAACTTAGAAATTTCCTAGAAATTCTAAAACTACTTAGGATTTCCCAACATGGCATATAGGCAAAATAATAACATGCAAGACTTAGCAAAATATTTCTAATGCTTAGTATAAAATATAGGGATAGAATTATTCATGAAGTACCACTTGCCTTGGTACATGGGAGAGTAGCACTCTTCACAATCACAATCACTAGCACCAAAGTCTACACAAAGAATGGTAGCAACAAATTACACACAACATATACAAACAAACAAAAATATATGCATGCATGCAAAATGCTAAGTGATGATTTTTTAAAAACTCAACCAAGCAAGTGCAGGGTACTGAATCACTAACAAGATAAAAACTTGCCAAACAACCAATATTTAAACTCTAAATTAAATCCTAAACAATTCATATGCTCAAATAAGCCCTACACATGTTTCTGCAATAAAAACCTTTTTAACAGAAGCTAAACACTAAACACATTGCATAATTAGAAAGAGCTTCCTCTCCTGATTCCAACGGTATAAAATTTGTCAAATTCTAACGTGGGAATCAAAAGTTACAAACAAAACAAATTTGAACTAAAATCTGATTCATAATCTATTTTAAATCTAACTCACTGCCACGCGTCTGTTTCCTATTGGCCCGTACCGGTTCGGGCGGATCGATCTCTGCCAGCCGCAGGATTTAAGTCAGATCTAGTGGCTCAGATGCGTGCATACCCCTTCGTTTAAGTTCTAATTATAGCTGTAAGATCTACATCTAACGCTCCTGATTGCTTTGACCAGAGATGGGCGGTGCTAGCGGCGGCGACTGGTGGCGGCGCTTCTGTCAGTGGTGGAGCTGGCGTTCTAGGTCGCGTGGGAGAGGGAGAAGGGGTTTACCAGACTCGCAGGGAGCTGCTGATGCTCAAGGTGGCGATGGTTCGTCAAGGGGCGCGCGGACACGGCGGGGATTCCTCGTCGGAGTAGGGGCAGACGTCGGGCAGGCCTTGGCGTCGACGGAGGCGAGGTTCTGGGGCAAGCTAAGACAAACCAACGGTGTCGTTAGATGTGCAAGATGCTGGGATCTTAGGCGTATCAAACAAAGGGCAAGGGGCGGCTGGTACTTACGGGGAGAGGTCGCCGGAGTTGAGTGGCGGCTCGGTCGTTTGCGGGAACGAATGGGGACGGCGTCCTGGGTCACAATCAGGCAAGCAAAGGGTATCAGAAGATGCACGAGGTCCTGCTGGGCATACTCGATTGAATCAGAGGCACACGGGCGGTCGGGACTCACCGGAATTAGCTGTCGGAGATCGTCGGAGCTGCGGCGGTGTTTGGCGAGTTGCGAGCAGCCTGGTGGCGTGGAGAGAAAATTGAGTGAGGGGAATGGAGCAGAGTGGGGAGGCGTTTAAGTAGGCAGAGGCTCGACAAGAAACGCCCGGTGATTCAATGGCAATTACGCCGCGGAATCAACGCAGCAACGTCTAGCGGCGACGGCGTCTGCGCGCGAGATTTGGGGAAGAAGGAGTCGACGTGGACGGGGCCCAGCTGTCCGCGAGAGAACCAGAGAGGGGGTGGGGTCCTGGCGTCAGCGACTCGCTGGGTGCGTCTACACGTGAGAGAGAGAGAGGGAAAACCCGGGTGGGCTAGCTGGGCTGGTTTCGCTGTTGGGCCCAAAGTCTGGCCCCAGCCCTTTTCCATTTCCTTTCTCTTTTTCTTTTTCTAAATTGATTTTCTGGAATGAATTTCAAATGATTTCAAACTCAAATTGAAATCAAACCTTTTCAGGAATTTTGTAGGGTGCAACATTCATATTTCTGGGCATAGAAACATGTGGTCTCTCTGTTCAAGCTTGGTTCTTTTGAATAAACAAAATAAACAGTGCTATGGCACTTGATTTGCAAATAATTTGAAAATGGTTTTTGAAACCATATTTATTTTATATACTTTGTCCAAACTCCACACTCAAACCAAACAACAAAGAAGCAAACCAACTTGGTTTAAAAACACTTATGTTCTCAAATGAGGATGGTCATTTGATTTAAGTTTGCTCACATAAAATGATAGCACTATGTTCTTCTGTTTTCTTGAAATTGGTTTGAAATTGATCTCAAAACTATATGCATGCATGAATGATATGCAATCTTTGAAATCATGATTTTAGGGATGTTACACGAATGTTGTGGTGAAAGTGTACAATCTCTGCAGAGTGTCAAACTATTCGAATAGTCGCGCCCGCAGTTATGGACAGTTGGAGTGACCATACTGTTCCGTCGTCAGATGTTTTCAAAATGACTTATGAAATGATTTATGATTTTACTTGACCACAATAGAGTTGTGACATGAAATTCAAATTCCCAGTTAGGTGATATAAAACTTTCAACTAGCTTTGTTTGCTTCTGAACTTAGTAGAGGTAAATCTGGCTTTTTGCAAAACAACCCTACAGCTTAGTACATCCTATTCAAAACCACTTCACTTGTTAGTATTAGTTTGCGAGTACTTCAAGAGTACTCATGGCTTTGTCCCTAGCTATTCCCGTGGCCAGACTATGAGGAGGAGTATCAGGAAGATGGAGCGCAGGAAGGTTACGACAACTAGGATCATCTCCCATTGTCAGCATTGCATGTGACCACGAAGATGGAGCTTCGCCTACGCTATCATTATCTTTACATTATTCCGCTGCTTGAATTGTATTAAGAACTTGATCATGAGATCCGTATTTGTGTAAGACGTTATGTATGGTTTGTAATGGATGATGTACTGTGATATCCAATCTGTTATGTCTCCCAAAAATGGTAATCATGGGATTGCGATGTATGGAATAACAGGCATCTGGGATTAAAAATCCGGGTGTTGACACAGATGATTTTGATGATGAAAATGTTGAGACATGATCCTTGTCCCCTTTATAAAACTGATGGTTGTTTCTGGATGCGATACCATTCCAATTTTACCGTACAACCACAATACCCGAAATTGGGTAGGGCTTGACTAGAAGTTTATATACCTTAGTATGGGTTCCCTTGCGGCCAAGGTTTGAGCTGAGGCTCACTCGTGATGATTATCCACATGTGCAGTTCCCAAGATGACAGATGGTCATGGTTGGGAGGCCAAACTCATAGGAGAGGTGCCTATACTAGGGTGTGTAATTGAAAGGTTAGGATTGATTATCTGCATACTGAGTATGGTGAATTTAGGATTGCTCCTGGCGGATGTATCGAATATTGTGGTGAAAGTGTACCACCTCTACAGAGTGTCAAACTATTTGAATAGCTGCGTCCGCGGTTATGGACAGTTGGAGTGGCCATACTGTTCCATCATCAGATGTTTTCAAAATGACTTGTGAAATGAATCATGACTTTGACTTGACCACCACAAGGTTGTGAAATATGAAAACTGAGTTCCCACTTAGGTGTTATTGATGTCTACAGACTTCTATTCTTGTAGACAGTTGTTGGGCCTCCAAGTGCAGAGGTTTGTAGAACAGCAGCAAGTTTCCCTTAAGTGGATCACCCAAGGTTTATCGAACTCAGGGAGGAAGTGGTCAAAGGTATCCCTCTCAAGCAACCCTGCAATCAAGATACAAGAAGTCTCTTTTGTCCCCAACATGCCCAATACACTTGTCAGGTGTATAGGTGCACTAGTTAGGTGAAGAGATAGTGAAATACAAGTGGTAATGGTAGCATAAAAGAGCTTGACGGTGAGGTAAATACTAAAGCAAGAAAACATGCAACAGATCTAGATGCAAACGGTGTTTCAATGTTTAGAAACAAGGCCTAGGGATCATACTTTCACTAGTGAACACTCTATCATATAAATATCCTCTCTTCATGATACTACTCTTAACTACTCTCCGGTTGGATAATCTAATCATCGGTAGGGCTATAACATCACTCCTCAAAGTCCGCCTTCCCCAATCTAGATAACCCCACACTATCACCTTGAGCGCTAGATGGTTCCAACAAACACCACAATTTCATAGAGACATCCAACTCCAAATATAACTCATAACAAATATTCAATCTAGCCAAAGTGCCACACACGGTATGCACGTTGTCACTTTCACACATGTGGGGAAAAGCATAGATCTATTAAAGCACAAAGAGTATTTATGTAGACTCAAACCTGAGTGCCACCATGGCGTGCACGCTGTCACTTTCACACACATGGGGAGAGCAGAGATCTATTAAAGCACTTGAGTAGCAAGGTAGATATACTTGATTACAAAGCTCATGATCACAATATGACCATGCATAGAGAGATATGAACACATAGCTACCGGTAGAGCCCTTAGCCTCAAGGGAGAACTACTCCCTCCTCATCATGGGAATCAGCAACGGTGATGAAGATGGCGATGGAGATCGATGGAGATGGCTCCAAGGGCACTTCCCTGTCCCAGCAGGGTGCCGGAACAGAGACTTTTTGTCCCCCGAATCTCCCTTTCGGTCGCGGTGGTGCTACGGAGGTTTTTCTGGAAGTATGATGGAATATATTTAGGGTTTTATCCCCGAGCGCTTCTTATAGGCGAAGGAGCAAGGCTGGGAGGTGGGCGGAGGGGCCACACCCTTCCCAGGCGCGGTTCCACCCTAGCCCGTGCCTGGGGGACGGGGTGTGGTGGCCCTCTGTCACATCTCCGTCTCTGCTTCGTGGTTCCGTGTTGGTCCGGGAAAAATAATGACTTTGGCTTTTGTCCCGTCCAATTCCGAGAATATTGATTTTCTGCCTTTCTGGAACCAAAAACAGAAGAAAACAGGCAACTGACACTGTGGCATCTTATTAATAGGTTAGTACCAGAAAGTGTATAAAATACCTCAAAGTGTAGACAAAACATAGCAAAGTAGATACTAAACAATCATGGTGCATCAAAAATTATAGATACGTTTCTGACGTATCAAGCATCCCCAAGCTTAACTCCTGCTCGTCCTCGAGTAGGTAAGTGATAAAAGAATAATTTTTGAGGTGACATGCACCATCAAAACCAAGATCAGACCATTTGCAAGCATTGAAAGCTGGGAACAAAGAACTCTAAACATGTGCATGAAAGGTGGAGTTCTAACAATAGGACATAGTAACTATGCATGCAACATGAAAGGCTACAAACAAAGATCATGAATAACATGCATTGAAAAACATTTGTTTGTTTCACATACAAAAAACATAGCATAGTGGCATTCAGCTTGTCCCTCAGAGAGTAGCAAATAGATGCATAGGACACCTTCAAAGTTCACAAGGGTGACTAGAAACAAATAGCACAAGAACAAGTAATATCACAATATGCATCAATCAATAAGTTTTGGGACACTGCACACAAAATGACAACTATGCTCTCTTAATGGTGCCTAAAATGTAGAAGGTGGAGACTCAAATGATGGTGGAAGAAAGGCCCTTCATAGGGAAGCAGGGATTTCAAGTTTCAAAAAGAGCTTCCAAAAATTATGGTACTTGTTAGCTTCCAGCCCTCATTGCCCCTATCATAAGCATCTTGAAGTGATTAAGGTTAAAGTGAACAAAGATGTAGTATATGCTTGACAAAGTATAAGTTGGCAATCTCAAGTCCCTTGAATACGAGGGCCACACCTCATGCTACTCAACTTCAGTCACCTGTAAGTTCTTGCCATTGTAAGTACATGCGTATCATAAAGAACCACCAACGGGGTACCCCTTGCACATGGTACAGGAGCTATCCCATAACCAAAATGACAAGGAAAGCTGACAATGAGCATCTCAGCGATCTTTTTATTTACTATATGCATAGCTTTTTATTGAGGATGCTTCATAGATAGCTCACTATGGTGGTGCTGCAAGTTTCCACCATGATTAGGCATGGCTTAGGCTAGTGGCTCAGGCGTTTCTCTAACACAAAATACATACTCCATGGACTTACAAGTTCCCTCTTTATTTCACACCGGTGAAATCCATAGACAAAAGAGCATGATATCAACCTAGTACAAAGTACAAGTGCAATGTTGAAAATGTTCCCCGTGGCAGCACGGTTCTGCTAATTCTAGCGTATAAGTGCAAGCATATACAACATAGATGACACAATGGTTCAACTTTATTAGGGGCAAAGAATATAAAGTGTGCCATCAAGTTCGTGAGGGCTTTAATCACTAAGTTTTCACATAAAAATAGTTTTTAATTGGAAGATAGCTGAAAACAAGAATATACTTGGAATGGTGTAACACACCATGCATAGGAATTTATAGTCGACACTTTGGAATAACTTGGTTTCTTGGGAGTTGGAAGCATGAGTAGATCTTACTCATACAAGTGGAGGCTAGCAAAATACTGGGAGCAACCAACTAAGAGAGCAATAATGGCCATAGTCATGCAGAGCAACAAAACATTACTAATCAAAGCATAGACTGGTACTACAAGTCAAGGACTAAATGATCAAAGAGTCTATGGTGACTTGTTCATAGTCATAACATGGCGTGAGCATGTGCCAAGTCAACCCAAACAAAGCATCAAAGGAGAATACCACAATACTATGATTTTGTATGCTAAAACAATGCATCATTCCTCCAAGGCACATTAAGCAATCTTATTTTTTTGGAACAATTCATGTTACATCAATAATCACTGAGCATAAGGTCAAAACAAGATCTAGCATGACATGATAAAGTCTAAGCCACAGTCAAAACAAGCTCCCTTTTGTACCACTATAAGCATGAAACTTTCTACTCTTTTCCAACACCAAACAACTTATTTGAAAAAACTCACAAAGATAATAATAAATTAAGATCACTGAGCTTGTCTCACAAATCCACAAAGAAGAACTAAAAAGTTCTAAGCTGAAAGCACAAGAAAACTAAGGCTGAACGTAGTGCTAGCAAAAGTGAACACTCACAAAACAATAAGAGTGAAAACTAGAGTGTTCTAGGCAATGGAAACAGAGTGTGTCTCTCTCCAAAAGAAGTGTGATGTAACCAACCAACTTACTCAAGCAAACTAAGCAAACGAAAACAAAAAATGAAAACTAATACTCTCCAAGAACAACACAACAATGCATGAAACAATAAAAACAAAGTGTCTAGAAAGACCTGAGATTTTTATTGATGAAGAAGGGGATGCCTTGGGCATCCCCAAGCTTTGACGCTTGTACCTCTTGAATATTTCTTGGGGTGACAGAGGGTGGCATCCCCAAGCTTGAGCTTTTATCCATTCTTCATCTCATTACATCATTCTCTCTCTACACCTGAAACTTTTCCTTCATACAAAACTTCACACAATCTTCATTAGCAACATTAGTCTATTCAAAAGATAATACTCCCTCTGTTTGGGATTATAGGTCCTACGCGGATACCTAGGTCATTAATTCGACCAATAAATATGAGTTATATAACATAAAAATTATACCGTTAGAAAATATAGCATCTAAAGTTTCTAATGATATAATTTTTTTTGTTATTCTATTTATATTTTATTGCTCAAATTGGCAACCTAGTTAACCGTGCATGACCTATAATCCCAAACGGAGGGAGTAGACCTTTAGTCAAAGCTTTGGAACAGCAAGACTTTTCACTAAAAACACAAGCTACTGTAGAAACTTCTTCAAAAAGCTCAATTCCCCAAAAAAACTCAAAAAGGAATCAATAAGAAGCAAATGCAAATAATGGCAGAAATCTGTCAAAACAGAACATCAGGTAGAAACAGATTTTTTTGAAGACCTTCTGTTGCTCAAATCAAAAATTGTTGAACTAACGAAAGTTAGATAACATACTGGGGGATTTATTCATAAATTTTCATCTCAATCCGACTTATAGAGACTCCTCACGAATTTTTATGGTAGAGGAAATAAATCTGTGTTGGGACAGCAACTCCCCAAATCTTACTTCCCTCTCATTAGAGGTCATTCTTGGCACAAAAAATAAACAAGAAAGATAAGGAGAGGTCATTACAGAAGTAATAACTTCCAAGACTCAAGAAAACTCTTGGGTTATCTCCCAACAAGTACTTTTCTTTAACACCTTTAAGTTAGGCTTGATAGTTTGAGAAGATGCTCATATAAGAAATATAAATTGAAGTAAAAGAGAGCATCAAGAACCAAATTCAAAACACATTTAAGTCTAACCCACTTCCTATGCATAGGAATCTTGTAAAGAAACAATTCATGAAAGCACAAAGAACCAAGCATAGGAAATAAAAACAAGTGCAACTTCAAGACTTTCAACATAAAGAGGGGAAACTTAATATTATTGAGATGCATAAAACCATGTTTCCCTCTCTCATAATAACTTTCAGTAGCATCATGAACAAAATTAACAATATAACTATCAAATATAACATTCTTATCATGAGCCACATGCATAAAATGATCACTACTCTCCACATAAGCATAGTCATTCTTATTAATTGTAGTGGGAGAAAATTCAACAAAATAGATTTAATATCCTCATCACCAAAATCATCAAATATAGGAGGCATATTGTAATCACAATTACTTTTCTCCTCAATAGTAGGTGGACTGAAAATATCATAGTCATCATTGTAATCATCATATATTGGAGGCAAAGTATCATCAAAGTAAATTTCATAGCATTAGACTTTTCTCCTCCGTGCTTGTGGGACTAAAAATTTCATTTTCAGCAAAACTAACTTCCCTAAGCTTAGACTTTTCCATAGCATTAGCAACAATGGTGTCCAAAGAATTCATACTAATAACATTGCTATTAGCATGCAAATAAAGTTCCATAGGTTTTTTAAATTTTATCTTCAAACACTTCATGTCCTAACTCATGCTATAGAGCACTCTAATTTTGTTGTTGTTTTCCATTAAGCCTAACTAGTGAAAACAAGAAACAAAAAGTCAAAATTGCAGAATCTAACAGAAATAACTTCGAGCACTCACACCGGAGTATGTGAGTACCTTTTACCTTACCTCCCCGTCAATGGCGCCAGAAAATATCTTTGATGGAGCTTGACGTGGAGGAAAGGTAAAAGGCCCAAAACCTCCCCGGCAACGGCGCCAGAAAATAGCTTGATGTTTACGCACTTCTATTCTTGTATACAGTTGTTGGGCCTCCAAGTGCAGAGGTTTGTAGAACAGCAGCAAGTTTCCCTTAAGTGGATCACCCAAGGTTTATCGAACTCAAGGAGGAAGTGGTCAAAGGTATACCTCTCAAGCAACCCTGCAATCAAGATACAAGAAGTCTCTTGTGTCCCCAACACACCCAATACACTTGTCAGGTGTATTGGTGCACTAGTTCGGTGAAGAGAGAGTGAAATACAAGTGGTAACGGTGGCAGAAAAGAGCTTGACGGTGAGGTAAAGACTAAAGCAAGCAAACATGCAACAGATCTAGATGCAAACGGTGTTTCAATGTTTAGAAACAAGGCCTAAGGATCATACTTTCACTAGTGAACACTCTCTCATATAAATATCCTCTCTTCATGATACTACTCTTAAATACTCTCTGATTGGACACTCTAATCATCGGTAGGGCTATAACAACACTCTCAAAGTCCGCCTTCCCCAATCTAGATAACCCCACATTGTCACCTTGAGCGCTAGATGGTTCCAACAAACACCACAATTTCATAGAGACATCCAGCTCCAAATATAACTCATAACAAATATTCAATCTAGCCAAAGTGCCACACACAGTATGCACGCTGTCACTTTCACACACGTGGGGAAAAGCATAGATCTATTAAAGCACAAAGAGTATTTATGTAGACTCAACCGTAAGTGCCACCATGGCGTGCATGCTGTCACTTTCACACACATGGGGAGAGCAGAGATCTATTAAAGCACTTGAGTAGCAAGGTAGATCTACTTGATTACAAAGCTCATGATCGCAATATGACCATGCATAGAGAGAGAGGTGAACACATATCTACCGGTAGAGCCCTTAGCCTCGAGGGAGAACTACTCCCTCCTCATCATGGGAATCAGCAACCGTGATGAAGATGCGATGGAGATCGATGGAGATGGATCCGAGGGCACTTCCCCTTCGCGGCAGGGGGCAGGAACAGAGACTTTCTGTCCCCCGAATCTCCCTTTCGGTGGCGGTGGCGCTACGGAAGTTTTTCTGGAAGTATGATGGACTATATTTAGGGTTTTTTCCCCGGGGGCTTCTTATTGGTGAAGGAGCGAGGCTGGGAGGCAGCCGAAGGGGCCACACCTTGCCCAGGCGTGGGTCCACCCTAGCCCGCGCCTGGGGCGTGTGGTGGCCCTCTAGCACCTCTCTGTCTCTGCTTCGTGGTTCCGAGTTGGTCCGGGAAAATAATGACTTTGGCTTTTGTTCCGTCCAATTCCGAGAATATTGATTTTCTGCCTTTCTAGAACCAAAAACAAAAGAAAGCAGGCAACTGGCACTATGGCATCTTGTTAATCGGTTAGTAACGTAAAGTGTATAAAAATACCTCAAAGTGTAGACAAAACATAGCAAAGTAGATACTAAACAAGGATGGAGCATCAAAAATTATAGATACATTTCCGACGTATCAGTTATAAAACCTTAAACTAGTTTTCTTTGCTTCTAAACTCAGCTAGAGTTAAACCTGGCTTTTGCAAAACAACCTAGAGCTTAGTATTCCTACTAGAACCACTTTACCTGTTAGTGATAGTTTGTGAGTACTTAAAGAGTACTCATGGCTTTGTCCCTGGCTATTCCTATGGCCAGACTATGAAGAGGACTATCAGGATGAAGGACCGCAGGAAGGTTACGACAACTAGGATCATCTCCCATCATCAGCATCGCCTGTGACCATGAAGATGGAGCCTCGCCCATGCTACCGTTCTTATATTATTCCGCTGCTTTGATTGTACTAAGACTGGATCATGAGATTCTTTATTTGTAAGACCGTTATTATGGTTTGTAATGGATGATGAACTATGGTACCAATCTTTTATGTCTCGCAAAAATGGTAATCCTGGGATTGCGATGTATGGCATAATAGGCATCTAGGATTAAAAATTCGGGTGTTGACAAGTTGGTATCAGAGCCATCCTGACCATAGGAGACCCTAGATTAAAATGGACGCTTGAACCAAAAACTTAGTTTCAAAACAAAAAAAGTGAGTATTTATGAAAACCTATTCTCATTCTTATCACTTAGATTCTTTCATGAAAATTCATGTTCCTCAAAAATTCTTGCAAACTTATAGAAAATTTGACACACTTGATCACTCTACTAACCTACTCATCCTACATTCTTATAGATGGATGTGAAGTATAGAAAGTTCTATCAGTTGGGAAATTGAGGAGATCTCATCTTTGAGTGTGATTTGGACCAACTCTCGGAACTTCTGGAGCGCCCGCACCCCGAGTTCTTTGGAGCCTAGCTCAACGATCAGGAAGGAGGAGAATTGCAATGGCTGATTGTTGCAAGTATCAGAGGGAAGATTGAAGCCCCCACCTCAGAGGGAGTCCAGATCACCTTAAGGGAGAACAAGTGGTTAGATGGACTTTCCAGGGCCATGCAGGAAGCTCTTGCCCGTCTGTGTGGGCAAAGCATCAATCAAATCAAGGGCACCCGCTTTGAGTTCTACCCAAGGCGTGATGTTATGGGACAACCATTGGAGGCACCATATCACCCAGAGCTGAAGCATCAAGTGGACCATCTCAGCTTTATGATGTATGACCGGCAGAAGGAGTTGGACAATGCTCGTTCCTATGCCAACCACAACTACGCCATCACCGTCAAGAAGGAATAGACCATTGCCATGCTTGTGAAGGATCGCCAGTCTCGTCGCCATCATCTTGACAAGAAGGATTACATTATTTCCCGCCTTCGTCACAAGGTGATAGACTTGGAGGAGACCATCTACGAGAGGGAAAATGCAGGGGAAGATATCCGTGGAGACCCCTACTCTTACCTTAGTGAAGATGATGACTTCCTGGAGGATCAAGCCATGGACTTCTTCACCGATGGGGATGACTTCGCCTTCATTGATGATGATGATGAGGAGGAGGAGGCCACCGATTCCGAGGAGTAGTATCACTTGAGCACTAGCATAGTGAAGATGTATCTGGTCCCATTGTATCATAGTTTCCCAGAATGGTTCTTAAAACCATCTGTTTCCTTGTTGTGGTGTGTGTTTGTATTGTGTGCTATGAATGAATGAAAAGAAAGTTGCTAGAAAAAATTTGAGTCAAACTTCAAAAACTTTTCAAAAACAAAACCCCGAACCTTAGAAATTTCCCTCTTTTCTCATGATCTATCTCAATCTTCAGATGCCTCGCGGAGGAAGCAGTTCACCCCAGGACCCAATGCTGCTAATCTTGCAAATGTTGGTTTCAGACCGCCAAGCTGAAAGAGCCAAACGTCAAGCCAACTTAGCCACCCTTCAACACATAACTCAAATGGCCAACAACAACCAAGGCCATGGAAACCAGGACAACCATGGATCCAAGCTCAAGAACTTTTAGAACACCAAACCACCCATCTTTAGTAAGTCTGAGGGGCCATTAGATGCTGATGACTGGCTGCATACTATGGAGAGCAACTTAGAAGTCGTAGGAGTAGAGGCCAACGAGAAAGTACTATTTTCCACCCACTATCTGACAGCAGATTCAAGAGCTTGGTGGAACGGCATTCGCGCCATGACTGGAGGACAAATGATGACTTGGGATGAGTTCAAACTCAAGTTCAGCAGAACCCATGTGCCACCGGGTTTTATCAAGAGGATGAGAGATGAATTCAGAGAATTGAAGCAAGGGAGGATGATAGTAATGGAGTATCGTGACAAATTTCTGTCATTAGCTAGGTATGCACCCGATGAGATTTACACTGAAGCCAAGAAGAAAGAAAGATTCCTGAACGGTTTGCATGATGAGATGCAGACAGTGTTATCCAATATTCCATTTTCTAACATCGAAGCCTTAGTGGATTCTACCATTCAGATGGAAGGCAATATCAACAAAGCCAATGAGAACCGCAAGCGTAGAATGATGCATCAACCAGGAACCCACCATACCCCAAAGTATCGCCCCAACCTGTCTGCAGGATTTGCCCCAAGAAACAATAGACCCCCGATGAACCGTCCAACCTATCCCAACCGTGGAGGAGGAAACCCAAGGCCCGGAGAAACCACAAAAACAACCCCGGCAACTCCAACAACTTTAACCGTGCACCACCCAAAGTCAACAACCCCACCAACACCAATACTGCCCCAAGGACTGGAAGCAATGATGTGCCTGTTGCAGGAAAGGACAAGTCTCTGGTGACTTGTTATGAATGCGGAACCAAGGGTAACTATTCCACTGAGTGCCCTAAGAAGATTGCAGCAGCCCCCAATGTGAATGCCCCAGCTCAGTAGCAGCGTCATGTTCAGCCTGGAAGGAGATTTTCCCTAGGGAATTCGCTCAACCGCAATGGCCGTGTGTTTCTCATGAATGCTGAAGAAGCCCAAGAAGCACCAGATGTCGTGTTGGGTATGTTTTCTGTTAACTCGGTACTTGCAAGAGTGTTGTTTGATTCTGGAGCATCACACTCGTTTGTTACTGAAGAATTTGCATGCACTAGTAAGATTCAACCAGCAAAATTGAAGCATGTTATGATAGTTCAAATACCTGGTTCAACCACCAAAGCTAGAAAAATTTGCAAGGCTGTACCTATCAGAATCCATGGCATAGATTTTTATGCTAATCTAATAGTACTTGGAACCAAAGGTTTGGAAGTAGTACTAGGAATGGATTGGATGTTGAAACGTAAAGGATTAATCGACTGTTTCAAGAAAGCCATAACCATGAACAGTACAGCCGGAATATCAATAGAGCATGTATCTGAAACCTTGCCCCATCAATTCAAGTGCAACAAGAGTCTAGCCCAACCAACCATTGACCAAGTCAGAGTATTCCGTGAATACCCCGATGTATTTCCATATGTTTTGCCTGGTATGCCCCCAGATTGGGATATCGAGTTTATCATTGAACTAATCCCTGGAACTAGACCCATAGCCTAGAGACCGTATAGTATGAACCCATCCGAATTAGTGGAGCTGAAGAAGCAACTGGATGCTATGCTTGAGATATGACTGATTCAACCAAGTGCGTCGCCATGGAGATCACTTGTCTTGTTTGTGGACAAGAAAGATGGAGGTAACCGTTTGTGTATGGATTATCGGAAGCTGAATGATGTCACCATCAAGAACAAATACCCACTGCCGAAGATAGAAGATCTGTTTGACCAATTGACTAGTGCCAAAGTGTTTTGTAAGATTGATCTTAGAACTGGTTATCATCAACTCAAGATTCGCGTAGAGGAGATTCCAAAACTGCCTTTACCACCAGATATGGATTGTATGAGTACACTGTCATGTCTTTTGGATTAACCAATGCCCCCGCTTATTTCATGAACCTCATGAATAAGATTTTTATGGACTTCCTGGATAAGTTTGTCCTTGTTTTCATCGATGAAATTTTGATCTATTCCAAATCAGAAGAAGAACATGAGCTACACCTAAGGACCATCCTTGGAACCCTTAGGGAGCATCAGTTGTATGCCAAGTTTAGCAAATCTGAATTCTGGTTACAAGAAGTAGGATTCCTCTGACATATCGTGTCGGCCGGAGGAATTGCTGTTGACTCCACCAAGGTTAAGGATGTTGAAGAATGGAAAGCCCCAACCACTCAAACCCATGTTCGTGCATTTCTCGGATTAGCGGGATATTAACGCAAGTTTGTAGAAGGATTCTAGAGCATCGCAAGACCCATGGCCCAATTGTTGAAGAAAGATAAGAAGTTTGAATGGAAGGACAAATGTGAAGCAAGTTTTCAAGAACTCAAGAAGATATTGATCTCAGCACCAATCTTGATTATGCCGGATATCAAGCCTTTTGATGTGTATTGTGACGCATCCAAGATCGGTATCGGATGTGTGCTTATGCAAGAAGGCAAAGTCATATCATATATATCTAGACAACTGAAGCAACATGAGCAGAATTATCCTACCCATTACCTTGAATTAGCAGCCGTAGGTTTAGCCTCGAAGACATGGCGGCATTACCTTATGGGTAACCGTTGTGAAATTTATTCGGATCACAAGAGCCTAAAGTATATTTTCACTCAGAAGGAGCTGAATATGAGGCAAAGGAGATGGATAGAGTTAATCAAGGACTATGATCTGGACATCCACTATCACCCCGGTAAAGCCAATGTGGTAGCAGATGCCCTTAGCAGATTGTCGTGTCGCTTGAACTCTATGATTCTGAAGGAGCAACCAAGTTTGCACAAGGAGTTGGAAGATTTCAAAATGGAGCTCGTAAGTGAAGGATTTTTGTCTAGCATAGAACTTCAACCCACTTTGATCAGTCAGATCAAGAAGGCGCAGAAAGGAAATGCTAGTATCAACGGAATCAAACATCGTATCGGTACAGAAAAGGTACCTGGATTCATCGAAGATGAAGAAGGAGATTTTTTGGTACAAAGGACGTATCTTTGTACCAACCGATTCAGAGTTGAAGCAAGCTATTTTGAAAGAAGCTCATGATACTCTTTATTCTATCCACCCCGGAGGAACGAAGATGTATCAGGATTTGAAGGAGCAATTTTGGTGGCATAAGATGAAGAGAGAAATTGGAAGCTACATAGCCAAGTGTGATATTTGTTAGAAAGTCAAGGCGGGACATCAGAGACCCCCAGGACTGTTGCAACCATTGCAGATTCCTGAATGGAAATGGGATTCAGTTGGAATGGATTTTATCACCGGTTTTCCTACATCTAGTAAGGGAAATGACTCTATTTGGGTCATAGTAGATAGACTGTCCAAAGTCGCCCATTTCTTACCTGTCAAGACCACCTATCAGAGTTCGAAGCTAGCAGATTTGTACATTGCTAGAATCATCAGTTTACATGGAGTCCCCAAGAACATCGTGTCAGATCGAGGAACTCAATTTACCTCAAGATTTTGGAAGAAAGTCCAACAAGGATTAGGAACAAGACTGGATTTCAGCACAGCTTATCACCCTCAGACTGATGGACAAACAGAGCGAGTAAACCAAATACTCGAAGATATGTTGAGAGCCTGTGTGTTAGAATATGTATCTAAATGGGAAGACTGTCTACCGTTTGCAGAATTTTCATACAACAACAGTTACCAAGCCAGTTTGCAAATGGCCCCATTTGAAATTCATGTATGTAAGGAAGTGTCGTACCCCTTTGAACTGGTCGGAAGTAGGAGAGAGTCAGATTTTCGGACCCGACATCCTACGAGAAGCCGAAGAGAAAGTTCATAAGATTCGTGAGCACCTCAAGACCGCCCAATCTAGACAGAAGAGTTATGCCGACAAGAGACGTCGAGACCTAGCCTTCAATATCGGAGATTTCGTGTATCTGAAAGTGTCACCCTTGAAAGGAATGCAACGTTTTCAACTCAAAGGAAAGTTAGCCCCTAGATATATCAGACCCTTCAAGATTTTAAATCGTCGAGGAGAAGTATCGTATCAACTGGAACTGCCAGAGCAGATGCTAGCCGTGCATAATGTGTTTAACATCTCGTTACTTCGCAAATGCCTAGAAGTCTCGGAGAAGACCGAAGTTTTCAAGAATATTGTTCACCAAACCATAGAGATCAATGATGACCTGACATATCCCGAAGTACCCATCCGTATTTTGGAGGAAGATTTCAAAACCACCAGGACCCAGAGTATCAAGTTTCTCAAGATCTAGTGGAGTAACCACACTGAAGAAAAAGCTACCTAGGAGCTAGAAGACTATATTAGGATGGAGTTTCAAGATCTCTTTGAATCCTAGTTTTCTTTTTCTCAAATCTCGGGATGAGATTTTGTTGAAGGAGGTGAGGTTTCTATCAGCCCAAAAATATTAATCAAGGTTATCAATTCCAATCACCCAAATTTAGGGTTAACAAAAACTTTTGTTAATTAAAATCCATATGAATGCATGTGTGTATGTGATGAATGCATGAATCCTTGTATGGATTTGTGTGATTGTTGTGAATGGAAAGGATTGGTTTAAAGATGAAAACAACATCATCTTAATAATTTCCAAGCAGAATCAAATCATTAGAAATTCAAAAACAAACAAAATGAGCTAATTGTCATTTTTGCCAATCTTGCTCACCAGATCACTTTGAGTGTTCCTAGTCCAAGATTTCAAAGAGAAACAAATCCATTTCTTTTCACCCCTTGCTAGACCAAGTGAAAGTGACCCCAAGCCCACTTTACAAACCCACAGAAACATTTGGCAACCCTATTTGAATGACATTTGAAAATTGAATCTAGTTCATATGGTAAGATCACCATTTCTCAAAACCCAACCAAACCAGTGCACCTTGACAAATCCAATCAACCAGAGAGTACCTAGTATGTGACCAGTAAACTCACCAAGTTTCATCCAGAAATGCAAATATGAATTTCTTGCAGCCATTTCATCAAACACTTGGAGACAGAAACAAAATTTGGCCAAACTTCACTGTTTTGAGCAGTAATTTGGCTAAACCTTATTCACCATTTATCACCCTTGTCTCCCCTAGTGCCAACATATGCATTGAACCAACCTAGCCCCTACCCAATGCACCATGTCGAGCATGCCCGAGAGCACCCTTGCCAGCCAACCATGGCTAGCTAGTAGGAGAAAGCACCGAGCCTAGCCACCGTGTCTAGGAAGCACGCCACCGTCCACCGCCACCCTATGTCCAGCCCACGACCCCTGCCAGGCACTGGACCACAGAGACCGCACGCACCCATTTCTCTACGACCGTGTCCAGAGCGCGCCAGAACGCCGGGCTCGACACGCTCGCACATACGGCGCCCTGTCTTTGCCGCCCGTCTACGTGATCACCACCGTCCGAGGAACCTCTTAGACAAACCCGTTCACCGCCGCGCGACCCGTAGCCACTGTGCATCATTAAAACCGCCGTCTGTGCCGCTCAGAGCACCAACGTGTTCCGACCGAACCACACCGCCCCTTGCCACAACATTACCTCCTTGAGCACCGCCAGGGAACCGCGTACCGTCCCCTACAGTCAGCCAGGCCCATAGCTCGCTGTAATGCCGACCCCGACGAGCATTGCCCGCACCCTTTGGTCCCCTCATCGCAGTATAAATAGAGGCCTTCCCTGTTTGTTTTCTTCACACCATTCCACTCCCCACCTCTCACTTATCGTGCCAACTTCTTCCCGGAGCAAGGCGAGCGCAGCATCGCCGGAATTTCACAGGAGTCTGCCGCTGCTGGAGGAGAAGGGCGTCGTCGATTGGAGCCACCCCAGGAGGAAACCGCCAGTACCAGGAGAACCGTCATCGTCGACTTCGTCGTTCACCCCCATTGCCGACCATCTCCTGAGCCCCGGTGAGCTGCCACAGACCCCCATTGGCCACGCTAGGGTTCGAACCTATCGCGTTCTGTTCGACAAGGACGATGGTCGTGAGTCGTTGAACCTCGATCTAATCCTACGGTCGTAGTTAGCCCGTACCCCTTCGCACCACCCCTGTCTCACTGACCCGTGGGGACAACCACTTAACCAGTCCGCGCGCGTTGTGCACAGTGGGCCGGCCCAGTTATCTCTCCGCGACCCCGTTAGTTTGAATTTAGACTTATCTATTTAGTTTCAAACCCAATTCTGGCAGTATATTCAAAATTCATTTTAGAGAGATTCATTGAACCCAATTGCATGAAACCAATTTTGGTAGAAAGGTATGGAAATTCTTAATCCAAGCCCATTGGATTCAAACATTTGGAATTATGGATCACCTATAGTAAAAATAACAAGGCAGATACTTTTCTGCATTCAAACATTTTTCAAAATTCAACCATAAATGCTTTTGAGTTGATTCCAACTCTCAAAAATAACATTTGATAAGGCTTTTCTGAATATATAAAAATATCTAGGTTTACTTTTAGTAATAATGGACAAGAAATAAAAGAATGCCCCATAGGCATTTCTTGTCACTTTAATTAATTAAAATAAAAAGGTTAAACCTTATTAAATTGTGACACCACTTTAAATCACATTCCCAAGTACTAAAATATGTGGTGATGACATTTGTCAACATGATCCCATATTTTAATTGGAGAATATTAAATCTTAAGTAGTTTTTCAATGAGTAGAAATTACTTTTCTAAAATAAAATAAATAAAACCATTGCTTAAAACCTTGTGATGATTGTGATGATGCTATATCATCTAGTGTGAGCCTTCGTGTGATAAATAGAAGTAGTTAAGTATTGTTTGGTGATTGTTTACTTCGTATTTATTTATAGACGCTAGTACCGACCAAGGATACGAAGAGTAAGGAGACTACTACGAGGAAGAAGCCGAGGAGAAGTTCAGCCACTACACTGCACAAGGAAAGCTAGAACCTTGCAAGCTAACACTTGCATGATAACTATGCAAATTAGATTCCTTAGGAATATGTGATTATATCACCTTATCATACCAAATCCCAGTTTTACTTTCAAGCTTTATTAGTTTATTTCTTTATCAAAATTCTTTGTTTCCTTTTAGAAAGTGCTTGTGAAGTTTTAGAAAGATATTAAAGGTAGCATAAAGAGCATAAAACTTGGCCTAAGTTAGGTATAACTTGATGTCATCCTGAGGCATGAGATTATACTTAGATAAGTCACACTTGATTATCACCCCTCATTAGTGTTTACCCCAACTTTAGTGGCTAGTGCTAATCATAAAACTTGATCACTTTAGATGGGAATACTTGGTGAAAATGATTATGAAAACCTTAGAATGATGAGTCATTCTAATGAGATGTTTGGACATGTGTTATTGAACACCAGGTGATTTTGATGATGAAAATGTTGAGGCATGAGCCTTAGCCCCTTTATAAAACTGATGGTTGTGTCTGGATGCGATACCATTCTAATTTTACCGTACAACCACAATACCCGAAATTGTGTAGGGCTTGACTGGAAGTTTATATACCTTAGTATGGGTTCCCTTGCGACCGAGGTTTGAGCTGAGGCTACCTCGTGATGATTGCCCACATGTGCAGTTCCCAAGATGACAGATGGTCATGGTTGGGAGGCCAAACTCATAGGAGAGGTGCCTATACTAGGGTGTGTAATTGAAAGGTTAGGATTCATTATCCGCATACTGAGTATGGTGAATTCAGGATTGCTCCTGATGGATGTATCGAATATTGTGGTGAAAGTGTACCACCTCTGTAGAGTGTCAAACTATTCGAATAGCCGCGTCCACGGTTATGGACAGTTGGAGTGGCCATACTGTTCCGTCGTCAGATGTTTTCAAAATGACTTGTGAAATGAATCATGACTTTGACTTGACCACCATAGGGTTGTGAAATATGAAAACTGAGTTCCCACTTAGGTGTTATTACACCTTAAACTAATTTTTCTTTGCTTCTAAACTCAGCTAGAGTTAAACCTGGAATTTGCAAAACAACCTAGAGCTTAGTATTCCTACTTGAACCACTTTACCTGTTAGTGATAGTTTGCGAGTACTTAAAGAGTACTCATGGCTTTGTCCCTGGCTATTCCTATGGGCAGACTATAAAGGGACTATCAAGATGAAGGACTGCAGGAAGGTTATGACAACTAGGATCATCTCCCATTGTCAGCATTGCCTGTGATCATGAAGATGGAGCCTCGCCCATGCTACCGTTATTATATTATTCCACTGCTTTGATTGTACTAAGACTGGATCATGAGATCCTTTATTTGTAAGACCGTTATTATGGTTTGTAATGCATGATGAACTATGGTACTAATCTGTTATGTCTCGCAAAAATGGTAATCCTGGGATTGCAATGTATGGCCTAACAGGCATCTGGGATTAAAAATCTAGGTGTTGACATAGGCTATGGGTTTGTGGCAGTAGCTTGATCTATTTCTCTCTTGTTCTTCATAGATCTAGTACCATATGAGATGCACTACATGATTATGGTCATATTTGTAATTCCTATGTGGTGGATCTTTGTTCTATGATTTGATATTTGAGATTGTAATCTATTTTGTGTAAGATGTATTGATATATGCATATCATGTACCCCAGTATTAATTTCTTGTTTTGATCCAACTTGTATGCAAGAACTTGTGTGGGGAGAAGTGTGTGTTAGATGGAGTAGCATGGTGGTAGAGATTGAATTGTGACAAACAATATTTAAGATATACTTTCGTTTTTACCTTTCTTTTGTTGCCTCACTAGGGATAAAGTAAAATCATGTTCTATAGTTATCATGTGGTAGTGTGATAATCTTGTTAGATCAAGGTAGCATATTTTTATTTCAAACATCATTTTATATTACTTAAAGTTATACTCTGATTTGTTCTTAATTCAAGATTGCATGGAGTTTCCCTTTCTTGAGGAGTATAAGAGAGATGTATTTCATCTCTATGTTAGAACGTGATGCCCATATTGATTTCTTTATCAAACACGTATAGAAGTTCCATGAATACTTATCATTGATGAATTGTTTTATGATCACTACAACTTAAAAAGAGAGTAGACAAGTGAACCCATGAACCCGTGTCCAATTTTTATCACAAGAAACACCTTTCCATTGCATCTACTATCTTTTATATTTTCTGCAATTTATAATTTCGAAAATACAAAAATACTTTTCTTACTTGGAATCACTCATAAAAGCCCAAAAACAACTCTACTATCTCCCATATCATCTAGTTTGCATTACTTTATTTTACTTTATTTATATTTATTTCATATTACTAATACGAAACCTTGTGCTTGAAAACCACTTGGTGGAGTTGGGGACACAAGACAAGTTACTTTAGTTTACAGGTTGCTTGAAGAGGAGAAGACAAATACCCTTTCATAGCCAATTCCCCGAGAGTTCGATATAAACCCTCGATTCACCCTTGTTGGGAAAAGAAGCTTGCTACAACACTCTGCACTTGGAGTCCCAAAAAAAGTGGCCACAATTGTTGCCATCACCATACACCATGATTTATCATTCGTGAAAATTCCCCCAGGGCCTTGGGCACGCCCTAATCTTGCACGTCCTTTCAAAAAACATCGGTTTTTGTGTTCAGAAAAATGGAAAGTCAAGATTCTCCAAAAGACCAGGAAATCTCTAGTTGGAGAAGTTGCTTCTGATGCCAAGAGGGAGCTAGATTCCAGGTTTGGACTCAATCCATGGAGCGATTCCCTGTTCTGCATAGCACGCGGGGGTGGGGTGGGGGATCTAGGATTGAAAGCCATATTAACTCCTACTCAGTTTTGCCCTCTATGTTAGTCACGAATTCTTAGAAAGGCCCTTATTATAGCTCACCCAAAAACCAGCACATCCTGATTGGTTGAGACAGTTGTCATGCGGATCGTGCCTGCCAACCTTTGATCCTCTGTGATCTATCGGCCAGGATAACCCCTTTATATTCCCACCCCTCTATATGTGGACGAATGCATGGTTTTGGCCGTGAGCATGAACACTTCATGCTCCGTTCATTTCCAACCTATGTCGAGTGCGTGCTCTTGGCGGGCTTCGTTCTTGTCGCGGTTAATATTTTGACGAAATAGTTACAGTACTAACAACCCAATATTATAGCAAGACATGGTAATTACAACAATCACAATGCAGGAGGTGTCAGTTAGAACAATACTTACAATAGAACTTTACTCTACTGGTCGTCGTCATGGTCCTCGCCATCGCAGCCATCGGTCTTCTCTGATGACTCTTCATCAACTCCCTCCTCATAGATGTGCGCCCTCTCCTCGTCGGATTCCTCCTCCTCCTTGTAGTCCCACGGGTTGACGTCACTCTCCTCTTCTTCTGCCTCCAACTGATCTATGAATGCCTCCTCGTTGGCCGAGTTGGATTCGTCCTCATAGCTGGCTCCTCTATTCCTCCTGGCCTTCTTCATGGTGGTCTCATAGGCCTTCGTCCGACGCTCCTTCGTCTTGGCTGCTGATTGGTGCTCCTCTGTCTTTGCCGGTGCATAGCCCTCCTCGGGAGCGGCGGGTACAACAAGCTTTGACGTCACGGTGTCCTCGAGCTCCGATGTCGATGGATCCAGGCATGGTTGGACACATCATGGTGCCTCAGATGGATGTCGGCAGGCATGAACGATGCTGTGACGAGCAGGTGACGCAGGACGATCAGCCACCGGCAAGGATCTGTCACTGCCACGACGCATTTCCATCATGTGTGAGGAAGTTGTTCGGAGTGTGCGATGGCGGTACGCAGAGTTGGATGCCGATCCTATGGCGCGACGAGCATACTCGAAGTTTAGTCACGTAAAAATTGTACTATATCGTAAAAATGCTACGTACTGGGAGTGTAGTCACATAACAAATCACAAAATGCCCCCTCTGATAGCGTATGGAAGTGTCCAGTGCGTGCATGTTGATATGGCGTTCAACGTATCAGCATGTCATGTCCGTGCAGCAGTTGCACGCATCATGCCAACCCATTGAACACGTGACGGACGCTCGAAAGCACGCACACACGCTGTACGTCCTACCTATAATTACTTCCTCCTAGTCCCACATCGGCCCTTTTATCCATAGGATTTCAGGTGGCGCACGTTGAAGCCCACTGAACCGTCCATCGCATTAAAGCCAGTCCAATCAAGTCCCATAGTGTGGGGTTTTACTCCCTAGTTCCACCAGCCTCACTTTGATAAGAAATAAACATAGGCCATCTATTAAAGAATGAATGGTGGGTGTAGGTTGAGATAGCATCAGAGTAGACGGTGGTCTCGTATAAGACCATACTACCACGGACTATACTCTTTGACCATTCTCCCGCTTTAATCACTTTCTTGTTCCTCATGCCCCCCACCTTCCTCCATCTGCATTAGCCATGGCTCCCCTAAGGAGAGGCGGATCGACCATGCGCGCAGAGAGAAACAAGAGAGCTCGCCACAAGGCACTTCTTGCTATACCAGCTACGCAATCTCCCCCTCGCACAGTGGCCCAAACTCTCCTAGCAATGGCGTTAAATGTTCCGGCAGGCGAGGGCTCCTACCGCTATGGTCTTCTTCTTCTCTGTTTTCTTTTTCTTATCTGTCTACTTCTTATTCTCATTCTTGTTATTCTGCTACATACTCCAGGGCGGTCGTGGACCCAGAAACCAACATGATGGCGGTGGCATTGTAGGACCCGTTCGACCCTGTTCTCCTGCTCGGCGAGGTAGGAAATAGCCACAATTTTTACTACTCATAATGTCGCTGACATGCATTTGTTTTTATTTTTGATATTCTAAATGTGGAATTATTAGATCGTGTCCGCCCGCGAGTAGGAACCATGCTCAATCCTTCTTCAATATTGTTCTTCGTAGACACATTGTGTTTTCTTATTTGGGTTAGTATTTCCCTGAACCTGTAGTAGAATTATAGAGTATCTATTTTAAATAACATATCTATTTTAAATAACATGAACAATGCAGCAAGCGAAGGTCAAGTGCCGTGACAAGGTGTTCGCGATCAATGCTAAGGTTGACAACCAACTGGAGGGTGCGCGCTCCCTAACCCAGGCTAATGAGCGCATTCAAAGGAGTTTGTCTCTGTAGAAGGAGATCACACTTGATTTTTCACTTGACATCAAGAGGCTTGAAGCAGAGTGCGACGAGCTATGGAGGGTGATCGACGATTTACAGAAGTTGATCGCATACATCTTGACCTAGCAATACCTGGACATCGGGTTAAATAGGCAGCTCATGGGTGACAAGAAGAATCTCCATAATAGATGCACCCTCTAGCAGGAGGAAGCCACCAAGGCACTCATAGAACACATCAACGAAGCAAAGGCTACCATCAAAGCATACCATGACAAGGACCGTTGACTGGATGCAGTGAGACGGATGAAAGAGGACATGGGCGAGGGATCATTGTGCTCGAGGGTCTATAGAAGGACAAAGATGAGCTAATTATAAGGGCCAAGCTGGAGGTGTATCGGGCAATGCCCAAGTCAGGTTCCGAGTAGAGGGCGGGAATCTCAGATCATGCTCCACTGCTATTGTAATTTATTTATGTCGTGTAATTAAGGAATCTTGGAGCAACTCCTTATTTCTCTATTTATCTTATTTGCCTGCCAACTGAATTATGGCTTTGTGTTCTGATGAATGGACATCATCCTTTCTTTCCATTCTGTATCTGAGCTTGCTTTAGATTATGACTACTATTTGATTACATTGGAAAACCCCATAGCACCCTTAGTTGGAGATAGTCCTAGGTTGCTTTGAAATTGCAATTAGGACTGTGTCACTAGTTGATCCTGTTGAATTGGGAAAAAGCCTATCTTGCTCTGACATTGAAATAACGACTGCCACTAGTTGATTCTGTTAAATTTTGAACAATCCTTGATCACTCTGTCCTTCAAATTATGACTTTGACACTAGTTAATTGATTTAATTATGTAAACTAACCACATATTTTTGTTGCAGCAAAAGAGGCGAAAGCTCTACCCAGAAGAGCCGACTTGGCTAAAGGACAAGATGGCCATCCAAATGGAGAAGAAGAATTTTTAGAAACTGGCCTCTGACCACCTGAGAGAAGAAGTCGTGGTCATTTATGACAAGTGCCACAATCTTAAGATGGACATCGCCGACTGGGCGGAACTTCACAAGAAATGTCTCACATCGGCGTGTGTGAAGGAGGAGATCATCAAGGAGCTCATGGGGGTAATCTTAAGCTTACTGATAAGCTTATCGCATCCCAGTCGGAGTGCTTGAACCTGCAGGAGGCACACGTCCAAGTACTGATGGAGCAGGTAAACACCAAAGCGGACTTGATCAAACGAACCCTCCATCTGGAGCATCTCATGAAGGAAAACGAGCATCTCTAGGCCAGGCTCAATCCAAACTATACATTCTTTTGAAATTAGTTTGCAAACCATGCGTTGTCATGAACCAAAGCGTGTTTTCTCCATGTAGTAGTGATTTTGTATATGTGGACCTTACTCTATGCAAAATATGCATTCTTTTGAAATTAATTTGCTCAAGGATTCAGTTTGGATTAGCTAAGATATCACAATTGCAAGTCTTACAATTAACTAGTTTCAGAAACCGTCACGGCATAAATTATTCATCTAAAATTTCCTTCATCCTCTGTATCTTGTCCTTGTTCACCTCGCGCTCCTTCTTTAGATCCTTCAACAGATCTGCAATGCAGTACTCTAGCTTCTTCTTCTCTTCGATGAGCTGACCCCTCTCTTTTTCTGCCTTCTGAAGCTTCCGTGCAGTTCCCACCACCAAGATTCCATTGATTGTGTCATTTAGTTCTAACTACAAATTCTTGATTTCCTGTTCTAGCTCCTTATTTCCTACCTAGAGCTTTTAATATTTTTCAGCTGCATCACAAGCATCAGTAAATCTTCCCGACCTTTCGAGCTCATACATATCCCATAATTGGGCTAAAAATTTCTTAAGTGTGTCTGGCTACTCAAGATCCACCCACTCTACAGCTTTCACACAAGGCCAACCTAAAAAAACACGCGACCTAATTTTCAACATAACACTATACAATTTTCTTCATATCACAATTGTATATAATGAAAACAAACCTGATTTATATGAGGTGTGATTCCATAGACCCCCCACTCTAAAAAGTTATAAACGTCCCAAAGGATAGAATTTCCCCCCGTGCATATTAGAGGAGGGCACGCGAGGGTAGCCCACCGAAGGTCCAAAAAAACTCACCCTAAACCATGTATGCAGTGTTACAATGTTAGCGAACACATGCAAGTGTTGTATCCGAGTTGAACACTTATGTTTCCATGTCGAATGCACAGAATACCTGATTACTGACATGCTTCGAGCCTGTACAGGCGTTGGTGGGCAGTACGTACGCTGTCTAACTTTTATTAATCTTGATCGTTCCCTCACGTGTGAAGAGGTATCAGTAGATCTGAGCCATCAATCTAATCTATCTCCTTCTTTTCATTCCTTTGGGGGTCTATTGAATCAGAAGTCGATTTCAAAAACCTTCTCCTAGTGTTACTGCCATCAAATGCAACACATTTCCTCAATTTTAGCCCATGGTCACATGGTACTTCCCAATCGAGATCTAGGCCCTCATAATCAGGATCGTAGATTGTGAGTGGTACCTATAAGGGACCGAAAAGCTAGAAATAAGAACGATTGCATGGACAAATGGAGATCGGATCAAGGTAATTACCAATTCCTAACCATTGCCAAGAAAACAGAGGAACTCACATGGGGGAAGGAAGACTCGATGTCGGAGAGAAGGTTGTTGCTGCTCGACTGGTCGTCCTCATCGTTCTAGGGGAAAATGCGATCGCGGTGATGGTGAGGAGAGAGAGAAGGGCAGTGAGTGGAGAGAGCAAGAGTGGTGAAATTGAAGTGCGTCAATGTTGCAACATTGACTAAATTGACATGTTACAATGGTTTAATTGATACCATACCCCGTGACTGGATTACTGTCTCATAGCTAACAGGTTTTATCTTCCTTCATTCTAATTTGTAATATTAATTATGTACTCCCCCTTTCCAATTTGTTTGACTTATACCAACATATAAAATCTAATATATCGAACAATATAGGATTAGGGTTTATTTTTTAGGGTCTAATGCACCTTTTATTGCACTAACCCCTTACCCCTAAATCCTAGATCTGTTCGCCCAATAGATCAATGTCTCCTACTTAGTAAGGTTTTTTCCTAAACCCTACGCTCGTTCATCCATGATAGTACTTCCTTATAAGTAACAAGTAGTTATCTAGCGACTAGTCAAATTACTGATCTCACAAAGCATTATATTACATCATAATCATGTAAACTACAAGGTACTTATGTATCACTTTGTTCAGTGATGGTTTCAATGAATGATATTTCCGAAAATCGCAACAGCTCACAGAACATTATATTATAATCTCTCAAAAATCATAATCTCAGAAACAAGTATATTACATCATCTCATAAACATTATCATGTCAACTACAATGTACTTATTTCTTATTACAACAACAACAATGGTTTCATCAAGTGATATGCCCAAAAATCTCAATAGCTCACAGAATATCGGATTGCAATCTCTGAACAAACATGACCACAGAAACACAGTTTTAAATCAACAACAATCTTTGTTACAAATATAGGCAGGGGAACCCTGCGGTCCATATGACAAGCCTTGGATAGCATATCTCATTAGATTTGATCAACGTCAATCGTTCTGTTTAGCCACAACAGGGGCCTCTACATACACTATAACCTTTTCAAGAATATCAGAAATGACAGCCAGGAAGAACACCTTCCTGGTTTGCTTCTTTTGTCACATAATCTGCATCAGTTCATAGGTATCTAAAACCTCTATGAATTCTTGCTTCTTATGATGCCACCACCGGAGTCGTGTCATATTCTTAGGGCCAATAATGATTTACTTACCAATCATCTCTCTTAGTTCAACAAGAGTTATATTTTTTGGAATCGACTGCTATCTCCATAATACATGACGAAACTAGCTTATTCACTCCGCCATCAAATTTTGTTGTGTATGAATCTACCTCTACATGTATATTGAACTTAGCCTGATCAGCATCTGGTGGTCCATTAACTCGAGGAGCAGAAGCTCTGGCAGAAAGATCTCAAGTATCTACATACATATCATAAATCATCGCTTCAACTTTCTCCATATGATTAGCTGCACAACACTTCCAAAGCATCTGAAGCTTGTGGGAGTGCTCAATTTGCATATAGGAATCACTCATGTTGCACCACACCAATTTTGTCCTCTGTTTGGATCCCCAAGGAATCCTATCATGAAGCATATCTAATAGCTGGAAACAGACACAACCTCCTCACAGTTCACAAGCAGACACACATCCTGCCCGAACACAACCTCTAGCAACCTAAATCTAGTTTTGTGGTGTACTAGCGGACATGAACTATGAACTCATATAGGTCCACTGCATCGAAGATGGTCCTACTTTGATTAAAAAAGGGGACCTTTCAGTTCATTCTACTCTGCTTTCAGTAACTAATCTACTTGTAAGACAAGGCATAAATAAGAAAAAATCACCTCTCGCTCTTCTCCCGGGTGGTTTTCTTCGAGATCTGGGTTCCACGACCCCGCACTGCAGCCGAACACTCCGCCATCGGCCTAGCTTTTCTCTTTAACCCGCTGCTCGTAGGTACCTTGTTAGTAGACTTCTGGATAACCTCCTCGCTTGTCTGGCGTTGTACCCGAGACTCTGTCTCTGACGGAGCCGAATTAGTCGCCGACGTAGCTACCACCTTGGCCTCTCTAGACATGCTGGGGAAGGATATTGCGGGACAGGGATAAAAATGCCACTACCGCCGCCAGATTTAGTGTGGGGGGAGGGAGAAAAACAACCGCCGCCTCTTCCGCCGCTGGATTCAGTGTGGGAGGGATATAAAGGACCTCCACCTCCGGACTTAGTGTCGGGGGTTAAGGAAAGTACAAGGTGACTTAGAAGGGGAAAAGCAGGGGCATGACAGGTAGTAGTGTAACGGAATATGCTGACATAACGGCGAATATTCGAAAATATTTGGTTTGTCCACCATACACTCGAAATACCCCTCTCAGCAATTACCCCCACCCCACCACAACTTTTCGAACCGCGGTGATTACAGACAACTCGGACCCCGCGATTCCTCGGCGTCTAAAATTTCGAGCCACAAAGTAATAAAGCCCATTGCCACCGTCATCTCCATGACTGACTCACTCCCCACCTTTCATCTGTGTTTGGAGCATGCTCCACATTAAAGAGTTGTAGGAGGAAAACACAGCTGCCAACATTGCCTCGACCATCCTCATCGCCCAAGCATGCCCCCTTCCCTAGTGTGTAGCGGAACGGCCTACTGCAGAGACTCCTCCAACTCCGACAAGCCTCACAACCCCAAGAAAAAGACAGTCGGCAAACCCCTTCCGCGCGTCCTCTCCTGGCCCCATAGGCCCTTAGGTCCTTTTCTAACCCAGCACAGGGCAGTAGCGGGCACCCTCTAGCGCTGGCACCCTCGGCCCGCGCCCCTAGGCGTACACCGCCATGACCGTGCCCCTCTTCTAGTCGGCATCGGCGTCATCACCCTCGCTTGCTTAGGACAACACGGGGCTGATTGCTGCCCTCAACAACCTCTACCGCCAGGGAGGCTGGGTCATGGACTCTAGAACCACCGATGGTAACATTTTTCTTTTCGAACCTCTCTCTTTACTACACTTCTTCACCGTAGGAAACGACACATCCATGCCCATATCTTCTTCCGGTTACACCTCTTTTCGCTCTCCTTCTGGTCATCTTTCAAACTCAACCATGTTCTTCTTGTTCCCCATAATTCGCAACTAGCTTTCCATCCGTAAATTACTCATGACAATTCTTGTTCCATTGAGTTTAACCGCTCTTAGTTTTCTATGAAGGACAGTAAAGGGGATCTCTACACACTTACTGGCACCATTCGTCGTTCACCAGCCACCACCATGCTCGCTACCACTGCTGATCTTTGGCATCAATGTCTTAGACATCTATGTAGGCGCTTCAGCGATTTTCTCTAATAAAGTGTAATAAAGTTAAGAGTCCCTCTTGTCTGTCATGCTTGTCAATTTGGCCAGTATGTGCGTTTACCGTTTAATTAGTCTACTGACGATGACTTCCACGTCTAGTACCGGAACCCCGCATATTACGATGTGAGAGGCTTCCCCGTGTTTATACACAGGCTCAAGGGTAAGAGTCAACATAAAAATACGACGGTCGCTTTTATTTTTCTCCAAGTGAAAGGAGAGTGCGCCATATCTAGCCATATCTAGATATGGTTTGTAACTATGAATAACGCGTGACCTAAGAGCATCTCCACCCGCGTTCCTAGGACGGCGTTCCCAGGGCGTTTTTTCGTCTAGATGGCGAATTTTTGCCCAGTCGAGTTCCCAGAACGCCGATTTCATCCAGATTTGGCCCAACTTTCGCCCAGACTTCCCAGGCCGATCTTGGGGTTCTGGGAATGCCCTGGAAACGCCGGACGAAGCAAAAAACGCTGGTGGGTCAACCCTTTTGGTGTCTATAGACCGAGCTCCCGCCCTTTTCTTCTTTCCCTCCCGCCTTTCCTTCCCATTCCCCCCCCCAACTCCCGCCAGTTCGCCAAGCTTCCGCCCGCCATGCCGCCCAAGGGTTTCGTCAAACCCCGAACCAACCTCGGTGAACCATAGAAGGAGAGGAAACCGAGAGCGCCGACGAAGATACCGGAAGGCTTGACCAACACCGAGTGTCTTGCCTTGTCCATAAGAGGAAGTACCCGTCAGACGAATGGAGGAAGAGGAAGGAGAGGGCGAAAGCGGCAAAGGATCTCGCCGAGACCCAGGGCATCGCCGAAGAGCATACGATGAGGGCAAAGGAGGCGGCATCGCGCGCGGCGATATCGCGCCCGAGGCCGGTCATCCCCCCGCGTCAGCTCGCCGGCCGGGTTCTCGCCGATCTCGTCGGCTGGCTTCTAGGAGAGCCAGACGAACCCTCGCCAGAGGTACGCCTCATCCCCCGAGTTAGACGGTGGGTTCAACCTGAACGTGATCTTCCCCTGCCATGAGCCTCGCCCTCCTCCGCCCTTCAATGTCTACATCAACGTCCCCTACTCCACCTTTCCGGCGTACGCGGGCCCTTCATCGTACATGCGCCGCGGCCCCCTTCCTTTCGCCGGCAGCTCATCACCCACAACCTTCGGCGAGGCTGACGCCCACAACATGTTCGGCGCAATGTCACCTGAGGCTTATATGCAGGACATAATCGCATCAGGTTCAGCGTCGACCGGCAACACCTCGTTCTTCACTCAAGAACTGTCCTGGGCTGATGCCGAACACGACATCGAGTATCAGGATTTCGCCGAGGGCCAGGACGAGCAGACGTAGGCCGAGGAAATGGAGGACGTCGAAGGGGGTTCCTTGGCTCCGGCGAAAGCCAAAGGAAAAAAGGAAAGTCGACGCATGGGACCTGGATCAAGTGGATGACGCTTGAAGACCTTTACCTCGCCGATGCCTGGAAATCGGTGAGCATGGATCCCATTACCGGTGTCAACCAAAACTTAGACAATTACTAGAAGCGCGTGAAGCTAGCGTTCGACGAGCGCAGCCTTTGTGACCCAAAGTATAGCAAGATTCACATGGAGCGAGGGAAGAAAGTCATGACCAACCATTGGGGCCTCATCCAGCAGGCATGCAGAAAGTGGCACAACTGTCTCGAGGAGGTCGACCGCACACCCGTCAGCGGTAAAAGCATGGATAACAAGGTACTTCGCCGCACACCCATCAACCATTGGGGACTCATTCATGCATGTACTGACACACTTTGCCTTGCCTTTGCAGCTCCTCCATGCACTCAGACTCTATCGGGATGACACCAAGACGGAGTTTAAGTTTCAACATGTGTTTTCCATGATAGAGAAATGTGAGAAATTGCGGGACACTCGCCTGAGCCTCGCCAAGACCAAGGACGGCGTGTACAACCCGGAGGCTCCTCCCCTGCTGTCGGCGAAGGAAGGCCGGATCTCGGCCAGAAGAAGGCAAAGATGCTAAAAGCCATAGGACCTCCCGCCCGAGCGTCTCCATGCTTCAATCGAAAAGTGCATCGCCGATACCAAGGCCCACGCCGAGAAGAGGGAGGAGAAGGCCGACGAGAGGTGGGCGTGGCTACTCCAGAACCAAGACCGAAAGCTCGACCTCCTCAAGGCGAACTACGCCGCCAAGAAGAGGAACACGGATTTCCAGTTCCTCATGGGCCGCGAAGACTCCTCGGCGATGAGCACGCCGGTCAAGGTCTGGTACATGGCACGCCGCAACGCCATTCTCCAGGAGGACAACGCCGCCAGCAATGCCAATCTCTGTGCCGACCGCTTCCGCCCTCACTACTACGCCAAGCTCTGCTTCAACCTCCTCCAACCAGTTGGCTGGCAACGCCGTCGATGCACCCATCCCCGTCGCACCGGACAAGCCGGAGGAGGTCATCGCCGTCAACGACTGATCGCCGTATCGTTTACCTAGTTCTGTAATGATTTTGTCGCTGAATTTGTTGGGTGTACTTCTGTCGAACACCTTGGGCCGGAGATTTCGCCGGCGGGAACAAAAATATTCAAATATCTCGCTGTTTTCCTTCGTCTAAAAACTCAGCCTGAAAACGCGAGTGAAAAACTCATGTTCTCAGGCTGAAAGTTACGTCAGTCCGGCTCTATTTTGATCCGGATTTTGGCCTGAAAATGCCCAACGAATGGAGATGCTTTAATAATTAGCTTATGCATTATTTTCTATCTACAAAATGGAACTATGCCCCATTACCTTTTTATCTGTCCGGAAAATAGAACTGTTGATAGATCGTGGTTTAGTAATGCAAAGCATGCCGTCCTCGACAGTACTGCTTATGCAGCTGCCCATGTGGTGCTGTACCCGGGAACCAATTAAATACAGTCGAGAATCTGAAGGTTACATTTGCTGCTGCGTCTGGTGGTGCAGGAGCTCCATCTAGACGCCCTAATGCATATTTAAAAATTGCATCACCCCTGTTGCTACATGCACTGATCGGATCACACTGTCACATTCAGGTATTCTAATGCACAACCTTTTTCCTTTTTATATAGTTCTTTTGCTTACCTTACATGGTAGGAGTATCCGATAATCTAATCTAATCCCTTACTATCATCTAAAAGAAAAAATCTAGTCTAATCTGCAGTAACGAGAAAAGGGGAGCACATGGGGCAACCCTCGCTTTTCTTTTTCTGCAAGTGAAAGCAGAAACATGCGCCATATGCTTCACTATTTTTCTTACTATCACATATCCTTCACGTCTTCGTAGTACTAGTGATCACAGAATAAAGATAGCATCCAGTCGCCCAATTGATTCAAAGAAAACCATACCAATTTTGTAGGATTTTCGTCTTTTAGAATTTTTTCTATGTGCACAGTCTGATTTGTACTATTGAAATCCTTTGGAATGACGCTTATCTAAAAAAAAGAAATCCTTTGGAATGGAAAAACAAAGATGAACTGAAATCAGCGTCCTACGAAGAGAGAGAGAGAGAGAGAGAGAGAGAGAGGCGTTTGCGTTGCTCCCCCACCCTCTCCCCTCCCCACGGCGACCGCCGTCTCCGCTCGCCGGGGACTCTGCGTGAGGCGGATCTGACCAGCGGTGGTGCGGCTCGGTTGTTGCGGCTCCCTCCCCGGCGAGGTGGTCTCTAGAGTGGAGCGCTCGGAGTCTGGGGCGGTGTGGGCGGTGACGTCGAGCACTTTCTTCGAGAAGCACCACGCTTGTCGGGTGGAGCAAGGAAGGGCCCCATCTGGGTTGCAGCAGACTAGGTGGGCCTAGAGCGGTCTGGTGTGGGTATGGCCAGCGCGGCGGCCCCCACTACAATACGTATCACGGTTGGCGCTTATAAATGCAGAGGCACACATCTAGTCGCCGAGCTCGCGCTAGCGTGGGAAAAGAAGCCGCAAGAGATAACTACATCAGAAAAAGTTTTTAGGCGGTGCTTTTTTTTGGCTCGGCATCCTCCACCGCCGAGCTAGCACTACCATGGCAGCACAACGTTGGTGGGAATAGGAAAGCCTTGGAGTGCAAGGATATGAAGACTAGTTAGTATCTGTGTAGGACTCTGTAACCTGTCCGGCTAGGACTTTTTCCTGTAACCCTAGGTTCTGGCGTCTTTATAAGCCGGACCTCTGGGAGCCTTTAGGGCACAACTTGACACATACAATCCTACACCTCGCACAGCGAACCAATTCTTGTAACTCGGCGTATTGCCCTTATAGATATTTATAGCAGGAGTAGGGTTCTGCCACCGTCGTGAGACGTGAAACTAGGTAAGCTGTGTTACCTTGTACCCACCAACTTTCGGGCTTCCCCAACCTCTCTAAACACGTGGACCATTGTAGGCTAGCACTGGCTAGGTGCCGTGGCAGATGCGCGTGCCCGGCACAATATGATGCTATTGTACATGGCATGTGCACAACATAATTTTTACTGCCCCAAATGATCTTTTTGGCATAGCAATTTAGCCAGCTTTTTTAGAATATTTTTGGCGCAGCAATAGGCCTGGGCCACTTCATCAGCAGCGGCAAAACTATTAACAATGTTAACCATCTGCTCAAAAGTGAGGGCCCCATGGCTTGTTGCCTTCTAAGCATATGCCAGAGAAGTGTGTCGCGCGTAAGCCCTTCGACGAAGTGGTAGACTGTGTCATTGCTTGGGTAGCCCTCCAAGTCGGCCTTAATTCGAAGCCACCTGGCGAGTTCTCACCTTCTCTCTAAACGCAACGGCCAAATTGAAGATGGTCACAACACCGACAAAGTGCGATCGTTGCTTTCTAGACGCACGGGACAACCCGGCGGATTTGCATTCTTCCACCATTATATCCTACTGAGGGGAGGTCTGGGTGGGCCTTGAATTTTTCTGATCTATGCCGGCAAACTCCGTAGAGAGATCCTATATTGATCCTTCCGTGAACATGTCCTGCCCGGATGTGGTCCATGCGGGCCTTGACGATCCTCCGACTTTTAGGGAACTAGTGCCAGAGTCAGTTTCGCCGATGAAGAGGTGGATGTCCCCGATTGGGACAATCGAGAAGCGGGTGGGGTTCGTCTTCACCGGGATCCAGAACTCGTCAGGGGAAACAATCAAAACATTGCCGGAGAAGAGAACATGACCAATGGCTATGGTTTTGTTGATTCCCGCAAAGATCTTGAACCTTGCCTGTTGTAGAGTTTGAAGCGCCTCTTACCCCAGGGTGGGCGCCATGTAGATCAACATAGGCTCCATTGACTCAGATGCTGCAAGTATAGGTGTAGAAGAAAGTTTCCATTTTAGCTCCTTAAGCGCATCATCCGCCTCATATGTCCATACGAATTATCCGCCTTCTTCAGTAACTTGTATAGCTGCAGAGCCTTCTCTCCAAGTCGTCTGACGAACCGGCTTACTGCTGCAATGAAGCCTGTGAGCCGTTGGATGTCTTTTAGGCATGTCTAGCGATTAATGTTGAGCATGGCCTTGATTTTTTTTGGGTTGAGCTCGATTCCACGTTAGAAAACGATGAAGCCCAATAATTTGCCGGTTGGAACTCCAAAGACGCACTTCGTAGGGTTAAGCATCATGTTGTACTTTCGGAGGTTATCAAAGGTTTACTTTAAGTCGAAGATTAGGTCATTTGATTTCTTTGACATCATCGTGATATCATCCACGTAAGTGTGTATGTTCCGACCAATTTTGTTGTGGAGGCAACATTGCATTGTCTGCTGGTACGTAGCACCTTCGTTTTTCATCCCAAAGGGCATTGTGACATAGAAAAACGTGTCGTAAGGTGTGGTAAACGAAGTGGCCAATTAGTTCAACTTTCGCATCTTGATCTGGTGGTATCCTGAGTATGCATCTAGAAAACACAGAAGTTTCGAGCCAGCCATCGATTCAATGACTTGGTCAATACGAGGCAAAGTAAACGGATCCTTCGGACACACTTTGTTCAAGCCGATGTAATTAACGCACATTCTTAATTCTTTGCTTCTCTTTTTGGGCACAATTACAGACAACGTTGGTGTAGTCACCGACCAACCCGGAGGCTTGGAGTGCAAGACACGAATACTAGTTAGTATCTGTGTAGGACTCTATAGACTTTTCCCTGTAACCTAGGTTTTAGCGCCTTTATAAACCGGACCTCTCGGAGTCTTTAGGAAACAAATCGACACGTACAATCCTACGCCTTACACAGCAAACCGATTCCTGTAACTCGGCGTATTGCCCTTATAGTGATTTATAGCAGGAGTAGGATTCCGCCACCGTCGTGGGACTTGAACCTAGGTAAGCTGTGTTATCTCGTACCCGCCAACTTGCTGCCTTCCCCCACCTCTCTAAACACGGGGACCATTGTAATCCAGCACTGACTAGGCGTCGTGGCAGTTGCGCGTGCCCGGCAGAATATGGTGGTATTTTACATGGCATAATTTTTAGTGCCCCAAATGATATTTTTGGCGCCACAATTTAGCCATCTTTTTTAGAATATTTATAACAAAATAAATAATGACCACATATATTATATCAGACGATACATCATTTAATGACATGCACACTTGCAAGAATGAATACATATGTCTATAGTGTACATTATGTATATGTCCTACACATATTTACACCTTTATGTGCTTATTGTACACTTCAGAACAAGTTTGTTGCTACCAAAAAATAAATTAAATGATTAGCACAAAAGATATATGTAAGAATGCATGCCCATATACATATATATGATAGCTTATGCTAACCTGGTATCATAGTAAAGGATATATAATGGATGATTTGAGATAACCACAGATATTTTTCCACTCGTAATTATTCAAATGTAATTTGTATACTCCTTACTTCATCCATATAACTAATACATTTTTATCTTCACAAGCACATAGTATCTTTTGTTTATATTTATCATTATATAGAAATATGTGCCAAGGTCTAGAAGATTAGACAAATCAACAACTCTATAAAGATACCATACATGATCACCTTCTACTCACCTTACACTACTCCACGGTTTGCACGGTGGAATCTCTTAGAATGGCAAGGCCAACACCTCCACGCTGGCATTTGAAGGTGCAAAGTCTGCACTAGAATAAATCATAATGTGTCTCTTCAGGACACTCGACATATCGTAGAGCCTTTGTTGCGTTGTAAAATGCAATGATATACTAGATGTCGTTACCTAGTACAGAACACCACATGTCAGAGTTGCCGGACTCGATTCATGAACCCATGCCCCTGCTATTGATGGAATGGATGCAACTGAATCCCATCTGCGTGTCTCTAATGAGTATCTTTGTACTTCCACTTGTTTAGTGTTTGTTATAATCCAAACAACAAGGAAATTGCTTGTGTGACAGTTGTGGGTAAATGGTCCATCATGGTTATTGGAACATATAATTGTGCCATTAAATTTAGTCTGGAACCACGCCATAATGGTTCATACACAAATGTATCATTGTTCCTGATTGTATCCCGGACTAACAAGGCTGGATAGGCTGAAGAATGAAGAAGCACACGCCCATGCCGACATACTAGGATACGCAGGGTTTCGTACACCCCGCTGTCACTATTACTTGCAATCTCACCAACATAGTACCCATCTCTAAGGGTCAAGGTGATGCTCAATGATTAAACATCGAGCATTATCACTGTAGAAAAAATCATAGCAAAGGGGCTCCACCGTTGTGTGACAGTGTTAGGAATGTGGAGGAATACTGAGAAAAAACTGAGCAACTACATCAGATGGTAGCTTTCCTAATGTTGCTTTTCTCCTAGTGAATTTCATTGCCTAAAAACACAAGATTGTAAATATAGAAGAGTACAAAGGAGATCTGGACTAGTGATGTCCTTAAGATGGGGACATACCGGGGAGCGGGACTATGCAGCCGACGGAGGGCACCGTGATGACCCACAAGTATAGGGAATCGTAATAGTCTTCGAGGGTAGTATAACCCAATTTATTGATTCAACACAAGGGGAGTCAAAGAATACTTATAAGCCTTAACAACTGATTGTCAATTCAGCTGCACCTGGAAATAGTCTTGCTCACAGTACTTTATCAGTAGCAACAGTTTTGTAGTAGCAATAGCAAAGTAACAGCAGCAGTTGAACAAAAGCAATAGTAACAATAGTAGCAAACAGCAGATATGAGTGCGGTAGGCATAGGGATGGATGGACGGGCGTTGCATGGACGAGACTATTCATGTAACTTCAAGATCTAGGGCATTTGCAGATAAATAAGATAAAGCATCCAAGTACTAAACAATCATAGGCATCCATATATAATCATACGTGCTCGCAATGAGAACTTGCACAACATCTTTTGTCCTGCCAGCCCGTTGCAGCGGGGCCTCAAGGGAATCTACTGGCAATTAAGGTACTCCTTTTAATAGAGTATCGGAGCAAAGCATTAACACTCCATGAACACATGTGATCCTCATATCACAGCCATCCCCTCCGGTTGTCCCAATTTCTATCACTTCGGGGCCTTTGGATCCGGACAATGATATGTGTACACAACTTGCAAATAAGATCACAAACAATACTATCATCATGAATCAATAACATGTTCAGATCCGAGATCATGGCACTTGGGCCCTAGTGACAAGCATTAAGCACAACAAGTTTCAAAAAAGTCAAATAGCACTAATAGAGATACTAGGCACCATGCCCTAACAATCTTATTCGATTACATGATAGATCTCATCCAATCCCTACCATCCCCATAGCCTACAGCGGGGGATTACTCACTCATGGATGGGGGAGACATGGATGGTTGATGGAGAGGCGTCGGTGATGATGATGGCGATGATCTCCTCCAACTCCCCATCCCGGCAGGGTGCCAGAACAGAGTTTTTAGTTCTGAATCGCGGTTTCTGGTGGTGGCGGCGCAACGGAACTCTTTCTGGAAAAACGTCGAACCCTCCCCCCCCGGAGTTTTTAGGTCAGGAGGCTTTATGTAGGCGAAGAGGGGGGCCGAGGGGGTGCCCGAGGTGGCCACACCCCCTCCAGGCGGAGCCAGGGTTGTGTGCCCCTCGTGGCCCACCTCTGCCTCATCTTCTGGATCCGTGAGTCTTCTGGTGAAATAGGATTTTTGGCATATTTTCCGGGATTTTTCCTCAAAGTTGATTTTCTACACAATAACTAGACACCAAGGCAATTCTGCTGAAAACAGCGTCAGTTCGTGTTAGTTGTATCCAAATCACACAAGTTTAGAGGAGAAACAATAGCAAAAGCGTTCGGGAAAGTAGATACGTTTTGGACGTATCAACTACACCCAAGCTTAGCGTATTTCTTGCCCTCAAGAAATTCAGTTGAAAACTAAGTGCAATAAAAGAAACTTTCACGAACACATTTGCTTTATGTAATGTATATATTCTCAACATATGATCAGTAGTTAGACAATTCATAATAAGGAGTATGCATCTAAGTCTACTCAATAGTCATTGCAAGCTATAAAGAGATTCCAACACAATAATAATAAGTAGCATGAAACATAAACAAAAGCAACATTGCAATGCTCATAAGAAGGTATGATAGAGTGGTATCTCGCTTGCCTTTGATTGTGGAGCAAAACATAAATGCCAAGGCACCTCTGAAGTTCAAGTGAAGACTAGAAGTAAAGATATCAGAGATACAAGCATCAAAGTTATGACATAATTAACCAAGTTTTGTGACAAGCACATTACACTAAGAATGACAAATATGCTCTCAAAAAGGTTCTCATAGAATAAGTGGTGACTCAACAAGGAAGTGAAAAGGTTTTGGAAAGTTTAAAATGCTGAAAGTATGGTACTCATTAGCTTGAAGCTCTCATTGCCCCTATCATAGGCATATTTAAATGGTTAAGGTGAAAGTGAGGTTCAATATGAGTTATACGCTTGACAGACCATAAACTATAAATCTCATGTCTCTTGAGTACGAGGGCCGCTCCTCATGCTACTCAACTTTAGTTACCGGTAAGTTCTTGTCATAGTAAATACATGCGTATCATAAAGAACCGCCAACGGGGTACCCCTTGCTCCATGATACAGGAGCTATCCCATATCAAAATGACAAGGCAAGCACACAATGAGCATCTGAGCAATCTTTTTATTTGCTATTTGCATAGGTTTTTATTGAGGATGCTTCACATATTGGTCATTATGGTCATGCTGCCAGTTTCCACCATGATTAGGCATGGATTAGGCTAGCGGCCCAGGCGTTTCTCTAACACATATACATAACTTCATGGACTTACAAGCTCCCCATTTATTTCACACTGATGACATCCGTAAACAAAAGAGCATGATATCAACTGGGTAAATAATTACAGGTGTTGAAAGCCTTCCTGGTGACAGCACGGTTCTGCTAACTCCCAGCCTATAATTTGCAAGCATATAACTTTCATGGACAGTCACAATGGTTCAGGTTTATTAAGTGCAAGAAATAAAGTGTGCCATCAAGTTCGTGAGAGCTTTACTAACTAACTTTCTCATAACAAGCAAACATTTTATTTGGAAGAAAACCATGCATAATAAATATGCACAGAATAGCAAATGATGCTAGTAGGTAGGTATGGTGGACACTTTTGACAATATTGGTTTTGGGGAGTTGGAAGCACGAGTAGAGCTCATACTCAGTGAAAGTGAAGGCTAGCAATAGAAAGGGAGTGACAAACGAGAGAGCAATAACTGTCATAATCATGCTTGCAACAAAACAGAATTAATTATGGCATAAAAGTTATACAAGAACTCTGAGGTAAAATAAATCATCAAGGCTTAACTGACTTTTGGTTCAGTCATATGCATGCGTGAGCATGTGCCAAGTCGATTCAAATGAATCATTCATAGGAGGATACCACAATGTCATATCAAGTTATGAATAGAACAATGCAAGAAAAAATTCATATGACATGCTACAAACTATTAGCAAGTTGGAGCTAATCATAAGAGAGCAAGAACTACTAAGCATCCAATAAATACATACACCTTACATGAATAGACTAAGCATGCCCACAATGATGAGTATATGTACAAAAACGAAAACAAATAGAGTTCATTACCAGCCTCTTACCACACCTCAAGTTGTCATTAATCTTCATTATTTCCCTTCACTTGTGTGTCTTGAATAATAACATGAAACCAAACTCCACTGAGGACCGCTGAACCCTACAACGAACTTCACAAAACCAAAGAAGAACAACAAATATTTTGGTGTTTTCGAATTTTCAAAGTAATCACACAAAGATAAAACAAACCAAGAAAAATCTTTTTGGATTTTTCTTGAAGCAAACCAAAGCTAAAAAGCAAAGAAACAAACCAAGAGAAACAAATAAAATATTTTTGGTCTTTTCGTGTTTTGGGAAAGCGGAAACAAAAACTAAAAGAAAGCAAAACATGGATATACAAAGTACCGACAAGACATGATATGTAGATGAGTGTGATGTCGGTATACCTCCCCCCAAGCTTAGGATTTTGGCCTAAGTGGTTCTCAATAGCGTGGGTAGTAACCCCAAGCTGGTGGGTCATCGTAGGAATGATCATAGTCAGGCCCTCGCGATGAAGAAGAAGACGCGCTCCAATCATAGGAGGGCTGCTGGTATGAAGACTCCCCCATGTTGGAGGGCTGAACCGAATCATCTTTGGCATCCTCTCCAACATTATCCTCTTGTTGGGATAGCTCTACCACGTATGTGTCAAGTTCTTCCTCCGTGAGTGATCATCCTTGCCTGTTATCAAAGTTAAACAAAGCAGGTGCATGCAAAGAGACTACTTTCTCAGACCTACCTCCTCTCCAACCACGCTTGAAAAAGGATATTTCATATGGTAGCTCACTCAAAGTAGACCAAGGGGAAACAAACTTATGCTAAACCATGGAACTGAGATCAAGTCTCTCTATGGGGAACTGAAAATCTGAATGATGAGGCTCCAAACCATGAAAAGCTAGCAAACAAGAGGCAATGAGACCTCCACAAATTCCACCCTTCTCACGGTTAGTAGCAAGACGGAAAGCAAGCAAATCACCCAAGTTATAAGTTCTACCCCTATTTAAAGCAGCTGAGATAAAAGATAGATCAAGTGAAGATAATTTTCTAGCAGTCTTTCTAGCAAGAACACACTTGGTAATGAAATAGGCAAAATATCTAATTGATGGGAACCGAATGTTCCGAATTTTACCACTTTCCTTTGAGAAGTCGCAACCTTGGCAAATTTCAGCATATAAATCCATGAGTGTCTTAGGTCCCTCTCTAATCTTCTCATAAGAACCCCACTGTGGCACTCTAATAGCTGCACAAAAATCAACAAAAGGGAGGTCAACAGCTATATTGTAAATTTTATAGTGGACCATGGGATTAGACAAGGACCAACTAAACTGAAAGTCCTGCACCATAGGCATGGTTAGCTTAACATATTGGTATGGTTCTTCTCCAACGAATTGCTCCAACCTTGCATTAGAAATCATAGTTTGGAAATCCTGGAAGATCCTCGCAACTCGCATAAATTCAGGGCATGGATATATGGAAGAGAAAACTTCCTCCTCACGATGGAATTTCATTGGCTCAAGTACCATCAATTCATGTTGATTCAGTTGGTATGCACTCATATTCTTTTCTATAATTTTTAGACAGACATCAAACCAAGTGATTTCCAAGTTGACAAATGATGAGGAACTACTATAGTAACTTGCTAGAGGGATAAACATGCATCAAAATGAAATTTCTAAGCATAGAACAAGCATGCAAGCTCACACAACCTGTCACCTATAGTAGCAAAATACTCAAGATACAATCCACCAATCAAAAATCTAATTGGACAAGCAGAGGAGGCACATACCGGAAAAAATCCCTCCAAAAATCAGCAGCAAAGATGGGCTGAGCAAGGAGATCAAAAATCGGGAGCAAGAACAGCAGGAACTGGAGCTTGATAATGTTTTCTAGTGTTTTTCGGGAGAGAGAAAGAAGTGGCTGGGAGGAGGCAACTTGGAGGGCCATAGGTGGGTCCCACCCAGGCCAGGCGCGCCCTGTGGCTGGACGCCCCACCATGGGGTGTGCTGGCCTGGTGGGTCCCCTGGTCCAGTCCAGGTGCCCCTCTGCCCCTTTTTCCAGGAAAAATTTAATATGAATTTTCAGGAATTTTTCGGAAAACTTTATTTTTGGCCAATTTTTAGGTTATGAAAATTGATTTTCTCATAGAAAAAGATTTTTAAAGACACAAAAAGCAAACCAAAACCAAAACTACAGAAGTTCTAAGACACTCTAAAAAGCAAACAACTAGCAAAACTAAAACTAACAAGACGAAAAGCAAAGAATGGAAAGGAGAAAAATAAAGGTGAGCAAGTATAACAATTGTGAAAGCATTGTTTTGTTAATTAAAATCCCTTTGTTAAGAAGGTTGATCAAGTCTTGTTACCAAAACAATATTATATGAAACAAAACTTTGAATTTCACAAAATGATTATGTTACGTCAATCTTGATAGCAATGGTCCCAATCATAATAGTTTCAGAACTTTCTTGTGGAATGGTACAATATATTTCTCCAACTTTGATGCTCTCAATATTTTCAATTGAATTCATGCCATGGACCTTATCAATCTTCTTTGGGAAATAGACAATATGCTCTTTGTCATTAATATTAAAAGTTACTTTTCCTTGATTACAATTGATGACAGCACCTGCAGTATGAAGAAAAGGTCTCCCAAGAATAATAGACATATTATTAGCTTCGGGCATATCAAGCACAACAAAATCAGTTAATACCAAGCAATTATGAGCCACTTGAACAGGAACATCCTCACATATACCAACAAGAATAATAGTAGACTTATCAGCCATTTGCAAAGATATATCACTTGGTATCAACTTTTCTAGCTGGAGTCTCTTGTAGAGAGAAAAAGGCATAACACTAACTCCAGCTCCCAAATCACACAAAGCAATTCTAACATAATTATTTTTAATAGAGCAAGGAATAGTTGGAATACCTGGATCACCAAGTTTCTCTAGAACCTTACCATTGAAGGAATAATTAGCAAGCAAAGTAGAAATTTCCTTATTAAGAATCTTCCTTTTATTAGAGACAATATCCTTCATATACTTCGAATAAGGAGGCAACTTAATAGCATCATTCAAAGTAATTTGCAAAAATAAAGGTTTCATCCACTCACAAAACTTGTTATAGTGTTCTTCCTCCTTTGACTTGTGTTTCTTATTAGGAAAAAGCATTGGTTTCTGCACCCAAGGTTCTCTTTCACTACCATGTTTATTAGCAATAAAATATTCCTTAGTGTACTTAGTGTTCTTAGTGTGCTTATCAGGCTCTTCTTCAATTTCTTCCTTATCAGGAGCATCATTTTTATCAATACCACTTTCAGTTTCAGCATCAGAGACAGATATACTATTAGGATCTACAACAGGTTCAGAGGGTTCCTCAATTGTTTTATGTTTCTTTTTCTTTCTCTTATGAGTACTACCACTATTTTCAACTTGTTGAGAATCCTGCTCAATTCTTTTAGGATGTCCCTCAGGATATAAAGGATCTTGAGTGGCAGCAGCACTCCTAGTTCTAATTCCATAAGCATGTTTATCTCAAGAAGCATTAACTAGCATATCTTTTTGTACCTTAGCAAGTTGATCAATTTGGGTTTGAACCATTTGGAAGTGTTTAACAAGCATTTTAACATCATTATAAGTTCTTTCCACAATATCTTTCAACTCATTAATAGCTCTAGAGTTTTCCAATAAATGATTCTGAACTTCTTTCTTAAAATTACCTTGTTTAACAATAAAATTGTCAAGTTCCTCTAAGCATTGATCATGAGGTTTACCATAGGGAATATCACCTTCATCAAAGTGTTGGAGAGAGTGTACCTCAATAGTAGATGAGTGAGGAATTTGATTACATAATTCCTCTATAGGAGGTAAATTCTTCACATCTTCAGATCTAATACCCTTCTCCTTAAGACATTTCTTAGATTCTTTCATCACTTCATAATTTAATTCAATCACTCCCCTCTTCTTTGGTGTTGGTGTTGGAGTTGGTTCAAGCACAATTGGTTCAGGTGTAGTAGGATCAGGTGTAATTGGCTCAGTTGAAGTCCAATCATCATAATTCTTGCTTATTTTAGCCATTAATTCTTCAGCTTCTGTAGGAGTTATTTTCTTGAAAACACAATCAACAAAACTATCTAGGTATGTCCTAGATTTATCTGTTAGTCCATTATAATAAATATCAAGAAGCTCATTTTTAGGTAATGGACATCCAGGATGTGCATGAATCAAGGCACAGAACCTTGTCCATGACTCAGGCAATTTCTTTTCTTCTCCCTGTTTAAAATCAAAAAGTTTCTGCAAAGCACCATGTCTAGCACTAGGAGGGAAATACTTCTGAAAGAAAGTAGCAATCAAGCAATCAGGGCTATCAATGGATCCAGGAGATAAACTTTTAAACCAAGCTTTAGCTTCTCCTTTTAGTGAAAAAGGGAAGATTTAGTAACAAAGTACTTGCGCATCTTAACATCATCAGAGAATAAGGCACTCATAGTAGAAAGCTCATTCATATATGCCACAGCCTTTTCATTCTCAGTTCCACAAAAAGGTTCTTTCTCAATAATGTTATATAAGATAAATCAAGAGAGAAATCGTAATCCTTATCTTTAATATCTATGGGAGAAGTAGCAAACTTAGCACCAGGAGATAGTTTAGGTATAATAGTACGTCTCTCTAGGAGACTCCTAATAGCACTAGCACCGTGTGTGTTTTGATACTCTTCAATAAATTCATCAGTCATTTCAATGTAACCATCATTAATATCATAGCTTTCTCTAGACTCAGGTGAGCTAACAGGAGTAATAGTGCCTTCACTAGGAGTTTCAGTGTTTCCCAATATAGTTCTAGAAATAGTAGCATCTAGGAAAGGACCTAATGAACCACTCTTATCAAGCACAGTAGAAGTAACATCATGAGTACCAGAAGCAATTTCAGATTCATTAGTAGTAGCAGTGTGTGTAGCATGTGTATGTGGTGGTGGTGGTGTAACAAGCTTACTTATAACAGACGGTGAATCAAGAGCAGCAGAGGTGTTTAGGACTGTACCTCTTCTTGTAGTGGATGGTAAATTAGGGAACTTTCCATCACGAGACTTCCCCATGATGAAAGGAATAGCAGCAAACAATAATATATCCAAGTGAACTTACAAATAAAGCTATGCTCCTCGGCAACGGCGCCAGAAAATAGTCTTAATGACCCACAAGTATAGGGGATCGCAATAGTATTTGAGGGTAGTATAACCCAATTTATTGATTCGACACAAGGGGAGCCAAAGAATATTTATAAGCCTTAACAACTGAGTTGTCAATTCAGCTGCACCTGGAAATAGTCTTGCTCACAGTAGTTTGTCAGTGGCAACAGTTTTGTAGTCGCAATAGAAAAGTAACAACAGCAGTTGAACAAAAGCAATAGTAACAATAGTAGAAAATAGCGGGATATGAGTGCGGTAGGCATAGGTATGGATGGATGGGCGTTGCATGGGCGAGACTATTCATGTAACTTCAAGATCTAGGGCATTTGCAGATAAATAAGATAAAGCATCCAAGTACTAAACAATCATAGGCATATGTTTCATATATAGTCATACGTGCTCGCAATGAGAACTGACACAATATCTTTTGTCCTTCCATCCCGTTGCAGCGGGGACTCAAGGGAATCTACTGGCAATTAAGGTACTCCTTTTAATAGATTATCGGAGCAAATAATTAACACTCCATGAACACATGTGATCCTCATATCACAGCCATCCCCTCTGGTTGTCCCAATTTCTGTCACTTCGGGGCCTTTGGATCCGGACAATGATATGTGTACACAACTTGCAGATAAGATCACAAACAAAACTATCATCATGAATCAATAACATGTTCAGATCCGAGATCATGGCACTCGGGCCCTAGTGACAAGCATTAAGCACAACAAGTTGCAACAAACTCAAATAGCACTACTAGAGATACTAGGCACCATGCCATAACAATCTTATTCGATTACATGATAGATCTCATCTAATCCCTACCATCCCATAGCCTATAGTAGGGGATTACTCACTCATGGATGGGGGAAACATGGATGGTTGATGAAGAGGCGTTGGTGATGATGATGGCGATGATCTCCTCCAACTGCCCGTCCTGGCAAGGTGCCAGAACAGAGTTTCTGGTTCCGAATCACGGTTTCTAGTGGTGACGGCACAACAGAACTCTTTCTGGAAGAACCTTGAACCCCCCGGAGTTTTTAGGTTAGCAGGCTTTATGTAGGCAAATAGGGAGGCTGAGGGGGTGCCCGAGGTGGCCAAACCCCCTCCAGGCGCGGCCAGGCCCAGCCCGCGTGGCCAGGGGCGTGGGCCCCTCGTGGCCCACCTCTGCCTCATTTTCTGGCTCGTGAGTCTTCTGGTAAAATAGGATTTTTGGCATATTTTCTAGGATTTTTCCTGAAATTTGATTTTCTACACAAAAACTAGACACCAAGGTAATTCTGCTAAAAACAACGTCAGTCCGTGTTAGGTGTATCCCAATCACACAAGCTTAGAGGAGAAAACAATATCAAAAGTGTTTGGGAAAGTAGATACGTTTTGGACATATCACACCGCTGCAGCAAAGAGGGGAGCGGTCTGGTCGAGAGCAGGGCCATGACAAAGATGGGAACGGTGCGGTAGAGATAAGGGCCGAGTCAAAGATGTGAACGGTCTGATCAAGAGTAGCGACATCAAGAAGAAGAGTATTTGCTCGAGGCTAGATCCGACACCGAAGGTAGGCGGCGTGGATTCGATTTATATTCAGCGCCAACAAGCTATCGGTGAGTGGGGAATTTTGTTTAGATAAGGTTGACTAGTTAAACAGTGGATCACTCGCACCCTTAAACACTATGGTTTGTGAAGCAATGTTGTGGACCCACAAGGATAACAAGCACATATAATTAAACAAGCATACTACAGAGTGCATAATAATTAAAAAAAGTGCATAATAAATCTTAAACATCCATCTCCTCCTCTGACATAATTCCCATCTCATATAGTGATGCCCCAACCGTAATTAGTGAATCACAAACTTTCTCTGACACGGTCCGAATTGCATTGAGTGATTCATTGATCTCTTCCTTCATTCTAATCTTTGGGTCCTCCACGTATTCTTCGGGGATACTACTTTGCGGCCCGAAAGTTTGTAGGCAAAGGCAACGCGGGGCCCGAGTTGCGTGTAATCACAGTGATTCGAAAAGTTCAAGGAGTAATTACCGAGAGGGGCATTTCGAGTGAATGGTGGCCAAACCAAATATTTTCAAATCTTAGCGGTTATGTCAGGATATTCTGTTACATTAGTACCTGCCGTGCCCCTGCTATGCCCCTTCTAAGTCACCGTCCACGTGCCACACGGGAAAATCCATTTATGTACTTTACTAACCCCCGACACTGAATCCGGCGGTGGCGGTCCTTTTTCTCCCCCCCCCCCCTACACTGAATCCGGTTTGGCGGCAGCGACGGTACTTTTTATCCCTCCCCCTACCACCCACCCCCACACACACACTGAATCCGGAGGCGGCATGTAAAGCAGGGCCAAGGTGGTAGCTACGTCGGCGACTGATTTGGCTTTGTCCGAGCTAGCGTCTCGGGCACAACACCAGACAAGCGAAGCAGCGGTGGGGTCTGTAGACCAAGTTAGCGAGGAGGTCAGCCAGAAGTCTGCTAACAGGGTACCTACGAGCAGTGGGTTGAAGAGAAAATCTAGGCCGGTGGCGGAGTGTTCGGCTGCAGTGCGGGGTTGTGCAACCCACATCTCAAAGAAAACCACCAGGGAGAAGAGTGAGGTGATTTTTTCTTATCTATGCCTTGTCTTGCAAATAGATTAGTTACTGCAAAGTAGTGTCGAATAAACTGAAAGGTCCCCTTTTTAATCAAATTAGGAACAACTTTGATGGAGCGGACCTATATGAGTTCACGGTTCATGTCCACCAGTACACTGCAAAACTAGATTTTGGTTGTGAGATGGTTGTGTTTGGGCAGGATATGCGTTTGCTTGTCAACTATAAAGAGGTTATGTCTGTTTCGCAGCTGATAGATATGCTTCATTATAGAATTCCTTAGGGATCTAGACAGAGGGAAAATTTGTGTGGCGTAACATGAGTGATACCTATGTGCAAATTGAGCACTCCCATGAGCTTCAGATGCTTTGGGAGTGTTGTGCAGCTGATCGTCAGGTGAAAGTTGAAGCGATGATTGATGATATCTATGCGGATACTAGATATCTTGCTGCTAGAGCTTCTGCCGCTCGAGTTTACGGACCACCAGATGCTAATCAAGCTAAGTTCAATATACACCTTGAGGTGGATTCATACACAACAAAACTTGATGGCGGAGTTAGTAAGCAAATTTCGTCATGTACTCTAGAGATAGCCGTCGATTCCAAAAACATAACTCTTGTTGAACTGAGAGAGATGATTGGTAAGGAAATAATTATTGGCCCTAAGAAGATGGCATGACTCCGGTGGTGGCATCATAAGAAGCAGGAGTTCATAGAGGTTTTGTATACCGATGATCTGATGCGGATTATGCGACGAAAGAAGCAAACCAGGATGGTGTTCTTCCTGGCTACCAATTCTGATGTTGTTAGACAAGTTGTAGTGGATGCAGAGGCCCCTGCTGTGGCTGCACAGAATGAGGCAATAGACGTTGATCAGATCCGATGAGAGTTGCTACCTAGGGCTTGTCAAATAGACCGCAGGGATCCCCTACCTGTATTTGTAACAAAGATTGTTGTTGCTTTAAAACTATGTTGATGTGGTCATGTTTGTTCAGAGATTGCAATCCGATGTTCTATGAGCTGTTAAGATTTTCGGACATATCATTCGATAAAAGTATCGTTGTTGTAATAAGACACAAGTACATTGTAGTTGACATGATTGTGTTTTATGAGATGATGTGATAAATTTGTTTCTGAGATTATGATTGTTGAGAGATTGTAATATGATGTGTTGTGAGCTGTTGGGATTTTTGGACATATCATTCATTGAAATCATCACTGAACAAGGTGATATATGAGTACCTTGTAGTTGACATGATTATGATGTAATATAATGCTCTGTGGGATCAATAAAAAACTTACTAAGTAGGAGACAATGATCTATTGGACGCACAAGTCTACGATTTAAGAATAAGGGTTAAGGGGTTAATACAATAAACAGTTCACCATAATCCTATATTGTTCGGTACATAAGATTATGTATGTTTCTATAAGTCAAACAAATTGGGAAGGAGAAAGTACATGATTGATATTACAAATTAAAATGAAGGAATAGAAAACTATTAGATATGAGATAGTAATCTAGCCACAGGACATTGTATCAATTAAACCATTGTAGCATGCCAATTTAGTCAATGTTGCAACGTTAACGCACTTCACTTTCCCCACTCCTTCTCTCTCCACTCACTACCCTCCTCTATCTCTCTCCTCACCGTCGCCGATGCGTCGCCACGGTTGCATTCTCCATACCACCCTTGAACGACGAGGACGACTAGTCGAGCAGCGACAGCTTTCTCTCCAACATCGAGTCTTCCCTCCTAGATATCAGTTCCTCTATTTTCTTGGCAATGGTTAGGAATTGGTAATTACCTCGACCCAAGACTTGAAATAGGCATGCAATCATGTTTATTTCTAGCTTTTCGTTCCCTTATAGGTACCACTCACGATCTACGACCCCGATTGGGAGGGCCTAGATCTCGATTGGGAAGTACCATTTGACCATGGGCTAAAACTAAGGAAATATGTTGTATTTGAAGGCAGTAACACTGGAAGAAGGTTTTTGGGCTGTACAAATCAGGTTTGCTTTCTTTATGTACAATGGCGACATGAATAAAATTGTGTAGTGTTATGTTGATAATTAGGTCCCTTGTTTTTTTAGGTTGTCCTGGTGTGTAAAGCAGTAGAGTGGGTGGATCTTGAGTGGCCAGACACACTTAAGAAATGTTTGGCCTAGTTGTGGGATATGTATGAGCTTGAAAGGTCAGGGAGATTTAAAGATGCACGTGATGCAGCTGTAGAAAATTACAAGCTCTTGGTAGGAAATAAGGAGCTGGAATAGGAAATCAAGCATTTGGGTCAGAACTAAATGATACAATCAATGGGAGCTTGGTGGTGGGAACTGCATGGAAGATTCAGAAGGCGGAAAAGGAGGGGGATCAGCTCATGGAAGAGAATAAGAAGCTAGAGTACTGCATTGCGGAGCTGTTGAAGGATCTGAAGAAGGAACGCGAGGTGAACAAGGACAAGCTACATACGATCAAGGAAATTTTAGATGAATAATTTGTGTCGTGACTATATCTGAAACTAGTTAACTGTAAGACATGCAGTTGTGATATCTTGACTAATCCAAACTCAATCCTTGAGCAAAATAACCTTTCAGAAGAAAGCATAGTTTGCATAGAGAGAGGTCCACGTTTACAAAATCACTACTACACATGGATAAAACATGATTTGGTCTGTCAGAACATATAGTTTGCAAACTAACTTCAGAGGAACTTATAGTTTGCACTGAGCCTGGCGCGGATATGGTTGTGTTCCTTTCTGAGAAGCTCCAGTTCGAGGGTTCGTTCGATCAGGTCTGCTTTGGTTTTTACCTGCTCCCTCAGTACTTGGGCGTGCGCCTCCTGATGGTTCAAGCGCTCCATCTTGGAAGTGACAAGCTTATCAGTAAGCTTAAAATTGTCCACCATGAGATCCTTGATGATGTCCTCCTTCGCACGTGCTGAGGCAATACTTTTCTCATGAAGTTCCTTCTAGCCGGTGATGTCCACCTTCAGACTATGGCACTTGTCATAAAGGATGGTGACTTCTTCTCTCAGGCGTTCATGGGACACTTTCCGAAAATTCTGCTTCTCCAGTTGGATAGCCATCTTGTCCTTTATCCAGGTCGGCAATTATGGGTTGAGATTTCGCCTCTTCTGATGCAACAAAAATATGTGGTTAGTTTCCACAATTTAAAGAATTAACTAGTGTCAAAGTCATAATTTGAAGGACAGAGCAATCAAGGATTGTACAAATTTAACAGAATCAACTAGTGGAATAGTCCTAATTTCCGAGATAATGTCAGAGCAATATAGGCTTTTTCCCAATTCAACTAGATAAACTAGTGGCATACTTCTAATTTATATTACTGAGCAATATACCATTTTTTTCCAATTCAACAGGATAAAGTAGTGGCATAGTCCTAATTTCAATTTCAGAGCAACATAGCCTTTTTCCCCAATTCAACAGGATAAAGTAGTGGCACAGTCCTAATTTCCATTTCAGAGCAATATAGCCTTTTTCCCCAATTCAAAAGGATAAAGTAGTGGCACATTACTAATTTCAATTTCAGAGCAATAAAGCCTATTTTTCCCAATTCAGCACGATAAAGTAGTGGCACAGTCCTAATTTCAATTTTAGAGTAATAAAGTCTAATTTTCCCAATTCAACAAGATAAAGTAGTGGCATGGTCCTAATTTAAATTTCAAAGAAACGTGGGACTATATCCAACTAAGGGTGTTGTGGGTTTTTCCAATGTAACCAAATAGTAGTGGCATAGTCATAATCTAATTCCAAGCTCAGATACATAATGGAAAGAAAGGATGATTACCATTCATGAGAACACAAACCCATAATTAAGTTGACAGGCAAGTAAGATGAATAGAGAAATAAGGAGTTGCTCCAAAATTGCTTAATTGCACGACATGTATAAATTAAAAAAGCAGCGGAGCATGAACTGAGATTCTTGCACCCCCACCCCCTACTTTGAATCTGAATTGGGAATTGACATTGGCTCCCCGTTCTCCTTGTTTGGACTCTTGGGCATGGTGATACCTCAGCCCATGTCCTACTTCATCTGTCTCAATGCATCCAGGCAACGGTCCATGTCATTGTAGGCTTCGATGGCAGGCTTTGCTTTGATGATGCGTTCTCTGCGTGTCTCGGTGGCTTCGTCCAGCAGGAGGACACATCTATCCTGGAGATTCTTCTTGTCACGCAAGAGCTTCGTAATTAAGTTGATGGCCAGGTGTTGTTTGTACAAGCTGTGTGCGATCAACTTCTGCAGCTCGTCGATCACCTTATGCAGCTCATCGCGCTCTGCTTCGAGCCTCCTGATGGTAAGTGAAAAATCAAGCGTGGTCTCCTTCTGCAGATACAAACGCCTTCGAAGGCGATCATTAGCCTGGGTTAGGGAGCGTGCACCCTGCAGTTGGTTGTCTATCTTGGCATTGATTGCGGCCACCTTGTCACGGCAACCGGTCTTCGCTTGCTGCATCGTTCATGTTATTTAAAATAGGCACTCTATAATTATACTACATGTTCCAGGGAAGCACAATATTCAAGTCACAAAAACCCCAAATGTGTCTATGAAGATTGAGCGTGGTCCCTACTTGGAGGCTACTTGCGGGCAGACACAATAATATTTCCACATTTAGAATCTCAAAAATAAAACCAAATGCATGTCGGGATTTCCTACGTCGGTGAGCCGGGGAACAGTGCCGAACGGGTCCTGCGATGCCACCGCCATCGTGCTGGTTTCAGGATCCACGACCGTCCTGGAATATGTAGCAAAGTAAGAAGAAGCAGAAGAAGGAGGAGGAGAAGAAGAAGAAGAAGAAGAAGAAGAAGAAGAAGAAGAAGAAGACTGTACTACGAGGAGCCCTGGCCTGCTACAACATTCAGCGCCGCCGCCATCGTGCTACTTTCAGGGTCCACGGCCGCCCTGGAATATGTAGCATAGTACTGGGAAGAGCCCTGGCCTGCTGCAACATGCAGCGCCGCCGTCGCCATCGTGCTGCTTTCAGGGTCCACGGTCGCACCTGAATATGTAGTGTAGTAATAATAATAAGAAGAAGAAGTAGACATAGAAGAAGAAGAAGACTATACCGGGAGGATCCCTGGCCTGCTACAACATGCAACGCCGCCGCTGCCATCGTGCTGCTTTCAGGGTCCACCGCCGCCCTATAATATGTAGCATAGTAATAAGTAGTAGACATAGAAGAAGAAGAAGACTATACCGGGAGGATCCCTGGCCTGCTGCAACATGCAACGGTGACGGTGCCGACACGCCGACTAGGAAAAACAAGGCGAGGGAGACGGTGCCGAGCTTCAATTAAGGGCGTGGGAGGTTGACCGGCCATGGCGGGCACGCAAGGAGAGCAACGACGAGCTACGATCTGGAGACCAGTAGCCGGAGCTAAGCAAGGTAATGGAGAGGGGAATAATAGGGGAGAAGAGCAGAGCAGAGAAGAAGATCTAGTCCTTGCAAGGGTAAACCAGTCCACGACTGCAAAGGATAACAGGAAATACTGACGGGTCAACGCAAGAAGAGTTGACCTAACGGCGGGATTTAAGTTCAACCGTTTTTTGACTGGTTCAAATGATAGTTCGACCGTTAGATTTGTATTTACCTCCATTTGGCCCCTCTCGATAATTGGCAAAGCTACTACATCCCTTTTGCGAGATTACACGCAACTTGGATCCCACGTTGCCTTGGCATCTGAACTTTCGGGCCGCATGTTAAAATTCTCGTATTCTTCTCTCTCTAGGTCGTCCAAAGCCGGCGATCCATCCTTGTTTCCTGCCTCAGTTAATCTCTCCAAAGCACAATGCATTACTTCTGTGTGCTCTTGATCAAGACATACACAGTAGTAGCACTTTGTTTTTCATAATTGCAGCCTAAGAACCTGCCGGCCAGTGGCCTTTTCCAAGAACACGATGTGACTGCGACGAGGTCATCTACAATAGCAGTTCACAATGTTGTCTTTTCAATCGCGACACCCTAGAATCGAGGATCGCTGCGCTAAGAAAACCCCTAATTGAAATCTGTGAGATCCAAGAACCAAACTGCAAAGCAAAAACATGATAGATCGATACGAGAATGAATAACTAACAAATCCTCCGCCAATCTGACTGCCCATCATCAACTTTGTGTCGCCACCGGGCTGGGGCCTCCACAACCAAGGCCGCCGCCGCCACTGCCTAGGGAGGTTCGGGAGATGCGCAAAAGTGAAGCGCGCAGTAAAGAGGGCGCGCTATTTTCAAGGATAGACTAAGACGTGGTGGGCCACACCAGTCAGTGACATATGTTATGTCAAGTCAAATCCGCGGCGAGGAATAATACGCCACCGCTCACCTACTATGGTATTATTAAGCTTCGGTTTATCTAGCCACCTACCATGGCATTATTTTGGGTCGACATCTACAGCATATTATTGGACGCCACCAAAAAATGGTGCCAAGTTTGCTCATCCGCCGACTAACCAACTTTCCGAGGTATTTTTTGCTTACACCGCCCTAAAAAAGTGTCGGGATCGAGGTAAGTTGTAGTGCCCTAGACATGATGTCAGAATGGTGTCCATGTAGTGTGGCGTCCATGAGCAGTCGTAGGTGTGTGGGGCTCCCCCATGGGTGCATCTTGGGCTTGCCAGACTGTAGTTGCTAGGGGTTGTCATTGCTTTGAAGGGTGCTAGGACGCCAGGGTAGCGGGCCCCATGGGTGTCTCTTCAGCGAGCACCATGGCGGCGGTTCCTTTGGTCGTGTGAGCAGTGATAGGAGTAGCAGCAGGTGGATCGGGCATGTGGTACTCCGGTCTAAATTTGGTTGGTCGCATGTGTTGTGTGTGCCATTCGGTCCTCTTCGTGACAGAGGGGAGTTACTAAGCGAAATATCCATGCTTACCCGAGGGAGCTACTTTCCTTCTGAGGATATAGTTTAGGTGTTCTTTCTTGTGTCAGAGTTTTGGGTGAAAACACATGTCCTTTTGGAATCGGCGGCGGCTATGCTCTGTGATGTTACCCTGTTGGGGACACTATCGTGAAGCTCAGGTACCCTAGGGCATGTCTTGGTGGTTCGGCCTTGCGGAGTGCATACTCGGCTTCGCAGTTGTGGTGTTTTTGCCTCTTGGCGTTTTCAGTATGGCATGTGTTGCATGCTTATTTGGGATTTTCTTTGTAAGGGGGTTACCTCATTGTCGTCCGTGTTGGCTTTATTTATAAGATGAGACGAAAGCATGTTAAGAAAGAATCCTTACAAATGCATATGAATATTTCTTATAATTCACTCAAACCTCATGTTACACTTCCTTTGTTTTCCATACGATTCAAAGTTCATTGAAGAAATTTCTTGTAGGTTCTAAATCATGTAGGATTCAGTTGTACATGATAGCCTAATCCTGCGATTTTTCTATTTTTATGTTCTGAAAATTCTATGAATTAAAGAGAGCCTCATGGAAAGCAGTAGCGCAGATGTCGAGATTGATCTGATCGAGCCTCGGAACGAAGAGACAATCTAAAGATGTAATTGGTGCCCCCTCGCGGCGTCCTCCTGTTAATTAGATTTGATGAGCCGTTAATTTTGGCTCATAGTAAATCAGAGCGGTTGATTTGTTTTTATAGCGTCGTATAAAACGGACCCCGATGTGGAAACCCTAGCCGTCATAGCCCATTTGCTCCCGCGTCCTCCTCCCCTGAGCGAGCCGCCATCCTCTAGCCCCGCATCTCCTCCCATCCCCTTGCGTCATCGTCCTTTTCCTGCCACCGCCGCTCCACCGGCCATGCCGTCGAAACGAGGAGCCTCGATGGTGGCCGACGGGAGCGGCTCAGCCGGCCGCTCGCACCGCCGTCGTCTGGAGTAGTGTCTGGTTGCCGACGGGGAGCAGCGCAGTCCGTCGCCGCGTGCCGTGCCGTTGCCAGTAGGAGCGGCTGGTGGAGCTCCTCAACGCCCCCAATATCTCTGCTTCTCCGTCCATCAATTTCGTTACAGGAGGTACATATTATCTAGCCGAGCTGCTCCTCCATGACTCATCTGTAATTGTTGCTCACTCAATCTCCTTGCTGGCTCATCTCTAATCCATCCCCATACAGCAACATATAATTTAGTTGTTCATTCTAAGCAATGGCAGAGCTTGAAGAAAAACCAAGGACGGGCCAGGCTAAAATAAAATTTCTAAAACACACCACTTCACTAGACCTTAATCGTAAAACAAATTTTCTCAAATTAATTCGTCACGGTTCTGGTGCTGAAGGATCCTCTTCAACCCAACTATTTCGAGGACAAAATCAATTAATTTTTAAGTGGCCTTTCCCATGGCTGCTGACCTATTGCAATTTGTAAATTTGAAGAACAAATTAGGTAAGCAATAGTCCTGCTACCAAATTGCTAATTGAGGAAGGAAAGAAAAACACATGCGCAGGAAAACGGAAGAAGAGAATGATCGATTTGGTCTGAGCGTCGCTCGCCGGCTGCTCGTGCGTCGTGTGGTGCGGCCATACCCACAGGCTGCAGCTGCGGCAGCCCTGCTGGCCCCATGTTCCTTGATCAATTCCCAATGCCTATGCTAATGAACTATCTTATTATTCTCTAATATCAGCAAATGATAATATGCCGTATTAATTTATCAATTACTAATCTACAATTAAGGAACCATTGTGAGTTTTTCTATGATTATCACTCCGAAAGGCGAGGAAAGATGCGAGAGCATGTCTCGAATGACTTGATTATGATGTCCACATTATAGGGATTTCCGGATTTCCTCTTCATGTGCTATTCAAAAGTCGAGGTGAGTGAAGTGTACCATTGCTCTGGTGCGTATGTATTTATACATGTTGCAGTAGGTGCATGAATTTTACTTGGCATACAGTTCAGCTTAAATGTCCTTATGTCATGCTCAGTAATTTACAGGAACTTCATGGTAGATTTTCTCAAGAGACGAGCAAGGTAATTATTGAGAGACCTACTGTTTGGACTTGCGAGAGTGTGTCTTGGATGGCTTAACTATGATCTCCGCTTTATAGGGATTTCCTCTTCATGTCCTATCCAAAGTCGTGATAAGTAAAGTCTACTATTATATTGATGCATATGTGTTTTCCAATAATGCAGTAGGTAAATGGATTTTACTTGGCATACAAATTTCAGCTTATAGCATTGAATCTCCTCATGGTATGCTCAGTAATTTACAAACACTTCATCAATGCTATAGTTTTGGTTTTTCTTGCCAACTAACTCTGTTTGGTTTTCTACAACATTGTTAGAAGATTCAAAACTTATGATGCTGGGATTATAATATTATTGTATGATTGACAATATTTTTATAGGTACGAGCAATCAAACGCGTGCACGTGTTCTCATGATCCCACGCGCTTTTATTTTCCACTTTCCTTGTATTATGTTGCTTTTATCGGTGTAGTGAGTTTTCCATTGAGTTGGCCTGTGTCGCCGAGCGATTCTTGATGGGTTTTAGTGTGGATCTTGGATGTGTTCTGCACTTAGTCGCTGGAGTAGTTAAGTTTGTCAATTAGCTCTCTATTTTGCTGGGTCTGTGGTTCAGAAATGACCGTGATCTGTGTGAATTTTTAGGGTCACATCGAATCAATGACAAGCGTTGTATGAAGATCTGAAGCTTTGTGTCCTATTCTTTTGTAATGTAAGTTTCTAGGCATTTCTGCTGATCATAATATTAGTTTGACTAACACACTAAAAAGAAACAAAATTATCAAGGAAGCAAATGAAGAATGAGTAAATGATACTATTATTGTTTAGATCTCTTATCGCTCGGTAAATTTGTACTGAACTTTCTTCCTCTTTCGTTACCAGATCATCGCGTTTGTACCTTTTTCAAGGACCATCTGAGCTGATGCCTCCAGTAAAATTCTAAAACTCTGTCAGCTGGCTTGTCTGCCACTGCATAATTTTATTTCTAAAGTATTTGTTAGCTTGTTGCTTCATTCACATCTTAATCAAATTTATATTGATAGTGCAATATACAGTATTGTTCCTAATATCCTTATATTTGTAAGCAGCCGTCCTCCGGAAACCCCATAATTTTATCACTGCATTTCCTGTATGCACATAGATTATGAAGTAAATGTATTACTGTAGTTCATTTATACTCTTCAAGGGTGAAACAACGAATGTGGTTACATAGATGCTGTTTCTAGTGCCTTATCCATTCAGTTTGAATTCGGGTGATTTGTGTTGAAAGCAAGACTTCAAGTTTTGAATTCTTTTGCATTCTACTTGCAGCATTTATTGTGGAGTTGATTTCTGATAACAAGGCATTTGGGGAAGCTCTATCTTTTTAAACTGCGGAACATTATTTCCTCACTAGAACTGCGGTTACCTTCTGTGCTGCTACACTTTTAAAGGGTGAACACTCACGGGGATGATTTTATATTTTGAGTTACTTACATACCTATAACGTGGTACTTTGGTTTGGGTCAGTGGGTTACAGTACATGGTATTGCACGAAGAAGAAAAAATATAGTTAAATACACCACATACGAATTTCCATATAGATCCATCTATATTAGGGGGTCAATTTATGGTAAATTCTGAAGAATCTAAATCCCGGCTCTAACAGTATTGAATCAAGTAGCAAAGTAGTCAGGATTTTACATTTAGAACAGTATTTTTTATCTGAAATCAAAACGATATTCGAAGTTGGTTGATACTTAGTTTGCTTTTCATCTCATCGGCCAATGCATCCATACATATACCTTGCAGTAGCTTGTGGATTGACACTGGTCTCTGTTTTTTCTCCCAGAAGTATGTATAGAACAGTGCAGCTCTAGAACGACAATATACCTAGAAACATAAAAGGTGTGTCAGTAGTTTGGCAGAACTCCTGATTCATGTTTGCTATATTTGTGTTATTGCGTAGCATTTTTCTTACATCTTATAATTCTTTTACCTCTGTTTGCAGAGCTATTTTCTTGCACTTCATTTTATAGCTTTCTAAATACCATTTTGCATAAGTTGTCTCATGTTCTATTTTGTAGAGTGGTTTTGGAGATTTTGTGCTAAGATGCACAGTGATTCACTAACCTAATTAATGGGACTCACAATCCTCATCGAAGTTTTCCTCTAAATGGAGCAAGTGTGTGTATCTAAAAGATACCGGTTACAACTTCTAGAAAAAAACATTAGGCGGTTGTGCTATTTATTCTTACATTTTGCACCTTCACTTCCAAATTGCAGTCCAATGAATAATTATACATTGTGTTGCATTTCTTTTCAAAAATTCCTGGACATTGTGGCTTGAACTTGCTGTTTATTTCATCATGGTCCTGTTTTTAGGCTTGGTCGCATGCCATTTTATCCTACAAAGTGTGGATTTATGTAAGTTGTGCCATCGAAACCATGTATAGACCGAACCAGTTCTTTTGTCAAGAGAGGCCGCCGTTTGTGCTCTCCACCGTGGCCACGGCGACAATTTCTTTTCGACGGCGGCGATGGCGGACGATCGGTGGCATGGACTATTGAATGGAGTGTGGCGCCATGAGCAAGTCAGCTCCCCGAGCGGGTTGCAAATTAATGGCTGTCACTCGCTGATTCAGGGTGGCTACATGGTGTTGAGAAGATGTATGGCGAGGTCTTAGTCAATGGCGTCAACTCACCCTTACCGTATGGGTCATATCGTAAGCTCTACTTTCCTCAAACAAACCACTACTCCATTAATGTCGAAGTCTGTGTTCTGAAAAATGCACAATGTTGTCAGTGTTCTCTTCGACATCTTCAAAGATCTTAGTTTTTGTTCATATCCAGCGCATACTTCATTGTAATATATCTGCTTGACAGTATGAAGGGTATCTGCAGATTAAAGTACAGTTAGATATCAAAGTGGAGATGTAATATTGCAGCTCAAGAGGCAGTTAGCTACGTTACAGCTAAAAAAATGCACAGAGGATTTGTTTTATCTTTTCTCTGAGAAATCCTTATGTAGTCAATAAGTCACACAATGCTGAGTAATACAAATGGCAACGAGCATTCAGATAATTAATATGTAACAAGATCTCACAAATATATTCCGAGTACTGTGAACTAATCTTCATGCTACCATGAACTAATCAACCATGAACTCCAGGCTACTATAGAACATCTTCATACTAGCCAAATTTCAGTGCTTGGTGTCCATTAGCGCTAGCACATGTAAAAAAAATCAGTCATGGATTCGATCGTGTGACACCAAATTTCAGTGCTTGGTGGCCATTAGCGCTAGCACTCTGAGTCCAGGACAGTGGCCCTCATGGTGTGCACGCCAAGGTGGAGGAAGATGGGGGCGGCAGAGAGCACCCCGGCGGAGGCCAGTAGGAGCATGCGGTGGCGGGCACTCCGGTGACGGCCAACAGGTGCACGCTGCAACGGGAGCATGACCGACACCGGGGCTGCGCCGGTTGACAAGGGATGCGGGGGACGGGGTTGTCGGTGGCTGGCCGCGTCAGCGGCAGAAGCTGTGCTGGTGGCGAGAAGGCTGTCTGGGCGGACGTTTGGCGTCGACGGCATCTCGACCGGGACTTACAAGGTGTGATCTTTAACATTCTAAACTGATCATTGAGTAGTATTTTATTTGCTCCTGAAATTCTAATTCCTATTTGCACGGACAAAATCTTTAATTACATTTTATTGTTTTACTTATTCTATTGTGTTATTCGATGCATTCAGTTGTTGCATTTTTCTTTTGCAGAACAGCCTATGATGTGACTATCGATGAGATTTTGGCCAAATGAAGCATTTGTACTTGTCTCTAGAGAGGTCTTAAATGCCTTAGAAACGATTGACCCGTGAGTACTTTTTTGCGATAGATTCTCTACTTCTGGCATCTCCCTATTATTGCAAGGTCTAATTATCATTTCCTGGGCTGAGGTCGCTACCAGCGTGGCTCCATTATCGATGATGATCTCCTCAGCTATTGCATCTTCTGTTATGATCGGATGGGTCATGGATTCGTGCATCTACCCAACATACCATACGTATACTCAATGCTTCCTCTGTTGTCTGCCATAAGGTTGCTGAAGAATGAATTAAAGGCGAGTTCTGAGTTGTATGTTAGGAAATTGTTTGTTTTTTTAATTTTTACTCTTTCCTATACGAAAAGTGATCGAAAAAATTATTAGTATTTATTCATCCGTTTTGCTGACAGGGTTTGGAACAATGTACTTTTTAACTTCGAAGACTTGAGATTTAGGCTTAGACATGCAAGTGTCGTCCTGAAAAAACATTTGGAGAAAATGAGGAATGGTTGCGTTTGACTGGCAGCTAATTTATCTTCTACTCTTTCTATTTCTTTGATTTACCTCATGTTTGACTATCAGCTAATTTTTCTGTTGATCTGCAGCTATGTGAGCTTTTGGTGGTGACTATTTGGTCTTCGTTTCCTATGTGTTGCAGCATCTAAAGACTATGGCGCAAGGATGCCTATATAGGGAGCTTACCTAGATGTTACTTTTGTTGTACCTTTGCTTTTACTACCTTGGACAAAGCCATATAATGTTACTTACTATGCTATATTTTCAGTATTGGTTATTGTAATATGTTCTCATATTTCACTGATTGTATATGAACGATTATTATGCATCGTTTTTCTGCCGGGTTGTTATTGTTGCTACAATAATATGCTTCTATTTGCACGTATTTATTTTCCAGTCACATATTCCGCTAAATTGGTCCGGATTCAATGGGTCCGTGCGCCAAGGCGCACTCCTAAATCTAGTTTACTTGCAATTGGCCACCTGCCTCGGCTCGTCGAGGTTTTGATGTCTTGTGTGCAAGAACCAGGAAATTGTGGCTATGACACCCTCAGCTCAATTTGGACTATAGCCTATGGCAGGCAAACACAGGGTCACACAACCAATTAGAGCAAGTACAATAAGTCTTAGTCAGCTGGCTATAAGAATTAAACTAGTATTATTTTGCTTAGTTGGATGAGAGAGAAGAGGTGAGAGAAGAGAGGTGGGATCTCATGCAATAGCCAGCTCTTGCGCATGCTCCTAGACACCTTGTGAGTATGTGAGTGGGCCATTCACTTATAAAGTAGTACTCTTTAAAAGTAACTGTTGTAGTCGGGGGGATAACCCCCATTAGGGTTATACGGGGTAAAACATTGACCAGCTTGGCTTATGCCGAGTGAAGAATAAATATGGCTAGGTAACAATGGCCGAGTAAGAAGGTCATGTACTTATGTCGGCCGTATAAGACAAGTTTGTTTACCTTGCAGGAAGCAATGAGCCGAGTCTCACGAGGGAAGGCCGAGTCAGAAAGGACGCGTGGCAACTTTCTGAGTGAGGTTCAGGAGGAACCATGATAAAGCATGGTCAAAAGAGAAGGGCGACGCCAGGTGACACAAAAGGAGCCGGGTGACGCCCAAAGAAAGGGCTGACATACAAAGTCACCGTATAACGCTAAAAGAACTGTAGGCTACGTAGGAGAAGACCGTTAGATGTCTAGCTTTATGGATTGGGTCAGGGGCTCAGGGCTAGCCCATGACCCGGCCCGCAGAGAAAGAACCAAGATCCAAACAGTAACCCTAAAACCCAAAGGGATGTAACCTAGCTGCCAACATCTATATAAGGAGGGGCATAGCTAGGGATTAAGGAGGTTGGACCAAGTAGGAAACTAGTGAGGCTATGCTCAGACAGCTCTAGGAGCACTTGTAAACTACGAGGATCAATAAAATCCTAAGTGTGGAGAGTTCATCTTGTTCTTCGTGCGCGGCTACACCGTGCACTCCCTCCCCGGTTACCACAAGCGTCCATTCGGCCCCCAACTTAAGCCTACCCATGGCATCTGCCGTGACACCACCACGACAGTTGGCGCCCACCGTGGGGCAGAAGCAGGCGCTTGCTAGAATTTTCATCCGGACGGGCAACTTCATCGCCAAGACGGACGAATGCGTCTATTCTGGCCTCATCTAGAGGTTTGGAGCACTCAACTTCGTCAGCGACAACGCAGGTTGCTTCGGGACCAAGTCATTCCCTAGGGGCGGTCGCTTCATCAAGTTCGGCGAGCACCAGGTCTATGTCGTGGTGCACATGGAGTGCGTGTACCCGGAGCGCGTCATCCTGGCACTGGATCCACCTGCTGTTCATGCTGCAGGAAAGCTGCACCAACTCGTCTTCGTCGAGGTAATGATGACAACTCCTAACCCTCCAGCACCTCGAGTAGTCCCTGTGGTGAATGAGGATGCTGAGGGAGGAAATCCAAAGGAAATGCCAAGGGTAGCAAGAACGGCAAAGGCGCCGCTAGAAAATCCAGAGAACATAGATAGGAGTAAGAGAGCCAAAGAATTGCAAGAAGCAATAGAGAAGTTAGCAGAGCCAGTAGCGCCAGTAGCTGATCTAGCGCGCGTGCAGGCCGAGTTAGAGGAGGCCAGGATAAAAGTCTTGGAGAATCCAAAGGAATTAGCACAGTTACAGCAAGATGTGGATATCACAATTCGAGAGCTCAACTCGGCAAATTGAGTCAAGGGCGCTAAGACCCGGCTTGATGCGACAAGGTTGAGAGGAAGAAACCTCAATGAAGAATTGGCGGACGCAACATCAAAGATAACACCAGAAAATAGCAACGAAACAGCCATGCGGCCGACATACAACACTGCAGCAGCTAATCTGAGAGCCGCAGAGGCAGCAATGGCTGAGCTTCCCCATCTGATGGGTGAACCAAAGAGGAAACAACATGAACGAGTAAATGAATTGGTAAGAGCAGCAGGAATGCTGAATGAACCCTACTATAGAGCGAATCTAGGTGTAGTTGGAAGGTCACGGCTGGTTCACTCGGCAACTCCAATCCCGGCAAAATCAGCAGGACACACAGCCTCCTCGCCAGGAGTGGCGCCGAGACAGAGAAAAGAGAAAAGTGTGGATTCAGGAAGGAACAAGAAGATGGTTGCTTATGACCCGGCAATGGCTCAAGGAAACCCGGCCCGTGCGCAGGGAACAAGAAGAAATGTCATTCAGGGAAATGGGAACCAAGAGAATACTAGCCAAGAAAGGCAAGCAGCACAAAGAAATGACAATGGGGGGCAAAACTTTGCACCTCAACCTCGGCGTGGGACTCACTCGGCAGGAGGAGGAAACCTAGCTCTGAATCCTGCGCCAGCTCAACCCAAAAAAAGACAGCAAAGCGCGGGAAAAGTAGTGCAGCAACCTGTAGACCCGAACGCCAATAGATACAATGATGGTTACTCGGCGATGGTCAATGATGGGTATGAGTTGCCGGATCATGTGTACTAAGCAATGGGAGCCAGACTCGGAGGCAGAAATCTCCAGCCGGATGACACAAGGCTAAAGCTCGATTGGATAAAGATGGCAGAACTGATTGAATCGCAAGGTCCACAAGGTCCACCATGTTTTGGCCCAAGGATCATGAAAGAGCCGCCAGTGCCAAACTTCCAGCTGGACAGAGGAACAAAGACCTACGATGGAAGCACAAAGCCTGAAGATTGGCTCATAGATTATGGAAATGCAGTAAAAATCGCACAGGGAAATTTGAGATGGGCAGTGCGGTATGTGCCGCAAATGCTAGAAGGACCAGCAAGGGTGTGGCTGAATAATTTGCCACCCGGAGGCTTCAACAGCTGGATCAATTTTCAGGAAGCTTTCATGAGCAATTTCACAAGCACATACAAGAGGCCGAATCGCCCACAACAGCTTGCTATGTGCAAGCAAAGGCCGAATGAAATAGACAGAGAATTCCTCACAAGGTCATGCACAATGCGCAATTCTTGTGAAGGAGTGATCGATTCTCAGGCCATTGCATGGTTTGCACAAGGATGCAGGCATGGAAGTGTACTGTGGCAAAGGTTACATAGAGATATGCCGGCAAGCTTGGTAGAAACAATAAGAATCGCCGACTCGTACACGTTAGGAGATCCGAATCAGCCTCTGCTTATGTCGGCAGACGGGATGACAGAGACTCAGATCTACGACGCAGCTGGGTCGCAAAGGCACCAAGAAAGGGCCGGGTATAGAAGCAAAAGAAGGGATGAGAGACCAGATTACAGATATGGTTCGACTCAAGTTGCAGCTGTGAGTCAGGATCATCCAGATGCTGGAAGTAGCCAATGTCAAAGGACAAATGGGCAACAGCAATGGATGCCAAAAAATGATGGCAAAAAGCCATATGAACAAATAAAGCCATATCAAGACAGACAGAAATATACTTATGAAATGATGTTGGACCAGCCGTGCAAATTCCACACACCAAGTCCGAGTAAGCCGGCAAATCACACAACAAGACAGTGTACTTGGTTCCATAAGGGAGACAGATCGCCGACTCAGCAGTTTCCACCACCTCCCCCTCCACCGCTCACAGGAGGAAATGCTCAAGCTGTTGGAGTTGAGCATAGATATGAGAACAGGCAACCGAGATATCATAACCAAGAAAGAAGGGAGGTTGTGCATCAAGTGCATAACCCAAGAGGTGATGACGCTCATGTCGGCCATGGAACCAGAAATGAGTACAGGGAGCATCACCAAAGCTATGTCGTATTTGACACAGAGCCGAATGATAAGAAGAGTCAATAGAGACGGATGATAGAAGTGAATGCCACAATGCCAGCAATACCAAAGTACATGCATTGGTCTGAACAGGAGATAACTTGGAGCATAAAGGATCACCCCAAGATCATGCCAACACCAGGAGGTTATGCTCTTGTCTTGGATCCAACATTCATGGGCCCTCATATCAATGTGAAGTTCTCCAAGGTACTGATTGACGATGGCAGTAGCATCAACATCATATACAAGGATACCATGCTCAAGTTGGGCATCACTATGAACATGCTGGAGCCAACTAAGATGACATTACATGGTATTGTGTCGGGATTGTCCTGTGAGCCAATTGGCAAGATCTGGGTTGACTTCTTATTCGGCAACAGAGAAAATTGTCGTACTGAAGCCATAGAGTTCGAGGTGGTTGACCTGGTCAGCTCATACCATGACTTACTCGGCGGGCTGGCTATGGCAAAGTTTATGGCTACTCCTCACAACTTAAAGATGAAGCTGCCAGGTCCGTGCGGAGTTATCACAGTTGAGGGACATTACAAGAGATCTATTGCATGCGCCTCAGCCGGATCTTCGCTGGCCGAGTCACTGGTCATAGCACAGGAAAAGCATCAAATGATGGAAGTTGTGGCACTGGCCAAGGCAACACAAATGTCTATGTTGACACTCACTAACCCACATGGCAGTGTATCTTTCCAAGATACCAAGGAAACAAAGAAGATACAAGTTGATGAGGCCTTCCCAGAGCGCACAGTCACCATTGGTGCTGGGTTGACTGACAAATAGGAAAGCGAGCTCACCAGCTTCCTCCGTGAGAATCGAGATATCTTTGCATGGTCCACACAGGACTTGCAAGGAGTTCCGAGTGAGCTGGATAAGCACTCTCTTCATGTAAGGCTAGATGCCAAGCCGGTGAAGCAACCCCTCCGCCAAGTTAGCCAGGCTCTTGGTTGTTGGGTTTATCATGGAAGTACTACACCCAGATTGGTTGTCAAATCCAGTCTTGGTCGAGAAGAAAAAAGATGACCCGAATGTGGCAGTGGTGTGGCGCATGTGTATTGACTACACGAAAATCAATAAGGCGTGTCCAAAAGATCCATTTCCCCTACCACAGATCAATCAAGTCATTGACTCTACTGCCGGGTGTGAGTTGCTGTCATTTGCGGATGTGCATTCTGGTTTCCACCAGATACCACTGAATCCGGATGATCAAATAAAGACAGCTTTTATCATCCTGTATGGGGCTTATTGCTATCGTACTATGCCATTTGGACTGAGAAATGCAGGTGCAACATAACAAAGGTGCATGCAAAAATGCTTGCAAGATCAATTGGACAAAAATGTTCAAGTATACATCGATGACGTGGTGATAAAAACCAAACAAAGTCATACTCTAGTTGAGGACTTGCGTCAAACATTCGCAAACTTAAGAAGATTCTGAATGAAACTTAACCCAGAAAATGCACATTAGGTGTCCCGGATGGACAATTACTCGGATTTCTCGTGTCCAGCCGAGGAATTGAGGCTAACCCGACAAAGATCAGGGCCATCAAAAGAATGGAATTACCAAAAACCGTCAACGATGTCCAGAAGTTTACAAGATGCCTGGCCTCGTTGAGTAGGTTTGTGAGTCGGCTAGGCGAAAAAGCCTTACCATTATATCAACTGATGAAAAAATCAGACAGGTTCTCATGGACACAGCAAGCTGATATAGCTTTCCATGAACTCAAAAAGATGTTGGCAACATCACCAATATTAGCCTCACCACTATCAAAAGAGCCAATGCTGCTCTATGTCACTTCAACTAACAGAGTTGTTAGTGCAGTGATAGTGGTAGAGCGCGAAGAAGAGGGCAAATCAGTCCAAAGGCCAGTTTATTACTTGAGCGAAGTGCTCTCTACATCAAAGCAAAATTACCCCCACTACCAAAAAATGACATATGGGGTGTATATGGCAGCAAAGAAGCTGAAGCATTATTTCCAAGAACACCCAATCCGAGTAATATGCAAGGCACCTATCTCGGATATATTGGGCAGCAAAGATGCCAGTGGTCGAGTGGCAAAATGGGCCATATAGCTAGCACCGTACACTCCACAATATGATAGGCGAGATGCAATTAAATATCAAGTTGTAGCTGATTTCTTCGTGGACTGGATGGAAATGCAATATGAGCCACCACTGTCAAACCTGAATTATTGGAGGATGCACTTTGACGGATCCAAGACAAAGATGGGTCTGGGTGCCGGGATAGTACCTACGTCACCAAAGAAGGATCAGCTCAAGTATGTGCTACAGATCCACTTCGCTGCATCCAATAATGTAGCCGTGTATGAAGCACTTGTCCATGGCATAAAAGTGGCCAAGGAAATTGGCATCAAAAGGATCATCTGTTTTGGTGATTCGGATTTGGTCATCCATCAAGTATCTGGGCATTAGGACGCATTGGATGCAAACATGGCATTATATCATTTTTATGTGCAATAGATTTCGGGATACTTTGACGGGTGTGAATTTCATCACGTACCCAAAGCAGAGAATGAGGTAGCTGATGTACTATCCAAGTTAGGCTCATCTCGGCAAGCAATTCCGCCAGGAGTAGCATTGGAACATCTAAGAAAACCATCGATCAAGCCGTCACTAGAGTCCGAGTCAATTAGGCTCATCCCGGCAAACCAGGAGTCAGACGTTGTGCCAATGGACATTGACTCAGGGGCAAGTTCGAGTCACTTGGGGACTGTTCCACTCACCTCAGGGGTTGCCGAATCACACTCGAGGACTCCCCAGGTTATGTCGGCAGAGCATATGTCGATGAGCCAATGGAAATTGATGAATAAATACCAGCACCGGAGATTCCAGCCTAGGCGCAACCAATATTTAATTACTTGAGAGATGGAACATTGCCTGATGATGAGATATTAGCAAGACAAATAGAAAGAAGAGCAAAAGAATACACAATAATCAACAAGGAGTTGTACAAAAGAAGTGTGACGAGTGTACTGTAGCTTTGCATAAGTTCAGAGAAAGGCCAAGAGATACTGATGGATATTCACCAAGGAGAATGTGGGCAACATGCATCGTCAAGAGCATTGGTAGCCAAGGCATTCCGACATGGATTCTACTGGCCAAGTGCACCAGCAGAGGCGCAGGAGCTAGTAAGAAAATGCAACGGTTGCCAGCGCTACGCGTCAAAGTCACACTTACCAGCATCCGAGTTAAAAACTATACCAATCACTTGGCCATTCGCAGTATGGTGCCTGGATATGGTAGGAACATTCAAACCAGCGAGGGGTGGCATGACTCACATACTCGTAATGGTTGACAAGTTCACCAAATGGATAGAAGTGAAGCCCATCAAAAAATTAGATGGAAAAAACAGATGTCACATTCCTAAAAGATATAATCCTGAGGTATGGTTACCCGCACAGTGTGATCACAGATAATGGCACAAACTTTGTCGAAGGAGCTTTTGCTTGCTTCTGTGAAAAACCCGAATAAGACTGACGTGGAGTCAGTCGCTCATCCAGAATCAAATGGACAAGTTGAATGAGCTAACAGCTTAGTTCTATCCGGGATAAAACCTCGCCTAATGGAACCACTCTAGAGATCACCTGGTTGCTGGATCGAGGAACTACCCTCAGTGCTGTGGAGTTTAAGGACAACTCTGAATCGATCAACAGGCTATACGCCGTTCTTCCTTGTGTATGGGGCAGAAGCAGTTTTGCCTGCCGACATAGAGTATGACTCGCCAAGAGTAAGGCAATACTCGGAAGCCGAGGTGAAGGAGGCCCGAGAAGATGGAGTTGACTTACTCGAAGAAGCAAGAGAATTGGCACTGTACAGATCCACCATATACCAACAAAGTATCATAGCCAGAAAGTTCAACCTCGTGTTTTCCGAGAAGGGGATATGGTGCTCAGACTAGTGCAACGCACAGCTGGGATGCATAAGCTATCACCCACATGGGAAGGACCATTCATTGTAAGCAAAGCATTGCACAATGATTCATATTATTTAATAGATGCTCGTGAAGCACAAAAGAACAAGGCGGATAGATCAGGTGATGAGACCAAAAGGCCATGGAATGTGGCATTGCTCCGTCCTTTCTACACTTAGGAGAAGCAATGTATGTATCTCTCGAACTCTCATATGTCGGATACTCATGCTGGCTATGTGCTGATAATAAAATGGTATGACTCAAAAAAACTAACTCAGGGACTTCCCCTTATGTTTATCCTTGAAAATTCTATGTCGGCTAGCGTTGACACTTAAGACTTATCTCGGAACAAGTAATGTTTACTCGGATAGAATCAACTCTTCGACTATGCTATTGTCCGAAAAAACGGCTTCATGGCAAGCAAAAGGAAAAGATCAACGGCGAGTAAACATGAACAACGGATAAGTAAAGGGGGAAACACGAGTTGACCGTATGTATGTTTTTAACTAACCCACCGCAGGATATATTGGTCTGTATGTCGAATGATCCTAGGTCAAGTGGTCTAGTTTCATATCTGCTAACACAATCCTTAGAACTTTGAGACTCTAATGTCGAACGCCAAAAAAGGTAGACAAGAGCCAAATTCAAGGAAAAGGGGAATGGCAAAATGAAACTCGGGGACTTGCCCCTAGATGATTGGAATTCAAAGAAAATTAGAAGTTTAAGCCTTGTTGAAAGGCACATGCCCAAAATAAGTGCACTGTATATTACATCTGCTGAGTGCCTAGCATACACTAGAAACTGGATCCCGGCACCGGGCAATAACTGGGTCAACGGATACACTAGAAACTGGAGAACTAACGGAAGGGGTCTTCTCGGCGCTGATATTGCTGGCGCCGGGATCAAGGGTCTGTTCTGGTAAAACAACTAGGGAGCTAGGCCGGGTCTCCTCTGTCAAGCGCATCGCCATCTCAGCCTCACTCTGAGACGCATGAGTCTCAGTAGTGGGGGCAGTGACCCAGACAGGGCTCTGCACAGCGGTGTTAGTGCAAGGAGGAGAGGCAGGCCTTAATGGCGAAGAAGCCATGTTGGGTGCAGCTTGGCTAGCAGACATGGCAGCGGTGAAAATAAGAACAGAAGCCTATAAGAAAACAATCACGGAACATGAGAGAAAAGTGAAGGGTAACCAGCATAAAAACTTACCCGGAGACGGTCGGGTCACGCGGGATGCGACGAGTGACCCAGCGCCCAGCGACCTTGCGAGTCTGGGATAACGTGGCAACAGGAGGAGCAGCATGATCGATTCGTTGTTTCTTCGAAGGCTGAGAACTGGAGGAGGCCCCGTGCCGCTTACTCGACTTAGCGGCAGGGATCTTGCCAAGTCCGCCTACAGCGAGAGGGGGGACCTCATGTACCTAGCCAACTGCATGAGTAAATGACAAGCTCAACGGGATAAGTCAGAGAATTAAGGTCAAAAGACAAGTACCTCCAGAACTTCACAGTCCACGTCATCATCGTCAGACCAATCTCGCAAAGGATTTCGAGTAGAGGTCTTACCCAGAGCAGAGGCAGCAGCGGCGTGAGGGATTGGCATGAATCACTCCAGATCGAACTCAACATCGTCAGTGTCAGAGCGATCTTCATAGTAGCCCCCAGGAGGGACGGTACTGTCATCAACCTGGTGAACGAGATTCCGCAGAAGACAAACATAATAAAATCAATAAATAAACGGAACAGCAAGTGAACAAAAGAAAAGCTATGTCGACAGGAAAATCAATGACTCGGACGCTTACCCAGGGGACAGGCCTATCCCGGCTAAAAGGGGGCAGCTCCAGGCCCGGTTTTCCGCTAAGGTCGCTTGAATATCGAGCTGACTCGACGGGCCACAGAGTCGTTGGTGAGCTCCAAGGTGGAGTGCCGGGTAGGATCTCGCGGGCCGCTCATGAAGCACATCTTGTGGCTTCTGGCCTGGATGGGGCTGACTCGGCATGCAATAAAAGCGCACATGAGATCCTCCTCAGTTAAGTGAAAGTTCTCATCCGGTGAGAGCAGCCTCTCGAGGATCCCATGGGCCTCATTCACCACGGCATTCTTGTCACGCGGGTCAAGTTTCCAAAACACTCTCGCTGGGAACCTCGTCCTTGAAGGGGGAAGCCGGATGTAGTCGTTGGACCTGCTATTCTTGACATAGAAGAAAGTTCTATGCCACTTTTTGCAAGAATCTATGCCGGTGACCCGAGGAAAGATCGGGTCCTTCCTGGGTGTGATGCTGGCAGCGCCACACCTGGTGGGCCTTTTCTCGGCGCGAGGAACGCCAGGATCAGGCACAACTTGTATCTGGAAATTGAAGTACTTGGCCCAAAGAAGAACAGTGGGCCAAATAGCAAGATAGCCTTCGCAGGCAAAGATAAAGGAAGAAAGGGAGCCGATCGCATTGGCAAGAAGATGGTGAGTTTGAAGATGAAAGGTGGAAAGGAAAGACACGAAGAAATTTCCGGCGGGGAGAGCGAAACCACACTCGAAATGCGAGAGGAAAACCACCCTCTCATTAGCCTCGGGCTTAGGAACAATCTCACCTAAAGGGAGACGACAATCAACTTAGAGCGGGATGCGCCTGGTGGAGCGTAGCCAGTCGAGATCCTCCGCCGAGACCTCCGAGCCGCCGCGCTCGCCGGCGGCAACCTCGTGCTCCTCTGCCTCCTCGCCGGCGTCACGGGCGTCCATGATGTCGCTTGGTTCTGTCTCTTCTGTTGTTGGAAGAGGCTTGGAGGTGCGAGGACCCGTCGTAGAATTGAAAGGGGAAGAAGAGAATCGTTGGAGAGAAGCAACAGAAGAGAGGAACCGCAAGGAGGCAGTTCAGATTTTGGGGCGCGAGGAAGAAGAAGGAGGCAAGGGGAAACTGAACAGGCAAAGGCAGTTAAGTTCTCCTCGCCCCTACTTAAGGGGAGTAAAAACCCCAGGCGTTGGATCCTCCTGCGCCGTGTGGCCGCCCTGTGGCCGTGTATTCGGCTGAGTGAGCGTATCAGCGAGCGCCACGTGTAGGCGATACACGGAAAATCCACAGCCACGTCACGCTGTGTAGGACACGAGGCACAGAGCGATGGGACTGTCACAGTGACGGGGATTTACTGCGCCGCCATCACTGTCTGGTCAGGATTTGGGACAAAATTTGAGGCAAGTCATCATGATTACGAGCTGTCAGTGACTAAGGCAAACCAAAAAGGACTCGGCAGCGTCCAAAATGACTCGGCATGAGGCGAAAATAAGCCAGAAAGTCAAAGATGAGACTCGAAAAGGGCAAAATAAACTCGGCAAAGATCGAGATTACGCCAAACAGTGCGCCATAAACAATAAATGCTAAGAGAAAGAGAAGTTCCAAGCACATTAAAGGAATCTGGAGACGCCTAACAGCAAAAACTGCTAGGTCTCACCAGCTTCGGGGACTAATGTCGGGGGGATAACCCCCGGTAGAGTCATAAGGGGTAAAACATTGCCCAGCTTGGCTTATGCCGAGTGAAGAATAAATCTGGCCAGGTAACAACGCCCGGGTAAGAAGGTCATGTACGGCCGACATAAGAATTATGTTGGCCCGTATAAGACAAGTTTGTTTACCTTGCAGGAAACAACGAGTCGAGTCTCACCAAGGAAGGCCGAGTCAGAAAGGACGCGTGGCAACTTTCCGAGTGAGGTTTAGGAGGGACCATGATAAAGCATGGTCAAAAGAGAAGGGCGATGCCGGGTGACACAAAAGGAGCCGGGTGACGCCCAAAGCAAGAGCTGACGTACAAAGTCACCGTATGACGCCAAAAGAACTATAGGCTACGTAAGAGAAGACTGTTAGCTATCTAGCTTTATGGACTGGGTCAAGGGGCTCAGGGCTAGCCCATGACCCGGCCCGCACAGAAAGGAACAAGATCCAAACAGCAACCCTAGAATCCAAAGGGATGTAACCTAGCTGCCAACGCCTATATAAGGAGGGGCATAGCTAGGGTTTAAGGAGGTTGGACCAAGTAGGAAACTAGTGCCCTAAGGTTATGCTCAAACAGCTCTAGGAGCACTTGTAAACTACGAGGATCAATAAAATCCTAAGTGTTGAGAGTTTATCTTGTTCTTCGTGCGCGGCTAGACCGTACACTCCCTCCCCGGTTACCACAAGCGTCCATTCGGTCCTCAACTTAAGCCTACCCATGGCATTTACCGTGACACCACCACGACAATTATACTATTTGATTATAAGCTGACTATAGATATCCTTATAGCCAGCAAGCCGGCTGTATTATTTGAATTGCTCTTATGTATTGTCTAGGAAACCGTAGAATGGTCGATATAGTTTCTAGAAACATTATAGATCTAAACATTGACGCAAATTTTTATTACTATAAGCATCTTCAAGAGACTTAGATAACACCACACACATCTCATTGTCGACGAAAAAATCACCTCCCGCTAGAAAAAATATTTGAATCCATGAGACACGTGGTCTGGGATTTAGTAGGGCCAGGTAAAACCACCTCTCACTAAAACCAACCTCTACTACTCTAACCTCGTGTATACGTGGCACTAAAATATGAAATGCAACAATGCCAGATCTAGGGAACCTAGGCTTATCTAAAGCTTTAACCCAACCCACAGGGCTATGTCAAAAATAACCCACAGGACCAAAATAAATGGTAAGATCACAAAGCTGTGCATGATTAGAAAAACATCATAATTTCTATACAATCACTAAATATTACTCTTCGATTCATAATATAGTTGATTTAGTATGAAGATTATACTAAATCAGTGACACTTTTATTATGGATCTAAGGGAGTACTAATTTTCTATTTTAAACAGTGCGTTCATCCCCTCTAATAATTCATTGGAGCATAATTCTATGTTCACATTTTTATTCACAATCATGGTAAATAAATTCATCAAAATTATGTAGTATGATATAGATTAAGTCTAGTATATTATTTTAAAATGCTTCTACATGTATTTGTGTGAATGAAAATGAGGATGGTTAGGTTAAAGGCTGAAATGTATAGCCTAGGCTTAAAAAATCCCACCTAACTTTGATAAAAGTTCCCCGCCCAAGTAATAAATATTGGGAACATAGTTAAATTTTTACACTTTTATTTACTACCATGGTTAGTCAATTCATCAAACTATGTATGACATAGATTAATTACACATACTCCCTCTTATCCTAATTAATAGAGTCATGTTTGTCTAGATTTAGATATATCTAGAACTAAAATATGTCTATATACATAAGAATCTAGACAATTAATTTGGATGGGAGGGTGCATATTTTTTTGAAAAGGTTTCTACATATATTGTGTGGGGTGAAAATGATGACATTGATATAAAAGCTGAAAAAAAAATATAGCTAACGCTTAATAAAATCTCATCTAACTTAAGAACGTATTTGAAAGCACCTACTTAGGTCATCTTCATTGGGTCGATCCAATCCATCGAGCGCGTCCAAACTCGTCCGCGTGGACACACGGGACATGCGTGACGTCCAGCGACATGATCCGTTCGGAAGAACGTATTCGGCTCGATTCATCCGTGCATCAAGTCTGGGCAACGGTTGCGTCGGCTCATACGCGCGTGGACAGCGCGGGTGTCCTACTAGTCGGCACTCGACGCCCATATGTAAGTGAAACACTAGTACTTAAACAATATTTTTTTATTAGATTACCCTGCCAGTTATAAACAGACCGTTTAGACAAAATAAAAAGGGAGACTGCTATGGCTACTACTACTACTGCTGCTGGAGGAGGACATCGCTACGGCTACTCGTCGTCATTGCCGCGGCCATCGTTGTCGCGACCACCATTGGCACGGCCACCGTTGCCACTGCCATCGGCCCCGTTGCTAGAGGCGTTCGCGGAAACGGTCACGCGCCTGGCCGTGAACCACCGCCTCCTGTCGCTTTCCTGTGGTCCTACGCCTCCCAGTTCGTCAGGGCCTTCTCCATCTCGGTGGCCTAGTGGTCCCTTGCCTCCTGGTCGGCAAGCTCCTTCGCCGTAGCCAAGACAAACGCCCGACGCTGGTTTTCTGTCTCAGCCGCGATCAACTCCACCGAAGACGGAGCCGGAGCACCATTTGGGCCAAAGCCTAGTGCCTGTGTGATCTGTAGGGGGACGGCGATCGCGTCCTCCCCCTCCTCCTCCTCAACCTCCAGCTGATCCACCTCCTCCCCCTCCTCGTCATCCTCCTCCACCTCCGTCTCGTCGCCATCGACGAGAGCCCATGCGGCCACCGCCTCAGAGGCCATAGCCATGCGCTCCTCCTCCGCCGTCGTGTCAGCGTCGTGCTTGCGCTGCACCACTTCCACCTCACTGCGCTCTTTGGTGGCGTGGCGAAGCTCACGAACGGCGACCTTGGCGGCCTCCTTGGCCACCTCCGCCAGCATGGTCATGGCCGCCTCCATGGCCATCGCCTCCTTGGAGGTGACGTGGTGTATGTCGTGCACCGCCCATTGGGTGGCCACCGTGGAGTCCGCCTCCACCACCCGCTCAAGCGCCACCTCGGCTACACGGACTTCCTCCTCGAAGGCCAACAGCTGCGCCTCGCTAATGCGCCTGGCCAACAACGTGGCCTCGAGGTGGACCTCATCGACCTCCACCTCCGGGAAGCGGGTGCGGAACATCTCCTGGATCTTTATCCAGTTGGCGATCTTGTGACGAGCCATGACTACGGCTGGCTGGCGCTTTTTTGGCTGCTGGTTTGCTCTTGCTTGGGCATGTTGTCTCCGCTGCGCTGGCAGCCGCGGCAAAGGAGGGAAACGGCCGGGGAGGCGCGGGAAGTTTTCTGGCCGCGGGAAGCGACGCGCGTGTGGGAAATGATGGTGGGAAACGCCGGCCGCGCGGGAAGCTGCTGGCGCTGCTAGCTGGCGTTGTGTCTCCATTAACATCCCATCGCGAGGGTGTCAAGCGGTGACAATGAGAGAAGTCGAACAAATGGGTTAGGTCGCTGGACGCGGCTGGACGAACAGGCCAAAACCGCGACCCAAAAGCGACAACAGCCCAATCCAAATAGGCAGAAACAGACTATTTCAGTCAATCAGATGGGTCAGGACAGTGGAAATGCTTTTAGATAGAAACTAACTTAATTCATTGTAAGTTGCAGCCCATATCTAACTGAAAAAATTAGTGCAATCTAGGTGTGGCTGCTATCAGCACTAACCACGACATAAATTCAACCGATGAGTACTTGACCAAGCTTTAATTTAATGAAAATGGCACTCCTCTCCTAGAATCCCGTTATTTTATCTCCCGGGTGACTAGGTAAACACGGTAACGTGCGTTTGTAGTGGGGCCCATCGTTTTCCTCGCGACTTCTCCTTGCTCGCACGTACTATTGTGCCGCCAGCCGCCCTATGCCTGCGACGCCGCCAGCCGCGTCTGCGCCACCCCGCCGTCCTGCTCCGACCACGCGCTTGCTCCGCGCTGTCGTGCCCGTGCGCCACCGCGCTCCACACCTGCGCCGCCTAGCCCTCGCGCTTGCGCCGCCCCTGCTCCTCCCGGGTGCTGCCCCCGCTCCTCTCCGGTGATACATCTCCTGCGTCCTGCTCCTACCAGGTGCACCACCCCCCGTCCTCTCCGGCGAGCGTCCCCTGCCTCTCCCCAATGCGCCGCCCATGCTTATCCCCCACCACGGCACGGGCGGCTGCTACACATGGAGACGATAACTGCTACCGGCTAAGATGTCTGCTGCTACACATGGGGGCTTTTGCTACAATTTTTTTTTCAGGTTTGCTATAATAGCGCAAAAAAATTGCTATAAGGTCTTCGACGAAGTTTTTTTTTGCTAATTTTTTTTGCTACACTTGTTATGTGGATTTGCTATAATATCGCAAAATATTTGCTATAAGGTCTCCGACACTGTCTCCGGCGAGGTCTCTTGACGAAAGTCTCCGGCGAGGTTGGATCTGCTACATTAGCACAACATTTTTGCTATATAGTCTCCGGCGAACTCTCCGACGAGATCTAGTATGTCTGTCTTTTTTTCTGAAATGAACCGTTTTTCTGCTACGTGTAGCAAAAACGGAACTATTTGTAGCAGAAGCGGGAAGAAGAGACAGAAAGAAGATCTAACAGTCAATCTGGGCAAATCGGACGGCTGGAAAACTAAGGGATATAAAGTTTCTATCCCAAGGGACGACACATAGCACTGTCCTTAATTTAATCTCATTTTTTTTCTCGATTGCAAACTCATGTGTCCGTGTGCAACTCGGAGATCAGCACGGGAGGAATGCAAAAACTATGCATTTACCGAGCTCTAACAAGATGAGATTTTTTTTTTTGAAAAAAAAAACTGTTATTTTCACTTTGTCACCTTTATCTATTTGAACAAACCCTCGCATCGCATTCTAATTGCAGGGATCATTAAAAAACTCTTAGCATCATTTTAGAAGAAAAAAACTTGTCGGGTTGCTTGAGAAACTACTAGCAAGATGGTTCCAAATTTTCAAACCACGTACTACTGTCCTATCTCCCCCTGAAATGCAGGGCGGCGCCTATGAGGCTACGATTCCTCGGATATTGGATCCGCGCGGGAAAAAAAGCTCGTCATGTTCCCCCGACCCCGTAACCGTTTCCGGTCTGGCCGGCGGACGGTCCTTCCCGGCCGCTGAGACGAAGCCGGTGCAGGCAGGCAAGCAGGGAACGAGCACTTTCACTATCAGTAACTAATCGCTGTTCCCTTCCCTTCCCTTCCAGGCTAAGTCACCTCCAGACTCGAGTCGCACTGTCTCCCTCTTCCAAGCCACAATACTTAAACACCCCCAAAAGAACGGCGACCACACAGCTCCAGCCAGCCAAAAGCAACCGCGAGCCACCGTCCATTATTGCACCACCAAAAGCACCAAAGCGCTCTCGTGCTCATAATTAAGCATGGGTGCCGCGCGCGCACGGCGCTGGAAGCTGCTGCCCTTCCACTCCAAGCCGCCGCCGCCACCTCCAGCTCTGTCACTGCCGGGCAAGGAGGAGCAGGAGGAGGACGTGCCGCGTGAGTTCCTGTGCCCGATCCTGGGCGCGCCCATGGACGACCCGGTGATCCTGCCGTCGGGGCGGACGTATGAGCGGGCGTGCATCCGCGCCTGTGCGGAGCTCTCCATTTCTCCGGCTGGCGTGGAGGAGCAGCCGCCATCGCCGTGTGGGGTTATCATACCGAACGACGCGCTCAGGGCGGCCATCCGGACTTGGCGCGCGCGCTCTGGCCACGCGCCGTCTTCGGCCCCTTCCGCCGCCGCGGCTCGGGAGGCCGTGCTCCGCGCGGTGCCAACGCCGCGGCCACCAGGGAGGTCGTCGTCTAACCTGTCCTGCTCCTCCAGGGCGTCCGCTGCGTCGACGTCGTCGTCGTGGTCCCGCTCGTCGTCGGAGATAACAACGACGGTCGAGCTGGAGACGGTGCGCGCGAAGGAGGAAGTGGGCCAAGCGGCAGTGAAGGCTGTGGAGTCCGGGGAGGAGTGGGAGGTGGAGGCTGCGATGGCGGCGCTGCGGCAGGCGACGCGGGAAAGCGCGCCCAGGAGGCGGGCGCTGTGCGTGCCGCGGCTGCTCGCCGCGCTCCGGCGCGTGCTGCTGTCCGCGCGTCACTCCAACGCGGCGCGCGCCCACGCCGCCGCTGCTCTGGCCAACCTCTCCCTCGAACCGGAGAACAGGGTGCCCATCGTACGCGCGGGCGCCGTGCCGGCGCTCATCGAGGTGGTCGGCTCGGGCGCCGGCGCCTCGGAGGCGTGCGAGCACGCGGCCGGCGCTCTGTTCGGCCTCGCCCTCCATGAGGGCAACCGCGCCGCCATCGGCGTGCTCGGCGCCGTGCCGCCCCTTCTCGCACTCCTTACCACCGGCGGCCACGCCGCGAGAGCTCGCCGCGACGCTGGGATGGCGCTGTACCACCTTTCCCTCGCTGCCGTTAACCAGTCGAAGCTCGCGCGCGCCCCCGGAGCAGCCAAGAACCTGCTCTCCATCGCGTCCAATTCCACCGAGCCGCTGCCCGTCCGCAGGCTGGCCCTCATGGTGATCTGCAACGTTGCCGCCTGCGTGGAGGGCCGGACAGCGCTCATGGACGCCGGCGCAGTGGCGACGTTTTCCGTCATTCTTTCCGACGACCCTTGCAGGTCGGAGCTTGAGGAATGGTGTGTGGCGGCGTTGTACGACATGAGCATGGGAAGCCCACGGTTCCGAGGGCTCGCCAGAGCGGCCGGCGTCGACCGCCCCCTCATCCTCATCGCCGAGCAAGCCGAGCCCGGCGCTCACAAGGACATGGCGCGGAAGGCACTGCGCGCGATGCTGGGCCTGGGCGACATCAACGGCGGAGGCCTTCATGACTTCCGTAACAGCGAGCGCAACGACGACGACGACAGCGGCACCATGGCGTCGTCCATGCCGGTCCGCCGCCGGCGCGCCGCGAGCTGGGGAGCTCCTCCTGCCTCAAAGATACCAAATTCACACCACTGGCGATCAGTATGCATCGATTAATTTACCTTCTTGAGCCAGATGTTGTTTGCGTTGTTGTCATTACCGTGGGTTCATGCGGTGCTTCTTTTTACCTGCTTGTGTGACATTTTGGATGGATGGTGAAAGTGAAAGAAAGTGAAAGTAGTGTGAAACTACAAAATTGTGCAGTTGGAATCTGGCTTTGCGCCATCTGTTAGGACCGCCAAAGTGCATATATATAGGTGCCAATGCTGTGTTGAATTTTCCTTGCAAGTTTGTCCCTGCCTCTTCCGTGCACAATTGCATTATTTCAAACCGAGCTTATTTAGGTTGGTGTGAGGGCATGTGCAGCGTTTAGATACATCTAAGGAAAAAGCAAACTAGAGTCTAAGGAATTGGGGTATGCTCCGGTGTTTAGCATCAACATGGGTCCCACAAGTCAAGAATAGAAATAATAATAAAAGAAGGGTGCTATCGAATGATAAGTGGGCCATTTTGCAGTTAGATTCCCTTAGCTTTGTGTCTAGTACTAGACACGGGTTCTAAGAAATTTTTGCTAGACTCAGAGTTAGGGGTGGACACAAAGCTCGAGGCTCGAGGCTCGACTCGAGCTCGACAAGGCTCGGCTCGGGCTCGACTCGGCTCGAAGGTCAGACAAGCCAAGCCTAAACCTGTCTACTCAGGCTCGAGGCTCGAAAAGCCAGCTCGGTAAAGCTCGCAAGCCGGCTCGAAGGCTCGATGAAATTTTTTTTGACTTGACCTTTACCAAAAATGTATCAATTCATAGTTATAATCAATAATTTATCATGAATATATCCATAACATAGTCTAACAAGTCAGACAAAAGTACCAATAATTATAACATTGTCACATCACAAGTCAGAAAACAAATGCATGCACTTAACTAGTCATGGCTAAAATCTGGCTCTGATTTTAACAGTGTATACATCACAAATTCAGATAATGCAATGTTGCGCTGATTGTGTAATGGAGAAAACTAGAGAGTACAAACAAGTTTAGAAAGTACTCTACAACATGAACAACACCAGGCAAATGACGACACTATGCGCTGTCGTTGTAAAGACTTGTCATTCTGGCCATCCCAAGCTGCAATATGCAAGCCACAAAACGTAATGTCGACGTCTCGAATCTCACGGGAAGAAGACAAGTACAGTGCTATTCTTCTTCCCCATCCATAGAGCATCATACTCTCTCTCTCCTAAATTTGATCTTCTGATTCTTACATATTAGTATTATCTTGAACGATTACTCCTAATCATGTCAACCATGAGAGTAATCTTATCGTCTGAAAATCTTAGTAGCAGCAAAAAAGAACCTCAAGTTCCCATGCGACCAAAGTAGGCAAGAAATAAAATAGCAGAAAATAAGTACAAGAGTTCACTGGAGTTGCAGCCGTCGGTGTTGGGAGGTGGAGGTGGAGGAGAGGACCAACCGTTGGTGGTGGGCGGCTGAGCGCCGACGGGCGGAGGGAGGCCGGCGGCTGTCTCCATTAAACCTAGTCAAGCGATGTCGTGGGGCTTTAGTATGAGAGGAGCATGCCATAGGGAGGGAAGCCATGGAAGGAGGAGGATATGAGGTCCCGTCGGTGTCAGCCAGCGTTGGTGGCGGGCGGCGTCGGCCCTAGCGAGATGAGGAAGGGCTAGAGGGAGAGCGAGGGGGAGGAATCGCGATTGGGGATTCTTCTCGGGACGGTAGTTAGTCAATGGCTGGTTTAGGCCGTCCGGCTCGGCGAGCCGTTCGAGCGAGCCACGAGCCCATCGAGCCGAGCCACGAGCCTTCATTTCAGACTTTTTTCAACAGCGAGCCGAGCCTGGCTTGGCTCGAGTTTTGCCGAGCCTGACCGAGCCGAGCCACGAGACGGCTCGGCTCGGCTCGGTTCCACCCCTACTCAGAGCCTCCACCGTTTAGACATATCTCTAGGAGATGAAAAGTGACCTTAGACACAACTTTTCTCTCACGCTGCATACGCTCTGAGGTCGAGATGTCAAGGTAGATGAGTTGAATGGTGTAGGATAGCTAGTAGCTAGACCCATTGTGGCATTGCTTTGTCGAGGATGCAAAAGATGGTCCCTCACGCTCGTTCTTTTTACTTAATTATTACTTTACTTTATTACTACCTTATTTAAAGACAAACAGTTTCGAGCCTCCACGGCGCTCCACATCGATGAACAGTGCATCACACGTTCCCGGCCGCTGATCTTCGATCCAGCGGTTCACACTAGGTACTATAGATGCTTCTTTTGGCAAATAGACTTAGGGAAATGATATGCCTCCCTCGAGGGATAGCATCCCCCGGATAACTCCCCGCAGCATGCTCCCGCGGCCGCTTCTCAGGCCAACGAATTAGCTTTCCTCGTCATGGTGCCCCTCGCGCCCCACCCACCATCCCCAACTCCGCCCTGCATCTCGACCCCTACCACCTCCCGGGCGCTCTCCTCCTACTCGAGCATCTCGACCTCGACTTCTCCACCGCCGCTCGTCCATCCGAGTGCAGCCTCCGAGGGCGGAAGCGGGCGAGACCGAGACCACCTCCGTCGCCGCCGCTACGAGCAGCAGCATCAGCGCCCTGTCGTTCCTGTGTCCGCTCCTCAAGTCCTTAGGGGTTTGACCATGTCAGTCTTTGCTAAGAACATTTTGCTACCTTAGCACATATTTTTTGTTATGTATACATATTTTTTGCTACTTTCGTGTAATTTTTTTGCTACATTTAATTTTTAAGGTTTTGGTACGAGGTCTCCGGCGAGAGTCTCCAGTGTTGTCTCCGGCGATGTGTGTTTTGCTACATTAGAAAAAATATTTTGCTACACCCGTTTTATGGTTTTGCTACAATAACGTAAATTTTTGCTACGAGGTCTCGGGCGAAGTCTACCGGCGAGGTCGGGTTTGCTACATTAGTACAACTTTTTTGCTACACGGTCGCCGGCGAGGTCTCCGGCGAGGTCTAGACTAATTTTTATTTTTCAGGCCGAACCGTTTTCTGCTACATTGTAGCAAAAGAGGGACTAGTTGTAGCAAAAAAGGGAATTTCTGTAGCAAATTGCGGAATTTTTGATCCAAAAAGAGGACACGTGGTTGGCTGGGGACCCGGGAGACGCGTAGGGCTGCCCATAGACTTAAGCCCCCTTCTTTTCAGCTTCTTGGTCAGCTTCTCTCAGAAGCTATCCTCAACCAGCTTCTTCCAGAATCTCATCTGCCAAAATCGTTTATACTTTTAAATTGACATTGAAACTACTAGTTAAGAAGTTTGAACGAATTTTGAAAATAAGATTCTGGAAGAAGCTGGTCGAGGGTAGCTTCTGGAAAAAGCTGGCCAAGAAGCTAAAAAGAAGGAGGCCTTAAGACACGTCACGCTACTGTTTTTTATGGTGAATCCGACCAGCTACTACAACTCGAATAATAGATTTTCAAATTATTCTTATATAGCAGTATTTTTTGGATAGTACTTCTTCGCCGGCCTTTTCTAACAGTGGGCCACTAATTTTTCAACATTACCTTTTTGATCTAGGTCGGTATTTCTCTGCAGTTATTTTCACATGGATATTTTTTTTATCATAGGTAACTCCACCAGTAATTTTCGCGTTGCTCTTATCTACAGTGTTTTCCTTTTTACAATACTTTGACTAATAATTTTTTGTCATAATTTTCCGTCAGTATTTTCCTGACCGTGATTACCTATGGTAGGTCCTTTGCGGTCACTAGTTTTCTCGCTGCAATGGAAAAGACAAGTATAACTATCCAACTTTCTAATAAAGAGTATATTTGTCCCCTTGGTATTGTTAGAGATGTTAAAGTATTAATTGGAATGATTAAGTATCCTATTGATTTTATTGTGCTTGGTTGCTCCCAAGATGCATTTTTCCCTATTATATTCGATAGACCTTTCTTACATACTGTTGGTGCTGAAATTAATTTGCTAAAAGAGAAAGTGTTCATTAAATTTGCTGGTGAAAGGCTTGAGCTTAATTTTTCAAAGTTTACTGATAAACATTTAGAAAAGGAAAAACTCTCTAAAGACATAGTGGAGACTTTTGCTTCAGTGGCAACCATTTAATGAAGAATAGAAAGATGCTCTAGAACAAATACTATCTCAACAACCACAACAGTTGCAATTACACATTCCACCTTATAATCTAGGAGAATTACCACCACCCAAAGGGGATCCTAGTTTTAAACTTAAACCATTGCTTGAATATATGAAATGTGCATTCCTTGATGATAAGAAATTATATCCTGTTATTATTAGTGCTAACCTTTCAGATGAAGAAGAATCACAATTACTTGAAGTACTGAGAACTCATAGGCCAGCCATTGGCAATTCACTTAATGATTTGAAAGGTATAAGCCTAGGTTTATGCATGCATAAGATTAACTTGGAAGAAGATGCAAAGCATATTGTTGACTATCAACGTCGTCTTCATCCAAGAATGAAATAAGTGGTAAGAAAAGAGTTAGTCAAACTCATTGAGGTAGGTATTATCTATCCCATAGTTGATAGTAAATGGGTAAGTCCCGTCCACTGTGTGCCTAAAAAGGGTGGAATCACCGTGGTTCCAAATGATGAAAATGAACTTGTTTCTCAACATACCGTTACTGGTTATAAAATGTGCATTGATTATAGAAAACTTAATAAGGCAACTCATAAAGATCACTATCCTTTACCGTTCATTGATCAAATGCTTGAAAGATTATCCAAACACTCTCACTTTTGTTATTTAGATGGGTATTCAGGTTTCTCACAAATTCCGGTGCACAAGGATGATCAAGAGAAGACAACTTTCACGTGTCCCTTTTGCACATATGCTTATTGGAGAATGCCATTTGGTTTGTGCAATGCTCCTGCTACTTTTCAAAGATGCATGAATGCTATATTTGTTGATTATAGTGAGAAAAATATGGATGACTTTTCTGTGTATGGTACCTCTTTTGAAAACTGCTTGTTCAATCTTAACAAAGTTTTGCAGCGCTGTGAGGATCAACACTTAGTCCTAAATTGGGAGAAGTGACATTTCATGGTGTCAGAAGGTGTTGTTCTTGGACATCGAGTTTCAGGAAGAGGCATTAAAGTGGATCGCGCCAAGATAGAAGCAATAGAGAAGCTACCATATCCTAGGGATATAAGAGGTATAAGAAGCTTTCTTGGTCATGCTGGTTTCCATAGAAGGTTTATCAAAGACTTCTCTAAAATATCCAAGCCTCTAACAAATCTTTTGCAAAAATACATTCCATTTTCTTTTAATGACGATTGTGTATAGTCTTTTGATGTTTTAAAGAATGCTTGATTAGTGATCCTATAATTCAACCTCCTAATTGGAATTTGCCTTTTAAAATCTTGTTAATGCTAGTGACTATGCTGTAGGAGCAGTTTTAGGCCAAAGAGTGGATAAGAAACTTAATGTGATATATTATGCTAGTAAAATTCTTGATGGTGCTCAAAGAAATTATGCTACAACTGAAAAAGAATTCTTGGTTGTACTTTTTTCATGTGACAAGTTTAGACCCTGCATTGTAGACTCTAAGGTAATAGTACACACCAATCATTCTTCTATAAAATACCTAATGAACAAAAGAGATGCTAATCCTAGACTCATAAGATGGCTTCTTTTACTACAAGAATTTTTACATATAGTAGATAGGAAAGGTGAGGATAATCCGGTGGCTGATCATTTATCTAGAATGGAAAAAAAATTGGTAGATCCTATTCCTATTAATGATAGCTTTGCAAATGAACAACTAGCAAACATTAATGTATCTACTGCTAGAGTGGCTTCACCATGGTTTGCTGATTATGCTAATTTCATTGTTGGAAAGGTTATTCCACCACATTTCACACACCAACAAAGAAAGAAATTCTTTTATGATCTTAGACATTACTTTTGGGATGACCCATTTATTTATAAGAAAAGTGTAGATGGTATTATTAGACATTGTGTCCCTGAGTTTGAGCAATAGGCTATCATAAGGGACTGCCATGATAGCCCTTATGGAGGACATCATGCAGGAGACCGCACTGATGCAAAGGTATTACAATCTGGTTTTTATTGGCCTACTTTATTGAAGGATTGTGCTAATTATGTTAAAGCTTGTGAAAAATGCCAACATGTTGGAAACATTGGTAAGAGAAATGAAATGCCTATAAACTATTCACTGCCTCTTGAACCATTTGATGTATCGGGATTTGACTTTATGGGACCATTCCCCCCATCAAAAACAAAATAGGCTCATATTTTTGTTGCAGTGGATTATGTTACAAAATGGGTTGAAGCTATTCCAACAAAAAGTGTCGATCATGCCATAGCAATGAAGATGCTTAAGGACATCATCTTCCCTAGGTTTAGAGTCCCCAGGTTTTTAATTATCGATGGTGGTTCTCATTTTATTCATGGAGTATTTAGAAAAACTCTAGCTAAATATGGTGTTAATCATAGAATTGCATCTACATATTATCCTCAAACTAGTGGGAAAGTTGAACTAAGTAATAGGGAAATTAAACTCATATTCGAGAAGATAGTTAATAAAGCTAGATCTGATTGGCCAACTAAAAGTAATGATGCTTTATGGGCTTATAGAACTGCTTTTAAAAATCCTATGGGTATGTCCCCTTATAAAATGGTTTATGTAAAAGCATGTCATCTTCCTGTAGAACTAGAACATAAAGCTAGATGGGCTGTTAAACAACTCAAGTTTGATTTTAAAACTGCTGGAGATAAAATAATTCTTGACTTAACCTTATTAGATGAATGGAAAACTGAATCATATGAAAGTGCTAGACTATTTAAAGAAAAAGTAAAAATTTGGCATGCTAAGAAAATAAAAAGAAAGGAATTCAAGGTTGGAGATCAAGTAATGTTGTTCAACTCTCGTTTCATGTTTTCCGCAGGAAAGTTATCCTCAAGATGGCAGTGTCCATTAGTTGGCAGGAGGTGTACCGCTCCGGAGCCATTCGTCTTCATGGAGATTTCAATGGTAAACCTCATGTCGTTAATGGACAACGTCTTAAATATTATATTGCAGGCCAAACATTTGTTGAAAGGGTTGAAGTAATGAATCTCCAAAGTCCAGAGGCCATAATTGAAAAAATATATCCCCTGCCAGACACCAAAAGTCACCAAAAGTCAAAAAGAGGTGCATAACGATCTCGAAATATCTTCATATTTTAGGAAAGTCATTATATTGGAAAATTAATGTGTGCCGCGGAAGAATTGGACAAAACAGAGTCCCGAGGAGGGAAAGACACTAGGTGGCGTGCCCACCCCCTGGGCGCACCACCTGAGGTCTTTCCTGTTAGGAATATTCCCTAGAGGCAATCATGTATGATGATATTTCCCATTGTATTTATAAAGATATTAAGTTGTCCTTGTATAAACATTTGATGTGTATCATTGAATATGTAATTCAGTTATGGAACTATACATTCATGTTGTTTGTACTAAATATCCTTGGTCATCGAGGTTGTGCTGGACACATAACTTAGACCAATGTGAAAGTCGACTGATGACTCGGTTCCACTTGTCATGGGCATGGAGATGCTATTCCGACTTACACAGATTTGGCTAAAGAGTTTAGCGAGTCGGATTGACCCATATTGAGGTACAACGAACAAGTTGTCATTTGTATATCTCAATCAATGTAATCCTTAGACCTGAGGTTATTGCACAGTCCGAGTTGAGGATCACCGACTTAGGTTCTGTCAAACGCTGATCCGTAACTAGGCAATTATAAAGGCAGAGTTCGGGTCGACTAAGAATCAAGCTGCGTGATGTGAATAACCAAGATGGGATTTTGCCCCTCCACTTGGAGAGATATTCTCTGGGCCCTCTCGGATGATATGATTTGGAAAGCATGGCCATGCACGACTCGATTAAGTGTTTACCGAGGCGATCGACTAAGAGTTAGTCAGATGAATCACTTATCTTGGATCGAGAAGAGATTCAGACTATTTAAGGGATGACAAATATTCGCCTATAGTCTGACAAGGTATATCGTGACGCAAACGGGACTCGAACACAAGTCCCATTGGAAAGGAAAGTCGTCATGACTCTTTGGTACTTGGGAGTCGGCACGTTTTACTAGGAGCCTCTACCGACTGATCAATTCAGAGTTGGACTCCAATCGTGTCCAAGTAGCCATGAGCTTGCGGGGTCACACACTTAAAAGTGGGAGCAAGTTTGGATTAGATCTGAACAGGAAATTTGGTTGGGTTGGACCCGAGCTGGATTTGGACTGAGTCAGTGAGTCGGACTCATGGTGACTAATATTATATGGGCTTTAGTGAATATGGGCCACAAGTGAGTGGAGCCCACATTTACTCTCTATATATAGTGGGGCGCAGAAACCCAAGAGGGTGGATTGGTTAGGTCATTCCATGCGTTGGAAACCCTAGCTCCACAGCAGTTTAGCTGTCGTATCAAACCTAGCAGTTTGCCGCCGGTGCTCCTCCTTGTATGTGTTGATACCAGCAGAGGTGTTGTACGATCAGCACCAGGACGATCGTGATCGGATCGGATCTTGAGGAATGCACTGCATTCAACTGACGCGCTTCATCATTAATCCGCAACCGCGCGTCTAGTGGTAATCCTCGTGGCCTTCTACCTTAGCTAGTTCTTAGGTTCACCTCGTATGGCAATTTTTTTTGTTTTATCTCTATGTGGCCCAACAGTGGTATCAGAGCGATAGCTCCTAGTTTTAGGCTCGAGATCTCGCATATGTGATATGCGGTTGGCTGTAGATTGGATCTATGTACTTTTTTGCTCGTCGATCTATGAGATAGATCGGTTTTGTACGATGTTAATTGGATCAACTGTACTCGGGCAATAGTAGATCTGGTTTCCATGATCATACTACTGAGGTCGTGAAACGACATACCCCTATCGGTCGGTTTCTGCCATCGGGGTAAACTGTGACACATAAATCCAGAAGCGGATATCGAAGATCAAAAGATGTCGTTGCGAGTTTCACAACGTCGATCAGTAGATAGTGTATCTTTGCATAACTTGTTTTTGCAGAAAGTTGTGAGTGGTATGGTTCATGTGCATGTGATATATGTGTGTAATCCATATGTGATCTGCGAATCACGGTTTTGTCAGCCGACTGGAACCTAGGTGCTGTCATTTTATTGTATAACGACCTGCATGTCGGATTTTCTATGTAATTTACTTTACTAAGCTAGTGTAGCTATTTGGAGAACCCGGATGGCATGCAAGTCGATGTACATGTCGGCAAAATGGAGTAAGACGACAAGTGACAAGAGTTGGCACGAGTCAGATTACAGGCTTTGTGGAGATGGAGATCGCCATGAAGAGAGTCATAACATTTCACATTATAATTGCTTTATTTTGTGTTGTTGATATGTCTCTGTTTTACCTCTACTAGTCGGTAAAATTTAATCCCTCAAAGAAGGTCTAGTCAGTTTCCCGCCAGTGCACCATCACAGACATTTTTGGTAGTGGGCTCATAAAATTGAGGTGCTGCCAATTCTTTCCGACTAGGTGGCTTCAAGTCAGACTATTACAGCGGAAACACTTGGTAAGCTAGACGGGTCTATCACAATGGTTGTGGGGCTCGGTAAAAAGTCAGACGGGAGCTGGGGCATGTGATACTACCCGACCAACAGGAGTCGTATGAGATACAATTGACAAGGAGTTGTCTACCTAGATCACTTGGCGGCTAGCGGTGATGCTAAAGCTCACTAGCCGACTTGCTTATCTAGGATCCTGAATCACTAAGTAACCATCGGAGGGGTGTTGGTTCTAGTGGGAGCATAATATATTAAAGTGGTTAATATGCTTGCTCTTTTATGAATACATTTCTTAAGTGTTTTTGTATATTTTCTGTTGTAGATCATGGCACCAAGTAACAGTCACTCTCAGATATCCGGTTTTGCTTTAAGAACCATCCTTGAGAAAGATAAACTAAACGACACTAATTTTACCAACTGGTATCAAAATCTGAGAATTATTCGCAAACAATAAAAGAAGGACCATGTCCTAGACAACCCACTTCCAGATGAGCCAAATAAGAATGCGACTGTCGCTGCCACCAATGCCTACCGTCGGGCTAAGGATGAGTCCATGGATATTAGCTATCTTATGCTTGCTCACATGGAACCGGACTTGCAAAAGCAGTTCGAGAATGTTGAGGCCTACAATATGATCGAAAGCCTCAAAAGTATGTTCCAGGCTCAGGCCAAGATTGAGAGGTATCAAGTCTCTCAGGCTTTGCTGAGTTGCAAGCTTAAGGATGGTGATCCACTGAGTCTGCATGTGATCAAAATGGTTGGTTATGTGTAGTTCCTGGAGAGGCTTGGCTATCCTATTAGCGAAGAGTTCGCTACGGATATAATTTTGAACTCTCTTCCTAGTGCGTATGGTCAGTTCATTTCGAACTACCACATGCATGGTATGGATAAGAAGCTCACTGAATTGCATGGGATGCTCAAGCAGGCAGAGGCGGATCTCAAGAAGGGTGCCAGTCAAGTGTTGATGGTGCAGAATAAGGCTAAGTTCAAGAAGATTTCTTGGACTAAGAAGAAGGCTAAGTCAGAAGGAAAGAAGGCTCTGGACCCGGTCCCAAGCGCTTCCTCAGGGACTAATCCATCTACTTCAGTCGGATCCACTTGCTTCTACTACAAGGCGGATGGCCACTAGAAGAGGAATTGCAGCAAGTACTTGGCCAACAAAGCCAAGAGTGGAGGTATGACTTCCGATTCAAGTACACTTGTTTGCAATGTTATAGACATTTATCTTGCCGATGCACCTAATAGTTCTTGGGTATATGATACCGGATCAGTTATTCACATCTGTAACTCGTTGCCGGGACTGGTAAGAACTAGGAGCGTAGCAAGAGGCGAGGTTGATATTCGAGTCGTCAACAAAGCGAGAGTCGCTGCATTGGAAGTCAGCATGATGCAACTTCATTTACCTTCCGAATTCATTATGGAACTAAATAATTGTTATTATGTTCTAGTGCTCAGTCGAAACATTATTTCTGCTTCATGTTTGATGAGGCAAGGTTATGAGTCGAATATCAAGAATAATGGCTGTTCTTTGTATTTGAATGATATGTTTCATGTCTTTGCACCTGTCCAGGACGGGTTACTTATTTTGAATCTTGATGGTGAGACAGTTTATAACATAAATGTTAAAAGGTTGAAACCAAATGATCTGAATATGACTTACTTTTGGCACCGTTGGCTTGGTCATATAAGTTGGAAACGCATGAAGAAGCTCCATGATGATGGACTCATAACTTCGTTCGACTTGGAGTCGTTCGAGACATGCGAATCTTGCCTACTCGGCAAAATGACCAAGACACCTTTTGCAAAGAGTTGCAAAAGGGCGTCCGACTTATTCGGACTAGTACATAGTGATGTATGTGGACCAATGAGCACGATAGCCAGGGGTGGTTATGAGTACTTCATTACCTTCATTAATGATTTGAGTCGGTATGGATATATCTACTTGATGAAACATAAGTCGGAAGCCTTTGAAAAGTTCAAAGAATTTCAGAATGAAGTACATAATTAACTCAGCAAGAAAATAAAGTTTCTTCGGTCAGACCAAGGAGGCGAGTACATGAGCCATGAGTTTGATGACCATCTGAAAAGTTGCGGAATAGTTCCCCAACTTACTCCGCTGGGAAGACCGCATAGGAACGACATCTCAGAAAGGCAGAATCGAACCTTGTTGGACATGGTACAATCAATGATGAGTCCGACAGATCTGCCTTTGTCATTTTGGGTTTATTGTCTAGAAACTGCAACGTTCACACTAAATAGAGTACCATCAAAGTCGGTAGAGAAGACACCACATGAGATGCGGACAGGCAAGAAGCCAAGTTTGTCTTTTCTTAAGATTTGGGGTTGTGAAGCATTTGTCAAGCGACTTCAGTCGGACAAGTTTATGGCCAAGTCGAATAAGTGTATTTTCGTGTGGTATCCAAGGGAAACTTTGGGATACTACTTCTACAACCAAGAAGAGGGAAAAGTGTTTGTCACTCGGAACGGTGTCTTCCTAGAGAAAGAGTTTCTCGGTCGGGGAGTCAGTGGGAGCACGGTGCAGCTCGAAGAAATTCGAGAGGAACCGGCTAGTAGCGAGTTAGCAAAAACCTTGGAGGTTGAGCCGGTCGTGGTGGCTGAGCCGGGAGCGGCACCTGTACTATGAAGATTGGCAAGATTACGAAGTGTTCGTGATGTGTCACTATTAGACAGTGATGAGCCGGCAAATTATTCGGAAGTGATGGTGGGATCTTATTCTGAGTCATGGCTTGGAGCCATGAGATCTGAGTTAAAGTTCATGGAAGAAAATCAAGTTTGGAACTTGGTTGATCTGCCGTCGTGTGAAAATGGGTATTTAAGAATAAAACTGATATGGATGGAAATGTTTAATCTATAAAGCATTACTTGTCGCGAAGGGGTTCTGACAAGTTCAAGGAGTTGATTACGATAAGACTTTCTCGCCCATAGCGATGCTTAAATCAGTTCAGATCATGTTAGCTATAGCAGCCTATTTCGACTATGATATATGGAAGATGGATGTCAAAACGGCTTTCCTTAACGGAAATTTAACCGAGGACGTGTATATGATACAGCCCGAGGGTTTTTTCGATCCGGCTAATGCTGACAAAGTGTGCAAACTTCAGAAATACATTTATGGGTTTAAGCAAGCATCTCGGAGTTGGAATATTCACTTTGATGAGGTAGTCAAATCGTTTGGCTTCATTAAGAGTGATCATGATTCTTGTTTATACAAGAAGTTTCGTGGGAGCAAAGTAAACTTTCTAATCTTATATGTGGATGACATATTATTAATTGGAAATGATGTCCAGATGTTGCAAGAAACCAAGGAATCATTGGAAATAAGTTTCTCAATGAAAGACTTGGGTGAGGCAACATATATTCTCAGAATCTGGATCTATAGAGATAGATCAAGAAGGCTCATTGGATTGAGTCAGAGTACTTATTTGGACAAAGTGTTGAAGAAGTTCAACATGGAATCGTCTAAGAAGGGGTTCTTACCAATGTCCCATGGTGTAAAACTTAGCAAGACTTAGTGTCCTTCGACGACTGATGAGCAAAGTCAGATGAGTGTGATTTCGTATGCTTCTGCAGTCGGATCCATCATGTATGCCATGATTTGTACTAGGACAGATGTTTTCTATGCTCTAAGTGTTGTGAGAAGATACCATGCTGATCCTGGATAAATCCACTGGAAAGCGGCTAAAAATATCCTAAATTACTTGAGAAGGACTAAGGATATGTTTTTGGTTTATGGAGGTGAAGATGAACTCAGTGTAAAGGGTTACACGGATGCGAGTTATCTTACCGACTCTGATGATTCTAGTTCACAATTCGGGTATGTTTTTGTTATAAACGAAGGGGCCGTGAGCTGGAAGAGTTCCAAGCAAGAGACTATGTCTGCATCTACAACAAAGGCTGAGTATATTGCTGCCTCAGAGGCAGCAAAGGAAGCTGTTTGGATGAGGAATTTCCTCATGGATCTTGGTGGGGTTCAGGGCTCGTCCAATCCGTTAGACGTGTATTGTCACAACAATGGTGCTATTGCACAAGCCAAGGAACCTAGACAACACCAGAAGAACAAGCACATACTCATGCGGTATTATCTGATTTGCCAGTTTGTGGATCAGGGTGATATCAAGTTATGCAAGGTACACACGGATGCAAATATTGTGGATCCGTTGACAAAACCGCTACCACAGCCAAAGCATGAGGCGCACCTATGAGCTACGGGCATTAGATGCCTAGACATGTGATGTCAGAAGATTGACTCTAGTGCAAGTGGGAGACTATTAGGAATATGCCCTAGAGGCAATCATGTATGATGATATTTCCCATTGTATTCATAAAGATATTAAGTTGTCCTTGTATAAACATCTGATGGGTATCATTGAATATGTGATTCAGTTGTGGAACTATACATTCATGTTGTTTGCACTAAATATTCTTGGTCATCGAGGTTGTGCTGGACACATAACTTAGACCAATGTGAAAGTCGGCTAATGACTCGGTTCCACTTGTCATGGGCATGGAGATGCTATTACGACTTACATAGATTCGGCTAAAGAGTTTAGCGAGTCGGATTGACCCATATTGAGGTACAACGAACAAGTTGTCATTTGTATATCTCAATCAATGTAATCCTTAGACCTGAGGTTATTGCACAGTCCGAGTTGAGGATCACCGACTTAGGTTCTGCCAAACGTTGATCCGTAATTGGGCAGTTATAAAGGCAGAGTTCAGGTCGACTAAGAATCAAGCTGTGTGATGTGAATAACCAAGATGGTATTTTGCCCCTCCACTTGGAGAGATATTCTATGGGCGTGCTCGGATGATATGATTTGGAAAGCATGGCCATGCACGACTCAGTTAAGTGTTTACCGAGGCGATCGACTAAGAGTTAGTCAGATGAATCACTTATCTCGGATCGACAAGAGAGTCGGACTGTTTAAGGGATGACAAATATTCGCCTATAGTCTGACAAGGTATATCGTGAGGAAAAAGGGACTCGGACGCAAGTCCCATTGGAAAGGAAAGTCGTCATGACTATTTGGTACTTGGTAGTCGGCACGTTCTGCTAGGAGCCTCTACCGACTGATCGATTGAGAGTCGGACTCCAATCGTGTCCAAGTAGCCATGAGCCTGCGGGGTCACACACTTAAGAGCGGGAGCAACTTTGGATTAGATCTGAACTGGATATTTGGTTGGGTTGGACCCGAGCTGGATTTGGACTGAGTCAGTGAGTCGGACTCACAATGACTAATATTATATGGGCTTTAGTGAACATGGGCCACAAGTGAGTGGAGCCCACATTCACTCCATATATATAGTGTGGCGCAGAAACCCAAGAGGGTGGATCGGTTAGGTCATTCCATGCGTTGGAAACCCTAGCTCCACAGCAGTCCAGTCGTCGTATTGAACCTAGCAGTTCGCCGCTGGTGCTCCTCCTTGTACATGTGGATACCAGCAGAGGTGTTGTATGATCAGCACCAGGACGATCGTGATCAGATCAGATCTTGATGACTGCACTGCATTCAACTGATGCGCTTCATCAGTAATCCGCAACTGAGCATCTAGTGGTAATCCTCGTGGCCTTCTACCTCAGCTAGTTCTTGGGTTCACCGCATAGGGCAAAAAGTTTTGTTTTATCTCTACATGGCCCAACATTTCCCTCTTTCGAAGTCCATTTCCCCTCCGTTTCCTCATCAATGCTTTGTCTTACCCTAAAAACCATCTATATATACTCCTCTCTGCCGATCTAATCTTGCATTGAGTCTTTTTGAGCAAAACTTGTTTTCCAATCCTATTTCTTCAACTTTTAGCCATGGCAAGCTCCGGATCCAATCTTGGAGCAGATGACTCCAAGAAGAAAGTCATGGTGAATCATTAACTTAAATTTGTGGTGGCTCCCATGAAGACCTTGACCTTCAAGGAAGGGGTGCTGCTCATGGAGGAGGTTAAGGCACCCAAGATTGAAGACACCATGGAGGAGAGGCTACAAGTCCTAGAGGACACCATCTTCACATATGGTACGATGGTTGAGCGCAGCCTTGATGCTCATCACCTCATGAATCTAGATATGGATAAGAAGGTTGAGGTTTATGAAGAAAGGATCAAAGATCTGGAGGAAAAGTATGTGCATACCCTCACATAGCTGGATAGGTTCCAAGCACTCATGTGGGATGTGGAAAACCATAACTGTGAGTATGAGGATCGCTTCAAGAAGATCGCCGAGGCTGCCTCCACCAAGTTCAATGATCCTCCACTGTCCTTCTATAATGGGATGCCCTACCCTTGGAAGAACAAGGAGTGGGATGCCTACTATGAGGAGAACTACGCCAAGGAAGAAGAACCGGCAGGAAACCTCTAAGCTTGGGGGAGTTCCACCATACTTTATGCTTTCTAGTTATCATATTTGCATCTAATTCATAATAATTAGGAGGTTTTTCTTGCATCCATTAGGTATCGATTTTTCCTAAAGTTTGAAGAGCTCTTAGAGCATTATCATGCATCCTTGGTTCTTGGCTACTTTACCCAGCCGATCCTCCACGGTCTTTGTCCTTTCCTGTAGAGCTTGCACATCATTTCTAATTGCAACGGTCTGGTTAGATAAGTTTCCTATACAACTCTCATGGTTCTCCGTGATTTTAATAAGCATGTTGTTTTGCTTGGTTTGAGCTTGTATAAAGGTTCTAACAGTTTGTTCAAACGAGATATTGCCATGATTTGCTCCATATTATTATTATCATAATTGTTGTAAGGAGCTCCTGTAGGATTAGGATAATGTTTTGAGCATTAGAAGCATAATGATTTTTCCATGTAGGATTAAAAGGAGTGTGAGCTATAAAACTGACATCATTAACATCGGTAGCGATAGCATTAACTTGGGTATCTTCTTTACCTTTTACTATACTAAGCAGCTCGTCTACCTTGGATGTAAGCTCTTCATTATTTACCTCGGTGATTGAACTTACTCTCTTCGAGGTTCTTTCCAAATGACATTGGGCATGATTATTTTGCATATCATCAAGTAATTTCTTTGCAGCACTCACTTGCTTTCCCATGATTGTTCCTCCTACTGCAGTATCTAGCATAGACTTAGACATTGGGTTAAGACCATTATAAAACAAATGTAATATAAGCCATTCTTCCATCCCATGACTAGGACAGTTTATTATGGATTCTTTCATCCTTTCCCATGCAAGCGCTAGTGGCTCATGGTCTTCTTGTCTAAAACTTGTAATGTTGGACTTTAGCTGCATAGTTTTAGCTGGGGGAAAATTTTAGTCATCAACAAATTAGTACATTCCTCCCAAGATTTAATGGTGCCCTTTGGTAGAGCTAGCAACCAATCATTAGCCTTTCCTCTAAGAGAGAAAGGAAACAACCTTAATTTAATAGCATTTGGATCTACATCCTTAATACACATCATATCACAAATTTCAGTGAAAGTATTTAAGTGCAAACCTGAATCCTCCGAAGATGAGCCCCCAAATTGGCTGTGTTGAACCAATCTTAAAAGGTTAGGCTTAATTTCATAAGTTTCCGCATCAACAGCGGGTTGAGTGATAGGTGCACGAATAAAACCATCAGTGGGAGTAGCATACTCCCCAAGTCTCTTTTGAGCCATGGCTCTTATATTTTTGGTAATCTTTAAGTAATGAAAACAAATAACAAGTAACTATTTTTTTGGGTTATCAAATAGATAACAAGAAATAAACTAAAAACTAATAATAAAACGAAAAACAAGGTATCTAGTGACCTCACCAGGATAGCAAAATTGCTTCCCCGGCAACGACGCCAGAAAAAGGGTTGATACCTTCGATCAGGATTCACGGATGTAGTATAATAGCTTTTTCCCTAGAAGACCTAGGTTTAATCGAACCTTGGAAAGCAATGCTAAAAGGAAATAAAAAGGACACGTCTACAAGACTTTGTTTCTTTGTTTTACCTTATTTTACCGGACAGTTTACTTTTATAATGGGTTGAATCAATGGATGGAGATAGGTCAAGATTGAAGATCCACCTGCAGTACACATCATATGGGATAAAATATAATAATAATCATAGTCATGTGTAATGTTTGAATGGAGATAATCTCTTGTGAGCAACACATCCTAATATACTAGAGTGCGGTGACCCAACATACCACTTCATGTGTAGTACACTATAGTCGTTGACATGACATCCACAGAACACCGTTCCGTAAATATCACATCCCTTAGAGTGGTACAACAGAAACATTGCGGGTCCATATTACAAAAGTACACACATTATTATTATTACAATACCGGAAGTTCAATACTTCCAAAAGATCCAACTTACAAACCAAAATATAAGATGTTCAGCAGAAATTTAAAAGTAGCAACTCCGACTAGGAGTGGGGCTCAACAGCTTATTCTATAGAGTTTATGCTGCTCGGCTCCGTTAGTTACTACCAACTAGACACTTAAGTGGACTCGTTCTCATCGACACAATAGATGATCTCTTAGTCCACGCCTTCAACTCCTCCGGATAGATTAGGTTCCTCGTAGAACACGTCTTCTTGGCAATCGGCTGCATACATTGGCACGTCTTCGGGATCCTCAGAGTCTAAGCAAGGGATCAAAGGAAAGAATGAGTAACAGCGTTACCCAACAAGTTCATTATATGCAAGGTGGAAAGTTTGATGCTCTAACTACCACCTCGGATTATAAATCCTTGGCACTATGAAGTTTTTGTAAATCTTTCTTCAAAGGTTGATTTTATTCCGAAAAACTATGACAATCAGCCTTCACAGGTTGACCAGAACTTTCATGGAGTTCCTTTCCTGCCGCATTCGTAGCTCCTTCCCGGAAACAGGGAGTAACAAGTTACAGTTCTTACACTCTGCAGAGGTGCGTTACTTTACCCATGAGAGATCAACTCCTTGTTGCACAGCTGGGCGTACTTTCCCGTCCACAATTCCATGATGTGGGGCCTAGTAGTTGGTCCAAGCCAATCACTGCCCCCTTCGCGACCCCGCATGCCTCCTTGGTGTACACCATGCCCACATAATGAATTACGACAATGGTTTGTACAAACCGTTAGATGCCAGAACTATCATGGGACGATGAGGGTTCCCACCCATATGTTGCATATCCTCTACGAATTACCAATTAATATGCACACTACGAGGATAACATCCAGGACCTGCACATCCGGCTTCATGCGAGAGGAAGAAGATACATCTGACTTCTCTGTCCCATTCCAAATCTCATGGCTAACGCGTAATATACGGCGCTAGAATCACTAATGTCAGGGGTTATTAAGTCCCTATTTGATCATCATTATTGCAATTAGAACTCTAAGTTCTATTGCTCCATTATATCACCACTTACGATGATATCTATGATTTCTTTGTTTATGAAAATATATTTTTTATTTTATAGCATATATGATAACACACAATTTGCAAATACTTTGATAAAAACTCTTCAAAGAACATGAGAAAGTGATAAACTTGACTTGTGATGGCAAGGTAGTGAAGTCTGATGCTTGCACTGGACCTTGAGCTTCTAGTTCTACAAAAAACATCATTATTGTCTGGTAAGGACAATATTTAAAGAAGCAAAATGATTATGCAGGTAATGTAATGCATTATCTAATTATATATGCATTTTCCTTATATAAGGTGTCTTTTAATAAAGCATTTATAAATATTAGCTTTTTATAATTATTGCATATATTGAATTATTTTATTTTATTTCCCTTTTTATTTGAATTTTATTGATTTAATAATTATTTTAGGAATTATTAATTATACATTAAAATTTATTATTAAATATTTATTTAGTATTTTTCAAAAATACTATAATATTAATAAATAATGAAAGTGATTTTTATTTATTTTTATCACTTTTCAATAATTTTGTAAAATTCCATAAGGAATATATAAATTACAAAATTCTTATAAAAGTTTAAGTGTTCAAAACTTTATATTTTATTTTATTTGAATAGAGTGGATTATTGTGAATCCAACAATATTTTATTTATAATTTTTGGACTTCTATTTTATTTTCTATAATTTTATTGAGGTCAGGGGTATTTTGGTCTTTTCCATTTGATCAAAAAGATTTATTAAGCAACTTGGGCTAGCCCCTTGGGCTTATTGGGCCAGGGTGGCCCAATAGGGCAGGGTCAAAAGATAACCCTGAAGGGGTTTGGCCCACCCAGCCCACTCTGCCTCCCTTCTCTCCTCGACCTTATCCCCTCCTCCTTTGACTCGACCCCGTGGCCGGCGATCCCACCACCGTCGATTCCTGCCATCGTCGGCCGTTCTGGCCGCCGCCGTGGTGCGAGTTGGGGTTGTCAATGACGCTCGTTCATTCTATCCACTTGTATTTGACTCCGGGCTTCCCCGTGGTCAGTTCCGCTCCATTCCCGAACCCTAGGGTTCGTAAAAAATGTTGTCGCCACTGCCGCGATCCCGCCTGTGGTGGTGTGCTGGTCTCGTGCACTGCTGCGGCCGCCGTCGTGGCAAGTGAAGGTTGCAGCGCCCCTCTGGGTGCTCCCTGTGCCACCGCGGTTCGTCGGTCCCTTGTGATACCATTGTATTCTGGCACACAAGTGATTTGGTTTTGATTTCTGGGCTAAGCTTGATTATGCTTGTGATTAAATCTGATAAGATGATATGGAAGCTTTTATTAACTTTCTTGCCTATGATGTTGGTCTGAGGCTCTAGGATGTAATTCCTAGTTAGTTGGGCAATAGTTTGTTTGAAACTTATAGATTTAGAGGTGCTACTCTCTCTCTCTGAGAGATGTGCCCTGATCTGATAAGATCAAATGAAAATGATCTAAGTTGTAAAAAATAACACTGAACCCAGTGATGCTGGTCTGAGGGTTTAGTGTTTGTGGTTGAGCTTGATTTCTTATCCTTATACTTGAAATCTCTAGGATAGATGCACTCCTCTTGGGTGATTATTGAGAGATTATCTCATAAAACAGCACATGCTTTTATTTAGATATATGATGAAATCATGTGATGGTTTTATGAGGCTCACCACAGATTCTGATGTGGATGTAGTAGATTGATGATCTTGATCTTGATCTGGATCTTGATCTGCTTTTACTATGCTCCTGAGCTTGCTCTTAAGTTTGTCTGCTCCTCCTAGCTCCTGGGCTTGGCCTTGCTTTCCACCAGATCCATCCCCCTCCTTATGTCACCATCCTGGTGATGTTTGGTTTGATCTAGGTGGTTGGTTTTGGCTTCTGTTCTTGGTTTGGTTGCTATTCACCCTGGCTGTGCTGGTGTGTTGTGTAGTGGAGTGATGCACTGAGGTGCTTCTCCACGGCTGTGCTGTGGTTTTGTGATCCTGGCTGTGCTTGTGAGGTCGATAACACACCATCTGCATTCTTGTGTGTGTGCAGCTTGTGTGCCTGCTATGCACATGTGGATAGGTTCAGAAAGTTTGAACTTACTATTACCAATCTACTTTTACTCTGGCTGGTGAATTGGTCCCTTTTGGCTGTCCTTTGCATGTTGGCTTGAATTTATGAAAGATGAAATCTTTCCGATTGGTGAAACTTGCCCCTTTTTCCACATTTCTCAATGATGAGATTGTCAAGTGCATCTCACTTACAGATCTCAGAGAAATATACTAACACTGATCCTATTTTGTTTTCTATTTAATCTTTGTTTTGCAGGTACAAAGATAAAGATGAAGATTTAGTGTAGTTTTAGATATAGGATAGTTGGTAGATATATAAATGTGATTTTCTTAATCTTTTGTAATTTTTCTTTTATAATTCTTGTAATCTTTATTTGGTTCATTTGTAATAAAGATTATATATTTATTAATAAATAATATTCTTTTTGTAAATTGTGAAATTTTGAATAACTTCAGTAAGTTCATTATTTGTAACTTGTTTATGTATATAAAATGAATTTCATATACCACATTGTCTTTAGATAAGATTTAAGTTATAATACTTTTATCTTAATTAATTTTAAGATTCAAATCTTATATCAAAATTGTTTAAATTATAAAACACTCAAGTTTTAAAATCCAAACTCATTTCAAAACACACATAATTCCTTTAAGATCATATCAAAGTTTATAGCAATCCTCCTTTAAGACTAAACCTACTCTCAAAGTAAGAAAAAAAACATTGATCACTTAAGGTTTTATTTGGCGAAAATTTTACTCACATTTTCTCAAATGAATGCATGCAACAATTCATATTCCTAAATCTACCCTTCGTTAGGTCCTATATGCTGGGATGTTACAGACTTCCCCCCTTAAATTAAACTTCGTCCCGAAGTTTGTGGAGATGTACCTGAATAGTTCTGGATAAGCTTTTCTTAAATCCTCTTCCTTCTCCCATGTGGCTTCTCTCTCAGGGTGAAGTTCCCATTGTACCTTGCAATATTTGATTGCTCTGTTCCTCAATCTTTTCCAGTTTTCTTCCAGAATCTTGCAGGGCTTTTCAATATAAGTCAGGTCTGATTGTAGTTCTATCTCTTGATGTGTTATTGCATCATCTGGAACTTTCAAACATTTGAGAAGTTGTGACACATGGAAAACATTATGCACTTGAGCCAGTCTTAATGGTAACTCTAAAGCATAAGGTATAGTTCTGTTTTGACTCAGTATCTTGAATGGTCCGATGTATCTTGGACTCAATTTCCCTTTAACTCCGAATCTTTTTACTCATTTCATTGGACTTACTTTCAAATAGACCATATCTCCTACTTCTAGATGCCATGATCTTCGGCTCTGATCCGCATAACTTTTCTGCCTGCTCTGGGCTATTTTCAGTCTATCCCTGATCTTATCAATGATGTCTTGTCTCTCCTTGATATAATCTGGTGCAAATTCTTTGTTGCTTCCAGGTTCATACCAACATATTGGTGATCTACACTTCCTTCCATACATAATCTCATATGGGGCTACCTTCAGACTACTCTGATAGCTATTGTTATAAGAAAATTCTGCCAATGGTAGGTGATCTTCCCACGTTCCTCCAAAATCTAGTGCACAATCTCTCAACATGTCTTCTAGTATTTGATTAGTTATTTCAGTTTGACCTCCTGTCTTAGGATGATATGCCATGCTGAAATCTAACTTTGTACCAAGTGCTTCATGCAATTGCTTCCAAAATGCTGAAGTAAACACTGATCCCCTATCAGTTACGATCTTTTTGGGTACTCCATGCTTAATTACTATCTCTTTGACATATACTTCAACTAACTTCTCCACATTATCCTTTTGATTCATTGGAATAAAATGTGCACTCTTAGTAAGTCTGTCCACAATTACCCATATCATATCCTTCCTTTTTGGTGTCATAGGTAACCCTGTGATGAAGTCCATACCTATTTCCTCCCATTTCCATTCAGGAATTTCTAAGGGTTGTAATGGTCCTGCTGGATTTTGATGTTCATATTTCACTCTTTGACAAGTATGGCATTCAGATACATATTTAGCAATATCCCTCTTCATGTTATTCCACCAGAATAGTTTTTTCAAGTCCATATACATCTTAGTACTCCCTGGATGTATAGAATATGGGGTATCATGTGCTTCTCTAAGTATGACATTTCTTATCTCAGTCACATCTGGAACACATAGACGATCTTGGAACGATAAAGATCCATAATCTCCAAGGCGAAAAACTGATTTTTGCCCTTGAGATATCCTCCGAATTTCCTCAGCAATAAAAGGGTCTTCTTCTTGACATCTAAAAATTTCTTGCTTAAGATCATTGTCCTTCTCTGCAACTACCTGCATAGTCGCTAATCCTCCAAGAACCACTGTCCTGATGAATTGAAGTTCCAACCTTTCCAAGTCCATTTGTAATTCTTTTGGTAACTCTCTATTGATTGGCTGAATATCTACACTCTTTCTGCTTAAAGCATCTGCTACAACATTTGCTTTCCCTGGGGTGTAGTTGATTGTTAAATCATAATCCTTGATTAATTCCAACCAACGTTTCTGTCTCATATTCAATTCCTTTTGAGTGAAGAAATATTTGAGACTTTTATGGTCAGTGTATAACTCACATCTAGCTCCATAAAGAAAATGCCTCCATCCTTTCAGTGCAAAGACTACTGCTGCTAACTCTAAATCATGAGTTGGATAATTGACTTCATGTGGTTTCAATTGTCTTGAACCATAAGCAATCACTTTCCGATATTGCATTAATACACAACCCAAACCTTCTTTAGATGCATCACAATATACAGTGAAATCCTTCCCCGTTTTAGGAACTGCTAAGATTGGAGCTGTGGTTAATCTAGTCTTCAACTCTTGGAAACTTGCTTCACACTTCTCATCCCACTTGAATGGTGTATTCTTCCTTAATAATTTGGTCATTGGTCCGGCTATTATGGAGAAACCTTCAATGAATCTCCGATAATAACCAGCCATTCCTAAGAAACCTCGAATTTGTTTCACATTGGTTGGTGCAGTCCACTCAAGTACCGACTGAACTTTAGATGGATTCATAGCAATCCCATCCTTACTGATCACATGACCGAGGAATTCTACCTCATCTAACCAGAACTCACACTTACTGAACTTAGCATAAAGCTTATGTTCTCTTAAAGTCTGCAATGCTATTCTCAAATGGTCAGCATGCTCTTCCTTATCCTTGGAATATATCAGAATATCATCAATAAAGACGATGACAAACTTATCCAAATATGACATGAAAATCTTGTTCATTAGATTCATGAATATTGCCGGTGCATTGGTCAAACCAAATGGTACTACCAGATACTCATGGTGTCCATATCTTGAGACAAATGCTGTTTTTGGAACATCTTTCGGCTTGATTTTTATTTGATGGTATCCAGATCTTAAATCGATCTTTGCAAATGCTCCAGCTCCTTTCACTTGATCAAACAAATCTTGAATTCTTGGTAAAGGATACTTGTTCTTGATCATCACGTTGTTCAGATTTCTATAATCACCACACATCCGTCTTCCACCATCTCTCTTATCTACAAAGATTACTGGTGTTCCCCATGGAGATACACTTTCCTGTATAAATCCTTTTCTTATTAACTCATCAATTTGCTCCTTGAGTTCTTTCAACTCCTTGGGTCCCATTTTATATGCCTGAGCTATTGGTGCTGTACCAGGTATTAGGTTAATGGTGAACTCTATCTCCCGGTCTAGTGGCATTTCCGGTAACTCTGTTGGAAAAACATCTTGGAATTTATTAACTATAGGGATCTCTTCTAATTTAACTTACTTCATTGAATTCAACTACAGACCACCATGATATGACTATGTTTATCTGCTTGGTAAACTATCCTTGCTCCACTTGGAGTTTTGATTGAGACAGTTTTCTCCTCACAATTAATCTGAGCTCCGCGTTCCATCATCCAATCCATCCCCAGCACTACTACAATTCCCTTCAAAGGAATCACATAAAGGTCTGCGAAATATGTACAAGCACAGATCGAGATAACCTGATCTTGTTTTATGTGGCGTACAATCACATTCCCTTCTGCCGTAACTACGGTCATATGACGTTCTAACGTTGCCCTTCTAATCCCGAACTTATCACAAAATTCTTCAGAAATGAATGAATTAGTTGCACTAGTATCATATAGAACTTTGCCGGGATTGGTAAAGATATTGAGCGTACCTATTACTGCATGCTCCGAATTATCCACCTCCTCGAGGGTTGAACAGTTCAGTTTGCCGGTAGGTAGGTTTATCTTGCCATTGTTTCCTCCTTTATTGGGCTGTCCATTTCCTCCACTGGCTTGTCCTCCTACCTTGGTAGGCCATCCTCCCGGCGGTTTGCTCGGACAATCTGGCTTGATATGCCCCTTCTGGACACAACCATAACAGATCACTACATGATTTTTGCACTCCCTCTGGAAATGCCCTGGAATTCCGCAGTTGTTACAGATAACATTCCTTCTCGGATTAGATTGATTTCCACCACTGCCCTTGATATTGTTATTATTGTTGTTGTTGTTGTTGCCATAATTCCTATTCCGAGGTTTGAACTCCAGATTAGGTTTAGGTTTGCTTGCCTGAATTCTCTTGGTTTCCTTCTTGGCTCTCTTCCTCCGATCCTCTTGGACATTCTTATAGCCATCTTCAAAAGTAATGGCTTCATCCAACAACTACTGATAAGTTTGCTTATTGGCTAACCTTAGCTGCATATTCACAAATGGATTTAATCCACGCAATAAACGCTTCTTCCGCTTCTCTTCGGTGTTGAAATCCTCCTCAGCATAACGAGATAGTTGGCTAAACTCCCGGATGTACTTCATGACACTAGTATATCCTTGCGGAAGCTCCTCAAATTCTCTCCGCTTCAACTCCATGACGCTTTCCGGAACATGATATTCACGGAATCTCTGCTTGAACTCCTCCCAGGTAAACTCCCTTCCTATTTGTTGCATGGCTAACTGATTTTCCCACCAAGATGATGCAGGTCCAGTCAGCAGATGAGTTGCATACCTCAAATTTTTCCTCATCATTGCAACCCACAGTTTTCAGCTTCCTCTCTGTATCCACTAGCCAGTCTTCTGCATCCATTGTTTCAGGAAATGATGCAAAAGGTAACGGTCTTGCATTCTGGAAATCAGATAAACTCACTCCTCCACCTTCAGGTGCCCTTTGATTTGCTCGCCCCAGCAGCTCTTCCATGAACTTGTTCTGGTTCTCTTGCATCATTTGCATGCATTTCATAAAGTTCTGCTCCATTAACAGCCTCATTGGTGGTGGTGGTAATGTTCCTTGATTTACTGTATCGGCATCGGCCTTTTCCTTGGCTTCTCGCTCCATCCGCTGCTGCTCAGTTTCCATTTCTACACCCGTATCCATGACCCTCTAGTCCTAAAACATAATCGAATACTCATAATTACATCATGCACATGTGTTCTGAGCTCGACTTTACGCATAGAACTAGTCACACAATGAAGATCCAAAGAAAATCCAAATATGCATTTCACATATTATACATAATATCATAATGATACAAAGTTCTTTCAATATATACCGTATAGGTATATTCACAAAACTACCGTATCCATCTCACTACCTTATTTCTTAAAGTACAATACACAGTTCTTGATACTGTTGACTACTTGTCTCCTTCTAGTAGTAACTACGCTCATCATACATGCCTGATGTCCAACATTGATGACGTGTTGTTCGTCGCACAGTTTGTGGAACATATGGCCTTCCAGAAGGAACATACTCTATATCTGAAGTGTCAGGACTTGAGTCATTACTCAACCTGAGCGCATCGACTCCCTCCAGCTCAACTGAAAAGTCTTCAGAAATATATTCAACATTATCTCCAGCCTGCATCTCATGAGCTTCATCTCTAGAGTTGTCAACAGGATATGCAGATCCTGCTGCTCCCCAGGTGCTCTCGTGGACAAGATAACTGAATACTGGATAATGTATATTCTCTGGGTTTTGAGAAGATGTTGATGATTCAAACACTCTCTCCTCAGGATCTTCTTCTTCATCCTGATCATCTATTGACATGGTATTTCTACTTCTATTATTAGGGTTCATTCTTGCACCCATCCAACTGGACTGTCCAACATTTCTGTCAGAACCATCTGTGGATATCTGGTGTTCATGAGATCCATTATATGATCCCATCCTCCAACCATCTGAATTCTCAATAGGAAGTTCCAAGTCAGAACCATCCTCTGAGCCCTGTGGTACTGCATACCGCATATCGATAGTAGTATCATGTGTAGGTTCAGGTCTGAATAAGGATATGGTGTAAAAGATTCCGGATCTATCGGTATATCTTTAAAGATAGGTGTTGCACTACTACTTGCTTCTTTCTCTAGCTGGAATGCTAACTGCTTCCTCCTTTCCGGATCAGTTAGATCCTCTAACATGTCATTTTTGTCTTCGACAATCACTTGATGAGTCTTATAAAAAGACGCAACGAGTGTCCGGTATCTATCATAAACTTGGAAGCTAACTTAGGATCCTTCTTAACCAAAGTAAGATGATCCGGTATAGGCTCCGAGTCTATAGAATCATGAGGTATCACAGAGAATGTGCTACCTTCTAACTCCTTAGTTTTCTGCTCCCGGATATTAGCTATCGCCTCCACAACAGCAACATGATAGGATGCTAAATGACTCCTACCTTCTCCTATGGGTAGATAGTGATATAATCCAAGCTTCTCTGGAAGTTGGATACTCACACGATACTTGGATAACATTCGGCCATCAAGGTAAGTGATAGTGTTCACTGGAATTCTAGTGGGACAATTAAAGAGCTCTAAAAGTTGACGAAGTTGATCTGCAAATGATCCTTGATAATCATCAAGAGTCTCCTCTTTCCTTACCAAAGTCTATTTTGGAAACTTTGGTGCCATATCTCCGTATATCAGAAAAATAATTTTGATTAGTATCCAATGATATATTGCATCATAACAAAGAATTATCGCACTAAAATATATAACGGAATATTCTCATTAGAATACCCATTATATTACTTTTAGAGAATTCTTTATCGTTGCTAGCTTTCCTACAGGTAATACCCTTTACTAGGTTTCCAACCTATGGTCAAAGAAATTTGCTCTGATACCAACTACAGTGACCCAACATACCACTGCATGTGTAGTACACTATAGTCGTTGACATGACATCCACAGAACACCGTTCCGTAAATATCACATCCCTCAGAGTGGTACAACAGAAACATTGCGGGTCCATATTACAAAAGTACACACATTATTATTATTACAATACCGGAAGTTCAAGACTTCCAAAAGATCCAACTTACAAACCAAAATATAAGATGTTCAGCGGAAATTTAAAAGTAGCAACTCCGACTAGGAGTGGGGCTCAACAGCTTATTCTATAGAGTTTATGCTGCTCGGCTCCATTAGTTACTACCAACTAGACACTTAAGTGGACTCGTTCCCATCGACACCGTAGCGGATCTCGTAGTCCACGCCTTCAACTCCTCCGGATAGATCAGGTTCCTCGTAGAACACGTCTTCTTGGCATACAACTGCATACATTGGCACGTCTTCGGGATCCTTAGAGTCTAAGCAAGGGATCAAAGGAAAGAATGAGTAATAGCGTTACCCAACAAGTTCATTATATGCAAGGTGGGAAGTTTGATGCTCTAACTACCACCTTGGATTATAAATCCTTGGCACTATGCAGTTTTTGTAAATCTTTCTTCAAAGGTTGATTTTATTCCGAAAAACTATGACAATCAGCCTTCACAGGTTGACCAGAACTTTCATGGAGTTCCTTTCCTGCCGCGTTCGTAGCTCCTTCCCGGAACAGGGAGTAACAAGTTACTGTTCTTACACTCTGCAGAGGTGCGTTACTTTACCCATGAGAGATCAACTCCTTGTTGCACAACCGGGCGTACTTTCCCTTCCACAATTCCATGATGTGGGGCCTAGTAGTTGGTCCAAGCTAATAACTGCCCCCTTCGCGACCCCGCATGCCTCCTTGGTGTACACCATGCCCACATAATGAATTACGGCAATGGTTTGTACAAACCGTTAGATGCCAGAACTATCGTGGGACGATGAGGGTTCCCACCCATATGCTCCATATCCTCTATGAATTACCAATTAATATGCACGCTACGAGGATAACAGCCACGACCTGCACATCCGGCTTCATGCGAGAGGAAGAAGATACATCTGACTTCTCTGTCCCATTCCAAATCTCATGGCTAACGCGTAATATACGACGCTAGAATCACTGATGTCAGGGGTTATTAAATCCCTATTTGATCATCATTGTTGCAATTAGAACTCTAAGTTCTATTCCTCCATTATATCACCACTTAGGATGATATCTATGATTTCTTTGTTTATGAAAATAATATTTTCTTTCTTTTATAGCATATATGATAACACACAATTTGCAAATACTTTGATAAAAACTCTTCAAAGGACATGAGCAAGTGATGAACTTGCCTTGTGATGGCAAGGTAGTGAAGTCTGATGCTTGCACTAGACCTTAAGCTTCTAGTTCTACAAAAACATCATTATTGTCCGGTAAGGACAATATTTAAAGAAGCAAAATGATTATGCAGGTAATGTAATGCATTATCTAATTCTATATGCATTTTCCTTATGTAAGGTGCCTTTTAATAAAGCATTTATAAATAGTAGCTTTTTATAATTATTGCATATATTGAATAATTTTATTTTATTTCCCTTTTTTATTTCAATTTTATTGATTTAATAAATCTTTTAGGAATTATTAATTATACATTAAAATTTATTATTAAATATTTATTTAGTATTTTTCAAAAATACTATAATATTAATAAATAATGAAAGTGATTTTTATTTATTTTTATCACTTTTCAATAATTTTGTAAAATTCCATAAGGAATATATAAATTACAAAATTCTTATAAAAGTTTAAGTGCTCAAAACTTTATATTTTATTTTATTTGAACAGAGTGGATTATTGTGAATCCAAAAATATTTTATTTATAATTTTTGGACTTTTAATTTATTTTCTATAATTTTATTGAGGTCAGGGTTATTTTGGTCTTTTCCATTTGATCAAAAAGATTTATTAAGCAACTTGGGCTGGCCCCTTGGGCTTATTGGGCCAGGGTGGCCCAATAGGGCAGGGTCAAAAGATAACCCCGAAGGGTTTTGGCCCACCCAGCCCACTCTGCGTCCCTTCTCTCCCTCGACCTTATCCCCTCCTCCTTTGACTCGACCCCGTGGTCGGCGATGCCGCCACCGTCGATTCCTGCTGTCGTCGGCCGTTCTGGCCGCCGCCGTGGTGCAAGTTCGGGTTGTCGATGACGCTCGTTCGTTCTATCCACTTGGATTTGACTTCGGGCTTCCCCGTGGTCAGTTCCACTCCATTCCCGAACCCTAGGGTTCAGAAAAAATGCTGTCGCCGCCGCCGCGAGCCCGCCTACGGCGGTGTGCTAGTCTCGTGCGCTGCTGCGGCCGCCGCTGTGGCAGGTGCAGGTTGCAGCGCCCCTATGGGTGCTCCCTGTGCCGCCGCGGTTCGTCGGCCCCTCTGCTTCCTCTTCGATTCAACAGCGAGGACCTCGGGTAAGTTATCTCTGTGGTGTTTGTCCATGCTACTTCCATGATTAACTCTGTGTATCTGGTGGCTTTCATGTCGAGTGACTATGTGCCGTTTGAGTTCATCTCTGGATTAGAGTTCTTGCTCTGATTAGGGTTCATAACCCCCTGTTGATCATATCTAAGATGCTTTAGATCTAGTATTGTTCATAGCTGATCATGGGAAATGATTGTCTGCTGTGGTTAATGATTGATAGAGTCTTTGATGATACTAGTTGCCTGTCAGATTAATTCTAGTGGTAATCCACCATGATCCATGCTAGTGTTTCAATGAAATACTTATTTGGATTATGTTGTTGGTCTGAGAAGTTTCTCTACTGTCAAAATACTTGTACTGATAGTAGTTTCTCTCACTAGTTGCTTACTGCAATTATAATGTGGGCTTGTTTGAGATTATACACTCTGAATCAAATAATTACATGTAATGATTTTCTGTGGATGTATAAATTCATTTTAAGGGTGATTCCTGGCACTTGGCTTCAAGAAAATGATATTTATTGGTTGTCCCTTTTATATATCTGTGAAGGCTAAGTAAAGATTGGTTTTAGATCATTAAGAACTTGTCCTTGTGATACCATTGTATTCTGGCACACAAGTGATTTGGTTTTTATTTCTGGGCTAAGCTTGATTATGCTTGTGATTAAATCTTATAAGATGATATGGAAGCTTTTATTAACTTTCTTGCCTATGATGTTGGTCTGAGGCTCTAGGATGTAATTCCTAGTTAGTTGGGCAATAGTTTGTTTGAAACTTATAGATTTATAGGTGCTACTCTCTCTCTGAGAGATGTGCCCTGATCTGATAAGATCAAATGAAAATGATCTAAGTTGTAAAAAATAACACTGAACCCAGTGATGCTGGTATGAGGGTTTAGTGTTTGTGGTTGAGCTTGATTTCTTATCCTTATACTTGAAATCTCTAGGATAGATGCACTCCTCTTGGGTGATTATTGAGAGATTATCTCATAAAACATCACATGCTTTTATTTAGATATATGATGAAATCATGTGATGGTTTTATGAGGCTCACCACAGATTCTGATGTGGATGTAGTAGATTGATGATCTTGATCTTGATCTGGATCTTGATCTGCTTTTACTATGCTCCTGAGCTTGCTCTTAAGTTTGTCTGCTCCTCCTAGCTCCTGGGCTTGGCCTTGCTTTCCACCAGATCCATCCCCCTCCTTATGTCACCATCCTGGTGATGTTTGGTTTGATCTAGGTGGTTGGTTTTGGCTTCTGTTCTTGGTTTGGTTGCTGTTCACCCTGGCTGTGCTGGTGTGTTGTGTAGTGGAGTGATGCACTGAGGTGCTTCTCCATAGCTGTGCTGTGGTTTTGTGATCCTGGCTGTGCTTGTGAGGTCGACAACACACCATCTGCATGCTTGTGTGTGTGCAGCTTGTGTGCCTGCTATGCACATGTGGATAGGTTCAGAAAGTTTGAACTTACTATTACCAATCTACTTTTACCCTGGCTGGTGAATTGGTCCCTTTTGGTTGTCCTTTGCATGTTGGCTTGAATTTATGAAAGATGAAATCTTTTAGATTGGTGAAACTTGCCCCTTTTTCCACATTTCTCAATTATGAGATTGTCAAGTGCATCTCACTGACAGATCTGAGAGAAATATACTTACACTGATCCTATTTTGTTTTCTATTTAATCTTTGTTTTGCAGGTACAAAGATAAAGATGAAGATTTAGTGTAGTTTTAGATATAGGATAGTTGGTAGATATATAAATGTAATTTTCTTATTATTTTATAATTCTTGTAATCTTTATTTGGTTCATTTGTAATAAACATTATATATTTATTAATAAAGAATATTCTTTTTCTTTATTCGTTTTGTAAATTGTGAAATTTTGAATAACTTCAGAAAGTTCATTCTTTGTAACTTGTTTATGTATATAAAATGAATTTCATATACCACATTGTTTTTATATAAGATTTAAGTTATAATACTTTTCTCTTAATTAATTTTAAGATTCAAATATTATATCAAAATTATTTAAATTATAAAACACTTAAGTTTTAAAATCCAAACTCATTTCAAAACACACATAATTCCTTTAAGATCATATAAAAGTTTATAGCAATCCTCCTTTAAGACTAAACCTACTCTCAAAGTAAGAAAAAAACATTGATCACTTAAGGTTTTATTTGGCGAAAATTTTACTCACATTTTCTCAAATGAATGCATGCAACAATTCATATTCCTAAATCTACCCTTCGTTAGGTCCTATATGCTGGGATGTTACATAGAGCCCCCGTGATGCAGCGGGCATAGCAATAGTCTTTTAATCCAACCAAGTGCACACTGAAGCAACGGGCTACAAATGATTATGAAGTGTAAAACACAGATCAAAGCATTAAGTGGTGATGTTCTTGTGATCCCGAATGGGTCGCTAAGCGAAGACCGTACTACCGTTTTTTGTCACTGAGGTTCCTATGAGATCGCCGCTAGCCAAGTATCTCACCTCAAGCCTTTATCAATCTTTGGGATATTGGGCAACTACAAATCTACAGATCGAGACAAGAGACAAAGAAACAAATATGCAAATCTCAATTGTAAACAATATACAATACTCCCATGATTTGATGCACATAATTGGTGCAAGGTTTCTCCCCAACCCGTGAGGACTACTCACTCATAACGAATAGATCTAGGATAGAAAACTTTGTGCAAAATACTTAGATTGAAATCAAATATTCTTATAATGGTTGCCAAATCACAAGGAAATCTAAAGTACAAAGTACTGGCTATGGCTAATGGAGGGGATGGATGATGGAGTGGATGAACAATGGCGTGGATATCCTTTGGTGGTGTTGTGATGTAATCCGAGAATGGAGGCCCCCTGGCTGGCGGTTGGAGCCTTAAAATATATAGGCGTCTTCACAAAAGTCAAAGGGTTTGACAAGACGAAGCCGCCGCCACTTAGTACAGGCGGATGGTATGGGCGGACCTTGACCGTATCGGTGGTTGTTACGCACACTAACGCCTAGAATTTTCTTCCCAATTACTTGGTTATATGGACTTCCTAAAAATCCTGCATTATGACTCCTGATTTCGCATTAAAAGCCGTGATTTCCTGCACAACACAATTCATGTCACATCCCAAGATTTTCCAAATCTTGTAATGTGAAAAATAAATTAAACAAAAATAAATTTTGCTGAAAATCAGGGTGAAAAGAAACTTTTGTTTCTAAATAGAAACTTAAAATCCCATCTTGAACAAACTTCAATTAAAGTTCGAATCCAACAAAATCCAAATCAAGAGAAATGCATTCCTCAGTGAATTTATCTGGAAATTTAAACACTTGGAAAATAAATCCAAACCCTAAGACCTATTGGAATAAAAATCATTTCCAAGTTATCTCCAAGCCTATGGATTTGATCCATATAAAATCTTGTCAACAAACATTCACAAATGATCAAGAAAGACAAATAGAAATATTATAAAGCCACATAAATTGGTTTCACTTAAATTGGAACCATAAATAAAATCTTATGAATTTAATAAGATAAGGAAAAGTAATTCCCAAAGCTAATAAAGCACCTATCTGGAAACCCATACCAATTGGTGAGCAAATAATCCTAAAGATCTTTAAAAGGATAAATAAATATCAAATAAGATTTCACAAATTGGAATCACCAAGTTTGGATCTCTAAATAAAAAGATATGGATTTTATAAGTTAAAGAAAGAAATATTAATTAAAGAATATTTAAAGACCAAACCAAACCTTGGCCAAATCCTTAAACAAGTGGAATGAATTTAATCCAAATCCAAATAAAAATAATGGATAAAGAATTGCCAAAGTAAAATAAAATGGCATAAACCAAATCCTATTGGAATAAAGACAAATCCAAATTTTAAATGATTAATAAATCTTAACAAAAACTTTCCCAAATAATTCAAGATGAATTATTTGACACCCTTTTAAGTAAACAAAACTTACTGAAAGGTTTTGGAAGAATTTAGAAGTCAAATGGAAATTAAAGACATTATTAAATCCTATTTTGATTTAAAACAAGGGCCCTTTTTATTAATTAAAAAGACCCCAAAAGGAATAAAATAAATTTCCAAAATTAACATCAGAATGTGCTACCAATCAGTATTTAAACCTACCCAAGTTTTGGCAAAGGTTTGAATTCAAATAGGTGTTTGAATTGGTTGTTTAAAATCAAAACAGGATAAAGGAAAAGAAAAAGAAAAACAAACAGAACAAAAAAAAAATGCTAAAGGACTCAGCCCAGCCGGCCAGCCCAACAAGGCCCAACAGCCATTCCCTCTCTCTCCCGAAGAAAAACGATTCGCACCCATTTATAAACCCGCAAAGACGCTGACTAGTGGACCCTATTTCCTCTCTCTCTCTCATGCTGCCAAGCGGACCCCACCGCCAGCTCACCTCGTCGTCAACCCGCGACCAGTTCTTCCCCCGTTACTGCCGATTGATTCACGTCATCAATTCTCTTCAATCACGCAGTGATTCCGCCCCCAGACCATGCTCTCTTAATCGCCAGTATCCCCTCTACGTTTCCCCCTCAGTTCCCCACCTTAGCACGCCCCCAGGCCGCTTTGATTTTGCTTCGAAACGCCACTGCCTCCGACGCCCTCCGACGGCGATTCCGGACAAGTCTCGCCCCCCTTGCCCCCTAGCCACGACGAGCCTACTCCCCAGCCTCTAGCGCATCTCCCAGTGCCGCCCGTTCAGCTGCGCGAGCACCATAACCTCGACAACCTCTTCACCAGAACAGCGCCACCGTCTGCCATTTCTCCGGCGATGTTCCCAGGTAAAGTTTGACCGCGCCTCCCCGTCTCCTGGATGAACTCGTACTCGCTGCTTCTGTGCGCAGCTAACACACCCTTTTTCATGCCTTAGCGTGGACCGTACACTCGCCTCCGACGACGAACAGAGCCGCCAGACGCCGGCGACAACTACGGCAAGGAATCACCGGTGGTTCAGAGCGCCCCTCGCCCAGACGACCACACGTTGAGCATCGCCAACCCCTTGCGAGCACGGTGAGCCACCTCCCGACCTTCCTTGCTTCCTCTATCGCCAGGTCCGCCGCTAGCCGAGCACCGCCGCCGCGCGCCACCGTTGTCGCGCCGCCAGTTAGTGGCAAGTCGATGATAGCCGTTCGATCTCGATCTAGTGGATAGGAAAGAAAACTTAAACGAAGGGGTATGGTTTCCTCTGTGCCACACGATCCAACTTAGATCCAACGCTTCCCAGTGCTTGATCCAACTGAAGCGGTACCAGCGAATTAAAACAGGACACGTGGCTCAACTCGTTTGATTTGAAACAGAATTGTTCTATTAGATATGCCAATTTGAAAAATTCATAACTTTCAAACCACACGTCCAAATTTTGCAAACTTTATATCAATGGATTCATAAAAACAAGCCCTAGCCAACCATGCACTTTGTTTAGAAAATAGCTTCTGTTAATTTGTTTGTTTTTACAGAAACTTGTGTGTGCTTGTTAGGTTATAAAATTTGTTCCAAAATGATTTTGAGGATAAAATCTTTGGCAAATGGTGTATTTTGAACTTACGGACCATAGGAAACAAATTGTGGATTCAAAAATGTATTTGGACAAACAAAAGAATGAATCTTTGATTTAAACCATTCCTAGTCAAATAAAAATATGGTTTTATTATTAAAAATGGTTTTGGAAGAAAAACATTTGAGAAATGTTTTGGAAATAAACTCTCTGACCCTAAAAACAAGGTTATTTGGTTTGAAAACATATTTTGTTAAACCTATAGAATGTTGCCTTATTAAAAGCATTTCTTCACCACATAAAATAATGGCATGGTTTAAAAATGGTTTACGAAGAAAAATCTTATACAAATGATTTGCCACTTTATAAAATGACCATTAGGTGTTTTCAAATGTTTATGAACCATTAGAAACCACTTCTACAAATAAAACAATCTTTAGCATGCTTGCATGCATTATTTTGTTATTATTATTTTTTTGTGTTGAATTGCTTGAATGGTAGTTTGAAATATTGTTTGCTTGATTGAATTTTAGTGACTTGAAGTGTGTGAACATTGCAAAGATCAAGAAGTGAACCTATACTCTACCAAAAAGGCAAGTGATGCTTCATACTTTTGTCCCATTATTTTCACTATGCATTAGTGATATTTCTAAGTAGGACTTGCATGGAATTTTGCTAAGTATAAACCATGCTATGTGAAATCCTAGTAGATGAAACCTTAGTAGAAATTTCCTAAGTTAAGATTCCTACTACTATCATGCTTAGCTTAGCTAATAGAAAACAAGGGTGGAATATATATATTCATACTATGGAAAAACTTCTAAGTCTAAGGACTTGTGTTTTTGTTTAATAAAACAACTAAGTGAATGAATCACCTGGGTGGAATGGAAGGAATGGTTTGTGTTGAGTGGTCATGCAAGTCCAGTATGCTGGGGAAAACTTGGGCTTCACCAAGTCCAGTATACTGGGGAATACTTGATGTCTCACTTGTGGATGGCCACCCAGGAACAAAGAGATTTGAGATGTCAAATGTTGAGAAGCTTCAAGTGCAGCCACTTGGCAATATGGGCTCTGCCTGGATCATATAGGTTGCAAGAACTTAGCCAAATGGACAGTTGGTGGTAGGGGAATGATAGGTTGGAACGCGTCCATTCTGGTCTAAGGGAAGGCTTCTGAAAGATCTTGTCTTGGGAAACCAAGTCTTGTGGGGAAAGTGCACAACCTCTGCAGCGTGAAAAATCTAAGTACTTAGCTAAGTCCATGGTAATGGACAACTTGAGCATCAAGACATGGAAGCTATCAAGAATCTCATAATCCCAATTTCTAAGTTAAAAGCTTGTGGTTAAACAAGGGTTTAAGGTTCACCAATTTCTATTGGTGGTTCCTTGGGTGATTTTTGTCAAACAAAAACTTAGTGTTTTCAAATGATAAGGAAAATCTATTTTGAGCAAAGCAAGCCTAAGCTCCACTTAGCCAAATGCATATAGATGATAGACTCCACTATACTACCATAGTATCACTTGCCAATACAATTCAAATGTATTGACCCTTGTGGTTGTAACTTGTTATGTTGCAGGTTTGTTTGATATTAGTGAAGTTTGATGATTAGGATTACAAGTCTACAACAACATGTCTGCCTGTGGCACCTTGAAGATGAAGGACCCCATGCTTATAGATATTCTGCTGCAATGTAATGTAATGGCCAAATGAGCTATGTAAGATGTAATAAATTATGTTATTCCTGGTTATAAAGTTGTATTATGACCTTTGTTTCTTGATATTACATCTTAAATGTGGATGCTAGCTGTTGATCCAGGGACTAGCATTGTAAACACAGGGATCTCTACCTTATTTAAGGTTGGGAACCTTACAGATGGTATCAGAGCATTGTGTTGCCTATAGGATTGTAAGCCTAGGATTGGACAAAACCCTTAGAAAAATAGGTGTTGTATTTGTTCCAAAACTTATTTACAAACAATCTTGTAAACTCTTTCCTCAACCATTTTGGTTTTGATTCTACACCTCTTCTATTTCAAACTTGATGGACAAAGCCTTTCCATGGCCAAAGACTTCACCATGAGCAAAGGACTTCATCAACTCTAATGACTTCAACATCTTCAACTCTAATGACTTCAACATCTTCAACATTTTCACCAAGGACTTCAACCTTTGATATCACTAAGGACTACAAGTGAGACAAGAAATGCTGCTCAAAGACTTGAAGACTAAGGAAACACAACTTGGGAATCATCATCACCTTTGAAGTATTGTGACCAAGAATTTTTCCAAGGATACAAAGATCTTGTTCAAGAAGAATTAACCAAGAAGGATGGAAAGATATCAAGTGAACCATATAGGTGGACCACCATATTTAATATAGATCAAACCCACCAACTTATGTGGTGTAACAAAAATAATTTTGGTTGCCTAAAAATATGCTTGAAATTTGTTGTTTGAGTGAAATGTTTGTTTGTGATTGCTTGCACATTGCTTGTGTGAATTGTGATGTGTGTGATTAGAATTATTCCCTTAGAAACATTTTGCCTATTCTAATCCCAATCCAACCAAAACAGATGACTTCTCCAAGAGACTCCAACATCAAGGATGACAACAACAACCAAGAGAACAACATGAGAGAACAACTACTAGCAAACCAAACCCAGTTGAGCCAAGTGACAACTCAGCTTTTAGCCAACAACAATGGATTAGACCCAGCCATAGAAAGGATTTTGAAACTTCAATCCCAATTATTGCAAGGGATGGCTACTCAAATGACCAACATGGGATAAAACTCTTCCCAAGGAGTTTGTGACAACAAGGATGACAAAGATGTTATTCTAGAAGGAACCCAAGCTTGCAATATTTGTGGAGACAAGGATCAAACTTCCAAGGAGCATGAAGATCAATGCCCCAATTGTGAAGAGAAACATCCAATTGACCAATGCCCCACATTCCAAGCTACTTACTTATGTGAAGGAAACAATCATGTCCCTATACAATGCCCCATCTATTCCATAGTTGAACAAAGGAAACAAGGTGGAGTGCAAAAACTGATTGCAGACTACCATGAGAGAGCCAAGTCTACCAAGAAGGATGAAGACAAAGGAAAATCTCAGCTTGTACCTCCCAGCAACATGACCCAATTTAAAGGACCAAAAAGGAGACATATGTATTATCAAGGAGCAATAGAAGGTCAAGGAAACCAGTAGACATTCCTACCTATGAGACAACATATGAAGAACATGAATTAGAAGCACTCTTAGCTTTGGAGAAACCCAAGAAAAAGAAGGACAAAAGCCATGTGCAATGTGGTCATTGCAAAGAAATGGGACACTATGCCAGTGAATGTCCAGAGAAGCAGAAGTATAAGGAGATTAGCCAAGTGTGGTGCAACAACTGCAAAGAGCTAGGCCATTATGTAGCAACTTTCCCACAAAAGATACGTGAAGAACTCAATCTTATCATATGCTACAATTGTGGTAACCAAGGACATTATGCAAGCAACTATCCAGAAAAGATGAAGCACAAGATAAACAAGCCTATGAAGGATCTCAGCCTTGTCACATGTTTCAAGTGTGAAAACAAAGGACACTATGCAGATGTTTGCCCAGAGAGATTTCAACAGGATCCCAAGAAAGCCAATATGTAATTTAGTTGGAAATTTTTATTTTAAGGGTGGTAGTACCCTAGATGCTTTGAGCCAACTTGTAACCCCTAGCCTTCCCAAATCTCGGGACGAGATATATTTTAAGGGTGGTAGCCTGTCACATCCCAAGATTTTCCAAATCTTGTAATGTGAAAAATAAATTAAACAAAAATAAATTTTGCTGAAAATCAGGGTGAAAAGAAACTTTTGTTTCTAAATAGAAACTTAAAATCCCATCTTGAAAAAACTTTAATTAAAGTTTGAATCCAACAAAATCCAAATCAAGAGTAATGCATTCCTCAATGAATGTATCTGGAAATTTAAACACTTGGAAAATAAATCCAAACCCTAAGCCCTATTGGAATAAAAATCATTTCCATGTTATCTCCAAGCCTATGGATTTGATCCATATAAAATCTTGTCAACAAACATTCACAAATGATCAAGAAAGACAAATAGAAATATTATAAAGCCACATAAATTGATTTTACTTAAATTGGAACCATAAATAAAATCTTATGAATTTAATAAGATAAGGAAAAGTAATTCCCAAAGCTAATAAAGCACCTATCTGGAAACCCATACCAATTGGTGAGCAAATAATCCTAAAGATCTTTAAAAGGATAAATAAATATCAAATAAGATTTCACAAATTGGAATCACCAAGTTTGGATCTCTAAAAAAAAAGATATGGATTTTATAAGTTAAAGAAAGAAATATTAATTAAAGAATATTTAAAGACCAAACCAAACCTTGGACAAATCCTTAAACAAGTGGAACGAATTTAATCCAAATCCAAATAAAAATATTGGATAAAGAATTGCCAAAGTAAAATAAAATGGCATAAACCAAATCCTATTGGAATAAAGACAAATCCAAATTTTAAATGATTAATAAATCTTAACAAAAACTTTCCCAAATAATTCAAGATGAATTATTTGACACCCTTTTAAGTAAACAAAACTTACTTAAAGGTTTTGGAAGAATTTAGAAGTCAAATGGAAATTAAAGACATTATTAAATCCTATTTTGATTTAAAACAAGGGCCCTTTTTATTAATTAAAAAGACCCCAAAAGGAATAAAATAAATTTCCAAAATTAACATCAGAATGTGCTATCAATCAGTATTTAGACCTACCCAAGTTTTGGCAAAGGTTTGAATTCAAATAGGTGTTTTAATTGGTTGTTTAAAATCAAAACAGAATAAAGGAAAAGAAAAACAAACAGAAAAAAAAATGCTAAAGGACTCAGCCCAGCCGGCCAGCCCAACAAGGCCCAACAGCCATTCCCTCTCTCTCCCGAAGAAAAACGATTCGCACCCATTTATAAACCCGCAAAGACGCTGACTGGTGGACCCTATTTCCTCTCTCTCTCTCACGCTGCCAAGCGGACCCCACCGCCAGCTCACCTCGTCGTCAACCCGCGACCAGTTCTTCACCCGTTACTGCCGATTGATACGCGTCGTCAATTCTCTTCAATGACGTAGTGATTCCGCCCCCAGACCATGCTCTCTTAATCGCCAGTATCCCCTCTACGTTTCCCCCTCAGTTCCCCACCTTAGCACGCCCCCAGGCTGCTTGGATTTTGCTTCGAAACGCCACTGCCTCCGACGCCCTCCGGCGGCGATTCCGGCCAAGTCTCGCCCCCTTGCCCCCTAGCCACGACGAGCCTACTCCCCAGCCTCTGGCGCATCTCCCAGTGCCGCCCGTTCAGCTGCGCGAGCACCATAACCTCGACAACCTCTTCACCAGAATAGCGCCACCGTCTGCCATTTCTCCGGCGACGTTCCATGGTAAAGTTCGACCGCGTCTCCCCGTCTCCTAGATGCACTCGTACTCACCGCTTCTATGCGCAGCCAACACACCCTTTTTCATGCCTTAGCATGGACCATACACTCGCCTCCGACGACGAACAGAGCCGCCAGACGCCGGCGACAACTACGGCGAGGAATCACCGGTGGTTCAGAGCGCCCCTCGCCAAGACGACCACACGTTGAGCATCACCAACCCCCTGCGAGAACGGTGAGCCACCTCCCGACCTTCCTTGCTTCCTCTATCGCCAGGTCCGCCGCTAGCCGAGCACCGCCGCCGCGCGCCACCGTCGTCGCGCCGCCAGTCAGTGGCAAGTCGATGATAGCCGTTCGATCTCGATCTAGTGGATAGGAAAGCAAACTTAAACGAAGGGGTATGGTTGCCTCTGTGCCACATGATCCAACTTAGATCCAACGCTTCCCAGTGCTTGATCCAACTGAAGCGGTACCAGCGAATTAAAACATGACACGTGGCTCAACTCGTTTGATTTGAAACAGAATTGTTCTATTAGATATGCTAATTTGAAAAATTCATAACTTTCAAACCACACGTCCAAATTTTGCAAACTTTATATCAATGGATTCAGAAAAACAAGCCCTAGCCAACCATGCACTTTGTTTAGACAATAGCTTCTGTAAATTTGTTTGTTTTTACAAAAACTTGTGTGTGCTTGTTTAGGTTATAAAATTTGTTCCAAAATGATTTAGAGGATAAAATCTTTGGCAAATGGTGTATTTTGAACTTACTGACCATAAGAAACAAATTGTGGATTCAAAAATGTATTTGGACAAACAAAAGAATGAATCTTTGATTTAAACCATTCCTAGTCAAATAAAAATATGGTTTGATTATTAAAAATGGTTTTGGAAGAAAAACCTTTGAGAAATGTTTTGGAAATAAACTCTCTGGCCCTAAAAACAAGGTTATTTGGTTTGAAAACATATTGTCACATCCCAAGATTTTCCAAATCTTGTTATGTCAACAATAAATGAATAAAATAAAAACTTTGTTGATTTTCAGGGTGAGAAGAAACTTTTTGATTCCAATTGGAAACCTTTAAACCAATTTGATAAAAGAAATCCTAAAGGGATTTGAAAAGATAAACAATTAATAAAGAAAATATTAAATATGTGAAATTACTATTTTTGGATCTTTTAATAAAAAGATTTGGTTTTCAAAAGCAAAGGTAAAATTATAAATAAGGATTATTTTATAAAGCCAAATTAAACCTTGGCCAAGCTTTTGAATTAAAATATTTTGTTTTGATTAAAAGAGTAAAGGTTTATTAAACAAAATAATGAGAGTTTATTAATAAAACAATTTTCTTAAAGTAAAGGTTTTTCCCATTTTAAATAAACATTAAAACTTGTTATTTTATTATAAATTTTCCAAGTATTTTATATTTTCAAATAAAACCTACTGATATGATTTTGGTACTATTTTAGTTTTCAAATAGAGTTTTAAATAAATCAAATCCTATTTGATTTAATCACTAAGGACTATTTTAATTAATTAATAAATGGATCCTAAAAAGAATAAAAATATTATGTTGTTTTGGACTTTGGATTTCTGTTGGTTAACAGAACTAAAATAAATACAAAGCTTAAGTTTGAATCCATTTGTTTGAATTGTTTGATCGAAATTCAAAACAGGAAATCAATTAGAAAAAGAAAAAGACATTCAGAACAAAAAAAGGGATCAGACCAAGCCCAACCCATCTAGCCCAACAGCCCAGTCGCAACCCAATTTCCCCCCTCTCTGCGAAACGTTTTCCACCGAAAAACCCACCCGCAGAGTCACTGAACACTCGACCCACTCCCTCTTCCTCTCTCTCGCAGACAGCGCAGCCCCACGCCACCTCAACGTCGTCTTCACCGCGGCAATTCCTCCTCGCCGTTTCCTGCCATTGATGCCGCGATTGAATTCGCTTCAATGCCTCGCCTTAACCTCGCCGCGACCACGCCCCCTTAAACGCCTCCCTCTTCTCCCCATTTGCCCTCTGCTTCCAGCTCCTCTGCGCCCCAGGGCTACTCTAATTGGTCGTTGCAACCACACCAACTCCGACAAGGTTCTGCTCAAATTCCGGCGAAGCCAGACAACCCCACTGCCCCTGGAGCACACGAGCTCGCTCCTCACCTCCTGGCGCATCTCCCCGTGCCACTCATTCGCTCGCGGGCGCTCCGCAACGTCGACTTCGTCTTCTACTAAGCGCCGCCGCGTCTATTTCTTTATCCGGCGACCCCCTGGTAAGTCTCGACCACCCCGGTACCTCCTATTGATGCTCACATCATCAGCAGCTCAACCCGCGTCTAACTGTGCCCCTGCCTTGCCTCGGCGCGACCTGCATCCCCATCCTCGATGACCTCCAGAACCGCCTGACGCCGCCATCGTCTCCGGCGAGCAATCCCCTCCGCTCCAGCGCGCCCCTCGCTAGAGCAGCACCACCTAGAGCTTCGCCTCGACCACGCGAACGCTGTAAGCCATTTTCCCCTCTCCCTTGCTTCCTAGAATCACCGCGAGGCCACCGCCAGAGCGCTCCGCCGCTTGCCGGCGCGCAGCGCCGCCAAACCTTGACCTAGCGTCTAAGACTGTTAGATGTAAATCCTGCGGCTAGGAATAGATTTAGACGAAGGGGTATGAGCGCATCTGAGCCGTATGATTTAAATGAGATCCAGCGATCCAGAGAGCTCAATCCACCCGAAGCGGTATCAACCAGTAATATCTCGCCGTGTGGCACTAGTCGATTTAAAACAAATTTTGGAGTCAGATTGATATGCAAATTTGTAAACCTCATAACTTTTGATCCACACGTCCAAAATTTGCAAATTTTATATCAATGGATTCAGAAAAACAAGCCCTAGCCAACCATGCACTTTTTTAGTAAAAAGTTTCTGTTAAATTGTGTGTTTTTGCAGAAACTTGTGTATGCTTGTTTAGGACATAAAATTTATTCCAAAATGATTTTGGGGTTGAAATCTTTGCAAAATGGTTTGTTGTGAACCTACTGACCTTAGGAACCAACTTATGGATTTAAAAATGTATTTTGTGAAGATTTGGATTGAATAATTGAATTAGCTCATTTCTAGTCAAATAAAAATATTGATTTTGATATGGAAATGATTTTTGAGAAAAACCTTTGGAAAATGTTTTGATTCAAACCTACTAACCCTAAACACCAAGTTTTGTGAATTAACAACTTATTTGGTGAACAATATAAAATTGTTGCTTTGCTAAAAACATTTTCCACCACATGAAATAATGATTTGATTTAAAAATGGTTTATAGATAAACCCTTTTGCAAATGACTTTGCCACTTTAGTAAATGACCCCTTTTTGAACTTTATAATGTTTAGAGCCTAGTAGAAACCACCTTTGAAAATAAAACCATCTTTTGCATGCTTGCATGCATGACCTTGTTTCTATTATTTTATGTGTGTTAAATTGTTTGAATATTAGTTGGAATGCTAGTTGAATCTATGTTTGCTTGATTGATTTGTAGTGAAGTTAGAAGAGTGTGATATTAACAAGATCAAGAAGTGAACCAACATCCTCTACCAAAAAGGCAAGTGACACTATCATACAAGTCCTATTATTTTCATTACACTTAGTGGATTTTTGAAACATGCATGATAAGGTCTACTATATTTTGCTATGCTAAATCCTAATAGGATACCCTTATATATTCCTTAGTGAAAACAATGTAGTTGTAAAATGCTTAGCCATGCTATATATATTGAGATGAGATACATGTTGAGATTATGAGAAGTATTGCAAAGACTTGTGTTTTATATAATAAAACAAGTACTCAATGAACCACCTAGGTGGACAAAGATACTCAAGTTTTGGACAAGGTGGAAACAAAAGGATCCATGTTTATATGGCAATCTCTTTTTGTATGTGCACCAAAAGAAAACCACCGAGGGACTTAGAGATTGAACATGTTTCTCGTACAGTGGCTTCCGTTTACAGCCACATGCTAAATGGGCACTGCCTTAGTCAACTACATTGGGAAGACCCATGCATTAGCCCCTTCAGGTTAACTGGAATGAGGGAACTAGGAACCCTACATTGGTGCCTAAAGGCAAGCTAGCATTGTGTATTGGGAGGACCCTATGGAAAGACTTCGTCACAATCTCAATCTGCCAGTACTCCATCTTGGTGAGTACTTATCCAGCGGCCACTGGTGGCAACAAGATGAGATTGTGTCATGTGGGTAAAGTGTACAACTTCTGCAGAAGATAATAAAAATCTAAGTACTTAGCCGTGTCCCCGGTTATGGACAATACTGAGCAACTAAGGCCTGAAGCTATGGGAAATCTCGACATTCCAATTTCTAAAAGTAAAACTTGAAAGTGACAACAAGAGACTTGAAACACTTGGGGTTTACTAAGGAGTTCAAAAAGATTTGACAAGCGATCAAAACTATTTTGAAAAGATAGGATAAATTATTGCTTTCTGCAAATGAGCCTAAAACCCTACTAAGCCAAATATGCATGTAATGATAGGATCCACTTATTTCTACATAGTAGTGAAACTTGCCAATACAATTCAAATGTATTGACCCTTGTGGCTGTAACTTGTAATGTTGCAGGTTTATTTGGTGTTAGTGAAGTTTATTGATTAGGATTACAAGTCTACAACCAACATGTTTGCTTGTGGCACTTTGAAGATGAAGGACCCCATGCTTATAGATATTCTGCTGCAATGTAATGTAATAGCCAAATGAGCTATGTAAGATGTAATAAAATTATGTTATTACTGGTTATAAAGTTGTATTATGACCTTTGTTTCTTGATATTACATCTTAACTGTGGATGCTAGCTATTGATCCAGGGACTAGCATTGCAATCACATGGATCCTTTTCCCTTTATAAATGAGGGATCTTACAGATGGTATCAGAGCATTGTGTTGCCTGTAGGATTTGTAAACCTAGGATTGGACAAAAACCCTTAGAAAAATAGGAGTTGTATTTGTTCCAAAAACTTATTTACAAACCATCTTGTAAACTCTTTCCTCAAACCATTTTGGTTATTGATTCTACATCTCTTATATTTCAACTTGATGGATAAAGCCTACCCCTTGGCCAAAGACTTCACCATGTGCAAAGGACTTCTTCAACACTAATGACTTCAACATCTTCAACTCTAATGACTTCAACATGTTCAGCGTTTTCACCAAGGACTTCAATCTTGGGTATCACTAAGAACAAATGAGACAAGAAATCTTGCTCAAGATTTGGAGACTAAGGAAACACAACTTAGAAGGAGCCATCATCACCTTTGAAGTTTTGTGACCAAGAATTTTCCCAAGGAAACCATGATCTCATGTAAGAAGAATCAACCAAGAAAGATGGAAGGATCTCAAGTGAACCATATCGATGGACCCCCATATTAAGTATAGATCAAACACACCAACTTATGTGGTGTAACAAAAAAATATTTTTGTTGCCTAAAAAATGTGCTTGAACTTTGTTGTTTGAGTGAAATGTTTGTTTGTGATTGCTTGCACTTTGCTTGTGTGAATTGTGATGTGTGTGATTAGAATCCTTACTTAGAAATCTTTTGCCTATTCTAATCTCAATTCAACCCAAACAGATGACTACCCCAAGAGACTCCAACATCAAGATTGACGACAACAAAAAAAACCAAGAGGACAACATGAGAGAACTCATAGCAACCCAAAACCAGTTGAACCAAATGACAGCTCAATTCATAGCCAACACCAGTGGGGAAGATCCAACCCTACAAAAGTTTTTGGAAACCCAAGCCCAAATGTTGCATAAGGTGACAAACCAAATGATCAACATAGAAAGCAAATCTTTGAAAGGAGTTTGTGACAACAAAGATGACAAAGATGTTATTCTAGAAGGAACCAAAGCTTGCAATATTTATGGAGACAAGGATCACACTTCCAAGGAGCATGGAGATCAATGCCCCAACTGTGAAGAGAAACATCCAGTTGGCCAATGTCCCACCTCTCAAGCTACTTGTTACCTATGTGAAGGAAATAATCATGTCCCTATCAAATTCCCCATCTATTCCATAGTTGAACAAAGGAAACAAGGTGGAGTGCAACAGCTGATTGCAAACTATCAAGAGGGATCCAGGTCTACCAAGAAGGATGAGGACAAAGGAAAATCTCCACTTGTACCTCCATGCAATACAACCCAATTTAAAGGACCAAAGAAGAGGCATATGAATTATCCAAGGAGCAATAGAAGGTAAAAGAAACTAGTAGACATTCCTACCTATGAGATAACATATGAAGAACATGAACTAGAGGCACTCCTAGCTTTGGAGAAACCCAAGAAAAAGAAGGACAAAAGCCATGTGCAATGTAATCATTGTAAAGAAATGGGACACTATGCTAGTGAATGTCCAGAGAAACAGAAGTATAAGGAGATTGGCCAAGTATGGTGCAACAACTGCAAAGAGCTAGGCCATTATGCAGCAACCTGTCCACAAGAGATACGTGAAGAACTCAAACTTATCACATGTTACAATTGTGGTAACCAAGGACATTATGCAAGCAACTGTCCAGAAAAGATGAAGCACAAGATAAACAAGCCTATGAAGGATCTCAGCCTTGTCACATGTTTCAAGTGTGGAAACAAGGGACATTATGCAGATGTTTGCCGAGAGGAGTTTTCCCAAGACCCCAAGGAGGCCAAAATGTAATTTAGTTGGAAATTTTTTAAGGGTGGTATTACCCTAGATGCTTGAGCCTACTTGTAACCCTAGCCTTCCCAAATCTCGGGACAAGATTTATTTTAAGGGTGGTAGCCTGTCACATCCCAAGATTTTCCAAATCTTGTTATGTGAAAAATAAATGAATAAAATAAAAACTTTGTTGATTTTCAGGGTGAGAAGAAACTTTTTGATTCCAATTGGAAACCTTCAAACCTATTTGATCAAACAAATCCTAAAGGGATTTGAAAAGATAAACAATTAATAAACAAAATATTAAATATGTGAAATTACTATTTTTGGATCTTTTAATAAAAAGATTTGGTTTTCAAAAGCAAAGGTAAAATTATAAATAAGGATTATTTTATAAAGCCAAATTAAACCTTGGCCAAGCTTTTGAATTAAAATATTTTGTTTTGATTAAAAGAGTAAAGGTTTATTTAAATAAAATAATGAGAGTTTATTAATAAACCAATTTTGTTAAAGTAAAGGTTTTTCCCATTTTAAATAAACACTAAAACTTGTTATTTTATTATAAATTTTCCAAGTATTTTATATTTTCAAATAAAACCTACTGAAATGATTTTGGTACTATTTTAGTTTTCAAATAGAGTTTTAAATAAATCAAATCCTATTTGATTTAATAACTAAGGACTATTTTAATTAATTAATAAATGGATCCTAGAAAGAATACAAATATTATGTTGTTTTGGACTTTGGATTTGTGTTGGTTAACAGAACTAAAATCAATACAAAGCTTAAGTTTGAATCCATTTGTTTGAATTGTTTGATTGAAATTCAAAACAGGAAATCAATTAGAAAAAGAAAAAGACATTCAGAACAAAAAAAAGGGATCAGACCAAGCCCAACCCATCTAGCCCAACAGCCCAGTCGCAGCCCAATTTCCCCCCTCTCTGCGAAACGTTTTCCACCGAAAAACCTACCCGCAGAGTCATTGAACGCTCGACCCCACTCCCTCTTCCTCTCTGTCGCAGACAGCGCGGCCCCACGCCACCTCAGCGTCGTCTTCACCGCGGCAATTCCTCCTCGCCGTTTCCTACCATTGATGCCGCGATTGAATTCGCTTCAATGCCTCGCCTTAATATCGCCGCGACCACACCCCCTTAAACGCCTCCCTCTTCTCCCCATTTGCCCTCTGCTTCCAGCTCCTCTGCGCCCCAGGGCTACTCTAATTGGTCGCTGCAACCACACGAACTCCGACAAGGTTCTGCTCAAATTCCGGCAAAGCCAGACAACCCCACTTCCCCTGGAGCACACGAGCTCGCTCCTCACCTCCTGGCGCATCTCCCCGTGCCACTCATTTGCTCGCGGGTGCTCCGCAACGTCGACTTCGTCATCTACTGAGCGTCGCCGCGTCTGTTTCTTTATCCGGCGACCCCCTGGTAAGTCTCGACCACCCCGGTACCTCCTATTGATGCTCACATCGTCATCAGCTCAACCCGCGTCTAACTGTGCCCCTGCCTTGCCTCGGCGCGACCTGCAGACCCATCCTCGACGACCTCCAGAACCGCCTGACGCCGCCATCGTCTCCGGCGAGCAATCCCCTCCGCTCTAGTGCGCCCCTCGCTAGACCAGCACCACCTCGAGCTTCGCCTCGACCATGCGAACACTGTAAGCCATTTTCCCCTCTCCCTTGCTTCCTAGAATCACCGCGACGCCACCGCCAGAGCGTGCTCCGCCGCTCGCCGCCGCGCAGCGCCGCCAAACCTTGACCTAGCGTCTGTGACCGTTAGATGTAAATCCTGCGGCTAGGAATAGATTTAGACGAAGGGGTATGAGCGCATCTGAGCCGTATGATTTAAATGAGATCCAGCGGTCCAGAGAGCTCAATCCACCCGAAGCGGTATCAACCAGTAATATCTCGCCGCGTGGCACTAGTCGATTTAAAACAAATTTTGGAATCAGATTGATATGCACATTTGTAAACCTCATAACTTTTGATCCACACGTCCAAAATTTGCAAATTTTATATCAATGGATTCAGAAAAACAAGCCCTAGCCAACCATGCACTTTGTTTAGTAAAAAGTTTCTGTTAAATTGTGTGTTTTTTGCAGAAACTTGTGTATGCTTGTTTAGGACATAAAATTTATTCCAAAATGATTTTGGGGTTGAAATCTTTGAAAAATGGTTTGTTGTGAACCTACTGACCTTAGGAACCAACTTATGGATTTAAAAATGTATTTTGTGAAGATTTGGATTGAATAATTGAATTAGCTCATTTCTAGTCAAATAGAAATATCGATTTTGATATGGAAATGATTTTTGAGAAAAACCTTTGGAAAATGTCTTGATTCAAACCTACTGACCCTAAACACCAAGTTTTGTGAATTAACAACTTATTTGGTGAACAATATAAAATTGTTGCTTTGCTAAAAACATTTTCCACCACATGAAATAATGATTTGATTTAAAAATGGTTTATAGATAAAACCCATTTGCAAATGACTTTGACACTTTAGTAAATGAACCCTTTTTGAACTTTATAATGTTTAGAGCCTAGTAGAAACCACCTTTGCAAATAAAACCATCTTTTGCATGCTTGCATGCATGACCTTGTTTCTATTATTTTATGTGTGTTAAATTGTTTGAATATTAGTTGGAATGCTAGTTGAATCTATGTTTGCTTGATTGATTTGTAGTGAAGTTAGAAGAGTGTGATATTAGCAAGATCAGGAAGTGAACCAACATCCTCTACCAAAAAGGCAAGTGACACTATCATCCAAGTCCTATTATTTTCATTACACTTAGTGGATTTTTGAAACATGCATGATAAGGTCTACTATATTTTGCTATGCTAAATCCTAATAGGATACCCTTATATATTCCTTAGTGAAAACAATGTAGTTGTAAAATGCTTAGACATGCTATATATATTGAGATGAGATACATGTTGAGATTATGAGAAGTATTGCAAAGACTTGTGTTTTATATAATAAAACAAGTACTCAATGAACCACCTGGGTGGACAAAGATACTCAAGTTTTGGACAAGGTGGCAACAAAAGGATCCATGTTTATATGGCAATCTCTTTTTGTATGTGCACCAAAAGAAAACCACCCAGGGACTTAGAGATTGAACATGTTTCTCGTACAGTGGCTTCCGTGTACAGCCACATGCTAAATGGGCACTGGCTTAGTCAACTACATTGGGAAGACACATGCATTGGCCCCTTCAAGTTGACTAGAATGAGGGAACTAGGAACCCTACATTGGTGCCTGAAGGCAAGCTAGCATTGTGTATTGGGAGGACCCTATGGAAAGACTTCGTCACAATCTCAATCTGCCAGTACTCCATCTTGGTGAGTACTTATCCAGCGGCCACTGGTGGCAACAAGATGAGATTGTGTCATGTGGGTAAAGTGTACAACTTCTGCAGAAGATAACAAAAATCTATGTACTTAGCCGTGTCTCCGGTTATGGACAATACTGAGCAACTAAGGCCTGAAGCTATGGGAAATCTCGACATTCCAATTTCTAAAAGTAAATCTTGAAAGTGACAACAAGAGACTTGAAACACTTGGGGTTTACCAAGGAGTTCAGAAAGATTTGACAAGAGATCAATACTATTTTGAAAAGATAGGATAAATTATTTCTTTCTGTAAATGAGCCTAAAACCCTACTTAGCCAAATATGCATGTAATGATAGGATCCACTTATTTCTACATAGTAGTGAAACTTGCCAATACAATTCAAATGTATTGACCCTTGTGGCTGTAACTTGTAATGTTGCAGGTTTGTTTGGTGTTAGTGAAGTTTATTGATTAGGATTACAAGTCTACAACCAACATGTTTGCCTATGGCACTTTGAAGATGAAGGACCCCATGCTTATAGATATTATGCTGCAATGTAATGTAATAGCCAAATGAGCTATGTAAGATGTAATAAAATTATGTTATTCCTGGTTATAAATTTGTATTATGACCTTTGTTTCTTGATATTACATCTTAACTGTGGATGCTAGCTATTGATCCAGGGACTAGCATTGCAATCACAGGGATCCTTTTCCTTTATAAAGGAGGGATCTTACACATATTTTGTTAAACCTATAGAATATTGCCTTATTAAAAGCATTTCTTCACCACATAAAATAATGGCATGGTTTAAAAATGGTTTACGAAGAAAAATCTTATACAAATGATTTGCCACTTTATAAAATGACCATTAGGTGTTTTCAAATGTTTATGAACCATTAGAAACCACTTCTCCAAATAAAACAATCTTTAGCATGCTTGCATGCATTATTTTGTTATTATTATTTTTTGTGTTGAATTGCTTGAATGGTAGTTTGAAATATTGTTTGCTTGATTGAATTGTAGTGACTTGAAGTGTGTGAACATTGCAAAGATCAAGAAGTGAACCTATACTCTACCAAAAAGGCAAGTGATGCTTCATACTTTTGTCCCATTATTTTCACTATGCATTAGTGATATTTCTAAGTAGGACTTGCATGGAAGTTTGCTAAGTATAAACCATGCTATGGGAAATCCTAGTAGATGAAACCTTAGTAGAAATTTCCTAAGTTAAGATTCCTACTACTATCATGCTTAGCTTAGCTAATAGAAAACAAGGGTGGAATATATATATTCATACTATGGAAAAACTTCTAAGTCTAAGGACTTGTGTTTTTGTTTAATAAAACAACTAAGTGAATGAATCACCTGGGTGGAATGGAAGGAATGGTTTGTGTTGAGTGGTCATGCAAGTCCAGTATGCTGGGGAAAACTTGGGCTTCACCAAGTCCAGTATACTGGGGAATACTTGATGTCTCACTTGTGGATGGCCACCCAGGAACAAAGAGATTTGAGATGTCAAATGTTGAGAAGCTTCAAGTACAGCCACTTGGCAATATGGGCTCTGCCTGGATCATATAGGTTGCAAGAACTTAGCCAAATGGACAGTTGGTGGTAGGGGAATGATAGGTTGGAACGCGTCCATTCTGGTCTAAGGGAAGGCTTCTGAAAGATCTTGTCTTGGGAAACCAAGTCTTGTGGGGAAAGTGCACAACCTCTACAGAGTGAAAAATCTAAGTACTTAGCTAAGTCCATGGTAATGGACAACTTGAGCATCAAGACATGGAAGCTATCAAGAATCTCATAATCCCAATTTCTAAGTTAAAAGCTTGTGGTTAAACAAGGGTTTAAGGTTCACCAATTTCTATTGGTGGTTTCTTGGGTGATTTTTGTCAAACAAAAACTTAGTGTTTTCAAATGATAAGAAAAATCTATTTTGAGCAAAGCAAGCGTAAGCTCCACTTAGCCAAATGCATATAGATGATAGACTCCACTATACTACCATAATATCACTTGCCAATACAATTCAAATGTATTGACCCTTGTGGTTGTACCTTGTTATGTTGCAGGTTTGTTTGATATTAGTGAAGTTTGATGATTAGGATTACAAGTCTACAACCAACATGTCTGCCTGTGGCACCTTGAAGATGAAGGACCCCATGCTTATAGATATTCTGCTGCAATGTAATGTAATAGCCAAATGAGCTATGTAAGATGTAATAAATTATGTTATTCCTGCTTATAAAGTTGTATTATGTCCTTTGTTTCTTGATATTACATCTTAACTGTGGATGCTAGCTATTGATCCAGGGACTAGCATTGTAAACACATGGATCTCTACCTTATTAAAGGTTGGGAACCTTACAGATGGTATCAGAGCATTGTGTTGCCTGTAGGATTGTAAGCCTAGGATTGGACAAAACACTTAGAAAAATAGGAGTTGTATTTGTTCCAAAACTTATTTACAAACAATCTTGTAAACTCTTTCCTCAACCATTTTGCTTTTGATTCTACACCTCTTCTATTTCAAACTTGATGGACAAAGCCTTTCCATGGCCAAAGACTTCACCATGAGCAAAGGACTTCATCAACTCTAATGACTTCAACATCTTCAACTCTAATGACTTCAACATCTTCAATATTTTCACCAAGGACTTCAACCTTGGATATCACTAAGGACTACAAGTGAGACAAGAAATGCTGCTCATAGACTTGAAGACTAAGGAAACACAACTTGGAAATCATCATCACCTTTGAAGTATTGTGACCAAGAATTTTTCCAAGGATACAAAGATCTTGTTCAAGAAGAATCAACCAACAAGGATGGAAAGATCTCAAGTGAACCATATAGGTGGACCACCATATTTAATATAGATCAAACCCACCAACTTATGTGGTGTAACAAAAATAATTTTGGTTGCCTAAAAATATGATTGAAATTTGTTGTTTGAGTGAAATGTTTGTTTGTGATTGCTTGCACATTGCTTGTGTGAATTGTGATGTGTGTGATTAGAATTATTCCCTTAGAAACATTTTGCCTATTCTAATCCCAATCCAACCCAAACATATGACTTCTCCAAGAGACTCCAACATCAAGGATGACAACAACAACAACCAAGAGAACAACATGAGAGAACAACTACTAGCAAACCAAACCCAGTTGAGCCAAGTGATAACTCAGCTTTTAGCCAACAACAATGGATTAGACCCAGCCATACAAAGGATTTTGAAACTTCAATCCCAATTGTTGCAAGGGATGGCTACTCAAATGACCAACATGGGAGAAAACTCTTCCCAAGGAGTTTGTGAAAACAAGGATGACAAAGATGTTATTCTAGAAGGAACCCAAGCTTGCAATATGTGTGGAGACAAGGATCACACTTCCAAGGAGCATGAAGATCAATGCCCCAATTGTGAAGAGAAACATCCAATTGACCAATGCCCCACATCCCAAGCTACTTGTTACTTATGTGAAGGAAACAATCATGTCCCTATACAATGCCCCATCTATTCCATAGTTGAACAAAGGAAACAAGGTGGAGTGCAAAAACTGATTGCAGACTACCATGAGAGAGCCAAGTCTACCAAGAAGGATGAAGACAAAGGAAAATCTCAGCTTGTACCTCCCAGCAACATGACCCAATTTAAAGGACCAAAAAGGATACATATGTATTATCCAAGGAGCAATAGAAGATCAAGGAAACTAGTAGACATTCCTACCTATGAGATAACATATGAAGAACATGAATTAGAAGCACTCTTAGCTTTGGAGAAACCCAAGAAAAAGAAGGACAAAAGCCATGTGCAATGTGGTCATTACAAAGAAATGGGACACTATGCCAGTGAATGTCCAGAGAAGCAGAAGTATAAGGAGATTAGCCAAGTGTGGTGCAACAACTTCAAAGAGCTAGGCCATTATGTAGCAACTTGCCCACAAAAGATATGTGATGAACTCAATCTTATCACATGCTACAATTGTGGTAACCAAGGACATTATGCAAGCAACTGTCCAGAAAAGATGAAGCACAAGATAAACAAGCCTATGAAGGATCTCAGCCTTGTCACATGTTTCAAGTGTGGAAACAAAGGACACTATGCAGATGTTTGCCCAGAGAGATTTCAACAGGATCCCAAGAAAGACAATATGTAATTTAGTTGGAAATTTTTATTTTAAGGGTGGTAGTACCCTAGATGCTTTGAGCCAACTTGTAACCCCTAGCCTTCCCAAATCTCGGGACGAGATTTATTTTAAGGGTGGTAGCCTGTCACATCCCAAGATTTTCCAAATCTTGTAATGTGAAAAATAAATTAAACAAAAATAAATTTTGCTGAAAATCAGGGTGAAAAGAAACTTTTGTTTCTAAATAGAAACTTAAAATCCCATCTTGAACAAACTTTAATTAAAGTTTGAATCCAACAAAATCCAAATCAAGAGAAATGCATTCCTCAATGAATGTATCTGGAAATTTAAACACTTGGAAAATAAATCCAAACCCTAAGCCCTATTGGAATAAAAATCATTTCCAAGTTATCTCCAAGCCTATGGATTTGATCCATATAAAATCTTGTCAAAAAACATTCACAAATGATCAAGAAAGACAAATAGAAATATTATAAAGCCACATAAATTGGTTTCACTTAAATTGGAACCATAAATAAAATCTTGTGAATTTAATAAGATAAGGAAAAGTAATTCCCAAAGCTAATAAAGCACCTATCTAGAAACCCATACCAATTGGTGATCAAATAATCCTAAAGATCTTTAAAAGGATAAATAAATATCAAATAAGATTTCACAAATTGGAATCACCAAGTTTGGATCTCTAAATAAAAAGATATGGATTTTATAAGTTAAAGAATGAAATATTAATTAAAGAATATTTAAAGACCAAACCAAACCTTGGCCAAATCCTTAAACAAGTGGAATGAATTTAATCCAAATCCAAATAAAAATATTGGATAAAGAATTGCCAAAGTAAAATAAAGTGGCATAAACCAAATCCTATTGGAATAAAGACAAATCCAAATTTTAAATGATTAATAAATCTTAACAAAAACTTTCCCAAATAATTCAAGATGAATTATTTGACACCCTTTTAAGTAAACAAAACTTACTGAAAGGTTTTGGAAGAATTTAGAAGTCAAATGGAAATTAAAGACATTATTAAATCCTATTTTGATTTAAAACAAGGTCCCTTTTTATTAATTAAAAAGACCCCAAAAAAAATAAAATAAATTTCCAAAATTAACATCAGAATGTGCTACCAATCAGTATTTAAACCTACCCAAGTTTTGGCAAAGGTTTGAATTCAAATAGGTGTTTTAATTGGTTGTTTAAAATCAAAACAGAATAAAGGAAAAGAAAAAGAAAAACAAACTGAACAAAAAAAATGCTAAAGGACTCAGCCCAGCCGGACAGCCCAACAAGGCCCAATAGCCATTCCCTCTCTCTCCCGAAGAAAAACGATTCGCACCCATTTATAAACCCGCAAAGACGCTGACTGGTGGACCCTATTTCCTCTCTCTCTCACGCTGCCAAGCGGACCCCACCGCCAGCTCACCTCGTCGTCAACCCGCGACCAGTTCTTCCCCCATTACTGCCGATTGATTTGCGTTCTCAATTCTCTTCAATGACGTAGTGATTCCACCCCCAGACCATGCTCTCTTAATCGCCAGTATCCCCTCTACGTTTCCCCCTCAGTTCCCCACCTTAGCACGCCCCCAGGCCGCTTTGATTTTGCTTCGAAACGCCACTGCCTCCGACGCCCTCCGGCGGCGATTCCGGCCAAGTCTCGCCCCCCTTGCCCCCTAGCCACGACGAGCCTACTCCCCAGCCTCTGGCGCATCTCCTAGTGCCGCCCGTTCAGCTGCGCGAGCACCATAACCTCGACAACCTCTTCACTAGAACAGTGCCACCGTCTGCCATTTCTCCGGCGACGTTCCCAGGTAAAGTTCGACCGCGCCTCCCCGTCTCCTAGATGCACTCGTACTCGCCACTTCTGTGCACAACTAACGCACCCTTTTTCATGCCTTAGCATGGACCGTACACTCGCCTCCGACGACGAACAGAGCCGCCAGACGCCGGCGACAACTACGGCGAGGAATCACCGGTGGTTCAGAGCGCCCCTCGCCAAGACGAACACACGTTGAGCATCGCCAACCCCTGCGAGAATGGTGAGCCACCTCCTGACCTTCCTTGCTTCCTCTATCGCCAGGTCCGCCGCTAGCCGAGCACCGCCGCCGCGCGCCACCGTCGTCGCGCCGCCAGTTAGTGGCAAGTCGATGATAGCCGTTCGATCTCGATCTAGTGGATAGGAAAGAAAACTTAAACGAAGGGGTATGGTTGCCTCTGTGCCACACGATCCAACTTAGATCCAACGCTTCCCAGTGCTTGATCCAACTGAAGCGGTACCAGCGAATTAAAACATGACACGTGGCTCAACTCGTTTGATTTGAAACAGAATTGTTCTATTAGATATGCCAATTTGAAAAATTCATAACTTTCAAACCACACGTACAAATTTTGCAAACTTTATATCAATGGATTCAAAAAAACAAGCCCTAGCCAACCATGCACTTTGTTTAGAAAATAGCTTCTGTTAATTTGTTTGTTTTTACAGAAACTTGTGTGTGCTTGTTTAGGTTATAAAATTTGTTCCAAAATGATTTTGAGGATAAAATCTTTGGCAAATGGTGTATTTTGAACTTACTAACCATAGAAAACAAATTGTGGATTCAAAAATGTATTTGGAGAAACAAAAGAATGAATCTTTAATTTAAACCATTCCTAGTCAAATAAAAATATGGTTCGATTATTAAAAATGGTTTTGGAAGAAAAACCTTTGAGAAATGTTTTGGAAATAAACTTTCTGACCCTAAAAACAAGGTTATTTGGTTTGAAAACATATTGTCACATCCCAAGATTTTCCAAATCTTGTTATGTGAACAATAAATGAATAAAATAAAAACTTTGTTGATTTTCAGGGTGAGAAGAAACTTTTTGATTCCAATTGGAAACCTTCAAACCTATTTGATCAAACAAATACTAAAGGGATTTGAAAAGATAAACAATTAATAAAGAAAATATTAAATATGTGAAATTACTAATTTTGGATCTTTTAATAAAATGATTTGGTTTTCAAAAGCAAAGGTAAAATTATAAATAAGGATTATTTTATAAAGCCAAATTAAACCTTGGCCAAGCTTTTGAATTAAAATATTTTGTTTTGATTAAAAGAGTAAAGGTTTATTTAAATAAAATAATGAGAGTTTATTAATAAACCAATTTTGTTAAAGTAAAGGTTTTTCCCATTTTAAATAAACATTAAATCTTGTCATTTTATTATAAATTTTCCAAGTATTTTATATTTTCAAATAAAACCTACTGAAATGATTTTGGTACTATTTTAGTTTTCAAATAGAGTTTTAAATAAATCAAATCCTATTTGATTTAATAACTAAGGACTATTTTAATTAATTAATAAATGGATCCTGAAAAGAATAAAAATATTATGTTGTTTTGGACTTTGGATTTGTGTTGGTTAACAGAACTAAAATCAATACAAAGCTTAAGTTTGAATCCATTTGTTTGAATTGTTTGATTGAAATTCCAAACAGGAAATCAATTAGAAAAAGAAAAAGACATTCAGAACAAAAAAAGGGATCCCACTCTAGCCCAACAGCCCAGTCGCAGCCCAGTTTCCCCCTTCTCTGCGAAACGTTTTCCACCGAAAAACCCACTCCTAGAGTCACTGAACGCTCGACCCCACTCCCTCTTCCTCTCTCTCGCAGACAGCGCGGCCCCACGCCACCTCAGCGTTGTCTTCACCGTGGCAATTCCTCCTCGCCGTTTCCTGCCATTGATGCCGTGATTGAACTTCAATGCCTCGCCTTAATCTTGCCGCGACCATGCCCCCTTAAACGCCTCCCTCTTCTCCCCATTTTCCCTCTGCTTCCAGCTCCTCTCCGCCCCAGGGCTACTCTAATTGGTCGCTGTAACCACACCAACTCCGACAAGGTTCTGCTCAAATTCCGGCGAAGCCAGACAACCCCACTGCCCCTGGAGCACACGAGCTCCCTCCTCACCTCCTGGCGCATCTCCCCGTGCCACTCATTCGCTCGCGGGCGCTCCGCAACGTCGACTTCGTCATCTACTGAGCGCTGCCGCGTCTGTTTCTTTATCCGGCGACCCCCTGGTAAGTCTCGACCACCCCGGTACCTCCTATTGATGCTCACATCATCAGCAGCTCAACCTGCATCTAACTGTGCCCCTGCCTTGCCTCGGTGCGACCTGCAGCCCCATCCTCGACGACCTCCAGAACCGCCTGACGCCGCCATCGTCTCCGGCGAGCAATCCCCTCCGCTCCAGCGCGCCCCTCGCCAGACCAGCACCACCTCGAGCTTCACCTCAACCACGCGAACGCTGTAAGCCATTTTACCCTCTCCCTTGCTTCCTAGAATCACCGCGACGCCACCGCCAGAGCGTGCTCCACCGCTCGCCGCCACGCAGCGCCGCTAAACCTTGACCCAGCGTCTGTGACCGTTAGATGTAAATCCTGCGGCTAGGAATAGATTTAGACGAAGGGGTATGAGCGCATCTGAGCCGTATGATTTAAATGAGATCTAGCGGTCCAGAGAGCTCAATCCACCCGAAGCGGTATCAGCCAGTAATATCTCGCCGCGTGGCACTAGTCGATTTAAAACAAATTTTGGAATCAGATTGATATGCAAATTTGTAAACCTCATAACTTTTGATCCACACATCCAAAATTTGCAAATTTTATATCAATGGATTCAGAAAAACAAGACCTAGCCAACCATGCACTTTGTTTAGTAAAAAGTTTCTGTTAAATTGTGTGTTTTTGCAGAAACTTGTGTATGCTTGTTTAAGACATAAAATTTATTCCAAAATGATTTTGGGGTTGAAATCTTTGCAAAATGGTTTGTTGTGAACCTACTGACCTTAGGAACCAACTTATGGATTTAAAAATGTATATTGTGAAGATTTGGATTGAATAATTGAATTAGCTCATTTTTAGTCAAATACAAATATTGAGTTTGATATGGAAATGATTTTTGAGAATAACCTTTGGAAAATGTTTTGATCCAAACCTACTGACCCTAAACACCAAGTTTTGTGAATTAACAACTTATTTGGTGAACAATATAAAATTGTTGCTTTGCTAAAAACATTTTCCACCACATAAAATAATGATTTGATTTAAAAATGGTTTATAGATAAAACCCTTTTGCAAATGACTTTGCCACTTTAGTAAATGACCCCTTTTTGAACTTTATAATGTTTAGAGCCTAGTAGAAACCACCTTTGCAAATAAAACCATCTTTTGCATGCTTGCATGCATGACCTTGTTTCTATTATTTTATGTGTGTTAAATTGTTTGAATATTAGTTGGAATGCTAGTTGAATCTATGTTTGCTTGATTGATTTGTAGTGAAGTTAGAAGAGTGTGATATTAGCAATATCAAGAAGTGAACCAACATCCTCTACCAAAAAGGCAAGTGACACTATCATCCAAGTCCTATTATTTTCATTACACTTAGTGGATTTTTGAAACATGCATGATAAGGTCTACTATATTTTGCTATGCTAAATCCTAATAGGATACCCTTATATATTCCTTAGTGAAAACAATGTAGTTGTAAAATGCTTAGCCATGCTATATATATTGAGATGAGATACATGTTGAGATTATGAGAAGTATTGCAAAGACTTGTGTTTTATATAATAAAACAAGTACTCAATGAACCACCTGGGTGAAAAAAGATACTCAAGTTTTGGACAAGGTGGCAACAAAAGGATCCATGTTTATATGGAAATCTCTTTTTGTATGTGCACCAAAAGAAAACCACCTAGGGACTTAGAGATTGAACATGTTTCTCGTACAGTGGCTTCCGTGTACAGCCACATGCTAAATGGGCACTGGCTTAGACAACTACATTGGGAAGACCCATGCATTGGAACCCTACATTGGTGCCTGAAGGCAAGCTAGAATTGTGTATTGGGAGGACCCTATGGAAAGACTTCGTCACAATCTCAATCTGCCAGTACTCCATCTTGGTGAGTACTTATCCAGCGGCCACTGGTGGCAACAAGATGAGATTGTGTCATGTGGGTAAAATGTACAACTTCTGCAGAAGATAATAAAAATCTAAGTACTTAGCCGTGTCCCCGGTTATGGACAATACTGAGCAACTAAGGCCTGAAGCTATGGGAAATCTTGACATTCCAATTTCTAAAAGTAAAACTTGAAAGTGACAACAAGAGACTTGAAACACTTGGGGTTTACCAAGGAGTTCAGAAAGATTTGACGAGAGATCAAAACTATTTTGAAAAGATAGGATAAATTATTGCTTTCTACAAATGAGCCTAAAACCCTACTTAGCCAAATATGCATGTAATGATAGGATCCACTTATTTCTACATAGTAGTGAAACTTGCCAATACAATTCAAATGTATTGACCCTTGTGGCTGTAACTTGTAATGTTGCAGGTTTGTTTGGTGTTAGTGAAGTTTATTGATTAGGATTACAAGTCTACAACCAACATGTTTGCCTCTGGCACTTTGAAGATGAAGGGCCCCATGCTTATAGATATTCTGCTACAATGTAATGTAATAGCCAAATGAGCTATGTAAGATGTAATAAAATTATGTTATTCCTGGTTATAAAGTTGTATTATGACCTTTGTTTCTTGATATTACATCTTAATTGTGGATGCTAGCTATTGATCCAGGGACTAGCATTGCAATCACAGGGATCCTTTTCCTTTATAAAGGAGGGATCTTACAGATGGTATCAGAGAATTGTGTTTCCTGTAGGATTTGTAAACCTAGGATTGGACAAAAACCCTTAGAAAAATAGGAGTTGTATTTTTTCCAAAAACTTATTTACAAACCATCTTGTAAACTCTTTCCTCAAACCATTTTGGTTATTGATTCTACATCTCTTCTATTTCAACTTGATGGATAAAGCCTACCCCTTGGCCAAAAACTTCACCATGTGCAAAGGACTTCTTCAACTCTAATGACTTCAACATCTTCAACTCTAATGACTTCAACATCTTCAGCGTTTTCACCAAGGACTTCAATCTTGGGTATCACTAAGGACAAATGAGACAAGAAATCTTGCTCAAGATTTGGAGACTAAGGAAACACAACTTAGAAGGAGCCATCATCACCTTTGAAGTTTTGTGACCAAGAATTTTCCCAAGGAAACCATGATCTCATGTAAGAAGAATCAACCAAGAAAGATGGAAGGATCTCAAGTGAACCATATAGATGGACCCCCATATTAAGTATAGATCAAACACACCAACTTATGTGGTGTAACAAAAAAATATTTTTGTTGCCTAAAAATGTGCTTGAACTTTGTTGTTTGAGTGAAATGTTTGTTTGTGATTGCTTGCACTTTGCTTGTGTGAATTGTGATGTGTGTGATTAGAATCCTTACTTAGAAATCTTTTGCCTATTCTAATCTCAATTCAACCCAAACAGATGACTACCCCAAGAGACTCCAACATCAAGATTGATGACAACAAAAACAACCAAGAGGACAACATGAGAGAACTCATAGCAACCCAAAACCAGTTGAACCAAATGACAGCTCAATTCATAGCCAACACCAGTGGGGAAGATCCAACCCTGCAAAAGTTTTTGGAAACCCAAGCCCAAATGTTGCATAAGGTGACAGACCAAATGATCAACATAGAAAGCAACTCTTCCAAAGGAGTTTGTGACAACAAAGATGACAAAGATGTTATTCTAGAAGGAACCCAAGCTTGCAATATTTGTGGAGACAAGGATCACACTTCCAAGGAGCATGGAGATCAATGCCCCAACTGTGAAGAGAAACATCTAGTTGGCCAATGTCCCACCTCTCAAGCTACTTGTTACCTATGTGAAGGAAATAATCATGTCCCTATCCAATGCCCCATCTATTCCATAGTTGAACAAAGGAAACAAGGTGGAGTGCAACAACTGATTGCAAACTATCAAGAGGGATCCAGGTCTACCAAGAAGGATGAGGACAAAGGAAAATCTCCACTTGTACCTCCATGCAATACAACCCAATTTAAAGGACCAAAGAAGAGGCATATGAATTATCCAAGGAGCAATAGAAGGTCAAAGAAACCAGTAGACATTCCTACCTATGAGATAACATATGAAGAACATGAACTAGAGGCACTCCTAGCTTTGGAGAAACCCAAGAAAAAGAAGGACAAAAGCCATGTGCAATGTAATCATTGTAAAGAAATGGGACACTATGCCAGTGAATGTCCAGAGAAACAGAAGTATAAGGAGATTGGCCAAGTATGGTGCAACAACTGCAAAGAGCTAGGCCATTATGCAACAACCTGTCCACAAGAGATACGTGAAGAACTCAAACTTATCACATGTTACAATTGTGGTAACCAAGGACATTATGCAAGCAACTGTCCAGAAAAGATGAAGCACAAGATAAACAAGCCTATGAAGGATCTCAGCCTTGTCACATGTTTCAAGTGTGGAAACAAGGGACACTATGCAGATGTTTGCCGAGAGGAGTTTTCCCAAGACCCCAAGCATGCCAAAATGTAATTTAGTTGGAAATTTTTTAAGGGTGGTAGTACCCTAGATGCTTGAGCCTACTTGTAACCCTAGCCTTCCCAAATCTCGGGACGAGATTTATTTTAAGGGTGGTAGCCTGTCACATCCCAAGATTTTCCAAATCTTGTTATGTGAAAAATAAATGAATAAAATAAAAACTTTGTTGATTTTCAGGGTGAGAAGAAACTTTTTGATTCCAATTGGAAACCTTCAAACCTATTTGATCAAACAAATCCTAAAGGGATTTGAAAAGATAAACAATTAATAAAGAAAATATTAAATATGTGAAATTACTATTTTTGGATCTTTTAATAAAAAGATTTGGTTTTCAAAAGCAAAGGTAAAATTATAAATAAGGATTATTTTATAAAGACAAATTAAACCTTGGCCAAGCTTTTTAATTAAAATATTTTGTTTTGATTAAAAGAGTAAAGGTTTATTTAAATAAAATAATGAGAGTTTATTAATAAACCAATTTTGTTAAAGTAAAGGTTTTTCCCATTTTAAATAAACACTAAAACTTGTTATTTTATTATAAATTTTCCAAGTATTTTATATTTTTAAATAAAACCTACTGAAATGATTTTGGTACTATTTTAGTTTTCAAATAGAGTTTTAAATAAATCAAATCCTATTTGATTTAATAACTAAGGACTATTTTAATTAATTAATAAATGGATCCTAAAAAGAATAAAAATATTATGTTGTTTTCGACTTTGGATTTGTGTTGGTTAACAGAACTAAAATCAATACAAAGCTTAAGTTTGAATCCATTTATTTGAATTGTTTGATTGAAATTCAAAACAGGAAATCAATTAGAAAAAGAAAAAGACATTCAGAACAAAAAAAAGGGATCAGACCAAGCCCAACCCATCTAGCCCAACAGCCCAGTCGCAGCCCAATTTCCCCCCTCTCTGCGAAACGTTTTCCACCGAAAAACGCACCCGCAGAGTCACTGAACGCTCGACCCCACTCCCTCTTCCTCTCTCACGTAGACAACGCGGCCCCACGCCACCTCAGCGTCGTCTTCACCGCGGCAATTCCTCCTCGCCGTTTCCTCCCATTGATGCCATGATTGAATTCGCTTCAATGCCTCGCCTTAATCTCATCGCGACCACGTCCCCTTAAACGCCTCCCTCTTCTCCCCATTTGCCCTCTGCTTCCAGCTCCTCTCCGCCCCAGGGCTACACTAATTGGTCGCTGCAACCACACCAACTCCGACAAGGTTCTGCTCAAATTCCGGCGAAGCCAGACAACCCCACTGCCCCTGGAGCACACGAGCTCGCTCCTCACCTCCTGGCGCATCTCCCCGTGCCACTCATTCGCTCGCGGGCGCTCCGCAACGTCGACTTCGTCATCTACTGAGCACCGCCGCGTCTGTTTCTTTATCCGGCGACCCCCTGGTAAGTCTCGACCACCCCGGTACCTCCTATTGATGGTCACATCGTCAGCAGCTCAACCCGCGTCTAATTGTGCCCCTGCCTTGCCTCGGCGCGACCTGCAGCCCCGTCCTCGACGACCTCTAGAACCGCCTGACGCCGCCATCGTCTCCGGCGAGCAATCCCCTCCGCTCCAGCGCGCCCCTCGCCAGACCAGCACCACCTCGAGCTTCGCCTCGACCACGCGAACGATGTAAGCCATTTTCCCCTCTCCCTTTCTTCCTAGAATCACCGCTACACCACCGCTAGAGCGTGCTCCGCCGCTCGCCGCCGCGCAGCGCCGGCAAACCTTGACCCAGCGTCTGTGACCATTAGATGTAAATCCTGCGGCTAGGAATAGATTTAGACGAAGGGGTATGAGCGCATCTGAGCCGTATGATTTAAATGAGATCTAGCGGTCCAGAGAGCTCAATCCACCCGAAGCGGTATCAGCCAGTAATATCTCGCCGCGTGGCACTAGTCGATTTAAAACAAATTTTGGAATCAGATTGATATGCAAATTTGTAAACCTCATAACTTTTGATCCACACATCCAAAATTTGCAAATTTTATATCAATGGATTCAGAAAAACAAGACCTAGCCAACCATGCACTTTGTTTAGTAAAAAGTTTCTGTTAAATTGTGTGTTTTTGCAGAAACTTGTGTATGCTTGTTTAAGACATAAAATTTATTCCAAAATGATTTTGGGGTTGAAATCTTTGCAAAATGGTTTGTTGTGAACCTACTGACCTTAGGAACCAACTTATGGATTTAAAAATGTATTTTGTGAAGATTTGGATTGAATAATTGAATTAGCTCATTTTTAGTCAAATACAAATATTGAGTTTGATATGGAAATGATTTTTGAGAATAACCTTTGGAAAATGTTTTGATTCAAACCTACTGACCCTAAACACCAAGTTTTGTGAATTAACAACTTATTTGGTGAACAATATAAAATTGTTGCTTTGCTAAAAACATTTTCCACCACATAAAATAATGATTTGATTTAAAAATGGTTTATAGATAAAACCCTTTTGCAAATGACTTTGCCACTTTAGTAAATGACCCCTTTTTGAACTTTATAATGTTTAGAGCCTAGTAGAAACCACCTTTGCAAATAAAACCATCTTTTGCATGCTTGCATGCATGACCTTGTTTCTATTATTTTATGTGTGTTAAATTGTTTGAATATTAGTTGGAATGCTAGTTGAATCTATGTTTGCTTGATTGATTTGTAGTGAAGTTAGAAGAGTGTGATATTAGCAAGATCAGGAAGTGAACCAACATCCTCTACCAAAAAGGCAAGTGACACTATCATCCAAGTCCTATTATTTTCATTACACTTAGTGGATTTTTGAAACATGCATGATAAGGTCTACCATATTTTGCTATGCTAAATCCTAAGAGGATACCCTTATATATTCCTTAGTGAAAACAATGTAGTTGTAAAATGCTTAGACATGCTATATATATTGAGATGAGATACATGTTGAGATTATGAGAAGTATTGCAAAGACTTGTGTTTTATATAATAAAACAAGTACTCAATGAACCACCTGGGTGAAAAAAGATACTCAAGTTTTGGACAAGGTGGCAACAAAAGGATCCATGTTTATATGGCAATCTCTTTTTGTATGTGCACCAAAAGAAAACCACCCAGGGACTTAGAGATTGAACATGTTTCTCGTACAGTGGCTTCCGTGTACAGCCACATGCTAAATGGGCACTGGCTTAGTCAACTACATTGGGAAGACCCATGCATTGGCCCCTTCAAGTTAACTGGAATGAGGGAACTAGGAACCCTACATTGGTGCCTGAAGGCAAGCTAGCATTGTGTATTGGGAGGACCCTATGGAAAGACTTCGTCACAATCTCAATCTGCCAGTACTCCATCCTGGTGAGTACTTATCCAGCGGCCACTGGTGGCAACAAGATGAGATTGTGTCATGTGGGCAAAGTGTACAACTTCTGCAGAAGATAATAAAAATCTAAGTACTTAGCCGTGTCCCAGGTTATGGACAATACTGAGCAACTAAGGCCTGAAGCTATGGGAAATCTCGACATTCCAATTTCTAAAAGTAAAACTTGAAAGTGACAACAAGAGACTTGAAACACTTGGGGTTTACCAAGGAGTTCAGAAAGATTTGACAAGAGATCAAAACTATTTTGAAAAGATAGGATAAATTATTTCTTTCTGCAAATGAGCCTAAAACCCTACTTAGCCAAATATGCATGTAATGATAGGATCCATTTATTTCTACATAGTAGTGAAACTTACCAATACAATTCAAATGTATTGACCCTTGTGGCTGTAACTTGTAATGTTGCAGGTTTGTTTGGTGTTAGTGAAGTTTATTGATTAGGATTACAAGTCTACAACCAACATGTTTGCCTATGGCACTTTGAAGATGAAGGACCCCATGCTTATAGATATTATGGTGCAATGTAATGTAATAGCCAAATGAGCTATGTAAGATGTAATAAAATTATGTTATTCCTGGTTATAAAGTTGTATTATGACCTTTGTTTCTTGATATTACATCTTAACTGTGGATGCTATCTATTGATCCAGGGACTAGCATTGCAATCACAGGGATCCTTTTCCTTTATAAAGGAGGGATCTTACACATATTTTGTTAAACCTGTAGAATGTTGCCTTATTAAAAGCATTTCTTCACCACATAAAATAATGGCATGGTTTAAAAATGGTTTACGAAGAAAAATCTTATACAAATGATTTGCCACTTTATAAAATGACCATTAGGTGTTTTCAAATGTTTATGAACCATTAGAAACCACTTCTCCAAATAAAACAATCTTTAGCATGCTTGCATGCATTATTTTGTTATTATTATTTTTTGTGTTGAATTGCTTGAATGGTAGTTTGAAATATTGTTTGCTTGATTGAATTGTAGTGACTTGAAGTGTGTGAACATTGCAAAGATCAAGAAGTGAACCTATACTCTACCAAAAAGGCAAGTGATGCTTCATACTTTTGTCCCATTATTTTCACTATGCATTAGTGATATTTCTAAGTAGGACTTGCATGGAAGTTTGCTAAGTATAAACCATGCTATGGGAAATCCTAGTAGATGAAACCTTAGTAGAAATTTCCTAAGTTAAGATTCCTACTACTATCATGCTTAGCTTAGCTAATAGAAAACAAGGGTGGAATATATATATTCATACTATGGAAAAACTTCTAAGTCTAAGGACTTGTGTTTTTGTTTAATAAAACAACTAAGTGAATGAATCACCTGGGTGGAATGGAAGGAATGGTTTGTGTTGAGTGGTCATGCAAGTCCAGTATGCTGGGGAAAACTTGGGCTTCACCAAGTCCAGTATACTGGGGAATACTTGATGTCTCACTTGTGGATGGCCACCCAGGAACAAAGAGATTTGAGATGTCAAATGTTGAGAAGCTTCAAGTGCAGCCACTTTGCAATATGGGATCTGCCTGGATCATATAGGTTGCAAGAACTTAGCCAAATGGACAGTTGGTGGTAGGGGAATGATAGGTTGGAACACGTCCATTCTGGTCTAAGGGAAGGCTTCTGAAAGATCTTGTCTTGGGAAACCAAGTCTTGTGGGGAAAGTGCACAACCTCTGCAGAGTGAAAAATCTAAGTACTTAGCCAAGTCCATGGTAATGGACAACTTGAGCATCAAGACATGGAAGCTATCAAGAATCTCATCATCCCAATTTCTAAGTTAAAATCTTGTGGTTAAACAAGGGTTTAAGGTTCACCAATTTCTATTGGTGGTTCCTTGGGTGATTTTTGTCAAACAAAAACTTAGTGTTTTCAAATGATAAGGAAAATCTATTTTGAGCAAAGCAAGCCTAAGCTCCACTTAGCCAAATGCATATAGATGATAGACTCCACTATACTACCATAGTATCACTTGCCAATACAATTCAAATGTATTGACCCTTGTGGCTGTAACTTGTTATGTTGCAGGTTTGTCTGATATTAGTGAAGTTTAATGATTAGGATTACAAGTCTACAACCAACATGTCTGCCTGTGGCACCTTGAAGATGAAGGACCCCATGCTTATAGATATTCTGCTGCAATGTAATGTAATAGCCAAATGAGCTATGTAAGATGTAATAAATTATGTTATTCCTGGTTATAAAGTTGTATTACGACCTTTGTTTCTTGATATTACATCTTAACTGTGGATGTTAGCTATTGATCCAGGGACTAGCATTGTAAACACAGGGATCTCTACCTTATTAAAGGTTGGGAACCTTACAGATGGTATCAGAGCATTGTGTTGCCTGTAGGATTGTAAGCCTAGGATTGGACAAAACCCTTAGAAAAATTGAGTTGTATTTGTTCCAAAACTTATTTACAAACAATCTTGTAAACTCTTTCCTCAACCATTTTGGTTTTGATTCTACACCTCTTCTATTTCAAATTTGATGGACAAAGCCTTTCCATGGCCAAAGACTTCACCATGAGCAAAGGACTTCATCAACTCTAATGACTTCAACATCTTCAACTCTAATGACTTCAACATCTTCAACATTTTCACCAAGGACTTCAACCTTGGATATCACTAAGGACTACAAGTGAGATAAGAAATGCTGCTCAAAGACTTGAAGACTAAGGAAACACAACTTGGGAATCATCATCACCTTTGAAGTATTGTGACCAAGAATTTTTCCAAGGATACAAAGATCTTGTTCAAGAAGAATCAACCAAGAAGGATGGAAAGATCTCAAGTGAACCATATAGGTGGACCACCATATTTAATATAGATCAAACCCACCAACTTATGTGGTGTAACAAAAATAATTTTGGTTGCCTAAAAATATGCTTGAAATTTGTTGTTTGAGTGAAATGTTTGTGTGTGATTGCTTGCACATTGCTTGTGTGAATTGTGATGTGTGTGATTAGAATTATTCCCTTAGAAACATTTTGCCTATTCTAATCCCAATCCAACCCAAACATATGACTTCTCCAAGAGACTCCAACATAAAGGATGACAACAACAACAACAACCAAGAGAACAACATGAGAGAACAACTACTAGCAAACCAAACCCAGTTGAGCCAAGTGACAACTCAACTTTTAGCCAACAACAATGGATTAGACCCAGCCATACAAAGGATTTTGAAACTTCAATCCCAATTGTTGCAAGGGATGGCTACTCAAATGACCAACATGGGAGAAAACTCTTCCCAAGGAGTTTGTGACAACAAGGATGACAAAGATGTTATTCTAGAAGGAACCCAAGATTGCAATATTTGTGGAGACAAGGATCACACTTCCAAGGAGCATGAAGATCAATGCCCCAATTGTGAAGAGAAACATCCAATTGACCAATGCCCCACATCCCAAGCTACTTGTTACTTATGTGAAGGAAACAATCATGTCCCTATACAATGCCCCATCTATTACATAGTTGAACAAAGGAAACAAGGTGGAGTGCAAAAACTGATTGCAGACTACCATGAGAGAGCCAAGTCTACCAAGAAGGATGAAGACAAAGGAAAATCTTAGCTTGTACCTCCCAGCAACATGACCCAATTTAAAGGACCAAAAAGGAGACATATGTATTATCCAAGGAGCAATAGAACATCAAGGAAACCAGTAGACATTCCTACCTATGAGATAACATATGAAGAACATGAATTAGAAGCACTCTTAGCTTTGGAGAAACCCAAGAAAAAGAAGGACAAAAGCCATGTGCAATGTGGTCATTGCAAAGAAATGGGACACTATGCCAGTGAATGTCCAGAGAAGCAGAAGTATAAGGAGATTAGCCAAGTGTGGTGCAACAACTGCAAAGAGCTAGGCCATTATGTAGCAACTTGCCCACAAAAGATACGTGAAGAACTCAATCTTATCACATGCTACAATTGTGGTGACCAAGGACATTATGCAAGCAACTGTCCAGAAAAGATGAAGCACAAGATAAACAAGCCTATGAAGGATCTCAGCCTTGTCACATGTTTCAAGCGTGGAAACAAAGGACACTATGCAGATGTTTGCCCAAAGAGATTTCAATAGGATCCCAAGAAAGCCAATATGTAATTTAGTTGGAAATTTTTAAGGGTGGTAGTACCCTAGATGCTTTGAGCCAACTTGTAACCCCTAGCCTTCCCAAATCTCGGGACGAGATTTATTTTAAGGGTGGTAGCCTGTCACATCCCAAGATTTTCCAAATCCTGTAATGTGAAAAATAAATTAAACAAAAATAAATTTTGCTGAAAATCAGGGTGAAAAGAAACTTTTGTTTCTAAATAGAAACTTAAAATCCCATCTTGAACAAACTTTAATTAAAGTTTGAATCCAACAAAATCCAAATCAAGAGAAATGCATTCCTCAATGAATGTATTTGGAAATTTAAACACTTGGAAAATAAATCCAAACCCTAAGCCCTATTGGAATAAAAATCATTTCCAAGTTATCTCCAAGCCTATGGATTTGATCCATATAAAATCTTGTCAAAAAACATTCACAAATGATCAAGAAAGAAAAATAGAAATATTATAAAGCCACATAAATTGGTTTCACTTAAATTGGAACCATAAATAAAATCTTATGAATTTAATAAGGTAAGGAAAAGTAATTCCCAAAGCTATGGGAAATCTCGACATTCCAATTTCTAAAAGTAAAACTTGAAAGTGACAACAAGAGACTTGAAACACTTGGGGTTTACCAAGGAGTTTAGAAAGATTTGACAAGAGATCAAAACTATTTTGAAAAGATAGGATAAATTATTGCTTTCTGCAAATGAGCCTAAAACCCTACTTAGCCAAATATGCATGTAATGATAGGATCCACTTATTTCTACATAGTAGTGAAACTTGCCAATACAATTCAAATGTATTGACCCTTGTGGCTGTAACTTGTAATGTTGCAGGTTTGTTTGGTGTTAGTGAAGTTTATTGATTAGGATTACAAGTCTACAACCAACATGTTTTCCTGTGGCACTTTGAAGATGAAGGACCCCATGCTTATAGATATTTTGCTGCAATGTAATGTAATAGCCAAATGAGCTATGTAAGATGTAATAAATTATGTTATTCCTGGTTATAAAGTTGTATTATGACCTTTGTTTCTTGATATTACATCTTAACTGTGGATGCTAGCTATTGATCCAGGGACTAGCATTGTAAACACAGGGATCTCTACCTTATTAAAGGTTGGGAACCTTAAAATTCAAAGCAAGGTTTTGCATATCTTTGCATTTATTAGTCATTAGTGGCAAGGATTGAGAGTGTTTTTGTCAATTTCTTGACTAAAAACAATGTTTAAAGGCGGTGAGAGATGGCAAATTTTGGAGCCATCAAGCGACCATCATCGCCTGATGAGGCCGTCGTCATCAACCACGTCTTGCGATGCCCACCACCGCTCAGACACTGATAAGAAGCTGTGACGCACCCTCTCTTATCCTCATATTTCCATTTCCCCTCTCTCAAACTTTCTCTCTCTGTTTCCACCCCACAACCAGAGCCCTAGACACAGTCACCGGAAATAGCCGACGTCTTTGAAGTGCCCTTGCCCAACTGAGGCCACCATCGTCATCCTCGTGCTCAACTCGATCGATTGCCCCCTCTCGTGGAAGACGAAGTAGTCTCAGTCGCTTGAATCGCCACCTCCATTCCCGATTTCGTCCATCGCAGGTCTCATCGTTTCCAACCTTGCTTTACCTTGTCAACCACGTCACCACCTTACTAGTGATCTACTAATGCTCAGGCATACCTCTAATCCCTCGCTTTCTTCCTGTACCATTACTGCCATGTTCATTTGTAAGGACCGCCACAGTAGCTCGTCGCTGACCAAGCTCTGTTGACCAAATAGGGGCGGCTCCGCTATTAGTAGGTTCCCATGCGTGCGCTCGTTCAAACGATACCAACCACGCTTGCTGGCTCACGCTATATCATTATCGTTGCTCGTCCTCTGACCGTTAACGTCGAAGTGATGTTACGTCACCCCTGCCGAGTCAGCGAGTCTAACTCAGTCAGCAGCGCATGTGGCATCTAACATGGCCATAACCCCACCTGTCTGTGACTTTGGCTAGGTATCGTCTAGGTATAAAAAGAATTTCTATTTAATGAAATTCTAGAAAATTATTAAATCTTATAAATTTAATAACTTTATTTTTTAAATTTATAAAATTATATATTATATATAAAAATTCTTAGAAAAATAGGATCTAGAATTTAGAACTATTATCGTACATTGTTATACAACTTAAATGAAATAGTTTATTATTTAAAAAATATTCAATTAAGTAATAAATCTTGAAACAAATCATATCTTATTATTAATAAATTGGAAAAATTTATACAATATATCAAAATGATCATAAAAATAATATCTACATGTTAAAAATTTAATATTTCACTTTTTAAGGAAAAAAGTTTAATGCTTTAAAATTTTGAATTTAAACCTTTTTGTTTGATCAATAATTTATAAAATGTTATATAAAAATTGCTTATGTCTTCACTATTATGAATTTAAGATCTAACTATAGTAATAATCTTAGTTCTTGCTTGTATAAACTAAATTAGTCCAAAACATCTTAATTGCATTTTCTCAAATTATCATTGATAAATAAATGTATATTGTTTCCTAAAGTATTTTATCAAATATATAATCCTCAAGAATAATATTTTTGAATTATTAAACCCTTTCACCATCATTTCACTCACAAGTTTATAAATATATTGAAAATCCAAAGATAATTCATAAGTATTTTAAGTAATATTATTTCAATGTTCATAAAATATAATCACTAAGTACTAAATAGATGAAATATCCATTCACTTATAATGTTAAAAAACACTACTCAAATAAAATTACTACTACTTTTATTCCACCTTTATGAAGTATTATGAAGTAAACAACATATAGTACCATCTCATATTTAAGACATATAAGTTTCAACTACAAGTTTTGTGTTTAATTCAAATGTAGAAATTATTTATTTTATAAAATTAGAGTTAGGAATAAACCCTAATAGTATTTAATTTCAAGTTTCAATGCTTTTACCTTAAAATGTAACATTTTCTTCAAAAGTTATTCTTTTCAGATATATTAATAAGATGTAGCTATTTTCTTAAAGACTCTAATAGAATCACAATCTTCATACAAGAAGTTTTTTGACCTTATATCCACACTTGGGTATTATATTGTTGTATGCTACTTTTTTGTACTTGCAAGTTATTTCACATACACTCACAAGCCTTAACAAGAAGCACATGTGTGAAACTGATATAAAAGGACAACACATTCTAAAAAATCATCACAAGTTCTAAACCCTAGATCATTGATGTTATTCTAGGGATCTTGAGTTTAAAACATTGCATTACATTACTTATGAATAATATCATCTTGCTTCTTTAATCATTAGTCCTTACCGAACGAATGATGGTGTTTTCCAAATATTGGTGTTTATATTGTCTCGAAGATCATGAGTGCATATTCTTGCAATCACAAAAGGAAAGTTCACACTTTCTCAGGTTCTTTGATTATTTTCTATCAAGTATTTGCAATATATTATTGTTATCACCTGCATTTTAGAAAGGATGGAAGAAAACACTATTTTCATAATTGACTTGAACTATTGGTTACTAATCCAGGGTGATCAGTTAATCTATTATGACTGGCAATGGAACCACCATTGCATGAGAAAGTATCATCTAGGAATTAATAACAAATGTTGCCAGTGATTCTTGCATCGTATATCACACGTTAACCATGAGATCTATAATGGCTCTAGGAAAGTCAGCTGGATCTTCTTCCCCTTGTATGTCAACGGACGACCTTAACGTGATGATGGCTTAGATATGTAGAGCTCGTTGGGAACCCCAAGAGGAAGGTATGATGAGCACAACAGCAAGTTTCCCTCAGTTTTGAAACCAAGGTTATCGAACCAGTAGGAGTAAGGAAATAACTCCAAGGTGTTGCTTAACAACTTGGAACCTGCACAACAAAACCACGGAACTTTGCCCCAACATATAGTGAGATTGTCAATCTCACCGGTTGCTGAAAACAAAGGATTAAACGTATAGTATGGAAGATAGTAATTGCTTACAGAAAGTAAACAGTAAACGGTAGATGGAATATCAATGATAAAGGAATGGACCGGGGTCCATAGTTCACTAGAGGTGTTTCTCCTTAAGATAAACATCATGTGGGTGAACCGATTATAGTTGGGCAATTGACAGATTGAAAATGCATAAATATGTATGTACAAGTCATGATCATTCCTATGATATTTGTTTGGGCATTACAACATAATACATAGACCGTAATCCAACTACACCTATGACTAATAATCCACCTTCAGGTTATCATCCGAACCCCTTCCAGTATTAAGTTGCAAGCAACGGATAATTGCCTTAAGCAAAGTGTGTAAAGTAAACAATACAATTGCCCCATGGACAAAGTATTGTTGTTTTCTCCCTAGTAGCAACAACACATCTACAACCTTAGAGATTTCTGTCAATTCCCAAGATTACAGAGGCATGAACCTACTATCGAGCATAAATACTCCCTCTTGGAGTTGAAAGCATCTACTTGGCCAAATCATCTACGAACAACGGAGAGCATGCAAGATCACAAATAACACAGACATGATAGAATCAATAATCAATCTTGAACATAGTACTCAATATCCATCGGATCCCAACAAACACGACATGTAAGATTACAAAATAAATGATCTTGATCAGGAACAGAGCTCACAAGATCTAAACATGAAAGCACAAAGGAGGAGAACCAACCATCTAGCTACTGTATGGACCCATAGTCCAAGGGTGAATTACTCACGCATCACTCCGGAGGCTGGCATGCTGATGAAGAAGGCCTCCGGGATGATCTCTCCCCTCCGGCAGGGTGCCCAGAAGAGCATCATACCCCCTGGATCCAGGGACAATGGTGGCGGCGGCTACAGACTGTTTCATGGAGATTTGATCGGTACTTAGGGTTTCTGCATCGGGGTGCTTTTATAGGCGAAGGGGCAAGGTCGGTGGGCGCCCGAGGGGCCCACACCTAGGGCTGGCGCACCCCCTGGCCGTGCTGCCAGAGGGTGTGGCCCTAGTTTGGCTGCCCTTCGGACTCCATGTTCCTTCTGGTAAAATATTGACTTTTGCTTTTTTCCCGTCCAATTCCGAGAATATCTCCTTACTAGCTTTTCGGAAACCAAAAACAGTAGAAAACATGCAACTGGCACTACGGCATCTTGTTAATAGGTTAGTTTCGGAAAATGTATAAAAATACTTCAAAGTGTAGACAAAACATAAGAAAGTTGATACAAAACAAGCATGGAGCATCAAAAATTATAGATACGTTTACGACGTATCAAGCATCCCCAAGCTTAACTCCTGGTCGTCCTCGAGTAGGTAAGTGATAAAAAGAATAAGTTTTGAGGTGACATGCTATCATAATTTTGATCAAAATATTTGTAAAGCATTGATAACTAAGATCAAAGTACTCTAAACATGAGCATGAAAGATGTAGATCTAACAATAAGGCATAGCGACTATGTTGTAACATGAAAAGGTACAAACAAAAGATCACGAATAACAATGCATTGAAAGACGTTTGTTTGTTTCACATATAGAAAACATAGCTAGAGTGGTATTCATCTTGTCCTTCATGGTATAGCAAAACGTAAATGCATAGGACACCTTCAAAGTTCATAAGGGTGACTAAATACAAATAATTTAAGAACAAGCAATATCAACATTATGAATCAATTAATAAGTTTTGGGACAATGCACATTGAACTAAGAATGAAAACTATGATCTCTTAATTGGTGATTAAAGATAGAAGATGGAGACTCAACATAAAAGTAAAAAATAAAGGCCCTTCACAGAGGGAAGCAGAGATTTCAAGTTTCATAAAGAGCTTCCAAAAATTATGGTACTTTTTAGCTTTCAGCTCTCATTGCCGCTATCATAAGCATCTTGAAGTGATGGAGGTTAAAGTGAAACAAATATGAAGTATATGCTTGACAGATGATAAGTTGGAAATCTCATGTCCCTTGAGTACGAAGGCCGTTCCTCATGCTACTCAACTTTAGTCACAAGCAAGTTCTTGTCATTGTAAGTATATGTGTATCATAGATAACCGCCAACGGGGTACCCCTTGCCCCATGACACAGGAGTTATCCCATATCAAAATAACAAGGCAACACACAATGATCATCTCAGCGATCTTTTTATTTACCATGAGCATGGTGCTTTTTTCTATTTTTTCTATATATTTTTTTCTGAAGATGCTTCATAGATTGCTCATTATGGTTATGCTGCAAGTTTCCACCATGATTAGGCATGACTTAGGCTAGCCGCGCAGGCATCTCTCTAACACATATATAATACTCCATGGACTTACAAGCTCCCCTTTTATTTCACACCGCCGACATCCATAAACAAAAGATCATTATATCAACTGGATCATATGTACAAGTGTTGAAAGCGTTCCCCATGACTGCATGGTTCTGCTAACTCCCAAATTATAATTTGCAAGCATATAAGCAACATATATGACACAATGGTTCAAGTTTATTAGGTGCAAGAAAGTAAAGTGTGCCATCAAGTTTGTGAGAGCTTTAATCACTAATTTTCACATAACAAAAGTTTAATTTGGGAGATAGATAAAAACATGAATATACTTGGAATGGTGTAACACACCATACATAGGAATTTATAGTGGACTCTTTGGAATAACTTGGTTTCTTGGGAGTTGGATGCAGGAGTAGAGCTCATACTCAGTACAAGTAAGGGCTAGCAAAAGACTGGGAGCGACCAACTAAGAGAGCAATAAGGGACATAATCATGCAAAGCGACAAAAAATATTAATTAAAGTATAAAGTGATATCACAAGTCAAAAACTAAATGATCATAGAGGCTAAGGTGACTGGTTCATAGTCTTAATGTCACATCCCAACATTTTCCAAATTTTGAAATGTGAAAAATAAATAAACAAAATAAAATTTTGTTGAAATTTAGGGTGACAAGAAACTTTTTGATTCCAATTGGAAACATCAAAACCTATTTTGATCAAATAAAATCCTGAAGGGATTTACAAAGATAAACAAATAATAAATAAAGTTATAATAGTTGGAATTACCATTTTTGGATCTTTAAATAAAAAGATATGGTTTTTATAAGCAAATGTAGAAATAGTGAATAAGGACTATTTTTAAAAGAGCCAAATTAAATCTTGGCCAAGATTTTAAAATAAAATATTTTGTTTGATTAAAATAGTAAAGGTTTATTTAAATAAAACCATGATGATTTATTTATATACAAATTTCATTCAAGTATAGACTTTTTCCTATTTTGAATGAGCATTAAAACTTAATAAAGTATTTTATTTCAAAGTGTTATGTTTTTAATAAAACCTACTGAAAAGGTTTTGGAAAAATTTAGAAATTTAAATAGAGTTTTAAACATATTTGAAATAAAGACTAAAGCCCTTTTATTTATTTTTAATAAATAATTAATTTTAATTTAAATCCTAAAAAGAATTATTTTTTTTGGACTTTGGATTATGTTGTTAAACAGAATTAAACTATACCTAAAGTTTGGTGGAAGTTTGATTTCATTTGGAGTTTGAATTGTTTGAATTAAAATCAAAACAGAAATTCAAAATAGAAAAAGAAAAAGCAATCAGTATAAAAAAATAGAAACTAGCCCAACCCATCTGGCCAGTCCAGCAAGCCCAGTAGCGCAGCCCAACTAAACCCCCTCACCGAACCGTTTTCTCACGCGCAACCTCACCCGCGAAGTCACTGACGCAGGGACCCCACTCTCTCTTCCTCTCTCTCGTAGACAACGCGGCCCCACGCCGTCAGATCGTCGTCTCCACCGCGATCACGTCCCCCTCGCTGTTTCTTCCATTGATTGCGGCGAATAATTCGCGTTGATGGCTAGGTTTAAGTCGATAGTGACCATGCGCCTTTAAACGCCTCGCCCTCCTCTCTCTTTCCCCCCAAGCAGCATCTCCCCTCGGCCACCAGGCTGCACGAATTGCACGCCCAAGCAACCACTGCTCCGACGAGCTCCTCCGTCGATTCCGGCGAACTGCAGCCGCCCCTCGCCTCCCACTGCATGCGAGATTGCTCCCCATCTCCTGGCACATCTCCCAGTGCCAACCGCTTGGCCGCGCCCGCTCCACAACATCGGTTGGCACATCTCCCATCTTCTCCGCACTCCCACGAGCACGGTGAGCTACTCCTTCCTCTCCCTCGCTTCCTAAATCGTCGCCAACGCCACTGGCCGAGCACGCGTCGCCGTCCGCCGCCGCCAGCGCCGCCAGTCCGTGGTCAAACACGTTGTGCCCGTTCGATCTTGATCTTGCGGCTGAGATTAGATTTAATCGAAGGGGTATCGTGTGCTCTGTGCCGCACGATCTCATTTAGATCCAACAACCCATAGAGCTCAATCCACGCGAAACGGTATCAACCAGTAATATTAAGACACGTGGCCAGACTCAGGATTTAAATTAGAAATTTGATCTATTAGATTTGCAAACTTGTAAATTTCATAACTTTAATTCTACACGTCCAAATTTTGCAAATTTTATATCAATGGATTCAGCAGAACAAGTACTTTGCAACCATGCACTTTGTTTAATGTTTTGCTTCTAGAAAATTGGTTGAAATTGCAAAAACTTGTGTAGGAATAATTTGAATATAAAAATTGTTCTAGATATTTTTTTAAGGTGAAATCTTTGCAAAATGGATTGTTTTGAACCTACTGACCATAGGAACCAACTTATGGATTTAAAAATGTATTTTGTGAAGTTAAGGAATAAATATTTGAATTAGCACATTTCTAATCAAAGAAAAATATTGTTTATGATTTAGAAATGATTTTTGAGTTAAGCCTTTCGGAAATGATGTGATTCAAACCTTCTGACCCTAAACACCAAGTTTTGTGATTTAAGAACATGTTTGATGAACCATATAAATTTATTACTTTGCTAAAAGATATTTTCTACAACATAAAATATCACCTTAACATAATATTTGGTTTATGAGATAAAACCTTTTGCAAATGGTTTTACCACTATAGTAAATGACCACTTTGAGCCTTAAAATGTTTAGAGCCTAATAGAAACCACTTTAATAAATAAAACCATTTTTCTTGCATGCTTGCATGCATTGCCTTGTTTCTATTATTTTATGTGTGATAAATTGTTTGAATGTTGGTTTGAAAATGTGTTTTCTTGATTGAATTGTAGTGAAGTTAGAACAGTGTGATATTTGCAAGATCAAGAAGTGAACCAACATCTCTACTAAAAAGGCAAGTGACACTATCATCCATGTCCTACTATTTTCATTACACTTAGTGGATTTTTGTAACATGCATGATAGGACTACTATATTTCTATGCTATGCTATATCCTATTAGGATATCCTTATATCTTCCTTAGTGAAAACATTGTAGTTGTAGTATGCTTAGCCCTGCTCTATATTGGGATGGGATACATGATATGATTAAATGAAGTGTTGGAAAAATATATGTTTTATATAATAAAACAAGTACTCAATGAACCACCTGGGTGGAAAGAGGATACTCAAGTTTTGGACAAAGTGACAACAAAGGGAACCATGTTTATATGGCTATCTTTTTGGATGTGCACTAGAAGAAAACCACCCAGGGACTTAGAGATTGAACATGTTTCTCGTACAGTGGCTTCCGTGTACAGCCACATGCTAAATGGGCTCTGGCTTAGTCAACTACATAGTGGAAGACCCATACATTGGCATCTTCAGGTTAACTAGAATTGTGTATTGGAAATATATCCTTACATTGGTGTCTGGTATACAAGCTAGCATTGTGTATTGGGAGGACTTCTATGGAAAGACATTGTCACATTCTCGATCTGCCGGTACTCCATTAGGTGAGTACTTATCCAGAGGCCACTAGTGGCGTCAAGACGAGATTGTGTCATGTGGGTAAAGTGTACAACTTCTGCAGAAGATCAAATTCTAAGTACTTAGCTGTGTCCCCGGTTATGGACAATTCTGAGCAACTAAGGCCTGAAGCTATGGAAGATCTCGACATTCCAATTTCTCAAAGTAAAACTTGATGGCGACAACAAGGGATTAGAAGCACTTGGAGTTTTCCAAGGAGTTCAAAAAGATTTGACAAAAGATCAAAACTATTTTGAAAAGATCAAAACTATATTGCTTTCTGCAAATGAGCCTAAATCCTACTTAGCCAAATATGCATGTAATGATAGGATCCACTTATTTCTACATATTAGTGAAACTTGCCAATACAATTCAAATGTATTGACCCTTGTGGCTGCAACTTATTATGTTGCAAGTTTTTTTGATGTTAGTGAAGTGTGTTGAATAGGATTACAAGTCTAGAACCAACATGATTGCCTGTGGCACTTTGAAGATGAAGGACTCCATGCTATAATAGATATTCTGCTGCATTGTAATGAGATATCCAAATGAGCTATGTAAGATGTAATGAATTATTTTATTCTTGGTTATAAAGTTGTAATATGACCTTTGTTTCTTGATATTACATCTTAACTGTGGATGCTAGCTACTGATCCAGGGACTAGGATTGTAAACACAGGGATCTCTGCCGTATTAAAGGTTGGGAGCCTTACACTTAACATGGTGTAAGCATGTGACAAGTCAACCCAAATAAAGCATCAAAGGAGAATACCACAATATTATGCTTTTTTATGCTAACACAACGCATGATTCTTTCAAGGCACATTAAGCAATCTCAGTTGTTTGGAACAAGTCATGCTATAGCAATAATCACTAAGCATATGGTCAAAGCAACATCTAGCATGACATGCTAAAGTCTAGGCCACAGTCAAAACAATGCTCCTTTTGTACCACTTAAGCATGAAGCTTCCTACTCTTTTCCAACACCAATCGACTTATTTGAAACAACTCACAAATATAATACTCAATAGATCAGTGAGAATCTCTCACAAATCCACAAAGAAGAACTAAAAAATTCTAAGCTAAAAGCACAAGAAAACTAAAGCTAAACACAGTGCAAGCAAAAGAGAACACTCACAAAACAATAAGAATGAAAACTAGTGTTCTAGACAATGAAGAACTAGGTATGACTTCTCCAAAATAGGAGTGTTGGGGTCCGGCCAATTTATTCAGCAAACCAAACAAAAAGAAAACTAAAGGCAAAAACAAAGACGTTCCAAGAACAACATATAGTGCATGAAGCAATAAAAATGAAGTGTCTTAAAAGAAAACCTGAGATTTTTATTGATGAAGAAGGGGATGCCTTGGGCATCCCCAAGCTTGAAGCTTGTACCTCTTGAATATTTCTTGGGGTGACACGATTGGCATCCTCAAGCTTGAGCTTTTGTCCATACTTCATCGCATCACTTTATTCTTCCCCTACACTTGAAAATTTCCTTCATACAAAACTTCACACAATCTTCATTAGCAACATTAGTGTATTCAAGATAATAGGCCTTTGAGTTTATTTTCAACAAAAGTAAAACTTCCATTAAAACACAAGCTACTATAGCAACTTCTTTTAAAAGCTCAAGTGATCAGAGAGAACTAAGAAAGAAACTGATAAGAGGCAAATGTAAATAATGGCAGAAATCTATCAAAACAGACCAACAGGTAAAAACCGATTTTTTTCGAAGACCTTCTGTTACTCAAATCGAAAACTGTTGAACTAACGAAAGTTATATAATAACCTGGTCATAAGCTCAGAAAATTAGAGCTCAATCCGACGTACTGGGATTTTTCAAGAATTTTAAATTGAATCACAGAAATTTGTTTTGGGACAGCAACTTCCCCAAATCTTACTTCTCTCTCATTAGAGATTATTCTTGGCACAAAAAACACACAAAAAGGATAAGGAGTGATTATTACAGAAGCAATAACTTCCAAGACTCAACAAAAGGAAAACTTACTAAAATAAAAATAATTTGGGTTATCTCCCAATAGTACTTTTCTTTAACGCCTTTAAGTTAGGCATAGGAAGCAAGAATCAAGTATTTTCGAATGAAGAAGCATTAAAATCAAGTTTCTTGCCCCTACATTTCTTACCTTTACTCTTAACTCTAGGGAACATATGATTGCTTGGTGGAGAAGCAAAATGCATGATGCCTTTTCCCACATCTATTATTGCTCCAAGGAGTTTTAGTAGGGATCTTCCAAGTGTAATTTGTCCTTTTCCTACACATTCAATAACAAGATAATCAGTAGACACCACTTTCCCTAAGATCTTTGTAAACACTCCTTCAGCTATTCCAATGGGTAATATAGTGGCATTATTGGTAAGACATATTTCTTCTCCTCCTTCAGAAAGTCCCCAAAGATTCAAAGATTCATATATATATTTAGGCATAAGACAAAATTCAGACATGATATCACAATGAGCATAAAAAGTTTCATTATTTATAACTACTTTTACTGTAGGAAGCCATTTTAAAGATTCAAAATTTATTGGAACATAGTCATGATGCTCTCTAAGAATGTTATAACATTCTTTTAAACTAGTTGTATTGGTCTCAAGAGTGTTTAATCTAGCATAAATGTTTATAAAGGATGAATCGGATTTGCTAGGCAAATTATATGTTGCAATCAATTTTTTATGGCATTAAAATCTTCATCCTCATTGCACTGGAGAAAATCTTATCCTACTACAGTATCTAAAGCATATCTATAACAAAGAGCAAGACCATAGTAGAAACTGCTAAGAAACAAGCCTATAGTCATTTTAGGATTAGTTTTTTCATGTGAATCAGAAATTCTAAACCAAGCTTCTTTGAAAACTCTCTTCACTTCCTTGTTTGAAAGTGAAGATCATTTCCATAGGTGACATAGTGATTGTATCAACACTAGACATGAAAGCAACTTGACGTATAAACTATTTTTTGTGTGTTTTTGATAAGAAAAAACAAACCAAAAAAACTATTTTTTGTATTTTCGATAAAAAAAACCAAGCAAAACAAAAACAAAGTAAAGAGATTGGTTGTGAGAGACTCCGCTTGCAAGAATATTATTTCTCCCTGAAAGGTGACTGACGAGGAGGAAGAGATTGAAGCTGTCCTTATATCCCCGACAATGACGCCAAAAAAGTGCTTAATGGCTCAGATATGTAGAGCTTGTTGGGAACCCCAATAGGAAGGTATGATGAGCACAACAACAAGTTTCCCTCAATTATGAAACCAAGGTTATCGAACCAGTAGGATTAAGGAAACAACTCCAAGGTGTTGATTAACAACTTGGAACTTGCACAACACAACCACAGAACTTTGCCCCAACTTATAGTGAGGTTGTCAATCTCACCGGTTTGCTGAAAATAAAGGATTAAACGTATAGCATGGAAGATAGTAATTGCTTGCAGAAAGTAAATAGTAAATGGTAGATGGAATATCAATGATAAAGGAATGGACCGGGGTCCATAATTCACTAGAGGTGTTTCTCCTTAAGATAAATATCATGTTGGGTGAAAAAATTACAGTTGGGAAATTGATAGATTGAAAAACATAAAGATGCATGTACAAGTCATGATGATTCCTATGAGATTTGTTTAGGCATTACAACATAATACATAGACCGTAATCCAACTGCATCTATGACTAATAATCCACCTTCAGGTTATCATCCGAACCCCTTCCAGTATTAAGTTGTAAGCAACAGATAATTGCATTAAGAAAAGTGTGTAAAGTAAACAATACAATTGCCCCATGGAAAAAGGATTGTTGTTTTGTCCCTAGTAGCAACAACACATCTACAACCTTAGAGATTTATGTCACTTCCCCAGATTACTATAGGCATGAACCTACTATCTAGCATAAATACTCCCTCTTCGAGTTGCAAGCATCTACTTGGCCAAGGCATCTATGAACAGTGGAGAGCATGCAAGATCACAAATAACACAGACATGATAAAATCAATAATCAATCTTGAACATAGTATTCAATATCCATCGGATCCCAACAAACACAACATGTAAGATTACAAAATAGATGATCTTGATCATGAACCGAGCTCACAAGATCTAAACATGAAAGCACAAAGGAGTCGAACCAACTGTCAACACCCGGATTTATAATCATAGATGCCTGTTATGCCATACATCGCAATCCCAGGATTACCATTTTTGCGAGACATAACAGATTGGATATCATAGTACATCAACCATTACAAACCATACATAAGGTCTTACACAAATAAGGATCTCATGATCCAGTTCTTAATTCAATTCAAGAAGCGGAATAACGTAATAGTAACGATAGCGTAGGTGAAGCTCCATCTTCAGGGTCACAGGCAATACTGACGATGGGAGATGATCCTAGTTGCTGTAACCTTCCTGCTGTCCTTCTTCCTGATACTCCTCTTCATAGTCTGGCCACGGGAATAGCCAGGGACAAAACCGTGAGTACTCTTTAAGTACTCGCAAACTAATACTAACAAGTGAAGTGGTTTTGGAATAGGAAGTACTAAGCTATATGGTTGTTTTGCAAAAATCCAGATTTACCTCTACTAAGTTCAGAAGCAAAGAAAGCTAGTTGAAAGTTTTATAACACCTAAGTGGGAACATGAATTTCATGTCACCACACTGTTGCAGTCAAGTAAAAGTCACAAATTATTTCACAAGTCCTTTTGAAAACATCTGACGATGGAACAATATGGCCACTCCAACTGTCCATAACCGCGGACGCGGCTATTCGAATAGTTTGACACTCTGCAGAGATTGTACACTTTCACCACAACATTCGATACATCCGTCAGGAACAATCCTGAATTCACCATACTCAGTTTCTCGATCATGAACATTGAGATGTTGTTAACAACAAGATAATATCATTAGGAGAATGGTATGATGGACATACTCCTATAGATAAGTGTAGCATAAAGATCAAGTCATTTTAATAGTTCAATTGCTATAAGCTTTCTGATACATAGTAACCTAATTCCTTCAACCATGAGATCATTCTAATCACCATCACCAGAAGGATTCTTTGATGACATCAAACACCACACTATAACTGGGTGGCTATAAAGGTGGCATTGAGTGTTTAGAAAGTATGGGTTGAGGCACATGGATCAAGAGTGGGATTTGTCCATCCATATGACAGATAGATATATCTGGGCCCTCTTGGTGGAATGTCATCCAATTGGCTTGCAAGCATGTGACTGGATCACAAGGGATCACATACCACGGGAACGATAAAAGAGTACTTATCAGTAACGAGGTTGAACTAGGTATGCAGAGATACCGACGATCAAAACCTCGGATAAGTAAACTATCATGAGACAAAGGGAAATTGGTATCGTATTTAAGTGGTTCATTCGATCGCAAAGTAATCGTAGAAGTATGTGGGAGCCATATGAATTTCCAGATTCCTCTATTGGTTATTGATCGGAGAAGTGTCTCGGTCATGTCCGCATAATTCACGAACCGTAGGGAGACACACTTAAGGATTCGATGTTGTTGAGTAGTTATGGAATGATGAGTAAGAGACCGAATGTTGTTCGGAGTCTCGGATGGGATCCGGGATATCACGAGGAGATCCGGAATGGTCCGGAGAATAAGATTCATATAAGGAAAGTCCTGTTTCGGAGTTGGGGAATGATTCCGGTGTTTTCACCAGGAATGTTCTAGAAGGGTCCGGAAGGTCCGGCACTCTGGAGGGGAAGGGTACATGAATGTGTCATAACAATATGGAATGGTTGCATCATGTACTAGGTCACTTGGCTGGGCAAAATAAAGGGAGAAATCAAATCCTAGTTTGAAAGTCAAACGCCAATTTGAAAAAGTCAAACGGCAAGTTTGCTTGGTGGAGGGAGAGTAGGAAACCTACTTAGGGAGGAGTTCCCATCCCTCCACCCGCCGGCCAAGGAGGCAGAGTTGGGGGAGGACTCCCTCCTCCCAACCGGCCACCCTCCACCTATATAAGGAGGTGTAGGGCGCCCCTACCCCTCACACCCAAAACCCTAGCCCTAGCCGCCGGCCTACTCCAAGTCGCTGCCGCCACCTAGGGTTCCTCCAACTCGCCAGGTTGGGGCTTGCCCAAGCCCTTGCCGCCAGCCAAGCTTCCCCCCTTGGTGCTTCTAAACCCTATATCACCAAGGCACCTCTCTTGCTCCACCATACTCGCACCGGCTTAAGGCAAAGCCCTGCAGGATCTCCCCTCTACTTCCGACACCACGCCGTCGTGATGCCGGAATCGCGAGGAGAGCACTACAACCTCTGCTGCCTGCTAGAACAAGGGAGAGGAAGGTCTTCATCGAGTACCGTACGTGTGATCGACTGCGGAAGCGCTGCCGGAACGCAGCACCGGAAGGATCATCTACGCGATCTTGAGATCGGCAAGAGTACGACTACATCACCACGAGAATCTGCTCTCGTTAACCGCTTTGGAATCTTCGAGGGTGAGTTCCTCTATCGACTCGTTGCTACTATCTAGTGGATAGATCTTGGATTGGTTGTTTGCATGCGGTAGAAATTTTTTGTTTTCCATGCTACGAACCCCTACAGTGGTATCAGAGCCGTGTCTATATGTAGATCTGTTGCACGAGTAGAACACAATGGTCATTATGGGCGGTGGTGCTTTTATTATCAATTGATTTTTTTGTACTTCGCATCTTGCGGTATGATGGGATGAAGCGGCCCGAGCTAACCTTACATGACATCGTTCATGAGACTTGCTCCATGCTCAACATGCAACTTGTATTGCATAAGTGGCTTTGCGGGTGTCTGTCTCTCCCATTATAGTATAGATCCAATTTACAACGGGCACTTGATAGTTCAAACATCAACGTTGTGGTTCTTGTTCGTAAGTTAGATCGACACTTATTGAAAGCCCCAAACCACGTAAAATATGCAAAAAACAATTAGAGGCGTCTAACTTTGTTTTGTAGGGGTGTGCTGTGATGTGATATGGCCATGATTGTGATTATATTTGATGTATGCAATGTCCCTTATTGTAAGTTGGCAACCGGCAGGAGCCATATGGTTGTATTTAAATTCCGTTAAGACCCGCGTGTCTATTCAAATTAGTTGTAATAGTTGAAGCTGGTGGATGACAACCATGAAACGACGCCATTTACCTTGACGCTATACCGGTGATGATGGAGATAATGTTCGTGCTTGAAGATGGAGATCTGAAGCACAAGAAGAAAGGCCATATCATATCACATATTATGAATTGCATGTGATGTTAATCCTTTATGCATCTTGTATTGCTTAGTTAACGACGGTAGCATTATAAGATGATCCCTCAAGCACACAAATTTCAAGTTTTAAAGTGTTCATCCTTAGTAAGCATCGTTGCTAAAGCTCGTTGTTTCGAAGCACCACGTGATGATCGGGTGTGTTAGATTCTGCAGGTGTATACAACGTGAGCAAGACAGATTTTCTCATGCGGAAGCTAAGGTTTGATCTTGACGAGCCTAGCATGTACAAACATGGTCTCGGAACACGGATCACCGAAAGGTAAAGCATGAGTCATATAGTAGATATGATGAACATGTTGGTTGTTCGCCATTGAAGCTACATCAACTCTCGTGATGATCGGTTTTGATGTGGTAGATTTGGTTTGTGTGATCACTAAAACAATGTGAGGGATATTGTTTTGAGTGGGAGTTCACCTAGATTAATTTAACTATTAATTAGAACTCAATTTGTCATAAACTTAGTCTAAACTATTGCAAATATGTTGTAAATGGCGGCCCCTACCATCAATTCTAATGCGTTCCTAGAGAAAGAAAAGTTGAAAAACAATGGAAGCAACTTCGCGGATTGATTCCTCAATTTGAGGATTGTCCTCAATGCTGGTAATTTGACCTATGCGCTGGATGCACCGCTAGGTGAACCACCTGCAGCTACTGCTACTGATGAAGTAAAGAATGTTTACCTCACTCGGAAGAATCAGTACTCCACAGTTCAGTGTGCTATCTTGTATGGTTTGGAATCGGAGCTTCAGAAAAGGTTTGAGAACCAAGACCCACATGATATTGTTCGTGAACTCAAAATGATATTTGAGGCTCACACGGCAGTTGAGAGTTACGAGGCTTTTGAAAAGTTCTTTAACTGCAAGATGGAAGAGGGCGGCTCCGTCAGTGAGCATGTGCTTAAGATGTCTGGGCACGCAAACAAACTCCAAAGTTTGGGTATAGTGATTCCTAATGCTTTGGGGATTTACCGCATCCTCCAATCACTACCACCAAGTTACAAGAACTTTGTGATGAACTACAATATGCAAAACATGAACAAGACGTTGCCAGAACTCTTCTCCATGTTGAAATCTGCAGAAGTGGAGATCAAGAAAGAGCATCAAGTGTTGTTGGTCAATAAGACCACCAAATTCAAGAAAGGCAAGTCTAAGCAAAAGGGAAACTTCAAGAAGGGTGGTAAGAAAGTTGCCGCACCGATGAAGAAGACCAAGGCTGGGCCTAAGCCTGATACTGAGTGCTTTTACTGCAAGGGAGAAGGTCACTACAAGCGGAATTGCCCAAAGTACTTGGCGGATTTGAAGAACGGCAACATCAAGAAGAAAGGTATATCCGATATACATGTTATTGATGTGTATCTCACTAGTACTCGTAGTAGTGCCTGGGTATTTGATACTGGTTCGGTTGCTCATATTTATAACTCGAAACAGGTGCTGCAGAATAAACGAAAGCTAGCGAAGAACGAGGTGACGACGAGCGTTGGAAATGGATCAAAGGTTGATGTGATCGTGGTCGGCACGCTACCTCTTCATCTACCATCGGGATTAGTTTTATACTTAAATAATTGTTATTTGGTGCATGCGTTAAGCATGAACATTATATCTGGATCATGTTTGTTGCGAGATGGTTACTTGTTTAAGTCCGAGAATAATGGTTGTTCGATTTATATGAGTAATATGTTTTATGCACATGCACCTTCGATAGATGGTCTATTCTTATTGAATCTCGATCGTGGAAATACACATATTAATAACATTGAAGCTAAACGTTTGAAATTGAGCGATAACTCGACCTATATGTGGCACTGTCGTCTTGGTCATATTGGAGTGAAGCGTATGAAGAAACTCCATTCCGATGGACTTCTTGAATCACTTGATTTCGAATCACTTGAAAGATGCGAAGCATGTCTGATGGGTAAAATGACTAAGACTCCATTTTCTGGGATGATGGAGCGAGCTATGGACTTATTAGAAATCAGACATACCGATGTGTGTGGCCCAATGAGTGTAGCATCGCGTGGTGGTTATCGTTATGTTCTTACCTTCACGGATGACTTGAGTAGATATGGGTATATCTATTTCATGAAACATAAGTCTAAAACTTTCGAGAAGTTTAAGGAATTTCAAAGTGAGGTAGAGAATCAACGTAACAAGAAGATTAAATTTCTACGTTCTGATCGTGGAGGTAAATATCTAAGTTACGAGTTTGGCGAGCATTTAAAGAAATGCGGAATACTTTCACAATTGACACCGCTGGGAACACCACAGCATAATGGTGTGTCCGAACGTCGTAATCGAACTCTCTTAGATATGGTTCGTTATATGATGTCACTTACAGATTTGCCGCTATCGTTTTGGGGTTATGCATTAGAAACAGACGCATTCACTTTAAATAGGGCACCATCTAAATCCGTTGAAACGACACCGTATGAATTATGGTTTGGGAAGAAACCTAAATTGTTGTTCCTTAAAGTTTGGGGTTGCGAAGCTTATGTAAAGAAGTTACAGCCGGACAAGCTTGAACCCAAAGCGGAAAAATGCGTCTTCATAGGATACCCGAAGGAAACTATTGGGTATACCTTCTATCATAGATCCGAAGGCAAAATCTTCGTTGCTAAGAATGGATCCTTTCTAGAGAAGGAATTTCTCTCGAAAGAAGTGACTGGAAGGAAAGTAGAACTCGACGAGGTTGTTGAACCTTCTCTCGAACTTGCGAGTAGCGCAACACCGGAAGTAGTTCCTATGGCGCCTACACCAATAAGAGAGGAAGCTAATGATGATGATCATGAAACTTCGGTTGAAGTTGCTACAGAACCTCGCAGGTCAACGAGAACTTGTACCACTCCTGATTGGTATGATCCCGTTATGAGTGTCATGTTGGTGGACAACATCGATGACCCTGCGACATATGAGGAAGCGATGATGAGCCCCGATTCCATTAAATGTCAAGATGCCATGAAATCCGAGATTGGATCCATGTACGAAAACCAAGTATGGACTTTGGTGGACTTACTGGATGGCCGGAAGGCTGTCAAGAACAAATGGATTTTCAAGAAGAAAACATATGCTGATGGTAATGTTACTGTCTATAAAGCTCGACTTGTCGCAAAAGGGTTTCGACAAATTCAAGGAGTTGACTACGATGAGACTTTCTCACCGGTAGCGAAGCTAAAGTCTGTGAGGATTTTGTTAGCAATCGCTGCATATTATGATTATGAGATATGGCAGATGGATGTCAAAACGGCGTTCCTCAATGGAGACATTGATTAAGAGTTGTATATGATGCAACCCAAAGGTTTTGTCGATCCTAAAGATGCTAACAAGGTATGCAAACTTCAACGGTCCATATATGGATTGAAGCAAGCATCTCGAAGTTGGAATCAACATTTTGATAAGGTAATCAAAAGCTTTGGTTTTGTACAAACTTATGGAGAAGCTTGTATTTACAAGAAAGTGAGTGGGAGCTCTGTAGCATTCTTAATACTATATGTAGATGACATATTGTTGATTGGGAATGATGTAGACCTTCTTAATAGTGTCAAGGAATATTTGAATAATAGTTTTTCAATGAAAGATCTTGGCAAAGCATCTTACATATTAGGCATAAAGATTTATAGAGATAGATCGAGACGCCTAATATCATTGTCACAAATTACATATTTGGACAAAGTTCTAAAGAGGTTTGAAATGGAAGATAGCAAGAAAGGGTTCTTCCCCATGTTGCCCAATACGACCTTGAGTAAAACTCAAAGTCCAGCAACGGCAGAAGATAGAGAAAGGATGAGTAAGACTCCCTATGCCTCAGCCATAGGGTCTCTACTGTATGCCATGATATGTACTAGACCCGACATTGCATATGCTGTTAGTTTGACTAGCAGATATCAAAGTAATCCAGGAGTGGATCATTGGACAGCGGTCAAAACCATCCTTAAGTACTTGAGAAGAACTAAGGATATGGTTCTTTCTTATGGAGGTGATGAACAACTCGTTGTTAATGGTTACACCGATGCTAGTTGGAACACTGATCCGGATGATTATAAATCTCAATCTGGATACATGTTTACTTTGAATGGTACAGCAGTTAGCTGGAGGAGTGCAGAGCAAAGCGTTGTGGCAAGATCTTCAAATGAATCGGAATAAATAGCTGCTTCGGAGGCTTCACAAGAAGCGATATGGATGAAGGAGTTCATTACAGAGCTCGGTGTGGTTCCAAGTGCGCTGGACCCAATGTCTATCTACTGTGATAACATGGGCGTCATAGACAATGCGCAAGAACCAAGGTCACACAAGAAGCTGAAGCACATCAAGCTACGTTTTCGCGCTATTCGAGAGAATGTCCAAGATGGTGACATAAATATTTGCAAAGTACACACAGATCTGAACGTGGCAGATCCGTTGACTAAACCTCTCCCGAGGGAAAAACATGACCAGCACCAAACCGCCATGGGTGTTCGGTATATTACCATGTAATCTAGATTAGTTGACTCTAGTGTAAGTGGGAGGCTGTTGGAGATATGCCCTAGAGGCAATAATAAATGTAGTTATTATTATATCTTTGTGTTTATGATAAATGTTTACATTCATGCTATAATAGTATTAACCGGAAACATTAATACTTGTCTGATTTGTAAACTAAATTAGAGTCCCTAGTAAAGCCTCTTTATAATACTAGCTTGTTGGTTAATAGATGATCGTGGTTTCTCGATCATGAACATTGAGATGTTGTTAACAACAAGATCATATCATTAGGAGAATGGTATGATGGACATACTCCTATAGATAAGCGTAGCATAAAGATCAAGTCATTTTAATAGTTCAATTGCTATAAGCTTCCTGATACATAGTAACCTAATTCCTTCGACCATGAGATCATGCTAATCACCATCACCAGAAGGATGCTTTGATGACATCAAACACCACACCGTAACTGGGTGGCTATAAAGGTGGCATTGAGTGTTCAGAAAGTATGGGTTGAGGCACATGGATCAAGAGTGGGATTTGTCCATCCATATGACAGATAGATATACTCTGGGCCCTCTCGGTGGATCATCCAATTGGCTTGCAAGCATGTGACTGGCTCACAAGGGATCACATACCACGGGAACGAGAAAAGAGTACTTATCAGTAATGAGGTTGAACTAGGTATGCAGAGATACCGACGATCAAAACCTCAGATAAGTAAACTATCATGAGACAAAGGGAAATTGGTATCGTATGTAAGTGGTTCATTCGATCGCAAAGTAATCGTAGAAGTATGTGGGAGCCATATGAATTTCCATATTCCTCTATTGGTTATTGATCGGAGAAGTGTCTCGGTCATGTCCGCATAATTCACGAACCGTAGGGAGACACACTTAAGGATTCGATGTTGTTGAGTAGATATGGAATGATGAATAAGAGACAGAATGATGTTCAGAGTCTCGGATGGGATCCGGGATATCACGAGGAGATCCGGAATGGTCCAGAGAATAAGATTCATATAAGGAAAGTCATGTTTCGGAGTTGGGGAATGATTCCGGTGTTTTCACCAGGAATGTTCTAGAAGGGTCCGGAAGGTCCGGCACTCTGGAGGGGAAGGGTACATGAATGTGCCATAACAATATGGAATGGTTGCATAATGTACTAGGTCACTTGGCTGGGCAAAATAAAGGGAGAAATCAAATCCTGGTTTGAAAGTCAAACGCCAATTTGAAAAAGTCAAACGGCAAGTTTGCTTGGTGGAGGGAGAGTAGGAAACCTACTTGGGGATGAGTTCCCTTCCCTCCACCCGCCGGCCAAGGAGGCCGAGTTGGGGGAGGACTCCCTCCTCCCACCCGGCCACCCTCCACCTATATAAGGAGGGGTAGGGCGCCCCTACCCCTCACACCCAAAACCCTAGCCCTAGCAGCCGGCCTTCTCCAAGTCGCCGCCACCACCTAGGGTTCCTCCAACTCACCGAGTTGGGGCTTGCCCAAGCCCTAACCGCCGGCCAAGCTTCCCCCTTGGTGCTTCTAAACCCTAGATCACCAAGGCACCTCTCTTGCTCCACCATACTCGCACCGGCTTAAGGCGAAGCCCTGCGGGATCTCCCCTCTACTTCTGACACCATGCCGTCGTGCTGCCAGAATCGCGAGGAGAGCACTACAACCTCCGCTGCCTGCTGGAACAAGGGAGAGGAAGGTCTTCATCGAGTACCAAACGTGTGACCGACTGCGGAAGCGCTGCCGGAACGCAGCGCCGGAAGGATCGTCTACGCAATCTTGAGATCGGCAAGAGTACGACTACATCACCCACGAGAATCTGCTCTCGTTAACCGCTTTGGAATCTTCGAGGGTGAGTTCCTATATCGACTCATTGCTACTATCTAGTAGATAGATCTTGGCTTGTTTGTTTGCATGCGGTAGAATTTTTTTGTTTTCCATGCTACGAACCCCTACATATGGTTGTACGGTAAAATTGGAATGGTATCGCATCCAGACAACCATCAGTTTTATAAAGGGCTAAGGCTCATGACTTAACATTTTCATCATCAACATCATCAGGTGTTCGAAAACACATGTCAAAACATTTCAGTATAATGACTCATCATTCTAAGGTTTTCATAACCATTTTCACCAAGTATTCCCATCTAAAGTTGATCAAGTTTTGTACTTAGCACTAGCATCTACAAGTGGGGTAAATACCAATGAGGGGTGATAAGAAAGTGGGAGTTAGCTAAGTTCAATCTCATGCCTCAGGGTGACATCAAGATTTATCTAACTTAGGCCAAGTTTTATGCTCTTTATGTTACCTTTAAATATCTTTCTAGAATCTACAAGTCACTAAGTAAACTTTTGATAGAAAGCTTTTATTAAAGAAAATAAAATACTAAACTTGCAAGTAAAACTAGGATGGTGTGTCAAGTGGGTATAATCACATATGCTTAAGGCATATAGTTGGCATAGTAACAAGCAAGTTGTAGATTGCTAAGTCAACAGGTATTATTAGGCTTTCTAAGATATTAGTATAAGCTTGCCTTGTGCAGAGCAGTGGTTGAAGTTCTCCTCGGCTTCTTCCTCGTAGTATCCTCCTTCCTCCTCGTATCCTTGGTCAGTACTAGTGTCTATAAATAAATATGAGGTACACAATCACCAAACAATACTTAACTATTTCTAATCATCACACAAACGTTCACACTAGATGATCTAGCATCATCACTAACATTACAAGATTAAAGCACTTGTCCCATTTATTTTATTTGAGAAAAGTAATTTCTACTCATTGAAAACCTACTTAAGATTTAATATTCTCCAACTCAAACATGGGATCATCTTGCACATGTCATCACCACATATTTCAGTACATGGAAATGTGATTTAAAGTGGTGTGACAATTTAATAAGGTTTAACCTTTTTATTTTAATTAATTAAAGAACTTAGAAATGCCTAAGTGGCATTCTTTTATTACTTGATCATTATTTCTGTAAGTAAACCTATATATTTTTATGTATTATGAAAGGTATGGTTAAATGTGATTTTTGAGAGTTGGAATCAACTCAAAAGCTCTTATGGTTGAATTTTGAAAAATGTTTGAATACAGAAAAGCTTCTGCATTCTTATTTTTACCATGGGTGATCTACAAATCTAAATGGTTAGAATCCAACAGGCTTGGATTAAGCATTCCAGTACCTTTCTAACAAAATTGGTTTCATGCATTTTGGTTCGTTGAATCGAGCTGGGTTGATTTTTGAATCTAGGTACAAAACTGGGTTTAAAATTAAATGAATAAATTTAAATTTAAATTTGAATTAGTGGGTTGCGCGGGATGTTTAACTGGGCCAGACCACTATGCACAGCGCATGCGCGGGCTGGTTAAGTGAGAGACCCCACTCGTCAGTGGGACAACGAGGGGCGAAGCGGTATGGGGCGATTAGGATCGTAGGATCTAACTCTAATCGAACGGCTCTGGTTCATCGTCCACGTCGGGTAGCGCCGGCGAGACAGAACCCTAGCGCGGCCAGTGGGGGTCGTGGGAGGCTCATCGGGGCTCAGGCGATGGTCGGCGACGGGGGCGAACGACGAAGTCGGCGATGGCGATTCTACTAGTACCGGTAGCTTCTCCTAGGGCGGCTCCAATCGATGGTGCCTCTCTTCCTCTGCAGCGGCGAACTCTGGTGAAATTCCGGCCACCTGGTGCTTGCCTTGCTCCGGGAGTGAGCGGGTGTGATTAGTGAGAGGTGAGGAGTGAACTGGAGTGAAGAAAACGAACGGGGGAGGCCTCCTTTTATAGTGGCTGAAGGGGACCGAATGGTGCGGGTGGAGCTCGTCGGTGTCGACGGCACAAAATGCTACTGGCATGGGCGACAATGGGGGGCGGTGCTGTGATCCCTGGCAACGCTCAACGGCGTGGTAGCGAGGCGTGGGGCAGTGCGAGATGGTCGGAACGTCGAGGCGCTCTAGGTGAGTCCAAGGGCAATTTTAATGGCGCACAGCGTGCATGGTCCGCGAGGCGGCGAACGAGGTTGTCTGATGGGATGCTAGGGTGCTGGTGATCACGTCTACAAGCGGCGAGGGCGGCGTGTGGTCTGTGGGATGGTGTCGCTGATGGCGCACTCGCGCGCTCTCGGCTCGCACATAGAGGGACTGGGAAAGTGCTTGGCGGGTGGTCCAGTGGCTGGCTGCGCTCGGGGCTTGGACAAGGAGTGGCGGTGGACGGTGCTGCGTGTCCCAGACAAGGTTGGCGAGGCTAGTTCTTCCTCTAGCTCGCTAGCAACATGGGGGTGACAATGATTCTCTCGAAATGCTTATCATTAATGGCTAGGCTTGCTCACAGTGGTGCTAAAGCTAGTTAGATTACTTTGATCATCTACTAAGAGTGTAGAGTGAGCCATAGAGGGAGCAAGTTAGGCACTGATCACTGCTCACTATAGTGTTTTGTGTTTGTTTGTTTGCTGCTAACAAGGTGTTTGATGAAATGGCCGAAAGAAATTCAAATTTGAATTTTGGATTCAAACTTGGTGGGTTTGCTAGGCACATACTAGGGAGTATCTGGTTAGTTGGATTGGTCAAGGGCACTGGTTTGGTAGGGTTTTGAAAATGTGTTATCTTCACATATGTTAAAGATTCAATTTTGAATTTTCATTTGAATGGGGTTGCCAAATGTTTCTGAAGTTTGAAAGGTGGGCTTTGATTCACTTTTACTTGGTCTAGCAAGGGGTGAAAAGAATTGGAAAAGTTTCTGTTTGAAATCTTGGACTAGAAACACTCAAAGTGACCTAGTGAGCAAGATTGGCAAAAATGACCATTTGCCTTATTGGAATTGTTTGTGATTTTCTCTTGATTTGTTTCTACTTGGAAATGTTTTAGATGATGTTATATTCATATTTGAATCATTCCTTGCTATTTATTTGAATCACCAGTCCATTCATGCATTCATCAAATCATCACATACACACATGCATTCATTTGGTTTTTATTTAATCAAAGTTTTTGTTAACCCAAATTTTAGTGATTAGAGTTTGATGATCATTGTTTCATATTTTTGGGATGTTACAAACCTTCCCTCCTTAAACAAAATCTCTTCCCGAGATTTGAAAAATAATAAAAAAGATTACCTAGGATTTAAAGAGATCGGGAAACTCCGTCCTAATGTGATCTTCTCGCTCCCAGGTAGCTTCTTCTTCAGTGTGGTTGCTCCACTGAATCTTGAGAAACTTGATGCTTCGGGTTCTGGCGGTTCTGAAAGCTTCCACCAAAATACGGATGGGTACTTCGGGATATGTTAGGTCATCGTTGATCTCTATGGTGCGGTGATCAATGTTCTTGAAAACTTCAGTCTTCTTTGGAACTTCAAGACATTTGCGAAGCAACGATATATGGAACACATTGTGCACTGCTGACATCTCCTCTGGCAGTTCTAGTTGATACGATACTTCTCCTCGACGATTCAGAATCTTGAAAGGTCCGATATATCTGGGGGATAACTTTCCTTTGAGCTGGAAACGCTACATTCCCTTCAAAGGCGACACTTTGAGGTACACAAAATCTCCGATATTGAAAGCGAGTTATCGACGTCTCTTGTTGGCATAACTCTTCTATCTGGATTGGGCGGTATTAAGGTGCTCACGAATCTTGTGAACTTTCTCTTCTTCTTCTCATAGGATGTCGGGTCCGAAAATCTGACTCTCTCCTACTTCCGAACAATTCAACGGGGTGCGACACTTCCTTCCATACATGAATTAAAATGGGGCCATTTGCAGACTACCTTGATAACTGTTGTTGTATGAAAATTCTGCGAAAGGTAGACAGTCTTCCCATTTAGATCCATAATCTAGCACACATGCTCTCAACATATCTTCGAGTATTTGATTTACTCGCTCCATTTGTCCATCGGTCTGAGGGTGATACGTTGTGCTGAAATCCAGTCGGGTTCCTAAACCTTCTTGGACTTTCTTCCAGAATCTCGAGGTAAACTGAGTTCCTCGATCCAATACGATGTTCTTGGGGACTCCACGCAAACTAACGATTCTAGCGATGTACAATTCTGCTAGCTTCGACCTCTGGTAAGTGGTCTTGACTGGTAAGAAATGGGTGACTTTGGACAATCTGTCCACTATGACCCAAATAGAGTCATTTCCCCTACTAGAATTAGGCAATCCGGTGATAAAGTCCATTCCAACTGAATCCCATTTCCATTCCGGAATCTGTAAGGGTTGGAACAATCCTGCAGGTATTTGATGTCCCGCCTTGACTCTCTGGCAAATATCACACTTGGCGATATAGCTTCTGATTTCTCTCTCATCTTATGCCACCAAAATTGCTCATTCAAATCCTGATACATCTTTGTTCCTCCGGGGTGGATAAAATGAAGAGTATCATGGGCCTCTTTCAAAATAACTTCTTTCAACTCCGAATCTGCTGGTACACAGAGGCATCCTTTGTACCACAGAACTCCTTCTTCGTCTTCGGTGAATCCGGGTACTTTGCCTATACTGATGCGACGTTTGATTCCGTCGATACTAGCATTTCCTTTCTGCGCCTCCTTGATCCGACTAATCCAAGTGGGTTGAAGTTCTATGCTAGCCCAAAATCCTTCACTCACTAATTCCATTCGGAAATCTTCCATCTCTTTGTGCAAACTGGGTTGCTCCTTCAACATCATGGAGTTCAAGCGGCACGGCAATCTGTTAAGGGCATCTGCTACCACATTGGCTTTACCGGGGTGATATTGAATGTCCAGATCATAGTCCTTGATTAGCTCAATCCATCTTCTCTGCCTCATATTCAGCTCCTTCTGAGCGAATATATAAGGCTCTTTTGATCCGAATAAATCTCACAACGGTTTCCCATGAGATAATGCCTCCATGTCTTCAGGGCTAGAACTACGGTTGCTAGTTCAAGGTCATGGGTTGGATAATTCTGTTCATGCTGCTTCAGTTGTCAGGATAGATAAGATATAAATTTGCCTTCTTGCATTAGCACACATCCGAGACCGATCTTGGAGGCGTCACAATACACATCAAAGGGTTTCGTGATATCCGGCATGATCAAGATTGGGGCTGAAATCAATCTCCTCTTGAGTTCCTGAAAACTCGCTTCACATTTGTTCGTCCATTCAAACTTCTTGTCCTTCTTCAGCAATTGGGTCATGGGTCTTGCAATACTCTAGAATCCTTCTACGAACTTGCGTTAGTATCCCGTTAATCCGAGAAATGCACGAACTTGGGTTTGAGTGGTTGGGGCTTTCCAATCTTCAACATCCTTCACCTTCGCAGGGTCAACGGCAATTCCTCCAGCTGATACAATATGTCCGAGGAATCGTACCTCCTGTAACCAGTCACATTTGCTAAACTTGGCATACAACTGATGCTCCCTAAGGGTTCCAAGGATGGTCCTTAGGTGTAGCTCAAGTTCGTCTTCTGATTTGGAACAAATCAGAATGTCATCAATGAAAACAACAACAAACTTATCCAGGAAGTCCATAAAAATCTTATTCATGAGGTTCATGAAATAAGCGAGGGCATTGGTTAATCCAAAAGACATGATAGTATACTCATATAATCCATATCGGGTGGTAAAGGCAGTCTTTGGGATATCCTCTGCGTGAATCTTGAGTTGATGATAGCTAGTTCTAAGATCAATCTTAGAAAACACTTTGACACCAGTCAACTGGTCAAACAGGTATTCTATTTTTGGCAACGAGTACTTGTTCTTGATGGTGACATCATTCAACTTCCGATAATCCGTACACAAACGGTTACCTCCATCTTTCTTGTCCACAAACAAAACAGGTGATCTCCATGGTGACGCACTTGGTTGAATCAATCCAATTTCTAGCATGGCATCCAGTTGCTTCTTCAGTTCCACTAGTTCAGACGGGTTCATACTATATGGTCTCTGGGCTATGGGTTCGGTTCCAGATATTAGTTCAATGATAAACTCGATATCCCGGTCTGGGGGCATACCGAGCAAAACATCTGGAAATACATCGGGGTATTCACAGACTATCCGGACTTGGTCAATGGTTGGCTGGGCTATACTATTGTTGCACTTGAATTGACAGGCATGCTCGACTGATATTCCGGCTGTACTGGTCATGGTTATGGCTTTCTTGGCACAGTCAATTAATCCTTTGTGTTTGGACATCCAATCCATTCCTTGTACTACTTCCAAACCTTTAGTTCTGAGTACTATTAGGTTAGCATAAAAATTTATGCCATGGATTCGGATAGGGACGGCTTTGCAAATTTGCCTAGCTTTGGTGGTTGAATCAGGTATTTGAACAATCATAACATGCTTCAATTTGGTTGGTTGAATCTTACTAGTGCATGCAAAATTCTTCAGTAACAAATGAGTGCGATGCTCTAGAATCAAACAACACTCTTGCAAGAATTGAGTTAACAGAAAACATACCCAGCACGACATTTGGCGCTTCTTGGGCTTCTTCAGCATGCATGAGAAAGAGACGGCCGTTGCGGTTGAGTGAATTCCCTGGGGCAAACCTTCTTCTAGGCTGAACACAACGCTGCTGCTAAGCTGGGGAATTTGCATTGGGGGCTGCGACAATCTTATTGGGGAACTCATTGGAATAGTGACCCTTGGTTCCACATTCATAACAAGTCACTTGCGACTTGTCCTTTGCTGCAACAGGCACAGCATTGCCTCCAGTCCTTGGGGCAGTGTTGGTGTTGGTGGCGGCATTCTTGTTGTTCAACTTGGGTGGTGCACGGTTGAAATTGCTAGGATTGCCGGGGTTGTTGTGGTTTCCTCCAGGCCTTGGGTTTCAACGGTTGGGATAGGTTGGACGGTTCATCGGGGGTCTGTTGGTTCTTGGGGAAAATCCTGGAGATGTGTTGGGGTGATACTTTGGTGTATGGTGGGTTCCTGGTTGATGCATCATGCGACGCTTGCGGTTCTCATTGGCTTGGTTGATCTTTCCTTCCATCGGAATGGCAGAGTCAACTAAGGCTTCAATATTAGCAAAGGGGATATTGACTAACACTGTCTGCATCTCATCGTACAGACCATTCAGGAATCTCCCCTTCTTCTTGGCTTTAGTGTCTATCTCATCTGGTGCGTACCTAGCCAATGACAAGAATTTGTCACGGTACTCCACTACTGTCATCCTTCCTTGCTTCAGTTCCCTGAATTCATCTCTCATCCTCTTGATTAAACCCGGTGGCACACGGGTTCTGCTGTACTTGACTTTGAACTCTTCCCAAGTCATCAGCTAACCTCCTGTCATTGCACGAACGCTGTTCCACCATGCTCTTGCATCTCCGGTCAGATAGTGGGTAGCAAACAACACATTCTCGTTGGCTTACACTCCTGCAACTTCCAGATTGTTCTCCATGGTTTGCAACCAATCATCTGCATCTAGGGGCTCTTCTAACTTAGTGAAAATAGGTGGATTGGTGTTCTGGAAATTCTTGAGCTTAGATCCATGGTTGTCCTGATTTCCATGGCCTTGATTGTTGTTGGCCATCTGAGGTATCTTTTGAAGGGTGGCTAAGTTGGCTTGATGTTCGGCTCTTTCGGCTTCACGGTCAGAAACCAACATTTGCAAGAGTTGCAACATCGGGTATGGGGTTGAGTTGCTTCCTCTGTGAGGCATCTAAAGATTGAGATATATCATGAGAAAAGAGGGAAATTTCTAAGGTTCAGGGTTTTTGAAAAGTTTTTAAAGTTTTCAAGTTTTGACTCAGATTTTTTTCTAGCAACTTGCTTTTCATTCATTCATATCACACGATACAAACACATATCACAACAAAGAAAAACAGATGGTTTTAAGAACCATTCTGGGAAACTACGATATAGTGGGACCGAATACAACTCACTAACGCTAGTGCTCAAGTGCTACTACTCCTCGGAGTCAGTGTACTCATCATCCTCATCATCATCATCGATGAAGGAGAAGTCATCCTCATCGGTGAAGAAGTCCATGGCCTGATCCTCCAGAAAGTCATCATCATCACTGAGATAGGAGTAGGGGTCTCCACGAAGGTCTTCCCCTGTATTATCCCTCTCCTCCAACTACATGTATCTCTCGTGGATGGTCTCCTCCAAATCCATGATCCGGTGGCAAAGACGAGCAATGAAACGCTCCTTCTTGTCAAGCTGACGGTGAGGAGACTTGCGATCCTTCACTAGCATGGTGATGGTCTGATCCTTCTTTGCGGTGATGGCGTACTTGTGGTTGGCGTAGGAACGGGCACTGTCCAACTCCTTCTGACGGTCATACATCATGAAGCTGAGGTGGTCCAACTGAGTCTTCAACTCATGGTGATATGGGGCCTCCAGTGGCCGTCCCATAATATCACGCCTTGGGTAGAACTCAAAGCGGGTACCCTTGATTTGATTGATACTCTGCCCACACAGACGGGCAAGAGCTTCCTGCATGGCCCTAGCAAGTCCATCGAGCCAGTTGTTCTCTCTTAAGGTGAACTGAATTCCCTCTACAGTGGGGGGTTCAATCTTTCCTCGGAGACTTGCAACAACTAACCACTGCAGATCTTCTCCTTCCTAATCATTGAGCTAAGCTCCGAAGAACTCGGGGTGCGGACACTCCAGCATCTCCGACAGCTGGTCCAAGTCACGCTCAAAGATGAGGTCTCCTCCATTCCCCAACTGATAAAACTTGTTGTACTTCACGTCCATCTATAAGAATATAGGATGAGTAAGTTAGTAAAGTGATCAAGTGTGTCAAATTTTATGTAAGTTTGCAATAAATTTTGGAGGAACATGAATTTTCATGAAAGAATCCAAGTGATAAGAATGAGAATAAGTTTTTGTAAATACTCACTTCCTTTGGTTTTGAAACTAAGTTTTTGATTCAAACGTCCATTCTAACTAGGGTCTCCTATGGTCAGGATGGCTCTGATACCAACTTGTCAACACCCGGATTTTTAATCACAGATGCCTGTTATGCCATACATCGCAATCCCAGGATTACCATTTTTGTGAGACATAACAGATTGGATATCATAGTACATCATCCATTACAAACCATACATAAGGTCTTACACAAATAAGGATCTCATGATCCAGTTCTTAATACAATTCAAGCAGCGGAATAACGTAATAGTAACGATAGCGTAGGTGAAGCTCCATCTTCAGGGTCATAGGCAATGCTGACGATGGGAGATGATCCTAGTTGTCGTAACCTTCCTGATGTCCATCTTCCTGATACTCCTCTTCATAGTCTGGCCACGGGAATAGCCAAGGACAAAGTTGTGAGTACTCTTTAAGTACTCGCAAAGTAATAGTAACAAGTGAAGTGGTTTTGGAATAGGAAGTACTAAGCTCTATGGTTGTTTTGCAAAAAGTCAGATTTAACTCTACTAAGTTCAGAAGTAGAGAAAGCTAGTTGAAAATTTTACAACACCTAAGTGGGAACTTTAATTTCATGTCACCACACTGTTGTAGTCAAGTCAAAGTCACAAATTATTTCACAAGTCCTTTTGAAAACATCTGACGATGGAACAGTATGGCCACTCCAACTGTCCATAACCGCGGACGCGGCTATTCAAATAGTTTGAGACTCTGCAGAGATTATACACTTTCACCACAACATTCGATACATCCGTCAGGAACAATCCTGAATTCACCATACTCAGTATGCGGATAATCAATCCTAACCTTTCAATTACACGCCCTAGTATAGGCACCTCTCCTGTGAGTTTGGCCTCCCAACCATAAACAACTGTCATCTTGGGTACTGCACAGGTGGACAATCTTCACAAGGTATCCTCAGCTGAGACCTTGGCCACAAGGGAACCCATGCTAAGGTATATAAATTTCTAGTCAAGCCCTACCCAATTTTCGGGTATTATGGTTGTACGGTAAAATTGGAATGGTACCTCATCGAGACAACCATCAGTTTTATAAAGGGCTAAGGCTCATGCATTAACATTGTCATCATCAAAATCATCTGGTGTTCGGAAACACATGTCAAAACATTTCAATAGAATGACTTATCATTCTAAGGTTTTCATAACCATTTTCACCAAGTATTCACATCTAAAGTTGATCAAGTTTTATGCTTAGCACTAGCATCTACAAGTGGGGGTAAATACTAATGAGGGGTGATAAGCAAGTGGGAGTTAGCTAAGTTCAATCTCATGCCTTAGGGTGACATCAAGATTTATCTAACTTAGGCCAAGTTTTATGCTATTTATGCTACCTTTAAATATCTTTCTAGAATCTACAAGTCACTAAGTAAAAAAATTATAGAAAGCTTTTATTAAAGAAAATAAAATACTAAGCTTGCAAGTAAAACTAGGATGGTGTGTCAAGTGTGTATAATCACATATGCTTAAGGCATATAGTTGGCATAGTAACAAGCAAGTTGTAGCTTGCTAAGTCAATAGGTAGTATTAGGCTTGCTAAGATATTAGTATAAGCTTGCCTTGTGTAGAGCAGTGGTTGAAGTTCTTCTCGGCTTCTTCCTCGTAGTATCCTCCTTCCTCCTTGTATCCTTGGTCGGTACTAGCGTCTATAAATAGATACGAGGTACACAATCACCAAACAATACTTAACTATTTCTAATCATCACAAAAAGGCTCACACTAGATGATCTAGCATCATCACTAACATTACAAGATTAAAGCACTTGTCCCATTTATTTTATTCGAGAAAAGTAATTTCTACTGATTGAAAAACTACTTAAGATTTAATATTCTCCAACTCAAACATGGGATCATGTTGACACATGTCATCACCACATATTTCAGTACATGGAAATGTGATTTAAAGTGGTGTCACAATTTAATAAGGTTTAACCTTTTTATTTTAATTAATTAAAGTGACTAGAAATGCCTAAGTGGCATTCTTTTATTACTTGATCATTATTTATGTAAGTAAACCTAAATATTTTTATATATTCTGAAATTTATGGTTAAATGTGATTTTTGAGAGTTGAAATCAACTCAAAATCTCTTATGGTTGAATTTTAAAAAATGTTTGAATGCAGAAAAGCTTCTGCCTTGTTATTTTTACCATGGGTGATCTACAAATCTAAATGGTTAGAATCCAACAGGCTTGGATTAAGCATTCCAGTACCTTTCTAACAAAATTGGTTTCATGCATTTTGGTTCAGTGAATCGAGCTAGGTTGATTTTTGAATCTAGGTATAGAACTGGGTTTGAAATTAAATGAATAAATCTAAATTTGAATTAGTGGGTTGCATGGGATGTTTAAATGGGCCGCCCCACTATGCACAACGCACACGCGGGCTGGTTAAGTGAGCGACCCCAATCGTCAGTGGGACAACGAGGGGCGAAGAGGTATGGGGCGATTAGGATCGTAGGATCTAACTCTAATCGAACGGCTCTGGTTCATCGTCCACGTCGGGCAGCACCGGCGAGACAGAACCCTAGCACGGCCGGTGGGGGTCGTGGGAGGCTCACCGGGGCACAGGCGATGGTCGGCGACGGGGGTGAACGACGAAGTCGACAACGGTGATTCTCCTGGTACCAGCAGCTTCTCCTGGGGTGGCTCCAATCGACGGCGCCTCTCCTCCTCTGCAGCGGGGAACTCCGGTGAAATTCTGGCCACCTGGTGCTCGCCTTGCTCCGGGAGTGAGTGGGTGTGATCAGTGAGAGGTGGGAAGTTAACTAGTGTGAAGAAAACGAGCGGGAGAGGCCTCCTTTTATAGTGGCTGAAGGGGACCGAATGGTGCGGGTGGAGCTCATCGGTGTCGACGGCACAGAGTGCTACTGGCATGGGCAATAATAGGGGAGGTGCTGTGATCCCTGGCAACTCTCAACGGCGTGGTGGCGAGGCGTGGGGCAGTGCGAGATGGTCGGAACGTCGAGGCGCTCTAGGCGGGTCCGATGGCAATTTTAATGGCGCACAGCATGCATGGTCCACGCAGCGGCGAACGAGGTTGTCTGGCGGGGTGCTGGTGATCATGTCTGCAAGCGGCGAGAGAGGCGCGTAGTCTGTGGGCTGGTGTCGCTGATGGCGCACTGGCGCGCTCTCGCCTCGCACGCAGAGCGACTAGGCGCGTGCTTGGCGGGTGGTCCAGTGGCTGGCTGCGCTCGGGGCTTGGACAGGGAGTGGCGATGGACGGTGCTGCGTGTCCCAGACAAGGTTGGCGAGGCTAGTTCTTCCTCTAGTTCGCTAGCGACATGGGGGTGACAATGGTGCTCACGGCATGCTCACCATTAATGGCTAGGCTTGCTCACAGTGGTGCTAAAGCTAGTTAGATTACTTTGATCATCTACTGAGAGTGTAGAGTGAGCTATAGAGGGAGCAAAGTTAGGCACTGATCACTGCTCACTACAGTGTTTTGTGTTTGTTTGTTTGCTGCTAACAAGGTGTTTGATGAAATGGACGAAAGAAATTCAAATTTGAATTTTGGATTCAAACTTGGTGGGTTTGCTAGGAACATACTGTGGAGTATCTGGTTAGTTGGATTGGTCAAGGGGCACTGGTTTGGTTGGGTTTTGAAAATGTGTGATCTTCACATATGTTAAAGATTCAATTTTGAATTGTCATTTGAATGGGGTTGCCAAATGTTTCTGCAAGTTTGAAATGTGGGCTTTGATTCACTTTTACTTGGTCTAGCAAGGGGTGAAAAGAATTGGAAAAGTTTCTGTTTGAAATCTTGGACTAGAAACACTCAAAGTGACCTAGTGAGCAAGATTGGCAAAAATGACCATTTGCCTTATTGGAATTGTTTGTGATTTTATCTTGATTTGTTTCTACTTGGAAATGTTTTAGATGATGTTATATTCATATTTGAATCATTCCTTTCTATTTAGTTGAATCACCAAGTCCATTCATGCATTCATCAAATCATCACATACACACATGCATTCATTTGGTTTTTATTTAATCAAAGTTTTTGTTAACCCAAATTTTAGTGATTAGAGTTTGATGATCAGTGTTTCATATTTTTGGGATGTTACACCAACCATCTAGCTACTGTATGGACCCATAGTCCAAGGGTGAACTACTCACACATCACTCTGAAGGATGTCATGGTGATGAAGAAGGCCTCCGAGATGATCTCTCCCCTCTGGAAGGGTGCCGAGAAGAGCTTCAGATCCCCCCGATCTAGGGACGATGGTGGCGGTGGCTCCAGACTGTTTCGTGGAGATTTGATTGTGTACTTAGGATTTCTGCATCGGGGTGCTTTTATAGGCGAAGGGGCAAGGTCGGTGGGAGCCCGAGGGGCCCACACCTTGGGCTGGCGCGCCCCCTGGCAGCGCTGCCACAGGGTGTGGCCACCTTGTGGACCCACTTCGGCTGCCCTTCGGACTCCGTGTTCCTTTTGGTAAAATATTGACTTTTGCTTTTGTCCCGTTCAATTTTGAGAATATTTCCTTACTAGCTTTTCTAAAACCAAAAACATCAGAAAACAGGCAACTGGCACTACAACATCTTGTTAATAGGTTAGTTCCGGAAAATGTATAAAAATACCTCAAAGTGTAGAAAAAACATAAGAAAGTTGATACAAAACAAGCATGGAGCATCAAAAATTATAGATACGTTTATGACGTATCACATGACACTGTGATTCCTTGCGTGGATCTAGCATAAGAGTGGGAACCCTTACCACGGTTTTTGTGTCTAGGTTTTGTGTGAGGCTGCTGGAGGTAGGTCAGCCATTTTAATGGGTCCTGCCAGGGGCACAACCGACTCACAGAGTCTTCAGGGGACTATAAGAGTTGTAGCATCCTGAAAGGGGGCTTAACTGAGATGTGGTGGACTAAAGGATCGTGTTGGCATATGGGGTCATGGATAAGGGCAGTGATCGGCTGGGGTCCTTATACTAGGCCTCATACCAAGAAATTATGGATAAGCTCATGACTTGGATGTGCAACATGGATAAAGATCTCTCATGGGTAAAGCAATGCACCTCTACAGAGTGTAAAAACCGTGACATGTTACTCCCTGTTCTAGGAAGGAGCTAAGAACATGGCATGAAAGGAACTCCACGAAGTTTTGGTAAACCTGTGAAGGGTGACGGAGATAGATTTTCAGAATAAAAGCAACCTTTGAAGAAATGTTTACGAAAACCTGCATAACCTACAACCTTTGGTCTATGGTTGTAGATAGTACATCAAACAGTACTTTCTAGTGAACTTGCTGAGTACACTCATACTCAACTATACCTTATTAACCCTTGCTAGATTCTAAAGCTGATGAAGACGTGTCAACACCAACTTATGCTCAAATTAATCGTCACCGAACGCTCAAGTTCTTCAATGAAGTAAACTTATACCTCAACTGAAGTGAAGGCAAAGTTCCTGATTAGATAGGAGTTTAATCTCTAGCCATAGAACCTACTTCTGTAGATTATTGCTATAGCAGCAATCGTGAGCCATAGATATATATTAATAGTAGTATTATTTCTAGAATAGGCTTCGAGTTGCTATTTATGGTTTTCTTCTGTGTAATGTTTTCCTCATTGTTTTGAGAAATGTTTTCTGAATTTTTTGTAAAGAGTCGAGTTGTAATATATAGTCATGTCCTGGACCCATGATGTTTCTGGTGTATCACTCCGAGGGATGTAATACTAGTGGAACAATGTTTTTTAGTGTTATGTAAATGACTATTGTGTACTATATCATGTAGTGGTATGCCAGTTCACCGCACCTACGTGTAGTCCAACTGCCTTGTAACCTTATATCCTTCCACCTTATTCCGCCCATTGACTATAAATATTATCCTATGGCTCAGATATGAGATTAGACAAGATGATGATAATATAAAACTAGGGACCTTCTCTCCCCATCCCTATGTGGGCACAAGACCTATCATAGTTAAACTACTGGTGACAAGGGTTTGACTCGTCAATGCCCATTGTTATGGACTTGGGTTTCGAGAAGATGGGGATCCTGGAAGTCGTGGAACAGTTAACAGGCAAGCAACACGGGGACACGAGGTTTACCCAGGTTCGGGCCCTCAGAGGGAAAACCCTACTCCTGCTTGTCTGTTCTTGATTACGCAGAACCGAAGGTTACAGGGTGCGTAGATGCAATATGGCGTGGAGGTGTGTGTATGAGTTGTTGAGGATCCTTCTCACTGTACCCTCCTGGCCTTTATATAGACATGCCAGGTCTCAGGATAGATCGAGTCGGGTACAGATTAGGGTTGATACCCTTTGAAATTCTATCTAATCTAGACCTGTCCTCCAAGGAGTCGAATTCGCCACGGGCTTGGGCCACCCGAAATCTTCCTGGGCTGCAAATCCTCACGTGGGCCTTCCTTGGGCTGGACCGGGTATACCAATGCTATGCACCCGTTGGGTATATCCATGTTAGTAGCCCCCGAGTGTTCAGTCGAATCGTAGATTTGACTGGAGACTTCACAATTTTTCCGGTGCTCTGCATTTGGTCCTGTCTTTTTAGGAATAAACAAGTTAGTTCATAGGGATTGTTGATGCGTGTGCCTGACTCACCCGACGGATTAGGGCCAGTTAACTGTCATAGGACAAAACAACACGATCTTCATTAGACTCTAATCCTCCGACTCGAATCCAGAATGAATGCCAGCGTAATTCGAATCAGGCCGTTGAGGTCTTATAGTAGTCGAATCCCAGTGATTTTAAGTGGTGTACCCAACGCGTCCGCCGGGATTTTCATCACGCCTATTGACACGGATGTTTTCTGGCAGAGTGTCGTCAGGTGTGTTACCAAGCCATCAGATGATATCTATAGGACTTATCTTTGTGTCGTAGACACAGCATCCGAAATTTTATCACCACAGAGGTATTTCGGGTGGCCAAGGAGACTGTTTTTCACTTAGAGTTAGTTTGGGCAAAGTTGCCAAAAGATTTTTGTCACATCCCAAAATTTTCCAAATTTTGAAATGTGAAAAATAAATAAACAAATAAACAATTGTTGAAATTTAGGGTGAGAAGAAACTTTTTGAATCCAATTGGAAACATCAAAACCTATTTTGATCAAATAAAATCCTAAAGGGATTTAAAAAGATAAACAATTAATAAATAAAATTATGATAGTTGGAATTACTATTTTTGGATCTTTTAATAAAAATATTTGGTTTTCAAAAGAAAAGGTAGAATTATAAATAAGGATTGTTTTATTGAGCCAAATTAAATCTTGGCCCAACTTTTGAAATAAAATATTTCTATTTGATAAAAAGAGTAAATGTTTATTTAAATAAAATAATGAGGTTTTATTAATATCCAATTTTATTAAAGTAAAGGCTTTTCCGGTTTTTAAATAAACACTAAAACTTGTTAATTTATTTTAAATATGATTTCCAAGTGTTTTTTGTTTTCAAATAAAACCTACTGAAATGGTTTTGATTTCAAATAGAGTTTTTAAATAAATAAAATCCTATTTGAATTAATGACTAAGGTCTATTTATTTAATTAATAATGGATCCTAAAAAGAATAAAATTATTTTGTTTTGGACTTGGGAATATGTTGTTATCAGAATTAAAATTAATATAAAGTTTGGTGGTGGTTTGAATTGAATTGTTGTTTGAATTATTTGTTTGAAAATCAAAACAGAAATTCAAATTAGAAAAAGAAAAAGCTTCAGTATAAAAGAAGGAAACAAAACAAACCCAACCCATCTGGCCCACTAAGCCCAGCAAGAGCCCACCCGGCATACCCCCACCGAAACGTTTTCTCACGCGAAAACACACCCACGCAGACACTGAGCAGTGGACCCCGTGCCCCCTCTCTCTCTCACACTGTCAGCACGGCCCCACATCGCCAGCCATCGTCTTCACCGTGACCATGTCCCCTGCCGTTGCTGCCGATTGATTGCGCCGATCAATTCGCATTGATGGCGGGCTTAATTCCTCTAGAGACCATGCCCTCTTAAGCACCTCTCCCTCCTCTCCATTTCCCCTCAGAAACCACTGCACGGGAGCCACCAGGCTGCCTCGAATCGGCTTTGCACCACCGCTGCTCCGGCGAGCTTCTCCAGCGAATTCCGGCCACACCTCGCCGCCCCTCGCCTCCCACTGCACGCAGCTTTGCTCGCCAGCACCAGGCGCACCTGCCAGTGCCTCGCACTTGACCGCGCGTGCCCCGCAGCCTCGGCTTCGTCTTCATCTGAGCGCCACCGCCGTCTGTCTCGTCTCCGTCGAGCTTCCCCGGTAAGCTCCGTTCGCCCCAGCACCTCCTGTTGATGCTCCCATCATCCCCAGATCAGCACGCGTCTAATGCCCCCATCCGTTTGCCTTAGGGCGACCTGCAGCTCCATCCCCGATGTCAAATAGAACCGCCTGACGCCGCCACCCACTTCGGCGAGGAATTGCCAGCAGCTTCGAGCGCCCCTCGCCAAGCCGACCACACCTCGAGCTTCTCCACACCCCCACGAGCACGGTGAGCACCTTCGTTTCCCCTCTTGCTTCCTGGTTCGTCGGCAAGCTCACCGCCAGAGCGCTCCACCGCCTGTCGCCGTCGCGGCGCCGCCACTTTGTGGTCGAACGATTCTGCACCGTTAGATTTAGATCCGACGCGTAGGAACAGATGACTTAACGAAGGGGTATCACTCAATCTGCGCCGTGTAATCTAAATATGATCCTGCGGTCCAGAGAGCTCGATCCACTCGAAGCGGTACCGACCAATAGAATCACGCCACGTGGAAAAGGTTTTGTTTAAAACAGAAATTAGAATCTGATTGATATGCAAACTTGTAAAATTCATAACTTTAATTCTACACGTCCAAATTTTGCAAATTTTATATCAATGGATTAAGCAGGACAAGTACTTTGAACCATGCACTTTGTTTAATGTTTTTCTTCTGTAAAATTGGTTGAAATTGCAGAAACTTGTGTAGGCTTATTTTGAATATAAAAATTGTTCTAGATATATTTTTGAGATGAAATCTTTGCAAAATGGTTTTTTTGAACCTACTGACCATAGGAACCAACTTATGAATTTAAATAATGTATTTTGTGAAGATAAGGAATAAATAATTGAATTAGCTCATTTCTAGTCAAATAAAAATATTGATTATGATTTAGAAATGATTTTTGAGTGAAATCTTTGGGAAATGATTTGATTCAAACCTTCTGACCCTAAACACCAAGTTTTGTGAATTAACAACTTATTTGATGAACAATATAAAATCATTACTTTGCTAAAAGATATTTTCAACCACATAAGATATTGATTTGATTTTCAAAATGGTTTATAGATAAAACCTTCTGCAAATGGTTTTACCACCTTAGTAAATGACCACTTTGAACTTTATAATGTTTAGAGCCTAGTAGAAACCACGTTTGCAAATAAAACTATATTTTGCATGCTTGCATGCATAACCTTGTTTCTATTATTTTATGTGTGATAAATTGGTTGGAATGTTAGTTGAAATATATGTTTGCTTGATTGAATTGTAGTGGAATTAGAAGAGTGTGATATTTGCAAGATCAAGAAGTGAACCATCATTCTCTACTAAAAAGGCAAGTGACACTATCATCCATGTCCTACTATTTTCATTACACTTAGTGGATTTTATAACATGCATGGAAAGGACTACTATATTTTATGCTATGCTAAATCCTAATAGGATACCCTTATATATTCCTTAGTGAAGACATTGTAGTTGTAGTATGCTTAGCCCAGCTATATATTTGGGATGGGATACATGTTATGGGTATATGAAGAGTTGAAAAGATATATGTTTTATATAATAAAACAAGTACTCAATGAACCACCTAGGTGGACAAGGATACTCAAGTTTTGGAAAAGGTGGCAACAAAAGGAACCATGTTTATATGGCCATCTCTTTTTGTATGTGCACTAGAAGAAAACCACCCAGGGACTTAGAGATTGAACATGTTTCTCGTACAGTGGCTTCCGTGTACAGCCACATGCTAAATGGGCTCTGGCTTAGTCAACTACATAGTGGAAGACCCATGCATTGGCATCTTCAGGTTAACTAGAATTGTGTAAGGGAACTTGTAACCCTACATTGGTGCCTGGATGACAAGCTAGCATTGTGTATTAGGAGGACTTCTATGGAAAGACTTTGTCACATTCTCAATCTGCCAGTACTCCATCTTGGTGAGTACTTATCCAGCGGCCACTGGTGGCATCAAGATGAGATTGTGTCATGTGGGTAAAGTGTACAACTTCTGCAGAAGATCAAAATTCTAAGTACTTAGCCGTGTCCCCGGTTATGGACAATACTGAGCAACTAAGGCCTGAAGCTATGGAAGATCTCGACATTCCAATTTCTCAAAGTAAAACTTGATGGTGACAACAAGGGATTTGAAGCACTTGGAGTTTTCCAAGAAGTTCAGAAAGATTTGACAAAAGATCAAAACGATTTTCAAAAGATAGGATAAAACTATATTGCTTTCTACAAAAGAGCCTAAACCCTACTTAGCCAAATATGCATGTAAATGATAGGATCCACTTATATCTACATAGTAGTGAAACTTGCCAATACAATTCAAATGTATTGACCCTTGTGGCTGCAACTTATTATGTTGCAGGTTTGTTTGATGTTAGTGAAGTGTGTTGATTAGGATTACAAGTCTACAACCAACATGTTTGCATGTGGCACTTTGAAGATGAAGGACCCCATGCTATAGTTAATTTTGCTGCATTGTAATGAGATAGCCAAAGGAGATATGTAAGATGTAATAAATTATTTTATTCCTGGTTATAAATTTGTATTATGACCTTTGTATCTTGATATCACATCTTAACTGTGGATGCTAGCTATTAATCCAGGGACTAGCATTGTAAACACAGGGATCTCAATCGACGGCTCTGCGGCGTCATCCTCGCCCTTTTATACCATGGGGGAAAACAATAAGTTTCACCCTTCACCATTTTCTTCTGCATCATCGCTATTGCCACCATTCCTTGACCTCTCTCCTCTCATCACGCATTGGACGCCTTCCGCACTTTTCCTTCTTCTTTCCTTCGCTCACACCGTCGCACTCGCCGTGCCAGGATGGAAAAGCCAAAGAAGTCATTGTCCGCCGCAGCGGGGCGGGCGCCGCTGACGCTAGGAAGAAAGCTGCCACTCCGGCCCGCACCACCGACGGTGGGTGGCGGCGCACGGAGATGCGCGACTCAGATTTGCGCAAATTGCGTGATGCCGGGTTGATCTCCAAGGACAAATAAGACGCCATCCTCCCAATCCAAGAGGTAATTCCTTGCCCACCCGAAGGGTTTTGGGTGATGTTTTACGCCTTTATGATCAGGGATCTTTCTTTGCCTGCCCACAAATTCCTCCGTGGGCTTCTCTTCTTGTATGGGATTTAGTTGCATCATCTGTCTCCCAATTCTCTCCTTCACATTGCCTGCTTCATCACCCTTTGCGAGTGCTGGCTCGGCATCGATCCGCACTTTGGCCTCTTCCGGAGAATCTACTCCGTGAAGAGGCAATCTGGCACCGGTGGTGTTTATCCACTTGGCGGCTGCATCATCTCTATCCGCCCCATCGTTCAATTCTTCTCTTTCTCCATTTGCGAGTCTGTCCAGTACTGGCGCAGGAAGTGGTTCTACATCCACGACGTCAAACTAGACGGTCAGCATTTTGGTCTTTCTCCTTTCGACTCCAAACAAGAGATCATCCGAAAGAGGTCGTGGGGGAACGACATCTTGAAGGGTGAATCCGCGGAGGTGGAGAAGCTCTACGAGCGGGTAGAGGCTCTCCAGCTGTGGCCGACAAGGATGTCAACGGCGTCGACATCATTCGTACCTTCCTCAAGCGTCGGGTGCATCCGCTCCAAGCGAGGGCACACCCAATGTTTCTGTATGCTGGCTGCAGCGATCCGACAAGGGTTTCGCTTGAGGAGTTGTCTTCGGTTGACCTTGATAAAGTGCTTCGAGCTCTGCTGAAGTACAAGGCCGACGAGGACCTCCCGGGGAAATATTTGACTACCCCTTTCAACGCCAAGAAAGTAGTCCCCCAGGTGAAAACTTGTAGTTGCGCGTAGCGCTATCTCGAATGTGGGTTGTTTTCTATTGGTACTGATACTTGTACATCTTTCTTGTCTTCAATTTGCAGGACCTCAAGGTAGCGGGGCTGATGCCCCCACTTCCTGAGAAGTATAAGGATGTGCCAGATAATGAAGCGACGGAGTCCGAGTCAGACCTTCCCCCGGCGTAATCTCCTTCCGTGGAAGCCCCCGAGCCGAGCGAAGGGCAGACCCGAAAGCAGTCCCGAAGTGAAACTTCGGGTGGGGCGACACCACCAACTCCGAAGGGTCCGTACTTCCTCGAGCAACATGGTGGGGATGAGGGTACGTCGTCTGCACCCTTTCCTGTTGTGCCTATTCGGGTGGTGGCCCCGCAGCCGCCAGCCAAGAAGAAGAAGACGAAGAAGAAGAAGAAGAAGAAGAAGAAGAACAAGAAGAACAAGAAGAAGAAGAAGAAGAAGAAGAAGAAGAAGAAGAAGAAGAAGGATAAGGAGGCTCGTCTTCAACCTGTCATACATACCGTCGTAAGTTGCACTTGGCCGAAGTTTTGTAGTTGTGCTGATGTGCTAAGTATTAGCCTGATGTTGATTTTATTTCTTGCAAGTGCTAGCAGTAATCACTCGGAGGATTCCCTTGATGAGGACACCGAAGAGATGATCGCGGAATCAAAGCCGACGTCTTCGTTTCCCAAGATGGTGGCCAACTCCGAGGACGAGGTTTCGAGCTCCACGAGGCGGGAGACTCGTGCACTCCTGACTCATAAGACGATATCCAAACCTTCGGAGTTCGTGCCAGACCACATAAGCATATTTCTTTCATTGCATAGGGGGAGCCCCCGAGTCCTTTTACTCATCAGACCTGCTGGCCTTTTTGTAGCCTTTTGTCCGCAGCGCCAATCTCCTCATGTAGTAGCATCTATCGCTGGAGGGTGAACTCAAGCAGCTCCAAGGTGCGTAGGTTTCTTCTTCACTATTTTTTGAGTGCATCAAGTTTGATTTTGTATTCATCCAATGTCTCTCCATGCTGCAGATGAGAATAATGCCGCTCTCCGTAGGCTGAACGCTCTCGAAAAGAGCCTCGGCCAGGCGGAGAAGAGGGCAACAGATGCCGCGGAGGCCCTTCAGCGCCAGCAGAAGGAGGCCGAAGATCGTGAGTATCAGATCGCGGCTGTTGCAGCCATTCGGGAGAAGGCCATGGTTGACAAGCTTATGGCTGTTGCCAAGGCTATCTCTGGTAAGATTCCCTTGTATCCTTTTTTGAGCGTTCTGTTTTGTGAGTGAGTTTTCTCCTTCCTTAGTCGAATGTTCTATTGATTTTCTTGCCAGATGCTTCTGGCATCGCGTTTGACCGCAGTACGCTAGAGCACGGGGATCTTCTGGTGGATGCTATTGCATCGATATAGGATCGCTACACTTCTGCTGCGGGCTCTCTTGACGAGGCCAAGAAAGTGCTTACGCGCTTTTACAAGGAGTTCAACCCCAAGGGAGTTGCCCTCGAGGACGTCAGCTCGCTGGCGGATGCTCTGTCAGGCGACGCTCCAGCAAAGTACATACGCAAGCATAAGGGAGTCAGTGATGCCATGGGGTTGGCCATGGCAATGGCGTCCGGGGCGGAGATGGACCTGGCCCAGGTCATGTCTAGGATGCCGACGGCGGCGGATGGCTCTGAGGTATCTTTTGCCACCTTTGCCTCCCGCTGCAAGCATTTCGGGCCTAAGCTCATTTATCTCCTTGCCGACTATTCGGCAGAGCAGCAACGAGCAGCCAAGAGTAGGCACTCTGGCTCCGAAGCTGCTCCGGGTGCTGGCGCTTAGGTCCTTCTATGTTGTAGTTAATCTAGTTTTCTTCCTTTTGCTGTAACACCCTTTTGGATGAACAAGCTTCACTTTGCCATGAAATGGCCTTGATTATGTATATGTATGGATCTGTCTTTCAACTGTTGTCGAAAGTGTTTGTGATGTTCGTGTTTGCCTTTTTTACCCTTAGGGTCCTTCGGGTGAGGCTCTAGTGACCACATCTTCTCATGCGCCTGGTCCTCGCCCGTCACTGAGCGAGTCATCGCAGTTGCCTTTCCTGCGTGACCACGTCCGAAGTTTGGAGAAGGATATCCTCAGCATCCGCGGTTATGTGTATGTGTGGAAGTATAAGGCTAAGCAAGCCATTGCCAGGGAAAAGTTCTTGCTTGAAAATTTTCAGAAGATGGGTGAGCAACTCCAATGTGAGTCCTTGTGAACTGTTGCTTCTTCGAGTGCGACTTATTTTTATGTTGGCTCACTCAATACTTTGTGCAGTTATAAATCTTCTTTCGAAGGAAGAGAAGGAGCGTGTCCCAATTCAGATGAATTGCCTGACGCAACAAGACTTGTAGGCCGGCGCCTTCTTCTGGATGGACCATGATCGAGCGATCGTCCTTGCGACGTTGCAAGATCGTGTACACCAAGTTCTTCGGGTGCTGAAGCGGGCAAGGTCGTCGCTTGCGGCTATTTGGGACACCATGTTTCCTTTGAACACTGCACCTTCTAGTTTTCTAGGCTTGCTCGAGAAGTTTCGAGATGCAGGTTATGTGAAGGAGCTGATGCGCCATCAACTCATTGCGGGAGTGAAGGCGGCCCTATCTCTTGTTCGACTGCATTATCGTGATGTTGATCTTGCGGAGATAACGGCTGCGCTGCCCCCTCCTCGAGATGGCATGGCGTGGGATATGCGTCCACATTATGCAGCTATGGCATAGTACGCCGAAGAGATTGTAGACATGTTTGAGGAGCGGACAAACGTTCTGTTGCGGCGTGGTTAAGTCCTGTAAAGGAAAAACGAGATAATATAAAGTCTGTATTTATTCGAGTGGGCTTGTAATTCCCTTTGTAAAGTTTGTATGTGTTGGCACATAGTGTGTTGTGTGATTATGTAATGTTTATATCATTTTCGTTAGCCTGACATGGTCAGCTACTCAGGTTATATGAGTTGTTGTTAGTCAACAAAGTCGTAAGGTGAGGCGCAGCCCTCGAGCGTGTTTAGCGATAAATAATGCAAGGAGAAAAAGATATTTGGGCCAAGGAACTTAGCTTTTATTCATTGTAAACAAGGAGGTACATTAGTCGGCTGAGTAGCCTGGCTGAATAGTCTTATTGAAAGTAAAGGGGAACTAGGGGTAGAAGCGTCGCAGTCGTGCGACGTTCCAAGGGTTGGAGTATTCGACTCCTGATGCGACGCCCATGAGGCGGTAGGCGCCACTTGGGATGGCTTCGGTGACGATGTAGGGTCCTTACCAGGGTGACTCGAGCTTCTTGTGTCCTTCTTTCTTGAGTCGTAGGATGAGGTCTCCTTTGACAAAGGACCTTGGGCATAGCCAACGGCTGTGGTACTTGCGGGGGCTCTACTGATAGGTCGTTGAGCGAGCCGCGGTGATGTTGTGTGCCTCGTCGAGTGTGTCAACGGCGTCTTCGAGTGTGGCCGATGATTCGGCCTCGCTGTAAGCGACGACCCCGGGGCCTTGTGGCGTACTTCAGCAGGTAGCACGGCTTCTGCTCTATGCATCATGAAGAATGCCGTATAGCCAGTTGAGCTGTTTGGCATTGTGCGCAGGCTCCAGAGAACGGAGGGTAGCTCGTCTGCCTAGGCTGCTGCAAGCCTTTCGAGTGGTCATAGTAGGCGCTTCTTGACGCCGTTACCTATTAGGCCGTTGGCCTTTTCGACCTGCCCGTTGGTCTGCAGGTGCGCCACGGAGGCGTATGATATGTTGATTCCGAGGTTGCCGCAGAAGTCTCGAAATTCCTTCGAGATGAAGTTCGAGCCGTTGTCCGTTATGATGCTATGGGGCACGCTGAACCTGTAGACAATGGAATCGAAAAACTTGACGGAGGTTTTGCCGCTTTGGTTGGTGACGGGCATGGCCTCAATCCACTTGGAGAATTTGTCGACTGCGGCCAGGAGGAAGATGTGGCCTCCTGGCGAGGACTTTGGCAGTTTGCCGATCATGTCCAGGTCCCACTGGGCGAAGGGCCAGGCCACTGGTATATGCCTCAGCTCGGATCTTGGTGCGTGTGGCTTGTCCGCATACCTCTGACAGGTGTTGCACCTCTGGACTATGTCCTTGGCGTCGTTCATTGTGGTTGGCCAGTAGAACCTAGCTCATAGAACTTTGGCGACTAGGGTGCGGTTGCTGTAGGGTTCGCAGCATAAAAAACAAAAAAATTCCTACGATGGGAACTATGTACCAAGATCTATCTACTAGATACAAACAACAGGAGGATGTATATCCGTAGAGAACATACCCTTGAAGACCGACAAAGCTTAACGAGTTAAACTCGTGGTTGATGTAGACGATCTCTTGCCGATCTCAAGATCAAGATGAAGTCCTAGCGCCGCAAAACAGCATCGCATCCATTCTCGCACACACGTGAAAGACACCGAGCAACCTCCGCCTCCTCGCTCCAGTGATGCAGCGGAAGCACAACCCTTTCTTGCCGAATAGCCACCGGGAACATGTATTTCGCTAGTCCGAGACCATGGGGGATAAATTCTAGAGGGGGAGCGAGATCCTTCACGAGGAGGTGTGAGTGAGAAGTGAGGAGGGGTACCTTTTATAGGAGAGGGGGGAACCCCAAGGGGGTGTCCGGCGCATGGGGGCTGCCCCCTTGCCCTCCCCTCATTCATGTGGGTGGACACTCCACTCACAAAAATCTCTTCAATTCCCTCCACTCAAAATTGTTATTAAATTTCCACCAAATTTAATGCAAACTCTCATTAAATAAAACTCCTTTTATTTATTCAGAATTTTGTCAATTACTTTAATGACAAACATTCACATAAAACCCCTTGCTAGTATTCCATTTCACATGCAAAAACACTTTCTGCAATTTCACCCGAAAACCTGTTTCGATATCTAGTGAAATAAATTCTTGCGCTTGTTATTCTTTCTGGCATGAAACTTTTGCTCCATTTGGATGTCAGTGTCCCTTAAGTGGGCCACCCTACGGTTCGCAAATAATGCGGACATGATCGAGACCATTCTCCGATCAATAATCAGAAGCGGGACCTGGAGATCCATACTGACTCCGACACATTCAACGATGACTTTCCTGTGATCGTCGGAACCTTTTACGCTAGTATCTTAATCCCTTCGTTTCACGATATATTACATTTCTGAGATTCGATCATCGGTATCTCCATACCTAGTTTGATCTTGTTACTGACATGCACTCTTTTCTCGTTCCCGTGATATAACATTCTAGTGATCAAATCACTTGCTTGCAAGCTAACCAATGTGATATCACCGAGAGGGCCCAGAGTATATCTATCTGTCATCGGGATGAACAAATTCCACTCTCGATCCATGAGCCTCAACATAACGCTTTATTAGTTCTGAATCCATCTTTATAATCACCCAGTTATGGTGTGACGTTTGATGTCATCAAGAAACTCTTTCGGTGTTAGTGATTGACATGATCTCATGGTCTAAGGATTAGGATCACTTCGTAAGTTGTTATAGAAATATAAACTCAATGACTTTGATCATAATGCTATACTTCAGATGAATGTTCATCACATCATTACACTAATGTTGTGACCTCGTTATTAACAACATCCAATGTCTATAATCAGGAAACTTTAATCATCTTGTTAATCAACGAGCTAGTTTATGAGAGAGGCATAACTAGGAACTTTCTGTTTGTTTATTAAACACACATGTATTAACGTTTCCGTATTAATACAATTATAGCATGCAAAATAAACATCTATCATATACTTGTAATACACATAATAAACACTTTAGTATTGCCTCTCAGGGCATATTCCCTTTAGTCTCCCACTTGCACTAGAGACAATAATCTAGTTACATAGTGATGTATCTAACACCCATGGAGTTCTGGTGTTGATCATGTTTTTCTCTAGGGAGAGTTTTAGTCAACGGATCTGCTACATTGAGATCCGTATGTACTTTACAAATCTTTATATCTCCATCCTTGACATGTCCATTGATGGAGTGAAATCGGCACCTAATATGCTTGGAATACTTGTGAGACCTTGGTTCTTTGGCATTGGCAATGGCACCATTGTTGTCACAATAGATCACCATTGGATCCAACGCGCTTGCAACCACACCTAGTTCGGATATGAACTCCTTCATCCAAACTGCTTCCTGAGCCGCTTCCGAAGCAACAACATATCCGGCCTCCGTTGTTGATCCCGCCACCACAGGTTGTTTGGAGCTCCGCCATTCATGAGAAATACGTATCCGGATTGAGACTTAGATTCATCCGTATCAGTGTCAAAGCTAGCTTCGACATAACACTTAGTGATGAGCTCTTCTTCACATCTGTATACAAGAAACATATCCTTAGTTCTTCACAAGTACTTAAGGATATTCTTGACCGCTTTCCAGTGTTTCGAAGCTGGATCCAATTCGTACCTACTAGTCAAACTAATAGCATGTGCCACATCCGATCTTGTACATAGCATGGCGTACATTATAGAGCCTATGGCTGAAACATAGGGGACTTTATCCATTATCTCTCTTTCTTCCGCCGTAGCCGGACTTTGAGTCTTACTCAATGTCGTGCCTTGCAACATAGGTAAGAACCCCTTCTTACTTTCATCCATTTTAAACTTCTTTAAAATCTTATCAAGGTATGTACTTTGCGATATCCCTATTAGGCGCCTAGATCTATATCTATAGATCTTTATGCCTAATATGTATGACGCTTCACCTAGGTCCTTCATTGAAAATTTGTTGTTTAGATAACTTTTAACACTGTTTAAAAGATCTATATCATTTACGATCAATAATATGTCATCCACATATAATATCAGAAATGCCACATTGCTCCTACTCACTTTCTTGTAAATACAAGCCTCTCCATACGTTTGGACAAATCCAAACTCTTTGATCACCTCATCAAAGCGGAGATTCCAACTTCGTGATGCTTGCTTCAATCCATAGATGGATCGCTGAAGCTTGCACACCTTGTTAGCATCCTTAGGATCAAAAAAACAGTTTGGTTGTATCATATACAACTCTTCTTCAATATTACCATTGAGAAACACGGTTTTAACATCCATCTGCCATATTTCATAATCGAAATATGCAGCAATTGCTAACATAATCCTAACTGATTTTAGCATCGCTATGGGAGAGAATTTCTCATCGTAGTTAACTCCTTGAATTTGTCGAAACCCCTTTGTGACAAGTTGAGCTTTATAGACGGTCACATTACCATCAGCATCAATTTTTCTTTTGAAAATCCATTTATTCTCCACGGCCTTTCGGTCGTGAGGTAAGTCCACCAAGTTCCAAACTTGATTTTCATACATGGATTCCATCTCGGATTTCATGGCTTGTAACCATTTGTTGGAATCCGGGCTCATCATCGCTTCTTCATACGTCGCAGGGTCATCATTTTCATCAACCATGAAATTCATGACAGAATTTCCGTACAGCTCGGGAGCTACACGCGTCCTGCTAGACCTGCGAGTTTAGGTAGTACTCTCTTTCGGAGTTTCATGATCATTATCATTAGTTCCTTCTTCAACTGGTGAAGCCAACTCCGGAACAACTTCTGGCGCTGCGCTACTCTCCATACTTTGAAGAGATGGTTCAATAACCACTTCGAGTTCTGCCTTCCGACTACTCACACCTTTCGTGAGAAACTCTTTCTCTAGAAAGGATCCATTCTTGGCAACAAAAACCTTGCCCTCGGATCTGTGATAGAAGGAATACCCAATAGTTTCCTTAGGGTATCCTATGAAGACGCATTTTTCCGCATTGGATTCGAGTTTATCTGGTTGAAGTTTCTTCACATAAACATCGCATCCCCAAACTTAAGAAATGACACCTTAGGTTTGTTTCCAAACCACAATTCATATGGTGTATTTTCAATGGATTTAGATGGTGCCCGATTGTAACATCCCAGCATTAGAGCCTAGAAATAAGCTGAACCCAGATGTGTGCATTGCATTCATGCATAGAAAATCCGAATAATTTTCGCGCTTTTAATCAAAACTTGTCAAAGTGATTGAAGATTCTTTTAGCTTGATGGAATTTAAGTAGATCATCAAGTTGACTGGGATAAGTTTCAATCAGACCTTTGTCAAAATCTCATTCTGGGTAAGAGAGATTTGATCTAAGGGTAGATCAAATGTACTATAAGTTAAACCTTAATACAATGTGAATTATATTTGATCATTAGGTGATCATGTTATAGTACTCATTATTATCGTTCATAAGTACCAAGTTAAAGATATAAAACAAATAATAAGAATATAACCACTATATCTTAATTCCATCTGCATACATCCTGAGTATCATAGTAACACCTAATCTTAAAAACTCCTTTCATGAGTTGGAGTTGGAAAGAGATTAAGCCAAGATCATCCACTATATAGATATCTTTCTTTCTATAGAATCTTTATAGAACTTATTTCAATATCTGTTGTTCATCAATGTTGGATAATTCCTCATTGATTCACAAATTCTTTAACTATTAATCTTTGATCTATTAATGATCTTATCAGAACATCTACTTAAATCTTCTAATAAGGGCATAATCCATTAATAACCTTAAACCAATATAAGATACTAAGAAGATAATTTCCAGACAATAAAAGGTAGGATTGATAAAGCCCTGCTTAGCCAACTAAGAACTTCAGTAATAAATGATTAGAGTATTATCATGGTAATGCTTTGGCCACCAATATTAAATGCTTATATTTAGTATAAGTAATACTGGTGGGTAGAACATGATTGGAACCTTAGTAGAGATAAGTGATCCTAGAGTAGTCTTTGCAAACCACATAAACATAATTCAGGGATTGAAGTGTAAGTCATGAGATTTAAGTAAATATAGGCTGATATTATTCAATTAAAGCTAGTATAGCATAGAGTTTAGAAGTAGTGTTATTCATTTTAAAAGATAATCAACCTTAGAGAAAGATCAGTGATGGAAAATTAAGGAAGATTGCGAGTGAAGTTGAAGGAACTACTGGTTGGATGGAAGTTTATCAACAGTAGAATAGTAGGTGCAATAAAGCATGGATATGAAGAAGTTATGAACTATTTTTAGTATCAAACTCATTGGATTCATTCATGAGTTCAGAGGAATGATATATGAATAAGAAGATTTAAATGAGTAAAGCTCATCATGTTAATCATGATGATGGATAGGAAGAAGTATTATATCTAGGAAAAGAATTCCTTAATTAGAGATCCAATATTTTGAAATATAATTATATGTATAAATCATTTTCCTATTTTAATCTGGTTAAGATCAACTCTACATCTCAAATCAAATATAATATCGATCTCATACTATTGATCCATCATTTGATGCCTATAACACTTTATAGAAGCATTTCCCTATAACAAATTACATAAGCATATCTCTGTTCATTTCAACCATCATAACTATATGTGTCTAAGTATATTCTTATAAGTTCACTTCTATAAAACACTCCAATTATAACTTTCTATTAAAAAGGAAGATTTCATCCAATACTATATACAAAAGGCAATATGCTTAGTTATTCAATCTTAACTCTTAAAAGGAATCTAAGCTTATACAAAACCCTAAAGCCAAGGGTAATACTCATAATTCAGAACCCTAAACTTCTTTGTTTATCACAATAGAATATATACATTGCCATTTTCCAAATTAATGGGAGTAATAATCACCATATCAATGTCTTTATATTTCATGTATCAAATAATGGTATAGGACCATTACACGTATAAAAGTTCTATTCAAAATATGAGCCAACTAAAATTAAGTTGATAAGCAAATAAAAATATATCATTCAAGAAATCCATAACTAAAGGAGGAAAATAAAATATAGGAAGAGCTTTTACAAATATTAAAAGGGGTTCATATATTAAGAAAATACAAGGAATATAATAAGATATATATAATAAATAAATCCACAAATAATACTAACTATGTTTTAGTGTTATTGAAATAGTCCAGCAAAGAAATCCTGTAGAGAAAAGTTCAAAATATATAAATCAAATTCAAATCTGAATAAGAAAACAGAAATAGAAAAAGGATAAAACAAATAAAAACCAAACCTGGCCGCAGCCCAACACACTTACACCTATCTGACGCCTATGTGTAGCCCACAATAGCCTAGTAACCAGCCCAGTACTTTTTCGTCTGTGACTGACAAGTGGGGTCAGGAGAGGACCGTGGGTTGAGCTAAAGAAATTGCTAGGGGGTTATCCACAAAAGTTGCATCGTCGTCATCGTCATGCACACAGGCAGCTCGCTGGCGGAGCTCGCCGCCGCCCGATGCCGTCATCGTCGTCGTTGCGCCAAGATACTCGCCGTCGTTGCCAGGAGGGGATAAGAAGGCCACCACGACACATTGTGTCAACACCCGGATTTTTAATCCCAGATGCCTGTTATTCCATACATCGCAATCCCAGGATTACCATTTTTGCGAAACATAACAGAATTGGATACCATAGTACATCATCCATTACAAACCATACATAAGGTCTTACACAAATAGGGATCTCATGATCAGTTCTTAATACAACTTCAAGCAGCGGAATACGTAATAATAACGGTAGCGTAGGCGAAGCTCCATCTTTGGGGTCACAGGCAATGCTGACGATGGGAGATGATCCTAGTTGTCATAACCTTCCTGGCGTCCATCCTCCAGGTACTCCTCTTCATAGTCTGGCCACGGGAATAGCCAGGGACAAAGCCATGAGTACTCTTTAATTAAGTACTCGCAAACTAATACTAACAAGTGAAAGGGGTTTTTGATAATAGGACACTAGGCTATAGGGTTGTTTTGCAAAAGCCAGATTTATCTCTACTAAGCTGAGAGGCAAGAGAAGCTAGTCACAGTTTTATATCCCCTAAGTAGGAAGTTGTATTTCATCTCACAACCCTGTTGTGGTCAAGTCAAAGTCTCAATTCATTTCACAAGTCTTTTGAAAACATCTGACGGGGGAACAATATGGCCACTCCAACTGTCCATAACCGCGGACGCGGCTATTCAAATAGTTTGACACTCTGTAGAGATTGTACACTTTCACCACAACATTCGATACATCCGTTAGGAACAAATCCTGAATTCACCATACTCAGTATGCGGATAATCAATCCTAACCTTTCAATTACACGCCCTAGTATAAGCACCTCTCCTGTGAGTTTGGCCTCCCAACCATGACCAACTGTCATCTTGGGTACTACACAGGTGGACAATCTTCACAAGGTAGCCTCAGCTCAGACCTTGGTCATGAGGGAACTAATACTAAGGTATATAAGTTTCTAGTCAAGCCCTACCCAATCTTCAGGTATTGTGGTTGTACGATAAAAATTGGAATGGTATCGCATCCAGACAACCATTAGTTTTATAAAGGGCTAAGGCTCATGCCTCAAAATTTTCATCACCAAAATCATCTGGTGTTCGGAAACACATGTCAAAACATCTCAGTAGAATGATCCATCATTCTAAGGTTTTCATAACCATTTTCACCAAGTATTCCCATCTAATGTTGATCAAGTTTTATGCTTAGCACTAGCATCTACAAGTGGGGGTAAGTACTAATGAGGGGTGGTAAACAAGTGGAGTTCAACTAAGTTCAATATCATGCCTTAGGATGACATCAAGATTATCTAACTTAGGCCAAATTTTATGCTCTTGATGCAACCTTCAAATATCCTTCTAGTATCTACCATTTATTCCAATAACTCTAAGTAAGAGCTTTGATAAAGAAATAAAGTAATAAGCTTGCAAGTAAAACTAGGATTGGGTATCAAGTGGATATGATCACATATGCTTAAGGCATATAGTTGACATAGTGACAAACAAGTATTGGCTTGCATAGGTCAACTTGATTAGTAAGGCTTGCTAAAGTAGAGTATCTTGCAAGTGTTAGCTTGCCTTGTGCAGAGCAGTGATTGAAGTTCTCCTCGGCTTCTTCTTCGTAGAATCCTCCTCCTTCCTCGTATCCTTGGTCGATACTAGCGTCTATGAATAAATACAAGGTACACAATCACCAAACAATACTTAACTACTTGCATTCATCACACACAAGGGTCCTATAGATGATCTAGTATCATCACTAACATTACAAGATTAAAGCTTGGTTTAATTCCTTTTATTTTTAGAAAAGTAATTTCTACTCATTGAAAAACTACTTAAGATTTAATATTCTCCAAACCAAACATGGGATCATGTTGACACATGTCATCACCACATATTTTAGTCCATGGGAATGTGATTTAAAGTGGTGTCACAATTTAATAAGGTTTTACCCTTTTATTTTAATTACATAAAGTGACTAGAAATGCCTATGTAGCATTCTTTTATTACTTGAACATTATTTCTGTAAGTAAACCTATATATTTTTATATATTCTGAAAGGTATGGTTAAATGTGATTTTTGAGAGTTGGAATCAACTCAAAAGCTATTATGGTTTTAATTTGAAAAATGTTTGAATGCAGAAAAGCTTCTGCCTTGTTATTTTTACCATGGATGATCTACAGATCCAAATGACTTGAATCCAACAGGCTTGGATTCAGCATTCCTAGACCTTTCTAACAAAATTGGTTTCATTCAATTTGGTTCATTGAATTGACCTGGGTTGATTTTTGAAACTGGGTACAGAAGTGTTTGAAATAAAATGACAAATGTTAAATTCAAATAACTGGGCTACGTGGGAAGCGATACTGGGCCGGCCTGCTAAGCACAGCGCTTACGCGGACTGGTTAAGTTGCTGTCCCCACGCGTCAGTGAGACAGGGGGTGCGAAGCGGTATGGGGCGATGTGGGACGTTCGATCTGGTTCTAATCCAATGGCTGAGGGTCATCGTCGACGTTGGGCAACTCCGGCGAGACAGAAACCTAGCGCGGCCAGTGGGGGTCGTTGAGGGCTCACCGGGGTTCAGGCGAGGGTCGGAGAGGCGGTCGAACGACGAAGTCGACAACGGCGAACCTCCTGGTTCCGGCAGCTTCTCCTGGGGCGGCTCCAATCGCTGGCTCCCTTCTTCTCGAGAGGCGGCAGGCTCCGGCGAAATTCCAGCGAAGTGCTGCTCGCCTTGCTTCGGGAACAGGGTGGTACGATTAGTGAGGAGAGGGGAGTGAGATGGTGTGCTCAATTCGGCTGGGGGTGGCCTCTATTTATAGTGGCGAGAGGGGACCGACGGGGCGCAAGGTGAGCTCGTCGTGGTCGACGGTACAGACGGCTATCAGCGTGGGCGATGGTAGGGACGGTGTGGTGCTCGCTGGCGATGCTCAACGACATGGTGGCGAGACGTGGGGCGGTGCGGTTTGGTCGGAACGCGACAGTGCTCTGCGCGTGCCCGATGGAAGATTTAAAGGCGCACAGCACGCGTGGTCCGCGCGGCGGCGAACGAGCGTGTCTGCGGGGTTGCTGGGACGGTGGTGATCACGTATGCACGCGGCAAGGGCGGCGCGGGGTCTGTGGGCGTGTGTCGAGGGTGGCGCTCTGGCGCATACTCGGCATGGTTGATAGAGGCACGGGCGCGGCGTTCCTGGGTGCTCTGGTCGGTGTCTTCGAGGTAGGGCTGGTTGAGAGGGGGTGGTGAGGCATGGGTGATCTCCCAGACAAGGTTGGCACGGCTAGTTTCTTTCCTAGCTTGTTGTCTACACTAGGGTGGCATGGTGAGCTTCGGCTGTTCACCATTGATGTAATTTCCTAGCTTACAATGAGGCTAGTGCTTGGTTTAACTTGCTAGATGATCTACTGAGATGGTTGTGAGCTAGAGAGGGAACAAGTTAGGCTTCAATCACTGCTCACAATAGTGTTTAAGATTTTGATGATTTGTGTCTACAATGTGTTTGATGAAATGGCCGCAAGAATTCAAGTTTTGAATTTTGAAAAGATTTTTGGTGGGTGTGCTAGGTTGGTGCTGGTGAGTCTGCAGATGCTTGGGTTTTGAAAGTTGAGCTTGTTTGAGTGGTTTTTGAAAAAGTGGGATCTTCCCATATGATAAAGATTCAATCTTGAATTGTCATTTAAACTATGCATTTGAAAGTTTCTGTATGATCACAAAGTGGGCCTTGATACTTTGTTATGAGTACAATCAAGGGGTGCAAAGATCCAGAAAAGTTTCTGTTAAGTTCTGTAAGTTTGAGATAGCCAAAGTAGGAATGGGAGTTAAATTGGTCAAAATGACCATTCACTCATTTATCTTTGTTTTGATTTATTTGTCTTTGAGAAAAGTTTGGGAATTGTTTAGATGATGTTTATTTCACCTAAGCATCCATTTACAAGCAAAGGAACACACAAACAAGGTGGTTCAAAAGAATTCCAAATGAAATGCATACACCATGCATGCATTCTTATTTTTATTTAGCAAAGTTTTTGTTAACCCTAAATTTGATGATTAGAGTTTGATGATCCAACTTTAGTATTTTTGGGATGTTATAAACCTTCCCCCCTTAAACAAAATCTCGTCCCGAGATTTGAAAAAGGACGAAAAAGATTACCTAGGATTTGAAGAGATCGGGAAACTCTGTCCTGATGTGATCTTCGCGCTCCCATGTAGCTTCCTCTTCTATGTGGTTGCTCCACTGAATCTTGAGAAACTAGATGGTTCGGGTTCAGGTAGTTTGGAAAGGTTCTTCCAAAATACGGATGGGTACTTCGGGATAGGTTAGGTCATCGTTGATCTCTATGGTCTGGTGGTCGATATTCTTGAACACTTCGGTCTTCTCTGGGACTTCGAGACACATGCGAAGTAATGAGATATGGAACACATTGTGCACGGCTGACATCTCTTCAGGTAGTTCCAATTGATATGACACTTCTCCTCGACGGTTCAGAATCTTGAAGGGTCCGATATATCTGGGGGCTAACTTTCCTTTGAGTTGGAAACGCTGCATTCCCTTCAATGGCGACACTTTCAGATATACAAAATCTCCTATGTTGAAGGCGAGGTCTCTACGTCTCTTGCTGGCGTAACTCTTCTGTCTTGACTGAGCTGTCTTGAGGTGCTCACGAATCTTGTGAACCTTATCTTCTGCTTCTCGTAGGATGTCAGGTCCGAAAATCTGACTCTCTCCTACTTCCGACTAGTTCAAAGGGGTGCGACACTTCCTTCCGTACATGAATTCAAATGGGGCCATTTGTGAACTGGCTTGATAACTATTGTTGTATGAAAATTCTGCAAATGGCAGACAGTCTTCCCACTTGGATCCATATTCTAGCACACATGCTCTCAGCATATCTTCGAGTATTTGGTTTACTCGCTCCGTTTGTCCATCGGTCTGAGGGTGATACGCGATGCTGAAATCTAGGCGGGTTCCTAAACATTCTTGGACTTTCTTCCAGAATCTCGAGGTAAACTGAGTTCCTCGATCAGATACGATGTTCTTGGGGACTCCATGCAAACTTAAGATTCTAGCGATGTATAACTCTGCTAGCTTTGAACTCTGATATGTGGTCTTGACGGGTAAGAAATGGGCGACTTTGGACAATCGGTCCACTATGACCCAGATAGAGTCATTTCCCTTACTAGAAGTAGGCAATCCAGTGACAAAGTCCATTCCAACGGAATCCCATTTCCATTCCGGAATCTGCAAGGGTTGCAACAATCCATTGGGTCTTTGATGTCCTGCCTTGACTCGTTGACATATATCACACTTAGCGATATAGCTTCCGATTTCTCTCTTCATCTTATGCCACCAAAATTGCTCTTTTAAATCTTGATACATCTTAGTTCCTCTGGGATGGATAGAATAAAGAGTATCATGAGCCTCCTTCAGAATCACTTCTTTCAACTCAGAATCTGCTGGTACACAAAGGCGTCCTTTGTACCACAGAACTCCTTCTTCGTCTTCGGTCAAACCGGGTACCTTGCCTGTACCGATGCGACGCTTGATTCTGTCGATACTAGCATTTCCTTTCTGCGCCTCTTTAATCTGACTGATCAAAGTGGGCTGGAGTTCTATGCTAGCCAAAAATCCTTCACTTACTAATTCCATTCGAAAATCTTCCATCTCTTTGTGCAAGCTTGGTTGCTCCTTCAAGATCATGGAGTTCAATTGGCACGGCAATCTGCTAAGGGCATCGGCTACCACATTGGCTTTACCAGGGTGATAGTGAATGTCCAGGTCGTAATCCTTGATTAGCTCAATCCACCTTCTCTGTCTCATATTCAGCTCCTTCTGAGTGAATATATACTTCAGACTCTTGTGATCCGTATAGATCTCACAACGATTTCCCATCAGGTAATGTCTCCACGTCTTTAGGGCTGGACTACGGCTGCGAGTTCGAGGTCATGGGTTGGGTAGTTTTGCTCATGTTGCTTCAGTTGTCAAGATAGATAATATATAACTTTTCCTTCTTGCATTAGCACACATCTGAGACCGATCTTGGATGCATCACAATACACATCGAAGGGCTTCGTGATATCCGGCATGATCAAGATTGGGGCTGAAATCAATCTCCTCTTGAGTTCTTGAAAACTCGCTTCACATTTGTCTGTCCATTCAAACTTCTTGTCCTTCTTCAACAATTGGGTCATGGGTCTAGCGATACTCGAGAATCCTTCTACGAACTTGCTGTAATATCCCGCCAATCCGAGAAATGCACGAACTTGGGTTTGAGTTGTTGGGGCTTGCCAATCTTCGATATCTTTCACTTTGGCAGGGTCAACGGCAATTCCTCCGGCTGATACAATGTGACCGAGGAATCCTACCTCCTGTAACCAGAATTCACATTTGCTAAACTTTGCATACAGCTGATGCTCTCTAACGGTTCCAAGAATGGTCCTTAGGTGTAGCTCATGTTCTCCTTCTGATTGGAATAAATAAGAATGTCATCGATGAAAACAACGACAAACTTATCCAGGAAGTCCATAAAAATCTTATTCATGAGATTCATGAAATAAGCTGGGGCATTGGTTAATCCAAAAGACATGATTGTATACTCATACAATCCATATCTGGTGGTAAAGGCAGTCTTTGGGATATCCTCTGCACGAATCTTGAGTTGATGATAGCCTGTTCTAAGATCAATCTTAGAAAACACCTTGGCACCGGTCAACTGATCAAACAGATCTTCTATCTTGGGCAAGGGGTATTTGTTCTTGATGGTGACATCATTCTACTTCCGATAATCCGTACACAAACGGTTACCTCCATCCTTCTTGTCCACAAACAAGACAGGTGACCTCCATGGTGACGCACTTGGTTGAATCAATCCAATTTCCAACATGGAATCCAGTTGCTTCTTCAGTTCTACTAGCTCAGACGGGTTCATACTATATGGTCTCTAGGCTATGGGTCCAGTTCCGGGGATTAGTTCAATGATAAACTCGATATCCCGATCTGGGGGCATACCGGGCAAAACATCTGGAAATACATCGGGGTATTCACAGACTATACGAACTTGGTCAATGGTAGGTTGGGATATACTCTTGTTGCACTTGAATTGACGAGGTAAGTTTTCAGATATATGCTCGACTGATATTCCGGCTGTACTGGTCATGGTTATGGATTTCTTGGCACAGTCAATCAATCCTTTATGATTGGACATCCAATCCATTCCTAGTACTACTTCCAAACCTTTAGTTCCGAGTACTATCAGATTAGCATAAAAATCTATGCCATGGATTCGGATAGGGATGGCTTTGCAAATTTGCCTAGCCTTGGTGGTTGATCCGGGAATTTGAACAATCATGACATGCTTCAGTTTGGTTGGTTGAATTTTACTAGTGCATGCAAATTCTTCGGTGACAAATGAGTGCGATGCACCAGAATCAAACAACACTCGTGCAAGTACCGAATTAACAGAAAACATACCCAGCACGACGTCTGGCGCTTCCTGAGCTTCTTCAGCATGCATGAGAAAAAGATGGCCATTGCGGTTGAGCGAATTCCCTGGGGCAAACCTTCTTCCGGGCTGAACATGATGTTGTTGTTGAGTTGGGACATTGGAATTGGGGGCTGCGGCATTCTTCTTGTTGGGGCACTCGTTGGAGTAGTGACTCTTATTTCCACAGTCATAAAAAGTCACTTGCGACTTTTCCTTTGCTGCTAAAGGCACATCATTGCTTCTAGTCCTCGGGGCAGTGTTGGTGTTGGTGGAAGCATTGTTGTTGTTGAACTTGGGTGGGGCACGGTTGAAATTGCTAGCGTTGCCGGGGTTGTTGTGATTTCCTCCGGGCCTAGGGTTTCCATGGTTGGGATAGGTCGGACGGTTCATCGGGGGTCTGTTGGTTCTTGGGGAAAATCCTGGAGATGGGTTAGGGCGATACTTTGGGGTCTGATGGGTTCCGGGCTAATGCATCATGCGACGCTCACGGTTCTCATTGGCTTGGTTGATCTTTCCTTCCATGTGGATAGCAGAGTCGACAAGGGATTCAATATCAGCAAAGGGGATATTGACTAACACTGTCTGCATCTCATCGTGCAGACCATTCAGGAATCTTTCTTTCTTCTTGGTTTCGGTGTCGATATCATCCGGGTCATACCTAGCTAATGACAAGAATTTGTCACGGTATTCCACTACGGTCATCCTTCCTTGCTTCAGTTCTCTGAACTCATCTCTCATCCTCTTGATCAAACCCGGTGGCACATGGGTTCGGCTAAACTTGACCTTGAATTCCTCCCAGGTCATCATTTTGCCTTCGGTCATTGCGCGAACACTGTTCCACCATGCTCGGGCATCTCCGGCTAGATAGTGGGTGGCGAACAAGACTTTCTCGTTGGCTTCCACTCCGGCGACTTCTAGGTTATTTTCCATGGTTTGCAGCCAATCATCTGCGTCTAAGGGCTCTTCCGACTTAGTGAAAACAGGTGGGTTGGTGTTCTGGAAATTCTTGAGCTTAGATCCATGGTTGTCCTGATTTCCGTGGCCTTGGTTGTTGTGGGCTAGCTGGGCTATCTGCTGCAGGGTGGCTAGGTTGTCTTGACGTTCGGCTCTTTCAGCTTCGTGGTCAGAGGTCAACATTTGCAGAATATGCAACATCGGGTCCGGGGATGAACCACTTCCTCCGCATGGCATCTGAAGATTGAGATAGATCATGATAAAAGAGGGAAATTTTTAAGGTTCTAGAATTAAAGTTTTTAAAGTTTGACTCAGATTTTTCTAGCCACTCGTTTTTCATTCATTCATTCATATCACACGATACAACACACACCACAACAAAGAAAAACAGATGGTTTTAAGAACCATTCTGGAAACTACGATACAGTGGGACCGAATACTACTCACTACGCTAGTGCTCAAGTGGTACTAATCCTCGGAATCTATGGCTTCATCATCCTCATCATCATCGATGAAGGCGAAATCATCCTCATCGGTGAAGAAGTCCATAGCCTGATCCTCCAGAAAATCATCGTCATCGCTGAGATAGGAGTAGGGGTCTCCACGAAGATCCTCTCCTGCATTCTCCCTTTCTTCCAACTGCATGTCTCTCTCGTGGATTGTCTCCTCCAAAGATGAGATACGGTGGCGAAGATGGGCAATGATGCGCTCCTTCTTGTCGAGCTGACGGCGGCGAGACTTGCGATCCTTTGCCAGCATGGCGATGGTTTGGTCCTTCGTCTTGAGGATGGCAGACTTGTGGTAGGAGTAGTCACGGCAGTTATCCAACTCCTGCTGACGATCGTACATCATGAAGCTGAGGTGGTCCAACTGAGTCTTCAGCTCGGGGTGGAATGGGGCTTCCAGTTGTTGTCCATTTGCATCACGCCTTGGGCAAAACACAAAGCGAGTACCCTTGATCTGATTGATGCTTTGCCCACACAGACCGGAAAGAGCTTCCTGCATGGCCCTGGCAAGTCCATCGAGCCAGTTGTTCTCTCTTAAGGTAAACTGAATTCCCTCAGCAGTGGGAGGTTCAATCTTTCCTCGGAGACTTGCAACAATCAGCCACTGCAGATCTTCTCCTCCTTGATCATTGAGCTGAGCTCCGAAGAACTCGGGGTGCGGACGCTCCAGAAGTTCCGAAAGCTGGTCCAAATCCCTCTCAAAGATAAGGTCTCCTCCATTCCCCAACTGATAAAACTTGTTGTACTTCACGTCCATCTATAAGAATATAGGATGAGTAAGTTAGTAGAGTGATCAAGTGTGTCAAATTTTATGTATTTTACAAGAGTTTTTGAGGAACATGAATTTTCATGAAAGAATCAAAGGGATAAGAATGAGAATAAGTTTTTGTAAATATTTGTTTTCTTTGGTTTTGAAACTAAGTTTTTGATTCAAACGTCCAGTCTAACTAGGGTCTCCTATGGTCAGGATGGCTCTGATACCAACTTGTCAACACCCGGATTTTTAATCCCAGATGCCTGTTATGCCATACATCGCAATCCCAGGATTACCATTTTTGCGAGACATAACAGAATTGGATACCATAGTACATCATCCATTACAAACCATACATAAGGTCTTACACAAATAGGGATCTCATGATCAGTTCTTAATACAACTTCAAGCAGCGGAATACGTAATAATAACGGTAGCGTAGGCGAAGCTCCATCTTTGAGGTCACAGGCAATGCTGACGATGGGAGATGATCCTAGTTGTCATAACCTTCCTGGCGTCCATCCTCCAGGTACTCCTCTTCATAGTCTGGCCACGGGAATAGCCAGGGACAAAGCCATGAGTACTCTTTAAGTACTCGCAAACTAATACTAACAAGTGAAAGGGGTTTTTGATAATAGGACACTAGGCTCTAGGGTTGTTTTGCAAAAGCCAGATTTATCTCTACTAAGATGAGAGGCAAGAGAATCTAGTCACAATTTTATAACTCCTAAGTAGGAACTTGTATTTCATCTCACAACCCTGTTGTGGTCAAGTCAAAGTCTCAATTCATTTCACAAGTCTTTTGAAAACATCTGACGGGGGAACAATATGGCCACTCCAACTGTCCATAACCGCAGACGCGGCTATTCAAATAGTTTGACACTCTGCAGAGATTGTACACTTTCACCACAACATTCGATACATCCGTTAGGAACAAATTCTGAATTCACCATACTTAGTATGCGGATAATCAATCCTAACCTTTCAATTACACGCCCTAGTATAAGCACCTCTCCTATGAGTTTGGCCTCCCAACCATGACCAACTGTCATCTTGGGTACTGCACAGGTGGACAATCTTCACAAGGTAGCCTCAACTCAGACCTTGGCCGTGAGGGAACTCATACTAAGGTATATAAGTTTCCATAAGCCCTACCCAATCTTCGGGTATTGTGGTTGTACGATAAAAAATGGAATGGTATCGCATCCAGACAACCATTAATTTTATAAAGGGCTAAGGCTCATGCCTCAACATTTTCATCACCAAAATCATCTGGTGTTCGGAAACACATGTCAAAACATCTCAGTAGAATGATCCATCATTCTAAGGTTTTCATAACCATTTTCACCAAGTATTCCCATCTAATGTTGATCAAGTTTTATGCTTAGCACTAGAATCTACAAGTGGGGGTAAGTACTAATGAGGGGTGGTAAACAAGTGGAGTTCAACTAAGTTCAATATCATGCCTTAGGATGACATCAAGATTATCTAACTTAGGCCAAATTTTATGCTCTTGATGCAACCTTCAAATATCCTTCTAGTATCTACCATTTATTCCAATAACTCTAAGTAAGAGCTTTGATAAAGAAATAAAGTAATAAGCTTGCAAGTAAAACTAGGATTGGGTATCAAGTGGATATGATCACATATGCTTAAGGCATATAGTTGACATAGTGACAAACAAGTATTGGCTTGTATAGGTCAACTTGATTAGTAAGGCTTGCTAAAGTAGAGTATCTTGCAAGTGTTAGCTTGCCTTGTGCAGAGCAGTGGTTGAAGTTCTCCTCGGCTTCTTCTTCGTAGAATCCTCCTCCTTCCTCGTATCCTTGGTCGGTACTAGCGTCTATGACTAAATACGAGGTACACAATCACCAAACAATACTTAACTACTTGCATTCATCACACACAAGGGTCCTATAGATGATCTAGTATCATCACTAACATTACAAGATTAAAGCTTGGTTTAATTCCTTTTATTTTTAGAAAAGTAATTTGTACTCATTGAAAAACTACTTAAGATTTAATATTCTCCAAACCAAACATGGGATCATGTTGACACATGTCATCACCACATATTTTAGTCCATGGGAATGTGATTTAAAGTGGTGTCATAATTTAATAAGGTTTTACCCTTTTATTTTAATTACATAAAGTGACTAGAAATGCCTATGTAGCATTCTTTTATTACTTGAACATTATTTCTGTAAGTAAACCTTTATATTTTTGTATATTCTAAAAGGTATGGTTAAATGTGATTTTTGAGAGTTGGAATCAACTCAAAAGCTATTATGGTTTTAATTTGAAAAATGTTTGAATGCAGAAAAGCTTTTGCCTTGTTATTTTTACCATGGATGGTCTACAGATCCAAATGACTTGAATCCAACGGGCTTGGATTCAGCATTCCCAGACCTTTCTAACAAAATTAGTTTCATTCAATTTGGTTCACCAAATCGACATGGGTTGATTTTTGAAACTGGGTACAGAAGTGTGTTTGAAATAAAATGAAAAAGGTTAAATTCAAATAACTGGGCTGCGCGGGAAGCGATACTGGGCCGTCCTGCTAAGCACAGCGTAAACTCGGGCTGGTTAAGTCGCTGTCCCCACGCGTCAGTGAGACAGGGGGTGCGAAGCGGTATGGGGCGATGTGGGATATTCGATCTGGTTCTAATCCAATGGCTGAGGGTCATCGTCGACGTTGGGCAACTTCGGCGAGACAGAAACCTAGCGCGGGCTGTGGGGGTCGTTGAGGGCTCACCGGGGTTCAGGCGAGGGTCGGCGAGGCGGGCGAACGACGAAGTCGACGACGGCGAACCTCCTGGTACCGGCAGCTTCTCCTGGGGCGGCTCCAATCGCTGGCTCCCTTCTTCTCCAGAAGCGGCAGGCTCCGGCAAAATTCCGGCGAAGTGCTGCTCGCCTTGCTTCGGGAACGGGGTGGCACGATCAGTGAGGAGAGGGGAGTGATATGGTGTGCTCAATTCGGCTGGGGGTGGCCTCTATTTATAGTGGCGAGAGGGGACCGACGGGGCGCAAGGTGAGCTCGTCGTGGTCGACGGTATAGACGGCTATCAGCGTGGGCGACGGTAGGGGGCGGTGCGGTGCTCCCTGGCGATGCTCAACAACATGGTGGCGAGACGTGGGGCGGTGCGGTTTGGTTGGAATGCGACGGTGCTCTGCGCGTGCCCGATGGAAGATTTAATGGCGCACAGCATGCGTGGTCCGCGCGGCGGCGAACGAGCGTGTGTGCGGGTATGCTGGGACGATGGTGATCACGTATGCACGCGGCGAGGGAGGCGCGTGGTTTGTGGGCGTGTATCGAGGATGGCGCTCTGGCGCATGCTCGGCATGGTTGACAGAGGCACGGGCGCGGCGTTCTTGGGTGCTCTGGTCGGTGTATTCGAGGCAGGGCTGGTCGAGAGGGGACGGTGAGGCATGGGTGATCTCCCAAACAAGGTTGGCATGTCTAGTTTCTTTCCTAGCTTGTTGTCTACACTGGGGTGGCATGGTGAGCTTCGGCTGTTCACCATTGATGTCATTGTCCAACTTACAATGAGGCTAGTGCTTGGCTTAACTTGCTAGATGATCTACTGAGATGGTTGTGAGCTAGAGAGGGGACAAGTTAGGCTTCAATCACTGCTCACAATAGTGTTTAAGATTTTGATGATTTGTGTCTGCAATGTGTTTGATGAAATGGACGCAAGAATTCAAGTTTTGAATTTTGAAAAGATTTTTGGTGGGTGTGCTAGGTTGGTGCTGGTGAGTCTGCAGATGCTTGGGTTTTGAAAGTTGAGCTTGTTTGAGTGGTTTTTGAAAAAGTGGGATCTTCCCATATGATAAAGATTCAATCTTGAATTGTCATTTAAACTATGCATTGAAAGTTTCTGGATGATCACAAAGTGGTCCTTGATACTTTTTTATGAGTACAATCAAGGGGTGCAAAGATCCAGAAAAGTTTTTGTTAAGTTCTGAAAGTTTGAGATAGCCAAAGTAGGCATGGGAGTTAAATTGGTCAAAATGACCATTCACTCATTTATCTTTGTTTTGATTTATTTGTCTTTGAGAAAAGTTTGGGAATTGTTTACATGATGTTTATTTCACGTAAGCATCCATTTACATGCAAAGGAACACACAACAAGGTGGTTCAAATTAATTCCAATTGAAATTTGATGATTAGAGTTTGATGATCCAAGTTTAGTATTTTTGGGATGTTACACATTGCCTCCATCCCTATCTCCAATTCCTCCTTATCCTCTCAGATATGAACAAGGCCAAAACCCTAGCTCACTGGAGCCACCCCTCGCCGTCGAACCACGTATCCCCACACCATTCTGAGCCGTCATGGAGAAGCGCCTTCCTCCGTAGATCCTCTCGGTAGAAGCTTGCATCAAGGGGAGCACTAGAGCGGGTGAATTTGGTCGTTCCCCTTCGCAGCAGTTCATTGGAATCCTTGTCGGGAAGCTCGTTTCCGACCGCGCATGTCCTCGTCGATCGCTCTATCGTCATCAGTGTAATATTACGCATCTCTGGACCCTAGTTTCGTTTGCTGATTCGCACCGTAGGTCTAGTTTTGTTGGGCACCGCCGCTGGCCGCCGCAGTAGCTCGTCGCCGATGACCCTCCGATGACCATTTCCGAGTGGCGCTGCCACTATTAGGTTTAGTAGGTTGCACTGATTCGAACTAGATCTATTTCGCTTGTTGGGGTGCAGTAGATCGTCGCTGGCGACTGGCGGCGGTGGTGATGATGAAGCCATCGTGACGTCATGATCACACCACGTCAGCTAGTTTGTCTGGTATTTGCTAACGTGGCTGATGACCTGGCCTAGGGCCCATATGTCATTGACTGGGGGTAAGTGCGGGGTCAATAACTAATGCATTTCTTTCATCTGAGAGCTGAGGTGGACAATGGCCCACTAGTCATTGACTGGGGCTAGCGTTAGGCATGGTGTAAAAAGTAATTTTCTGTTTAGAAATAAATAAAATTTTATAATCCAATTAATGATATTCCAGAAATCAAATAAATGATTAAACTTTGTTTAATTAATAACTTTTGATTTATAATTCAGAAAACTATGTATAATATATGAAATTTTTTAGAAAAATAAAATCTACAACTTAAAACTATTACCAAATATTATTATGATGATTATTTAAATAAATGTTATTTAACAAAAGTTTTAAAAGTAATAAAGCTTTGATAATTCATATTTTAATAATGGTAAATATTAAAAAATATAAATAAAATACCAAAAAATCTTGGAAAAGTAATAATTTCAAAATAAAACTATAATTATGTATTATTATTTCACTTAAATAAATACTTAATATCTAATTAGTAATTATAAAATAATAAGAATTATAAAAATCATATCTTATTATTTATTAATCACAAAAATAAATGTGATATACTAAAATGATCACAAAAATAATATCTACATGATAAAAATCTAATATTATACTTTTCAGTTAAATAAAAATTCAAATAATTTAATAACTCAAATTTAAACTTATTTACTTTATTAACAATTCATATAAGGATGAATAAAAATTTGTTAATATTTCTTAAAAGGATCAATTAAATCTAATAAATAGTATGAGTCTTTAATATTAATAATATAAGACCATGATGGTTTAAAACATTATAAACAATTTTTAAAATTGTCTTCAACCATAAATGAAGATTTTATTCAAAAAAGATTCCCATTTATAATAAAAACCTTAAAGAACAACTTATGAATACACCAAACCTTTTCTATCTACATTAACTACCAATTGCAAAAACTATCACAACATTACATAAACTCATAAGTAGTTAAGTAATAGTATGTTTTAGATTAGAAACTATACTCACTTATCTATAAAATATAAATGATATTAATCCATAATAAAAATCAAGAAACCATTATCCAAGTAAAAAAGAATGACCATTCTTAAGTAACCTAAAGGAAACATCTCAGATACACTATATACAAATGTTATAAGTATTATACTCTCAAAATCATCTTTGTTTTAAAGTTAACTTTGGTCTACAGAATCTTAATACAACACTATAAGCATTACTATATATTTTATAGTTAATTTTGGTCTGAAGGTTAAATTATAAAGCAACTCAAGCCAAACCATTTGAGAAAACAAATAACATCAACCACCACTAACTAACTCCAAAGTTTGTTTAGACCTTAGAAGAGAAACCTTTTCTTCAAAGGTTATCCTTTTTGCCACTTTAAATAAGAACTCTTGTATAAGTAATCCTAACTAGTATGTCATAAGTATGTATACTTTACTCCTACATATGTGTTGTCTACAACCACTCATAAACTCAAATAAAAGTACAACTATGAAACTTATCCAAAAGGACCACACATTCCAAAGTGACCATTTCCGGAATCCAAACCTAGGACAACGTTATCCCCGGGATTTGCGTGTGGAATGTGCATCACATTACTTATGCATAAAAGCATATTGCTTCTTTAAACATTAGTCCTTACCGGACCAATGATGCTGATTTCAGATTTTGGATCTTATACCGACTCGAAGACCGTGAGCGCATAATCTTGCAATCACAAAAGGCAAGTTCACACTTGCTCTAGTGTTGTCTTCACCTGCATTTGAAAAAGGTTAGAAAACACTATTTTCAATAATAATAAGCACTACTGATTACTGATTCAGGGTGATCAGTTTATCTATTAAGTCAGACAGTTGGAATACCACTATTCTGAACTATATCACCTAGGACTTAACAACCAATGTCGCTAGTGATTCTTGCGCCGTATATTACGCGTTGACCATGAGATTTGGAATGGGACAGAGAAGTCAGTTGTATCTTCTTCCTCTCGCATGAATCCGGATGTGCAGGTCGTGGCTGTTATCCTCGTAGCGTGCATATTAATTGGTAATTTGTAGAGGATATGCAGCATATGGGTGGGAACCCTCAACGTCCCATGATAGTTCTGACATCTAACGGTTTGTACAAACCATTGCCGTAATTCTTTATGTGGGCATGGTGTACACCAAGGAGGCATGCGAGGTCGCGAAGGGGGCAGTGATTGGCTTGGATCATCTTCTGGGCCCCACATCATGGAATTGTGGACGGGAATAAGCTGCCCGGTTGTGCAACAAAGAGTTGATCTCTCATGGGTAAAGTAACGCACCTCTGTAGAGTGTAAGAACTGTAACTTGTTACTCCCTGTTCCGGGAAGGAGCTACGAACGCGGCAGGAAAGGAACTCCATGAAAGTTCTGGTAAACCCGTGAAGGCTGACGGACATAGCTTTTCAGAATAAAAGCAACCTTTGAAGAAATGTTTCTGAAAACTTGCATTGCCTACGACCTTTGGTCTGTGGCTATAGTTATAGTGCATCAAACACTCCTTTTCTAGTGAATTTGCTAAGTACGCTCGTACTCAAAGTATCTTCTTAACCCTTGCTAGATTCTGAAGCCATTAAAACGATGTATGCATCAAGATATGCTCCAGGACTTATCAAGACTAGCTAAAGCTCTTCAATGAAGACAAGGAAGTCAACATATACCTCAACTCAAGTGAAGACGAAAGTTACTGATTAGATAGGAATATTATCTCTAGACAAAGAACCTATTTCTGTAGTGCGTTGCAATAGCAGCAATGCCAACCTCTTAGTCTAAATATTAACTTAATAGTATAATCGTTCTTGTGTTGTTTATTTTTGATTCTTCTCCGTAAGAAGTCTTTCTCTCTCTTGAACCTAGAGTGTTCTCTGGATCTTATGTAAAAGAGTGAGTTGTAACCTTTAAGCCATGTATTGGACCCGTTGTGTTTCTGTTGTGCCATTCTGAGGGATGTAATACTAGTGAACGGTGTTTCATTGGTGTTATGTCAACGACTATAGTATACTACATCATGCAGTGGTATGCTGGGTCACCGCAGTTGGTATCAGAGCATATGCTTTGACCTTAGGTTGGAAACCTAGTAAATGGGTAGAACTTGTAGGACATATCCTAGCAATAATGAAGAGTTCTCTAGTGATATGAGGGATATTCACTTGAGAATAATCCTATTATGTTACTAGTGCGATAACTCTTTTATATGATTGCAATTCCAATCATTACCCAAGAGTTTTAACTCTATGTGACTGATGATAATTTCTTATCCACAGTTCCACATGGCACCTCGATATCCACCCCGGAATGTTCAAGTGATGAACAGGACGTTGGATGACTACGGAGGGGATTGGACAGACAATCTCCGATAACTTCTATGGAGTTTGGAATGTGAATCAAGACTTTTGGTCAAGATTTACAGTTATTATGATGGGCAGGTATTAGCTAAATACCATGTCATGATCATGTTACCCAAGAAGTTAGGACTTAAGGGAGAAATGCCAGCAGGAGAGGCAAGGTGCATGGCATCTACATATCAGATTGCCGTAGCAGCAGCCATAACCATGATCCGAGAACATAAATCCCAAGCTCTAGAAGGTAGTACTCACACCATTATACCACATGAAACCTCAAACTCAGAGCATGAGTTAGATCACTCTACCTTAGTCCAAGTTGAACCTACTCTAGCTGTAGAGTATATGGATCGTTATCGGTCTTTGCTAAACACTTATCATAACACTCACCAAGTCTTAGTTCAGGAGCTGGATACGGTCATTGAGGATTTTACTGATCCTGATAAAGCAATGGCACGTAGGAAGAAGTTAGATAAAGAAGCTAGGCATCCCAAATACATACCTTCAGGAGAGGTTTTTGAGGAAACTGAGTTTGATGACCCAAACTCAGAAAATTATGCCTATTACCAAAATGACTTCAAGCCACCTGAAGACTTGTGGACCAAGTATAATTCCGAACAATAGGAATGGAATGAAGTTATTCCGAATAAACCTGAGCCTAACCATTATGGAGGGGAAATAGAATCTCAAGGTAAAACCATAGGGAATCCTATACCTTGTGATACAGGTATTGAAGAAGAGACCAATTATAACCATAGAGAGCCTTATGGACCATACGGGGGTAATACTAATCCAATCAACTTAGAAGAGTATTCCAATAGCTACTATACCAATATATATGACTGGATCCAAGAAAAATCTAAGGAACCAACTTACTATGAGGAAGCGTTGCCGGAAAACCCGGATTATTCAGTGGAAGATTACGCCAACTCTAGTCATTTTTCAATGACTAATCTCAGTCTCTGTAATTCTAATCAAGAATACGCACCTCCTGGATGCTCCTATGCTCCAGAAGGCAGTCGTAGGACTTCACGTCATCATGGACGGAACTCTAGGAAGCACTAGAGGAAAATGAAAGTGAGAGAGAAACAACATCTCAAGTGATGAGGGCTTGAATAATGTATATAGAGGGTAATGCGTATTGTAGTTTGAAGAGTTTGCCATAATAAGTGAGGATATATCCACAAGAGCAAGAAGTTCTTGTAAGATAGTTGTGTAAATAGGTTTGGAGCAAACCGTGGGAACATCCAGTACATTTGTAAATTATCTAAAACCTATGTATGATACAGGGTATATGTTTTGTTGTTTATTGACTTTTGGATCTTTTTGATTCTTCTTGATTGACTAGATATGTACATGAAGTTTAATTAGGTGTGCAAATGCATGATGTAACACCCAGTTATTACTTGATGTTATAGATCTAGATAGAAACGGGAATTCGTGTAAGGGAGTGACGAGTTTCAAAGATCATAAGGAAGATTAACTTGAATGATGTAGCATGATAGAAGGGGTATTTACACCATTTGGAGAATAGATAGAACATAAGTCACATTCTTGGTCAGTTTAGGAAGAAAGCATGGTGGAGGAGATGTAAGGAGTAACAAGATATGATAAATTGAAAGTTCATTCAAAGTAGATAAGATGCTAAGAAGTCAATGAAGAGTTGTATCAAGTTCATGGAAGTATCATAAGAAAAATACCAAGGACATGCCTTAGAACCAAAAGGGTTTTCAAGCTCTGACAATTCAGAGAGAATGTAACTCGTAGGTTGAAAACTGTGAGATAATACATACCACTCAGAATGTTCCGCCTTGGGTACCTAATCCCTTGTCGGCATTCTAATCCGCAGTCGGTATTCTGTCCGCAGCTGGTATTGGTTGACATAGTTAATCAAATTCTCATAAAGGTTGCATAAAGAGCATTAAATTTGGCCTAACCTAAGTAAGACCTAAAGAAGGATAAAATTTAAAGGCGATCGTCTATCAAGATGCTCCGCAAAGTCAAACTTATCCAAGAGAGCATGTACTAAGGTAAAGGGACATATAACGCTGAAATATTTGCTTCGGAGATCCACAATTGTGTGGATACACCGTACAATCTTTCATCAGACCTTAATTAGGTAAAGTATAAACTGAACCGAGACCAACATTTTATATATTAAGCCAATAAATGCTACACCACCAATTTAAAAGACTATTAGTAAACCCTAAGGGGGAGAGCAAACACTATAAATGAAAGTTAAAGAAGTACTATAAATAATACTGGGAGATTATCTAAAACTTAATAAGGTAAAGGTTTGAAGGTGATAAAGGATACATTTAACCGATCAATTATAAAATAAACAACTCTTAAGTAAACCTTAAGAAATAATAGAGAACTTCCAATTAGACATAGGAAGATAATAAGAATTCTAATGGGTATGGACTAAATGAGTTCAAATCCAATTTTGGAGGGAATACCAGTATCAACTATGTTATGACAGTAATAGAAGGGTAGTCTTTTAATTACTAACACGAGTATATAGAAACTTAAAACTTATTCTTTAAGGAGACCCCTACACTATACTTAAATTAGTAATGAAGTTTGATGTTTAGATAGAAAGAATTTGATTAGGATATTTAATTAGGTTATGGAATACTCCAATTAATTCCATTTAAAGTCATCATGAAGTGGAGAATATAGCAACCACTGCAAAACAATTTCTTGCTCCGAAACATGAGAGTTTGCGAACTTCGAGGACAAAGTTTATTTTAAGGGGGAGAGTTTGTAACATCCCAGCATTAGAGCCTAGAAATAAGCTGAACCCAGATGTGTGCATTGCATTCATGCAGAGAAAATCCGAATAATTTTCGCGCTTTTAATCAAAACTTGTCAAAGTGATTGAATATTCTTTTAGCTTGATGGAATTGAAGTAGATCATCAAGTTGACTGCAATAAGTTTCAATCAGACCTTTGTCAAAATCTCATTCTGGGTAAGAGAGATTTCATCTAAGGGTAGATCAAATGTACTATAAGTTAAACCTTAATACAATGTGAATTATATTTGATCATTAGGTGATCATGTTATAGTACTCATTATAATCGTTCATAAGTACCAAGTTAAAGATATAAAACAAATAATAAGAATATAGCCACTATATCTTAATTCCATCTACATACATCATGAGTATCATAGTAACACCTAATCTTAGAAACTCCTTTGATGAGTTGGAGTTGGAAAGAGATTAAGCCAAGATCATCCACTATATAGATATCTTTCTTTCTATAGAATCTTTATAGAACTTATTTCAATATCTGTTGTTCATCAATGTTGGATAATTCCCCATTGATTCACAAATTCTTTAACTATTAATCTTTGATATATTACTTGATCTTATCAGAACATCTACTTAAATCTTCTAATAAGGGCATAATCCATTAATAACCTTAAACCAATATAAGATACTAAGAAGATAATTTCCAGACAATAAAAGGTAGGATTGATAAAGCCTTGCTTAGCCAACTAAGAACTTTAGTAATAAATGATTAGAGTATTATCATGGTAATGCTTTGGCCAACAATATGAAATGCTTATATTTAGTATGAGTAATACTGGTGGGTAGAACATGATTGGAACCTTAGTAGAGATAAGTGATCCTAGAGTAGTCTTTGCAAACCACATAAACATAATTCAGGGATTGAAGTGTAAGTCATGAGAGTTAAGTAAATATAGGCTGATATTATTCAATTAAAGCTAGTATAGCATAGAGTTTAGAAGTAGTGTTATTCATTTTAAAAGATAATCAACCTTAGAGAAAGATCAGTGATGGAAAATTAAGGAAGATTGTGAGTGAAGTTGAAGGAACTACCGGTTGAATGGAAGTTTATCAACAGTATAATAGTAGGTGTAATCAAGCATGGATATGAAGAAGTTATGAACTATTTTAGTATCAAACTCATTGGATTCATTCATGAGTTTAGAGGAATGATATATGAATAAGAAGATTTGAATGAGTAAAGCTCATCATGTTAATCATGATGATGGATAGGAAGAAGTATTATATCTAGGAAAGGAATTCCTTAATTAGAGATCCAAGATTTTGAAATATAATTATATGTATAAATCATTTTCCTATTTTAATCTGGTTAAGCAATCAACTCTACATCTCAAATCAAATATAATATCCATCTCATACTATTGATCCACATCTGATGCCTATAACACTTTATAGAAGCATTTCCCGATAACAAATTACATAAGCATATCTCTGTTCATTTCAACCATCATAACTATATGTGTCTAAGTATATTCTTATAAGTTCACTTCTATAAAACACTCCAATTATAACTTTCTATTAAAAAGGGGGATTTCATCCAATACTATATACATAAGGCAATATGCTTAGTTATTAAATCTTAACTCTTAAAAGGAATCTAAGCTTATACAAAACCCTAAAGCCAAGGGTAATACTCATAATTCAGAACCCTAAACTTCTTGGTTTATCACAATAGAATATATACATTGCCATTTTCCAAATTAATGGGAGTAATAATCACCATATCAATGTCTTTATATTCCATGCATCAAATAATGGTATAGGGCCATTACACATATAAAAGTTCTATTCAAAATATGAGCCAACTAAAATTAAGTTGATAAGAAAATAAAAATATATCATTCAAGAAATCCATAACTAAAGGAGGAAAATAAAATAATAGGAAGATATTTTACATAAATTAAAAGGGGTTCATTGTTGGAGATATGCCCTAGAGGCAATAATAAATCTAGTTATTATTATATCTTTGTGTTTATGATAAATGTTTACATTCATGCTATAATAGTATTAACCAGAAACATTAATACTTGTGTGATTTGTAAACTAAATTAGAGTCCCTAGTAAAGCCTCTTTATAATACTAGCTTGTTGGTTAATAGATGATTGTGGTTTCCCGATCATGAACATTGAGATGTTGTTAACAACAAGATCATATCATTAGGAGAATGGTCTGATGGACATACTCCTATAGATAAGCATAGCATAAAGATCAAGTCATTTTAATAGTTCAATTGCTATAAGCTTTCTGATACATAGTAACCTAATTCCTTCGACCATGAGCTCATGTTAATCACCATCACCGGAAGGATTCTTTGATGACATCAAACACCACACCATAACTGGGTGGTTATAAAGGTGGCATTGAGTGTTCGGAAAGTATGGGTTGAGACACATGGATCAAGAGTGGGATTTGTCCATCCATATGACGCATAGATATACTCTGGGCCCTCTCGGTGGAATGTCATCCAATTAGCTTGCAAGCATGTGACTGGCTCACAAGGGATCACATATCACGGGAACGAGAAAAGATTACTTATCAGTAACGAGGTTAAACTAGGTATGCAGAGATACCGACGATCAAAACCTCGGATAAGTAAACTATCGTGAGACAAAGGGAAATTGGTATCGTATGTAAGTGGTTCATTCGATCGCAAAGTAATCGTAGAAATATGTGGGAGCCATATGAATTTCCAGATTCCTCTATTGGTTATTGATCGGAGAAGTGTCTCGGTCATGTCCGCATAATTCACGAACCGTAGGGAGACAGACTTAAGGATTCGATGTTGTTGTGTAGTTATGGAATGATGAGTAAGAGAACGAATGTTGTTCGGAGTCTTGGATGGGATCCGGGATATCACGAGGAGATACAGAATGGCCCGGAAAATAAGATGCATATAAGGAAAGTCCTGTTTCGGAGTTCGGAAATGATTCTGGTGTTTTCAACAGGAATGTTCTAGAAGGGTCTGGAAGGTCCGGCACTCCGGAGGGGAAGGGTACATGAATGTGTCATAACAATGTGTAATGGTTGAATCATGTACTAGGTCACTTGGCTGTGCAATATGGAGAGAGAAATCAAATCCAAAATTGAAAGTCAAACGCCAATTTGAAAAGTCAAATCCGAAGTTTGTTTGGTGGAGGGAGAGTAGGAAACCTACTTGGGGAGGAAGTCCCACTCCCTCCACCCGCCGGCCAAGGAGGAGGAGTTGGAGGAGGACTCCCTCCTCCCAACCGGCCCTCTCCCACCTATATGAGGAGGGGTAGGGCTGCCCCCTACCCTCACACCTTAACCCTAGCTCCTGGCGCCTCCACCACAAGTGCAGCCGCCGCCTAGGGATCTCCCAACTCACCGAGTTAGGGTTTCCCCAAACCCTAGCCGCCGGCCACACCCTCCCCTTGGTGCCTCTAAACCCTAGATCGCAAAGGCCTCTCTCATACTCCACCATACTCGCTCTGGCTTAAGGCGAAGCCCTGCGAGATCTCCCCTCTACTTCCGACACCACGCCGTCGTGTTGCCGGAATCGCGAGGAGAGTGCTAAAACCTCCGCTGCCTGCTGGAACAAGGGAGAGGAAGGTCTTCATCGAGTACCAAACGTGTGACCAACTGCAAAAGCACTGCCGGAACGCAGCGCCGGAAGGATCGTCTACACGATCTTGAGATCGACAAGAGTACGACTACATCACCCACGAGAATCTGCTCTCGTTAACCGCTTTGGAATCTTCAAGGGTGAGTTCCTCTATCGACTCGTTGCTACAATCTAGTAGATATATCTTGGCTTGTTTGTGTGCATGCGATAGAAATTTTTCGTTTTCCATGCTACGAACCCCTACAGTGGTATCAGAGCCGTGTCTATATGTAGATCTGTTGCACGAGTAGAACACAATGGTCATTGTGGGCGGGGGTGCTTTTATTTTCAATTGCTTTTTGTGTACTTTGCATCTTGCGGTATGATGGGATGAAGCAGCCCGGGCTAACCTTACATGACATCGTTCATGAGACTTGCTCCACGCTCAACATGCAACTTGTATTGCATAAGTGGCTTTGCGGGTGTCTGTCTCTCCCATCATAGTATAGATTCAATTTACAACGGGCACTTGATAGTTCAAGCATCAACGTTGTGGTTCTTGTTCGTAAGTTAGAACGACACTTATTGAAAGCCCCAAACCACGTAAAACATGCAAAGAAAATTAGAGGCGTCTAACTTTGTTTTGCAGGGGTGTGCTGTGATGTGATATGGCCATGATTGTGATTATATATGATGTATGCAATGTCCCTTATTGTAAGTTGGCAACCGGCAGGAGCCATATGGTTGTCTTTTAAATTACGTTAAGACCTGCATGTCTATTCAAAGTAGTTGTAATAGTTGAAGCTGGTGGACGACAACCATGAAACGACGCCATTGACCTTGACGCCATACCGGTGATGATGGATATCATGTTTGTGCTTGAAGATGGAGATCGGAAGCACAAGAAGAAATGCCATATCATATCACATATTATGAATTGCATGTGATGTTAATCCTTTATGCATCTTGTATTGCTTAGTTAACGACGGTAGCATTATAAGATGATCCCTCAAGCACACAAATTTCAAGTTTAAAAGTGTTCATCCTTAGTGAGCACCGTTGCTAAAGCTCGTTGTTTCGAAGCACCACGTGATGATCGGGTGTGTTAGATTCGGCGAGTGTATACAACGTGAGCAAGCCAGATTTGCTCATGCGGAAGCTAAGGTTTGATCTTGATGAGCCTAGCATGTACAGACATGGTCTCGGAACACGGATCACCGAAAGGTAAAGCATGAGTCATATAGTAGATATGATGAACATGTTGATTGTTCGCCATTGAAGCTACATCAACTCTCGTGATGATGGGTTTTGATGTGGTGGATTTGGTTCGTGTGATCACTAAAACAATTTGAGGGATATTGTTTTGAGTGGGAGTTCACCTAGAATAATTTAACTATTAATTAGAACTCAATTTGTCATAAACTTAGTCTATACTATTGCAAATATGTTGTAGATCAATGGCAGCCTCTACCATCAATTTTAATGCGTTCCTAGAGAAAGAAAAGTTGAAAAACAATGGAAGCAACTTCGCGGATTGGTTCCGCAATTTGAGGATTGTCCTCAATGCTGGTAATTTGACCTATGTGCTGGATGCACTGCTGGGTGACCTGCCTGTAGCTACTGCTATCGATGAAGTAAAGAATGTTTACCTCACTCGGAAGAATCAGTACTCCACAGTTCAGTGTGCTATCTTGTATGGTTTGGAATCAGAGCTTCAGAAAAGGTTTGAGAACCATGACCCACATGATATTGTCCGTGAACTCAAAATGATATTTGAGGCTCACGTGGCAGTTGAGAGTTATGAGGCTTCTGAAAAGTTCTTTAACTGCAAGATGGAAGACGGCAGCTCCGTCAGTGAGCATGTGCTTAAGATGTCTGGGCACACAAACAAACTCCAAAGTTTGGGTACATTGATTCCTAATTCTTTGGGGATTCACCGTGTCCTCCAATCACTACCACCAAGTTACAAGAACTTTGTGATGAACTACAATATGCAAAACATGGACAAGACGTTGCCAGAACTCTTTTCCATGTTGAAATCTGCAGAAGTGGAGATCAAGAAAGAGCACCAAGTGTTGTTGGTCAATAAGACCACCAAATTCAAGAAGCAAGGCCAGTCTAAGAAAAGGGAAACTTCAAGAAGGGCGGTAACAAAGTTACCGCGCCGGCGAAGAAGACCAAGGCTGGGCCTAAGCCTGGTACTGAGTGTTTTTACTACAAGGGAGAGGGTCACTGGAAGCAGAATTGCTCAAAGTACTTGGCGGATTTGAAGAACGTCAACATCAAGAAGAAAGGTATATTCGATATACATGTTATTGATGTGTATCTCACTAGTACTCGTAGTAGTGCCTGGGTATTTGATACTGGTTCGGTTGCTCATATTTGTAACTCGAAACATGTGCTACAGAATAAACGGAAGCTAGCGAAGAACGAGGTGATGATGCGCGTTGGAAATGGATCAAAGGTTGATGTGATCGCGGTCGGCACGCTACCTCTTCATCTACCATCGGGATTAGTTTTATACTTAAATAATTTTTATTTGGTGCCTGCGAGCATGAACATTATATCTGGATCATGTTTATTGCGAGATGATTACTTATTTAAGTCCAAGAATAATGGTTGTTCAATTTATATGAGTAATATGTTTTATGCACATGCACCTTTGATAGATGGTCTATTCTTATTGAATCTCGACAGTGGAAATACACATATTAATAACATTGAAGCTAAACGTTTGAAATTGAGCGATAACTCAACCTATATGTGGCACTGTCGTCTTGGTCACATTGGAGTGAAGCGTATGAAGAAAATCATTCCGATGGACTTCTTGAATCACTTGATTTCGAATCACTTGAAAGATGCGAAGCATGTCTGATGGGTAAAATGACTAAGACTCCATTTTCTGGTATGATGGAGCAAGCTACGGACTTACTGGAAATCATACATACCGATGTGTGTGGTCCAATGAGTGTATCATCGCGCGGTGGTTATCGTTATGTTCTTACCTTCACGGATGACTTGAGTAGATATGGGTATATCTATTTCATGAAACATAAGTACAAAACTTTCGAGAAGTTTAAGGAATTTCAAAGTGAGGTAGAGAATCAACGTAACAAGAAGATTAAATTTCTACGATCTGATCGTGGAGGTGAATATCTAAGTTACGAGTTTGGCAAGCATTTTAAGAAATGCGGAATACTTTCACAATTGACACCGCCGGGAACACCACAGCGTAATGGTGTGTCCGAACATTGTAATCGAACTCTCTTAGATATGGTTCGTTCTATGATGTCACTTACAAATTTACCGCTATCGTTTTGGGGTTATGCATTAGAAACAGCCGCATTCACTTTAAATAGGGCACCATCTAAATACGTTGAAACGACACCGTATGGATTATGGTTTGGGAAGAAACCTAAATTGTCGTTCCTTAAAGTTTGGGGTTGCGAAGCCTATGTAAAGAAGTTATAGCAAGACAAGCTTGAACCCAAAGCGGATCGTCTTCATTGGATACCCGAAGGAAACTATTGGGTATACCTTCTATCATAGATCCGAGGGCAAAATCTTCGTTGCCAAGAATGGATCCTTTCTACAGAAGGAATTTCTCTCGAAAGAAGTGACTGGAAGGAAAGTAGAACTCGACGAGGTTGTTGAACCTTCTCTCGAACTTGCGAGTAGCGCAACACCGGAAGTAGTTCCTGTGGCACCTACACCAATAAGAGAGGAAGCTAAAGATGATGATCATGAAACTTCGGTTGAAGTAGCTACAGAACCTCGCAGGTCAACGAGAACTCGTACCACTCCTGATTGGTATGATCCCGTTATGAGTGTCATGTTGGTGGACAACACCGATGACCCTGCGACATATGAGGAAGCGATGATGATCCCAGATTCCAATAAATGGCAAGATGCCATGAAATCCGAGATTGGATCCATGTACGAAAACCAAGTATGGACTTTGGTGGACTTACCGGATGGCCGAAAGGCTGTCAAGAACAAATGGATTTTCAAGAAGAAAACATATGTTGATGGTAATGTTATTGTCTATAAAGCTCGACTTGTCGCAAAAGGGTTTCGAAAAATTCAAGGAGTTGACTACGATGAGACTTTCTCACCGGTAGCGAAGCTAAAGTCTGTGAGGATTTTGTTAGCAATCGTTGCATATTATGATTATGAGATATGGCAGATGGATGTCAAAACGGCGTTCCTCAATGGAGACATTGATGAAGAGCTGTATATGATGCAACCCAAAGGTTTTGTCGATCCTAAAGATGCTAACAAGGTATGCAAACTTCAACGGTCCATATATGGATTGAAGCAAGCATCCCGAAGTTGGAATCAACATTTTGATAAGGTAATCAAAAGCTTTGGTTTTGTACAAACTTATGGAGAAGCTTGTATTTACAAGAAAGTGAGTGGGAGCTCTGTAGCATTCTTAATACTATATGTAGATGACATATTGTTGATTGGGAATGATGTAGACCTTCTTAATAGTGTCAAGGAATATTTGAATAATAGTTTTTCAATGAAAGATCTTGGAGAAGCATCTTACATATTAGGCATAAAGATTTATAGAGATAGATCGAGACGCCTAATATCATTGTCACAAAGTACATATTTGGACAAAGTTCTAAAGAGGTTTGGAATGGAAGATAGCAAGAAAGGGTTCTTTCCCATGTTGCCCAATACGATCTTGAGTATAACTCAAAGTCCAGCAACGACAGAAGATAGAGAAAGGATGAGTAAGACTCCCTATGCCTCAGCCATAGGGTCTCTACTGTATGCCATGATATGTACTAGACCCGACATTGCATATGCTGTTAGTTTGACTAGCAGATATCAAAGTAATCCAGGAGTGGATCATTGGACAGCGGTCAAAACCATCCTTAAGTACTTGAGAAGAACTAAGGATATGGTTCTTTCTTATGGAGGTGATGAACAGCTCGTTGTTAATGGTTACACCGATGCTAGTTGGAACACCGATCCGGATGATTCTAAATCTCAATCTAGATACGTGTTTACTTTGAATGGTGCAGCAGTTAGCTGGAGGAGTGCAAAGCAAAGTGTTGTGGCGAGATCTTCAACTGAATCGAAATACATAGCTGCTTCGGAGGCTTCACAAGAGGCGATATGGATGAAGGAGTTCATCGCATAGCTTGGTTTGGTTCCAAGTGCGCTGGACCCAATGTCTATCTATTGTGATAACATGGGCGCCATAGCCAATGCGCAAGAACCAAGGTCACACAAGAAGCTGAAGCACATCAAGCTACGTTTTCACGCTATTCGAGAACATGTCCAAGATGGTGACATAAAGATTTGCAAAGTACACACAGATCTGAATGTGGCAGATCCATTGACTAAACCTCTCCCGAGGGCAAAACATGACCAGCACCAAACCTCCATGGGTGTTCGTTATATTACCATGTAATCTAGATTAGTTGACTCTAGTGCAAGTGGGAGACTGTTGGAGATATGCCCTAGAGGCAATACTAAATGTAGTTATTATTATATCTTTGTGCTTATGATAAATGTTTACATTCATGCTATAATAGTATTAACCAGAAACATTAATACTTGTGTGATTTGTAAACTAAATTAGAGTCCCTAGTAAAGCCTCTTTATAATACTAGCTTGTTGGTTAATAGATGATTGTGGTTTCTCGATCATGAACATTTAGATGTTGTTAACAACAAGATCATATCATTAGGAGAATGGTATGATGGACATACTCCTATAGATAAGCATAGCATAAAGATCAAGTCATTTTAATAGTTCAATTGCTATAAGCTTTCTGATACATAGTAACCTAATTCCTTCGACCATGAGATCATGTTAATCACCATCACCGGAAGGATTCTTTGATGACATCAAACACCACACCATAACTGGGTGGTTATAAAGGTGGCATTGAGTGTTCGGAAACTATGGGCTGAGACACATGGATCAAGAGTGGGATTTTTCCATCCATATGACGCATAGATATACTCTGGGCCCTCTCGGTGGAATGTCATCCAATTAGCTTGCAAGCATGTGCACAAGGGATCACATATCACGGGAACAAGAAAAGAGTACTTATCAGTAACGAGGTTGAACTAGGTATGCAGAGATACCGACGATCAAAACCTCGGATAAGTAAATTATCGTGAGACAAAGGGAAATTGGTATTGTATGTAAGTGGTTCATTCGATCGCAAAGTAATCGTAGAAATATGTGGGAGCCATATGAATTTCTAGATTCCTCTATTGGTTATTGATCGGAGAAGTGTCTCGGTCATGTCCGCATAATTCACGAACCGTAGGGAGACACACTTAAGGATTCGATGTTGTTGTGTAGTTATGGAATGATGAGTAAGAGACCGAATGTTGTTTGGAGTCTTGGATGGGATCCGGGATATCACGAGGAGATACGGAATGGTCCGGAGAATAAGATTCATATAAGGAAAGTCCTGTTTCGGAGTTCGGAAATGATTCCGGTGTTTTCAACAGGAATGTTCTAGAAGGGTCTAGAAGGTCCAGAACTCCGGAGGGGAAGGGTACATGAATGTGTCATAACAATGTGGAATGGTTGCATCATGTACTAGGTCACTTGGCTGTGCAATATGGAGAGAGAAATCAAATCCAAGTTTGAAAGTCAAACGCCAATTTGAAAAGTCAAATCCGAAGTTTGTTTGGTGGAGGGAGAGTAGGAAACCTACTTGTGGAGGAAGTCCCACTCCCTCCACCCGCCGGCCAAGGAGGAGGAGTTGGAGGAGGACTCCCTCCTCCCAACCGGCCCCTCCTACCTATATAAGGAGGGGTAGGGCTGCCCCCTACCCTCACACCTAAACCCTAGCTCCTGGCGCCTCTACCACAAGTGCAGCCGCCGCCTAGGGATCTCCCAACTCACCGAGTTAGGGTTTCCCCAAATCCTATCCGCCGGCCACACCCTCCCCTTGGTGACTCTAAACCCTAGATCGCCAAGGCCTCTCTCATACTCCACCATACTCGCTCCAGCTTAAGGCGAAGCCCTGTGAGTTCTCCCCTCTACTTCCGACACCACGCCGTCGTGCTGCCGGAATCGCGAGGAGAGTGCTACAACCTCCGCTGCGTGCTGGAACAAGGGAGAGGAAGGTCTTCATCGAGTACCGAACGTGTGACCGACTGCGGAAGCGCTGCCGGAACGCAGCGCCGGAAGGATCGTCTACGCGATCTTGAGATCGACAAGAGTACGACTACATCACCCACGAGAATCTGCTCTCGTTAACCGCTTTGGAATCTTCAAGGGTGAGTTCCTCTATCGACTCGTTGCTACAATCTAGTAGATAGATCTTGGCTTGTTTGTGTGCATGCGGCAGAATTTTTTGTTTTCCATGCTACGAACCCCTTCATTCATATATTAAGAAAATACAAGGAATATAATAAGATATATATAATAAAGAAATCCACAAATAATACTAACTATGTTTTAGTGTTATTGAAATAGTCTAGCAAAGAAATCCTGAAAAGAAAAGTTCAAAATATATAAATCAAATTCAAATCTGAATAAGAAAACAGAAAATAGAAAAAAGATAAAACAAATAAAAACCAAACCTGGCCGCAACCCAACACACTTACACCTATCTGACGCCTATGTGCAGCCCACGATAGCCCAGTAACCAGCCCAGTCCTTTTTCGTCTATGACTGACAAGTGGGGTCAGGAGAGGACCGTGGGTTGAGCTAAAGAAATTGCCAGGGGGTTATCCACGAAAGTTGCATCGTCGTCATCGTCACGCACACAGGTAGCTCGCTGGCGGAGCTCGCCGCCGCACGATGCCGTCATCGTCGTCGTTGCGCCAAGATACTCGCCGCCGTTGCCAGGAGGGGATAAGAAGGCCACCGCGACGCATTGCCTCCATCCCTATCTCCAATTCCTCCTTATCCTCTCAGATACGAACATGAACTAAACCCTAGCTCACCGGAGCCACCTCTCGCCGTCGAACCACGGCTCCCCACACCATTCTGAGCCGTCATGGAGAAGCGCCTTCCTCCGTAGATCCTCTCGGTAGAATCTTGCATCAAGGGGAGCACTAGAGCGGGTGAATTTGGTCGTTCCCCTTCGCAGCAATTCGTTGGAATCCTCGTCGGGAAGCTCGTTTCCGACCGCGTTTGTCCTCGTCGACCGCTCTATCGTCATCAGGGTAAGATTACGCATCTCCGGACCCTAGTTTCGTTTGCTGATTCGCACCGTAGGTCTAGTTTTGTTGAGCACCGCTGCTGGCCACCGCAGTAGCTCGTCGCCGATGACCCTCCGATGACCATTTCCGAGCGGCGCTGCCACTATTAGGTTCAGTAGGTTGCACTGATTCGAACTAGATCTATTTTGCTTGCTGGGGTGCAGTAGATCGTCGCTGGCGACCAACCTCTAGCGGCGGTGGTGATGCTGACGCCATCGTGACGTCATGATCGCACCAAGTCAGCTAGTTTGACTGGTCTTTGCTAACATGGCTTATGACCTGGCCTAGGGCCCATATGTCATTGACTCGGGGTAAGTGCGGGGTCAGTAACTAATGCATTTCTTTCATATGAGAGCTGAGGTGGATAATGGCCCACTAGTCATTGACTGGGGCTAGCGTTAGACATGGTGTAAAAAGTAATTTTCTGTTTAGAAATAAATAAAATGTTATAATCCAATTAATAATATTCCAGAAATCAAATAAATGATTAAAATTTGTTTAATTAATAACTTTTGATTTATAATTCAGAAAATTATGTATAATATATGAAAATTTTCATAAAAATAAAATCTACAACTTAAAACTATTACCAAATATTATTATGATGATTATTTAAATAAATGTTATTTAATAAAAGTTTTATAAGTAATAAAGCTTTGATAATTCATATTTTAATAATTATAAATATTTAAAAAATATAAATAAAATACCAAAAATCTTGGAAAAGTAATAATTTCAAAATAAAACTATAATTATGTATTATCATTTCACTTAAATAAATACTTAATATCTATTTAGTAATTATAAAATAATAATAATTATAAAAATCATATCTTATTATTTATTAATCACAAAAATAAATGTGATATACTAAAATGATCACAAAAATAATATCTACATGATAAAAATCTAATATTATACTTTTGAGTTAAATAAAAATTCAAATAATTTAATAACTCAAATTTAAACTTATTTACTTTATTAACAATTCATATAAGGATGAATAATTTTTTTTTAATATTTCTTAAAAGGATCAATTAAATCTAATAAATAGTATGACTCTTTAATATTAATAATATAAGACCATGATGGTTTAAAACATTATAAACATTTTTTTAAAATTGTCAACCATAAATGAAGATTTTATTCTAAAAATATTCCCATTTATAATAAAAACCTTAAAGAACAACTTATGAATACACCAAACCTTTTCTATCTATATTAACTACCAAATTGCAAAAACTATCACAACATTATATAAACTCATAAGTAGTTAAGTAATAGTATGTTTTAGATTAGAAACTATACTCACTTATCTATAAAAGATAAATGATATTAATCCATAATAAAAATCAAGAAACCATTATCCAAGTAAAAAGAATGACCATTCTTAAGTAACCTAAAGGAAACATCTCAGATACACTAGATACAAATGTTATAAGTATTATACTCTCAAAATCATCTTTGTTTTAAAGTTAACTTTAGTCTACAGAATCTTAATACAACACTATAAGCATTACTATATATTTTATAGTTAATTTTGGTCTGAAGTAGTTAAATTATAAAGCAACTCAAGCCAAACCATTTGAGCAAACAAATAACATCAACCACCACTAACTAACTCCAAAGTTTGTTTAGACCTTAGAAGAGAAACCTTTTCTTCGAAGGTTATCCTTTTTACCACTTTAAATAATAACTTTTGTATAAGTAATCCTAACTAGTATGTCATAAGTTGTATACTTTACTCCTACATATGTGTTGTCTACAACCACTCATAAACTCTAATAAAAGTACAACTATGAAACTTATCTAAAAGGACCACACATTCCAAAGTGACCATTTCCGGAATCCAAACCCTACAACAACGTTATCCCCGGGATTTGCGTGTGGAACATGCATCACATTACTTATGCATAAAAGCATATTGCTTCTTTAAACATTAGTCCTTACCGGACCAATGATGCGGATTTCAGATTTTGGATCTTATACCGACTCGAAGACCGTGAGCGCATAATCTTGCAATCACAAAAGGCAAGTTCACACTTGCTCATGTCCTTTGTTTATTTTCAATAAAGTATTTTACAAATCCAGTGTTGTCTTCACCTACATTTGAAAAAGGTTAGAAAACACTATTTTCAATAATAATGAGCACTATTGATTACTGATCCAGGGTGATCAGTTAATCTATTAAGTCTGACAGTTGGAATACCACTTTTCAGAACTATGTCACCTAGGACTTAACAACCAATGTCGCCAGTGATTCTTGCGCCGTATATTACGCGTTGACCATGAGATTTGGAATGTGACGGAGAAGTCAGCTGTATCTTCTTCCTCGCGCATGAAGCCGGATGTGCAGGTCGTTGTTGTTATCCTCGTAGCGTGCATATTAATTGGTAATTCATAGAGGATATGCAGCATATGGGTGAGAACCCTCAACATCCCACGATAGTTCTGACATCTAACAGTTTGTACAAACCATTGCCGTAATTCTTTATGTGGGCATGGTGTACACCAAGGAGGCATGCGAGGTCACGAAGGGGGCAGTGATTGGCTTGGATCATCTTCTGGGCCCCACATCATGGAATTGTGGACGGGAATAAGCTGCCCGGTTGTGCAACAAAGAGTTGATCTCTCATGGGTAAAGTAACGCACCTCTGTAGAGTGTAAGAACTGTAACTTGTTACTCCCTGTTCCGGGAAGGAGCTACGAACGCGGCGGGAAAGGAACTCCATGAAAGTTCTGGTAAACCCGTGAAGGATGACGGACATAGCTTTTCAGAATAAAAGCAACCTTTGAAGAAATGTTTATGAAAACTTGCATTGCCTACGACCTTTGGTCTGTGGCTGTAGTTATAGTGCATCAAACACTCCTTTTCTAGTGAATTTGCTGAGTACGCTGGTACTCAAAGTATCTTCTTAATCCTTGCTAGATTCTGAAGCCATTAAAACGATGTCTGCATCAAGATATGCTCCAGGACTTATCAAGACCAGCTAAAGCTCTTCAATGAAGACAAGGAAGTCAACATATACCTCAAATCAAGTGAAGACGAAAGTTACTGATTAGATAGGAATATTATCTCTAGCCAAAGAACCTATTTCTGTAGTGCGTTGCAATAGCAGCAATGCCAACCTCTTAGTCTGAATATTAACTTAATAGTATAATCATTCTTGCGTTGTTTATTTTTGATTCTTCTCCGTAAGAAGTCTTTCTCTCTCTTGAACCTAGAGTGTTCTCTAGAACTTATGTAAAAGAGTGAGTTGTAACCTTTAAGCCATGTATTGGACCCGCTGTGTTTCTGTTGTGCCATTCTGAGTGATGTAATACTAGTGAACGGTGTTTCATTGGTGTTATGTCAACGACTATAGTATACTATATCATGTTGTGGTATGCTGGGTCACCGCACCGATTTAAAGTGAATGCAGCAGTTTCTAGTGCATAACCCCAAAATGACAACGGCAAGTCCGTCAGAGACATCATAGATCGAACCATATTTAGTAAAGTACGATTATGACGTTCCAACACACCATTTCGCTATGGTGTTCCGGTAGGTGTGAGTTTTGAAACAATTCCACACTCTTTCATGTGAGTGCTAAACTCGTAACTTAGATACTCACCTCCACGGTCGGACCGTAGAAATTTGATCTTTCTATTACGATGATTTTCCACTTCATTCTGAAATTCCTTGAACTTTTCATAGGTTTCAGACTTGTGTTTCATCAAGTAGATATAACCGTATCTACTCAAATAATCCGTGAAAGTAACAAAATAAGGATATCCACCTCGCGCCGACACACTCATTGGACCACATACATCAGAATGTATGATTTCCAATAAATCTGTCGCCCGTTCCATTGAACCGGAAAACGGTGTTCTAGTCATATTGCCCATAAGGCATGGCTCACATGTATCAAATGATTCAAAATCAAGTGATTCCAAAAGTCCATCTGAATGGAGCTTCTTCATGCGTTTAACGCCAATATGACCTAGACGGCAGTGCCACATATATGCGGATATATCATCATTAAGTTTAATCCTTTTAGCATCAACATTATGCATATGTGTAACTCTATTATCGAGATCCAGTAGAAATAAACCATTCATCATCGTGCATGACCATAAAAGATTTCATTCATATAAATAGAACAACCATTGTTCTCGGATTTAAATGAATAACCACTTCGCATCAAACAAGATCCAGATACAATGTTCATGCTCAGTGCTGGCACCAGATAACAATTATTTAAGTTTATTACTAATCCCGACGGTAAGTGGAGAGGCATCGTTCCGACGACGATCACATCAATGCTTGATCCATTGCCGACACGCATCTTGACCTCACCCCTTGCTAGCGGTCGCTTGTTCCGCAACCCCTGATTCGAGTTACAATTATTAGCAACTGAACCGGTATCAAATACCCAGGTGCTACTACAAGCACTAGTCAAGTACACATCAATAACATGTATATCATATATACCTTTGTTTGCCTTGCCGGCCTTCTTGTCTGCCAAATACTTGTGGCAGTTGTGCTTCCAGTGGCCAGTCCCCTTACAATAGTACCACTCGGTATCAGACTTAGGTCCAACTCGGGGTTTCTTTTTAGGCACGGCAACCGACTTGCCGCCCTTACTTCCCTTCCATTTTCCATTCTTGTCTTTCTTGAAACCAGTGTTCTTATTGATCATCAACACTTGATGTTCCTTTTTGATCTCCACTTCTGCAGTTTTAACCATTGACAGAAGCTCGGGGAGAGACTTCTTCATGCCTTGCATATTATAGTTCATCACGAAGCTCTTATAGCTTGGTGGCAGAGACTGCAGAACACGATGGATGCCTAAGTCAATGGGAATCGTTATTCCCAAGGACACAAGTTTATCGCCGTAACCCGACATCTTCAGTACATGCTCACATACGGAGCTGTGCTCTTCCATCATGCAGCTAAAGAACTTTTCTGAAGAATTGTAGCTCTCTACATCAGCATGTGTGTCGAAAATCATTTTCAACGCACCCATTGTATCAAATGAATTGCCGTTTTCGAAACCCTTTCGAAGTTCCGGCTCTAGCACATACAATATGCTGCAATGAACTAAGTTGTGGTCCTCTTGACGAGTCTGATAGACATTCTTCTCCTCATCAGGGGCATCATCGAAAGGTGGGGGGCCTAGCGATGCTTCTAGCACATATTGCTTTTGTGCAGCAGAGAGTAGAATCCTCAAATTCATGGCCCATTCGGTAAAGTTGCTACCGTTCGTTGCAAGTTTCTCTTTCTCTATGAACGCATTGAAATTAAAAGAAGGTGGTGCCATCTACAATAGAATTTGTAAAGTTTAGACTAAGTTTATGATAGATTGAGTTCAACTAATCCACATTACGAATGAACTCCCACTCAAAAACGACATCCCTCGTGCCTTTTTGGTGATTACATGAACCAAATCCACTACACTAAGTCCGATCATCACGTGAGTCGGTGTAGCTTCAAAGGCGAGCATCAAACGGGCATCATATCTACTATATGACTCATGCTTAACCTTTCGGTCCGTGTTCCGAGGCCATGTCTGTACATGCTAGGCTTGCCAAGTTAGAACCTTAGTATTCTCGTGTGTAACTGTCTTAGACCCGAAATATGGTCGTGGATCCAAGAACACCCGATCATCACGTGATGTCTTGGAGCGACGAAAACATAATCGGTGCATACTAAAGGAACAACACATTCTTATCTTGATATTTAAATGAGGAATCATCTTATTATGCTAATAAAACGCCAAACAAGCAATATAAGATGCTATCAAACATCACATGTTTATTAGTGAAATGATATGGTTCCCGCATATGATCTCTATCATGTGCACCGTGGTATGATCACTATCATACCTTTATGTGTAAGGACAAGGTCTATGGAACTTACACGTTATGTATGTTGTAAGAGTATCATCTCATACTTCTACTTACAACATCACCATATCATAACACTAGCCCAACAACAATCTAAACTAGACGCCTCTAATTTATCCATTGCAATTTTTACGTGGCTTAAGGCTTTCAAAGATAGAACCGTTCTTACCTACGAACATGAACCACAACGAGGATAACCAAATTGTTGACAACTCGTTGCAAATTAGATATTGACTATAGTAGGAGAGACAGACATCCGCTAGCCACTTATGCAAACTAGTTGCATGTCAAGCGTGGAACAGGTCTCATGTGCGAGGACATGTAAAGTTTGTCCGGACCGCTTCATCCCACTATGCCACCAATATCTAAAATTACAACTAAGAAGTAACAACATGATCATCATCGACCACATACTCATATGTGTACTACCCGTGTAAAACATCTACGCATAGATCCGGCTCTGATACCACTGTAGGGTTCACACCATAGAAAACAAAAAATTTCCTACGAGGGGAACTATGTACCAATATCTATCTACTAGATAAAAACAACGGGCGGATGTATATCCGTAGAGAACATACCCTTGAAGACCAACAAAGCTTAACGAGTTAAACTCGTGGTTGATGTAGACGATATCTTGCCGATCTCAAGATCGAGAGGAAGTCCTAGCACCGCAAAACAGCAGCGCATCCATGCTTGCACACACGTACAAGACACCGAGCAACCTCCGCCTCCTCGCTCCAGCGATGCAGTGGAAGCATAACCTTTTCTTGCCGAATAGCCACCGGGAACATGTATCTCGCTAGTCCGAGACCATGGGGGATAAATTCTAGAGGGGGAGAGAGATCCTTCACTAGGAGGTGTGAGTGAGAAGTGAGGAGGGGGTGCCTTTTATAGGAAAGGGGGAACCCCAAGGGGGTGGCCGGCGCATGGGGGCTTCCCCCTTGCCCTCCCCTCATTTATGTGGGTGGACACTTGTAGCACCCCGGATAAAACCCTAACTAGAAAATTGCTTGTTATTTTATTTTTCTGCATCATCATGACATCATCATGTTCATCATGTCACCTTGCATGGAAAATATTATTAAATTATTGCACTTGTATTTGTTTCTTGATATTTGAATTGAGCTTTGGTTTGCCTCTCTCTAGTTTGTCCTCCATCTATTCTATCTCTTGTTGGTTCTACTTGTGTTAAAACCATAATGTCTAAATTATATTCTTGAGTCTTGTGTTATTTCTAATTGCTGAAATGCCCAAATTGAGTTGGGGGCATCATCTCTTAAATTCTCTCTATCACTAACTTCCCAATCTATCTTGTACTTATGATCATGTTCAACTCTATCATATATGACACATGAGTTCCTTTCATTTTTACTTATGGATTTAAATCATGCCCATTTGTCTGTATGAATCTATCCAATTCAAGTGCCCATCTATATTTTCTTTCTTCTATTCTATTCTATTTATCTTCATGTGTTGATCTTCCTCGGTCTATTTTGTGGTTCTCTATTTCTTGTGCCTTTTCCTAAACATATTGCCAGCTCCTTTCTCCTTTCTTTTACAAATAGATCAAATCTGTTTGCTTGGATGATCTACCGTTTTTCTGTCTTCTAAACCGTTCCATGTTCAAATCATCTTGCTCTATTTCAAAATCTACCTCTATTTAAATTTGGGCAAAATCAAGTGCAGCTTCAGTTAAGTTTCAGAAAAAAATCTAGACAAGTGGCTGCTCTTACATTCAGTTAACATGCAAGTTCAGAAAAGCAGAACAGCAGCGATCGGCAGCAGCGGCAGTTCAGCGTCAGCCGCAGGCCGACCTGACCGACAGCGACACCTTCGGCCCATCCAGGGTCCCAGCACGCACATCCCCAAGCTGGCCCGTCCATCTCCTGTTTCTCTTCCTCCTGACGCCGTTCTATTTCTCGCGCCGAACGACAGACCGCGTGCAGTTGACCGTCACCGTCCATCCCGCCGTCAGCTGCGCATCCACCTGCCCCGCAGCGATCTCCCTCATTCCTTCTTATCCCCTCCAAGACGCCTCCCTGCAAACCTAACCCTCTCTGCATCTTGCGCCGCCACCTCCTCTCTTTTTCCCCTTCGTTTCCCCACCTAAGTGAGGCAGGGGCACCATGGTTGTGAGCTCCACGAGCTTGCCGCTGGGATGATCTTCGTATCTGTCCAGATGTGCACGCCAGGGATTTCGTCAAGCACGTCGCCATCTTCTCCAGTACGGAAGAGCCACAGGAGCGTTGTCAAGGTCGTCATCTTGTTCGTGCGCTTACCAGGGGCGGCGAACCTTCTTCTTCGCTCCTGGCATCGCCGACCATCCCCGAGCCAAATTCCCCTCGCCACCAACACCTAGGTGAGACACCGCCTCGATCCGGCCCATCCCTGCGAGTTTCCTTTTTTTTCAGCGATGTCTTGGTCCGGTTTTCCCTGCGTGGTCACCATTGACGCGCACGATCTATGTCATGCACGCCTCTGCCTTTTAACATTGGTGTCGTCCTGTCCGTTCAAAAAAAATACACCGCATGGCGTAATGATCCACCTGGTATAACCATGTATACGCCGGCGCCACCAATTCATGGCCACTGTCGCTGGCTCTGTCCGCCACCGCGCGTGCAGCACACCGTCGGCCCATCTGCCCCACACTTGCTTGTTTCTGAAGTACTCTGCTCCTGTGGTGTCCACCCACGCACGCACATCTCCGTCTACTGGCTGCACTGAACATCCAGGATTCAAACAGCTAGCTAGGTTTACACCTTTGTCTTGATCCAGGTGCTAGACACCTTGCTTAGCTAGCTAGGACTCGACACTATCAATTCTATATGCTTTTGCACCATACGGATCAGTTGATTCAGCTATTTTCCATTTAAACGTCTTGGCTTATCTAATGAAATCAATGGCATCCTTCCATGTATCAACAAATAATGACAGCTGCATTTGCATCTTTCTTTTGATTCCATCCGATAGAAACAAGATCTAATCCCAGTGAAGGAAGAAAAATAGAAGGCCCTAATGTTTTGCTATCTCCTGTTATTATTAACTGAATCTAACCTTTTCAAGTCCGTTTTGAACAAATATTATGTGTTTGAATTCAGAAAAAGATACAAGAAGTTTAGATGTCACATGTCTACCATTTTGAACACTCTAAAATTTTATGCATCAAATAATTACTTTTGTTAAATATTAAAATGACTGATGCAACTGATTCAAACTAGCAAAATTCTTATCTTCTATTTTATAAATAAATAAAAAACTTGTGAATGATATATCTATCTTATTTTTAAAAATGCAAGTAATAAGAATATGACATCTACATGCATGCATCATCCATGTTCCATTAACATTTAAATGTTTATGCAAGGAAACTTAAGTAAATATGTGTCCATCTACCATCTGTTTGCATACTACTTGCAATGGGCCATTTAATATTGCTATGTCTATTTAATTCACCTTTTATGCATCAAATAAAATGTCACGCATACATACATGCATCATGCCTGATCTTATGTCATAGTATTAAATAGTGTAACCGGTGTTTTCTCTAGTGCTTTGCTTCTTCACGGATTAGGCCGATGAGTTGATGCAAGTATCGACCCGATCTCTGGTGAACCTTCAGCAATGTTTCCAGGCGAGCATTCTTCCCCTTTCTATCTATTTTACCTTTCTAATCTTTATTTCCTCCTGTTGATCTATTGCTATCTGTGTTGCGATGCTCTAGTTTTCGTACCCGTGATATCCCTTGCAGCCTTATATTGCCTTGGACACATCCTATTACCTGTTGTTTGGTAGATAGTTAGACTTGCGTGTCGCAGTCGCTTGCTCAAGTGCTATTGCGTGTTGTCAAGTACCACAATTGTTGGAGAAATGCCTTATGCTTTTATGTTGGAGATGATCATGGCTTTAATTATTGTTTAATAACTAAAATTGAAGTAGGTAAATAATGCAGAGGCATAAATGGGCAATAGATGTTATTTGGTTTTTAACCGTCCACTTGTGTCCCGTAGGACCCCGAGTACTTGATACCTGTTCTTTGAATATTCGCACTATCCGCATGTGGGACCATGAATCCCCCTAGCCAAAGCTTGAGTCATATTTATTTCTTGGGGTCACAAAGTAGTTTGGGGCTTTATTACTATCATGTACTTATGCCATGCTTTACTGCTTTATTTACGATTGCGCGTGGAGCGTCTATACTGTTTAGGTAAGTGGAATATTTTCGCGGTATCGACAAGCCCAGTCACACTTTCGGGTTTCCAGTTGTTTACAGCCATTGACACAAACCTCTGGGTCCGTCTCGGAGCCGACCAACTTCGTCGCGGGTTGCTTAGTGGGGTGGCCCCCTAAAATTTATATGAATCTTGCAATTGCTCTGTCGTGATGCCTCGTTGGGTTTTTATTTGGTTTTTCCCGAGGTTGATCGTGCGTGTGTTGCTATTTGTGCCCCCCTGCAGGGTAAAACTTTCTGAAAGCCGTGTCCGCGGTTATGGACGACTTGGAGCACAGTATCTCGATCATAGACAACAATAATTAAAGTAGTGCTATAAATTTGACTTTATAATGACTGGTAATCAGCTTCACTATAATGGAATGGCTAAATAAAAGTGCCAACAATTGCTGGTTTGGGTTGTCACCTGTTACCATTGTATCTGACTAGTAAGTATTGCAACTACAACGGAATGGCTAAATAAAAGTACCAACAATTGCTGGGTTTTGGGATGCCTAATGCTATATGTATCTGACTAGTAAGCACTACAACTACAACGGAATGGTTATTTAAAACTGCCCACTGCTTACTATATCATGATGACTCATGCTATCTATATCTGACTAGTAATTGCCGCAACTATAACGAAATGAATAAAACTGCCAACTGTGTGAGTTCCTCGGTTGACTTCCTCGGTTGGTATCGAGGGGGAATACCAGGATGGGTATGTTTGGTGTTAGAATCAGGTTGGATCCGAGTAGGTCTTTCTTATCCCTATCTGATAGCCGTCAGTTGTATTGAGTCTCTATAGGTTGTTTAGTGCATGCTGCGCTGCCGCTTCAGTCCACCATACCTATGTAGGCGAGGACCGCCGAATTCTAGTCTCGCCGTGTACTGGCCTCAGTACTGACCGCTCTCTTTTTCCTTTGCCCCTTTGTCGGCACCCCTTTTGTTTAAGCGGGTTTTGAGATCGACGTCGTTAGCAGGGTTACCCTTCCGGCTTGGCCTGGGCAGGGTTATGGACGCCATTGGTCATTCTTTAGGGCTCTTAGCCCAATTTGTATCTTTTCCGTACTCGGACGCTTTATTGTTTTAAAGGTGATTTGGATCTTTGTCTTGTATATCTGTATCCTTGACTCTTTGAGTCGTTGATATATATGTATATATATCTGTTCGGTGGGTTCCATCGTGGACTATTGTGTAATGGTATTACTTCGTTTTCCACCCGCACGAAAGTGTCTGGTGGGCACCTTTGAATCGTTTCTATGCGGGTTTGGCGAGAATCGCTGAAACTTGCATAGGGTCGATTCTAAGGGTGTTACAACACTCCACTCACAAAAGTCTCTTCAATTCCCTCCACTCAAAATTGCTAATAAATTTCCACCAAATTTAATGCAAACTCTCATTAAATAAAACTCCTTTTATTTATTCAGAATTTTGTCAATTACTTTAATGACAAACATTCACATAAAACCCCTTGCTAGTATTCCATTTCACATGTAAAAACACTTTCTACAATTTTCCCCGAAAACCTGTTTCGGTATCTAGTGAAATAAATTCTTGCGCTTGTTATTCTTTCTGGCATGAAACTTTTGCTCCATTTGGATATGAGTGTCCCTTAAGTGTGCCACCCTACGGTTCGCGAATAATGCGGACATGATCGAGACCCTTCTCCGATCAATAATCAGAAGCGGGACCTGGAGATCCATACTGACTTCCACACATTCAACGATGACTTTCCTGTGATCGTCGGAACCTTTTACGCTAGTATCTTAATCCCTTTGTTTCACAATATATTACATGTCCAAGATTCGATCATCGGTATCTCCATACCTAGTTTTATCTCATTACCGACATGCACTCTTTTCTTATTCCCGTCATATAACATTCTAGTGATCAAATCACTTGCTTGCAAGATAACCAATGTGATATCATCGAGAGGGCCCAGAGTATATCTATCCGTCATCGGGATGAAAAAATTCCACTCTCGATCCATTAGCCTCAACATAACACTTTAGTAGTTCTGAAGCCATCTTTATAATCACCCAGTTACGGTGTGACGTTTGATATCATCAAGAAACTCTTCTGGTGTTAGTGATTGACATGATCTCATGGCCTAAGGATTAGGATCACTTCGTAAGTTGTTATAGCAATATAAACTCAATGACTTTGATCGTAATGCTATACTTCGGATGAATGTTCATCACATCATTACAATAATGTTGTGACCTCGTTATTAACAACATCCAATGTCTATGATCAGGAAACTTTGATCATCTTATTAATCAACGAGCTAGTTTATGAGAGAGGCCTAACTAGGAACTTTCTGTTTGTTTATTAAACACACATGTATTAATGTTTCCATATTAATACAATTATAGCATGCAAAATAAACATCTATCATATACTTGAAATACACATAATAAACACTTTATTATTGCCTCTCAGGGCATTTTCCCTTCTGTTGCCTGCGTGATGGCCGCAGATACCCTTATGGATGTGTTGGAGGATGTTTTTGCCGTCACCGATGGTGACGCATTGTTGGAGCACACCCGAAATGCTGCGCTTGTACATCTCATAATTGATGATCATGAAGGACTTTGATCGGCGAGCTATGCGCCGAGCGTCTGCCGGGTCCTTGGGCAGCTGATTATTTATCAGGTACCAAAGGTACGATTGCGTCAACATTTCTTCAACCTCCATGACCTGCATCAGGCTAACCAACTCAACCTCCATGCCAAGCTTTTTGGGTCCTTCTTGTCCTACGGGTAATGCAGCCCCCGAGTGCTCTGCTTCTTTGGTTGAGCCTTTTAGGAATTTCCTCTAGATGGAGGGTATGCAGATTTGTTCGAGGAACACTCCTGGTGGCACTCGAGCGCATGTGGAGCCAATGTTGGCGAGTTTGTTGGCCTCCTCATTGCTTTCCCTACCGACGTGCCAAAGCTCGTAGCCGTCAAAGTCTCCTTCGAGTGAATTGTAGAGCGCACAGTACACGATCATGTTGGCGCTATAGCCGTCGCACTCGTTCATCGTCTACTGCACGACGAGGTTTGAATCACCGTAAATGACAAGGCGTGTTGCGCCGCACACCTTAGCCATCCTCATGTCATGGATGAGGACCTCGTATTCGGCCTTGTTGTTGGAAGCCCGGAATTTCATCCGAAGGACATACTTCATCTTGTCGCCTTGAGGGGACGTCAGTATGACGCCGGCCCCTGCTGATACGTCCATAACGTATCTATAATTTTTGATGGTTTCATGCTAATATTATGCTTTTGACACTTATTTTTATATAAAGTTCATGAGTTATTTGGACTAACCTACTAATAGTTGCAAAATTGCACAATGTTCTTGTTTTACACTTTGATGTGTATGTATTATCAAGAATAAAAGTGGAACCCTTGTTGGAGTCAAATTAGGATTTTCTAGAAATCTGTCTCAGAACTCTTTTTGAAGATGGTCACGTTTCGGGTCGAATACGGCGTCAAACGGAAAACTCTTCAACTACAAAGTTGTAGGAAATTTTGCGACAAACATTTTGGACATAAAATTTAGCTGATTCCGAGTCTGGACGGGCCTGCTAGGCCAGATTTACTGCAGCCCAAGATGGGGTGACGGGAATCGGAGAAGCTATATAAAGGGAGGAAACCTAATTTGTGGAAGACACCTCCACCCACGAATTTGCAGACACCAAAGCCACGTTTTTGCCTCCCCCATGGATCTCATCTCCATGGGGGAGGGCTCCCAAGAAGCCATGAAGGAAGGGGGCTAAGGGGCAGAGCTCCCCCATGATATCGGCGGTGGGGAAGGAGTCCCCCGCGCCGCCGCCGGTGCCGCCATCCTCTTCACCATCTTCACCGCCATCTCCATCACCTAATCCTCCTAGTATGCAGTGGTTTATCCTCCCACACACCTCTGTACCGTCCTATGTAAACATGGTGTTTGATGCTATAAGTTATAATCCTATGATCTATGTCATGTTTGTGTAGTTTCTTTGTTCTTAGATTGAATGGTTAAACGTATTTGGTTCATTAGAGTTGTATGTTGATATGGTATAGTCCTTTGGTGTCCATTATATTTGTGCGCGCATGGATTAAACATCATAGGGTTTGTAGTATGTGTAAGAGAAAGGGGGAAGTTCCGCCGGAGTGACAGAAACCTAAGGACGAGAACCGGAACGTTGCACGTATGGGAGTAAGAGGACTATTAACTTAAGGCTATGGTTGGGAAAACCTTAATGCATTGTTAGTAGTTACGGATATTTGCTAACAATCCAATCATATAGTACATGTAATTCCAAGTAGTGAAGCGCATGTATATTTAGCCTCTCCCACATAGAAAATTATATCGAAGACAATGAACCCAATTTATTCACCAATTAAACTTGGACAAAGCCACCACAATTACCACCACTATTCCACACTCATGGTTCTGTTAGTTTACTGTATTTTATTGCTGCAGCAACTAGCTTTACTTTCTTGTTATTTATTATCTTGCAAAGCTTTCTCTAGTACTCGTTTTGTTGCTCTAGTTTTATTTTCTAGATACTGCAAATATTTAGTGTGCGTAGAGTTGTATCAGTGGTTGATAGAACTTGAGAGAATATTTATCCTACCTTTAGCTCCTCGTTGGGTTCGACACTCTTACTTATTGAAAAGGCTACACATGATCCCTATACTTGTGGGATATCACCTGCCCGGCCTCGCACTTGGAGCCATCGAAGTGCATCGTCCAGGACTACGACATGTCCGGAGTGTCAGGTAGCTGGAGCTCCATCCAGTGGACGAGGAAGTCCGCTAGGACCTAGGATTTGATGGAGGTACGCCACTCGTAGATGCTGTCTCGAGGAGACAACTCAATGCCCCATAGGGCTACGCGCCCCGTGGCTTCGGGGTTGTTGAGGATGTTCGACAGCGGGGCGTCGTTGAGACTATGATCTGGTGCTCCTGGAAGTAGTGGCTCAACCAACGCGTCATCATGAATACGCCATAGGCAAGCTTCTGGTAATGAGGGTATCTCTGCTTTGTTGGGGTCAATACCTCGCTGTGGTAGTAGATCGGGCATTGGACCCCATGGGTATTGCCATCTTCAGGTCGTTCGACCACGAGTGTGGTGCTGACCACCTGATGTGTGGCTGCAATGTATAGCAGCAAAGGCTCCCGCTCCTTCGGCGTGACCAGGATAGGTGATGTGGAAAGTAGGCATTTGAGGTCCTTGAACGCATCATCTGCTTCGGGTGTCCACTCGAATTTGTCTGTCTTGCGTAGCAGCTGATAAAAGGGGAGGGATTTCTCACCCATTCGGCTGATGAACCTACTGAGCGCCGCGATTCGTGCGGCTAGCTGCTGGACCCCCTTGAGGTTCTTCGGATTCTCCATGGCCAGTATGGCCCTGATTTTCTTCGGGTTCGCCTCGATGCCCCATTGCGAGATGAAGTACCCAAGTAACTTACCAGGCGAGACGCCGAAGGAACACTTGTCTGGGTTCAGCTTGATCTTGTAGCGATCAAGGTTATCGAACGTCTCGCGGAGATCGTCGATTAGCGTCCTGGACTCCTTGTTCTTGATTACTATGTCGTTGACATAGAACTGGATGTTGCAGCCAATTTGGTTCTTCAGACATGTCTACATGCACCTCTGTTAAGTGGCGCCTGCGTTCTTTAGCCCGAAGGGCATTGTGTTGCAGCAGAACACCCCGAATGGCATGATGAACACCGTTTTCTCCTGATCTTCGACCTTCAGTCGATTTTGGTTGTAGCCTGAGTAGGCGTCAAGGAAGGAGAGCTTCTCACATCCTGCAGTGGAGTCGATGATTTGATCGATCCTTGGTAGAGGGAAGTGGTCCTTGGGATAGTGCTTGTTAAGCGACATGAAGTCCGCGCACATCCGCAAGATGTCCGTGTCCTTTTTGGGGACCAGCACGGTGTTGGCCAGCCACTCGCTTTCTTTGATTTCCTTGATGAGGTTGGCATCGAGGAGTCTATTGACTTCGATTCCAACAGCCTTGGATCTTGGTTCAGACAGTCAATGCATCGACTGCTTGACTGGATTCGCATCTAGAAACACATTGAGTGCATGCTCGGCGAATTCCCTAGGAACTCCTGACATGTCCGCAGGACACCAGGCGAAAATTTCCCAGCGCTCACGGAGGAATTCGACGAGCGCGCTTTCCTATGCGGGACTCAGGTCGTTGGTTATCAATGCCGTCTTGGAGGCGTCTGTCGGGTGAACCTACACCTTCTTTGTGTTGACTGCGGAGTCAAACGACATGTCGGGTGCGTTTTGCCTGGTGACTGGGGGTGCCCCGTTGTCTGTCACCTCCCTGAGTCTCGTGAGCTCCTCCTGCATGCCGAACATCTGAGAGATTCTATTGAAGTATCTTTCGTAGCTGTCTGACCTGGTGAAGCTTCTGGGATGGTGATGACGCCCCTAGGTCCTAGCATCTTCAGTAGCAGGAACACATAGTGCGGTACTGCCAGGAATCTTGCGAATGCCACGCGCCCGAGGATGGCGTGGTACTGTGATGGCCAGTCCACCACTTCGAACTCCAGCCGCTCACGCCTGAAGTTTTCGGGCTTGCCGAAGATGACATCGAGCCATATCTTGCCCAAGGGGTATATGCTCTTCCCTAGGACTATGTCGTGGAACGTCGTGTCTGACTGCTCCAGTCTGCACAGCGGGATCCGCAGCTGCGAGTGTGCTGGCGAACATCAGGTTGATGCTGCTGCTACCGTCCATGAAGATGCGGCTCATCTCGAATCCACCGATCTGGGCCTCGAGCACCAGGGCAAAGTGACCTGGGCGAGGGATCTGGCGTGGGTGATCCGAATGGTTGAACGTGATGCAGGACTCCGAGCCACTGAGGTACTCAGGTATGGCTGGTGGGGAGGTCACGACCATGTGGATTTGGCAGGTGATCTTCTTCTGCACCTTGTTGGTTGGATGCCCCTTCTGGATCATCAAGGCCCCTTTCGGTGGAGGGTATCCATCTGCACCGTTATTCGGTGCTGGTGCGACCGGCGGTCGCGATGGTCCGCCCGGTGGTGGTGGAGGAGCTCCGTAGGCTACGGCACCTGGAGCAGGTGCGAATCCAGGATTCACTGTCTAGCGCCACATTTGGGTGAGGCCCTCGCTGAGTTTCTACAACTCCCAGCAGTCCTTGAGCATGTGGCTGGCCTTTTTCTTACCATCTTGTTTATCGATGTAGAAGTGGATGGTGTAGGGACCAGAAAACTTTTCGTATGTCGAAGGCTCATCGTCGCGGTTGCGACATTGCCACGTTTGCGTGGGTCGTCCGTCGTCGTGGTAGTTGCTGATGCGGTATCCGCTGTTGCGGTTGCCATCATCGCGGCGATCGACGTATCCAGCCGCAACCATGTCGACTCCATCGCGATCATCGTAGACGCGCGATCTTCTCTTGCTGCGGCGCTTGCGCCTGCGGCCAAAGTCGTCTTCGTCATCCGAATGTGTTTGGTTGACGGAATCCTCGCCATCTACCCAGCGGTTGCTGATGTCCATGAGGTGATCAAGGGTTTTGGGCTTGACACGCCTGAGCTCCTCCTTGAAATCTGGGCGCCTGGCACCGTCCTTGAAGGCGTCGATTGCTCTTTCTTCAGAGATGTTTGTGGCGGAGTTCTTGATGTGGTACCAACATAGTATGTATGAGCGGATGGACTTGTTCGTCCACTGGGTGCAGGCCCTCAACTCTTCGATTGAGGCTGGCCTCTTGCTGGTGCCCTTGAAGTTGCGGATGAAGCTGTACGCCAGCTCTTCCTAGATTCGGATGGAGCCAGAGGGTAGGCTGCTGAGCCAAACCCTGGTTACGCCTATCAGCTGCAGCTGAAAGCACTGTAAGGCGGTGATCTTGTTCCCGCCATGGAGCTTGACGGACGGCAGATGATCGTCGAGCCAAGCTTTTGGCTCATGTGTACCATAGAACTTCGGGTTGTTCGAAGGTAGCTTGAAGTTTCTCGACATCCGCGATTGCCGAACGGATCTGCTGAAGCATCTAGCTCCACACAGTTCTCCATCGTCCTCCTCCTCTGACTCAGTCGAGCACGCGCGCTTAGCACGTGATTTATCGATCTTGCGCTGGGTGAGCTCACTACGAGCATCATAGTTGTTGCTGCGGTGTCGTAGGCTCCAATAGCATCGGGGCAGGTCATTCTCCTCCTCGTCAGATGAGGGTGTGTGGCTTCAAGTGAACTTGACCGCGGCCTTCTTCTTCGGCTCTGCAGGAGTTTCATCGTGGAGTGCAGCTCCGACGAGTCTGAGTCCTGCTGGCGAAAACTTGTGCATTGCATTCTTCGGGTCACCCACCGGAGGCGGATTAGACGTGAGGTAGGTGGTGGCCGCCATGATTGTAGCCTACAGTGTTTTCAGCATGACATTGCCTTGTGAGTCCATCATCATGAAGGACGTGTCGAGGGCCTTAGTGACCTCACGCCGCGCGGCAGAGTCCATGCGCTCCAGGGGAAGCGGTACTTGTTGGCGTTGTTGCCATGTGAAGATGAGCCGCCAACAGCGGAGAGCGCAGCTCGCCGTGTGCTTGACTCTGCGGCTGCCTGCTTATGCTTTTCGAGCTCCTCCTGCAGCTTCACCTGCTGATTGTGCCCATCGATCAGGAGCCAGTGGTAGGCCATCAGCAGATGTAACATCCCAAAAATCATGAATTGTAAAAGCATGCATTGCATTCATATTGTCATAGCATCTAAAGCATGCACAAATATTTTCAAAGTTTGAAACCAAATAAAACCATATTTATGCACAATTTATTAATCTTATGAGGCATGGTTTTATTTTTATTTTCAAAGGACCAAAGTAAACTTGAGTGGACAAGTGTGTTTGACATCCTTTTGGATGCTTGGATCACATTGCAAAAATTTGGAGGTGATTTGAATTCAAACAGATTTTAAAAAGGGTTTGAAAACCATTCCTAAAAAATCAAACAGAAAAAGAAAAGCTAAAGGAAAAAATAAAAACAGGCGCCAGCCTTTCGGCCTAGCACCAGATCCAGCCCAATAGCCCACCCGGTCCATTCCTCCTCTCCCTCTCTCACTCACCTGCTCTCACCCTACCCCGCTAACACTGCCATTGGGCCCTGCGCCAGCTCAGCTCATCTTCCCCAAACCCCGCGCGCAGATGCCGTCGCCGCCCGTTTCCTACCCCATCACTGTCGCGTTTGATTCGGGCTTAATTGCCATTGATTCACAGCGTAATTCTCTCGCCCTCGCCGGCTACTTAAACCTCTTTGCAACGCGGCCATTTCCCCCTAAACACCCACGCTCAATCGCCGCTAGGCTCCTCGTAATTGAACTCGCACCGCCGTGGACCCGAGCGTCTCCGATGAGCTATTCCGGTGAGTGTCGTGCTCGCCCCCGTCCCTCGTTCATATGATGTTGATCCTCTGGTCTTTGTGCTTCTTCTAACACCACTAGTTCATCCTATACCCCCTAGGTCGTCGGCTTCGTCAAGCACCATGAGCACCCGACGCCATCCCCATCTCCGGCGAGCAATCCTGGTAAGATACGAGCGCCCCTTGCCACCTAATCCAAACCAACTTGTTCTCCTTGTCCTTGTGCACACGTTGATTCCTTTGGCTTGCGCTAGGGTGAACCAGAACATCACCTCCGTCGTTGTTTGCATCAACCCGACGTTGTCCGCAACTCCAACGAGCTCCCACGGCCGTAGCAGCTCGCCCCCGTCCAAGCCAAAGCCACCTTGAGAATCCTCGCATCCTTGCGACACTAGTAAGCACCGCCACTGCCCCTAGCCCCTCTAGAATCGCCGGAACACCATCGCCAGTAGCGTCGCCACTGCCAGCACCCATTCGCGCCGCCTATCTGTGGTCGCCTGCGTTGGTAGAGTTAGATCTAGATCCTAGGGTTTAGATTAGATCACATATTCGAAACGGTATCAGCAGATCTGGCCGTACATCGTCACTTAAATCCTATAGGTCATATTGATCGATCCGCGTGAAGCAGTACAGGCCAATCAGATGCGTCCACGTGTCTCGAAATTAGATTTAAAAATCTGTTTTTGAATCTATTAGAATTGCAAACTTGTAAAATTCATATCTTTTATTCTGTTTATCCAAAAAATGCAAATAATATATCAATGGATTCAGAAAATTAAGCCCGACATTACTATGGGCTTGAATTTGTATTTTTCTTCCGGAAAAATGGATTTATTTACAGAACCAATTATATGCTTATTTTGGTTATATAAATTATTTAGAAAATGATTTTAAAGCAAATTTGAGTTTGTTTGGACTTTAGATATATCACTTAGTGTTCGATACTATTTGGTTTGACTTGTTTAGTATAGAAAAATCATTTTCATTGCATTTTCATGCATTCATATTATTTTTTCTTGAATATTTGAATGTGAACACAAGAGCCACCACAGTGGGAATGGCAATGGAAGTCAGCCTGCTAAAAGAGATATCAGTCAGGTTGAGTGCTTCAAATGCAAGAAAATTGGGCACTATGCAAATGAATGCCTAGAAAAGAAAGTTGAAGGAGCCAACAAGCCCAACCCTTTCCAGAAGGGACAAGTAAACCACATCAATGTGGAAGAAATATATGAAGAGTCTGATGCTGTGGCCGGTATGTTCAAGATTAATTCTTTTCCAGCACTTGTTCTTTTTTATACCGGCGCATCACATTCATTCATATCAAGAGCATTTGTTGATAAAAATGGACTTCCAACTAAAAATATTGGGTGTCCAATAAAAGTAAGCTCTCCTAGTGGAGAGATGATAGTGAACTTTGGATGTCATGATCTAGTGATAGAGTTTGGAAAGTATAAGTTTCCAGTTAGTTTCATAATCCTAGATTCCCAAGGATTGGATGTTATTCTGGGAATGGATTGGATGACTAAGTATGAAGGAGTATTAGATTGTGCCAATCGTACTGTCACACTCACAACCCCGGATAAGAAATGGATTAGGTTCAAGTCTAACTTTGAGTCTAAAGGGAGTAAGTTAAATTCTCTTAAGGGGGTTAGCATAGATAGTGTGCCAATTGTGAAGGATTATCCGGATGTGTTTCCGGAGGAATTACCAGGAATGCCACCAGATAGAGATGTAGAGTTTCTAATTGACTTACTACCAGGATCTGGACCAATAGCAAAGAGACCCTACAAGATGTCAGTTGATGAGTTGAAAGAACTCAAGAAACATCTTGGAGAATAGTTGTAGAAAGGATTTATTCAACCAAGTTCTTCATCTTGGGGTGCACCAGTTCTGTTTGTTGAGAAGAAGGATAGAAGTCAAAGGTTATGCATAGACTATCGCTCACTCAATGAGGTGACTATAAAGAACAAGTACCCTTTGCCTAGAATCAATGATCTATTTGATCAGCTAGAAGGAGCCCGTGTGTTCTCAAAGATTGATCTCCGATCAGGCTACTTTCAGCTAAAGATTAGAGAGAAAGACATACCTAAGACTACTTTTACCACTAGGTATGGATTCTATGAGTATACCGTGATGCCATTTGGATTGACAATTGCACCAGCTTATTCCATGACCATGATGAACAAAGTGTTCATGGAGTTTGTTGACAAGTTTGTTGTCATATTCATCGATGATATTTTGATCTATTCCAAGAGCAAAGAAGAGCATGAAGAACATTTGCAAAAAGATTCAACTTAAAAACCAAAATATAAGTGTTTCAGCGGAAGTTTCGAATTTAAAACTTAAACTCCATATTGAGCTCAACAACTTATTGCTATATATTGTTCATGTTGCTCGGCTCAAGCGGCTACTAGAACTATAGTAATTATTCGGACTCTTGGAACTCTCCTCCATAGACGATATTGTAGTCCTCCCCTTCTACGGCTCCATACAGGTTGGGCTCTTCATAGAAGACCTCCTCCTGGCTTTCAGTTGCATACATTGGAGTATCTTCGGGATTCTTAGAGTCTAAGCAAGGATTAAAAGGAAAGGATGAGTAACAACGTTACTCAGCAAATTCATTATATGCAAGGTAGGAAGTTTGATGCACTATCTACCACCTCGGACTATCATTCCTTGGCACTATGCAATTTTTGTAAATCTTTCTTCAAAGATTAATTTTATTATGAAAATCTATGACCATCAGCCTTCACAGGTTGACTAGAACTTTCATGGAGTTCCTTTCCTGTCGCGTCCGTAGCTCCTTCCCGGAACAGGGAGTAACAAGTTACAATTCTTACACTCTGCAGAGGTGCGTTACTTTTCCCATGAAAGATCAACTCCTTGTTGCACAACCGGGCATACTTTCCCGTCCACAATTCCATGATGTGGGGCCTAGTAGTTGGTCCAAGCCAATCACTTCCCTCTCCGCGACCTCATATGTCTGCACGATCCTTCGGGGCTGGATCACCTCCGTTAAGCCCCCTTTCGGGCAGGCTAAAACCCTGATGAGTTCCCGAAGACTCTATGACCTGGTGATGCCCGGAATAGTACCATTTACATGGACTATATCCCTAAACAGCATTCATGGATAATCTAGACACCAAAAGTGTGGGGCGTAAGGGTTCCCATCCATATGTTGGATCCGCACAAGGAATCACAACGTCACGTTAAGGCCGTCTTGCCTCCATACAAGAGGAAAAGGATACAGCTGACTTCTTCGTCCCATTCCAAATCTCATGGTTAACGCGTAATATACGGCACTAGAATCACTGATGTCATGGGTTACTAATCCCTAATTGTTCATCATTATTGCAATTATAAACATAAGTTCTATTGCTCCATCATATCATCACTTAGGATGATATCTAAGATTTATTATCTTGAGAAAATAATGTTTTCTTTTTCTATAATATAGATGATAACACACAATTTGCAAATACTTGATAAAGACTCTACAAAGGACATGAGCAAGTGATGAACTTGCCTTGTGATTGCAAGGTAGTTAAGTCGGATGCTTGCATTGGACCTTGATCTTCTATGTCTACAAAATCATCATTATTGCCCGTTAAGGACAATATTTAAAGAAGCAAAATGATTATGCAAAATAATGTAATGCATTATTTAGCTTTGTGTGTAATCTCCCCAATTATTATAAAAATTCTTTTAATAATAAAGAATTTATAAATATTAATTTTTAATATTTATTGAATATTGTATTCTTTTATTTTATTTCATTTTATTTGCATTGTATTTATTTAATAATTCTTTTAAGAATTAAATACCAAAAATTGATATCATATATTTGTTTAGTATTTTTATAAAATACTACAATATTAATATATAATGAAAGTGATTTTTATTTATTTTTATCATCTTTCAATAATTTTATAAAATTCCATAAGGAATATATATATTACAAAATTCTTAATAAAATTTATATGTCTAAAATTTTATTTCTTAATTTATTTTGATAGTTTGTATTATTGTGAATCCAAAAATATTTTATTTATAATTTTTGGATTTTCATTTTATTTTCTAGAATTTATTTAAGTTCAGGGGCATTTTGGTCTTTTCTTATTTATTAAAAACTGCCTTTAGGTAAATGGGCTGCCTTTGTTGGTTTATTGGGCCCTTGTGGCCCAATAGGGCAGAACCAAAACGATACCCCGAAGGGGTCCTGGCCCAATCCAACCCACACCCTCTGTCACTCTCTCGACCTCATCTCTCTCTTCTCCTCGACCCCATGGTCGATGGCGCCGCCGCCGTGCGCTGCTCGCCGTCATGGTCCTCCCTGGTCGCTGTTGTGATGCAAGGCGATGTTGTCGACCACGCTTTACCTTCCTGTCCAATTTGATTTGGATCTAGAGCTCCCTCGTGGCCAGACTAGCTCCATCCCGAACCCTAGGGTTTGGGGTGGTGCTGGTGCTGTCGCCGCCGCTGCTGTCGTGTGTTGTGGTGGTGTTCCTCGCCATCATGTGTGGTTGTGGTCGCCGTCGCGGCGTGGTGTTGGTCGCATCGCCCCCTTGGGGTGCTCCCCGTGCCGCCGTGGTCGTCTGCCTCCTCTGCTTCCTCTTCTATTCTACAGCGAGGACCATAGGTGAGTTGGTTCTTGGTTATAACCCATGCCTCTACCTTCTCTGAGTTCATACGTGTGTAACTAGTGGCCATCCCTCATTAGGGTTCATATTTGTTCTAGGGTTCTTCCCTGGTTCTAGGATTCATCCCTCTTTGTGCTTGTAAGTGTAGGGTTCGCAGCATAGAAAACAAAAAATTTCCTACGATGGGAACAACTATGTACCAAGATCTATCTACTAGATACAAACAACTGGCTGATATATATCCGTAGAGAACATACCCTTGAAGACCGACAAAGCTTAACGAGTCCAAACTCGTGGTTGATGTAGACGATCTCTTGCCGATCTCAAGATCGAGAGGAAGTCCTAGCGAAGCAAAACAGCAGCGCATCCGTGCTCGCACACACGTTCGAGGCACCGAGCAACCTCCGCCTCCTCGCTCCAGCGATGCAGCGGAAGCACAACTCTTTCTTGCCGAAAAGCCACCGGGAACATGTATCTCGCTAGTCCGAGACCATGGGGGATAAATTCTAGAGGGGGAGAGAGATCCTTCACGAGGAGGTGTGAGTGAGAGAGAGGGAGGGGGGCTCCTTTTATAGGGAGAGGGGGGCACCCAAGGGGCCATGCGCCCAGCCATGGGGCTGCCCCCACCTCTTCCACATTCATGTGGGTGGACACTCCACTCACTCAAATGCCTTTCAATTCCCTCCACTCAAAAACCCACTCAAATTCCCATTAAATTTCCACCAAATTTAATGCAAACTCTCATTAAATAAAACTCTTTTATTTTATTCAGAATTTTGTCAATTACTTTAATGACAAACATTCACAAATAACCCCTTGCTAGAATTCTATTTCACATGTAGAAACACTTTCTACAATTTCACCCGAAAACCCGTTTCGGTATCTAGTGAAATAAATTCCTGCGCTTGTTATTCTTTTCGGCATGAAACTTTTGCTCCAAATGGATGTCGGTGTATCTTAAGTGTGTCACCCTACGGTTCGTGAATAATGCGGACATGATCGAGACCCCTCTCAGATCAATATCAGAAGCGGGATTTGGAGACCCATACTGACTCCCACACATTCAACGATGACTTTCTTGTGATCGTCAGAACCTTTTACGCTAGTATCTTAATCCCTTTGTTTCACGATATATTACATGTCCGAGATTCGATCATCGGTATCTCCATACCTAGTTTGATCTTGTTACTGACATGCACTCTTTTCTCGTTCCCGTGATATAACATTCTAGTGATCAAATCACTTGCTTGCAAGCTAATCAATGAGATATCACCAAGAGGGCCCAGACTATATCTATCCGTCATCGGGATGAACAAATTCCACTCTCGATCCATGGGCCTCAACATAACACTTTAGTAGTTCTGAACCCATCTTTATAATCACCCTGTTACGGTGTGACGTTTGATGTTATCAAGAAACTCTTCCGGTGTTAGTGATTGACATGATCTCATGGTCTAAGGATTAGGATCATTTCGTAAGTTGTTATAGCAATATAAACTCAATGACTTTGATCGTAATGCTATACTTCGGATGAATGTTCATCACACCATTACACTAATGTTGTGACCTCGTTATTAACAACATCCAATGTCCATGATCAGGAAACCTATGATCATCTTGTTCATCAACGAGCTAGTTTATAAGAGAGGCATAACTAGGAACTACCTTTTGTTTATTAAACACACATGTATTAACGTTTCCGTATTAATACAATTATAGCATGCAAAATAAACATTTATCATAAATAAGGAATACGATAATAACCACTTTATTATTGCCTCTCGGGCATATTCCCTTCAGTCTCCCACTTGCACTAGAGACAATAATCTAGTTTGAAAACTTTGTGTATTGAACACCTATGGCTTTCTGGTGTTCCAAATACGCAACTGCAAGTGGTTAACATAATCTACGGATCTGACACTTTCAGGTCCGTGTGTATTTGCATGTCTTTGCGTCTTCACGCATCACTCACTCTCCAATGAGATGGCATTGTATAAATTTGGTCTTTTGGTGAGACCTTTAGTTCCTTGGGGTTAAAACACGTCGATACTAGTGTCGTACAATATATCTTTAGTGTTAGCCCGTTGCGAACCACACCTTAGTTTGATTACAAACTACTTGACACAAATTCCCTCCTTTGCTGCTACTATAGCAGTCATATACTTAGCCTTTTGTTGTAGTATCCGTCACAATGTCTTAACTTTGGAATTCATCCAAATCCATCATGGAATCTCCTTTCCATTACATTGTGCCACCCATAGTTTAAATTGAGATAAAATTAATTTGTATCTTGTGACAAAACTAGTATCAATGTAACGCTTTACAATGAACTATTTGTAATTATTTGTCACCTCTACACAAATATATTCTTAGTTCTTCCAAAAGATCATAAGAATTTCCTTACTATTGTCCAATGATCATTTTATGATTCATTCTGGTATATGCTCATAACACTTAGAGCATAGGACATATCTGGATGTGTACATATCATGGTATGATTGATCAAAACATTCTCGTGATTTCACTCATCAAGTGTCAAAGCACTTGAATCTTGTTTCACTTATCAAGTGTCGATACACTTGAATCTTGATTCAATTCCTTTCCATGCGACAAGAACCGTTTCTTGTCGTTTCTATATTGAACTCCTTCAATATCTCATATATGTACGTTTGGCATAACCATATTAGCGTCACGGTCTATCCTCTATAGACATTCATGCTAAATATTCGGGTTTTGCCTAAGTCTTTCATCAAAATGAAATCCTTAACCTTTGTCAATAAAAGATACATCATTTCTAATCAACAAGATGTCCTACACATAATGTATTACAAATATGTCTCAGCGCTCCCACTTAATTTCTTGCAAATGCAAGCATCTTCATCGTCTCCGGATGAAAACTCCTTTTCATCATGGTGAAGATTCCAACTCCGCGATGCTTACTTCAACCATTGAAGTTTGCATGCCCTTTATCATCCTTTGAATTTTAACAAAACCCTTTGTACCATGTCATGTACACGTCCTAGGTAACCATTCTATTAGAAGAACTTTGTTTTGTTTATTCATCTACCATATAACAAATTATATGTAGTGGTTGCTACTTTAATCCGTCCAGACTAAATATCGCTATGAAAGATCAAATCTTGTCATAGTCAACTCCTTGAACATTGTCGTAAAATACTTTACGACATGTCGACTATTTCATAGATGTGAAACATCCATTTCTGTTTCTTTATAGATCCAAATACAACCGATAGGTTTTTACACCTTTCCGGAGGGTCTTCCAAGTTCAAAACTTGATTTCTCGTGTATGGAACTATCACAGATTTTATGGCTTCAAGCCATTTGACGGAGTCAGGGCCCATCATCGCTTCTTTGTATGTAGTCGGTTCATCATTGTCAAACAATAATGATTTACTCTCAAATCTTAGCATTTGATTGTTTATCCGACCTTCTTGGTTCAATAGGAACTTTAGACCTCCATGACCGCAACCTTTGAGGCACATAAGCTATGAGCATTATGGCAGCCTCCAGAACCATTTCCGGCGCTGCGCAACTCAGCACATTTAGCTAAGGTTCGTTAACCTTATCAAAGTTCTATTGTCCTCCCACTTAACATTTATGAAAAATTCCTTCTTCAAGAAACTTCATGTTTCAAGCGACAAACCCTTTTTGTCCTTGGTGTTATGGAGGAATAACCAATTGTTATTCGAAATAACCTACAAAGACATGCTCATCCGACTTCGGTTGTAAACATCTTACTTATGTTTAGCATACCAAAATTTAAGAAATGACAACTTGGGTTTTACCCCAAACCATAACTCCCATGGTGTCATTTCAACGGATCAAGATGGAGCTCTTTTCAGTGTAAAAGCGGAAGTCTCTAAAGCTTTAATCTTTTAAAACATAATGACAGTTTTATCAATAACACCTTTGATCCAACCATGTCAAATAAGGTTTCATTACAAATCTCAAACATTCCATACTCCTATGGTGTTTCGGGAGATGTAAATCTAGGTGTTTTGCTAAACTTGTAACTCAAATAAATCCCTTTTATGATAAAATCATAATTCATTTATTTTTCTTGTTACACTTGTAACTCAAATAAATCCCTTATGATAAAATCATAAACCATTTATTTTCTTGTCACAATGATTTTCACTTCATCTTGAAATTCTTTGAACGTTTTCAAATATTTCACACTTCTTTCTCATTAAGTGAACATTCACTCAAATTTCCGGAGAAAGCATATAAAGTTGAAATCCATTGCTTACGACTACACATAATGGACTACATACATCAATATGTATAAATTCCAATAATTTAGTTGTTCGTTCTTCTTTGGCCTTTGAACGAAGTTTTAATTATCCCGAGGAAAGTCTCACAAGCATCACTTGATCAAATCAAAGACTCCAAAAATCCATGAATATGGAGATTCTTCATGTTTTCTTTCCAATATAATTTAAACAGCGATGTCACTTCGTAAGTGATATTTCAATCATTTGTCTTGCGACATTTTAGCATTAGGTTTTATGGATGTGATTTCTCCAACTATATTTGTAAATCATCCATCTTATATGGAATACAGTAATTATTTGAACAACCTTTGTTCTCATAATACCTGATTTAAATAACAATTATTAAAACAAATCTTGAAGTCAAGCTTTGATGTCAACAAGAAATACAAACAACGGTTTGTTTGTTTTCGATGAACATCATCACATATTCTCTTGCTAGTTACTTAGGCCATTGTGGTTCATGAATTGCGTCGTTCCGTATGAAATTTCATACCAACCAATTCGGTATCCAATACCCAAGAACCACATTGTTTAACAAGCAAAGAATACAACCATAACATGTATATCATATATATACCTAAATTGGATATTTCCAATCTTTTGTTTTCTGCCAAATATATTTTATAGATTCTCTTTCAGCATTTTCTTTTCCTTTTTAAAAGAATCTATCAACATCAAAAGTGGTGCCATATACATGACACATAGTCCAAAGCGTGTCTATTCAAATAATAATACCTTTGGACTTGCACATTGAAGTAGATCACCATCATCAAAATGATCGGTATTCTTTCAAAATCCATTCTTTAGTAATCTTTTAGTGTAGTAAACACTTTACATACATCTTCTATTCACCCTTATCATGACGACTTTCATGATCAAGCTACTGTAGCTTATAAAGGCGAATCGTGAGTATAACATTACTTTCCAAAACCCTTTTGGATGATTAGGATGTCTAGCATCTCCAACCTTCATAAATTCTCATCCAATATGAGAACATATATTATACTCTATCATATTGCAACCAAAACATTCTTTCAGATATCGTTATATCTGTCACACATGATGGTTTTTGAAACAATTCTTTCAGCTCCTAGATAATCTTGATATTTAAATCAAGAATCATGGAGGCAAATATGATACTTAAGATACTAACACTGGAATTGTTACTCTTGATTTAATACCAATTATTAAATCTCACGGAGTAAATAAAGTTTGCAATAGGACTTTAAACTTTAGATTGACACTCAACACAATACGATACCAGTTCGTAAAGTATATATCCAGAATTCTATAGTTCTATTATCTCAATTACAACTATGCATAAGGTGGTGAACGAATGCCAATGACTACAACAAATTATGCAAATTCACTTTGATTTAATTTATGATAAATTGAGTTCTACTAATCCAAATTAGAAATGAACTCCCACTCAAAAACGACATCCCTCGTGTCTTTTTGGTGATTACATGAACCAAATCCACTACACCAAGTCCGATCATCACGTGAGTCGGTGTAGCTTCAAAGGCGAGCATCCATATGGTCATCATATCAAAAACATATGGCTCATGCTTAACCTTTCGATCCGTGTTCCGAGGCCATGTATGTACATGCTAGGCTCGCCAAGTAAGAACCTTAGTATTCGCGTGTGTAACTGTCTTACACCCGAGATATGCTCGTGGATTCAAGTACACCCGATCATCACGTGATGTCTTGAAGCGACGAAAACATTGTCGGTGCATACTTAAGGAAGAACATATCTTTATCTTGATATCTAAATGAGGGATCATCTTATTATGCTAATAAAACGCCTAACAAGCAATATAAGATGCAATCAAAACATCACATGTTTATTAGTGAAATGATATGGTTCCCGCATATGGTCTCCATCATGTGCACCGTGGTATGATCTCTATCATACCTTTATGTGTAAGGCCAAGGTTATGGAACTTACATGCTATGTGTGTTGTAAGAGTATCATCTCATACTTATACTTACAACATCACCATATCATAACACTAGCCCAGCAACAATCTAAACTAGACGCCTCTAATTTATCCATTGCAAGTTTTACGTGGCTTAGGGCTTTCGAAGATAGAACCGTTCTTACCTACGAACATGAACCACAACGAGGATAACCAAATTGTTGACAACTCGTTGCAAATTAGATATTGACTATAGTAGGAGAGACAGACACCCGCTAGCCACTTATGCAAAACTAGTTGCATGTCAAGCGTGGAACAAGTCTCATGTGCGAGGACATGTAAAGTTTGTCCGGGCCGCTTCATCCCACTATGCCACCAATATCCAAAGTACAACTAAGAAGCAATAAAATGATCATCATCGCCCACATACTCATATGTGTACTACCCATGCAAAGTATCTACGCATAGATCCGGCTCTGATACCACTGTAGGGTTCGCAGCATAGAAAACAAAAAAATTCCTACGATGGGAACAACTATGTACCAAGATCTATCTACTAGATACAAACAACTGGCGGATGTATATCCGTAGAGAACATACCCTTGAAGACCGACAAAGCTTAACGAGTCCAAACTCGTGGTTGATGTAGACGATCTCTTGCCGATCTCAAGATCGAGAGGAAGTCCTAGCTCCGCAAAACAGCAGCGCATCCGTGCTCGCACACACGTTCGAGGCACCGAGCAACCTCCGCCTCCTCGCTCCAGCGATGCAGCGGAAGCACAACTCTTTCTTGCCGAAAAGCCACCGGGAACATGTATCTCGCTAGTCCGAGACCATGGGGGATAAATTCTAGAGGGGGAGAGAGATCCTTCACGAGGAGGTGTGAGTGAGAGAGAGGGAGGGGGCTCCTTTTATAGGGAGAGGGGGGCACCCAAGGGGCCATGCGCCCAGCCATGGGGATGCCCCCACCTCTTCCACATTCATGTGGGTGGACACTCCACTCACTCAAATGCCTTTCAATTCCCTCCACTCAAAAACCCACTCAAATTCCCATTAAATTTCCACCAAATTTAATGCAAACTCTCATTAAATAAAACTCTTTTATTTTATTCAGATTTTTGTCAATTACTTTAATGACAAACATTCACAAATAACCCCTTGCTAGAATTCTATTTCACATGCAGAAACACTTTCTGCAATTTCACCCGAAAACCCGTTTCGGTATCTAGTGAAATAAATTCCTGCGCTTGTTATTCTTTTCGGCATGAAACTTTTGCTCCAAATGGATGTCGGTGTATCTTAAGTGTGTCACCCTATGGTTCGTGAATAATGCGGACATGATCGAGACCCCTCTCAGATCAATAATCAGAAGCGGGATTTGGAGACCCATACTGACTCCCACACATTCAACGATGACTTTCTTGTGATCGTCGGAACCTTTTACGCTAGTATATTAATCCCTTTGTTTCACGATATATTACATGTCCGAGATTTGATCATCGGTATCTCCATACCTAGTTTGATCTCGTTACTGACATGCACTCTTTTCTCGTTCCCGTGATATAACATTCTAGTGATCAAATCACTTGCTTGCAAGCTAATCAATGAGATATCACCGAGAGGGCCCAGAGTATATCTATCTGTCATCGGGATGAACAAATTCCACTCTCAATCCATGGGCCTCAACATAACACTTTAGTAGTTCTGAACCCATCTTTATAATCACCCTGTTACGGTGTGACGTTTGATGTTATCAAGAAACTCTTCCGGTGTTAGTGATTGACATGATCTCATGGTCTAAGGATTAGGATCACTTCGTAAGTTGTTATAGCAATATAAACTCAATGACTTTGATCGTAATGCTATACTTCGGATGAATGTTCATCACACCATTACACTAATGTTGTGACCTCGTTATTAACAACATCCAATGTCCATGATCAGGAAACCTATGATCATCTTGTTCATCAACGAGCTAGTTTATAAAAGAGGCATAAATAGGAACTACCTTTTGTTTATTAAACACACATGTATTAACGTTTCCGTATTAATACAATTATAGCATGCAAAATAAACATTTATCATAAATAAGGAATACGATAATAACCACTTTATTATTGCCTCTCGGGCATATTCCCTTCAGTAAGATGATGATCTGATCTGGTAGTGATGCCTAGTGAAGATTGTGCTCACTGCACTTCAGTGCTTCCTGTCATGTTTTGATTATCTGATGATATTCTTGATCTGATGCTAGTGGTTCAGTAGTGTTGCCTCTAACTGGTGATAAAGCTTGGTTAAGCGGATGGTATAATTGTGAAACCTGGTTGGTTAGGTTGAAGCTTAGTGTGTTTCTCTACTGTTAGTACCCCAGTACTGATAGTAGCACTGCCAGTGGTGATTCACTTCATCAGTAAAGATTGGCTTGTGGATTCATGTGCAGATTAAGGTTACTTAGTTTCTTACAGTAACACTTTGCACATATAAACCTGATCCTGATTCCTGGTTATACTTTCCAGGAAAATGATAGTTATTGTCTTACTGGTTTATTTATGAAAGCTAAGTGATTGTTTGGCTTGGTTTTAAAATTTGTTCTTGTGACACCATCCTAGAATGGCACACAAGTGGTGATTCTACTACTGGGCTTTAGCATGGTCAGTGCTTAAGATTGGATATATGTTAAAGATAAATTGTAAGCTTCTTTCTTTAAGGATCAATGCCTATGATGCTGGTCTGAGGCTTAGGAATTAAATTCCTATCCTGTTGACCCTCATAGATATGCTTAAGTATCAAGTTTGTTCATTGGACCTTGGATCCTGGTTGGCTAAAATGATTGGTTTGCTTATAGCTTAATGTTGGTGCATATAGTTCTTGAAATCTGAGGTGCTACTCCATTAGGAGATGTGCCCAAATTTTATAAGCTATTTGAGAACATATTGGAATATATGAGTTGTTTATGATCACCAAGATCTATGATGTTGGTCTGAGATCCTGGTGGATTTGGTAGAGTTTAATACTGGCCTTTATATTTCAAATTTCCTCTATGATAGGTTCACCCCACTTGGGTGATCACTAAGAGATTTAACTTGTAAAACAACACATGCTTTTCTGTTTGAATATGATGAACAGAATATGTGGATGTTTTATGATGCTCACCACACTTGGTGTTGTTGGGGTTGCAAGTTGTTGGTCTTGTGTTTGTGTGGCTAGCTTGATCTGGTGCTCCTCCTGATACTTCCATCTCCTAGACTTGTCCTTGATCTAGCTCTCCACCTCCTGGTCCTGGTGGCTTGATCTTGTGCTTGCTATCCACCTGATCTACCCCCTCCTTATGTCACCATCTTGATGAGATGATCAAGAGTTTGGTTGGTGTGATCTGTTTTGGCTTTGGTTTGGTTTAGCTGGGCTGCTGTGCTTGGTGTGTATGTACCAGAGAATGGTGTTGGAGATGCCTCCCACGGCTTTGCTGAGTAGTTTTGTGTGTGTGGCCTGTTGATGTTGTTCTGACACCACACACCATGCAGTTTGGTGTGTGTGCTGCTTGTGTGTCTGCTACACCTTGTGGATATGCTCTGGATATGAAATTACTTTTAGTTGGTTACACTTACTTGTCTGGTGAAACTTGTCCCTCCTTGCTGTTTAGAGTTATTTGACTTCTGTCTTAAATTATGAAAGATTCAGTTCTTTCATTTTGGTGAAACTTGCCCCTTTAAAGATTACTCAATGATGAAATTTTGAACAGTGCAACTCACTGTCCATTCTGAGAGTAAAACATTTTTAATCCTTCACTTTCTTTAGTTTGTGTTTGTTTTGCAGGTACCAGACTTGAAGATTCAAGACTTTAGTTTAGGTTTTCTTTTCTTTATAGAATAGTCACTTGTAATATTTCTTTTATTCTTTTGTAATTTTTATTTTATTCATTTGTAATAAAGATTGTACTATTATTCAATATATAAAGGTTCTGCTTTTATTTCATTACTATTGTAAAGATTCTTTATCATTGTCATAAGTTACATTTTGTAACTTCTTTATTGAATAAAATTATGGAATGAATATTCTTTTTCTTAATTATGTTCTTTATTTAAAGTTTGAATTACTAATTGTTAACTCTTGACTAGATCATAATACTCAAACATAATTCTAAATCCTTTTGAATTACAAATCCAACACTCAAGTTTGAATTCAAATTTCATTTCCCAAAACACACTAATCCACAAAGATCATATCAAAGTTTATAACAATCATTCTCCAAGACTATACCTAATCTCAAAGCATGAAAGAAACTTTGATCACTTTAGGTATTTGGCAAAACATTTACCCACATTTTCACAGATGAATGCATGCAATTTCATAGATTTCTAAATCTACCCTTCGTTGGTTCCTAAATGTCGGGATGTTACAGACTTCCCCCCTTAAATTAAACTTCGTCCTGAAGTTTGTTGAGATGTACCTGAATAGTTCTGGATAGGCTTTTCTTAAATCCTCTTCTTTCTCCCAAGTGGCTTCCCTTTTAGGGTGATGTTCCCACTGTACCTTGCAATACTTGATTGCCCTATTCCTCAACCTTTTCCAGTTTTCTTCCAAAATTTTACAGGGTTTTTCAAGATAGGTCAAGTCTGATTGTAGTTCTATCTCTTGATGTGTGATTACATCATCCGGAACTTTCAAACATTTACGAAGTTGTGACACACGGAAAACATTATGCACTTGAGCCAATCTTGATGGTAACTCTAAAGCATAAGCTATAGTTCTGTTCTGACTCAGTATCTTGAATGGCCCGATATATCTTGGACTCAATTTTCCTTTAACTCCGAACCTTTTAACTCCTTTCATTGGACTTACTTTCAAATATACCATGCCTCCCACTTTTGGATGCCATGATCTTCGACTTTGATCAGCATAACTTTTCTGCCTACTCTGAGCTATTTTCAGTCTATCCTTGATCTTATCAATGATATCTTGTTTTTCCTGAATATAGTCTGGAGCAAATTCTTTGCTGCTTCTAGGCTCATACCAACATATTGGTGATCTACATTTCCTTCCATACAGAAACTGATATGGAGCTGCCTTCAGACTACTCTGATAGCTATTATTGTAGGAAAATTCTGCCAATGGTAGATGATCTTCCCATGTACCTCCAAAATCTAATGCACAAGCCCTTAACATGTCTTCTAGTATCTGATTTGTTCTTTATGTTTGACCCCCTGTCTCTGGATGATAGGTTGTGCTGAAATCTAATTTGGAACCAAGTGTTTTACGTAATTGCTTCCAAAATGCTGAAATAAACACGGATCCCCTACCAGTTATGATCTTTTTGGGCACTCCATGCTTACTTACTATCTCTTTGATGTAAACTTCTACTAACTTCTCGGCATTATCCTTCTGATTTACCGGAATAAAATGTGCACTTTTAGTGAGTCTATCCACAATTACCCATATCATATCCTTCCGTTTAGGTGTCATGGGCAATCCCGTGATGAAGTCCATAACTATTTCCTCCCACTTCCATTCGGGAATTTCCACGGGTTGCAATGGTCCTGCTGGACTTTGATGTTCAGCTTTCACCCTTTGGCAAGTATGGCATTTTGATACATATTTTGCAATGTCTCTTTTCATGTTATTCCACCAAAATAGTTCTTTCAAATCCATATACATCTTAGTACTTCCTGGATGTATAGAATATGGTGTTTCATGTGCTTCTCTGAGTATGACATCACGAATCTTAGTCACATCTGGAACACAAAGACGATCCTGGTACCACAAAGACTCATAATCTCCAAGGCAAAAAACTGATTTTTGCCCTTGAGATATCCTCCAAATTTCCTCAGCAATAAAAGGATCTTCTGCTTGATGTCTAGAAATTTCATGCTTAAGATCACTATCCTGCTCTGCAACTACCTGCATAGTAGCTAATCCTCTAAGAACCTCTGTTTTAATGAATTGAAGCTCTAATCTTTCCAAGTCCATTTGTAACTCTTTTTGTAGCTCTCGATTGCTAGGCTGAATATCTGCACTCTTTTTGCTTAAAGCATCTGCTACAACATTTGCTTTCCCTGGAGTATAGTTGATTGTCAAATCATAATCTTTGATTAGTTCCAACCAACGCTTCTGTCTCATATTCAACTCCTTTTGAGTGAAGAAATATTTAAGACTTTTATGGTTAGTGTATAACTCACATCTAGCTCCATAAAGTAAATGCCTCTATCCTTTTAGCGCAAAGACTACTGCTGCTAACTGTCACATCCCAAAATTTTCCAAATTTTGAAATGTGAAAAATAAATAAACAAAAGAAATGAATGTTGAAATTTAGAGTGAAAAGAAACTTTTTGTTTATAAAAGAAAATATCAAAACCCTTATTGAACAAAATTTGAATCAAAGGAAATTCAAACAAAATTTCAATCAAGTGAAATGCATTCATTAATAATGTATCCTGAAATTTAAACACTTGGAAAAGTTAAACCAAAACCCTAAAACCCTAATGGAATAATTCATTTCCAAGATCTCTCTAAAACTATGGATTTGATCCATATAAAAATTTGTAACAAACATTTATAAATGATCAAGAATGATAAAGAAAAATATTATAAAACCATAGAAATTGGTTTCACTCAATTTGGAGTCACAGATAAAAACTTATGAATTTATTAAGATAAAAGGAATTAATTTCCAAAGGTAATAAAGCCCTATCTAAAATCCATGCCAAATCTTGAGAAAATAAATCCTAAAGGTATTTAAAAAGATAAACAAATATTAAATAAAGTTATGAAAATTGGAATCACCAATTTGAATCTTTAAATAAAAATATATGGATTTTATAAGGCAAAGGAAGAAATAAATAAATAAATAAATAAATAAATAAATAAATAAATAAGGAATATTTAGAATTCAAATTAAATCTTGGCCAAACAAATGATATGAAAGATTATTGATTAATAAAAAGAGTAAAGGATTATTTAAATAAAATCATAAGGATTTATTAATATCAAATTTTCTTTAAATAAAGACAATTCCCAATTTAAATGAACATTAAATCATATTAAAGTATTTTAAATAATAATTCAAAGTGAATTATTTGCACTAAAAAATAAATAAAACCTACTAAAAAAGGTTTGGTAAAAATTAGAATTAAAATAGAGTTTGAAAACATATTTAAATCTTATTTGAAATAAAGACAAATGTCTATTTTAAATAAATAATAGACCCTAAAAGAATAAAAGAAATATTCTAAAATGGACTTTAGAATATGCTATTAAACAGTATTAAAAATATTCTTAAAGTTTGGTAAAGGTTTGAATTCAAATGGTGTTTGAATTATTTGAACAAAAATCAAAACAGAAAAATAGAAAAGGAAAAATAAAAAGATTTAGTACAAAAAAGGAAACAAACCCAACCCACTAATCAGGCCCAATCCAGACCAGCAAGCCTACTTCTTCTCTCCCTCGTAGAAAAACGTTTCGCACTCAGAAGCGCACCCACGCCGACGCTGACGACTTGGCCCCACGCGTTATCCTCTCTCTCGCAGACAGCGCGAGCCCACGCTGACAGTCGTCGTCTTCACCCGCCGCAGACGTTCCCCTCATTACGCCGGCTGTTTCTGGTCGTTACTCCATGCAGCAAATTCGCATCAACGCCGCAGTAACTCCTCGCTGTGACCACGCCATCTTAAGCGCCTCGCCCTCCTCTCTCTTTTCCCCCAGGCGCCATCTCCTCTCGGCCACGAGGCTGCCGCTATCGAGAGCTCGAGCACCACTGCCTCCGACGTGTTTCTCGGCCGATTCCGGCGAAGCCAGACCTCCCCAACCCTCTGGTGCATACTGGGTTGCTCGCCAGCATCTCCTGCATCTCCTAGTACCGCTATCTTGGCCCCGTACTTCCCAGAAGCTTGGCAATGACGAACCCTTCTCGCCACCGTATCCTGCCTCAACTCTGGCGACCCTTCCCCATAAGCACAAGATGCCCCTCCTCTCTGGTTACTAGTCATGTGTTCAGCATCCTTGCGCGTATCTAACAGCGTCTCCTATTTGCCTTGGCATGACCTGCAACCTCGCCCCCGTCGACGAACAGAGACGCCTGGCGCTGCCGCGAACTTCGACGAGCAATCGCTGCCGTTCCCGTGCGCCCCTTGACAGAAGGAAGCCACCTTGAGCTTCACTGCAATCACGCTAGTCTAGTGAGCATCTTCACCCTCTCTCGCGCTTCCTAGTTCATCGGCAGCGCCATCGCCGCTCGTCGCCGTGTTGCGCCGCCAAACTTTGGTCAGTGCACTGTAGACCGTTAGATCGTGATCGCATGGTTAGGATAAATCATTTAATCGAAAGGGTATGTTTGATTCTGAGCCGTGCGATGCGCTTTAGATCCAACAGCCCACAGAGCGCGATCCGCGTGAACCGGTACGCGCCAGTAAGAGTAAGACATGTGGCCAGTGATTGTTTTAAAAAACAGAAATTTGATCTATTAGATGATAGAATTTGTAAAATTCATAACTTTAAATCTGCACGTCCAAATTTTAAAAAAATTATTTCACTGGAATCAGAAAAATGTGAACTTTCCAACCTTGCACTTTGTTTAGTATTTTGGTTCGATAAAATTGGTTGTTTTTGCAGAAACATATTTAGGCATATTTTGAGTATAAAATTTATTCTAAAATTGTTTTTAGGGCAAAATCTTTTGTAAATGGATTGTTTTGAACCTACCGACCCTAAGAAGCAACTTGTAGATTTAAAAGAGTATTTTGTGATACTTAGGAATTAAATCTTTGAAAAAAGCATTTCTAGTTAAATAAAAATATTGATTATGGTTTAAAAATGCTTTTTGAGTAAAACCTTTGGAAAATGATTTGATTTAAACTCTCTGACCCTAAACACCAAGTTTTAGGATTTTAGAAAAAAATTATTTGATGAACCCTAGTAAATGATTACTTTGTTTAAAGACATTTCTAGCAAATAAAAATATTGCTTTGAATTAAAAATGGGAATTTGTATGAAACCTTTTGCAAATGGATTAATATTAAACACTTTGATCATAAACACTAACATTTGTGTTTAAAGAATATATTTGGCTAAAACTACAAAATATTACTTTGTTTTAAATCATTCTTAAAAAAAATGATTTAAATGGCCATCTTCACCAACTTGAATTTAAATGGTTTTACCACTTTTGTAAATGATCAATAGGAGCTTTAAAATGTTTAGAGCCTAATAGAAACCACTTTTCCAAATAAAACAATCTTTTGCATGCTTGCATGCATTGCTTGATCTTATTGTTTTAGGTGGTGAATTGTTTGAATGTTAGTTTGAATATTGCTTGCTTGATTGAATTGTAGTGAAATTTGAAGAGTGTGATTATTGCAAGATCAAGGAGTGAACCAATATTCTCTACTAATAAGGAAAGTGACACTATCATCCATGTCCTACTATTTTCATTACACTTAGTAGAATTTTTGTAGTATGCATGATAGGGCAACTATATTACTATACTATGCTATGTCCTATTAGGGTATCCTTCTATATTCCTTAGTGAAAACATTGTAGTTGTGGTATGCTTAGCCCTGCTATAGACTTGGTGTGGAATACCATATCATGATTATATGAAGTGTTGGAAAAATATATGTTTTATATAATAAAACAAGTACTCAATGACCACCTGGGTGGAATGTGGTTACTCAATTTTGGATAAGGTGGCAACAAAGGGAACCATGTTTTAATGGCTATCTTTTTGTATGTGAACTAGAAGAAAACCACCCATGGACTTCGAGATCGAACATGTTTCTCGTACAGTGGCTTCCGTGTACAGCCACATGCTAAATGGGCTCTGGCTTAGTCAATTACATAGTGGAAGACCCTTGCATTGTCATCTACTTAGGTTAACTGGATTTGTGTATTAGAAATATATCCTTACATTGGTGCCTGGTAGACAAGCTAGCATTGTGTATTGGGAGGACTTCTATGGAAAGACTTTGTCACATTCTCGATCTGCCGATACTCCATTTGTTGTGTACTTATCTAGCGGACACTAGTGGCGTGAAGACGAGATTGTGTCATGTGGGTAAAGTGTACAACTTCTGCAGAAGATCAAATTCTAAGTACTTAGCCGTGTCCCCAGTTACGACAACTCTGAGCAACTAAGGCCTTAAGCTATGGATGATCTCGACATTCCAATTTCTCAAAGTAAAACTTGATGGTGTCAACAAGGGATTAGAAGCACTTGGAGTTTTCCAAGGAGATCAGAAAGATTGTCATAAGATCAAAACTATTTTGAAAAGATAGGATAAAACTATATTGCTTTCTGCAAACGAGCGTAAACCCTACTTAGCCAAATATGCATATATTGATAGATTCAACTTATTTCTACATAGTAGTGAAACTTGCCAATACAATTCAAATGTATTGACACTTGTGGCTGCAACTTATTGTGTTGCTGGTTTGTTTGATATTAGTGAAGTGTGTTGAATAGGATTACAAGTCTACAACCAACATGATTGCCTGTGGCACTTTGAAGATGAAGGACTCAATGCTATATAGTTATTTCTGCTGCATTGTAATGAGATAGCCAAATGAGCTATGTAAGATGTAATGAATTATTTTATTCCTGGTTATAAAGTTGTATTATGACCTTTGTTTCTTGATATTACATCTTAATTGTGGATGCTAGCTATTGATCCAGGGACTAGCATTGTAAACACAGGGATCTCTACCTTATTAAAGGTTGGGACCTCTACACTAACTCTAAATCATGAGTTGGATAGTTGACTTCATGTGGTTTCAGTTGTCTTGAACCATAAGAAATCACTTTCCTATCTTGCATTAACACACAACCCAACCCTTCTTTAGATGCATCATAGTATACTATAATTCTTTCCCTGTTTCTAGAACGGCTAATATTGGAGTTGTGGTTAACCTGGTCTTCAACTCCTGAAAACTCGCTTCACACTTCTCATCCCAATTGAATGGTGTATTATTTCTTAAGAACTTGGTCAGTAGTCCAGCTATTTTGGAGAAACCTTCAATGAATCTCCGATAATAACCAGCCATCCCCAAGAAACCTCGAATTTGTTTCACATTGGTCGGTGCAGTCCACTCTAATACTGACTGAACTTTAGATGGATTTACAGCAATTCCATCTTTACTGATCACATGGCCGAGGAATTCTACCTCATCTAGCCAAAATTCACATTTACTGAACTTAGCATAAAGTTTATGTTCTCTTAGAGTCTGCAATGCTATTCTCGAATGATCAGCATGCTCTTCCTTATCCTTGGAATATATCAGAATATCATCAATGAAGACTATGACAAACTTATCCAAATATGGCATGAAGATTTTGTTCATCAGGTTCATGAATATTGCTGGTGCATTGGTCAAACCAAATGGTACAACCAGATACTCATGTTGTCCATATATTGAGACAAATGTTGTCTTTGGAACATCTTCAGGTTTGATTTTTATCTGATGGTATCCAGATCTTAAGTCGATCTTTGAAAATACTCCGGCTCCTTTCACTTACTCAAACAAATCTTGAATCCTTGGTAAAGGATACTTATTCTTTATGGTAACATTATTCAGATTTCTGTAGTCTCCACACATCCTTCTTCCACCATCCCTTTTATCCACAAATATTACTGGTGTTCCCCATGGAGATACACTTTCCTGAATAAATCCTTTTCTGGCTAACTCATCAATTTGCTCTTTGAGTTCTTTTAATTCTTTTGGTCCCATCTTATATGGTGCTTGCGCTATTGGTGTTGTACGGGGAATTAGATCAATAGTGAACTCTATCTCCCGATCTGGTGGCATTCCAGGTAGTTTTGCTGGAAAAACATCTTGAAATTCATTTACTATAGGAATATCTTCCAACTTCACCTCTTTTATTGAGTTCAACTGTAGATCCGCCATCATATGAATGTGCTTATCTGCTTGGTAAACTATCCTTGCTCCGCTTGGAGTTTTGATTGAGACGTTTTTCTCCTCGCAATTTATCTAAGCCCCATGTTCCATCATCCAGTCCATCCCCAGCACTACTGAAATTCCCTTCAAAGGAATCACATAAAGGTCTGCAAAGTGTGTACAAACATAGATCGAGATAACCTGATCTTGTTTAATGTGGCATACAATCACATTTCCCCTACCGTAACTACGGTCATAGGGTTTTCTAACCTTGCCCTTCTAATCCCGAACTTATCATAGAATTCTTTAGAAATGAATGATGTAGTTGCACCAGTATCAAATAGAACTTTGCCGGGATTGGTAAGGATATTGAGCGTACCACTGCATGCTCCGAATTATCCACCTCCTCTAGGGTTGCGCAGTTCAGCTTCCCGGTAGGTCTGTTCCTCTTGCCATTGTTGTTCTTGCCATTATTTCCTCCTTTATTGGGCTGTCCATTTCCTCCACTGGCTTGCCTCCCATCTCGAACCGGCCAACCTCCTTGTGGTTTGCTTGGACAATTGGGCTTTATGTGACCTCTCTGACCACAAGCATGGCATACAATTACTGGTTTCGGGCAATCCCTGCTCATATGCCCTGGGAGTTTGCAATTGTGGCATATTATATTCTTCACGTTTGGATTTGCACTCCGATTGGAATTGTTGTTGTTATAGGGCCTATTCCTTGGTTTGAATTCCAGATTGGGCTTGCTTGCTTGTATGCTCTTGGTTTCCTTCTTAGCTCTCTTCCTTCTATCCTCTTTGACATTCTTGTAGTCAACTTCGAAAGTAATAGCTGCATCCAGCAGCTGCTGATAAGTTTGCTTATTAGCCAACCTCAACTGCATCCTCACAAATGGATTTAATCCTCGCAGGAAACGCTTCTTCCGCTTCTCTTCCGTATTAACTTCTTCCTCCGCATACCGAGATAGTTGACTGAACTCCCGAATATACTTCATCACACTAGTATATCCCTGCTGCAGCTCCTCAAATTCTCTCCGCTTCAACTCCATAACACTCTCCAGAACATGATATTCACGGAATATCTGTTTAAACTCTTCCCAAGTGTACTCCCTTCCTGGATGTTTCATGGCTAACTGATTCTCCCACCACGATGATGCAGGTCCAGTCAGAAGATGACTTGCATACCTCAATTTCTCCTCATCATTGCAACCTACAGTCTTCAGCTTTCTTTCTGTATCTGCTAGCCAATCTTCTACATCCATTGGTTCAGGGGCTGATGCAAAAGCTAACGGCTTTGCATTCTGGAAGTCAAAAAGACTCACTCCTCCACTTTCAGGTGCTCTCTGATTTGCTCGTCCTAGCAACTCCTCCATGAACTTGTTCTGGGTCTCTTGCATCATTTGCATACACTGCATAAAGTTCTGCTCCATTAACGGCCTCATTGGTGGTGGTGGTGGTAATGCTCCCTGATTTGCTGCATCTGCATCAGCCTTCTCCTTGGCCTCACGTTCCATCCGCTGCTGTTTAGATTCAGTCTCTACACCCGTATCCATGATCCCCTAGTCCTGCACATAAAGCGAATACTCATAATTACATCATGCACATGCTTACACACAAAACTAGTCGCACAATGAAAATCCAAATAAAATCCGAATATGCATTTCACATATTATACATTACAATATCATACAAAGTCATTACAACGTATACCATATGGGTATAATCACAACACTATCTTATTTCTCTAACTTATTGTTTCTTGGATTACAATACACGGTACTCGATACCTCTAAATAGTTGCCTACTTTTAGTAGTAACTATGCTCATCATACATGCCTGATGTCCAACCATGATGACGTGACGTTCGTCGCATAGTTTGTGGAACAAATGTTCTTCCAGAAGGAACATACTTAGTATCTGAAGTGTCAGGACTTGAGTCATTACTCAACCTGGGCGCATTGACTCCTTCCAGCTCAGCTGAAAAGTCTTCAGAAACATATTCAGCATTATCTCCCACTTGCATCTCCTGAGCTTCATTCTTTGAGTCGTCAATAGAATACACAGATCCTGCTGATTCCCAGGTGCTCCTTTGGGCGAGATAGTTAAACACCGGATAATGTATATTCCCTGGGTTTTGAGAAGATGTTGATGATTCAAACACTCTCTCCTCAGGATCTTCTTCTTCATCCTGATTATTTATGAACATGGCATTTCTACTACTGTTACTAGGGTTAATTCTTGCACCCATCCAGCTAGATTGTCCCACATTTTTGTTAGAACCATCTATGGACATCTGGTGTTCCTGGAATCCCTTAGATGATCCCATTCTCCAACCATCAGAATTCTCAATAGGAAGTTCTGAATCAGAACCATCCTCTGAACCCTGTGGTACTGCATACCTCATATCCATAGTAGGATCATATATAGGTTCATGCCTTGGTGAATAAGGATATGGTGTAAAAGATTCAGGATCTATAGGTATATCCTTAAATATAGGTTTTGCACTACTACTTGCTTCCTTCTCCAACTGAAACGCTAACTGCTTCCTCCTTTTCGGATCAGTTAGATCCTCTAACATGTCATTTTTATCTTCAACAATCACTTGATGTGTCTTATAAAAAGACGCAACGAGTGTTTGGTATCTATTCATAAACTTGGAAGCTAACTTAGGATGCTTCTTAACCAAAGTAAGATGATCTGGTACCGGCTCCAAGTCAATAGAATCATGAAGTATCACAGAAAATTTTCTACCTTCCAACTCCTAGGCTTTATGCTCCCGAATATTAGCTATCGCCTACACACCAGCAACATGAGAGGCTACTAAGTGACTCCTACCTTCTCCTATAGGTAAATCGTGATACAATCCAATCTCCTCTGGAAGTTGGATACTCACATGATACTTGGATAACATCCGACCATCATAATAGGTTATAGTGTTCACTGGAATTCTAGTTGGACAACTAAAAATCTTTAAAAGTTGGCAAAGTTGGTCTGTGAATGATCCTTGATAATCATCTAGAGTCTCCTCTTTCCTTACCAAAGTCTGCTTTGGAAACTTTGGTGCCATAGCTATGTATAAACAAAATATTTTTATTAGTAACCAATAATATATTGCATCATAACAAATAATTATCGCACTAAAACATATAACGGAATATTCTCATTTAAATACCCATTATATTTCTTTTAGAGAATTCTTTATCATTGCTACACCCTCCTATAGGTAATACCCTTTACTAGGTTTCCAACCTAAGGTCAAAGCAATTTGCTCTGATACCAACTGTTGTGACCCAGCATACCACTGCATGTGTAGTACACTATAGTCGTTGACATGACATCCACAGAACATCATTCCGTAAATATCACATCCCTCAGAGTGGTACAACAAAAACATTGCGGGTCCATATTACAAACATACACACATTATTATAACAATACCGGAAGTTCAAGACTTCCAAAAGATTCAACTTACAAACCAAAATATAAGTGTTTCAGCGGAAGTTTCGAATTTCTTCATGTTTCTATATATTGCTATATATTGTTCATGTTTCTCGGCTCAAGTGGCTACTAGAACTATCATAATTATTCGGACTCTTGGAACTCTCCCCCGTAGACGATATTGTAGTCCTCCCCTTCTACGGCTCCATACAGGTTGGGCTCTTCATAGAAGACCTCCTCCTGGCTTTCAGTTGCATACATTGGAGTATCTTCGGGATTCTCAGAGTCTAAGCAAGGATTCAAAGGAAAGGATGAGTAACAGCGTTACTCAGCAAATTCATTATATGCAAGGTAGGAAGTTTGATGCACTATCTACCACCTCGGACTATCAGTCCTTGGCACTATGCAATTTTCGTAAATCTTTCTTCAAAGATTAATTTTATTATGAAAATCTATGACCATCAGCCTTCACAGGTTGACCAGAACTTTCATGGAGTTCCTTTCCTACCGTGTTCATATCTCCTTCCCGGAACAAGGAGTAACAAGTTACAATTCTTACACTCTGCAAAGGTGCGTTACTTTTCCCATGAGAGATCAACTCCTTGTTGCGCAACCGGGCGTACTTTCCCGTCCACAATTCGACCTCATATGTCTGCACGATGTGGGGCCCGGTAGTTGGTCCAAGCCAATCACTGCCCTCTTTGCGACCTCATATGTCTGCACGATCCTTCGGGGTTGGCTCACCTCCGTTAAGCCCCCTTTCGGGCAGGCTAAAACCCTGATGAGTTCCCGAAGACTCTATGACCTGGTGATGCCCGGAATAGTACCATTTACATGGACTATATCCCTAAACACCATTCATGGATAATCTAGACACCAAAAGTGTGGGGTGTAAGGGTGCCCACCCATATGTTGGATCCGCACAAGGAATCACAACGTCACGTTAAGGTCATCTTGCCTCCATACAAGAGGAAAAGGATACAACTGACTTCTTCGTCCCATTCTAAATCTCATGGTTAACGCGTAATATACGGCGCTAGAATCACTGATGTCATGGGTTATTAATCCCTAATTGTTCATCATTATTGCAATTAGAAACATAAGTTCTATTGCTCCATCATATCATCACTTAGGATGATATCTAAGATTTATTATCTTGAGAAAATAATGTTTTCTTTTTCTATAATATAAATGATAACACACAATTTGCAAATACTTTGATAAAGACTCTTCAAAGGACATGAGCAAGTGATGAACTTGCCTTGTGATTGCAAGGTAGTGAAGTCGGATGCTTGCACTGGACCTTGAGCTTCTATGTCTACAAAATCATCATTATTGCCCGGTAAGGACAATATTTAAAGAAGCAAAATGATTATGCAAAGTAATGTAATGCATTATTTAGCTTTGTGTGTAATCTCCCCAATTATTATAAAAATTATTTTAATAATAAAGAATTTATAAATATTAATTTTTAATATTTATTGAATATTGTATTCTTTTATTTTATTTCATTTTATTTGCATTTTATTTATTTAATAATTCTTTTAAGAATTAAATACCAAAAATTGATATCAAATATTTGTTTAGTATTTTTCTAAAATACTACAATATTAATATATAATGAAAGTAATTTTTATTTATTTTTATCATCTTTCAATAATTTTATAAAATTCCATAAGGAATATATATATTACAAAATTCTTAATAAAATTTATATGTCTAAAATTTTATTTCTTAATTTATTGGATAGTTTGGATTATTGTGAATCCAAAAATATTTTATTTATAATTTTTGGATTTTTATTTTATTTTCTAGAATGTATTTAAGTTCAGGGGCATTTTGGTCTTTTCTTATTTATTAAAAACTGCCTTTAGGTAAATGGGCTGCCTTTGTTGGTTTATTGGGCCCTTGTGGCCCAATAGGGAAGAACCAAAATGATACCCCGAAGGGGTCATGGCCCAATCCAACCCACTCCGTCTGTCACTCTCTCGACCTCATCTCTCTCTTCTCCTCCTCGACCCTATGGTCGATGGCGCCGCCGCCATGGTCCTCCCTGGCCGATGTCATGATGTAGGGTGAGGTTGTCGACCATACTCTACCTTCCTGTCCAATTCGATTTGGATCTGGAGCTCCCCCGTGGCCAAACTAGCTCCATCTCGAACCCTAGGGTTTGGGGTGGTACTGGTGCTATCGCCACCGCTGCTGTCGTGTGCTGTGGTGGTGTTCCTCACCATCAGGCGTGGCTATGGTCGCAGTCGTGGCATGGTGTGGGTCGCAGCGCCCCCCCCCCCCCGGGGTGCTCCCCGTGCCGCCGTGCTCATCGGCCTCCTCTGCTTCCTCTTCTATTCTACAGCGAGGACCATAGGTGAGTTGGTTCTTGGTTATAAACCGTTCCTCTACCTTCTCTGAGTTCATAAGTGTGTAACTAGTGGCCATCCCTCATTAGGGTTCATATTTTTTCTAGGGTTCTTCCCTGGTTCTAGGTTCATCCCTCTTTGTGCTTGTAAGATGATGATCTGATCTGGTAGTGATGCCTAGTGAAGATTGTGCTCACTGCACTTCAGTGCTTCCTGTCATGTTTTGATTATCTGATGATATTCTTGATCTGACGCTAGTGGTTCAGTAGTGTTGCCTCTAACTGGTGATAAAGCTTGGTTAAGCGGATGGTATAATTGTGAAACCTGGCTGGTTAGGTTGAAGCTTAGTGTGTTTATCTACTGTTAGTACCCCAGTACTGATAGTAGCACTGCCAGTGGTGATTCACTCCATCAGTAAAGATTGGCTTGTGGATTCATGTGCAGATTGAGGTTACTTAGTTTCTTACAGTAACACTTTGCACATATAAACCTGATCCTGATTCCTGGTTATACTTTCCAGGAAAATGATAGTTATTGTCTTACTAGTTTATTTATGAAAGCTAAGTGATTGTTTGGCTTGGTTTAGAATTTGTTCGTGTGACACCATCCTAGAATGGTGCACAAGTGGTGATTCTACTACTGGGCTTTAGTATGGTCAGTGCTTAAGACTGGATATCTGTTAAAGATAAATTGTAAGCTTATTTCTTTAAGGATCAATGCCTATGATGCTGGTCTGAGGCTTATGAATTAAATTCCTATCCTGCTGTCCCTCATAGATATGCTTAAGTATCAAGTTTGTTCATTGGACCTTGGATCCTGGTTGGCTAAAATGATTGGTTTGCTTATATCTTAATGTTGGTGCAAATAGTTCATTAAATCTAAGGTGCTACTCCATTAGGAGATGTGCCCAAATTTTATAAGATATTTGAGAACATATTGGAATATATGAGTTGTTTATGATCACCAGGATCTATGATGTTGGTCTGAGATCCTGGTGGATTTGGTAGAGTTTACTACTGGCCTTTATATTTCAAATTTCGTCTATGATAGGTTCACCCCACTTGGGTGATCACTGAGAGATTTAACTTGTAAAACAACACATAATTTTTTGTTTGAATATGATGAACAGAATATGTGGATGTTTTATGATGCTCACCACACTTGGTGTTGTTGGGTTGCAAGTTGTTGGTCTTGTGGTTGTGTGGCTAGCTTGATCTGGTGCTCCTCCTGATACTTCCAGCTCCTAGACTTGTCCTTGATCTAGCTCTCCACCTCCTGGTCCTAGTGGCTTGATCTTGTGCTTGATATCCACCTGATCTACCCCCTCCTTATGTCACCATCTTGATGAGATGATCAAGAGTTTGGTTCATATGATCTTGTTTGGATTTGGTTTGGTTTAGCTGGGCTGCTGTGCTTGGTGTGTATGCACCAGAGAATGGTGTTGGAGATGCCTCCCACGGCTGTGCTGAGTAGTTTTGTGTGTGTGGCCTGTTGATGATGTGCTGACAGCACACACACCATGTTGTTTGGTGTGTGTGCTACTTGTGTGTCTGCTGCACCTTGTGGATATGCTCTGGATATGAAATTAGTTTTATCTGGTTACACTTACTTGTCTGGTGAAACTTGTCCCTCCTTGCTGTTTGGAGTTATTTGACTTCTGTCTTAAATTATGAAAGATTCAGTTCTTTCATTTTGGTGAAACTTGCCCCTTTAAAGATTACTCCATGATGAAATTTTGAACAGTGCAACTCACTATCCATTCTGAAGGTAAAACATTTTTAATCCTTCACTTTCTTTAGTTTGTGTTTGTTTTGCAGGTCACAGACTTGAAGATTCCAGACTTTAGTTTAGGTTTTCTTTCCTTTATAGAATAGTCACTTGTAATATTTCTTTTATTATTTTGTAATTTTTATTTTATTCATTTGTAATAAAGATTGTACTATTATTCAATATATAAAGGTTCTTTTATTTCATTACTATTGTAAAGATTCTTGATCATTGTCATAAGTTACATTTTGTAACTTCTTTATTGAATAATAAGTTACATTTTCTTAATTGTGTTCTTTATTTAAAGTTTGAATTACTAATTGTTAACTCTTGACTAGATCATAATACTCAAACATAATTCTAAATCCTTTTGAATTACAAATCCAACACTCAAGATTGAATTCAAATTTCATTTCCCAAAACACACTAATCCACAAAAATAATATCAAAGTTTATAACAATCATCCTCCAAGACTATACCTAATCTCAAAGCATGAAAGAAACTTTGATCACTTTAGGTTTTTATTTGGCGAAAAATTTACCCACATTTTCACAGATGAATGCATGCAATTTGACAAATTTCTAAATCTACCCTTCGTTGGTTCCTAAATGCTGGGATGTTACACTAAGCCCATGACAGAGTTACTTAAGAAAGATAAAAAGTTTGATTGGACTGAAGGATGTGAAGTTAGTTTCCAGGAATTGAAGAAGTTACTAGTGTCAGCACCAGTCTTATGTCTGCCAGATTTGGAGAAGGATTTCCAAGTCTATCGTGATGCATATCACCAAGGATTGGGTGGAGTTTTGATGCAAGAAGGGAAAGTTGTGGCTTATGCCTCGAGACAACTTAAAACTCATGAAGTGAATTATCCTACTCATGATTTAGAGTTACCCTCTGTTGTCCATGCACTCAAAACATGGAGACATTATCTTTTGGGAAAACGTTTGAAGTGTTCACGGATCACAAGATTGGAAATATATCTTCACTCAGAAGGAAACCAATATGAGACAAAGAATATGGCATGAACTCATCAAGGACTATGAATTGAGTTTGCAATACCATCCCGGTAGCAAATGTTGTAGCGGATGATTTAAGCCGTAAGGTTTATGTGAATGGCCTTACTAAAGGAGAATTGACAAATGATCTATGTGCTCAATTCAAAGATCTTAGATTGGAGATAGTGCCCGATGGATATCTCATGTCATTGGATGTTCAACCCACATTGTTGGACAAGATCAAAGAAGCCCAAAAGTTGGACAAAGAAATTGAAGAGATTAAAGGTAAAATTAGCAAGGGAAAGGCTAAAGGATTCCATGAAGATGAACAAGGTACTTTGTGGTATGGAAAGCGTATCTGCATTCCGCAAGATCCGGAACTTCGGAACTTAATCCTGCAAGAAGCACACAATTCACCATATTCTATTCATCCAGGTAACACCAAAATGTACATGGATGTGAAGGAAAGATTTTGGTGGAACAATCTCAAGAAAGATATTGCAAAACATATTGCATTGTGTGATGTGTGTAGTCAAGTAAAAACGAAACATCAGAAATCGGCTATGTTATTATAACCACTACCTATCCCTGATTGGAAGTGGGATAAAATTGGTATGGACTTTATCCCCGGACTGCCAAGGACCAGATCTGTATATGATTCTATTTGGGTGGTTGTGGATCGCCCCACTAAAGTGGCTCATTTCATACCCATGAAGACTACCTATACAAGTGCTAAGTTAGCCAAAATCTATATGAACAGGATTGTATGTCTGCATGGAGTGCCTAAGAGTATTGTGTCTGATAGAGTAACTCAGTTCACTTCGCATTTTTGGCAACAACTGCATGAGTCATTGGGAACAAGGTTGGAGTTCAGCACATCTTTTCACCCCCAGACTGATGGACAGACAAAATGGACCAATCAGATTTTAGAGGATATGCTGAGGGCATGTGCTCTAGACTATGGTGCTAGTTGGGATGAAAGTCTGCCTTACGTAGAATTCTCTTACAACAACAGCTATCAAGCTAGCATTGAGATGGCACCGTTTGAATTTCTTTATGGAAGGAAGTGCACTACGCCATTGCTATGGAGTGGTGTAGGAGAAAGAAATTTGTTCGGACCAGAACTGATCAAGGAAGCTGAAGATAAAGTTAAATTGGTAAAGGACAGATTGAAGATAACCTAGTCCCGCCAAAAGAGCTACGCAGATCCAAAACATAGAGAAGTCACTTATGAGGTAGGTGATAGAGCTTATCTTAGAGTCTCACCACTTCGTGGTGTGAAGATATTTGGAGTCAAAGGAAAATTGGCACCAAGGTATGTTGGACCATTCAAGATTTTGAGCCGCAAAGGAGAAGTGGCTTATGATATTGAATTACGTGAATCACTGTCAGCAGTTCACAATGTGTTTCATGTGAGTCAGTTGAGGAAATGCCATCCGGAGATGGAAGAAACTTCTTTGAAGGATACTATACCTTTGGAAGAGGTTCACTTGGAGAGTGATCTCACCTATGAGGATAAACCTATCAAGATTCTTCAGACTGCAAAAAGAGTTACTCGTACTAAGACTATCAAATTCTGCAAAGTATAGTGGAATCATCATACCAAAGAAGAAGTAACTTGGGAAAGAGAAGATGACCTCCGGAAAGATCACCCTCACCTATTTGCTAGCCAATCCGAATCTTGAGGGCTAGATTCACCTTAAGGGGGTTAGCTTTGTAACATCCCAAAAATCATGAATTGTAAAAGCATGCATTGCATTCATATTGTCATAGCATCTAAAGCATGCACAAATATTTTCAAAGTTTGAAACCAAATAAAACCATATTTATGCCCATTTTATTAATCTTATGAGGCATGGTTTTATTTTTATTTTCAAAGGTCCAAAGTAAATTTGAGTGGACAAGTGTGTTTGATATCCTTTTGGATGCTTGGATCACATTACAAAAATTTGGAGGTGATTTGAATTCAAACAGATTTGAAAAAGGGTTTGAAAACCATTCCTAAAAAATCAAACAGAAAAAGAAAAGCTAAAGGAAAAAATAAAAACAGGCGCCAGCCTTTCGGCCCAGCACCAGATCTAACCCAACAACCCACCCGGTCCATTCCCCCTCTCCCTCTCTCTCACCCGCGCTCACCCTACCCCGCTGACACTGCCACTAGGCCATGCGCCAGCTCAGCTCATCTTCCCTAAACCCTGCGTGCAGACGTCGTCGCCGCCCGTTTCCTCCCCCATCACTGCCGTGTTTGATTCGGGATTAATTGCCATTGATTCACAGAGTAATTCTCTCTCCCTCTCCGGCTACTTAAACCTCTCTACACCGCGGCCATTTCCCCCAAACACCCACGCTCAATCGCCGCCAGGCTGCTCGCAATTGAACTCGTACCGCCACGGACCCGAGCGTCTCTGACGATCTATTTCGGTGCATGTCGTCCTCGCCCCCATCCCTCGTTCATACGATGTTGATCCTCTAGTCTTTGCGCTTCTTCTAACACCTTTGGTTCATCCTATAACCCCCTAGGTCGTCGACTTCATAAAGCACCATGAGCACCCGACGCCATCCCCATCTCCTGCAAGCAATCCCGGTAAGATACGAGCGCCCCTCGCCTCCTAATTCAAACCAACTTGTTCGCCTGGTCCTTGCGCACACGTTGATGCCTTTGGCTTGTGCTAGGGTGAACCAGAACATCGCCTATGTCGTTTTTTGCAGCAACCTGACGCTGTCCGCAACTCCGATGAGCTCCCACGGCCGCAGCAGCTCGCCCCCGTCCAAGCCGAAGCCACCTTGAGCATCGTCGCATCCTTGCGATGCTGGTAAGCACCGCCACCGCCCCTAGCCCCCTCTGGAATCGCTGGAACACCGTTGCCAGTAGCGCCGCCGCCGCTAGCACCCATTCACCCCGCCCATCTGTGGTCGCATGCGTTGGCACCATTAGATCTAGATCCTAGGGTTTAGATTAGATCACTTATTCGAAATGGTATCAGCAGATCTGGCCATACATCGTCACTTAAATCCTATGGCTCACGTTGATCGATCCACGCGAAGCGGTACGGGCCAATCAAATGAGTCCACGTGTCTGGAAATTAGATTTAAAATCTGTTTTTGAATCTATTAGAATTGCAAACTTGTAAAATTCATATCTTTTGTTATGTTTATCCAAAAAATGCAAATAATATATCAATGGATTCAGAAAATTAAGAGCTACATTACTGTAGGATTGAATTTGTATTTTTATCCTGGAAAAAGGATTTATTTACAGAACCAATTGTATGCTTATTTTGGCTATATAAATTATTTAGAAAATGATTTTAAAGCAAATTTGAGTTTGTTTAGACTTTAGATAGATCACTTAGTGTTCAGCACTATTTGGTTTGACTTGTTTAGTATAGAAAATCATTTTCATTGCATTTGCATGTATTCATATTATTTTTGCTTGAATATTTGAATGTGAATTTGGTGCTATCATTTTATGTGTAGATTTTCGTGCTAGTGGTGATTGTGAGTGTGAGGATTGTTGCTACTCCCCCAACTACCAATGCAAGTGGTGCTTCATATATTTTGTCCTATTATTTTGAATATGCACTAGTGAAATTTTGAATAGGGTTGCATGTAATTTTTCTAAGGTATATACTATGCTATGCCTTGGGAAATCCTAGTAGTTGTAGTCTTGGTAGAATTTTCTCTAAGTTAAGAAATTTGTTATGTTATCATGCTTAGCCTAGCTAGTAGCAAACAAGGGTGGATTATTCATGCTATGAATTATTTCTAAGTCATTGACTTGTGTTTTTGCTTAATAAAACAACTAAGTGAAAGAATCACCTGGGTGGAACGGTATGATGGTTTGTGTTGAGTGGTTACACAAGGCCCATGTTTATGGTTTACCTTGTGTATCACACTTGTGGAAAGCCACCCAGGAACAAAGAGATTTGAGATATTTAGTGTTGAGAAGCTTCTAGTGCAACCACATGGCATATGGGCTCTGTCTTGATCATATAGGTTGCAATAACTTAGTCAAATGGACAGATGGTGGCAGGGTGATAGGATGGAACGCGTCCATGGTGGTCTAAGGGAAGGCTTCTGAAAGATCTCGTCTCGATGCATGTCGAGTCTTGTGGGGAAGTGCACCACCTCTCGAGAGCGTAAAACCTAAGTACTTAGTCGTGTCCCCGGCAATAGACATTTTGAGCATCAAGGACATTGAAGCTATCAAGGATCTCCTCGTCCCAATTTCTAAGTTAAAACTTGTGGTTGAACAAGGATAAAGGTTCACCAATGTCTATTGGTGGTTCCTTGGGAGTTTTGACAAACAAAAACTTAGTGTTTTTAACTGATAGGAAAAACCTATTTTGAGAAAAGCAAGCCTAAGCCACACTTAGCCAAATTCATATAGATGCTAGAACTACTACTCTACTATGGTATCACTTGCCAATACAATTCTAAATGTATTGACCCATTGTGGCTGTAACTTATGATGTTGGAGGTTACTCTGATGGAGATTAGGGTTGTGAGTCTACACTCAACATGTTTGCATGTGGCACATGAAGATGAAGACTTATAGTTATTTACTTTATGCTATGAACTCTTGTACTAGCCTTTGTAAAAGACTATGTTATCTCTGGAATGATGATGTAATAACGACCTTTGTATCTGTGTACTTCATCTTAAACTATGGATGCTAGCATTTGATCTAGGGACTAGCATTGCAATCACAGGGACACTTACCTTATAAAGGCGGGGTCTTACAGATGGTATAAGAGCACTGTGTTGCCTGTAGGATTATGACCCTAAGTTGGATTAGACTAAGGAAACCACTAGGAAAAATGCAACTCTTTGCAAATTCCACACTTTTCTTTTTCTTCTCGTAAACCTCTTCTAATCTTCTTTATCATCTCAATTTGAAGATGGCCACCATCAACGAAGCCGCCAAGAAGGGACCACTCATGACCATGACTTTAGAATGTGAGACGAAGTTTCCCAAAGCACTCAAAACCCTTATGGTTAGCTTGGGGATACATGGTGAGGCCATGTACAAGGGATTTCCAGTGATGGATGACAGAGAAGAATATTGGTGGGTGCAGCTTCACTTGTACAAAAACAAGGGAGACAACCACAAAGAGTCGGGATTCTACATGGGCACCAACTCAGAAATGTATATGACATTCTTTGACTCTGCAAGAAATGCAGCTTGGAATGCTATAAAGGAACTTGGTGAAAGACTCAAGTGTAGAATGCTCAACACCCAAAATGACCTTAGTGAAGAGAAGAAGTATACCCAAGACTTAGAGACTGCCATAAAACGTCTAAGGGAAGATATCATAGACTTAGCATATGAGTGAGAATTGAGACGTATTCCAATAGTTGGACAACCACACTTGTTGTTTCTCGCAAAAGTTTATCTAAGTTATGTTTGAACCTTAGTGTTTGTAATGGATTTTTGTATGCTTGACTTTTGTTTCACTATCTTGTCTTTTTCTCACTACTTGTATTGTTTCTAATTTTTCTCTATCTTATGCAATACATGCCTAGCGTTGTTATCAGCACTGCCGAGGAGTTCAAGGGTGTAGGGTTTGCAGCATAGAAAACAAAAATTCCTACGATGGGAACAACTATGTACCAAGATCTATCTACTAGATACAAACAACGGGTGTATGTATATCTGTAGAGAACATACCCTTGAAGACCGAAAAAGCTTAACGAGTTAAACTCGTGGTTGATGTAGACGATCTCTTGCCGATCTCAAGATCGAGAGGAAGTCCTAGCGCCGCAAATCAGCAACGCATCCGTGCTCGCACACACGTCCGAGGCACCGAGCAACCTCCGCCTCCTCGCTCCAGCGATGCAGCGGAAGCACAACTCTTTCTTGCCGAATAGCCACCGGGAACATGTATCTCGCTAGTCCGAGACCGTGGGGGATAAATTCTAGAGGGGGACAGAGATCCTTCACGAGGAGGTGTGAGTGGGAGAGAGGAGAGGGGGTGCCTTTTATAGGAGGAGGGGGCACCCAAGGGGTTGGCCGCCGGCCATGGGGGCTGCCCCCTCCCCTCCTTCATTCATGTGGGTGGACACTCCACTCACAAAAATCTCTTCAATTGCCTCCACTCAAAATCCCACTCAAAATTGCTATTAAATTTCCACCAAATTTAGGCCTTGTTTGATTTGTAGGAATAGCAAAGGATTTTCATGGGAATGAAATCCTATGGATTTTTTCCTACAGCTGTCGTTTGATTTGTAGGAACAGACCCTGTAGGAATTTTTCCTATGACACTTCCCCTAGTCTATTTCATAGGAAAATTTACATTAGATCATAGGCTCTTGTAAAAATTCCTGTGAAGGAAAGGAAACTTGGAGGATTTCACTGGACACACCATACCAATCCTACGATTTTCCTATCCCTTCAGTTTTACTATCCTGCAAATCAAACAAGCCCTTAATTCAAACTCTCATTAAATAAAACTCTTTTATTTATTCATAATTTTGTCAATTACTTTAATGACAAACATTCACATATAACCCCTTGCTAGAATTCTATTTCACATGCAAAAACACTTTCTGTAATTTCACCCGAAAACCTGTTTCGGTATCTAGTGAAATAAATTCCTACGCTTGTTATTATTTCCAGCATGAAACTTTTGCTCCAATTGGATGTCGGTGTCTCTTAAGTGTGTCACCCTACGGTTCACGAATAATGCGGACATGATCGAGACCCCTCTCGGATCAATAATCAGAAGCGGGATCTGGAGACCCATACTGACTCCCACATATTCAACGATGACTTTCTTGTGATCGTCGGAACCTTTTACGCTAGTATCTTAATCCCTTTGTTTCGCGATATATTACATGTCTGAGATTCGATCATTAGTATCTCCATACCTAGTTTGATCTCGTTACTGACATGCACTCTTTTCTCGTTCCCGTGATATAACATTCTAGTGATCAAATCACTTGCTTGCAAGCTAACCAATGTGATATCACTGAGAGGGCCCAGAGTATATCTATCCGTCATCGGGATTAACAAATTCCACTCTCGATCCATGGGCCTCAACATAACACTTTATTAGTTCTGAACCCATCTTTATAATCACCCTGTTATAGTGTGACGTTTGATGTTATCAAGAAACTCTTCCGGTGTTAGTGATTGACATGATCTCATGGTCTAAGAATTAGGATTACTTTGTAAGTTGTTATAGCAATATAAACTCAATGACTTTGATCATAATGCTATACTTCGGATGAATGTTCATCACACCATTACACTAATGTTGTGATCCCGTTATTAACAACATCCAATGTCCATGATCAGGAAACTTTGATCATCTTGTTAATCAACGAGCTAGTTTATGAGAGAGGCATAACTAGGAACTTTCTGTTTGTTTATTAAACACACATGTATTAACGTTTCCATATTAATACAATTATAGCATGCAAAATAAACATCTATATTATTGCCTCTCAGGGCATATTCCTTTTAGTCTCCCACGTGCACTAGAGACAATAATCTAGTTACATAGTGATGAATCTAACACCCATGGAGTTCTGGTGTTGATCATGTTTTGCTCTAGGGAGAGTTTTAGTCAGTGGATCTGCTACATTGAGATCTGTGTGTACTTTACAAATCTTTATATCTCCATCCTTGACATGCTCGCAGATGGAGTGAAACCGGCGCTTAATATGCTTGGAATTCTCGTGAGATCTTGGTTCTTTGGCATTGGCAATGGTACCATTGTTGTCACAATAGATCACCATTGGGTCCAACGCGCTTGCAACCACACCTAGTTCGGATATGAACTCCTTCATCCAAACCGCTTCCTGAGCCGCTTCCGAAGCAGCAACATATTTGGCATCCGTTGTTGATCCCGCCACCACAGGTTGTTTGGAACTCCTCCAACTAACTGCTCTGCCATTCATGAGAAATACGTATCTGGATTGAGACTTAGAGTCATCCGGGTCGGTGTCAAAGCTTGCGTCGACATAACACTTAGCGACGAGCTCTTCTTCACCTCCGTACACAAGAAACATATCTTTAGTTCTTCGTAAGTACTTAAGGATATTCTTAACCGCTATCCAGTGTTCCGAACCTGGATCCGATTGGTACCTACTAGTCAAACTAATAGCATGTGCCACATCCGGTCTTGTACATAGCATGGAGTACATTATAGAGCCTATGGCTGAAGCATAGGGGACTTTGTCCATTATCTCTCTTTCTTCCGCCGTAGCCGGACTTTTGAGTCTTACTCAATGTCTTGCCTTGCAACATAGGTAAGAACCCCTTATTACTTCTGTCCATTTTAAACTTCTTGAAAATCTTATCAAGGTATGTACTTTGCGATATCCCTATTAGGCGCCTAGATCTATCTCTATAGATCTTTATGCCTAATATGTATGACGCTTCACCTAGGTCCTTCATTGAAAATTTGTTGTTTAGATAACTTTTAACACTGTCTAAAAGATCTATATCATTTCCGATCAATAATATGTCATCCACATACAATATCAGAAATTCCACATTGCTCCCACTCACTTTCTTGTAAATACAAGCTTCTCCATAAGTTTGGACAAATCCAAACTCTTTGATCACCTCATCAAAGCGGAGATTCCAACTTCGCGATGCTTACTTCAATCCATAGATGGATCGCTGAAGTTTGCACACCTTGTTAGCATCCTTAGGATCGACAAAACCCTTTGGTTGTATCATATACAACTCTTCTTCAATATTACCATTGAGAAATGCGGTTTTGACATCCATCTGCCATATCTCATAATCGAAATATGCAGCAATTGCTAACATAATCCTAACTGACTTTAGCATCGCTACGGGAGAGAATGTCTCATCGTAGTCAACTCCTTGAATTTTCCGAAACCCCTTTGTGACAAGTCGAGCTTTATAGATGGTCACATTACCATCAGCATCAGTTCTCCTTTTGAAAACCCATTTGTCCTCCACGGCCTTTCGGTCGTGAGGTAAGTCCACCAAGTTCCAAACTTGATTTTCATACATGAATTCCATCTCGGATTTCATGACTTCTAACCATTTTTTGGAATCCGGGCTCATCATCGCTTCTTCATACGTCGCAGGGTCATCAATTTCATCAACCATGAAATTCACAACAGGGTTTCCGTACAGCTCGGGAGCTGCACGCGTCCTTCTAGACCTGCGAGGTTCGGTAGTACTCTCTTTCGTAGTTTCATGGTCATTATCATTAGTTCCCTCTTCAACTAGTGAAGCCAACTCCGGAACAATTTCCGGCGCTGCGCTACTCGCCATACTTTGAAGAGAAGGTTCAATAACCTCTTTGAGTTCTACCTTCCGACTACTCACACCTTTCGCGAGAAACTCTTTCTCTAAAAAGGATCCATTATTGGCAACAAAAACCTTGCCCTCGGATCTGTGATAGAAGGAATACCCAATAGTTTTCTTAGGGTATCCTATGAAGACACATTTTTCCACTTTGGGTTCGAGTTTATCCGGTTGAAGTTTCTTCACATAAACATCGCATCCCCAAACTTTCAGAAATGACAGCTTAGGTTTGTTTCCAAACCACAATTCATACGGTGTCTTTTCAACGGATTTAGATGGTGCCCGATTTAAAGTGAATGCAACAGTTTCTAGTGCATAACCCCAAAATGACAACGACAAGTTTGTCAGAGACATCATAGATCGAACCATATCCAATAAAGTATGATTACGACGTTCCGACACACCATTTCGCTATGTTGCTTCGGTAGGTGTGAGTTGTGAAACAATTCCACACTCTTTCATGTGAGTGCTAAACTCGTAACTTAGATACTCACCTCCACGGTCGGACCGTAGAAATTTGATCTTTCTATTATGATGATTTTCCACTTCATTCTGAAATTCCTTGAACTTTTCAAAGGTTTCAGACTTGTGTTTCATCAAGTAGATATAACCGTATCTACTCAAATCATCAGTGAAAGTAACAAAATAACGATATCCACCTCACGCCGACACACTCATTGGACCACATACATCAGAATGTATGATTTCCAATAAATCTGTCGCCCGTTCCATTGTACCGGAAAACGGCGTTCTAGTCATCTTACCCATAAGGCATGGCTCACATGTATCAAATGATTCAAAATCAAGGGATTCCAAAAGTCCATCCGAATGGAGCTTCTTCATGCGTTTAACGCCAATATGACCTAGATGGCAGTGCCACATATATGCGGATATATCATCATTAAGTTTAATCCTTTTAGCATCAACATTATGAATATGTGTAACATTATTATCGAGATCCAATAGAAATAGACCATTCATCATCGGTGTATGACCATAAAAGATTTCATTCATATAAATAGAACAACCATTGTTCTCGGATTTAAATGAATAACCACTTTGCATCAAATACGATCCAGATACAATGTTCATGCTCAGTGCTGGCACCAGATAACAGTTATTCAAGTTTATTACTAATCCCGACGGCAAGTAGAGAGGTAACGTTCCGACGGCGATCACATCAACACTTGATCCATTGCCGACACGCATCTTGAAAAACTACTTAAGATTTAATATTCTCTAACTCAAACATGGGATCATGTTGACACATGTCATCACCACATATTTCAGTACATGGAAATGTGATTTAAAGTGGTGTCACAATTTAATAAGGTTTAACCTTTTTATTTTAATTAATTAAAGTGACTAGAAATGCCTAAGTGGCATTCTTTTATTACTTGATCATTATTTATGTAAGTAAACCTAAATATTTTTATATATTCTGAAAGTTATGGTTAAATGTGATTTTTGAGAGTTGGAATCAACTCAAAATCTCTTATGGTTGAATTTTAAAAAATGTTTTAATGCAGAAAAGATTCTGCCTTGTTATTTTTACCATGGGTGATCTACAAATCTAAATGATTAGAATCCAACGGGCTTGGATTAAGCATTCCAGTACCTTTCTAACAAAATTGGTTTCATGCATTTTGGTTCAGTGAATCGAGCTAGGTTGATTTTTGAATCTAGGTATAGAACTGGGTTTGAAATTAAATGAATTAATCTAAATTTGAATTAGTGGGTTGCATGGGATGTTTAAATTGGCCGCCCACTACGCACAACGCACGCGCGGGATGGTTAAGTGAGCGACCCCACTCGTCAGTGGGACAACGAGGGGCGAAGCGGTATGGGGCGATTAGGATCGTAGGATCTAACTCTAATCGAACGGCTCTGGTTCATCGTCCACGTCGGGCAGCACCGGCGAGACAGAACCCTAGCGCGGCCGGTGGGGGTCGTGGGAGGCTCACCGGGGCTCAGGCGATGGTCGGCGACGGGGGTGAACGACGAAATCGACAATGTCGATTCTCCTGGTACCAGCAGCTTCTCCTGGGGTGGCTCCAATCGACGACGCCTCTCCTCCTCTGCAGCGGGGAACTCCGGTGAAATTCCGGCCACCTGGTGCTCGCCTTGCTCCGGGAGTGAGTGGGTGTGATCAGTGAGAGGTGGGAAGTTAACTAGTGTGAAGAAAACGAGAGGGGAGGCCTCCTTTTATAGTGGCTGAAGGGGACCGAATGGCGCGGGTGGAGCTCATCGGTGTCGAAGGCATAGAGTGCTACTGGCATGGGCGACAATAGGGGAGATGCTGTGATCCCTGGCAACTCTCAACGGTGTGGTGGCGAGGCGTGGGGCGGTGCGAGATGGTCAGAACGTGGCGCTCTGGGCGGGTCCGATGGCAATTTTAATGGCGCACAGCATGCATGGTCCACGCGGCGGCGAACGAGGTTGTCTGGCAGGGTGCTGGGGTGCTGGTGATCATGTCTGCAAGCGGCGAGAGCGGCGCATAGTCTGTGGGCTGGTGTCGCTGATGGCGCACTGGCGCGCTCTCGCCTCGCACGCAGAGCGACTAGGCGCGTGCTTGGTGGGTGGTCCAGTGGCTGGCTGCGCTCAGGGCTTGGATAGGGAGTGGTGATGGACGGTGCTGCGTGTCCCAGACAAGGTTGGCGAGGCTAGTTCTTCCTCTAGCTCGCTAGCGACATGGGGGTGACAATGGTGCTCACGGCATGCTCACCATTAATGGCTAGGCTTGCTCACAGTTGTGCTAAAGCTAGTTAGATTACTTTGATCATCTACTGAGAGTGTAGAGTGAGCTATAGAGGGAGCAAAGTTAGGCACTGATCACTGCTCACTATAGTGTTTTGTGTTTGTTTGTTTGCTGCTGACAAGGTGTTTGATGAAATGGCCGAAAGAAATTCAAATTTGAATTTTGGATTCAAACTTGGTGGGTTTGCTAGGAACATACTAGGGAGTATCTAGTTAGTTGGATTGGTCAAGGGGCACTGGTTTGGTTGGGTTTTGAAAATGTGTGATCTTCACATATGTTAAAGATTCAATTTTGAATTGTCATTTGAATGGGGTTGCCAAATGTTTCTGCAAGTTTGAAATGTGGGCTTTGATTCACTTTTACTTGGTCTAGCAAGGGGTGAAAAGAATTGGAAAAGTTTCTGTTTGAAATCTTGGACTAGAAACACTCAAAGTGACCTAGTGAGCAAGATTGGCAAAAATGACCATTTGCCTTATTGGAATTGTTTGTGATTTTCTCTTGATTTGTTTCTACTTGGAAATGTTTTAGATGATGTTATATTCATATTTGAATCATTCCTTTCTATTTAGTTGAATCACCAAGTCCATTCATGCATTCATCAAATCATCACATACACACATGCATTCATTTGGTTTTTATTTAATCAAAGTTTTTGTTAACCCAAATTTTAGTGATTAGAGTTTGATGATCAGTGTTTCATATTTTTGGGATGTTACACCAACCATCTAGCTACTGTATGGACCCATAGTCCAAGGGTGAACTACTCACACATCACTCCGAAGGATGTCATGGTGATGAAGAAGGCCTCCGATATGATCTCTCCCCTCTGGAAGGGTGCCGAGAAGAGCTTCAGATCCCCCCGATCCAGGGACGATGGTGGCGGCGGCTCCAGACTGTTTCGTGGAGATTTGATCGTGTACTTAGGATTTCTGCATCGGGGTGCTTTTATAGGCGAAGGGGCAAGGTCGGTGGGCGCCCGAGGGGCCCACACCTTGGGCTGGCGCGCCCCCTGGGAGCGCTGCCACAGGGTGTGGCCACCTTGTGGACCCACTTCGGCTGCCCTTCGGACTCCGTGTTCCTTTTGGTAAAATATTGACTTTTGCTTTTGTCCCGTTCAATTTTGAGAATATTTCCTTACTAGCTTTTCTGAAACCAAAAACATCAGAAAACAGGCAACTGGCACTACGACATCTTGTTAATAGGTTAGTTCCGGAAAATGTATAAAAATACCTCAAAGTGTAGAAAAAACATAAGAAAGTTGATACAAAACAAGCATGGAGCATCAAAAATTATAGATACGTTTATGACGTATCACATGACAATGTGATTCCTTGCGTGGATCTAGCATAAGAGTGGGAACCCTTACCATGGTTTTTGTGTCTAGGTTTTGTGTGAGGCTGCTGGAGGTAGGTCAGCCATTTTAATGGGTCCTGCCAGGGGCACAACCGACTCACAGAGTCTTCAGGGGACTATCAGAGTTGTAGCATCCTGAAAGGAGGCTTAACTGAGATGTGGTGGACTAAAGGATCGTGTTGGCATATGGGGTCATGGATAAGGGCAGTCATCGGCTTGGGTCCTTATACTAGGCCTCATACCAAGAAATTATGGATAAGCTCATGACTTGGATGTGCAACATAGATAAAGATCTCTCATGGGTAAAGCAATGCACCACTACAGAGTGTAAAAACCGTGACATGTTACTCCCTGTTCTAGGAAGGAGCTAAGAACGTGGCATGAAAGGAACTCCACGAAGTTTTGGTAAACCTGTGAAGGGTGATGGAGATAGGTTTTCAGAATAAAAGCAACCTTTGAAGAAATGTTTACGAAAACCTGCATAACCTACAACCTTTGGTCTATGGTTGTAGATAGTACATCAAACAGTACTTTCTAGTGAACTTGCTGAGTACACTCGTACTCAACTATACCTTATTAACCCTTGCTAGATTCTAAAGCTGATGAAGACGTGTCAACACCAACTTATGCTCAAATTAATCGTCACCGAACGCTCAAGTTCTTCAATGAAGTAAACATATACCTCAACTGATGTGAAGGAAAAGTTCCTGATTAGATAGGAGTTTAATCTCTAGCCATAGAACCTACTTCTGTAGATTATTGCTATAGCAGCAATCGCGAGCCATAGATATATATTAATAGTAGTATTATTTCTAAATAGGCTTCGAGTTGCTATTTATGGTTTTCTTATGTGTAATGTTTTCCTCATTGTTTTGAGAAATGTTTTCTGAATCTTTTGTAAAGAGTCGAGTTATAATATATAGTCATGTCCTGGACCCACGATGTTTCTTTTGTATCACTCCGAGGGATGTAATACTAGTGGAACGATGTTTTTTAGTGTTATGTAAATGACTATTGTGTACTATATCATGTAGTGGTATGCCATTTCACCGCACCTACGTGTAGTCCAACTGCCTTGTAACCTTATATCCTTCCACCTTATTCCGCCCATTGACTATAAATATTATCCCTATGGCTCAGATATGAGATTAGACAAGATGATGATAATATAAAACTAGGGACCTTCTCTCCCCATCCCTATGTGGGCACAAGACCTATCATAGTTAAACTACTGGTGACAAGGGTTTAACTCGTCAATGCCCATTGTTATGGACTTGGGTTTCGAGAAGATGGGGATCCTGGAAGTCGTGGAACAGTTAAAAGGCAAGCAACACGGGGACACGAGGTTTACCCAGGTTCGGGCCCTCAGAGAGAAAACCCTACTCCTGCTTGTCTATTCTTGATTACGCAGAACCGAAGGTTACAGGGTGCGCAGATGCAATCTGGCGTGGAGGTGTGTGTATGAGCTGTTGAGGATCCTTCTCACCGTACCCTCCTGGCCTTTATATAGACATGCCCTCCAAGGAGTCGAATTCGCCACGGGCTTGGGCCACCCGAAATCTTCCTGGGCTGCAAATCCTCACGTGGGCCTTCCTTGGGCTGGACCGGGTATACCAATGCTATGCACCCATTGGTTATATCCATGTTAGTAGCCCCCGAGTGTTCAGTCGAATCGTAGATTTGACTGGAGACTTCACAATTTTTCCGGTGCTCTGCATTTGGTCCTATCTTTTTAGGAATAAACAAGTTAGTTCATAGGGATTGTTGATGCGTGTGCCTGACTCACCCGACAGATTAGGGCCAGTTAACTGTCATTGGACCAAAAAACACGATCTTCATTAGACTCGAGTCCCCCGACTCGAATCCAGAATGAATGCTAGCGTAATTCGAATCAGGCCGTTGAGGTCTTATAGGAGTCGAATCCCAGTGATTTTAAGTGGTGTACCCAACGCGTCCGTCGGGATTTTCATCACGCCTGTTGACACGGAAGTTTTCTGGCAGAGTGCCGTCAGGTGTGTTACCAGGCCATCAGATGATATCTATAGGACTTATCTTTGTGTCGTAGACACAGCATCCGAAATTTTATCACCACAGAGGTATTTCGGGTGGCCAAGGAGACTGTTTTTCACTTAGAGTTAGTTTGGGCAAAGTTGTCAAAAGATTTTTGTCACATCCCAAAATTTTCCAAATTTTGAAATGTGAAAAATAAATAAATAAATAAAAAATTGTTGAAATTTAGGGTGAGAAGAAACTTTTTGAATCCAATTGGAAACATCAAAACCTATTTTGATCAAATAAAATCCTAAAGGGATTTAAAAAGATAAACAATTAATAAATAAAATTATGATAGTTGGAATTACTATTTTTGGATCTTTTAATAAAAAGATCTGGTTTTCAAAAGAAAAGGTAGAATTATAAATAAGGATTGTTTTATTGAGCCAAATTAAATCTTGGCCCAACTTTTGAAATAAAATATTTCTATTTGATAAAAAGAGTAAAGGTTTATTTAAATAAAATAATGAGGATTTATTAATATCCAATTTTATTAAAGTAAAGGCTTTTCCCATTTTTAAATAAACACTAAAACTTGTTAATTTATTTTAAATATGATTTCCAAGTGTTTTATGTTTTCAAATAAAACCTACTGAAATGGTTTTGATTTCAAATAGAGTTTTTAAATAAATAAAATCCTATTTGAATTAATGACTAAGGTCTATTTATTTAATTAATAATGGATCCTAAAAAGAATAAAATTATTTTATTTTGGACTTGGGAATATGTTGTTATCAGATTTAAAATTAATACAAAGTTTGGTGGTGGTTTGAATTGAATTGTTGTTTGAATTATTTGTTTGAAAATCAAAACAGAAATTCAAATTAGAAAAAGAAAACGCTTCAGTATAAAAAAAAAGGAAACAAAACAGACTCAACCCATCTGGCCCACTAAGCCCAACAAGAGCCCACCCGGCATACCCCCACCGAAACGTTTTCTCACGCGAAAACACACCCACCCAGACACTAAGCAGTGGACCCCGTGCCCCCTCTCTCTCTCTCACTGTCAGCACGGCCCCACATCGCCAGCCATCGTCTTCACCGCGACCACGTCCCCTGCCGTTGCTGCCGATTGATTGCGGCGATCAATTCGCGTTGATGGCGGGCTTAATTCCTCTAGCGACCATGCCCTCTTAAGAACCTCTCCCTCCTCTCCATTTCCCCTCAGAAACCACTGTATGGGAGCCACCAGGCTGCCTCGAATCGGCTTTGCACCACCGCTGCTCCGGCGAGCTTCTCCAGCAAATTCCGGCCACACCTCGCCGCCCCTCGCCTCCCAGTGCACGCAGCTTTGCTCGCCAGCACCAGGCGCACCTGCCAGTGCCTCGCACTCGCCCGCGCGTGCCCCGCAGCCTCGGCTTCATCTTCATCTGAGCGCCACCGTCGTCTGTCTCGTCTCCGTCGAGCTTCCCCGGTAAGCTCCGTTCGCTCCAGCACCTCCTGTTGATGCTCCCATCATCCCCAGATCATCACGCGTCTAACGCCCCCATCCGTTTGCCTTAGGGCGACCTGCAGCTCCATCCCCGACGTCAAACAGAACCGCCTGACGCCGTCACCCACTCCGGCGAGGAATTGCCAGCAGCTCCGAGCGCCCCTCGCCAAGCCGACCACACCTCGAGCTTCTCCACACCCCCACGAGCACGGTGAGCACCTTCGTTTCCCCTCTTGCTTCCTGGTTCGTCGGCATGCTCGCCGCCAGAGCGCTCCGCCGCCTGTCGCCGTCGCGGTGCCGCCACTTTGTGGTCGAACGATTCTGCACCGTTAGATTTAGATCCGACGCATAGGAACAGATGACTTAACAAAGGGGTATCACTCAATCTACGCCGTGTAATCTAAATAAGATCCTGCGGTCCAGAGAGCTCGATCCACTCGAAGCGGTACCGGCCAATAGAATCACGCCACGTGGACAAGGTTTTGTTTAAAACAGAAATTAGAATCTGATTGATATGCAAACTTGTAAAATTCATAACTTTAATTCTACACGTCCAAATTTTGCAAATTTTATATCAATGGATTCAGCAGGACAAGTACTGTGCAACCATGCACTTTGTTGAATGTTTTGCTTCCGGAAAATTGGTTGAAATTGCAGAAACTTGTGTAGGCTTATTTTGAATATAAAAATTTTTCTAGATATATTTTTGAGATGAAATCTTTGCAAAATGGTTTTTTTTGAACCTACTGACCATAGGAACCAACTTATGAATTTAAAAAATGTATTTTGTGAAGATAAGGAATAAATAATTGAATTAGCTCATTTCTAGTCAAATAAAAATATTGATTATGATTTAGAAATGATTTTTGAGTGAAACCTTTGGGAAATGATTTGATTCAAACCTTCTGACCCTAAACACCAAGTTTTGTGAATTAATAACTTATTTGATGAACAATATAAAATCATTACTTTGCTAAAAGATATTTTCAACCACATAAGATATTGATTTGATTTAAAAATGGTTTATAGATAAAACCTTCTACAAATGGTTTTACCACATTAGTAAATGACCACTTTGAACTTTATAATGTTTAGAGCCTAGTAGAAACCACTTTTGCAAATAAAACTATCTTTTGCATGCTTGCATGCATAACCTTGTTTCTATTATTTTATGTGTGATAAATTGGTTGGAATGTTAGTTGAAATATATGTTTGCTTGATTGAATTGTAGTGGAATTAGAAGAGTGTGATATTTGCAAGATCAAGAAGTGAACCATCATTCTCTACTAAAAAGGCAAGTGACACTATCATCCATGTCCTACTATTTTCATTACACTTGATGGATTTTATAACATGCATGGAAATGACTACTATATTTTATGCTATGCTAAATCCTAATAGGCTACCCTTATATATTCCTTAGTGAAGACATTGTAGTTGTAGTATGCTTAGCCCAGCTATATATTTGGGATGGGATACATGTTATGGGTATATGAAGAGTTGAAAAGATATATGTTTTATATAATAAAACAAGTACTCAATGAACCACCTGGGTGGACAAGGATACTCAAGTTTTGGACAAGGTGGCAACAAAAGGAACCATGTTTATATGGCCATCTCTTTTTGTATGTGCACTAGAAGAAAACCACCCAGGGACTTAGAAATTGAACATGTTTCTCGTACAGTGGCTTCCGTGTACAGCCACATGCTAAATGGGCTCTGGCTGTAAGGTTCCCAACCTTTATTAAGGTAGAGAAACCTGTGTTTACAATGCTAGTCCCTAGATCAATAGCTAGCATCCACAGTTAAGATGTAATATCAATAAACAAAGGTCATAACACAACTTTATAACCAGGAGTAACATAATTTTATTACATCTTTCATAGCTCATTTGGCTATTACATTACATTGCAGCAGAATATCTATAAGCATGGGGTCCTTCATCTTCAAAGTGCCACAGGCAGACATGTTGGTTGTAGACTTGTCATCCTAATCATTTAAACTTCACTAAAATCAATCAAACCTGCAACATAACAAGTTACAGCCACAAGGGTCAATACATTTGAATTGTATTGGCAAGTTTTACTATGGTAGTATAGTGGAGTCTATCATCTATTTGCATTTGGCTAAGTGGAGCTTAGGCTTGCATTGCTCAAAATAGATTTTTCCTTATCATTTGAGAACACTAAGGTTTTGCTTGACAAAAATCACCCAAGGCATCTACCAATCAAAGATTGAAGATCCTTTAACCCTTGTTCAACCACAAGTTTTTAACTTAGAAATTGGGATGAGGAGATTCTTGATTGATTCCATGTCTTGATGCTCAAATTGTCCTTTACCAGGGACATGGCTAAGTACTTAGATTTTATACTCTGCAGAGGTGGTGCACTTTCCCCACAAGACTTGGTTTCCCAAGACAAGATCTTTCAGAAGCCTTCCCTTAGACCAAAATGGACGCGCTCCAACCTATCAAACCTCTACCACCAACTGTCCATTTGGCTAAGTTATTGCAACCTATATGATCCAGGCAGAGCCCATAATGCCAAGTGGTTACACTTGAAGCTTCTCAACATTTGACATCTCAAATCTCTTTGTTCCTGGGTGGCAATCCACAAGTGTGATACACAAGGTAAACCATAGCCATGGGCCTTGTGTAACCACTCAACCAAAAACCACCAAGCAAGTCCCTTTCCACCCAGGTGATTCATTAACTTAGTTGTTTTATTAAACAAAAACACAAGTCCTCAGACTTAGAAATTTTTCCATAGTATGAATGTATATATTCCACCCTTGTTTTCTATTAGCTAAGCTAAGCATGATAGTAGTAGGAATCTTAACTTAGGAAATTATACTAAGGTTTTAATTTACTAGGTTTTCCCATAGCATGGTTTATACTTAGCAAAATTCCATGCAAGTCCTACTTAGAAATATCACTAATGCATAGTGAAAATAATGGGACAAAGTATGAAGCATCACTTGCCTTTTTGGTAGAGTATAGGTTCACTTCTTGATCTTTGCAATGTTCACACACTTCAAGTCACTACAATTCAATCAAGCAAACAATATTTCAATCTACCATTCAAGCAAAACATCACATAAAATGATAAAGTCAAAGTAATGCACGCAAGCATGCCAAGCTTTGTTTTATTTGAGAAAGTGGTTCCTAATGGGTCATAAACATTTTAAAACACCTAATGGTAATTTTATAAAGTGGCAAAGTCATCTGCAAAAGATTTCACTTCAATAAACCATTTTCAAAACAAGGTATCATTTTATGTGGTGTAGAAATGTTTTTACTAAGGCATTAATCTATAGGATCCACAAAATAAGTTTTCAAGCCATAAAACCTTGTGTTTAGGGTCAGGGTGTTTAAAACAAAACATTTCCCAAAGGTTTTCTTCCAAAACCATTTTTAATAAATAAGCCATATTTTTATTTGACTAGAATTGGTTTTAAATCCAAGTTTCATTCTTTTGCATCTCCAAATACATTTTAGAAACCACAAGGTGATTCTTATGGTCAGTAGGTTCAAAACGCACCATTTGCCAAAGATTTTATCCCCAAAATCTTTTTAGAATAATTTTTATAACCTAAACAAGCATACATAAGTTTCTGCAAAAACAAACATTTTACCAGAAGCTTTTTACTAAACAAATGGCATGGTTGGCTAGGGCTTGTTTTTCTGAATCCATTGATATAAAATTTGTAAAATTTGGACGTGTGGATCAAAAGTTATGCAATTTACAAATTCAAACTACTAATAGAAATGTTTCTGTCTTTTAAATCAACTACAGGCCACGTGGCGTGATTCTACTGGGCGATACCGGTTCGCGCGGATCAAGCGATGTGAGGCATTGGATTAAAATAGATCGAGCGGCACAGGATCACTCGTACCCCTTCGTTTAAGTTTCTATCCTATCCACGCGATCTAAATCCAACGGCTGCTGCGAGCTTGACCTAGAATGAGCGGCGCTGGCGGCGGCTGGGCGGCGGCGGCGCTCTGGCGGCGAGGTTGCCGGTGATACAGGAAGCAAGGTGGATGGGGAATAAGCTCACCGGGTTCGCTAGTTCGTGCTGATGCTCGATGTAGTCTTCTTGGGTCGAGGGGCGCTCGTGGTTGCCCTGGATTGCTCACCGGAGTTCACTCGGCGTCGGACACGCTCTATTCGTCTTCGCTGGCGAGAGTATAGGCGATGCCAAGGCACGCAAAATATTGTGTTAGCTGCGCACAGAAATAGCGAGAACGGGTGCATCCACAGGAAGGGAACGCGCGGTCGAACTCTACCTGAGAACGTCGCCGGAGAAATGGCAGACGGTGGCGTAGTCAGTCGTGGTCGCTGCCGACGATGTGGGGCACGCGCGACTGAGCTGAGGAGGCAGGAAGATGCGCCAGGGTCTGGAGGTCACGTCCGTGTGCTCGAGGAGGCAAGGGGTGGCGCGAGGCTGCTGGAATTCGGTTGCGAGCTCGTCGGAGACAGGGAGGTTGTTGCAAGCAATGAGGGCAGCCTGAGGGCAGAGAGGGTCGGGCGAGAGAGGGGAAAGAGAGAGGAGATGCTGGCGTTTATCACTGTGTGGTCACGGGGTTGAATTGCTGAGGCATTGACGCGAATTTACGTGAGCGATTATAGCCAGAAACGGCCGGCGAGGTGAGGGGAAGGAACGGGTCCGCGGTTGAAGACGCTGACGAGGCAGGTGGGGTCCGCTTAGCAGCGTGAGAGAAAGAGAGGGAACGGGGGTCCACCGGTCAGTCGCTGAGTGGGTGAGTTTCTGAGTGCGAACCGTTTTCTTGCGGGGAGAGAGGGAGTGGGCTAACTGGGCTTAGTTGGGCCAGGCTTAGTTGGGTCGAGTCCGTTTCATTTTTTGTTCAAATACATTTTCCTTTTTCCATTTCTTATTTCTGTATTGATTTTGTTTTGTCTATTCAAACATCTATTTGAATTCAAACCTCTCTCAAATTTTGTGTGGATTCAAACACTGCTTAATATTACAATCTGGAAACATTTTTAGAATAAAAATCTTATTCTTTTTAGGGTCCTTTAATTATTTAAATTAGGCCTTTTCAATACTTCATATAATATTTAGGATATTTTTAATCCTTATTTAAATTTCACTTTTCCACAAAACCTTTTCAGTAAGTTTTATTAAATTAATAGGGTGCCAAATAATTTACCTTGAATTATTTGGAAAAGATTTTCATATGTTTTATTAATCAATTAAAATTGGATTTGTCTTTATTCAAATAGAATTTGGTTTATGCCATTTTATTTTATTTTGGAAGATTCTTTATCCTTTTATTTTATTTGGATTGGGATTATAATCATTCCATTTGCTCAATGGATTAGGCAAAGATTTGATTTGGTCTTTAAATATTCTTTATTTAATATTTCTTTCTTCATCTTATAAAATCCATATCTTTTTATTTAGAGATCCAAACTTGGTGATTCCAATTTGTGAAATCTTATTTATTATTTGTTTATCCTTTTAAATCCTTTTAGGATTAATTGCTCACCATTTTGTATGGGTTTCTAGATAGGTTCTTTAATAGCTTTGGGAATTCAATTCTTTTATCTTATTAAATTCATAAGATTTTGTTTATGTTTCCAAATTGAGTGAAACCAATTTCTATGGTCTTATAATATTTCTATTTGCCTTTCTTGATCATTTGTGAATGTTTGTTGATCAATTTTTATATAGATCAAATCCATGGATTTGGAGATAACTTGGAAATGATTTTATTCCAATAGGGTTTAGGGTTTTGGATTTATTTTCCAAGTGTTCAAATTTCCAGATACATTCATTGAGGAATGCAATTCCCTAGATTTAGATTTTGTTGAATTCAAACTTTAACCAAAGTTTGTTCAAGATGGGATTTTAAGTTTCCATTTAGAAACAAAAGTTTCTTTTCACCCTGATTTTCAACAATAATTTTATTTTTGTTTATTTATTTTTCACATTACAAGATTTGAAAAATCTTGGGATGTGACAGGCTACCACCCTTAAAATAAATCTCGTCCCGAGATTTGGGGAGGCTAGGGTTTACAAGTAGGATCAAAACAACTAGGGTACTACCACCCTTAAAATTTTCAACTAGATTACATCTTGTCTTACTTGGGATCTTGGTGTAACTTTCCTGGACAGAGGTTTGCATAGTGGCCTAGCTCCTTGCATTTGAAACATGTGATAAGGTTGAGGTCTTGAGGTGGCTTCTCTGGACAATATGATGCATAATGTCCTAACTCTTTGCAGTGGTTGCACATCACTTGGCTAATATCCTTCCTCATCTTGGGTTTCACTAGCTTTTATTTGTCTTCTTGGCTCTTCTTCTTTTCTGGGCATTCACTGGCATAATGTCCCATTTCTTTGCAATTGTAACATTGCAACTGGCTTTTGTCCTTCTTCTTCTTTTTGGGTCTCTCCAAAGCTAGGAGTTCTTCTAGTTCATGCTCTTCATACCTCACCTCAAAGGTGGGAAATCTTTCTCTCTTCTTGGGGCATTGATCTTCATGCTCCTTGGATGTATGATCCTTGTCTCCACAAATATTGCAAGCTTGGGTTCCTTCTATAATAGCATCTTTGCCATCCTTGTTGTCATAAACTCCTTGGGAAGAGTTTTCTCTCATGTTGATCATTTGAGTAACCAATCCTTGCAACAATTGGGATTGCAGTTTCAAAATCCTTTGTATGGCTAGGTCTAGTCCATTGTTGTTGGCTAAAAGCTGAGTTGTCACTTGGCTCAACTGGTTTTGGGTTGCTATAAGTTCTCTCATGTTGTCCTCTTGGTTGTTGTTGGTGTCATCAACCCTGATGTTGGAGTCTCTTGGAGTAATCATCTGTTTGGGTTGGATTAGGATTAGAATAGGCAAAAGATTTCTAAGGAAATCATTCTAATCACACACATCACAATTCACACAAGCAATGTGCAAGCAATCACAAACAAACATTCCACTCAAACAACAAGTTTCAAGCATAATTTTAGGCAACCAAAATATTTTTGTTACACCACATAAGTTGGTGTGTTTGATCTATACTTAATATGGTGGTCCATCTATATGGTTCACTTGAGATCCTTCCATCTTTCTTGGTTGATTCTTCTTGCATGAGATCATGGTTTCCTTGGGAAAACTCTTGGTCACAAAACTTCAAAGGTGATGGTCATGGTTCCTTCTAAGTTGTGTTTCCTTAGACTCCAAATCTTGGGCAAGATTTCTTGTCTCACTTGTAGTCCTTAGTGATATCCAAGGTTGAAGTCCTTGGGGAAAATGCTGAAGATGTTGAAGTCATTAGAGTTGAAGATGTTTAAGTCATTAGAGTTGATGAAGTCCTTTGCACATGGTGAAGTCTTTGGCCATGGGATAGGATTGTCCATCAAGTTTGAAATAGAAGAGATGTAGAATCATAACCAAAATGGTTGAGGAAAGAGTTTACAAGATTGTTTGTAAATAAGTTTTGGAACAAATACAACTCCTATTTTTCTAAGGGTTTTGTCCAATCCTAGGTTTACAAATCCTACAGGCAACACAATGCTCTGATACCATCTATAAGGTTCCCAACCTTTATTAAGGTAGAGATCCCTGAGTTTACAATGCTAGTCCCTGGATCAATAGCTAGCATCCACAGTTGAGATGTAATATCAAGAAACAAAGGTCATAACACAACTTTATAACCAGGAATAACATAATTTTATTACATCTTTCATAGCTCATTTGGCTATTACATTACATTGCAGCAGAATATCTATAAGCATGGGGTCCTTCATCTTCAAAGTGCCACAGGCAGACATGTTGGTTGTAGACTTGTAATCCTAATCATTTAAACTTCACTAAAATCAATCAAACCTGCAACATAACAAGTTACAGCCACAAGGGTCAATACATTTGAATTGTATTGGCAAGTGATACTATGGTAGTATAGTGGAGTCTATCATATATATGCATTTGGCTAAGTGGAGCTTAGACTTGCATTGCTCAAAATAGATTTTTCCTTATCATTTGAAAACACTAAGTTTTGGCTTGACAAAAATCACCCAAGGCATCTACCAATCAAAGATTGAAGATCCTTTAACCCTTGTTCAACCACAAGTTTTTAACTTAGAAATTGGGATGAGGAGATTCTTGATAGCTTCCATGTCTTGATGCTCAAATTGTCCTTTACCAGGGACATGGCTAAGTACTTAGATTTTACACTCTGCAAGGTGGTGCACTTTCCCCACAAGACTTGGTTTCCCAAGACAAGATCTTTCAGAAGCCTTCCCTTAGACCAAAATGGACGCGCTCCAACCTATCAAACCTCTACCACCAACTGTCCATTTGGCTAAGTTATTGCAACCTATATGATCCAGGCAGAGCCCATAATGCCAAGTGGTTGCACTTGAAGCTTCTCAACATTTGACATCTCAAATCTCTTTGTTCCTGGGTGGCAATCCACAAGTGTGATACACAAGGTAAACAATAGCCATGGGCCTTGTGTAACCACTCAACCAAAAACCACCAAGCAAGTCCCTTTCCACCCAGGTGATTCATTAACTTAGTTGTTTTATTAAACAAAAATACAAGTCCTCGGACTTAGAATTTTTCCATAGTATGAATGTATATATTCCACCCTTGTTTTCTATTAGCTAAGATAAGCATGATAGTAGTAGGAATCTTAACTTAGGAAATTCTACTAAGGTTTTCATTTACTAGGTTTTCCCATAGCCTGGTTTATACTTAGCAAAATTCCATGCAAGTCCTACTTAGAAATATCACTAATGCATAGTGAAAATAATGGGACAAAGTATGAAGCATCACTTGCCTTTTTGGTAGAGTATAGGTTCACTTCTTGATCTTTGCAATGTTCACACACTTCAAGTCACTACAATTCAATCAAGCAAACAATATTTCAATCTACCATTCAAGCAAAACATCACATAAAATGATAAAGTCAAAGTAATGCATGCAAGCATGCCAAGCTTTGTTTTATTTGAAAAAGTGGTTCCTAATGGGTCATAAACATTTTAAAACACCTAATGGTCATTTTATAAAGTGGCAAAGTCATTTGCAAAAGATTTCACTTCAATAAACCATTTTCAAAACAAGGTATCATTTTATGTGGTGTAGAAATGTTTTTACTAAGGCATTAATCTATAGGATTCATAAAATAAGTTTTCAAGCCATAAAACCTTGTGTTCAGGGTCAAGGTGTTTAAAACAAAACATTTCCCAAAGGTTTTCTTCCAAAACCATTTTTAATAAATAAGCCATATTTTTATTTGACTAGAATTGGTTTTAAATCCAAGTTTCTTTCTTTTGCATCTCCAAATACATTTTTGAAACCACAAGGTGATTCTTATGGTCAGTAGGTTCAAAAAACACCATTTGCCAAAGATTTTATCCCCAAAATCTTTTTAGAATAATTTTTATAACCTAAACAAGCATACATAAGTTTCTGCAAAAACAAACATTTTACCAGAAGCTTTTTACTAAACAAATGGCATGGTTGGCTAGGGATTGTTTTTCTGAATCCATTGATATAAAATTTGCAAAATTTGGACGTGTGGATCAAAAGTTATGCAATTTACAAATTCAAACTACTAATAGAAATGTTTCTGTCTTTTAAATCAACTACAGGCCACGTGGCGTGATTCTACTGGGCGATACCGGTTCGCGCGGATCAAGCGATGTGAGGCGTTGGATTAAAATAGATCGAGCAGCACAGGATCACTCGTACCCCTTCGTTTAAGTTTCTATCCTATCCACGCGATCCAAATCCAACGGCTGCTGCGAGGTTGACCTAGAATGAGCGGCGCTGGCGGCGGCTGGGCGGCGGCGGCGCGCTGGTGGCGAGGTTGCCGGCGATACAGGAAGCAAGGTGGATGGGGAATAAGCTCACCGGGTTCTCTGGTTCGTGCTGATGCTCAACGTAGTCTTCTTGGGTCGAGGGGCGCTCGTGGTTGCCCTGGATTGCTCACCGGAGTTCGCTCGGCGTCGGGCACGCTCTGTTCATCTTCGCTGGCGAGAGTACAGGCGATGCCAAGGCACGCAAAATATTGTGTTAGCTGCGCACAGAAATAGCGAGAACGGGTGCATCCACAGGAGGGGAAGGCGCGGTCGAACTCTACCTGGGAACGTCGCCGGAGAAATGGCAGACGGTGGCGTAGTCAGTCGTGGTCGCTGCCGATGATGTGGGGCACGCGCGACTGAGCTGAGGAGGCAGGGAGATGCGCCAGGGTCTGGAGGTCACGTCCGTGTGCTCGAGGAGGAAAGGGGTGGTGCGGGGCTGCTGGAATTCGGTTGCGAGCTCGTCGGAGACAGGGAGGTTGTTGCAAGCAATGAGGGCAGCCTAAGGGCAGAGAGGGTCGGGCGAGAGAGGGGAAAGAGAGAGGAGATGCTGGCGTTTATCACTGTGTGGTCACGGGGTTGAATTTCTGAGGCATTGACGCGAATTTACGCGAGCGATTATAGCCAGAAACGGCCAGCGAGGTGAGGGGAAGGAACGGGTCCGCGATTGAAGACGCTGACGAGGCAGGTGGGGTCCGCTTGGCAGCGTGAGAGAAAGAGAGGGAACAGGGGTCCACCGGTCAGTCGCTGAGTGGGTGAGTTTCTGAGTGTGAACCGTTTTCTTGCGGGGAGAGAGGGAGTGGGCTAACTGGGCTTAGTTGGGCCAGGCTTAGTTGGGTCGAGTCCGTTTCATTTTTTTTTGTTCAGATACATTTTCCTTTTTCCATTTCTTATTTCTGTATTGATTTTGTTTTGTCTATTCAAACATCTATTTGAATTCAAACCTCTCTCAAATTTTGTGTGGATTCAAACACTGCTTAATATTACAATCTGAAAACATTTTTAGAATAAAAATCTTATTCTTTTTAGGGTCCTTTAATTATTTAAATTAGGCCTTTTCAATACTTCATATAAGATTTAGGATATTTTTAATCCTTATTTAAATTTCACTTTTCCACAAAACCTTTTCAGTAAGTTTTATTAAATTAATAGGGTGCCAAATAATTTACCTTGAATTATTTGGAAAAGATTTTCATATGTTTTATTAATCAATTAAAATTGGATTTGTCTTTATTCAAATAGAATTTGGTTTATGCCATTTTATTTTATTTTGGAAGATTCTTTATCCTTTTATTTTATTTGGATTGGGATTATAATCATTCCATTTGCTCAATGGATTAGGCAAAGATTTGATTTGGTCTTTAAATATTCTTTATTTAATATTTCTTTCTTCATCTTATAAAATCCATATCTTTTTATTTAGAGATCCAAACTTGGTGATTCCAATTTGTGAAATCTTATTTATTATTTGTTTATCCTTTTAAATCCTTTTAGGATTAATTGCTCACCATTTGGTATGGGTTTCTAGATAGGTTCTTTAATGGCTTTGGGAATTCAATTCTTTTATCTTATTAAATTCATAAGATTTTGTTTATGTTTCCAAATTGAGTGAAACCAATTTCTATGGTCTTATAATATTTCTATTTGCCTTTCTTGATCATTTGTGAATGTTTGTTGATCAATTTTTATATAGATCAAATCCATGGATTTGGAGATAACTTGGAAATGATTTTATTCCAATAGGGTTTAGGGTTTTGGATTTATTTTCCAAGTGTTCAAATTTCCAGATACATTCATTGAGGAATGCAATTCCCTAGATTTGGATTTTTTTGAATTCAAACTTTAACCAAAGTTTGTTCAAGATGGGATTTTAAGTTTCCATTTAGAAACAAAAGTTTCTTTTCACCCTGATTTTCAACAATAATTTTATTTTTGTTTATTTATTTTTCACATTACAAGATTTGGAAAATCTTGGGATGTGACACTGGCTTAGTCAACTACATAGTGGAAGACCCATGCATTGGCATCTTCAGGTTAACTAGAATTGTGTAAGGGAACTTGTAACCCTACATTGGTGCCTGGATGACAAGCTAGCATTGTGTATTGGGAGGACTTCTATGGAAAGACTTTGTCACATTCTCAATCTGCCGGTACTCCATCTTGGTGAGTACTTATCCAGCGGCCACTGGTGGCATCAAGATGAGATTGTGTCATGTGGGTAAAGTGTACAACTTCTGCAGAAGATCAAAATTCTAAGTACTTACCCGTGTCCCCGGTTATGGATAATACTGAGCAACTAAGGCCTGAAGCTATGGAAGATCTCGACATTCCAATTTCTCAAAGTAAAACTTGATGGTGACAACAAGGGATTTGAAGCACTTGGAGTTTTCCAAGAAGTTCAGAAAGATTTGACAAAAGATCAAAACTATTTTCAAAAGATAGGATAAAACTATATTGCTTTCTGCAAAAGAGCCTAAACCCTACTTAGCCAAATATGCATGTAAATGATAGGATCCACTTATATCTACATAGTAGTGAAACTTGCCAATACAATTCAAATGTATTGACCCTTGTGGCTGCATCTTATTATATTGCAGGTTTGTTTGATGTTAGTGAAGTGTGTTGATTAGGATTACAAGTCTACAACCAACATGTTTGCATGTGGCACTTTGAAGATGAAGGACCCCATGCTATAGTTAATTCTGCTGCATTGTAATGAGATAGCCAAAGGAGCTATGTAAGATGTAATAAATTATTTTATTCCTGGTTATAAAGTTGTATTATGACCTTTGTATCTTGATATTACATCTTAACTGTGGATGCTATCTGTTGATCCAGGGACTAGCATTGTAAACACAGGGATCTCTACCTTATTAAAGGTTGGGAACCTTTTTAAGGATGGTATCAGAGCACTGTGTTGCCTGTAGGATTGTAACCCTAGGATTGGACAAAACCACTTAGAAAAATAGGAGTTGTATTTGTTCCAAAACTTATTTAGAAACAATCTTGTAAACTCTTTCCTCAACCTTTTGGGTTTTGATTCTACATCTCTTCTATTTCAAACTTGATGGGCAAAGCCTACCCCATGGCCAAAGACTTCACCATGTGCAAAAGATTTCATCAACTCTAATGACTTCAACATCTTCAAGTGATTTCAACCTTAGTTTCACCAAGGACTTCAACTTAGACATCACTAAGGACTACAAGTGAAAAACCAAGAGACATTAGATTTCCTACCAACTATCTAAGACATTGATATCAAGTTAGAGTATGGATCATATTGACCTATGAGGTATGATTATACTAAGTTATATATTTCAAGAAAACTTGTTGTTTCCTTCAACTCATGAGTTAAGCTCATAAGTTGTTAAGTGGATACTTGCTTGTTGATTGTTTGATTGTTTGATTGAACTTGGTTTGTTTGAGTTGTGTGTTAGAACTTCTTAAAACCTATCCATCATTACTTATCCCTATCAAACCAACAGATGCCTCCCCGTCGTGCCAACCCCAACCAAAACAACAACATCACTCCTGAGATGCAGCAGATGATGATAGCTCAGACACAACTGATGCAGGAGATGACCACATTCATACATAATCAGAACAACAACAACAACAACAACAACAACAACAACAACAACAACAACAACAACAACAACAACAACAACAACAACAACAACAACAACAACAACAACAACAACAACAACAACAACAACAACAAAAATAACAACAACAATCAGAATAACCCTCCAGCACTTGACATGCTCACCAAGTTTCTGAAACTTAGGCCTGCAAGGTTCTTTGGAACAACTGATCCAATGGAAGCCAATGACTGGTTACGTTCAGTGAACAAAGATTTAGTGACTGTTGGTTGCACCGATGAAGAAAAAGTTAGGTTTGCAGCATTTCTGCTTGAAGGACCAGCAGCAACATGGTGGGACAACTTTCAGATCACCACTCCCCTTGAAGATGTGACTTGGGCTATTTTTGAGGATGGTTTCCGTACAACTCACATCTCACCTGGAGTGATGTACTTGAAGAAAAAGGAATTCCACAATCTAAAACAACGTCACCTCAGTGTGGCTGAGTATATTGAAGAATTCAACAATCTGGCACTCTATGCACCGGATGAAGTTGATACAGATGCTAAGAGAAAAGAAAAATTTCTTGAAGGACTTAATGATGAGTTGAACCTGTAGCTAGTTGTTGCCTATGTCCCAACTTATCAATCACTCTGTGACAAAGCCACCATTTTGGAAAACAAGATGAATCAAGTTGAGAATAGAAAGAGGAAGCATAAACTCAAGAATCACTCAGGATCATCAAAAAAGAAGCATTCATTCAAAAAGAGCAGGGAAGATTCTGAACCACATCAGTATCACCACAACAACAATGGAAGTGAGAATAATGGAAATGATACTGAAAATGGAGATGACCTTGGTCAGAACCAACATGACACTTTCAGGAAGAAAGATATTAGCCAGTTGCAGTGCTATAATTGTAAGGAACTTGGACACTATGCATCAGACTGTCCTGAGAAGAAAAAGAAAAAGGATGCTAGAAAAGCCAATGGAAATGACTCCAATGTGACCCAGAAAGGACATGTGAACCACATTGACATGGATGGGAACTTTGAAGAGATAGAAGAAGTGGATATCAGGAACTAGTTAACTCAGTTGAGTCAAATAAGGATTCCATGTCAGGATATAAAGTGTTGAACCCATAGTCAAGTGAACCATCAATGTAACCCTATGAGACTTTATTTTTAAGGGTGGTAGTACCCTAGTTGCCTTGAAGCCAACTTGTAACCCTAGCCTTCCCAAATCTTGGGACGAGATTTATTTTAAGGGTGGTAGCCTGTCACATCCCAAAATTTTCCAAAATTTGAAATGTGAAAAATAAATAAACAAATAAACAATTGTTGAAATTTAGGGTGAGAAGAAACTTTTTGAATCCAATTGGAAACATCAAAACCTATTTTGATCAAATAAAATCCTAAAGGGACTTAAAAAGATAAACAATTAATAAATAAAATTATGATAGTTGGAATTACTATTTTTGGATCTTTTAATAAAAAGATTTGGTTTTCAAAAGAAAAGGTAGAATTATAAATAAGGATTGTTTTATTGAGCCAAATTAAATCTTGGCCCAACTTTTGAAATAAATATTTCTATTTGATAAAAAGAGTAAAGGTTTATTTAAATAAAATAATGAGGATTTATGAATATCCAATTTTATTAAAGTAAAGGCTTTTCCCATTTTTAAATAAACACTAAAACTTGTTAATTTATTTTAAATATGATTTCCAAGTGTTTTATGTTTTCAAATAAAACCTACTGAAATGGTTTTGATTTCAAATAGAGTTTTTAAATAAATAAAATCCTATTTGAATTAATGACTAAGGTCTATTTATTTAATTAATAATGGATCCTAAAAAGAATAAAGTTATTTTGTTTTGGACTTGGGAATATGTTGTTGTCAGAATTAAAATTAATACAAAGTTTGGTGGTGGTTTGAATTGAATTGTTGTTTGAGTTATTTGTTTGAAAATCAAAACAGGAATTCAAATTAGAAAAAGAAAAAGCTTCAGTATAAAAAAAAGGAAACAAAACAGACCCAACCCATCTGGCCCACTAAGCCCAGCAAGAGCCCACCCGGCATACCCCCACCGAAACGTTTTCTCACGGTGCCCCTCTCTCTCTCACAGTCAGCATGGCCCCACATCGCCAGCCATCGTCTTCACCGCGACCACGTCCCCTGCCGTTGCTGCCGATTGATTGCGGCGATCAATTCGCGTTGATGGCGGGCTTAATTCCTCTAGCGACCATGCCCTCTTAAGAACCTCTCCCTCCTCTCCATTTCCCCTCAGAAACCACTGCACGGGAGCCACCAGGCTGCCTCGAATCGGCTTTGCACCACCGCTGCTCCGGCGAGCTTCTCTAGCGAATTCCGGCCACACCTCGCCGCCCCTTGCCTCCCACTGCACGCAGCTTTGCTCGCTAGCACCAGCCGCACCTGCCAGTGCCTCGCACTCGCCCGCGTGTGCCCCGCAGCCTCGGCTTCGTCTTCATCTGAGCGCCACCGTCGTCTGTCTCGTCTCCGTCGAGCTTCCCCGGTAAGCTCCGTTCGCCCCAGCACCTCCTGTTGATGCTCCCATCGTCCCCAGATCAGAACGTGTCTAACGCCCCCATCCGTTTGCCTTAGGGCGACCTGCAGCTCCATCCTCGATGTCAAACAGAACCGCCAGACGCCGCCACCGACTCCGGCGAGGAATTGCCAGTAGCTCCGAGCGCCCCTCGCCAAGCCGACCACACCTCGAGCTTCTCCACACCCCCACGAGCACGGTGAGCACCTTCGTTTCCCCTCTTGCTTCCTGGTTCGTCGGCAAGCTCGTCGCCAGAGCGCTCCGCCGCCTGTCGCCGTCGCAGCGCCGCCACTTTGTGGTCGAACGATTCTGCACCGTTAAATTTAGATCCGACACGTAGGAATATATGACTTAACGAAGGGGTATCACTCAATCTGCGCCGTGTAATCTAAATAAGATCCTGCGGTCCAGAGAGCTCGATCCACTCGAAGCGGTACCGGCCAATAGAATCACGCCACGTGGACAAGGTTTTGTTTAAAACAGAAATTAGAATCTGATTGATATGCAAACTTGTAAAATTCATAACTTTAATTCTACACGTCCAAATTTTGCAAATTTTATATCAATGGATTCAGCAGGACAAGTACTATGCAACCATGTGCTTTGTTTAATGTTTTGCTTCTGGAAGATTGGTTGAAATTGCGGAAACTTGTGTAGGCTTATTTTGAATATAAAAATTGTTCTAGATATATTTTTGAGATGAAATCTTTGCAAAATGGTTTGTTCTGAACCTACTGACCATAGGAACCAACTTATGAATTTAAAAAATGTATTTTGTGAAGATAAGGAATAAATAATTGAATTAGCTCATTTCTAGTCAAATAAAAATATTGATTATGATTTAGAAATGATTTTTGAGTGAAACCTTTGGGAAATGATTTGATTCAAACCTTCTGACCCTAAACACCAAGTTTTGTGAATTAACAACTTATTTGATGAACAATATAAAATCATTACTTTGCTAAAAGATATTTTTAACCACATAAGATATTGATTTGATTTAAAAATGGTTTATAGATAAAACCTTCTGCAAATGGTTTTACCACATTAGTAAATGACCACTTTGAACTTTATAATGTTTAGAGCCTAGTAGAAACCAATTTTGCAAATAAAACTATCTTTTGCATGCTTGCATGCATAACCTTGTTTCTATTATTTTATGTGTGATAAATTGGTTGGAATGTTAGTTGAAATATATGTTTGCTTGATTGAATTGTAGTGGAATTAGAAGAGTGTGATATTTGCATGATCAAGAAGTGAACCATCATTCTCTACTAAAAAGGCAAGTGACACTATCATCCATGTCCTACTATTTTCATTACACTTAGTGGATTTTATAACATGCATGGAAAGGACTACTATATTTTATGCTATGCTAAATCCTAATAGGCTACCCTTATATATTCCTTAGTGAAGACATTGTAGTTGTAGTATGCTTAGCCCAGTTATATATTTGGGATGTGATACATGTTATGGGTATATGAAGAGTTGAAAAGATATATGTTTTATATAATAAAACAAGTACTCAATGAACCACCTAGGTGGACAAGGATACTCAAGTTTTGGACAAGGTGGCAACAAAAGGAACCATGTTTATATGGCCATCTCTTTTTGTATGTGCACTAGAAGAAAACCACCCAGGGACTTAGAGATTGAACATGTTTCTCGTATAGTGGCTTCCGTGTACAGCCACATGCTAAATGGGCTCTGGCTTAGTCAACTACATAGTGGAAGACCCATGCATTGGCATCTTTAGGTTAACTAGAATTGTGTAAGGGAACTTGTAACCCTACATTGGTGCCTGGATGACAAGCTAGCATTGTTTATTGGGAGGACTTCTATGGAAAGACTTTGTCACATTCTCAATCTGCCGGTACTCCATCTTGGTGAGTACTTATCCAGCGGCCACTGGTGGCATCAAGATGAGATTGTGTCATGTGGGTAAAGTGTACAACTTCTGTAGAAGATCAAAATTCTAAGTACTTAGCCGTGTCCCCGGTTATGGACAATACTGAGCAACTAAGGTTGAAGCTATGGAAGATCTCGACATTCCAATTTCTCAAAGTAAAACTTGATGGTGACAACAAGGGATTTGAAGCACTTGGAGTTTTCCAAGAAGTTCAGAAAGATTTGACAAAAGATCAAAACTATTTTCAAAAGATAGGATAAAACTATATTGCTTTCTGCAAAATAGCCTAAACCCTACTTAGCCAAATATGCATGTAAATGATAGGATCCACTTATATCTACATAGTTGTGAAACTTGCCAATACAATTCAAATGAATTGACCCTTGTGGCTGCAAATTATTATGTTGCAGGTTTGTTTGATGTTAGTGAAGTGTGTTGATTAGGATTACAAGTCTACAACCAACATGTTTGCCTGTGGCACTTTGAAGATGAAGGACCCCATGATATAGTTAATTCTGCTGCATTGTAATGAGATAGCCAAAGGAGCTATGTAAGATGTAATAAATTATTTTGTTCCTGGTTATAAAGTTGTATTATGACCTTTGTATCTTGATATTACATCTTAACTGTGGATGCTAGATATTGATCCAGGGACTAGCATTGTAAACACAGGGATCTCTACCTTATTAAAGGTTGGGAACCTTACAATTTTTGTCGTATTTTATCCAAAGGATCTCATTCGAATAATTCATAGGGTGCGCGACCAGCGCTCCCTATGCTAGTAGCCTCCGAGTATCTGTTCGAGTCGTAGACTCGAGCAAAGACTTTAGTTCATTAGTTTACATTATTAGTACGAAGGATACATTTTTTTTGAATGCGCGACCAGCGCTCCCTATGGAAGTATCCCCCGAGTCTGTAGTGGAGTCGCAGACTCGACGTAGGACTCGAAGATTTCGAGTTGAAGTTACGTTTTGTAATTAGTTAGGTGCACGACCAGTGCTACTAATAGGAGTAGACCCCGAGTAGTTGGTTGAGTCGTAGACTCGAGTAAGTACTTTTATGATCAGTCTAAATTTGCGAGCCGTTGCTGGCCTTTGCTTTGGTAACATCATTGCTGACGATTGGTGAGACAAACCGTCTGTGGCAGTAGAGACGATGCGACGGGACGATCATGGGTCCCACCGCCCGACTTGATGTTGACGTCACGCGTAGGTGTGGCGAAAGTTATGGTGTCTCCTCGGTTTCCGCGTGTAGTGGGCGGCATGCTGGCGACGGTTCAGTTTGATGCTGACACGTGTACGGTGAGATCTGAGGCGCGTGTTAGGGCTTCTCAATCGACGGCTCTACGGCGTCATCCTCGCCCTTTTATACCGTGGGGAAAACAATAAGTTTCACCCTTCACCATTTTCTTCTGCATCATCGCTATTGCCACCATTCCTTGACCTCTCTCCTCTCATCACGCACTGGACGCCTTCCGCACTTTTCCTTCTTATTTCCTTCGCTCACACCGTCGCACTCGCCGTGCCAGGATGGAAAAGCCAAAGAAGTCATTGTCCGCCGCAGCGGGGTCGGGCGCCGCTGACGCTAGGAAGAAAGCTGCCACTCCGGCCCGCACCACCGACGGTGGGTGGCGGCGTACGGAGATGCGCGACTCAGATTTGCGCAAATTGCGCGATGCCGGGTGGATCTCCAAGGACAAATAAGACGCCATCCTCCCAATCCAAGAGGTAATTCCTTGCCCACCCGAAGGGTTTTGGGTGATGTTTTACGCCTTTATGATCAGGGATCTTTCTTTGCCTGCCCACAAATTCCTCCGTGGCCTTCTCTTCTTGTATGGGATTTAGTTGCATCATTTGTCCCCCAATTCTCTCCTTCACATTGCCTGCTTCATCACCCTTTGCGAGTGCTGGCTCGGCATCGATCCGCACTTTGGCCTCTTCCGGAGAATCTACTCCGTGAAGAGGCAATCTGGCACCGGTGGTGTTTATCCACTTGGCGGCTGCATCATCTCTATCCGCTCCATCGTTCAATTCCTCTCTTTCTCCATTTGCGAGTCCGTCTAGTACTGGCGCAGGAAGTGGTTCTACATCCACGACGTCAAACTAGACGGTCAGCATTTTGGTCTTTCTCCTTTCGACTCCAAACAAGAGATCATCCGAAAGAGGTCGTGGGGGAATGACATCTTGAAGGGTGAATCTGCGGAGGTGGAGAAGCTCTGCGAGCGGGTAGAGGCTCTCCAGCTGGTGGCCGGCAAGGATGTCAATGGCGTCGACATCATCCGTACCTTCCTCAAGCGTCGGGTGCATCCGCTCCAAGCGAGGGCACACCCGATGTTTCTGTATGCTGGCTGCAGCGATCCGACAAGGGTTTCGCTTGAGGAGTTGTCTTCGGGTGACCTTGATAAAGTGCTTCGACCTCTGCTGAAGTACAAGGCCGACGAGGACCTCCCGGGGAAATCTTTGACTACCCCTTTCAACGCCAAGAAAGTAGTCCCCCAGGTGAAAACATGTAGTTGCACGTAGCGCTATCTCGAATGTGGGTTGTTTTCTATTGGTACTGATACTTGTACATCTTTCTTGTCTTCAATTTGCAGGACCTCAAGGTAGCGGGGATGATGCCCCCACTTCCTAAGAAGTATACGGATGTGCCAGATAACGAAGCGACGGAGTCCGAGTCAGACCTTCCCCCGGCGTAATCTCCTTCCGTGGAAGCCCCCGAGCCGAGCGAAGGGCAGACCCGAAAGCAGTCTCGAAGTGAAACTTCGGGTGGGGCGACACCACCAACTCCGAATGGTACGTACTTCCTCGAGCAACATGGTGGGGATGAGGGTGCGTCGTCTGCACCCTTTCCTGTTGCGCCTATTCGGGTGGTGGCCCTGCAACCGCCAGCCAAGAAGAAGAAGAAGAAGAAGAAGAAGAAGAAGAAGGAGAAGGAGGCTCGTCTTCAACCTGTCATACATACCGTCGTAAGTTGCACTTGACCGAACTTTTGTAGTTGTGCTGATGTGCTAAGTATTAGCCTGATGTTGATTTTATTTCTTGCAAGTGCTAGCAGTAATCACTCGGAGGAGTCCCTTGATGAGGACACCGAGGAGATGATCGCGGAATCAAAGCCGACGTCTTCGTTTCCCAAGATGGTGGCCAACTCTGAGGACGAGGTTTCGAGCTCCACGAGGCGGGAGGCTCGTGCACTCATGACTCATAAGACGATATCCAAACCTTCGGAGTTCGTGCCAGACCACATAAGCATATTTCTTTCATTGCATAGGGGGAGCCCCCGAGTCCTTTTACTCATCAGACCTGCTGGCCTTTTTGTAGCCTTTTTTCCGCAGCGCCAATCTCCTCATCCAGTAGCATCTATCGCTGGAGGGTGAACTCAAGCAGCTCCAAGGTGCGTAGGTTTCTTCTTCACTATTTTTAGAGTGCATCAAGTTTGATTTTGTATTCATCCAATGTTTCTCCATGCTGCAGATGAGAACAATGCTGCTCTCCGTAGGCTGAACGCTCTCGAAAAGATCCTTGGCCAGGCGGAGAAGAGGGCAACAGATGCCGCGGAGGCCCTTTAGCGCCAGCAGAAGGAGGCCTAAGATCGTGAGTATCAGATCGCGACCGTTGCAGCCATTCGGGACAAGGCCATGGTTGACAAGCTTATGGCTGTTGCCAAGGCTATCTCTGGTAAGCTTCCCTTGTATCCTTTTTTGAGCGTTCTGTTTTGTGAGTGAGTTTTCTCCTTCCTTAGTCGAATGTTCTATTGCTTTTCTTGCCAGATGCTTCTGGCATCGCGTTTGACCGCAGCACGCTAGAGCACGGGGATCTTCTCGTGGATGCTGTTGCATCGATATAGGATCGCTGCACTTCTGCTGCGGGCTCTCTTGACGAGGCCAAGAAAGTGCTTACGCGCTTTTACAAGGAGTTCAACCCCAAGGGAGTTGCCCTCGAGGATGTCAGCTCGCTGGCGGATGCTCTGTCAGGCGACGCTTCGGCAAAGTACATACGCAAGCAGAAGGGAGTCGGTGATGCCATGGTGTTGGCCATGGCAATGGCGTCCAGGGCGGAGATGGACCTGGCCCAGGTCATGTCTAGGATGCCGACGGCGGCGGATGGCTCTGAGGTATCTTTTGCCACCTTTGCCTCCCGCTGCAAGCATTTCGGGCCTAAGCTCATTTATCTCCTTGCCGACTATTCGGCAGAGCAGCAACGAGCAGCCAAGAGTAGGCACTCTGGCTCCGAAGCTGCTCCGGGTGCTGGCGCTTAGGTCCTTCTATGTTGTAGTTAATCTAGTTTTCTTCCTTTTGCTGTAACACCCTTTTGGATGAACAAGCTTCACTTTGCCATGAAATGGCCTTGATTATGTATATGTATGGATCTGTCTTTCAACTGTTGTCGAAAGTGTTTGTGATGTTCGTGTTTGCCTTTTTTACCCTTAGGGTCCTTCGGGTGAGGCTCTAGTGATCACACCTTCTCCTGCGCCTGGTCCTCGCCCGTCGCTGAGCGAGTCATCGCAGTTGCCTTTCCTGCGTGACCATGTCCGAAGTTTGGAGAAGGATATCATCAGCATCCGCGGTTATGTGTATGTGTGGAAGTATAAGGCTAAGCGAGCCATTGCCAGGGAAAAGTTCTTGCTGGAAGAATTTCAGAAGATGGGTGAGAAAATCCAATGTGAGTCCTTGTGAACTGTTGCTTCTTCGAGTGCGACTTATTTTTATGTTGGCTCACTCAATACTTTGTGCAGTTGTAAATCTTCTTTCGAAGGAAGAGAAGGAGCGCATCCCAATTCGGATGAATTGCCTGACGCAACAAGACTTGGAGGTCGGCACCTTCTTCTGGATGGACCATGATCGAGCGATCGTCCTTGCGACGTTGCAAGATCGTGTACACCAAGTTCTTCGGGTGCTGAAGCGGGCGAGGTCGTCACTTGCGGCTATTTGGGCCACCATGTTTCCTTTGGACGCTGCACCTTCTAGTTTTCTAGGCTTGCTCGGGAAGTTTCGAGATGCAGGTTATGTGAAGGAGCTGATGCGCCATCAACTCATTGCGGGAGTGAAGGCGGCCCTATCTCTTTTTCGACTGCATTGTCGTGATGTTGATCTTGCGGAGATAACGGCTGGGCTGCCCCCTCCTCGAGATGGCATGGCGTGGGATATGCGTCCACATTATGCAGTTGTGGCACAGTACGCCGAAGATATTGTAGACGTGTTTGAGGAGCGGACAAACGTTCTGCTGCAGCGTGGTTAAGTCCTGTAAAGAAAAACGAGATAATATAAAGTCTGTATTTATTCGAGTGGGCTTATAATTCCCTTTGTAAAGTTTGTATGTGTTGGCACATAGTGTGTTGTGTGATTATGTAATGTTTATATCATTTTCGTTAGCCTGACATGGTCAGCTACTCAGGTTATATGAGTTGTTGTCAGTCAACGAAGTCGTAAGGTGAGGCGCAGCCCCCGAGCGTGTCTAGCGATAAATAATGCAAGGAGAAAAAGATATTTGGGCCAAGGAACTTAGCTTTTATTCATTGTAAACAAGGAGGTACATTAGTCGGCTGAGTAGCCTGGCTGAATAGTCTTATTGAAAGTAAAGGGGAACTAGGGGTAGAAGCGTCGCAGTCGTGCGACGTTCCAAGGGTTGGAGTATTCGACTCCTGATGCGACGCCCATGAGGCGGTAGGCGCCACTTGGGATGGCTTCGGTGACGATGTAGGGTCCTTCCCAGGGTGACTCGAGCTTCTTGTGTCCTTCTTTCTTGAGTCGTAGGATGAGGTCTCCTTCGACGAAGGACCTTGGGCATAGCCGACGGCTGTGGTACTTGCGGGGGCTCTACTGATAGGCCGCTGAGCGAGCCGCGGTGATGTTGTGTGCCTCGTCGAGTGTGTCAAAGGGGTCTTCGAGTGTGGCCGATGATTCGGCCTCGCTGTAAGCGACGACCCCGAGGCCTTGTGGCGTACTTCAGCAGGTAGCACGGCTTCTGCTCCATGCATCATGAAGAATGCCGTATAGCCAGTTGAGCTGTTTGGCGTTGTGTGCAGGCTCCAGAGAACGGAGGGTAGCTCGTCTGCCTAGGCTCCTGCAAGCCTTTCGAGTGGTCATAGTAGGCGCTTCTTGACGCCATTACCTATTAGGCCGTTGGCCTTTTCGACCTTCCCGTTGGTCTGCAGGTGCGCCACGGAGGCGTATGATATGTTGATTCCGAGGTTCCCGCAGAAGTCTCGAAATTCCTTCGAGATGAAGTTCGAGTCGTTGTCCGTTATGATGCTATGGGGCACGCTGAACCTGTAGACAATGGACTCGAAAAACTTGACGGAGGTTTTGCCGCTTTGGTTGGTGACGGGCATGGCCTCAATCCACTTGGAGAATTTGTCGACTGCAGCCAGGAGGAAGACGTGGCCTCCTGGCGAGGACTTTGGTAGTTTGCCGATCATGTCGAGGTCCCACTGGGAGAAGGGCCAGGCCACTGGTATAGGCCTCAGCTCGGATCTTGGCGTGTGTGGCTTGTCCGCGTACCTCTGACAGGCGTTGCACCTATGGACTATGTCCTTGGCATCGTTCATTGTGGTTGGCCAGTAGAACCTAGCTCATAGAACTTTGGCGACTAGGGTGCGGTTGTTGTAGGGTTCACAGCATAAAAAACAAAAAAATTCCTACGATGGGAACTATGTACCAAGATCTATCTACTAGATACAAACAACAGGCGGATGTATATCCGTAGAGAACATACCCTTGAAGACCGACAAAGCTTAACGAGTTAAACTCGTGGTTGATGTAGACGATCTCTTGCCGATCTCAAGATCAAGATGAAGTCCTAGCGCCGCAAAACAGCAGTGCATCCATTCTCGCACACACGTGAAAGACACCGAGCAACCTCCGCCTCCTCGCTCCAGCGATGCAGCGGAAGCACAACCCTTTCTTGCCGAATAGCCACCGGGAACATTATCTCGCTAGTCTGAGACCATGGGGGATAAATTCTAGAGGGGGAGCGAGATCCTTCACGAGGAGGTGTGAGTGAGAAGTGAGAAGGGGTGCCTTTTATAGGAGAGGGGGAACCCCAAGGGGGTGGCCGGCGCATGGGGGCTTCCCCCTTGCCCTCCCCTCATTCATGTGGGTGGACACTCCACTCACAAAAATCTCTTCAATTCCCTCCACTCAAAATTGTTATTAAATTTCCACCAAATTTAATGCAAACTCTCATTAAATAAAACTCCTTTTATTTATTCAGAATTTTGTCAATTACTTTAATGACAAACATTCACATACAACCCCTTGCTAGTATTCCATTTCACATGCAAAAACACTTTCTGCAATTTCACCCGAAAACCTGTTTCGGTATCTAGTGAAATAAATTCTTGCGTTTGTTATTCTTTCCGGCATGAAACTTTTGCTCCATTTGGATGTCAGTGTCCCTTAAGTGTGCCACCCTACGGTTCGCAAATAATGCGGACATGATCGAGACCATTCTCCGATCAATAATCAGAAGTGGGACCTGGAGATCCATACTGACTCCCACACATTCAACGATGACTTTCCTGTGATCGTCGGAACCTTTTACGCTAGTATCTTAATCCCTTCGTTTCACGATATATTACATTTCCGAGATTCGATCATCGGTATCTCCATACCTAGTTTGATCTTGTTACCGACATGCACTCTTTTCTCGTTCCCGTGATATAACATTCTAGTGATCAAATCACTTGCTTGCAAGCTAACCAATGTGATATCACCGAGAGGGCCCAGAGTATATCTATCTGTCATCGGGATGAACAAATTCCACTCTCGATCCATGAGCCTCAACATAACACTTTAGTAGTTCTGAAGCCATCTTTATAATCACCCAGTTATGGTGTGACGTTTGATGTCATCAAGAAACTCTTTCGGTGTTAGTGATTGACATGATCTCATGGTCTAAGGATTAGGATCACTTCGTAAGTTGTTATAGAAATATAAACTCAATGACTTTGATCATAATGATATACTTCAGATGAATGTTCATCACATCATTACACTAATGTTGTGACCTCGTTATTAACAACATCCAATGTCTATAATCAGGAAACTTTGATCATCTTGTTAATCAATGAGCTAGTTTATGAGAGAGGCATAACTAGGAACTTTCTGTTTGTTTATTAAACACACATGTATTAACGTTTCCGTATTAATACAATTATAGCATGCAAAATAAACATCTATCATATACTTGTAATACACATAATAAACACTTTATTATTTCCTCTCAGGGCATATTCCCTTCAGTCTCCCACTTGCACTAGAGACAATAATCTAGTTACATAGTGATGTATCTAACACCCATGGAGTTCTGGTGTTGATCATGTTTTGCTCTAGGGAGAGTTTTAGTCAACGGATCTGCTACATTGAGATCCGTATGTACTTTACAAATCTTTATATCTCCATCCTTGACATGTTCACGGATGGAGTGAAATTGACACTTAATATGCTTGGAATACTTGTGAGACCTTGGTTCTTTGGCATTGGCAATGGCACCATTATTGTCACAATAGATCACCATTGGATCCAACGCGCTTGCAACCACACCTAGTTCAGATATGAACTCCTTCATCCAAACTGCTTCCTGAGCCGCTTCCGAAGCAGCAACATATTCGGCCTCCGTTGTTGATCCCGCCACCATAGGTTGTTTGGAGCTCCGCCATTCATGAGAAATACGTATCCGGATTGAGACTTAGATTCATCCGTATCAGTGTCAAAGCTAGCTTCGACATAACACTTAGTGATGAGCTCTTCTTCACATCCGTATACAAGAAACATATCCTTAGTTCTTCACAAGTACTTAAGGATATTCTTGACCGCTTTCCAGTGTTCCGAACCTGGATCCAATTGGTACCTACTAGTCAAACTAATAGCATGTGCCACATCCGGTCTTGTACAAATCATGGCATACATTATAGAGCCTATGGCTGAAACATAGGGGACTTTATCCATTATCTCTCTTTCTTCCGCCGTAGCTGGACTTTGTGTCTTACTCAATGTCGTGCCTTGCAACATAGGTAAGAACCCCTTCTTACTTTCATCCATTTTAAACTTCTTTAAAATCTTATCAAGGTATGTACTTTGCGATATCCCTATTAGGCGCCTAGATCTATCTCTATAGATCTTTATGCCTAATATGTATGACGCTTCACCTAGGTCCTTCATTGAAAATTTGTTGTTTAGATAACTTTTAACACTGATTAAAAGATCTATATCATTTACGATCAATAATATGTCATCCACATATAATATCAGAAATGCCACATTGCTCCCACTCACTTTCTTGTAAATACAAGCCTCTCCATAAGTTTGGACAAATCCAAACTCTTTGATCACCTCATCAAAGCGGAGATTCCAACTTCGTGATGCTTGCTTCAATCCATAGATGGATCGCTGAAGCTTGCACACCTTGTTAGCATCCTTAGGATCAAAAAAACAATTTGGTTGTATCATATACAACTCTTCTTCAATATTACCATTCAGAAACGCGGTTTTAACATCCATCTGCCATATTTCGTAATTGAAATATGCAGCAATTGCTAACATAATCCTAACTGATTTTAGCATCGCTATGGGAGAGAATTTCTCATCGTAGTTAACTCCTTGAATTTGTCGAAACCCCTTTCTGACAAGTCGAGCTTTATAGACGGTCACATTACCATCAGCATCAGTTTTTCTTTTGAAAATCCATTTATTCTCCACGGCCTTTCGGTCGTGAGGTAAGTCCACCAAGTTCCAAACTTGATTTTCATACATGGATTCCATCTCGGATTTCATGGCTTGTAACCATTTATTGGAATCCGGGCTCATCATCGCTTCTTCATACGTCGCAGGGTCATCATTTTCATCAACCATGAAATTCATGACAGAATTTCCGTACAGCTCGGGAGCTACACGCGTCCTGCTAGACCTGCGAGGTTAGGTAGTACTCTCTTTCGGAGTTTCATGACCATTGTCATTAGTTCCTTCTTCAACTGGTGAAGCCAACTCCGGAACAACTTCTGGCGCTGCGCTACTCTCCATACTTTGAAGAGATGGTTCAATAACCTCTTTGAGTTCTGCCTTCCGACTACTCACACCTTTCGCGAGAAACTCTTTCTCTAGAAAGGATCCATTCTTGGCAACAAAAACCTTGCCCTCAGATCTGTGATAGAAGGAATACCCAATAGTTTCCTTAGGGTATCCTATGAAGACGCATTTTTCCGCATTGGATTCGAGTTTATCCGGTTGAAGTTTCTTCACATAAACATCGCATCCCCAAACTTTAAGAAATGACAGCTTAGGTTTGTTTCCAAACCACAATTCATACGGTGTATTTTAAATGGATTTAGATGGTGCCCGATTGTAACATCCCAGCATTAGAGCCTAGAAATAAGCTGAACCCAGATGTGTGCATTGCATTCATGTATAGAAAATCCGAATAATTTTCGCGCTTTTAATCAAAACTTGTCAAAGTGATTGAAGCTTCTCTTAGCTTGATGGAATTGAAGTAGATCATCAAGTTGACTGCGATAAGTTTCAATCAGACCTTTGTCAAAATCTCATTCTGGGTAAGAGAGATTTGATCTAAGGGTAGATCAAATGTACTATAAGTTAAACCTTAATACAATGTGAATTATATTTGATCATTAGGTGATCATGTTATAGTACTCATTATAATCGTTCATAAGTACCAAGTTAAAGATATAAAACAAATAATAAGAATATAACCACTATATCTTAATTCCATCTGCATACATCCTGAGTATCATAGTAACACATAATCTTAAAAACTCCTTTCATGAGTTGGAGTTGGAAAGAGATTAAGCCAAGATCATCCACTATATAGATATCTTTCTTTCTATAGAATATTTATAGAACTTATTTCAATATCTGTTGTTCATCAATGTTGGATAATTCCTCATTGATTCACAAATTCTTTAACTATTAATCTTTGATCTATTAATGATCTTATCAGAACATCTACTTAAATCTTCTAATAAGGGCATAATCCATTAATAACCTTAAACCAATATAAGGTACTAAGAAGATAATTTCCAGACAATAAAAGGTAGGATTGATAAAGCCCTGCTTAGCCAACTAAGAACTCCAGTAATAAATGATTAGAGTATTATCATGGTAATGCTTTGGCCACCAATATTAAATGCTTATATTTAGTATAAGTAATACTGGTGGGTAGAATATGATTGGAACCTTAGTAGAGATAAGTGATCCTAGAGTAGTCTTTGCAAACCAGATAAACATAATTTAGGGATTGAAGTGTAAGTCATGAGAGTTAAGTAAATATAGGCTGATATTATTCAATTAAAGCTAGTATAGCATAGAGTTTAGAAGTAGTGTTATTCATTTTAAAAGATAATCAACCTTAGAGAAAGATCAGTGATGGAAAATTAAGGAAGATTGTGAGTGAAGTTGAAGGAACTACTAGTTGGATGGAAGTTTATCAACAGTAGAATAGTAGGTGCAATCAAGCATGGATATGAAGAAGTTATGAACTATTTTTAGTATCAAACTCATTGGATTCATTCATGAGTTTAGAGGAATGATATATGAATAAGAAGATTTAAATGAGTAAAGCTCATCATGTTAATCATGATGATGGATAGGAAGAAGTATTATATCTAGGAAAAGAATTCCTTAATTAGAGATCCAAGATTTTGAAATATAATTATATGTATAAATCATTTTCCTATTTTAATCTGGTTAAGAACAACTCTACATCTCAAATCAAATATACATCTCATACTATTGATCCATCATTTGATGCCTATAACACTTTATAGAAGCATTTCCCTATAACAAATTACATAAGCATATCTCTGTTCATTTCAACAATCATAACTATATGTGTCTAAGTATATTCTTATAAGTTCACTTCTATAAAACACTCCAATTATAACTTTCTATTAAAAAGGAAGATTTCATCCAATACTATATACAAAAGGCAATATGCTTAGTTATTAAATCTTAACTCTTAAAAGGAATCTAAGCTTATACAAAACCCTAAAGCCAAGGGTAATACTCATAATTCAGAACCCTAAACTTCTTTGTTTATCACAATAGAATATATACATTGCCATTTTCCAAATTAATGGGAGTAATAATCACCATAGCAATGTCTTTATATTTCATGTATCAAATAATGGTATAGGACCATTACACGTATAAAAGTTCTATTCAAAATATGAGCCAACTAAAATTAAGTTGATAAGCAAATAAAAATATATCATTCAAGAAATCCATAACTAAAGGAGTAAAATAAAATAATAGGAAGAGCTTTTACAAATATTAAAAGGGGTTCATATATTAAGAAAATACAAGGAATATAATAAGATATATATAATAAATAAATCCACAAATAATACTAACTATGTTTTAGTGTTATTGAAATAGTCCAGCAAAGAAATCCTGCAAAGAAAAGTTCAAAATATATAAATCAAATTCAAATCTGAATAAGAAAACAGAAAATAGAAAAAGGATAAAACAAATAAAAACCAAACCTGGCCGCAGCCCAACACACTTACACCTATCTGACACCTATGTGCAGCCCACAATAGCCTAGTAACCAGCCTAGTCCTTTTTCGTATGTGACTGACAAGTGGGGTCAGGAGAGGACCGCGGGTTGAGCTAAAGAAATTGCTAGGGGGTTATCCGCAAAAGTTGCATCGTCGTCATCGTCATGCACACAGGCAGCTCGCTGGCGGAGCTCGCCGCCGCCCGATGCCGTCATCGTCGTCGTTGCGCCAAGATACTCGTCGTCGTTGCCAGGAGGGGATAAGAAGGCCACCGCGACGCATAGTGTCAACACCCGGATTTTTAATCCCAGATGCCTGTTATGCCATACATCTCAATCCCAGGATTACCATTTTTGCGAGACATAACAGAATTGGATACCATAGTACATCATCCATTACAAACCATACAAAAGGTCTTATACAAATAGGGATCTCATGATCCAGTTCTTAATACAACTTCAAGCAGCGGAATACGTAATAATAACGGTAGCGTAGGCGAAGCTCCATCTTTGGGGTCACAGGCAACTGACGATGTGAGATGATCCTAGTTGTCATAACCTTCCTGGGGTCCATCCTCCAGGTACTCCTCTTCATAGTCTGGACACGGGAATAGCCAGGGACAAAGCCATGAGTACTCTTTAAGTACTCGCAAACTAATACTAACAAGTGAAAGGGGGTTTTGATAATAGGACACTAGGCTCTTGGGTTGTTTTGCAAAAGCCAGATTTATCTCTACTAAGCTGAGAGGCAAGAGAAGCTAGTCACAGTTTTATAACTCCTAAGTAGGAACTTGTATTTCATCTCACAACCCTGTTGTGGTCAAGTCAAAGTCTCAATTCATTTCACAAGTCTTTTGAAAACATCTGACGGGGGAACAGTATGGCCACTCCAACTATGTAACATCCCTAAAATCATGTTTCAAACTCATGCATATCATCCATGCATCCATGATCATATGAATTTCATTTCAAACAAAACATTTCAAAATAGAAGCATTTATGCTTAATATTTTATGTAAGTTCACTCAAGCCCTTGTGCTACTTGTTTCTGAGAAAGGTATTATTAATCATTCAGTATTGTTTAGAATCGAAACTCAAGTGATTTCAAAAACTTGAGCAAAGTCTCAAAGCAAAATATGAAATAAAACCAATTCTATGCCTATTATCACACCTCATAAAGGCATGGTTTTATTTTATTTTCAAAAGACCCAAGTGTGTTTGAGTGAACAGATGCGTTTGAAACTTATTTGAGTACAAGATTTATTGTACAAAAATCCTAGAAAGTTTTGGAACCAAACAGATTTGAATTGAAGTTTGAAAACCTTTTTAGAAAAAGCAAACAGAAAAAGAAAAAGCTTAAAAGAGAAAAAAATAAGCCTTCAGTCGAATCTGGCCCAACTGGCCCAACTAAGCCCAGCAACCCCACCCCGCGAACCGTTTTCTTCACTCACCCCCGCACCCGCTGAGTGACTGACAGACAGGACCCACTCCCCCTCTGTTTCTCTCGCTGACAGCCAAGGCCCACACGGCGTCGTCGTCTCCACCCTCACCGCGACGTGTTCTTCCCCAAATCACGCTGTGTGTTACCTGGTTGATTCGCTCGTCAATTCGCGTTGATTGCAGGAGTTAATCACGCCCCCTCCTGGCCTACTTAAACCCCCTCTGCCCCCTCTCCATTTCCCCCAAACTCCGAGCACAAAGCGCCCCCAGGCTGCCCGCATTCATCCTCGCACCGCCGCAGACAGAGAGCACTCTGGCGACCGATTCCGGTGAGCCCCTTGCGCCCCTCTCCCTCTGGTTCTTGCAGACAGCCTCGCCACTTCCTTGCGCATCTACTGACATCGTTGGTTCCTTCTGTACCACCCCAGGTCGTCGTCTTCGACAAGCACAGCAAGCCCCCGACGACATCCTCAACTCCGGCGATCAAATTCGGTGAGCCCTTTGTTCCCCTCCGCCTCTGATGCACACGATCCTGTTCGCCGTAGTCTTGCGCATCTCCTGATGCTGTTTGTACATGCTAGGGTGACCAGGAGCATCGCCAACGTCGTCGTCCAGCCAAGCCCGACGCCGCCCACAACTCCGACGAGCTCCAGCGACCGTCTCCGTGCGCCCCTTGCCAAGCCGTCACCAGGTTGAGCATCAGCGCATCGTCACGTTTCTGGTAAGCACCTCCGTCGACCCCAGGGCCATCTGTAGCGCCGCGCCGCTGTAGGCAGAGCTCGCCGCCGCCAGTAGCCACCGCCAGCGCCGCCCAGCTTTGGTCGTTTGATCTAGGGTCGTTGGATCTGGATCCAGCGTGCGAGATTAGATCACTTAACGAACCGTTACGAGTAGATTTGGGCCGTGTAGATTATGTTGATCTAACGGCTCAGAAGCGTGATCCAACGCGAAGCGGTACGGGCCAATTAGAATAAGACGCGTGGCATCTGTTAGAGTTTAAAAACAGGATTTGAATCTATTAGATGTTTAAATTTGTTTTGGCTATAACTTTTGATCCCCATGTTAGAATTTGACAAATTTTATATCATTGGAATCAGGAGAACAAGCCCTTTCTAAATAGGCAATGTGTTTAATGTTTTGCTTCTGTTAAAATGGTTTTATTTGCAGAAACATGAGTAGGGCTAATTTGGGTATATGAAATGTTTAGGAAATGTTTTAGGGTTTAAATAAATGTTGTTTGGCAAGTTTTTAACTTGTTTATGAACCAGTACTGTATACTTGCTTTGTTGAGTTTTAAAAATCATCACATATCATTTTGCATGCATGCATATATTTTTGATTGTATATGTTTTGTATGTGATTTGTTGCTATAATTCTTTGTGTAGATTTTGGTGCTAGTGATTGTGATTGTGAGGAGTGTAGCTACTCTCCAAACTACCAAGGCAAGTGGTACTTCATGAATATTTTTATCCCTATGTTTTCTACTAAGCATTAGAAATATTTTGCTAGTCTTGCATGCTATATTTTTCTTATGCCATGTTGGGAAATCCTAGTAGTTGTAGAATTTCTAGGAAATTTCTAAGTTAAGATGCTTATGTATGCCATGCTTAGCCTAGCTAGTAGCAACCAAGGGTTGGTGAAATATACATGCTATGATGAAAATATTTCTAAGTCTTTGGACTTGTGTTTTGCCTAATAAAACAACTAAGTAAATGAAACACCTGGGTGGAATGGAAGGAATGGTTTGTGTTGAGTGGTTACACAAGGCCAGGGGACTGGTGAACCTTGTGTATCTCACTTGTGGAAAGCCACCCAGGAACAAAGAGATTTTAGAGGCCAAGTGTTGAGAAGCTTCTAGTGCAGCCACTTGGCAATATGGGCTCTGCCTGGATCATATAGGTTGCTAGAACTTAGCCATTTGGACAGTTGGTGTTAGTGGGAATGATAGGTTGGAGCGCGTCCATTTGGTCTAAGGGAAGGCTTCTGAAAGGTCCTGTCTTGGTGAAAATCAAGTCTGGTGGGGAAAGTGCACAACCTCTGCAGATGAAAAAACCTAAGTACTTAGCCATGTCCCTGGAAAAGGACAACTTGAGCATCAAGACATGGAAGCTATCAAGAATCTCCTCATCCCAATTTCTAAGTAAAACATGTGGGTGAACAAGGGTGAAGGACCTCAATGTCTATTGGTGGTTCCTTGGGAAAATTTTTTGACAAAGAAAAACTTAGTGATTTCAACTAATAGGCAAAACCTATTTTGAGCAAAGCAAGCCAAGCTACACCTATCCAAATTGCATATAGTCTCTAGTCCACCTAAATTATACTAAGGTATCACTTGCCAATACTATTCCAATGTATTGACCCACTGTGGCTATAACTTGTGATGTTGCAGGTTACTCTAATGAGGATTAGGAGTCATGAGTCTAAACTCAACATGTTTGCATGTGGCACATGAAGATGAAGACTTTTATTTATTTACTTATTCAAACTCTTGTATTAGGCCTGTGGCCTTGGAGTTGTAAAGACTATGTTTGTCTCTAGAATGACTGTAATAATGACCTTTGTATCTGTGTACTTCATCTTAAACTGTGGATGCTAGCACTGATTCAGGGACTAGCATTTCAATCATAGGGATCCTTTTTCCTTTATAAAGGAGGGATCTTAAAAACAATCCATAACCGCAGACGCGGCTATTCAAATAGTTTGACACTCTGCAGAGATTGTACACTTTCACCACAACATTCGATACATCCGTTAGGAACAAATCCTGAATTCACCATACTCAGTATGCGGATAATCAATCCTAACCTTTCAATTACACGCCCTAGTATAAGCACCTCTCATGTGAGTTTGGCCTCCCAACCATGACCAACTGTCATCTTGGGTACTGCACAGGTGGACAATCTTCACAAGGTAGCCTCAGCTCAGACCTTGGCCATGAGAGAACTAATACTAAGGTATATAAGTTTCCAGTCAAGCCCTACCCAATCTTCGGGTATTGTGGTTGTACGATAAAAATTGGAATGGTATCGCATCCAGACAACCATCAGTTTTATAAAGGGCTAAGGCTCATGCCTCAACATTTTCATCACCAAAATCATCTGGTGTTCGGAAACACATGTCAAAACATCTCAATAGAATGATCCATCATTCTAAGGTTTTCATAACCATTTTCACCAAGTATTCCCATCTAATGTTGATCAAGTTTTATGCTTAGCACTAGCATCTACAAGTGGGGGTAAGTACTAATGAGGGGTGGTAAACAAGTGGAGTTCAACTAAGTTCAATCTCATGCCTTAGGATGACATCAAGATTATCTAACTTAGGCCAAATTTTATGCTCTTGATGCAACCTTCAAATATCCTTCTAGTATCTACCATTTATTCCAATAACTATAAGTAAGAGCTTTGATAAAGAAATAAAGTAATAAGCTTGCAAGTAAAACTAGGATTGGGTATCAAGTGGATATGATCACATATGCTTAAGGCATATAGTTGACATAGTGACAAACAAGTATTGGCTTGCATAGGTCAACTTGATTAGTAAGGCTTGCTAAAGTAGAGTATCTTGCAAGTGTTAGCTTGCCTTGTGCAGAGCAGTGGTTGAAGTTCTCCTCGGCTTCTTCTTCGTAGAATCCTCCTCCTTCCTCGTATCCTTGGTCGATACTAGCGTCTATGAATAAATACAAGGTACACAATCACCAAACAATACTTAACTACTTGCATTCATCACACACAAGGGTCCTATAGATGATCTAGTATCATCACTAACATTACAAGATTAAAGGTTGGTTTAATTCCTTTTATTTTTAGAAAAGTAATTTCTACTCATTGAAAAACTACTTAAGATTTAATATTCTCCAAACCAAACATGGGATCATGTTGACACATGTCATCACCACATATTTTAGTCCATGGGAATGTGATTTAAAGTGGTGTCACAATTTAATAAGGTTTTACCCTTTTATTTTAATTACATAAAGTGACTAGAAAGGCCTATGTAGCATTCTTTTATTACTTGAACATTATTTCTGTAAGTAAACCTATATATTTTTGTATATTCTGAAAGGTATGGTTAAATGTGATTTTTGAGAGTTGGAATCAACTCAAAAGCTATTATGGTTTTAATTTGAAAAATGTTTGAATGCAGAAAAGCTTCTGCCTTGTTATTTTTACCATGGATGATCTACAGATCCAAATGACTTGAATCCAAAAGGCTTGGATTCAGCATTCCTAGACCTTTCTAACAAAATTGGTTTCATTCAATTTAGTTCAATGAATCGACCTGGGTTGACTTTTGAAACTGGGTACAGAAGTGTGTTTGAAATAAAATGAAAAATGTTAAATTCAAATAACTGGGCTACGCGGGAAGCGATACTGGGCCGGCATGCTAAGCACAGCGCTTACGCGGACTGGTTAAGTCGATGTCCCCACGCGTCAGTGAGACAGGGGGGGGCGAAGCGGTATGGGGCGATGTGGGACATTCGATCTGGTTCTAATCCAACGGCTGAGGGTCATCGTCGACGTTGGGCAACGCCGGCGAGACAGACACCTAGCGCGGCCAGTGGGGGTCATTGGGGGCTCACCGGGGTTCAGGCGAGGGTCGGCGAGGCGGGCGAACGACGAAGTCCACGACGGCGAACCTCCTGGTACCGGCAGCTTCTCCTGGGGCGGATCCAATCGCTGGCTCCCTTCTTCTCCAGAGGTGACAGGCTCCAGCGAAATTCCGGCGAAGTGTTGCTCGCCTTGCTTCGGGAACGGGGTGGCACGATCAGTGAGGAGAGGGGAGTGAGATGGTGTGCTCAATTCGGCTGGGGGTGGCCTCTATTTATAGTGGCGAGAGGGGACCGACGGGGCGCAAGGTGAGCTCGTCGTGGTCGACAGTACAGATGGCTATCAGCGTGGGCGATGGTAGGGGCGGTGTGGTGCTCGCTGGCGATGCTCAACGACATGGTGGCGAGACGTGGGGCGGTGCGGTTTGGTCAGAACGCGACGGTGCTCTGCACATGCCCGACGGAAGATTTAATGGCGCACAGCACGCGTGGTCCGCACGGCGGCGAACGAGCATGTCAGCGGGGTTGCTGGGACGGTGGTGATCACGTATGCACGCGGCGAGGGCGGCGCGGGGTCTGTGGGCGTGTATCGAGGGTGGCGCTCATTGGGGCTGAAATCAATCTCCTCTTGAGTTCTTGAAAACTCGCTTCACATTTGTCTGTCCATTCAAACTTCTTGTCCTTCTTCAACAATTGGGTCATGGGTCTAGCGATACTCGAGAATCCTTCTACGAACTTGCGGTAATATCCCGCCAATCCGAGAAATGCATGAACTTGGGTTTGAGTGGTTGGGGCTTGCCAATCCTCGACATCTTTCACTTTGGCAGGGTCAACAGCAATTCCTCCGGCTGATACAATGTGACCGAGGAATCCTACCTCATGTAACCAGAATTCACATTTGCTAAACTTTGCATACAGCTGATGCTCTCTAAGGGTTCCAAGAATGGTCCTTAGGTGTAGCTCATGTTCTTCTTCTGATTTGGAACAAATCAGAATGTCATCGATGAAAACAACGACAAACTTATCCAGGAAGTCCATAAAAATCTTATTCATGAGATTCATGAAATAAGCGGGGGCATTGGTTAATCCAAAAGACATGACTGTATACTCATACAATCCATATCTGGTGGTAAAGGCAGTCTTTGGGATATCCTCTGCACGAATCTTGAGTTGATGATAGCCTGTTCTAAGATCAATCTTAGAAAACACCTTGGCACCGGTCAACTGATAAAACATATCTTCTATCTTGGGCAAGGGGTATTTGTTCTTGATGGTGACATCATTCAACTTCCGATAATCCGTACACAAACGGTTACCTCCATCCTTCTTGTCCACAAACAAGACAGGTGACCTCCATGGTGACGCACTTGGTTGAATCAATCCAATTTCCAACATGGAATCCAGTTGCTTCTTCAGTTCTGCTAGCTCAGACGGGTTCATACTATATGGTCTCTGGGCTATGGGTCCAGTTCCGGGGATTAGTTCAATGATAAACTCGATATCTCGATCTGGGGGCATACCGGGCAAAACATCTGGAAATACATCGGGGTATTCACAGACTATACGAACTTGGTCAATGGTAGGTTGGGATATACTCTTGTTGCACTTGAATTGACGAGGTAAGTTTTCAGATATATGCTCGATTGATATTCCGGCTGTACTGGTCATGGTTATGGCTTTCTTGGCACAGTCAATCAATCCTTTATGATTGGACATCCAATCCATTCCTAGTACTACTTCCAAACCTTTAGTTCCGAGTACTATCAGATTAGCATAAAAATCTATGCCATGGATTCAGATAGGGACGGCTTTGCAAATTTGCCTAGCCTTGGTGGTTGATCCGGGAATTTGAACAATCATGACATGCTTCAGTTTGGTTGGTTGAATTTTACTAGTGCATGCAAATTCTTCAGTGACAAATGAGTGCGATGCACCAGAATAAAACAACACTCGTGCAAGTACTGAATTAACAGAAAACATACCCATCACGACGTCTGGCGCTTCCTGAGCTTCTTCAGCATGCATGAGAAAAAGATGGCCATTGCGGTTGAGCGAATTCCCTGGGGCAAACCTTCTTCCGGGTTGAACATGACGCTGTTGCTGAGCTGGGACATTGGCATTGGGGGCTGCGGCATTCTTCTTGTTGGGGCACTCGTTGGAGTAGTGACTCTTATTTCCATAGTCATAACAAGTCACTTGTGACTTGTCATTTGCTGCTATAGGCACATCATTGCTTCCAGTCCTCGGGGCGGTGTTGGTGTTGGTGGCAGCATTGTTGTTGTTGAACTTGGGTGGGGCACGGTTGAAATTGCTAGCGTTGCCGGGGTTGTTGTGATTTCCTCCGGGCCTAGGGTTTCCACGGTTGGGATAGGTCGGACGGTTCATCAGGGGTCTGTTGGTTCTTGGGGCAAATCCTGGAGATGGGTTAGGGCGATACTTTGGGGTCTGATGGGTTCCCGGCTGATGCATCATGCGACGCTCACAGTTCTCATTGTCTTGGTTGATCTTTCCTTCCATGTGGATAGCAGAGTCGACATGGGATTCAATATCAGCAAAGGGGATATTGACTAACACTGTCTGCATCTCATCGTGCAGACCATTCAGGAATCTTTCTTTCTTCTTGGTTTCGGTGTCGATACCATCCGGGGCATACCTAGCTAATGACAAGAATTTGTCACGGTATTCCACTACGGTCATCCTTCCTTGCTTCAGTTCTCTGAACTCATCTCTCATCCTCTTGATCAAACCCGGTGGCACATGGGTTCGGCTAAACTTGACCTTGAATTCCTCCCAGGTCATCATTTGGCCTCCGGTCATTGCGCGAACACTGTTCCACCATGCTCGGGCATCTCTGGCTAGATAGTGGGTGGCGAACAGGACTTTCTCGTTGGCTTCCACTCCGGCGACTTCTAGGTTATTTTCCATGGTTTGCAGCCAATCATCTGCGTCTAAGGGCTCTTCCGACTTAGTGAAAACAGGTGGGTTGGTGTTCTGGAAATTCTTGAGCTTAGATCCATGGTTGTCCTGATTTCCGTGGCCTTGGTTGTTGTGGGCTAGCTGGGCTATCTGCTGCAGGGTGGCTAGGTTGGCTTGACGTTCGGCTCTTTCAGCTTCGCGGTTAGAGGTCAACATTTCAAAATCTGCAACATCGGGTCCGGGGATGAACCACTTCCTCCGCGTGGCATCTGAAGATTGAGATAGATCATGATAAAAGAGGGAAATTTTTAAGGTTCTAGGATTAAAGTTTTTAAAGTTTGACTCAGATTTTTCTAGCCACTCGTTTTTCATTCATTCATTCATTCATAGCACACGATACAACACACACCACAACAAAGAAAAACAGATGGTTTTAAGAACCATTCTGGAAACTATGATACAGTGGGACCGAATACTACTCACTACGCTAGTGCTCAAGTGGTACTAATCCTCGGAATATGTGGCTTCATCATCCTCATCATCATCGATGAAGGCGAAATCATCCTCATCGGTGAAGAAGTCCATAGCCTGATCCTGCAGAAAATCATCGTCATCGCTGAGATAGGAGTAGGGGTCTCCACGAAGATCCTCTCCTGCATTCTCCCTTTCTTCCAACTGCATGTCTCTCTCGTGGATGGTCTCCTCCAAAGATGAGATACGGTGGCGAAGACGGGCAATGATGCGTTCCTTCTTGTCGAGCTGACGGCGGCGAGACTTGCGATCCTTTGCCAGCATGGTGATGCTTTGGTCCTTCGTCTTGAGGATGGCAGACTTGTGGTTGGAGTAGTCATGGCAGTTATCCAACTCCTACTGACGATCGTACATCATGAAGCTGAGGTGGTCCAACTGAGTCTTCAGCTCGGGGTGGTATGGGGCTTCTAGTGGTTGTCCATTTGCATCACGCCTTGGGCAAAACTCAAAGCGAGTACCCTTGATCTGATTAATGCTTTGCCCACACAGACGGGAAAGAGCTTCCTGCATGGCCCTGGCAAGTCCATCGAGCCAGTTGTTCTCTCTTAAGGTAAACTAAATTCCCTCAGCAGTGGGAGGTTCAATCTTTCCTCGGAGACTTGCAACAATCAGCCACTGCAGATCTTCTCCTCCTTGATCATTGAGCTGAGCTCCGAAGAACTCGGGGTGCGGACGCTCTAGAAGTACCGAAAGCTGGTCCAAATCCCTCTCAAAGATAAGGTCTCCTCCATTCCCCAACTGATAAAACTTGCTATACTTCATGTCCATCTATAAGAATATAGGATGAGTAAGTTAGTAGAGTGATCAAGTGTGTCAAATTTTATGTATTTTACAAGAGTTTTTGAGGAACATGAATTTTCATGAAAGAATCAAAGGGATAAGAATGAGAATAAGTTTTTGTAAATATTTGTTTTCTTTGGTTTTGAAACTAAGTTTTTTATTCAAACGTCCAGTCTAACTAGGGTCTCCTATGGTCAGGATGGCTCTGATACCAACTTGTCAACACCCGGATTTTTAATCCCAGATGCCTGTTATGTCATACATCGCAATCCCAGGATTACCATTTTGCGAGACATAACAGAATTGGATACCATAGTACATCATCCATTACAAACCATACATAAGGTCTTACACAAATAGGGATCTCATGATCCAGTTCTTAATACAACTTCAAGCAGCGGAATACGTAATAATAACAGTAGCATAGGCGAAGCTCCATCTTCGGGGTCACAGGCAATACTGACGATGGGAGATGATCCTAGTTGTCATAACCTTCCTGGGGTCCATCCTCCAAGTACTCCTCTTCATAGTCTGGCCACGTGAATAGCTAGGGACAAAGCCATGAGTACTATTTAAGTACTCGCAAACTAATACTAACAAGTGAAAGGGGTTTTTGATAATAGGACACTAGGCTCTAGGGTTGTTTTGCAAAATCCAGATTTATCTCTACTAAGCTGAGAGGCAAGAGAAGCTAGTCACAGTTTTATAACTCCTAAGTAGGAACTTGTATTTCATCTCACAACCCTATTGTGGTCAAGTCAAAGTCTCAATTCATTTCACAAGTCTTTTGAAAACATCTGACGGGGGAACAGTATGGCCACTCCAACTGTCCATAACCGTGGACATGGCTATTCGAATAGTTTGACACTCTATAGAGATTGTACACTTTCACCACAACATTCGATACATCCGTTAGGAACAAATCCTGAATTCACCATACTCAGTATGCGGATAATCAATCATAACCTTTCAATTACACGCCCTAGTATAAGCACCTCTCCTGTGAGTTTGGCCTCCCAACCATGACCAACTATCATCTTGGGTACTACACAGGTGGACAATCTTCACAAGGTAGCCTCAGCTCAGACCTTGGCCGTGAGGGAACTCATACTAAGGTATATAAGTTTCCAGTCAAGCCCTACCCAATCTTCGGATATTGTGGTTGTACGATAAAAATTGGAATGGTATCGCATCCAGACAACCATTAGTTTTATAAAGGGCTAAGGCTCATGCCTCAACATTTTCATCACCAAAATCATCTGGTGTTCGGAAACACATGTCAAAACATCTCAGTAGAATGATCCATCATTATAAGGTTTTCATAACCATTTTAACCATGTATTCCCATCTAATGTTGATCAAGTTTTATGCTTAGCACTAGCATCTACAAGTGGGGGTAAGTACTAATGAGGGGTGGTAAACAAGTGGAGTTCAACTAAGTTCAATCTCATGCCTTAGGATGACATCAAGATTATCTAACTTAGGCAAAATTTTATGCTCTTGATGCAACCTTCAAATATCCTTCTAGTATCTACCATTTATTCCAATAACTCTAAGTAAGAGCTTTGATAAAGAAATAAAGTAATAAGCTTGCAAGTAAAACTAGGATTGGGTATCAAGTGGATATGATCACATATGCTTAAGGCATATAGTTGACATAGTGACAAACAAGTATTGGCTTGCATAGGTCAACTTGATTAGTAAGGCTTGCTAAAGTAGAGTATCTTGCAAGTGTTAGCTTGCCTTGTGCAGAGCAGTGGTTGAAGTTCTCCTCGGCTTCTTCTTCGTAGAATCCTCCTCCTTCCTCGTATCCTTGGTCGGTACTAGCGTCTATGACTAAATACGAGGTACACAATCACCAAACAATACTTAACTACTTGCATTCATCACACACAAGGGTCCTATAGATGATCTAGTATCATCACTAACATTACAAGATTAAAGCTTGGTTTAATTCCTTTTATTTTTAGAAAAGTAATTTCTACTCATTGAAAAACTACTTAAGATTTAATATTCTCCAAACCAAACATGGGATCATGTTGACACATGTCATCACCACATATTTTAGTCCATGGGAATGTGATTTAAAGTGGTGTCATAATTTAATAAGGTTTTACCCTTTTATTTTAATTACATAAAGTGACTAGAAATGCCTATGTAGCATTCTTTTATTACTTGAACATTATTTCTGTAAGTAAACCTATGTATTTTTGTATATTCTGAAAGGTATGGTTAAATGTGATTTTTGAGAGTTGGAATCAACTCAAAAGCTATTATGGTTTTAATTTGAAAAATGTTTGAATGCAGAAAAGCTTCTGCCTTGTTATTTTTACCATGGATGATCTACAGATCCAAATGACTTGAATCCAAAAGGCTTGGATTCAGCATTCCTAGACCTTTCTAACAAAATTGGTTTCATTCAATTTAGTTCAATGAATCGACCTGGGTTGACTTTTGAAACTGGGTACAGAAGTGTGTTTGAAATAAAATGAAAAATGTTAAATTCAAATAACTGGGCTACGCGGGAAGCGATACTGGGCCGGCATGCTAAGCACAACGCTTACGCGGGCTGGTTAAGTCGATGTCCCCACGCGTCAGTGAGACAGGGGGTGTGAAGTGGTATGGGGCGATGTGGGACGTTCGATCTGGTTCTAATCCAACGGCTGAGGGTCATCGTCGACGTTGGGCAACTCCGGCGAGACAGAAACCTAGCGCGGGCAGTGGGGGTCGTTGGGGGCTCACCGGGGTTCAGGCGAGGGTCGGCGAGGCAGGCGAACGACGAAGTCGACGACGGCGAACCTCCTAGTACCGGCAGCTTCTCTTGGGGCGGCTCCAATCGCTGGCTCCCTTCTTCTCCAGAGGCGGCAGGCTCCGGCGAAATTCCGGCGAAGTGTTGCTCGCCTTGCTTCGGTAACGGGGTGGCACGATCAGTGAGGAGAGGGGAGTGCGATGGTGTGCTCAATTCGGCTGGGGGTAGCCTCTATTTATAGTGGCGAGAGGGGACCGATGGGGCGCAAGGTGAGCTCGTCGTGGTCGACGGTACAGACGGCTATCGGCGTGGGCGACGGTAGGGGGCGTTGCGGTGCTCCCTGGCGATGCTCAACGACATGGTGGCGAGACGTGGGGCGGTGCGGTTTGGTCGGAACGCGACGGTGCTCTGCGCGTGCCCGACGGAAGATTTAATGGCGCACAGCACGCGTGGTCCGCGCGGCGGCAAACGAGCGTGTCTGCAGGGTTGCTGGGACGGTGGTGATCACGTATGCACGCGGCGAGGGCGGCGCACGGTCTGTGGGCGTGTATCGAGGATGGCGTTCTGGCGCATGCTTGGCATGGTTGATAGAGGCACGGGCGCGGCGTTCTTGGGTGCTCTGGTCGGTGTATTCGAGGCAGGGCTTGTCGAGAGGGGGCCGTGAGGCATGGGTGATCTCCCAGACAAGGTTGGCACGGCTAGTTTCTTTCCTAGCTTGCTGTCCACACTGGGGTGGCATGGTGAGCTTCGGTTGTTCACCATTGATGTCATTGCCCAGCTTATAGTGAGGCTAGTGCTTGGTTTAACTTGCTAGATGATCTACTAAGATGGTTGTGAGCTAGAGAGGGAACAAGTTAGGCTTCAATCACTGCTCACAATAGTGTTTAAGATTTTGATGATTTGTGTCTGCAATGTGTTTGATGAAATGGCCGCAAGAATTCAAGTTTTGAATTTTGAAAAGATTTTTGGTGGGTGTGCTAGGTTGGTGCTGGTGAGTCTGCAGATGCTTGGGTTTTGAAAGTTGAGCTTGTTTGAGTGGTTTTTGAAAAAGTGGGATCTTCCCATATGATAAAGATTCAATCTTGAATTGTCATTTAAACTATGCATTTGAAAGTTTCTGGATGATCACAAAGTGGTCCTTGATACTTTGTTATGAGTACAATCAAGGGGTGCAAAGATCCATAAAAGTTTCTGTTAAGTTCTGAAAGTTTGAGATAGCCAAAGTAGGCATGGGAGTTAAATTGGTCAAAATGACCATTCACTCATTTATCTTTGTTTTGATTTATTTGTCTTTGAGAAAAGTTTGGGAATTGTTTAGATGATGTTTATTTCACGTAAGCATCCATTTACAAGCAAAGGAACACACAAAGAAGGTGGTTCAAAATAATTCCAATTGAAATTTGATGATTAGAGTTTGATGATCCAATTTAGTATTTTTGGGATGTTACACATTGCCTCCATCCCTATCTCCAATTCCTCCTTATCCTCTCAGATACGAACAGGACCAAAACCCTAGCTCACTGGAGCCACCCCTCACCATCGAACCACGTCTCCCCACACCATTCTGTGCCGTCATGAAGAAGTGCCTTCCTTCGTAGATCCTCTCGGTAGAAGCTTGCATCAAGGGGAGCACTGGAGCGGGTGAATTTGGTCGTTCCCCTTTGCAGCAGTTCGTCGGAATCCTTGTCGAGAAGCTTGTTTCCGACCGCTCCTGTCCTCGTCGACCGCTCTATCGTCATCAGGGTAAGATTACGCAGCTCTAGACCCTAGTTTCGTTTGCTGATTCACACCGTCGGTCTAGTTTTGTTGGGCACCGCCGCTGGCCGCCGCAGTAGCTCGTCACCGATGACCCTCCGATGACCATTTCCGAGCGGCGCTGCCACTATTAGGTTCAGTAGGTTGCACTGATTCTAACTAGATCTATTTCGCTTGCTGGGGTGCAGAAGATCGTCGCCGGCGACTGGCGGCGGTGGTGATGCTGAAGCCATCGTGACATCATGATCACACCACGTCAGCTAGTTTGTCTGGTATTTGCTAACGTGGCTGATGACCTGGCCTAGGGCCCATATGTCATTGACTGGGGGTAAGTGCGGGGTCAGTAACTAATGAATTTCTTTCATCTAAGAGCTGAGGTGGACAATGGCCCACTAGTCATTGACTGGGGCTAGCGTTAGGCATGGTGTAAAAAGTAATTTTCTGTTTAGAAATAAATAAAATGTTATAATCCAATTAATAATATTCCAGAAATCAAATAAATGATTAAACTTTGTTTAATTAATAACTTTTGATTTATAATTCAGAAAACTATGTATAATATATGAATTTCTTTAGAAAAATAAAATCTACAACTTAAAACTATTACCAAATATTATTATGATGATTATTTAAATAAATGTTATTTAATAAAAGTTTTATAAGTAATAAATCTTTGATAATTCATATTTTAATAATGGTAAATATTAAAAAATATAAATAAAATACCAAAAAATCATGGAAAAGTAATAATTTCAAAATAAAACTATAATTATGTATTATTATTTCACTTAAATAAATACTTAATATCTATTTAGTAATTATAAAATAATAAGAATTATAAAAATCATATCTTATTATTTATTAATCACAAAAATAAATGTGATATACTAAAATGATCACAAAAATAATATCTACATGATAAAAATCTAATATTATACATTTGAGTTAAATAAAAATTCAAATAATTTAATAACTCAAATTTAAACTTATTTACTTTATTAACAATTCATATAAGGATGAATAAAAATTTGTTAATATTTCTTAAAAGGATCAATTAAATCTAATAAATAGTATGAGTCTTTAATATTAATAATATAAGACCATGATGGTTTAAAACATTATAAAAAAAATTAAATTGTCTTCAACCATAAATGAAGATTTTATTCGAAAAAGATTCCCATTTATAATAAAAACCTTAAAGAACAACTTATGAATACACCAAACCTTTTATATCTACATTAACTACCAAATTGCAAAAACTATCACAACATTACATAAACTCATAAGTAGTTAAGTAATAGTATGTTTTAGATTAGAAACTATACTCACTTATCAATAAAAGATAAATGATATTAATCCATAATAAAAATCAAGAAACCATTATCCAAGTAAAAAAGAATGACCATTCTTAAGTAACCTAAAGGAAACATCTCAGATACACTATATACAAATGTTATAAGTATTATACTCTCAAAATCATCTTTGTTTTAAAGTTAACTTTAGTCTATAGAATCTTAATGCAACACTATAAGCATTACTATATATTTTATAGTTAATTTTGGTCTGAAGGTTAAATTATAAAGCAACTCAAGTCAAACCATTTGAGAAAACAAATAACATCAACCACCACTAACTAACTCCAAAGTTTGTTTAGACCTTAGAAGAGAAACCTTTTCTTCAAAGGTTATCCATTTTGCCACTTTAAATAAGAACTCTTGTATAAGTAATCCTAACTAGTATGTCATAAGTATGTATACTTTACTCCTACATATGTGTTGTCTACAACCACTCATAAACTCTAATAAAAGTACAACTATGAAACTTATCCAAAAGGACCACACATTCCAAAGTGACCATTTCCGGAATCCAAACCTAGGACAATGTTATCCCCGGGATTTGCGTGTGGAACGTGCATCACATTACTTATGCATAAAAGCATATTGCTTCTTTAAACATTAGTCCTTACCGGACCAATGATGCTGATTTCAGATTTTGGATCTTATACCAACTCGAAGACCGTGAGCGCATAATCTTGCAATCACAAAAGGCAAGTTCACACTTGCTCCAGTGTTGTCTTCACCTGCATTTGAAAAAGGTTAGAAAACACTATTTTCAATAATAATAAGCACTATTGATTACTGATTCAGGGTGATCAGTTTATCTATTAAGTCAGACAGTTGGAATACCACTGTTCAGAACTATATCACCTAGGACTTAACAACCAATGTCGCTAGTGATTCTTGCGCCGTATATTACGCGTTGACCATGAGATTTGGAATGGGACGGAGAAGTCAGTTGTATCTTCTTCCTCTCGCATGAAGCCGGATGTGCAGGTCGTGGCTGTTATCCTTGTAGCGTGCATATTAGATGGTAATTCGTAGAGGATATGCAGCATATGGGTGGGAACCCTCAATGTCCCACGATAGTTCTGACATCTAACGGTTTGTATAAACCATTTCCGTAATTCTTTATGTGGGCATGGTGTACACCAAGGAGGCATGCGAGGTCGCGAAGGGGGCAATGATTGGCTTGGATCATCTTATGGGCCCCACATCATGGAATTGTGGACGGGAATAAGCTGCCTGGTTGTGCAACAAAGAGTTGATCTCTCATGGGTAAAGTCACGCACCTCTGCAGAGTGTAAGAACTGTAACTTGTTACTCCCTGTTCCGGGAAGGAGCTACGAACGCGGCGGGAAAGGAACTCCATAAAAGTTCTGGTAAACCCGTGAAGGCTGACGGACATAGATTTTAAGAATAAAAGAAACCTTTGAAGAAATGTTTATGAAAACTTGCATTGCCTACGACCTTTGGTCTGTGGCTATAGTTATAGTGCATCAAACACTCCTTTTCTAGTGAATTTGCTAAGTACGCTCGTACTCAAAGTATCTTCTTAACCCTTGCAAGATTCTGAAGCCATTAAAATGATGTCTGCATCAAGATATGCTCCAGGACTTATCAAGACCAGCTAAAGCTCTTCAATGAAGACAAGGAAGTCAACATATACCTCAACTCAAGTGAAGACGAAAGTTACTGATTAGATAGGAATATTATCTCTAGCCAAAGAACCTATTTCTGTAGTGCGTTGCAATAGCAGCAATACCAACCTCTTAGTCTAAATATTAACTTAATAGTATAATCGTTCTTGTGTTGTTTATTTTTGATTCTTCTCCGTAAGAAGTCTTTCTATCTCTTGAACCTAGAGTGTTCTCTGGATCTTATGTAAAAGAGTGAGTTGTAACCTCTAAGCCATGTATTGGACCCGTTGTGTTTCTGTTGTGCCATTCTGAGGGATGTAATACTAGTGAACGGTGTTTCATTGGTGTTATGTCAACGACTATAGTATACTACATCATGCAGTGGTATGCTGGGTCACCGCAGTTGGTATCAGAGCATATGCTTTGACCTTAGGTTGGAAACCTAGTAAATGGGTAGAACTTGTAGGACATATCCTAGCAATAATGAAGAGTTCTCTAGTGATATGAGGGATATTCACTTGAGAATAATCCTATTATGTTACTAGTGCGATAACTCTTTTATATGATTGCAATTCCAATAATTACCCAAGAGTTTTAACTCTATGTGACTGATGATAATTTCTTATCCACAGTTCCACATGGCACCTCGATATCCACCCCGGAATGTTCAAGTGATGAACAGGACATTGGATGACTACGGAGGGGATTGGACAGACAATCTCCGATAACTTCTATGGAGTTTGGAATGTGAATCAAGACTTTTGGTCAAGATTTACAGTTATTATGATGGGTAGGTATTAGCTAAATACCGTGTCATGATCATGTTACCCAAGAAGTTAGGACTTAAGGGAGAAATGCCACCAGGAGAGGCAAGGTGACTGGCATCTGCATATCAGATTGCCGTAGCAGCAGCCATAACCATGATCCGAGAACATAAATCCCAAGCTCTAGAAGGTAGTACTCACACCATTAAACCTCAAACTCAGAGCATGAGTTAGATCACTCTACCTTAGTCCAAGTTGAACCTCTCTAGCTGTAGAGTATATGGATCGTTATCGGTCTTTGCTAAACACTTATCATAACACTCACCAAGTCTTAGTTCAGGAGCTGGATACGGTCATTGAAGATTTTACTGATCCTGATAAAGCAATGGCACGTAGGAAGAAGTTAGATAAAGAAGCTAGGCATCCCAAATACATACCTTCAGGAGAGGTTTTTGAGGAAACTAAGTTTGATCACCCAAACTCAGAAAATTATGCCTATTACCAAAATGACTTCAAGCCACCTGAAGACTTGTGGACCAAGTATAATTCCGAACAACAGGAATGGAATAAAGTTATTCCAAATAAACTTGAGACTAACCATTATGGAGGGGAAATAGAATCTCAAGGTAAAACCATAGGGAATCCTATACCTTGTGATACAGGTATTGAAGAAGAGACCAATTATAACCATAGAGAGCCTTATGGACCATACGGGGGTAATACTAATCCAATCAACTTAGAAGAGTATTCCAATAGCTACTATACCAATATATATGACTGGATCCAAGAAAAATCTAAGGAACCAACTTACTATGAGGAAGCGTTGCCGGAAAACCCGGATTATTCAGTGGAAGATTACGCCAACTCTAGTCATTTTTCAATGACTAATCTCAGTCTCTATAATTCTAATCAAGAATACGCACCTCCTGGATGCTCCTATGCTCCAGAAGGCAGTCGTAGGACTTCACGTCATCATGGACGAAACTCTAGGAAGCACTAGAGGAAGATGAAAGTGAGAGAGAAACAACATCTCAAGGGATGAGGGCTTGAATAATGTATATAGAGGGTAATGCGTATTGTAGTTTGAAGATTTTGCCATAATAAGTGAGGATATATCCACAAGAGCAAGAAGTTCTTGTAAGATAGTTGTGTAAATAGGTTTGGAGCAAACCGTGGGAACATCCAGTACATTTGTAAATTATCTAAAACCTATGTATGATACAGGGTATATGTTTTGTTGTTTATTGACTTTTGAATCTTTTTGATTCTTCTTGATTGACTAGATCTGTACATGAAGTTTAATGAGGTGTGCAAATGCATGATGTAACACCCAGTTATTACTTAACGTTATAGATCTAGATAGAAACAGGAATTCGTGTAAGGGAGTGACGAGTTGCAAAGATCATAAGGAAGATTAACTTGAATGATGTAGCATGATAGAAGGGGTATTTACACCATTTGGAGAATAGATAGAACATAAGTCACATTCTTGGTCAGTTTAGGAAGAAAGCATGGTGGAGGAGATGTAAGGAGTAACAAGATATGATAAATTGAAAGTTCATTCAAAGTAGATAAGATGCTAAGAAGTCAATGAAGAGTTGTATCAAGTTCATGGAAGTATCATAAGAAAAATACCAAGGACATGCCTTAGAACCAAAAGGGTTTTCAAGCTCTGACAATTTAGAGAGAATGTAACTCGTAGGTTGAAAACTGTGAGATAATACATACCACTCAGAATGTTCCGCCTTGGGTACCTAATCCCTTGTCGGCATTCTAATCCGCAGTCGGTATTCTGTCCGCAGCTGGTATTGGTTGACATAGTTAATCAAATTCTCATAAAGGTTGCATAAAGAGCATTAAATTTGGCCTAACCTAAGTAAGATCTAAAGAAGGATAAAATTTAAAGGCGATCGTCTATCAAGATGCTCCGCAAAGTCAAACTTATCCAAGAGAGCATGTACTAAGGTAAAGGGACATATAACGCTGAAATATTTGCTTCGGAGATCCACAATTGTGTGGATACACCGTACAATCTTTCATCAGACCTTAATTAGGTAAAGTATAAACTGAACCGAGACCAACATTTTATATATTAAGCCAATAAATGCTACACCACCAATTTAAAAGACTATTAGTAAACCCTAAGGGGGAGAGCAAACACTATGAATGAAAGTTAAAGAAGTACTATAAATAATACTGGGAGATTATCTAAAACTAAATAAGGTAAAGGTTTGAAGGTGATAAAGGATACATTTAACCGATCAATTCTAAAAGAAACAACTCTTAAGTAAACCTTAAGAAATAATAGAGAACTTCTGTAGAGGTCCCAACCTTTATTAAGGTAGAGATCCCTGTGTTTATAATGCTAGTCCCTGGATCAATAGCTAGCATCCACAGTTAAGATGTAATATCAAGAAACAAAGGTCATAATACAACTTTATAACCAGGAATAAAATAATTCATCATACATAGCTCATTTGACTATCTCATTACAATGCAGCAGAATATAGCAATAGCATTGGGTCCTTCATCTTCAAAGTGCCACAGGCAAACATGTTGGTTGTAGACTTGTAATCGTAATCAATAAACTTCACTAACACCAAACAAACCTGCAACATAATAAGTTACAGCCACAAGGGTTAATACATTTGAATTGTATTGGCAAGTTTCACTACTATGTAGAAATAAGAGGATCCTATCATTACATGCATATTTGGCTAAGTAGGGTTTAGGCTCTTTTGCAGAAAGCAATAGTTTTATCCTATCTTTTCAAAACAGTTTTTGATCTTTTGTCAAATCTTTCTGAACTCCTTGGAATCCACCAAGTGATTCAAGTCTCTTGTTGTCACTTTCAAGTTTTAGTTTTAGAAATTGGAATGTCGAGATTTCCCATAGCTTCAGGCCTTAGTTTCTCAGTATTGTCCATAACCGGGGACACGGCTAAGTACTTAGATTTTTATCTTCTGCAGAAGTTGTACACTTTACCCACATCACACAATCTCCTCTTGTTGCCACCAGTGGCCGCTGGATAAGTACTCACCAAGATGGAGTACTGGCAGATTGAGAATGTGACGAAGTCTTTCCATAGGGTCCTCCCAATACACAATGCTAGCTTGTCGTCAGGCACCAATGTAGGGTTCCTAGTTCCCTCATTCCAGTTAACCTGAAGAGGCCAATGCATGGGTCTTCCACTATGTAGTTGACTAAGCCAATGCCCATTTAGCATGTGGCTGTACACGGAAGCCATTGTACGAGAAACATGTTCAATCTCTAAGTCCCTGGGTGGTTTTCTTTTAGTGCACATACAAAAAGAGATTGCCATATAAACATGGTTCCTTTTGTTGCCACCTTGTCCAAAACTTGACTATCCTTGTCCACCCAGGTGGTTCATTGAGTACTTGTTTTATTATATAAAACATAAGTCTTTTCCCAACTTCATAAAATCTCAACATGTATCTCATCTCAATATATAGAGCAGGGCTAAGCATATTACAACTACAATGTTTCCACTAAGGAATATATAAGGGTATCCTATTAGGATTTAGCATAGCATAAAATATAGTAAACCTTTCCATGCATGTTACAAAATCCACTAAGTGTAATGAAAATAGTAGGACTTGGATGATAGTGTCACTTGCCTTTTTGGTAGAGGATGTTGGTTCACTTCCTGATCTTGCTAATATCACACTCTTCTAACTTCACTACAAATCAATTCAACAAACATAGATTCGACTAGCATTCCAACCAATATTCAAACAATTCATCACACATAAAATAATAGAAATAAAGTCATGCATGCAAGCATGCAAAAGATAGTTTTATTTGCAAAGGTGGTTTCTACTAGGCTCTATACATTGTAAGGTTCAAAGGTGTCATTTTCTAAAGTGGCAAAACCATTTGCAAAAGGGTTTTATCTATAAACCATTTTTAATCAAATCATTATTTTATGTGGTGGAAAATGTCTTTAGCAAAGCAACAATTTTATATTGTTCACCAAATAAGTTGTTAGTTCACAAAACTTGGTGTTTAGGGTCAGTAGGTTTGAATAAACACATTTTCCAAAGGTTTTTTCTCAAAATATATTTCCATAGCAAAACCAATGTTCTTATTTGACTAGAAATGAGGTAATTCAATTATTCAATCCTAATCTTCACAAAATACATTTTTAAATCCATAAGTTGGTTCCTAGGGTTAGTAAGTTCACAACAAACCATTTTGCAAAGATTTCATCTCAAAAACATAACTAGAACAATTTTTATATTCACAACAAGCCTACACAAGTTTCTGCAAAAACAATAATTTTACCAGAAGCTTTTTACTAAACAAAGTGCATGGTTGGCTAGGGCTTGTTTTTCTGAATCCATTGATATAAAATTTGCAAATTTTGGACGTGTGGTTCAAAAGTTATGCAAGTTACAAGTTTGCATATAAATCAGATTCAGAATTTTGTTTTAAATCAAACTATTGCCACGCGGCGTGTTTCTACTGGCCGGTACCGGTTTGCATAGATCGGCCTCTCTGGATCGTTGGATATAAGTGTGATCGTGTGGCGCAGAGGCACCCGTACCTCTTCGTTTAATGAATCTATCTAAGCCGCCAGATGAAGATCTAACGGTGCAAAACGATCTAACCAAATTCAAGCGACGCCGATGGTGGCTGGCAGCGGCGCACGGTCAGGCGGTGGCGTTGCGGCGGCTACAGGAAGCAAAGGAGGAAACGGGGGTGCTCACCGTGCTCGCGAGGTCGAGGTGATGCTCAACGCGTGGTCGTCTTGGTAAGGGGCGCTCAGGGACGGCGGCAATTCCTCGTCGGAGTGGGTGGCGGCGTCAGGCGGCTCTGGAGGTCGTCAAGGATGGGGCTGCAGGTCGCGCCGAGGCAAGGCAGGGGCACAGTTAGACGCGGGTTGAACTGATGATGATGTGAGCATCAATAGGAGGTGCCGGGGCGGTCGAGACTTACCAGGGGGAGGTCGCCGGAGAAGGGGCAGACGCGGCGGCACTCAGATAAAGACGAAGTCGACGTTCTGGGGCACTAGCGGGCGAGTTCGAGGCACTGGAAGGTGCGCGCTGGTCTGAGGGGCAAGCTCGCGTGCTCGGGGAGGCAAGGCGAGGCTGGACGGCGCCGGAATTTGTCGGAGACGTCGTCGGAGCAGTGGCAAAGCAAAGGGAATTGGGGGCAGCCTATGGGCAGAGATGAGGAACTATCTGGGGGAAAAGATAGAGCGGAGAGGGGCGTTTATGCACGCGTGGTCGCCGGGGAAGTTAACGCAGGCAATTAAGCGTATTGACGCCGGCAGTAACGCGGCAGCAACGACAGGGCGTGGTTTGGGGGTTGAAGACGACGGTGAGGTGGCAGTGGGACATGCCTGTCAGCGAGGAAGAGAGAGAGGGAGAGGGGTCCACTCGTCTGTGACTGCGCGGGTGGGTTTTTCGGTGGAAAACGATTCGCGCGTGGGGGGTTTTAGTTGGGCTGGAGCTGGGCTTGCTGGGCTGGCCAGTTGGGTTGCTGTTTGTTTCATTTTTTTGTACTGAAAGCTTTTCTTTTTCTATTTGATTTTCTGTTTTGAAATTCAATCAAACAATTCAAACAACACATGAATTCAAACCTTTGTCAAAGTTTGTGTAGTTTTTAATTCTGTTTAACAACAGAATCCAAAGTCCAAAATAAAATAATATTTTTATTCTTTTTAGGATCTATTAATAATATAAAATAGTCCTTAGTTATTAATTCAAATAGGTTTTGATTTATTAAAATCTCCATTTGAAATCTAAATATTATCAAAACCAAATCAGTAGGTTTTATTTGAAAATATATAATACTTGGAAAACTTGTTTAAAATAATTTAACAAGTTTTGATGTTTAATTAAAATGGCAAAGCCTTTACTTTAATAAATTTGGATATTAATAAATCCTCATTATTTTATTTAAATACCTTTACTCCTTTAATCAAAAAAAAATATTTTCCTTCAAAAACTTGGCCAAGGTTTAATTTGGCTCTATAAAAATAGTCCTTATTTATATTTCTACCCTTTTCATTTGAAAACCAAATCTTTTTATTAAAAGATCCAAAAAATAGTAATTTCACATATTTAATATTTTCTTTATTAATTGTTTATCTTTTCAAATCCCTTTAGGATTTGTTTGATCAAATAGGTTTGAAGGTATCCAATTGGAATCAAAAAGTTTCTTCTCACCCTGAAAATCAACAAAGTTTTATTTTATTTATTTATTTTTCACATAACAAGATTTGGAAAATCTTGGGATGTGACAGGCTACCACCCTTAAAATAAATCTCGTCCCGAGATTTGGGAAGGCTAGGGTTACAAGTTGGTCCAAAGCATCTAGGGTACTACCACCCTTAAAAAATTTCCAACTAAATTACATCTTGGCTTGCTTGGGATCTTGGGGAAACTTCTCTGGGCAAACATATGCATAGTGTCCTTTGTTTCCACACTTGAAACATGTGACATGGCTGAGATCCTTCATAGGCTTGTTTATCTTGTGCTTCATATTTTCTGGGCAGTTGCTTGCATAATGTCCTTGGTTACCACAGTTGTAACATGTGATAAGTTTGAGTTCTTCACGTATCTCTTGTGGACAGGTTGCTACATAATGGCCTAGCTCTTTGCAGTTGTTGCACCATACTTGGCCAATTTCCTTATACTTATTCTTTTCTGGACATTCACTGGAATAGTGTCCCATTTCTTTACAATGATTACATTGCACATGGCTTTTGTCCTTCTTTTTCTTGGGTTTCTCCAAAGCTAGGAGTGCTTCCAGTTCATGTTCTTCATATGTTATCTCATAGGTAGGAATGTCTACTGGTTTCTTGGACCTTCTATTGCTCCTTGGATAATTCATATGCCTCTTCTTTGGTCCTTTAAATTGGGTCGTATTGCATGGAGGTACAAGTGGAGATTTTCGTTTCTCCTCATCCTTCTTGGTAGACTTAGCTCCCTCTTGATAGTCTGCAATCAGTTGTTGCACTCCACCTTGTTTCCTTTGTTCAACTATGGAATAGATGGGGCATTGGATAGGGACATGATTATTTCCTTCACATAGGTAACAAGTAGCTTGAGAGGTGGGACATTGTCCAACTGGATGTTTCTCTTCATAGTTGGGGCATTGATCTCCATGCTCCTTGGAAGTGTGATCCTTGTCTCCACAAATATTGCAAGCTTTGGTTCCTTCTAGAATAACATCTTTGTCATCTTTGTTGTCACAAACTCCTTTGGAAGAGTTGCTTTCCATGTTGATCATTTGATCTGTCACCTTATGCAACAATTGGGCTTGGGTTTCAAAGAAACTTTGCATGGTTGGATCTTCCCCACTGGTGTTGGCTATGAATTGAGCTGTCACTTGGTTCAATTGGTGTTGGGTTGCTATGAGTTCTCTCATGTTGTCCTCTTGGTTGTTGTTGTTGTCATCAACCTTGATGTTGGAGTCTCTTGGAGTAGTCATCTGTTTGGGTTGAATTGAGATTAGAATAGGCAAAATATCTCTAAGGATTCTAATCACACACTTCACAATTCACACAAAGAATGTGCAAGCAATCACAACAAACATTTCACTCAAACAACAAAGTTCAAACACATCTTTTTAGGCAACAAAATATTTTTGTTACACCACATAAGTTGGTGTGTTGGACTTAACCAAATATGGTGGTCCATCTATATGGTTCACTTGAGTCCTTTCCATCTTGCTTGGTTGATTCTCTCTTGAATGAGATTTTTTTTATTCTTGAGAAAATTCTTGGTCACAAGATTTCAAAGGTGATCATGGTTCCTTCTAAGTTGTATTTCCTTAGTCTTCAAGTCTTGGGCAAGATTTCTTGTCTCACTTGTTGTCCTTAGTGATATACAAGGTTGAAGTCCTTGGTGAAAATGCTGAAGATGTTGAAGTCATTAGAGTTGAAGATGTCTTTTGCACATGGTGAAGTCTTTGGCCATGGGTAGGCTTTGTTCATCAAGTTTTGAAATAGAGGAGATGCGGAATCAAAACCAAAGTGGTTGAGAAAAGAGTTTACAAGATTGTTTGTAAATAAGTTTTGGAACAAATATAACTCTTATTTTTTTAAGGGGTTTTTGTCCAATCCTAGGTTTAAAATCCTACAGGCAACACAATGCTCTGATACCATCTGTAGAGGTCCCAACCTTTAATAAGGTAGAGATCCCTGTGTTTACAATGCTAGTCCCTGGATCAATAGCTAGCATCCACAGTTAAGATGTAATATCAAGAAACAAAGGTCATAATACAACTTTATAACCAGGAATAAAATAATTCATTACATCTTACATAGCTCATTTGGCTATCTCATTACAATGCAGCAGAATATAGCAATAGCATTGGGTCCTTCATCTTCAAAGTGCCACAGGCAAACATGTTGGTTGTAGACTTGTAATCCTAATCAATAAACTTCACTAACACCAAACAAACCTGCAACATAATAAGTTACAGCCACAAGGGTAAATACATTTGAATTGTATTGGCAAGTTTCACTACTATGTAGAAATAAGAGGATCCTATCATTACATGCATATTTGGCTAAGTAGGGTTTAGGCTCTTTTGCAGAAAGCAATAGTTTTATCCTATCTTTTCAAAACAGTTTTTGATCTTTTGTCAAATCTTTCTGAACTCCTTGGAATCCACCAAGTGCTTCAAGTCTCTTGTTGTCACTTTCAAGTTTTACTTTTAGAAATTGGAATGTCGATATTTCCCATAGCTTCAGGCCTTAGTTGCTCAGTATTGTCCATAACCGGGGACACGGCTAAGTACTTAGATTTTTATCTTCTGCAGAAGTTGTACACTTTACCCACATAACACAATCTCGTCTTGTTGCCACCAGTGGCCGCTGGATAAGTACTCACCAAGATGGAGTACTGGCAGATTGAGAATGTGACGAAGTCTTTCCATAGGGTCCTCCCAATACACAATGCTAGCTTGTCTTCAGGCACCAATGTAGAGTTCCTAGTTCCCTCATTCCAGTTAACCTGAAGAGGCCAATGCATGGGTCTTCCACTATGTAGTTGACTAAGCCAGTGCCCATTTAGCATGTGGCTGTAAACGGAAGCCATTGTACGAGAAACATGTTCAATCTCTAAGTCCCTGGGTGGTTTTCTTTTAGTGCACATACAAAAAGAGATTGCCATATAAACATGGTTCCTTTTGTTGCCACCTTGTCCAAAACTTGAGTATCGTTGTCCACCCAGGTGGTTCATTGAGTACTTGTTTCATTATATAAAACATAAGTCTTTTCCCAACTTCATAAAATCTCAACATGTATCTCATCTCAATATATATAGCAGGGCTAAGCATATTACAACTACAATGTTTCCACTAAGGAATATATAAGGGTATCCTATTAGGATTTAGCATAGCATAAAATATAGTAAACCTTTCCATGCATGTTACAAAATCCACTAAGTGTAATGAAAATAGTAGGACTTGGATGATAGTGTCACTTGCCTTTTTGGTAGAGGATGTTGGTTCACTTCCTGATCTTTCTAATATCACACTCTTCTAACTTCGCTACAAATCAATTCAACAAACATAGATTCAACTAGCGTTCCAACCAATATTCAAACAATTCATCACACATAAAATAATAGAAACAAAGTCATGCATGCAAGCATGCAAAAGATAGTTTTATTTGGAAATGTGGTTTCTACTAGGCTCTATACATTGTAAGGTTCAGAGGGGTCATTTTCTAAAGTGGCAAAACCATTTGCAAAAGGGTTTTATCTATAAACCATTTATAATCAAATCATTATTTTATGTGGTGGAAAATGTCTTTAGCAAAGCAACAATTTTATATTGTTCACCAAATAAGTTGTTAGTTCACAATACTTGGTGTTTAGGGTCAGTAGGTTTGAATCAACACATTTTCCAAAGGTTTTTTCTCAAAAGTCATTTCCATAACAAAACCAATGTTCTTATTTGACTAGAAATGAGCTAATTCAATTATTCAATCCTAATCTTCACAAAATACATTTTTAAATCCATAAGTTGGTTCCTAGGGTCAGTAAGTTCACAACAAACCATTTTGCAAAGATTTCATCTCAAAAACATAACTAGAACAATTTTTATATTCACAACAAGCCTACACAAGTTTCTGCAAAAACAATCATTTTATCAGAAGCTTTTTACTAAACAAAGTGCATGGTTGGCTAGGGCTTGTTTTTCTGAATCCATTGATATAAAATTTGCAAATTTTGGACGTGTGGTTCAAAAGTTATGCAAGTTACAAGTTTGCATATAAATTAGATTCAGAATTTTGTTTTAAATCAAACTATTGCCACGCGGCGTGTTTCTACTGGCCGGTACCGGTTCGCACGGATCGGCCTCTCTGGATTGTTGGATCTAAGTGTGATCGTGTGGCGCAGAGGAACCCGTACCTCTTCGTTTAATGAATCTATCTAAGCCGCCAGGTGAAGATCTAACGGTGCAAAACGATCTGACCAAATTCGAGCGGCGCCGACGGTGGCTGGCGGCGGCGCACGGTCAGGCGGTGGCGTTGCGGCGGCTACGGGAAGCAAAGGAGGAAACAGGGGTGCTCACCGTGCTCGCGAGGTCGAGGTGATGCTCAACGCATGGTCGGCTTGGTAAGGGGCGCTCAGGGACGGTGGCAATTCCTCACCGGAGTGGGTGGCAGCGTCAGGCGGCTCTGGAGGTCGTCGAGGATGGGGCTGCAGGTCGCGCCGAGGCAAGGCAGGGGCACAGTTAGATGCGGGTTGAACTGCTGATGATGTGAGCATCAATAGGAGGTGCCGGGGCGGTCGAGACTTACCAGGGGGAGGTCGCCGGAGAAGGGGCAGACGCGGCGGCGCTCAGATGAAGACGAAGTCGATGCTCTGGGGCACTAGCGGGCGAGTTCGAGGCACTGGAAGGTGCGCGCTGGTCTGAGGGGCAAGCTCGCGTGCTCGGGGAGGCGAGGCGAGGTTGGACGGCGCCGGAATTTGTCGGAGACGTCGTCGGAGCAGTGGCAAAGCAAAGGGAATTGGGGGCAGCCTATGGGCAGAGGGGAGGAACTATCTGGGGGAAAAGATAGAGCGGAGAGGGGCGTTTATGCACGCGTGGTCGCCGGGGAAGTTAACGCAGGCAATTAAGCGTATTGACGCTGGCAGTAACGCGGCAGCAATGGCAGGGCATGGTTTGGGGGTTGAAGACGACGGTGAGGTGGCAGTGGGACATGCCTGTCAGCGAGGAAGAGAGAGAGGGAGAGGGGTCCACTCGTCTGTGACTGCGCGGGTGGGTTTTTCGGTGGAAAACGATTCGCGCATGGGGGGTTTTAGTTGGGCTGGAGCTAGGCTTGCTGGGCTGGCCAGTTGGGTTGCTGTTTGTTTCATTTTTTTGTACTGAAAGCTTTTCTTTTTCTATTTGATTTTCTGTTTTGAAATTTAATCAAACAATTCAAACAACACATGAATTCAAACCTTTGTCAAAGTTTGTGTAGTTTTTAATTCTGTTTAACAACAGAATCCAAAGTCCAAAATAAAATAATATTTTTATTCTTTTTAGGATCTATTTAATAATATAAAATAGTCCTTAGTTATTAATTCAAATAGGTTTTGATTTATTAAAGTCTCCATTTGAAATCTAAATATTATTAAAACCAAATCAGTAGGTTTTATTTGAAAATATAAAATACTTGGAAAACTTGTTTAAAATAAGTTAACAAGTTTTGATGTTTAATTAAAATGGCAAAGCCTTTACTTTAATAAATTTGGATATTAATAATTCCTCATTATTTTATTTAAATAACCCTTTACTCCTTTAATCAAAACAAAATATTTTACTTCAAAAACTTGGCCAAGGTTTAATTTGGCTCTATAAAAATAGTCCTTATTTATATTTCTACCCTTTTCATTTGAAAACAAATTCTTTTTATTAAAAGATCCAAAAAAAATAGTAATTTCACATATTTAATATTTTCTTTGTTAATTGTTTATCTTTTCAAATCCCTTTAGGATTTGTTTGATCAAATAGGTTTGAAGGTTTCCAATTGGAATCAAAAAGTTTCTTCTCACTCTGAAAATCAACAAAGTTTTATTTTATTCATTTATTTTTCACATAACAAGATTTGGAAAATCTTGGAATGTGACAACTTCCAATTAGATATAGGAAGAGAATAAGAATTCTAATGGGTATGGACTAAATGAGTTCAAATCCAATTTTGGAGGGAATACCAGTATCAACTATGTTATGACAGTAATAGAAGGGTAGTCTTTTAATTACTAACACGGGTATATAGAAACTTAAAACTTATTCTTTAAGGAGACCCCTACACTATACTTAAATTAGTAATAAAGTTTGATGTTTAGATAGAAAGAATTTGATTAGGATATTTAATCAGGTTATGGAATACTCCAATTAATTCCATTTAAAGTCATCTTGAAGTGGAGAATATAGCAACCACTGCAAAACAATTTCTTGCTCCAAAACATGAGAGTTTGTGAACTTCCAGGACGAAGTTTATTTTAAGGGGGAGAGTTTGTAACATCCCAGCATTAGAGCCTAGAAATAAGCTGAACCCAGATGTGTGCATTGCATTCATGCATAGAAAATCCAAATAATTTTCGCGCTTTTAATCAAAACTTGTCAAAGTGATTGAAGCTTCTCTTAGCTTGATGGAATTGAAGTAGATCATCAAATTGACTGCGATAAGTTTCAATCAGACCTTTGTTAAAATCTCATTTTGGGTAAGAGAGATTTGATCTAAGGGTAGATCAAATGTACTATAAGTTAAACCTTAATACAATGTGAATTATATTTGATCATTAGGTGATCATGTTATAGTACTCATTATAATCATTCATAAGTACCAAGTTAAAGATATAAAACAAATAATAAGAATATAACCACTATATCTTAATTCCATCTACATACATCATGAGTATCATAGTAACACCTAATCTTAGAAACTCCTTTGATGAGTTGGAGTTGGAAAGAGATTAAGCCAAGATCATCCACTATATAGATATCTTTCTTTCTATAGAATCTTTATAGAACTTATTTCAATATCCGTTGTTCATCAATGTTGGATAATTCCCCATTGATTCACAAATTCTTTAACTATTAATCTTTGATCTATTACTTGATCTTATCAGAACATCTACTTAAATCTTCTAATAAGGGCATAATCCATTAATAACCTTAAACCAATATAAGATACTAAGAAGATAATTTCCAGACAATAAAAGGTAGGATTGATAAAGCCCTACTTAGCCAACTAAGAACTTTAGTAATAAATGATTAGAGCATTATCATGGTAATGCTTTGGCCACCAATATGAAATGCTTATATTTAGTATAAGTAATACTGGTGGGTAGAACATGATTGGAACCTTAGTAGAGATAAGTGATCCTAGAGTAGTCTTTGCAAACCACATAAACATAATTCAGGGATTGAAGTGTAAGTCATGAGACTTATGTAAATATAGGCTGGTATTATTCAATTAAAGCTAGTATAGCATAGAGTTTAGAAGTAGTGTTTTTCATTTTAAAAGATAATCAACCTTAGAGAAAGATCAGTGATGGAAAATTAAGGAAGATTGTGAGTGAAGTTGAAGGAACTACTGGTTGGATGGAAGTTTATCAACAGTAGAATAGTAGGTGCAATCAAGCATGGATATGAAGAAGTTATGAACTATTTTAGTATCAAACTCACTGGATTCATTCATGAGTTTAGAGGAATGATATATGAATAAGAAGATTTAAATGAGTAAAGCTCATCATGTTAATCATGATGATGGATAGGAAGAAGTATTATATCTAGGAAAGGAATTCCTTAATTAGAGATCCAAGATTTTGAAATATAATTATATGTATAAATCATTTTCCTATTTTAATCTGGTTAAGCAATCAACTCTACATCTCAAATAAAATATAATATCCATCTCATACTGTTGATCCACATCTGATGCCTATAACACTTTATAGAAGCATTTCCCGATAACAAATTACATAAGCATATCTCTGTTCATTTCAACCATCATAACTATATGTGTCTAAGTATATTCTTATAAGTTCACTTCTATAAAACACTCTAATTATAACTTTCTATTAAAAAGGGAGATTTCATCCAATACTATATACATAAGGCAATATGCTCAGTTATTAAATCTTAACTCTTAAAAGGAATCTAAGCTTATACAAAACCCTAAAGCCAAGGGTAATACTCATAATTCAGAACCCTAAACTTCTTTGTTTATCACAATAGAATATATACATTGCCATTTTCCAAATTAATGGGAGTAATAATCACCATATCAATGTCTTTATATTCCATGCATCAAATAATGGTATAGGACCATTACACATATAAAAGTTCTATTCAAAATATGAGCCAACTAAAATTAAGTTGATAAGCAAATAAAAATATATCATTCAAGAAATCCATAACTAAAGGAGGAAAATAAAATAATAGGAAGAGCTTTTACATAAATTAAAAGGGGTTCATTGTTGGAGATATGCCCTAGAGGCAATAATAAATCTAGTTATTATTATATCTTTGTGTTTATGATAAATGTTTACATTCATGCTATAATAGTATTAACCAAAAACATTAATGCTTGTGTGATTTGTAAACTAAATTAGAGTCCCTAGTAAAGCCTCTTTATAATACTAGCTTGTTGGTTAATAGATGATTGTGGTTTCCCGATCATGAACATTGAGATGTTGTTAACAACAAGATCATATATTAGGAGAATGGTCTGATGGACATACTCCTATAGATAAGCATAGCATAAAGATCAAGTCATTTTAATAGTTCAATTGCTATAAGCTTTCTGATACATAGTAACCTAATTCCTTCGACTATGAGCTCATGTTAATCACCATCACCGGAATGATGCTTTGATGACATCAAACACCACACCATAACTGGGTGGTTATAAAGGTGGCATTGAGTGTTCGGAAAGTATGGGTTGAGACACATGGATCAAGAGTGGGATTTGTCCATCCATATGATGCATAGATATACTCTGGGGCCCTCTCGGTGGATGTCATCCAATTAGCTTGCAAGCATGTGACTGGCTCACAAGGGATCACATATCACGGGAACGAGAAAAGAGTACTTATCAGTAACGAGGTTGAACTAGGTATGCAGAGATACCGACGATTAAAACCTCAGATAAGTAAACTATCGTGAGACAAAGGGAAATTGGTATCGTATGTAAGTGGTTCATTCGATCGCAAAGTAATCGTAGAAATATGTGGGAGCCATATGAATTTCCAGATTCCTCTATTGGTTATTGATCGGAGAAGTGTCTCGGTCGTGTCCGCATAATTCACGAACCGTAGGGAGACAGACTTAAGGATTCGATGTTGTTGTGTAGTTATGGAATGATGAGTAAGAGAACGAATGTTGTTCAGAGTCTCGGATGGGATCCGGGATATCACGAGGAGATACGGAATGGTCCGGAGAATAAGATTCATATAAGGAAAGTCATGTTTTGGAGTTCGAAAATGATTCCGGTGTTTTCAACAGGAATGTTCTAGAAGGGTCTGGAAGGTCCGGCACTCTGGAGGGGAAGGGTACATGAATGTGTCATAACAATGTGGAATGGTTGCATCATGTACTAGGTCACTTGGCTGTGCAATATAGAGAGAGAAATCAAATCCAAGTTTGAAAGTCAAATCCGAAGTTTGTTTGGTGGAGGGAGAGTAGGAAACCTACTTGGGGAGGAAGTCCCACTCCCTCCACCCGTCGCCCAAGGAGGAGGAGTTGGAGGAGGACTCCCTCCTCCCAACCGGACCCCTCCCACCTATATAAGGAGGGGTAGGGCTGCCCCCTACCCTCACACCTAAACCCTAGCTCCTGGCGCCTCCACCACAAGTGCAGCCGCCGCCTAGGGATCTCCCAACTCATCGAGTTAGGGTTTCCCCAAACCCTAGCCGCCGGCCACACCCTCCCCTTGGTGCCTCTAAACCCTAGATCGCCAAGGCCTCGCTCATACTCCACCATACTCGCTATGGCTTAAGGCGAAGCCCTGCGAGATCTCCCCTCTACTTCCGACACCACGCCGTCGTGTTGCCGGAATCGCGAGGAGAGTGCTACAACCTCCGCTGCTTGCTAGAACAAGGGAGAGGAAGGTCTTCATCGAGTACCGAACGTGTGACCGACTGCAGAAGCACTGCCGGAACGCAGCGCCAGAAGGATCGTCTACGCGATCTTGAGATCGACAAGAGTACGACTACATCACCCACGAGAATCTGCTCTCGTTAACCGCTTTGGAATCTCAAGGGTGAATTCCTCTATCGACTCGTTGCTACAATCTAGTAGATAGATCTTGGCTTGTTTGTGTGCATGTGATATAATTTTTTTGTTTTCCATGCTACGAACCCCTACAGTGGTATCAGAGCCGTGTCTATATGTAGATCTGTTGCACGAGTAGAACACAATGGTCATTGTGGGCGGGGTGCTTTTATTATCAATTGCTTTTTGTGTACTTTGCATCTTGTGGTATGATGGGATGAAGCGGCCCGGGCTAACCTTACATGACATCGTTCATGAGACTTGCTCCACGCTCAACATGCAACTTGTATTGCATAAGTGGCTTTGCAGGTGTCTCTCTCTCCCATCATAGTATAGATTCAATTTACAACGGGCACTTGATAGTTCAAGCATCAACGTTGTGGTTCTTGTTCGTAAGTTAGAACGACACTTATTGAAAGCCCCAAACCTCGTAAAACATGCAAAGAAAATTAGAGGCGTCTAACTTTGTTTTGCAGGGGTGTGCTGTGATGTGATATGGCCATGATTGTGATTATATATGATGTATGCAATGTCCCTTATTGTAAGTTGGCAACCGGCAGGAGCCATATGGTTGTCTTTTAAATTACGTTAAGACCTGCATGTCTATTCAAAGTAGTTGTAATAGTTGAAGCTGGTGGACGACAACCATGAAACGACGCCATTGACCTTGACGCCATACCGGTGATGATGGAGATCATGTTCGTGCTTGAAGATGGAGATCGGAAGCACAAGAAGAAAAGCCATATCATATCACATATTATGAATTGCATGTGATGTTAATCCTTTATGCATCTTGTATTGCTTAGTTAACGACGGTAGCATTATAAGATGATCCCTCAAGCACACAAATTTCAAGTTTTAAAGTGTTCATCCTTAGTGAGCACCATTGCTAAAGCTCGTTGTTTCGAAGCACCACGTGATGATCGGGTGTGTTAGATTCTGCGAGTGTATACAACGTGAGCAAGCCAGATTTGCTCATGCGGAAGCTAAGGTTTGATCTTGATGAGCCTAGCATGTACAAACATGGTCTCGGGACACGGATCACCGAAAGGTAAAGCATGAGTCATATAGTAGATATGATGAACATGTTGATTGTTCGCCATTGAAGCTACATCAACTCTCGTGATGATGGGTTTTGATGTGGTCGATTTGGTTCGTGTGATCACTAAAACAATTTGAGGGATATTGTTTTGAGTGGCAGTTCACCTAGAATAATTTAACTATTAATTAGAACTCAATTTGTCATAAACTTAGTCTAAACTATTGCAAATATGTTGTAGATCAATGGCAGCCTCTACCATCAATTTTAATGCGTTCCTAGAGAAAGAAAAGTTGAAAAACAATGGAAGCAACTTCGCGGATTGGTTCCGCAATTTGAGGATTGTCCTCAATGCTGGTAATTTGACCTATGTGCTGGATGCACCGCTGGGTGACCCGCCTGCAGCTACTGCTATCGATGAAGTAAAGAATGTTTACCTCACTCGGAAGAATCAGTACTCCATAGTTCAGTGTGCTATCTTGTATGGTTCGGAATCGGAGCTTCAGAAAAGGTTTGAGAACCATGACCCACATGATATTGTCCGTGAACTCAAAATGATATTTGAGGCTCACGCGGAAGTTGAGAGTTATGAGGCTTCTGAAAAGTTCTTTAACTGCAAGATGGAAGAGGGTAGCTCCGTCAGTGAGCATGTGCTTAAGATGTCTGGGCACGCAAACAAACTCCAAAGTTTGGGTACATTGATTCCTAATTCTTTGGGGATTCGCCGTGTCCTCCAATCACTACCACCAAGTTACAAGAACTTTGTGATGAACTACAATATGCAAAACATGGACAAGACATTGCCAGAACTCTTCTCCATGTTGAAATCTGCAGAAGTGGAGATCAAGAAAGAGCACCAAGTGTTGTTGGTCAATAAGACCACCAAATTCAAGAAGCAAGGCCAGTATAAGAAAAGGGAAACTTCAAGAAGGGCGGTAACAAAGTTACCGCGCCGGCGAAGAAGACCAAGGCTGGGCCTAAGCCTGATACTGAGTGTTTTTACTGCAAGGGAGAGGGTCACTGGAAGCGGAATTTCTCAAAGTACTTGGCGGATTTGAAGAACTGCAACATCAAGAAGAAAGGTATATTCGATATACATGTTATTGATGTGTATCTCACTAGTACTCGTAGTAGTGCCTGGGTATTTGATACTGGTTCGGTTGCTCATATTTGTAACTCGAAACAGGTGCTGCAGAATAAACGGAAGCTAGCGAAGAACAAGGTGATGATGCGCGTTGGAAATGGATCAAAGGTTGATGTGATCGCGGTCGGCACGCTACCTCTTCATCTACCATCGGGATTAGTTTTATACTTAAATAATTGTTATTTGGTGCCTGCGTTGAGCATGAACATTATATCTGGATCATGTTTATTGCGAGACGATTACTTATTTAAGTCCGAGAATAATGGTTGTTCAATTTATATGAGTAATATGTTTTATGCACATGCACCTTTGATAGATGGTCTATTCTTATTGAATCTCGATAGTGGAAATACACATATTAATAACATTGAAGCTAAACGTTTGAAATTAAGCGATAACTCGACCTATATGTGGCACTGTCGTCTTGGTCACATTGTAGTGAAGCGTATGAAGAAAATCATTCCGATGGACTTCTTGAATCACTTGAAAGATGCGAAGCATGTCTGATGGGTAAAATGACTAAGATTCCATTTTCTGGTATGATGGAGCGAGCTACGGACTTACTGGAAATCATACATACCGATGTGTGTGGTCCAATGAGTGTATCATCGCGTGGTGGTTATCGTTATGTTCTTACCTTCACGGATGACTTGAGTAGATATGGGTATATCTATTCATGAAACATAAGTACAAAACTTTCGAGAAGTTTAAGGAATTTCAAAGTGAGGTAGAGAATCAACGTAACAAGAAGATTAAATTTCTACGATCTGATCGTGGAGGTGAATATCTAAGTTACGAGTTTGGCAAGCATTTTAAGAAATGCGGAATACTTTCACAATTGACACCGCCGGGAACACCACAGCGTAATGGTGTGTCCGAACATCGTAATCGAACTCTCTTAGATATGGTTCGTTCTATGATGTCACTTACAAATTTACCGCTATCGTTTTGGGGTTATGCATTAGAAACAGCCGCATTCACTTTAAATAGGGCACCATCTAAATACGTTGAAACGACGCCGTATGGATTATGGTTTGGGAAGAAACCTAAATTGTCGTTCCTTAAAGTTTGGGGTTGCGAAGCCTATGTAAAGAAGTTACAGCCAGACAAGCTTGAACCCAAAGCGGAAAAATGCGTCTTCATAGGATACCCGAAGGAAACTATTGGGTATACCTTCTATCATAGATCCGAGGGCAAAATCTTCGTTGCCAAGAATGGATCCTTTCTACAGAAGGAATTTCTCTCGAAAGAAGTGACTGGAAGGAAAGTAGAACTCGACGAGGTTGTTGAACCTTCTCTCGAACTTGCGAGTAGCGCAACACCGGAAGTAGTTCCTGTGGCGCCTACACCAATAACAGAGGAAGCTAATGATGATGATCATGAAACTTTGGTTGAAGTTGCTACAGAACCTCGCAGGTCAACGAGAAATCATACCACGCCTGATTGGTATGATCCCGTTATGAGTGTCATGTTGGTGGACAACACCGATGACCCTGCGACATATGAGGAAGCGATGATGAGCCCAGATTCCAATAAATGGCAAGATGCAATGAAATCCGAGATTGGATCCATGTACAAAAACCAAGTATGGACTTTGGTGGACTTACCGGATGGCCGGAAGGCTGTCAAGAACAAATGGATTTTCAAGAAGAAAACATATGCTGATGGTAATGTTATTGTCTATAAAGCTCGACTTGTCGCAAAAGGGTTTTGACAAATTCAAGGAGTTGACTACGATGAGACTTTCTCACCGGTATCAAAGCTAAAGTCTGTGAGGATTTTGTTAGCTATCGCTGCATATTATGATTATGAGATATGGCAGATGGATGTCAAAACGGCGTTCCTCAATGGAGACATTGATGAAGAGTTGTATATGATGCAACCCAAAGGTTTTGTCGATCCTAAAGATGCTAACAAGGTATGCAAACTTCAACGGTCCATATATGGATTGAAGCAAGCATCCCGAAGTTGGAATCAACATTTTGATAAGGTAATCAAAAGCTTTGGTTTTGTACGAACTTATGGAGAAGCTTGTATTTACAAGAAAGTGAGTGCGAGCTCTGTAGCATTCTTAATACTATATGTAGATGACATATTGTTGATTGGGAATGATGTAGACCTTCTTAATAGTGTCAAGGAATATTTGAATAATAGTTTTTCAATGAAAGATCTTGGCAAAGCATCTTACATATTAGGCATAAATATTTATAGAGATAGATAGAGACGCCTAATATCATTGTCACAAAGTACATATTTGGAAAAAGTTCTAAAGAGGTTTGGAATGGAAGATAGCAAGAAAGGGTTCTTTCCCATGTTGCCCAATATGACCTTGAGTATAACTCAAAGTCCAGCAACGGCAGAAGATAGAGAAAGGATGAGTAAGACTCCCTATGCCTCAGCCATAGGGTCTCTATTGTATGCCATGATATGTACTAGACCCAACATTGCATATGCTGTTAGTTTGACTAGCAGATATCAAAGTAATCTAGGAGTGCATCATTGGACAGCGGTCAAAACCATCCTTAAGTACTTGAGAAGAACTAAGGATATGGTTCTTTCTTATGGAGGTGATGAATAGCTCGTTGTTAATGGTTACACCGATGCTAGTTGGAACACCGATCCGGATGATTCTAAATCTCAATCTGGATACGTGTTTACTTTGAATGGTGCAGCAGTTAGCTGGAGGAGTGCAAAGCAAAGTGTTGTGGCGAGATCTTCAACTGAATCGAAATACATAGCTGCTTCGGAGGCTTCACAAGAGGCGATATGGATGAAGGAGTTCATTGCAGAGCTTGGTGTGGTTCCAAGTGCGCTGGACCCAATGTTTATCTATTGTGATAACATGGGCGCCATAGCCAATGCGCAAGAACCAAGGTCACACAAGAAGCTGAAGCACATCAAGCTACGTTTTCACGCTATTCGAGAACATGTCCAAGATGGTGACATAAAGATTTGCAAAGTACACACAGATCTGAATGTGGCAGATCCGTTGACTAAACCTCTCCCGAGGGCAAAACATGACCAGCACCAAACCTCCATGGGTGTTCGGTATATTACCATGTAATCTAGATTAGTTGACTCTAGTGCAAGTGGGAGACTGTTGGAGATATGCCCTAGAGGCAATACTAAATGTAGTTATTATTATATCTTTGTGTTGATGATAAATGTTTACATTCATGCTATAATAGTATTAACCAGAAACATTAATACTTGTGTGATTTGTAAACTAAATTAGAGTCCCTAGTAAAGCCTCTTTATAATACTAGCTTGTTGGTTAATAGATGATTGTGTTTTCCCGATCATGAACATTGAGATGTTGTTAACAACAAGATCATATCATTAGGAGAATGGTATGATGGACATACTCCTATAGATAAGCATAGCATAAAGATCAAGTCATTTTAATAGTTCAATTGCTATAAGCTTTCTGATACATAGTAACCTAATTCCTTCGACCATGAGATCATGTTAATCACCATCACCGGAAGGATGCTTTGATGACATCAAACACCACACCATAACTGGGTGGTTATAAAGGTGGCATTGAGTGTTCGGAAACTATGGGTTGAGACACATGGATCAAGAGTGGGATTTGTCCATCCATATGACGCATAGATATACTCTGGGCCCTCTCGGTGGAATGTCATCCAATTAGCTTGCAAGCATGTGAATGGCTCACAAGGGATCACATATCACGGGAACAAGAAAAGAGTACTTATCAGTAACGAGGTTGAACTAGGTATGCATAGATACCGACGATCAAAACCTCGGATAAGTAAACTATCGTGAGACAAAGGGAAATTGGTATCATATGTAAGTGGTTCATTCGATCGCAAAGTAATCATAGAAATATGTGGGAGCCATATGAATTTCCAGATTCCTCTATTGGTTATTGATCGGAGAAGTGTCTCGGTCATGTCCGCATAATTCACGAACCGTAGGGAGACAGACTTAAGGATTCGATGTTGTTTTGTAGTTATGGAATGATGAGTAAGAGACCGAATGTTGTTCGGAGTCTCGGATGGGATCCCGGATATCACGAGGAGATACGGAATGGTCCGGAGAATAAGATTCATATAAGGAAAGTCCTGTTTCGGAGTTCGGAAATGATTCCGGTGTTTTCAACAGGAATGTTCTAGAAGGGTCTAGAAGGTACGTCACTCCGGAGGGGAAGGGTACATGAATGTGTCATAACAATGTGGAATGGTTGCATCATGTACTAGGTCACTTGGCTGTGTAATATGGAGAGAGAAATCAAATCCAAGTTTGAAAGTCAAACGCCAATTTGAAAAGTCAAATCCGAAGTTTGTTTGGTGGAGGGAGAGTAGGAAACCTACTTGGGGAGGAAGTCCCACTCCCTCCACCCGCCGGCCAAGGAGGAGGAGTTGGAGGAGGACTCCCTCCTCCCAACCGGCCCCCTCCTACCTATATAAGGAGGGGTAGGGCTGCCCCCTACCCTCACACCTAAACCCTAGCTCCTGGCGCCTCCACCACAAGTGCAGCCGCCGCCTAGGGATCTCCCAACTCACCGAGTTAGGGTTTCCCCAAACCCTAGCCGCCGGCCACACCCTCCCCTTGGTGCCTCTAAACCCTAGATCGCCAAGGCCTCTCTCATACTCCACCATACTCGCTCCGGTCTTAGGCGAAACCCTGCGAGATCTCCCCTCTACTTCCGACACCACGTCGTCGTGCTGCCGGAATCGTGAGGAGAGTGCTACAACCTCCGTTGCGTGCTGGAACAAGGGAGAGGAAGGTATTCATCGAGTACCGAACGTGTGACCGACTGCGGAAGCGCTGCCGAAACGCAGCGCCGGAAGGATCGTCTACGCGATCTTGAGATCGACAAGAGTACGACTACATCACCCACGAGAATCTGCTCTCGTTAACCGCTTTGGAATCTTCAAGGGTGAGTTCCTCTATCGACTCGTTGCTACAATCTAGTAGATAGATCTTGGCTTGTTTGTGTGCATGCGGCAGAATTTTTTTGTTTTCCATGCTACGAATACCTTCATTCATATATTAAGAAAATACAAGGAATATAATAAGATATATATAATAAAGAAATCCACAAATAATACTAACTATGTTTTAGTGTTATTGAAATAGTCCAGCAAAGAAATCCTGAAAAGAAAAGTTCAAAATATATAAATCAAATTCAAATCTGAATAAGAAAACAGAAAATAGAAAAAGGATAAAACAAATAAAAACCAAACCTGGCCGCAGCCCAACACACTTACACCTATCTGACGCCTATGTGCAGCCCACGACAGCCCAGTAACCAGCCCAGTCCTTTTTCGTCTATGACTGACAAGTGGGGTCAGGAGAGGACCGTGGGTTGAGCTAAAGAAATTGCTAGGGGGTTATCCACGAAAGTTGCATCGTCGTCATCGTCACGCACACAGGTAGCTCGCTGGCGGAGCTCGCCGCCGCCCGATGCCATCATCGTCGTCGTTGCGCCAAGATACTCGCCGCCGTTGCCAAGAGGGGATAAGAAGGACACCGCGACGCATTGCCTCCATCCCTATCTCCAATTCCTCCTTATCCTCTCAGATACGAACATGACCTAAACCCTAGCTCACCGGAGCCACCTCTCGTCGTCGAACCACGTCTCCCCACACCATTCTGAGTCGTCGTGGAGAAGCGCCTTCCTCCGTAAATCCTCTCGGTAGAAGCTTGCATCTAGGGGAGCACTGGAGCGGGTGAATTTGGTCGTTCCCCTTCGCAGCAATTCGTCGGAATCCTCGTCGGGAAGCTCGTTTCCGACCACGCCTGTCCTCGTCGACCGCTCTATCGTCATCAGGGTAAGATTACGCATCTCTGGACCCTAGTTTCATTTGCTGATTCGCACCGTAGGTCTAGTTTTGTTGAGCACCGCCGCTGGCCGCCGTAGTAGCTCGTCGCCGATGACCATTTCCGAGCAGCGTTGCCACTATTAGGTTCAGTAGGTTGCACTGATTCGAACTAGATCTATTTTGCTTGCTGGGGTGCAGTAGATCGTCGCTGGCGACCAACCTGTGGCGGCGGTGGTGATGCTCACGCCATCGTGACATCATGATCGCACCATGTCAGCTAGTTTGACTGGTCTTTGTAACGTGGCTTATGACCTGGCCTAGGGCCCATATGTCATTGACTCGGGGTAAGTGCGGGGTCAGTAACTAATGCATTTCTTTCATATGAGAGCTGAGGTGGATAATGGCCCACTAGTCATTGACTGGGGCTAGCGTTAGGCATGGTGTAAAAAGTAATTTTCTGTTTAGAAATAAATAAAATGTTATAATCCAATTAATAATATTCTAGAAATCAAATAAATGATTACAATTTGTTTAATTAATAACTTTTGATTTATAATTCAGAAAACTATGTATAATATATGAAAATTTTCATAAAAATAAAATCTACAACTTAAAACTATTACCAAATATTATTATGATGATTATTTAAATAAAAGTTATTTAATAAAAGTTTTATAAGTAATAAAGCTTTGATAATTCATATTTTAATAATGATAAATATTTAAAAAATATAAATAAAATACCAAAAATCTTGGAAAAGTAATAATTTCAAAATAAAACTATAATTATGTATTATTATTTCACTTAAATAAATACTTAATATCTATTTAGTAATTATAAAATAATAAGAATTATAAAAATCATATCTTATTATTTATTAATCACAAAAATAAATGTGATATACTAAAATGATCACAAAAATAATATCTACATGATAAAAATCTAATATTATACTTTTGAGTTAAATAAAAATTCAAATAATTTAATAACTCAAATTTAAACTTATTTACTTTATTAACAATTCATATAAGGATGAATAAAAATTTGTTAATATTTCTTAAAAGGATCAATTAAATCTAATAAATAGTATGAGTCTTTAATATTAATAATATAAGACCATGATGGTTTAAAACATTATAAACATTTTTTTTTAAATTGTCAACCATAAATGAAGATTTTATTCTAAAAAGATTCCCATTTATAATAAAAACCTTAAAGAACAACTTATGAATACACCAAACCTTTTCTATCTATATTAACTACCAAATTGCAAAAACTATCACAACATTATATAAACTCATAAGTAGTTAAGTAATAGTATGTTTTAGATTAGAAACTATACTCACTTATCTATAAAAGATAAATGATTTTAATCCATAATAAAAATCAAGAAACCATTATCCAAGTAAAAAAGAATGACCATTCTTAAGTAACCTAAAGGAAACATCTCAGATACACTACATACAAATGTTATAAGTATTATACTCTCAAAATCATCTTTGTTTTAAAGTTAACTTTAGTCTACAGAATCTTAATACAACACTATAAGCATTACTATATATTTTATAGTTAATTTTGGTCTGAAGTAGTTAAATTATAAAGCAACTCAAGCCAAACCATTTGAGCAAACAAATAACATCAACCACCACTAACTAACTCCAAAGTTTGTTTAGACCTTAGAAGAGAAACCTTTTCTTCGAAGGTTATCCTTTTTACCACTTTAAATAATAACTCTTGTATAAGTAATCCTAACTAGTATGTCATAAGTATGTATACTTTACTCCTACATATGTGTTGTCTACAACCACTCATAAACTCTAATAAAAGTACAACTATGAAACTTATCTAAAAGGACCACACATTCCAAAGTGACCATTTCCGGAATCCAAACCCTACGACAACGTTATCCCCGGGATTTGCGTGTGGAACATGCATCACATTACTTATGCATAAAAGCATATTGCTTCTTTAAACATTAGTCCTTACCGGACCAATGATGCGGATTTCAGATTTTGGATCTTATACCGACTCGAAGACCGTGAGCGCATAATCTTGCAATCACAAAAGGCAAGTTCACACTTGCTCATGTCCTTTGTTTATTTTCTATAAAGTATTTTACAAATCCAGTGTTGTCTTCACCTACATTTGAAAAAGGTCAGAAAACACTATTTTCAATAATAATGAACACTATTGATTACTGATCCAGGGTGATCAGTTAATCTATTAAGTCTGACAATTGGAATACCACTGTTCAGAACTATATCACCTAGGACTTAACAACCAATGTAGCCAGTGATTCTTGCGCCGTATATTACGCGTTGACCATGAGATTTGGAATGGGACGGAGAAGTCAGTTGTATCTTCTTCCTCTCGCATGAAGTCGAATGTGCAGGTCGTGGCTGTTATCCTCGTAGCGTGCATATTAATTGGTAATTCGTAGAGGATATGCAGCATATGGGTGAGAACCCTCAACATCCCACGATAGTTCTGACATCTAACGGTTTGTACAAACCATTGCCGTAATTCTTTATGTGGGCATGGTGTACACCAAGGAGGCATGCGAGGTCATGAAGGGGGCAGTGATTGGCTTGGATCATCTTCTCGGCCCCACATCATGGAATTGTGGACGGGAATAAGCTGCCTAGTTGTGCAACAAAGAGTTGATCTCTCATGGGTAAAGTAACGCACCTCTACAGAGTGTAAGAACTGTAACTTGTTACTCCCTATTCCGAGAAGGAGCTACGAACGCGGCGGGAAAGGAACTCCATGAAAGTTCTGGTAAACCCGTGAAGGCTGACGGACATAGCTTTTCAGAATAAAAGCAACCTTTGAAGAAATGTTTATGAAAACTTGCATTGCCTACGACCTTTGGTCTGTGGTTGTAGTTATAGTGCATCAAACACTCCTTTTCTAGTGAATTTGCTGAGTACGCTGGTACTCAAAGTATCTTCTTAACCCTTGCTAGATTCTGAAGCCATTAAAACGATGTCTGCATCAAGATATGCTCCAGGACTTATCAAGACCAGCTAAAGCTCTTCAATGAAGACAAGGAAGTCAACATATACCTCAACTCAAGTGAAGACGAAAGTTACTGATTAGATAGGAATATTATCTCTAGCCAAAGAACCTATTTCTGTAGTGCGTTGCAATAGCAGCAATGCCAACCTCTTAGTCTGAATATTAACTTAATAGTATAATCGTTCTTGCGTTGTTTATTTTTGATTCTTCTCCGTAAGAAGTCTTTCTCTCTCTTGAACCTAGAGTGTTCTCTGGAACTTATGTAAAAGAGTGAGTTGTAACCTTTAAGCCATGTATTGGACCCGCTGTGTTTCTGTTGTGCCATTCTGAGTGATGTAATACTAGTGAACGATGTTTCATTGGTGTTATGTCAACGACTATAGTATACTATATCATGTTGTGGTATGCTGGGTCACCGCACCGATTTAAAGTGAATGCAGCAGTTTCTAGTGCATAACCCCAAAATGACAACGGCAAGTTCGTCATAGACATCATAGATCGAACCATATCTAGTAAAGGAAGATTATGACGTTCCAACACACCATTTCGCTGTGGTGTTCCGGCAGGTGTGAGTTGTGAAACAATTCCACACTCTTTCATGTGAGTGCTAAACTCGTAACTTAGATACTCACCTCCACTGTCGGACCGTAGAAATTTGATCTTTCTATTACGATGATTTTCCACTTCATTCTGAAATTCCTTGAACTTTTCAAAGGTTTCAGTCTTGTGTTTCATCAAGTAGATATAACCGTATCTACTCAAATAATCCGTGAAAGTAACAAAATAAGGATATCCACCTCGCGCCGACACACTCATTGGACCACATACATCAGAATGTATGATTTCCAATAAATCTGTCGCCCGTTCCATTGAACCGGAAAACGGTGTTCTAGTCATCTTGCCCATAAGGCATGGCTCACATGTATCAAATGATTCAAAATCAAGTGATTCCAAAAGTCCATCTGAATGGAGCTTCTTCATGCGTTTAATGCCAATATGACCTAGACGGCAGTGCCACATATATGCGGATATATCATCATTAAGTTTAATCCTTTTAGCATCAACATTATGAATATGTGTAACACTATTATCGAGATCCAATAGAAATAAACCATTCATCATCGTGCATGACCATAAAAGATTTCATTCATATAAATAGAACAACCATTGTTCTCGGATTTAAATGAATAACCACTTCGCATCAAACACGATCCAGATACAATGTTCATGCTCAGTGCTGGCACCAGATAACAATTATTTAAGTTTATTACTAATCCCGACGGTAAGTGGAGAGGCAGCGTTCCGACGGCGATCACATCAATGCTTGATCCATTGCCGACACGCATCTTGACCTCACCCCTTGCTAGCGGTCACTTGTTCCGCAACCCCTGATTCGAGTTACAATTATTAGCAACTGAACCGGTATCAAATACCCAGGTGCTACTACAAGCACTAGTCAAGTACACATCAATAACATGTATATCATATATACCTTTGTTTGCCTTGCCGGCCTTCTTGTTTGCCAAATACTTGTGGTAGTTGTGCTTCCAGTGGCTAGTCCCCTTACAATAGTACCACTCGGTATCAGACTTAGGTCCAACTCGGGGTTTATTTTTAGGCACGGCAACCGACTTGCCGCCCTTACTTCCCTTCCGTTTTCCATTCTTGTCTTTCTTGAAACCAGTGTTCTTATTGATCATCAACACTTGATGTTCCTTTTTTATCTCCACTTCTACAGTTTTAACCATTAATAGAAGCTCGGGGAGAGACTTCTTCATGCCTTGCATATTATAGTTCATCACGAATCTCTTATAGCTTGGTGGCAGAGACTGCAGAACACGATGGATGCCTAAGTCAATGGGAATCGTTATTCCTAAGGACACAAGCTTATCGACGTAACCCTACATCTTGAGTACATGCTCACATACGGAGCTGTGCTCTTCCATCATGCAGCTAAAGAACTTTTCTGAAGAATTGTAGCTCTCTACATTAGCATGTGTGTCGAAAATCATTTTCAACTCACCCTTTGTATCAAATGAATTGCCGTTTTCGAAACCCTTTCGAAGTTCCGGCTCTAGCACATATAATATGCCGCAATGAACTAAGTTGTGGTCCTCTTGACAAGTCTGATAGACATTCTTCTCCTCATCAGGGGCATCATCGAAAGGTGGGGTCCTAGCGATGCTTCTAGCACATATTTCTTTTGTGCAGCAGAGAGTAGAATCCTCAAATTCATGGCCCATTCGGTAAAGTTGCTACCGTTCGTTGCAAGTTTCTCTTTCTCTATGAACACACTGAAATTAAAAGCAGGTGGTGCCATCTAAAACAGAATTTGTAAAGTTTAGACTAAGTTTATGATAGATTGAGTTCAACTAATCCACATTACGAATGAAATCCCACTCAAAAACGACATCCCTCGTGCCTTTTTGGTGATTACATGAACCAAATCCACTACACCAAGTCCGATCATCACGTGAGTCGGTGTAGCTTCAAACGCGAGCATCAAACGGGCATCATATCTACTATATGACTCATGCTTAACCTTTCGGTCCGTGTTCCGAGGTCATGTCTGTACATGCTAGGCTTGCCAAGTTAGAACCTTAGTATTCTCGTGTGTAACTGTCTTAGACCAGAAATATGGTCGTGGATCCAAGAACACCCGATCATCACGTGATGTCTTAGAGAGACGAAAACATAATCGGTGCATACTAAAGGAACAACACATTCTTATCTTGATATTTAAATGAGGGATCATCTTATTATGCTAATAAAACGCCAAACAAGCAATATAAGATGCTATCAAACATGACATGTTTATTAGTGAAATGATATGGTTCCCGCATATGATCTCTATCATGTGCACCGTGGTATGATCACTATCATACCTTTATGTGTAAGGCCAAGGTATATGGAACTTACACATTATGTATGTTGTAAGAGTATCATCTCATACTTCTACTTACAACATCACCATATCATAACACTAGCCCAGCAACAATCTAAACTAGACGCCTCTAATTTATCCATTGCAATTTTTACGTGGCTTAAGGCTTTCAAAGATAGAACCGTTCTTACCTACGAACATGAACCACAACGAGGATAACCAAATTGTTGACAACTCGTTGCAAATTAGATATTGACTATAGTAGGAGAGACAGACATCCGCTAGCCACTTATGCAAACTAGTTGCATGTCAAGCGTGGAACAGGTCTATGTGCGAGGACATGTAAAGTTTGTCCGGACCGCTTCATCCCACTATGCCACCAATATCCAAAATTACAACTAAGAAGCAACAACATGATCATCATCGCCCACATACTCATATGTGTCCTACCCGTGTAAAACATCTACGCATAGATCCTACTCTGATACCACTGTAGGGTTCACAGCATAGAAAACAAAAAATTTCCTACGAGGGGAACTATGTACCAAGATCTATCTACTAGATAAAAGCAACGGGCGGATGTATATCCGTAGAGAACATACCCTTGAAGACCGACAAAGGTTAATGAGTTAAACTCGTGGTTGATGTAGACGATATCTTGCCGATCTCAAGATCGAGAGGAAGTCCTAGCACCGCAAAACAGCAGCGCATCCATGCTCGCACACACGTACAAGACACCGAACAACCTCCGCCTCCTTGCTCCAGCGATGCAGCGGAAGCATAACCCTTTCTTGCCGAATAGCCACCGGAAACATGTATCTCGCTAGTCCGAGGCCATGGGGGATAAATTCTAGAGGGGGAGAGAGATCCTTCACTAGGAGATGTGAGTGAGAAGTGAGGAGGGGGTGCCTTTTATAGGAGAGGGGGAACCCCAAGGGGGTGGCCGGCGCATGGGGGATTCCCCCTTGCCCTCCCCTCATTTATGTGGGTGGACACTTGTAGCACCCCGGATAAAACCCTAACTAGAAAATTGCTTGTTATTTTATTTTTCTGCATCATCATGACATCAACATGTTCATCATGTCACCTTGCATGGAAAATATTATTAAATTATTGCACTTGTATTTGTTTCTTGATATTTGAATTTGAGCTTTGGTTTGCCTCTCTCTAGTTTGTCCTCCATCTATTCTATCTCTTGTTGGTTCTACTTGTGTTGCAACCATAATGTCTAAAATATATTCTTGAGTCTTGTGTTATTTCTAATTGCTGAAATGCCCAAATTGAGTTGGGGGTATTATCTCTTAAATTCTCTCTATCACTAACTTCCCAATCTATCTTGTACTTATGATCATGTTCAACTCTATCATATATGACACATGGGTTCCTTTCATTTTTACTTATGGATTTAAATCATGCCCATTTGTCTGTATGAATCTATCCAATTCAAGTGCCCATCTATATTTTCTTTCTTCTATTCTATTCTATTTATCTTCATGTGTTGATCTTCCTCAGTCTATTTTGTGGTTCTCTATTTCTTGTGCCTTTTCCTAAACATATTGCCAGCTCCTTTCTCCTTTCTTTTGAAAATAGCTTAAATCTGTTTGCTTGGATGATCTACCGTTTTTCTGTCTTCTAAACCGTTCCATGTTCAAATCATCTTTCTCTATTTCAAAATCTACCTCTATTTAAATTTGGGCAAAATCAAGTGCAGCTTCAGTTAAGTTTCAGAAAAAATTCTAGACAAGTGGTTGCTCTTACATTCAGTTAACATGCAAGTTCAGAAAAGCAGAACAGCAGCGATCGGCAGCAGCGGCAGTTCAGCGCCAGCCGCAGGCCGACCTGACCGACAGCGACACCTTCGGCCCACCCAGGTCCCAGCACGCACATCTAAGGCTGTAAACGAGACTACCTGCGGGCGCATATTGCCGCATGTAACCGTTTAATTTATGCAGACTTACGCGACCTGCTCGCGGCGCCCGCATACGCCGGCATACCCGCATAAGCTACATCCTTATCACTAATTAATCAGGGAGGGAAAGCTAAGTACTGTAGCCTAGCCTAGCTAGCTGCACGCAAGGGGAGTCACATGGCGGGTGCTCGAACTGGACTTCTTTCTGTTGAATTCACCTCCAATCGCCAACTAACTGCCCTTAGCCTACCTTGCTGTCACCAGACTCACCGGCAACTTGCAGACCTAGCTGGCTGCCAAAAACAGAGAAGAAGCGGCGACGAGGAGGAGCTAGAGGAATGGATGGAGAAGGGCGGGAGGGGGCGAGGGAGGGATGGGGGTTGAGGAAGTGGAGGTGGTTGGAAGATGAGCGGCGGCCATGGCACAACAAGCCGGCGGCGCTCCGGCCACACATCGAGCCGCCACAGTCATGTGCGATTTCATATGAATGCGCGTATGCGGGATATGCTGGTGGCCCGCAAAATCCACGTATTTCCTCACCTGTGCCGCGGGCCCCCGCATAAACTAATATGTGGGCTTTTATTTGCGGCGCCACGGACGGCCTGCTCCAACCTGCACCCTGACGCACATTCCCAAGCTGGCCCGTCCATCTCCTGTTTCTCTTCCTCCTGACGCCGTTCTGTTTCTCGCGCCGAACGACAGACCGCGAGCAGTTGACCGTCACCGTCCACCCCGCCGTCAGCTGCGCATCCACCTGCCCCGCAGCGATCTCCCTCATTCCTTCTTATCCCCTCCAAGACGCCTCCCTGCAAACCTAACCCTCTCTGCATCTTGCGCCGCCACCTCCTCTCTTTTTCCCCTTCGTTTCCCCACCTAAGTGAGGCAGGGGCACCATGGTTGTGAGCTCCACGAGCTTGCCGCTGGGATGATCTTCGTATCTGTCCAGATGTGCACGCCAGGGATTTCGTCAAGCACATCGCCATCTTCTCCAGTACGGAAGAGCCACAGGAGCGTTGTCAAGGTCGTCATCTTGTTCGTGCGCTTACCAGGGGCGGCGAACCTTCTTCTTCGCTCCTGGCATCGCCGACCATCCCCGAGCCAAATTCCCCTCGCCACCAACACCTAGGTGAGACACCGCCTCGATCCGGCCCATCCCTGTGAGTTTCCTTTTTTTTCAGCGATGTCTTGGTCCGGTTTTCCCTGCGTGGTCACCATTGACGCGCACGATCTATGTCATGCACGCCTCTGCCTTTTAACATTGGTGTCGTCCTGTCCGTTCAAAAAAAATACACCGCATGGCGTAATGATCCACCTGGTATAACCATGTATACGCCGGCGCCACCAATTCATGGCCACTGTCGCTGGCTCTGTCCGCCACCGCGCGTGCAGCACACCGTCGGCCCATCTGCCCCACACTTGCTTGTTTCTGAAGTACTCTGCTCCTGTGGTGTCCACCCACGCACGCACATCTCCGTCTACTGGCTGCACTGAACATCCAGGATTCAAACAGCTAGCTAGGTTTACACCTTTGTCTTGATCCAGGTGCTAGACACCTTGCTTAGCTAGCTAGGACTCGACACTAGCAATTCTATATGCTTTTGCACCATACGGATCAGTTGATTCAGCTATTTTCCATTTAAACGTCTTGGCTTATCTAATGAAATCAATGGCATCCTTCCATGTATCAACAAATAATGACAGCTGCATTTGCAGCTTTCTTTTGATTCCATCCGATAGAAACAAGATCTAATCCCAGTGAAGGAAGAAAAATAGAAGGCCCTAATCTTTTGCTATCTCTTGTTATTATTAACTGAATCTAACCTTTTCAAGTCCGTTTTGAACAAATATTATGTGTTTGAATTCAGAAAAAGATACAGGAAGTTTAGATGTCACATGTCTACCATTTTGAACACTCTAAAATTTTATGCATCAAATAATTACTTTTGTTAAATATTAAAATGACTGATGCAACTGATTCAAACTAGCAAAATTCTTATCTTCTATTTTATAAATAAATAAAAAACTTGTGAATGATATATCTATCTTCTTTTTAAAAATGAAAGTAATAAGAATATGACATCTACATGCATGCATCATCCATGTTCCATTAACATTTAAATGTTTATGCAAGGAAACTTAAGTAAATATGTGTCCATCTACCATCTGTTTGCATACTACTTGCAATGGGCCATTTAATATTGCTCTATTTAATTCACCTTTTATGCATCAAATAAAATGTCACGCATACATACATGCATCATGCCTGATCTTATGTCGTAGTATTAAATAGTGTAACCGGTGTTTTATCTAGTGCTTTGCTTCTTCACGGATTAGGCCGATGAGTTGATGCGAGTATCGACCCGATCTCTGGTGAACCTTCAGCAATGTTTCCAGGCGAGCATTCTTCCCCTTTCTACCTATTTTACCTTTCTAGTCTTTATTTCCTCCTGTTGATCTATTGCTATCTGTGTTGCGATGCTCTAGTTTTCGTACCCGTGATATCCCTTCCAGCCTTATATTGCCTTGGACACATCCTATTACCTGTTGTTTGGTAGATAGTTGGACTTGCGTGTCGCAGTCGCTTGCTCAAGTGCTGTTGCGTGTTGTCAAGTACCACAATTGTTGGAGAAATGCCTTATGCTTTTATGTTGGAGATGATCATGGCTTTAATTATTGTTTAATAACTAAAATTGAAGTAGGTAAATAATGCAGAGGCACAAGTGGGCAATAGATGTTATTTGGTTTTTAATCGTCCACTTGTGTCCCGTAGGACCCCGAGTACTTGATACCTGTTCTTTGAATATTCGCACTATCCGCATGTGGGACCATGAATCCCCTTAGCCAGAGCTTGAGTCATATTTATTTCTTGGGGCCACAAAGTAGTTTGGGGCTTTATTACTATCCTGTACTTATGCCATGCTTTACTGCTTTATTTACGATTGCGCGTGGAGCGCCTGTACTGTTTAGGTAAGTGGAACATTTTTGCGGTATCGACAAGCCCAGTCACACTTTCGGGTTCCCAGTTGTTTACAGCCATTGATACAAACCTCTGGGTCCGTCTCGGAGCCGGCCAACTTCGTCGCGGGTTGCTTAGTGGGGTGGCCCCCTGAAATTTATATGAATCTTGCAATTGCTCTGTCGTGATGCCTCGTTGGGTTTTTATTTGGTTTTTCCCGAGGTTGATCGTGCGTGTGTTGCTATTTGTGCCCCCCTGCAGGGTAAAACTTTCTGAAAGTCGTGTCCGCGGTTATGGACGACTTGGAGCACAGTATCTCAATCATAGACAACTATAACTAAAGTAGTGCTATAAATTTGACTTTATAATGACTAGTAATCAGCTTCACTATAATGGAATGGCTAAATAAAAGTGCCAACAATTGCTGGTTTGGGTTGTCACCTGTTACCATTGTATCTGACTAGTAAGTATTGCAACTACAACGGAATGGCTAAATAAAAGTACCAACAACTGCTGGGTTTTGGGATGCCTCATGCTATATGTATCTGACTAGTAAGCACTACAACTACAACGGAATGGTTATTTAAAACTGCCCACTGCTTATTATATCATGATGACTCATGCTATCTATATCTGACTAGTAATTGCCACAACTATAACGAAATGAATAAAACTGCCAACTGTGTGAGTTCCTCGGTTGACTTCCTCGGTTGGTATCGAGGGGGAATACCAGGATGGGTATGTTTGGTGTTAGAATCAGGTTGGATCCGAGTAGGTCTTTCTTATCCCTATCTGATATCCGCTAGTTGTATTGAGTCTCTATAGGTTGTTTAGTGCATGTTGCGCTGCCGCTTCAGTCCACCATACCTATGTAGGCGAGGACCGCCGAATTCTAGTCTCGCCGTGTACTGGCCTCAGTACTGACCGCTCTCTTTTTCCTTTGCCCCTTTGTCGGCACCCCTTTTGTTTAAGCGGGTTTTGAGATCGATGTCGTTAGTAGGGTTACCCTTCTGGCTTGGCCTGGGCAGGGTTATGAACGCCATTGGTCATTCTTCAGGGCTCTTAGCCCAATTTGCATCTTGTCCGTACTCGGACGCTGTATTGTTTTAAAGGTGATTTGGATCTTTCTCTTGTATATCTGTATTCTTGACTCTTTGAGTCGTTTATATATATATATATATATATCTGTTCGGTGGGTTCCATCATGGACTATTGTGTAATGGTATTACTTCGTTTTCCACCCGCACGAAAGTGCCTGGTGGGCACCTTTGAATCGTTTCTATGCGGGTTTGGCGAGAATCGCTGAAACTTGCATAGGGTCGATTCTGAGGGTGTTACAACACTCCACTCACAAAAATCTCTTCAATTCCCAACACTCAAAATTGCTAATAAATTTCCACCAAATTTAATGCAAACTCTCATTAAATAAAACTCCTTTTATTTATTCAGAATTTTGTCAATTACTTTAATGACAAACATTCATATAAAACCCCTTGCTAGTATTCCATTTCACATGTAAAAACACTTTCTGCAATTTCCCCCGAAAACCTGTTTCGGTATCTAGTGAAATAAATTCTTGCGCTTGTTATTCTTTCCGGCATGAAACTTTTGCTCCATTTGGATGTCAGTGTCCCTTAAGTGTGCCACCCTACGGTTCGCGAATAATGCGGACATGATCGAGACCCTTCTCCGATCAATAATCAGAAGCGGGACTTGGAGATCCATACTGACTCCCACACATTCAACGATGACTTTCCTGTGATCGTCGGAACCTTTTACGCTAGTATCTTAATCCCTTTGTTTCACAACATATTACATGTCCAAGATTCGATCATCGGTATCTCCATACCTAGTTTTATCTCGTTACTGACATGCACTCTTTTCTTATTCCCGTGATATAACATTCTAGTGATCAAATCACTTGCTTGCAAGCTAACCAATGTGATATCATCAAGAGGGCCCAGAGTATATCTATCCGTCATCGGGATGAACAAATTCCACTCTCGATCCATTAGCCTCAACATAACACTTTAGTAGTTCTGAAGCCATCTTTATAATCACCCAGTTACGGTGTGACGTTTGATGTCATCAAGAAACTCTTCCGGTGTTAGTGATTGACATGATCTCATGGTCTAAGGATTAGGATCACTTCGTAAGTTGTTATAGCAATATAAACTCAATGACTTTGATCGTAATGCTATACTTCGGATGAATGTTCATCACATCATTACAATAATGTTGTGACCTCGTTATTAACAACATCCAATGTCTATGATCAGGAAACTTTGATCATCTTATTAATCAACGAGCTAGTTTATGAGAGAGGCATAACTAGGAACTTTCTGTTTGTTTATTAAACACACATGTATTAACGTTTCCATATTAATACAATTATAGCATGCAAAATAAACATCTATCATATATTTGAAATACACATAATAAACACTTTATTATTGCCTCTCAGGGCATTTTCCCTTTTGTTGCTTGCGTGATGGCCGCAGATACCCTCATGGATATGTTGGAGGATGTTTTTGCTGTCACCGATGGTGACACATTGTTGGAGCACACCCGAAATGCTGCGCTTGTACATCTCATAATTGATGATCATGAAGGCCTTTGATCGGCGAGCTATGCGTTGAGCGTCTGTCGGGTCCTTGGGCAGCTGATTATTTATTAGGTACCAAAGGTATGATTGCGTCAACATTTCTTCAACCGCCATGACCTGCATCAGGCTAACCAACTCGACCTCCGTGCCAAGCTTTTTGGGTCCTTCTTGTCCTACGGGTAATGCAGCCCCCGAGTGCTCTGCTTCTTCGGCTGAGCCTTTTAGGAATTTCCTCTAGATGGAGGGTATGCAGATTTGTTCGAGGAACACTCCTGGTGGCACTCGAGCGCATGTGGAGCCAATGTTTGCGAGTTTGTTGGCCTCCTCATTGCTTTCCCTACCGACGTGCCAAAGCTCGTAGCCGTCAAAGTCTCCTTCGAGTGAATTGTAGAGCGCACAGTATGCGATCATGTTGGCGCTATGGCCGTCGCACTCGTTCATCGTCTGCTGCACGACGAGGTTTGAATCGCCGTAAATGACAAGGCGTGTTGTGCCGCACACCTTAGCCATCCTCATGTCGTGGATGAGGACCTCGTATTCGGCCTCGTTGTTGGAAGCGCGGAATTTCATCCGAAGGACATACTTCATCTTGTCGCCTTGAGGGGACGTCAGTATGACGCCGGCCCCTGCTGATACGTCCATAACGTATCTATAATTTTTTATGGTTTCATGCTAATATTATGCTTTTGACACTTCTTTTTATATAAAGTTCATGAGTTATTTGGACTAACCTACTAATAGTTGCAAAATTGCACAATGTTCTTGTTTTACACTTTGATGTGTATGTATTATCAAGAATAAAAGTGGAACCCTTGTTGGAGTCAAATTAGGATTTTCCAGAAATCTGTCTCAGAACTCTTTTTGAAGATGGTCACGTTTCGGGTCGAATACGGCGTCAAACGGAAAACTCTTCAACTACAAAGTTGTAGGAAATTTTGCGACAAACATTTTGGACATAAAATTTAGCTGATTCCGAGTCTGGACGGGCCTGCTAGGCCAGATTTACTGCAGCCCAAGATGGGGTGACGGGAATCGGAGAAGCTATATAAAGGGAGGAAACCTAATTTGTGGAAGACACCTCCACCCACGAATTTGCAGACACCAAAGCCACGTTTTTGCCTCCCCCATGGATCTCATCTCCATGGGGAGGGCTCCCAAGAAGCCATGAAGGACGGGGCTAAGGGGCAGAGCTCCCCCATGATATCGGCGACGGGGAAGGAGTCTCTCGCGCCGCCGCCGGTGCCGCCGTCCTCTTCACCATCTTCACCGCCATCTCCATCACCTAATCCTCCTAGTATGCAGTGGTTCATCCTCCCACACACCTCTGTACCGTCCTATGTAAACATGGTGTTTGATGCTATAACTTATAATCCTATGATCTATGTCATGTTTGTGTAGTTTCTTTGTTCTTAGATTGAATGGTTAAACGTATTTGGTTCATTAGAGTTGTATGTTGATATGGTACAGTCCTTTGGTGTCCATTATATTTGTGCGCGCATGGATTAAACATCATAAGGTTTATAGTATGTGTAAGAGAAATGGGGAAGTTCTGCCGGAGTGACAGAAACCTAAGGACGAGAACCGGAACGTTGCACGTATGGGAGTAAGAGGACTATTAACTTAAGGCTATGGTTGGGAAAACCTTAATGCATTGTTAGTAGTTACGGATGTTTGCTAACAATCCAATCATATAGTACATGTAATTCCAAGTAGTGAAGCGCATGTATATTTAGCCTCTCCCACATACAAAATTACATCGAAGACAATGAACCCGATTTATTCACCAAATAAACTTGGACAAAGCCACCACAATTACCACCACTATTCCACACTCATGGTTCTGTTAGTTTAGTGTATTTTATTGCTGCAGCAACTAGCTTTACTTTCTAGTTATTTATTATCTTGCAAAGCTTTCTCTAGTACTCGTTTTGTTGCTCTAGTTTTATTTCCTAGATAATGCAAATATTTAGTGTGCGTAGAGTTGTATCAGTGGTTGATAGAACTTGAGAGAATATTTATCCTACATTTAGCTCCTCGTTGGGTTCGACAGTCTTACTTATTGAAAAGGCTACACACGATCCCTATACTTGTGGGATATCACCTGCCTCGGCCTCGCACTTGGAGCCGTCGAAGTGCATCGTCCAGGACTACGACATGTCCGGAGTGTCAGGTAGCTGGAGCTCCATCCAGTGGACGAGGAAGTCAGGTAGGACCTAGGATTTGATGGAGGTACGCCACTCGTAGATGCTGTCTCGAGGAGACAACTCAATGCCCCATAGGGCTACGCGCCCCGTGGCTTCGGGGTTGTTGAGGATGTTCGACAGCGGGGCGTCGTTGAGACTACGATTTGGTGCTCCTGGAAGTAGTGGCTCAGCCGACGCGTCATCATGAATACGCCATAGGCAAGCTTCTGTTAATGAGGGTATCTCTGCTTTGTTGGGGTCAATACCTCGCTGAGGTAGTAGATCGAGCATTAGACCCCATGGGTATTGCCATCTTCGAGTCGTTCGACCACGAGTGTGGTGCTGACCACCTGATGTTTGGCTGCAATGTATAGCAGCAAAGGCTCCCGCTCCTTCAGCGTGACCAGGACAGGTGATGTGGAAAGTAGGCATTTGAGGTCCTCGAACGCATCGTCTGCTTCGGGTGTCCACTCGAATTTGTCTGTCTTGCGTAACAGCTGATAAAAGGGGAGGGATTTCTCACCCATTCGGCTGATGAACCTACTGAGCGCCGCGATTCGTGCGGCTAGCTGCTGGACCCCCTTGAGGTGCTTCGGATTCTCCATGGCTAGTATGGCCCTGATTTTCTTCGGGTTCGCCTCGATGCCCCATTGCGAGATGAAGTACCCAAGTAACTTACCAGGCGAGACGTTGAAGGAACACTTGTCTGGGTTCAGCTTGATCTTGTAGCGATCAAGGTTATCGAACGTCTCGCGGAGATCGTCGATTAGCGTCCTGGACTCCTTGGTCTTGATTACTATGTCGTTGACATAGAACTGGATGTTGCAGCCAATTTGGTTCTTCAGACATGTCTACATGCACCTCTGTTAAGTGGCGCCTGCGTTCTTTAGCCCGAAGGGCATTGTGTTGCAGCAGAACACCCCGAATGGCATGATGAACACCGTTTTCTCCTGATCTTCGACCTTCATTCGATTTTGGTTGTAGCCTGAGTAGGCGTCAAGGAAGGAGAGCTTCTCACATCCTGCAGTGGAGTCGATGATTTGATCGATCCTTGGTAGAGGGAAGTGGTCCTTGGGACAGTGCTTGTTAAGCGACATGAAGTCCACGCCATCCGCAAGATGTACGTGTCCTTTTTGGGGACCAGCACGGTGTTGGCCAGCCACTCGCTTTCTTTGATTTCCTTGATGAGGTTGGCATCGAGGAGTCTGTTGACTTTGATTCCAACAGCCTTGGCTCTTGGTTCGGACAGTCAATGCATCGACTGCTTGACTGGATTCGCATCTAGAAACACATTGAGTGCATGCTCGGCGAATTCCCTAGGAACTCCTGACATGTCCGCAGGACACCAGACGAAAATTTCCCAGCGCTCACGGAGGAATTCGATGAGCGCGCTTTCCTATGCGGGACTCAGGTCGTTGGTTATCAATGCCGTCTTGGAGGCGTCCGTTGGGTGAACCTACACCTTCTTTGTGTTGACTGCGGAGTCGAACGACATGTCGGGTGCGTTTTGCCTGGTGACTGGGGGTGCCCCGTTGTGTGTCACCTCCCTGAGTCTCGTGAGCTCCTCCTACATGCCGAACATTTGAGAGATTCTATTGAAGTATCTTTCGTAGCTGTCTGACCTAGTGAAGCTTCTGGGACGGTGATGACGCCCCTAGGTCCTAGCATCTTCAGTAGCAGGAACACATAGTGCGGTACTGCCAGGAATCTTGCGAATGCCACGTGCCCGAGGATGGCGTGGTACTGTGATGGCCAGTCCACCACTTCGAACTCCAGCCGCTCACGCCTGAAGTTTTCGGGCTTGCCGAAGATGACATCGAACCATATCTTGCCCAAGGGGTATATGCCCTTCCCTAGGAGTATGTCGTGGAACGTCGTGTCTGACTGCTCCAGGCTGCACAGCGGGATCCGCAGCTGCGAGTGTGCTGGCGAACATTAGGTTGATGCTGCTGCTACCGTCCATGAAGATGTGGCTCATCTCGAATCCACCGATCTGGGCCTCGAGCACCAGGGCAAAGTGACCTGGGCGAGGGATCTAGCGTGGGTGATCCGAATGGTTGAACGTGATGCAGGACTCCGAGCCACTGAGGTACTCAGGTATGGCTGGTGGGGAGGTCACGACCAGGTGGACTTGGCAAGTGATCTTCTTCTGCACCTTGTTGGTTGGACGCCCCTTCTCGATCATCGAGGCCCCTTTCGGTGGAGGGTATCCATCTGCACCGTTATTCGGTGCTGGTGCGACCGGCGGCCGCGATGGTCCGCCCGGTGGTGGTGGAGGAGCTCCGTAGGCTACGGCACCTGGAGCAGGTGCGAATCCAGGATTCACTGTCTGGCGCCACATTTGGGTGAGACCCTCGCTGAGTTTCTACAACTCCCGGCAGTCCTTGAGCATGTGGCTGGCCTTTTTCTTACCATCTTGTTTATCTATGTAGAAGTGGATGGTGTAGGGACCAGAAAACTTTCCGTATGTCGAAGGCTCATCGTCGCGGTTGCGACATTGCCACGTTTGCGTGGGTCGTCCGTCGTCGCGGTAGTTGTTGATGCAGTATCCGCTGTTGCGGTTGCCATCGTCGCGGCGATCGGCATATCCAACCGCAACCATGTCGACTCCATCGCGATCGTCGTAGACGCGTGATCTTCTCTTGCTGCGGCGCTTGCGCCTGCGGCCAAAGTCGTCTTCGTCATCCGAATGTGTTTGGTTGACGGAATCCTCGCCATCTACCCAGCGGTTGGTGATGTCCATGAGGTGATCAAGGGTTTTGGGCTTGACACGCCCGAGCTCCTCCTTGAAATCTGGGCGCCTGGCACCGTCCTTGAAGGCATCGATTGCTCTTTCTTCAGAGATGTTTGTGGCGGAGTTCTTGATGTGGTACCAACATAGTATGTATGAGCGGATGGACTCGTTCGTCCACTGGGTGCAGGCCCTCAGCTCTTCGATTGAGGCTGGCCTCTTGCTGGTGCCCTTGAAGTTGCGGATGAAGCTGTACGCCAGCTCTTCCTAGATTCGGATGGAGCCAGAGGGTAGGCTGCTGAGCCAAACCCTGGTTACGCCTGTCAGCTGCAGCTGAAAGCACTGTAAGGCGGTGATCTTGTTCCCGCCGTGGAGCTTGACGGACGGCAGATGATCGTCGAGCCAAGATTTTGGCTCATGTGTACCATAGAACTTCGGGTTGTTCGAAGGTAGCTTGAAGTTTCTCGACATCCGCGATTGCCGAACGAATCTGCTGAAGCATCTAGCTCCACACAGTTCTCCATCGTCCTCCTCCTCTGACTCAGTCGAGCACGCGCGCTTAGCACGTGATTTATCGATCTTGCGCTGGGTGAGCTCACTACGAGCATCATAGTTGTTGCTGCGGTGTCGTAGGCTCCAACAGCATCGGGGTAGGTCATGCTCCTCCTCGTCAGATGAGGGTGTGTGGCTTCAAGTGAACTTGATCGCGGCCTTCTTCTTCGGCTCTGCAGGAGTTTCGTCATGGAGTGCAGCTCCGGCGAGTCTGAGGCCTGCTAGCGAAAACTTGTGCATTGCATTCTTCGGGTCACCCACCGGAGGCGGATTAGACGTGAGGTAGGTGGTGGCCGCCATGATTGTAGCCTACAATGTTTTCAGCATGACATTGCCTTGTGAGTCCATCATCATGAAGGACGTGTCGAGGGCCTTAGTGACCTCACGCCGCATGGCAGAGTCCATGCGCTCCAGGGGAAGCGGTACTTGTTGGCGTTGTTGCCATGTGAAGACGAGCCGCCAACAGCGGAGAGCGCAGCTTGCCGTGTGCTTGACTCTGCGGCTGCCTGCTTATGCTTTTCGAGCTCCTCCTACAGCTTCACCTGCTGATTGTGCCCATCGATCAGGAGCCAGTGGTAGGCCATCGGCGGGTGTAACATCCCAAAAATCATGAATTGTAAAAGCATGCATTGCATTCATATTGTCATAGCATCTAAAGCATGCACAAATATTTTCAAAGTTTGAAACCAAATAAAACCATATTTATGCCCATTTTATTAATCTTATGAGGCATGGTTTTATTTTTATTTTCAAAGGACCAAAGTAAACTTGAGTGGACAAGTGTGTTTGACATCCTTTTGGATGCTTGGATCACACTACAAAAATTTGGAGGTGATTTGAATTCAAAAAGATTTGAAAAAGGGTTTGAAAACCATTCCTAAAAAATCAAACAGAAAAATAAAAGCTAAAGGAAAAAATAAAAACAGGCGCCAGCCTTTCGGCCTAGCACCAGATCCAGCCCAACAGCCCACCCGGTCCATTCCCCCTCTCCCTCTCTCACTCACCCGCTCTCACCCTACCCCGCTGACACTGCCACTGGGCCCTGCGCCAGCTCAGCTCATCTTCCCTAAACCCCGCGCGCAGATGCCGTCGCCGCCCGTTTCCTCCCCCATCACTGTCGCGTTTGATTTGGGCTTAATTGCCATTGCTTCACAACGTAATTCTCTCGCCCTCGCCGGCTACTTAAACCTCTTTGCAACGCGTCCATTTCCCCCTAAACACCCACGCTCAATCGCCGCCAGGCTCCTCGCAATTCAACTCGCACCGCCGCGGACCCGAGCGTCTCCGACGAGCTATTCCGGTGAGTGTCGTGCTCGCCCCCGTCCCTCGTTCATACGATGTTGATCCTCTGGTCTTTGCGCTTCTTCTAACACCACTGGTTCATCCTATACCCCCTAGGTCATCGGCTTCGTCAAGCACCGTGAGCACCCGACGCCATCCCCATCTCCGGCGAGCAATCCTGGTAAGATACGAGCGCCCCTTGCCACCTAATCCAAACCAACTTGTTCTCCTTGTCCTTGTGCACACGTTGATGCCTTTGGCTTGCGCTAGGGTGAACCAGAACATCACCTCCGTCGCTGTTTGCATCAACCCGACGTTTTCCGCAACTCCAACGAGCTCCCACGGTCGCAGCAGCTCGCCCCCGTCCAAGCCGAAGCCACCTTGAGCATCCTCGCATCCTTGCGACGTTGGTAAGCACCGCCACTGCCCCTAGCCCCCTCTAGAATCGCCGGAACACCATCTCCAGTAGCGTCGCCACTTCCAGCACCCATTCGCGCCGCCTATCTGTGGTCGCCTGCGTTGGTACAGTTAGATCTAGATCCTAGGGTTTAGATTAGATCACATATTCGAAACGGTATCAGCAGATCTGGCCGTACATCAGATGCGTCCACGTGTCTCGAAATTAGATTTAAAAATCTGTTTTTGAATCTATTAGAATTGTAAACTTGTAAAATTCATATATTTTGTTTTGTTTATCCAAAAAATGCAAATAATATATCAATGGATTCAGAAAATTAAGCCCGACATTACTATGGGCTTGAATTTGTATTTTTATTCCGGAAAAATGGATTTATTTACAGAACCAATTATATGCCTATTTTGGCTATATAAATTATTTAGAAAATGATTTTAAAGCAAATTTGAGTTTGTTTGGACTTTAGATATATCACTTAGTGTTTGGTACTATTTGGTTTGACTTGTTTAGTATAGAAAAATCATTTTCATTGCATTTGCATGCATTCATATTATTTTTTCTTGAATATTTGAATGTGAACACAAGAGCCACCACAGTGGGAATGGCAATGGAAGTCAGCCTGCTAAAAGAGATATCAGTCAGGTTGAGTGCTTCAAATGCAAGAAAATTGGGCACTATGCAAATGAATGCCCAGAAAAGAAAGTTGAAGGAGCCAACAAGCCCAACCCTTTCCAGAAGGGACAAGTAAACCACATCAATGTGGAAGAAATATATGAAGAGTCTGATGCTGTGGCCGGTAAGTTCAAGCTTAATTCCTTTCCAGCACTTGTTCTTTTTTATACCGGCGCATCACATTCATTCATATCAAGAGCATTTGTTGATAAAAATGGACTTACAACTAAAACTATTGGGTGTCCAATAAAAGCAAGCTCTCCTAGTGGAGAGATGATAGTGAACTTTGGATGTCATGATCTAGTGATAGAGTTTGGAAAGTATAAGTTTCCAGTTAGTTTGATAATCCTAGATTCTCAAGGATTGGATGTTATTCTGGGCATGAATTGGGTGACTAAGTATGAAGGAGTATTAGATTGTGCCAATCGTACTGTCACACTCATAACCCCGGATAAGAAATGGATTAGGTTCAAGTCTAACTTTGAGTCTAAAGGGAGTAAGTTAAATTCTCTTAAGGGGGTTAGCATAGATAGTGTGCCAATTGTGAAGGACTATCCGGATGTGTTTCCGGAGTAATTACCAGGAATGCCACCAGATAGAGATGTAGAGTTTCTAATTGACTTACTACCAGGATCTGGACCAATAGCAAAGAGACCCTACAAGATGTCAGTTGATGAGTTGAAAGAACTCAAGAAACATCTTGGAGAATAGTTGCAGAAAGGATTTATTCAACCAAGTTCTTCGTCTTGGGGTGCACCAGTTCTCTTTGTTGAGAAGAAGGATAGAAGTCAAAGGTTATGCATAGACTATCGCTCACTCAATGAGGTGACTATAAAGAACAAGTACCCTTTGCCTAGAATCAATGATCTATTTGATCAGCTAGAAGGAGCCCGTGTGTTCTCAAATATTGATCTCCGATCAGGCTACTTTCAGCTAAAGATTAGAGAGAAAGACATACCTAAGACTACTTTTACCACTAGGTATGGATTGTATGAGTATACCGTGATGCCATTTGGATTGACAAATGCACCATCTTATTCCATGACCATGATGAACAAAGTGTTCATGGAGTTTCTTGACAAGTTTGTTGTCGTATTCATCGATGATATTTTGATCTATTCCAAGAGCAAAGAAGAGCATGAAGAACATTTGTGTTTGATACTTGAGAAGCTCAGGGAGCACAAGCTGTATGCCAAGTTCAGCAAGTGTGAATTCTGGTTGAATGAAGTTGGATTTCTTGGACATATTGTGTCAGGAGATGGTATAGTTGTCGATCCCGCAAAGGTGTCAGCTGTAACTAAGTGGGAATCTCCCAAGTCGGTGAAAGAAGTACGTAGTTTCCTAGGCTTGGCAGGATACTATAGAAGGTTCATTGAGAATTTATCAAAAGTAGCTAAGCCCATGACGAAGTTACTTAAGAAAGATAAAAAGTTTGATTGGACTAAAGGATGTGAAGTCAGTTTCCAGGAATTGAAGAAGTGACTAGTGTCAGCACCAGTCTTATGTCTGCCAGATTTGGAGAAGGATTTCCAAGTCTATTGTGATGCATCTCACCAAGGATTGGGTGGAGTTTTGATGCAAGAAGGGAAAGTTGTAGCTTATTCAAGGGTTTCGCAGCATAGTAAATCAAAAAAATTCTACGGATGCGAACGGGAAAGCCAAGATCTAATCTAGGAGATGCAAACAACGAGGGGGAATAGATGAGATCTTCATACCCTTGAAGATTCGCATAGTGGAACGTTCAACGGAACGTGGTTGATGTAGTCGTACTAGCTTCTCCTCCTCGTGATCCGATCCGATCCAACACCACAAGTGGCGATGCCTCCGAGAGATGCACACGTATGGCACCTCGACGTCTCCTCCTTCCTCGGTCCAGCAAGTGGGGTGGAGAGATAGATTGGATCTACAACACGACGGCGTGGTGCAAAGGTGGAGAGTTTCTGCGGCAGGGCTTCGCCTACGCGTAGTCGGGAGAGAGAGAGAGAGAGAGAGAGAGAGAGAGAGAGAGAGAGAGAGAGAGAGAGAGAGAGGAGGGCAGCAGGTAGGAGGCTAGGGTTGAGGAGGTGTGGGGGGAGGGTGCGCCCCTGCCCTCTTTATATAGAGGGCTGGCCGGCTGCCCCTTGCCCCCTCCAAACCCTAGGGTCGGCGGCCACATGGGGTGGAGTGGGGGCAAGTCCCCCCCTTTCTAGAAGCTCTCCCTAGGGTTTCCCCTAGGGCTTGGCCGGATGGGCCTATGGGGCCTTGTGCCCCTAGCCCAATGCGGCCAGGGAACTCCCTCGTAGGCCCACGCCCCCTCCCGACAAGTGGGGCCACGTTGGTCCCACTTCGGAAGGTTTTAGAAGCTTCTGGTACAATACCGAACAATCCAAAACAATTCTGAAATCCAAAAACTGCTTTCCCTTATATGAATCTTATTCTCTAGACCATTCTGGAACCTCTCGCGACGTCCTGGATCTCATCTGAGACTCCGAACAAAAACTCATAAACCAATTATCCATTCTATCCTAGCGTCGAGACACGTTAAGTGTGTGACCCTACGGGTTCAAGAATATGCAGACATGATCTTCTATCAATAATCAACAGCGGGGTCTAGAAACCCATATTGACTCCCACATATTCATTGATGATCATATCGGATGAACCACGATGCCAGGATTCAATTAATCCCATATATATTCCCTTCGTCACGCGATATTTTACTTGCCCGAGATTCGATCGTCGGTATCGGCATACCTAGTTCAATCTCGTTCACGGCAAGTACTTTACTCGTTCCGTAATCCGATATCACTTTGTGATTAACTCCTTAACCACGTGCTTGCAAGTGGTGTTGATATCGATTACCGAGTGGGCCCGAAGTATATCTCTCCGACTTGGGAGGGACAAATCCCATCTCGATACATACAACCCAACAAGTACTTTCCGATCACCTGAGAGACACCTTTATGATCACCCTCTCATAGGATGACGTTTGATGACCTCAAAGCTTTCTTCCGATACCAGGGAGTTGCATTATCTCATGGTCTAAGGAATGCAATATTTGACATAAGAAAAAGCTTCGCAAAGATGAACACGATGACACGATCTAATTGCTCTGCTTGATTTGGGTTTGTCCATCATATCATTCTCCCAATGGTATGATCTCATTATTAATCGACAACTCATGTCTATGGTTAGGAAACATTAACCATCATTAATCAATGAGCTAGTCCATAGAGGCGTACTAGGGACACGACGTTGTTCATAAACCACACAAGTATCAAAGTTTCCGCTTAATACAATTCTAGCATGGAATATAAACTTTATCATGAACAAGAATTATAATAATAACATCTTTATTATTGCCTCTAGGGCATAATTCCAATAGTCTCCCACTTGCACTAGAGTCAATAATCTAGTTTACATCTGGCAACAATCTAACACCCATGGCACTAAGGTGTTGATCATGTTTTGCTCGTGGAAGAGGTTTAGTCAACGGATCTGCGACATTCAGATCCGTATGTACTTTGCTAATCTTCAGATCTCCATCTGTTATATAATCTCGAATTATATGAAACTTGCGGTTGATATGCTTGGTCTTTGGATGATATCTTGGTTCCTTAGCCAGTTCTATGGCGCCAGTGTTGTCACACAATATCTCCAGTGGGTCCAAGGCACTTGGAACCACACCAAGCTCAGTGATGAAGTTCCTGATCCAAACTCCTTCACTTGACGCTTCTGCAGCAGCCATGTATTCCTCTTCTACTGTAGATCCCGCGATCACACTTTGCTTGCAGCTTCTCCAGCTCACAGCTCCTCCATTCAAAATATAAACGTATCATGTCTGAGATTTAGAATCATGCTTGTCGGTGTCGAAACTAGCATCGACGTAACCTTTTACGACGAGCTGTTCATCACCTCCATAGACTAAGAACATTTATTTAGTTCTATTTAAATACTTTAGGATGTTCTTCACGGCTGTCCAGTGTTCCACTCCTGGATCACTTTGGTATTTGCTCGTCAAACTAAGAGCATTGGACACATCCGTTCTAGTACATAGCATGGCATACATGATAGATCCTATGGCCGAGGCATAAGGCACTTTGCTCATAGCTTCTCTATCGTTTACCGTAGCTAGACACTGAGCCCTGCTCAATATCTTACCTGACAACATAGGCACTGAACCTTTCTTTGCCTTATCCATTCTGAACCTTTTCAGAACCTTGTCTAGGTATGTACTTTGGCTTAAAGCTATTAGGTGTCTTTGTCTATCTCTATAGATTTTGATGCCCAATATATAAGCAGCTTCCCCTAGGTCTTTCATTGAAAACATTTGTTCAAATAACTCTTCACATTGTTAAGCATGTCAATGTCATTTCCAATAATCAATATGTCATCCACATATAGTACCAAAAATGTCACTGAGCTCCCACTCACTTTCTTGTAGATACAAGCTTCGTAGCAATTTGGAACAAATCCAAAGCTCTTGATCACTTGATCAAAACGAAGGTTCCAACTCCGAGATGCTTTCTTTAGTCCATAAATGGAACGCTGAAGTTTGCACACCTTATCAGCATCCTTAGGATCGACAAAACCTTCAGGTTGCATCATATATAACTCTTCATCAATGCTGCCATTGAGGAACGCGGTCTCGACATCCATTTGCCATATTTCATAATCATGAAACACAGCAATTGCTAATAAAATCCAAATGGACTTAAACATCGCTACGGGAGAGAAAGTCTCATCGTAGTCAACACCTTGAACTTGTCGAAAACCTTTCGCGACAAGCCGTGCTTTATAGACAGCAACATTACCATCCGCGTCCGTTTTCTTCTTGAAAATCCATTTGCACTCAACGGCCTTTCGGTCGCTAGGAGGGTCCACCAAAGTCCATACTTGGTTTTCGCTCATGGATCCTAATTCGGATTTCATGGCCACTAGCCATTTCTCAGAGTCTGGGCTCATCATCGCTTCCTCATAGTTCGCAGGTTCACTGTTGTCTACCAACAAGACAGTTAAGACAGGGTTGTCGTACCACTCAGGAGGGGCATGAGACCTTGTCGACCTGCGACATTCAGTAGTAGCATCGTCTGAAGCTTCATGATCCTTGTCATTAGCTTCCTCTATTGTTGGTGCAGACGGCACTAGAACAATTTCAGGTGTTGCGCTACTCTCCAACTCAAGAGAAGGTTCAATAACCTCGTCTAGCTCTACTTTCCTCCCACTCACTTCTTTCGAGAGAAACTCCTTCTCAAGAAAGGATCCGTTCTTTGCGACAAACACTTTGCCTTCGGATCTGTGATAGAAGGTATACCCAATAGTTTCCTTAGGGTATCCTATGAAGACGCATTTCTCCGCTTTGGGTTCGAGCTTGTCCGGCATCAACTTCTTGACGTAAGCTTCTCATCCCCAAACTTTAAGGAACGACAACTTAGGTTTAGCACCAAACCACAGTTCATACGGTGTCGTCTCAACGGATTTAGATGGTGCCCTATTTAAAGTGAATGCAGTGGTTTCTAATGCATAACCCCAAAATGATAACGGTAAATCTGTAAGAGACATCATTGATCGCACCATATCTAATAGAGTTCGATTCTGGCGTTCAGACACACCATTGCGCTGTGGTGTTCCGGGTGGCGTGAGTTGCGAAACGATTCCGCTTGCTTTAAGATGTGTGAGAAAATCATAACTCAAATATTCACCTCCACGATCGGATCGCAGAAATTTAATTTTTCTGTTATGATGGTTTTCCACTTCGTTCTGAAATTCTTTGAACTTTTCAAATGTTTTAGATTTATGTTTCATTAAATAGATATACCCATATCTACTTAAGTCATCAGTAAAAGTGAGAAAATAGCGATAACCACCGCGCATCGAAACACTCATTGGTCCGCATACATCGGTATGTATGATTTCCAACAAGTCTGTTGCTCGCTCCATTATTCCGGAGAACGGGGTTTTGATCATCTTGCCCATGAGGCATGGTTCGCACGTGTCAAATGATTCAAAATCAAGAGACTCTAAAAGTCCATCAGAATGGAGTTTCTTCATGCGTTTTACACCAATATGACCTAGACGACAGTGCCATAAATAAGTAGAATTATCACTATCTACTTTGCATCTCTTAGCCTCAATGTTATGGATGTGTGTTTCATTGCTTTCGAGATTCAGAAGAAATAAACCATTCATAGCAGGTGCATGACCATAAAAGATGTTACTCATATAAATAGAACAACCATTATTCTCCGATTTAAATGAATAACTGTCTTGCAATAAACACGATCCAGATATGATGTTCATGCTCAACGCAGGCACATAATAACATTTATTGAGGTTTAAAACTAATCCCGAAGGTAAAACTAAGGAGAGCGTGCCGACGGCCATCACATCAACTCTTGATCCGTTGCCAACGTGCATCGTCACCTCATCCCTTGCTAGCCGCCATCTATTCCGTAGCTCCTATTTCGAGTTACAAATATTAGCAACTGAACCAGTATCAAATACCCAGGCACTAAAATGAGGGCTAGTAAGGAAAACATCAATAACATGTATATCAAATATACCTTTGATGGTGCCAGCCTTCTTCTCCGCTAAGTACTTCGGACAGTTGTGCTTCCAGTGAACCTTGTCCTTGCAATAGAAGCACTCAGTGTCCGGCTTAGGTCCAGACTTGAGCTTCTTCTCTGCAGGGGCAACGCGCTTGCCGCTGCCCTTCTTGAAGGGCTTCTTTGCACCCTTACCTTTCTTAAAGCTGGGGGGCTTGTTGACCATCAACACATGATTATCTTTCTTGATGTCCACCTCCGCAGCTTTCAGCTTAGCGAAGAGCTCGGTGATCGTATCAGTGGAACCAATCTGATTATGAGTCACTACAAAACCTTTGTAGCTAGGAGGGAGTGATTGCAGAACTCTGTCAATCTTGAGCTCCTCTAGAATCTTGCAGTCCAGTTGCTCAAGGCGTTGAGTGTAGCCCGACATCTTAATGGCGTGCTCACTAACGGAACTCCCTTCCTCCATCTTGCAGTTAAAGAATTTCTCAGAGATCTCATATCTCTCAGAACGGGACTGAGTCTGAAACATAGTTTTCAGTTCCTCAAGAATCTCAAAGGGCTCGGGGAACTCCTCAAAACGGTTTTGAAGGTCCGATTCCATAGCAAACAACATGGTGCTCTTAATCACACCATATCATCCTTGCACGACTGATAAACAGCTTTCTCATCAGCCGGCGCATCTACAGTAGGGGCGTCACCTAGCGCTTTCTCAAGGACATAGTCCTTTTGTCCGCCAGATAGAATGATTCTCAGATTGCGGAACCAGTTGGTGAAGTTAGACCCATTGTTCTTAAGCTTTTCTTTCTCAGCAAAAACGTTGAAGTTGAAGTTGGACTTAGCCATTTGATCTACAAAATTTGCAAGTACAGTTTAGACTATGTTCATGATAACTAGTTCAACTTAATCAAATTACTAGATGAACTCCCACTAAATTCAACATCCCTCAAGTTGTTTAGTGAACATGATCCAAATTCACCACACCTAATCCGATCTTCACGAGAAGAGATGTGGTTTCAATGGTGGACAACAAAGTGTCGATCATATCATTCATATGACTCACGCTTAACCTTTCGGTTCGTGTGTTTCGAGGCCATGTCTGTACATGCTAGGCTCGTCAAGTCAAACCCAAGTATTTCCACGTGTGCAAAACTGGCTTGCACCCGTTGTATGTGAACGTAGAGTTCATAGCACCCGATCATCACGTGATGCTTGAACACGACGAACTTTCACAACGGTGAATACATGGGGAGAACACAGTTTTATCTTGATCTTTAAGTGAGGAATCATCTCATAATGCTACTGTTGCGATCTAAGCATAATAAGATACATAAAATGATAAACATCACATGCATATAATTTTATGTGACATGGTATAGCCAATCTCCGCGCAATGATCTCCATCTTGTGCGTGCCAGCATGATCTCCATCACTCCACCATGATTGCCTCCACCACGAATAGCAACTACAACTATTGCTAACTACTTAGCGATAAAGTAAAGCTATTACATGGCGTATAAGAAGTTGACACACAGGTCATACACAATTATAAAGACAACCATATGGCTCCTGCCGATTGTGTACTCATCGACATGCAAGTCGTGAAACATTACAAAACATGATCATTGCATACAACATACACATCACATCTTGGGCCATACCATATCACAGATACACTCCCTGCAAAAACAAGTTAGACGCCTCTACTTTGTTGTTGCATGTTTTACGTGGCTTATGGGAGTAACAAGCTAAGAACGATTCTTACCTACGGAAAGCCACAACGGTGATAGTATGGTTGCCAACATCCGGTGTAAATCCCATGACAACTATAGTGAGAGAAACTGGCATCCACCAGCCGCATGTGTGGAACAAGACACACGTCAAGTGCGGAGCCGGTCTCGCGAACGAGGTCTCATAAAGTTGGCCTGGACCGCTTAGATCTCACTATCCTGCGTCATAAGAAGTACACAAACAATAGGCTTGCAACAGAAAACATCAACGCCCGCAACAAGCATGTTGCGTTCTACTCGTGAAACACATCTACACATAGATCTAGCTCTGATACCACTGAAGGGTTTCGCAGCATAGTAAATCAAAAAAATTCTACGGATGCGAACAGGAAAGCCAAGATCTAATCTAGGAGATGCAAACAACGAGGTGGAATAGATGATATCTTCATAGCCTTGAAGATTCACACAGCGGAACATTCAACGGAACGTGGTTGATGTAGTCGTACTAGCTTCTCCTCCTCGCGATCCGATCTGATCCAACACCGCAAGTGGCGATGCCTCCGAGAGATGCACACGTACGGAACCTCGACGTCTCCTCCTTCCTCGGTCTAGCAAGTGGGGTGGAGAGATAGATTGGATCTACAACACGACGGCGTGGTGCAAAGGTGGAGAGTTTCTGCGGCAGGGCTTCGCCTACGTGCAGTCGGGAGAGAGAGAGAGAGGAGGGCAGCAGATAGGCGGCTAGGGTTGAGGAGGTGTGGGGGGAGGGTGCGCCCCTGCCCTCTTTATATAGAGGGCTGGCCGGCTGCCCCTTGCCCCCCTCCAAACCCTAGGTCCGGCGGCCACATGGGGTGGAGTGGGGGGCAAGTTTCCCCCCACCTTTTCTAGAAGCTCTCCCTAGGGTTTCCCCTAGGGCTTGGCCGGCTGGGCCTATGGGGCCTTGTTCCCCTGGCCCAATGCGGCCAGGGCACTCCCTCATAGGCCCACGCCCCCTCCCAACAAGTGGGGCCACGTTGGTCCCACTCCGTAAGGTTCTAGAAGCTTCTAGTACAATACCAAACAATCCGAAACAATTCTGAAATCCAAAAACTGCTTCCCCTTATATGAATCTTATTCTCCGGACCATTCCGGAACCTCTCGTGACGTCCTGTATCTCATCCGAGACTCCGAACAAAAACTCATAAACCAATTATCCATTCTATCCTAGCATCAAGACACGTTAAGTGTGTGACCCTACGGGTTCGAGAATATGCAGACATGATCTTCTATCAATAATCAACAACGGGGTCTGGAAACCCATATTGACTCCCACATATTCATCGATGATCATATCGGATGAACCACAATGCCAGGATTCAATTAATCCCATATATATATTCCCTTCGTCACGCGATATTTTACTTGCCCGAGATTCGATCGTCGGTATCGGCATACCTAGTTCAATCTCGTTCACAGCAAGTACTTTAATCGTTCCGTAATCCGATATCACTTTGTGATTAACTCCTTAACCACGTGCTTACAAGCGGTGTTGATATCGATTACCGAGTGGGCCCGAAGTATATCTCTCCGACTTGGGAGGGACAAATCCCATCTCGATACATACAACCCAACAAGTACTTTCCGATCACCTGAGAGACACCTTTATGATCACCCTCTCATAGGATGATGTTTGATGACCTCAAAGCTTTCTTACGATACCAGGGAGTTGCATTATCTCATGGTCTAAGGAATACAATATTTGACATAAGAAAAAGCTTCACAAAGATGAACACAATGACACGATCTAATTGCTCTGCTTGATTTGGGTCTGTCCATCATATCATTCTCCCAATGATATGATCTCATTATTAATCGACAACTCATGTCTATGGTTAGGAAACCTTAACCATCATTAATAAATGAGCTAGTCCATAAAGGCGTACTAGGGACACGGCGTTGTTCATAAACCACACAAGTATCAAAGTTTCTGCTTAATACAATTCTAGCATGGAATATAAACTTTATCATGAACAAGAATTATAATAATAACATCTTTATTGTTGCCTCTAGGGCATAATTCCAACACTTATACCTCAAGACAACTCAAAACTCATGAAGTGAATTATCCTACTCATGATTTAGAGTTAGCCTCTGTTGTCCATGCACTCAAAACATGGAGACATTATCTTTTAGGAAAACGTTGTGAAGTGTTCACGGATCACAAGAGTTGGAAATATATCTTCACTCAGAAGGAAATCAATATGAGACAAAGAAGATGGCTTGAACTCATCAAGGACTATGAATTGAGTTTTTAATACCATCCCGGTAAAGCAAATGTTGTAGCGGATGCTTTAAGCCGTAAGGTTTATGTGAATGGCCTTACTAAAGGAGAATTGCCAGATGATCTATGTGCTCAATTCAAAGATCTCAGATTGGAGATAGTGCCCAAAGGATATCTCATGTCATTGGATGTTCAACCCACATTGTTGGACAAGATCAAAGAAGCCCAAAAGTTGGACAAAGAAATTGAAGAGATTAAAGGTAAAATTAGCAAGGGAAAGGCTAAAGGATTCCATGAAGATGAACAAGGTACTTTGTGGTATGGAAAGCATATCTGCATTCCGCAAGATCCGGAACTTCGGAAGTTAATTCTGCAAGAAGCACATAATTCACCATATTCTATTCATCCAGGTAACACCAAAATGTACATGGATGTGAAGGAAAGATTTTGGTGGAACAATCTCAAGAAAGATATTGCATTGTGTGATGTGTGTAGTCGAGTAAAAGTGGAACATCAGAAATCGGCAGGGTTATTACAACCACTAACTATTCCTAATTGGAAGTGGGATAAAATTGGTATGGACTTTATCACCGGACGGCCAATGACCAGATCTGGATATGATTCTATTTGGGTGGTTGTGGATCGCCTAACTAAAGTGGCTCATTTCATACCCTTGAAGACTACCTATACAAGTGCTAAGTTAGCCAAAATCTATATGAACAGTATTGTATGTCTGCATGGATTGCCTAAGAGTATTGTGTCTGATAGAGGAACTCAGTTCACTTCGCATTTTTGGCAACAACTGCATGAGTCATTGGGAACAAGGTTGGAGTTCAGCACAACTTTTCATCCCCAGACTGATGGACAGACAGAAAGGACCAATCAGATTTTAGAGGATATGCTGAGGGCATGTGCTCTAGACTATGGTGCTAGATGGGATGAAAGTCTGCCTTACGCAGAATTCTCTTACAACAACAGCTATCAATCCAGTATTGAGATGGCATCATTTGAATTTCTTTATGGAAGGAAGTGTACTACGCCATTGCTATGGAGTGGTGTAGGAGAAAGAAATTTGTTCGGACCAGAACTGATCAAGGAAGCTGAAGAGAAAGTTAAATTGGTAAAGGACAGATTGAAGATAGCCCAGTCCCGCCAATAGAGCTACGCAGATCCAAAACATAGAGAAATCACCTGAGGTAGGTGATAGAGCTTATCTTAGAGTCTCACCACTTCGTGGTGTGAAGATATTTGGAGTCAAAGGAAAATTGGCACCAAGGTATGTTGGACCATTCAAGATTTTGAGCCGCATAGGAGAAGTGGCTTATGAGATTGAATTACCTGAATCACTGTCAGTTCACAATGTGTTTCATGTGAGTCAGTTGAAGAAATGCCATCCGGAGATGGAAGAAACTTCTTTGAAGGATACTATACCTTTGGAAGAGGTTCACTTGGAGAGTGATCTCACCTATGAGGAGAAACCTATCAAGATTCTTGAGACTGCGGAAAGAGTTACTCGTACTAAGACTATAAAATTCTGCAAAGTATAGTGGAATCATCATATCGAAAAAGAAGCAACTTGGGAAAGAGAAGATGACCTCCGGAAAGATCACCCTCACCTATTTGCTAGCCAATCCAAATCTCGAGGGCGAGATTCACCTTAAGGGGGTTAGATTTGTAACATCCCAAAAATCATGAATTGTAAAAGCATGCATTGCATTCATATTGTCATAGCATCTAAAGCATGCACAAATATTTTCAAAGTTTGAAACCAAATAAAACCATATTTATGCCCATTTTATTAATCTTATGAGGCATGGTTTTATTTTTATTTTCAAAGGACCAAAGTAAACTTGAGTGGACAAGTGTGTTTGACATCCTTTTGGATGCTTGGATCACATTACAAAAATTTGGAGGTGATTTGAATTCAAACAGATTTGAAAAAGGGTTTGAAAACCATTCCTGAAAAATCAAATAGAAAAAGAAAAGCTAAAGGAAAAAATAAAAATAGGCGCCAGCCTTTCGGCCTAGCACCAGATCCAGCCCAACAGCCCACCCGGGCCATTCCCCCTCTCCCTCTCTCTCACCCGCGCTCACCCTACCCCGCTGACACTGCCACTAGGCCATGCGCCAGCTCAGCTCATCTTCCCTAAACCCCGCGCGCAAACGCCGTTGCTGCCCGTTTCCTCCCCCATCACTGCCGCATTTGATTCGGGATTAATTGCCATTGATTCACAGCATAATTCTCTTGCCCTCGTCGGATACTTAAACCTATTTGCACCACGGCCATCCCTCCCCCAAACACCCATGCTCAATCGCCGCCAGGCTGCTCACAATTGAACTCGCACCGCCGCGGACCCGAGCATCTCCGATAAGCTATTCCGGTGAGTGTCATGCTCGCCCCCGTCCCTCATTCATACGATGTTGATCCTCTGGTCTTTGCGCTTCTTCTAACACCATTGGTTCATCCTATAACCCCCTAGGTCGTCAGCTTCGTCAAGCACCGTGAGCACCCGACGCCATCCCCATCTCCGGCGAGCAATCCCGGTAAGATACGAGCGCCCCTTGCCTCCTAATTCAATCCAACTTGTTCTCCTTGTCCTTGTGCACACGTTGATGCCTTTGGCTTGCACTAGGGTGAACCAGAACGTCACCTCCGTTCCCATTTGCATCAACCCGACGCTGTCCGCAACTCCGACGAGCTCTCACGGCCACAGCAGCTCGCCCCTGTCCAAGCCGAAGCCACCTTGAGCATCCTCGCATCCTTGCGACACTGGTAAGCACCGCCACTGCCCCTATCCCCCTCTAGAATCGCCAGAACACCGTCGCCAGTAGCGTCGCTGCTGCCAGCACCCATTCGCGCCGCCTACCTGTGGTCGCATGCGTTGGTACAGTTAGATATAGATCCTAGGGTTTAGATTAGATCACTTATTCGAAACGGTATCAGCAGATCTGGCCATACATCGTCACTTAAATCCTACGGGTCATGTTGATCGATTCGCGCGAAGCAGTACGGGGCAATCAGATGCGTCCACGTGTCTGGAAATTAGATTTAAAAATCTGTTTTTGAATCTATTAGAATTGCAAACTTGTAAAATTCATATCTTTTGTTCTGTTTATCCAAAAAATGCAAATAATATATCAATGGATTCAGAAAATTAAGCCCTACATTACTATGGGCTTGAATTTGTATTTTGCTTCTGGAAAAATGGATTTATTTACAGAACCAATTGTATGCTTATTTTGGCTATATAAATTATTTAGAAAATGATTTTAAAGAAAATTTGAGTTAGTTTAGACTTTAGATAGATCACTTAGTGTTCAGTACTATTTGGTTTGACTTGTTTAGTATAGAAAAATCATTTTCATTGCATTTGCATGCATTCATATTATTTTTTCTTGAATATTTGAATGTGAATTTGGTGCTACCATTTTATGTGTAGATTTTGGTGCTAGTGGTGATTGTGAGTGTGAGGATTGTTGCTACTCCCCCAACTACCAAGGCAAGTGGTGCTTCATATATTTTGTCCTATTATTTTGACTATGCACTAGTGATATTTTGAATAGGGTTGCATGGAATTTTTCTAAGTTATATACCATGCTATGCCTTGGGAAATCCTAGTAGTTGTATTCTTGGTAGAATTTTCTCTAAGTTAAGAAACTTGTTATGTTATCATGCTTAGCCTAGCTAGTAGCAAACAAGGGTGGATTATTCATGCTATGAATTATTTCTAAGTCATTGACTTGTGTTTTTGCTTAATAAAACAACTAAGTGAAAGAATCACCTGGGTGGAACGGTATGATGGTTTGTGTTGAGTGGTTACACAAGGCCCATATCTATGGTTTACCTTGTGTATCACACTTGTGGAAAGCCACCCAGGAACAAATAGATTTGAGATATTTAGTTTTGAGAAGCTTCTAGTGCAACCACATGGCAAAGAGTTCTGGCAACGTCTTGTTCATGTTTTGCATGTTGTAGTTCATCACAAAGTTCATGTAACTTGGTGGTAGTGATTGGAGTACACGGTAAATCCCCAAAGCATTAGGAATCACAATACCCAAGCTTTGAAGTTTGTTTGCGTGCCCAGACATCTTAAGCACATGCTCGCTGACGGAGCTGCCCTCTTCCATCTTGCAGTTAAAGAACTTTTCAGAAGCCTCATAGCTTTCAATTGCCGCATGAGTCTCAAAGATCAATTTGAGATCCTCGACAATATCATATGGGTCTGAATTCTCAAACCTTTTCTGAAGCTCCGATTCTAAACCATACAAGATAGCAAACTGAACTGTGGAGTACTGAGTCTTCCGAGTGAGGTAAACATTCTTTACTTCATCGGCGGCATCAGCTGCAGGTGGGTCACCCAGCGGTGCATCCAGCACATAGGTCAAATTACCAGCTGTGAGGACAATCCTCAAATTGCGGAACCAATCCGCGAAGTTGCTTCCATTGTTTTTCAACTTTTCTTTCTCTAGGAACGCATTAAAATTGATGGTAGGGGCTGCCATTGATCTACAACATATTTGCAATAGTTTAGACTAAGTTTATGACAAATTGAGTTCAAATTAATATTAAAATTAATCTAGGTGAACTCCCACTCAAAACAATATCCCTCACATTGTTTTAGTGATCACACGAACCAAATCCACCACATCAACACCGATCATCACGAGAGTTGATGTAGCTTCAATGGCGAACAATCGACATGTTCATCATATCTACTATATGATTCATGCTTTACCTTTCGGTGATCCGTGTTCCGAGACCATGTCTGTACATTCTAGGCTCGTCAAGATCAAACCTTAGTTTCCGCATGAGCAAATCTGGCTTGCTCACGTTGTATACACTTGCGGAATCTAACACACCCGATCATCACGTGGTGCTTCAAAACAACAAGCTTTAGCAACGGTGCTAACTAAGGGTGAACACTTTATGACTTGAAATTCATGTGCATGAGGGATCATCTTATAATGCTACCGTTGTCTACTAAGCAATACAAGATGCATAAAGGATTAACATCACATGCAATTCATAATATGTGATATGATATGGCCTTTCTTCTTTGTGCTTCCGATCTCCATCTTCTAGCACAAACATGATCTCCATCATCACCGGCATTGCATCAAGGTCAATGACGCTTCTCCATGGTTGTCGTCCACCGGCTTCAACTATTACAACTACTTTGAATAGACACGCGGGTCTTAACATAAATTAAAGACAACCATATGGCTCCAGCCGGTTGCCAACTTACAATAAGGAACATTGCATACATCAAATATAATCACAATCATGGCCATATCACATCACAGCACACCCCTGCAAAACAAAGTTAGACGCCTCTACTTTCTTTGCATGTTTTACGTGGTTTGGGGCTTTCAATAAGTGTCATTCTAACTTACGAACAAGAACCACAACATTGATACTAGTATTGTTAATCACCCGTTGTAAATTGGATCTTAACTATGCTAGGAGAAACAGGCACCCGCAAAGCCACTTATGCAATACAAGTTGCATGTCAAGCGTGGAGCAAGTCTCATGAACGATGTCATGTAAGGTTAGCCCGGGCCGCTTCATCCCAACATCCCGCAAGATGCAAAGTACACAAGAAGCAATCGACAATAAAAGCATCAACGCCCACAATGACCATTGTGTTCTACTCGTGCAACAGATCTACATATAGACACGACTCTAATACCACTGTAGGGTTTCGTAGCATGGAAAACAAAAAATTTCTACCGCATACAAACAAACAAGCCAAGATCTATCTACTAGATTGTAGCAACGAGTCGATGGAATAACTCACCCTTGAAGATTCCAAAGTGTTTAACGAGAGCGGATTCTCGTGGGTGATGTAGTCGTACTCTTCCCGATCTCAAGATCGCGTAGACGATCCTTCCGGCGTTGCGTTCCGGCAGCGCTCCCGCAGTCGGTCACACGTTCGGTACTCGACGAAGACCTTCCTCTCCCTTGTTCCAGCAGGCAGCGGAGGTTGTAGCACTCTCCTCGCGATTCCGGCAGCACAACGGCGTGGTACCGGAAGTAGAGGGGAGATCTCGTAGGGCTTCGCCTTAAGCCGGAGCGAGTATGGTGGAGTATGAGAGAGTCCCTCGACGATCTAGGGTTTAGACACGCCGAGGAGGGGCTAGTGCCGGCGGCTAGGGTTTCACCTAGGCGGCGGTGGCGAGTGCTCTAGGGCCGGCGGCGGCTTGGAGGCGGCGGCGGCTTGGTACTAGGGTTTGGAGGAGAGGATCTTGTGTGTCTCTAGGAGGGAGCCCTGCCCCTCCTTATATAGGAGGAGGGGGGCGGCCGGCCAAGGGGAGGGAGAGGAGTCCCTCCCCAACTCGGCTTGGGTGGGCGCCGCCGGTTGGAGGAGGGAACTCCTCCCCAACTCGGTTTCCCCTTCCTCCTCTTTTTCTCTTTCCAAATTTAGCCGTTTGACTTTTCAAATTAGCTATTTGACTTTTCAAACTAGGATTTGAATTAATCCTTTATTTGGTTCAGCGATGACACTTAGTACATGATGCAATCATACCAACTTGATACAACACATTCATGTACCCTTCCCCTCCGGAGTGCCGGACATTCCGGAACATTCTAGAACATTCCCGATGAAAACACCGGAACCATTCCCCAACTCCGAAACGGGACTTTCCTTATATGAATCTTATTCTCCGGACCATTCCAGATCTCCTCGTGATATCCCGAATCCCATTCGAGACTCCGAACAATATTCGGTCTCTTTCTCATCATTCCATAACTACTCAAACAACGTCAAATCCTTAAGTGTGTCTCCCTACGGTTCGTGAATTATGCGGACATGATCGAGACACTTCTCCGAACAATAACCAATAGAGGAATCTGGAAATTCATATGGCTCCCACATATTTCTACGATTACTTTGCGATCGAATGAACCACTTACATACGATATCAATTTCCCTTTGTCTCACGATAGTTTACTTATCCGAGGTTATGATCGTCGGTATCTCTGCATACCTAGTTCAACCTCGTTACCGATAAGTACTCTTTTCTCGTTCCCGTGATATGTGATCCCTTGTGAGCCAGTCACATGCTTGCAAGCTAATTGGATGACATTTCACCGAGAGGGCCCAGAGTATATCTATCCGTCATATGGATGGAAAAATCCCACTCTTGATCCATGTGTTTCAACCAATACTTTCCGAACACTCAATGCCACCTTTATAGCCACCTAGTTACGGTGTGGTGTTTGATGTCATCAAAGCATCCATCCGGTAAAGGTGATATGCATGATCTCATGGTCGAAGGAATTAGATTACTATGTATCAGAAAGCATATAGCAATTGAACTATTAAAATGACTTGATCTTTATGCTACGCTTATCTATAGGAGTATGTCCATCATATCATTCTCCTAACAATATGATCTTGTTGTTAATAACATCTCAATGTTCATGATAGGGAAACCACAATCATCTATTAACCAACAAGCTAGTATTATATAGAGGCTTTACTAGGGACTTCAAATTAAGTTTACAAATCACACAAGTATTAATGTTTCCTTGTTAATACTATTATAGCATGAATGTAAACATTTATCATAAACACAAAGATATAATAATAACTACATTTATTATTGCCTCTAGGGCATATCTCCAACAATGGTATCACTTGCCAATACAATTCCAAATGTATTGACCCACTATGGCTGTAACTTATGATGTTGCAGGTTACTCTGATTGAGATTATGGTTGTGAGTCTACACTCAACATGCTTGCATGTGGCACATGAAGATGAAGACTTATAGTTATTTACTTTATGCTATGAACTCTTGTACTACCATTTGGGCTATTGAGTTGTAAAAGACTATGTTATCTCTGGAATGACGATGTAATAACGACCTTTGTATATGTGTACTTCATCTTAAACTGTGGATGCTAGCATTTGATCCAAGGACTAGCATTGCAATCACAGGGACACTTACCTTATAAAGGTGGGGTCTTACAGTAGGTCACAGGAGGATTTTATTGCCTTGCACAACTTCCCGTGCTTTTTGCCAGCCTTCGTCATTGAGGTTGATCTGGTCATAGGCGCGATTGCTGCCCTCAGTTGCTCTAGCTGACCTGTTAGCCGGGTTTCCCCGTTTCCCTCATTCTTGATCTAGGGGTTGGGAGGTGGATTGGGAGGGATGGCACACGAACCTAGCGGCGGATCGGTTCCATTGTTGAGGTCACCACGGCGCACAGGTAGCGGTCACGGAGTGGGTCGCTATTGCTGCAGCTCTCAGACCTGGAACCGTAGGTTCCCTCATCCGAAGGGGGACCGCACAGATCGGAGTTGCAGCTGCTGCTGTCATCCGAATTGCCTATCAGCATCGACGTATGCAAGGCGTTGATGGGTGGGGCCCACTAAGTGTGCCTGATGGATGGTAGTGGCACCCACTCTGGGAGGCAGAGGGTGCCGGTCTGCCCCACCTGGAAGCAGAAGCTCCCGAACAGCATCCCGAGCCCGTCGCCTATGGACTCGAAATCTTTCAGGGTGGCCGGTGAGTGGGCGGTGAAGTCGAAGGCGCCGAAGAGGAGGTGAATATCTATCGCCGAGGAATCGTAGATCGCTCCGGATGGAATCGTCACGACCGCACAATCAGCATCCCTGCTTCCCACAGACGGCGACGAGGGTTCGACTCGTCAATGCCCATTATTATGGACTTGGGTTTCGATAAGATGGGGATGCTGGAAGTCGTGGTACGGTTAACAAGAAAGCAACACGGGGACACGAGGTTTACCCAGGTTCAGGCCCCCGGAGGGAAAACCCTACTCCTGCTTGTCTATTCTTGATTACGGCAGAACCGAAGGTTATAGGGTGCGTAGATGCAATCTGGCGTGGAGGTGTGTGTATGAGGTGTTGAGGATCCTTCTCGTCGTACCCTCCTGGCCTTTATATAGATAGGCCAGGTCTCGGGATAGATCGAGTCGGTTACAGATTAGGATTGATACCCTTCGAAATTCTATCTAATATAGACTTGTCCTCCAAGGAGTCGAATTTGCCATGGGCTTGGGCCACCTGAAATCTTCCTGGGCTGCAAATCCCCACGTGAGCCTTCCTTGGGCTGGACCGAGTATACCAATGTTATGCACCCTCAGGGTATATCCATGTCAACTGGGTTGTACAAGGATTTCAACTGCTGATCGTGAACAGAATTAATAGGTCCTCCTCGCCGATTAGGCTCAATTGGGTCTCTCTTGACAATCTCCCCTCATGGGTTCCATTGAATTGGCGACTGCCGAGCAACCGATCAAGGGCTTTTGTGAAAAATACATGAGAATTTGGAGGCACCCTGATTGCGGGTTGTTTCCTTATACCGCTCGCCATATTTTCCCTCATTGTTTATCTAACTTTTCTTGCATTATGTTCTTCACTGTTTCCCCAAAATCCACCGTCAATCCGTGAAGATGGGGACAACTACCCATATGAGAGCATCTCTAGCAGATACAGCATATCGGCCGACCCACAAAATTTTGCTCTGATATCCGGTATCGAAGCCAAAAATGGATGAGGGATACTCCATATGTTTTCCCCTTCTTACCCTGCCCAGAAACTCTTGTCGTCGCCCGCCCCTATCTCCGATTCCGGCCACCTCCGCCGCCGAAAATCACATCATCGATGCACACCTCCATGTTGACCCCCCATCTACCCATGGTCGGCTAATCATGCGGCAATTTGGGTGGAACGGCTGCGCTTCTCCGTGCCACGGTGGGAGCTCTGACTTGTGAGGTCGCATGCCATCGTCGGAGGACGAGGTACACCGGCGCTTCTCCGAGCAGGGACGTGCGCGCGGCGCCCTTGTGTGCACCTGCGTGACCTCGCCTGCATGGACGGGGCTGCCGTTCAGCCCTGCTGCGAACGATGTCGAGCGGGTAGCTCGTGTGCGCTGACGAACACTGGCCCAAAACTCCTTGCGATCATGCCAGTCGTCCGCGAGCCTGATCCCGCGCCTGCTCCCACCACTCCTGCCGACGATTACAACCCGGGCGACGAGAGCGAGGAGCTCTTAGTGAACGAGGCGAAGTTCAACTCCATCTGTACCATGCTTAGCGACATCGTGGACCATGCGAAGCGCCGCCGCCTCGTGCGCGTCGCAGAGAAGCATGATCTTCGCCCTGCCATCCACCTCTCCGCCTGCGAGCACCAGGAGCGGCTCGCACACCACCGACGACAACAACACTGACGACAATGACAAGTAAGCGCACGTCGTTGCCATAGATGCTTCGGTGAGTAGGTACCGCTGGTGGAGCTCCGTAGATGCTAGAGGTTGTAGCCATTCTACCAACATAGATATAGTCAATAGAAGTGAGCATTCACGCCGATACACTCCCCAACTTATTGTCCCTCTCCCAGTGTAGGATCTCAAGAGACATGATTTCAGATACATGCTCTCTTGGACGACTAGGTACGTCGTCATGATGTGGAAGTGAAAAAGCAACAGAATAAGAGAACCTTGGCAATGGTGATAGAGACAAAGGGTGAGTTCAAATGTTCATCTATCGGGCAAAAGAGTCCACGACGTGGTGTTAGAGGTCGGCTCCTCTAACACGTCACAGATGGCGAGCATAAAGAGGAGCATCTGCACAAGCTCGAGAATCGATGGTAGAAACACATTTTATCAACGATAAAACACATATCTAGGGCCAAATTGCAAACCGGGCAGATCTGGGACCACATACCTCTATCTCACGGCACGAGGGAACTATTGAAGCGAAGAAGGATATCAGAAGGAGGGGAAGCGATGGAGGTCAAAACAATGTCATACTATAGATCTAGTTGGACAACGCGGACATAAGAACCAACACCAAACCCCGACCATCCCTCCACCTCGTCGTACATATTTATTCACAAGGAACCCTACGACACTAAACAAGAAAACTAGAGGAACTATGAGATCATAGCCCCTCCTACCCACCGTGGCCGCCGACGATGATAGGGAGAGTCTCTAGAACAACACTATGAGGAGGGAACAAGGAGGAACCTCAAAGGGAGGAAGTCGCCACAATCCACAAGCAAAAATACAACAATAACAACCAAGTCTTTTGTTTCAATCAAGTTGGTGTAGGATATATATGTAACCCAAACGTAAACTAGAGAAAAGTGCAAGTCAAGCAGAAAACAATGAAAACTACAAGTTAAACAAAAACTAGTGAAAAAAGCAAGTAAAAAGAACAAAAAAAGTAAATCAAGGTTCGAGCACATGGATCACTGATTTCAATGCAGCCCTATCAAAACCAAATCTTTAGGGACATTTGATTCTTCATATCCCTTTTAACTGCCTTCTCCTATGTCAACTTTGGTTGTCCTCTATCCCTTTTTGCATTATCAAAACTTATTAGAATCCCACTGTTAACCGATGCTTCTAGTGACCTCTGTTGGACATGGTCAAACCACCTTAATATGTGTTGGATAAATTTCTCTTCAATTGGCGCCACCTCTACCCTCTCGCGTATCTCTTCATTCTTAATCCGGTCTTTTCTTATTGCCCACACATCCACCTTAACATACGCATCTAGACGATACTCATTTGTCGGATGTATTGCTTCTTACAATCCCACAAGCGACAATACAATTGGGCAAAAGACTCACGGACAGTGATAAATTGTCCACTTCATGAGATTTTTTGGGCTGCACTACATGAGATTCTATGATATAATAAGAATAGGAGTAATTGTTTTCCCTAATCCCTAACCAAAACCAAAAGGGTGATAAGAGCATCTCCACTCGTTGGACGAACTCAGGCCGAAAACCGGACTTTTTTTGGCGGACGAAGCAAGTTTTCGGCCTAGGTACGCCGAGCTCCCCACTCGCGTACCCAGGCCGAGTCCCAGGTTCGGCGAAATTCAGTTAAAATCAGCGAAATATGGGCGAATATAGGCAGATTTTATTAAGTAGGGCAAGGGCACACATATTACATCGAATTGAAAACTTGGAAAAGGCCGCCGCCGTGGTCGAGGCCGGACGCCGCAACTACAGGCCGAGGCGGGGGTGTTTGCCGGCCTGGATGTGCTCCATGACGCCGGCGAGAGTTCGCCCTGGAACACTCCAGAAGCGGCGGCGGAAAGCCACATTGTGACGCGGCGGCGGCGAGTCCGGCGGTCCGTCGTGTCGGACGAGTTTCTCGAGGCGCCTGTCCGCGAAGAACTGCCTCCAGAAGACCAGGTTGCCAGGATCCTCGGCGAGATCCGGGTCTTGCATAATGGCGATAGCCACCTGGATCTCTCCGGCGAGGTCCTCTTCGGCCGGCACTGGCGAAACAGGAATCCCGCCGACGCTGAGTTGCCAGCCTAAGGGGAGACGAGTGTCCGGCGGCGCCGTATAGCCCGCCTCGCGGAGGAGCCGGGCTTCCCACGACGGCATCGTACGTCGGCCCTCGGCCATGGCTTCTCGGCGGAGTTGAGGAGGAAGAAAGGTGCGAACGTCCGAAGTTCGTCGGAGTTGGGGGTGGTGTGAGACTGTGAAAAGAGACGCGAGATGTACGTCTTTTATAACGAAGTTCAGCGGCGAGGGCAGGAGGGGTGTAGCGGCGAGGACGGGAAAAAGAAAATGGCGGGAAGGATGGCGACGACTCGGCTTGTGCCGCTGACAGGCTGGTCCACTCGGCCAATTCACTGTGTCCGGCGTCCCAGGGCGTACCCGGGATCCTGAGTTTGGTCTGGATAGTTCGGACCAAAGTTGATCTAAATCCGGCCAAAAAGAAGTTCTTAAATACGCGACTGAGCCGATTTTCGACGTCCGGAAATAATTTTATCGTCCGAATCGACTTGGATATGCGAGTAGAGATGCTCTAACGGTGACGAAGAGCCACTCCTATATTAACCAAAAGGGTCTCTAACCAAAACCACTCCCAAATCGCAAATCGCAAATTCCCGATCTCCCAACGGTCGACGGATGCGTTTCCGTCTCTCCCCTCTCCCACCGATTTTCCATTTCAAAATCACAGAGCCACACCACACGAGAAAGAGAAGAAAAAACACGGAATTCCCGATTCCCCATCTCCTCGCAGGGGCTCGCACTCGATCCGGCTCCAAACCCTTGCCGACGACGGCCGCGCGGGCCCGCCAAACCCCCAAATCGTTCCCCGTCGTCCTACCATGCGACGAGACGACGCCGGCGGCGGCGGATTCCACGAGCTGTTCGACTCCGTGCGCCGCTCCATCTCTTTCCGCCCGGGCGCGGCCCTCGACGAGCCCGCTTCCTCCTCCGGCCCTGGTGGCACCGGCGGGGGGTTCAGGGAGCGGATCAGCACTCGCCTCCGCAAGTCCCGGGGAATGGGGCTGCTTGGGATGGCCTCCAAGTGCCCCTCGCCCCCGCGCCGCTGCCGCCTCCCACCGCCCCCGTCGCAGTCTCAATCGCCTCAGCCGCCGCCATCCGCCGCGTGTGCCGCCCCCGAAGGAGGTGCCGCCGTGAAAGGGTTAGGAGGAGAGGAGAACCCGCCGATCCGGTGGCGGAAGGGCGATCTCATAGGTAGCGGCGCGTTCGGACAGGTCTACCTCGGCATGGACCTAGACTCCGGCGAGCTGCTCGCCGTCAAGCAGGTTGGCATGCTTCGGCGACGAAGATAGTATTCACGGTTTCGAGTTTAGGGGCGATTTTGTGTCACCATTTGATCTTCTGTTCATTTTCTTGTTACAGGTTTTGATTGGAACCAGCATTGCTACGAGGGATAAGGCCCAAGTGAGTACCTTTCTCCTTCGCTCTAGCAGCTTGTTGTTTTGGTAGTTTTCTTTGGCAATTGTGCAAATCTGACGCTATTTGACTCCAATGTGCTTATCATGGGAATGTTTTGATCAGGCTAATGTAAGGGAACTTGAGGACGAAGTGAAGCTACTCAAGAACCTCTCACACCCCAACATTGTTGTGAGTATACACTAGATTGTGCTGCAAGTCTTGCTCTTCTTTTCAGTTATGATGTTTGACCCATCTGGTTGGTCTGAGCAGCGATATATTGGGACGGTGCGGGAGGAAGACTCACTAAATATTCTGCTAGAGTTTGTGCCAGGAGGGTCAATCCAGTCACTCCTCGGGAGGCTTGGAGCATTTCCTGAGGCTGTAAGTATTGTTTGTCTTGTTCGTTCTTTTACTTCCATGAGTTGATCACTGAAGAGTTGTTTTGACTCAATGCATTTGTTTATCAGGTTATCAGAAAGTACACTAAGCAGATTTTGCATGGGCTGGAGTATTTGCATAGTAATGGAATCATACATAGGGATATAAAGGCATGAACATTGATCTAATATCTGAATTTTGTTTGAATAAAGCCTTCTCTTCCTTTTGTTTTAACCTAAGATTCTTTTGGTATTTTCATAATTCAGGGAGCAAATATTTTAGTTGACAACAAAGGATGCATTAAATTAGCTGATTTTGGAGCTTCAAAGCAGGTTGAGAAGTTGGTAAGTGGATAAATTACTTCTGTTCAATATGTTTTGACATGGTGCAGGCGATTTTTTTTTTTTGTGATTTTGCCATGCATTATATTGCTATGCAATTCACGGTTCACTTTTACGTAGTGAAGGCTTGGGATGTGTCCAATTGCATTAATACATTTTTGTTCATCAATGCAAGTGAAGACAATCCCTACCGACGTTCTTCATTTATTTATCCATGCCCTTCCTTTCACATCAATAATTTTGTGATCGCTTGTTTTGTGTTAGGCCACTGCTGCAAAGACAATGAAAGGGACACCTTATTGGATGGCCCCAGAAGTAATTGTTGGGAGTGGGCATGACTTGTAAGTTAATAACCTCTTTCGTTCTTGTCATTCTTGTTAATTGCTTATGCTTGCCTTGCTGGGTTTGAGTGGGGCAGGTAGGTGACTCTCACCTCTCTGTTTGGGCATTTTGTTATGGCTGGGCAGCAACAATGTAATGCACAAATTCACAACGTGTCATAAATACAAAGCTAATCCCTCTTTTAAGTTCTTAGAGTGAACCTCAGGATAGTCTCAACCAAGAAATAAGCAAAGGAATATGCAGCAATAGTTCCAATTGACACCGTAATTTACACGGAAAACCTCCTTTAGTTGCGAGGTCCACTGTAGGGAGTCTTATGGAACCTCTGAGCTCTAAGGGTGCATCGAAGTATCAATAATATTAACAGCACGCTACAAGTTTGATACAATAGCAAGAACAGTAAAGTGAGCAGACAAGAGCTAGCACTTTTAGCTAAAACTGAGCGATTGCAGTCTGCCCCCTTCAAGGTTCAGTTTACATTAAGCGCCCAGAGATCGAAATGACGTCAAACAGGGCGGTGACATAGACCAATAACTTCATAAAAAACTGATAGTTTCAGCTATTCTGGACAGTAACAAATTGACAATTTCAGCTAATCTGGACGTCATTTGACCTTGAGCTTCTCAAAAGAATGTGCACTGCTGAATCTTCTGCTAACTCCCCTTCAAGTCTGGCGCTCATAACCAAATCGTCAATCTAACTACATAAATCTAGCTGCTAGAAGTGTATAATTGAGAAAAATGGAGTTCTCCAACACAGTTTGCGTCTCTGAGCAAAGGCGTGATGAAGATTGTACGTGACTCGCCGTTCTGGACGCATTTCTTCTCCTCTTATCTTCTCTCTTACATCTTCTTGGCTATACTATTAGTTATCGTGCTCACACAACTGGATGCTCTCACTCGCCTTCCATGTTGAACGCAAGGGTCTAGGATATTGTTGCTTCCCTTTCTCTCCCTTTCAATTAAGTTCCCCTTCAACAGTTGGTTTGCTTAATGATGAAGGATGGGGCCCACACTTTTTCAGGAAATAAGAATAATAATTGATCTTCTGAGCTAAGGGATCAGTCACTACAAGGCTAATTTTATGATACGGTTACCAAACTTGAAATGTATCTAGGAACACTGAAGCAGAAAATTGCTTTATTACAGAATTTGGTTATTTTTCAGTTAATACTGAAGTCGTCATCAACATTAATTTGTTATGTTCAGTGATTTGCGGCAAGCTGATACTCTATGGCAATGCAAGAACACCATCTCTTGAAACTCAATCTGTTGGAATCTGAGTTGATGGTAGTATTTCCTAGTAGAGTCTAGAGGAATATAGTGAGATAGAATCTACGGGACTAACTGGGGGCCACCCCACTCCTTGCTTCGCCTCCTCTAGGACCTGGGTGGGGGTGGGGTTGTAACCCTAACCACCACCCCCGAGGCCACTGCCGGACAAAGCCGGGCAACGCCGTGAAGGAGGCGGCGGGGATTTGCTCTCTCTTGGATCTCAGCGTGGCAGTATGGAGGAAGGCCGACATGCTGGGGACCGAGGGTCGTTGCCGGTGGTGCTGGAATCCCCTCCCTGACCCGCAGTGGCATCTGGCTGCTCCTCCTGCGCGTCTCCTCGACGCGACCCCCACCGTCGTCACCTTCTCCCTCGCCGTCAGGTCAGTTTGTTGACGGCTACACCTCGTAGGATCCTCTGCGCGGGAACCGGCAGATCTGGGCCGGCGGCTGCCACCACGCCAGGGGGCGTGATGTGCAGCACTGCGGCAGGAGGGTGTCCGTGGTGTTGTGTGTGTCCGGCGCACGTAGTGTGCAGCAGCGGGTCAGATCTAGCGGCGGGGGATGGCTGACGGCCGTGCTCTTGTGAAGGCATCATGTGGGTACCCCTGTTCTGGTTCTTCCAGATCTGGGGCGGGCTCCCCTGGTCATGGTGTGTGTTTGTGTGGTCAATGGAGTTGGCCTTCGAGGGTCTGGCGGCGGTGCTTCACGTGGATGGTGGCCTGGAGTAGGTCCAAGTGACTATCCCCATCCTGAAATTTTCCCTGAGAATCTACACAAACTATGTGTTCAAACTATTTCTCAAACTAATCTATAATTTCTTCCATTGCAGTTCAGCAGATATATGGAGCGTCGGATGCACCGTAATTGAAATGGTGACCGGTAAAACTCCATGGAATCAGGAAATTCAGGAGGTCAGTTTCAGTACCAGTGTGCCCTAAGAAAGTCATTTGCTTGCTCTTAACAATCATCAAAACTTTTCAGGTTTCTCTTCTGTATTATGTTGGGATGACGAAGTCACACCCACCAATACCAGATCATCTTTCTCCAGAAGCCAAGGATTTTCTGTTAAAATGCTTGCAAAAGTATGGCTATGATCACACTTTCGAATTTATTTTATAAAAGATGGGTATGGCTGCATGATCCTGAAAATGGATGCTATTAAATGGGCCTGAACATGTTTTATTTTCTGACTAATACTTGGTGCACTCAGGAAAGATGGAGTTGTGCAATCTAGTAAGAAAACAAAATGCAAAATAGTTGTGTATGTTAACTACAATATATATAGGTTATCTGGATATGGATGAACATGAATTCTCTTAAGCTCTATCTGCATTTGTACATACAAGTAAAACTACCTCTGTTCTTCACATAGCATCTTCCTCTTGACTCTGTCCATGCATTTAAATGGTCAAATGAAAATGACATGCAGATACATTGTCAAAGTTACTATCATTATCTTGTACTTGTAGAATTTTCTCACCAGGGTACAAATGCATAGTTAAAATTGTACATTTGAGATTGTGATGGTCAAAGGCCACAACCACAACTATTAGAGAATGATACATGGTAAATTTATTAGCATGGTAATTCTTGTGATATCTTACTGTGCAGTTAGCCAGGTTATGTACATACAGTTTAGTGTTCATGTAAATTTAAATATATTACGACCTCTGATCAGATTTAATTGTTGCAGGTTTAGGCAAAGTTTTTCCTAAACCTGCAACAATTAAATCGGATTGGAGGGATTATATTGTTTTTGTATTTTAGAACATCTGAAAATTAACTTTACTAAACTCCAGATCTGAAATTATAACCAGTGTTTGGGTTGTGAAATTTCTACTTTCCTTCTTACTGCATGGTTGGTCATTTGCGACGCTGCTATGTGTATGCATGGTCCAATTAACATCTGCTTGTATATGTCATTTGCTATGAGTGGTTAGCTTACCCAGAAATGAGCAGTACCAAATTGCACATTTTTCCTACAACTGGGAATAATATTTACTAAATGTCCCTCCATTGCCTTGACCATACTGTTTCTTCTTCCAGGGAACCAGAATTGAGATCCGCTGCATCTGACTTGTTGCGGGTACGTTTACATGGACTTCGAAATTATATTATACTAGCTCTTATAATAGTGTGGCTCTAACAATAATATTATACTTTGTAAAGAGTAACGCCTTGGGCTGAGTGCACTCACTGGGTGCTGATGCCGGAGGCAATGAATCTTTTCTTTACAAAAAGAGTAATGTCTTGAACTTTTCTTCCAGCATCCGTTTGTTACAGGAGGACTGGAGGATCATTGTCAGCTCAGTCATGCTGTGCAAAAGGTTGGTTACCACTGGTATTGTTTTTACTCACTTGCATGGCCAAAAATTGTGAATCTAAAGAATACTATGCTGGCAGGAAACCTCCACCAACAAACTTTGTACAAATGATATGCCGACAGGTGCCTTGTAAGTTCTGTAGTCTCGAGCCATGTACATTGTGTCCAACTTCAGTTTAGGCTGAGCAAATTTGTTTATTTGTAGGGGCTTGAATCATTCCGCCAACATTTCCACCATGAACTCTTACAAGTCATCAGACACGATATCACTATGGGATCGACAGTGTGGTGATGACATGTGTCAGCTTGGCGATAAGGATGACTTCGTGATGATTGGATCGGTAAGAATTTGTGGTTTACCCTGAAGCACCTTAGCTTGTACAAGTTGAAAATTGAGAATTTGTGGTTTACCCTTTGGTGACATCCTTACACGGTGTGGTCTTTTGTCAATTTCAGAGCTTCAATCCCATGTCTGAACCATTTGATGGTTGGGAAGGTGTAGAACAAATATGTAGTCAATCAAGGGACTTTGACGGATTAGCAAATCATGCAGAGAGTAACATTTCTGAAAATGATTTTACTTTCCCTTGTGAGGGAATCTCTGAAGAGGATGACGAAGTTACAGAATCAAAAATAAAGGATTTTCTGGACGAAAAGGTACTTTCATGCTTGAAGCAGTGCAAAGTCGTCCCTTTTGGTTGTTCTTATTTGATTATTCTTTGTTTCTATGCGTCTTAGGCAATAGATATGAAGAAACTGCAGTCACCTTTATATGAGTTCTACAACACAGTGAATGCGGGATTTTCTGAAGGTATTAGCGATGCTTCCAGAGCAAACATCATAACTAGTACCCAATTGTTGCCCCCTCTAGGAAGGTCACCTCCAATTAAGATGGACGGAGGTGCAGCAGTAAAACCAGCTTGCGATAATCTGTGTAATGCCAGTCCCAAGAGTTGCATGAGGACTTCCTCAAGAAGCAGCATAATGGAAAGTGGTCGGATTTTGAGAGAAATAGCTTCTCCCCAACTCAATAAGGTTGAGGACAAGGTCTATGATATTCAAGACAACCCGAGGTTTGTTTGAAGCACTCGATTTAGACCGCTAATACTCGTGCAGCAAAAACATGAATTTACTGTATTTCAGAATTCACTTTTGTTCAATTTCAATCTAGCCAATATGTGATTTGATGTCTGTGACAGCATTAGCTCGGAAAGGCAGAGGAAATGGAAAGAAGAGTTGGACCAGGAACTCGAGATAAATAGAGGTAAATGAACTTTCCCAATCTATATTTGCATGAATCACCGCTTGTTTTTCTTTGCTCCTCCTGCTCATTCATTTATTTTTTCTCCAGTGATGAGGTCAGGTGGCTATGGTAAAGCGCCATCCCCCAAGAGCCGAGGCATGACCAGAAAACGGGATCGTAGCCCTGTCTATTGACTATACATTGAGGATATCATCCAGCAGGGGACAAACTAACCGCGGTGTCGTCAATTGGTGGCCGTTCGTGTGATCTTGTGAATTTTCGAGCTGCCAAACCCCTTAGGTCAAGTTTGAGTCACTTCAAACTTCTGAGCGAGCTGGGGAATGCCATGATCTGAATGGCTGACGTCCAGTTCTATGTATTGCACATTTCGGTTTTGGAGGCATAGTGTGCTATGGTTTATGTTAAGAACAAACTATTGTACAACATCTATTCTCCTTTTCATTTTGTAAACAAGCACATGTAGAAAGCGAAATAACGCAGGTGATGGAAAGTTTCCGCCTCTGTTGCCGCAAAAGTTAATCTGTATACATGCTATCTATTGCTAGAAAATGGACATATGCTACTAGAAAATCGAAATCAGGAACAGGAACAGGTCGAGAGTCACGAATTTCCAAAAGGAATTCTTGATCGGCACTGTATCTTTGACGGCGGGCAAATGTACCTTTCAATTAGATTTACAAGGTTCAAAAAATCTTATTTTTTCTGGATGTATTTAATGATCCTTACGTGTCAAATCATAAAATGTATAGATTTTTCTAGACGTCTTTTAGCATGTAGGTCTGGTGAACTTACATGTGTTTCATGAAAAAGCTAAGGGCATCTCACTAGCATTCCCAGTAGGACCAAATTCGTCCGGCCGCGTTCTCAGATGTTCAATTTTTATTGGATTTGACCCATTTTACATCCGGGATTAGATTTCTAGGCTAAACACGGGGTGTCGGGCGTCTAAAAACATCGAATGATGTGAAATTGGCGGAAAAAAAACCCTGAGTTGGTGGCCCTATACTGTCAGCATGTGAAATCTAGCCTCGGCTCCCGCGATGTACTGTCGGCCAACGATCTCCTGTCCCATCGGCCACGCGTAGCCGTAATGACGCGCCACCGCCGGCCTGCCTTCCCGCCGTTTTCACTTTTTCCGCCCATGCCGCTACACCCCTCCCGCCTTTGCCGCCATTTCCTCGTTCGGCTATAAATGTCGGCGTTCGCCGTCTCCTAGAGCACACAGCCTCCTCACCTCCATTCCCCAACCAACAAGTTTCCCTGGCGACGAGAAGAAGAGTTTGGCGGCAGCGATAGCGGAGCACTATCCCGGCAACCCTGCAGTGGCTAACGGCTTAGGCCGACGCTCTCTGCAGTCGTGGGAGGCACGACTGCTCCACAACTTCCACTACCCAGCGCCGTCGGACTTCCGGTGCCCGCCGACCTGGAAGCTCAGGGGCGGGCGGCGTGCCCGTGCTTCCGGTGCCGAAGGGGCACGAGCTCGTTGAGGAGATCAAGGCGGCCATCACAGCCATGGAAGATCCGGAGCTCGCCGAGGACCCGGGCAACCTCGCCTACTGGATAACTTCTTCGTCGAGCACCGGAACCAGCAACTGGCCACCCATGAGGAAGGAGACCCCCCGCCTCCGCGGAACAACGCCGCAGGACGACGTCGGTGGTGGAGCGCACTAGGCCGCACGCTCGCCGCTGTCCTTGAGCATATCATCACCGGGGATAGCCCGAGGTTGGGCTATCCTCCGCGCTCACCACCGCCGGCCGCCCGACGTTGTGCGTCCACCGAGAAGGATGGGCGGTGTTACTTCATCCTCGACGTCGGCATCGCGCTCATCCGGCTCGCCGCTAGCACAGTCGCCACGCGCCACGGTGCCACTCCGTTCGGTGAAGCGGGAGGTGGAGTCGCCTGTGTGCTCGCCGCCACGGACACGCTCTCGCTGTCTCGTCATCAACGAACGTCATGCGTCGTCGCTGCTGAGTGGCCACCTTCGGCTAGCGAGGCCCAAGCTGCGCACGCCGAAGGCCAAGCTGGCGGTTCCTATCGACGAGGACGCCTTCGTATTGAAGATGGCGCTTGAGCCCTCCCTCAACTTCGTGTCACCGATGCAGGCCCCCAGCGTGTGCGCCTCGTCTAGGGCGGACTAGGAGCGGTAGGAGGCCAAACGCCTCCGGCGTCTGCAGGCTAGTGCAGCTCTTGGCCACCGCGGCCAACGAGCGACGACGATGGACCCAGAACGCCGACTACACCTCTACCGCCACTTAGGCATGTGATCGGCGCGCCCCGTCGACATCGACATCTACATTGGCTAGTTTAGTTATTTCGATGTTTTTTAAAGTTTTCTTAGCCTAATGCAGTCAAAATTTAGATATATGTCTGAATTTAACATAATATGTACAAACTCACCTATATTATAATAAATCGTCTGTATTCTTCTAAATTTCGTCGTGTTTGTTCAGAATTTGGCCAAAGCCGGGAACTCGGCCTGGAAACATAAGTGATAAACTGGTTGTTTTCAGGCCGAATGTTATATCCATCTGGCGCTAAATAGTGTTAGAATTGGGCCTGAAACATCGAACGAGTGAAGATGCTCTAAACTATGTTATATTTCAAACACAGGGAGTATCTTACAAGCATGCACAACGTACTATTTATTTTGAATTTTTACACACTAGTAATTGTGTACGCGCAACGCACATGTTTCTCTTTTTACTATTTGTACCACGCATTTATTTTTCTGCAAAACACATCATGAGCATAGAATGAATGGAAACCATGATCAAAATGAGACTACAATCTTCTATGTAGAGCAAAAAAGGCCTATACTTTATTACAACAACAAAATACATACAAAAGCACACATCGCACGCCCACAACTCTGCTTCTTAAAAATATCGCTTAACTATTATAATTTACAATTACATGAAATGACTTCACCTCTACATAGAAAAAGATCCAGATTTCTTTTGTAGCTAGAATTAGTACGCCTCGGCTCATCCAAATCTTGTTCACCTAAGAAACTTTATGCATTCTCTTGAATCAATTCAGCTTCATCAAAACATAGCATTTGTAGCAAAATAGTTATCTCTTACATCAGAGAAGTTATTAGTTGACATGAGAACTGCACCTAATGTTGTGAGAAAATAGGAAAAACTTATCTAAATGGAAGCCTACAAAACAACCCGGGAAAAGGGTCTGGGGGTATATTCAGTAAAATATTATTGCATGACGAACATGTTGGCTCTGCCAAGTCAAAACATGATATGCATCTCATATAAAAAAAGACGGTTCTATCATATTATAAATACTAAACAAAAGAAATATGATCTGCTTCATATTGACGCAAGCATAAAAGAAAACAAAGGCAGCACCATGTCCTCGCATGGAGCAATGCCGTCCCTGTATTTTACATTACAGGCTTTGTGTTTTCTTGCACAAGAAAAAGTTGCAGTCTTGTGCCCGATGAGTGATGCCATGGTGGCTTTGGATAGAATCTTCCATGCAAACACACAACTCTTGGAATAAACACTCTCTTGCTAGTGGGCAAAATGTGTTCATGGATCTGTCTTTTCTCAGTCTGCAAGTCGTAGTATGTTATGCTGGCTATCTATTGTATAACAGTATTCCTTTTTGTCCGTCTGCTGATTATATTTTTGCGTCAAGTTGCAACATGAAGCTCATCAAGAATCATGGATCTCAGTTGACAACAAATCTATATAAGAATTTTATAGTGGACAAAAAAAAGAGAAATCGGCAATCAATGAAGTGAGATCACGTACTCACCTACTCTCAAACTTCCTAGTCTGCATTTGCATCAGACACCTGAAACTTATACGGCTGGTGGCTATTATGAAAACACATACACGTCAGTTGGGTAGACTGGAGGGCGCTTCTTTATGATATCCAGCAACAATTGCTACTTCTTGTGAAGGTTGGAAAACATTTGAACATAAACCCCGGCCAACAACTCTGCAAGCTCTAATCCTCTCGGGCATATTTAATGGCTTGCCAAATCTGCACGAAAATGAGTTCATAGTTTAAAATGGTCATATATGAAAAGACATTGCACATATTGACCTTTCTATGGTGGTAATATTATATCTTTTCTCACATTGTTCCTATGTTCAGTCTCTTCAGCATCGCCCATCTAGCCATTGCCCTGAACACATTTTCCGAACCTGGAGATGAGATCCTTTGTTGTTCCCAATTATCGATCTCATCAACCGGCCTGTACTTGGTTGAATCGTCAATGATGGGCGACCGACGACTCAACAAGTTATCGCCTAAAAGTTTTTAACTGATTATTCTATTCAAACATATATCCAAAAAACCATTGAAATATTGCGCACCTCAATCAAAATAAGGCTTCCTTCAGTTATAGCCATTTACCTGGCGATGCGATCTGCTTTTTACAGTGTATACAACAAGAGTATCGTTGCCATCTATCCGAAAACTGCAGATTCCATAAGCCTGATCCTAGACAACTCAATATGAAAACATTGGACCTCAGCTGACAACAAATCTAAATAAGAATTTCACAGTGGATAAAATTAAAGCTATGATGGTAATCAGCAAAATGAGATCTCGTAGTCACCTTCTCCTATACTTCCTAGTTTATGCATTTGTAGCAGATTGCATTAGATATCTGAAACTTAAACGTATGTGACGGGTGGTCGATGGAGACGGGGCACGGTGTTGCATGTACCTCGCAGACGTAGGGGCGATGAAGGTGCGTGATGACACAGAGATGCCCTAGTGCGCTTCACGCCGGGATGTGTCGTCGGCATTGACTCACGCAGGGCAGTCCATGGGTTCGCAAAGCGCAGGGCGGCCTCCACGCGCGCGAGGTCAGGGCGGCCGCGGTGTGTAGGAGAGTAGGGCATGGGATGGTGGCCGCGGAGACGGAGGGATCCGTCGATTGCGGGGTTGCCGCTCGCCGCAGGACCGTGGGACAACGGAGGGATGTGGGAGGAGGGCGTTGGTAGCAGGGCAGACGCGAGGGAGGAGAGAATGCGCCTTCCGGAACACGTATCGGCAGAGAAAATTTCCGACAGGGTAGATGGTAATTGCTAATTGCACACAGATAGGGGATTAGGTAAATCCTGATTGTTAGATCTAATCAAGGGAGCTGTTCGGATGATACTGGTTGGCCCGTGTACATTTAGTGGGGTGGCTATAAGAAAGAAAATGTTTGCTCTTTTATAAGTAGATTAGTATACCTTGGCTCATCCAAATCTTGTTCACCTAAGAAACTTTATGCATTCCCTTGAATCAATTCAGCTTCATCACAACATAGCATTGTAGCAAAATAGTTATCTCTTACATCAGAGAAGTTATTAGTTGACATGAGAACTGCACCTAATGTTATGAGAAAATGGGAAAAACTTATCTAAATGGAAGCCTACAAAACAACCAGGAAAAGGGTCTGGGAGTATATCCAGTAAAATATTGCTGCATGACGAACATGTTGGCTCTGCCAAGTCAAAACATGACATGCATCTCATACAAAAAAGACAATTCTATCATATTATAAATACTAAACAAAAGAAATATGATCTGCTTCATATTGACGCAAGCATAAAAGAAAACAAAGGCAGCACCATGTCCTCGCATGGAGCAATGCCGTCCCTGCATTTTACATTACAGGCTTTGTGTTTTCTCGTACAAGAAAAAGTTGCAGTCTTGTGCCCGATGGGTAATGCCTTGATGGCCTTGGATAGAATCTTCCGTGAAAACACACAACTCTTGGAATAAACACCCTCTTGCTAGTGGGCAAAGTGTGTTCATGGATCTGTCTTTTCTCAGTCTGCAAGTTGTAGTATGTTATGCTAGCTATCTATTGTACAACACTACTCCTTTTTGTCTGTCTGCTGATTACATTTTCACGTCAAGTTGCAACATGAAGCTCATCAGAAATCATGGATCTCATTTGACAACAAATATATATAAGAATTTTATAGTGGACAAAAAAAGAGAAAGCGGCAATCAATGAAGTGAGATCACGTACTCACCTGCTCTCAAACTTCCTAGTGTGCATTTGCATCAGACACCTGAAACTTATACGGCTGGTGGCCACTATGAAAACACATACACATCAGTTGGATAGACTAGAGGGTGCTTCTTTATGGTATCCAGCAGCAATCGCTACTTCTTGTGAAGGTTGGAAAACATTTGAATATAAACCCCGGCCAACAGCTCCGTGAGCTCTAATCCTCTCGGCCATATTAATGGCTTGCCAAATCTGCACGAAAATGAGTTGATAGTTTAAAACGGTCACATATGAAGAGGCATTGCACATATTAACCTTTCTATGGTGGTAATATTATATCTTTTCTCACATTGTTCCTATGTTCAGTCTCTTCAGCATCGCCCATCTAGCCATTGCCCTGAACACATTTTCCGAACCTGGAGATGAGATCCTTTGTTGTTCCAATTATCGATCTCATCAACTGGCCTGTACTTGGTTGAATCGTCAATGATGGGCGACTCAACAAGTCATCGCCCGAAAGTTTTCAACTGATTATTCTATTCAAACATATATCCAAACAATTGTTGAAATATTGCGCACCTCGATCAAAACAAGGCTTCCTTCAGTTATAGCCATTTACCTGGCGATGCGATCTGCTTTTTACAGTGTACACAACAAGAGTATCGTTGCCATCTATCCGAAAACTGCAGATTCCATAAGCCTGATCCTGGACAACTCAATATGAAAACATTGGACCTTGGCCGACAACAAATCTAAATAAGAATTTCACAGCGGATAAAATTAAAGCTATGACGGTAATCAGCAAAATGAGATCTCGTAGTCACCTGCTCCTATACTTCCTAGTTTATGCATGTGCAAAAGATTGCATCAGATATCTGAAACTTAAACGTATGTGACTGGTGGTCGATGAAGACGGGGCACGGTGTTGCGTGTACCTCGCAGACGCATGGCGATGAAGGTGCGTGATGACACATAGACGCCCTAGTGCGCTTCGCACCGGGATGTGTCGTCGGCATTGACTTACGCAGGGCAGTCCACGGGTTCGCAAAGCGCAGGGAGGCCTCCACGCGCGTGAGGTCAGGGCGGCCGCGGTGCGCAGGAGAGTAGGGCGTGGGATGGTGGCCGCGGCGACAGAGGGATCCCTCGATTACGGGGTTGCCGCTCGCCGCAGGACCGTGGGACAACGAAGGAATGTGGGAGGAGGGCGTTGGTAGCAGGGCAGACGCATGGGAGGAGAGAATGCGCCTTCCGGAACATGCATCGGCAGAGAAAATTTCCGACGGAGTAGATGGGAATTGCTAATTGCACACAGATAGGAGATTAGGTAAATCCTGATTGTTAGATCTAATTAAGGGAGCTGTTCGGATGGTACTGATTGTCCTGTGTACATTTAGTGGGGTGGCTATAAGAAAAAAATGTTTGCTCTTTTATAAATAGTATAGAAAAATAAAAAATCTAATAAATTTTGGAGTTTTGAAAATAGACTGTTCACTATACTCAGATTCATACCTTTTTTATCTTTGTGTAGCTCAAAATAAAGTATTCCCTTTGTTCCGAAAAGGATGTCGCGCATTTATCAAGATTCATATGTATTCATCAAAATGCGTCTAGAAATCTATCACATCTTTTTCAGACGAAGGGAGTATTTCAGATCTAGATTTTGTACATCCTTATGATACATTATTAAATTCTGATTTCTTTTACATTTTTTTAAAATTAGAAACATGATTAATTATAAAATAAATGATAAAATTTGATAATTTCTGAAGTTCTAAAAATATGCAGTATTCACTATATTCATGTCCATATCTTTTTCATCTTTATGAGTAGCTCAAAATGCTAAGTACGATATACTATTGAGTACCCTCTATTTTAAAATATAAGATATTTTATTTAAGAAAACACATGGACGTCTTTTAGTGTGTAAATATTTTGGAATCGGAGGGAGTATATCTAGAATCTTTTTTACATTTTGAAAACTTACAAAAGGAATTCTATAACTTTTTAAAATAAAGGGATCATTGGAGATCTCTCCCGTTAGTACCATTAGAGCATCTCTAGCAGACACTGAAAAAACGTGAACTGAAAAATTCATTCTCAGGTCGTGTTCGAGCTAGTTTTTGCTCGAAAAAGACGAAGGCTAGAACAGAAACCACAAATTCGAACCATAAATATGAGATTTTTGAAATTCGTGGAAGATTTCAAAACCGAGCATAGTTCATACACGCGATCATATGTTACAAAATGCGAATTCAACCTAAATACTATGGGGGATCCGCCGTCTCCGTCTCTACCCTACCATGTACACAAAATCGGGCTCATCAGAGCCCAGGGAGCGGCGGCGACGCTTCCGGCGGCGGGCTTCACTCCTTGTCGGAGAAGTCGAGGGCCGACAACCCGGAGCTGCTGTCGAAGACGAGGTCGACGACCCCCACCTCCTTCCCGCACGATTCACAGTCGACGGCGAGCCCCCTTCTCGAGGAGGATGCCGCCGATGAGCTCGTCGCGCTGAGCTCGACGGGCCTCCACCTTCGCCTAGGTGATGCTCCGGTGCTGGATGACCTCGACCCAGCTGTCGAAGGAGGCGTCATCGAGGGCGTAGTCGGCCTCCATGACGACGCGGCCCTCCGGGAGCTCCTCCTCCTTCTTCACTGGCGGCGGCGGAGTCCTTGGCGTGCGCGAGGAGCTCCCCTGTCCCCTCCCCCCGGCGGGCGCGGATGCGGGTGTCGAACTCCACCGTCTCGCGACGGAGGAGCGCGGCCGGCACCGGCGCGCCCCACCTCGTGCAGTGGAGGGTGGCGCGCTTGCGCGCCCGTCTGAGCGCACACACGCACCAACGACGCTCCTCCTCCTCCTCCGCATCGGTCAGGCGACGAAAGCGCGGTGTCGACGGTCCCCTCGTCTCCGCGCTCCTCCTCCGCCGGTCCATCACGTACTGGATTGGGCGGATCTACTGTAGCCGGCGATAAATTGCAGAGGTGTCGAAGGGGCGGTGGCGGAAAAAATGTTCGAGATCTAGGAATCGAGCTCGTAACTAGGATTTTATGGGTCAAGGTCGGGCCCTTATTTCTTTTCTAGATTGGGCCGTACTTACAATGTCTGTTCTAGTTAGATTTCACGGTCCGAGCAAAAAAAAAAAAAAGAAACCACGGGAATTTTTTAGATCCGGCGTTTTTCGGGTGCCCGCTAGAGATTCTATACCATAGAGACAAAACCGAGACAAGTGCGAACGTCTAAAACTCTAAATCCATCCATGTCATGGCAGGCGCGGCACCCTCAGCCTCCGCGCGTCAGATATCCCACACGCAATTCGTCGAGCATCTACGCCGTGCCACCCGCGCCCGCGACGGCGAGTCCCTCCACGCCTGGGCGCTCAAGTCCGGCGCCGCCTCCCACACGCCCGTGTCCAACTCCCTCATCACCTTCTACTCCTCCCTCCCGCGCCCCCTCCTCCCCGCGGCCTTCGCCGTCTTCGCCGATATCCCCGACTCCACCCGAGACGTTGCTTCATGGAACTCCCTCCTCAACCCGCTCTCCCGCCACAGCCCCAACGCCGCGCTCTCCCACTTCCGCTTCATGCTCTCCTCCTCCGCCGCCGCCGCCATCATCCCTTCACCGCACTCTTTCGCCGCGATCTTCACTGCAGCGGCACGCGCGCGCTCCGTGTCTGCGGGAGCCGCCGCTCACGCTCTCGCTTGCAAGCTCCCCTCGGCCACTTCAAACGTGTTCGTATCCACCGCTCTGGTCAACATGTACTGCAAGCTGGACCTCGTTCCTGATGCCCGGAGGGTGTTTGACGAAATGCCGGAGCGGAACGGGGTGTCCTGGTCAGCTATGTTGTCGGGCTATGCTGCTGGAAAATTCTCCCAGGAAGAGGCCTTTGAGCTCTTCCGGTTGATGCTTGGCGAGTGCCCATCAGAGAAAAATGAGTTTGTTGCCACAGCGATCCTCAGCGCAGTTAGTGTGCCATTGGGTTTGCCGATGGGGATACAGCTCCATGGTTTGGTTGTGAAAGATGGGTTTGTTGGGTTTATAACAGTTGAAAACTCGCTTGTCACAATGTATGCGAAGGCTGCGTGTATGGATGCAGCGTTCCGTGTGTTTGAGTCGTCTAAGGAGAGGGAGTCGGTCACTTGGTCAGCAATGGTCACCGGTTACGCGCAGAATGGGGATGCAGAAAGTGCAGTCAGTATGTTCTCACATATGCATGCTGCAGGGTTCTCACCAAATGAGTTCACTTTTGTTGGTGCGCTCAATGGGTGTAGTGACATGGGAGCGTTGATGGCAGGGAAACAGGCACATGGTTTGATAGTGAAGCTTGGGCATGAGGCGCAGATATATGTGAAGAGTGCACTGGTTGACATGTATGCCAAGTGTGGTTGCATTGATGATGCAAGGGTAGGTTTTGATCAGTTGTATGAGGTTGACATTGTCCTTTGGACGGCAATGGTTACTGGGCATGTGCAGAATGGAGAGCACGAGGAAGCCCTGAGGTTGTACTCCAGGATGGACAAAGAGGGAATTATTCCCAGTAACTTGACTATAGTTAGCGTTCTTAGAGCATGTGCTAGCATTGCAGCATTGGAGCCAGGGAAGCAACTGCACACTCAAATCCTGAAGTTCGGGTTTGATTTAGGAACTTCTGTTGGATGTGCCTTGTCCACAATGTATTCAAAATGTGGGAACCTTGAAGATAGCTTGGTTGTCTTCAGAAGGATGCCTGTCAGGGATGTAATTGCATGGAACTCGATCATTGGTGGGTTTTCACATAATGGGTGTGGCAATGGCGCACTGGACCTGTTTGAGGAGATGAAGCTAGAGGGCACTGCTCCTGATCATGTAACATTCATTAATGTATTATTTGCTTGCAGTCACATGGGCCTAGTTCACAGGGGATGGATTTATTTTAGGTCAATGACCAAAGACTACAGTTTAACTCCTAGACTGGATCACTATGCGTGCATGGTTGATATGCTTAGCCGAGCAGGGATGCTAACAGAAGCAAAGGATTTCATAGAGTCAATTACTGTTGACCATGGAACTTGTTTGTGGGCTATAGTACTAGGAGCATGTCGTAGAGTGCGGGATTTTGACATTGGAGTGTATGCAGGTGAATGGCTGATGGAATTAGGTAGTGAGGACTCCTCAGCATATATATTATTGTCAAACATCTATGCTGCCCAGAGAAAATGGAATGATGTTGAGCGGGTGAGACATCTGATGAAACTTCGAGGAGTTAGCAAAGATCCAGGATGCAGCTGGGTTGAGCTTAACAGCCGAGTTCATGTGTTTGTTGTTGGGGAACAGCAGCATCCTGAGGCAGGAAATATAAATGCGGAGTTGAGAAGGTTAGCTAAACACATGAAGGATGAAGGTTACTGTCCAACATCTAAAATTTCAGGGGATGAGGAACCCGGCGCACTGGAAGAATTTCACGAAGAAGATCAATTGGAATTGGAATTGATATCAGCACTATAGCAGATACCGTAAACTACAAGAACAGTAAGAATGTTGACAATTTCTACAATTCTACTAGAATTTAGAAAGTAAAGTTAAACAAGAACTGTTGTGGGAAATACTGTGCTAGTAGTATTTAGTCAGATATATTTTGTGCAAATGGAAGTTGCTGTTTCTATGCATCATTGTTAAATGGGAGTATGGGATTTGACCTGCGTTTAAATTTAGTGCCATTAGAAACACTTCAAATTTATGAATCAAATTGTCCTGTTGTGGAAGTGCATAAGTGCTGTTTGATATAAAACTGTTGTTTTCCTTGCACTAGATTTAAGCCCTTTTTTCCATATTTCGAGGCTTGTATAACACCATGTATTTTGAGATTTCATAGGTTTAAATCTCTTTTTTTTTCTTTCGATCAAATCAAATGACAAAACGAGAGAATGTGAAGTATTACTACTAGTAAAATTGAACTGATAGAAAACTACACTTTTAATTCATTCGGTACCAACATTCTATTAAAAATGCACCACATACGCTTGTATAGCTTGTGATTCTCTTTTTGCACAATACAGTGTATTCCGTCCTTAGATCATTCTTTGTTCTGCACTTTCATGTTATGAAAGTTAATCTCTATGTTTGCACGATACAATGTATTCTGTCTTAGATCATTCTTTGTTCTGCACATGCATGTTATAAAAGTTAATCCTCTTATACACACCAATGTGTCATAAAGGGAAGGCTGTTCATTGTAACTATGCCACTACTACAGACTCGGTCAAGAATTTTCCCATGGCGTGTGAAAGAAATGCTTTGATCTGTCTTATGTGATTACTTTGGTTTTTTTCAGGCTTTTGCTAGAATCCTGTTATAGACTTGGGTCTGCTTCATTGTTGCATCGAACGCTTAGGATTGCTATTTTCTTAGAGCCGTCTCTTATCATCATGCACTTACAGTCATGTTGTTCATAACTTAATATGCAGATATAGAACCAGCGATGAATACAGCTCGGCACTGCAGCCATTTCAACATGTTTGATGAGACGGGTATGTCCAGTGCATGGTGCCCCCGAGGTTTAGAACTGATAAAACAGAGCGTCTCCGAGGTTTAGAATTATTGCAAGCCAAACAGAATGAGATGACAAAAAGGCCTGGACACCAACCAGGAACCTCATATGGCATATGGCGGCCAGAGCAATAAATCTAACCTTCTGACGAAACTTCAGCCCAGAATAAACCCTTTTCAAAATTTTAGCCGGTTCTGACCCTTTTTTGTACCGCCAAATAGGCCAGACGTTCATGAGGTACCTTTGGAGCCGTTGACGGTATCAGTCTACCGCCATGGCGGTACCACAGCCATACCGTCAAAGCCCTTGGCGGTAGCCATTCAACCCTACCACCAGAGCGTGTGGCGGTAGAAAAAAGGGTCAGATATGATTAAATATTTTGAGGAAAGTTCATTTTGCGTTGAAATTTCCAAGAAAGGTCAGATTTGTCAAAATGGCCCAGCCATACCAACTACAAGTGGAACAGGACAACTAAGCTAGTACTTTTCAACACTACAGCCATTGAGAAACGAAACCAACAGCACTACCTAGACTTTTTAGACACTGTCTAGAACCCTTCTTCTTTTACTTAAAAACACTCATTCAGTCCGGTCCTCCAGCCTTTCATTCTGTTGAAGAACTCAGTTGCCACCAGCAGGAGCAGTTTTGGGCTCTGATCAGAATCTCCCAAGCTATGGCCATTTGGCCACATTGGAAATAAGCATGATCAGCTTGGATCCGTCAGGGCGTACCAGAATTTGGCACCCAGACACAGCAGGACTTTGGTGCTCAGTCCCCAAATATAATTGCTGTCAAACACAGTCAGAATTACTAGTTTTTTGCAACCTTGGGCTCCAAGCCTAATATAAGTTAATGCGCAGGTACTGCATGTGGCCTTGTGCTTGTCAGTTTGGTTTCACAAGTTTTTTCATCTGTTGAACTGTTTGATCTTATTTCTAGACCACGGTGATATCTATGGTTTGCAAACTCTTGTTGTAACAAGCTGCTGCACGGATGGAATGGTCTGTTAGTGGAATGGTAACAGCAGGAAGTAGGTGATTAAGTGGGCAAGGTTCTATTATTTTCAGACTTTTTGGTCATCATTATTTGGCCCTCACTGGTCCATAATAGGATTGTAAACCTTATAGTTCGCATTCACGAAGAGTTGGGGTCATCATATCCACCCGAAAAATTACTGAACGGTTTAGCAGTATGAGCAATTATTTTGTAGCACATAAGTATGAATCAGGTTGATCACTATGAATTTGACATTGATAGTCAGAGTTGTCCGCTGCACAGATTGTCTTTTTTTCTTCCACTTTTGGTTCCATACGGTGTCTTCTATTTTATTTTTAAAATTCAGTCAAAACTAGAAATTGAGCCCAGACCTGTTATTTGGTGGTTCGTGTTGCTAAATACAGGAAGTTTGTCCTCAAGTGCTTTTTGCCGTGCGAACATACCAACATATATTCTGCTCTTGTGCAAATTGCCACGAGAATTGTTTCCATCAGAAGTTATGTGCATTTCTTTCCCGTTTTGTCCACAATTTTGCAGGTGAAGACATGATCAATTCAATGGACGAATACTCTAAGATGTAATTCAAACTATATTGCTTTACCTCTTAAGTGTTTGATTTTCTTATTTGCATGACATCTTGTTGAGCTGCTGCTGCTGTTGTATGCCTGTTTTCATGCAGATTTTTTTGAGGGTAACTCCCACTGCAATTTGACCAATGACATTGCAAGATACTTATAGCAGTATAACCAGTTTAAGTGACAAATGCTATTTGCCTTTCTTTGTTGCAAAGAAGAGTTATCGAGTACAATCCACCAAGCAGGTCGGATTACAGAGCTTGAGCAGCTTGCTTATTACAAAAAAGGAAAAAAGATCAGTGGACATCCCAATCTGTTGGAATGATGACTCCGCGGCTGAGTGCTCCTGCCCTTGCCCACAACGCCGCTTCATCTCGGATTTTTGCTTTGAGCTGGGGGGCTGAAGGGCGTTCCTTGTCGAAGAGACACGTGTTTCGCTGCTTCCAGATCATCCAGGCCATGAGTAGCGTAGCCAAGACTAAGCCCTTGTGCATATGTTTGGGGGTGGCGTGCTTGGCCGAAATCCACCAAGTCATACAACGTCGGCTCGTTCTCAGGTGGTCTATAGGGGATTTTCAGTATTTGTCCTTGTTGGCTAGCTAGATGAAGAATTTGACGCGAGGTGGCGCCCAAAAGGATGCAAAGGTAGCAAGATTTAGTCATGTGGATGATGTTTGTATTCCATCTCCATATCAGTTTGTCGTGTTGGTCATTGAGCGTAGTATGTTGAACCTGGTGCTAGATGCTCAAGTATTGCCTAATTTCATTGATGCCAACGACGTCGTGGATGTCTCGTACATCCACGTGCCTAATTGTGGTCGAGGAGCCCATCTGTGACCGTCCTCTATTTTCGTCATCGCTTGGGGAGACCGGCATAGAGCTGAGGGGCTAATTCATTGATGGATTTGCCATTAATCCATCGGTCTTCCCAGAACTTGTCGGTGTGCCTGTCATCGATGACCCAATGGGTAGAGGCGAAGAACATGTTTCTCATGTGCAGAGGTTTGCAGATCGAGCCCACTCCAAGTTCGCCCAAGATTTGTTTTGTTGTACCAAAGTCAGCGAAGCTGGAGTGCTAATCCATCCCTCTCCATAGTCTGGATGCTGAGCCCACCACGAGATAGCGGTCTGCAAACGGCGCCCCAACTAACGTGGCAGTGTCCTCTGCTGGCTTCGGTACGTCCCTCCCATAGGAACCCTCTTTCCACCTTCTCAAATATATTGATGGTCTTCTTGGTGGGGAGAATTGCCATAATCTAATGGATTGAGATGGCATTCATCACAGATTTAACGAGAGCGAGCCGCCTAGCCTTGTTCATCAGTCGAGACTTCCATGTGGGGAATTTTCCAGCAGCCTTAACGAGCAACTGCATTTGGGCACTGGTGGGTTGTCGTAACGTGAGCGGTATCCCAAGGTAGGTTAGCGACAGCTCTGCAATTTGGCAGCCAAGTGTGCCAAAGACCATCGCCACATCCTTCGGTGCGTGGCCAAGCTTTTACTGTAGTTCACCTTCAGGCCTAATGCTCTGCCAAAAATATCGAAGATTGCCCTGACAGCATCAATGTCAAGCGGGGCTGGGGGCAAAACAAGGCCACGTCGTCGACATAGAGAGATCGTCGATATGGATCTCCGTGGGTGAAGTGGTTGAAGGATACCCAACTCGACGACACGTAGGATGAGGTGTTCAAGAATGTCCACTGCAAGGACAAACAACTACGGGGAGAGGGGATCCCCTGCCTCAATCCGCTCATGTGCCATATCGGTGGACCAGGCTCACCATTCAGCAGCACCCCCATGTTAGCAGAGGAGAGCGGGATGGCGAGTAGGTCCGGAAATTTGTCGCCAAACCCGTAGCGACGAAGGACCTCGAATATGAATGCCTAGGAGATGGTGTCAAATGCCTTTGCCAGATCCAATTTCAGCAGTACCCTTGGCATGCGTAGCTGTTGGAGTAAACGCATCGATTGCCGGACTATCACAAAGTTGTCATGCAGGCATCTTCCGGCGATGAACGCATTTTGGTTCTTGCTCACCAAGCTGTCGAGTCTAGGCGCGAGACGTAGCGAGAGGATTGTAACGCCCCCGAATCGGGTCTATGCAGATCTTAGCATTTCCCACAAAACCCGCATAGAAGCGATTCAAAGACGCCCACCGGACACTTTCATGTGGGTGGGATTTGATTACAAGTAATTACATCACAGTAGTTTACAACATAGTCCACAAGAACTCATATATACAACAACAACTCAACGAGTCAAGAATATAAAAGATACAATACGAAGATACAACTCAAAAAGAAGCAAGATAGTATCCGAGTACGGACAAGATCCAAATGGGACTAAGAGTCCTGAAGAATAACCAAGTGGTGTCCAACCCTGACTAGGCCAAGCCGGAAGGATAACCTTGCTAATGTCATTAATCACTTACCTGTCAAAGCCAAAAGGTGTCGGCAAAGGGCAAAAGAAAACAAAAAGAGAGCGGTCAGTACTGAGGCCAGTACACGACGAGTCTTAGAATTCAGCGGTCCTCGCCTACATAGGTATGGTGAGCTCAGCGGCAGCAAAGCTTGCACTATCTAACTTATAGAGACACGCTACAACTTCGGCTATTAGAGCGAGGTAAGATAGCGCTATGCGGTAATAATAATATAACACCAAACATAACCCATCTGAAGATTTCCCTCTCGAAGACCAGTCGAGGAAGTCCTCTTACAGAACACACACTGTGACAATTTTAGTTAATCAGGTATTTGGTTGATAAGGCTAATTACTAATTATATTATTAAAGAGCGAAACATTAGTGGCGTTGTCTATGATCATGACACTGTACTCCTGAGGCGTCCATAACCGTGGACACATGGCTTCTCAAAAAGATTTACCCTGCAGGGGTGCACTACTGTACCCAAACGCATGCTCAGCCCATCAGGCATACTATTACGCGTGCCATCTGAATCTCACAACAAGAATTGTCCCTTAACTACGCGCATATCCAGAGGCATCACCTACTGTGTGGAACCAACCAAGAGGTACGACGATTCTCAAGGAAGGCACATCGTTTGAGCCTACTGGTGGATCGGGCCCTACGGGGTAACTTGTACACACCGTGGGTGCCGCCATCGTGTACCGCGATTTATGATGCAAGCCATGGCAGTCCACCAAAATATCAAGTTCGAAGACATATCAACTCACCCATGTCCGAAGACATATTATGCGTATGCACCAAATGGAAAACCAATTTTGTAACCCCCTGGATATATGAATAGCGTCGGTAGTTGAGGGGGGGGGAGGGGGGATCCCAGACCCAGAGGCCCCACGTTTGATTAGAGCGATCAACTCAGAACTGGTATCGTAGAACGAACGGGTTCTAGATCGGCTCAAGCAGTTCCCAAAGGTGGTCCATGCCGAGGCCTTATCATTAGGTGAAACCATATCCATAATCATAATCAACATCACCAGATTAATTATCTTATCACCAATAATATCCAAATATCATGTTCCACATGTATGAGAGGAATACTAAGCATGCCTACGACTCGCGAGGACAAGATTAGCTAGCCAAACAAGGCAATAGGATAACCAAGACAATATAGTGGAGCAGGTAAATAAAGGGACGATACTAAAGCATCGATAATAAGGATAGCAATAGATTAATTGGAGAAAGTAAAGACTATAAATGTAAAATAGGTAGAAAGGGGAGAATGCTCGCCTGTAAGACAAAGTCAATAACCGAAGGCTTGTCGTATCTCGTATCGACTCATCGTCCCATCCGGTGAAGAAGCAAAGTACTAGAAGAGACAAGGATGCAATATTTAATACTATGGCAAAAGATTCGGCATGTTTATGATATGATGCATGCAATGGTAATATGTAGTCCCACCTAGCAATATTAAACGGAATCAGGATCCCAGCAATTATTAGAAAGGTTTAAGTTATTTATATACCTCGCAATTTAAATGTTGGAATAACGAGACAAGATATGGTATCGGTTCGCTACACAATATTAAATTGAACGGGACAAGACAATAGCACTCTCATGTATTCCATATTTATTTAGCAGATGAATCACCATATATTTCTGAATAAATATATGTATACAAGCATGAATAATTTAATATGCAACAAGCTATATTATATTTATCAAATAGGATATCAGGAAGGGGTCACACGTTTGGCTTCGGCATCAAGGATCTAGGGGTCAGCGGGGTTCGGGTTTGGTCTTCAGATCCTTGGGATCTTCGGTCTTTGGTGGCAGACAAACTTGGCATGGCGACACGGTTCACCGGACGACGTCGCATTATCCGTGACGACGAGGAATAGAAACGTGGACTGGTTCTCGGTTGCGTCCTTGTCGATCTGCAAGGATTTGAAGCGCATAGCGGTGAGGCTCATGACAAAACACATCGGACACATGATATAACGGAAGGAGTATTGCCTTCACAGTAACGCCGCACCTGCAGAATTCACAAGCAACAGGAGCAGTCCCTTGACAGGGACAACTTCGTGCCATTGAGGTGGTCTCCGCGGCAGCGCCGGTCGAACGCGTTCTTGCGCGAGCGAGCACAGGGGCATCAGAGATGACAGAGGTAGGTCGAGGACAAGCACGGGACCAAGGTCGATGCTGGACAGAGGAGGGTCATGTCCTTGGCGACGGACATGGAGGCGGGACCGGTCGGCGAGGTTGAGGTCGAGCTATGGCCGGCCAGCGAGGAGGCGGTGGCGACGGGGACATGCCCAGGAGGCGAGGGCGCGGTCGGCGCAGGACGAGGAGGCGCGGCCGGGGTCGCGCGGGGCACCAGGGATGGCGAGCTTGGCGGGGCGGAGCGGCTTAAGGCGCACACGCGCACTGGAGTTCGGGGATGCGGCCATGGAGGCGGGTCCAGGGCGACGCTGTGCTTGGCTGTTGGCAAGTCGACAAGGAGAGGGGAGGCGAGGAGCGCGGCCCGGCAGAGAGGACCCGAGGTAGTTGGCAGCAGTGCAGGAGCATAACTCGTTGGCGGTGGCTCGGGAGATTGAGGGAGGAGGCGAAGGGAGGAGAGCGCCGCGGGATTCAATCGGGATGGGGTGGGGATGGGACTCGCGTGGGGTGCGTTTCCAGTGTCCACCGAGTCGTGTCCGCGTGCGTGAGTTGAGCGTGTGCATGAGTTAGTAGCGTGTTGGGTGCGGTCAAGTGTGCGTCGTGTTGTGTGTGGGACATAAGTGTGTGTCTCCTGGCGTGTTGCATACAGCGCGGCCAGGTGCGTGTGTGTGTGTGCTGCCTCGCGAGCGCGCGTGTAGCTGGCGGCGGCGGCGGCTGCGGATGCGGGTGTGAGTGCGAAGCCGGTTAGGTTTAGGTCTAGGGTTAGTCTAGGATTTGGGTAGTAGGTGGATAATTTTTAGACAAACAAAATATCCGGAAAGACCTAAATTTTTAATTTGAAATTAAAGGACGGGACTAATTAGAAAATGAAATAGCCTTTTGGTGAAAATATTTAAAGGCAAAAGTATGCATGATGTTATGATGATGCAAAAAAGAAATTAACACGTAATTTTATTTCGAAATATTTTCCGGGCATTACAAGGATCTTGGCAGCCACTTTTCCAATCAGGTGTACCAGGTTGATGGGACGATAATCTCCAAGAGTTTGCACATCGGTCGCTTGGGGAGAAGTGTGAGCAACGCTTGATTTAGCCTATGTAATACCTTGCCTCGTAGGGCATCAAGCTGGCAGAAGACTGCAAGGAAGTCCTGCTTCACAATTGGCCAACAAGCCTAGAGAGACTCAACCGTGAATCCGCCAGGGCCAGGCACTTTGCGCATCGGCAGGCGCCGAATACGCTCCAAATTTCCTCCTCGGTGAAATTAGCATCAAGGCCGAGCGTCAGACGGCTCAATTAGGCCATCGAGGTTTAGCATGCACTCCTGGTCGATGCCACTGTGCCCAGCAGATTGTCAAAATGTGCAAAGGCGGCCTCAGCCATGTTGGTCTGCTCCATCAGCATGCGATCCCCAACCGCAAGGTTGTGCACACGGTTCTTTTGGCCTACGATAGGAGCACTGCAAGTGGAAGAATGTCGTGTTCGCGTCGCCGTCTTTGAGCGTGGCGATGCATGCACTCCAAAGCCGCATACCGAAGATAGCAGTGCTTGAGCGTCTTGTGAAACCAGATTTCGTGTGGCATCAGGGTCTGTCCTCTTGGGCTTTGTCAAACTTGAGGATGATCTCTCTAGAGATTGCCATCTTGTGACGAACGATCCCGATAGTTTTTGCACTCCAACTAGAAAGCTTCTTGGTTGTGGCTTGCATCCTGTGGTCAAGACGAAGGAAGGGATATGCACTGCTCACTGACTGCTAGGCCTCTACAACTATATCGTGGAACCGTCTAGCGAAGCCAGTTGTCCTCACAATGGAATCGTCTGTGCGTTGGCGGCATGGGGGAGCATTCTAGTAGCAACAGGTTGTGTTATGAAATGACCGAGGCGAAGCAGCGCAAGTGGCATGCACCGATGAGTTCCTCCCAGTCCACCGTGCAAAGGACGCGATCAAGCCGGACCAACGTTGGTGGCAATTGGCCATTAGTCCAGGTGTAGCGCCGACCATTTAGGTAGATTTCCTTGAGGGCTAGGGAGTTGATGCATCGTCGGAAACGACTCATCATGCGTCTATCCATGCTGGAATTATTCTTGTAGAGAAGGTTAAAATTGCCACAAAGCATCCATGGGCCAGGGCAGTCACAACGGAATTCACTGATTTCTTGCAGGAACACGATCTTGTCAGTGTCTCCCTGAGGGCCATAAACACGGTTATCCACCTAGTAGCGTCAATAGTGACCTTGGCTGTGATGGCATTGGTGGTGAGCATTGTTGGAGATATGCCTAAGAGACAATAATAAAGTGGTTATCATTATATCTTTATGTTTATGATAAGTGTTTACACTCCATGCTATAATTGTATTAACCGGAAACATTAATACTTGTATGTTTTGTAAAATAAAAGAGTCCCTAGTAAGCCTCTTGTTAAACTAGCTTGTTGATTAATAGATGATCATGATTTCCTAATCATGTACATTGAATGTTATTAATAACAAGATCATATCATTAGGAGAATGATGTGATGGACACACACCCAAAGTAAGCATAGCATAAGATCAAGTCATTAAGTTTATTTTGCTAGAAGCTTTTAAATACATAGTAACCTAATCCTTCGACCATGAGATCATGATAATCACCATCACCGAATGAGTGCTTTGATGAAATCAAACGCCACTTCCGTAACTGGGTGGTTATAAAGGTGACATTGGGTATTCTGAAAGTATGTGTTGAAGCACATGGATCAAGAGTGAGATTTGTCCATCCATATGACGGATAGATATACTCTGGGCCCCCTTAGTGGAATGTCATCCAATTGGCTTGCAAGCATGTCAACACCCGGATTTTTAATCCCAGATGCCTGTTATGCCATACATCGCAATCCCAGGATTACCATTTTTGCGAGACTTAACATAATTGGATACCATAATACATCATCCATTACAAACGATACATAAGTTCTTACACAAATAGGGATCTCATGATCCAGTTCTTAATACAACATCAAGCAGCGGAATACGTAATAATAACGGTAGCGTAGGCGAAGCTCCATCTTCGGGGTCACAGGCAATGCTGACGATGGGAGATGATCCTAGTTGTCGTAACCTTCCTGGGGTCCATCCTCCAGGTACTCCTCTTCATAGTCTGGCCATGGGAATAGCCAGGGACAAAGCCATGAGTACTCTTTAAGTACTCGCAAACTAATACTAACAGGTAAAGGGGTTTTTGGATAATAGGACACTAGGCTCTAGGGTTGTTTTGCAAAAGCCAGATTTATCTCTACTAAGTTTAGAAGCAATGAATGCTCGTCACAATTTTATAACTCCTAAGTGGGAACTTGTATTTCATATCACAACTCTGTTGTGGTCAAGTCAAAGTTTCAAAATCATTTCACAAGTCATTTTGAAAAGTCTGACGAGGGAACAATATGGCCACTCCAACTGTCCATAACCGCGGACGCGGCTATTCGAATAGTTTGACACTCTGCAGAGATTGTACACTTTCACCACAACATTCGATACATCCGTCAGGAACAAATCCTGAATTCACCATACTCAGTATGCGGATAATCAATCCTAACCTTTCGATTACACGCCCTAGTATAAGCACCTCTCCTGTGAGTTTGGCCTCCCAACCATGACCAACTGTCATCTTGGGTACTGCACAGGTGGACAATCTTCACAAGGTAGCCTCAGCTCAGACCTTGGCCGTGAGGGAACTAATACTAAGGTATATAAGTTTCTAGTCAAGCCCTACCCAATCTTCGGGTATTGTGGTTGTACGATAAAATTGGAATGGTATTGCATCCAGACAACCATCAGTTTTGTAAAGGGCTAAGGCTCATGCCTCATCGTTTTCATCACCAAAATCATCGGGTGTTTGGAAACACATGTCCAAAACATTTCAATAGAATGATCCATCATTACAAGGTTTTCATAACCATTTTTCCACCAAGTATTCCCATCTAAAGTTGATCAGGTTTTATGCTTAGCACTAGCATCTACAGGTGGGGGTAAGAAATAATGAGGGGTGGTAAACTAGTGGAGTTCTAACTAAGTTCAATCTCGTGCCTTAAGATGACATCAAGATTATCTAGCTTAGGCCAAATTTTATGCTCTTTATGCAACCTTCAGATATCTTTCTAGTATCTATAATTCACTTAAGTAAACTCTAAGTAATAGCTTTGATAAAGAAATAAAGTATAAAGCTTGCAAGTAAAAACGAGGATTGGTCTGTCAAGTGGGTATGATCACATATGCTTAAGGCATATAGTAGGCATAGTAACAAGTAGTGGTTTGTTGCATCAGTAGAGTATCTTGCAAGGGTTAGCTTGCATTGGTCCACTTAGTTAATAAAGCTTGCACAATATCAGTATAAGCTTGCTAAATTGCAAGTGTTAGCTTGCAAGGTTAATAGCTTGCCTTGAGCAGAGCAGTGGTTGAAGTTCTCCTCGGCTTCTTCTTCGTAGTATCCTCCTTCCTCCTCGTATCCTTGGTCAGTACTAGCGTCTATAAATAAATACGAGGTACACAATCACCAAACAATACTTAACTACTTGCAATCATCACACACAAGGGTCCTATAGATGATCTAACATCATCTCTAACATTACAAGATTAAAGCTTGGTTTAATTCTTTTTATTTTTAGAAAAGTAATTTCTACTCATTGAAAAACTACTTAAGATTTAATATTCTCCAAACCAAACATGGGATCATGTTGACACATGTCATCACCACATATTTTAGTCCATGGGAATATGATTTAAAGTGGTGTCACAATTTAATAAGGTTTTACCCTTTTATTTTAATTATTTAAAGTGGCTAGAAATGCCTATGTAGCATTCTTTTATTACTTGAACATTATTTCTGCAAGTAAACCTATTTATTTTTATATATTCTGAAAGGTATGGTTAAATGTGATTTTTGAGAGTTGGAATCAACTCAAAAGCTATTATGGTTTAAATTTGAAAAATGTTTGAATGCAGAAAAGCTTCTGCCTTGTTATTTTTACCATAGGTGATCTATAGATCCAAATGACTTGAATCCAACGGGCTTGGATTCAGCATTCTCATACCTTTCTAACAAAATTGGTTTCATTCAATTTGGTGCAATGAATCAATCTGGGTTGATTTTTGAAGTTGGGTACAGAAGTGAGTTTGAAACAAAATGAAAAAGGTTTAATTCAAATAACTGGGCTGCGCGGGAAAAGTTAACGGGCCGGCCTTCTAAGCGCAGTGCTCCCGCGGGCTGCTTAAGTGGGTGTCCCCACTCGTCAGTGAGACAGGGAGGGGCGAAGCTGTACGGGGCGATGTGGATCGTTCGATCTAGTTCTAATCCAACGGCTAAGAGTCATCGTTGACGTTGAGCAACGCCGGCGAGAAAGAAACCTAGCGCGGCCAGTGAGGGGTGCTGGGGGCTCACCGGGGTGCAGGCAAGGTTCGGCGAGGCGGGCGAACGACGAAGTCGACGACGGCGAACTCAGGGATGGTCGCGGCAGCTCCTAGGGTGGATGAAATTGATGGCGCCCTTCTTCTCCAGAGGCGGCGGGCTCCGGTGAAATTCTGGCGAGGTGGTGCTCGCCTTGCTCTGGGAATGGTGTGGCACGATCAGTGAGGAGAGGGGAGTGAGATGGTGTGAAGAAATCGAGCGGGGGTGGCCTCTATTTATAGTCGAGCGAGGGGACCGACGGGGCGCACGGTGAGCTCGTCGGGGGCGATGGTATAGACGGCTATTGGCATGGGCGAAGGTAGGGGGCGGTACGGTGTTCCCTGACGATTCTCAACGACATGGTTTTGAGGCGTGGGGCGATGCGGCTTGGTCTGGAACATGCGACGCTCCGCACGGCAAAGGCGGCGTCTTCAACGGCGAGCGGTGGCTGTGCGTCACGGGGCGGCGAACGAGGATGTCTGGTGGTCTCCTGGGTCGGTGGTGATTGTGTATGCACACGGTGAGGGCGGCGTGCGGTCTGTGGGCGCTGGTCGAGGGTGGCGCTCTGGCGCAGGCTCGGCATGGTCGCTGGCGGTCTGGGCGCGGTCCGTGCGTGTGGTCCATGGCTTGGCAACGCTCGCGGCTGGGACAGTGAGTGGTGGTGGACGGTGGGCTTCCTCCCAGACATGCTGGCTAGGCTTGCTGCTACTTCTAGCTTGCTGTCGACTATGGGGTGGCAAGGGTGTGCTCGGCTGTTCACCATTGATGACAATGGCAAGCTCACAGTGGTGCTAGTGCTTGGTTTAGTTAGCTAGATGATCTACTGAGATGGTTGTGAGCCAAAGAGGGGACAATTTAGGCTCAAATCACTGCTCCAAATAGTGTTTAGATTTTGTATGATTTGTGTCTACAACCTGTTTGATGAAATGGCCGCATGAAATCAAGTTTTGAATTTTGAAAAGATTTTTGCTGGGTTTGCTAGATTGGTGCTAGTGAGTCTGCAGATGCTTGGGTTTTGAAAGTTGAGCTTGGTTGAGTGGTTTTTGAAAAAGTGGGATCTTCCCATATGATAAAGATTCAATTTTGAATTGTCATTTAAACTATGCATTTGAAAGTTTCTGGATGATCACAAAGTGGGCTTTGATACCTTGTTATGAGTACATTCAAGGGGTACAAAGATCCAGAAAAGTTTCCATTAGGTTCTGAAAGTTTGAGACAGCCAAAGTAGGCATGGGAGTTAAATTGGTCAAAATGACCATTCCTTTATTTTATTTTATTGGTTTTGATTTATTTGTCTTTAGGAAAAGTTTGGGAAATGTTTAGATGATGTTTATTTCACCTAAGAAACATTTTACAAGCAAGGAAACATACAAACAAGGTGGTTCAAAAGAATTTCAAATTAAATGCATACACATATGCATGCCTTCATAATTTTAATTAGAAAAGTTTTTGTTAACCCTAATTTTGATGATTAGAGTTTGATGATTTAAGTTTAATATTTTTGGGATGTTACAAACCTTCCCCCCTTAAACAAAATCTCGTCCTGAGATTTGAAAAAGGACAAAAAGATTACCTAGGATTTGAAGAGATCGGAAAACTCCGTCCTGATATGATCTTCGCGTTCCCAGGTAGCTTCCTCTTCTGTGTGGTTGCTCCACTGAATCTTGAGAAACTTGATGCTTCGGGTTCGGGTAGTTCGAAAAGCTTCTTCCAAAATACGGATGGGTACTTCAGGATAGGTCAGGTCATCGTTGATCTCTATGGTCCGGTGGTCGATATTTTTGAACACTTCGGTCTTCTCGGGGACTTCGAGACACTTGCGAAGTAACGAGATATGGAACACATTGTGCACTGCGGACATCTCTTCGGGTAGTTCCAATTGATACGACACTTCTCCTCGAAGGTTTAGAATTTTGAAAGGCCCGATATATCTGGGGGCTAACTTTCCTTTGAGTTGGAAACGCTGCATTCCCTTCAATGGCGACACTTTCAGACAAACAAAATATCCTACGTTGAAGGCGAGGTCTCGACGTCTCTTGTCGGCGTAACTCTTCTGTCGGGATTGGGCGATCTTGAGGTGCTCACGAATCTTGTGAACCTTCTCTTCTGCTTCTCGTAGGATGTCGGGTCCGAAGATCTGACTCTCTCCTACTTCCGACCAGTTCAAAGGGGTGCGACACTTCCTTCCGTACATGAATTCAAATGGGGCCATTTGCAAACTGGCTTGATAACTATTGTTGTATGAAAATTCTGCAAACGGCAGACAGTCTTCCCACTTGGATCCATATTCTAACACGCATGCTCTCAGCATATCTTCGAGTATTTGGTTTACACGCTCCGTTTGTCCATCGGTCTGAGGGTGATACGCGGTGCTGAAATCTAGACGGGTTCCTAAACCTTCTTGGACTTTCTTCCAGAATCTCGAGGTAAACTGAGTTCCTCGATCCGATACTATGTTCTTGGGGACTCCGTGCAAACTGACGATTCTAGCGATGTATAACTCCGCTAGTTTCGAACTCTGATATGTGGTCTTGACGGGCAAGAAATGGGCGACTTTGGACAATCTGTCCACTATGACCCAGATAGAGTCATTTCCCCTACTAGAAGTAGGTAGTCCAGTGATAAAGTCCATTCCTACAGAATCCCATTTCCATTCCGGAATCTGCAAGGGTTGCAACAATCCAGCGGGTCTTTGATGTCCTGCCTTGAATCGCTGACATATATCACACTTGGCGATATAGATTCCGATTTCTCTCTTCATCTTATGCCACCAAAATTGCTCTTTTAAATCTTGATACATCTTAGTTCCTCCGGGATGGATAGAATAAAGAGTATCATGAGCCTCCTTCAAAATAACTCCTTTCAACTCGGAATCTGATGGTACACAAAGGCGTCCTTTATACCACAAAACTCCTTCTTCGTCCTTGGTGAATCCGGGTACTTTGCCTGTACCGATACGATGCTTGATTCCGTTAATACTAGCATTTCCCTTATGCGCCTCTTTAATCTGACTGATCAAAGTGGGCTGGAGTTCTATGCTAGCCAGAAATCCTTCACTTACTAATTCCATTCGAAAATCTTCCATCTCCTTGTGCAAACTTGGTTGCTCCTTTAAAATCATGGAGTTCAAGCAGCACGACAATCTGCTAAGGGCATCGGCTACCACGTTGGCTTTACCAGGGTGATAGTGAATGTCCAGGTCGTAATCCTTGATTAGCTCAATCCATCTTCTCTGCCTCATATTCAGCTCCTTCTGAGTGAATATATACTTTAGGCTCTTGTGATCCGAATAAATCTCACAACGGTTTCCCATCAGGTAATGTCTCCATGTCTTTAGGGCTAGAACTACGGCTGGGAGTTCGAGGTCATGGGTTGGGTAGTTTTGCTCATGTTGCTTCAATTGTCGAGATAGATAAGATATAACTTTGCCTTCTTGCATTAGCACACATCCGAGACCAGTCTTGGATGCATCACAATACACATCGAAGGGATTCATGATATCCGGCATGATCAAGATTGGGGCTGAAATCAATCTCCTCTTGAGTTCTTGAAAACTCGCTTCACATTTGTCGGTCCATTCAAACTTCTTGTACTTCTTCAGCAATTGGGTCATGGGTCTGGCGATACTCGAGAATCCTTCTACGAATTTGCGGTAATATCCCGCCAATCCGAGAAATGCACGAACTTGGGTTTGAGTGGTTGGGGCTTGCCAATCTTCTACGTCTTTCACTTTGGAAGGGTCAACGGCAATTCCTCCGGCTGATACAATGTGACCGAGGAATCCTACCTCCTGTAACCAGAATTCACATTTGCTAAACTTTGCATACAGCTGATGCTCTCTAAGGGTTCCAAGAATGGTCCTTAGGTGTAGCTCATGTTCTTCTTCTGATTTGGAATAAATCAGAATGTCATCGATGAAAACAATGACAAACTTATCCAGGAAGTCCATAAAAATCTTATTCATGAGATTCATGGAATAAGCGGGGGCATTGGTTAATCCGAAATACATGACCGTATACTCATACAATCCATATCTGGTGGTAAAGGCAGTCTTTGGAATATCCTCTGCACGAATTTTGAGTTGATGATAGCCAGTCCTAAGATCAATCTTAGAAAACACTTTGGCACCGGTCAACTGATCAAACAAATCTTCTATCTTGGGCAAGGGGTACTTGTTCTTGATGGTGACATCATTCAATTTCCGATAATCCGTACACAGACGGTTACCTCCATCCTTCTTGTTCACAAACAAGACAGGTGATCTCCAAGGTGACGCACTTGGTTGAATCAATCCAATTTCCAGCATGGAATCCAGTTGCTTCTTCAGTTCTGCGAGCTCTGACGGGTTCATACTATATGGTCTTTGGGCTATGGGTCCGGTTCCAGGAATTAGTTCAATGATAAACTCGATATCCCGATCTAGGGGCATACCGGGAAAAACATCTGGAAATACATCGGGGTATTCAAAGACTATCCAGACTTGGTCAATGGTAGGTTGGGCTATACTCTTGTTGCATTTGAATTGGCGAGGTAAGGTTTCAGATATATGCTCGACTGATATTCCGGCGCTGGTCATGGTTATGGCTTTCTTGGCATAGTCAATCAATCCTTTATGTTTGGACATCCAATCCATTCCTAGTACTACTTCCAAACCTTTAGTTCCAAGTACTATCATATTTGCATAAAAATCTATGCCATGGATTCGGATAGGGACGGATTTGCAAATTTGCCTAGCCTTGGTGGTTGATCCGGGAATTTGAACAATCATAACATGCTTCAGTTTGGTTGGTTGAATTTTACTAGTGCAGGCAAATTCTTCGGTGACAAATGAGTGCGATGCACCAGAATCAAACAACACTCTTGCAAGTACTGAATTAACAGAAAACATACCCAGCACGACGTCTGGCGCTTCCTGAGCTTCTTCAGCATGCATGAGAAAAAGACGGCCGTTGCGGTTGAGCGAATTCCCTGGGGCAAATCTTCTTCCTGGCTGAACACGAGCTGCTGCTGAGCTGGGACATTGGTATGGCTGTAGTATTCTTCTTGTTGGGGCAGTCGTTGGAATAGTGGCCTTTATTTCCACAGTCATAATAGGTCACTTGCGACTTGTCCTTGGCTGCTACAGGCACAACATTGCTTCCAGTCCTCGGGGCGGTGTTGGTGTTGGTGGTAACATTGTTGTTGTTGAACTTGGGTGGGGCACGATTGAAATTGCTAGAGTTGCCGGGGTTGTTGTGATTTCCTCTGGGTCTAGGGTTTCCACGGTTGGGATAGGTCGGACGGTTCATCGGGGGTCGGTTGGTCCTTGGGCAAATCCTGGAGATGGGTTAGGGCGATACTTTGGGGTCTGATGGGTTCCTGGTTGATGCATCATACGACGCTTGCGGTTCTCATTGGCTTGGTTGATCTTTCCTTCCATCTGGATAGCAGAGTCGACAAGGGCTTCAATATCCGCAAAGGGGATATTGACTAACACCGTCTGCATCTCATCATGCAGACCATTCAGGAATCTTTCTTTCTTCTTGGCTTCAGTGTCTATTTCATCCGGGGCGTACCTAGCTAATGACAAAAATTTGTCACGGTATTCCACTACAGTCATCCTTCCTTGCTTCAGCTCTTTGAACTCGTCTCTCATTCTCTTGATCAAACCTGGTGGCACATGGGTTCTGCTAAACTTGACCTTGAATTCCTCACAGGTCATCATCTGGCCTCCGGTCATTGCGCGAACACTGTTCCACCATGCTCTGGCATCTCCGGCTAGATAGTGGGTGGCGAACAGGACTTTCTCGTTGGCTTCCACTCCAGCTACTTCTAAATTATTTTCCATGGTTTGCAACCAATCATCGGCGTCTAGGGGCTCTTCGGACTTAGTGAAAACAGGTGGGTTGGTATTCTGGAAATTCTTGAGTTTAGATCCATGTTGTCCTGATTTCCGTGGCCTTGGTTGTTGTGGGCTAGCTGGGCTATCTGCTGAAGGGTGGCTAGGTTGGCTTGACGTTCTGCTCTTTCAGCTTCACGGTCAGAAGTCAACAGTTGCAGTATCTGCAACATCGGGTCCGGGGTTGAACCACTTCCTCCACGTGGCATCTGAAGATTTAGATAGATCATGAGAAAAGAGGGAAATTTCTAAAGTTTTGGGTCTTTAATTTTCTTTTTAAGTTTGACTCAGATTTTCTAGCAACTTGCTTTTTCATTCATTCATTCATAGCACCCGATACAACACACACCACAACAAAGAAAAGCAGATGGTTTTAAGAACCATTCTGAGAACTATGATACAGTGGGACCGAATACTATTCACTATGCTAGTGCTCAAGTGCTACTACTCCTCGGAATCTGTGGCTTCGTCATCCTCATCATCATCATCGATGAAGGCGAAATCGTCCTCATCGGTGAAGAAATCCATAGCCTGATCTTCCAGAAAATCATCATCGTCGCTGAGATAGGAGTAGGGGTCTCCACGAAGATCCTCTCCGGCATTCTCCCTTTCCTCCAACTGCATGTCTCTCTCGTGGATGGTCTCCTCCAGAGATGAGATGCGGTGGCGAATACGGGCAATGATGCGCTCCTTCTTGTCGAGATGACGGCGGCGAGACTTGCGATCCTTTGCTAGCTTGGCGATAGTCTGGTCCTTCGTCTTGATGATGGCAGACTTGTGGTTGCAGTAGTCACGGCAGTTGTCCAACTCCTGCTGACGATCGTACATCATGAAGCTAAGGTGGTCCAATTGGGTCTTCAGCTCGGGGTGGTATGGGGCTTCCAGTGGTTGTCCATTAGCATCACGCCTTGGGCAAAACTCAAAGCGAGTACCCTTGATCTGATTGATGCTCTGCCCACACAGACGAGAAAGAGCTTCCTGCATGGCTCTGGCAAGTCCATCGAGCCAGTTGTTTTCTCTCAAGGTAAACTGAATTCCCTCCGCAGTGGGAGGTTCAATCTTTCCTCGGAGACTTGCAACAATTAGCCACTGCAGATCTTCTCCTCCTTGATCATTGAGCTGAGCTCCGAAGAACTCGGGGTGCAGACGCTCCAGAAGTTCTGAAAGCTGGTCCAAATCCCTCCCAAAGATCAGGTCTCCTCCATTCCCCAGTTGGTAAAACTTGCTGTACTTCACGTCCATCTATAAGAATATAGGATGAGTAAGTTAGTAGAGTGATTAAGTGTGTCAAAATTTTATGTATTTTGCAAGAGCTTTTGGAGGAACATGAATTTTCATGAAAGAATCAAAAGGATAAGAATGAGAATAAGTTTTTGTAAATATTTTTTTTCTTTGATTTTGGGAAATAAGTTTTTGGTTTAAACGTCCAGTCTAACTAGGGTCTCCTATGGTCAGGATGGCTCTGATACCAACTTGTCAACACCCGGATTTTTAATCCCAGATGCCTGTTATGCCATACATCGCAATCCCAGGATTACCATTTTTGCGAGACATAACATAATTGGATACCATAGTACATCATCCATTACAAACGATACATAAGTTCTTACACAAATAGGGATCTCATGATCCAGTTCTTAATACAACATCAAGCAGCGGAATACGTAATAATAACGGTAGCGTAGGCGAAGCTCCATCTTCGGGGTCACATGCAATGCTAACGATGGGAGATGATCCTAGTTGTCATAACCTTCCTGGGGTCCATCCTCCAGGTACTCCTCTTCATAGTCTGGCCATGGGAATAACCAGGGACAAAGCCATGACTACTCTTTAAGTACTCGCAAACTAATACTAATAGGTAAAGGGGTTTTTGGATAATAGGACACTAGGCTCTAGGGTTGTTTTGCAAAAGCCAGATTTATCTCTACTAAGTTTAGAAGCAATGAATGCTCGTCACAATTTTATAACTCCTAAGTGGGAACTTGTATTTCATATCACAACTCTGTTGTGGTCAAGTCAAAGTTTCAAATCATTTCACTTGAAAAGTCTGACGGGGGAACAGTATGGCCACTCTAACTGTCCATAACCGCGGACGCGGCTATTCGAATAGTTTGACACTCTGCAGAGATTGTACACTTTCACCACAACATTCGATACATCCGTCAGAAACAAATCCTGAATTCACCATACTCAGTATGCGGATAATCAATCCTAACCTTTCGATTACACGCCCTAGTATAAGCACCTCTCCTATGAGTTTGGCCTCCCAACCATGACCAACTGTCATCCTGGGTACTGCACAGGTGGACAATCTTCACAAGGTAGCCTCAGCTCAGACCTTGGCCGTGAGGGAACTAATACTAAGGTATATAAGTTTCTAGTCAAGCCCTACCCAATCTTCGGGTATTGTGGTTGTACGATAAAATTGGAATGGTATTGCATCCAGACAACCATCAGTTTTGTAAAGGGCTAAGGCTCATGCCTCATCGTTTTCATCACCAAAATCATCGGGTGTTTGGAAACACATGTCCAAAACATTTCAATAGAATGATCCATCATTACAAGGTTTTCATAACCATTTTTCCACCAAGTATTCCCATCTAAAGTTGATCAGGTTTTATGCTTAGCACTAGCATCTACAGGTGGGGGTAAGCAATAATGAGGGGTGGTAAACTAGTGGAGTTCTAACTAAGTTCAATCTCGTGCCTTAAGATGACATCAAGATTATCTAGCTTAGGCCAAATTTTATGCTCTTTATGCAACCTTCAGATATCTTTCTAGTATCTATAATTCACTTAAGTAAACTCTAAGTAATAGCTTTGATAAAGAAATAAAGTATAAAGCTTGCAAGTAAAAACGAGGATTGGTCTGTCAAGTGGGTATGATCACATATGCTTAAGGCATATAGTAGGCATAGTAACAAGTAGTGGTTTGTTGCATCAGTAGAGTATCTTGCAAGGGTTAGCTTGCATTGGTCCACTTAGTTAATAAAGCTTGCACAATATCAGTATAAGCTTGCTAAATTGCAAGTGTTAGCTTGCAAGGTTAATAGCTTGCCTTGAGCAGAGCAGTGGTTGAAGTTCTCCTCGGCTTCTTCTTCGTAGTATCCTCCTTCCTCCTCGTATCCTTGGTTGGTACTAGCGTCTATAAATAAATACGAGGTACACAATCACCAAACAATACTTAACTACTTGCAATCATCACACACAAGGGTCCTATAGATGATCTAACATCATCTCTAACATTACAAGATTAAAGCTTGGTTTAATTCTTTTTATTTTTAGAAAAGTAATTTCTACTCATTGAAAAACTACTTAAGAATTAATATTCTCTAAACCAAACATGGGATCATGTTGACACATGTCATCACCACATATTTTAGTCCATGGGAATATGATTTAAAGTGGTGTCACAATTTAATAAGGTTTTACCCTTTTATTTTAATTATTTAAAGTGGCTAGAAATGCCTATGTAGCATTCTTTTATTACTTGAACATTATTTCTGCAAGTAAACCTATATATTTTTATATATTCTGAAAGGTATGGTTAAATGTGATTTTTGAGAGTTGGAATCAACTCAAAAGCTATTATGGTTTAAATTTGAAAAATGTTTGAATGCAGAAAAGCTTCCGCCTTGTTATTTTTACCATGGGTGATCTATAGATCCAAATGACTTGAATCCAACGGGCTTGGATTCAGCATTCTCAAGCCTTTCTAACAAAATTGGTTTCATTCAATTTGGTGCAATGAATCGATCTGGGTTGATTTTTGAAGTTGGGTACAGAAGTGAGTTTGAAACAAAATGAAAAAGGTTTAATTCAAATAACTGGGCTGCGCGGGAAAAGTTAACGGGCCGGCCTTCTAAGCGCAGTGCTCCCGCGGGCTGCTTAAGTGGGTGTCCCCACTCGTCGGTGAGACAGGGAGGGGCGAAGATGTACGGGGCGATGTGGATCGTTCGATCTAGTTCTAATCCAACGGCTAAGAGTCATCGTTGACGTTGAGCAACGCCGGCGAGAAAGAAACCTAGCGCGGCCAGTGAGGGGTGCTGGGGGCTCACCGGGGTGCAGGCGAGGTTCGGCGAGGCGGGCGAACGACAAAGTCGACGATGGCGAACTCAGGGATGGTCGCGGCAGCTCTTGGGGTGGACGAAATCGATGGCGCCCTTCTTCTCCAGAGGCGGCGGGCTCCGGTGAAATTCCGGCGAGGTGGTGCTCGCCTTGCTCTGGGAACGTTGTGGCACGATCAGTGAGGAGAGGGGAGTGAGATGGTGTGAAGAAATCGAGCGGGGGTGGCCTCTATTTATAGTCGAGCGAGGGGACCGACGGGGCGCACGGTGAGCTCGTCGGGGGCGATGGTATAGACGGCTATTGGCATGGGCGAAGGTAGGGGGCGGTGCGGTGTTCCCTGGCGATGCTCAACGACATGGTTTTGAGGCGTGGGGCGATGCGGCTTGGTCTGGAACATGCGACGCTCCGCGCGGCAGAGGCGGCATCTTCAACAGCGAGCGATGGCTGTGCATCACGGGGCGGCGAACGAGGATGTCTGGTGGTCTCCTGGGTCGGTGGTGATTGTGTATGCACGCGGTGAGGGCGGCGTGCGGTCTGTGGGCGCTGGTCGAGGGTGGCGCTCTGGCGCACGCTCGGCATGGTCGCTGGTGGTCTGGGCGCGGTCCGTGCGTGTGGTCCAGGGCTTGGCAACGCTCGCGGCTGGGACAGTGAGTGGCGGTGGACGGTGGGCTTCCTCCCAGACATGCTGGCTAGGCTTGCTGCTGCTCCTAGCTTGCTGTCGACTATGGGGTGGCAAGGGTGTGCTCGGCTGTTCACCATTGATGACAATGGCAAGCTCACAGTGGTGCTAGTGCTTGGTTTAGTTAGCTAGATGATCTACTGAGATGGTTGTGAGCCAAAGAGGGGACAAGTTAGGCTCAAATCACTGCTCCAAATAGTGTTTAGATTTTGTATGATTTGTGTCTGCAACCTGTTTGATGAAATGGCCGCATGAAATCAAGTTTTGAATTTTGAAAAGATTTTTGGTGGGTTTGCTAGATTGGTGCTAGTGAGTCTGCAGATGCTTGGGTTTTGAAAGTTGAGCTTGTTTGAGTGGTTTTTAAAAAAGTGGGATCTTCCCATATGATAAAGATTCAATTTTGAATTGTCATTTAAACTATGCATTTGAAAGTTTCTGGATGATCACAAAGTGGGCCTTGATACCTTGTTATGAGTACATTCAAGGGGTGCAAAGATCCAGAAAATTTTCCATTAGGTTCTGAAAGTTTGAGACAGCCAAAGTAGGCATGGGAGTTAAATTGGTCAAAATGACCATTCCTTTATTTTATTGGTTTTGATTTATTTGTCTTTAGGAAAAGTTTGGGAAATGTTTAGATGATGTTTATTTCACCTAAGAAACATTTTACAAGCAAGGAAACATACAAACAAGGTGGTTCAAAAGAATTTCAAATTAAATGCATACACATATGCATGCCTTCATAATTTTAATTAGAAAAGTTTTTGTTAACCCTAATTTTGATGATTAGAGTTTGATGATTTAAGTTTAATATTTTTGGGATGTAACAAAGCATGCGACTAGGTCACAAGGGATGTTATATCACAGAACGAGTAAAGAGTACTTATCGGTAACGAGGTTGAACTAGGTATAGAGATACCAACGATCGAACCTCGGATGAGTGAAGTATCGTGCAACAAAGGGAATCGGTATCGTATGTGCATGGTTCATTCGATCACGAAGTCATAGTTGAATATTGGGAGCCATTATGGATCTCCAGATCCCGCTATTGGTTATTAACCGAAGAGGTGTCTCGATCATGTATGCATAGTTCGCGAACCATAGGGTGACACACTTAAGGTTCGATGTTGTTTAAGTAGATATGGAAAATGAGTTGGAGGCCGAATGTTGTTTGGAGTCTCGGATTGGATCCAGGACATCACGGGGAGATCCGGAATGGTCCGTAGAATAAGATTCATATAAGGAAAGTCAATTTCCGGGGTTCAGAAATGTTTTCGATGTTTTGACTAGAAGCTTCTAGAATGTTCTAGAGGGACCACCAGTGGGTCCACCACCGTGGGAGGGGCCAGTTGGGATGAGTCATGCCGCAGGGGAGCACTAGGTCCTGCCGCACCAAAGCCCAAGGGGCAAATTCGACCACCAAAGGATTTGGGGACAAACCCTAGTTTGTCAAACCCTAAACAGAGAAAGGGGAAGTTTCCCACCTCTTTCCTTGGCCGAGTTGGGGAAGGAGTGGGTAAAGGGCTAGGAACCCTTGGCCACACTCCCCCTCCATATAAGGATGGGTGGGGGTGCACTACCCCTTGTACCTTGCCCTTTGGCTCTAAACCCTAGCCGCTGACTCACTCTCCCTCTTCCACCATATTGCTTCAGCTTAGGCGAAGCCCTGCAGGAAGTTCTCCTCCATCACCACCACCATGTCGTCGTGCTGTTGGGATTCCGAGGCGATCTACTACCTCCGCTACATGCTGGAACATGGAGAGGAAGGTCTTCATCGACTCTGTACGTGTGACCGACTGCGTAAGCGCTGCCAGAACGCGACGCTGGAAGGATCGTCGACGCGATCTTGAGATCGGCAAGTGATCGACTACATCAACCAAGAAAATACGATCTCGTTAAACACTTTCGATCTACGAGGGTTAGTTCTCTTCAATCTCCTTGCATCGATCTCGTGGATTAGATCTTGGCTTTGCCATAGATTGGATCTTGGTTTTATGTGTTCTTGCGATAGAATTTTTTTGTTTTCCATGCAACGAACCCTACAGTGGTATCAGAGCCATGTCTATGTGTAGATACATTACCCGAGTAGAACACGATGGTTTTGTGGGCGTTGATGCTCTTGTTGTCACTTGCTTTTCATGTACTTTGCATCTTGCGGGATGGTGAGATGAAGCGGCCCGGACTAACCTTACATGTCATCGCACATGAGACTTGCTCCATGCTCAACTTACAACTTGTATTCTACAAGTGGCTTTGCGGGTGTCTGTCTCTCCCACCATAGTTAAGATTCAATTTACAATGGGAACTTTACAACACTTATATCAGCATTGTGGTTCTTGTTCATAGGTAATAACGGTTCTTGTTCGAAAGCCCCAAGCCACGTAAAACATGCAAATAAAATTAGAGGCGTCTAACTTGTTTTTGCCGGGGCATGTGATGTGATATGGCCATGATGTGATTGTGATTATATTTGATGTATGCAATGATCCTTATTGTATGTTGGCAACCGGCAGGAGCCTAATGGTTGTCTTTAAATTCGTTAAGACATGTGTGTCTGTTCATCATATAATCGCTTTATTCCAAGTAGTTGTAATAGTTGATGTTGGTGATGGACAACCATGAAGCAGCGCCACAGACCTTGACGCAATGCTGGCGAGGATGGAGATCATGTCCGTGCTTTGGAGATGGAGATCAAAGGAACAAGAATAAATACCATATCATATCACATATTATGAATTGCATGTGATGTTAATCATTTATGCATCTTGTATTTTCTTAGACCGCGAAGGTAGCACTATAAGATGACCCCTCTCACTAAATATCAAGTAATAAAGTGTTTGTCCTTAGTAGGCACCGTTGCGAAGACTCGTCGTTTCGAAGCATCTCATAATGATCAAGTGTGATAGATTCTACGTGTGCATACACCTGATACAAGCCTGATTTGCACATGCGGATACTAAGGTTTACCTTGACGAGCTTAGGATGTACATACATGGTCTTGGAACACGTAATACCGAAAGGTAAAGCATGAGTCATATGAATGATATGATGAACATGTTGATTGTTCGCCTTTGAAGCCATCATCTCTCGTGCTGATCGGACTTGGTATAGTGTATTTGGTTTGTGTAATCATCAAAACGACTCGAGGGATGTTGTTTTGAGTGGGTGTTTAAAAGTAATATGATTAAAGTTGAACACATAAATTAAATCGAAATGAATTTGCATAAATGTTGTAGTCATTGGCATCCGTTCACCACCTTACGTTTAGTTATAATTGAGATAATAAAACTATAGAATTCTAGATAGTTACTTTATGAACTGGTATCGTATTGTTATGAGTGTCAATCTAAAGTTTAAAAGTCCTATTGCAAACTTTTAACGAACTCCGTTTACTTCATAAAGTTTAACAATTAGTATTAAATCAAGAGTAACAATTTCAGTGTTAGTATCTAAAGTATCATGTTTGCCTCCATGATTCTTGATATTCAAAAGATTTGTTTTAATATCAAGATTATTTAGGAGCTAAAATAATTATTTCAGAAACCATCATGCGTGGAAGATATTGCGATATCTAGAACAATATTTTAATTGCAACATGATAGAGAATAATTTGGCAAAATATATGTTCTTATATTTGATAATAATTTGCGAAGGTTGGAGATGCTAGACATCCTAATCCTCCAAAAGGTTTTGGAAAGCAACATTATACTCGCAATTCTCCTTTATAAGCTAGAGTAGCTTGATCATGAAAATTGTCATGATAAGGATGAATAGAAGATATAGGTAAAATATTTACTACACTAAAAGATTACTAAAGAATAGATTTTGAAAGAATGCCAAACATTTGATGATGGTGATCTACTTCAAAGTATAAGCCCAAATGTATTAGAATTTGATTATACACGCTTTGGATTGTGTGTCATGTGTATGGCGCCACTGTTTAAAGGACTAGAAGAACGACTAACTTATTAGAATTTGTACATACTAGCACACATGCCCGTGTGTTGCAACGGGAGTAAAAATTTTTATTTACAAAAATATGCATATGGCTTAAAATTTACCTGAATTTCGATCAACCTACATACTCCCGAAATTTCAAGCCGTTTTGTGGTCCTTTGCTTAAATTTTACCTGAATTTCGACCAACCTACATAATCCTTACCTCAATGGACTCCCTCCGTCCCGGTTTAAAGGACATAATTTGCAAACCATGCAATGCCAAAATATTTAGCCACAAAAGTATTTAATCTCTGTAATTACTCTATTGTGAAAAGAACAAAATGGTTGCATGCACATGTGCAGATGTGAACCCTTTGCAAGGAATGTGAAAGCTTTTTTTCTTTCCACGCATGTTCTTCTCCACACTATAAAAGAGACCAATTAGAGCACATCTAGAGCCCAACGAATTGCAAATTGTGTCATCTAAACCGGGACGGAGAGAGTATATAAATTGCATGTACATTTAATTTGTCCAAACCCAGTTCCGATTTCTCTCTCTCACACACACAAACAGGTTCAGAAAAGTGATGCGTCTATAATCTGTTAAACGACTAAATAATTGAAATTCAAGAATTGGATAATGTCCTAGCTCTGAATCGACAATAATTACAGTAGCTTGGTGCAGCTCTGTACAGCACAAATCGTACCTGTCAGACCAGTTCGATCTACCACAGGCCCTAGCAAGAAAAGTAGTGAAAGCATCATCAGCTTCATCCAGCTGAAACATCTTAACGTGATCTAGGAGAAGAGATTGCCTGCGCAACATGCATATCAAACACACGACCAGGCGCCAAAAAAATATGGCAACAGTGCACACCAATTGCAAGAATGCTTTGCTCTTCACAACAGATGTTCCACAGATCAGATGCATGCTTGAGGCCCAATGGCATGCACGACCTTCTCAATCTGTTGTGCATGCTCACGGGTTGTAGCAAAGGACCGCGGAACGGCTTTCGACCAAGCCATAGTTAATCTGCTGTAAGGTTTCAGAACATAAGTGTGTGGTAGGCTGTTAGCACGATTTGCCTCGCAGTTAGACTTACTGCCGCAGTCCCGCTCCCAGAATCTGCTAACTCACACAGGTTGTGCTCGTGGCCAGTGTGATTATCGCGCTCGAGCTTACATGACCTACTCCCTCTAATCCATATTACTTGACTCAAATTTGTCTAGATTGATCTAGACACCATTTAGTATATAGAAATTAGGGCTGAGCCGCTGGGAACCCTCCTTGATCAAGGCAATGGCTGGTTTATTTGAGGACATCCTTGATCGGGTTGGAGCCGGACTCGACTTCGAGCTGGCTTGTACTGTACGATGGAATTCGACACTGGGTTCAAGCCGTACTCCGCTACTCGTCTTGCCTGTATGAATACCCGACAGAGCAAGGGACCGCCAGACCAAGTTATCGGGAAACCCTACAGGATCGATCGTAGACGTTTTTTATCCTTTTTCTTTGGACCGGAGCGGGACGAAGTCGTATTTAGAAACGGACCAAAACGTAAAACCTTCCTCTATTATTATTACTAGCAGAAGAATTTAGTTAATGTTGTGTCGGTGATGAGTTTCTTTAAATGAGTAGAACCTCGCATCATAGACAATTTTTAACATGCTCGATGACATCCGCTCCTCGATCAATTAATTGTTGATTGTTTTAATTCGCAAACAAAATATTTCCTTTCTTCAAACCCTCTTCCTTGGCGTGCTTCTCTTTCGTCTCCTCGTGAAGTGCACGCCGCTGACAGCTCTGATTGTCACCATTCCGTTTAATTAGCCCACACATTTAGTTATTATCGGCTTACACAATCCCTCACAATCAATTCTGTTTAATTAGGCATCCCATAGTTTCCTTTAAATCAGCCCATAATCCTCCTGCTTAGTTGCTGCTTGTTTTGATTTTTCCCTTTAATCTTACCGATAACGGCGGAATCGATTGTAATATAAAAAGGTGTTGATCATTGTAATACAAAGGGTGGGACTAAACACGAGGGTACCAAGTTTAATTACATGGTAAAAAAAACTGGGCCGGGCCTTGCAATCACGCTTCGGATAAAATCAAACGAAGCGTGATAGTTTTCATAAAAAAGTTGTGAGATAGTGTGAGCAGACGGGCACCCAAATCAAATCGTCTTATCCATCCACTCCATATAGGCAATAGGGGGTTCGACAAACGCATGGATCAAGACAGGAGTGTCGCGTGCTCTAACCATTAGGATTTGGCACCCCGTTGGTCACTGCTTCTGCACAGGTCCAGCAACAAGATCAAACCCGGTCAACCCTATCGCCTAGCCGGCCGCAGGTGACGGCCTGCCCATGTGTAGCGCCTTCATTTTCGCGGGGATTAGGGCCTCCCAGAGGAAGCCACGGGGCGTAGCAGCACCATGCGTTGGCCTTTCGTGCGAGACTTGGTCGATCACGAAGGTATCATTATTAGGTTAGAATCAGAGAAAAAAACTGGTACGGTGACACCAGTGCGTGGATGCATCGAGAACGCACCGGATGTTCTTACTTACCGGTGACATCCATGCGTTGCACCGAAAAATAAAATGATTTCTAGTTTTGAAATATTAGATTAATTCTTTTGCATCTCGGTTGCCTAATTAATAGTCATAGGGCTGCTCATGATTCTATATAGTTAGGCAACTATCGTGTCTTACATGCCCCCATCGATCACCGATCCCTCACGTTTGATTAAGCAGCTTCATGATTCTTACACGCAGACCAACCACATAGACATAACTTTATATCCCTCCATGCATCGATAATTTATAGCTCGCAAATCGCTCCCTCACACGTTTGATTGAGCTCACAAAGCCTGCCCCGTATATGGGGCTTATTCTCGCTCACAACCATATCAACAATGATAAGGCCACAATTCCCTCCTTTGATCACGCTTAGTTTCGCTGTGCCCCGTACGTAGGTGACTTGCACTTGCTTGTCTATGATGAGATAGAGGTCTATTTAAGCCGATAGATTTCTTTCTGAATTTTCAATGCGGAACTAATTTTTCCACTTAATACGGACACCTAGCAGGAATAGATGTTGGGCCGGTTCACGCCGTGCGTGCATGGAAATCAAGGACGGGCCAGGTTTTCTATTACCGGTACAAACAATGCATACCAGCTAAACTAATCCTGGACGCTAAAATAAAAAGCTAAACTAACCCATGTCAGCAAGGATAATTCATACGTTGGTGGGAGGACAAAACCGTACAAAAAAGTGTTGGACCGAGAGAAACACTTCGTGCTTTATTATATATAATACTAGCAGAAATACCCATGCGTTGCACCGGGATAAAAAAAACTCTCCACACAACGCATATATGAGATCTCACCTTTACGTGGATGGAATTTTCTCTGACTACGTGTGGTTCTCCTTTATTTTCTTCCTCTACCACCTCGTGCAGATGAATCAATGATGCTGCTATGGTGTTTTCGTCCTCCGCGCCACTTGAGGCCGTTGAGCTCGAACCAAAAGTGTCAACGACGCAGGGTTATTCATATGCCACTATCCTCGTCGCAGTAGTTAGTGCCCCTGCCACTCGTTGCAACAATTAATTTGCAATCGACGTGCACAGAGAAATTTGAACAAAAAGAACTAAACCAAGTTCAATTGAGACATGAACGAAATCCAAAATAATAGGCCATGAAAAAGCTCTTTAAGATGCAGGATCCGACAAAGGCATGACCAAGATAGGTTCAGATTGTAGGTAGGAAAAGATAATGACTACATCGATTCTTATTACATCACACAAATATTTGGTTTTCCACATCTCCTCCAATCAACCACTTGTTGGATCATTATTTGCAATAATATTTGAAAAAATCTACATATAATATTGTGTATCTTGCGGGAGCCAAAATAGTAATAATATTATAAAGCTATGAACAAACATGAATAATGAATTACCTGAGGTAACCAAACAGCTTCAGCCTCCAGATCGTTAATTCGGGTGCAGCAATAGTCTGCTCATGAAAAGTTGTGTATACTTAGTTAAAAAAAATCATGCGCTAACCGAAGCTTTGTTCTGTAGTGTTGTTTGTGCTATAGATAGATCCGTATTAAAAAAAAGACTATTTTTTCCTCACCTCGTCCATGTCGTTGTTGCTTGTCGCTGCTAGCTTTGTTCTGCTGATAGCTCGTCCCTGCTCTGATGATTACTTGTCGTCGGCTTCTATGAAATCTATGTAGCCGCTGCAAGCCTAGAACTTGAGGCCGTCGTCGCGGATCATCAAAGCAGTATACATAAGAGAAATCGGATCAGAAAAATGAACTCAACAAGAAAATCGGGTCCTCCTTGAGTTTTACCCCGATATGCCTCTGTCTCCACCATGGCCATGGTCACCGGAATTAGGCGTATCAATCGAGGTTGTCTGTGATGATTACAACGGGAGCCTGAAACGCACCGGCGATGAGCTCAAGGCTGGTGAAGTCGTCCCAACCCTATCACGCCACCATCCCACTACGACACGATCCCGTCCTAAAGTTCGGAAGACATCGCAGCTGTCCATGGAAACCCACTGGCATCAGAAACCTGAGCTGGAGCTACGGCAAAAAGTTTTGTTCCGTTTTCAGAGATTAAAACTTAAAAATTGGCACTACACCTGATATTGAGCTACTGCATTTTATCACCAGGTCTTACAACACTCGAGTCCCATGCCAGCAAGAGCTTCTGGCTATCGCTGGCGCTAGCAATGCATATGCATGTCTCCTTTATTTTTATCGGTCAAATAGAGAAGACAAACCCTGATGAAAAGTATTGTCAACTAAAGGAGATCTGTAATCATCTGATATTTCAGCCAAACATGATTCCGCATTCTGAAGACATGGGATGATGAGGGAAACAGTGGGTTGTAGCATACAGCTTGCTGTCAACTGCTCCGACCGACAGCCCGACTCCCGGCTAGCACCAGGACGAGCTGCACCCCCGCCCGCACGATTTTTTTACAAATATAACCTTCTGCAAATTTGTATCGCCAAAAATACCCCCTCTCGACTATATTTGTGAAAAATGCCCTGGCGGGAGGTGGAAAAGACGCCACGTGGCACATTTCGACATGGACTGTGGCGGAGCAAGCATTCCGCCCTAGCAGCTGGCGGGAAGTGCGTCACGCCTATGGGGATGGCGGGAGGAGCTGGGGCTCACGGTGAGCTAATCATCCTACTAATTCATACAATTAATGCAGGTGCTAAACTTCCGTGATTCATGTGATTAATGAAGAAGAAAACGGCCACCAACAATTTACGTGGCAAATTAACAGCCCAGTCAATCCGTTGCATGCATTGGCCAAATTCCAACCATTTTATACGATGTATAGATGCTAATTAATCAGGACAATTATTGCTAATTAAGCTAGCAGGAAAATGAAGCTGTGCTCCCAGCTCCTCCCGTCACTCCCATAGGCGGAATAGTCTTCCCGCCTGTTCCTAGGGCGGGATATTTGCGTCGCCATGGTCCTTGGCGGGAGGTGCCACGTGGCGTCTTTTCCGTCTCCCGCCAGGGCATTTTTGACAAATGCTATCGATGAAGGGTATTTTTGGCGATGCAATTTTGCAGGTGGGCATATTTGTAAAAAAATCCGCCTGCACTAAGCTCAAACTCCCGAGCACGCCGGGACCAGATCGAGGCACGACCCCCGCGCTCGCCCTCTCCAGTCGTATGTGTGCCGCCAATCATTCTAGTTGCCACCCCGATTCCTGTACAGCCCCAACCTACACCGAGCTCGAGGTACCTCCTCCATCTACAGATGTGATTCGTCCTACAAGGGCAGATCAAGGAGGCGTGACCCCCATTGCTTGCCTCCTCCAGCTACATATGCGATTCCTCCTGCTAGGGCAGCCACGGGTCTAGGAAGTCGTCGCTGGTCTCCTTATCTGCGGATTTTGAGAAATCGATCTGATTTCGAGAGGAGGCACGATGGCCCGATGGTGGATACGTTTTGATCTCTCTTGTTTATATGTAGTCTAGGCAAGGCAATCGATTCCTGAGCCAAGCCCTAGGTGCCACGAAACAAAACCAAAACTTATCGGTGGCGTTGCTTGTAATACGTGGTTTGGTGGGAGGGTAAAACCGTCTAAAAAAGTGTTGGACCGGGAGAAACACTTCGTGCTTTATTATTATACATAGGTATAGATATACTAGGAAAGATGCCCGTGCGTTGCAACGGGGAAGATGTCCCTACTGCATTAGCTTCACAAAAATAACTATGAACGAAAATCACTAATGTATAATGTAAAGAACATCATCTATAATCTTGTTCAAACAACAGTGAAGTATAAGACCTACATGATGCCAAGCACGATTTATAAGGTCCCCAAAGAAATATGTCAAGTACCCAATGCTTCCCTCAACCTCCTACTACTCCTCTACCCTAGCAAAAATTGTTTCCCACACTATGGGATGCGCCACTCGCCGTGGAAACCATTGTCCCTGTCGCAAGCAACTGCAATTACTATCCCATCCAAGGTCCCCTCTCCCCAGCCGGGGCACCAGTAGATAACCACGGTAGCCGCCGTTCACCCATAGTTAGCCTTATGTAAAAGTAAAAAAAGATGTTACAATGGTATATAACCATTTAATATACTATTAGTCGTGTGTGTATTTACCAAAAAATGTGTGACTAACGGGCAGTCGCCAATACCTAGGATATTATCATTTTTATTGTGTCGACATGAAAAATAGAAACTTATTTGTGTGTTCATTGGTAGAGAAAAATCTATATTGTAGAAACCATAAAGTTCTGGTGTGTCAAAAAATTCATCAGAGACGAACATCAACAAATTGGCCATGCAAAAAACAATGTCAGAGAACATTTCAGGACCAAAAGGAATAATCTAGTGCTGATCAGAGGACAAAAAATTGAAGACAGCGGCATCACTTTCAAAGGTCCCTACAAGAATTCAACCAGAGATGTTGTGCGGGTAGCCGGTTACACACGCATCACGACAGGACTATCGGCGCTGGTCTCTCTCCGGACGCCAGATCGGGTGCGCCGGAGGCCAGACCATGTCGGGTGCTGTTGGGAACAACACCTCCCCCCACCTCGACGCCGCCAATCGTACCAGCCTCCACTACCTCATGCATCGAACTGCTAAGCTCCCATGCGTGGCTACACCCCGTCCCATACCCGTGGACACCGTCGCTCCTGATCCCAACCCAAGACCCCCGCCGCCAATCGCTAGATCTGACCACCGCTCCCAGCTGCGACCCAGGACCTACCTTGCCGGCCACCTCCCCAAGCCCTCGTCCAAGCTTTCGATGTCTCTCATGGGGATTTAATTCCTTCCTACCATTAGCTTGTTGATTTCAGGTACTTTGCGATCATATATAAATCGATGTGATTCTGTCTAAGGGAGCCATGTGGGACTATTTAATGCCTCCTTTCACTGATGCATCTATTTGTTCTGATTCGAATGGGACAGAGATGGAATTGGGCCGGCCTTTCTATCACTCCCCGTGCGAACGGGACAGAGATGGAATTGGGCCGGCCCTTTCTATCACTCCTCGCGCGAGCGAGCGTGTAGGTGGAGATTAGGTAGACCGAAACATTTTTTTAACTATAGGTGGCAACGCGTGGGTTATTTTCATCTAAGTGAAAGAGTAAAACGGTCTAAAAAAAAGTTGGACCGAAAGAAACACTTAGTCTTTTATTATTAGATATAGATGTAAATAGTAAATATACCCGTGCGTTGCAACGGGAAAAGATCTACAGTCGGGCTCGTCGCCCGATCGCTGCAGCGAGGCCACCCGGGTGCCAGTAGAGTCATCCACCCTCGAGTCAGTGAGTATAGAAAATAGATGACAGATAATACGTGGGGAGGAGCGGGTTGCCCGTTCGATCATCCGCCGCTCCCTCTAATACCGATAACACCTATGCATCTGACACAACTTTTCATCAATAGGTATATAATACAATTACTCGAATTATGCGCAATCCAAATCTTACTATATAAAAGGAAGGTACTATAATTTTTATCATTGTGATGAAAATTTTCTTAATTTTGAATTAAACTTTTTTAAACATAAAACTTGACGTGAATTTGGTAGAAGAAAATTTATACTAAAATGCTGGGAATTTTTTAGAATGTATTAATCCTCTATGTGAATTTCTGCTATTTACATTGAATTTTGAACCTCCAAATAACTCAGATACATGATAAAAAAATAAAAGAGATCCAACGTTACCTATTTAGCTCAAAAGTAGCCGGTGGTCTAAAATCCATGAATAAAATTCTCTTAGCCATCTCTTTGTCTTTAAGGACATGTACTCATCGGTTGACAGAAGGAGCACAGGCAGCAGCTCGACTGGCACATCAGGCGAGATTGTACACCAATCTGCCGCATCCCTGTCTCACCCCTAGGAAATAAACGAATCATAATTCCATGTATCATTAAATCTAAGCAAAATACAAGAAGAAGAGAATCATACTCTAATTTCTGCACGTGGAGTGAGAGCTAATACTGAATCAATACAGATGAGATCTTATTGCTCCAGATCAAGGGCTTTTCCACATCCACACACATACCTCCGTAACTGGTAGACATATCAGTGGGCAACATGAGTTTCACGATCAAGGTTTACACAACGCTCCGATATGTCCAGATTTTTCGAATGCAGAACAGTACCGACCGCAACAGTCAGTTTCCAGGATGTTCTGTCTAGAAAAGTAGGCAATCATGAGTTTGACGCCCAGCAACGCGGCTCTAGAGTCTAGCCTCAGCTTCCTCCGCCTGGATGAGTTCTTGATGGAGTAGCAGGCAACCAGCACCATCAATCCATCGGGCTGTCTGCACCATCTTCGTGTTCCGTCTCGAAGAAGGTGTTTGGGAATGCTCTCCACGCGGAGGTTGCACCAATAGCAGAGTCAAACCAACAATAGCTGCCTCGCCCACGGGGACGACGGTGAGGCTAGAGTACACCGGGAGTCTTCGTTACCGCAGCCCCTCAGTTGCCTCGTAAGGAGATCGACCCACGCCGGTGGGCATCAGATCGCGACAATATTGACCTAGGTTTCGGTAGACGGACTCCATGTCACGCCGGAGGAGGACGGGAAGGTGGCCATGGTTTCCGGCGGCAGGGCTGCGTACAGGCTCATCGAGCGAGGGCGAGCGAAGAACCAGGAGTCGTGAAACTGAAATCTTCTTTATTGGAATTGGGCCAAGGTTGCTTGGCCATGTGTGCGCATATCTGGACTTTATATCTCTCGGTCACCGCCTTTAATTTGGCGAAGAGGTGTCGAGAGATCAGGTTTCGTGGTGGCGACGACGAGAGTAGAGTAGATTGGTGTTTTGCTGCGTTTTAGGGGGCGCTACCTCTGCTGCCGGCGGTGCCTGCCTAGGGTCGGGGCCGCCGCGTGGGTTCCTCTCCAATCGTCAGCCTGCTCAGTGCCGCCCCGCATGAGGCGTTGGTCCTCTCGATTCAGGCCGGCGATCTCCCAGAAAAGGGATGGCGATCCCATGACCATGGGGCTCGGGGAAGAGGAGTCCTGCGGTGTAGGGTGATGGTGGGATGCGGCCAGAGTCGCGGGGCAATGGCGGCGTGCGTGAGGATTAGGAGCGACGGGGACAATGACAACACATGTATATATGGGAAACCAAGACGGTTATGACTTATGAGCATAAACCGGATCGACGTAGAGTTGTTTACATCCACGGGAGCTGGAACGTATGGAAGCCTTGTTGAGCTTGGCCCATCGTGGGACAAAAGGACCCATCGTGGGACAAAAGGAGCATAGGAAGACTCGTGTAGTAACACTACGTACGAAACATATTCTTTTGACCTACCGGTTGTGGTATTTGTGGGCAATTTAGTGTCTAGTGGGAGGATAAAATCGTCTAAAAAAGTGTTGAACCGGATAGGAAGACTCGTGTAGTAACACTACGTACGAAACATATTCTTTTGACCTACCGGTTGTGGTATTTGTGGGCAATTTAGTGTTTAGTGGGAGGGTAAAATCGTCTAAAAAAGTGTTGGACCGGGAGAAACACTTCGTGCTTTATTATTAGGTATAGATATAGATAGCAAAATGCCCGCGCGTTGCAGCGAAACAAGTTAGTCTTTGTTAATACCGGTGGTGAGTTTCTTTAAAAAATCAGATCACAATCCGCTTAGTTGCTGTTTGTTTTGATTTTTTCCATTTAATCTGCTGATAACTTTGCTTTTTAAGACAAAAATAAGAAAGTTGTTAGATAGAGAAATGTCTAGGTGATGGCCCCGTTTAGTTTGACGAATCAAACTGGTTAAAGGGGGTAAGGGGAGAAAATTTTCCTAATCTTAAAACCTTGTTTTTTTCAGACAAAAAAGAAAAGAAAATGGTTAAAGGGAAAGGGGGGAATTTTCCCTAGACCACACGGCCCAAGAAGCATGCACAACACCCAACCAGTCGACAACAGCCCTACGTACAACCACCACGCACCGCAACACACATCAGCCCAGAAGTAACGCACACACACGCAACGCACGCGGGCGACCCAATTTTTCCAGGCCTGCGCCCCTGCATCCTCACCAACCCCGTGCGAGACCAAGTCCCCGCTGCCAATCTCGCTACCCTATCCCAAGCCCGATCCCAACCACCACCGTTGCCATGCTCCTCCCTCTTCCTCGGCGCTGCGCCGCCCACGCCTCTGCCCGTAGGCCTTGTTCCTCGTCATCCAGCAGCAAGCGCCGCCCCCGCTCCCTCTGCCCCTTCTTCTTCTGACCTTGACCGCCACAGGTCCTTGTTGCCGTCGACCATATCCTTCACCTCCTGGAGGTTCCTTCCTACAGAGCCCGGCCCGTCTTGTCCCTCTTCCTCGGCGCTGCGCCGCCCACGCCTCTGCCCGTAGGCCTTGTTCCTCGTCATCCAGCAGCAAGCGCCGCCCCCGCTCCCTCTGCCCCTTCTTCTTCTGACCTTGACCGCCACAGGTCCTTGTTGCCGTCGACCATATCCTTCACCTCCTGGAGGTTCCTTCCTACAGAGCCCGGCCCGTCTTGTTGGCGCTTGCTCCCGCTCGTAGTTTTCCTGATGGAATATATTGCTCTGTCTCCCCCTTCTTCCACCTCCTCCCCCACTTGATCTGATTCATTAGATCTTAAATTGATGCTTCTTGTTTATTCTAGATCCGGCTGATTTCTATCAATTTGTGAAGGTATATAAACCGGTAGAACTCGCTTCAAGGAAGCGAGGCGGGACTATTATATCGAAAATATCCATATTGCTCTCTCGTTTACATGTAAAAATCGGAAATTGATTTTGGAAATTGATTTTCTTGCACGAGGCCCGTGAAAGAAAGCCCAACAGCACCGATGCCAGCGGTCCATAAAAGACTAGCAATCTGTGATTTCGGAAGCGGCCTTGATGAAAGAAAAAAATGACACGTGACGTACTGGTGACACAGTGGGTAATTGTTTATAGCTTTGGAGGGCAAATCCGTCCAAAAATGTGTTGGACCGGGAGAAACACTTCGTGCTTTATTATTAGGTATAAGTATAGATAGCACAAAACCCGTGCGTTACAACGGTGCCGGATTAAATAAAATAAATAACGTTTAATAAATTAGGAATCAAAAGTCTTCATTTTTTAGGAGCTGGGAAGCACGGAAGATCACAACGTTCAACAATGATCATAAACAAAGTAGCAAAAATAACAAAGTTTTGCTATGCTATTAATGTAACCGTGAAGACCCAAAATTGTCAATTATTGGTTCATGGAACATCACAGATTTGATGTTTATTTCTCTAAGATAATGGTATTGACATCTAATATAGAGTAGTATGAATACATTGGACGCTTATAATCCATTAATCGGTTTTCTACCCTTTGTGTTTAGCAAAGTCATAACCACATTGTTATTGTAGGCTGGTCCTACTTTCCATCGTAATTATCTTCACACAGCTAACCAAGAGGAATCTCGACTCTAGCGCATAAGCAGTGTTAAAGAGGGATTCTAGCGCGTAAGCACTGAGTTTTTGTTCAAAAGAGGGATCAGACGCAAGCACAGTTGCCTATACCGGGAGGAGTCGTGCTTGCGTTACCAGCTCAGGTCAAATTTACTCAATTTTCGATTTCGATTTCGATTTTGTCGTCGTCTAATCAGGACAATCGTGGCTGCTCAGGGACGGTTTTGCTGGGCCAAGAGCCTACATGAGTTTCATTGGGCTTTGGAACATGTGGCTGCTCACGGACGATTTGGCGCATGTGTTCCATGAACGTTTACGTTGCTTAGGTGTTTTGTCCCACATTGGGCATTCAATCGAGCGAACAATACACGGGTTAAGCTGCAAATTGATCGATGACCAAACGGACGAAGCAAAGATAATTGGATGCGAACGGGTTTTTAACTTACCAATGGCACCGTGGGTAATTTAGATATAGATGGGAGGACAAACCTGTCCAGAAAAGTGTTGGACCGGGAGAAACACTTCGTGCTTTATTATTAGGTATAGACTAGGAAATGTGCCGTGCGTTGCACCGGAAGCTCTAACCTTATCTGCAGTTTCGTCTTAATCTTTTACGTTGATCTACCTCCACCAAATCATCTTCAAGTATCTGCTTTCAAAGAAATTTCTTTAATTCATAGAATTTGAAAAATCTATAGGCATCAGGTGATACCATTTATCGGCATGCACCTTCGTCATTAGCGGATACCATCCTCGTCTCCCAATTGTTGACGTGCTCGTCAGATTTCAACAGAATCCATTAGCACCAGATGATCTATAAAGTCCTGAATGTGGCACCCAAAATACAGGAGTATATAGAGACTAAATGAGAGAAGATGAACTGTAATATGCAATGGTTAACTAACATGTAGCTGAATTTGTGATCGAATTAATGTTTCTGTGTATGGTGCAGGCGAAGCATAGCAACTTCAGTTAGTACATGAACTCTGCTATTCATGTTCTAAATGTTATGTTTTTCTCTTTGTTCTGCTCTATTTTCTGAATGTCCATAAGAAGGGAAAGCTAGAAGCCTAAAAGGTTAAAATTGTCCTTACGATGTTTGTATCCTGATTTTGCATTAAGCTAGCTAGAGCTCACTATAAAAAAACCAACCGTCAATTACCTGCCAAATTCTTTGATGTCCTCCCGAACGCTCCAAACTAATTTATCAATCTGTATTTGCGTCCTCCTAATTGAACCCTCTCTCCAAATAAATTGCTATCAGATCTTATCTACTATTCTTGTTCTGCCACGCATCTATGCTTCTGATGTCTCTCTCCTCACTCCATTACCACTACTTGAGTCCCAAATCTTTCTCCAATGCCCCGCATCGCGTCTCCATTTGTACGTCAAATCTGTTGTCTGCAAAACCGGCCAAATCAAGCCAGTGGTAAGTTAAATCCCAGCTCTGGACGTTGCCACTTCTCCGCGCTGGCAGGGCATGCCGCTTGCGCCGGTCTTGCTAGAGATCTTGCGGTTCCAGCGACCGTCACCACCCATGGTGCTGATGGATTAGAGATATCACAAATTCAAATTAAGCTAGAGAAACCAAGGTTGTGGGTGTCGCAGGGAATGACATGGGAAACATCGAGCATACATTGAATCCTCCATAGGTCGACCAGGAATTGAATCCTCCATAGATCTGAAAATCACAATCTCACCCCGTCGTTGAAAAGAATAACACCAGCTAGCTTCTAGATCCGATCAACGAAGGTGGTCGTTGTTGATTCCCATCGAGATCGTGGTCACAGGAAAAATGGGGGCTGCCGAGGTAAATAGAATTTGCCACGCTGAACGCCTCCGCACCAGGCGCCGCCGTCTTCCTCCGATAATCACCGCATATTTGTTTCGATATAAGAACGCAACACCGACGTCCTCCCCTCCGGAACCAGCGACCAGTGGATTTCGCGGCCTCCTACTCGCTCCCGTCGGAATCAGGCCGCCATGCGTGTTGTAATCGATTCGGCGGCACCATCTGTGGAAACGGTCAGCAACCACACCGAAGGAGCAGAGAGACGCGTGCGAGACTCCTCGCCCCGTTGTGCTCTGCCACGCCGTCGTCGACTCGATCGGGATAAAGCGCAATTCGTGGGTTAGGGCTTTCATCGTGGTTGCCTATATATGGAACAGGGTGGGAGTTTGGAACATGCACGCTAGGAACGTGGGGTCTTTTTTACTTTCCGGTGGTATCCGTGCTAATACGTGTTTTGGTGGAAGGTTAAAATAGTCCCAAAAAAGTATTGAACCGGAAGAAACACTTCGTCCTTTATATATATACTAGCAAAATGCCCGCGCGTTGCGGCGGAAAAGGTTAGTTTTTGTTGTGTCGGTAGTGAATTTTTTAAATCAATGACACATCGCAGCATAAATATTTTTTTAACTTGCTCGTTGACATGCGCTCCTCGATCAATTGATTGTTCAAATTCGCAAACAGAATATTTCTTTACTCCAAACCCCCTCTTCCTCTTTCTCAGTATGCTTCTCTTTCATCTTTTTGTGAAGTGAGCAATTCAAACAGTCACATCTATAGAGCTTGCTGCTGATATTTTTTTAGGAAAATTAAATTACCGGATTTGTTGACATCCAAAAGAATTAACTTGCAATTTAAACAGTGACATCTGAAGAGATTGCTTCTGTTGTCATGCATCAATAATGGAGCTGCATGCAGACGTATCCTAATTGAGTCCATAGATCCAGTTGGTTGGAAGCGCATGTGCAGCAGCAAGGATTCTATGTCCCAGGAGAAACCGTAGGCCATGCCCATGTAGTTGAGCCAGGTTGTGATGAGAACACGGAGGAGGTGGTGGATATAGTCCATGGCAGCCAAGCGAGGTTGAGGGGGCATTATTTTGTGGAGGCAGCGCTCGAGCGGAAGGTGCGGCCAAGGAAGGAGAGGGGTTTCGGAGGGGATTGGTGCGCATATACGGAGTACGGCGACTTCGAAATTCAGAATCCAAACTAAAGCACTGTGGTTTCGCGGCGGCAGGGAACGATCCGGAGCAGGCCGACGATGCACCTAGGGGTCGTTCGGCTCCGACGCTTGGACCTTGATTGTGAGGGCGTGGGATTAGCTGGATCTTAATTTATAGATGGATTACATGGCTAAAACGTGTCAAATCATGAATCTACGTTTTACTTTCCTCTCTGGACTCGAGCGAACGTGACCTCCTTCGACGTTCTCGGGCCCCGTCCCTCACGCTCGGTAGGGGATCGATTCGGCTAGTTTTTTCCAACTATTTTTTCCGACTTAATGGTGGCGTTGGTTATAATATGTGGTCTGGTCGGAGAGCAATTCTGTCCAAAAAAATGTTGCCCGTGCATTGCGACGGAAGAGGAATATTGCATCGTCGATATGGAAGCTAGAGCTAGCAGAATCAATCAGTGGGATCAGCGGTTGGATTTGCCTGACTGCAATAAAAACCATTGTCCTTCTATTCAGCCTCGTCATCTAGTATCTGCAGCGCCGCGGAAGGGGCATACATGATGAAACTGGTCCTCCATTATATAGGAAAGTAAAATTTGACATTAAGCACAAAACGCACACACAAAGAAACTTAACATGGTTTTAGGGCCCCCCACGTATGTCTTGTCTTCGCCGCACGTCATGTGTAACAACACAACACGACCTTGCCTTGTGCTGCCCTTCACCCGTACGGGCCTGTCTCGCATGTGTCGCTGGAAGCCAGCCCACCTACCGCGAGAGCGCATGGGGCACAGGGAAGCGAATGCGCTCGACACACTTGCCTGATCCTGCCCTTGTGTGCACCGCGGTCATCACCTACCCCCATCGCCTCCATCTCTTCGATTTCCCTTTGCCGCCTCTTGCTCCTCTCCATGTCTGTCCCTAGCGCCGCCGCCTCAACGCCCCTTCTCGCCGGCCGTGCACAGGCCGCCACCGCCTGCAAGAGCATGGCGCCGCCGCTGCGGGCTCCCTCCGCCTCGACCATGAGCACCAGCGCCATCCCGTCTTTGATGTGCTCGTCCCCGACCTGTTCGCCTCCGCACGTCGCCATTGAGACGGTCTGGGACCTTCCCCACCCACCTCGTCTTCCTCCCGTTCTAAGCCAGTTTGGCTTCTCTCCCCCCGCTGGGAACATGTGGAATTTAATTGCTTTCTACTATCACTTGATTTCAAAGATCAATCAACAGTGGTGCTGCTTCTTTAATTTCCAATCGCTTGCTGATTTCAGGCACATTGAGAACGTATATGAATTGGTAGGATCCACTGTAAAGGAGCGAGGTGGGATTAACTCGTTCTCGTGTCGATGCGTACAGACCTACAAATTAGCTATTGTTTGTTTAGCGAAGGGAGCGACCACCAGCGCGTGTTGTGGCCCAGTTAACGTATGAAGCCCAGATTTTCAGGACATAGACCCGGTTCGGCCAACGAAAAGAAAAAAAATAGCATTTTGGTGTAATATGTATATGTGTGGGAGGGCAAAAAGGTCCAAAAAAGTGTTGGACCGGAAGAAACACTTCGTCCTTTATTATTAGGTATATATATATATATATCTATATATATATATATATGGTACGTCCATCCTCCCTAGAGGATGCATCTCCTACCACACATGTGCTTTGAGATTGGTACCCAATGGACTCCCCCTTTTCTTTTCCTATTTCCATCACCTATTTTTGAAATTACTTTTTCTCACCTACCACGTGACATCCCAATCAAATGAGGAAACTTGCCCCACTTTTGCCATCCTAGTTTTGCATTGTTTGCAGCTTTTTTTTAGATATCAGTTTGAAAACTATGCAAAAAAAAGGCAATACAGTACTGCTACATGCAGTGGGCTGACTGTCACTCCGTCAGCCAACAGACTGTCTAAGCATGTTGTCTAAGAAACCAGGCCCACCGTTTGAATTTCAAACAGTCGATACCAGTCCACTACCGCGTGGGCCAACATGTGTGGCAGGGTACCTAACGCGTCACATGCGGTGGTGGAGGCTAGAGATGACGGGAGCGGGATGGGGGGAGAGAATGGGGTGTGGCGGCCAGAGAGGATGGGATGGGGGGCGATACGAGATCTGGGTGTGGCAACCGAGAGGTTGAGGTGCAGGACAGGGTGGGAGACGTCGTGGTGTGGGACCAGAGCGGATTTATTGCCGAGCGTCTGCAGAATTGACTTTGCAAAGAGAGCACCGTGGACCACGATGTCGCTGGCCAATGTGCAGGTCAGTCCGACACAGCGATGACATTGTGCAGCAAAAAAGACACCCATGGTAATTCCTCTTTGGGTATACCGGGTAAGACAGAAAATACAAAATATATTGAAAATTCTCTCGGACTCTCACGGATCTCCAAACAATGAGCGGTGTGAGATGCTTCCTCCTTAGAGGATGGATGCTCAAGTACTTAAGGATATTCTTTACCACTGTCGAGTGACCTTCACCTGGATCAGTCTGATATCTGCTCGTAACACTTAGAGCATAGGAAACATCTGGGCGAGTACATATCATTGCATACATGATGGATCCAATAGCCGAAGAATATATGGAATCCTGCTCATGCGCTCACGCTCATCAGCAGTCGAAGGACACTGAGTCTTGCTGAGTTTTATGCCATGAGACATGGGCAAGAACCCCTTCTTAGCCTCTTCCATACTGAACCGTTTCAACACTTTGTCAATGTATGTACTCTGGCTTAATCCAATTAGCCTCCTTGATCTATCTCTATAGATCTTGATTCCCAGAATATATGCCGCTTCTCCTAAGTCCTTCATCGAAAAACTTTTTTTCAACGAGGTCTTAACAGACTCGAGCATAGGAATGTCATTTCCAATCAGCAATATGTCATCTACATATAAGATTAGAAATACCAGCGCTCTCCCACTTTCCTTCTTGTAAACACAAGGTTCTTGTTCATTTTTGATGAAGCCAAACTCCTTTACAACCTCATCAAATCGAATGTTCCAACTCCGAGATGCTTGCTTCATCCCATAAATGGACTTTAGAAATTTGCATACCTTTCCAGCATTGTTTGGATTGACAAAATCTTCGGGCTGCATCATATACATGTCCTCAGTTAGGATTCCATTTAGGAAATCCATCTTGACATCCATCTGCCATATTTCATAGTCGAAATGTGCAGCAATGGCTAGAATGATCCGTATAGATTTAAGCATCGCTACAGGCGAAAAAGTCTCGTCGTAGTCAACTCCTTGAACTTGTCGAAAACCTTTTGCAACAAGTCGAGCTTTATGGATGTGAACATTTCCATCCATATCAATCTTCTTCTTATAGATCGATTTACACTCGATGGCTTAAAAACCATCAGGCAGGTCAACCAAGTTCCAAACTTGATTGTCTCCCACGGACTCTATCTCGGATCTCATGGCGATCAGCCATTTCTCAGAGTCTGGGTCCACCGTCGCTTCTGCATAGGTCGCAGGCTCATCATTGTCTAACAATAATAATTCCCGCGTTTCGTGGAGCCTCGCCGACCTTCGTGGTTGTGGTGCTGCTATTGCCACGGGTTCCTCAACTTGTTCTGCTACAATAGCATCACTCGTAGAAGCATCCCTGACTGGCTCATCTTGAACTTCTTCAAGTCGCACCGACCTTCCATTCGTTCTTTTTGTGATAAACTCTTTCTCTAGGAAAACACCGCTGCGAGCGACAAACACTTTGCCCTCTTCTCGGTTGTAGAAGTAATACCCTAAGGTTTCCCTCGGATATCCCACGAAAATGCACTTATCCGATTTGGGTGTTAGTTGTCCGACTGAAGTCGCTTGACAAATGCATCACAACCCCAAATCTTTAGAAAAGACAAACTAGGATTCTTTCCAGTCCACATCTCATATGGTGTCTTAGCTACGAATTTAGATGGTACCCTGTTAAGTGTGAAAGTGTGAAATCTGCCGTTTCTAGAGCGTAACCCCAAAATGATAATGGTAATTTGGCTCATCATCGATCGAACCATGTCCAACAAATTTTGATTGCGCCGTTCGAATACCCTGTTTCTTTGAGGCGTTCCGGGCGGCGTGAGCTGTGGAACAATTCCGCAACTCTTAAGATGATTGCTAAATTCGTGACTCAAATATTCACCTCTATGATCAGATCGCAAGGCCTTTATTTTCTTGCCACGTTGATTCTCTACCTCATTCTGAAACTCCTTGAACTTTTCAAAAGTTTCAGACTTATGCTTCATCAAATAGACATAACCATATCTACTGAAATCATCAGTGAAAGTAATGAAGTAGTGATATCCTCCTCTGGCTGTCTTGCTCATTGGTCCACACACATCAGTATGTATGAGTTCGAACAAGTCTGTCGCTCTCTCGCGTAAACCCGAAAAAGGCGATTTGGTCATGTTTCCAAATAAACAAGCCTGACATGTCTCGTATGATTCAAAATCAAATGAAGTTAGAAGACCATCACCATGGAGCTTCTTCATGCGCTTTTCACTTATATGCCCCAAACGATAATGCCATAAATAGGTAGGAATCAAATCATTAGGCCGAAGCCTTTTAGCACTAACATTATAAACATATGCATCATCAAGATTTAAAATAAATAACCCATTCACAATGGGAGCATTAGCCATAAACATATCATTCTTAGAGATTACACAACCATTGCTCATACTCGCAAATGAATATCCATCCCTCATCAAACATGAAGGTGATAAAATGTTTCGACCCATACTTGGAATGTAATAATAATTATTCAACTCCATAATAAATCCTGACGGAAGGTGAAGTTGCATGACGCCGACAAACAATGCAGCAACCCTTGCTTTATTTCCGACGCGAAAATCCACTTCGCCTTTCTGCACTTCTCTAGTCCTTATTAGCCGCTGCATCGAATTACAAATATGAGCAACCAATCCGGTATCAAATACCCAAGAGTTAACATAGGAATCAGCAAGAAGAATGTCCACAACATTTACAACAAGCGTACCTGAGTGGGAAGTACTCTTACTTCCACTCTTCTTCAAAGAAGCTTAGTACTTGTTGTAGTTTCTCTTCCAGTGACCATGCTCATGACAAAAGAAGCACTCAGTGTTTTCTACAGGTCCATTCTTTTGCTTGGGTGTAGGCTTAGGGATCGTATCCTTAGTCTTGCCCTTCTTCTTCCAAGAAGTACCCTTTTTCTTGAAGCTAGGCTTGTTCTGCACAACCATCACATGGCTAATGCCCTGCACACTTCTTCATGTCACTTTCTAATGTTTTTAGCATCCCGCATAACTCATTAAGGCCCTTCTCCACCCCATGCATATGGTACTTCGAAATGAACTGCCCATAGCTGGATGGAAGAGACGCCAAAATGAAGTCAGTGGCCAACTCTTGGCCTTATGGAAAACCAAGCTTTTCCAAAGTCTGACTGTAACCAACCATTTTGATCACATGGGGGCCTACAACTGCTCCCTCTGCTAGCTTGCATTCGACAAAGGACTTGGCAACATTGTATCTCTTAGTCCTTGCCTGATCTTGGAACATGTCCTTAAGCGCAACGATCATATCATACGCATCCTGATCCTCAAGCTTCTTTTGAAGTTCAGGTTCCATGCATGCAAGCATAAGACAACTAACCTCAAGAGAATCATCACATGCTCTCTTGTAGGCGTTCTTTAGGGTAGCAGATGCATTATCAGCAGGTTCATCGGGGATTGGGGTATCCAGAACCGTTCCCTTTTTATCAGACCTGAGAACAATTCTCAGGTTACGGACCCAGTCCGAATAGTTTGTTCCATTTAGTTTATCTTTGTCAAGAATCGAACACAAAGAAAAAGGTGATGCAGTGTTTGGTGCCATTGATCTACAACAGAAAACATGCAAAATACTAAGCCATGTAACCATGAAAGAGTAAAACATATTAAACAATTTAATAGCATATACTCCCACTTAAATCAATATCCCTCTATTGATCCTAAGTGATTCAAGATTCACAATTAATAAGTCGACTAGTGAGCTTTAGCATCACTCCTAGAAGACAAGGTAAATCGGTAAGCAACACTTGCTAATCATATCACATATGACTCTTGTTGTTGGGTGACATCTCTATGTCAAAACTAGGCGCCCAACCTTTATGCCCCAAGGTCCTTAACTGTTAAGATGACCTTGTCAAGCTCACCAACCCTTATGCGTGTAGGTATCCGATACAAACCCATCCAGCCAAGGAAAACCGCGGCACCCTAATTTCATAGGCCCATCAACGATTGTACAGGGCATAGGATGGTGCAAGGTTTGGTTGGGAGGGCATGGTTTAACTTAAACTTTGTGAGGGATCGTTCTACTTCTATCATCTAAGCATGCATAAGGAAAACACATAAGAATAGCATTCACATAGTTGTGACACGGTATGGCCCACTTTCTCATTGTGATCTCTATCGCCATAGAACTTGTCCACCATGATGATCTCCATCTTCATGTTCCATGCGAGCCATCCTCCAAGTGATGAGTCCTACAATAACTAATATAAGCTATTATCCCTAACAGCTAGTAATCAAAATTACATACAATTGGGATCATCACAAGTTGGCACGCAGGCCATTACAATAATTGACAACACACATGGCTCCAGCCGTGTTGCCCTACTCACGACACGCAGGCATGATAAATTTCATACATGCATCACATACATATATGGGCCATACTAATCACATACATCCTGCAAAAACAAGTTATGCATAGAATCGCATTCTATCGGATCATGTGACCTCGCAGCACCTAGTTACCTTAACGAGATACAAAAGGGGCTACGACTAGGGGGGTCTCCCCCTACGGGGTTCGAAGGGGCAGCCGCAAATCAAAAATGAGAGATCGAATCTACACAATTTTCTTTAAAGATTTTGATCGGCAAATCAAATTTACCATAAACCGTCTGTTGTTCCGATCTGATCAAACTCCTTTGATCACAGTACATTAAATTTAGATCTAGGTTCTGATTCGATCAATCATATTGATCTTCACGTGATTCAACATGATTTATGTGTCACTGTCTACCCCGATGGCGGAAACCGACTGGTAGGGGTAAGTCGCTCGACTACCTCAGAATCACGATCACGGAAAGCAAGATCATAGATCAATCCTGAACCACCGTAATATAAATGATCACATCATTCATATCAATCTGCATATCACCATATGCAAACACCCCGAATCTATAACTGAACAACATCGGCTCTGATACCACTGAAGGGATACGGGTAGGCTACACTAGCGCAAATCAAAATTTTCTACCACGTAAACCAGGATTACTGTTGTCATAGATCACGAGATTACCACTAGACGCTCAGTTGCGGAACTTGATGAAGCGCGTCGAGGCAGTGCAGACGATCTACGTCTCCTCCTCGTTCTCGTCCCACATGCAGCTCCCCTTGTGCGGCTCGTCCAAGCGCTACAGATGCAGCGCCTCCGAGGTATCCACACGTACAGGGTGGAAGCGTCAGACACCGGACTGCTAGGTCCGCGCGTGCAACACATGCGTGAGGAGTGGCGGCTGGGGTGGAATAGTCTAACCCTGATCAGCATGCCCCATCCTCTCTTATATAGGCGTCCCTAGTGGGATTCTACATTAGCAGCCCATTAGAAGCCTAAGCCTGGTCTAATTCGGATCCAATCCTTATTAGGCTTCCAGCCCCTTAAGTGTGTGACCCTATAGGTTCATATACGTATAGACATGATACGAATACACTTATTCTGTAAATAGTTGGTAGCGGCCTCTAGCAAGACGTGCTAACTCCTAAACGCATACAAAGATTATATCGGACGAACCATCATAAGGTTTAGTACATGTCTTTCCCTTTGCCTCACTGAAAGGATACAAATGTCGCCTAGAGGGGGGGGTGAATAGGCGATTAAAACTTTTCCTAGAGTGGCTCAACAAAGGCGGAATAAAACAAGTGTTTACTTTGTTAAGAACAACCTAAAACAACTAAGGTTCACCTATGTGCACCAACAACTTATGCTAAGCAATATAAGCAACAAAGTGATAGTAAGATATATATATTACTTCAAGCACGAAGGCTATCACAATGTAAAGTGCATAAGTAAAGGGCTCGAGTATAGAGATAACCGAGGCACGCGGGGACAACGATATTTTATCGAGTTCCTCCCAACATGGAGTACGTCTTGTTTGGAGAGGGGGTGATATCTAACCACCTACGCTACAAAAGGCCTCCCTTATTCTCCGGTGAATCTTACCCCAATGTTATCGATCCACACTTCCACTATCGGTGCACTTGTTAGTGGCAAACTGGAACCTCTCGCAAGGTTGGGGAACTTCTCCATAACTTAATTGGAGGCTCCCAACAAATGCCACCAAGGCCACAACCTGCAACACCAACAAACCGTCTAGGGTTCCAAGAACCCATGAGTAAAAAGCTTCTCAACTTTCACTCAAACGAATCCTCACCGAGAACTCAAACTGATGCACCAAATGCAATGGCAAGAACACAAGTAGTGCTCAAATCCTTCTCTCCCAAATTCCACCAAAGCTACAAAAGCTTGTGGAGGAATAAGAGAGGAAGAACAATGGAGGAAATCCACAAAAGACTCCAAGATCTAGATCCCAAGATGTTCCCCTCACTTAGAGGAGAGATGGATTGGTGGGATTGTAGATCTAGATCTCCTCTTTCAAATCCCTAAAGTATATGCAAGAATCAAGAGAGGGATTGAAGGGGGAGCAAGCTCAAGAGGGTCAAGAATGGAGGAGAAAGCCTGTAAAACTCCAGCCAGGACATTTGGGAAGAAGGGCCCCTTTTTATAGGCCCACATATTTTTGACCATTTTCTGCCCGTTGGGGACATGCCAGACCGGAGACTCCGGTGTACAGACCGGAGACTCCGGTCTACACCGGAGATTCCGGCCCAACCTCCGGACCACCTATCAGTCTGTCCTAGGTTGAATTCTAGAGCCCCCTCCGGGGACTCCAGCGGAAACTCCGGTCCACACCGGAGACTCCGACCCACGCAGAACGGAGACTCCGTCTGGACCAAATAAGAGACAAACTTAAAATGGCGATATCTAGAGTTTGGAAACTCCGATTGACCCGAAACCAATTTTGTTGGAAAGAGGACAACAAGAGCTACCCAACTAGAGAGAACATTTCATGTATTATAAAGTGAGATACCTCTCTTGGTGAGAAACCGGAAAACCTCAAAGTTCAAAAACGCAATATGATATAAAAGGGAAATCCGTTCTTGACGAACTAGAGCTTGTTATGAATATTACCACAAGCTCTAGAACCTCACATGGATAAGATCCAAATAACAACCAAGAAAGGATGATGCTAAGTATGCAAAGGTTTGAGCTCTCTCGAAAAGATATGATCGAGTTACTCACTTGAGAGCCCCTCTTGATAGTACGGTTATCTATCCTATAAACCGGTCTCCCCAACTAACACCACGAGACCGGTAAGAAAGAAACCCTATCAATATCATACCTTTGCCTTGCGCATATTCCACTTGATCTTGATGTATACGATCTTGTCCTTCTCAAGATGGAACACCTTTCTTGATTGCTCTTGCACGCACTCGCTTGATGAAGACTTGCAAGTTGCTCCCCCATTCGACATGGGCAAACCTTTACTTTGACCTTATCTTCATCGATCCATGATCACCGAGGATGGAAAGCTTTAAGCATGAGATCTTCTAGATATTGCACATCTTTAGCTTGCACATCATTTCTTCTTTTCTTCATTATGTTGATGCATGACCAATCTGTGGATCATTCTTTGAACACCTTGGTCACCAGATGACACTCTTCACTTCTTCTCCAAACCTTGAAGCCAACATATGGTTCAAGCATTGCCTATGGACAATTCCTACAAGTACAACTTGATACAAGCATTAGTCCATAGAGATTGTCATAAATTACCAAAACCACACATGGGGTCCCATATGTTCTTTCAATCACGATATTTGGTCTAGCTCCAAGCTGACCTCCCTTTCTCGACACCGTGATTCAGAATCCCTTTACTAGGTTAACTCTTAACCATATGTAGCACACCCATGCATTTCTGGATCCGATCACTCGAGGGGCCCTAGAATATCTCTCTCAAGTAGAGAGGGGCAAATCCCATCTTAATTGACCATGCCTTGCAGCATGCTTCAGGACAAACCCGAAAGCTAACTTTATACACATCTCAAGTACATGCGACAATCTCAGGTCTAATGACAAAACGTACACGATGTGTAGAGAGAGAGCTGCAACTAATTGCTAGTCTCAAGTTGGGTCAGTCCAACCCCATGTTCATAACATGTGTCCACATCATTGGTTTGACATCTCCATGTCTATGACTTGCGAAACATAGTCATCAACCAATCGATGTGCTAGTATAATATTCACCATGTGTTCTCACATGAACTCCGACTAGGGACAACTATTAAATAACCATACAAGTAGAGAGTTTCATAAACAATTTACATAATTGTCAATCAATACAAGTGGCCTGATATGGATATTTAAGGAATATTACAGTAACTCATGGATACATAAGAAATATAATCATCTCTATGATTGCCTCTAGGGCATATTTCCTTCAAGTGGTGCCGCGTAGGATTGGATACATGGCGCTGGTCAGTGGCAACCGCCAGTAATGAGCCGACCCGCTATAGTCTCGCACGAAGGATTGGGTACACGGAGCTGGCCAGTGGTGCCGCGTTAGGTGGCATTTAGGATTTGTCGTTGCAATGGCACCCCAATTCTCAATTTTATGTATCACGTTCTCGATACATTCGGTACCATACATAAATGCACCATGAACAAATTTTTCGTTAACTATGAAATATTATTTCATTCTAGTATCTTTTTTTGAATCATTTCATTCTAGTATCTTTTAAGCATTTGAATGAAAACTGGAGTCCAACATGGTTGCCATTTGCCTCGTTGTGACTGCCTCCATAATCGATAATGCCGTGCTCTTTTTTTATATGACCTAATTTTCTATCTAACAGGTGCACCGTTGCATTAAAAATGTTTGCACTGACATGAAGCCAAAAAATGCACAGCTCACATCCGATACCTGGACTCCTTAATTAGCCACTTCGCCTCCTTTGCACTGGTTTTTTATCTTAAATTTTATCTGATGTAAAACTGCACTAAACCTTTGCATTCAGGCATTAACGCAAACACCCTATAAGTACAATACGTGCGCCCATTACATGAACAACTATTTTTGAAGCTTTCAACGGGGTGGGGAGAGAATCCCCACCTGAATACATGAACAACTATAATCAGATATGTGGAGACAGAGCATGATAATAGACCATAGCTAGCGGCATTATGTAGCGTGTCCATAATTTCCTCTTTCTCCTTGCAATTTTCCCCCTCTTTCTTGAACACCACGCTCCGTCTGGAGGCACATCAGCAGCGCTGCGGCCTGCGGCTAGGAGGAAGAAGATGGAGTGTGGGACGGACCTTCGGTTTTCCTGCGATATCATCTTGCAGACGCGTACTCTACGTGTTCAAATTAGATGATTCTGCTGGGCTTAATCTGGGTGGACATGGAGCTGGCTTTTCGCGCCCGCGAAGTCAGATTCCCCAACGTCGAGACGGAGCTGCATCCTGCATGTCCCAATACGAGTGGAGATGGTCCTTTCGCTCCTGCGAGGTGGACGGTTCGTCTTCTTGTGCAGTCTTGCCACAAAAGCATCAAGGAAGCCAAGGGTGGCCGGAACGCCTCACTGGAGATGCACTGTAGGAGGAGAGCAGCCCGGTGGAGGAACATGAGGACGAGATTCGGCGCCGGCGACATCGTGGAAGCTGGACACCTCCTGTCTACTGAAAGCTGGGCATCTCGATCTGGACGAGGTGACTAAGCGTTCTCCGAGAGGATTGTTGGTTACGGAACACATATCTCTTTTGTTTTGGAGACCGGGACAAGCACGTTTGAACGAGGACGACGGACGAAATTTCCTGTGTACGAAAACCACCTCAAGCTAAATTATATAGTAGAGATAGAGACTAGCAAAATGCCCGCGCGTTGCGGCGGAAGAAGTTAGTCGTTCTTGGGTTGGTGTGAGTTTTTTCAAATCAGTAGCATGTCGCAGCAAAAAAAAGAACGGGACCTTGGACCCGGCTCGCTTCCCCGCTACAATTGGAGAGGCGACTTTTTCCCCTTCCCGTTCGATCCAGCTCGCCGGCATCGATCTACCGATTTCCCCTCCCTCCGCCGGCCGCTCCGGCGGCGCGAGGGTGGGGAAACCCTGGATCTCGTCTGTATATAGTCTAGGGTTGAGTGGGTGGACTGCCGGCGGCGTCGTGGAGAGGATGGCGTGGTTGGTACGGCGTTTTGTGGAGGCGGAGATCCTCTCCGGTGGTGGTGCTCCACGGAGCGCGGCCATGGATCTGCCTCCTCCTTCGTGCTTTCTTCCCCGTGCCAGAGTTCGTCGAGCGGCGACTTCGGCCTGAAGGGTTCGATGGCGAAGGTGATGGTGACCAGATCGAGGGCGACGACGACGTTGCTAGGTGGAGGCTCTGTCGAGACGAGTTCTTTCGACTTCCCATCCGCCTGGGGACTCCTTTCGATCCAAGGTTGCAGAGGAGGAGCGGCAGCGACACGCCGCAGTACGTCTTCTTCGACGACGGCGTCCTCGTGCTCTTGCAGGACTTGTTTGCTTTTTCTTTAATATTTGGGTCATTCTGTAAGTATCTAGTTGTTATTACTGAAACTATCTCGCAAAAAAAAGTAGCATGTCGCAGCATAGACAGTTTTTAACTTGCTCGGTCACATCCGCTTCTCGATCAATTGATTCCAATTCGCAAGAGAATATTTTCTTTCTCCAAACCCCTCTTCCCCGTCTTTGGCGTGCTTACCTTTCATCTCCTCGTGAAATGTGCGTTGCTGTCGGCTCTGGCTGACACCATCCCGTTTAATTAGAACGCATATTAATTTATTATCAGCCCACACAATCCTTCACAATCAGCACCGTTCAATTAGGCAGCCCATAGCTTCCTTTAAATCAGTCCACAATCCCTCCTCTTAGTTGCTGCTTTTGATTTTTTTCCTTTAATCTTGCTGATAACATGCGGAAACAATTATAATATAAACTGGTGTTGATCTTTGTAATGCGGCAAGGTGGAATTAAACACGAGGATACCAAGTTTAATTACACGGTCAAAGCACCCACTCTCCACCGCTGCTGGTCCTGCTGCACCCTGCCTCCTCGTTGCTGGTCAACTCTGACACTGTACCACTCCATAGACATTGTTAGCGTGTCAACCTTCTCTGACCGCTGTGTTGTAATCTGCTAGTCCTAGTCTTCAGGATTCAGTTAGCTTAGAGATAGGCCTGTCTATCCACTTTCACTGGACACGATCTGCACATGGTGCACGATCCCGATCTTGTACTATATATTGATGAGCAATACGATGAGGAGCACTCACGGAGTGCATCCATTCTCAACCTCTCTCTCGTTCAGCTGTTCTACATGGTATCAGAGGCTCACACGATCCTCCTGTGAGCCCATCCTCGTTGCCTTCCGCTGCCAACTTCCGCCACGCTGTCACCACTCTATCTCGTGAGGTACCTCTCCCATCGTTCCAGGACGTCCGTTCCTTCTTGGTGCTTCAAGAGTCCAGGAACCACGATGGCGACGGTGATCCCCCGACCGGCACCGCCCTTCATGCCGCCGCCCCTGCGTTCGGCACACCGGCCCCCGCTCCACCGGCGCCCGCTGCACCCACTCCTCCACCTCCGCCCCCGCCGGCGCCCACGCCGCCGCCGCAGAACAAGAACCGCACCGGCGGCGGCTGGAAGGGCAAGACCAAGGCCACGACCACCACTACTGCAGCCCCAGCGCCCACCATGGCCCAGTACCCCTGGACCGGCATGGTGCAAGCCTGGCCGTACCAGTGGCGGCCTCACTACCCTGGAGCCGGTGTCCTCGGCCCTCGCCCGGCCGGCGCCCCGCCGATGCCGTTCGCCGGCGCAGCTGCCACATACACCGCCCCCGCGCCGGTGTACTGCGCCCCGCCCGCACCCTCCACGCCAAGCTGGGACCAGTCCGGCCTCATCCACGCCCTGCAGCAGTTGTCCGTGCAGCCGCAGCACCCCGCCGGCGGCTCCTGGGTCATGGACACGGGAGCCACCTCTCACATGACGGCGAACCCTGGTATGCTCTCTTCCCTGCAACCCTGCTCCACTCTCTCTAACATTGTAGTCGGCAATGGCCACCTGATGCCGATCACACACGTCGGGCGATCCTCTCTGCACACACCATCCCGCCCACTCCACCTCTCTAACGTGCTTGTCTCCCCCTCTCTCATCCACAATCTCCTCTCTGTTCGCACCCTCACTCGCACTAACCCTGTGAATGTCGAATTTGACAATGATGGTTTTTCTGTTAAGGACCGCCGTACCCGTCAGGAGCTCCTCCGATGTGATTCCTCGGGCGACCTCTACCACGTCGCCCCCTCATCCGCCGCCACCAGCCTCGTCGCCGTCCCCAGCCCAGACCTTTGGCACCAGCGCCTCGGGCATCCGGGCCGTGCCAATTGCTCGCGCATGATGAAGACGATCGACCCCTCCATACACCCCCCCTCTCATACTTGTAATTCGTGTCAGCTAGGCAAAAACATTAGATTTCCCTTTCAGACTTCTAGCACCGTTTCCTTCTTTCCCTTTCAGCTTGTACACTGTGATTTGTGGACGTCGCCGGTGCCCAGTGCATCTGGTTTTAAATATTACCTAATCTTACTTGACGATTTCAGTCACTTTTCCTGGACCTTCCCATTGCGATACAAATCTGACACTCTTAACACCATACGCCGCTTCTCTGCCTTCACCAAAACCCAATTCAACCTCCGCATTGTCACCATTCAGTCTGATAATGGCAAGGAATTTGATAACATATCCGCCCGCACCTTCTTCGGCGACAATGGCATTGCGTTCCGCATGTCCTGTCCCTATACGTCGCCGCAAAACGGCCGTGCCGAACGTATCCTCCGCACACTCAACGAAACAACCCGTACCCTCCTTCTACATGCCCACATGCCGCCCCACCTCTGGGTTGAAGCCCTCTCTACTGCTACGTTCCTTATCAATCGCCGCCCCTGTCGGCCTCGCCAACTCGTCACACCGTTCCAGCTCCTCTACGGTGCCCCTCCTGACTACAGCTCGCTCCGTGTTTTCGGCTGCCTCTGTTACCCCAACACTACGCCCCTCGCCCCCCACAAACTCTCACCACGGTCCGTCCCTTGCGCCTTCCTCGGCTATTCTGCCGATCACAAAGGCTTTCGGTGCATCGATCCATCCACAAACCGTGTATATGTATCTCGTCACGTCTTCTTCGACGAACGCCAGTTTCCCTACGCCACGCTCCCCAAACAACCACGTCCCGACGCCCACGACTTCCTCCTCTCGTTGCCCCCGACCCCCACCCACACGATCGACCTCGATCCACCCACCGAACCCCCTCTACCTAGCCCAGCTATGCCGCCACCACACCCCCTACCGCAAAACCCTAGCCCGCTGTCGCCGTCTGCCGACACAGACCAAACCACTGCCGCCCACCCCACGGCAGGCGAGAATCCTGCCGCGGCAGAGGACTCGCCCCCCACCTCTGCTTCTCCACCGCCCACCCCACGAGCTCCCACCCCTCCCCCGTCACCCCCTGTTCCACCTCCACCGACTCGCCCGCCACCCCCTGTCGCTACACATCCAATGCGCACACGTGCTCAGTCCGGCATATTCCTCCCGAACCCTCGCTACGCCCACCTCGCATCCACCACCACCATCTCCCCCGTGCCCAAATCCGTGCGCTCGGCATTACGTGATCCCCATTGGCTAACTGCGATGCAAGATGAGTTTCGAGCTTTGCAGGCGAATCAGACGTGGACCTTGGTTCCCCGTCCGCACGGCGCTAATGTGATCACTGGCAAGTGGCTGTTCCGGCACAAATTCCGGGCGGATGGCTCCCTGGAGCGTTACAAGGCCCGGTGGGTCGTGCGGGGGTTCTCCCAAAAACCCGGAGTGGATTTCGACGAGACGTTCAGTCCCGTCGTTAAATCCGCGACGATCCGAGCTGTTCTCTCCATTGCCTCGCACAAGGACTGGCCGGTGCACCAACTGGATGTGAACAACGCGTTCTTGCATGGATTCCTGCAGGAGAAGGTCTACTGCCAGCAGCCAGCCGGCTTTGTCGATCCAGCTCGCTCGGATGACGTCTGCCTCCTCACCAAGTCGCTCTATGGCCTCAAGCAGGCCCCGCGCGCCTGGTATGATCGCTTTGCCAGCTTCATCAAAACCCTCGGCTTCGTCTGCGCCAAGTCCGACTCGTCCCTGTTCGTGCTACACCAACCCATTGGCACCGCGTACCTGCTCCTGTACGTGGACGACGTCGTGCTGACTGCCTCCTCCACGGCGCTCCTGCGACGCGTCATCGACCGCCTCCAGCACGAGTTCTCCATCAAGGACATGGGTGAGCTGCACTACTTCCTCGGCATCCGCGTGTCACGCACGCGCCAAGGCTTCTTCCTGTCGCAACACAAGTACGCCGAGGAACTCCTGGAGCGCGCCAACATGGTGGATTGCAAATCTGCAACGACGCCCATTGACACCAGTCCCAAGCTCTCCGCCGACGCCGGCTCACCCGTCGCCGATGCATCAGACTACCGCAGCATCGTCGGCGCCCTGCAGTACCTCACGATGACGCGGCCGGACATCTGCTATGCTGTGCAGCAGGCGTGCCTGCACATGCACGCCCCGATGGACTGCCATCTCGCCATCGTCAAGCGAATACTGCGCTACGTCCGCGGCACCGCTGGCTATGGCCTTCACCTCCACCGCTCCTCCTCGCTCGACCTTGTAGCGTACTCTGACGCGGACTGGGCGGGCTGCCCGGACACGCGTCGCTCGACGTCTGGCTACACGGTCTTCCTCGGCAACTCCCTCATCTCCTGGTCCTCCAAGCGCCAGCCAACCGTGTCGCGGTCGAGCGCCGAAGCTGAATACCGCGGCGTGGCGAATGTTGTTGCTGAGTGCTGCTGGCTCCAGCAACTCCTCGGCGAGCTTCACGTCATCATTCCGAAGGCGACGGTCGTCTACTGCGATAACATCTCCGCGGTCTATCTGGCTGCGAACCCAGTGCATCACCGTCGGACGAAGCACATCGAGCTCGACATACACTTCGTCCGAGAGAAAGTCGCCCTCGGCCACCTCCGCGTCCTTCATGTGCCAACATCCCAACAATATGCCGATGTGATGACCAAGGGCCTCCCAACCTCTACGTTCCAGGAGTTCCGATCCAGTTTGTGTGTCAGGCCTCCCGACCCTCAAACTGCGGGGGGGTGTTAGCGTGTCAACCTTCTCTGACCGCTGTGTTGTAATCTGCTAGTCCTAGTCTTCAGGATTCAGTTAGCTTAGAGATAGGCCTGTCTATCCACTTTCACTGGACACGATCTGCACATGGTGCACGATCCCGATCTTGTACTATATATTGATGAGCAATACGATGAGGAGCACTCACGGAGTGCATCCATTCTCAACCTCTCTCTCGTTCAGCTGTTCTACAGACATTCACATTTTTAGTCCATGAAAAAACATCTACAAAAGTATCAACATAATTGAGGTTACAAGGCTTAGAAGCAATCAGGCAATATGATACCTCGAAAATATATGAAAATGCATCGGATACTTAACATTCTATGTGCACGTGCATTGCAACAGAAGAGAAAAATCTACATCATTTTAGCTACATCTTAACATTTCATGTGCTCACAAAGTCGTTTTATAAAAAACCGATATTTGTATCGTGCGTAAAAAGAAAAAATTGGCACTTAAAAAATTCAGCTTGTATGCATCCGAGATCAAAAGTGGATTTCCGATACATTCATGAGTAGCAAGGTTGGTCCTATAACTCAATATATCAAGGCTAGATAGAGGATTTATCTATGGCTCGGACCTAAAGTTTCAAGTCCATATATGCATGTTGCTTGTGTCTAACTGCCATCTTTTTTTTGAGGGGCGTCTAACTGCCATCTTTGCTATGCTAGCACAGAGTGGTCGCTGTCTCATTTAATTATGCACCATGCATGTGCAAGGCAGCCCCATATTAGTTTCCTCATCTTTAAATTTGGCCCATACATAATCTGGTTATCTCACCATCTATTCCACTATCTATTTCCTCACCACTCGCTTTTATTAAGTATCCAGTCGGTTCATTCACTTTACGCAAGTGTTGTTGTTCGTCGTTTCTCGAGTCAGCTTGCTAATATCCAGATAATTTCTACTGTATATAACTTGGTGATGTTCGGTCTATAGGGATAGGGTGGGACTAAAGTTGACTAAGCCCTCTCTTCTTTTTGTTTTGTTTATTATTTTTCTTGGGCTTTTTCTTCCACTCACCTAATTCCATGTCCTTTGGCCCATCCGGCTACTAACTATACGAGCTAGAGCGCTGCCCTCCGGAGGTCAGCTGCTAACGATTCAAACGATCAAATTCTGATTTTTTACTTAACTAGCAAAATGTCCGCGCGTTGCGGCGGAAAAGCGGTTGTTGACCTCTTAGGTTCTTTTTCACCAATGGCAGAAGTGCCCGTGCGCTTGCACTGAAAATATCATGAATGGTAATTTTCTAGAAAACATGTCTATGTGTTGCAACATGGGATAAAATCCTATATCGTGAAGACACATAAAATATTCGGTGATATTGCACCGAATATCACAAAACCAATTGATATACCAGATATCTCTACAACCTTCACTTTGGTATTCAGACATTCCGACCTAGGACACCTTGGCTTTCTTGAATATTTTCTAGGCTAATATATTTTTTACTACTCATCTCATAAACATTCAATTGTGAAAATGCACACGTGCCATAATAGCCATCCATTGGAAATTTTGCTCATTCTGAACAACTCTAAATTAGACATCTTCATAGAATCATGTAATTTCCAATTTCCAAAGCTGAAACACACTTATGACATATAGTTTTAGAAAGCATCATCCCATAATAGCGTAAATAAGAGGCTGACTTGTTCAAAATGTTTCTAGCTATATCATAATGCAAGTTCTTACAAGGAAAGAGGTAAATACACGATTTCATCAGAAATTTAATACTTACATTGATGTCAATGCCATCGCATGCCGTCGGAACGCACACTGCAGACACCGCCTAGCCAACCAGAATAGTTTCCAGTTGCCACATCCATCTCCAGCAAAAGGACGCATAAATACTATCATTGCAAGAGAAAAGGTTAATAATTACTCACATGTCAATGCTAGTACCATCACTTTTCCTATGTACAAAATAATTAAAATAGATATATCCATCATATTACTAACGCCTAATTTTTCGACATAAGGAAATCTCCGGAATCCTGAGTCAAACCTCTTGAAAGCTTCTATGCCAGGCTACCCGATGTAAGTTCCCGTTTTCTTGCATCTAGTTATCTGCTGAACTCGAGATGTAAAGTCTAGAACTCTAACTGACGAATCTACTGTGGCAAGCTGAAACACCGAGAGGGACGGCATCCAAGCACTGATTGTCTGCTTATCTAATACAAAAAATAAGCTCGACAGATCCAATAATCTATAATCTATCTACTAATTTACAGACAGGTAGGTTCGTTCTCTCCGGAAATTTTCGTTCCGATTTTTCTGTTTCCCGTTTTGCCCCTGTGTGTTTGGACAATTTACATGGTTTGCCACCGCATAGTCAATGGTTCGTTGTACGCACGAAGGAACAGACCAGCGGTACCTCCCATCGTCTGCAACCTGCAAGTCTCCGCCGCCGCCCTCGTAACTCCACTCGCCCTCGCTCGTCCCAGTTGCCGTTGCTTCCCAGCGCACCTCCTCGCCATTGGTTTTCTCTTCGGCCCTCTCCCCATGGCTCTCTTCCTCTCTCACGCAGGAGCCACCAAGCCCCTGACGGACGACGCCTCCACGGATGGGAGAGATGGGTTTGACGGTGAGGCCGGCCTCGCATCGCCTCCTCCAAATAAAGTACCACTTCACGTCTATGTGGCATGCAGTACCGATGGGGCCTGCAGCGGCGAGTGATTGGAGGTGGAGGAGGGGTTTGTCCATCTAGATATTTGCCCTTTTCGGTGGCGGTGCTCGCAACATGGAAGAGGAGGAGGGGAGGGCCGGAAAGACGCGTCGGGGGAGATTGGAGGGGCGCGCGTCGATATGAGGGAGGGGAGGCCGGGAGGGGGCATCGGAGGGCGGTGGCTGCAGCCGGGCGGCGCGTTGATGGCTCGCTGCGGCTAGCTATGCCTCCCTCCTCGGCTGACTCTGCAGGTGATGCCACTTCCTCATCCACATCTAACGCTGCATCATCACTGACCGGACAATACCATCCTGGTGGCAGTCCGTCTGCAAGGCACCGTCGTTTTCTCAAGGTGCTGCTTCCTACTTTCTGTTTTTTCCTCTGCCTAATGGATTGCTTGCTTAGTTCTGTTAGATAGAGTAAGGCTTGACGAATTTTGGAGAGAAATTTACAAAGTTCTTTTCCCCACTAATTTCAGACTGTGAGTAAGGAGATCACGAGAATACCGACTGAAAGGGCAATAAATTTTAGCATTGCCGGCCTTCGTCAATGTGTTCATAAGTAGGCTGAGCTTTGGAGTTTATTCATGACATTGAGGCCAAACAGGTTGCTGCTTAAGAGGATGAGCGTCTTGTGCGTGCCAAGTTCATGAGAAAGCAGAGCAAGATAACAAAAAGTGATGTCAATGTTTTTGGAATCGAGCCTACCTCTAAAAGTGCAAAGCCTATCCATTTAGATGCTTGGATTCTGAGAGGTCAACTTAAAGCGTGTACACCTTGCTACTTCAATGTTGTCCATTATCAGCTTTACGTCCGAGTATTTCAATAGTAAGTTCTTTGTTGGTCACTTGTAGATTTATTTTATGCCTCGAGTTATCAGTGCATCAATTTTAAAACTATTGTGAGTGCATCATGCTCGTTTTGCGCTGCTGATGGTTTTTAATTGCTCATTCAACATAATCTTCCACGCCCTGTCATTCACCTTGGAATGAACACTAATCTGATGTTTCCTTCTTTCTTCCTTTTATGAGTGACTACTTTTTGAAACAAACAGCAATGTTACCTTTGGCAAGTAACATTAACATGACCATTGTAACTTCTACATAAGTAACATTATTAGGACAAAGGTAAAATGTTTGATGTCGATTTTGTTTACTAAATAATGATGTCATGTTCATCTTCTACCGAAGAGCAGGGCTGCAAGCTAAAATAACACAGAATAATGCATTCCATGTTTAATTAATCATCCCAGATTTGACTTGGCTTGGTTATTTCCCCAGAACTTTAGCGGTCTAAATATGGTCACTCAAAAACTGTTGAAAAGGAACCTAAATGTATTTCAACTGGCATATTTAAAAATTCAATACACGATTTAGAATGCTACGTAGTGGCTGAGAATTTTTTGCAAGTGAAATTATAGACAGTAAGATCTTGGGATGAGTCAGAATTGGATTAAGTAGATTAACAACTTGTATTAGGTCGATACATACATCTGGTGGTGAACTCTTTTCCCTGCAAGTGATGAAACATCTTCCTTTTGGGGTGCAGATTATTAAGAATTAAATTTACAGCACTATATCTGCAGTATACATTTCTATATATACTTAACTTACTGCAAAGAAGTCATGCATTTTGAGCTCATGAAGCTTGAAGTGCAGCTGAATTAAGTTTCGGGTAAAATGACGAAATAAGATAATACGTGTATTTTTGTTTAAGGAGAGAAACATCAACTACTACGTGTATAACTTAGGCACATAATCTTTTTAACCGTTCTTACTGATTTTTTGATTTAGTCCTTGCCTGACTATGTGATGCAGCTGTAAAGGGAGAAAGACATTGAACTGCAACATAAGTCACAGGACGATGACCTGACCACATTGGAGATGAAGATTTAGAATCTCATGACCGAGCTCCAGTTCAAACAACTACTAGGTAATAATTGTTTTGTGCTTAGCACATACTGCTCACAATTCGTTCAGGTGTAGTAGGCTGCGGTGGAAAAAGTTATTCAAATGTTGGAGGATGTACAATCAGGTCATCTTGCAGTTCATGCTTTATGCATTTCACTTGCATACCATAAAGAGTTGTTGTATTCTTTGCCAATTTACACATTCTAGCAAGAAAATATTCTATAAGAAAATTCATTATTTATTCTATGTTTAATGAGAGAGACCCAAACTACATGTTGTTATTGTTATCGTTTTCCTTTGAAAAGTGCTAATTAAAATTTGTAAATGTCATCGTGCAAAAAACTTAACGATCCGTGGCAACGCACGGGTATTCAGCTAGTAAATAAATAAATAGGAGATCAATTGATACTTGCAGCAACTACACCAACAGGAACGCTGGATTAATGTTATGAAATCCCACCATGGTGCCTACCAGCGGTAGACCAACATAATCAAGTTGCAAACAAAATCATAGGAAGCATCAGACACGTCGGAGATTTCCTATCGAGGGAATCCCCATCAACTCCCTCATCAAAGCATCCTCTATACTGACCATGAAGCGGAGAATAGAGCATTCCAGAAAGTGTGCTTCTAAAATTCAGTCGATTAGCTGCCATGCTTACTTTTTGCAGGCCGAACTCCATGGCATATTTTTCAGTGCACTCCTCGCGCGTCTTGGCCTCCTCCACCTTCGTTTCTTTGACGTTGAAGAGCCGCTGGCATGGCTGAAGCCGGAGATCCCGGGATGTGAGGAAGCTAGGCGGGAGCTACGGAAGGTGCTGCCTCCTGGGCTGGGGAAGGAGGACGAGCGATTGTAGGAGGTCTCCGCACAGACGGCATCTAGGCCGAGCCACCGGACCGAGGCATCACCGGAGCAGGTCAGATCGGTAGGGATGCGTGTCAAACTAAATCTCGTCAGGGCAACGAGACTACGTCAGGTAGCCGGGGAAGGAGCCACGGAGCCGGATGGGATGGATGGTGCAGCTAGCAATGGATGTAGCGCTCCAGCGGCTGCAAGCCCTGGTCATCATCTAGATCGACGTAGGCCGTCGGAGGCTGTTTATTAGGTGTGGGACGGAGGATTACTTGCGGGACACGATCCTAAGTTTTCTTGGGTATAGATCACGGGAAACCGAACTGTAGGTATAGGTTTCAGTCATCGTTGGCAGGATCCTATATTCCTCAAACTGATATGGGCAAAACGGTCCAAAAAAAGAGTTGGACCGGAAGAAACACTTCGTCCTTTATTATTAGGTATAGATGATCCCTAGTATGAACCGTACGTGCTAAACTACCTTTTTTCTCTTGCCCGTGGCGGTGGGTATTTTCTACATTGGTTGGAGGGCAAAACGGTCTAAAAAAGTATTGGACCGGGAGAAACACTTCGTGCTTTATTATTAGGTATAGATATAGATATAGATTATGTAGATATAGATTGATATATGTAATTCATTCTGTGCAGTCGTGAGCGATGGATTTCAACTTTATATGCTTTCTCCGAAAATTTGCGTGAATATATGTGTATATTTACTTAATAAGGATGAAGTATGAAATTTTCTAAAAATGTTCAAAGACTTTCAAAATGAGGTGGTAAATCATTATAACAAGAGAATAAGGAGTTTATAATTGGATCGTAAAAGAAAATATTTGAGTTACAAGTTTAGCATAACACCTAAGATTTGATAAATCGTTCTATGGATTTGCATTTCCCGAAACACCACATGAGTATGGAGTGTTCGAGATATGTAATAAAATCTTGTTTGACATGGTAAAATCAAAGGCGTCAGTTATAAAAATGTCATTATATTTTAAAGATTAAAACTTTAGTGACTATCGCTTTTACACTGAAAAAATCTCCATCATGATCTGTTGAAATGATATCATATAAGTTATGGTCTGGAATAAAACCTAAGTTGTCATTTCTTAAACTTTGGTATGCTAGGCATAAGTAAAATGTTTACAACCAAAGTCATATGAGAATGTCTTTGTAATTAATTTCGAATAACCCTGGGGTGTTCCTCCATAACACCGAAGACAAAAGTGTTTGTCGCTTAGAACGTCAAGTTTCTTGATAAAGAATTTTTCGTGAAAAGTTAAGTGGAAGGACAATAAAACTTTGATAAGGTTATTGAACCTTAACTAATATGTGCTGAATTGCGTACCATCGGAAAGTGTCCCGGAGGCAGCAATAATGCTCATAACTCACGTGACTCAAAGCTTGTGGTCTCAAAGTGTCACATCCCAAAATTCTCTTAATTTTGGAATGTGAAATAAATAAAATAAGTTTGATTGATTGTTTGACTTTGTTGAAAATTCTCAAAGAAAATAAACTTTTTAAATTAAAAATCCTCTCAACCTTGAATTCAAAACCTTATATTCTTTTATTATGACCTAAGTAGCCACATAGGCAAATAGGCATGAATTGATTCTGGATTGTAGAATTGGTGTGCAAGATTTCAAAGATTCAAAAACATGTTGCATGCATGAACATCATTTTATTAAACCCCCAAGAAAATAATTCTATTGTCCCAAAAGGAATACCTAAAACTCTAAATGCAATTTTCCTAATTCTAAGTACAACCCTAAAGCTATGGCTTTGTCCATAATAAAAGAAAATTGATCAAAGGTATTCATAGATGGTTTGGATTGACAGAGGAAAATTCTGGAAAACCATAGAAAGTGGGTTGAATGATTTTGAAGCCCTAAATGAAAAGTTATAAACAAATAAAGGAAATGAAAAAGAATAAAGAAAAATAAAAATCTAAACTAACCTAACACGACGCGCAGCAGCGCAGCATGCGAGCTGCCGGCCTAGCAAGCAGAGCCCCTCTCCCTCCCTCATTTTTTCCCTCGTTGCCACTTACAAGTGGGCACGTAGCCTTCTTCCAGCTCAGGGTGAACTTCTGGATGCGCATGCGCCCATCTCCGCCTCCGAACCGAACCGCCCCGCAAATTCAGCTCGGATTCGGCGCAGGTTGTTGCCCTACCCCACTGAATCCCCTCCATATAATATTCCGCAACTCGTAAGTACGATTTTTTCCACGAATCGTCAATCCTAGCTACCTCTCGTCCAACTCCTGATTCTGCCACAACAGTCTCTTCGGATCAATCTCGAATTGATGGTTTCGCTCGCTCAGGAGCCCGCTTTTCTCCTTGCTCCCATACTCGCCGTCTATCTTTTCACCCCAACCCGTTTCTTCATAAGCAGGTCACCGAGGCGCCCCCAATTCCTCACCGGAGTGTCGTGGTAGGCCGAGCTGCTCCAGCCGTTCCTAGGCATCGTTACAGGAAGCCACCGCTAAAGAAAATCGCACCAAAGGGCTCCCCGTCCTACAATGCTTCAGGTGGACGTTGTCCTCCATACCTAAGTTCACCGAAGCACCGCGTAGGCTCACCATCTGAGTCGCTGCCGCCGTATTCTTCGTCACCGACGACCACGAGCCGACGCTCTCTTGCCATCATCAACTAGCGCTGTACAATCCCATCTGGATAGACCAGATCAAAGCAGGCCGAGCAGACAGGAGCCCAGCTCAAGCCAAGCCGGTGATCAGCCAAGCCGCCCTAGCCACGCGCCATCACATCTTGATCCAATGGACCGCATCAGATCATCCATCGAAGAGGTATCCGCCAGTAGTAACACGCCACGTGTCGCTAGCTCGTCCGACTTTCTGGAAATAGATTTAATAGGTAGAAATATGTGAAATATTGTAAAATTCATGGAAAAAGATTTATATGTCCAAAATTTACAAATAATATATCGTTGGATTCAAACAATTGTGAAGCATATTAACATACCTCTATATACAACTTCTACATCATATATTTACTGTAATTATTTAAATGATTTAATAATCTATTTAGAGTAAATAAATCGTAGTAAATTATTTATAGATCCTAAAAATACAAATAATATTTATTTGGACTCCATGCTTCATGTAGAACACTTATCTGGCCTTAGATATAAATTTTGGTTAATAAAATAATTTAAATGATTTAAACCCTTATAACTAGTATTTAAATCATAGAAAATTAACCAGAACTCTAATATTAGTGAAAACAATTTCTACGGTCCTGTTTTGACAATACCTATCCATGAAAATTGTAAATGTAGAAAGCTTTAAACCCATTGAAATAGTAATTTAATCAAAAAAAAGATTTATAACTCCCTTTTAGTTGATTCCAATTGCTACTGGTTATAAATTGCATTACCTGTCCATTAGCATTTAGTTCAAAATTTAACACGACAGAAACATCGGTATTTGAATTAAAGTGAGATAAACCATACTAAATCGATATAACTTTAACAATAAATGTTTTAGTGCATTAGATGACTTTCCATATGCATCATGTGATTTAATAATGTACAGGGAATTAAATACAACCAATGTGACTTATTAAATCGTGATATATGTATTTGTTTATCATTGTTTTCTTGTATTTTCGCACTGTTGCATGTTTGCAATATTCTGAATGGTGTGTTTGTTGTGCCTTTGTTTTAAAATGTTAGATTGCAAGGAGTGCAACTACTATGATTGCAAGTATTATGGTTATTACAAACGAAGCCATTATAATTGCGAGGACTATCTAAACGACTACAACAAAAGACAAGTGGTGCTATCTTGGTCATAAATGTCCCACTGTTTTCCTATGCATTATAGATGTTTTCGTAGAATTGCGTGTGTAGAAATTGATGTGTATATTCTATGCTATGTTCTATATTATTCCCTAGTAGTCCTTGTTTATAAGCCATCGTATTGGTAGATTTCTTAGCTATGTTATTTAGACAAGGAAGAGAATCACATCATGAAAAGTTATATGTTTTGAAAGGCTTATATTTTGCTAAATGACAAACCAACATAATTTTAATAAACCACCTGGGCATAATGGTTTGAGTGTCATCAAAGTAAAGATTTATGGTGGGGAATGCCGCCCAGGGTACTGAGAAATGATTGGTTTGTTTGTTTGGTAGCTTACATGTGCAACCATGTGCTAGTAAGAATGGGTGGCTGGTTACACTTAGTAGGTTGTGGCGACTCGAACCCTACGTAGCCAGAAATGTACATAGTGTAGGTTGGTACGGTGCATTGATGGGTTTGGGAAGCTCTTTCTGAATTGTCTCGTCTTGGACTTCTGATACGTCGAAAACATATCTACAATTTTTGATGTTCCATGCTTGTTTAGTATCTACTTTTCTTTGCTTTGTCTACACTTTGAGGTATTTTTATATGTTTTCTGGGACTAACCTATTAACAAGATGCCACAGTGCCAGTTGCCTATTTCCTTCTGTTTTTGGTTCCAGAAAAGTCAGAAAATGAATATTCTCGGAATTGGATGGGACAAAAGCCAAAATCAATATTTTACCGTGGGGAACACGGAGCTAGAAGACGAGATGGAGGAGGGCCTCGAGGGGTCCACACACCCTGGTCGCACGGCCTTGCCTGGCCCGTGCCTGGGAGGGTGCATCTGCCTTGGGCACCTCCTCGGCCTCCCTCTTCACCTATAAGAAGCCGCCGATACCTAAACCCTAAGTATCCGATCAATCTTCTACAAAACAGTACGTAGCCGCCGCCACCATCGTCCCTAGATTGGGGGGATCTGAAGCTCTTCCGGGCACCCTGCCGGAGGGGAGATATCATCCCAGAGGCCTTCTTCATAACCATGTCAGCCTCAAGTATGAAGCGTGAGTAGTTCCACCTTAGACTATGGGTCCATGTAGTAGCTAGATGGTTGTTTCTCCTCCTTTGTGCTACCATGTTTCGATCTCGTGAGCTCCATTCATGATCAAGATCATCTATTTGTAATCATGCATGTTGTGTTTGCGGAGATCCGATGGATATTGAGATTACTATGTCAGATTGGTTAATGATTCTATCTTATTGATTCTATCATTTCTGTGTTGTTTGAGATCTTGCATGCTCCCCGTTTCTAGTAGCTATCTTGGACAAGTAGATGCTAGTGACTCCAAGAGGGACTATTGATGCTCGATAGTGGTTTCATGCCTCTATTTAATCTGGGAAGTGACAGAAATCTCTAAGGTTGTAGATGTGCTGTTGCTACTAGGGAGAAAACAACGATCTCTTGTTCATGGAACAAGTAGATTGTTTACCTTACACACTTTGCTTAAAGCAGTTTTCCGTTGCTTGCAACTTAATACTGGAGGGGTTTCAGATGATAACTTGAAGGTGGGTTACTAGTCATAGATGTAGTTGGATGGCTGTAACACCCTCAGAATCGGCCCTATGCAAGTTTCAGCACTTCCCGCCAAACCCGCATAGAAACGATTCAAAGGTGCCCACCAGGCACTTGCGTGCGGGTGGAAAACGAAGTAATATCATTACACAATAGTCCTCGATGGAACCCACAAAAACATATATACAACAATGACTCAAAGAGTCAAGAATACAGATATACAATACAAAGATCCAAATCACCTTTAAAACGATATAGCGTCCGAGTACGAACAAGATGCAAATTGAACTAAGAGCCCTGAAGAATAACCAATGGCGTCCATAACCCTGCCCAGGCCAAGCCGGAAGGGTAACCCTGCTAACGACGTCGATCTCAAAACCTGCTTAAACAAAAGGGGTGCCGACAAAGGGAAAAGGAAAAAGAGAGAGCGGTCAGTACTAAGGCCAGTACACGGCGAGACTAGAATTCGGCGGTCCTCGCCTACATAGGTATGGTGGACTGAGCGGCAGCGCGGCATGCACTAAACAACCTATAGAGACTCGAGATAACTGTCGGCTATCAGAGAGGGATAAGAAAGACCTATTCGGAACCAACCTGATTCTACCACCAAACATACCCATCCTGGTATTTCCCCCTCGAGACCAAACGAGGAAGTCAACCGAGGAACTCACACAGTTGGTACTTTTATTTAGCATGAGATATCCCAAACCCAGCAGTTGTTGGTACTTTTATTTAGCCATTCTGTTGTAGTGGAGCTGATTACTAGTCATATCGGATACAAGTCAATTTATAACAGTAAACTTTAGTTATAGTTGTCTATGATCGAGAACTGTGCTCCAAGTCGTCCATAACCGCGGACACGGCTTTTCGAAAAGATTTAACCCTGCAGGGGTGCACCAAAGTATCCACACGCACTTCGACCCTTTTTGCCAGATCAATTAACATACACCCATCGGTATGTCGGCGGGGCCTAAGTCATGACGTTTCCCAGATCCAAAGCAAGTACATGGGGGCCACCCCACTAAGCTACCCGCAACGAAGTCGGCCGGTCTCCGAGACGGACTCAGGGTTTGTGTAGCCGGCTGTAAACGACTGGGAACCCGAAAGTGTGACTGGGCTTGTCGATACAGCGAAAACGGGTCACGGTCCTAAACAGTACAGGTGCAGTACATCGCACAATTTTAAATTAAGCAGTAAAGCATGGCATAAGTACAGGATAGTAATAAAGCCCCAAACTAATTGTGGCCCCCGGTACAATACTTTGAAATCAGGTACTAATCGATGGGGTGCCCACACACCCCACCTGTGGTTAGCGCGCTCGATCTCGGAACAGGTGTCAAGAACTCGGGGTCCTACGGGACACAAGTGGACGGTTAACAACCAAATAACATCTATTGCCCACCTATGCCTCTGCATTTACCTACTTCAATTTTTAGTTATTAAACGGTAATTAAAGCCATGATCATCTCCAACATTAAACATGCGGCAACACTCCAACAACTGAGGTACTTGACGACACGCAACAACACTTGAGCAAGCGACTACGACGCGCAAGTCCAACTATCTACCAAACAACAGGTAATAGGATGTGTCCAAGGCAATTTAAGGCTGCAAGGGATATCACGGGCACGAAACTAGAGCATCGCAACACAGATAGCAATAGATCAAAAGGAGGGAATAAATACTATAAAAGTAAGATAGGTAGAAAGGGGGAGATGCTCGCCTGAAAACATTGCCGAAGGTTCATCCGAAGATCGGGTCGACACTCGCATCAACTCATCGGCCTAATCCGTGAAGAAGCAAAGCACTAGAAGAAACACCGGATGGACTTTTTAATGCTACGGTAGAAAATCGGGCATGATGCATGTATGATGTATGACATGGCAAAGGTGCGATGCGATTAGGACATATTAAGCGGAACCGGGGTCCCGATAATTTATTAGATGGTTCAAGTTATTTATCTACCCTGCAAATTAAGTGTTGGGTTAACAGGGCGAAACATGGCACCGATTCGCTACACCAATTTAAATGGAGTCCGGGATAAGCCAAAGATATCCCGCATATAGACTCCATATTTAATTATGAGATGAATCGGCATAATGCCCCCAAACCTCAGACAAGTATGCATGCATGAACAATTTAATATGCATCAGTTGATAATGTCATAATATAAAAAAAATAATGGGGGTCTCGGATAGGGAAGCACATTAGGGTTCGACGAACTTGGGCTCCGCGGGGTTCGGGGTTGGGTCTCAGGGTTCAGATCTGGGGTTCGGTCTCGGCGGGATCGTTCTCGGATAACGGAGTAGATCTTGGCGTTCCGTGAAGAAGGACTAGGTTCGGCGTCGGGGCGCATCGGATTCGTCCTGGTCGGTGTCGATCTTGTCGTGGCGAAGATCTTGTCGGGTCCGCGCCATCAAGTCGGTCTTGGCATTCGGGGCGAAGAACTTGGCGTCCTCGAAGAAGTACTTGGCGCATCCGGGAAGAAGGTCCTGCGGTTCCCGTGTTTTCGATTCCATGAAGGCGTGCTTGTCATCCGTGATGGCGAACTCGATGCTCCGAGAAGAACTTGTCATACCGGCGGCACCGGATCCTCAGCGTCGGGGCGGTCGATGTCGGACTCGGATGGGCACCGGGGTTCATCGGATTCGGGTAGGAGGACTTGGCGTTCCATGTCGGCGTATTTGGGGTTTTAACTCAACTGACGATCTTGGCGAGGTGGTGAACTTGGGGTTTACTGATTGCCGACACACGACATGGCCTTGGTGAAGATCTTGCGGTGACATCCAAAGATGATCTTGGCGAATCTTGGCGTCAAGAACTCTTGTCCGGGCCACGAGTACACGACACCCGCAGAACTCACAGACACAAAGATTACATATATGTGCTTGCGGTACAGCGCAGGCTTGAGGCCGTCCTGGTCGGTACGCGCAGCAGGGTGACCGAGCCCGGGGCGAGGTCGGGGCCGGCGGCACCGGAGCTCGCGGGAGGCGCAGAGGGCGGCGCTGGAGACGCGCGAGCAGGAGCGGCGGTGTACCCCGAGGCAGCGGAAAACCATCGCGTGGAGGGGCGACGCGGATGGCCGGAGGTGGTCGACGCGAACCGGCGGCGGCGGATGGTCACGGGGCCGAGGAGCTTGCTGGGGAAGGAAGGGCGATGGCCGAACGGGGAAGGAGGGGTGCCCCTGGTGGCGGCCGGCGAGAGAGGAACGACGGGGGAGGGCGGTCAGACTGTTGCGGTCCGGGGACAAGGAAGGGCGGCTGCAGGGGCGCGCCGGCGCAGGCGAGCACGGGCGAGGAGGCGGCCATCCGAGAGGGAGGGCTCGCAGGGGCGGCCGCGCGCCTAGGAGAGGGGGCGCGAGGAGGCGCAGAGGACGAGGGAGGGCGGCAGCTCGGGAGAGGTGGCGGTCCGGGTCAGCAACGAGGAGGCGCGGGGCCGGCGGCTTGCAGGCGACGAGGAGGCGGCCGGTAGGGGGAGGGGAGGCCGGAGGGAGGAGGCCGGCGGCAACCTTGCTCGCGGGTGGAGGGGAACGGGGCGGCACAGAGGGGGAGGAGAGAGGAAGGGCGCCGAGGCGCGAGGGGAGAGAGGGAGGCGGTTGGGTGGAGGGCCAGGTGGGCGCGGGGCACGAGGGGAGCGGGGGAAAGGACCAGGGGGTCGGGCAGGTGGCGGTGGCCACGAGCGGGTGGGGCGCGGCTGTGAGGAGGTGGGGCCAGGCGGTGGGCAGGGAGACAGGGGTGGACGGCTGAGGTGGCGGGCTGGGATTGGATGAGGGGAAAGGGAGTGGCGAGGTGGCGGCAGGCTATAGGGTGGAGTGATGTGGCCGGGTGAGGTGGCGGGGCTGGGTAGAATAGGGTGGGTAGGAAAAGGTCTGGGTAGCTCTGTTTTTGTACTAGGGGTGGCCGACTAGGTCGGATCGGCCCGGTACGGCTGCCCCCAGAAAAATAAAAATAAAAATTTTATTATTTAAAACGGGCTTTGGAAATCCATTGGTAGACGAAACAAAATAATCCGGAGTCCCGGGTTTTGGATTTGAAATAAAGGCGGGGTATTTAGAAAACAAAATATGTTTTTAGAAAATAGTTTCAGACAAACAAATGCATGATGATGACGATGCTCAAATGCAATGTGGCATGATGACATGAGCATGCGGTCATGATGATGCACTGCACAGAAACACCACGATTTTCTAGTAGTGGTTTTTGCGGGGCGCCACAATGGCGGTCTATGTATCTTGTTGTATTGCCCAATCAAATCTCATAGGATCATGAATGTGTAGTATTGCATTGTTATGCCTTGCTCTATCCTGTCAATTGCCCCGCTGTAATTTGTTTGCCTAGCATGTTATGTTGTTTATCTTAAGGAGAACACCTCTAGTGAACTATGGACCCCGGTCCAATTTTTACCATTGATACATCTTCCACTGTTCCTGTTTACTTTATGCAAACCACCATTACCTTGCACACCATACAGTTAATCCATTATTTTCAGCAAACCGGTGAGATTGACAATCTCACTGTTCGTTGGGGCAAAGTCTTGAGTTTGTGTTGTGCAGGTTTCCAAGTTGCTAGCAACACCTTTGAGTCGTTTCCTTCCTCCTACTGGTTTGATAACCTTGGTTTCTTACTGAGGGAAAACTTGCTGTTGTGCTCGTCATACCTTCCTCTTGGCGTCTTCCAACGAAGCTCTACAGTGATCTGAGCTACATCATCAAGCTATTTCTGGCGCCGTTGCCGGGGGAGCTAAGGATGGCTTCACAAGAGGAGTCCTTCACAACCTTTCTCTTTACTTTGTTTTTGTTTTTCTTAGTTTCTTTTGCATTGTTTTGTTTGCCTCTTTTTTATCAAAAACTCCAAAAGAAATTTGTTTTGTTTGGTTTGCTTTCTCTTATCAAAAACTCCAAAACAATTAGTTCCTGCTCTAGTTGCTGCTGCTGTTGGTTTGCTCCACTTTTGCAAAAATGAACTCTGCTGAGAACACCAAGTGTTGGAGATATGCCCTAGAGGCAATAATAAAAGTGGTTATTATTATATCTTCGTGTTTATGATAAATGTTTACATTCATGCTATAATAGTATTAACCGGAAACATTAATACTTGTGTGATTTGTAAACTAAATTAGAGTCCCTAGTAAAGCCTCTTTATAATACTAGCATGTTGGTTAATGGATGATCGTGGTTTCTCGATCATGAACATTGAGATGTTATTAACAACAAGATCATATCATTAGGAGAATGGTATGATGGACGTACTCCTATAGATAAGTGTAGCATAAAGATCAAGTCATTTCAATAGTTCGTTTGCTATAAGCTTTCTGATACATAGTAACCTAATTCCTTCGACCATGAGATCATGCTAATCACCATCACCAGAAGGATGCTTTGATGACATCAAACACCACACCGAAACTGGGTGGCTATAAAGGTGGCATTGAGTGTTCGGAAAGTATGTGTTGAGGCATATGGATCAAGATTGGGATTTGTCTATCCATATGACGGATAGATATACTCTGGGCCCTCTCGGTGGAATGTCATCCAATTAGCTTGCAAGCATGTGACTGGCTCACAAGGGATCACATATCACGGGAATGATAAAAGAGTACTTATCGGTAACGAGGTTGAACTAGGTATGTAGAGATACCGACGATCAAACCTCGGATAAGTAAACTATCGCGAGACAAAGGGAAATTGGTATCGTATGTAAGTGGTTCATTCGATCACAAAGTAATCGTTGAAATATGTGGGAGCCATATGAATTTCCAGATTCCTCTATTGGTTATTGATTGGAGAAGTGTCTCGATCATGTCCGCATAATTCACGAACCGTAGGGAGACACACTTAGGATTCGATGTTGTCTAGTAGATATGGAATGTAAGTAGGGAAACCGAATGTTGTTCAAAATCTCGGATGGGATCTGGGATATCACGAGGAGATCTGGAATGGTCCGGAGAATAAGATTCATATAAGGAAAGTACGATTCCAGAGTTCGGGAATGATTTCGATGTTTCCATCGGAGAGGTTCTAGAAGGGTCTAGAAGGTTCACTGGACCGAAAGGGGAATGGTCCATGAATGTGTCATGGTTAAGTGGAATGATTGGATCATTTACTAGGTCACTTTGGTTGGGCATTTGCGAGAGAGAAATAAAGCTCTAAATTGAAAGTCAAAAGAGAGGTTTGAAAAGTCAAACTGGAACAATGGTTTCCTAGTGGAAGAAGGAAAGAGTCCTTCCTTCTATCCAACTTGGGTTTGGGTATGGATTCAAACTCTCCTCTCCCAAGCTGCCCTCCCTCTCATAAATAGAGGGGGAGGGCTGCCCCAAAGCACATAACACCAGACCTCCCCACCTATGCGCCGCCGCCACCGCCCAAGCCGCCACCGCCGCCGCAGCGTATCCGCCGCCTCACGCCATCGCCGGCCCGTCGTCGTCTCCCTAGCCTCCGCCGACACCTCCTCCTCCTCTCCGGCCTTCTAAACCTAGATTGTCGGAAACCCTAGATCCACCATAACTCGCACCGGCTCAGGCGAAGCACTGCGGGATCTTCCCTCTACTTCCGACACCACGCCATCATGCTGCCGAAATCGCGAGGGGAGAACTACAACCTCCGCTGCCTGCTGGAACAAGGGAGAGGAAGGTCTTCATCAAGTACCAGACGTGTGACCGACTGCGGAAGCGCTACCAGAACGCAACGCCGGAAGGATCGTCTAGGCGATCTTGAGATCGGCAAGTGTACGACTACATCACCCACGAGAATCTGCTCTCGTTAACCGCTTTGGAATCTTCGAGGTTGAGTACTCTAATCGACTCGTTGCTTCAATCTAGTAGATAGATCTTGGCTTGTTTGTATTCATGCGGTAGAATTTTTTTGTTTTCCATGCTACGAACCCCTACAGTGGTATCAGAGCCGTGTCTATATGTAGATCTGTTGCACGAGTAGAACGCAATGGTCATTATGGGTGTTGATGCTTTTGTTGTCGATTGCTTCTTGTGTACTTTGCATCTTGCGGGATGGTGGGCTGAAGCGGCCCGGGCTAACCTTACATGACATCGTTCATGAGACTTGCTCCACGCTTGACATGCAACTTGTATTGCATAAGTGGGTTTGCGGGTGCCTGTTTCTACCAACATAGTGAAGATTTAATTTACAACGGGTAATTGACAATACTAGTATCAACGTTGTGGTTCTTGTTCGTAAGTTAGAACGACACTTATTGAAAACCCCAAACCACGTAAAATATGCAAAGAAAATTAGAGGCGTCTAACTTTGTTTTGCAGGGGTGTGCTGTGATGTGATATGGCCATGATTGTGATTATATGTGATGTATGCAATGTTCCTTATTGTAAGTCGGCAACCGGCAGGAGCCATATGGTTGTCTTTTAATTTCGTTAAGACCTGCGTGTCTATTATTCAAAGTAGTTGTAATAGTTGATGCTGGTGGACGACAACCATGAAGCGGCGCCATTGACCTTGACGCCATGCCTGTGATGATGGAGATCCTGTTCGTGCTTGAAGATGGAGATCGGAAGCACAAGAAAGGCCATATCATATCACATATTTTGAATTGCATGTGATGTTAATCCTTTTATGCATCTTGTATTGCTTAGTTTGTGACGGTAGCATTATAAGATGATCCCTCTCACAAAATTTCAAGTTATAAAGTGTTCATCCTTAGTAAGCACCATTTCTAAAGCTCGTTGTTTCGAAGCACCACGTGATGATCGGGTGTGTTAGATTCTGCGAGTGTATACAACGGGAGCAAGTCAGATTTGCTCATGCGGTAGCTAAGGTTTTATCTTGACGAGCCTAGCATGTACAGACGTGGTCTCGGAACACAGATCACCGAAAGGTAAAGCATGAGTCATATAGTAGATATGATGAACATGTTGATTGTTTGCCATTGAAGCTACATCAAATCTCGTGATGATCGGTTTTGATGTGGTGGATTTCGTTCGTGTGATCACTAAAACAATGTGAGGGATATTGTTTTGAGTGGGAGTTCACCTAGATTAATTTAACTATTAATCAGAACTCAATTTGTCATAAACTTAGTCTAAACTATTACAGATATGTTCTAGATCAATGACGCCCCCTACCATCAATTTTAATGCGTTCCTAGAGAAAGAAAAGTTGAAAAACAATGGAAGCAACTTCGCGGATTGGTTCCGCAACTTGAGTATTGTCCTCAATGCTGGTAATTTGACCTATGTAATGGATGCAACGCTGGGTGATCCACGTGCAGCTGATGCTACCGATGAGGTAAAGAATGTTTTCCTCGCTCAGAAGAATCAGTACTCCATAGTTTAGTGTGCTATCTTGTATGGTTTGGAATCAGAGCTTTAGAAAATGTTTGAGAACCATGACCCACATGATATTGTCCGTGAACTCAAAATGATATTTGAGGATCACGCGACAGTTGAGAGTTATGAGGCTTCTGAAAAGTTCTTTAACTGCAAGATGGAAGCGGGCAGCTCCGTCAGTGAGCACGTGCTTAAGATGTCTGGGCACGCAAGAAAGCTTCAAAGCTTGGGTATAGTGATTCCTAATGCTTTGGGGATTCACCGTGTCCTCCAATCACTACCACCAAGTTACAAGAACTTTGTGATGAACTACAATATGCAAAACATGGACAAGTCGTTGCCCGAACTCTTCTCCATGTTAAAGTCTGCGGAAATGGAGATCAAGAAAGAGAACCAAGTGTTGATGGTCAATAAGACCACCAAATTCAAGAAGCAAGGCAAGTCTAAGAAAAAGGGAAACTTCAAGAAGGGCTGTAAGAAAGTTATCGCACTGACAAAGAAGACCAAGGCTGTGCCTAAGCCTGATACTGAGTGCTTTTACTGCAAGGCCAAGGGTCACTAGAAGCGGAATTTCCCTAAGTACTTGGCGGATTTGAAGAACGGCAACATCAAGAAGAAAGGTATATCCGATATACATGTTATTGATGTGTATCTCACTAGTACTCGTAATAGTGCCTGGGTATTTGATACTGATTCGGTTGCTCATATTTGTAACTCGAAACAGGTGCTGCAGAATAAACGAAAACTAGCGAAGAACGAGGTGACGATGCGCGTTGGAAATGGATCAAAGGTTGATGTGATAGCGGTCGACACGCTACGTCTTCATCTACCATCAGGATTAGTTTTATACTTAAATAATTGTTATTTGGTTCCTGCGTTGAGCATGAACATTATATCCAGATCATGTTTATTGCGAGACGGTTACTTGTTTAAGTCCGAGAATAATGGTTGTTCGATTTATATGAGTAATATGTTTTATGCACATGCACCTTTGATAGATGGTCTATTCTTATTGAATCTCGATTGTAGAAATACACACATTAATAACATTGAAGCTAAACGTTTGAAATTGAGCGATAACTCGACCTATATGTGGCACTGTCTTCTTGGTCATATTGGAGTGAAGCGATGAAGAAACTCCATTCCGATGGAATTCTTGAATCACTTGATTTTGAATCACTTGAAAGATGCGAAGCATATCTGATGGGTAAAATGACTAAGACTCCATTTTCTGGTATGATGGAGCGAGCTACGGACTTATTGGACATCATACATACCGATGTGTGTGGCCGAATGAGTGTAGCATCAGGCGGTGGTTATCGTTATGTTCTTACCTTCACGGATGACTTGAGTAGATATGGGTATATCTATTTCATGAAACATAAGTCCGAAATTTTCGAGAAGTTTAAGGAATTTCAAAGTGAAGTAGAGAATCAACGTAACAAGAAGATTAAATTTTTACGATCTGATCGTGGAGGTGAATATCTAAGTTACGATTTTGGCAAGCATTTGAAGAAATGCGGAATATTTTCACAATTGACAACGCCAGGAACACCACAACATAATGGTGTGTCTGAACGTCGTAATCGAACTCTCTTAGATATGGTTCGTTCTATGATGTCACTTACAGATTTACCGCTATCATTTTGGGGTTATGCATTAGAAACAACCGCATTCAATTTAAATAGGGCACCATAGAAATCCGTTGAAACGACACCGTATGAATTATGGTTTGGGAAGAAACCTAAATTGCCGTTCCTTAAAGTTTGGGGTTGTGAAGCTTATGTAAAGAAGTTACAGCCAGACAAGCTTGAACCCAAAGCGGAAAAACGCGTCTTCATAGGATACCCGAAGGAAACTATTGGGTATACCTTCTATCATAGAGCCGAGGGAAAATCTTCGTTGCCAAGAATGGATCCTTTCTAGAGAAGGAGTTTCTCTCGAAAGAAGTGACTGGAAGGAAAGTAGAACTCGACGAGGTTGTTGAACCTTCTCTCGAACTTGAGAGTTGCGCAGCACCGGAAGTGGTTCCTGTGGCGCCTACACCAATAAGAGAGGAACCTAATGATGTTGATCATGAAACTTCGGTTGAAGTAACTACGGAACCTCGCAGGTCAACGAGAAATCGTACCACTCCTGATTGGTATGATCCCGTTATGAGTGTCATGTTGGTGGACAACACCAATGACCCTGTGACATATGAGGAAGTGATGATGAGCCCAGATTCCAATAAATGGCAAGAAGCCATGAAATCCGAGATTGGATCCATGTACGAAAACCAAGTATGGACTTTGGTGGACTTACCGGATGGCCGGAAGGCTAATGGTAATGTTACTGTCTATAAAGCTCGACTTGTCATAAAAGGGTTTCGACAAATTCAAGGAGTTGACTACGATGAGACTTTCTCACCAGTAGCAAAGCTAAAGTCTATGAGGATTTTATTAGCAATCGCTGCATATTATGATTATGAGATATGGCAGATGGATGTCAAAACGGCGTTCCTCAATGGAGACATTGATGAAGAGTTGTATATGGTACAACCCAAAGGTTTTATCGATCCTAAAGATGCTAACAAGGTATGCAAACTTCAACGGTCCATTTATGGATTGAAGTTGGAATCAACGTTTTGATAAGGTGATTATAAGATCCCTCCCTTTATAAAGGTAAGGATCCCTGTGATTGCAATGCTAGTCCCTGGATCAATGCTAGCATCCACAGTTTAAGATGAAGTACACAGTAACAAAGGTCATTATTACATATCATTCCAGAGACAAACATAGTCTTTTACAAACTCCATGGCTACAGGCCTAATACAAGAGTTCAAATATATAATAAGATAAATAAGTCTTCATCTTCATGTGCCATAGGCAAGCATGTTGAGTGTAGACTCATTACCCCTAAACATCATCAGAATAACCTGCAACATCAAAAGTTACAGCTATAGTGGGTGAATACATTGGAATAGTATTGGCAAGTGATACCTTAGTAGAATATTGGTAGACTAGATACTATATGCATTTTGGCTAAGTGTAGCTTAGGCTTGCTTTGCTCAAAATAGGTTTTACCTATTAGTTGAAAACACTAAGTTTTTCTTTGACAAAACTTTCCCAAGGAAACACCAATGGAAATTGGTGTACCTTCACCCTTGTTCACCCGCAAGTTTTAACTTAGAAATTGGGATGAGGAGATTCTTGATAGCTTCCATGTCTTGATGCTCAAGTTGTCCAATACCAGGGACATGGCTAAGTACTTAGATTCTTCCATCTGTAGAGGTTGTGCACTTTCCCCACAAGACTCGATTTTCACCAAGACAGGACCTTTTAGAAGCCTTCCCTTAGACCAAATGGACGCGCTCCAACCTATCATGCCACTACCACCAACTGTCCAAATGGCTAAGTTATTGCAACCTATATGATCCAGGCAGAGCCCATAATGCCATGTGGCTGCACTAGAAGCTTCTTAACATTTGGCCTCTCAAATCCCTTTGTTCCTGGGTGGCTTTCCACAAGTGAGATACACAAGGTAAGCCATAGAAATGGGCCTCGTGTAACCACTCAACATAACCCATTCTTTCCATTCCACCCAGGTGTTTCATTCACTTAGTTGTTTTATTAAGCAAAAACATAGTCCAAAGACTTAGAAATATTTACTCATAGCATGAATATATAACCACCCTTGGTTGCTACTAGCTAGGCTAAGCATGGCATAGATAAGCATCTTAACTTAGAAATTTCTAGCAATTCTACAACTACTAGGATTTCCCAAGCATAGCATATAGATCAAAAATATTCATGCAAGTCTAGCAAAATATTTCTAGTGCATAGTTGAAAACATAGGAATAAGATCATGAAGCACCACTTGCCTTGGTAGTTTGGGGAGTAACAACAATCCTCACAATCACAATCACTATTTGCACCAAAATCTACACATAAAATAATGGCACAAAATCACATACACAATTTATACAAGCAAAAATACATGAATGTATGCAATATGCCATGTGATGATTTTCTACACCAAACAAGACAAGTGCACAGTACTGAAACATAAACAAGTACAAAACAAGCTAAATAAACTTTATTTTAATAACAAAACATTTTCCAAATAATTACTATACTCAAATTATGCCTACAAATGTTTCTGCAAAAACAACCGTTTTAACAGAGGCAAAACATTAAACATATTGCATAAACAGAAATGTTTTTCTATCCTAATTCCAATGATATAAAATTTGTCAAATTTGGACGTGGGGATCAAAAGTTATGAATTAAACAAGTTTGACATCTAATAGATCTAAATCCAGATTTTTTTAAATTCAAATCCTAGCCACGCGGCGCTTCCTGATTGGGCAATACCGCTTCACTCAGGATCACGCTTCTGCACCGTCGGATCAAGTTAGATCCAACGCGCCAGATCTAAAGAAAACGGTTCGCTCCAGATCTAATCTAAAACCCTTTGATACAGATCTAACGGCGTGTGCTGATTTGACCAAAGAGTGGCGGCACGAATGGTTCCCGTGGCGGCTGCGCGTCTGCCGGCGATGTTCCGGCGAAACCAGAGGGGCAAGGGGGTCGGGCGTGTGCTTACCGAGACTGCGGGAACATGGAGATGCTCAACTTGTAGACGGACAGGGTCGGGGCGCTCGGACACGGCAGTAGGAGCTCGTCGGAGTTCGTCTGAGCGTAGGGTGCTCACTGTCGAAGTCGAAGACGACGTCCTGGGGCACAAGGATTCAAACGGAGAACGTTAACGGATGCGCGAGGCACTGGCGAACATGATTGCGTGAACCAGAGGAAGAGGGGAACACAGGGCTCACCGGAATGGCTCGTCGGAGTTGAGTCAAGCTTCGGCCGTTTCCAGATGTCGACGAGGGCGATGACCTAGGGCGATTCAGGATGAAATGAAAGCATGAGAATATGCGCGAGATGATTGCGAAGCAACTCACGTAGACTAGAAGGCAAGGGGCGCTCGATACTCACCGTGATGGCTCGCCGGAGTCTCTCGATACAGCGACGGTGCAACTCGAATTGCCGGCAGCCTGGTGGCGAGGAGAGTGTGAAGTGTGGGGGAAATGAGCGGAGAGGGGAGGGGATCTTATAGCCAGAGCAGGGGCAGAGATTACGCATGCATTCATCGCCAATTAAGTGGATTAAAATCGCGACAGTGAAGGGGGAAGAAACAGGCGGCGACGGCGTCTGCGTGCGGAATTTGGGGAAGAAGGAGCTGACGTGGAGAGGGTCCACTGATCAGGGATTGCGGGGTGGGTCTCTTCCGCGTGAGAGAAGGAGGGAAAATCCCCGGGTGGGCTTGCTGGGCTGCGTTTGCTGATGGGCCAAAAGTCTGGCGCCGACCCTTTTCTAATTCTTTCTCTTTTTCTATTTTCTCTTTGATTTTCCAGGAATCAAATTCAAACAAAACCAAAAGTAAATGAATTCAAATCCTTTCTGGATTTTGTAAAGTGTAACCTTCATACTTTTGGGCATAAACCAAGTGGTCTCTCTGTACTTGCTTGGTCCCTTTGAATAATCAAAATAATCAGTGCCATAGCACTTGATTTGAATAAATTTTGAAGAGGGTTTCAAAACCATATTTGTTTTGTAGACTTTTATCCAAACTCCAACATTCAACCAAAACAACAAGAGCAAGCAAGGCTTGGTTTAAAACAAATAATCTCTCATTGGAGAGTAGCATTTGTCTACATAAAATATTAGCACTTAGTGCTTCTGATTACTTGAAATGAGTTTGATATCTGGTCCCGATATGCATGCATGGATGATATGCAATCTTTGAAAACATGATTTTAGGGATGTTACAAATCTAACCCCCTTAAGGTGAATCTCGCCCTCGAGATTCGGGTTGGCTAGCAAATAGGTGAGGGTGGTCTTTCTGAAGATCATCTTCTCTTTCCCATGTTGCTTCTTCTTTGGAATGATGGTTCCATTGAACTTTGCAGAATTTGATAGTCTTAGTCCGAGTAACTCTTTCTGCAGTCTCAAGAATCTTGATAGGTTTCTCCTCATAAGTGAGGTCACTCTCCAATTGAACCTCTTCCAAAGGTATAGTATCCTTCAAAGAAGTCTCCTCCATTTCTGGATGGCATTTCTTAAGCTGACTCACATGAAACACATTGTGGACGGCAGACAATGATTCTGGCAATTCAATCTCATAAGCTACTTCTCCTTTACGACTCAGAATCTTGAATGGTCCAACATATCTTGGGGCCAATTTTCCTTTGACTCCAAATCTCTTCACTCCACGAAGTGGTGACACTCTAAGATAAGCTCTATCACCCACTTCATAGGCAACTTCTCTACCCTTAGGATCTGCGTAGCTCTTCTGTCGGGACTGTGCTATCTTCAACCTGTCCTTAACTAGCTTGACTTTCTCTTCAGCCTCATTGATTAGTTCTGGTCCGAACAAACTTCTTTCTCCCACACCATTCCATAGCAATGGGGTGATACACTTTCTCCCATAGAGAATCTCAAATGGTGCCATCTCAATACTGGCTTGATAGTTGTTATTGTAAGAGAATTCTGCGTAAGGCAGACTTTCATCCCAACTGGCTCCATAGTCTAGGGCACATGCCCTCAACATATCTTCAAGAATCTGGTTGGTCCTTTCTGTTTGTCCATCAGTTTGAGGGTGAAAAGCAGTGCTGAATTCCAACCTCGTTCCCAATGACTCATGTAGTTGCCTCCAAAAATGAGAAGTTAATTGAGTTCCCCTATCAGACACAATACTTTTGGGTACTCCATGTAGACATACAATTCTACTCATATAGATCTTGGCTAACTTAGCACTTGTATAAGTTGTCTTCACGGGTATGAAATGAGCTACTTTAGTTAGGCGATCCACTACTACCCAAATAGAATCATATCCTGACCGGGTCCTTGGCAATCCGGTAATGAAATCCATACCAATCTTGTCCCACTTCCAATCAGGAATGGGTAGTGGTTGTAACAATCCTGCTAGTTTCTTGTGTTTCTCTTTCACTCTGCTACACACATCACACAAAGCAATATGTTTGGCGATGTCTTTCTTGAGATTATTCCACCAAAATCTTTCTTTCATATCCATGTACATTTTGGTGTTACCCGGATGAATGGAATATGGTGAGTTGTGGGCTTCTTGTAAAATAAGTTTCCGAAGCTCCGGATCTTGTGGAACACAGATATGTTTTCCATACCATAAAGTACCCTGTTCATCTTCATGGAATCCTTTGGCTTTTACCTTGCCAATCTTTTCCTTAATCTCTTCAATTTCCTTATCTGTCTTTTGGGCTTCTTTGATCTTGTCCAACAAAGTGGGTTGAACATCCAAGGACATGAGATGTCCCTCAGGCACAATCTCCAATCTGAGATCTCTAAATTGGGTACACAGATCATCCGACAATTCTCCCTTACTAAGGCCATTCACAAAAACCTTACGACTTAGAGCATCCGCTACAACATTTGCTTTACTAGGGTGGTATTGCAAACTCAAGTCATAGTCCTTGATGAGTTCTAGCCATCTTCTTTGTCTCATGTTAATTTCTTTCTGGGTGAAGATATACTTCAAACTTTTGTGATCTATGAATACTTCACATCGCTTTCCCAAAAGATAATGTCTCCATGTTTTGAGTGCATGGACAACAGAGGCTAACTCTAAATCATGAGTAGGGTAATTTACCTCATGAGTTTTGAGTTGTCTAGAGGCATAAGCCACAACTTTCCCTTCTTGCATAAGTACTGCACCTAATCCATGATGAGATGCATCACAATACACTTGGAAGTCCTTCTCCAAATCTGGCAGACATAAGACTGGTGCCGTCACTAGTCTCTTCTTCAATTCTTGAAAACTAAGTTCACATCCCTCAGACCAAGCAAACTTCTTGTCTTTCTTTAGCAATTCTGTCATTGGCTTAGCTATCTTGGAGAAATTCTCAATGAACCTTCTGTAGTATCCTGCCAAGCCAAGGAAGCTACGAATCTCTTTCACTGACTTAGGAGATTCCCATTCAGTTACAGCTGAAACTTTAGCAGGATCAACTGCTACACCATCTCCTAACACAACGTGTCCAAGAAATCCAAATTCATTCAACCAAAACTCACACTTGCTGAATTTGGCATACAGCTTATGCTCTCTAAGCTTCTCAAGTATTAAACGCAAATGTCCTTCATGCTCTTCTTTGCTCTTGGAATAGATCAAAATGTCATCAATGAAAACGACAACAAATTTGTCCAGGAATTCCATGAACACCTTGTTCATCATATTCATGAAATAGGCTGGTGCATTGGTCAAACCAAATGGCATCACGATGTATTCATACAATCCATACCTAGTGGTGAAAGCTGTCTTAGGTATGTCTTGTTCCCTTATCTTAAGCTGAAAGTATCATGATCGGAGGTCAATCTTTGAGAACACACAGGCTCCTTCTAGCTGATCAAACAAGTCACTGATTCTAGGCAAAGGGTATTTGTTCTTGATAGTCACCTCATTAAGTGAACGGTAATCTATGCATAACCTTTGACTTCTATCTTTCTTTTCCACAAACAAAACTGGTGCTCCCCAAGATGAAGAACTTGGTTGAATAAATCCTTTCTGCAACTGTTCTCCAAGTTGTTTCTTGAGTTCTTTCAACTCATCAACTAACATCTTGTACGGTCTTTTTGCTATTGGTCCAGATCCTGGTAGCAAATCAATAAGAAACTCCACATCTCTATCTGGTGGCATTCCTGGCAATTCTTCCGAAAACACATCCGGATATTCACTCACAATTGGCACGCTGTCTATGCTAACCCCCTTAAGAGAATTAAGCTTACTCCCTTTCGATTCAAAATTGGACTTGAATCTTATCCGTTTCTTTTCTGGGGTTGTGAGTGCAACTGTTCGATTGGCACAATCTAGTACTCCTTCATACTTGGTCATCCAATCCATTCCCAAAATTACATCCAGTCCTTGGGAATCTAAGATTATCAGACTCACTGGAAACTTATGCTTTCCAAACTCTATTACTAGATCCCGGCATCCAAGACTTACTATCATATCTCCACCTAGAGAACTTACTTTTATTGGACACCCAATGTTTTCGGTTGAAAACCCATTTCTATCAACAAATGCTTTTGATATGAATGAATGTGATGCACCAGTATCAAAAAGAACAAGTGCTGGAATAGAATTGAATTTGAACTTACCAGCAACAGCATCAGGTTCCTCATAGATCTCTTCCACATTGATGTGGTTCACCTGTCCCTTTTGGAAAGGGTTGGGCTTGTTGGGTCCTTCAACTTTCTTTTCTGGGCATTCATTTGCATAATGCACCATCTTCTTGCACTTGAAACATTCAACCTGACTAAGATACTTCTTGACAGGCTGGCTTCCACTACCACTTCCATTGTGGTGGCTCTTATATCCACTCTTGTGATTCTTGTACTTGTCATTGTCATGACTACGATGGTGTTTGTTGTCATGATGACGGTTGTGGTTGTGGTTGTGGTTGTGGTGCTTGTTATACTTTCCATGCTTGTGGGATCCAGAATTCCCACTCTCATCATAATGGAAACGCTTGTGAGACGATCCCGAGCTGTGCTTGTCAGAGTGTTTTCTCTTCCTGCTTTCAACTTGTTTCATCTTGCTCTCCAAAATAGCAGCCTTGTCACAAAGAGGCTGGTATGTGGGAACATAGGCCACAGCTAACTGCAGGTTCAATTCATCATTCAATCCTTCAAGGAATTTCTCCTTCCTCTTAGCATCAGTGTCAACTTCATCCGGTGCATAACGCGCCAGATTGTTGAACTCCTCAATATACTCTGCCACGCTGCGGTGGCGCTGCTTCAGATTATGAAACTCTTTCTTCTTCAAACTCATCACTCCGGATGAGATGTGAGCGGTACAGAAACCATCTTCAAAGATAGCCCATGTCACATCCGCAATGGGAGTGGTGATCTGGAAGTTATCCCACCAAGTGGCTGCTGGTCCCTCTAACAAGTGTGCTGCAAATCTGACTTTCTCTTCATCAGTACAACCAACAGTTACCAAATCCTTGTTCACAGAGCGTAGCCAATCATTGGCCACCATAGGATCAGTAGTTCCTGAGAACTTTGCTGGCCTCAGTCTTAAGAACCTGGTAAGCATGTCAAAACCCGGTGGGTTATTCTGATTGTTGTTGTTGTTATTATTATTATTATTATTGTTGTTGTTGTTGTTGTTGTTTTTGTTGTTGTTGTTGTTGTTGTTGTTGTTGTTGTTGTTGTTGTTGTTGTTGTTGTTGTTCTGGTTCTGTATAAACGTGGTCATCATCTGCATCAACTGAGTCTGAGCTGTCATCATCTGCTGCATCTCGGGGGTGATGTTGTTGTCGTTAGGGTTGGGATTGGCACGTCGGGGAGGCATCTGTGGTTTTCAATAGAGATAAGAATGAGATACCCATAGATGCTAACATGCACAATACATCACATAAACAATCACCAAACATGCATCATAGTAGTAAAAGTTCAACAACAAAGACAACAAGTTTTTGAAAAGTAAACACACCAATAGCAAGCCATCCACATGTTGGATGGTCATTGCGACTCAATAATCAAAAGTATGATAAATAACGGTAAATGAGTAGTCATCACTACTCCTCTGCATCAACCTCCTCATCCACAAGTGTAAGACCTACATTCTCCATAGCGGTCTTGTACTCCTTGACATTGGTGGTCAAGGTCTCTATTTTGTCCTTGAGAGCCCTCTTCTGTGAACAAAGCCTCTCAATCACACCTTGCTGATGCTCGAGCTCGAAGTCCTTGGCCTCTAGTTCTTCAGTCATGTCTCGAATCCTCTTGTTCCTATATTGGACTCTCTTCTCTTGACTCTTGAACTTTCTATCCCGACTCTCAAACTTGGCCTCCATTTCTTTGACTATCTCATCTTGCTCCGCGAAGAGCTTGTCCTTCTCATGCAGCTGCACCTGGAGTTCGTCATTGCTGAGCATGAGTTGGTCCTATCAGTATCTAGGTGCCTAAGAAGAACCTCTAAGTCCTGGAGGTATAGACGAATCGGCTCTGCCGTCTCTCTCGAAGCATGCTCGAAGTCTATGGCCTCACCATCCTCATCACGTCTACCGAAGGCGTGGAAGTGAGTACCTCTAATCTCTCGAGAGTTTCTCCCTAGTAAACGTCCAAGCAAATCCTACATGATTAACCTTGAAGCCCCAAAGGTCTTTCCTCTCAAACTTGGTGAGGGGAAGCATCATGATGGTAGGAAGTGGGAGATTGAGCAAACTAGTGAGCTCAATAATACGAGTGCCAAAACGAGTTCCCTTGAACTCTTCAGCCATGCTGATAGTGACATTAGGCATCTATTTTATAGGATAGAAAAAGTTAGAATCAACATACATATAGATGAATCACAAGACAAGGCATCACATGCATATCTTTGACAATCAAAACATTCAAGTCATGGCATACATAAAACCATTACAAGCATCCAAGGTTCAACTTATTTTAAACAACATTTGGGGAAATAAAATGATAAGTGTGGTGGTCCAACTAACGAAGTACGTTACAATGCCATCTCACTTGCTAAGCTGGCTAATAGGGCATCTCTAGAGGCAATCTGTCGATCTTGATCACATGACTCAATGGCTAAGTCTATGATGTCCTCTCTTAAACGTTGGTTGGTAGCCTCTAACTCTTGGGTATGCTTCTTTTCTTCCCTAAGGTCATTCTGGGTGTTTAGCATTCTGCACTTGATTCTATCACCAAGCTCTTTGATGGTCTTCCAAGCTGCATCCCTTGCTGAATCAAAGAATGTGGTGTGCATCACTGAGTTGGTGACCATGCAGAATCCTGAGTCCTTGTGGTTGTCTTCCTTGTTTTTATACAAGTGAAGTTGCACCCACCAGTATTCAACTCCTTCATCCATCACAGGAAAACCTTTGTACACAGCTGCACCATGTATTCCCATGGCAACCAGAGGTCCTTGAGAGCCTTGGGGAATTCTGTCTCACATTCCAAAGTCATAGTCATGAGTGGTCCCTTCCTCATGGCTTCGTTGATGGAGTTCATCTAAAAATAGAGATGAGAAAGAAGATTAGAAAAGTTTACGAGAAGAAAAGACAAGTGTGGAAGTTGTTGAAATTTTTTCCTTAGTGGTTTCCAATCCTAGGGTCATAATCCTACAGGCAACACAGTGCTCTGATACCATCTATAAGATCCCTCCCTTTATAAAGGTAAGGATCCCTGTGATTGCAATGCTAGTCCCTGGATCAATGCTAGCATCCACAGTTTAAGATGAAGTACACAATAACAAAGGTCATTACATATCATTCCAGAGATAAACATAGTCTTTTACAAACTCCATGGCCACAGGCCTAATACAAGAGTTCAAATATATAATAAGATAAATAAGTCTTCATCTTCATGTGCCACAGGCAAGCATGTTGAGTGTAGACTCATAACCCCTAAACATCATCAGAATAACCTGCAACATCACAAGTTACAGCCATAGTGGGTCAATATATTGGAATAGTATTGGAAAGTGATACCTTAGTAGAATATTGGTATACTAGATACTATATGCATTTTGGCTAAGTGTAGCTTAGGCTTGCTTTGCTCAAAATAGGTTTTACCTATTAGTTGAAAACACTAAGTTTTTCTTTGACAAAACTTTCCCAAGGAAACACCAATGGAAATTGGTGTACCTTCACCCTTGTTCACCCGCAAGTTTTAACTTAGAAATTGGGATGAGGAGATTCTTGATAGCTTCCATGTCTTGATGCTCAAGTTGTCCAATACCAGGGACATGGCTAAGTACTTAGATTCTTCCATCTGTAGAGGTTGTGCACTTTCCCCACAAGACTTGATTTTCACCGAGACAGGACCTTTCAGAAGCCTTCCCTTAGACCAAATGGACGCGCTCCAACCTATCATCCCACTAACACCAACTGTCCAAATGGCTAAGTTATTGCAACCTATATGATCCAGGCAGAGCCCATAATGCCATGTGGCTGCACTAGAAGCTTCTTAACATTTGGCCTCTCAAATCCCTTTGTTCCTGGGTGGCTTTCCACAAGTGAGATACACAAGGTAAGCCATAGAAATGGGCCTTGTGTAACCACTCAACATAACCCATTCTTTCCATTCCACCCAGGTGTTTCATTCACTTAGTTGTTTTATTAAGCAAAAACATAGTCCAAAGACTTAGAAATATTTACTCATAGCATGAATATATAACCACCCTTGGTTGCTACTAGCTAGGCTAAGCATGGCATACATAAGCATCTTAACTTAGAAATTTCTAGCAATTCTACAACTACTAGGATTTCCCAAGCATAGCATATAGATCAAAAATATTCATGCAAGTCTAGCAAAATATTTCTAGTGCATAGTTGAAAACATAGGAATAAAATCATGAAGCACCACTTGCCTTGGTAGTTTGGGGAGTAACAACAATCCTCACAATCACAATCACTATTTGCACCAAAATCTACACATAAAATAATGGCACAAAATCACATACACAATTTATACAAGCAAAAATACATGAATGTATGCAATATACCATGTGATGATTTTCTACACCAAACAAGACAAGTGCACAGTACTGAAACATAAACAAGTACAAAACAAGCTAAATAAACTTTATTTGAATAACAAAACATTTTCCAAATAATTACTATACTCAAATTATGCCTACAAATGTTTCTGCAAAAACAACCATTTTAACAGAGGCAAAACATTAAACACATTGCATAAACAGAAAGGTTTTTCTCTCCTGATTCCAATGATATAAAATTTGTCAAATTTGGATGTGGGATCAAAAGTTATGAATTAAACAAGTTTGACATCTAATAGATCTAAATCCAGATTTTTTTTAAATTCAAATCCTAGCCACGCGGCGTTTCCTGATTGGAAAATACCACTTCACTCAGGATCACGCTTCCGCGCCGTCGAATCAAGTTAGATCCAACGCGCCAGATCTAAAGAAAACGGTTCGCTCCAGATCTAATCTAAAACCCTTCGATACAGATCTAACGGCGTGTGCTGCTTTGACCAAAGAGTGGCGGCACGAATGGTTGTCGCGGCGGCTGCGCGTCTGCCGGCGATGTTCCGGCGAAACCAGAGGGGCAGGGGGGTCGGGCATGTGCTTACCCAGACCACGGGAACGTGGAGATGCTCAACTTGCAGACGGACAGGATCGGCGCGCTCGGACACGACAGCAGGAGCTCGTCGGAGTTCGTCTGAGCGTAGGGTGCTCACTGTCGAAGTCGAAGACGACGTCCTGGGGCACAAGGATTCAAACGGAGAACATTAACGGATGCGCGAGGCACTGGCGAACATGATTGCATGAACCAGAGGCAGAGGGGAACACAGGGCTCACCGGAATGGCTCGTCGGAGTTGAGTCAAGCTTCGGCCGTTTCCAGATGTCGACGAGGGCGACAACCTAGGGCGATTCAGGATGAAATGAAAGCATGAGAAGATGAGCGAGATGATTGCGAAGCAACTCGCGTAGACCAGAAGGCAAGGGGCGCTCGATACTCACCGTGATGGCTCGCCGGAGTCTCTCGGTACAGCGGCGGTGCAACTCAAATTGCCGGCAGCCTGGTGGCGAGGAGAGTGTGCAGTGTGGGGGGAAATGAGCGGAGAGGGGAGGGGATCTTATAGCCGGAGCAGGGGCGGAGATTACGCACGCATTCATCTCCAATTAAGTGGATTAAAATCGCGGCAGTGAAGGGGGAAGAAACGGGCGGCGACGGCGTCTGCGCGCGGAATTTGGGGAAGAAGGAGCTGACGTGGAGAGGGTCCACTGATCAGTGACTGCGGGGTGGGTCTGTGCCGCATGAGAGAAGGAGGGAAAATCCCCGGGTGGGCTTGATGGGCTGCGTTTGCTGATGGGCCAAAAGTCTGGCGCCGGCCCTTTTCTAATTCTTTCCCTTTTTCTATTTTCTGTTTGATTTTCCAGGAATCAAATTCAAACAAAACCAAAAGTAAATGAATTCAAATACTTTCTGGAATTTTGTAAAGTGTAACCTTCATACTTTTGGGCATAAAACCAAGTGGTCTCTCTGTACTTGCTTGGTCCCTTTGAATAATCAAAATAATCAGTGCCATAGCACTTGATTTGAATAAATTTTGAAGAGGGTTTCAAAACCATATTTGTTTTGTAGATTTTTATCCAAACTCCAACATTCAACCAAAACAACAAGAGCAAGCAAGGCTTGGTTTAAAAAAAACTCTCATTGGAGAGTAGCATTTGTCTACATAAAATATTAGCACTTAGTGCTTCTGATTACTTGAAATGAGTTTGATATCTGGTCCCTAAATGATATGCATGCATGGATGATATGCAATCTTTGAAAACATGATTTTAGGGATGTTACAGTGATCAAAAGTTTTGGTTTTATACAAACTTATGGAGAAGCTTGTATTTACAAGAAAGTGAGTGGGAGCTCTATAGCATTCTTAATACTATATGTAGATGACATATTGTTGATTGGGAATGATGTATACCTTCTTAATAGTGTCAAGGATTATTTGAATAATAGTTTTTCAATGAAAGATCTTGGCGAAGCAGCTTACTTATTAGGCATGAAGATTTATAGAGATAGATCGAGACGCCTAATATAATTGTCACAGAGTACATATTTGGACAAAGTTCTAAAGAGGTTTGGAATGGAAGATATCAAGAAAGGGTTCTTGCCCATTTTGCCCAATATGACCTTGAGTAAAACTCAAAGTTCTGCAACGGCAGAAGATAGAGAAAGGATGAGTAAAACTCTATGCCTCAGCCATATGATCTCTTATGTATTCCATGCTATGTACTAGACCCGGAATTGCATATGCCGTTAGTTTGACTAGCAGATATCAAAGTGATCCAGGAGTGGATCATTGGACAGCGGTCAAAAACATCCTTAAGTACTTGAGAAGAACTAAGGATATGGTTCTTTCTTATGGAGGTGATGCACAACTCCTTGTTAATGGTTACACCGATGCTAGTTGGAACACCGATCTGGATGATTCTAAATCTCAATCTGGATACGTATTTACTTTTAATGGTGCAGCAGTTAGCTGGAAGAGTGCAAAGCAAAGCGTTGTGGCGAGATCTTCAACTGAATCAGAATACATAGCTGCTTCAGAGGCTTCACAAGAGGCGATATGTATGAAGGAGTTAATTACAGAGATCGGTGTGGTTCCAAGTGCGCTGGACCCAATGTCTATCTATTGTGATAACATGGGAGCCATAGCCAATGCGCAAGAACCAAGGTCACACAAGAAGCTGAAGCATATCAAGCTGCGTTTTCACGCTATTCGAGAGCATGTCCAAGATGGTGACATAAAGATTTGCAAAGTACACACAGATCTTAATGTGGCGGATCCATTGACTAAACTCTTCCGAGGGCAAAACATGACTAGCACCAAACCGCCATGGGTGTTCGGTATATTACCATGTAATCTAGATTAGTTGACTCTAGTGTAAGTGGGAGACTGTTGGAGATATGTCCTAGAGGCAATAATAAAAGTGGTTATTATTATATCTTTGTGTTTATGATAAATGTTTACATTCATGCTATAATAGTATTAACGGGAAACATTAATACTTGTGTGATTTGTAAACTAAATTAGAGTCCCTCGTAAAGCCTCTTTATAATACTAGCTTGTTGGTTAATGGATGATCGTGGTTTCTCGATCATGAACATTGAGATGTTATTAACAACAAGATCATATCATTAGGATAATGGTTTGATGGACATACTCCTATAGATAAGCGTAGCATAAAGATCAAGTCATTTCAATAGTTCGTTTGCTATAAGCTTTCTGATACATAGTAACCTAATTCCTTCGACCATGAGATCATGCTAATCACCATCACCAGAAGGATGCTTTGATGACATCAAACACCACACCATAACTGGGTGGCTATAAAGGTGGCATTAAGTGTTCGGAAAGTATGTGTTGAGGCACATGTATCAAGAGTGGGATTTGTCCATCCATATGACAGATAGATATACTCTGGGCCCTCTCGATGGAATGTCATCCAATTAGATTGCAATCATGTGACTGGCTCACAAGGGATCACATATCACGGGAACGAGCAAAGAGTACTTATCGGTAACGAGGTTGAACTAGGTATGCAGAGATACCGACGATCAAACCTCGGATAAGTAAACTATCGCGAGACAAAGGGAAACTGGTATCGTATGTAAGTGGTTCATTCGATCGCAAAGTAATTGTTGAAATATGTGGGAGCCACAAGAATTTCCAGATTCCTCTATTGGTTATTGATTGGAGAAGTGTCTCGGTCATGTCCGCATAATTCACGAACCGTAGGGAGACACACTTAAGGATTCGATGTTGTCTAGTAGATATGGAATGTAAGTAGGGAAACTGAATGTTGTTCGGAGTCTCGGATGGGATCTGGGATATCACGAGGAGATCCAGAATGGTTCGGAGAATAATATTCATATAAGGAAAGTCCGATTCCGGAGTTCGGGAATGATTTCGATGTTTTCATCGGAGAGGTTCTAGAAGGGTCTAGAAGGTTCACCGGACCGGAAGGGGAATGGTCCATGAATGTGTCATGGTTAAGTGGAATGATTGGATCATGTCCTAGGTCACTTTGGTTGGGCATTTGCGAGAGAGAAATACGCTCTAAATTGAAAGTCAAAAGGGAGGTTTGAAAAGTCAAACTAGAACAATAGTTTTCTAGTGGAAGAAGGAAAGAGTCCTTCCTTCTATCCAACTTGGGTTTGGGTATGGATTCAAACTTCCCTCTCCCAATCTGCCCTGCCTCTCATAAATAGAGGGGGAGGGCTGCCCCAAAGCACACAACACCAGCCCTCCCCACCCATGCGCCGCACGCTGCCGTCGCCCTATGCCGCCGCGCCGCCACCGCCTCACCCCACCGCCGGCCCGTCGCCATCACCCTATACGCCACCGACACCTTCTCCTCCTCTCCGGCCTTCTAAACCTAGATCGCCGGAAACCCTAGATCCACCATAACTTGCAACGGCTTAGGCGAAGCCCTGCGGGATCTTCCCTCTACTTCCGACACCACACCGTCATGCTGCCGGAATCGCGAGGGGAGAACTACAACCTCCGCTGCCTGTTGGAACAAGGGAGAGGAAGGTCTTCATCGAGTACCGAATGTGTGACCGACTGCGGAAGCGCTGCCGGAACGCAGCGCCGGAAGGATCGTCTAGACGATCTTGAGATCGGCAAGTGTACGACTACATCACCCACGAGAATCTACTCTTGTTAACCGCTTTGGAATCTTTGAGGGTGAGTACTCTAATCGACTCGTTGCTTCAATCTAGTAGATAGATATTGGCTTGTTTGTATGCATGCGATAGAATTTTTTTTGTTTTCCATGCTACGAACCCCTACACCAAGTTGTGTGACTTCACTAGCACAAAAACAATGATTTCTTGAGTACACCTATTCCTCCACCTGGTCTTGATGCTACCTTTTATGAAATTAAGCCTGCTTTGTTGAATCTTGTGATGAAAGAGCAGTTTTCATGTGCTAGTTCTGATGATGCTGCTGCTCACCTCAATAATTTTGTTGAACTTTGTGAGATGCAAAAATATAAGGATCTAGATGGAGATATTATTAAGCTCAAGTTGTTTCCTTTCTCCTTGAGAGGAAAAGCTAAAGAATGGTTGCTATCCTTTCCTAGAAATAGTATTGATTCTTGGATTAAGTGCAAAGATGCTTTTATTGGAAAATATTATCCTCCTGCTAAGATTATATCTATGAGAAGTGAAATAATGAAATTTAAACAACTTGATAATGAACATGTTGATCAAGCTTGGGAAAGAATGAAACCTTTGGTTAAGAATTGTCCTACTCATGGACTTACTGCTTGGATGATTATCTAGACTTTTTATGCAGGGTTAAACTTCTCTTGAAGAAATCTATTGGATTCAGATGATGGAGGTACCTTTATGACCATTACCTTGGGGGCTGCAACAAAGCTCCTTGATAATATGATGGTTAATTATTCTAAATGGCACACTGAGAGAACTCCACATGGTAAGAAGATACATTATGTTGAAGAAACCTCCTCTTTGAGTGATAAGATTGATGTTATCATGGCTATGCTTGTTAATGGAAAATCTCACATAGATCGAAACAATGTTCCCTTAGCCTCTTTGGTTGCTCAACAAGATCAAGTTGATGTGAACTTTATTAGGAATAATAATTTTGGCAACAATGCTGATGGTAATAACTATAGGCCTTATCCTCCTAATAATGGCAATACTTATCATGGTAGATCTGGAATGCCTAGTGAAGATAGGATTCTAGAAGTTGAAAGATCCACTAAAAACTTTATGCAAATGCAATATGAGGAAAACAAGATATTCATTAAAACTATGGAAGAACAATCTGCTATCTTGAAAAATATTAGTCATCAACTTGAGAATTTGAATAGAGAAATTCCTAGTTTACAGTCAAAAAATTTGTGTGCTGAGAAAATATATCCTCTTTGTCTGAAGCACAGTCCTCTTTGATTAATAAAATGGCTGCTAAACCTGAAACCTTGGAAAATACCTTTGCTGCTACTCATGCCATACCAGTTACTATTGATGAAAATGTTAGACTGTTAGCTCAACTTCATGCTAAGTGGGAAAGAGAAGCTGAAATTGCTAGAAACAATAGTGTGTGCACTATAACCACCACCAATATGGATGCCACTAAACCACAAGAAGTCCCTATTCCTCCTACCACAATGCCTAAACCCAATGAGTCTACTACAAATGATGCTAAGTTTGATTTTGATCTTGATGGTTGCAATATTTCTGAAGTGATTATGTTCCTACAAAAGCTTGCTAGAAGTCCTAATGGTAGCAATATGAATGTAGCTTTCACCAAACACATTAAAGATGCTCTTATTAAAATTAAGGAAGAAAAGTTGAAAAACGAAGCTTCTATTCCTAGGAAAGTAAAAGATAGTTGGGAACCCATCATTAATATGCAAGTGAATGACTTTGATCTCAAAGCTTCATGTGACCTTGGTTCTAGTGTCTCTATTATGCCTAGAAAGATTTATGAAATGCTTGATTTGCCACCTTTGGAAGATTGCTATTTGGATGTCCCACTTGATGATAATGCTAAAAAAACTCATGGGGAGTGTTAATGATGTTATTATTATGGTTAACAATGCCTATGTCCCTGTTGATTTCTATGTTTTGGATATTGAATACAATGCTTCTTGTCCTATTACTTTGGGAAAACTTTTTCTTAGAACAGTTGGTCCCATCATTGATATGAAAGAAGGCACCATTAAATATCAATTTCCATTTAAGAAAGGTATTGAACACTTACCTATGAGGAGAGAGAAGTTGCTTTTTGCTCCTCTTTGAAAGCAAGGTTTGATGTTAATGCTTCTTCATTTGAAAATACTTGATTCTTGCTTTCTGTGCCTAACTTAAAGGCGTTAAAGAAAAGTACTTATTGGGAGATAACCCAATAGTTTTCTTGAGTCTTGGAAGTTATTACTTCTATAATGACCTCTCCTTATCCTTTTTATTTGATTTTTGTGCGAAGAATAACCTCTAATGAGAGGGAAGTAAGATTTGGGGAGTTGCTGTCCCGAAATAGATTTTTGTGCTCCACTGTAAAAATTCATGTAAAATCTCAGTAAGTCGGATTGAGCTGTAATTTTCTGAATAAATCCCCCAGGTTGTAGCTAACTTTAGTTAGTTAAATTTTTTTTGATTTGAGCAACAGAAGGTCTTCGACAAAATCGGTTTCTACCTCCTGGTCTGTTTTTACAGATTTCTGCCATTAGTTGGATTTGGTTCTTATTGATTCCTTTTTGGGTTCTTTTTGGGAAATTGAGATTTTTTAAGGAATTTCTACACTAGCTTGTGTCTTTAGTGAAAGTTTTTCTGTTTTAAAACCAAAACCCAAAGGCCTATTATCTTTTGATTACACTAATATTGCTAATGAAGATTGTGTGAAGTTTTGTATGAAGAAAAAATTTCAGGTCTAGAGAAAGAATGATGTAATGATATGAATAATGGACAAAAGATCAACCTTGGGGATGCCACTCCGTTTCACCCCAAGAAATATTCAAGAGGTACAAGCGTCAAAGCTTGGGGATGCCCAAGGCATCCCCTTCTTCATCAATAAAAATCTCAGGTCTTTCTAGACACTTCATTTTTATTGTTTCATGCATAAGTTGTGTTGTTCTTGGAGCGTCTTAGTTTTCATTTCTTGATTTTGTTTTCTTAGTTTGCTTGAATAAAGTAGTTTGGACCCCCGTTCTCGCTGTGTTGTTTCAAATAAGTTGATTGGTGTTGGAGAGGAGTAGGAAGTTCTTGCTTTAGTAGTACAAGAGGAGCTTGCTTTGACTGTGACTTAGACTTTATCATGTCATGATAGGTGTTATTTTGACCTTATGCTTAGTGATTATTGTTGTATCATGACTTGTTCCAAACAATTAGGATTGCTTAATGTGCCTTGAAAGAATCATGCATTGTTTTAGCATAGAAAAGCATAGTATTATGGTATTCTCCTTTGATGCTTTGTTTGGGTTGTCTTGGCACATGCTCACACCATGTTATGACTATGAACAAGTCACCTTAGCCTCTATGATCATTTAGTTTTTTACTTGTGGTACCACTTTATGCTTTGATTAGTAATGTTTTGTCGCTCTGCATGATTATGGCCACTATTGCTCTCTTAGTTGGTCGCTCCCAGTCTTTTGCTAGCCTCCACTTGTATGAGTAAGCTCTACTCATGCATCCAACTCCCAAGAAACCAAGTTATTCCAGAGTGTCAACTATAAATTCCTATGCATGGTGTGTTACACCATTCCAAGTATATTCTTATTTTATCTATCTTCCAAATTAAACTTGTTATGTGAAAATTAGTGATTAAAGCTCCCACAAACTTGATGGCACACTTTATTTTTCTTTCCCATAAATAAACTTGAACCATTGTGTCATCTATGTTGTATATGCTTGCACTTATATGTTGCAATTAGCAGAGCCATGCTGTCATGGGGAACGCTTTCAACATTGCACTTATACATTGTACACAGTTGATATCATGCTATTTTATTTGCGGATGTTGTCGGTGTGAAATAAAAATGGTGCTTGTAAGTCTATGGAGTTATGTATGTGTGTTAGAGAAACGCTTGGGCCACTATCCTAAGTCATGCCTAATCATGGTGGAAACTTGCAGCATCACCATAGTGAGCATTCTATGAAGCCTTCTTCTTATAAAAAAAGAGACATATTGAAAATAGGAAAGAGAGAAAAAAGCACCATTTTCCCATGGTAAATAAGAAGATTGCTGAGATGCTCATTGTCTGCTTGCCTTGTCATTTTGATTATGGGATAGCTCCTGTATCATGTGCAAGGGGTACCCTATTGGCGGTTCTCTATAATACACATGTACTTACTATGACAAGAACTTTTGGGTGACTAAAGTTGAGTAGCATGAGGAGCGACCCTCGTACTCAAGGGACATGAGTTGCCAATTTATACTTTGTCAAGCATATACTCCATAGTTTGTTCACTTTAACCTTAATCACATCAAGATGCTTATGATAGGGGCAATGAGAGCTGAAAGCTAACAAGTACATAATTTTTGGAAGCTCTTTATGAGACTTGAAATCCCTGCTTTCTTCCACTATTATATTGAGTCTCCGCCTTCTATCCTTAGGCACCAATTAAGAGAGCATAGTTGTCATTATTAGTTCTATGTGCATTGTCCCAAAACTTATTGATTGATTCATATTGTTGATATTACTTGATCTTGAACTATTTGTATCTAGCCACTCTTATGAACTTTGAAGGTGTCATATGCATTTATTCCTACTCCATGAGGGACAAGCTAAATGCCACTATGTTATATTTTCTATATGTGAAACAAACAAACGTCTCTCAATGCATTGTTATTCATGATCTTTATTTATAACCTTTCATGTTGCATGCATAGTTACTTTGTCTTATTGTTAGAATTTCATCTTTCATGCTCATGATTAGAGTTCTTTTATCCCAGCTTTCAATGCTTGCAAATGGTTTGATCTTGATTTTGATGGTGCATGTCACCTCAAAAATTATTCTTTTTATCACTTACCTATTCGAGGACGAGAAGGAGTTAAGCTTGGGGATTCTTGATACGTCGAAAACGTATCTATAATTTTTGATGTTCCATGCTTGTTTAGTATCTACTTTGCTTTTCTTTGTCTATACTTTGAGGTATTTTTATATGTTTTCCGGGACTAACCTATTAACAAGATGCCACAGTGCCAGTTGCCTGTTTTCTTCTGTTTTTGGTTCCAGAAAAGTCAGAAAATGAATATTCTCAGAATTGGACGGGACAAAAGCCAAAGTCAATATTTTACCGTGGGGAACACGGAGCCAGAAGACAAGACATAGGAGGGCCTCGAGGGGGCCACACCCCCTGGCCCTGCGGCCTGGCCTAGCCCGTGCCTGGGGGGTGCATTCGCCTCGGGCACCCCCTCGGCCTCCCTCTTCGCCTATAAGAATCCCCCAATACCTAAACCCTAAGTACCCGATCAATCTTCCACGAAACATTCCATAGCCGTCACCACCATCGTCCCTAGATCGGGGGGGGGGGGGGGGAGATCTGAAGCTCTTCTCAGCACCCCGCCGAATGGGAGAGATCATCCCGGAGGCCTTCTTCATCACCATGCCAGCCTACGGTATGAAGCGTGAATAGTTCCACCTTGGACTACGGGTCCATGTAGTAGCTAGATGGTTGTTTCTCCTCCTTTGTGCTACCATGTTTAGATCTTGTGAGCTCCGTTCATGACCAAGATCATCTATTTGTAATCATGCATGTTGTGTTTGCAGGGTTCCGATGGATATTGAGATTACTATGTCAGATTGGTTAATGATTCTATCTTATTGATTCTATCATGTCTGTGTTGTTTGAGATCTTGCATGCTCTCCGTTTCTAGTAGCTATCTTGGCCAAGTAGATACTAGTGACTCCAAGAGGGAGTATTTATGCTCAATAGTGGGTTCATGCTTCTATTTAATCTGGGGAAGTGACAGAAATCTCTAAGGTTGTAGATGTGCTATTGCTACTAGGGAGAAAACAAAGATCTCTTGTTCATGGAACAAGTAGATTGTTTACCTTACACACTTTGCTTAAAGAAGTTATCCGTTGCTTGCAACTTAATACTAGAGGGGATTCGGATGATAACATGAAGGTGGATTACTAGTTATAGATGCAGTTGGACGGCGGTCTATATATCTTGTTGTATTGCCCAATCAAATCTCATAGGATCATGAATGTCTAGTATTACATTGTTATGCCTTGCTCTGTCCTGTCAATTGCCCCGCTGTAATTTGTTTACCCAGCATGTTATGTTGTTTATCTTAAGGAACACCTCTAGTGAACTATGGACTCCGGTCCAATCTTTACCATTGATACATCTTCCACTGTTCCTGTTTACTTTCTGCAAACCACCATTACCTTCCACACCATACAGTTAATCCTTTGTTTTCAGCAAACCGGTGAAATTGACAACCAGATTGACAACCTCACTGTTCGTTGGGGCAAAGTCTTGAGTTTGTGTTGTGTAGGTTTCCAAGTTGCTAGCAACACCTTTGAGTCGTTTCCTTCCTCTTCTGGTTCGATAACCCTGGTTACTTACTGAGGGAAACCTTGCTGATGTGCTCATGATACCTTCTTCTTGGGGTCTCCTAACAAAGCTCTAAAGTGATCTGAGCTACATCATCAACTTCTCCCTATCATCACACAATATGAGTGTGGTGGTACAAGCTGGTGGCCATGTCACATGGGTAAAGTGTACAAACCCCAGCAGGGTGTCTAAACTAAGTACTTAGTTGTGTCCCCGGTTATGGACAATTTGAGCGACCTGATATTGATGCTATGACATATTTCTCACTAATCCCAATTTCTCAATTACTTAAAACTTGTTGGGTGAACTTAATTGGGTAGGAGCACTTGGGAGTCAACCAGAGTGTCCTATTTATCATATTGGAAAACTAATTTGTTATAAATGTTAGGATAAAACTATTGCCTTATGCAAATGTGCCTAAACTCCACCTAGCCAAATAAGCATGTAGTTGCTAGCTCTGTTGTTAACCACTTTAGCCTACTTGCCATACATTCAATGTATTGACCATTCGTGGCTGCAATGTTTCATGTTGCAGGTTATATCATATCTGAGTGATCGTTCATAGGTCGCGGGACTCCACTCAACATTTGTTCGCCTGTGGCACATTTGAAGGATGGAGATCTACCTTATATTCGTTTTCTGCTGTGTACTTGAATAAATAATGTAAATTTTGGATCATATTCATTATATTTATGACGCATAGTTATATTTGGTATCATTTTGTATTGTGTGTGCCAGTGAACCGATCCAGGGATTGGCACTATACACATGAACTCAGCCTTATCAGGCGAGGGTGTTACACGAAGGTCTAAGTTCCTATTGAACCAAGTAGGTCGGGTAAAACAATCAAATACTAGGATTTGAGAGTAAATCATTATTGTTTGACAATGATGAACTGACTACATGCAAAGAAGCGATGTTGGGCCCTAACTCCATTAAATGGCTTGAAGCCATGAAATCCGTGATATTTCCATACACGAAAATCAAGTTTTTGAACTTGGAAGACCCTCCGGAAAGGTGTAAGACCTATCGGTCGTATTTGGATCTATAAAGAAATAGACATGGATGTTTCACATCTATGAAATAGTCAACATGTCGGGAAAGAGTTTACGACAATGTTGAAGGAGTTGAATATGACAAAGATTTGATCTTTCATAGCGATATTTAGTCTGGACGGATTAATGTAGAAACCCCTACATATAATTTGGTATATGGTTGTTGAAAAAACAAAACAAGTTCTTCTAATAGAATGGTTACCTAGGATGTGTACATGACACGATCCAAAGGGTTTTGTTAATTCAAAGGATGCTAAAAGAGTATGCAAACTTCAATGGTTGAAGTAAGCATCACGGAGTTGGAACCTTCACCGTGATGAAACTGTTAAAAGAGTTTAATTTCATCGGAGACGATGAAGATGCTTGCATTTGCAAGAAATTAAGTGGGAGCGCTAAGACATCGTTCTAATACATTATGTCGTGGACATATTTTTGATTGGAAATGATGTATCTTTTATTGACATAGGTTAAGAATTTCATTTCGATAAAAACTTAGGCAAAACCCGAATATTTGGCATCAATGTCTATATGGATAGATTGAGACGCTAATATGGTCGTGCCGAATGTACATAGATGAGATATTAGATAAGTTGAATATGGAAATGACAAGAAAGGTACTTGTTGCACAGGAAGGATTGAATCAAGATTCAAGAGTATTGACACTTAGCAAGTGAAACAAGATTCAAGTGTTTTGACACTTGGTGAGTGAAATCACAAAGAGTATTTTTGATCAATCATACTGTGATATGTACACATCCAGATATGTCATATGCTCTAAATATTATGAGAATATACCAGAATGACTCATAAGATGATCATTGGATGATAGTAAGGATATTCTTATGATATTTGGAAGAACTAAGAATATGTTATTTATGTAGAGGTGACAAATAGATAGATAGTTCATCGTAAAGTGTTACATTAATACTAGTTTTGTCACAATATACAAATTAAGTTTACCTAAATTTTAACTATGGGTGGGACAATGTAATGGAAAGGAAGTTCCATAAATGGATTTGGATGAGTTCCAAAGTTAAGACATTGTGACAGATACTACAACAAAAGGCTAAGTATATGAATGTTATTGCAGCAGCAAAAGAGGGCATTTGTGTCAAGTAGTTTGTTATCAAACTAGGTGTGGTTCACAGCAGGCTAGTACTATGAATATATATTGTATAACAATTGTACCGACATGTTTTAACCCCAAGGAACTAAAGGTATCACCAAAGGAACAAATTTATATAATGCCATCTACTTGTAGAATGAGTGATGCGTACATACGCAAAAACATGCAAATACACACAGACCTAGAAGTGTCAGATTTGAAGATTATGTTTACCACTAGCAATCGTGTATATACAACACCAGAAAGCCATAGGTGCTGAATGTACAAAGTTTTTGAAACTAGATTATTGACTCTAGTGCAAGTGGGAGACTGTTGGAGATATGCCCAAGAGACAATAATAAAGTGGTTATTATCATATCTTCATGTTTATGATAAATGTTTACATCCCATGCTATAATTATATTAACCGGAAACATTAATACTTGTGTGTTTTGTAAACATAAAAGAGTCCCTAGTAAGACTCTTGTTAATCTAGCTTGTTGATTAGTAGATGATCATGGTTTCCTGATCATGGACATTACATGTTATTAATAACAAGATCATGTCATTAGGAGAATGATGTGATGGAAACACTCCTAAGTTAGCATAGCATAAGATCAAGTCATTTAGAGTTTGTTTTCTATAAGCTTTCAAATACATAGTAACCCAATCCTTCGACCATGAGATCATGTTAATCACCATCACCGGATGGATGCTTTGATGTCATCAAACACCACTTCCATAACTGGGTGGTTATAAAGGTGGCATTAGGTATTCTGAAAGTATGGACTGAAGCGCATGGACCAAGAGTGGGATTTGTCCATCCATATGACGGATATATATACTTTGGGCCCTCTCGGTGGAATGTCATCCAATTGGCTTGCAAGCATGTGACTAGGTCACAAGGGATGTCATATCACGGAACGAGTAAAGAGTACTTATCGGTAACGAGGTTGAACTAGGTATGGAGATACCGATGATCAAACTTGGGATAAGTAAAGTATCGCGTGACAAAGGGAATAAATATCGTATTTAAATGCTTCATTCGATCACGAAGTCATCATAGAAATATGTGGGAGCCATATGGATTTCCAGATCCCTCTATTGGTTATTGATCGGAGAGGTGTCTCGATCATGTCTGCATAGTTCACGAACCATAGGGAGACACACTTAAGGATTCTATGTTTCTTAAGTAGATATGGAATATGAGTTGGAGACCGAATGTTGTTTGGAGTCTCGGATTGGATCTAGGACATCACGGTCCAGAGAATAAGATTCATATAAGGAAAGTGGTTTTCCAGGGTTCGGAAAAAGTTTTGGTGTTTTGACCGGATACTTCTAAAATGTTCTAGAGGGACCACCAATGGTTCCACCACCCCGAGAGGGGGTCACTTGGACAGTGGCATGCTCTAGGGGCTAGCTGCACCAAACCCTAAAGGGCCAATTCAGCCAACACTAGTAAAAGTGTCAAACCGTAGTTTCAATATTCAAATCCTAGTTTGAAAAGTCAAACTCTAGTTTTTGGTAAGAGGGAAGACTTGGTGGGAAAGGTCACAACTCTCCCCTTGGTGGACGAGTTGGGGTGGGGGACACAGCCTGGGCTGGAACCCTTGGCCGTCCTCCCCCCACCTATATAATGAGGGGTGGGGGAGCACCCCCCACACCCCTTGTCCCTTGGAGCCTAACCCTAGCCGGCGCCTCTCTTCTCTCTCGTCCACCATCCTGCTCTGGCTTAGGCGAAGCTCTGTAGAAATATATCCTCCTCCGCCACCATCACACCGTCGTGCTGTTGGGATTCCGAGGGGATCTACTACCTCTGCTGCCTGATGGAACAAGGGAAAGGAAGGTCTTCATCGACAATCGTACATGTGACCGACTGTGGAAGCGCTGCCGGAACGCGGCACCGGAAGGATCGTCTACACGATCTTGAGATTGGCAAGTGATCGACTATATCAACCACGAGAATTCGATCTCGTTACGCTTTGGATCTACGATGGTTAGTTCTCTTCAATTTTGTTGCACCGATCTCGTGGATTAGATCTTGGCTCTGCCATAGATTGGATCTTGGTTTTTTGTGTTCACGCGATAGATTTTTTTGTTTTCCATGCAATGAACCCTACACGAGCCTACTCTGCCACACTAGGAGGATGCCTCCACTCATACCAATTGCAGGCAAGAAAGCGAAACCATCGAATTTAGGCCCCAGTGTTTTCAGTATCGTGCTGGTGTAAATTGACTCCATTTTGGTCTCCCGGAGATAGAAGATTGTGGCATTTGTGGTCACCAATAATGATCAAAGGTAGTATGGCGTGCCATTGCGTTGATCCCACACACATTCGAGATCAAAATCTTAAGATTTATTGGACATGGTACAACTAGTGCGTGACTACGTCTTAACTAGACTGCCGGCAGGTAAGACATCACTCATAGGTGCGTCCAGGTTTGCGGGAAGCTATCTGTAACGGTCGTGGCGATTGCCACTAGGATGTTGACGGGGATGGGGAATGGGAACACATGATCATAAGCCAGCATTGCCTCGTAAGTGATCTCCTCGTTGACGCCAATCCCTCCCAAGGTGCATAGAATTTGCACCTGTGCTCTCCTCTCTGTAGTTGGTGGTGCACTGCCCTTGGCAGATCGGCCATGCCTTAGCAAGAAGTTGAGCATGTGCTTGCATGGACGTCTTCCTGGGTTAGGCAGGGCGACTCAGATATGACACGTGGCAGCTTCTAGGAACTCACCAAGGGTGCATGAATTCTTCCGCGGCTGCTCACGGCACGCTGTGCGTCGATATTACACACGCGATGTTGCATAGAATTTCCAAGGCATCATGTTGTCATGGGCGTCTCGCCTCCATAAGTGCGGGTGGGCATGGTCGTGATGGGATCGTCGTGGGACTCGTTGGTGTTGCGGGCCGGGGTCTCTTCCACCTGGGATTTAAGATCCAACGGATGCCCAGCTGTGGGCTCAATCGCAGATTCAAACTATGAGTCCTTGGGCGACGACACCTCCTCACGCGTCAGCATCTGAGCATGATTCTCACCAGCCTCTAAGCCGGTGTCAGGATTTGGCACCGCTAAAGCATCGGCCTATCCCAACAACACTTCTTCCTCAGGTAGTAGCGTGGCATCCATTTGGGAACGTGGTTCCTCACTGCCTACGAAGGAGGGGTTGGTCAGCGACAATTCCGGATCCCGACAAATCCTATGGTCCTCTTCGCCAGCCGGGGGAGTGTCATTTTCCCTCCTAGAATCGGCAGTTGACAATGAAGTGTCAATCGTGGTGGGCCCATGCAAAGTGGTGGTGGGTGGATCCTCCAATGTCCTTGCACCATCTGTCCCACCTGAGTCTTCCACAGGCCACGGAATAGGACTTGGTCGTGGGCTGGAAACTACCATGTCAAGTGCCACGGGAGTGGGACCAAGTTGTTTATCCTTTCTACGCCAAACCCAGTTGGCCTTGGACTAGAGTGGATGGGTGTGGGCCTCACCGCGATATGGCCATGGTTCAACGATATGAATGGTGGCGGTGTCGCTGGCGGTGGGATGAACGGCATGCGGCGGCACAGGATGGGGGGCGTCCACCCAGAGCGCATCGCACGTGATGCCATCGGCACGATGACCCCGACTCATGATTGACCAGGAAAGCGCGTCGACCGCCATGCCATCCGTCCTACCGGCCAGCGCGGCTTCGCTGTTGGGGCGCCGATGTTTGTGCCCACAGCCGTGACCGCGTCCGCGTCGCCTTTGGTTGTCGGCCTGTCCTCTGCACCATCAATACCATCGCGACCATCGGGATCAGGAGCGATGTCGATCAATAGCTCCCGCGTTGGAGGCTCTGGGCACACAACGGTGATGGAGACCGGATAGGTGAGCGCCCGGACCGATGGAGCCTAGGATGGCGATGGCATGAGGACAAGCTCCACAATATCAAGGATGGCCTTCCTACGGATGGCGGCATGGTCATGGGTCCGCAAAGAAAGCTTGAAGGTGGCCATCTCCTAGCGTGAGCGCATGTCTTGGTGCAACGACTCGATCTAGCAACAACCATGGAGGAGAAACTCTGCAGTGGTGTGGTGCCAAGCCTACGTAGGGATCCCGTGGAGCACAATCTCAACGCGGTGCTCAAGCCTATTGATGTTGGCATGCGCCAGCTTGCACCATGGCCAGAGATTCAGGGTCACGTTTAGGTCGGCAATGAAGTGGTCACCGGAGACACGGTCCTTGTCATGCTGCGACCGGAAGATGATGAGGAAGTCCTTAGGGTGGTGGAGATGGATCAAGAATGCATCCAGCTCCAAGTCAAACGAGGCACAGAGGATGTCGGAAACCATGTTGACGACAACCGCTGGACGCGCCCCTATGATGGTAGCGACCATCGTGCAACGCATAACGTACTCTGCCTCCTCCATATCAGTGTCACATGGCATGATGATGCAGACCGAACCTAGAGGATCGACGGTCGGTGTGGCTGCGGTCGCGATAGGGGAGCAGAGTGCCAGCTGCTGAGTAGGAGGTAATGGCGGCGGGGTAGGGGCGCAACATGGTGGAGGAGGCAGGGTGGCGGCGGCGCCCGCTCTTGAGGGAGGAGGCAGGCCTGGGCATGGTCTTGCAGGGGGAGACGAGCATGGGCGCGATCGAAAGCGTGCTTCTCCGGCGTGCACCCACGCGAGCTATGCCCAGAGAGCAATCACCACCGGCAACAGATTTCGTTGGTACACTAGCACACAATGTGCCTCGGCTCAAGGAATTGGTAGCAGAGGCCCGCCTCTGCTTCCAGCGAGGGACTATGACGTTCTTATTGCTATGGCTGCATCGCCTAGGGATGGCGGCGCTGGTGGTGGACGCGATGTTATTGCTGGCATCCATCGGCGTTCGCACCGGGAGGTACAACACCATCAAGATGATGGACCTCAGAATGGGGGCCGATGCGAGTGGAAGCAGGCGCATGAAGGGGCGCCGATGCGGGTTGGTGCGCGACCGCGACGGGGACGAAAGCAGATGGATCCATGGGAGGGGAGAAGGGTGGCGCCGGCGGGAGCAGGCGGCCTCACCGAAGCTGCAAGAGCCGACACTGGAGTCGTTGTCCGATGCCTACCATTGGTCCTCCTGGCGGCGGCCGGAGCTACTGTCGCGAGTCGTCATTGCGGGGCTGCGGAAGAGGAGAGGAGGAGCAGGGAGGTGGCTGGGTTGCCAGCATGGCTCATCATCGGCGAGGCTCAACCGAGGGTGGATGGGGTTGGGGAGCATGGGTGGTTGCCTCTAGAATCGTGCAGGATCTCAATCATCTCTCTCCATGACTTCATCATGTACTTGTCATATACTGGGAATAAACTATGGTGAACTAATGGAGGGGAGTGAAAGAGATCGAGGGAGATCCAAAGCATTCAAGATAATATCTCCTCAAAATACAAATAAGATACTTAAAAAGGATAAATATTAGCGGGATCACAAACTAAGCTAGCCAATTAAAGAGAGGGGCACCGCCCACCTAAAACCCGACTAAATTCCTACCTAAACATTAGGAAAATGATATTGTTCCCCCGGGGGATCCCGTCGTCGCGTCCCCCGGGTCGGGAGCCGTTCGATCGGTTTTGATCCGGCCGTCATTTTTGTGCCACGTGGCCCTCTTCCTTGCGGTTTCTACACGCTCCCGTGTTATACGGTCGGCCCACTTCGCTTGCTTGCAGTTCCTCATCGCTCGAGCGAGCGAGCAGTTGAGTGAGGAGAGGCGACGCTCGTGTCGCCGCCCACCCCCTTCGTCCTCTACCGCCGGAGCGGCTCCGCCGCCCGACCCTTCTTCCTTGGTGAGTATTCTCCCGCAGCCGCCCTCTGTAACCTCCCCTCAACGTCCCTCCCCTCTGATTTGACCTCTTCTTCCCGCAGGCGCCGGACCCCTTCTTCCCACAGGCGCCGCCTACTCCTTCGTCGTCGACCGCCGGCGACCGCTGCCGAGCGCCGCCGACTCCTAGGTTTGTTCTCCCCCTCTCTCATCTCTCTGACCCTCTCTCATCTCTCTGACCCTCTCCCCTCTCTAACCTCCCGTGCCATAGAAACCCTAGGCGATGAGACCGCCGGCGACGATCGTGGCGGCAGGAGGGAGCACCTCCGGCGGCGACAATGTTCAGGTATTGCCTTTTGTGCTTGCAATTGTTGCTGTACCGAGGGATTTTTCGAGGATTTTGTGCTTGCAATTGTTGCCCCGAGGGAATTTGGTGTGTGATGTGGGGAATTGATGTATTGAATTGATGTGCTAACTAGTAGTAGTTGTTACTTTGTGCCATGTTGTGATCTCTTGTTGATGAAATGTACTCTTGTTGTAGCATGATTATGCTAATTTGGTAGTAGAAATTTGCTAATTTTGTAGTAGAATTGTGCTACTCTAGTTGTATCATTTTGCTAATTTAGTAGTAGAATTGTGCTACTCTAGTTGCATCATTTTGCTAATTTAGTTGTTCTTTTGGTAGTAGCATTTTGCTATCAGTTATGGTAGCAATTTTTAGTAGTAGCATTTTTGCTACTTTAGTAGTAGCATTTTTCTAATTTAGTAGTTGCATTTTGCTATATGTAGCTACCAGTTATGCTACCAGTTGCATTTTTGCTACCAGTTATGCTACCAGTTGCATTTTTGCTACCAGTTATGCTAGCAATTTTTAGTAGTAGCATTTTTGCTACTTTAGTAGTAGCATTTTTCTAATTTAGTAGTTGAATTTTGCTATATGTAGCTACCAGTTATGCTACCAGTTGCATTTTTGCTACCAGTTATGCTACCAGTTGCATTTTTGCTACCAGTTATGCTAGCAATTTTTAGTAGTAGCATTTTTGCTACTTAAGTAGTTGCATTTTGGTGATAGCATTTTTGGTTGGTTGCTACATGTAGCTTTTTTGGAGGTTGAGGTCACACCATAACCATACATGTTTCTATTTTCCTTTTGCTGCAGGCTGATGCCGTTGATAAGAGCAAAAAGGGCAAAAAGGTTGTTGTGAGCCGCAAGAAACTTGGCAAGGGAGCGAGTAATGTCAAGGAGGATATTTGGATGTCAAAGGACCGTTTGGTGCCAAGCGTTTAAGTATCCTTGCAGACAACCTTTCTCCAGCCAAGAAGCAGATTATTCAGTCAAAGAGTGCATTTCGAGCATTGTTGAATGTTGCACAGTTTAGGATTCCTAATGAGCTTACAGATTTTGTTGCTGCACATACTTCTGCTCGTCTCCATGAGTACAAGCTTCAGAAGAACCAGATGGTGTTTACCACGGATATGGTGAGAAAAGTGTTTGGAATCCACTGCGGGAGCAAGCCTATTGATCTTTCTATTACTGGAGGTCCAAAGCTTGATGAGATTCGATACCTCTACCATGCTAGGAAGAAGAGGGCAGAGTTAGCAACTGCTATCAATATCTTGAAGAATTGTGCTGATACAGATGAGGAAACCATCATTCGCACTTGGGATCTTGTTTCCCTGGCCACTGTTGTTGCTCCAAAAAGCTCGAACCATGTTAACTTGGAATATGTTGGTCTCATGGCTGACCCAACCAAAACAGATGAGTATGCTTGGGATGAGCATTTGTTGGGTTTGTTGATGCAAACTGTGAGCAATATTCAGAAGAAGAAGAAGCAAGCATATGTTCTTCCAAAGGACTGTAGCAAATTTTAGTTTTGGATAACTGGCCCATTCATTCTTCTTGGTGTAAGTTATCTCCCATCTTTTATATTTGTGTGTAGCGGTTTGCAGCGTTTATTTTGCTACTACTAACTTTATTTGGCCTCTTTTTGTAGATTGCTTATATGGATCATTTGGATTTCCCACCCTGCGATCACACTTTTGACAAGTCATTGCCTAGAGTATGCTCTGTCAAGACCAGTGACTTCACTTTTGTTGTACAAAATGACTCGGATAGGAAGATTTTATCGAACAAAACTATTTTCGGCAGGCGAGATGTAATGTTCTTTCCAGCACCACAAACATTCTATTCTTTCGTTAATCCTCTTAATGTTAACATTACTTTTTATTGTGTGTAGTTCCTCCCATTGTCTGCAACACCTTATGGTACTTCTCCTGGTTATGATGATTTCAACAAACCTGCTCCAGTGGAAGATGTTGATGTTAATCCTTCTGCTTCATTGAATGAATGGCTAAATTTCCCTAGCAGCCAGGATTTGCAGGTATGAAATTGCTACTGTACTGTTATTTGTTTGCTACTTCAGTGCATTGATTTTGCTACTTAGCTACATTTCTCTGCTACCACTTTTTGCAATCAGTCTTATGTAGCTCAGTTAACATGTATTATAGGTTTTGCTACTTTAGCTTATAGGTTTTGCTACTTTAGTATATAGGTTTTGCTACTTTAGTGTATAGGTTTTGCTACTTTATTTTATTGGATATGCTACATAAGCTTTATTAGCTTATAGGTTTTGCTACTTTAGGTTACAGGTTTTGCTACTTTAGTTTATAGGTTTTGCTACATTAGCTTTATTGGTTTGCTATCACTCTGAAAATTTTTAGTGTACTTCTGAACTGGACTGTTTTGCTACTTTAGTTATTACGTTTTGCTATTTTAGTATATAATCGTTGCTACATTAGCTTTATGAATTTGCTACTCCTTATGCGTTAGCCTCGGTGTTAGGGTACCGAGGCGGAGTCGCCGTCGACGCGATAGCGTCGACGGCGACTCCGCCTCGGTACCCTAACACCCTTCAAGGTTTCGTCGCCCGTACGACGCGGTAGCGTCGATGGGCGACGAAACCGAGCCGCTGGACTAGAGTTTACGCTTTATGTATGTTGACGACTTAGGGTGGGGGTGGTGGATAAGTTACCCCAAATTATCTACCCGTATGCAAAAGAAGCTTAATAGAATTTTATTACATCATATTTTTCGAGGATTCGTCGCCCGTACGCCGCGATAGCGGCGATGGATGACGAATCCGAGCTGCTATGCTTAGAATTTCATCATTTATCTTGTCTTTGGTTTACTAACTTGCTTCTAATGTTTGTTAATAGGTTCCCGCTCTTTTCAAAGCATTGTATGAAAAGCACAAGGCTATTTTTGAAGCAGATGTTGATGTGACAATGAAGAACCTTTCTGCTGGATTGAAGCGCATGCAGGCTCAACGCATGGCTGCCCTTTTGGTTGATGTTGAATCATCAAGTAAAGAAGAAGCTAGACCAAGTGTTGTTTTTCTAACCAAAAGTACAGCAGATGATGATTAGCTGCAGGATGATGATGGTTCAGAAACTGAGGATGATGAGAAGCTTTATGCTACATTGGAGCCCGAGGACCATGGTGTTGCTGCAGCTGCTGCTAAGGATACTGACGGTGCTGTAGAGGATGCTGTGGAGCAACACTACTACAGAAAGGCTCATAGTCGCTAGGTGGTTAGTGACAGTCAAAAGTATGTTTGTCACTAGTAATTATTCTTAGTGATGGGCAAGAATAAGCCTGTCACTAGTACAAAACACTAGTGACAGGCGTATAAAAATGACAGTCACTAGTATTTTTTGTGAAAACCGGCCAAATGAAGAAATTACTTAGTGACAGGCGTCTATAAATGCCTGTCACTGAAAATAGTACATGTAGTGACGGATTTAAAATATGTCCCTCACTAGTATGGAGACCATTTGAAAGGACATAATTTGTTAGCTACGGGTATTTAAAAGGTATGTTATCGGTCACATGTAAGGACATATTGTTGTGCCCAGTCAATCTTACCAGACCCGTGCCATCCTCGGGCCTCTCTGCCGGTCCACCCACGACTTTGTCTAAATAAAATCATGAGAGATTGTAAGGTTTTCTTAATACCAAAAATACATGTTTTTATTGGAGTATTTCCAACACATAGTTCACAAAATCTACAGGTTTCCAATTTATATTTTGACTTCTCAGGAAACTGCACGCTAGTTTGTTTAGTGGAATAGTAGAGTGGTTTTTTAGACACAACACGAGCCGGATCTTTTAGGGAAGCACGCGATTAGATGAGATAGGGAGGAGCACCAAATAAACGAAGAATGGCATGACACAAAAGAAATAGGAAAGAAGCAGTGGTAGCACGATAAATGGGCCGAGCCCGTGAAGCGTGAGAGGGTCGCTAAAACCGTCGAATAGGAGTTCCCGTTTGAGAACTCGTTCGCTCGAGATCGTCCCCGTCACCGCCCCAGATTTGCAAGTTCCCAACCACCGCCCCCCCCCCCCCCCCCCCCCCCCCCCCTCCAACACCAATGCCCAAGAACGCCGCCCTGCATCCCAACGACGCGCCGCCAGTCCCCCGGACGCCGCTGACACATTATCTCCACAAAGACCAACGGCCCATCCCGAACTGCCCGAAGCTGCACTGCTTCCTCGCCTACAAGATTGCCATTGGAGACGCGATCTACGTCTAATCTGTGAAAAATACCAGTTCATGCTGCTTCCGTGAATCCTCTCCTCTCCTTGCTGCCCTTCCTCCTTGCGCAGGTTTGCATGCACTTCGTCCTTGATGTACTATATGCGTGAGTTGATTTGCTTCACGTATGCGCATCCTCTCTATCTTTATGTGTTGATCTGGGAGTAGTAGGCTAGCTTGAGCCGCCTTTTTCCTGTATGCCTTGGTAGATCTTGTCTAACGTTAGACTAGTATATGTGAGTGTCGATTTCATGCATGCGTGTGGTGTTTCGCTAGCTAGGTCGTCCCTTTTACCTCCTTTATTCCAGTGTGAATTTGGAAGCATTAGGCTAGATATAATGTATCTTTTCCTGTATACATCTTTAAGTACCTCTGCCTCTGTTCTTTGTCACATAAATCAGTCTTGCACATCACTGTCTGTAGTCTGTATATGAGCCTATTGAAGTTATGACTAAAATCTTTTAGTATTCAAAAATAAAGTCAGAATTGTGTTATAAGTATCTTTTCATTATAGACATTATATGTAAATTAGTATTTGGTCTTCTTTGATTGGCTTAGAGATGGACGACAGTGCATAAATGAATAGACAAAAATTGCCTTCTTCAGCGCTTTTGTTGTGGCAAATTATGCTATTATCATATATCTAAGCGAAACTAGAGACCTTAGAAGATATTAATTGCTAGAGAGTAATATGGAAAGGATGGCTTACCTGCAGGAGAGTGCAGATACCTACAACAACTAATCAGTAAAGACGGATGGAAGTTATTCATGTGATGTATCTGTTGTTTTTATGGCAATATTTATACGTTTAGTTCATTTAATGTTTTAGCCAATGAACAAAGTGGTGATATCAGTCAGTCTGATGGGCTAATGCAAATTCATTGTTCTCCTTTTGCCTAATTTTCTGCAGGACAATGAGTTATCAAATAGAAGAAAGAGACTGCCCAACAATAGTACCACGGCTGGGCGTGACTTATGAAATCCCAAGGTTTTGGTTCAGCTGATTCAATCTAGGATGGACATTTGCTTGGTAGTCTGCTTGAGCATGATGAACCATGATGGTGTTATTCTTTGGAGTTCAAACTGCTTGCTACACAACTGATCAAGAAACTATCCATCATTAATAATCGCGTGATTGTGTCCTCATAAGGCGAGGAAATAAAAGGCTCTACCAATTTTTTGTTGATGATAGATTGCAAGTTCTTATGCCATTTGTGTTATCTGTACAAATTTTATGCCATATCCGATTATGTGAACATATCGAGTTGGTACAATATCTTATCGTGATATCTGAAATATTCATGGAAATGGATTACTTTTTATAATACCTTATTGTGCTATCTGAAATATTCGTGTGAACCATATTTAATCTTTTTATTACTGAAAATAAGATCGGTGACGGGCAAGTAATGTGCCTATCACTACAAAACTCCACAGGGTTGCGTCTTTTGATCGAAACTAGTGACATGCATCTTTGTTGCCTGTCACTACTATACACATACTACTGACGGGCACACGTAAATGCCTGTCATTGGTACCTATACTAGTGACAGGCACATGCCTGTCACTAGTAACCTCATACCAGTGACTAGTTATCAGTGACAGGCGCTTTGCCTGTCACTAATGGCCCTTCTGAGCCTGTCACTTATGGACTATTCTGCAGTAGTGCAAGGTGGTGCCGCAGATGCTGCTGTGGAGCAAGGGGTCCTGTAGCAACAAAACATGCCGATGTTCCTCAAGCAGCAATAAACATTGATTCTACGAGCAAGGGAGATGATGCTACTGAGCAGCCGGATGTTGTTAGCCTTGACAGGTCTCCAATTCACAGCCCCAGGAAGGATATTTCTGATGAAGCTTGGGCCAATGCTCCGGACAAACTCCCGTTTGATCTTTTCGAGCCTGGGACCGATGAGTATGCAGAGTTTTGCATTTCTCAGTCTCTCCCACCTTCCTGTGATGCCCCAACCGCTGCCATGACCACTGCCTCTGATGCCTCTGAGAGTATTCAAGCAGCACCTTCCACTTTGGTCGATCTTGCACCTTTCGCTTCAGTAGAGCCTGCGACACCTGCTGTTCCCATTGCACCTGGTATGAACATTTTCTTATAGTTTCTTAGATATTCTTCCGCTTGTTTGCTTAAGACACAATTGTTTTCTCTTTCTGTAGTTGTTGTTAATATTGAGTCAAGTGTTAAAGGAGATGGTAGCTCGGGTTTGTTGACACATGAGAAGAAGACAAGGTTTAAGAGGGCTGCCAAGGAGGAGCTCACACCTCGAAAGTTGAAAAAGATGAAGGTCTCTGAAGATGTAGAACAAACATACTCCACATTTGTGATGAATGGTCGGAAATTCAATGGCCATCTGAAGGATAGGGCACTGTAAGTTTATGTTTTTTGCTACTCTGAAGTAATGTTTTTGCTACCTTGCATCTAGCTAATTGCTACATGTGTCTATGTGTTTTTCTACTTACTTTTTTCACTTGTAGAATATAGTTTTCCATTGAATCTTCTGAACTACCTGCTACCTTAGTTCATTTTTTTGCTACTTTACATTGAATTGTTTGCTACTTTAGTTCATAGTTTTTGCTACTATACATTGAACTACCTGCTACCTTAGTTCATTTTTTTGCTACTTTACATTGAACTGTTTGCTACTTTAGTTCATAGTTTTTGCTACTTTAGATTGAACTGTTTGCTAGTTTAGTTTATTGTTTTTGCTACTTTAGATTGAACTATTTGCTACTTTATGTCAAACTATCTGCTACATGTGCATTCCTTTGTGCAGGCCAGTTTTTGTGGAGATTGGGCGGTATTATACCTGCTACAGAACTTTCCAAACATCGCTTCGGCCGCGCCAAAATCTAGATAGTGAGTTCATGAATGTTTGGATTGAGAAATTTAACCATGAGTCGGACATTGTTTGCAAGAAAAGTGCACGGCAGAAGAGGAAGTACGCTTTCACGCAGCACTTTGTGGTAAGTAGCACTTTTGTTGATCTTTTACTTGCTCAATATGCATATGACAGCTACTCTGCTACATTATTGTTAATTTCTTTATGCTATATTAGTACTAGCATTTTGCTACCTTTTGTGTGCTTGCTGAACCAATACAGATAGTAGCAATTTTTACTTGCTTTTGCTGCTGCCTCATACTACTTTTTATCTTCAACACGAAACAGGAGAAGCTTATTGTTGATCCAAAAGCATTCAATGCTAAAGCATGTATGGATGAGTTGAAAGAGCAGAATGCAAAGTTCAAGATTTTCAAGTGTGACCTTGTGAGTTAACATCCTTGCTTCCTATCTTGTTCATGTTTGCTTTCTATACAAGATGCTAAATATTAATTCATGTTTGAATGTAGCTATACTTTCCTATTGTGAATTTCAACCATTGGACAGTTCTCTGTATCAACCTAGTAGCAAAGCAGGTGCATATTTTTGATTCAATGAAAGGGGCCAAAGATGCTAGTGTGATGGATGATTGTGCATGCAATATGGTTAGTAATCCAGCTACACTTGTTCATTGTGTTTGCTACATTTATAGTTGGGCCTTTTATTTGCTGCATATCATTAACCATGAAGTGTGTTTGCTTTGTTTTCCAGTTCGCAAACTTTGCAATTCTTGTGAAGCAATCAAAACTAGCAGACAATATCAACTTCGACACTTACCTGCTAACCAATCCTGATCACCCGCAGCAAACTACCATGTAAGATTTTGTTCACCTTTTTGTTTCGCTTTTTTTTCAATCCTTGTACTGATCACTAGTTTCAACTTTTGCTACATTATTGTTTTTTAATTGCTAACTAAGTTTACAACTCTTGCTACTTTAGCTTCCTACACTTGCTACATCAGTTTCTGCTTGTTTTTTTACTAATCTATCTGTTTGTTTTTTGATAGATTTGATTGTGGATTCTTCAGCATGCTCTTCATGGAAAGCTTCACCGGCAAGGTCATGCCGGAGTTCGACCACAATGCTGTACCACTTCTAAGGAAACTTCTTGCATCAGATCTGATTGAGGCAAGGCAAAACAAAGGATCAATGCTACAGCTGATTGAAGAAGAGTTACAGAAGAAGCGTAGTTAGGTTGAAACTGATGTAAAATCATTGAAACTGATGTCGTCCTTGTGATCTTATTTTGCACTTTGTAATGGTTCAAACTGATGTAATCGTGGATGTGTTCGTTGCTGCAGCATCTGTGGATTATCTTTTGTGGATAGATTATGTTGGATGGATAAGTGCTACATGTTTGGAATGGTTTTATATATAGCTTTTGAAGTTTGGAATGTTAAGCTTCACATAGTGTGATTGCTTTGATAAGTTCTATACATGCTACAGACATGCTGCATAAATGCTAAAAATGAGTATTTACCTAGACATGTTGTCAATTTTTTTTGGCCACCCCAGGTGTTAATTTGCTACATCTGTGTAGCCATATTGCTACATGCATAGAAATGGTGTGTTACCCAGGTGTTCAAGATTTGCTACTAGGTTTAATGTAGCAAATATTTCTGTGACATTCATTCATAAGAACAAGTTTTTTCTATGGTAGCAATTTTATATACAAAATGCAGGCTGTATGCTCCAAAGTGGCAATACTTTTGCTACCAACAATATTCTGTCATATTACAAAATTCATATCTTGCATCAAGATGATGCTACATCTATACTGTATGTATGCTACATAGTAATGACAAAAATGCTACTCTCTGGTAGTACATGTAGTTTCAACTCTATAGTTTCAACTCTATTTTCGCAGCATTCCCCGCAATCAGTGCTTCCATGGAGACGCGTTGTTTCACGGTGTGACCTTCTTCGTTGCAGTATGGGCATTTTTGCTTTCTTGGCTTCTTCTTCTTCGGCGTTGCATCAGTTTGCTTCTTCTTTGTCGCTTGAGCTTTTTTCCTTCTCTTGGCATTTGCTTCATCATGAAGCTCAACCAATGGTTTGTTACGCTTCGACTTCTTGGTTGGTCTTCCTTTTGGCTTTACCCTCGCAGGTTTCTTGAGCGTGCTACTCGAAGCATCATTACGTTCTTCTTCTTGTTGTTGATTGTTTACACCATGATGTGGAGGAATACTTTGCTCTTGTAGCAAAATTTCTGGCCCTCCTCCTTGCTGCTCTACTTCTTGCTCATGTGTAGCATGTTGTGTGTTCCTCATATTTGCTACAACCTGCTTCGCATCATCAATCATCTTGGAAACAACAACATATGTTTCATCACTGAAGCAAGCATCCGAAGCGAGTTCATTCATCTTTCTGCACAATGCATTGTACTTGAGAGTATTGGTTCCTGGGATCCCAAATCTGATGGTATTTGTCCCGGGATCAGGTGCAGGCATTGTTGCTGCAGCAGACCATCTTCGTAGCATGTATCTCTCTAAAATTTGCTGGACATTCAAGTGCACCATCACCCTCACTATATGCGGGCATATAAGGCCACACATGTCAAATGTGTTGCATCTGCACTTGTAGCACTCATCATCTAACTTGACTTTCACCTGGTAGGTTTTGACACCATAACCAGGGTTTGGAATGAGATCAAAGCACATGCCTTCACCCTCAACCTGCATTGGATAAAACCTTGTAGATTTCTCAATCATCTTTTGGAATCTTGTGAAGATCTCCCTCGTGTAGAACTCTAGCCCCTGCTTTTCAATGTTGTAGCTGCAAAAAATGTTTGCTGACTGTCAGGGTGGTGCTACATCAGGTGTTACATTATGCTACAACAGTTTTAAAAATATGCTACCACAGATATAAAATAATGCTACTAGAAAATCTATCTGTAAAGAGAAAATCTCACCTTCCCCATAGTGGTGCTGTTGTTGTATCCATGGCGAATGCTGCATTGTCTTCTCTGTCTAGCATCAGGTTTTGGCACAACTCGTATTGCTGCACGAAGTTCCAAACTGAGCCACTTGGGCGAATTAAAGTTTTAAAGTATGAGTTGAGGCCTTCAGATCTTCCTGTTGTGCTTGTAAAGGGAAAGAAACATTGTCTGAAGTACACAGGTGCCCACATGTTTCTGCTCTTCCACATGTTCTGCAAATGAGTGTTCTCAGCCATAGCAAAAGTTTCCAACATATGCTGCCATCATATCTCAAATTCTGCTACGGTGTCTGTTCTATAAATGCATGAGTAGAATGCTGCAGCAAATGGGCTACCTTCTCTCAAGTGAGGACCAAGCTTTGTTCTTGATAATCGTAGCACATGGAAGATGCAGCATCTGTGAACCGAATCAGGATATATGTTTGAAATTGCTGCAGCCATTGCTTGGTCTTGGTCTGTCATGATATGGTCTGGCGCCAAACCGTTCATTGATTCCTTAATTTTGGTGAATACCCAGCTGAATGTTTCAGTTGTTTCATCAGGTAGCAAAGCACAGCCCAACACAATTGTGTGTGTGTGGTTGTTGATGCCCACAAGTGGATCAAAGGGCATGTTGTACTTGTTGGTATAAAATGTAGTGTCGAAAAACACCGAGTCCTTGTACTTGGGGTACAAGGCCCTTGTCCTGCCATCCACCCAAAAGAGAGCTCTCACTGCATTGTTTTCATCCACTTGCTTATCAAAGAAGAATGTAGGGCTTTCTTCTTGTCTCCTTTCAAAGTACTCAATAGTCATTGACATGTCTCGCAGTGAAACTTCCTCACGTAGCATAGTCCTTATGTTGGACACATCACGCTTCACAAAACCAAGGCACCTCGGGTCGCCTCCGTTCACACTTCCGAGGCATCCCATCATCTGAGCTGTGCTAATGTTTTGGTTGTGTAAAGTTTGGATGAACTGAAAGTCCTCCTCAGTAACTTCCTATGACTCCGGTAGTACCGTCTTCTCCCAATTTGCTTCAGCAACTGGTGTGTGTGCTCTCCTTGAAAGACCGTTACAGTCCATATTCCATTTCTCTTTCCAACAAGCATTCTAGCTTTACAATCATGCCGTAGCACCCTATTCTCCTGCCTCAAATCTTCTACGTCCATTTTGAGGCCAGCTTGTTTGCAACGTGACTTGTGTACACTGAAATTGCTCATGTCTATTGGACCTCCTTCTCCAGAACTATCCTTAGTAGCATTTTTTGCTTCGTCAACTGGTTTTCCGGCATGGACACACTCAAAAACCCTACTAAGAATTGCATCTTTTGGGGCACCTCTTGCCGTGCTATACTTGGTGTTACCAATCCGTGTACCAAACCCTGGCTTGAAAGCATAGTCATTGTATACGTGCTTCGCAATTTCAAGGTCATCAAATGTCATTCCAACATATGGTACAAGAGGCTGCAAGCAAATCTCTTCACCACCTTCTTCAGCAACAAATGAAGCATTGCTACTAGCTGCACTTTCTGCTCTTGTAGCAAATTTTTGTCCAAAGGTTCCTGCAGCAGATTGTGGTGGAGCAATCTCGTAAGCAGATTGTGGTGGAGCAATTATTCCTTCAGCAGCATATCCTTCAGGACCGTATCCATCAGCAGGCTGGTTGAGGTCGAATCCTCCCAGTATACTGTCAGCAACAAACCCCTGAAATTTAAAAAAGAAAAAGTTCAGGTCGAAGCATAATGTGCTACATAAATGTGCTGCATGTAGTATCACCCTAATTTGCTACATTAATGTGCTAGTATCACCCTAATTGCTACAATGTAGCATCACATCTTCCTAAACTTTTTCTGCAGTGTAGCACATTGTCCAGCAAAGCATGTTGTAGCACCCCTAATTTTTCTTTTGCTACAATGTAGCACCCTTATCTGTTTTGAGGTTGTTTTCCTGCCATCTGCCTAGCAGCACCCTATTTTGCTACAATGTACAAGCCAATTAACTAGTATTTTGCTACATATGTAAGTATTTCCTGCTACCATGTAGCACAAACATGAACAACAATGGTGGAAACCTAATCTAGAGCTTACCGATGGTGCTGGAGGTTCTTCCTCAGGATTTTGATGGAAAAACACTGGAGGATTTGTGTGCTGGGCTAGATTAGGTTGCTGCGCTCGATTGGAGTCATCGGCGTTCGGAGTGCCGCCGGGTGAGAGGATTTGATCCCCCACTAGAAGCTACGATTGGCGGCGGTATAAGGTGGTGAGGCTGACCAGGAAGGGGGTAGAGTATGGTCCCTCGAATATGGCTCATCTCCGGCGCCGGCGAACGAGATAGACGGCGCAGTCGCCTCCGTCATCCTCACAGGCGCCCGCACGACGCGACTCCTAGTTTGCCTCTGTTTGTTTCCAGTTTGCTGCGTGCGAAGCGGTTTCTGCTGCAACGTAGCAAAAGCGGGCGCGTGTACCGGTTAGACGGTTTGATCGGACGGCTCCGGACCCGGGGGATCGGGGGCAAATATCCCCCGAGGGACGCGTAGCGCTGTCCTAAATATTAGCGGTGATTACAAACTACGGTAACTAAATTTGATCACAGAGTGATTTAGGGAGGGTTAAGCGAGCATGGATGACCTGAAAATAAAGACAGTGACTGATCTTGTTTTCCCACGGGAATAGGAGTGGACGCATGCATGATGTGGAGCGGTAGAGGGAAGGTCGAAGGAGAGGTTTGTCGCAGAGACAAGGAGAATAGATCTTGGTTCTTGTCTCCTCTTATACTTGTGCTAGGATAGGAAATGAAAAGTATGTGTGACAAGTTAGAATATGGGGGCCGTCATTTAGGTGGCTAAAAAACGTCGTACGCGAGAACAGTCGTAAAAAGTCGGTCCCACCTATAAGGGTTTTGCTATTTTATCCATTTCCACGTCTCCTAGTCCCACCTGTAAGGGTTTTATGGTTCTACTGTCAGATATTTGCTATTTTACCTATGCCCGCATCTCCTGGTCCCATCTGTAAGGGCTATCCTACTTCACTCATATTAGTATATCAGAGAAGTAATGGCCAAAGAGTTTTGACTTGACGAAAACACTCCATGCGGGTAGTTGCCAGGTTGAGTTAGAACAAGGTGGACAAATTGGGAAGGTGTATAACCGTTCCTGCGCCACCGACCATGAGATCAACATAACTAGAGGAAACATATGTTTTGGTTCTGGATCCAGTAGTGCATGATCTGCGCCGGAAAAAAAGTGCTATCAACCATGGACTATTTGATAAAATGCCCCACTTTACTTTGTCATTTGCCCTAAACCGGCAAATTAACTTTGCCATGGATAAAATGCCCTGTTTTACTTGGCCCATTTGCTGAAATGTCCCACTACGGTGATTTACAACTAATTAACACAATGTACTCCTTGTCTATAACCTGCAGTTACCCTTTTGCCCTTGAGTGGATTTATCCAGAGCTGGGCAAGACGTCCCCCTCCCCCCGTGCCACACATCTCTATCGCCGCCTTCTCTCCCTCAATAAGAACCGACGACCGGCCAACAACGCCGGAGACAACCGGCCGAATGTTGCGACCAAGCCGAGTGTCGCGTTGTCTCTCCACCGCTGCGTCCCGCCACGCCCCACCTCGCCCCGCTCCGCTGCGCTCTCTTGGCCGCCATGTACCTCCGTGTCCTTGTGTGGCGACCTCGACGGCGACCATAGACGACTGTTGCTGCGCATCCTGGCTTGTCGAGGTCAGTATCCTCCACTTCTTACTCCCCTCGGGTACTCAGTACTTCTCTGATTTGTGGTTGTTCTTTCGTTCAGTAGGCAGATTGTGTAACCAAATTCAGATTTCAGTGTACTGTTTAAATTTGAGCTGATTTAGAATAATGGCGAAGGGAAACGGGCTCAGCCGTGAGAGAGGAGATGAAAAGGGCAAAGCAGTCATTGCAAGTTTAAGATTAGAGGAAAAAACCTGTTAAACTCTAACCGGGGCATTTCAGCAAATGGACCAAGTAAAACAGGGTATTTTTGTCCATGGCAAAGTAAACGTGCCGTGCAAATGACAAAGTAAAGTAGGGTATTTTATCAAATATCTTATCAAACATCAACCTGATCATCAACTGAAACAGAGCAAGGAAAAGGAATACAGGAGCAAAAAACTCAACCAAAAGAGGAATTTCGATTGGACATAACTTGTCAACTGAATGCAGCGCTAATCATACAAAATGCGATAAATTGGATGTAGTATAACTAAGCAACTAGTATTCATTCCGTTTTAAAATATAAAATATTTTAACTTTATAAAAAAATATATCTAGACTTCTTTATGTAAGTTTACTTAGATTTGGAGTGAATCCACGTATTAAACGAAATTCAGATATTTTTTTTTATAAACCTAAAACGTCTTGTATTTTGAAAGGAAGGGAGTATAAACTAAGACCACCGGTGATCGACAGAACCCTGTGCTCTACTGCGGCGGCGGAGTCGAGAGCAGTTTGTCGGCTCGGCGGCGCACGTTTTCCCTGAGGCGTTGGAGCCTTGTAACAAACACCGGCAGCTCTGCCTCCCCGAGCGCGTCCACGTCGGCCTCCCACCAGAACTCTTTCCCCGCCTGCGACTGCACCTCCACCACCTTCTCCCCAACAGCGCTCATCCGTGCGGCCTCCTCTGCGACCTCGTTGCCTTTCTCCTGCGTCTCCCGAAACAGCGCCTCCAGGGCCTCCCACTCCGCCTCGTCAGCGGGAACAGGGCCGTCGACGTAGCCCAGGACGGCTTCGGCGGAGGGACTGCCGAAGGCGAACGCCTTGCCCGCCTCGGAGAAGACGACGACGGCGAGGTTGGCGCGGCAGAGCATGGCGAGCTCCGAGGCCTTCTTCCACAGCCCGGCCTTGCGCTTGGAGAAGGTCACCTGCCGGGACACCTTGTTCTCCACCCGGCAGTTCTCCCTGCGCTGCCGCCCTTTCGTCTTCTTGCCGTTATCGAGCGACGGCGGCGCCATGGGAAGCTGAACGCGGCGAAAGCGGCGGATGCTCTGCTCTGTTTAATCTGCTTCTGGTTCGTGTCTCTCTATGCGATGCGATGGAGGTGCAAGGAGCATATAAGGAGAAAGAGGCGGTACCATAAATGGCACGAGAATTGGATCTGACGCGGTCAATTTGGAAGGAGATCGCCATGGCGCGAGATTTTGGTTTCCTTACCGGGTCCGGTATGGATTTTGATTGGACGCGGTAATTTTGGAAAGAAATCATCGTCCGCGTCCACGCGCTCGGCTACGCACAGTCGCACACGCTAAACCGATCGGTGTGAAATTTGGAAGGTTTGCAAATTTAACTTAACTAGCAGAAGTGCGCTCGTGCCTTCCACCGGAAAGACCGATCCTATATAGACAATTTTTTTATCTTGCCTTATGACAGCGGTCTAGTTTTAGACATTTTTCTTATTGATGTTGAATTACATTTTTTTTATCTTGGATAAAACTATTTACACGAATACGAAGCTATGATATAGAAATTTCATGTAAAAGGAGATATGTATTTAGATCGCCGCCCACGACCTCACCTACTATATATGCGTGCTGCCATCCTCATGACGCCAAGCCACATAGGTGCGTCAGGGCACACTCATGACTTTTCATCCGTGTCGTGATGTCAAACAATGCCGCATCAGGCTTTAGATTCGTTTTAAAATGTAGTTTCACATTATACCGATTTGACGAGAGTGTTTTTGTTGTTCATCAACTCCACGAAGGCACAATCATCGATCCTAGCAATAGCGTTATCAACAGCAACAAATAGCAATCAACGAGATTCTGAAAACCAAAAGATTCAGAGTAGAAATGTACACGGCAAGCTATCAGCAGTAGAAGCGCACCAATATATCTGTCTCCTTCCTCCTCCCCATCTTCTCTCACGCGCAGCAATTAGGGCCATAGCAAGCAGCACAACAGCACGAGCGCCTCCCATCCCCTCTACCTCTCACCGGCATCCCACCTCCCTGTTCCACCTCTCTAGCACCCCGACCTCTCCTCCCCATCTTCTCCTTCCTGCTCCACATCTCCCAATTGCCTCCCTCCCGTCCATCGAGCTCCACGTTATCAGCAACAACAAATAGCAATCAACGAGATTCTGAAAACCAAAAGATTCAGAGCAGAAGTATACACGGCAAGCTATCAGCAATAGAAGCGCACCAATATATCTGTCTCCTCCCTCCTTCCCATCTTCTCTCACGCGCAGCAGCTGGGCCAATCAGGGCCACGGCAAGAAGCACAACGACACGAGCGCCTCCCATCCCCTCTACCTCTCCCCGGCACCCCACCTCCCAGTTCCACCTCTCTAGCACCCCAACCTCTCCTCCCCATCTTCTCCTTCCTTCTCCACATCTCCCTGGTGCCTCCCTCCCGTCCATCGAGCTCCACGTGGCGGATGTACGCGATCTGTTCAACCTCGGCCGGGCAGCAGCGCCTCATCCTGTCGATCTTAGACTGGCGGCGAAAGGGAGGAAGGACAGTGTCCATAGGCCGCCAGGGTCTTCGGAGCACGACGGGAGCACACACACATCAAGGAGGAGGGAGGCCGGCCATGAAACGTGCCGATCTTGCCGGCGATCTGGTAGGCGCCGCCGTAATGGCCGCTCGACACGGACGCCACTGCCGCGCTTTCTCGGATGCCAATGCAGAACCGCGATGCAAGAGCTCGGATGGCAAGCAACAACGCCTCATCTAAGTAGCAGCGCCTCATCTTGTCGCGGGGGGATCGATTGGCGCGAGCTGGAAAAAAAAGAAAATAACGCTTTGGTGACACTGGTGCATAATATGTGATTTAGTGGGAGGATAAAGCCGTCCAAAAAAGTGTAGGTACTACAAGAAATACTCCTTCCTTTAAAACAACGCTTTGGTGGCACTGGTGCATAATATGTGAGAGGATAAAGCCGTCCAAAAAAGCGTAGGTACTACAAGAAACACTCCTTCATTTATTATTAGGTATAGACTAAGAGTAAGGAATCTGAAAGCATCAAATAAAATATTGATTTTAGCAAATAAAATCGCAGTTTTATTAATGAGGAACATAAACATCCAAATATTATTGATCATAAAAATAGCACAGAATATAAGGACATGTATCTATCTATCTATCTATTAATTTCTCTAGAGATAGGTTCGTCCGTCCTTATTTTCCGTCCGATTTTTTGGACCGTTTTGCCCCTGCGTGTTTGGAACATTTACATGATTTGCCACCACAAAGTTATAGTCCAGCGAACAGACCAACAATCGTGAAATCCCCTTCCTACCTCACAGCAAGCATTCCGTTGACCGGCTCCGGCAGCGGGGTGACGGTGCTCGACGTGGCACTTTGTTGGTAACCCCAAGCGCAGGGTGTGAAGAGCACAACAGCAAGTTTTTCGCCAGTTGAGACCGGGATTATCGAACCAGAAGGAGGAAGGAAACGTCACACAGGTGTTGCAAACAACGTGGAGACCTGCACAACACAAGCTCAAGACTTTGTCCCAACGAATCAGTGAGGTTGTAAAGCTCACCGGTTTGCTGTAACAAAGGATTAAACGTATGGTGTGCAAGGTAACGGTGGTTTGCAGCAAGTAAACAAGTGTAGCATCCCAATTGTCTAACAATTGTAATGCTACTTGGTCTAGTAATATAATGGCTACTTCATATATATAATTGTTGCATCATAATTATATCATGCTCATGTCATCATGCCACCTTGCATTTGAGCATCATATAAAACCCCCTTTTTCTTTTGGTTCTTATCTCATATGCAATGTAAATTGTATTTGCCTCTTGATATTGTATTTGCCTCTTGATATTGTATTTGGTTCTTGATAAATGTTTAATGCCCAAGTTGAGTTGGGGGCATATCTTTTATTAACTCCACCACCTTTCTTGTCATCACCCCATCATTCCACCATCCAACTAAATATGAGCTTTGCACTTTATTGGGTTTTACCTCTATCTCATGTGGGTTGGGATGGATCCAATTCTATTTCCACATGCTCTCATATTAGCATCACGTTGTGTTCACATTATTGATATATGAGAGCCACATGGCCACCTTTGCATGCTATGTGAGTGGAACCCCTTGTCAAGCTTGCATATGGTTTAAATATGAATATAATCTCATGTAGGAATACCATTGTGGTTCATGTTGGCTAGTGGCACATACACACAAGCTTGGCCACCTTATATTCATGCATGATCTTTTATTTCGTCCATGTGGTAAACAAGCTCTCTTTTCTTTTGTTGGGCCTTTTTCCAAAATTTGGGAAGCTTGCTTATACAAATGCCATGAGATAATCTAGTGGTTTTCACTACTAGAGGAGGAATTTACTATTTATGCATGGACCATGCAAGATCATCTTTTACTCTCTTATTTTGGCTTTTATTGGATTTTTGGAGTGGAGCATGGTTCTATTGCAATCAAGTCAAGATGGCTCAAGTTGTTTGAACTCCACCATCCTTATGGCATCTAAACTTGGTTTTGTTAAGCATCATGGCATGCTTATATTACATGTGTAGATGTCTCTTTTCCTTCTTAACCAAAATCTTCTCCCTCTTACCCCAAAAACCTACTCCAACCCCAACCCTAAGCCCCCCCTCTCTCTCTCTCTCTCTCTCTCTCTCTCTCTTTCTCTCTAACATGAGCACCATCTAACCTAACCCGAGCCCCCTCTAAGCTAACCCTAGCTATCCACACCTCTCTCACCTCTCCCTCTCTCCACCGTGATGATCCCACCTGGCTACCCCCTCTCCCTGGTCCCACACCCCATCTACCCCTCCTCCTAGCCGAGCCTCACCTCCCCTCTCTGCTTTCTCTCTCGCCATCTAGCAGAGCCCCACCGAGCCACCTTGCCTTGCTCCTGTCTGGTCCCAGCTGCAAGCACCCAGCCCCTCCCGAGCCAGTCTACCACGTGAGAGAGAGGAGGGAGAAAGGTGGCCACCTCCACTTTTCCCACCCTAGCCACCGATCCTTCCCATGTGCCTCCCTCTGCCTCGTTCTTATCTACCCCTCCTCTGCCTAGCAACCACAGAACTCCCCAGGGCCGTGCCCTTCTACTCCTCCCTCCCCACCTACCCCTGCTACCCTCTCTTCCATCTCCATCTACCCCACCGTCGGCATCACACCACCACCACCATAGCAGAAGGAGGGCGAGGTGTCTGGGCGTTGGGGAAGACCGAGCCGAGCACCAGCGTCGCCCCTGTACACGGAGACGAGGAGGAGACGGCCGGATCCGCTACACCCGACGCGTTCCGGCGAGCAAACCCTAGCCCAGAGACCCCAGCTTCCTCGCCGATCCCCTGTGCTCCATCACGATCCGACCGCACCGATCTCTCCGCGGTGAGCATCCCCTTCTCCCTGACATCCTCCGCTTCATCACCACCGTCTAGCGCCGCCGTTCTTTTCGTCGAACGCCGTCTGTGCGTCGAGCTCGTCGGTGTCCGCCAGTTTTCCTCGCCACCTAGAACCTTACCTAGGCCCCATCCTCCCTCCTGTCACCACCCACAGCCTACCGCAGTGGCTACCGACGTCGAGCGCGAGCCCCAGGTCCCCGGATCGAATCCCCACCATGCCGCGCGCCCGCTGTCGCCGTGCGTGCCTTCAGTTCGTCAGAAACGCGTAGAAGAACAACAGTGCGATGTGCCCTTTTGCCGATACCCCCCTGTCTTTTGTTTTTCCTAAACCCGCAACCCCTCCGGACCCACCTGTCATCGGCTGTTGCCACTTTGCAAAAAGGGACTGCAAGCATCGGATCCTCAACCCGCGCTCCCCATCCTCGCCGCGTGGCAAACACCCTTGCCCCCTGGCGCGTGGGCCCGCTCTAGCACCGGGTCCGCCTGTCAGTTGTTGCGGCTAGCCTTCCGCGCGGTGAGAAAAGCTTTTGCGCGCCGTTTACGCCCAGTCAGCAACGGTCCCACCCGTCTGTGTCTGTGGCTAGGTCTGAGCGAGTACAAAATGTTTTCTGCGTGCTGTTTAATTAAAACCTTTTCAAATTTGTTTTAAATTCAAATTCAAATCTGATTTTTTAAATAACTTTCAAAATATAATTCCAAATAATACATGTAATATATGTTTTGAAATCAGAAAAATATGAGGAATTCAAATATGCCCTTCAAAATATATTTTGAACACTTTAAATTTTCGAGTTGATTAAAATTACAATAAAATACCCTTTTTCTTAATTAATTAATAACTTTTGTTGTATAACTCCAAATTTGACAAATAATATGTCTAAATCGATCAGCGTGAAGAGCCCGTTCTATCTATGCATTCCATGTTCTGAATTGCAGCATGCATCATATAAATATAAAGTATCCAGCAACTTATTTGAGTATAAAACATGATTAAAACACCATAAAATGTTTTATTCTTGCATTCCACACCTCACCCATGCCATGCTACATTATTGCCATGCAAATTGTGCATCATTCATCATGGCATGATTGTTTGCTTGTCGCATTTTAATCATATGCTTGTGCACTTTATTTATGTTGGCCCTTGTTTGTTTGGTTCTTCTTCGAATAGACGCTGAGCAGGGGATATATCAAGAAACCCAGGAGCACTACCCAGATCCTTCTCTCGCTTCAACTGAGCTGCCAGGCAAGCACTACCACATGCTTGCATACATACAGTACCTATTGCCTCTATCTTATTCTTGCATCATTGAGTCGCGGTTGCATTAAACTGAATCCCAAGTACTGCATAGCCTTTACTTTTAAACCCCACTGAAGCTTGTTCCTCCATCCCATGAGCCATTACTACAGGAGTTGCTTGAGCCATGCGGGTCGTAGAACAGCATGTGTAGGGTATGTGAGTGTCTGATGGATATCGAGGTACCTAAACAACTTAACCTGAGTAGTAATGGGATAACTAATGAAAGTGGCACCGGTGAGCAATATCTGCTATTTGGTTTTTCATGCTCACTTGTGTCCCGTAGGACCCTGAGTACTTGATTCCTGTTCCTTGAATATTCGTGCTATCCACATCCGGGAGGCCTATGGACCCCCCCTGAGCCAGAGCTTGATTCATTCTTATTTCTTGGGGACACAAAGTAGTTTGGGGCTTTATTACTATTCTGTACTTATACCATGCTTTACTGCTTTATTTAAGATTGTGCGAGGAGCACCTGTACTATTTAGGTAAGCGGAGTGTTTTCGCGGTATCGACAAGCCCAGTCACACTTTCGGGTTCCCAGTCGTTTATAGCCATTGACGCAAACCTTGAGTCCGTCTCGGAGCCGGCCAACTTCGTTGCGGGTAGCTTAATGGGGTGGCCCCCTGAAACATTTTTGAATCCTGTGATCGCTTTGTCGTGAATGCCTCGTTGGGTTTTGATTTGGTTTTTCCGAGGTTGATCGAGTGTGTGTTGCTATTTGTGCACCCCTGCAGGGTAAAACTTTCTGAAAGCCGTGTCCGTGGTTATGGACGACTTGGAGCACAGTTTCTCGATCATAGACAAGTATAACTAAAGTACCGCTTTTAATTTGACTAAGTACCTGACTAGTAAATAGTGCAACACTCATGGAATGGATAATAAAACTGCCAACGGATGGGGGGTTGTTCGTCTGCTTCCTCGTTGGTAAGCGAGGAGGAGGATGGATCTGTTAATATTACTGTTATAACTGTTGTTTTTAATTCACGGACATCCGTCTATCTATGGTTAGGCGGATGGTTAGCGAGTATCTATAGAATTGTTAGGGATTATCTTTTGCTGCAATTGCGTCACCCCAGGTTGTGTCCCCTTTAGAGGCATAAAGACTTGCTGAGTACCCCTAGGGTCTCACACGATAAATTGTTTGATTCAGATGAACAGGTAAGCTCGCAAGATGGATACTGGGTGGAGGAGACGGACGATGTTGGCAACGATCACTTGGTGTAGAGATTCCGGGAACGGGGATCCGTGAGATCTGTGGGCGGGATGTGTTTATTTATGGGGCATCTTATGCCGATTTGCTTCTTATCCGTACTCGGATCTTGTTTGCCTTTTCCGCCTGATACTCTGATGTTTGATGTATGAGGAGATATCCTAAACTATTATATCTATCTAGGATATTTGGATCTTGTCGTATGGCGTTGCAATATTTCTATTTCTTTTAGATGGAATGGCTCTGAGGACTATTGTATGGTGGCTTGCATACATACTCATTTGTGTATGTAGTTGATCCCTTCGCCTGCCGATTACGCCGCTCATTCTTGTCCCGATGTTTGGAAATGGTTAGGACGGCCGAAAGGTCTACCTGTGAGTGGCATTTGGCCCCACCGTACTATTTTAACCATTTCCGCTCATCCAGGCTTGTAACTAAGAGCGTAATTCACCGAGGTAGTTACAATTGGTATCAGAGCCATCCCGCCCTTCAGGGTCTCAGCCAAATGGTCGTTGTCAGTCTAGCAAATATTTTTGGTAGCTATGTATACTAGGGAAAAACAAAACGCGAGAGTAGGACTGCTTCCACTTTTCTTCTTACCCACCCACCCATCCTTTTCTGGTAAGGAAGTGTAACGTTTTTAATCCTCTTCTTAAAATTCAAACTAGGATTCACGCGTTCTGGGTTTCCGTAGTACCATAGAAAGTGTGTGTGTGTAATTCCTTGTCTATCTGTTGCATCCAGTTTGTTATCACAATCTGCCTTTGGTTATCAACTGTTGGTACATTCCATACTGACAGGCTTTTGAAAACCGGCGCGATCTATCTGACTCCTTGTTAACCGGTGCCATCTTCTTAAGGGTGTCCTTCCTTCTAGCAACTCCACATTCTGTGAAACCATCAGTTGCTAATCTCTACCTGATAAGTGATTTTTGCGCATCTATTGGTATTTTAATGCCGAAAATGCGGAAAAATTTTCTTTGATACATCTGTGTTTCCACACTCCTTTCCAGTCGTGTGTGAAACATTATCTATCTCCCTTTTATCAGCATGTCCATGCTAACTCATTCTTTTTGTCACCGGCGCTTAATCCTGGAGTTTTATTTCATCTCCAATTCTCTTGGGCTAATTACATAACATGTGTCGATCCGATGCTGGTGATTGCAATTTGGCTCTCGGCATAGCTATATGACACTTATCATGAGTGGAATATGGAAAATGCAATCACCACTATCCTCCAAATGGTGACGGTTATCTCCTGTGATTTTGAGTACACCGTGATCATATCTATGCATATTCAAGCATCTTTGGCAATCCGGAGTTTCTCAAGGCACTACGACGGTCTATCATCTGTCCATCATGCTGCACATCTTTTTGAACTCCATATCTGCAAAATTCTCTTCGAGACGAGGGAATTGCATCTTTTCGTCTCTGGTAGCTTTGCTTAAGGTATGATCTATCATCTTTTCTTTATCCAAGATCTCTTTATCTTTGTAACCGGTGATCCGATCGACAATGTAAACCAGGTGACATCTCTTTTTCTTCCGAAGGACCAGATAATCTATTCTTCCAGTGCATCTTCTTCAACACGAACCCGTGCTCTTAATATTGATCTTTCTAAGAGCATTGAGCTCAGGAAGTGTTCGAGCATTTGTTCGTTCCTCCCGCCTCTTGAACTTGATATTCTGGGAATATCCTGTTAATCCATGGTGGTATATGTTGATAATATGCTTGCTTATTCTATATCAATGGAAGAACATGGAAGATCATCTATGTCTCTTTCTCTCAAGCTTCGTGAGCACTGCCTGTGTGCAAAGTCTCAAAGTGAGAATTCTGACTTTTTGAAGTCACCTATCTCGACCACGTCCTTCTGCTAAATACATTACTTCAACTCTGGAATCAGCAAGTCCATTGTTAATTCCATCCTCCATCTTCAGCCAATCTGGAGTTATTCCTTGTTGGCAAGTTATCATCGTCGTTCCGCTAAAGATTTTCCTCAAGACCGCTAAATCTTTCTCAATCATTTCAAGAAGAACATGGAGTTCTTTCACCTCAGTCGCGTCAAGTAATCTCTTGAAACCCTCTAGCTCTATCGTCTATGCTCAATCCACCGGAGGCCATGAAGACCTTCCAGATCTTGTATTCCTTCTGTTCAAGTTGGTGCTATCTTTTCTGTAGCTGTTGAATCTTGTAGTTGTCTCCGTGATCTTCCTTCATATCTTTCTGGTGGCTTGGTACTTCAGACATGACGACAACATCATCATAATTATCTATCTTGGATCCGGTGAATCGTTTGCATCTATCTTTGTTTTCTTACGGAGTTCCATGAGCTCTTCTTGTCAATACCTTCAGTCTGTCTCGGTAGTTGGGTTGCATGGTTTTCTTATTCATGTGCGGAGTAATGCTTTGAGTGCGGGATGGAGTAGCTACCATACCACTACTCTTATCATTCGCTCTTGTACATTGAATTGGTGAATTAATGTGATTTCACTCATTCCACGGAAGTTAGAAGTGGCCTTTATCCCTCGATACTTTTAATTCCGTCTTTGTTTTTTCGGAGTGCTCTCTCGAAGAAAGTAATCAATAATCTCTTGTTGGTGGTCTGTCTATTCTAGAAGGAGCAAATCATCAATTATCCGGTGGGAACAAACGCAAACTCCTTTCGGTCCTCGTCTTTCTACCGATGCTCTACATCCCCAAACAAGATGAAAGGAAACTATCTCTCTTTGTTTCATCAATTCTTTTTCTGTGGTAAAGCCAATTATGGTTGATGCCGTCAGCCGCAAATCTATTGCGTTAGCCTCAAGGCTAAAGAAAGCAATAAGTATCTCTACAATAAACTCCAGATCCTCCATATTCTTTTGTTCTCGGGATTCCACCATGATCTGGCTTCACATCCGTCTCTGGAAGTTATATCCGCGCACCTCAATTGCGTGATCCGTTGGGTCTTACCAGCGCAAGAAGAATCTAATCCGACGATGTCTAACTAAATCTTTCTGTTGATATCAAGGGACTCTATTGTTTGAAGGCAATATTGTTTCCAAACTTCTTTTCTCAAATCCGAGAGAAGATACGATGCTATTGTCATAGTGGTTCAAAACCTCTCCAACCTAGCTCTTTTCTTCCGGTGAGACAAAGATTTCATCCTCTCTAGTATCAGTAAATCTTTAATCTTAACGGTGTGTCTTTCTTTATCCATGGTACATCATCTTTTCCTCGTCTTTCACAAGTGGTTCTAGTCTTTTATCTTGGTTCTCGAAAAACCGGAGCTATGTCCATCCTATCCTTCTTGTCTCACGACAATCCTACAATTCTTCTAACCTGTTGTTCTTGAAGCAAAACGCAAGACTCGCAGCAAGTCTAGCAAGTTTTTCTGTTGTTCCTCAACTTGGGAACGTGAGGGTCACCTTCGTTCGAACACCCGCCTCTCCTTGTGTTGTTTTCTTTTTCCTAGGAATCTCGGGGCGAGATTCCTGTTTAGTGGGGGAGAGTTGTAGTATCCCAATTGTCTAACAATTGTAATGCTACTTGGTCTAGTAATATAATGGCTACTTCATATATATAATTGTTGCATCATAATTATATCATGCTCATGTCATCATGCCACCTTGCATTTGAGCATCATATAAAACCCCCTTTTTCTTTTGGTTCTTATCTCATATGCAATGTAAATTGTATTTGCCTCTTGATATTGTATTTGCCTCTTGATATTGTATTTGGTTCTTGATAAATGTTTAATGCCCAAGTTGAGTTGGGGGCATATCTTTTATTAACTCCACCACCTTTCTTGTCATCACCCCATCATTCCACCATCCAACTAAATATGAGCTTTGCACTTTATTGGGTTTTACCTCTAGCTCATGTGGGTTGGGATGGATCCAATTCTATTTCCACATGCTCTCATATTAGCATCACGTTGTTTTCACATTATTGATATATGAGAGCCACATGGCCACCTTTGCATGCTATGTGAGTGGAACCCCTTGTCAAGCTTGCATATGGTTTAAATATGAATATAATCTCATGTAGGAATACCATTGTGGTTCATGTTGGCTAGTGGCACATACACACAAGCTTGGCCACCTTATATTCATGCATGATCTTTTATTTAGTCCATGTGGTAAACAAGCTCTCTTTTCTTTTGTTGGGCCTTTTTCCAAAATTTGGGAAGCTTGCTTATACAAATGCCATGAGATAATCTAGTGGTTTTCACTACTAGAGGAGGAATTTACTATTTATGCATGGACCATGCAAGATCATCTTTTACTCTCTTATTTTCGCTTTTATTGGATTTTTGGAGTGGAGCATGGTTCTATTGCAATCAAGTCAAGATGGCTCAAGTTGTTTGAACTCCACCATCCTTATGGCATCTAAACTTGGTTTTGTTAAGCATCATGGCATGCTTATATTACATGTGTAGATGTCTCTTTTCCTTCTTAACCAAAATCTTCTCCCTCTTACCCCAAAAACCTACTCCAACCCCAACCCTAAGCCCCCTATCTCTCTCTCTTTCTCTCTACCATGAGCACCATCTAACCTAACCCGAGCCCCCTCTAAGCTAACCCTAGCTACCCACACCTCTCTCACCTCTCCCTCTCTCCACCGTGATGATCCCACCTGGCTACCCCCTCTCCCTGGTCCCACACCCCATCTACCCCTCCTCCTAGCCGAGCCTCACCTCCCCTCTCTGCTTTCTCTCTCGCCATCTAGCAGAGCCCCACCGAGCCACCTTGCCTTGCTCCTGTCTGGTCCCAGCTGCAAGCACCCAGCCCCTCCCGAGCCAGTCTACCACGTGAGAGAGAGGAGGGAGAAAGGTGGCCACCTCCACTTTTCCCACCCTAGCCACCGATCCTTCCCATGTGCCTCCCTCTGCCTTGTTCTTATCTACCCCTCCTCTGCCTAGCAACCACAGAACTCCCCAGGGCCGTGCCCTTCTACTCCTCCCTCCCCACCTACCCCTGCTACCCTCTCTTCCATCTCCATCTACCCCACCGTCGGCATCACACCACCACCACCATAGCAGAAGGAGCGCGAGGTGTCTGGGCGTTGGGGAAAACCGAGCCGAGCACCAGCGTCGCCCCTGTACACGGAGACGAGGAGGAGACGGCCGGATCCGCTACACCCGACGCGTTCCGGCGAGCAAACCCTAGCCCAGAGACCCCAGCTTCCTCACCGATCCCCTGCGCTCCATCACGATCCGACCGCACCGATCTCTCCGCGGTGAGCATCCCCTTCTCCCTCACATCCTCCGCTTCATCACCACCGTCTAGCGCCGCCATTCTTTTCGTCGAACGCCGTCTGTGCGTCGAGCTCGTCGGTGTCCGCCAGTTTTCCTCGCCACCTAGAACCTTACCTAGGCCCCATCCTCCCTCCTGTCACCACCCACAGCCTACCGCAGTGGCTACCGATGCCGAGCGCGAGCCCCAGGTCCCCGGATCGAATCCCCACCGCGCCGCGCGCCCGCTATCGCCGTGCGTGCCTTCAGTTCGTCAGAAACGCGTAGAAGAACAACAGTGCGAGGTGCCCTTTTGCAGATACCCCCCTGTCTTTTGTTTTTCCTAAACCCGCGACCCCTCCGGACCCACCTGTCATCGGCTGTTGCCACTTTGCAAAAAGGGACCGCAAGCATCGGATCCTCAACCCGCGCTCCCCATCCTCGCCGCGTGGCAAACACCCTTGCCCCCCTGGCGCGTGGGCCCGCTCTAGCACCGGGTCCGCCTGTCAGTTGTTGCGGCTAGCCTTCCGCGCGGTGAGAAAAGCTTTTGCGCGCCGTTTACGCCCAGTCAGCAACGGTCCCACCCGTCTGTGTCTGTGGCTAGGTCTGAGCGAGTACAAAATGTTTTCTGCGTGCTGTTTAATTAAAACCTTTTCAAATTTGTTTTAAATTCAAATTCAAATCTGATTTTTTAAATAACTTTCAAAATATAATTCCAAATAATACATGTAATATATGTTTTGAAATCAGAAAAATATGAGGAATTCAAATATGCCCTTCAAAATATATTTTGAACACTTTAAATTTTCGAGTTGATTAAAATTACAATAAAATACCCTTTTTCTTAATTAATTAATAACTTTTGTTGTATAACTCCAAATTTGACAAATAATATGTCTAAATCGATCAGCGCGACGAGCCCGTTCTATCTATGCATTCCATGTTCTGAATTGCAGCATGCATCATATAAATATAAAGTATACAGCAACTTATTTGAGTATAAAACATGATTAAAACACCATAAAATGTTTTATTCTTGCATTCCACACCTCACCCATGCCATGCTACATTATTGCCATGCAAATTGTGCATCATTCATCATGGCATGATTGTTTGCTTGTCGCATTTTAATCATATGCTTGTGCACTTTATTTATGTTGGCCCTTGTTTGTTTGGTTCTTCTTCGAATAGACGCTGAGCAGGGGATATATCAAGAAACCCAGGAGCACTACCTAGATCCTTCTCTCGCTTCAACTGAGCTGCCAGGCAAGCACTACCACATGCTTGCATACATACAGTACCTATTGCCTCTATCTTATTCTTGCATCATTGAGTCGCGGTTGCATTAAACTGAATCCCAAGTACTGCATAGCCTTTACTTTTAAACCCCACTGAAGCTTATTCCTCCATCCCATGAGCCATTACTACAGGAGTTGCTTGAGCCATGCGGGTCGTAGAACAGCATGTGTAGGGTATGTGAGTGTCTGATGGATATCGAGGTACCTAAACAACTTAACCTGAGTAGTAATGGGATAACTAATGAAAGTGGCACCGGTGAGCAATATCTGCTATTTGGTTTTTCATGCTCACTTGTGTCCCGTAGGACCCCGAGTACTTGATTCCTGTTCCTTGAATATTCGCGCTATCCACATCCGGGAGGCCTATGGACCCCCCTGATCCAGAGCTTGATTCATTCTTATTTCTTGGGGCCACAAAGTAGTTTGGGGCTTTATTACTATTCTGTACTTATGCCATGCTTTACTGCTTTATTTAAGATTGTGCGAGGAGCACCTGTACTGTTTAGGTAAGCGGAGTGTTTTCGTGGTATCGACAAGTCGCACTTTCGGGTTCCCAGTCGTTTACAGCCATTGACGCAAACCTTGAGTCCGTCTTGGAGCCGGCCAACTTCGTTGCGGGTAGCTTAATGGGGTGGCCCCCTGAAACATTTTTGAATCCTGTGATCGCTTTGTCGTGAATGCCTCGTTGGGTTTTGATTTGGTTTTTCCGAGGTTGATCGAGTGTGTGTTGCTATTTGTGCACCCCTGCAGGGTAAAACTTTCTGAAAGCCGTGTCCGCGGTTATGGATGACTTGGAGCACAGTTTCTCGATCATAGACAAGTATAACTAAAGTACCGCTTTTAATTTGACTAAGCACCTGACTAGTAAATAGTGCAACACTCATGGAATGGATAATAAAACTGCCAACGGATGGGGGGTTGTTCGTCCGCTTCCTCGTTGGTAAGCGAGGAGGAGGATGGATCTGTTAATATTACTGTTATAACTGTTGTTTTTAATTCACGGACATCCATCTATCTATGGTTAGGCGGATGGTTAGCGAGTATCTATAGAATTGTTAGGGATTATCTTTTGCTGCAATTGCGTCACCCCAGGTTGTGTCCCCTTTAGAGGCATAAAGACTTGCTGAGTACCCCTAGGGTCTCACACGATAAATTGTTTGATTCAGATGAACAGGTAAGCTCGCAAGATGGATACTGGGTGGAGGAGACGGACGATGTTGGCAACGATCACTTGGTGTAGAGATTCCGGGAACGGGGATCCGTGAGATCTGTGGGCGGGATGTGTTTATTTATGGGGCATCTTATGCCGATTTGCTTCTTATCCGTACTCGGATCTTGTTTGCCGCTTCCGCCTGATACTCTGATGTTTGATGTATGAGGAGATATCCTAAACTATTATATCTATCCTGGATATTTGGATCTTGCCGTATGGCGTTGCAATATTTCTATTTCTTTTAGATGGAATGGCTCTGAGGACTATTGTATGGTGGCTTGCATACATACTCATTTGTGTATGTAGTTGATCCCTTCGCCTGCCGATTACGCCGCTCGTTCTTGTCCCAATGTTTGGAAATGGTTAGGACGGCCGAAAGGTCTACCTGTGAGTGGCATTTGGCCCCACCGTACTATTTTAACCATTTCCGCTCATCCAGGCTTGTAACTAAGAGTGTAATTCACCGAGGTAGTTACAACAAGTAACAGTGGAAGATGTATCAATGATAAATATTGGACCGGGGTCCATAGTTCACTAGAGGTGCTCTCCTTAGATAAACAACATGGCATAAAGGGTAAACAAATTACAGCAGGGCAATTGACAGGAACTGAGCAAGGCATAACAATGCAATTACTAGTCAGAAAGATCCTATGAGATTCGGTTGAGCAATACAACAAGATACATAGACCGCCATCCAACCGCATCTATGACTAGAAGTCCACCTTCAGGTTATCATCCGAACCCCCTCCAGTATTAAGTTGCAAGCAACAGACAACTGCTTTAAGCAAAGTGTGTAAGGTAAACAGTCCACATGTTCCATAAACAAGAGACCGTTGTATTCTCCCTAGTAGCAACAACACATCTACAACCGAAGAGATTTCTGTCACTTCCCTTGGAAACTAGAGGCATGAACCCACTATCGAGCATAAATACCCCCTCTTGGAGTCACTAGCAACTACTTGGCCAAGATAGCTACTAACAACGGAGAGCATGCAAGATCACAAACAACACAGACATGATAGAATCATAAATACAAAACCATTAATCAAACCAACATAATAATCTCAATATCCATCGGATCCCCGCAAACACAACAAGCATGATTAAGAATAGATTAGATCTTGATCATGAACGGAGCTCACAAGATCTATACATGAAAGCACAAGGAGGAGATACAACCATCTAGCTACTACATGGACCCATAGTCCAAGATGGAACTACTCACACATAAAACCTGAGAGAAGGCCTCCGGGATGATCTCCCCTCCGACAGGGTGCCGGGAAGAACTTCAGATCCCCCCGATCTAGGGACGATGGTGGCGGCGGCTACAGAAGGTTTCATGGAATATTAATCGGGTACTCAGGGTTTCTGCATCGGGGCTTCTTATAGGCGAAGGGGGAGGCCGAGGCGGTGGCAGGGGCCCCACACCCTGCCTAGGCGGGGGAAGGGCCCACCCGCGCCTAGGGTGTGTGGCTGCCATGGCACGCCTCTCTGTCTCCCCTCTGGACTTCTTGTTCCCCACAGAAAGTTATTGACTTTAACATTTGTCTCGTCCAATTCCGAGAATATCTTCTTACTAGCTTTTCTGGAACCAAAATTAGCAGAAAACAGGCAACTGACACTGTGGCAACTTGTTAATAGGTTAGTACCAGAAAACATGTAAAAAGCACCTTAAAGTGTAGACAAAGTAAAGAAAAGTAGATACTAAACAAGCATGGAGCATAAAAAATTCCAGATACAATATAGACGTATCAAGCATCCCCAAGCTTAACTCCTGCTCGTCCTCGAGTAGGTAAGTGATAAAAATAATAATTTTTGAGGTGACATCCACCGTCACAATAAATATCTAACCATTTGCAAGCATTGAAAGCTGGGATCAAAGAACTCTAAGCATGTGCATGAAAGATGGAGTTCTAACAATAGGACATAGTAACTATGCATGCAACATGACAAGCTACAAACAAAGATCATGAATAACATGCATTGAAAGACGTTTGTTTGTTTCACATACGGAAAACATAGCATAGTGGTAACCAGCTTATACCTCATAGAGTAGCAAATAAATGCATAGGACACCTTCAAAGTTCACAAGGGTGACTAGAAACAAATAGCACAAGAACAAGTAATATCACAATATGCATCAATCAATAAGATTTGGGACACTGCACACAGAATGACAACTATGCTCTCTTAATGGTGCCTAAAGGTAGAAGGTGGAGACTCAAATAATGGTGGAAGAAAGGCCTTTTATAAAGGAAGCAGGGATTTCAAGTTTCAAAAGGAGCTTCAAAAAATTATGGTACCTGTTAGCTTTCAGCCTCATTGCCCCTATCATAAGCATCTTGAAGTGATTAAGGTTAAATTGAACAAACTATGGAGTATATGCTTGACGAAGTATAAGTTGGCAATCTCAAGTCCCTTGAATACGAGGGCCACACCTCATGCTACTCAACTTTATCACCTGTAAGTTCTTGTCATTGGAAGTATTTGCATATCATTGAGAACCGCCAACGGGGTACCCCTTGCACATGGGACAGGAGCTTTCCCATAACCAAAATGACAAGGCAAGCAGACAATGAGCATCTCATGAATCTTTTTATTTACTATGTGCATAGCTTTTTATTGAGGATGCTTCATAGATAAATCACTATGGTGATGCTGCAAGTTTCCATCATGATTAGGCATGGCTTAGGCTAGCGGCCCAGGCATTTCTCTAACACAGAATACAAACTCCATGGACTTACAAGTTCCATCTTTATTTCACACCGTTGACATTCATAGACAAAAGAGCATGATATCAACTGAGTACAAAGTACAAGTGCAATGTTGAAAACGTTCCCTGTGACAGCACGATTCTGCTAATTCCACGTATAAGTGCAAGCATATACAACATAGATGACACAATGGTTCAACTTTATTAGGGGCAAAGAATATAAAATGTGCCATCAAGTTTGTGAGGGCTTTAATCACTAAGTTTTCACATAACAAAATAGTTTTTAATTGGAAGATAGCTGAAAACAAGAATATACTTGGAATGGTGTAACACACCATGCATAGGAGTTTATAGTGGTCACTTTAGAATAACTTGGTTTCTTGGGAGTTGGAAGCATGAGTAGAGCTTACTCATACAAGTGGAGTCTAGAAAAAGACTGGGAGCAACCCACTAAGAGAGCAATAATGGCCATAATCATGCAGAGCAACCAAGCATTACTAATCAAAGCATAGAGTGGTACTACAAGTCAAGGACTAAATGATCATAGAGGCTATGGTGACTTGTTCATAGTCATAACATGGTGTGAGCATGTGCCAAGTCAACCCAAGCAAAGCATCAAAGGAGAATACCACAATACTATGATTTTTGCATGCTAAAACAACGCATAATTTCTTCAAGGCACACTATGCAATCCCAATTGTTTGGAACAAGACATGCTACAGCAATAATCACTAAGCATAAGGTCAAAACAACACCTAGCATGTCATGCTAAAGTCTAAGTCACAATCAATGCAAGATCCTCTTGCACTTTCAAGCAAGAACTTACTACTCCTTTCCAACACCAATCAACTTATTTGCAAAACAACACAGCGAGAACGGCGGTCCAAACTACTTTATTCAAGCAAACTAAAAAACCTAAGCAAAGCAAATGAAAACTAAGACGCTCCAAGAACAACACAACTATGCATGAAACAATAAAAACGAAGTGTCTAAACATTCCTGAGCTTTTTATTGATGAAGAAGGGGATGCCTTGGGCATCCCCAAGCTTTGACGCTTGTACCTCTTGGGGGGTGACACCATGGTGTAATCCCCAAGCTTGAGTTTTTGTCCATTCTTCATCTCATTGCATTATTCTCTCTCTACACCTGAAATTTTTCTTTCATGCAAAACTTCACACAATCTTCATTAGCAACATTAGTTTATTCAAAAGATATTAGACCTCTGGAAAAGCTTTGGAACAGCAAGGATTTTCACTAAAAACAAAAGCTACTGTAGTAACTCCTTCAAAAATCTCAATTAACATAAAGAGAACTCAAAAAGGAATCAATAAGAAGCAAATGCAAATAATGGCAGAAATCTGTCAAAACAGACCAGCAGGTAGAAACCGATTTTTTCGAAAATCCTCAGTTGCTCAAATCAAAAAGTGTTGAACTAACGAAAGTTATCTAACATACTAGGGAATTTGTTCGTAATTTTTTAGATCAATCCGAGTTAAATAGTCTCCTCATGAAGTTTTATGGTGGAGGACAGAAATCTATTTCGGGACAGCAACTCCCCAAATCTTACTTCCCTCTCATTAGAGGTCATTCTTGGCGCAAAAAAGCAAACAAGAAGGATAAGAAGAGGTCATTACTGAAGTAATAACTTCCAAGACTCAAGGAAACTCTTGGGTTATCTCCCAACAAGTACTTTTCTTTAACGCCTTTAAGTTAGGCTCAATAGTTTGAGAAGATGCTCACATAAAAATTATGAATTGAAATAAAAGAGAGCATCAAGAAGCAACTTCAAAACACATTTAAGTCTAACCCACTTCCTATGCATAGGAATCTTGTAAGAAAATAAAATCACAAAGAACAAAGTGACATGCATAGGAAGATAAATCAAGAGTAACTTCAAAACTTTCAGCACATAGAGAGGTGTTTCATTACCATGAAAACTTTTACAACCATATTTTCCTCTCTCATAATAATTTTCAGTAGCCTAATGAATAAACTCAACAATATAGCTATCACATAAAGCATGCTTTTCATGATCTACAAACTCATAATTTCTATCAAGATCAAAAACAGTGGGATTAAAACCTCCACTGGTTTTATCCAAAGTAGATATTTCAAAAGGATTCACATGAACATAACATTCATCCTCCTTTGGTAAGCATGGGGGACAATCAAATAATGTAAGGGATAAAGAGTTACTCTCATTAGAAGGTAGGCATGGGTAGATCCATTCTTCCTCCTTTTGTTCATCACTCTCCTCTTCTTTTTCATCTAATGAGCTTCCCGTTTCAACAATTTCTTCTTCCATAGGCTCCTGCAAGGCATTAGTTTCTTCCAAATGTGGAAAGCACCTATTAAAGTATTCAAGAATATAGCCATTTTTTTCCTTGTAATTATCAAAGCAAAATTTAAGTATCTTAAAAACCTCATGTTTATAAGGTGCATCATCAGTATTTTCAAGCAAACTGGCAAGTTCAAATGCACCCTTGAAGGAAAAAAATTGTTCAATTTGTTCCACATCATCAAAATCATAATTTCCTTTAACATAAGAAGATATGGTAACATTATCATTATACTCACATTAAAAGGGTAGGTGTTTATACCTCCTGCAACAACAAGTTTTATCAAAGCAATAAGTAACATTATAAGTAGAGCACACGCCTCTAGCAATAATATTCAACTTATCAATTTGTTCCCATAAGTGTTTCCCTTTTTGTGACAAACGGTGTTCCTTATAATAATACTTTTGTTCGATCGTGAACCCACCTTTGCCAATAAGAACTAGTTTCAAAGAAACCATCCATTGATAGAAAGCATGACCAAGCAAGGCAATAACAGACCACCAACTAGAGTAGGAACTAATTTTTTTTTGTGTTTTTGAATAAAGAAAGCAAACCAAACTAAACTAAACTAAACTAATTTTTTTTAGATTTTTTGAAAAGAGGCAAACAAAACGAAGAAAAATAAACAAAACAAACTAAAAACAAAGTAAATAGAAAGGAAGTGGAGGACTCCACTTGTGAAGACGTCCTTAGCCTCCCCGGCAACGGCGCCAGAAAGACTTGACGATGCATGACGTGGCACTTTGTTGGTAACCCCAAGCGCAGGGTGTGAAGAGCACAGCAACAAGTTTTCCCTCAGTTGAGACCAAGGTTATCGAACCAGAAGGAGTAAGGAAACGTCACATAGGTGTTGCAAACAACGTGGAGACCTGCACAACACAAACTAAAGACTTTGTCCCAACGAATCAGTGAGGTTGTCAAGCTCACCGGTTTACTGTAACAAAGGATTAAATGTATGGTGTGGAAGGTAATGGTAGTTTGCAGCAAATAAACAAGTAACAGCGGAAGATGTATCAATGGTAAAGATTGGACCGGGTCCATAGTTCACTAGAGGTGCTCTCCTTAGATAAACAACATGGCATGAAGGGTAAACAAATTATAGCAGGGCAATTGACAGGAACTGAGCAAGGCATAACAATGCAATTACTAGTCAGAAAGATCCTATGAGATTCGATTGGGCAATACAACAAGATACATAGACCGCCATCCAACTGCATCTATGACTAGAATTCCACCTTCAGATTATCATCCGAACCCCCTCCAGTATTAAGTTGTAAGCAACAGACAACTGCTTTAAGCAAAGTGTGTAAGGTAAACAGTCCACATGTTCCATGAACAAGAGACCGTTGTTTTCTCCCTAGTAGCAACATCACATCTACAACCGAAGAGATTTCTGTCACTTCCCTTGGAAACTAGAGGCATGAACCCACTATCGAGCATGAACACTCCCTCTTGGAGTCACTAGCAACTACTTGGCCAAGATAGCTACTAACAACAGAGAGCATGCAAGATCACAAACAACACAGACATGGTAGAATCATAAACATAAAACCATTAATCAAACCAACATAATAATCTCAATATCCATTAGATCCTCGCAAACACAACAAGCATGATTACAAATAGATTAGATCTTGATCATGAACGGAGCTCACAAGATCTATACATGAAAGCACAAGGAGGAGATACAACCATCTAGATACTATATGGACCCATAGTCCAAGGTGGAACTAATCACGCATCATACTGGAGAGAAGGCCTCCGGGATGATCTCCCCTCCGGCAGGATGCCGGGAAGAACTTTAGATCCCCCGATCTAGGGACGATGGTGGCGGCAGCTACAAAAGGTTTCGTGGAATATTGATCGGGTACTAAGGGTTTCTGCATAGGGGGCTTCTTATATTCGAAGGGGGAGGCCGAGGCGGTGGCCAGGGGCCCCACACCCTGCCTAGGCACAGGGCAGGGCCCACCCGTTCCTAGGGGGTGTGTGGCTGCCCTGACACGCCTCTCTGTATCCCCTCTGGACTTTTTGTTCCCCAAGGAAAGTTATTGACTTTGACGCTTGTCCCGTCCAATTCCGAGAATATTTCCTTATTAGCTTTTCTGGAACCAAAAACAGCAGAAAATAGGCAACTGGCACTGTGGCAACCTGTTAATAGGTTAGTACCAGAAAACATGTAAAAAGCACCTCAAAGTGTAGACAAAGCAAAGAAAAGTAGATACTAAACAAGCATAAAAAATTATAGATATGTTTCCGACGTATCACGGGGGTGGCGGATTCCCATGGCAGACATTCTGGTGACAGGATCCGACGGCGAGGAAGGTGTATTCCTTCGCGTTGGTGCCCGACGACCTTCTCCGTCTAGCATCCTTGTACCCCACCACAAATGGAAGAACTCCGATCTAGCGCAGGGGTAGGGGTCGGCGGCGACGGCGGTAGCGTCCTTGAGCATATATTCCACCACAACCCTCATGAGACCCGGCTCCACCTCCTCTAACCGGCCACCGCTGCATGTCTCTCCATCGATGCATCTTGTCGGAGGACGCGGACAAGCCGCATCAGAGGGCTGCGCCTCACCTCGAGGGAGGCCACTTCCATGCTCCTGTGCTCCAACCCCGAGTCGCTGGGTCCGGCAGCGAAGAGGGGCTAGAGGTAGGGAGGGGTCTGTATGGCTGTGCCCTTGGCTCCTTGCCTTTCTTGGTGGCGGCGAGCACGCACTAGGAGAGGCCATAACCAGCGTTAGCCGTACAGTGGCGAGAGTTATGAGGCATGGCGGAAAGAATGGAGGAGGAGGACAGGGATCTGACAAAGACTACCGCCTAAAAGATAACAGCTATGCAGGATTGCTTTGTATTGCTACTGCCTAATCCCCTAAAAGCGATGCAGCCATGTGTCGAATCAGCCGCGATTTCAGATTTGTACTGGTTCTTGCCGCCTTGATCCGGACCAACACATCTCGTCAAATTTGATCCCCACGTGTGTGTCTAGGAAGGTCCGCGTGCTGGACATGCCAGCTCAGCGGAAGGTGCTTCTCGTTGGGCGGATGCTCTTAGGGTATCTCCATCACGCCGACCCAAACGGTCACCCAAAACAGTCCGTTCCTGTCCGTTTGGGTCGGGCCATGGTCGATATGGGTAGCGGGTTCGGCCTATCCAGCCGACTGCGCATAACGGTCCGACCCATTTGTCTATCTCCCTCCCGATGTCACCGGTTGACACCCTCCTGATGGGATGTTAATGGTGACGCGACATCGGCTGTGAGCGCCGGCGGCTTCCCACGGGGCCAACATTTCCCGCCTTCGTTTCCCACGCGCGCCTCGCTTCCCGCGCATCCCAGTCCAGTCCATTTCCCGCCTCCGCCGCGGTCTATAAAAGACGGCCGTCGGCACGGCGGAGAAACAAGCCCCAAACCAAGAGAAAACCAGCCGCCAAAAAAGCTCCAGCAGCCATGCCTTGCCACAAGATCGCCACATGGTCCAAGATCCGGGAGATGTGCCACGTCCGCTTCCCGGACTTGGAGGTCGACGAGGTGCACCTCGAGGCCACAGTGCTAGCCCAGCGCATGGGCGATGCGCAGGTGCTAGCTTTCGAGAAGGAAGGCAAGGTCACCGAGGGTGCGCTACAACAGGTGGTGGAGGCGGCGACAATGGTGGCTTCCCAATGGGCGGTGAACGACGTGCACCACGTGGCCGCCAAGGAGGCGATGAAGGCGGTGGCCATGGAGGCCACAACAGCTGCTCTTCGAGAGATCCACCACGAGGCGGCCATGACCACGTTGGAGTAGGTGGACAAGGAGGCCGCCAAGTCCGCCATCCGCGAGCTCCGCCAGGCCGCCGAAGCGCGCTATGAAGCGGAAGAGGTGCGGCGTGAGCATGTTGCCGACTCGATGGCGGAGGAGGAGCACATGGATCTGGCCGCTGAGGCGACGGTCGCGTGGGGTCTCGTCGACGCTGATGACACGGAGGAGGCGGTGGACGACGACGACGACGATGAGGAGGGGGAGGTGGACCAGCAAGATGTGCCGCTCGCCGTCCCTGTGCAGATAGTACGGGCGCTGGGCTTCAGCCCCAATGGTGCTCCGGCGGAGGTGCTCGCCCAACAAGAAACGAGGAATCACTGTGCTGTCGAGATAGACAAGGCCCTCGCGGCGGAGGACCGACAGAAGCTGGAGGGTAAGACCGTATCCACGAACGCGTCCAGCAGCGAGCAACGGGCCATCTGGAAAGCTAGGACGGCGATCGACGGGGCCGGCGGCCGCAGCAACGGTGGCCGTGGCAACAGCGGCGAGTAGCCGCCGCGCCGTCCTCCTCGAGCAGTAGCCGTAGCCGCAGCAGTAGCAATAGCACCCCCCCTAATTAGTTTGAATGGCCATTTTTGTAACTGGCTGGCTTAATCTAATAAAAAGCTATCGTTAAGTACTAATGTCTCTCTTACATATGGGCCCGCGTCGCAAATTGGCACGACGTCCGTGCTGTTCATGTACGTCCGGGCCGACCCAACCGAGCCACAGATTAGATGCATGGATGAGTCGAGCCAGACGTGTTTCGCCGGATGGGTCGTCCCGCTGGGCGCCTCGCACACCACGCTGCGTCCGCGCAGACAGTTTCGGACACGCGCAGACCGTTTGGGTTGGCCTGGTGGAGATGCCCTTAGCTTTTCACAGTGTTGTCGGTGCCGAATACACAAAAAGATTCTGAAACAGTCAGCGATGCCTAGAATTTTTTTTAAGGCAACGGTTGTATGTCGAGAATCTTGCCGAGAATAAATGACTGAAACCACAACGATTATCATCAAATGGATCAGCCAATTCCAGCGCTTTCTTTCACACTAGCTTGTCTCAATTACATGCATAATACTCTCTGTTTGGGATTTTAAGTCCGAAGAGCAAACTTGGCAGTACCAAAACGGGCTGCAAAACCAGAGCTCATCTCGGGAAGTTAAGATTCTATTAACTGCACCTAATGTCTCTCCATTTAAATAGGCCAACTGATCTCCTTGTTTCCTTCCCTTCCTTTTGCATCGGACGACAGAAACGGGAGGCAATCCACGAGAGCATTAAGGCCCCCTTCTTTTCAGCTTCTTGGCCAGCTTCTCCCAGAAGCTACCCTCGACCAGCTTCTCCCAAAATCTCATCTTCAAAATTCGTTCAAACTTCTTAACTAGTAGTTTCAATGTCAATTTAAAAGTATAAACGATTTTGACAGATGAGATTCTGGGAGAAGCTGGTCGAGGGTAGCTTTTGGGAGAAGCTGTCCAAGAAGCTGAAAAGAAGGGGGCCTAAGTCCCCAATCGATCGCCAGGAAAAGAGGCATGCATAGGCCAATTTTGTTTGCCACGGATCACTTTCTTCCTCCTCTAGCTAAACACCATGGCCATCCTATTTAGCTCTCTGATCCCTCCTCTCCTTCCAGCTACACCACCATGGCCGGATTTGATCTAAACTTGCTACCAGACAGAAAAGTAGAGGAGGAAGGACGAGCTGGAGGAGATATTGCAGGAGGCGAACGAGGCAATGGAGATGGAGGACGAGGCAATGGATCAGGTGGATGAACACTCTAGCCTAGTCTTGGTCTTGCTGCATAGGTCCATCCACATGCGCGTCCTCGCCATGGCCGAGCTCCACTTGCTCTGCCTGGATGACGAGTACCTCCTCCCTGCCTTCACGCATGACGCCCTGAGCCGCAGCTTCTTCTTCGCGCTTGACGGCGGGCGCCAGCACTTGGTTTTCCTGGACTGCCGTGAACACCGTCTCGTCGACGGCGGCCACCACCATCTCCATCGCGGACGGCACCACCACCTCCTCGAAACAGGCATACTCCTAGCTATATTAATATAACAACGGTTGAGACAGCTGCTGGGCCAGAAAGCACAACGCTCAAAGAAACAACAGAGAAAATAAAAAAGAAAGAGAAGAGAAAATAAAGCCGACAACAGTGGCTTGACAAAAACGACGATGACCCACAACCGCTGCGCCCACCGAAGAAATACCACCAAGCTCCTAGCACTCCAAAGCATCACGTATCAAGCAGCACCTCCAAGAAGGAAAACGACGACAACGACAACGACGCTACTGCCCAGACTGGTCCTAGGATTTTCCCCGATACGCTACGGGAGGTGGGGAAGAGATTCACCCGACGCCCTTCAGGAAGGACGGCTACACCCGCAGGCGTGACCACGTCGGTGTCAAGACGACAAGGATTTCTCCTGACCCCTCAAAAAACCACACACCCGGTCGCTTTGAATTGCTCCACCAACCTCACCGCCCACCAGCACATGCCATCACGGTATTGCAGTCACCATCGCTGTCTCACCGTGACCCACAGTGGGAGGCTGGTACGACCGAAGAGGAGAAACTGCGGCGGGGGTAGGCGGTACAATCACACGCGGGAGGGAACAACCTCCACCGCCGGGGGGCGATAGCCGACCGGATGTAGCAACAGGGGCAAACCAGGCCCTCGCTGGCCTGGCCGAGTCCAAACGGACTCGTGAAGCCCCGCTGCCACACTGCAGCAAGGGTGTCACCGTGGCCGCCAACCCTAGCTCTAGCTCCTACTCCTCCGTCCACCAGTGGATCTGCCGCCACCGCATATCCTCGTCGCCAAGCAGCAACGCCGTCGCCACTGTGCCCGCCCAGACCAACCGGACCGCCACCGGTCTGAGGAGAACCACCGACGCAGACTCTTACCATCAACCGGTGACCACAGGAACAGCTAACTCCTTGGAGCGGGCGAGGGATATCGGAGAACAAACCAAGGATGGCGAACGAAACGGACACGACAACCTTCGTGCCGCCCGTAGGATATGCTAGCATTATGGCTGGCCAAGGCCCGCCTGGCCCTGACCGGGCCCAGATCCAGCTTGCGAGAACCTACTGCCATGCCGCGCCGCAGGCTGCCGCCGTCCTCTGCCTGGACCTCACCGCCTCCACCTTCGCTGACCCAGCCGCGCCGCATCGCCAGTTGACGGGTCCAAGACCACGCCGCGCGCCGCTGACAACCTCCGCCCGAGAGCAGCCGCCGCCGCCGCCCCGAGTAGCCCTCCATGGCCGAGCAGGGCGTCGCCGCCGCGCCTCACATCACCAAGGGTGCCACCGCGCCACCTAGCAGGCCGCCGCCGCGCCCTACCCACGCGCGCCGCCGCCGGACACCTAGCTCGGCCCGCGCCGCGAGCAGGGACACCAGGGAGAGAGGAGGGGCCCCGCCGCTGCCGACGCCGAGCGGCTTTGCCGCCGGCGCGTCCCGGTGGCGGCGAGGAGGGAGGAGAGGAAAGGAGGGGCCCTGCCCGGCGGCGCTAGGGTTTCCCCCCGGTCGCTCGCGGGAGCGATGCGGGAGGGACGAAGCGTTTCTTTCGCGGCACCACCACCTCCATCGCGACATGGCTGCTGTCACCCAAGGTCTGGATCCAAGACTCCATCTCCGGGTCGAGTGCTTCTACCCATGCCCACGAAGCGACTGCTTGACCTGAAACCCTAAATCCTCATCTCTCTCTCCATTGGTTTTGAGTTTTTCTGGCGATGGTCCGATGGAACTGCTGCTGGTGCTGCTCCTTTTTATCTCCATGGCCTAACAGTCCTTGGGAGGAAGACGAGGAGAGAAATTAATCTGGACAGTTATAGCGAGGAGGGAGGGAGACGATGGGGTGGAGAGGAAATTGCTCGGCAGTTAATCAAGTACGGTAATTAAGTGGAGTAAATACTCTGGACTTGTATTTCCTAAAAATCTGAAAAACTCTTTGGACTTAAAATCCCGAACCGAGGGAGTACACAAGTATACTTATATTTTAGTCCTTCAAATTTTTGTTGGGCACCGGTCTCACAACATGGGGCATTGGTTTCCAAAGTATTGGTTTGGGCACCGATTTTTGCATACGTTGTGCCTTACGAGGCTGCCAAAGTCCATCTTGCCTCTATTGGTGTCCTGTGTACACGAGCATCAGAGGCTGCAATGTCTGTATTGTCTAGCTCCCAGCGATGGAATCTGCTATGATTTTTGCTGGGATTTTTCATGTATGTCTGTTGAGAAACAAGGGATTCGACCTGTGGAGAAGGGGCCAATTTCCCCAATGCGGTGCTCAAATTTGTGAGCAGACATTCAGTTCTTTGTGCTGTAGAAATCAGCAGACCTTGATGGAGTCTAAGGGATTCGTGCTCGTACTGTAGCTTGGAAGAACCTCTGTTACGTGCTGTTGTCTGGCTTAAATTCGGTAATACGTCCTCTTCCGCTGCTGAATGTTAGAAAAGTTGTTACTCAATTTTACGAGTTTTCTGCGCAGCTCTTTAGTTTTGTTTGTTGTTTTGGTCAATTGTTCAGTCAGCACTTTGTACCGTCAGCTGGTATGAGGAGTTACCTACGCGGGTTCATTCCATCCATGGTACTCTGCAACTTTCTTCTATTAGCTTGCTCTGCTTGTGATTTTGTCAATACATTTAGCTCGGTGCTTTGTGACTGAATTTGAGTTTAGAATTCATATGAACCAGGTACTCATGAAATTTACAAGAGTAATATGTAATATTTTTTAATCTTAACTATTTACATGCACATCATAAGTGATGCCCTCATCACGGACCATCGAGAGAAAAAATTAATATAAAAAAATCATGGATGGACTGTTATGTTATATCGATGTGGCAATTACAAAGTTTAATAAAAGATACATCAGTGAAATATATAGTTCGAGACTTAGAGAGTCCACACCAAATTAGTACAGTGGATGTTTTCTAGAGAACATGTATATGTAGATATATAAAAATTTCCGTTGTTCGATGCTATGGTAGACACAAATTGGGGGAGACCAAATTAAGACTATGGTTACGGTGGTTCCTCGATGTTTGGACAAATTTTAATTGCATGAGAACGGTTTTAGTACGGTACAAAAATTATGAGCGGTACATTTAAACGTCATATCAAAATATTCAATTTTAAACAATCAGTAGTAACACATGGAGAAATCTCCGATTTTCTATAACATTGCATAGAATATGTCGAACACACTAGGTAGGAAGTAAAAAAGTGAACTTTATCCCTATGGGGTAGAGATGCTTATACTATAATAAATTCAATAACTTGCAGACATGTCTATAGACTGATTTATCATTCTGCGGCAACGCATGATATTTTCTATGTATTATGAAGTACAAGTTCTTTGAAGTATAAGATCTAAATTTGTTAGACCATGACAACGTATGGGCATTTAGCTAGTAACCATGTATTCTTAAAGATCAATGCTTGTATTTCTTCTATATCAGGTCCTGCACCACACTATATCTTGATGCATTATCAAGCACATTATCATATAAAAAATTAAAAATTATGTATTTCACATCATAGATAATCATTGCATAACAAACAATTCAAAGAGTCATTATCATTTACCAAGCATGAACATCAACATGAATTTTTAATTCAAATTTCTTTGGATACAACAATCTAACAAACATCAATAGATTTTTTTGAATCTATGTCTAGGTTGAAAATTAATTTGAAAAATGTGAGGTCCTAATGGTGATGGATGATGATGATAAACCATGGGCTTGTTTGTAGCGGAAAATGCACAGTGGCCGAGAAGGGTTTGTGTGTGTGTGGGGGGGGGGGGGGGTGGGGTAGGGGGAGTTGATAGCTGAATGAGAGGTGCTCTTTCCCTGGGTGGCAGGCACATTGGGACCACTTCTTGTATCTCTAGTGTAGTTATCTATCCTATGTCCTCCTTCTACATAAAACTAATATGGAGGAAGTGAAGAAACCCACTAGATCTTTTTTTTGGATGGAGAGCTAGGAAAAGAAGATATCATTTAGTGAAATAGAAACTTGTGTGTAAACCCAGAAAGAAAGGTGGGATAGGGATAAAAGACATCAGAATTTTTAACATCAGTCTCCTTTGCAAATGGTGGCGGAGATTGGAGGCTGAGGATGGACCCTGCCAGGTGTTTGTTAGATGAAAATATTTCATAAATGGTGGCATTTTCCTTGTGCAAAAGAAGCAAAGGATTCAGTATGCTGGACTGGTCTATTGAAACCAAAAAGCTTATATTTGGCTGGGAGAAAATGGTAGTAGGGGATGGGAAGAGAACTGACTTTTGGGGTGATGTTTGGTGTTTAGATACCCATTTGAAAGACAAGTTCCCTGATATGTATGATATTTGCATTGATCAAGTAATATTACTTGTTGTGATTACTAACATAGGATGTCACTGCAATTTCAGAAGATGGCTTTACCCAGAACAACAGGTGCAATTCAAAGAGTTGTAGATGATTCTACAAAGTGTTTCACTGAATGCTGAAACTAACAGGCCACAATGGTTCTTGACAAATGTCAGGCCAGTGGCAACCAGGGTACCATGGCCCATTTGCTACTGGGCCCTGATAGCAGAGTAGCTACAACACCATGGAAGGACCCCTCACGAAGCCCGACGCTTCATGAGAAGCGACCCTCGTGGAGCCTCAAGGGGCATCCCCTTCGGGAGGCTCCCTCGCAAAACAACACCTCTTGAACCCTTCACGATGAAAGCACACCCTCGGAAGCTCACCAACACCACAACACCTAAGTCCTGGACGCCGTGCAGGACCAGACAGGGGATGCAGATGAAGATACGGATGGACACAGCTGGCATAGCTGTCCAGGCTTACCTCCTTTGCACAAGGAACGCATCTTCCCCTTCCGCAAGAAAGGAGTGGCCGACAGCCGCTGCCACCAAGGGGGACCACCCCTCTCTGGTGTATGAAGAACATGAAGGGCACAAAGAGGAGGACGTCAGTGGCGTGATCAATGGCACCCTGCCATGGACTGTGCCTATGGTCAAAAGTAGCTTTAGCCTACCTGCCCACTCTCTTTTCACCATGTGGCAACCCTTCTCGCCAAGATAATTCGGGAAGAGGACCGACGCGCCTATAGGAGGGGCAGTGCGGAAACCTAGAGAAGGATCCAATTCGTCTTCTACCTCAGGAACCCTAGCTTCATCTTCTAGCTAGGAACCCTATATCTGATCGCCTGATCACCACCTTGTACTATAAACCTCGCCAAGCAGTATGAGCAATCTAGACATGTAGGAGTAGGGTTTTACACTGGACAGTGGCCAGATTGACTTGCAGGGAGCGCGCTCATCGTTGGGATGCCCTCACCGCCGCTTCTCGCAAGGAGCTGAACCCCAACAACAACCCTCGACGCGCCTGAAAGGGCATGTATGCCCCATGTGTTGTTTTGGTAATTAATGACAATCTCTATGGAATAATGTGTAAATTAAGTTTTCACTTATAGGTTTTTCCATTGGCATCCCTTGAGCCATGTGTTGGTCTTGAAGTTTAAAGATGAAGATGTTTGAAGGTTGATCAAGACAAGTGCAAAGAGTTGCATCAAGATGGAACAACCTCAAGAAGGAGTGAAGAAGGGAAGCTCAAGATGCACCATCTCTATAAGATCTCATGCTTGAAGCTTCCCATCCTCGGTGTTCATAGAGTTATGAAGACAAGTTCAAAGAAGAGGTTTCCCCATGGAGTATGGGGAGCAATTTGCAAGTCTTCATCAAGAAAGAGCGAGCAAGAGAAATGAATAAAGGTGTTCCATCTTGAGAAGGACAAGACGGTCTACATCAAGCTCAAGTGTAATTATCAAGACAAAGGTATGATCTTGATAGGGCTTCTCTTTTGCCGATCTCATGTTGTTTGTTGAGAGACCGGGTTTAGGTTAGATAGCCATACTATCAAGAGGGTTCACAAGCGAGTGACTCAATTGCATCTTTTGGAGAGAGCTCAAACCTTTGCATACATAACATCATATTTCTTGGTTGTTATTTGGATCTTGTCCATGAGAGGATCTAGAGCTTGTGGTCATCATCATAACAAGCTCAAGTTCATCAAATAAGGATTTGCCTTGCATATCTTAGTGCAGTTTTTGATCTTGCGAGTTTTCTGGCTCCACACCTTGGGAGATATATCACATATATATATTCATGGTATTTTCTCCCTAGGTGATACCGATAGTTCCAACTAAATTGGTTTCATATCGTTTGGAGTTCCGATGCGAAAGTTATTGCAGTTTTGGTTTCTGGAATTTCCTTGGGCGGAAGTTCCGGCCTGCCACTGGTAGTACCACTAGGGCATTTTGCCGCCTACTACCGGTGGAAGTTCCGGGGGTTCTTCCACTCATCTTGAGTTTGGCTGTTTTATTCTATTTGTCGGAACTTTGATCGGAAGTAAAGGCGGTAGCACCGTCCATGGGCGGAAGTACCGGCCAAGTGCCGAAAGTACCGCCCGGGCAGAATTTCTGCCGGTAGTACCGGCTAAAGTATTGGGGATACTTCGGCTCATCCTGATTTTCATATTAGTAACCTCTCTGTTTATGAGTGTTATTTTCTCAAAACTTTGGTCAGATTTTGCGGCGGTAGTACAGGCCAGGCTCGTTTTTCTGTCTTTCATCTCAATGTTTTCTGACCGCTGAAAGGGTGTCGGTGGTAGTACCGCCCACCCAGCGGTACTACCGGCCATGCACTAATCTGAACTTAACAGTCAGATCTGGGAGCCCTTTAAAAGGGGCCCCTATTCCCCTTCATGGGTACTAGCTATTTTCTTGGTTCTTGCCTTTCTCTCTCTCCTCCATTGTTAACCTTGAAGAGCTTGACCTCTCCCTTTCCCCCTTATGATTCTTGCATCTTTTAGAGAGTTTTGAGAGAGGAGATCTAGATCTACAACCCCCCAAATGAAATTCCTTCTTTGTGAAGGAATCCTTGGGATCTAGATCTTGGAGAGTTTTATGTTCTACTCTTGTGTTCTTCCTCCCTTATTCCCCCAAAAACTTTTGTAGCTTTGTTGGAATTTGGGAGTGAAGGACTTCCCCTTGCATTTGTGGCATATGTTTGAGTTCTCCATGGGGATTCAGCAAGTTCAAGCTCGTGGGCTTGTTACTCTTGGGTTTCAAGGTGGCAATGGGGCCGGGTATGGCCGAGTATGGCTCCACCATACCTGCCCTGATCCCCACGAATCCCCGTACCCGCGAATCCCCATGAAGCTATCGGGGGGCAAAATATCCCCATCCCCGCGAAGGACGGGTACCCGATCCCGCCGGGGTCTCCACGAGGACCTTGCCACTGATATCGAGGCAGAAAGATGGAGGAGGAAGCCGATGAGCTAACACGGGAGGACACTAGGAACAAGGTGGCAATGAGCTAATGTAGGTGGGCGGATGTAGAGAACAACGTCTTCGATCTGAATCTGATGCAGGTGAGCAAATGCAGGAGCATGCCGGCTGTGAGCTCATCCCGCTCTTGTGGCCAGCGACGAGCTCCTCCTGGCAGTTGGCAAACTGGTGGCTCGGGCGTACTGGCAATGAGAGGAACGAATGAGGGTGACGAGGGGAATGAACAAACGAACTGGGCTACTGGCATTAGGGATTTTTATCTACATATGTTGTTTTATTAGACTGCCAGGTGGGTCTAGAGTATCTAAGGAGTCCTCGTGGAGGGAATTCCCCCCATCCATGCCCCTCCAGCTTATCGGGTACCCGCCCTGTCATCCCCGTGGAGGTGATTTCCCCCGTCCCCGCTTCTTATCGGGTATTTCCCCACGGGTACCTGTCCCCACGGGGAAAACTTCCATCTTGACTTGGGTTCTTGGAACCCTAGACGGTTGTGTGGTTGGTGTGTTGATTTCTTGAGGCCTCCATTGTGGAGTGGCCTCAATCTTGTGGCCTTGTGGCCTTTTGTGTCTTTGTTGCCTTTTATGGCTTTGTTTTTGGGAGCCTCCAATTGAGTTGTGGAGATATCCCCATCCTTGTACGGGTTTGGTGACCGGTCTCAAGTGTCCCTTAGTGGATCGTGAGTAGGCCTTTGTGGTGAGCTCATGGGAGTATAGGGTGAGCCTGTTGTGGCGTTGGTGAGTTGCATGACTTAGCATCCGGTGTGAGGCCTTGTGTGGCATTGGGTGAGCATCGAGCCACCACACCTCGAGGTGAGCCACTTGTGGCATTCGGAGAGCATTGCACCATCGCACCTCTCCAACGGAGATGTAGCTTCTTTGGAAGTGAATATCAGGCCAAAAATCTTTGTCTCCGCGTCCATTGGTCATCTCTCAGCCGAGCCCTTTACTTATGAATTTTACATTGTGATAGCCATCGTGCTTGAAGTATTTAATCTTGCTATCACCTTGTTGCTTATTTTTATTAGCATAGGTTGTTGGTGCACTTAGTTGAACCTAGTGGTTAGGTTTTGTGCTCAATAAATTAAACATTAGTTTTTTTATTCCATATTTATTAGAGCGTAAATCGTAATAATTTTAAAAGCCTATTCACCCCCTCTAGGAGACGTCCATTGCACTTTCAGTGCCAACGACGATCCTTCCCACCAGGAGTGTGGGGCGGGAGACGACGATTCAAACTCCTCCGTGCCCACAGGACAGTCAAAGCGCACCCACACCCTCACCACGTCCGTCTCCAAGAGTGGGCACTGATACGTCGTAAACGTATCTATAATTTTTGATGCTCCATGCTTGTTTTGTATCAACTATCTTATGTTTTGTCTACACTTTGAGGCATTTTTATACATTTTCTAGAACTAACCTATTGACAAGATGTCGCAGTGCCAGTTGCATGTTTTCTGCTGTTTTTGGTTTCAGAAAATCTAGTAAAGAAATATTCTCGGAATTAGACAGAACAAAATCCAAAGTCAATATTTTATCAGATCAAACACGGAGTCTAGAGGGGGGACGAAGAGGCACCATAGGGAGACCACACGACCCCCTGGCACGGGTCCACCCTAGGACACGCCAGGGCATGGTGTGGGCCTCCTGGCCCTCAACCGACCTCGGCCCTTCGCCTATATAAACACCCCGAGGCAGAAACCCTAAGCACCCGATCAGAAATCCACAAAAGAGTCTGTAGCCACCGCCACCATCGTCCCTAGATCAGGGGATCTAAATCTCTTCCCGGCACCCTGCCGGAGGGAGATATCATCCCGGAGGCCTTCTTCATCACCATGCCAGCCTCCGGAGTGATGCGTGAGTAGTTCACCCTTGGACTACACGTCCATACAGTAGCTAGATGGTTGTTTCTCCTCTTTTGTGCTATCATGTTTAGATCTTGTGAGCTCCATTCATGATCACGATCATCCATTCGTAATGCTACATGTTGTGTTTGCGGGGATCCGATGGATATTGAGTCCTATGTCAGATTGATTATTGATTCTATCATGTCTATGTTATTTGTGATCTTGCATGCTCTCCGTTGCTAGTAGATACTTTGGCCAAGTAAATGCTTGTAACCCCAAGAGGGAGTATTTAAGCTCAATAGTAGGTTCATGCCTCTAGTAACCTGGGGAAGTGACAGAAATCTCTAAGGTTGTAGATGTTCTGTTGCTACTAGGGATAAAACAACAATCCTTTGTCCAAGGGCAATTGTATTGTTTACTTTACACACTTTGTTTAATGCAATTATCTATTTCTTGCAACTTAATACTGGAAGGGGTTCGGATGATAACCTGAATGTGGATTATTAGTCATAGATGTAGTTGGATTACGGTGTATGTATCATGTTGTAATGCCCAAACAAATCTCGTAGAGATCAAGATGTCTAGTATATGCATTGTTATGCATTCTTAATCTGTCAATTGCCCCGCTGTAATTTGTTCACCTAGCTTGTTATTTATCTTATGGAGAACACCTCTAGTGAACGTGGACCCCGGTCCATTCCTTACCATCGATATACCATATATTGTTAACCGTTTACTGTTTACTTTCCGCAATTACTATCTTCCATACTATACGTTTAATCCTTTGTTTTCAGCAAACCGGTGAGATTGACAACCTTAATGTAAGTTGGGGCAAAGTATTGGGTTTATGTTGTGCAGGTTCCAAGTTGCTAGCAACACCTTGGAGTTGTTACCTTACTCCTACTGGTTCGATAACCCTAGTTTCATGACTGAGGGAAACTTGCTGCTATGATCATCATACCTTCCTCTTGGGGTTCCCAACGAGCTCTACATATCTTAGTCATCAAGCACTTTTCTGGTGCTGTTGCCGAGGAAATAAGGACAACTTCAATCTCTTCCTCCCCGTCAATCAGTTTTCAGGGAGAAAGAAGATTCCTGCAAGGGGAGTCTCTCACAACCAATCTCTTTACTTTGTTTTTGTTTTGCTTGTTTATTTTTATCAAAAATACAAAAAAATAGTTGTACTAGTTTGTTTCTTTTTATCAAAAACACAAAAAAATAGTTTCTACTTCAGTTTTTATTTCTGTTGTCTTGCTTTAATCCTACAAAAATGAATACTCCTGAAAACACTAAGTTGTGTGACTTCACTAGCACAAACACAATGATTTTATGTGTACGCCTATTGCTCCACCTGTTCCTGGAGCTACTTTCTTTGAAATTAAACCTGCTTTGCTTAATCTTGTTATGAATGAGGAATTTTCTGGTGCTAGTTCTGATGATGCTGCTTCTCACCTTAATAATTTTGTTGAACTTTGTGAGATGCAAAAAAATAAGGATGTAGATGGAGATATTATTAAGCTTAAATTGTTCCCTTTATCTTCGAGAGGAAGAGCTAAAGAATGGTTGCTATCTTTGCCTAGAAAAAGTATTGATTCTTGGATTATTTGCAAAGATGATTTTATTAGAAAATATTACCCTCCTACTAAGATTATATCTATGAGAAGTGAAATTATGAAATTTAAATTTTTTGATAATGAACATGTTGCTCAAGCTTGGGAAATAATGAAATCTTTGGTAAAGAATTGCCCTACTCATGGACTGACTGCTTGGATGATTATCCAAACCTTTTATGCACGACTAGATTTTTCTTCAAGAAATCTGTTAGATTCTGCTGCTGGAGGTACCTTTATGACCATTACTTTGGGTGTTGCAACAAATCTCCTTGATAATATGATGGTTAATTATTCTGAATGGCACAATGAGAGAGCTCCACAAGGTAAGAACGTAAATTCTGTTGAAGAAACCTCCTCCTTGAGTGATAAAATTGATGTTATTATGTCTATGCTTGTTAATGGAATAGCTCATATTGATCCAAATAAAGTTCCTTTAGCCTCTTTGGTTGCTCAAGAAGAGCAAGTTGATGTGAACTTCATTAGAAATAACAATTTTAGCAACAATGCCTATAGGAATAATTTTGGTAATAATAATTATAGGCCATATCCTAATAATGGTAATGCTTATGGAAATTCCTACAACAACAATAGAAGTGCACCATCTGAACTTGAAGTCATGCTTAAAGATTTTATTAGTAAACAAACTGCCTTCAATAAAACTGTTGAGGAAAAGCTTTCGAATGCTGAAAAAAGTATTTCATCTTTGTCTAAAGCATAATCTTCTTTGATTAATAAAATGCCTTGGAACTATGGAGAATCCCTTTGCTGCTACCAATGCCATACAAGTTAGAATTGATGAAAATATTAGAATGTTAGCTGAACTGCATGCTAGGTGGGAAAGAGAAGATGAAATTTCTATAAATAATAGTATGACTAAATTTTTTACTATTACCACTACTAGTAATGTTGATGCTAGCAAAACACCTAAACTCCCCATTCCTTTTTCCAATAAAAATGCTGAAATTCTTCGAAATATGGGAAACAATAATTCTACTACCTTGGATACTAATTTTGATTTTGATCTTGATGGCTGCAATATTTCTGAAGTAATTATGTTCTGACAAAATCTTGCTAGAAGTCCTAATGCTAGTGCTATGAATATGGCTTTTACAAAACATATTACAAATGCTCTCATGAAAATTAAAGAAGAAAAATGAAACATAAAGCTTCTATTACGAGGAAATTAGGAGATGGTTGGGAACCCATCATTAATATAAAAGTGAATGATTTTGATCTTAAAGCTTTATGTGACCTTGGTGCTAGTGTCTCTATTATGCCTAGAAAATTTTATGAAATGCTTGATTTGCCACCATTGGAAGATTGTTATTTGGATGTCCATCTTGATGATAATGCTAAAAGGAAACTTATGGGGAGTATTAATGTTGTTCTTATTATGGTTAACAATACCTTTTTCCCCGTTGATTTCTATGTTTTGGATGTTGAATGCAATTCTTCTTGTCCTATTATTTTGGGAAGACCTTTTCTTAGAACTGTTGGTGCCATTATTGATATGAAGGAAGGCACCATTAAATATCAATTCCCACTCAAGAAAGGTATAGAAGACTTACCTAGAAAGAGAGAGAAGATACCTTCTTCTCCTATTAAAACAAAATTTGATGTTAATGCTTCTTCATTCGAAAATACTTGATTATTGCTTCCTATGCCTAGCTGAAAGGCGTTAAAGAAAAGCACTATTGGAAGATAACCCAAATTATTTTTATTTTCAGTAAGTTTTTCCTTTGTTGAGCCTTGGAAGTTATTGCCTCTGTAATAACCTCTCCTTATCCTTTTTGTGTGATTTTTGTGCCAAGAATAACCTCTAATGAGAGGGAAGTAAGATTTGGGGAAGTTGCTGTTCCGAAACAGATTTTTGTGCTTTACTGTAAACAATCGTGAAAAATCCTAGTACGTCGGATTGAGCTGTAATTTTCTGTGATTATGCCCGAGGTTATTATCTAACTTTCTTTAGTTTATCACTTTTTTATTTGAGCAACAGAAGGTCTTCGACAAAATCGGTTTCTACCTGCTGGTCTGTTTTTACAGATTTCTGCCATTATTTGCATTTGCCTCTTAATCGGTTTCTTTTGAGTTCTCTTTGATCACTTGAGCTTTTAAAAGGAATTGATACAGTAGCTTGTGTTTTAATGGAAGTTTTACTTGTGTTGAAACTAAATCCAAAGGCTTATTAACTTGAATACACTAATGTTGCTAATGAAGAATTGTGTGAAGTTTTGTATGATGGAAATTTTCAAGTGTAAGGAAAGAACGATGTGATGAGATGAAGTATGGACAAAAGCTCAAGCTTGGGGATGACACCCATGTAACCCCAAGAAATATTCAAGATGTACAAGCGTCAAATCTTGGGGATGCCCAAGGCATCCCCTTCTTCATCAATAAAAATCTCAGGTTTTCTTTCTAGACACTTTATTTTTATTGCTTCATGCACTATTGTGTTGTTCCTGGAGCGTCTTTGTTTTTGTTTTTAGTTTTATTTTGTTTGGTTTGCTGCAATAAATTATTTGGACCCCCGCATTCTTCTTTTGTTTCAAATAAGTCGATTGGTGTTGGAAAAGAGTGGAAAGTTTCATGCTTATGTTGGTACAAAAGGAGCTTCTTTTTGACTGTGGCCTAGACTTTATCATGTCATGTTAGATGTTGCTTTGACCCTATGCTTAGTGATTATTGCTGTATCATGATTTGTTCCAAACAATTAAGATTGCTTAATGTGCCTTGAAAGAATCATGCATTGTTTTAGCATACAAAAGCATAATATTGTGGTATTCTCCTTTGATGCTTTATTTGGGTTGACTTGGCACATGCTTGCACCATGTTAAGACTATAAACCAGTCACCTTAGCCTCTATGATAATTTAGTTTTTGACTTGTCATATCACTTTATGCTTTAATTAATAATGTTTTGTCGCTTTGCATGATTATGGCCATTATTGCTCTCTTAGTTGGTCGCTCCCAGTCTTTTGCTAGCCTCCACTTGTACTGAGTATGAGCTCTACTCGTGCATCCAACTCCCAAGAAATCAAGTTATTCCAAAGAGTCCTCTATAAATTCCTATGCATGGTGTGTTACACCATTCCAAGTATATTCATGTGCTTATCTATCTTCCAAATTAAACTTGTTATGTGAAAATTAGTGGTTAAAGCTCTCACAAACTTGATGGCACACTTTACTTTCTTGCACTTAATAAAATTGAACTATTGTGCCCATCTATGTTGCTTATATGCATACAAATTATAAGTTGGGAGTTAGCAGAACCATGCTGTCATGGGGAACGCTTTCAACACTTGTACATATCTATCCAGTTGATATCATGATCTTTTGTTTATGGATGTTGGCGGTGTGAAATAAAAGGGGAGCTTGTAAGTCCATGGAGTATTATATATGTGTTATAGAAATGCCTGGGCGGCTAGCCTAAGCCATGCCTAATCATGGTGGAAACTTGCAGCATAACCTTAGTGAGCAATCCAGGAAGCATCTTCAGAAATAAATATAGAAAAAAAAGAGAAAATAAAAAAGCACCATGCTCATGGTAAATAAAAAGATCGCTGAGATGCTCATTGTCTGTTGCCTTGTCATTTGATATGGCATAGCTCCTGTGTCATGGGGCAAGGGGTACCCCGTTGGCGATTCTCTATGATACGCATATACTTACAGTGACAAGAACTTGCTTGTGACTAAAGTTGAGTAGCATGAGGAACGACCCTCGTACTTAAGGGACATGAGATTTTCAACTTATGATCTGTCAAGCATATAATTCATATTTGTCTCACTTTAACCTTAATCACTTCAAGATTCTCATGATAGGGGCAATGAGAGGTCAAAGCTAATAAGTACCATAATTTTTGGAAGCTCTTTATGAAACTTGAAGTCCCTGCTTCCCTTTGTGAAGGGCCTTTCTTTTTTACTTTTATGTTGAGTCTCCACTTTCTATCTTTATGCACCAATTAAGAGAGCATAGTTGTCATTCTTAGTTCACTGTGCATTGTCCCAAAACTTATTGATTGATTCATAATCATGGTATTGCTTGTTCTTAAATTATTTGTATCTAGTCACCCTTATGAACTTTGAAGGTGTCCTATGCATTTATGTTTTGCTATTCCATGAGGGACAAGCTGAATACCGCTCATGCTATGTTTTCTATATATGAAACAAACAAATGTCTTTCAATGCATTGTTATTCATGATCTTTTTTTGTACCTTTTCATGTTACAACTTAGTTGCTTTGTCTTATTGTTAGAACTACATCTTTCATGCTCATGTTTAGAGTACTTTGATCACAGCTATCAATGATTTGCATTACCTTGATCAATATTGTGATAGTGCATGTCACCTAAAAAATTATTCTTTTTATCACTTACCTACTCGAGGACGAGGATGACTTAAGCTTGGGGATGCTTGATATGTTGTAAACGTATCTATAAATTTTGATGCTCCATGCTTGTTTTGTATCAACTATCTTATGTTTTGTCTACACTTTGAGGCATTTTTATACATTTTCTGGAACTAGCCTATTGACAAGATGATGCAGTGCCAGTTGCCTGTTTTCTGCTGTTTTTGGTTTCAGAAAATCTAGCAAAGAAATATTCTCGGAATTGGACAGAACAAAAGCCACACTCAATATTTTACCGGAGCAAAGACGGAGTCCAGAGGGGGACGAAGAGGCGCCACAGGGCGGCCCCACCATCCCCTGGCGTGGGTCCACCCTAGGCTGCGCCAGGGAATGGTGTGGGCCCCCTGGCCCTCAATCGACGTCGCCCCTTCGCCTATATAAACACCCCGAAGCAGAAACCCTAAGAACCCCATCAGAAATCCATGAAAGAGTCTGTATCCGTCGCCACCATCGTCCCTAGATCAGGGGGATATGAAGCTCTTCCCGACACCCTGTCGGATGGGAGAGATCATCCCAGAGGCTTTCTTCATCACCATGCCAGCCTCCGGAGTGATGCGTGAGTAGTTCACCCTTGGACTACGGGTCCATACAGTATCTATATGGTTGTTTATCCTCTTTTGTGCTATCATGTTTAGATATTGTGAGCTCCGTTCATGATCAAGATCATCTATTTGTAATGCTACATGTTGTGTTTGCGGGGATCCGATGGATATTGAGTACTATGTCAGATTGATTATTGATTCTATCATGTCTATGTTATTTGTGATCTTGCATGCTCTCCGTTGCTAGTAGATACTTTGGCCAAGTAAATGCTTGTAATTCCAAGAGGGAGTATTTATGCTCGATAGAAGGTTCATGCCTCTAGTAATCTGGGGAAGTGACAGAAATCTCTAAGGTTGTAGATGTGCAGTTTCTACTAGGGAGAAAACAACAATCCTTTGTCCAAGGGCAACTGTACTGTTTACTTTACACACTTTGTTTAATGCAATTATCTATTTCTTGCAACTTAATACTGGAAGGGGTTCGGATGATAACCTGAATGTGGATTATTAGTCATAGATGTAGTTGGATTACGGTCTATATATCATGTTGTAATGCCCAAACAAATCTCGTAGATATCAAGATGTCTAGTATATGCATTGTTATGCATTCTTAATCTGTCAATTGCCCTACTGTAATTTGTTCACCTAGCTTGTTATTTATCTTATGGAGAACACCTCTAGTGAACTGTGGACCCCGGTCCATTCCTTACCATTGATATACCATATATTGTTTACCGTTTACTGTTTACTTTCAGCAATTACTATCTTCCATACTATACGTTTAATCCTTTGTTTTCAGCAAACCGGTGAGATTGACAACCTTAATGTAAGTTGGGGCAAAGTATTGGGTTTATGTTGTGCAGGTTCCAAGTTGCTAGCAACACCTTGGAGTTGTTTCCTTACTCCTATTTGTTCGATAACCATGGTTTCATAACTAAGGGAAACTTGCTGATGTGCTCATCATACCTTCCTCTTGGGGTTCCCAACGAGCTCTACATATCCGAGCCATCAGGCGCCACAATAACCCACACTGGAGGCCGTGCTTCTTATGGTGCAGGAGTTTCATACATGCCCTCTGTCTATAAAATCCACTCGCGCATACTGTCGTTCTAGCACCGCTGTTCTCACACTGCCTCCCATCCCCTCGCACTTCATGTCACCGACAATGGAATACAACCATGAGGCTGGTGACTCCGACAAGGGAAAAGCGATCATGGAGGATGCCCCTTGCACAAGCAATCTCATCAAGAGGAGGTGGTGGTGCTATATGAGAACATCCTCCTGGTTCTGCTAGACAACTGCCTGCCACATAGGTGGTGAAGGGAATATGACTGAGAGGCAATAAAAAAGTGGTTATTATCTTATTCCTTGTTTATGATAAATGTTTATTTCTCATGCTATAATTGTGTTAATAATCAATACATGTGTGATTAATAAACAAAGAAAGAGTTTCTAGTTATGCCTCTCATATAAACTAGCTTGTTGATTAACAAGATGATCAAGGTTTCCTGATCATGGACATTGGATGTTGTTAATAACGAGGTCACGACATTGGTGGAATCATGTGATGAGCATTCATCCAAAGTATATTAATACGATCAAAGTCATTATGTTTAAATTACTATAACATGATACAAATTAACTTTATTCCTTAGACCATGAGATCATGTTAATCACTGACACCGGAAGAGTAGCTTGATAATATCAAACGTCACACCATAACAGGGTGACTATAAAGGTGGGTTCAGATACTCCGATAGTGTTATGTAGAGGCTCATGTATCAAGAGTGGGATTTTTCCATCCCGATAACAAAGAGATATACTCTGTACCCTCTCGGTGATATCACATTGACATAACTTGCAAGCAAGTGATATGATCACTAGAATGTTATATCATGGGAATGAGAAAAGAGTACATGTCAGTAACAAGATCAAACTAGGTATGGAGATATTGATGATCGAATCTCGGACATGTAATATATCATGAGACAAGGGATTTAGTTACAACGTTAAAGGTTCACACAATCACAAGAGTCATTGTTGAATGTGTGGTAGTCAGTACAGATCTCCAAGTCTCGCTACTGATTATTGATCGGAGAGGGGTCTCGATCATCTGTGCATTATTTGCAAACCGTAGGGTGACTACTCAAGGGATACCAACACCATTTTGAGAAAATAATATACTAGAGAAAGAATATCAAAGCGCTAGAATTATTTCAATGGACACCGGAATTGTTTTGGGTGAAATTGCTGAAATTGGTTCTGCATGTGATATTGAAATGTTGCAAGGGGTTTTATGTGAATTTTTTTTAATTAAAGTAATTAAAAATTCTGCATAAAATAAATAAAATAGTTTTATTAATTGATAGATACATTAATTTTGGTGGAAAATTAATGCATGTGAGTGGACATGTGAGTGGAGGTGTGTTTATATGAGTGGGAGCTCCACCCACATGAAGGAGGAAGAGATGGGCACACCCACCATGGCCACCACACCATGGACTTGGGGCTGCCCCCTCACTTATAAAAGGCACCCCTCCCTCCATCTCACACACCTCCCGGTGAAGGATCTCTCCCCCTCTAGAATATTCCCCATGGCCTCGGACTAGTGAGGTACATGTTCCCGGTGGCTTTTTCTAGAAGGATTTGTTGCTTCCACTGCTTCGTTGGAGTGAGGACTCAGAGGTTGTCGGGGTACCAGACATGTGTGCGATCATGGATGCACCATTGCTTTGCGGTGCTAGACTTGATGGTGCTGGACCTGCCGGACTTCATCACAATCTTGAGATCGGCAAGTGAACGACTACATCATCCACAAGAACCAATCTCGTAACGCTCTGTCAGTCTTCGAGGGTAAGTTCTCTATGGATGTATATCCACCCGTTGCTTGTATCTATATAGATATATCTTGGTGTTTAGTTGTTCATATCGTAGGAAAAATATTGTTTTCCATGTTGTGAACCCAATAGTGGTATCAGAGCCAAATCTATGCGTAGATAATTATACAGGTAGAACACATATGAGTATGTGGGTGCTGATGATCATATTATTGCATCCTCTTATGTACTTTGGATATTAGTGGCATAGTGGGATGGAGCGACCTGGACTAACTTTACATGTCATTGCACATGAGACATGTACCACGCTTGACATGCAACTAGTTTTGCATAAGTGGATAACGGGTGTCTGTCTCTCCCACTATAGTTAATATCTGATTTACAACAGGTTGCTAATAATTTGATTTATCATCGTTGTGGTACCATGTTCGTAGGTAAGAACGGTTCTATCTCCGAAATCCCTAAACCACGTAAAATATGCAAAAGATAAAATAGAGGCGTCTAGTTTTATTTTTGCTGGGCAAGTGTCATGATATGGTAATGCTATAATTTAAAGTATGGTTGATACTCCTAGAAATTATAACATACCAAAGTGTAAACACCATAGATCTTAGTTTTACACAAATGGAATGATGGATATCATGACGTGTGCACAAGATAGAGATCAAGTGCAAGATCCATATCATATCACCTTTTGCATATGATGTTTGTTTGCATCTTATTTTTCATGTATGGCGCTTTAGTAGAATTAGAAGATGATCCCTCATTTAAAATATCAAGACAAAAAATGTGTTCTTCCTTCAGTATGCACCATTAAGAAAGTTCGTCGTTTCGAGACACCACATCATGATCGGGTGTGATAGACTCTACGTTCGCATACAATGGGTGTAAGACAGTTTTATACACACGGTACTAAGGCTCTTACTTGGCGATCCTAGCATGTACAGACATGGCCTTGGAACACGAATCGAAAGGTAAAGCATGAGTCATATAGTTGATATGATTTCCATATCGATGCTCGCCTTTGAAGCTGCACCAATTCACGTGATGATCGGTCTTGGTGTAGTGGATATGGTTCATGTAATAACCAAAATGACTCGAGGGATGTTGGTTTTAAGTGGGAATTCAAGTAGTAATATGATTAAAGTTGAACTCAATTTATCATAAATTAAATCAAAGTGAATTTGCATGATTTGTTGTAGTCATTAGCATCCGTTAACTACCTTATGCTTAGTTATAATTGAGATAACAACACTATAGAATTCTAGATTTTTACTTTACAAACTGGTATCGTATTGTTTTGAGTATCAATCTAAGGTTTAAAGTCCTATTGCAAACTTTCAACAAACTCCATTTACTCTATGAAATTTAATAAGTAGTATTAAATCGAGAGTAACAATTCTAGTGTTAGTATCTAAGTATCATGTTTGCGTCCATGATCATTGATATTCAAAAGTTGATTTAGTATCAAGGTTATCTGGGAGCTAAAAGAATTGCTTCAGAAACCATCATGTGTGGAAGGTATTGCGATATGTGAAACAATGTTTTGGTTGCGATATGTAGAGTATAATTTAGCAAATTACATGTTCTTGTATTGTATGCGAATTTGCGAAGGTTGGAGACGCTAGGTATCCTAATATCCCAAAAAGGTTTTGGGAACTAACATTATACTCGTGATTCACCTTTATAAGTTATAGTAGCTTGATCATGAAAGTTTTCATGATAAGGATGAATACAAGACGTAGGTAAAAGGTTTACTACATTAAAATATTACTAAATAATGGATTTTTGAAAGAACGCCAAGCATTTGATGAAGGTGGTCCACTTCAAAGTGCAAGGCCAGAGGTATTAGTATTTGACTATACACTCTTTGTGTCGTGGTGGTGGCACGACAGATGCCATGGGTAAGCTAAAGATGGGGCGAATGTGTACTAGTGGGATCAAGGGAGGGATAGCATAGTGGATCTACACACAAAGAATGCTCAATGGTTTACACTTGATCCTTGATATGTATCTGAAAGAGGAAGAAGATGATAGTTCTGCTCTCTCCCACTCTAGGGTTTCTCTAGTATAAAATGAATCAATCCCCCCACTAGGAGGCCCTGGCTCACCTTATAAAGGGGTGGCCAGGTTACATCTAGGGCTGAGCTGGACAACATATTCCCAGCATATGCTCTTCCCAAAGTGGTAATCCGTCAGGTGTATTTCCCCTGACACCCTTCTATCAACGACAACGGCCTAGAGTCCATGACATGTGATCGTTGGGCTCCGGGACTGTCACCTCCGTGAAATCTCCTCTGTCTCTGTCCCTCTGGCTCTTGTCTGTAGCGCTTGTCACTGCTTGGATTCGTTAGGGAGAGACAGAGGACAGTGTTGACCTTGGGGTTCGCTCTCTCCTTCTCAAGCAAGCCATCTCCTGACTCCGCCTTGTCCAATATGACTCGGCCAAGTTCGTACCTATAGATATAAAGGCGCTAGACTTTGTGCCAACATACCTTATATGTCAGCCGAGTCAAGCCAATGCTGTTTAGCTTTGGGTAATCCGGCCCTTATTCGGACGGCCGTCATGTACCTCGGCCGGGTCATGCTCTGTCCCGATCCGTACCTCAGTGGGATTTACACTTTTACCATAGCTTGACCTACCCGGGGTCATCCCCCCAACATTAGTCCTTGATACGTCCAAAACGTATCTACTTTCTCGAACACTTTGCTATTGTTTCTCCTCTATACTTGTGTGATTTGGATACAACTAACACGGACTGACGCCGTTTTCAGCAGAATTACCTTGGTGTCTTACTTTTGTGCAGAAAATGAACTATTAGGAAAAATCCCGGAAAATATGCCAACAACTATTTCTCACCAGATCCACGAAGCCAGAAGGGGAGACAGAAGGGAGGCCTGGGGGGCCCAGACCCACCCCAGGCGTTGTCCCACTAACCCTGCGCCTGGGAGAGGTTTGGCCACCCCAGGCAGCTTCTCGGCCTCCCTCCGCGCCTATAAGTTGCCTTCTGACATAAAAACAGAGAGGGGTTCGATAGTTTTCTAGAAAGAGTTCCGCTCCGCCGCCGCCACCATAAACCAAGATTCGGATCCAGAAACTCCGTTCTGGCACCCTGCCGGGACGGTAAATTTGGAGAGGATCATCGCCATCGTCATCACCAACGCATCTCCATCAACCACCAATGTTTCCCTCATCCATGAGTAAGTAATCCCCCGCTGTAGGCTTGGGGATGGTAGGGATTGGATGATTTCTATCATGTAATCGAATAAGATCTGTTAGGGGCATAGTTCCTAGTATCTCTATTAGTGCTATTTCACTTTGTTGCAACTTGTTGTGCTTAATGCTTGTCACTAGGGCCCGAGTGCCATGATCTCAGATCTGAACTTATTATTGAATCATTATGATAGTATTGTTTATGATATTATCTGCAAGTTGTGTACACATATCATTGTCCGGATCCAAAGGCCCAAAAGTGACAATAATTGGGACAACCGGAGGGGATGGTTGTGGTGTGAGGATCACATGTGTTCACGGAGTGTTAATTATTTGCTCCGGTGCTCTATTAAAGGAGCACCTCAATTGCCAGTAGTTCCCTAGAGGCCCCGCTGGCATGGGCTGGCTGGACATAAGATGTTGTGCAAGTTCTCATTGCGAGCACGTATGACTATATTTGGAGCACATGCCTAGGATTGTTTAGTATTTGGATACTTGTTATTATTTATCTGCAATGCCCTAGTTCTTGAAGTTACATGTTTAGACTCGTCCATGCAATTCCCGTCCATCCATCCCTATGCCTACCGCACTCGAATCCTACTGGTACTATTACTATTACTACTGTTTCACTGTTGTTGTTGCTGTTGCTACTGATAAAATTCGGTGAGCAAGAACTATTTCCAGGTGCAGCTGAACTGACAACTCAGTTGTTAAGGCTTGCAAGTATTCTTTGGATCCCCTTGTGTTGAATCAATAAATTGGGTAATACTACCCGCAAAGACTGTTGCGATCCCCTATACTTGTGGGTCATCAAGACTATTTTTTGGCGCCGTTGCCGGGGAGCATAGATTTATTTGTAAGTTCACTTGGTTCTATTATTGTTCACTGGTACTCCTTTCATCATGGGGAAGTCTCGTGATGGAAAGTTCCCTATTTTACCATCCACTAAAAGAAGAGGTACAGTCCTAAACACCTCTGTTGCTCTTGATTCACCGTCCGTTATAAGTAAGCTTGTCACACCACCACCACATGCTCATGCTTCACACGCTGCTACTACTGCTGAATCTGAAACTGCTTTTGATACTCAAGATGTTACTTCTACTGTGCTTGATGCGAGTGGTTCTATGGCTAGTCTATGAAATACCGAAACTCCTAGTGAAGACACTGTTACACCTGTTAGCTCACCCGAGTCTAGTGAGAGTTTTGATATTAATGATGGTTACATTGAGCTCACTGATGAATTTGTTGAAGAGTGCCGAAACACACATGGTGCTAGTTCTATTAAGAGTCTCCTTGCTAGACATACTATTATACCTAAGAAGTCCTATGATCCTAAGTTTGCCACCTCTCCCATAGATATTAAAGATAAAGATTATGATTTCTCTCTTGATTTCTCTTATTTAGATATTGTTGAGAAGGAACCTTTTTGTGGTACTAAAAACGAGAGTGTTGTGGCTCATATGAATGAGCTTTCTACTATGAGTGCTTTGTTCTCTGATGATTTTAAAATGCGCAAGTACTTTGTTGCTAAGATCTTCCCTTTTTCACTAAAAGGAGAAGCTAGGGCTTGGTTTAATAGATTACCGCCTGGTTCCATTGATAGCCCTGATTGCTTGATTGCTTCTTTCTTCCATAAATATTTTCCTACCAGTGCTAGACATGCTGCTTTGTAGAGACTTTTTGATTTTAAACAGGAAGAAGAGAAATTGCCTGAGTCATGGAAAAGATTCTGTTCCTTGATTCATTCATATCCTGGATGTCCATTACCTAAGAATGAGTTGCTTGATATTTATTATAATGGACTAACTGATGATTCTAGGACCTACCTAGATAGCTTTGCTGATTGTGTTTTCAAGAAAAGGACTCCTATAGATGCTGAAGAATTAATGAACAAGATAAGCAAGAATTATGATGATTGGACTTCAACTGAGCTGAATACACCTGAGCCTATTACTCCTGAACCAACTGTTCCTGAACCAGTTCCACCACCAACAACAAAGAAGAGAGGAGTTATTGCATTAAATGATGAAGTGATGAAGGAATCTAAAAAGTGTCTAAAAGAGAAAGGTATTAGAGCTGAAGATGTGAAGAATCTACCTCCTATAGAAGAATTATGTAAGCCAATTCCTCACTCATCTACTATTGAGGTACACTCTCTCCAATTTAATGAAGGTGATATTCCTTATGGTAAGCCTCCTGATCAATGCTTAGAGGAACTTGACACATTTATTGTTAAACAAGGTAATTTTAATAAACAAGTTCAGAATCATTTATTGGAAAACTCTAGAGCTATCCATGAGTTGAAAGATATTGTGGAAAGAACTTCTAATGATATTAAAATGTTTTGTAAACACTTTCAAATGGTTCAAACCCAACTTGATCAACTTGCTAAAGTACAAAAGGATATGCTAGTTAATGCTTCAGGAAATAAACATGCTTATGGAATTAGAACTAGGATTGGTGCAGCTACTCAAGATCCTTTATATCCTGAAGGACACCCTAAAAGAATAGAGCAGGATTCCCAACAAGGTGAGGATAGTGGTTGTCCTCGTAAGAGGAAGAAAAAGAAACATAAGAAAGTTGAGGAACCACTTGAACCTGCTGTAGATCCTAATAGTATATCTATCTCTGATGCTGAAACTGAGAGTGGTAATATTGTTGAGTCTCCTGATAAGGAGGAAGTTGAGGAAGAACCTAAGAAGCACACTAAGAACACTAGGTACACAAAGGAAGATTTTATTGCTAATAAACATGGTAAAGAGGGAGAACCTTGGGTGCAAAAACCTATGCCTTTTCCAGGTAAGAAACACAAGTCAAAGGAGGAAGAACACTACAACAAATTTTGTGAGTGGATGAAACCTTTATTCTTGCAAATTCCTTTGACTGATGCTATTAAGTTGCCTCCTTATTCAAAGTATATGAAGGATATTGTCTCTAATAAAAGGAAGATTCCTAATGAGGAGATTTCTACTCTACTTGCTAATTACTCCTTCAATGGTAAGGTTCCAAAGAAACTTGGTGATCCAGGTATACCAATTATTCCTTGCTCCATTAAGAATAATTATGTTAGAACTGCTTTATGTGATATGGGAGCTGGAGTTAGTGTTATGCCTTTTTCTCTCTATAAGAGACTCCAGCTAGAAAAGTTGATACCAACTGATATATCTTTGCAAATGGCTGATAAGTCAACTGCTGTCCCTGTTGGTATATGTGAGGATGTTCCTGTTCAAGTTGCTCATAATAGCATGGTTTTAACTGATTTTGTTGTGGTTGAAATGCCTGAAGATGATAATATGTCTATTATTCTTGGGAGACCTTTTCTTAATACTACAGGTGCTGTCATCAATTGCAATCAAGGAAAAGTAACATTCAATATTAATGACAAAGAGCACACTGTCTATTTCCCCAAGAAGGTTGTTAAGATATATTGCCTGAATTTTATTGAAAATATTGAAGGCATCAAGGTTGGAGAAATATATTGTCCCATTCCACAAGAAAATATTGAAACTATTATGATTGGGACCATTGCTATCAACTATGAGGTAACATAATCACCTTGTGGAATACAAAGTTTTGTCTCATTTAAGATTGTTTTGGTAAGAATACTTGATCAACCTTGTTAACAAAAGGATTTTAATGGACAAAATATTGTTTCCACTATGGTTATACTTGCTTTCTTTTTCCCTTCTCCTTCCTAGTCTTTGCTTTAGCTTTAGTTTTGTTAGTTGTTTGCTTGTTTGAGTTTCTTAGAGCTCATGTAGTTTGGCTTTTGGTTTGCTTTTGCTTCTTCTGAAAAAACTGTTTCTGCAAGAAAATCAATTTTCATACCCTCAAAATTGGCCAAAAATAAAGTTTCCCGAAAAATTCCAGAAAATTCAAAATAATTTTTTCCTCAAAAAAGGGGCAGAGTGGCACCTGAGATGACCCAAGGGGCCACCCCTAGGCCTCACACCCATGGTAGGCGTGACCTACCTAGGGGTGGCGCCTAGGGGGGGTTGGCGCACCTGGGCCCCTCCAGGCTGCCTCCTCAAAGCCACCTTCTTTATCTCTCCTAAAAAACACCGGAAAACTTGCTCAAGCTCGAGTTCTTGATGTTCTTGCTCACGATTTTCGATCTCCTTGTTCAGCCCATCTCAAGTGCTGATTTTTGGAGGGATTGTTCCTTGGTATGTGCCTCCTCCACTTGTCCAATTAGATTTGTGATTGGTAGATTGTATCTTGATTATTTTGCTACTATAGGTGATAGGTTGTTTGAGCTTGCATGCTTGTTCTATGCTTAGAAACTTTGTTTTGATGCATGTGTAGTCCTCTAGCAAGTTCCTATAGTAGTTTCTCATCATTTATCAACTTAGAAATCACTTGGTTTGATGGTTGTCTAAAAATTTCAGTAAAGAGAAGTCATGGACCACCACACCTTTCGTGACATTTTTGAGAGTGATGCACCTAGAAGGGCAAGGCTCCCAAGGTCATCCACCAGCTCCAGACCCTCATACAATGAGGATCTCACCACTCCGCGGTTTGGTGACGAGGGAGATGAAGGGGATGCTCACCCCTCCACCTTTCCTTGTCAAACTTTCTTGCGAGCTACTGGGATTCTTAATGATTTCATGGATTTGATTGGGAGGGATGGTCTAACAAGTTTCATGCAGGATGAGAGTGCACAATATGCTTCACTTACTAAAACATTTGTGGAGAGTTTCTCATTCACGAATAGTTTGTTCAATCCTTCTGTGTCTTTCAGACTTTATAGCAGGGCTCATTCTATGCCTTTGAAGAAATTTTGCAAGGCCCTGGGACTTGGTACAAATGGGTCATCAAAGAAGATTACAGCTCTTCCCGCTGATTTGTTGGAACTATACCGAGGAATAACCAATGATGATGACCGCAGAGCTCAAAGAGGGAAGATAAAGAACATTCAACTTCCAGCCATCAGGTACTTCACCTACTATCTTACCACCAGTGTTCTTGGTAGGAAGAACACTAGTAATATATCCAACTATCAATTGGCCTTTTTAGCTGCTACGCTCTACATTGAGGATAAGTATAATCTTGGTTCCCTCATTGCTCGCCGTTTAGCTGCTAGGGGACCCATTTATGGGGGAATTATTGCTACTCGTATGCTGCTACCTTGGACATTGCTATTGATCCCCATGATACAGTTTTGGCTCCCCAGAGACTTGATCTTGCTGCCATGAAGGCGCACCACTTTGTCACCTCTAGCTCTACTCTTGAGAACTTGGTTTATAGAATGCTGTTTACTGACGGGGAAGAGAGAGAGATCCCTCTACCCCAAACCACTTTGTTCAGTATTTCTCAGGGACCATGGTCATGCTCGAAGGCGGAGATGGATGAGTTGCTGCATTCTCTTAATTTCCACGGGAACTATCAGGGGGGAGCACCCGCATATGACCCCGCTGTACATTACACAGGGGAGGCCTCGAGCTCGTACCAGGACGAGGGAGCTTCCTCGACATACTATGGAGGTGCATCTACTTGGGCACCATGGGATTTGAGCCTCGCTTAAGCCAAAAGCCTAAGCTTGGGGGGAGGTACACCGACGTCACACACTCATATATATATATATCATGATCGGTCGGTTCTTTGTATATCCATTGTTTCGCTTTCTTTTTGGTTCTTGTTGCTTCTTTCTCAAAAACCCAAAAATACCAAACATATTTTCGTTGTTTCTCTTGGCTTGTTTCTTTGTTTCTTTGCTTTGGTTTTCCTTAAAAGAAAAAAACCCAAAAATATTTTGCTTTGTTTGGTTTGCTTTGTTTTTGTTTGGTTTTTCTTTGTTTGATTGTTTCAAAAAATCAAAAACACCAAAAATATTTGTTGTTCTTCTTTGGTTTTGTGAGTTCTTCACAGGGTTCAGCCGTCCTCAGTGGATATTGGTTTTCATGTTAATTATTCAAGTCACACGAGTGAAGGGCAATAATGAAGATTAAAACAACTCGAGGTGTGGTAAGAGGCTGGTAACGAACTCTATTTGTTTCATTTTTGTACATATACTCATCATTGTGAGCATGCTTAGCTTGTTTGTGTAAGGTGTATGTCATTATGGATGCTTAGTAGTTCTTGCGTGTCTATGATTAGCTCCAGCTTGCTAATAGTTTGCAGCATGTCATATGAATGTTTGCTTGCATTGTTTTATTCATACTTTGGTATGACATTGTGGTATCCTCCTCTGACTATTCATGTGAATCGACTTGGCACATGCTCACGCATGCATATGACTAATTAATAGTCAGTAAGCCTCAATGATTTATTTTGCCTCAGAGTTCTTGTATCATTTTCATGCCATAGTTAGTCCTGTTTTGTTGCAAGCATGATTATGACAGTTATTGCTCTCTCGTTTGTCGCTCCCTCTCTATTGCTAGCCTTCACTTGCACTGAGTATGTGCTCTACCTGTGCTTCCAACTCCTCAAAACCAATATTGCCATCTATGTCCACCATACCTACCTATTAGCATCATTTTATATTTCAGTGCATATTCTATATGCCATGTTTTCTTCCAAAATAAAATGTTTGTCTGTTTTGAGAAAGTTAGTTAGTAAAGCTCTCATGAACTTGATGGCACACTTTATTCCTTGCGCTTAATAATCTTGAACCATTGTGGCTAGTCCATGAAAGTTATATGCTGGCTTATTATATACTGGGAGTCAGCAGAACCGTGCTGTCATGGGGAACGCTTTCAACACTTTTTGGATATCCCATCCAGTTGATACTTTGCTCTTTTGTTTACGGATGTCGACGATGTGAAATAAAAGGGGAGGTTGTTAGTTCATGGAGTTTATACATTGTGTTAGAGAAATGCCTAGGCCGCTAGCCTAAGCCATGCTTAATCATGGTGGAAACTTGCGCATCTATGAAGCTTCCTCAGTAAAAAGCTATGCATATGGTAAATAAAAAGATTGCTGAGATGCTCATTGTTTGCTTGCCTTGTCATTTTGGTTATGGGAAAGCTCCTGTACTATATGCAAGGGGTACCCGTTGGCGGTTCTCGATGATATGCATGTATTTACAATGACAAGAACTTTCAGGTGACCAAAGTTGAGTAGCATGCGGAGCAACCCTCATACTCAAGAGACTTGGGATTTCCAGTCTATGGTCTGTCAAGCATATGATTCAGAGTGGACCTCACTTTCACCTTAACCACATAAAGATGCTTATGATAGGGGCAATGAGAGCTCAAACCTAATGAGTACCTTCCTTTCAGCATTAGGAAGCCTTTCAAACCTCCACAAAAACCGTTTTCACAATTTTGTTGAGTCACCACTTATTCTATGAGCACCTTCTCGAGAGCATAGTTGTCATTCTTGTGTTTGTTCCAAAACTTGGTTAATTATGTCATGACTTTGATGCTTGTATCTCTGATATCTTTACTTCTAGTCTTCATATGAACTTCAGAGGTGCGTCAACATTTATATTGTGCTCTTCAAACAAAGGCAAGCGAGATACCACTCTATCATACCTTATTATGAGCATTGCAATGTTGCTTATGTTTATGTTTCATGCTACTTATTATTATTGAGTTGGTTTCTCTTCATAGCTTGCAATGACTATTGAGTAGACTTAGTTGCATACTCTTTATTATGAATTGTCTAAGCATCTACTCCTCTGCTGAGAATATTTACATCATATGAAGCAAAATGTTCGTGAAAGTTCTTTTATCGCACTCAGTTTTCAACTGAATTGCTTGAGGACAAGCAATAATATAATCTTGGGGGGAGTTGATACGTCCAAAACGTATCTACTTTCTCGAACACTTTGCTATTGTTTCTCCTCTATACTTGTGTGATTTGGATACAACTAACACGGACCGACGCTGTTTTTAGCAGAATTACCTTGGTGTCTTGTTTTTGTGCAGAAAATGAACTATCAGGAAAAATCCTTGAAAATATGCCCAAAACTATTTCTCACCAGAAGATCCATGGAGCCAGAAGGGGAGACAGAAGGGAGGCCCGGGGGGCCCAGACCCACCCTAGGCACGGGCCCACTGACCCCGCGCCTGGGGGAGGTTTGGCCACCCCAGGCAGCTTCTCAGCCTCCCTCCGCGCCTATAAGTTGCCTTCTGACCTAAAAACAGAGGGGGGTTCGATACTTTCCAGAAAAAGTTCCGCTCCGCCGCCGCCACCAGAAACCAAGATTCGGATCCAGAAACTCCGTTCTGGCACCCTGCCGGGACGGGAAATTTGGAGAGGATCATCGCCATCGTCATCACCAACGCATCTCCATCAACCACCGATGTTTCCCTCATCCATGAGTAGTAATCCCCCGCTATAGGATTGGGGATGGTAGGGATTGGATGAGTTCTATCATGTAATCGAATAAGATCTGTTAGGGGCATAGTGCCTAGTATCTCTATTAGTTCTATTTCACTTTGTTGCAACTTGTTGTGCTTAATGCTTGTCACTAGGGCCCGAGTGCCATGATCTTAGATCTGAACTTCTTATTGAATCGTTATGATAGTATTGTTTATGATCTTATCTGCAAGTTATGTACACATATCATTGTCTGGATCCAAAGGCCCCAAAGTGACAATAATTGGGACAACCGGAGGGGATGCCTGTGGTGTGAGGATCACATGTGTTCACGGAGTGTTAATGCTTTTCTCCGGTGATCTATTAAAAGGAGCACCTTAATTGCCAGTAGTTCCCTAGAGGCCCCGCTGCCACGGGCTGGCTGGATAGAAGATGTTGTGCAAGTTCTCATTGCGAGCACGTATGACTATATTTGGAGCACATGCCTAGGATTGTTTAGTACTTGGATACTTATTATTATTTATCTGCAATGCCCTAGTTCTTGAAGTTACATGTTTAGACTCGTCCATGCAATGCCCGTCCATCCATCCCTATGCCTACCGCACTCGAATCCTACTGTTACTGTTACTATTGCTACTGTTTCACTGTTTTTGTTGTTGTTGTTGTTGTTGTTGTTGTTGTTGCTTTGCTATTGCTACTGATAAAATTCTGTGAGCAAGAACTATTTCCAGGTGCAGCTAAACTAACAACTCAGTTGTTAAGGCTTGCAAGTATTCTTTGGCTCCCCTTGTGTCGAATCAATAAATTGGGTAATACTACCCACAAAAACTGTTGCGATCCCCTATACTTGTGGGTCATCAGTCCCTGAATCTGGTGCGGTCTTAATATCTCAAGCTAGCAAGAACATAGCAGGTTCACTTTATCCAAATCAGATATCTGTGTTTCCAACATATGTTTTAGTCGGCCAATCATTAGTGCGCATCTTGGCTGCACTATTGGTGATCTTATACTTGATCCGACTCTTTTTGGCCTCGTCCGAGACTTGTCTCGTCGGCCGAGTCATTATGTTCTTTCCAGGTGATGATGCTCGACGTGGCACCTCGTTGGTAACCCCAAGCGTACGGTGTGAAGAGCAAGCATCAAGTTTTCCCTCAGTTGAGACCGAGGTTATCGAACCAGAAGGAGGAAGGAAACGTCACACATGTGTTGCAAGCAACACGGAGACATGCACAACACAAACTCAAGACTTTGCCCCAACGAATCAGTGAGGTTGTCAAGCTCACCGGTTTGCTGTAACAAATGATTAAACGTATGGTGTGGAAGGTAATGGTTTGCAGCAAGTAAACAAGTAATAGTGGAAGATGTATCAATGGTAAAGATTGGACCGGTGTCGATAGTTCAATAGAGGTGCTCTCCTTAGATAAACAACATGGCATGAAGGGTAAACAAATTACAACAGGGCAATTGACAGGAACTGAGCAAGGCATAACAATGCAATTACTAGTCAGAAAGATCCTATGAGATTCGATTGGGCAATACAACAAGATACATAGACCTCCATCCAACTGCTTTAAGCAAAGCAACAGACAACTGCTTTAAGCAAAGTGTGTAAGGTAAACAGTCCACATGTTCCATGAACAAGAGACCGTTGTTTTATCCCTAGTAGCAACAACACATCTACAACCGAAGAGATTATTGTCACTTCCCTTGGAAACTAGAGGCATGAACCCACTATCGAGCATAAATACCCCCTCTTGGAGTCACTAACAACTACTTGGCCAAGATAGCTAATAACAACGAAGAGCATGCAAGATCACAACCAACACAGACATGATAGAATCATAAAGACAAAACCATTAATCAAACCAACATAATAATCTCAATATCCATCGGATCCCCGCAAACACAACATGCATGATTACAAATAGATTAGATCTTGATCATGAACAGAGCTCACAAGATCTATACATGAAAGCACAAAGGAGGAGATACAACCATCTAGCTACTACATGGACCCATAGTCCAAGGTGGAACTACTCACGCATCATACCGGAGAGAAGCCCTCCGGGATGATCTCCCTTCCGGCAGGGTGCCGGGAAGAACTTCAAATCCCCCCGATCTAGGGACGATGGTGGCGGCGGCTACATATGGTTTCGTGGAGATTTGATCGGGTGCTTAGGGTTTCTGCATCGGGGGCTTCTTATAGGCGATGGTGGAGGCCGAGGAGGCGACCAGGGGGCCAAACCCTAGCCAGGCGCAGGCCCATCCCTAGCCGCGCCTAGGGGGGGGGGGTCTGGCTGCCTTGGCCCGTTTCCTCGTCTTCCCTCTAGACTTCTTGTTCCCCACGGAAAGTAATTGACTTTGACGTTTGTCTCGTCCAATTCTGAGAATATTTCTTTACTAACTTTTCTGAAACCAAAAACAGCAGAAACAGGCATCTGGCACTGTTGCAACTTGTTAGTAGGTTAGTACCAGAAAACATGTAAAAATCACCTCAAAGTGTAGACAAGCAAATCAAAGTAGATACTAAACAAGCATGGAGCGTCAAAAATTATAGATACGTTTCCGACGTATCAACATCCCCAAGCTTAACTCCTGCTCGTCCTCGAGTAGGTAAGTGATAAAAGAATAATTTTTGAGGTGACATGCACCCTCACAATAAAGATCCAACCATTTGAAAGCATTGAAAGCTAGGATCAAAGAACTCTAAACATGTGCATGAAATATGGAGTTCTAACAATAGGACATAGTAACTATGCATGCAACATGACAAGCTACAAACAAAGATCATGAACAACATGCATCGAAAAAGTTTGTATGTTTCACATACAGAAAACATGGCGTAGTGGCAATCAGCTTGTCCCTCATAGAGCAGCAACATAGATGCATAGGACACCTTCAAAGTTCACAAGGGTGACTAAAAACAAATAGCACAAGAACAAGTAATATCACAATATGCATCAATCAATAAGCTTTGGAACACTTCACACAGAATAACAACTATCCTCTCTTAATGGTGCCTAAAGGTAGGTGGTGGAGACTCAATAATGGTGGAAGAAAGGCCTCTTTTGTAAAGGAAGCAGGGATTACAAGTTTCAAAAAGAGCTTCCAAAAATTATGGTACTTGTTATATTTCATCCCTCATTGCCCCTATAATAAGCATCTTGAAGTGGTTAAGGTTAAAGTGGCAAAGGTGGAGTATATGCTTGACGAAGTATAAGTTGGAAATCTCAAGTCCCTTGAATACGAGGGCCACACCTCATGCATACTCAACTTTGGGTCTAGGTAAGTTCTTGTCATTGTAAGTATTTGCATATCATTGAGAACCGCCAACGGGGTACCCCTTGCACATGGTACAGGAGATTTCCCATAACCAAAATGACAAGGCAAGCAGACAATGAGCATCTCAGCAATCTTTTTATTTACCATATGCATAGCTTTTTATTGAGGATGCTTCATAGATAGCTCATTATGGTGATGCTGCAAGTTTCCACCATGATTAGCCATGGCTTAGGCTAGCGGCCCAGGTGTTTCTCTAACATAGGATACAAACTCCATGGACTTACAAGTTCCCTCTTTATTTCACACCGGTGACATCCATAGACAAAAGAGCATGATATCAACTAAGTACAAAGTACAAGTGCAATGTTGAAAACATTCCCCGTGACAACACGGTTCTGCTAATTCCAACTTATAAGTGCAAGCATATACAACAAAATTGTCACAATGGTTCAAGTTTATTAGGGGAAAAGAATATACAGTGTGCCATCAAGTTCGTGAGGGCTTTAATCACTAAGTTTTCACATAACAAAATAGTTTTTAATTGGAAGATAGTTGAAAACAAGAATATACTTGGAATTGTGTAACACACCATGCATAGGAGTTTATAGTGTACACTTTGGAATAACTTGGTTTTTTGGGAGTTGGAAGCATGAGTAGAGCTTACTCATACAAGTGGAGGCTAGCAAAAGACTGGGAGCAACCAACTAAGAGAGCATAATGACCATAATCATGCAGTGCAACAAAGCATACTGATCAAAGCAAAGAGTGTTACTACAAGTCAAGGACTAAATGATCATAGAGGCTAATGGTGACTTGTCATAGTCATAACATGGTGTGAGCATGTGCCAAGTCAACCCAAGCAAAGCATCAAAGGAGAATACCACAATACTATGCTTTTGCATGCTAAAACAACGCATAATTTCTTCAAGGCACACTAAGCAATCCCAATTGTTTGGAGCAAGACATGCTATAGCAATAACCACTAAGCATAATTCTAAAACAACACCTAGCATGTCATGCTAAAGTCTAAGTCACAGTCAATGCAAGCTCCTCTTGCACTTACAAGCAAGAACTTACTACTCCTTTCCAACACCAAGAAAACTTATTTGCAAAACAACATAGCGATAACGGTGGTCCAAAGTACTCAAGAAAACTAAACAAACTAAGCAAAGCAAATGAAAACTAAGACGCTCCATGAACAACACAATTGTGCATGAAACAATAAAAAACAAAGTGTCTAGACAGACCTAAGCTTTTTATTGATGAAGAAGGGGATGCCTTGGGCATCTCCAAGCTTTGATGCTTGTACCTCTTGGATGTTATTGGGGTTACACCATGGTGGCATCCCCAAGCTTGAGCTTTTTTCCATTCTTCATCTCATTGCATCATTCTCTCTTTACACCTGGAATTTTTCCTTCATACAAAACTTCACACAATCTTCATTAGCAACATTAGTGTATTCAAAATATTTTTAGACCCCTGGAAAAGCTTTGAAACAGCAAGGATTTTCACTAAAAACACAAGCTACTGTAGTAACTCCTTCAAAAAGCTCAATTCACCTAAAGAAAACTAAAAAAGGAATCAATAAGAAGCAAATGCAAATAGTGGCAGAAATCTGTTAAAACAGACCAGCAGGTAGAAACCAATTTTTTCGAACATCTTCTATTGCTCAAATCAAAAATTGTTGAACTAACTAAAGTTATCTAACATACTGGGGGATTTATTCGTAAATTTTGAGCTCAATACGAGTTACAAAGACTCCTCACGAATTTTTTTGGTGGAGGACAGAAATCTCTTTTGGGACAGCAACTCCCCAAATTTTACTTCCCTCTCATTAGAGGTCATTCTTGGCACAAAAAACAAACAAAAAGGATAAGGAGAGGTCATTACTGAAGTAATAACTTCCAAGACTCAAGGAAACTCTTGGGTTATCTCCCAACAAGTACTTTTCTTTAACGCCTTTAAGTTAGGCACAAGAAGCAAGAAGAATCAAGTATTTTCAAATGAAGAATTGCCCCTCTTATTCTTTCCTTTCTTACCTTTCTTCTTATCTTTAGGGAAGATATGATTGCTTACCGGAGGAGCAGAGTGTATAATTCCTTTTCCCACATCTATTACTACTCTAAAGTGTTTCAGTAGGGATCTTCCAAGTGTAATATGTCCCTTGCCTACACATTCAATAACAAGATAATCAGTAGACACCATTTTCCCTGAGATTTTTGTAAACACATTTTCAGCTATTCCAATGGGAAATATAGTGGCATTGTTGGTAATAGAGATTTCCTTTCCTCCTTTAGTAAGCCCCCAAAGACTCAAGGAATCATAAATATCTTTAGGCATGAGGCAAAATTCAGACATGATATCACAACGAGCATCGAAAAGTCTAGTGTTTATTGAGACTTTGATTGTGGGAAACCACTTTGAAGGCTCAGAATTTATGGGAACATATTCATGGTAAGCCCTAAGCGTGTGATATCAACTATTCATAGCAGCAATACTAGTCTCAAGAGGGTTCAACCTGACAAAAATATTTGTGAAAGAGGAATCATACTTGCCAGGTGTATTATAAATTGCAATTAACTTTATTATGGCATCAAAAGCTTCATCCTCAGTACATAGAAAATATCTTTCTCAGCCACAACATCCAAAGCATATCTATAACGAAGAGCAATACCGCGATAGAAACTATCAATAACCAAGCTAAGACTTATCTTAGGCTCAGTTTCCCTATGTAAAGCAGAGATTCTAGACCAAGCATCTTTAAAATTTTCTTCACTTTTTTGCCTAAAAGTGGAGATTTCTACCATAGGGTAAATAAAGGTTGGTCCAAAACCATACATGGTAGCAACTAATTTTTTTGTGTTTTTGAATAAAGCAAGCAAACCAAACTAGACTAATTTTTTTTTGGTTTTTTTTGAAAAGAGGCAAACAAAACCAAGCAAAAGAAACTAAGCAAACTAAAACCAAAGTAAAGAGAAAGGAAGTGAAGGACTCCCCTAGTGAAGACATCCTTAGCCTCCTCGGCAACGACGCCAGAAAAGCCTTGATGATGCTCGACGTGGCACCTCGTTGGTAACCCCAAGCGTAGGGTGTGAGGAGCAAGCAGCAAGTTTTCCCTTAGTTGAGACCGAGGTTATCGAACTAGAAGGAGGAAGGAAACGTCACACAGGTGTTGCAAGCAATGTAGAGACCTGCACAACACAAACTAAAGACTTTTCCCCAACGAATCAGTGAGGTTGTCAAGCTCACCGGTTTGCTGTAACAAAGGATTAAAATATGGTGTGGAAGGTAATGGTTTGCAGCAAGTAAACACGTAACAGTGGAAGATGTATCAATGGTAAAGATTGGACCGGGGTACATAGTTCACTAGAGGTGCTCTCCTTAGATAAACAACATGGCATGAAGGGTAAACAAATTACAACAGGGCAATTGACAGGAACTGAGCAAGGCATAACAATGCAATTACTAGTCAGAAAGATCCTATGAGATTCGATTGGGCAAGACAACAAGATACATAGACCGCCATCCAACTGCATCTATGACTAGAAGTCCACCTTAGGGTTATCATCCGAACCCCCTCTAGTATTAAGTTGCAAGCAACAGACAACTGATTTAAGAAAAGTGTGTAAGGTAAATAGTCCACATGTTCCATGAACAAGAGACCGTTGTTTTCTCCCTAGTAGCAACAACACATCTACAACCGAAGAGATTATTGTCACTTCCCTTGGAAACTAGAGGCATGAACCCACTATCGAGCATAAATACCCCCTCTTGGAGTCACTAGCAACTACTTGGCCAAGATAGCTACTAACAAAGTAGAGCATGCAAGATCACAAACAACACAGACATGATAGAATCATAAATACAAAACCATTAATCAAACCAACATAATAATCTCAATATCCATCAGATCCCCGCAAACACAACATGCATGATTACAAATAGATTAGATCTTGATCATGAACGGAGCTCACAAGATCTTTACATGAAAGCACAAAGGAGGAGATACAACCATCTAGCTACTACATGGACCCGTAGTCCAAGGTGGAACTACTCACGCATCATACGGAAGAGAAGGCCTCCGGGATGATCTCCCCTCCGGCAGGGTGCCGGGAAGAACTTCAGATCCCCCGATCTAGGGACGATGGTGGTGGTGGCTACAAACGGTTTCGTGGAGATTTGATCGGGTGCTTAGGGTTTCTGCATCAGGGGCTTCTTATAGGCGAAGGGGGAGACCGAGGAGGCGACCAGGGGGGACAAACCCTAGCCAGGCGCGGGCCCACCACTGGCCGCGCCTGGGGGACGGGTCTGGCTTCCCTGGCCCGCTTCCTCGTCTCCCCTCTGGACTTCTTGTTCCCCACAGAAAGTAATTGAATTTTACGTTTGTCCCGTCCAATTCTGAGAATATTTGTTTACTAAATTTTCCGAAACCAAAAACAGCAGAAAACAGGCATCTGGCACTGTTGCAACTTGTTAGTAGGTTAGTACCAGAAAGTATGTAAAAAGCACCTCAAAGTGTAGACAAGCAAAGAAAAGTATATACTAAACAAGCATGGAGCATCAAAAATTATAGATATGTTTCCGACGTATCACCAGGTTATTTCTCTTCCTTCTATCGTAAGTTTCTACTATCCTACGTGTCAACAATCATTGTGCCCTACCTCATTTTAAGGGCCACTACAGTGATTACTGGCACGCGCTGACAGTTATCCCTGTGACCGGTGAAGTCCTGGTGTCTCCTTGTTTATTTCTTTGGACACTGCGCCGCTTTACCTCTTCGCGGTGTAACCGCTTGTGTGGCTCCATCCCATGATGGCCACCATGGTGTACACGCGCATGTAGCGGAACCGTCACCCACACATGATCCAACAACCGTTCGCCTGTGGCCTAGATAAATAGGGGAGCGGGGAGCCCCTTTCTCACTTTCCCCTCTCCGACTCCCTTCATCTTCCTCGTGCCTCCGCCCCTGCAGTTCTTTGCTTTTGCGACCGTGTTGCACTCCTCCTCTGCTCGGACCACCACGCTGCGCGCTTTCTCCGTGCCTCTGCTCCGCTCAGGCTGCGCTCTGCCTCCCGTGCCTCTACTTCTCCGTCGCAGTGACGGGACCGTGGAATCTAGGTTGTTCCCCACCGCCACGAGCAGTTCATCCTCGAGAAGTTTCTCCGAAGAATCCATGGCGAGCTCGCACGGTATGGTCACCATCGACGAGCATGAGGAGGTGGCAACCATCTCCGAGCGGGGATCTTGGCAAGGCTCCAAGGTCACCCAGGAAGAGCTCGATTTGCTAACTCGAACGCGCCGGATCCTGTGGGGGGTCACCTATCGTTTACCCGACAAGGATCTCATCCCGGACGCGCAAGCCGGTGAGTTTGTAGTCTTTGTGTCTCACTTTGCGCGAGGATTTTGTCTTCCTGTTAGTGATTTTGCCAAGAAATTCTACGAGACGTTCGACCTCCAACCCCACCATCTGCCGGCTAATGACATAGCCTATCTTTCGATGTTTATCTCGGCAATGGGGGGTTACTTCAGCCTCTAGCCCTCCATCGAGCTCTAGGCCAAGTTATTTCAACTTAGGGACAGAGTAGTGCCGAATAAGGACCTATGTCCCCATGAGAAACCCCTCACTCAGTGTGGCACTGCCTCCATCACACCTCGGAAGGGCTCCATTTTCCCCCGAGTCACAGGTCTAGAGTCATGCAAAAAATGGCATAAATCATTCTTCTATGTGAAGAACAATACCAAAGAGGACATGATTCGTCTGCCTTCTTTCTCAGTCGGCGCACCCTCTAAGAAGAACTGGGACCTTGACCTCAAAGAAGAACTCTTTTGTCCAATCATTTGAGAAGCGGCTCATTGAGCTGACAAAGGTCAGATTATGCTGCGACAATCTCATGGCTAATTTCATTAGTAGCCGGGTTTTCCCTCTCTAGAGGCGCACCCACAAGATCTGCTACATGAGTGGCTGACTCGACCCCAATCGAGTTTCGATGGTCGAATTAGATAATGATCAGATTCAGAAGCGCGACAAGTCCATTTTTAAGACGGACTTGGCCGAGGCCTGGACGTGGGGCATGGAGCCCTACAGCCGAGCTAACCCTCCACCCTAGGTAACTTTCTTCCGGATCACTCTTTCCGACTCATAAGCTTATCTCGGCTTATTCATTCATTTAACCTTCTTTTGTGTTCTTTTCCTTAGGAATTTCTCGAGCAATCTGCGTAGGACTGCAAGAATCTTGCCCTTACTTGGAGCAAGGACCGCGAGACCTTGATGTCGTTGGGAACCCCAAGAGGAAGGTATGATGAGCACAACAGCAAGTTTCCCTCAGTTATGAAACCAAGGTTATCAAACTAGTAGGAGTAAGGAAACAACTCCAAGGTGTTGCTAGCAACTTGGAACCTGCACAACACAAACCCAATATTTTGCCCCAACTTACAGTGAGGTTTTCAATCTCACTGGTTTGCTAAAAACAAAGGATTAAACGTATAGTGGGAAGATAGTAATTGCTAAAAGTAAACAGTAAACGATAAACAATAGATAGTATATCAATGTTAAGGACCGGGGTCAACAGTTCACTATAGGTGTTCTCTATAAGATAAATAACATGTTGGGTGAACAAATTATAGCGGGGCAATTGACAGATTAAGAATGCATAACAATGCATATACTAGACATCTTGATCTCTGCGAGATTTGTTTGGTCATTATAACATGATACATACACCGTAATCCAACTGCATCTATGAATAATAATCCACCTTCAGGTTATCATCCGAACCCCTTCTAGTATTAAGTTGCAAGCAACAGATAATTGCATTAAACAAAGTGTGTAAAGTAAACAATACAATTGCCCTTGGACAAAGGATTGATGTTTTCTCCCTAGTAGCAACAACACATCTACAACCTTAGAGACTTATGTCACTTCCCCAGATTACTATAGGCATGAACCTACTATCGAGCATAAATACCCCCTCTTGGAGTTACAACCATTTACTTGGCCAAAGTATCTACTAGCAACGGAGAGCATGCAAGATCACAAATAACATAGACATGATAGAATCGATAATCAATCTGACATAGTACTCAATATCCATCGGATCCCCGCAAACACAAGATGTAGCATTACAAATAGATGATCTTGATCATGAACGGAGCTCACAAGATCTAAACATGATAGCACAAAAGAGGATAGACAACCATATAGATACTGTATGGACCCGTAGTCCAAGGGTGAACTACTCACGCATCACTTTGGAGGCTGTCATGGTGATGAAGAAAGCCTTCGGTATGATCTCTCCCCTCCGGCAGGGTGCCGAGAAGAGCTTCAGATCCCTCGATCTAGGGACGATGGTGGTGGCGGCTACAGACTCTTTCATGGATTTATGATCGGGTCCTTAGGGTTTCTACCTCGGGGTGTTTATATAGGCGAAGGAGCGAGGTCGGTTGAGGGCCAGGGGGCCACACCATGCCCTGGCGTGGACTAGGGTGGACCCGCGCCAGGGAGTGGTGTGGCCGCCTTGTGGTGCCCTTCGCCCCCCTCTAGAGTCCATCTTCGTTCCGGTAAAATATTGACTTTGGATTTTGTTCCATCCAATTCCGAGAATATATCTTTACTAGCTTTTCTGAAACCAAAAACAGCAAAAAATAGGCAACTGGCACTGCGGCATCTTATCAATAGGTTAGTTCCAGAAAATGTATAAAAATGCCTCAAAGTGTAGACAAAACATAAGATAGTTGATACAAAACAAGCATGGAGCATAAAAATTATAGATACGTTTACTACGTATCAGATCTTAGATGAGCGAGAGCTGGACTCTGAGGAGTTTATGCTAATCCCTGATTCGGTCTCTAGCCGAACCTTGGGTAAGGCTTCTATCATTAAGGACTGGCCAAATGACGACGATGATTCGGATGAGTGCGAGATTCTTAAGGTATACAACCTGGCTCCTATCTCATATGCCTATCTGGCTCCTTGTACTCCAGCTAATCCAACTAGTGAGGTGCACGAGTTGTCCCTGTTGTCGTGGGAGGCCAAGGGACCGTGAGGAAACGCGGTGCTACTTCTGATCCTCCGGCCGAGGATCCTAGGAAACAAATGAAGAAGGCCGCCAAGAGGGATCCCAAGACAAAGACGGCACCATTAGTCTCCTTGTAAGTTTCCTTTTCCGAATCAAGCTTGTATTTCTTGCTTCTCTCTTTCTTTTTATTTCTTGTTTCTCTCTTTCTTTATCTGACCCAGTTTTTCTATCTAATTTTCATTGGTAGTGACCCGCTGAATATTCCTCAGAGCGGGTCAAGCATGGCCTCCCCCTATCGCAATACCTTCATCGCCTCCAGCTTATGAGGACGTCCAGGTTTTGAGCCCGGTATGAGATGGCTCTCCTCCTGCGCCGAATAATAGTCCACCTCGGTAGGAGGAATAGAATGTCAGCGCTGGCGGTGGCAGCGCCTCTGGAGATACCGCCATGCCAAATCAGCCAGCTGATTGTGCTGCCCCCACCAAGACTTCTGAAGATCGTGGCGCCAACATCTCTGGCGCCGAACCAGCTTCTGCTGAGGTACCAGTTACCTCGGTCCTAGTTCAACCTCAAGCTTCCCCTTGTACTATACCTCCTCCAAGTCCAAGCCAGCAGCAACCAGCAGCACCAACATCGTCCGGGTCTTCAAGACTCGACAACGAGAGCAAACACGGCAGAGCTCACGCTCCAAGTCTCAATCTCCTTTGCCGGCTCCGTCAACCTTGCCAATTGCAACTCGGCCAACCAAGTCACAGCCATAAGATGATCCCACTACCAAGCAAAATAAAGGGGGAGAAGTGAAAGAAGTGGTTCAGAAGAAAACTGGGGAGATGGTTTCTCAGCCCTCCATTACCATGATGCTGCAAAATCCTGCCTCTGCCTCTAGCTCTACCTTGGCCATTGGTAAGCAAATTGTGCCGCACAAGAGCCCGGCAGCTGCACTGGCAGCCAAGCAAGCTTCAGCCAAGAAGGGCATGGTACTGATGCGCACACCAAGTGGTGAGAGCCTCGGCTCTCTTGCGGAATATGCCAATAACTGGAACAATGCTGATTATGATTAGGTCAGCTCTGGCAGCAATCCTTTGACGCAGAAATTTGGCCTGGCCAAGATTAGCGACATGATGCACCTTGCTAGTTGGGTCATAGTTGAGGCCAACCATTTGATGGAGGTAAATAATTCGGCTCACACTTTAGTTTTACCGTGCTTAGTATATAACCATTAGTCCCCGAGCCTCCGGGGGAATGATTTATCATTCGGCCGAATGCTCCCTTGGGTTAGAGCATAGTGTAGCCGGGGTATATAACTGAGTTACTGTAACTTAGCCATAATTTTCCTTAGATTTGAATATCCAGCCACCTAGATTTGAATCGAGTTCACTCGGTTCGAATCTCATGTATTGCTTTGAATATCCATCCACCTAGATCCGGGTCAAGTTTCACTTGATTTGGATCTCAAGTATTGCTTTAAATATCTAGCCACCTAGATCTGAGTCAAGTTTCACTTGATTCAGATCTCAAGTATTGCTTTGAATATCTAGCCACCTAGATCCGAGTCAAGTTTCACGTGATTCGGATCTCAATTATTGCTTTGAATATCCAGCCACCTTGGTCTGAGTCAAGTTTTACTTGATTCAAATCTCAAGTATTGATTTGAATATCCATGTTCTTTAGTTCTTATCATATGTACTTTCTCAGATTTCTCATAACCGGCATACTGCTGAGTTCCAGAATATGCTTTTTTTCCCATAGGCACCTCTGCACCAAGTACAATAAGTTTTTGCCTATACTAAAGAAAACAGGTTTGCATTTTGCATTCTCCACCCCATTTCTTTTTGTTATCCGGCCAGGCGAATTAACTCTTGACTTGCCCTTTGCAAGGCGCTATAGATACTCAGAACAAGGAGTTGAAGGAGAAGGTGGCAAAACGGGAAGGTATCTTGGCGTTTCACCTCGGCATTTCTATATTTTTCATTCTTTCTCTTGCTTTGATTGCCTCATGAGTTTTACCTCGGCTCAGCCAAATTAAAAGTCTTTGCAGAATATCATCAAGACTGCGTTTCTATGCCTGGCATGATGATCCATTTTCTCGAACAAACTCGAGAACATGCTGCCAAGCTGAAGGAGAAAGACGACAAGATAGATCGACTTCGTGTCGAGAGTGAAAATTTGAAGAAGCTTTAGCAGGCCGAGCTCTTGAAACTCGACCAGGAGTTCTCCAAGGAAAATAGCTGGCTTAACCTCCAAATGGAAAGGCCAAGAGCTTATCCAAACATTAGAGGCCACAACTGATTTAGCCAAGCTTGAGATTGAGAGGATGAATAAGAAACATGCTGACTGGCTTTCTGACCTTGGTTGGATAACCACTATCATGCATCGTAAGCTCCCCTTCTATTCTTCTGTTCTTAGCCGACATTGCCTTCTCTTTTTTACTAATTTGTCCTTGCCTTATATTCAGATAATTTCTTGAAGTCCAAGGTCCAAAGTGCCAAGGCTCTGGTGAAGGCTCGGGAACACCGTGGTGAATCCACTGACCCGGACCGTTCTTATGGTATAGAAGATTACTTGGTCATCTTCGGTGCCGGCATGAAGCCCATGGAGACATTCGGCGTTGATCTCATGGATGCAGCCATCCAGGTCTTCAACTTCCCCTGGCTAACAAAAGCTAGCCCCACATGCGTCGCAGTATTAGCCGAGTGCCTAATGGACTGCAAGACAACTAAACATCTGGAGGGAGTCCGCTGCGCAAGCTGGTGCCGACATAGCTTTGAGATTTGTGCTTTCATGGTACGAAGGTATCTGCCTGGATACTCTTCAGAATATGCGCACCGGCTCACTGTGGCTTTCTGATCCGGAGTACATTAAACATCGACAAGCTCGGGCCTACCAACTTATCCAGTATGCCAATATGCATGCTTGGAATGAAGGGCCGAGCTTCCTCGAGGACGAAGTTGATGTCAACACCAACAAGGAGGGCAAAGAGGAGGCCGAGGAAGAGGCCAATGAAGAATAAGAGATCCCGGAGGAAGAGGCGGCAAGCTCGGACGGACACGAAGAAACTTCAGATCACGATGCTGAAGCCGAGATTCCTTCTGCGAAAGCCGAGACTTCTCGTGCTGAAGCCGAGGTTCCCTCAATAGAAAACGAGGTTCCTTCAACAGAAACTAAGACTCCTACTGCTGACGCCAAAGCTCATACCTCGAAGTTCCCTACCTCGGAAGCCGTTGTTCCTCCACCAATTTTTGCCGATGCATCCTCTACTGCTCCTTAGGCATAACAACTTCAATTTTTTATTAAATCCCCGGTAATGCCAGGAGCAAGATGTAACATATAGTTTGAGTTATTTTGCTACTATTGTGTTTTGTAAATACAAAATCCTTTTGGGCATAGCCCCCAAGTTTCATTTTCTTGTTCTCCTGATTCTGTTATTCGACCCGCATCTATCATTTTTGGCATTCGACTTACGGGTCCGATATCAACAGATCGAATCAACAATACATAGAAATTTGGAGAATAAGCTCAAAGTGACCTCACAAGATAAGTAAATACAAGGGTCCGTCCAAACATGAGTCGGCTCACGTACTTTTTATTCACTTGGTCGTTTTTCACATGTTAAGCAATCACTGGCTTTTATCTTGCTTGCCATGAAGCCTATTTTTTGGACAACAGCAAGTTGAAGAGTTGGCCTTTTTTGCTGACACATTACTAATCCGGCCTAAGGATCAAGAAATTTAAGCCAGCTGACATATAAAGGTTAAATGAAATTTTTAGTAAGGCAGTCCCCGAGTTACAACTCGAGGTGCCGAGGTTTCATTCAATAGATCATTGCCGACATATAATCCAACATATTAGAGTTTGGGATACATACACTTCAGCTAAGTGTAAAACGGATGAAGTAGAGCTACATTCCATGGCCTCTTTGATTCTTCTCCTAACCCGTCCGCCTTATTCTTCTCCTATGATTAAGAATCTCTTAGGTAGTATGCATTATTGTGCAATGTTTTGCTCACAATAAATGGACCCTCCCATGAAGGTGATAGCTTATGCATGCCGGTTGTGCGTTGCACAAGACGAAGCACTAGATCTCCTTCTCGAAAAACTTGAGGATTTACTTTCTTGCTATGATAGCATCTGAGATTCTGCTGATATATGGCGGATATGGATAGTGCCAATTCTCTTGCCTCTACTAGAAGATCAACATCGTTTTGCCGGGTTATTTCATTCACTTCGGCTTCTATGTACTGGGTGAATCTAGGCGAATCATGCACTATGTCGTCTGGTAATATCGCTTCTTCCCCATATACCAGAAAGAATGGCGTATAGCCTATTGATTGATTCAGAGTTGTCCTCAGGCTCCATAGTACGACCGGGAGCTCCTCGATCCAACACCCTGCTGATCTTTGCAGTGGCTTAATGATGGGCGTGTTGTCAACGCCTCGTTGGGAGACCCCAAGAGCAAGGTTTGATGAGCACAACAACAAGTTTCCCTCAGTAAGAAACTGAGGTTATAGAACCAGTAGGAGGAAGGAAACGACTCAAAGGTGTTGCTAGCAACTTGGAGACCTTCACAACACAAACTCAAGACTTTGCCCCAACGAACAGTGAGGTTGTCAATCTCACAGGTTTGCTGTAACAAAGGATTAACTGTATGGTGTGGAAGGTAATAGTGGTTTGCAACAAGTAACAGTGGAAGATGTATCAATGGTAAAGACTGGACCGGGGTCCATAGTTCACTAGAGGTGTTCTCCTTAGATAAACAAACATGGCATGCTGGGTAAACAAATTACAGCAGGGCAATTGAAAGGACTGAGCAAGGCATAACAATGCAATACTAGACATTCATGATCCTATGAGATTCGATTGGGCAATACAACAAGATACATAGATTGCCATCCAACTGCATCTATGACTATAAATCCACCTTCGGGTTATCATCCGAACCCCCTCCAGTATTAATTTGCAAGCAACAGATAACTGCTTTAAGCAAAGTGTGTAAGGTAAACAATCCACTTGTTCCATGAACAAGAGACCGTTGTTTTCTCCCTAGTGGCAACAACACATCTACAACCTTAGAGATTTTTGTCACTTCCCTTAGATTAAATAGAGGCATGAACCCACTATCGAGCATAAATACCCCCTCCTAGAGTCACTAGCATCTACTTGGCCAAGATAGCTACTAGAAACAGAGAGCATGCAAGATCACAAACAACACAGACATGATAGAATCAATAAGACAAAACCATTAACCAATCTGACATAGTAATCTCAATATCCATCGGATCCCCGCAAACACAACATGCATGATTACAAATAGATGAGATCTTGATCATGAATAGACCTAACAAGATCTAGACATGAAAGCACAAAGGAGGAGATACAACCATCTAGCTACTACATGGACCTGTAGTCCAAGGTGGAACTACTCACGCTTCATAACGAAGGATGGCATGATGAAGAAGAAGGCCTCCGGGATGATCTCCCCTCTGGCAGGGTGTCGGGAAGAGCTTCAGATCCCCCGATCTAGGGACGATGGTGGCGGCGGCTACAAACGGTTTCATGGAATATTGATCGGGTACTTAGGGTTTAGGCATCGGGGGGTCTTTATAGGCGAAGAGGCGAGGCAGGGGGTCGACGGGGCGGATGCACCCCCCGGACGCGGGGTGGGCCCTCCCGCACGGCCAAAGGGTTCAGCCCCCTGGTGGCGCTCCTCCGTATCATATTCCGGCTTCGTGTTCCCCACAGTAAAATATTGACTTTGGATTTTGTCCCGTCTAATTCCGAGAATATTGATTTTCTGCCTTTCTAGAACCAAAAACAGAAGAAAATAGGCAACTGGCACCGTGGCATCTTTTTAATAGATTAGTACTAGAAAACATATAAAATCACCTCAAAGTTAGACAAAGCAAAGCATAGTAGATATTAAACAAGCATGGAACATAAAAAATTATAGATACATTTCCGACGTATCATGGCTCAATGAGCCGGGTTTTTATCCCAGATAGTACCAGTTCGCTGGATCTTTCCACTTTCCCGTGCGATGCGGGATGTGCGACTGATGCAACATCAAGTCTTATCTTCTTATCTCGCCAGAAACGAGCAAATGCTCGCTCTGCAAAATTAGTGCCATTATCTGTGATTATGCTATGTGGGTATCCATATCTCAAGATTATATCCTTGAGGAATGTCATAGCTATGGGACCATCACATTTTCTTGTTGGCTTAACCTCAATCCACTTGGTGAATTTATCAACCATGACCAAGATGTGAGTCATGTTGCCTCGAGCCGGCTTAAATGGGCCAACCATATCCAAGCACCATATGACAAATGGCCAAGTGATAGGTATAGTTTTTAGCTCGGATGATGGCATATAAATTTTTCTTGAGTATCATTGACAACCATTGCATTTTCTTACCAGTTCTTTTGCATCATGCAGTGCACTGGGCCAGTAAAACCCATGCCAGAATGCTTTGGCCACTTAGGCTCTAGATGAGGCATGATTCCCACATTCACCTTGATGGATATCCTAGATGATTTCCTGACCCTCAGCCAGATCAACGCACATCTGTAGGACACTAGTGACACTTCTTTTGTATAGCTCTTTGTTGATTACGGTATATGCCTTTGATCTTCTGGTACCTCATGTGCTAGGGTAACTACTTTATCAATTTCCATTACATTAGCCAGCATAACTTCTGTTGGAATGGGTTGACCAGTCCCCGGGTTCTGCGAGTTAGTCCCCGGGTTACTCGGATTGTTCCTCCCATCTATCACCATTGGGACAGCCTCAGACCCTTTGCTGGCCGGGATATGAATTGATTCAGATTCATGCGATGGGATAATTGATGGTTTTCTGAGGTGTTCAAGAGCTATGCCGGGTGGAATAGATTGCCTGGATGAGCCGAATTTCGACAATGTGTCGGCTACACCATTCTCTGCCCGAGGTACATGATGGAATTCACATCCCTCAAAGTACTCACTGATTTTTTGCACATGAAATTTGTATAATGCCATATTTGCATCTAGAGCATCCCAATGACCCGACACTTGATGTACCACCAAAGCCGAGTCACCAAAGCATTGGATTCGACGTATTCCAATGTCCTTTGCTACCTTTAAACCATGAACAACTGCCTCATACTCTACTACATTGTTGATGCAGCAAAATGTATTTGCAGCACATATTTGCTACCTTGTATTTTTTAGGCGAGGTAAGCACTATCCCTACGCCTAGCCCAGTTCTTAACTTTGATCCATCAAAATGCATCCTCTAGTAATTTGAATCAGGCAAAGGTGGATGATATTGCATTTCAGCCCATTCGACAATTTTTTTGGCTAGTTCCTGAGACTTGATTGCATCTCATCTATCAAACTATGGATCATAAGAGGCTAGCTCAATTGCCCATTTGACGATTCGGCCACTTGCATCTTTATTTCCCATGATCTCGGCTATCGGTGCTTCACATATCACTTTTATAAGGTGTTCCAAAAAGTGGTGCTTTAGCTTCTTGGCCGACATATAGACTTTGTATGCCATTTTCTGATAATAAGGATAATTTTGCTTTTGAAGCAGAAAGTACTTAGGTTAGATAATATACTGGCCTCTGCACCGACTTACCCTCTTCGTCGCGCTCCACCACTATCATGACACTTACGACTCGGTTAGTTGCCGCTATGTAGAGCAACATTGGCTCTATGGACAGTGGTGAAGCTAACACTGGTGTAGAGGCTAGCATCTTTTTTAATTTATGAAAAACATTATTAGCTTCTGGTGTCTAGATGAATTTATCCGACTTTTTCATTAATTGGTACAAGGGAAATACCCTTTCCCCCAGCCGACTAACAAACCTACTCAGTGATGCCAGGAAACCAATGAACTTCTGGACATCATTGAGACAGTTCGGCAGTTCTATACGCTCAACTGCCTGGATCTTAGTCAGATTTGCTTCTATACCCTGACTCGACATGAGGAATCTGAGTAATTTTCTGGCTAGGACACCAAAGGTACACTTTTCTAGGTTAATCTTCATTCAGAATCTCCTTAGATTCACAAATGTTTGCCACATATCATTTAAGAGAGTATGACTCTCCTTGGTTTTTATGACCACATCATCCATATACACTTGGACAGTTTTGCCAATTTGATCATGTAAACATTTTTGCGTGCATCTTTGATACGTTTCCCCTGCATTATGTAAGCCAAATGGCATAGTGCAATAGCAATAAGCCCCGTATGGGGTAATAAAGGCAGTATTTATTTGATCAGCCGGGTTTAATGGTATCTAGTGGAAGATAGAATAAGCGTCTACACATGATAACAGTTCACAACCAACTGTCGAGTCAATGACTTGATTGATTCTAGGCAAAGGAAATGGATCCTTTGGACATGCTTTGTTCAAATTGGTGTAATCAATGCACATGCGCCACACTAATGCCACATTCGGGTCATCTTTCTTCTTTTTTTACCAGCACCGGATTTGATAGCCAATATGGATGAAGCACTTCCATGATAAACCTTGCTGCAAGGAGCCGGGCTATCTCATCCCCAATGATTTTTCTCCTATCTTCGGCGAATCGGCGGAGAGGTTGCTTCACCGACCTTGCATCTGGCCTGACATGCAAAGAGTGCTCAGCCAGCTCCCTCGGCACATAGTACAGATCTTGAGTAGACCAAGTAAAAATGTCATGATTCTCATGGAGGAAGCTGACGAGCTCGCTTTCCTATTTTTCATTCATGCCATCACCAATGGTTACAGTGCGCTCTGGGAACTGGTCATCAATTTTAATCTTCTTGGTATCCTTAGTCGGCCAGAATGACACACTCCCATGTGGGTTACTCAGTGCCGGCATATTTAACTGTGCCGACTGAGCCAAAGATGTTACCTCTTAAATTCTCCTTTTTTCCTTGTAATCACCAATGATTCAGCTAGGTTTGACCAGACTGAGGCACACTCCATTGATCTCCTGTAATCTCCAGCAATGGTAATAATCCCATGGGGTCCTGACATTTTCACCTTCAACTAACTGATGTGAGTGCAAGACATGAATTTTGATATAGCTGGCCTGCCTAGCAATGCATGGTAGCAACCTTCCAGGTCCACAACCTCGAACTCCAAATTCTCAGTCTTGCAGTTCTCTTGTGTGCCGAATAACACATCTATCCAGACCTTTCTGATTGGTTCACAAGACAAACCCGACACAATGCCATGAAAGGTAGTCTTATTTAACTGCGACATGTTCTCTGTGATGCCCAATTTGTGCATTGTGTCCTTGAACAATATGTTTATACTGCTGCCATTATCTATGAGTACCTTGGAGAACTTTACATTGATATTCGTCCCAATGAATGTCGGATCAAGCACCAAAGCGTACAATCCAGGATTTGGCATGATCTTGGGGTGATCCTTGATACTCCAAGTGATTTCCTGATCCGAACAATGCATATACTTTGGCACGGCCGGCATAACCGCATTGACTTCCATATGTCGCCTCTTCATACTTTGTCTATCAGTTTATTCCATTGTGAACACACAGTATGTCTGATGATGCTCTCTATAGTCAGTGTGGCCACCATTGCCGAGATTTCCCCAGTTCTCTTGGTTTTGATTCGCCACTTGGTGCACAACTTATCTTCTATCATGGCTCTCATACCTCGGCGGTGGTGGAGGTAGAGCTAGCTACTGCTGAGCATTGGCTCCTGTAAGCTGTGGTCGGTGATTCGGCTGGTTTGGTCCTCTTCACCCATTGCCAGCTTCATCCAAGCACACTGCCGAGTTGTATATGATTCGATAGCTTAGCCGGATTAGGCGTGTGGAACTTGCAGGGCTGATCCAACATAGACTCATATGTATACTTCGACCTTTCCTACCATTGATTTTTCTATCCTGCACTCCATTGCTTATGACCATCATTCTTTGGTGTCCACTGTTGCGCACTATTTTTCTATCGCTGATTACCCCCAGCTCCTGGCTGATCTTGGGTTACAGTAGCAACATGGCTCAAGTTATATCGATAATCCGACCTTTCTTATCTTCTCTTATTTCGGAAATCATTTCTCCGGGATGACCTGGCACCATCACAGGAGTAATGCTCTTCATTTTTCTCTGCCGACATAAGCTCGGGCTGAGTCGGGTCACCCAACACGTATGAGTCAGAATCTTGATTGTCTCGGCCAACGTAGTTGGCATATCTCTCTTTAACCTTTGGCATAACACACTTTCGTATCTGCACCCTTGTGCAAACCATGCAATTGCTTGTGACTCAATTACTCCCTCACACAAGTTTCTCAGGTTGCACCACCAAGTCAGAAATTCTCAGTCGTTTTCATTCGGCCTCTGCTTGCACATGGAGAGCCACTGAGGTATGTTTGGCCTCTTGTATGTACTAGTAAAATTGCTCACAAACATCTCCTCAAAATCCAACCAGTAGTTGATACTTCCTATCGGCATATTATTCAGCCAGACCCTTGTTGGTCCCTCTAAAATTTGAGGTACATATCTTACTGCCCATCTGAAGTTGCCCCTATGATGTTTACAACAGTGGCATAATTTATCAACCAATCTTGTGGCTTTGTGCTACCATAATATGTATTTGTCCCCCTGGCCAATTGGAAATGTTCCATAGGTAATTCCCTCATAATCCGAGGTCCAAAACATGTCGGACCTAGAGGACCCTTGAAAGTACCAACTTTGGTCGACTAGAGGGGGGTGAATAGGAGACTACCAATTTTTATCTTGTTATTGAATTTTAGGCTTTGCAAAAAGAAAAGTTCTCTAGATATGCAACTAGATGAGCAATCCTATATGCTAGAGAACATACAACAAGCAATAGAACTGTAAAGGACAAGAGTAAAGGTGAGGAGCGAGTAAACCAGAGAGGAGACACGGAGATGTAATTCCCGTAGTTTACTTCCAAGGAATCTATGTATACATTGGAGAGGTGTCGGAGCCACACAACGTCACCCGAGCACCACAAAGGCCTCACCTTCTTCTCCGGTGAGCTCCCCCCACAAAGGAGGCCTCATAATCCACTAACCGGTGACCTTGAAGGCGCCAACCGAAAACCTTTACAACAAGGTTGAGGGGGAAGCTCCACAAGTCAATTGGAGGCCGTCAACAACACCATGGAGATTTAAAACGTATGTCCTTAGCTCTGAGGATGTCCTATATCGTCTAGGGTTCCAAGAACCCAAGAGCAACAAGATCCACAAAGGATGGGTGGGGGAATCAAATCTTCTTTGGTGGAAGTGTAAATATAGGTCAACTCTCCCACTCATCAAAAGATGAGGAGGTTTGAGTGGGTAGGGAGAGAGATCTAGGGAGGTGAAGCTCTGGTATTAATGGAGGAGAGAGGAATTGAAGAGGTAAACTGGGAGGAAGAAGAAGGGAGCCTTAAATAGGATCCCTTCAAAAGGAGCCATTTGGTTGTTCGCGACTCCAACAGAACTTCCGGTGGGGCACTGGAACTTCTGCTCAGCGAGCCTCCAACAGCTCGAAAGTTGTTGGTGGACGCTCCAAAGTTCGACCGGAAATTCTGGTCAGCTCGACCAGAAATTCCGATGGAACTTCCGGAGCAAGTTCCGGGCCAAGTTCCGTCAAATATGACGCTTCCATACAGAAGCATACAGTACGTGAGCGGAACTTGGAGCAGAAAATTCTGGGTCGCAAACCACCTGACCGGATTTTCTGGTGTCCGGGCGGAAGTATCGCTCAGGCACTTGGCGGGAGCAGCAAGGAATGTTCTGGTCGCAGGATCCAGTCAAGCTTGAGCAGATCCATAGACCGTAACTTCCGGTGCTACTTCCGGTGGAAGTTCTGTCAAATAGGACACCTCTATACAGAAGTATCTAGAACGTGGGAGACACTTCTTCTAGAAGTTGGGCCGGAAATAGAGCCATACCCAGCTCCGCAGAGACCCCTGAGCGGAACTTTCGGCCCTTGACCAGAACTTCTGGTCAGGACAAAAACATCCCAAATGACTCCAAAGATCACTCTCTCGCTGATGGATAGGATTCCTTTGGTGGTGCAAGTATGGATTGTGCAAGAAAAAGTGATTCCCCACAACCTTCCAACCCCTCTTCATAGTACGGCGACCTAAAAACTATTAAATAGAGAGAAAAGCAAAAATAAGGTCGCCATCTTCGTGAGACTCTAAGAGAGGCATCCACAAACTCCACAAACTTCATCAAATGCGAATAACCTGAAACGTAAGCACACAATTAAATCACAAGTGGGATTGTCATCATCGCCAAAATACCAAGGGAAAACATAGTCCTTTGAATCTCCCCCTTTTTGGTGTTTGATGACAATCACATAAGATTTGCATAAGAATAAATGAACATATTCTTGTAATGAACAAAAAGAGCTCCCCCTATGTGTGTGCAAGTGTAGAGAGAAAGCTCAAAGGACATAACAAGCACACATATAAATGGGCTCCCCCTTTCCATTACAAAAATAGCACAAGTGCAAGGAAGAGAATGAGAGAGGACATACCTTTGCACCAACAAATATATGGTGAGAGACAATAAATGAGATCAAGAAAGATCCTCCACCACATTCAACCATAAAGAATACCACATAGGCATAACATACCACAAGGTCACATACAAACCACATAGAAGCACAGATAATACATAGTAGCATACATAACGAGGTCCACAAACACACACATAAAAGAGGAAAGGTTCACAAGCATGAAAGGATCAAATAAGAAGTGAGATCATGACTAGGCCCATGCAAATCTTGTAAGCAACCTAATAGATATCTTTCTCCCCCTTTGGCATCAAACCGCCATAAAGGGAAGAAGGACCAATCTAAGTGCCCCAACCAAAGACGAGAGGAGGAGAAGGCTCGGGGTCCCAGGAGGTGTTGTTCTAGGAAGGCGGAGGACTGGTGACTTCATCCTTAGAATCTGACCATCTACAGTTGTCACGAACCCACTGATCCTTAGGCGTTGTGAAGGAGCTGGTCTCGGGAGAGCACGAAATGTTGAGCTTGGACGATGCCTTATACCTTTGAACATTGTGACGTTGATCAACATAGGACTGATACGCATGGTCCTGCATGAAGAAAAAAAGTCTTATTTACCTTCTTCAGCAGCTTCTTAGCCCAAGATGGCTGCCTCTCAAGACTGAGGGGATGGGAGCTCTCAGGGTGACCGCTGGATCCTGCACGACCGGAAGTGCCACCTCTAGCTTCCCCACCTCCAAATGGCTTCCTTCTTTTCTCCTTGAGATAGAGGATGCTCATGCTTCATCACACGAAGCTTCTTCTCCTCATGAATAGTGATTCTATCTTGTGGGAAGCGAGAACCTGTTGCTTCCTGCCACTTGACATTGATGAGAGACTGGATGTAAGGAGCATAGGGACAAGAGCGCTTCAAAATCATAGCAAGCCAAATCTCATGGAAGATGAAGTTCATGACATCAAGCCTTTGATCAGAGTCACGATGATGGTAAGTCTGGAACATAAGGTCAAACTAGAAGGCGTGAATCTGATCAAAGTTGCCAGACTTGGGAGTAATGGTGTTCTGGTAGACCTTGCGCATGATATCATAGAATTGCTGGAGGCGGTTGGTCTGACCACACACACCCCAGACCTAATGTAGAGAAGCTCCACAACCTCAGGTGCAGATGCCTTGGAGAAGTGACATCGCCAGCCATTCGACCCCTTGCCAGGTAGGATTGGATAGCCTTGAATATTAGCAAACTCGAACCACTTGGCTGTCAGCAGTTGGTCCTTGGTCATCCACTTCTAAGTAAAATCCACAGGGTCCGTATCCATGTGAAGGGTGGTATAGAACTAAGCAATAGACATCTCATCATAATTCTGAAGGGCTCCATGATCTTAATCATCCCAAACTTCCTGCACCACTCAAGAGACTCCCCAAAATACTCAAGCTTGCTCTCCATATGTGCCATGTTGATGTATTTCTGAGGGGCAACAACAAACTAATGCTTGGTGCCATAAATCTCTGAGAAGATCTCCTCTTGCCTCCGAGTATATAATAAGGGATCCACGACAAGAGGATCACGCGGAATAGTGTAAGGATAAATTCGGCGAAAAGTTGCATAAGCCTTCTAAGGCCACTTGGAAATCTTGTTCTTTTGAGCATCGGGTCCATATGCGGTCTTCTTCTGAGAGGCCAGAGCAGGCTACTTCCATGTAGCTGCAGCAGCACGACGAGCAGTAGTAGCTCTCTAACGGGTGGTCTGAGTGGGGGGACACATAACTTCCAAATCATCGTCATCAATCTCTGGAGGACCTGTAGAAACACGGTTGCGCTTGCCTCCATGGGAACCACCTTGCCCTAAGAAGAAAGCATAAAATAGGGAGGGAGGGTTAAGTGAACAAGTTTGATGAAGGAAACAAAGAGAGACTGAAAGAATACACGTAGTGAATCAAATATGGTGCACCGGAATTTCTGGTGAACCACTGGAACTTCCTGTGACAAATTCACCACCGGAAGTTCCACTCGTGACCCACCGGAAATTCCGGTGAAGCCACAAACACAGCGGTTCCATAGGAAATCACACAGATTCTAGATCTAGGATGCACTAGTACGGATTCACACAAATGTATTAGTTCAATCTACTCTAGCAAGGGTTCCTAGGCCTACCATGATCTCCCAACAAGTTCTAGACAAAGAACAAGCCTAGACTAGGTGAGACCTAACTCAAGAAATGGAAGGAGCAAGATCTCCATCGATGGAGGGAGTTGAGGGAAAATACCAGGGTCCATGGTGGGAGATCAAGGTGGGGAAGGATCCCACAGAGCAGATCTAGAAGGGGTGGCCGGAGAAGGAGTGGCCAGTACGCCTCTGCGGGGTTGGACTTGCCGGTGGCTGCTCCCTGTATATCGTGGGTCTTGGGAAAGAAAACTAGGAGTGGTCCCTATTTTCTCCCATTCCCCACAATATATAGGTCGACAAGTACCATCGGAAATTCTGGTGGGTGACCCAGAAGTTCCAAGCACATGTGGTAGTATCCGAGTCCGGGAGAAGTTCCGTAGAGCTTCTCACTGACTGGTACTACCAGCGGCTAGTCGGAAGTTCTGGTGATGCCAATAATACCTTCCCATGATTGGAAAGAGGCAAGGAGGAACTTGTGCAGGGAATAGAAGGGGCTAGAGGAAGAGAAAACGGCCTGCGATAAAGAGCACAAACTATGAAGAAACAAAAGACAAACAAGATAAGAACAATAACACCAAAAACCAACAAGGTAAGAGGGAAAACATGCAAGAAACACGAAGAGTTGGTGGTCAAGTCCACCTTATATATGAGTATATTTGGCTTGAAACCGCGAAGATATATCTTGGGTTCATTACCAAAATTCATCACTGAAGCTCAAATGGTCTCCTTGAGAGACTATAGATGATGAATACTTTAATGTGTGCATAATAGGGTAAGTGATTGTTCATAAAGAGGAACTACACTCCCCTTAAGTCCATGCGTACATCCAAACAAAGATATTCATTGAGAGATGGGTAGGTGTGCAAGGTACTCAAGCCAAATTGCTCGAATCTATGATATTTAGCCCATGCCTTAACTCCCGGAACCTTGCTTCATCAAGGGGCTTCGTGAATAGATCCGCAAGATTGGCCTTGTGGGAACATACTCCAATGAAAAGTCTCCTCTTGCAAGATGGTCCCGAATGAAATGATGATGAATCTCAATATGCTTGGTCTGGTTGTGTTGCATAGGATTGTGAGAAATAGCAATAGAACTCTCATTGTCACAAAGAAGAGTAACCTTGTCACAAGATAATCCAAGATCCTTCAAAGTTTTCTTCATAACTTGCTGCGGAAATGTACTCAGATTCGGCCATGGACATAGACACGCAGTTTTGCTTCTTTGAGGACCAACACACCAAGGATCTTCCAAGAAATTGACAAGCACCGGAGGTTGACTTCCTTTCCACCTTGTCTCCTGCCCAACCCGAGTCCGTTTAACCAATGAGATCAAAGCTGGATCCCTTGGGGTACCACAACCCAAAGTTCGGGGTATGAACCAAATATCGAAAGATTCTCTTGACGACCACCATGTGGCTTTATTTTGGCATGGCTTGGAATCTTGCACACGTACCCACACTCAACATAATATCCGGTCGGGATGCACAAAGATAGAGCAAATAACCAATCATAGAGCGATACTTTTTTTTGATCGACATCCTTACCCTTGGGATTGAGATCAAGATTAACCTTAGTTGGCATGGGAGTCTTGGCACCTTTGGCTTGATCAAACTTGAACTTCTTGAGCATGTCTTGAATATATTTGGCTTGGTTGATGAAGGTCCCCTTCCTAAATTGTTTGACTTCAAATCCAAGGAAGAACTCCAACTCACCCATCATAGACATCTCGAAGCAGACGGTCATGAGCTTGGAAAAATCCTCATTAAAAGCTTGGGACTTCTACTTTCGTGCCCCTGGTTCATTAATTGTACTCAGTTTTCCCCAGCCGTTTAACTTTTCCTCACTTTTGCCCTTCTCATTGTCGGAAACTCTCACACTGTCTAAAACTTGCTGTCCGTCAGCCTTGCCATTACGTGCTGACAAGTGGGGTCGTGTTCAGTCGGGTCCTATAGTGGACCCCCCCGTTACGTGCTGACAAGTAGGACCAATTGGTCAGGAATGCATTAGGCTGACGTGTGGGGCTGTGCCATGTTGGACTACGTGGGGCCGGCTTGTTGGGAACACGTTTTGGGGGATATGGTGCGGGACCAAGTGGGGCGTTTGGTAGTTACGTGCGTCCTGTCGTCTAAATTGGAAGATTTCTTTTTTTTTATAAGTGGCCTTTTTAAGAGCTCCTTTTCCCCTTTATGTCACTAATAGTTGTGTTTTTTTGCCCAAAAAGGTCGCGAATCTAGAGCAGCTTCTCTCTTCATTCATGGTTCCTTTTGGCCCTCGTTTTTTCCCAATCTAGTAGCAAATCTAGAGTAGCAAATCTAAACATCACCATAAATACATTCAGTAAACATAGCAAATGTAAATAAAGCAACTAATATAGGATATATAAACAACGTAGATGTAGATAAAGCAGCTAATATAGGATATATATATATAGTACGGTACTTAAACGAGGTTCAACAATTAGGCTGCTCAGTAGAAGAAGCAGACAAGTTCAACACAGACAACAATACAAACAAAGATGCTTTACAGCAGCATCACAAGATCAGTGGCCCCTCATGGACTCCTCTAGGAGGGCCTCCGCCTCCTCCCTCTGGCGCTTCCTCCACTTCTTGCTACCCAGTCCCTTGACCTTGGGCGCCTTGGGATTGATCGGGGCATGCGATCATCCTCCATGGCTACCTTTTAGAGGTTGCGGAGGTGAAAACTGAGCACCTGGTGCTTGGCTCTGAAGTCGTGGACATTCACGGACAAGTCGCATATCTTCATGCCCTCGACATGCTTTACGGGGGAGTTAAAGTCGGTGGAGAGGCTCCTAGTGCAGAAGGGGCACCTGTAGACGTTGTCAGCAAAGAATTTGTCGTATTTGCCAGACTTCAGCTTCCTCAGCACCTGACGAGTCATGGTGTCCTTGGACTTGTCGTCGCTGCAGACGTTGTTGCTATCCACCTGTTGGAAAAAATAGTAGAGTGCAGTAAGGACATGATTGAGATACCTTGATTATCGGGATTGATTACTTGCATCAATTAACCGATTGAGATCCCCTGATTATTCCCCAATCTCGAAATCTCTAACCAAATTGAATACTGATCCCAACTACAGATTGATGCTTGTACTAACTAGGGAAACCCTTAACTACAACTTGGAGGAACAATAAAATAGGTTTGAAATACAAACAGGGGAATTCATCGAAATACGAGATCTAACACAAGAGGATTAGCTACTGTAAAAATACCTAGCATCCAACGATTGAAAATACGAACAGCAGAACCCTAATAACACATGATCTTGCATCCAACAATGGGAATGGGGGAAGAACAAAGAAAGGGGAGAAAACCCTATTTACCTCCAACCATGGGTCGGTGATGCTGGTGTCATAGGGGTTCTCTGGCCTAATGTAATCCTCCTCCACGTAGGGGTCCCAGCCGTGCGGGATCAGCCCGAGACTGGCGGGGGCCTCCTCGCCGGCGGCTATGGCGGAAGCGGGGACTGGGGTCTAGATGGGGAGAGATGCTATCCGTGCAGGAGCGATGCTTGTTGGCTTGATTGCCGTGCGAGCTGGAGCCACCAGAGGCAGAGAGCGCAGCTCGCTAGACTCCAAGGCTGCTTGCTTGCATTTGTCGAGCTCTTCCTGCAGCTTCACCTGCCTATTGTGCTCGCCGATGAGGAGGAGATGGTATGCCATCAGCAGGTCACGTGAAGAATTCACGGGTAGGATCTTGTTGCATGCTACGGCTTCGTGTTCCTGGCGCCAACCGTCCTCATTGAGGTTGATCCGATTGTAGGCTGCAGCGTCGCCCTCGTTGGGCGGGAGGGATGGTTGCCTCCAGTTTTCTCTGTTTTCACCCTGTGGGTTGGGTGGTGGCACGTGGGCACTCGAACCTGGTGGTTGTTGTTCCACTCTGCTTTGGATGACCACGGCACACTGGTAGCATCCGTGGATTGGATCGCTACTGCTGCAACTTTCGGATCTAGACCGTAGGTTCCCTTGTCCGATGGGGGGCCTGACAGATCTGAGTTGCAGCTGCTGCTGTTGTATGACTCGTCTGTCGGCATTGACGTGCGTAGCACGCTGGGATGCGGGGCCCATTAGGCGGGCTTGATTGATGGCAGTGGCACCCGCTCTGGGAGGCGGAGAGTGCCGGTTTGTCCCACCTGGAAGCAAAAGCTCCCGAACAAAATCTTGAGCCTGTCGCCTACGGGCTCGAAGTCCTTCATGGTGGCTGATGAGTGGGCGGTGAAGTCGAAAGCTCCGAAGAGGAGATGGCTCTCCATCGCCGAGGAGTTGTAGATCTCTTTGGTTGGGACTGTCACGATCGCACAATCAGCGCCCCCGATTTCCCACAGACGGCGCCAATTGACGAAGTTGCGACTCATCAATGCCCATTGTTATGAGCTTGGGTTTTGGAGAAGATGGGGATGCTGGAGATCGTGGGATGGTTAACAGACAAGCAACCAGGGGACACTAGATTTACCCAGGTTTAGGCCCCCGGAGGGAAAACCCTACTCCTGCTTGTCTGCTCTTGATTACAGCAGAACCGAAAAGTACAAGGGTGCGCAGATGCAATCTGGTTTGGAGGTGTGTATGCGGTGAGAAGGTGCCTTCCTCGTCGTGCCCTCCTAGCCTTTATATAGAGATATGCAGGTCTCGGGCATAGATCGAGTAGGTTACAAGTTAGGGTTTTCCCCTTTGAATATTCTATCTACTCTAGTCTTGCTCTCCAAGGATCCTAAGACGCCATGGGCTTTGGCCACAAGAAAATCTCCACAGGCCGCGTATATTCTTGTGGGCCTTCCTTGGGCTAGACCAGGTATGCTAGTGTCGTGTACCCATAGGGTATAACCATGTCAACGGCAGCGGCCTTCGATGCCTTGATGGGGGCCTGTATGGGGACGGGGGCCTCCTCGTCGGTGGCCTTGGAGGCGACGATGGCCACCGTGCCGTTCTTCTCCATCGCCGGCGTGGTTGGGATTTTCTTGGGGGTTTGTAGAAGGTGATGCGACATTGGAGATGGTTGCGTGAGTGAGTGAGCGAGTGACGAGTGAGAGTGAGGAGGCCTCTATAAAGGTGAAGGGAGGAAACGTTTGTTGCACCACCGTGCACCGCGTAACCGCATACGCTACTGCAGCATGCACAGCCACACGCATCCGCCACCGCCCCGTGCACCACGACACACGTACCGTGTCTAACCTTGGCCACTTAGTTGTGCTTAGTTATCCCCTCGTGTCTAACCTTGGCCACTTAGTTGTGCTTAGTTATACCCTCAAGTGTAACACTGACCGTTTGATTGTACTCAGTTTTGCCCTCTAGTACTAACACTGCTGTATGCAATATACTCACTTTTACCCTCCGGTGGCTGGTCAACAGAGAGTCAACGTAAGGGTTTTAGCTAGCTAATTGAGTCATTTTATGCACAACAAATTCAAAAAGATCAAAACATAGTTGCATCTGCCCAGGGAGTCTTATTATGTGACCTGCCACCATAAGAAATGTATATAAATCAAGTTTTAACCTAAATCACCACTTCTCAAATCACCTACTATCTATGAAGGTTATGGCTTTCTACTCAAGCCTCTCCCCAAAACATCCCTCCCCAAGACATAGTTTGTCTTAATGAGGCAATAATTGTCAAACTGATATATATTTGAATTGCAAATAGTTTGATGTATGCCAAGATGTATTATATTTTATAAAAGAAGCATTTCCATTTTTTAAATCTCTTTCTGTTTTCTATTTGAATCCCTTTGTCAGTTTTGCCCTTGGTTTTTAAGTTCTATTCAGTTTTCCCCTCTCTCTTAGTCACAAACTCTCACACCTGTGCTCATCTTGGCTACTACGCTCTAATTGGTCGAGATAGTTGTCATGCGGATCGTACCCACCAACCGTTGATCCTCTAATTGATCCTCTGTGATCTAGCTGACAGGATAACCCCTGTATCTATCGGGGGGGCACCCTCCATTCATGCAAAACAACGAGTTTGCCGCCGATACTTTAACTCCATAAACAAATGATTTTAAATATAATTTGAATGGAAAGTGTTCAAAGTTGTATAATTTTTGTATATGCAAGTTTATGCATTATATTTCACTCCATGAAAATGATAAATGATCATGATTTTATTAGCAAAACATTATCATGTCCTAAGTGCGATTTCAAAGAGTTCAAATGTGTATAATTTTTTGCCATGTGCAAGTTTATGCATTACATTCTCTGAAAATGATAATATATCAATATTTTCTTAGCACATCATTATCACGTATTAAGTGTTATTTCACAGTGTTCAAAGGTTTATAATTTTCATATACGTAAGTTTATGCATTATATTTCACCCCATGAAAATGATAAATGATCAGGATTTTATTAGCACAACATTATCATGTCCTAAGTGCGATTTCAAAGAGTTCAAAGGTGTATAATTTTCGTATATGCACAAGGCATAAAGATTTTAGTTTAGGGATCACTTTTCATGCTCTAAAAATGGTAAACTCTCAAGATTTTCTTAGGACAACATTATCATGTCCAAATCGTAATTTGAATGTGTTCAAGAGTTGTGTCAATTATAAACACTCTTTTACATTAAGATTTGTATAATTTTTTCAATTTGAAAGTGTACAAGAGTTTTGTCAATTATAAACACTCTTTTACATTAAGAGTTGTATAATTTTTTATTTGAAAGTGTTCAAGAGTTGTGTCAATTATAAACACTCTTTTACATTAAGAGTTCTATAACTTTTTAAATTTGAAAGTTTTCAAGAGTTGTGTTAATTATAAACACTCTTTTACATTAAGAGTTGTATAATTTTTTAATTTGAAAGTGTCCAAGAGTTGTGTCAATTATAAACACTCTTTTACATTAAGAATTGTATTATTTTTTTAATTTCAAAGTGTTCAAGTGTTGTGTCAATTATAAACACTCTTTTACATTAAGAGTTGTATACTTTTTTTTAATTTTAAAGTGTCCAAGAGTTTTGTCAATTATAAACACTCTTTTACATTAAGAGTTGTATAATTTTTTTAATGTGTTCAGGAGTTGTGTCAATTATAAACACTCTTTTACATTAAGTATAATTTTTTCTAATTTTAAAGTGTTCAAGAGTTGTGTCATTTTCTTATTTCTTATACATCCATCTCCCTATTTTTTAATTATAAACACTCTTTCACTTGATTTTAGCCGAGACATTAACTCGATAAACCAATTGAATCATCGGAACCGCTCGCCGGCCATATTCTCCATAGTAAGCGCCACCATCTACTCGGAACATTTTGGTGCGAGATCTAACCTTCTATGTGCACGGTTGCCATTATCATCCTTCATACAGGTTAACGGGACGACACCATACTGTGGCCAGGAAGTACGGGAGGCTGAAGTGAAGCTCGACAAAGGGTCGTTGTTGCCGAAGAAGGGCCGCCGTCGCCAGAGAAGAAGAAGAAAGGGGAGGCAACGACACGGGCGTGGGAGCGGGGATGGCTCATGTGGATAAGCTATGGGTCCGACGCTCACGTGGATAAGCTGTGGGTCCCATGCTGATCTGGATAAGTGGAGAGGTGTCCACTATGGGAAACAACTTAACGCTACCCCACATGTCAGCATGTAATGACAAGGGTCCACTACAGGACCTGACAGACCACAGCCCCACTCGTCAACATGTAACGGCGAGGGTCCACTACGGGACCCGACGGAATGCGGCCCCACTTTCCAGCATGTAACGGCAAGGCTGATGGACAGCGAGTTTTATACCGTGTGAGAGTTTAGGATAAGGAGATGGGCAAAAGTGAGGAAAAGTTAAGAGGCTGGGGAAAAGTGAGTACAAATAACGAACCAAGGGCACGGAAATAGAAATTCCTAAAAGCTTTATTAATGACTATCTTGACCTTGGGAGATGTCTTGAGATGGATCCCCATCTTGGTGAGGTATATTTTGTTGATGAAGAGCTTGAGTATTGGGGCTTCAAGATTCATGAGCATGAGGAGCTTTGGAAGATCTTGAAGGGGCTTGAGCCAAAATAGTCGGTCCTTGAGGGGCAAGATGATCTTGAGAAAGTGAGGGCTCGACTTGTGTAGAGCTTGGTCCTTCTCCTTTGGCCACAAGGGGTTCCTCAATGGGGCGGAAGAATCCCACACCCATTCTTCTTATGGCCTTGGGAGGAATTTCATCACTTGGATCACGAACACCATCTTGCCTTACAAGAGACTCATGGTCTTCATCAAACTTCACGTTGCATGTCTCTTCAAATCTTCCATTGGCTTTGTTGTAGACTCTATAGGCATTGGACTGATTTGAGTACCCAACAAAAATTCCTTCTCGAGCCTTGAATTCAAACTTGGACAAACGAACTCCTTTATTGAGAATGTAGCACTTGCAACCAAACACTCGAAAGTAGCTAACATTGGGTTTGTTTCTTGGGAAGGTAGAGACGGTTGGTTGCATGGCAAGCGATGGAGATGGCCTCGACCCAAAATTTGTATGGAGACTTGAATTCAACTAGCATAGACCGGCCGCATCCATCAAAGTACGGTTCTTCCTTTCAGCAACACCATTTTGTTGGGGGTTATATGGAGTGGAATATTGATGCTTGATACCTTCATAACTAAGAAACTCATCCAAATTATAGTTCTTGAACTCGGTGCCATTGTCACTTCGGATGGAGAGAATGGTTGCATTGTGTTTCCGTTGAACTTCATTAGCAAAGTCGATGACGGTTTGTTGAGTTTCACTTTTGTAATTGAAGAAGAACACCGAAGTGTATCTAGAGAAATCATGCATAATAACCAACCAATACTTCTTTCCTCCAAGACTATCATGAGAGGGAGGACCAAAGAGATCCATGTGCAAGATTTCCAAGCATCTTTTGTGGTGTTTTGATTGAGAGCCTTTTGGGGAGTTTCATGCATCTTTCCTTCAATACAAGCCCTGCACACACAATCTTTGGCAAAAGACCAAGGATGTGGCCCTCAGAGTGAAGTATTTGCAAAGTCCTCATGTTGACATGGGCTAGGCGGCGATGCCATAACCAGCACTTGTCGGCCTTAGCATAGAGACAAAGAGCATGTGGAGTGGTGTAATGTTGGCTCAGTTGATGTAGAACCTGTTGGGAACCCCATGAGGAAGGTATGATGAGCACAACAGAAAGTTTTCCCTCAGTTATCGAACCGGTAGGAGAAAGAAACCACTTTCGAAGGTGTTGCTAGCAACGTGGAACCTGCACACAACACTACCAAAATACTTTGCCCCAACTTATCAATGAGGTTGTCAAGATCACTAGTTTTGCTGAAAACAAAGGATTAAACATATAGTGTGGAAGATAATAATTGCTTGTGGTAATTGCAGAAAGTAAAAAGTAAACAGTAGATGGAATATCAGTGGGAAGGAATGGACCAAGGTCCACAGTTCACTAGAGGTGTTTTCTCCATAAGATAAATAGCATGTTGGGTGAAAAAATTACATCGGGGCAATTGACAAATAGAGAATGCATAACAATGCATGTACATGACATGATGATCACCATGAGATTCATTTGGCCATTACAACATGATACATAGTCCAACTGCATCTATGACTAATAATCCACCTCCGGGATATCATCCGAACAACCCTCGGGTATTAAGTTGCAAGCAACGGATAATTGCATTAAGCAAAGTATGCAATGTAAACAATATAATTGCCCTTGGACAAAGGATTGTTGTTTTATACCTAGTAGCAAAAACACATCTACAATCTTAGAAGTTTCTATCACTCTCCCAAATTACTAGAGGCATGGACCTACTATCGAGCATAAATAATCCCTCCTGGAGTCACAAGCAAATACTTGGCCAAAGTAACTACTAGCAATGGAGAGCATGCAAGATCACAAATAACATAGACATGATAGAACAATAATCAATCTGACATAATACTCAATATCCATCGGATCCCCCAAACACAACATGTAGCATTACAATAAGATGATCTTGATCATGATAGGCAGCTCACAAGATCTAAACATGGTGGCACAAATAGGAGAAAGAACATCTAGCTACTGCTATGGACCCATAGTCCAAAGATGAACTACCCACACATCACTCTGGAGGCAGGCATGGTGATGAAGAAGGCATCCGGGATGATCTCCCCTCTCCGGCAGGGTGCCGGGAAGAGCTTTAGATCCCTCCCGATCTAGGGATGATGGTGGTGGCTATGGACTTTTTTCGTGGAATTCTGATCGGGTACTTAGGCTTTTTGCCTCGGAGGGAACATATAGGCGAAGGGGCAAGGTCGGTGGAGGCTCGAGGGGGCTACACCCTAGGGCAATGTGCCCCCTAGCTGCGCCTGGACCAGGTGTGGCCACCTTGGGGTGCACCTCCCCCTCTCCTCCGGACTCCGTGTCGTGTCGGAAAAAATAGGAACTTTGGGTTTTGTTTCGTCCAATTCCGAGAATATTTCTTTACTAGTTTTCCTGAAACCGAAAACAGTAGAAAATAGGAAACTGGCTCTATGGCACTTATTAATATGTTAGTTCCAGAAAATGCATAAAAATGCCATGAAGTGCAAGAAAAACATAGAGCAATTGGTGTAAAACAAGCATGGATCATCAAAAATTGTAGATACATTTGCAACATATCATGGTGGTCTCCGAAAAGTCCTGCAACATGAACGTTGCAGCCATGAATGGTCAATACTTTGAATGTATTGGCAAGTAGAACTAATGAGTACAAAGGATCTATCAATGTCAACACCTGGATTTTTAATCCCAGATGCATGTTATGCCATACCTCGCAATCCCAGGATTACCATTTTTGTGAGACATAACAGAATTGGTACCACGGTACATCATCCATTACAAACCATAATAAATGTCTTACAAATAAAGGATCTCATGATCCAGTCTTAATACAATCAATGCAGCGGAATATATAATAACGGTAGCGTGGTCGAGGCTCCATCTTCAGGGTCACAGGCAATGCTGACGATGGGAGATGATCCTAGTTGTCATATACCTCCTGCTGTCCATCATCCTGGTAGTCCTCCTCGTAGTCTGGCCATGGGAATAGCTAGGGACAAAGCCATGAGTACTCTTTAAGTACTCACAAACTATCACTAACAAGTAGTTCAAGTAGGAATCCTAAGCTCTAGGTTTATTTGCAAAAAGGCAGGTTTATTTCAAACTGAATTTAGAAGTAAAGAAAACTAGTTTAATGTTCTACAACACCTAAGTGGGAAATTAGTTTTCGAGTTCACAACCTTGTCGTGGTCAAGTCAAACTCATAGTTCATTTCACAAGTCATTTTGAAAACATCTGACGACAGAACAATATGGCCACTCCAACCTTCCATGACCACGGAACCGGCTATTTGAATAGTTTGACACTCTGTAGAGGTGGTACACTTTCACCACAACATTCGATACATCTGTGAGGGACAACTCTGAATCATCATACTTAGTATGCGGATAATCAATCCTAACCTTTCAATTACACACCCTAGTATAGGCACCTTCCCTATGAGTTTGGCCTCCCAACCATGACCATCTGTCATCTTGGGTACTGCATAGGTCGACAGTCATCACGAGGTAGCCTCAGCTCAACCTCTTCTGCAAGGGAACCCATACTAAGACATATAAACTTCTAGTTAAGCCCTATCCAATTCGGGTATTGTGGTTGTATGGTAAAATTGGAATGGTATCTCATCCAAACCCAGCCATCAATTTTTAAAAAGGGCTAAGTATCATGCCTCAACATTTTTATCGTCAAATCATCTTGTGTTCATAACGCATGTCAAAACATTTCAATAGAATGAATCCTCATTCCAAAGTTTTCATAATCATTTTCACCAAGTATTCCCATCTAAAGTGATCAACTTTTATGCTTAGCACTAGCCACTAAAGTTGAGGGTATTCACTAATGATGGGTGCTAATCAAGTGTGACTATCCAAATCTAGTCTTATGCCTTTTGATGACATCTAAGTATAACTACTTAGGCCTAGTTTTATGCTATTTATGCTATCTATACTAGTTTTCCAAAACTCACAAAGCACTAACTAAACGTAAAGAACTTTGGTAAAGATAAAGGAAATAAGCTTGCGAATAAAACTGGGAGTTGGTATAATCAAGGTTGCATAACCAAAGCATGCCTAATGCATCTTGCATAGGTTAACTTGTAGTGTTAGGCTTGCATAGGTAACATGCAAAGTTCTAGCTTGCATAGTTAAGAAACTTGCAAGTGTTAGCTTGCCTTGATTTGTGCAGTGGTTGAAGTTTTCTTCTTCTTCTTCTTCTTCTTCTTCTTCTTCTTCTTCGTAGTACTCCTCCTCCTCGTAGCCTTGGTCGATACTAGCGTCTATAAATGAATACGAGGTACACAATCACCAAACAATACTTAACTACCTCTATTTGGCACACAAAGGTTCTCACTTGATGATCTAGCATCATCACAATCATCACATGAAATAAAGAACTAGTTTTATCTTTCTTATTTTAGAAAAGTAATTTCTACTCATTTAAAATACTTAAGATTTAATATTCTCCAATTAAAATAGGGGATCATGTTGACACATGTCATCATCACATATTCTAATACATGGGAATGTGATTTAAAGTGGTGGTCATATTTTATAAAGTTTAAAATTATTATTTTATACAATTAAAGTGACTAGAAATGCCTACAGAGCACTCTTTTGGTACTAGTCCAATGTCATTGCATGTAAACCTAAATATTTTTACATATTCAGATAGATCTTGTCAAATATGATTTTTTAGAGTTGGAATCAACTCAAAAGTATTTATGGTTGATTTTTGAAAAAATGTTTGAATGTGTAAAAGTCTCCGTCTTGTTATTTTTACTATAGGTGATCTATAATTCCAAATGGTTTGCATCCAACGGGTTTGGATAGATAATTTGAATACCTTTCTAAGAAAGTTGGAATATTGCAATTTGGTTCAGTACATCTCCTTGAATTGATTTTTGAATCTACTGACAGAACTAGGGTTTAACTAAAATGGAAAAAGGTTATTTGAATCACTGGGCTAAGCGCGGGAACGAAAATAGGCCGGCCCAGCTGGACTGCGCGCGCAGCGGGCTACTGACAGGAGGGTCCCATGCGTCAGCGGCTCTATCTAACCAAAGCGGTACGTTTCAATCTCAGCCCTACGATTAGACTAAGATCTACGGCCAACATTCGTCGTCTCCGTTGCACAGCTCCGATGAGACCGAACCCTAACAGCGACGATGGGGGTACGTGGTGTCTCACCTGGGCTCCAGCTAGGGTTGGCGATGGGGGCGAACGATGTTGTCGATGACGGTGGTTCAAACGGTGGTTGCGGCGGCTCTGTGTGCTTCGGTCCGCGTATCCGGAAGGATCCCTTCCCCGACAAGTGCTCCCTGCCACGGGACACCCCCAAGTATGACAGCAGCATGAAGCCGCAGGACTGGCTAACCGACTATGTCACCGCAGTCGGGATCGCCCATGGCAACAAGCGCGTGGCGGTTTGCTACATCCCCCTCATGATGATCGGCTCGGCAAGGACTTGGCTCAACATCCTCGCGCCCAACAGCATCAACGCTTGGCCGGACTTCGAGAAAGTCTTCATACAGAACTTCAACGACACATACAAGTGCCTCGGCAGGCCCCACGATCTTTCTCTGTGCGTCCAGGGAGACCGCAAGTCGGATCACGCGTACCTCGCCTGGTGGACCAAGCTGCGCAACTCCTGCGAAGGGGTGGTGGAGAACCAGGCAATCGGTTTCTTCATCGAGGGGTGTCGCGAAGGCACGATGCTGCGCCACCGGCTGCTCTACGACGAGCCCAAGACCATGGCAGAGCTGATGAACGTCGCCGACTAGTACGCCACCACGGATGCAGCGATGAAGAAGCCCCTCCGAGTAAATACGGAGGGACGGCCGGTTCCCACCGAGCCGGCTCGAGAGAAGCATGTTGGCCAAGGCGACGATGCCGGCTCGTCCAGGCGGCACGGCAACGATAGCCGATACCCGGGAAAGCGTCCAGTTGAGCAGCAGAGCCCGCGCTACCACCAGCGGCCAGTCAATGCGGTGCAGGGCACGCCGGATTACAACTACAAGAGGTAGAGGAATGCCTTCACCTTCGAGCAGATGTTCGACGAGCCCTGCAAGTACCACAGCGGCACCAAGCCGGCTACGCATACCACTCGGTAGTGCAGTTTGACTCGGTAGATCAAGGAGCATGGTGGTTTTCCTCCCCTCCCCCACCCCCTCCTGGTGGTCCCCCACCATCGGCTAGGGCAGCCAGAAACAACCGCGGCAACAGAGGCTACCCCCAGCAGCACGAGAACTACCACATCTTCGAGGCCGAACCGATTGACAATCGTGGCCGGAAGCAGCACAGCACGGAGGTGAAAGCTGTTGATCTCCCGGTTCCCCTGCGCCTCAATTGGTCGGAGACTCCAATCACTTGGAGCCAGGCGGACCAGCCGGATCTCCTCCCGAATCCCGGGGGCTACGCGATGGTGCTGGACCCCCTCGTCATCTCTGACGTGCGCACTTGCCGGTTCTCGTGTGTTCTGGTGGACGGTGGGAGCAGCCTCAACCTGCTCTACCGGTCCTCCATGGAGAAGCTGGGCATCCGGGAGTGTGACCTGCAGCCCTCGACCACTGTGTTCCACGGCATCGCGCCTAGGCCACCGCACGTCCCGCTAGGCAAGATCCGGTTGGATGTCATATTCGGTTCGGAAGAAAACTTCTGGCGCGAGCCAATCTGGTTCGAGGTGGTCAACCTAGCCAGCACCTACCAAGTCCTTCTTGGGTGCCCTGCTCTCGCAAAGTTCATGGCGGTACCCCCACTACGCATACCTCAAAATGAAGTTTCCGGGGCCGAATGGTGTGATCACTGTGGCCGGATGCTACAGACGGTCCATGGCTTGCGCGAAGGAAGGCGCCAAGATAGCGGAGGCCCTGCTCATCACTAAGGAGAAGCGCGAGATGATGCGCAATGTTGCCATGCTGCAGCAAGAGGTGCCGGCTGGCATGAAGCCGGCTGGGGACATGGCTTCTAGCCATCCAAGCAGACCAGGCAGATCCCGCTCGACCCGGCTGACCCCTCCAATTGTGTCACCATCGGTGCCTGCTTGGACAGCAAATAGGAAAGCGTGCTCGTCGACTTCCTCCATGAGAATCGGGACATCTTCGCATGGTCTCCCAAAGACATGTCGGGTCTGCTGAGGGAGTTCGCCGAGCACTCATTTCATGTGCGTCCTGACGCCAAGCCGGTCAAGCAGCCCCTCCGTCGCTTCACGGAGGACAAGAGGAAGGTCATCGGCGATGAGATCGCTCGGCTACTTGCTGCCGGCTTCATCATGGAGGTGTACCACCCGGACTGGCTGGCCAACCCAGTCCTGGTGTTGAAGAAAAACAAGACCTGGTGCATGTGTATCGACTACACGAGTTTGAACAAGGCCTGCCCAAAAGGCCCCTTCGCCCAGCCCCGTCTTGATCAAGTGATTGTCTCTACGGCCGGCTGCGATTTGCTTTCCTTCCTTGATTGTTATTCTGGCTATAATCAGATCTGGCTGATCAATTAAAAAAGTCGTTCATCACCCCGTACGGGGCTTACTGCTATGTAACCATGCCATTCGGCCTGAAGAATGCAGGTGCTACGTACCAGCGTTGCATGCAGAAATGCTTGCACTCACAGATCGGCCGGAATGTGCACGCGTACGTGGATGACGTCGTCATCAAGATGAAGGAGAAGCAGACCCTGTTGGAAGATCTCGGCAAGATGTTCGTGAACCTCCGCTGGTACCAGATGAAGCTGAACCCGGAAAAGTGCGTGTTCGGCGTGCCATCCGGACAGCTCCTCGGCTTCCTCATGTCGAGCCGAGGAATCGAGGCCAATCCGGAGAAGATCGCGGACATCGAGAGGATGCAGCCGCCCAACAGCTTGCTCGGTGTCCATAAGTTCACCGACTGCTTGGCTGCCCTCAGCTGATTCGTAAGCTGCTGTACCAGCTGATGAAGAAGACAGACAAGTTCAATTGGACGGCTCAGGTGGACGCTATGTTCCACGACCTCAAGTGTAGGGGTTCGTAGCATGGAAAACAAAAAAATTCTACCGCATGCACACAAACAAGCCAAGATCTATCTACTAGATTGTAGCAACGAGTCGATTAGAGTACACACCCTCGAAGATTCCAAAGCAGTTAACGAGAGCAGATTCTCATGGGTGATGTAATCGTACACTTGTCAATCTCAAGATCGCGTAGACAATCCTTCTAGCGCTGCGTTCCGGCAGCGCTTCCATAGTCGGTCACACGTTCGGTACTCGATGAAGACCTTCCTCTCCCTTGTTCCAACAGGCAGCAGAGGTTGTAGTTCTCCCCTCGCGATTCCGGTAGCACGACGGCATGGTGTCGGAAGTAGAGGGAAAATCCTGCAGGGCTTCGCCTAAGCCGGAGCAGGTTATGGTGGATCTAGGGTTTCAGCGATCTAGGTTTAGAGGGTCGAAGAGGAGGAGGTGGAGTCAGTGAAGGCTAGGGCGGCAGTGAATCCGGCGACGACGCGAGGCGGCGGCGCGGCGGTGGTGGCTGGCGGCAGCGCGGCTTGGTGGGGAGGGCTGGTTGTATGGTCTTGGGGCACCCCCTCCCCTCTATTTATGAGAGGTAGGGCAGCTTGGGAGAGGGGAGTTTGAATCCTTCCCCAATTCCCTCTCCTTGTTGGCTTGTGGTGGAGGGAAAGAAGGATTCTTTCCTTCCTCCACTAGGAAACATTGTCCCAGTTTGACTTTTCAAACTTGCCTTTTGACTTTCAATTTGGAGCTTTATTTCTTTCTTGCAAACACCCAACCAATTGACCTAGGACATGATCCAATCATTCCACTTATCCATGACACATTCATGTACCCTTCCCCTTCTGGTCCGGTGAACCTTCTAGACCCTTCTAGAACCTCTCTGATGAAATCATCGAAATCATTCCCGAACTCCGGAATTGGACTTTCCTTACATGAATCTTATTCTACGGACTATTCTAGATCTCCTCGTGATATCCCGGATCCCATCCGAGACTTCGAACAATAGTCAGTCTCCCTACTTACATTCCATATCTACTAAACAACATCGAATCCTTAAGTGTGTCTCCCTACGGTTCGTGAATTATGCAGACATGACCAAGACTCTTCTCCGATCAATAACCAATAGAGGAATCTGGAAATTCATATGGCTCCCACATATTTCTATGATTACTTTGCGATTGAATGAACCACTTACATATTATACCAATTTCCCTTTGTTTCGCGATAGTTTACTTATCCGAAGTCTGATCGTCGATATCTCTACATACCTAGTTCAACCTCATTACCGATAAGTACTCTTTTCTCGTTCCTGTGATATGTGATCCCTTGTGAGCCAGTCACATGCTTGCAAGATAATTGGATGACATTCCACCGAGAGGGCCTAGAGTATATCTATCCGTCATATGGATGGACAAATCCCACTCTTGATCCATGTGCCTCAACACATACTCTACGAACACTCAATGCCACCTTTATAGCCACCTAGTTACGGTGTGGTGTTTGATGTCATCAAAGCATCCATCCGGTGATGGTGATTAGCAGATCTCATGGTCGAAGGAATTAGGTTACTATGTATCAGAAAGCTTATAGCAAACAAACTATTGAAATGACTTGATCTTTATGCTACGCTTATCAATAGGAGTATGTCCATCACACCATTCTCCTAATGATATGATCTTGTTGTTAATAACATGTCAATGTTCATGATCAGGAAACCATGATCATATATTAACCAACAAGCTAGTTTAACAAGAGGCTTTACTAGGGACTCTTTTATGTTTACTAATCACACAAGTATTAATGTTTCTGGTTAATACAATTATAGCATGGTATGTAAACATTTAGCATAAGCGTGAATATATTATAATAACCTCTTTATTATTGCCTCTTGGGCATATCTCCAACATAAAGCGCATGCTATCCAGGGCACCGGTTCTCGCTATGCCGACTGCAAAGGAGCCGATGTTGCTCTATAGAGCCGCCACCAACCGGGTCGTCAGCGTCATCCTGTCGGTGGAGCGCCACAAGGAAGGCAAGGCCTAGCCGGTTCAGCGACCCGTCTACTACCGAAGCGAGGTGCTCTCCCTCTCCAAGAATAACTACCCCCACTACCAGAAGATGTGCTATGGCGTGTACCTGGCTTGCAAGAAGCTCAAGCACTACTTCCAGGAGCACCCGCTCACCGTGGTGTCCACCTCGCCACTGGGTGAAATATTCGGCAACAAGGACGCCACGGTCCGGGTAGCCAAATGGGGCAACGAGCTAGCCGCCTACTGCATCCGATATGAGCCGCGGATCACCATCAAGTCCCAGGAAGTGGCGGATTTCTTTGTCGACTGGGCGGAGAGCCAGTACCTGCCGCCGGTTCCAGATTCCGACTATTGGAGGCTGCACTTCGATGGATCGAAGATGCGCGGGGCTTGGGAGCCGGCATCGTGCTCACATCGCCCAAGGATGACCGGCTGGAGTACGTGTTGCAGATCTACTTCACGGCGTCGAACAACGTCGCCGAGTACGAAGCTCTCACGCACGGGCTCCAACTCGTGAGAGACATTGGAATTAGCCGGATCCTTTGCTTCGGTGATTTGAATCTGGTGGTGCAGCAAGTATCCGGTGAGTGGGACGCTCGGGACGCCAACATGGCCCTGTACCGGTTCCACGTGCAGCTGCTCAGTGCTGGTTTCAAGGGATGCGAATTCCATCACGTCCCACGTGCCAACAATGAGGCGGCCGACGCGCTCGCGTGAGTCGGATCCACCAGAGCAGCTATCCCGCCCGGAGTGTCCTTGGAGCATCTTCGCAAGCCCAGCATCACCCCCTCTCTAGAATCCGAGTCCATCAACTGGGTAGCAGATCCATGGGCTACTGGCTCGAAAGAGCCGGGCCCCGCTGCTGTGCCCTCCGGCTCGAAAGACCCAGGGGATGCCTCCTCCTCAGGCAAGCTGTCGTCGAGCAAGGCAAGAGGCCCAGGGGCTGCCGACTCGGGCATCCCACCTAGCCGCCCTCCAGACAAGCTGTAGACCGTGCTCGCAAGCGCCTTCACCATCCGGGAAGTTCCATCTAGGGCCCAGCCCTTCATGAACTACCTCCTCAATAACGAGATCCCGGATGATGAGGTGGAGGCAAGGCAAATCCGGCGCCGTGCACACACATACACCATCATCAACAAGGAGCTGTACAAGTGCAGTGCCGCATGCGTCTTCCAGCGGTGCATCGACATGGACACCGGCTACCGGCTGCTGAAGTAAATCCACTAGGGGGAGTGCGGTCACCACGCCTCATCTCACACCCTGGTGTCGAAGGCAATGCGCCATGGATTCTACTGGCCCACCGCCATAGAGGACGCGGACCAACTGGTTCGCGCGTGCAACGGGTGCCAGCAGTTCGGTCGGCTAAGGCACATGCCGGCTTCTGTGCTCAAGACCATCCTGATTACCTGGCCCTTCATGGTTTGGGGGCTGGACATGGTCGGCCTCTTCAAGCGGGCTCGAGCTGGCATGACCCACTTGCTGGTGGCGTGGAAAAATTCACCAAGTGGATCGAGGCGAAGTTGATCCGTAAGCTAGACGGTGCCACCGTCGTCACTTTCTTCCGCGACATCATCATCCGGTTCGGCTACCCCCATAGCATCATCACCGACAATGGCACAAACTTCGCCAAGGGTGCCTTCGCCCGATTCTGCCACAACAAAGGGATACGACCGGACCTCGCATTCGTCGCTCATCCGTAGTCCAACGGGCAAGTAGAAAGAGCCAACGGTCTGGTGTTAGCCGGAATCAAGCCCCGGCTGATCGAGCCACTAGAACGATCACCTGGCTGCTGGATCGAGGAGCTTCCGACCGTGATGTGGAGTCTCCGCACCACCCGAACAGATCAACCAGCTTCACCCCATTCTTCCTCACCTATGGCTCATAAGAAGTAGTCCTCACGATGGACATCGAGTTCGACACACCCCGAAAGCTCCTTTACACGGAGAGGGAGAACCAGGAGGCGATGGAGGATAGCATGGATCTCCTCGAGGAGGCCCGCGAGCTAGCCTTGTCCAGGTCATCTATCTACTATCAAGGGCTGCACAGGTATCACTCCAACCACATCCGGACCATCGCATTCCGGGAGGGTGACCTGGTGCTCCGGCTGATACAAGACACGAATGGAATGCACAAGCTGTCCCCTCCGTGGGAGGGCCCCTTCATCATCAGCAAGGCGTTGCACAACAACTCCTACTACCTCATCGACGCGCGGCAGCCGTGCAAGAACAAGATGGACAAGTCGGATGAAGAAACGGAGTGGCCGTGGAATGCAGACTTGCTTCGACCGTTTTACACTTAGTCGCAAAAACTAGTGTATGTATCTAGAACCATGAATGAATGAAAGATATGGAACCCCGTCTGATGCTCGGGGCTCCTTCCCAGACATTCTGTTGTTATTTGTTTTGGATTAAACCCTGCAACATTTTTGCCGGCTCTCGTCGACCCCCAATTGTGGGGTCTCGCCGGTTGGCCCACCCTGCCAATTCTGCAAGATGATGCCAGAGGCCCACCCTTCGCCTCAGCTATAGACCGCAACCTGGTTGTCCGGCTAGCAAGAGCAAAACCCCGAGGGCATACCACACGAAAAACGGCGAAAGATGCGACAGATCGGACATTCCGGCCATGTGTCTAGTTGGTATTTTACGGCTACTAAGACTCTAGTACCGTGCAGGAATGTATTGTTAGCTCCCTTCAGTTCCGTCTCCAGACCGCAACCCGTCTATCCGGCAAGGTGCAGCGTAAACAACATTGCACATGGGAAAGCGACTAAGTGTTTAGAAAAGCACGAGCTAGTTTTTGAAGAGAAATGTTGCTCGGATAGTAAAGATAACATATAACATTACAACGTATTGATAAGGAATCATTTTTGTACGTTTATTTTTGCACAAATCACACCGAGTTAGAAATCAAAGAAGGAAGATTCTAAGCACCTACCTGTGGTAGCCACTCCGAATCTCGGGGGCTACACCCAGTGGGTGCGCTGACGCGCCCCCACTGGAAGCATGTGGCGTCCAGCTGAAGGGTGAACCATCTGGACAGAGAAAGACGGAGTCAGATAGAAAGCAAGGTGGCAAGACCCTCTATGGCAAGGGCACAGCCCCTCCAGCCCGGCTAGGAGGGTTTAGCCAGTCAAGGAAACTAAGAAAGATAGAAGGAAGAGAAAAGATAAGGAAAGTAATAGAGAAAAAGGTCCAAGGAACGACCGGTCGTGCATAGTAGGACTGCGGTGCAGCTTCCCTGATCCGGCTACGCCAGTGGCAGTCGGGAAGGCAAGGTAAAAGGGCAGATCGTCGCCAAGTCAGAAGTAGCAGAACACAAGTGAAGGTTCACAAAAAGTACAAGACAAAAATCAAGACAACGCCGGCTAGAGTGGACCAACCGAAAGAGCTAGTCGACCAAGGCATAAAGATAATGGGTGCACGAAGGCAAACCTAGCCAGATAGTTAATTAAACTACAGAGGACGAAGCCCCCGCGTATCCAGATTGTTTAAAAACACAAGTACCAAAAGCTAAAAAGTTATCTACAATTATGTCCGGCATCCCGGGGTCTTCTTTCTTCTTCAAGCGGCCAGGCACTTGCCGTGGGGAGCAGTTGAGCCGGCCCCGCCCGGCTGGGAAGACGCCTCCGCACCACCATCTGCTCCCGCGCTTCCCTCGCCATTCATCAACACTTTGTCGATGTCGGCGTAGCCGGTGATCGTGATGGCGGCGGAGCGGAGCCCGGGGTAGGCCTGGCAAACAGCGGCAAGATCCACACCGGCTCGGAAGCCGTCCACCAGCTTGTCGAGCCACGCATCCTTGTACCAGGAGAGCTACTTTAGCCAGGTGGCCTCCTTATCCAGGAGGTCGAAGGCGGTGGGCGTCGTCCCGCTCCTTGAGGGTGGCCTCCAGCTGGTTTACCCGGGAGTGCCACTCCTTGTTCTGGAGCCGGAGCACGGAGTTGTCCCGGCTGAGGCACGCGTTGGAACGCGTCAGCCGGTCAATTTCGCGCTGCGCGCAGACAATGATGGCTGCAGCAGGCGAAAAGGAGTGCAAGTGATTAGGTAGACGGAAACACACACAAAAGAGGAAGGATGGGAGGAACTTACTTCGTGCGGTCCCCCGTGCCGCCGCCAGCTGCTTTGCGGCGGCCTCATTGGCGTCGGCTAGCATCGCCCGGAGTTGCTTACACTCCTGGAGCCCGACCTCGAGGTTCAAGGTCTGCACATAAGGCCCCACCTCCACCAGCAGGGGCGCCAGTGGTCCGGCTAGGGCAGCCGGGGCATCATGTATGGCCGCCTGCCACTGCGCCGTTGCCTCCTCGTCGGAGTCGATGTCCTCCACGACCACCGTCTCCTTTCCAGCGCACGAGCCTCCTGTGTCGGCTGATGAGCCCCCGCCCGGGCAAGAAGTCGCATCCGGCTGACTCATCGTGCATTCGGGCGTGACGAGAGTCAGCTGGACCGCGGCCACCGGCTCTGGCGAGGGCATGGTTTGGTTGCGGGGGCGGAGCGGCCGTCGGAGGGGCATCCGGCTAGGGCGGAGGATCGCAAGGCGACGAGGCAGAGGGCGTGCTACGAGCTAAGCTCGCAGCGAAGGAAAGAACAGAGCTGTGAAAGGAAGACAAGATCAAGACAGGAGCAAAGGAATATGCGAGAAAAAGAAAGAGGAAACGTAAGAAGACCTACCCTTGCACCACGGGTGTGGACCTCTTCCGGCTACCCGTGGTCCGGCCGGGGTGTGGAGGAACCCCCACCCGGCTGCGCTTTGTAGACAGATCTTCAGTCGCGGAAGCGCTGCTCGAGGAACCCTCACCGACACGTTTCTGTGTAGGCTCGGACGGCACGGTGCCGTCTCTCTCCTCTGGCGTGGGGCCGTGTGGATCCTCCACCACCTTATTGCCCCTACTGGGGAAGAAGCCCTCCTCGCCAACTGATCCCTCGCCACTAGTCTGGCGCGGGCGAGGCTCGGAGAGGTCGGCGGTGAAGACCTGGAGGGGCGCGCCGCCCTCCTCCCAGATGATGCAGGGGAAAATCTGCAAGGAAAGATGGAAGTCAGGGTCGGATAAAGCGGTTTAGCCGGATAAGGCAAGAACGAAAAGAGGAACAAGGAAAGAAGCAAGTGCACTCACCCGGGGGGCGCGTGTAGGGAGCCAGACCAAAGCTCCAGTCGGCTTTGATCTTCTCCTTTATGATCATCCACACCCATTCATAAAGATTGGCGAATGGGAGATCGCGGCGGAAGAGCCGGGTCGGGTCGAGGCGCCCGGAGTAGTATCACATCTTGTGCGCTCGCTGCTAGAGGGGCATCATCAGCCGGCTGGCCCAGCTGAGCATCACATCGATGCCAGTCAAGCCGGCCGTGACCAACCCCCTCATCCGCTGGAGAAGTGCGTCCGACTCCGCCTTGGCACCGAATATCTTCTCATCCCAGTGCACCCGGGTGGACTTCGTGTCCTGGAAGGCCAGGAGGTTGAGGCATTCTTCAGACCCCAAGTTCTGTACATAGAAGTACGTTTTCTACCACAGTTTAACTGTGTCATGCAGTTTGAACTTGGGGTAGCCGGTTTGCGAGTGGGAGTAGATGAAGGCACCGCCGCAGGGCACGAGCGGCCCTTTGGCGTATTGCACCTGCGGCCGGATCAGGAAGAGACAGCAGAAGAGCCCGAGATCCGGCTGGATCCCGAGGTAGCATTCGCAAAATGCTACGAAATGGGCCAGAATGCCGATTGCATTCGACCCAAGATGGTGGAGGCGGAGATCAAGGTGCACAAAGAAAGAGAGGAAGAAGGCGCTGGATGGAAAAGACCGGTCGCGCGCTAGATGTGTGAGGAAGATGACGCGCTCGCTGGCTTGAGGAGCCGGCGAGACTTCGCCAGGCAGGGCGAGGTGCTCCCCGACCTCGCCGGCGTTCGGCAGGAGGCGCGACCGCCGGTATTTTTTAACCTACGCCTCCGTCATGGAGGAGTCGCACCAGGCACCTCGGCTCCCTGCCATGCCAATAGTGGCGGAGCGCGGCAGAGAGGAAGGAGGAGGATAAGGTGAAAGGCGAGCGGCGGAAGAGCAATGGTGACCCGTCGCTCCGGCAAGAGAATGTCTAGCGGCGCTGGCGGAGCGAAGCAGCGCGAGCTCGCCAGCAGCGCAAGGGAAGGGTGGAGGCAGAGGACAGAGCGAAGGCGCGGCGTCGGAGGAAAGGAGCAAGGGGGCAAATGGCATGTGGGGGACGATGGGGTGCCGCGGCCGCTACTTAAAGGGGCCGGGAAGGCAAACCGCCGGCTTGCCATGTGGCAGCCCCCCACATCCCCAGCCACGGTCGGATCCTGTATGCAGGCACGCAACACACAGAAGATCCCAAGCGCGGGGGGCGAGGCGCTGACAACGGTTACCGAGGCGACAGGAGACGCGACCCTTCGACACACATCCTCCCATGATCATCATTGCGCCGTGGCTGACGTAAGTGATGACGCAGCCGGGCAGTTCAACCGCCAAATTTCAGCCGGGAAAATTTCAAACTAGCTTTTTTAGCCCACGTACATTTCGCCTAAGGGTGGAATCTACGCGTGCTCGGGGGCTAGTGTCAGGGGGATCACCCCTAGGTAGGCTAACCGGACAAGATACAGGAGCGGCAACATGCTAGCCGACTGGGCAGCCGGACGTAAAAAAATCAAAGACAGATCAGAAAGAAGGCCAGACGAAGACCAAGGTAGCGAACTAGTCAGCCGGATAAGAATCACCAGCAAGGGCAGCTAGCCAGCTGGACCATGCCAGCTGGATAAGTCCAGACAGACCAAGAGCGAACCGGCAGAACCATCATCTGGATGAGACAAGCAAAGACAGAAGCCTAGCCGGATGGACCCAACCACCCGGCCAAGACGGATCAACCGGCTAAGGCGACCTAGCCGGCCACTCTAGACAGGCAATGTACAAGGTGACATAGAGCACAGTGCACAGTACGCGCATGACGATGGACAAGACAGAAAGGAGACTCAGACACTCGGCCCATATCGACGACTTTACCGATGACAGTTGTAACAGTAGACAGTAGGTGGTACTGTGCATAACTACCCGCACGGCGGCCACTGTAGATGGTGTGGTGGCATGGGCTTAACTGTGGGTACACGCCCTCCATGCCAGCCACTGTAGATGACCTAGCCGGCTGGGGCCCGCCTATGGGACCCGCCAGTCGGTCAGGTCACTGCCCATGCCGCCTCGGCCTATATAAGGGACGGCAGGGGCAACATGGCAAGGTTTGTCCTCTCATTACTGCTAGCTAGGACAGATACAGCTCAAGGAGCCTTGTAGTTCTTTGTGTTCATCCCTATAGTCAGATCGGTGGGAGGAGGAGTTTTACCACACCCAGAGGGCTCCGAACCTGGGTACTTCTTGTGTCCCCGACGCTTGCTTGTGCCCAATCCCGCCTACGGACGCCGTCGCTCGCTTCCTTGCTCGCTTCCACACCTCTATCTAGGCTTCTTAGGCTCTGCCATTTCCATAACGACGACACCGATGGGTATTGAGATTACTATGTCAGATTGATTAATGGTTTTGTCTTATTGACTCTATCATGTCTGTGTTGTTTGTGATCTTGCATGATCTCTGTTGTTAGTAGCTATCTTGGCCAAGTAGTTGCTAGTGACACCAAGAGGGGGTATTTATGCTCGATAGTGGGTTCATGCCTCTATTTAATCAAGGGAAGTCACATAAATCTCTAAGGTTGTAGATGTGTTGTTGCCACTAGGGAGAAAACAACGGTCTCTTGTTCATGGAACAAGTGGATTGTTTACCTTACACACTTTGCTTAAAGCAGTTGTCTGTTTCTTGCAACTTAATACTAGAGGGGGTTCGGATGATAACCCAAAGGTGGACTTCTAGTCATAAATGCAGTTGGATGGCGGTCTATGTATCTTATTATATTGCCCAATCGAATCTCATAGGATATTTATGTCTAGTATTGCATTGTTATGCCTTGCTCAGTCCTGTCAATTGCCCTGCTGTAATTTTTTTACCCAGCATGCCATATTTGTTTATCTAAGGAGAACGCCTATATTGAACTATGGACCCGGTCCAATCTTTACCATTGATACATCCTCCACTGTTACTGTTTACTTGCTGCAAACCATCATCACCTTCCACACCATACAGTTAATCCTTTGTTACAGCAACCGGTGAGATTAACAACCTCACTGTTAGTTGGGGCAAAGTCTTGAGTTTGTGTTGTGCAAGTTTCCACATTGCTTGCAACACCTTTGAGACGTTTCCTTCCTCCTACTGGTTCGATGACATTGGTTTCTTACTGAGGGAAGATTTTCTGTTGTGCTGCATCATACCTTGCTGTTGGGGTTTCCCGACGAAGAGCTCCATGTTGACGCAGCGCCATCAAGATTTTATGGCGCTGTTGCCGGGGAGGTTAAGGACGTCTTCAAAAGGGGAGTCCTCCTCAACCTTTCTCTTTACTTTGTTTTTGGTTTGCTTAGTTTCTTTTGCTTGGTTTGGTTTGCCTCTTTTTATCAAAAACTCCAAAAAAAATTAGTTTAGTTTGGTTTGCTTTGTCTTATCAAAAACACAAAAAAACTATTTCCTGCTCTAGCTGCTGCTGTTTTTGGCTTGCTCCACTTTTGCCAAAATGAACTCTGCAGAGAACACCAAGTTGTGTGACTCCACGAGCATAAACTACAATGATTTCCTTAGCACTCCTATTGCTCCACCTTTTATGAAATTGAGCCTACTTTGTTGAAACTTGTGATGAAAGAGCAATTTTCTAGTGCTAGTTCTGATGATGTTGCTGCCCATCTCAATAACTTTGTTGAACTTTGTGAGATGCAAAAGTATAAGGATGTAGATGGAGATATTATTAAGCTCAAGTTGTTTCCTTTCTCCTTGAGAGAAAAAGCTAAAGAATGGTTGCTATCCTTGCCTAGAAATAGTATTGATTCTTGGATTAAGTGCAAAGATGCTTTTATTGGGAAGTACTACCCTCCTGCTAAGATTATATCTATGAGAAGTGATATTATGAAATTTAAACAACTTTATAATGAACATGTTTCTCAAGCTTGGGAAAGAATGAAATCTTTGGTTAAGAACTGTCCCACTCATGGACTTACTGCTTGGATGATTATCCAGACTTTGTATGCAGATTTGAACTTCTCTTCAAGAAACCTGTTGGATTTAGCTGCTGGAGGTACCTTTATGACCATCACCTTGGGTGCTGCAACAAAACTCCTTGATAATATGATGGTTAATTATTCTGAATGGCACATTGAGAGAGCTCCACATGGTAAGAAGATAAATTCTGTTGAAGAAACCTCCTCTTTGAGTGATAAGATTGATGTTATTATGGCTATGCTTGTTAATGGGAAAGCTCCTTTAGATCCAAATAATGTTCCCTTATCCTCTTTGGTTGCTCAAGAAGAGCAAGTTGATGTGAACTTCATTAGAAACAACAATTTCAACAATAATGCCTATAGGAATAATTTTGGTAGTAATAACAATTATAGGCCTTATCCTCCTAATAATGGCAATACCTATGGAAACTCCTACAACAATGCTAGAAGTGCCCCCTCTGAACTTGAAGTCATGCTCAAAGACTTTATTAGTAAACAAACCACTTTCAACAAGACTGTGGAGGAAACGCTTTTAAATGTAGAGAAAATATTTCCTGTTTGTCTGAAGCACAGTCCTCTTTGATTAATAAAATGGCTGCTAAACCTGAAACCATGGAAAGTACCTTTGCTGCTACTCATGCCATACAAGTTACTATTGATGAAAATGTTAGACTATTAGCCCAACTTCATGCTAAGTGGGAAAGGGAAGCTGAAATTGATAGAAACAATAGTGTGTGTGCCATCACCACTAATATGGATACCACGAAACCACAAGAAGTCCCTATTCCTCCTCCTACAATGCCTAAGACTAATGAGTCTACTACTAGTGATGCTATGTTTGATTTTGATTTTGATCTTGAAGGTTGTAATATTTCTAAAGTGATTATGTTCTTGCAAAAACTTGCTAGAAGTCCTGATGCTAGTGATATGCATGTTGCTTTCACCAAACACATTACAGATTCTCTTGTTAAGATTAAGGAAGATAAGTTAAAACACAAAGCTTCTATTCCTAGGAAAGTAGAAGATAGTTGGGAACCCATTATTAATATGCAAGTGAATGACTTTGATCTCAAAGCTTCATGTGATCTTGGTTCTAGTGTCTCTATTATGCCTAGGAATATTTATGAAATGCTTGATTTGCCACCTTTGGAAGATTGTTATTTGGATGTCCCACTTAATGATAATGCTAAGAAGAAACTCATGGGGAGTGTTAATGATGTTCTCATTATGGTTAACAATGCTTATGTCCCTGTTGATTTCTATGTTTTGGATGTTGAATAGAATGCTTCTTGTCCTATTACTTTGGGAAGACCTTTTCTTAGAACTGTTGGTGCCATCATTGATATGAAAGAAGGCACCATTAAATATCAATTTCCATTCATGAAAGGTATTGAACACTTCCCTATGAGGAGAGAGAAGTTTCTTTTTGCTCCTCCTTTGAAAGCAAGGTTTGATGTTAATGCTTTTTCATTTGAAAATACTTGATTTCTTGCTTCTTGTGCCTAACTTAAAGGCGTTAAAGAAAGTACTTGTTGGGAGATAACCCAAGAGTTTTCTTGAGTCTTGGAAGTTATTACTTCAGTAATGACCTCTCCTTATCCTTTTTGTTTAATTTTTCTACCAAGAATGACCTCTAATGAGAGGGAAGTAAGATTTGGGGAGTTGCTGTCCTGAAACAGATTTCCACTAGTAGAAAATAGGCCTTTTGTCTAGGCCATTAGTCCTGGTTTTGGCTGGGGCCGGGACTAATGGCCCTCGCTGGATGGCCCGAGCCACCCAGAACCATAGGTCCCGGCCCGTTAGACCCCATTAGTCCCGGTCTGAGACTCAAACCGGGATTAAAGGGCCCTGGCCCTGCCGCTCGCTGGGGGCACCCCGTTTAGTCCCGGTTTGTATCTCCAACCGGGACTAGTGGTCTGGCCCTATATATACACACAACCCCCTCCCCCTCTCAACTGTTTTTTCCTGGTGGGAGAAAGTGTTGTTGTGCTATTTTTTTTCTTGTTCATACATATGCACTAGAGGTGTTCGGTGAAATGTCCATTAGAGTGATGCGAGTTTAGGTCACACAAGACAGACATGATATGAGGTGCCCGAGACACACTTAAGTTTTCTCATCTTTGTTTCCAAGTGTAATAAAAGGTTAGCAACTATTTTCTCATTTAGACCGTCGTGCGGTACTAATTTTAGCATAGTGATTGCGCTTGACATATATTTGTATGATACAGATGAGCCATCCATGGATGTACGGTGACCGACGCTCTGCTGCTTTCAGAGAAGGCGTGCATTCTTTTCGAGTTGTGGCCGAGGAGAAAAAGCGATGGGATGTTTTTATGTGTTGTCCATGCGTTGACTATAGGAATGAGAAGGCTCACACTTCCGAAAGAGTCATTCAGAGCCACCTGCTTCGGTCTGGTTTTATGTCCGGCTATAATGTTTGGACCAAACACGGAGAAAGAGGGGTTGTGATGGAAGACGGCGATGAAGAAGAGAACGATGATGACAACTACCGGTCTATGTTCCCTGAATACGCTGATACCGCAATGGAAGACAATGAAGAAGAAGGAGGTGAAGAACGGGAACCAGACCGACCCGCTGATGATCTTGGTCGGGTCATTTCTGATGCAAAGCGAGACTGTGACACAGAAATGGAGAGGTTGCAGTTTGAGCAGATGTTACAGGACCACAACAAATTGTTGTACCCAACTTGTGAAGATGGCCAGAAGAAGCTGGGTAGCACACTGGAATTGCTGAAGTGGAAGGCAGAGACCGGTGTGACTGACTCGGGATTTGAGAAGTTGCTGGTACTCATGAAGAGGTTGCTTCCAAGAAATAACGATTTGCCCGCCAGTACATATGAAGCAAAGAAGCTCGTCTGCCCTCTAGGATTAGATGTGCTGAAGATACATGCGTGCCCTAATGACTGCATCCTCTACCGCGGAGAGAAGTATGAGAATTTGGATAAATGCCCGGTATGCACTGCATTGCGGTATAAGATCAGAAAAGATGACCCTGGTGATGTTGATGGCGAGCCACCTAGGAAGAGGGTTCCTGCCAAGGTGATGTGGTATGCTCCTATAATACCACGATTGAAACATTTGTTCAGAAACAAAGAGCATGCCAAGTTGTTGCGATGGCACATGGAAGAACGTAAGAAAGACGGGATGTTGAGGCACCCCGCTGATGGTCGACAATGGAGAAAAATCGAGAGAGATTTCCCGGACTTTGCTGGTGACGCAAGAAACTTATGGTTTGGTCTAAGTACAGATGGCATGCATCCTTTTGGGGAGCAGAGCTGCAGTCACAGCACCTGGCCCGTCACTCTATGTATCTACAACCTTCCTCCTTGGTTGTGCATGAAGCGGAACTTCATTATGATGCCAGTGCTCATCCAAGGCCCGAAGCAACCTGACAACGACATTGATGTGTACCTAAGGCCATTAGTTGATGAACTTTTACAGTTGTGGGCCGAACCAGGTTTACGTGTGTGGGATGAGCACAAACAGGAGTCATTCGACCTACGAGCGTTGCTGTTCATAACCATCAATGATTGGCCTGCTCTTAGTAACATCTCAGGACAGACGAACAAGGGACATAATGCATGCACACACACTATTTAGATGAGACTGAAAGTATATATCTGGATAAATCTAGGAAGAATGTGTACCCATACAATCGTCGTTTTCTTCCGCCCAGACACCCCTTAAGGAAAAAAGGCAAGCATTTCGATGGCGAGGCAGATCACCGGAAGAAGCCTGCCCCCCCCCCCCCCCCCCCCGTACTGGTGCTGATGTATTTGGTATGGTTAAGGATTTAAATGTAATATTTGGAAAGGGTCCCGAAGGACAACCTGTTCCGAAAGACGCCGACGGATGCGCACCCATGTGGAAGAAGAAATCTATATTTTGGGAGCTACCCTATTGGGAAGTCCATGAGGTGCTCTCTGCAATCGACGTGATGCACCTGACAAAGAATCTTTGCATCAATATTTTAGGATTCTTGGGCTTGTATGGGAAGTCAAAATATACACCGGAAGCATGGGAGGACTAGCAACGTCATAAAGGACGAGACGGCAAGCATCCAGGGCAGTTTCAAGGGCCTGCCAGCTACGCTCTTACCAAGGAAGAGAAGGAAATCTTTTTTGAAGTCCTTTTCAGTATCAAGGTCCCGTCTGGCTTCTCGTCTAACATAAAGGGGATAGTAAATATGAAAGAGAAAAAATTCCAAAACCTAAAGTCCCATGACTGCCACATGCTTATGACGCAATTGCTTCTGGTTGAATTGAGAGGGATTCTACCAGAAAATGTTCGGCTAGCCATTGTGAAGGTATGTGCATTCCTCAATGCAATTTCTCAGAAGGTAATCCATCTAGAAAGTCTATCAGGGTTACAGATTGATGTGGTCCAATATCTGGTCAGCTTCGAGCTATTGTACCCACCATCTTTATTCAATATTATGACGCACCTCCTAGTTCACCTAGTCAAAGAGATTAGAATTCTCGGTCTTGTGTTTGTACACAATATGTTCCCCTTCAAAAGGTTCATGTGAGTCTTAAAGAAATATGTTCATACCTTGCTAGGCCAGAAGGAAGCATCTCCAAGGGCTATGGAACAGAGGAGGTCATTGAGTTTTGTGTTGACTTTCTTCCTGATCTTAAGCCGATTGGTGTTCCTAAATCTCGGTATGAGGGGAGGCTGACTGGAAAAGGCACACTAGGAAGGAAAAAAATGGTATGTATGGACATGGATTCTTTCAATAAAGCACACTACACAGTTCTACACAATCCACCTTTGTGGCTCTGTATATCGAGAAACACAAGATTATTGTATGCTCGGATAATCCGGGGATGCCTGACTCCTTGATTAAAGTGGAACACGAGGACACTTTCGGCAGTTGGTTGTAGAAGCATCTCATGAATAACAACACTATTGAAGATCAGTTGTACTTGTTGGCACGGTTACCATCTTCGACTATATGTACTTTCCAAGGGTACGAGATAAATGGTAATACATTTTACACGATCGCCCAAGATAAAAAGAGCACCAGCCAAAACAGTGGTGTCCGCTTTGATGCAACCGATGACAATGGGCAGAAGGACACATATTATGGGTACATAGAGGAGACATGGGAACTTGAGTATGGACCTACTTTTAAGGTCCCTTTGTTCCGGTGCAAATGGGTCAAGATGACAGGAGGAGGGCTACATGTAGACGAAAAGTATGGCATGACAACAGTGGATCGCAACAATCTTGCGTACATGGATGAACCATTCTTCCTAGCCAACGATGTGGCTCAGGTTTTCTATGTGAAGGACATGTCTACGAAACCGAGAAAAAGAAATCTGCAAAAGAATACATCGTCCGATGAGCCAAAGCGCCACATAGTTCTTTCAGGGAAAAGAAACATCGTGGGAGTGGATGACAAGACAGATATGTCAGAAGATTATAATAAGTTTCATGAAATCCCGCCCTTCAAAGTGAAAACTGACCCAAGCCTCCTGTTAAATGATGAAGATTCTCCATGACTACGGCGCAAAAGAAAACAACAACACTACTAGGGATGTTGGTGTAATATATTAAACCTTTTATGTAATCATATTGTTAAATGATGAAGATTCTCCATGGCCATGACGGCCGCACTATAAATAGAGGGAAATGACAGGACAGGCTGGGCCAGGCAGCACCAATAATAGGGGTTGAACCTTTAGTCCCGGTTGGAGAAACCAACCGTGACTAAAGGGATTGCGGCAGGCTGGGCCAGGCAACACCAATAATAGGGGTTGAACCTTTAGTCCCGGTTGGAGAAACCAACCCCGACTGAAGGGATTGCGGCAGGCTGGGCCAGGCATCATCAATAATAGGGGTTGAACCTTTAGTCCTGGTTGGAGAAACCAACCGTGACTGAAGGGATTGCGGCAGGCTGGGCCAGGCAGCACTAATAATAGGGTTGAACCTTTAGTCCCGGTTGGAGAAACCAACCGCGACTGAAGGGATTGCGGCAGGCTGGGACAGGTAGCACTAATAATAGGGGTTGAACCTTTAGTCCCGGTTGGATTAACCTTTAGTCCCGGTTGGAGACACCAACCGGGACAAAACACGAGTGAGCACTAATAATAGGGGTGAGTGTCGACATTATGTCATGAGTGTCGACACTATGCCGAGCTGCTTGTACTATAAATAGGCCAGTCCTCCAACCAGTTTGAGGCATCTCCAAGATCGATGGTTTTCGAGAGCAGGGACACCACTACGGCCAGTTTGAGGGAGATGTCGCCGGAGCCCAGTCCTCCGGCATCTCCAACAAACTGGTCATAGAGGCACTCCCTAATATGTGAAATTAGGTTAGCTCCCAGGCATATTGATCTAGTTAGAGAAGTTACAAGCTGCAAGATGGTCTTCGAGAGCAGGGACAACACTACGGCCAGTTTCAGGGAGATGCCACCGGAGCCCAGTCCTCCGGCATCTCCAAGAAACTGGTCATAGAGTCACTCCCTAATATGTGACCGCACGTGTTTGGAGATCAAATCTTCATGGTAAGTACGAATCGGGACAACATCTTCATAGTTTGGAAAAGTCGTAGTACGAATCGGAACTAAAGGTCCCCCTTTAGTCCCGGTGCAACCATAAAACGAGACTAACAATCAAGATATTTATTAATATTTAAAAACTGGGACTATGGAATCGGGACTAAATGCCCCCTTTAGTCCCGGTCCAGCCACAAGCCGGGACTAACACTCAATACATTTATTATTAAAAACCGGGACAAACCAGGACTAGCTAACACTCAGGACTAAAGCCGCCCCCTTTATTCATAATCATCCCTAGTCCTATAGTACACAGCTTCAGGATCTTCTTCGTCATCGTCATCATCATCTTCATTGTCACCTGCCACTCCGGGGATCCTGAGCCCAACCATGGCATATACCGGGGGCACCTGCCACTCCGGCCTTGGATTCACAGCAGGCGGGTGGACTTGTGGGCACCGCAGGCGAGGATGGTCTCCCCCGGTGATGTAGCGCATCACGCCTATGATAGTACAGTTCGCCCACCAAAGACGGCGGCCGACTTCATTGCGATTCACCGGGGGCGGGCCATCACCATCGTACCTGGTGAGCTCCCTTTCCCACCGGTTAGCGAAGAAGGCATTCCAGGTGTCATAGTTGTTGGGATCCCACTGGGGATCCATCCGCTGCTCCGGCGTGAGCTCGTGGTAGAAGTGGTTCGTGATGGCCGCCTGTCGGGCGGAGACTTGAGGCACAGGAGGGACAGGAACACCTCAAGTGCTCAACATCCAGCCGGCGGGCGACCGGTAGCCTGGTGGGCAAGGGTAGCTTGAGGCGCACAACACCTCCGTCTCCTCGAGGGTCAGAATGGCCCAGTAGGCGCTGTCCATTTCTGTGAGAGAGGAAGGTATGGATGTTTGCATAACCATGGCGCGGTCAGCCTATATATAGATGGAAAGGGCGGGAAAACATGGCGGGATGTGGTGGGAACTGGCGGGAAATATCTTTAGTCCCTATCAGTGGCTACAACCGGGACTAAAAGCTCGGTTCAGAGGAAAGGATGGAAAAACTTGGCGGGAAGCGGTGAGAAATGGCGGGAATATCTTTAGTCCCTGTTAGTGGATTCAACCGGGACTAAAGCTTATTCATAAAATGGATTTGTATTAATTATTCAAATTCAAGAACTTTTCATGTTGAAAGTTTAGTGAGATTCAAAATATGCAAAAAATAATAGTTAATGAATTTTTAATTGATAATGGAAAAATGGTTAATAATTTGAATATTTAAAATAATTATTTGATAAAACAGAAAATGGATTTGGATTAATTATTCAAATTCAAGAACTTTTCATGATGAAAGTTTTGTCAAATTCAAAAATATGCAAAAAAAATAGTTAATGCATTTTTAAATTGATAATTGCAAAATGGTTAATAATTTGACTATTTAAAATAATTATTTCATAAAATAGAAAATGGATTTGGATTAATTATTCAAATTCAAGAACTTTTCATGTTGAAAGTTTTGTCAAATTCAAAAGTATGCAAAAAAGTATAATTTAAATGTTTTAAATGATATTTTTGAAAATTTGAAAAAAAGCACACGCGCGCTGGGGTTTTTGGCCCAGCGCGCGCAAATTTGGGCCTTTAGTCCTAGCCCAGTTTACCTGCCGGGACTAAAAGTCTGGCCCCAGCGCGCGAAACGAAACGCCCCCCCTTTAGTCCCGGTCCGTGGCACCAGCCGGGACTAGAGACCACCCTTTAGTCCCGACTGGTGCCACGGACCGGGACTAGAGGGGGGTATAAAAGGAGGCCTTCTCCCCCGGTGCGTTCCACACACCTGGAGAAGTGCAGCCAGCAAACGCCGACGCGCTGCCAGGCTGCCCCGCGAGAACCGCCACAGACCCCTCTCTTTGCCGCCCTGCCGCCCACCGTTCAGCCCGCCGCGCCCCGCTCCCACGCCCGCACCAGCGCCCGCACCCGCGCCTCTGCGCCCCGCGTGCCCCCCGAGCTCGGCCGCGCCACCGCCGCCACTCTGACAAAGCGCCGGCCGCGAGGCTACCCGCCGCCACCTCCCGCGCCCGCGCCTGCCGCCAGCGCCACCGCCAGTGAGTAGTGTTAGGGTTGAGATTAGGATTAGTTAGGATTTTTAATTTAGGATTAATTTTTTAGTTTAATGTATATAGTTTATTAGGATTATAGTGTATATAGTGTATAGTATATATAGTGTATGTAGTTTAGGATTAGGATTAGTGTATATAGTGTATGTAGTTTAGGATTAGGATTAGTACATAGTGTATGTTCTTTTTTTGTGTATATAGTGTATATAATGTATGTAGTTTAGTATTAGGATATATAGTGTATGTAGTTTAGGATTAGGATTAGTGTATATAGTGTATTTAGTTCAGGATTAGTTTATTATTTTTAGGGTATGAGATTTAATATTGTAAGTTATGTTTATAATAGGGTTTAGGGTGGTTGTTCTCGTGGGAAGCCGATTATTGTTAGGGTTTAGGGTGGTGGTTCTCGTGGGTTTAGGGTGGTGACCGGAGTTAGGGTTAGGGTGGTGGTTCTCGCGGGAAGCCGCTTAGTCGTCCGCCTCTCCCGTGCCACCATCACCGGCCACCGCCACCGCACCTCCGGGTTTAGGGTTTAGGGTGGTGACCGGAGTTAGGGTTAGGGTGGTGGTTCTTGCGGAAAGCCGCTTAGGCGCCCGCCTCTCTCGTAGCCACCATCACCAGCCACCACCATCGCACCTCCGGGTTTAGGGTTTAGGGGTGGTGACCGGAGTTAGGGTTAGGGTGGTGGTTCTCGCGGGAAGCCGCTTAGTCGCCCGCCTCTCCCGCGGCCACCATCACCGGCCACCGCCACCGCACCTCTGGGTTTAGGGTTTAGGGTGGTGACCGGAGTTAGGGTTGGGGTGGTGGTTCTCGCAGGAAGCCGCTTAGTCGCCCGCCTCTCCCGCGGCCACCATCAGCGGCCACCGCCACCGCACCTCCAGGTTTAGGGTTTAGGGGTGGTGACCGGAGTTTGGGTTAGGGTGGTGGTTCTCGCGGGAAGCCGCTTAGTCGCCCGCCTCTCTCGCGGCCACCATCATCGGCTACCGCCACCACACCTCCGGGTTTAGGGTTTAGGTTTTATTTTGTTAAGTTCAAATAAATATTGTGTGCATTTTGCAGGAACTATGGATCCACCTAGTCCAGTCCGCAGAGACCTATATTCGGAACACTTTCTCGAGGATATGATTCATGATGCCGATGAGGGATCTCCCTCGAGGTATCTGAACTCATCCGGTGAGGGAGAGGAGACCAACAGACAAGAGGAAGAAGCCCATGGACGCGTAACGCAGACCGACGAGGTATATATATGATGTCCGATGATCATCACTAGATGTAACTAGTTGTATATATATTATGTTGACGCATGTTCTCTTAGGCCTCTACATCGAGCAAGAAAACCAAGTGCGGCCCAGCCCAAAAATTTCTCCAGGGTACTGTTTATGAAATTACAGAGGTTTCAGGAGACGGCGAACCATTGGAACCAAAGAAAACAATACAACTGTTTGTACAACAATGCAGAGTTATTGCTAGAGATCGCACCCCGATCACTGTTTGGGAGTGGAATAAGCCCAAAGAGGCGGAATGGAGTGATGTTATATCGACGATAGGTTCAAAGAGGAACTTTTTAATGACCTAATGGCACATTTCAAGTTGCCAGAATGTGACACTGAGGACGAGACAGCTTAAATGAGAAAGAAAGTCAAGCAGTTCGCACTAAAGAAGATGGCCGAACTATTCAAGAACTGGAAGAAGTCATTATGGCAACAGTATCAAAAGGAAAAGAAAACCCCATTATTCGAAGGCTATCTAGCGAAGCAGCAGCCTTACTGGGATGCAAAAGAGAAATTAAAGAACAACATACGGTATAGGGGGTCAGGAGTTGCAGTGGAGAAGTCAGAAAAAAACAAGATAAATGCTACGAAGAAGAAATATCACCATAACTTGGGGCCAGGGGGCTACGCGGCTTCCATGCCTAAGTGGGATGCAAAAGAGAAAGAGCTTCATGATAAAGGGGTCATTCCAGAACCATTTCGCGAAGAATGGGATTTGAGAGCAAGAAATTGGTTCCTTGGGCATGGGAGTACATATGACGAACTTAGAGGGGACCTTGTTTGCAGTGACAGGATAAAGGTACCAAGGACTGTATGGCTAAAAGTGGTCAAAGATATTAAAGATGGAATAAAAAAGTTTCATCCCGATAGAGAGAAAGACTTGCTAACCTTGGTCCTCGGAAATCGCTAACATACAGGACGAGTCCGAGGCCTTGACAGGAGTTTCACGTGGGAGACTAGGTTTCCTAAGGACCAAGGTACCTATATAAGCTGAGCAAGAGCAAAGCAACGACGGGAGGAGGAGGAGGCAGACAAGTTCATGTAGCTGCTAGGAAGACTTGACAAGCAGCAGCAGCAGCAGCAGATCGACGAACTTAGAGGAATAGCACTCTTGCAGCAAGATCTTCCACTCGATATTACCGCCAACCCATCTCAGCGTAGAAGCAGCATCGCTGAATCGGAGGCCCCGTCTAACGATGCATCCTATACAGATGGCGGTCCCCGGCTACCCCGTGGATGGAATTAAGGAGCAAATACCTTGTGAGCTCCATAAAAAATTGAAGAACGTACCTGTGAAGGTGGCGGTCGGATCGGCTTTGCCTTGTCCGCCTGACACACGTTCGCATGGCCGTGAGATTCCACTGGCTATGCTAAAGTCTCGGTGGATCAACTCGTAAAGGAGTGGGAGTCAATGGAGCTTGACCTCCCTGGACCTGAAGGTGAGATCACACTTGGAGAAGTACTTGGTGGAATCATTCTCTGGGAAAAGAACAACATACGGTTTCCAGGCTCGGCTCCAAGGATAACACTACCACCTCCGAGTCATCGCAGGTCTCCTTCACCTCCACCTCCATCACCTCCAAGAAGCCCACCCCATGATGACTAGGACCACCACATCTCGAGTCCATCTCGATCTCCACCGCAGGCTCAGCAGTCTTTGCCGCCCACTAAGGACAATAAGCGGAAGCGTGCTCCGTCAGTGAGTACTAAAGGACGCGGCAGCCCAAAACGGAAAATGTCGCCCGTCCCAACAGTGCCTCATCAGAATCTTCCCATCAGACCTTACGATCGTACTGATGCGAATCTGCAGCTATATCAAAGGCCGAAGTGGCGGCACATTTTGAGAAGAAGAAACCCGAGCCTGCTCCGGTATACACCGAGAAACAAAAGGCATATGCACTTGATTTTCTGAACACACCATCGCAATATGAGTTGCACCATAAGCCAGAGGACTATCTACGCACACTTCAGAAAGAAGTGGCGAAGCGCAAATCAAGTGCAAGTAGTAAAAAATCAGCAAGCACAGGTGCAAGCGGGACTAAAACTGGAATCAGTAAAAAATTAGACGTTCCCCTTCTTGGACAATAGGCCAAACAAACGATTGCACCCCTCAAGGTGGTTTCACAAAATGTTCCACTCCTCGCACAACAGCCAGTAGATATGTCCATAGCTACGGAGTTGGCGGCCAGCATGGAAATTACTCTTGATGAACTGTTAGGCCCCCAACTCGACCATCTACCCAAGATGCCACTATCCCATAAAGATGTCGCAGGTGAGGATTTGGTCAGCAAAGAGAGGCTAAAAGAACTGTCAACACAAATGCGGAATCTCCATCAATGGTACTCGACGGTCATAAAGCAGGGGAGAATATTTATCGTAGCCAATGTCCCACGTGAGTACTACTTCAGACCCGAAGAGGTCCATATTGAGTTTCCAGAACTGTTCCAGTTATACCATCTCGACGCCTTGGACAAATACATCCTCAGCTGCTATTGTCTATAAGTTGTTGAATTCATTGTCTACATGTTCGGTTTTTCAGTTGTTTAGTTCAGAACATGTAATTATCCTTATTATGCAGAATGAAGATGCTGGAATGTAAAAGAAAAAGAATCTATAATATCGGGTTCATTGACCCAGATAAAGTGCATATAACCACGCTAAGGGATAACCCCGAGGAGACAGAGGAAAATCTTATAAGGTTTCTACTGGAGCAAAATTTCTCTGACCACATACTGTTTCCTTACAATTTTAGGTGAGGGTCTTACTCTGTTGTACACATTCACTTTTGATTAGTCGATGCTAATAAGTGTAAGTGATGAGTTACCGATGTATATATAAATGTTTGCAGCTTCCACTGGGTTCTGCTAGACATTCAACTTGATAAGGGAAGAGTTGATGTCATGGACCCATCAAAGAGAAACCTGGAAGATTTACGCAGCATGCATGACATGCTACAGAAGTAAGTTTTGCACTATATCGGTCTCTTTCATTGATTTCCTGAGATATCAGGTAATGAATAACTCATTGATTCATTTTCTTCGTCGGGCAGGGTTTGGATACGGTTCAAACACAAGGTTACGGGTGTATTTAGTGAGAAGCTGACATTTAAGGTGGTCTCGGTAAGTAGCACATGATATGTTCGTGCATCTCTTTACTTCTAGTTTCAATACAATAATGATGCTCTAGATTATTATTTTGATTGAATTCTATTCTCGTAAAGTGCGCGAGGCAACCACGGGGGTCGAATCTATGTGGATTCTACGTTTGCGAGTTCATTCGCACGTTTACCACCTAACACAACGATTATAGAGTCGACGTAAGCAATGCATTCACAACATCATTTTATTGCCGTCACATTTTGTTATCATGATTGATATTCATATTGATCTCCTTTTTCTTATATATAGTTCGAGGGAATGCGGGATCAATTACTACCAGAGCAACGCGTACTAGCAATTGCGGAGGAGATGGCAGGATTTATTTTCAAAGAGATCGTAGAGGATGCCGGAGAATTTAGTGTGAATAGGCGCTTCTGATCTCCATGTAATCGAACTATTTTGTGCTCTAGTCCCGGTATTTTGTGATATCCATGTAACTATGTAAATTGTATATATTTGTATGCTTGATTTTGTAATACAAGTTATCTTATATATATGCAAGAACGTGTACGATATGTGGTGGCGTACAAATATTCAAAAACCATTTTGAAATGAAAAATAAATAAATAAAACAATACAAAACGAATTCTCTGCCACGGCAGAGAAAGGGCACAAAATGCTGCCGCGGCAGAGAAATCACTAGTCCAAGATAATGCTCTGCCGCGGCAGAGAAAAGGCACAAAATGCTGCCGCGGTAGAGACCCACTAGTCCCGGTCAATAACACCAACCGTGACTAGTGGGGGTGCACCCTGAGCGCGTAGGGGCAGCCAAGTGGACACCCACTAGTACCGGCTGGTAACTAGGCCGAGACTAGTGTTGGGCCTCTAGTCCCGCTTGATTAGTCCCGGTTCAAAAACCGGGACTAAAGTCCCTTACGGCCCGGGACTAGAGGCCCTGTTTCCACTAGTGTTCTGTCCTCCACCATAAAAATTCGTGAGGAGTCTCTGTAAGTAGAATTGAGCTGAAAATTTACGAATAAATCGACCAGTATGTTAGCTAACTTTTGTCAGTTCAACACTTTTTTTTTCAGCAACATAAGGTCTTCGAAAAAATAGGTTTTTACCTGCTGGTCTGTTTTGACAGATTTCTGGCATTATTTGCATTTGCTTCTTATTGATTCCTTTTTGGGAAATTTGAGCTTTTTGAAGGAGTTGTTATAGTAGCTTGTGTTTTTAGTGAAAGTTTTGTTGTTCTAAAGCTAAACCCAAGGGTCTATTATCTTTTGAATACACTAATGTTGCAAATGAAGATTGTGTGAAGTTTCGTATGAAGGAAAATTTCAGGTGTAGAGAGAGAATGATGTAATGAGATGAAGAATGGACAAAAGATCAAGATTGGGGATGCCACCCCGGTGTCACCCCAAGAAATATCCAAGAGGTACAAGCGTCAAAGCTTGGGGATGCCCAAGGCATCCCCTTCTTCATCAATAAAAAGCTCAGGTCTTTCTAGACACTTCATTTGTATTGTTTCATGCACTGTTGTGTTGTTCTTGGAGCATCTTAGTTTTCGTTTGCTTTGCTTAGTTTGTTTAGTTTTCTTGAATAAAGTAGTTTGGACCCTCATTCTCGCTGTGTTGTTTCAAATAAGTTGATTGGTGTTGGAAAGGAGTAGAAAGTTCTTGCTTGAAAGTGCAAGAGGATCTTGCATTGACTGTGACTTAGACTTTAGCATGTCATGGTAGGTGTTGTTTTGACCTTATGCTTAGTGATTATTGTTGTAGCATGACTTGTTCCAAACAATTGGGATTGCTTAGTGTGCCTTGAAGGAATCATGCGTTGTTTTAGCATGCAAAATCATAGTAATGTGGTATTCTCCTTTGATGTTTTGTTTGGGTTGACTTGGCACATGCTCACACCATGTTATGACTATGAACAAGTCACCATAGCCTCTATGATCATTTAGTCCTTGACTTGTAGTACCACTCTATGCTTTGATTAGTAATGTTTTGTCGCTCTGCATGATTATGGCCACAATTGCTCTCTTAGTTGCTTGCTCCCAGTCTTTTGCTAGCATCCACTTGTATGAGTAAGCTCTACTCATGCTTCCAACTCCCAAGAAACCAAGTTATTCCAAAGTGTCCACTATAAATTCCTATGCATGGTGTGTTCACCATTCCAAGTATATTCTTGTTTTCAGCTATCTTTCAATTAAAAAATATTTTGTTATGTGAAAACTTAGTGATTAAAGCTCTCACGAACTTGATGGCACACTTTATATTCCTTGCCCCTAATAAACTTGAACCATTGTATCATCTATGTTGTATATGCTTGCACTTATACGTTGGAATTAGCAGAACCATGTTTTCATGGGTAACGTTTTCAACATTGCACTTGTACTTTGTACACAATTGATATCATGCTCTTTTGTCTATGGATGTCGCCGGTGTGAAGTAAAAAGGGAACTTGTAAGTCCATGGAGTTATGTATTTTGTGTTAGAGAAACACCTGGGCCGCTAGCCTAAGCCATGCCTAATCATGGTGGAAACTTGCACCATCACCATAATGAGCAATCTGTGAAGCATCCTCGATAAAAACCTATGCAAATAGCAAATAAAAAGATCACTGAGATGCTCATTGTCTGCTTGCCTTGTCATTTTGGTCATGGGATAGCTCCTATACAATGTGCAAGGTGTACCCCGTTGGCAGTTCTCTATGATACACATATAGTTACTATGATAAGAACTTACAGGTGACTAAAGTTGTGTAGCATGAGGTGTCGCCATCATATTCAAGGGACATGAGATTGCCAACTTATACTTTGTCAAGCATATACTCCATAGTTTGTTCATTTTAACCTTAATCACTTCAAGATGCTTATGATAGGGGCAATGAGGGCTGAAAGCTAACCAGTACCATAATTTTTGGAAGCTCTTTTTGAAACTTGAAATCCCTGCTTCCATTTATGAAAGGCCTTTCTTCCACTATTATATTGAGTCTCCACTTTCTACCTTTAGGCACCAGTTAAGAGAGCATAGTTGCCATTCTTAGTTCTATGTGCAGTGTCCCAGAACTTATTGATAGATGCATATTGTTGATATTGCTTGTCCTTGTGCTATTTGTATCTAGTCACTCTTATGAACTTTGAAGGTGTCCTATGAATCTATTTGCTACTCCATGAGGGACAAGCTAAATGCCACTATGCCATGTTTTCTGTATGTGAAACAAACAAACGATTTTCAATGCATGTTATATTCATGATCTTTGTTTGTAGCCTTTCATGTTGCATGCATAGTTACTTTGTCTTATTGTTAGAACTCCATCTTTCATGCACATGTTTAGAGTTCTTTGATCCCAGCTTTCAATGCTTGCAAATGGTTTGATCTTGGTTTTGATGGTGCATTTCACCTCAAAAATTATTCTTTTATCACTTAGCTACTCGAGGACGAGTAGGAGTTAAGCTTGGGGGTGCTTGATACATCGGAAACGTATCTATAATTTTTGATGTTCCATGCTTGTTTAGTATCTACTTTGCTTTGCTTTTTCCACACTTTGAGGTGCTTTTCATATGTTTTCTGGTACTAACCTATTAACAAGTTGCCACAGTGCCAGTTGCTTGTTTTCTGCTGTTTTTGGTTCTAGAAAAGCTAGTAAGGAAATATTCTCGGAATTGGACGGGACAAAAGCCAAATTCAATATTTCACTGAGGAGAACACGGAGTCTAGAGGAGAGACGGAGGGGCGCCATAGGGCGGCCGCACCCCATCCAGGCACGGGCCCACCCTAGGCCGCGCCTGGGAAGGGTGTGGGCCCCCTAGATGCCTCCCAGCCTCGCCTCTTCGCCTATAAGAAGCCCTGGATGCTTAAACCCTAAGTACCCGATCAATATTCCACAAAATGGTCTGTAGCCGCCGCCACCATCGTCTCTAGATCGGGGGTTCTGAAGCTCTTATCGGCACCTTGCCGGAGGGGAGATCATCCTGGAGGCCTTCTTCTTCATCATGCCAGCCTCTGGTATGAAGCGTGAGTAGTTCCACCTTGGACTACGGGTCCATGTAGTAGCTAGATGGTTGTATATCCTCCTTGTGCTTTCATGTCTAGATCTTGTGAGCTCCGTTCATGATCAAGATCTCATCTATTTGTAATCATCCATGTTGTGTTTGAGGGGATCTGATGGATATTGAGATTACTATGTCAGATTGATTAATGGCTTTGTCTTATTGACTCTATCATGTCTGTGTTGTTTGTGATCTTGCATGCTCTCCGTTGTTAGTAGCTATCTTGGCCAAGTAGTTGCTAGTGACTCCAAGAGGGGGTATATATGCTCGATAGTGGGTTCATGCCTCTATTTAATCAAGGGAAGTGACAGAAATCTCTAAGGTTTTAGATGTGTTGTTGCCACTAGGGAGAAAACAATGGTCTCTTGTTCATGGAACAAGTGGACTGTTTACCTTACACACTTTGCTTAAAGCAGTTGTCTGTTGCTTGCAACTTAATACTAGAGGGGGTTTGGATGATAACCCAAAGGTGGACTTCTAGTCATAGATGTAGTTGGATGGCGGTCTATGTATCTTGTTGTATTGCCCAATCGAATCTCATAGGATCTTTATGTCTAGTTTTGCATTGTTATGCCTTGCTCAGTCCTGTCAATTGCCCTACTGTAATTTGTTTACCTAGCTTGTCATGTTTGTTTATCTAAGGAGAACACCTCTAGTGAACTATGGACCCCAGTCCAATCTTTACCATTGATACATCCTCCACTGTTACTGTTTACTTGCTGCAAACCATCATCACCTTCCACACCATACAGTTAATCCTTTGTTACAGCAACTGGTGAGATTGACAACCTCACTGTTAGTTGGGGCAAAGTCTTGAGTTTGTGTTGTGCAGGTTTCCACGTTGCTTGCAACACCTTTGAGACGTTTCCTTCCTCCTACTGGTTCGATAACCTTGGTTTCTTACTGAGGGAAGACTTGCTGTTGTGCTACATCATACCTTGCTCTTGGGGTTTCCCAACGAAGCGCTCCACGTTGATGCAGCACCATCACCGCCCCTCGATCGTTGGTCTCCAAACCCTTCCGGCAAGGATTCTACTAGCTGACCGCGAAGACGGACACTGAGAAACTGGTTGAGACATGCATCGGATTCCAGTACTATGCCTGATAACCACATGTTCCAGCTCAAGAATTGCGAACAATACCAATAACTTGGTTGTTTGCAGTCTGGGGGCTAGACATGGTTGGTCCATTACAGACGGCACCATGTGGGTTTACGCATCTACTAGTAGCGGTTGATAAATTCACCAAATGGATAGAAGCTAAACCCATTAGAAAGCTTGACGGGGCAACTGCCTTTAGGTTTGTTCGGGATCTAGTGGTAAGATTTGGTCTCCCATATAGCATTATCACCAACAACGGTAGCAACTTGTCACTCGGATAAGTAGAAGCCTATTGTTGGGAGAAGGGCATCCGACTTGACTTAGCATCTGTGGAACATCCGCAGTCCAATGGGCAAGTTGAGCGAGCCAATGGATTAATTCTGCAGGGAATCAAGCCACGTCTCGAGGCACCGCTACATAGGGCAGCTGGAGCCTGAGCGGAGGAGTTATCATCTGTTTGTGGAGTTTATGAACTACACCCAACAGATCTACTGGCTACACCCCTTATTTCATGGTATATGAAGCAGAAGCCATCCTGCCATCTGACATCCTTCACGATTCACCAAGGGTTGTCGCCTATGACAAAGATGACGCTGAAGAATCCAGGCGCCTAGATGTGGACCTTCTCGAGGAAGAGCGTGTACTGGAATGCCAAAGATCCGCCATATACCAGTAGAAGCTACGCAACTACCATATTCGCCGCGTTCGGCATCGCTTGTTTAAAGAGGGGGATCTGGTGCTCCGTCTTAAGCAGAAGAAGTCACACAAATTATCCCCGCCATGGGAAGGACCGTTTAGTATAAGCAAGGCGCTACTCAATGGGTCGTACTACCTCATTGACAATCGTGAACTTGAGGATAGACCCAACGATGATCATAAGCGTAAGCGACATGACCCGGATGATGACTACCCGGAGCTTGATCGACCATGGAACATAGCACATCTACGTCCTTTTTACACTTAGCATATTTTTATCTACTGTGTACCTCTTATATGATCAATGAAATAAAGCTTTTTGGTTCACTCATACTCTTGAGTCTTTTACCTCCTTTAGTGTTCATTTTTGGATCTTATAAAACCTTTATGTGCAAGTTTTGCATTTTCACTTGTGAAAATTCCTCCTATGGGCGTTAGCTTAAGTTTTCTAGTCTACACGTTCTTTGTTGTTTTTATGTGGATTCTGGAGTAGTGACTTTTGGCACTCAAAGTCGGCGGTTTTGTGCTTAGGTTTTTGACGTAGCCAATGGGCATCATCGCCTAAGCGCATAGTTCTGACTATGAGTCTTCCGACTCACGAAAAGTCAAGCATAAAAGCCAAAGTAATGGAAAAGCCAGCACTTGCTTAAAAAATATATGCATGCTGGAACTAGTACTTAAGTAGAAGGAAACATACAACTATTATTTTTCGCCTTAAGATTAACACAATAGTTTTTTCCGCATACATACATCCAGAGGAAACAAATATTACAAAGAGTTTTTTCATTCCTCTGGCGCAGGAGACTTTGAGGCAGCATCATCGGTGGCAGGAGATTCATCCTGATCATCTTCAAAGTCGGTGGTCTTGAGGGACTCGGAGGAGCTAAGCTGGTCGCCATCAATGATCTCAAGAGGCATAAAGGAGTTTGGATCGACCAACTCGGCGACCCTGGTGTCTTAGCCGACAAGCGATGCCACTACAAGGAATCTAGCTATATATGACCTTCCATTTTCGTCACGAAATCGTCATAGTAGTCTGTTTATGACGATTCTATGACGATTTTGAGATCGTCGAAAGCTAAGCGTCGCAAATGAACTATAACGACGATTTTGGTAAAATCGTCATAACCGTCTATGATGATATTGGATCGTCATAACCGTTATGACGATCCCATATCGTCACGGGCGGTCTAGCCTTGCCAGGTCAGATCCTATGTGGCGGATCTGACGTGGCAAAATTATGACGAAACTAAATCGTCTTAAATCAAAATCAGCCCAGTCCACTTTGATGGTGTATATGGGCCTAGCCCAGCAAATTCTGGTTTGTTTATGTTTTTTCTATCAATTCGCGTTCCTTACATGGGCACAGCCCATCAATTATTTCCTTTTTACAGACTATTTATTTCTATTTTTGGCCTTTTTGTCAAGCGGGTCCAAATTGTCAGTTCCTTCCAGAGTTGGTCCCAGTTGTCAGTACCTTCGAGAGATGGTCCCAATCGTCAGGTTTTGGTTTTTTCCACAGCCAATTAACAATCAATATTCCAATCAGAAAGCAGAAAGAAAATAGATGAAAATCTTTAAATAGGAGACAATACACACTATGATATTCAACACAGTTATACACACATGGAATTCCCACTTTACATTACAACCAATTCAACCATCGAATCTTGCATACCCTGGAATCTACAAATTAAACTCTTAGCAGGTACTCTGGAACTTCTTCAGCACATAGCTGTTGTAAACAAGATGATTTTCTTTGTGTACTCGACCTCGGCCGTCTTTCAGCAGGTCAACCAATCAACAGCCTTGCATTTCAAACAGCTAAGTACCATTAGCACAGGAACAAATCACCAAAATGCACATGTACAAAGCAATGGAAATGATGGAATTTGTACTAGGGGATAACAAGGAATCTTCCAAATTTGTTGTGTTTTATTGATGAAGTTATAACATCAAAGTGTCCTATATGAGTCATGATAGTAATCAGTTCTTATACTACTATAGGATGGAATCACCACTAAAAACTTAGCAGATGAGATCCGACCTAGTCCGAATTGTCTCAGCATTCCACCTAGGCAGATTACTATCAATAACACACTACTAACCATATATTTCTTCTTCTCATACTGAATCAAAATAGTATCTAACTGCCTGAGAGATTAAGTTTCCAGATGCATCAATCAACCAACAAGAATATATAGGTGCAAGGGGAAGAGAGTCGCTTACCACAGGGACTAGCTTGTTGTTGGGGTGCTTCTCCTTGTAGTCCTTCCTAAACCCCTCCCTGCAGACACAAAATACACAAACAATCCGATAAGGATGCAAGTTAAAAGCAGAACAAAATCTTCATTTAGACTTAGGAAAGCAATTTCCCAAACATTTTAGTCAGAAGAGAAGGCCTTGGCCGTGCATCTGTATTTTGGTGTGAAAGGAAAGTAAATGAACCAACAGAAAGCTATCAATGGTAGTAGTTGCAAGTTTTAGTTACAAGTAAACAAAACATTGTGCAGGATTGGTCTCACAAACATTTAATTTGCTATCTACTGCAGTTGTGCTCCTTCAAGATTACTAAAAGAGGAAAAAACAAATAATCTAGTGCAGTCAGGAATACATGTGAGGCTAATATATAACATAGTTACTCAACTAAACAAGCTAGCAGACCTTTCACAACTTTAAGAACAACACAAGTACTTGGAGTTCTGGGAGGCCTCCATCTTCTTGATCTACTCACGCAAACTGGTAGTGTACCTAGCAAATACACAACACAAGTAAGAGTCACCTCACATTTGCAAGAATGAAGCAAGAAAGCATACACAGGTAACATGTCGCTACGTCAATTTCCCTTTCTCATGCTGCTTTGCTGAGGGGTACTTGTCTACAAAATTCCCAGTGCATACTACTAGTTCTGTAGCATTTAAAAGTACTACCTACTCTGTATCTTCCTTCGGTTTTGGTGAGGAAGGGACAAATGAAGACAATGCAGCGAGCATATTGGAATCAGGAAAAACATATCAGCATTCATATCTATCGGATTTGTGGTGCAAGAATAGCAGACATGTCCGAGCAAGAACAACTAACCAAAACCAGCGCCAATTTCTAATCGCAAAAGTGGTTGATGTCATGAAGAACTGAAGACGACACAAATAGATATGTTGTGCATACTAGGGAGATCCTCCTTGCAGAAACAAATTACACCGAAACCAGGTATTCATTTCACTTAGATTACATACCAAACAAATGAATATACTATATGCTGAACAAGTAATTCACAGGATACAGGTCATGCATGGACTCAAGTAATTCACAAATAAGGTATTTGCCTTATAACCTGATCATGCATGGACTCGAGTTGTTATTCACAGGATACATGTCATGTAAGTACTAGGCCTACTAATCATGTAAGTACTTAGCAAATAATTCAACATCCAGACATTCAATGTTTAAGAGAGATCCTAGATATTTTCAATGATTCCTTGAATAGCTAAGCAACAAGCTACTGAAAACTTGGAATACCAATTAAAGATTGCATGACTAAAATAACCAAGAGAATGAGCATCCAACAGTTACAACTAGAAGCACAGAAGACTAGAGTTCTACCCTTAGCAATTATATGCGCCAAGAACCACGAATCCCCACCCCGCAAAAAACATGAATCTACGCGGTCGATCTTCCTACAGGTCACGTTCGTGTAAGTCTAGTTCCCAACTCAGAACCCTAGGAGAGCAGGCTTAGGTCTTACCTGATAGCGTGGTCTGAATGGGGTGTTCTTGAAGAGGAGAACGGTGACGTGCTCGTCGTCCTACAACTTCTGCGGTGTGTCGAAGAACACGGAAGACCAAGCTAGAGGGGATCTGGTGGAGGAGGCCTCTGAGGAAGGGAGCAGCTCTGCAGGGAGATCAACATCGTGGGATGCAGTTTCAACAAATACAAAGGATTAGAGGAGGATGGGAAGAAGGTGATGGGGAGAGAGGGAGATGGGTGGTGCTTCTTCCTGTTCTTGCCATCGAGGAGGGGAGAAGAAGATGGAGAGGGAGATCTGGGCGCAACAGAGGCCGGCGCGCGACGTAGGGTAGTGGGAGTCGGGACGTCACCGACGTAGGGTAGTGGGAGTCGGGACGTCCTTGGAAACACAAACTGCTCCATTAAATACAAGCAATACACCCGATTCCAGCATACACCTGCAACAAATAAATAGTTGCAGTAGTGTAAATAAACATATGGGAACTAGCACTATGATTGTATAAACTAAAACTTATGTAAACTGAATGGATGCTCAGATTATAATTATATTTATTACTACTGCGATTATGATTCAGTAGAAGAACAATCTCTGTTTATACCATACAAGAACACAATCTGTGTTCAGTAGAAGAATGAGCACACAAATGGCAAACATGCCAAATTATAAGATCAAAAATGGATAAAATAAGCATGTACTAGAATTTCTGGAGCTTGCATAGAATGGAACAGTTTGAGAAGGAACTATGATTAAGCAGCATCAATTTAATTGGGAATACAACATTTCATTGATATTTTATAGAACTAAGTGTTCTGCAGAAACAGTAGTGGCAATGCATAAAACAAACTTAACTAGCTAGCTAGAAATGTAGAGAAACTTGCATTGCTAGGCTAAGTTAGCTAGTAATCATCCCTAGACATGTATCGGATACAGCTTGCTAGACAAAACACTTGCAGACACTAGGATCGAACACGAGATAAAGGGAGGTTGCACCATCGTAGAGCTCACCGGCATGGAGTTAGGGGTTTGGTCGGTGGTAGCAGCAGCCCGTGCATCGCCGCTGTCATCGGAGCAGAGCAGCATCAACAGCTCGTACTCCTCGTCCTTGTACCGGATCAGCCAGAACCACCGACTAGCGGGAGCATCCAGAGTCCCGCAGCCTGGTCATGAGGGAGCAGGAGGTGCATGTCGGAGTTGTGGTTGGGGAAGAAAGAGGCGTTTTGTCCGGCTGGATGTCGGGAGAAGTTATGGTAGCATTCAGACTATGCCATATCTCAGTACGAGGTACCTGAAAGGATAATACTTAGGATATAATTATGTTATTGTTTAGTGGTTTCAAAAACATAAAGTGCATACACAATAACTCTATATTACCAACACAAAAAAACTAATGCATGTACTCCTACTTCAGTTGGATCTATAGGCCTTTCTAGTCAAGAACCAGTGGCTTACACTTTTGATAATATACTCCTAACATCCTTGATTCAATCTACTCCTAACATCCTTCAGCTGAACTGTCACAAATGTTGGAGTTCAATCAAGGTCAAAAAATTCACTGCCTGATTCAAAATATGAGATGTACCATTATATACATAACACTTTTGATTAATAACTATCTAAATCAAGTTATATTAAGAAGGTAAGTTGATATTGCAATGTTATGAGATGACACGGTGCACTACTTAAGCTCTCCTATCACATGGGCTATTATGTCTCACAAATCAATTTAATGAGCAAAAAACTAGCTAACTAGTTCACTAGCATGTTCACGTTCTTGTATAATAGAGGTAGTTTTATTATCTCAGCAAACTACAAGGTAAAACTTTTTATTATCATTCCCACTTAATTTACATGTTAATATAAACATATGTTCAAAAGATATATTAACATTAGTATGAACTTGTTGGTATTTACTAAACATCAAAACAAAACATACAAAATAATTGAACCTGATTATTTCAGATCCACAAGAAGATTACTTCAGATCCAGATGAATACTCACAAATTAGCAAATACTAATTAGAACTAGAGGCTCAATTAAAATGCCAAGAGTGGGCCAAAGAGTATTACAAAACTGCTTTTTAGGCTCCCTCGTTGACATATTGGCAGAATTATATTTCATACTATTTCATTTCATCATAACATTGTAATTATTTACCATATCTTTCTACAATTATCTGGAGCGGATCCCCGGCTAGCTAACAACGCACAAGAACAAAATAACCAACACATCATGGTTGCACGACAACACGCACCTTGGGGGCGACGATGGTTGTGGCCCTGACGTTGAACCCATGGGACGCCTTTCGTGCCGAGCGTATCCATATGGCTGCTAACGTGGGGACATGGAGGGCCTGGCGGTAGTCCATATCGTGCGATTGCTGTTGGCGCGAGCAGGGAGGCGGACGAGGTGCTCCAGGGCAGCCGAAGTACAGATAGCGCGGGGTAGTCCAGGCTAGAGGGAGCTGCAGAACGTGGCCATCGAGGCGCTGCCGTCCATAGCGAGGGAGGTCAGGGCTTCATCGTCATCACTAGAGGAGAAGCTAGGGTTCACTCGATATGGATGGGGTTGGGCGCATGGGGAAATCCAGTGAGGGGAGATGGGGGCCGAGGGTGAGGGGGCAGAGGTGGTGGGGAGGGGGAGGAGGGGCGCCAGGGATCTGGGTGGCCGACGAGGTGGTGAGGAGTTCGTCCGGGGGCGATGGCGGCGTGCGGGGTGGGTGAGAGACTGAGAGGATACAAGGGTGGGATGCAGTGAGTTTGAGTGTGGCCAAGGGACGAGAAGTGGGCGAGCGGAGATGGTCACTGGCGCGGTGTGGCGGCGGCCGGAGGTGAGAGGGATAAGGGTTAGGGATAGACTTTAGAGGATGGAGGGGGTCTGGGCATCGGGGGATTTGGCATGTGCCGCGTGTGCGAATGAAATTTTGGCACTGTACGCGCGCGATGGATGCCAGGTCATCGATCCACGCCAAATTTTCACAGACCACCATCCCACCATTCATCAAGTTCACATCAACGGCTGATATTTGTTCTTCTCTTATATCTCGGTGTGCCTAGCGATTATGACGATTCCTTCTATAGAAATTATAACATTTTTTAGCGAAATCGTCATAGTTTACTTAGGATTTGGTTCTGTCAAATAGTGTATGACCATCAGATGTGGAATCGTCATAAATCTATGACGATTTCGTTCACGGTCACTACCAAAACGTCATAGGCTGACACATTTCTTGTAGTGTGCCCTGATAGCTTTGTGATCAATCTTCTGGCAGTCATTGTCTACGTCGACAGACCCGAGGTCATCGTGTCGATGTCGGTATTCTTGTAGTGGGCCTTGACCATCGCCAGCGGCATTCTAGCACCAGCCCGGGTACATGCAGATTTCCAGCTAACGATACACTCAGGGGCTTGGTGCAGAATCTCCGAGTACTTCATGACGGAATCCACCGCCTGATGTTGATGTTTAGGGGCTTGGCAATCTCTTTGGGTTGCTTGATGGCGGTACTGATGAAGTTGCCGGCGAGGACCATGCATTCCTCTGGCAGAGGAGGCGTATTGGTTAAACCAATAGGAGCTGCATTCCGGCCAAGCAATGGAGTACGTGAGTTCAATAACACAAAAAAGTTCAAAGTACCTGGCTTTCAGAAGTACAAGACGGAGATCGCTTACCAAAGATGCTCGCCTCGGCTTGTTGGAGCGTCTCCGCCATGGAGTCCCGTTCTTGTCGGAGGACCTTGTAAGCCTCAAGGTTGCGTTTGTTCTGCTCTTCGGTAGCTTTCTTCTGCTCCTTGAGGATCGCAATTTCCTCCTTCAGTCGGTTGATCTCCGTGTTGGCAGACTCCTGCAAGGCCTTCATGGACTCTTCATGCATCTTCAGAGTGTCAGCCCTCTCCTGCTTGAGGATCTTGTTCTCGCTATCCAAAAGTTCTATGTGCTTGGATTGCTCGACAATGTCCTCTGCCTTGGCAATAGTTTCTGCAAGCCGAAGAAATGACTGCACACAATGAGTAGTCGGAGAGTGATGGCACAAGACCAAGTTTGAATGCGAAATTGAAAAGAAAACAGACTCCTGCTCTTGGTGATTTGATCCTTCAAGAAGGCAGTTTTACCCTTTTCAGCTTCCAAGTCAGCACGCATCTTGTGGAACTTCTCGTTGGCGATGCCTCTCCGAGCATTCTCATTCTGTGAAGAAATTCAAAATTTCTTAGTCTACTTGGAGCATCTAGCCGGATAAATATCCACCTAGAGGCTTGGGGGCTACAGTGAGAGTTTTTAACTCGACAAAATGCTTAGTCTTTCTTTAAAGCATCTAGTCGGAACTAATTCTGTTTAAACTAGAAGATTGGGGTCTACAGTATTGAAATTTACAAAACATTGTGTATGCTACTCTAAAAGTATCTAGTCGGAATAATTCATTCAAACTAAATACTTGGGGGCTACAGTGTAAAGTTTTCTAGCTTAGTCACTCTTAGAGCATTCAGACAAAAAGACCAATGGTTTTCGTTCTAAATCCTCGTGGGATACAGTGGGATACTACATATGAAATACAAGAGGCATATAAAACTTACAAGTGAAATGATCTTGAGGTTGGTGGCGCTCTCGGCAAGTATCTTGCTGAAGGCAAGGCTGTTTCCATGAAGGATATTTGTCTGCTTAAGCATCTCCTCAAGACCACATGTCGGAGAAGTCGATGCAGCACCAGGAACCAAAGTTGAGCTACTCGGTGTAAGCACCGGATAGACTATCTTCGTAAAATATGCTGGTGTCGTGGGTGCGGTGATGCCGCCTGCGTCAAAAGTTCCACCTTCCACCATCGCTTTACCGCTACCAGTTGCATCCTTAGCCGAAGCTTCAGCCACTTTGGATGCAGTGCTTGCTTGTGTCGCCTACTCGCCGACAATAGCAAATTCCGCAGCAACACCTGGGTCCACTTCCATGGCAGAAGGTTCAGATGTGACCTTAGCTAGAGAGCTTGTTGGTACAGTAGCAGGCTGGACGCTAGGAGTTGTAGGGTCGATGGCGGGGGATGCTTGGTGAAACATATCTTTGATGTTTTTATAAGCCCCCGATGTTTTGGAGGTATTCTTCAAACTCATACTGGCCTTCTTCCTGGAACGTGCAAAAGTATAAGTACAGGAACAAGACAAGCAAGGGATAGTGTCGGATGTTAAGAAGCTTACACAACGGTTGGTGCCTTGGTAAACGGGATACCAGTGATTCTTCTTTTCTCTACCCCCAGGACGACGGTGGACTTCTTGGAGGCTCCACCCTATGTCTTCTTCTTCTTGCCTCCGTCGGCAGCGTTAGAGGTGGAGCTCTTCCGCTTACACGCCAATGGGACATCATCGTCGGACACGACAGTGACTTCCTTCATTTGGGGGTCGTAGACTTGGACAGCCATGCTATCCTCGTCTAGACTCTTTAGTTGTTAAGTGAATCCCGGAGTGTTAAATTTAATGGTAATGGCTAGACAGAAGAACTGGAGTATATGTCATACACGGAAAATAAACAGGTACATCTGGGCACTTGCCGTCGTCGAACATGTCGTAGGTGATGGTGAAGCCATGCTTCCTGTCCTTCACATTGATGATGTCCTTGAGGCGGAGCTTGATGGAGTCACTCGAGAAGTTGTCCTCCAAGATGCGGAGGCTATCCTTCCTATCGTTGGTATACTGGTGCATCAGCTTCGCGCGGTGCTACAGAGGATGAATCCGCCCAATGAACCAGCACATGGATAGGTACAACCCGGTCAGACCGGTCTCTATGAACCACTCGATCCGCCTTATAGCGCGGGAGGCTTCATCGTTGGAGGGGAGGAGGGCTTGGGATAACCATGGCGGGGCTTCAGCGGCGGCCCCGTCGACAAATTCCGGGTACGATGCTTCTCAGCTAGCCAGAGGGATATCTGGGCCGTAGAAGTACGTCCTCTGCCAATTTTTGCAGGACTCGTGGCCTATAATGTCGGGGAACGGACGGCCAGTCCAGATCTTGAAGCTAATGGTTCCATAATTTCTGAGCTCATCCTTGCTCACTCCGGCTTCCCTCTTGACGGTAAAGAAGTATATAAATAGATCTAACCTAGGCCTGATTCCTAGGTAGCTCTCACAAAGCGCCGCGTAGTTGCTAAGCGCGAGGATCCTATTCGGAGAAAGGTTCTGAGGTTGAAACCGGTAGTGGCTAAGGACCTCTAAGAAGAAGTCGGAGATTGGGAGGGAGACGCCACGTACCAGTTGGGCTTTGAGGTACACCTTTTCTCCGGCTTGGGGAGAAGGGATGACCTCGTCGGTCAGCGCCGCCCGCCAGACCAGCCCCTCCGTCGCGGGGAGGTACCCCTCGGAGAGCATCTCCTTGAGATCGCTCTCGGCGATATCGGAGCCATGCCACTCTCCCTTGTGGGAGTCGCCCTCCTCCTCCAGCGGTTCCAGCGCCGCTGGAATATGGTCACCGCTGGTGGATTCCACCACCGCGGTGCGTGGCAACACCAGACCCTCTAGGGGCACATGAACGGAGCATGCCGGCTTGGCCGCGGCATCGCTTGTTGCCGCCATGGATGGGGTGGCGCTGTTGCTTGCCATTGGTGTGGAGAGGAAGGTGACTATAGGATTGGGGAAAAGCTAGGGTTTTTCTTGGTGCACGCGGAGAGCTCGAGGAGACGTTCGTTGGAGGAAGAAGATGATGCGAGGAAGAATGTGGTGAAAAGGATAGAAATTACGATGGTTATAATTTATAGTACTCGGCGTCAAGATTCGTGCAAGTTGATCGAACGGTTTCTGCGTGGACAGCGCGTGCGCAGAAATTTCGCCATGTTCCCACCGCTACCGCCAATGTTTCGCATCCTTCACGCTGGAAAAATGGCTATGATTACGTTCTTTGCATGTGTGAGTTATGAGACATTGCTGACCTATGGTCTACAATGCTCTACTGACATAGGCAGGTGAACCGTCCGATCTGAAGATTTCGACATGGACGGATACTGTCAGGCTATGAGAAGAGTACGATGGAAGATTCAGCAGTTCTCCGACTTACATATTGAAGACGGAGGACATTGCAGGGTTCTTGGGAGGACTACAAGATATTGGTTGATGATTTGCCAACATTCATCTAGTCAGAGCATTCAAATTGAAGAGGCAAGACGGCGCAAGATCTCTGAGTTCTCCGGGGGATACTGTTGGGGATATTCTAAATGGGTATCACCATAGGATGTCTCTAATCCGGATAACCCGGGTGGCCCACAGTTGGTAGCAAGTCTCATGGCCTGCTGGGCGGCCCAGTTAGACAGGATCCAGAAGGGAGGCCCATGCCAGATAAAGGAAGGCTACGGAGGAGTCACCAGCGTACCTGGAGTCTTGGAGTACAAGACACGTTAGACTAGTTGTATACTGTGTAGGACTCTGTAACCTGTCCGGCTAGGACTTTTCCTGTAACCCTAGGATCTAGCAACTATATAAGCCGGACCTATGGGAGCCTTTAGGGCAGAACAACTCGTATCGCGCACAGCGAACCGATCCCTGCAACTCGGCGTATTGCCATTATAGTGATTTATAGCAGGAGTAGGATCCCCCCACCGTCGTGGGATCTGAACCTGGGTAAGCTGTGTTACCTCGTACCTGCCAACCTTCCGCCTTACCCCACGTCTCTAAACACGCTCTGTGAGGACCCCCTCCATGGCATACTCGTCGGCAATACCACGACACCTCCCCTATGAGTTTGGCCTCCCAACCATGACCATCAGTCATCTTGGGAACTGCATAGGTGGACATTCATCACAAGGTAGCCTCGGCTCAACCTCTTCCGCAAGGGAACCCATACTAAGACATATAAACTTCCAATTAATCCTTACCCAATTCAGGTATTGTGGTTGTATGGTAAAATTGGAATGGTATCGCATCCAAACCCAACCATCAATTTTTAAAAAGGGCTAAGGCTCATGCCTCAACATTTTCATCATCAAATCATCTTGTGTTCATAACACATGTAAAACATTTCAATAGAATGAATATTCATTCCAAGGTTTTCATAATCATTTTCACCAAGTATTCCCATCTAAAGTGATCAACTTTTATGCTTAGCACTAGCCACTAAAGTTGAGGGTATTCACTAATGAGGGGTGCTAGTCAAGTGTGACTATCCAAATCTAGTCTTATGCCTTTTGATGACATCTAGTTCTAAGTACTTAGGCCTAGTTTTATGCTCTTTATGCTATCTATACTATTTTTCCAAAACTCACAAAGAACTAACTAAAATAATAAAGAACTTTGGTAAAAATAAAAGAATAAAGCTTGAAAGTAAAACTGGGAATTGGTATAATCAAGGTTGCATAACCAAAGCATGCCTAATGCATCTTGCATTAGATAGCTTGCCAAGTTCTGGCTTGCATAGTTAAGAAACTTGCAAGTATTAGCTTGCATAGTTAACTTGTAGTGTTGGGCTTGCCTTGATTGGTGCAGTGGTTGAAGTATTCTTCTTCTCCTTCCTCGTAGTACTCCTCCTCGTAGCCTTGGTCGGTACTAGCGTCTATAAATGAATACGAGGTACATAATCACCAAAAAATACTTAACTACCTCTATTTGGCACACAAAGGTTCACACTATATGATCTAGCATCATCACAAACATCACATGAAATAAAGACATAGTCCTTTCTTTCTTATTTTAGAAAAGTAATTTATACTCATTGAAAATACTTAAGATTTAATATTCTCCAATTAAAATATGGGATCATGTTGACACATGTCATCACCACATATTCTAATACTTGGTAATGTGATTTAAAGTGGTGGCTATATTTTATAAAGTTTAAAATCACTATTTTATATAATTAAAGTGACTAGAAATGCCTATATAGCATTCTTTTGGTACTAGTCTAATGTCACTGCATGTAAACCTAAATATTTATACATATTCAGATAGATGTTGTCAAATGTGATTTTTGAGAGTTGGAATCAACTCAAAAGCATTTATGGATGATTTTTAAAAAATGTTTGCGTGTGCAAAAGTCTTTATCTTGTTATTTTTACCATAGGTGATCTATAATTTCAAATGGTTTGAATCCAACGGGCTTGGATAGATAATTTGAATACCTTTCTAGCAAAATTGGAATCATGCAATTTGGTTTATTGAATCATTTTGAATTGATTTCTGAATCTACTGATAGAACTAGGTTTTAACTAAAATGGAAAATAACTATTTTAATCACTAGGCTACGCGCGGGAACGATAATGGGCCGGCCCAACTGCACTGCTGTCACACCCCTGGGATCAGGGCTAAACAAATCCCAGACCTCTGTCTCACATAAGCTTAACCTTGAGCTCGAGAATATCCAGTGAAGAATCGGTAACACAGCAGTGACCCTACGACACAAAAATTTATTACAGCAAGTACTAACCTTCTCTTAATGCCACTTAAGATTATCCCTCTTCCTTGGAAGGCCGACAGAGGGTGGTTATACACGACCTTTACCTTGCTTTCGTCGAGACCATGAGTCACGCAATAAGTATGGTTCCGTCCTAACGGGTCAAATCCCGAAGCCGGTACTTAAAGATGTGAGGCGAGGTTGGTTTACCAGGGGCGCCATCAACCCCAAGCAACCCGGTCCATGCTTCCCTACCTGCTATGAATGCACCTCCTTCAGCTCCTCTTTCGAAAATGTTTTCAATGCGTATGTCGAATGGAACGCCCGAACTATGTGACTCATGGAATCTACTAGGCAAGTTAGTCAATCAGGGGGTCCCCATAAACCCTGTATGGTTGTACGCTCGTCTTGGTTCAAGAGGCAAGAACTCGGGTCCTAGTGGTGGCGAGCATGGGACTACAAAAACCACATCCCACCATGGCCTCCCATACAAGCCTTAGCATGTTTAACTTATACCACCTCTGATATCATCTCATCACGTTCTCCTGTCATACTAGATTATCTGCATATGATACATCATCTGGATGGACCAGACTCAACAGCTATGCATGGCTAAGTAGGACATAGCTAAAAGCTCTAGCAGTGCACACAAGCCAAACCTAGTTATGCTAGGAGCAGTGGATCAGGTAATATAAGCTCAAAGGGAGTAATGCAATAGATAGGATACTCTATCTATCGATAAAAGACCACCGTAGAATCGTATGTATCATGGCAAGAATTGAAATGCTTTCGAAATCATAGGATTATATCATGGTGGGGCTATGCTTGCCTTTGCCAGTTGATAGCAGATAGACAGATCTTCAGAGGCATTGTACTTGACTTGGTTACAGTTGGTCAAGTATTGGTCTTCGAGCTTGGACGGTGTTGATCTCTGACTTTGATCTTGATCTCCTATTCTATCGGGAAGAACCAAACAATCAACACATGGCATCGATGCAATGCTCAAGAAAGTATGATTATATGACAATTTGAATTATATCAAAATGTAACCCTAAAGCATGCTCGACAGTTTAATCGGGGTTCCGAGGGGTAGAAACCCTAACTCGGGGAAACTCCGGAATCACCTATGAGGGGTTACTAGGTGGTTCTAATTAAACTTCCTATGAAAGTTGTTTAACAATGCATGATTATATCTTAATTAGATAGATCTCATTTTTTGAACATTTTGATATATTATTTGTATTTTTTTGACTTATAAATTGAAAGATATTGAATTTACAAGTTTATATCAATTTCTGAAATTGTTAAACCATTTCTAGATTTAAAGAAAATAAGAAAATACTTTTTGTACTGGAGGCACCCCTAGCCAGTGAGACTGACAGAGGGCCTAGGTGCCACATCGGCAGCCACACGACAAAGGGGGACCCATCCGAGGTTTGACTGCTTTGACCCCACGCGTCGACGTCCCGGTGACGCAGGCATGACGTCCTCACCGCCAGGACCTCCCGGTCAAGTTCGAACTCGACGCAGGAGGCGGTGCTGGGCTTCGGGAGTGGGCGTGTTCAACGCAGGAGTCCACGTCGAGCCAAATAGTGGTGGCGCCGCCACTTCTTGGTCACCTGAACAGGAGCTGTGACAGCAGCCAGCGGCGGAGCTTGCAGGTGCATGGCGCAGCGGCGATACAGAGAGTGAGGGGAAGAAAGGGCAGGTTCTGTGGCATTGCAGGCTCACCGAGAACGCGATGCGGGTGACGGAGGAGCTAGAGGAAGCCGGGGACGATGGAATCGACGGTGGCCGGAGCTCGGGCATGAGGTAACAATTGGGGTGCCTGAGAGCCTCCCGGCTTGCAATTCTTGGGGCAAAAGATAGAAGAGGTCAAGGCGGTCACAGGGGCGTGCACTATGGAGCTCGGGGCGACCAGCAATGGCGAGGCACCAGCAAGGTTGGAGGCTAGGGTTAGGGCCAGAGAATAAATTTGGGCAAGATTGGTACTAGGGTTCGTCCATGGTGGCGTCTTGGGCTACTTGTAGACTAATGAGGGCGGCGACGTTCATCCTGGCGCTCAGCGATGGGACGGTGGCATCGGACGACAAGGCGTTTTCCACCGAGCTGCTTCTCTCGCTCTCTCTGTCGCGAGGAAGGAGAAAAGAGAAAGACGTCGAAGGGGTACCGAGCAGGGTGGGCTCTGGCTGGGCCAGGGATGGGCCACAGGAAAGAGAGGGAATAAGAGAAAGAAACTGGGTTACGCGGACTAGTTCTCTTCTTCCCCTTTTTTAACAAAAACATTTCCCTTTTTGTGTTTATATATTTCTGTTTGTATTTTCATTTCAAAATCTGTTTGGATTAATTTAAAATACCAGAGGGGTTTTTAAAACTAGTAAAATATTTTTTGGGCCCTTTTTGTCCATTTGGGCTCCATACATTTTTGTACTTCTCAAATATTTCAAAACCATTTGAATTGATTTTCAAATAGAGAGGGGGAATATTAGGGTTTAGGGTTTGCATTTTATTTCTTAATGCATGAAAATTTTGATATGATGCTTATGGATGCACAATCAACCCTAAATACTATTTAACTAAAACTGAGGTGTTACAGCTCTATCCCCCTTACGAGAATCTCGACCCGAGATTCCTAAGGTAGGAAGAGAGATAGAGAGAAAGGAACAGGGTTACACTAAGCATAAGGGGGAACACACTAGACAACATACTGAGTATCTCATGGTCAACTCATGGATGGAGTGTTCAGAAACAACTTTGAGATGACAAACATGAAACACATCAAGGTAACGAAGGAAACAAGAGGAGAAGGTTTCAAGTTGTTAGATAGATGGTCTTCAGAAGGATTGAGACCATGGAGCTCACAGAAGAGTTTAAGCTTCTGAAAAGGAAGGTTCCAACGGAAAGAACATGACCACAGACTTCAATAGGGAATCTCTACTAAACGGCTTAAGTAGAGATTTTAGGTCATAGAGATATGGATCAACAAAACCAAGATGTTGAACTACTTTTGACATAGAAGGTTCACTCTTTCATCCAACAGAAGGTCAAGAAAGAAAAGTGTTTTTTGGAGAGGACTCATAAGAGTCGCAAGGAACATGTAACAAGAGACACTACTGATTACCAAAATCATAGTCACTCTTAAAACATGCAAAAGAAAACGAAGGAAACTATTTATTCATCAAGTTCTATCAAAAATATTTGCCAAAGATCATGATATCACTTTGCACCACTAAGATGAATAGTTAATAAGATTCCTGATGACACGAGAAAAAAGAAATTTCATTCTCAGACTTCAATTACTTAGCACAACAAATGCTTGCCATCATAAAAGGTTTGGAGGATCGACCGAGAGACATTTAGCAACACTACTTTAAATGTTCTTTTTGATGTTCGAGACAACAGACATCAAGTGAAGGTCAAACTTCGGATACAAAGGAAACCATAAGAATAACTCCTATAATAAATCATAGAAGAAGCCTCATGAAGAGTGGTTGTTATTGCTGATTCAAGAGAATATGGCAAATGTCTTTCTGGCTAGGTGTGTCAACCATTACATCAATCTTGCCAGACTTACAAAGATACCTATGTCAAAACCATGAAAAACGCCAACCATCATTGTTTCCTGAGATTCAACTTTGGTTAGGTGGAATGATACTTTAGATTCAGCATGCCCGAGTAGAAAGTGTGCAACATTTACCATGGAGGTAAAGCTACTGGATTCTCAAGATATGGACTACAGTGTTAAGCTCGACAAGACTGAGCTAGATTGTTAGAACCATGCTTTAGCAATTTGTCGAAGGACAACTGCACACACATAAATTACTAATAATAAAACATGCATGTTCCCTTAAGGAAATAAAGATAAATCTTCCCAAATACACTGTGACATCTTTCAGCAATTGCTCGTGAATCTGAGAGGGTTGCTTCTAACATCCGGATCACGTACTTTGAAATGACTCGAAGATGGTTCTCGAAGGTTTCCAACATTAATGTCAATTGTTCCATATGAATCTTGTCTAGCATGGAGAATATAAGGATGTCATTGATGGGCTCAACAACAAACTTATCAAAACAATCTATTAAGATGGGCTCATATGTTGCGTGAACGAGGCAAGAATACTGGTCAGATCAAAGGACACGAAGATGTAATCAAGTGAAACATCACAAGTAAAAACACCATCAATGTAGTCCTTGGAACTGAGTTTGATTTGATGATAACCCAAATCAAATCAAAGGTGGGAGAAATAATATATCCACAAAGGAAATACTATCTTTCTTCAACACGAACAAAAGTAGATATCACTTTAAGAAGTAACAGAGTTGGTTAGAACTTTTGTATTACAACTCTCCAAGTTGTTGTTTAAGCTCAACCAACTAGTTCAAGGGTACCCAGTATGGATCCTTGGAGAAAAGAGCAGTTCAGAGAACTTGCTTGCTCAAGAACCTGATAACACGGTCATGTGGCAACATGGCGATACTTCTAGAAAGACATCTAGAATATCATGAACCACCGTTAAGTCACTTATTTCGAGAGGAAACTTGCTTCGTAAGGCAAGAAGACACAATCTCAGAGCTTCGGCACAAGCCTAACTCTTTGACCGAAGAGAGTGTACCAGAATAACGGACTGAAGGGTTCGCAGCATAGAAAACAAAAAAATTCCTATGATGGGAACAACTATGTACCAAGATCTATCTACTAGATACAAACAACAGGCGGATGTATATCTGTAGAGCACATACCCTTGAAGACCAACAAAACTTAACGAGTCCAAACTCGTGGTTGATGTAGACGATCTCTTGCCGATCTCAAGATCGAGAGGAAGTCCTTAGCACCGCAACTTAGCGGCGCATCCGTGCTCGCACAAATGTCCGAGGCACCGAGCAACCTCCGCCTCCTCGCTCCAGCGATGCAGCGGAAGCAAAACTCTTTCTTGCTGAATAGCCACCAGGAACATGTATCTCGCTAGTCCGAGACCATGGGGGATAAATACTAGAGGGGGAGAGAGATCCTTCACGAGGAGGTGTGAGTGAGAGAGAGGGAGAGGGGCTCCTTTTATAGGGAGAGGGGGCACCCAAGGGGTTATGCACCTAGCCATGGGGCTTCCCCTCCCCTCCTTTCATTCATGTGGGTGGACACTCCACTCACACAAATACCTTTCAATTCCCTCCACTAAAAAACCCACTCAAATTCCCATTAAATTTCCACCAAATTTAATGCAAACTCTCATTAAATAAAACTCCTTTTATTTATTCAGAATTTTGTCAATTACTTTAATGAAAAACATTCACATATAACCCCTTGCTAGTATTTCATTTCACATGCAAAAAAACTTTCTGCAATTTCACGCGAAAACCTGTTTCGGTATCTAGTGAAATAAATTCCTGCGCTTGTTATTCTTTCCGGCATGAAACTTTTGCTCCAAATGGATGTCGGTGTGTCTTAAGTGTGTCACCCTACGGTTCACGAATAATGCGGACATGATCAAGACCCCTCTAGGATCAATAATCAGAAGCGGGATCTAGAGACCCATACTGACTCCCACACATTCAGCGATGACTTTCTTGTGATCGCGAGAACCTTTTACGCTAGTATCTTAATCCCTTTATTTCGCGATATATTACATGTCTGAGATTCGATCATCGGTATCTCCATACCTAGTTTGATCTCGTTACTGACATGCACTCTTTTCTCGTTCTCGTGATATAACATTCTAGTGATCAAATCACTTGCTTGCAAGCTAATCAATGTGATATCACCGAGAGGGCCCAGAGCATATCTATTCGTCATCGGGATGAACAAATTCCACTCTCGACCCATGGGCGTCAACATAACACTTTAGTAGTTCTGAACCCATCTTTATAATCACCCTATTATAGTGTGACGTTTGATGGTATCAAGAAACTCTTCCGGTGTTAGTGATTGACATGATCTCATGGTCTAAGGATTAGGATCACTTTGTAAGTTGTTACAGCAATATAAACTCAATGACTTTGATCGTAATGCTATACTTCGGATGAATTTTCATCACACCATTACACTAATGTTGTGACCTCGTTATTAACAACATCCAATGTCCATGATCAGGAAACCTTAATCATCTTGTTAATCAATGAGCTAGTTTATAAGAGAGGCATAACTATGAACTTCCTTTTTGTTTATTAAACACATATGTATTAATGTTTCCATATTAATACAATTATAGCATGTAAAATAAACATTTATCATAAATAAGGAATACGATAATAACCACTTTATTATTGCCTCTCGGACATATTCCCTTCACGGACTTGGTAGCACAATCATTCCTTTGCTTAGTGATGGGGTTAACCAATCATGCTAAGAATGACACAAATGTCCTTGGAGTTCATAACAATAAGAATTGCTAAGAATCTAAGATGGCTACATTATTACACACACGCATCACTCGCGAGCGCGAAAGCTCAAGGGAGGGTGAGTAAAGATGTGTGAAAGCATCACTTCATTAAGGGGTCATGAAACTCAGCTCGACCTCTTAGTATGAAAGAGTGTGGTACTTTAAGGTAGAATAGATAGAAGCTAATCAATGCCTCTTAATCTGCGGATTACAACACTTTGACCTAGTCCTAGATATGACGAGGTACTGGAGTTTGTTTTGCCTGACATCCCGAAATGGTTTGTCATGACGGACCACAAGAGTATCTTGCATCAGAAGACACCGATGCACATTTACTACTTGGCTACCAACTGGTAGACAAAGGTCAAAAAACAATAAGGAAAAGGAACATGCTCAGGATAGAATCCCGAGATGTGGATGCATAAGTCAACAACCTTCCAAAAACAAATGCAAAGAAGGGGAAAGGTGTGGCAGAGTCACGAGTATAGATGTGAGACTCACGAGAAGTACTCGTGTCGTGATCTATTTGGTTCCATTAAAGAACATCTGCCGTAACATGTGGTAGGGGAAGTCTTTAATTGTCACAACTCAATCGCAACTAAGACCACAAGCTTGAAGGCTAGAATTGTAGTACCATCCATCCTGAGGTAATGTGTGAACATTAACAACAGGAGTCAAAGGAATGGATCTTGGTTTAAAGATCAGCTTCATGTACAAGATTCACAACACTAGAATCCAGCACAATCCGGGACCTTCGGTTCAAGTCCAAGGGTTAAAACCCGAGAAAAGAAGTAACTGCTACTTGAGTGACGTAGCGTACACTACAAGGTAGTAATCACAAGGTAGCTTCCAAGAGAAGAAACAACTTCTGAAGTACCCAAACAAACAAAAAGGAGGCACACGAGGCGAAATTAAACCTTGAATCCTAGAACAGAACACTGAAGATCCAACAATATAATATTGTGGGTCCAAAAGATAGATAGATCATGATAGAAAGGAATCTCTCAGCTGAACAAGAGCAAAGGGAAAAAAGGAGTTCATAACACACACAACTATAGAGAACTCAACACTAGGTCAACTAGCATAGAACGACATGCCAAGAAGGCACCTAAGCTTTGAAAGAATGGAAGAGATATCAAGACTTTTCCAAAATCAACACCAGATAAGATAACCCAGAATTAGAGTGAAACTAGATAAGGAATAAAAGAAGCATACTAGAGTTTTCGCAAATACTTTTCATCTTTTAAAATAGTTTCCACAAGTACTAGACTCAACATCGACCAATAGCAAGGTTTTCCTACGGTCAGTACTGCTCTGATACCAAAACCTGTGACACCCCTGGGATCAGGGCTAAACAAATCCCAAACCTCTGTCTGACATAAGCTTAACCTTGAGCTCGAGAATATCCAGTGAAGAATCGGTAACACAGTAGTGACCCTATGACACAAAAATTTATTACATCAAGCTCATAACCGAGAAGAGAACCAAATTATTACAAGCAGAGGTCACTGACCACAAACATCAAATAATGGAAGGAAAATTATGCTATTAAGTATAGCAAACTTAACAAATGGCCTAAGAGGCCTGAAGCATAACGATGATAACGATGACGTCCCAACCCATAGATTCCAGGCTGCCAGACGGGAACCCCAAGCTACTCGTCGGTGTCGATGTAGTACCAAACTGATCTTCCGAGAACACTTACTCTGCCAAATCATCAACAAAGCAAGGGTGAGTACAGGGTGTACTCTGCAAGACTTATGGCTGGTGGAGTTGTTTTGCATAAAGCCACTTTTTTTATAGAACAAGAGAGAGAAGAAGCTCGTATAGTCAGAGTATTTTAAAAGGGGATAAGAGAGCGACATCTCCGAAATATTGATCATCATCTTTTGATATCCACCAAGTCATCATCATCTGAACCCTATCTAGGATCACCCCCTCGTACCCGTGAGGAAGCATCCTTAAGCACACGTTGATCTGCCAAGTTTTATGATTAGGTTACAGTTCTCTATGATCATCACATCCGTTCCCAAGTCGTCCATAACCGTGGACACGGCTTTATGAAAGATTATTATCCTGCAGGGGTGTACAACTTTACCCACACATAATAACCTTCTCTTAATGCCACTTAAGATTAGCCCTCTTCCTTGGAAGGCCGACAAAGGGTGGTTAGACACTACCTTTACCTTGCTTTCGCCGAGACCATGAGTCACGCAATAAGTATGGTTCCGCCATAATGGGTCAAATCCCGAATCCGGTACTTAAAGATGTGAGGCGAGGTTGGTTTACCAGGGGCGCCATCAACCCCAAGCAACCCGGTCCACGCTTCCCTACCTGCTATGAATGCACCTCCTTCAGCTCCTCTTTCGAAAATGTTTTCAATGCGTATGTTGAATGGAACGCCCGAACTATGTGACTCATGGAATCTACTAGGCAAGTTAGTCAATCAGGGGGTACCCATAAACCCCGTGTGGTTGTACGCTCGTCTTGGTTCAAGAGGCAAGAACTCGAGTCCTAGTGGTGGCGAGCATGGGACTACAAAAACCACATCCCACCGTGGCCTCCCATACAAGTCTTAGCATGTTTAACTTATACCACCTCTGATATCATCTCATCACGTTCTCCTGTCATACTAGATTATCTGCATATGATACATCATCTGGATGGACCAAACTCAACAGCTATGCATGGCTAAGTAGGATACAGATAAAAACTCTAGTAGTGCACACAAGCCAAACCTAGTTATGCTAGGAGCAGTGGATCAGGTAATATAAGCTCAAAGGGAGTAATGCAACAGATAGGATACTCTATCTATCGATAAAAGACCACAGTAGAATCATATGCATCATGGAAATAATTGAAATGCTTTCGAAATCATAGGATTACATCATGGTGGGGCTATGCTTGCCTTTGCCAGTTGATAGCAGATAGACAGATCTTTAGAGGCCTTGTACTTGACTTGGTTACAGTTGGTCAAGTATTGGTGTTCGATCTTCGACGGTGTTGATCTCTGACTTCGATCTCGATCTCGTATTCTACAGGGAAGAACCAAACACCGGAAAGAGAGGGAAACAATCAACACATGGCATTGATGCAATTCTCAAGCAAGTATGATGATATGAAAATTTGAATTGTATCGAAATGTAACCCTAAAGCATGCTCAACAGTTTAATTGGGGTTCCGAGGGGTAGAAACCCTAACTTGAGGAAACTCCGGAATCACCTGTGAGGGGTTAATAGGTGGTTCTAATTAAACTTGCTATGAAAGTTGTTGAACAATGCATGATTATATCTTAATTAGGTAGATCTCATTTTTTTGAACATTTTGATATATTATTTGTATTTTTCTGACTTATAAATTGAAAGATATTGAATTTACAAGTTTATATCAATTTCTGAAATTGGTAAACCATTTATAGATTTAAAGAAAATAAGAAAATACTTTTTATACTAGAGGCACCCCTAGCTAGTGAGACTGACAGAGGGCCCGGGTGCCATATCGGCAGCCACGCGACAAAGGGGGACCCACCTAAGGTTTGACTGCTTTGACCCCGCGCGCTGACGTCCCGGTGACGTAGGCGTGACGTCATCACCGCCAGGACCTCCCAGGTCAAGCTCGGACTCGACGCAGGAGGCGGTGCTGAGCTTCGGGAGTGGGCGCGTTCGACGCAGGAGTCCACGATGAGCCAAATAGTGATGGCGCCGCCACTTCTTGGTCACCAGAACAGGAGCTGTGACGGCGGCCAGTGATGTCGATGCACTTCTATTCTTGTAGACAGTTGTTGGGCCTCCAAGTGCAGAGGTTTGTAGAACAGCAGCAAGTTTCCCTTAAGTGGATTACCCAAAGTTTATCAAACTCAGGGAGGAAGTGGTCAAGGGTATTCCCTCTCAAGCAATCCTGCAATCCAGATGCAAGAAGTATATTGTGTCCCCAACACACCCAATACACTAGGTGTATAGGTGCACTAGTTCGGTGAAGAGATAGTGAAATAGAAGTGGTAACGGTGCCAGAAAATAGCTTGACGGTGAGGTAAAGACTAAAGCAAGCAAACATGCAACAGATCTATATGCAAATGGTGTTTCATTGTTTATAAACAAGGCCTAGGGATCATACTTTTACTAGTGAACACTCTCTCATATAAATATCCTCTCTTCATGATACTACTCTTAACTACTCTCCGATTGGACACTCTAATCATCGGTAGGACTATAACAAGACTCCTCAAAGTCTGCCTTCCCCAATCTAGATAACCCCACACTGTCACCTTGAGAGCTAGATGGTTCCAACAAACACCACAATTTCATAGAGACATCCAACTCCAAATGTAACTCATAACAAATATTCAATCTAGACAAAGTGCCACACACGGTATGCCTGCTGTCACTTTCACACACGTGGGGAAAAGCATAGATCTATTAAAGCACAAAGAGTATTTATGTAGACTCAAGCCTAAGTGCCACCATGGCATGCACGCTGTCACTTTCACACACATGGGGAGAGCAGAGATCTAATGAAGCACTTGAGTAGCAAGGCAGATCTACTTGATAACAAAGCTCATGACCACAAGATCATGCATAGAGAGAGAGATGAACACATAGCTACCGGTAAGAGCCCTTAGCCTCGAGGAAGAACTACTCCCTCCTCATCATGGGAATCAGCAACGATGATGAAGATGGCAATGCAGATCGATCGAGATGACTCCGGGGGCACTTCCCTGTCCCGGCAGGGTGCCGGAACAGAGACTTTCTGCCCCTAAATTTCTATTTCGGTGGCGGCGGCGCTACAGAGGTTTTCATGGATTTCTTCTGGATTCCCTGGGTTTTTTTGGGTCGGAGGCTTCTTATAGGCGCAGGAATCAAGGTCGGTGGGGGTCCAGGGGGCCCACACCCCTGTGGGCGCCCCTAGGAGTTGCCCGCGCCTAGGGGGGTGCGTCCACCCTGTGCCCCCCCTCCGGCTCTGCTTCGTGGTTCCGTGTTTCTCCGAGAAAAACAATAACTTTGGCTTTTGTCCCATCCAATTCCGAGAATATTGATTTTCTGCCTTTCTGGAACCAAAAACAGAAGAAAACAGGCAACTGGCACTGTGGCAACTTATTAATAGGTTAGTTCCAGAAAAGATATAAAAACACCTCGAAGTGTAGACAAAGCAAATCAAAGTAGATACTAAACAAGCATGGAACATCAAAAATTATAGATACGTTTCTGACGTATCAAGCATCCCCAAGCTTAACTCCTACTCGTCCTCGAGTAGGTAAGTGATAAAAAGAATAATTTTTGAGGTGACATGCACCATCCCAATCAAGATCAAACCATTTGCAAGCATTGAAAGCTGGGATCAAAGAACTCTAAACATGTGCATGAAAGATGGAGTTCTAACAGTAAGACAAAGTAACTATGCATGCAACATGAAAGGCTACAAACAAAGATCATGAATAACATGCATTGAAAAACGTTTGTTTGTTTCACATACAGAAAGCATGGCATAGTGGCATTCAGCTTGTCCCTCATAGAGTAGCAAATAGATGGATAGGACACCTTCAAAGTTCACAAGGGTGACTAGAAACAAATAGCACAAGAACAAGTAATATCACAATATGCATCAATCAAAAGGTTTTGGGACATTGCACACAGAATGACAACTATGCTCTCTTAATGGTGCCTAAAGGTAGAAGGTGGAGACTCAATAGTGGTGGAAGAAAGGCCCTTTTTTGTAAAGGAAGCAGGGATTACAAGTTTCAAAAAGAGCTTCCAAAAATTATGGTACTTGTTAGCTTTCAGCCCTCATTGACCCTATCATCAGCATCTTGAAGTGATTAAGGTTAAAGTGGCAAAGATGGAGTATATGCTTGACGAAGTATAAGTTGGCAATCTCAAGTCCCTTGAATACGAGGGCCACACCTCATGCATACTCAACGTTGGGCACAGATAAGTTCTTGTCATTGAGAACCGCCAACGGGGTACCCTTGCACATGGTACAGGATATTTCCCATAACCAAAATGACAAGGCAAGCAGACAATGAGCATCTCGGCAATCTTTTTATTTACCATGGGAATATGGTGATTCTTTCTCTCTTTCCTCTTTTCTCAATGTGTCACTTTTTTTATAAGAAGAATGCTTCATAGATGTCACTTTGGTGATGCTGCAAGTTTCCACCATGATTAGGCATGGCTTAGGCTAGCAGCCCATGCATTTCTCTAACACAGGATACAAAATCCATGGACTTACAAGTTCCCTCTTTATTTCACACCGGTGACATCCACAGACAAAAGAGCATGATATCAACTGAGTACAAAAAGGTACAAGTGCAATGTTGAAAACGTTCCCCGTGACAACACGGTTCTGCTAATTCCAACTTATAAGTGCAAGCATATACATCAAAGTTGTCACAATGGTTCAAGTTTATTAGGGGCAAAGAATAAAGTGTGCCATCAAGTTCGAGAGGGCTTTAATCACTAAGTTTTCACATAACAAAATAGTTTTTAATTGGAAGATAGTTGAAAACAAGAATATACTTGGAATGGTGTAACATACCATGCATAGGAGTTTGTAGTGGACACTTTGGAAAAACTTGGTTTCTTGGGAGTTGGAGGCATGAGTAGAACTTACTCATACAAGTGGAGGCTAGCAAAAGTCTGGGAGCGACCAACTAAGAGAGCAATAATGGCCATAATCATGTAGAGCAACAAAACATTACTAATCAAAGCATAAAGTGGTACCACAAGTCAAGGACTAAATGATCATAGAGGCTATGGTGACTTGTTCATAGTCATAACATGGTGTGAGCATGTGCCAAGTCAACCCAAACAAAGCATCAAAGGAGAATACCACAATACTATGCTTTTTGCATGCTAAAACAATGCATAATTTCTTCAAGGCACACTAAGCAATCCCAATTGTTTGGAGCAAGACATGCTCAAGCAATAATCACTAGGAATAAGGTCAAAACAACACCTAGCATGTCATGCTAAAGTCTAAGTCACAGTCAATGCAAGCTCCTCTTGCACTTACAAGCAAGAACTTACTACTCTTTCCCAACACCAAACAACTTATTTGAAACAACTCACAAAGATAATAATCAATAAATATCAGTGAGCTTGTCTCACAAATCCACAAAGAAGAACTAAAAAGTTCTAAGCTAAAAGCACAAGAAATCTAAGGCTGAACGCAGTGCTAGCAAAAGTGAACACTCACAGAACAATAAGAGTGAAAACTAGAGTGTTCTAGGCAATGAAAACAGAGTGTGTCTCTCTCCAAAAGAAGTGTGGTGTAACCAACCAACTTACTCAAGCAAACTAAGAAAATGAAAACCAAAAAAGAAAACTAAGACGCTCCAAGAACAACACAACAATGCATGAAACAATAAAAACGAAGTCTCTAGAAAGACCTGAGGTTTTTATTGATGAAGAAGGGGATGCCTTGGGCATCCCCAAGCTTTGATGCTTGTACCTCTTGGATATTTCTTGGGGTGACACTGGGGTGGCATCCCCAAGCTTGATCTTTTGTCCATTCTTCATCTCATTACATCATTCTCTCTCTACACCTGAAATTTTTCCTTCATACAAAACTTCACACAATCTTCATTAGCAACATTAGTGTATTCAAAAGATTGGAATAGCAAAAAATTTCACTAAAAACACAAGCTAATTTAGTAACTCCTTCAAAAATATCAATTCCCCAAAAGAGAACTCAAAAAGGAATCAATAAGAAGCAAATGCAAATAATGGCAGAAATCTGTCAAAACAGACCAGCAGGTAGAAACCGATTTTTTCGAACATCTTCTGTTGCTCAAATCAAAAAGTGTTGAACTAATGAAAGTTATCTAACATAATGGGTGAATTATTCGTAAAGTTGGAGCTCAATCCGAGTTACAGAGCCTCCTCACGAATTTTTATGGTGGAGGACAGAAATCTGTTTCGGGACAGCAACTCCCCAAATCTTACTTCCCTATCATTAGAGGTCATTCTTGGCACAAAAAGCAAACAAAAAGGATAAGGAGAGGTCATTACTGAAATAATAACTTCCAAGACTCAAGAAAACTCTTGGGTTATCTCCCAACAAGTACTTTTCTTTAACGCCTTTAAGTTAGGCATGATAGTTTGAGAAGATGCTCACATAAGAAATATGAATTGAAGTCAAAGAGAGCATCAAGAAGCAAATTCAAAACACATTTAAGTCTAACCCACTTCCTATGCATAGGAATCTTGTAAAGAAACAAGTCATGAAAGCACAAAGCAATAAGCATAGGAAAGCAAAATAAGTGCAACTTCAAGATTTTCAACATAAAGAGGGGAAACTTAATATTTTTGAGATGCATAAGACCATGTTTCCCTCTCTCATAATAACTTTCAGTAGCATCATGAATAAAATTGACAATATAACTATCACATAAAACATTCTTATCATGAGCCACATGCATAAAATGATTATTACTCTCCACATAATTAGTGGGAGCAAATTCAACAAGATAGCTATCATTATTATTCTCATCACCATAATTATAAAATATAGGAGGCTTATTGTGATCACAATAAATTTTCTCCTCAATATTAGGTGGACTGAAAATATCATACTCATCATTGTAATCATCATATATTGGAGGTTTGGTATCATCACGAGCAATAGAATAGCTATCTTCCAAAGACGGGGGACTAAAAAGATCATCTTCATAAAAACTAGCTTCCCCAAGCTTAGACGTTTCCATAGCATTAGCAACAATGGTGTCTAAAGAATTCATACTAATAACATTGCTATTAGCATGCAAATAAAGCTCCATAGGTTTTTTAATTTTCTCTTCAAACACTTCATGTCCTAACTCAAGATAAATGTTATAGAGCTCTCTAATTTTGTTGTTGTTTTCAATTAAGCCTAACTAGTGAAAACAAGAAACAAATAGACAAAATTGCATAATCTAAAGGAAATAACTTCGAGCACTCACACCAGAGGATGTGAGTACCTTTTACCTTACCTCCCCGGCAACGGCGCCAGAAAAGAGCTTGATGTCTACGCACTTCTATTATTGTAGACAGTTGTTGGGCCTCTAAGTGCAGAGGTTTGTAGAACAGCAGCAAGTTTCCCTTAAGTGGATTATCCAAGGTTTATCAAACTCAGAGAGGAAGTGGTCAAAGGTATTCCCTCTCAAGCAATCCTGCAATCAAGATACAAGAAGTCTCTTGTGTCCCCAACACACCCAATACACTAGGCGTATAGGTGCACTAGTTTGGCGAAGAGATAGTGAAATACAAGTGGTAACGGTGCCAAAAAATAGCTTGATGGTGAGGTAAAGACTAAAGCAAGCAAACATGCAACAGATCTAGATGCAAACGGTGTTTCAATGTTTAGAAACAAGGCCTAGGGATCATACTTTCACTAGTGAACACTCTCTCATATAAATATCCTCTCTTCATGATACTACTCTTAACTACTCTCCGGTTGGACACTCTAATCATCGGTAGGGCTATAACATCACTCCTCAAAGTCCGCCTTACCCAATCTAGATAACCCCACACTATCACCTTGAGCGCTAGATGGTTCCAACAAACACCACAATTTCATAAAGACATCCAACTCCAAATATAACTCATAAAAAATATTCAATCTAGCCAAAGTGCCACACACGGTATGCCTGCTGTCACTTTCACACACGTGGGGAAAAGCATAGATCTATTAAAGCACAAAGTGTATTTATGTATACTCAAGCCTAAGTGCCACCAGGGCGTGCACGCTGTCACTTTCACACACATGGGGAGAGTAGAGATCTAATGAAGCACTTGAGTAGCAAGGTAGATCTACTTGATTACAAATCTCATGACCACAAGATCATGCATAGAGAGAGAGATGAACACATAGCTACCGGTAAGATCCCTTAGCCTCGAGGAATAACTACTCCCTCCTCATCATGGGAATCAGCAACGATGATGAATATGGCGATGGGGATCGATGGAGATGGCTCCGGGGGCACTTCCCCGTCCCGGCACGGTGCCGGAACAGAGACTTTCTGTCCCCTGAATCTCCCTTTCGGTGGCGGCGGCGGCGCTATAGAGGTTTTCGTGGATTTCTTCTGGATTCCCTAGGGTTTTTGGGTCGGAGGCTTCTTATAGGCGCAGGAATCAAGGTCGGTGGGGGTCCATCCAGGGCTTTCCCGCGCCTAGGGGGTGTGGCCGCCCTATGGCCCCTCTCCGACTCTGCTTCGTGGTTCCGTGTTGCTCCGGGAAAAATAATAACTTTGGCTTTTGTCCCGTCCAATTCCAAGAATATTGATTTTCTGCCTTTCTGGAACCAAAAATAGAAGAAAACAGGCAACTGGCACTGTGGCAACTTGTTAATAGGTTAGTTCCAGAAAAGATATAAAAACACCTCGAAGTGTAGACAAAGCAAAGCAAAGTAGATACTAAACAAGCATGGAACATCAAAAATTATAGATACGTTTCCGACATATCAGCCAGCGGCGGAGCTTGCAGGTGCATGTCGCGGCAGCGATACAGAGAGTGAGGGGGAGAAAGGGGAGGTTCTGGGGCACGACAGGCTCACCGGGAACGCGATGCGGGTGACGGAGGAGCTAGAGGAAGCCAGAGATGATGGAATCGATGGTGGCAGGAGCTCGGGCATGAGGTAACAATTGGGGCGCCTGAGAGCCTCCCGGCTTGCAATTCTTGGCCCAAAAGATAGAGGAGGTCAAGGCGGTCACAGGGGCATGCGCTATGGAGCTCGGGGCGACCAGCAATGGCGAGGCACCGGCGAGGTTGGAGGCTAGGGTTAGGAACAGAGAATAAATTCGGGCAAGATTTGTACTAGGGTTCGTCTGTGGCAGCGTCTTGGGCTACTTGTAGACGAAGGAGGGCGACAACGTTCATCCTGGCGCTCGGCAACGAGGCGGTGGCATCGGACGACGGGGCGCAATCCACTGAGCTGCTTCTCTCGCTCTCTCTGTCACGAGGAAGGAGAAAAGAGAAAGACGTCGAAGGGGTACCGAGCAGGGTGGGCTCTGGCTGGGTCGGGGATGGGCCACAGGAAAGAGAGGGAGGAAGAGAAAGAAACTGGGTTGTGCGGCCTAGTTCTCTGCTGCCCCTTTTTTTAACAAAAACATTTCCCTTTCTCTATTTATATATTTCTGTTTGTATTTTCATTTCAAAATCTGTTTGGAGTAATTTAAAATACCAGAGGGGTTTGTAAATCTAGTGAAATATTTTCGGGGCCCTTTTAGTCCATTTGGGCTCCATACATTTTTGTACTTTTCAAATATTTCAAAACCATTTGAATTGATTTTCAAATAGAGAAGGGGAATATTAGGGTTTAGGGCTTGCATTTTATTTCTTAATGCATGCAAATTTTGATATGATGCTTATGGATGCACAATCAACCCTAAATACTATTTAACTAAAATTGGGGTGTTACAACTGCGCGCAGCGGGCTGCTGACAGGGGGTCCTGCTAGTTAGTGTCTCATTTAACCCGAAGCGGTAAGTTTCAATCTAGGCCGTGCGATTAGAACAAGATCTATGGCCGACGTTCATCGTCTCCATTGAACAGCTCCAACGAGACCAAACCCTAACGGCGATGGTGGGGGTACGTGGTGGCTCACCTAGTCTCCATCTAGGGTCGGCGATGTGGCTAACGACGTTGTCAACGACAGCGGTTCGAACAGTGGTCGCGGTGGCTCTAGGGGTGGCTCCAATCAATGGCTCCTCTCCTCCTCTGCAGCGGTGGACTCCGGCCAAATTCCGGCGGGCTAGTGCTCGCCTTGCTCTAGGGAAGGGTCAGGGGTGGTTCTAAGAGAGAGAGGGGAGTGATATGGTGTGAAGAATGAGGGCTGGGGTGGCCTCTATTTATACACCGGCGAGAGGAACAGAGCGGCATGGGTTGGCTCCTCCGGCGACGTTGTTGCAGTGAGATACGGGCATGGCTGAGGGCGTAGGACGGTGTGGTGTTTCCTAGCAGTCGTCACTGGCTTAAAGGCATGGCACGAGGCGGTCGAGGATGGTTGGAACGGGTCGGTGCTCTTCGCGGAACCGGCGGCGTTCGAGGCGGCATATAGGGGCTACTGGTCACACGGAGGCGAACGGGCATGTCTGGGGGTAGATAGGGTCACGGCGAGTGAAGTTACACGCGGTGAAGGAGAGGCGTGGCGTGTGTGCGCGTGTCGGTTGTGGCGCTCTGGCGTGCTCTCGGCATGGCGCAGAGAAAATGGGCGCGGCGGTTTTCTGGTGGTCCATGGCTGGGCTGCTCTTGAGGGTTAGACATGGGTGGCGATGGACGGTGGCTTATCTCCTAGACATCTTGGACGGGCGCGGAGCTGGCTCCTGCGAGCTGTCCATGCTCGACCAATGAGTATGGCTCGAGTGGCGTGGCACTAGCGCAGCGACGAGGAAGGGGGCGGCTTCAATGAAGTGTTGGGCATTGGGGAGACCAGGGGAGTGAAATGGGGGCAATGGTTTGATCAATTACTGATCATCACAGTAGAAGTTAGGCAAGTTTGATCTGTGTCTGCCATGTGTTTGATGAAATGGCCGCATGAAATTTAAATTTGAATTTTTGGCTAAATTTTGGTGAGTGTTCTTGTCATAAGCTTGGTAGTCTGTGGTTGCTAGGGTTTGCCAAGGTGAAGTGGTTTGGTTGGTTTTTGAGAAATGGCCATCTTAGTACCTATTAAGGATTCAATTTTGAATTTTCTTTTAAATAGATTTGGAATTTGTTTCTGTTAGTTTGTAAAGTGGGCTTGGGTTCACTTTTACTTGGTCTAGAAAGGGGTGAAAAGAATTGGATTTGTTTTTGTTAGAAATCATTTACTAGGAACACCCAAAGTGGTCTAGTGAACAAGTTTGGCCAAAATGACCATTTTCTTATATTTCTTATATTTGATTTTCTCTTCATTTGATTCTGCTTGGAAATGATCTAGATGATATTGTTTTCATCTTTAAACAAATCCTTATCATTTATAGCAATCAAACATGGCAATTGCAATCATTCATGCATTAATCTCACACACATGCATTCATATTAAGTTTAATAATAAAAGTTTTTGTTAACCCTAAACTTGGGTGATTAGAACTTGGTAATCTTTCTTAATATTTTTGGGGTGTTACAAACCTTCCCTCCTTAAAAAAATCTCATCCCGAGATTTAAGAAAAAGAAACTAGGAACTAAAGAGATCTGGAAACTCAGTCCTAATGTAATCTTCTCGCTCCCAAGTATCTTCTTCTTCAGTATGGTTACTCCACTGGATCTTGAGAAACTTGATGCTCCTGGTACTGGTGGTTCTGAAGGCTTCTTCCAAAATACGAATGGGTACTTCACGACAAGTTAGGTCCTGGTTGAGCTCTATGGTTATGTGATCAATATTCTTGAAAACTTCGGTCTTCTCCAGAACTTCTAGACATTTGCAAAGTAACGAGATATGGAACACGTCATGCACGGCTGACATCTCCTCCGGCAGTTCCAGTTGATATGATACTTCTCCTCGGCGATTCAAAATCTTGAAGGGTCCAATATATCTGGGGGCAAGCTTTCCTTTGAGTTGGAAACGTTGCATTCCTTTCAAGGGTGATACTTTCAGATACACAAAATCTCCGATAGTGAAGGCCAGGTCTTGATGTCTCTTGTCGGCATAACTCTTCTGTCTAGATTGGGAGGTCTTAAGGTGCTCACGGATCTTGTGAACTTTCTCTTCGGCTTCTCTTAGGATGCCGGGTCCAAAAATCTGACTCTCTCCTACTTATGACCAATTCAGTGGGGTGCGACACTTCCTTCCATATATAAACTCAAATGGGGCCATTTGCAAACTGTCTTGGTAGATGTTGTTGTATGAAAATTCTGCAAAAGGTAGACAATCTTCCCATTTAGATCCATATTCCAACACACAAGCTCTCAACATATCTTTGAGTATCTGGTTTACTCGCTCTGTTTGTCCATCAGTCTGAGGGTGATAAGCTGTGCTGAAATCCAGTCTGGTTCCAAATCCTTCTTGGACTTTCTTCCAAAATCTCGAGGTAAACTAGGTTCCTTGATCCGACACAATGTTCTTGGGTATTCCATGCAAACTGACTATCCTAGCAATGTACAACTTTGCTAGCTTCGAACTCTGGTAAGTGGTCTTGACAGGTATAAAATGGGCTACCTTTGATAGTCTATCCACTATGACCCAAATAGAGTCATTTCCTCTACTAGATGTAGGAAAACCGGTGATAAAATCCATTCCAACTGAATCACATTTCCATTCTGGGATCTGCAAAGGTTGCAAAAGTCCTGCGGGTCTCTGATGTCCCGCTTTTACTCTCTAACAGATATCACATTTTTCTATGTAGCTTCCGATTTCTCTCTTCATCTTGTGCCACCAAAATTGCTCCTTCAAATCCTGATACATCTTGGTTCCTCCAGGGTGGATAGAATAAAGAGTATCATGGGCTTCTTGTAAAATAGCATGTTTCAACTCTGAATCTACGGGCACACAGATTCATCCTTTGTACCATAAAACTCCTTCTTCATCTTCGGTGAATCTGGGTACCTTCCCTGTACCGATACAACATTTGATTCCATCGATACTAGCATTTCCTTTCTACACCACCTTGACCTGGCTGATCAAAGTGGGTTGAAGTTCTATGCTAGCCAAAAAATCCTTCACTAACTAGCTCCACTCTAAAATTTTCCATCTCCTCATGCAAACTTGTCTAGGCTTCTTTTATCATGGTGTTCAATCGACACGGCAATCTGCTAAGAGCATCTGCTACCACATTGGCTTTGCTAGGGTGACAGTGAATGTCAAGGTCATAGTCCTTGATTAACTCTATCCATATCATTTCCAATATTTAGCTCCTTCCAGGTGAAAATATACTTCAGACTCTTGTGATCCGAATAAATCTCACAGCGTTTACCCATGAGGTAATGCCACCATGTCTTCAAAGCTAAAACTATGGCTGCTAGTTCGAGGTCATGGGTAGGGTAATTTTTCTCATGTTGCTTCAGTTGTCGGGATATATAGGATATGACTTTGCCTTCTTGCATTAACACACATCCGAGACCAACCTTGGATGCATCACAATACACACAAAAAGGCTTCTTGATATCCGGCATAATCAAGATTGGGGTTGAAATCAATCTCTTCTTGAGCTCTTGAAAACTTGCTTCACATTTGTCCGTCCATTCAAACTTCTTATCTTTCTTCAACAAATGGGTCATGGGTCTTGTGATTCTCGAGAATCCTTAGACGAACTTGCGGTAATATCCCGCTAATCCGAGAAATGCGCGAACTTCAGTTTGAGTGGTTGGGGCTTTCCATTCTTCAACATCCTTAATCTTGGCGGGATCGACAGTAATTCCTCCTGCCGACACGATATGTCCTAGGAATCCTACTTCCTTTAACCAGAACTCACATTTGCTAAACTTGGCATACAACTAATGCTCTCTAAGGGTTTCAAGGATGGTCCTCGGGTGTAGCTCATGGTATTCTTCTGATTTGGAATAGATTAGAATATCATCGATAAAAACAACGACAAACTTATCCAGGAAGTTCATAAAAATCTTATTCATGAGATTCATGAAATAAGCGGGGGCATTGGTTAATCCAAAAGACATGACAGTGTACTCATATAATCCACATCTGGTGGTAAGGCATTCTTTGGAATATCCGTTGCGCGAACCTTGAGTTGATGATAACTAGTTCTAAGATCAATCTTAGAAAACACTTTGGCACTGGTCAACTAGTCAAACAAGTCTTCTATCTCCGGCAGTCAGTACTTGTTCTTAATGGTGACATCATTCAGCTTTCGATAATCCGTGCACAAATAGTTACCTCCATCTTTCTTATCCACAAACAAAATAGGTGACCTCCATGGCGACGCACTTGGTTTAATCAAACCTGTGTCCAGCATAGCATCCAGTTTCTTCTTTAGCTCCACTAATTCATACGGGTTCATACTATAAGGTCTCTGAGCTATGGGTCCAGTTCCAGGGATTAGTTCAATGATAAACTCGATATCCCGATCTAGGGCATACCGGGCAATTCATCTGGGAATACGTCGGGGTATTCACAAACTACTCTGACTTGGTCAACGGTTGGTTGGGCTATACTCTTGTTGCACTTGAATTGACGGTGAAAAGTATCAGATACATGCTCTACTGATACTCCAGTGGTACTAGTCATGGTTATGGCTTTCTTGGCACAGTTGATTAATCCTTTATGTTTCGACATCCAATCCATTCCTAGTACTACTTCCAAACCTTTGGTTCCAAGTACTATTAGATTAGCATAAAAATCTATTCCATGGATTCTAATAGGTATGGCCTTGCAATTTTGTCTAGCTTTGGTGGTTGAACCAGGTATTTGAACTATCATAACATGCTTCAATTTTGTTGGTTGAATCTTACTAGTGCATGAAAATTCTTCTGTAACAAACGAGTGCGATGCTCCAGAATCAAACAACACTCTTGCAAGTACTGAGTTAACAGAAAACATACCCAGCACGACATCTGGTGCTTCCTGAGCTTCTTCAGCATTCATGTGAAACAGATGGCCGTTGTAGTTGAGCGAGTTTCCTGGGGCAAATATCCTTCCAGGATGAACACGGCGTTGCTGCTGAGCTGGTGCAATTACATTGGCTGCTGCAAGCTTCTTGGGGCACTCGTTGGAGTAGTGACCCTTGACTCCACATTCAAAACAAGTAATCAGAGACTTGTCTTTTCCTGCAACAGGCACGACATTGCTTCCAGTCCTTGGGGCAGTATTGTTGTTGTTGGTGTTGTTGTTGTTGGTCTTGGGCGGTGCACGGTTGAAATTGTTGGAGTTGTCGGGGTTGTTGTTGTGGTTTCCTCCGGTCCTTGGGTTTCCTCCTCCACGGTTGGGATAGTTCGGACGGGACATAGGGGGTCTATTGTTTCTCGGGGCATATCCTGCAGACGGGTTGGGGCGATACTTCGGGGTATGGTGGGATCCTGGTTGATGCATCATTCGACACTTGCGATTCTCGTTGGCTTGGTTGATCTTGCCTTCCATCTGGATTGCTGAATCCACTAAAGCTTCAAGGTCAACGAAGGGAATGTTGACCAGCACTGTCTCCATCTCGTCATGCAGACCATTCAAGAATCTCTCCTTCTTCTTGGCTTTAGTACCAATTTCATCAGAAGCATACCTAGACAGAGACAGAAATCTGTCACGGTACTCTACCATAGTCATCCTTCCCTGCTTCAGCTCCTTGAATTCATCCCTCGTCCGCAAAATCAAACCCAGTGGCAGATGGGTTCGGCTAAACTTGAGTTTGAATTCATCCCAAGTCATCATTTGTCCTCCATTCATGGTACGAAATCTATTCCACCAAGCTCTTGCATCACCTGCCAGATAATGGTTGGCAAACAGTACATTCTCATTGGCCTCCACTCCTACGACCTCTAAGTTGTTCTCCATGGTCTGTAGCCAGTCATCAGCATCTAATGGCTCTTCAGACTTACTAAATATGGGGGGATTGGTGTTTTGAAAATTCTTGAGCTTGGATCCATGGTTATCCTGGTTTCCATGGCCTTGATTATTATGGGCCATCTGAGCTATCTGTTGAAGGGTGGCTAAATTAGCTTGGCGTTCAGCTCTTCCAGCTTCATGGTCAGCAACCAACATTTGCAGGATTTGCAGCATTGGATCCTGAGATGAACTGCTCCCTCAACGAGGCATCTGAAGATTGAGATAGATAGTGAGACAAGAGGGAAATTTCTAAGGTTCATGGATTTGTTTTTGAAAATCTTTTAAACTTTGAGTGTGACTTCAGTTTTTCACACTAGCAAGTTGCTTTTCATTCATTCATAGCACCCAATACAAACACACACCACACTAGGGTAACAGATGGTTTTAGGAACCATTCTGTGAAGCTACGATACAGTGGGACTGGATACAACTCACACCTACGATTAGTGCTCAAGTCCTACTACTCATCAGAACCGGTGGCTTCTTGATCATCAATGAAGGCGAAATCATCATCATCAGTGTGGAAGTCCATGTCGAGATCCTCCAGGTAGTCATCATCAACCCTGAGGTAGGAGTAGGGATCTCCACGGATATCTTCCCCTTCGTTCTCCCTCTCCTCAAGCTGCATGTCCCGCCATGGATGATCTACTCCAAAGATTACACCTTGTGACGAAGGCGGGCAATGATGTGATCCTTCTTGCCACGCAGACGGCGAAGTGACTTCTGCTCCTTCACAAGGATGGCGAGGGTCTGGTCCTTCTTGACTGCAATGGCATGGTTGTGGTTGGCGTAGGTGCGGGCGTTGTCCAACTCCTTCTGCCTATCATACAACATGAAGTCGAGATGATCCACCGGATGCTTCAGCTCCGAATGGCCTGGCACCTCCAATGGTTGTCCCATAGCATCACGCCTTGTGTAGTTTGCAAAACAAGTGCCATTGATCTGGTTGATGCTTTGCCCACATAGACAGGCAAGAGACTCCTGCATAGCCCTGGCGAGTCTGTCTAGCCAGTTGCTCTCCCTCAAGCTGAATTGGATCCCCTCTGAGGTGGGTGCCTCCATATTTCCTCTGAGATTTGCAACTATCAGCCACTGTATTTCTCCTCCTTTCTGATCATTGAGCTGTACCCCAAAGAACTCGAGGTGTGGGCGCTCAAGAAGTTCCGAGAGTTGGCTTAAATCTCCCTCGAAGATGAGCTCTCCTCCGTTGCCCAACTGGTAGAACTTTCTATACTTGACTTCCATCTATAAGAATGTAGGATGAGTAAGTTAGTGAGGTGATCAAATGTGTCAAATTTTATGTAGGATTGCAAGAATTTTTGAGGAACATGAATTTTCTTGAAAGAATCTCAGTGATAAGAATGAGAATAGGTTTTTATAAATACTCACTTCTTTTGTTTTGAAACTAAGTTTTTGATTCAAGCTCCATTCTAACTAGGGTCTCCTATGGTCAGGATGGCTCTGATACCAACTTGTCAACACCCGGATTTTTAATCCCTGATGCCTGTTATGCCATACCTCGCAATCCCAGGATTACCATTTTTGCGAGACATAACAGAATTGGTACCACAGTACATCATCCATTACAAACCATAATAAAGGTCTTACAAATAAAGGATCTCATGATCCAGTCTTAATACAATCAACGCAGCGGAATATATAATAACAGTAGCATGGTCGAGGCTCCATCTTCAGGGTCACAGGCAATGCTGACGATGGGAGATGATCCTAGTTGTCATAGACCTCCTGCTGTCCATCATCCTGGTAGTCCTCCTCGTTGTCTGGCCATGGGAATAGCCAGGGACAAAGCCATGAATACTCTTTAAGTACTCATAAACTATCACTAACAAGTACAGTAGTTCGAGTAGGAATCCTAAGCTCTAGGTTTATTTGCAAAAAGCCAGGTTTATTTCAAACTGAATTCAGAAGTAAAGAAAACTAGTTTAATGTTCTACAACACCTAAGTGGGAACTTAGTTTTCGAGTTCACAACCCTGTCGTGGTGAAGTCAAAGTCATAGTTCATTTCACAAGTCATTTTGAAAACATCTGACGACGGAACAGTATGGCCACTCCAACTGTCCATGACCACGGACATGGCTATTCAAATAGTTTGACACTATGCAGAGGTGGTACACTTTCACCACAACATTCTATACATCCGTCAGGGACAACCCTGAATCATCATACTTAGTATGCGGATAATCAATCCTAACCTTTAAATTACACACCCTAGTATAGGCACCTCTCCTATGAGTTTGGCCTCCCAACCATGACTATCTTTCATCTTGGGAATTGCATATGTGGATATTCATCACGAGGTAGCCTCAGCTCAACCTCTTCCGCAAGGGAACCCATACTAAGACATATAAACTTCCAGTTAAGCCCTACCCAATTTAGGTATTGTGGTTGTACGGTAAAATTGGAATGGTATCACAACTGAACCCAACCATCAATTTTTAAAAAGGGCTAAGGCTCATGCCTCAACATTTTCATCATCAAATCATCTTGTGTTCATAACACATGTCAAAACATTTCAATAGAATGAATCTTCATTCCAAGGTTTTCATAATCATTTTCACCAAGTATCCCCATCTAAAGTGATCCACTTTTATGCTTAGCACTAGCCACTAAAGTTGAGGGTGTTCACTAATGAGGGGTGCTAGTCAAGTGTGACTATCCAAATCTAGTCTTATGCCTTTTGATGACATATAGTTCTAACTACATAGGCCTAGTTTTATGCTCTTTATGCTATCTATACTATTTTTCCAAAACTCACAAAGCACTAACTAAAAAATAAGGAACTTTGGTAAAAATAAAAGAATAAAGCTTGTAAGTAAAACTGGGAATTGGTATAATCAAGGTTGCATAACCAAAGCATGCCTAATGCATCTTGCATAGATTATCTTGCATTAGATAGCTTGCCAAGTTCTGGCTTGCATAGTTAATAAACTTGCAAGTTTTAGCTTGCATAGTTAACTTGTAGTGTTGGGCTTGCGTTGATTGGTGCAGTTGTTGAAGTTTTCTTCTTCTTCCTCGTAGTACTCCTCCTCCTTGTAGCCTTGGTCGGTACTAGCGTCTATAAATGAATACGAGGTACACAATCACCAAACAATACTTAACTACCTCTATTTGGCACACAAAGCTTCACACTAGATGATCTAGCATCATCACAGACATCACATGAAATAAAGACCTAGTCCTTTGTTTCTTATTTTAGAGAAGTAATTTCTACTCATTGAAAATACTTAAGATTTAATATTCTCCAATTAAAATATGGGATCATGTTGACACATGTCATCACCACATATTCTAATACTTGGGAATGTTATTTAAATTGATGGTTATATTTTATAAAGTTTAAAATCACTATTTTATATAATTAAGGTGACTAGAAATGCCTATATAGCATTATTTTGGTACTAGTCCAATGTCACTACATGTAAATCTAAATATTTTTACATATTCAGATAGATCTTGTCAAATGTGATTTTTGAGAGTTGGAATCAACTCAAAAGCATTTATGGTTGATTTTTAAAAAATGTTTGAGTGTGCAAAAGGCTCTGTCTTGTTATTTTTACCATAGGTGATCTATAATCTCAAATGGTTTGAATCCAACGAGCTTGGATAGATAATTTTAATACCTTTCTAGCAAAATTAAAATCATGCAATTTGGTTTAGTGAATCGTTTTGAATTGATTTTTTAATCTATTGACAGAACTAGGTTTTAACTAAAATGGCAAATAACTATTTGAATCACTGGGCTATGTGCGGGAACGATACTAGGCCGGCCCAACTGTACTGCGTGCGCAGCAGGCTGCTAACAGGGGGGTCCTGCTAGTCAGTGGCTCATTTAACCCAAAGCGGTAAGTTTCAATCTAGGCCGTGTGATTAGAACAAGATCTACGACCGACGTTCGTCGTCTTTGTCGAACAGCTCCGACGAGACCGAACCCTAACATTGATGGTGGGGGTACGTGGTGGCTCACCTGGTCTCCAGCTAGGGTCAGTGATGGGGGCGAACAATGTTGTCGACGACGGTTGTTCGAACGGTGGTCGCAGCGGCTCCTAGGGTGGCTCCAATCAACGACTCCTCTCCTCCTCTACAGCGACGGACTCTGGCCAAATTCCGACGGGCTGGTGCTTTCCTTGCTCCGGGGAAGGGTCAGGGTGGTTCTGAGAGAGAGGGGAGTGAGATGGTGTGAAGAATGAGGGCTGGGGAGGCCCCTATTTATACACCGGCGAGAGGGGCAGAGCGGCATGGGCTGGCTCCTCCGGCAACATCGTTGCAGTGAGCTACGGGCATGGCTGAGGGCGTAGGACAGTGCGGTGTTTCCTGGCGGTCATCATTGTCTTAAAGGCGCGGCACGGGGCGGTCGAGGATGGTCGAAACGGGTCGGTGCTCTACGCGGAACCGGCGGCACTCGAAATGGCGTACAGGGGCTACTGGTCGCGCGGTGGCGAACTGGCATGTCTGGTTGTAGCCAGAGTCATGGTGAGTGCAATTACGCGTGGTGAAGGCGAGGCGCGACATGTGCGCGCGTGTCGGATGCGGCGCTCTAGCGTGCTCTCGTCATGGCGCAGAGAAAATGGGCGCAGCGGTTTTTTGGTGGTCCACGGCTGGGCTGTGCTTGAGGGTTAGACAAGGTGTGTCAATGGACGGTGGCCTGTCTCCTAGACATCATGGACGGCCGCGGGGCTGGCTCCTGCGAGCTATCCATGCTCGGCCGGCGACTATGGCTCGGGTGGCGCGGCACTGGCACAGGGGCGAGGAAGGGGGCGGCTTCAATGCAGTGTTGGGCACTAGGGGAGACCAGGGGAGTGAAATGGGGGCAATGGTTTGATCAATTACTGTCACCACAGTAGAAGTTAGGCAAGTTTGATATGTGCTGCCAGGTGTTTGATGAAATGGCCGCATGAAATTTGAATTTGAATTTTTGGCTAAATTTTGGTGACTTCTCTTGTCATAAGCTTGGTAGTCTATGGTTGCTAGGGTTTGCCAAGGTGAAGTGGTTTGGTTGGTTTTTGAGAAATGGCCATCTTAGTACCTATTAAGGATTCAATTTTGAATTGTCCTTTAAATAGATTTGGAATTTGTTTCTGTTAGTTTGTAAAGTGGGCTTGGGTTCACTTTTACTTGGTCTAGCAAGGGGTGAAAAGAATTGTATTTGTTTCTGTTAGAAATCATTTACTAGGAACACCCAAAGTGGTCTAGTGAACAAGTTTGGCCAAAATGACCATTTGCTTATATTTCTTATATTTGATTTTTCTCTTCATTTGATTATGCTTGGAAATGATCTAGATGATATTGTTTTCATCTTTAAACCAATCCTAATCATTTATAGCAATCAAACATGGCAATTGTAATCATTCATGCATTAATCACACATACACATGCATTCATATTAAGTTTAATAATAAAAGTTTTTGTTAACCCTAAACTTGGGTGATTAGATCTTGATAATCTTGCTTAATGTTTTTGGGGTGTTACAATCAACTACATGCATATTTGTCTAGGTGGAGTTCAGGATCATTTGCTAAAATCAATATAACTTTTCCCTACTTCAAAATTACTTTTCTTTCTTCAAAACAATCTTCTGAGGACATACCAGCATAAACCCATATAGAAACAAGACAGTTCAGCTTTTGTATGCTCGTATACCCATGTTCACCCATCAAGTTTTAGTAATTAAGAAATTGGGATGAGGTGAGATCTTCCAAACAGTTCCAGGCCTAGTTGCTCGTAGTTTTCCATAACCGGGACATGGCTAAGTACTTAGTTTAGACACACCCGGGTTGTACACTTTACCCGCACGACCCAGTCAACCCGCTCTTATCATTACACTCATTTTTTGCCATGGTAGGGAGAAAACCAAGACACAAACTTTCAGAAGCAGAACCCTGAGCCCTCTAGACGGACCCATACCAACCTACATCCCCTACATCTGCTAGTCACGTCGGGTCAGGTTCCCACAACATACTTAGTCAAGACAAATAATGACATGCGGCTGTACTGGAAGCTACTACACAAGAAACTTGTCCAATCTCTGAAGCCTAGGTGTGCTTTCTGCAATAAAACATCCAAAAACATCAATCCATAACACCCAGGAGATTCATTAAATTTCAGTTGTTTTCATTATAGCAAAACATAACTTTCCATAACATAATACAATCATGAATTCCCTTTGCGTATCTAATAAGCATGACTAAGAAACTACAATACGATGGCTCAAAGGAATCAAGTCATGGAGATATGGCAATCATGCCTGGGTGTCATAGCATAGCATAGTAGTAAAACACCTACACATGCATCACTACTAAAAATCATTCTACATGCATAGGAAAATAGTAGGACATTTATGATAGCTCTACTTGTCTTTATTGTAGATGTAGTCGTTTAGATAATCCTCACAATATAAAAGGTTGCACTCGTCACAATCGCAAATGTTGCACTCCTCGCAATTTATCGATTAAAACAAGTGCACAACAAACACACCATTCAACAAAGCAATTATGCATAATAAGATAAAACAAGAATGAACAAATGCATGCATGATGACTTATTATATCACAGTGGTTGTAATTAGTTCTCTAAATAGTATTAGAATACATGATGCATGCTGGAGATCATTTAATGCAATGGGGTATTTGTTACTAAATCTTGATTGCCAATATAGAGGTTTTAATAGTTCTGTTGTAACTTCTATACTAACTGTCGAATTAAATTTAGTTCTAGAGTGTACTAGATAGGGGGCATTAATATGAACCAGTAGAAATTGGATTCGCCCTAATCAGAGTTGTATATCTTTTCTTATGATTTAATTACTACTTAGTAGATTTTAATTTAGTTAAATAGTTTACGTGGTCTAAAGTTAAAACTAAAACCATATCTGTAATCTACACGAGATTTGATTCCAGGGACATATTATTTATATTTTTCGGAAATACAAATAATTTATTATGAATTTAATATTCTAAAATGCCATTAAAACTAATTGAGTTATTACCAGTTAACTTTACTGTGAAAATTAGATCCAATCATATATTAATAACCCACATTAAATTAGCTTCAATTTGATATATTATTCATATTTTTATCACCTACAAATAATTTGCTATAGATTTAAAACTCTAAAAGGCTATTAAAACTAATTAAATCACTACAGTAACTCTATAATGCAAGAGTTGTATCTAACAGCATATTAATGTCGTATACGAAATTAGGAATCCATAGACATCTTATTTGTATTCTTAGGATCTACATATAATTTACTATGATTTATTATATCTAAATTATCCATTAAATCATTTACATTATTACAGTATATATATATCGTACATGTCATATCTAATAGCACAATAATATTCTACACGAAATTGTGAATCCATAGGTATATTATTTGATATTTTTGGACTTATAAATCTTTTTATATGATTTATACAAGATTTGACATTTTTCTGGCTATTTTATTCCTTTTTAATTATTAAATCGGCGCTGACTGGGATGCTGAGTGTGCACTGATGCTGACATGGCTCCACGTGGTGCTGACGGTGCTGCTGACGGAGCTTTCCACGCGGCGCTCGCTAGTTGGTCGGTACTGCTTCACTCCTGCTTCTACTCTCGCGCGTTAGATGAAGATCCAAAGGCTAGGAACGAATCCTTCCTGGATGGGGAGGTCAACGGCGGTGACGATGGTCAACGACAGCGATGGGAGCTCAGGTGGTTGAGGACGGCGAAGGTCTAGCGGTTACCGGTGACGGTGGGGTAGGATACGGAGTGCGGCGCGTCTTGGCGAACCCGATGGCATTCTCTACGTTGATGTGAGCTTCCTGGAACGGCGGCCAACGACGGATGGAGGCTTTGGTCAACGGCGAAGCTCCGTCGAGCTCGTGTGCTCTCTGTGGTGTGTCTATGAGGGGGAAAATAGGGTGAGAAGAAGCGGACGAGCATGGAGAAGTGGATCCGAGGGATAGAACAGAGAGGGATGATCAAAACAATGGGGAGCTTCACCTCCTGAGCTCGGTAACGGTGCACGACGGCAGCGCAGATCGAATCGAGGCGCAATGGCGTCTAGGGTTCACGGTTTGTGAAATTTTCGGTCGGGAAGGACTCGGGGCAGTTTATATGGGGGTTTTCTTGGAGGAGGGGTCGAGGACTGCGCCGAATCGATTGGGATTCACGGGGATTTCAACTCGGGATCGAACTGTGTTCATGAGGGACTCCTCGTCGGGAGGAAGAAGGAGGCGGGGTGGGTCCGGTCGTCAGTGGGAGAGGAGAGGGAGCGGATTGCAGCTGCGGGAGCGTTGGGCCGGTAGTGGGCCTCCGCGGTGTGTGCTGCGCGGTACGCAGAGACCCGGAGGTGGGTTGTTGCTGCCCTTGCACGTTGCGCTTGGAGCTTCGGGCTGGCCTGCTAGATGTTGCGTGCTGCGTGCTGCGCGCGAGGGGTGTGAGCCGTAGATAGTGGGAGAGGAAAGCGCCTAGGCGGGCTGGGCTGTGCTGCCTGGGTAGCTGGATAGGTTAGTTTTTTATTATTATTCCTTTCCTTTTCCATTTTCTATTTTACTTCTTTCTCTCATATCTCTCTCATTTGAACTCCAATTAAGCTGAAATTTGTTTTCATATTTTTATAAATTCAAGTAGATCACCATAGGGTGATAGTTTGGCATTATGTTTCCTATTCAAAATATCGGATTTGTATTATCCAATTTAATCCTTATAGTTATATTTGCAAATTCTATTAGAGTTAGGGTTTTCAAATTCAATTTTTGCATGGATGCAATGCAATGCACATGAATGACATGTAAAACAATTGTTTTAGTCCCAATTTTTAAAATCTTGGGTTGTGACATGGGGTTTGATGATAAATGGATTGAAATCATATTTGGCTCTAAAAAATATTTTATCTTACTGAATGGAGTACCAGGAAGACAATTTCATTGCAAAAGAGGTGCCAGACAATGGGACCCCTTATCCCCTCTAATCTTTGTATTAGCTGCTAATCTATTGCAATCTGCCATCAACAAAGCATTCAGACAAGGAAACCTGCATGCACCTTTTTCCACAAGTTATAACATGGATTTCCCTATGGTTCAATATGCTGATGACACAATTATCATCATGCCAGCAAAAATTGAATAGGTAAGGATCATGAAGGAGATTCTGGATAATTATGCCAATTCAACAGGTCTATGTATTAATTACAGTAAGTCCATAATGATCACTATAAATCTGACAAATGATCTGATCCATATCATTGCTCAAGCTTTTGGATGTTCTATTGGCACCATGTGTAGGGTTCGCAGCATAGAAAACAAAAAAATTCCTACGATGGGAACTATGTACCAAGATCTATCTATTAGATACAAACAACGGGCAGATATATCCGTAGAGAACATACCCTTGAAGACCGACAAAGCTTAACGAGTTCAACTCGTGGTTGATGTAGACGATCTCTTGCCGATCTCAAGATCGAGAGGAAGTCCTAGCGCCGCAAATCAGCAGCGCATCCGTGCTCGCACACACGTTCGAGGCACCGAGCAACCTCTGCCTCCTCGCTCCAGCGATGCAGTAGAAGCACAACTCTTTCTTGCCGAATAGCCACCGGGAACATGTATCTCGCTAGTCCGAGACCATGGGGAATAAATTCTAGAGGGGGAGAGAGATCCTTCACGAGGAGGTGTGAGTGAGAAGTGAGGAGAGGGGTGCCTTTTATAGGAGGAGGGGGGCACCCAAGGGGGGTGGCCGCCGGCCATGGGGTCTGCCCCCTCCCCTCCTTCATTCATGTGGGTGGACACTCCACTCACAAAAATCCATTCAAATCCCTCCACTCAAAATCCCACTCAAACTTGCCATTAAATTTCCACCAAATTTAATGCAAACTCTCATTAAATAAAACTCTTTTATTTTATTCAGAATTTTGTCAATTACTTTAATGAAAAACATTCACAAATAACCCCTTGCTAGAATTCTATTTCACATACATAACCTCTTGATGCAATTTCACCCGAAAACCTGTTTCGGTATCTAGTGAAATAAATTCCTGTGCTTGTTCATTCTTTCGGCATGAAACTTTTGCTCCAATTGGATGTCGGTGTCTCTTAAGTGTGTCACCCTACGGTTTGTGAATAATGCGGACATGATCGAGACCCCTCTCGGATCAATAATCAGAAGCGGGATCTGGAGACCCATACTGACTCCCACACATTCAACGATGACTTTCTTGTGATCGTCGGAACCTTTTATGCTAGTATCTTAATCCCTTTGTTTCACGATATATTACATGTCCGAGATTCGATCATCAGTATCTCCATACCTAGTTTGATCTTGTTACTGACATGCACTCTTTTCTCGTTCCCGTGATATAACATTCTAGTGATCAAATCACTTGCTTGCAAGCTAATCAATGTGATATCACCGAGAGGGCCCAGAGTATATCTATCCGTCATCGGGATGAACAAATTCCACTCTCGATCCATGAGCCTCAACATAACACTTTATTAGTTCTGAATCCATCTTTATAATCACCCTGTTACGGTGTGACGTTTGATGTTATCAAGAAACTCTTCCGGTGTTAGTGATTGACATGATCTCATGGTCTAAGGATTAGGATGACTTCGTAAGTTGTTATAGCAATATAAACTCAATGACTTTGATCGTAATGCTATACTTCGGATGAATGTTCATCACACCATTACACTAATGTTGTGATCCCGTTATTAACAACATCCAATGTCCATGATCAGGAAACCTTGATCATCTTGTTAATCAACGAGCTAGTTTATGAGAGAGGCATAACTAGGAACGTTCTGTTTGTTTATTAAACACACATGTATTAACGTTTCCGTATTAATACAATTATAGCATGCAAAATAAACATCTATCATATACTTGGAATACACATAATAAACACTTTATTATTGCCTCTCAGGGCATATTCCCTTCAGTCTCCCACTTGCACTAGAGACAATAATCTAGTTACATAGTGACAAATCTAACACCCATCGAGTTCTGGTGTTGATCATGTTTTGCTCTAGGGAGAGTTTTAGTCAACGGATCTGCTACATTGAGATCCGTGTGTACTTTACAAATCTTTATATCTCCATCCTTGACATGCTCGTGGATGGAGTGAAACCGGCGCTTAATATGCTTGGAATGCTTGTGAGACCTTGGCTCTTTGGCGTTGGCAATGGCACCATTGTTGTCACAATAGATAACCATTGGGTCCAACGCGTTTGCAAGCACTCCTAGTTTGGATATGAACTCCTTCATCCAAACTGCTTCCTGAGCCGCTTCTGAAGCAGCAACATATTCGGCCTCCATTGTTGATCCCGCCACCACAGGTTGTTTGGAGCTCCTGTAACTAACCGCTCCGCCATTCATGAGAAATACGTATCCGGATTGAGACTTAGAGTCATCCGGATCGGTGTCAAAGCTAGTGTCAACATAACACTTAGCGACGAGCTCTTCTTCACCTCCATATACAAGAAACATATCCTTAGTTCTTCATAAGTACTTAAGGATATTCTTGACCGCTATCCAGTGTTCTGAACCTGGATCTGATTGGTACCTACTAGTCAAACTAATAGCATGTGCCACATCCGGTCTTGTACATAGCATGGCGTACATTATAGAGCATATGGCTGAAGCATAGGGGACTTTGTCCATTATCTCTCTTTCTTCCGCCGAAGCCGGACTTTGAGTCTTACTCAATGTCTTGCCTTGCAACATAGGTAAGAACCCCCTTCTTACTTCCGTCCATTTTAAACTTCTTTAAAATCTTATCAATGTATGTACTTTGCGATAACCCTATTAGGCGCTTAGATCTATCTCTATAGATCTTTATGCCTAATATGTATGACGCTTCACCTAGGTCCTTCATTGAAAATTTGCTGTTTAGATAACTTTTAACACTGTTTAAAAGATCTATATCATTTCCGATCAATAATATGTCATCCACACATAATATCAGAAATGCCACATTGCTCCCACTCACTTTCTTGTAAATACAAGCTTCTCCATAAGTTTGGACAAATCCAAACTCTTTGATCACCTCATCAAAGCGAAGATTCCAACTTCGTGATGCTTGCTTCAATCTATAGATGGATCGCTGAAGCTTGCACGCCTTGTTAGCATCCTTAGGATCGACAAAACCCTTTGGTTGTATCATATACAACTCTTCTTCAATATTACCATTGAGAAACGCGGTTTTGACATCCATCTGCCATATCTCATAATCGAAATATGCAGCAATTGCTAACATAATCCTAACTGACTTTAGCATCGCTATAGGAGAGAATGTCTCATCATAGTCAACTCCTTGAATTTTTCGAAACCCCTTTGCAACAAGTCGAGCTTTATAGACGGTCACATTACCATCAGCATCAGTTTTCCTTTTAAAAATCCATTTGTTCTCCACGGCCTTTCGGTCGTGAGGTAATTCCACCAAGTTCCAAACTTGATTTTCATACATGGATTCCATCTTGGATTTCATGGCTTCTAACCATTTGTTGGAATACGGGCTCATCATCACTTCTTCATACATCGCAGGGTCATCATTTTCATCAACCATGAAATTCATGACAGGATTTCCGTACAGCTCGGGAGCTGCACGCGTCCTGCTAGACCTGCGAGGTTCGGTAGTACTCTCTTTTGGAGTTTCATGATCATTATCATTAGTTCCCTCTTCAACAGGTGAAGCCAACTCCGGAACAACTTCCGGTGCTGCGCTACTCGCCATACTTTGAAGAGAAGGTTCAATAACCTATTCGAGTTCTACCTTCCGACTACTCACACCTTTCGTGAGAAACTCTTTCTCTAGAAAGGATCCATTCTTGGCAACAAAAACCTTGCCCTCGGATCTGTGATAGAAGGAATACCCAATAGTTTCCTTAGGGTATCCTATGTAGACGCATTTTTCCTCTTTGGGTTCGAGTTTATCCGGTTGAAGTTTCTTCACATAAACATCGCATCCCCAAACTTTAAGAAATGACAGCTTAGGTTTGTTTCCAAACCACAATTCATACGGTGTCTTTTCAACGGATTTAGATGGTGCCCAATTTAAGTGAATGCAGCAGTTTCTAGTGCATAACCCCAAAATGACAACGGCAAGTCCGTCAGAGACATCATAGATCGAACCATATCTAATAAAGTACGATTACGACGTTCCGACACACCATTTCACTGTGGTGTTCCGGAAGGTGTGAGTTGTGAAACAATTCCACACTCTTTCATGTGAGTGCTAAACTCGTAACTTAGATACTCACCTCCACGGTCGGACCGTAGAAATTTGATCTTTCTATTATGATGATTTTCCACTTCATTCTAAAATTCCTTGAACTTTTCAAAGGTTTCAGACTTGTGTTTCATCAAGTAGATATAACTGTATCTACTCAAATCATCCGTGAAAGTAACAAAATAACGATATCCACCTCGCGCCGACACACTCATTGGACCACATACATCAGAATGTATGATTTCCAATAAATCTGTCGCCCGTTCCATTGAAACGGAAAACGGCGTTCTAGTCATCTTGCCCATAAGGCATGGCTCACATGTATCAAATGATTCAAAATCAAGTGATTCCAAAAGTCCATCCGAATGGATCTTCTTCATGCGTTTAACGTTAATATGACCTAGACGGCAGTGCCACATATATGAGATATATCATCATTAAGTTCAATCCTTTTAGCATCAACATTATGAATATGTGTAACATTATCATCGAGATCTAATATAAATAAACCATTCATCATCGGTGCATGACCATAAAAGATTTCATTCATATAAATAGAACAACCATTGTTCTCGGATTTAAATGAATAACCACTTCGCATCAAACACGATCTAGATACAATGTTCATGCTCAGTGCAGGCACCAGATAACAATTATTCAAGTTTATAACTAATCTCGACGGCAAATGGAGAGGTAGCGTTCTGACGGCGATCACATCAACGCTTGATCCATTGCCGACACGCATCTTGACCTCACCCCTTGCTAGCGGTCGCTTGTTCCGCAGCCCCTGATTCGAGTTACAAATATTAGCAACTGAACCGGTATCGAATACCCAGGTGCTACTGCGAGCACTAGTCAAGTACACATCAATAACATGTATATCATATATACCTTTGTTTTCCTTGCCGGCCTTCTTGTCTGCCAAATACTTGGGGCAGTTGGGCTTCTAGTGTCCAGTACCCTTACAATAGTAGCACTCGGTATCAGACTTAGGTCCAATTCGGGGTTTCTTTTCAGGCACAGCAACCGGCTTGCCTCCCTTACTTCCCTTCCGTTTTCCCTTCTTGTCTTTCTTGAAACCAGTGTTCCTATTGATCATCAACACTTGATGTTCCTTTTTGATCTCCATTTCTGCAGTTTTAAGCATTGACAGAAGCTCGGGAGATACTTCTTCATGCCTTGCATATTATAGTTCATCACGAAGCTCTTATAGCTAGGTGGAAGAGACTGCAGAACATGATGGATGCCTAAGTCAATGGGAATCATTATTCCCAAGGACACAAGCTTATCGGCGTAACCCGACATCTTGAGTACATGCTCACTAACGGAGCTGTGCTCTTCCATCATGCAGCTAAAGAACTTTTCTGAAGCGTTGTAGCTCTCTACAGCAGCATGTGTGTCGAAAATCATTTTCAACTCACCCATTGTATCAAATGCATTGCCGTTTTCAAAACGCTTTCGAAGTTCCGGCTCTAGCCCATACAATATGCTGCAATGAACTAAGTTGTGGTCCTCCTGACGAGTCTGATAGACATTCTTCTCCTCGTCAGGGGCATCCTCAAAAGGTGGGGGCCTAGTGGGGCTTCTAGCACGTATTGCTTTTGTGCAGCAAAGAGGAGAATCCTCAAATTCATGGCCCATTCGGTAAAGTTGCTACCGTTCGTTGCAAGTTTCTCTTTCTCCATGAACACATTGAAATTAAAAGCAGGTGGTGCCATCTACAACAGAATTTGTAAAGTTTAGACTAAGTTTATGATAGATTGAGTTCAACTAATCCATATTACGAATGAACTCCCACTCAAAAACGACATCCCCCGTGCCTTTTTGGTGATTACATGAACCAAATCCACTACACCAAGTCCGATCATCACGTGAGTCGGTATAGCTTCAAAGGCAAGCATCAAATGGGCATCATATCTACTATATGACTCATGCTTAACCTTTCGGTCCGTGTTCCAAGGCCATGTCTGTACATGCTAGGCTCGCCAAGTTAGAACCTTAGTATTCGCGTGTGTAACTGTTTTACACCTGAAATATGGTCGTGGATCCAAGAACACCCGATCATCACGTGATGTCTTGGAGCGACGAAAACATAATCGGTGCATACTAAAGGAAGAACACATTCTTATATTGATATTTAAATGAGGGATCATCTTATTATGCTAACAAAGCGCTAAACAAGCAATATAAGATGCTATCAAACATCACATGTTTATTAGTGAAATGATATGGTTCCCGCATATGATCTCTATCATGTGCATCGTGGTATGATCACTATCATACCTATATGTGTAAGTCCAAGGTCTATGGAGATTACACGTTATGTATGTTGTAAGAGTATCATCTCATACTTCTACTTACAACATCACCATATCATAACACTAGCCCAGCAACAATCTAAACTAGACGCCTCTAATTTATCCATTGCAAGTTTTACGTGGCTTAGGGCTTTCGAGATAGAACCGTTCTTACCTACGAACATGAACTACAACGAGGATAACCAAATTGTTGACAACTCGTTGCAAAATAGATATTGACTATAGTAGGAGAGACAGACACCCGCTAGACACTTATGCAAACTAGTTGCATGTAAAGCGTGGAATAGGTCTCATGTGCGAGGACATGTAAAGTTTGTCCGGGCAGCTTCATCCCACTATGCCACCAATATCCAAAATTACAACTAAGGAGCAACAACATTGTCACATCCCAAGATTTTCCAAATCTTGTAATTAAAAAATAAATAATAAGAATAAATTATTATTGAAAATCAGGGTGAAAAGAAACTTTGTTTCTAAATGGAAACTTAAAATCCCATCTTGAACAAACTTTAATTAAAGTTTGAATTCAACAAAATCCAAATCAAGAGAAATGCATTCCTCATAAAATGCATCTGGAAATTTAAACACTTGGAAAATAAATCCAAACCCTAAACCCTAATGGAATAAAATCATTTCCAAGTTATCTCCAAGCTTATGGATTTGATCCATATAAAAATTTGTCAATAAACATTTACAAATGATCAACAAAGACAAATGGAAATATTATAAAACCATAGAAATTGATTTCACTTAATTTGGAGCCTTAGATAAAATCTTATGAATATAATAAGATAAGGAAATTAAATTTCCAAAACTAATAAAGAACCTATCTATAAATCCATACCAAATGGTGAGCAAATAATCCTAAAGGGACTTAAAAGGATAAACAAATATCAAATAAGATTTTACAAATTGGAATCACCAAGTTTGGATCTTTAAATAAAAAGATATGGTTTTTATAAAGCAAAGGTAGAAATATAAATAAGGATTATTTTATAGAGCCAAATTAAATCTTGGCAAAGCTTTTGAAATAAAATATTTCTATTTGATAAAAAGAGTAAAGGTTTATTTAAATAAAATAATAAGGATTTGTTAACATCCATTTTTATTAAAGTAAAGGCTTTTCCATTTTAAATAAACACTAAAACTTGTTAATTTATTTTAAATAAAATTTCCAAGTGTTTTAGTTTTTCAAATGAAACCTACTGAAAAGATTTTGTTATTATTTTAAATAAGAATTATTTTATTTTGGGCTTTGAAATATTTTGATAAAACAGAATTAAACTTCACCCAAAGTTTGGTGATGATTTGAATTCAAATGGAGATTTAGAAATATTATTAAATCTTATTTAATTAATACTAGAGCCTATTTTAAATAATTATAAAACCCTAAAAATAATAAATACTTTATTCTAAATTTGACTTTGGAATGTGCTAATAATCAGTATTTGAGTCCACACAAATTTTGGTTGAAGTTTGAAATCAAATTGATGTTTGAATTAATTAAACAAAACAAAAATAGATTAATAGAAATGGAAAAAGAAAAAACAATCAGATCAAAAAAATGAAAAGGACCCAACCCATCTGGCAGCCCACTAAGCCCATCAGCAGCCCACCTGCTCACACACGCAGCAAATCGTTTTCACCCACAGATGAACCCGCTGAGTCTATGACGGTTGGACCCCACTCTCCCTCTCCTTCTCTCGCTTACGCCAGACCCCACCGCCAGCTCACCTCGTCGTCTACCCCACGACTCTTTCCTCATCTCCCTCACAGACGTTCTCTGTCGATTAATTCCTCGCGTAAATTAGCGTTAATGGCCGCATGAATTTCGCCCGTGACACTGCCCTCTTAAACGCTTGCCTCCCCTCTCTCTTTCCCCTCTCTCGCCCGACCCTCTCTGCCCCAGGGCTGTATCAATTTAGAGCCACACCGTCTCTGTCTCCGTCGAACTCCACCAGCAATTCCGGCCAGCCTCCTTCGACCCTCGCCTCCTCGACCATGCTCACTTGCTCCCCACCTCATGGCGAACCTCCCCGTAGCATCAGCTCGCTCGCGCGCGCCCCCCAGCGTCGGCAGCGACGACGACCAGCAGCGCCCCCGTCTGCTTTTTCTCTGACGAAGCCTCCAGGTAGTCTCTGACCGCGCCGCCCCCTCTCTTTGATGCTCCCACACTCCCTGCTCTCTTACGCGTCTAACGCATCCTTTGTTTTGCATTGACACGCCTTGTAGCCTCGTCCCCGACGACAGCCCGAGCGCACCGCCGCCAGAAGCTTCTCCGGTGAGCAATTCCCATCGACCCCGAGCGCCCCTTCGCCAGCAAGGACCACCTTGAGCTTCCCCACGCCACGGTAAACTCGGTGAGCATCTCCCCTTGATTTCTCGCCTCCTGCATCGTCAGCACCGCCACCGTCTGACCGCTTCGCCGCCACCTGCCGCCGCCAGCGCCGCCCATCTCTGGCAGGCACGCTGTGCGTCGTCCGATCTTGATCGCGTGGCCACGATAGAATTTTAACCGAAGGGGTACGCTTACTTCTGAGCCGTGTGATCCCACTTAAATCCAACGGCTGTCAGCGATCGATCCGCACGAAGCGGTACCGACGAATAAAAACGCGCCGCGTGTCACAGAGTCTGTTTTAAAAACAAGATTTGATCTATTTGTGATTCAATTTTGTAAAATTCATAACTTTCAAACCACACATCCAAATTTTGCAAATTTTATATCAATGGATTCAGAAAAATAAGCACTTTCTGACCATGCACTTTGTTTAGTAAAATGCTTCTGTTAAATTGATTGTTTTTGCAGAAACTTGTGTATGCATGTTTAGAATATAAAAATTGTTCTAAAATGATTTTTGATATAAAACCTTTGGCAAATGATTTGTTTTGAACCTAATGACCATAGGAATCACTTTTTGGTTTCAAAAATATATTTGGTGAAGCAAAAGAATAAATCTTTGATTTAAACCATTTCTAGCCAAATAAAAATGTTGATTATGGTTTAAAAATGATTTTGGAGGAAAACCTTTGAGAAATGTTTTGTTTTAAACTCTCTGACCCCAAACACCAAGTTTTATGATTTGAAAATGTATTTGGTGAACCCTATAAAAACTATTACTTTGCTAAAAGACATTTTCAACCACATAAAATAATGACTTGGTTTAAAAATGGTTGATGAAGTAAAATATTTTGCAAATGTTTTGCCACTTTATGAAGTGACCATTAGGTGTTTCCAAATGTTTGTAACCTATTAGAAACCATTTCTACAAATAAAACAATCTTTGGCATGCTTGCATACATTGCTTTGTTTTATTATTTTATGTGATGTTTGCTTGAATGGTAGATTGAATTTGTGCCTTGCTTGATTGAATTGTAGTGATTTGAAGAGTGTGATCATTTCAAGATCAAGGAGTGAACTTATATTCTCTACCAAAAAGGCAAGTGATGCTTCATACTTTTGTCCCATTATTTTCACTATGCATTAGTGATATTTCTAAGTAGGACTTGCATGGAATTTTGCTAAGTGTAAACTATGCCATGGGAAATCCTAGTATATGAAACCTTAGTAGAAATTTCCTAAGTTAAGATTCCTACTACTATCATGCTTAGCTTAGCTAGTAGAAAACAAGGGTGGAATATATATTCACACTATGGAATATTTCTAAGTCTGTGGACTTGTGTTTTGTTTAATAAAACAACTAAGTGAATGAATCACCTGGGTGGAATGGAAGGAATGGTTTGTGTTGAGTGGTTCACAAGGCCCATTTCTATGGTTTACCTTTGTGTATCTCACTTGTGGATGGCCACCCAGGAACAAAGAGATTTGAGATGTCAAATGTTGAGAAGCTTCAAGTGCAACCACTTGGCATTATGGGCTCTGCCTGGATCATATAGGTTGCAATAACTTAGCCAAATGGACAGTTGGTGGTAGGGGAATGATAGGTTGGAACACGTCCATTCTGGTCTAAGGGAAGGCTTCTGAAAGGTCTTGTCTTGGTGAAACCAAGTCTTGTGGGGAAAGTGCACCACCTCTGTAGAGTGTAAAATCTAAGTACTTAGCCATGTCCCTGGCAAAGGACAATTTGAGCATCAAGACATGGAAGCTATCAAGAATCTCCTCATCCCAATTTCTAAGTTAAAATCTTGTGGTTGAACAAGGGTTGAAGGATCACCAATTTCTATTGGGAGATGCCTTGGGTGATTTTTGTCAAGCAAAAACTTAGTGTTTTCAAATGATAAGGAAAATCTATTTTGAGCAAGCAAGCCTAAGCTCCACTTAGCCAAATGCATATAGATGATAGACTCCACTATACTACCATAGTATCACTTGCCAATACAATTCAAATATATTTACCCTTGTGGCTGTAACTTGTTATGTTGCAGGTTTGTTTGATATTAGTGAAGTTTAATGATTAGGATTACAAGTCTACAACCAACATGTCTGCCTGTGGCACTTTGAAGATGAAGGACCCCGTGCTATTGTTATATTCTTCTGCATTGTAATGAGATAGCCAAATGAGCTATGTAAGATGTAATAAATTATGTTATTCCTGGTTATAAAGTTGTATTATGACCTTTGTTTCTTGATATTACATCTTAACTGTGGATGCTAGCTATTGATCCAGGGACTAGCATTGTAAACACAGGGATCTCTACCTTATTAAAGGTTGGGAACCTTACAAACATGATCATCATCGCCCACATACTCATATGTGTACTACCCGTGTAAAGCATCTACGCATAGCTCCGGCTCTGATACCACTGTAGGGTTCGCAGCATAGAAAACAAAAAATTTCCTACGATGGGAACTATGTACCAAGATCTATCTATTAGATACAAACAATGGGCGGATGTATATCCGTAGAGAACATACCCTTGAAGACCGACAAAGCTTAACGAGTTCAACTTGTGGTTGATGTAGACGATCTCTTGCCGATCTCAAGATCGAGAAGAAGTCCTAGCGCCGCAAATCAGCAGCGCATCCATGCTCGCACACACGTTCGAGGCACCGAGCAACCTCCCCCTCCTCGCTCCAGTGATGCAGCGGAAGCACAACTCTTTCTTGACGAATAGCCACCGGGAACATGTATCTCGCTAGTCCGAGACCATGGGGAATAAATTCTAGAGGGGGAGAGAGATCCTTCACGAGGAGGTGTGAGTGAGAAGTGAGGAGAGGGGTGCCTTTTATAGGAGGAGGGGGCACCCAAGGGGGTGGCCGCCGGCCATGGGGGCTGCCCCCTCCCCTCCTTCATTCATGTGGGTGGACACTCCACTCACAAAAATCCATTCAAATCCCTCCACTCAAACATGCCATTAAATTTCCATCAAATTTAATGCAAACTCTCATTAAATAAAACTCTTTTATTTTATTCAGAATTTTGTCAATTACTTTAATGACAAACATTCACAAATAACCCCTTGCTAGAATTCTATTTCACATGCATAACCTCTCTATGCAATTTCACCCGAAAACCTATTTCGGTATCTAGTGAAATAAATTCCTCCGCTTGTTCATTATTTCGGCATGAAACTTTTGCTCCAATTGGATGTCGGTGTCTCTTAAGTGTGTCACCCTATGGTTCATGAATAATGCGGACATGATCGAGACCCCTCTCAAATCAATAATCAGAAGCGGGATCTGGAGACCCATACTGACTCCCACACATTCAACGATGACTTTCTTGTGATCGTCGGAACCTTTTACGCTAGTATCTTAATCCCTTTGTTTCACGATATATTACATGTCCGAGATTCGATCATCGGTATCTCCATACCTAGTTTGATCTCGTTATTGACATGCACTCTTTTCTCGTTCCCGTGATATAACATTCTAGTGATCAAATCACTTGCTTGCAAGCTAATCAGTGTGATATCACCGAGAGGGCCCAGAGTATATCTATCCTTCATCGGGATGAGCAAATTCCACTCTCGATCCATGAGCCTCAACATAACACTTTATTAGTTCTGAATCCATCTTTATAATCACCCTGTTACGGTGTGACGTTTGATGTTATCAAGAAACTCTTCTGGTGTTAGTGATTGACATGATCTCATGGTCTAAGGATTTGGATCACTTCGTAAGTTGTTATAGCAATATAAACTCAATGACTTTGATCGTAATGCTATACTTCGGATGAATGTTCATCACACCATTACACTAATGTTGTGATCCCGTTATTAACAACATCCAATGTCCATGATCAGGAAACCTTGATCATCTTGTTAATCAACGAGCTAGTTTATGAGAGAGGCATAACTAGGAACTTTATGTTTGTTTATTAAACACACATGTATTAACGTTTCCATATTAATACAATTATAGCATGCAAAATAAACATCTATCATATACTTGGAATACACATAATAAACACTTTATTATTGCCTCTCAGGGCATATTCCCTTCACCATGCCCTTTAAATATTTGGGTTTGCCTCTTGGAACCACTAAACCAACAATGAATGACTTGATGCCAATTGTTGATATAGTGGAAAGGAACTTATCAGCTAATTTCATGTTAATGTCCTAAAGTGGAAGTACTAATCTCATCAACTCTATTGAATTCTCTTATAATGTTCCCAATGTGCACAATGAAGCTTCCAGCCAAACTCACTGATTGGGTGGACAAGATAACGAGACATTGTTTATGGAATAAAAAGATGACAATGGTGAACAACACTGCAATTCTCTGATTTCTTGGGACAAAGTATGTCAACCAAAGCAGAAAGGAGGTATGGGGATTATTAATCTCAAAATACATAATGAAGGGCTACTACCGAAATTTTTACATAAATTCTATAATAGATAGGATCATCCCTAGGTACATCTATTATGGAATACATATTATAGAGAAAAGATCCCCCATGCAACTGAACTTTGTGGATCATTCTGGTGGAAAGATGTCAGTAAGCTGATGCCTGTCTATAGGGGTATCACTTCCTATGAGGACAAATCTGGTGATACTGTTTTAATGTGGAAAGATGACTGGTTATTTAGTATAGCTTCTGAAATTTTCCCTAGAGCATTCTCTTTTGCAACTAGAGAGGATGTTTTAGTCAGAAACTTCTTATTGTCCCCTGATCTAGCTACCATCTTTACACTTCCATATCCCCCAAGCAATGAATGAACTCAAAGAACTGCAAGCCAAAATTGCTGATGTGATTCTTCAAAACAATGCTAATGATGTGGAGTTACAACTGGGGATCCAAGGAATACTCGGCAAATATGTTTTATCAGTTTTGCTTCAGGAATGTGTAGACACATATTGCCTTTTACTGGCTATGGCAAAGCAAATGTACACCCAAACTAAAATTCTCCTGTTGGCTTCTGTTAAATGACAGGTTTAACACAAAGAACATGCTCAGGAGGAGACATTATAAAATCATATCCACTTTTAATTGTAACATATGTCACAGCAATACTGAAGAAACTCTAGAGCACCTTTTTCCCCTGCCCCTTCAATAAACAATGCTGGAATTCTTTGGGCATATGATGGGAAAGTCAGGGAGACAGACTGCATATTATACATCAAGGAAAGGTCAAGTGGAACAGAAAATTTTTCATGGAAACTTTCATATTAGCTGCCTAAAATATTTGGAAAGAAAGAAATGATCTTTGCTTCAATAACATCACTCCAGAACTAGGATCTTGGAAAGATAGATTAAAGCTAGACTTTCAGCTGTTAGTTTATAGGACCAAGGCTAACCTCCACCCCCTTATTCATTCTATTTCTAATCTCCTTTAAAATCTATCACCATTATGTAAATATGTAACTGTTGAGTCCCCTATTTCATGAGGGGGGTCCCATTAATAGAAAAGCAGTAGGAGCCTTTCCTACTGTTAATTACTCAAAAAACATTCTTGACAGGGAAGTTCTTGTTCATAGGATGAGGAGGTCTTGACTTGATCTTGCGAATGAGGCATCCACCATTGTCTTCTCGGTTTTGAAAGGGGCAGCTTGCAACAAAGTGACTCTTGGCATTGCAATTGTAGCATGGTCTTCATTTGGGAGCCTTAGTTGTTGATTTGAATCTTGGGTTGTCCCTTGATCTTGACTTCATCATCGGCTTGTTCCAAAAAGCTCTTGAGGCAAGAGCAAGATGTTCGCTGAATGCACACTTGAGATCCTCTTGAGACCACTCACTAGCCACATCTTCATCATCAACCTCCACCGCATTGGCCTTCAAGGCAATATTAACCTTAGGACTTCTTGAGATGTCATGATGTGAAAGTTGGTTCTTCCCTTGATGGAGTTAAGATTTTGTTCTTCAAATGGAAGGAGAGCTTGAACAAACTGCATCTTCATGAACTTGTCGTCCACATAGGAAGCTCCAAGGTCCCTCATGGTGCAACAAAGTACCTTGAGCCGCCTATACATGTCTTCGGGTGTCTCATCATCATGTATTGCAAAGCCATCGCAATCGTTGTTAATCTTGTCAAACTTGGAGCTTTGGATGCTAGCATTTCCCACAAAGAGCTCGGTGAGATGATCCCAAGCTTCCTTAGTAGTGGTGAATTGGCGAATGTGAGCAAATTCCTTGGGAGTCAACGCCTTTTGAATCATGCCCAAAGTAGTGTCATTGAGTTGCTTTCCCACCACTTCACCTCGATTCAACTTCTTAGGGTCATATGGAGATAAGCCTTCTTCCACAATCCTCATTAACTCAATAGAAGAGCTGGAAATATGAGATTGCATTAGATATTGCCAATTGGCAAAGTTTGATGTATCTAGCATGGGTGGTGCTCCTTGAGGAATGATATGTGGCATGGGGATAGGTGGGTACGGAGTATACTTCGGAGGTGCTGGCACTGCCAAGTAATCCTTTCCCCTTCTCCATCTTTGGAAGGTGAGTCATCGAGCCCCTCGATGCTCTCGCTTAGGCCCTTGGAATTTGTTTCAGCAACAAAGCCAAGACCCAAGTGAGTGGTGAAGGCAACGGGATTCACCCCGGGGGCGGTCTCCGGAACATTGAGAGGAGGCTCGGTGGCGTGAGGTGCAACAAGATTAGTGGTAACCATGGGGTTTGGCTTAAGGGAATGCAAGAGTGTCATCATTTCCTCGAACTTGGTCAACATGGAAGACTCCAATCTCTTGAGATCCTCCATGGAGGCCAAGTTCTTGGGGTTATCACTACCATCACCCTCATTGTCGGCCATCATGTATTAGGCGGTAAAGCCCGATGTAAGAGCCTTGGCTCTGATACCAATTGAAAGTACCAACTTTGGTCGACTAGAGGGGGTGAATAGGATACTAGCAATTTTTATCTTGTTATTCAATTTTAGGCTTTGCAAGAAGTAAAGTTCTCTAGATATACAACTAGATGAGCAATCCTATATGCTAGAGAACATAAAACAAGCAATAGAACGGTAAAGGACAAGAGTAAAGGTAAGGAGCGAGTAAACCAGAGAGGAGACGCAGATATGTAATTCTCGTAGTTCACTTCCAAGGAAGCTACATCTACGTTGGAGAGGTGTCCGGGCCACACAAGGTCACCCGAGCGCCACAAAGGCCTCACCTTCTTCTCCGGTGAGCTCTGATGGTGCGCTTCGCTGATGCAAGAGCGCTTCATCAGGAAACCCCAAGGGCAAGGTGTGAAGCAGCACAGCAGCAAGTTTTCCCTCAGTAAGAAACCAAGGTTATCGAAGCAATGGGAGGAAGGAAACGTCTCAAAGGTGTTGCAAGCAAATTGGAAACCTTCATAACACAAACTCAAGACTTTGCCCCAACAAACAGTGAGGTTGTCAATCTCACCAGTTGTTGTAACAAAGTATTAACTATATGGTGTGGAAGGTGAAAGTGTTTTGCAGAAAGTAAACAGTAACAGTGGAAGATGTATCAATGGTAAAGATTGGACCGGGGTCCATAGTTCACTAGAGGTGTTCTCCTTAGATAAACAAACATGGCATGCTGGGTAAACAAATTACAGCAGGGCAATTGACAGGACTGAGCAAGGCATAACAATGCAATACTAGACATCAAGATCCTATGAGATTCGATTGGGCAATACAACAAGATACATATACCGCCATCCAACTACATCTATGACTAGAAGTCCACCTTTGGGTTATCATCCGAACCCCCTCCAGTATTAAGTTGCAAGCAACAGACAACTGATTTAAGCAAAGTGTGTAAGGTAAACAATCCACTTGTTCCATGAACAAGAGACCATTGTTTTCTCCCTAGTGGCAACATCACATCTACAACCTTAGAGATTTCTGTCACTTCCCTTAGATTAAATAGAGGCATGAACCCACTATCGAGCATAAATACCCCCTCTTGGAGTCACTAGCAACTACTTGGCCAAGATAGCCTAACAACGAAGAGCATGCAGGATCGCAAACAACACAGACATGATAGAATCAATAAGAAAAAACCATTAATCAGTCTGACATAGTAATCTCAATATCCATCGGATCCCCGCAAACACAACATGCATGATTACAAATAGATGAGATCTTGATCATGAACGGAGCTCACAAGATCTAGATATGAAAGCACAAAGGAGGAGATACAACCATCTAGCTACTACATGGACCCGTAGTCCAAGGTGGAACTACTCACGCTTCATACCGGAGGCTGGCATGATGAAGAAGAAGGCCTCTGGGATGATATCCCCTCCGGCAGGGTGCCGGGAAGAGCTTCAGATCCCTCCCTATATAGGGACGATGGTGGCAGCTGCTATAGACGGTTTAGTGGAATATTGATTGGGTACTTAGGATTTAGGCACCGGGGCTTCTTAGAGGCAAAGAGGCGAGGCAGGAGGGCGGCCAGGGGGCCCACACCCTGCCTAGGCGCGGCCTAGGGTGGGCCCACTCCTAGGGGTGCGGCCACCCTGTGGCTCCCCTTCGTCTCTCCTCTGGACTCCGTGTTCTCCTCGGTGAAATATTGACTTTGGCTTTTGTCCCGTCCAATTCCGAGAATATTTCCTTACTAGCTTTTCTGGAACCAAAAATAGCAGAAAACAGGCAACTGGAACTGTGGCAACTTGTTAATAGGATAGTACCAAAAAACATATAAAAAACACCTCAAAGTGTGGACAAAGCAAAAGCAAAGTAGATAATAAACAAGCATGGAACATCAAAAATTATAGATATGTTTGTGACGTATCAAGCATCACCAAGCTTAACTCCTGATTGTGCTCGAGTAGGTAAGTGATAAAAAATAATTTTTGAGGTGACATGCACCATCAAAACCAAGATCAAACCATTTGCAAGCAATGAAAGCTGGGATCAAAGAACTCTAAACATGAGCATGAAAGATGGAGTTCTAACATTAAGACAAAGTAACTATGCATGCAACATGAAAGGCTACAAACAAAGATCATGAATAACATGCATTGAAAAATGTTTGTTTGTTTCACATACAGAAAACATGGCATAGTGGCATTCATATTGTCCCTCAAAGAGTAGAAAATAGATGCATAGGACACTTTCAAAGTTCATAAGAGTGACTAGATACAAATAGCACAAGATCAAGTAATATCAACAATATGCATCAATCAGTAAGTTTTGGGACAATGCACATAGAACTAAGAATGGCAACTATGCTCTCTTAACTGGTGCCTAATGGTAGAAGGTGGAGACTCAATATAATAGTGGAAGAAAGACCCTTCATAAAGGGAAGCAGGGATTTCAAGTTAAAAAAAACTTCCAAAAATTATGGTACTTGTTAGCTTTCAGCCCTCGCTGCCCCTATCATAAGCATCTTGAAGTGATTAAGGTTAAAGTGAACAAACTATGGAGTATATGCTTGACAAAGTATAAGTTGGCAATCTCATGTCCCTTGGATATGAGGGTCGCACCTCATGCTACTCAACTTTAGTCACCTGTAAGTTCTTGTCATAGTAAGTACATGTGTATCATAGATAACCGCCAACGGGGTACCCCTTGGACATGGTACAGGAGCTATACCGTAACCAAAATGACAAGGCAAGTAGACAATGAGCATCTCATCTATCTTTTTATTTGCTATTTGCATATGTTTTTATTAAGGATGCTTCACAGATTGCTCATTATGGTGATGCTGCAAGTTTCCACCATGATTAGGCATGGCTTAGGCTAGCAGCCTAGGCGTTTCACTAACACAAAATACATAACCCCATGGACTTACAAACTCCCCTTTTATTTCGCACCGGCGACATCCATAGACAAAAGAGCATGATATCAACCGTGTACAAAGTACAAGTGAAATGTTGAAAACGTTCCCCGTGACAGCACGGTTTTGCTAATTCCAACGTATAAGTGCAAGCATATAACATAGATGACAAAATGGTTTAAGTTTATTAGGGGCAAGAAAAATAAGGTGTGCCATCAAGTTCGTGAGAGCTTTAATCACTAAGTTTTCACATAACAAAATACTTTTTAATTGGAAGATAGCTGAAAACAAGAATATACTTGGAATGGTGTAACATACCATGCATAGGAATTTATAGTGGACACTTTGGAATAACTTGGTTTCTTGGGAGTTTTAAGCATGAGTAGAGCTTACTCATACAAGTGGAGGCTAGCAAAAGACTGGGAGCAACCAACTAAGAGAGCAATAATGGCCATAATCATGCAGAGCGACAAAACATTACTAATCAAAGCATAAAGTGGTACTACAATTCAAGGACTAAATGATCATAGAGGCTATGGTGACTTTTTCATAGTCATAACATGGTGTGAGCATGTGCCAAGTCAACCCAAACAAAGCATCAAAGGAGAATATCACTATACTATGGTTTTGTATGCTAAAACAACGCATGATTTTTTCAAGGCACACTAAGCAATCCCAATTGTTTAGAACAGGTCATTATACAGCAATAATATCTAAGCATAAGGTCAAAACAACACCAAGCATGACAAGCTAAAGTCTAAGTCACAGTCAAAGCAAGCTCCTCTTGCACTATTCAAGCAAGAACTTTCTACTCCTTTCCAACACCAATCAGCTTATTTGAAACAACACAGCGAGAACAGGGGTCCAAACTACTTTATTCAATCAAACTAAACAAACTAAGAAAAGCAAACAAGAACTAAGACGCTCCAAGAACAACACAACAGTGCATGAAACAATAAAAAACGAAGTGTCTAGAAAGACCTGAGCTTTTTATTGATGAAGAAGGGGATGCCTTGGGCATCCCCAAGCTTTGACGCTTGTAACTCTTGGATATTTCTTGGGGTGACACCAGGGGTGGCATCCCCAAGCTTGAGATTTTGTCCATTCTTCATCTCATTACATCATTCTCTCTCTACACCTAAATTTTTTCCTTCATACAAAACTTCACACAATCTTCATTAGCAACATTAGTGTATTCAAAAGATAATAGACCCTTGGGTTTAGCTTTAGAACAACAAAACTTTCACTAAAAACACAAGCTACTTTATCAATTCCCTCAAAAATCTCAATTTCCCAAAAAGAACCCAAAAAGGAATCAATAAGAAGCAAATGCAAATAATAGCAGAAATCTGTCAAAACAGACCAGCAGGTAGAAACCTATTTTTTCGAAGATTTTATGTTGTTCAAATCAAAAATTGTTGAACTAACTAAAGTTATCTAACATACCAGGGTATTTATTCGTAAATTTTCAGCTCAATCCAACTTACGGAGACTGCTCCCGAATATTTATGGTGGAGCACAAAGATCTGCTTCGGGACAGCAACTCCCCAAATCTTACTTCCCTCTCATTAGAGGTAATTCTTGGCACAAAAAGAAAAAAAAGATAAGGAGAGGTTATTACTGAAGTAATAACTTCCAAGACTCAAGAAAACTCTTGGGTTATCTCCCAACAAGTACTTTTCTTTATAGCATTTAAGTTAGGCACAAGAAGCAATAAAAATCAAGTGTTTTCAAATGAAGAAGCATTAACATCAAACCTTGCTTTAAAAGGAGGAGCAAAAAGAAACTTCTCTCTCCTCATAGGGAAGTGTTCAATACCTTTCTTAAATGTAAATTGATATTTAATGGTGCCTTCTTTCATATCAATGATGGCACCAACTGTTCTAAGAAAAGGTCTTCCCAAAGTAATAGGACAAGAAGCATTGTATTCAACATCCAAAACATAGAAATAAACGGGGATATAAGCATTGTTAACCATAATGAGAACATCATTAATACTCCCCATGAGTTTCTTCTTAGAATTATCATTAAGTGGGACATCCAAATAACAATCTTTTAAAGGTGGTAAATCAAGAATTTCATAAATCTTTCTAGGCATAATAGAGACACTAGAACCAAGGTCACATGAAGCTTTGAGATCAAAGTCATTCACTTGCATATTAATAATGGGTACCCAACTATCTTCTACTTTCCTAGGAATAGAAGCTTTGTGTTTTATCTTCTCTTCCTTAATTTTAACAAGAGCATCTGTAATGTGTTTGGTGAAAGCAAATGCATATCACTAGCATCAGGACTTCTAGCAATATTTTGTAGGAACATAATCACTTCAGAAATATTGCAACCATCAAGATCAAAATCAAACTTAACATCACTAGTAGTAGGCTGATTGGCCTTAGGCATTATAGGAGGAGGAATAGGGACCTCTTTTGGTTTAGTGGCATCCATATGGGTGGTGGTGATGGTGCACACACTACTGTTTCTAGCAATTTCAGCGTCCCTTTCCCACTTAGCATGAAGTTAGGCTAACAGTCTAACACTTTCATCAATAGTAACTTGTATGGTATGAGTAGCAGCAAAGGTGCTTTCCATGGTTTCAGGTTTAGCAGCCATTTTTATTAATCAAAGAGGACTATGCTTCAGACAAAGAGGAAATATTTTTCTCTACATTCAAAAGCTTTTCCTCCATAGTCTTGTTGAAAGTGGAGTGTTTACTAATAAAGTCTTTGAGCATGACTTCAAGTTCAGAGGGGGCACTTATAGCATTGTTGTAGGAGTTTCCATAGGTATTGCCATTATTAGGAGGATAAGGCCTATAATTGTTGTTACTACCAAAATTATTCCTATAGGCATTGTTGTTGAAATTGTTGTCTCTAATGAAGTTCACATCAACTTGCTCTTATTGATCAACCAAAGAAGCTAAGGGAACATTATTTGGATCTAAAGGAACTTTCCCATTAACAAGCATAGCCATAATAACATCTATCTTATCACTCAAAGAGGAGGTTTCTTCAACAGAATTTACCTTCTTACCATGTGAAGCTCACTCAGTGTGTCATTCAGAATAATTAACCATAATATTATCAAGGAGTTTTGTTGTAGCACCCAAGGTGATGGTCATAAAGGTACCTCCAGCATCTGAATCCAACAAGTTTCTTGAAGAGAAGTTCAAACCTGCCTAAAAAGTCTATATAATCATCCAAGCAGTAAGTCCATGTGTGGGACAATTCTTAACCAAAGATTTCATTCTTTCCCAAGATTGAGCAACATGTTCATTATCAAGTTGTTTAAATTTCATAATATCACTTCTCATAGATATAATCTTAGCATGAGGGTAGTACTTTCCAATAAAAGCATTTTTGCACTTAATCCACGAATCAATACTATTTCTAGGCAAGGATAGCAACTACTCTTTAGCTTTTCCTCTAAAGGAGAAAGGAAACAACTTGAGCTTAATAATATCTCCATCTACATCCTTATACTTTTGAATCTCACAAAGTTCAACAAAGTTATTAAGATGGGCAGCAGCAGCATCAGAACTAGCACCAGAAAATTGCTCTTGCATCACAAGATTCAACAAAGCAGGCTTAATTTCATAAAAGGTAGCATCAGGAGCAGGTGGAGCAATAGGAGTGCTTAGGAAATCATTTTTGTTTGGGCTAGCAAAGTCACAAAACTTGGTGTTCTCAGCAGAGTTCATTTTGGCAAAAGTGGAGCAAGCCAACAACAGCAGCAACAGGTAGAGTAGTAACTAATTTTTTTGTGTTTTTTATAAGAGAAAGAAAACCAAATTAAACTAATTTTTTGGAGTTTTTGATAAAAAGAGGAAAACAAAACCAAGCAAAAGAAACTAAGCAAACCAAAAACAAACTAAAGATAAAGGTTGTGAAGGACTCCCCTTGTGAAGACGTCCTTAGCCTCCCCAGCAACGGCTCCATAAAAATCTTGATGGCGCGCTTCGTTGATGCAAGAGCGCTTCGTCGGGAAACCCCAAGAGCAAGGTGTGAAGCAGCACAGCAACAAGTTTTCGCTCAGTAAAAAACCAAGGTTATCGAACCAGTAGGAGGAAGGAAACGTCTCAAAGGTGTTGCAAGCAACTTGGAAACCTGCACAACACAAACTCAAGACTCTGCCCCAACGAACAGTGAGGTTGTTAATCTCACAGGTTGCTGTATCAAAGGATTAACTATATGGTGTGGAAGGTGAAAGTGGTTTGTAGAAAGTAAACAGTAATAGTGGAAGATGTATCAATGGTAAAGATTGGAACGGGGTCCATAGTTCACTAGAGGTGTTCTCCTTAGATAAACAAACATGGCATGCTGGGTAAACAAATTACAACAGGGCAATTGACAGGACTGAGCAAGGCATAACAATGCAGTACTAGACATCAAGATCCTATGAGATTTGATTGGGCAATACAACAAGATACATAGACCGACATCCAACTGCATCTATGACTAGAAGTCCACCTTTGGGTTATCATCCGAACCCCCTCCAGTATTAAGTTGCAAGCAACAGACAACTGCTTTAAGCAAAGTGTGTAAGGTAAACAATCCACTTGTTCCATGAACAAGAGACCGTTGTTTTCTCCCTAGTGGGAACATCACATCTACAACCTTAGAGATTTCTGTCACTTCCCTTAGATTAAATAGAGGCATGAACCCACTATCGAGCCTAAATACCCCCTCTTAGAGTCACTAGCAACTACTTGGCCAAGATAGCCACTAACAACAAAGAGCATGCAGGATCGCAAACAACACAGCCATGATAGAATCAATAAGACAAAACCATTAATCAATCTAACATAGTAATCTCAATATCCATAGGATCCCCGCAAACACAACATGCATGATTACAAATAGATGAGATCTTGATCATGAACGGAGCTCACAAGATCTAGACATGAAAGCACAAAGGAGGATATACAACCATCTAGCTACTACATGGACCTGTAGTCCAAGGTGGAACTACTCACACTTCATACCGGAGGATGGCATGATGAAGAAGAAGTCCTCCGGGATGATCTCCCCTCCGGCAGGGTGCCGGTAAGAGCTTCAGATCACCCCCCCCTGATCTAGGGACGATGGTGGCGATGGCTATAGACGGTTTCGTGGAATATTGATTGGGTACTTAGGGTTTAGGCATCGGGGTTTCTTATAGGCGAAGAAGCAAGGCAGGAGGGCGGCCAGGGGGCCTACACCCTGCCTAGGCGTGGCCTAGGGTGGGCCCGCGCCTGGGGGTGCAGCCGCCCTGTGGCTACCCTCCGTATCTCCTCTAGACTCTGTGTTCTCCTGGGTGAAATATTGACTTTGGCTTTTGTCCCGTCCAATTCTGAGAATATTTCCTTACTAGCTTTTCTGGAACCAAAAACAGCAGAAAACATGCAATTGGCACTGTGGCAACTTGTTAATAGGTTAGTACCAAAAAACATATAAAAACACCTCAAAGTGTAGACAAAGCAAAGCAAAGTAGATACTAAACAAGCATGGAACATCAAAAATTATAGATACATTTTCGACGTATCAAGCTCCCCCACAAAGGAGGCCTCACAATCCAATAACCGGTGACCTTGAAGGCGCCAACCGAAAACCTTTACAACAAGGTTGAGGGGGAGCTCCACAACTCAATTGGAGGCCCTCAACGACACCACGGAGCTTCACAACGTATGCCCTTAGCTCCAAGGATGTCCTACACCGTCTAGAGTTCCAAGAACCCAAGAGCACCAAGATCCACAAATTATGGGTGGGGGAATCAAATCTTCTTTGGTGGAAGTCTAGATCTAGGTTAACTCTCCCACTACACAAAATATCAGGAGGTTTGAGTGGGTAGGGAGAGAGATCTAGGGAGGTGAAGCTTTGGTATTAATGGAGGAGAGAGAAATTGAAGAGGTAAACTGGGAGGAAGAAGAAGGCTCCTTAAATAGGCTCCTTTCAAAAGGAGCCGTTTGGCTGTTCGCGAGTCCACCGGAACTTCCGGTGGGGCACCGGAACTTCCGCTCAGCGAGCCTCCAACGGCTCGAAAGCTGTCGGTGAATGCTCCAAAGTTCGACAGGAAATTCTGATGGAACTTCCGGAGAAAGTTTTGGGCCAAGTTCCGTCAAATACGACGCTTCCATACCGAAGCATACAGTACATGAGAGGATCTTGGAGCGGAACTTGGAGCAGAAAATTCTGGGTCGCAAACCACCTGACCAGAATTTTCGGTGTCTGGGCTGAAGTGTCGCTCAGGCACTTAGCGGGAGCAGCAAGGAAAGTTCCGATTGCAGGATTCATCAGCCTTGACCAGGTCCGCGGACCAGAACTTCCAGTGCTACTTCCGGTGGAATTTCCGTCAAATAGGACACTTCTATACAGAAGTATCCAGTACGTGGGCGGAACTTCTGCCGGAAGTTGGGCCGGAAATAGAGTCGGACCCAGCCCCGCAAAGACCCCTGAGAGGAACTTCCGGCCCTTGACCAAAACTTCTGGTTAGGACAGAAACATCCCAAATGACTCAAAAAATCACTCTCTCGCTGATGGATAGTATGGTTGTGGCAGTGCAAGTATGGTTTGTGCAAGAAAATGTGATTCCCTCTTGATAGTACGGCGACCGAGGTGGGCCCCCTCTTGATAGTACGGCGACCTAAAAACTATAAATAGAGAGAAAGGCAAAACAAAGGCCACCGTCTTTGCGAGAGTCCAAGAGATTCATCCACAAACTCCACAAACTTCATCAATGTGAATAACCTGAAACTTAAGCACACAATTTAATCACAAGTGGGATTGCCATCATCAACAAAATACCAAGAGAAAACATGGTCCTTTCAATCTGATTCTTCCAACAGTTCTGACCTATATATTCTGTCTAGTTTCAATCTTGCATCATCCGGTTCCAAGTTCCTATTCCCCAGCCTTGTTCCCATCATGTGATGATCTGGCCTAGGGAACCCGACGTTTTCCATTGCCGAATAACCATCATTGTACCTATTTTTCTCTAGGTTCTGCAGTATTGGTCCTACATTCCATTCCTACCAAGGCATATACCTCGGTTGATGCTGCTGAGGTGGATGTTGTCCTCCTCTAGATGAGTTATGCTGGCCATCATGACCTTGGATGGGGTTTCTATTGCCTCGGCTACCACTTTCCTGATCATGAACTTGTGCTGTTTTCACTTTCCCAGCCACAACCGGGTCATAAGGTACCATCTGCTTGTTTCTTATTCCAGAGGTCACCACTTCTTATCTTCTCGGGCCTCCACCAGGTGAAGAGGCTGTGGTGGCTGATCTTGCTGGAGCACCCCCAGCCAAATGAACAACACGAGAATCTCCTGACCTTGTCGGGTTGTTCTTGAGAAGTTCCTCATTTTGATGGTTTGATATGCCATTAACTCTTTCTTACTACCTCTGTCGGGCTTTCCCAGATAGTGTAGGTATCTCGGCAGCTGTTGCATCTGCAGCCCCTGAGGTTTTTTGCAGGTGTGCTATACCTCAGCAACCCTAGGTCAGCCGAGTCACCTGGCCTTGATACATGTTCCTTGTTGATATCACTAATGAGGTTCTTTCCTCTTATTATTACACCGTCCATATGAGTTGGTCTAGTGTTAAGCTTATTCGCTCTAGCATAATCATGCAAGGTAATGTTAAGTGACTACTGTGCAGCTGCTACTCTCTTAGCTCCGTATAGCACTTTCTGTCGGGTTTCCTCTAGCTCAGCATGTGCCTGAGTTGGGTCTATGACGGGAGCTACAAGAGTAGTTAAGCTATCTATCTCTTCCTGCATCATATTCTACGGCGTCTCCAGTGGAGGTCCCCTTCTGTTGGGTTTTCTGCCGCCAGGTCTCTGCTAGCACTGGCTCCAGCGCCTGTGGCAGGCACAGTCATCATCACCTCGACGCTACCTGCGGGGAGAGTGATACGCGGACCGCGAGCAACATAGAGGGGGGTTCTCCCACGAGAACGACTCGCTGCGAGTATACGCAGGAGACGCCGACGCCGACGTAGACCTTGTGCACGCCAAGGTTGATAAAAACACCATTGCACAGAGGAGTGCGCTTGGAGAAGTGGTGCGCATTGTCGCTGACGTAGTCCCATAGGTCGAAGCGCATTGTCACTGACGTAGTCCCATAGGTCGAAGCGCATTGTCGCTGACGTAGTCCCACAGGTCGGGGGACGATGTGCTCGCTGGTAGCGATGAAGTTTCATGTACGGATCTTGACTCCAGCTAGCATAGTTGTTGGCCCCACCGTGGGCGCCAATTGTCATGGTGTTGGCACGACAGATGCCATGGGTAGGATAAAGATGGGGCCAATGTGTACTAGTGGGATCCAGGGAGGGATAGCATAGTGGATCTACACACAAAGAATGCTCTCAAGATCTTGTATTTAGATCTACTATGGTTTACACTTGCTCCTTGATCTGTATCCGAAAGATGAAGAAGATGATACTTCTGCTCTCTCCCACTCTAGGGTTTCTATAAGTGCAAAATGAATTGATCCCCCCTCTAGGAGGCCCTGGCTCACCTTATAAAGGGGTGGACAGGTTACATCTAGGACTGAGCTGGACATCATATTCCTAGCATATGCTCTTCCCAAAGTGGTAATTCGGCGGGTGTCTTTCCCCTGTCGTCCTTCTATCAACGGAAAAGATCCAGAGTCCATGACATGTGATTGTTGGGCTCTAGGACTGTCACCTCCGTAACATCTCCTATGTCTCTGTCCCTCTGGCTCTTGTCTGTAGCGCTTGTAACTTCTTGGACTCCTAAGGGAGAGACAGAGGATAGTGTTGACCTTCGGGTTTGCTCTCTCCTTCTTGAGCAAGCCATCTCCTGACTCGGCCAAGTTCGTACCTATAGATAGAAAAGGAGCTAGACTTTGTGCCAACATACCTTATATGTCGACCAAGTCAAGCCAACATTTTTTAGCTTTGGGTAATCCGTCCCTTATTTGGCCGGTCGTCATATACCTCATTCAGGTGATGCTCTGTACCGATCCATATCTCAGTGGGCTTTACCCTTTTACCTTAGCTTGACCCTACCCGGAGTCATCCCCCCAACACTTTGGACTATGAGTCATGTGTATGACACCACTATTGATGTTGATAAATTCTTCTAAAAGGAGAGAAAATGTTGATAGAGAATCTCTAAATTATTTGGCAGAAAAGAAAAGGATAGAAATATCCAGCTTAGGTATATAGATGATATACATGTTATGGTTGTATTCTTTGCTTGTTAAACAATGAAGTTCTAGGATATTGGATACCGAATTTTTTGGTATGAAGTGTCATACAGAACAATACAATTCACCAACTGTAATGGCCTAAGTAACTAGCAAGAGAATATGTGATGGTGTTCAGCAAAAACAAATAAAGTGTTGTTGTGTTTATCATTGACATCAAAGCTTGCATTCAAGATTTGTTTTAATAATTGTTATTTTGATCAGGTATTATGAGAACAAAGGTTGTTCAAATAATTACCGTATTCCATAGAAGATGTATGATTTACAAGTCTAGTTGGAGAAATCATGTCCATAAGAACTAATGCTAAAAATGTCGCAAGAAAAATGATTGAAAGATCACTTACAAAGTGACATCACCGTTTAAATTAGATTGGAAAAGAAAAACATGAAGAAACTCTATGTTGATGGAATTTTGGAGTCTTTTGATTTTGATCAAATGGCGCTTGTGAGACTTTCCTGGAGATAATTAAAACTTCATTCAAAGGCCAAATAAGAATGAACGACTTAACTTATTGAACTTTGTACATGTTGATGTATGTAGTCCATTATGTGTAGTCGTGAGTGATGGATTTCAACTTCATATACTTTCTTCGTAAATTTGAGCAAATATATGTGTATATTTACTTACTAAGGAAGAAGTTTGAAACATTTGAAAAAGTTCAAAGACTTTCAGTATGAAGTGGAAAATCATTGTAACAAGAAAATAAAGAATTTATGATTGGATCATAAAGGAAGATATTTGAGTTACAAGTTTAGCAAAACACCTAAGCTTTGAGGAATCGTTCCATGGATTTGCATTTACCCAAACACCATAGGAGTATGAAGTGTTCGAGATATGTAACGAAAACTTGTTTGACATGGTAAGATCAAAGGTGTCATTTATAAAACTGCCATTAAATTTTGAAGATTAAAGCTTTAGGTACTGCCTCTTTTACACTAAAAAGAGCGCCATCATGATCCTTTGAAATGGCACCATATGAGTTATGGTTTGGGATAAAACCCTAGTTGTCTTTTTCTTAAATTTTGGTATGATAGCATAAGTAAAATATTTACAAACAAAGTCATACAATCATGTCTTTGTAGGTTATCCCAAAGATTTTATTGGGTATTCCTCCATAACACCGAGAACAAAAGAGTTTGTCTCTTGGAACGTAAAGTTTCTTAAGATGGATTTTTCGCAAAAGTTAAGTGAGAGGACAACAAAAGTTTGATTAGGTTGAAGAACCTAAACAAAATGTGCTAAGTAGCGCAGCGCCGGAAAGTGTCCTAGAGGCGGCCACAACGCTCATGGTTCTCTTAGTTACAAATGTTGTGATCTTGGAGATTTGAGTTTCTATTGAACCGAGTAGGTCGAGTGACAATCAAATAGTAAGATTTGAAGAACAAGTCATTATTGTTTTGATAATGATGAACCAAATACATGCAAAGAAGCAATGATAGGCCTTGACTCCATCAAATGACTAGAAGTCATAAAGAATCCGTGATAGTTTCCATACACAAGAAATCAAATTTTTTGAACTTGGAAGACCCTCCGAAAAGGTGTAAGGCCTATTGGTCATATTTGGATCTATAAAGAAATAGACATGGATGTTTCACATCTATGAAATATTCAACATGTCAAAAAGAGTTCACGAAAATTTTCAAGGAGTTAACTATGACAAGATTTGATCTTTCCTAGCGATATTTAGTTTGGACGAATTATTGTAGCAACCACTACATATAATTTTGGTATATGGTAGTTGAACAAACAAAACAAAGTTTTTCTAATAGAATGGTTACCTAGGATGTGTATATGGCACAATCCATAGGGTTTTATTAATTCAAAGGATGCTAAAATGGACATGCAACCTTTAATGGTTGAAGTAAGCATATCGGAGTTGGAATCTTCATCGTGATGAAACTGTTAAAAGGTTTAATTTTATCAGAGACGATGAATATGCTTGAATTTTCAAGAAATTAAGTGGGAGCGCTAAGACATATTTCTAATACATTATATAGAAGACATCTTGTTGATTGGAAATGATGCATCTTTAATTGACACAGGTTAAGAATTTCATTAAAAATTTCTTTCGATGAAAGACTTAGGAAAAACCAGAATATTAGGCATTAATGTCTATATGGATTGATGATGACTTCAAGTGCACATATCATTTGTAGCTAGTTTCGAAATAAAGATATCGATCCCATAGGGAGCAATAGGCGAAAGACTAAAATGCTTTTAACTAAAACTAAACGAAGTACTTAAGAAATAATTATAAGATGCAAGAAAAGTAAAATTGTTTTGGGGGTTTTGATTGATCAAAGAAATTAAATAAAGTACGTTAAAACTTAATGCATAAAGTAGGAATCGAGTATGTAAGAAAGCTTGGAACTACAATAGGGAAAAAGGCATTCTCGGGGAGTGGTGGATACAACGCTAGAAATTTAGACTGAGTAATCAAGATTATCATAACAAATATTCTCATCACATGTATGTATGTGGGAGAAGCTCCATATATGGACAAATAGGCAACAACCACTGCTCACATCATCCTTCATAACCACAGCTGACAGATAAACGACATCAATAGTATTATCTCGCTATTAAGGGATTTCTCCCATGCCATGGACATGGCTTAATGAGTTCTCCTTGCTTCCCCAAGTTAGTACGTAAGGAATGACAAAAAATTCATAGTCACGATAAGTGCGATCATCCCTCCATCTACCAACAAGTAATCCCCTTCATCAAGTCCCCATAAGAGGCAAATATTAAAGAGGAGCACAACTCTTAACATCAAGATGAAGACAATTAACACATGCACATAATGATGTATAACATAATAATCTCTATCTTATCTCAATCATATACTAGGGTTTCTCCATCTCCCCAAGAACTAATGATCTACTCAGACATGGAGGCAATCAACATCATGGCAATGGTAATGGAATCAATTATAGATGAGTTCTTGTATAAATCCATAACTAGTGCTAGAATTACAACAAGATCTAGATGGGATAGATGGAGATGATGGTGGTGCAGCGGTTGATGACGATGGAGATCGATACCTTGGCCTCCTAGATCTGCTTAGGACGAAGATGGATCCCTAGGACAAGTTCCCCCTCCAGATCCCTTCCGGAGGTGAGATTTTCAGCGATTTCTAGGTGTTTTGTATGTTGTCTCTCCGATCCAGTTGCACAAGGTGAAACTGTTTGAGGAGGCGGTGGAGGCGCCAACTATACAGCGGGAACTATAAGGCCGGAAAAAGTATTCCCGCCATATAGTTGGTCATTAAACCTTCTATGTCCTCCAATAGCTTCGGGTTTTTTCTGGTATTATTGATATTTCCCAAATTAGCGATTTACGTTGTTTTGACTCCTTTTCACTCCAATACAACTGGTCCAAGAATTGTGTCCATTGTATCCATCATATGTCCTGATCCTAGTGAAAATAGACATAAAAGATGCGCGAGAGCCCCATAAAATACCAAGATCCTACATCTGTAGTGCAAAATAATAATATAAAACAAATGCAAATATGCACTCATCAACTTCCCCAAGCTTAGACTCTTGCTCGTCCCGAGCAACTTTAGCTTAATTTATGCGATCCTCATATTCATGAAGCCGAGTCGATAAAATAAATGAGGCAGTTGCAGCATGTTTTTATCATATATGATTCATAGGAATAAGTTCATGAATAGTACCTTACTCGAACCATCCGAATAATATTAGCAGGCTTCCACACCTTAGCATTTAATAGTTCACAAAAGATTACTTTCAACATGATGTAAAAGTATTTAGTTCGACTAAATGAGTTAGCGAGGTAGTCCCAAGTGTTTTAGAATTAACATATTCACATGGGATTTAAAATCTCAAACGTTTCGTTTCCTACTACAGTATGGTGGTATATGCCTATTTGCTCTTTGCACATTCTCTATTTTTATTCTTCTTACTTTTCTTCTTCTTTATATATATATGCTCACACTTTTGTTTCAGTGTTGTGCAAAGGAGCTAGCCATACATTCCACTTCATGTAGGAATTCAAAGTTTAACAATCGCAATTACCAAATTCCAATTGTATATGAAGCATCTTTATGACTTGAAGACTCTACCTCGACTTGCTCTCACTCTAATTTGATAGCACTTTTTAATTTTCCTCTGTTCAAGGTTTCTTTCTCAACTTGACTGAGTAGATTATTTTTATTTTTGCAAATCAAACCATGAACCTACAACATATTGATTAAATTATCTTTATATGTTTCGTTAATACCAATGGTGTGGAAGACTCCTATTGCTATCATCAAGTGGAAGTAAAATTATACTCAAGCCATTCATATACCCAATAAGACAAACACAAACTCAATAATGCTCCATATATGATAATAAACTCAGAATTTCATAAAAGGGATCGACTATTCCTGAAGGGAATTCTAATGATGCATCTTTATTTCTAAGCTCAAACTAATGCAAGACTAAAACAGTAATATAAATCTTATAAGATAGATTACAAGGTATTAAAGATCTCCCCAAGCTTGGAATCAAGCTAGGTGGGATTACCTATTCCTCCTCTTGGGTGAGAAGAGCATTGCCCACTTCCCCTATGTTACCAACTTTAGCTATGCTTGCAAGGCGGATGCTGAGCTTTCCCATGTCAAGTTGAAGCTTCAAAATTTTATTTTGGAGGAATTTCTTCTCATCTATCAACTCAAAAACAGTTTTGATAAAGAAACCAACTCTACCATCGATGTCATTGACCTTTTGCTCAAGGTCTTTGCTCATCATCCAGTAAGAGTCAATCCCTTCTCTAATAGTTTCAACACGTGCCTTTGAAGATTTTTCCAATTGATAGATCTTATCATGAATCTCATCTTGCCACGCCTTCTTAGGTTTAAGAGGTGACAGACCGAGAAGAGGTTTATAATAAGATCCTATGTTGTGACGATAAGGATTAGGGAGATACTCATCCTTGCTCCTTCTATGATCCGTTTGCCTCATCATCTCCATCCTTTGCGGGAACATGTCATCCCAATTTGGGAGAGGCTTGATCTCCGATGATGCTTCTTTAGGTTCTACTTCCTCGATCCTCTTCACGGGCTTCTCTTCTTTCTTCCTCCAAATCTTATTGACATGGAAAGGCTGCATGAATTCGCTGCACGGATATTATGAGAAGGGGATTGTATGGAGATGGCGGTGATTTTTCGAGGCTGGAGGCTGTAGCTCTGGGAAAATTAATAAAAAAGGTTAGATGCGATCAACTTTCAAAGGGGAGGTCAAAAACCCTAGCCGCCGTCCGTAACGAGCAACTATACATGCGCGGACCGTATAGGTCCCGCCGTATAGTTATGAACCGACTATAGATTTTATATCTATGTGAGTACCAACTATACGACCACAACTATACGGCCGGGAATATAATTCCGGCTGTATAGTTGGTCGTTAAACCTACTGTATCATGGTGTAAAAATTTGGAGATCGGGTAGATAACTATACGGTTGGAAATTTAATTCCCGTCGTATAGTTGGTCGTTAAACCTACTGTGTCCGCCAAAAATTTCCTGTTTCTCCGATAATTCTTTATTAATCCGAGACTTAATGAAATACTAAGTTTTGACAGAAAAATAATAGCTTAATTGTTCGACCAACATTAACATCCATCAAACAGAATTTTAGCATTACCAAACTTCTTCTACTTCACTAGAGCTTTAAATGTTCCTTATTCAACACAAGCTTAACTAAAACTTAATTGAAAATTTAAAACTTACTCAAACCTTTATTTCACACGAGTTACCTCCCATGAAGCACTCTTTTATGGTCAATAGCTTGATCGTGGTGTTGCTCATTTCGTGTCGATTTTATCCTTCTTGCAGTTGACATACCTTGTATATCTTTGCTTAATCACCTCTTCTGGGGTGATCACTCGTATGGTGACTGCACTTATATCTTCTTTTGCTCGATAATGCTTCAAGCGTTGTCCATTCATCACCCAAGAAAGAGAGGGTGTTTTCCCTGTAGCTTCACTTCTCCCGGTGAGTAAGCTTCTTCATCTATATAGGGACCTTCCCACTTTGATCAGAGCTTTCCTGGAAACAACATAAGACGAGAATTATAGAGCGACACCTTGTATCCACTTTTAAATACCTTATTCTCTATTTTTATATCATGCCATCTTTTTAATTTTTCTTTAAACAATCTAGCATTTTCATAAGACTCACTTCTAAACTCATCTAAAGCATGAATATCTAATAAATGTTTTTCTCCTGCTGCTTTAAAATCATAGTTTAAGTTTGTGATCGCCCAAAAGGCTTTATGTTCCAATTCTAAAGGTAAATGGCACACCTTACCGTAGACCATCTTATATGGTGTCATACCAATTGGATTTTTAAAAGCAGTATGGTATGCCCAAAGAGTGTCATTTAACTTGTATGACTAATCTTTTCTTGTTTTTTCACCGTCTTCTCGAGTATGGTCTTTAATTCTCTATTGGAGAGTTCTACTTGACTAGTCATGTGAGGATGATATGGTGAACCAACACGATGAGTTACTCCATATTTGTAGAGGATTTTCCTAAAAGTTCCTTTCATAAAATGAGAACCACCATTAGTAATTAAAAATCTAGGAACTCCAAACCTGGGGAATATGACATCCTTGATCATCTTTACCGAAGTAGATGCATCTGTATGGCTTGTTTGAATAGCTTCAACCCATTTAGTGACATAATCGACAGCAACAATAATATGAGTGTAACCATTTGATTCTACAAAAGGTCCCATGTAATCCATTCCCCATACATTAAAGGTTTCAACTATAAGACTATAATTCATTGCCATATCTTGTCTTCTACCTATATTACCTCTTTTCTGGCAAGCATCACAATGTTCTACATACCTGTGTGCGTCCTTGAATAAGGTGGGCCAATAGAATTCAGATTAAAGTACCTTTGACGCAGTTCGCTTGCATGCATGATGTCCTCCATACGGGCAGTCATGACAAGCTTGCAAGATTGCATCCATTTCATGGTTAGGAACACACTTCCGAATCATTCCATCAGGTCCATGAAGATATAAATATGGATCACCCCAAAAGTAATATTTAATATCATTAAAGATATCATTCTTTTATTTATTTTCATACTAGGAGGTATAGATTTTCCTGCAAGATAGTTAGCATAATCTGCAAACCAATGATCAGCGATTTCAACATTTGCTAAATATTCTCATGGAAATGACTCACTTATAGGTACAGGGTCAGTAATTATTCCCTCCATCCTAGAGAGATGATCTTCTACCGGATTATCCTTACCCCTCCTACTACTATTTGCAAATCATATTCTTGTAGTAATAAAACCCACCTAATCAACCTAGGCTTTGCATCCTTTTTCACAAGGAGGTGACGCAAAGCTTGGTGATCTGTATGTACTATTACCTTAGAATTAATGATGTAAGATCTAAATTTTTCACAAGCAAAAATTATAGCTAGGAACTCCTTTTCTGTAGTAGCATATTTTTTCTGAATCTTATTAAGAGTTCTACTAGCATAATGAATAACATTTAAATTATTTCCATCTCGTTGTCCTAACACGGCTCCTAAAGCATAGTCACTAGCATCACACATGATTTTGAAAGGTTTGTCCCATTTTGGTGATTGCATGATAGGTGCTGAAACTAATTTGTATTTAAGATTTTCAAAAGCTGCAATGCAGTCATGATCTAAGTAGAATGGAGTTTCTTTCTCAAGATGGTTAGTGAGAGGCATAGCTATTTTAGAAAAATCTTTTATAAAACGCTTGTAAAAACCTGCATGTCCCAGAAACATTTTTAAGTTTTTTATGTCCTGAGGTATTGGAAGATTTTCTATAGCATTTATATTAGTCTTATCTATTTCTATACCCTTCTATGAAACCTTATATACAAAAACTTTACCTTCTTTTTCCATGAATCGACATTGGTCCCAATTCAAAACTAAATTTGTTTGCCTGCATCTATACAAAAACTTTGGTTAAATTGTAGAGACAATTATCAAATGTTGTTTCACAGACAACGAAATCATTTGTTAGAAATTCCATAGTCTTCTCAACAAGATCATCAAAGATTTTTAAAACGCATTCTTGAAAATTTGTAGCTGCATTACATAAGCCAAACGGAATTAATCTATAAGAATATGTGCCATAAGGATAAGTGAAAGTTATTTTCTCTTGATATTTTGGTTGTATAGCAATTTGAGAATAACTAGAATAACCATCAAGAAAACAGAAATAAGAATCATTACTAAGTCTTTCTAAAATTTTATCCATAAATGGTATAGGTTTATGATTTTACTGTGTCTCACGGTTTAGTTTTCTAAAATCAATGCACATGCGATATCCAACAATAGGTCTTATAGGAACTAGATCACCATCCTCATTCATAACAGCATCAAGACCCCCTTGTCTTGGTATGCAATGAGCTGGGCTAACCCATTTACTATCAGAAATAGAATGTATTATGAAGACATTTAATAAGTGTATAACTTCTTTTCTTACTACTTCCTTCATTTTCGGATTAAGCCTTCTCTGTGTGTCAACTACTGGTACAACATCTTCAAGCATGGTAATCTTATGTGTCACAATAGATGGATCTATTCCTTTAATATCACTTAGAGTATATAAAAATGCTTCACGATGCTTGATCAAGACTGAAATGAGTTTATTTGTTTCATTTTCTGATAAATTTTTACTAATAATAACAGGACATTCATTTTAATTATCTAAAAACTCATACCTCATATCATCTGTGTCGTTTCAATTCAATTGGCGGAGGTTCTTCGTCTCCTTTTCTTACCAGTTCTTCATATTCATGTGGATTTTGTGCTTCCGGAATGGAATCAAGGTAATCATCCATGTCTTCTCTTTCCTCATCATATGGTGCCTCTTCCCAATTAATTAAGCTCCTCTCTAATTCATCTTGCGGAGTGCTGAAATGAATTGCGGCAAGCTTGGCGATCGTTTTCCCTTCCTTGATATCTTCCACTTCATATGGCCTCTTATTTAGTTTGGAAAAGTGGAATGTCATTTCCTCTTCTCCAAAACATCATTGAAATATTCTCCTTTTTATTATCAATTCAAGCTTTGGTTATAGAGACAAAAGGCCTGCCTAAAATTATAGGACAAAAAGCATCTCGAGGCATATCAACAATATGAAAATCAAGGGGGTACATGAGTGATCCAATAAAGACATAGATATATCTAATAACACCTTCCGGTTTTATATTAGTTCTATTAGACAATTTAATAGTAGTGTCTACCGGTTCCGCATCTGGATTATTTAAATTGTAGAGAAGTTCCTCATAAAGTGATGAAGGCATAATATTTATAGTGGAAATCGGCTCACAAATTCCGTATAAGAAAGTTTCTCCACAATATATAGGAGTCATAGGCTTAGAAGTTTCATTACCTCGTACCTTACCTTCGATGAATTCTGAAGTTTCAAAGTCTATCATAACCACTTCATTATCAATGGTTCGTGCTTCCATAAGATCCTTCAATATAACAATATTTGCACCGGTAGCTTTGGGGTTCTTTTCTAGTTTTTCAGTCTTATCCTTATGTGTACTTCCTCCCTGCACTTTTTCTTGATATTTTCTTGAATAGGTCCATAGGAAAACTCTACCATTGGTGCACTTTCTCTTGCATGCTTGTTTTGTTCGAGGGGTTTATAGGGTTTCCATTCTGTAGGTACCTGTAGATGCCCTGCATAATTCTCAATAATTTTCTTTACTGAATAAGAATCAATACCGAGAGTTTTAATCATCGGACAAGTCCTTTAGTCTGTAAGAAAATCATTAACACAAGCATATTTAGAAGAACTATTCATAATGTTCTCCTTATCTTTAAGATTTTCTATTGTCTCCCTCATTTTCATTATTAATTTCTAGGCTTCATCATAAATATAAGATACAAAACTACCATTTGAAGCAGCATCTAAGCTCGTTCTATTTTTATTATTAAGCCCTCCATAGAAAGTATGAGTGACTAACCAATCAGGCAAACGATGATGGGGGCAATTATCTAGATAGATTTTATACCTTAGATAGCCTTCATATAAACTCTCATCGGGACTATTTTTCAAACTAATAATAGTACCTCTCATCCTGTGAGCTTTGCTTTCTGAGTAATATTTTGATAGGAAATTTGGTTGTCAATTCCGTCCAAGTCCTTCGTGCTTCTACATAAAAAGATCTATACCAGTTGCAAACATTATTAGAGAGAGTTTGTCTAAACAACTAGATTTTAATCTTATCAAGATCACAGTCATCGAATATAAAGGAACCAAAAACATCTTCGAAGAATTGTAAGTGCCCATAAGGACTCTCTTCATCGGCTCCTGCAAATTTCTTAGAGTTGAGTAATTCAAATAATAAAGGATAGATCTCAATACCATCGAGGTTTATGCTTTTATTAAAAGTTATAACAACGTCCATGGGTGTACCCATTTTCCTTACTGCCTCAAGCTGGATTAAGTGTTGAGTGTTGTCCATTGTTATGGTCCTGCAACTTAAATAAAAAATTAGTAGAATAAAAGTAAATAACTAAAAGTAAAGTGACTTATAGCGCTAAGTTCCCCAGCAACGGCGCCATAAAATAGCTTGATGACTACAAGTGCACGGATCGTTTGTAGCTAGTTTCGAAATAAAGATATCGATCCCACATGGAGCAATAGGCGAAAGACTAAAATGCTTTTAACTAAAACTAAACGAAGTACTTAAGAAATAATTCTAAGATGCAAGCAAAGTAGAATTGTTCTAAGGATTGTTTTTGGGTTTTTGATTGAGTAAAGCAATTAAATAAACTAAAGTAAAACTTAATGCAGAAAGTAGGAATCATGTATGTAAGTTTAACATACCAAAAATATTAAACTTGGAGCATCAAACTCTAATCATCAAAATTAGGGTTAACAAAAACTTTTCCAACTAAAAATATGAAAGCATTCATATGTGTGTGTATTCAAAATTTGGATTCTTTTGAATTGCCATGGTTCTGTGTTTCTTTGCTTGTAAAAGGATTCTTAGGGGAAATAAACATCATCTAAACAATCCCCAAACTTTTCCCAAAGACAAATAACTCAAATTAAATAAATGAAGTGAATGGTTATTTTTGCCAAATTAACTCTCATGCCTACTTTGGCTATCTCTAGTTTTCAAAACTCAACAGAAACCTGTGTGGATCTTTGCACCCCTTGTTAGTACTCATAATAAGGTACCAAGGCCCACTTTGTGATCATCAAAAAACATTCAAATCCTAAGTTTAAATGACAGTTTAAAATTGAATCTATCTCATATGGGAAGATCCCACTATTTCAAAAACCACTCAAACAAGCTCAATTTTCAAAACCCAAGCACCCACAGAATCCTCAGCACATGCCTAGCACACCCACCAAAAATCTTTTCAAAATTCAAAAGTAAGTTTCTTGCGGCCATTTCATCAAACACCTTGCAGATTCAAATCAAACAAACAGCAAACACTATTTTGAGCAGTGATTTGGCCAACCTTGTCTCCTCTCTAGCTCACAGCAAACATCTAGTAGATCATCTAGCTTAATTGAAACCTCTAGCACCACTGTGAGCTTGCCATGCCATCAATGGTGAGCAGGCCGAGCCTCACCATGCCACCCCATTGTCGCTGGCCAGCTAGCAGCAACCCTATCCTTGCCAACATTGTCTGGGAGGTAGCCAGCACCTCACCGCCGCTCACTGTCCCCTCCCCAAGCCAGTGCAAGCCGTGGACCACCAGGAACGCCGCGCGCCCAGTGCCACTTCGACATGCCGAGCCCGCCCCAGAGCGCCGCACCAGGCACGCGTGCACACGCCGCCCCTCGACCGCAGCCCGTGCCCACCGCTTCGCCATGATCCCAGGAACACGCTAGACACTCCCGTTCGCCGCCCCGTGCCTCACAGCCACCGCTCACCATCGAAGATGCCGCCTCTGCCGCGCAGAGCACCGCATGTTTCCGACCGATTGCCACCACCCCTAAGCGCGCATTCAAGTCTTAGAGCATCACCAGGAGACCGCGCATCGATCGCCAACCTCAGCCATGCCTCTAGCCGCCCATAGCCATGTCGCCACCGTCGCCTGCCCATCCCTCTCGATCTCGCCGTCGAGCCTATAAAAGGAGGCGACCCCCAGCATATTGAAGCACACCATTCCACTCCCCTCACCTCACTGATCATTCCACCCTCTAGCCGGAGCACGAGGAGCAGCAGCTCGCCGGAATTGCGCCGGAGCACGCCGCCTCTAGAGAAGAAGGGAGTCGTTGATTTCGACCACCCCCGGAGCTGCCTCGACCGTCACTGAGCTCGCCGTCGACCACTCGTTCGTTTGCCCGCCTCGCCGTTGTCGCTGGAGCCCTAGTATGCCCCGTATGCACCCCCACTGAGCCGCTAGGGTTCGAGCTCGACGGTGACATGTTCATCGTCGACGACGATCCCCAGCCGTCGATCTTCCTTCTAATCCAACAAACCACATAGCCTCGTACCGCTTCGCGTGTTATGAGAAACTGACTGGTGGAACCCCCCTGTCAGCTGAGCCCCGCGCTGCGAAGTGACACTGGGCCGGCCCATTAACCTTTCCCGCGCAGCCCAACCATTTGAATTTAGATTTTTCTATTTTAATTCAAACTCAGTTCTATTCCTAGATTCAAAAATCAACCCAGCTCGATTCAGTGAACCAAATGGCATGAAACCAATTTTGTTAGAAAGGTACTAAAATGCTTAATCCAAACCCGTTGGATTCAAATCATTTGGATCTGTAGATCACCCTTGGTAAAAATAACAAGTCAAAAGCTTTTCTGCAGTCAAACATTATTCAAAATTCAACCATAATAGCTTTTGAGTTGATTCCAACTCTCAAAAATCACATTTGATGATACCTTTCAGAATATATAAAAATATATGGGTTTACTTACAGAAATAATGTTCAAGTAATAAAAGAATGCCACATAGGCATTTCTAGTCACTTTAATTATTTAAAATAAAAAGGTTAAACCTTATTAAATTGTGACACCACTTTAAATAACATTCTCATGTACTGAAATATGTGGTGATGACATGTGTCAACATGATCCCATGTTTGAGTTGGAGAATATTAAATCTTAAGTAGTTTTTTAGTGAGTAGAAATTACTTTTCTAAAAATAAAATAAATAAGACAAAAGCTTTAATCTTGTAAGGTTAGTGATGATGCTAGATCATCTATAGTACACCTTTGTGTGATGATTGAAAATAGTTAAGTATTGTTTGGTGATTGTGTACCTCGTATTTATTTATAGACGCTAGTACCGACCAAGGATACAAGGAGGAAGGAGGATACTACGAAGAAGAAGCCGAGGAGAACTTCAACCACTGCTCTGCACAAGGAAAGCTAACACTTGCAATTATGAAAGTTAGATAACCTATGCATTGTACTAAGCATGCTTGGTTGGACACATTTGATGATACCCAATCCTAGTTTTACTTGCAAGCTTTATACTTTATTTCTTTATCAAAGCTTTCTCTTAAAGTTTACTTAAGTGACTTGTAGATTCTAGGAAGATAATGGAAGGTTGCATAAAGACCATTAAATTTGGCCTAAGCTAGATAATCTTGATGTCATCCTAAGGCATGAGATTGAACTTAATTAATCTCCACTTGTTTACCACCCCTCATTAGTACTTACCCCACTTGTAGATGCTAGTGCTAAGCATAAAACTTGATCAACTGTAGATGGGAATACTTGGAGAAAATGGTTATGAAAACCTTGGAATGATGAGTTATTCTACTGAAATGTTTTGACATGTGTTTCCAAACACCAGATGATTTTGATGATGAAAATGTTAAGGCATGAGCCTTACCCCTTTATAAAACTGATGGTTGTCTGGATGCGATACCATTCCAATTTTACCGTACAACCACAATACCCGAAATTGGGTAGGGCTTGACTGGAAATTTATATACCTTAGTATGGGTTCTCTCACGGCCAAGGTCTGAGCTGAGGCTACCTTCTGAAGATTGTTCACCTGTGCAGTACCCAAGATGACAGTTGGTCATGGTTGGGAGGCCAAACTCACATGAGAGGTGCCTATACTAGGGTGTGTAATTGAAAGTTTAGGATTGATTATCCGCATACTGAGTATGGTGAATTCGGGATTTGTTCCTAACGGATGTATCGAATGTTGTGGTGAAAGTGTACAATCTCTGCAGAGTGTTAAACTATTCGAATAGCCGCGTCCGCGGTTATGGACAGTTGGAATGGCCATACTGTTCTCCTGTCAGATGTTTTCCAAATGACTTGTGAAATAAATTGAGATTTTGACTTGACCACAACAGAGTTGTGATATGAAATTCAAGTTCCCACTTAGGTGTTATAAAATTTCAACTAGCTTTCTTTGCTTCTGAACTTAGTAGAGGTAAATCTGGCTTTTTGCAAAACAACCCTAGAGCTTAGTGTTCTACTACAAAAACCCCCTTAACTTGTTAGTATTAGTTTGCGAGTACTTAAAGAGTACTCATGGCTTGTCCCTGGCTATTCCCGTGGCCAGACTATGAAGAGGAGTACCAGGATGATGGACCACCGGAAGGTTACGACAACTAGGATCATCTCCCATCGTCAGCATTGCCTATGACCCCGAAGATGGAGCTTCGCCTATGCTACCTTTATTATTACGTTATTCCGCTGCTTGAGTTGTATTAAGAACTGGATCATGAGATCTTTATTTGTGTAAAACCTTATGTATGGTTTGTAATGGATGATGTACTGTGATATCCAAATCTGTTATGTGTCGCAAAAATGGTAATCCTGGGATTGCGATGTATGGCATAACAGGCATCTGGATTAAAAATCCGGGTGTTGACAAGTTGGTATCAGAGCCATCCTGGCCATAGGAGACCCTAGTTAGATTGGACGTTTGAATCCAAAACTTAGTTTCAAAACCAAAGGAAGCAAATATTTACAAAAACTTATTCCCATTTTTATCACTTTGTTTCTTTCATAAAAATTCATGTTCCTCAAAAACTCTTGCAAAATACATAAAAATTTGACACGCTTGATCACTCTACTAACTTACTCATCCTATATTCTTATAGATGGACGTGAAGTACAGCAAGTTTTATCAGTTGGGAAATGGAGGAGACCTCATCTTTGAGCAGGATTTGGACCAGCTTTCGGAACTTCTGGAGTGTCCGCACCCCGAGTTCTCGGAGCTCAGCTCAATGACCGGGAAGGAGAAGATCGGCAGTGGCTAGTTGTTGCAAGTATCCGAGGAAAGATTGAACCTCCCACTGCCGAGGGAATTCAGTTCACCTTAAAAGAGAACAACTGGCTCGATGGACTTGCCAGGGCTATGCAGGAAGCTCTTGCCCGTTTGTGTGGGCATAGTATCAACCAGATCAAGGGTACCCGCTTTGAGTTTTGTCCAAGGCGTGATGCTATGGGACAGCCACTGGAAGCCCCATATCACCAGGAGCTGAAGACTCGGTTGGACCACCTCAGCTTCATGATGTATGATCGTCAGCAAGAACTGGACAATGCTCGTGACTACTCCAACCACAAGTCCGCCATCATTAGGACGAAGGATCAGACCATCGCCATGCTAGCAAAGGAACACAAGTCTCGTCGTCGTCAGCTTGAAAAGAAGGAGCACATCATTGCCCATCTTCGCCACCGTATCTTGGATTTTGAGGAGACCATCCATGAGAGAGACATGCAGTTGGAGGAAAGGGAGAATGTCGGAGAAGACCTTCGTGGAGACCCCTACTCCTATCTCAGCGATGATGATGATTTTCTGGAGGATCAGGCCATGGACTTCTTCACAGATGATGAGGATTTCGCCTTCATCGATGACGAAGAGGATGAGGAGGATGATGATTACACCGACTCCGAGGAGTAGTAGCACTTGAGCACTAGCATTGTGAGTTGTATTCGGTCCCACTGTATTGTAGTTTCCAGAATGGTTCTTAAAACCATCTGTTTTTCCTTTGTTGTGGTGTGTGTTGTATCGTGTGCTATGAATGAAGGAATGAAAAGCAAGTTGCAAAAAAATCTGAGTCAAACTTTAAAAACTTTTCAAAGTCCCTGAACCTTAGAAATTTCCCTCTTTTCTCATGATCTATCTCAATCTTCAGATGCCTCGCAGAGGAAGTGGTTCATCCCCGGACACGATGTTGCAGATCCTGCAAATGTTGGTTTCTGACCGCGAAGCTAAGAGAGTCGAACGTCAAGCCAACTTAGCCACCCTTCAGCAGATAGCTCAGCTGGCCCACAACAATCAAGGCCAAGGAAACCAGGACAACCATGGATCTAAGCTCAAGAATTTCCAGAACACCAACCCACATGTTTTCACTAAGTCGAAAGAGCCCTTAGACGTAGATGATTGGCTGCAAACCATGGAGAACAACCTAGAAGTCGCCAGAGTGGAAGCTAACGAGAAAGTTCTGTTCGCCACCCACTATATAGCCGGAGATGCAAGAGCATGGTGGAACAGCGTTCGTGCAATGACTGGAGGACAGATGATGACCTGGGAGGAATTCAAGGTCAAGTTCAGCAGAACCCATATGCCACCGGGTTTGATCAAGAGAATGAGAGATGAGTTTAGAGAACTGAAGCAAGGAAGGATGACCGTGGTGGAATACCGTGACAAATTCTTGTCATTAGCAAGGTATGCCCCGGATGAGATCGACACTGAAGCCAAGAAGAAAGAAAGATTCTTGAATGGTCTGCACGATGAGATGCAGACGGTGTTGGTCAATATCCCATTTGCTGATATTGAAGCCCTTGTCGACTCTGCCATTCAGATGGAAGGAAAGATCAACCAAGCCAATGAGAACCGCAAGCTCCGCATGATGCATCAGCCAGGAACCCATCATACCCCAAAGTATCGTCCCAACCTATCTCCAGGATTTGCCCCGAGAACCAACAGACCCCCGATGAACCGTCCGACCTATCCCAACCGTGGAAACCCAAGGCCCGGAGGAAATCACAACAACCCCAGCAACTCTAACAATTTCAACCATGCACCACCCAAGTTGAACAACAACAATGCTGCCGCCAACACCAACACTGCCCCGAGGACTGGAAGCAATGTTGTGCCTGTTGCAGCACAGGACAAGTCGCAAGTGACTTGTTATGACTATGGAAATAAGGGTCACTACTCCAATGAGTGCCCCAAGAAGAATGCCGTAGCCCCCAATGCAAATGCCCCAGCTCAGCAGCAGCTTCGTGTTCAGCCAGGAAGAAGGTTTGCCCCAGGGAATTCGCTCAACTGCAACGGCCGTCTTTTTCTCATGCATGCTGAAGAAGCCCAGGAAGCGCCAGATGTCGTGCTGGGTATGTTTCCTGTTAATTCAGTACTTGCTATAGTGTTGTTTGATTCTGGTGCATCGCACTCATTTTTCACCGAAGAATTTGCATGCACTAGTAAGATTCAACCAACCAAACTGAATCATGTTACGATTGTTCAAATCCCTGGTTCAACCACCAAAGCTAGGCAAATTTGCAAAGCCGTCCCTATCCGAATCCATGGCATAGATTTGCATGCTAATCTGATAGTACTCGTAACTAAAGGTTTGGATGTAGTACTAGGAATGGATTGGATGTCCAAACATAAAGGATTAATTGACTGTGCCAACAAAGCCATAACCATGACCAGTACAGCCGGAGTATCAGTCGAGCATGTATACGAAACCTTACCTTGTCAATTCAAGTGCAACAAGAGTATAGCCCAACCTACCATTGACCAAGTCCGGATAGTCTGTGAATACCCCGATGTATTTCTAGATGTTTTGCCCGGTATGCCCCCAGATCGGGATATCGAGTTTATCATTGAACTAATCCCCAGAACAGGACCCATAGCCCAGAGACCATATAGTATGAACCCGTCTGAACTAGCGGAACTAAAGAAGCAACTGGATGCCATGCTGGAAATTGGATTGATTCAACCAAGTGCGTCACCATGGAGATCACCTGTCTTGTTTGTGGATAAGAAGGATGGAGGTAACCGTTTGTGTACGGATTATCGGAAGTTGAATGATGTGACTATCGAGAACAAATACCCATTGCCCAAGATAGAAGATTTGTTTAATCAGTTGACCAGTGCCAAAGTGTTTTCTAAGATTGATCTTAGAACTGGCTATCATCAACTCAAGATTCGCGCAGAGGATATTCCCAAGACTGGCCTTACCACCAGATATGGATTATACGAGTATATTGTCATGTCTTTTGGATTAACCAATGCCCCCGCTTATTTCATGAATCTCATGAATAAGATTTTTATGGACTTCCTGGATAAGTTTGTCGTTGTTTTCATCGATGACATTCTGATTTATTCCAAATCAGAAGAAGAGCATGAGCTACACCTAAGGACCATTCTTGGAACCCTTAGAGAGCATCAGTTATATGCCAAGTTTAGCAAATGTGAATTCTGGTTACAGGAGGTAGGATTCCTCGGTCACATTGTATTAGCCGAAGGAATTGCCGTTGACCCTACCAAGGTGAAAGATGTCGAAGATTGCAATCCCCAACCACTCAAACCCAAGTTCGTGCATTTCTCGGATTGGCGGGATACTACCGCAAGTTCGTAGAAGGATTCTCGAGTATCGCCAGACCCATGACCCAATTGCTGAAGAAGGACAAAAAGTTTGAATGTACGGACAAATGTGAAGCGAGTTTCCAAGAACTCAAGAGAAGATTGATTTCAGCCCCAATCTTAATCATGCCGGATATCACGAAGCCCTTTGACGTGTATTGTGACGCATCCAAGATCGGTCTCGGATGTGTGCTAATGCAAGAAGGCAAAGTTATATCTTATCTATCCCGACAACTAAAACAACATGAGCAGAACTATCCAACCCATGACCTCGAGCTCGCAGCAGTAGTTCTAGCCCTGAAGACATGGAGGCATTACCTGATGGGAAATCGTTGTGAGATTTATTCGAATCACAAGAGCCTGAAGTATATATTCACTCAGAAGGAGTTGAATATGAGATAGAGAAGATGGATTGAGCTAATCAAGGATTACGACCTGGACATTCACTATCACCCTGGTAAAGCCAATGTGGTAGCAGATGCCCTTAGCAGATTGCCGTGCTGCTTGAACTCCATGATTTTGAAGGAGCAACCAAGTCTGCACAAAGAGATGGAAGAGTTCCGAATGGAATTAGTGAGTGAAGGATTTTTGGCTAGCTTAGAACTTCAACCCACTTTGATCAGCCAGATCAAGGATGCGCAGAAGGGAAATGCTAGTATCGAAGGAATCAAGTGTCGTATCGGTACAGGCAAAGTACCCGGATTTACCGAAGATGAAGAAGGAGTTCTGTGGTACAAAGGACGCCTTTGTGTACCAGCAGATTTTGAGCTGAAGGAAGTTATTCTGAAGGAAGCTCATGATACTCTTTATTCTATCCACCCCGGAGGAACGAAGATGTATCAAGATTTGAAAGAGAAATTTTGGTGGCATAAGATGAAGAGAGAAATCGGAAGCTATATCGCCAAGTGTGATATATGTCAGAGAGTCAAGGCAGGACATCAAAGACCCGCATGCTTGTTGCAACCATTTCAGATTCCGGAATGGAAATGGGATTCCGTTGGAATGGACTTTATCACCGGATTGCCTACTTCTAGTAGGGGAAATTACTCTATCTAGGTCATAGTGGATAGATTGTCCAAAGTCGCCCATTTCTTACCAGTCAAGACCACGTATCATAGTTCGAAGCTAGCGGAGTTATGCATTGCTAGAATCGTCAGTTTGCACGGAGTCCCCAAGAACATCGTATCTGATCGAGGAACTCAGTTTACCTCGAGATTCTGGAAGAAAGTCCAAGAAGGTTTAGGAACCCGACTAGATTTCAGCACAGCTTATCACCCTCAGACCGACGGACAAACAGAGCGAGTAAATCAAATAATCGAAGACATGTTGAGAGCATGTGTGTTAGAGTATGGATCTAAATGGGAAGACTGTCCGTCGTTCGCAGAATTTTCATACAACAACAGTTATCAAGCTAGTTTGTAAATGGCCCCGTTTGAATTCATGTATGGAAGGAAGTGTCGCACCCCTTTTAACTGGTCGGAAGTAGGAGAGAGTCAGATTTTCGGACCCGACATCCTACGAGAAGAAGAAGAGAAAGTTCACAAGATTCGTGAGCACCTCAAGACAGCCCAGTCAAGACAGAAGAGTTACACCGACAAGAGACGTCGAGGCCTCGCCTTCAACGTTGGAGAATTTGTGTATCTGAAAGTGTCGCCATTGAAAGGAATGCAGCGTTTCCAACTAAAAGGAAAGTTAGCCCCCAGATATATCGGCCCCTTCAATATTCTGAACCGTCGAGGAGAAGTGTCGTATCAATTGGAACTGCCAGAAGAAATGTCAGCCATGCACAATGTGTTCCATATCTCATTACTTCGCAAGTGTCTCGAAGTTCTGGAGAAGACTGAAGTGTTCAAGAAGATTGATCACCGGACCATAGAAATCAACGATGACCTGACCTATCCTGAAGTACCCATCCGTATTTTGGAACAAGCTTTCAGAACTACCAGAACCCGAAGCATCAAGTTTCTCAAGATTCAATGGAGCAACCACACAGAAGAAGAAGCTACATGGGAGCGTGAAGATCACATCAGGACGGAGTTTCCCGATCTCTTCAAATCCTAGGTAATCTTTGCCGTCCTTTTTCAACTCTTGGGACGAGATTTTGTTTAAGGGGGGAAGGTTTGTAACATCCCAAAAATATTAAACTTGGAGCATCAAACTCTAATCATCAAAATTAGGGTTAACAAAAACTTTTCCAACTAAAAATATGAAAGCATTCATATGTGTGTGTATTCAAAATTTGGATTCTTTTGAATTGCCATGGTTCTGTGTTTCTTTGCTTGTAAAAGGATTCTTAGGTGAATAAACATCATCTAAACAATCCCCAAACTTTTCCCAAAGACAAACAACTCAAATTAAACAAATGAAGTGAATGGTCATTTTTGCCAAATTAACTCTCATGCCTACTTTGGCTATCTCTAGTTTTCAAAACTCAACAGAAACCTTTGTGGATCTTTGCACCCCTTGTTAGTACTCATAATAAGGTACCAAGGCCCACTTTGTGATCATCCAAAAACATTCAAATACTAAGTTTAAATGATAGTGTAAAATTGAATCTATCTCATATGTGAAGATCCCACTATTTCAAAAACCACTCAAACAAGCTCAATTTTCAAAACCCAAGCACCCACAGAATCCTCAACACATGCCTAGCACACCCACCAAAAATCTTTTCAAAATTCAAAAGTAAGTTTCTTGCCGCCATTTCATCAAACACCTTGCAGATTCAAATCAAACAAACAACAAACACTATTTTGAGCAGTGATTTGGCCAACCTTGTCTCCTCTCTAGCTCACAGCAAACATCTAGTAGATCATCTAGCTTAATTGTAAACCTCTAGCACCACTGTGAGATTGCCTTGCCATCAATGGTGAGCAGGCCGAGCCTCACCATGCCATCGCATTGTCGCTGGCCAGCTAGCAGCAACCCTAGCCTTGCCAACCTTTTCTGGGAGGTAGCCAGCACCTCACCGCTTCTCACTGTCCCCTCCCCAAGCCAGTGCATGCCGTGGACCACCAGGAATGCCACGCGCCCAATGCCACTTAGACATGCTGAGCCCGCCCCAGAGCACCGCACCCGACATGCGTGCACACGCCGCCCCTCGACCGCAGCCCGTGCCCACCGCTTCGCCATGATCCCAGGAACACGTCAGACACTACCGTTCGCCGCCCCGTGCCTCACAGCCACCGCTCGCCGTCGAAGACGCCTCCTCTGCCGCGCAGAGCACCGCACGTTCCCGACCAATTACCACCGCCCCTAAGCGTGCATTCAAGTCCTAGAGCACCGCCAGGAGACCGCGCGTCGATCGCCAACCTCAACCATGCCTCTAGCCGCACGTAGCCATGTCGCCACCATCGCCTGCCCATCCCTCTCGGTCTCGTCGTCGAGCCTATAAAGGAGGCGACCCCCAGCCGATTGAAGCACACCATTCCACTCCCCTCACCTCACTGATCATTCCACCCTCTAGCCGGAGCACGAGGAGCAGCAGCTCACCAGAATTGCGCTGGAGCAGGCCGCCTCTAGAGAAGAAGGGAGCCGTTGATTTCGACCATGCCCGGAGCTGCCTCGACCATCCCTGAGCTCGTCGTCGACCACTCGTTCGTTTGCCCGCCTCACCGTCGTCGCTGGAGCCCTGGTATGCCCCCTATCCACCCCCACTGAGCCGCTAGGGTTCGAGCTCGCCGGTGACATGTTCATCGTTGACGACGATCCCTAGTCGTCGATCTTCCTTCTAATCCAACGAACCACACAGCCTCGTACCGCTTCGCTTGTTATGAGCCACTGACTGGTGGAACCCCCCTGTCAGCTGAGCCCTGCGCTGCAAAGTGACACTAGGCCGGCCCATTAACCTTTCCCGCGCAGCCCAACCGTTTGAATTTAGTTTTTTCTATTTTAATTCAAACTCAGTTCTATTCCTAGATTCAAAAATCAACCCAGCTCGATTCATTGAACCAAATTGCATGAAACCAATTTTGTTAGAAAGGTACTGAAATGCTTAATCCTAGCCCATTGGATTCAAATCATTTGGATATGTAGATCACCCTTGGTAAAAATAAAAAGTCAGAAGCTTTTCTGTAGTCAAACATTTTTCAAATTCAACCATAATAGCTTTTGAGTTGATTCCAACTCTCAAAAATCACATTTGATCATACCTTTCATAATATATAAAAACATATGGGTTTACTTATAGAAATAATGTTCAAGTAATAAAAGAATGCCACATAGGCATTTCTAGTCACTTTAATTATTTAAAATAAAAAGGTTAAACCTTATTAAATTGTGACACCACTTTAAATCACATTCCCATGTACTTAAATATGTGGCGATGACATGTGTCAACATGATCCCATGTTTAAGTTGGAGAATATTAAATCTTAAGTAGTTTTTCAATGAGTAGAAATTACTTTTCTAAAAATAAAATAAATAAGACAAAAGCTTTAATCTTGTAAGGTTAGTGATGATGCTAGATCATATATAGTACACCTTTGTGTGATGATTGAAAATAGTTAAGTATTGTTTGGTGATTGTGTACCTCGTATTTATTTATAGACGCTAGTACCGACCAAGGATACGAGGAGGAAGGGGCATACTACGAAGAAGAAGCCGAGGAGAACTTCAACCACTGCTCTGCACAAGGCAAGATAACACTTGCAATTATGAAAGTTAGATAACCTATGCATTGCACTAAGCATGCTTGGTTGGACACATTTGATGATACCCAATCCTAGTTTTACTTGCAAGCTTTATACTTTATTTCTTTATCAAAGCTTTCTCTTAAACTTTAATTAAGTGACTTGTAGATTCTAGGAAGATAATGGAAGGTTGCATAAAGAGCATTAAATTTGTCCTAAGCTAGATAATCTTGATGTCATCCTAAGGCATGAGATTGAACTTAATTAATCTCCACTTGTTTACCACCCCTCATTAGTACTTACCCCACTTGTAGATGCTAGTGCTAAGCATAAAACTTGATCAACTACAGATGGGAATACTTGGAGAAAATGGTTATGAAAACCTTGGAATGATGAGTTATTCTACTGAAATGTTTTGACATGTGTTTTCGAACACCAGATGATTTTGATGATGAAAATGTTGAGGCATGAGCCTTGCCCCTTTATAAAACTGATGGTTGTCTAGATGCGATACCATTCCAATTTTACCGTACAACCACAATACCCGAAAATTGGGTAGGGCTTGACTGGAAATTTATATACCTTAGTATGGGTTCCCTCACGGCTAAGGTCTGAGCTGAGGCTACCTTGTGAAGATTGTCCACCTATGCAGTACCCAAGATAACAGTTGGTCATGGTTGGGAGGCCACACTCACATGAGAGGTGCCTATACTTGGGCATGTAATTGAAAGGTTAGGATTGATTATCCGCATACTGAGTATGGTGAATTCAGGATTTGTTCCTGACGGATGTATCGAATGTTGTGGTGAAAGTGTACAATCTCTGCAGAGTGATAAACTATTCGAATAGCTGCGTTCGCGGTTATGGACAGTTGGAATGGCCATACTGTTCTCCTGTCAGATGTTTTTCAAATGACTTGTGAAATAAATTGAGATTTTGACTTGACCACAACAGAGTTGTGATATGAAATTCAAGTTCCCACTTAGGTGTTATAAAATTTCAACTAGCTTTCTTTGCTTCTGAACTTAGTAGAGGTAAATTTGGATTTTTGCAAAACAACCCTAGAGCTTAGTGTTCTACTACAAAAAACCCCTTAACTTGTTAGTATTAGTTTGCGAGTACTTAAAGAGTACTCATGGCTTGTCCCTGGCTATTCCCGTGGCCAGACTATGAAGAGGAGTACCAGGATGATGGACCACCGGAAGGTTACGACAACTAGGATCATCTCCCATCGTCAGCATTGCTTGTGACCCCGAAGATGGAGCTTTGCCTACGCTACCTTTATTATTACGTTATTCCGCTGCTTGAGTTGTATTAAGAACTGGATCATGATATCCTTATTTGTGTAAAACCTTATGTATGGTTTGTAATGGATGATGTACTGTGATATCCAAATCTGTTATGTCTTGCAAAAATGATAATCCTGGGATTGCGATGTATGGCATAACAAGCATCCGGGATTAAAAATCCGGGTGTTGACACTAAGAGAGCTTGGAAATACAATAGGGAAAAAGGCGTTCTCGGGGAGTGGTGGATACAGCGCTAGCAATTTAGATAGAGTAATCAAGATTATCATAACAAATATTCTCATCACATGTATGTATGTGGGAGGAGCTCCAAATATGGGCGAATAGGCAGCAACCATTGCACACATAATCTGTCATAACCATAGCTGGTAGGTAAATGACATCAATTGTATTATCTCGCTATTAAGAGATTTCTCCTATGGCATGGACATGGCTTAATGAGTTCTCCTTGCTTTCCCAAGTTAGTACGTAAGGAATGACAACAGCTTTATAGTCACAATAAGTGCGACCATCCCTCCATCTACCAACAAGTAATCCCCTTCATCAAGTCCCCATAAGAGGAAAATATTAAAGAGGAGCACAACTCTTAACATCAAGATGAAGACAATTAACACATGCACATAATGATGCATAACATAATAATCTCTATCTGTTGGAGATATGCCCTAGAGGCAATAATAAATATAGTTATTATTATATCTTTGTGTTTATGATAAATGTTTACATTCATGCTATAATAGTATTAACAAGGAAACATTAATACTTGTGTGATTTGTAAACTTAATTTGAAGTCCCTAGTAAAGCCTCTATATAATACTAGCTTGTTGGTTAATAGATGATTGTGGTTTCCCTATCATGAACATTGAGATGTTATTAACAACAAGATCATATTGTTAGGAGAATGATATGATGGACATACTCCTATAGATAAGCGTAGCATAAAGATCAAGTCATTTTAATAGTTCAATTGCTATATGCTTTCTGATACATAGTAATCTAATTCCTTCGACCATGAGATCATGCATATCACCTTTACCGGATGGATGCTTTGATGACATCAAACACCACACCGTAACTGGGTGGATATAAAGGTGGCATTGAGTGTTCGGAAAGTATTGGTTGAAACACATGGATCAAGAATGGGATTTGTCCATCCATATGACGGATAGATATACTCTGGGCCCTCTCGGTGAAATGTCATCCAACTAGCTTGCAAGCATGTGACTGTCTCACAAGGGATCACATATCACGGGAACGAGAAAAGAGTACTTATCGGTAACGAGGTTGAACTAGGTATGCAGAGATACCGACGATCATAACCTCGGATAAGTAAACTATCGTGAGACAAAGGGAAATTGATATCGTATGTAAGTGGTTCATTCGATCGCAAAGTAATCGTTGAAATATGTGGGAGCCATATGAATTTCCAGATTCCTCTATTGGTTATTGTTCGGAGAAGTGTCTCGATCATGTCCGCATAATTCACGAACCGTAGGGAGACACACTTAAGGATTCGACGTTGTTTGAGTAGTTATGGAACGATGAGAAAGAGACCGAATGTTGTTCAGAGTCTCGAATGGGATTCGGGATATCACGAGGAGATCCGGAATGGTCCAGAGAATAAGATTCATATAAGGAAAGTCCCGTTTCGGAGTTGGGGAGTGGTTCCGGTGTTTTCATCGGGAATGTTCTAGAATGTCCCGGAATGTCCGGCACTCCGGAGGGGGAGGGTACATGAATGTGTTGTATCAAGTTGGTATGATTGCATCATGTACTAAGTGTTATCGCTGAACCAAATAAAGGATTAATTCAAATCCTAGTTTGAAAAGTCAAACAGCTAGTTTGAAAAGTCAAACGGCTAAATTTGGAAAGAGGAAAAGAGGAGTGGGAAACCGAGTTAGGGAGGAGTTCCCTCCTCCAACCGGCGGCACCCACCCAAGCCGAGTTGGGGAGGGACTCCTCTCCCTCCTCTTGGCCGGCCGGCCCCCTCCACCTATATAAGGAGGGGCAGGGCTCCCCTCCTTGATGCACAAGATCCTCTCCTCCAAACCCTAGCCCCAAGCCGCCGCCGCCTCCATAGCCGCCGCCGGCCCTAGGGCAAACCCTAGCCGCCGTCTAGCTAATCCCTAGCTGCCGGCTTGCCCCCTCCTTGGTGTGTCTAAACCCTAGAACACCGAGGGACTCTCTCATACTCCACCATACTCGCTCCGGCTTAAGGCGAAGCCCTGCGAGATCTCCCCTCTACTTCCGGTACCACGCCGTTGTGCTGCCGGAATCGTGAGGAGAGTGCTACAACCTCCGCTGCCTGCTGGAACAAGGGAGAGGAAGGTCTTCGTCGAGTACCGAACATGTGACCGACTGTGGGAGCGCTGCCGGAACGCAGCGCCGGAAGGATCGTCTACGCGATCTTGAGATCGGGAAGAGTACGACTACATCACCCACGAGAATCCGCTCTCGTTAAACACTTTGGAATCTTCGAGGGTGAGTTATTCCATCGACTCGTTGCTACAATCTAGTAGATAGATCTTGGCTTGTTTGTTTGTATGCGGTAGAAAATTTTTGTTTTCCATGCTACGAAACCCTACAGTGATATCAGAGTCGTGTCTATATGTAGATCTATTGCACGAGTAGAACACAATGGTCATTATGGGCGTTGATGCTTTTATTGTCGATTGCTTCTTGTGTACTTTGCATCTTGCGGGATGTTGGGATGAAGCGGCCCGGGCTAACCTTACATGACATCGTTCATGAGACCTGCTCCACGCTTGACATGCAACTTGTATTGCATAAGTGGCTTTGCGGGTGCCTGTTTCTCCTAGCATAGTTAAGATCCAATTTACAACGGGTGATTAACAATACTAGTATCAATGTTGTGGTTCATGTTCGTAAGTTAGAACGACACTTATTGAAAGCCCCAAACCACGTAAAACATGCAAAGAAAGTAGAGGCGTCTAACTTTGTTTTGCAGGGGTGTGCTGTGATGTGATATGGCCATGATTGTGATTATATTTTGATGTATGCAATGTTCCTTATTGTAAGTTGGCAACCGGCAGGAGCCATATGGTTGTCTTTAATTTATGTTAAGACCCGCGTGTCTATTCAAAGTAGTTGTAATAGTTGAATCCGGTGGACGACAACCATGGAGAAGCGTCATTGACCTTGATGCAATGCCGATGATGATGGAGATCATGTTCGTTCTAGAAGATGGAGATCGGAAGCACAAAGAAGAAAGGCCATATCATATCACATATTTTGAATTGCATGTGATGTTAATCCTTTATGCATCTTGTATTGCTTAGTAGACGACGGTAGCATTATAAGATGATCCCTCATGCACATAAATTTCAAGTCATAAAGTGTTCACCCTTAGTTAGCACCGTTGCTAAAGCTTGTTGTTTCGAAGCACCACGTGATGATCGGGTGTGTTAGATTCTGCAAGTGCATACAACGTGAGCAAGCCAGATTTGCTCATGCGGAATCTAAGGTTTGAGCTTGATGAGCCTAGCATGTACAGACATGGTCTCGGAACACGGATCACTGAAAGGTAAAACATGAATCATATAGTAGATATGATGAACATGTCGATTGTTCGCCATTGAAACTATATCAACTCTCGTGATGATCGGTGTTGATGTGGTGGATTTGGTTCGTGTGATCACTAAAACAATGTGGGGGATATTGTTTTGAGTGGGAGTTCACCTAGATTAATTTTATTATTAATTTAACTCAATTTGTCATAAACTTAGTCTAAACTATTGCAAATATGTTGTAGATCAATGGCAGCCCCTACCATCAATTTTAATGCATTCCTAGAGAAAGAAAAGTTGAAAAACAATGGAAGCAACTTCGCGGATTGGTTCCGCAATTTGAGGATTGTCCTCACAGCTGGTAATTTGACCTATGTGCTGGATGCACCGCTGGGTGACCCACCTGCAGCTGATGCCGCCGATGAAGTAAAGAATGTTTACCTCACTCGGAAGACTCAGTACTCCACAGTTCAGTGTGCTATCTTGTATGGTTTAGAATCAGAGCTTTAGAAAAGGTTTGAGAAATCAGACCCATATGATATTGTCGAGGATCTCAAATTGATCTTTGAGACTCATGCGGCAATTGAAAGCTATGAGGCTTCTGAAAAGTTCTTTAACTGCAAGATGGAAGAGGGCAGCTCCGTCAGCGAGCATGTGCTTAAGATGTCTGGGCACGCAAACAAACTTCAAAGCTTGGGTATAGTGATTCCCAATGCTTTGGGGATTTACCGTGTCCTCCAATCACTGCCACCAAGTTACAAGAACTTTGTGATGAACTACAATATGCAAAACATGAACAAGACGTTGCCAGAACTCTTTGCCATGTTGAAATCTGCAGAAGTGGAGATCAAGAAAGAGCACCAAGTGTTGTTGGTCAATAAGACCACCAAATTCAAGAAAGTCAAGTCCAAGCAGAAGGGACACTTCAAGAAGGGTGGTAAGAAAGTTACCACACCGACGAAGAAAACCACGGCTGGACCTAAGCCTGATACTGAGTGCTTTTACTGCAAGGGAGAAGGTCACTGGAAGCGGAATTGCCCAAAGTACTTGGCGGATTTGAAGAACGGCAACATCAAGAAGAAAGGTATATCTGATATACATGTTATTGATGTGTATCTCACTAGTACTCGTAGTAGTGCCTGGGTATTTGATACTGGTTCGGTTGCTCATATTTGTAACTCGAAACAGGTGCTGCAGAATAAACGGAAGCTAGCAAAGAACAAGGTGACGATGCGCGTTGGAAACGGATCAAAGGTTGATGTGATCGCGGTCGGCACGCTACCCCTTCATCTACCATCGGGATTAGTTTTATACTTAAATAATTGTTATTTGGTGCCTGCGTTAAGCATGAACATTATATCGGGATCTTGTTTATTGCGAGACGGTTACTTGTTTAAGTCCGAGAATAATGGTTGTTCGATTTATATGAGTAATATGTTTTATGCACATGCACCTTTGATAGATGGTCTATTCTTATTGAATCTCGATAGTGGAAATACACATATTAATAACATTGAGGCTAAACGTTTGAAATCGAGCGATAACTCGACCTATATGTGGCACTGTCGTCTTGGTCACATTGGAGTGAAGCGTATGAAGAAACTCCATTCCGATGAACTTCTTGAATCACTTGATTTCGAATCACTTGAAAGATGCGAAGCATGTCTGATGGGTAAAATGACTAAGACTCCATTTTCTGGTATGATGGAGCGAGCTACGGACTTGTTGGAAATCATACATACCGATGTGTGTGGTCCAATGAGTGTAGCATCGTGTGGTGGTTATCGTTATGTTCTTACCTTCACGGATGACTTGAGTAGATATGGGTATATCTATTTCATGAAACATAAGTCCGAAACATTCGAGAAATTTAAGGAATTTCAAAGTGAGGTAGAGAATCAACATAACAAGAAGATTAAATTTCTACGTTCTGATCGTGGAGGTGAATATCTAAGTTACAAGTTTGGCGAGCATTTGAAGAAATGTGGAATACTTTCGCAGTTGACACCGCCGAGAACACCACAGCGTAATGGTGTGTCCGAATGTCGTAATCGAACTCTCTTAGATATGGTTCGTTCTATGATGTCACTTACAGATTTACCGCTATCATTTTGGGGTTATGCATTAGAAACAGCCGCATTCACTTTAAATAGGGCACCGTCTAAATCCGTTGAAACGACACCGTATGAATTATGGTTTGGGAAGAAACCTAGATTGTCGTTCCTTAAAGTTTGGGGGTGCGAAGCCTATGTAAAGAAGTTACAGCCGGACAAGCTTGAACCCAAAGCGGAAAAATGCGTCTTCATAGGATACCCGAAGGAAACTATTGGGTATACCTTCTATCATAGATCCGAAGGCAAAATCTTCGTTGCCAAGAATGGATCCTTTCTAGAGAAGGAATTTCTCTCGAAAGAAGTGACTGGAAGGAAAGTAGAACTCGACGAGGTTGTCGAACCTTCTCTCGAAATTGCGAGTAGCGCAGCGCCAGAAGAAGTTCCTGTGGTGCCTGCACCAATAAGAGAGGAAGCTAATGATAATGATCATGAAACTTCGGTTGAAGTTGCTACAGAACCTCGCAGGTCAACGAGAACTCGTACCACTCCAGATTGGTATGATCCCGTTATGAGTGTCATGTTGGTGGACAACACCGATGACCCTGAGACATATGAGGAAGAGATGATGAGCCCAGATTCCAATAAATGGCATGAAGCCATGAAATCCGAGATTGGATCCATGTACGAAAACCAAGTATGGACTTTGGTGGACTTACCGAATGGCCGGAAGGCTGTCGAGAACAAATGGATCTTCAAGAAGAAAACATATGTTGATGGTAATGTTACTGTCTATAAAGCTCGACTTGTCGCAAAAGGGTTTCGACAAATTCAAGGAGTTGACTACGATGAGACTATCTCACCAGTAGCGAAGCTAAAGTCTGTGAGGATTATGTTAGCAATCGCTGCATATTACGATTATGAGATATGGCAGATGGATGTCAAAACAGCATTCCTCAATGGAGACATTGATGAAGAGTTGTATATGATGCAACCCAAAGGTTTTGTTGATCCTAAAGATGCTAACAAGGTATGCAAACTTCAACGGTCCATCTATGGATTGAAGCAAGCATCCCGAAGTTGGAATCAACGTTTTGATAAGGTGATCAAAAGTTTTGGTTTTATACAAACTTATGGAGAAGCTTGTATTTACAAGAAAGTGAGTGGGAGCTCTGTGGCATTCTTAATACTATATGTAGATGACATATTGTTGATTGGGAATGATGTAGACCTTCTTAATAGTGTCAAAGAATATTTGAATAATAGTTTTTCAATGAAGGATCTTGGCGAAGCAGCTTACATATTAGGCATAAAGATTTATAGAGATAGATCGAAACGCCAAATATCATTATCACAAAGTACATATTTGGACAAAGTTCTAAAGAGGTTTGGAATGGAAGATAGCAAGAAAGGGTTCTTGCCCATGTTGCCCAATACGACCTTGAGTAAAACTCAAAGTCCGACATCGGCAGAAGATAGAGAAAGGATGAGTAAGACTCCCTATGCCTCAGCCATAGGATCTCTAATGTATGCCATGCTATGTACTAGACCCGACATTGCATATGTTGTTAGTTTAACTAGCAGATATCAAAGTGATCCAGGAGTGGATCATTGGACAGCGGTCAAAAACATCCTTAAGTACTTGAGAAGAACTAAGGATATGGTTCTTTCTTATGGAGGTGATGAACAGCTCGTTGTTAATGGTTACACCGATGCTAGTTGGAACACCGATCCGGATGATTCTAAATCACAATCTGGATACGTATTTATTTTGAATGGTGCAACAGTTAGCTGGAGGAGTGCAAAGCAAAGCATTGTGGCGAGATCTTCAACTGAATCGGAATACATGGCTGCTTCGGAGGCTTCACAAGAAGCGATATGGATGAAAGAGTTCATTACAGAGTTGGGTGTGGTTCCTAGTGCGCTGGACCCAATGTCTATCTACTGTGATAACATGGACGCCATAGCCAATGCACAAGAACCAAGGTCACACAAGAAGCTGAAGCACATCAAGCTACGTTTCCACGCTATTCGAGAACATATCCAAGATGGGGATATAAAGATTTGCAAAGTACACACAGATCTGAATGTGGCGGATCCGTTGACTAAACCTCTCCCGAGGGCAAAACATGACCAGCACCAAACTGCCATGGGTGTTCGGTATATTACCATGTAATCTAGATTAGATGACTCTAGTGCAAGTGGGAGACTGTTGGAGATATGCCCTAGAGGCAATAATAAATATAGTTATTATTATATCTTTGTGTTTATGATAAATGTTTACATTCATGCTATAATAGTATTAACAAGGAAACATTAATACTTGTGTGATTTGTAAACTTAATTTGAAGTCCCTAGTAAAGCCTCTATATAATACTAGCTTGTTGGTTAATAGATGATTGTGGTTTCCCTATCATGGACATTGAGATGTTATTAACAACAAGATCATATTGTTAGGAGAATGATATGATGGACATACTCCTATAGATAAGCGTAGCATAAAGATCAAGTCATTTTAATAGTTCAATTGCTATATGCTTTCTGATACATAGTAATCTAATTCCTTCGACCATGAGATCATGCATATCACCTTTACCGGATGGATGCTTTGATGACATCAAACACCACACCGTAACTGGGTGGCTATAAAGGTGGCATTGAGTGTTCGGAAAGTATTGGTTGAAACACATGGATCAAGAGTGGGATTTGTCCATCCATATGACGGATAGATATACTCTAGGCCCTCTCGGTGAAATGTCATCCAATTAGCTTGCAAGCATGTGACTGGCTCACAAGGGATCACATATCACGGGAACGAGAAAAGAGTACTTATCGGTAACGAGGTTGAACTAGGTATGCAGAGATACCGACGATCATAACCTCGGATAAGTAAACTATCGTGAGACAAAGGGAAATTGATATCGTATGTAAGTGGTTCATTCGATCGCAAAGTAATCGTTGAAATATGTGGGAGCCATATGAATTTCCAGATTCCTCTATTGGTTATTGTTCGGATAAGTGTCTCGATCATGTCCGCATAATTCACGAACCGTAGGGAGACACACTTAAGGATTCGACATTGTTTGAGTAGTTATGGAATGATGAGAAAGATACCGAATGTTGTTCGGAGTCTCGAATGGGATTCGGTATATCACGAGGAGATCCGGAATGGTCCGGAGAATAAGATTCATATAAGGAAAGTCCCGTTTCGGAGTTGGGGAATGGTTCCGGTGTTTTCATCGGGAATGTTCTAGAATGTTCCGGAATGTCCGGCACTCCGGAGGGGGAGGGTACATGAATGTGTTGTATCAAGTTGGTATGATTGCATCATGTACTAAGTGTCATCGCTGAACCAAATAAAGGATTAATTCAAATCCTAGTTTGAAAAGTCAAACAGCTAGTTTGAAAAGTCAAACGGCTAAATTTGGAAAGAGGAAAAGAGGAGGAGTGGGAAACCGAGTTGGGGAGGAGTTCCCTCCTCCAACCGGCGGTGCCCACCCAAGCCGAGTTGGGGAGGGACTCCTCTCCCTCCCCTTGGCCGGCCGGCCCCCTCCACCTATATAAGGAGGGGCAGGGCTCCCCTCCTTGATACACAAGATCCTCTCCTCCAAACCCTAGCCCCAAGCCGCCGCCGGCCCTAGGGCAAACCCTAGCCGCCGTCTAGCTAATCCCTAGCCGCTGGCTTGCCCCCTCCTTGGTGTGTCTAAACCCTAGAACACCGAGGGACTCTCTCATACTCCACCATACTCGCTCCGGCTTAAGGCGAAGCCCTGCGAGATCTCCCCTCTACTTTCGGTACCACGCCGTTGTGCTGCCGGAATCGCGAGGAGAGTGCTACAACCTCCGATGCCTGCTGGAACAAGGGAGAGGAAGGTCTTCGTCGAGTACCGAACGTATGACCGACTGCAGGAGCGCTGCCGGAACGCAGCGCCGGAAGGATCGTCTACGCGATCTTGAGATCGGGAAGAGTACGACTACATCACCCACGAGAATCCGCTCTCATTAAACACTTTGGAATCTTCGAGGGTGAGTTATTCCATCGACTCGTTGCTACAATCTAGTAGATATATCTTGGCTTGTTTGTTTGTATGCGGTAGAAATTTTTTGTTTTCCATGCTACGAAACCCTACAGATCTGCTTAGGGCGAAGATGGATCCCTAGGGCAAGTTACCCCTCTAGATCCCTTCCAGAGGTGAGGTTTTCAGCGATTTATAGGTGTTTTTTATGTCGTATCTATGATCTAGTTGCACGAGGTGAAACTATTTGAGGAGGCGGTGGAGGCGCCAACTATACAACGGGAACTATAAGGCTGGAAAAAGTATTCCCGCCATATAGTTGGTCATTAAACCTTCTATGTCCTCCAATCGCTTCGGGTTTTTTCTGGTATTATTGATATTTCCCAAATTAGCGATTTATGTTGTTTTTGACTCCTTTTCGCTCCAATACAACTGGTCCAAGAATTGTGTCCATCATATCCATCATCTGTCCTGATCCTGGTGAGAATAGACATAAAAGATGCGCGCGAGCCCCATAAAATACTAAGATCCTACATCTGCAGTGCAAAATACTAATATAAAACAGATGCAAATACGCACTCATAAATAGATTGAGGTGCTAATATGGTTGTTCCAGATGTACATATATGAGATATTCAATGAGTTTAATATGGAAACAACAAGAAAGGTTCTTGCCGCATAGAAAATATTGAATCAAGATTAAAGTGCTTTGACACTTGGTGAAGTGAAACAAGATTCAGGTGTTTTGACACTTGGCGAGTGAAATTACATGAATGTTTTGATCAATCGTACCGTGATATGTACACATCCAGATATGTCATATGCTCTAAATGTTATGAGAATATACCAGAATGAATCATAAGATGATCATTGGACGATAGTAAGGATACTCTTATGATCTTTGGAAGAACTAAGAATATGTTATTTATGTAGAGGTGACAAATAGATAGATAGTTCACTATAAAGTGTTACAATGATACTAGTTTTGTCACAAGATACAAATTAAGTTTATCTCAATTTAAACTACGGGTGGCACAATGTAACAGAAATGAGTTTCCATGATGGATATGGATGAGTTGCAAAGTTAAGACATTGTGACGGATACTACAACAAAAGGCTAAGTATATAACTGCTATTGTAGCAACAAAAGAGGGCATTTCTGTCAATTGGTTTGTTATAAAACTAGGTGTGGTTCACAACAGACTAACACTATGAAGATATATTATACGAAAATAGTATCAACGTGATTTAACCCCAAAGAACTAAAGGTCTCACCAAGGGACTAAATTTATACAATGCCATCTCATTAGAGAATGAGTGATGCGTAGAGACACAAAGACATGCAAATACACACACGGACCTTAAAGTGTCAGATCCAGATATTGTGTTTACTACTAGCAAACACGTATATACAACACCAGAAAACCATAGGTGTTGAATGCGCAAGTTTTTCAAAATAGATTATTGACTCTAGTGTAAGTGAGAGACTGAAGGGAATATGCCCGAGATGCAATAATAAAGTGGTTATTATCTTCTTCCTTGTTTATGATAAATGTTTATTTCTCATGCTATAATTGTGTTAATTGGAAAAGTTAATACATGTGTGATTAATAAATAAAGAGTTTCTAGCTATGCCTCTCATATAAACTAGCTCGTTGATTAACAAGATGATCAAGGTTCCCTGATCATGGACATTGGATGTTGTTAATAACAAGGTCATAACATTGGTAGAATAATGTGATGAAAACATTCATCCGAAGTATAGTATTATGATCAAAGTCATTATGTTTAAATTACTATAACATCATACAAAGTAAGTTTAGTCCTTAGACCATGAGATCATGGCAATCACCAACACCGGAAGAGTAGCTTGATAACATCAAACTTCACACTGTAATAGGCTGACTATAAAGGTGGGTTTAGATACTCTGATAGTGTTATGTAGAGGCTCATGGATTAAGAGTGGGATTTGTCCATCCTGATGAGAGATAGATATACTTTGGACCATTTCGGTGATATCACATTGACATAGATTACAAGCAAGTGATAAGATCACTAGAATGTTATATCACGGGAACGAGAAAAGAGTACACGTCAGTAACGATATCAAACTAGGTATGGATATACCGATGCTCAAATCTCGGACATGTAATATATCGCAAGACAAAGGGATTTATTTACAACGTTAAAGGTTCACATGATCACAAGAGTCATCGTTGAATGTGTGGGAATTAGTACGGATCTCTAGGTCCCGCTGCTGATTATTGATCGGAGAGGGGTCTCGATCATGTATGCACTATCCGCGAACCGTAGGGTGACACACTTAAGGTATTCCGACACCATTTGGAGCAAATAAGATACCGGCGAAATAATATCAAAGCGCTGGAATTATTCAATGGACACCAGAATTGTTTTGGGTGAAATTGCCGAAATTGGTTCTGCATGTGATATTGAAATATTGCAAGGGTTTTATATGAATGTTTGTTAATTAAAGTAATTCAAAAATTCTAAATAAAATAGTTTTATTAATTGTGAGATACATTAATTTTGGTAGAAAATTAATGCATGTGAGTGGACATGTGAGTGGAGGTGTGTTTATGTGAGTGAGAGCTCCACCCACATGAATGAGGAAGAGGTAGGGGCACCCACCATGGCCACCACGCCATGGCCTTGGGGCTTCCCTCCTCACTTATAGAAGGCACCCCCTCCCTCCATCTCACTCACACCTCGTGAAGGATATTATCTCCCCCTTTAGAATATTCCCCATGGCCCTGTACTAGCGAGGTACATGTTCCCACTCGTTTTTTTGGAAGGATTTGCTACTTCCGTTGCTTCGCTAGAGCGGGGACTGCGGATGCACCACTTCTTTGCGGTGTTGGACTTGCTGGTGCTGGACCTGCTGGAATTCATCACGATCTTGAGATCGATAAGTGAACGACTACATCATCCACGAGAACCAATCTCGTAACGCTTTGTCGGTCTTAGAGGGTCAATTCTCTATGGATGTATATCCACCTGTTGCTTGTATCTAGATGGATAGATCTTGGTGCTTAGTTGCTCATATCGTAGGATTTTTTGTTTTCTATGCTGCAAACCCAACAGGTGGAACATCTCCACCGCAATACACCCATTTCTTCTATCCTAGAGGGGTTCACACTCACGGACTACATCAACATGTGTCACGCTTTGTTGATGCTGGCACGATGGGCAGAGCATGGCTAGGCGGTGGGTGACCCGACACCCTAGCTCCTGCTTTTCCAGCAAGAGCGGGAAGAGGAGCTCGCCCACCTCTTCGGCCCCTACTTGAATGGTTCCACTGCTTGGGATAGTGCACATGGAGGCACAAGCGCGATGTCGACAAGACACTTCGCTAGTACGACTACCGCCCACCTCCTCAACACCATCTTCCAGGCACACCTTTCTTCTTCGTGGGACCCTAGCGCTCGCCATCGCGCTCGATGTTGTACCCTGCTCCTTGCTATACCGGTGACATCGTCATCGGCGAACCGGGTTCATAGGGGTGAGGTGGGGAGGGAGGGGTTCCTCATTAATGTGGCTTCACCCAAAGCTTGAGAAGAAACTGTCACCACTGCACGCCCACCTGACTCTCCGACGTCTGAAGCAGGAGTGGCAGCTGTCACTACCGCGAGGCCACCTGTCTCTCCGGCAGCCAAAGCAGGAGAGGCCACCGTCTCCCAAGAAGGACAAGGCGTGATGGGAGATGGAACTGGAGATCCATGCGGCCTACATGGACTCTAATAGCCATGTCGACGCTTTGGGAGAAGGGGCACTCATTCCGGCCTCCCATAACACCATCCCACTATCCACCGGCGCGTGGTGGTCCGCGGAGGACGGAGGCAACATCATCGACCTCGCCATCACGCCAGATATGGTAAAAGCGTCGTTGTCCCCGACGTCAGCGGTTGCGCCCAAGCCGTAGCTGGAGGACGACAATTTGGATGAGGTGTGGGATGACGACGACGATGACGATGGAGGCGAGGACGGCGACCTCGACTTCAGCGTCTTCGACAACCAGTAGATTAGGGTTTAGTTCAAATACCGTCTATTTGGTTTACTTTTGGTGAACACTATGCAAATTATGTACATTTTTGAATGAATCATCTTTAGTTTTATTGGTCGACTGTATTGGGTCGTTATGGGAAGACTCTCACATTATTTAGGGTGCCATTGCCGACGCCCCTCATAACGGTGTGCTGTAGCTCATGCCGGCGACAATTTGGGAGGTGCGGTGGAGATGCTCTCACGTAGTAGGCATATCATATGTGAAAGGACACGAAAAATAAACCTCTATGCACACGATACCATATGTTTGATATCTATATGATTGATCAATCTAGATTTCGTATCAGACGTATATGTAGAGTGATCAATAGCACAAGCCCTCAAATTTGGGCCTCCGGTTTTTTATGTTAAACTACGCCAACTAATAATCAGTTTACTACCTCTATACTAGTTTATTGGGCTAACAGGAGTTTTTAAAAAATTAACCATAAAATTGGTCAATAAAATATGAATTATATGTTATAAAAATTATACCATTGAATTCATATATAAAATACCTTTTCAATGATATTTTTTTTATGACATACTATGATTTATAGTCAAACATATTTTTTAAACCACGTGTTAGTCTAAGACTAGTCATAGTGGGAGTTCTATGTTACTCCTCTAAGTTAGTACCTTTATTATAATGCAATAAAAAAAAATATGTGGTATCATGCAAAGTGTCATTTATTGCAATATAACTTATTTTATTTTGAAATATGTGATATTATGGTAACACGGCTAGTTACTACCATTAACTCCTCTCTCATTATTTAATTGCATGTCATGTCATCTATGCTTAGTTGGCAATGTATGTGAGGCTAGTCATTTATTAAGCACGCACGTAGTTTTAAAAAATATTTGTACTTCAATTTTGACCAATAAAATATATAATATATGTCCCAAAAAATATATTATTGGAAACTACTTTTAAAGATGAATCCAATGATATAATTTTTGTTATATATTATATAAAATTTGTTGACCAAAATTAATGGTCAAAGTTGTTCTTAAAATATGTACGTGCCTAATAAACCGAACCGAAGGGAGTAACATAGTCCTATATGTATTGCCACTATATGTATTGCCAATTAAGCATTTAGATGACAAGGCATGCAATTAAATAATGAGAGAGAGGTTTGTGGTAACTAGCTATGTTACTATAATATCACACATTTTAAGACAAAAAAAATCTATATTGCAATAAATGAGACTTTGCATATACAACACCTATATTATTTTTTACTATGGAAATAATAACTTAGACTAGTAACATATGTATGTTACTACTCTAACTTACTCCCACTATGACCAGACTCTATGTTACTACTATTTCTACTATGATTACCTAATAAATCGGTATGGAGAAAGTAGTTGGAATTAATCAATGCATGACTCAGGCCCCAACCTACGTACACATCTCTCCTTTCTCTTTCTCTCTCTCGCTTCCGGTGTGAACGTTGCTATGCACACGACGATCTGCCTACGATTTGTGCACGTTGGGCACCCACCTATCTGGCAAAAGTAGTGCACATTGACATGAAAATCTAAGAACATAATCACGGAGCTATACATATGACACATCTGATTTGGTACCACACCACACATGGCAGATCGACCGTGCATAATAAGATTAGGCCTCAATCATCGGAAAATTGTCGTGTGCAGATTTACTCCTATTGGATGTCTTTGCGGTGACGCTTCCCAAACCACACATTAATAATCAATGATGATGACGAGATGAATGCGCACCTGCCCGTCAAAGCCCAGAACCTCACCGACCCCACCACCGCTATGGTCGGCGGCGAGCAGGAGCAGCTCCTTGTCCAAGAGTCCGCTGTCCCCCTCGCCGGCGGCGCCGACCCCTCACGCCCTGCCGTTCAATTGTCCCACTTCCTCCACCCTCGCGCGGGCGGTGCCCATCGGCCCGCCCTACCCTCTCCGCCCCGCAACGCCGGCCCTATTCTCGGCGACGGGCTCCAGGTCGAGTTCAAGGGCTGGGGGGAATCCCCAATTCTGTGGAGGCTTTGGGTGGACAAGCTCCGCCCTCAGTACGAGCCCCATTGGCGGAGGGTTGGGATCCTGGACGCCGTCCTCGCGACCACCTTCCGGGTGCTCCGCGACGATGGCGCGATGCTCAATCTCGCCGCGATCTGGTCCGCCGAGACCAACACGTTCCTATTCCCGTGGGGCGAGGCGACGGTCACGCTGGAGGACGTCGCCGTGCTCGGGGGGCTGCCCTTGCTCGGCCGGTGTGTGCGGGCCCCGCTGGAGGGCGCGCCTCGCGGGGACGTGGATGCGCTCCAGGCCGTCCACAGCGCGCTCTACAGAGGCAAGAGCCAGAAACCCGACCACGCCGCGTGGGCGGTGCGCTTCCTTGAACCCCCGCCGGGAGAGGGGCCCACCGCCCGCGACGGTGAAGCGGCCGGGCTGCTCGAGCACGGGGCGTTCCTCGCCATGTGGCTGTCGCTCTTCGTGCTTCCGGCGCCGCCGTTCGACGTGATCCGGGCGGAGGTGTTCCCCATCGCTGCACGGCTGGCGCGCGGCGGGTGCGTGGCGCTTGCGCCCGCTGCTCTCGCCACCATCTACAGCGACCTCTCCGCGCTGAACCGCTACATCAATTTGGACAAGAGATGCCAGCCGTTCGTGGCGTGGGCACCGCTACACATCCTCCAGCTCTGGGTTTTCGCTAGGTTCCCTGAGCTCCGCCCTGAGATGGCGACCACCCTTGATCCAGTTGCTCGTCGCCAGCCTTGGGCTGCCCGGTGGCATGAAGTTCAAAAGGAAATTGACCCCATGTATCTTCACGCAGTGATCATGTCGCCAAGGGAGTTTCAGTGGAGGCCATATGGAACTAGCAGCTTTGCTCCGGCTACTGAAAATGCTTGCTCTTGGGTTCATGGCCGGGCCATAGCAAGAACTAAACAACTTCTATCCTTTGCACAGTGTCTGTGCGCTTGCGAGCTTGTAGGCATGCGCTGCATTGAGCACTACAATCCTCACCGTGTTGCACGGCAGCTTGGCTTCGATCAGGACGTGCCTGGATCTGTTGCCCGTCTTAACTCAAATTGGGAGATTGCTTGGGGAACATACATGATGGAGCCTCAAAATTCCGCGTTCATCATTCCACAATACATACTGGCTGTGACGATTGAGTACGCACAATGGTGGGAGCCTTACTCGTTGGCATGTGCTACTTCTGTTGCTAACTCTGCAAAGTTGAAAGAGTTCCGTGCTTTGGTTAGTAGTCCAAGGGGAGAAACTATGAAGGTTCTTCATCATGATGATGCAAGTAAAGTGGAGGAAGCACCTGACATTGTCATTAAACCGAATAGCAGCTCAGAACATGGTGAAGTAGCCCACCATCACCTTGTCGAAGGAGCACTAACCACAAACAGCAGCAAAGCCACTGGATCTGCAACTGTAGCCCATCTGCAGTCAAGTCTGAAAGACATTGTGGTGTTCAGTGATGACGAGTCTGATGAATTAGTGGGCAAGGAACATGAGGTGGGTGCAATGCCGATTGGAGGTAATGAAAAAGCAAATAAAGATGCATCAGCCGCCTCAAACAAGCAACCAGGGTCCCTTTTGGAAGATTGTGCAGTAGTCAATGGGAAGAGCTCAGGTATGAACATGCATGAGTTGGCAGATCCATTCTTCAATCCAGACAGAAGGAAAGTCAGAGATCACAACAAACTATTGCTAATGCAGATTTCCTCACTACTATTTGTTAAATTTTGTAGGAAACAATAAGATGTCTTCTAGCAATCCAGTCGATGCAAGTCCTGAACTTCCCGAGAGAGTAGTTTCAGCTAATACACTTTACTACCTTAAACCATTCGGGCGGGTGAAGGACATGCAGGACGGAGATGCAGCTCGAACAAATGCCGACCGAGGAGCTTACCTGCCAAGACGGGAAATTGGGACGACAGAAATGATTGAAGAGGCATCTGCTGCTCGAGAAGCCGAAAAGGTTGTGCTGCAAAAAACTATCGATTCTCTGAAGGAAGATATTGCAGCAGCAAAGGCACGGTTGAGGGATGGAAACCCCTCAAAAGCTTGAGGTGCGACTTTAGTTAGTTCAGATTTGTTGCTAGACTTCCATATCAACTGTCAACTGATTTTCCTGGCCTCTAGACTGACTTTGGTTCCTTGGGCCCTTTTTCTTAGCCCTGTCCACATGGTGGAAGTGTGGAACCGACGCACACACGCGGGCAGAGTTGGAGGGAAGAGGAAGAATACTCCAGGACTGGCAAAGGAGGGAGATGACTGTATCTAAGAGGCCTACCTGAGGACATTAAGCATTGATCGTCACGTCCATCTTGTACACCTAGCATGGCCCACACGACGCTCCACGAGGTTGCCATGATGCCCTGTGATGCTATCACAAGATCGAACACTTGTCATTTGATGTTTCTGCCTTCGTGTCTGTTAGCACATAGCTACTCCCCAGAGACATCGATGCAATGAATGAAGCCCCCCACATGGTCTTAGATACTACTGATGTGGTTGTCTTCCATAACGCAATGTACTCGTTGAGGAAAAGTTGATCTTGCATCTATATAATAGTTTTCCGATGGAAGGATCAGTGAGCAGATTAGAGGTTGAAAATAAGGCTTGGACAAACGAGAGCCAATTCAGAACGAATTGAGCAAGTAGCAGTAGATGATAATGCTTGGCCCTGTTTGGCTTTTTTGCCTTTTATGCATGAGAAAACAATGTAGCTTTCTCCTAATGTACAATCATACGTGATTTGGTTGAAGCATATCGGGACAGCTCAATCAACTGCAAGGTAGTAAAGATGTGCAAGTAGGCTAGGTGCGTATCCTTTTTTATATATTTTTTTTTTGAGCTGGTATCCTTTTTTATATGGTACTACTATGATTGCTTGAACCAGCTTATACTGGAGTAATATTTTACCTGAACTTCCCGCAAATTTTTTCTTTACCTGAACGTTCTGCTGTATTTGTCAAACTCATCAGTGCCCATCGTTTTTGCAGGGCCATCGAATTATTTGATGTTTATCGTTTTTCAATTTTGTTTTCACTTGGTGAGTCGTTTTTCCAGGCCTCATGTAAATTTAGTATCAGTGTGGAACTCAAACTCTCTCTTTGAATTGTTAGCACATATTGATGCTGCTTGTCCTCACTGGATATACTACGATATGTGACCAATGATGCACAACTATTATGACGCTTATGCTCTAGTTCATGTGTGATTGTAGCACAGGTCAGATAGTGGTTATCTGTTTGTCTATTTTAAGTGGCAGCATGTTGTCTACATGTCTGGTTGATAGACAAGGTAGTACATTCTATAAGTGCCCATCCAGTTCTCTCCCGAACCCGTACGTCTCAGCCGTCGCCTACATTCCTGACCTAGCCATAGCATCTCCGCCTCCTCCATAAATCGATTCCCCCTCCTCCAACCGGTCTCGATAGCGTCGAGAGGGGTGGGGAACCCGATCTATGGTTGGATAGTGTTTTCAAAAATTAGATTAGTGTTTTGGTTGTCATCCTCTTGACCTCTGTGTTAATGGAGATGTCGGGTGGGTACCCGATCTATGGGTGGATAGTGTTTTCAAAAATTAGATTAGTGTTTTGGTTGTCATCTTCTTGACCTCTGTGTTAATGGAGATGTCACCGTCTATAATAAGAATGTGTTTGGTAGCCCAGTCCAACCGAAATATTCCCATCTCAACCGAGATTTTTAGCAATTCAAATGTTTGGTAGGCCGGTTCTCTCGTTCGGGTAGTGCCCACCTCGCACGAAAAAGGGCTCTCAGCCCTGCCCGATAGAGAAGCTCAAATTAAGCTTCGCTCCTCGGCAGGGCTAGAGTCGCCCGGAAATCTCCCTCGCGTCCCCGCGCCTGGACCTGAGACCAACAGGGGTCATAGCCCCCGCTCCTCATTCCCCCCAAAACTGCTCTCCGTTATGCGCCGTATGAACACCTCCGCCGCCGCCCTTCCATGACGCGACCTCCACCTCCTCCCTTCCTTTCGACGCCGTCCTCCACTGCCGCCTTCCAGTCGACGTCGGCCTCTGCTGCAAGCAACACCGCTTCCTCGCGCCGCCATGGACCAAGCACCGTCCTTGCCCTCGGATGAACAAGGGCCCTCCACTGGCCGCCGCGCCCCCCTCATCTCTCGACTTGCGGCGGCGTCCTCCTCACCTCCGAACTGCCGGTCGTCCTCGTCATCTCCCGTCGACGCCCTCCCAACCACCCGACAGCCGTCATCCTCCTCTCCCATGGGCCGCCCTCCTCCCGCGACGAGCAGAGGCATCAGGTCACGCCGGTGCGCCATCGCCCTCTACCGCATCGCTCCACCGTCACCACTGCGCCGCTCCACCGTCACCACTGCGCCGCTCCACCGTCACCACCGCGTCCAACACCCCACAGTCCGCCACTGCCAACGAGGAGCTCCCAGCACAACGAGGTGGAGAAGAAGGGGTTGATTGCTTTTTTTTGTTTTGTTTAGGGGTCTTTCTGTAAGAGTTTGGACGGCTCTGTAATTACTTCATTTTTGGATCAATCTCAACCCATGCATGCCACCAAACAAAGTATTATTTAAGCTTGTCTCAACACATACGGGGCTAGCAAAAAACCATAGAATCTCAGGTCAGCTTGTATAAAGTCAGCATATCTCAAGTAGGAGAGTAAATTCCTAATGGCATAGGCTACCAAACACACCCTAAGTGATCTTCGGCCTTTCGTTTGACGACGAGATCTTTTTCCCGGCGTCAATGGTGGTGATGAAAGATTAAGATTTTACAGGTACAGTCTTTCAGATCTTTCTTCTCGGAATCGATTTTAGACTTTTCCTTATGGTTGTTGCGAGGAGGATTATCCTCGCAATATTTGTCCCGGCTGCTACGTCCTCGACAATGGTGATTCGTACTCTCGGTTCGCCAGCGACGTCGATCAGGCTATTCGGTTAATTTTTCCTAGAGTATTTGTGTTAGATCTCTTGCCGATATTGATCGATTACCCTAATGGTTGTACACGTGCATGTAGCCTTGGCACTGAAGCTCAAAACATTATGGGAGAACCTTCATAGTATTTACAGGTTATGATATATGTCAGTGTTCGTCTGTCTTTAGAAAAGTACAAGATTATGTCTTGAAAAGAGAAAGAGATGTAAGACCTCAAAGATTTGTTAGTTTTCTTCTGACTATTCTGTAATTGATGGAGTTAGTTTATGTATTTCTACCATGTACTATTTGCTAATATGAATATAACATGCTATTGATTAAAAAAGAAATAGTACATTCTATGAATGATATTTTCAGCAAGAAAATTTGGACTACTGTTGACCTCAGTTTGCTGTGAGCAAACGTAGCAGCTCAATTTTACTTGATGGATGATGCATAATGGCATAGACTCACCTGATAGTTTCATATGTAATCGAAATAATTCAGGTTCAATGTGGATTTCCCCACACAAAAAAGGTTCAATGTGGATTTGTGCAATCAGCCATGTGATCTGTATTTTTTTTTTTGAAAAGGAGTATATATTAATGTCAGAGGATACCAATTACACTCAGCCTCTGCAACAACGCATTGTCCTAGCGGCCACACGGATGCACACAACCAAAAAAAAGAAGAATTATAAAAAAGAAAAGTCCCTCTATAGTGACTCATTTGTTGAAACAGCAGTACTACCACCACCAAGACAGCACCAAAAGTCCATCTTCTCCGAAAACGACGCCTCCAAGAAGGGAACAGTGCAGAAACACCATCGTCACCCGATCAAAGATCTAGGTTTTCATCCTAAAAAAAGTCCACGTTCTCAAAACAATACCTTCAACTGGACCATTGCCAGGCACAACCAATTAAGGCCAGATCCTGGGTTTTCACCCTAAGAGGTAGGACCATGAACCTCTCCTATGCAGTCACCCCCACTTGCATGCCACTGCTCCAATTCACAAGTCACCACCCAATTCCTCATCACCACCCAGACTCGAACCTCCATTGTCAGTTCTCAGACCTTGGTCTTCATGACTTTTTCCGTCAGCACCATGAAACAAGAACATGCCCCATGATAATAACAACCAACAAAGCTTCGAAGCACACCCTCTGAAACCAAACAGTCAGAGTAAAACATGGGTGCCTACGACCGAATTCAATCCTTCCAGCAAACTCACGGCATGAGAGCACTTATGGAGTTCGCCGGCGGAGCCTTCTGGAACACGACACAGAAACCAGATCAATGGAGACCAACATCCGACAGATCTTCGTCTTGGCTTGAGAGGGATCCAGGACCACCTCCTTTATTGATATCGAGCCAGCAACCCCCACGCCACCCGCCGGAAACTAGCAGGATCCGCCGCAAGACGACAAGACCACCCGGCCGACCATTTCGACAGAGAAGGAGGCCACCACCACCATGCCGGGGGCAGATGCCCCAAGCGCCCTAGGGTCGTGGACAAGGCCCGGGTAGCGTGGGCGCCGGCGTCGAGGGCAGCGGACATGACAGATCGCGGCTAGGCCCAAATCTCCGCCGCCTGCTGCCATCTGGGCCGAGGTCACCGGCCGCCGCCCGCCGCAACACCACCGCTGAACCAGCAGGGGCGAACGCCGCCGCCTTCCCGCCAGATTGCAGACAGGGTCGCCGCCACCACCATGCCACCAGATCTTTGCCCGGCGACGATCCGGGCGGCGGCGAGAGGAGAGAACACGGGGGAGGAAGGGCTCGGCGGGGAGGGGAGGCCGTCCGGCGCGGCGCGGCGCCGCCACGCGGGTGAGGGAGGTGCAGGAGCCATGTGATCTGTATGGAAATGTGTTCCTGAGAAGTGAGTACAAGTGCATAACCTCAGTGTGCGTAATAATGCATGCGAATGCTGGTCTAGTTGTTGAAGTGGAACATGCTGGAGAATACAAACAACAAATGCATATGGTTATCAGCTAAATACGAGTGTTGGGCTACATGAATATGAATCCATCACCCACTTTTTTTTTTGAACGGAGGATTTGCCTCGTATATTAAACAAGGAGAGAGTCATGATATGACAAAAGGAAAAGGAGTGCCCAAAAACAAAAGGGATTACTCTCCCAAAATTAAAACAACACTCAAAAATTTGGTATCCGTGGTGACCCAAAGCTTTGCTTCTTCTTTAATTGTTTGGAGTAGCATTGTAGGTGGTGCATACTTTTTTCGGAAGACTCTCGCATTTCTCTCTTTCCAAATCGTCCAAGTAACAAGCATTATACTGAAAGCCATGGTTTTACGGTTAGAAGTGGCTTTGCAAGACATCAATATCCACCAACCTTGAATGGATAGCTCCAGCGTCCATAAGTGAGTTTGAATGTTTGGGATCCCGAGCCAATCTTTAACTAAACCCCAAGTCCTCTTGGTGAACCGGCAATAGGAAAAAAGGTGGGATGTTGATTCTTGGGTTTGCTTGCAAAGTGGACAAAGCCTATAATTTGTCCATCCTCTTTTTTTAAAACGGTCCGCCGTTCAAATCCTATTTTGAATGGCCAACCATGCAAAGAATTTGATCTTGGGCGGTGTCCATGCCTTCCATACCATTTTGTTGAAGACAATGAGGACGGAGCCAAAGAATTGCGCCTTATATACCGAAGAAGAAGAATATTCTCCATTTTTCGTGAGGTTTCAACCGATTGTGTCTTCAACATCTTCACTAACTTTATTAATACGACCATCTCAGAAAACCAAATTCAGTTTACCATCTAAATTAGCCATGGCGAGTTTTCTAGTGGACTGAATGCATCATCAGTGAGCAAAAAACATAGTCAGCACCAGAATACCCCAGGCCATGAGATAACTGACCCATATATATAGTTTTTCAGCGAGAGGAGAATACTACGTCTCAAGTCCTGCATTCCCTGGCAATGTGTCCCTGCTCGCCAAAATTTTAGCATGGTTCTGCCTGTCTCCTGCGTTTGGCGCACCGAGAAAACGTCGGATGAGCTGCTCCGTTGCTGGTCTGTTGTTTGCTGGGCCTGAGCAGACCGGCACTGGCGAGTTTCTTCTAGCATGTCGATCAACGCCCCCACCCGAGCAGCCTCCCTGATGTCTCACCCTCCAGGAACTGGAACTCGGAGAACTTCTCCTTTGACACGAGCGTCATGTCCAGGTCATAGGTGCGCGCCACGGCGTGCCTCACGGCCCTGGCGGTGGCGTGGTGAGCGTAGAGACCCCACTTATCAGCCGTCTTCACCATCCGTTCCTCCAACAGAACGTACGCCATGCGAGGGTGTGGAGGCGGAGCAGCACCGACTCCTTCCAGCCACTAGTACAAAACTGACATCTGGTCCTGGTTTGTAACGAGATTTAGTTCCGGATTTAAATTCAGGACTAAGAAATCGGGTTTCGGTTTTGTTAGGAATCAGGAATATAGTTATTCTGCCGTGGCCGCGTTTTGGGACAACCGGCTGCCGCGGCAGGAGATGGAGTTTTAGGGTTTTAGAGTTTTTTCTATATTTAATTATTTTTTATTTTATGTTTTCATTTCAAACAAGTTTTCGTATACATATTATTCTACGCTACTACATGTTGTACACATTGATGTATATATAATATAATTTTTCTCATGGTTACATACATACATATATATACACAACTTGGTATACGAGTGTCAACCGACACTAGAGCTCGTCTATTTGATTTACACTAAGTTCATTACATTACATGTATACTTTAAGTTCTATCCATGTTGTATTGTCCTTTTGTGTTTATGACGTCCCTGAGCAAAAATCCTGACAACTCCTCTTGAATTGCTAGTAGGTGTTGATGTGGTAGAAGCTTATCCCGCATCGCATCCAACTATATATAAAGAAGTAGATTATTATATATAAAGAAGTAGATTATTATGAATGGAACTTAACAAAAATTATGATATAAAATAAATTGTGAATATATTGTTTACGTATTTGAAGAAAGTCTATGCTCTGTTTCATACACCCACGAATGAACTCGCATACGTAATATCCACATAAATTAGTTTCATGTGGCTGCGTCGCACACTTTTTGAGAATATAATTTAATCAAATAATAATCAAGCATGATAATTGTATGAAGACTAGAATTGAAGACATGCGAGGATCTAGCTCTCGTACTACTTACCGGGATCGGACGAAAAGTCAGCTCCTTATGCTATTTACCATGAACCTCAACCTTTTCCAAACCCTGTCCAGCAAAAAAATGAATGAGTTATTAATTACTTAACATCTCAGAGAATGAACGAAAGAGACATGAGTAAACAAAAAGCGAATGTGTACAAGACAATAAGACTCTCACCCATAGTTGTAAGAAAATAGTATTTGTGTCTTGTAATGTTGCTCCATTAAAAACATTAGCAAGTTATCCTCTGTTTCCTCGGGGTTCTCTATTAGCGTATGTCCATTAACTCTGTTTGGGTCAACGAACCCAATGTTGTAGATTGACTTTATTCTATATTCCTGAATCTTTATTCTGCATATATAATAGCATACATAAGTGTTAGTGTTGGGCCACGTAGAGATAAAACAAAACTTTTTTCTCTACGTGGTGATCCCAAGATCTAGCTAAGGTATAAGGCAACGAGGTTTACCACTAGACGCGCAGTTGCGGATTACTGATGAAGCGCGTCAGTTGATGCAGTGCAGTCCTTTGCGATCCAATCGTCCAGGTGCTGATCGTGCAACACCTCTGCTGGTATCCACACGTGCAAGGAGGAGCACCGGCGGCGAACTACTAGATTCGTTACGGCGGCAGGACTGCTGTGGAGCTAGGGTTTCCAACACATGGAATGACCTAACCGATCAACGATTAACCCTTTTGGGTTACTGTGCTCCACTATATATAGGGAGTGAACGTGGGCTCCACTCTCGTGGCCCATTCACTTAAGCCCATATAACACTAGTCACCATGAGTCCAACTCACTGACTTAGTCCTAATCCGGCTTGGGTCCAACCCAACCAGATTTCCGGTTCAAATCCAATCCGAACTTGCTCCCGCTCTTAAGTGTGTGACCCCGCAGACTCATGGCTACTTGGACACAATTAGAGTCTGACTCTCAATCGATCAGTCGATAGCGGCTCCTAGCAGAACGTGCCGATTTCCAAGTACCAAAGAGTCATGACGACTTGCCTTTTCAATGCGACTTACGTATGAGTCCCTTTTGCCTCGCGATATACCTTGTTAGACTATAGGCGAATATTTGTCATCCCTTAAATAGTCCGACTCTCTTCTCGATCCGAGATAAGTGATTCATCCGACTAACTCTTAGTCGATCACCTCGGTTAACACTTAACCGAGTCGTGCATGACCATGCTTTCCGAATCATATCATCCGAGAGGGCCCATAGAATGTCTCTCTAAGTGGAGGGGCAAAATCCCATCTTGGTTATTCACATCATGCAGATTGATTCTCAGTCGACCCGAACTCTGCCTTTATAACTGCCTAGTTATGGATCATCGTTTGACAGAACCTAAGTCGGTGATCCTCAACTCGGACTATGCAATAACCTCAGGTCTAAGGATTACATTGATTGAGATATACAAATGACAGCTTGTTCGTTGTACCTCAATATGGGTCAATCCGACTCGCTAAAATCTTTAGCCGAATCTGTGTAAGTTGGAATAACATCACCATGCCCATGACAAGTGGAACCGAGTCATCAAGCCAACTTTCACATTGGTCTAAGTTGTGTGTCCAGCACAACCTCAATGACCAAGGATATTTAGTACAAACAACATGAATGCATAGTTCCATAACTGAATCACATATTCAATGATACACATCAGATGTTTATACAAGGACAACTTAATAACTTTATGAATACAATAGGAAATCTCATCATACATGATTGCCTCTAGGGCATATTTTCAATAGTCTCCCACTTGCACTAGAGTCAATCTTCCGACATCACATGTCTAAGCATATAATGCCCATGGCTCTCAGGTGCGCCTCATGCTTCGGCTGGGGTAACGGCTTTGTTAACAGATCCGCAATATTTGCATCCGTGTGTACCTTGCATAACTGGATATCACCCTGATCCACGAACTGGCGAATCAGATGGTACCACATGAATATGTGCTTGTTCTTCTGGTGTTGTCTAGGTTCCTTGCCTTGTGCAATGGCACCATTGTTGTCACAATACACGTCCAATGGATTGGACGAGCCCTGAACCACACCAAGATCCATGAGGAAATTCCTCATCCAAACAGCTTCCTTTGCTGCCTCCGAGGCGGAAATATACTCAGCCTCTGTTGTAGATGCAGACACAGTCTCTTTCTTGGAACTCTTCCAACTCACAGCACCTCCATTTATAATAAACACGTATCCGGATTGCAAAGGAGAATCATCAGAGTCGATAGGATAACTCGCATCCGTGTAACCCTTTCCACTGAGTTCATCTTCACCACCATAAACCAAAAACATATCCTTAGTCCTTCTCAAGTACTTTAGGATATTTTTAGCCGCTGTCTAGTGGATTTCTCCAGGATCAGCCTGGTATCTGCTCACAACACTTAGAGCATAGGAAACATCCGGCCTAGTACAAATCATGGCATACATGATGGATCCGACTGCAGAAGCATACGGAATCGCACTCATCCGACTTCGCTCATCAGTTGTTGAAGGACACTGAGTCTTGCTAAGTTTTACACCATGGGACATCGGTAAGAACCCCTTCTTAGACAATTCCATGTTGAAATTCTTCAACACTTTGTCCAAATAAGTACTCTGACTCAATCCAATGAGCCGTCTTGATCTATCTCTATAGATCTGGATTCCTAGAATATATGTTGCCTCACCCAAGTCTTTCATTGAGAAACTCCTTTCCAATGATTCCTTGGTTTCTTGCAACATATGGATATCATTTCCAATCAATAATATGTCATCCACATATAAGATTAGAAAGTTTACTTTGTTCCCACTAAACTTCTTGTACAAACAAGAATCATGATCACTCTTGATGAAGCCAAACGATTTGACTACCTCATCAAAGCGAATATTCCAACTCCGAGATGCTTGCTTCAACCCATAAATGGATTTCTGAAGTTTGCACACCTTGTCAGCATTAGCCAGATCGACAAAACCCTCAGGTTGTATCATATACACGTCCTCGGTTAAATTTCCGTTAAGGAAAGCCGTTTTGACATCCATCTGCCATATCTCATAGTCAAAATAGGCTGCTATAGCTTACATGATCCGAACTGATTTAAGCATCGCTACGGGCGAGAAGGTCTCGTCATAATCAAATCATTGAACTTGTCGGAACCCCTTCGCGACAAGGCGTGCTTTATAGACGGAAACAGTTCCATCCATATCAGTTTTCTTCTTAAAGACTGTAACATCCCAGCATTTAGGAACTAACGAAGGGTAGATTTAGGAATTTGGAATGTTGCATGCATTCATCTGTGAAAATGTGGGTAAATGTTTCGCCAAATAAAAACCTAAAGTGATCAAGGTTTCTTTCATGCTTTGAGAATAAGTTTAGTCTTGAAGGATGATTGTTATAGACTTTGATATGATCTTTGCGGATTTATGCTGATCAAAGTCGAAGATCTTGGCATCTAGAAGTGGGAGACATGGTATACTTGAAAGTAAGTCCAATGAAAGGAGTGAAAAGGTTCGGAGTTAAAGGAAAATTGAGTCCAAGATACATTGGACCATTCAAGATATTGAGTCAGAACAGAACTATAGCTTATGCTTTAGAGTTACCATCAAGATTAGCTCAAGTGCATAATGTTTTCCATGTGTCACAACTTCGTAAATGTTTGAAAGTTCCAGATGATGCAATCACACATCAGGAGATAGAACTAAAAGAGACCTAACCTATGTTGAAAAGCCCTGTAAAATTTTGGAAGAAAACTGGAAAAGGTTGAGGAATAGAGCAATTAAATATTGCAAAGTACAGTGGGAACATCACCCTGAAAGGGAAGCCACGTGGGAGAAAGAAGAGGGTTTAAGAAAAACCTATCCAGAACTATTCAGGTACATCTCAACAAACTTCGGGACGAAGTTTAATTTAAGGGGCGAAGTCTGAAACATCCCAACATTTAGGAAGTAATGAAGGGTAGATTTAGGAATTTGGAATGTTGCATGCATTCATCTGTGAAAATGTGGGTAAATTTTTCGCCAAATAAAAACCTAAAGTGATTAAGGTTTCTTTCATGCTTTGAGAATAGGTTTAGTCTTGAAGGATGATTGTTATAGACTTTGATATGATCTTTGCGGATTTATGTGTTTAGGGAAATGAAATTTGAATTTAGAACTTGAGTGTTTGAATTGTAGTTCAAAAGAATTTTGATTAATGTTTGAATATTTGATTCAATTAAGAGTTAACCAATAATAACTCAAATTTTATATAAAGAAGGTAATTAAGAATAAGAATCTCCATTTTATATTTTCATTAAATAAATAAGTTACAAAAAATGTAACTTATGGAAATCATTCACAAATCTTACAATAATAAATAAATAAATAAAGAATAATATTTCTTTATTGATCATAGTATAATCTTTATTACAAAATAATAAAATAAAGATTACAAAAGAATAGAACTAAAATTACAAAAGAATAAAGAAGATTACATAGGGTTATTCTACAGATAAAGAAGAAAACCTAAACTAAAATCTTGAATTCCCAAGTCTGGTACCTGCAAAACAAACACAAATAAAAAATAAAGAAGTTTAAGGTTAAAATGGAATTACTCTCAGACTTGTCAGTGAAGTGCACTGATCAAGATTCATCATTGAGTAATCTTATAAAAGGGGCAAATTTCACCAATATGAAAGAATGTATCTTTCATAACTTCAAGCCATAAGGCAAATAACAATAAAGAGGGGCAAGTTTCACCGGCCAGGTAGAAGTAACAAGATGAAAGTAACTTTCAAAATTCTGAACATATCCACATCTGTGCAACAGGCACACAAGCAGCACACACACCAAACTGCATGGTGTGTGCTGTCAACACCACAGCAGCAGCACAACCAAAAAAAACTGTCAACACAGCCGTGGGAAATCAATCCCCACACCATTCCATCGCTTTTACACATCAAGCACAGCAGCCAACAGCTAAACAAAGCATAGCAGCCAGTAGCTACACCAAGCCAAAGCTAAGCCATATCAAACCAACCAAAGCCTAGGATCACATCACCAGGATGGTGACATAAGGAGGGGGAAGATCAGGTGGATAGCAAGACCAAGGTCAAGTCATCAGGATCAGGAGAGATGGGTTAGATCAGGAACAAGCCAGGAACTGGAAACACCAGGGGATCACCAGATCAAGCTACCACAAGGGCAACCACTCGCAACCACATCATCAAGTGATAGTGGTGAGTAAATAGAACATCAAATGATCTATCTGTCTAAGATTAGACAAGAATACATGATCTGTCTCTTATTTAAACTCTCAGAAAGCACCCAAGTGGAGTGAATCCATCACTGGGGTTTTAAACTCTTAAAGCAAACAGAAAAGCATAAGGATCCAACTAAATCTCAGAACAACATCATTGATTTAGCTATCAAGATATATTCCAATTCAAGAATGAACATAATTAAGATTAAACTTCTATGCACATCTCTAAGACAAGAGTAGCACCTTAGAATCCAATCTTATGGATCTATATAAGTTATCAAGCTTACAAGCATCTTTTCCCAACTTTGATTCAAGCAATAATAGATGGTATCACTATCAGAATCAATTCATGTGAACCAACTAGATAGAGGTCTAAATCCCTAAACCTCAGACCAACATCATTGGTCTTAGGGATTTAAGAAAGGAAAATTTCTACTTATCTTTAAAGCCAAACTCATATTAAGCTTGCACCAACCCAATCAATGAAATAGAATCTAACTTGTGTGCCATCCAAAGATAGTGTCACAAGAACAATTCTATATTAATCAGGTTAAGCATTCAACCTTCCCAGATTCAACCAACCCACTATAAATCATTTTCCTGTTCTTAAACACAGGAATCATAAAAAAGATATTCACCTATGTATATCTTCACTATTTGAAATCATTTGATATCAAACTACATCTAAATTCTTAAGCCAGCATGTGTTAATACAGTGATTTCATCACACAACACACACTGTAATTAACCAAGTAATGACAGTGGTGAAGCAGTAAACCATAAGATTCCCAAGTATTGCTTCTAAAGCAACTAGATCATCTGATCACATCAAAAATTAATCAATAGAATCATCTGATAAGCCACTAGCACCACCACAGTTCATCTTAAGCAGCAAACGACAACTAGCAATCATTTAGCATGCTTAGGAACAATCAACACATGATCCAATTCATCAATATCTAATCCACAGCAGGGTATGAACCCTAAGTAAAACCAAGAACCCTAATCAAGACAGGACAATAAGCAGGAAGGTCACCCCTAACATCTAGAATAGATTGGCTTAGTATAGAGAGCACGAGGGGAGAGGAATGACTCACCAAAGGTCCTCGCTGGAGACTAGAAGAGGAAGCAGAGGTGGCCGACGACCATGGCGGCACGGGGAGCACCCCCAGGGGGCGCTGCGACCCATACAGCGCCACGGCGGTGACCATAGCCACGCCTAGGGGCAAGGTGAATCACCACAACGCACGACAGTAGCGGCGGCTCCAGGATCAATGCCAATCCCAAACCCTAGGGTTCGGGACGGCATCGATCTGTCACAGGAGAGCTCCATGTCGAAATCCAGTTGGATAGGAGGGAAGAGCGGAGTCGACAACCTCTTCCTGCACCACGGCGGCGGCCAGGGCGGTCCACGACAGCGGGAATCGTCGGCGGCGATGTCACTGACCACGGGGTCGAGGAAGGACAAGGAGAGGGGTGAGCTCGAGAGAGAAGACAGCGAATGAGTGGGCTGGGTGGGCCGAAAACCCTTCGGGGTGATTGTTTTGACCCTGCCCTATTGGGCCACAAGGGCCCAATAAGCCCAAATGGCCAGCCCAAGTCATTTAGAATCTGTTTTAATAAATAGGAAAGGACCAAAATGCCCCTGAACTTAATTAAATTCTAGAAAATAAAATAAAAGTCCAAAAATTATAGATAAAATATTTTTGGATTCACAATAATCCCAACTATCTAAATAAATTAAGATATAAAATTTTAGACATATAAATTTTATTTAGAATTTTGTAATTTATATATTCCTTATGGAATTTTACAAAATTATTGAAAGATGATAAGAATAAATAAAAATCTCTTTCATTATATATTAATATTGTAGTATTTTTGAAAAATACTAAACAAATATTTAATATCAATTTTTGATATTTAAGTGATAATTCTTAAAAGAATTATTAAATCAATAAAAGTCAAATAAATGGAAAAATAAAATAAAGGAATAAAATATTCTAATATAAATATTAAAAATTAATATTTATAAATCCTTTATTATTAAAAAAAGAATTTTTATAATAATGGGGAAATTTTTTATCAAGTTAAATGATGCATTACATTACTTTGCATAATCATTTTGCTTCTTTAAATATTGTCCTTACCGGGCAATAATGATGTTTTTGTAGACATAGAACCTCAAGGTCCATTGCAAGAATCTGACTTCACTACCTTGCCATCACAAGGCAAGTTCATCACTTGCTCATATCCTTTGAAGAGTCTTTATCAAAGTATTTGAAAATTGAGTGTTATCATATATACTCTAAAGAAAGAAAATATTATTTTCACAAATAAAGAAATCATAGATATCATCCTAAGTGATGATATAATGAAGCAATAGAACTTAGGGTTCTATTTGCAACAATGATGATCAATTAGGGACTTAATAACCCCTGACATCAGTTATTCTAGCGCCATATATTACGCGTTAGCCATGAGATTTGGAATGGGATAGAGAAGTCAGCTGTATCTTCTTCCTCTCGCATGAAGCCGGATGTGCAGGTCGTGGCTGTTATCCTCGTAGAGTGCATATTAATTGGTAATTTGTAGAGGATATGCAGCATATGGGTGGGAACCCTCATCGTCCCACGGTAGTTCTCGCATCTAACATTTTGTACAAACCATTGCCGTAATTCATTATGTGGGCATGGTGTACACCAAGGAGGCATGCGAGGTCACGAAGGGGGCAGTGATTGGCTTGGACCAACTACTGGGCCCCACATCATGGAATTGTGGACGGGAAAGTACGCACGGTTGTGCAACAAGGAGTTGATCTCTCATGGCTAAAGTAACGCACCTCTGCAGAGTGTAAGAATTGTAACTTGTTACTCCCTGTTCCGGGAAGGAGCTACGAACGCGGCAGGAAAGGAACTCCATGAAAGTTATGGTCAACCTGTGAAGGCTGATTGTCATAGATTTTTATAATAAAATCAATCTTTGAAGAAATATTTACAAAAACTGCATAGTGCCAAGGACTTATAGTCCGAGGTGGTAGTTAGAGCATCAAACTTCCCACCTTACATATAATGAACTTGTTGGGTAACGCTGTTACTCATCCTTTCCTTTGATCCCTTGCTTAGACTCTGAGGATTTCGAAGACGTGCCAATGTATGCAGCTGAATGTCAAGAAGATGTGTTCTACGAGGAGCCTGACCTGTCAGGAGGTGTTGAAGGAGTGGATTACGAAATCCGCTATGGTGTTGATGATAACGAGTCCAACTAAGTACCTAGTTAGTAGTAACCAACGGAGCCGAGCAGCATGAACTATATAGAATAAGCTGCTGAGCTCAACTCCTAGTCAGAGTTGTTATCTCTAAATTCCGCTGGAACACTTTATATTTTGGTTTGTAAGTTGAAACCTTTTGAAGTCTTGAACTTCTGGTATTGTAATAATAATAATGTGTGAATGTTTGTAGTATGGACCCGCAATGTTTCTGTTGTACCACTCTGAGGGATGTGATATTTACGGAACGGTGTTCTGTAGGTGTCATGTCAACGACTATAGTGTACTACACATGCAGTGGTATGCTGGGTCACCGCAAAGACCCATTTGCACTCGACGGGTCTTACACTATCTGGCAGATCCACCAAGTTCCAAACTTGATTTTCATCCATGGATTTCAACTCGGATCTCATGGCTCCAAGCCATGACCCGGAATCAGATCCCACCATCGCTTTCGAATAATTTGCCGGCTCATCATTGTCTAACAGTAATACATCACGAACAAGTTGTAATCTTACCGATCTTCGTAGTACAGGTGTTGCTGCCGGCTTAGCTACCATGACCGGCTCAACCTCGAAGGTTTTTGCCGACTCGCTACTAGCCGGTTCCTCTCGAATTTCTTCGAGCTGCACCGTGCTCCCACTTACTCCCTGATTGAGAAACTCTTTCTCAAGGAAGACACCGTTCCGAGAGACAAACACTTTTCCCTCTTCTCGGTTGTATAAGTAGTAACCCAAGGTTTCCCTCGGATACCCCACGAAAATACACTTATCCCACTTGGCCGTAAGCTTGTCCAACTGAAGTCGCTTGACAAATGCTTCACAACCCCAAATCTTAAGAAAAGACAAACTCGGCTTTTTGCCTGTCCACATCTCATGCGGTGTCTTCTCTACCGATTTTGATGGTACTCTCTTTAGTGTGAACGCCGCTGTTTCTAGAGAATAACCCCAAAATGATAAAGGCAGATCTGTCCGGCTCATCATTGATCGTACCATGTCCAACAAGGTTCGATTCCGCCTTTCCGAAACACTGTTCCTTTGCGGCGTTCCTGGCGGAGTAAGTTGGTGAACTATTCCACAACTTTTCAGATGGTCATCAAACTCATGGCTGATGTACTCGCCTCCTCGGCCCGATCGAAGAAACTTTATTTTCTTGCCGAGTTGATTCTGTGCTTCATTCTGGAATTCTTTGAACTTTTCAAAGGCTTCTGACTTATGTTTCATCGAATAGATATATCCATACCTACTCAAATCATCAGTGAAGGTAATGAAGTACTCATAACCACCCCTGGCTATCGTGCTCATTGGTCCACATACATCACTATGTACTAGTCCCAACAAGTCCGACGCCCTTTCACAACTCTTTGCAAAAGGTGTCTTGGTCATTTTGCCGAGTAGGCAAGATTCGCATGTCTCAAAACGACTCCAAGTTGACGAAGTTAGGAGTCCATCATCATGGAGCTTATTCATGCGTTTCCAACTTATATGACCAAGCCGACAGTGCCAAAAGTAAGTCATATTCAGATCATTTGGTTTTAAACTTTTAACATTTATGTTATAAACCAACTCACCATCAATATTCAAAATAAATAACCCGTCCTAGACGGGTGCAAAGCCGTGAAACATATCATTCAAATACAAAGAAGAACCATTATTCTTGATATTCGACTCATAGCCTTGCCTCATCAAACATGAAGCAGAAATAATGTTTCGACTGAGCACTGGAAAATAATAACAATTATTCAGTTCCATAATGAATCCGGAAGGTAAATGAAGCTGCATCATGCCGACTTCCAACGCAGCAACTCTTGATTTGTTGCCGACTCGAATATCAACCTCGCCTCTTGCTACGCTCCTAGTTCTTACTAGTCCCTGCAACGAGTTGCAGATCTGAATAACTGATCCGGTATCATATACCCAAGAACTATTAGGTGCGTCACCAAGATATATGTCTATAACATTGCAAACAAGTGTACCTGAGTCGGAAGTCATACCTCCACTCTTGGCTTTGTCGGCCAAGAACTTGCTGCAGTTCCTCTTCCAGTGGCCATCCGCCTTGCAATAGAAGCAAGTGTATCCGGCTAAAGGAGATGGCTTGGTCCCCGAGGAAGCGCTTGGGACCGGGTCCTGATCCTGCTTTCCGCCCGACTTAGCCTTCTTCTTAGTCCAAGAAATCTTCTTGAACTTAGCCTTATTCTGCACCATCAACACTTGACTGGCGCCCTTCTTGAGATCCGCCTCTGCCTGTCTTGAGCATCCCATGTAATTCAGTGAGCTTCTTATCCATACCATGCATGTGGTAGTTCAAAATGAACTGCCCTTATGCACTAGGAAGAGAGTTCAGAATTATATCCATAGCGAACTCTTCACTAATGGGGTAGCCAAGCCTCTCCAGAGACTGCACATAACCAACCATTTTTATCACATGCGGACTCAGTGGATCACAAGCTTGCAACTCAGCAAAGCCTAAGAGACTTGATACCTCTCAGTCTTCGCTTAAGCCTGGAACATACTTTTGAGGCTTTCGATCATATCGTAGGCCTCAACATGCTAGAACTGCTTTTGCAAGTCCGGTTCCATGTGAGCAAGCATAAGACAACTAATATCCGTGGACTCATCCTTAGCCCGATGGTAGGCATTGGTGGCAGCGACAGTCGCATTCTCATTCGGCTCATCTAGAAGTGGGTTGTCTAGGACATGGTCCTTCCTTTCTTGTTTGAGAACAATTCTCAGATTTTGATACCAGTTGGTAAATTTAGTGTCATTTAGTTTATCTTTCTCAAGAATGGTTCTCAACGCAAAACCGGATATCTAAGAGTGACTGCTACTTGGTGCCATGATCTACAACATAAAATATGCAAAACACTTAAGACATGTATTCATAAAAGAGTAATCATATTAAACATTTTAATATTTTATGCTCCCACTAGAACAAACACCCCTCCAATGGTTACTTAGTGATTCAGGATACTAAATAAGCAAGTCGGCTAGTGAGCTCTAGCGTCACCGCTAGCCGCAAGTGATCTAGGTAGACAACTCCTTGTCAATCGCACCTCATACGACTCCTTTTGGATGGGTGGCATCACATGCCCCGGCTCCTGTCCGACTTTTCCCCGAGCCCCACAACCATTGTGATAGACCCGTCTAGCTTACCGAGTGTTTCTGCAGTAAGAGTCCGACTCGAACCCACCTAGTCGAAAAGAATTGGCAGCACCTCAATTTTATGAGCCCACTACCAAAAATGTCTGACTTGTGATGGTGCAAACACTGGCGGGAAAACCGACTAGACCTTCTTTGAGAGATTAAATTTTACCGACTATCTAATAGAGGTAAAACAAAGACATATCAACAACACAAAATAAAGAAATTATAATGTGAAATGGTATGGCTCTCTTTATGGCGATCTCCATCTCCACAAAGCCTGTAATCCTACTCATGCCAACTCTTGCCACTTGCCGTCTTACTCCATGTCGCCGACATGTATATCGCCTTGCATGCCATCCGGGTTCTCCATACAGCTACACTAGCTTAGTAAAGTAAATTACACAAAGAATCCGACACGCAGGTCGTTATACTATAATATGATAGCACCTAAGCTCCAGCCGGCTGACAAAACCCGTGATTCGCAGATCACGTATGGATTACACACATACGTCACATGCACATGAACCATACCATTCACAACTTTCTGCAAAAACAAGTTATGCATAGATACGCTATCTACCGGTATTGTGAAACTCGCAACGACATCTAAGGCGCTACGACAGGGCGAAGCCGGCGGCCCCGCTAGCCGGATAGCGGGCGGGGATCGAAGGGGCATCGCCCGGCGATTTTTCTGAAAACATAGATCTCATCTACGATCCAGACATGGATTCCGACCATTGTTCCGATTCGATCAAACTTTTTGATCTTCGATCACCGCCTCTAGATTTACGTGTCATAGTCTACCCCGATGGCGGAAGCCGACCGGTAGGGGTATGTCGTTCCACGACCTCAGCAGTATGATCACAGAAATCATATCTACCATTCCCCGAGTACAGTTGATCCAATCAACCTCGTACAAAACCGATCTATCTCATAGATCAACCACCAAAACAGCACATAGATCTCATCTACAGCCAATCGCACATCACATATGCGAGATCTCGAGCCTAAAACCAGAAGCTATCGCTCTGATACCACTTTGGGGCCACGTAGAGATAAAACAAAACTTTTTCCTCTAACGTGGTGAGCCCAAGATCTGGCTGAGGTAGAAGGCCACGAGGTTTACCACTAGATGCACAGTTGCGGATTACTGATGAAACACGTCAGTTGATGCAGTGCAGTCCTTTGCGATCCAATCGTCCTGGTGCTGATCGTGCAACACCTCTGATGGTATCCACACGTGCAAGGAGGAGCACCGGCGGCGAACTACTAGATTCGTTACGGCGGCAGGACTGCTGTGGAGCTAGGGTTTCCAACACATGGAATGACCTAACCGATCAACGATTAACCCTTTTGGGTTACTGTGCTCCACTATATATAGGGAGTGAACGTGGGCTCCACTCTCGTGGCCCATTCACTAAAGCCCCTATAACACTAGTCACCGTGAGTCCAACTCACTGACTCAGTCCTAATCCGGCTTGGGTCCAACCCAACCAGATTTCCGGTTCAGATCCAATCCGAATTTGCTCCCGCTCTTAAGTGTGTGACCCCGCAGGCTCATGGCTACTTGGACATGATTAGAGTCTGACTCTCAATCGATCAGTCGGTAGCGGCTCCTAGCAGAACGTGCCGACTCCCAAGTACCAAAGAGTCATGACGACTTGCCTTTTCAATGCGACTTACGTCTGAGTCCCTTTTGCCTCACGATATACCTTGTCAGACTATAGGCGAATATTTGTCATCCCTTAAATAGTCTGACTCTCTTCTCGATCCGAGATAAGTGATTCATCTGACTAACTCTTAGTCGATCGCCTCGGTTAACACTTAACCGAGTCGTGCATGGCCATGCTTTCCGAATCATATCATCCGAGAGGGCCCAGAGAATGTCTCTCCAAGTGGAGGGGCAAAATCCCATCTTGGTTATTCACATCATGCAGCTTGATTCTCAGTCGACCCGAACTCTACCTTTATAACTGCCCAGTTACGGATCAACGTTTGACAGAACATAAGTTGGCGATCCTTAACTCAGACTATGCAATAACCTCAGGTCTAAGGATTACATTGATTGAGATATACAAATGATAGCTTCTTCGTTGTACCTCAATATGGGTCAATCCGACTCGCTAAACTCTTTAGTCGAATCTATGTAAGTCGAAATAGCATCACCATGCCCATGAAAAGTGGAACCGAGTCATCAAGCCAACTTTCACATTGGTCTAAGTTGTGTGTCCAGCACAACCTCAATGACCAAGGATATTTAGTACAAACAACATGAATGCATAGTTCCACAACTGAATCACATATTCAATGATACACATCAGATGTTTATACAAGGACAACTTAATAACTTTATGAATACAATGGGAAATCTCATCATACATGATTGCCTCTAGGCCATATTCCCAACAATAAGGAGATATAGTGAAGATAACTACAGGCAATGAATTGAACGAGATGAGTTAGAGACTTAATTACTTACAGACAATAGCAGATGAGGAGGGACTTGTCGAGAGCACCTAGATTGAATAACTGAAATAATTCACAAAGTTCAATAGAGATCATGTCTGGACGGATGTACTCCTCTCCAACTTTACGTAGGAGAAATTGTCGCTCTTACTTTGTGACTTTCAAGTACCAGGCATGCAAAAGTCGCATATGTGTTGGCAGATCATTGAATACCTCATCGCTGACTAGAGGCTCCTCGTAGACAAATTTCCATGCTATTGGTGCCGTGGCAACATCTCCGCCGCCTAGAATTTGTTTGACAGAATTTAATAGCTTCTTCCATATCTATTGCACCTTGAGTGGGATGGGGTAACACCTTGACCGGGACGATCGATTGGTTTACCTGTTTTCCAAGCTGGGGAACTTCTTTTGATCTTCTCCCGCTTGCAGTACTTCTTGATGACTTCTCTTTCAGTGTCTTCGTAAGACAGCGTGTATAGTCATCTTTCCTATGTAACACATGTTGGGGTGGTTGTGCAAGGAATTCCTTGAAGTGCTTCTTGACTTTTGGATCAATTTGCACCTATGGCTAGGGTTGTTTTGGTGCAAAATGAGCCTTCACTTAGGCTTGGGAGATCATCATGCTTTCCTCATCAGCCCGATGATAAGCTAACTTGGGAGGAGACGGCAGTACTCTTGGGAGGGGCTCTTGTCGTTTTCGGCGTTGGTTATCCCTTGACGTAGCGGTTCTATTCTTCCGCTTTCTTCCCTTTGATTCAGTGGGAAGAGGTGGAGGCATCAGAGATGGAGATGCACTCGCGCTGCGGTCCCTCTCAGGGAGGGGTGGACTATTGTTTCTTGGTGGAGACGGTAGACTCGGAGGTGATGGTGGCCTCGGAGGTGATGGATTGCTTCTTGGAGAAGAAGATTGCCTTGGCGCCCAGCCTAAAAACACGATGTGCTGCTTTTTTCCAAAGAATGATCCCACCCTCCACGTCTCCCAGTATTTTCTCCCCTTCACCTGCAGGGATGTAAAGCTCCAATGATCGACATGTCGGTTCAACTTCATCCACACCGACACGAGCATAGCCAGCTAGATCCTGACTTCCATGGTAGGTCGCTTCTGGTGGACAAGGTAAATCAAAGCCGAGCGCCACCTTCATAGAAATGTTCTTCAGTGTCACATGTAGCTCACAAGCTGTTCTTGCCTCGACTTCATGATACGTCCAATTTGCATCACCATTCTATATCATAATTTGCCTCTATTCATTGATATATTTCATATTAAGAGGTGTTACTAATGTCTTTCCATCTGTTTTTGCATGTTGGATGATTCTTGGAGGATGAACTGCCAGAGTCAGGATTCTGATGGAAAAAGCAGTGTTTTGATGCAATTTCGCGAAGATCGGAAAAATACCAGAAAATTATGGAAAATCCTATTTTCCCAGAAGACGAAGGATGCCAGAAGGGGATGTGGAGTTGGGCCACAGGGGGCCCACACCCCCAGGAGCGGGCCACCCTAGGCCGCGCCTACAGGGGGTGTGGCCACCCTGGCCCACCTCTGGCCCCGCCATCTCGCCTATATCTTCTCCTCGAAACCTTAATACACGGGAGAGCGACCACAGAAAGATTCCGCCGCCTCTGCGGGGCGGAAAACACCGAGAGAGAAAGAGCTCTCTGGCAGGCAGATTTCTACCAGGGAAATTCCTTCCCGGAGAGGGGAGATCGTTGCCATCAACACCATCATCAAGCTAGACTTCATCGGGATCATCATCATCATCCACACCATCATCTCCACCAGCACCATCATCACCACTCCATCCGACTGTAACAATTGCGTTGAATCTTGCATAGTTCTTAGGGGAAACTTTCCCGGTGTTGATTACTATTGTAGTTGATGCTTGTGAGTGGAACCATTGAATTATTGTTTATGTTCAGATTGTTATCCATTACCATATCATCATTGATCTTGATCCATATGATGTCTCGTGAGTAGTTCGTTTAGTTCTTGAGGACATGGGAGAAGTCATGTTGCTAGTAGTGGATTTGTGCTGAGGTATTATTCAATGGTCTAATATTTAAGTTGTGGCGCTATTCTTCTAGTGCTGTCATGTGAACATCGACTACATGATACCACCATTTATGGGCCTAGGGGAATGCATTGTCTATTTGGCTACTAATTGTGGGGTTGCCGGAGTGACAGAAACCTGAACCCCCGTTAGGAAACCATTGCACAAGGGAGTGTAGGATCTCAGATTTTAAGGCTATGGTTAGTAGTTACGGATACTTGCAAGGGGTTTAATCACAAGTATGCATTAGTCCAAGTAAGTTCGGTACATTAGCACAGGTTCACCCACACAACACTTATAAAACCAAAGAAGACTACTCAGCTATATGAAACAAAAGCACTTGACAATATTCCCATGTGTCCTCGAGAACGTTTGGTCCTCATTAGTATTTCCACCGGCTTGTCCTTTGCTAAGAAAGGATTGGGCCACTTGCTGCAATTGTTTGCTGTTTTATTTACTTGCACTTTATTTCCTTGCTTTATCCTAAAACCCCTAAAAATCCGTTTACTAAGTATTTACAGAGATGTCCTGCTCCATACCACTAGTCAACACCTTTTGCTCCTCGTTGGGATTGACACTCCTATTTATAGAAAGTACTATGATACACCCCGTATACTTGTGGGTCATCAAGACTATTTTCTGGCGCCGTTGCCAGGGAGTGAAGCGCTATTGAAGAGTGGAACTGGTAAAGGAAACTTCTACTGTGAGTATTGTTTTTTGTTTTTTCTGTTTGTTACTTTGCTTCCAATATGGATAACCCACTTGGTTTTCTGTTTGGTAAAACTACTACCACTGATAGGGTAGTAGATGAACCACCACCTGTTGAGATAGATCCTTTTAAGATACCTACAAGTATTGTTGATGGTGTTATGGATAATTATTATTTTGGGGATGGAACTGTCCATCCTGGTAATCATTTGCTTTTTATCCATGAATTATGCGGGTTGTTTAAGTGTGCAGGTATCACAACTGAACATGTGAAGAAGAAGTTACTCTCTATATCATTGAAAGGAAGAGCTGAAGAATGGTATAAGCTGCTGAAGAATGGACAATCCATAGAATGGGAGGAAATATTACCTCTCTTTTATTCTAAATTTTATCCTCCCAGTGAGATTCATAATGATAGGAATCAAATATATAACTTTTGGCCTCGTGATGGAGAGAGTACAGCTCAAGATTAGGGGAGATGAAGTTACTAATGCTTAAATGCCTATTCATGAACTCCCTAACAATATTATTATCAATAACTTTTATGCTAGGCTTTCTCTTCATGATAAAGATTTACTAGATGCTTCTTGTGCTGGATCATTCACATGTATGAAGGAAGAAGCTAAATGGGATATCCTTGACCGTATTCAAGAGAACACTGAAGCATGGGAGAATGACAAAGGAAGAAATTCAGGTATAAACTATGATTATGAATGCATTAAATCTTTTATGGGAACTGATGACTTCCGTGATATTAGTACTGAGTATGGTCTTGATTCTCAAGTTCTTCCCAATTTTTTTAAGGCCTTTGCCTCTTATATTTAAATTCCCAAAAAGGAGTGGGACAAGTACCATTCTCCTTATAAAGATATTGTTACCCATGTTCCTACTAGCATTGAAGTTTGTACTATTGATCCTATCTTGCCTGAACCTTATGTTGACAAAATCCCTTTTCCTGCTAAGGTAAAGGAACATTCTATCATAGCTAATGTGGTTAGCAAAAGTGTAAACAAAACTGTGGAACCTGATGAGAAAATAAACATTGAACCTGTGGTAGCTATTGTGAAAGATCTTGTTGCTAAAAATATTTAAGATGAGCACATTATCTTCTATGAAGACGCTTCTAATATTGTTTCTCATCCTAGTAAAGCTAGAAAAGCTAGTGTCCCTGTGCTTTACATTAGAATTGGTGATCATTGCTATTATGGTTTATGTGATATTGGTGCTAGTTCTAGTACTAGTCCTTATGAGCTTTACAGAGAAATTATTCATGAAATTGGTCCTTGTGAGCTTGAGGACATTGATGTGGTTATTCACCTTTCTAATAGAGAGACAGTCTGTCCAATTGATTGTAAGAGATGTGGAGGTTCTTTGTGGTAAGATTAAATATCCTGCTAATTTTCTAGTGCTTGGTTCTGAAGCTAGTAAAACCTGTCCTATTATCTTTGGTAGACCTTTCTTGAATACTTGTGGGGATATTATAGATTGTAGGAAGGTGAATGTCAACACCCGGATTTTTAATCCCAGATGCCTATTATGCCATACCTCACAATCCTAGGATTACCATTTTTGCGAGACATAACAGAATTGGTGACACAGTACATCATCCATTACAAACCATAATAAAGGTCTTACAAATAAAGGATCTCATGATCCAGTCTTAATACAATCAATGCAGCGGAAGTTAAACGTAGTGGGGCTTCATCTTCAGGGTCACAGGAAATGCTGACGATGGGAGATGATCCTAGTTGTCATAGACATCATGCTGTCCATCATCCTGGTAGTCCTCCTCATAGTCTAGCCATGGGGATAGCCAGGGACAAAGCCATGAGTACTCTTTAAGTACTCGCAAACTATCACTAACAAGTAAAGTAGTTCAAGTAGGAATCCTAAGCTCTAGTTTTATTTGCAAAAGGCCAGGTTTATTTCAAACTGAATTCAGAAGTAAATAAAACTAGTTTAATGTTCTACAACACCTAAGTGGGAAATTAGTTTTCGAGTTCACAACCCTGTCGTGGTCAAGTCAAAGTCATAGTTCATTTCACAAGTCATTTTGAAAACATCTGACGACGGAACAGTATGGCCACTCCAACCGTCCATGTCCGCGGATGCGGCTATTCGAATAGTTTGACACTTTGTAGAGGTGGTACACTTTCACAACAACATTCGATACATCCGTCAGGGACAACCCTGAATCATCATAGTTAGTATGCGGATAATGAATCCTAACCTTTCAATTACACACTCTAGTATAGGCACCTCCCCTATGAGTTTGGCCTCCCAACCATGACCATCTGTCATCTTGGCTACTGCATAGGTGGACAGTCATCACGAGGTAGCCTCAGCTCAATCTCTTCCGCAAGATAACCCATACTAAGACATATAAACTTCCAGTTAAGCCCTACCCAATTTAGGTATTGTGGTTGTACGGTAAAATTGGAATGGTATCTCATCTGAACCCAACCATCAATTTTTAAAAGGGCTAAGGCTCACGCCTCAACATTTTTATCTTCAAATCTTCTTCTGTTCATAACACATGTCAAAACATTTCAATAGAATGAATCCTCATTCCAAATTTTTCATAATCATTTTCACCAAGTATTCCCATCTAAAGTGATCAACTTTTATGCTTAGCACTAGCCACTAAAGTTGAGGGTATTCACTAATGAGGGGTGATAATCAAGTGTGACTATCCAAATCTAGTCTTATGCCTTTTGATGACATCTAAGTATAACTACTTAGGCCTAGTTTTATTCTCTTTATGCTATCTATACTAGTTTTCCAAAAACTCACAAAGCACTAACTAAAAGTAAAGAACTTTGGTAAAGATACAGGAAATAATCTTGCGAGTAAAACTAGTAGTTGGTATAATCAAGGTTGCATAACCAAAGCATGCCTAATGCATCTTGCATAGGTTAACTTGTAGTGTTAGGCTTACATAGGTAACATGCAAAGTTCTAGCTTGCATAGTTAAGAAACTTGCAAGTGTTAGCTTGCCTTGATTGGTGCAGTAGTTGAAGTTTTCTTCTTCTTCGTAGTACTCCTCCTCCTCGTAGCCTTTGTAGATACTAGCGTCTATAAATGAATACGAGGTACACAATCACCAAACAATACTTAACTACCTCTATTTGGCACACAAAGGTTCACACTTGATGATCTAGCATCATCACAATCATCACATGAAATAAAGACCTAGTCTTATCTTTCTTATTTTAGAAAAGTAATTTCTACTCATTGAAAATACTTAAGATTTAATAGTCTCAAATTAAAATAGGGGATCATGTTGACACATGTCATCACCACATATTCTAATACTTGGGAATGTGATTTAAAGTGGTGGTCATATTTTATAAAGTTTAAAATTATTATTTTATACAATTAAAGTGACTAGAAATGTCTACAGAGCATTCTTTTGGTACTAGTCCAATATCACTTCATGTAAACCTAAATATTTTTACATATACAGATAGATCTTGTCAAATATGATTTTTGAGAGTTGTAATCAACTCAAAAGCATTTATGGTTGATTTTTGCAAAATGTTTGAATGTGTAAAAGTCTCTGTCTTGTTATTTTTAATATAGGTGATCTATAATTCCAAATGGTTTGAATCCAACGGGCTTGGATAGATCATTTGAATACCTTTCTAGCAAAATTCGAATCATGCAATTTGGTTCAGTACATCTTCTTGAATTAATTTTTGAATCTACCGACAGAACTAGGGTTTAACTAAGATGGAAAAGGTTATTTGAATCACTAGGCTAAGCGCGGGAACGAAAATGGGCCGGCCCAGCTGCACTGTGCGCGCATATCAGGCTGCTGACAGGAGGGTCCCATGCGTCAGCGGCTCTATCTAACCGAAGCGGTACGTTTCAATCTCATCCCTACGATTAGACTTAGATCTATGGCCGACGTTCGTCGTCTCTGTCGCAAATCTCTGATGAGACCAAACCCTAACGGTGACGGTGGGGGTACGCGGTGGCTCACCTGGGCTCCATCTAGGGTCTGTGATGGGGGCGAACGACGTTGTCGATGATGGCGGTTGGAACGGTGGTTGCGACGGCTCCTGGGGTGGCTCCAATCAACGTCTCATCTCCTCCTCTGCAGTGGCAGACTCCAGCCAAATTCCGGCGGGCTAGTGCTCGCCTTTGATACGCCCAATTTGCATCACCATTCTATATCATAATTTACCTCTATTCATTGATGTTTGTCTTATTATGAGGTATTACTTATGGCTTTTTCATCTGTTTATGCATGTTGGATGTTTCCTGGAGGATGGACTGCCGGAGTCTGGATTCTGATGGAAAAGAAGGCGTTTCGGTGCAATTTCGCGAAGATCAGAAAAATACCAGAAAAATATGGAAACATATTATTTTACCAGAAGATGAAGGAAGCCAAAAGGAGGGACAAAGATGGGCCTCAGGGGGCCCACACCCCCTAGGCGCGGGCCCACCTAACCCCGCACCTAGGGCAGGTGTGGCCCACCTGCCCGGCCTCTGACTCCGCCCCTTCGCCTATATCTTCCGTATGGAACCCTAAGCCTCGTGGAGCAACCACAGATAGATTCCGGCTTCCTCAGGGGGGCGAAAAACACCGAGAGATAAAGATCTCTCCGGTAGACAGATTTCTGTCGGGGGAATTCCTTCCCGGAGAGTGGAGACCGTCGCCATCAACACCGTCATCAAGCTAGACTTCATCGGGATCATCATCCACACCATCATCTCTACCAGCACCATCACCACCACTCCGTCCCGCTGTAACAATTGTGTTGGATATTGCTTATTCATTAGGGGAAACTTTCCCGGTGTTGATTACTATTGTAGTTGATGCTTGTGAGTGGAACCATTGGATTATTGTTTATGTTCAGATTGTTATCCATTATCATATCATCTTTGATCTTGATCGATATGATGTCTTGTGAGTAGTTCGTTTAGTTCTTGAGGACATGGGAGAAGTCATGCTGTTAGTAGTGAATCTGTGATGAGTTATTATTCAATGGTTTGGTATTTAAGTTGTGGTGCTATTCTTCTAGTAGTGTCATGTGAACGTCGACTACATGACACTTCACCATTTTTGGGCCTAGGGGGATGCATTGTGTATTTGTCTACTAATTGTGGGGTTGCTGGAGTGACAGAAACATGAACCCTCGTTAGGACACCTTTGCATAAGGGAGTGTAGGATATCAGAGTTTAAGGCTATGGTTAGATTTATATCTTAATTACTTTCCTATAGTTACGGATGTTTGCAGGGGGTTTAATCACAAGTATGTATTAGTCCAAGTAAGGTCTGTATGTTAGCACAGGTTCACCCACACAACACTTACAACACCAGAGAAGAGTACTCAGCTATTTGAAGCGAAAGCACTTGACAGAATTCCCATGTGTCCTTGAGAACGTTTGGTCCTTATAAGTATTTCCACCGGCTTGTCCTTTGCTAAGAAAGGATTGGGCCACTTGATCCATTTGTTTGTTACCTTTGTTACTTGCTCCTTGTTTTGTTTCCTTGTCAGAAAACCACTTAAAATCCGTTTGCTAAGTATTCACAGGGATTTCCTGCTCCATACCACTGTTCAGCACCTTCTGCTCCTCGTTGGGATCGACACTCCTATTTATCAAAAGTACTACGATACACCCCCTATACTTGTGGGTCATCAAGACTATTTTCTGGCGCCTTTGCCCAGGAGTGAAGCACTATTGAAGAGTGGAACTGGTAGGGGAAACTTTTACTATGAGTATTGCTCTTGTTACTGCTTGTTACTTTGTTTCCAATATGGATAACCCACTTGGTTTTCTGTTTGGGAAAACTACTACGACTGCTAGGGTAGTAGATGAACCACCTCCTGTTGAGATAGATCCTTTTAAGATACCTACAAGTATTGTTAATCATGTTATGGATAATTATTATTTTGGGGATGGAACCGTCCATCCTCGTATCACAACTGAACAGGTGAAGAAAAAGTTACTCTTCATATCCTTGAAAGGGAGAGCTGAAGAATGGTATAAGCTGCTAAAGAATGGACAATCCATGGAATGGGAGGAGATGGCATCTCTCTTTTACTCTAAATTTTATCCTCCCAGTGAGATTCATAAGGATAGAAATCTTATATATAACTTTTTGCCTCTTGATGGAGAGAGTACAGCTCAATCTTGGGGGAGATTGAAGTTACTAATGCTTAAATGTCCTATTCATGAACTCCCTAACAATATTATTCTAAATAACTTTTATGCTAGGCTTTCTCTTCATGATAAAGATTTACTAGATGGTTCTTGTGCTGGATCATTCACACGTATGAAGGAAGAAGCTAAATGGGATCTACTAGACCGTATTCAAGATAACACTGAGGCTTGGGAGAATGACAGAGGAAGAAAGTCAGGTATAAACTATGATTATGAATGCATTAAATCTTTTATGGGAACTGATAACTTCCGTGATATTAGTAATGAGTTTGGTCTTGATCCTCAAGTTCTTGTAAAATGTTTTAATGCCTTTGCCTCTTATATTGAAATTCCCAAGAAACAGTGGGACAAGTACCATGCTCCTTATAAAGACATTGTCACCCATGTTCCTGCTAGCACAGAGGTTTGTACTGTCGATCCTATTTTGCCTGAACCTTATGTTGAGGAAATTCCTTTTCCCTCCAAGGTAAGGGAGCACTCTATTATGGCTAATGTGGTTAGCAAAATCGCAAAGAAAACTGTAGGGTCCGACGAGCTTATTGATATTGAACCTGTAGTAGCTATTGTGAAAGATCTTGTCACTAGAAATATAGAGGATGAGCATATTGTCTTATGCGAAGATGCTACTAATATTTTTTCTCATCCTAAGAAAGTTAGGAAAGCTAGTGTCCCTATGCTTTCTGTTAAAATTGGTAGTCATAGCTACTATGGTTTATGTGATATTAGTGCTAGTTCCAGTGCTATTCCTTATGAGCTTTATAGTGAAATTATGCATGAGATTAGTCCTTGTGAGCTTGAGGACATTGATGTGGTTATTCACCTTGCTAATAGAGAGCAAGTTTGCCCTATTGGTATTGTAAGAGATGTGGAGGTCCTTTGTGGTAAGATTAAATATCCTGCTGATTTTCTAGTACTTGGTAAAGAAGCTAGTAAAACCTATCCTATTATCTTTGGTAGACCCTTCCTTAATACTTGTGGGGAAATCATAGATTGTAGGAAGGAAAAAGTTTTGACTAAGTTTGCTGGAGAATCTTAAGAGTTTAATTTTTCCAAATTTGCGAAAACTCCTTATGAAAATGAACTGCCTGATGAGGATTTCATGGTTGAACAACTTTCTGCTATTTCTCTTGCTCCTAACAATGCTTTGCAGCAGTTTATGGAAGATCATGAAAGTGATGTCTTCATGAAGGAAAGAAATGAGATTAATGAGGTTTTCCTTTGTCAGCTAGAACAACTTAAGCATAATCTACCTGTGGAAGATTTGGGTACCACACTACCACCTAAAAGGGACCCTGTTTTCGAATTAAAACCTTTACCTAATGATCTAAAATATGCTTATCTTGATGATAAGAAAGTATATCCTGTTATTATTAGTTCTAAACTTTTAGGAAAGGAAGAAGAAAGGTTATTGGAAGTGTTGAAGAAACACCGAGGAGCTATGGGCTATACTCTTGACGATTTAAAGGGGATTTCTCCTACTATATGTCAGCATGCTATTAATATAGAGCCTGATGCAAAACCAGTTGTTGAGCACCAACGTCGTCTAAATCCTAAAATGAAGGATGTGGTAAGAAATGAGGTATTAAAACTCCTTGATGCTGGTATTATTTATCCTATTGCTGATAGTCAATGGGTTAGCACTGTTCATTGTGTTCCCAAGAAAGGGGGAATAACTGTTGTGCCTAATGAGGATAATGAGCTTATACCCCAAAGAGTAGTGGTTGGGTATTGAATGTGCATTGATTTTAGAAAGATTAATAAAGTTACTAAGAAAGATCATTATCCATTGCCCTTTATTGATCAAATGCTTGAGAGGTTGTCCAAAAAAGACTCACTTTTTCTTTCTTGATGGTTATTCTGGGTTTTCTCAAATTGTTGTGAAAGCACAGGACCAAGAGAAAACTACTTTCACTTGTCCTTATGGTACTTATGCTTATAGGCGTATGCCTTTTGATTTATGTAATGCTCCTGCTACCATTCAGAGGTGTATGTCTGCTATCTTTCATGGTTTTTGTGAAGAAATTGTGGAGGTTTTCATGCACGACTGTCACATCCCAAAATTTTCCAAATTTTGAAATGTGAAAAAAATTTAAACAAAATAAATAATTATTGAAATTTAGGGTGAAAAGAAACTTTTGTTTTAAAGTGGAAACATCAAAACCCATCTTGAACATACTTTGAATAAAATTTGAATCCAACTAAATTCAAATCAAGTGAAATGCATTCTTCATAAATGCTTCTTGAAACTTAAACACTTGGAAAATAAACCAAAACTCTAAAACCCTAATGGAAGAAAATCATTTCCAAGATATCTCAAAGACTATGGATTTGATCCATATAAAAAATTGGTCAACAAACATTTATAAATGATCAAGAATGATAAATAAATAAAACCATAGTAATTGATTTCATTCAATTTGGAACCTTGGATAAAAATCTTATGAGTTTAGTAAGATAAAGAAATTAAATTTCAAAGCTAATAAAGCTCCTATCTGAAATCCATACCGAATTGTGAGAAAATTAATCCTAACGAGATATAAAAGGATAACAAATATTAAATAATTTGTTTCAAATTGGAATCACCAAGTTTGGATCTTTAAATAAAAAGATATGGTTTTTATAAGACAAAGGAAGAAATAAATAAATATGGAATATTTAAAAGCCAAATTATGTCTTGGCCAAATCCATAAGAAAATGAAAATAAAGATAATCCAAATAAAATAATAGGATATAGATTATTCCAATAAAATTATATAGCATTAAACCATATTCTAAATTATATATGGATAAACATAAAATTCCTAATAGAAATGATTAATTAAATCATGAGAAAGTAATAAATGGAAATTTATCAAAATGGGTTAAAAAGTTATCAAATTAACTTAAAAGAATTATTTGAATAAAAATTTATATGGTATTAAAACCAAAATAAAATTTTATTTAATTAAAGACAAATACTAATGATTAATAAATCATATTAAAAATATTCCAAATAATTCAAAGTGAATTATTTAACACCCTTTTAAATAAATAAAACCTACTAAAAAGGTTTAGTGAAAATTAGAATTCCAATAAAGGGTTTGAGAATATAAATAAATTTTGTTTGAATAAAAACAATTGTCTATTTAAATAAATAACAAACCAAGTGTAAATGAAATATTTATTCTGAAAATGGATATTAAGTACATGTCTAAAAAAGTATAGAAAACTTACAGAAAGTTTGGCAAGGATTTGAATTCAAATGTTTGATTGAATTGTTTGAACAAAATCAAAATAGAAAAAGAAAACAGAAAAAGAAAAATGAAACAGAAGAAAAAAAATGGAAAGGACCCAGCAGCCCAACCTGGCCCAGCTAGCCCAGCAAGCCCACCTCTCTCCTATCCCCCGAACCGTTTTCTTCTACTCGCAAACGAACCCGCAAAGTCGCTGACCGTTGGACGCCATCGTCTCTCTCTCTCTCGCTATCAAACAGACCCCACCCGTCAGTCGTCGTCTTCACCTCGCGCGATGACCATGCCAGTGGTTTCTGCCCGTTTAAACCTCGGATCAATACGCATTAATGCCTCAGTGATTCCGCCCCCCGACCATGCTATCATAATCCCCTCCTTGCCCTCTCTCTTTCCCCTCAAACTTCTCTGCTAGAGAGCCCCCGGGCTGCCTCAAATTTAACTGACACCGTCGCGGACTCTGACGAGCTTCGCAAACAATTCCGGCCACCACCGCCAGCCCTACTGCCCCCAGAGCTCACGAGCATGATCCCCATCGTCCCCAGCATCCTCCAATAGCTCTAGCTAGATTGCGCGCTCTGAAACATCGACAATGACCACATCCGAACACCGTCGTTGTCTGCTCCAACTCCGGCGACGCCCCCGGTAACCTTCGGACCGCCCGTGTTTCTTCCAATGATACGGTGTGACCAGTGACCTCGCCCGCAACTAACGCCGCCGATTTCGTGTCCTAGCTCGCACCGTAGTGTCGCCTCCGTCTTCGACAGTGAGCATCCGTCGCCAGGAGCTTCTCCAGCGAGCGATTAACGCCGTCACCATGCGCCCCTCCTTTGGCAAAGACCACCCCGAGAGTCAGCGCTTCACGACAAGTCTGGTAAGCCCCTTCTCCCTCTCCCGCGCACCCTAGATTCGCCGGAACCACCGTGAGCAGAGTGCGTGGCCGCTGTCCACCGTCACTGCGCCGCCCATCTTTGGTCGATGCGATCTGAATCGTTGGATGTAGATCTAGCGGATAGGATAGAACGAGCAGCGAAGCGGTATCGTGCATCCTGTGCCGTGCGATGCAACTCAGATCTAACGGCTAGTGTCGATCGATCCCCGCGAAACGGTATAGACCAGTTAGATTCTGCCACGTGGCCCTGTCTATTGTTTTAAAAACACAATTGATCTATTAGATGTTCAAACTTGTAAAATTCATAACTTTTGATCCACACGTCCAAATTTTGAAAATTTTATATCAATGGAATCAGAAAAACAAATACTTTCCAAACATACACTTTGTTTAATGATTTGCTTCTGTAAAATCAGTTGTTTTTGCAGAAACTTGTGTAGGCATAATTTGTGTATAAAATTCTTTCTAAAATTTTTTTTAGGGTAAAATCTTTTGTAATTGGTTTGTTTTGAACCTTATGACCATAGAAACAAACTTATGGATTTAAAAGTGTATTTTGTGAAGCTAAAGAATAAATCCTTGAATTAAAGCATTTCTAGTTAATTAAAAGTATTGATTATGTTATAAAAATGCTTTTTGAGTAAAACCTTTGGAAAATGATTTGATTTAAAATCCTTGACCCTAAACACCAAGTTTTAAGATTTAAAAATATATTTGGTGAACCCTAGAAAATTATTACTTTGTTTAAAGGCATTTCTAATGAAATAAAATGTTGTTTGACTTAAAAATGGTTTATAGGTAAAAACCTTTTGCAAATGGTTTTAATAATAAACACTTGACCATAAACCACTAACATTTGTGTTTTAAAAATATATTTGTCAAACACTAGAAAATAATACTTGATTTAAATCATTTCTAGCAAAACAAGAATGATTTAAATGGCCATTTTCACTAACTTACTATCAAATGGTTTTGCCACATTTATAAATGACCTTGCCACTTTTATAAACGACAAATAAGTGTTTCAAAATGTTTATAACCTATTAGAAACCACTATTCCAAATAGAACCATCTTTGGCATGCTTGCATGTATTGCTTTGTTTTTATTATTCTATGTGATGAAATTGCTTGAATGGTAGATTGAATTTGTGCCTTGATTGAATTGTAGTGAAATTTGAAGAGTGTGACTATTGAAAATATCAAGGAGTGAACTTATATTCTCTACCAAAAAGGCAAGTGGTGCTTCATACTTTTGGCCCATTTTTTTCACTATGCGTTAGTGTTATTTCTAAGTAGGACTTCCATGGAATTTTTTGCTAAGTATAAACTATGCCATGGGAAATCATAGTAGATGAAACCTTAGTAGAATTTTCCTAAGTTAAGCTTCCTACTACTATCATGCTTAGCTTAGCTAGTAGAAAACAAGGGTGGATTTGTAGGGTTCGCAGCATAGAAAACAAAAAAATTTCTACGATGGGAACAACTATGTACCAAGATCTATCTACTAGATACAAACAACAGGCGGATGTATATCCATAGAGAACATACCCTTGAAGACCGACAAAGCTTAACGAGTCCAAACTCGTGGTTGATGTAGACGATGTCTTGCCGATCTCAAGATCGAGAGGAAGTCCTCGCCGCAAAACAGCAGCGCATCCGTGCTCGCACACACGTTCGAGGCACCGAGCAACCTCCGCCTCCTCGCTCCAGCGATGCAGCGGAAGCAAAACTCTTTCTTGCCAAAAAGCCACCGGGAACATGTATCTCGCTAGTCCGAGACCATGGGGAATAAATTCTAGAGGGGGAGAGAGATCCTTCACGAGGAGGTGTGAGTGATAGAGAGGGAGGGGGCTCCTTTTATAGGGAGAGGGGGCACCCAAGGGGCCATGCGCCCAGACATGGGGCTGCCCCCACCTATTCCACATTCATGTGGGTGGACACTCCACTCACTCAAATGCCTTTCAATTCCCTCCACTCAAAAACCCACTCAAATTCCCATTAAATTTCCACCAAATTTAATGCAAACTCTCATTAAATAAAACTCCTTTTATTTATTCAGAATTTTGTCAATTACTTTAATGACAAACATTCACATATAACCCCTTGCTAGTATTTCATTTCACATGCAGAAACACTTTCTGCAATTTCACCCGAAAACCCGTTTCGGTATCTAGTGAAATAAATTCCTGCGCTTGTTATTCTTTTCGGCATGAAACTTTTGCTCCAAATGGATGTCGGTGTCAATTAAGTGTGTCACCCTACAGTTCGCGAATAATGCGGACATGATCGAGAACCCTCTCATATCAATAATCAGAAGCGGGATCTGGAGACCTATACTGACTCCCACACATTCAACGATGACTTTCTTGTGATCGTCGAAACCTTTTATGCTAGTATCTTAATCCTTTTGTTTCGCGATATATTACATGTCCGATATTCGATCATCGGTATATCCATACCTAGTTTGATCTCGTTACTGACATGTACTCTTTTCTCGTTCCCGTGATATAACATTCTAGTGATCAAATCACTTGCTTGCAAGCTAATCAATGTGATATCACCGAGAGGGCCCAGAGTATATCTATCCGTCATCGGGATGAACAAATTCCACTCTTGATCCATGGGCCTCAACATAACACTTTATTAGTTCTGAATCCATCTTTATGATCACCCAGTTACGGTGTGACGTTTGATGTTATCAAGAAACTCTTCTAGTGTTAGTGATTGACATGATCTCATGGTCTAAGGATTAGGATCACTTCGTAAGTTGTTATAGCAATATAAACTCAATGACTTTGATCGTAATGCTATACTTCGGATGAATGTTCATCACATCATTACACTAATGTTGTGACCTCGTTATTAACAACATCCAATGTCCATGATCAGGAAACTTTGATCATCTTGTTAATCAACGAGCTAGTTTATAAGAGAGGCATAACTAGGAACTTCTTTTTTGTTTATTAAAAACACATGTATTAACGTTTTCGTATTAATACAATTATAGCATGCAAAATAAACATTTATCATAAATAAGGAATACGATAATAACCACTTTATTATTGCCTCTCGGGCATATTCCCTTCAGTCTCCCACTTGCACTAGAGACAATAATCTAGTTTGAAAACTTTGCGTATCGAACACCTATGGCTTTCTGGTGTTCCATATACGCAACTACAAGTGGTTAACATAATCTAAGGATCTGACACTTTCAGGTTCGTGTGTATTTGCATGTCTTTGCGTCTTCACGCATCACTCATTCTCCAATGAGATGGCATTGTATAAATTTGGTCTTTCGGTGAGACCTTTAGTTCCTTGGGGTTAAAACACGTCGATACTATTTTCATACAATATATCTTTAGTGTTAGCCCGTTGCGAACCACAGCTTAGTTTGATAACAAACTACTTGACACAAATTCCCACCTTTGCTGCTACTATAGCAGTCATATACTTAGCCTTTTATTTGTAGTATTCGTCACAATGTCTTTAACTATGGATTTCATCCAAATCCATCATGGAATCTCCTTTCCATTACATTGTGCCACCCATAGCTTAAATTGAGATAAACTTAATTTGTATCTTGTGACAAACCTAGTATCAATGTAACACTTACAATGAACTATTTGTAATTGTTTGTCACCTCTACACAAATATATTCTTAGTTCTTTCAAAAAGATCATAAGAATATCCTCACTATCGTCCAATGATCATTTTATGATTCATTCTGGTATATGCTCATAACACTTAGAGCATAGGACATATCTGGATGTGTACATATCATGGTATGATTGATCAAAACATTCTCGTGATTTCACTCATCAAGTGTCAAAGCACTTGAATCTTGTTTCACTTATCAAGTGTCGATACACTTGAATCTTGATTCAATTCCTTTCCATGCAACAAGAAATGTTTCTTGTCGTTTCTATATTGAACTCCTTCAATATCTCATATATGTATGTTTGGCACAACCATATTGGCGTCACAATCTATCCACTATAGACATTCACGCTAAATATTCGGGTTTTGCCTAAGTATTTCATCGAAATGAAATTCTTAACCTTTGTCAATAAAAGATACATCATTTCTAATCAAAAAGATATCATCCACATAATGTATTAGAAATATGTCTCAGCGCTCCCACTTAATTTCTTGCAAATGCAAGCATCTTCATCGTCTCCTGATGAAAACTCCTTTTCATTAAGGTGAAGATTCCAACTCCGCGATGCTTACTTCAACCATTGAAGTTTGCATGCCCTTTTTAGCATCCTTTGAATTAACAAAACCCTTTGGATCGTGTCATGTACACGTCCTAGGTAACCATTCTATTAGAAGAACTTTGTTTTGTTTATTCATCTACCATATAACAAATTATATGTAGTGGTTGCTACTTTAATCCGTCCATACTAAATATCGCTATGAAAGATCAAATCTTGTCATAGTCAACTCCTTGAACATTGTCGTAAAATACTTTACGACATGTCGACTATTTCATAGATGTGAAACATCCATGTCTGTTTCTTTATAGATCCAAATACGACCGATAGGTTTTTACACCTTTCCGGAGGGTCTTCCAAGTTCAAAACTTGATTTCTCGTGTATGGAACTATCACGGATTTTATGGCTTCAAGCCATTTGACGGAGTCAGGGCCCATCATCGCTTCTTTGCATATAGTCGGTTCATCATTGTCAAACAATAATGATTTACTCTCAAATCTTAGTATTTGATTGTTTATTCGACCGACTTGGTTCAATAAGAACTTAGATCTCCGTGACCACAACCTTTGAGGCACATAAGCTATGAGCATTATGGAAGCCTCCGGAACGATTTCCGGCACTGCGCAACTCAGCACATTTAGTTAAGGTTCGTTAACCTTATCAAAGTTCTATTGTCCTCCCACTTAACTTTTGCGAAAAATTCCTTTTTCAAGAAACTTCACATTTCAAGCGACAAACCCTTTTGTCCTCGGTGTTATGGAGGAATAACCAATTGTTATTCGAAATAACCTACAAAGACATGCTCATCCGACTTTGTTGTAAACATCTTACTTATGTTTAGCATACCAAAATTTAATAAATGACAACTTGGGTTTTAGCCCAAACCATAACTCATATGGTGTCATTTCAACGGATCAAGATGGAGCTCTTTTCAGTGTAAAAGCGGTAGTCTCTAAAGCTTTAATCTTTTTAAAACATAATGGCAGTTTTATAAATAACACCTTTGATCAAACCATGTCACACAAGGTTTCATTACAAATCTCAAACACTCCATACTCCTATGGTGTTTCGGGAGATGTAAATCTAGGTGTTTTGCTAAACTTGCAACTCAAATAAATCCCTTTATGATAAAATCATAATTCATTTATTTTCTTGTTACACTTGTAACTCAAACAAATCCCTTATGATAAAATCATAAACCATTTATTTTCTTGTTACAATGATTTTCCACTTCATCTTGAAAGTCTTTGAAACGTTTTTCAAATATTTCATACTTCTTTCTCATTAAGTGAATATTTACTCAAATTTCCGGAGAAAGCATATGAAGTTGAAACCCATCGCTTACGACTACACATAATGGACTACATACATCGATATGTATAAATTCCAATATTTTAGTCGTCCGTTCTTCTTTGGCCTTTGAACGAATTTTTAATTATCCCGAGGAAAGTCTCACAAGCGTCACTTGATCAAATCAAAGACTCCAAAAATCCATGAAAATGGAGTTTCTTCATGTTTTCTTTCCAATATAGTTTAAACGGCGATGTCACTTCGTAAGTGATCTTTAAATCATTTGTCTTGCGACATTTTAGCATTAGGTTTTATGGATGTGATTTCTCCAACTAGATTTGTAAATCATCCATCTTATATGGGATACGGTAATTATTTGAACAACCTTTGTTCTCATAATACCTGATTCAAATAACAATTATTAAAACAAATCTTGAAGTCAAGCTTTGATGTCAACGAGAAATACAAACAACGGTTTGTTTATTTTCGATGAACATCATCACATATTCTCTTGCTGGTTATTTAGGCCATTGTGGTTTATGAATTGTGTCGTTCCGTATGAAATTTCATACCAACCAATTCGGTATCCAATACCCAAAAACCACATTGTTTAACTAGCAAAGAATATAACCATAACATGTATATCATCAATATACCTAAATTGGATATTTCCAATCTTTTCTTTTCTGCCAAATATATTTTATAGATTCTCTTTCAGCATTTCCTTTTCCTTTTCCTTTTTAAAAGAATCTATCAACATCAAAAGTGGTGCCATATGCATGACACATAGTCCAAAGCGTGTATATTCAAATAATAATACCTTTGGACTTGCACTTTGAAGTAGATCACCATCATCAAAATGATCGGTATTCTTTCAAAATCCATTCTTTAGTAATCTTTTAGTGCAGTAAACACTTTACATACATATTCTATTCATCCTTATCATGACGACTTTCATGATCAAGCTACTGTAGCTTATAAAGGCGAATCGTGAGTATAACATTACTTTCCAAAACCTTTTTGGATGATTAGGATGTCTAGCATCTCCAACCTTCGTAAATTCTCATCCAATATGAGAACATATATTATACTCTATCATATTGCAACCAAAACATTGTTTTAGATATCGTTATATCTGCCACACATGATGGTTTCTGAAATAATTCTTTTAGCTCCTAGATAAACTTGATATTAAAACAATCAAGAATCATGGAGGCAAACATGATACTTAAGATACTAACACTGGAATTGTTACTCTCGATTTAATACCAACTATTAAATTTTACGGAGTAAATAGAGTTTGCTGAAAGTTTGCAATAGGACTTTAAACTTTAGATTGACACTCAACACAATACGATACCAGTTCGTAAAGTATATATCCAGAATTCTATAGTTCTATTATCTCAATTACAACTATGCATAAGGTGGTGAACGAATGCCAATGACTACAACAAATTATGCAAATTCACTTTGATTTAATTTATGATAAATTGAGTTCTACTAATCCAAATTAGAAATGAACTCCCACTCAAAAACGACATCCCTCGTGCCTTTTTGGTGATTACATGAACCAAATCCACTACACCAAGTCCGATCATCACGTGAGTCGGTGTAGCTTCAAAGGCGAGCATCCATATGGTCATCATATCAAAACATATGAATCATGCTTAACCTTTTGGTCCATGTTCCGAGGCCATGTCTGTACATGCTAGGCTTGCCAAGTAAGAACCTTAGTATTCGCGCGTGTAACTGTCTTACACCCGAGATATGCTCGTGGATTCAAGTACACCCGATCATCACGTGATGCCTTGAAGCGACGAAACATTGTCGGTGCATACTTAAGGAAGAACACATTCTTATCTTGATATCTAAATGAGGGATCATCTTATTATGCTAATAAAACGCCAAACAAGCAATATAAGATGCAATCAAACATCACATGTTTGTAAGTGAAATGATATGGTTCCCGCATATGATCTCCATCATGTGCACCGTGGTATGATCACTATCATACCTTTATGTGTAAGGCCAAGGTCTATGGAACTTACACGCTATGTGTGCTGTAAGAGTATCATCTCATACTTCTACTTACAACATCACCATATCATAACACTAGCCCAACAATAATCTAAACTAGACGCCTCTAATTTATCCATTGCAAGTTTTACGTGGTTTAGGGCTTTCGAAGATAGAACCGTTCTTACCTATGAACATGAACCACAACAAGGATAACCAAATTGTTGACAACTCGTTGCAAATTAGATATTGACTATAGTATGAGAGACAGACACCCGCTAGCCACTTATGCAAACTAGTTGCATGTCAAGCGTGGAACAGGTCTCATTTGCGAGCACATGTAAAGTTTGTCCGGGCCGCTTCATCCCACTATGCCACCAATATAATAAGTACAACTAATAAGCAATAAAATGATCATCATCGCCCACATACTCATATGTGTACTACCCGTTCAAAGTATCTACGCATATATCCGGCTCTGATACCACTGTAGGGTTCGCAGCATAGAAAACAAAATTTTTCCTACGATGGGAACAACTATGTACCAATATCTATCTACTAGATACAAACAACGGGCGGATGTATATCCGTAGATAACATACCCTTGAAGACCGACAAAGCTTAACGAGTCCAAACTCGTGGTTGATGTAGACGATCTCTTGCCGATCTCAAGATCGAGAGGAAGTCCTAGCGCCGCAAAACAGCAGCGCATCCGTGCTCGCACACACGTTCGAGGCACCGAGCAACCTCCGCCTCCTCGCTCCAGCGATGCAGCGGAAGCACAACTCTTTCTTGCCGAAAAGCCACCGGGAACATGTATCTCGTTAGTCCGAGACCATGGGGAATAAATTCTAGAGGGGGAGAGAGATCCTTCACGAGGAGGTGTGAGTGAGAGAGAGGGAGGGGGGCACCCAAGGGGCCATGTGCCCAACCATGGGGCAGCCCCCACCTCTTCCACATTCATGTGGGTGGACACTCCACTCACTCAAATGCCTTTCAATTCCCTCCACTAAAAAACCCACTCAAATTCCCATTAAATTTCTACCAAATTTAATGCAAATTCTCATTAAATAAAACTCCTTTTATTTATTCAGAATTTTGTCAATTAATTTAATGACAAAAATTCACATATAACCCCTTGCTAGTATTTCATTTCACATGCAGAAACACTTTCTGCAATTTCACCCGAAAACCCGTTTCGGTATCTAGTGAAATAAATTCCTGCGCTTGTTATTCTTTTCGGCATGAAACTTTTGCTCCAAATGGATGTCGGTGTCTCTTAAGTGTGTCACCCTATGGTTCGCGAATAATGCGGACATGACCAAGACCCCTCTCATATCAATAATCAGAAGCGGGATCTAGAGACCCATACTGACTCCCACACATTCAACGATGACTTTCTTGTGATCGTCGAAACCTTTTACGCTAGTATCTTAATCCTTTTGTTTCGCGATATATTACATGTCCGAGATTCGATCATTGGTATCTCCATACCTAGTTTGATCTTGTTACTGACATGTACTCTTTTCTTGTTCCCGTGATATAACATTCTAGTAATCAAATCACTTGCTTGCAAGCTAATCAATGTGATATCACCGAGAGGGCCCAAAGTATATCTATCCGTCATCGGGATGAACAAATTCCACTCTTGATCCATGGGCCTCAACATAACACATTATTAGTTCTGAATCCATCTTTATGATCACCTAGTTACGATGTGACGTTTGATGTTATCAAGAAACTCTTCTAGTGTTAGTGATTGACATGATCTCATGGTCTAAGGATTAGGATCACTTCGTAAGTTGTTATAGCAATATAAACTCAATGACTTTGATCTTAATGCTATACTTCGGATGAATGTTCATCACATCATTACACTAATGTTGTGACCTCGTTATTAACAACATCCAATATCCATGATCAGGAAACTTTGATCATCTTGTTAATCAACGAGCTAGTTTATAAGAGAGGCATAACTAGGAACTTCCTTTTTTTATTAAACACACATGTATTAACGTTTCCGTATTAATAAAATTATAGCATGCAAAATAAACATTTATCATAAATAAGGAATACGATAATAACCACTTTATTATTGCCTCTCGGGCATATTCCCTTCAGGATTATATTCATGCTATGGAATATTTATAAGTCAAGGACTTGTGTTTTGTTTAATAAAACAACTAAGTGAATGAATCACCTGGGTGGAATGGTATTGCTTGGAAGGATTTTTGTTGAGTGGTTACACAAGGCCCATTTCTATGGTTTACCTTGTGTATCTCACTTGTGGAATGCCACCCAGGAACAAAGAGATTTGAGATGTCAAATGTTGAGAAGCTTCAAGTGCAGCCACTTGGCATTATGGGCTCTGCCTGGATCATATAGGTTGCAATAACTTAGCCAAATGGATAGTTGGTGGTAGGGGATGATAGGTTTGGAGCGCGTCCATTCTGGTCTAAGGGAAGGCTTCTGAAAGATCTTGTCTCGATGCATGTCGAGTCCTGTGGGGAAAGTGCACCACCTCTGTAGAGAGTAAAATATAAGTACTTAGCCGTGTCCCCGGCAATGGACAATTTGAGCATCAAGACATGGAAGCTATCAAGAATCTCCTCATCCCAATTTTTCTAAGTTAAAAACTTGTGGTTGAACAAGGGTTAAAGGATCACCAATTTCTATTGGTAGATGCCTTGAGTGATTTTTGCCAAACAAAAACTTAGTGTTTTCAAATGATAAGGAAAATCTATTTTGAGCAAAGCAAGCCTAAGCTCCACCTAGCCAAATGCATATAGATGATAGGCTCCACTATACTACCATAGCATCACTTGCCAATATAATTCAAATGTATTGACCCTTGTGGATGTAACTTATTATGTTACATGTTTGTTTGATGTTAGTGAAGTGTGTTGATTAGGATTACAAGTCTACAACCAACATGATTGCCTGTGGCACTTTGAAGATGAAGGACTCCATTCTATTAACTATTTCTGCTGCATTGTAATGAGATAGCCAAATGAGCTATGTAAGATGTAATGAATTATTTTATTCCTGGTTATAAAGTTGTATTATGACCTTTGTTTCTTGATATTACATCTTAACTGTGGATGCTAGCTATTGATCCAGGGACTAGCATTGTAAACACAGGGATCTCTACCTTATTAAAGTTTGGGACCTCTACAGATGGTATCAGAGCACTGTGTTGCCTGTAGGATTGTAACCCTAGGATTGGACAAAACCCCTTAGAAAAATAGGAGTTGTATTTGTTCCAAAACTTATTTACAAACAATCTTGTAAACTCTTTCCTCAACCATTTTTGGTTTTGATTCTACATCTCTTCTATTTCAACTTGATGGACAAAGCCTCAACATGAGCAAAGACTTCAACAAGAACAAAGACATCAACCTGAGCAAAGGACTTCACCAACTCAAATGACTTCAACTTCAACATCATCAAAGACTTCAACTTTATTTTCACCAAGGACTTCAACTTGGATATCACTAAGGACTACAAATGAGACAAGAAATATTATTCAAGACTTGAAGACTAAAGAAACACAACTTAGAAGGAACCATCATCACCTTTGAAGTTTGTGACCAAGACACAAGAATTTTCCCATGGAAACCATGATCTCATTCCAGAAGAAATAACAAAGAAGAATGGAATGATCTCAAGTGAACCATATAGTTGGACCACCATATTTAGTTTAGATCAAACCTACCAACTTATGTGGTGTAGCAAAAATATTTTGTTGCCTAAAAATGTGCTTGAACTTTGTTGTTTGAGTGGAATGTTTGTTTGTGATTGCTTGCACATTGCTTGTGTGATTTGTTGTGTGTGATTAGACTTCTTCCTTAGAAATCTTTGCCTATTCTAATCCCATTCCAACCCAAACAGATAACTACTCCAAGAAACTCCAACATCAAGAATGGTGACAACAACAACCAAGAGATGCTCATGAGAGAACAACTACTAGTAAACCAAATCCATTTGAATCAGATGACAACTCAGTTTTTAGCCAACAACAATGAGTTAGACCCAACCTTGCAAAAGTTTTTAGAAAATCAATATCAATTATTGCAAGGGATGACCACTCACATGATCAACATAAAATACAACCTTTCCCAAGGAGTTTGGGACAACAATGATGTCAAGAATGATATTATAGAAGGAACTCAAGCTTGCAACATTTGTGGAGACATGGATCACACTTCCAAAGAGCATGAAGATCAATGCCCCAATTGTGAAGAGAAACATCCAACTAATCAATGCCCCACATCTCAAGTGACTTGTTTCCTATGTGAAGGAAATAATCATGTCCCCATCCAATGCCCCATCTATTCTATAGTTCAACAAAGGAAACAAGGTGGAGTGCATCAAAAGTTTGTAAGCCCTCATGAGGAAACAACTTCTACCAAGAAGGATGAAGACAAAGGAAAATCTCATCTTGCACCTCCATACATTGGAAATCACCTTGATGGACAAAAGAGGAAACGTATGTATTATCCAAAGAAACGATTAAGGAGACAAGGAGACTTTCCCACCTTTGAGGTGAGATATAAAGAGCATGAACTAGAAGAACTCCTAGCTTTGGAGAAGCCCAAGAAGAAGAAGAAGAATAAGGAAATTAGCCAGGTGTGGTGCAAAAACTGCAAAGAGCTAGGCCATTATGTATCAACTTGTCCACAGAAGATACGTGAAGAACTCAACCTTGTCACATGTTACAATTGTGGTGACCAAGGACATTATGCAAGCAATTGTCCAGAAAAGATGAAGTACAAGACAAACAAGCCTATGAGAGATCTCAGCCTTGTCACATGTTTCAAGTGTGGAAACAGAGGACACTATGCAGATGTCTGCCCAGAGAAGTTTCTTCAAGATCCTAAGCAAGCCAAGATGTAATCTAGTTGAAATCTTTTTAAGGGTGGTAGTACCCTAGTTGCTTTGAAGCCAACATGTAACCTCTAGCCTCCCCAAATCTCGGGGCGAGATTTCTTTTAAGGGTGGTAGACTATCACATCCCAAAATTTTCCAAATTTTGAAATGTCAAAAATAAATAAACAAAATAAATAATTATTGAAATTTAGGGTGAAAAGAAACTTTTGTTTTAAAGTGGAAACATCAAAACCCATCTTGAACAGATTTTGAATAAAATTTGAATCCAACTAAATTCAAATCAAGTGAAATGCATTCTTCATAAATGCATCTTGAAATTTAAACACTTGGAAAATAAACCAAAACTCTAAAACCCTAATGGAAGAAAATCATTTCCAAGATATCTCAAGGACTATGGATTTGATCCATATAAAAAATTGGTCAACAAACATTTATAAATGATCTAGAATGATAAATAAATAAAACCATAGTAATTGATTTCATTCAATTTTGAACCTTGGATAAAAATCTTATGAGTTTAGTAAGATAAAGAAATTAAATTTCAAAGCTAATAAAGCTCCTATCTGAAATCCATACCAAATTGTGAGAAAATTAATCCTAAAGAGATATAAAAGGATAAACAAATATTAAATAAAAAATTTCAAATTGGAATCACCAAGTTTGGATCTTTAAATAAAAATATATGGTTTTTATAAGACAAAGGAAGAAATAAATAAATAAATAAATAAGGAATATTTAAAAGCCAAATTAAATCTTTGCCAAATCCATAAGCAAATGAAAATAAAGATAATCCAAATAAAATAATAGGATAAAGATTATTCCAATAAAATTATATGGCATTAAACCATATTCTAAATTATATATGGATAAAGATAAAATTACTAATAGAAATGATTAATTAAATCATGAGAAAGTAATAAATGGAAATTTATCAAAATGGGTTAAAAAGTTATCAAATTAACTTAAAAGAATTATTTGAATAAAAATTTATATGGTATTAAAACCAAAATAAAATTTTATTTAATTAAACACAAATACTAATGATTAATAAATCATATTAAAAATATTTCAAATAATTCAAAGTGAATTATTTAACACCCTTTTAAATAAATAAAACCTACTGAAAAGGTTTAGTAAAAATTAGAATTCCAATAAAGGGTTTGAGAATATAAATAAATTTTTTTTGAATAAAAACAATTGTCTATTTAAATAAATAACAAACCGTGTGTAAATGAAATATTTATTCTGAAAATGGACATTAAGTACATGTCTAAAACAGTATAGAAAACTTACAGAAAGTTTGGCAAGGATTTGAATTCAAATGCTTGATTGAATTGTTTGAACAAAATCAAAACAAAAAAAAGAAAAAAGAAAAAGAAAAATGAAACAAAACAAAAAAATGGAAAGGACCCAGCAGCCCAACCTGGCCCAGCTAGCCCAGCAAGCCCTCCTCTCTCCTCTCCCCCAAACCGTCTTCTTCTACTCGCAAACGAACCCGCAAAGTCGCTGACCGCTAGACCCCATCTTCTCTCTCTCTCTCTCTCTCTCTCTCTCTCTCTCTCTCTCTCTCTCTCTCTCTCTCTCTCTCGCTGTCAAACAAACCCCACCCGTCAGTCGTCGTCTTCACCTCGCGCGGTGACCACGCCGGCGGTTTCTGCCCGTTTAAACCTCGGATCAATACGCGTTAATGCCTCAGTGATTCTGCCCCCGACCACGCTATCATAATCCCCTCCTTGCCCTCTCTCTTTCCCCTCAAACTTCTCTGCCAGAGAGCCCTCGGGCTGCCTCGAATTTAACTGACACCGTCGCGGACTCCGATGAGCTTCGCAAACAATTCCGGCCACCACCGCCAGCCCCACTACCCCCAGAGCTCACGAGCATGATCCCCATCGTCCCCTGCATCCTCCAGTAGCTCTAGCTAGATCGTGCGCACTCTGAAACGTGGACAACGACCACGCCCGAACATCGTCGTCGTCTGCTCCAACTCTGGCGACGCCCCCGGTAACCTTCTGACCACCCCTCTTTCTTCCGATGATACGCGTGTGACCAGTGACCTCATCCGCAACTAACGCCGCCGTTTTCGTGTCCTAGATCGCACTGTAGCGTCGCCTCCGTCTTCGACAGTGAGCATCCGTCGCCAGGAGCTTCTCCGGCGAGCGATTAACGCCGTCACCGTGCGCCCCTCCTTTGGCAAAGACCACGCCGAGAGTCAGAGCTTCACGGCGAGTCTGGTAAGCCCATTCTCCCTCTCCCGCGCACCCTAGATTCGCCGAAAGCACCGTGGGCAGAGTGCGTGGCCGCTGTCCACCGTCCTCGCGCCGCCCATCTTTGGTCGATGCGATATGAATCGTTGGATGTAGATCTGGCAGATAGGATAGAATGAGCAGCGAAGCGGTATCGTGCGTCCTGTGCCATGCGATGCAACTAAGATCTAACGGATAGTGTCGATCGATCCCCGCGACACGGTATAGACCAGTTAGATTCTGCCACGTGGCCCTGTCTATTGTTTTAAAAACAGAATTGATCTATTAGATGTTCAAACTTGTAAAATTCATAACTTTTGATCCGCACGTACAAATTTTGCAAATTTTATATCAATGGAATGGGCAAAACAAATACTTTCCAAACATACACTTTGTTTAATGATTTGCTTCTGTAAAATCAGTTGTTTTTGCAGAAACTTGTGTAGGCATAATTTGTGTATAAAATTCTTTCTAAATTTTTTTTAGGGTAAAATATTTTGTAATTGGTTTTTTTTGAACCTTCTGACCATAGAAACCAACTTATGGATTTAAAATTGTATTTTGTGAAGCTAAAGAATAAATCCTTGAATTAAAGCATTTCTAGTTAATTAAAAGTATTGATTATGTTATAAAAATGCTTTTTGAGTAAAACCTTTGGAAAATGATTTGATTTAAACTCCTTGACCCTAAACACCAAGTTTTAAGATTTAAAAATATATTTGGTGAACCCTAGAAAATTATTACTTTGTTTAAAGGCATTTCTAATGAAATAAAATGTTGTTTGACTTAAAAATGGTTTATAGGTAAAAACCTTTTGCAAATGGTTTTAATAATAAACACTTGACCATAAACCACTAACATTTGTGTTTTAAAAATATATTTGTCAAACACTAGAAAATAATACTTGATTTAAATCATTTCTAGCAAAACAAGAATGATTTAAATGGCCATTTTCACTAACTTACTATCAAATGGTTTTGCCACATTTATAAATGACCTTGCCACTTTTATAAACAACAAATAAGTGTTTCAAAATGTTTATAACCTATTAGAAACCACTTTTCCAAATAGAACCATCTTTAGCATGCTTGCATGCATTGCTTTGTTTTTATTATTCTATGTGATGAAATTGCTTAAATGGTAGATTGAATTTGTGCCTTGATTGAATTGTAGTGAAATTTTAAGAGTGTGACTATTGCAAAGATCAAGGAGTGAACTTATATTCTCTACCAAAAAGGGAAGTGGTGCTTCATACTTTTGTCCCATTTTTTTGAAGGGAATATGCCCTGAGAGGCAATAATAAAGTGTTTATTATGTGTATTGCAAGTATATGATAGATGTTTATTTTGCATGCTATAATTATATTAATACGGAAAAATTAATACATGTGTGTTTAATAAACAAATAGAAAGTTCCTAGTTATGCCTCTCTCATAAACTAGCTCGTTGATTAACAAGATGATCAAGGTTTCCTGATCATGGACATTGGATGTTGTTAATAACGGGATCACAAAATTAGTGTAATGGTGTGATGAACATTCATCCGAAGTATAGCATTACGATCAAAGTCATTGAGTTTATATTGCTATAACAACTTACGAAGTGATCCTAATCCTTAGACCATGAGATCATGTCAATCACTAACACCAGAAGAGTTTCTTGATAACATCAAACGTCACACCGTAACAGGGTGATTATAAAGATGGATTCAGAACTAATAAAGTGTTATGTTGAGGCTCATGGATCGAGAGTGGAATTTGTTCATCCCGATGACGGATACATATACTCTGGGCCCTCTCGGTGATATCACATTGATTAGCTTGCAAGCAAGTGATTTGATCACTAGAATGTTATATCACGGGAACGAGAAAAGAGTGCATGTCAGTAACAAGATCAAACTAGGTATGGATATACCGATGATCGAATCTCGGACATGTAATATATCATGAAACAAAGGTATTAAGATACTAGCGTAAAAGGTTCCGACGATCACAAGAAAGTCATCGTTGAATGTGTGGGAGTCAGTATGGGTCTCCAGATCCCGCTTCTGATTATTGATCCGAGAGGGGTCTCGATCATGTCCGCATTATTCACGAAACGTAGGGTGACACACTTAAGAGACACCGACATCCAATTGGAGCAAAAGTTTCATGCCGAAAGAATGAACAAGCGCAGGAATTTATTTCACTATATAACGAAACAGGTTTTCGGGTGAAATTGCATAAAGCGGTTATGCATGTGAAATAGAATTCTAGCAAGGGGTTATTTGTGAATGTTTGTCATTAAAGTAATTGAAAAAATTCTAAATAAAATAAAAGAGTTTTATTTAATGAGAGTTTGCATTAAATTTGGTGGAAATTTAATGGGAATTTGAGTGGGTTTTTTGAGTGGAGAAAATTGAAGGGGCATTTTGTGAGTGGAGTGTCCACCCACATGAATGAGGGAGAGGTGGGGGCACCCTCCATGGCCAGCGGCCATGCCCCCTTGGGCTGCCCCCTCCCCTATATAAGGAGCCTGTCCTCTCACTTCTCACTCACACCTCCTCGTGAAGGATCTCTCTCCCCCTCGAGAATTTATTCCCCATGGTCTCGGACTAGCGAGATACATGTTCCCGGTGCCTATTCGGCAAGAAAGAGTTGTGCTTCCGCTGCATCGCTGGAGCGAGGAGGCGAAGGTTGCTCGGTGCCTCGAACGTGTGTGCGAGCACGGATGCGCTGCTGATTTGCGGCACTAGGACTTCCTCTCGATCTTGAGTTCGCCAAGAGATCGTCTACATCAACCACGAGTTGAACTCGTTAAGCTTTGTCGGTCTTCAAGAGTATGTTCTCTACGGATATACATCCGCCTGTTGTTTGTATCTAATAGATAGATCTTGGTACATAGTTTCCATCGTAGGAATTTTTTTGTTTTCTATACTACGAACCCTACATTTTTTCACTATGCATTAGTGTTATTTCTAAGTAGGACTTGCATGGAATTTTTGCTAAGTATAAACTATGCCATGGGAAATCCTAGTAGATGAAACCTTAGTAGAATTTTCCTAAGTTAAGATTCCTACTACTATCATGCTTAGCTTAGCTAGTAGAAAACAAGGGTGGATTATATTCATGCTATGGAATATTTCGAAGTCAAGGACTTGTGTTTTGTTTAATAAAACAACTAAGTGAATGAATCACCTGGGTTGAATGGTATTGCTTGGAAGGATTTTTGTTGAGTAGTTACACAAGGCCCATTTCTATGGTTTACCTTGTGTATCTCACTTGTGGAATGCCACCCAGGAACAAAGAGATTTGAGATGTCAAATGTTGAGAAGCTTCAAGTGCAGCCACTTGGCATTATGGGCTCTGCCTGTATCATATAGGTTGCAATAACTTAGCCAAATGGATAGTTGGTGGTAGGGGATGATAGGTTTGGAGTGCGTCCATTCTGGTCTAAGAGAAGGCTTCTAAAAGATCTTGTCTTGATGCATGTCGAGTCTTGTGGGGAAAGTGCACCACCTCTGCAGAGAGTAAAATCTAAGTACTTAGCCGTGTCCCGGCAATGGAAAATTTGAGCATCAAGAAATGGAAGCTATCAAGAATCTCCTCATCCCAATTTTTCTAAGTTAAAAACTTGTGGTTGAACAAGGGTTAAAGGATCACCAATTTCTATTGGTAGATGCCTTGGGTGATTTTTGCCAAACAAAAACTTAGTGTTTTCAAATGATAAGGAAAATCTATTTTGAGCAAAGCAAGCCTAAGCTCCACCTAGCCAAATGCATATAGATGATAGACTCCACTATACTACCATAGCATCACTTGCCAATACAATTCAAATGTATTGACCCTTGTGGTTGTAACTTATTATGTTACAGGTTTGTTTGATGTTAGTGAAGTGTGTTGATTAGGATTACAAGTCTACAACCAACATGATTGCCTGTGGCACTTTGAAGATGAAGGACTCCATTCTATATAGTTATTTCTACTGCATTGTAACAAGATAGCCAAATGAGCTATGTAAGATGTAATGAATTATTTTATTCCTGGTTATAAAGTTGTATTATGACCTTTGTTTCTTGATATTACATCTTAACTGTGGATGCTAGCTATTGATCCAGAGACTAGCATTGTAAACACAGGGATCTCTACCTTATTAAAGTTTGGGACCTCTACAACGACTTTTCCGTCTATGGGACTTCTTTTGATAAGTGTTTGCAAAACCTAGATAAAGTTTTGCAGAGATGTGAAGAAACCAACCTTGTTCTTAATTGGGAGAAATGCCATTTCATGGTTAATGAAGGGATTGTTCTTGGACACAAGATCTCTGAAAGAGGCATTGAAGTTGACAGAGCCAAAATTGAAGCAATTGAGAAGATGCCTTGTCCTAGTGATATAGGCGGTTTATTAAAGATTTCTCCAAAATTTCAAACCCCTTACTAATCTTCTTCAAAAAGATGTACCTTTTGTTTTTGATGATGATTGTAAGGAAGCTTTTGAAACTTTAAAGAAAGCTTTGACAACCGCTCCTATAGTACAACCACCTGATTTGAGTTTACCTTTTGAAATCATGTGTGATGCTAGTGACTTTGCTGTGGTTGCTCTCCTTGGACAACGTGTTGACAAGAAGCTGAATGTTATTCATTATGCTAGAAAGACTTTGGATGCTGCTCAAAAGAATTATGCTACTACTAAATAAGAGTTCTTAGCTGTAATCTTTGCTTGTGATAAGTCTAGACCTTATATTGTTGATTCTAAGGTTACTATTCATACTAATCAGGCAGCTATGAAATATCTTATGACAAAGAAGGACACTAAGCCTAGGCTTGTAAGGTGGGTGTTGCTTTTTCAAGAGTTTGATCTGCATATTGTGGATAGGAAAGGTGCTGATAATCCTGTTGCTGATAATTTATCTCGTTTGGAAAGTATTTCTTTTGACCCTTTGCCTGTTAATGATAGTTTTCCAAATGAGCAGTTAGCAGCAATAAGGGTAAGTCCACATGAGAGTCCTTGGTATGCTGATTATGCTAACTTTATTGTTTCCAAGTATTTGCCTCCAACCTTTATAGCTCAGCAAAGAAGGAAATACTTTTATGATCTAAGGCATTACTTTTGGGACGACCCACACTTATATAAAGAAGGAGTAGATGGAATTATGCGAAGACGTGTTCCAGAATTTGAACAACAAGAGATATTGAGAAAATGTCATGGCAGTGCTTATGGAGGACATCATGCTGGGGATAGGACTGCACAAAAGGTTTTACAATCTGGATTTTATTGGCCTACCCTTTTTAAAGATGCAAGGAAGTTTGTCTTATCATGTGACGAATGCCAACGAGTAGGTAACATCTCGAGACGCAATGAAATGCCTATGAATTATTCTCTTGTTATTGAACCTTTTGATTGTTGGGGATTTGACTTTATGGGTCCTTTTCCTCCTTCAAAAGGGTATACTCATATTCTTGTTGCTGTTGACTATGTTACAAAGTGGGTAGAAGCCATACCTACAAACAGCGCTGATGGTAAGAGCTCTTTGAAAATGCTTAAGGATGTCATTTTTCCTAGGTTCGGTGTGCCTAGATATCTCATGACTCATGGAGGCTCTCATTTTATTCATGGGGGTTTTAGAAAAACTCTCGCTAGCTTATCACCCCCCAAACTAGTGGACAAGTAGAACTTTCCAGTAGGGAAATTAAATCTATCTTGCAGAAGACTGTTAATAGGTCTAGAAAAAATTGGGCTAAAAAGTTAAATGACGCTTTGTGGGCTTATAGAACTGCTTATAAAAATCCTATGGGGATGTCTCCTTACAAAATTGTCTATGGGAAATCTTGTCACTTGCCTTTAGAATTAGAACACAAAGCTTATTGGGCAGTGAAAGAGTTGAATAGAGACTTTAGACTTGTTGGTGAGAAAAGACTGCTCGATATAAGTAATCTAGATGAGTGGAGAGGGGAAACTTACAAAAATGCTAGCCTCTTTAAGGAAAAAGTAAAAATATGTCATAATAGGAGAACTCTCAAAAGGGAGTTCCATGTTGGTGAGAAAGTTCTTTTGTATAGGTCTCGTCTCAGATTTTTTGCAGGGAAACTACTCTCCAAATGGGAAGGACCTTTTTTTTATCAAAGAAGTGTACCGTTCAGGTGCCATCAAAATTTCTTCTCTGAAGGATGACACAACACAGGTAATGGTCAAAGACTAAAACATTATATTTCTGGAGATTCTTACAATGAAGATGTGGATGTTATTCAAATGGTGACTCCAAAAGAATTTATCAGAAACCAAACACCAAAAACTGCAGAGTTCGTCCTTGAATAGGTAAAAGTGGTGAAAACAGAAGGTTCGTGAAACTCCAATATTTATATTTTTGATGTTTTTAGTACATATGGGAAGTTACGAGACGAAACTGAAGAGGAAACGGAGCCTGGGGTGGACAGACCCACCCCAGGCGCGGGCGCAGCCTGGCCGCGCCTGAGGGGGGTGTTCCACTCTCGATGTAACATCCCGAATTTTTCCTAATTTTGGAATGTTAAAATAAAATTATTAAGTTGATTGGATTGTTTAATCTTGTTGAAATTTTGAATGAAAAGAAACTTTTGTTGTTGTTTGATATTTTACTAAGCCACATTAAAAGAAGAGGATTACTATGACTACCAAGTTTTGAACAAATCCAAGACAATTGTTTGTTTTCTCATCCGTGAACCTTCCATTAATACAAGTTCTTAAGTTAAATCACCGTTTGCAAAACCCTATTTTGAAATTACCAAAAATACTCCTACAAGACTACAAACAAGGTTTTATGAATCCATTTGTTTAAATATGAAAACTATTGCTATAAAGGATCCTATGATGATCTACATAATTTTAGAAAATTTGGCATACAAGAATCAACTCATTTGGTGATCATATGAAAAAGATATAAAGGAAATAAGAAAATAGAAAAAAGAGAAAAGAATAAACAAAAAAAACTAACCTACCCCGCGAACCACCCCGGCCCAGCCCATTCCCTCCTCTCCTCTATTTGCCGCTGCTCCCCACCAGCGAGCAGCGCATAGCACGGTGGGCCAGCCCAAAGCCAGAGCGCATCAGGCCCGCTCCCCTCCCCTCTCTCCATGACAGGTGGGTCCCACCCAATCTTCTTCTTCCCCATGGAGGTAGAGAGGCCCCGACGAGCACGGATCGAATTCGTTCGGTTTTCCTTCAAATCCGTGCAGATTTTGCTCCCCTTCGCACGTCATCGCCCCCATATAAACCCATCATACCTCATGTATTTTTTCTCTTTTTCCCGGACCCTAGCACCCCACCTTCGAACTTCAATCTTGCCGTCGTCGGCCACCTCCAGATCGATCTGGAACCCAATGTTCCGACCATCCCCTCGTCTCCCCTTACCTCTGATCCTCTTCCCCATCCTCGCTCGCGTCTCCTCACCCAATTTTCCCCCTTGCAGGCGCACCAGAGCGAGCTCCCGAGCCCGCCGGAGCATCACCGGAGTCGCACTGCTCCAGCTGCCTTTCGCCACCTCTGCAGGAAGCGAAGGACCGCGTCGAGACACCCATCGAGATCGCCTTGACGCGCCGCCTCCTGTCTTCTACTCCGCCGTATCTGGTGACCGCTAGAATCGCCGCCACCTGGAACCACACCGCCGCCAGTGAGGCCAGGAGGCTTCTGTTCGCGACCGTCAGATCCAAGAAGAACGGTGCAGATTAGAAGCTTTCCCAAACCGGTACCAACCAACAAGATTGTGCCACATGTTGTCCTCGTTAGTGTACCCCAGTGCCACGTCCTCGGCCAGGTCAGACCCCGCGCTTAGTCAACGCTGATGCAATAAAAGTAATAGATCTAATATAAAAATTATAGAAAACTGTGCAACCTTGCAAAAATCATATAAAAATATTTACAAGTCCAAAAATTATAAATAATATATCTACGGATTCAGAATTTTTTTTAGAATAATAATATGAGATTAGATCCAACGTTTACCGTACATATTCACTCTAATAATCTGTTTAGTTTAATAGTCTTTTTAGACTAAATAAATCATAGTAAATCATCTGTAGATCCAAAAAATACAAATAAAGTATATATGGATCCATAATTTCATATACGGCATTAATATACTCTTAGATACAATTTTTGAATTATAAAATTGCTGTAGTAATTTAATTACTTATAATGGCCATTTAAATTATTAAATTCATAATAAATTATTTATAGATCAGGAAAATATAAATAATATGTCTCTAGATTCACAATTTCACGCAGAACACAGATCTGGTCTTAGATATAATTTATGATGAATTAAATAGTTTGAATGATTTAAATTCTATTAAATAGTAATTAAATCATAGAAAATGATTTATAACTCCAAATTTAGTAAAACCAATTTGTGCTGTTTAGTTATGATCATATCTATCCAGTAAAAGTATACACAAAATTATTTGGCGTTGTTTTATCAGATGATCTTGCAGAAAGTCTAAATTGCATTGTTATAGTAATTAAATTCTACAAAACTATTTATAGATCCTTTTTGCGTGTTTCCAATTGCTACTGGCTCTAATTTTAGATACCTATAAAGTGGTATTTAATTCACAATTTAATAATACGAAAACACCAGAATTTGAGTAAAGTGACTTAAACCCTGTTTAAATTAATATAGTTCATTAATAAATTTTTTTATGCATTAAATTCTTTTAATATGCTTCATGTGGTATAATAGTGTTAAGAATACTAAAATACAACCAGTGTGACATTGTAAATCATCATGCATGCATATGATCCCCATTGTTTTGTTGTATGTTTTTATTGTTACTAAGTTTGCAGTTGTTTTGCTTGTCCACACGATAGATTGTTCGGAGAGTGTGATTGCTGCGAAGAAATACAATCATCACCCATATTATCAACATAAGGCAAGTTACACCACTTGTTCATATTTTGTCCCAGTTTTGATTCTATGCATGTTAGATGTTCAAATTCTGTAGTGTGCATGTGTAGGATGTTCTAGTAGAATTTTTCTTAGTATTATTTTGCAAGTGCGATGATTTTGTAGTATGCCATTGTCACATCCCAAGATTTTCCAAATCTTGTAATGTGAAAAATAAATGAATAAAATAAAACTTTGTTGATTTTCAGAGTGAGAAGAAACTTTTGAATTCAAATGGGAACCTTCAAACCTATTTTGATCAAGATAAATCCTAAAGGGATTTAAAAAGATAAACATTTAATAAAGAAAAATAAAATATTTGGAATTACTGTTTTTGAATCTTTTAATAAAAGTTTTGGTTTTCAAAAGAAAAGGATAGAATGATAAATAAGGAATTATTTTATAAGCCAAATTAAAACTTGGCCAAGCCTTTGAAATAAAAACATTTCTATTTGATAAAAATAGTAAGGGTTTATTTAAATAAAATAAAAGGATTTAATATCCAAGTTTATTAAAAATAAAGGTCTTGCTATTTTAATTAAACGTCAAAACTTATTTATTTATTTTAAAACAAGTTTTCCAAGTATTTTATGTTTTCAAATAAAAACCTACTAATTAGGTTTTGATAATAATTTAGATTTCAAAATGGAGTTTTGAATAAATCAAATCCTATTTTGATTTAATAACAATGGTCTATTTATTTAATTAATAATGGATCCTAAAATAAAAATATTATTTTGACCTTTGGACTTTGGTTTATGTTGATAAACAGAACCAAATTCAATTGCAATGTTGGGTGAAAGTCTGATTTGATTTGAATGTTTGATTGTTGTTTGAAATTCAAAACAGAAAATAGAATTGGAAAAAGAAAAAAAGCATTCAGGAAGAAAAAAAATAGAAGTGAACAGCAGCCCAGTCGGCAAGCCCACTAAGCCCAGTACCAGCCCAGCTTCCCTCTCCCGAAGAAAACGTTTCGCACCTGGACACACACCCGAAGAGCGACTGACTGGTGGACCTCGTTTTCTTTCCTTCTCTCTCGCTGCCAGTGGACCCCACAGCCACGTGGTCATCTTCTCCACCCACGACCTGTTCTTCCCCAGACCTCGCTGCCGTTCTCTGTCAATCAATCCCCGAGTAAATTCACTTAATTGCAGTGTTGATTTCGCACGGTAACCTCGCTCACTTAAGAGCCCACTCCCCCTCTCCATTTCCCCTCACGCGCCTTCCTCTCTCTGCCCCTAGGCTGCTGCAAATCGAGCTCGCACTCTCACTGCTCCGACCACCGTCCCCAGCCAATTCCGGCCGAGCCTCGCCACCCCTTGCCACCCTGAGCACACGACCGTGAACCCCACTTCCAGACGCTTCTGCCTGTACCCTCCGTTCAACCGTGGGCGCCCCAGAACATCGGCAAGCACCTCGACTAAGCGCCGCCGCGTCTGCTACTTCTCCGGCGATGTTTCCTGGTAAGCACCGACCACCCCGCGCTCTCTCGTTCATGCTCCTGCACTCGCCACACTCGGCTGCGTCTAACCACGTTCTTGTTTTCCTTCGGGGCGAACCATAGCACCGCCTCCGACCAGGACCAGAGTCGCCCAACGCCGTTCCCCACTCCGGCGAGGAATTGCTGCCGTCCCTGAGCACCCCTTACCAAGCCGACCACACGTTGAGCACCACCTCGACCTCGCGAACATGGTGAGCCCCTCCCCTTCCCTCCTTGCTTCCTAGAACCACCGCTAGCGCCACTACCTGACCGTCGCCGCCGCGAGCCGCCGCACAGCGCCGCCCGTTGTTGACCAAGTAGTGGTGTCCGTAGGATCTAGATCGGACGCAGACGATAGAAACTAGGCGAAGCGGTAAGTAGCATCCTGCACCGTGCGATCTGTTTAGATCCAACGCCCCGCAGAGGCCGATCCACCCGAACCGGTATCGACCAGTAGAAACGCGACGCGTGGCCAGTTTTGATTTAAAAACAGATTTGAAATCAGATTTGATTTGCAAATTGAAACCCTTGTAACTTTTGATCCACACGTCCAAAAATTACAAACTTTATATCAATGGAATCAGTGGAACAAGCCCTAGCCAACCATGCAATTTGTTTAGTAAAAAGCCTCTGGTAAAATGTTTGTTTTTGCAGAAACATATGTATGCTTGTTTAGATTAGAAAAATTATTCCAAAATGTTTTCAAGGATAAAATTCTTGCAAATTGGTTTGTGGTTAACTTACTGACCCTAGGAACCAACCCATGGTTTTGAAAATGGATTTGGTGAAGTTTAGGATGGATTAATTGATTTAGCCCATTTCTAGCCAAATAAAAATAATGGTTTTGTTATGAAAATGTTTTTGAAGTAAAAACTTTGGGAAAATTATTTGAATCAAACCTACTGACCCTAAACACCAAATTTTGAGAATTAACAACTTATTTGGTGAAAGACATAAAGTTTTTGATTTGATAAAAACATTTTCCACCAGATAAAATGATGAATGAATTTAAAAATGGCTTATGAACAAAACCCTTTTTCAAATGACTTTGCCACTTTAGAAAAATAACCACTTTGAACCTTACAAAGTTTAGAATCCTAGTGGAGACCATCTTTGCAAATAAAACTACCTTTTGCATGCTTGCATGCATGACTTAGATCCCATTATTTTATGTGTGAATTGTTTGATTTATTATTTGTTGGAATGCTAGTTGATTTTGTGATTGCTTGATTGATTTGTAGTGAAGTTAGAAAAGTGTGAAACTAGCAAGATCAAGAAGTGAACCAACATCCCCAACCAAAAAGGCAAGTTACACTATCATCTAAAGTCCTACTATTTTCATTATACTTTGTGGATTTTGAAACATGCATGAAAATAATTTCTATACTTATGCTATGCTAAATCCTAATAGGATACCCTCATATACATTCCTTAGTGAAAACAATGTAGTTGTTACATGCTTAGCCATGCTATATTTTTAAAAGAGATACATGTTGAGATTTTATGAAGTTGAGAAAAGGACTTGTGTTTTATATAATAAAACAAGGACTCAATGAACCACCTGGGTGGACAAGGATACTTGGAGTTTTGGAGAAGGTGGCAACAAAAGGAACCATGTCTATGGCAATCTCTTTGTGTTGTGCTCCAAAAGAAAACCACCCAGGAAACTTAGAGATTGAACATGTTTCTCCAATTGTGGCTTTCGTGTACAACCACATGCTACTTATGGCTCTGGCTTAGTCAACTACATTGGGAAGACCCATGCATTGTCTTCAGGTTACTGAAAATGAGGACCTAGAATCCTACATGGGTACTGAAGACAAGCTAGCAATGGTGTATGGGAGGACCCTCTGGAAAGACTTCGTCACATTCTCAATCTGCCAGTACTCCATCTTGGTGAGTACCAATCCAGTGGCCACTGGTGGCAACAAGATGAGATTGTGACATGTGGGTAAAGTGTACTACTTCTGCAAAAGATAATAAAATCTAAGTACTTAGCCGTGTCCCTGGTTATGGACAATACTGAGCAACTAAAGCTTGAAGCTATGGGAAATCTCGACATTCCAATTTCTAAAAGAAAAACTTTTTAAGTGACAACAAAAGACTTGATGCACTTGGGGGTACCAAGTAGCTCAAGAGATTTTGATAAAACTTGATGCACTTGGGGGTACCAAGGAGCTCAAGAGATTTTTAACAAGGACTTGAACACTTGGGAATTTACCAAGGAGTTCAAGGGATTTTGATAAAAAGATTTGACAAAAGATCAAAGACCATTTTGAAAAGATAGGATAAATTATTGCTTTCTGCAAATGAGCCTAAAACCCTACTTAGCCAATTATGCATGTAATGATATGATCCACTTATATTCAACATAGTAGTGAAACTTGCCAATACAATTCAAACGTATTGACCCTTGTGGCTGTAACTTGTAATGTTGCAGGTTTGATTGTTTTAGAGAAGATTGATTGATTAGGATTACAAGTCTACAACCAACATGTCTGCCTGTGGCACTTTGAAGATGAAGGACCCCATGCTTATAGTTATTCCGCTGCAATGTAATGTAATAGCCAAATGAGCTATGTAAGATGTAATAAAATTATGTTATTCCTGGTTATAAAGTTATATTATGACCTTTGTTTCTTGATATTACATCTTAACTGTGGATGCTAGCTAATGATCCAGGGACTAGCATTGTAAACACAGGGGACTCTACCTTATTTAAAGGTTGGGACCCTTACAGCCATGAGTAGCTATATACTTAGGATTTTCCCCTCCTAATAGGTTACCCCTATTTTTGCTAAGTACTGCTTGCTATGCTATATATAAAGTATCGTTGGGGGGCTCGAAAGACAAGAAAATTCTCTAAGTATAAAGGCTCTCTTGAGCGATAATTTCTTCTCAAATCCACTTCAAAAATAAAACTAAGTTTTATTCTGGGAGGAATGGTTGTCGGGTCAATGAGTGAGATTTTGGTGGAGGACGGCCGCCCAGGAATCAAAGAAGTCTGCCATGTTTCAGAATTCAGAAGCTTCCAGTGCAACCACAATACATATGGGCTCTGTCTTGGCCTACTACTTAGTGGGAAACCTCACCTGGGTACCAACATTTGGAGGTTCTTGGCATGGTTGGATCCAGAAGGTAGAGGGGCTACTAAGGGAAAGCCTCGCCATGGTATTGTCTGTAAAAGGACTTGATCGTGGATTGTGGGTAAAGTGCACAAAATCTCGAGAGTATTGCAATCTGATCAATCAGACGTGTTCACGGAAATAGAACAACATTGAGCATCTGAAGGATCTTCCTCTCTCTTTTCTAAACAAAGTTTTGAAACCCCATGGCGTGAGTAATATCGCCAATGGGTGGGATTTTGGGAACTTGGTGCGTAATATCCAAGTGTCACTTGGTGAGTAATATCCAAGTGTTAGGTTGTTTGGACACTTGGTGAGTAATATCCTCGTGTTCCATTCGATCCTATTTTATTTACTCAAATGTTTACAAAGTAGGGTAAAACTCTTCCTCTTTTCTCCATACTTAGAGAAAATTAGCTTTATGAAAATGAACTCCAAAGCCTAAACTAGCCTTGCATGTAGAGTTAGTCTTATTCCTTCCTTGGTGTAATTTTCCAATACATTCAAAATATTGACCAACTTGTTGGCTGCACGTTTCATGTGCAGAATTTTGGAGATCGTTGAAAGGTGCGCTAGGATCGCGGGTCTTCACTCAACCTGCCTGTGGCATTGATGGGACTCCAAGTTGTATTTATATCGCTTCTATTGTAACAATGTAAACTCTGGATTATTCGATTCATGTAATAAAGACTTGTGCTTTACATGATATTTCATCGACTGTGAGTGCTAGCTATTGATCCAGGGACTAGCATGTTAATCACTGGGACTTAGGATCCTTCTCGATCTGAGGTCACTACACTTGAACTCCGTCTCCGCCTCGTTTCCATGTCAAAACCTTCCTTAAGCATTGAAACTTCGTTATATATAACCCCCCGGGTTCCCCGAGGTTCTTGAACCGTGTTCTTGTTGTGTTTTCATTTTGATCTGTTTCTGTCCGGAAAATTCTTAGATTTGGAGTCTCAATGTCTTTTTCTGGATCACCCACGGAGGGTTCCTCTGTGGACATCCTCAACCCGTACATGTATGAGTTGAGGATTCATCCCAAAGAGTTGATCCTCGAAGAGGGGAAGGTACAGATGAAAGAATTTCAAGGCCCTAAAGGAGAAGGCAGTCTGGAAGATAGGATGGAAGCATTGGAACAGGAAGTTTTCAGGTACAAGAAGATGGCAGAACACAAAGTGGATGTTATTCACAAGATAAGTTCAAAACTCATCACCAAGCATGAGGGAGAAGTAGTTGAGCTCCGAGAAGAGATCTTTTCACTCCGTCAGACCACCAACCAATTGCAAGCACAACTCTATGACATACATAACCAAAACTATGAGTATGAGGGTAGGTTTGATCGCATAATCTCTGCTGCTAGTTTCAGGATTGTGGAGACAAGGACATCCTTTTTGGATGGGGAACCATTGCCTTGGAATTTTTATGATGACAAGAGTACACCACTACCACCAAGGGAGTAATTCGTCATTAGGTTTGGCATCCCTTGGCTTGTTCCAAGATTGGGGGAGTGCCGCGGTATCACCACCATTATCTTTTATCTTTTACCTTTTTAGTGGATTCATATCTGTGGTAGAGAGGTTATCTTATAGTTTGGTTTGCATGTGGAAGTATCCTCCTTTAGTGGATTATCTATGTATCCCTTGGTGTGAGTGCCTTTATTGGAATACTAATGAGAAGTATCATCTTTTACTTTTTGCACTTCTTATTTTAGTTTGCAATCTCTAATATATGATGGATCTTGTTGATCACTATTGGCACCACTTTGGGATCATCAAGTGGATCTAAATTAGTTTTGGCAAACCGAGTTCTGGTCAGTAGCATTACTATGAAAGAGAAAAAGAAAGAAGAAAGCCTACAGGTATTTTGTATCATTTGTTTTCTTTCTTGTTGGCTCATAAGCTTACTATTATTTATTTAAGATTCTTTTGTGTCTTCAAGGAAGATTGCATGTTTGGCTTTATTACTTGTATGTTTGCTTGTTTCTTTCAACTCTCTTGCTTGCTACCCAGCCTTGCTAGCCAAAAACCTGTTTTGAGAAGGCATACTTCTCATGTTTCCAAAATCCTTTGAACCCAAACTTTTGCCACTCGTGTCCACCATATCTACCTAGTAGCTTTTGCTATTCCAAGCAAATTCTCAAGCTTCATCTACCTTTCGAATTAAAAAGTATTTTGTTATGTGAAAACTAGTTAGTAAAGCTCTCACGAACTTGATGGCACACCTTATTTACTTGCCCCTAATAAACTTGAACCATTGTGAACATCAAAGTTGTATATTCTTGCATCTATACATTGGAATTAGCAGAACCGTGCTATCATGGGGAACGTTTTCAACATTGCACTTGTACTCTGTACATAGTTGATATCGTGCTCTTTTGTCTATGGATGTCAACAGTGTGAAATAAAGAGGGAGCTCGTAAGTCCATGGAGTTATGTATTTTGTGTTAGAGAAACACCTGGGCCGCTAGCCTAAACCATGCCTAATCATGGTGGAAACTTGCAGCATCACCATGGTGAGTCATCTATGAAGCATCCTCAATAAAAAGCTATGCATATGGTAAATAAAAAGATTGCTGAGATGCTCATTGTCTGCTTGCCTTGTCATTTTGGTTATGGGAAAGCTCTTGTACCATGTGTAAGGGGTACCCCGTTGGCGGTTCTCAATGATATGCAAATACTTACAATGACAAGAACTTACCTGGACCCAAAGTTGAGTATGCATGAGGTGTGGCCCTCGTATTCAAGGGACATGAGATTGCCAACTTATATTTCATCAAGCATATACTCCATATTTGTTCACTTTAACCTTAATAATCTCAAGATGCTTATGATAGGGGCAATGAGGGCTTAAAGCTAGTAAGTACCATAATCTTTTGGAAGCTCTTTATGACTTGTAATCCCTGCTACCCTCTATGAAGGGACCTTTCTCCTAGTTACCAGTTGAGTCAGTAAACCTACTTCCTCTCTATCTCCAGCAAACATTTGAGTTGTTGTGTTTCAAGCATTCATATGGTGATTTATTCAATCATGTTCTTCATCTTATTTGTTTGCACAAAACTCTTATCTATTGAGTATTACTTTGAAAGCCTTCACTTGTGAAAAACCTTTTTGAACAAAGAGTGTTCCTGTTTTGAAACTTCTACAAAAAGCTTTTGTGAAACTGTTTGCCAGGTGTTCTCTGACCAAGAACAAGTTTGCCAATTCCAATTATGATTCATCTTTATGCATCTCTATTGTGACTGCTGTACTTGGTTGCAAGCTAAGTTATATAATGGTGAGTTGCTTTCTTCTATGAGTTGTGCAACGGTAAGTATGATGCTTCTTGTTCGTATTCTTTTATGGACACTTCACTCCATAAACCTGTGGACATGTTTACTGAGCTTAGTATTCGCTTGGGGACAAGTGAAGTCTAAGCTTGGGGGAGTTGATACGCCCAATTTGCATCACCATTATATATCATAATTTACCTCTATTCATTGATGTTTGTCTTATTATGAGGTATTACTTATGGCGTTTTCATCTGTTTATGCATGTTGGATGATTCCTGGAGGATGGACTGCCGGAGTCTGGATTCTGTTGGAAAAGAAGGCGTTTCGGTGCAATTTCACGAAGATCAGAAAAATACCAGAAAAATATGGAAACATATTATTTTACCAGAAGACGAAGGAAGCCAGAAGGAGGGACGAAGATCGGCCTCAGGGGGCCCACACCCCCTAGGCGCGGGCCCACCTGACCCTGCACCTAGGGCAGGTGTGGCCTACCTGCCCGTCCTCCGACTTCGCCCCTTCGCCTATATCTTCCCTACGGAACCCTAAGCCTCGGGGAGCGACCACAGATAGATTTCTGCCGCCTCTGGGGGCGGAAAACACCGAGAGAGAAAGATCTCTTCGGCAGACAGATTTCTGCCGAGGGAATTCCTTTCCGGAGAGGGGAGACTATCGCCATCAACACTATCATCAAGCTAGGCTTCATCGGGATCATCATCATCATCATCATCCACACCATCATCTCCACCAGCACCATCACCACCACTCTGTCCCGCTGTAACAATTGTGTTGGATATTGCTTAGTTCATTAGGGGAAACTTTCCCGGTGTTGATTACTATTGTAGTTGATGCTTGTGAGTGGAACCATTGGAGTATTGTTTATGTTCAGATTGTTATCCATTATCATATCATCTTTGATCTTGATCCATATGATGTCTTGTAAGTATTTCGTTTAGTTCTTGAGGACATGGGAGAAGTCATGCTGTTAGTAGTGAATCTGTGATGAGTTATTATTCAATGGTTTAGTATTTAAGTTGTGGTGCTATTCTTCTAGTGGTGTCATGTGAACGTCGACTACATGACACTTCACCATTTATGGGCCTAGGGGGATGCATTGTGTATTTGGCTACTAATTGTGGGGTTGCCGGAGTGACAGAAACCTGAACCCCTGTTAGGACACCTTTGCACAAGGGAGCGTAGGATCTCAGAGCTTAAGGTTGTGGTTAGATTTATATCTTAATTACTTTCCTGTAGTTACGGATGTTTGCAGGGGGTTTAATCACAAGTATGTATTAGTCCAAGTAAGGTCGGTATGTTAGCATAGGTTCACCCACACAACACTTACAACACCAGAGAAGAGTACTCAACTATTTGAAGCGAAAGCACTTGACAGAATTCCCATGTGTCCTCGAGAACGTTTGGTCCTTATAAGTATTTGAAGGGTTTCGCAGCATAGTAAATCAAAAAAATTCTACGGATGCGAACGGGAAAGCCAAGATCTAATCTAGGAGATGCAAACAACAAGCGGGGGGGGGGGGGGGGATAGATGAGATCTTCATACCCTTGAAGATTCGCACAGCGGAACGTTCAATGAACGTGGTTGATGTAGTCGTACTCGCTTCTCCTCCTCGCGATCCGATCCGATCCAACATCGCAAGTGGCAATGCCTCCGAGAGATGCACACGTGCGGCACCTCGACTTCTCCTCCTTCCTTGGTCCAGCAAGTGGGTGGAGAGATGGATTGGATCTACAACACGACGGCGTGGTGCAAGCGGTGGAGAGTTTCTGCGGCAGGGCTTCGCCTACGCGCAGTCGGGAGGGAGAGAGAGAGGAGGGGCAGCAGGGCGGATAGGGTTGAGGAGGATGTGTGGAGAGGGTGCTCCCCTAGCCCTCTTTATATAGAGGGGTGGGCGGCTGGCCCTTGCCCCTCCCCCAAGCCCTAGGCCGGCGGCCAAGGAGGAAGGAGTAGGGGGCAAGTTTCCCCCCCTTCTAGAAGCTCTCCTAGGGTTTCCCTAGGTGCTTGGACGGCTGGGCCTATGGGGCCCTGTGCCCCTGGCCCAATGCGGCCAGGGCACTCCCTCGTAGGCCCACGCCCCCTCCCGACAAGTGGGGCCACGTTGGTCCCACTCCGGAAGGTTCTAGAAGCTTCCGGTACAATAGCGAATAACCCGAAACAATTCCGAACTCCAAAAACTGCATTGCCTTATATGAATCTTATTCTCCGGACCATTCTGGAACCTCTCGTGACGTCCTGGATCTCATCCGAGACTCCGAACAAAAACTCATAAACCAATTATCCAATCTATCCTAGCGTCGAGACACGTTAAGTGTGTGACCCTTCGGGTTCAAGAATATGTAGACATGATCTTCTATCAATAGCGGGGTCTGGAAACCCATATTGACTCCCACACATTCATCGATTATCATATCGAATGAACCATGATGCCAGGATTCAATTAATCCCATATATATATTCCCTTCGTCACGCGATATTTTACTTGCCCGAGATTCGATCGTCGGTATCGGCATACCTAGTTTAATCTTGTTCATAGCAAGTACTTTACTCATTCCGTAATCCGATATCACTTTGTGATTAACTCCTTAACCACATGCTTGCAAGCGGTGTTGATATCGATTACCGAGTGGGCCCGAAGTATATCTCCCCGACTTGGGAGGGACAAATCCCATCACGATACATACAACCCAACAGGTACTTTCCGATCACCTGAGAGACACCTTTATGATCACCCTCTCATAGGATGACGTTTGATGACCTCAAAGCTTTTTTCCGATACCAGGGAGTTGTATTATCTCATGGTCTAAGGAATACAATATTTGACATAAGAAAAGCTTTGGAAAGATGAACACGATGACACGATCTAATTGCTCCGCTTTGTTTGGGTCTGTCCATCATATCATTCTCCTAATGATATGATCTCATTATTAATCGACAACTCATGTCTATGGTTAGGAAACCTTAACCATCATTAATCAATGAGCTAGTCCATAGAGGCGTACTAGGGACACGGTGTTGTTCACAAACCACACAAGTATTAAAGTTTCCGCTTAATACAATTCTAGCATGGAATATAAACTTTATCATGAACAAGAATTATAATAATAACATCTTTATTATTGGCTCTAGGGCATAATTCCAACAGTATTTCCACCGGCTTGTCCTTTGGTAAGAAAGGATTTGGCCACTTGCTCTGTTTGTTCGTTACCTTTGTTACTTGCTCCTTGTTTTGTTACCTTGTCAGAAAACCACTAAAAATCCGTTTGCTAAGTATTCACAGGGATTTCCTGCTCCATACCACTGTTCAGCACCTTCCACTCCTTGTTGGGATCGACACTCCTATTTATCAAAAGTACTACGATACACCCCCTATACTTGTGGGTCATCAGCCTTGCTCCGGGGAAGGTTCAGGGGTGGTTCTGAGAGAGAGGGGACTGAGATGGTGTGAGAATGAGGGCTGGGGTGGCCTTTATTTATCCACCGGCGAGAGGGGCAGAGCGGCATGGGCTGGCTCCTCCGGTGACGTCGTTGCAGTGACCTAACGGCATGGCTGCGGGCGTAGGACGGTGCGATGTTTCCTGGCGGCCGTTGCGCGCTTAATGGCACGGCACGGGCCGTCGAGGATGGCCGGGAGCGGTCCATGCTCTGCGCGGAAACGGCAGCGTTCGAGACGGTGTATAGGGGCTACTAGTCGTACAGCGATGAACGAGAATGTCTGGTGGGTAGCTGGTGTCGCGGTGAGTGCAGGCACGCGCGGTGAAGGCAAGGAGCGGCGTGTGCGCACGTGTCGGCTATGGAGTGCTCTCGGCATGGCTGCAGAGAACTGGGCGCGGCGTTTCTCGGGTGGTCCACGGCTTGCCTGCGGTCGAGGGGTGGATAGGGAGTGGCGATGGACGGTGGCCTGTCTCCTAGACATCATGGACGGCCGTGGGGCTTCCTCCTGCGGGTTGTCCATGCTCGGCCGGCAAGGGCGGCTCGGGTGGGGGTGCTGGTTCAATGCAATGTTGGGAACTGGGGAGACCAGGGGACTGAAATGGGGGCAAATAATTGATCAATTACTGCTCACCATAGTAGAAGTTAGGCAAGGTTGATCTGTGTCCACCAGGTGTTTGAATTTTTGGATGAATTTTGGTGAGGGATCTTGTCTTAAGGTTGGTAGTCTGTGGTTGTTAGGGTTTTCCAAGGGGAATTGGTTTGGTTGTTTTTTGAGAAATGGCCATCTTAGTGCATGCACTTGATTCAATTTTGAATTGTCCTTTAAATAGATTTGGACTTTGTTTCTGTTGGTTTGTAAGGTGGGCTTGGGTTCACTGTTAATTTATCTAGCAAGGGGTGAAAATAATTGGATTTGTTTCTGTTAGAAATCTTTTACTAGGAACACTCAAAGTGGTCTAGTGGTTAAGTTTGGTCAAAATGACCATTTGCTTATTTTGCTTATATCTGATTTTCTCTCCATTTGATTCTGCTTAGAAATGATCTATATGATATTGTTTTCATCTTTAAACCAATCCTTATCACTCATAGAAATCAAACATGGCAAATGCAATCATTCATGCATTAATCACACACACATGCATTCATATTAATTTTAATAATAATTTTTTTTGTTAACCCTAAACTTGGGTGATTAGAACTTGATAATCTTGTTTAATATTTTTGGGATGTTACAAACCTTCCCTCCTTAAACAAAATCTCGTCCCGAGATTTAAGAAAAAGAAAACTAGGAACTAAAGAGATCTGGAAACTCAGTCCTAATGTAATCTTCTCACTCCCACGTAGCTTCTTCTTCAGTATGGTTACTCCACTAGATCTTGAGAAACTTGATACTTCGGGTCCTGATGGTTCTGAAGGCTTCTTCCAAAATACGAATGGATACTTCATGATAAGTTAGGTCCTTGTTGATGTCTATGGTTCCGTGATCAATATTCTTGGAACACATCATGGACGGCTGACATCTCCTCCGGAAGTTCCAGTTGATATGATACTTCTCCTCGACGATTCAAAATCTTGAAGGGTCCAATATATCTGGGGTCAAGCTTTCCTTTGATTTGGAAACGCTACATTCCTTTCAAGGGTGATGCTTTGAGATACACAAAATCTCTAATATCGAAGGCCAGGTCTCGATGTCTCTTGTCAGCATAACTCTTTTGTCTGGATTGGGCGGTCTTGAGGTGCTCACGGATCTTGTGAACTTTCTCTTCGGCTTATCTTAGGATGTCGGGTCCAAAAATCTGACTCTCTCCTACTTCCGACCAATTCAGTGGGGTACGACACTTCCTTCCATACATAAACTCAAATGGGGCCATTTGCAAACTGGCTTGGTAACTATTGTTGTATGAGAATTCTGCGAAAGGCAGACAGTCCTCCCATTTAGATCCATATTCCAACACACAAGCTCTCAACATATCTTCGAGTATCTGGTTTACTCTCTCCGTTTGTCCATCAGTCTGAGGGTGATAAGCTGTGCTGAAATCCAGCTTGGTTCCTAATCCTTCTTGGACTTTCTTCCAAAATCTCGAGGTAAACTGGGTTCCTAGATCCAACACAATGTTCTTGGGGATTCCATGCAAACTGACTATCCTAGAAATATACAGCTCTGTTATCTTCGAACTCTGGTAAGTGGCCTTGATAGGTATAAAATGGGCTACTTTGGACAGTCTATCCACTATGACCCAAATAGAGCTATTTCCCCTACTAGATGTAGCCAAACCGGTGATAAAATCCATTCCAACTGAATCCCATTTCCATTTCGGAATCTGCAAAGGTTGCAAAAGTTTGGTGGGTCTATGATGCACCTCTTTGACACACTGACAGATATCACACTTGGCTATGTAGCTTCCAATTTCTCTCTTCATCTTGTGCCACCAAAATTGCTCCTTCAAATCCTGATACATCTTCGTTCCTCTCGGGTGGATAGAATAAAGAGTATCATGGGCTTCTCGCAAAATAGCCTGTTTCAACTCTGAATCTGCTGGTACACAAATACGTCCTTTGTACCACAAAACTCCTTCATCTTTGGTGAATCCGGGTACCATCCCTGTACCGATACGACGTTTGATTCCGTCGATACTAGCATTTCCTTTCTACGCCTCCTTGATCTGACTGATCAAAGTGGGTTAAAGTTCCATGCTAGCCAAAAATCCTTCACTAACTCGCTCCATTCTAAAATTTTCCATCTCCTCATGCAAACTTGGTTGGGTTTCTTTTATCATGGTGTTCAATCGACATGGAAATCTGCTAAGAGCATCTGCTACCACATTGGCTTTGCCGGGGTGATAATGAATGTCAAGGTCATAGTCCTTGATTAACTATATCATCTCCTTTGCCTCATATTTAGCTCTTTCTAGGTAAAAATATACTTCAGACTCTTGTGATCCAAATAAATCTCACAACAGTTACCCATGAGGTAATGCCGCCATGTCTTCAAGGCTAAAACTACAGCTTCTAGTTCGAGGTCATGGGTAGGGAAATTCTTCTCATGTTGCTTCAGTTGTCGGGACAAATAGGATATGGCTTTTCCTTCTTGCCTCAACACACATCCGAGACCAACCTTGGATGCGTCACAATACACATCAAAATGCTTCTTGATATCGGGCATAATCAAGATTGGGGCTAAAATCAATCTCTTCTTGAGCTCTTGAAAACTTGCTTCACATTTGTCCGTCCATTCAAACTTCTTATCTATCTTCAACAACTGGGTCATGGGTCTTGAGATGCTCGAGAATCCTTCTACGAACTTGCGGTAATATCCCGCTAATCCGAGAAATGCGCGAACTTGGGTTTGAGTGGTCGGGGCTTTCCATTCTTCAACATCCTTAATCTTGGTGGGATCGACAGCAATTCCTCCTGCCGACACGATATGTCCGAGGAATCCTACTTCCTTTAACCAAAACTCACATTTGCTAAACTTGGCATACAACTGATGCTCTCTAAGGGTTTCAAGGATGGTCCTCAGGTGTAGCTCATGGTCTTCTTATGATTTGGAATAGATCAGGATATCATCGATAAAAACAACGACAAACTTATCTAGGAATTTCATAAAAATCTTATTCATGAGATTCATGAAATAAGCGGGGGCATTGGTTACTCCAAAATACATGACAGTGTACTCATACAATACATATCTGGTGGTGAAAGCAGTCTTTGGAATATCTGTTGCGTGAATCTTGAGTTGATGATAACAAGTTCTAAGATCAATCTTAGAAAACACTTTGGCACCGGTCAACTGGTCAAACAGATCTTCTATCTTAAGCAGTGGGTACTTGTTCTTAATGGTGACATCATTCAGCTTCTGATAATCGGTGCACAAACGGTTACCTCCATATTTCTTATCCACAAACAAAACAGGTGATCTCCATGGCGACGCTCTTGGTTGAATCAAACCTATCTCCAGCATAACATCCGGTTGCTTCTTTAACTCCGCTAATTCAGACGAGTTCATACTATAAGGTCTCTAAGCTATGAGTCCAGTTCCACGGATTAGTTCAATGATAAAATCGATATCCTGATCTAGGGGCATACCGGGCAATTCATTTGGGAATACGTCAGGGTATTCATAGACTACTCTGACTTGGTCAAGTAGTTGGGCTAGACTCTTGTTGCACTTGAATTGACGGGGCAAAGTCTCAGATACATGCTCTACTGATACTCCAGTGGTACTAGTCATGGTTATGGCTTTCTTGGCATAGTCGATTAATCCTTTATGTTTTGACATCCAATCCATTCCTAGCACTACTTCCAAACCTTTGGTTCCAAGTACTATTAGATTAGCATAAAAATCTATTCCATGGATTCTGATAGGTATAGCCTTGCAAATTTGTCTAGCTTTGGTGGTTGAACTAGGTATTTGAACTATCATAACATGCTTTAATTTTGTTGGTTGAATCTTACTAGTGCATGAAAGTTCTTCTATAACAAACAAGTGCGATGCTCCAGAATCAAACAACACTCTTGCAAGTACTGAGTTAACAGAAAACATACCCAGCACGACATCTGACACTTCCTGAGCTTCTTTAGCATTCATGTGAAACAGACAGCCATTGCGGTTGAGCGAGTTTCCTGGGGCAAATCTCCTTCCAGGATGAACACGACATTGCTGCTGAGTTGGTGCATTCACATTGGTGGCTGCTGCAAGCTTCTTGGGGCACTCGTTGGAGTAGTGACCTTTGACTCTGCATTCAAAACAAGTAATCAGAGACTTGTCTTTTCCTGCAACAGGCACGGCATTGCTTCCAGTCCTTGGGGCAGTATTGTTGTTGTTGGTGGTGTTGTTGTTGTTGTTGGACTTGGGCGGCGCACGGTTGAAATTGTTGGAGTTTCCAGGGTTGTTGTTGTGGTTTCCCCCGGGCCTTGGGTTTCCTCCCCAACAGTTGGGATAGTTCGGACGGGACATAGGGGGTCTATTGTTTCTCGGGGCATATCCTGCAGACGGGCTGGGGCGATACTTCAGGGTATGCTGGGATCTTGGTTGATGCATCATTCGACGCTTGCAATTCTTGTTGGCTTAGTTGATCTTGCCTTCCATCTAGATTGCTGAATCCACTAAGGCTTCAAGGTCAGTGAAGGGAATGTTGACCAGCACTATCTGCATCTCATCATGCAGACCGTTCAAGAATCTCTCCTTCTTGTTGGCTTCAATGCCAATCTAATCAGGGGCATACCTAGACAGACACAGAAATCTGTCATGGTACTCTACCACAGTCATCCTTCCCTGCTTCAGCTCCTTGAATTCATCCCTCATCCACAAAATCAAACCCGATGGCACATGGGTTCGGTTGAACTTGAGTTTGAATTCATCCCAAGCCATCATCTGTCCTCCATTCATGGTACGGATGCTATTCCAGCAAGCTCTTGCATCACCTGCTAGATAATGGGTGGCAAACAGTACTTTCTCATTGGCCTCCACTCCTGCAACCTCTAAGTTGTTCTCCATGGTCTGCAGCCAGTCATCAGCATCTAATGGCTCTTCAGACTTACTAAATATGGGGGGATTGGTGTTTTGGAAGTTCTTGAGCTTGGATCCATGGTTATCCTGGTTTCCATGGCCTTGATTATTATGGGCCATCTGAGCTATCTGTTGAAGGGTGGCTAAATTATCTTGACGTTCAGCTCTTCCAGCTTCACGATCAGCAACCAACATTTGTAGGATTTGCAGCATTGGATCCTGAGATGAACTGCTCCCTCCACGAGGCATCTGAAGATTGAGATAGATAGTGAGATAAGAGGGAAATTTCTAAGGTTCATGGATTTGTTTTTGAAAAGCTTTTAAACTATGAGTTTGATTCTGGTTTTGCCAACTAGCAACTTTCATTTCATTCATTCATTCATTCATAGCACCCAATACAAACACACACCACACTAGGGTAACAAATGGTTTTAGGAACCGGATATAGTGGGACCGGATACAACTCACACCTACGATTAGTGCTCAAGTGCTACTACTCATCAGAACTGGTGGCTTCCTCATCATCAATGAAGGCGGAATCATCATCATCAGTGTGGAAGTCCATGTCACATTCCAAAATTTTCCAAATTTTGAAATGTGAAAAATAAATAAACAAAATAAAATTTTGTTGAAATTTAGGGTGAGAAGAAACTTTTTGATTCCAATTGGAAACATCAGAACCTATTTTGGTCAAATAAAATCCTAAAGGGATTTAAAAAGATAAACAATTAATAAATAAAGTTATAATAGTTGGAATCACTATTTTTGGATCTTTTAATAAAAATATATGGTTTTCAAAAGCAAAGGTGGAAATATAAGTAAAGATTATTTTATAGAGCCAAATTAAATCTTGGCCAAGCTTTTGAAATAAAATATTTCTATTTGATAAAAGAGTAAAGGTTTAATTGAATAAAATAATGAGGATTTATTAATATCCAATTTTATTAAAGTAAAGGCTTTTTCCTTTTTAAATAAACACTAAAACTTGTTAAAATATTTTAAATAAGATTTCCAATTGTTTTGTTTTTCAAATGAAACCTACTGAAAAGGTTTTGGTATTATTTATATTTCAAATAGAATTTTTAAATAAATTAAATCCTATTTGAATTAAAGACTAAAGGTCTATTTATTTAATTATTAATGGATCCTAAAAAGAATAAAAATTATATTATTTTTGGACTTTGGATTATGATGTTAAACAGAATTAAAATCAATACAAAGTTTGGTGGTGGTTTGAATTGATTTGTTGTTTGAATTATTTGTTTCAAAATCAAAACAGAAATTCAAATAGAAAAAGAAAAAGCATTTTGTATAAAAAAAAGTGAAACAGACCCAACCCATCTGGCCAGCCCACTAAGCCCAACACCAGCCCACTCCTTCTCTCCCGCGAAAAACGCTTCGCACCAGAGTCTTTACCCGCTGAGTCACCGACACGTGGACCCCATATCCCCACTCCCTCTCTTGCTGACAGTCGGACCCCACAGAGCTGTTCATCATTTCCACCCGCGACGACCTCGCCCTCACCTCGCGACCGTTTTCTGCATCTTGATTCGAGGCTTAATTCCGATTGATGGAGTGATCAATTCATGCCAGTAAACACACACACATAAACGCCACGCTCCCCTCTCTCTTTCCCCCCCAAGCAGCATCTCCTCCCTGCCCCTAGGCTACTCCAATTTCGAGCTCGACCACCTTTGTCTCCGACGGCGTTCCCGGCTAATTCCGGCGCAGCCGCCCCTCTCCACACAGAGCACGCAAGCTTGCTCCTCAGTTCCGTGCGCACCTGGCCGTGTACTCCACTCGCTCGCGCACGCTCCAAATCGTCGGCTTCGTCATCACCTGAGCACCGCCGCGTCTGTCTCGTCACCGGCGATGTCTCCCCGTAAGTCCCGTCCTCCCCTCTCTCTCCCGATGATGCTCCCATACTCGCGACCCTCGTGCGCACCTAACCGTGCCTCTACTTTGTCTTAGCGCGGTCCTAAACGTCGCCAGTGACGACAACCCGAGAGCACCGCCGCCCGCAGCAACTCCGGTGAGTGATTCCTATCGTCCCCGTGCGCCCCCTGCCCAACGACGAGCACATTGAGCATCATTGCATCACTGCGATCACGGTGAGCCTCTCCTCCTCTTCTCTCGCTTCCTAGAAAAGCCGGACCACCTCGAACAGAGCGTGCGCCGCCAGTCGTCGCCGCCAGCGCCGCCAACTGATGGTCAAACCCATGTGAGCCGTTAGATCGTCATCCAGTGGCTACGATATAACAACTTAACGAAGGGGTATCAGCCAATCTACACCGTGTGATCTAAATGAGATCATGCGGTCTGTAACAGCAGATCCAACCGAACCATTTTCAACGAATAGGAAACAGCCACGTGGACATGGTTTAGTTTAAAATAGAAATTAGAATCTATTAGGATTGCAAACTTGTAAAATTCATAACTTTAATTTTACACGTCCAAATTTTGCAAATTTTATATCCATGGATTCAGCATAACAATTACTTTGCAACCATGCATTTTGTTTAATGTTTTGCTTCTGGAAAATTGGTTGAATTTGCAGAAACTTGTGTAGGCTTATTTTGAATATAAAAATTGTTCTAGATATATTTTTAATATGAAATCTTTGCAAAATGGATTGATTTGAACCTACTGACCATAGGAACCAACTTATGGATTTAAAAATGTATCTTGTGAAGTTAAGGAGTAAATAATTGAACTAGCTCATTTCTAATCAAATAAAAATATTGATTATGATTTAGAAATGATTTTTGAGTGAAACCTTTGGGAAATGATTTGATTCAAACCTTCTGACCCTAAAACACCAAGTTTTGTGAATTAAAAACTTATTTGATGAACCATATAAAATCATTACTTTGCTAAAAGATATTTTCAACTACATAAAATATCATCTTATCATAATATTTAGTTTATGAGATGAAACCTTTTGCAAATGGTTTTACCACTTTAGTAAATGACCACTTTGAACTTTATAATGTTTAGAGCCTAGTAGAAACCACTTTTGCAAATAAAACTATCTTTTCCATGCTTGCATGCATGACCTTGTTTCTATTATTTTATGTGGTGAAATGGTTGGAATGCTAGTTGAATTTGTGTTTGCTTGATTGAATTGTAGTGGAGTTAGAAGAGTGTGATATTTGCAAGATCAAGAAGTGAACCAACATTCTCTACTAAAAAAGGCAAGTGACACTATCATCCATGTCCTACTATTTTCATTACACTTAGTGGATTTTTGAAACATGCATGGAAAGGACTACTATATTTTATGCTATACTCAATCCTAATAGGATACCCTTATATCTCCCTTAGTGGAAACGTTGTAGTTGTAGTAAGCTTAGCCCTGCTATATATTTAGGATGGGATACATGTTATGGTTATATGAAGAGTTGAAAAGATATAAGTTTTTATATAATAAAACAAGTACTCAATGAAGCACCTGGGTGGACAAGGATACTCAAGATTGGACAAGGTGGCAACAAAAGGAACCATGTTTATATGGCTATCTCTTTTTGTATGTGCACTAGAAGAAAACCACCCAGGGACTTAGAGATTGAACATGTTTCTCGTACAGTGGCTTCCATGTACAGCCACAGGCTAAATGGGCTCTGGCTTAGTCAACTACATAGTGTAAGACTCATGCATTGGCATCTTCAGGTTAACTAGAATTGTGTAAGGGAAATTTGTCCCTACATTGGTGCCTGTTAGACAAGCTAGCATTGTGTATTGAGAGGACTTCTATGGAAAGACTTTGTCACATTCTCAATCTGCCAGTACTCCATCTTGGTGAGTACTTATACAGCGGCCACTGGTGGCATCAAGATGAGATTGTGTCATGTGGGTAAAGCGTACAACTTCTGCAGAAGATCAAATTCTAAGTACTTAGCCGTGTCCCCGGTTATGGACAACTCTGAGCAACTAAGGCCTGAAGCTATGGAAGATCTCGACATTCCAATTTCTCAAAGTAAAACTTGATGGTGATAACAAGGGATTTGAAGCACTTGGAGTTTTCCAAGAAGTTCAGAAAGATTTGACAAAAGATCAAAACTATTTTGAAAAGATAGGATAAAACTATAATGCTTTCTGCAAATGAGCCTAAACCCTACTTAGCCAAATATGCATGTAATGATAGGATCCACATATTTCTACATAGTAGTGAAACTTGCCAATACAATTCAAATGTATTGACCCTTGTGGCTGCAACATATTATGTTGCAGGTTTGTTTGATGTTAAGTGTGTTGATTAGGATTACAAGTCTACAACCAACATGATTGCCTGTGGCACTTTGAAGATGAAGGACCCCATGCTTTATGATATTCTGCTGCAATGTAATGTGATATCCAAATGAGCTATGTAAGATGTAATAAATTATTTTATTCCTGGTTATAAAGTTGCATTATGACCTTTGTTTCTTGATATTACATCTTAACTATGGATGCTAGCTATTGATCCAGGGACTAGCATTGTAAACACAGGGATATCTACCTTATTAAAGGTTGGGAACCTTACAGTCCATGTCGAGATCCTCCAGGTAGTCATCATCATCACTGAGGTAGGAGTATGGATCTCCACGGATATCTTCCCCTTCGTTCTCCCTCTCCTCAAGCTGCATGTCCCGCTCATGGATGGTCTACTCCAAAGATGACACCTTTTGACAAAGGCGTGCAATGATGCGATCCTTCTTTCCACGCAGACGGCGAAGTGAGTTGTGCTCCTTCACAAGGATGGCGAGGTTTTGGTCCTTCTTGACTGCAATGGCATGGTTGTGGTTGGCGTAGGCGCGGGCTTTGTCGAACTCCTTATGCCTATCTTACAGCATGAAGTCGAGATGATCCACCAGATGCTTCAGCTCCGGATGGCCTGGCATAGTAAGCAAAGCGAGTGACATTGATCTGGTTGATGCTTTGCCCACATAGACAGGCAAGAGCCTCCTGCATAGCCCTGGCGAGTCCGTCTAGCCAGTTGTTCTCCCTCAAGCTGAATTGGATCCCCTCTGAGGTGGGTGCCTCCATCTTGCCTCTGAGATTTGCATCTATCAGCCCATGTAGTTCTCCTCCTTGTTGATCATTGAGCTGTGCCCCAAAGAACTCGGGGTGTAGGCGCTTAAGAAGTTCTGAGAGTTGGCTTAAATCTCGCTCGAAGATGAGCTCTCCTCCGTTGCCCAACTGGTAGAACTTGCTATACTTGACTTCCATCTATAAGAATGTAGGATGAGTAAGTTAGTGAGGTGATCAAATATGTCAAATTTTATGTAGGATTGCAAGAATTTTTGAAGAACATGAATTTTCTTGAAAGAATCTTAGTGATAAGAATGAGAATAGGTTTTTATAAATACTCACTTCTTTTGTTTTGAAACTAAGTTTTTGATTCAAGCGTCCATTCTAACTAGGGTGTCCTATGGCCAGGATGGCTCTGATACCAACTTGTCAACACCTGGATTTTTAATCCCAGATGCCTGTTATGCCATACCTCGCAATCCCAGGATTACCATTTTTGCGAGACATAACAGAATTGGTACCACAGTACATCATCCATTACAAACCATAATAAAGGTCTTACAAATAAAGGATCTCATGATCTAGTCTTAATACAATCAACGCAGTGGAATATATCATAACGGTAGCATGGTCGAGGCTCCATCTTCAGGATCACAGGCAATGCTGACGATGGGAGATGATCCTAGTTGTCATAGACCTCCTACTGTCCATCATCCTGGTAGTCCTCCTCGTGGTCTGGCCATGGGAATAGCCAGGGACAAAGCCATGAGTACTCTTCAGGGTCAATAGAATGAATCCTCATTCCAAAGTTTTCATAATCATTTTCACCAAGTATTCCCATCTAAAGTGATCAACTTTTATGCTTAGCACTAGCCACTAAACTTGAGGGTATTCACTAATGAGGGGTGCTAATCAACTGCGACTATCCAAATCTAGTCTTATGCCTTTTGATGACATCTATGTATAACCACTTAGGCCTAGTTTTATGCTCTTTATGCTATCTATACTAGTTTTCCAAAACTAACAAAGCACTAACTAAAAGTAAAGAACTTTGGTAAAGATAAAGGAAATAATCTTGCGAGTAAAACTGGGATTTGGTATAATCAAGGTTGCATAACCAAAGCATGCCTAATGCATCTTGCATAGGTTAACTTGTAGTGTTAGGCTTGCATAGGTAACATGCAAAGTTATAGCTTGCATAGTTAAGAAACTTGCAAGTGTTAGCTTGCCTTGATTGGTGCAGTGGTTGAAGTTTTCTTATTCTTCGTAGTACTCCTCCTCCTCGTAGCCTTGGTCGATACTAGCGTCTATAAATGAATACGAGGTACACAATCACTAAACAATACTTAACTACCTCTATTTGGCACACGAAGGTTCACACTTGATGATCTAGCAACATCACAATCATCATATGAAATAAATACCTAGTCTTATCTTTCTTATTTTAGAAAAGTAATTTCTACTCATTGAAAATACTTAAGATTTAATATTCTCCAATTAAAATAGGGGATCATGTTGACACATGTCATCACCACATATTCTAATACTTGGGAATGTGATCTAAAGTGGTGGTCATATTTTATAAAGTTTAAAATTATTATTTTATACAATTAAAGTGACTAGAAATGCCTATAGAGCATTCTTTTGGTATTATTCCAATGTCACTGCATGTAAACCTAAATATTATTACATATACAGATAGATCTTGTCAAATATGATTTTTGAGAGTTGTAATCAACTCAAAAGCATTTATGGTTGATTTTTGAAAAATGTTTGAATGTGTAGAAGTCTCTGTCTTGTTATTTTTACTAAAGGTGATCTATAATTCCAACTGGTTTGAATCCAACGGGCTTGGATAGATAATTTGAATACCTTTCTAACAAAATTGGAATCATGCAATTTGTTTTAGTACATCTCCTTTAATTGATTTTTGAATCTACTGGCAAAACTAGGGTTTAACTAAAATGGAAAAAGGTTATTTGAATCACTGGGCTAAGCGCGGGAACGAAAATGGGCCAGCCCAGCTGCACTGCGCGCGCGTAGCGGGATGCTGACAGGGGGTCCCATGTGTCAGCGGCTCTATCTAACCGAAGCGGTACATTTAAATCTTAGCCCTACGATTAGACTAAGATCTACGGCTGATGTTCGTCGTCTCCATCGCAAATCTCCGATGAGAATGAACCCTAACGGCGAAGGTGGGGGTACGCGGTGGCTCACCTAGGCTCCAGCTAGGGTCTGCGATGGGGGCGAACGACATTGTCCATGATGGCGGTTCGAACGGTGGTTGCGGTGGCTCCTGGGGTGGCTCCAATCAACGGCTCCTCTCCTCCTCTACAGAGGCAGACTTCGGCCAAATTCCGATGGGCTGGTGCTCGCCTTGCTCCGGGGAAGGGTTAGGGGTGGTTCTGAGAGAGAGGTGAGTGAGATGGTGTGAAGAATGAGGGCTGGGGTGGCCTCTATTTATACACCGGCGAGAGGGGCAGATCGGCATGGGCTGGCTCCTCCAGTGACGTCATTGCAGTGAGCTAACGTCATGGCTGCGGGCATATGACGGTATGGTGTTTCCTGGTGGTCGTCACACACTTAATGGCATGGCACGGGGCGATCGAGGATGGTCGGGAGCGTTCCGTGCTCTGTGCGGAAACAACGGCGTTCGAGGCGGCGTACAGGGGCTACTGGTCGCGCGGCGGTGAATGAACATGTCTAGGGGGGGTAGTTGGTGTCGTGGTGAGTGCAGGCACGTGTGGTGAAGGCGAGGAGCGGAGTGTGTGCGCGTGTCGGCTACGGTGCTCTGGAGCGCTCTCGGCATGGCTGCAGAGAACTGGGTGCGGCGTTTCTCGGGTGGTCCACGGCTTGCCTACGGTCGAGGGGTGGACAGGGAGTGGCGGTGGATGGTGGCCTGTCTCCTAGACAACGAGTACAGGCGCAGGGCTTCCTCCTACGGGTTGTCCATGCTCGACGGGCAAGGGCGGCTCGGGTGGCGCGACACTAGCGCAAACGGCAGAGGGGGTGCTGGTTCAATGCAATACTGGGCACTAGGGGAGACCAGGGAAGTGAAATGGGGCAAAGAGTTGATCAATTACTTCTCACCACAGTAGAAGTTAGGCAAGTTGATCTATGTCCACCAGGTGTTTGATGAAATGACCGCATGAATTCAACATTTGAATTTTTGTATGAATTTTGGTGAGGGATCTTGTCATAAGCTTGGTAGTCTGTGGTTGCTAGGGTTTGCCAAGGGGAATTGGTTTGGTTGGTTTTTGAGAAATGGCCTTCTTAGTGCATACACTTGATTCAATTTTGAATTGTCCTTTAAATAGATTTGGACTTTGTTTCTGTTGGTTTGTAAGCTGGGCTTGGGTTCACTGTTACTTGGTCTAGCAAGGGGTGAAAATAATTGGATTTGTTTCTGTTAGAAATCTTTTACTAGGAACACTCAAAGTGGTCTAGTGGTTAACTTTGGTCAAAATGACCATTTGCTTATTTTGCTTATATCTGAGTTCTCTCCATTTGATTCTGCTTGGAAATGATCTAGCTGATATTGTTTTCATATTTAAACCAATCCTTATCATTCATAGCAATCAAACATGGCAAATTCAATCATTCATGCATTAATCACACACACATGCATTCATATTAATTTTAATAATAAAAGTTTTTGTTAACCCTAAACTTGGGTGATTAGAACTTGATAATCTTTTTTCATATTTTTGGGATGTTATAGAGAAAGTTCTGACTAAGTTTGATGGAGAATCGTATGAGTTTAATTTTTCCAAATTTGCTAAAACTCCTTATGAAAACGAATTGCCTAATGAGGATTTCAGGGTTGAACAACTTTGCGCTATTTCTCTTGCTCCTAATAATGCCTTGCAGCAGTTTATGGAAGATCATGAAAGCAAGGTCTTCATGAAGGAAAAAATGAGATTGACGAGGTTTTCCTTCGTCAACCTGAGTTACTTAAGCATAATATACCTATGGAAGATTTGGGTACCACACTACCACCTAAAGGGGACCCTGTTTTCGAATTAAAACCTCTACCTGATGATCTTATGTATGCTTATCTAGGTGATAGGAAAATATATCCTGTTATTATTAGTTCTAAACTTTTAGGAAAGGAAGAGGAAAGGTTATTGGAAATATTGAAGAAAGACCGAGGAGCTATGGGGTATACTCTTGATGATTTAAAAGGGATTTCTCCTACTATATGTCAGCATGCTATTAATATGAACCTGATGCAAAACCAGTTGTTGAACACCAACGCCGTTTAAATCCTAAGATGAAGGATGTGGTAAGAAATGAGGTATTAAAACTCCTTGATAGTCAATGGTTTAGCCCTGTTCATTGTGTTCCAAAGAAAGGGGGAATCATTGTTGTGCCTAATTAAAATAATGAGCTTATACCTCAAAGAGTAGTGGTTGGTTATAGGATGTGTATTGATTTTAGAAAAGTTAATAAAGTTACTAAGAAAGATCATTATCCTCTGCCTTTTATTGATCAAATGCTAGAAAGATTGTCTAAAAAGACACACTTTTGTTTTCTTGATGGTTATTTAAGTTCTCTCAAATTGCTGTGAGAGCACAAGACCAAGAGAAAACTACCTTCACTTGTCCTTATGGAACTTATGCTTATAGGAGTATGCCTTTTGGTTTATGTAATGATCCTGCTACCTTTTAGAGATGTATGTCTGCTATCTTTCATGGTTTTTGTGAAGAAATTGTGGAGGTTTTCATGGACGATTTCTTCGTCTATGGAACTTATTTTGATAATTGTTTGCACAACCTTGATAAAGTTTTGCAGAGATGTGAAGAAACTAACCTTGTTCTTAATTGGGAGAAATGCCACTTCATGGTTAATGAAGGGATTGTTCTTGGACACAAAATTTCTGAAAGAGGTATTGAAGTAGATAGAGCAAAAATTGAAGCAATTGAGAAGATGCCTTGCCCTAGGGATATAAAAGTTATTCGTAGTATCCTTGGTCATGCTGGTTTCTATAGGAGGTTTATTAAATATTTCTCCAAAATTTCAAAGCCCCTTACTAATCTTCTTCAAAAAGATGTACCTTTTGTTTTTGATGATGATTGTAAGGAAGCTTTTGAAACTTTGAAGAAATCTTTGACTACCGCTCCTATTGTTCAACCACCTGATTAGAATTTACCTTTTGAAACTATGTGTGATGCTAGTGATTTTTCTATGGGTGTTGTCCTTGGGCAACGTGTTGATAAAAAATTGAATGTTATTCCTTATGCTAGCAAGACTCTATATGTTGCTCAAAAGAATTATGCTACTATTGAAAAGGAGTTCTTAGCTGTAATCTTTGCATGTGATAAGTTTAGGCCCTATATTGTTGATTCAAAGGTTACTATTCATACTGATCATGTTTCTATTAAGTACCTTATGACAAAGAAAGACGCTAAGCCTAGGCTTATTAGATGGGTGTTTCTTTTACAAGAGTTTGATCTGCATATTGTAGATAGGAAAGGTGCTGAAAATCCTGTTGCTGATAATTTGTCTCGTTTGGAAAACATTTCTTTTGACCATATGTGTGTTAATGATAGTTTTCCAAATGAACAGTTGGCTGCAATAAGGGTAAGCCCGCATGAGTGTCCTTGGTATGCTGATTATGCTAACTTTATTGTGTCCAATTATTTGCCTCCAACCTTTACAACTCAGCAAAGAAGGAAATTCTTTTATGATCTAAGGCATTACTTTTGGGATGAGCCACATTTATATAAAGAAGGAGTAGATGGTATTATGCGAAGATGTGTCCCAGAATATGAACAACAAGAGATATTAAGAAAATGTCATATCAGTGCTTATGGAGGACATCATGCTGGGGATAGAACTGCACAAAAAGTATTACAATCTTGATTTTATTGGCCTACTCTTTTCAAAGACGCAAGGAAGTTTATTTTATCATGTGACAAATGTCAAAGAGTTGGAAACATTTCTAGACACAATGAAATGCCTATGAATTATTCTCTTGTTATTGAACCTTTTGATTGCTGGGGATTTGACTTTATGGGTCCTTTTCCTCCTTTAAAAGGGTATACTCATATTCTTATTGCTGTTGATTATGTTACAAAATGGGTAGATGCCATGCCTACAAACAACACCGATGGTAAGACCTCTTTAAAAATTCTTAAAGATGTTATTTTTCCTAGGTTTGGTGTGCCTAGATATCTCATGGCTAATGGAGGTTCCCATTTTATTCATGGTGGTTTTAGGAAGACTCTTGCTAAATATGATGTTAACCATAGAATTGCTTGAGCTTATCACCCCCAAACCACTAGGCAAGTAGAACTTTCCAATAGGAAAATTAAATCTATCTTGGAGAAGACTGTTAATAGATCTAGGAAGAATTGGGCTAAAAAGTTGAATGACGCTTTATGGGCTTATACAACTGCTTATAAAAATCCTATGGGAATGTCTCCTTACAAAATGGTTTATGGGAAAGCTTGTCACTTGCCTCTAGAATTAGAACACAAAGCTTATTGGGAAGTGAAAGAACTGAATAGAAATTTTAAACTTGCTGGTGAGAAAAGATTGCTTGACCTGAGTACTTTAGATGAGTGGAGAAGTGAAGCTTATGAAAATGCTAGACTCTTTAAGGAAAAAGTAAAAAGGTGGCATGATAGGAGAATTCTAAAAAGGGAGTTCCATGTTGGTGAGGAAGTTATTTTGTATAGGCCTCGTCTCAGATTTTTTGCAGGAAAACTACTCTCAAAATGGGAAGGACCTTTTGTTATTGAGGAGGTGTATCGTTCAGGGGCTATTAAAATATCCTCCTTGAGGGACAACACTACACAAGTGGTGAATGGTCAAAGGCTCAAACATTATATTTCTAGAGATTCTTACAATGAAGACGTTGATATTATTCAAATGGTAACTCTGAAAGAATTTATTAGAAACCAAACTCCAGAATCTGCAGAGTCCGTCTTGGAATAGGTAAAAGTGCTGCAAACTGAAGGTTCATGAAAACCTTATCTTTTTATATTTTTGATATTTTTATTACATACAGAGGGTTATGAGACGAAACAAAGGAGGAAACGGAGGCCAGGTGGGACACACCCACCCTAGGCGCGGGCCCCAGCTGGTCGTGCCTATAGGGGGTGTGAGCCCCCTTGAGTCCGTCTCCGCCTCGTTTTCGCAGAGTACCTTCCTTATGTAGTGAAACTTCGTAATATATAACCCCCGGATCCCCCGAGGTTCATATATCGTGTTCTCATCGTTTTTTCGTTTCGATATGTTTCTATCAGGAAATCTTCTCAAGTTTAGAGCGCCATGGTCTCAGCCAACGACAAAGGCAAGAAGCCCATGGAAGATGATCCCCAAAACCCCAAGGAGGAGGATATCTTGGTTGGGGATGAAGAAGACATGAAGGAGGAAGAGCATCCGGACACCCGTGCTACCGTTGCAAGCATTGGAGTGGTGGCAAACCCCACCAAGCTTAGGAGGACAGCACGGATGTCTACAGGAGGGAAAACCCCACGTCATATACTCGCTTCATGGTCACTTCCTTCATGCACCAAGAACCCCTTTCATACTCTCTGAATTGAGCAACAATACCAAAAGGTGCCCCAAGGGAGGTTGCCCTCTGTTTGGGATCTGCCTCGTTCTAACCATGCAGGGAAGGAACACTCTAAGAAGGAAGAGTGGGGAAAGAATAACAAGGACTGGGATTCTCGGTCCGGCATGATCATGAACCGCATTGAGCATAATTCGGAGTTGATTCGTACTCTAACCTTCGAGATTGAGGATTTGAGGGAACTGATTGAAGAGCTTATCAAGAGAACACCACCATCACCAAAGGAGTAATTCGTCATCAGGTTTGGCATCCCCTTGGCTTGTTCCAAGATTGGGGGAGTGCTGCGGTATGACATCATTATCTTTTATCTTTTTACCTTTTTAGTAGATTCATATCTTGAGTAGAGAAGTTATCTTATAGGTTGGTTTGCATTGTGGAAGTATCTCTCCTTTAGTTGGTCATCTGTGTATCCCTTGGTGTGAGTGCCTTTATGGAATATTAATGAGAAGTTTCATCTTTTACTTTTTGCACTTCTTATTTTAGTTTGCAATCCCTATGGGAGCATCAAGTAGATCTAAATTGGTTTTGGCAAACCGAGCTCTGGTCAGTAACAACACTTTTTGAGGTTTTAAAGGAAAAGAGAAAAGGCTTACAAGTATTTTGTATCATTTATTTTCTTTCTTGATTGGCTCATAAGCTTAGTATTCTTCATTTAAGATGTTTTGTGTCTTCAAGGAATATTGCATGTTTGGCTTTATTACTTGTATGTTTTCTTGTTTCCTTCAACTCTTTTGCTTGCTACCCAGCCTTGCTAGCCAAAAACCTGTTTTGAGAAGGCATACTTCTCATGCATCCAACCCTTTAAACCAAAACCCGTGCCATTTGTGTCCACCATATCTACCTATTAGAACTATTGCTATTCCAAGTAAATTCTCAAGCTTCATATATCTTTCAAATTAGAAATTATTCTATTATGTGAAAACTAGTTAGTAAAGCTCTCATGAACTTGATGGCACACCTTATTTTCTTGCCCTTAATAAACTTGAACCATTGCTTTCAACGTTGCACCTATACACTATACACAGTTGATATCATGTTCTTTTGTTTGCGGATGTCGTCGGTGTGAAATAAAAGGGGAGCTTGTAAGTCCATGGAGTTATGTATGTGTGTTAGACAAACTCCTGGGTCGCTAGCCTAAGCCATGCCTAATCATGGTGGAAACTTGCAGCATAACCATAATGAGCAATATGTGAAGCATCCTCAATAAAAAGCTATGCAAATAGCAAATAAAAAGATCGCTGAGATGCTCATTGTATACTTGCCTTGTCATTTTGATTATGGGATAGCTCCTGTATCATGTGCAAGGGGTACCCCGTTGGCGGTTCTCTATGATACGCATGTACTTAGAATTACAAGAACTTACCGGTAACTAAAGTTGAGTAGCATGAGGAGCGACCCTCGTACTCAAGGGACATGAGATTGCCAACTTATATTTCGTCAAGCATATACTCCATCTTTGTTCACTTTAACCTTAATCACCTCAAGATGCTTATGATAGGAGCAATGAGAGCTCAAAGCTAGTAAGTACCATAATCTTTTGAAATCTATTTATGAACTTGAAATCACTGCTTCCCTCTATGAAGGGCCCTTCTCCTACTTCTAAGTTGAGTAAGTAAACCTATTCCTCTCTATCTCCAGCAAGCATTTGAGTTGTTGTGTTTCAAGCATTCATATGATGATTTATTCAGTCATGTTCTTTATCTTCTTTGTTTGCACAAGACTCTTATCTAATGAGTATTACTTTGAAGGCCATCATTGTGAAAAACCTTTTATGTTTGATCAAAGTGTACTCCTATTATAAAACTTCTACAAAAAGCTTTACTTGAAAACTGTTTGCCAACTATTCTCTGACCAAGAACAAAGTTTGCCAATCCCAATTATGATTTATCTTTATGCATCTCTATTATGACTCCTATACTTGTTGCAAGCTAAGTTATATAATGGTGAGTTGCTTTCTTATATGAGTTGTGTATTGGTAAGTGTGATGCTTCTTGTCCGTATTCTTTTTATCGGCACTTCACTCCGTAAACCTGTGGACATGTTTACTGAGCTTTGTATTCACTTGGGGACAAGCGAAGGTCTAAGCTTGGGGGAGTTGATACGTCTAATTTGCATCACCATTCTATATCATAATCTGCCTCTATTCATTGATATATTTCATATTAAGAGGTGTTACTTATGTCTTTTCATCTGTTTTTGCATGTTGGATGATTCTTGGAGGATGAACTGTCGGAGTCAGGATTTTGATGGAAAAAGTGGTGTTTTGATGCAATTTCACGAAGATCAGAAAAATACCAGAAAAACTATAGAAAACCCTATTTTCCCAGAAGATGAAGCATGCCAGAAGGGGACGCGGAGTTGGGCCACAGGGGGCCTACACCCCCAGGCGTGGGCCACCCTAGGCCGCGCCTACAGGGGGTGTGGACACCCTGGCCCACCTCTGGCTCTGTCCTCTCGCCTATATCTTCTCCTCGAAACCCTAATACATGGGAGAGAGACCATATAAAGATTCTGCCGCCTCTGCGGGGCGGAAAACACCGAGAGATAAAGAGCTCTCTGGCAGACAGATTTCTGCCAGGGAAGTTCCTTCCCGAAGAGGGGAGATCGTCGCCATCAATACCATCATCAAGCTAGACTTCATCAGTATCATGATCATCATCCACACCATCATCTCCACCAGCACCATCATCATCACTCCATCCCGCTGTAACAATTGAGTTGAATCTTACATAGTTCTTAGGGGGAACTTTCCCGATGTTGATTACTATTGTAGTTGATGCTTGTGAGTGGAACCATTCAATTATTGTTTATGTTCACATTGTTATCCATTACCATATCATCTCTGATCTTGATCCATATGATGTCTCATGAGTAGTTCGTTTAGTTCTTGAGGACATGGGAGAAGTCATGTTGTTAGTAGTGGATTTGTGTTGAGGTATTATTCAATCGTCTAATATTTAAGTTGTGGTGCTATTCTTCTAGTGTTGTCATGTGAACATCGACTACATGATACTTCACCATTTATGGGCCTAGGGGAATGCATTGTGTATTTGGATACTAATTGTGGGGTTGCCGGAGTGACAGAAACCTAAACCCCCGTTAGGAAACCATTGCACAAGGGAGTGTAGGATCTCAGAGTTTAAGGCTATGGTTAGGTTTATATCTTAGTTGCTTTCTTGTAGTTGTGGATGCTTGCAAGGGGTTTAATCACAAGTATGTATTAGTCCAAGTAAGGTCGGTACATTAGCACAGGTTCACCCACACAACACTTATAAAACCAAAGAAGACTACTCAGCTATATGAAATGAAAGCACTTGACAGTATTCCCATGTGTCGTCGAGAACGTTTGGTCCTCATTAGTATTTCCACCGGCTTGTCCTTTGCTAAGAAAGGATTGGTCCACTTGCTACAATTGTTTGCTGTTTTATTTACTTGCACTTTATTTCCTTGCTTTATCAGAAAACCCCTAAAAATCCGTTTGCTAAGGATTTTACAGAGATTTCCTGCTCCAAACCACTAGCCAACACCTTCTGCTCCTCGTTGGGATCGACAGTACTATTTATCGAAAGTAGTACAATACACCCCTATACTTGTGGGTCATCACTTCATCCATGGGGTAGCGAACCATCGTTGCACCGGCCGTACCATTTATCACCAGTGCATTATTCTCCATCGGAAGTAGATTATTAGCTTGTACCTCTAAGGAAGCCACGCTGCTTCTCTGCTGAGATGGGCCCACCAAACTATCGAATGTAGGATCTTGATGTCAGGCCAGTACTCTAATTCATTAATCTGCTCCTGCTGCAGCTTGAACATGGCTTGAAATTCCTTGTTCCTTTTTTCAACTGCCTCCAACCGTGCTGCCTCCTCCGCCTTCTGCCAGTTCGTTTTTCTCGATCGGCTTCTATAAGTGTCAATGTCCTGGGGAAACCCAGTCTTCCATGGAACAGATGGTCCAAAGCCTTGTGTTTGTCTGACTTTTTCAGGATTCCCGAGGGCATATGTCAGCTCATCGTTCTCTCTGTCGAGAACGAACTTTCCCTCTTTATCCTCTTTTATCACTTTAATAAGTGCATCTTTGGGTTCAACAATGGCCTTCTTTGCAACAATAATGTCCCCGTTTTCAGTGTCATACGATCCCCCATGTCCAAGTAACCAATTTTTTGACCTCACAGGCCACTGATTTGTAGCTGGAATGACCCCTTTATCACGCATGGATTTCTCAATTTTTCCCACTTAGGCCATGGCCATCTTGTAGCCACATGTCCCCATAGTATGGTGATATTTATTTTTGGCCGCATTTTTCTAATTCTTTTCTGAATTTTCCTTAGCTTCTTCTAAGTCCTTGTATGTCATAAATGCGGCCCAATTATCCCGCTGCTTCTTCAGCGAGCCAGTGAATGGCAGAGTCAGCTTCTTCTTGACAAAGTTGTTCTATAATCTTTTCTTCCAGTCCTTGAATTGTTCACCCATATTCTTAAGGGCCCACTTTCTGACTGTCAACCTAAATTCCTCATTGAGTTCACGAGTGTCCAATTCAGGTAGAGATAAGTGTGTCATGAGCGTATTCCAAAGACACTCTTTGGCTTTGTCATCGACAAAAGTTGCTCCAACTTGATCGCTTTTCTTTCCTGTCTTATTCCACTTTTGAGTGGTGATCGGGATGGTGTCCCTGACTATCACTTCGCATTGACATACAAATGCACTTGCGGCCTCTATCGGCTCCAAAGGTTCACCCATCTCAGAAACTACATCAATAGTAAAACGCGCACCATCGGCCAACTTTCTAGTCGGGCCTCATTTCCTTGCAGAAGATTGGCCCGATGTGGAGGTCTAAGAGAAGAAACAGTCATTAAGAATCAACTAATGCATCTACTAGCTCGTGATCAGCAGAGGCTTTATATACCTCGCCGGACTTTGCTATGGTGTCTCCATCGTCGTCTCCACCAAATTTTTCATCAAAGTCTCTACCGTTGGCTTCATCCAAGTTGAGGTATTGGGAGCCATCATCATATCCACCGCCGTCTGCTCTATCATAATCGTAACCTCATGTACCCTCATCTATCAAGTTGTACATGCGCTCTTCATCGTCTCTATCGTCCATATCTTAACTAATACAAAAGAAAGATAAAACCATTTTTCTTAATGCGATAAAGAAAGGAAGATAAAGTAATTCATCTTAATAAACCCTATTACACATAAAAGTACCAATTTACCAATGCGATAAATAAAGATAAAGTACCAATTAAACAATAATACATCTCGAATAATCCAGCTAATACAACAATAATAAAAGATAGTATATCCCTATTACACATCTAGCTCAACCAAGACGTTGACACCCGGCTTCTGAGCCGCGGGAGGTGTACACCCAAAGAGTAGGAACCATCACAGGAGAATATCTCGGGTAAGGTGGCTGAAGAACCTACCAGGTATCAGAGACCCTGACGTCCAAAATATACATGTAATGTCGGACGTGCTCGTCCTCCTCCCTGACACGACGTTGTACCACCTCATCGGGGGTTGTCTCCCTCTGCACCGCGCCAAGACCACTCGCCTGCCACCACAGAAGATCTGGGTCGACGATGAGACCTGGATTCCTCACCAAACTACGCCTCCCGGCTGGTAGCACCTCCCAGTGCCAGCCTGGCAGAGCCCAGTCCCGTGGATACCCGGCGATGGAGCCTAGTAGTCCTCCGTTGTTTCCGCCAAGTTAACGATGAGGACACGACATAATACTAAACACTAAATTAAACCTATACACTTGATTAAACATGATGACAGTAAAGAGTATCAACTAAAATAAACTATATTAAACACTACTAAATTTTTTAAACTAAATTAATCCTAAACATAAGCAATAAATACATATATTTTCCATATAGTAAAATCTCTAAAAAAATTACACTAACAAAAATCTACTAAAATATCTAACTAAAATCTCTAATAAACTAACTAACTAAAATTCATCAACTAAATTATAACTAACTAACTACATTAACCCTAAACTTGAAACTAACTACCTAATTAACCCTAAACCTTAAAATAACCTTAAAATACTCGCTACCTAATTAACACTAAAATACAAACTAACTAACTAATTAACACAAATAAAATACAAATAAACATTAACAACAAAACTAAATATAGTGGGCGACCGGAGCTCACCTGCGGGGCGGGGCGACGCGGGCGGCGGGGCGGGCGGCGCGGTCGGCGGGTCGCCGGGGCGGCTGACGGCGGTGAGTTGCGAGGGGAAGATGAATATTGGTGCTCCGGTTCAGTGCTCAAACCTGGGCGGACAGGGTGGGTATTTATACACCCCTTAGCCCCGGTTTGTAGTACAAACTGGGACTAAAGGTCCCCCTTTAGTCCCGGGGCTAAAGGGTTTTTGTGCCGCCGCGTTTCGCGTGCGATCGGCACCCCTTTAGTTCTGGTTTGTAATACAAACCGGGACTAAAGGGGTATTTTTGGCGCCAATATGAAAAAAATATTGACAATTAATAAAATTAATTATTATATATCAAATTTTCAAAAAAGATCTATAATTTAAAGCTATTATCCTACTCTGTTATACATATGTAAATAAAATAATTTATTTTTTAAGAAATATTCTATTAATCTTGGAAATATTCACAACCGGTTTAGGGTTTAGGGTTTTGGGCTTCTCGCCATTTCCTGCCGCTTCCCGCCAACTTTTCCCGCCCTTTCCCTTTGACCAGAGCTTTTAGTCCCGGTTGTAGCCTCTAACCTGGACTAAATATATTTCTCACCATTTCCCATCGCTTCCCGCCAAGTTTTCTCGGCCTTTCCCTCTGAACGGAGATTTTAGTCCAGGTTGTAGCCACTAACCGGGACTAAAGATATTTTCCGCCATTTCCCACCGCTTCCCACCATGTTTTCCCGCCCTTTCCATCTATATATAGGCCGACTGCGCCATGGCTATCCACACCTTTTGTTCTCACATCAATGGACATCGCCTACTGGGCCATTCTAACCCTCGAGGAGACCGAGACGCTGTGCTCCTCCAGCTACCCATGCCCGCCGGGCTACCGGTCGCCCGCCGGCTGGATGTTGAGTGTTGGAGGGTTCCTATCCCTCATGTTCCTCAAGGTTCCGCCGGGCAGGAGGCCATCATGAACCACTTCTACCTCGAGCTCATGCTGGAGCAGCGGATGGATCCCCAGTGGGATCCTGACAACTACGACACCTGGAATGCCTTCTTCGCTAACCGGCAGGAAAGGGAGCTCGCCAGGTATGAGGGTGACGGCCCGCCCCCTGCTTGGGTCAGTTTTCACTTTGAATGGCGGAATTTCATGAAATTTTTATAATCTTCTGAACATGTCTGTCCTGTCCTCAACTCCCACCATGTTTATTTTCCCTGAAAGAACTGTGTGGCACTTTGGCTCATCGTATGATATTGTATTCTTTTGCTTATCTTTCCTATTTCTTGGTCTAGTAGACATGTCCTTCACATAGAAAAATTGAGCTACATCATTGGCAAGGACGAATGGTTTGTCTCCGTATGCAAGATTATTGAGATCCACTGGTGTCATTCCATACTGCTGGTCTACTGATGACCCACAAGTGTAGGGGATCGCAACAGTCTTCGCGGGTAGTATTACCCACTTTATTGATTCGACAAAAGGGGAGCCAAAGAATACTTGCAAGCCTTAACAACTGAGTTGTCAATTCAGCTGCACCTGGAAATAGTTCTTGCTCACAGAAGTTTATCAGTAGAAAAAGTTTGGTAGTAGCAACAACAAAGCAATAGTAGCAATAAAACAGGAGCAATAGTAACAGTAACAGTAAACAGTGGGATTCGAGTGCGGTAGGCATAGGGATGGATGGACGGGCATTGCATGGAGAAGTCTAAACATGTAACTTCAAGATCTAGGGCATTGCAGATAAATAATAACAAGAATCCAAGTACTAAACAATCCTAGGCATGTGCTCCATATATAGTCATACGTGCTCGCAGTGAGAACTTGCACAACATCTTCTGTCCAGCCAGCCCGTGGCAGCAGGGCCTCTAGGGAACTACTGGCAATTAAGGTGCTCCTTTTAATAGAGCACCGGAGCAAAGCATTAACACTCTGTGAACACATGTGATCCTCACACCACAACCATCCCCTGCAGTTGTCCCAATTATTCTCACTTCGGGGCCTTTGGATCCGGATAATGATATGTGTACACAACTTGCAGATAAGACCACAAACAATACTATCATAATGATTCAATAATAAGTTCAGATCTGAGATCATGGCACTCGGGCCCTAGTGACAAGCATTAAGCACAACAATTTGCAACAAAGTCAAATAGCACTAATAGAGATACTAGGCACTATGTCCTAATAATCTTATTCGATTACATGATAGAACTCATCCAATCCCTACCATCCCCAAGCCTAGAGCGGGGGATTACTCACTCATGGATGAGGGAAACATCGATGGTTGATGGAGAGGCATTGGTAATGACGATGGTGATGATCCTCTCCAAATTCCCTGTCCGGGTAGGGTGCCAGAACGGAGTTTCTCGATCTGAATCTTGGTTTCTGGTGGCGGCGGCGGAGCGGAAATCTTTCCGGAAAAATATCAAACCCCCCTCGGTTTTTAGGTCGAGAGGCAACTTATAGGCGCGGAGGGAGGCCGAGGGGGTGCCTGGGGTGGCTGCATGTAACATCCCAAAAATATGAAACAATAATCATGAAACTCTAATCACTAAAATTAGGGTTAACAAAAAAAACTTTGATTAAATAAAAACCAAATGAATGCATGTGTGTATGTAATGATTTGATGAATGCATGAATGGACTTGTGTGATTCAACTAAATAGTAAGGAATGGTTCAAAGATGAATATAACATCATCTAAAACATTTCCAAGCAAAAGAAATCAAGAAAAAAATCAAAAACAAAACAAATAAAGCAAATGGTCATTTTTGCCAATCTTGCTCACTATGCCACTTTGAGTGTTTCTAGTTCAAGATTTCAAACAGAAACTTTTCCAATTCTTTTCACCCCTTGCTAGACCAAGTAAAAGTGAATTGAAGCCCAGCTTTCAAACTTGCAGAAACATTTAGCAAACCCATTCAAATGACAATTCAAAATTGAATCTTTAACATATGAGAAGATCACACCTTTTCAAAACCCAAACAAACCAGTGCACCTTGACCAATCCAACTAACTAGATACTCCCTAGTATGTGCCTAGCAAACCCACCAAGTTTGAATCCAAAATTCAAATTTGATTTTATTTCGGATATTTCATCAAACACCTTGTCAGCAGCAAACAAACAAACACAAAACACAATAGTGAGCAGTGATCAGTGCCTAACTTTCTCCCTCTATAGCTCACTCTACACTCTCAGTAGATGATCAAAGTAATATAACTAGCTTTAGCACCACTGTGAGCAAGCCTAGCCATTAATGATGAGCAGGCCGAGAGCACCATTGTCAGTCCCATGTCGCCAGCGAGCTAGAGGAAGAAGTAGCCTCGCCAACCTTGTCTAGGACACGCAGCACCGTCCACCGCCACTCCATGTCCAAGACCCGAGCGTAGCCAGCCACTGCACCACCCGCCAAGCACGCACTCATTCCCTCTGCGTGCAAGCCGAGAGCACGCCAGTGCGCCGTCAGCGACACCAGCCCACAGACCACGTGCCGCCCTCGTCGCTTGCAGACGTGATCACCAGCACCCCAGCACCCCGCCAGACAACCTCGTTTGCCGCCGCGCGGACCATGCATGATGTGCACCATTAAAATTGCCGTCAGACCCGCCCAGAGCACCGCGATGTTTCGACCGTTCAGCACCGCCCCACGCCTCGCCACCACGCCATTGAGCTTTGCCAGGGAGCACATCACCGCCCCCTATTGTCGCCCATGCCAGTAGCACTCTGTGCCGTCGACACCGACGAGCTCCACCCGCGCCATTCGGTCCCCTTCAGCCACTATAAAAGGAGGCCTCCCCCGCTCGTTTTCTTCACACCAGTTCACTCCCCACCTCTAACTGATACCCCCCACTCACTCCCGGAGAAAGGCGAACACCAGGTGGCTAGAATTTCACTAGAGTTTGCCTCTGCAGAGGAGGAGAGGCGCCATCAATTAGAGCCTCCCCAGGAGAAGTTGTCGGTACCAGGAGAATCGTCATCGTTGACTTCGTCGTTCGCCCCTGTCGCCGCCCATCGTCTGAGCCCCGGTGAGCCTCCCACGACCCCCACTAGCCGCGCTAGGGTTCTGTCTCGCTGGCGCTGCCCGACGTGGACCATGAACCAGAGCCGTTCGATTAGATTTAGATCCTACGATCCTAATCGCCCCATACCGATTAGCCCATCATTGTCTCACTGACAAGTGAGGTCACTCACTTAACCAGCCCGCGCATGCACTGCGCGTAGTGGGCCGGCCTAGTTAAACATTCCGCGCAACCCACTAATTCAAATTTAGATTTATTCATTTAATTTCAAACCCAGTTCTATACCTAGATTCAAAAATCAACCCAGCTCTATTCACTAAACCAAAATTCATGAAACCAATTTTGTTTGAAAGGTACTAGAATGCTTAATCCAAGCCCGTTGGATTCAAACTATTTAGATTTGTGGATCACCCATGGTAAAAATAACAAGGCAGAAGCTTTTCTGCATTCAAACATTTTTCAAAATTCAACCATAAGAGCTTTTGAGTTGATTCCAACTCTCAAAAAACAATTGAACCATACCTTTCAGAATATATAAAAATATATAGGTTTACTTACAGAAATAATGATCAAGTAATAAAATAATGCTACATAGGCATTTCTAGTCACTTTATTTTATTAAAATAAAAAGGTTAAATCTTATTAAATTGTGACACCACTTTAAATCACATTTCCATGTACTGAAATATGTGGTGATGACATGTGTCAACATGATCCCATGTTTGAGTTGGAGAATATTAAATCCTAAGAAGTTTTTCAATGAGTAGAAATTACTTTTCTCAAATAAAATAAACGAGACAAGTGTTTTAATCCTTGTAATGTTAGTGATGATGATAGATCATCTAGTGTGAACCTTTGTGTGATGATTAGAAATAGTTAAGTATTGTTTGGTGATTGTGTACCTCGTATTTATTTATAGACGCTAGTACCGACCAAGGATATGAGGAGGAAGGAGGATACTACGAGGAAGAAGCCGAGGAGAACTTCAACCACTGCTCTACCGAAGGCAAGATTATACTAATATCTTAGCAAGCCTATACTTGCAATCTTGCAAGCAATACTTGCAAGCTACTCATTAAGCAAGCTAACACTTGCAGCTTAGAAAGCTACTACTTGCTTGTTACTATGCCAACTATATGCCTTAAGCATATGTGATTATACCCACTTGACACACCATCCTAGTTTTACTTGCAAGCTTGGTATTTTATTTTCTTTAATAAAAGCTTTCTATCAAAATTATACTTAATGACTTGTAGATTCTAGCAAGAAAATTGAAGGTAGCACAAAGAGCATAAAATTTGGCCTAAGTTAGATAATCTTGATGTTATCCTGAGGCATGAGATTTTACTTAGATAAGATACACTTGTTTACCACCCCTCATTAGTATCTACCCCCACTTATAGATGCTAGTGCTAAGCATAAAACTTGATCAACTTTAGGTGGGAATACTTGGTGAAAATGGTTATGAAAACCTTAGAATGATGAGTCATTCTATTGAAATTTTTTGACATGTGTTTCCGAACACCAGATGATTTTGATGATGAAAATGTTAAGGCATGAGCCTTAGACCTTTATAAAACTGATGGTTGTATGGATGCGATATCATTCCAATTTTACCGTACAACCACAATACCCGAAAATTGGGTAAGGCTTGACTAGAAATTTACATACCTTAGTATGGGTTCCCTTGCGGCCAAGGTCTGAGCTGAGGCTACCTTGTGAAGATTGTCCACCTGTGTAGTACCCAAGATGATAGTTGGTCATGGTTGGGAGGCCAAACTCATAGGAGAGGTGCCTATACTAGGGCGTGTAATTCTAAGGTTAAGATTGATTATCCGCATACTGAGTATGGTGAATTCGGGATTGTTCCTGACGGATGTATCGAATGTTGTGGTGAAAGTGTACAATTTCTGCAGAGTGTCAAACTATTCGAATAGCCGCGTCCGTGGTTATGGACAGTTGGAGTGACCATACTATTCTATCGTCAGATGTTTTCAAAAGGACTTGTGAAATAATTTGTGACTTTGACTTGACTACAACAGTGTGGTGACATGAAATTCAAGTTCCCACTTAGGTGTTATAAAACTTTCAACTAGCTTTCTTTGCTTCTGAACTTAGTAGAGGTAAATCTGGCTTTTTGCAAAACAACCCTAGAGCTTAGTATATCCTATTCAAAACCACTTCACTTGTTAGTATTAGTTTGCGAGTACTTAAAGAGTACTCACGGCTTTGTCCCTGGCTATTATCGTGGCCAGACTATGAAGAGGAGTATCAGGAAGAAGGACAGCAGGAAGGTTATGACAACTAGGATCATCTCTCATCGTCAGCATTGCCTCTGACCCTGAAGATGGAGCTTCACCTACACTATCGTTATTATTATGTTATTCCGCTGCTTGAATTGTATTAAGACTAGATCATGAGATCCTTATTTGTGTAAGACCTTATGTATGGTTTCTAATGGATGATGTACTGTGATATCCAATCTATTATGTCTCGCAAAAATGGTAATCCTGGGATTGTGATGTATGGCATAACAGGCATCTGTGATTAAAAATCTGGGTGTTGACACTGCACCCCCCTAGCGCGGCCAGAGGTGGGCCCGCGCTTGGTAGGGGTGTGGGCCCCCCAGGCCCCTTCTCCGTCTCGTCTTCTGGCTCCGTGGATCTTCTGGTGAAATATAATTTTTGGCATATTTTCCGGGATTTTTCCTGATAGTTGATTTTTTGCACAAAAACTAGACACCAAGGTAATTATGCTGAAAATAGCATCAGTCCGTGTTAGTTGTATCCAATCACACAAGTTTAGAGGAGAAACAATAGCAAAAGTGTTCGGGAAAGTAGATATGTTTTGGATGTATCATCTATAGTTACCCCGCCTCATGTCATCTTGACCCATTTGCATCGAAACAATGGGACCTTAAAACTAGGACCATAGTCAAGTTCCCATATGTCATCTATGTAACCATAATATGTGTCCTTATGCCCATTGTCATCTGATGCATCAAATCAGACACCACTGTTTTGGTTGCTGCTCTTTTTATCTTGGGCGTGCGTGTAAAATATATTCCTATTTATCTCGTACCCTTAGAAAGTCAATATAGTTGAAGATGGAAACCTGGCCAACAAGTACAACTGATCTCCAACAATGGTGTCATTCATGATATGTGTGTGCAACCAACCGCCAAAAGTCTTCATGTGTTCATCTCTAATCCAAGAGTCAGACTGCCCCGGGTAGTTGGAACATACAATATTCTTGTGTACCTCGATATATGGAGCCACCTAGAACTTTGCAGCACTGTATAGTGTGCTTTAGTGAAAGAATGCCCGTCCATACATATCTTTGCTTTCTTTCCTAGTGTGCCTTTTCCACTAAGTCTCCCCTCATGTCGTGATTCAGGTACACCGATCGGCTTAAGGTCAGGTATAAAGTCAACACAAAACTGAATGACCTCCTCTGTTCCATAGCCCTTGGAGATGCTTCCTTATGGCCTAGCACGGTTATGGACATATTTCTTTAAGACTCCCATGAATATATCAAACAGGAACATATTGTGTAGAAATACAGGACCGAGAATGGTAATCTCTTCGACTAGGTGAACTAGGAGGTGCGTCATTATATTGAAGAAGGATGGTGGGAACACCAACTCAAAGCTGACAAGACACTGGACCACATTTTTCTGTAACACTGGTAGAATTTATAGATCGATTACCTTCTAAGAAATTGCATTAAGCAACACACATAGCTTCACAATGGGTACTCTAACATTTTCCGGCAGAAGCCCCCTCAATGCAACTGGAAGCAACTTCATCATAAGCACGTGGCAGTCATGAGACTTCAGGTTCTAGAATTTTTCTCTGCCATATTTATTATTTCCTTTATATTCGACGAGAAGCCAGAGGGGACCTTGATACGAATCAGGCATTCAAAAAAGATTTCCTTCTCTTCTTTGGTAAGAGCGTAGCTTGCAGTACCTTGAAACAGCTCTGGATGCATGTCGTCTCATCCTTTCATACGTTGTTGGTCCTGTCGTGCTTCTGGGGTATCTTTATTCTTTCCATACACGCCCAAGAAGCCTAGCAGTATCACGCAAAGATTCTTTGTCAAGTGCATCACGTCGATTGCAGAGCGGACCTCTAAGACTTTCTAATAGGGTAGCTCCCAAAATATAGATTTCTTCTTCCACATGGATACGTGTCCGCCAGCGTCCTTCGGAACGGAGTGTCCGCCAGGACCCTTTCCAAAGATTACTTTTAAATCCTTCACCATATCAAATACAATATCACCAGTACGACGGATAGGCTTACTCTGGTGATCTGCTTCACCATTGAAATGCTTTCCTTTTTTCTTAGGGAATGCGTGGGAGGAAGAAAACGACGATTCCCTAGGTACACATTCTTCTTACACTTATCCAAATTAATACTTTCAGTGTCATCTAAACAGTGTGTGCATGCATTGTATCCCTTGTTTATCTATCTTGAAATATTACTAAGAGCAGGACAATCATTGATGGTTACGAACAACAATGCTCGTAGGTTAAATTGCTCATGTTTGTGCTCATCCCACACACATACACCTTGTTCGTGCCACAGCTGTAAAAGTTCTTCAACTAATGGCCTTAGGTACACATCAATGTCGTTGTCGGGTTGCTTAGGGCATTGGATGAGCACTGGCATCATAATGAACTTCCGCTTCATGCAGAACCAAGGAGGAAGGTTATAGATACACAGAGTCACAGGCCATGTGCTATGACTGTAGCTCTGCTCCCCAAAAGGATTCATGCCATCTGTACTTAGACGAAACCATAAGTTCCTCACGTCACCTGCAAAGTCCGGGTAGTTTATCTCAATTTTTCTCCACTGCGACCTGCGGTGACCCAGCATACCACTGCATGATGTAGTACACTATAGTCGCTGACATAACACCAAAGAAACACCATTCACTAGTATTACATCCCTCGGAGTGGTACAACAGAAACACAACAGGTCCAAGACATGACTATAGGTTATAATTCAAGTCTTTACACAAGATCCAAAGAACACTCTAGGTTAAAGAGAGAGAAAGAAACTTCTTACAAAGAAGAATCAGAAATAAACAACTCAAAAACTATCATATTAATAAGACTAGTATTTTAACTAATGGTCTGGCATTGCTGCTATTGCAATACGCTACAGAAATAGGTTCTATGGCTAGAGATTATATTCCTATCTAATCAATAACTTTGTCTTCACTTGAGTTGATGTATAGGTTGACTTTCTTGACTTTATTGAAGAACTTTAGATTCTGGTGATGATTCCTGGGGCATAACTTGATGTAGACATCATCTATACTAGCTTCAGAACCTAGCAAGGGTTAAAAATACACATTGAGTACGAGCGTACTCAGCAAGTTCACTAGAAAAGGAGTGTTTGATGCACTACATCTATAGCCACATACCGTAGGTCATAGGCAATGCAAGTTTTCATAAACATTTCTTCAAAGGTTGCTTTTATTCTGAAAAGCTATGTCCGTCAGCCTTCACGGGTTTACCAGAACTTTCATGGAGTTCCTTTCCCGTCGCGTTCGCAGCTCCTTCCCGGAACAGGGAGTAACAAGTTACAGTTCTTACACTCTGCAGAGGTGCGTTACTTTACCCATGAGAGACCTTAGCCTTGTTGCACAACCAAGTCATGACCTTGTCCATACTTCTTTGGTATAGGGCCCAGTCTAAGATCCAAGCCAATCACTGCCCTCTCCGCGACCTCATATGTCTGCACGATCCTTTGGGGCCGGCTCACCTCCGTTAAGCCCCCTTTCGGGCAGGCTAAAACCCTGATGAGTTCCCGAAGACTCTGTGACCTGGTGTTGCCCTGGCAAGTTCCATATTAAATGGTCCATTCACTAAACACCATCCATAGATAATCTAGACACCAAAAGTGTGGGGCGTAAGGGTTCCCACCCATATGTTGGATCCGCACAAGGAATCACAACGGCACGTTAAGGTCGTCTTCCCTCCATACGAGAGGAAAGGATACAACTGACTTCTCCATCCCATTCCAAATCTCATGGTTAACGCGTGATATACGGCGCAAGAATCACTGGAGACATTGGTTGTTAGGTCCTAGATAATATGTTCCTTTACCACCGGAACTTTCATAGTAGGTTATTACCTCATGGTAAATAACCTATAATCATATTATTATGAAAATAGTGTTTTCTAACCCTTTTCAAATGCAGGTGATGACAACACTGGATTTGCAAAATACTTTACAAAAAATAATCAAAGGACATGAGCAAGTGTGAACTTGCCTTTTGTGATTACAAGATTATGCACTCACGATCTTCAAGACAATATAAGATCCAATATTTGAAATCAGCATCATTGGTCCTTTAAGGACTAATGTTTAAAGAAGCAAGATGCTATTATGCATATGTATTGTAATGCAATTTGATAAACTCGAATCCCAGCGATAACGTTGATCTAGGGTCTGGATACTAGAAATGGTTCCTTTAGAATGTGTTGTCCTTTTATATAAGTTGCATACTTGTGCTTCTTATTAAGGCTTGTGAGTGTGTGTGAAACAACATGTAATTATAATAAAGCACACCAATAATAGAATACTCAGGTAGTAAATGTATCTGAAGACTATATATATAGGGTTCGTTCATCATTTAGAGCTTTTATAAAAATTCTTATGTTTTGTTTTATAATGTATCTTAAAAGAATAACTTTTGAAGAAAATCTTACTTAGCTAAGTGAAATTATTTAAACTTTAAGTTAACCTTATTAGGTGTTCTTTCTAGTTATAGTCCTTAAGTAAGAAAGAATTACTCCATTTGAATAATGATATTAGTAGTATTTGAGACTTATCTATCTTGGTTTTTAACTTGGTTAGTTTGGTATTGAGATGCTTTAGGTCTTAGTTAAAATAGACCAAAGTTAACTATAAACACACATAATAAAGTCTTTAGCATTATATTTAAAGTCTTGTGGACTAAAGTTAACTTTAAAGACATAGATAGACTTATGGTGTATTACTTATGATACTTGTATCTTGTTCACTTTATATTGTTTCCTTAAAGTTACTTAAGAATGGCATACTTCTATTTGAGTAGTGGTTTCTTAATTTTATAATGGAATAGAATCATTTATCTTTTTATAAAGGTGTGGTTATGATTTGTAATCAAGGAAATAATATCACTTGAACTACTAATGGATTCACTATAGTGTTTTGGTATGTTTGTAAACTTGTGGTTGAGTAATGAAAAAGATTTGATTTAGTCACAAATTATTCTTGAAGATTTTATATTGGATAAGAATCTTTTTAGAAAATAATCTACACTTATGGTTGAATGATAATTCAATAAAATTGCATTTTAACATGTGTTGAACCATTTTGACTTCATAATATTAGTATTTAAGACTAATACTATTTATTAGACTTTGATTGGTTAATTTTATAAATATTAACAAATTTTATTTAACATTATATGAATTATTAATTAAATAAATAGATTTAAATTCAAGTTATTAAAGTGTTTAACCTTTTATTTAACTCAAAAGTGGAATATTATATTTTTAACATGTAGATATTATTTTTTGATCATTTTGGTATATTACATTTATTTTTGTGGTTTATAAATAATAAGATATTATTATTTTTTTATAAGATTTATTACTTGATAAACACTTAATAAATAATAGAGAATTATTTAAGCGAATTAATAATGCATGATTATAGTTTGAAATTATAGTTCTTATTTTTCTAAGATTTTTGGTATTTTATTTATATTTTTAACATTTACCAATATTAAAATATGAATTTTCAAAGTATTAAAACTTATAAAATCTTTATTGAATAATATGTTGGCATAAAAATGTTTGATAATAATTTAATTCTATAGATTATATTTTTCTGAATTTTTAGATATATTATATCTATTTTTTCTGAATTAAACAACAAAATATATTGAAGTTCTAATGTTTAATCAATTTTTGAAAATATTAAAAAGAATTACTGCGTCACTATGACATTAGCATCACACAACTCACTTGAATTAAACTTTTGGTACATACTTAGAACCTAGTCCACAGTCACAGACGTGTGGGGTCGCTGCCACGTTGGTTACCACCTCAACGAAGTGGGTCCCGACAAAGTTTGACTGGGCTTGACCGCGTGATGACATCACCATGGCGTCTTGATGATGTCACCCCGCCAGAGTTCCTTCCCAATCGAGCACAGAGACGGTGAGCTAGCGCGTGTGAGGCTTCCTGTCTAAGCGCATAGGGTGCAGGGGCGCACACTGAACGATAAAGGGGCGGCGCCGCTGGTTGTTGGCTATCAGAAAAGCAACGACGACGAGTTTATGCGGCGGCTACTGGCGGTGCATGTCAGGAGTACCATTCCAGAAGCAATTGAGGAAGGTAAGGGAACTAGGAGGCTCAGTGGCTTACCAGGATGCTTGTGGAGGGGTTGGTGAGTCGAGACTTAACCGGAATCGATGGCGACAATGGTGGCCAGCGTCGAAGATGGAGGTCCTGATTCGGCTGCACGAGACCACCCTGACCTGAGCAAGATGGGGCAAACTACCTAGACGACCCTCAGGAGCATGAAGGTGTCCATGGAAGAGCAAGGGAAGCTATGGTTCGTCGGGACGGCGAGGCACCCCTGCTAGAGTTTCCAGAGCGTCTGCGTGCGTCCAGTATAGAGCGAGAGAGTGAGGGATTTGGGGATTGAGAGATAAAGGAGGATAAGGGCGTCGTCGTATCGTTCTTATCCTCGCACGACAACCACGACGGCGGCGGGAATCGTAGCGACGACGGCGGACGGTATCGGTGCTCTCCATGCAGCTGCTTGGCTCGTTGGGGAAGATGACGCCGAAGGGTTACTTGGGCCTGGGCCAGAGTGGGCTGCAGCAAAGTGAGCGGCTGGCGGCCGCTGCTGCACGCGAGCAACGGTTAGTTCCGTGAGGAAGTGGGCCATGGGCCATTGCTGACTCCTACTCCATTCCTTTTACCCATTTTTATTTCTGTTTTCTTTCCTAACTTTGTATTTATTTATTTGTTTTAAACTTTGTAGGAATTCTTATTTAGAAAATTGTAAGTTTATGGAAATATACTTAAGATTCTCGTATTAATAATTTTTATAATAATATATTTTTTGGATTTACCTTTTTATATACTTTCATATTCATAATCATATGAAGGTTATTATATCAAATAGAATAAGTAGAAATTAGGGTCTTAGGTTTTAGGATCTATTTAGGATCCTATAAAATGATGTTTTGATTCTTATTGATTTATAATATTAAAGAAACTTTTATATTATTGATCCTTCATTATTATTTGATACATCAAGTTTTGAGTACTTAATATGGTTAATATTATTCTCATAATTTAGTAAATAGCAATGTAAATATTTTATTATTAAGAACATAAGGGTTAAAGGTTTGAGATTATAAATGTCTACCATGAATTATGGGAGTTTTAATATTTTTATATCCTTTTATAATTGTGAATAAAGGTGAATGGTTAAGACATATTATCTTTATGTTTATGATCATGAATGATATCACCATTTAAAGTAAAATAGTGGGATTTTTTTTCTAGGCTAACTTATGAGAAAGAATTGATAAAGATAGTTCCTAAGAACCTATGATAATGATGGTTGAAACTTGAAAATGACAATGATGTGCTTAAGTGATTTAATATAGGAAAATACTCCTATAAAGCATTGTGAAAATACAACGATTTATCCAACAGATGAGATGGATGTTTAAGCTTGATTATAGATTTAGGGTTTAGTGTTTACCAAGTATTCCTATCTTCCATAATTCACAATTCTTGACTTCTACTTAAAGAATTCCTTTCCTAGATATACTACTTCATATCCATCATCATGTGTTAACATGATGAGCTTTGCTTCACAAAAATATCCTTATCCACCTTTTATTCTTCTAAATCCATTTATAAATCCAATTAGCTTGACACTGAAGCTCTTCATAATCTTCTCATATCCATACTTGATTATATCAACTATTCTACTCCTAATAATCTCCAATCCAACAAGTGGTTACTTATAACTCCATTCATAATCTTCCTTAATCATCCATCACTAACATTACTCCAGTGGATGTATATAAATCAAATTCTACTTTCCTCAAAAGCTTATTATCTTTTTAAGAGGAATAACACTACTTGAATAACTCCATGCTACTCTAGCTTCATCTTAATCATACTATATTATATCTACTTTACTCTAATAACTCATACCCTAACCTCACATTATATTAATGTGGTTTGTAATGGCTAACCTAGGATAACATGTCTACACTAGGTTTCAATCATGTGTTATCCACCAATGTCACTTATACATATTTTTTTTCCATACAATCCCCCAAAAAGAGGGATCGGGTTCCATTATCATCAGACAACGGAACAACAACCACAAACACACAAACGTAGTACTGACCCACCTAGGGGGTCAAAACGATTTAAGGAATCCATATTACAAAGCAAGCAAACTAAACTGACCCACCTAGGATGTTTGAAACGTCTATCAATCCCTACATTCGACAAATGTGTGTACATCGACTTAACAGAAAACTTGCCAGATTTATTCCACATCCACACTGGCCTGTCTTTTTCCTGATTCAAACTCACCCCAGACAACATATTTTTCAATTGTTCCTGATGATTCAACCCATCAACATCCAACCACCTTCTAAAAGAGCATCTCCACCTTTTTCTTGCCATATCAGCCAGAGTGATCGTTTGATTCTGGCAAATATCAAACAAGTCAGGGAACTTATCCTTCAAAGGCATATCCAGACACCAAGCATCATGCCAGAAATCAGTCAACTCCCCATTACCAATTTTCATTTTCCTACCAGCCAAATAAAGATCCCTAATCTTAATCAAATCATTCCAACATGGAGAATCATTCTGCCTGTGTTTCACAGCACTGATCCCTCCTCTCTTCAAATACTTCTTTCTCACAAAAACTTGGCATGGACCTTCCTCAGCTTCAAGGCGCCACCACCACTTACAAAGCAAGCAAATGTTAAAAAGTCTAATGTTTTTAATCCCCAGTCCTCCTTTTTTCCTGGGTCTACACACATATTTCCATTTAACCAGATGATATTTTCTTTTTCCCACCTTCTCATACCAAAAGAAGGCTCTAGTTTGTTTCTCAATTTCTTCCACATTTGATTTATGTAGAAGAAACATAGTCATGGGATAAACAGCCACACTGGAAACACAAGCAGTGATTTTAACATGCCTCCCTCCCAGAGATAAAGCACCCCCCATCCATCCATCTAAATTTTTCTTTAACATGTCTCCAATAAAACTCATCTCAACCACTGTGCATGTCCTGCTACAAACCGGCAACCCCAAATATTTAATTGGCCAACTACCTTTCCGACAGTTGAACATTTCAACATAATTGGAAAGTTTCTCCTCATCATCCAACACCATCATCACCTCACTCTTCTCAAAATTAATCTTGAGACCAGACATGGATTCAAACAAATACAACAGCAACTTCAAGTTTCTAGCCCCCTCAGGATCATCTTTAATAAAAAGGATGGTATCATCAGCATATTGCAAAATAGCAATCCCTTTATCGAACAGATTATTAGCCAACCCTGTAAACAACCCACCAGCCTGTGCATTAAGCACCATCTTAGCCAAACATTCCCCAACCAAATTGAATAAGAATGGAGAAAAAGGATCTCCTTGTATGACCCCTTTATAACTGCCAAAGTAAGGGCCAGTTTCCCCATTCACTTTAACACTGAGAGTACCCTGAGTCACAACACTTTTTACCAAATCATCCAATCCTCACTGAAACCTTTCTGCCTACAACAGTAAAACAAAAAACCCCAATTGACCTTGTCATAAGCTTTCTCAAAGTCAATTTTCAACACCACACCCTGCTGCTTCTGGCTTTTCGATTCTTTCAAGATCTCATGTAACAAAGTCACTCCATCTGCAATAAACCTCCCTTTAATAAAAGCAGTCTGACATGTGTCGATTAATTTCCCCATTACAGGCTCAGTTCTAACTGTCAGAGTCTTAGTAAAAATCTTAAACAACACTTGGAGCAGACAAATAGGTCTATATTTCTGGATTCTAGCAGCATCATCACCTTTGGGCAACAGAGTAATCACCCCATAGTTAATGCTCCTCAAATAAATCTTATGAGCAAAAAATCTTCAAACACAGCCATAACATCTGTTTTTATAATCATCCAACAATGTTGATAGAATTCAATAGGAATCCCATCAGGGCCAGCAGCTTTATTTTTCTCCATCTGATCAATAACCTCCTTAACCTCTTTCTTAGTAAATGGTACCCCCATCTTTTCCCTATCCTCATCATTAAGCTTCTCCCAATCTTGCCAATTGTCATCTGCAAGCCTAATAGAGAACCCACCAGCAGGACCAAACAAAGTTTTATAATAATTAGTGGCATGCTGTAGGAGATCATGAGTCCCCTGAATCTCATTCTCCCCATCTTTCATAGAAAAGATCATTCTCTTTCTTCTCACCCCATTAGCAATCCTGTGAAAATACTCAGTGTTATTATCACCTTTTAGCAACCAATCATCCCTCGATCTCTGCTGCCAAAATCTCTCCTCATTCTCATACACCTCTAGCAATTCTTTCTGAATAACTGCTTTTCATTTAAGTTGTTCAGCAGTAAGCAAAATCAGCTCCTCAATTCTTTCCAATTCCTGAAGCTCCTCCACGAATCTCTTCTTCTTTTTTTATCCTCACCCCTTATATGAGCACCCCATCCTTTCAGATCATTTCTGACATTCTTAAGTTTCTTCTGCAGCCTATCAAGACTGTTTTTACCATTCACACGTTCTTTCCAAACTTTCTCCACCCTGATCAAAAAAATCATCACACTGTAACCAGCTTTTTTCAAATCTGAATTCCCTGCCACCCTTTTCCTGCCCTTCCATAGTATCCAGAATCAAAGGACTATGATCAGAAACTTCTCTAGACAACTTGTGCACTGTAGTAAGAGGAAACAACTTCTCCCATTCCTTGCAAACTAATATTCTATCCAACTTCTCCAAAGTAGGATTTTTCTGGTTGTTGGACCATGTAAATTGCCCTCCAGACATGAGAATCTCCCTTAAACCATATGCATTAATAATCAAATTAAACATGTGCCCCCACCTATTCAAAGAATGACCCTTATTTTTCTCAGAAGCACACCTGATCACATTAAAATCACCACCCACCAACAAAGGAATAGATTGATCCTGACAAACATCAGCTAACTCTAATAAAAACTCCTCTTTATTCTCCTCTTGAGCAGCCCCATATACTACCACCAAATGCCACTGAATTTGTTTCAAAACATCAAACACCTTCATCTTAACATGGAATCTGCCCACAGACACATCAAGCTGAGTCAGTATAGAGGAACGTAGGCCCCCCAAAATGCCCCCAGATCTTCCCACAGAAGGCAGCCAACTCCAAGAGAATTGATTCATAGGATCAGTTCTCCTAAAAAAATCATCAGAATAATCCTTCTTAATAGTTTCTTGCAAACCAATAAAATCCACTCTCTCCTGTCTCAACAAATTATTCAAATAAGCACTCACACCCTTCTTCCCCACACCTCTAATATTCAAAATAACACCTATCATAATACAGATTTTCTCTCTCTTGTTCCAGTCACAACACCACTCATAGGGTGATAGTTGTGAACCTTCACAGCAGCAGCTTTTAACTTTCTCTCCTTCATACCAGAACCAGCTCTCAACTTTTTCTTTTTTTCCTAGAAACCACATGAGTAAAATCCTCCTCATCATTACTATCACCCTTCTAGTCCAGAAACAAGACCTTCTCATTCAAATCAACCTCAACCTCATTCTCTACCTGTCTCCTATCCTGCAAACTATGCCTAGCAATTTATAATTCTTTCAGAGAATTAATATGATCCAAAGATATAGAAGAAGCATCTATCCCCATCTCCAAAGCTCTATGCATAATGATATCATCATCCAAAGCAGCAAAAGAATTATGTAAAGTTAAATTTGTACCTGATAAATCTCTAGGAGGGTTGTTGAGCCAAATGCCTTTCAGCCATGTTTCTAGCCCCACCTTGATCAGCCACCCTTGAACTCATCCTTATAACTTGTTCTTCTACACCAGCCACATGCTCAGACTAAGAACCCACACTTTCCTGAGTAGAAACATCAGGTTGAGACAGGTCAACAGCCACCACTTCCTGGTCTTGATTGACAACCTCCATATCTTGAGCTCCCTCCATCACAAACCCCCCATAAATCCATTTTTTCCACTATCAGAAGAAGAGCCAAAGGATTCATCAGTAGAAACATTGTCATCCTTTGTCTGGGCACCCTCATCCTGTTCTTCTTCATCTTCCAACAAATGACCATATTGCTTCCTGAGCTCATAATATTTATCACTGCTCCTATCCTTCAACAAACCCCTAATAAAGTCATCAAACCTCTGAGGACTAGCAGCAACCTCAATACTGGGTTCTTTAACCAAGGTAGATGATAAATTCTGGATGACTTCCATGTGAACATCACCCAACCCACCACTATCTAACACAGCCTCCTGAATACCAACTTGCAGTCCCACATCAGTTGTTCTAGTTTGAGTAACTGTCCCACCACCATTGTCACCTTCCACATTCTCTCTGATAACAATCCCTCTTGAACGACCATCACCTCTAAAGCTAGCCCAAATGTTAGCCATTTTGGTCCCAAAAGAAACCCCCCTAGAATCCTCCTGCTCCACCACAACCTGTTTACCCTTGTCCAGCCCAGCTCCACTAGCATCACCACCACCATGTTGGTGACCATCAGCAACCCCACCACTACCTGCACCGGGTCCAGTCCTTTGCCCCCTATTTCCATCAGGCCTCCTATGCTCAGCTTCCTCCTCAGTCCTGTTATCCAGCACATTATCACCATCATGTCCATCAATACCCATAGAAGAAGGCAAGGTGGGCACAGCATCAGGAGCAAAAATCTCCCTAGTGTATTTGAATTCATAAATTCCTCCCTGCATCTCCCCCCTTCTGGTATTAGGAACCAGAGATACATCCAGACAAGCAATCTTCACCCTCACATAAGCCAAATTCCTCAAACTGTTCCTGTCCAGGGCCAAAGGCTTGCCCACTAAAGAAGCAACATAGAAAACAGTTGATTTCTCCCTATATTTCATAGGAATACCAACAATCCTAAACCAGGCCTCCTCCAACCATTCAACAGGTTCCAGGTCCCCATTCCACTTAGACAATTGGATAACAATATCAGGAATTGTTTTCATAAACACCTTCCCAAAGTGGAAATCATCAATGGATCCGGCAGAAGGAAATATCATCAAAAATTCCACATCATTAATAGGCCTAGCATTAAATCTCCACCTAGACCCCAAAGCATCAGGCCACACTTGAAATTCCTTCTCCAAATCTTTCCCAATAACATCACCTCTGACCACACTTATATGAGCATAATGAAGCTGCTCCATAGACTGAACATTAGATTCTACAACAGGAATAGAATGAAAGCCCTGTTCAAAATCATTACTGCCAAAGAAAAGAGGAACATATTCCCAAGGTTTCCTCTCTTGACAGACCAAAATGCTATGATCCTTCCCACAGTTCTCACACACCACTTCCTCCTGAATCACATCCAACAACTGTAGATCTCTAGAAGCTCCAGCCACATTACCATCTCTCGGCACACTTACTGCTGGTGGTGGTACAGAGGACTCCACCAGAGTAGTGGCAACAGCATCTGATTGATTAATTGACAGGATCGGAGACAAATTCACAGGGCGATTCCCCCCAGCAGGCACATTAACAAAAGTTGACGCAGAGGTGTTCAAGCCAGAAACAAAACGAGTCACAGGAACAGATGTGTTCATCACAACCCTAGGTATAGCAACCTGCTCCACTGTACGAGCAAAAACTGGCTCTCCTCTCCTAGGGTTCGTATCAGAATTACCTGATCTGCCTAGGAACGACGAAGCAGTAGCATCCGATCCTGATCCTTGCTGCATCTCTGGACGGTGACTCCAACGGCCCCGATTGCGAGCCTGCTCTTCTTCACGACGGCGAGCCTCAGACAGAGCCCTCTCCCGCGCCATGGCTTCCCTGCGCTGATCCTCCAATCTGGCCTCATTCTCCGCCTGCCGCAACTCATCCCTGTGCCTCGCATCCCGACGACGCGCTTCATCGCGACGCCGTTCCTGCTCGCGGATCCAACCACTTTCCCTGTGATCCTCTTCCAGCCCCTACATGATATAAGCATTCAATCTTGGTGAGTAAGGCATGATCATCATAATCCTTTGATCCTTTATGGCTTAGGTTTCCAGTTGGTTAATCAAGGTCTCATCAATACAACATTACAGTTGTATTATAGTTATCTTCTTAGTAGCTCTATCTAACCATGAGATATTACTCATTGACTATACCTACTGGATCCAATAGGATTACTCCTTGGTAACTTATCTTCAGAATTCATCCTTGAAATCTTTCTTGTTACCATATTGATTTGATTTCCTTCAATCACTCCCATCCTATAGATGATATCTAATACTAGCATTACTATTTACCTCTTCTTACTTCTTTCTCTAAGGCTTTCAAGTGAATGCTATGATAAAGACAAGAGTTGATAGGTCAAGAATTGATAGGTTAAGAATTGGTGAATCAATAGTTGATTACTCAACATCGATGAACAAGAGATATTAAAATAAGATCCAGTAGATATGATAAAGATTGATATGGAAAGAAAGATATATGGTGGATGATCTTGACTTGGTTTCTTTCCTACTCAAACTCACTAAAGAGTTAAGGTTAGATATTACCATGATACTCATGGTAAAGATAAATAAGGATAAAGTGGATCAAGAGTTTGTGATTATATTCTTGTTATTTGAATTATATTCATAGTTTGGTATTCATCGTTATTGAGATGAATACCATGGATATGATTACTTAAGGACGAAATATAATTCCTTAATCAATGTGTATTGGTTTAGTTTCATTATATTTGATCTACCCTTAGATCAAATTACCATTGCCCAAAATAATGTTTTTAGCAAAGTTCATATTGAAACTTATCGCAGTCAACTTGATGATCTACTTCAATTCCATCAAGTTAAGAGAAGCTTCAATCACTTAGACAAGATTTATTCAAAATCGCGAAAATTATTCAGATTTTCTATGCATGAATTCAATGCACACATCTGTGTTTAGCTTATTTCTAAGCTCTAATGCTAGGATGTTATAGACTCTCCCCCTTAAAATAAACTTCGTCTTCGAAGTTCGTATACTCTGATGTTTCAGAATGAGGAATTGTCCTGTATTGGTTACGACAAGTCTCAGCTCCATGGTAACCTCAATGGGAATAATTGTAGTATCCCATATCCAGATCTTTTTCCTTGAATTCTCAACATACTTGGAATATCCAATTTGTTGTCTTTAATACTCCAAAGTTTCTTTTACTATCCTTCTTTAGGGATATGTCCTTAGTATAAACTCCTTAATTTGGGGTCTCTTCTTAGTTCCTTATCCTGATTAGGTATCCTAATCCAACTCCTTTTATTTAATTATCGAACTATCTTACTGTATTATGCAAGGTCTAGGGAGTCTCACTAAAACATGATTTTTAAATTCTATTAGATAATAGCTGAGGATAAAAGACTAATCTTTGATTTATCACTGTATGAGTTGTACTAATGATCCTTCCAAGATTGGATTTGAACTTATTTAGTCCATACCCATTGGAATTTCTTGTTCCTCTATACTTGTCCAATTGGATGTGTTTTACTCCATCTTAAGGATCACTTAAGAGTTATTTCTTTTAGAATTAGTCTGTTAGGACTATTCTATTTTATTACTTCAAGCTTTTACCTTATCAAGCTTTAGAAACTCTTTTATTATTTTGTTAAGTACCTTTTCAACTTCCATTTAATGTTTACTCTCCCCCTTAGGGTTTACTAATGGTCTCTAAACTTCCTTCTAAAGTAACCATTGGCTTTATAACTAGAATGTAGGGCTTTGTCTAGCTTATTCTCTACCTAGTTAGGGTCTTATGAAAGATTGTATGGTGTATCCACACAATTGTGGATCTCCGAAGCGAATCTTTCAGCATTATTTGTCTTACTTACTATTTGGAAATTTTTGCTTTGATGGGTCTGATGATCGCTTTAATTTTATACTTATTTATGTATTTATTAACTTAGGCCAAGTTTTATGCTCTTTATGCAACCATTAAGATGATCTAGTTAACTATGTCAACCAACACCGACTGTGGACAAGATACCAAATGTGGATCAGAATACCAACTATGGATCAAATACCAGCTGCGGATCATCCTAGGTTGTTGATATTACCCTACGGCTTCCAACATCCTTATGGCATTCTCTCTAAACTGTCAGAGCTTCAATACCATTTTTCTCCGAAACTTCGTATTTGCATTTATTCATGATGCTTCCATGAACTTGGTACAATTACTTTATTAACTTCCTATCAACATCACCTATTTTAGGTGAACTCTAAGTTCATGACTCCTTATTGCTCCAAGTATGTTCTACACTAGACTTCCTTCTTATATCTGGCTAAGAATAACCTGAGCATTATCTATCCTTCAAACTGCGCTAATACTCCTTATATTTTGCTTCATCCTTCATGTAAATCTTCATCTTGGTCTTTGAAAATCGTCACTCCCTTACACGAATTCCCATTCCTATCTAGGTCTTTAACATCAAGTAGTAACTGGATGTTGCAACATGCATTTGCACATCAAGTCAAACTTCATGTACAGATCTAGTCAAACAAGAAGATCCAAGAAAAACAAATAAATCCAAATGTGGTACATATAACACACAATATTCTAAGCCCGGAATATAGTAGTTGAGTATAGTATCTCTAGAATTCAGGCTTAGTTGTGTAGTATATGACACCTCCTCATATAGGTTTATATCGTGATACTTAGCACATAGGGGTCAAACTATTCTTTATCTCAATATTTACCCAAATTGCGCAATTGCAACAGGATAATTTTTAACAAAGTGATCTCAATTTGGTTTTGACTAACCTTTAGTCTCACTCTTGGAATGGCTAACATAACCAACCTTTCTTTATTAGTAACTAATCCTCATATGATCTAACAAAAAGACTAATAAGTTTCTTTTGAACCCCTAAAATTGAAGGTTATCACTATTTTATGACAACTATGACTTCTATTATAGTTCTACCATGTTATTTCCCTACTTCTACTTCAGGCTAATTTACTAATTTCTTGTAATAATAATATTCTCATCATGGTTTCGGAGCTAATCTCACCATGATCTTATTATGTTTTGCCTCTATATCATGATTTAAGAGCTAATCTAACCATGATGATTTTGTTTCACACTACACTATTATTAAGCCATAACATAATTTCACTTCATCACGTAGAATTCTCAAATGAATACCACATGATTACTACTCATTACATCAACACTTACCCTAATGATATTCATCATGTTGTCTTTGGTTATAAACTAACAATAAGATTCCACTTTAATACTTGAATTCTAAGGTTAGGCTACACCATTAAGACTACTTCCATATGATGTCTTACACTTTCTTACAGTATCTTGGTGGTTTATGTCTCCCTCGGAAGACACTAAATAACACTTTACTAAGAGAATATGGACAACTATTTCTAAGAAAGATGGTTATACACCTCGGGACAAGGTTATCCACAAGTGGATACTTATCACCAGTCAGAAGAATATTTGTTTTAGATAAGATGGCTCCTATAGTCACTATCCAACCTACAGATCTTCATGAAAGGATTTTAATCCTAAGGTCAAAGCATATGCTCTGATACCAACTGCGGTGACCCAGCATACCATTGCATGATGTAGTACACTATAGTCGTTGACATAACACCAATGAAACACCATTCACTAATATTACATCCCTTAGAGTGGTACAACAAAAACACAGCAGGTCCAAGACATGACTATAGGTTACAAATCAACTCTTTACACAAGATCCAGAGAACACTCTAGGTTAAATAGAGAGAAAGAAACATCTTACAAAGAAGAATCAGAAATAAACATCTCGAAAACTATCATATTAATAAGACTAGTATTTTAACTAATGGTCTGGCATTGCTGCTATTGCAATACGCAACAGAAATAGGTTCTATGGCTAGAGATTATATTCCTATCTAATCAGTAACTTCGTCTTCACTTGAGTTGATGTATAGGTTGCTTTCTTGACTTCATTGAAGAACTTTAGATTATGGTGATGATTCCTGGAGCATAACTTGATGTAGACATCGTCTATACTAGTTTCAGAACCTAGCAAGGGTTAAGAAGATACGTTGAGTACGAGCGTACTCAGCAAGTTCACTAGAAAAGGAGTGTTTGATGCACTATATCTACAGCCACAGACCGTAGGTCGTAGGCAATGCAAGTTTTCATAAACATTTCTTTAAAGGTTGCTTTTATTCTGAAAATCTATGTCCGCCAGCCTTCATGGGTTTACCAAAACTTTCATGGAGTTACTTTCCCGTCGCGTTCGCAGCTCCTTCCTGGAACAGGGAGTAACAAGTTACAGTTCTTACAGTCTGCAGAGGTGTGTTACTTAACCCATGAGAGACCTTAGCCTTGTTGCACAACCAAGTCATGACCTTGTCCACACTTCCTTGGTATAGGGCCCAGTCTAAGATCTAAGCCAATCACTGCCCTCTCCGAGACCACATATGTCTGCACGATCCTTCGGGGCCGGCTCACCTCTGTTAAGCCCCCTTTCGGGCAGGCTAAAACCCTGATGAGTTCCCGAAGACTCTATGACCTGGTGTTGCCCTGGCAAGTGCCATATTAAATGGTCCATCCACTAAACACCATCCATAGATAATCTAGACACCAAAAGTGTGGGGCGTAAGGGTGCCCACCCATATGTTGGATCCGCACAAGGAATCACAACATCACGTTAAGGTCGTCTTGCCTCCATACGAGAGGAAAGGATACAGATGACTTCTCCATCCCATTCCAAATCTCATAATTAACGCGTGATATATGGCGCAAGAATCACTGGCGACATTGGTTGTTAGGTCCTAGATAATATGTTCCTTTACCACCGGAACTTTCATAGTAGGTTATTACCTCCTGGTAAATAACCTATAATCATATTATTATGAAAATAGTGTTTTCTAACCCTTTTCAAATGCAGGTGCAACACTAGATTTGCAAAATACTTTACAGAAAATAATCAAAGGACATTAGCAAGTGTGATTGCAAGATTATGCACTCACGGTCTTGAAGACAATATAAGATCCAATATCTGAAATCAGCATCATTGGTCCGGTAAGGACTAATGTTTAAAGTGTTGGAATTATGCACTAGAGGCAATAATAAAGATGTTATTATTATAATTCTTGTTCATGATAAAGTTTATATTCCATGCTAGAATTGTATTAAGCGGAAACTTTAATACTTGTGTGGTTTGTGAACAACACCGTGTCCCTAGTACGCCTCTATGGACTAGCTCATTGATTAATGATGGTTAAGGTTTCCTAACCATAGACATGAGTTGTCGATTAATAATGAGATCATATCATTGGGAGAATGATATGATGGACAGACCCAAACTAAGCGGAGCAATTAGATCGTGTCATCGTGTTCATCTTTGCGAAGCTTTTCTTATGTCAAATATTATATTCCTTAGACCATGAGATAATACAACTCCCTGGTATCGGAAGAAAGATTTGAGGTCATCAAACGTCATCCTATGAGAGGGTGATCATAAAGGTGTCTCTCAGGTGATCGGAAAGTACCTGTTGGGTTGTATGTATCGAGATGGGATTTGTCCCTCCCAAGTCGGAGAGATATACTTCGGGCCCACTCGGTAATCGATATCAACACCTCTTGCAAGCAAGTGGTTAAGGAGTTAATCACAAAGTGATATCAGATTACGAACGAGTAAAGTACTTGCTGTGAACGAGATTGAACTAGCTATGCCGATACCGACGATCGAATCTCGGGCAAGTAAAATATCGCGTGACGAAGGGAATATATATGGGATTAATTGAATCCTGGCATCGTGGTTCATCCGATATGATCATCGATGAATGTGTGGGAGTCAATATGGGTTTCTAGACCCCACTGTTGGTTATTGATAGAAGATCATGTCTGCATATTCTCGAACCCGAAGGGTCACACACTTAACGTGTCTCGACGCTAGGATAGATTGGATAATTGGTTTATGAGTTTTTGTTTGGAGTCTCGGATGAGATCTAGGACGTAACGAGAGGTTCCGGAATGGTCCGGAGAATAAGATTCATATAAGGCAATGCAGTTTTTGGAGTTCGGAATTGTTTCGGGTTATTCGGTATTGTACCGGAAGCTTCTAGAACCTTCCGGAGTGGGACCAACGTGGCCCAACTTGTCGGGAGGGGGCGTGGGCCTACGAGGGAGTGCCTTGGCCGCATTGGGCCAGGGGCACAAGGCCCCATAGGCCCAACCGCCAAGCACCTAGGGAAACCCTAGGGGAGCTTCTAGAAGGGGGGAACTTGCCCCCCACTCCTCCCTCCTTGGCCGCCGGCCTAGGGCTTGGGGGAGGGGCAAGGGCCAGCCGCCCACCCCTCTATATAAAGAGGGCTAGGGGCGCACCCTCTCCACACCTCCTCCTCAACCCTAGCCACCCTGCTGCCCCTCCTCTCTCTCTCTCCCTCCCAACTGCGCGTAGGCGAAGCCCTGCCGCAGAAACTCTCCACTGCTTGCACCACACCGTCGTGTTTTAGATCCAATCCATCTCTCCACCCCACTTGCTGGAACGAGGAAGGAGGAGACGTCGAGGTGCCGCACGTGTGCATCTCTCGGAGGCATCGCCACTTGCGGTGTTGGATCGGATCGGATCGCGAGGAGGAGAAGCGAGTACGACTACATCAACCACGTTCGCTGAATGTTCCGCTGTGCGAATCTTCAAGGGTATGAAGATATCATCTATCCCCCCCCCCCTCGTTGTTTGCATCTCCTAGATTAGATCTTGGCTTTCCCGTTCGCATCCGTAGAAAAATTTTGATTTACTATGCTACGAAACCCTTCAGTGGTATCAGAGCTAGATCTATGCGTAGATGTGTTTCACGAGTAGAACGCAACATGCTTGTTGCAGGCGTTGATGTTTTCTGTTGCAAGCCTCTTGTTTGCGTACTTCTTATGACGCGGGATAGTGAGATCGAAGCGGTCGTTGGCGAGACCGGCTCCGCACTTGACGTGTGGCTTGTTCCACACATGCGGCTGGTGGATGCCAGTTTCTCTCACTATAGTTGTCATGGGATTTACACCGGAGTTTGGCAACCATAATATCACCGTTGTGGCTTTCCTTAGGTAAGAATCGTTCTTAGCTTGTTACTCCCATAAGCCATGTAAAACATGCAACAACAAAGTAGAGGCGTCTAACTTGTTTTTGCAGGGAGTGTTTTCTGTGATATGGTATGGCCCAAGATGTGATGTGTATGTTGTATGCAATGATCATGTTTTGTAATGTTTCACGACTTGCATGTCGATGAGTACACAACCGGCAGGAGCCATATGGTTGTCTTTATAATTGTGTATGACCTGTGCGTCAACTTCTTATACACCATGTAATAGCTTTACTTTATCGCTAAGTAGTTAGCAATAGTTGTAGTTGCTATTCGTGGTGGAGGCAATCATGGTAGAGTGATGGAGATCATGCTGGCACGCACAATATGGAGATAATTGCGCGAAGATTGGCTATACCATGTCACATAAAGTTATATGCATGTGATGTTTATCCTTTTATGTATCTTATGATGCTTAGATCGCGACGGTAGCATTATAAGATGATTGCTCACTTAAAGATCAAGATAAAACTATGTTCTCCCCATGTATGCACTGTTGCGAAAGTTCGTCGTGTTCAAGCATCACGTGATGATCGGGTGCTATAAACTCTATGTTCACATACAACGGGTGCAAGCCAGTTTTTCACACGCGGAAATACTTGGGTTTGACTTGACGAGCCTAGCATGTACAGACATGGCCTCGAAACACATGAACCGGAACATATGAATGATATGATCGACACTTTGTTGTCCACCATTGAAACCACATCTCTTCTCGTGAAGATCGGATTAGGTGTGGTGAATTTGGATCATGTTCACTAAACAACTTGAGGGATGTTGAATTTAGTGGGAGTTCATCTTGTAATTTTATTAAGTTGAACTAGTTATCATGAACATAGTGTAAATTGTACTTGCAAATTTTGTAGATCAAATGGCTAAGTCCAACTTCAACTTCAACGTTTTTGCTGAGAAATAAAAGCTTAAGAACAATGGGTCTAACTTCACCAACTGGTTCCGCAATCTGAGAATCATTCTCTCTGGCGGACAAAAGGACTATGTCCTTGAGAAAGCGCTAGGTGACGCCCCTGCTGTAGATGCGCCGGCTGATGAGAAAGTTGTTTATCAGTCGCGCAAAGATGATTATGGTGTGATTAAGAGCACCATGTTGTTTGCTATGGAATCGGACCTTCAAAATCGTTTTGAAGATTTCCCCGGGCCCTTTGAGATCCTTGAGGAACTAAAAACTATGTTTCAGACTCAGGCCCGTTCTGAGAGATATGAGATCTCTGAGAAATTCTTTAACTGCAAGATGGAGGAAGGGAGTTCCGTTAGTGAGCACGCCATAAAGATGTCGGGCTACACTCAACGCCTTGAGCAACTGGACTGCAAGATTCCAGAGGAGCTCAAGATTGATAGGGTTCTGCAATCACTCCCTCCTAGCTACAAAGGTTTTGTAGTTACTCATAATCAGATTGGTTCCACTGATACGATCACCGAGCTCTTCGCTAAGCTGAAAGCTGCGGAGGTGGACATCAAGAAGGATAATCATGTGTTGATGGTCAACAAGCCCCCCATCTTTAAGAAAGGTAAGGGTGCAAAGAAGCCCTTCAAGAAAGGCGGCGGCAAGCGCGTTGCCCCTGCTGAGAAGAAGCTCAAGTATGGACCTAAGCCAGACACTGAGTGCTTCTATTGCAAGGACAAGGGTCACTGGAAGCGCAACTGTCCGAAGTACTTTGATATACATGTTATTGATGTTTTCCTTACTAGCCCTCGTTGTAGTGCCTGGGTATTTTATACTGGTTCAGTTGCTAATATTTGTAACTCGAAACAGGAGCTACGGAATAGACGGCGGTTGGCGAGGGATGAGGTGACGATGCGCGTTGGCAATGGATCAAGAGTTGATGTGATGGCCGTCGGCACGCTCTCCTTAGTTTTACCTTCGGGATTAGTTTTAAACCTCAATAAATGTTATTATGTGCATGCGTTGAGCATGAACATCATATCTGGATCGTGTTTATTGCAAGACGGTTATTCATTTAAATCTAAGCATAATGGTTGTTCTATTTATATGAGTAACATCTTTTATGATCATGCACCTGCTATGAATGGTTTATTTCTTCTGAATCTCGAAAGGGATGAAACACATATCCATAACATTGAGGCTAAGATATGCAAGGTAGATAGTGATAATGCTACTTATTTGTGGCACTGCCGTCTAGGTCATATTGGTGTAAAACACATGAAGAAACACCATTCTGATGGACTTTTGGAGTCTCTTTGTCACATCCCAAAATTTTCCAAATTTTGAAATATGAAAAATAAATAAACAAAATAAACAATTGTTGATTTTTAGGGTGAGAAGAAACTTTTTGATTCCAATTGGAAACATCAAAACCTATTTTGATCAAATAAAATCCTAAAGGGATTTAAAAAGATAAACAATTAATAAATAAAATTATGATAGTTGGAATTACTATTTTTTGGATCTTTTAATAAAAAGATTTGGTTTTCAAAAGAAAAGGTAGAATTATAAATAAGGATTATTTTATAGAGCCAAATTAAATCTTGGCCCAACTTTTGAAATAAATATTTCTATTTGATAAAAAGAGTAAAAGTTTATTTAAATAAAATAATGAGGATTTATTAATATCCAATTTTATTTAAGTAAAGGCTTTTCCATTTTAAATAAACACTAAAACTTGTTAAAGTATTTTAAATAAGAATTCTAAGTGTTTTATGTTTTCAAATAAAACCTATTGAAATGGTTTTGATATTATTTAGATTTCAAATAGAGTTTTTAAATAAATTAAATCCTATTTGAATTAATGACTAAGGTCTATTTTATTTAATTATTAAATAGATCCTAAAAGAATAAAAGTATTATTTTATTTTTGAATTTGGATTATGTTGTTAAACAGAACTAAAAACTATACAAAGTTTGGTGGTGGTTTGATTTGAAATGGAGTTTGAATTATTTGTTTGAAAATCAAAACAGAAATTCCAAATAGAAAAAGAAAAGGCAATCAGAATAAAAAAATGAAACAGACTCAACCCACTAAGCAAGGCCCAGCAAGCCCAACTCGCAGCCCATCTTTCCCCCCCCCCACAGCGAATCGTTTTCTTACCCAGCATCTCACACGCGCAGTCACTGACCAGCAGGCCCCATTCCCACTTCCTCCACCTCGCTGACAGACGGACCCCACCACGCCAGCACCTCGTCTTCAACCCGCGACCACGTCCCCCTGCCGTTGCTGCCGATTAACTCCGGTGATGAATGCGAGTTATTGCCTGCGTTATTCTTGCCCCCGACCATGCATACTTAAGCGCCTGCGTCTCCTCTCTCTTTCCCCTCACTCGCCCCTCCCTCTCTGCCCCCAGGCTGAGCGAATCGTGAGCTCAAACCCTACTGCTCCGGCGAGCGTCTCTGATCAATTCCGGCACCGTCCAGCCTCCCCTCACCTCCCACTACACACAACCTTGTTCCCCATCGTCTGACGCGTCTCCCGGTGTCAACTGCTTGGCCGCGCTTGCCCCAGAGTGTCGGCAAGGACGACCTCAACACGCCGTCGCCGTCTGTCTCGTCTCCGACGAAGTTCCCTGGTAAGCCTCGACCGCCCCAAGCTCCCCTGTTGATGCTCCCATACTCCCCATGATCGCCTGCGTCTAACCGTGCCTCTACTTTGCCTCGGCGCGACCTGCAGCTCCATCCCCGACATCAAACAGAACCGCCTGATGCCGCCACCGACTCCGGCGAGGAATTGCCAGCAGCTCCGAGCGCCCCTCACCAAGCCAACGCCACCTCGAGCTTCACCAACCCTCTGCGAGTACGGTGAGCTGTTTCCCTTCTTCCCTTGCTTCCTGTAATCGCCGCGATGCCACTGTCTGACTGCGCGCCGCCAGTCGCCGCCGCCAGCGCCGCCCATTCCTGGTCAACCACACAGCAACCGTCTGATCTTGATCCAACGCACGAGATTAGAATTAACTTGAAAGGGTATGGGTGAATCTGAGCCATGCGATACATTTTAGATCTAATAGTCCAGAGATACTGATCCGCATGAAGCGGTACCGTCCAATAGAAACACGCCGCGTGGCACTGACTCTGTTTTAAAAACAGAAAATGTTCTATTAGATATGAAATTTTGTAAAATTCATAACTTTAGTTCTACACGTCCAAATTTTGCAAATTTTATATCAATGGATTCAGCAGAACAATTACTTTGCAACCATGCATTTTGTTTAATGTTTTTCTTCTTGAAAATTGGTTTAATTTGCAGAAACATGTGTAGGCTTATTTTGAATATAAAAATTGTTCTAGATATATTTTTGAGATGAAATCTTTGCAAAATGGTTTCTTCAGAACCTACTGACCATAGGAACCAACTTATGGATTTAAAAATGTATTTTGTGAAGTTAAGGAGTAAATATTTGAATTAGCACATTTCTAGTCAAATAAAAATATTGTTTTTAGTTTAGAAATGAATTTTGAGTAAAACCTTTGGGAAATGATTTGATTCAGACCTTTTGACCCTAAACACCAAGTTTTGAGAATTAAAATATATTTGGTGAACTCTTTAAAGAATATTGCTTTACTAAAAGCATTTTCAACCACATAAAATATTGATTTGATTTAAAAATGGTTTATAGATAAAACCTTTTGCAAATGGTTTTACCACTTTAGTAAATGACCACTTTGAACTTTATAATGTTTAGAGCCTAGTAGAAACCACCTTCGCAAATAAAACTATCTTTTGCATGCTTGCATGCATGACCTTGTTTTTGTTATTTTATGTGTGAGAAATGGTTTGAATGCTAGTTGAAATGGTGTTTGTTTGATTGAATTGTAGTGAAGTTAGAAGAGTGTGATATTTGCAAGATCAAGAAGTGAACCAACATTCTCTGCTAAAAAGGCAAGTGACACTATCATCCATGTCCTACTATTTTCATTACACTTAGTGGATTTTTGTAACATGCATGATAAGGACTACTATATTTTATGCTATGCTAAATCCTAATAGGATACCCTATATATTCCTTAGTGGAAACATTGTAGTTGTAGTATGCTTAGCCCTGCTATATATTTGGGATGGGATACATGATATGACTATATGAAGTATTGAAAAGATATGTGTTTTATATAATAAAACAAGTATTCAATAAACCACCTGGGTGGACAAGGATACTCAAGATTGGACAAGGTGGCAACAAAAGGAACCATGTTTATATGGCTATCTCTTTTTGTATGTGCACTAGAAGAAAACCACCCAGGGACTTAGAGATTGAACATGTTTCTCGTACAGTGGCTTCCGTGTACAGCCACATGCTAAATGGGCTCTGGCTTAGTCAACTACATAGTGGAAGACCCATGCATTGGCATCTTCAGGTTAACTAGAATTGTGTAAGGGAATTTAACCCTACATTGGTGCCTGGTTGACAAGCTAGCATTGTGTATTGGGAGGACTCCTATGGAAAGACTTTGTCACATTCTCGATCTGCTAGTACTCCATCTTGGTGAGTACTTATCCAGCGGCCACTGGTGGCAACAAGACGAGATTGTGTCGTGTGGGTAAAGTGTACAACTTCTGCAAAAGATCAAATTCTAAGTACGTAGTCGTGTCCCCGGTTATGGACAATACTGAGCAACTAAGGCCTGAAGCTATGGAATATCTCGACATTCCAATTTCTCAAAGTAAAACTTGATGGTGACAACAAGGGATTTGAAGCACTTGGAGTTTTCCAAGAAGTTCAGAAAGATTTGATAAAAGATCAAAAACTATTTTGAAAAGATAGGATAAAACTATATTGCTTTCTGCAAATGAGCCTAAACCCTACTTAGCCAAATATGCATGTAATGATAGGATCCACTTATTTCTACATAGTAGTGAAACTTGCCAATACAATTCAAATGTATTGACCCTTGTGGCTGTAACTTATTATGTTGCAGGTTTGTTTGATGTTAGTGAAGTGTGTGTTGAATAGGATTACAAGTCTACAACCAACATGATTGCCTGTGGCACTTTGAAGATGAAGGACTCCATGCTTTATAGATTTCTGCTGCAATGTAATGTGATAGCCAAATGAGCTATGTAAGATGTAATAATTTATTTTATTCCTGGTTATAAAGTTGTATTATGACCTTTGCTTCTTGATATTACATCTTAACTGTGGATGCTAGCTATTGATCCAGGGACTAGCATTGTAAACACAGGGATCTCTACCTTATTAAAGGTTGGGAACCTTACAGATGGTATCAGAGCACTGTGTTGCCTGTAGGATTTGTAACCCTAGGGTTGGACAAAACCCCTTAGAAAAATAGGAGTTGTATTTGTTCCAAAACTTATTTACAAACAATCTTGTAAACTCTTTTCTCAACCTTTTGGTTTTGATTCTACACCTCTTCCTTTTCAACTTGATGGACAAAGCCTTCACCATGACCAATGACTTCAACTTTAGTTTCACCAAGGACTTCAACCTAGACATCACTAAGGACTACAAGTGAGAACCAAGAGACATTAGATTGCCTACCAAAGACATTGATATCAAGTTAGAGTATGGATCATATTGACCTATGAGGTATGACTATACTAGGTTGATTATTTCAAGAAAACTCGTTGTTTCCTTCAACTCATGAGTTAAGCTCATAAGTTGTTAAGTGAATAGTTGCTTGTTGATTGTTTGATTGATTTATTGAACTTGGTTGTTTTGAGTTGTGTGTTAGAACTTCTTAAAACCTATCCATCATTACTCATCCCTATCAAACCAACAGATGACTCCCCGTCGTGCCAACCCCAACCAAAACAAGAACATCACTCCTGAGATGGAGCAGATGATGACAGCTCAGACGCAACTGATGCAGATGATAACCACGTTCATACAGAATCAGAACAACAACAACAACAACAACAACAACAACAACAACAACAACAACAACAACTACAACAACAAAAACAACAACAACAATAACAATAACAACAACAACAACAACAACAACAACAACAACGACGACGACGACGACGACGATGACGACGACGACCACAACAACAACAACAACAACAACAACAACAACAACAACAACAACAACAACAACAAGAACAACAACAACAACAACAACAACAACAACAACAACAACAACAACAACAAAAACAACAACAACAAAAACAACAACAACAACAATCAGAATAATCCTCCAGCACTTGATATGCTCACCAAGTTTCTGAAACTTAGGCCTGCAAGGTTCTCTGGAACAACTGATCCAATGGAAGCCAATGACTGGTTACGTTCAGTGAAAAAAGACTTAGTGACTGTTGGCTGTACCGATGAAGAAAGAGTAAGGTTTGCAGCATTTCTGCTTGAAGGACCAGCAGCAACATGGTGGGACAACTTTCAGATCACCACTCCCCTTGAAGATGTAACTTGGGCTATTTTTGAGGATGGATTCAGAACAGCTCACATCTCACCTAGAGTGATGTACTTGAAGAAAAAGGAGTTTCACAATCTGAAACAACGTCACCTCAGTGTGGCTGAGTATATTGAAGAATTCAACAATCTGGCACGCTATGCACCGGATGAAGTTGATACAGATGCAAAGAGAAAGGAGAAATTTCTTGAAGGACTTAATGATGAGTTGAACCTGCAGCTAGCTTTTGCCTATGTCCCAACTTATCAATCACTCTGTGACAAAGCCACCATTTTGGAAAACAAGATGAATCAAGTTGAGAACAGAAAGAGGAAGCATAAGCTCAAGTATCACTTAGGATCATCAAAAAAGAAGCATTCATTCAAAAAGAGCAATGAAGATTCTGAACCACATCAGTATCACCACAACAACAATGGAAGTGATAATAATGGAAATGATACTGACAATGGAGATGACCTTGGTCAGAACCAACATGACACTTTCAGGAAGAAAGACATTAGCCAGTTGTAGTGCTATAATTGCAAGGAACTTGGACACTATGCATCAGACTGTCCTGAGAAGAAAAAGAAAAAGGATGCCAGAAGAGCCAATGGAAATGACTCCAATGTGACCCAGAAAGGACATGTGAAGCACATTGACATGGATGGAAACTTTGAAGAGATAGAAGAAGTGGATGTCAGAAACTAGTTAACTCAGTTGAGTCAAATAAGGATTCCTTGTCTGGATATCAAGTGTTGAACTCATAGACAAGTGAACCATCAATTTAACCCTATGAGACTTTCTTTTAAGGGTGGTAGTACCCTAGTTGCCTTGAAGCCAACTTGTAACCCTAGCCTTCCCAAATCTCGGGACGAGATTTCTTTTAAGGGTGGTAGCCTGTCACATCCCAAAATTTTCCAAATTTTGAAATGTGAAAAATAAATAAACAAAATAAACAATTGTTGATTTTTAGGGTGAGAAGAAACTTTTTGATTCCAATTGGAAACATCAAAACCTATTTTGATCAAATAAAATCCTAAAGGGATATAAAAAGATAAACAATTAATAAATAAAATTATGATAGTTGGAATTACTATTTTTGGATCTTTTAATAAAAAGATTTCGTTTTCAAAAGAAAAGGTAGAATTATAAATAAGGATTATTTTATAGAGCCAAATTAAATCTTGGCCCAACTTTTGAAATAAATATTTCTATTTGATAAAAAGAGTAAAAGTTTATTTAAATAAATTAATGAGGATTTATTAATATCCTATTTTATTTAAGTAAAGGCTTTTCCATTTTAAATAAACACTAAAACTTGTTAAAGCATTTTAAATAAGAATTCTAAGTGTTTTATGTTTTCAAATAAAACCTATTGTAATGGTTTTGATATTATTTAGATTTCAAATAGAGTTTTTAAATAAATTTAATCCTATTTGAATTAATGACTAAGGTCTATTTTATTTAATTATTAAATAGATCCTAAAATAATAAAAGTATTATTTTATTTTTGACTTTGGATTATGTTGTTAAACAGAACTAAAAATTATACAAATTTTGGTGGTGGTTTGATTTGACATCGAGTTTGAATTATTTGTTTGAAAATCAAAACAGAAATTCCAAATAGAAAAAGAAAAGGCAATCAGAATAAAAAAAATGAAACAAACTCAACCCACTAAGCAAGGCCCAGCAAGCCCAACTCGCAGCCCATCTTTTCCCCCCTCAGCGAATCGTTTTCTTACCCAGCATCTCACATGCGCAGTCACTGACCAGCAGGCCCCACTCCCACTTCCTCCACCTCGCTGACAGATGGACCCCACCACGCCAGCACCTCGTCTTCAACCCGCGACCACGTCCCCCTGCCGTTGCTGCCGATTAACTCCGGCGATGAATGCGAGTTACTGCCTGTGTTATTCTCGTCCCCGACCATGCATACTTAAGCACCTGCGTATCCTCTCTCTTTCCCCTCACTCGCCCCTCCCTCTCTGCCCCTAGGCTGAGCGAATCGTGAGCTCAAACCCCACTGCTCCGGCGAGCGTCTCCGAGAAATTCCGGCGCCGTACAGCCTCCCCTCACCTCCCACTGCACACAACCTTGTTCCCCATCGTCTGACGCGTCTCCCATTGTGAATTGCTTGGCCGCGCTTGCCCCAGAGCGTCGGCAAGGACGACCTCAACACGCCGCCGCCGTTTGTCTCGTCTCTGACGAAGTTCCCTGGTAAGCCTCGACCGCCCCAAGCTCCCCTATTGATGCTCCCATACTCCCCATGCTCGCCTGCGTTTAACCGTGCCTCTACTTTGCCTCGGCGCGACCTGCACCTCCATCCCCGACGTCAAACAGAACCGCCTGATGCCGCCGACTCCGGCGAGGAATTGCCAGCAGCTCCGAGCGCCCCTCGCCAATCCAACGCCACCTCGAGCTTCGCCAACCCTCTGCGAGTACGGTGAGCTGTTTCCCTTCTTCCCTTGCTTCCTGTAATCGCCACGACGCCACCGTCTGACCGCGCGCCGCCAGTCGCCGCCGCCAGCGCCGCCCATTCCTGGTCAACCACATAGCAACCGTCTGATCTTGATCCAACGCACGAGATTAGAATTGACTTGAAAGGGTATGGGTGAATCTAATCCGTGCGATACATTTTAGATCTAACAGTCCAGAGAGGCTGATCCGCATGAAGCGGTATCGTCCAATAGAAACACGCCGCGTGGCACTGACTCTGTTTTAAAAACAGAAAATGTTCTATTAGATATGAAATTTTGTAAAATTTATAACTTTAGTTCTACACGTCCAAATTTTGCAAATTTTATATCAATGGATTCAGCAGAAGAATTACTTTGCAACCATGCATTTTGTTTAATGTTTTGCTTCTTGAAAATTGGTTTAATTTGCAGAAACATGTGTAGGCTTATTTTGAATATAAAAATTGTTCTAGATATATTTTTGAGATGAAATCTTTGCAAAATGGTTTCTTCAGAACCTACTGACCATAGGAACCAACTTATGGATTTAAAAATGTATTTTGTGAAGTTAAGGAGTAAATATTTGAATTAGCACATTTCTAGTCAAATAAAAATATTGTTTTTAGTTTAGAAATGAATTTTGAGTAAAACCTTTGGGAAATGATTTGATTCAGACCTTCTGACCCTAAACACCAAATTTTGAGAATTAAAATATATTTGGTGAACTCTTTAAAGAATATTGCTTTACTAAAAGCATTTTCAACCACATAAAATATTGATTTGATTTAAAAATGGTTTATAGATAAAACCTTTTGCAAATGGTTTTACCACTTTATTAAATGACCACTTTGAACTTTATAATGTTTAGCGCCTAGTAGAAACCACTTTTGCAAATAAAACTATCTTTTGCATGCTTGCATGCATGACCTTGTTTTTGTTATTTTATGTGTGAGAAATGGTTTGAATGCTAGTTGAAATGGTGTTTGTTTGATTGAATTGTAGTGAAGTTAGAAGAGTGTGATATTTGCAAGATCAAGAAGTGAACCAACATTCTCTGCTAAAAAGGCAAGTGACACTATCATCCATGTCCTACTATTTTCATTACACTTAGTGGATTTTTGTAACATGCATGATAAGGACTACTATATTTTATGCTATGCTAAATCCTAATAGGATACCCTATATATTCCTTAGTGGAAACATTGTAGTTGTAGTATGCTTAGCCCTGCTATATATTTGGGATGGGATAGATGATATGACTATATGAAGTATTGAAAAGATATGTGTTTTATATAATAAAACAAGTATTCAATAAACCACCTGGGTGGACAAGGATACTCAAGATTGGACAAGGTGGCAACAAAAGGAACCATGTTTATATGGCTATCTCTTTTTGTATGTGCACTAGAAGAAAACCACCCAGGGACTTAGAGATTGAACATGTTTCTCGTACAGTGGCTTCCATGTACAGCCACATGCTAAATGGGCTCTGGCTTAGTCAACTACATAGTGGAAGACCCATGCATTGGCATCTTTAGGTTAACTAGAATTGTGTAAGGGAATTTAACCCTACATTGGTGCCTGGTTGACAAACTAGCATTGTGTATTGGGAGGACTCCAATGGAAAGACTTTGTCACATTCTCGATCTGCCAGTACTCCATCTTGGTGAGTACTTATCCAGCGGCCACTGCTGGCAACAAGATGAGATTGTGCCGTGTGGGTAAAGTGTACAACTTCTGCAGAAGATCAAATTCTAAGTACTTAGCCGTGTCCCCGGTTATGGACAATACTGAGCAAATAAGGCCTGAAACTATGGAATATCTCGACATTCCAATTTCTCAAAGTAAAACTTGATGGTGACAACAAGGGATTTGAAGCACTTGGAGTTTTCCAAGAAGTTCAGAAAGATTTGATAAAAGATCAAAAACTATTTTGAAAAGATAGGATAAAACTATATTGCTTTCTGCAAATGAGCCTAAACCCTACTTAGCCAAATATGCATGTAATGATAGGATCCACTTATTTCTACATAGTAGTGAAACTTGCCAATACAATTCAAATGTATTGACCCTTGTGGCAGTAACTTATTATGTTGCAGGTTTGTTTGATGTTAGTGAAGTGTGTGTTGAATAGGATTACAAGTCTACAACCAACATGATTGTCTGTGGCACTTTGAAGATGAAGGACTCCATGCTTTATAGATTTCTGCTGCAATGTAATGTGATAGCCAAATGAGCTATGTAAGATGTAATAATTTATTTTATTCCTGGTTATAAAGTTGTATTATGACCTTTGTTTCTTGATATTACATCTTAACTGTGGATGCTAGCTATTGATCCAGGGACTAGCATTGTAAACACAGGGATCTCTACCTTATTAAAGGTTGGGAACCTTACACTCTTGATTTTGAATCATTTGACACATGCGAGCCATGCCTCATGGGCAAGATGATCAAAACCCCGTTCTCCAGAATGATGGAGAGAGCAACGGACTTGTTGGAAATCATACATACTGATGTATGCGGACCGATGAGTGTTTCAATGCGCGGTGGATATCGCTACTTTCTCACTTTTACTGATGAATTAAGTAGATATGGGTATATCTACTTAATGAAACATAAATATGAAACATTTGAAAAGTTCAAAGAATTTCAGAATGAAGTGGAAAACCATCATAACAGAAAAATTAAGTTTCTACGATCCGATCGTGGAGGTGAATATTTGAGTTATGATTTTCTCACGCATCTTAAAGCATGCGGACCGATGAGTGTTTCAATGCGCGGTGGATATCGCTACTTTCTCACTTTTACTGATGACTTAAGTAGATATGGGTATATCTACTTAATGAAACATAAATATGAAACATTTGAAAAGTTCAAAGAATTTCAGAATGAAGTGGAAAACCATCATAACAGAAAAATTAAGTTTCTATGATCCGATCGTGGAGGTGAATATTTGAGTTATGATTTTCTCACGCATCTTAAAGCAAGCAGAATCTTTTCACAACTCACGCCACCTGGAACACCACAGCGCAATGGTGTGTCTGAACGCCGGAATCAAACTCTATTAGATATGGTGCGATCAATGATGTCTCTTACAGATTTGCCGTTATCATTTTGGGGTTATGCATTAGAAACCGCTGCATTCACTTTAAATAGGGCACTATCTAAATCCGTTGAGACGACACAGTATGAACTGTGGTTTGGTGCTAAACCTAAGTTGTCGTTTCTTCAAGTTTGGGGATGTGAAGCTTACGTCAATAAATTGATGCCAGACAAGCTCGAACCCAAAGCGGAGAAATGCGTCTTCATAGGATACCCTAAGGAAACTATTGGGTATACCTTCTATCACAGATCCGAAGGCAAAGTGTTTGTCGCAAAGAACGGATCCTTTCTTGAGAAGGAGTTTCTCTCGAAAGAAGTGAGTGGGAGGAAAGTAGAGCTAGACGAGGTTGTTGAACCTTCTCTTGAGTTGGAGAGTAGCGCAGCACCTGAAATTGTTCCAGTGCGGTCTGCACCAACAATAGAGGAAGCAAATGACAAGGATCATGAAGCTTCAGACGATGCTACTACTGAACGTCGCAGGTCGACAAGGTCACGTGCCCCTCCTGAGTGGTACGGCAACCCTGTCTTAACTGTCTTGTTAGTAGACGATAGTGAACCTGCAAACTATGAGGAAGCGATGATGAGCCCAGACTCTGAGAAATGGCTAGAGGCCATGAAATCCGAATTGGGATCCATGAGCGAAAACCAAGTATGGACTTTGGTGGACCCTCCTAGCGACCGAAACGCCGTTGAGTGCAAATGGATCTTCAAGAAGAAAACGGACGTGGATGGTAATGTTACTGTCTATAAAGCTCGACTTGTCGCGAAAGGCTTTCGACAAGTTCAAGGTGTTGACTACGATGAGACTTTCTCTCCCGTAGTGATGTTTAAGTCCATTCGGATTTTATTAGCAATTGCTGCATTTTATGATTATGAAATATGGCAGATGGATGTCAAGACTGCGTTCCTCAATGGCAACATTGATGAAGAGTTGTATATGATGCAACCCGAAGGTTTTGTCGATCCTAAGGATGCTGATAAAGTATGCAAACTTCAGCGTTCCATTTATGGACTGAAGCAAGCATCTCAGAGTTGGAACCTTCGTTTTGATCAAGTGATCAAGAGCTTTGGATTTGTTCCAAATTGCTACGAAGCTTGTATCTACAAGAAAGTGAGTGGGAGCTCAGTGACATTTATAGTACTATATGTGGATGACATATTGATTATTGGAAATGACATTGACATGCTTAACGATGTGAAGAGTTATTTGAACAAATGTTTTTCAATGAAAGACCTAGGGGAAGTTGCTTATATATTGGGCATCAAAATCTATAGAGATAGACCAAGACGCCTGATAGCTTTAAGCCAAAGTACATACCTAGACATAGTTTTGAAAAGGTTCAGAATGGATAAGGCAAAGAAAGGTCCAGTGCCTATGTTGTCAGGTAAGATATTGAGCAGGGCTCAGTGTCTAGCTACGGTAAATGATAGAGAAGCTATGAGCAAAGTGCCTTATGCCTCGGCCATAGGTTCTATCATGTATGCCATGCTGTGTACTAGACCGGATGTGTCCAACGCTCTTAGTTTGACGAGCAGATACCAGAGTGATCCAGGAGTGGAACACTGGACAGCCGTGAAGAACATCCTAAAGTATTTAAATAGGACTAAAGAAATGTTCTTAGTCTATGAGGTGATGAACAGATCGTCATAAAGGGTTATGTCGATGCTAGTTTCGACACCGACAAGGATGATTCTAAATCTCAAACAAGATACGTTTATATTTTGAATGGAGGAGCTGTGAGCTGGAGAAGCTGCAAGCAAAGCGTGATCACGGGATCTACAGTAGAAGCGGAATACATGGCTGCTGCAGAAGCGTCAAGTGAAGGAGTTTGGATCAGGAACTTCATCACTCAGCTTGGTGTGGTTCCAAGTGCCTTGGACCCACTGGAGATATTGTGTGACAACACTGGCGCCATAGCATTGGCTAAGGAACCAAGATATCATCCAAATACCAAGCATATCAACCGCAAGTTTCATATAATCCGAGATTATATAACAGATGGAGATCTAAAGATTAGCAAAGTACATACAGATCTGAATGTCGCAGATCCATTGACTAAACCTCTTCCACGAGCAAAACATGATCAGCACCTTAGTGCCATGGGTGTTAGATTGTTGCCAGATGTAAACTAGATTATTGACTCTAGTGCAAGTGGGAGACTGTTGGAATTATGCCCTAGAGGCAATAATAAAGATGTTATTATAATAATTCTTGTTCATGATAAAGTTTATGTTCCATGCTAGAATTGTATTAAGCAGAAACTTTAATACTTGTGTGGTTTGTGAACAACACCGTGTCCCTAGTACGCCTCTATGGACTAGCTCATTGATTAATGATGGTTAAGGTTTCCTAATCATAGACATGAGTTGTTGATTAATAATGAGATCATATCATTGGGAGAATGATATGATGGACAGACCCAAACTAAGCGGAGCAATTAGATCGTGTCATCGTGTTCATCTTTGCGAAGCTTTTCTTATGTCAAATATTGTATTCCTTAGACCATGAGATAATACAATTCCTTGGTATCGGAAGAAAGCTTTGAGGTCATCAAACGTCATCCTATGAGAGGGTGATCATAAAGGTGTCTCTCAGGTGATCGGTAAGTACCTGTTGGGTTGTATGTATCGAGATGGGATTTGTCCCTCCCAAGTCAGAGAGATATACTTCGGGCCCACTCGGTAATCGATATCAACACCGCTTGCAAGAAAGTGGTTAAGGAGTTAATCACAAAGTGATATCGGATTACAGAACGAGTAAAGTACTTGCTGTGAACGAGATTGAACTAGGTATGCCGATACCGACGATCGAATCTCGGGCAAGTAAAATATCGCGTGACGAAGGGAATATATATATGGGATTAATTGAATCCTGGCATCGTGGTTCATCCGATATGATCATCGATGAATGTGTGGGAGTCAATATGGGTTTCCGGACCCCGCTGTTGATTATTGATAGAAGATCATGTCTGCATATTCTCGAACCCGAAGGGTCACACACTTAACGTGTCTTGACGCTAGGATAGATTGGATAATTGGTTTATGAGTTTTTGTTTGGAGTCTCGGATGAGATCCAGGACGTCACGAGAGGTTCCGGAATGGTCCGGAGAATAAGATTCATATAAGGCAATGTATTTTTTGGAGTTCGGAATTGTTTTGGGTTATTCGGTATTGTACCGGAAGCTTCTAGAACCTTCCGGAGTGGGACCAACGTGGCCCCACTTGTCGGGAGGGGGCGTGGGACTACGAGGGAGTGCCCTGGCCGCATTGGGCCAGGGGCACAAGGCCCCATAGGCCCAGCCGGCCAAGCACCTAGGGAAACCCTAGGGGAGCTTCTAGAAGGTGGGGGAACTTGCCCCCCCACTCCTCCCTCCTTGACCGCCGGCCTAGGGCTTAGGGGAGGGGAAGGGCCAGCCGCCCACCCCTCTATATAAAGAGGGCTGGGGGCGCACCCTCCCCACACCTCCTCCTCAACCCTAGCCACCCTGCTGCCCCTCCTCTCTCTCCCTCCCGACTACGCGTAGGTGAAGCCCTGCCGCAGAAACTCTCCACCACTTGCACCACGCCGTCGTGTTGTAGATCCAATCCATATCTCCACCTCACTTGCTGGACCGAGGAAGGAGGAGACGTCGAGGTGCCGCACGTGTGCATCTCTCGGAGGCATCGCCACTTCCGGTGTTGGATCGGATCGGATCGCCAGGAGGAGAAGCGAGTACGACTACATCAACCACGTTCGTTGAATGTTCCGCTGTGCGAATCTTCAAGGGTATGAAGATCTCATCTATCCCCCCCCCCCTCATTGTTTGCATCTCCTAGATTATATCTTGGCTTTCCCGTTCGCATCCGTAGAAAAATTTTGATTTGCTATGTTGTGAAACCCTTCATAAAGAAGCAAGATGCTATTATGCATATGTACTGTAATGCAATTTGATAAACTCGAATCCCAGGGATAACGTTGATCTAGGGTTTGGATACTGGAAATGGTTCCTTTAGAATGTGTTGTCCTTTTAGATAAGTTTCATACTTGTGCTTCTTATTAAGGCTTGTGAGTGTGTGTGAAACAACATGTAATTATAATAAAGCACACCAATAATTGAATACTCAAGTGGGAAATGTATATGAAGACTATTTATATAAGGTTCGTTCATCATTTAGAGCTTTCATAAAAATGCTTATGTTTTGTTTTATAATGTATCTTACAAGAATAACTTTTGAAGAAAATCTTACTTAGCTAAGTGAAATTATTTAAACTTTAAGTTAACCTTATTAGGTGTTCTTTCTAGTTATAGTCCTTAAATAAGAAAGAATTACTCCATTTGAATAATAATATTAGTAGTATTTCAGACTTATCTATCTTGGTTTTTAACTTGGTTAGTTTGGTATTGAGATGCTTTAGGTTTTAGTTAAAATAGACCAAAGTTAACTATAAAACACATAATAAAGTCTTTAGCATTATATTTAAAGTCTTGTGGACTAAAGTTAACTTTAAAGACATAGATAGACTTATGGTGTATTACTTATGATACTTGTATCTTGTTCACTTTATTGTTTCCTTAAAGTTACTTAAGAATGGCATTACTTCTATTTGAGTAGTGGTTTCTTAATTTTTATAATGGAATAGAATCATTTATGTTTTTATAAAGGTGTGGTTATGATTTGAAATCAAGGAAATAATATCACTTGAACTACTAATGGATTCACTATAGTGTTTTGGTATGTTTGTAAACTTGTGGTTGAGTAATAAAAATATTTGATTTAGTCACAAATTATTCTTGAAGTTTTTATATTGGAAAAGAATGTTTTTAGAAAATAATCTACACTTATGGTTGAATGATAATTCAATAAAATTGCATTTAACATGTGTTGAACCATTTTGACTTTATAATATTAGTATTTTATTAGACTTTAATTGGTTAATTTTAGAAATATTAACAAATTTTATTTAACATTATATGAATTATTAATTAAAGAAATAGATTTAAATTCAAGTTATTAAAGCGTTTAACTTTTTATTTAACTCAAAAGTGGAATATTATATTTTTAACATGTAGATATTATTTTTGTGATCATTTTGGTATATTACATTTATTTTTGTGGTTTATAAATAATAAGATATTATTATTTTTTATAAGATTTATTACTTGATAAACACTTAATAAATAATAGAGATTTATTTAAGTGAAATAATAATGCATGATTATAGTTTTAAATTATAGTTCTTATTTTTCTAAGATTTTTGGTATTTTATTTATATTTTTAACATTTACCAATATTAAAATATGAATTTTCAAAGTATTAAAACTTATAAAATCTTTATTGAATAATATTTATTTAAATTGTTGGCATAAAAATGTTTGATAATAGTTTAATGCTATAGAGTATATTTTCCTGAATTTTTAGATATATTATATCTATTTTTTTGAATTAAACAACAAAAGATATTGAATTTCTAATGTTTAATCAATTTTTGAAAATATTAAAAAGAATTACTGCGTCACTATGACATCAGCATGACACAACTCACTTGAATTAAACTTTTGGTGTAGACTTAGAACCTAGTCCACAGTCATAGACATGTGGGGTCGCTGCCATGTTGGTTACCACCTCAACGAAGTGGGTCCCGACAAAGTTTGACTGGGCTTGACCGCGTGATGAAATCACCATGGCGTCGCGATGACGTCACCCCGCCGGAGTTCCTTCCCAATAGAGCACAGAGACGGTGAGCTAGCGCACGCGAGGCTTCCTGTCTAAGCGCATAGGGTGCAGGGCTGCACACTGAACGATAAAGGGGCGGCGCCGCTGGTTGTTGCCTATCGGAAAAGCAACGACGACGAGTTTATGCGGCGGCTATGGGCGGTGCACGTCGGGAGTACCATTCCAGAAGCAATTGAGGAAGGTAAGGGAACTGGGAGGCTCAGTGGCTTACCAGGATGCTTGTGGAGGGGTTGGTGAGTTGAGACTCGACCGGAATCGATGGCGACAATGGTGGCCGGTGTCGGAGATGGAGGTCCTGATTCGGCTGCACGAGACCACCCCGACCTGAGCAAGATGGGGCAAACTACCTAGACGACCCTCAGGAGCACGAAGATGTCCATGGAAGAGCAAGGGAAGCTATGGTTTGTCGGGACAGCGAGGCACCCCCTGCTAGGGTTTCCAGAGCGTCTGCGTGCGTGCAGTATAGAGCGAGAGAGTGAGGGATTTGGGGATTGAGAGATAGAGGAGGATAAGGGCGTCGTCGTATCGTTCTTATCCTAGCACGGTGACCAAGACGGCGGCGGGAATCGTAGCGACGATGGCGGACGGTATCGGTACTCTCCACGCAGATGCTTGGCTCGTTGGGGAAGACGACGACGAAGGGTTACTTGGGCCTGGGCCAGAGTGGGCTGCTGCAAAGTGAGCGGCTGGCGGCCGCTGCTGCACGCGAGCGACGGTTAGTTCCGTGAGGAAGTGGGCCGTGGGCCATTGCTGACTCCTACTCCATTCCTTTTACCCATTTTTATTTATGTTTTCTTTCCTAGCTTTCTATTTATGTATTTGTTTTAAACTTTTTAGGAATTCTTATTTATAAAATTGTAAGTTTATGGAAATATACTTAAGATTCTCGTATTAATATTTTTTATAATAATATATTTTTTGGATTTACCTTTTTATATACTTTCATATTCATAATCATATGAAGGTTATTATATCAAATAGAATAAGTATAAATTAGGGTCTTAGGTTTTAGGATCTGTTTAGGATCCTATAAAATGATGTTTTGATTCTTATTGATTTATAATATTAAAGAAACTTTTATATTATTGATCCTTCATTATTATTTGATACATAAAGTTTTGAGTACTTAATATGGTTAATATTATTCTCATAATTTAGGAAATAGCAATATAAATATTTTATTATTACTAACATAAGGGTTAAAGGTTTGAGATTATAAATGTCTACCATGAATTATGGGAGTTTTAATATTTTTATATCCTTTTATAATTGTGAATAAAGATGAATGGTTAATACATATTATCTTTATGTTTATGATCATGAATGATATCACCATTTAAAGTAAAATAGTGGGATTGTTTTCTAGGCTAACTTATGAGAAAGAATTGATAAAGATAGTTCCTAAGCACCTATGATAATGATGGTTGAAACTTGAAAATTACAAAGATGTGCTTAAGTGATTTAATATAGGAAAATACTCCTATAAAGCATTGTGAAAATACAATGATTTATCCAACATATGAGATGGATGTTTAAGCTTGATTATAGATTTAGGGTTTAGGGTTTACCAAGAATTCCTATCTTCCATAATTCACAATTCTTTACTTCTACTTAAAGAATTCCTTTCCTAGATATACTACTTCTTCATATCCATCATCATGTGTTAACATGATGAGCTTTACTTCACAAAAATATCCTTATCCACCTTTTATTCTTCTAAATCCATTTATAAATCTAATTAGCTTGACACTGAAGCTCTTCATAATCTTCTCATATCCATACTTGATTATATCAACTATTCTACTCCTAATAATCTCCAATCCAACAAGTGGTTACTTATAACTCCATTCATACTCTTCCTTAATCATCCATCACTAACATTACTCTAGTGGATGTATATAAATCAAATTCTACTTTCCTCAAAAGCTTATTATCTTTTTAAGAGGAATAACACTACTTCAATAACTCCATTGCTACTCTAGCTTCATCTTAATTATACTATCTTATATCTACTTTACTCTAATAACTCATACTCCAACCTCACATTATATTAATGTGTTTTGTAATGGCTAACCTAGGATAACATATCTATACTAGGTTTCAATCATGTGTTATCCACCAATGTCACTTATACATGATATAAGCATTCAATCTTGGTGAGTAAGGTATGATCATCATAATCCTTTGATCCTTTATGGCTTAGGTTTCCAGTTGGTTAATCAAGGTCTCATCAATACAACATTACAGTTGTATTATAGTTATCTTCTTAGTAGCTCTATCTAACCATGAGATATTACTCATTGACTATACCTACTGGATCCAATAGGATTACTCCTTGGTAACTTATCTTTAGAATTCATCCTTGTAATCTTTCTTGTTACCATATTGATTTGATTTCCTTCAATCACTCCCATCCTATAGATGATATCTAATACTAGCATTACTATTTACCTCTTATTTCTTCTTTCTCTAAGGCTTTCAAGTGAATGCTATGATAAAGACAAGAGTTGATAGGTCAAGAATTGATAGGTTAATAATTGGTGAATCAATAGTTGATTACTCAACATTGATGAACAACAGATATTAAAATAAGATCTAGTAGAGATGATAAAGATTGATATGGAAAGAAAGATATATGGTGAATGATCTTGACTTGGTTTCTTTCCTACTCAAACTCACTAAAGAGTTAAGGTTAGATATTACCATGATACTCATGGTAAAGATAAATAAGGATAAAGTGGATCAAGAGTTTGTGATTATATTCTTGTTACTTGAATTATATTCATAGTTTGGTATTCATGGTTATTGAGATGAATACCATGGATATGATTACTTAAGGACCAAATATAATTCATTAATCAATGTGTATTGGTTTAGTTTCATTATATTTGATCTACCCTTAGATCAAATTACCATTGCCCAAATTATGTTTTTAGCAAAGGTCATATTGAAACTTATCGCAGTCAACTTGATGATCTACTTCAATTCCATCAAGTTAAGAGAAGCTTCAATCACTTTGACAAGATTTATTAAAAATCGTGAAAATTATTCAAATTTTCTATGCATGAATGCAATGCACACATCTGTATTTAGCTTATTTCTAAGCTCTAATGATGGGATGTTACACAACCCATCAGCGGGGTGTCTCAACATCTTGTCTTTCTTACGGTCTTCTTTGTGCCATCACAACAACTTGGCATTCTCTTCGTTTCTGAACAAATGTTTCAACCGTGCTATTATAGGAGCATACCACATCACCTCGGTGGGAACCCTCCTCCTGGGGTGCTCCCCCTCAACATCACCAGGGGCATCTCGTCGGATCTTATACCGCAATGCAGTGCATACCGGGCATGCATCCAAATTATCGTACTGCTCACCGCGGTAGAGGATGCAGTCATTAATGCATGCATGTATATTTTGTACCTCTAATCCTAGAGGGCAAACAACCTTCTTTGCTTCGTAAGTATTGGCGGGCAGTTTGTTATCCTTTGGAAGTATCTTCTTCATTATCTTCATCAACTTTTCAAATCCCTTATCAGGCACACCGATCTCTGCCTTCCATTGCAGCAATTATAGTGTGCTACCTAGCTTTTTGTGGCCATCTTCGCAATTCAGGTACAACAATTTGTTGTGATTCTCTAACATCTTCGCAAATTTCAACCTCTCCCTTTTGCTATCACATTCTCCCTTTGCATCAGCAATGGCCCGACCAAGATCATCATCTGGCTCATATGATGCACGTCCTTCTGCTTCTTCTTCATCATTGTCTTCCACTATAGTACCACCGTATTCGGGGGACATAGGATAGTTGTCATCATTCTCTTCATCTTTGTTGTCTTCCATCGTAACCCCTCTTTCTCCATGGTTGGTCCAACAATTATAGTCAGACATGAGACCTGACCAAAACAGATGGCCATGAAGGACTCTTGAGGATGAGTATTCCTTCTGATTCCGAGACTCACCACATTGACAACACATAAAACCATTCCGCTTGTTTGCCTCTGCCACAACGAGAAAAGAACGCACGCCTTTAATAAACTCGCCAGAGATTCGGTCAACATACATCCATTGCCGTCTCATTTGCATTATATAAGTACATAAAACAAAATCATGATGCTAAGATTAGTACTAGTATAAAAATAAAAGCACATAGTGTATACATCAAACAACTATGCACTGATTTAAAAACTTTTACTCCATCTTTAGTGCCAGTTGGACACACCAACCAGGACTAAAGGGGTTGCGGCAGGCTGGGGCCGACATGAGCCCGTTTATTCCCGGATGGTGTCTCCAACCGGGACTAAAAGTGGGCGACGACACTATATGTCATGAGTGGAGACACTATATGTCATGAGTGGAGACACTATGCCAGTGAGTGGCGACACTATTTTGATGGGTGGAGACACTATGATAGGGGTGAGTGTCAACATTATGTCATGAGTGTCGACACTATGTTGTGCTGCTTAATCTATAAATAGGCTTCCTTGTGAAATATCAACTGCAAGGAATATCGTGTGCGAGAGCAGGGACATCACTAGGGCGGATCTTCTTGAAGATGTCTTAGGACCTCGTCCACCAGCATACTAATCTATAAATAGGCACTCCCTAATATGTGAAATTAGTTAGCTCCACCAGCATACTGATCTAGCTAGAGAAGATATAAACTAAAAGATGGTGTGCGAGAGAAGGAACACCACTACGGTAGAGCTTCTCGAAGATGTCTTAGGATCCCGTCCTCAGACATCTTCGAGTAGCTCGCCATAGAGGCACTACCAAAGCTCCCTAGTGTGTTCATGTTTTTGGTTCTTACTTGCTTCAACGGTCGATGATTAAAATGTTAGGGCGCCACTATATATATGTGCCTTCATAGTTTTTGTACTTATTTTTGTTGCAATGGATTTTGTGAAGGCAAGTAGAAGAAGAAGGATATTTTGTTGCTCGATGCTGGCATGATGCATCTGTGAATCAAATGAATTTCCAGACTATGTGCCAAACCAAGATATATAGATAGGACGAACTCATGTATCTCTGTGCTTCGATGAATCAAATGAATTTCGAGAACTATATGTGCCAAATTAACCAGATATATAGAGATAGAATCCACACAAATCCCTCCATTTCTAGAGCATGAAATGAGATAAACTAGCAATGAAAGATGAAAGGATGAAGTTGCTAACCTCTTAGGACCCTTAGATAGATGTGGAGCCAAAAAAATCTTCACAAATATTGAGAAAAAAGGCATGAACTCGTGTTTGAGGGAAGAATTTGAGGGAGATGCTTGTGTGAGCTTGAAATAGCTCGGGCAAGGAGAGGAAGAAAGATATAGTCGGGACATTAGTGTAACAAATCGGGACTAATAGTCCACACAGCAGGCCCTTTCCAGCGACAAACCCTTTAGTCCCGATTTGTTAAAAGAACCGGGACTAAAGGCCTCCTTCTAATCGGGACTAATGTCTGCTGGGCCCTGCGGACGTTTCTAGACGTTAGGACCAGGGCATTAGTCCCGGTTTGTACCAGAACCGGGAATAATGCTCTGTACCAAAGGCTAGTTTTCTACTAGTGAGCGGAGGTAGCCGGAAGCTCCGTCCAGCAGAGGGATGGAGACCAGAGGCAGCGCTGACGTGGCCGACGACGACATCGATCTGTACCTGGAAGGATGGGGCAAGATAAGCAGCAGGGGTGAGCATTTCGACAAGCAGCTGGTGCGTAGGTGGGTATTTTGAAGGTTGAACAGAAACGAGGGTCGTGGCCTCTTGCCTCTTGGGTGCCTGGGGAAGTGGGGACGCACCTTAGACTTTGGGTTTTGCTGATCGACGACGATTTGTACCTCCCCGTCGATCGGAAATCTCCCCCTTCTAGCTGTTGGAAGGAGGTGGTGGCCGCTGGCCGGTGTGTTCACTCACTCTACCGTTTGAGGGTCCTCCGGCCAAAAAATTCCGTTAGATATGCACGTCCGGGCTATTTTTGTGCCCACGATAGAACATGCATATAGGCCCGGATATTTTCCCATCCTGGCGCTATACCCGGGCCGAAGAGCAATTTTGGAGGGAGAAATCCCTATCTTCACCCTACCACAGTCTAGCTCTCCTCTCCCACATTCCCCCTCCTTCGGCTGCACCTAGCCGTGCTATGGGGAATAGTTCCTCCGTGGAGACTGGGAGTTGTCGCGCGGTGTGGTCTACATGCACGCATGGAGAACTGCACTTCTTGCAAGTGTACAACCGCATCATCCTCTTTCAAGCGGTAAGACATCGTTGGGGAGGTGATCCCACGTTGGTCGTCTGATGTCGCGTCGCCAAGGAGGCTCTCCGTGAGTGCCAAGCAGAGATAGCACAGACACTGTGACCACACTGTGCGCCTCAACGTCGATAAGGCGACGTACGAGCATAACCTGGCAAAGGTGGTCCTCCTCTTTGTCGAGGAGGCTCATGTCCTTACACCCAGGGCACCACCGCCGAGCTATCCATGAGTGACGCCGCCACCACTCCCGTGACGACCAGAGCTAGGGTTAGGGTTCGGATGAACTAGCTAAGTATCTGGTTTTTTTTGGTTTGTAGTGTCTAATGTATGATGAACTAGGTTTGCAATGAACTAGTTGAACAAATCTCATTGCGCCAGTGGGGTCCTAACATTTCCATTTTTCTGATCCGCTAGATCCATTCTCATATCGGATAAGTATTTTTAGGCTTACCCATATGAGTTTTTTGGGTTCAGTTTATCTAGTATGCGCTAGAGATGCTCTTACCCTTCTGGTGGATTTGGAAAAGGTGAAACTTATGTAATGAAATGGGAACTTTGACTATTTTGCACAAATAAAGTTTTTTAAAAAATTATCATAAACTAACTCTATCTTAAATATAATTAAGAAAATTATACTTTTGCATAACTCTCGCATTCAAGAAGTCATGCTCAATAGCATGACACACTCCCAAATGGGTCATGGTTAATAGCATGGCTCTCTGCCCAAGGAGTCATGATCATGGTGCCACAAAGCCATTGAGTGGCATACTTTATTTTCGTTTGGACAAAAATATTACCAATAATTGCGATAGTGATGTATCATTGATATGATGCGAATTTGAATTTGAATATGATGATATCTATTTTATCTTAGATATACTCCCTCCGTTCCAAAAATATAAGATGTTTTAGGCCTTTTAGTGTGTATGTTCATTCATTTTGCTCCAAGCATCCACACTAAAAGACATCTAGATACATGAGTTTAAAGAAAAAGATTAAAACATCTTATAATTTGAAATGGAAAGAGTACAAAACATATGCTCTTAATAAATAAATCCAATTCGGCTCATGGGTGCAGATAAACTTGTTGTTTGAAATATATTTTGAGATGTCAAAAAAATTGAAAAGGGATATTTACATGTACATCCGAACATTTTATGTCCGCACACAAGTTTTCGGGAAAAATTCGGATGCTCCAACATGATTATTCTTGGATTTTTTTTTTGTCTTTTAACACAAGTCATGTAAAAAAACCCAAAAACTTCTGTGCGAACAAAAAAGTCCGAATATACACACAAAATTTTCTTTCAGAATTTTTTGATATTTTAGTTTTTATGTATTGTTTATAATAGGTTTGTTTACATCGCGAGCCAACACACCACCTCCGTACGCTCTCCATTGTAAAACGTTTTACATCACACTAAACAATTATGTTTTCTTGTTCCTGCAACAATAAACCTAACTGATAATGGAGGGCCTATCACCTACATCAGTAAACACGGGCATGCTCACTTTGAGTCCAAAACAATGCCACCAGCAAATTGTTACGACCTCCCTGGAATGCATGATTGACTAAGACGTAGGATTACATTGTCATAATATGTTGAATCCTATAAAATAATAAAAACACAAAAGGTGCTAAGAAGAAAAATTGGATGTTCCTCGGGAAAACACATGAATTCTAAGGTTAGTGTTACCTTTTTTTAATGGCGGTAGATGTTAAACTGTTAATTGATTAGAGAGAAGGGAGGGAGAAGGCACGAGGAGCATGAATTTTCAAAGGAATTGTTTGTACACCTCATGTTTGGTTTCTTCCAAAATTTCTAGGAAAAATGGGATCATATCCTATGACAATCCATTGGTTCAATCATATGACCCAAAGGGTAGGAACAATAATTTCTCAATTGGATCGCTATCCTCTATCTTTTCCTCCAAAATTCACTTAATTTATCCAGATTCACAGGATTATCAAAACAGAAAAATGATGAAATTTGATATCATGTCGTGTTTGATCCTACATGAACTGAGAAAACATGAATGGATTATAGATTTTTTTCGGTTGCACCATAGGAAAGAACCCACGCATAAGTTCTGTTTGCTAAGTTTTGGCCCATGTTAGCTAGAAAAATAAACAAGAGTTGGGCATGCCAAAAAGAAAGAGCCACATATTCTGCTCATGATAAAACAATTAGTAGGGTTGATTTTGATCATCAACTAGGGGTTGTGTTAATTGGATTATCACCATGAGTTCTTGAGATACCCTTGTTGGCAGACATAATATGGTCATGTTAGATAGATGCGAATGTAATCAGTGACGCAGTCATGATGCTGAGGTGTTGTGGTGGTGGCAAAATCTTCCATGAGAGGAGAGGAGAGGAGAGGAGGGAGGAGTGGTGATTTCGTAAAGTAGTTTAACGTCATGTTCTATTGCTTCCAAGATGAGTATGGGGACCGTGTTTTTACTATATTTGTCGGGTGTAATCTATATGTGAGGAGAAATTTAATAAAAACATAATTATTCAATTGCATTCAATTTGTGAGGAGAATTTTGGAGTGTTATAGAGTAAAATGCAGATTTAGGTTTAAAGTTTAAGGACCTAATGGGCATATAGCGACAAGTTTGGGGTGAAGGATCCAAGATGCATTTTACCCTTGGGTTACTAATAATGGAATGCTGATACTGCACCAAATTGGTCTGGCCGCTGAGCTAGCAGACCAAAGAACATCCATCAGTCAGTAATACAAACAGCAAAAGCAAGCAGCACACAAAAAATTTCACTGTGAGTTGACTCAAATTTGTCTAGATACGAAACTTAACTAGATACATCCGTATCTAGATGAATCTAAGTCAATTAATATGGGTCAAAGGAAGTAGATTTTATCCCATCAAACGTGCATTATTAATTCTGCTCACAATGACTAGTATGAGCACATTCGCTCAGTTTCGGCCTTATACTCGAGGTCAAGGTTGTTGTAGAATCTGTGCAACTTTGCTGTTTGCGGCACTAACTGCAGAGACGTTCTCTGGTCCGCTAGCTCATCGGTGAGACCACAATTTTATGCGGTATTTAGCATGGAGCCTATTGTTGCTAACCCAACAGTAAAAATGCATCGTGGATCCTCCACCTCAAACTTTAATAATCTTGTTTTTAAAAAAACTTTATCCAACCGGTTCATTTTACTCTTATATAAAAAGTCAGTCAGAAACACTTACGTAGTTCAATGGACATTGCGCGTTTATATTTTTGCAGTGCCCAAAAGAAACAGAGCGCTAACGCCATTAGAAACACTTGTGTAGTTTAGCTGAACATGCCAAGTTTTTGAAAAAACTTTGCAAATCCTCTTATAACTTTGGCCAATATCATCTCAGTTTTGTAAGGTGTCATGCTTCTAACATACCACCATTACGGATATCCAACTTGAACGGAACGGAATAATAATGTTTTTTGTGAAAAATTCTCCTCACATATAGATTTCACGCGATAACTATCATAAAAAAAAGGTATGCATACTCGTCCTGGGAGCAACAAAAAAAGAGCTAAACTACTTCATAAAATTATTTCTCCTCCCTCCTCTCACTACAGGAATAGCCAGATACGCCGATGGCCACCTGCTACGCCGACGATCAAAGGTCGAGCGGGCCGTCGTCGTAGGACCACTAGTGGAAACGAGGTCTTTTGTTGATCCCGAAAAAGGGCTTTAACACCGGTTCTTCCACAAACCGGTGTTAAAGGGGGGCCGTACCAGCGTGGCCCCTGCGGCAAAAAAGGAGCCCCCCCTTTAACACCGGTTCGTGCCACGAATCGGTGTTAAAGGTCCCTGCAGCAGTGGCCCGCGCACCCCCCCTCTTTTAACACCGGTTCGTGGCATGAACCGGTGTTAAAGGGGGGGGGGCTATATAAGACACCACCCCAGCCCACACACACCCCACTCTTCCATTCTTTCACATTTTGGAGCCTAGCAAGAGGGTGTGAAGAGTGCTAGTTTGTGTTTTTTTCATATGCACTAGAGGTGTTCGGTGAAATGCCCGAGAGCTCAAAATAAGCTTTCTTGTTGCTCTTTCCGTCTCGGTTGAGGTCGGCAACTATAGTTTCATGTGTTATTGATGTACTATATATATAAATGGTCATCTCCCTATTATTTTTTGATATATACTACATACTAATGCAGATGAATCGGCAATGGATGTACGGTGACCGCCGCACTTCCGAGTATATTACGGGCCTCCAAAATTTCATCGTTGTGGCTAATGCAAACCGTGGTCACAATGGTTTTATGTGATGTCCGTGTGTTCACTGTCAGAACAAGAAAGACTACTCAAATACCAGAACCATTCACGCCCACCTGCTTCGATCCGGTTTCATGCCCAGCTATAATTGTTGGACCAAGCACGGAGAAAAAGGGGTTGTGATGGAAGACAACGAAAAAGAAGAGGATGATACAACTATCATAATATGTATCCTGAATATGATGATAATGCAACGGAGGTAGATAATGAAGATCAAGAGGGAGCAGATGGGCCCGCTGATGACGATCTTGGTCGGGCCATTACTGATGCAAAGGAAGAATGTGAAACTGAAAAGGAGAAGGAGAAGCTGGAGCAGATGTTAAAGGATCACAAAACATTGTTGTATCCAACTTGCGAAGATGGCCACAAAAAGCTAGGTGCCACACTGGATTTGCTGCAATGGAAGGCAGAGAATGGTGTGACTGACAGCGCATTTTCAAAGTTGTTGGTAAAAATGAAGAATATTCTTCCAAGAAATAATGAGTTGCCCGACAGTACATACCAAGCAAAGAAGGTTGTCTGCCCTCTAGGATTAGACGTGCAGAAGATACATGCCTGCATTAATGACTGCATCCTCTACCGCGGTGAGAAGTACGAGAATTTGGATGCATGCCCGGTATGCACTGCACTGCGGTATAAGATCAGACGAGACGATCCTGGCGATGTTGAGGGCGAGGCCCCTAGGAAGAAGGTTCCCGCCAAGGTTATGTGGTATGCTCCTATAATACCACGGTTAAAACGTCTCTTCAGAAATAAAGAGCATGCCAAGTTGTTGCGATGGCACATGGAAGACCGTAAGAAAGACGCGATGTTGAGACACCCCGCTGATGGGTCACAGTGGAGAAAAGTCGAGCGAGAGTACCCAGACTTCGCACGTGACACAAGGAACTTAAGGTTTGGTCTAAGTACAGACGGCATGAATCCTTTTGGTGAGCAGAGCTGCAGTCACAACACCTGGCCTGTGACCCTATGTATCTATAACCTTCCTCCTTGGTTGTGTATGAAGAGGAAGTTCATTATGATGCCAGTGCTCATCCAAGGCCCGAGGCAACCCGGCAACGACATTGATGTGTACCTAAGGCCATTAGTTGAAGAATTTTTACAGCTGTGGGCCAAACCAGGTGTACGTATGTGGGATGAGCACAAAGGGGAGCCATTTGACCTACGAGCATTGCTTTTCGTAACCATCAATGATTGGCCTGCTCTTAGTAACATTTCAGGGCAGACAAACAAGGGATACAATGCATGCACACACTGTTTAGATGATACTGAAAGTGTATATTTGGATAAATGTAAGAAGGTTGTGTACCTAGGGTATCGCCGATTTCTTCCGAACCTGCATCCAGTAAGAAAGAAAGGCAAGCATTTCAAACGTCTGGCAGAACCCCGGAGGAAGCCTGTCCTCCGTACCGGTGAGGAGGTATTTGGTATGGTCAAGGACCTAGAAGTAATCTTTAGAAAAGGTCCTGGCAGTCTATCTGTTCCGAATGACGATGCCGGACACGCGCCCATGTGGAAGAAGCAATCTATATTTTGGGACCTATCCTATTGGAAAGTCTTAGAGGTCCGCTCTTCAATCGACGTGATACACGTGATGAAGAATGTTTGCGTGAACCTGCTAGGCTTTCTAGGAGTGTATGGGAAGACAAAAGATACACAGGAAGCACGGCAGGACCAGCAACGTTTGAAGGCCCCTGAAGAGCCTATGCATCCTGAGAACGAGAAGGGTAAACGATGCCACTTAACTCCTGCCAGCTACACTCTTACCAAAGCAGAGAAGGAAATCTTTTTTGAATGTCTGAGCAGTATCAAGGTCCCGTCTGGCTTCTCGTCAAATATAAAGGGAATAATAAATATGGCAGAGAAAAATTCCAAAACCTGAAGTCTCATGACTGCCACGTGATTATGACACAATTGCTTCCGATTGCATTGAGGGGGCTTCTACCTGAAAATGTTCGAGTACCCATTGTGAAGCTATGTGCATTCCTCAATGCAATATCTCAGAAGGTAATCGATCCAGAAAGCCTACCAGGGTTACAAACAGATGTGGCCCAATGTCTTGTCAGCTTTGAGTTGGTGTTCCCACCATCCTTCTTCAATATTATGACGCATCTCCTGGTTCACCTAGTAGAAGAGATTGCCATTCTCGGTCCTGTATTTCTACACAATATGTTCCCCTTTGAGAGGTACATGGGAGTCTTAAATAAATATGTTCATAACCGTGCTAGGCCAGAAGGAAGCATCTCCAAGGGCTATGTAACAGAGGAGGTCATTGAGTTCTGTGTTGATTTTATTCCTGACCTTAAGGCGATTGGTGTTCCAGAATCACGACATGAGGGAAGACTGCGTGGAAAAGGCACCCTAGGATGTAAAGCAATGATATGTAGGGACGGGCATTCTCTCAATCAAGCACACTACACGGTTTTACAAAGATCTATCTTGGTTGCCCCGTATATCAATGAACACAAGAATTTAATACGCCTCAAACACCTGGGGCAGTCTGATGAATGGATTATAAGTGAACACATGGCGAGTTTTGGCGGCTGGCTGCAAAGACTTCTCACGAATAACACCACTGTTGGGGATCAGCTGTACTTGTTGGCCAGGACACCTTCTTCGACTGTATGTACTTTCCAAGGGTACGAGATAAATGGGAATACATTTTACACGATAGGCCAAGATAAAAAGAGCACCAACCAAAACAGTGGTGTCCGCTTCGATGCAGCAGAAGACAATGGGCAAAAGACCACGTATTATGGGTTCATAGAGGAGATATGGGAACTTGACTATGGACCTAATTTTAAGGTCCCCTTGTTTCGATGCAAATGGGTCAAGCTAACAGGAGGAGGGGTTGAGGTAGACAAGAAGTACGGAATGACAACGGTGGATCTCAACAATCTTATGAAGAACTTAGACGAACCATTCGTCCTAGCCAATGATGTGGCTCAGGTTTTCTATGTGAAGGACATGTCCTCCAGACCAAAAAAAAGAAAAAAATATGCAAACGAATACATCATATGATGAGCCAAAGCGTCACATAGTTCTTTCAGGGAAAAGAAACATCGTGGGAATCGAGGACAAGACAGACATGTCAGAAGATTATAATAAGTTTGATGAAATTCCGCCCTTCACAGTGAAAACTGACCCAAGCATTCTGTTAAGTAAAGAAGATGCTCCATGGTTACGTCTGAAGCGATCATAAGGAAGGACATATGCCAAGAAGTTCATGCTCATATTATGTAACTCTAGTTCATGTTTTTAATATTAATACATGTCTTGAGTGTTAGTCATGTTTTGTGGATGGACCGGGACTATGAGAAGAAGTTGTCCCGATTCGTACTTACCATTAAGATCTGATCTCCAAACGCGCGCGGTCACATATTAGGGAGTGCCTCTATGACCAGTTTCTCGGAGATGCCGGAGGACTAGGCTCTGTCGGCATCTCCCTGAAACTGGCCGTAGTGGTGTCCCTGCTCAGGAAAACCATCTTGCAGCTTTGTAACTTCTCTAACTTGATTAATACACCTGGGAGCTAACTAATTCACATATTAGGGAGTGCCTCTATGACCAGTTTCTCGGAGATGCCGGAGGACTGGGCTCCGTCGGCATCTCCCTGAAACTGGCCGTAGTGGTGTCCCTGCTCTCGAAAGGAGGTAAGGCATAGCCTCAAACTGGCTGGAGGACTGGACTCACAAGGATGCCTATTTATAGTACAAGCAGCTCGACATAGTGTCGACACTTACAAAATAATGTCGACACTCATCTTTAGTCCCGGTTGGTGTCTCCAACCGGGACTAAAGGTTCATCTTTAGTCCCGGTTGGTGACACCATCCGGGACAAGGTACACGCCGCACGACATAATGTCGACACTCACCCCTATTATTAGTGTTGACTCGTGTTTTTTGTCCCGGTTGGTGTCTCCAACCGGGACTAAAGGTTCATCTTTAGTCCCGGTTGGTGACACCATCCGGGACAAGGTACACGCCGCATGACATAATGTCGACACTCACCCCTATTATTAGTGCTGACTCGTGTTTTTTGTCCCGGTTGGTGTCTCCAACCGGGACTAAAGGTTCATCTTTAGTCCCGGTTGGTGTCTCCAACCGGGACTAAAGGTTCATCCCGCCATTTTTTCTCGCCATTTTTCTTCCCGCCATTTTTCTTCCCGCCATTTTTCTTCCCGCCAGTTCTTCCCTCCAGTTCTTCCCGCTAGTTCACTATATATATATGTAGGGTTGGCCTCCATTGTCATTGCACATCTCTAGACTCATATCTGCAACCTCATCACTCTCTTTCCCATGGCTTCCACCGTAGCACTAACCCCCAGGGAGGCGGAGGCGCTTTGCGCCTCGAACTACCCCTGCCCGTCGGGCTACTGTGTCCCCGTCGGCTGGATGCTGAGCGTCGGAGGCGTGCCGGTTCCTCCTGTTCCTCTAGGTGTGGCGCGCCGGATGGCCATCATGAACCACTACTACTTCGAGCTCACGCCGGAGCAGCGGAGGAATCCCAGATGGCATCCCGACTATTTCCCTACTTGGGAAGCCTTCTTCGTGGATTGGCGTGAGAGAGCGCTCGCCAGGCATGAGGAGGACGGCCCACCTCCTCCTAACTTCAACGAGGCCGGCCATCGGCTATGGTGGCGCGGTCGGACTCTCCAGAGCGTCATGGCCTATGACACTGCCGCCGACTCTAACCCCCGTCTGCGCTACCCTCAAGTCCAGCCCACGCGCTACCCTCAAGTCCAGCCCACGCGTACTCTCCAGAGGTTCAATTACGGCGACCTCGACGACGACAGCGATGACGGCGGCGACGAGTACGACGACTACAGTGGCGAGTATTACAGGTGTAGGCAGGAGCATGACTGAATCACTCCAACATTCCGAAACAAGTTCGGCCGATTGTTACTTAATCTGGCCATGTATCTTAATTTTCAGTTCTTTTATGTATCTTAATTTTCAGTTCCAGTTCGGCTTTATGTAACTTACTATTAGTTGGCTATTAGTTCGGCTTTATCTGGTATATTGATTATGTCTCGAAAAAACCTTCACAAAATGACCTATCTCATTCGAGGTTTCTTGGCTTTCGGGTCAAATGACCAATGTTATGGCTAGAATCAAGGCTGTGATAATATGGCCATATTGTGCATACATGTGCATCATGGCATGGCAAACAATGTTGCAAGAGGAAGTTTTCCTTTTTATCGCACCAAAAAGGTATTTTCCATTTTCCGAGCATAAAAAATGGACGGTTTTGTGAAGCAACCACCAAATGGCTAATTCAAAAAACCACCAACACATTTTACAAAAATACTAGACCACCTTATATGCACAATGTACCAACAAAGGGATCTGAAACCTTTCCGTCCACCTCTGGTGAAAAAGACAAATTCCTACCGAATCGGCAGGAAGTGGGTCAGATATGCTCATGATTTTTTACAAAAAATCATTTTTAGGTTCACAATATGCTATTTTATCAAAAAACAATGCAAGTTGAGCGAGGCTTGGTGAGATTCAAGTGTATACAAAAGATGCGACATTTAAATATCCAATTAATTCAAAAATGTTAGTACAAAAGATGCAGCATTAAAATATGATTTGATCTAATAAAAATCATTTTTTAGATGCTTAATATTTCTTGTAAAGTAAATATAAAATGATTTACATGAATGGATAGATATTATTTTTCTGAAAATTATGATATATTATTCATATTTTTCTGAGTTGAAATGAAAAAGATATGAATTTTCTAAATTCATATCATATTTTTTTGAATTAAAAATTCCCCTTTAATGCATGAAATAAATGCCCCCCCTTTAACACCGGTTCTAGACAGGAACCGGTGTTAAAGGGGGGGCATTTATTTTGTTTCCCGTGCGCACCACCCCCCCCCCTTTAACACCGGTTCGTGGCTGGAACCGGTGTTAAAGGGGGGGTTGTAATAAATGCGCGCGGGAAACGGAATCCCCCCCTTTAACACCGGTTCCAGCCACGAACCGGTGTTAAAGGGGGGGTATTTATTTCACATTCCCCTTCCTTTCTTCCCAGATCGATCGAACACACTGCCACCACCGCGCGCAGAGAGACGACGAACCGCCGCCACCGCCGCCCGCGAGCGTCTCGCCGCCGCCGCCCTTGGAGTGCTACACGGATCGAGGAATCGTCCTCCGTCTCACCGCCGCTGCTTCGGAGCTCGAGGTCCGCCGTCCTCAACCCCTCTCTCCTTCCCCGCATCCTACCCCCTCCCTCCCGCCGCCGTCGGCATGCAGGACCGCGGGCGTTTCCCGTGCGGGGCCGGCGGCGGCGGTCGGGTCTCTACCCGCGCGCGAGTCCGGTGGCGGCGCTCTACCCGGGAGAAAGCTCTGGCGGCGGTGAACCTCGGTTGGCCTCGAGTCCGGCGGCGACGCTTCCCTTTGGCGTCGAGTCCGGCGGCGGCGCTTCCTTTGGAGCGGGCCATACGGGCCTGGGCGGGCCGGCCCCTGACGTGCTCAGCGATGTTCCTGCGGGATCGAGGGCGGGACTGCGTGTAGACTAGGGATGGCTATGGCGGCGCACCATGCAGCGCAACGGCGGCGGCTATGACGATGGATGGCTATGACGATGGCTATGACGATGGACTAGGGATGGCTATGGATGGCTATGACGATGATGACGGTGAGACCATGGTGGCGTGTGCTGGTGGATGGCAAGTTGGGTGGAGTGCTACGGATCAAGTGGGGTCGTGGTTGTTTGGGGTCGGGAGAAATCCCTGTCGGCTCGTCCGACATCGACGCGGTGACACCCCTTTTCCACTCCCCTCCGTGTATCGGGGGAAACCCTAGGACAAGTCCGGGCAACAGCATCGTCGACGTCGCATTCCTTCTTGAAGGTGTTGCTTGAAACACGGTGCTTCGAAGTGCTAGGAGTGAGGTGGGACAACTCCAGAGGGCGCAGCGGTCACGGGTCGTTTTCGTTCGTCGATCTGCTCGATGTCAGCATTTGTTTCTTTTATTTTTCTCTTTATTTTCTTTTGGGTTAGATTGTGCTGTTGCTTTTCTGTTGCTCCAACATTGTCGTTGTATCTTGTGATTGCTATATTAATATAGCGGGGCGCAAGCCTATTTCGAGGAGCCCTGACCACCTCGCTCTCTTCCCCGTGCAGGAGCGTCTCGCCACTGCCGCTTCGGAGCTCGTAGGCCACGCCTCAACGCCGTCGCTGCCCGCCGCCCGACGAGACCGCCGCATCCGTCCGACGAGCACCGCCGCCCGACGAGACCAACGTCACCCCACCGGTGAGCGCCACGTGTCTGCCACGTGTGTGATTGCTGACTCATCCTGATTAAAACTTGTTTGCTCGATAAATTGTACTACATGCATAGATTAAAACTTGTATATAAATTGGACCTCTGACTCATTTGTGTATTTATTTGTGTATTTTTGTATGAATAATATGTATATTTGTGTATGAATCCAAGTCCACTTGAATGTTTACACTCTTACTCTAGATAATATTATTGTTTTAGAAACTATGGATCCACTTAGTAGAAACCTTGAAGAAGAAGAAATAATGGAGAACATTATTGATGAGGACACCTCACAATATCTGAACTTGGAGGGACATGATGACAGCAGCTCAAGTACTAGTCATGGAGAAGATGAAGACTCCGGTGAACGCAATTTAATGGTTACAAAGTCCGGCGAGGTATATGCATTGATTAAGCCTCTGCTGACTTCCACCAACAATCTTCTTCTACATGTATTAATTAACGCTTCTTTCTTCTTTTAGCCCTCTGGATCGACCAGCCAGCAACCATCTTCTTCTACGAAAAAGAGAAAGCGAGGCGCGAGCCAGCGGTTGAAAGATCGTGTCAAGTTCACGATCGAAGCATTCCGTGTTGATGGCAGGCCGATGGAGCCCAAAAAGGCCGCAGACAAATTTGTACGTCAGGCTGGAGTTCTTGTTAGGGACCAAATCCCAATCATAATTGAAAATTGGAATAAGCCAAAGAAGGGCGACGGTACCTTTGTCGATGACAGATCCAAAGAAACGCTTTGGAATTCGTTGTTGGTAAATTTCACCCTTCCGCCAGAGGAGGATGAAAACAACCCGGTTATAAAGAAAAAGATCAAAGAGTGGACTCTAAAGAAGATGGGTGACGCTTTCCGCAACTGGAAGACAAAATTGAACAAATTTGTCAAATCTGGCAAGACTCCAAATTTCGAAGACGCATATTATGTGAAGATAAGACCTCACTGGCCCGAATTTGAGACATATAAAAAAAGTGCTATAGCTAAAAAGAGGTCAGAAACCAATACGCTTAATGCCCTGAAGAAGGAATATCACCAGAGGACGGGGTCAGGTGGCTACATATCTCAGAGGCCTAAGTGGGAGGAAGCTGAGAAGGCCCTGCGCGAGAGAGGGATCACACCCCAGACAGATGGGTGGGACCTACGTGCAAAGACTTGGTTCTACGGAATCGGGGCAAGGTTGGACCCAGAAACAGGATTGTGTATCTTCCCAACACTCCTTGCCAAGCACGTCACTGAACTCATCACGGCATACGAGGAAACAGCCGCCAGGACCTTCCATCCCGACAGAGAGAATGACCAGCTCACACGCACCATCGGTAAAAAAGAACACGCTGGACATGCACGAGGCACAGGGGGTATGACGTGGAAGGATGGGTTTGCCGACTGGAGCGACTCTTACAGATGGCGCGGCAGAAAAGAAAAAGAGCGTACAGAGCGGATGACACAGATAGAACATGCACTTGCGGCGCTGCAGGCGCAAGTGAATGCACAACAGAGCCATCAAGCTACCGGCCCATCTCAGCGGCACGAAGAGCCTGCATTGGAAGCTGCCGGCGGCCCAGACTCTGCGCGGAAAAGCAGCGTGGATTCCACAGAGAACGTGCAGCCCACGCTTGAAATGGCGGGTCCTCGATACCCCGTGGATGAGATCACGGAGAGCGAACACGCTGAGCTGCATGTGAGATTAATGGGCTTATCCATTAAGGTGGATGTCGGCTATGCCTTACCTCCTGTAGCTGGTGGAACTTACCACTGCCGACCGATTCCAGATGGCTATGCTATTGTCGGGGTGGATTAGGTTGTGAAGGAATATGAGGAAGCACAGCTTGACCATGCTACAGGTGAAGGGGAAACTCAACTCAAATTTGCAGTGAAAACAACCATTCTTTGGAAGAAGGAACACATTGTGCTTCCAAATTGGAGGTCACTGGCACCCCCGCCGTCTCCACAGCGTCAGCAGTCTGAGCCGCTTCAGCTATCTCCTGCGTGGCAGCCATCTCCGGCGCTTCAGCTATCTCCTGCGCGGCAGCCATCTCCGGCCCATCAGCCATCTCCGGTGCTTCATCCATCTCCTCAGCGTAAGCGGAAGAGCACTACCACGAAGAGCATCAGTAGCACTGCCACAAAGAAATCCGCAGGAAACCGTACGCCAAAGAGTTCAAAAAACTACGTCCCGCAGCCTTCCGCCAAGCCATTGCCGGTTTTACCGTGGAATCGCAGCGACGAGGAGACCAATAGGATCTCCGAAGAATAGGTCAAGAAATTCTTTGCACCTAGACGGGCCGAGCCAAAGGAGAAAATAGATCCGGCGGTGGTGGAGAAGTTTTACAAAAATCTTTCGAAACCTAAAACCCCACTTGTTCCGGACTACGAGCGCCAGATTTTGAAGGCGGATGCAAGGCGCCGTAGGGAGACTGAAAGTAGTAGTCGTGAGGCACCCCAGAAAACAGTTCCCATGCTCGGAGAGCAGGAAAACCAATCATGTGCCCCGCTCCAAATGTTCGACACACGGGACGCTCCTCCCGTAAATGATTACGAGGCAGAGCTACAAAGAAAGGCCAATGAGATGGGGATGACTTACATTGCATACTTGAACGTCATGGGAGACAACTTGCCCAAATGCGATGCCAACCCCATACAGCCATGGAAGTATGGGAAGAATCTCGTCAAGAAAGAGGAGCTCAAGACTCTACCAACAAAGATGCGAAAATTGCACAAGTGGTACCTTCATTTCTGCAAGACGAGAAAGGTAGAATGGATCACGGCGCATATAAGAGATGATATTTTCTTCTGCGGAGATGACGCGGTCGACTTCAACATTCAAGACTTGCATTTTCTATTCAATCAGAAGGAACTCGACAAAGCTGCCATCAGCCTTTATTGTGTGTAAGTACTATTTCTATAATTTATATCTCATCTCATTCACTTTATTAATTGCATGTATATATATATGCTCACCATATATGTATATACTATTATGCAGGAAAAAGGTTATGGAATGCAGGAAAGGAGGCCCTTTTGACATTGGGTTTGTTGACCCAAATAGAGTTCATGAAGAAGTGGTAGAAACCAAACCCGGGCAAACAGAAGATTACTTGCTAACGTCTTTACTGAGACAACAAACCAAAAGGGAAATACTATTGCCTTACAACTTCTCGTGAGTACTGTTACCCTCTCTCTTGTACACATTCTATTTCAGCCTACTCGATGTTAAGTGTAACTGATGATGAGTTATGCGTGCGTAGGTTCCACTTTATTCTGGTAGAGTTCTGCCGCGGCAGGAAAACAGCCTAAATCTCTGCCGCGGCAGAAGAACCTTTAACACCGGTTCCAGATACGAACCGGTGTTAAAGGGGGGGCCCTGAGGCCTGCGGCAGCCCCACGTTCGCCACCCTTTAACACCGGTTCGTATAAGAACCGGTGTTAAAGGGGCCCCCCCTCTAACACCGAACCCTCAACAGCGGTTGGGGAACCGCTGTTAGAGGGCCCTCCCAACCGGAGTTAAAGGGGGGGCCCTGCACTAGTGGACCGAGCCAGGCCAGCCCACGTCGCCAACCCTCGGCATATCCAAGCCGTCGGCGTAAGCTTCCCTACGCCGACGGTCACCCTCGACATAGCGTGGCCCTCGGCGTAGGCTCAAGACGCATGGCACATACCGGCCAGGGCGGACGGCGCTCTAACGGTGCTTTCCAGTACGCCGAGGGCCACCCTCGGCATAGCGTACCTGCCAGTACGCCGACGGTCACCCTCGGCGTACCAACGACGTACGCCGACGGTCACCCTCGGTGTAGCCTCTGCGTTTTTTTCCTATTTACAAACTTATTTTATATTTGTATCAATTATTTATGTTCTATTTTTATCAATTGGATGATTTCGTACCCTCTGAATAGCAGTCTCCACGCCCACATGAAATATCATTGCGAATCTTCTCACACCCCGAGAAATTTCCATATGTTTGTTAGTGTTATTATCGCATGTGTGTGAATTTTATGTATCACACATTTTTGAGAAGTTGTTCAAAGATTCAATGCTTTTATCGCAAGTGGTTCTGTCAACCCTCCTGAGAAGCGGACGATAGTTTCTCTTGTAGATATAGCATGTACCAGCTCTTCATAAGGATTGAGACCATGGAAGTATGAACTTTGCACTAGACCATAAGCTTCTGGAGGATGCTGAACTTCATGACCTAAACAAACACAAAAAAAGAGAGAGCTACGCCGGGCTACCCTTGTTAGAGGAACGTCTAGGGGATAGAAGATCCGAGTGTACACAGATCAGAGTTTCGTCGGAGGAAGATCATGAGAACGTCGGAACAAGATGAAAACTTGCATGTGTCCCTAGCATATGTGTGTGAGTGTGGTGCAAGGTTGGTATAGGTGCTTGCATGTGTCTCCCCTCTCATGCATGCGCTCTAACCCAGAATCGAAGGTTCTGGACCTGTATAAGGGGGAATCTCCCCGTTTAGGTGAAACCGGGTAGGATAGTGCCCCAAATTGTGAACCAACATGGTTTTACATCATCCTATGACCTAAACAAACACAAAACAAGAAAGATCTACGCCGGGCTACCCCTGTCAGAGGAACGTCTAGGAGGGTAGACGATCCGAGTGTGCACAGATCAGGGTTTCGCCAGAGGAAGACCACAAGAACGTCGGAAACAGATGAAAACTTGCATGTGTCCCTAGCATATGTGTGTGAGTGTGGTGCAAGGTTGGTATAGGTGCTTGCATGTGTCCTCCCTCGCATGCATGCACTCTAACCTAGAAGCAAAGGTTTTAGACCTGTATAAGGGGGAATCTCCCCGTTTAGGTGAAACTGGGTAGGATAGTTCCCCAACTTGTGAACCAACATGGTTTTACATCATCCTATGACCTAAACAAACACAAAACAAGAGGCCGGGCTACCCCTTTCAGAGGAAAGTCTAGGGGGTAGACGATCCGAGTGTGCACAGATCAGGGTTCCGCCGGAGGAAGACCACGAGAACGTCGAAAACCGATGAAAACTTGCATGTGTCCCTAGCATATGTGTGTGAGTGTGGTAAAAGGTTGGTATAGGTGCTTTCATGTGTACCCCCTCGCATGCATGCGCTCTAACCTAGAAGCGAAGGTTCTGGACCCGTATATGGGGGAATCTCCCTGTTCCGGTGAAACCGGGTAGGATAGTGCCCCAACTTGTGAACCAACATGGTTTTACATCATCCTATGACCTAATCAAACACAAAACAAGAGAGAGCTACACGGGGCTACCTATAATGCTCCAGAAAATATTCCGAAATAAAATTGCGTGTTATTTTCTATTTTGCATCATCATGACATCATGCATACTTCTGAACTAAAATATTTTAACTAAAAGCCTATTTTGTTTTATAATTAGTCCCTCCTTTAATTTCAAGTGAAAACCCTGGTCTTTTCCAAATCTTTTATTTGTCTAAAACTATTTACAATTTTTTTTTAAAACTAAAATAAAAATAAAAGAGTTTTAGGGGAGGCAGCTAGCCAGGCCCAAAAGCCCAGCCGGCCACCTACTACCCAAATCCTAAACTAACCCAAACCCTAGACCTAATTCTAACCCCTCAACCTGGCGCCGCCGGCCACAAAACACAACACACACGCGCTCACGCGCACCACCACGTCCACACGACTCACACACACAACCACCACACCCAGGAAACGGAACGCACGCACACACCTGGATTCACACACATGCACTAGACCCAAACACAACACGCACACCTCGGACACACGCACCACACGCAACCCCGCACGCGATGTGGTCGCCCCACGCACGCGCCGTCACCGCATTGAGGCCTCTTGCCCCGCTCCTTCCTCCCTGGGACCGATGGTGCCGCCTTGGCCGCGCAACACCCCCTGTCCTCCTCGATCCCGCGAAGCCTCGCCGACCGAGCCGCCATGGACGCCGCCCTCCTCTCTGCGTCGACATCCTCTCCTCCTCGCGGACCAGCGCCGCCTCCTCTCCCGGGCGTCGCTCGCGTCCTCTCGCTGCCGCCACCTCTCCTCCAAGCAGAGCTGCGCCGCCGCTGCTCTGCAGTGCCCCCGGCTGTGCCACCCTCGCCGGCCCAGCCCTTCATCGCCCGTCGCCTCCTCTCGGCTCAAGCGCGCGTCGCCGCCGCGGGGCACCGTCCCTCAAGCTCCTCGCTGGCCCTCCTCCGGCGCTTTCCCGGTGAATCCGACCTCCGAGCCACCCCCGGCGTCCTCTACCTCGAGCCCCGGGTACCCGTCCTCGATCCCCAGCAAACACCGCCTCCTCTCCGCTCGAGAGTGCGTCGCTGCTGTGGGATCCCCTTCCGATGCCCTTCGGATTGCCCCGCGCCGTCACCGTTCATCGCCAGCAGCGCCCGTCGCCGCCGTCTCCCTGTTGTCTCCCTCCTCGACATCAGCGTGTGCGTCACCTCCTCTGTTCCTTATGCCCAGCTTGGCCTCCACCCATTGTTTTGAAACAACTATTTTGTGCGTATCTACAGGTCCTCTGATGCCTACCAACAATGGTGTGTGATGGTAGATGCTAGATGTTGCTTCTTCCTCTCCTGGTGTTGATCATATTCCTACCTATACCTTTTGTTTTGTGTCCACGTGGCCGTGTTCAGAAGATGGACGCATGTGTGTTCATGTGTTGGGGAAAACATGGCGAGACAGTGTAGAGGTGATGCCCGTGTGAGATTGCTGGATGCCACCCGAACGACCACGACGTGAACCATACCCCTGCCAAGATCTTCCGAAGACCCCGACATCCGATAAGTTTTCCATAGACCACCACGATGCCAAGGTCTCCCTCACGGAATGCCAAGATCTCCTTCACGGATCTGAAGACCGAACCCCGTCGACCCCTAGATCCTCGACGCCGAAGCCAATGTGTGACTCCTATCCGAGACCCTTATTTTGTTATAATATATATAATATAACTTGTTGCATATTAATCCATCCATACCCGCATACATATTTATTTGTCTAGGGTACCTTGTCGATTAACCTCATAATTAAATATGGAGCCCATATGCGGGCGAATCTAGTCTAATGTTGGCTCCATTTAAATTCGTGTAGTGAACCGATGCCATGCTTTGCCTTGTTAATTCAACATTTATTATGCGGGGTAGTTAAATAACTTGAACCTAATAATAAATTTCGGGATCCCGATTCCACATAATATGGCTAAGTGAGACCGCATATTGCCATGTCATGTATCATATCATAAACATGCCGGATCTTCCGCCGTAGTATTAAATATTGCATCGGATGTTCTTTCTAGTGTTGTCTCTTCACCGGATAGGACGATGAGCCGATGTGAGAAACGACAAGCCTCCGGCTATCCTACTTTGTTCCTCAGGCGAGCATTCTCCCCCTTCTACCTATTTTGCATTTATAGTCTTTACTTCCTCCAGTTGATCTATTGCTATCCTTACTGCCGATGCTATAGTATCGTTCCTTTATTTACCTGCTCCACTATATTGCCTTGGTTATCCTATTGCCTTGTTTGATTAGCTAGCTTTGTCCTTGCGAGTCGTAGGCATGCTTAGTACCGCTCTCTTACAGGTGGAACATGATACTCGAATATGGTTGGTGATAAGATAATTAATCTGATGTTATTGGTTATGGTTTCACCTAATGATAAGGCCCCGGCAAGGACCACCTTTGACAACTGCTTGAACCGACCTAGGACCCGTTCGTTCTACGATACCAGTTCTAAGTTGATCGCGCTAACCAAACGAGGGGGCCTCTGAGATCCCCCCTCAACTACCGGCGCTGTTAGTATATCCAGAGGGTTACAAAATTGGTTTTCCATTTGGTGCATACGCATAATATGTCCTCGGACATGGGTGAGTTGATATGTCTTCGGACTTGATGTTTTGGTGGACTGCCATGGCTTGCATTGCATAAAATCGGGATATCATGTCGGAGGTGGGATGGAGCTCTACAAGTTATCTTCCGATCATCGCCCGGCCATGGACTCAAACGCTATGCCTCCCTTGAGAATCATCGTACCTCTTGGTTGGATCAACACAGTAAGTTATGCCTCTGGATATGCGTGTAGTTAAGGGACAGTTCTTGTTGTGAGATTCGGATGGCACACGTAATATGTTTCCTGAAGGGTTGAGCATGCGTTTGGGTACAGTAGTGCACCCCTGCAGGGTAAATCTTTTTGAGAAGTCGTGTGTCCACGGTTATGGACGCCTCAGGAGTACAGTGTCATGATCATAGATAACACCAGTAATGTTTTGCCTCTAATAATATGATTAGTAATTAGCCTTATCAACTAAACACCTGCTTAAATAAAATTGCCATTGTGTGCGTTCCACAAGGGGACTTCCTCGACTGGTCGTCGAGGGGGAAATCTTCGGATGGGTTATGTTTGGTGTTATATATAGTTATCGTATAGTGCTCTCTTATCTCGCTCTAATAGCCAAAATTGTAGCGTGTCTCTATAAGTTAGATAGGGCAAGCTTTGCTGCCGCTTAGCCCACCATACCTATGTAGGCGAGGACCACCGAATTCTAGTCTCGCCGTGTACTGGCCTCAGTACTGAACGCTCTCTTTCTGTTTTTCCTTTGCCCTTTGTCGGCACCCTTTTGGCTTGACAGGTATGTGATTGACGATGTTAGCAAGGTTACCCTTCCGGCTTGGCCTGGGCAGGGTTGGACACCGCTTGGTTATTCTTCAGGACTATTAGTCCCATTTGGATCTTGTCCGTACTCGGATATTATCTTGCTTTCTTCTTGAGTTGTATCTTTGTATTGTACCTTTTGTATTCCTGACTCGTTGATTCGTTATTGTATATATAAGTTCTTGTGGACTTTGTTGTAAACTACTGTGATGTAACTGCTTGTATTCAAATCCCACCCACACAAAAGTGTCTGGTGGGCGTCTTTGAATCGCTTCTATGCGGATTTTGGCGAGAAATGCTAAGATCTGCATAGACTCGATTCGGGGCGTTACAAGTGGTAGCAGAGAAAAGATTTATGATACTCCACTAGTCCAGCCTGTAGGATAACCTAGCTAATAGCCAATGTCTAGTGTCAAAACTATTTTACTACAAATGCGTTGGATATACCTGATTAGCTCTGATTTTACTCCTTACCTCCATTTTTCCTCTTCTTATCTCTGCGTGTTTTAATCTTCTCTCTTACCTTGTTCAAGTATAGGATTCTCGTGGATGGGTTTTCCGCAATACCTTTAGGGTTCCGCTTCCCTCCTTTTGTAACGGTGGTGCTACAGCTGGATTTCATCCTATCTGATCTCTTTTCAAATGTTTCTCGATGTTCTGCAACTTCTGCGACGACGTCGTCTTCCTGAATCTTTGTTAATACCGACTGTTAAGACCCTCAGTCTAAAATTCTGAAATTTGGTTACATAATTCTCATATTCTTGTACAGTGTAATACTTTGAGTGCGGGATGGATTCATGACCATACCACTACTCTTATCATTCACTCTTGTTACATTGAATTGGTGGGTCCATGTGACTTCTACTCCTCCCATGGAAGTCAAAGGTGGCCTTATCTTTGAGACCTTTACTTTCGAATTTGCTTCTCCGGAGTGTTCACTCCAAGAACGTGAGAAACAACCCTTTGTTGGTGGTGTCGACAATTTTAAGATGGAGCAACAATTCTTGTTAGTGGTGTCGTGACCATGAACCTGACGCAAGAAGGTCCGATCATCAACCCCCTTCCCCTGGTGTCTTTGTTTGGATCTCGGGATGCGATCCTTGCTAGTGGTATCGAGTTGTAATGCCCCAGAAAATATTCCGAAATAAAATTGCGTGTTATTTTCTATTTTGCATCATCATGACATCATGCATACTTTTAAACTAAAATATTTTAACTAAAAGCCTATTTTGTTTTATAATTAGTCCCTCCTGTAATTTCAAGTGAAAACCCCGGTCTTTTCCGGATCTTTTATTTGTCTAAAAACTATTTAAAAAATCTTTTAAAACTAAAATAAAAATAAAAATAAAAGAGTTTTAGGGGAGGCAGCTAGCCATGCCCAAAAGCCCAGCCGGCCACCTACTACCCAAATCCTAAACTAACCCAAACCCTAGACCTAATTCTAACCCCTCAACCTGGCGCCGCCGGCCACAAAACACAACACACACGCGCTCACGCGCACCACCACGTCCACACAACTCACACACACAACCACCACACCCAGGAAACGGAACGCACGCACACATCTGGATTCACACACATGCACTAGACCCAAACACAACACGCACACCTCGGACACACGCACCATACGCAACCCCGCACGCGAGGTGGTCGCCCTACGCACGCGCCCTCACCGCATCGAGGCCTCCTGCCCCGCTCCTTCCTCCCTAAGACCGATGGCACCGCCTTGGCCGCGCAACACCCCATGTCCTCCTCGATCACGCGAAGCCTCGCCGACCGAGCCGCCATGGACGCCGCCCTCCTCTCTGCGTCGACATCCTCTCCTCCTCGCGGACCAGCGCCGCCTCCTCTCCCGGGCGTCGCCCGCATCCCCTCGCTGCCGCCACCTCTCCTCCGAGCAGAGCTGCGCCGCCGCTGCTCTACAGCGCCCCCGGCCGCGTCACCCTCGCCGGCCCAGCCCTTCATCACCTGTCGCCTCCTCTCGGCTCAAGCGCGCGTCACCGCCGCGGGGCGCCGTACCTCAAGCTCCTCGCTGGCCCTCCTCCGGCGCTTTCCGGGAGAATCTAACCTCCGAGCCGCCCCCGGCGTCCTCTACCTCGAGCCCCGGGTACCCGTCCTCGATCCCCAGCAAACACCGCCTCCTCTCCGCTCGAGAGTGCGTCGCTGCTACGGGATCCCCTTCCGACGCCCTTCGGCTCGCCCTGCGCCGTCACCGTTCAGCGCCAGCGGCGCCCGCCGCCATCGTATCCCTGTTGTCGCCCTCCTCGACATCAGCATGTGCGTCACCTCCTATGTTCCTTATGCCCAGCTTGGCCTCCACCCATTGTTTTGAAACAACTGTTTTGTGCGTATCTACAGGTCCTCTGATGCCTACCAACAATGGTGTCTGATGGTAGATGCTAGATGTTGCTTCTTCCTCTCCTGGTGTTGATCATATTCCTGCCTATACCTTTTGTTCTGTGTCCATGTGGCCGTGTTCAGAAGATGGACGCATGTGTGTTCTTGTGTTGGGGAAAACATGGCGAGACAGTGTAGAGGTGATGCCCGTGTGAGATTGCTGGATGCCACCTGAACGACCACGACATGAACCGTACCCCTGCCAAGATCTTCCGAAGACCCCGGCATCCGATAAGTTTTCCATAGACCACCACGATGCCAAGGTCTCCCTCACGGAACGCCAAGACCTCCTTCACGGATCTGAAGACCGAACCCCGTCGACCCCTAGATCCTCGACACCGAAGCCAATGTGCGACTCCTATCCGAGACCCCTATTTTGTTATATTATATATAATATAACTTGTTGCATATTGATCCATCCATACCCGCATACATATTTATTTGTCAAGGGTACCTTGTTATTAACCTCATAATTAAATATGGAGCCCATATGCGGGCGAATCTAGTCTAATATTGGCTCCATTTAAATTCGTGTAGTGAACCGATGCCATGCTTTGCCTTGTTAATTCAACATTTATTATGCGGGGTAGTTAAATAACTTGAACCTAATAATAAATATCGGGATCCCGATTCCACATAATATGGCTAAGTGAGACCGCATATTGCCATGTCATGCATCATATCATAAACATGCCGGATCTTCCGCAGTAGTATTAAATATTGCATCGGATGTTCTTTCTAGTGTTTGTCTCTTCACCGGATAGGACGATGAGCCGATGTGAGAAACGACAAGCCTCCGGCTATCCGACTTTGTTCCTCAGGCGAGCATTCTCCCCCTTCTACCTATTTTGCATTTATAGTCTTTACTTCCTCCAGTTGATCTATTGCTATCCTTACTGCCGATGCTATAGTATCGTTCCTTTATTTACCTGCTCCACTATATTGCCTTGGTTATCCTATTGCCTTGTTTGATTAGCTAGCTTTGTCCTTGCGAGTCGTAGGCATGCTTAGTACCACTCTCTTACAGGTGGAACATGATACTCGAATATGGTTGGTGATAAGATAATTAATTTGATGTTATTGGTTATGGTTTCACCTAATGATAAGGCCCCGGTAGGGTACACCTTTGGGAACTGCTTGAGCCGACCTAGGACCCGTTCGTTCTACGATACCAGTTCTGAGTTGATCACGCTAACCAAATGTGGGGGCCTCTGAGATCCCCCTCAACTACCGGCGCTATTAGTATATCCAGAGGGTTACAAAATTGGTTTTCCATTTGGTGCATACGCATAATATGTCCTCGGACATGGGTGAGTTGATATGTCTTCGGACTTGATGTTTTGGTGGACTGCCATGGCTTGCATTGCATAAAATCGGGATATCATGTCGGAGGTGGGATGGATCTCTACAAGTTATCTTCTGATCATCGCCTGGCCGTGGACTCAAACGCTATGCCTCCCTTGAGAATCGTCGTACCTCTTGGTTGGATCAACACAGTAGGTGATTCCTCTGGATATGCGTGTACTTAAGGGACAGTTCTTGTTGTGAGATTCGTATGGCACACGTAATATGTTTCCTGAAGGGTTGAGCATGCGTTTGGGTACAGTAGTGAGTAGTGCACCCCTGCAGAGTAAATCTTTTCGAGAAATCGTATGTCCACGGTTATGGACGCCTCAGGAGTACAGTGTCATGATCATAGATAACACCACTAATGTTTTGCCTCTAATAATATCATTAGTAATTAGCCTTATCAACTAAACACCTGCTTAAATAAAATTGCCACTGTGTGCGTTCCGCAAGGGGACTTCCTCGACTGGTCGTCGAGGGGGAAATCTTCGGATGGGTTATGTTTGGTGTTATATATAGTTATCGTATAGTGCTCTCTTATCTCCCTCTAATATCCGAAGTTGTAGCGTGTCTCTATAAGTTAGATAGTGCAAGCTTTGCTGCCGCTTAGCCCACCATACCTATGTAGGCGAGGACCAACGAATTCTAGTCTCGCCGTGTACTGGCCTCAGTACTGACCGCTCTCTTTCTGTTTTTCCTTTGCCCTTTGTCGGCACCCTTTTGGCTTGACAGGTATGTGATTGACGATGTTAGCAAGCTTACCCTTCCGGCTTGGCATGGGCAGGGTTGGACACCGCTTGGTTATTCTTCAGGACTCTTAGTCCCATTTGGATCTTGTCCGTACTCGGATATTATCTTGCTTTCTTCTTGAGTTGTATCTTTGTATTGTACCTTTTATATTCTTGACTTGTTGAGTCGTTATTATATATATATAAGTTCGTGTGGACTTTGTTGTAAACTACTGTGATGTAACTGCTTGTATTCAAATCCCACCCACACGAAAGTGTCTGGTGGGCGTCTTTGAATCGCTTCTATGCGGATTTTGGCGAGAAATGCTAAGATCTGCATAGACTCGATTCGGGGCGTTACAAGTGGTATCAGAGCAAAGATTTATGATACTCCACTAGTCCAGCCTGTAGGATAACCTAGCTAACGGCCGATGTCTAGTGTCAAAACTATTTTACTACAAATGCGTTGGATATACCTAATTAGCTCTGATTTTACTCCTTACCTCCATTTTTCCTCTTCTTATCTCCGCGTGTTTTAATCTTCTCTCCTACATTGTTCAAGTATAGGATTCTCGTGGATGGGTTTTCCGCCATACCTTTAGGCTTCCACTTCCCTCCTTTTGTAACAGTGGTGCTACATCTGGATTTCATCCTATCTGATCTCTTTTCAAATGTTTCTCGATGTTCTGCAACTTCTGCGACGACGTCATCTTCCTGAATCTTTGTTAATACCGACTGTTAAGACCCTTAGTCTAAAATTCTGAAGTTTGGTTACATAATTCTCCTATTCTTGTATAGTGTAATGCTTTGAGTGCGGGATGGATTCATGACCATACCACTACTCTTATCATTCACTCTTGTTACATTGAATTGGTGGGTCCATGTGACTTCTACTCCTCCCATGGAAGTTAAAGGTAGCCTTATCTTTGAGACCTTTACTTTCGAATTTGCTTCTCCGGAGTGTTTACTCCAAGAACGTGAGAAACAACCCTTTGTTGATGGTGTCAACAATTTTAAGATGGAGCAACAATTCTTGTTAGTGGTGTCGTGACCATGAACCTGACGCAAGAAGGTCCGATCATCAACCCCCTTCCCCCGGTGTCTTTGTTTGGATCTCGGGACGCGATCCTTGCTAGTGGTATCGAGTTGTAATGCCCCAGAAAATATTCCGAAATAAAATTGCGTGTTATTTTCTATTTTGCATCATCATGACATCATGCATACTTTTAAACTAAAATATTTTAACTAAAAGCCTATTTTGTTTTATAATTAGTCCCTTCTATAATTTCAAGTGAAAACCCCGGTCTTTTCCGGATCTTTTATTTGTCTAAAAACTATTTAGAAAAATCTTTTAAAACTAAAATAAAAATAAAAGAGTTTTAGGGGAGGCAGCCAGCCAGGCCCAAAAGCCCAGCCGGCCACCTACTACCCAAATCCTAAACTAACCCAAACCCTAGACCTAATTCTAACCCCTCAACCTGGCGCCGTCGGCCACAAAACACAACACACACACGCAGTCACGTGCACCACCACGTCCACACGACTCACACACACAACCACCACACCCAGGAAACGGAACGCACGCACACAACTGGATTCACACACATGCACTAGACCCAAACACAACACGCACACCTTGGACACACGCACCACACGCAACCACACACGCGATGTGGTCGCCCCACGCATGTGCCCTCACCGCATCGAGGCCTCCTGTCCCGCTCCTTCCTTCCCGAGACCGATGGTGCCGCCTTGGCCGCACAACACCCCCTGTCCTCCTCCATCCCGCGAAGCCTCGCCGACCGAGCCGCCATGGACGCCGCCCTCCTCTCTGCGTCGACATCCTCTCCTCCTCGCGGACCAGCGCCGCCTCCTCTCCCGGGCATCGCCCGCGTCCTCTCGCTGCCGCCACCTCTCCTCCGAGCAGAGCTGCGCCGCCGCTGCTCTGCAGCGCCCTCGGCCGCCACCCTCGCCGGCCCAGCCCTTCATCGTCCATCGCCTCCTCTCGGCTCAAGCGCGCGTCGCTGCCGCGGGGCGCCGTCCCTCAAGCTCCTCGATGGCCCTCCTCCGGCGCTTTCCCGGCGAATCCGACCTCCGAGCCGCCCCCGGCGTCCTCTACCTCGAGCCCCGGGTATCCGTCCTTGATCCCCAGCAAACACCGCCTCCTCTCTGCTCGAGAGTGCGTCACTACTGCGGGATCCCCTTCCGACGCACTTCGGCTCGCCCAGAGCCATCACCGTTCATCGCCAGCGGTGCCCGTCGCCGCCGTCTCCCTGTTGTTGCCCTCCTCGACATCAGCGTGTGCGTCACCTCCTCTGTTCCTTATGCCCAGCTTGGCCTCCACCCACTGTTTTGAAACAACTGTTTTGTGCGTATCTACAGGTCCTCTGATGCCTGCCAACAATGGTGTGTGATGGTAGATGCTAGATGTTGCTTCTGCCTCTCCTAGTGTTGATCATATTCCTGCCTATACGTTTTGTTCTGTGTCCATGTGGCCGTGTTCAGAAGATGGACGCATGTGTGTTCATGTGTTGGGGAAAACATGGCGAGACAGTGTAGAGGTGATGCCCGTGTGAGATTGCTGGATGCCACCCGAACGACCCTGACGTGAACCGTACCCCTGCCAAGATCTACCGAAGACCCCAACATCCGATAAATTTTCCATAGACCACCACGATGCCAAGGTCTCCCTCACGGAACGCCAAGACCTCCTTCACGGATCTGAAGAACGAACCCCGTCGACCCCTAGATCCTCGACGCCGAAGCCAATGTGCGACTCCTATCCGAGACCCCTATTTTGTTATAATATATAATATAACTTGTTTCATATTAATCCATCCATACTCGCATACATATTTATTTGGCTGGGGTACCTTGTCGATTCACCTCATAATTAAATATGGAGCCCATATGCGGGCGAATCTAGCCTAATATTGGCTCCATTTAAATTCGTGTAGTGAACCGATGTCATGCTTTGCCTTATTAATTCAACATTTATTATGCGGGGTAGTTAAATAACTTGAACCTAATAATAAATATCAGGATCCCGATTCCACTTAATATGGCTAAGTGAGACCGCATATTGCCATTGTAGGGTTCGTAGCATAGAAAACAAAAAATTTCCTACGATGGGAACATCTAAGTACCAATATGTATCTACTAGATACAAGCAACGGGTGGATATACATCCATAGAATACATACCCTCGAAGACCGAATAGTGTTAACGAGGTTGTACTCGTGGATGATATAGATGAACGCTTGCTGATCTCAAGATCGTGATGAAGTTCGTCTGGTCCAGCCGGTCCAGCACGATCAAGTCCACCACCTCAAAGAAGTGGTGCATCCGTGATCGCACACACGTATGGGTACCCCGACAACCTCCGCGCCCTCGCTCCAGCGAAGTAGCGGAAGCAACAAATCCTTCCAGAAAAAGCCACCGGGAACATGTATCTCGCTGATCCGAGACCATGGGGAATTCTAAAGGGGGGAGAGAGATCCTTCGCGAGGAGGTGTGAGTGACAAGTGAGAGGAGGGGGTCCTTTTATAGGGGAGGGGGCATCCCAAGGGGGAATTGCCGCCGGCCATGGAGGGGGCCCCCACCTCTCCCTCATTCATGCGGTGGAAGCTCCACTCACATAAAAACCTCTCCACTCACAATTCCACTCACATGCATTAATTTTCCACCAAAATTAATGCAAGCTCTCATTTAAATAAAACTCTTTTATTTATTTATTTAGAATTTTTTTAATTACTTTAATTAACAAACATTCACATAAAACCCCTTGCTAGTATTCCATGTCACATGCAGAACCAGTTTCAGCAATTTCAACCGAAATAGTTCCGGTGTCTAGTAAAATAAATTCTTGCGCTTTCCTTTTCTTTTTCTGACATATCATTTGCTCCGAATGGTGTCGGTATCCCTTAAGTGTGTCACCCTACAGTTCGCGAATAATGCAGACATGATCGAGACCCCTCTCCGATCAATAATCAGCAGTGGGACCTGGAGATCTGTACTGACTCCCACACATTCAACGATGACTTCTGTGATCGTGTGAACCTTTTACGCTAGTATCTTAATCCCTTTGTTTCACGATATATTACATGTCCGAGATTCGATCATCGGTATCTCCATACCTAGTTTGATCTCGTTACCAACATGCACTCTTTTCTTGTTCTCGTGATATAACATTCTAGTGATCAAATCACTTGCTTGCAAGCTAATCAATGTGATATCACCGAGAGGGCCCAGAGCATATCTATCCGTCATCGGGATGAAAAAATTCCACTCTCGATCCATGGGCCTCAACATAACACTTTAGTAGTTCTGAAGCCATCTTTATAATCACCCAGTTACGGTGTGACGTTTGATGACATCGAGAAACTCTTCCGGTGTAAGTGATTGACATGATCTCATGGTCTAAGGATTAGGATCACTTGATAAGTTGTTATAGCAATATAAACTCAATGACTTTGATCGTAATGCTATACTTCGAATGAATATTCATCACATCATTACACTAATGTTGTAATCTCGTTATTAACAACATCCAATGTCCATGATCAGGAAAATTTTGATCATCTTGTTAATCAACGAGCTAGTCTATAAGAGAGGCATAACTAGGAACTTCTATTTGTTTATTAAACACACATGTATTAATGTTTCCGTATTAATACAATTATAGCATGTAAAATAAACATTTATCATAAATCAGGAATACGATAATAACCACTTTATTATTGCCTCTCGGGCATATTCCCTTCAGTCTCCCACTTGCACTAGAGACAATAATCTAGTTTGAAAACTTTGCGTATTTGAACACCTATGGCTTTCTGGTGTTCCATATACGCAACTGCAAGTGGTTAATATAATCTACGGATCTGACACTTTCAGGTCCGTGTGTATTTGCATGTCTTTACGTCTCCACGCATCACTCATTCTCTAATGAGATGGCATTATATAAATTTGGTATTTTGGTGAGACCTTTAGTTCCTTGGGGTTAAAACATGTCGATACTATTTTCATACAATATATCTTTAGTGTTAGCCCGTTGTGAACCACACCTTAGTTTGATAACAAACTACTTGACACAAATTCCCTCCTTTGCTGCTACTATAGCAGTCATATACTTAGCCTTTTGTTGTAGTATTTGTCATAATGTCTTAACTTTTGAATACATTCAAATCCATCATAAAAACTCCTTTCCATTTCATTGTGCCACTCATAGTTTAAATTGAGATAAACTTAATTTGTATATTGTGACAAAACTAGTATCAATGTAACGCTTTACAATGAACTATTTGTAATTTTTTGTCACCTCTACACAAATATATTCTTAGTTCTTCCAAAAGATCATAAAAATATCCTCACTATCGTCCAATGATCATTTTATGATTCATTCTGGTATATGCTCATAACACTTAGAGCATAGGACATATTTGGATGTGTACATATCATGGTATGATTGATCAAAACATCCTTGTGATTTCACTCATCAAGTGTCAAAGCACTTGAATCTTGTTTCACTCATCAAGTGTCGATACACTTGAATCTTGATTCAATTCCTTTCCATGTGACAAGAACCTTTTCTTGTCGTTTCTATATTGAACTCCTTCAATATCTCATATATGTACGTTTGGCACAACCATATTAGCGTCATAGTCTATACACTATAGACATTCATGCTAAATATTCGGGTTTTGCCTAAGTCTTTCATCGAAATGAAATTCTTAACCTTTGTCAATAAAAATTACATCATTTCTAATCAACAAGATGTCCTCCACATAATGTATTAGAAATATGTCTCAGCGCTCCCACTTAATTTCTTGCAAATGCAAGCATCTTCATCGTCTCCTGATGAAAACTCTTTTTCATCACGGTGAAGATTCCAACTCCGTGATGCTTACTTCAACCATTGATGTTTGCATGCCCTTTTAGCATCCTTTGAATTAACAAAACCCTTTGGACCGTGTCATGTACACGTCCTAGGTAACCATTCTATTAGAAGAACTTTGTTTTGTTTATTCATCTATCATATACAAAATTATATGTAGTGATTGCTACTTTAATCCGTCCAGACTAAATATCACTATGAAAGATCAAATATTTTCATAGTCAACTCCTTGAACATTGTCATAAAATACTTTATGACATATCGACTATTTCATAGATGTGAAACATCCATGTCTGTTTCTTTATAGATCCAAATACGACTGATAGGTTTTTACACCTTTCCGGAGGGTCTTCCAAGTTCAAAACTTGATTTATCGTGTATGGACCTATCACGGATTTTATGGCTTCAAGCCATTTGACAGAGTCAGGGCCCATCATCGCTTCTTTGCATGTAGTTGGTTCATCATTATCAAACAATAATGATTTACTCTCAAATATCAACATTTGCTTGTTTATCCGACCTACTTGGTTCAATAGGAACTTAGACCTCCGTGACCGCAACCTTTGGGGCACGTGAGCCATGAGCATTCTGGCTGCCTCCGGAACATTTTCCGGTGCTACGCAACTCAGCACATATAGCTAAGGTTCGTTAACCTTATCAGAGTTCTATTGTCCTCCCACTTAAAATTTATGAAAAATTCCTTCTTCCAGAAACTTCACGTTCCAAGCGACAAACCCTTTTGTCCTTGGTGTTATGGAGGAATAACCAATTGTTATTCGAAATAACCTACAAAGGCATGCTCATCCGACTTCGGTTGTAAACATCTTACTTATGTTTAGCATACCAAAATTTAAGAAATGACAACTTGGATTTTACCCCAAACCATAAATTCCATGGTGTCATTTCAACGAATCAAGATGGATCTCTTTTCAGTGTAAAAGCGGTAGTCACTAAAGCTTTAATCTTTTAAAACATAATGGCAGTTTTATAAATAACACCTTTGATCCAACCAAGTCAAACAAGGTTTCATTACAAATCTCAAACACTTCATATTCCTATGGTGTTCCGGGAGATGTAAATCTAGGTGGTTTTGCTAAACTTGCAACTCAAATAAATCCCTTTATGATAAAATCATAATTCATTTATTTTCTTGTTACACTTGTAACTCAAATAAATCCCTTATGATAAAATCATAAACCATTTATTTTCTTGTCACAATGATTTTCACTTCATCTTGAAAGTCTTTGAACAATTTCAAATATTTCACACTTCTTTCTCATTAAGTGAATATTCACTCAAATTTCCAGAGAAAGTTTATGAAGTTGAAACCCATCGCTTATGACTACACATAATGGACTACATACATCGATATGTATAAATTCCAATATTTTAGTCGTTCGTTCTTCTTTGGCCTTTGAACAAAGTTTTAATTATCCCGAGGAAATTCTCACAAGCATCACTTGATCAAATCAAAGACTCCAAAAATCCATGAAAATGGAGATTCTTCATTTTTTCTTTCCAATATAATTTAAACGGCGATGTCACTTCGTAAGTGATCTTCCAATCATTTGCCTTGCGACATTTTAGCATTAATTTTTATGGATGTGATTTCTCCAACTAGATTTGTAAATCATCCATCTTATATGGAATACGGTAATTATTTGAACAACCTTTGTTCTCATATACCTGATTTAAATAACAATTATTAAAACAAATCTTGAAGTCAAGCTTTGATGTCAACGAGAAATACAAACAACGGTTTGCTTGTTTTCGATGAACGTCATCACATATTCTTTTGCTAGTTACTTAGGCCATTGTGGTTCATGAATTGCGTCGTTTCGTATGAAATTTTATACCAACCAATTTGGTATCCAATACCCAAGAACCACATTTTTTAATAAGCAAAGAATACAACCATAACATGTATATCATCCATATACCTAAATTGGATATTTCTAATCTTTTCTTTTCTGCCAAATATATTTTTTTATAGATTCTCTTTCAGCATTTCCTTTTACTTTTTAAAAGAATCTATCAACATCAAAGTGGCGGCATATACATGACACATAGTCCAAAGCGTTTATATTCAAATAATAATACCTTTGGACTTGCACTTTGAAGTAGATCACCATCATCAAATGATCGGCGTTCTTTCAAAATCCATTCTTTAGTAATCTTTTAGTGTAGTAAACACTTTACATACACATTCTATTCATCCTTATCATGACGACTTTCATGATCAAGCTACTGTAGCTTATAAAGATGAATCGTGAGTATAACGGTGCTTTCCAAAACCCTTTTGGATGATTAGGATGTCGAGCATCTCCAACCTTTGCAAATTCTCATCCAAAATGAGAACATATATTATACTCTATCATTTTGCAACCAAAACATTGTTTCAGATATCATTATATCTGCCACACATGATGGTTTCTGAAATAATTCTTTCAGCTCCTAGATAATCTTGATGTTTAAATGAAGAATCATCGAGGCAAACATGATATTTAAGATACTAACATTGGAATTGTTACTCTCGATTTAATACCAACTATTAAATTTCACGGAGTAAGTAGAGTTTGCTGAAAGTTTGCGATAGGACTTTAAACTTTAGATTGACACTCAACACAATACGATACCAGTTTGTAAAGTATATATCCAGAATTCTATAGTTCTATTATCTCAATTACAACTATGGATAAGGTGGTGAACGAATGCCAATGACTACAACAAATTATGCAAATTCACTTTGATTTAATTTATGATAAATTGAGTTCTACTAATCCAAATTATAAATAAACTCCCACTCAAAAACGACATCCTCGTGTCCTTTTGGTGATTACATGAACCAAATCCACTACACCAAGTCCGATCATCACGTGAGTCGGTGTAGCTTCAAAGGAGAGCATCCATATGGTCATCATATCAAAAACATATGACTCGTGCTTAACCTTTCGGTCCATGTTCCGAGGCCATGTCTGTACATGCTAGGCTCACCAAGTAAGAACCTTAGTATTCGCGTGTGTAACTGTCTTACACCCGTGATATGCTCATGGATTCAAGTACACCCGATCATCACGTGATGTCTTGAAGCGGCGAAACATTGTCGGTGCATACTTAAGGAAGAACACATTTTTATCTTGATATCTAAATGAGGGATCATCTTATTATGCTAATAAAACGCCAAACAAGCAATATAAGATGCAATCAAACATCACATGTTTATAAGTGAAATGATATGGTTCCTGCATATGATCTCCATCATGTGCACCGTGGTATGATCTCTATCATACCTTTATGTGTAAGGCCAAGGTCTATGGAACTTACACGCTATGTGTGTTGTAAGAGTATCATCTCATACTTCTACTTACAACATCACCATATCATAACACTAGCCCAGCAACAGTCTAAACTAGATGCCTCTAATTTATCCATTGCAAGTTTTACGTGGCTTAGGGCTTTCGAAGATAGAACCGTTCTTACCTACGAACATGAACCAAAACGAGGATAACCAAATTGTTGAAAACTCGTTGCAAATTATATATTGACTATAGTAGGAGAGACAGACACCCGATATCCACTTATGCAAAACTAGTTGCATGTCAAGCATGGAACAGGTCTCATGTGCGAGGACATGTAAAGTTTGTCCGGGCCGCTTTATCCCACTATTCCACCAATATCCAAAGTACAACTAAGAAGCAATAAAATGATCATCATCGCCCATATACTCATATGTGTACCACCCGTGCAAAGCATCTACGCATAGATCCGTCTCTGATACCACTGTAGGGTTCGCAGCATAGAAAACAAAAAATTTCCTACGATGGGAACATCTAAGTACCAAGATCTATCTACTAGATACAAGCAACGGGTGGATATATATCCATAGAATACATACCCTCGAAGACCGAATAGTGTTAACGAGGTTGTACTCGTGGATGATGTAGACGAACGCTTGCCGATCTCAAGATCGTGATGAAGTCCGTCTGGTCCAGCCGGTCCAGCACGATCAAGTACAGCACCTCAAAGCAGTGGTGCATCCGTGATTGCACACACGTACGGGTACCCCGACAACCTCCGCGCCCTCGCTCCAGCGAAGAAGCGGAAGCAACAAATCCTTCCAGAAAAAGCCACCGGGAACATGTATCTCGCTGATCCGAGACCATGGGAAATTCTAAAGGGGGGAGAGAGATACTTCGCGAGGAGGTGTGTGACAAGTGAGAGGACGGGGTCCTTTTATAGGGGAGGGGGGCATCCCAAGGGGGCATGGCCACCGGCCATGGAGGGTGCCCCCACCTCTCCCTCATTCATGTGGTGGAAGCTCCACTCACATAAAAACCTCTCCACTCACAATTCCACTCACATGCATTAATTTTCCACCAAAATTAATGCAAGCTCTCATTTAAATAAAACTCTTTTGTTTATTTATTCAGAATTTTGTTAATTACTTTAATTAACAAACATTCACATAAAACCCCTTGCTAGTATTCCATTTCACATGCAGAACCAGTTTCAGCAATTTCAACTGAAACAGTTCCGGTGTCTAGTGAAATAAATTCTTGCGCTTTCCTTTTCTTTTTTTGACATATCATTTGCTCCGAATGGTGTCGGTGTCCCTTAAGTGTGTCACCCTATAGTTTGCTAATAATGCAGACATGATCGATACCCCTCTCCGATCAATAATCAGCAGCGGGACCTGTAGATCCGTACTGACTCCCACACATTCAACGATGACTTCTGTGATCGTGTGAACCTTTTATGCTAGTATCTTAATCCCTTTGTTTCATGATATATTACATGTCCGATATTCGATCATCGGTATCTCCATACCTAGTTTGATCTCGTTACCAACATGCACTCTTTTCTCGTTCCCGTGATATAACATTCTAGTGATCAAATCACTTGCTTGCAAGCTAATCAATGTGATATCACCGAGAGGGCCCAGAGCATATCTATCCGTCATCGGGATGAACAAATTCCACTCTCGATCCATGGGCATCAACATAACACTTTAGTAGTTCTGAAGCCATCTTTATAATCACCCAGTTACGGTGTGACGTTTGATGTCATCGAGAAACTCTTCCGGTGTAAGTGATTGACATGATCTCATGGTCTAAGGATTAGGATCACTTCGTAAGTTGTTATAGCAATATAAACTCAATGACTTTGATCGTAATGCTATACTTCGGATGAATGTTCATCACATCATTACACTAATGTTGGGATCTCGTTATTAACAACATCTAATGTCCATGATCAGGAAACCTTTGATCATCTTGTTAATCAACGAGCTAGTTTATAAGAGAGGCATAACTAGGAACTTCCATTTGTTTATTAAACACACATGTATTAACGTTTCCGTATTAATAAAATTATAGCATGTAAAATAAACATTTATCATAAATCAGGAATACGATAATAACCACTTTATTATTGCCTCTCGGGCATATTCCCTTCAGCCATGTCATGCATCATATCATAAACATGCCGGATCTTCCGCCATAGTATTAAATATTGCATCGGATGTTCTTTCTAGTGTTTGTCTCTTCACCGGATAGGACGATGAGCCGATGTGAGAAACGACAAGCCTCCGGCTATCCGACTTTGTTCCTCAGGCGAGCATTCTCCCCCTTCTACCTATTTTGCATTTATAGTCTTTACTTCCTCCAATTGATCTATTGCTATCCTTACTGCCGATGCTATAGTACCGTTCCTTTATTTACCTGCTCCACTATATTGCCTTGGTTAGCCTATTTCCTTGTTTGATTAGCTAGCTTTGTCCTTGCGAGTCGTAGGCATGCTTAGTATCGCTCTCTTACAGGTGGAACATGATACTCGAATATGGTTGGTGATAAGATAATTAATCTGATGTTATTGGTTATGGTTTCACCTAATTATAAGGCCCCAGCAGGGACCACCTTTGGGAACTGCTTGAGCCGACCTAGGACTCGTTCGTTCTACGATACCAGTTCTGAGTTGATCGCCCTAACCAAACGTGGGGGCCTCTGGGATCACCCCCTCAACTACCGGCGCTATTCGTATATCCAGAGGGTTACAAAATTGGTTTTCCATTTGGTGCATACGCATAATATGTCCTCGGACATGGGTTGAGTTGTGATATGGTTTTGGTGGACTGCCATGATTTGCATTGCATAAAATCGGGATACTGTGCCGGAGGTGGGATGGAGCTCTACAAGTTATCTTCCGATCATCACTCGGCCGTAGACTCAAACGCTGTGCCACCTGGAGAATCAGATGTATCTATTGCGTGGGTAAAACACAGTAGGTGATGCCTCTGGATATGCGCGTAGTTAAGGGACAGTTCTTGTTGTGAGATTCGGATGGCACACGTGATATCTTGCCTGATGGGTTGAGCATGCGTTTTGGGTATAGTAGTGCACCCCTGCAGGGTAAATCTTTTCGAGAAGTCGTGTGTCCACGGTTATGGACGCCTCAGGAGTATAGTGTCATGATCATAGACAATGCCACTAATGCCTTGCCCCTTTAATAATATGATTAGTAATTAGCCTTATCAACTAAACACCTGCTTAACTAAAATTGCCACCATGTGTGTTCTGTAAGAGGATTTCCTCGGCTGGTCTTTGAGGGGGAAATCTTCGGATGGGTTATGTTTGGTGTTATATTATAGCTACCATATAGTGTTCTCTTATCTCGCTCTAATAGTCGAAGTTGTAGCGTGTCGCTATAAGTTAGATAGTGCAAGCTTTGCTGTCGCTCAGCCCACCATACCTATGTAGGCGAGGACCGTCGAATTATAGTCTCACCGTGTACTGGCCTTAGTACCGACCGCTCTCTTTCTGTTTTCCTTTGCCCTTTGTCGGCACCCTTTTGGCTTGATAGGTATGTGATTGACGATGTTAGCAAGGTTACCCTTCCGGCTTGGTCTGGGTAGGGTTGGACACCGCTTGGTTATTCTTCAGGACTCTTAGTCCCAATTGGATCTTGTCCGTACTCGGATACTATCTTGCTTTCTTCTTGAGTTGTATCTTCGTATTGTATCATTTGTATTCTTGACTCGTTGAGTCATTGTTATATATATATTTTCTTGTGGACTCTGTTGTAAACCACTGTGATGTAACTACTTGTATTCAAATCCCACCCACACGAAAGTGTCTGGTGGGCGTCTTTGAATCGCTTCTATGAGAATTTTGGCCTCCTCCGGCGCTTTCCCGGTGAACCCGACCTCCGAGCCGCCCCCGGCATCCTCTACCTCGAGCCCCGGGTACCCGTCCTTGATCCCCAGCAAACACCGCCTCCTCTCCGCTCGAGAGTGCGTCGCTGCTGCGGGATCCCCTTCCGACGCCCTTCGGCTTGCCCCACGCCGTCACCGTTCATCGCCAGCGGCACCCGTCGTCACTGTCTCCCTGTTGTCGCCCTCCTCGACATCAGCGAGTGCGTCACCTCCTCTGTTCCTTATGCCCAGCTTGGCCTCCACCCATTGTTTTGAAACAACTGTTTTGTGCGTATCTGCAGGTCCTCTGATGCCCGCCAACAATGGTGTGTGGTGGTAGATGCTAGATGTTGCTTCTGCCTCTCCTGGTGTTGATCATATTCCTGCCTATACGTTTTGTTTTGTGTCCATGTGTCCGTGTTCAGAAGATGGACGCATGTGTGCTCATGTGTTGGGGAAAACATGGCGAGACAGTGTAGAGGTGATGCCCGTGTGAGATTGCTGGATGCCACCCGAACGACCCCGACGTGAACCGTACCCCTGCCAAGATCTTCCGAAGACCCCGGCATCCGATAAGTTTTCCATAGACCACCACGATGCCAAGGTCTCCCTCACGGAACGCCAAGACCTCCTTCACGGATCTGAAGACCGAACCCCGTCGACCCCTAGATCCTCGACGCCGAAGCCAATGTGCGACTCCTATCCGAGACCCATATTTTGTTATAATATATATAATATAACTTGTTGCATATTAATCCATCCATACTCGCATACATATTTATTTGTCTGGGGTACCTTGTCGATTCACCTCATAATTAAATATGGAGCCCATATGCGGGCGAAGCTAGTCTAATATTGGCTCCATTTAAATTCGTGTAGTGAACCGATGCCATGCTTTGCCTCGTTAATTCAACATTTATTATGCGGGGTAGTTAAGTAAGTTGAACCTAATAATAAATATCGGGATCCTGATTCCACCTAATATGGCTAAGTGAGACCGCATATTGCCATGTCATGCATCATATCATAAACATGCCAGATCTTCCGCCGTAGTATTAAATATTGCATCGGATGTTCTTTCTAGTGTTTGTCTCTTCACCGGATAGGACGATGAGCCGATGTGAGAAACGACAAGCCTCTGGCTATCCGACTTTGTTCCTCAGGCGAGCATTCTCCCCCTTCTACCTATTTTGAATTTAGTCTTTACTTCCTCCAATTGATCTATTGCTATCCTTACTGATGCTATAGTACCGTTCCTTTATTTACCTGCTCCACTATATTTCCTTGGTTATCCTATTGCCTTGTTTGATTAGCTAGCTTTGTCCTTGCGAGTCGTAGGCATGCATAGTACCGCTCTCTTATAGGTGGAACATGATACTCGAATATGGTTGGTGATAAGATAATTAATCTGATGTTATTGGTTATGGTTTCACCTAATGATAAGGCCCCGGCAGGGACCACCTTTGGGAACTTCTTGAGCCGACCTAGGACCCGTTCGTTCTACGATACCAGTTCTGAGTTGATCGCGCTAACCAAACGTGGGGGGCTCTAGGATCCCCCTTTAACTACCGGTGCTATTCGTATATCCAGAGGGTTACAAAATTGGTTTTCCATTTGGTGCATACGCATAATATGTCCTCGGACATGGGTGAGTTGATATGTCTTCGGACTTGATGTTTTGGTGGACTGCCATGGATTGCACTGCATAAAATCGGGATATCGTGTCGGAGGTAGGATGGAGCTCTACAAGTTATCTTCCGATCATCGCTCGGTCGTAGACTCAAATGTTGTGCCTCCCTTGAGAATCGTCATACCTCTTGGTTGGATCAGCACAGTAGGTGATGCCTCTGGATATGCATGTAGTTAAGGGACAGTTATTGTTGTGAGATTCGGATGGCACACGTAATATGTTGCCTGAAGGGTTGAGCATGCGTTTGGGTACAGTAGTGCACCCCTGCAGGGTAAATTTTTTCGAGAAGCCGTGTGTCCACGGTTATGGACGTCTCAGGAGTACAGTGTCATGATCATAGATAACACCACTAACGTTTTGCCTCTAATAATATGATTAGTAATTAGCCTTATCAACTAAACACCTGCTTAACTAAAATTGCCATTGTGTGCGTTCCGCAAGGGTACTTCCTCGACTGGTCGTCGAGGGGGAAATCTTCGGATAGGTTATGTTTGGTGTTATATATAGTTATCGTATAGTGCTCTCTTATCTCGATCTAATAGCCGAAGTTGTTGCGTGTCTCTATAAGTTAGATAGTGCAAGCTTTGCTGCCGCTGAGCCCACCGTACGTATGTAGGCGAGGACCGCCGAATTCTAGTCTCGCCGTGTACTGGCCTCAGTACTAACCGCCCTCTTTCTGTTTTGCCTTTGCCCTTTGTCAGCACCCTTTTGGCTTGACAGGTATGTGATTGACGACGTTAGCAAGGTTACCCTTCCGGCTTGGCCTGGGCAGGGTTGGACACCGCTTGGTTATTCTTCAGGACTCTTAGTCCCATTTGGATGTTGTCCGTACTCGGATACTATCTTGCTTTCTTCTTGAGTTGTATCTTTGTATTGTACCTTTTGTATTCTTGACTCGTTGAGTCGTTATTGTATATATAAGTTCTTGTGGACTTTGTTGTAAACTACTGTGATGTAACTGCTTGTATTCAAATCCCACCCACACGAAAGTGTCTGGTGGGCGTCTTTGAATCGCTTCAATGCAGATTTTGGCGAGAAATGCTAAGATCTGCATAGACTCGATTCGTGGGCGTTACACTACCCCTATCAGAAGAACGTCTAGGGGGTAGACAATCTGAGGCCCGTGGATCAGGGTTTGGTATAGGTGCCTAGCATATGTGTGTGAGTGTGGTGAAAGGTTGGTATAGGTGCTTGCATTTGTCCCCCTTCGCATGCATGCGCTCTAACCTAGAAGCAAAGGTTCTGGACCTGTATAAGGGGGAATCTCCCCGTTTAGGTGAAAACTGGTAGGATAGTTCCCCAACTTGTGAACCAACATGGTTTTACATCATCCTATGACCTAAACAAACACAAAACAAGAGAGAGCTACGCCGAGCTACCCCTGTCAGAGGAACGTCTAGGGGGTAGACGATCCGAGTGTGCACAGATCAGGGTTTCGCCGGAGGAAGACCACGAGAACGTCGAAAATAGATGAAAACTTGCATGTGTCCCTAGCATATGTGTGTGAGTGTGGTGCAAGGTTGGTATAGGTGCTTGCATGTGTCCTCCCCCCCGCATGTATGCGCTATAAGCTAGAAGCGAAGGTTCTAGACCCGTATAAGGGGGAATCTCCCTGTTCCGGTGAAACCGGGTAGGATAGTGCCCCAACTTGTGAACCAACATAGTTTTACATCATCCTATGACCTAATCAAACACAAAACAAGAGAGAGCTACACCGGGCTACCCCTGTCAGCAGAACGTCTAGGGGGTAGACGATCTGTGTGCACAGATCAGGGTTTCGCCGGAGGAAGACCACGAGAACGTCGGAATCAGATGAAAAGTTTCATGTGTCCCTAGCATATGTGTGTGAGTGTGGTGCAAGGTTGGTATAGGTGCTTGCTTGTGTCCCCTCCTAGTATGCATGCGCTCTAACCTAGAAGAGAAGGTTCTGGACCCGTATAAGGGGGAATCTCCCCGTTCCGGTGAAACCGGGTAGGATAGTGCCCCAACTTGTGAACGAACATGGTTTTACATCATCCTATGACCTAATCAAACACAAAATAAGAGAGAGCTATGCTAGGCTACCCCTGTCAGAAGAACGTCGGGGGGGTAGACGATCTGAGGCCCGTGGATCAGGGTTTCGCCGGACGAAGATCACGAGAACGTCGGAATTAGATGAAAACTTGCATGTGTCCCTAGCATATGTATGTGAGTGTGGTGAAAGGTTGGTATAGGTGCTTGCATGTGTCCCCCCTCGCATGCATGCACTCTAACCTAGAAGTGAAGGTTCTGGACCTGTATAAGGGGAATCTCTCCGTTTAGGTGAAACCGGGTAGGATAGTGCCCCAACTTGTGAACCAACATGGTTTTACATCATCCTATGACCTAAACAAACACAAAACAAGACAGAGCTATGCCAGGCTACCCCTGTCAGAGGAACGTCTAGGGCGGTAGACGATCCGAGGGTGCACAGATCAGGGTTTCGCCGGAGGAAGACCACGAGAACGTCGGAAACAGATGAAAACTGGCATGTGTCCCTAGCATATGTGTGTGAGTGTGGTGCAAGGTTGGTATAGGTGCTTGCATGTGTCCCCCCCCCCCCCCCGCATGCATGCGCTCTAACCTAGAAGCGAAGGTTCTAGACCCGTATAAGGGGGAATCTCCCTGTTCCGGTGAAACCAGGTAGGATAGTGCCCCAACTTGTGAACCAACATAGTTTTACATCATCCTATGACCTAATCAAACACAAAACAAGAGAGAGCTACGCCGGGCTACCCCTGTCAGAAGAACTTCTAGGGGGGTAGACGATCTGAGTGTGCATAGATCAGGGTTTCGCTGGAGGAAGACCACGAGAACTTCGGAATCAGATGAAAACTTGCATGTGTCCCTAGCATATGTGTGTGAGTGTGGTGAAAGGTTGGTAGATCCCATGTGGAAGTCCTAAGTGTGACCCCTTTGTAGACATGCGTTAACACTTAGTAAAATCCTGGATATATACCAGGAAACTCCCGCCATGGGGCAACCAGAGCCTATTTTATGGCAAAGTCTGCCCAACCTTTGCTTTCCATGTACATATGTCCTAAACAAAACCAAAAAAAAATCTCCACTGGGCTTCCCTCGTACGGAGAAAGCTATAGGGGTAGACCACCCGTTCTCCAGGAGTTATAGCACTTAGAAAATCTGTGAGATCATCTTATCTACAATTAAGTTGAAAAGATTGAATTATACAATTCCATCATAGCATATAACTACATCTCGCAAGATGGCCATTAGACTCTTGAACTGAGATCCTGGTTTTGTCAACCCTCCTGAGGAGAGGACGGTAGTTTTTCTTATAGATATAGCATGTACCAGCTCTTCATAAGGATTGAGACCATGGAAGTATGAACTTTGCACTACACCATAAGCTTCTGGAAGATGCTGAAGTTCATGACCTAAACAAACACAAAACAAGAGAGAGCTACGCCAGGCTACCCCTGTCAGAGGAACGTCTAGGGGGTAGACGATCCGAGTGTGCATAGATCAGGGTTTCGCCGGAGGAAGATCGCGAGATGTCGGAATCAGATGAAAACTTGCATGTGTCCCTAGAATATGTGTGTGAGTGTGGTGAAATGTTTGTATAGGTGCTTGCATGTGTACCCCCTCGCATGCATGCGCTCTAACCTAGAAGCGAAGGTTCTGGACCTGTATAAGGGGGAATCTCCCCATTTAGGTGAAACCGGGTAGGATAGTGCCCCAACTTGTGAACCAACATGGTTTTACATCATCTATGACCTAAACAAACACAAAACAAGATAGAGCTACGCCGGTCTACCCCTGTCAGAGGAACGTCTAGGGGGGTAGACGATCCGAGTGTGCACAGATCAGGGTTTCGCCGGAGGAAGACCACGAGAACGTCTGAAACAGATGAAAACTTGCATGTGTCCTTAGAATTTGTGTGTGAGTGTGGTGCAAGGTTGGTATAGGTGCTTGCATGTGTCCCCCCTCGCATGCATGCGCTCTAACCTAGAAACGAAGGTTCTGGACCCGTATAAGGGGGAATCTCCCCGTTTAAGTGAAACCGGGTAGGCTAGTGCCCCAACTTGTGAACCAACGTGGTTTTACATCATCCTATGACCTAATCAAAAACAAAACAAGAGAGAGCTACGCCGGGATACCCCTGTCAGAAGAACGTCTAGTGGGGTAGACGATCTGAGTGTGCACAGATCAGGGTTTCGCCGAAGGAAGACCACGAGAACGTCGGAATCAGATGAAAACTTGCATGTGTCCCTAGCATATGTGTGTGAGTGTGGTGAAAGGTTGGTATAGGTGCTTGCATGTGTACCCCCTCGCATGCAGGCGCTCTAACCTAGAAGCGAAGGTTCTGGACCTGTATAAGGGGGAATCTCCCCGTGTAGGTGAAACCGGGTAGGATAGTTCCCCAACATGTGGACCAACATGGTTTTACATCATCATATGACCTAAACAAACACAAAACAAGAGAGAGCTACGCCGGGCTACCCCTGTCAGAGGAACGTCTAGGGGGGTAGACGATCCGAGTGTGCACAGATCAGGGTTTCGCCGGAGGAAGACCACGAGAACATCGAAAACAGATGAAAACTTGCATGTGTCCCTAGCATAAGTGTGTGAGTGTGGTGCAAGGTTGGTATAGGTGCTTGCATGTGCCCCCCCCCCCCCCCCCCCCCGCATGCATGCGCTCTAACCTAGAAGCAAAGGTTCTGGACCTGTATAAGGGGGAATCTCCCCGTTCTGGTGAAACCGGGTAGGATAGTGCCCCAACTTGTGAACCAACATAGTTTTACATCATCCTATGACCTAATCAAACACAAAAAAAAGAGAGCTACTCTAGGCTACCCCTGTCAGACGAACGTCTAGGGGGGTAGACGATCCGAGGGTGCACAGATCAGGGTTTCGCCGGAGGAAGACCACGAGAACGTCAGAAACAGATGAAAACTGGCATGTGTCCCTAGCATATATGTGTGAGTGTGGTGCAAGGTTGGTATAGGTGCTTGCATGTGTCCCCCCCTCCCCCGTATGCATGCGCTCTAACCTAGAAGCGAAGGTTGTGGACCCGTATAAGGGGGAATCTCCCTGTTCCGGTGAAACCGGGTAGGGTAGTGCCCCAACTTGTGAACCAACATAGTTTTACATCAGCCTATGACCTAATCAAACACAAAAAAAAAGAGAGCTACGCAAGGCTACCCCTGTCAGACGAACGTCTAGGGGGGTAGACGATCCGAGGGTGCACAGATCAGGGTTTCGCTGGAGGAAGACCACGAGAACGTCAGAAACAGATGAAAACTGGCATGTGTCCCTAGCATATATGTGTGAGTGTGGTGCAAGGTTGGTATAGGTGCTTGCATGTGTCCCCCCTCCCCCGCATGCATGCGCTCTAACCTAGAAGCGAAGGTTCTGGACCCATATAAGGGGGAATCTCCCTGTTCCGGTGAAACCGGGTAGGATAGTGCCCCAACTTGTGAACCAACATAGTTTTACATCATCCTATGACCTAATAAAACACAAAACAAGAGAGAGCTATGCCGGGCTACCCCTGTCAGAAGAACGTCTAGGGGGGTAGACGATCTGAGTGTGCACAAATTAGGGTTTTGCTAGAGGAAGACCACGAGAATGTCGGAATCAGATGAAAACTTGCATGTGTCCCAAGCATATCTCTGTGAGTGTGGTGAAATGTTGGTATAGGTTCTTGCATGTGTCCCCCCTTGCATGCATGCGCTCTAACCTAGAAGCGAAGGTTCTGGACCTGTATAAGGGGGAATCTCTCCGTTTAGGTGAAACCGGGTAGGATAGTGCCCCAACTTGTGAACCAACATAGTTTTACATCATCCTATGACCTAATCAAACACAAAACAAGAGAGATCTATGCCGGGCTAACCCTGTCAGAAGAACGTCTAGGGGGTAGATGATCTGAGTGTGCACAGATCAGGGTTTCGCTGGAGGAAGACCACGAGAATGTCGGAAACAGATGAAAACTTGCATGTGTCCCTAGCATATGTGTGTCAGTGTAGTGCAAGGTTGGTATAGGTGCTTGCATGTGTCCCCCCCCCCCCCCCGCATGCATGCGCTCTAACCTAGAAGCGAAGGTTCTGGACCCATATAAGGGGGAATCTCCCTGTTCCCGTGAAACCGGGTAGAATAGTGCCCCAACTTGTGAACCAACATAGTTTTACATCATCCTATGACCTAATCAAACACAAAACAAGAGAGAGCTACGCCGGGCTACCCCTGTCAGAGGAACGTCTAGGGGGGTAGACGATCCGAGTGTGCACAGATCAGGGTTTCGCCGGAGGAAGACCACGAGAACATCGAAAACAGATGAAAACTTGCATGTGTCCCTAGCATAAGTGTGTGAGTGTGGTGCAAGGTTGGTATAGGTGCTTGCATGTGCCCCCCCCCCCCCCCCCGCATGCATGCGCTCTAACCTAGAAGCAAAGGTTCTGGACCTGTATAAGGGGGAATCTCCCCGTTCTGGTGAAACCGGGTAGGATAGTGCCCCAACTTGTGAACCAACATAGTTTTACATCATCCTATGACCTAATCAAACACAAAAAAAAGAGAGCTACTCTAGGCTACCCCTGTCAGACGAACGTCTAGGGGGGTAGACGATCCGAGGGTGCACAGATCAGGGTTTCGCCGGAGGAAGACCACGAGAACGTCAGAAACAGATGAAAACTGGCATGTGTCCCTAGCATATATGTGTGAGTGTGGTGCAAGGTTGGTATAGGTGCTTGCATGTGTCCCCCCCCCTCCCCCGTATGCATGCGCTCTAACCTAGAAGCGAAGGTTGTGGACCCGTATAAGGGGGAATCTCCCTGTTCCGGTGAAACCGGGTAGGGTAGTGCCCCAACTTGTGAACCAACATAGTTTTACATCAGCCTATGACCTAATCAAACACAAAAAAAAAGAGAGCTACGCAAGGCTACCCCTGTCAGACGAACGTCTAGGGGGGTAGACGATCCGAGGGTGCACAGATCAGTGTTTCGCTGGAGGAAGACCACGAGAACGTCAGAAACAGATGAAAACTGGCATGTGTCCCTAGCATATATGTGTGAGTGTGGTGCAAGGTTGGTATAGGTGCTTGCATGTGTCCCCCCTCCCCCGCATGCATGCGCTCTAACCTAGAAGCGAAGGTTCTGGACCCATATAAGGGGGAATCTCCCTGTTCCGGTGAAACCGGGTAGGATAGTGCCCCAACTTGTGAACCAACATAGTTTTACATCATCCTTTGACCTAATAAAACACAAAACAAGAGAGAGCTATGCCGGGCTACCCCTGTCAGAAGAACGTCTAGGGGGGTAGACGATCTGAGTGTGCACAAATTAGGGTTTTGCTGGAGGAAGACCACGAGAATGTCGGAATCAGATGAAAACTTGCATGTGTCCCAAGCATATCTCTGTGAGTGTGGTGAAATGTTGGTATAGGTTCTTGCATGTGTCCCCCCTTGCATGCATGCGCTCTAACCTAGAAGCGAAGGTTCTGGACCTGTATAAGGGGGAATCTCTCCGTTTAGGTGAAACCGGGTAGGATAGTGCCCCAACTTGTGAACCAACATAGTTTTACATCATCCTATGACCTAATCAAACACAAAACAAGAGAGATCTATGCCGGGCTAACCCTGTCAGAAGAACGTCTAGGGGGTAGATGATCTGAGTGTGCACAGATCAGGGTTTCGCTGGAGGAAGACCACGAGAATGTCGGAAACAGATGAAAACTTGCATGTGTCCCTAGCATATGTGTGTCAGTGTAGTGCAAGGTTGGTATAGGTGCTTGCATGTGTCCCCCCCCCCGCATGCATGCGCTCTAACCTAGAAGCGAAGGTTCTGGACCCATATAAGGGGGAATCTCCCTGTTCCCGTGAAACCGGGTAGAATAGTGCCCCAACTTGTGAACCAACATAGTTTTACATCATCCTATGACCTAATCAAACACAAAACAAGAGAGAGCTACGCCAGGCTACCCCTGTCAGAGGAACGTCTAGGGGGGTAGACGATCCGAGGGTGCACAGATCAGGGTTTAGCCGGAGGAAGACCACGAGAACGTCGGAATCAGATGAAAATTTGCATGTGTACCTAGCATATGTGTGTGAGTGTGGTGCAAGGTTGGTATAGGTGCTTGCATGTGCCCCCCCCCCCCCCCCGCATGCATGCGCTCTAACCTAGAAGCGAAGGTTCTGGACGTGTATAAGGGGGAATCTCCCCGTTCTGGTGAAACCGGGTAGGATAGTGCCCCAACTTGTGAACCAACATAGTTTTACATCATCCTATGACCTAATCAAACACAAAACAAGAGAGAGCTACACCGGTCTACCCTTGTCAGCAGAATGTTTAGGGGGGTAGACGATCTGAGTGTGAACAGATCAGGGTTTCGCCGGAGCAAGACCACGAGAACGTCAGAATCAGATGAAAATTTGCATGTGTACCTGGCATATGTGTGTGAGTGTGGTGCAAGGTTGGTATAGGTGATTGCTTGTGTCTCCCCATCGCATACATGCGCTCTAACCTAGAAGCGAAGGTTGTGGACCCGTATAAGGGGAATCTCCCTGTTCCGGTGAAACCGGGTAGGATAGTGCCCCAACTTGTGAACCAACATAGTTTTACGTCATCCTATGACCTAATCAAACACAAAAAAAGAGAGAGCTACGCCGGGCTACCCCTGTCAGAAGAACGTCTAGGGCGGTAGACGATCTGAGTGTGCACAAATCAGGGTTTCGCTGGAGGAAGACCACGAGAACGTCGGAATCAGATGAAAACTTGCATGTGTCCCTAGCATATCTCTATGAGTGCGGTGAAATGTTGGTATAGGTTCTTGCATGTGTCCCCCCTTGCATGCATGCGCTCTAACCTAGAAGCGAAGGTTCTGGACCTGTATAAGGGGGAATCTCTCCGTTTAGGTGAAACCGGGTAGGATAGTGCCCCAACTTGTGAACCAACATAGTTTTACATCATCCTATGACCTAATCAAACACAAAACAAGAGAGAGCTACGCCGGGCTACCCCTGTTAGAAGAACGTCTAGGGGGTAGATGATCTGAGTGTGCACAGATCAGGGTTTCGCTGGAGGAAGACCACGAGAACGTCGGAAACAGATGAAAACTTGCATGTGTCACTAGCATATGTGTGTCAGTGTAGTGCAAGGTTGGTATAGGTGCTTGCATGTGTCCCCCCCCCCCCCCCCCCGCATGCATGCGCTCTAACCTAGAAGCGAAGGTTCTGGACCCGTATAAGGGGGAATCTCCCTGTTCCCGTGAAACCGGGTAGAATAGTGCCCCAACTTGTGAACCAACATAGTTTTACATCATCCTATGACCTAATCAAACACAAAACAAGAGAGAGCTACGTTGGGCTACCCCTGTCAAAAGAACGTCTAGGGGGTAGACGATCTGAGTGTGCACAGATCAGGGTTTCGCCGAAGGAATACCACGAGAACGTCGGAATCAGATGAAAACTTGCATGTGTCCCTAGTATATGTGTGTGAGTGTGGTGAAAGGTTGGTATAGGTGATTGCTTGTGTCTCCCCCTCGCATGCATGCGCTCTAACCTAGAAGCGAAGGTTGTGGACCCGTATAAGGGGGAATCTCCCTGTTCCGGTGAAACCGGGTAGGACAGTGCCCCAACTTGTGAAACAACATAGTTTTACATCATCCTATGACCTAATCAAACACAAAAAAAGAGAGAGCTACGCCAGCCTACCCCTGTCAGAGGAACGTCTAGGGGGGTAGACGATCCGAGGGTGCATAGATCAGGGTTTAGCCGGAGGAAGACCACGAGAACGTCGGAATCAGATGAAAATTTGCATGTGTACCTAGCATATGTGTGTGAGTGTGGTGCAAGGTTGGTATAGGTGATTGCTTGTGTCTCCCCCTCGCATGCATGCGCTCTAACCTAGAAGCGAAGGTTGTGGACACGTATAAGGGGGAATCTCCCTGTTCCGGTGAAACCGGGTAGGATAGTGCCCCAACTTGTGAACCAACATAGTTTTACTTCATCCTATGACCTAATCAAACACAAAAAAAGAGAGAGCTACGCTAGGCTACCCCTGTCAGACGAACGTCTAGGGGGGTAGACGATCCGAGGGTGCACAGATCAGGGTTTCGCCGGAGGAAGACCACGAGAACGTCAGAAACAGATGAAAACTGGCATGTGTCCCTAGCATATATGTGTGAGTGTGGTGCAAGGTTGGTATAGGTGCTTGCATGTGTCCCCCCCTCCCCCGCATGCATGCGCTCTAACCTAGAAGTGAAGGTTCTGGACCCGTATAAGGGGGAATCTCCCCGTTCCGGTGAAACCGGGTAGGATAGTGCCCCAACTTGTGAACCAAGATAGTTTTACATCAGCCTATGACCTAATCAAACACAAAACAAGAGAGAGCTACGCTGGGCTACCCCTGTCAGAAGAACGTCTAGGGGGGTAGACGATCTGAGTGTGCACAGATCAGGGTTTCGCCGGAGGAAGACCACAAGAACGTCAGAATCAGATGAAAACTTGCATGTGTCCCTAGCATATGTGTGTGAGTGTGGTGAAAGGTTGGTAGGTCCCATGTGGAAGTCCTAAGTGTGACCCCCTTTGTAGACATGCGTTAACAATTAGTAAAATCCTGGATATATACGTGGAAACTCCCGCCATGGGGCAACCAGAGCCTATTTTATGGCAAAATCTACCCAAACTTTGCTTTCCATGTACATATGTCCTAAACAAAACCAAAACAAAAATAAATCTCCACTAGGCTACCCTCATACGGAGAAAGCTATAGGGGTAGACCACCGGTTCTCCAGGAGTTATAGCACTTGGAAAATCTGTGAGATCATCTTATCTATACTTAAGTTGCAAAGATTGAATTATAAAATTCCATCATAGCATATAAATACATCTCACAAGATGTCCATTAGACTCTTGAACAGAGATCCTGGTTCTGTCAACCCTCCTGAGGAGAGGACGATAGTTTCTCTTGTAGATATAGCATGTACCAGCTCTTCATAAGGATTGAGACCATGGAAGTATGAACTTTGCACTTGACCATAAGATTCTAGAGTAAGTTGAACTTCAAGACCTAAACAAACAAAAAACAAGAGAGAGCTACGCCGGGCTACCCCTGTCGGAGGAACGTCTAGGGGTAGACGATCCGAGTGTGCATAGAACAGGGTTTCGCCGGAGGAAGATCACGAGAACATCAGAATCAGATGAAAACTTGCATGTGTCCCTAGAATATGTGTGTGAGTGTGGTGAAAGGTTGGTATAGGTCCTTGCATGTGTCCCCCATCGCATGCATGCGCACTAACCTAGAAGCGAAGGTTCTGGACCTGTATAAGGCGGAATCTCCTTGTTTAGGTGAAACCGGGTAGGATAGTGCCCCAACTTGTGAACCAACATGGTTTTACATCATCTATGACCTAAACAAACACAAAACAAGAGAGAGCTACGCCGGTCTACCCCTGTCAGAGGAACGTCTAGGGGGTAGACGATCCGGGTTTCGCCGGAGGAAGACCACGAGAACGTCGGAAACAGATGAAAACTTGCATGTATCCCTAGAATATGTGTGTGAGTGTGGTGCAAGGTTTGTATAGGTGCTTGCATGTGTCCCCCCTCACATGCATGCGCTCTAACCTAGAAGCGAAGGTTCTGGACCCGTATAAGGGGGAATCTCCCTGTTTCGGTGAAACCGGGTAGGATAGTGCCCCAACTTGTGAACCAACATGGTTTTACATCATCTATGACCTAATCAAACACAAAACAAGAGAGAGCTACGCCGGGCTACCCCTATCAGAAGAACGTCTAGGGGGTAGACGATCTGAGTGTGCACATATTAGGGTTTCGCCGGAGGAAGAGCACGAAAACGTCATAATCATATGAAAACTTGCATGTGTCCCTAGCATATGTGTGTGAGTGTGGTGAAAGGTTGGTATAGGTGCTTGCATGTGAACCCCCCTCGCATGCATGCGCTCTAACCTAGAAGCAAAGGTTTTGGACCTGTATAAGGGGGAATCTCCCCGTTTAGGTGAAACCGGGTAGGATAGTTCCCCAACTTGTGAACCAACATGGTTTTACATCATCCTATGACATAAAGAAACACAAAACAAGAGAGCTACGCCGGGCTACCCCTGTCAGAGGAACGTCTAGGGGGTAGACAATCCGAGTGTGCACAGATCAGGGTTTCGCCGGAGGAAGACCACGAGAACGTCGGAAACAGATGAAAACTTGCATGTGTACCTAGCATATGTGTGTGAGTGTGGTGCAAGGTTGGTAGGTGCTTGCATGTGTCCTAAACAAAACCAAAACAAAAAGAAAAGTCCACTGGGCTACCCTCGTACGGAGGAGCTATAGGGTAGCGCACGTCTAGGGTTTGCTTGGAAAACGAGCACAAGACGGAATGTAAAATTATATAGTAATAATATATTATAGTTTTTTCTATAATAGTAGACACCAAATAATATATTATAATTTTTTATATTAGTAGACACCAAATAAAGTATCTTGTATAATTTTTTATTAATAAATAAATAAAAAACCTGGGTACGCCGACGGCTGCCCTCGGCGTATGCCTGGCCGTCGGCGTAGAGGTACACAGGAAAAAAACCTAGCTACACCGACGGCTGCCCTCGGCGTATGCCTGGCCATCGGTGTAGCCTGATCCATTTTGTCTCCTCGCGGCCCACCCTGAGCCACTCATCACACCCTTCGCCTAGCTACCAGTCGACCCCGCCTCCTCCCCGAGCCCGCCCCCGACCCCGCCGCACCAGCCGCCAACGGCCGCCTCTCGCCGTGCCCGCCTCCTCCTCCCCTCTCCCCCATCCCCGACCCTCGACCCCGCCTCCTCCTCCCCCATCCCCTCCACACCAGCACAAGCTCCCCGAGACCGACCCCGCCCTCCTCCTCCCCGCCAAGCCTCCCTCCTCCCTGAGCGCCGCCGCCTCCCTTCCCCTCCCCAAGCGCCGCCAGCAGCCTCCTCCCAGTGCCGCGCCTCCCCCAGCCGACCCGACCCCGTCGCCAGATCCCTCACCCGCCGCCTCCAGATCCCTCCCCCGCCGCCACCTGCCTCGCTGAGCGACAGTGCCTGCCTCCCGTACCCAGAACCGCCTCCCCAAGCTTGGCTCCACCGCCCCGAGCTCGCCTTCGCCCCGCAGGTACCTCGTCCACTCCCCTCTTCCTCTCATCCTCTCACAGTGACCTAGCAAATAGAAATAAAATTGTTTAGAATTGGTAGAAACAGAAATAGAAATAAAATTGGTAGAAATAGAAATAAAGTGAAATGAGCATGTGAGAAATAAAATGAACATGTGAGAAGTATGTAGTGGTGGATTTAGGTTTTTAAAATCTATTGGTACAAATAGAAATAAAATTGTTTAGAAATAGAATTGGTAGAAATAGGACTAGAAACGGTATGTGAGAAGTAGAATATTTTTTGAATGAGCCTAATTATACATGTTGTGACTAAGGTGTTCTCTTTATGTCAATGTACAGACTTTGTAGTGTTTCGGGAGTGACCATCCTTGGTGGACTGAATGTTGTTGCGGGAGATGGTGTAGGTGACACCTCGATCCCGTCTCCGAGTTCCGTCGCCGACCTCGACACTCGGTTGATCAACTACTTCCTCTACCGCCGAGGGTGAGAATATGTTCGCCTCTCTTGTACCTAGGTTTATTTTTGTGTCTATATCACCAAGTCTGTCGCGTCACCTAGGCGTCATCCCGACCCTAAGCATTACACGACTTAATATGCATTAGTGGTCTCGCATATTTTGAACTGTAATGCTTACGGCTTTTATCGGGCAGTTGGTGGATTCGTAGTTGGGTATGGTTCTCCCTGGCTCTACCTCGATTCGAGACAGGATTTCGGTGGCGCCTCCTTGTTGTTCTCCAGATGCACATCCTCTTGGCTTTTGTCGAGACATGTATCGGGAGAGCAGCGGGGAGGTGCTGCCGAAATTCTGCTCGAATCGGGGTAGAACCAGGGAGAACTTACCCAATCTACGAATCCGGCGGCTGGTTAGGACCCTCTTTTCCTATTAGACATGTAGGTTGATGAATGCATAAAAATATGAAGCATTTAGTCTCCGATTTTATATTAAATGTTATATTTGTTGTTTGTCTCCCAACAAAGCAGAAGAGGATGGCTGATAATGGGTGGATGTACAGTGGTCGCATTAGTGCGACTAATAAAATAGACGATTGGGTACGGAACACTCATTTGTTAGTGAATGATTTAGCGCGTGGTTCGAAGGCAATGGTTCGGGCACTTTGTCCATACGCTCATTGCACTAAGCATCATCGTCAGGGAAAGGATGACATGTATAAACATCTTCTGCAATATGGGTACATGTCTAACTATGTCACGAGAACGTCGAAATCAGATGAAAACTTACATGTGTCCCTAGTATATGTGTGTGAGTGTGGTGAAAGGTTGGTATAGGTGATTGCTTGTGTCTCCCCCTCGCATGCATGCGCTCTAACCTAGAAGCAAAGGTTGTGGACCCGTATAAGGGGGAATCTCCCTGTTCCGGTGAAACCGGGTAGGATAGTGCCCCAACTTGTGAACCAACATAGTTTTACATCATCCTATGACCTAATCAAACACAAAACAAGAGAGAGCTATGCCAGGCTACCCCTGTCAGAGGAACGTCTAGGGGGTAGACGATCCGAGGGTGCACAGATCAGGGTTTAGCCGGAGGAAGACCACGAGAACGTCGGAATCAGATGAAAATTTGCATGTGTACCTAGCATATGTGTGTGAGTGTGGTGCAAGGTTGGTATAGGTGATTGCTTGTGTCTCACCCTCGCATGCATGCTCTCTAACCTAGAAGCGAAGGTTGTGGACCCGTATAAGGGGGAATCTCCCTGTTCCGGTGAAACCGGGTAGGATAGTGCCCCAACTTGTGAACCAACATAGTTTTACATCATCCTATGACCTAATCAAACACAAAAAAAGAGAGAGCTACGCTAGTCTACCCCTGTCAGACGAACGTCTAGGGGGGTAGACGATCCGAGGGTGCACAGATCAGGGTTTCGCTGGAGGAAGACCACGAGAACGTCAGAAACAGATGAAAACTGGCATGTGTCCCTAGCATATATGTGTGAGTGTGGTGCAAGGTTGGTATAGGTGATTGCTTGTGTCTCCCCATCGCATACATGCGCTCTAACCTAGAAGCGAAGGTTGTGGACCCGTATAAGGGGAATCTCCCTGTTCCGGTGAAACCGGGTAGGATAGTGCCCCAACTTGTGAACCAACATAGTTTTACATCATCCTATGACCTAATAAAACACAAAAAAAGAGAGAGCTACGCCGGGCTACCCCTGTCAGAAGAACGTCTAGGGCGGTAGACGATCTGAGTGTGCACAAATCAGGGTTTCGCTGGAGGAAGACCACGAGAACGTCGGAATCAGATGAAAACTTGCATGTGTCCCTAGCATATCTCTGTGAGTGCGGTGAAATGTTGGTATAGGTTCTTGCATGTGTCCCCCCTTGCATGCATGCGCTCTAACCTAGAAGCGAAGGTTCTGGACCTGTATAAGGGGGAATCTCTCCGTTTAGGTGAAACCAGGTAGGATAGTGCCCCAACTTGTGAACCAACATAGTTTTACATCATCCTATGACCTAATCAAACACAAAACAAGAGAGAGCTACGCCGGGCTACCCCTGTTAGAAGAACGTCTAGGGGGTAGATGATCTGAGTGTGCACAGATCAGGGTTTCGCTGGAGGAAGACCACGAGAACGTCGGAAACAGATGAAAACTTGCATGTGTCCCTAGCATATGTGTGTCAGTGTAGTGCAAGGTTGGTATAGGTGCTTGCATGTGTCCCCCCCCCCCGCATGCATGCGCTCTAACCTAGAAGCGAAGGTTCTGGACCCGTATAAGGGGGAATCTCCCTGTTCCCGTGAAACCGGGTAGAATAGTGCCCCAACTTGTGAACCAACATAGTTTTACATCATCCTATGACCTAATCAAACACAAAACAAGAGAGAGCTACGTTGGGCTACCCCTGTCAAAAGAACGTCTAGGGTAGACGATCTGAGTGTGCACAGATCAGGGTTTCGCCGAAGGAATACCACGAGAACGTCGGAATCAGATGAAAACTTGCATGTGTCCCTAGTATATGTGTGTGAGTGTGGTGAAAGGTTGGTATAGGTGATTGCTTGTGTCTCCCCCTCGCATGCATGCGCTCTAACCTAGAAGCGAAGGTTGTGGACCCGTATAAGGGGGAATCTCCCTGTTCCGGTGAAACCGGGTAGGACAGTGCCCCAACTTGTGAAACAACATAGTTTTACATCATCCTATGACCTAATCAAACACAAAAAAAGAGAGAGCTACGCCAGCCTACCCCTGTCAGAGGAACGTCTAGGGGGGTAGACGATCCGAGGGTGCATAGATCAGGGTTTAGCCGGAGGAAGACCACGAGAACGTCGGAATCAGATGAAAATTTGCATGTGTACCTAGCATATGTGTGTGAGTGTGGTGCAAGGTTGGTATAGGTGATTGCTTGTGTCTCCCCCTCGCATGCATGCGCTCTAACCTAGAAGCGAAGGTTGTGGACACGTATAAGGGGGAATCTCCCTGTTCCGGTGAAACCGGGTAGGATAGTGCTCCAACTTGTGAACCAACATAGTTTTACATCATCCTATGACCTAATCAAACACAAAAAAAGAGAGAGCTACGCTAGGCTACCCCTGTCAGACGAACGTCTAGGGGGGTAGACGATCCGAGGGTGCACAGATCAGGGTTTCGCCGGAGGAAGACCACGAGAACGTCAGAAACAGATGAAAACTGGCATGTGTCCCTAGCATATATGTGTGAGTGTGGTGCAAGGTTGGTATAGGTGCTTGCATGTGTCCCCCCCCCTCCCCCGCATGCATGCGCTCTAACCTAGAAGTGAAGGTTTTGGACCCGTATAAGGGGGAATCTCCCCGTTCCGGTGAAACCGGGTAGGATAGTGCCCCAACTTGTGAACCAAGATAGTTTTACATCAGCCTATGACCTAATCAAACACAAAACAAGAGAGAGCTACGCTGGGCTACCCCTGTCAGAAGAACGTCTAGGGGGGTAGACGATCTGAGTGTGCACAGATCAGGGTTTCGCCGGAGGAAGACCACAAGAACGTCAGAATCAGATGAAAACTTGCATGTGTCCCTAGCATATGTGTGTGAGTGTGGTGAAAGGTTGGTAGGTCCCATGTGGAAGTCCTAAGTGTGACCCCCTTTGTAGACATGCGTTAACAATTAGTAAAATCCTGGATATATACGTGGAAACTCCCGCCATGGGGCAACCAGAGCCTATTTTATGGCAAAGTCTGCCCAAACTTTGCTTTCCATGTACATATGTCCTAAACAAAACCAAAACAAAAATAAATCTCCACTAGGCTACCCTCATACGGAGAAAGCTATAGGGGTAGACCACCGGTTCTCCAGGAGTTATAGCACTTGGAAAATCTGTGAGATCATCTTATCTATACTTAAGTTGCAAAGATTGAATTATAAAATTCCATCATAGCATATAAATACATATCGCAAGATGTCCATTAGACTCTTGGACAGAGATCCTGGTTCTGTCAACCCTCCTGAGGAGAGGACGATAGTTTCTCTTGTAGATATAGCATGTACCAGCTCTTCATAAGGATTGAGACCATGGAAGTATGAACTTTGCACTTGACCATAAGATTCTAGAGGAAGTTGAACTTCAAGACCTAAACAAACAGAAAACAAGAGAGAGCTACGCCGGGCTACCCCTGTCAGAGGAACGTCTAGGGGGTAGACGATCCGACTGTGCATAGAACAGGGTTTCGCCGGAGGAAGATCACGAGAACATCAGAATCAGATGAAAACTTGCATGTGTCCCTAGAATATGTGTGTGAGTGTGGTGAAAGGTTGGTATAGGTCCTTGCATGTGTCCCCCATCGCATGCATGCGCACTAACCTAGAAGCGAAGGTTCTGGACCTGTATAAGGGGGAATCTCCTTGTTTAGGTGAAACCGGGTAGGATAGTGCCCCAACTTGTGAACCAACATGGTTTTACATCATCTATGACCTAAACAAACACAAAACAAGAGAGAGCTACGCCGGTCTACCCCTGTCAGAGGAACGTCTAGGGGGTAGACGATCCGGGTTTCGCCGGAGGAAGACCACGAGAACGTCGGAAACAGATGAAAACTTGCATGTATCCCTAGAATATGTGTGTGAGTGTGGTGCAAGGTTTGTATAGGTGCTTGCATGTGTCCCCCCTCACATGCATGCGCTCTAACCTAGAAGCGAAGGTTCTGGACCCGTATAAGGGGGAATCTCCCTGTTCCGGTGAAACCGGGTAGGATAGTGCCCCAACTTGTGAACCAACATGGTTTTACATCATCTATGACCTAATCAAACACAAAACAAGAGAGAGCTACGCCGGGCTACCCCTATCAGAAGAACGTCTAGGGGGTAGACGATCTGAGTGTGCACATATTAGGGTTTCGCCGGAGGAAGAGCACGAAAACGTCATAATCATATGAAAACTTGCATGTGTCCCTAGCATATGTGTGTGAGTGTGGTGAAAGGTTGGTATAGGTGCTTGCATGTGAACCCCCCTCGCATGCATGCGCTCTAACCTAGAAGCAAAGGTTTTGGACCTGTATAAGGGGGAATCTCCCCGTTTAGGTGAAACCGGGTAGGATAGTTCCCCAACTTGTGAACCAACATGGTTTTACATCATCCTATGACCTAAAGAAACACAAAACAAGAGAGCTACGCCGGGCTACCCCTGTCAGAGGAACGTCTAGGGGGTAGACAATCCGAGTGTGCACAGATCAGGGTTTCGCCGGAGGAAGACCACGAGAACGTCGGAAACAGATGAAAACTTGCATGTGTACCTAGCATATGTGTGTGAGTGTGGTGCAAGGTTGGTAGGTGCTTGCATGTGTCCTAAACAAAACCAAAACAAAAAGAAAAGTCCACTGGGCTACCCTCGTACGGAGGAGCTATAGGGTAGCGCACGTCTAGGGTTTGCTTGGAAAACGAGCACAAGACGGAATAAAAAATTATATAGTAATAATATATTATAGTTTTTTCTATAATAGTAGACACCAAATAATATATTATAATTTTTTATATTAGTAGACACCAAATAAAGTATCTTGTATAATTTTTTATTAATAAATAAATAAAAAACCTGGGTACGCCGACGGCTGCCCTCGGCGTATGCCTGGCCGTCGGCGTAGAGGTACACAGGAAAAAAACCTAGCTACACCGACGGCTGCCCTCGGCGTATGCCTGGCCATCGGTGTAGCCTGATCCATTTTGTCTCCTCGCGGCCCACCCTGAGCCACTCATCACACCCTTCGCCTAGCTACCAGTCGACCCCGCCTCCTCCCCGAGCCCGCCCCCGACCCCGCCGCACCAGCCGCCAACGGCCGCCTCTCGCCGTGCCCGCCTCCTCCTCCCCTCTCCCCCATCCCCGACCCTCGACCCCGCCTCCTCCTCCCCCATCCCCTCCACACCAGCACAAGCTCCCCGAGACTGACCCCGCCCTCCTCCTCCCCGCCAAGCCTCCCTCCTCCCTGAGCGCCGCCGCCTCCCTTCCCCTCCCCAAGCGCCACCAGCAGCCTCCTCCCAGTGCCGCGCCTCCCCCAGCCGACCCGACCCCGTCGCCAGATCCCTCACCCGCCGCCTCCAGATCCCTCCCCCGCCGCCACCTGCCTCGCTGAGCGACAGTGCCTGCCTCCCGTACCCAGAACCGCCTCCCCAAGCTCGGCTCCACCGCCCCGAGCTCGCCTTCGCCCCGCAGGTACCTCGTCCACTCCCCTCTTCCTCTCATCCTCTCACAGTGACCTAGCAAATAGAAATAAAATTGTTTAGAATTGGTAGAAACAGAAATAGAAATAAAATTGGTAGAAATAGAAATAAAGTGAAATGAGCATGTGAGAAATAAAATGAACATGTGAGAAGTATGTAGTGGTGGATTTAGGTTTTTAAAATCTATTGGTACAAATAGAAATAAAATTGTTTAGAAATAGAATTGGTAGAAATAGGACTAGAAACGGTATGTGAGAAGTAGAATATTTTTTGAATGAGCCTAATTATACATGTTGTGACTAAGGTGTTCTCTTTATGTCAATGTACAGACTTTGTAGTGTTTCGGGAGTGACCATCCTTGGTGGACTGAATGTTGTTGCGGGAGATGGTGTAGGTGACACCTCGATCCCGTCTCCGAGTTCCGTCGCCGACCTCGACACTCGGTTGATCAACTACTTCCTCTACCGCCGAGGGTGAGAATATGTTCGCCTCTCTTGTACCTAGGTTTATTTTTGTGTCTATATCACCAAGTCTGTCGCGTCACCTAGGCGTCATCCCGACCCTAAGCATTACACGACTTAATATGCATTAGTGGTCTCGCATATTTTGAACTGTAATGCTTACGGCTTTTATCGGGCAGTTGGCGGATTCGTAGTTGGGTATGGTTCTCCCTGGCTCTACCTCGATTCGAGACAGGATTTCGGTGGCGCCTCCTTGTTGTTCTCCAGATGCACATCCTCTTGGCTTTTGTCGAGACATGTATCGGGAGAGCAGCGGGGAGGTGCTGCCGAAATTCTTCTCGAATCGGGGTAGAACCAGGGAGAACTTACCCAATCTATGAATCCGGCGGCTGGTTAGGACCCTCTTTTCCTATTAGACATGTAGGTTGATGAATGCATAAAAATATGAAGCATTTAGTCTCCGATTTTATATTAAATGTTATATTTGTTGTTTGTCTCCCAACAAAGCAGAAGAGGATGGCTGATAATGGGTGGATGTACAGTGGTCGCATTAGTGCGACTAATAAAATAGACGATTAGGTACGGAACACTCATTTGTTAGTGAATGATTTAGCGCGTGGTTCGAAGGCAATGGTTCGGGCACTTTGTCCATACGCTCATTGCACTAAGCATCATCGTCAGGGAAAGGATGACATGTATAAACATCTTCTGCAATATGGGTACATGTCTAACTATGTCACGAGAACGTCGAAATCAGATGAAAACTTACATGTGTCCCTAGTATATGTGTGTGAGTGTGGTGAAAGGTTGGTATAGGTGATTGCTTGTGTCTCCCCCTCGCATGCATGCGCTCTAACCTAGAAGCAAAGGTTGTGGACCCGTATAAGGGGGAATCTCCCTGTTCCGGTGAAACCGGGTAGGATAGTGCCCCAACTTGTGAACCAACATAGTTTTACATCATCCTATGACCTAATCAAACACAAAACAAGAGAGAGCTATGCCAGGCTACCCCTGTCAGAGGAACGTCTAGGGGGGTAGACGATCCGAGGGTGCACAGATCGGGGTTTAGCCGGAGGAAGACCACGAGAACGTCGGAATCAGATGAAAATTTGCATGTGTACCTAGCATATGTGTGTGAGTGTGGTGCAAGGTTGGTATAGGTGATTGCTTGTGTCTCCCCCTCGCATGCATGCGCTCTAACCTAGAAGCGAAGGTTGTGGACCCGTATAAGGGGGAATCTCCCTGTTCCGGTGAAACCGGGTAGGATAGTGCCCCAACTTGTGAACCAACATAGTTTTACATCATCCTATGACCTAATCAAACACAAAAAAAGAGAGAGCTACGCTAGTCTACCCCTGTCAGACGAACGTCTAGGGGGGTAGACGATCTGAGGGTGCACAGATCAGGGTTTCGCTAGAGGAAGACCACGAGAACGTCAGAAACAGATGAAAACTGGCATGTGTCCCTAGCATATATGTGTGAGTGTGGTGCAAGGTTGGTATAGGTGCTTGCATGTGTCCCCCCTCCCCCGCATGCATGCGCTCTAACCTAGAAGCGAAGGTTCTGGACCCATATAAGGGGGAATCTCCCTGTTCCGGTGAAACCGGGTAGGATAGTGCCCCAACTTGTGAACCAAGATAGTTTTACATCATCCTATGACCTAATCAAACACAAAACAAGAGAGAGCTATGCTGGGCTACCCCTGTCAGAAGAACGTCTAGGGGGGTAGACGATCTGAGTGTGCACAGATCAGGGTTTCGCCGGAGGAAGACCACAAGAACATCGGAATCAGATGAAAACTTGCATGTGTCCCTAGCATATGTGTGTGAGTGTGGTGAAAGGTTGGTAGGTCCCATGTGGAAGTCCTAAGTGTGACCCCCTTTGTAGACATGCGCTAACAATTAGTAAAATCCTAGATATATACGTGGAAACTCCCGCCATGGGGCAACCAGAGCCTATTTTATGGCAAAGTCTGCCCAAACATTGCTTTCCATGTACATATATCCTAAACAAAACCAAAACAAAAAGAAATCTCCACTTGGCTACCCTCGTACGGAGAAAGCTATAGGGGTAGACCACCGGTTCCCCAGGAGTTATAGCACTTGGAAAATCTGTGAGATCATCTTATCTATACTTAAGTTGCAAAGATTGAATTATAAAATTCCATCATAGCATATAACTACATCTCGCAAGATGTCCATTAGACTCTTGAACAGAGATCCTGGTTCTGTCAACCCTCCTGAGGAGAGGACGATAGTTTCTCTTGTAGATATAGCATGTACCAGCTCTTCATAAGGATTGAGACCATGGAAGTATGAACTTTGCACTTGACCATAAGCTTCTGGAGGAAGCTGAACTTCATGACCTAAACAAACAGAAAACAAGAGAGAGCTACGTCGGGCTACCCCTGTCAGAGGAACGTCTAGGGGGTAGACGATCCGAGTGTGCATAGAACAGGGTTTCGCCGGAGGAAGATCACGAGAACGTCGGAATCAGATGAAAACTTGCATGTGTCCCTAGCATATGTGTGTGAGTGTGGTGAAAGGTTGGTATAGGTCCTTGCATGTGTCCCCCATCGCATGCATGCGCACTAACATAGAAGCGAAGGTTCTGGACCTGTATAAGGGGGAATCTCCCTGTTCCGGTGAAACCGGATAGGATAGTGCCCCAACTTGTGAACCAACATGGTTTTACATCATCCTATGACCTAATAAAACACAAAACAAGAGAGAGCTACGTCGGGCTACCCCTGTTAGAAGAACGTCTAGGGGGGTAGACAATCTGAGTGTGCACAGATCAGGGTTTCTCCGGAGGAAGACCACGAGAACGTCGGAATCAGATGAAAACTTGCATGTGTCCCTAGCAAATGTGTGTAAGTGTGGTGCAAGGTTGGTATAGGTGCTTGCATGTGTCCCCCTCGCATGCGTGCTCTCTAACCTAGAAGCGAAGGTTCTGGACCCGTATAAGGCGGAATCTCCCTGTTCCGGTGAAACCGGGTAGGATAGTGCCCCAACTTGTGAATCAACATGGTTTTACATCACCCTATGACCTAATCAAACACAAAACAAGAGAGAGCTACGCCGGGCTACCCCTGTCAGAACAATGTCTAGGGGGGTATACGATCTGAGTGTGCACAGATCAGGGTTTTGCCGGAGGAAGACCACGAGAACGTCGAAATCAGATGAAAACTTGCAGGTGTCCCTAGCATATGTGTGTGAGTGTGGTGAAAGGTTGGTAGGTCCCATGTGGAAGTCCTAAGTGTGACCCCTTTTGTAGACATGCGTTAACACTTAGTAAAATCCTATATATATACGTGGAAACTCCCGACATGGGGCAATCAGAGCCTATTTTATGGCAAAGTCTGCCCAACCTTTGCTTTCCATGTACATATGTCCTAAACAAAACCAAAACAAAAAGAAATCTCCACTGGGGTACCCTCGTACGGAGAAAGCTATAGGGGTAGATCACCGGTTCTCTAGGAGTTATAGCACTTGGAAAATCTGTAAGATCATCTTATATCTACTTAAGTTGCAAAGATTGAATTATACAATTCCATCATAGCATATAACTACATCTCACAAGATGGCCATTAGTCTCTTGAACAGATATCCTGGTTCTGTCAACCCTCCTGAGGAGCGGACGATATTTTCTCCTGTAGATCTAGCATGTACCGGCTCTTCATAAGGATTGAGACCATGGAAGTATGAACTTTGCACTAGACCATAAGGTTCTGGAGGATGCTGAACTTCATGACCTAAACAAACACAAAACAAGAGAGAGCTACGTCAGGCTACCCCTGTTAGAGGAACGTCTTAGGGGTAGAGGATCCGAGTGTGCATAGATCAGGGTTTCGTCGGAGGAAGATCACGAGAACATCGGAATCATATGAAAACTTGCATGTGTACCTAGCATATGTGTGTGAGTGTGGTGAAAGGTTGTTATTGGTGCTTGCATGTGCCCCCCTCGCATGCATGCGCTCTAACCTAGAAGCGAAGTTTCTGGACCTGTATAAGGGTAATCTCCCTGTTTAGGTGAAACCGGGTAGGATAGTGCCCCAACTTGTGAACCAACATGGTTTTACATCATCCTATGACCTAAACAAACACAAAACAAGAGAGAGCTATGGCGGGCTACCCCTGTCAGAGGAACGTCTAGGGGGTAGACGATCCGAGTGTGCACAGATCAGGGTTTCGCTGGAGGAAGACCACGAGAATGTCGGAATCAGATGAAAACTTGCATGTCTCCCTAGCATATGTGTGTGAGTGTGTTGCAAGGTTGGTATAGGTGTTTGCATGTGTCACCCCTCGTATGCATGCTCTCTAACCTAGAAGCGAAGGTTCTGGACCCGTATAAGGGGGAATCTCCCTGTTCCGGTGAAACCGGGTAGGATAGTGCCCCAACTTGTGAACCAACATAGTTTTACATCATCCTATGACCTAAAAAAAACAAAACAAGAGAGAGCTACGTCGGGCTACCCCTGCCAGAGGAACGTCTAGGGGGTAGACGATCCGAGTGTGCACATATCAGGGTTTCGCTAGAGGAAGACCATGAGAACGTCGAAACATATGTCCTAAACAAAATCAAAACAAAAAGAAAAGTCCACTGGGCTACCCTCATACGGAGGAGCTATAGGGGTAGCCCACGTCTAGGGTTTGCTTGGAAAATAAGCACAAGACGAAATAAAAAAGTATATAGTAATAATATATTATAGTTTTTCTATAACAGTAGAAACCAAATAATATATTATAATTTTTTATATTAGTAGACACCAAATAAAGTATCTTGTATGATTTGTTATTAATAAATAAATAAAAAACCTGGGTATGCTTACGGCTGCCCTCGGCGTATGCCTGGCCGTCGGCGTAGAGGTACACAGGAAAAAAAACCTAGCTACGCCGACGGCTGCCCTCAGTGTATGCCTGGCCGTCGGCGTAGCATGATCCATTTTGTCTCCTCGCGGCCCACCTCGGGCCACTCATCCACCCTTCGCATAGCTACCAGCCGACCCCGCCTCCTCCCCGAGCCCGCCCTCGACCCCGCCGTACCAGCCGCCAACGGCTGCCTCTCGTCGTGCCCGCCTCCTCCTCCCCCTCCCCCATCCCCGACCCTCAACCCCGCCTCCTCCTCCACCATCCCCTCCACACCAGCACAAGCTCCCCGAGACCGACCCCGCCCTCCTCCTCCCCGCCGAGCATCCCTCCTCCTCGAGCGCCGCCGCCTCCCCTTCCCCTCCCCAAGCGCCGCCAGCAGCCTCCTCCCAGCGCCGCGCCTCCCCCAGCCGACCTCGACCCCGTCGCCAGATCCCTCACCCGCCGCCTCCAGATCCCTCCCCCTCCGCCACCTTCCTTGCTGAGCGATGGCGCCTGCCTCCCATGCCCAGCCCCGCCTTCCCAAGCTCGACTCCGCCGCCCCGAGCTCGCCTTCGCCCCGCAGGTACCTCGTCCACTCCCCTCTTCCTCTCATCCTCTCATAGTGACCTAGCAAATAGAAATAAAATTGTTTAGAATTGGTAGAAATAGAAATAGAAATAAAATTGGTAGAAATAGAAATAAAGTGAAATGAGCATGTGAGAAATAAAATGAACATGTGAGAAGTATGTAGTGGTGGATTTAGGTTTTTAAAATGTATTGGTATAAATAGAAATAAAATTGTTTAGAAATAGAATTGGTAGAAATAGGACTAGAAACGGTATGTGAGAAGTAGAATATTTTTTGAATGAGCCTAATTATACAAGTTGTGACTAAGGTGTTCTCTTTATGTCAATGTACAGACTTTGTAGTGTTTCGGGAGTGACCATCCTTGGTGGACTGACTGTTGTTGCGGGAGATGGTGTAGGTGACACCTCGATCCCGTCTCCGAGTTCCGTTGCCGACCTCGACACTCGGTTGATCGACTACTTCCTCTACCGCCGAGGGTGAGAATCTATTCGCCTCTCTTGTACCTAGGTTTATTTTTATGTCTAGATCACCAAGTCTGTCGCGTCACCTAGGCGTCATCCCGACCGTAAGCGTTACATGACTTAATATGCATTAGTGGTCTCGCATATTTTGAACCGTAACACTTACGACTTTTATCGGGCAGTCGGCAAATTCGTAGTTCGGTATGGTTCTCCCTGGCTCTACCTCGATTCGAGACAGGATTTCGGTGGCGCCTCCTTGTTGTTCTCCGGATGCACATCCTCTTGGCTTTTGTCGAGACGTGTATCAGGAGAGCATCGGGGAGGTGCTGCCGAAATTCTGCTCGGATCGGGGTAGAACCAGGGAGAACTTACCCAATCTACGAATTCGGCGGCTGGTTAGGACCCTTTTTTCCTATTAGACATGTAGGTTGATGAATGCGTAAAAATATGAAGCATTTAATCTCCTGTTTGATATTAAATGTTATATTTATTGTTTGTCTCCCAATAAAGCAGAAGAGGATGGCTGATAATGGGTGGATATACAGTGGCCGTATTAGTGCGACTAATAAAACAGACAACTGGGTACGGAACACTCATTTGTTAGTGAATGAGTTAGCGCGTGGTTCGAAGGCAATGGTTCAGGCACTTTTTCCCTGCGCTCATTGCACTAAGCGTCATCGTCAGGGAAAGGATGACATGTATAAACATCTTCTGCAATATGGGTACATGTCTAACTATGCCATCTCTCAGTGTCTAGCCGACAAGTGCCAGTACTCCGCCACCCGTTATCACTTTGAAGCTAATCTGAGAACATGTGGTAACATGTTGCCCGAAGGCGATTGTCTGCCTAAAACCTTTCACGAAACAAAGAAACTCATGAAGGACCTCAACATGGATTATGAAAAGATAGATTGCTGTCCAAAAGGTTGCCTTTTGTTTTGGAAACAGTTTGCGGGTGACAAGTACTACTCCATTTGTAAGGCCTCTAGGTATGAAGAGATAAAGGGGAAGGATGGTCAGGTGAGGCAGTCGAAGGTCGCTAAGAAGATACTTCGGTATCTCCCATTCATAAAAAGAATCCAGCGGCTTTACTTGAGCGAGGAGACTGCCAAACAGATGACGTGGCACAAGAAGGGGAAAAGATACGAGGACGAGCACGGACGGAAGAAGATGGGACATCCATCTGATGGTAAGGCATGGAAGAACTTCGATGACAAATACCCCCGGTGGGCAGAAGAGGGTAGGAATGTTAGAATTGCGATACAACAGATGGCTTCAACCCATATGGTATGTCGACGACCTCGTACAGCTGCTGGCCGGTGTATTTTATTCCGCTCAATCTCCCTCCCGGAGTATTAATGCAACGGAAGACCATGTTTTTGTCGCTGATAATTCCAGGACCTGAGTACCCGGGGAAGAACTTGAGTGTCTACATGCAGCCGATTGTGGATGATTTGAACCACTCTTGGATACACGGGACGTTGACATACGACCGAGCATCAAAGAGAAACTTTTTGATGAAAGTTTAGTTGCAGTATACTATGCATGACATGCCCGTGTACGCCCTAACGTGCAGATGGTGTACAGCTGGTAAGTGGCCATGCCCAGTGTGCAGGCACCGACTTGAGTTTCTTTGGCTAAAGTCGGGTCGCAAGTATGTTGCATTTGACACGAATCGACAGTACCTCAAAAGAAATCATTCATTCAGAGAAGATAGAAAGAACTTCAAGAAGGGCAAAGTTGTGCATGAAGTAAAAGAGGTACCAAAGTTCGAGGGTGCAACTGTTGATGCCAAGCTACGTGCTCTCGTGCCCGCGGCGTCGGGAACTGGCCATCAATTTGTGGGATATGGTGTAACGCATAATTGGACTCACGTGGCAGCCTTAACGAATCTCGTGTATTACAAGGACCTCGAACTTCCCCATAATATCGATGTGATGCACACCGAAAAGAATTTCGGGGAGTCCCTTTTTCACACAGTCCTGCACATTCTTGGAAAGTCAAAGGATAATGTCAAGGCTAGAGTCGATGTTGAGAAGCTTTGTGATAGGAAGAGATTACACATGTAGCCTCCTACTGTCCGTCGAAAGAATTGGTTCAGGTCGCATGCCTACTACTGCCTTGATAATGTCCAAAAGAAGGAGTCATTCAGGTGGCTCAAATACGTCGTGATGTTCCCTGACGGTTATTGTTCGCATATAAGGGAATCAATCTTTCGACAGGACAAGTCATCGGGCTCAAGAGTCACGACTATCATATATGGATTGAGTGGATGATGCCGGTGATGGTTCGAGGGTATCTCCCCGAGAAAGTCTGGCGAGTGCTTGCGGAGTTGAGCCATTTCTTCCACACGCTTTGTGCTAAGCAGATATGTCCTCTGGTTATTGACAAGCTGCAAGTTCAGGTGCTAGAGTTGCTATGCAATTTGGAGATGATCGTTCCGCCAGGCTTCTTTACTCCGATGGCACATCTCATTGTGCACCTCGTGAACGAGGCACTCTTGGGGGGCCGGTGCAATTTTGTTGGCAATTTTGTATTGAGAGAGAGTTTAAGTATATTCGAAAGATAACTGGAAACAAAGCCAAGATTGAAGCATGCATAGCTGAAGCAACATGCCTTCGGGAGATGGCAGACGCCACGACAACCTACTGGCCCGATGATGTTACCACTATGCATAACCCGGTCTCTCGTTACAATGTCGACCTGCCCAAGAATGACCCCAAGCTCGAACTATTCCAATTTCCCGGTGGCAAGGCTGGTAAAGGACTAAAATATAGGTTGCCGAAGGAAGAGAAGGATTGCATAATGCTCTATGTGCTTATGAATATGAAGGAAGGGTTCGATTTCATTAGGTAAAATGGTGAACAACCTATTTTCTCTATGCATAATGCTCTATGCAGCTAGTAACTCGGTCTCCGTCTAATTCTTATTTTCTCCTTCTTAGCGATTTCACGGATGAACAGCGGTCGGGATCGACGGATCCCTCTCCCATGGAGTTGGACACTCTACTGAAAGAGGGTGCTCCCGGAAATAAAAAAACTTTGTGTCCTGGTTCATGGAAAAAGTAATTTCTAACATGTCCCTATTTCCTTTGTGTCCCTCTTATTCCACGTAATTACTGGACGCAACAAATTTGAACTGTACCTCTAGGGAGCTGATCCCAACGTTGAGATGTCAGATAAGCTGAAATGTGTTTCCCAAGGTTGTAACCGTGTCGTCATGAAGTATGAGAAGTATGATGTGAATGGGTTTCGCTTCCATACAGAGACACACCAGAAGGGGCGACCAAATGCAAAAACGGTAAATACTGGGTGTTCACCAGAGGAGCCGATTCCCTTGATTACTACGGAAGGTTAGAGAATGTATACGAGCTGACTTTCAATCGTACGAATGTCGAATTCAATCTTGTTGTGTTCAAGTACCACTGGTTTGACCCAAGGGGTGGACTGAGAAGTACCTCTTCCATTGGGTTAGTTGAAGTTAGGCATTCAACCACCTATAGCAGAGCCGACGTCTTTGTTGTTGCTCACCAAGCCAACCAAGTTTATTATTTTCCCTACCCATGACATAAAGCGGAACTCCAGGGCTGGGAAGTCGTGTTCTAGGTATCGCCACATGGTAACCTATCGATTCCCTCCGAGGACGATTACAACAACATTAACCATGTAACGTACGAGGGAATTTTCTATCAAGAGCAAGAGGATTTCGGGCACTTTGATTTAGAACCGGTTGATCTTGAGGACCTTGGGAACGATGTATAAACTCGGGGTGAGTCAGTGGTGAATCTACATGACATAAGTATGCTCGAGAAGCTCCATACCGAGAATGACAACGATGATGAGCCTCCACCCTTCGACAAGAATCCAGATTTCTACTCAAAAGATAGTGAGATTGAGAATGAGAATGAGAATGAAAATGATAGTGAGTATTTATTTTTCAATGCATTTTATTTTGTCTTTGTGCTTAATTGTTTTCTTAATTGCATTATGCCTTTATTCTTTGTGTATACATTTTATTATGTCTTTGTGCTTAACTGTTTTCTCTTACTTAATGCAGGTGATTGAACAATATGAGAAGCGGCAAGGCACCCAGTTCGTCCTTGCTTAATGTGATGAAGTAGCGCAAGAAAAGAGCTACACGGAGTGGGAGACAGCCAAATCACAATCCACGTTACCCCGATCTTGATCCTGCTGGCGGAGGACGGGGTCGAGGCCGAGGTCGAGGAGGACGAGGACGAGGTGCCACGGGAGTAGGCGTGGACTTTGACCCACCACCCTCTGCTTCTGGCAATGTGGCTCCTGAGTTGTTCCTGACAGAGCAGCCTTTCAGGGACGAGAGGGAGGCAGAGTCCAAGAGGGAGGCAGAGTCTGAGAGGGAGGCGAGGATCGAGAGGGAGGCAGGGACCGAGACGGAGGCGGACACTAGCCACGAGTTGGTGGGGCCAAAGAAATTGTGGAATCATGGAGAATCGGGAGTCCCTGAGGAGAATTTTGAGCCTAGGACCCAGGAGGCGAAAGCCCTTATTATTCTAGATGGCCTTGAGTAAGTGTACTAATTTGGCAATTTAAAACATTTTATTTCATGTTGGTCATAAATAATTTGACATGTGTACTAATGTTTATTATTGTGCAGCAATTGGACATTTCCTCCGGGGAGCAAGCCCCGCCTTCCTAACAGCCTCGTTGGAGCTTTGATTAGGAAGTTCTGGCCGGGCTATCACATACCCCCGAGGGTGACAGGAAGCTAGCTACTACTTGGGCGGACTACCAGACTACCCGTATCCCGGGCTTTCCGACAGCTGCTGATGCTGTCATCACCAAGTTTTGGGTAAGGCATATTTCTCGAGTTATGTTCATACTTGATGACCCCACCGTGCTAACTCATGACTCTTACAATTGTTTTTTATGCATGATTGAAGTGCTTTTACCGTGTGGCTGAGAAGGACCAGGAGAAGGCGGACAGGACTTTGCTTGGGGCTTGTGTGAAGTTGACACCCAAGGTGTGGTACAACCAGAGGTCACGGCTGCTATCCACTTCTGGGCTGACAGGGGCGTGAGGGTCAGGAAGGAAGACATTGTCAGTAGGAACCCTAATCCTGAGTACTCGATGACGCCAGAAGAGTACATGTCGGTGAGTAAAATGTCAATGAGATTATACATTGCTGCTAAGTTGCCATTGCATTGTCTGAAGTTGAGTATTGCATTTTCAGGTTATCCCCGATTGGGCCGAGCCGCATCGACTCGCATGGGAGGAGCTGGTTAGGACGAGGTGGCTCAGAGAAGACAAGGAGTTTGCAGCCTTGTCGAGGCGGGACGCGGAGAACCGAGACGATGGTGGAACACACTGCGCGGAAAACCGCAACTTTGACCGCTTCAAGGGGAAGGTGGTACGTATATACATGAAACGACCTGCGTGTATTTATCGTCATGTTCGTACTTCATATGCATAATATTTCTTTTCGCGATGGAGGTGGCCGAGGCACAACCTGGGGAGGTGATTCATGACGTCGCCGTGTATGAGATGATGCAGCGAAAGAAGCCCAATTACTCGGAGCCTCAGCCCTCGTTGCCCATGTACTTCGGCACTGCCCAGAACGACTTGGGGAACTACAGCACGATGGTGAAGGCTCATCACCCCCATGTGGATGACCCCATTCACGCGGAGATCGACGAGGAGTCGTTGGTCCTGACGGGGAACGGATTGCAGCATGGACGCCTCAAGATTCTGAATAAGAAGGTCAAGCCTACCCTCAGCACGAGCTTCAGCCGTCTCAAGGCTACCCACCCCGCCGATGGCCCCCCTATCCCGCCTCGTGGCCAGCCTCGTCGATCCAGAGATGATGTAAGTTTTTCTCGTTTTCATCATCTTTATGACTTTTTTTCCTGCATGGCTAACCGCTGACGAGATTCCTTGTATTTGAAATTGTAGCCTGAGTTAGATGCGGCCTACGATGCCGCTCATGAGGAATATCAGGTGGCCTTTCGGCAGCATCAGGAGGCGAATGCGATCTACATGCAATACATAAATGTAAGTCCGAACCTTTATTTTTGCAAAAGATACAAGTCCCACTTCTCCTAGTTTGTTGTATTACGGCCTGACATCTAAACTATCTTGCAGGCCATGTTGGTGAATATATAAACTGGACAGAATAGAGATTTAGGACCCGTGCCTCCCATGCCAGGGCCGGCGCCATTTTTGCCATCGAAGGACAGCTTCGCTAGGACATACTACGCATCGACACCGGTAAGTTCTTTGTTAACCCACTAGTTATCGCTTTACTTTTCCTCGCAAGTTGCTAACATGTAGGCAACATGTAGGAAACGTGAGCTTCTGGGAACCGGCACTTTGGCCACGCCTCGCCGGATGGGCGTCAGATCACACCGCTTCATGACAATGGTCCTTTTCCTGGCCATTCTGCCGGTGGTTCTTCCGAGCTTCACACTTCTACTCCCTCGCCAGGTGGCTCTTCTGCTGCTTCTACTGGACGCAACCCTTGTCAGAGGTCGCCACTTTTCACCAGGGGAGATCTCGGGTACACCCCGTCTCCCTTGCCAGAGTTGTAGGCATGTGTGATGATGTTGATGCATGTATGGATGATGTATGGATCATGTATGAACGATATGATATGACCATGATTGAATAATGTATGATATGACCATGTTTGAATGATTACTACTGTGAAATATATATGCATTGCTATGAAACAGAACTGTGCAGTGGAAGAGAAAGCTGTAAAACAACAACAAAAAACTGTGCAGTTGCTACGCCGAGGGCCTTGCCGTCGGCGTAGCACCCTGCTACGTGCCATTTGGTCAAGGCTACGCCGAGGACACTGCCGTCGGCGTATGCGTGGCCATACACCGAGGACCCCCTTTGTAGACATGCGTTAACAATTAGTAAAATCCTGGATATATACGTGGAAACTCCCGCCATGGGGCAACCAGAGCCTATTTTATGGCAAAATCTACCCAAACTTTGCTTTCCATGTACATATGTCCTAAACAAAACCAAAACAAAAATAAATCTCCACTAGGCTACCCTCATACGGAGAAAGCTATAGGGGTAGACCACCGGTTCTCCAGGAGTTATAGCACTTGGAAAATCTGTGAGATCATCTTATCTATACTTAAGTTGCAAAGATTGAATTATAAAATTCCATCATAGCATATAAATACATCTCACAAGATGTACATTAGACTCTTGAACAGAGATCCTGGTTCTGTCAACCCTCCTGAGGAGAGGACGATAGTTTCTCTTGTAGATATAGCATGTACCAGCTCTTCATAAGGATTGAGACCATGGAAGTATGAACTTTGCACTTGACCATAAGATTCTAGAGTAAGTTGAACTTCAAGACCTAAACAAACAAAAAACAAGAGAGAGCTACGCCGGGCTACCCCTGTCGGAGGAACGTCTAGGGGTAGACGATCCGAGTGTGCATAGAACAGGGTTTCGCCGGAGGAAGATCACGAGAACATCAGAATCAGATGAAAACTTGCATGTGTCCCTAGAATATGTGTGTGAGTGTGGTGAAAGGTTGGTATAGGTCCTTGCATGTGTCCCCCATCGCATGCATGCGCACTAACCTAGAAGCGAAGGTTCTGGACCTGTATAAGGCGGAATCTCCTTGTTTAGGTGAAACCGGGTAGGATAGTGCCCCAACTTGTGAACCAACATGGTTTTACATCATCTATGACCTAAACAAACACAAAACAAGAGAGAGCTACGCCGGTCTACCCCTGTCAGAGGAACGTCTAGGGGGTAGACGATCCGGGTTTCGCCGGAGGAAGACCACGAGAACGTCGGAAACAGATGAAAACTTGCATGTATCCCTAGAATATGTGTGTGAGTGTGGTGCAAGGTTTGTATAGGTGCTTGCATGTGTCCCCCCTCACATGCATGCGCTCTAACCTAGAAGCGAAGGTTCTGGACCCGTATAAGGGGGAATCTCCCTGTTCCGGTGAAACCGGGTAGGATAGTGCCCCAACTTGTGAACCAACATGGTTTTACATCATCTATGACCTAATCAAACACAAAACAAGAGAGAGCTACGCCGGGCTACCCCTATCAGAAGAACGTCTAGGGGGTAGACGATCTGAGTGTGCACATATTAGGGTTTCGCCGGAGGAAGAGCACGAAAACGTCATAATCATATGAAAACTTGCATGTGTCCCTAGCATATGTGTGTGAGTGTGGTGAAAGGTTGGTATAGGTGCTTGCATGTGAACCCCCCTCGCATGCATGCGCTCTAACCTAGAAGCAAAGGTTTTGGACCTGTATAAGGGGGAATCTCCCCGTTTAGGTGAAACCGGGTAGGATAGTTCCCCAACTTGTGAACCAACATGGTTTTACATCATCCTATGACATAAAGAAACACAAAACAAGAGAGCTACGCCGGGCTACCCCTGTCAGAGGAACGTCTAGGGGGTAGACAATCCGAGTGTGCACAGATCAGGGTTTCGCCGGAGGAAGACCACGAGAACGTCGGAAACAGATGAAAACTTGCATGTGTACCTAGCATATGTGTGTGAGTGTGGTGCAAGGTTGGTAGGTGCTTGCATGTGTCCTAAACAAAACCAAAACAAAAAGAAAAGTCCACTGGGCTACCCTCGTACGGAGGAGCTATAGGGTAGCGCACGTCTAGGGTTTGCTTGGAAAACGAGCACAAGACGGAATGTAAAATTATATAGTAATAATATATTATAGTTTTTTCTATAATAGTAGACACCAAATAATATATTATAATTTTTTATATTAGTAGACACCAAATAAAGTATCTTGTATAATTTTTTATTAATAAATAAATAAAAAACCTGGGTACGCCGACGGCTGCCCTCGGCGTATGCCTGGCCGTCGGCGTAGAGGTACACAGGAAAAAAACCTAGCTACACCGACGGCTGCCCTCGGCGTATGCCTGGCCATCGGTGTAGCCTGATCCATTTTGTCTCCTCGCGGCCCACCCTGAGCCACTCATCACACCCTTCGCCTAGCTACCAGTCGACCCCGCCTCCTCCCCGAGCCCGCCCCCGACCCCGCCGCACCAGCCGCCAACGGCCGCCTCTCGCCGTGCCCGCCTCCTCCTCCCCTCTCCCCCATCCCCGACCCTCGACCCCGCCTCCTCCTCCCCCATCCCCTCCACACCAGCACAAGCTCCCCGAGACCGACCCCGCCCTCCTCCTCCCCGCCAAGCCTCCCTCCTCCCTGAGCGCCGCCGCCTCCCTTCCCCTCCCCAAGCGCCGCCAGCAGCCTCCTCCCAGTGCCGCGCCTCCCCCAGCCGACCCGACCCCGTCGCCAGATCCCTCACCCGCCGCCTCCAGATCCCTCCCCCGCCGCCACCTGCCTCGCTGAGCGACAGTGCCTGCCTCCCGTACCCAGAACCGCCTCCCCAAGCTTGGCTCCACCGCCCCGAGCTCGCCTTCGCCCCGCAGGTACCTCGTCCACTCCCCTCTTCCTCTCATCCTCTCACAGTGACCTAGCAAATAGAAATAAAATTGTTTAGAATTGGTAGAAACAGAAATAGAAATAAAATTGGTAGAAATAGAAATAAAGTGAAATGAGCATGTGAGAAATAAAATGAACATGTGAGAAGTATGTAGTGGTGGATTTAGGTTTTTAAAATCTATTGGTACAAATAGAAATAAAATTGTTTAGAAATAGAATTGGTAGAAATAGGACTAGAAACGGTATGTGAGAAGTAGAATATTTTTTGAATGAGCCTAATTATACATGTTGTGACTAAGGTGTTCTCTTTATGTCAATGTACAGACTTTGTAGTGTTTCGGGAGTGACCATCCTTGGTGGACTGAATGTTGTTGCGGGAGATGGTGTAGGTGACACCTCGATCCCGTCTCCGAGTTCCGTCGCCGACCTCGACACTCGGTTGATCAACTACTTCCTCTACCGCCGAGGGTGAGAATATGTTCGCCTCTCTTGTACCTAGGTTTATTTTTGTGTCTATATCACCAAGTCTGTCGCGTCACCTAGGCGTCATCCCGACCCTAAGCATTACACGACTTAATATGCATTAGTGGTCTCGCATATTTTGAACTGTAATGCTTACGGCTTTTATCGGGCAGTTGGTGGATTCGTAGTTGGGTATGGTTCTCCCTGGCTCTACCTCGATTCGAGACAGGATTTCGGTGGCGCCTCCTTGTTGTTCTCCAGATGCACATCCTCTTGGCTTTTGTCGAGACATGTATCGGGAGAGCAGCGGGGAGGTGCTGCCGAAATTCTGCTCGAATCGGGGTAGAACCAGGGAGAACTTACCCAATCTACGAATCCGGCGGCTGGTTAGGACCCTCTTTTCCTATTAGACATGTAGGTTGATGAATGCATAAAAATATGAAGCATTTAGTCTCCGATTTTATATTAAATGTTATATTTGTTGTTTGTCTCCCAACAAAGCAGAAGAGGATGGCTGATAATGGGTGGATGTACAGTGGTCGCATTAGTGCGACTAATAAAATAGACGATTGGGTACGGAACACTCATTTGTTAGTGAATGATTTAGCGCGTGGTTCGAAGGCAATGGTTCGGGCACTTTGTCCATACGCTCATTGCACTAAGCATCATCGTCAGGGAAAGGATGACATGTATAAACATCTTCTGCAATATGGGTACATGTCTAACTATGTCACGAGAACGTCGAAATCAGATGAAAACTTACATGTGTCCCTAGTATATGTGTGTGAGTGTGGTGAAAGGTTGGTATAGGTGATTGCTTGTGTCTCCCCCTCGCATGCATGCGCTCTAACCTAGAAGCAAAGGTTGTGGACCCGTATAAGGGGGAATCTCCCTGTTCCGGTAAAACCGGGTAGGATAGTGCCCCAACTTGTGAACCAACATAGTTTTACATCATCCTATGACCTAATCAAACACAAAACAAGAGAGAGCTATGCCAGGCTACCCCTGTCAGAGGAACGTCTAGGGGGTAGACGATCCGAGGGTGCACAGATCAGGGTTTAGCCGGAGGAAGACCACGAGAACGTCGGAATCAGATGAAAATTTGCATGTGTACCTAGCATATGTGTGTGAGTGTGGTGCAAGGTTGGTATAGGTGATTGCTTGTGTCTCACCCTCGCATGCATGCTCTCTAACCTAGAAGCGAAGGTTGTGGACCCGTATAAGGGGGAATCTCCCTGTTCCGGTGAAACCGGGTAGGATAGTGCCCCAACTTGTGAACCAACATAGTTTTACATCATCCTATGACCTAATCAAACACAAAAAAAGAGAGAGCTACGCTAGTCTACCCCTGTCAGACGAACGTCTAGGGGGGTAGACGATCCGAGGGTGCACAGATCAGGGTTTCGCTGGAGGAAGACCACGAGAACGTCAGAAACAGATGAAAACTGGCATGTGTCCCTAGCATATATGTGTGAGTGGGGTGCAAGGTTGGTATAGGTGATTGCTTGTGTCTCCCCATCGCATACATGCGCTCTAACCTAGAAGCGAAGGTTGTGGACCCGTATAAGGGGAATCTCCCTGTTCCGGTGAAACCGGGTAGGATAGTGCCCCAACTTGTGAACCAACATAGTTTTACATCATCCTATGACCTAATAAAACACAAAAAAAGAGAGAGCTACGCCGGGCTACCCCTGTCAGAAGAACGTCTAGGGCGGTAGACGATCTGAGTGTGCACAAATCAGGGTTTCGCTGGAGGAAGACCACGAGAACGTCGGAATCAGATGAAAACTTGCATGTGTCCCTAGCATATCTCTGTGAGTGCGGTGAAATGTTGGTATAGGTTCTTGCATGTGTCCCCCCTTGCATGCATGCGCTCTAACCTAGAAGCGAAGGTTCTGGACCTGTATAAGGGGGAATCTCTCCGTTTAGGTGAAACCAGGTAGGATAGTGCCCCAACTTGTGAACCAACATAGTTTTACATCATCCTATGACCTAATCAAACACAAAACAAGAGAGAGCTACGCCGGGCTACCCCTGTTAGAAGAACGTCTAGGGGGTAGATGATCTGAGTGTGCACAGATCAGGGTTTCGCTGGAGGAAGACCACGAGAACGTCGGAAACAGATGAAAACTTGCATGTGTCCCTAGCATATGTGTGTCAGTGTAGTGCAAGGTTGGTATAGGTGCTTGCATGTGTCCCCCCCCCCCCCCCGCATGCATGCGCTCTAACCTAGAAGCGAAGGTTCTGGACCCGTATAAGGGGGAATCTCCCTGTTCCCGTGAAACCGGGTAGAATAGTGCCCCAACTTGTGAACCAACATAGTTTTACATCATCCTATGACCTAATCAAACACAAAACAAGAGAGAGCTACGTTGGGCTACCCCTGTCAAAAGAACGTCTAGGGTAGACGATCTGAGTGTGCACAGATCAGGGTTTCGCCGAAGGAATACCACGAGAACGTCGGAATCAGATGAAAACTTGCATGTGTCCCTAGTATATGTGTGTGAGTGTGGTGAAAGGTTGGTATAGGTGATTGCTTGTGTCTCCCCCTCGCATGCATGCGCTCTAACCTAGAAGCGAAGGTTGTGGACCCGTATAAGGGGGAATCTCCCTGTTCCGGTGAAACCGGGTAGGACAGTGCCCCAACTTGTGAAACAACATAGTTTTACATCATCCTATGACCTAATCAAACACAAAAAAAGAGAGAGCTACGCCAGCCTACCCCTGTCAGAGGAACGTCTAGGGGGGTAGACGATCCGAGGGTGCATAGATCAGGGTTTAGCCGGAGGAAGACCACGAGAACGTCGGAATCAGATGAAAATTTGCATGTGTACCTAGCATATGTGTGTGAGTGTGGTGCAAGGTTGGTATAGGTGATTGCTTGTGTCTCCCCCTCGCATGCATGCGCTCTAACCTAGAAGCGAAGGTTGTGGACACGTATAAGGGGGAATCTCCCTGTTCCGGTGAAACCGGGTAGGATAGTGCTCCAACTTGTGAACCAACATAGTTTTACATCATCCTATGACCTAATCAAACACAAAAAAAGAGAGAGCTACGCTAGGCTACCCCTGTCAGACGAACGTCTAGGGGGGTAGACGATCCGAGGGTGCACAGATCAGGGTTTCGCCGGAGGAAGACCACGAGAACGTCAGAAACAGATGAAAACTGGCATGTGTCCCTAGCATATATGTGTGAGTGTGGTGCAAGGTTGGTATAGGTGCTTGCATGTGTCCCCCCCCCCTCCCCCGCATGCATGCGCTCTAACCTAGAAGTGAAGGTTTTGGACCCGTATAAGGGGGAATCTCCCCGTTCCGGTGAAACCGGGTAGGATAGTGCCCCAACTTGTGAACCAAGATAGTTTTACATCAGCCTATGACCTAATCAAACACAAAACAAGAGAGAGCTACGCTGGGCTACCCCTGTCAGAAGAACGTCTAGGGGGGTAGACGATCTGAGTGTGCACAGATCAGGGTTTCGCCGGAGGAAGACCACAAGAACGTCAGAATCAGATGAAAACTTGCATGTGTCCCTAGCATATGTGTGTGAGTGTGGTGAAAGGTTGGTAGGTCCCATGTGGAAGTCCTAAGTGTGACCCCCTTTGTAGACATGCGTTAACAATTAGTAAAATCCTGGATATATACGTGGAAACTCCCGCCATGGGGCAACCAGAGCCTATTTTATGGCAAAGTCTGCCCAAACTTTGCTTTCCATGTACATATGTCCTAAACAAAACCAAAACAAAAATAAATCTCCACTAGGCTACCCTCATACGGAGAAAGCTATAGGGGTAGACCACCGGTTCTCCAGGAGTTATAGCACTTGGAAAATCTGTGAGATCATCTTATCTATACTTAAGTTGCAAAGATTGAATTATAAAATTCCATCATAGCATATAAATACATATCGCAAGATGTCCATTAGACTCTTGGACAGAGATCCTGGTTCTGTCAACCCTCCTGAGGAGAGGACGATAGTTTCTCTTGTAGATATAGCATGTACCAGCTCTTCATAAGGATTGAGACCATGGAAGTATGAACTTTGCACTTGACCATAAGATTCTAGAGGAAGTTGAACTTCAAGACCTAAACAAACAGAAAACAAGAGAGAGCTACGCCGGGCTACCCCTGTCAGAGGAACGTCTAGGGGGTAGACGATCCGACTGTGCATAGAACAGGGTTTCGCCGGAGGAAGATCACGAGAACATCAGAATCAGATGAAAACTTGCATGTGTCCCTAGAATATGTGTGTGAGTGTGGTGAAAGGTTGGTATAGGTCCTTGCATGTGTCCCCCATCGCATGCATGCGCACTAACCTAGAAGCGAAGGTTCTGGACCTGTATAAGGGGGAATCTCCTTGTTTAGGTGAAACCGGGTAGGATAGTGCCCCAACTTGTGAACCAACATGGTTTTACATCATCTATGACCTAAACAAACACAAAACAAGAGAGAGCTACGCCGGTCTACCCCTGTCAGAGGAACGTCTAGGGGGTAGACGATCCGGGTTTCGCCGGAGGAAGACCACGAGAACGTCGGAAACAGATGAAAACTTGCATGTATCCCTAGAATATGTGTGTGAGTGTGGTGCAAGGTTTGTATAGGTGCTTGCATGTGTCCCCCCTCACATGCATGCGCTCTAACCTAGAAGCGAAGGTTCTGGACCCGTATAAGGGGGAATCTCCCTGTTCCGGTGAAACCGGGTAGGATAGTGCCCCAACTTGTGAACCAACATGGTTTTACATCATCTATGACCTAATCAAACACAAAACAAGAGAGAGCTACGCCGGGCTACCCCTATCAGAAGAACGTCTAGGGGGTAGACGATCTGAGTGTGCACATATTAGGGTTTCGCCGGAGGAAGAGCACGAAAACGTCATAATCATATGAAAACTTGCATGTGTCCCTAGCATATGTGTGTGAGTGTGGTGAAAGGTTGGTATAGGTGCTTGCATGTGAACCCCCCTCGCATGCATGCGCTCTAACCTAGAAGCAAAGGTTTTGGACCTGTATAAGGGGGAATCTCCCCGTTTAGGTGAAACCGGGTAGGATAGTTCCCCAACTTGTGAACCAACATGGTTTTACATCATCCTATGACCTAAAGAAACACAAAACAAGAGAGCTACGCCGGGCTACCCCTGTCAGAGGAACGTCTAGGGGGTAGACAATCCGAGTGTGCACAGATCAGGGTTTCGCCGGAGGAAGACCACGAGAACGTCGGAAACAGATGAAAACTTGCATGTGTACCTAGCATATGTGTGTGAGTGTGGTGCAAGGTTGGTAGGTGCTTGCATGTGTCCTAAACAAAACCAAAACAAAAAGAAAAGTCCACTGGGCTACCCTCGTACGGAGGAGCTATAGGGTAGCGCACGTCTAGGGTTTGCTTGGAAAACGAGCACAAGACGGAATAAAAAATTATATAGTAATAATATATTATAGTTTTTTCTATAATAGTAGACACCAAATAATATATTATAATTTTTTATATTAGTAGACACCAAATAAAGTATCTTGTATAATTTTTTATTAATAAATAAATAAAAAACCTGGGTACGCCGACGGCTGCCCTCGGCGTATGCCTGGCCGTCGGCGTAGAGGTACACAGGAAAAAAACCTAGCTACACCGACGGCTGCCCTCGGCGTATGCCTGGCCATCGGTGTAGCCTGATCCATTTTGTCTCCTCGCGGCCCACCCTGAGCCACTCATCACACCCTTCGCCTAGCTACCAGTCGACCCCGCCTCCTCCCCGAGCCCGCCCCCGACCCCGCCGCACCAGCCGCCAACGGCCGCCTCTCGCCGTGCCCGCCTCCTCCTCCCCTCTCCCCCATCCCCGACCCTCGACCCCGCCTCCTCCTCCCCCATCCCCTCCACACCAGCACAAGCTCCCCGAGACTGACCCCGCCCTCCTCCTCCCCGCCAAGCCTCCCTCCTCCCTGAGCGCCGCCGCCTCCCTTCCCCTCCCCAAGCGCCACCAGCAGCCTCCTCCCAGTGCCGCGCCTCCCCCAGCCGACCCGACCCCGTCGCCAGATCCCTCACCCGCCGCCTCCAGATCCCTCCCCCGCCGCCACCTGCCTCGCTGAGCGACAGTGCCTGCCTCCCGTACCCAGAACCGCCTCCCCAAGCTCGGCTCCACCGCCCCGAGCTCGCCTTCGCCCCGCAGGTACCTCGTCCACTCCCCTCTTCCTCTCATCCTCTCACAGTGACCTAGCAAATAGAAATAAAATTGTTTAGAATTGGTAGAAACAGAAATAGAAATAAAATTGGTAGAAATAGAAATAAAGTGAAATGAGCATGTGAGAAATAAAATGAACATGTGAGAAGTATGTAGTGGTGGATTTAGGTTTTTAAAATCTATTGGTACAAATAGAAATAAAATTGTTTAGAAATAGAATTGGTAGAAATAGGACTAGAAACGGTATGTGAGAAGTAGAATATTTTTTGAATGAGCCTAATTATACATGTTGTGACTAAGGTGTTCTCTTTATGTCAATGTACAGACTTTGTAGTGTTTCGGGAGTGACCATCCTTGGTGGACTGAATGTTGTTGCGGGAGATGGTGTAGGTGACACCTCGATCCCGTCTCCGAGTTCCGTCGCCGACCTCGACACTCGGTTGATCAACTACTTCCTCTACCGCCGAGGGTGAGAATATGTTCGCCTCTCTTGTACCTAGGTTTATTTTTGTGTCTATATCACCAAGTCTGTCGCGTCACCTAGGCGTCATCCCGACCCTAAGCATTACACGACTTAATATGCATTAGTGGTCTCGCATATTTTGAACTGTAATGCTTACGGCTTTTATCGGGCAGTTGGCGGATTCGTAGTTGGGTATGGTTCTCCCTGGCTCTACCTCGATTCGAGACAGGATTTCGGTGGCGCCTCCTTGTTGTTCTCCAGATGCACATCCTCTTGGCTTTTGTCGAGACATGTATCGGGAGAGCAGCGGGGAGGTGCTGCCGAAATTCTTCTCGAATCGGGGTAGAACCAGGGAGAACTTACCCAATCTATGAATCCGGCGGCTGGTTAGGACCCTCTTTTCCTATTAGACATGTAGGTTGATGAATGCATAAAAATATGAAGCATTTAGTCTCCGATTTTATATTAAATGTTATATTTGTTGTTTGTCTCCCAACAAAGCAGAAGAGGATGGCTGATAATGGGTGGATGTACAGTGGTCGCATTAGTGCGACTAATAAAATAGACGATTAGGTACGGAACACTCATTTGTTAGTGAATGATTTAGCGCGTGGTTCGAAGGCAATGGTTCGGGCACTTTGTCCATACGCTCATTGCACTAAGCATCATCGTCAGGGAAAGGATGACATGTATAAACATCTTCTGCAATATGGGTACATGTCTAACTATGTCACGAGAACGTCGAAATCAGATGAAAACTTACATGTGTCCCTAGTATATGTGTGTGAGTGTGGTGAAAGGTTGGTATAGGTGATTGCTTGTGTCTCCCCCTCGCATGCATGCGCTCTAACCTAGAAGCAAAGGTTGTGGACCCGTATAAGGGGGAATCTCCCTGTTCCGGTGAAACCGGGTAGGATAGTGCCCCAACTTGTGAACCAACATAGTTTTACATCATCCTATGACCTAATCAAACACAAAACAAGAGAGAGCTATGCCAGGCTACCCCTGTCAGAGGAACGTCTAGGGGGGTAGACGATCCGAGGGTGCACAGATCGGGGTTTAGCCGGAGGAAGACCACGAGAACGTCGGAATCAGATGAAAATTTGCATGTGTACCTAGCATATGTGTGTGAGTGTGGTGCAAGGTTGGTATAGGTGATTGCTTGTGTCTCCCCCTCGCATGCATGCGCTCTAACCTAGAAGCGAAGGTTGTGGACCCGTATAAGGGGGAATCTCCCTGTTCCGGTGAAACCGGGTAGGATAGTGCCCCAACTTGTGAACCAACATAGTTTTACATCATCCTATGACCTAATCAAACACAAAAAAAGAGAGAGCTACGCTAGTCTACCCCTGTCAGACGAACGTCTAGGGGGGTAGACGATCTGAGGGTGCACAGATCAGGGTTTCGCTAGAGGAAGACCACGAGAACGTCAGAAACAGATGAAAACTGGCATGTGTCCCTAGCATATATGTGTGAGTGTGGTGCAAGGTTGGTATAGGTGCTTGCATGTGTCCCCCCTCCCCCGCATGCATGCGCTCTAACCTAGAAGCGAAGGTTCTGGACCCATATAAGGGGGAATCTCCCTGTTCCGGTGAAACCGGGTAGGATAGTGCCCCAACTTGTGAACCAAGATAGTTTTACATCATCCTATGACCTAATCAAACACAAAACAAGAGAGAGCTATGCTGGGCTACCCCTGTCAGAAGAACGTCTAGGGGGGTAGACGATCTGAGTGTGCACAGATCAGGGTTTCGCCGGAGGAAGACCACAAGAACGTCGGAATCAGATGAAAACTTGCATGTGTCCCTAGCATATGTGTGTGAGTGTGGTGAAAGGTTGGTAGGTCCCATGTGGAAGTCCTAAGTGTGACCCCCTTTGTAGACATGCGCTAACAATTAGTAAAATCCTAGATATATACGTGGAAACTCCCGCCATGGGGCAACCAGAGCCTATTTTATGGCAAAGTCTGCCCAAACATTGCTTTCCATGTACATATATCCTAAACAAAACCAAAACAAAAAGAAATCTCCACTTGGCTACCCTCGTACGGAGAAAGCTATAGGGGTAGACCACCGGTTCCCCAGGAGTTATAGCACTTGGAAAATCTGTGAGATCATCTTATCTATACTTAAGTTGCAAAGATTGAATTATAAAATTCCATCATAGCATATAACTACATCTCGCAAGATGTCCATTAGACTCTTGAACAGAGATCCTGGTTCTGTCAACCCTCCTGAGGAGAGGACGATAGTTTCTCTTGTAGATATAGCATGTACCAGCTCTTCATAAGGATTGAGACCATGGAAGTATGAACTTTGCACTTGACCATAAGCTTCTGGAGGAAGCTGAACTTCATGACCTAAACAAACAGAAAACAAGAGAGAGCTACGTCGGGCTACCCCTGTCAGAGGAACGTCTAGGGGGTAGACGATCCGAGTGTGCATAGAACAGGGTTTCGCCGGAGGAAGATCACGAGAACGTCGGAATCAGATGAAAACTTGCATGTGTCCCTAGCATATGTGTGTGAGTGTGGTGAAAGGTTGGTATAGGTCCTTGCATGTGTCCCCCATCGCATGCATGCGCACTAACATAGAAGCGAAGGTTCTGGACCTGTATAAGGGGGAATCTCCCTGTTCCGGTGAAACCGGATAGGATAGTGCCCCAACTTGTGAACCAACATGGTTTTACATCATCCTATGACCTAATAAAACACAAAACAAGAGAGAGCTACGTCGGGCTACCCCTGTTAGAAGAACGTCTAGGGGGGTAGACAATCTGAGTGTGCACAGATCAGGGTTTCTCCGGAGGAAGACCACGAGAACGTCGGAATCAGATGAAAACTTGCATGTGTCCCTAGCAAATGTGTGTAAGTGTGGTGCAAGGTTGGTATAGGTGCTTGCATGTGTCCCCCTCGCATGCGTGCTCTCTAACCTAGAAGCGAAGGTTCTGGACCCGTATAAGGCGGAATCTCCCTGTTCCGGTGAAACCGGGTAGGATAGTGCCCCAACTTGTGAATCAACATGGTTTTACATCACCCTATGACCTAATCAAACACAAAACAAGAGAGAGCTACGCCGGGCTACCCCTGTCAGAACAATGTCTAGGGGGTATACGATCTGAGTGTGCACAGATCAGGGTTTTGCCGGAGGAAGACCACGAGAACGTCGAAATCAGATGAAAACTTGCAGGTGTCCCTAGCATATGTGTGTGAGTGTGGTGAAAGGTTGGTAGGTCCCATGTGGAAGTCCTAAGTGTGACCCCTTTTGTAGACATGCGTTAACACTTAGTAAAATCCTATATATATACGTGGAAACTCCCGACATGGGGCAATCAGAGCCTATTTTATGGCAAAGTCTGCCCAACCTTTGCTTTCCATGTACATATGTCCTAAACAAAACCAAAACAAAAAGAAATCTCCACTGGGGTACCCTCGTACGGAGAAAGCTATAGGGGTAGATCACCGGTTCTCTAGGAGTTATAGCACTTGGAAAATCTGTAAGATCATCTTATATCTACTTAAGTTGCAAAGATTGAATTATACAATTCCATCATAGCATATAACTACATCTCACAAGATGGCCATTAGTCTCTTGAACAGATATCCTGGTTCTGTCAACCCTCCTGAGGAGCGGACGATATTTTCTCCTGTAGATCTAGCATGTACCGGCTCTTCATAAGGATTGAGACCATGGAAGTATGAACTTTGCACTAGACCATAAGGTTCTGGAGGATGCTGAACTTCATGACCTAAACAAACACAAAACAAGAGAGAGCTACGTCAGGCTACCCCTGTTAGAGGAACGTCTTAGGGGTAGAGGATCCGAGTGTGCATAGATCAGGGTTTCGTCGGAGGAAGATCACGAGAACATCGGAATCATATGAAAACTTGCATGTGTACCTAGCATATGTGTGTGAGTGTGGTGAAAGGTTGTTATTGGTGCTTGCATGTGCCCCCCTCGCATGCATGCGCTCTAACCTAGAAGCGAAGTTTCTGGACCTGTATAAGGGTAATCTCCCTGTTTAGGTGAAACCGGGTAGGATAGTGCCCCAACTTGTGAACCAACATGGTTTTACATCATCCTATGACCTAAACAAACACAAAACAAGAGAGAGCTATGGCGGGCTACCCCTGTCAGAGGAACGTCTAGGGGGTAGACGATCCGAGTGTGCACAGATCAGGGTTTCGCTGGAGGAAGACCACGAGAATGTCGGAATCAGATGAAAACTTGCATGTCTCCCTAGCATATGTGTGTGAGTGTGTTGCAAGGTTGGTATAGGTGTTTGCATGTGTCACCCCTCGTATGCATGCTCTCTAACCTAGAAGCGAAGGTTCTGGACCCGTATAAGGGGGAATCTCCCTGTTCCGGTGAAACCGGGTAGGATAGTGCCCCAACTTGTGAACCAACATAGTTTTACATCATCCTATGACCTAAAAAAAACAAAACAAGAGAGAGCTACGTCGGGCTACCCCTGCCAGAGGAACGTCTAGGGGGTAGACGATCCGAGTGTGCACATATCAGGGTTTCGCTAGAGGAAGACCATGAGAACGTCGAAACATATGTCCTAAACAAAATCAAAACAAAAAGAAAAGTCCACTGGGCTACCCTCATACGGAGGAGCTATAGGGGTAGCCCACGTCTAGGGTTTGCTTGGAAAATAAGCACAAGACGAAATAAAAAAGTATATAGTAATAATATATTATAGTTTTTCTATAACAGTAGAAACCAAATAATATATTATAATTTTTTATATTAGTAGACACCAAATAAAGTATCTTGTATGATTTGTTATTAATAAATAAATAAAAAACCTGGGTATGCTTACGGCTGCCCTCGGCGTATGCCTGGCCGTCGGCGTAGAGGTACACAGGAAAAAAAACCTAGCTACGCCGACGGCTGCCCTCAGTGTATGCCTGGCCGTCGGCGTAGCATGATCCATTTTGTCTCCTCGCGGCCCACCTCGGGCCACTCATCCACCCTTCGCATAGCTACCAGCCGACCCCGCCTCCTCCCCGAGCCCGCCCTCGACCCCGCCGTACCAGCCGCCAACGGCTGCCTCTCGTCGTGCCCGCCTCCTCCTCCCCCTCCCCCATCCCCGACCCTCAACCCCGCCTCCTCCTCCACCATCCCCTCCACACCAGCACAAGCTCCCCGAGACCGACCCCGCCCTCCTCCTCCCCGCCGAGCATCCCTCCTCCTCGAGCGCCGCCGCCTCCCCTTCCCCTCCCCAAGCGCCGCCAGCAGCCTCCTCCCAGCGCCGCGCCTCCCCCAGCCGACCTCGACCCCGTCGCCAGATCCCTCACCCGCCGCCTCCAGATCCCTCCCCCTCCGCCACCTTCCTTGCTGAGCGATGGCGCCTGCCTCCCATGCCCAGCCCCGCCTTCCCAAGCTCGACTCCGCCGCCCCGAGCTCGCCTTCGCCCCGCAGGTACCTCGTCCACTCCCCTCTTCCTCTCATCCTCTCATAGTGACCTAGCAAATAGAAATAAAATTGTTTAGAATTGGTAGAAATAGAAATAGAAATAAAATTGGTAGAAATAGAAATAAAGTGAAATGAGCATGTGAGAAATAAAATGAACATGTGAGAAGTATGTAGTGGTGGATTTAGGTTTTTAAAATGTATTGGTATAAATAGAAATAAAATTGTTTAGAAATAGAATTGGTAGAAATAGGACTAGAAACGGTATGTGAGAAGTAGAATATTTTTTGAATGAGCCTAATTATACAAGTTGTGACTAAGGTGTTCTCTTTATGTCAATGTACAGACTTTGTAGTGTTTCGGGAGTGACCATCCTTGGTGGACTGACTGTTGTTGCGGGAGATGGTGTAGGTGACACCTCGATCCCGTCTCCGAGTTCCGTTGCCGACCTCGACACTCGGTTGATCGACTACTTCCTCTACCGCCGAGGGTGAGAATCTATTCGCCTCTCTTGTACCTAGGTTTATTTTTATGTCTAGATCACCAAGTCTGTCGCGTCACCTAGGCGTCATCCCGACCGTAAGCGTTACATGACTTAATATGCATTAGTGGTCTCGCATATTTTGAACCGTAACACTTACGACTTTTATCGGGCAGTCGGCAAATTCGTAGTTCGGTATGGTTCTCCCTGGCTCTACCTCGATTCGAGACAGGATTTCGGTGGCGCCTCCTTGTTGTTCTCCGGATGCACATCCTCTTGGCTTTTGTCGAGACGTGTATCAGGAGAGCATCGGGGAGGTGCTGCCGAAATTCTGCTCGGATCGGGGTAGAACCAGGGAGAACTTACCCAATCTACGAATTCGGCAGCTGGTTAGGACCCTTTTTTCCTATTAGACATGTAGGTTGATGAATGCGTAAAAATATGAAGCATTTAATCTCCTGTTTGATATTAAATGTTATATTTATTGTTTGTCTCCCAATAAAGCAGAAGAGGATGGCTGATAATGGGTGGATATACAGTGGCCGTATTAGTGCGACTAATAAAACAGACAACTGGGTACGGAACACTCATTTGTTAGTGAATGAGTTAGCGCGTGGTTCGAAGGCAATGGTTCAGGCACTTTTTCCCTGCGCTCATTGCACTAAGCGTCATCGTCAGGGAAAGGATGACATGTATAAACATCTTCTGCAATATGGGTACATGTCTAACTATGCCATCTCTCAGTGTCTAGCCGACAAGTGCCAGTACTCCGCCACCCGTTATCACTTTGAAGCTAATCTGAGAACATGTGGTAACATGTTGCCCGAAGGCGATTGTCTGCCTAAAACCTTTCACGAAACAAAGAAACTCATGAAGGACCTCAACATGGATTATGAAAAGATAGATTGCTGTCCAAAAGGTTGCCTTTTGTTTTGGAAACAGTTTGCGGGTGACAAGTACTACTCCATTTGTAAGGCCTCTAGGTATGAAGAGATAAAGGGGAAGGATGGTCAGGTGAGGCAGTCGAAGGTCGCTAAGAAGATACTTCGGTATCTCCCATTCATAAAAAGAATCCAGCGGCTTTACTTGAGCGAGGAGACTGCCAAACAGATGACGTGGCACAAGAAGGGGAAAAGATACGAGGACGAGCACGGACGGAAGAAGATGGGACATCCATCTGATGGTAAGGCATGGAAGAACTTCGATGACAAATACCCCCGGTGGGCAGAAGAGGGTAGGAATGTTAGAATTGCGATACAACAGATGGCTTCAACCCATATGGTATGTCGACGACCTCGTACAGCTGCTGGCCGGTGTATTTTATTCCGCTCAATCTCCCTCCCGGAGTATTAATGCAACGGAAGACCATGTTTTTGTCGCTGATAATTCCAGGACCTGAGTACCCGGGGAAGAACTTGAGTGTCTACATGCAGCCGATTGTGGATGATTTGAACCACTCTTGGATACACGGGACGTTGACATACGACCGAGCATCAAAGAGAAACTTTTTGATGAAAGTTTAGTTGCAGTATACTATGCATGACATGCCCGTGTACGCCCTAACGTGCAGATGGTGTACAGCTGGTAAGTGGCCATGCCCAGTGTGCAGGCACCGACTTGAGTTTCTTTGGCTAAAGTCGGGTCGCAAGTATGTTGCATTTGACACGAATCGACAGTACCTCAAAAGAAATCATTCATTCAGAGAAGATAGAAAGAACTTCAAGAAGGGCAAAGTTGTGCATGAAGTAAAAGAGGTACCAAAGTTCGAGGGTGCAACTGTTGATGCCAAGCTACGTGCTCTCGTGCCCGCGGCGTCGGGAACTGGCCATCAATTTGCGGGATATGGTGTAACGCATAATTGGACTCACGTGGCAGCCTTAACGAATCTCGTGTATTACAAGGACCTCGAACTTCCCCATAATATCGATGTGATGCACACCGAAAAGAATTTCGGGGAGTCCCTTTTTCACACAGTCCTGCACATTCTTGGAAAGTCAAAGGATAATGTCAAGGCTAGAGTCGATGTTGAGAAGCTTTGTGATAGGAAGAGATTACACATGTAGCCTCCTACTGTCCGTCGAAAGAATTGGTTCAGGTCGCATGCCTACTACTGCCTTGATAATGTCCAAAAGAAGGAGTCATTCAGGTGGCTCAAATACGTCGTGATGTTCCCTGACGGTTATTGTTCGCATATAAGGGAATCAATCTTTCGACAGGACAAGTCATCGGGCTCAAGAGTCACGACTATCATATATGGATTGAGTGGATGATGCCGGTGATGGTTCGAGGGTATCTCCCCGAGAAAGTCTGGCGAGTGCTTGCGGAGTTGAGCCATTTCTTCCACACGCTTTGTGCTAAGCAGATATGTCCTCTGGTTATTGACAAGCTGCAAGTTCAGGTGCTAGAGTTGCTATGCAATTTGGAGATGATCGTTCCGCCAGGCTTCTTTACTCCGATGGCACATCTCATTGTGCACCTCGTGAACGAGGCACTCTTGGGGGGCCGGTGCAATTTTGTTGGCAATTTTGTATTGAGAGAGAGTTTAAGTATATTCGAAAGATAACTGGAAACAAAGCCAAGATTGAAGCATGCATAGCTGAAGCAACATGCCTTCGGGAGATGGCAGACGCCACGACAACCTACTGGCCCGATGATGTTACCACTATGCATAACCCGGTCTCTCGTTACAATGTCGACCTGCCCAAGAATGACCCCAAGCTCGAACTATTCCAATTTCCCGGTGGCAAGGCTGGTAAAGGACTAAAATATAGGTTGCCGAAGGAAGAGAAGGATTGCATAATGCTCTATGTGCTTATGAATATGAAGGAAGGGTTCGATTTCATTAGGTAAAATGGTGAACAACCTATTTTCTCTATGCATAATGCTCTATGCAGCTAGTAACTCGGTCTCCGTCTAATTCTTATTTTCTCCTTCTTAGCGATTTCACGGATGAACAGCGGTCGGGATCGACGGATCCCTCTCCCATGGAGTTGGACACTCTACTGAAAGAGGGTGCTCCCGGAAATAAAAAAAACTTTGTGTCCTGGTTCATGGAAAAAGTAATTTCTAACATGTCCCTATTTCCTTTGTGTCCCTCTTATTCCACGTAATTACTGGACGCAACAAATTTGAACTGTACCTCTAGGGAGCTGATCCCAACGTTGAGATGTCAGATAAGCTGAAATGTGTTTCCCAAGGTTGTAACCGTGTCGTCATGAAGTATGAGAAGTATGATGTGAATGGGTTTCGCTTCCATACAGAGACACACCAGAAGGGGCGACCAAATGCAAAAACGGTAAATACTGGGTGTTCACCAGAGGAGCCGATTCCCTTGATTACTACGGAAGGTTAGAGAATGTATACGAGCTGACTTTCAATCGTACGAATGTCGAATTCAATCTTGTTGTGTTCAAGTACCACTGGTTTGACCCAAGGGGTGGACTGAGAAGTACCTCTTCCATTGGGTTAGTTGAAGTTAGGCATTCAACCACCTATAGCAGAGCCGACGTCTTTGTTGTTGCTCACCAAGCCAACCAAGTTTATTATTTTCCCTACCCATGACATAAAGCGGAACTCCAGGGCTGGGAAGTCGTGTTCTAGGTATCGCCACATGGTAACCTATCGATTCCCTCCGAGGACGATTACAACAACATTAACCATGTAACGTACGAGGGAATTTTCTATCAAGAGCAAGAGGATTTCGGGCACTTTGATTTAGAACCGGTTGATCTTGAGGACCTTGAGAACGATGTAGAAACTCGGGGTGAGTCAGTGGTGAATCTACATGACATAAGTATGCTCGAGAAGCTCCATACCGAGAATGACAACGATGATGAGCCTCCACCCTTCGACAAGAATCCAGATTTCTACTCAAAAGATAGTGAGATTGAGAATGAGAATGAGAATGAAAATGATAGTGAGTATTTATTTTTCAATGCATTTTATTTTGTCTTTGTGCTTAATTGTTTTCTTAATTGCATTATGCCTTTATTCTTTGTGTATACATTTTATTATGTCTTTGTGCTTAACTGTTTTCTCTTACTTAATGCAGGTGATTGAACAATATGAGAAGCGGCAAGGCACCCAGTTCGTCCTTGCTTAATGTGATGAAGTAGCGCAAGAAAAGAGCTACACGGAGTGGGAGACAGCCAAATCACAATCCACGTTACCCCGATCTTGATCCTGCTGGCGGAGGACGGGGTCGAGGCCGAGGTCGAGGAGGACGAGGACGAGGTGCCACGGGAGTAGGCGTGGACTTTGACCCACCACCCTCTGCTTCTGGCAATGTGGCTCCTGAGTTGTTCCTGACAGAGCAGCCTTTCAGGGACGAGAGGGAGGCAGAGTCCAAGAGGGAGGCAGAGTCTGAGAGGGAGGCGAGGATCGAGAGGGAGGCAGGGACCGAGACGGAGGCGGACACTAGCCACGAGTTGGTGGGGCCAAAGAAATTGTGGAATCATGGAGAATCGGGAGTCCCTGAGGAGAATTTTGAGCCTAGGACCCAGGAGGCGAAAGCCCTTATTATTCTAGATGGCCTTGAGTAAGTGTACTAATTTGGCAATTTAAAACATTTTATTTCATGTTGGTCATAAATAATTTGACATGTGTACTAATGTTTATTATTGTGCAGCAATTGGACATTTCCTCCGGGGAGCAAGCCCCGCCTTCCTAACAGCCTCGTTGGAGCTTTGATTAGGAAGTTCTGGCCGGGCTATCACATACCCCCGAGGGTGACAGGAAGCTAGCTACTACTTGGGCGGACTACCAGACTACCCGTATCCCGGGCTTTCCGACAGCTGCTGATGCTGTCATCACCAAGTTTTGGGTAAGGCATATTTCTCGAGTTATGTTCATACTTGATGACCCCACCGTGCTAACTCATGACTCTTACAATTGTTTTTTATGCATGATTGAAGTGCTTTTACCGTGTGGCTGAGAAGGACCAGGAGAAGGCGGACAGGACTTTGCTTGGGGCTTGTGTGAAGTTGACACCCAAGGTGTGGTACAACCAGAGGTCACGGCTGCTATCCACTTCTGGGCTGACAGGGGCGTGAGGGTCAGGAAGGAAGACATTGTCAGTAGGAACCCTAATCCTGAGTACTCGATGACGCCAGAAGAGTACATGTCGGTGAGTAAAATGTCAATGAGATTATACATTGCTGCTAAGTTGCCATTGCATTGTCTGAAGTTGAGTATTGCATTTTCAGGTTATCCCCGATTGGGCCGAGCCGCATCGACTCGCATGGGAGGAGCTGGTTAGGACGAGGTGGCTCAGAGAAGACAAGGAGTTTGCAGCCTTGTCGAGGCGGGACGCGGAGAACCGAGACGATGGTGGAACACACTGCGCGGAAAACCGCAACTTTGACCGCTTCAAGGGGAAGGTGGTACGTATATACATGAAACGACCTGCGTGTATTTATCGTCATGTTCGTACTTCATATGCATAATATTTCTTTTCGCGATGGAGGTGGCCGAGGCACAACCTGGGGAGGTGATTCATGACGTCGCCGTGTATGAGATGATGCAGCGAAAGAAGCCCAATTACTCGGAGCCTCAGCCCTCGTTGCCCATGTACTTCGGCACTGCCCAGAACGACTTGGGGAACTACAGCACGATGGTGAAGGCTCATCACCCCCATGTGGATGACCCCATTCACGCGGAGATCGACGAGGAGTCGTTGGTCCTGACGGGGAACGGATTGCAGCATGGACGCCTCAAGATTCTGAATAAGAAGGTCAAGCCTACCCTCAGCACGAGCTTCAGCCGTCTCAAGGCTACCCACCCCGCCGATGGCCCCCCTATCCCGCCTCGTGGCCAGCCTCGTCGATCCAGAGATGATGTAAGTTTTTCTCGTTTTCATCATCTTTATGACTTTTTTTCCTGCATGGCTAACCGCTGACGAGATTTCTTGTATTTGAAATTGTAGCCTGAGTTAGATGCGGCCTACGATGCCGCTCATGAGGAATATCAGGTGGCCTTTCGGCAGCATCAGGAGGCGAATGCGATCTACATGCAATACATAAATGTAAGTCCGAACCTTTATTTTTGCAAAAGATACAAGTCCCACTTCTCCTAGTTTGTTGTATTACGGCCTGACATCTAAACTATCTTGCAGGCCATGTTGGTGAATATATAAACTGGACAGAATAGAGATTTAGGACCCGTGCCTCCCATGCCAGGGCCGGCGCCATTTTTGCCATCGAAGGACAGCTTCGCTAGGACATACTACGCATCGACACCGGTAAGTTCTTTGTTAACCCACTAGTTATCGCTTTACTTTTCCTCGCAAGTTACTAACATGTAGGCAACATGTAGGAAACGTGAGCTTCTGGGAACCGGCACTTTGGCCACGCCTCGCCGGATGGGCGTCAGATCACACCGCTTCATGACAATGGTCCTTTTCCTGGCCATTCTGCCGGTGGTTCTTCCGAGCTTCACACTTCTACTCCCTCGCCAGGTGGCTCTTCTGCTGCTTCTACTGGACGCAACCCTTGTCAGAGGTCGCCACTTTTCACCAGGGGAGATCTCGGGTACACCCCGTCTCCCTTGCCAGAGTTGTAGGCATGTGTGATGATGTTGATGCATGTATGGATGATGTATGGATCATGTATGAACGATATGATATGACCATGATTGAATAATGTATGATATGACCATGTTTGAATGATTACTACTGTGAAATATATATGCATTGCTATGAAACAGAACTGTGCAGTGGAAGAGAAAGCTGTAAAACAACAACAAAAAACTGTGCAGTTGCTACGCCGAGGGCCTTGCCGTCGGCGTAGCACCCTGCTACGTGCCATTTGGTCAAGGCTACGCCGAGGACACTGCCGTCGGCGTATGCGTGGCCATACACCGAGGACCCAGTCGTCGGCCTAGCGTCAGCCTGGGAGGCCCAGGCGCTGGACACGTGTCCAGATACGCCGAGGGCGCGGCCGTCGGCGTAGCCCCCTCCTGGGGAGGCCCAGCGAGAGTCACATGGCGCCCCTACGCCGAGGGTGCGGCCGTCGCCGTATCCAGCGTGCCGTTAGCGGCCGTGTAACGGCAGCGCCGCCGTTCGCTGACGGTCGTTGCGCCGACGGGCAGGCTACGGCCGCCGGCAAAGGCCTACGCCGACGGCCAGCCCGTACGCTGACGGCAGTTTTTGCTCCGCCGAGAAGGCTACGCCGACGGCTGCCCTCGGCGTACCGTACACCGACGGCGAAACTGGCTACACCGAGGGCTTTTTGCCGCCGGCCTAGCCATCGCGTCCTGTAATGAACTAATATGGGTCGGACAGAGGGAGTACTTTAATCACATGCAAACTCGCTAAAAAACGCATTGATAAGTTGACGACTGAGCAGGATCACATAACAACACTGTCGATCCAGAGACAACATGTCTGGTTCCTAAAAGTTATGTTGCAATCCATGCCAGCCAGATTGCTCATAAATCTATTACATCTGAAGTAAAATAATGACTAGCAGTACTCAGCAAACCTAATTAAGCTAAGCATCCTAGAACTGAAGACATTAGCTGCTCGAGTTCCGTCGGGAAGCTAAAGCTCAACACCATTTGCTGTATAGCTTACATCTCCTCCTCCTCTTCTGCTCCGGCTAACCCTCTTGAAAGTGTTAGTCCCGTTCGTCCTCGTCACGTGACAGGCGGATTCGCTCCTGCCTCCGAGCGGCTTCCCAAACTTCGGTCATGCTTATGTTGTCTCTCAGTATCATGAGTGCCAATGGGGGATGCTTACCGCATATCTCGCGAGCCACTAAATCATCCTCGGGCGGGGGCTTGATGTCAGCGGCCAGGGCTTCCGCGTGCGCGATCTGCTCCAGGAGTGAGGCACCCTTGTCGAACTGGAAGTCGCTGAACCTTCAATACGCAGCGTGTTACAATCGCGACAAGAAGATAACGAAGAACGAAAACAAAAAACACAGCAAGGAGACACAGATTTAACGTGGAAAACCTCTCCAACAAAGAGAGAAAAAAACCACGGGCGCCAGCCAGCGAAACTTCACTATATCGAGGAGTGTTTACAAACGCCGGGGATTTCACAGATGCAACTCTCCCAACCGGCGGCTTACAAGGAGTTTATATATCGGTGGAAACCTAGGTCTTCGACGATCCGTACCATACCGCGGGAGGCTGTCGACCCCGCACCCCCCACAGGCGTCCCCGTTGGGCACGGTGGGGCCTCGCTCCACTCGTCAGAAGTTGGCCTATACTTTGTAGAATTTGGATCAACATATAACACAGCGTGGGACGCCATGTCCACGTCGTACGTGCGCGCCACGGCGTCCCAGAGGTCCCTGGCTGTGGCGTGGCGGACGTAGTCGGGGAACAGGCGGTTGGAAAGCGTGGCGAGGATGTGGCCGCGGCAGACGGCGTCGTCATGCGCCCACTGCTTTGCCGCCTCGTCGCCGGCCGGTGGGCCTTCGGAGAGTACGTGCGCCACGCGGAAGGTGCGGATGCGGAGGAGCACCGACTCCTTCCAGCGCTGACGGCCGCCACCATTGCGAAAGAAAGATGGGGTTGATAGATGAGATCGGTAGATTGATTTGCCTCGTGCAGCCTACGGCCGGCGGGGCTATGTCTTGCCATATATAGATACTCGGGTATAACCGTACAATCAGGTTACAAATCAATTACAACTCCCTTTAACAAGGACACAGCAGATCACAACAGTCAGGTAATGCATAGTTTAAAAAGTTGGACCAGTGACCGAACCGGCGAGGCCCTCGGTTCACGGTTCACTCGTTGGACCGTCGGTTTAAACCGGTTCACTCGCTGATTTATTTAGGATAAAATAATAAGGGGAATATATGATTTTGGTAAGAAAAATGAAATATATTTAATCCATACATGAAATACTTTGGCATAAATAAATCTTGGTCTAGTTGGTTAGCGCAACAATTGTTTTCTAGCCATTATATGGGAGGTCTTAGGATCCACTCTTAAGCTTGTCCCTTTATTTTCTCACGCTAGTAATTTTTCACCGGTTTGATCTAGGACGGTTTTTAAGAAAGTATGATCTCGTTGTCGCTTTCTCTTTGCTCTAAGAAAAAAATAGCGCTGCACCAACCTAACACGTACTGTTTCCTCTTTTTAAGTGCCACTGATGAGGTGAGGACGAGGAGGGATGAGATGTGTGTGAGTGTTACTACAGGGCAAAAAAAACCGGCAGCCAGGACCCTCCCCGCCCTCCCTCTCCCTCTCACCTCTGCTGTCGGGCAAAGTTCCTGCAGCGTCGCCGGCGGACTTGACCTTCCCCGCACGCCAGGCGAGGAGATTAGGGCCCCTCGGCCTGGCAGCAGTGCACCATGGAGGCGTTGGAGCTTGGGCGGCGGGGGTCCGGTCCTAGCGGTAGCGAGCGGAGCGGTGGCGCCGCCTCCTCTCGTCTGCGGAGGTAGTCCAGGCGGCACATGCTCTAGGGGAGCTCAGCCCGAGCTCTGGCGGCGGCCATGGTGGTCTGCCAGCGCAGCGGCGACGGGGTTAGGGGCTACTCGGGGTACATGCGACTGACGGTGACGGTGGCCTGGCTACAGCACGGTGGCGGAGCTGATGGGGCCCCGTGTTCTTTGGTTTATTTTAATCTGATTTGTGAAAGAGGTGTCCCCTTCACCTTGTATGTATTCAGCCGATGTGGCTTTATTTATAAAGCGGGACGAAGGGCTATTTCAAGGAGTATCACTACAAGAAGTTGAGCCTATCTTGACCATCTTAATTAGGTCTCTCTCAGCATGGCCTCTCAGTCGCTGCCTCCTCTCCTGACCTAGCCGCAGCATCTCCGCCTCCTCCACAGATCAGTTCCCTCTCCTCCGTCCAGTCTCACTGGTGTCGGGAGCGGTGGAGAACCCGATCTATGGGTGGAGTTTTTAATACAAGTAGTATTTTCAAAGATTAGATTAGTGTTTTGGTTGTCATCTTTTTTTTGACCTCTATGTCAATGGAGAAGTCATAGTCTATAATAAGTGATCTTTGGCCTTTCTTTCGATGACGAAATCTCTTTCCCGGCATTAATGGTGTTGAAATATTAAGATTCCATAGGTACGGTCTTTCAGATCTTTCTTCACCAGATCGATTCTAGATTTCTTTTTCTCATGGTTGTCGCGCAATATTTGTCACGGATGCTACGTCTTTGACAATGGTGATTCAACTCTCGGTTATACCAGCAATGTCGACCAAGATGTTTAATTAATTTTCCCTAAAATACTTGTGTTGGATCTTTTGTCGATGTTGATTGATTACCATAATGGTTGCGCGTGCGCGTAGCCTTGGCACCGCGGTTTAAAAAATTATGGAATAACCTTTGTTGGTATTTACAGGTTATGGTTTGATATCTATCAGTGTTCGGTTGCCTTAAAAAAAGTGCAAGATTATGTTTTGGAAGAAGAAAAAGATTGAAGACCAAGATTTACTAGTTTCTTTTAGACTTTATTCTGTAATCGATAGTCATCCTATGTATCTCTATCATGTACTACTATTTGCTATTATAAATATACCGTGGTATTGATTGTTAAAAAAACAAGACGATGAGCCTGACGCTGATAAATAATGGCCTGATCCTGAGTACTTAAAATCGTCACAATGGGAAGTATCATTTTGAAATATCGTGTATATGATACCATCTTTACAATACATAGTATTATATAGTACTACCATGGTGTATTTATTACTTTTGTAGAATTTCAATGTAAAATTGTGGGCAGGATTTATTTGGAATTAGTTTTTTTAGTTCTATGGACTATGATACCGTATTTACCTATGATACCAACACAATCTATTTTATCATTAATTACAGTGACATGTAAGCATTTGCATGCATGTAGTTTATAATACTACTTATGATACTCTATTGGGGCTAGTCTACGGAAGACCCTCATAGTGGCTGCCAAAATGTTGGAAGGGCCGGACCCAATACATAAATTTGATAAAAAAAAATAAAAGAAACAACTTAATATAACAATTGATTAATAAAAAGCCTGGAGCAAGGTCTCCAACTCAAAAAAAGGACGATTCACTAAATTTTTTACTCCTTCCTATACATATTAATTTAAGCACAATTAATATGGATCAAGGGCGTACATAGTTTGCATAGATTTAACCAAAAGTAATCCAAAATATTCGAAATTCGAACTAAACCCTAAATCTACCGGTTGGCAAAGGCGTTGAAGTCAAGTTTTCATGTCTCGCCGTTGTCGTCGACATTGCCCCACGTCTTGTCGAAATTGTCATCCTCCGGTTCCGGCTAAGGCGCCACCATTGGCTACAGCGCTTGTAGCATAGAGGCGAGGTCGATGACGTTGTCACTGTCCTCCGCAGACCACCATTGCGAACACATCGGTGGCCGGCGGGATGGTGTTGTAATAGGCCGCGGGGAGATCTAGCTCCACATACCACCATGCCCGCTTGAGAGACAGATGGCCGCACGTTGGTGACGACGGCTTCTCCTTCTACAGGTGAAGCAGTGGCACTAAGGACCTTCCTGTGAACCCGGTTTGTGGATGATAATGTTGCCGACGTAGCGAGGATGAGGGTATGACATCGAGCGTGGCAACTGACGTGGGGATGCTGAGCGCGAGGGGCGCCGCAGAGTATAATAGTGCATGGGAAAGAGGACACTCAAGAGGTGGATGGCAGTCGTACTGAAAGAATCTCATCGTCGTTCCCGTGCCACCACAATCACCGCCCTACGTTGTTGAATCATCTGGTGTAGGGGCCGAAGAGGCGAGCGAGCTCCGCCATCCGCTCTTGATGGAAAGCGGGAGCCAAAGCGTCGGGTCGCCTAACACCCAGCCTACCTCCGCCTATTGCACCAGCATTAGCGAATCATGGTGCATGTTGATGTAGTGTGTCGAGGTATTTTACGATGGTAGATTTATATTTGGAGGGGTCATGCTCGGAGATCGGGATGGTAGCACACCGATGCACTGGACAAACAATGTCCGGTAAAAACTCTACTCCTTTTTTGGGTGTTTGGGATTATAGTAGTGTGCTCGGGTGAAATCGAGATAAAACTCGATATCACCTATGGTGGATGGTGGTAGAAGAGATTTGGTGTCATGATCTTTCGATCTGCCTCCACTCGGCATCCCTGCAATCCTTTATATACATGGTTGGGGCTAGGATTACAAAGTGTCGAGATGTATTACAAGTGGCAGCGCCTATACAAAACCCTAATAGAATATTCTAGATCTGATCTTGTCAAAGTAATCACAATATCCTGTAGAACCCGTTCGGTGATACACCCTGACTTGTCTGCCATGGCATCTCCATTCGGGACTTCGCCTGAGGCCCGAGTCTTCATAATTGACCACCATGGTTCTGGGTAGGCCCTTTCGATTGTCTAGGCTCACCTTGTACCTATGACCTCATCATAGTGCGTGTGCGCTTCCCCTCCAGGATAGGGGAACAGCGTAGCTAGCGGAGGAGATGTTCCACCCATGCGACAGGAGGCCATCCTTGGACATCACAGTCGCCTCCTCTTGGTTGAGGTTGTGCATATGGGCGTGGTCCTCCATGATTTCCTTGGCATTGCCAGGGATGTTGGCCTCATGGTTGTGCATCGTTGTCGCAGTGGAGACGGAGTGCAGGCGACGGGAAGGTGAGGTGGCGAGGAGATGAGAGGCGGTGTGAGAATGATGGTGTGGGCGAGGCTTTTTTATGAACATCGATGGTGTGCGCCAGGAAGGGCTAGCATGTGTCGGAGGCGATGGGACGAGTCGCTGAAGCAACCATTTTCTGGTCATTAAGCCAGCTAACCGCATGTTGTCTCGTTGCCAACTAGGGTCGGCGAGGTGTGGCTGACGTGGCGGGAAGTGTTGGTGATCCGTTGTCGGCCCCTCTAGGTTGGGGATGGATCGAGGTTGCCGGCGATTTTATTGGGCCTAGAAAACTACTAACAGAGAACTAGGCGCACTAGCAGGAAGCCAAAATGAGGCTGGCGCCCGAGTAATCTTGACTCCATGTATCCTAGAGACTCTGAGATGATCTCAGACCCTCGGGGGCAAGGAAAACAGCTAAGTGATGCCGTTTATCTTGATGGGACTCAAATGACTTATAAATTTCCAGCATTCAGAGGTTTGGTAAGAGCATCTCCACTCGTTGGGCGTACCCAGGCCGAAAACCGGACCAATTTTTGGCCGAACGAATCGCGTTTTCGGCCTGGATACGCCCAGTCTCCCACTCGCGTACCCAGGCCACGTTTCCAAGTTCGGCTAAATTCACTTAAACTCGGCGAAATATGGGCGAATATAGGCGGAATTTCATTAAAGTAGGCAAGGGGGCACATAGTACATCGGTTTTCATAACTAGAAAAGGATGCCGCCGTGGTCGACGCCTGACGCCGCAACTACAGGCCGAGGCGGGGGTTGTTGCCGGCCTCGATGTGCGCCATGACTCTCGTGAGAGTCCGCCCTGGAACGCTCCACCATCGGTGGCGGTAAGCCATATTGTTACGCGGCGGCGGCGGCGAGCCCGGCGGTCCGTCGTGTCGGGCGAGTTCCTCGAGGCGCCTGTCGGCGAAAAACTGCCTCCAGAAGACCAGGTTGCCTTGATCCTCGGAGAGATTCGGGTCTTGCATGGCGGCGATAGCGGCCTGGATCTCTCCGGCGAGTTCTGGGTCTTGCATCGCGGCGATAGCTGCCTGGATCTCTTCGGCGAGGTCCTCTCCGTCTGACACCGGCGGAACGGGTATCCCGCCGGCGCTGAGTTTCTAGCCTAGGGGGAGGCGAGTGTCCGGCGGGGCCGTATAGCGCGCCTCGCGGAGGAGCCGGGCTTCCCACGGCGACAGCGTGCGTCGGCCGGCCATGGCTTCTCGGCGGAGTTGGGGAGGAAGCAAGGTGCGAACGTTCGAAGTTCGCCGGAGTTGTGGTGGTGTGAGGGACTGTGAAGAGAGACGGCGAGATGTACGGCTTTTGTAGGCTGGAAGAATGGCGGGAGGGGTGTAGCGGCGAGGGTGGGAAAAGAAAAACGGCGGAAAGGATGGTGGCGAGTCGGCTTCTGTCGCTGACAGACTGGTCCACTCGCCGAATTCGCTTCGTCCGGCGTCCCCAGAGCGTACCCGGGATCCTGGATTCGGCCTGGATAGTCCGGACCAAAATTGGCCCAAACCCGGCTGAAAAGAGATCCCTGGATACGCGACTGGACCGATTTTCCGCGTCCGGACCAAATTTCGGCGTCTGGATCAGCCTCCTAGGTAGACGAGTGGAGATGCTCTAACGCCAACCCAAAAAAATTCTGGTGAGATTCGGTCACACCAGCTCAAATGGCGTGAGCCCAAGGGGCCATAAGGAGAAATAAGTTCTGTCACGGGCCACAAGTCGGAATAACTTCTGAAAAAGACCATTTAGGCCAAATGACTCACATATCTACATCGCCTTTATCCTCCGACCTTGGATGCTGCCACGAACATGGGAAGAACATCGCTGCTGTACCCAAAATGAAGTAACTCGAAAGTGCTTATCCTAGGTAATTTAATTCCTTACCAAGGAGAATCTAATTTCCTAGTTCTGAATAACTTACTTCTTCCTAGATCTAGTTGCAACTCTAATTGAGTTTCTTCTTCCTATATTTACATCTCAATGGCTAACTGTGTAAACTAGAAGGGAGCATATATTTACCAAAAAAGAACATCTAAGGGAGGAAAAAAAGTAACTTGCTGAAACTTTCAGAAGCAAAATTGATGGATAGAAAACTAGATTGAAAAGTAAACTATATGAACTTACTAACAGTACTGAGCAATTATGGGAGATTCATATGCTCATGACAACTAAAACTATGGTGATTGTCTACTTTCTCCGTTTGGAAATATAAGATGTTTAGGTTTGTGAAGCTAATGTATCTAGACACCTTTTTATGTCTAGGTTTAAATGAATCTACACACTAAAAAATGTCTAGATATATTTGCTTCACAAATCTAAAACATCTTATATTTCTAAATGTAGGGAGTACTTGCTAGAATCTACATCTAGGTAGTAAGACACATCTAGGTAGTTTGCCCCTGCAGAAAACTGTATTAACTCAGACAATGTTGACTTAATTAACATCGTTCTTCATTTGTGTGCTTGAGACAATGATGACCGACTTAAATATCTGGACTTGACGTTCTACGTTTATGTGCCTGAATATGTAAAAGAGGTAGGAAAGTAAGGATGCAAACTACAAAGATATTCCCACATTTTTTTAGGGGATATTCCCACGATTATTTGATGACGAAAATCTGTCCACTCGACTTACTTTAGACATTGCTTCTCTCTGCAAAATAATGTGAGCCTGCACAAGAATTAAGCAAAAAAAATAGTTTCCTTGGTGTAACTTATAAAAATAAGTAAATAAAATGAGAAAGAATCACAAATTACTATTCGGAATACTGTTTGTACTTTTATATTCAGGAAAAAGTAACATGTAACTTAATTATCTGTATAGTTGCTATGTTGATTTGATTTAACAAATTCATATCCTCGTGCAGATAGATGTTGATCTTAACAGGCCGCTTCCAGAACAATTGCAAGATGATTTTGTCTTCGAGGAGGGGCAAGCTGTAGGAACATCTGTGGGGATGGTACTGTAGAGACAGAAGACATTGGTAATGCAACAAAATTTATCCTCTCTAGTAACCTCTCAACTCTGGAACTAGGAAGTGAAAATACTCAGAGGCCCGTCCCCTCCCTCCCTTTGAGAGTCGACCCCCAACCACCTCTGCCGCCCCTCTCCTCCCTCCCCTCCGGTAGCCATGGCGGCCGGCGTGGAGATGGAGCTGGTGGCTGCCCTCTTTCTTCTCTGGCTTTAGATCTAGGTGTTTTTCTTCTTGTGATTTGTCCCCTGGTGGCGTCTGAGGGTCGGGTAGCAGATCTCAGCAGCCAGATCTGCTGCATCTCGTCCTTCCTCCTCTCCGATGAATCTCGCTGGTGGCAGGCGGTGGTTCAAAGGAGTTGGCAGAAGACGGGCATCCCTCTAAATAAGGCTTGCAATGGGTGCTTCGAGCTGGAGGCGCTGGATCTCCTCTGGCTCGATGTGGTCGTTCTTTTCTTCGCAGTGGTGCTCTCATGGGGAGAGTCGGAGGCTGCGGCGGAGAAGACCACCACTCACCCCTCCAATAAGATCCAACCCTCTGCCCCGGTTCGTCGCCATCGCCATCTTCTCCGTTCGCCTCCCCAGGTCCGTGGCAGGTTCCTTGGTGCTGATGGTGAGCCGCTTCACCTGTTGCGGTGGTGGCGTGCCTTTGCTACTCTGTCTGTCCTTGCTCTGTCTCCTCTTTTCCTCTCGATCCCCATGGTGGGGATGACGGAAAGTGATGATTGAGTCAAGGCGGCGCCGGAGTGGCTCGGGAGTGCAAGAGCCTATTGGTCCTGGAGCATCCTCTCGCCGTCCACGAGGACGCGAATCTTCATCAAGACGGTGAGCTCCGGCACATCATCAACCTCCATTGGGAGGCCCTTCTCGAGGTCGGGCTCTGAGGGCTTTGCTGGGCCGGCGACAAGTGGTTGCATCCCCGTCGTCGTTCTCGGCTGCAGCGCTCGCCTCGCTTTGCTCCGCGGTGGGGAAGAGATAGGTCCTGATTGTAATTGCAATCTTTTAGCAGGGTCCTATCTACAAATGTCAGGGACCCATGTTTTAATTTTTTGCCTTTATGGGGTTCTCTGTATTATTTCTGTACACCCACTGTTATTATAAATGTCAGGCTCTAGCCCCTTCTGGGGCTCTCCGTTGTTAAAAAAAATTTATCCTCTCTAGTGAAGACAGTGGTGGTGACGATGAAGTGCATTCTACTCCTGAAGGACTTCTCCCACGGACACCTTTTGTTGGCATGAAATTTGATTCTATGGAGGAGGCAAAGGTTCATTACAACAAAGTACTTAAAACATGTTGGTTTTTTCATTAGGGTCAATAGTTCAACAAAGTCTGTGTTGGATAATAAAAGGGACAAGCAACTCTTTGTTTGCAACAAAGCAAGAATAAAGAGAAGGAAGGTGAAGTTCCAATTTGTAGAAACAGGAATTAATCAAGCTATATGATTGCAAGGCCAAGATGTGTGTCAAGAGAATAGGTGCAAGGTGTGAAGTGACTCAGTTTACCGAGAAGCGCGCGCGCACACACACGCGTGAATTTATTCAGCTTTTTTCTTTGAAAAAATACTTGAGATCTCACAAAGACATACCAAAGTTAGAGAAAGATTCCATCAACTAGTTGCTTTTATGCAGATTACAAGGGAACTCTATGAAGGTCTCAAAAATGTTCCTTATGACACTAAAAGGATAAGCAAGTACGCTCCTAACCACAACGAAGAGCATAGGTTCCTTGACATTCCAGAAAGTTGTTTGAATATTTTAAGGAGTTGAAGAAATAAGACAGTATTTTCTTTTACATATTCAAGCTTGATGCCGATGGAAGGATAGAAATTTTTTTCTGGGTGGACGGCCCTTACAAGTTGTACAACTATTGCATCTCTTTTGATACAACTTTTTTGATCAACCACTACGAAATGCCAGGTGCTCCTTTTTTTTGGGATCAACATATATGGCCAAACTATACAATTTGGATAAGGTTTCTTGAGGAATGAAAATATTCCAAACTTTTTTTGCCTTTTTGAAGCTTTAATTGAGGCAATGGGCGGCTTGGTTCCATTGAACATCATAACATCAGGATGGAGCTATGAGAACTGCTATCCTAGTAGTGCTCGATGTCAAGGTTCTCATCGCCGCCCAAGCCGCCGCCATTCAGACCCGTGTCAAGTGGTAAGAGCTCTATGCATCATTGACCAACAACGAAGTCTCCAATGCAAACCAAGGGACACAGTCCCAAGCGTCTCCGGGATATCAAAGAGGCCCAAGGGAAGGACCAACTCCAAGGCGGATGCAAAGCGCGAGGCTTCCTGTCGGCATTGTAAGAGTTGATCAAGACAATGCTAACCGAGAAGGAGATGTCAAATGAGAAGAGGAAAGAGAGGAGGCACCGGAAAAAAAGAGAAGATCGTGAAGAGCTTCTATGCTATTCAATATAGGAAGATCGAAATTAAAGAGACCAGCGCCTGTGGAAGAGGCAAGAAAGTAGATAACAAGCAAAAAGAAATGAGGCTCGTACTACTCACCATAGGAGGCTAAGATCATGACGACTCTCATGACCAAGGACATGGATTCAATTCAAGGGCTCAGTTGGAGAAGGAGAAGAAGAAGAAGATCCATGATCGAGACGTGATCACTCGGTCACTTCAATTTGTGTGCTTCATGAATTATATGTCACATTCTTTTGGTACCTTTGTGTATGCCTTGGACGCCGTTGGTAATTTGTTACTGTTTTCATGAAAAGAGGACTACTTATATGCGTGGAGAGCAAAATGAAGAAATGAAAAAAATGCCCAGCCTCAGACACGGACAAATGAGGACACCGCTGGGTGCAGTGAACTATCCACGGGCCACCACAAACGGATTGGATCGAACACTTTTGTGTCCAAAATGGAGGGGCAATTGGAGTAGCGCTGAACATTGTTTGATAAAAACAGGTCCCACGTGTTCCTACAACTGATGCCCATGAATTGTTCCTACAACTGATGCCCATGAATGCATCAGTAGAAATTTGACAGCATTTCCGTGAGATAAAGAGCCCTTGTGACAAATATCATACTATAAAATATAAAATTAAATCTTCTGCAAGTTGCGAATATCCTACCGTCCTACGGAACACAGCATGTTAGAGCATCTCTAGCACTACCCGTAAAACGGCGAACTGTAAATCGAAAGTACAGGTTACTGAACTTACCATTTCCACATCCGCACAAATCAAAACCCGTAAACAGCTTCCATAAAACAAAATATTCTCTAGATCCCTTCTTCTTTCCCACAGCTCCAATAAATTTTATGTGTACAAATCGACTTTTCCAATAAATTTGCAGCAGTTATAATTTTCAGTACAAAACGACTTGAACTAAAACTTGAAGCCAAAAGGCAGAGCAGTTCAACACAGCAGCAATCAGAATCAGTATCCGGTAGACTTCCAAAGGTACAAGACAGTAATCAGTGTGTTAGTGTTAGCCCCAGTGAGCATGTTTCATCAGTATACACCTGGGACTAGAAGCAGGGGATAATATTCAATGAGCAGAATCAACAAAGAAAGAAATTCAAACACTTCTCACGAGAATAAACAGAGAATTAAGCAGGCAAGCGCATACTAGTTATATGATTTAGCAAGAATAAAACAACACGAACACGGCAGTAAAAACCAGTACTACAGCATTTCTACAGAGCATCTACACTAGTAAACGCCACCAAATAAGATTCAGAACGGATCACCAGACTAATTGGTTGACTGCTATCATGATTCATGAGGGGAGGCAAAAACAAAAAGGGAAATCTGCGCCGCAAAGTGATGCCGACACCTACCAACCAAGTCCACGATGTCAAGATCAAGCCGTGCAGTTCCTGGCGATGTGTCCATTCTTTCCGCAGGTCCAGCACTGCCTCCTCGACTCCACGGCCATCCCCACCTTGGCCTGCCGTTCATCTTCCCTGCGAAGGCGACGCGCCTCCGCGATCCGAGCAGCACGCCAGACGACGCTCATGCTTAGAGCACCAGGACACGCTATGAGGGGTATGGCCAAGTCCTCTGGAACCGTCTGAGCTAGCGAGTGCGCCACGAAACTATCCTTGTAAGGGGGATCTGCGGCGGCGGCCAGGGCCTCCGCGTGCGCGATCTGCTCGAGCAGTGGCGCGCCCTCGTCGAACACGAAGTCGTTGAACCTCCGCTGCGCGACCTCGGAGGTGTCCACGTCGTAGGTGCGCGCCACGGCGTCCCACGCCTCCCTGGCTGTGGTGTGGCGGACGTAGTCGGGGAACAGGCGGTCCGAGAGCGTGTCGAGGATGTGGCCACGGCAGAGGGCGTCGTCGTGCGCCCGCTTCTTTGCCGCCGGTGCGCCCTCGTCGCCGGCCGGCGGGTCTTCGAAGAGCACGTAGGCGACCCGGACTGTGCGGAGGCGGAGGAGCACCGACTCCTTCCAGCGCGGGTACCCCTCAGCGCCATCCAGCGGCCTGACCACCGTCGCCATCGATTGATTAATCAGTAGTACCTGACCAAGAAATTGAAAGCGGCATCAGTGCCGATGGGACTGAAATCAGTCAGTGGAGCATTTGCACACGCAGATGGTGTGCATCGTGAAAACGATTGCGATGCCTTCGATTGGAACAGGATTAAGGATGAGAATTTGGAGAATAGAGGAGTTGGTAAGGACTAAAGGTGGTATACCTTTCGGTTCGGTGGATCTTCGGTGATGTCTTCTTCGCGCTGATCTGGAAACTGCCTTCGTTCTTGTTGCCGGAAGGGACGGAAATCACCGCAACTGCGTGTGTACTTTATCTTGAACGTTGCCCTATGCCCCTATATATATGTGTGTGGGCATGGGGGAGACCGGGACTGGTAGAGTGTAGAATCTTCGAGAGACTTGGAAGTTCGAGGATGCGCTGCTGCTGCAGTCCACTGCGTACCGTACGTCCATCCGTACGTGGCCGACTTTCTTTTTCGAACAGGAGGAAACACCCGACCTCTACATTTTTTTTTTTGAACAAGGAGGTCCCCGAAGGACTGGAAGCATTTCATTAAAACAAAACGGTGGATGTACAACTGATTACAAAGGACCTAAAGTATGCTAAAAACCATAGGTCCTTATTAAATGCAGAAAAGACCTTACTGAAAGATGGAAGACTACAATTCAGTCCTTCTCTTTCTCCACCGCTGAGCCGGAAGTCAGACGCGCCGCCATCAGGCTCGGAAGCGGGGACGAAACCACTTGCTTCCGCGTAGACGAGAAACGCGGCCGCCGACCTCGAGAGGGGCCTCATCGAGGAGGTTTGACAATTGCCGGGACCCTTCGCCGGCTTCTGGATAGACCATGTTCTGGTCTTGGATGTCGGACGGCTATCACCCGCCGCCGAGGTGGTGCTCAAAAAAATTGCTTCCCAACTCCACTGCTGCAAGACACTACTGCTAACCCAATCGACACCTCCAAAATTCGCAACCACTGCGCCTGCTGGAGGAAGAAGAAGATCTGAGGAGCAGAAGGATCCTGCAGCAGGGGGCTCCTTACCTGTGCCAGAAAAGATAGCCGGCCTGCCGTCCGATTTCCCACTCCTGCCACGGGTGGGAGGAGACAGGCAAGAAAGAATGGCCCCAGGAAGAAGCCCAGAAGTAGGCTTATTGAACAAGCGGCGATCGACGATCGGCGATGAGGAACTCACCCACGGAGCTCCAAGAAACGGCGAGGTCAACCACTCCAGCGGCGTGCCCGCACCACCGCTAGGATAACCGCAACGAGACCGCACACGCGCCCTCCCGAGCCTCTCCTCCTCGCCACCAAGGCCGGCCGAGAGAGGAACAGGAGGCCAAAACGGAGAACTCGCTGAAGCAGAGGATGCGGCTTCAGGAATCCACTCCCCCCCGTCGCCTCGGCCGGCCGGGAATGGCTCCATAACACCGCAGCACTCGAGGATGTGCCTCCTCCCCTCGCCACCATGGCCGGTCGGGGGAAGCACCATCACACGCCTCAGGAGAACACCGCGAGCAGCTTTATTGGGGGAGACGGTGGATCTTCTCTCCACCACGTCCTCCGGCCAGAGGAGCTCCATGGCGATGAAGAAGATCCCTAGATTGAATCGAGTCTGGCTGCACAAACCCTCCTCGCGTCTCCATCTACTGGGCAAGAAGCCCACAGCCGGCAAACAGCCAAAGATCCTACATCTATCTACTCCGGCGTCCCATCCAGTCCAACTCCGGCCGGCTATTCCGGCGGAGAGGACGGCGGACGGACCCGGGCAGCGGCGGTGGACTCTCAAAGATAAGGGAAGGGGAGGGAGCGAGGGGATAAGGTCGGGCTGTTTTGTGGAGTCTCCCGACCTCTACATGGATCAATGTGCAGCCGTCCTAACCAAGAAAAAGAAATGCCAACAAAGTTTCTACAAACCCAAAAGAACAAAGAAGCATATAATAAATTTAAGCGTTAAGATGCATATGTCTTCCCTCTAATCTAGTCCAACATGGATAATTATTGCTCGGAGGGTAATTTAGCAAAGAGTAATGCTACAACTATGCCGCGGGGATTTTTCGGAACTGTCGCACTCTCGTTCCTCCAATGACATAAATTCTTCCTAACGAGTTTTTCTAAGTCTAGTACGAAAGTAGGAACCAGAAATAAAGTGTGCAAATACTTTTGTAGTCAAAACAAGTTTTGTGCCCACCGGATAATGAGGACGACTTTGTGGATTGGTGGCTACAGACGTCTAGACTGACCCCCCGAGCTCTTCGCAAAGGAACTTCCTATCTTGTCATGCTCACGACATGGTGGATATGGAAAGAGCGTAATGCGGTGGTCTTCGGCAATGCGTCGTCGAACAGTAGTAGTCTTCTCGTTACAATTCGATCTGAAGCTCGGTCATGGTCTGCCGCTAGCACGCTAGGCCTCCGGGCCTTGATCCCCACGGCTCTGTAGATCTAGTGGGTTGAGTTATAAAGAGTGTGCGTCTCTTTGGGCGATTTTGCATAGTTGTATAGAACTCTCTTTTCCTATCAATGAATCAAAATGCAAAGCTTTTGCGTTTACACGAAAAAAACAAGTATTGTGAAACTATGATTCTATTACATTGGATAATCACATCATCAACAAACCGTCAACTCAACAAAACAACACACAAGCACTGCACAGAAAGTACCTAGGCCATGTAGTGCTTGTGTAGGAAGGACTTAAGCCAGTTCATCCTGCGAGTAGGGGTCATCCCAAGATAGCTAAGATCTCGCACTTTGTTTTCCACGAGCTGGTTGAGAGCCCGAAGCACTGCATCCACACTTATACAGGTTCAACAGAAGTAGGAAGGTACATGGGGGATTGCTGAGGAACTCGGTGTTCCTCATGTTATTCTAAAGTGCCAATGTGGTTTATATGTGAGCTTATGAACAAGTGAAGCAAATGACACAGTGGTAGCTTAATCTATCCTTGATGTGAAGTAAGTATTGCTCATCCGCCGACACAATTGCCAATGTACATCCCACCATTAGGATCCTCTAAGATTGCACACTAGCAGCCATTTTGCTCCCTGCCTTCTCGGGTGGTCTTGACATGAGTTGACCTTAAGGCCCTAGAATTAGAATATATCACTAGAAAAATGTTATAGGTGCTTCTCTCTAAAGATCCCGGACCTTGGTAGAGATGGGCCCACATATCCTATTTAGGACAAAGGTGTACAGAAAATGTGCTCATTTCATGTTCTATTATGATATGTGAGAACATTCTCATGTGATAGGAACCCTCCATGCGGTAGGGCTCCTCAACCGACTCCGACACCACTGCATTCTGAGGCAACAGTGAGGTAGTCGACAAATCTAGCGACTAATCTGCCTTAATACCAACAATAAATTGTCATTTAAGCACACAGCATAAAAATCTAACGCACTACACAAGCAATTGAATGCATGCATCAATGTTACAACCTTTCATTGCATGCTATAAATAAGGGCACATCTGGTTTTAGGATGAGCACTACACTGTGTAGAACCAATCCTTGAACTGACAATCACTCTTATTTGTGAACTGCATAACAATGCAAACCACACACCACAACATACTACCATATAGGTTTTAAGAATTTTACATGTAGGAAAACACATGAATAACATGCACAATCTACCACATTGTAACAACATATCCTCAAACTAGACACGCACAAGCAACAACTACCATCACATCTATTCAAATCTGGCACATGCTTATAGATCTATGCTACACGATCAAGGGGTCGATGTTAATCTACTAGAAGGATGCAAAGGACAACTAGGAGAAGAGCAAGAAGGCACGTCCCTGTTGACCGATGCTGAGAATAAAAGAGCTGCTACGTGTGGTTTCGGCTGTGAGGGTGAGAGTGATAAAGGGAGGGGGAGTTTTGGCAGGAGGCGACCAAATTTCTTCCATCCCCTTTCCCATGCCGCGCGGAGCTTAGCCACCACGTTTCCTCCCTGCATGTTGAGTGTGGCTCTCTCAGAAAACGTCGGATTTGAGCGTCTCCCGACAAGGCTGTGGAGTGTTTTCAAAATCATCTTATGAAGACACAACAGCTCCCACAAGCAACAAGAAACTGAATATTTATGCACCAGCGAGCCTGGTTGCGGATAACTAAACACACCATAGAATTGCCCTGTTCACTTTACCTCATAATAAGTGTTTCCTGCAAAATTCTGTTCTCACGACCTGAGCTAGCAGACCAGGGAACAACTCAGCTAGTAGTGCGAACAACAACGTTGTCCAGATTCAACAACACTCTTGAGTAGACGCTAGAAACACGTTGATGCTATAAGACCAGGAGAAACATGTTGTCCAGATTCAACAACACTCTTGAGTAAAGGCCACAATATAAACCTTTTTATAGCAAGCTCTCAAGCTAAAAGTCTTATATTGTGGAACAGAGGGAGTAACAAGGAAACTAGATAACAATCGCACTGAACTAACCAGAGCAGAAAACAACACTGTCAAATAACGTGTCTCGGTAATTCATGCTAACAAGATTGCTCATAAATCTGTAACATCTCTAGTAGGAACACATAGAAGATTACTAAAAGTACTCACCAAAGCTAATTTAATCCAATAGCATCACCGTCTCTCTAAGGCTTACTACCCTATTAGAAGTGTTGGCCTTCGTCGGCATCGCGTGATATGCGAATTCGCTCCAGCTTCCGAGCAACTTCCCAAACATTGCTCATGCTTATGTCGTCTCTCACTCCTATCGGTAGCAATGCACGATGCTTACCACATATCTCGTGAGCCACACAATCATCTGTCAACGTGGGCTTGATGTCAGCAGCCAGGGCCTCCGCGTGCGCGATCTGTTCCAGGAGTGGGGCACCCTCGTCGAACAGGAAGTCGCTGAACCTTCGATACGCAGCATTGGATGCCACGTCCACGTCGTACGTGCGCGCCACGGCATCCCAGAGGTCCCTGGCTGTGGCGTGGCGGACGTAGTCGGGGAACAAGCGATCGGAAAGCGTTGCGAGGATGTGTCCACGGCAGAGGGCGTCCTCTTGCGCCCACTGCTTTGCCGCCGGCGTGACCTTGTCGCCGGCCGGTGGGCCTTCGGAGAGTACGTGCGCGACGCAGACGGTGCGGAGGCGGAGGAGCACTGACTCCTTCCAGCGCGGGTACCCCTCAGCGCCATCCAGTGGCTTGACGGTCGTCGCCATGGATTAATCAGTACCTGACAAAGAAATTGAGAGCAGCATCAGTGAAAATATGCAAAAGTAGGGTTTAGTGATTCTCACGAGCATTTGCACATGCAGCTGGTGTGCATCGGAATTTGACCAGCGTGGAAACGGTTTGCGGTGCCTAGGAATAAGATTGGAGCTGTGAATTTGGAGAAAAGAGGAGGTGGCAAGGTGGTGTACCCGACGATTCTGTCCCTTGTGGATCGCTGGTGATGTGTTCTTCCTGCAGATCTGAAAACTGTCTTTGTTCTTGTCGGCGGAAGGGAGGAAAATGCTAACTCCGTGTCTGCGTTTCTATTTATAGCCATCAGAAGCGGGCCGCTTTGGAGGTGGGCTGGGCTCAGGAGGTCCACCGCGTTGCCCCATCCGCAGGACCCGGTATGTGGCCAATTAACAACACCGAGATGTTTTAAGAAAAAACAGCCGAGCTGATTCTTAAAAAAAAAACAGATAAGCTCCATTTCCTTTTGCGAACACGACAAAGACCATACGTAGAACAAACTCTCACAAAGCACCCTCCCAGAGACTGGAAATAACATCTACGGTCCTAGAGTATCAATGCCTTATTCCTCGTGCATCCACAGTCATCGCCGTGAGGAGCTACCAATTAACTACTACTCCCTCCGTTTTAAAATATAAGATGTTTTATGTTTGTGAAGCAAATGTATCTAGACTTGTTTTATTGTGCACACTAAAACAAGTCTAGATACATTTGCTTCACAAAGCTAAAACATCTTATATTTTAAAACGGGGGAGTATAATATACTTTCACATAATGTGTGCACGTGATTTATAAAAGAATAAAGAACATCCTCTTGCAAACCTCAACGTAAATCATTTTTTTGTTCCCCAGAATACCATCCGCTTATATTAAGGTGTCACTTTATATCTTAGGCCGATGACAAACAAATCGTCGGACCAATACGTCACTGTTCATCTAACTTCCATCGTAGGGCCTGATATCCGATTTGCAACCCAAGGAAAAAATTGACCCGTTAAATCTGTATGACCCACAGCATAAATTCCAAAAATTATGCATAGTGCGGCTCCCCAAACCAGGCCTAGCTCGACGCCATCTAATATCCTCGCCGGTTTTTGTCATCCCATCACGCCTCCTCTCTCGTGCGCGATGCACCCTCACATCCGATGCCAGTACCCACGCATCCACCTGCAATCGACCTGTGAGTCGGCTCGCATATGCATGCCATACCACCTGGGAGAATTGGCTTCGGTATCCTTGATCACCGGTGACCCACACATTAGGGAGAGATTCACCATGGATTCTTTGATGATAGGCTATCACATAATTGATATGCTTCCTAATTTCTCATGTGTACTTCCATTGCCCCATATACTTCATTATTTTTGACATTTGTTTCTCCATAGAAAGTCACAGGAAGGAATCGAGATCCTGATGCATTTTCAAATCGTATCCTAGTCTTACGACGAGCATGATTGTGGTTGTGTCGTAAATGTCTCCCTCATAGCACCTTTTCCAACATGCATCCTCGGATAGCTCCGACATTGAGCTTGTCCGCTCGGAGGCGCAACAGTTCTCGTCTAGATGAAATCTTTTCAGTGCTACGACCTGGTGGAGCAACCTAATGGTTGTGTTGTCTAGGCCTCTAGCCAGCAAGGAAGCAAGAATGTAGCGAGCATCATGATGAATTGAAGCAAAACATGATTAGCAAAGGAATCATATATGGATGCAAGGAGGCTAATTCTCTATTAGACGTGCACAAATTTTATTTCCTTTGGAAGCTGCTTATTCCATATTTCAATAATTAGAAACACTAAGATATAATTATTCATGATGGAAACAAATATTTATATTATTGAAAGCATTTATAATACTATGCTATTTGTTGGAAGCATTTCTCTTGTTGATGGAAAAAAAATACCTACTCTAGTCTATGGGAAGAGTATTTTGTAACAATTCAAACCAATTAGAGAAATATTTCTAATACATTGTAGTAGCAAATTTCATTCACGACGGAAATGTACCTAGTCTCTACCTAGTCTCCATCATATGGTTAAAGTGTAAAATAGGAGTCTGAGTCCTAACATCGGCTTCCGATTCCTAGTAGGTACCTTCCGGCATGCAGCTTCTCGTCGAGGATAGCCCACCCGATAAGGGCGACGACGACGAGCACCACCGGGTTGAACATGGAGACGAACAGCGGGCCGCGCACCAGCTGCCTGGATGCACCAGGTCATCACCGCGAACGTGATCCCCCACCCCACGATCCCCTGAATTGTACACATACGTGCAACAAGGGTCAGTTATTAGTTCTCGCGCCGCTCATCAATATAATCATGTAGAGACGGCGGTGATCGACTCGATTTACTACCATGTAGAGCACGGAGTAGAGCATGAGGTATATAAGATAAAAACTATATATTGTCTGACATGGTTATACCCGACGGGTACATAACTTCAGCATACCTGGTCCAGCCCAAGGAAGGCCCACAGCGGACATACGCTGGCCCATGAAGATTTTCGGGTGGCCAAGGCCCATGACGCCTTCGGATCCTTGGAGAGCAAGACTAGAGTTCGAATATAACTTGTAACCTACTCGTATCGGTACCTGAGACCTAGCCTCCTCATATATAAAGGCTAGGAGGGGCCAACGAGCAGGAGAGATCCATACTTTTCATACACGCCTCCACGCCAGATCGAATCTGCGCATCCTGTAACTTTCGGTTCTGCCGTAATCAAAGAGCAGACAAGCAGGAGTAGGGTTTTCCCTCGGGGGCCTGAACCTGGGTAAATCTCGTGTCCCCTGGTTGCTTGTCTGTTAACCGTGCCACGATCTCCAGCATCCCTATCTTCTCCAAAACCCAAGTCCATAACAATGGGCATTGACGAGATTAAACCTCGTCAATTGGCGCCGTCTGTGGGAATTGGGGCTGCTGATTGTGCGGTCGTGACGGTTCCGACCCGATCGATCTACAACTCCTCAGCGACGGAGAATCACCTCCTCTTCGGCACTTTCGACTTCACCGCCCACTCGCCGGCCACCATGAAGGATTTCGAGCCCGTAGGCGACGGACTCGAAATTCTGTTCGGGAGCTTCTGCTTCCAGGTGGGACAAGCTGGTACCCTCCGCCTCCCTGAGCGGGTGCCCGTACCGTCAATCAGGCCCGCTTTGTGGGCTCCACACCCTGTGCTACGCACGTCACCATCAACAGATGAGTTTTTCGACAGCAGCAGCTGCAACTCCGATCTGTGCGATCCACCTTCGGATGAAGGGACCTACGGTTCCGAATCCGAAAGCTGCGGCAGCAGCCAACCAATCTGCAGGCGCTATCTATGCGCCGCAATCATCCAAACCGACGAAGACACGCCTAACCCACCGCCCAACCCCAACCCGCAGGGCCAAAACGGCGAAAACGGGGAAAACAGGGGCCACCTCATCCAACTTAGCAAAGAAGGATGGGCCGAAGCACGCCGCGCCGTCGCAGGCGAAATAGTCCTACCTCTGGACTCCCCACATGACCTGCTGATGGCATACCACTACCTCCTCATCGAGGAGCACAAGAAGCAAGTCAAGATGCAGGAGACGCTCGATAAACGCAAGAAAGCAGCCTCTGAGTCCAGTGCGTGACGAGCTGCGCTCTCCACCATGGGACCCGGCTCCAGCACAAACGGAAATCAGGGAAACAAGCATCACTCTCGGGTGGAAAACATGGACCCGAAGGAGCGGCGTGACGTGACCCGAACCCTCCACACATCGTTCATGGATATGGACGCCGACGGCAACATCACCCCGAAGACGCCACAAGCCGCGATCATGGCAGCCACTGCGTATCTTGCGGCTCACCCACCTCCGGAGGGGGACCCGAAAAGGGCCATGCATAGGTCCGCACTCACCGGACTAGGACTAATCGGAGCTGCGCTCCACGAAGACGCTCCTACGGAGCCGAAGAAGAAAGCTCCGGCTAGGCGCGACCGGAGCCCCACTCCCTCATCCGAAGATGAAGAAGAACACGATCTTCCTCGAAGAAAGAAGAGCTCGCACCGCCATAAGCACGACTACGACGCCAGGGACAAGCTTACACAGCGCAAAATCGACAAAGCACGTGCCAAACGCGCATGCTCATCCGAATCTGAGATGGATGAAGACGAAGGAGAACTCTGCGGGGCTCGATGCTTCAGCAGACCCGTCCGGCGAACACTGATGCCATGCAACTTCAAGCTTCCTTCGGATACTCCGAAGTTCAACGGCACGCAAGATCCAAAGTCCTGGCTCAGTGATCATCTATCATCCGTTAAACTTCACGGAGGCAGCAAAGAAACCGCCATGCAATGCCTTCAGCTGCAGCTGACAGGCGCGGCACGGGTCTGGCTCAGCAGCCTATCATCAGGATCCATCCGAAGCTGGGAGGATCTCGCTTATAGCTTCATCCGAAACTTCAAAGGCACCAGCAAAAGGCCCGCCTCAATCGAAGAGTTGCGAGCCTGCACTCAGAGAACGGGTGAATCTATTCGCTCGTACATACTACGCTGGTCCACGACCAAGAACTCCGCAGCACACATCTCCGAAGAACGGGCCATCGACGCCTTCAGGGACGGCGTCAAACGCCCAGACTTCAAGGAGAAACTTGGACGCGTAAAGCCCAAGACACTCGACCAGCTCATGGAAATCGCCAACAGTTGGGCAGATGGCGAAGATTGCATCCAGCGGGCGTTATCAGATGAAGAAGACGACTACGGCCGAAGACGCGAATGCCGCAGCAAGAGGAGACCGCGCGTATACGAGGACCGCGACGGACCCGACATGGTCGCAGCCGGCTACGCCGACCGCCGTAACGACAACAGCCGCAGCAGCGGAGGATATCGCAGCGGAAACTTCCGCGACAACGGACGACCAACGCAGTCGTGGCAACGCCGCGACCGCGACAACGGACCTTCAGCATTCGACAAACTTTCGGGTCCATGCACCATCCACTTCTACATCGACAAACAAGACGGCAAAAAGAAAGCTAGCCACATGCTCAAGGACTGCCGCGAGTTCCAGAAACTCAGCGAAAGCATGGTACAGATGAGGCAACAAGCTCCAATTCCTGCGTTTGAAAACGCACTTGCGCCAGGCGAAATAGCACACGGAGCTCCTCCACCGCCGCCTATCGGAGGCCCACATCAACCAGCCGCACCAGCGCAAAACAATGCCGGAGTCGCATACCCCCCACCAAAAGGAGCACTCAATATGATACAGAAAGGACGCCCAACCAACAGGGTACAAAAGAAGATCACCCGCCAAATCAATATGGCCGTAACAACTCCACCTGCCATCCCTGAGTACCTCAGCGAATCGGAGTCCTGCATCACATTCACTCGCGCGGATCACCCTATTCAGATCCCTCGCCCAGGTCATGCTGCCCTGGTGCTGGAGGCGCAGATCGGAGGCTTCGAGATGAGTCGCGTCTTCATGGACGGCGGCAGCGGCATCAACCTAATATTCGCAAGCACTCTAGCAGCTATGCGGATCCCGCAATACAGCCTGGAACAATCAGACACAACGTTCCACGGCATTGTCCCAGGGAAGGGCATCTTCCCCCTGGGCAAAATAGGGCTCGACGTCATCTTCGGGACACCGGACAACTTTCGACAGGAGCGCCTAGAATTCGAAGTGGTGGACTGGCCGTCGCAATACCACGCCATCCTGGGACGCGTAGCATTCGCAAGGTTCTTGGCCGTCCCACACTATGCATACCTACTACTCAAAATGCCAGGACCAAGGGGCGTCATCACAGTCCACGGGAGTTTCACCCGATCGGACCAATGCGACAGGGATTTCAACAAAATCTCCCAGTCTTTCGGCATGCAAGACGAGCTCGTAAGGCTCCGCGAAGTGACAGACAATGGGCTACCCCCAGTCACCAAGCAGAACGCACCTGATATGTCTTTCGACTCCACCATCAACACCAAAAAAGTACAGGTCCATCCAACGGATGCCTCCAAGACGGCGCTAATCGCCAACGACCTCAACACCGCATAGGAAAGCGCGCTCGTCGAATTCCTCCGTGAGCACTGGGAAATCTTCGCCTGGTGTCCTGCGGACATGCCAGGAGTTCCCAGGGAATTCGCCGAGCACGCACTCAATGTCTTCCCAGACACCAAACCAGTCAAGCAGTCCATCCGAAGACTGTCGGAGCCACGAGCCGAAGCTATCGGCAAAGAGATCAACAGATTACTCGCAGCAGACTTCATCTGGGAAATCAAGGAAAGCGAGTGGCTGGCAAACACAGTGATGGTCCCGAAGAAGGACACGGACATCCTGCGGATGTGCATGGACTTCACGTCACTGAACAAACACTTCCCTAAGGACCACTTCCCTCTCCCTCGGATCGACCAGATCATCGATTCGACTGCAGGTTGTGAGAAACTCTCCTTCCTCGACGCCTACTCAGGCTATAATCAGATTTGACTCAAGGTCGAAGATCAAGAGAAAACGGCGTTCATCACACCGTTCGGAGTATACTGCTACAACACAATGCCCTTCGGGCTAAAGAACGCGGGTGCCACGTACCAGCGATGCATGCAGGCCTGCCTCAAGGACCAGATCGGTCGCAACGTCCAAGTCTATGTCGACGACATAGTCATCAAAACCAAGGAGGCAAGAACACTTATCGACGATCTCCGCGAGACGTTCGACAACCTTGATCGCTACAGGATCAAGCTCAATCCAGAAAAATGCGCCTTCGGCGTCCCCTCAGGTCAGCTGCTCGGATACTTCATCTCTCAACGAGGGATCGAAGCAAACCCAAAGAAAATCAAAGCTATCATGATAATGGAGAAGCCGAAAAACCTCAAGGGCGTTCAGCAGCTCGCAGGGCGAGTAGCGGCACTAAGCAGGTTCATCAGCCGCATGGGCGAGAAGGCCCTACCATTTTACCAACTGCTGCGCAAAGCAGACAAGTTCGAGTGGACACCAGAAGCCAACGACGCATTCGAAAACCTCAAGCGACTCCTCTCCACCTCGCCCGTTTTGGTCACGCCAAAAAAGCGCGAGCCCCTGTTGCTGTACATAGCAGCCACGCACCAGGTGGTCAGCACAGTACTTGTGGTCGAACGACCCGAAGAAGGCAAGACCCATGGGGTACAACGCCCAATTTACTACCTCAGCGAGGTTCTCACTCCAACAAAACAGCGGTACCCGCACTACCAGAAGCTGGCCTACGGCGTGTTCATGACGGCTCGACGACTGAGCCACTACTTCCAGGAGCATCAGGTGATGGTCGTCAACGAGGCACCCCTAAACAGCATCCTGAACAATCCAGAGGCCACAGGACGCGTGGCCCTGTGGGGCATCGAACTATCACCACTGGACATCACCTACGAGAAGCGACACGCAATCAAATCTCAAGTCCTTCCGGACATTCTGGTGCACTGGATGGAGCTACAGCTGCCTGACACCCCAGACATGCCGCAGTCCTAGACAATACATTTCGATGGCTCCAAACGCGAAGCCGGAGCAGGGGCAGGAGTCATATTGACCTCCCCGCAAGGTGACAAGATGAAGTACGTCCTTCGGATGAAATTCAGAGCCTCCAACAACGAGGCCGAATACGAGGCCCTCATCCATGGCATGCGGATGGCAAAAATATGCAGCGCAACGCGCCTGGTCATCTACGGTGACTCCAACCTTGTCGTCCAGCAGACGATGAATGAGTGCGACGCACACGCCGAAAACATGATAGCGTACCGCGCACTATACAACGCACTCGAAGGAGAATTCGACGGCTGCGAACTTCGGCACGTTGGAAGAGAGAGCAACGAGGAGGCCGACAGACTCGCCAACATCGGCTCGACTTGTGCAAAAGTACCACCAGGTGTGTTCCTCGAACAGATCTGCGTGCCATCCATCAAGCGGAAATTCCCCAAGGGATCACCGGAAGAAGCAGAACACTCGGGGGCTACGCTACCCGAAGGACAGGAAGGACCCGAAAAGTTGGATACCGAAGTCGCCATGGTCAACCTGACGCAGGTCATGGCAGTTGAAGAAACTTGGACACGTCCATACCTCCAGTACCTGATAAACGGAGAATTGCCAGACAGCCCGACAGATGCCCGGCGCATATCTCGTCGGTCAAAAGCCTTCACCATCATCAACGGCGAGCTGTACAAACGCAGCATTACAGGCGTCCGACAACGGTGCGTCACCATCGACGACGGCAAGTCCATACTCCAAGATATCCACGAGGGCATCTGCGGCCACCATGTAGGCAGCCGCTCCCTTGTCGCCAAAGCTCTACGAGCAGGATTCTATTGGCCAACGGCAATGAACGACGCAAAGGACATCGTTCGAAGATGCAACGGGTGCCAATGGTTCGCCGACAAACCACACACACCTAGGTCCGAACTTCGACCCATACCCATAGCTTGGCCTTTCGCTCAATGGGGCCTTGACATGATCGGCAAACTGCCAAAATCCTCGAAGGGAGGACACGTCTTCCTCTTGGTCGCAGTCGACAAATTCACCAAGTGGATCGAGGCCATGCCAGTCACCAACCAGAAGGGCAAAACCGCCGTCAAGTTCTTCGAATCCATAATCTACAGATTCGGCGTACCGCACAGCATCATCACCGATAACGGATCAAACTTCATCTCCGAAGAATTCCAGGACTTCTGCGAAGGCCTCGGGATCAATATCACGTACGCCTCAGTGGCGCACCCGCAAACAAACGGGCAAGTGGAAAAGGCCAACGGCCTAATCGGCGCTGGCATCAAGAAACGCCTCACGAGCTCACTCGAGCACAAAGCTGACAACTGGACGAAAGAGCTACCGTCTGTCCTGTGGAGCTTACGAACTACGCCAAACAGCTCCACCGGTTACACACCGTTCTTCATGGTACACGGAGCTGAGACGGTGCTACCAGCCGAAGTACGTCACCAGGCTCCACGAGTCGTCGCTTACAGCGAAGCCGAATCCACGGCCGCACTCGAAGATGCCGTCGACACACTCGACGAAGCACGGGATATAGCAGCAGCTAGATCCGCGGTGTACCAGCAAAGTCTCCGCAACTATCACAGCCGCCGGCTGCGCCCAAGGTCCTTCGTCGAAGGAGACCTCGTCTTGCGACTCAAGCAAAAGCGACCGAACAAACTCGAGTCGCCATGGGAAGGATCCTACGCCATCACCGAGGTCATCCCAGGTGGCGCCTATCGCCTCAAGCACGTGGAGTCTGGAGTCGCATACTCCAACCCATGGAACATCTCGCACCTGCGACGATTCTACCCATAGCAATGGGCAATGTACCCCTTTTACTTTCAATAAGGCTTACAGCCAAGGCTACTCAGCCGAACCATGTACCTTCTCCATTACGCTACAAATAAAGCTAAGTGTCTCGCTCCCAACCTTCGAGTGACTATTTCTCGGCAACTTTGATTACATGCTACTAACGCACTCGGGGGCTCCCCCCACCTCACGATTTCATCGACTGAGGACAAAACGTGTATACCTGAGTAGCTGACCACGTCAGGCAAATGAAAAGGACACGTACTAAATCAAAAGCACTGCGTGCTCGGGGGCTCCCCCCACCTCACGATTTCATCGACTGAGGACAAAACATGTACACCTGAGTAGCTGACCACGTCAGGCAAACGAAAAGGGCACGTACTAACTCAAAGCACTATGTGCTCGCTAACAAGCGAACCTTGACAACAAAGGGCACATACACGCCCAGCCGCAATATACAAATTTTACATCTATCTGTTTATTTTCAGGTTCTACCTATTCTGAAGAATAGCCTGAGCACGCTGCTCAAACAAATCTACAATCTGTTCGGCATACTGCCTTACAGCCGCGTAATACGGACGCATATTCCACTCGCCACCATCTGGCCGAGGAGGTGGCCCAGTCGCCACAGCAGCCAAATCTACATCAGGGCGATGCACCCTCACAAGAGACAAGGCAGCCTTCACCCCTGCGACAAGCTGCTGCCGCACCAGCTCCTTGACATTGCTGGCACTCCGAAACTTCGCCAGAAGACCTGCAAGGGTCGTCAGCACGCCATCCAACGGAAACATGACGTGCAACACTGAGGATAGTGATGTCTGCACCTGGCGGAGCACCCGCGAAACCTGGAAGACGCGATCCTGCACCGTCGCCAGAACCATGGCACGATCGCGATCCATCCAAAAGAAGCCACCGGCTTCCATGTCCTGTTGAGTCAAGCAATTGACTCGAACAGCAATGCGCTCCTTTTCTTCCTTCAGAGCAAGATTCGCACCTGCGACAACAGCACAGAACAAGAGTAAGGCCAGCAGGCTCACCCGAAGAACTAAGCTACGACCCGAAAGAAGGACCAACTTACACTGCAGCTGCTCGGACAGCCGACCCAGCTCCGCCATCAAGTATTCCTCTCTGGCTGCACTACGGTCTGCCTTGGACTTCCAAACGTCAGCACGACCGCGTAGCCCAAGCAAATCCCTCTCCAAGCTGCGTACACGATCCCGAAGAAAAGCGAGCTGCGAGGTATCATCCAACGATGCTCGCAAGGGCCTTTCAGATGAAGTACCAACTGGGTCAACACCCGAAGGAACCTAAAGCAGAAGAAAAAGAACGCACACCGATACTCAGCCAAAGATAAAAGCCCAACTCGGAGGAATTCATTAAATAAGGCCACTGCGTGGCTCAAGAATGGTGCTACAAAAGATATTTACAGCAAAAATAAACTACATACTACCCTACATCTCCTATGCCTAAGGCGTAGGACACCGAGTCGCCTCAGAGCCAGACTGCCTAGCTTTGGCCTCGCCCTGCTGCCGCAGCGCGTACTCAGACAACAAGTCAATGAGCTTGGGCCCATATCGTCTGCAGCGAGCGGAGTAAGCAGCGAAGGCTACCTCTGATCCATCCGCAGTCGTCGGCATCCGAGAAGTGATCTGGGGCAAGTCCAGCTCCGCCCCAGCCGCCATGGCCATCGCCAGCCCGACGGACGCGCCGATGCCCTTCTACTTGCGCTTGTACGCTGCAGGCGCTTCGGTCGACAGAGCCTCTGCCAGAGCACCCACATCTTCAAGGGTTGCGCCCTTCGGGAAGAACTCCTGGTAGAAGCGACCAAGGACCTCCTTCGCCTTGGCAAGGGAGTTGACGACGGTACTGCAGCGGTCTTCGACCGCCACAGTGGCATCATCCAGAGCACTCCCGTGCTCCAGAGCACTGCGGTCGAACTCGATGCCTGCGGCATCTGAGACAAAACAGAAAAAAAACACAGAAGCAAACACAACATCAGCACACGAAGACGCTCGGGGGCTCCCCCCGTGACATGAAGCAGACAAACTTACGTGCTCCGAAGACGAACCCGCAGGCCCGCCTGCGACATCCTGAGGCGCAACCACCAGCCTCTCTTGCACAAGAGGAACTGGCGCAGCACCACCCGAAGTCGCCACCGCCTGCGGAGGGGGCGACGCAATGTTCGACTCCCCCATTATCTCGCGCACTCCATCACTCGAGCCGTCGGAGGATTGCCTGAATACGAAGCCAATCAACACAGGCGCAAAAATAACAAGTGAACAACGGACAACAGTGGCAACAAGAACACTTACGAGCCCAACGCGCTCAGGTCGAAGATAGGAGAAGCCCTCCGGGCCCTCTTCTCCTCCTTCTTCTCTTCCTTCTTCCGCTTTGCTGGCGGGTGCGGAGCAACAGCTCGCACAGGAACGGCAGGAATGGGAGAAGACGAACCCCCCTGAACATCATCATGACGCTCAAGACCCCGAGGATTTCTGGGAGTCGGAGGAGTCGAGGCATCCGAAGACTCGCCCGAGCTCCGTGATCGCTTACTCGAATGATCTTCACTCGATTCGTCGGCATCCTCCGCCGGAGATCGCACCGAAGGAAGCTCGGACACGGAATCCACCACTTCATTATCCGGGGCATTCGGATACCTTTCGGGCAATGGTGGCGCCATGCCTGGCACTTTGAAGCTCTACAAGATGAGAAGAAACTTTGTTAGCAAACAAAGGGCACAAGTACACAACTGACAAAACATAAGGGAAGCACTACATGCGCAAATCTACACCTTTGGCACGGCCAACGTCGACGAAAAGGGCGGAGTCAACGACTTCCCCGGGATTTCCTCGTCGGCCTTGAACTTCAACAACACGCGAAGAGACCTGTCAAGTTCCACCTCGGAGATTTTCTCACTCGAAACCCTCGTCGGATCACGGCGCCCAGAGTAAAGGAACATCGGATGCGCCCTCGCCTGGAGCGGCTGCACCCGACGCTCAAGAAACACCCGGATAATGTCGACACCGTTCACCTCCTTCTCAGGAATCAATTGGAGCTCCTCCACCCGACGGTACAAGGCTTCTATCTCCGCCACCTCACCGTCTAAGATCTGATTTTTCCAGGACCTCTTCTTCACAATCAACTAGGAGGGGTCAAAAGGAACGAGACCAAAATCTTGCCCAGGCAGCACGGAGTCACGGATGTAAAACCATTTCCTCCGCCAGTACTGGACAGATTCGGACATGGAGAAGGAAAAGAATTGGACATCGGGACTAAGAGAGATGATGAAACCCCCAATGGGATACACACCATCCGAACTAGACTGCCTCCTCACGGAATACAGCTTCCGGAAGAGGCCAAAGTGCGGCTCAATGCCAAGCCAACACTCGCAAAGAGTGATAAAACACGCAATGTGGAGAAGGGAGTTGGGAGACAGATGATGGAGTTGAACCCCATAGAAGAAGAGCAGTCCACGAAGGAAGTCATGGACTGGATACGAAAACCCACGCAAAACAAAGGCGACGAACATAACCCGGTACCCAGATGGGGGACGGGGGATTACCTCATTGCCGGGGAGTTTCACGGCCGTCGCGTCCTGCGGGATTAGGCTCCGCTCGCGCAGCTTGCGAAGATCGCTCTCCCGCGTCTCTGATCGCCGCCAGCCACCATCGGTGACACGAGCAGCGGCGGCGCCCTTTTTGCCTCCGGCAGCGCTGGTCCCAACTGCAGATGAGGATTTCTTCTTCCCCATGGCGCTACGGCGGTGGTGGCGTTGCCAACGACGAAGACAAAGGAAATGCAAAAGGAAATCTCAGCACGCAGCAAGAATCGCTCGAGCGCAAGGAAGCAATGAACAGATGAACTGCTGCGGTAAAAGACATACCACGATTTCACCACGGATTATAACAGCAAAGATGACGCACGCTGACCGTCCATCGAGAAGACCTAACGCCAACGGCAGATCCGGCCGTACACGTGTCAGCATCAAAACGAACCGTCGTTCCCACGACGTCCACTACGCGCGGAAATCGAGGAAACGCCGTAATCATCCCCACGCCACGTGTGACCGGTCAATTCAAAGTCAGGAAGTGGGACCCACACTTCGTCAAGTCAAGTCATCTCTGGCGCAGCAGACGCTTGAGGTCATTGATCGTCAGCACTAACGTCATCAAAAGCTATACTAGCACCAAACTTCGGCTACACAGCTAAGAGTACTCACTCGAATCTATGATTCGACTAAATACTCGGGGGCTACTCCTATCAGGAGCGCTAGTCGCGCACCCGATGTACTTCCGGGTCAGCGGTACGCCCACGTGATTTTCCCACTACCGTTGCATGATACAAGACTCGAGTCTCTACCCGAGTCTACGACTCCGCCAGACACTCGGGGGCTACTCCAAACTGGAGCGATGGCCGTTCACACACAAGAGCTTCGAGTCCTACGTCGAGTCCACAACTCCACTACGGACTCGGGGGCTACTCCCATAGGGAAGAAGGATTTCAGCATCCGAAAATTTTCGAGTCCTACGGACTAAACAACTGAGCAATGCTTGCACTAAAAGTCTCCGCTCGAGTCTACGACTCGAACAGACACTCGGGGGATACTCCCATAGGGAGCGCTTGTCGCGCACCCTATGAAATCTTCGACTGCGATCTTCCGGATCCACATGCAAAAACTTTTCGGCAACTCTGCCCCAATTAATGCTAAGTGAGTAACATCCTCCTTGGCCACCCGAAACACCTCCGCGGTGATAAACATTCGGATGCTGCGTCTGCGACGCAAAGATAAGACCTACAGATACCATCTGATGGCCTGGCAACGCACCTGACTGCGCTCTGCTAGTATAAATCCATGCCAACAGGCGTGATGAAAAATCCCGACGGACGCGTTGGGTACATCATTTAAAATCACTGGAATTCCACTCCTGTAAGTCCTCCGCGGCCTGAGTCGAATTACGCCAGCATATGTTCCGGGTTCGAGTCGAGGGACTCGCACCTGAAGAAGATCGTGTTGTTTTGTCCTAAGACGATTAACTGACCCTGATCCGTCGGGTGAGTCAGGCACATGCATCAACAATCCCTACACATTCTCTTGAAAGACAGAGTTACACCCGAAGGATTGAAGAGTCCTCAGCCGAATCCACGATTCGACTGAACACTCGGGGGCTACTGACATGGTTATACCCGACGGGTACATAACTTCAGCATACCTGGTCCAGCCCAAGGAAGGCCCACAACGGACATACGCTGGCCCATGAAGATTTTCGGGTGGCCAAGGCCCATGACGCCTTCGGATCCTTGGAGAGCAAGACTAGAGTTCGAATACAACTTGTAACCTACTCGTATCGGTACCTGAGACCTAGCCTCCTCATATATAAAGGCTAGGAGGGGCCAACGAGCAGGAGAGATCCATACTTTTCATACACGCCTCCACGCCAGATCGAATCTGCGCATCCTGTAACTTTCGGTTTCGCCGTAATCAAAGAGCAGACAAGCAGGAGTAGGGTTTTCCCTCCGGGGGCCTGAACCTGGGTAAATCTCGTGTCACCTGGTTGCTTGTCTGTTAACCGTGCCACGATCTCCAGCATCCCCATCTTCTCCAAAACCCAAGTCCATAACAATGGGCATTGACGAGATTAAACCTCGTCATTGTCACCATCAGTGATCGACTCGATTTACATGCAACAACCTCACTCAAGTTTTAGGCGATCATTGCTAGTACTGCTCGTAGCTAAGTGCCGTGCGAGCTGAGAGCATGTGCAGTGTGGTGAAAAAGCTATGTCTAAGAGAATCTTTTTAGTCTTAGATCTCTGTCTAAACACCGGAGGAGATGAGTCTAGCCAAGTTTTCTTAGACTCTGAGTCTAGTACTAGACATATGTCTAAGAAAATCATGTGCCAGACTGGCCCACTTGTCAGTGTATGATATACTTTTTATATTGATTATTTCTATTCTAGTTGGTGGGGTCTTTATATGTGCTAAACGGTGGAACACATTTCATTTCTTAGACTTGAGTCTAGCAATTTTCTTAGCATGAGTCAAGCAACGTCTCACACGCTGCACATGCCCTGACAGACTAACTCACATGGGAGAAAGAAGAGTTTGTTGAAACGATGCGTGTACATACCCGAGGCTGGACGAAAGAAATATCTGGACGATTACTCTCTTGGTGATCATCGTCCATTTCTTCCTGCGTCAGTCCATGAAGAGTTACCTTGATTAATGTGACTGCTAGTACTACTTGAGAACAGTTAAGAATAATTAAGCCTCAAGTTACACAAGGACAGAGAGTAGCTAGCTAGTCTCGACCTCTCGAAACATTCTGAAAGAAACAAATGAAAAGGCAGATCCGCTGCATTTCGTCAATCTGCCAAAGAAACAAGATGACAAGAATAAGGCACGTACGCACCTCTCGAAGTAGACCGCGAACGGCGCAAGGAAGACAGCGGCCATGAGGCTGCGGTAGGCGATGAGCACGTACGGGCTGGCGCCATCTTGGACAGCAGGTTGTTGCCGGCGAAGCCGATCTGCACGAGCAGCATGGCAACGGCAGGCATGAACCCCATTACTGAAACCCTCTCTCCACCACCAGCTTCTTTCTTCCTCACGGCCGGGGTGCGGTAGTACGTACGGTGTGCCAACGGCTGAAGAATGTTTTCTCTTTCTTGGAACAGGAGAATAGGAGGAGCTTGGACCGCGACTACTGATGAGTTGGGGTCAGTGGGCCGGTGGGATTTGTTCCAAGATGGACCTACCAATATAGTATGATGCCGCATAACTAACTACAGTACTGTTCCCTTGCAGTTGCGCATGTGAGCATCGTCACGTTTCGGTCAGAGCTGTGTGGAGCCTCTCAATGCTTTACTACGACCAGTTTGTGGGCTGACGCACGCGCGCGGAGCTGTGTGAAAACTGAAACGTCCACGCCCGAGGCAACCCGATCGATCGAGGTCCTATCATTGTAGTAGGCGCCTATGATTCTGCCACAAGCTCCAAGCGTAGGAAGGTACCAATAGGGCAATAGGCAATAGGGACTTGTCAACCGGGGTCTTGGTTGCTAGGAGACTTTGTACCTCGCGGACTTGCCAATCTTGCAGCATGTTTGGTTGCTCCACGACCTCGTGAGACAGGCTATAATAGCGCCGGCATCACTCGGACTGGAGTTGTGAGCGGCACCACCAGGACCTTTTGGATCGACTAGTGGCTCCCCGGTGAGCTGCTCGTCGAGCGGTACCATGCGCTCTTCTCACACGTCACATGACCTAATGTGATTGTGGCCACGGTCGCCTCATGAGGCTAAGTGTTGGAGCTGAGAGGGACCTCCACATGATTCAGACATATATGGACGTCGTCCGTCGGGATCGCCGCCTCGTCGACTCTCCCTTGGCTCCCTCGTTCAGCTCCACGAAAGTTTACCCATGCTATCCCCTCTGCATGACGTTGACGTCTCTGTGTGCAGAGCGTGGGACCTTCATCCTCATGCCAAAATTCAGATATTCACATACCTCGCCGGCATCGACAACTCAGCACGCGCTCCAACCTCTTCTACAAGCACTGCACACCATCGACCCCTCAACTAAGACAGGGAGGCACATCTTATTCGACTGCTCACTTGCCTCGGAAGTTTGGAGTCAACTGAACTTGCCACCTCCCCTGGCACGACAGATTACATGGCAGGACCTCCTCGGCGATTACAGTGCTCTGCGAGGCTGGCGATGACCTTGTCATTTGGAGGTGGAGATACAAGATTCATGACCACAAGGGGATTGACACTCTCCGCGGCTGCATCATGTCTGCTGCTATGTAACTTTGTGTATTCTTCTGTAAGCCCCATGTACCCCCATCTTCCACATATGTACGGATCGTATGACTACCAACTCACTTCGAATAATGCAACAAGTGGCGGAATTTACCCGCCCTCCACTCCCCCCCCCCACCCCCGCGTAATTCCCCAAAAAATAGAGCTAGCAAATACGATATGAACATACCAGATAGCCCAATTGTTTCAAATTGCTTCTTGAAGGGAATATGCCCTAGAGGCAAATAATAAAAGGGTTTATTATTGTCATATCCCAATAAATTCATAATAGTTTCATATTGTGCTATAACTCTATCAAATGGAAACATTGATACATGTGTGATATAAAACAGAAGTCCCTATTAACCTCTATTCATACTAGTTCGTTGGTCAATCGATGATCAAGGTTTTCTGATCATGTTGGTTCTTCGGCGCCAGTTGACAACGAGGTCATATCATTGATGGATGATGTGATGGATATTTCTCAAAGATTGCGATACGATCAAGTCATGAGATTCATCGTTGCAATAGTTAGAAACATAGTCTCCTTCTCCTTAGACCGTGAGATTATATTAATCACTGTCTCCCGAGGCTGCTTTAACTACATCAAACGTCACTCGGTGAAATGGTGATTATAAAGGTGTATGTTGGGTATCCGAAGGAATAGGTTGATGCCTATGAATCAAGACCGAGATTTGTTCACCTAGTGATGGGTAAGATACATTAGGACGACTTGATGAAATTACATCCATAATGTTGCAACATGTGACTAGGTAACTGGGATGTAATATCGCGGAAACAAATGAAACAGTACTTGTCGGTAACGAGATTGAACATAGTATGTGATACCGAACGATCAAATCTTGGACAAGTCGTATCAAAGAAACAAAGGGAATTGGACTCGACATTTACGGTTCAAACGACATCGTCATCTTGAAATGCACAGGGATCAATATGGGCATCCCGGTCCCTCTATTGATCATTGATAGAGATCATGTATGTGCCATTCCCGATCCATGAGGGGATCCACTTAAGGGTACGATGAGCTGGAGATCATCCGTAAGTTGAAATCTTAGTAGAGAAAGAGAAACCGGAATTGTTTCGGGAAGAGATCTGAAGTTGTTCAGAGAAATAAAAAAGGAAAGGACCGAAAGGTGTTTCGGATAAATGGCAATTTATAATATATATTTATTATATGTTAATTGTGAATTAATATATTCTAAATAAATATTTAAATTAAAGTTTATTGGTCAACTTTCTCATTAGGCCAAAACCCATGAGGGAATTGGCCTAGAGAAAGCCACCCTGGAAAAGAAAATAGGAAGCAGCAAAAACCATTGCATGTGGGCCTCACGGCCCACACAGGAGGGCGGGCAAGTGTGACTGGACGCCGCGCGGGGTGGCAGGTAGCCTTCTGCCATTGGCGGGCCTTAGCCTTGCATCCCAAAGGCAGTGGAGCTGGAATCAGGGCGCTAGGGCGGCCGGGCCATAGCCGGCCCACCCGGCCGGGGTAGGGCGTTGCTACCGTCAACCCGAGGGGCTTCCGCTGCTGGGCCACGAAGGGTGGGCATGACGGCCCACCTGGGTTGCCACCAGTTGCAGCAACTGGCTGGGCCGCGGGGGACGCCGGCCCACGTGCCAGCTACCACCGGCTGCTGCTACTGTTTTGCTCCTACTGGTCGTTGGGCCTCGTGGCCCATCTGGCTGCCCCAGTTGGTCCAGCCGGCCAGCCCCTTCTTTTCTTGGTATTTCCTTTTATTATTAGTCCCACATGGCTAACCTAATGGGGAGGGCACACACCCTCCTCCTATATAAAGGGGTGCCCATGGGTGGGATTAAACACATAATTAGAGAAGTCCTTTGGTTGATTTTCTCCCTCTCTCTATACCTTGTGACCATGGCCGTCATATAAGGGTCGTTCGAACAAAGGCTTCTTTACGGGCGCCATTGCGCTGCGGGGATTCCGGAGCCGAAGATCTACTTCCGCACTCCCGACGGGATTGGAGATACGGAGGACTCATCGTACATCGTATGTGTATGAAGCCAAGAGGTGCCACACTTGGGGCACTTTGGATGTCGTGAGCCAGACTGCTACACAGTGATGGAACAAGGGGTGACACGAGGAGCTTCATGTCCTTGAGGTCGGCTACGAGCACGACTACTTCAACCACTTTTCCCTCGGAACGTTAACCGCTTTCGGACTATAAGGGTATCTATCCAAAACCTCGCGACTATTACTGCATTACTAATAGATAGATCTTGGGCATTGGGGCGATTTGTCATAGGAATTTTTTTGTTTTCTACACCGGAACCCCAACAGTGGTATTACATTTGATCTATGCGTAGTATTGTTGTATGGCTAGTACGCACATGAGTTGTGCAACCATCGATACTATAGTTGTTACCCTCTCACGTGTACTTGTTTATATCGCGGTATTGTTTGATGAATCGGCCCGGACCGACCTTACGTGTACTCTTACGCGAGAGTGATTCCATGCTTGACATATGGATTGTTCCGTATAAGTGGCTAGTGGGTGTTTGTCTCTCTTTCAATAGTTGATATAGCATTTACAATGGAGGACCCCGAAAGGGGTGTAGTAGAGACAACTGTATGGATCCATGTTGTGCTTGGAAAGTTCGTAGATTAGAAACGGTTCTATAATGAAAGCCCTAACAACCATGTAAAACTTACAAAATATAAAGTAGAGGCATCTAACTTTATGACACTAGAGTCGCCGAGTTGGTCGACGTTAACGTCTTTGTGCCCATGAAAACCATTGAAGACAAAGGCCAAAGCTCCTCCGAGTCCCTCAATACTATCGACTTCGAGGGAGGTGACTCTCCTGCTACTGGTGATGTTGCTTCCAAGTCGCCTGCGCCAGAGGAACAAAAACAACTTGTAATAGTTGTTTCCTCTGTAATGTGTTATGCGGAAAAACTATGTGTTAACTTAAGGCGAAAAACAATGGTGTATGTCCTGCTACTTAAGAACTATTTCCAGCATGTATATATTTTTTAATCAAGTGCTGGCTTATCCATTACTTTGGTTTTTATGCTTGACTTTTCATGAGTCGGAAGACTCGTTGCCGAAACCATGCGCTCAGATGATGATGCCCAATGGCACCGTCAATAACCTAAGAACAAAATCGCCGACAATAAGTGCCGAAAGTCACTACTCCAAAATCCACATAAAAACGACAAAGAACGTGTAGACCAGAAAACTTAAGCTAACGCCCGTAGGCGGAATTCTCACAAGTGCATTTGCAAAGCTTGTGCATAAAGGTTTTATATGATCCAAAAATGAACACTAAAGTAGGTAAAAGACTCAGAAATATGAGTGAACCAAAGAGCTTTATTTCATTGATCATATAAGAGGTACACAATTAGATAAAAATGCTAAGTGTAGAAAGGACGTAGCTGTGCTATGTTCCATGGCCGATCAAGCTCCGGGTAGTCATCATCCGGTCACGTCGCTTACGCTTATGATCCTCGTTGGGTCTATCCTTTAGTTCACGATTGTCAACGAGGTAGTAAGACCCATTGAGTAGCGCCTTGCTTATGATGAACGGTCCTTCCCATGGCGGGGATAATTTGTGTGACTTCTTCTGCTTAAGTCGGATCACCAGATCCCCCTCTTTAAACGAGCGATGCTGAACACGGCGACTATGGTAGTTGCATAGCTTCTGCTAGTAGATGGCGGATCTTTGGCATGCCAAAACGCGCTCCTCCTCGAGAAGGTCCACATCTAGGCGTCTAGATTCTTCAGCGTCATCTTCGTCGTAGGCGGCAACCCTTGGTGCATCGTGAAGTATGTCGGAAGGTAGGATGGATTCTGCTCCATATACCATGAAATAAGGGGTGTAGCCGGTGGATCTGTTGGGTGTAGTTCGTAAACTCCATAGCACAGATGGCAATTCTTCCGCCCAGGCTCCAGCTGCTCTATGTAGCGGTGCCTCAAGACATGGCTTTATTCCCTGCAGAATTACTCCATTGACTCGCTCAACCTGACCATTGGATTGTGGATGTGCCACAGATGTAAGGTCAAGTCGGATGCCCTTCTCCCAACAATATGCCTCCACTTATCCGAGTGACAAGTTTCTACCGTTGTCGGTGATAATGCTATGTGGGAGACCAAATCTCACCACTAGATCCCGGACAAACCTGAGGGCAGTTTCCCCATCAAGCTTTCTAATGGGTTTACCTTCTATCCATTTAGTGAATTTATCAACTGCTACTAGAAGATGCGTAAACCCACATGGTGCAGTCTATAACGGTCCCACCATGTCTAGCCCCCAGACTGCAAATGGCCAAGTTATTGGTATTATTCGCAATTCTTCAGTAGGAACATGTGGTTGTCGGGCATAATACTTGCATCCATGCATGTCTCAACCAGCTTGTCGGCGTCCGCCTTCGCGTTCAGCCAGTAGAATCCTTGCTGGAAGGCTTTCGCGACCAACAATCGAGGAGCGGCGTGATGCCCGCAATCTCCGAGATGGATTTCGCATAGGATTTCAATACCTTCTTGCTGGGAAACATACTTAAGTTATACACCAGTAGTGCTCCTTTTGTAGAGCTATCCATTGATTATGGTATAGCCTTTTGCTCGACGTACTATTTGCCGTCTTTCGACCTCGTCGTCGGGCAAAGTTCTGTGTTCGAGATATTCCATGAATGGTTTTGTCCAAGCCGGAGGGACCTTTGCCACCATGTGGACGAAAGGGTCAACTCTATCCGGGTTGTCGATGTCTACTCCCTTCACGGATGGTGTCCGTAGATGCTCTAGGAAAACTCCTAGAGGAATTCGTTTGCGCCCTGATCCAAGCTTAGACAGCAGATCAGCCGCCTCGTTTTGCTCCCTAGGTACATACTTGACCTCGTAGCCCAAGAAGCTCTTGGCTATCTCGTCCACTTCGTCTCGATATATGCCGCCATCATAGGTTCCGCGCATTCCAGGTGCCAGCCACCTGCTGGTCAACCAAGTCGGAATCTCCAGAGCAAACTATGCGCTTGATGACAATATCCTTGGCTACGCGTAATTCGTGAATGAGTGCTTCATACTCCGCCATGTTGTTCATAGCCTCGAAGTGGATCTACATAACGTAGTGTAGCTTGTCCCCAGTTGGTGACTATAGCAGTACACCAGCCCCCCAAGCCGTTGAGCAGCTTTGATCCGTCAAAGTGCATCACCCAGTATTCTGGTTCCAACAATGGGGCAGCATCTGGCATCTCCGTCCAATCTGCAATAAAATCCGCCAAGGCTTGTGACTTGATAGCGTCGCGTCTCTTATAGGTGATCTCGAAGGCGGCAAGTTCAAAGCCCCACTTCGCGACCCTTCCCGTAGTGTCGCTATTGTTGACAATGTCGGACAGTGGAGTCTTGCTCACCACTGTGATTGGATGCTCCTGAAAGTAATGCCTCAGCTTCCGAGAAGCAAGGAATACTCCATAAGCTATCTTCTGGTAGTGCGGGTAATGCTGCTTGGACTCCGTCAAGACCTCGCTTACATAGTAAACTGGTCGTTGAACTTCGTGCTCATAGCCTGGTTCCTTCCGCTCTACCACGACGACGATGCTGATTACCCGGTTGGTGGCCTCCATGTAAATTAACATGGGCTCTCTAGGCTCGGGTGCTGCAAGGGTGGGCGCTGAGGAAAGAATCTCCTTGAGCTGCTTCAATGCTGCATCTGCTTCGTCCGTCCACGTGAATTTGTCGACCTTCTTCAGCAACTTGTACAACGGCAGAGCCTTCTCTCCAAGTCGGTTAACGAACCGACTAACTGCTGCAACACAACCTGTTAGTCGTTGAATGTCCTTTAGGCATGTCGGACGGTTTATGTTTAAGATGGCCTTGATTTTCTCCAGGTTGACCTCGATTCCACGCTGGGAAACGATGAAGCCCAACAATTTGCCGGCTGGAACCCCGAAGACGCACTTCTTAGGGTTAAGCATCATGTTGTATTTCCGCAGATTACCAAAGGTTTCTTTTAAGTCGGAGATTAAGTCATTTGACTTTTTAGACATCACCGCTATATCGTCCACATAGGCGTGAACGTTCCGACCAATTTGATGATGTAGGCAACGTTGCATTGTCCGCTGGTACGTAGCACCTGCGTTTTTCATCCCAAAGGGCATCGTAACATAGCAAAACATGCCGTAGGGGGTAGTGAACAAAGTGGCCAATTGGTCCGACTTCCTCATCTTGATCTGGTGGTATCCTGAGTATGCATCGAGAAAACACAAAAGTTCCGAGTCAGCCGTCGAGTCAATGACTTGGTCAATGCGAGGCAAAGCAAACAGATCTTTGGGGCATGCTTTGTTCAAGCCGGTGTAATCAACGCACATTCTTAATTCTTTGGTTCCCTTTTTGGGGACAAGTACAGGATTGGACACCCATTGGATGTGAAGGACTTCTCGGATAAAACTAGCCTTAAGTAACCTAGCTATCTCTTTGCCTATGGCGCATCTCTTCTCATCTCCAAAGCATCGTAAAGGTTGCTTCACTGGTTTGCATTTTGGATCAATGTTTAAGCTGTGCTCGACAAGTTCCCTAGGTACACCTTTCATGTCGGCAGGTTGCCAGGCAAAGATGTCCCTGTTCTCACGGAGGAACTCGACGAGCGCGCTTTCCTATTTGGGATCCAGGTTCGTCCCAATGGCGGTGGTCTTGGAGGCATCGCCTACCACAAGTTCCACCGGCTTGGTCTCGATGGCGGCCTTGAATGCTGGAGAGGAGTCGGAAATCTGTTTCTTCGACGCGGGCATCTCCGAGGCATCAACCTTGCTCTGGATCTCTTTGAATTCTTCGCTGTAGAGGACAACTTCCACGTAGGTTGCTTCACTAATCTCGCAGTCCCTAGCTTTGGCAAAGCTTCCAGATACGGTGATGACACCGTTTAGTCCGGGTATCTTGATTTTGTTATAGACAAAGCATGGCTTGGCCATGAAGGTGTGGAATATGTCGCGGCTGAATATGACGTGGTACACGTTCTTGAAGGGGACCACCTCAAAGGTCATGCGCTCTTGGCGGTAATTATTAACATCGCCAAAGGAAACCTGAAGTGTGATGCACCCAAGGGATCGAGCCTCCCGACCAGGAACTACACCGTGGAAGATGGTGTTGGTCTGCCTTAGGTTTGCCTCCGTCAAGTTCATCTTCTGCAGTGTATCCAGGTACATGATGTTGATGCTGCTTCCACTATCCACCATACATTTGGTGAACTCATTGCCGTCAATCAAAGGGTTGATGACCATGGCGTATTGGTTCTCCGTATGGAAGGTCTGGGTGATCCTTCCTGTCCCAAGTAATTGGAACCTCCGACCAGCATAGGAACTGGGGAACTGGGGGTAGAGTAGCCATCAGTATCCTCATAGAGGTCTTCTGTTGTCGGACGGTGGGGGTGCCAAGGAAAGTGTGGAAAACTGCCGCCTTCTTCTCGAAGGGGTTCTTGCCTTTGCCGTCGCTCTTGGCGGCGTGCTTGGGGTCAACATCCTCGTCCATGTCACTTGAATCCTTGGACTCCTCCTCCTTCTTCCCCTTTCCCTTGCCTCACGGTCTGTTCTTCCGACTTTGCTTGTAGCCAGACTCCGGGTCCTCCTTAAGGTCGTTGACGAATTTGTAGTGTCAATTGCTATGGGTGGCCTTGTTTTTGACATCGAGGTGTACGAGGCATGGCATATCGTGGTACTCTTTGTAGGTTTGGAGAACACGGAGTGCTGCCGAGGTAGTTTCACTTCCTCGCTGCCGCCCACGACCAGCTCCCCGTCCTCGGCCACGTTGTCCGCCATCACCTCGTCCTGCAAAGGTCATAGCGACCATGTTGGGAGTTTGCTTTTCTTCTGGAGAAGTTTTCCGCTTTGTGCTAATGTTTCTCCGAGCTTGAGTTGGAACGGCCGTTGCCGGCAGAGAGTCGCGAGCATCGTCGTCGGCAGCTGCGAACTCACTAGCCAACTGAATCATCTGGTTCAAGTCAAGCTGGTGATTGTCCTGCAAGCGCTTCAGCTTATGTCGGAGCAACGTGCCCCTTTCCAACCCATCGATGAAGGCGGCCATGGTGGTCTGAGCGTGCACTCCTGCGCAGGAATTTTTCATATCCAGCCAGCGGGAGAGGTAGGCCCGAGATGTCTCGTCTTTGTCTTGCACGCACCACTGTAGATCGCCAACAGTGCAGGGATGTTTGTACGTACCTTTGAAGTTCTTGGTGAACACTTCTTGCATGTACAACCAATTGCAGATGGATTTCTCCGGTAAGTCATCAATCCATTGACGGGCTATGCCCGCCAACATCAATGGGAGGTACTTGATGGCAACATTGGGGTTACCCCAGGCAATCTCTACCACGTTGCCATAATCCTGCAACCATGTAGCTGGCTTAGCGGTGCCGTCATAGGGCTTGATGGTCTTGTCAATCCAGAAACCTTTGGGGTAAGTTGCGGACCGTATCGCAGTTCCAAAGCAACGTGGTCCCAGGTATGGTCCTTCCCGGGCCTCGTGGATCTTATCGATCCGCGAATGTGCGTCGTATGGCTCTAGGTTTCTTTTCTTCTTGTCAACAGGGGATGGGCTGCGTGAATGACACGGGCCTCCTCCGCCATGGTGACTGCTAGGTGGCGACAGAGGCGGAGGTGGCGGTGGGTTAGCCTTCTTGCTATTACCCTCCTGTGACGCCTCACGCCTGTCGCGATTGCTTGTTGGACGCGGAGGGTCATGGCGCGACCTGCTCTTGTGTCCTTGGTTGCGCTCTTCGTCATGACGGGTCTGCTCCGTGTTAAAAATTATCGCGGATGATGATGCCGCTCTGCTTTGGCGGGGGCATATCCGTACGACAGTGAGCCTTGGGGTCTTCGCGATGTCGGGGGGAGCGGGGCGGTGGCGATGGGCGACGAGGTTGGGCCTTTCTCTGTGGTCAGAGGATATGGGGATAGCATCCTTCCTGTTGCGCGCATCCCTCCGTCTTTGTTCTGATGAACCCGTCTGAGACCCGACATCAAGAGGAGATCTGTCCCTTGGCGGCTTATGCTGGCTAGACTGGCAAAACGCTAGGTCAGACTCATGCCTCTGAGAGGTGGCCTTTTCCTGCTGCTTCACCGCCTTGGACACTAGGTCATAGACCTGGTCCACCGCCTCGGGCGATCTATCCTGCTCTAGAAGGGTCTTGGCGACAGCGAGGTTGAGGAGAGGAGTGGGAATCACCTGCCTGCCTTCACTGTCAATGTATGGCATGTCCTGTGCCGGCTTCGGGGGAGCCCATCCTAGGTTTCGCCGTACACCAGGATCGTTGATGATGCGAGCCGGAGCTTTCTTGGCCTTCTGTTGCTGTAGCAGAGTCTTGTACTCGGCCTCCATTGCTCTAGCTTTCTCTATGGATTTCTGCGTGTTGACCAGATCTCGATCTTGCTTAGCGCCTTGCTCCGCGATAGCCTGCGCTTCCTCCAGCAGATGATGGCGCTTCTCGTCAAGCTGGGTCACATTCCGGATATGAGCTACGGTCAGTGGCTCGAGGAGGAGATTGCCGTACATCACTCTATCAGCTGGAGTAACTTGGGCAGTAGCAGATGTAGATGCTGGAGGTGGCAAGTTTGCGGTGCTGTTATTGCTCGGGCCGGTGCCGAGTTCCTGCGGCTGTTGCAATGGGTTAGGCGGAGGGGGCATAACCTTTGCACGATCATTGTCGGCAGGAACATGTGGTCCCTTCCCTTTGTCCAGAGCTGTAGACGGAGCTCGTCCGTGTTGATCTTCATCCATCATCGTCCCAATGGTGACGAACACCTCTCGAGACGTGATGGCATTGTTGGCTTGCTTGTCGCGTGTGTACTCTTCCTCCATCTCCTGCATGGCGGAGTCTAGTTCCTCTGGACTGAAATCTATCTCCTCTGAATCTGCACTGAAGTCGGCGTATAGCACGTCAATCACAAAGTTGGAGGGTGCCAGGACTTCCTCGATGACGGGGGGTGGGGGTGCAATAGCAGCGACGATGACTAGAGGTGGTGGTGCAACTGCGGCGATGGCGGCCGGAGGCGATGGTGGCGGTTGCTAAGGCGGCGGCGCTCCACCAATGAGTGCAAGATCCGCCTGAGCTGCCCCCTCGGCCTTCGCGTAGATATTGACGGTGTTCACCATGCTTTCGAAGGTGAGGAGTCCTGAAGCTTGCTGCCGCCTTAGAGAATGCCGGAGAAGCGTTCCCTGGTCTAGTCCTTCCACAAAGTGATACATAGCATCATCATTGGGGTAGTGGGCCAGATCGGCTCGTATATGGAGCCACCTGGCAAGGTAATCACGGGGGTTTTCGCCCTCTCTCTGAACGCAACGCGCCAGATCAAAGATGGTAACCACGTCGACGAACTTGGATCTCTGCTCTTCAGATGCACGGACGAAGCAGGCGGACTCGCAGTGATCTTCCACCGTTATATCCTGCACATGGGGGGTTTGGGTGGGCCTTGAATTTTTCCAATCTTTGCCGGAAAACTTCAAAGAGAGATCCGGGATCGATCCTTCCGCGAACATATCCTGCCCGTAGGAGGTCCGTGCGGGTTTTGATGCTCCTCTAACTCCCAGGGAACTAGTGCCCGAGTCGGTTTCGCTGATGAAGAGGTGGATATCTCCGATGGGGACGATCGAGCATCGCGTAGGGTTTGCCTTCGCCGGGATCCAGAACTCATCGGGAGGGACGATCGAAACGTTGCCAGAGAAGAGAACACGACCGATGGATACGGTTTTGTCGATTCCCGCGAAGATCTTGGTCCTCGCCTACTAAAGAGCCTGAAGCGCCTCTTGCCCCACGGTGGGCGCCAACTGTCGTGGTATTGCCGACGAGTACGCCATGGAGGGGTCCTCACAGTGCGTGTTTAGAGACGTGGGAAAGGCGGACGGTTGACGGGTACGAGGTAACACAGCTTACCTAGGTTCAGATCCCACAACGGTGGCGGAATCCTACTCCTGCTATAAATCACTATAAGGGCAATACGCCGAGTTACAGAGATTGGTTCGCTGTGCGAGGTGACTAGAGAGTCTAAGTTATCGTCTGCCCTAAAGGCTCCCATAGGCCCGACTTATATAGTCGCCAGTTCCTAGGGTTACAGGGAGAAGTCCTAGCCATACAGGTTACAGAGTCCTTCACCGTCTATTACTGGTCTAGTGTGTCTTGTACTCCAAGGCTCCGGGTACGCTGGTGACTCCACCGTAGCCTTCCTTTATCCGGCATGGGCCTCCCTTCTGGATCCATCTAACTGGGCCGCCCAGCAGGCTATGGGCCATGCTACCAACTGTGGGCCACCCTGGTTATCCGGATAAGAGACATGCTATGAGGATACCCATATAGCATATCCCCAACACCGTCCTAAAACCTAATTGGATTCACAGTTGATGCCACCGGCTAGCTCAAGCTGCCAGATTTTCTTTTCCTGGCCTTCTTGCCTTTTGGAGAGTGGGGAGACACCACAATCTGAGCACCAGCCGCCCTATGTAGTGTGTTAGGGCTTAGAATAAAGGGTCGCTTGGATCTATCAGCTGGCTTGGTGAAGGCGCAAGCTGGAGGCGTCTCCTGAGAACCAAACAGACGCTTGTTGCAAGTGGGTTTCTCTGCTGGGCCACTACCTAGGTCTTCGTTTGGGTCTTCGTCAAAAAACTGAGTGTTGATGTACTGATCGAAATCGTCTTCATCATCCTCGTTCGGATCCTACGCCATGAGCATGTCAATATGATCAGCCGACCCATCGCGTGGAGATGACAATGGTAGAGGTGTGGGGGTCTTGCCATGGCTTGGCGCTGGCACGACAGGCGGTGCTATTATCTGTGGGGTGATGGCCCCAACCATCCCCAAAAGAATAATGCTCTTTGGCCATAGCATGAATATGCCGAAGCAATTTCTAAGGAAAACCGTCTCGTCTTCATCTGCTCCTGGGGGTTGGATGGGAGGTTCTAGGTCATCGTTGCCCCTTAGCACCCAAATGATTTTAACCCTATGCATGCTATTTGGCATCATCTTTGAGTGGAACGTACGATGCAAGGGTTGAATGATGGTACCCTTAGCAACATCCCTCATCTTGTTGTTCATGTAGCTTAAGAGAATGCATTGAACATCCATCTGCAAAAAACATGTATGGCGTTAGAGATTCGGTAAGAGTAATAAATGGCAAGGAGGTAAAGTAATTTGTTTACCGTGATGGCATCGAGCTGGCTAATGTCGAGGCACCGCATAGGACGATGGGCGTGCAAGAGATGGAGGGGCTGCTTGATGGCACAGTGCCGACCACCGGTGTATTATCCCTACTAGGTGCATTAAGCTCTGGTGCCGCCGCGATGATGGCAGGGGAGTCACCAACGCGTTCGGTGCTGCGATGATGGCAGGGGAGTCACAAACGCTTCTGGTGCCACGGTGCTAGCAGGCAGAGTCACGAACACATAATTCACCGAATTCGCTGGTGCCATGTTGTTCGAGCGGCTACTGGCCATGCTTGGATTGGGCATGGCCCTTGTCGACTACCCGCATGCCAGTTCTCTATTGACTCCACCAAGGTAGGCAGGATGGAGGTAAGGGTGATTTCTAGGTTGTCTTGGATGATCTGTGCCACTTGTTCCTTAAGTTCTTGAACCTCGCGGTTTTCCTCGTCGCTCATTCCCACCACATGCGTCCTCGGCGGTGGACCAAAATGATCCACCTAATTCTTACCCTGAAAGCCAGCCAGACGGCCAGCCGACGACGGCTTCTGGGTAACCAGCGTGATTTCCTTGGCCTGGTTCATCACCCTATTAAAAGGGTTATCCCTCCGGGTGGCCGTCGTCGACCCCTGGGATTAGGAACCCTGGGATCCCTGACTAGCAAATTCCTGCTCCTGCAAAAGAAGTAACATGAACTATTTAGAAATTCGACTTCATCGATTAGAATGCAATCGACTTGATCCACGGTAATTAAATTCCTAACCACAAGAACCTCGAAGTTCTTCACCTTAGGATCCGCGGTGAGTTGTTTGGTTTTTGGGTCCACATGGTAACAGGCCCTGATAAAGTTTCGAAGCTGCCTATTTTCGAATTTCATGAAGGGGTTAGATTGCCCCTTAGCTCTATACTCGTCGTCCTCCTTATCCCATTTGGGATCCACAGCTCTATAACTGCCAGATCCGAGATGGTGGTGACCTATATTCATCGCCTGCAACTCCTTTCCCTACCTAATCGAGGCCGCAGCTGCTTCAAATTCGCACCGGGCCTTGAACTCCCAGTATTGATATTCGGTGATATGCGGGTCAATCTTCTGGATCTCCTCGACTTTTCCCTTATTTATAGATCTTCTTCTTTATCTGGGTTCTCTAGCTGGCTAGGGCGGTGCTCATCTTCGTGAGGGCTGATTTGTTTACTTCATTCCCATCATAATTTGTGTTCCGATACTGAGGAGGGAACTTGTATCTTGCGTGCAGCTTCTCGAAGAGGAGTGTGCGCAAATGGCCATTATCTTTATGCCGGAGATTATTGGTGTTGATCGAGATAGCGGTCCGGGTGATAGCCGCCACTTGCGCACCGTACCCTTTGACGACATGGTCGGGCGCCAAAGGAACCCCTGTTGGGCTCACTTCGGTAATTTCCTCTCTGACGGTGTCGACCATGTTTGGGCGCCATTCCTTCTTCTTCTTAGGCATATTGATACCATCTTCTATGCCCTTGCTGCCATCAGTGGTTTCATCATCCATTGTTCCTTCGGCTTCTTCCTCTGCGTCCTCCATCTCATCATCATCGCTCTTGAAAGGACTGTATTCTTCATCATCCCCTGTCATTCTTTCCACCCGCTCGGCCTCCTCCGAGAATGACAATTTCTTTTGAGGTTTGACTTCTCCTTCAACGTTGATGCGCTTAGAAGAGCTAGCCTCGTCGTTGTCACACATGTTTGCACTAAAAAGCAAATAGTAGTTAGAAAAGTTCATGGAAAAATATGGCATGACCTTTTCTAATTTTCTTAACCTAGGAGTGCCGATATCTGCCGAAACGGAAGTTAATCAACATTTCGGCAAAAACCAGGACTCATTTCATACAAGCACCTGCATACACAACAAAATAAAGTGCTTCATACAAGCACAAGAACAATTTCAATATATACTTGCACTAAATCAAGTGCTTCATACATAGAGTGTATGTCAGATCATTACAAGCACAAGCACAAGCACTATTCACTGTTGAGATCATTACGTGCTAATACATGAGATAAGATACAAGTATATACAAGTAATTACAGTATAGAATAAAAACAATACTAGCATAATAGATACAAGTAACTAGTAGCATAGATGCTATCCCAGGTTCTACAGCAACTAGAAGCACTAGTAGCATTCTGAAATACTAGCAGCACTAGTATAATTCTATAGCAATCTACAACAATACTAGCAGCAATGTTCCCAGGGCTCTCTGTCTCTCTCCTATCCTCTTTGTGAAGATTGTAACATTGTCCCTATTATATACAATACTCTCTTTTCCTATTACACTACCAGCTACTCTCTTTTTAAATTTGCAAACTACTACTTGCTACTGCTAACTACTACCACTACTGCTAACCTACTGCTTTCTAACTACTACTAATAATAACCTACTGCTAACCTAGTACTTGCTAACTACTACAAACCTACTGCTTTCTTGCTAACTACTACTAATAACCTACTACTAGTACTTGATAACCTACTACTTTCTTGCTTGCTAACTACTAATAATAATAACCTACTGCTAACCTACTACTTGCTTGCTAACTACTAATAACCTACATAGATGGCCCCCTTAGTAACAGCGGGAGATCTGACAGGACCCGTAGTAGTGATAATGGATGGTAGCTAGATTATTGTAGCTAGATTACCTGAAATCCTATTGTGCCTGCATGTAACGTTACTCCGATGAACCGCTTTAGAGTTTGGACATCAATAGTAGTGTTGCTTATGGTATAGCTGCATTGGCACTAACAAAATTAGCCCCATCTGTTCTATGCAGAATAGGATGACAATAAAGGGGGACAATTCCAGTTTCAGATTTGATTGAAGATATATAGCAAAGGATGAAGGACATAGCAAGAACAAGTTCCCACATCAACAGTTCAACAGACCTCACCCCAATGCACTAAATCAGTAGCAAGGAATACACCAAGTTCAATCCCCTCGGTTTTTGGGCATCAAGAGTGTGTTGCTTATTGGACCTACAGTGGCACTAGCAATGCAACACCAAGTTCATATGTATGTATTCCTATACAGAATAGGATGACAGTAAAGGGGCACAATTTTAGTTTCAGATTCAATTAAAGATATGACCCCAAGGATGAACACAACATAGGCAAAGGGCAAGAACAGGTCCCTACACTATATAAGCAACACACTCTTGATCAATGCACTAAATCGGTAGCACATGAAGGCAAACATAGATTAACAACATTAATACCACTATCAAATGGTGTAGAGCCATCAAAGTCCAGACGTAGGATATGGGGGCTTACCAGGCGGGAGAGGGCGGAGGCCCATCTTGGTGATGAGTGGTGGCATGGGGACGACGACGACGGTCCTCCTTATCTGGTGAGAGCGCGTGTGCGGGGCCTCCTACTCCTTGGCCACGCGCGGAGCAGGCCTCGTCCTCCTACGTCGAGCACATGATGGGGCCTCCTCCTCCGGTGAGAGCAGGGGGCGAGGCGGGCCTCCTCCTCCGGTGAGAGCGCGGGGAGACGCGGGCCTCCTCCTCCGGTGATGGCTGTGAAATATAGCCATCCACGTCTTAAACTAGGTATTATTCATATATTTGAAGAAATATCTCTCTAAAAATCCCGCCACTAATGCCTAATGATCAATGGGGTATGAAATCATTTCTTCCTATTTTTCCCTGTGCAGATAATGACGTTTGATGATGGGAATCACTACATTAAAGTCAAAGATACGAGATTTCCAACAAGTCAAAGAAACCAGGAGCCGTGAAGTGGATCCAGTTCCTTTAACGACCAACTATACCGCTGGAATAAAAATCCCGCCATATAGTTCCGGCCATATAGTTGGCACCAACATCGCCAGGTCAAACAGAACAATTTTTGTGAAGGGACCCCTATATAAAGAGGCTTCGGGCGACGAGAAAACTCTCTCTCTCTCTCTCTCTCTCTCTCTTTCAACCTCAACTCTCCCTGCCAACAGAAGCCACCACGCCAGAGTAATAGATCTAGATCTAATCTCCAAACCCTTCTCCACCACCATAGCCATATTCCACCACTTGTAATAGTAGATCTATTCTCCAATTGGCGACATTGTAATACTATTTGCTATCAATATTATGATATCTATTACAATATTTATGATTGTTGATTTCATATCTATGTGTTAGTAATTCTCCTTGGGCTAAGGGCTTCGGCCTAGCCATGTAGCTTTTTGTGCATGTTATTTACCATAGATGGGATCATGTATTAGTTTGTATGACATGATGATTACTGTAACCTCTCTTGCCTCAATCTAAGGACTTGTCAGGTACCCAAGACCTAGGGATTGATCTAGGTATAGGGAGTGTGAGTGATGATTGATCTGCAGGTTGGGAACCCTAGTGACAAAAGGGGTAGTACGGTTGTATGTGAGGGATTTACTTGGGATTAATGGTGACATCGCTATGCATAACATTAGTTCTCTTTCTTCTATGGATGAGACTAGTAGGTTATTGCTATAAGCGGTTGTGGAGGCAATAGCAATTATGGATGCACTGCCCACATATAATTATCTTCCTCTAACAATTACATGCATACTTTATTATTATCTTTTATTCCCATCAGATGTTTTGCATAGCTACTGGCGAAACTGAAAGCCCCAGGCCCTCTCTCTCTCCATCATCAACAACAACAAAAAGATCGCAAACTCTTGGTCCGGTGAAAACACAAAAGGAATTCTAAAACTCCCGAAGGTCCATTTAAGTAACTTCACTTTGCTTTATACTTCCCGAGGATTTGATAAACCTAGGTATAGTAGGGAAAAGGAACTATACTACATCCGTAATCCGGATCGAAGGTATCAACCTTTTTCTGGCGCCGTTGCCGGGGAAGCAATAGCTGCCCTAGTGAGGATAGTAGGAACCTTGCTAGTTTTAATTCTTGTTTTTAATTTTGCTAGTTTGCTTTCAGTATTTATTTGAAAAAACAAAAAAATTAGTTAGTCTTTTAATTCTCGTTTTTACTATCATTAGTATTTGTTTAAGAAAATCCAAAAACATAGGAAATATGGCTGAAAAGAAGCTTGGGGAGTTTGCAACTCCCAACAATGATTATTTTTGTACTCTTATTACTCAGCCAACAATTACTACTAAAGATTATGAAATTAAGCCCCACTATTTAAGTTTGGTCCAACAGAATCAATTTGGAGGCTCTGCTGTTGAAGATGCAGGTATGCACTTATTTTTTTTACCGAAATATGTGATATGATGTGCATTAAAGATGTTGACCCCGACGCGGTCAAGTTGTGCTTATTTCCTTTCTCTCTTAGAGGAAGGGCAAAAGAATGGTTGCTATCTTTGCCTAGAAATACTATTGCATCATGGTTTGAAAGTACTTATTTATTTATGACTAAATTCTTTCCACCTGCAAATACTATGCAACTAAGATCTAATATTACTGGTTTTAGACAGGAAGAGCGTGAGCCACTAGCGCTTGCATGTGAGAGAATGAAAGAATGCATGAGAAACTATCCTAGCCATGGGATGGAAGATTGGTTAATTTTCCATTTATTTTATAATGCTCTTAACCCTATGTCTAAGTCTATGCTTGATACTGCAGTTGGAGGGACATTTATGGATAAAAAAATTACCAAAGTAAAGCAGCTGCTAGACAATATGCAAGACAACCATGCCCAATGGCATGTGGAAAGATCAAACACGAAGAAGGTGAACTCTGTCACACCTCAAGAAAATGAAGAACTCAATGCTAAGTTAGATGAGCTCATATTAGCCTTAAAAGGTAAGGAAACTCATGTAAGATCTACTCCCGAACCAAATATTGAAGAAATATACTTCATAGCTCATAATGATTATAACCCTGCTTGGAAGAAGAATTATAATCCAAATTTCCAAAAACACTATTCTAGTCATGCAGGTAACTCTAATAATAATACGGCATCAAGTAGTGGTAGTCTCCAAGAAACTCTTAAATCTTTTATGGATTCACAAAATGAGCAAAATAATATCCTAGTTAAAATAATGGAGAACCATGATGCTATGCTTGGTAAATTATCTAACCAAGTTGTAATTTTGAGGAATGATTTGCAGGCCCTCCAAGAAAGAACAAGGATTGTTGAGGCACAGCTAGGTAATATAACCGAGAGTCAAACTCTCATTCTAGCTAAATTTGTAGGTAAAGTTGAGCCCAATCTAGTAGAAGACCTCAAGATGATAAGAATCCAAAGAGAGGAGCCTGAAGAACTTGACTATAGCAATGCTCCTTTGGCAAATTACATAGTTGAAGATCTTGTAAAAAGGATCAATATCAAGATTCCGGTAAGTGAAGGAAATGAGGAATCCATGTATCAACACTTCGTTAATCAGGTATCAATAAAGGTACGTGAGATTGAGGAAGAATATAAGAAAATTGCTGAAAAATTACCCATTAAGCTTGATGATATATTTGAGCCTACTATTAAGATTAAAATTGGGACTAGTGAAATAGCTACACTTTGTGATTTAGGTGCAAGTGTTTCAACAAGTCCAAAAAGTCTTTTTAATAAGTTAAATCTTGGATCTTTTGAAATCACCGAGTTAAAATTGCATCTAGCAGATTCTACCTACAAACAAGCATTAGGAATTAAAGAAAATACTTTAGTGTATATTAAAGGTTGTCATGCTCTTATTGATTTTGTTATTGTTGACATGCCTAAAGATGCTACTGCTCCTATAATATTAGGTCGTCCTTTCTTAAGAACTATTAAGGCTTTGATTAATCTGCATGAAGGGAACATGAAGCTCCAATTGCCTTCACGATATCCTTTTGTTATTCATTTTCCTAGGAAAAAGAAAGCCAAGCAAGATGAGAAGGAGGTCATCACTTTGAAGGACAACTATTTTGGAGTGGGTGTTCCACTCATCTGGCCTAAGTGAGCAACATCAAGGTCAAGCTATTGACCATAAAAGAGTGCTGCATGGGAGGCAACCCATGGGAAATAAAGGTTTGAGTAAAGTTTTTTAAAGTTTTATGTTGAATAAAGAGTGCTAGAAAACTCCAGTGAGAAGGAGAGATTCAGTGGTACTAAAATTCCTGTTTTATACATGCTAATGTTGGTCGACAATTTAGTCTGTCATTTTTCTGTCAAAACATGGTGTTTCGCTAAGTTTCAGTCTAAAAGTAATTCTTGAAGAAATAGAATTTTTTTGATGTATATAGTACCTTTAACGACCAACTATATGGCGGGAATAAAAATTCCAGTCGTATAGTTCCGACTGTATAGTTTTTTGATCCATCGATAATTTTCCTTCTCCGAATATAGAAGGTTTAACGACCAATTATATGGCGGGACCATTTTGGTCCGGCCGTATAGTGATAGCCGCCAGGAAAGAAACCCTAAAAACCCTAATTTTTGCCATCAGAACAACTATATGGCGGGAACAAATTATTTCGTCCTTATAGTTGCGTCCGACCACTTAAACACACGGAAAGGTACCCAAAACACCAAAACTTCAATCCTTTTTCTCTTTTATACCTCCAAGCTCTCTCAAAACATCAAGGGATCTTCACCTCTACTCAATTTTGTTCGATTTCCTCGCACACAAGTGATCTACGATATGTTTCTCCTCCGATCGTCCAATTACTTTTTTACAAATTCATCTCTGATCTATTGTCATTATCAATCTAGGGTGAGACTTACTTTCAACTAGTTACCATGATTCTCTTGCCTAGATTATTATGTTGAGGAGATTCTTTAGTGTGCTATGATGAGGAATATGCTATGCTTATTATTCTTGGATCAAAAAGTTTTATTCTTTCTTATTTATTTTAGAAGATGAACACAAGGATCCAAACTCGTGCTCGTGCCGCTGCGAGTTCTTCTCAGGATACTTTTGCAGCTTAGGACCGCATGGGGATATGTTTTAGGAATGAGCTCCAACGTGATCGCTTCAACAAGATCAAGACTGATAAGTGAAGGCAACTAAGTGGGCTTGTTCTGTCATATTGAACCAACTCGGTATTCCTAATGACTTCAATTTACTTTGCAATAGGGTTGGCCTGTAAAACTTCGTATTTCATGATGTGCCTACTTATCGCCGGTTAACTCTTGAATTTTTAAGTTCATTGCAAGCACCGTTAGAACATGGCAAGGAGAGGACACTATTTCTTTCCGACTTATGAACAATAATTATACATTAAAACTTGATAATTGGTGCAATTGCCTTAGTTTACCAAACAATGATGCTAATGCCCTGCGTGCATCTTATATCGACATGAACCCTTCCCCAGATCACTATTACAATAGGATGAGTTTCGCTTCTAGAGTCAATAGGGGGAGAATATTCAACATCCTGCTATTCGCTATTTGTTCTATGTCATTTCTAACACCTTGAAGGCACTTAATGATTTTAAAAGACTCAATGAAGAGGAAATCTTGGTCCTTACAAAAGCTGCTTTCAATAACAACTTGTCACTCAACTTGGGCGCAATTCTTGTGCGCTATTTGGAGAACTAGTCCTCCCAAAGCCAAGGACCCCTTACAGTTGGAGGCGTCATCACCGTGCTTGCCATCTCCTTAGGCATCGACCTAAGTGAGTTACAACTAGTTCTAGGTGAGCGATGTGTTGGTTTCTCTACTTTAAAAGCTTATGGAATGCTCACTAGGAGAGGTGGTGTTTATTACTTGCATATTGCAGGAGCTGGGCGTCTCTACCCCACTCCGTTGCCTAATGATATCTTCTCCATCGAGGAGGGATGTTTTCTATATGATGTGCAGATTGAACAACATCAACCTGAGGAGGAGATTTCGGATGAGGATGATGACCAAGATGAGTAGCAAGAAGTTCCTCATCAAGGGGAGCAGCCACCAAACCGGTTCGCTACATATCAAGACTTCCAAGAATTTGGAAGGACTGTGGAGGGGATGCATAATATCGCCCTAAATCTCCGTGAAACAACAAGTAACTTATCAACTCAATTTGCGGACTGGAGTTACAACTCTTTCCTGCCACCTCAATGATTTGAAGGGCTTGCAAAAGCCTAAGCTTCGGGACATTTTCTATCTATTTTTATTTGGTGTTCATTTTCTTTATTTTATTTTTGAGGTTATGCTTTTTAGTTTGAATTTATAATCACTCGTGTTGGTTTCCCCAACACTTTATCTCTAGTCATTTTATTTTGTTTTTGAGATTTTCAAGCCGAGCTTTGCTGCCAATTTTCTATTCTTTAATTCCCTTTCTCAAAAACAACAAAAATATTTCTCCATTTATCTTTATTTTCCCTCTTTCTTATCTTTTCGCCTCGAGGTTCTCATGTATTTGCAGGAGAGTTTCTGACTTCGAGTTTCCAAGAAACAAATCAAAAGGGAAGAGAGAAGTGGAACCAAACATGAGAGGTATGCCTTATGACTCCCCACTTTTGAAGTTTGAGAAACCCATGATAGTTAGTAGTAAATGTTAAGATGTTATATCGGTGGAGTGAGTCTCTATATTATAGTAAAATTTTGTTTACATGGGTATTTAGTTGAGTATGTTTTATTCCAGCTCTTGTAGTTAACCAAGTCTTGCCTAAAAATTTGCTAAACAATTGAAATAAAAAAGTCTCACAACTGAAGACTTGGGTGTTGTAGTGTTTAGTCTTGAAAGCTTATTCCTATAGACACTCAACACCATAGAAAATAATGATTGACTTGATAGCTCTCTTTGAAACGATTTGTTCAATTGAATTAATGTTTAGCGGTATTTGTGAGCATGCCAAAGTTTGAATTGTGAATCATAAGAATGATATAGATTTATGCGTGTTAAACATAATGGCATGCCAACAACTCCACTAGACTATGAACGATCTTCATGGAGGAAACTCCTAGATTTCGGCTATGAGTTGATTAAAGAAATGTAGCAGCAATGCTATAATGGGTAAGATTCTTGGCACTCCCGGGTAGCTTTGTTCATGATGGAATCACTCCTCTGGCTGATATGAGTAATCATTATGCAAAAGGAACAAAAACCTTAGTGATGCCATGAGTGTCCATCATAGCCCGATAAACTAATGAATTTTTTTGGCATGCTCTCAATTACTTAAGAACTGAAATTCTTGAAGGACAATGAATAGAAAGGTAGTGCTTGAAAAGTCTTGATTTATTGATGTGGGAGAATTGAGATACTTTACTGTATATGCTTTTCAAGACAATCTCTCACACTGTCAATTTTACATGATTATACTTTATTGTTCAAAGGCAAGCTTATGAGTTGATTACATGACATGGAATAAAGTGTACTCATTTGAATCATCCATGCTTACAATAATTTTGCTGCGCTATAAGGATTAATGAAACCCGTATGGTATGCTTGCCATTACTCTATCTATGCTGAAGTTTTTCAGATTAATAAAGTGGAGGAAACATGAGACTACCAATCATGAGTAAGATTGTCATCTCGTTATTTCAGTTTAAATGATGAGTTCCTTTTTATTTTGGTTTTCTTGCTCGAGGGCGATCAAGTTTAAGCTTGGGGAGGTTGATGACTGTGAAATATAGCCATCCACGTCCGCATTTAAACTAGATAGTATTCATATATTTGATGAAATATCTCTCTAAATCCTGCCACTAATGCCTAATGATCAAAGGAGTATGCAATCCTTTCTTCCTATTTTTCCCTGCGCAGATAATGATGTTTGATGATGGGAACATTAAAGTCAAAGATACGAGATTTCCAACATGTCAAAGAAACCAGGAGCTGTGAAGTGGATCCAGTGCCTTTAACGACCAACTATACGGCCGGAATAAAATTCCCGCCATATAGTTCCGGTCCTATAGTTGGCACCGACATCACCAGGTCAAATAGAACAACTTTCGTAAAGAGACCGCTATATAAAGAGGCTTCAGGCGATGATAAAACTTGCTTTCTCTCTCTCTTTTTCGATCTCAACTCTCTCTACCACAAGAAGCCACCACACCGGAGGAATAGATCTTGATCTAATCTTCAAGCCCTTCTCCACCACCATAGCTATATTCCATCACTTATAATAGTAGATATCTTCTCCAATTGGCGACATTGTAATACTATTTGCTATCAATCTTATGATCTCTATTATAATGTTTATGTTTGTTGATTTAATCTCTATGTGTGAGTAATTCTCCTTGGGCTAAGGGCTTCGGCCTAGCCATGTAGCTTTTTGTGCATGTTATTTATCATAGATGGGATCATATATTAGTTTGTATGAAATGATGATTATTGTACCCTCTCTTGCCTCAATCTAAGGACTTGTCAGGTACCCAAGACCCCAAGAATTGATTCAGGTATAGGGAGTGAGTGATGACTGATCTGCAGGTTGGGAACCCCAGTGACAGAAGGGGTAGTACGGCTATATGTGAGGGATTTACTTGGGATTAACAGTGACATCACTATGCATATCATTAGTTCTCTTTCTTCTATGGATGAGACTAGTAGGTTATTGATATAAGCTGTTGCGGAGGCAATAGCAATTATGGATGCATTGCCCATGTATAATTATCTTGCTTTAACAATTACATGCATACTTTATTATTATCTTTTATTCCCATCAGATGTTTTGCACAGCTAGTGGCAAAACCTAAAGCCCCAGGCCCTCTCTCTCCATCGTCAACAATAACAACAACAAAAATATCGTGAACTCTTGGTCTGGTGAAAACACAAAAGGAATTCTAAAATTCTCAAAGGTTCGTTTAAGTAACTTCACTTTGCTTTCTTCTTTCCTAAGATTCGATAAACCTAGGTCTACTAGGGAAAAATAACTATACTACATCCGTAATTCGGATGTAGGTATCATCCGGCGGGCTTGCCGTGCACGCGTGCGGGCATGCTTGGCAGCATGGAGTGACAGATCGAGCGGCAGCGATGGCGCATGGTGCGGGGTCGATATCGATCTACTAGACAGGAGAGAGGGAGATGAGTGAGAGGGACGTGCCCATGCACGTGGGGTTAAGGATAAGTCACAGATAGCCGTAGCGCACCCTTACCTAGTGCGCTACGGGTAAACTACTTACCTGTAACACACTAGGTAAGGGTGCGCTACGGCTATCTGCTCTGGTAACTGTAATAAGAAGGCGTGCACCCCACTAGTTAACACTACCATTCCCCTATCCCATAGGTTACACTCTTTGCTCTATTCTAAATCTGTGAGCATCCAGGTTCGAACCCTCGTGCCCACATTTGTTTTTATTTTATTTTAAAAATACCTTTAAATGTTAAAAATGCCTAAAAATTATCTAAAGTATATAAAATATTTGTTATATGTTTTATATGTCAAAAGTGGTACATATATATCATAAAAATGGTACAAGTATGATTCAAAGTAGAAATAAATTAAATAATAACATGTCCATTAATAATATAATCATTTTTGAGCTAGCGTTTTACAATCTATTTTGAGCTAGCATATTACAATCTTTTTCCCTTATTTGTCATGATTGAATAATTTAGCGCCCGTACTTTAATGTTTTTTCTCTCGAACGGGCTACTTTTTTGGGTAAGGTTGTCCTTTTTATTCTTGTGATGTATGTTGCTTCATCCTAGTCGTCGTCATCTTCAATCTTTGGATCGCCATACTGGTCGAAGTCTTTCTTGTTGGCAACTCTATCCATTCCAATGATGTTTCTTTTTCCTCTCCTCACGACAATACAACTAGGATTTGTCGGGTCGGTAATAAAAAATGTTGGTCCACTTTTCTAGCCAATACCCACGGTTCATTTTTTGCGGCGATGTTCGCACCAGCGGCCTTGGATTTGGCTGCTTCGGGTATAACCATGGTTGTGAAATACCGGTATTCTCTTTCGACGCTCTTGGCCCATATGACACGGAACATTGACACATTTTCTCCAAAGTAGTCAAGCTCCTAGATCTCCTCGATCCTTCCGTAGAATCTTTCCTCACATTGTCATTAGTGTAGAATTCTGACATTGCCCCTGAGTTCTGATAGTCACACTTGTTGTCCTTTTTCTCCGTGTATCCATTGATATCATACGCTTCATAGGTCACTAGGTTATGCATGGTTCCCTGCGACAAGGTGAATATGATATTTTCCTCCGCAGAATGTGATTGCGAGGGATTATCTAGGAGCATCTACCTAAACCAACGCGTGAAATCTGAGTTGTGCTCTTTGATTAATTCTCCCTGCGTCCTTCGTATGCCCCGGTCACTGTACTTCTTCTCGATTAACCTCTTATGCTTTTGTACCCATGGATCGACCAGTTCTAAATGTTGTAGCGTGACCAGGTTCACTCTATCAAAGGTTGCGCGTCGACCATCGAAGTCTGCATGCAATACTCGATGACCCTCTTGTGATGACCAAGGTGCCTATTGACGGGAAGACCGACAGGGTTCTCGATGTCTAGATAATTCATGCATAAAGAGATGCACTCTTCGGCCAAAAAGCCCTTGGCTATGCTTCCATCTGGACAGGATTTATTGCGAACGTATCCTTTGATGTGTCTGTTCATCCTTTCGAATGCCATCATGCTGCTGAGGAACATCGGCCCGAGTTGGATGATATCCTCCATGATATGGACCAGAAGATGCACCATAATGTCGAAGAATGCAGGCGAGAAGTAGACCTCGAGCTCGCATAGTATCACCACGATCTCTTCCTGTAGCCTCCCGAGCTGATTCATGCCAATTAACTTTCGAGAGATGACGTCGAAAAACTTGTAGAGCCCAAACAACATTTCATGGACGTGCTCGTCCATTATCCCTCATAGTACAACCAGAAGTATCTGTGTCATTAGCACGGCACAGTCATGAGACTTCATCCCACAGAACCTCTGCTTCGCCTCGTCTAGGTATCTGCTTATCTTGCCCGCGTGGCCGTAAAGAAATTTGTCTCCTAGAAGGCACTTGAAAAACTATTTGATCTCATGCTGGCTTAGAGTGAAGAATGAATGGGGCAGTAATATTCATTCTTCTTGACCTTTTTACCCTTTTGACGAGCTTGTGTCCCCTCCGACTGATGATCATCGTCATCTTCCTAATCATCATGAGTAGTGCGTCATCCATGAAGATCGTTCCGCATGCCCATGAATATCAAGTCATGCTTTACTTTCAAACCATCTTTTGTCCTATCTGGCATGTTGATTAGGGTCACAACCAGACTCTCGCACACGTTCTTCGTGATATGCATGATGTTAAGGCTATGAGGCATGCGTAGGAACTTCCAGTATGGCAACTCCTAGAAAATAGACCTTGTTTTCCATACCTTAAGCAGTGGCTTGTCTTGATGCTTCTTTCGCTTCTTTCCTGGCTTAGGACACTCTTTCTAGTTTTTCAGCAATTCATCCACTTCTTCGCTGCTCCTCCACTCTGGGATTCCTCGGTTCTCAGATTTCCCATCGAACAAATCTCCATGTTTTCTGCATGCATCATTCTTTCCAAGCCACCTCTGGTGCCCCATGAACACAGTTTTTGAAGACCCTGGATCTTTGTCTAGTTGGAGATAGGTTGTGTTATCCATGCACCTAATGCATGCGGAGAATCCTTGGATAACTTGCCCCGATAAATATCCGCAACCTAGATAGTCTTGCATCGTAGTGACCAACGTGGCTCTCATAGTGAAATAATCTTGAGCGACAGCTTCGTACGTATTGGCTCTGGATTCCCATAACGTGGCTAGCTCCTCTTTCAATAGCCCGAGATACAGATTGATGTCCGTAACAGGTTGTTTTGGTCCTTAAATTAGCATACTCATTTGTATGTACTTCTCACGCACAACCATGGAGGGAGGTTGTACATCCATACAAACACGGGACAAGTGATGTGTGTTTTTCTCTGGCTACCGAATGGATTGATTCCATCGGTGCTCGCACCTCTCTTAATGTTTCTCGAATCTCCACCAAATACTGGGAATTCGAGGTCCAATGTTTTCCACTGGCTAGCATTTGAAGGGTGTGTCAGCAACTCATCCTCCTCGGGGTCATCATCATCTCCTGGCTTCTTTCTTTCCGCATGCCAGCGCATAAGCTTTGCTTCCTTAGGGTCTGTGAAATAGCGCTACAGACAAGGAGTGATAGGAAATTACCATACCACTTTTCGAGGAGCTTTCTTCCCTTTCTTGTATCGACTCACGCCGCACACCGGGCATGTGGTTTTCTCCATGTCCTTGTCCTGATAAATGATGCAATCATTGATGCAGACGTGGTATCTAACGTGTAGTAGATCGAGAGGACACACGATTTTCTTGGCATCCTCGATACTAGTTGGACACGTGTTCCCCTACGAGAGACGATCATGCCAGAATGCCATCATATCGTCGAAGCTTGCGTTGGTCCGGGTATCATCGGGCTTGCACCCTTCATACAATGGAGTAACCGTGTCTTTCTCAAGTTGCACAAGCTTGGCTTTCTCTCTAGCGGCAGCCCTGTCGTTACTCGTCTGCTTGATAGGCAGTTCTTGAACATAAGGGTCCCGCACCCAGCCTGACATTGTTCTATCGTTTGCTCCGGCATCTAGATCATCATCATTCTGGTCTGCTTCTCCACCTTCACCATCTCCAGGAGACTCTTTGTCATCTCGTCCGTCCTCGCCGTGATCATCATGTTGCCCGCCTTCCTCATTTCTTGCCGCCCCATTTACGTCCTCATCGTCTTCATCACTTATCCATCGATTGTAGCCATCCATGAAACCATGGCGGAGTAGGTGCGCCTACAGATGCCCGGAATCTGGGTTGATCAACCAATTGAGTTTGCATCTTTTGCACAAACATCTTATCTCCGTCATATTATTTCGTATCATGCTGACCATCGCGCATTTCAAAAATCTAGCCATAATGTCTTCACTCATTATGAGGACCATGATTTCCTGCGCGTTGTACACGGTAGAATTAGAAGTTTATTAGAACCAAAAAATCAATGCATGCATGCAATGGTCGTAGAATTTTTTGGCATGACCTATCCTAAAATTAGGACCTTTACGAAATGCCAAAGTCTTACCAAAATAGAAATGAATCAACATTTTGGCAAAACAATGGCAACTCATTCACACACAAACACATGAGAGAGCATGCATGCTCCAAACACATGAGCATCGATCCTCTCCATACATTTGAGCATATCATCCATACATATGAACACACATCCTCTTACATAGACAACTTACCAAGATGAGAGACCGAGAATATGGAAGGAGAGGTGAGAGACCGTGAGAGGATGGTGGCCGGAAGGAGAGCTTTCCTCTATTATGTATGTATCATCCAAGGTAAGTTTTACATGCTACAAATGGTGAAAGAGTGGAGAAATTGAGGTGGGAAGGAGGAGGAGGGCGACCAGATCCAAGGAGGAAGGAGGGGAAAGTAAAGTGGGAGGTGGCAGTGGATAGCCATGTGCAAAAAGGAGCTCCCAAAAAGTCACGGCAAGCACATCCGTGGTGCACATGGTGGTGGTGCATCACAGGGAAAAACCACAGCCGTGGCGCACATGCCACCACTGCACCACAGGTATGTTTGCTCAGTTACATAGTAGAATGCACCGATTTTACCCGTAGCGTATAGAGCCCACGTGCGCCACGGCTACCTCCCACACCTTAAGCGCACAACATAGAGGTGCGCTACGGCTAGGTGGTCTGCGGCCGGCAGTGCCCTAGCCCACACGTAGCCATGGTGCACCACTACCATGTGCGCCACAATTATGCCAATTAGTCGTAGGGCACTTGTTGGTAGTGCACCACGGCTATTTTACCCGTGAGGCACCATTGGCACATGTGCCACGGATGTGCGGATTACCTATAGATGTTTCCTAGTAGTGTTAGGGGCAGCGCACGGTCCGGTCTAGTCCAGTAGGTGGGCGGGGCGGTGCGATCGAGTCTGTCCCGAGCTAGGTGTGTCAGGACCCAGTTTTCTGGACTAAATCGCAAAATATGCCATCAACTCAGTTAACCTCGTTCGAAAACGGTCAAACACGGTCATATTAAATCGAATTTGATTGAATTGGATCAAAGTGCACCCGGGGAGCAACTTGTGGAACTACTTTTGTCCATTTTGCAAGTAGTGGGACTAAATTGCACCCGCGTGCAAATTGTGGGATGAAAAGTGTATATACCTCTAATGTATTGCCAATTCTAATGCACGAGGATAACTAAGGTGCAAATGCTCTTCTGATGTTCATTTGTGATTAATAAACGTGCATTGTGCGTGCACTTTTACTACTATTACACTTAAAGATGCCTAGAGATGCATTCACTCCGAGGTACTAAAATCATCAAGTTCACTCTCCATAAGAGAGAAACAATGGAAAATAAAATCAGGTTTACGTATTTGATGCACTAGGAAAAAAAACACGAGTTATACCGGAGTACTCGACTCAGAGCATAACCTATGGGACAAAATGACCATCACTACTTGAAAACACCCCTTCCGTTCGAAGTCATTCCTGCCAACCGGGACTAGTGCTAGCACTAGCACTAGTCCCAGGCCGTAACACCTCCAATGGCTAGTAATCGAGATAGACTCTAGTCTTGGGCCGGACTTGATCTCTAGTCTCGGTCCGTAATACGGCCCGGGACTAGAAACCTATAGCGGGTCAGTTGCTCTTTTTGGAAACCTCTAGTCGCGATCCGTAACACGGTCTGGGACTAGATGTTCCTCCATATATATGCAACTTCGTGTCCACACGGCTTGAGCCATGGTGGCCATTTTACTCAAATAAGCAAGCCGAGTTCATGCCATTTTTCTCAAGATTTAGTTTGTAACCCCTAAATCCAAAGTTTTAAAAGGTTAGAACTTAATCCTTTCATCTCTTATTGCTACTTTAGCTCAATGCTCTATAAGTAGAGATATGGATTTGCATGCATGCTCTAGAAGTAGAAGATTTTGAAATGTGTAACAAATTTTAATTAGGCACAGAGTTACTGAAAATTTAAATGTGTAATTTTAGAGTTTCAGAGCTTAGAATGGAATGAGGTTTTCACTGATAGAACAATAATCAAAAACTCCATATTTATCATGTTAATTGTTTTCTCCAATTCACAAATTGGTGCATGTAAATTTTTCAAAATTAAAAATTAATGCTCTAGAAGCTCTTATTATAAATTGGTTTTTGATATACTTTTACTGTAATGTAGATGGTCCAGGAATGGATGTACGGTACTGACCGACGCTCTAGCAAGTTCATTAATGATGTGCATGAATTCATCCGTGTTGCTGATGCAAACAAGCGGAATGGTTTTGTATTCTGTCCATGTAGTGGATGTAGGAATCAGAAGGATTACTCTGACTCAAAACCCTTCATAGCCACCAGTTGAAGTCCGGCTTCATACCCAGTTATAATTGTTGGACCAAGCACGGAGAGAGAGGGGTTATAATGGAAGACAATGAAGAAGAGGAGAATGATGACAACTATCATGGTTTCCCTGAGTACAGAGATACTTCCATGGTGGAAGCTGAAGGGGAGGCTAAAGAAGAGACACATGATGAGCATGTTGATGATCTTGGTCGGACCATTGCTGATGCATGAAGAAACTGTGAAAATGAAAAGGAGAGGGAGAAGTTCAATCGCATGTTAGAGGGTCACAAAGAGTTTTTGTACCCAAATTGCGAAAATGGTCTAAAAAAGCTAGGCAGCACACTGCAATTGCTGCGATTGAAGGCAGAGTGTGCTATACCTAACTCCTCATTTGAAAAGTTGCTGAAAATAATGAAAAATATGCTTCTAAAATATAACGTATTTACTGTCAGTACGTACGAAGCAAAGAAGATTGTCTGCCCTCTAAGTTTAGATGTTCAGGAGATACATGCATGCCCTAATGATTGCATCCTCTACCACGTGAGGAGTATAAGAATTTGGATGTATTCCCGGTATGCACTTCACTTTGATATAATATCAGACGAGATGACCCTGGTGACGTTGAGGGTGAGCCCCCCCCCCCTCCGAAGAGGGTTCCTGCCAAGGTGGTGTGGTATGCTCCTATAATACCACAGTTGAAACGTTTATTCAGAAACAAAGAGCACGCCAAGTTGTTGCGATGGCATAAAGAGAAACGTAAGTCAGACGGGATATTGAGACACCCCGCTGATGGGTCGCAATGGAGAAAAATCGATAGAAAGTATCCGGACTTTGCGGATGACGCAGGGAGTTTAAGGTTTGGTCTAAGTATAGATGGCATAAATCCTTTTGGGGAGCAGAGATCCAGTCACAGTACCTGACCCGTGACTCTATGTATATATAACCTTCTTCCTTGGTTGTGCATGAAGCAGAAGTTCATTATGATGCCAGTGCTGATCCAAGGTCCGAAGCAACCCGACAACGATATTGATGTGTACCTAAGGCCATTAGTTGAAGAACTTTTACAGTTGTGGCACGAACCCGACATACGTGTGTGGGATGAGCACAAGCGGGAAGAATTTGACCTCCGAGCGTTGTTTTTCGTAACAATCAATGATTGGCCTGCTCTTAGTAACCTTTCAGGACAGTCAAACAAGGGATACAATGCATGCACACACTGTTTAGATGACACTAAAAGTATATATTTGGAACATTGTAAGAAGAATGTGTACAATGGGCATCGTCGATTTCTTTTGTCCAAGCATCCCTTAAGAAAGAAAGGCAAGCATTTCAACGACTAGGCATGTCACCAGACGAAGCCTAAGGAACATACTAGTGCTGATATATTTGATATGGTTAAAGATCTGGATCAAATAGTAACCTTTGGAAAGGGTCCTGGCGGAAAATCTGTTCCGAAGGACGCTGACGGACACACACCCATGTGGAAGAAGAAATCTATATTTTGGGAGCTACCATATTGGAAATTCTTAGAGGTCCGCTCTATGATCGATGTGATGCATGTGACGAAGAATCTTTGCGTGAACCTGCTAGGCTTCTTGGGCGTGTATGGGAAGACAAAAGATACACAGGAAGCACGGAAGGACCATCAATGTATGAAAGACCCAGATGGCCTGCATCCAGAATGGTTTCAAGGTCATGCTAGCTTGACGCACCTACTGTTTCACCTAGTCGAAGAGATTTCCATTCTCGGTCCTGTATTTCTACATAATATGTTTCCCTTTGAGAGGTTCATGGGAATCTTAAAGAAATATGTTTGTAACCATGCTAGGACAGAAGAAAGAATCTCCAAAGGCTATGGAACAAAGGAGGTCATTGAGTTTTGTGTTGACTTTGTTCATGACCTTAGACCGATTGGTCTTCCTGAATCGCGACATGATGGGAGACTGAGTGGAAAGGGTACTCTAGGAAGGAAATCAATAATATGTAGGGACGGACATTCTTACACTGAAGCACATTACACAGCTCTACAGAATTCCATCTTGGCAGCCTCGTATATCGAGGAGCACAAGAAAATTTTACGCTCCAACAACCCTGGAAAGCATGACTCTTGGATTAGAGATGAACACATGAAGACTTTTGGCGGTTGGTTGCAACAACTCATAAAAAAACACTCTTGGAGATCAGCTATACTTGTTGTCCAGGTCACCATCTTTGACTATATCGACTTTCCAAGGGTATGAGATAAATGGGTATACATTTTATACGATCGCCCAAGATAAAAAGAACACCAACCAAAACAGTGGTGTCCGCTTTGATGCAACAGACAACAATGGGTCAAAGACCACATATTATGGTTACATAGAGGAGATATGGGAACTTAACTATGGACCTACTTTTAAGGTCCCCTTGTTTCGGTGCAAATGGGTCAAGCTGACAGGAGGAGGGGTTGAGGTAGACAAGAAGTACGGAATGACTTTAGTGGATCTCAACAATCTTGGGTAGTTAGAAGAACCATTCGTCCTAGCCAATGACATGGATTAGGTTTTCTATGTGAAGGACATGTCTACCAAACCTAGAAAAAGAAAAAATAAGCAAAAGAATACATCATACGATGAGCCAAAGCGCCACATAGTTCTTTCAGGGAAAAGAAACATCATGGGAGTGGAGGACAAGACAGACATGTCAGGAGATTGTGATAAGTTTCATGAAATTCCGCCCTTCGCGGTGAAGGATGACCCAAGCATCATGTTAATGAATGAAGATGCTCCATGGTTACGACGCAATCAGAAAGGGACACACGCGAAGAAATGACGTGTAATAATGTAACATTTTATGAATGAAGATGCTCCATGTGCCCATTTTACGTATTAAACATTTTATGAAATCAAATAGGGGACGAGCCTCGTTAGAACTTGCATTGGATCTCTGAAGAAACAACATATTGTGAGTCTAAAAATGATTTTTTTCAAAAAATCACAAGCGTTAGATCATATACCTGTAGTTCAAACAGGACCCACTTCCTGCCGATTCGGCAGACATTTGTCTTTTTCACCCGGGAAGGTTTGAGATCTCCCGGTTGGGAGATCGTTCATGTAAGGTGGTCTAGTATTTTAGAAAAATGGGATGGTAGCATTCTGTAACTGCATTTTGGTGGCTGCTTCACAAAACGATCTTTTTTTGCGCTTGGAAAATAGAAAATGGCTTTTTCGTGCGACGAAAAGGAAAAACTTCCCCTACAACATTGTTCCCCATCCCAAGATCCACATGCATGCACAATATGGGCATAGTATTACAAACTATGTCATGATTCTGCACATAACATCGGTCACTTGGACCGAAAGCCACGAAACCTCGAACATGATAGGTCATTTTGTGAAGGTTTTTTCGAGACATAATCAATATACGAAGTTTGTTTTTTTTTCTTTGCAACTATGTCACATAATATGACACCACGTGAAGGATTTACATTGTTTGGACCTTTTATGTTTTTTATGCCCGTTTCGAACTAAGGTCAAAACAGCGTGCAATCAGATAGGGGATGAGCCTCGATAGAACTTGCATTGGATATCTGAAGAAACAACATATTTTGAGTCTAAAAATGATTTTTTTCAAAAAATCACGGGCGTTAGATCATGTACCTGTAGTTCAAACCGGACCCACTTCCACCCGATTTGGCGGACATTTGTCTTTTTCACCCGGGAAGGATGGAAAGGTTTGAGATCTCCCGGTTGGGAGATCGTTCATGTAAGGTGGTATAGTATTTTAGAAAAATGGGATGGTAGCATTCTATAACTGCATTTTGGTGGCTGCGTCACAAAACGACCCATTTTTTGCGTTTGGAAAATGGAAAATTGCTTTTCCGTGTGACGAAAAGGAAAACTTTCTCCTGCAACATTGTTCGCCATCCCAAGATCCACATGCATGCACAATATGGGTACAGTATCACAAACTATGCTGCAATTCTGCACATAATATCGGTCACTTGGACCAAAAGCCATGAAACCTCGAACATGATAGGTCATTTTGTGAAGGTTTTTTCGAGACATAATCAATATACCGAGTTTGTTATTTTTCCTTAAAACTATGTCACATAATATGACACCATGCAAAGGATTTACATTGTTCAAACCTTTTTTTGATTTTTTATGCCCATTTCGAATAGAGGGAAAGGGTTCATCTTTAGTCCCGGTTGGAGAAACCAACCATGACTGAAGGGATTGCGGCAGGCTGGGCCAGGAAGCACTAGTAATAGGGGTGAGTGTCAACATTATGTCGTGCGGCTTGTAGCTTGTCCCAGACCAACCGGGACAAAACATGGGTCAGCACTAATGATAGGGGTGAGTGTCGATATTATGTCGTGAGTGTCAACACTATGCCATGTTGCTTGTACTATAAATAGGCAACCTTGTGAGTCCTCAGGCATCTCCAAGATGATTTGTGAGAGCAGGGACACCACTACGGCTAGCTTGAGAGAGATGCCGCCGGAGCCCAGTCCTCCGGCATCTCCAACAAGCAGGCCATAGAGGCACTCCCTAATATGTGAAATTAGTTAGCTCCTAGGCGTATTGATCTAGTTAGAGAATTTACAATCTGCAATATGGTTTGCGAGAGCAGGACACCACTACGGCCAGTTTCAGGGGGATGCCGCCGGAGCCTAGTACTCCGGCATCTCCAAGGAACTAGTCATAGAGGCACTCCCTTATATGTGACCACGCGCGTTTGGAGATCAGATCTTAATGGTAAGTACGAATATGGACAACATCTTCATAGTTAGGTAAAGTGATAGTACGAATCGGGACTAAATTCTCCCCTTTAGTCCCGGTCCAGTCACAAACCGGGACTAACACTCAAGACATTTATTAATATTAAAAAACCGAGACTACATAATCAGGACTAAAGGCCCCCTTTAGTCCCGGTCCAGCCACAAACCGAGACTAACAGACATTTATTAATATTAAAAAACCGAGACTACAAAATCGGGACTAAAGGCCCCCTTTAGTCCCGGTCCAGCCACAAACCGGGACTAACACTTAAGACATTTATTAATATTAAGAAACTGAGACTACGGGATCGGGACTAAAGGCCCCTTTAGTCCCATTCTAGCCACAAACCCGTACTAACACTCAAGACATTTATTAATATTAAAAAAAAGAGACTACAGAATTGGGACTAAAGGCCCCCTTTAGTCATGCTCATATCTAGCCATATAGTACACAGCTTTAGGATCGTCTTCATCTTCGTCATTGTTGCTAGGCGCGCGCGGCTGGATCCTTAGCCCAGCCATGACATATTGTGGGGGCACCTGCCACTCCATCCTCAGATTCACGTCGCGTGGGGGAGGGGGATCCCGGATGACAATGCCACTATGGCTCTATGGCGGCTACGGGTACCACAGGCGAGGATGGTCTCCCCCGGCGATGTAGCGCATCACGCTGATGATAGTCTGGTTCGCCCACCACAGGCGGCGGTCGGCTTCATTGTGGTTCACCGAGGGAGGGCCGTCACCCTCGTACCTGGCGAGCTCCCTTTCCTGCCAGTTAGCAAAGAAGGCATTCCAGGTGTCATAGTTGTCGGTATCCCACTAGGGATCCATCTGCTGCTCTAGTGTGAGCTCATGGTAGAAGTGGTTCGTGATGGCCGCCTGGCATGCGGAACCTTGAGGGACAGGAGGGACAGGAACCCCTCCAGCGCTCAGCATCCAGCCGGCGGGCGGCAGGTAGCTCGGCGGGCAAGGGTAGCTGGAGGCGCACAATGCCTCAGTCTCCTTGAGGGTCAGAATGGCCCAGTAGGAGCTGTCCGTTGTTGTGAGATAGGAAGGTGTGGATGTGTGGATATCCATGGTGCGGTCGGCCTAGATATAGAGGGGAAGGGCGGGAAATATCTTTAGTCCTGGTTAGTGACTACAACCGGGATTAAAAGCTCTGGTCAGAGGGAAAGGGCGGGAAATCTTGGCGGAAAGCGGTGGGAAATGGCGGGAAATATCTTTAGTCCCGATTAGTGACTACAACCAGGACTAAAAACTCTGGTCAGAGGGAAAGAGCGGAAAAACTTGGCGGGAAGCGGCGGGAAAATAGCGGGAAATATCTTTAGTCCTGGTTAATGACTACATATTATATTAAGATTCTTTATATTTTTCTTATAATAATAGACATATTATTTGTATTATTTGGATTTTTACAATAGGAGATATGACTTTCCAATGTTTTATATGAAAATGAAAATTTACAAATGACACAATTTATAAATGATGCAAACAGATGTATGGATATTATATTAAGATTCATTATATTTGTTTGATAATACTAGACATATTATTTGTTTTATTTGGATTTTTACAATAGGAGATATGATTTTCGAAAGTTTTACATTTGATTTGAATTATTAAATGAAAATTTACGAATGACACAATTTATAAATGATGCAAACAGATGTATGGATATTATATTAAGATTCTTTATATTTTTCTGATAATAATAGACATATTATTTGTTTTATTTGGATTTTTACAATAGGAGATATCATTTTCCAAAGTTTTATATTTGATTTGAATTAAAAAAATGAAAAATTTACAAAAAAGACACTAGTCCCGGGTGGTGGATGGACTCAGGACTAGAGGGTGCCTGTGCGCGAAAACGAAGCGGCCGAAAAAAACCTCTAGTCCCGGGTCGTGGCTTAACCCGCGACTAGAGGGTGGGTCTTTAGTCGCGGGTTAAGCCACGACCCGGGACTAGAGACCCTCTATTCCTGGGCGGTGGCTTATCCCGAGACTAAAGGGGGCTACAAATACACCGCGCCCGCCCCTGTCCATTCCCACCCAGCACTTGGCGAATTGATGACAAAGATGACCAAAGGATGAGACGAACGACGATGACGATGCAGGGGACGTGCTACTCGGTTCCCGCGTCGTCGCCCTCGTCTCCGGCCGTGCCACCACGCGCCGTATCGTCGAGCCGCCTCGCCGAACCTTCGCCCCGCCGTGCCGCACCGCCTCGCCACGCTGCTCGACTCCTCCGGCCGCCCACCTTGCCGCAGGTGCATTGTTATTACTATTATTAGTAGTAATTTAGTTTGTTAGTAATTATTTGTTATTTGTTTAGGATTGTTAGTAACTTAGTTATGTTTTTTGTATAAGGTGCTTAATTAGTTAGTAGTTAGTGTAGTTAGTATAGTTACTGTAGTATTAATTATATATTTTTCGTAATTAGTAGTATATTTAGGTTTTTGTAGTAATATTTATTATTATTATTATTTGTAATATTTAGGGTTTCGAATAAATGCTATTATTAGTATTTATATTATTAATATATTATTAGGAAATGTTAGTAGTATATTATTAGTATATATATTATTATTATATTATAAGGGTTTTGTATAAATGCTATTATTTCTTAGTATATTATTAGGAAATGTTAGTAGTATATTGTTAATATTGTTAGTACATATTATTATAATTATTATATTATTAGGAAATATTATTTTGTGGTAATATTATATTATTAGGGTTTTGTATAAATGTTATTATTATTTAGTATATTATTAGGAAATGTTGGTAGTATATATTATTATAATTATTATATTATTGGAAATTATTATATAATATATTTTTTATAACTTGTTTAACTCTTTTTCTGTTATGGTTAAGTCATGGATCATGATCGCAGTGGTGAAGATCTTCTCCAGGGCATGATAAGAGGTGAAATTCCTCTTATTACTACCGGTGAAGATATCGAGCTCGAGGAAGAGATTTCCTCATATCTGAATCCATCCGGTGTTGGACTAGAGGAAGAGCTGATGTACGAAGGGCAAGACCGGATGGAGGAAGGGCAAACAAATAACAACAATGATGGCCCCTGGACAGGATCCAGCGATATATATATATATATATATATATTAAGCCTCATGTTACCTCTATGCATTAATTGATCTAGATGTATCTATATATATATATTAATCACTCTCTCTTCTTATTTTATCCCACCAGATTGAAGCAATCGACAACTCGAACGAAAGGAGGGCCAAACAGAAAGTTGGATGGTAATCAGAGGTTCAACATTGAAGAAATAGATGATAATGGACAACCGATTGCTCTAGATAAGCACCGGAGGATGTTTACAAATCAATGCGGGGTGATTTTTAGGGACAACCTGTCGATCAGCATTCAAGAATGGAATAAGTCAAAGAAACCAGGTGAAGAATCCAATAGTTATGTCACCGATGATGCCAAAGATGACCTTTGGCAGAAGCTCATAGCGCATTTCATACTACCTCCAGAGTATGAAGAATTTGAGACAGATGGTATTACCCCAAGGCCGGGTGGGCTTGAAAGAAGAGCAAAAGTCAAGGAGTGAGCTCTAATGAAGATGGGCGAACTGTACCAGAACCACAAGAAAAGTTTATACGCGAAGTATGTCGCGAAAAAAGAAAACTCCAGACTTCTTAGGAGCAAACGAGAAGTTGAGAGAACAGTGGCCCGATTTTGTAAGGTACAAGTAATCTGCTGTAGCAAAGGCGAAGTCGGCAAAGAATGCGTTAAATGCTGCCAAAAAGAAATACCATCATAAAATGGGGACATGTGTCTACAAGAGTGCCGTCCCTAAGTGGGAAACTATGGAGCGGGACATGAGGGCTATAGGCATCACTCCTGGTACAGATGGATGGCCCGAGAGGTCAAAGCACTAGTGGTACGGACACAGGGGATCATTGGACCCAGAAACAGGAAAGACATTATTTCATGAAAAAATTGTAGAACCCTCCAAAGAACTTGTTAAAGCAATGAACGAAGCTCAATTGAGATTGTTCTGGCCCGAGAGAGAGAACGACGAGCTGACACGCGCCCTCGGGAATCCTGAAAAGGGTGGACGAACACGAGGCAAAGGCGCCGGTGTTACGTGGAAGAAAGGGTTTCCTTAGTACGATGACAGTTACAGAAGCCATCAGAGAAAGAAGGACCGGGAGGCAGACTGGATCTTGAAGGTAGAGCGGGACCTAGCTGAGATGAAGAAGCTTATGCAAGAAATTAGCCAACGATCGTCAACTCACCCGCAGGCTGATGATCGTACATTGGATCTTAGCCAGCGGAGAAGCAACGTGGCTTCCTCGGAGGTCCAGGCCGATGATCAAGCACTGCTGGATGATGCATAGGCTCCTCGCTACCCCGTGGATGATGTCAGAGAGATGGCACAATGTGATCTACATCATCCAATGAACAACCTGTCCTTCAAGGTGGCGATCGGCACTGCTTTACCTTGTCTACCTGTAGCACTCCACCATTCACTTCCGATTCCACCTGGATATGCTCGTGTCACGGTGGATGACATAGTGGAGGATTTTGCGGACCTAGAGATTGACATCGCTATGCCTAAAGGCCTTACGAAACTAGGAGATGTCAAGTGCAACATCATTCTATGGAAGAAGAAGTACATCAAGTTTTCAGGCTCGGCGTCAAGGCCACCGACTCCGAGGAATCCAAGTCCACCCCGCCCCGATGATCGTCAACCTCCAAGTCCACCCCGCCCCGATTATCGTCAACCCGCAAGTCCACCCCGCCTCGATTATCGTCAACCCGCAAGTCCACCCTGCCCTAATTATCGTCAGCCTCCAAGTCCACCCCACCCTGATGTCGATCGCCGCAGCAGGAGTACATCAACTCTATCTCCGTCTCTGTGCAATACTACCTCGTCGAAGAAACGGAAGGTCGTCGCTCCCCCGCACCCTACATCGAAGAAAGGTAAAACAACGAAGATAGTCGATATCCCACCGGCACTTCCAAAGAGACCTTATGACAAGACCGATGAGGAAAATGCCGCGGATATGGATGCCCAAGTTAAGGCGCATTTTGCACCCAAAAAGCCTGAGCCAAAGCCGGCATTTGATGAAAAGGCCAAAAAGTGGGCTAGGTCCTTTCTTGAGCAACCATCCCAGATATCGATGAATATGGAATCAGACTATGACCAGAAAATTATTAAGCAAGCAAAGCAGAAAAAAGCACAAACGCAAAAGGCGGGAAGCAAGTTGCCCAGCTCGGACAACAGAAGATTTAATTGGTCCCCCGCTCAAAGTGATTTCAGATATCAACAAGGCATTCAGAGCCAAAATGGGTATGGACATGCAAATAATGGACCCCAGAGTCAGGACTAATACTGCACTAATGGGCATCACTGTATCGGAAGCCAAAGCACTTGCTACCGAAGCAAATATGTTTTTTGGTCAATATTTAGGCTATGAAGATACGCCAGTGGGTCAGATAGTACGGAAGTATGTCCAAGGGGAGCCTCTAGTCAGTCATGAGGAGCTCACGCGTCTATCCGCACATATGTGAAATTTGCACACATGGTACCTGTTGCAAACAGAAAAAATACACCACAAAGATTGGTTTGCGGTGGACGTTCGAAAGGAGCATCACGTCAAACATACTCGATACAGGTTCAAATGACCGAACTGTTTTAGTTATACAATCAGCGCGCCCTCGACAAATCTATCATTGGTTGCTACTGTCTATAAGTGATTTATTTCTATAATTAATTTTGTAGGTCAGCTTGTTCATTGCATTTAATATATTATCCTGACTATATATCCTTTTGTACGATATTATATTCTGCAGAATGAAGATGCTTGAATGCAAAAGAGCTAGAAGATATGACCCATATATCGTTAATGAATATATGTTAAAAAATCATCCCAAGGACGTGGAGGAAGACCTGTGCATGTTCTTAACCGAGAATATTTTTGTTAAGAAAATACTATTTCCTTACAACTTCAAATGAGTGTTTCTATCTTATACACATTTTATTTTGCTTACTCTATGTTAAGTGTAATTGATGAGCTATGCATGTATGCTTATGTAAACGTCCGCAGATTTCACTGGATCTTGCTAAACATTCAAGTTGACAAGTCCCTAGTTAAAGTCCAAGACTCATTAAGTTGGGACCAAGAGTAGTGGAGTGACATGAAAGCAATGCTCCATAAATAATTTCAATTATTATCGCATTATATCGGCCTCTTTCGTTCATTTCCTGATATCAAATAACTAATAACTCCTTTATTCATTTTCTTTGCCGAGCAGGTGTTAGACATGGTTCAGATAGAAAATACCAGGTCCATTCAAAGATGAGCTAACTTATAAAACGGAGAATTTACAGCAGCTACCGGGAACTCATTTATGTGGTTACTTCGTCTGCGAGTATATTCACGAGTTGAGCAGTGAGCGAAAAGTTGATTCACACTATATTTACAGTTTGCAGGGGAATCTAGAGCCAGAACAGTGCGTACGAGCAGCTCAAGAGGAGCTGGCGGGATTTCTGACGAAGGAGGTCCTTGATGTACATGAAGAATAGTATGTGGATGACGCGGAACTCTATATGTCTTAGTGATCTCCATGTAGTTGATATGATATATCATCAATGAACATGTAATTGCAAAACATTTCTTTCTTTTGATATGATGAATCGGATATTAATTATATAGATGCATCAACGTGTAATGTGTATGTAGTAGCTTAGAATAAGTGTACTGAAATATATGTTTGAAATTATAGTGAAACACAAAACGAAAAATGAACAAAATGGAAAAAAAAGAAACACACAATCTCCGCCGCGGCAGAGAAACACACGAATTCCATAGCGAGCCGAAACTAGAGAGGAATGCCTCTAGTCCCGATTTGGCAGTCCCGGGTTCAAAACCGGGACCAGAGCCCGTTACGGCCCGGGACTAAAAGCCCCTTTTACACTAGTGCTTGTGCACGATGAACACGCCCTGCCGACCTAATCTACCACTAGTATATATTACAATCAACATCATTAAGCCATGATTACCCATACTCTATAGCAACCAATGAGATCAATGGTCGATGGGGACGATATTTCTTCCTCCAAACTTGGCTCGGCAACTTTGCGGTCCGCTAGGCGATGATGGTGTCCAGCGCGGACTTGACGGCCCGATTCCTCGTGACATCCTTGCTCCTGCCGTAGGTGGCGCTCCCAATGGTCTCTCCGGCAAGGACGACCTTGAGGGTTCGGCTCTTGGCCCACTCTCCCTCGTCGATCTTGGCCTTGACCCTCATGCGATGGTTGAGCTCGGTGAACTGAGTCATCGGTTGCTCCCCTATGGTCAGGGGCGGAGCCAAGGGGGGGCTAGCAGGGGCTAGACCCCCCCTAACCATCGGGCCCCCTCAATACATAGGTGCTGATTTTAGTACTAAACTAATGACCTCATAGTCTTAATTAACACTAAGCCCAGATTAATTGATTTGTGGTGCTTCTCTATACCGAAAGCCAAATGTATCCCATAAATTTGTTTTATTAGTCAACCATAGTAACATGTTTCAACATTTTTCGTTGGTGTAACTAGACCTAATAGCTAGCACCATATGTAATCATTCAGATCAGCCGAACCATCACTCGCTCTTACTCAGTAGTCAGATGCCGCGGCAGTGGCGCCATGCTAGCTAGCCATGTTGTTTTCCAGTTTCTACCTTTGTTAATCATGCCGCAACGCCAGCAACAAGTATGTTGTGCCATCAAGTATAGGAATCAATCTTCCTCGCTCTGATTGAAGGTACCAAATCGTTATTATTTTGTCGATAGATTGCATAATAGTCTAATTGATTAATTTACAAAAATATATGCGTCTTTTGTTTGATGTTTGCTCGATGATGACGACAACTTATTGCATAATAATTGGAAAATAATAATAGAAAGGTCACCTATAATGGAATTATTAGGCTTTATACTCACAGAGATAAAGTTGATTCAATATAATTTTTTTTGTATTGTCTAAGATTTAGTGCTACATATTAATATCAGTTTTATGCCGATACTTTGATAAATATACTGTTATATTTATTATCCAAACAATTCTTCCAACATAAAATGATAGGTAGCTGTTGTCTTTATAAAAAAATCTTATATATGATCATCAGTATCTTGCCCCCCTCCCCTCCTCCTAAATGTTAAATCCTGGCTCCGCCCCTGCCTATGGTAGTCTCTGGTCCGATCAACGGATCCGCCAGCCTCTGAAATACCTGCACGTAGCAATATGTTCTATATCAGCGAAAAGATCAATACTAGTATCTATATTCGAGGTGTACTTGCCTGCCAAACTTGTTCTTGGTCGTCTTTGGAATCGATGGCGACGGCGCCTATGAGAGACTCGACAATGTCAGAGAGGAGCTTGGGCGTGGAGACCTGCCCGTTGGAGTGGAGTGGATAGCCGGCAATCTCCTCGGCGAAATCGTCCACCTGCTGTTGGAACGATGGCACCTCGTGGCGGAGAAACCTATGGAGTCCGTGCGCGACAGCGGCGCGGGCGAGCTTTTCGTTGTCCACGTTGAGGCTGTGGAGGCGGGTGAGGGAGCCGTACTTGGACAGGGGGAGCAGGTGGCGGCGCGTCACCACCTGGCTAACGACCTTGCCTCCTAGGAGCTCGAGATCCTTGAGCGTGTGGACTTGGTCGGTGAAGTTGCTCGATAGGCCAAGAAACATGTTCCCACAATTCAGTTCCATCTCATGTAGTAAGAAGATGGACACATACTTGTTCATCTCCACCAGTTCATCGTCGGCTTGCACGCCTTTGGCGATGGGAGAGAACGCCGTCGTGCTCATCGTAGGGCAGATGGGGTCGGGGGCGGCACCGGAAGCAAGGGTTCCGATCCGATCGAGAGGTTCACAGAAAGGCTGATAAGAATAAGATAATGCGCAGCCGTGAATGCGAGGGTTTTCATAACAACCATACCATATAGTATCCATCTGCTGCTGAGCCCTTTAATTTGTTTCAGCCGTCAATCTGTTTTCTTCCAACCTCACGCCTGAAAGATATCAGAGGTCCCCGCTTCAACTGTCTGTTTTACATGTAGTACATTTAATATCTCCGCTAGTTACGGCAGTCGCGGCGATTTCCTCCCTTCCTCCAACAAGAACGCAGACAGTTCCCAGATCTGCAGGAAGAATACATCACCAAGGGACAGAACCGTTGGGTGCAACACCTCCTCTTTCCTCCAAATTCACAGCTGCAATCCTGTTCCTAGGCACCGCTAACCGTTTCCACGCTGGTCAAATTCTGATGCACACCAGCTGCATGTGCAAATGCTCGTGAGAATCAGTAAACCCTCCTCTTGCATATTTTCACTGATGCTACTCTCAATTTCTTCGTCAGGTACCGATTAATCGATGGCGCGGAGGGGTACCCGCGCTGGAAGGAGTCGGTGCTCCTCCGGCTCCGCACCGTCCGCGTCGCGCACGTACTCTCCGAAGGCCCACCAGCCAGCAACACGATTGCGCCGGCGGCAAAGCAGTGGGCGCATGACGACACCCTCTGCCGCGGCCACATCCTTGCCATGCTTTCCAACCACCTGTTCCCCGACTACATCCGCCACGCCATAGCCAAGGACCTCTGGGACGCGGTGGCGCGCACGTACGTACGACATGGACGTGGCATCCCATGCTGCGTATCGAAGGTTCAGCGACTTCCAGTTCAACAAGGGTGCCCCACTCCTGGAACAGATCGTGCACGCGGAGGCCCTGGCTGCTGACATCAAACCCCCGCTGACAGATGATTTTGTGGCTCACGAGATATGCCGTAAGCATCGCGCATTGCTATAATATTCTGATACTTTTGAAACAACTAATCATCTTGTTGCATGGAACAATTCTATAACAACATATTATCTTGTTGCATGGAACAATTCTAAACAAGGGTCCATCATATTCTCAGACAGACTTTCAACTTCTAAAGGAGGGAGGGCCTTGGCCCAACTGTGATTACTGAGTATAATTCGTACTAGGCTAGGGTTAATTCACTTGCCGGTTTATCATTTAGTACCTCTATATCCAGTTCTCAAGCTGTGCCTACAGGCATGCATATACATACTCGAACAGAGAGGATCTGTGATCATCTACATAGGCTTTAACTCACACACATGGTTTCCCCGCCTAGTTCTACCATGTACTCCAGTCCGCAACAGCATTTGATAGGATCAGAAACTCCCTGCAGAAAAAAAATGTTAGCCTCTTAAGGTTGCACATAGCATCATTGTAAGTAACTTACCTGTATATTGCCATGATGAGAAGGAAAATGTACGAAATGGAGCAACCAAACTGAACATTATGAGCAAAATACCTTCATTCCATTGATTCGTTCTTCAAGAGACTGCAAGTACTCAACTTCTCCAGCTCTATCACATTGTAGGGCTTTGTATTCCTCCTCCAAGGACTTCATATCCATCTGCTGTACTGCAGCCTGCAAAGCACCAGGATCAAATAACAACACGTTTACAAATTACTACTTAATAACAAAATGTTTTCTATGGAGAAAACAAAAACACAATGAACTTACAGGAAAGCTAGCGGTTATGTTCCTATCCTGCTCAAGGACCTGCTTATTCTGCATAGTACATCATTATTTTAGTTTCGTAAAACAGCAATTGTGACTGCTTGCAGATGTAGGGCTATAAGGGCCCCGAATTAGAATACCTCGCTGATTTCTATGAGGAGTCGTGATCTTTTTTCTTTGATATCATCCATCTTAAGTTGAGCCAACTCCAGCTTCTTGCTTCCAACATCAGGTTCCTGTTTATTAGTTATTGAATGACAGTTTGAATGTTTATTTTCCACATGAGAGGAGCGGGAAGCATGGAATACCTTGTCTATGCTCCCTCTTGAGTTAAGCATCCCATACCTCTTCCCTGCAATAACACAGCACAATAATGTTTAGGTGACGTTATTAATTACACAATTTCACAATTTAGAAAAGTCAAAAGGCAAGATGGTATCTAGGTTGGTGTGGAAAGGTTTGGGGCCTAGTTACCTTGTTTTAAACCTTAGGGGGGTTATGTAGCCAGGCGCAAAATGTCATGACGTTAAGTAGACTTCTCCAATTGTTAGAGCATCTCCACTCGCCTACCCAGGAGGCCGATCCGGACGCCGAAATTATGTCCGGACGCCGAAAATCGGCCCAGTCGCGTACCCAGGGACCTCTTTTCGGCCGGATTTGGGCCAACTTTGGTCCAGACTACCCAGGCCAAACCCAGGATCCCGGGTACGCCCTGGGGACGCCGAACGAAGTGAATTGGCCGAGTGGACCAGCCTGTCAGCGACAGAAGCCGAGTCGCCGCCATCCTTCCCGCCGTTTTTCTTTTCCCGCCCTCGCCGCTACACCCCTCCCGCCATTCTTCCGGCCTATAAAAGCCATACATCTCGCCGTCTCTCTTCACAGTCTCACACCACCACAAATCCGGCGAACTTCGGACGTTCGCACCTTTCTTCCTCCTCAACTCCGCCGAGAAGCCATGGCCGAGGGCCGACGCACGTTGTCGCCGTGGGAAGCCCGGCTGCTCCGCGAGGCGCGCTATACGGCGCCGCCGGACACTCGTATCCCCGTAGGCTGGAAACTCAGCGCCGGCGGGATCCCCGTTCCGTCGGTGCCAGACGGAGAGGACCTCGCCGGAGAGATCCAGGCGGCTATCGCCGCCATGCAAGACCCAGAACTCGCCGGAGAGATCCAGACCGCTATCGCCGCCATGCAAGACCCGGATCTCGCCGAGGATCATGGCAACTTGGTCTTCTGGAGGCAGTTTTTCGCCGACAGACGCCTCGAGGAACTCGCCCGACACGACGGACTGCCGGGCTCGCCGCCGCCGCCGCGTAACAATGCGGCTTACCGCCGCCGCTGGTGGATTGTTCCAGGGCGGACTCTCGCCGGAGTCATGGCGCACATCGAGGCCGACAACCACCCCCGCCTCGGCCTGTAGTTGCGGCGTCCGGCGTCGACCACAGCGGCGGCCTTTTCCTAGTTATGAAATCCGATGTACTATGTGCGCCCTTGCCCTACTTAATAAAATTCCACCTATATTCGCCCATATTTCGCCGAGTTTAACTGAATTTAGCCGAACTTGGGAACTCGGCCTGGATACGCGAGTGGGAAACTTGGCATACCCAGACCGAAAACGCGTTTCGTCCGGCCGAAAATTGGTCCGGTTTTCGGCCTGGGTTCGCCCAACGAGTGGAGATGCTCTTATCTTACATAGCTTGTTGACTCATTGTGTAAAACATTCACATAAAGGCTTGTTTGTGTTTGTTTACATACATCATTAAATGTTATGTTAAGAGTATTTTTTGCCATGTATATAGATGGTACTCATAGGTGTGGAAAACAAGTTTTTCCTCGACTAGTGAGGATGTGCACTGTAGAGTCCTGAGGATAGTGTAACCCCACAAATAAGCTAATTGACATGCATACAACAAGCCTATGAAAGAACCCATACCCAAATATGAAAAAGAATAACTGACAGCCAGTGCTTATTTTACTTTCTGTTTAGAAGAACCTGTACCTTCAACAAAGTTTTGCGTGTTCGGAGGTGTTTCAACCTGCATGGGTGCATATATTGCAACAATGATCATAACCATATATTTTGCCTCGCTTAACAAGATACTGAAAAGTGAGTCAACTACTAAAACTTCTTATGGTCAAACTTGCATAGTAGATGTTGAATACTTGAATATCAAAGTAAATTATTTATTAAATTCCAAGTGACTTCATAATTTGACAAAACATTTCCGGACAACTTAAGAACTGAATTATCATGAACAAACACGCCAGAAAGTGGTTCTAATGCTTAAATTACTTTTACTTCAGTTAGAGGCAAAAGGTTGCTAATGGCTATTAGGATAGAAAATACTCCCTCCGTTCACTAATATAAGACCTTCTAGATATTTCAAAGTAGACTAGATTCAGACTAAAATGGATGAACCTAAACAACAAAACGTGTCTAGATACATGCATTTTCAAGAAAAGCTAGAAGGTCTTACATTAGTGAAGGGAGGGAGTATGTTTATTACGCAGACATACGTTAGATCTATGACAGTCAACAGTCATCAGCATGAACTAGTCGGGTAAGACTCAAACTAGTACCATATTGGGCAAAAAAATAAAACGCATACAAGAGCTGATTACACGTCAGAGATTATGCAAGATTTCATAGGAAGATCCGCCTTTTATGCTTTCAAGTTTTGCTTCTTTTTGGTCTTATATCTCTTATCCCTAGGGGGCCTTCCTCCACTAGCAGATTAATTCTTGTTTGCACAAATTAGAATAACAGGGAAATGATTTTTTTACACGAAAATAGTCATCATGTTAAGAAAACAAAATAGTTTTACTACGACCATCAAAGACTTACAAATGATTCTACAGCAACCATCTTATTCTTATTTGAATCAAGCCATTCCTGCAAAGCGAAAAATGTAGTGTTTCAAGGAAATGGCATCCAGAGTTAAGACAATCTTACTCATGAAACAAATAATTTGGTCAAGAAATATCAACACAAGAACAAACTAAAATATCAACCTTATGCTCTCGCAATTCAACAGTCAAAGTTTCCGCCATCTTTGTGTAAAACAACCTGCCACAAAAATTAAACAATCTGACCATGTTACAACTCACAGCATGATACTTTTTAGGTGTCAGAGATGTACCTTTTCTCGCTAAGTTTTGTGGCCGTACTTGTGATTTCCTGATGGAGGAGCTCTAATGTCTGTAAATCATGAACGATGTCAAAAGAAGTAAAACTTACAAGCTTACAGACGTGATGTACGGTGCTGTGTTGTTCGAATTTTTATCAAAAAATACATGCAAAAAAATATACAGTGAACTATGATGTTGCAACTTGCAAGATATTCTAAATTCTACAAACTAAATTAATCTCTGGATACCAGGAGCAAAACATGGAAATTGAGCATTTGTGGAAAAGATAGAAAAAGCAGGAATATTAAGTTTCCACCCAGTAAAAGAATGGTCAGATATTCTATAACAGGTCTCTTCAACGAACACCTTTATAGCCTACCACATGTCTAGTATACAATTTATGTTTACTCCGGATAAAAGATATAATAAATAGCACGGAAAAATCACTCAAAACCAGCCAAACGATATAGGATGTAGGTTTTAATGAAAGAAAACAATAGGAACAGTTCCACTAGGTTACAATAATCTGCATGTGTGTATAGCAGTATGCTATGTCAATGCTTTGTTGTCATAGCAGTTCAGCAGTCAGAATAAATATTGGCAGATTGCCAACATTGCCATTAACTTGGTTCAGGACAGAGGGATAATGTCCTTGGGTCCTTTACAGAGTGACCTTAGACCCAAGAAGCGTGAAGGAGCCATGAAAGGCACCCACACCTGAAGGGCAGGGAGGAAAAGGGAATGAGACCACATTGATATTGTTCTTGCTTGCTTTACTCAATGATATGGCAATGCATTATATAAAATGCATTACGGCCTACCTTGGGAGATATATACGGGTAACTAACTTGGAAACTAATCATATCTTTAATTAAAAGGGAACTAACTAAATAAGGATAATGGGGATCTGAACCGCAGCTGCAGGTCGCAGCCCTTTGTGGACTGGGTACTGCCATGGGAATTATCAGCCCACATGATATTTCCTCTCGTTTTGATGACCAGCTTGTCCTCAAGCTGCTAGGCAGCAGCTGCGGCTGCAAGCCCAGGAGTCTCCATGCTGGTGACGGACTGCAACGCTCGTTTGAAGATCTGTGTGTCTTCAAACTGCTAGGCATGACCATGGTTCTATCCCATCCAAGCCCCATGTTACTGACATGTTGCAATACAGTATTTCACTGCTGTTGCATGCAACTCCATTTCTGAAACGCTTGCACCTGAAGACACGCCTCTGATTAGCTTGATATGCTTATCCTACTGGAGAATTCTGTACAGGAGAACGATATGTTCCTTGGAAGCCCTGTCCTGTATGAAAAGAGCCTGGAATAGAGAAGAGCCCGCCACCTCTCCTTCTACACCTAGCTCCTTCTCAACGATGACAATGCTTGCGTCTTGATGCATTGCTTCCATTGCCGAGTCAATGGTCACGGCCACCTCCTGAAGTGCTGCTGCCTCTGCTGCTAAAGGTATATGGGCTGCAGCCTTTTGGAGCACTACAACAATAGAGGAAGCCCTCACTGGTGCCAGTCTTTGAAGCACTGCTGCCTTCCAGCCAGGCTGAACCACCACCGCCCTGCAGAGTGTATTAACCAGCCTAGATGGCATCTCCTCCGCTACTGCTTGGATTGCCTCCACCGCTGCAGGGTCCACTGCAGGCATACCTTGCACAGCCCCTGGTGGACTCACTACTGCCATGGGAATTATGAGCCCACAAGACAAACATATTCCTCGAGATAAAATGGAGCATGGATCACGTCGAATGAAATGTTGTGAGCCTTTTAAAAGGACAAGAAATGTATCTTGTCAACAAATACTGAAGGGAAGTAATATCTTCAAGTATACACTTGCTTGTATTGAGATAACATATTTTAAATACTCAGCGCAAGAAACAAAAATTGAGAAAAAAAATGCATTTTCTAATATTTATGTACGCGAACAAACAAGTTGGACCAACTTAGAAGTTTGGAACCGTAATTAAAACTGACATTAGCTGCCAGTTAGTTTTGAAGATAAATCCTACAACAGTGAGCACAAATAAACAAACAGCCACAAATTTGGTACCAAGACACTGGTCGGAACAGTTCAGCCATGGAATCATAAATCCAAGAATGTATGCCCCACTACAGTATTGCACTGAGAGCTTTCATGTGTACACTACTGAAACACAAATGCAACAACTATATATAGTCATACAAAACTTCCAGGCAATGATGGCATAGAGAGGTACACAGAGACCCTGAGTCAGTCCTGGCATGCTAGGACTCTGTCATTATCATTTATACAAGACCCTATTTTATTCATTTATAAGGCACCCCTTTTAATGGTAACACAGAACTCAACTACTAGGATATTCAAATATCACGCTTGTTGTCATTGGCCCTATTTCTACTTATCCTGTGGCTCTTAAGCGTCTCTCTGATGCAGAGGCCGGGGGTCATCCTCCATTTCGAAAAAAAAATTGTGAATATGCTACAGATTAGAAAATGAATGATTTGGGATGCCGAATACGAATACCAGGATTACATTTGAGCATTTGACAGTCGAGCAAACACACACTGAAGTTCAACACTCGGTTATGCAAAGCAGGAAATGCATGCCAATTTTAATCTTGAGAACATATTTTTGAAGAGTCAACCTCCACAAAAAAAACATCAGATTTCATAACTACCATTGTAAGACAAATGCAAGTGCCTGCCTTCTAGTCTGTCCTTTTTGGAAATTGCAACTCATGCCTCCTCCTTAACACAAACTTCCAACCTGCTGGGACCAGGGATATTGGCAAACCTAACGCGCACCAGGATCTGAACCCTGGTGGATGGGAGTCGTCCTCCCAACTTCACCACCACAGCTAAAATTGTTTTCCCACTTCTACCAAAAAATCCTGACTATTCACTCACTAAATACCGTTCAACCTAGCATTTCGCGTCCCTACAAAAAAATCGCAACATGGCATAACAAAGGAATGTCATCAAATTCCTTAGGTGCACATATTTCCAGGATATAGAAATCCACGAGAGCTAGTACAAACAATTTGGTCACCTACCTCAAAAAAAAAAGGGGGGGGGGGGGGGGGGGGTATTCACCTGCTTCAGCGTGGCGCACTCCATCTCCAGTGCGGCGATCCTACCCTGCTTCTCGACCATCTCCACGCAGACATTCGCCCTGGCCTTGGCAAGCTGTTCAGCCTCGTCGCTCACCTGCTTCGCCTGCGCCCTCACTGCCCGAGCATCAACACCGACAGCATTAACAAACCAGGCAAGGCAAAATCAGCAGAGCGAATCGAAACAAGAGGCATCTGAACCTAAGGCAGTGTCGCTGTCGTGGGCATCTATGGCCGTGCGCTGCCGCTGCTCCTCCGCCGACCGCTTCGCTGCCTCCTCTTCCAGATCTGCAGCCTAGCGACACAGCCATAGCCAGTCGCACCGACGGAACAATCAGATGGACTTGATGGGTGGGATGGAAGGGGGGATCTGGTACCGCAGGACGAACCGTTCATGTAGCAGCGGAGGGTCTTCATGTTGGCCAGGTACTCATCCATGGCTGCCGGCCGGGGGGGACTGGTGGATCGAAATGGAATGTAGACAACGGCAACGAAGAGTCTCCAAGGAAATTTCGAATTGAGCGAGTGGGAAAGACGAGCCGAGGCCTGAGGCAGCGAGCAGGACACGCTTTTCAAAACAAAGTTTGACAAAAAGAATTAAACAACATTTTTTTATTATATTGTATATAATTAGTACTGTTAGATTCGTATTGAAAAATATTTTTTAGTGATACTAGTTTTATACCAAAACTCTATGTATTTAGAGTAATTCTTGGTCAAAGAAAAAACACGCAAAACGAAAACGCCTTAAGCCTCGAAACAGAGGAAGTATTAAATCGCCATGGCCCGCGCACCTTTCTGGGTCGTCCGATTTGGCTTGAACAGTTTATTTCACCTTCTAGCTTTTTATTTTGTTGTTCACCTCCTGTTTCTCCAAATGAGCCCATGACCACTGGACCAACGAATGTGCAGGGCCGACAGTTACATGCAGCGATAGCTGCTGGTGTGGGTCGCCTTTCTTTTTCGATGCGCGTGGGAGGGCAGAGAAATATCCCAACCTGCTCCCAGTCTACTGCTTCTCTCCTCCCTAATCCCCGCCTCCTCTCCTCTTCCCGATCTGCCGCCACCTCTCGTTTGCCCTTGCCGGGCCGACTTCATCGAGCCCCGCATTCCCCTCTTCCCCGACCATCTTCACCCACCTCCTGCCTAGGTTGCAGCTGCTGGGACATTGACGTGCGGCAGTCCCGTGCGCCTAGGAGGAGCCCTCGATCTGGGGAGATAGCAGGACCGAGAAGATAGGTAGAACGTGTTGGCCGTGTCTCGGTCGCGAGGCCACGCCAGCCATGGAGCTCGTGGTGGCCGACGGAGAGGGGTTCAGAAGGGAGGGGGAGACCCCACGTGGGAGATGACGACGGCGGTGGTGTGCATATCGAAGCACACCACCATGTGCTTTCTTCTGTGTCTTTTCACACGATTTCCTTCTTCTGAGTACTTGGTCTGATTTAATTTCTGTCTTTTTGCTAATGTTTGGGGGGTGGCCTGCAGATTATTCTTACACTGACGCTAGCTTCAAAATATTCCGGGATGGCCATGGCCTAGCAGCTGCACCTCCTCTACTTTCGCAACCTCTCCAACCAGTCAAGGTGAAGCTCTCTTTTTCCGCTGTGCTCTTACAAAGTCGTATGATCCAATTATTCCCTTTTCCATTTGATTCAACTGTCAATGGAAGAGGCCAAGGCGCTCTTCGAACCCTACAAAAAGATTAGCTGCTCCATCATTGATGTCATTCTCATCTGCAAGGTACCTTCAGAAAATCTTACTTCTATCTGTTATTAGGATCAGCTAATTTGAGATAAGGTAATTGAGTTTTACTTTTTATTTAGATAAAACAAGACAGTCCATACACTGGCGTGCAATCCACATGATAAATGTTTGAACATGGTGTTTTTCAGAGAAAAAAAAACGACCACGGACGTCCGACGGCTCTAGTTGGTGGAGGATGACGATGGCTGCCTAGCGATCATTGGCTTGCTAGATCCTCTTTGGTCTCTGTTCGACCAAGGTGACTGCGCCTCCTCACCATGTCTTCACGAGGCCTACTTGTCGTTTCCTCTACTGGTTATTTTCCTAAAACGTTTCACTTTTACAGGCTTAGATATAACGTTCCAAGATTCACTTTATCTTTGGTTGGGTCATGGGCTAGGTCAGATTTTCGGTCTTTACTTCTTAGGTGCTTTCATTGGCTGCTATGTCCCTCCTATATCCTCACTGTTTTGTCCTGATTTCCTTTTGATTTTACTCGTAGGATCCACTCTACGGTTCTGGCTGCCTCCTCACATGACATGGAAAGGGTTTTTGTTGGCCATATATTTACCGCGATTTCCCTCATGTTTTTAGCATTGATTCAATGGATTGGAAAAATTGTATGTCAAAAGAGTAAAACAAAGTGAGTTGTGCTGGGAGGCCAAGAGAGAAGCGCACCTGAACTAAGAGGCCTACAGGTATACTATGATTGTTCCATTCTAATGCATAGCTGTCCACTTCACTTTCTTTGAGTGCTTACACTTTGGTTCATAGTGTTTCGTTTTGCTACAATTGACATGACCATCTCAAGGCCTTGCATTGATTTGATGCGAGTGCATTGAGGCAACCATGGGCTGGAAATTAGTAGTAGTGATATTATATCTTGTGCTCCTGCTGCACTTCTAGATATTGATAGTATATCCCGTGCTCTTTGTGTCAACCTATTGAGGTAATCTTAGTAATTGTAGGAATCTTAAAGTGGTGCAGTATACTAGCCAATATCCAGGAATAGGAGATTATCCAGTTCATTTCAACTGTACAGATTTTTAGAACTTTTCTAATTGGTTTTTTGTTTCTATGGATCGTTCACTGGTGGTCACTCTTTTCTCGATATAGCTACATGGAACTTTTGCCCTTTATTCATTTATACGATTTATGCTGTGTGTGATGATGATTTTGTTAATAATGTCAATTGTAGTGGATCATGGCCTATAGTATCTCTCCTATGGGGTATGGCAACAGATGATGGTCTCATGAAGTGTTGGCTTTATATGATGATCATGTATTCCTCCCCTCACATATATTATGGAGTGGATTTTAGTAGATCATTTATCATTGAATGTATGGTGGTTACAACAACCTAGGAGCCATAGGATTAGAACAGGACAACACATATCGTCTCCTAGGTTAGAGTGGCCTTGCGAGAAATCTTGTGCTTGAATGAAGTAATACTGAATAGGTTACTTCTATGCTGATGTTTAATTCTCTTGCCTCTTAAAGAATTAATGTTGTTCTCATCCTATGACACCCCTACAGTTCACTGATCCCTTGAATAATTAAGGAATGTTTTCTATGAGTAGTGAAAATTAATTCTCAAGTACTTCCATCCTGTAGTGATTTCTTGGTTCTTATTTATTATGCTTTTTTGGTTCAGCTTGCTGCACCGTCTGGTGTACATGGTGTGTGGATTGATTAATTAGTCCTTTCTATGAGTTTCAAATGTCTGAAGAATTGGTTGGTGTTTTCCTTGGATTGGGATAATGTTTCTTTACACCTATCAGGTTGTCTTATTGAGAGGGATGAGAGATGGTATCAGGCAGAACTTTTTTTTGTTTTGATCATTTGCTGAATTGATATTTCAGCAGGTCTATCCTCAACAATCACTACTGTCGAAAGTTATTCTTGGAGGATCCATGTATTTATCACAGGGTTAATTCATGAGCCTTTAGTAGAATACAAAATATTGGTGCGGTTAGGTTATTGTCGCTGCATATTGGTTGCTTATATGGTCTCTATTAAGTTTTGCACTAGCAGTAGTCGCAGAGAACATCTACTTGGTGACCTTGACTACTAGCAAAAGTTGCGTTGTGCCACTGAGGCTGTTGCTATATAGGGTGAAATATAGATCTGAAGGGTTGACTCTTTAATGCAAGTCTAATTGTTTAATTCACTGGATCATTAGCCTTCTTATTCTATTGTTTTTGGTTAAAAGTTCTTTTCAACACTAATATCATTATTTGTTAGTACATAGGGAAAATCGCACAGCTACAATGAAATGAAGGTATTGTGAAGAGAATTTCAGGAACACGGGCTCGCCTCTTGGACATTTAAAATAAAGATGTCGTTGTGAGATAACCATGTAATTGTCTTGAAAATCACCTACATGTTAGTGCTAGAGCTTTTGTATTATGGATGGCATGAAAAAGGACATACTTGCACCTCTGTCATATTGATAGCTTGCAAATTTTCTATACATCTAAAGTTCTTTGCCTTTTAAATATTCACTATGCAGCCATTATGCTTTACTTTTCTTCACCTTGACATGGTTTCTTAACTTATGCAGAAAACTATTAGTGATCTTGACTTAAGTCTTGCATTTCAGTTTCGATAGAATAGAAATTTAAAGAGGTTTTTTTGGAGTGGTCATATGTTTACACTATCATAATTTTTTTACAGCAGCACTTTGTAGTTAGTACAAAGGCCTATGGATTCTAAAGTGTCGCGCACACAAAGTATGGGAACTATAGATTAGGTGGTAGAGACATGCTAATATGCACGAGTCATGCCTTCCCTTATAAGTTATCCTTTTTTTCAGAATTGACGGTTGCATAGCTTTTTCCACGGACATATCTGACTCTGCTTATTCAACAATAATAGTTTTAGTTCCACTTGACAATTCTTGGTGCTAGTGGAGATTTGAGTCCCACAACTTGATTCTGGAATACCAACACTGATGGAAAACGATCTTCTTATACACTAGCGTATCACACATACTTCTCTCTGACATAAGGTATGTTTCTTATCTTCTTCACTTCTTTGTTCTCTGCATTCTTTTTGACAACTCTTTCTGTGAATTAGAGAAGCGTGAGACAAGGATAGTGCCAGCCAACCATCTATTTCCAAATTTGGTAGAATATATGTGCTTATAATTTCCTTGCTATTCTGAAAATTCGGTAAGTTAAATGCAAGGCCATTCTGATACGATCTCTTCTTATACCTATTTTCAGTTTGAGTTGTTATATTTAATTGACATATTAGATTTGTGTCTTTCTTCTACTATGACATGTAGTTATGCAGTTGCGAGTTATTTCCGCAGAATTAGCTATATCACTGATCTGCTCTTTGATTACTATTACGAATCAATTATGGCGAAGAAATGCAACATAAGAAAACGCTAAAATCTGGCGCAACCATGCATGCTTGTTGTCCTATAATTTTTTCTTCAATATCACCGAATTCATGAAAATATTGTGGTGTTTTGTACTATGTTTTTGGGTTTCCTAATTCCTAGCTTAGATTTTTTGTCAAACTCCAATTTTCTTCAAAGAATAGATTGTATTTATACTGCTACTAAATTTTGTATCAGTGTTTTGGACAAACTAACTTGATGATAGTTAGGAAAATAGTAATAACATACTACGGCAAGGTATGTTAAATTCAATATCTATGTTGTCGAGTTATAGTTTGGAGAGATTGTTTATTTCCATCGTCACATTTTGCCTTAACAACAATCAATTCATCACAGTTAAAGAGTGCAACCTAAGCTACCATGGCCTTGTTGGAATTAAACTAAATGATATTGTTGATTTGCCTACATGTTTTTCTGTTGACGCCATCGGGGACGCTGGTGGTTGTCGGAACCATCTCATTGGTGTGGTAACTCACTGAATATTTGTGTTGTGGGTATTATTTGCTCCGAGTTATTAGAGTCGAAGGATGCTATTGAAAACATGTGCAGGAATATGTTATCAAAATACTGGTAATTTTCTTCTGTACTGAAACTAATGGGAATATTATCTATCACTATGAACGAGTGTTTACTGCTAACATGAGTAGCGTTCATTGAATGTTCACTCAATTATTTTCTGTTCTTCTTGCTGTATGTGCTTGGAATTTTAGGATCATTGTACTAATTGACGATGGATTTGAAATTATGTGATGATTCACGGGAGTGTGAAATTGCTTTTTTATTGCTTAGTAAATTAAGGAATTGGATTGTCTTGGCTAAATTGCAGTCACAATGGTCAAAAGGGTGCTGTCATGAATGCAACTCGACAGTTTCCGTTCCAAAGTTGGTCTGTAGTAGGGAGCTTTTGGCTCTGTTTAGTTGCAGTATGGTCATATAGAATTAACCTCAGGTGTATCTTGTACCTGGAGCTTATTGATAAGACAAAGGTGTCCGATCTTTCGATGAGATGGTGATAGTCGATTTGGTGGAGTTCGGGCTTAACGATCCGACTACACGTGCGAGCACGAGTGCCAATGCAATCGCTAGGCCAATCTCTTGGAGGTTACCGATCCTGCGGGAACACGATTAGCCTGACCAGCGAAGGTCTTAATTCCTACCTGAAATCGAGAACAAGTAAAAACTAATATTGCAATCAAGATATTGCGGATTAAGATGAAAGCTTTATTGAAAAGATGGGATCCTGTATAGGTGTTGAGTACAAGAGGCCTCTGTGACGCTCGAGTCTTGACGAAGTTGCTATGATGGCTAACTTAATGTCTAAACAAAATTCGAGTCTATGGTGACGGCTAAGGCGAGTATTTAAGGAGGAAAAGGTAGGGTTTCGGCCAGCCATAGAAGTGGTGGCCGAATCCAACCCTAGAAGTCCTTTTCTTCTTAAATACGGACTCTAAAAAGTGGCTATTTAAAATCCTGCGAAAATTACATGGGCCTGGCCCAAAATAAAGGTGTCGCAGCACCATATTAAGCTATGGACGAATTTGTAAAGTATTAATCTTGAATATTGCGTCCACGCCTTCTTTCTTCATTATGGTGGCCTCAAAGTTCTGAAATCTTCATCCGTAGCCTTCTCTTGGATCATCACATGCTTGTTGTCATCTCCATGCATGACCATGCTTCAATGCTTGTCCCTCTCATCCATGCTTGGTCCATCATTCCTAAAAGTAAGAAATACATCTGATTTAGGCAGCATCATATTCTCATGTATGTGAGGAATAGTTCCAAGAAACGAAAGTACCTGATAGTTAAGTTGTTTAGCACGAGATCGAGCGATAGGTCCTTGTATGTGTGTTGCTGTAGGTACAACGGTTGTATCGATAGATGGGATGTCCACATCATGCTCCCCTTCTTGAATTGAAGTCGTCCTCGACGCAATCTCATCTTCCTCACCAAAGTAAGGCTTCAAATCTGCAATGTTAAACATAGGACTAACCGTACCAAAGCCTGCAGGCAACTCAAGTTTATATGCATTATCGTTTATTTTCTCTAACACCTTAAAGGGACCAGCAGCACGCGGCATTAACTTAGACTTGCGTAAATCAAGAAAACGATCTTTAGGCAAATATAACCAAACAAGATCTCTAACATCAAACACAACATGCTTTCTTCCTTTATCCCCAGCAAGTTTATACTTAGCATTCATGTGTTCTATGTTATCTTTAGTAGTCTTATGCAAATTTTGCACCGAAGAAGGTAAAGGCAATAAATCAATAGGTGCACGAGAAACAAAACCATACACGATCTCAAACGGGCACATCTTTGTGGTAGAATGCAGCGAACGATTATAAGAAAATTCTATATGAGGTAAACACTCTTTCCACAATTTTAAGTTCTTCTTTAAAACAGCCCGCAACATAGTAGACAAAGTTCTATTAACTACTTCAGTTTGTCCATCAGTTTGGGGATGACATGTAGTACTGAACAACAATTTAGTCCCAACTTAGCCCATAAACATCTCCAAAAGTGGCTAAGAAATTTAGTATCACGATCAGAAACAATAGTATTGGACACACCATGTAAACGAACAATTTCATGAAAGAACAAATCAGCAATATGCGCAGCAGCATCCGTTTTATGACAAGGAATAAAGTGTGCCATCTTAGAAAACCGAACCACAACAACAAAAATACTATCCCTCCCCTTCTGTGTATGTGGCAATCCCAAAATAAAGTCCATAGGAATATCCTCCCAAGGAACACTAGGAACAGGAAGAGGCATATATAAACCATGTGGATTAAGGCGAGACTTAGCTTTTTGAAAAGTAGTGCAGCGTGCCACAAATCTCTCAACATCTCGACGCATACGTGGCCAAAAGAAGTGTGCAGCAAGAACATCCTCCGTTTTCTTGACACCAAAGTGTCCCATCAATCCTCCTCCATGCGCCTCCTGTAACAACAAAAGACGAACAGAACTATCTAGAATGCATAGTTTGTTAGCACGGAACACAAATCCATCATTGAAGACGAACTTGTTCCATGTTCTACCATCTCTACAATTCTGCAACACATCTTTAAATTCAGCATCAAGCACATATTGTTCCTTAATAGTTTCCAATCCAAATATTTTGAAGTCAAGTTGAGATAACAAAGTATAACGGCGCGACAAAGCATCAGCAATAATATTATCTTTACCCTTTTGTGTTTGTTAACATAAGGAAAAGACTCAATAAATTCAACCCACTTTGCATGACGACGATTCAACTTAGCTTGACTATGAATATGCTTCAAAGATTCATGATCAGAATGTATAACAAATTCTTTAGGCCATAGATAATTGCCAAGTTTCTAATGTCCGAACCAACGCATATAATTCTTTATCATAAGTAGAATAGTTCAGACTAGCCCCACTTAATTTCTCACTAAAATATGCAACAGGTTTTCCCTCTTGTAATAACACACCTCCCAAACCAATTCCACTAGCATCACATTCAAGCTTAAAAGTCTTATTAAAATTAGGAAGTTGGAGTAAGAGAGCATGTGTTAGCTTATCTTTCAATATAACGAAGGCCTGTTGTTGTGCATCGCCCCAAACAAAGGGCACATCCTTCTTGGTAAGTTCATTCAGCGGTGCGGCAATTGATCCAAAGTCTTTGACAAAGCGCCTATAAAAACCAGCGAGGCCAAGAAAACTCCTCACTTGTGTGACCGTCTTGGGCTGCGGCCAATTCTCAATAGCTTCAATCTTGGCTGGATCCACTTCAATACCCTGTGATATAACAACATAGCCAAGAAACGCAACTCGATTGGTGCAAAAGGTGCACTTCTCAAGATTACCAAACGAACGTGCATCACGTAAAGCATTGAAAACAACACGTAAATGGTCCAAATGATCCTCTAAAGATTTGCTATAAATCAGAATATCATCAAAGTAGACTACCACAAAACGTCCAATGAAAGCACGTAAAACTTCGTTCATTAATCTCATAAAAGTGCTGGGTGCATTAGTTAAACCAAACGGCATCACTAACCACTCATACAAACCGAACTTAGTTTTAAATGCTGTTTTCCATTTATCTTCCAATTTCATACGAATCTGGTGGTAACCACTACGCAAATCAACTTTAGAAAACATGGTAGAGCCACTCAATTCATGTCATCCAAACGTGGAATAGGATGACGATATCGAATAGTAATATTATTGATAGCTCTACAATCAGTACACATGCGCGAAGAACCATCTTTCTTAGGTACCAAAATAATAGGAACATCACAGGGGCTAAGGGACTCACGAATATGATCTTTGTCGAGTAGTTCCTGAATTTGGCGTTGTATCTCCTTTGTCTCCTTTGGATTGGTTCTATATGGCGCGCGGTTGGGCAACGTAGCACCAGGAATTAGATCAATTTGGTGCTCAATTCCTCTAATAGGAGGTAGTCCTGGTGGCAGCTCAGCGGGAAAGACGTCCTCATATTCCTGCAAAAGGTTAGCAATAGCGGGTGGCAAAGAAGGAGGCATATCCTCAAATGAAAACAAAACCTCTTTGCAGACAATTGCATAACATTGAGTATTGTTTACATCTAGTTCAACAATATCAATTTTATTTGCAAGCATACATGGACTCTTCAAACGAATTTCAGTAGCATGTTCAGAATCAGATTTAGTGTTCTTTGGTGGTACAAAATCTGCAGCAACAATCTGATTTTCACTTTTATTTTTCTCCTCAGTTTTAGCTCTACTAGCTCTAGCAAGATCATCTTTTAAAATCTGTTCGGGAGTCATAGGTTTTAGACCAATTTTCTTTCCATCATTGCCATTATGAACAGATTCTCTATCAAATTGCCATGGTCTACTGTCAACACCCGGATTTTTAATCCTAGATGCCCGTTATGCCATACATCGCAATCCCAGGATTACCATTTTTGCGAGACATAACAGAACTGGATACCACAATATATCATCCATTACAAACCATACATAAGGTCTTACACAAATAAGCATCTCATGATCTAGTTCTTAATACAACTTTAAGCAGCGGAATACGTAATAACAACGGTAGCGTAGGCGAAGCTCCATCTTCGGGGTCACAGGCAATGCTGACGATGGGAGATGATCCTAGTTGTCGTAACCTTCCTAGGGTCCATCCTCCAGGTACTCCTCTTCATAGTCTGGCCACGGGAATAGCCAGGGACAAAGCCATGAGTACTCTTTAAGTACTCGCAAACTAATACTAACAAGTGAAAGGGGTTTTTGATAATTGGACACTAGACTCTAGGGTTGTTTTGCAAGAAGCTAGATTTATCTCTACTAAGTTCAGAAGCAAGAGAGCTAGTGGAAGTTTATAACACCTAAGTGGGAACTTGTATTTCATATCACAACCCTGTTGTGGTCAAGTCAAAGTCTCAATTCATTTCACAAGTCATTTTGAAAACATCTGACGGGGGAACAGTATGGCCACTCCAACTGTCCATAACCGTGGACGCGGTTATTCGAATAGTTTGACACTCTGCATAGATTGTACACTTTCACCACAACATTCGATACATCCGCCAGGAACAAATCCTGAATTCACCATACTCAGTATGCGGATAATCAATCCTAACCTTTCAATTACACGCCCTAGTATAAGCACCTCTCCTGTGAGTTTGGCCTCCCAACCATGACCAACTGTCATCTTGGGTACTGCACAGGTGGACAATCTTCACAAGGTAGCCTCAGCTCAGACCTTGGCCGTGAGGGAACTAATACTAAGGTAGATAAGTTTCCATTCAAGCCCTACCCAATCTTCGGGTATTGTGGTTGTACGGTAAAATTGGAATGGTATCGCATCCAGACAACCATCAGTTTTATAAAGGTCTAAGGCTCATGCCTCAACATTTTCATCACCAAAAATCATTTGGTGTTCGGAAACACATGTCAAAACATCTTAGTAGAATGATCCATCATTCTAAGGTTTTCATAACCATTTTTCCACCAAGTATTCCCATCTAAAGTTGATCAAGTTTTATGCTTAGCACTAGCATCTACAAATGGGGTAAGTACTAATGAGGGGTGGTAAACTAGTGGAGTTTAACTAAGTTCAATTTCATGCCTTAGGATGACATGAAGATTATCTAGCTTAGGCCAAGTTTTATGCTCTTTATGCAACCTTCAATTATCTTTCTAGTATCTACAATTTACTCAAGTAAACTCTAAGTAGTAGCTTTGATAAAGAAATAAAGTATAAAGCTTGTAAGTAAAAACTAGGATTGGTTTATCAAGTGGGTAGGATCATTTATGCTTAAGGAATATAGTTGGCATGGTGACAAGCAAGTATAGGCTTGCATAGGTCAACTTGATTAGTAAGGCTTGCCTTGTGCAGAGCAGTGGTTGAAGTTCTCCTCGGCTTCTTCTTCGTAGTATCCTCCTTCCTCCTCGTATCCTTGGTCGATACTAGCGTCTATAAATAAATACGAGGTACACAATCACCAAACAATACTTAACTACTTTCAATCATCACACAAAAGGGGTCCTATAGATGATCTAGCATCATCTCTAACATTACAAGATTAAAGCTTGGTTTAATTCCTTTTATTTTTAGAAAAGTAATTTCTAGTCATTGAAAAACTACTTACGATTTAATATTCTCCAAACCAAACATGGGATCATGTTGACACATGTCATCACCACATATTTTAGTCCATGGGAATGTGATTTAAAGCGGTGTCACAATTTAACAAGGTTTAACCTTTTATTTTAATTAAATGAAGTGACTAGAAATGCCTTTGTGACATTTTTTTATTACTTAAACATTATTTCTGTAAGTAAACCTATATATTTTTATATATTCTAAAAGGTATGGTTAAATGTGATTTTTGAGAGTTGGAATCAACTCAAAAGCTATTATGGTTTAAATTTGAAAAATGTTTGAATGCAGAAAAGCTTCTGCCTTGTTATTTTTACCAAGGATGATCTACAGATCCAAATGACTTGAATCCAACGGGCTTGGATTCAGCATTCCCAGACCTTTCTAACAAAATTGGTTTCATTCAATTTGGTTCACTGAATCGACCTGGGTTGATTTTTGAAACTGGGTACAGAAGTGTGTTTGAAATAAAATGGAAAAGGTTAAATTCAAATAACTGGGCTGCGCGGGAAGCGATACTGGGCCGGCCTGCTAAGTATAGCGCTTACGCGGGCTGGTTAAGTCACTGTCCCCACGCGTCAGTGAGACGAGGGGGTGCGAAGCGGTATGGGGCGATGTGAGCCGTGGGATCTTGTTCTAATCTAACGGCTGAGGGTCGTCGTCCATGTCGGGCAACTCCGGCGAGACTGAAACCTAACGCGGCAGGTGAGGGTCGTCGGGGGCTCACCGGGGCTCAGGCGAGGGTCGGCGAGGCGGGCGAACGACGAAGTCGACGACGGCGAACCTCCTGGTACCGGCAGCTTCTCCTGGGGCGGCTCCAATCGCTGGCTCCCTTCTTCTCCAGAGGCGGCGGGCTCCGGCAAAATTCCGGCGAAGCGCTGCTCGCCTTGCTTCGGGAACGGGGTGGAACGATCAGTGAGGAGAGGGGAGTGAGATGGTGTGCTCAATTCGGCTGGGGGTGGCCTCTATTTATAGTCTCGACGACGAGACCGAAGGGGATGGGCAGGCGACGGTGGTGACATGGCTACGGGCTGCTAGAGGCATGGCCGGTGGTGGCGATCGCTTGGTGGTCTCCTAGCGATGCTCTACGGCTTTAATGCGCATGTAGGGGCGGCGGCAAACGGTCTGGAACACGCGATGCTTTGCGCGGACGAGGCGGCGTCTTCGACGGCGAGCGGTGGCTGTGAGGCATGGGGCAGCGAACGGGGATGTCTGGCGGTCTCCTGGGACGGTGGTGATCGTGTATGCACGCGACGAGGGCGGCGCGCGGTCTGTGGGCGTGTGTCGAGGGCGGCGCTCTGGCGCATGCTCGGCATGGTTGCTGGCGAGCTTGGCATGGTCCGTGCGTGTGGTGTAGGGGTTGGCAACGCTCGTGGCTGGGACAGGAAGTGTCGGTGGACGGTGGGCTGCCTTCTAGACAAGGTTGGCACGACTAAATCTTCTCCTAGCTTGCTGTCCACACTGGGGTGACATGGTGAGCTTCGGCTGTTCACCATTGATGGCATTGCCAAGCTTACAGTGGGGCTAGTGCTTGGTTTAGTTTGCTAGATGATCTACTGAGGTTGCTGTGAGCTAGAGAGGGAACAAGTTAGGCTCCAATCTTTGCTCACAATAGTGTTTGTATTTTACAAGATTTGAATCTGCAAGGTGTTTGATGAAATGGCCGCAAGAATTCAAGTTTTGAATTTTGAAAAGATTTTTGGTGGGTGTGCTAGGTTGGTGCTGGTGAGTCTGCAGATGCTTGGGTTTTGAAAGTTGGGCTTGTTTGAGTGGTTTTTGAAAAAGTGGGGTCTTCCCATATGATAAAGATTCAATTTTGAATTGTCATTTAAACTATGCATTTGAAAGTTTCTGGATGATCACAAGGTGGACCTTGATACTTTGTTAAGAGTACTATCAAGGGGTGTAAAGATCCAAACAAGTTTCTGTTAAGTTCTGAAAGTTTGGGACATCCAAAGTAGGCATGGGAGTTAAATTGGTCAAAATGACCATTCACCCAATTTGGTTTGTTTTGATTTATTTGTCTTTGGAAAAAGTGTGGGGATTGTTTAGATGATGTTTATTTCACCTAAGAAACCATTTTACAAGCAAAGAAACACCTAAACAAGGCAATTCAAAAGAATTCAAAATGAAATGCATACCCACATGAATGCTTTCATAATTTTATTTAGAAAAGTTTTTGTTAACCCTAATTTTGATGATTAGAGTTTGATGATCCAAGTTTAGTATTTTTGGGATGTTACAAACCTTCCCCCCTTAAACAAAATCTCGTCCCGAGATTTGAAAAAGGACGAAAAAGATTACCTAGGATTTGAAGAGATCGGGAAACTCCGTTCTGATGTGATCTTCGCGCTCCCAGGTAGCTTCCTCTTCGGTGTGGTTGCTCCACTGAATCTTGAGAAACTTGATGCTTCGGGTTCTGGTAGTTCGGAAGGCTTCTTCCAAAATACGGATGGGTACTTCGGGATAGGTTAGGTCATCGTTGATCTCTATGGTCCGATGATCGATATTCTTAAACACTTCGGTCTTCTCGGTGACTTCGAGACACTTGCGAAGTAATGAGATATGGAACACATTGTGCACAGCTGACATCTCTTCGGGTAGTTCCAATTGATACGACACTTCTTCTCGACGGTTCAGAATCTTGAAGGGTCCGATATATCTGGGGGCTAACTTTCCTTTGAGCTGGAAACACTGCATTCCCTTTAATGGCGACACTTTCAGATACACAAAATCTCCTATGTTGAAGGCGAGGTCTCTACGTATCTTGTCGGCGTAACTCTTTTGTCTGGACTGGGCGGTCTTGAGGTGCTCACAAATCTTGTGAACCTTCTTTTCCGCTTCTCGTAGGATGTCGGGTCCAAAAATCTGACTCTCTCCTACTTCCGACCAGTTCAAAGGGGTGCGACACTTCCTTTCGTACATGAATTCAAATGGGGCCATTTTCAAACTAGCTTGATAACTGTTGTTGTATGAAAATTCTGCAAACGGAAGACAGTCTTCCCACTTGGATCCATATTCTAACACACAAGCTCTCAGCATATCTTCGAGTATTTGATTTACTCGCTCCGTTTGTCCATCGGTCTGAGGGTGATACGCGGTGCTGAAATCTAGGCGGGTTCCTAAACCTTCTTGGACTTTCTTCCAGAATCTTGAGGTAAACTGAGTTCCTCGATCCGATACGATGTTTTTGGGGACTCCATGCAAACTAACTATTCTCGCGATGTACAACTCCGCTAGCTTCGAACTCTGATATATGGTCTTGACGGGTAAGAAATGGGCGACTTTGGACAATCGGTCCACTATGACCTAGATAGAGTCATTTCCCCTACTAGAAGTAGGCAGTCCGGTGATAAAGTCCATTCCAATGGAATCCCATTTCCATTCCGGAATCTGTAAGGGTTGCAACAATCCAGCGGGTCTTTGATGTCCGACCTTGACTCGCTGACATATATCACACTTGGCGATCTAGCTTCCGATTTCTCTCTTCATCTTATGCCACCAAAATTGTTCTTTCAAATCTTGATACATCTTAGTTCCTCCGGGATGGATAGAATAAAGAGTATCATGAGATTCCTTCAGAATAACTTCTTTCAACTCAGAATCTGCTGGTACACAAAGGTGTCCTTTGTACCACAGAACTCCTTCTTCGTCTTCGGTGAATCCGGGTAATTTGCATGTACCAATGCGACGCTTGATTCCGTCGATACTAACATTTCCCTTCTGCGCCTCTTTGATCTGGCTGATCAAAGTGAGTTGAAGTTCTATGCTAGCCAAAAATCCTTCACTCAGTAATTCCATGCGAAAATTTTCCATCTCTTTGTGCAAGCTTGGTTGCTCCTTCAAGATCATGGAGTTCAAGCGGCACGGCAATCTGCTAAGGGCATATGCTACCACATTGGCTTTACTAGGGTGATAGTGAATGTCCAGATCGTAATCCTTGATTAGCTCAATCCATCTTATCTGTCTCATATTCATCTCCTTCTGAGTGAATATATACTTCAGACTCTTGTGATCTGAATAAATCTCACAACGGTTTCCCATCAGGTAATGCCTCCACGTCTTCAGGGCTAGAACTACGGCTGCGAGTTCGAGGTCATGGGTTGGGTAATTTTGCTCATGTTGCTTCAGTTGTCGAGATACATAAGATATAACCTTGCCTTCTTGCATTAGCACACATCCGAGACCGATCTTGGATGCATCACAATACACGTCGAAGGGCTTCGTGATATCCGGCATGATCAAGATTGGGGCTAAAATCAATCTCCTCTTGAGTTCTTGAAAACTCGCTTCACATTTGTCGGTCCATTCAAACTTCTTGTCCTTCTTCAGCAATTGGGTCATGGGTCTGGCGATACTCGAGAATCCTTCTATGAACTTGCGGTAATATCCCGCCAATCCGAGAAATGCACGGACTTGGGTTTGAGTGGTTGGGGCTTGCCAATCTTCTACAACTTTTACTTTTGCGGGATCAACGGCAATTCCTTCGGCTGATACAATGTGACCGAGGAATCCTACCTCCTGTAACCAGAATTCACATTTGCTAAACTTGGCATACAACTGATGCTCTCTAAGGGTTCCAAGAATGGTTCTTAGGTGTAGCTCATGTTCTTCTTCTGATTTGGAATAAATCAGGATGTCATCAATGAAAACAACGAAAAACTTATCCAGGAAGTCCATAAAAATCTTATTCATGAGATTCATGAAATAAGCGGGGGCATTGGTTAATCTAAAAGACATGACTGTATACTCGTATAATCCATATCTGGTGGTAAAGTCAGTCTTTGGAATATCCTCTGCACAAATTTTGAGTTGATGATATCCAGTCCTAAGATCAATCTTAGAAAACACTTTGACACCGGTCAACTGATCAAACAAATCTTCTATCTTGGGCAAGGGGTATTTGTTCTTGATGGTGACATCATTCAACTTTCGATAATCCGTACACAAACGGTTACCTCCATCTTTCTTGTCCACAAACAAAACAGGTGATCTCCATGGTAACGCACTTGGTTGAATCAATCCAATTTCCAACATGGAATCCTGTTGCTTCTTTAGTTCTTCTAGTTTCGATGGGTTCATACTATATGGTCTCTGGGCTATGGGTCCTGTTCCGGGGATTAGTTCGATGATAAACTCGATATCCCGATCTGGGGGCATACCGGGCAAAACATCTGGAAATACATCAGGGTATTCATAGACTATCTGGACTTGGTCAATGATGGGTTGGGATATACTCTTGTTGCACTTGAATTGGCGAGGTAAGGTTTCAGATATATGCTCGACTGATATTCCGGCTGTACTGGTCATGGTTATGGCTTTCTTGGCACAGTCAATCAATCCTTTATGTTTGGACATCCAATCCATGTCTAGTACTACTTCCAAACCTTTAGTTCCGAGTACTATCAGGTTAGCATAAAAATCTATGCCATGGATTCAGACAGGGACGGCTTTGCAGATTTGCCTAGCCTTGGTGGTTGATCCGGGAATTTGAACAATCATAACATGCTTCAGTTTGGTTGGTTGAATTTTACTAGTGCATGCAAATTCTTTGGTGACAAATGAATGCGATGCACCAGAATCAAACAACACTCTTGCAAGTACTGAATTAACAGAAAACATACCCAGCACGACGTCTGGCGCTTCCTGAGCTTCTTCAGCATGCATGAGAAAAAGACGGCCATTGCGGTTGAGCGAATTCCCTGGGGCAAACCTCCTTCCTGGATGAACACGACGCTGCTGCTGAACGGGGGCATTTGCATTGGGTGTTGCTGCATTCTTCTTGTTGGGGCCCTCGTTGGAGTAGTGACCCTTATTTCGACAGTCCTAACAGGTTATCTGCGACTTGTCCTTTGCTGCTACAGGCACAACATTGCTTCCAGTCCTCGGGGCAGTGTTGGTGATGGTGGCAGCATTGTTGTTGTTGAATTTGGGTGGGGCACGGTTGAAATTGCTAGAGTTGCCGGGGTTGTTGTTATTTCCTCCGGGCCTAGGGTTTCCACGGTTGGGGTAGGTGGGACGGTTCCTCGGGGGTCTGTTTGTTCTTGGGGCAAATCCTGGAGATGGTTAGGGCGATACTTTGGGGTCTGATGGGTTCCTGGCTGATTCATCATGCGACGCTTGCGGTTCTCATTGGCTTGGTTGATCTTTCCTTCCATCTGGATAGCAGAGTCGACAAGGGCTTCAATATCAGCAAAGGGGATATTGACTAACACAGTCTGCATCTCATCGTGCAGACCATTCAGAAATCTTTCTTCTTGGCTTCGGTGTCGATCTCATCCGGGGCATACCTAGCTAATGACAAAAATTTGTCACGGTATTCCACTACAGTCATCCTTCCTTGCTTCAGTTCTCTGAACTCGTCTCTCGTCCTCTTGATTAAACCCGGTGGCACATGGGTTCTGCTAAACTTGACCTTGAATTCCTCCCAGGTCATCATCTGGCCTCCGGTCATTGCGCGAACACTATTCCACCATGCTCTGGCATCTCCGGCTAGATAGTGGGTGGCGAACAGAACTTTCTCGTTGGCTTCCACTCCGGCAACTTCCAGGTTATTTTCCATGGTTTGCATCCAATCGTCGGCATCTAGGGGCTCTTCTGGCTTCGTGAGAATAGGTGGATTGGTATTCTGGAAATTCTTGAGCTTAGATCCATGGTTGTCCTGATTTCCGTGGCCTTGATTGTTATGGGCAAGCTGAGCTATCTGTTGCAGGGTGGCTAGGTTGGCTTGACTTTCCGCTCTTTCAGCTTCGCGGTCAGAAACTAACATTTGCAGGATCTGCAACATCGGGTCCGGGGATGAACCACTTCCTCCACGTGGCATCTGAAGATTGAGATAGATCATGACATAAGAGGGAAATTTCTAAGGTTTTGGGACTTTGAAAAGTTTTTAAAGTTTGACTCAGATTTTTTTAGCAACTTGCTTTTCATTCATTCATTCATAGCACACGATACAAACACACACCACAACAAGGTAAACAGATGGTTTTAGGAACCATTCTGGAAACTACGATACAGTGGGACCAAATACTACTCACTACGCTAGTGCTCAAGTGCTACTACTCCGAGGAGTCGGTGTAGTCGTCATCCTTATCATCCTCGTCGTCATCGATGAAGGCGTAATCATCCTCATCGGTGAATAAATCCATAGCCTGATCCTCCAGAAAATCATCATCATCGCTGAGATAGGAGTAGGGGTCTCCACGAAGATCCTCTCCGGCATTCTCCCTTTCCTCCAACTGCATGTCCCTCTCGTGGATGGTCTCCTCCAAAGCCAAGATACGGTGGCGAAGACGGGCAATGATGCGCTCCTTCTTGTCGAGCTGACAGCGGCGAGACTTGCGATCCTTCGCTAGCATGGCGATGGTTTGGTCCTTCGTCTTGATGATGGCAGACTTGTGGTTGGAGTAGTCACAACAGTTATCCAACTCCTGCTGACGATCGTACATCATGAAGCTAAGGTGGTCCAATTGGGTCTTCAGCTCGTGATGGTATGGGGATTCCAGTGGTTGTCCATTAGCATCACGCCTTGGCAAAAATCAAAGCGGGTACCCTTGATCTGGTTGATACTTTGCCCACACAGACGGGCAAGAGCTTCCTGCATGGCCCTGGCAAGTCCATCGAGCCAGTTGTTCTCTCTTAAGGTGAACTGAATTCCTTCCGCAGTGGGAGGTTCAATTTTTCCTCGGAGACTTGCAACAATTAGCCACTACAGATCTTCTCCTCCTTGATCATTGAGCTGAGCTCCGAAGAACTCGAGGTGAGGACGCTCCAGAAGTTCCGAAAGCTGGTCCAAATCCCTCTCAAAGATAAGGTCTCCTCCACTTCCCAATTGGAAAAACTTGATGTACTTCACGTCCATCTAAAAGAATATAAGATGAGTAAGTTAGTAGAGTGATCAAGTGTGTCAGATTTTATGTATTTTGCAAGAGTTTTTAAGGAACATGAATTTTTGTGAAAGAATCAAAGTGATAAGAATGGGAATAAGTTTTTGTAAATATTTGCTTCCTTTGGTTTTGAAACTAAGTTTTTGATTCAAACGTCCAGTCTAACTAGGGTCTCCTATGGTCAGGATGACTCTGATACCAACTTGTCAACACCCGGATTTTTAATCCCAGATGCCTGTGATGCCATACATCGCAATCTCAGGATTACCATTTTTGCGAGACATAACAGAATTGGATACCACAGTACATCATCCACTACAAACCATACATAAGGTCTTACACAAATAAAGATCTCATGATCCAGTTCTTAATACAACTTCAAGCAGCGGAATACGTAATAACAACGATGCGTAGGCGAAGCTCCATCTTCGGGGTCACAGGCAATGCTGACGATGGGAGATGATCCTAGTTGTCGTAACCTTCCTGGGGTCCATCCTCCAGGTACTCCTCTTCATAGTCTGGCCACGGGAATATCCAGGGACAAAGCCATGAGTACTCTTTAAGTACTCGCAAACTAATACTAACAAGTGAAAGGGGTTTTTGATAATCGGACACTAGGCTCTAGGGTTGTTTTGCAAGAAGCCAGATTTATCTCTACTAAGTTCAGAAGCAAGAGAGCTAGTGGAAGTTTATAACACCTAAGTGGGAACTTGTATTTCATATCACAACCCTATTGTGGTCAAGTCAAAGTCTCAATTCATTTCACAAGTCATTTTGAAAACATCTGACGGGGGAACAGTATGGCCACTCCAACTGTCCATAACCGTGGACGCGGTTATTCGAATAGTTTGACACTCTGCATAGATTGTACACTTTCACCACAACATTCGATACATCCGCCAGGAACAAATCCTGAATTCACCATACTCAGTATGCGGATAATCAATCCTAACCTTTCAATTACACGCCCTAGTATAAGCACCTCTCCTGTGAGTTTGGCCTCCCAACCATGACCAACTGTCATCTTGGGTACTGCACAGGTGGACAATCTTCACAAGGTAGCCTCAGCTCAGACCTTGGCCGTGAGGGAACTAATACTAAGGTAGATAAGTTTCCAGTCAAGCCCTACCCAATCTTCGGGTATTGTGGTTGTACGGTAAAATTGAAATGGTATCGCATCCAGACAACCATCAGTTTTATAAAGGTCTAAGGCTCAGGCCTCAACATTTTCATCACCAAAAATCATTTGGTGTTCGGAAACACATGTCAAAACATCTCAGTAGAATGATCCATCATTCTAAGGTTTTCATAACCATTTTTCCACCAAGTATTCCCATCTAAAGTTGATCAAGTTTTATGCTTAGCACTAGCATCTACAAATGGGGTAAGTACTAATGAGGGGTGGTAAACTAGTGGAGTTTAACTAAGTTCAATTTCATGCCTTAGGATGACATGAAGATTATCTAGCTTAGGCCAAGTTTTATGCTCTTTATGCAACCTTCAATTATCTTTCTAGTATCTACAATTTACTCAAGTAAACTCTAAGTAGTAGCTTTGATAAAGAAATAAAGTATAAAGCTTGTAAGTAAAAACTAGGATTGGTTTATCAAGTGGGTAGGATCATTTATGCTTAAGGAATATAGTTGGCATGGTGACAAGCAAGTATAGGCTTGCATAGGTCAACTTGATTAGTAAGGCTTGCCTTGTGCAGAGCAGTGGTTGAAGTTCTCCTCGGCTTCTTCTTCATAGTATCCTCCTTCCTCCTCGTATCCTTGGTCAGTACTAGCGTCTATAAATAAATACGAGGTACACAATCACCAAACAATACTTAACTACTTTCAATCATCACACAAAAGGGGTCCTATAGATGATCTAGCATTATCTCTAACATTACAAGATTAAAGCTTGGTTTAATTCCTTTTATTTTTAGAAAAGTAATTTCTACTCATTGAAAAACTACTTACGATTTAATATTCTCCAAACCAAACATGGGATCATGTTGACACATGTCATCACCACATATTTTAGTCCATGGGAATGTGATTTAAAGTGGTGTCACAATTTAACAAGGTTTAACCTTTTATTTTAATTAAATGAAGTGACTAGAAATGCCTATGTGACATTCTTTTATTACTTGAACATTATTTCTGTAAGTAAACTTATATATTTTTATATATTCTGAAAGGTATGGTTAAATGTGATTTTTGAGAGTTGGAATCAACTCAAAAGCTATTATGGTTTAAATTTGAAAAATGTTTGAATGCAGAAAAGCTTCTGCCTTGTTATTTTTACCAAGGATGATCTATAGATCCAACTGACTTGAATCCAACGGGTTTGGATTCAGCATTTCAAGACCTTTCTAAAAAAATTGGTTTCATTCAATTTGGTTCACTGAATCGATCTGGGTTGATTTTTGAATCTAGGTGCAGAAGGGTGTTTGAAATAAAATGGAAAAGGTTAAATTCAAATGAATGGGCTGCGCGGGAAGCAATACTGGGCCGGCCTGCTAAGCACAGCGCTTACGTGGGCTGGTTAAGTCGTTGTCCCCACGCGTCAGTGAGACGAGGGGGTGTGAAGCGGTACGGGGCGATGTGAGCCGTGGGATCTTGTTCTAATCTAACGACCGAGGGTCGTCGTCCACGTCGGGCAACTCCGGCGAGATTGAAACCTAACGCGGCAGGTGAGGGTCGTCAGGGGCTCACCGGGGCTCAGGCGAGGGTCGGCGAGGCGGGCGAACGACGTAGTAGACGACGGCGAACCTCCTGGTACAGGCAGCTTCTCCTGGGACGGCTCCAATCGCTGGCTCCCTTCTTCTCCAGAGGCGGCGGGCTCCGGTGAAATTCCGGCTAAGCGCTGCTCGTCTTGCTTCGGGAGCGGGGTGGAACGATCAGTGAGGAGAGGGGAGTGAGATGGTGTTCTCAATTCGGCTGGGGGTGGCCTCTATTTATAGTCTCGACGACGAGACCGAACGGGATGGGCAGGCGATGGTGGCGACATGGCTACGGGCTGCTAGAGGCATGGCCGGCGGTGGCGATCGCTTGGTGGTCTCCTGGCGATGCTCTACGGCTTTAATGCGCATGTAGGGGCGGTGGCAAACGGTCTGGACCACGCGATGCTCTGCGCGGCCGAGGCGGCGTCTTCGACAGCGAGCGGTGGCTGTGAGGCATGGGGCGGCGAACGGGGATGTCTGGCGGCTCCTGGGACGGTGGTGATCGTGTATGCACACGTCTAGAGCGGCGCGCGTTCTGTGGGCGTGTGTCGAGGGCGGCGCTCTGGCGCATGCTCGGCATGGTTGCTGGCGAGCTTGGCATGGTCCGTGCGTGTGGTGCAGGGGTTGGCAACGCTCGCGGCTGGGACAGGGAGTGTCGGTGGACAGTGGGCTGCCTCCTAGACAAGGTTGGCACGGCTAAATCTTCTCCTAGCTTGATGTCCAGACTGGGGTGACATGGTGAGCTTCGGCTATTCACCATTAATGGCATTGCCAAGCTTACAGTGGGGCTAGTGCTTGGTTTAGTTTGCTAGATGATCTACTAAGGTTGCTGTGAGCTAGAGAGGGAACAAGTTAGGCTCCAATCACTGCTCACAATAGTGTTTGGATTTTAAAAGATTTGAATCTACAAGGTGTTTGATGAAATGGCCGCAAGAATTCAAGTTTTGAATTTTGAAAAGATTTTTGGTGGGTGTGATAGGTTGGTGCTGGTGAGTCTGCAGATGCTTGAGTTTTGAAAGTTGAGCTTGTTTGAGTGGTTTTTGAAAAAGTGGGATCTTCCCATATGATAAAGATTCAATTTTGAATTGTCATTTGAACTATGCATTTGAAAGTTTCTGGATGATCACAAGGTGGGCCTTGATACTTTGTTAAGAGTACTATTAAGGGGTGTAAAGATCCAAACAAGTTTTCGTTAAGTTCTGAAAGTTTGGGACAGCCAAAGTAGGCATGGGAGTTAAATTGGTCAAAATGACCATTCACCCAATTTGGTTTGTTTTGATTTATTTGTCTTTGGGAAAAGTGTGGGGATTTTTTAGATGATGTTTATTTCACCTAAGAAACATTTTACAAGCAAAGAAACACATAAACAAGGCAATTCAAAAGAATTCAAAATGAAATGCATACCCACATGAATGCTTTTATAATTTTATTTAGAAAAGTTTTTGTTAACCCTAATTTTGATGATTAGAGTTTGATGATCCAAGTTTAGTATTTTTGGGATGTTACATCTACCAAGTAACAAAGAACAAGCTTGCATAGGTACAACATCACAATCAACAAAATCAGAATATGTACCAATAGTAAAATGCACGCGTACCGTTCTTGTTACCTTGATCTTGCGAGAACTCTCAAACCATTGGATGTAATATGAATGTGTGCGTTGTCTTGTTGGAAGTGCAAGCTTATCTACCATGTCAACACTAGCCAGATTATTACAACTCCCTCCATCAATGATGATCCTGATAGCTCTTTCCTTGACAACACCACGTGTTTGGAACAGGTTGTGGCGTTGATCTTGCTCAGATTTTCTCAATTGCACACTCAACACACGTTGTGTAATTAAGCTCTTGTATTGATCAGCAGTTTCAGCTCCCATTACCTCTGTCTCTTTATTAGAATCACAATTGTCTCCATCTCGAGCAGAAATAAGGGCTAATGTATCTTCATCAAAGTCACCCGCTGAATCATATTGACCATCATCACGCACCATCATAACACGTTGTGTTGTGCACTGTCTCTCAATATGACCAAAATCCCAGCACTTGCGGCATTGTATATCCTTTGTTTTACCCTTGGAAGCCATAGAAGACGCACTACGAGCAGGAGCATTGGATGACGGTGGAGGGGCAGCTGACGGAAATCTTGTGGTGGCCTTGGATGTGGTAGTAGCTGATGGAGAATCACGAGAAGGAGGCGCTGATTGTCGGGATGTCCAAGTGGATGTGCGACCTGCAGAATTATTATTCCTCCTCTATGGTGTTTGGCGATCCTGTACTTCACGTTCAGCTTTGCAAGCAAGATGAAACAAACGAGTGATGGAATTATATTCCGTATAGTCTAATATGTGTTGAATGTCCTTGTTTAATCCACCAATGAAACGTGCAAGCATTTGTTCAGTAGATTCAACAAGACCACACCGAACCATCCTCGTTTGCAATTCCTGATAATACTCTTCTACATAATATTTCCTTTGTTCCAAACGTGTCAGATTCTTTAAACGATAGTACATAATATTTCCCTTAGTAAATCATGTTGATAAGTGGGAGGCACAAAACGAACACGCATAGCAGTTTTTAAAGCAGTCCAAGTACAAGGAATAGTAGTAGGATTTAAACGAAAATACTCAGACCACCAAAGGGAAGCAAATTTAGTAAATTCACATGTAGCAGCACTAACACGCATATTCTCAGGATATTTTAAACATGCAAAACGTTGTTCTACTTCCATCTCCCCTGTAAGATATGCATCAGGATTATATTTACCCTCAAAAGATGGAATATTTAATTTAATCTTTGCAACATGATCATCATCACGTACCGGTGGTCGAGCGTTGCGGTGGTAATGTCAGGGAAGGCCAGCAGGGTGTGAAGGTTGTTCAACCTCCTCGTCAAACAGATCGTCGTCGTCGGGGTCGTAGTAGTACCCGTCGTCTGTCCCTAATATCGCAGCAGCAGCCGCGGTGGAAGTCTGAGGTGCCTTAGCTGCAGCGGTAGCCGCCTGAGGTGCGGCGGCAGCCGAACCAACAGTACGACCCATGATCGGAATGCGTCGTGCACCATGCCGAGGTGCCAATGGAGCGGGTGTGGGTGCCGCCAATCTGTCCAAAACCTCCTTGAACCGAGCGTCAAGCTTGTCGTTGAAGGATTTCTCGAGTCCATCCATATTGTCCATGGCGTTGATGAGCTTGGTGTCAAACTCCTCTAGTCGTGCATCCACATCTTCAGCGCGACCGACCAAGAGCTCGGAGAAGTAGGCATGTAGTTCTTGGTTCGTCATTGTGGCAGGGTTACGCGAAGTATCTGTCATGGTTAGTCCTTTAAAAAGCACAGGTATATATGCCTATAACTACGGAAATATGGTGGAAGGCACGCGTAATCCGTCAAGCAATATACGAAGCTCTTACAAGTTCTTACCAAACAACAGGAAAAGGCGATGTGCAACCGCGAGGAGCAGTGGGTCCAGAGATTGAACTGATCGATTAACAGGAGTCGAGACACCGCACGTGGAGAAATCTGTGGAGCTCTGGAAAGGCTTAGCAAAGGGGTTAGCAATTATCAAAACAGCAATGCAAATGTTGAAAGAATGCTCAACGACGGTACTGTGCTGGTCCTAGGCTAGACCGTACTAGAGACGCGAGCCTAGATCACCAACAATGTCACGACGCGACACAACAAGCAATGTAGGATGATATGGCACCCTGAAAAGCGAACCGAGATGTCGAAAATCACTATGATGGCGAGTGTCTAGAACTGATCGACGGGGTCTAGAAACAGGTTAGCCCCAATTTTTTTTTTGAAAATTTTGTATTATGCTCCGGAAAGCGCGCAGGCGCCAAAAAAATATCGCTATAACGGCCGATGGAGAAAAGTGATCCCCAGAGCTGAAAATCAGTATAGCCAGAAAAAAATTCGGAGGCGGTTCTAAACTTACGGTGGTTCCAATTTTTTTTTCTCTCCTTCTGGACTTACGGTTGAACTTCTAACTCGACACGGACTTTAGCTCAACACGGAAACAACAAGGAAGGAAAGTAAAAAAGAAAAACTAGGAAACAATAACTCAACTCGGACTCGTGCCGCGACAGGAAAGGTGATCGGATCCGTGTCGCGGTAGGAAGGCGGTGGCGGAGTTTTAGGGTTTATGGTGGCTGGGTGTATGGCGGCGGAATATGGTGGCCGGTGATCTGCGAGTGTGGCGGTGACTACTGTGATCAGAACTCGAAACTCTAAGGGACGAGACACTAAGACCAGCAACTCGACGCGACGATGCAGACACAAATTCAACATTGCAAAACTGAAAAGATAATGCGAGGCGTAGATTGGTGATGGGATGGATCTAAACTCTAACTGTGTTTTTGGCTTTTTCGTGGGTTATAGGTAAAACATATCTAATCTACGAAAGCAGTAAAATCTCACCGAGCAACCTGAAATCTGATACCACTTGATAGGGCAAAGGTGTTCGATCTTTCGATAAGATGGTGATAGTCGATTTGGTGGAGTTCGGGCTTGACGATCCGACTACACGTGCGAGCACGAGCTCCAATGCAATCGCTAGGCCAATCTCCTGGAGGTTACCGATCCTGCGGGAACACGATCAGCCTGACCAGCGAGGGTCTTAATTCCTACCTGAAATCGAGAACAAGTAAGAACTAATATTGCAATCAAGATATTGCGGATTAAAATGAAAGCTTTATTGAAAAGGTGGGATCCTGTATAGGTGCGAAGTACAAGGGGCCTCTGCGACGCTCGAGCCTTGGCGAAGTTGCTATGATGGATAACTTAATGTCTAAACAAAATCCGAGTCTATGGTGACGGCTAAGGCGAGTATTTAAGGAGAAAAAGGTAGGGTTTCGGCCAGCCATAGAAGTGGTGGCCGAATCCAACTCTAGAAGTCCTTTTCTCCTCAAATACGGACTCTAAAAAGTGGCTATTTAAAATCCTGCGAAAATTACATGGGCCTGGCCCAAAATAAAGGTGTCGCAGCACCATATTAAGCTATGGACGAATTTGTGAAGTATTAATCTTGAATATTTCGTCCAAGCCTTCTTTCTTCATTATGGTGGTCTCAAAGTTCTGAAATCTTCATCCGTGGCCTTCTCTTGGATCATCACATGCTTGCTGCCATCTCCATGCATGACCATGCTCCAATGCTTGTCCCTCTCATCCATCCTTGGTCCATCATTCCTAAGAGTAAGAAATACATCTGATTTAGGCAGCATCATATTCTCATGTATGTAAGGAATAGTTCCAAGAAAGAAAGTACCTGATAGTTAAGTTGTTTAGCACGAGATCGAGTGATAGGTACTTATATGTGTGTTGTTGTAGGTACAACGGTTGTATCAATAGATGGGATGTCCACATCACTTGTCGTATGTGCCTCAATCTAACAAAGTTTGATGTTGTATGTTTCTTGTATGTTAATTAAGGTGGCAAGAGTTAACGATGTTTAGATTCAGTACATTCAGTAGTTTGTTAATTAATACTATGTAACAAATCAATGTGGTTGTGCTCTTGCTGTATATGAAGCAGAAATGCCAAGAGTATCTATTGAAAACCATGAGTGTTCACTGCTAACATGAGTAACGTTCACTGAATGTTCACTCAATTACTGCAGATAAAACGTTATTTACTACAGATTGTTTCTTATTTGAGTAAATAAAGAGTACTCCACTTGGTTCATGTAGCATAAAGCGGGTGCTGAATTGAATGATGAACACATTAACAATGTGGGGGTACACCCTGAATTTTAGTACTCTACTATTGTCCTCCTAGAGCAATCGTATTAGAAGCAATCCGCGTAACCATTCTACAACTCACTCCAAATGGACACACTTATGGTGAGATGTGAGTTCAAATCTTAGCAGTTCAATCAAATAATTATTTCACAAGTTTCAAAATCTGTTTTGATTTTCAATTGATTACACCGGCAACTTTGGACTAGATATAGGAAAAAGTTTCAGAAACTGTGACTACTACTTTATTCGAGTAAGAAATGACCTTGGAGCCAAGCAGGTAGTCCCCTTGGACCAGCCACAGCCCGCACCGGACATAGCGGCCAGCCGCCGAGACTTGCTGGAGCACGCAGATGAGGAGGCCGACGGCGTGGTCAGCCATGTTGGTGGAGAAGACCTCGGCATCAAGGAAATCACTGGCAATGTGGTCCGAGCTAGCAGCGGTGGTCACGACGCAGCGGAGGTACGGCGTCGCGTCAAGGAAGGCGTTGTCGACGCAGATGGCGCCACCTATGACGACGAGCATGACGCGCGGGGGCTTGGGCTCTGAGTACTTTATTTCTTGCTATTGCTGTTATACGTTGTCATTTGCCGGCCAAATATAAATTTTACATCAGAGCTTATTGGTATTGTCAATCATCAGTACTGCAATATTCACTGAAACTGTGCAGTTAGTGATTTCATCAATGGAATTTGTGATTGATGGAATAGTGTTATTTCCAGTGTCAGGTTTGTTTGGCCAGAGTATTTGTTGTGACTGCATAAACGTATACTTTGTATTTGGATGGTTTTGCTATAACTCTTGATTTATCCGAATGTTAGAATCAGGAGCTGCTAGCAATGGCTAAAGCTATGATGATATGCCAGCAATAACTCTGTTTTCGGCTCAGCCCGTATGCCACAGTTTCTCCTCACACATAGGCCACAGTCCTCTATGATGATGTGCTATTCTTTGAGCAAAAGCATGCAAGTTAGTCTTGTTCCCCTGAATTTTTTTGTGTTAGTTAAGCATCGCCTGGATCTGTACTAATATGCAACTTGTTAGTTTAAGTGAATTTATTGTCATTGTCCAGTGAGCATTTTAACTTTGTATTTCAGGTCTTTGTCACATTAAATTCCTGGCATGGAATTTGTCAAGCATTCCCAGTAATTTTTTCCTTCACTTTCATGGAGTAGTGCACTACATGGATTACTGACATCCTCTTCGTGTTCTTCAGATCGGCCTATAATTCTTTGCTAATAGGTGGACCTGCCATGCTTAGAATCTATGTGTTGGTGTCTCGCAGAGTCGATGAATCTCAATCATAAGTAACAACCCTGGAAACTTATGGTTACAATATTGTCTCGCTTTTGGGCTCGGCGCCGGTGGTGCACCGGGTCATCTAGTATCCCTAAACACTCAAACCTTCGAAAATAACAGTCTTTTTACAGTTTGCGACCGACTAGAACCCTTTAATCCTCGAACCCTCAAAAAATTTTAAGGGCCCAACTCTTACTCGCCCTCCCAACCTGTACATGTGAGGGTTGGAGAGGCCCAACCCCTACTCCTCCCACACGCGTGCGAGAGGGAAATTTCACCCCCGCCTCCTGCCATGCCGCCGCCTCCGACCTCCGACAATGGACGCCGCGCGCCATGGAGCTGCCCCCAACCTCCGACCTCTCGCCCGCCTCCTCCGTCGCCGCCCCCGCCACCTCCCTCTCAGGCCCGCCCCCAATCCCCGCCCCCGCGACCACGGTGGAGCACCCGCCCCTCCCGAGCGATGCAAAGGTGGCCGCGGTGGTCGCCGCCACCCACGTCGGCGCGAAATGGCGGCGTGCTGGGCAGCATGTCGTCCAGCCGCAGCCCGCAACCGCCCCGACCCCGCCTGTCGCCCCGCTCGTCGCCCTGCCGCCCACCTCCAAGGGTTGTCGGAAGACGGCGGTGCTTGGGCCGAAGAAGCTTGCGGGCGTCAAGCCTGCCGTCAAGAATACCACCTTGCGAAAGAAGGCCCCGGCGGCGCCCACAATCGCCGACCCTCCACCCATCGTACACGAGGTGCTCGATGTAATGCCCACAACGACCATGTCGTTCATGGGGCTTCTCCAAGAAGCGGAGGTGGACCTCGGGGGCTCCTTCTCTCGAACCCTTTGGGTTTGGTGATGAACTGGAGTAAGATGAGGAGGAGGAGGATTAGGAGGAGGAAGAGGAAGATGAGGAGGAGGTGACCAAGATAGATGCAAGCACCATTGCCCGCTCCGCCGTGCGCGCGACAAACTATAGCGTGTCCGAAGACATTCTCTTGGTTCGTGCTTGGGCTGCTGTGGGGATGGATGCAAGCACCGGTACCGATCAAACCGGTAAACGATATTGGCAACACATAGAGGACACCTTTCGCAAGATTGAAAGGATCGTATGGGCACCTAGAGGGCGGGTGAATAGGTGCTACTTCAAATTTTATTCTTTTTCAAGTTAGGGTTTGACAAGAAAGGTAAATTCTCTAGAATATGCAACTATGGTGAATTTACCTATATGTCAACCAAGCACAAACTAACACAACACTAAGCAAGAACAAGTAAGGTGCGGTAAAGGATAGAAGTAACCAAAGGAGTGGACGCGGAGACACAAGGATTTGTTTCCCGTAGTTCCTTCCTTTTAAGGGGAAGTATGTCTACGTTTGGAGAGGGGGTGGTTTCAAACCACCAACGCCACGAGAGGCCTCCCTTGTTCTCCGATGAACCTCACCCCAACGGGCTCGATTCACCTTCCACTATATCGGCAACCTTTGAGGTGGAAGCCGACACCTTTACAACAAGTTTAGGGCACACATCCACAACTGAATTGGAGGCTCCCAAATACAAGCAAGCTGTCAAGACAAATCAAAGACAAGCTTGTAAGAACCAAATCAAAGTTAGGGTTTCCAATGAAACACTAGAGCTTGGGGGCCCACAAGTGAATGAGGGGGAAATGAAGATCTCTCTTGGTGAAGATGTAAATCAAGGCCTCCTCCTTCGATTCTCCAAATATCAATGACTTTGGATGGTTGGATGAAGAGATCTTGTAGATTTGGTGGCTCTAATGGGGTTGGTGTTCTTGAGCAGCTCGAGCAGCTGGAGGAAGAAGATAAGGGTCCCTTTTTATAGGCAGCCCCCTCCACGAACCGTTTTCTGACTGTTGTAGAAAAGTCAGACCGGAGACTCCGGTGTGTAGACCGGAGACTCCGGCCAATCTCTGGACTAGCCTCCAGACTGCCCTTCTGACTGACCCAGAGCAAACCTGCCCCTGCAACACCGGAGACTCCGGTCTGAACAAAGTCCGGAGACTCCGGAGTAACCTCCGGTGCAGGCTCCGGACCCCCAGACAGAATGTCCCAGCCAGATCCTGGGAGGCACCACCGGAGCCAGACCTGGAAACTCCGGACCACACCGGAGACTCCGGTCTTGGCAGACCGGAGACTCCAGTCTGGAGCTTCCAGAACAGTGGCCTATGAATGTGGTATTTTCCCAAGAGTGAGGGTGCTGTTTATCTATCATAATACCAACCCGTGGACAATAACAAACTGTAAAATGATCTACTTGTTGTTAACGAACACCAAAAGTGATTATGACAATAAATGCCCTTTCAATCTCCCCCTTTTTGGTGTTCGATGATAACAAGTGATTTGCATGGAATAACATTTAAATGTGTCTCCCCCTGACTATGTGCAGCAAGATAATTAAGTAAAACATGTAAGGTGGATAGTATCAATGATAGCACACATAAGTCTCACATGAGTTACAATAGATGGTGCACACAAGCACATAGTCATAGACACACATAAAGTTCAAGTTCGAGAATGGCAAATAGAAGGCAAATAAGGCAAATAAGGGCAGATAGTCGCAAATCCCAAACCCAAGTCCATGCAAACCGATGAGAATGTCTTCTCCCCCTTTGGCATTGAAACACCGAAAAAGAGAAAAGACCTACACTAGCGCCCCCAACCGCTCAGTAGTCATCGTCATCCTCGGCATCCTCATCCTCCTCCTGGTCACCATCATCCTGATCATAGTCATCATCATCATCATCCTTAGGGACAGCATGCCCTTTGCCGTGAGGGCGAGAAGAAGAAGTACCCTGGTACCCAAACCCTGAGGTGACATCAGCAAACGTCTTCCAATCCACCAGACTATCCTGTTGGGCATTCCAAGCCCCAAATGAGAGTGTGTGATCAGACTTTGTGGACTGTTGAGCCCCATGCTCATCATTGTATTCATCTTCACCTTCCTCATTATCCTCAACACCCTATTCCTTGATCTCTTTGAGAAGCTTCTCAATGCGGCGGTTGCTTTGGTAGGATGCATGCTGCTGCTTGCGAATGTCGACATTCATGCAACAAAGGGTCCTCTCCCAAAAGCTGGCCTTATTGACCTGCTCATGCACATAGTCTCGAGTCATAGTAGGCATAGGGGCATTGGAGGCATTCTTCCTCCGAACTCTATGTGGGGAGGGAGCCCTCTCCGTCTCAATCTCCTCATCATCATTATCCCCATAGCGACGCCTTGGAGCAGGCCTCATGCGCCCCTTCTGCTGCAGAGAGACCAGAGTGTGCTCAGTGAGGTGTGGTGGTATGCCATGTGGAGAATCATGCTCCTGGGAGTTGATGAGCCTCATCACCAAGGGTGCATATGGAGGAGATTTCTTGTAAAGGATGGCATCGAACATCTCCTCGAAAATGAAGTCCATCACATCAATAGGTGCAGCATCAGCCTCAGGTCCAGCATTGAAGATCCGGTGAGTATGGTACAGGAGGTTGACAAGCCCACCCCTAATAGCATCATCATTTCCAACACTTGGAGCAATAGTGTGACAAAAAATCCCCAGCATAAGGTTGTAGAGGGTCTTGAGTCCCTTGGAACCCCCCACAACACCACCATCATACAGAGGTGCCAGCTTCAACTAGTTCTCACCCAAAGCAGCTGAGTGCATGCGCAGTCCCACAGGAGTGGATACTCCATGGAAAGTCTCAAAGATGACATTGGCAAAGTCATGGAATATAGTCGTGCAGCGAGTGGTGCCAGTCATCCATACCATGGTCCGGTCAAGATCAGACCCAAACACAACTGTGGCATAGAACTGCTGGACAAGATGGATATTGTAGTCTTCACGCAGCTCCATCAAGTTGTAGAGACCCAGCTTCTCACACACAGAGCATCATTGAAGTAAGAGCTCTGACGCATCTGCTCAACACTCATGAACTTCTGAGGGCAGACATGTGATCTGGTGAGTACACCATACACATCCTTCATGAACACATCCTGTTCTTTCCTCCAGTAACGAGGGTCCTCACTGGTACGAGGCAGCGCATAGAAATCTGTCTTTCTCAGCTCACGGTACTCCTCTTTGGACATTTTGTCTAAGGTCTGCAGGTTGTCATACTTGGCCCTCTTGGCACGGTCCTCCCGTTCATCCCTCTCCTGATCCCTCTTCATGTAAGCTGCATCACGTGCCCGCTGTTTCCGGTTGGACAGAGGCACGATAAACTGACCCTGAGCTTCATCATAGCGAGGATTGCCCCTTTGGGACTTGGCCTTGGTACGACGAGGACGACTAGAACCATCACCTGTGAACAGTAGTGAGGGAGATAGCATGGAGATGAGTATATATGTCCCAAAGATGCAGTACAAGAGCTTTGATGCATTTCTGGACTATTTTGATTCACCCAACACCGGAGTCTCCGCACCTTACACCGGAGTCTCCGGCTCAGACCGGAGTCTCCGGACCTAAGTACGGAATCTCCGGTCGGGAGGCTCGGGTATGAGGTGGGAAGATGCTGGTGAGGGTGAATCTAGTAGATCGGGCAATGCAACAAGGCTAAAGTACTAGAGTGCACGCAAACAAGTGATTTCAATGGACAAATCAGCAACAATCCTCAAAAAACACATCTAGAGATGAACCCTAGGAGAAAAATAGAGGAGAGGTACCAGATCTGTCCATGGGATCAATTCCTCCGGTGGGAATGACCCAATGGAGGAGAGGGGAAGGTTGGCCAGCGGCACGGCGGATCCCGGGGGCTTCTTGACCTCCGGGGAGGATTTTTGGAAGAGGGGGCGACGGGGTTGAAGGTAGGGGACGGGATGAAGAATGGTGAACTGCTGTCCCAGTTCACCCCGTGCCCCCTTCTTTAAGTGACAGAAACCGTCCGGACCGGAGACTCCGGCCTACACCGGAGACTCCGGTGTTTGTACACCGGAGACTCTGGTCCTCCTCGACCAAAAGTTCCAGGAAAAGTGTTTGGGGACATATATGAGAGATAGATGGTATTTTAAGATAGGGAAAGGGCTTGGGTTGAGACATCAAACTGTGTAGAACCAACAAGAGCCATAGGATTTCGAAAATAATCAGAAAAACTCCAAGAGACTAAAATCAAGCAAATGACAAACATGAGTAAGTGTTAACCTCTCGAATGAGAGAGGGTGGTGGCCTAGGCCACCATATTTGAGTATACTTGGCTTGGCACCACGAATATATATCTTGGGTCCATTACCAAAACTCATCATTAAGCTCACATATCACCGAATGATATTAAGAGGAATGATTTTGATTGCTTTGGGCATAATGGGGGGAGGGATGGTCCAATCAATTAGGACCGCACTCCCCCTATATCCATGCCTACACCTAAACCAGATATGAAACATAGGTGAGAGTGCAAGAAAATCAAGTCAAGCTCCTTGAATCTATGACATTTAGTTCATTCCTCAAGTAGCAAAACCTTGCTTCATCAAGTGGCTTCGTGAAAATATCGGCAAGTTGATCTTTGGTTGATACATATGATAGATCAATATCACCTCGAGCAACATGATCTCTAATGAAGTGATGGCGAATCTCAATATGCTTTGTCCTTGTGTGATCCACCGGGTTGTAGGCAATCTTGATGCAACTTTCATTGTCACATAGAAGAGGCACTTTGTCACAATGGACACCGTATTCCTTTAAAGTTTGCCTCATCCATAGCAATTGGGTGCAAGCGCTAGCAGCTGCCACATACTCGGCTTCGACGGTAGAGAGAGATATATACGATTTTGCTTCTTGGAAGACCAACATACCAAGGACCTACCAAGGAATTGGCAAGCCCCGGATGTTGATTTTCTATCATCCTTGTCACCCGCCCAATCCGAATCCGTGTATCCACAAAGAGCAAATGTTGAGCCTCGAGGATACCAAAGACCATAAAATGGAGTATGAACTAAATATCGAAAGATTCTCTTGACCGCCATTAAATGGCTTTCCTTAGGAGCCGCTTGATATCTTGCACACACACCTACACTCAATACAATATCGGGTCTAGATGCACAAAGGTAAAGCAAAGAACCAATCATGGACCGGTATACCTTTTGATCCACATCTTTACCATTTGGATTTTGTTCTAGATGAGTCTTTGTAGCCATGGGAGTAGGAACTCCATTCAAATCTTGCATTTTGAATCTCTTGAGCATATCTTGAGTATACTTGGCTTGATTGAAGAATGTCCCTCCTCTAACTTGCTTGATCTCAAAGCCAAGAAATACTCTCAACTCTCCCATCAAAGACATCCGGAACCTACTAGTCATAATCTTTGAGAATTCATCATTAAAAGCTTTGTTAGATGAGCCAAAGATAATATCATCAACATATATTTGGCATACAAAAAGCTCCCCATTGACCCTCTTAGTAAAAAGAGTGGGATCGATTTTCCCAACCTCAAAGCCACGATCAAACAATAACTCTCTAAGGTGCTCATACCACGTGCGTGGGGCTTGCTTGAGCCCATAGAGCGCCTTATCAAGTTTGTAGACATGGTTTGGGAAGTTGGGGTCCTCAAATCCCGGGGGTTGCTTAACATATACCAATTCATTTAGTGGACCATAAAGAAATGCACTTTCTACATCCATTTGTTGCAACTTGAAGTTATGATGTGCCGCATAAGCAAGAAGGATACGAATGGACTCAAGGCGAGCCACGGGTGCATATGTCTCTCCATAGTCAATGCCTTCAATTTGAGAGAGCCCTTGTGCAACCAATCTAGCCTTGTTCCTCACTATGATTCCATGCTCATCTTCCTTGTTCTTTAATATCCACTTTGTTCCAATAACATTGCGGCAATCTTTTGGCTTCTCTACTAACTTCCATACTTTGTTTCTCTCAAAGTTGTTGAGTTCTTTGTGCATAGCTTCTAACCAATCCGAATCTTCAAGAGCTTCCCACACTTTCTTTGGTTCAATCATGGAGATGTGTGCTTGATGTTCACTAAACCTCTTCAATTGTGCTCTTGTGGAGATACTCCTTAGATCTCCAACTACATTTTGGAGGGTGTGGTCCCTTAATTCCAACATTCTTTCCTTTCTAGCTTCGTGACAAGCGTGGATCTCCGTATTGTTTCTTGGAGGACCCTCTTCATCATTTTGATCCTCGTCTTGACCATCATCTTGACCTTGATCATCATTAGACTCATCCTCTACATTGGGAGGCAAGGATTGACCTTGGTCTTGATCAAGTGCTCTTCTAGCGTCAATTTGAGATTGTCTCAAAACAGTTTGTATGGATCTTCCTTGACAAATTGACTTGGCACCACTTGACAACCCGTCGAATGGACCAAAGCTCCCCTTGACTAGAGTTCGCACTTTGATCACCATGTTGATGGTCCACATCTTGTCTTTGGCTTGAGTCAATGTCCTATTCGGTGGATGGAACATGTTGAGGTTGTGAAGATGAGGGCTCCACTTGAGTGGAGCATAGTTCTTCTCGATCCGCCATAAGGGGTTCCTCAACGGGGCGGATAAATCCCACACCCATTCTTCCTATGGCATCCTGAGGCATTTCATCATCTGCATCACAAGCATCAACACGCCCCCCTTGGGGACCATCATATTCTTTGAAGGTCACACTACAAGATTCTATGACGGCTCCGGAGAGCTTATCATAGATTCTATAAGTGTGAGATTCGAGACCATAGCCAACAAAAATACCCTCTAATGCTTTAGACTCGAACTTAGACAAACGAACACCTTTTATGAGATAGAAACACTTACAACCGAACACCCGGAAGTAAGATATGTTGGGCTTGTTACCGGTAAGAATTTCATATGGAGTCTTGTTGATTTCTTTGCAGAGGTAGAGTCGATTGGAAGCATGGCAAGAGGTGGAGATGGCTTCGGCCCAAAAGTTGTATGGAGATTTAAACTCCGCCAACATGGTCCTAGGCATCTCAATAAGAGTCCGGTTCTTCCTTTCGGCCACGCCATTTTGTTGAGGGGTGTATGCAGCGGAATATTGATGTTTAATCCCCTCATCACTAAGGAAATCATTCAAGGTGTAGTTCTTGAACTCGGTGCCATTGTCACTTCTAATGATCAACACAGGAACATTGTATTGCCTTTGGACCAAATTGATGAAGTCGATGAAGGTCTTTTGAGTCTCACTCTTCAATTTGAAGAAATAAACCCAAGAGTATCTTGAAAAGTCATCAACAATCACCAAGCAATATTTCTTCCCACCAAGACTTGCATGAGATGGAGGACCAAAGAGGTCCACGTGGTGGAGCTCCAAGATCTTGGTGGACTTGATGCGGTTCTTAGGCTTGTGAGGAGCATCATGCATCTTCCCTAGAACACATGCCCTGAAAACACGATCGTTGGCAAAGGAAACCTTTTCTTTTAGTCCAACAATATGGCCCTCCTTATGGAGACTTTGCAAAGTTCTCATATTGACATGGGCTAGTCGGCGATGCCATAGCCAACCCACATCGGCCTTTCCGAATAAGCACATTGGTCCTGTAGTGGTTTGCTCCGAAAAGTCCACCACATACAAGTCATGTTCGACGTACCCAACAAAAGCGACCTTGAGATACTTGCTCCACAAGAGGACCACAATATCAACATCAATAAAGACGGCAAATCCCATTTTTCCAAGAGCAAGGACTGAAAGTAAATTGTACCCAAGGGTCTCAACAAGCATGACGTTCACGAGTGTAATGTTGCGAGCAACCACAACCTTGCCGAAACCCATTACCTTAGACTTTGACTTGTCGGCATATGTCACGGTGATTTGATCATCATTTGGCTTTAAGTCCTTGACAATAGATGAGCTTCCGGTCATATGACTTGTGCAACCACTATCAAGCACCCACTTTGACCCTCCGGAAGCATACGTCTACAAAAGATCAAGCTAATTTTTAGGTACCCATTTTTCAATGGGTCCTCTTTTGTTAGCAACAAGGGTCTTGGGAACCCAAATAGACCAAGCAATATACCCATCATAGGGGCCAACATATTGTGCATACACATCACCATAATAATCACTCATTAGAACATAGTGAGGGTTAGCACTTCCCGCAAAGTCATCATGAGACATAGTTTTACCACTTGTGGTCTTACTATCCACAATGGTCTTGTTGGTCTCTTGTGCGGCCTTGGCCTTCTTCTTGTTGTTGTTCTTCTTCTTCTTCTTAGTATTGGGGACAAAACCAATGCCCCCTTTATCACCACTACGCCTTTTCTTGCTCAAAAGATCATCAATGGACTTGTTGCCTTATGGTAATGTGGCCTTGGCAAGCTCCCCCTTCAACCTAGCATTCTCTTCAAGAATAGTTATGCTACTAGATGGAATCAAGTTACTAGGTGAAGGAATATTGGCCAATTGAGTTTGAAGCGTTTCATGGGACTTTGTGAGTGACAAGAGTTCACTCTCCAAAGCCTTGTGGGCCTTGTTAAGCAACCTAAAGTCCTCGACAAGTTTTTCATGAACCACACCAAACTCAATCTTGTCCTTTTTAGCACTTCTGTATTTAGCAATAGCATGATCACGCTCTTTGATGAGTTTGTTAACAATATTGTCATTGGCCTCATCAAGCCCTTCAAGTTTTAATTCAAGTGACAACCTAGTTTCTTGTTCTTCTTCTAGAGCACTGTTTAAAGCCTCTAGCTCAATCATGTGTTCATGTACAAGTTTACATCTTACATCTAGAAGCTCTTGAGTATGTGAAAGTTGATCTAGGATGTTTCCAAAATGTAACTTAGCATCTCCTTCTAGGTTAGTCATAAACTCATCAAAGGCAATTAATTCCTTTTTAACATCAAGAGACATCTCATCATCAATTTCATCATTATCTAAGGGAGTAGAGCGGGATGATGAGGATACCTCCGTTCCTCTTACCATAAGGCAAGTGATGTTCTTGGTGGGAGAGTTCTCATTTGGAGAATCAAAGAGTGAGAATGTCGGAGTAGAGGTGGTGGCTAGAGTAGCCACACCATGAGAAGTTTCCTCTTCATCATCTTCATCATCTTCATTGTCGGAGGAGTATTCTTCATGAGTGATCAAGACAATTTCTCCCGACTTCTTGTTGATGGGATTCTTCTTGATGAAAGGTTTCTTGTAAGGTGCCTTGAGAGTCTTCTTCAACACGAGCTTACCCCCATGATCTTCTCTCTTTTCATAGGGACTACTTGCTACAAAGTGATAGCGGTCACCACAATTGAAGCAAGTTCTCAATCTCGTTGTATTTTCTCTTTTCCCATTTGGGTTGCTTTTTCTTTGCATTTCCATCTTGGCCTTGGCGGGGTTCTTCCAAAAGTTCTTTGCATAGAAGGCCATATATTGACTATGAGCAATCTTGACTTCATCGGGGTGGTCCATGGAAAGCCCTTCATCACTATCATCTTCATCCCCATGGTACACAACTTTGGCCTTCAACGCAACATTGACAACATTGCTCATACCAAGGGCACGAGCACAGACATCTTTGGCATTCTTCGCGGCAACCTTGAAAGCGGCCATCTCTTGCATAACTTCATTTGAGGTCATGAGATGGTAGTTGTGTCTGCCTTGTAGACTCTTCAAGTCGGTGGGCTCAAAAGGCATGAGTGCACTCACATATTTCCTTTTTATCCATGCATCATCCACATATGAGGCACCCACATTTCTAAAAGCGGTGGCGATGGTCTTGAGCCTTTGGTACATGTCTTCATGATCTTCACCTTCTTTCATGTAGAAGCCTTCGGCTTCATTGCTTAGAGCATCATATTGGTTCCTCCTCATACTCTCATTTCCAACAAACAACACAGTGAGAGCATCCCAAGCTTCCTTGGCAATGCTAAAGTGCTCAATGTGTGGGTAATCCTTTGTTCCCAATCCTTGTTGAATCATGTGCAAAGTAGTGGCATTGAGTTGACTATTGACAACCTCTCTTCTTGTCAAGTTGTTTGGATCCCCAATAAAGAGTCCATGCTCGATGATGTTCCATAGTTCAATGCAAGAGCTGCGCACATGAGTTCTCATTAGTGATTGCCATTGATCAAAAGTAGCAGACTCTTCTAGCTTAGGTGGGTCACCTCTATTGTACACATGAGGGTGAGGGACGGGAGGATCGGGAGAGTACCAAGAGTCACGGTGCTCACCCTTCCCCCCATCAAGTTGTGTGGAGGAATTAGCGTTGTCTAGTTTACCCCCCACCACCGTACCTTCGGGGGATACCGAAGTATTCCCTTTAGGTACAACGGATGGTAGATCCTCTTGAGGAGATGGGGGTGATGAGCCATCTTTGTCTTTAAGAAGTTGCTTAATCATCTTCTTGACTTCGTTGACCAAGGAAGAGCTCAATCTTGTTTCCAAGTTTCTGAGATCTTCCATGGTCACCGGGGTCGGCTCACTACCACCATCCCCTTCTTGGATACCCATATTCTCTTAGGCGGTAAAGCCCAAATAAAGAGCCGAGGCTCTGATACCAATTGAAAGGATCGTATGGGAACCTAGAGGGGGGGTGAATAGGTGCTACTTCAAATTTTATTCTTTTTCAAGTTAGGGTTTGACAAGAAAGGTAAATTCTCTAGAATATGCAACTATGGTGAATTTACCTATATGTCAACCAAGCACAAACTAACACAACACTAAGCAAGAACAAGTAAGTAAGGTGCGGTAAAGGATAGAAGTAACGAAAGGAGTGGACGCGGAGACACAAGGATTTGTTTCCCGTAGTTCCTTCCTTTTGAGGGGAAGTACGTCTACGTTTGGAGAGGGGGTGGTTTCAAACCACCAACGCCACGAGAGGCCTCCCTTGTTCTCCGATGAACCTCGCCCCAACGGGCTCGATTCACCTTCCACTATATCGGCAACCTTCGAGGTGGAAGCCGGCACCTTTACAACAAGTTCGGGGCACACATCCACAACTGAATTGGAGGCTCCCAAATACAAGCAAGCTGTCAAGACAAATCAAAGACAAGCTTGTAAGAACCAAATCAAAGTTAGGGTTTCCAATGAAACACTAGAGCTTGGGGGCCCTCAAGTGAATGAGGGGGAAATGAAGATCTCTCTTGGTGAAGATGTAAATCAAGGCCTCCTCCTTCGATTCTCCAAATATCAATGACTTTGGATGGTTGGATGAAGAGATCTTGTAGATTTGGTGGCTCTAATGGGGTTGGTGTTCTTGAGCAGCTCGAGCAGCTGGAGGAAGAAGATAAGGGTCCCTTTTTATAGGCAGCCCCCTCCACGAACCGTTTTCTGACCGTTGTAGAAAAATCAGACCGGAGATTCTGGTGTGTAGACCGGAGACTCCGGTCTACACCGGAGACTCCGGCCAATCTCTGGACTATCCTCCGGACTGCCCTTCTGACTGACCCAGAGCAAACCTTCCCCTGCAACACCGGAGACTCCGGTCTTCCAGCACCGGAGACTCCGGTCTGAACAAAGTCCGGAGACTCCGGAGTAACCTCCGGTGCAGGCTCAGGACCCCCAGACAGAATGTCCCAGCCAGATCCTGGGAGGCACCACCGGAGCCAGACCCGGAAACTCCAAACCACACCGGAGACTCCGGTCTTGGCAGACCGGAGACTCCGGTCTGGAGCTTCCAGAATAGTGGCCTATGAATGTGGTATTTTCCCAAGAGTGAGGGTGTTGTTTATCTATAATAATACCAACCTGTGGACAATAACAAACTGTAAAATGATCTACTTGTTGTTAACAAACACCAAAAGTGATTATGAGAATAAATGCCCTTTCAATCTCCCCCTTTTTGGTGTTCGATGACAACAAGTGATTTGCATGGAATAACATTTAAATGTGGCTCAGCAAGATAATTAAGTAAAACATGTAAGGTGGATAGTATCAACGATAGCACACATAAGTCTCACATGAGTTACAATAGATGGTGCACACAAGCACATAGTCATAGACACACATAAAGTTCAAGTTCGAGAATGGAAAATAGAAGGCAAATAAGGCAAATAAGGGCAGATAGTCGCAAATACCAGACCCAAGTCCATGCAAACCGATGATAATATCTTCTCCCCCTTTGGCATCGAAACACCAAAAAAGGGAAAAGACCTACACTAGCGCCCCCAACCGCTCAGTAGTCATCGTCATCCTCGTCATCCTCGACATCCTCATCCTCCTCCTGGTCACCATCATCCTGATCATAGTCATCATCATCATCATCCTCAGGGACAGCAGGCCCTTTGCCGTGAGGGCGAGAAGAAGAAGTAAAGTACTTGCTGTGAACGAGATTGAACTAGGTATGCCGATACCAACGATCGAATCTCGGGCAAGTAAAATATCGCGTGACAAAGGGAATACATATATGGGATTAATTTAATCCTGGCATCGTGGTTCATCCGATATGATCATCGATGAATATGTGGGAGTCAATATGGGTTTCCAGATCCCGCTGTTGATTATTGATAGAAGATCATGTCTGCATATTCTCGAACCCGTAGGGTCACACACTTAACATGCATCGACGCTAGGATAGAATGGATAATTGGTTTATGGGTTTTTGTTCGGAGTCTCGGATGAGACCCAGGACATCACGAGAGGTTCCGGAATGGTCCGGAGAATAAGATTCATATAAAGGAAAGCAGTTTTTGGATTTCGGAATCGTTTCGGAGTTTATCGGTATTGTACCGGAAGGTTCTAGAAGGTTCCAGAGTGGGACCAACATGGGCCCACTTGTCGGAGGCCAGCGTGGGCCTAAGGGGAAGTGCCCTGGCCACTTTGGGCCAGGGGCACAAGGCCCCTAAGGCCCAGCCGGCCAGCCCTTAGGGGAAACCCTAAGGGAACCTTCCAGAAGAGGGGGGATGACTTGCCCCCACTCCACCCCTTGGGCCGCCGCCCTAGGGCTTGGAGGAGGGGTCAACGGGCCGGCCAGCCCCCTATATAAGGAGGGCAGGGGCGCCGCCTCCCCCACTCCAACCCTAGCCGCCATCCAACTGCTTCCCCTCCACCTCTCTCTCTCTCTCTCTCCCGACTGCGCGTAGGCGAAGCCCTGCCACAGAAACTCTCCACCATAAGCACCACGCCGTCGTGCTGCAGATCCAATCTATCTCTCCACCATACTTGCTGGACCAAGGAAAGGAGGAGACGTCGCTGCACCGTACGTGTGCATCTCTCGGAGGCGCCACCACTTGCTGCGTAGGATCGGATCGGATCGGATCGCGAGGAGGAGACGGCGAGTACGACTACGTCAACCACGTTCTGTTGAACGTTTCCGCTGTGCGATTTCTTCAAGGGTATGAAGATCTCATCAATCTCTCTCGTTGATTACATCTCCTAGATTAGATGTTGGCTTTTCTTGTTCGCATCCGTAGAATTTTTTTGATTTACTATGCTGCGAAACCCTACAGTGGTATTAGAGCTATATCTATGCGTAGATGTGTTTCACGAGTACAACGCAACATGCTTGTTGCGGGCGTTGATGTTTTCTGTTGCAAACCTCTTGCTGTGTATTTCTTATGGCGCGGCATAGTGAGATCGAAGTGGTCCAGACCAACTTTACGCGACCTCGTTCGTGAGACCGGCTCCGCACTTGACGTGTGGCTGTATCCACACATGCGGCTGGTGGATGCCAGTTTCTCTCACTATAGTAGTCATGGTATTTACAACGGATGTTAGCAACCATAATATCACCGTTGTGGCTTTCCATAGGTAAGAATCGTTCTTAGCTTGTTACTCCCATAAGCCACGTAAAACATGCAACAACAAAGTAGAGGGGTCTAACTTGTTTTTGCAGGGAGTGTTTTGTGATATGGTATGTCCCAAGACATGATGTGTATGAATTTAGATGTATGCAATGATCATGTTTTGTAATATTTTACGACTTGCATGTCGATGAGTTCACAACCGGCAGGAGCCGTATGGTTGTCTTTATAATTGTATATGACCTGCGTGTCAACTTCTTATACGCCATGTAATAGTTTTACTTTATCGCTAAGTAGTTAGCAATAGTTGTAGTTGCTATTCGTGCTGGAGGTAATCATGGTGGAGTGATGGAGATCATGCTGGCGCGCACAAGATGGAGATCATTGCGCGGAGATTGGCTATACCATGTCACATAAAATTATATGCATGTGATGTTTATCCTTTTATGTATCTTATTATGCTTAGATCGCGACGGTAGCATTATAAGATGATTCCTCACTTAAAGATCAAGATAAAATTGTGTTCTCCCCATGTATGCACCGTTGCGAAAGTTCGTCGTTTTCAAGCACCTCGTGATGATCGGGTGCTATAAACTCTACGTTCACATACAACGGGTGCAAGCCAGTTTTGCACACGCGGAAATACCTGGGTTTGACTTGACGAGCCTAGCATGTACAGACATGGCCTCGGAACACACGAACCGAAAGGTTAAACATGAGTCATATGAATGATATGATCGACACTTTGTTGTCCACCATTGAAACCACATCTCTTCTCGTGAAGATCGGATTAGGTGTGGTGAATTTGGATCGTGTTCACTAAACAACTTGAGGGATGTTGAATTTAGTGGGACATCTAGTAATTTGATTAAGTTGAACTAGTTATCATGAACATAGTCTAAATTGTATTTGCAAATTTTGTAGATCAAATGGCTAAGTCCAACTTCAACTTCAACGTTTTTGCTGAGAAAGAAAATCTTAAGAACAATGGGTCTAATTTCACCAACTGGTTCCGCAATCTAAGAATCATTCTCGCTGGCGGACAAAAAGCCTATGTACTTGAGAAAGCGCTAGGTGACGCCCCTGCTACTGATACGTCGGCTGATGAAAAAGCTGTTTATCAGTCACGCAAAGATGATTATGGAGTGATTAAGAGTACCATGTTGTTTGCTATGGAACCGGAACTTCAAAATCGTTTTGAGGAGTTCGACGGGCCCTTTGAGATACTTGAGGAACCGAACACCATGTTTCAGACTTAGGCCCGTTCTAAGAGATATGAGATCTCTGAGAAGTTCTTTAACTGCAAGATGGAGGAAGGGAGTTCCGTTAGTGAGCACGCCATTAAGATGTCGGGTTACACTCAACGTCTTGAGCAACTGGACTGCAAGATTCCAAAAGAGCTCAAGATTGACAGAGTTCTACAATCACTCCCTCCTAGCTACGAAGGTTTTGTAGTTACTCACAATCAAATTGGTTCCACTGATACGATCACTGAGCTCTTCGCTAAGCTGAAAGCTGCGGAGGTGGATATCAAGAAAGATAATCATGTGTTGATGGTCAACAAGACCACTAGCTTTAAGAAAGCTAAGGGTGCAAAGAAATCCTTCAAGAAAGGCAGCGGCAAGCGCGTTGCCCCTGTTGAGAAGAAGCTTAAGTCTTGACCTAAGCCGGACACTAAGTGCTTCTATTGCAAGGACAAGGGTCACTGGAAGCACAATTGTCCGAAGTACTTAGCGGACAAGAAGGCTGGCACCATTAAAGGTATATTTGATATACATGTTATTGGTGTTTACCTTGCTAACGCTCGTTGTAGTGCCTGGGTATATGATACTAGTTCAGTTGCTAATATTTGTAACTCGAAACATGAGCTACGGAATAGACGGCGGCTAGCAAGGGATGAGGTGACGATGCGCGTTGGCAATGGATCAAAAGTTGATGTGATGGCCGTCGGCACGCTCTCCTTAGTTTTACCTTCGGGATTAGTTTTAAACCTTAATAAGCGTTATTATGTGCCTGCGTTGAGCATGAACATTATATCTGAATCGTGTTTATTACAAGACGGTTATTCATTTAAATCAGAGAATAATGGTTGTTCTATTTATATGAATAACATCTTTTATGGTCATGCACCTGTTGTGAATGGTTTATTTCTTCTGAATCTCGAAAGCAATGAAACGCACATCCATAACATTGAGGCTAAGAGATGCAAAGTAGATAGTGATAATCCAACTTATTTGTGGCACTGCCGTCTAGGTCATATTGGTGTAAAACACATGAATAAACTCCATTCTTATGGACTTTTGGAGTCTCTTGATTTTGAATCATTTGACACGTGCGAGCCGTGCCTCATGGGCAAGATGATCAAAACCCCGTTCTCCGGAATAATGGAGCGAGCAACAGACTTATTGGAAATCATACATACCGATGTATGCGGACCAATGAGTGTTTCGACGCGTGGTGGATATCGCTATTTTATCACTTTTACTAATGACTTAAGTAGATATGGGTATATCTATTTAATGAAACATAAATCTAAAACGTTTTAAAAGTTCAAAGAATTTCAGAACGAAGTGGAAAACCATCATAACAGGAAAACTAAATTTCTACGATCCGATCGTGGAGGTGAATATTTGAGTTATGATTTTCTCACGCATCTTAAAGCAAGCGGAATCGTTTCACAACTCACGCCACCCGGAACACCACAACGCAATGGTGTGTCTGAATGCCGGAATCGAACTCTATTAGATATGGTGCGATCAATGATGTCTCTTACAGATTTGCCGTTATCATTTTGGGGTTATGCATTAGAAACCGTTGCATTCACTTTAAATAGGGCACCATCTAAATCCGTTGAGACGACACCGTATGAACTATGGTTTGGTGCTAAACCTAAGTTGTCGTTTCTTAAAGTTTGGGGATGCGAAGCTTATGTCAAGAAGTTGATGCCGGACAAGCTCGAACCCAAAGCAGAGAAATGCATCTTCATAGGATACCCTAAGGAAACGATTGGGTATACCTTCTACCACAGATCCGAAGGCAAAGTGTTTGTTGCAAAGAACGGATCCTTTCTTGAGAAGGAGTTTCTCTCGAAAGAAGTGAGTGGGAGGAAGGTAGAGCTAGACGAGGTTATTTTACCTTCTCTCGAGTTGGAGAGTAGCGCAGCACCTGAAATTGTTCCAGTGCCGTCTGCACCAACAAGAGAGGAAGCTAATGACGAGGATCACGAAACTTCGAACTATGCTACTACTGAACTTTGCAGGTCGACAAGGTCACGTGCCACTCCTGAATGGTACGGCAACCCTGTCTTAACTGTCTTGTTGTTAGACAACAGTGAACCTGCGAATTATGAGGAAGAAATGATGAGCCCAGACTCTGAGAAATGGCTAGAGGCCATGAAATCCGAATTAGGATCCATGAGCGAAAACCAAGTATGGACTTTGGTGGACCCTCCTAGCGACCGTAAGGCCGTTGAGTGCAAAAGGATTTTCAAGAAGAAAACGGACGCGGATGGTAATATTACTGTCTATAAAGCTCAGCTTGTCGCAAAAGGGTTTCAGCAAGTTCAAGGTGTTGACTACGATGAGACTTTCTCTCCCGTAGCGATGTTTAAGTCCATTCGGATTTTATTAGCAATTGCTGCATTTCATGATTATAAAATATGGCAGATGGATGTCAAGACTGCGTTCCTCAATGGCAACATTGATGAAGAGTTGTATATGATGCAACCCTAAGGTTTTTTCGATCCTAAGGATGCTAATAAGGTGTGCAAACTTCAGCGTTCCATTTATGGACTAAAGCAAGCATCTCGGAGTTGGAACATTCGTTTTGGTCAAGTGATCAAGAGTTTTGGATTTGTTCCAAATTGTTATGAAGCTTGTATCTACAAGAAAGTGAGTGGGAGCTCGGTGACAATTTTAGTACTATATGTGGATGACATATTGATTATTGTAAATGACATTGGTATGCTTAACGATGTGAAGAGTTATTTGAATAAATGTTTTTCAATGAAAGACCTAGGAGAAGCTGCTTATATATTAGGCATCAAAATCTATAGAGATAGACAAAGACGCCTAATAGCTTTAAGCCAAAGTACATATCTAGACAAAGTTCTAAAAAGGTTCAGAATGGATAAAGCAAAGAAAGGTTCACTGCCCATGTTGTCAGGTAAGCTATTGAGTAAGGCTTAGTGTCCAGCTATGGTAAACGATAGAGATACTATGAGCAAAGTGCCATATGCCTCGGCCATAGGTTCTATTATGTATGCCATGCTATGTACTAGACCGGATGTGTCCAATGCTCTTAGTTTGACGATCAGATACCAAAGTGATCCAGGAGTGGAACACTGGACAGCTGAAAAGAACATTCTAAAGTATTTAAATAGGACTAAAGAAATGTTCTTGGTCTATGGAGGTGATGAGCAGCTCGTCGTAAAAGGTTACGTCGACGCTAGTTTCGACACCGACCCAGATGATTCTAAATCTCAGATAGGATATGTTTATATTTTGAATGGTGGAGCTGTGAGCTGGAGAAGCTGCAAGCAAAGCGTGATCGCGGGATCTACAACAGAAGCGGAATACATGGCTGCTTCAGAAGCGTCAAGTGAGGGAGTTTGGATCAGGAACTTCATCACTGAGCTTGGTGTGGTTCCAAGTGCCTTGGACCCACTAGAGATATTATGCGACAACACTAACGCCATAGCACTGGCTAAGGAACCAAGATATCATCCAAAGACCAAGCACATCAACCGCCGTTTCCATATAATTCGAGATTATATAGCAGATGGAGATCTGAAGATTAGAAAGTACATACGGATCTGAATGTCGCAGATCCATTGACTAAACCTCTTCCACGAGCAAAACATGATCAGCACCTTAATGCCATGGGTGTTAGATTGTTGCTAGATGTAAACTAGATTGACTCTAGTGCAAGTGGGAGACTGTTGGAATTATGCCCTAGAGGCAATAATAAAGATGATATTATTATAATTCTTGTTCATGATAAAGTTTATATTCCATGCTAGAATTGTATTAAGCGGAAACTTTGATACTTGTGTGGTTTATGAACAACACCGTGTCCCTAGTACGCCTCTATGGACTAGCTCATTGATTAATGATGGTTAAGGTTTCCTAACCATAGACATGAGTTGTCGATTGATAATGAGATCATGTCATTAGGAGAATGATCTGATGGACAGACCCAAATTAAGCAGAGCAATTAGATCGTGTCATCGTGTTCATCTTTGTGAAGCTTTTTCCTATGTCAAGTATTGTATTCCTTAGACCATGAGATAGTATAACTCCCTGGTATCGGAAGAAAGCTTTGAGGTCATCAAACGACATCCTATGTGAGGGTGATCATAAAGGTGTCTCTCAGGTGATCGGAAAGTACTTGTTGGGTTGTATGTATCGATATGGAATTTGTCCCTCCCGAGTCGGAGAGATATACTTCGGGCCCACTCGGTAATAGATATCAACACCGCTTGCAAGCACATGGTTAAGGAGTTAATCAAAAAGTGATATCGGATTACAGAACGAGTAAAGTACTTGCTGTGAACGAGATTGAACTAGGTATTCCGATACCAACGATCGAATCTCGGGCAAGTAAAATATCGCGTGACAAAGGGAATACATATATGGGATTAATTTAATCCTGGCATCGTGGTTCATCCGATATGATCATCGATGAATATGTGGGAGTCAATATGGGTTTCCATATCCCGCTGTTGATTATTGATAGAAGATCATGTCTGCATATTCTCGAACCCGTAGGGTCACACACTTAACGTGCATCGACGCTAGGATAGAATGGATAATTGGTTTATGGGTTTTTGTTCGGAGTCTCGGATGAGACCCAGGACATCACGAGAGGTTCCGGAATGGTCCGGAGAATAAGATTCATATAAAGGAAAGCAGTTTTTGGATTTCGGAATCGTTTCAGAGTTTATCGGTATTGTACCGAAAGGTTCTAGAAGGTTCCGGAGTGGGACCAACGTAGTCCCACTTGTCGGAGGCCTACGTGGGCCTAAGGGGAAGTGCCCTGGCCACTTTGGGCCAGGGGGACAAGGCCCCTAAGGCCTAGCCGGCCAGCCCTTAGGGGAAACCCTAAGGGAACCTTCCAGAAGAGGGGGGGATGACTTGCCCCCCACTCCACCCCTTGGGCCGCCGCCCTAGGGCTTGGAGGAGGGGTCAAGGGGTCGGCCAGCCCCCTATATAAGGAGGGCAGGGGCGCAGCCTCCCCCCACTCCAACCCTAGCCACCGTCCAACTGCTACCCCTCCACCTCTCTCTCTCCCCCGATTGCGCATAGGCGAAGCCCTGCCGCAGAAACTCTCCACCATAAGCACCACACCGTCGTAGTGCAGATCCAATCTATCTCTCCACCATACTTGCTGTACCAAGGAAAGGAGGAGACGTCGCTGCATCGTACGTGTGCATCTCTCGGAGGCGCCACCACTTGCGGCGTAGGATCGGATCGGATCGCGAGGAGGAGACGACGAGTACGACTACGTCAACCACGTTCTGTTGAACGTTTCCGCTGTGTGATTTCTTCAAGGGTATGAAGATCTCATCAATATCTCTCGTTGATTACATCTCCTAGATTAGATCTTGGCTTTTCTTGTTCGCATCCGTAGAATTTTTTTGATTTACTATGCTGCGAAACCCTACATTATTTTCATATTCTATGCATATGTGTGTTCTTGTTATGAGTGTTTATACTATGCTATTTGTGGTTTTGTAGGAGGGCATTGCCGCCATGGAGATGCCCGCTTCCAAGGGCAAACCATTCGCATTTAAGCATGCTTGGCAACAAGTGGAAGTTGAGGGATCAAGAGACCGCACCCAAGAAGGCGGCAATGCTTAGGATGGATGATAGTGATGAGGAGGAAAGGAACGCGTGCAAGCCTGAGGGTACCAAGAAGGCAAAGTTAAGGATTAAGATGGAAGGAGAGGCATCAAGCCTGAGGGAGAAGATGGAGCACATGATGAAGTCAAGGGAGACATTGACAATGAAGACATTGGATACAAAGCTTCTTATCACCGAGAAGAAGAAAGAGGTGAAGCTTGCACAAGTTGAAGCAAGGCGTGAAGAAGCCAAGCACAAGGCCGAAGAAAGAGCGCGCAAGGCCGACTTGGAGGAGAGGATGATCAAGGTCAAAGAAGCAAAGGCATGGAAAGAACTCATGGTGGAAGAGAAGGAGCACATGATGATGTCCAAGAAGGACATGGATGAAGAGAAATTTACATGGTGGAAGGAGTACAAGGAGGACATCGCGGAGAGGAAGAGGATATTCCGTGCTCCGTCCTCTACTCTTCGTGGTGACACTCCGATGAGTGGTGGTGGCGATGGCGGTGTGGAGGACTCCACCACCGACGCCTATGGAGGTGCTTGATGGACGTGGAAGTGGTCTAGGAGATGGTGCCAAGGTGCAAATTTTTGGTTACGGTGCCGATGAGAGGGGGAAGATGATGATTTTGTGATGTAAACTATTAAACCATGCATCAATGATCTTCATGTCCTAGTTTGTTTCAAGGTTGAATGTGTTTTTCTAGTGATAATTGTGATATGTCAAATAACAGTTTGAGGGTTTGAGGGTTGCGGCAAAGACTAGAACCCTCGAATCCTTAAAAGTTTGAGGGTTTGAGGGTTCTAGTCTTTGCCCTTGTTTTTCACCCCTCAAAAGTGACAAAAATGCCAATTCCCAACCCTTAAAATGCTTTGAAGATTTAAGGGTTTAGTGGTACTACTAGTGATGCTCTTACGGCCGCTTGCCGACCCGCAAGACATCAAACAGTCAAAAAGTAGAGAACGACGAGGCCACGGCGAAGAGTTTCAATCTATACCAATATTAAAAGAACCAGAGGGTCTAATCCAACACATATTATCCGTAGAATCCAATTATCTAACGCTTCAAAATCACGTTGTCTTTATCGGCTCATCACATCCTGAGTGGATAGTCCCGCACCCCGCCCCCATTGAAGGAACCGCTCACCCCCGATCCATCATCCACTCGCCAAAGCCGCCGCAGGCCCGCAGTCCTCTGCCGCCGCCATACCACCGCAAGCCTCCCGCCGCAGCCATACCGCTGCCGTTCTCCATTCATAGCCCTCTGTCATTGTCATACCGCCACTAACATACGTATGCCACCCTCCCGTCTCAGCCCTCCTGTCGATCGCCCTATACCGCCGCTGCTACCAGCCACCGTTCCGCAAGAGTGCTGCAGTAGCCTGCACGAGAGGCCGTCGGTGCGCCGACATCTGCGCAGTCGCTCTGAACACCAGGGCGAGAGGGGCATATCCAGCGTGAGCATTTGTAGAGCCGAACACGCCTCCACCCCTGCGTCGGCCGCCCACCCACTGCGTTGCTACTCGCCCGCACAAGCTGACCATGCTCAAGGTTGGGTTCAGATTTCATAAATTCATGTTGTTTTCATTCAGTTCATAGAACAATATACACCGAGTACTGCTCGAGCGGCCATAACAGTGTGTGAAAAGGCAACTCAAGCCTTCCATGACGCAAGCATGGATGGTTTATTCATCGGGCTATTGTATATTTTGCTGCTACCGATGAGTGTCTATCATTTTAATTAGCTTAGAGCTCCTGTGGAATATGCCGTTATGGCCAGCTGGTTGCCTCAATTTGTATGTACCCTGTATGTTTGTTTTGGTTTTTCTTGAAGTTGGGAAATGAAAAAACTAATTAATAGTTTGATGTGAAATATTGAATCGGTGGGAAGAGAATCAGGTTCAGTTAAAGCAGAAATACAACTTCCTTTTCTACATATCTCTTTTACAGTCTGCTGAAAAATGTAGAAAAAGGAACTGACCTTTTAAGGGCTGTACTTTGTGAAAGCAGTTCAGCTTTGTAAAGGAATATTTAGCTGAAGATCAATGCAAAGGTAGTGTACACATGTAATTCATGATCGGTCATATAATTACCAAGCTAACTATGTTTACTTCCCTTTTTAGATTCACATGGTCATTATCCTTAATTAAGTTGATGCGCTGAAAAGCAAGCAATCGATATTGTTTTCTGTCCATTCAGTAACCCTCCACTTATTGCATTACATCAAATGTCATTGTTGTTAATTTCATCAACAGTATAAACTTGTACCAGCAAATGGAATTTGAGGTGACTTGGGGCCTCTATAGTTCGGAGGCGATCACTATGGCACGTCCAAAAATCAGAGGCACTTTTTATAATTGCCTCTAATTGTAACTATTTGTGGCACTTTGAATAATAGTGTCTTAAAATGTGAGATTTTAGAGGTAGTTTTTAAAATGCTACTAATAGTTTAGACTTTTAAGGCACTATCGATAATGCCTCTCATGTTTTGGAAAATAGAGGCATGGTCTAGTGCCTCTATGCTAAACTATCAGTGGCACTTTGACTTATGCCTCAAAAAGATAATTTTTTAGAGACACTTTCTGTAAAATGCCACTAAAAATATATCAACTGAGGCACAATTAAAAATGTCACATTTGGTTATTATTTAGAGGCACTAAAATATGTCTTTAATAAGTGACTAATTGTGGCACTATTTGTTGTGCCTCTAATAGACAGTTTAGGCACATAGTTGGCCATCGAAGCATTTTAAAAATGAGATTAGACAGAGCGGTTGCCGACCCAGTGTGGCTAGATATGTTTAGAGATACAAAAGTTTTACACCACATTGCACCCTGCTCTGACCATTGTGCTGTTATGATAAGTATTTTGCAGGACACAAGCCCACGCAGCAGTCAACCAAGGGACCATTACGAGATCCTCTGGGAATGAGCGCCTGAGCTTACGGAGAAAATTAACCAGGCATGGGACTAGGCGGGGAGCAAGGAAGACCTAGGAGGTGTTATAAAGGGCCTCGATCATGTGATGAAAGAACTACAAAAATGGGGGCAAAGCCAAGTTCGGGATTACAACAAAAGAACTTGAGAAATCACGGAAGAAATTGGAGCTGTTATATAGTATGAACTCGGACCCAAGAGAAATAAGAAGTGTAACTGAACAGACCAACGAGTTATCAGAGCATCCCACTCGTTGGGGCGAATCCGAAATTCGGACCAAATTTTGGCCCGACAAAACTTAATTTCGGCCTTGGCGCTGAGTTTTTCACTCGCGTTCCCAGGCCGAGTTCCCACGTTCGGCTAAATTTCAGACGAGTTTGACAAATTTAGACGGATTTCATTAAAGATGGACGAATATAGGCGGATTACATCGAATTTAAACTAAAGTACTAGATAATAAAATAAAAAACATTAAAAAGGCCGCCGCCGTCGCCTTTGCCGATGCCGTCGCTACTTCTACATGCCGAAGTTGCTATAGAAGGACGTATAGACGGGATCGGCCCTGCCATCGTCTTCGCCACCATCGTCGTCGTCGTCGTCGCTCGGCGGCTGTGACGGGTGGGAGCTCCCCTGGCCGGCGTCGCCGCACCTCCACGACTGGTAGGATGGGCCGGCTTCATCGTTGTCATCGAGAACGACGAGCGACGCACACTGGTAGGCGAGAATGCGGCCAGACCAGGCCTGGCGTTCGGCCTCCTACTGCAGGCGGTGGGTGCGCCGTCGCTCCATCTCCTCCCAGCAGTCCATCCTGGACCATTGTAGGATGTCCGGCGAGGACGGATCCAACGGCGGCGGATGACATGGTTGTACCCTACGGGTGCATGACTTCAGCATACCTAGTCCAGCCCAAGGAAGGCCCACGACGGACGTACGCCGGCCTATGAGGATTTTCGGGTGGCCAAGGCCCATGACGCCTTCGGATCCTTGGAGAGCAAGACTAGCGTAGATAGGAAATTCAAAGGGGTAAAACCCTAGAACTTGTAACCGACTAGGACTATGCCCGGGACCTGCCTAAGTCTATATAAAGGCCAGGAGGGTACGACCTAGATCTCTCGACTCGTACTTTCGCATACACACCTCCACGCCAGATTGCATCTGCGCACCCTTGTAACCTTCGGTTCCACCGTAATCAAGAGCAGACAAGCAGGAGTAGGGTTTTCCCTCCGGGGGCCTGAACCTGGGTAAACCTTGTGTCCCCGTGTTGCTTGTTTGCTAACCGTTCCACAATCTCCAGCATCCCCATCTTCTCCAAAACCCAAGTCCATAACAATGGGCATTGATGAGATCAAACCTCGTCAATTGGCGCCGTCTGTGGAAATCGGGGGCGCTGATTGTGCGATCGTGACGGTCCCAACCCGATCGATCTACAACTCTGCAGCAACAGAGAGTCATCTCCTCTTCGGTGCTTTCGACTTCACCGCCCACTCGCCGGCCACCATAAAGGACTTCGAGCCCGTAGGCGACGGACTCGAAATCTTGTTCGGGAGCTTCTGCTTCCAGGTGGGGCAAACTGGCACCCTCCGCCTCCCTGAGCGGGTGCCCCTACCATCAATCAGGCCCGCTTCATGGGCCCCACACCCCGTGCTACGCACAACATCATCAGCAGATGATTCCTACGACAGCAGCAGCCGCAACTCCGATCTGTGCGATCCGCCATCGGATGCAGGGACCTACGGTTCCGGATCTGAAAGTTGCGACAGCAGCGGGCCAATCTACGAGCGCTACCAATGCGCCGCAGTCATCCAAAGCGACGTGGATCAGCAAACACCCAACCCGCCGCCTAACCCGCCAGAACGAAACGGCAGGAACAGAAGAAGCCAATCTCCCCCACCCGAAGGGGAAAACAACGGCGGCCACGTCATCCGCCTTAGCAAAGAGGGATGGACCCAGGTCCGCGAAGCTGTGGCAGGCAACATAGTACTGCCCGCAGACGCCTCGCGAGATATGCTGATGGCCTACCACCTTCTCCTAATCGAGGAGCACAAGAAGCAGGTCAAGATGCAGGAGGTGCTTGACAAACGCAAGCAAGCAGCCTCAGAGTCCAGCGCGCGATGAGCCGCGCTCTCCGCCATGGGCATCGGCTCCAGGTCGAACGCCAACCCAGGCAACAAGCACCGCTCTCGGATGGAGAACATGGATCCCAAGGAGCGCCGCGAGTTGACGCGAACTCTCCACACATCCTTCATGGAGATGGACGCCGACGGCAACGTCATCCCGAAAACGCCGCAGGCTGCGATCATGGCAGCCACTGCGTATCTCGCGGCCCACCCACCCCCCGAGGGGGACCCGAAGAGGGCCATGCATAAGTCCGCACTTACCGGACTCGGACTTGTCGGAGCTGCGCTCCACCAAGACGCTCCTGCAGAGTCGAAGAAGAAGACTCCGGCCAGGCACGACCGGAGCCCCACCCCTTCATCCGAAGAGGAAGAGGAACACGACCTTCCTCGAAGGAAGAAGAGCTCGCGTCACCATAAACGCGACTATGACGCCAGAGACGCGCTCACACAACGCAAAATCGACAAAGCACGAGCCAAGCGCGCATGCTCGTCCGAATCCGAGATGGACGAAGACGAAGGAGAACTCTGTGGAGCCCGATGCTTCAGTAGATCCGTTCGGCGAACGCGGATGCCACGCAATTTCAAGCTTCCTTCGGATACTCCGAAGTTCGACGGCACGCAAGATCCAAAATCATGGCTCAGTGACCATCTGTCATCCGTCAAGCTGCACGGCGGTAACAAAGAAACCGCCATGCAATGCCTTCAGCTGCAGCTGACAGGCGCGGCACGGATCTGGCTCAACAGCCTATCATCAGGGTCCATCCGAAGCTGGGAGGAGCTAGCTTACAGCTTCATCCGAAATTTCAAGGGCACCAGCAAGAGGCCCGCCTCAATCGAAGAGTTGTGCGCCTGCACTCAACGAACGGGCGAATCCATTCGCTCATACATACTATGCTGGTCCAACACCAAGAACTCCGCAGCACACATCTCCGAAGAGAGGGCCATCGACGCCTTCAGGGATGGCGTCAAGCGCCAAGACTTCAAGGAGGAACTTGGGCGCGTCAAGCCCAAAACACTCGACCACCTCATGGACATCGCCAACAGGTGGGCCGACGGCGAAGATTCCATTCACCGAGCACAATCGGATGAAGATGACGACTACGGCTGAAGACGGGAACGCCGTAGCAAGCGGAGATCGCGCGTCTACGACGATCGTGACGGACCCGACATGGTAGCGACTGGCTACGCCAATCGCCGCAACAACGCCAACCGCAACAGCGGAGGATACCGCGGAGGAAACTTCCGCGATGGAGGATGCCCAGCGCAGTCGTGGCAACGCCGCGACCGCGATAACGGACCCTCAGCATACGAAAAGCTTTTGGGTCCATGCACCATCCACTTCTACATCGACAAGCAGGATGGCAAAAAGAAAGCGAGCCACATGCTCAAGGACTGCCGCGAGTTCCAGAAGCTCAGCGAAAGCATGGTGCAGATGAGGCAGCAAGCTCCAATCCCTGCGTTCGGAAACGCACCCGCGCCAGGTGAGATAGCGCATGGAGCTCCTCCACCGCCACCTATAGGAGGCCCGAACCAACCGGTCGCACCAGCACAGAACAACGCTGGAAATGGGTATCCCCTGCCGAAAGGATCATTGATGATCTAGAAGGGGTGCCCTACGAATAGGGTGCAGAAGAAAATTACCCGACAGATCAATCTGGCCGTGGCAACTCCACCCGCCATCCCTGAGTACCTCAGCGGATCGGAGTCCTGCATCATGTTCACTCGTTCGGATCACCCTTGCCAGATCCCTCGCCCAGGTCATGCTGCCCTTGTGCTGGAGGCGCAGATTGGAGGTTTCGAGATGAGTCGCGTCTTCATGGACGGCGCCAGCGGCATCAACCTAATGTTCGCAAGCACTCTAGCAGCAATGCGGATCCCGCAGTGCAGCCTAGAACAATCAGACACAACGTCACGACATAGTTCCAGGGAAGGGCATATTTCCCCTGGGCAAGATATGGCTCGACGTCATCTTCGGCAAGCCGGACAACTTCCGACTGGAATGGCTCGAATTCGAAGTAGTAGACTGGCCATCACAGTACCACGCCATCCTCGGGCTGGTAGCATTTGCAAGGTTCCTGGCTGTCCCACATTATGCATACCTGCTACTCAAGATGCCAGGACCGAAGGGCGTCATCACAGTCCACGGGAGCTTCACCCGATCGGACCAATGCGACAGAGATTTCAACAGAATCTCCCAATCATTCGGTATGCAGGAAGAGCTCCTTAGGCTCCGCGAGGTGACGGACAATGGGGCACCCCCAGTCGCACGACAAAATGCACCTGACATGTCTTTCGACTCCACGGTCAACACAAAGAAGGTGCAGGTCCACCCGACGGATGCCTCCAAGACGGCGCTGATCGCCAATGACCTCAGCCCCGCATAGGAAGGCACGATCGTCGAATTCCTCCGTGAGCGCTGGGAAATCTTTGCCTGGTGTCCTGCGGACATGCCAGGGGTTCCCAGGGAATTCGCCGAGCACGCACTCAACGTCTTTCCAGACACCAAGCCCGTCAAACAGTCCATCTGAAGACTGTCCGAGCCACGCGCCGAAGCTATCGGCAAGGAAATCAACAGACTACTCGCCGCAGACTTCATCAGGGAAATCAAAGAAAGCAAGTGGCTTGCAAACACATTCATGGTCCCAAAGAAGGACACGGACATCCTACGGATGTGCGTGGATTTGACGTCGCTAAACAAGCACTGCCCAAAGGACCACTTTCCCCTTCCTCGGATCGACCAGATCATCGATTCGAATGCAGGTTGCGAGAAACTCTCCTTCCTCGACGCCTACTCAGGCTATAACCAGATTCGACTCAAGGTCGAAGACCAGGAGAAAACGGCGTTTATCACACCGTTCGGAGTATTCTGCTACAACACAATGCCTTTCGGACTAAAGAACACAGGTGCCACGTACCAGTGATGCATGCAGGCCTGCCTCAAGGACCAGATCGGTCGCAACGTCCAAGTCTATGTTGACGACATAGTCATAAAAACCAAGGAGGCAAGGACACTTATCGACGATCTCCGCGAGACGTTCGACAACCTTGACCGCTACAGGATCAAGCTAAACCCCGAAAAGTGCACCTTCGGCGTCCCATCGGGTCAGCTGCTGGGGTACTTCATCTCCCAACGAGGGATCGAGACGAACCCGTAGAAAATCAGAGCCATCATGACGATGGAGAAGCCGAAAAACCTCAAAGGCGTCCAGCAGCTCGCAGGACGAATAGCGGCGTTAAGCAGATTTATCAGCCGCATGGGTGAGAAGGCCCTACCATTCTATCAGCTGCTACGCAAATCAGATAAATTTGAGTGGACACCGGAAGCCAACGATGCATTCGAAAGCCTCAAGCGGCTTCTCTCCACCTCGCCCGTCTTGGTCACGCCAAAGGAGCGCGAGCCTCTGCTGCTGTACATAGCAGCCACACACCAAGTGGTCAGCACCGTGCTAGTGGTCGAATGACCCGAAGAAAGCAAGACCCACGGGGTCCAGCGCCCAATCTACTACCTCAGCGAGGTACTGACACCAACAAAGCAGAGGTACCCTCACTACCAGAAGCTCGCCTACGGCGTGTTCATGACAGCTCGACGGCTGAGCCATTACTTCCAGGAGCACCAGATAATGGTCGTCAACGAGGCACCCCTGAACAGCATCCTAAATAACCCAGAGGCCACAGGACGCATGGCCCTGTGGGGCATCGAGCTCTCACCCTTGGACATCATCTATGAGAAGCGACTCGCAATCAAATCTCAAGTCCTTCCGGACTTCCTGGTACATTGGATGGAGCTGCAGCTGCCAGACACCCCTGACATGTCGCAGTCGTGGACAATGCACTTCGACGGCTCCAAGCGCGAAGCTGGAGCAGGAACCGGGGTCATATTGACCTCCCCGCAGGGCGACCAGATGAAGTACATCCTACGGATGAAATTCCGAGCCTCCAACAACGAGGCCGAATACGAAGCCCTCATCCACGGCATAAGGATGGCAAAGATATGCGGCGCAACGCGCCTGGTCATCTACGGTGACTCCAACCTCGTCGTCCAGCAGACGATGAACGAGTGCGACGCACACGCCGAAAACATGATCGCGTACCGCGTGCTTTACAATGCACTTGAAGGAGAATTTGACGGCTGCGAGCTTTGGCACGTCGGAAGAGAAAGCAACGAGGAAGCCGACAGACTCGCCAACATCGGCTCCACCTGCGCAAAGGTGCCACCGGGTGTGTTCCTCGAACAGATCTGCGTACCATCCATCAAGCGGAAATTCCCCAAGGGATCACCCGAAGAAGCAGAACACTCGGGGGCTACGCTGCCCGAAGGACATGAAGGACCCGAGAAACTAGACATAGAGGTCGCCATGGTCAACCTAATGCAGGTCATGGCAGTCGAAGAAACTTGGACGCGACCATACCTCCAATTCTTGATAAACGGAGAACTGCCTGACAGCCCGACAGATGCCCGGCGCATATCTCGTCGGTCAAAAGCCTTCACCATCATCAATGGCGAGCTGTACAAGCGCAGTATTACGGGTGTACTACAAAGGTGCGTCACCATCGGTGACGGGAAAGCCATCCTCCAAGACATCCACGAGGGCATCTGCGGCCATCACGCAGGCAGCCGCTCCCTAGTCGCCAAAGCTCTACGAGCCGGATTCTACTGGCCAACGGCCATGAGCGACGCAAAGGACATAGTTCGAAGATGCAACGGGTGCCAACGGTTCGCCGACAAACCGCACGCACCCGGGTCCGAGCTCAGTCCCATACCTATAGCCTGGCCTTTTGCTCAATGGGGCCTCGACATGATCGGCAAACTGCCAAAGTCCTCGAAAGGGGGACACGTTTACCTCCTGGTCGTAGTCGACAAATTCACCAAGTGGATCGAGGCCATGCCGGTTACCAACCAGAAAGGCAAAACTGCCGTCAAGTTCTTCGAGTACATTGTCTACAGGTTCGGCGTACCGCACAGCATTATCACTGACAATGGATCGAACTTTATCTCCAAGGAGTTCCAGGACTTCTGCGAAGGCCTTGGGATCAACATCACGTATGCCTCAGTGGCACACCCGCAAACGAACAGGCAAGTGGAAAAGGCCAACGGCCTAATCGGCGCTGGCATCAAAAAGCGCCTCATGAGTCCACTCGAACGGAAAGCCGGAGCCTGGACGAAAGAGCTACCATCCGTCCTGTGGAGCCTACAGACTACGCCAAACAGCTCCACAGGCTACACACCGTTCTTCATGGTGCACGGAGCTAAGGCCGTGCTACCAGCCGAAGTACGCCACCAGGCCCCCCGGGTCGTCGCTTACAGCAAAGCCGAATCCACGGCTGCACTCGAAGACGCCGTCGACACACTCGACGAAGCAAGAGACATAGCAGCAGCTCGATCAGCGGTGTACCAGCAGAGTCTCCGCAACTACCACAGCCGCCGGCTGTGCCCAAGGTCCTTCGTCGAAGGAGACCTCGTCTTGCGACTCAAGCAAGAGAGACCGAAGAAATTCGAGTCACCATGGGAAGGACCCTACGTCATCACCGAAGTCATCCCAGGTGGCGCCTATCGCCTCAAGCACGTGGAGTCTGGAGTCGCATACTCCAATGCATGGAACATCGCGCACTTGCGACGATTCTACCCCTAGCTACCTACCCCTTTACTTTCAATAAGGCTTTTCAGCCAAGGCTATTCATCCAAACAATGTACTTCCTCCATTACGATATAAATAAAGCTAAGTGTCTCGCCCCAAACTTCCGTTCATTATTTGCAACTTTACTTTATACTACAAACGCACTCGGGGGCTCCCCCCACCTCACGATTTCATCAACCGAGGATTACGTGTGTACACCTGAGTAGCTGACAACGTCAGGCAAACGAAAAGGACACGTACCCAAACAAAGCACTGCGTGCTTACAACAAACAAATCTTTACAACAAAGGGCACAACACGCCCAGTCGAAATATACAAATTTTACATCTATCTCTTTTACAGGTACTACCTATTCTGAAGAATAACCTGAGCACGCTGCTCAAACAAATCTACGACCTGTTCGGCATACTGCCTTACAGCTGCGTAATGCAGATGCATGTCCCACTCATCACCATCCGGCCGAGGAGGTGGCCCAGCTGCCACAACAGCCAAATCGACATCAGGCCGGTGCAGCCTTACAAGAGATAAAGCAGCCTTCACTCCTGCGACGAGCTGTTGCCGCACCAACTCCTTGACATTGCTCACGCTCTGAAACTTCGACAGAAGACCCACAAGGCTCGTCGGTACGGCATCCAAAGGAAACATGACGTGCAACACCGAGGCAAGCGACATCTGCACTTGGCGAAGCACCCGCGAAACCTGGTGCACACGATCCTGCACCATCGCCAGAGCCATGGCACGGTCACGATCCATCCAGAAGAAGCCACTGGCCTCCATGTCCTGCTGAGTCAAGCAATTGACCCGAACGGCGACACGTTCTTTCTCTTCCCTTGGAGCAAGGTTAGCACCTGCGACAATTGTACAAAATAAAGGGCAAGGTCAGCAGGCTCATCCGAAGAACCGAGCTACAGCTCGAAACAAAGAACAACTTACATTGAAGCTGCTCAGATAACCGAAGCAGTTCCGCCATCAAGTACTCCTCTCTGGCTGCACCACGATCCGCCTTGGACTTCCAAACATCGGCGTGACCACGCAACCCAAGCAACTCCCTCTCAAGACTACGAACACGGTCCCGAAGAAAGGCGAGTTGCAAAGGATCATCCAAAGATGGCCGCAGCTGCGCTGCAGGCGAGGTGTCAACAGGGTCAGCACCCGAACGAACCTAGAGCAGCAGAAAAAGAAAAGGACACAAACATTCAGACAATGATAGAGCACAACTCAGAAGAATTCATTAAGCATATAAGGCCACTACGTGGCACAAGGACTGTGTTCTTCAAGATATTTACAGCAAAAAGCAGACTACAAACTATCCTACATATACAACGCCTAAGACGTGTCACCCTGAGTCGCCTCGGAGCCGGATTGCCTAGCCTTGGCCTCCCCTTGCTGCCGCAGCGCATACTCAGACAGCAAATCAATGAGCTTCGGCCCATATCGCTTGCAGCAAGCAGAGTAGGCATCAAAGGCTACCTCGGATCCGTCTGCGGTCGTCGGCATCCAGGAGGTGATCTGGGGCAGGTCCAGTTCCGCTCCAGCCGCCAAAGCCATCGCCAGCCCGACGGACGCGCCGATGCCCTTCTGCTTGCGCTTGTACGCCGCAGGCGCTTCGGCTGACAAAGCCTCCGCCAGAGCCTCCACATCATCGAGGGCCGCGCCCTTAGGGACAAGCTCCTTGTAGAAGCGGCCAAGGAACTCCTTCGCCTTGGCAAGGGAGCTGACGACGGTGCTGCAACGATCCTCGACCGCTGCAGTAGCATCATCTAGAGCACTCCCGTGCTCCAGAGCGCCTCGGTCAAACTCGATGCCTGCGGCATCTGAGACAAAAAAAGGGGACATGACGAGAAGCAAAGCAGAAGAAGACAAGAAAACAAGAAGAAAGAAGCACAAATACAACACTCACCCGAAACAGCCTTGGCAGCAGCCATGAGCTTGCCTGCCACCTCTCTCTCGCGAGCAGCCGCAACAGTGGCCAGCTGCTCCTCACGGTCCGCGGCCTCCTGCTGCAGACGCTCTTAGCTTCGACTGCCTTGGTCAGCTCCAGCTCGAGGCGTTCCTTCGCACCAACGGCGACCTCGGCTTTCTTCTCTGATTGACCAAGGCTCTTCTTGAGAGCGTCGACCTCACGGAGAGAAGTATTATGCTCCTCTGCATTCAAAACAAGCAAACGTCAGAGAACAGGACCGGAATAAATGAAAGAAGCACCAAAAACAAACAGGTACCTTGAAGCTGTCGGAGGTTAGCCTCTAGCACCAGGCGCTCCTGCACCAGCCGCTTGGCCTCCTCCACAAAAGGCTGCAGAAAAAGAAACACCAGTAAGAAAAAGGACTTGGGGGCTGTGCCCAACATTAAGGAATGAAGGCAAAACTCGAACACGAAGACACTCGGGGGCTTCCCCCCAAAGATTTGAAAAAAGAACAAGACACAAAATTTTTCAGACACCCGGGGGCTCCCCCCGTGTTACGAAGCAGAGGTACTTACATGCTCTGATGGCGACTCCGAGGGCCTGCTGGCGAAATTCTGAGGCGCAACCACCTGCACCTCCTGCAGAGGAGGATTCGGAGAGGCACCCCCTGACGTTGCCACCGTTTGAGGAGGAGGAGACGCAACTTTCGACTCCCCCATCATCTCCCGAGCACCATCGCTGGAGGAGTCGTGGGAGGAATGCCTACATACGAAGCAATCAGCAGAAGTGCAAAATCAAGAAGGAAAAAGGACAGCAGTAAGACAAGAAACTTACGAGTCCAGCGAGCTCAGGTCAAAGACTGGAGGAGTCCTTCGGGCTCTCTTCTCCACCTTCTTCTCTTCCTTCTTCTCTTCCTTCTTTTCTTCTTTCTTCCGCTTCGCTGGCGGGTGTGGCGTTACAGCCCGCACAGGAATGGCAGGAATGGGAGAGGAAGAGCCTCCATGCCCGTCACTATGACGCTCAAGGCCCAGAGGGTTTCTGGGAGTCGGAGGAGTCGAGGCATCCAAAGACTCGCTGGAGCTCCGTGATCGTTTGCGCGTATGGTCCTCACTCGACTCGTCGGCATCTTCCGCCGGAGATCGCGCCGACGGCAGCTCGGACACGGAATCCACCACATCATTATCCGGGGCATTCGGATATTTTTCAGGCAATGGCGGTACCATGCCTGGCACCTTGAAGCTCTGAAAAACCAAAAGGGACTTTGTTAGCAAACAAAGGAAAATAAATACGCAGTCGACAACAAGCGCTACGCGCACAAATCTACACCTGTGGAACATCCAATGCCGAAGAAAACGGCGGAGTTAGCGACTTCCCCGGGATTTCCTCTCCAGCCTTGAACTTCAGCAGCGAGCGAAGGGTCCTGTCAAGATCCCCCTCGGAGATTTTCTCAGCCGAAACCCTCGTCGGATCACGGCGCCCAGAATAAAGAAACATCGGGTGCGCCCTCGCCTGGAGAGGCTGCACCTGACGCTCGAGAAACGTCCGGATGATGTCCACGCCGTTCACTTCCTTCTCCGGAATCAACTGGAGATCCTCCACCCGACGGTAAAGGGCCTCTATCTCCTTTGTCTCGCCATCCAAGATCTGGTTTTTCCAGGATCTTTTTGGCTCGATTATCTGGGAGGGGTCGAAAGGAGCAAGACCAAAATGCTGCCTAGCAACTGTAGAGTCGCGAATGTAAAACCACCGCCTCCTCCAGTACTGGACAGATTCGGACATAGAGAAAGAAAAGAAGAGAATATTGGCTTTGAGGGAGATGATGCAACCCCCAATGGGATACACACCATCCGAACCGGATTGCCTCTTCACGGAATAGAGTTTCTGGAATAGGCCAAAATGCGGCTCGATGCCGAGCCAGCACTCACAAAAAGTGATGAAACAAGCAATGTGAAGAAGAGAATTGGGCGAAAGATGATGCAGCTGGATGCCATAGAGAAAGAGCAGCCCACGAAGGAAGTCATGGACTGGGAAGGAAAACCCACGCATAACGAAGGCAAGAAACATAATCCGATACCCAGCAGGGGGATGGGGGATACCTTGTTGCCGGGGAGTCTGACGGCCTCCCTATCTTGCGGGATCAAACCCCGCTCGTGAAGCTTGCGGAGATCACTCTCCCGCGTCTCTGATCGCCGCCAACCACCATCGGTGACACGGGTAGCGGTGGCGCCTTTCTTTCCTCCGGCGGCGCTGGTACCAACTGCAGATGATGATTTCTTCAGTTTCCCAATCGCGCTACGGCGGCGCCGGCGGTGAAAGCGCAGACGGGAAGATGGAAATGTGGAAGGAAATCCCAGCGCGCAGCAAGAATCGCTAGAGCACAAGGAGGCAGTGAAAACAATAACTGATGCGGTGAAAACAAATTGCAGCTTTCCCCAAAGATTATAACGACGAAGACGACGCATGACAGCCGTCCATCCAGAAGACCTAACGCCAACGGCAGATCTGACCATACACGTGTCAGCATCACAACGAACCGTCGTTACCACGCCGTCCACTGCGCGCGGAAATCGAGGCGACGCTGTAATTATCTCCACGCCGCGCGTGACCGGTCAATTCAAGGTCAGCAAGTGGGACCCACGTTTGTCCAGTCAAGTCATCTCTGACGTAGCAGACGCTTGAGGTCATTGATCGTCAGCACTGATGTCATCAAAAGCTATACTAGCACCAACTATAATTTCTTCGGCTCCACAGCTAAGAGTACTCACTCGAATCTTCGATTCGACTAAATACTTGGGGGCTACTCCTATCAGGAGAGCTGACCGCGCACCCGAAAGACGAATAAAGACAAAATATTTCTTCGAGTCCTACGTCGAGTCTACGACTCCACTACGGACTCGGGGGCTACTCCCATAGGGAGGATGGATTTAAGCATCCGAAAATTTATGTGTCCTATGGACTTAGAAATAAACAAGTGCTTGAATAAAAGTCTCCGCCCGAGTCTACGACTCGAACAGACACTCGGAGGCTACTCCCATAGGGAGCGCTGGTCGCGCACCCTATGAATTCTTCGACTGCGATCTTTCAGATCAAACACGCAAAACTTTTTCGGCAACTTTGCCTCAGTAGAATGCTAAGTGAGCAATGTTTCTCCTTGGCCACCCGAAACACCTCCGCGGTGACAAATGTTCGGATGCTGTGTCTGCGACGCAAAGATAAGACCTACATATATCATCTGGTGGCCTGGCAACGCATCTGACTGTGCTCTGCTAGTATGAATTCGTGCCAGCAGGTGCGATAAAAAATCCCGACGGACGCGTTGGGTACATCAATTAAATTCACTGGAATTCAACTCCTGTAAGTCCTCCGCGGCCTGAGTCGAATTACGCCAGCATATGTTCCAGTTTCGAGTTGAGGGACTCGAACCTGAGGAAGATCGTGTCGTTTCGTCCTAAGACAGTTAACTGACCCTGATCCGTCGGATGAGTCAGGCACACGCATCAACAATCCCTACACACATATACCATTAATACATAGTTGCACCCGAAGGATGGAAGAGTCCTCAGCCGAATCTACGATTCGACTGGTCACTCGGGGGCTACTGACATGGTTGTACCTACAGGTGCATGACTTCAGCATACCTAGTTCAGCCCAAGGAAGGCCCACGGCGGACGTACGCCGGCCTATGAGGATTTTCGGGTGGCCAAGGCCCATGACGCCTTCGGATCCTTGGAGAGCAAGACTAGCGTAGATAGGAAATTCAAAGGGGTAAAACCCTAGAACTTGTAACCGACTAGGACTATGCCCGGGACCTGCCTAAGTCTATATAAAGGCCAGGAGGGTACGACCTAGATCTCTCGACTCGTACTTTCGCATACACACCTCCACGCCAGATTGCATCTGCGCACCCCTGTAACCTTCGGTTCCGCCGTAATCAAGAGCAGACAAGCAGGAGTAGGGTTTTCCCTCCGGGGGCCTGAACCTGGGTAAACCTTGTGTCCCCGTGTTGCTTGTTTGCTAACCGTTCCACGATCTCCAGCATCCCCATCTTTTCCAAAACCCAAGTCCATAACAATGGGCATTGATGAGATCAAACCTCGTCAGCGGAGGCGCCGCCTCCCGGAGGGACTTCTCCATCGCCATCTTCACGGCGAACGCCTCCTCGTCGACCGGCATCGGCTAGTCCCGCGGCTTCAGCTTGGGCGTGCGAAGGCGGAGACAGTCGGTGGGCGACGTTGGAGCGCGCTCCTTGTTGATGACGGTGCCGCGCGACATGGTCTTCGGCGGCGAACGGACCGGCGTCTCTGGCTCCCGCTTAACGGGCCGGAGAGATGGCAAAGCCACCGACGCGGAGCCCGACGAGTGGGAGGCCGAAGCGGAGGATGAAGAGCTCAGGCTGGCCATCCTCCTCGGGAGCCAGTTGGCCGGAGGGCGCCGCCCCGACCTGGCCGCCGGCGTGGGGTTGTGGGGGAAAGCGAGGCGAGGCTCATTAAGCGGGAGCCGAGGAGCTCAGGCTGGACATCCTCCTCGGCGCCCGGGAGTGTGCCAAAAGCAGCGGCGCCCAGCCGCGTTATTCCTCTTCGACGATGAGCCCAGCGGCCCCTCGTGGCGGGTGAGCGCCTGCTGCCTTCGCTCAGCGAGATGCTGCTCCCAGAAGACGCGGTTGCCAGGATCCTCGGCGAGGTCCGGGTCGTCCATGGCAGCGATGGCCGCCGCTATCTCGTCGTCGAGCTCCTCGGGCTTCGGTTCTGGCGGGATAGGGATCCCACCGGCACTGAGCTTCCAGCCGGTTGGGAGGCGGATGTCCGACGGCACCATGTAGCCCGCCTCGTACAACATGCGCGTCTCCCAAGGCTGGAGGGTGCGGCGGCCGAAGCCATTCGCCACCGCCGGGTCGCCGGGTAGGTGTGCGGAGCTTGATGTTGGCGTTGTATCAATGTGAAAGCTCTTTGTCGGAAAACCCCAAGAGCAAGGTGTGATGCAGCACAACAGCGAGTTCAGGGCGCTGAATACGCGAGTCTCCGCTTCGCGGGCGGCGGCGTCGAAGTACATTATTTGAAATAGTAAACATGGGTAGTGATTTATTGTCACACCTTGTGCCTTTTAGTTCCATATTTATTTAAACACAGGTATTGAGTTCAAAAGAAACTTCATGTGGAATACGTTGCGAAATACGACAATTTCTCCATTGTTTTCTTCTTAATTTTTTTTGAACTTCAGACCCTAATCACTTCCAAACAAGGTTTTTCTCTGTTTTTGTTTTTGAGAACTCGTTTTTTATCTTTTTTTAGATGGATTTTTTCTCTGTTAATTAAAGAAAGAAATACAAATCGTGATGTACGCCCATCGCATACGGGAGCCCATCGTTCCATGAAATTCGACATGGAGGCCCGTCTCTACATGCTACTATCTCTGTACCGAGCTCGATCCCGTTTCATCCTCAACGGAAGTTTCTCCGCTTGCCGCTGGCGCCTCCGAAGCTCCGTCGTCTCCGTCGACATGCTCCGCCTCCGAAGCTGCATCGCTGCCCGTCTCCTCTCTTCTACCTCCGCCGCTCCCATCTTCCCAGCCCACCGCCTCCTCTCCGGGGCCGCGACCGCGCCCGTTTCCCCAAGCCCTAGCTTCGCCATCCAGGACTACCTCGTCGAGCCCTGCGGCCTCACCCGATCCCAGGCTCTCAAGGCCTCCATCAAGCTCTCCCACCTCAAGCCCCCCACCAAGCCCGACGCAGTCCTCGCCTTCCTCGCCGGCCTCGGCCTCCCCAGAGCCGACATCGCTGCCGTGGTCCTCGCCTTCCTCCTCCAGCTCTACCGCCTCGGGAAGCCGGTGCGTTCTCTCTTTGTTTCCACCCCGATTTTCCCACTTGCGCCTCTAATAAAGCTCGCCTGTTCGACGGTAGCTGCGTTGACGCTTGCAACTGTTAGGTTGATCTCCCGTTTGGGCCCAACGGCCCGAATAAACCCTTAGTCTCGCATCCTGATCGGGGGCGCCCAACGTCACAATTGTTGGTGGGCCCTCGTCACGCAGCGCAATAAATAGAAGGTGGGGGCCGGGGGGCACGAACGCTAAGGTTCGTTGTGCCCACTTACCCCACCGAAAACCCCAAACCCTAGCCACCGATCGGCTTGCGCGGTAGCGCCAGGTATCACCCCTGACCGCCGCCACCACTATGACGAGCTCGATGGCGACCTCATCGTCGACCCCGAAGGCCGATGGTAAGGTTCCATCTCTCATATCCCCCTAGATCTACGACTAGAGGTCCTAGCAGAACTAACAATGGTATCAGAGCCTACTAGTATTGGTGGATCTAGTCGAGGTAGTAGAAATCCAAAAGTAAAGAAAGAAGTAATGGGGCTAGGGTTTTTCCAGATGTGCCGCCGCGAGGCCGCGCCGTTCCTCTCGATCCCGACGCATCGGCAAGCCGAGGTCGGGAAGAAGAACATGATCCCATCTGGGATAAAGAAATGAAAAACCCCAAGCCCGGATCCTTTTCCTCGGATCTAGAATCGATCTCAAGATCAAAAGAAACTGAAGAAAACCCTAGACCCCATACTGCCCCTAGTTCCTTCCTCCCAAGTTCCTCCCAATTCAAAGAAGAAAGAAACCAAACAAACAAAAAAAAGGAAAGGGGGAGGTCTCCAGATCCTCCACCCCATCTCAGAAAAGCCACACTGGCCACTGCCGGGAAGGGCACCGCCACTGCACCGCCTGACGGCAGTGCGCCCACCCTCGGGTGGACGCACAGCCGACAAGGGGGGCAGGGGCCGCCGCCGCTCGCCATCGTCTCCGCACTGTTGTTTCACGGGATGGAGATGGTGGAAGGGCTAGCAGAGAGAGGTGGGAAAGAAGAGAGGGAGGGGCTCACTGTCGGCGCTGCGCCGGGCGGCGCGACCGCCTCACCTCGCTCGCGCGAGAGCACCGCTAGAGAGCGCCGCTCGCGGGACAGAAAGTGGCGAGTGGGCGAATGGTTCTGGGGGCTAGGGTTAGGGTTCACAGGTCGCCTTTTATTCGGCCAAGGACCACGGGCAGCCGTTGGATCCATCAGACGGCTCAGATCGGCCAGGGCGGGCGGCGGCCAGGCCGCGCCAGGCCGGGCTGAAGGGCCAGCTGGGCCGCGGCCAGGTCACGCGAGCGGCGTCGTCCCATAGGCCGCTGGCAGACCGGGAAAAGCCTCAGGGGGCTCTGGGAGCGTAGGCGACGCCAAAGCAGAGAGCGCTCAGCACGCAGCAGAGCGCGCGGGTCACTGGCTGGCGGCTGGGCCGCCGCTGGGCCACTTAGAGCCACCCAGTTTTGTCCTTTATTTATTTTCAGAAGCTGTTTTTACTGTTTTTTAATAGTTTTTTCAACCTTTTTTCTATAGCAAATTTTCTAACGAAATTTTGTGTAGAAAAATAGTGAAGTAACAGTAAAAACTATGTAAAGAAGTAAAGTTGATGTTTTTTGTCCATGTTATTCCGCTGCAAGAATTAATTGCTTAAATGCAATGAAGAGAGATTTAATTTTTAATAGTGATTATTTTATTGGATAACCAACGTCGTTAGTAAAATTTTCACTATGAATAGTAAGTTTTATCCATATTAGTTATATTTCTGCCCAACGGTGATGTAGTGTTAATATGGAGAAGTTTCATGTTTTAATTTGACCAACGTTGAATTAACTCGTTTTGATGATATTTTGCTTTCAGGCAATCCTATGAGTTTCATCTCGGCCATTGAGCCCCTCAACGGAGGGAACTATGGCTCATGGCGAGAGAAGGTAGAGATGGGGCTTGCTCTGCTTGACCTCGACTTGGCACTGATTGAAGCTTGTCCTAAATAACCTGTCGACCCCGTCAGGGGCGAAAAAGAAAGTGAAGAGGACTTTAAGAAAAGGGTCAGTGACCATGCACCGATAAGAATGAAGTACGACCTTGAGCGTGCAAAGTGGGACTCTTCCAATAGGAAGTGCCTAATGGTGATTAAGAGCTCCATCATGAAAGCTATAAGGGGAGCAATCCCAGAGTGCACCACAGCCAGTGAGTACCTGAAAAAGGTAGAGAGTCAGTTTACTGGGTCCTCCAAGGCCTATGCAAGCTCACTCATCAAGAAACTTGTTACTACAAGATACACTGGTGGTGGTGTTAGGGACCACATCTCGCGAATGAGCAACATGTCTTCCAAGCTTAAGCCTATGGGCATGGAGCTTCCAGATGAGTTCATCATTCATCTTATCTTTGCCTCACTGCCAAACCAGTTTGAAGCTTTTGCTGTGAACTACAATGCACAGCCAGAAAAGTGGGGCATCGAGAAGATGATGGCCATGTGCGTCCAGGAAGAAGAGAGGCTGAAGGGGCAGTCCGGTGATTCTGTGAACTACCTGAGCCCAACCAAGAAGAGGAACTTTCAGGGTTCCAAGACCCAAGGGAAACCTCAGGGGCATCCCTCTTCTTCTAGGCCACATGGAAAGGCTCCTGAACACCAGGCACATGAAGTGGACAAGGACACCTGCAAGTGGTGCAAGCAGAAGGGCCACTATATGAGTGACTGTGTGGCTTTCTTGAAGTATCTGTGCAAGAATGGTGAGGATTTGATTACTTTTGTTGATGAATCCTTATTTTTAAGCTATGGAAAATCTACTTGGTGGATTGACTCAGGTGCGACTGTTCATATTGCCAATTCATTACAGGGATTCCGTATGAGAAGGACCCTGCAAAGAGGAGAAAGAAGTATTAAAGTAGCAAACGACGTTCAAGCTGAAGTCAAAGCCATTGGAGATCTTCCTTTAGAGTTGTCGAATGGCTTTGTACTTTTATTAGTAGATGTGCTTTATGTATCCTCTTTGCATCGAAACTTGATAAGTGTGTTGCGCTTAGACGATTGTGGTTTTGCTTGCCATTTTGGCGATGGTCAATGTAAAATCAAGTTTAATAATCAGATTGTTGGTCTTGCCTTCAGACAAGACAAGCTTTATTTATTATCACTTTGTGAGAATGTGAATGAAATAAGCGCTGAGAATGAGAATGCCTCCTCATCCCTGAATGGAAAGAGTAAGAGGAAAAGAATTGATGAAGTCTCATCGAAATTATGGCACTGTCGTTTAGGCCATATTTCGAGGGGGAGAATAGAACGCTTAGTAAAAGAATCAATTCTTCCACCTCTAGAATTTTCAAATTTAGAGCAATGCATCGATTGCAGTAAAGGAAAGTTTGTAAAGAACATTAAGAAAGGCGCCAAAACAAGCTCAGGAGTATTAGAAATAATTCATATGGATATATGCGGTCCATTTCCTGTGACATCTGTGGATGGCTTTGAATATTTCATAACATTCACACGGATGACTATTCGCGTTATGGTTACATTTATCCTATTAAAGAACGTTCAGAAGCACTAGATAAATTCAAGATATTTAAGCTGAAGTTGAAAATCAGCATAGTTTAAAGATTAAAGTAGTAAGGTTCGACCGTGGAGGCGAGACCCTTAGAAGGTCTCAAAGAACTAGAAAGCCAGCTATTCCTAATGATTTTGAGATCTATGTTAGTGAAGAAGTTCAAATGGAGGGTGATCCCACCACATTTGAAGAAGCCATTAAAAGTTCTCAGTCATCGAAGTGGCTTGAAGCCATGGAAGATGAAATGAGATCCATGAGTAGCAACAAAGTCTGAGATTTAGAAGAAATTCCTAAAGAAGCCAAAACGGTAGGCTGTAAATGGGTCTACAAAACAAAATATGACTCTAGAGGGAATATTGAAAGATATAAAGCACGACTTGTTGCTAAGGGCTTCATCCCAAGAGAAGGAATAGATTATAATGAGACATTTTCTTCAGTCTCAAGTAAGGATTCTTTTATAATCATAATGGCTTTAGTGGCACACTACAATTTAGAATTGCATCAGATGGATGTAAAGACAACATTCCTAAATGGAGACTTGGAAGAAAATGTTTACATGGCACAGTCCAAGGGTTTTGTTGTGGAAGAAAAATAGCGTATGAGATGTCGTCTGAGAAAGTCCATTTATGGATTAAAACAGGCCTCCAGGTAATGGTACTTAAAGCTCCATGAAACAATAAGAAAGTTTGGGTTTGATGAGAATGAGGAGGACAATTGCGTATATGCAAAGTTCAAGAATGGGAAATTCATTTTCCTTATCCTGTATGTGGATGACATTCTACTCTCTAGTAGTGATGTTAGTCTACTATTGGAGACGAAGAAGCTCTTGTCCTCGAACTTTGATATGAAATATCTTGGTGAAGCTTCATTCGTTCTAGGAATTGAAATTCACCGAGATAGACAAAAGGGGTTTTTAGGGTTATCGCAGAAGGCATACTTAGAGAAGATTCTGAAGAAGTATAGTATGCATGCGAGTAATCCTACGCCTGCTCCTATAGTCAATGGCGATGGATTTGGGAACTTTCAGTGTCCTAGGAACCAATATGAGATCAATCAAATGAAAGCGGTGCCATATGCTTCTGCTGTCGGAAGCTTGATGTATGCTCAAGTGTGTACACGCCCTGACTTAGCTTTGTTACCGGGGTACTTGGCAGATTCCAAAGTAATCCAGGGATAGATCACTGGAAAATGGTGAAGAAGGCATTGCGTTATGCAAAAAGAACAAAAGGCCTCATGCTAACATACAGAAGAACTGATTCCCTCGAGATAGAAGGGTATTTAGATGCTGACTATGCGGGAGATGTAGATGAAAGAAAATCCACGTCAGGATATGTGTTTACTCTCGCAGGTGGAGCTATACGTGGAAAAGCTCCAAGCAAACCATCACGGCATCGTCCACGATGGTAGCTGAGTATGTAGCATGTTATGAGGCCATAGGGCAGGCAAACTGGTTAAAGAAGTTTATACCCGGGTTGAAAGTGGTAGACAACATTCAAAGACCACTCAAGATGTACTGCGACAATGAGCCAGCAGTATTCTATGCTCACAACAATAAGTCAAGTGTTGCTGCCAAACATAACATTAAGTTTTATGCTGTGAAAGAAAGAATCCAGGATCATACCATAAGTTTAGAGCATATAAGTATAAAAGAAATGCTCGCGGATCCGCTCACAAAAGGCTTACCACCCAGTGTGTTCAGAGAACACTTAGCCGGCATGGGTTTAAGGGAAAGCCTATGATACCTGGATATTAAGGGCCTAGTACAAGAATCTGTTTCAAAATAGAGAAGTGTATAGTGGCTGTTGAATCAATGGTGCGTAACTGACCATTATGACGAGACATGCTCTATATGTTGATCTGTGATGAAATAGGTACCAAAGTATAAGTTTAAAGTATAAGTTAAGTGAAAGATGAGATCAAGGGGGATAATGTTAGGTTGATCTCCCGTTTGGGTCCAACGGCCCGAACAAACTCTTAGTCTCGCGCCCTGATCGGGGGCGCCCAACGTCACAATTGTTGGTGGGCCCCCGTCGCGCAACGCAATAAATAGAGATGGGGACCGAGGGCACGAACGTCAAGGTTCGTTGTGCCCACTCACCCCACCGAAAACCCCAAACCCTAGCCACCGATCGGCTTGCGCTGTAGCGGCGGGTATCACCCCTGACCGCCGCCACCACTCCGACGAGCTTGATGGCAACCTCATCGTCGACCCCGAAGGCCGATGGTAAAGTTCCCTCTCTCATATCCCCCTAGATCTACCACTAGAGGTCCTAGCAGAACTAACAACAACTGCTTCAGGTATCAGATACAAAATTACAGACGAACTCCTTGTTTGCAACTGGTACACATCTGTGCTATTACATTACAACTGCACCTTATACAAGCTTAGTGGAAGCAAGAGCAATGGGATTCTGTGTAGTGGACTTCTGACAGGATATAACTTCCTGATGCTGTAGCACCCTTTTATCTTCTCATATCTGCCACAATGTGTACAGGTTGTGGACACCAGAGGAATTGTCGGCATACAACGGAACGGATGAGGCATTGCCCATACTACTTGAGATTTTGGGGTATTTGCAATTCTTTCTCTCCTTTTATTTCTGTTGATAGATACATCCAAATTGGAGTCAACTAATATGGGTCGGAGGGAGTACTATTATAGCAGCTGGGACCTTTCAATCTGCCTATCATTCACATACTATGAAAACTGAGTTTGTTTTAGTAGAATAGAGGTTCAGTTTAATCACTTGTAAATTGTGATACACTTTGCTTAAGTTGTATGCATTGTATATTGTCCAACTCCAACTTCGGACTGTGAATGAGCTTATTTGTCCCTTTCGTTTGATAATTCAGCTCGGTGTTTGACGTCATAAAAGGAAGGTCACATTATGGCCCCGGAGGAGGTTATCATCACTTTTCTGGCAGGTTACCATCTACACTTCTATTTTGTTCTGGATTGTGCCGTCTCTTCTATTTTTTTTACAGATTCACTGTATTCCCGTGTTATGTTGTGTTACCTCGTTGCAATCATTTATGCACAGTTTCCAAATTTCTTTAGGAGTATGGGCAGTTTCCAAGATATTGTAATGAGCGTGAAACAACTACTGGTTTTTGGGATCAACAGTTTCCATTAGGAGTACGGGCAGTCTTAGCCTAGCTGATACAGTAGTAATTTTAACTTTTGGGGTACAAAAAGACAGACAAGAACATATGCAATCTATCTCAAAAAAAGAGAGGAACATATGCAATCTTAGCCCAGTCTATGATAATTTTGAATTTTAACAATTTTTAAAGAGTTTAACTCATTTTCCTTGCTGTTCTTTACATGCTGATATTGAAACAGTGTTTCCTTAACAGGGACGCATCACGAGCATTTGTTTCTAGAAATTTTATAGGTAAGATTTTTTAGCTTATTGCTAGTCAATTGCATTTAGTAAATCCAGTAGGTGATCATGAGATGTTGGCTGTAAATCCAGTAGGTGATCATGAGATGTTTGAGGGCCTCCTTGAACGTCATAAAATTTACAGTATAGACAATCTTAACTGCAAACATCATAAAATAAAATCTATTTTTTGTTTTGTTACTGCTAGCTAAGCATTAATAGATCATCCAACTACATAAGGGAAATGGGTATATCATAGACTTATAGGTGATGATGATGGAGCAACGTATCATTGAGAAGCACTTCTATATTGGGACCAAACTAGCAGTATTTGGGGGAGCAATAGTTTCTTTTGTGCGTGTTGATCCGCTATACACTTGTACAAACCCTTCATACTCTTGGTCAGGGACCTATACTCTATATACACGTGTTATTGACCGGCAAAAGTTGTTATTTGGTATTACATAGTAATTATATTTTGTTTTACTGTTCCTAGTTTTTACTATCATGTAAGCTCGTGTCTACTCGCAAAAAAAACATGTAAGCTCATATTCATAAACCATGACACCTTCTCATGTGGAACCAAAACCTTTCGCGCTCTAAAACATCTGTATACATTATTAACCTTTTCATGTTACTTTTGCTCCTAACCTTGGTTGATATTTGTATTCCTCTTTACTCCTAATTATGTTTCTAGGCAAGTAGTTCAGTTTTGTTGTTCGTATGACGTCATCGCCCAAGGTTGGATTTTTCTCCAAATCGCTGCCGGCGACCAGGAGATGGCGGGCAAGGGGACCAGCAACTTCTCCACGTTGCCTCCGGCTACCTCTTACGCGACGAGCTCACATCCATCAGCCCGCAGGTGAGGATCTCTGTTTCCTGTCCTAAATTAGGTTGTACTTTGTTGATTCAGATGACCCGCCTCCAGTTCTCAAAGATTTACTTGTTTCAGTTCTCGGGGCATTAGCAAGATGGCTGCTATTCTTAGCCACCCAACCAGGTAACCACCCAACCAACAATCATTCATTCATACCCACAAAAAGAAAATCATTCATTATTCGCGCATTAGCCTGTTATTTTATCCATTAGCCGCGGCCGGAGTTAGGTAATAAGATGGATTTATTAAGATATACACATGTCTCCATCATGCATAGAGGCCAGGGTGATATGAGAGCTTCTGAACATAGATCAGAGAATTCATATGTAGTGTTTGTACCTCTGAAAGCACTCTGTGGCTAATTAATCACTTTATTTATGTATGTACTCCTAAATCCTAACAGTCAAGTGATTGCTACTGACATACATTTCTTTCTATATTTTGGAGTAGTGCTCTAGCATAAACTGGTGCATTTTGTTTTACTTGGAGTATTGCTCAGCATAAACTGGTGCCTACAGTATTACTCCAGCACATGTACTTGGAGTATCTGAATTTATGCTCACTAATATCTGAATTTATCCTACAGTTGGAGTATCTAGATTTATCCTACAGTAGTGTTCACTTTCAACTGAAACTTGGAGTATTTGAATGTATTCTACAATAGTGTTCACATTCAGTTGAAACTTGGAGTATCTGACTTTATCCTATAGTAGGTGTACATGTACTTGGAGTATCTAAATTTATCCTACATGTACGTATCTGAATTTATCCTAGTGGGAGCTTGATGTAATGCTTTTGTTTCACCCTACAGGGAGCTTTTGAAAACAAATTCATGATCCATAATTTGGAAACAAACTTAATGTACATGCGTTTTCTTCAGGTGGACTGCTATTAAGGTTTGGGACATATTGCTCTGTTCTTCTCTTCTGTTCTTTGTTCAGATTGAGCTCCTAGCCACGTCTCTCTACATTGTGCATCATGGTAAGCCGGCTGTGGCTCTTGTTCAGCAGCAGCGGTGATCGCGGGAGCTTTCCCTTGCGAGCAGCAGCAGCGATCGGAGGACTGGGATCACGCCGGTTAGGTCGTCCGAGATGTCGCAGAAGTGCTGAGGCTGTTCTGCACGAGCCCGGGCACCTTGAAGCTGGCGCACACGCTAATATCAACGGGGATCCCAATGGTGAGGTAGTTGAGCCATGCAGGGACGACGCGGAAGTGTTCGAGCGCGACGCAGGCGTGGCCCACAGTGGCAAAGTGGCTGTTGAGAATGAGTTGCTAGCAAGGGAGGCATCGTCGGGGCAACGAGGGAGTCACCGTCAGGGCCAAGATCGCGCACGAGGCCCGAGCAGCCTGGGCTGCCCTGCAGCCAGAGGAGCAGCGGTGTGCGGATATGTGCACTGACGGGGTCACCTAGTAGAGGGAGGAGTTGTTGGACGGAGCCCAACAACTCCTAAGAAATTCTAAAAATTCTAATAAATTCAAACGTAAGTATAGCTACTTAGAATCAAATTAATTATCGGTTGCAATATGAATAGTGGTTGCCTACTTGCTTTATTTTGTCTACTTGCTTGATAAACATTCAGATCCATGTATACTCAAGATTCTGAACAATGGGTTCATTGCTGGCATCTTGGCTTGACAGACTTAATATCATGTCCTTATAGTTCAGTTGGCTGTCAGCTGTACATGACACACCAAGGCACAAACAGGTTAGTTCTTGAACATACATGATACTGTCTAAGTGAGCTTTATTTTTGTTTCAGAAATTTTCATATGGTAAATTGTATCAACCTATCTAAACTCACTGTTATTTTGATCTATTTCTGACTTAGAGGAATATCATTCAGTTGATTTACAAACAGTATGAACCTGACGTATGCTACTTATGCATACTTATTTGAATCTGGGGCATATTATTTTTCTCCATGTTAGTTTTTTCTGCAATGAGTTTTATAAGTGAAGGCCAGCTTTGAATGCCATACTGTTAGTAGATGTGACATGCCTTTCTTGCCCTATCATCACCATTACATATTTTTTCGATGAAATAACATTGTTTTCTTCCATTAATATTTTTGGTACTTTTATCTTCAGGTATTTACATGACAGTAAACTGTTCTATTCACAAGGTTCAGCTGCATAGTTTAGGTATCTCATAGCAAGAAGATAAGTTCACAGGCTTAAGGCACAAAGAGGGAAACTAAATTTGGATTTGTTGTCATTGTAATTGTGTTAACATTGTGATTGTGCATGTAAATATTTATTGCCGTCATATTTGACTTTTGACACTGATAAGATCATGAATGTAAGATATCCATGTATGTTTGATGTTCACAATTGAAATCGTATTTAACTACAATTACCTGGAGATCTATTGTGATATCTACTACGGTCAATTTGAGGCAATTTGAAAGTTGCCTCAAATGGTTATCTTTTAGAGGCACTCTCAAGAGTGCCTCAAACGATTATCTTTTAGAGGCACTAGCAATAGTGCCTCAAATAGTTACCTTTTAGAGGCACTCTCAATAGTGTCTCAAATGGTTAATTTTAGAGGCACTATTGAGAATGCCTCAAATGGTTATTTTTAGAGGCATTTTTTAAAATGCCTCAAATAATTAGGATTTTGAGGCATTTTCTGAAATTGCCTCTAATGACTTTTATCTACATGACCGTCCCCGGCGTTTTTTTTAGTGCTTTGAAAATTATTTGTGGCACTAATTTGACTATTAAAGGCACTTTAGAGTGCCTCTAAATGCTGGACATGCTATAGTGGATGGTATGAGCCAAGAGATTAGTTATGGTTCTGATTATTTCCTATTTACATTGGATACCATATAGTTAGGCACCCTCTCAAGCCAGATTATCACTGATTTAGACATTTTGCATAGGCATGGTGATTGTGCTCGAATTAATTTATGTATAGCTCTCAGTCAAAATGAAATACTGCTTTTTTTTGCTATCATTTACATGTTCTCCCAAGAGACATTGGATTTTAAATTGTCGACAGTGGAATACCAGCGCATGGTTAGAATGAATCATGTCATGGATATAATATTAGACCTGTGTATTTGCAAATGATTTTAATAGTCCATGTTAGAAAACAAATGATTTTAGAAGAAATAGGTTTAACTAAGTTTTTATTAATATATATGTAGCGTATTTTAAAACTATATTGGTGAGACCAAGACGCGCATTGCGCATGCACGATTACTAGTGTCTAAAAAAACACAAGCACGCTGAGACCAGGGCTTAGGGCATCACTTATACTTATATATACGTATATGAAAGAACTTGTCTATATGATGGGACTCACATATCACCCCACAATCTATCATAATTTAATTGATTGCATTACAATGTATCTAACACATGTCAGTTAAAGTTGCACATATGTAAAAAAAGGAGAAAAACTAAAATAGTATTCTATTGCTTATAGACAACCCACGAGCTTGTAAATTTTTGAGCTTATTGATAGCCTTCACTATATGGATTCTTGATCCCTCTCAATCTCTCTTTCAATTCGAGAATCTAGAAAGGTGTTTTCATAGCCATCTTTGAATATTTTCGATTTCATTTTTCTATGTTATGTCTTTCTATATGAAAATTGTTATTTACGATGTACGATGATCCCTGTTAAGCATCCATGACTGAATGATTAAAAGGTCCAACTTATGATTGGTAAATTTATGGGTTCAATTCCTGCTGGATGCACGCGAACGGAACGTTTCAGAAGTCTATTGGAACTGGCTCTTTATCTATAGAATCTCATCCATCATCCATACATAACAAAGACTATTTTTTTCTTATGGATAGCTTTGTTGCCAACATAGTGGATGCCCATAGGCTTGACTGTTCAAAAAAATCTTGCTTAATTTCAAAAATCTCATAAAAATAATACTACTACATTTGTTTTTTATTTCGATTTAACTTGTATTACTCAAAATCCAGAATTACAAAGTCTACGACGGAGGGTTGAAAAACCCAGAAAAATGATTGTTAGCCTGCCCGCCCGGTGTGGCCGTCCGTCGCCGGCGTTCTCCGCTGGTGCCCCAGCTCCCACCAGCCTCCCTTCCAACCCCTACCACCTCCCTCTACCACCCCCTTCCCTGCCACCAAATTTCACTCCGGCGTTCCTGGGCTTCAGCGCTCCTCTGGTCTTCGGCAGGCTCCGCCATGGATCTGGAGCATCCTCTTCCGTGGCCTCCCCCTCTCCGGCGGGCCCCGGGCGGCTCTCCTTTTTTGGCGGTGTCCCCGGAGCGCTATGGTCAGGCCTCCCTTCCTCCAAGAGCCCTATCCCGCGGTCCAGGATTCGGTTTGTGAGGCTCTAGAGGCCTGGCGCCTTGCGGGCTGCCCCTCCCCCGGCTCCGGCGGCGGCAACGCTGGTGGGAATCTTCTGCACCCCTCCGCTACGAGGGCCCGTGCTCCGCAACGTCTGTGCAAATCAGTGCGCTTCACCGTCCCCACCCCCTGCATTAATGACAATGGGGCCGACACAGAAGACGACTGGATGCAGGTCCTTTCACGCCGCGGGGCCCGAAGGGTTGTGACCGTTCAGCTGGGGCACCGGCGCCGCTCTGCCTCCTCCACCAGATGCGACGCCTCCCTGGCTCCCCTGCCTACAAGAAATACCCCGCGTCCCTGCTTCAGGTGTAAATCTGATGCGCTCAGATCACTGTAGAGCTTCGTTGGGAGACCCCAAGAGGAAGGTATGATGAACACATCAGCAAGTCTTTCCTCAGAAAGAAACCAAGGTTATCGAACCAGTAGGAGAAAGGAAACGACCCAAAGGTGTTACTAGCAACTTGGAAACCTGCACAACACAAACTCAAGACTTTGCCCCAACGAACATTGAGGTTGTCAATCTCACCTGTTTGCTGAAAACAAAGGATTAACTATATGGTGTGTAAGGTAATAGTGGTTTGCAGAAAGTAATCAGTAACAGTGAAAGATGTATCAATTGTAAAGATTGGACCGGGGTCCATAGTTCACTAAAGGTGTTCTCCTTAAGATAAACAACATGGCATGCTGGGTAAACAAATTACAACGGGGCAATTGACAGGACAGAGCAAGACATAATAATACAATACTATACATTCATGATCCTATGAGATTTGATTGGGCAATACAACAAGATACATAGACCTCCATACAATTGCATCTATGACTAGTAATCCACCTTCAGGTTATCATCCGAACCCCCTCCAATATTAAGTTGCAAGAACCGGATAACTGCTTTAAGCAAAGTGTGTAAGGTAAACAATCCACTTGTTCCATGAACAAGAGATCGTTGTTTTCTCCCTAGTAGCAACAACACATCTACAACCTTAGAGATTTCTGTCACTTCCCCATATTAAATAAAGGCATGAACCCACTATCGAGCATAAATACTCCCTCTTGGAGTCACTAGCATCTACTTGGCCAAGATAGGTACTAGAAACGGAGAGCATGCAAGATCAAAAACAACACAGACATGATAGAATCAATAAGACAGAATTATTAACCAATCTGACATAGTAATCTCAATATCCATCGGATCTCCACAAATACAACATGCATGATTAAAAATAGATGATCTTGATCATGAACAGAGCTTACAAGATCTAAACATGGTAGCACAAAGGAGGAGAAACAACCATCTAGCTACTACATGGACCTGTAGTCCAAGGTGGAACTACTCACGCTTAATACCGGAGGCTGGCATGATGATGAAGAAGGCCCCTGGGATGATCTCTGCCCTCCAGCAGGGTGCCGGGAAGAGCTTCAGATCCCCCGGCATGATGATGAAGAAGGCTACAGACTGTTTCATGGAAGATTGATTGGGTACTTAGGGTTTTGGTATCGGGGGCTTCTTATAGGCGAAGAGGGAGGCCGAGGGGGTGCCCGAGGAGGCTGCACCCCCAGGTGCAGGCCAGGCCTGGCCATGCAGCCTGGGGGTGTGGCCCCCTCGAGGCCCTTCTCTGTCTCGTCTTCTGGCTCCGTGTTCCCCACGGTAGAATATTGACTTTGGCTTTTGTCCCGTCCAATTCCGAGAATATTGATTTTCTGCCTTTTCTGGAACCAAAACAGAAGAAAACAGGCAACTGGCACTATGACATCTTGTTAATAGTTTAGTCCTAGGAAACATATAAAAATACCTCAAAATGCAGGCAAAGCAAAGCAAAGTAGATACTAAACAAGCATGGAACATGAAAAATTATAGATACGTTTACAACATATCAAAATCCCCGTAGCATCTCGTCACCTCCTGTTCGCGCCTATGTGCCCACAAGGCTCCACCGCTTCCTCCACAGCCGCGTCACACGCCCAAGCCGCACGCGTCCCCTCCCTCCCCGGCGGGCATGTCGTTCCTCAGCCACCCCTCCATGCGCCCGAAGAAGGACACCTGCTACATCGCCACCTCCTACGATCTTGACCGCGAGCGCTTGGATTGGGAAAGCTAGGTCATGGTGGCCTGGGTGTTGTCCGTGTCGTCGGTGATGGACCGCACCAACGTGGAAGATGTTTTCCACCGCAAGTTTTGTCTGCGCCTGTCGGAGCTGCTGGTGAGCTCCCACTTTCCAGAGCAATACCTTGTCAAGTTCTCCTCTACAGAGCTGCACGATGAGGTGATGCGCACCGAATGCTGCAACTTCAAGCTTGATGGCCTCGACATCCACTTCCAGCCATGGCGCACTGTCTCCCACGCCTACAACACCGACCTCCACTTTCACGCCCATGTGGTCGTCGATGGGCTGCCTCCCTTTTCCTGGCGGCCGAAGATGGTGGACTAGCTGATCACAAGGAAATGCACGGTTCAACGCCTCGATGACGGTTTCACGACTATGGAGGACACCTCTTCCTTCGGCATGTTGGTCTGGACCCCGTCGCCGCACCACATCCCCCAGGTGCTTTGGTGCACTCTCGTCAACAAGGCTCTTGGAGGCCTCTCGCCCAAGGTGCGCATTGAGGAGGACCGACCTGACCAATGGAAAAGGGGCGTCTCCTTTAGAATTATGCTGCACATCGACCATATCGAAGATTTCACCGAGGCGCCAGTTTTGGACGGTGGAGAGCCTATCTCCGACTATAGGCCGACCACGTACTCCCTCCCGACAAGCCACTTGGGCACCATCGATGGCATGTGATACGTCGTAAACATATCTATAATTTTTGATGTTCCATGCTTATTTAGTATCCACTTTGCTATGTTTTGTCTACACTTTGAGGTATTTTTATACACTTTCTGGAACTAACCTATTGACAATATGCCACAGTGCCAGTTGCCTGTTTTTTTCTGTTTTTGGTTCCAGAAAAGGCAGAAAATCAATATTCTCGGAATTGGATGAGACAAAAGCCAATCTTCCTATTTTTCCCGGAGCAACACGGAACCACGAAGAAGAGACGGAGTAGGGCACCAGGGTGGCTGCACCCTCCCAGGCGCGGGCCAGCCCTGGTGGCGCCTATAGGGGGTGTGGGACCCCTGGCCCTCCATCGACCTTGCCTCCTTCGCCTATAAGAAGCCTCCGACCCAAAAACCCTAATTCATCTGGCAGAAATCCGTGAAAACCTCCACAGCGCCACCGACACCGAAGGGGAGATTCAGGGGACAGAAATTCTCTGTTCCGGCACCCTGCCAGGATGGGGAAGTGCCCCCGGAGCCAACTCCATCGATCTTCACCACCATCTTCATCACCGTTGCTGATTCCCATGATGAGGAGGGAGTAGTTCTTCCTCGAGGCTAAGGGCTCTACCGGTAGCTATGTGTTCATCTCTCTGTCTATGCATGGTCATATTGTGATCATGAGCTTTGTAATCAAGTAGATCTACCTTGCTACTCAAGTGCTTTAATAGATCTCTGCTCTCCCCATGTGTGTGAAAGTGACAGCGTGCACGCCGTGGTGGAACTTAGGCTAGAGTCTACATAAATACTCATCGTGCTTTAATAGATCTATGCTTTTCCCCACATGTGTGAAAGTGATAGCATGCACACCGTGTGTGGCACTTAAGCTAGGTTACATATATATTTATCATGAGTATATTTGGAGTTGGATGTCTCTATGAAATTGTGGTGTTTGTTGGAACCATCTAGCGCTCAAGGTGACAGTGTGGGGTTATCTAGATTGGGGAAGGCGGACTTTGAGGTGTGCTATTATAGCCCTACCATGGATTAGAGTGTCTAACCGGAGAGTAGTTAAGAGTAGTATCATTAAGAGAAGATATTTATATGAGAGAGTGTTCACTAGTGAAAGTATGATCCCTAGGCCTTGTTTCTAAACATTGAAACACCGTTTGCATCTAGATCTATTGCATGTTTGCTTGCTTTCATCTTTATTTCAGTTTCACACACGTTACCCCACGTCAACAACAAGTCAACAACTATTTTCTGGCACCGTTACCACTTGTATTTCACTATCTCTTCGCCGAACTAGTGCACCTATACACCTGACAAGTGTATTGGGTGTGTTGGGGACACAAGTGACTTCTTGTATCTTGATTGCAGGCTTGCTTGAGAGGGATACCTTTGACCACTTCCTCCCTGAGTTCGATAAACCTTGGGTAATCCACTTAAGGGAAACTTGCCGCTGTTCTACAAACCTCTGCACTTGGAGGCCCAACAACTGTCTATAAGAATAAAAGTGCATAGACATCAAGCTATTTTCTGGCGTCATTGCCGGGGAGGTAAGGTAAAAGGTACTCACATCCTCTGATGTGAGTGCTCAAAGTTATTTCCTTTAGATTCTGCAATTTTGTCTTTTTTTTTCTTGTTTACACTAGTTAGGCTTAATGGAAAACAACAACAAAAATAGGGAGCTTTATAGTGTTTAACTTGAGTTAGGACGTGAAGTGTTTGAAGAGAAAATTAAAAAACCTATGGAGCTTTATTTGCATGCTAATAGAAATGTTATTAGTATGAATTCTTTGGACACCATTATTGCTAATGCTATGGAAAAGTCTAAGCTTGGGGAAGCTAGTTTTGATGAAAATGATCTTTTTAGTCCCCCAGCTTTGGAAGATAGATATTCTATTGCTTATAATGATACCAAACCTCCAATATATGATGATTACAACATGCGTCCTATATTTGATGATTATGGTGATGAGAATGATAATGATAGCTATTTTGTTGAATTTGCTCCCACTATGATTAATAAGAATGACTATGCTTATGTGGAGAGTAATAATTATTTTATGCATGTGGCTCATGATAAGAATGTTTTATGTGATATTTATATTGTTAATTTTATTCATTATGCTACTGAAAGTTATTATGAGAGAGGGAAACATGGTCTTATGTATCTCAACAATATTAAGTTTCCCCTCTTTATGTTGAAAATCTTGAATTTGCACTTGTTTTGCTTTCCTATGCTTGTTTCTTTGTGATTCTTTGATTTATTTTCTTACAATATTCCTATGCATAGGAAGTGGGTTAGACTTAAATGTGTTTTAAATTTGCTTCTTGATGCTCTCTTTTACTTCAATTCATATTTCTTATGTGAGCATTTTCTCAAACTATCATGCCTAACTTTAAGGCGTTAAAGAAAAGTACTTGTTGGGAGATAACCCAAGAGTTTTCTTGAGTCTTGGAAGTTATTATCTCTGTAATGACTTCTCCTTATCCTTTTTGTTTGCTTTTTGTGCCAAGAATTACCTCTAATGAGAGAGAAGTAAGATTTGGGGAGTTGATGTCCCGAAATAGATTTTTGTGCTCCACCGTAAAAATTAGTGAGGAATCTCTGTAAGTTGAATTGAGTTGAAAATTTACGAATAAATCCCCTAGTATATTAGATAACTTTCTTTAGTTCAACACGTTTTTATTTGAGCAACAGAAGATTTTCGAAAAAATCTGTTTCTATCTGCTGGCCTGTTTTGACAGATTTCTGCCATTATTTGCATTTGCTTCTTATTGATTCCTTTTTGGGAAATTGAGCTTTTTGAGGGAATTGCTAGAGTAGCTTGTGTTTTTAGTGAAAGGTTTGTTGTTCTAAAGCTAAACCCAAAGGTTTATTATCTTTTGAATGAACTAATGTTGCTAATGAAGAATTGTGTGAAGTTTTGTATGAAGGAAAATTTTCAAGTGTAGAGAAAGAATGATGTAATGAGATGAAGAATGGACAAAATATCAAGCTTGGGGATGCCACCCCGTGTCAAACCAAGAAGTATTCAAGAGATACAAGCGTCAAAGCTTGGGGATGCCCAAGGAATCCCCTTCTTCATCAATAAAAATCTCAGGTCTTTCTAGACACTTCGTTTTTATTGTTTCATGCATAGTTGTGTTGTTCTTGGAGCGTCTTAGTTTTTGTTTTTGATTTTAGTTTGCTTAGTTTGCTTGAGTAATTTGGTTGGATCACAACACACTTCTTTTGGAGAGAGACACACTCTGTTTTCATTGCCTAGAACACTCTAGTTTTCATTCTTATTGTCTTGTGAGTGTTCTCTTTTGCTAGCACTGTGTTTAGCCTTAGTTTTCTCGTGCTTTCAGCTTAGAACTTTTTAGTTCTTCTTTGTGGATTTGTGAGATAAGCTCACTGATCTTTATTGATTATTATCTTTGTGATATGTTTCAAATAAGTCGATTGGTGTTGGAAAGGAGTGGAAGTTCTTGCTTGAGTAGTACAAGAGGAGCTTGCTTTGACTGTGACTTAGACTTTATCATGTCATGCTAGATGTTGCTTTGACCATATTCTTAGTGGTTATTGTTGTAGCATGACTTATTCCAAACAATTAGGATTCCTTAATGTGCCTTGAAGGAATCATGCGTTGTTTTAGCATACAAAAGCATAGTATTGTGGTATTCTCCTTTGATGCTTTGTTTGGGTTGACTTGGCACATGCTCACACCATGTTATGACTATGAACAAGTCACCATAGCCTCTATGATCATTTAGTCCTTGACTTGTAGTACCACTCTATGCTTTGATTAGTAATGTTTTTTCGCTCTGCATGATTATGGCCATTATTGCTCTCTTAGTTGGTTGCTCCCAGTCTTTTGCTAGCCTCCACTTGTATGAGTAAGCTATACTCATGCTTCCAACTTACAAGAAACCAAGTTATTCCAAAGTGTCCACTATAAATTCCTATGCATGGTGTGTTACACCATTCCGAGTATATTCTTATTTTATCTATCTTCCAAATTAAACTTGTTATGAGAAAAAATAGTGATTAAAGCTCTCACGAACTTGATGGCACACTTTATATTCTTTGCCCCTAATAAACTTGAACCATTGTGTCATCTAAGTTGTATATGCTTGCACTTATACATTGGAATTAGCATAACCATGCTGTCATGGGGAACGTTTTCAACATTGCACTTGTACTTTGTACACAGTTGATATCATGCTCTTTTGTCTATGGATGTCACCAGTGTGAAATAAAGAGGGAGCTTGTAAGTCCATGGAGTTATGTATTTTGTGTTAGAGAAATGCCTGGGCAGCTAGCCTAAGCCATGCCTAATCATGGTGGAAACTTGCAGCATCACCATAATGAGCTATATGTGAAGCATCCTCAATAAAAAGCTATGCACATATTAAATAAAAAGATCGCTGAGATGCTCATTGTGTGATTTCCTTGTCATTTTGGTTATGGGATAGCTCCCGTACCATGTGCAAGGGGTACTCCGTTGGCGGTTCTCTATGATACACATGTACTTACTATGACAAGAACTTATAGGTGACTAAAGTTGAGTATCATGAGGTGTGGCCCTCATATTCAAGGGACTTGAGATTGCCAACTTATACTTTGTCAAGCATATACTCTATAGTTTGTTTACTTTAACCTTAATAACTTCAAGATTCTTATGATAGGGGCAATGAGGGATGAAAGCTAACAAGTACCATAATTTTTGGAAGCTCTTTTTGAAATTTGAAATCCCTGCTTCCCTTTGTGAAGGGCCTTTCTTCCACCATTATTTGAGTCTCCACCTTCTACTTTTAGGCACCATTAAGAGAGCATAGTTGCCATTCTGTGTGCAGTGTCCCAAAACTTATTGATTGATGCATATTGAGATATTACTTGTTCTTGTGCTATTTGTATCTAGTCACTCTTATGAACTTTGAAGGTGTCATATACATCTACTTGCTTCTCCATGAGGGACAAGCTAATTGCCACTATGCCATGTTTTCTGTATGTGAAACAAACAAACATTTTTAAATGCATGTTATTCATGATCTTTATTTGTAGCCTTTCATGTTGCATGCATAGTTACTATGTCTTACTATTAGAACTCCATCTTTCATGCTCGTGTTTAGAGTACTTTGATCCCAACTTTCAATTTTTGCAAATGGTTTGATCTTGATTTTGATGGTGCATGTCACCTCAAAAATTATTCTTTTTATCACTTACCTACTCGAGGACGAGCAGGAGTTAAGCTTGGGGATGCTTGATACATCATAAATGTATCTATAATTTTTGATGTTCCATGCTTATTTAGTATCCACTTTGCTATGTTTTGTCTACACTTTGAGGTATTTTTATACACTTTCTGGAACTAACCTATTGACAAGATGCCACAGTGCCAGTTGCCTGTTTTCTTCTGTTTTTGGTTCCAGAAAAGGCAGAAAATCAATATTCTCGGAATTGGACGGGACAAAAGCCAATCTTCCTATTTTCCCCGGAGCAACACGGAACTACGAAGCAGAGACGGAGTAGGGCACCAGGGTGGACGCACCCTCCCAGGCGCGGGCCAGCCCTGGTGGCACCTACAGGGGGTGTGGGCCCCCTGGCCCTCCATCGACCTTGCCTCCTTCGCCTATAAGAAGCCTCCGACCCAAAAACCCAGATTCATCTGGCGGAAATCCGTGAAAACCTCCACAGCGCCGCCGACACCGAAGGGGAGATTCAGGGGACAGAAATTCTTTGTTCCGGCACCTTGCCGGGATGGGGAAGTGCCCCCGGAGCCAACTCCATCGATCTTCACCACCATCTTCATCACCGTTGCTGATTCCCATGATGAGGAGGGAGTAGTTCTTCCTCGAGGCTAAGGGCTCTACCGGTAGCTATGTGTTCATATCTCTCTCTCTCTATGCATGGTCATATTGTGATCATGAGCTTTGTAATCAAGTAGATCTACCTTGCTACTCAAGTGCTTTAATAGATCTCTTCTCTTCCCATGTGTGTGAAAGTGACAGCGTGCACGCCATGGTGGCACTTAGGCTAGAGTCTACATAAATACTCATCGTGCTTTAATAGATCTATGCTTTTCCCCACGTGTGTGAAAGTGATAGCATGCACACCGTGTGTGGCATTTAAGCTAGGTTACATATATATTTATCATGAGTATATTTGGAGTTTGATGTCTCTATGAAATTGTGGTGTTTGTTGGAACCATCTAGCGCTCAAGGTGACAGTGTGGGGTTATCTAGATTGGGGAAGGCGGACTTTGAGGTGTGCTGTTATAGCCCTACCATGGATTAGAGTGTCCAACCGGAGAGTAGTTAAGAGTAGAGAGTGTTCACTAGTGAAAGTATGATCCCTAGGCCTTGTTTCTAAACATTGAAACACCGTTTGCATCTATATCTGTTGCATGTTTGCTTGCTTTCATCTTTATTTCAGTTTCACACACGTTACCCCATGTCAACAACAAGTCAGAAGCTATTTTCTGGCACCGTTACCACTTGTATTTCACTATCTCTTCGCCGAACTAGTGCACCTATACACCTTACAAGTGTATTGGGTGTGTTGGGGACACAAGAGACTTCTTGTATCTTGATTGCAGGGTTGCTTGAGAGGGATACCTTTGACCACTTCCTCCCTGAGTTCGATAAACCTTGGGTAATCCACTTAAGGGAAACTTGCTGCTGTTCTACAAACCTCTGCACTTCGAGGCCCAACAACTGTCTACAAGAATAGAAGTGCGTAGACATCAGCATGCCAGTGGGTGCGGACTCCGGCTCCGTTTTGTTGGCCCCCATTCCCGCGCTCGGCATGCTGGACCCGGCTCACTCCTCACGCCGAGAAGAGGAAGAAAATCTTGGCATGGAGCGTGTGCCCTCCCGGAACGACCGCCGCATCTGGTCCCGCTCTTGCTCTCAACACGACGGCCGCGGAGCTTCCCATCGCTCTCACTCCGGGGGGCCTCGACCGTTGCTGCTCTCACTCCGGGGGCCTCGACCGTCGCCGCTCGTGCTCCAAGGCGCGTGGAGACCATCATCATGGCCGCTCACTTTTTGGCGACCGCTGCGATGACCGTGAGCCGCGCTTCCGCCACCAACATGAGGACGATGACGAGGATGACCATCGCAAGCCTCGCCATGAGCAGTCAAGACGCGCTTCCTCCCGCGCTTATCGTTCTAAGGACCAGTCACTGACGGGTGGCCGTCGCCGTGACCGTCGGGAAGGCCACACCTCTGGCCGTTCCTCGGACGGCTATGGAGGCTACCATCGCCCCTGCGCTATGCAACTGCCCTCTATGGTCGCAAAGGAGATCATTAATGATCCTCCTCCTCTGCTGCAGCTGCCCTGCGCGACATCGTTCGAGGCTCCCAACTCTCCTTCGTAGCGTTTGCCCCATGTTGCTACCCTGCCTCCTGCTATGGACACTCCTCGGGGGACCTGCAGGGACTGGGCAACTGACATTAAGGGGATCCCACAAGCCCTCAAGCTAGGCTCCTCGCGTCTCGCTTCGCCTCCCTCCCGCTCAGTCGGTGAGGCGGCTTTCTCGAGCACTTGGGATGATTCATCTGCACCGGAGGCATCCCTGCTGGTTCCTCCCTCTCTAGACTATACATCGATGTCGGCTCCTCTCCTTCTACATGACAAGATCCCTGAGGTTTGGGATGTGGCTCCTGATGTTGATCAGTCTGACGCTGCGGTGGAGCTCTCTCAAGTTTCGATGACAAGTACTGCGAGCAGCTCATATCCCCTCGTCGCCGACTCGTCCTCGTGCCTGGCACTTAGCTCCATCGAGGACCTCTTTGATCGCCCACAGGAGCCTCTCCTTCCGTGCCCCATGCCTGCTACACCGCGCGCCCAGCAGAACAACAACCAACCTCCCTACAAAGCCAGGCGGAGTACTCGCCTGAGCACCAAACCGAAGATGCATGTTTTGGACAAGGCCATCCATGTCATGAACGCCAAGATGGGAGTTGCCTCTGACGTTTTGTCACTGATGGAGGCTAGAAAGGTGTATATCAATAGGTACAAGTCCCAGCTGCATGGCAAGTCGATCGATGCCCTATCCAAGCTCTTCAAGCTCAATATTCGCAGCACGACGAAGGTGGACGAGGCACTTATCGCCATGAGGGGACCAGGTGGTTATGATCCTGCTGTTTAGGACGTGGTTGTTTAGGCGGATGTGTCATCCTCCCCTCCCCCGTTTCTGCTCTCCTCTTTCTATCAGGGATTCCGCTATGTTCTGTTCGTGTGTGATCGACTACAAGATTTTGTGTTGTCTCTTTTCTACCCTACGTAACTCGTCTCCATGATTGGTTCAAACCTCTCCATCGCAGACTGGAATCCTCGAGGGCTAAACAAACAAGTCTGCAAAGACACTTTCCATGCTTTCCTTGCGGATACCCACTTCCAAATCACGTGTATTCAAGAGACCAAGCTTGACTTCATCGATCATCAAACCGCATCCTATGTTGGCGGCTTCAAACTGCGTTCGTTTGCTCACCGCCTGGCGATCGGCACCCGCGGAGGCATTCTTTTGCTTTGGGATGATGACCGTGTCGACATCTCCAACATCAACATCCTAAGCCGGTGCGAGTTATGGTGGAGCTAGGGTTTCCCGGCGATCTAGGGTTTAGAAGGCCGGGAGGAGGAGGAGGTGTCGGCGGCGTCTAGGGCGGCGGCGACGAGGCGGAGACGGCGTGGCGCAGCGGTGGCGTGCGGCGGCGGCGCGACACGGGTGGAGGGCTGGCTCTTGTGTGTTGGGGCAGCCCTCCCCCTCTATTTATGAGAGGGGGGCAGCCTTGGGAGGGGAGGGTTTGAATCCAAATCCAAACCCAAGTTGGATTGAAAGAAGGACTCTTTCCTTCTTCCACTAGGAAACCATTGTTCCAGTTTGACTTTTCAAACCTCCCGTTTGACTTTCAATTTAGAGCTTTAATTCTCTCTTGCAAATGCCCAAACCAAGTGACCTAGGATATGATCCAATCATTCCACTTACCCATGACACATTCATGGTCCATTCCCCTTCCGGTCTGGCGAACCTTCTAGAACCTTCTAGAAGCTCTCCGATGAAAACATCGGAATCCTTCCCGAACTTCGGAATCGGACTTTCCTTATATGAATCTTATTCTCCGGACCATTACGGATCTCCTCGTGATATCCCGGATCCCATCCGAGACTCCGAACAACATTCGGTATCCCTACTTACATTCCATATCTACTAAACAACATCGAATCCTTAAGTGTGTCTCCCTATGGTTCGTGAATTATGCGGACATGACCGAGACACTTCTCCGATCAATAACCAATAGAGGAATCTAGAAATTCATATGGCTCCCACATATTTCAACTATTACTTTGCGATCGAATGAACCACTTACATACGATACCAATTTCCCTTTGTCTCGCGATAGTTTACTTATCCGAGGTTTTGATCGTCGGTATCTCTGCATACCTAGTTCAACCTCGTTACCGATAAGTACTCTTTTCTCGTTCCCGTGATATGTGATCCCTTGTGAGCCAGTCACATGCTTGCAAGCCAATTGGATGACATTCCATCGAGAGGGCCCAGAGTATATCTATCCGTCATATGGATGGACAACTCCCACTCTTGATCCATGTGCCTCAACACATACTTTCCGAACACTTAATGCCACCTTTATAGCCACCCAGTTACGGTGTGGTGTTTGATGTCATCAAAGCATCCTTCCGGTGATGGTGATTAGCATGATCTCATGGTCGAAGGAATTAGGTTACTATGTATCAGAAAGCTTATAGCAAATGAACTATTGAAATGACTTGATATTTATGCTACGCTTATCTATAGGAGTATGTCCATCATACCATTCTCCTAATGATATGATCTTGTTGTTAATAACATCTCAATGTTCATGATCGAGAAACCACGATCATCTATTAACTAACAAGCCAGTATTATAAAGAGCCTTTACCAGGGACTCTAATTTAGTTTACAAATCACACAAGTATTAATGTTTCCAGTTAATACTATTATAGCATGAATGTAAACATTTATCATAAACACATAGATATAATAATAACCACTTTTATTATTGCCTCTAGGGCATATCTCCAACAGCTAACTGGCTCATCATTGGAGATTTGAACCTTATCTATCGTGTGGAGGATAAGAGCAACGACAACTTACACTTTTAACTTATGGGGCTTTTCAGGCGTGCCCTTACCACCTGCTAGCTGAAAGAGTTAAAGCTTCAGAACAGAAAGTTCACTTGGAGCAATGAGAGAGACAATCCAACTCTTGTTCGGTTAGAAGGTCTACATCATTCCCAATCAACAATATGTCATCTACATATAGTATTAAGAATGTTACAGAGCTCCCACTCACTTTCTTGTAAATACAAGCTTCTCCATAAGTCTGTATAAAACCAAACCTTTTGATCACCTTATCAAAACGTTGATTCCAACTTCGGGATGCTTGCTTCAATCCATAAATGGACCGTTGAAGTTTGCATACCTTGTTAGCATCTTTAGGATCGACAAAACCTTTGGGTTGCATCATATACAACTCTTCATCAATGTCTCCATTGAGGAACGCTGTTTTGACATCCATCTGCCATATTTCATAATCATAATATGCAACGATTGCTAATAAAATCCTCACAGACTTTAGCTTCGCTACCGGTGAGAAAGTCTCATCATAGTCAACTCCTTGAATTTGTCGAAGCCCTTTTGTGACAAGTCGAGCTTTATAGACAGTAACATTACCATCAACATCTGTTTTCTTCTTGAAGATCCATTTGTTCGCGACAGCCTTCCGGTCATCCGGTAAGTCCACCAAAGTCCATACTTGTTTTTTGTACATGGATCCAATCTCAGATTTTTTGGCTTCTTGCCATTTATTGGAATTTGGGCTCATCATCGCTTCCTCATATGTCGCAGGGTCATCGGTGTTGTCCACCAACATTACACTCATAACGGGATCATACCAATCAGGAGTGGTACGAGTTCTCGTCGACCTGCGAGGTTCCGTAGTTACTTCAACCGAAGTTTCATGATCAACATCATTAGCTTCCTCTCTTATTGGTGTAGGCACCACAGAAACTACTTCCGGTGCTGCGCTACTCACAAGTTCGAGAGAAGGTTCAACAACCTCGTCGAGTTCTACTTTCCTTCCAGTCACTTCTTTCGAGAGGAACTCCTTCTCTAGAAAGGATCCATTCTTGGCAACGAATATTTTGCCCTCGGATCTATGATATAAGGTATACCCAATAGTTTCCTTCGGGTATCCTATGAAGACGCATTTTTCCGCTTTGGGTTCAAGCTTGTCGGGCTGTAACTTCTTTACATAAGCTTCGCAACCCCAAACTTTAAGGAACGACAATTTAGGTTTCTTCCCAAACCATAATTCATACGGTGTCGTTTCAACGGATTTTGATGGTGCCCTATTTAAAGTGAATGCAGCTGTTTCTAATGCATAACCCCAAAATGATAGCGGTAAATCTGTAAGTGACATCATAGAATGAACCATATCTAAGAGAGTTCGATTACGACGTTCGGACACACCATTACGTTGTGGTGTTCCCGGCGGTGTCAATTGTGAAAGTATTCCACATTTCTTCAAATGCTCGCCAAACTCGTAACTTAGATATCCACCTCCATGATCAGATCGTAGAAATTTAATCTTCTTGTTACTTTTATTCTCTACCTCACTTTGAAATTCCTTAAACTTCTCGAAAGTTTTGGACTTATGTTTCATGAAATAGATATACCCATATATACTCAAGTCATCCGTGAAGGTAAGAACATAACGATAACCACCGCGCAATGCTACACTCATTGGGCCACACACATCAGTATGTATGATTTCCAATAAGTCCGTAGCTCGCTCCATCATACTAGAAAATGGTGTCTTACTCATTTTACCCATCAGACATGCTTCGCATCTTTCAAGTGATTCGAAATCAAGTGATCCAAGAAGTCCATCGGAATGGAGTTTCTTCATACGCTTCACTCCAATGTGACCAAGACGACAGTGCCACATATAGGTCGAGTTATTGCTCAATTTCAAACGTTTAGCTTCAATGTTATTAATGTGTGTATTTCCATAATCGAGATTCAATAAGAATAGACCATCTATCAAAGGTGCATGTGCATAAAACATATTACTCATATAAATCGAACAACCATTATTATCGGACTTAAACAAGTAACCGTCTCACAATAAACATGATCCAGATATAATGTTCATGCTCAACGCAGGCACCAAATAACAATTATTTAAGTATAAAACTAATCCCGATGGTATATGAAGAGGTAGCGTTCCGACCGCGATCACATCAACCTTTTATCCATTTCCAACGCGCATTGTCACCTCGTTCTTCGCTAGTTTCCGTCTATTCTGCAGCACCTGTTTCAAGTTACAAATGTGAGCAACCGAACCAGTATCAAATACCTAGGCACTACTATGAATACTAGTGAGATACACATCAATAACATGTATATCGGATATACCTTTCTTCTTGATGTTGCTGTTCTTCAAATCTGCCAAGTACTTAGGGCAATTCCGCTTCCAGTGACCTTCTCCCTTGTAGTAAAAGCACTCAGTATCAGGCTTAGGCCCATCCTTGGTCTTCTTCGCCAGCACGGTAACTTTCTTACCGCCCTTCTTGAAGTTTCCCTTTTTCTTAGACTTGCCTTGCTTCTTGAATTTGGTGGTATTATTGACCAACAAAACTTGGTGCTCTTTCTTGATCTCCACTTCCGCAGACTTTAACATGGAGAAGAGTTTAGGCAACGACTTGTCCATGTTTTGCATATTGTAATTCATCACAAAGTTCTTGTAACGTCGTGGTAGTGATTGGAGGACACGGTGAATCCCCAAAGCATTAGGAATCACTACCCAAGCTTTGAAGCTTGCTTGCGTGCCCAGACATCTTAAGCACGTGCTCACTGACGGAGCTGCCCTCTTCCATCTTGCAGTTAAAGAACTTTTCAGAAGCCTAATAACTCTCAACTGCCGCGTGAGCCTCAAATATCATTTTGAGTTCACGAACAATATCATGTGGGTCATGGTTCTCAAACCTTTTCTGAAGCTCTAATTCCAAACCATACAAGATAGCACACTGAACTATGGAGTACTGATTCTTCCGAGCGAGGAAAACATTCTTTACCTCATCGGTAGCATCAGCTGCAGGTGGATCACCCAGCGGTGCATCCAGCACATAGGTCAAATTACCAGCATTGAGGACAATCCTCAAATTGCGGAACCAATCCGCGAAGTTGCTTCCATTGTTTTTCAACTTTTCTTTCTCTAGGAACGCATTAAAATTGATGGTAGGGGCCGCCGTTGATCTACAACTTATTTGCAATAGTTTAGACTAAGTTTATGACAAATTGAGTTCTAATTAATAGTTAAATTAATCTAGGTGAACTCCCACTCAAAACAATATCCCTCACATTTTTTTAGTGATCACACGAACCAAATCAACCACACCAAAACCGATCATCACGAGAGTTGATGTAGCTTCAATGGCGAACAATCAAGATGTTCATCATATCTACTATATGACTCATGCTTTACCTTTCGGTGATCTGTTTTCCGAGACCATGTCTGTACATGCTAGGCTCGTCAAGATCAAACCTTAGCTTCCGCATGAGCAAATCTGGCTTGCTCATGTTGTATACACTCGCAGAATCTAACACACCCGATCATCACGTGGTGCTTCGAAACAACGAGCTTTAGCAACGGTGCTTACTAAGGATGAACACTTTATAACTTGAAATTTTTGTGCTTGAGGGATCATCTTATAATGCTACCGTCGCAAACTAAGCAATACAATATGCATAAAAGAATTAACATCACATGCAATTCATAATATGTGATATGATATGGCCTTTCTTCTTGTGCTTCCGATCTCCATCTTCAAGCACAAACATGATCTCCATCATCATCGGTATGGCGTCAAGGTCAATGGAGCCGCTTCATGGTTGTCGTCCACCAGCATCAACTATTACAACTAATTTGAATAATAGACACGCAAGTCTTAACAGAATTAAAAGACAACCATATGGCTCCTGCCGGTTGCCAACTTACAATAAGGAACATTGCATACATCATATATAATCACAATCATGGCCACATCACATCACAACACACCCCTGCAAAACAAAGTTAGACGCCTCTAATTTTCTTTGCATGTTTTACGTGGTTTGGGGCTTTCAATAAGTGTCGTTCTAACTTACAAACAAGAACCACAACGTTGATGGTTGAACTATCAAGTGCCTATTGTAAATTGAATCTATACTATGACGGGAGAGACAGACACCCGCAAAGCCACTTATGCAATACAAGTTGCATGTTAAGCGTGGAGCAAGTCTCATGAACGATGTCATGTAAGGTTAGCCCGGGCCGCTTCATCCCATCATACCGCAAGATGCAAAGTACACAAAAAGCAATTGATAATAAAAGCACCACCGCCCACAATGACCATTGTGTTCTACTCGTGCAACATATCTACATATAAACCTGGCTCTGATACCACTGTATGGTTTTGTAGCATGGAAAACAAAAAATTTCTACCGCATGCACACAAACAAGCCAATATCTATGTACTAGATTGTAGCAACGAGTCGATATGAGCACTCACCCTCGAAGATTCCAAAGCGGTTAACGAGAGCAGATTCTCGTGGGTGATGTAGTCGTACACTTGCCGATCTCAAGATCGCATAGACGATCCTTCTGGCGCTGCGTTCTGGCAGCGCTTCCGCAGTTGGTCACACGTTCGGTACTCGATGAATACCTTCCTCTCCCTTGTTCCAGCAGGCAGCGGAGGTTGTAGTTCCCCCCTCGTGATTCCGACAGCACGACGGTGTGGTGTCGGAAGTAGAGGGAAGATCCCGCAGGGCATCGCCTAAGCCGGTGCGAGTTATGGTGGAGCTAGGGTTTCTCGGCGATATAGGGTTTAGAAGGCCGGGAGGAGGAGGAGGTGTCATCGGCGGCTAGGGCGATGACGCGACATGGGTGGAGGGCTGGCTCTTGTGTGTTTGGGGCAGCCCTCCCCCTCTATGTATGAGAGGGGGGGGGCAGCCTTGGGAGGGGAGGGTTTGAATCCAAATGCAAACCCAAGTTGGATTGAAAGAAGGATTCTTTCCTTCTTCCACTAGGAAACCATTGCTCCAGTTTGACTTTTCAAACCTCCCGTTTGACTTTCAATTTAGAGCTTTAATTCTCTCTTGCAAATGCCCAAACCAAGTGATCTAGGATATGATCCAATCATTCCGCTTACCCATGACACATTCATGGTCCATTCCCCTTCCGGTCTGGCGAACCTTCTAGAACCTTCTAGAAGCTCTCTGATGAAAACATCGGAATCTTTCCCGAACTTCGGAATCGGACTTTCCTTATACGAATCTTATTCTCCGGACCATTCTGGATCTCCTCATGATATCCCGGATCCCATCCGAGACTCCGAACAACATTCGGTATCCCTACTTACATTCCATATCTACTAAACAACATTGAATCCTTAAGTGTGTCTCCCTACGGTTCGTGAATTATGCGGACATGACCGAGACACTTCTCCGATCAATAACCAATAGAGGAATCTGGAAATTCATATGGCTCCCACATATTTCAACTATTACTTTGCGATCGAATGAACCACTTACATACGATACCAATTTCCCTTTGTCTCGCGATAGTTTACTTATCCGAGGTTTTGATCGTCGGTATCTCTGCATACCTAGTTCAACCTCGTTACCTATAAGTACTCTTTTCTCGTTCCCGTGATATGTGATCCCTTGTGAGCCATGAAGGAAATATGCCCTGAGAGGCAATAATAAAGTGTTTATTATGTGTATTCCAAGTATATGATAGATGTTTATTTTGCATGCTATAATTGTATTAATACGGAAACATTAATACATGTGTGTTTAATAAACAAACAAAAATTTCCTAGTTATGCCTCTCTCATAAACTAGTTCGTTGATTAACAAGATGATCACAGTTTCCTGATCATAGACATTGGATGTTGTTAATAACGAGATCACAATATTAGTGTAATGGTGTGATGAACATTCATCCGAAGTATAGCATTACAATCAAAGTCTTTGAGTTTATATTGCTATAAACAACTTACGAAGTGATCCTAATCCTTAGACCATGAGATCATGCCGATCACTAACACCGGAAGAGTTTCTTGTTGACATCAAACGTCACACCGTAACTGGGTGATTATAAAGATGGCTTCAAAGATACTAAAGTGTTATGTTGAGAATCATGGATCAAGAGTGGAATTTCTTCATCGCGATGACGGATAGATATACTCTAGTCCCTCTCGGTGATATCACATTGGTTAGCTTGCAAGCAAGTGATTTGATCACTAAAATGTTATATCACGGGAACGAGAAAAGAGTGCATGTCAGTAACGAGATCAAACTAGGTATGGAGATACCGATGATCAAATCCCGGACATGTAATATATCGTGAAACAAAGGGATTAAGATACAAGCGTAAAAGGTTCCGACAATCACAGGAAAGTCATCGTTGAATGTGTGTGAGTCAGTATGGATCTCTAGGTACCACTACTGAATATTGATCGGAGAAGGGTCTCGATCATGTCGCATTATTCGCGAACCATAGGGTGACACACTTAAGGGACACTGGCATCCAATTTGAGCAAATGTTTCATGCCGAAAGAATAAACAAGCGCAGGGATTTATTTCACTAGATACCGAAACAGGTTTTTGGGTGAAATTGCATAAAGTGGTTATGCATGTGAAATAGAATTCTAGCAAGGGGTTATATGTGAATGTTTGTCATTAAAGTAATTTACAAAATTCTGAATAAATAAAAGAGTTTTATTTAATGATAGTTTGCATTAAATTTGGTGGAAATTTAATAGCAAGTTTGAGTGGGATTTTGAGTGGAGGGATTTGAATGGATTTTTGTGAGTGGAGTGTCCACCCACATGAAGAGGGGAGGGCAAGGGAGAAGCCCCATGCACCGGCCACCCCCTTGGGGTTCCCCCCTCCTCCTATAAAAGGCACCCCTCTCCTCACTTCTCACTCACACCTCCTCGTGAAGGATCTCTCCCCCCCTCTAGAATTTATCCCCATGGTCTCGGACTAGCGAGATACATGTTCCCGGTGGCTATTCGGCAAGAAAGGGTTGTGCTTCCGCTCCATTTCTGGAGCGAGGAGGCGGAGGTTGCTCGGTGTCTTGTACGTGTGTGCGAGCATGGATGCGCTGCTGCTTTGCGGCACTTGGACTTCCTCTCGATCTTGAAATCGGCAAGAGATCGTCTACATCAACCAAGAGTTGAACTCGTTAAGCTTTGTTGGTCTTCAAGGGTATGTTCTCTACGGATATACATCCACCCGTTGTTTGTATCTAGTAGATAGATCTTGGTACATAGTTCCCATCATAGGAATTTTTTTGTTTTCTATGCTGCGAACCCTTCAAGCCAGTCACATGCTTGCCTAGTTGAACCTCGTTACCGATAAGTACTCTTTTCTCGTTCCTGTGATATGTGATCCCTTGTGAGCCAGTCACATGCTTGCAAGCCAATTGGATGACATTCCATCGAGAGGGCCCAGAGTATATCTATCCGTCATATGGATGGACAACTCCCACTCTTGATCCATGTGCCTCAACACATACTTTCCGAACACTTAATGCCACCTTTATAGCCACCCAGTTATGGTGTGGTGTTTGATGTCATCAAAGCATCCTTCCGGTGATGGTGATTAGCATGATCTCATGGTCGAAGGAATTAGGTTACTATGTATCAGAAAGCTTATAGCAAATGAACTATTGAAATGACTTGATATTTATGCTACGCTTATCTATAGGAGTATGTCCATCATACCATTCTCCTAATGATATGATCTTGTTGTTAATAACATCTCAATGTTCATGATCGAGAAACCACGATCATCTATTAACTAACAAGCCAGTATTATAAAGAGCCTTTACCAGGGACTCTAATTTAGTTTACAAATCACACAAGTATTAATGTTTCCAGTTAATACTATTATAGCATGAATGTAAACATTTATCATAAACACATAGATATAATAATAACCACTTTTATTATTGCCTCTAGGGCATATCTCCAACAGCTAACTGGCTCATCATTGGAGATTTGAACCTTATCTATCGTGTGGAGGATAAGAGCAACGACAACTTACACTTTTAACTTATGGGGCTTTTCAGGCGTTCCCTTACCACCTGCCAGCTGAAAGAGTTAAAGCTTCAGAACAGAAAGTTCACTTGGAGCAATGAGAGAGACAATCCAACTCTTGTTCGGTTAGAACGGGCTTTCTGCAACTCAAGTTGGGATTTAGCTTTCGGGAATCATGTTCTCCATGCTCTATCGTCCTCCCTCTCGGACCACTGCCCTCTCCTTCTCTCCAATCAGAGCGGCCTGATACGTCGTAAATGTATCTATAATTTTTGATGCTCCATGCTTGTTTTGTATCAACTATCTTATGTTTTGTCTACACTTTGAGGCATTTTTATACATTTTCTAGAACTAACCTGTTGACAAGATGCCGCAGTGCCAGTTGCCTATTTTCTGTTTTTTTGGTTTCAGAAAATCTAGTAAAGAAATATTCTCGGAATTAGATGGAACAAAAGCCAAAGTTAATATTTTACCCGACATGACACGAAGACCGAAGGGGAGACGAAGAGGAGTCACGAGGCAGCCACAACATAGGGTGGCGCGGGCCCACCCTAGGGCGCGCCAGCCTATGGTGTGGGCCCCTCGGGCGTCTGCCTATCTTGCCCCTTCGCCTATATAAACATCCCGAGGCAAAAACCCTAAGCACCCGATCAAAAATCCACGAAAGAGTCCATAGCCGCCGCCACCATTATCCCTAGATCGGGGGATCTTAAGCTCTTCCCGGCACCCTACCGAAGGGGAGAGATCATCTTGGAGGCCTTCTTCATGACCATGCCTACCTCCGGTGTGATGCGTGAGTAATTCACCCTTGGACTATGGGTCCAGACAGTGGCTAGATGGTTGGTTCTCCTTTATGCTATCATGTTTAGATCTTGTAAGATCCGTTCATGATCAAGATCATCTATTTGTAATCCTACATGTTTTGTTTGTTGGGATCCGATGGATATTGTGTACTATGTTCAAGATTGATTATTTATTCTATCATGTCTGTGTTATTTGTGATCTTGCATGCTCTTCGTTGCTAGTAGATGCTTTGGCCAAGTAGATGTTTGTAACTTAGGGCATATTTATGCTTCATAGTAGGTTCATGACTCAAGTAATCTGGGGAAGTGATAGAAATCTCTAAGGTTGTAGATGTGATGTTGCTACTAGGGACAAAACAAAAATCCTTTGTCCAAGGGCAATTGTATTGTTTACTTTACACACTTTGATCAATGCAATTATTTCTTGCTTGCAACTTAATACTGGAAGGGGTTCCGATGATAACCTGAAGGTGGATTATTAGTCATAGATGCAATTGGATTACAGTCTATGTATTATGTTGTAATGCCCAAACGAATCTCATAGAAATCATCATGACTTGTACATGCATATTTATGCATTTTTAATCTGTCAATTGCCCAACTGTAATTTGTTCACCCAACATGCTATTTATCTTATGGAGAAACACCTCTAGTGAACTGTGGAACCCGGTCCATTCCTTTACCATTGATATAGCATCTACTGTTTACCATTTATTGTTTACTTTCTGCAATTATCATAAGCAATTACTATCTTCTACACTATACGTTTAATCCTTTGTTTTTAGCAAAACTGGTGAGATTGACAACCTCACTATAAGTTGCGGAAAAGTATTATGGTTGTGTTCTGTAGGTTCCAAGTTTATAGCAACACCTTGGAGTTGTTTCCTTACTCCTACTAGTTCGATAACCTTGGTTTCATAACTAAGGAAAACTGGTTGCTGTGCTCATCATACCTTCCTCTTGGGATTCCCAATGAGCTCTACATATCTGAGACATCAAGCACTTTTCTGGCGCTGTTGCCAGGGAGATAAGGACAGCTTCAATCTCTTCGTCCACGTCAAAACAGTTTGCTGGGAGAAAGAAGATTCTTGCAAGGGTAGTCTCTCACACCAATCTCTTTACTTTGTTTTTGTTTTGCTTTGTTTCTTTAGTTTTGTTTGGTTTGCTTCTTTTATCAAAAACAAAAAAAGAAGTTCCTACCTTAGTTAGTATTTCTGTTTGGTTTGCTTCTTTTTATCAAAAACACAAAAAATTATTTCCTACTTTAGTTTCTATTTCTATTGGCTTGCTTTAATCCTGCAAAAATGAATACTCCTGAAAACACTAAGTTGTGTGACTTCACTAGCACAAACAACAATGATTTTATGTGTACATCTATTGCTCCACCTGTTCCCGAAGCTACTTTCTTCAAAATTAAACCTGCTTTGCTGAATCTTGTTATGAAAGAGCAATTTTCTGGTGCTAGTTATGATGATGATGCTGCTCACCTTAATAATTTTGTTGAACTTGGTGAGATGCAAAAATGTAAGGATGTAGATGGAGATATTATTAAGCTTAAACTGTTCCCTTTCTCTTTGAGAGGAAGAGCTAAAGAATGGTTGCTATCTTTGCCTAGAAATAGTATTGATTCTTGGATTAAATGCAAAGATGCTTTTATTGGAAAATATTATCCTCCTGCTAATATTATATCCATGAGAAGTGAAATAATGAAATTTAAACAATTTTATAATGAATATGTTGCTCAAGCTTGGGAAAGAATGAAATCTTTGGTAAAGAATTTCCCCACTCATGGACTGACTGCTTGGATGATTATCCAAACCTTTTATCCAGGACTAAAATTTTCTTCAAGAAATCTGTTGGATTTTGCTGCTGGAGGTACCTTTATGACCATTACTTTGGGTGCTCCAACAAAGCTCCTTGATAATATGATGGTTAACTATTCTGAATGGCACACTGAGAGAGCTTCACAAGGTAAGAAGGTAAATTTTGTCGAAGAAACCTCCTCCTTGAGTAATAAAATCGATGTTATTATGTCTATGCTTGTTAATGGGAAAGCTCATATTGATCCAAATAATGTTCCTTTAGCCTCTTTGTTTGCTCAAGAAGAGTAAGTTGATGTGAACTTCATTACAAATAACAATTTTAGCAACAATGCCTATAGGAATAATTTTGGTAATAATAATTATAGGCCATATCCTCCTAATAATGGTAATTCTTATGGAAATTCCTACAAAAACAATAGAAGTAAACCCTCTAAACTTGAGGTCATGCTTAAGGATTTTATTAGTAAACAAACTGCCTTCAGTAAAACTGTTGAGGAAAAGCTTTCGAATGCTGAAAAAAATATTTCAACTTTGTCTGAAGCACACTATTCTTTGATCAATAAAATGGTTGCTAAACCTGAAACTATGGAAAATCCCTTTGGTGCTACCAATGCCATACAAGTTAGAATTGATGAAAATGTTAGAATGTTAGGTGAATTGCATGCTAGGTGGGAAAGAGAAGATGAAATTGCTAGAAATAGTAGTATGACTAAAATTTGTACTATTACCACCACCAACAATCATGATGCTAGCAAACCACATGAAGTCCCCATTCCTTTTGCAACAATGCCTAAGCCCAATGGAACCTTTTCCAATAAAAATGCTGAAATATTTCGACATATGGGAAATAATAATTCTACTACCTTAGATGCTAATTTTGATTTTGATCTTGATGGTTGCAATATTTCTGAATTAATTATGTTCTTACAAAAGCTAGATAGAAGTCCTAATGCTAGTGCTATGAATATGGCTTTTACAAAACACATTAAAGATGCTCTCATGAAAATCAAAGAAGAAAAATTGAAACATAAAGCTTCTATTCCTAGGAAATTAGAAGATGGTTGGGAACCCATCATTAATATGAAAGTGAATGATTTTGATCTTAAAGCTTTATGTGACCTTGGTGCTAGTGTCTCTATTATGCCTAGAAAAATTTATGAAATGCTTGATTTGCACCATTGGAGATTGTTATTTGGATGTCCATCTTGATGATAATGATAAACGGAAACTTATGGGGAGTATTAATGATTTTCTTATTATGGTTAACAATACCTTTGTCCCCGTTGATTTCTATGTTTTGGATGTTGAATTCAATACTTCTTGTCCCATTATTTTGGGAAGACCTTTTCTTACAACTGTTGGCGTCATTATTGATATGAAGGAAGGCACCATTAAATATCAATTCCCACTCAAGAAAGGTATAGAACACTTCCCTAGAAAAATATAGAAGCTATATTTTGACTCTCTTATTAAAGAAAAATTTGATGTTGATGCTTCTTCATTCTAAAATACTTGATTCTTGCTTTCTATGCCTAGCTGAAAGGCGTTAAAGAAAAGCACTCTTGGGATATAACCCAATTTTTCTTTTTAGTAAGTTTTTATTTTGTTGAGTCTTGGAAGTTATTGCCTCTATAATAACCTCTTATTATCCTTTTTGTGTGGTTTTGTGCCAAGAATAACCTCTAATGAGAGATAAGTAAGATTTGGGGAAGTTGCTGTCCCGAAACAGATTTTTGTGCTTCACTATAAAAAATCATGAAAAATCCCCAGTACGTCATATTGATCTGTAGTTTTTTGTGCTTTTTCCCCAGGTAATTATCTAAATTTCGTTAGTTTAGCACTTTTCGATTTGAGCAGCAGAAGGTGTTCGAAAAAATCGGTCTTTACCTGCTGGTCTGTTTTGACAGATTTCTGTCATTATTTGCATTTGCCTCTTAATCGGTTTATTTTGAGTTCTCTTTGATCACCTGAGCTTTTTAAAGGAATTTATACAGTAGCTTATGTTTTAATGGATGATCTACTTGAGTTGAAACTAAACCCAAAGGCTTATTATCTTGAATACACTAATGTTGCTAATAATGAATTATGTGAAGTTTTGTATGAAGGAAATTTTCAAGTATAGGGGAAGAATGATGTGATGAGATGAAGAATGGACAAAATCTCAAGCTTGGGGATGCCACCCGTGTCACCCCAATAAATATTCAAGAGGTACAAGCATCAAAGCTTGGGGATGACCAAGGCATCCCCTTCTTCATCAATAAAAATCTCATGTTTTCTTTCAAGACACTTCATTTTTATTGCTCATGCACTATATGTTGTTCTTGGAGCTTATTTATTTTTGTTTTTATTTTTATTTTTATTTTTCTTTGCTTGCTGCAATAAATTGTCCGGACCCCAACACTCCTATTTTGTAGAAGTCATACCTAGTTCTTCATTGCCTAGAACACTTTAGTTTTCACTCTTAGTATTTTGTGAGTGTTCTCTTTTGCTAGCACTGTGTTTAGCCTTAGTTTTCTTATGCTTTTTGCTTAGAATTTTTTAGTTCTTTTTAGATTTGTAAGACAAGCTCACTGATGTTTATTGATTATTATCTTTGTGAGTTGTTTCAAATAAGTCGATTGATGTTGGAAGAGAGTAGGAAGCTTCATGCTTATAGTGGTACAAAAGGAAGCTTGTTTTGACTGTGGCTTAGACTTTATAATGTCATGTTAGATGTTGCTTTGACTATATGCTTAGTCATTATTGTTGTAGCATGACTTGTTTCAAACAATTGAGATTTCTTAATGTTCCATAAAATAAGCATGCGTTGTTTTAGCATACAAAAGCATAGTATTATGGTATTCTCGTCTGATGCTTTATTTGGGTTGACTTGGCACATGCTTACACCATGTTAAGACTATGAACCAGTCACCTTAGCCTCTATGATCATTTAGTTTTTGACTTGTGATATCACATTATGCTTTAATCAATAATGTTTTGTCGCTTTGAATGATTATGTCCATTATTGCTCTTTTAGTTGGTCGCTCCCAGTCTTTTGCTAGCCTCCACTTGTACTGAGTATGAGCTCTACTCGTGCATCCAACTCCCAAGAAACCAAGTTATTCCGAAGAGTCCACTATAAATTCCTATGCATGGTGTGTTACACCATTCCAAGTATATTCATGTGTTTATTTATCTTCCAAATTAAACTTTTGTTATGTGAAAATTAGTGATTAAAGCTCTCACGAACTTGATGGAACACTTTATTTTCTTGCACTTAATAAACTTGAACCATTGTGCCATCTATGTTTCTTATATGCTTGCAAATTATAAGTTGGGAGTTAGTAGAACCATGCTGTCATGGGGAACGCTTTCAACACTTGTACATATCTATCCAACTGATATCATGATATTTTGTTTATGGATGTCGGCGGTGTGAAATAAAAGGGGAGGTTGTAAGTCCATGGAGTATTGTATATGTGTTAGAGAAATGCCTGGGCGGCTAGCCTAAGCCATGCCTAATCATGGTGGAAACTTGCAGCATAACCATAGTGAGAAATCTACGAAGCATCTTCAGAAAAAATATAGAAAAAAGAAAAAAGCACCATGCTCATGGTAAATAAAAAGATCGCTGAGATGCTCTGTAACATCCCTAAAATCACATTTCAAACTTATGCATATCATCCATGCATCCATGATCATATGTTTTTCATTTCAAACAAAACACTTCAAAACAGGAGCATATGAGCTCATTATTTTATGTGAACGGCTATTAGTCTAAAGCCACTCTCAATTGAAGAGTTAAATGTTTTAAACCAAGTCTTCCTTACTCTCTTGTTATTGTGTTTGATTGTTGAAGTTTGGTGAAATTTTACAAAACAAATTTGAAACAGAAACCATTTCTAAAACTTATTCAAATGATTTGCTATAGCACTGCTTATCTTGTTTGAACAAAAGGACCAAGCTAATACAAAGTGACCACTTGATTTTATGCCCTGAAGTGTGAATGTTGCACTCTACAAAATCCTGGAAAAAGTTTGAATTCAAAAGCTTTTGAAATCATTTGAAAATCAGTCCAGAAAATCAAAACAGAAAAAGAAAAAGAGAAAGGAAATAGAAAAGGGCCAGCGCCAGGATTTGAGCCCAGCAACAGATCCAGCCCAACTAGCCCACCCGGGTTCCCCCCTCTCTCTCTCTCACTCGCAGACGCACACACGGAGTCGCTGACACCAGGACCCCACCTCCCCTCTGTTTATTTCGCTGACAAGTGGACCCGTCCACGTCGACTCCTTCTTCCCCAAATCTCGCGCGCCTGCGACGCTCACGCCGCCATTACTCACCGCAGTCACTGCCGCGTTGATTCCCATTGATTCCGCGAGTAACTCCACGACCAGCTCCGGCTATATAAACCTCTCCCCCTCGCGGCCATTCCCCTCACTCAATTTTCTCTCCACGCCACCAGGCTGCCCACAACTCGCCAAACACCGCCGCAGCTCCGACGATCTCCGGCATGCGATTCCGGTAAGACCCCGTCGCCCCTGTGCCTCTGATTCAAACGAGTGTGCCCAGCATGACCTCGTGCATCTTCTGATACCCTTTGCTTGCCTGCTTGTGACCCAGGACGCCGTCCCCGTTCGTTCCTGCAAACGACCGAGCCGCCACTCAACTCCGGCGACCGATTACGGTAAGCACTGCGTGCCCCTTGATCTCTCTCGCATACGAGGTTGTTCGCCACTGTCTTGCGCATCTCCTAAACCACCTGGTTCGTGCTAGGGCGACGCGGAACCTCGGCAACGACTTCGACATCAACCACCTGACGCCGTGCACGACTCCGACGAGCTCCCTCGGCCACTCTAGAGTGCCCCTTGCCGAACCATCACCACCTTGAGCATCAGCATCTCCCTGCGATTCTGGTAAACCCCTTCTCCCTCTCCCGCGCGACCTAGAACACCAGCTCCGCCACTGACAGAGGTGCCGCCGCCAGTCGCCGCCGCTAGCACCGCTCGACTTTGGTCAGAGCAACGGCAGCCGTTAGATCTGCATCGTAGGGATTAGATTAGAACGAGGACGAACCGTTTTCTTTAGATCTGGCGCGTTGGATCTAACTTGATCCGACGGCGCGGAAGCGTGATCCTGAGCGAAACGGTACCGGCTAATAGGATAGCGCCGCGTGGCAGTAGTTTAGATTTAAAAACAGAATTTGAATCAGATTATTGTTTGAATTTGATTTAGCTATAACTTTTGATCCCCACGTTAGAATTTGACAAATTTTATACCGTTGGAATCAGCAGAACAATCCCTTTATAAATATGCAATGTGTTTAATGTTTTGCCTCTGTTAAAATGGTTTTATTTGGAGAAACATGTGTAGGGCTTATTTGAGCATATGAATTGTTTAGGAATTAATTTAGGGTTTAAATAATTTTTGTGTGGCAAGTTTTTGACTTGTTTAGGATTCAGTACTATGCACTTGATTGGTTGAGTTTTAAAAATCATCACTTAGCATTTTGCATGCATGCATATATTTTTGTTTGTTTGTATATGTTTTGTGTGTAATTTGTTGCTACCATTCTTTGTGTAGACTTTGGTGCTAGTGATTGTGATTGTGAAGAGTGCTACTATCCCAACTACCAAGGAAAGTGGTACTTCATGAATAATTCTATCCCTATATTTTATACTAAGCATTAAAAATATTTTGCTAAGTCTTGCATGTTATTATTTTGCCTATATGCCATGTTGGTAAATCCTAAGTAGATGTAGAATTGCTAGGAAATTTCTAAGTTAAGTTACTATCTATGCCATGCTTAGCCTAGCTAGTAGCAAACAAGGGTTGGTGAAATATACATGCTATGATGAAAATATTTCTAAGTCTTTGGACTTGTTTTGCCTAATAAAACAACTAAGTCAATGAATCGACTGGGTGGAAAGGGACTTGATTGGTGGTTTTGGTTGAGTGGTTACACAAGTCCCATGGCTATGGTTTACCTTGTGCATCTCACTTGTGGTAAGCCACCCAGGAACAAAGAGATTTTAGAGGCCAAGTGTTAAGAAGCTTCTAGTGCAGCCACTTGGCAATATGGGCTCTGCCTGGATCACATAAGTTGCTAGAACTGAGCCATTTGGACAGTTGGTGGTAGTGGGATGATAGGTTGGAACGCGTCCATTTGGTCTAAGGGAAGGCTTCTGAAAGGTCCTGTCTTGGTGAAACCAAGTCTGGTGGGGAAAGTGCACAACCTCTGCAGATGGAAAAATCTAAGTACTTAGCCAAGTCCATGGCAATGGACAACTTGAGCATCAAGGCATGGAAGCTATCAAGAATCTCCTCATCCCAATTTCTAAGTAAAAACTTGTGGGTGAACCAGGGTGAAGGACCTCAATGTCTATTGGTGGTTCCTTGGGAAAAGTTTTGACAAAGAAAAACTTAGTGTTTTCAACTAATAGGAAAAACCTATTTGGAGCAAAGCAAGCCAAGCTACACTTAGCCAAATTTGCATATAGTATCTAGTCCACTTAAAATATACTAAGGTATCACTTGCCAATACTATTCCAAAGTATTGACCCACTGTGGCTGTAACTTGTGATGTTGCAGGTTACTCTGATGAGGATTAGGTGTCATGAGTCTACACTCAACATGTTTGCCTGTGGCACATGAAGATGAAGACTTATATTTATTTACTTATTCAAACTCTTGTAATAGGCCTATGGCCTTTGAGTTATAAAGACTATGTTTATCTCTGGAATGGATGTAATAAATGACCTTTGTATCTGTGTACTTCATCTTAAACTGTGGATGCTAGCAATGATCCAGGGACTAGCATTGCAATCACAGGGATCCTTTTCCTTTACAAAGGAGGGATCTTACATGCTCATTGTCTGTTGCCTTGTCATTTTGATATGGGATAGCTCCCGTGTCATGGGGCAAGGGGTACCCCATTGGCAGTTCTGTATGATACACATATACTTACAATGACAAGAACTTGCTTGTGACTAAAGTTGAATAGCATGAGGAACGACCCTCGTACTCAAGGGACATGAGATTTTCAACTTATGATCTGTCAAGCATATACCTCATACTTGTTTCACTTTAACCTTAATCACTTCAAGATGATTATGACAGGGGTAATGGGAGCTTAAAACTAATAAGTACCATAATTTTCTGAAGCTCTTTATGAAACTTGAAATCCCTGCTTCGCTTTGTGAAGGGCCTTTCTTTTTTACTTTTATGTTGAGTCTCCACTTTCTATCTTTATGCACCAACTAAGAGAGCATAGTTGTCATTCTTAGTTCAATGTGCATTGTCCCAAAACTTATTGATTGATTCATAATCAGGGTATTGCTGGTTCTTAAATTATTTGTATCTAGTCACCCTTATGAAATTTAAAGGTGTCCTATGCATTTATGTTTTGCTATTCCATGAGGAACAAGCTGAATACCACTCATGCTATGTTTTCTATATGTGAAACAAACAAATGTCTTTCAATGCATTGCTATTCATGATCTTTTGTTTGTACCTTTTTCATGTTACAACTTAGTTGCTATGTCTTATTGTTATAACTACATCTTTTCATTCTCATGTTTAGAGTACTATGATCCTAGCAATCAATGCTTTACAATATCTTGATCAAGATTGTGATAGTGCATGTCACCTCAAAAATCATTCTTTTTGTCACTTACCTACTCGAGGACGAGCAAGAGTTAAGCTTGTGGATGCTTGATACGTCGTAAACTATCTATAATTTGTGATGCTCCATGCTTGTTTTGTATCAACTATCTTATGTTTTGTCTACACTTTCAGGCATTTTTATACATTTTCTAGAAATAACCTATTGACAAGATGCCACAGTGCCAGTTACTTGTTTTCTGCTGTTTTTGGTTCTAGAAAAGCTAGTAAAGAAATATTCTCAGAATTGGATAGAACAAAAGCCAAAGTCAATATTTTATCTGACATGACATGGAGACCGAAGGGGAGATGAAGAAGAGCCACGAGGCGGCCACACCATAGGGTGGCACGGCCCACCCTAGGGCGCACCAGCCTATGGTGTGGGCCCCTCAAGCGTCTATCGACCTTGCCCCTTTTCCTATATAAACATCCCGAGGCAGAAACCCTAAGAACGCGATAAAAAATCCACAAAAGAGCCCATATCCACCGCCACCGTCGTCCCTAGATCGGGGGGGGGGGGGGGGGGGGCGTCTAAAGCTCTTCCCGGCACCCTGCCGGAGGGGAGAGATCATCCCGGAGGCCTTCTTCATCACCATGCCTGCTTCCGGAGTGATGCGTGAGTACTTCACCCTTGGACTATGGGTCCATACAGTAGCTAGATAGCTGGTTCTCCTCCTTTGTGCTATCATGTTTGGATCTTGTGAGCTCCATTCATGATCAAGATCATCTATTTGTAATCCTACATGTTGTGTTTGTTGGGATTGAATGTATATTGAGTACTATGTTCAAGATTGATCATTGATTCTATCATGTCTGTGTTATTTGTGATCGTGCATGCTCTCCGTTGCTAGTAGATGCTTTGTCCAAGTAGATGCTTATAACTCCAAGAGGGAGTATTTATGCTCGATAGTAGGTTCATGCCTCTAGTAATCTGGGGAAGTGACAGAAATCTCTAAGGTTATAGATGTGTTGTTGCTACTAGGGAGAAAACAACAATCCTTTGTCCAAGGGCAATTGTATTGTTTACTTTACACACTTTGCTTAATGCAATTATCTGTTGCTTGCAACTTAATACTGGAAGGGGTTCCGATGATAACCTGAAGGTGGATTATTAGTCATAGATGCAGTTGGATTACGGTCTATGTATTATGTTGTAATGCCCAAACAAATCTCATAGAAATCATCATGACTTGTACATGCATATTTATGCATTTTCAATCTGTCAATTGCCCAACTATAATTTGTTCACCCAACATGCTATTTATCTTATGGAGGAACACCTCTAGTGAACCGTGGACCCCGGTTCATTCCTTACAATTGATATACCATCTACTGTTTACCGATTATTGTTTACTTTCTGCAATTATCACAAGCAATTACTATCTTCCACACTATACGTTTAATCCTTTGTTTTTAGCAAAACTGGTGAGATTGACAACCTCACTGTAAGTTGGGGCAAAGGATTGTGGTTGTGTTGTGTAGGTTCCAAGTTTCTAGCAACACCTTGGAGTTGTTTCCTTACTCCTAATGGTTCGATAACCTTGGTTTCATAACTGAGGGAAACTTGCTATTGTGCTCATCATACCTTCCTCTTGGGGTTCCCAACAAGCTCTACATATCTAAGCAATCACGGCCCTCGGAAACCACCTTCTTTCCGCTTTGAATCCTTCTGGACTAAAATGCCAGGTTTTCAAGATACGGTTTAGGAAGCTTGGTTGACGCCTTCACGTCATTCCCATACGATTCATATCATAAACCATAATCTGAAATCTGTGGCGTGCGGCTTGAGATCGTGGAGCAAATGTCTTTTCTCAGGTTGCAAGCTTCAACTCCTTATGGCCCTTGACATAATTCTATATTTAGACATGGCCCAAGAATCCCGGACCCTCTCCCCGGATGAAAGGTGTCTCTGCGCCGATCTTAAGCGACGGGTTAAAGATTTGGCTGCTCTGGAAAGATCTAAAAAAGGCAGGCCTCTAGAATCAACTACCTTCACGAGGGTGACACAAACACACAGTTCTTCCACATGCGAGTTAACACGAGGAAATGCAATAATCACATCCTGAGACTCAAACATAATAATGGATGGGTTGTGACCCACGAAGACAAGGACAAGCTCATTTTTAGCACTTCTCCTAGGCTCTTTGCCAGCCTCCCCCCGCCATCTAGATTTTAATTGGGCTTCTCTTAACCCAACTGCCCATCCTTTGGAGGACCTTGGGCTAACTTTCTCTGAGGTCGTGATTAAGGAAGCGATTGATGACATGCCGGCGGATAAAGCCCTGGGCCCCGATGGCTTCTCCATCTCCTTTTCCGCTCTTGCTGGGAAATCATCAAGGATGATCTCATGGGGGCCATCAACGCTTTCTCCGAGTTGTCAGCGTCAAACTTCCATATCATTAACACCGCTAACGTTGTTCTACTGCCAAAACAGGATGGTGCAGAATCCATCACTTATTTCAGACCCATCAGTATCATCCATGTGATCCTGAAGATCATCGCCAAAGCTGTGGCCCGTCGGCTCAGTCCTAAGATGAATGAGATCATTTCCCTTAGCCACAGCGCCTTCATCAAGTCTAGAACCATTCATGACAACTTTATGTATGTCAGAAACACCGCTCGCCAACTTCATCACAGTAAAACCCCGACCCTACTCATCAAGCTGGACATTGCCAAGGCTTTCAACACAGTGAGATGGGATTACATGCTGGACCTCATGCAACGCCTCGGTTCCCCCCAAAGGTGGCATGCTCTGATGTCGACCCTTTTTTCCACGGCCTCCTCCCGTGTTATCATTAATGGAATCCCAGGAAGGGACATCACCCACGGGCGTGGACTTAGGCATGGAGACCCCCTTTCGCCTCTCCTTTTGACATTGCCATCGACCCCCTTCAAAGAATTCTGGAAAAGGCCATGGCTTCTGGACTTGTTCACGAGATGCCTGGCGGCTTGCAAGGACCCTGTGTTTCCTTATATGCGGATGATGCTACCATCTTCCTGACCCCCACGGTGCATGATGTGTGTGCCCTTGCCATCATCCTCCAGAGTTTTGGGGAGGTCTCCGGTCTGGTCACTAATGTGGCCAAGATCTCTATTCCTCCTATTCGCTGCACCGACATTGATCTTGAGTCAACCTTGACAAACTTCCCTGCTGTTGTTGTCCATTTTCCCCTCAAGTATTTGGGCCTACCCCTTTCTCTTGGAAGACTCACACGGGCAGATATCCAACCTTTCATTGATAAGGCTATGGCTCGGCTGAACCCTTGGAATGGCAAATTCCTAAATTAGGATGGTTGTACTGCTCTGGTGAAGTCGATACTCTCCTCCATGCCGATTTTCCTGCTAACTGCTTTAAAAGCTAACAAAGGCATCCTGAAGGCGTTCACCAAGATTAGTCGTGGTATGCTTTGGGCCTGTAAGGAAGTTGTTAGTGGAGGGAAATGCAAGGTCAACTATAAGAAGGTCTGCCGCACCAAGGAGCTGGGCGACCTCGAGATTCAGGACCTTGAAAAGTTCTCTCATGCGCTCAGGATCCTTTTGCTATGGTATGAATGGACGGCTCCGGAGAAACCTTGGGTGGGTTATGAGACCCCTAATGATGCCTCCTATAGAGACCTCTTAAATGCTGCTACCCGGGTCACCATTGGAAATGGTGCGAAGGATTCTTTCTGGTCATCTTCCTGGACCGAAGGACCTTGCTCCTCTGATCTTCAAAGCCTTGAGAAGAAAGAACCGGACAATGCAGGATGCTCTCGAGGGCTAGAAGTGGGTGGATGATATTAATGTGGACGCTCTCACGATCGAACACCTAGAGCAGTATGTCCGTCTCTAGGACCTTGTTTTGGAGGTCCAACTTTCCCCTGGCATAGCGGACTCCATTCTTTGGACTTTGATTCCCAACGGATGTTAGTTGGCCAACTCCGCCTACAACGCCCAGTTCTTGTCCTCCCTGCCTTGCTCTTTTAGGAAAATCGCCTGGAAAACTTGAGCCCCTCCCAAATGTCGTTTCTTTGCCTGGCTCGTCATCCAAAACCGTCTGTGGACCGCCGACCGTCTTGCAAAACAAGGATGGCCACACCAACCTACTTGCCAACTATGCAGATGCACCCCCGAAACAGCACGACACATCCTCTTTGAGTGTTGTTTCTCCAAAAGGGTTTGGATTGTCGTGGCTTCTTGGCTCTCTTGTCCAGATCTTGTCCGCCGCCTTGGAATAGGTAGATCTAAGGTGTTGGACTATTGGCAAGCCATCGCAAGGACTCCCACCTCCTCTTCCAAAGGCTTACGAACCTCCATCATGTTGATTGCCTGGGAGCTTTGGAAAGAAAGGAATGAGAGAGTATTCAACAATAAATCCTCTCTTCCTTCGGTCATCATGCAGAAGATTAGAGAGGAGGGTAGGGATTGGATTTTAGCCGGTGCTAAGAACCTGAAATAGCTTGTAGGCTGACTCTTTTCTCTTTCTCGGGGATTTTTATCTCCTTTCTTTTACGTCCGTTGAATCTAGCCAACCTATTGTTTGCTCCTCCTTTATCAATATAAGGCAAAGCTTTTTTGCCCCGTTTCAAAAAAAGTCTATGACGTGTCTTAGTTAGACCCTCTAGTCCAGAGGCTAACCACACTATTCGTTCGAGTATTAGTACCAGCATAATTTGCCAAGAAGTGACCGCCAAAGTTTGTTTTTTTTCTCTAAATGGGGACTTAGCTCCGGCCTCTGTATCGGTAGATGCATATGACCTTTATTGTTTTATTTTAATGTCATTGTTTACGGTTGATTACATCATGGTTCATATAGGATTGAAACATGTATAAATCATCTAAAGAGAAAAAACATGAAATGACTCTACATCAATGTGTTAATCTATGATCAAAACGTCAGCTGCACTAATCGTATAAATCACGTGTCACTGATTCCAGCCGGCTACACCCAATATTCATAGCGTCTCGCTTGTCCACATATTGTAAAAAGGATCAAATACGGATCCAGTAAGTAGTCTATGAGATAACCCGTATGAAGGAAGTATTCCTTGCTCTGCTAAAAATATAATGATTACGTATGTTTTATATAGCTCAAAGTAAAGCACAAGCACCAACTCTGATCTATACCTTAATTAAATTAGAAATACCCACTAACCAATTGCCAAATAAATTATTAATACTAGTTGGAGGTGTAATATTTAAGGCTATATATACAATACGCCATACCACTTTTTCGAGGGGACGTTGCTCTTGCCAATTTCTTTTAACCAAATTGTCTTTGGTAACACTTTACGGTGACCACATAAAATTCTAATATTCAGTGAGACTCTTATTTTCCAAATATATTTAAATGTACTTTGTATGACCGTTAAAGTAATCAAGGTATAGCCATTTGACTGAGAACGATCCAAACTTGATCAACTTCCAAACGAAAGTATCTTGCTCATCCGTTAGAGCAATATCCATCAACCGGCTAACAAGATGGAGCCATCCTACGCCTCTATGTCCTGTCAAGTCATGTCTAAAGTCAATATTTAAAGAGGTGTGTGTCATAACATTAGCTACGATGACGCTTTTATTGGAGCGTTTGACATTTTCTAACATAAGTAATATAAGTTTGACGAACCTTCAATAAAATTTTAATCTCCTCAACCATTGAGGAGTAGATAGATCGGTCTATGTCCATGTTCTTTAGCAGCTTGACAAAATTTAGACAATCTGTCTCAATAATTAATTAGGGGTTGGATGCACAATTTTAAGGCTAAGAGCATCTATAACCGAAAGAGAAAAGGCCCTTAGAGGATAAATGTTTTAATCCTGGCCCTCTGCGGCCCTAAATATGGCTGACCACGGGCGTTGGACTAAAAATTAAGTACTCCACCTCTATGTCATAGCCTCGCCGCCCCGTCGGCATTCACAATGTCGACCACCAGCGGCCCTTGTCGGTAGCCCGAAATAGCTGCAGCTCCTTTCCCCTCTGTCCACCCAACTCGCCAGCGCTAGCCGTCATCGGAATCGACCCCGAAAACCACCACATCGATCCGGAGCCCGCCACCTATTCAAGTTCGATTCCGGCCGCTTCGAGGTCGACTCCAGCCGACAAAAGGGATGTAGGAGCATGGGGCATGTAGATTCGACCGCCGCGGACCAAAACCGGCCGACCACGTCTATCGTAGCCCTTCCCGACGAGCTTTGCGCCCGGCGGCGTCCTTGAGATTCGTCGACGTCCGGTCATGGCGTCTCCCCGGATGAGCGCTTTCCATGACTGATGTAGGGTAGTCCGGCCGTCCCGCAGCCCTGACGACATCCTCCACCTCTGCCGCGGACTCTATTGTTCCGGTCGTGGATTCCACCTCCGTCACACTCAAGGTATTCAACGAAATTACACTATGAGATATTTTTTGTTCATTTGCAATGGGCTTGATTGACAGCACCTTCAGTTGTAGATGAATAGGTTGAGAGAGATGATATTCGATGACTCTTCGTTAGAGGAGGAAGAAGAAGACAACGAGGATTTGGAGATGGCTTTGGTGATGATTGTGAACGAAGATTTTCAGAGCCCAAGGCGAGGATCTCAATTTTCCCGTGCATGGATCAACCGGAATAGAGCCGAGGGCCATGCTTGGATCATGGATGATTATTTCAACCCCAGTGCAATCTATCAAGAAAAGCAATCCCGACGGTGGTTCTGGATGTCGAAGGACTTGCGGTGGAGGAGCATGGTCATTGCACTAGTAGGAAAAGGTTATTGTAGTCATTTTCCTAATGGTGTCTAAAAAAATTTGGGTGCTTCTACTGCAAGGCAAAATAATAGCGGCGTCTTGAATAAAACGAATGTCAGTACTATTCCTTAACAGTGGCGTTGAGTGTACTGTGGACGCCACTACTAAAGCAGACTCACAGGTGTAACCGGGCGAGATTTAGTGATGGCGTTTGGAATTTGCAAACGCCACCAATCTGGATGACATTTTTTAACCCGCGCCGCCCCGCGAACCAAATCCCCCTTCCTCACTCTTCCTCCCTCTCCCAACCGCATCGACCACCGCCGTGCCCCGTCTTGTCCCCATCTCGCTGTCTCCGCCTCGACCGCCCCTGCCTCGTCCCTATCTCGCCGCCCGCCTCGTCCCCATCTCGCCACCCCCGCCTTGACCGCATCGGTCACCGTTGCCTCATCCCCATCACGCTGTCGCCGCCTCGTCCCGTCTCCCCGTCGCCGCGCCCCACCTCAACCGCATCGGATACCGCTGCCTCATCCCCATCTCGCTGACGCCGCCTCGTCCTGTTCGCACACGAACACGTCACCGTGTACCCTCGGCGCCGAGCGTGATGCGCGACAGCACGCGCCAAGGGAGGCTTGCCAGAAGCGCGATACGCAAGACAATCTAGCGGGCTCTTTTGATACCCGAAACCCAGCTCGTCCGGGAGAGACCCCGTCAGGGCGGCATGATGGCTATGGGATACTCTAGGTCAGCCTGACCACCCCTAGAGCCTCGTGAATTCGCAGCCTCCAATCTTGAATAATGACAAAGAACGAGAAGAAAGATACAAAGGGAGAGGGATAAAAGGAGATGAACACGAAAAAGTAGTAGATTTGATTGTTCGATTGGTGTTGTTTCAATCGGCCGTCACCTCATGTATATAAGGAGCGGCTAGACTTTCCGTGCAAGAAAGATGATTGGAATCACGGCCAAAACCCTATTTGGGGTCAAACTCGGATGGTCTGGTCCGAACTTTCCATAACTGTTCGGCCAATAAACTCGTCTGTCTTTACCTTCCCGACCACTTTTGAGGTAGTAAACGAGCTCAAATCAAAATCTCGTAAAATGAAAAGTTTTTCGTCTCGAAAATACGAAGAACTCTAATTTTGGACACTTTATCCGACCTAATATTGATGGTCTTTTCCTCTTATTTTTGTATCAAACTCAGATTTTGACCGAACGATTTTAGATCTATTCGGTCGTATTTTGAATCTGGAGGTGGTATACTTGCTCAACTGAATATGTCTCCAAAAGAAAAATTGTTCATCTCAAAATACCTAAGAACTTTCCTGTTTTGTGATTTTCCATTCAAGTTGATTTTGACTGCTTAAATTAAATCGTAAGCAGATTAACCAAATTAGAAAGTTTTCTGGATAATCCGGTCCTTTTGCTCTCGCCTAGGGTGAGATACGGTCTGGGTCTGGCGACCCCAGTTCCGTGTTAATTCGGTCTTTGGCAGTATTTTAGCTCTAACTTTTGCATACTAATTTGGATCGAGAGGACTCAAAAACCAAAGTTTGTAGTTTCGACAAGATGTACAACTTTCATGTTCGGAACTTTTTCATTTGAGGTTATCTTGAAGGAGTCATAGTTGAAGCTTCCATATATTAGTGTTCAAATCTTCTCTGAACACTAGCATAATCGGCTATTAAGCCTGATCATGGCTTGACGTGATATGGTGCCTATTTGATGATGATTAATATTTCTTGTAGTGGACCTTTTCGAGTGTGTGTCTCTCGCTATTTGCCTTGATTATCTACGATCCCAAAACGAGTGCCAACAGATGCCCCCTGTTTTCTGGCAGAGCTTGCATGCTAGAAAATAACTTGCTCCACTTTTAGTCTAAGGACGATATCAACACTCTATCAGTCACCAGTTGTCTTAGAGCGAGAACTCTATATCGGCCATATGTGCTACGGGCGATAAATATATATCGGCCATTTTATGTCCAAGCTTGTTACCACTTGGATATAATTTCTTCAACTAGTTTGCATTGAGAACAACCACTTTAATCTTGACGATTGATGGATACAATGAACATTTTCATGAACAACTCCAACAATAATTCTCGCCCCCACTAGATCTTTCATTAGTGGCCGAAGCGGTGGTCTCCAATCCGGCCTTACCTATGTTGTCGAAACAAAACATCGGCTCTTATGAAATATGAAATATATCATGAATAACATGACAACCGAATGTTTATTGAGCCAACTCATTTGCCCTTCAGTTTTCTTGTCTAGATATATGAGAAATGATAAATCAATCTAAGATGAAATTCACATCTAGACATGTATCAGGATAAACAACAAGTGATTCGTCGAAACTTTGGTAAACCATGGACATTGTTGCACTACTCACAACGAATCACTAGAAGTCTCAATATGTGTAGCACCTATAGCAATAAAAAGTTCTAGCACGAATATCAAAGCTACAAATTCGGCCTGATTCTTTGTGTAAGATATTCTAAGCAACATGAGACTTCATAAAATAGTACCGTAAGGAGATAAATAAACAATACCAACGCATTGGCTATTGCTTTTAAAACTGAATAGTCAAAATGTAATCTCCATGGTACTAGAGAGATAATATTAATATCATGCTCATCATCTACGCCAATAATGAAATTAAAGACAATTTGGCCTTTTTATAGATTTTAAAGATTTATAAGCCAAATTATCAACACATAAGTATAAGCACAATTGTTAATGAATGCATACCTTGTCTCGGTCTCCAATATAACTAAGGACGATGTTAGAAAACCACATCGGCCATGATTGGATAATGATCTCAGGGCGATAGAATAAATATTGGCCATATATCTTTGCCCCAATGGGCATGCATAATCCATGCACCAAAGTATGTATAGCCGAAGTAAACAAAACAACAAAGCTGATTATGAACTTCAAATATTCGTTCTCTTGGATTAGCAACAAAAGTGCAACTAATCAAATGAATAATGATTTGGTAATACCCTTCCATGATGTATGAAATTATGATGCATCCAAGGATCAAAATAAAACCATGGTGGGTAACCATTCATACCTGGGGATGAATTCCATGGCATAGTAATTAATGGTGAAGTCGAATAATATGGATGATGTGCTGGCCAAAGTTTTTGATAGTGATACCGAATTCTTTGTCCTAATCGCTTGTTGGCTTTATTCTTTTTGCTATTCGCTTTTGCTGCCCTTCTTATGATAGGATCTTACACATCTTCCTTGCTAGTTTCCTTTGAGAACCCATTCCATGTTTAGTTTCTTCAGCTCCTCGTCCCTAAGCCGATATAGCTTCCTCTGTTGCCAATGTGATAAGCCGAGGGGGCATCTCAGCTATGGTTTTGTTTCACACAATGGCATGACTTTATTAATCTTGGGCACTTTTGACTTGGCTGGTTTGGACTCAAAAATTGGAACTTTGAAAATTATTCGCTTCACTTCCTTGCCCATAGTAGCCAACGTTAACTCAGCTGGCTTTTTATTATTTGGAGCTAAGTCTGAAACAACCCACTTGCATCCATTTTTTGATTCAGTATACTTTCTTGACCACTTCTTTCTTTACCCATGAACTCTGAACTGATTCTTTTTTATTGAAATAGTCTTTGACATGTGACTGTTGATCAATTGACCTTCTTGGAGCTGCATAATTTTGGTGAGATGATCTAGAATTAGATGGATAATGTGCCCATGAATCATACCTTTCCCATGATGGATATGAATAAAAATTAGCATAGGGAGGTATCCATGACATTGGCATTGGTGTCCCAAAAGGAGGATATGAATTTGTTGCATTGAATTTCTCCTTTCGCCAATCCGTGTTTTTAGAACTTTGCCTTGGGGGTGAACTTGATGCTTTTGCACTACTTGGCCGATAAGAACATTTTGCTTTACTCTTTTTTTATATTTTTCCAGGAGCTGTGCGAAAGTGACTTTTGGTTTGCTACCCATGTTCTTATTGCAGCCTTTGTATTTTTGAGTTTTGCACACATCGATCTTTGAGTTTTGTTGTTGCCTCCCAGTACTTGATGTCTTCATTGTAGATTCAATGGAACTCCCGCCCTCAAGAACATTTACAATATGCTCTTCAACGATCTGTTTGCTTGACAGCTTGATGCCATAATCTTCCTTGTGTACCTGCTCATCATTATATGAATCGAACAGAGGTAGACGATGCAATATAATTTGTCCATCAAGACCAATCGAAATATATTGGACATCAATTTGTGTTTCAGCAAATTTCAATCGTACCTTATTAACAGCCAATTGTACTATTTGATGAAACATGTTTCAACTCTTTATACTATGCTCGAACGAATCATGAAACTTGCAATACATTCGTCCTTATAATGATGGCTGATACTCGTAAACATATCTATAATTTTTGATGTTCCATGCTTGTTTAGTATCCACGTTGCTTTGTTTTGTCTACACTTTGAGGTATTTTTGTACATTTTCTATGACTAACCTATTAACAAGATGCCACAGTGCCAGTTGCCTGTTTTTTACTGTTTTTGGTTTCAGAAAAGCTAGTAAGGAAATATTCTTGGAATTGGATGGGACAGAAGTGTAACACCCCGGTTCTGAAAAGACCGTGGCCTCTATGTGACATGCCAATCCCTGGATCGGTTCATTGGCCCACAATAGAGTAAGATGAATAACATAGCAAAATATCCGTGTATCATGAATAACGAAGATCCAGAGTACCATTATTACAATAAAAGCTTAGCCCCAAAGCTAGCTCAAATTATTCAGGTAGCAACATAAATAAAGCAAATTCTCCATTCTTCAAATTGCCCACAAGTGAACAAGTGCCGAGTGGAGTACCGTGGCCTATATCGATTACTCAGAATCAGAATAACCTGCAACATGAAACGTAGCAGCCCCGAAGGGTCAATACATAGAATGTATGGCAAGTAGAGCTAGTAATAGAGACAATAGTACTAACGTCTACATGCATATTTGGCAAGTGGAGCTGTGTCTGGCTTGCATTTGCAAATACCTTTGTCCTACTTTCATAAACAGCTTTTGATTTTCTTTGAAAAGATCCCAATTAAGTTAACCCAACAATATTAAAACAATTATGAAATTAGAATGAGCGAGAAACATGTCATGGTATCAATATCAAGCAACTCAGATGTCCATAACCGGGGACACGGCTAATCGATTAGATTATACACCATGCAGAGGTTAGTACACTTTACCCATGTGACTTGGCCAGCCCAGCTCGTACCATCACTCTCATTTTGAGTGGTGATAGGGAGAAGTCCAAGTTGAGACCGTTCGGGAAGTAGCTCCCCAATCCCGACGCGCACCGGTCCAACCTACCAAAATTCTACATCCCTGGATACGCGGGTTCGGGTCACCACAACCTACTAAGTCCAACCAACCGCCCATTCTATTATTGGCACATGGTTGTACACGTAAGCTACACAATAAATAAGCCAATCATTCTCTCTTGATACCTGGGTGCCTTTCCGCAATGAAACCACCAAAAATTATCAATACCATCACACCCAGGGGATTCATTGATTAAGTTGTTTTAGTTTTTGCAAAACAACTCATTTAGAAACAACTTTCAGTGATGTAACCCAGCCCTCGTTCATCATAGTATGGCTAAGCACATCTACCAACGGTGGTTCATCTACAAGGAAGGCCCTACCACATAATAGGACATATCATAGCGGTAGTATCATCCTACACATGCATCTACAAAATACACGACAATGCATTGAAAATAGTAGGACGATATCATGAACAAAGTAGCATCTACTTGTCTTGGTTGTAGCGGTCGGAAGAACAATCCACACACGAGAAAGCGTTGCACTCGTCACAATCTACACGATACAATTGCATTCATAAACAAACAATCCACAAGCATATGCAACAAATATGATGCATGAATGCAAGAACGACAAGTGAATTGGTGCTACAGCTTCACCACAACATCCTATTCCATAATACTACCGATTGCATGCATGGAAAATAGTTTTAGCGCTAGGAAAACTATTAAGTAAAAGTAGTGCTCAAAACTAGAGCGAGAAATCAAATAATTCACTACCGGTAGTATACTATTTGTAAAATCTTGGGAAAATTCTACCGCATAGGCATCGCTGATTAGAAACAGTACAAACTGGAATTACTCAAAAAGGAATTATAAAACTCCCCGAGTAATTAAAACACTGCAGAAAGCCACTAGACAGTTTCTGCAGAAGTTTTTACTGTAAGCCTATCTTTTTAATTCACGATGAGATTCTCCTCGTTCCACTGAATCCAGGGACATATCATACGCGATTTTTGGAGCTACGGATCTTTTTCTACGAATTAATTACTCTGAAAAGGCCACTAACTAGTTTGATTAAACTGTACTAAACCTTGCTGTAAAAGCCTGAACCAAAGGTACAGCGAGATTCTACACGACTCACTGAATCTACACATATTTTATTTGCAATTTTTGGCCAAGCGGTTTAATTTCTACGCAATTTACAAGATTCTACCAAAATCTGTCAACTAAAAGGATTAACGAAATTAACCAGTCAACTGTATCTGTTGACTGATCAACGCGTCTGCTGACTGGGCGCTGACTGGGCGTCTGACTAGTCAACGCCTGAGTCTGACCGGTCAACGAATGATCTAAGCCGCCGATCTGAGATCTGACGGTGGCTGCAGTCTTACCGGAAACAAACGGCGGAACGGACGACGGCGAGTTCCGGACGGCGGCGGCGATCGGTTCCGGCGTCGGGGTTTTTCCTGCACGGAGGGAGACGGTCAACGAGCGGTTCAAGATCGTCAACGCGGCGCGCAAGACGGCGCGCGTGCGACGCGGTACGGACGAAACGGCGCGACGCAAAACGGCGCGCGAGCGTGTACGTGCGCGCGCGCGAAGCGAGGCAGCGGCAGCGACGCAGCAAGCAGCACATGCAACGGCGGCGCGCGCAGCGAGGCGGCGTGCTGCGGGCGAGGCGCGGCGCAGCGAGCGCTGCAGCGGGCGGCGCGCAGCGGCCGAGGCGGGGTCGCGCGGGTCGGCGATGGCGGCGGGGCGGTGCGAGGCGGCGGCCGAGGCGGGGGCGAGCGGCTGCGGCGGCGGGTGGAGGCGGCGCGGCGGCGACTGGCCGCGGGTGGCGCGCAGCGGCGGTGGTGCGGGGTGCCGGCGGCGTGTACCTGGCGGCGGGGTCGGCGGGGGAGGGCGGCGCGGCGACGGGGGGTGGCGCGGGCGGAGGCGGCGGCGGCTCGCGGAACGAGGAGGCGGGGCGATCGCGGGCAGGCAGGAGGCGGCGGGGTGGGGTGCGGATCCCGAGGCCGGGTGGCCTCTTTATGTGGGGCCCTTCGCGGAATCCTACGCGAAAACGGCGCAGAGGTGGTTTCGGACTCGGAAATCGGTCCGGAATTTCGGACCGTTTTCCGGCGATTCACTAAAACGGCCGCAACTTCTCCGTACGAGCTCCGATTCGAGCGATTCTAGCGCCTACGGTTTCGTACAGTCGAGGGGAACAATCTAGCGTCAAGGTTAGAGCGAAACCACTACCCTACAAGGGTGGTCCAAGCTAGTCCTACTAAAGCTTCCCGTAGGAACCTCGTATCAAAATAGAATAGGGTTTTGCAAATGGCGTTTCGCCGAACCTTTTCACTCGACGGTTTTGCATGGAAAAGCATGATGCAATGATATGAATGATCTGCAAGACCAACTCTAAATTTGGGATGTGACAAGAAGCCAAAGTCAATATTTTACCGAGGAGAACACGAAGTTAAGAGGAGAGACGGAGGGGAGCCGCCGGGTGGCCGCACCCCCCTCTCGCGCGCTCACCCTAGGCCACTCCTGGGCTGGGTGTGGGCCCCCTGGCCGCCCTCCTGCCTCGCCTCTTTGCCTATATAAACCCCCCGATGCCAAAACCCTAAGTACCCGATCAGATATCCATGAAACAGTCCGTAGCCGCCGCCACCATCGTCCCTAGATCGGGGAGATCCGAAGCTCTTCTAGGCACCCTGCCGGAGGGGAGAGATCATCCCGGAGGCCTTCTTCATCACCATGCCAGCCTCCGGTATAATACATGAGTAGTTCCACCTTGGACTATGGGTCCATACAGTAGCTAGATAGTTGTTTCTCCTCCCTTGTGCTATCATGTTTATATCTTGTGAGATCCGTTCATGATCAAGATCATCTATTTGTAATCATGCATGTTATGTTTGCGGGGATCCGATGGATATTGAGATTACTATGTCAGGTTGATTATTGATTCTACCATGTCTGTGTTGTTTGAGATCTTGCATGCTCTCCGTTTCTAGTAGCTATCTTGGCCAAGTAGATGCTAGTGACTCCAAGAGGGAGTATTTATGCTCGATAGTGGGTTCATGCCTCTATTGAATCTGGGGAAGTGACAGAAATCTCTAAGGTTGTAGATGTGTTGTTGCCACTAGGGAGAAAACAGCAATCTCTTGTTCATGAAACAATTGTATTGTTTACTTTACACATATTGCTTAATGCAGTTATCCGTTGCTTGCAACTTAATACTGGAAGGGGTTCGGATGATAACCTGAAGGTGGATTACTAGTCATATATAAAGTTGGATGGAGGTCTATGTATATTGTTGTAATTCCCAATCTAATCTCATAGGATCATGAATTTCTAGTATTGCATTGTTGTGCCTTGCTCAGTCCTGTCAATTGCCCCGCTGTAATTTCTTCACCTAGCATGTTATGTTATTTATCTTAAGGAAAACACCTCTAGTGAACTGTGGACCCCGGTCCAATCTTTACCATTGTTACATCATCTACTATTACTGTTTACTTTCTGCAAGCAATCTCTACCTTCCACACCATACGTTTAATCCTTTGTATTCAATAAACCAGTGAGATTGACAACCTCACTATAAGTTGGGGCAATTATTGAGTTTGTGTTGTGCAGGATTCCAAGTTGTTAGCAACACCTTGGAGTTGTTTCCTTGCTCCTACTAGTTCGATAACCTTGGTTTCTATAACTGAGGGAAAACTTACTGCCGTGCTCATCATACCTTCCTCTTGGGGTCTCCCAACGAAGCTCTACTATTGAGCCACGTCAATGGCTCAGTATTGTGATCAAGAATTCTAACATAATAGATTTTCAACAATGTATCAAAGATATCATGACACATAATCAAACTATAGGTACACCTTTTATCTTCTAACCGATCTTGTTGCGAGAACGGCTTTGGAATTGAGGAACCGAATTGTTCATATTTGACATCATCCAATTCGGCTATGCATTGTTTTTTGCACTTCTCGTCCGATGTATTTGAATACAAATTTATACTAGCATCGGCTTTCTCAAGAGACAATAACCTTGGCTTTAGGTTTTTGAACTAAAAATATTAAAACACATATGTCTCACTTGAGACCAAATGTTAGCCAAGTACGAAATATACAAAGCTACCCATGTAGATATAAAATGCAAATGAAACAATGGGGAAAACTTTGGTCGTAATAATTTGTTACTACCGGTCTCTCTAAATGGCACACTATGTTGACCGATATGTTTTGTGACAATTATATTGCTAACAAATAATTTACCTTTCACGATTGGTCCTTCAAAGTTTCTGATAATAATCTTGCTAATAAATGCATCAACGATATAGTTTTGACCAAATCGAAATATAAATAAATTATCTGTTGGATGTACCTCTTTAAAGACGTTGGAAGCGTAAGATGGTCGGATGTCCTGAACAATATCTTGCTCGGCCTCTAGAGAATTCTCCAACGCCTTGTATTCTTCCTTTTCTATATTATTTCCTTCTTCACATTGATGTTCTTTGTCAATCGAACATTGTTCGGCTATATCTTGTTATTGTTGATGTTCACAAATTTATTTTGCACCAAACTCATAGGACTATATGTAAGTTCCCTTACATACAGAAAAGTCAAGAATGACTATTTTTAAGCTTGCCATGCTCTTCATGTCTTGCTTCTTCTGAATCAATAGATTCAACATATGTATTTTCTGATTCGGATTTTTCAATAACCGAATTAACCATCCTAGTTGAATCATTGATGTGTTCTTCATAAATTTAACTAGAGAGCAAAGCTTATTCTTTTTGCCTTCTCGTAGAAAAGGGTTCAACTTGATTGCTGCGTGGAGGAGATGAATTGATTCCTTCAACTTAAGTAGTATTGTCTTGATGGTACTTTCAGCTTCTTCCTCTTCAAGTATTTTCTTATACGCTGCATGATCTTCTTTCAGCTTTTTTTCAAGTGCATCAAACTCCTCATCACGCTTCTTCTTGAGTGTCTCAAATAACTGGAGATGTTCCTCCGATAAATGATCAAACATAATGACATTATCGGCGCTAACCTCAGCAACAAATGATTGCCCCCCAATGCTTTTAGTTTCTTTCGGCAATGTAGTGTTGCTGAAACTTAGCAATTGAGAAGGGGAAAACCTGATATTGTTTGCCTTGCACTCCTCTTCACGCTTCTTGTTGTATGCCTCATGATCTTGAATTGTAGCAAGATCATGGGGCCTCTCTTCTAGTTCTGAGTGAAGAGAATTGAGCTTTTTGAACTCAGCTGCAAGTTTTTCCTTCCAGTCATTTTTTCTGCATAAGAATGCTCCCCAATATGTTTTGTATCTTTTGGTAATGAGGTGTCACCAAAACTTTGCAATTGTGCTGGGGACATATCATACGCTACAGTACTATATGAAGGCACATTAGCTCCTACTGACTTTTCACTTATTCGGCTATAACCATTGTAAATGCGTGGATCCGGATTATGAATATCACTAGTTGCATATGGTGCTAAAACATTACTAACATAAGGTGTAGCATATGATGATTGAGAGTAATTGAGCAAATGACTAGTTGTAGCATGTCCAATTTCCCTATCCATCATCATGTTTGAAGATGAATCTAGAGATTGCAAGTTATTTGCTGATGAATATAAAGATGAAACACTTGGTTCCATGCCATTGTAATTTCTAAAATCAGGTGTTTCATACAGATTAACAGAACTCATCATGTTGTTCATCGGCATATGAACTTCTAGGGTTGCCGATGCATGAGAATTTGAATTTACATGTTGCAAGTTACTAAGATAAGTTGAAGCATGTAGGTTATTTTGCATCGGCTTTTGCACATAGTAAAAACTAGGGCTATCCAATACAGTACAATATCAAAATATCTAGCAACATCAACATAAGAGTAATATGCATCTACGTAGCAAGGTTGAGGAATCATGATACCGTTGTAGATTGCAGCCTCTTTATGACGCTCTCTTCGTAGCAAGAACATGCTGGAGACCGTTCAAAGCTTGGTCCCCAACAGAGTCACCAAAAAGTGTGTTCGCACACGAACATGTCACCTTGTATCCTCGACTCTAAACGTGATGCGCGGCAGCACGCGCCGAGGGAGGCTCGTCGGAAGCGCGGTACGCAAGACAGTCCGACGGGCGCTTTTGAGACCCAAAACCCTGCTCGCCTGGGAAGGACGTCGTCAGGGCGTCGCGGCGGATATGGGTTGCTCTAGGTCGGCCTAACCGCCCCTAGATCCTCGTGGATTCGCAGCCTCCAATCTTGAAGAATGACGAAGAACGAGAAGAAAGATACAAATGAAGACGGATAAACGTAGATGAACACGAAAACGTAGTAGATTTGTTTGTTCGATTGGTGTTGTTTCAATCAGCCGTCACCCCTCATGTATATAAGGAGAGGCTGGACTTCCCGTGCAAGAAAGAGGGTTGGAATCACGTCCAAAATCCTAGTTCGGGTCAAACTCAGATGGTCTGGTATGAACTTTTCATAACTGCTTGGCCAAAAACTTGTCTTTGCCTTCTCGACCACTTTTGAGCTAGTAAATGAGCTCAAATCAAAATCTCGTAAAAAACAAGAGTTGTTCGTATCGAAAATAAATACGAAGAACTTAGATTTTGGACACTTTTCCATCCGACCTGATATTGATGTATTTTACTCTTATTTTTTTATTAAACTCGGTTTTTGACCAAACGATTTTAGATCTGTTCGGTTGTATTTTGAATCTAGAGGTCGTATAATTTCTCAACTGAATATGTCTCCAAAAGAAAATTATTCATCTAAAAAAATAAGAACTTTCATGTTTTGTGATTTTCCATCCGAGTTAATCTTGACCGTTTAAATTAAGTCGTAAGCAGATTTATCGAATTAGGAAGTTTACTGGGTTATCCGGTCCTTTTGCTCTCATCTAAGATGAGATACGGTCCGGGGTCCGGCGACCCTGGTTCCGTGCTAATTTGGCCTCTAGCAGTATTTTGTTTCTAGCTTTTGCATACTAACTCGGATTGATATGATTCAAAAACCAAAGCTTCTTGTTTCGACGAAATGCACAACTTTCATGTTCGACGCTTTTTATTTGAGGTCATATTGAAGGAGTCATATTTGAAGCCTCTATATATCAGTTTCCAAATCTTCTCTAAACACTAGCATAATCAGCTATTAAGCCTGATCATGGATTGACTTGATATGGTGCCTCTTTGATGATGATGAATATTCCTCGTAGTGGACCTTTTCGAATGCGTGTCTCTCGCCATTTGCCTTGATTAGCTACGATACCAAAACGAGTGTCAACACCATCTCTTCGTCGCTGCCGGTGAGTCCCTCTTTCCCCCCTTTTTATTTGTTTTCGTGTAGATCGATGATTATAGATGATTTAGTTTAGATTATTTAGTATAGATGATTTTAGATGATTTAGTGTAGATGATTTTATAGTAGATGATTTAGTGCAGATGATTTAGTATAGATGATTTTAGGGTAGACGATTTAGTATAGATGATTTTAGTGTAGATTATTTAGTGTTAAATGATTTAGGATAGATGGTTTTAGTGTTGATGATTTAGTATAGATGATTTAATGTACATATATATATCCATTTCTTATATGTTGACTAACTTTTGTATGAAATGTTGCTATTTAATTAGTATCATGTCGGAGCCGGAGCCGAGGTTTCATGGTGTTTACCGGAAACCCACGAGGACCCCGACTTGGGCATCTCAGCTCATAGTGGACAACAAGAAGATGCAGCTAGGTACCTTTAGGTGCCCATGGCAGGCGGCCCGCGCCTATCACTGCACCGCGGTCCAGAACTTGGCGGTGAGAGCGGTCCTCAACTTTGAGGAGGACCATCGCGTGGTGCATCTATTAGCGCCAGAGGGCATGGGGATCGCCACGAGGGCCGAGGAGAGGGATCACCAGCAGGCAGAGAGGCAGTTGGCTCTCCACCATCGCCAGGAGGATGACCCCTTGGTCAGGGATCTCCTACTTGATCCCTAGGTGATGGCGGTCTAGTACGAGGTCCTTAGTGAGATCTAGCAGTGGCAGCAACGCGGGCAGGACGAGGCTGGCCCCTCTGGCACGCAGTAGCAGTGTCAACATGGGCAAGATGAGGCCGGCCCCTCTGGCATACATCAGGACGACTCTGGCAGCCTAACGTCCTCTTTCTGGGACAACTTGGGTGACGACGATGCCACTGACACTGGGTCTACTCGAGTTTAGGATGTTCTCATGTGACTGTTATGCTACCTATCGTACTACTTATGTGTTATGTTGATATATTGTGCTACTCATGATGCTAGCTAATCTTACTTATGTGTTGTGTTGATATATTGTGCTACTTATGATGCTAAAATGGTTTATATAACTAAGTTTGCATGATCATATATAGGTATGATGGGTGTGAGCATTGTGGTTACCAAGGGTGCAAGAAGAAGAAGGTTGTCATAGTGCTCCCTTATGACTGTGAAGTTAGTATGGTAGGTACATTCACAAGCAATCAAACTATATATACCCTGCAACTGATTTACATGCTAATTGTTACTTTCTTATGATTCTATATGCAGAACATACCCTGCAAGTTTAGAGTTGAGTTTCTGGACCATTTTGATTGGCCGTTGTGGCAGCAGGAACAGTTTCAGGTCAATCTATTGCCTCTGAAGCAACCTGCACATACCTACATGGTCCAAGTCACGAACGAGGCGAACCACACCTTTTTCGGTGGTCGGAGGTGGATTGAGATGGTCGATGCCTATAATATGGACGCCCAGGAGAAGTTGATCTTCCATCTCTATGAAGATCGCATGAGCTACTTCGACTACCGAGGCCCTGGAGCATCAACAGGCTTTGACGCTTCTTCAGATGATGAGATTCCTGTTGCTTCCATTAGGTATAGAACGGACATTGCCGATAATCCTTTTGAGGACTAGTATTTAGTGCTATATAGTTAGCTACCTCAACTATATGTAGTTGGCCATAATGATGTGCTACTATATGTAGTTGACTGTATGAATATATTTTGTTGTGCTATAAATATTCAATTGGATGCACCAGATTTTTAAAATTTTTGAGACCTCAATTGTGGCGTTCAAAATAAAAGGAACGCCACAAATAAGTATCTAATGGTGGCACTTATAGGAAATGCCACTATTATGATAAATAGTGGTGGCGTTCAGCGCAAACACCACCACTAGATCAACTACTGGTGGCGTTTTCCTCAGACGCCACCACTAACTTCTACTAGTGGCATGAGATTAATGGCGTGCACATTCAATGCCACGAACCTCCTTTTACGAATGCCGCCACTAGGACTTTTCCTACTAGTGTTGGTTCAATCTTAGGAGGAGTGCATCGAGAGAGATGAGTACACAATGGGGTACTATCTTGGTGACGGGATCTATCCTCCATGGTCCACATTTGTGAAGGAAATCTCGTGGCATCTTATCAGTAGCCCCATGAAATAACACTTCACAACCATTCAAGAGGCACAAAGCAAAGATGTGGAGAGAGCCTTCGGTGTGCTTCAGAAGTTCTTTGCCATTGTTTGTGGTCCTATCGAGTATTGAAAACCACAGACACTATGGAAGATAATGACATGTTACATCATTTTGCATAACATGATCATTGAACATGAGAGAGACATGCCACGTAACTTTAGATACATCTCAAATGGAGGCCCTATTTACCATGAGCATGATCCAAACACGATCCACGAGTTCCTCGAAATGCACCAAAATATCGAAAACAAGGATGCACACAATAAGCTACAAGATGATCTTATTGCGCATCACTGGCGTCTCCACGGCAAGTAGTTTTATGTTTTTTACTTGTTTGATTTTAAACATTACTTTCATTAATTTGGTTTGTAATAATTAATAATTTGATTTATTACATTTAATTTGGTTAGGAATATTAATACTTTGGTTCAAATGGTTTGATTTGCAAAACAAAATTTTAGTCCTCTTAAGTTATTGGGGATCAAATCTATGGCGCTAAATTTAGTGTACTGATACCTTCGATCCGGATTACGGATGTAGTATAGTAGCTTTTTCTCTAGTAGACCTAGGTGTAATCAAACCTTGGGAAACAACGCTAATAGGAATGAAAATAAGGATACGTCTACAAAACTTTGTTTTCTCGTTTTAACTTTGTTTACCAAACCAATCTAGTTTAATTTATATTGTGGGTTGAATCAATGGATGGAGATAGGCCAAGGTTGAAGATCCACTGTAGCTGCACATCATATGGGATAAAAGATAATAATAAGCATAGTCATGTGTAAGGTTCCAATAGAGATAATATTTTATAGACAACGCATCCTAATATACTAGAGCCCCTGAGAGGCCACATGCATAACAATAGTATTTTGATCCAACTGAGTGTACCGTGAAGCACCAGGCTACAAACGATTATTAAGTGTAAAACACAGACTAGAGCATTAGCTGATGATGTTGTTGTGATACCGAATGGGTCGCTAAGCGAAGACCGTACTACCCTTTCTGTCACTGGGGTTCCTATGAGATTGCCGCAAGACAAGTATCTCACCTCAAGCCTTGATCGATCTCGGGGGTCTTGGGTACCTACAAGTCCAAAGGTCGAAGCAAGAGACAAAGAAACAAATGATACAAATTCCTCTTATAAACTAATACACAATTCTCCCAAAGATTAGATGCACATAAACGCTGCGAGGTTTCTCCCCAACCCGCAGCCCGTGAGGACTAATCACTCATAACAATAAGATCAAGGATATAAAACATTGTGTAATACTTAGATTGAAATCAAATATTCTTACAATGGTTGCCGAATCACAAGGAGATCTCAAGTACAAAGTAATGGCCATGGCTAATGGAGAGGATAGGGGATGGAAGGGATGAACTATGGTGTGGATCTCCTTTGGTGGTGGTGTGATGTATTATGAGAATGGAAGCCCTCTACACGGCGGCTGGGACCTCAAATATATAGGGGCCTTCACGATAGTTGTAGGGTTTGACAAGACAACACCGCTGCCACCCCATATGGGTGGGCTGTATGGGGGGGCCATGCCCGTACCAGTGGTCGTCACAGTGTCTGGTGCCTAGGAGTAACTCCAGGATTACTTGGTGACGAGGGTTCGACTCGTCAATGCCCATTGTTATGGACTTGTGTTTTGGAGAAGATGGGGATGCTGGAGATCGCATGACGGTTAACATACACGCAGCAAGGGGACACGATGTTTACCCAGGTTCAGGCCCCCGGAGGGAAAACTCTACTCCTGCTTGTCTGTTCTTGATTACGGCAGAATCAAAAGTTACAGGGGTGCGCAGATGCGTTCTGGCATGAGGTGTGTGTATGAGTTGTCTAAATCTTCCTCGCCGTGCCCTCCTAGACTTTATATAGATAGGCCAGGTCTTAGGGATAGGTCGATTCGGTTACAAGTTAGGTTTTTTTTATCTACAGCTGGCCGTGTTCTCCAAGGAGTTGAACTTCTACTAGGCTTGGGCCACCCGGAGTCTTCTTGGACAGCAAGTCTTCATGTGGACCTTCCCTGGGCTGGACCGGGTATACCAATGTGAGGCACCCGTAGGGTATATCCATGTCACTTGGTCATCAAAACTTTCTCGATATCTTCATTTATGACTCCAGATTTCGCAATAAATGTGTGATTTCCTGCACAACACAAATCAAACAAGGTTTTGCATATCTTTGCAATAATTAGTCATTAGTGGAAAATCAAGAGAGATTAATGTCAATTTCTAGACAAAAACAATGTTTAAACGCGGAGAAATATGGCAATTTTTGGAGCCATCAACATCCCCAAAGCTCAAACCTTGATCGCCCTCGAGCAAGAAGAAACAAAAGAACTATAAGGAATTCAATGTTTAAACTTGAAACAACAAGAATACGAATTCACTTACGGTCAGTATCCATATGCGTATAGCACTTCTTCCATAATGAAAATCTCATCAAAGTTAGAGAAATGCTAAGAATACTATACAAGCTTCGATAACTCAAGACAATCAAAGTAGAGTTTAGTATAAGTATAAACAACTAGAAGTGTAATAATGAATGAATTCCTCTAGTTAACTCTCAGCTTTCCAAGGAACACTAGGATGTTTATTCTAGCAATATTGAGTAAGAGAGTTCATGTCATAAGTAGCATAACAGTCAAGTGTCTTATTGACACACACATCGGTAAGTCAAGACTATAAAAAACACTACTATTCCAAACATTGCTTCTCAAGAAAATTCATAAAGTAGTAACGAGATCATGCCAAAGACTTGTTTTGTGGATCATCATATTTTTCTCTTCTCCTTTTCCCTTTTTTTCTTCCTTCTTGCAAGGATATTTCTTAAGAAGGATCATTGAGTGATGCTTTTAAACAATGGTTTTCACAACCTTCGAGAGTATCAATAATTTTTCCCATACAATCACATGTATGCCACCCATGTCATTAACTCATAGCCGAAATCCGGGGTTATACCATAGATCGCTCAAAAGCTAGCGGAGTTCTTGGCATCCAAAGGTGTGCATGGGAACATAGAACTTTTTAAATTGTATCACGATTTGATCTATAAGGTTAGCTTTGTCATGCAATCACAATTACCACTAGACTTCATTTCAATCAAACAACTCCTTTCAAGAGTGATGTCAAGTCTATCAGAACATGTATGGGGTTAAGTACCTTCAAAGTTAAACTCTCAAGACAATCACTCATCAAACAAGTCATAAAATTTTAGACTTTTCATGTTGTACTTGTTTGGAAAAATTATTTCGAAGGCAAGACTCGGTTAGCTATAAGAACTAGAGAAAAAGCTTCCACAACTAATCATTCATACAAATAATAAGCTTTACTCTAACTATTTTGACTTACTTCCACTAGCATAACATCTTAGCAAATCAACTAACTAAGATAAACAAATCAAACTTCAAAAGTGAGAGATATAGGACATACCTCTCATGAGTGACTTCATAATCCTCTTCCTTCTAGGGATGTGTTCCTTCAAAACTTAAGAAAAATCACTCTCATAATAAAATTGAAGCAAAGAGGCAAATTGCAAATCCACTTTCATGAAAAAAGGAAAAAGGGAAAAATCTTTTTGTATTTTTGAGGATAGGGATTAAAGAATAGAAAATCACTTGCGACCAAGCAAGGGACTAAGAAAACAAAAACAAACTAAAACTAAAGAAAACGAAAAATGAAAGCAAACTAAAAACAAAAAAGCGAAGTGTTGGAACAGACCAACACGAGTGTTTCAAATCTCACAAGGAGCTAGAGTACAACCTCATTATTACACAAATAAAATTTACGATGGACACATACCCAAGCTTAGGCTTTTGCAAGCCCTTTTGTTGCTCATTATGGTGGTGGTGGATAGTTACCCATGTTCCATTGGCTGCTCCAATCATGGAAATTAGTGGCGAAGTTGGCAGTAGCATCTCGAAGGTTGATGGAGAGGTTATTCATATTTTGGATACTTTGTTCGAGACCATAGATATCATCATAGGTGGTGTAGTAGTTTGGTGGCTGCACATCTTGTTTGGGCCTTCCTTGTTTCACTCCTTTATCTTCCTCTTCTCTATCCATGGGTACTTCTTGTTATGGTAGACTTGCTTCAACCTGCTCGTCATAACGCAAACCGCCCTCCTCGATAGAGAATAGACCATTAGGCAAAGGAGCAGGGATCAAGTGATCTGCTCCAGGTATATCGAAGAGTAGAAACAACCAAGACGGCGGTTTACACACAACGGTTGGATGTTACCTAGGTTGACTTGGAGCGCATGTGCAAGCATGGTTATGACTCTTCCTCCGTATATGGGACCACAAGATTCAAGCACCTGATGGTGAAGATAAAACAAAATAAGTGTGCCCAAATTTGGCATCAAATTATAGTTAGGAATTGCAGCTTTAGCGAGGATCATCATGTCCTCCTTATTAACTCTAGGAAACTCACCACATTCCTACACGGTGCTAGCAATAAAATAAAACAAATAACGAACAACAGGATGATCAATTTGGTTTCCCTTGGTTGTGTTTCCACGAATTCTCATTCTATTAAAATAACCCAAGGGTGTAGGATTTACAACAAAAGAGGTGGAGCGTATGTCGGTGGTGTTGTTGGCAAACCCAAAGTAGTGAGGCCATTGGCTGAGTGTTATGGAGTACTCATGGTTCATGAGTCGGAAGTCGATACGATCAACTCCAGGAAGTTGCTCATCGGGACAATAGTGAGAAGTCACCGAATGCATCACAATGCTAAAAAACTCGAGCGTCAAGCGGCGGTACGTGGCACAATCCTGAAAGACAAAATCATACAAGCCAACATTGTTGCACAATAAATCAAAATTAGTATGGATACCAAGTTGGTTCAGGATAAAGGGACACGCTGATCGCTGTGATAATACAACACTTTTTAGCTATATAAATAGTGTCATTTTCCTATCATATCATGCTTCATCTAACTATTGCTATGCCTGATATGCATAATTACTTGTTTTTATTATATTCAATATGAGCTTTACACATTTAGTAGTTTAGGTAGAATTTTACCACTCTTTCTTGTCTTTGACATGTGTGTAGGTGTTGATGATGATAATGGATAAAACAAAGGCAAAAGGAATAAAGAGATTATAGTATGGAGGAACTGCAGGACCATACTTAGCCATTTGAGGTGGTGGAACAATTCAATTTTCCAACTTCTCAAAATAAAGATCCAAGACAATGGAGTTGTATCCCTCGACGAGACGAATCCAACGAGCCGAAGAACTCTCAAAACGGAGTTCGTATGAAGAAATTACGGCCAAAATACGAAAGGAGGCAGAAGGTTTGACGACCAACTATGCGGCCGGCCGGTCGCCGTATAGTTTTGGCCGTATAGTTGGTAAAAACATCAGAAACGATGGGATTTCGCCCCAAAAAGGCTCTAGAAGCTTCCCCAAGTCATATGACGGTATTATGGGTACCATAGGGCACCCCAAGGCCTATATAAAGAGGGGAGGAGCCAAAGGAAGCCACACCAACACCATATCCCTCCAGGGGCGGGGCTCTGCCGCCGCCACCCATCCAATCTGCATAGCGACAGAGCTCTACCTCAACCACACCTCTGAGATATAGATCTCTCTCAACACCATCACCATCAAGGCATCCAAGTAATAAGAAGAGGACGAGAAGGAAGACATCACCACCACCACGCATCGATCTCCATCTCCCTCTCTCTCTTGTGTTTGTTAATTGTAAGATTCAACACGGTTGTGACATCATTATATATTTATATGTTTTTCCATTCATCCATGTGTGAGTTATTGATTCAATTCTAGGTTGAGGTATGATCTAGTGGCACCAAGTTAGAATTTATTATGATCTAAGATGAGTTTATGTGATCCTTTGGTCCAGAAGTGCCTTTTGCCTTGCGGTGACGTGCGAGAACCATGCATAGTGCACACAGAGTGACAGCCCGGTAATCAATTTGGGAACATTTATTTGTCTGAGTTATCTCTTATAGATCACACATATATTTTCCCATCTAGTACTAGTGAGACCGAAGCCTAGAAGCCCTCTCTCATTCCATTCAATACTACAACTTCAATCCCTTTAATTCAGGTTATATTCTTATTTACTTTCCGTCTTAGTTTATTTTGTTCTTGTTAAAAGTTCTTTGTTATTAGATACTTTAAACCTCTCTTAATTACCTTTGTTCTAGCAACTTATAGAATATGCTATTTCCAAACCACGGCTTGGGTGCAAAACATGGCCGCATGGATAACGTGGTTGCGGGGTCGTGTTGTTTCTGTTCGTCGAGCTCCCATCGAGACAAACTCTAAAATATTTGCTGCTACAAGTACTGCAATAACCCTGCTGTTGGTGCAGGAACCCGGTCATCAAATTGACGCTGTTGCCGGGGAGCAAAGCGTTTGATTATTACCTATCTACTCGCACATAGTTTATTTCTGTTTGTTGCTATTATTTTACTGCTTTCTTTTATATTGAAAATAATAAAAAAATTAGAAAACCAAAAATTTATAAAAACTATTGCTACTAATCATGTCTTTCGAGATAAATTTTTTTCAACAGATAATACAAGCATCGGAGGAGATAAAGTATTCAAGTTTACCAAGCCTGGTTGCTAGACATGAGTTGATAAAGAAATTGCTGGACCAATTGGAAAAGAATTCATTATGGTTGCGTGTTAATGATGGAATTTATTGCATAATTTGTACAATAGATAACCACCTTAATTTTCAATGTAAGTATTCCAACAATCCTACTCTAGCAAATTATAATAGGGATAAATCCCATGCTAGTTTGGAAATATTAGAATATATTATTTTCAAAGGTGCATCTGAAATGGTATTTAGACTAGGAAGTATTGATGTTGAAAGTGAAGCACTTGATGGAGTTTTTAATTTAGTATACCTCATATTCCTATTTTGCGAAAATAATTTAAGTAATAATGCATTGGTATTGTATTATTTGAAGCGGTATAAAACCGCCATGGAGAAAGATAACCTTTTGCAGGATTCACTAAAGAGCATAGAGAAAAAGGAGCACATGGAAGAGGAGGAATAACGGATTAATCACCCGCTCACACCTTCAACTCCTACTTTTGATTCTATCGTTGCTATAAAACACTAGTCGATGCAAAGGAGGAACAAAAAGGTGAGGTTGACAAAAAGAGTCACACTACAACTTTTGTTTGTGATGCCTCTCACTCTAGTAGTGATTTTTATGATGCTAAAACTGTTGATAATTGTTCTGTGGAGGCCTTGTGCCTATACACTCATATGGACAACATTAATAATAATGAACTAGAGATAGAACCGTGATATGCTAACATGTAGGGTCCTGAACTCCCTGCTATGAAGGAAGAGTACTACGAAGTGTTCCCCTACACAGGTAACCAAGGTAAAGATTTAAGAATTTTATATGAATCTCAAATCCTCTCATTGCAGCTATACACAGAGGCATGTTCAGCAAGCTTGGTGCATCAACACTCGCTTGAAAGCGAGAACTTGTTCATCTACATGATGTCGATGCACCGTAAGCGGGTACGACCCCGACCGAACTCTACTCCAAGATGCTGCAAAGTGGTATGTACAATCTCACCTCGAGTTGATATCCCTTGGGATCCAGGTGGATAATGTATGGAGCATCCTATCCTGGCTTTATGGCTTTAAAGAGAGCGCATCCCGGCAGGCAACCCGAAAGTCATTAGGCGTCTTCCTTAGTTTTGTGCCTTGAGTCTAGTTGCATTCATCTTGCATTGGCACTTTTATTCTTTGTATGTCTTTCTATTAGAGTTATCTTGTTGAAGTTTTCAAAAGGTAGAATTTATTGTCACTATATTATGTGTTGCATAACTCGGTTGTACTTAAATCCCGTTTTATACATGCTAATGTTGGTCGAAAATGAAAGTTTTCATTTTCTGTCAAAACATGGTGTTTCGCTAAGTTTCAGGTTAAGAAAGAATTCTTGAAGAAACAGAAATATTTTGGCGAGCACAGAAGGCTTAACGACCAACTATACAGCGGGAATAAAAATTCTAGTCGTATAGTTAGGGTCATATAGTTATCGATGTCATCATCAAAATTTCTTTGACAGGTACAGAAAGTTTAACGACCAACTATACGGTAAGAATAAAAATTCTGGATGTATAGTTGCCGCCGTATAGATATCGACACCTGCTTCAAATTTTTATTTCAAGGTACTGTAAGTTTAACGACCAACTATACTGCGGGAGCAAAAACTCCGGCCGTATAGTTGCGCCCGTATAGTTGGTGAAAACCCCTCAAACGCCAACTAGAAGGTAACCATTGCTTAAAATTTTATTCTTTCTTCTTTCTTCTTCTTCTTCCAAAAACCTCGAAACTCCACATGGGATATTCTCCCTTGACCAAGGGGAGTCCGAATATCTATAAGAAATAAAAGTTCTATCCCAGAAACTTCCTAGACTGTAATTCTCTATAGAAGTTCATGTTTATTTTTTACTTTTCTTTTATCGGTGGGGTAAACGAACTATGTTCATATACCAAGCCAATGCATTTTATTTTGTGTGTTATTTTCGCAAGGACTTAAGCCTTGTGTGACGACATGTATGGTATTGCCAACCATGCAAACACTCACATGAGCCACTTGGTTGCTTCAATTTATGCCTACCTATTAATGTCGGATAAAACTTTCCAACTCGAACCTCTTTTAATAAACACATAGGGGCTACACACTCATGCCTCGTACCCTGTTTCACTTGCACCTCATCACAATCTAGGAGAGGCATCTTCTAGAACTAGTTTGTTGACTTAAGCGTGGTGCTTAGCTTGATGAACCGACTCAGTGGGACTTGTATTTTTATCACTTGTGAGCTAAACCCGTGTCTTAAAAAACACAAAAATATTTCGTTTTCTTTTTAGTTTCTAAGAAGGTTCTCAAGGAGACCAAACACATATTGAAGAAAAGGTTCTTTGTCCATTGAAATAGAGGTTACTATTACCTCAATGATAAAATGTGTCACTCTTGCTTTAACTTAAGATTAGGGAGGTAACCATTTCTTATACCCTCTTTTGATAACTGCATTTTCTCTTTTGTTTTCATGATCTTCTCGAGTCGGTATTGAAAAGTTCTTAGATTGGGGAGGTTATTTTGCATGTGTAGAGTCTTGTGCAATGTTCTTTATCTTAAAAAGTTTTCATGCTATTGTAACATCCCTAAATTCATATTTCAAAGCTCATTCATATCATCCTTGCATCCTTCATTCATTTAGGGTTTTTCTCAAAATCATTTTAGAAGCAGAAGCTTGAGCTATGATTTCATGTGAGCAAATTTAACTCAAATGGCCATCACCCTTTGAAGCTTGAATGTTTAGGAACTTGTTTGCTTGCCTCCATTGTTGGAAAGTTTAGGTGTAAAAGTTTGACCAAAGTTTTCAACTTAGAAATAAATTTCAAAACCCTATTTTGTTTTATCAACATTTGCAAACCAGAGGCAAAGTCTCTGTTTGTATTAAAGCCCAAGCTTGACCAAGCCCTTGCAAGGTAACCACATGGTTAAATGACTGATTTTGAAACCTCAGTACCCTACAAAAATCCCCAGAACTGTTTGAATTCAAAAAGGATTTCAATTCATATTTAAATCATTCCTGAAAACCAAAATAGAAAAAGAAAAGGTTTAAACAAATGAAAAGGGCCGCGCGCCAGGTTTCTGGCCCAGCTTCAAATCGAGCCCAACAAGCCCACCCGGGACTTTCCTTTTCCCTCTCTCACGCGCGAGCGCACGCAATCAGTCGCTGACAGACAGACCCCACCTCCACCTCGCGCACTTCGCTGACGAGCGGGCCTCCTCCACGTCAGCATCGTCTTCCCCCTGAATCCGCGCACGATCTCCGCCGCTGGCCGTTGCAGCAGTGATACCGAGCTTAATTGGGCATTAATCCACGAGCGTTTCCTGTCGAGCCTCTGGCTATAAGATCCCCTCTGCACCGCGGTCATTTCCCCTCACTTAGCACCACCTCTCCGCCACCAGGCTGCCCTCAATCAACCCCACACCGCCGCAGACAGAGCTCACTCCAGCGATCAATTCAGGTGAGCCCTGTGCACCCCTTTCCCTCTAGTTCAAGCGAGCCACTTAGCAATCTCCTTACGCACCTCCTGACCCCAGTAGTTCATCCTGTACTGCCCCAGGTCGCCGTTTCCACTCGACACCGCAAGCACCGACGACAACCCCGACTCCGACGACCTCCAGTGGTAAGTCCAGACCGCCCCAAGCCTTGTCTTTCACACACGCGTGTTCTCCGTGATCTTCTGCATCTAACCACACCCTCCGTTTGCCTCCTAGTGATCGACAACGTCGCCTCCGACCCCGAACAGAACCACCTATCGCCAGACTCAACTCCGACGAGGAATCATCGCCGAGACAGCACGCCCCTTCGCAAACCGACGCTACCTTGAGCTTCAGCAGCTTCTTGCGAACCTGGTATGACCCTTCTCCCTCTCGCGGACGATCTGGAACGCTAGCGCCGCCGTAGACCGAGCGCTCCGCCGCTCGCTGACGCAGCGCGCCGCCAGGACATGGTCGCTTGCTCGCGCGCCGTTAGATCTAGATCCAAGCGCTAGGATAGATTCACTTATCGGCGAAGCGGTACGCGATCTGGAGCGTACGATCTGTTTAGATCCTGCGGCTGCAGAGCTCTATCCGGGCGAATTGGTACGCACCAATCACAACGCGACGCGTGGCTAGGGTTAGATCTAAAAACAGATTTAAAATCAGATTTTGATCCAAATTCAAATGCCTATAACTTTTGATTGCCACGTTGGATTTTTGCAAACTTTATACCGTTGGATTCAGTGAAACAAGACCTTTCTGAATATCCAATGTGTTTAACAAATAGTAACCATTAGAATGACTTTGTTTGTAGAAACATGTTTAAGGCTATTTTGAGTATGGATTTAGTTTAGTAATTTGTTTTAGGGTTAAATAAGTTTGTTTTGGCAAATTTTGTGTCTTGTTATGTTTCTGTAATCATGCACATGCTTGATAGAGTTTTCAAAATCCCCACTTAGTAAATTCATGCATGCATGCATTCATATTATTTTTGATTGTATATAAATTGTGTGTAATTGTATGCTACAATTTTGTGTAGATTTTGCTAGTGATTGTGACTGTGAAGAGTGCTACTCTCCTCATTACCAAGGCAAGTGATGCTTCATACTTTTGTCCCATTATTTTCACTATGCATTAGTGATATTTCTAAGTAGGACTTGCATGGAATTTTTGCTAAGTATAAACTATGCTATGGGAAAACCTAGTAGATGAAACCTTAGTAGAAATTTCCTAAGTTAAGATTCCTATTACTATCATGCTTAGCTTAGCTAATAGAAAACAAGGGTGGAATATATATTCATGCTATGGAAAATTTCTAAGTCTGTGGACTTATGTTTTGTTTAATAAAACAACTAAGTGAATGAATCACCTGGGTGGAATGGAAGGAATGGTTTGTGTTGAGTGGTTCACAAGGCCATGGACTTGGCTTGTGTATCTCACTTGTGGATGGCCACCCAGGAACAAAGAGATTTGAGATGTCAAATGTTGAGAAGCTTCAAGTGTAGCCACTTGGCAATATGGGCTATGCCTGGATCATATAGGTTGCAATAACTTAGCCAAATGGACAGTTGGTGGTAGGGGATTGATAGGTTGGAACGCGTCCATGTTGGTCTAAGGGAAGGCTTCTGAAAGATCTTGTCTTGGTGAAACCAAGTCTTGTGGGGAAAGTGCACCACCTCTGCAGAGTGTAAAATCTAAGTACTTAGCCATGTCCCCGGAAAAGGACAATTGAGCATCAAGACATGGAAGCTATCAAGAATCTCCTCATCCCAATTTCTAAGTAAAACTTGTGGGTGAACAAGGGTTAAAGGATCTTCAGTCTTTGATTGGTAGATGCCTTGGGAAAGATTTTTGTCAAGCAAAAACTTAGTGTTTTCAAATGATAAGGAAAAATCTATTTTGAGCAATGCAAGCCTAAGCTCCACTTGGCCAAATGCATATAGTATTATAGACCACTTTAAATAAGCTAAGGTATCACTTGCCAATACTATTCCAAAGTATTGACCCTCTGTGGCTGTAACTTGTAATGTTGCAGGTTACTCCGATGATGAATAGGAGTCATGAGTCTACACTCAACATGCTTGCCTGTGGCACATGAAGATGAAGACTTATGTTTATTTACTTATTCCATAAACTCTTGTATTAGGCCTTTGGCCCTGAGTTGTAAAAGACTATGTTTTATCTCTGGAATGACTGTAATAAACGACCTTTGTATCTGTGTACTTCATCTTAAACTGTGGATGCTAGCATTTATCCAGGGACTAGCATTGCAATCACAGGGATCCTTTCCTTTATAAAGGAGTGGTCTAACAGATGGTATCAGAGCACTATGTTGCCTGTAGGATTATGACCCTAGGATTGGAAAACCACTAAGGAAATTTTTTAACTACTTCTACACTTGTCTATTCTTCTCGTAAACTTTTATAATCTTCTCATTCTCATCTCTATTTGTAGATGATTTCCATCAACGAAGCCGTGAAGAAAGGACCACTCATGACCATGACCTTGGAGTGTGAAACTGAGTTTCCCAAGATTCTCAAGGACCTCATGGAGGCAATGGAAGCACATGGTGCAGCTGTGTACAAGGGCTTTCCAGTGATGGAGGAAGGAGTGGAGTATTGGTGGGTGCAACTTCACTTGTACAAAAACAAGGAAGACAACCACAAAGAAGGAGGTTTCTGCATGTACACCAACACTATGATGCACACCACATTCTTTGAGTCAGCAAGAGAAGCAGCTTGGAAGACTATCAAAGAACTCAGTGCTAGAGTTAAGTGCAAGATGCTCAACCTCCAAAAAGACTTAGAGAAAGAAAAGGAACTTACCCAAGAGTTGGAAGTCACCAACCAAACCTTAAGGGGAGATATTATAGACTTAGTGATAGAAGCATGTGAACAAGATAGGCTGATTGCCTCTAGGAACATTGTGTTAGCCACCAGATCCAGTGAGATAGGTTTGTAAACGCACTTCGTTAGTTGGACCACCACCTATCACCTTATTTTTCAAAAGATACCTTAAATAAGTTTGAACCTTGGTTGATGTAATGGATTCATGTATGCATGACTGGTGTGATTTTTGTGTTCCATGGATATGTATGAATGTTTGTCTTGTTTATTTTTAATTGTGTTGTTCTAACTTTTTCAATCTTATAAATAGATGCCTATTACCATCAGCACTGTTGAGGAGTTCCAGGTTACCCGTTTTGGACCTCGTATCGTAGAGCTTACTACCTTGCTCGATCTCTCTCTTCCCACCATTACGGTGCACCCACTCACCAAGCTTGAGAGGAAGGACCTCTGGGGCTTCAAGGTGAACCAGCCAGGACGCCAGACAGAGCCTACTACGGAGGCCATCGTCTTCAAACTTATGCACGATGACAGGGAGAGAGGCATGGAGGTTGTCATGCAGGATCTGATAGGACGTCTGTTAGGCCGTCACTCCCGACAGGTTAGAGGCACTCACTTCCACACCTTCGGAAGGCGTGATGATGACGGAGAGTCCATCGACTTTGAGGACGACTCGAGGGCTGCAGCAGAGCCGATACGCCTGTACCTCCAGGACTTAGAGACTCTTATTAGGCATGTGGATACTGACAGGACCAACGTCATGCTTAGCAATGACGAGCTCCAGGTGCAGCTTCGCGAGAAGGACAAGCTCTTCGCGCAGCAGGACGAGGTAGTCAAGGAGATGGAGGCGAAGTTCGAGACCCAGGACCGTAAGTTCAAGAGTCAAGAGAAACGTGTCCAGGATAGGAACAAGAAGATTCGGGACATGACCGAGGAACTGCAGTCCAAGGACTTCGAGTTAGAGCAGCAGCAGACAGTGATTGAGAGACTTCGTTCCCAGAAGAGGGCTCTCAAGGCCAAGATCGACTCGTTGACCACTACTATCGAGGAGAACAAGACCGCAATGGAGAACGCAGGTCTTACCTTTGTCGAGGAGGAGATTGATGCTGACGAGTAGACTTGACTACTCAGTTATCTCTATTTACCGTACTTGTTATTTGTGAACTTATTTTGGACCATCCGACATGTGGATGGCTTGCCACTTGTGTGTTTTTACTTTGAGACTTTTGTTATCTTGTTGTTGAGCTTTTATCCTTGTGTTGCATGCTATGTGTTTACTTGTGTGATGTATTGTGCATGAATCATGTAAGGGTATCTCATTCTTATCTCTATATGATCAAACCACAGATGCCTCCCCGTCGCGCAAACCCCAACCCCAACCCCAACAACATTACCCCGGAAATGCAACAGATGATGAATGCGCAGACACAGGTTATGCAAATGATGACGACATTCATCCAAAACCAGAACAACAACAACCCCAATAACAACAACAACAACAACAACCCTCCGGGTTTTGATATGCTCACCAGATTTCTGCGTCTGAGGCCAGCTAAGTTTTCGGGAACGACTGATCCCATGGTGGCCAATGACTGGCTACATTCTGTGAACAAAGACTTAGTGACCGTGGGCTGCACGGATGCTGAAAAAGTCAGGTTCGCAACACATCTGTTGGAAGGACCAGCCGCCGCATGGTGGGACAACTTCCAGATCACCACTCCTATCGGGTGACTTGGGCTATCTTTGAAGATGGCTTTCGCACTACTCATATCTCACCAGGAATGATGAGCCTGAAAAAGAAGGAGTTTCACAACCTGAAGCAGCGCCACCACAGCGTGGCTGAATATATTGAAGAGTTCAACAATCTGGCGCGCTATGCACCGGATGAGGTTGACACAGATGCCAAAAGAAAGGAAAAGTTTCTGGAAGGCTTAAATGATGAGCTGAATCTGCAGCTGTCTGTGGCATATGTTCCAACTTATCAGTCACTGTGTGACAAGGCTGTTATTGTGGAGAATAAAATGAAGCAAGTCGAGAGTAGAAAGAGGAAACACTCCGACAAGCACAGCTCGGGATCGTCTCATAAACGATCTCACTATGATGATAGTGTCAGCTCAGGATCGCACAAGCATGGGAAATTTAACAAGCACCACAACCACAACCGTCATGACAACAAACATCATCGCAGTCATGACAATGATAAGTACAAGAATCACAAGAGTGGACATAAGAGCCACCATAGTGGAAGTGGAAGTGGAAGTAGAAACCAGCCTAAAACGGACATCAGTCAGGTCGAGTGCTACAAATGCAAGAAGCTGGGGCATTATGCTAATGAGTGCCCTGAAAAGAAAGTTGAAGGACCTAACAAGCCCAATCCTTTTCAGAAAGGACAGGTTAACCACATCAATGTGGAAGAGGTCTATGAAGAGCCTGATGCTGTTGCTGGTAAGTTTAGACTCAATTCCATCTCAGCATTTGTACTCTTTGACACTGGTGCATCTCATTCATTCATATCAAAAGCATTTGTCGAAAGAAATGAACTACCGGTAGAAACCATTGGGTGTCCTATAAGAGTAAGTTCTCCTGGTGGAGAAATGATAGTAAACTCAGGATGTCATGACTTAGTCATGGAGTTTGGAAAACATAAGTTTCCAGTGAACCTAATAATCCTGAATTCCCAAGGATTGGATGTGATTTTGGGAATGGATTGGATGGCTAAGTATGAGGGAGTACTAGATTGTGCCAATCGCACAGTTGCACTCACAACCCCTGAAGGTAAGAGGATAAAATTCAAGTCCAATTTTAAATCTAAAGGAAGTAAGCTGAATTCTCTTAAGGGGGTTAGCATGGACAGTGTGCCAATTGTGTGTGAGTATCCGGATGTGTTTCCGGAAGAGTTACCGGGAATGCCACCAGATAGAGATGTAGAGTTTATAATAGATTTGGTACCAGGTTCTGGACCAAGAGCGAAGAGACCTTATAAAATGTCAGTTGACGAACTTAAGGAACTCAAGAAACAACTTGGAGAACAATTGCAGAAGGATTCATCCAGCCAAGTTCTTCATCTTGGGGAGCTCCAGTTTTGTTCGTGGAAAAGAGAGATAGAACTCAAAGATTATGCATAGATTACCATTCTCTCAACGAGGTAACTATCAAGAACAAATATCCTTTGCCAAGAATCAACGATTTGTTTGATCAGCTAGAAGGAGCATGTGTGTTCTCGAAGATTGATCTTCGGTCAGGCTATTTTCAACTCAAGATAAGAGAGCAAGACATACCTAAAACAACATTCACCACAAGGTATGGATTGTATGAGTACACCGTGATGCCTTTTGGTTTAACCAACGCTCCAGCATACTTCATGAATATGATGAACAAAGTGTTCATGAAATTTCTCGACAAGTTCGTTGTCATTTTCATCGATGACATCTTAGTCTACTCCAAGAGCAAGGAAGAGCATGAAAGACATCTACGCTTGATACTTGAGAAACTAAGGGAACATAAGCTTTATGCCAAATTCAACAAGTGTGAGTTTTGGTTAGAGGAAGTTGGATTTCTCGGTCACGTTATGACAAAGGATGGTGTAGCAGTTGATCCTGCTAAAGTTTCAGCTGTGACAGAATGGGAATCTCCTAAGAGCGTAAAAGAGGTTCGTAGTTTCCTTGGTTTAGCAGGTTACTACAGAAGATTCATTGAATTTTTTTCAAAGGTTGCCAAACCAATGACAGAATTGTTAAAGAAGGATAAGAAATTTGCTTGGTCTGAAGGTTGTGAACTCAGCTTTCAAGAATTAAAGAAGAGACTTGTGTCAGCACCAGTTCTGTGCCTACCAGACTTGGAAAAGTATTTCCAAGTGTATTGTGATGCTTCGCATCAAGGATTAGGTGCCGTACTTATGCAAGGCGGAAAAGTTGTGGCTTATGCCTCGAGACAACTCAAAACTCATGAAGTAAACTATCCTACTCATGATTTAGAGTTAGCCGCTGTTGTCCATGCACTCAAAACATGGAGACACTACCTTTTGGGAAAACGTTGTGAAGTATTCACCGATCATAAGAGTTTGAAGTATATCTTCACCCAGAAGGAAATCAATATGAGACAAAGGAGATGGCTAGAACTTATCAAGGATTACGACTTGAGTTTGCAATACCACCCCGGTAAAGCAAATGTAGTAGCAGATGCTCTAAGTCGTAAGGCGTTTGTAAATGGCCTTACCAAAGGTGAATTGCCAGATGACTTGTGTAAGCAATTCAAGGAACTCAGGTTAGAGATTGTGCCAGAAGGACATCTTATGTCTTTGGATGTTCAACCCACTCTGTTGGATAAGATTAAAGAAGCCCAAAAGACAGATAAAGAAATCGAAGAGATTAAGGAAAGGATTAGCCAAGGGAAAGCTAAAAGTTTCCATATAGATGAACAAGGTACTTTATGGCACGGGAAACGTATTTGTGTTCCACAAGATCCGGAATTGCGGAAACTGATTCTGCAAGAAGCCCATAACTCTCCATATTCTATTCACCCGGGAAACACCAAAATGTACATGGATATGAAAGAAAGATTTTGGTGGAACAATCTCAAAAGGGACATCGCCGAACACATTGCTTTGTGTGATGTGTGTAGTAGAGTAAAAGCGGAGTATCAGAAACCAGCAGGTTTGCTTCAACCAATGCCTATTCCTGAATGGAAGTGGGAAAATATTGGTATGGATTTCATTACCGGATTACCAAGGACCAGGCAGGGTATGATTCCATATGGGTAGTAGTGGATCGCCTAACTAAAGTGGCTCATTTTATACCCGTAAAGACAACTTATACCAGTGCCAAGTTAGCCAAAATCTACATGAGCAGAATTGTATGCCTTCACGGTGTGCCTAAGAGTATTGTGTCTGATAGAGGAACTCAGTTCACTTCTCACTTTTGGAGACAGCTTCATGAATCTTTAGGAACGAGGTTGGAATTCAGCACCGCTTTTCATCCTCAAACGGATGGACAAACAGAAAGGACTAATCAAATTCTTGAAGACATGTTGAGGGCATGTGCCCTAGACTATGGAGCAAGTTGGGATGAAAGTCTGCCTTACGCAGAGTTCTCTTACAATAACAGTTACCAATCTAGCATTGGGATGGCACCATTTGAGTTTCTCTACGGAAGGAAGTGTACCACCCCATTGTTATGGAATGGTGTGGGAGAAAGAAGTTTGTTCGGACCAGATCTTATCAAAGATGCCGAAGAAAAGGTCAAATTGGTTAGGGACAGGTTGAAGATAGCACAGTCTCGACAGAAAAGCTACGCAGATTCTAAGCGTAGAGAAGTCACCTACGAAGTTGGGGATAGAGCTTATCTTAGAGTATCCCCACTTCGTGGAGTGAAAAGATTTGGAGTCAAAGGAAAGTTGGCACCAAGATATGTTGGACCATTCAACATTCTAAGTCGCAAGGGAGAAGTTGCATATGAAATCGAACTGCCAGCATCTTTATTAGCAGTCCATAATGTTTTTCATGTGAGTCAGCTCAAGAAATGTCACCCGGAAATGGAAGAATCTTCTTTGAAGGATACCATATCTTTGGAAGAAGTTCAACTAGAAAGTGATCTCACCTATGAAGAAAAGCCTGTCAAGATTCTTGAGACCGCAGAAAGAGTCATAAGGACAAGGACTATCAAGTTTTGCAAAGTGCAATGGAGTCATCATTCCGAAGAGGAAGCAAAATGGGAAAGAGAAGATGATCTTCGGAAAGACCACCCTCACCTATTTGCTAGCCAATTTGAATCTCGAGGGCGAGATTCATCTTAAGGGGGTTAGATTTGTAACATCCCTAAATTCATATTTCAAAGCTCATTCATATCATCCTTGCATCCTTCATTCATTTAGGGTTTTTCTCAAAATCATTTTAGAAGCAGAAGCTTGAGCTATGATTTCATGTGAGCAAATTTAACTCAAATGGCCATCACCCTTTGAAGCTTGAATGTTTAGGAACTTGTTTGCTTGCCTCCATTGTTGGAAAGTTTAGGTGTAAAAGTTTGACCAAAGTTTTCAACTTAGAAATAAATTTCAAAACCCTATTTTGTTTTATCAACATTTGCAAACCAGAGGCAAAGTCTCTATTTGTATTAAAGCCCAAGCTTGACCAAGCCCTTGCAAGGTAACCACATGGTTAAATGACTGATTTTGAAACCTAAGTACCCTACAAAAATCCCCAGAACTGTTTGAATTCAAAAAGGATTTCAATTCATATTTAAATCATTCCTGAAAACCAAAATAGAAAAAGAAAAGGTTTAAACAAATGAAAAGGGCCGCGCACCAGGTTTCTGGCCCAGCTTCAAATCGAGCCCAACAAGCCCACCCGGGACTTTCCTTTTCCCTCTCTCACGCGCGAGCGCACGCAATCAGTCGCTGACAGACAGACCGCACCTCCACCTCGCGCACTTCGCTGACGAGCGGGCCTCCTCCACGTCAGCATCATCTTCCCCCTGAATCCGCGCACGATCTCCGCCGCTGGCCGTTGCAGCAGTGATACCGAGCTTAATTGGGCATTAATCCACGAGCGTTTCCTGTCGAGCCTCTGGCTATAAGATCCCCTCTGCACCGCGGCCATTTCCCCTCACTTAGCACCACCTCTCCACCACCAGGCTGCCTTCAATCAACCCCACACCGCCGCAGACAGAGCTCACTCCGGCGATCAATTCAGGTGAGCCCTGTGCGCCCCTTTCCCTCTGGTTCAAGCGAGCCACTTCGCAATCTCCATGCGCACCTCCTGACCCCACTAGTTCATCCTGAACTGCCCCAGGTCGCCGTTTCCACTCGACACCGCAAGCACCAACGACAACCCCGACTCCGACGACCTCCAGTGGTAAGTCCAGACCACCCCAAGCCTTGTCTTTCACACACGCGTGTTCTCCGTGATCTTCTGCATCTAACCACACCCTCCGTTTGCCTCCTAGTGATCGACAACGTCGCCTCCGACCCCGAACAGAACCACCTGTCGCCAGACTCAACTACGACGAGGAATCATCGCCGAGACAGCACGCCCCTTCGCAAACCAACGCTACCTTGAGCTTCAGCAGCTTCTTGTGAACCTGGTATGACCCTTCTCCCTCTCGCAGACGATCTGGAACGCTAGCGCCGCCGTAGACCGAGCGCTCCGCCGCTCGCTGACGCAGCGCGCCGCCAGGACATGGTCGCTTGCTCGCGCGCCGTTAGATCTAGATCCAAGCACTAGGATAGATTCACTTATCGGCGAAGCGGTACGTGATCTGGAGCGTACGATCTGTTTAGATCCTGCGGCTGCAGAGCTCGATCCGGGCGAATCGGTACGCACCAATCACAACGCGACGCGTGGCTAGGGTTAGATCTAAAAACAGATTTAAAATCAGATTTTGATCCAAATTCAAATGCCTATAACTTTTGATTGCCACGTTGGATTTTTGCAAACTTTATACCGTTGGATTCAGTGAAACAAGACCTTTCTAAATATCCAATGTGTTTAACAAATAGTAACCATTAGAATGACTTTGTTTGTAGAAACATGTTTAAGGCTATTTTGAGTATGGATTTAGTTTAGTAATTTGTTTTAGGGTTAAATAAGTTTGTTTTGGCAAATTTTGTGTCTTGTTATGTTTCTGTAATCATGCACATGCTTGATAGAGTTTTCAAAATCCCCACTTAGTAAATTCATGCATGCATGCATTCATATTATTTTTGATTGTATATAAATTGTGTGTAATTGTATGCTACAATTTTGTGTAGATTTTGCTAGTGATTGTGACTGTGAAGAGTGCTACTCTCCTCATTACCAAGGCAAGTGATGCTTCATACTTTTGTCCCATTATTTTCACTATGCATTAGTGATATTTCTAAGTAGGACTTGCATGGAATTTTTGCTAAGTATAAACTATGCTATGGGAAAACCTAGTAGATGAAACCTTAGTAGAAATTTCCTAAGTTAAGATTCCTATTACTATCATGCTTAGCTTAGCTAATAGAAAACAAGGGTGGAATATATATTCATGCTATGGAAAATTTCTAAGTCTGTGGACTTATGTTTTGTTTAATAAAACAACTAAGTGAATGAATCACCTGGGTGGAATGGAAGGAATGGTTTGTGTTGAGTGGTTCACAAGGCCATGGACTTGGCTTGTGTATCTCACTTGTGGATGGCCACCCAGGAACAAAGAGATTTGAGATGTCAAATGTTGAGAAGCTTCAAGTGCAGCCACTTGGCAATATGGGCTCTGCCTGGATCATATAGGTTGCAATAACTTAGCCAAATGGACAGTTGGTGGTAGGGGATTGATAGGTTGGAACGCGTCCATGTTGGTCTAAGGGAAGGCTTCTGAAAGATCTTGTCTTGGTGAAACCAAGTCTTGTGGGGAAAGTGCACCACCTCTGCAGAGTGTAAAATCTAAGTACTTAGCCATGTCCCCGGAAAAGGACAATTGAGCATCAAGACATGGAAGCTATCAAGAATCTCTTCATCCCAATTTCTAAGTAAAACTTGTGGGTGAACAAGGGTTAAAGGATCTTCAGTCTTTGATTGGTAGATGCCTTGGGAAAGATTTTTGTCAAGCAAAAACTTAGTGTTTTCAAATGATAAGGAAAAATCTATTTTGAGCAATGCAAGCCTAAGCTCCACTTGGCCAAATGCATATAGTATTATAGACCACTTTAAATAATCTAAGGTATCACTTGCCAATACTATTCCAAAGTATTGACCCTCTGTGGCTGTAACTTGTAATGTTGCAGGTTACTCCGATGATGAATAGGATTCATGAGTCTACACTCAACATGCTTGCCTGTGGCACATGAAGATGAAGACTTATGTTTATTTACTTATTCCATAAACTCTTGTATTAGGCCTTTGGCCCTGAGTTGTAAAAGACTATGTTTTATCTCTGGAATGACTGTAATAAACGACCTTTGTATCTGTGTACTTCATCTTAAACTGTGGATGCTAGCATTGATCCAGGGACTAGCATTGCAATCACAGGGATCCTTTCCTTTATAAAGGAGGGGTCTAACAGCTATTCTGTATCCCTCTGTTTTTGAATGCTTGCTTAGGTGAGTTTTTGTTCATATTTATATAAGCGATATACTTGCTCGTGTTAGGCCCCATAGGAGACAAGCCATAGCTTTGATGCACCTTTTCCAACTTTTATCTAGTTTGTGAAAAATATTATGATACTCTAAATATACATTGCCATGTTCTCTACATTTTGAAAAATTATAATAAAGAAGTTCTTTGAAACTTGCTAGTTGTCACTATTCAGAATTGTCTTAACTGAATAGTTATGGAGTAGCACGACCCCATAGTGTTGGAAATGATGGTCTTAATAGATGCTTACTAAGTGAGTTGGCAAATAAGAAATGATGTTTCAAAGTTTCGAGATTACATATGCCAAAACTTTGTCATGAAAATCAAAGTGAGATCTTGCTTTATGCGTGTCTTGCACCACTGTCGCACTCCATGGGGGGGCTAACAACTCCGCTGGCCTATAAATGATCTACCAAGAGTGAAATCTCAGATTTTGGCTATGAGTTGATTAAACATCTATAACAACAATGTTATGATGGGTAAGAGTTTTGGCTACCTCATGGGTCTGTGTTGCAAGCGAAAGTTGGAATACTCCTTTGACCGTTATGAGAAATAATTATACCTAAAAGGGAAACCTTGGTAATGGTCACGAGTGTCCTTCCTAGCCTACACAGTCTCGATTAAACATATACCACTCTTTTCGCATGGTATCGTTACTAAGAAATATATTTTCTATGATCTCAAAAATCGAAGTTTTCATTTGGAGACTTTTTAATAGATGGCATGAGTGGGCAGCATTGGAAAACTTTATCTCTATTTATGATTGACACCTAATCGTGTTTAGCTTTGCCTTATACAAATAAAAATACAAAAATACAATAAAGTGTGTATAGAATGATCACAAGTTTACTTGCAAGCTAGATTTAACTTTGACATGGAGCATATAAGTTTTTGATTAATCTCTAGTGGTTTGGAATAATATAACTGAGCTTATATTGCCATGTATGATTACATGCACTCTTTCTTTGAGCTTACAAGAAAAACAAGAATACGGTACATTGATTTTCAATGATAAGCAAGATCACATCCATTAAGTTATCGATCCCTTTTGCTCGAGGACTAGCAAGATCTAGCTTGGGGAAGTTGATGTCTATGATAATACAACACTTTTTAGCTATATAAATAGTATCATTTGCCTATCATATCATGCTCCATCTCACTATTGCTATTCCTGATATGCATGATTACTTGTTTTCATTACATTCAATATGAGCTTTGTACATTTAGTAGTTTAGGTAGAATTTTACCTCTTGTCTTTGACATGTGTGTAGGTGTTGATGATGATTATAGATAAAACTAAGGCAAACGGAACAAAGAGAGTATAGTATGGAGGAACTTCAAGACTATACTTAGCCATTTAAGGTGTTGGAAAAACTCAATTTTCCAGCTTCTCTAAATAAATATTCAAGACTATGGGGTTGTATCCCTCGATGAGGCGAATCCAACGAGCCGAAGAACGCCCAAAAAGGAGTTCGTATGAAGAAATAACTGCCAAAATACGAAAGGAGGAAGAAGGTTTGACGACCAACTATACGGCCGGCCGCCGTATAGTTCTGGCCGTATAGTTGGTAAAAACGTCAGAAACGATGGGATTTCGCCCCAAAAAGGCTTTAGAAGCTTCCCCAAGTCATATGCCGGTATTATGGGTACCGTAGGGCACCCCAAGGCCTATATAAAGAGGGGAGGAGCCAAAGGAAGCCACACCAACACCATAGCCCTCCAGGGGCGGGGCTCTGCCGCCGTCGCCACCCATCCAATCTCCATAGAAGCGGAGCTCTGCCTCAACCACACCTCCAAGATCTAGATATCCCTTAACACCATCACCATCAAGGCATCCAAGCAAGAAGAAGAGGACGAGAAGGAAGACATCACCACCACCACGCATCAATCTCCATCTCCATCATCATCTCCATCTCCCTCTCTCTCCCTCTCTCTCTCTCTTGTGTTTGGTAATTGTAAGATTGAACACGGTTGTGACATCTTTATATTTTTTTATGTTTTTCCGTTCATCCATGTGTGATTGATTGATTCAATTCTAGGTTGAGGTATGATCTAGTGGCGCCAAGTTAGAATTTATTATGATCTAAGATGAGTTTATGTGATCCTTTGGTCTAGAAGTGCCTTTTGCCTTGCGGTGACGAGCGAGAACCATGCATAGTGCACACAGAGTGACAACCCGGTAATCAATTTGGGAACGTTTATTTGTCTGAGTTATCTCTTATAGATCACACATATATTTGCCCATCTAGTACTAGTGAGACCGAAGTCTAGAAGCCCTCTCTCATTCCATTCAATCCTACAACTACAATCCCTTTATTTCAGTTCATATTCTTGTTTACTTTCTGTCTTAGTTTATTTTGTTCTCGTTAAAAGTTCTTTGTTATTAGATACTTTAAACCTCTCTCAATTACTGTGGTGACCCAGCATACCACTGCATGTTGTAGTATACTATATTCGAGGACATAACACTCACGGAGTACCATTCCGCAAATATTACATCCTCAGAGTGGTACAATAGAAACAAAGCGGGTCCACATCATACATTATCATTATTACAACCAGAATTACATGTAGACTTTGAGATCCTCCTAGGTCCATAGAGGTATCCCAATGACTCCGGGCTAAATTATAATAATTCAGAGAGCAAGATAAGGAAGCGAACTAAACTTTAAGGTTTATACGAGATTTAATATTGATAGGGGACAGAGATCTATGCTACTGGACTAGATCACTATATATGATACATCTACACTCTAGATACGTCGGTCTCCATTCCATATATGCTTTCTTAATTGTTCCCTTCGACGCTTCCGGATACTTCTGGTTCTTCATAGCGGAATTCTTCTTGGTCTTCAATATGATATAGTATTTCCTCTTCCTGATCGTGATTGTCTTCAGAATCTAGCAATGATGAAGAAGGTACGTTGGGTACGAGCATACTCAGCAAGTTTACTAAAATGGAGTGTTTGATGCACTATATCTACAACCACAAACAATAGGTTGTAGGCAATGCAGCTTTTCGTAAACATTTCTTCCAAGGTTGCTTTTATTCTGAAAAGCTATGTCCGTCAGCCTTCATAGGTTTACCAGAACTTTTATGGAGTTCCTTTCCCGCAGCATTCGCAGCTCCTTCCCGGAACAGGGAGTAACAAGTTAAAGTTCTTACACTCTGCAGAGGTGCGTTACTTTACCCTTGAGAGATCAAATCCTTGATACACAACCGAGCGAATCTTTCCCGTCCACACTTCCTATGGTGTGGGGCCTATAGGGGTTCGTAGCATGGAAAACAAAAAACTTCTACCGCATGAACACACAATCAAGATCTAATCTATGATCAAGCCAAGATCTATCTACTAGATCGGTGCAACAAGTTGATAGAGTACTAACCCTCAAAGATCCAAAACGGTTAACGAGAGAAGATTCTCATGGGTGATGTAGTCGTTCACTTGCCGAGCTCAAGATTGCGTAGACGATCCTTCCGGCGCCGTGTTCCGGTAGCGCTCCCACAGTTGGTCACACGTACGGTACTCGAGCAGGCAGCAGAGGTTGTAGCTCTCCTCGCAATTCCGGCAGCACGACGACATGGTGTCAGAAGTAGAGGGGAGATCCCGCACGGCTTAGCCTAAGCCAGAGCGAGTATGGTGGAGTAGAGGGAGCCTCGGTGATCTAGGGTTTAGATGGCCGAGGTTTAGAGGTAGCTAGGAACTAGAGTTTAGCTAGTCGGTAGCGGTTTTAGAGGAGATCTAGATTGGTCGCAACAAGAGAGGGGGGCAGCGGCCAACCTAGGGTTTCTTGGGTGCCTAGGGCAAGGGGGATACCTTGGTGTGCACCCCTACCCCTCCTTATATAGGTGGGGGGCGTCCAAGGGTGTTCCCAACCCAGGTGGAAACCCTCCCTAACTCAGAAACCCTCCCTAACTCGGAAACCATGTTGGGATTTGACTTTTTCAAACTGCCTTTTTGACTTTCAAATTAGAGTTTGATTTCTCTCTTCCAAGTGTCCAACCAAGTGACCTAGGACATGATGCAACCATTACACTTTGTCATGACACATCCATGTACCCTTCCCCTTCCGGATCGGTGAGCCTTCTAGACCCTTCTAGAACATTCCGATGAAAACACCAGAATCATTCCCGAACTCCGAAATTGGACTTTCCTTATATGAATCTTATTCTCTAGACCATTCCTGATCTCTTCGTGATATCCCAGATCCCATCTGAGACTCCGAACAACATTCGGTCTCTTTACTCACATTCCATATCTACTAAACAACATCGAATCCTTAAGTGTGTCTCCCTACGGTTCATGAATTATGCAGACATGATCGAGACTCTTCTCCGATCAACAACCAATAGAGGAATCTAGAAATTCATATGGCTCCCACATATTTCTACGATTACTTCGTGATTGAATGAACCATTTACACACGATACCAATTTCCCTTTGTCTCACGATACTTTACTTATCCGAGGTTTGATCGTCGATATCTCTGCATACCTAGTTCAACCTCGTTACCAATAAGTACTCTTTTCTCGTTCCCGTGATATGTGATCCCTTGTGAGCCAGTAACATGCTTGCAAGCTAATTGGATGACATTCCACCAAGAGGGCCCAGAGTATATCTATCCATCATATGGATGGACAAATCCCAATCTTGATCCATGTGCCTCAACACATACTTTCCGAACACTCAATGCCACCTTTATAGCCTTGATGAACATCATCCTTTGATGTTAACGAGCAACACAACAACCCTTTATTTGTTCTCGATGAACATCATCACATATTCTTTTGCTAGTTACTTAGGACATTGTAGTTCATGAATTGTGTTGTTTTGTATGATGATTCACACCAACAAATTCAGTATCTAATACTTAAGAACCACATTGTTTAATAAGAAAAGAATATAGCCATCACATGTATATCCTCTATATACCTAAGCTGAACAATTCTACTTTTCTCCATATATTTCTGAGATTCTCTTTCAGTATTTCATTTTCTGTTCGAAAGAATCTATCAACATCAATAGTGGATCCATACACATGACACATAGTCCAAATCATGTATAGTTAAATACCAATGTATTTGGACTTGCACTTTGAAGTAGATCACCATCATCAAATACTTGGTGTTCTTTGAAATTCCATTCTTTAGTAATATTTTAGTGTAGTAAACATTTTATCAAATATTCACCCTTATCATGGAACTATTCATGATCAAGATACTTTTAGCTTATAACGGTGAATCACGAGTATAATGTTGCTCTCCAAAACCTTTTGGAGGATTAGGACGACAAGCGTCTCCAAACTTTTTCAAATTCTCATCAAATATGAGAACATAAACTTTTCCATATTATACTCTCTCATGTTGCAACCAAAACATCATTTCAGATATCGCAATATCTTCCACACATCATGGTTTCTGAAACAACTCTTTCAGATCCTAGATAACCTTGATATTAAAACAATCTTTTGAATATAAAGAATCATGGAGACAAACATGATACTTATATACTAACATTGGAGTTGTCACTCTTGATTTAATACCAATTATTAAACTTCACGGAGTAACCGAAACTTACTGAAAGTTTGCAATAGGACTTTTAAACTTTAGATTAACACTTCAAAACAATACGATACCAGTTCGTAAAGTAACTAACCAGAATTCTATAGTTCTATTATCTCAATTATAACTAAGCGCAAGGTGGTAAACGGATGCCAATGACTACAACAACTATGCAAATTTACTTTGTTTTAATTTATGATCAATAGTGTTCAACTTTTAATCATATTGCTATTGAACTCCCACTCAAAACAATATCCCTCACATTGTTTTAGTGATCACACGAACCAAATTCACTACACCAAGTCCGATCATCACGTGACATGATATAGTTTCAAAGGCGAACAATCATCATGTTCATCATATCATCTATATGACTCATGCTTTACCGTTTGATATTCCGTGTTCCGAGACCATGTCTGTACATGCTAGGCTCATCAAGATCAAACCTTAGCTTCCGCATGAGCAAATCTGGCCTGCTCCCATTGTATACACTCGCAGAATCTAACACACCCGATCATCACGTGGTGCTTCGAAACAACGAGCTTTGGCAACGGTGCCTACTAAGGACGAACACTCTATAACTTGATATTTTTGAGAGGGATCATCTTATAATGCTACCGTCGCGAACTAAGCAATACAAGATGCATAAAAGGATTAACATCACATGCAATTCAAAATATGTGATATGATATGGCCTTTCTTCTTGTTCTTTCGATCTCCATCTTCAAGCACGAACATGATATCCATCATCACCGGCGTGGCGTCAAGGTCAATGGCGCCGCTCCATGGTTGTCGTCCACCAGCATCAACTATTACAACTACTTTGCATAATAGACATGCAGGTCTAGACGAAATTAAAAGACAACCATATGGCTCCTGCCGGTTGCCGACTTACAATAAGGAACATTACATACATCATATATAATCACAATCATGGCCATATCACATCACAGCACACCCCTGCAAACCAAAGTTAGACGCCTCTAATTTTCTTTGCATGTTTTACGTGGTTTGGGGCTTTCAATAAGTGTCGTTCTAACTTACGAACAAGAACCACAACGTTTATGCTTGAACTATCAAGTGCCCGTTGTAAATTGAATCTTTACTATGATGGGAGAGACAGACACCCACAAAGCCACTTATGCAATACAAGTTGCATGTCGAGGGTGGAGCAAGTCTCATGAACGATGTCATGTAAGGTTAGACCGGGCCGCTTCATCCCACCATACCACAAGATGCAAAGTACACAAGAAGCAATTGATAATAAAAGCACCACCGCCCACAATGACCATTGTGTTCTACTCGTGCAATAGATCTACATAGACACGGCTCTGATACCACTGTAGGGGTTCGTAGCATGGAAAACAAAAAATTTCTACCGCATGAACACACAATCAAGATCTAATCTATGATCAAGACAAGATCTATCTACTAGATCGGTGCAACAAGTTGATAGAGTACTAACCCTCGAAGATCCAAAGCGGTTAACGAGAGCAGATTCCCGTGGGTGATGTAGTCATTCACTTGCCGATCTCAAGATCGCGTAGACGATCCTTCCAGCGCCACGTTCCTGCAGCGCTCCCGCAGTCGGTCACACATACGGTACTCGATGAAGACCTTCCTCTCCCTTGTTCCAGCAGGCAGCGGAGGTTGTAGCTATCTCCTCGCAATTCCGGCAGCACGACGGCGTGGTGTCAGAAGTAGAGGGGAGACCCGCAGGGCTTCGCCTAAGCCGGAGCGAGTATGGTGGAGTAGAGGGAGCCCGGACGATCTAGGGTTTAGAGGGCCGAGGTTTAGAGGTAGCTAGCAACTAGAGCTTAGCTAGTCGGTAGATGTTTTAGAGGAGATATAGATTGGTCGCAACAAGAGAGGGGGGCAGCGACCAACCTAGGGTTTCTTGGGCGCCCAGGGCAAGGGGGATACCTTGGGGTGTGCCCCTACCCCTCCTTATATAGGTGGGGGCGTCCAAGCATGTTCCCAACCCAGGTGGAAACCCTCCCTAACTCAGAAACCCTCCCTAACTCGGAAACCATGTTGGGATTTGACTTTTTCAAACTGCCTTTTTGACTTTCAAATTAGAGTTTGTTTCTCTCTTCCAAGTGTCCAGCCAAGTGACCTAGGACATGATGCAACCATTACACTTTGTCATGACACATCCATGTACCCTTCCCCTTTCGGATTGGTGAACCTTCTAGACCCTTCTAGAACATTCTGGTGAAAACACCGGAATCATTCCCAAACTCTGAAATTGGACTTTCCTTTTATGAATCTTATTCTCCGGACCATTCCGGATCTCCTCGTGATATCTCGGATCCCATACGAGACTCCGAACAATATTCGGTCTCTTTACTCACATTCCATATCTACTAAAAGACAACGAATCCTTAAGTGTGTCTCCCTACGGTTCGTGAATTATGCAGACAGGATCGAGACTCTTCTCCGATCAATAACCAATAGAGGAATCTGGAAATTCATATGGCTCCCACATATTTCTACGATTACTTCATGATCGAATGAACCATTTACATACGATACTAATTTCCCTTTGTCTCACGATACTTTACTTATCCGAGGTTTGATCGTCGGTATCTCTGCATACCTAGTTCAACCTCGTTACCAATAAGTACTCTTTTCTCGTTCCTGTGATATGTGATCCCTTGTGAGCCAGTCACATGCTTGCAAGATAACTGTATGACATTCCACCGAGAGGGCCCAGAGTATATCTATCCGTCATATGGATGGACAAATCCCAATCTTGATCCATGTGCCTCAACACATACTTTCTGAACACTCAATGCCACCTTTATAGCCACCCAGTTACGGTGTGGTGTTTAATGTCATCAAAGCATCCTTCCGGTGATGGTGATTAGCATGATCTCATGGTTGAAGGAATTAGGTTACTATGTATCAGAAAAGCTTATAGCAAGTGAACTATATTAAATGACTTGATCTTTATGCTATGCTTAACTATAGGAGTATGTCCATCACATCATTCTCCTAATGATATGACCCTGTTGTTAATAACATCTCTATGTTCATGATCAGGAAACCATGATCATATATTAACCAACAAGCTAGTTTAACAAGAGGCTTTACTAGGGACTCTTTTATGTTTACAAATCACACAAGTATTAATGTTTCCGGTTAATACAATTATAGCATGGTATGTAAACATTTATCATAAGCATGAATATATGATATTAACCACTTTATTATTGCCTCTTGGGCATATCTCCAACAGGGCCATGTAGATGATCCAAGCCAATCACAGTCGTTCTCCGTGACCCCGCATACACCGCAATTGTTATATGCCCAAACTCAAGGTAGACCTTTCCCCGTATAAAATGGCTATACCTTAGTTGGATACACGCAACAACCATTAACACTAGTAATCTGTCTTTTGTGATCCTAGATCCATGGTAGACCTTTCCCCGTATAAAACGGTTATACCCATGATCTGCAACTCACAAATGCCTAGAACAGTGTCCAATGCATGCGAAAGGGAGCCGATCCAGCTGACTTCTCCGTCCCATTCCAAATCTCATGGTTAACGCGTAATATATGGTGCAAGAATCACTAGCGACATTGGTTGTTAAGTCCTAGATGATATATTCCTGTGCAGTGGTATCCCAACTGCCAGTCTTAATAGATTAGCTGATCACCGTGGATCAGTAACCGATACTTCAAGTTGATTATGAAAATAGTGTTTTCGACCTTTTTGAAATGCAGGTGATGACACACAGTTTGCAATTACTTTATAGAAAATAATCAAAGGACATGAGCAAGTGTGAACTTGCCTTGATAGAGCGAAGGATTGTAGTCGAATGTCTCGACTTGACCCTGGACCTAGGGTTCTACAAAAATATCGTCATTGCCCGATAAGGACAATGTTTAAAGAAGCAATATGCTGTTATGCATGAGTAATGAGATGCATAATGCAAAATCCCAAGTAATTCTTCAATTATTACCCGTGAGATATATTTATGATTTATTTAAGATTTTCTTTAGTTTAAGTTTACTTCATAAGAAAGATAAACATATAAAATATGAAGAGTAAAGTACAATTATAATATAATTCTATGGTTTCATGATATCATGTAATTATTACAAAATACATGTTTTAAGTTTTCATGGCTTTAAAGAATTGGTATAGTGTTTCTTTTGAAGTGGCAAAAAGAATAACATTTGAAGAAAATATTATTTATGTTAAGTTATTCAACTTTGAAGATTAATAGGATTGAAGCTATCGTTTTGTAATAAGGTTTAATTAATTTGAGTTATTATATATCTAGATTAGGATATCTCAGACCAAAGTAAACTATAAAAATGTAATTGGTCATGAGATATAACAATTGTAGCATTATTAATTAGAGTTTTTCATAAGCATAATTAAAGATGAAATCTTATGGTTATGGAACTTTGTTTTAAAGATTTAAATTTAGCATATGTAATATTGATAGGTCATACTATGAGATTTTTCTTTATAAAGCAAAATAGGTGGATTTTATTATAATTTATTTAGTGAATTTCAAGTTTGTTAAATATGATTATTTATGAATTGTTAATGATTTGCAAAGAATAACTTTGTAAATCCTTGACTTATAGTTAGTTAAAGATTTTAAAAGATTATTATAGAGTTAATTGTTTACACCTAGATTTTATATTGAATTATATTTATGGTTTTAGACTAGTTAAAGGATTATGTTTTGAATATAATCATTTCTTACTTAAGAAATAATATTAAATAATTAACAAAACAATTATATTATTTTAATAACTTAGATAATTCAAGTTATATGATATAATAACTTTAAAATGTTTTTATAATAATATACTTAGCACCTTTTTAGTAAATATACTTGCTTAACTTATTAAAAATGAATTTTATTTATTTTTAGACATTATATTTTTTTATGAAACTTCTTAATTATTTAATGTTTTTTTAATATTGGTTTTATATATTATTAGTAAAATTTTAAGTTAGTATTTTTATTAGATAAGAGATTTATTTTTATTTATAAAAGTGATTTTTATTTATTTATAGGATTTTTCCTAAATTTATTAAATTTCATTTAGATATTTAAGGGTGTTAATATTTATTTGCATTTTATTAAACTTAATTAAATATGATTATATTTTTCTTAGGTGGATATTATTTTAATAAACACTTGGATGTATTAAATATATTTTTAGGATTTTTCTACATTTTTCTAGAGTTTAAAATGTGTAGAGGGTATTTTAATAATTCCATTTTTGTTCTTATATAATTTGGGCCAATTTCTTGGGCCCATCTAGCCCAATACCCAGCCTAGTCCACATGGTTGGACTAGGCCACAGAGCCCACCCGACCGAGTCGGTCAACTCGATCCATTCGGCCCCTTTCGTTCTCCCACGCTGGCTCGTTCCTCACCTTCTCCCTCTCTGGCGGCATGGTGTCGCCGCCATCACCGCGCAGCCATGGCCGGCCCTGACCTCCTTGGACACCGCCATAGGTCGCCCTCAACGCCTTCCCCTCTGCTACACCTTTCCATCGAATTCGATCTGTGATATGAACCCTCTTTCGCTCGTCCTTGCTACACTCTCGTGGCTAGGGTTTCGGCCTTCATTTTCGGTGTGCTCTGGATGGTGAAGGTGGCGGAGTGGTCGTGTTCTGGTGATGCGGAGAGGGTCTGGTGGTGGTGTGCTCGTGGTTGCTGGCCACAGTTTCTTGCGGTGACAAGCTGGTGGTGCTGATTGCCGTAGATGGCAGCTCGGCGCAGGGTTAGCACTTGGTGCTCTCTGTGCCGCTGTCCCGCCGGTGTGCCCTCCGTCGTCGGTCTTCTTCCTCCTCTCGAGATTAAGCGAGGACCACCAGTAAGTTTCTCTTCCCCCTTTATTTCTCTCTTTTCTTTTCTCTTCCTCATTGCTCTATACAATCCCTAACTAGGGTTTCCCCTTTATAATCCTATTAATGGCTCTCTAGGATTATCCCAACAATGTTGTTGAGCATGTCTTTCTCAACAAGATTTATGTCTAATGCCTTCTGAAACCCCATTAGTCTGAGGCTATGTTGTTGGTGTAATTTGAGTTCATATTATACTCAGGCAACAGATGGCCTTTCTTCTAAATTTATTACATTTGAAATGCTTGGATCCCACCATGTGTTTAAATTCAATTAAGTGAGATCTTTGTGTATCTAGATGGATTGATACTTGGGTATAAAGTACTGAAGCTTTGCTTTAGTAAGTAGTTCCTACAATCTACTATATATGTATGTTGGCTTAAATAACTATCTCTTAAGAGTGACTATGGATTTGTATCTAAAGATGATTCCTAGAATTATCCGTAGAAAGATGATTTGTTCTTTTATTTGAGATGATTCCTAGTGGACAACAATAAGAAAATGATTTGGCTTTCAGGTATAATTGCATGTGAACCAGTGGTTGATTTGGTTAATGTGAATGGTAGTTTCTGCGAATATGGTCCTGCTATTGTGATGCCTCCTTGGAGTGTACACAATAGCCTGATCATTCCTAGCATTATCAGTTGTCATTTATTTGGCTAAGTTGGATGAGATTCATAAGATAAGCCATGGAAAGAAAGTTATTTCTGTCTCTTCCAATGATATTTAAATTGAGGCTTTAAGTTTGTAAGAATAAGCATGGAAGAAAAATGCTTTGTTTGGGATCTTAAGAAAGAGATAATCTTCCTGTCATTTGTGTAGTGAAGAAATTTATGGATCTGATTCCTAGAACATTTACTAGGAAAATGATTTGTGTTGTTTGAGTTGCCATTGTTGCTAGAGAGGAAACTTCTGTAATATGGCTATGCTGTTGTGGAACCTCCTTGAGAGTGAGCACGACAGCATAGATCATTTACATGATCTGTTATACTTTTATTTAACAGAATGTTGTCTATCTCCTGGCCAATGATGCCAAGTCTGAGGCTTTACTTGTGTTGCACATGAACATATATCATTTTTTCCTTGCAACTGATTTGGCTAATGTCTAACTACTGTCATTAAGGAAATATCTTATGATTCCTAGATGTGTCTTATCTAGGAAAATGATTATGTGGTGCTATCCTCTTGTGTTGTGTAGATTCACTAGTGAGATGCCACTGTGATGCCTCCATTAGGATGGAACATAGTGGTTTCACCTACTGGATCTTTTTAAATTTGCCAAATAGAGTGTGGAAAAAGGATACCATCTAGTTTTCATGGTCTAGATGTACCACCCTAATATTTGATCTTGGTCAATGATGCACAAGGCTGAGGCCAAACTCTTAGAGGGATAAGAACAGATAATTTGTTGGCTTTTAACAGCTCTAGGATGAACTAGTGTAGCATTTCTACACTATACTGAGAGCTCTCTCACTCTTCCCCACTGATGCTTGTTTTAATTTGACAAGAATAGATACTAGCATGGTTCTAGTAGGCAACCTGATGCTTGAAGTGGAGATAGATGACTTGGTTATGGATGTTGTGGTGATTCTGTTCTGTTGCTAGATCTAGTGTCTGTCCTGCTTTCCCTTGCACTCCTGGACTTCTCCCTCTTGCTGCTCACTTGGTCTACTCCTTATGCTCCTGGCCTCCTCCTGGTGTCCTTGGATGGCTTCCTTGAGCAACCAGGGTGCTAGTGATGTGGTGGTAGTGCACTATGGAGTTTTGGTGTTAAACTTATGAACTCTGGAAATGGAAGGATGGCCTGTGTGGTTGACCTGTGTTGGTTGTGTTGGCTATTTCTTGATATGGTGAAGTAATTTCAGCATAGCACTCCCCCTGCTACGGCTGTGTACTTATCTCTCTCATAGTGCCTCCTGTGTTGACAACACATAGATATGCATGTGTGTGTGAGCTGTGTGTGAGCTTGCCTCACCCAGATGGATCAGATCAAGTAAAAGGCTTGAGATTTCCTTGGATTTTACCTCTTTGCCTTTTACCTGCCCTTGGTGAAACTTGCCCCTAATTTGCCTATGATGTGGTTCTGAGACAAAGTTACTGATAAGAGCGGATAATATTTTGGTGAACTTGCCCCATTTTTATATGCTCAATGATGTAATGAACAGTGCACCTCACTGTTAGACTGAGAGCACTAACCCTAATCCCCATCCTTTGTTTTATTTTGTCTTAATTTGCATGTATCAAGAAGGAGTGTAGGAACATCAATACTAGATAGGAATTTAGTTGTAGATGTTTTTCTTTTTATCCCTTTTTGTAATTTCCTTTTCTATCAAGAAATTATGTAAGGATATTATAATGCATTTGTTTATTATTATAATTGTATCCATTTCTTATCATTTCTTTGTTGTAAAAGTATAATGTAAGATATATATTCTTTTAATAAAGAATACTTCTATTTATTTCATTGTTGTAATTTATTTTCTTTTATCCATTTTGTTATTTTATTATAATATTTCCTTTATTCTTTTATTGTAAAAGAATAATGTAATGTTGATCTTAAATAATCTTTATACTTTTGTTTCGAATACTTGTATTTGTATTATTGTGAATAATTATTTATGAGTCAAACTTCTCCCCTCATAACTCAACAAAACAATAGAGGTTATGTCAAAATTCATCCCACTCCCTTCTGATGTTACTAAACCTAATTCACCAGAGTGGGAATTCTGATCACTCCAGTCTTTTAATTTGGCGAAAAATTTACCCGGATTTTCAGATGCATGCATGCATATGCACAAAATCCTAAATCTACCCTTCGTCTAGTCCTAAATGCTGGGATGTTACAATTAACTTTGTTCTAGCAACTTATAGAATAGGCTATTTCCAAACCACGGTTTGGGTGCGAAACGTGACCGCATTGACAACGTGGCTATGGGGTCGTGTTGTGTCCGTTCGTCGAGCTCCCATTGGGGCAAACTCTTAAATATTTGCTGCTACAAGTATTGCAATAACCCTGTTGTTGGTGCAGAAACCCAGTCATCACACGCCCACTTGGTGGACTTGATTTCTCGAAGCTTGAGACGGTTTAAATAGTTTAGCTGAAAGTCCTCGGTGAACTCGATACCAAATAACTCAGGGGTAGCACATCAACAGGTTGTGTTGATTGTGCCACAACCATCACACGTGTACGGCTCCTTGTATTCATCTAATCAAAAATAAGAAATAAAGCTAATATTTTTTTTAATCTAATAGAAACTTATCATATATTATCTTCTACACTAGTTACAAAGAATCTCCTCTAAAACAAATATCTAAACATTCTCAACATCAAGATTAGCTCAAGAACAAGACCTAAGTATAGATTGATAATGGTGAAATATTGAGCAAGGTTTGGATGCAAATAAGTTGGGGATCAAAGGAGAAACATAGCTTAGATTGATTGGGTGCAAGGAATCGATGAAAAAACAAGTAGAATTGAAGACCCAATGGAGGTAGTGTGGAGTTTGGAGGTAGAAGAAAAAGAATAGTGTTTTGGGAATTTTGGGTTACCTATTCCTTGGTTCATATGGCAGACGGATACGTGGTACGGGAGGATGTTACGAGCGGAGACCGCTTGTACCGAGTACATACCTTGGGGTTGATGAAACCCTTCCAGGGGTGAACTCAGTACGGGCGCACGCGCCCATACTACTGGTCGTTACGTGGCCAGTAACTTTGCTTCAATTCTGATGTTTGCTCGAGGATACGGTATGGTTGGGCGGTATGACCGCGTCCGACCGTACTAGTGGTCGTTATGATAACTGTGTCCTACGGCAAAAATCGATCCTTGTATTTTCCAATGCTTCGATGTAGTATGGGCACGCGGTATGGGGATTTCCCACCATACCAGTGGTCCTTATGCGTCCTGAAAGATGCAAAAACCCGAGGATTTGATTAGTAGCTTCGTGCACCTTTTCACATCTTGGCAAAAGGAAAAATAACAGCAAATAGGCTTTGTAAAAATCAGCAATACCTTAAGGCTATGTGTTAGCAAAATATAAAATTGAGAATTACCTTAATTTCTTATCCTCTCTCCAAAGGTCTTCTTGAACACTCTTTATTAACACCTAAAACAAAACAAAACTAACACAAGAATAAGAACTTTTATTTCACATATTTAAAGTACAATTTTTGGTCGACTAGAGGGGGGTGAATAGGAGACTACCAATTTTTATCTTGTTATTCTAGTTTTAGGCTTTGCAAGAAGTAAAGTTTTCTAGATATGCAACTAGATGAGAAATCCTATATGCTAGATAAAATACAACAATCAATAGAATGGTAAAGGACAAGAGTAAAGGTGCGGAGCGAGTAAACCAGAGAGGGGACGCGGAGATGTAATTCCCGTAGTTCACTTACGAGCAGGCTACGTCTACGTTGGAGAGGTGTAGGGGCCACACAAGATGACCTGAGCTCCACAAAGGTCTCACCTTCTTATCCGGTGATCACCACCACAAATGCGGCCTCAAAATCCACTAACCGGTGACCTTGATGGCGCCAACTGAAACGTCTACAACAAGGTTGAGGGGGAAGCTCCACAACTCAACTGGAGGCCCTCAATGACACCACAGAGCTTCACAACGTATGATCTTAGCTCCGAGGATGTCCTACACCATCTAGGGTTTCAAGAACCCAAGAGTAATAAGATCCACACATGATGGGTGGGGGAATCAAATTTACTTTGGTGGAAGTGTAGATCTAGGTCACCTCTCCCACTCCTCAAAATATCAAGAGGTTTGAGTGGCTAGGGAGAGAGATCTAGGAAGATGAAGCTCTGGTATTAATGGAGGAGAGAGAAATTGAAGAGATAAGGTGGGAGGAAGAAGAAGGGTGCCTAAAATAGGCCCCCTTCAAAAGGAGTCATTTAACTATTCGTGACACCACATGAAGTTCTGGTGGGGGACCAAAATTTCCGCTCAGCGTTCCCCCAACGGATCGAAAGCTATCGGTGCACGCTCCAAAGTACGACCGGAACTTCCGGTCAGTCTGAGCGGAACTTCTGATGGTACTTCCGAAGCAAGTTCTAGTGGAAGTTCCGTCAAATACATTGTTTTAATAAAGAGACAAACAGTATGTGATCGAAACTTGGAGCGGAACAAGGAGCGGAAGTTTCTGGGCTGCGAACCACCTGACCGGAACTTCTGGTGGCTAGGCAGAAGTACCGCTGAAGAACTCAACGGAAGAAGCTAGGGTAGTACCGATCACAGAATCTGGCCAGGCTTGACCAGGTCTGCATACTGGAACTACCGGAGCTACTTCCGGTGGAAGTTCCGCCAAATAGCACACTTCTATATAAAAGTATCCAGTAGGTGGGCGGAACTTGCGCTAGAAGTTGGGACAAAATTTCTGACGAACCCACTCCCGCAAAGAACCATGATCGGAACTTCCGATCAGGACAAAATAGCACAAACAACTCCAAAGATCACTCTCTCGCTGAACAATAGGATGGTTGAGGCAGTGCAAGTAGTTTGTGCATGAAAAAGTGATTCCCCACAGCCTTCTGAGGTGGACCCCCTCTTGATAGTACAGCGACCTAAAGCAATAAATCAAGAGAAAGGCAAAAAACAAAAGACTCCATCTTCACGAGACTCCAAGATAGGCGTCCAAAAGCTCCATGGAAATCGAATAACCTGAAACACAAGCACACAATTAAACCAAAAGTGGGATTGTCATCAACACCAAAATACCTAGGGAAAACATAGTCCTTTCAATATCCCCCTTTTTGGTGATTGATGACAACACCATAAGATTTGCATATAGGAAAAACAAGCAGATTTTTTCATGTAAGAGAGGCTCCCCCTAGGTGTGTGCAAGTGTAGAGAGTATGCTCATAGAATGCAACAAGCACACACATAAAGAAGGCTCCCACTTACCATTGCAAAAATAGCACAAGTGCAAGGAAAGAGATAAATAGAGACATACCTTTGCACCAACACATATATGGTGACAGACACTAAATGAGATGATATCAAGAACAATTCTCCACCATATACAACCAGCCATAAGAAAAACACAGGCATAAAATACCACATAGTCTCATACATACCACATAGTAGGACAAATAAACACATAGTAGCACAAATAAATGAGGTCCACATACACACATAAGTAGAGGAAAAGTTCACGAGCATGAAAAGATCAAAGAAAAACGAGCTCATGACTAGGCTGATGCAAATCCTGTAGCAACCTAATAGACATCTTTCTCCCCCTTTGGCATCGAGACGCAAAAAAGGGAAGAAGGACCAATCTAAGCGCCCCAACCAAAGACCAGAGGAGGAGGAGGCTCGGGGACCCAGGTGGCGTCGGTCCAAGTGGGCTGCGGGGGACCGATGACTGCATCCTCAGAATTTGACCACCTGTAGTTGTCACGAACCCACTGATCCTTGGGCGCTATGTAGGAGCTACTCTCGGGGGAGCAAGGAGCTTTGTCATGATCGCCTTCTGCCTCTAAACACTATGTCTCCGATCAACATAGGCTTGATACTCGCGGTCTTGCATGAAGAAAAAATGTCTTCTTGACTTTCTTCAGCAGCTTCTTATCCCAAGAGGGTTGACTCTCAAGCCTGTGGGGAGGGGAGCTCTCAGGGTGACCACCAGCACTAGAACCTGCATGCCTAGAAGGACCAGCCCTAGCAATCCCAGTCTTCCTAATGGCAGCTTCCTTTTCAGCTTGAGACCAAGGCTACTCATGCTTCATCACGCGAAGCTTCTTCTCCTCATGAATAATGATGATGTCTTGTGGGAAGCGAGAGCTAGTTGTTTCCCTCCACTTGGCATTGATAAGAGTCTGAATGTAGGGGGCATAGGGGCAGGAGCACTTCTCAATCAAAGCAAGCCAAATCTCATGGAAGAGGTAGTTCATGACATTGTTGGGGATATGCTATATGGGTATTCTCATAGCATGTCACTTATCCGGATAACCCGGGTGGCCAATAGTTGGTAGCATGGCCTATGGTCTGCTGGGAGGACCAGTTAGATGGATCCAGAAGGGAGGCCCATGCCGGATAAAGGAAGGCTACGGTGGAGTCACCAGCGTACCCGGAGCCTTGGAGTGCAAGATACGCAAGACTAGTAATAGACGGTGTAGGACTCTATAACCTGTCCGGCTAGGACTTTCCCTGTAACCCTAGGACCTGGCGACTATATAAGTCGGGCCTATGGGAGCCTTTAGGGAACAATCTCAGACAACCTAGTGTCAACTACGATGCACCTCGCACAGCGAACCAATCCCTGTAACTTGGCGTATTGCCCTTATAGTGATTTATAGAAGGAGTAGGATTCCTCCACCGTTGTGGGATCTGAACCTGGGTAAGCTGTGTTACCTTGTACCCGTCAACTGTCCGCCTTACCCCACGTCTCTAAACACGCACTGTGAGGGCCCCTCCATGGCTTACTCGTCGGCAATACCACGACAGTTGGCGCCCACCGTGGGGAAAGAGGCGCTTCAGGCTCTTCAGTGGGCGAGGACCAAGACATTCACGGGAATCGGTGAAACCATAGCCATCGGCCGTGTTCTCTTCTCCGGAAACGTTCTGATCGTCCCTCCTGACGAGTTCTGGATCCCGGCGAAGACGAACCCTACGCGGTGTTCAATCGTTCCTATCAGAGACATCCACCTCTTCATCGGCGAAACCGACTCGGGCACTAGTTCCCTGGGAGTCGGAGGAGCATCAAGGCCCGCACGGACCGCCTACGGGCTGGATACGTTCGCGGAAGGATCGATGTCGGATCTCTCTTTGGAGTTTGCCGGCGAAAATCGGAAAGCATCAAGGCCCGCACGGACCGCCTATGGGCAGGATACGTTCGCGGAAGGATCGATGTCGGATCTCTCCTTGGAGTTTGCCGGCAAAGATTGGAAAAATCCAAGGCCCACCCAAATCCGCCGGCTTCCCCCGTGCGTCTGGATAGCAGAGATCCAAGTTCGTCGGCGTGGTTACCATCTTCGACCTGGCGCACTGCGTTCAGAGAGAAGGCGAAACCCCCGCGATTACCTGGCCAGATGGCTCCATATACGAGCCGATCTGGCCCACTACCCCGATGATAACGCTTTGTATCACTTCGTGGAAGGACTGGACCGTAGCACGCTTCTCTGACATTCTCTAAGACGGCAGTAGGCAACAGGATGTCTTACCCTCGAAGAGATGGTGAGCACCATCAACAACTACGCGGAAGCTGACGCAGCAGCCTAGATGGCGCTTGTGCTCAGGGACGGAGAACCTCCGATTCAGCAACCGCCACCACCGCCTCCCGCCACCATCGTCGCAGCAGCAGCCCCACCTCCAGTCATCGTCGAGGCCGTTGCACCTCCACCGCCCGTCATCAAGGAAGTCTTGGCACCCTCCGACTCTGTCATTGACGCGCTTTATGCTGATTTCTGTGCAGATTCAGAGGAGATAGATTTCAGTCCAGAAGAGCTAGACTCCGCTATGCAGGAGATGGAGGAGGAGTACTCGCGCGACGAGCAAACCAACAACGCCATCACGTCCCGAGGGGTGTTCGTCACCATTGGGACGGTGATGGATGAAGATCAACCCGGACGAGCTCCGCCTACAACACTGGAAAAGGGGAAGGGGCCACTTATTTCTACTGACGATGATCGCGCAAAGGTCATGCCTCCTCCGCCTAACCCAGTACAGCAACCACAGGAACTCGGCACCGTCCCGAGCAACAACAACACCGCAAACTTGCCGCCTCCAGCATCCACGTCTACAGCAGCCCAAGTTACTCCAGCTGATAGAGTGATGTACGGAAATCTCCTCGTCGAGCCACTGACCGTTGCTCATATCCGGAACGTGACCCAGCTTGACGAGAAGCGCCAGCAGTTGCTGGAGGAAGCGCAAGCCATCGTGGAGCAAGGCGCTAAGCTAGATCGAGATCTGGTAAATGCGCAGAAGTCCATAGAGAAAGCTAGAGCAATGGAGGCCGAGTACAAGACTTTACTGCAGCAGCAGAAGGCTAAGAAAGCTCCGGCTCACGTCATCAACGATCCTGGTGTGTAGCGTAACCTAGGATGGGCCCCCTCGAAGCCAGCACAAGCCAAGCCATACATTGACAGTGAAGGCAAGAAGGTGATGCCCACCCCACTCCTTAACCTCGCCGTCGCCAAGACCCTTCTAGAGCAGGATAGATCGCCTGAGGCAGTGGAACAGGTCTATGACCTAGTGTCCAAGGCGGTGAAGCAGTAGGAAAAGGCCACCTCTCAGAGGCTTGAGTCTGACCTAGCGCTTTGCCAGTCTAGCCAGTACAAGCCGCCAAGGGACGGATCTCCTCTTGATGTCGGGTCCCAGACGGGTTCATCAGAACAAAGACGGAGGGACGCGCGCAACAGGAAGGACGCCATCCCCATATCCTCCAACCATGGAGAAAAGGCCCGACCTCGTCGCCCGTCGCCACCGCCCCGATCTCCCTGACATCACGAAGATTACAAGGCTCACCATCATACGGATATTCCCCCACCAAAGCAGTGTGACATCGTCATCCGCGACAACACGGAGCAGACCCGTCATGATGGAGAGCACAATCACGGGCACAGGAGCAGGTCACACCACGACCCTCCACGTCTGACAAGCAACCGTGACAGGCGTGAGGCGTCACAGGAGGGTAACAGCATGAAGGCTAACCCACTGCCACCTCTGCCTCCATCACCACCAAGCAGTCACCATGGAGGAGGAGGCCCGCGTCGTTCATGCAGCCCATCCCCTGTTGACAAGAAGAAGAAGAACCCAGAGCCATACGATGCATGTTCGCGGATCGATAAGATCCACGAGGCCCGGGAAGGACCATACCTAGGACCACGTTGCTTTGGACCTGCAATACGGTCCGCAACTTACCCCAAAGGTTTCCGGATTGACAAGACCATCAAGCCCTATGACGGCACCGCCAAGCCAGCCACATGGTTGCAAGACTACGACAACGCGGTGGAGATTGCCGGAGGTAACCCCAACGTCGTCGTCAAGTACCTCCCATTAATGTTGGCGGGCACGACCCGTCAATGGATCGACGACTTGCCGGAGAAATCTATCTACAACTGGCTGGACATGCAAGAAGCGTTCACCAAGAACTTTGAGGGTACATACAAGCGTCCCTGCACTGTGGGCGATCTACAGCGGTGCGTGCAAGAGAAAGACGAGACATCTCGTGCCTACCTCTCTCGCTGGCTAGACATGAAGAATTCCTACACAGGAGTGCATGCTCAGACCGCCATGGCCGCCTTCATCGACGTGTTGGAAAGGGGCACGTTGCTCCGGCCTAAGCTGAAGCGCTTGCAGGATAATCACCAGCTTGACTTGAACCAGATGATTCAGTTAGCTAGTGAGTTCGCAGCTGCCGATGATGATGCTCGCGGCTCCTTGCCGGAAACAGCCGTTCCAACTCAAGCTCGGAGGAACAGCAGTACAAAACGGAAAACCACTCCAGAAGAAAAGCAATCTACCGACATGGTCGCTATGATTTTTGCAGGACGAGAAGGCGGACAATGTGGCCGAGGAAGGGGAGCTGGTCGTGGGCAGCAACGAGGAAGTGAAACTACCTCAGCGCCGCTCTGCGTTCCCCAAACCTACGAGGAGTACAGCGATATTCTGCGCCTCGTACACCTCGACGCCAACGGCAAGGCCACCCATACCAATTGACACTACAATTTCGTCAACAACCTCAAGGAAGACCCGGAGTCTGGTTACAGGCGAAGTCAGAAGAACAGACCGCGAGGCAAGGGCAAGGGGAAGAAGAAGGAGGAAGAGTCCAAGGATTCGAGTGACATGGACGAAGACGTGGACCCCAAGCACGCCGCCAAGAGCGACGACAAGGGCAAGAACCCCTTCGCAAAGAAGGCTCCAGTCTACCACACTTTCCTTGGCACCCCCACCGTCCGACAACAGAAGACCTCTCTAAGGATCCTGATGGCTAATCTCCCCCCAGTTCCCCAGTACCTGCACTGGTCGGAAGTTCCAATCACTTGGGACAGGACGGACCACCCATACCTTATACCTACGGAGAAACAGTACGCCATGGTCATCAACCCCTTTATTGACGGCGTGGAGTTCACCAAGTGTATGGTGGATAGTGGAAGCAGCATCAACATCATGTACCTGGATACACTGCAGAAGATGAACTTGACGGAGGCAAACCTAAGGCGGACCAACACCATCTTCCACGGCGTAGTTCCTGGTCGGGAGGCTCGGTCCCTTGGGTGCATTACACTTCAAGTTGCCTTTGGCGATGTTAACAATTACCGCCAAGAGCGCATGACCTTTGAGGTGGTCCCCTTCAAGAGCGTGTACCACATCATATTCGTCTGCGACATATTCCACACGTTCATGGCCAAGCCATGCTTCGCCTACAACAAACTCAAGATACCCAGACCAAATGGTATCATCACCGTATCCGGAAGCTTTACCAAGGCAAGGGACTGCGAGATCAATGAAGCAGCCGTTGCAGAAGCTGTCCTCTACAACAAAGAATTCAAAGAGATCCAGAGCAAGGTCGATGACTCAGAGATGCCCGCATCGAAGAAGCAAATCTCCGACTCCACTCCTGCGTTCAAGGCCGCCATCGAGACCAAGCTGGTGGAACTTGTGGTAGGCGATGCCTCCAAGGTCACCGCCATTGGGACGAACCTGGATCCCAAATAGGAAAGCGCGCTCATCGAGTTCCTCCGTGAGAATAGGGACATCTTTGCCTGGCAACCTGCCGACATGAAAGGTGTACCTAGGGAACTTGCCGAGCACAGCTTAAACATTGATCCAAAATGCAAACCGGTGAAATAACCTCTACGACGCTTTGGAGATGAGAAGAGACATGCCATTGGCAAAGAGATAGCTAGGTTACTTAAAGCTACATTTATCCGAGAAGTCCTTCACACCCGATGGGTGGCCAATCATGTACTTGTCCCCAAAAAGGGAACCAATGAATTAAGAATGTGCGTTGATTACACCGGCTTGAACAAAGCATGTCCCAAAGATCCGTTTGCTTTGCCTCGCATTGACCAAGTTATTGACTCGACGGCTGTCTCGGAGCTTTTCTGTTTTCTCGATGCATACTGAGGATACCACCAGATCAAGATGAAGAAGTAGGACCAATTGGCCACTTCGTTCACTACACCCTACGGTACGTTTTGCTATGTCACGATGCCCTTTGATCTGAAAAACGCAGGTGCTACGTACCAGCGGACAATGCAACATTGCCTCCACGACCAAATTGGTCGGAACGTTCACGCCTATGTGGACGCTATCGCGGTGATGTCTAAAAAGTCAAACGACTTAATCTCCGACTTAAAAGAAACCGTTGATAATCTCCGGAAATACAACATGATGCTTAACCCTAAGAAGTGCGTCTTCGGGGTCCCAGCCGGCAAATTGTTGGGTTTCATCGTTTCCCAACACGGAATCGAGGTCAACCCGGAGAAAATCAAGGCCATCTTAAACATAAACCGTCTGACATTCCTAAAGGACATTCAACGACTAACAGGTTGTGTTGTAGTAGTTAGTCGGTTCGTCAGCCGACTTGGAGAGAAGGCTCTGCCGCTGTACAAGTTGCTTTAGAAGGCGGACAAATTCACATGGACGGACGAAGCAGATGCAGCATTGAAGCAGTAAGAAGATCCTTTCCTCAGCGCCCATCCTTGCAGCACCCGAGCCTGGAGAACCCCTGTTAGTCTACATGGCGGCAACCAACCGGGTAATCAGCATCATCATCTTGGTAGAGCGGAAGGAACCAGGCTATTAGCACGGATTTCAATGACCAGTTTACTATGTGAGCGAGGTCTTGACGGAGTCCAAGCAGCGTTACCCGCACTACCAGAAGATAGCTTATGGAGTATTCCTTGCTTCTCGGAAGCTGAGGCATTACTTTCAGGAGCACCCAATCATAGTGGTGAGCAAGACTCCACTGTCTGACATTATCAATAACAATGACGCTACAGGAAGGGTCGCGAAGTGGGGCATTGAACTTGCCGCCTTCGAGATCACCTACAAGAGAGGCGACGCTATCAAGTCACAAGCCTTGGCGGATTTTATTGCAGATTGGATGGAGATGCCAGATGCTACTCCGTTGCCGGAACCAGAGTATTGGGTGATGCACTTTGACGGATCAAAGCTGCTCAACGGCTCGGGGCTGGTGTATTGCTACAGTCACCAACAGGAGACAAGCTACACTACGTTCTGCAAATCCACTTCGAGGCTACAAACAACATGGAGGAGTATGAAGCACTCATTCACGGACTACGTATAGCCAAGGATATTGGCATCAAGCGCATAGTTTGCTGTGGAGATTCCGGCTTGGTTGCCCAGCAGGTGGCTAGCACCTAGAATGCGCGGAACCCTATGATGGCGGCATATCGAGACTAAGTGGACGAGATAGCCAAGAGCTTCTTAGGCTACGAAGTCAAGTATGTACCTAGGGAACAAAACGAGGCGGCTGATCTGCTGTCTAAGCTTGGATCAGGGTGCAAGCAAATTCTGCCAGGAGTTTTCCTAGAGCACCTGCGCACACCATCTGTGAAGGGAGCCGACATCGACAACCTAGATAGAGCTGACTCTTTCGTCAACATGGTGACTAAGGTCCCTCCGGCTTGGACAAAACCGTTCATGGAATATCTCGAACACGGAACTTTGCCCGACAACAAAGTCGAAAGACGGCAAATAGTACGACGAGCAAAGGGTTATACCATAATTAATGGGCAACTCTACAAAAGGAGCACTACTGGTGTATACCTAAAGTGTGTTTCCCAGCTAGAAGGTATGGAAATCCTGCGTGAAATCCATCTCGGAGATTGCGGGCATCACGCCGCTCCTCGATCGTTGGTCGCGAAAGCCTTCCGGCAAGGATTCTACTGGCTGACCGCGAAGGCAGACGCCAACAAGCTAGTTGAGACATGCATGGGATGCCAGTATTATGCCCGACAACCACATGTTCCTGTTGAAGAAGTGCGAACAATACCAATAACTTGGCCGTTTGTAGTCTGGGGGCTGGACATGGTGGGACCGTTACAGACAGCACCTTGTGGGTTTACACATCTGCTTGTAGCAGTTGACAAATTCACTAAATGGATAGAAGCTAAACCCATTAGAAAGCTCGTTGGGGCAACTGCCCTCAGGTTTTTCCGGGATCTAGTGGTGAGATTTGGTCTCCCACACAGCATTATCACCGACAACGGCAGCAATTTGTCACTCGAAGAAGTGGAAGCTTATTGTTGGGAGAAAGGCATCCAACTTGACCTTGCATCTGTGTGACACCCACAATCCAACGGTCAGGTTGAGCAAGCCAATGGATTAATTCTACTGGGAATCAAGCCACATCTTGAGGCACCGCTACATAGAGCAGCTGGAGCCTGGGCGGAAGAATTGCCATCTGTGTTGTGGAGTTTACGAACTACACCTAACAGATCCACCGGCTACACCCCTTACTTCATGGTATATGGAGCAGAAGCCATCCTGCCTTCCGACATCCTTCACGATTCACCAAGAGTTGCCGCCTACGACGAGGATGACGCTGAAGAATCCAGATGCCTAGATGTGGAACTTCTCGAGGAGGAGCATGTTTTAGCATGCCAAAGATCCGCCATCTACCAGCAGAAGCTACGCAGCTACCATAGTCGCCGCGTTCGGCATTGCTTGTTTAAAGAGGGGGATTTGGTGCTCCGACTTAGGCAGAAGAAGTCACACAAATTATCCCCGCCATGGGAAGGACCGTTCATCATAAGCAAGGCGCTACTCAATGGGTCTTACTACCTTGTTGATAATCATGAACTGAAGGATAGACCCAACGAGGATCATAAGCGTAAGCGACGTGACCCAGATGATGACTACCCGGAGCTTGATCGACCATGGAACATAGCACAGCTACGTCCTTTTTACACTTTGCATTTTTTATCTAATTGTGTACCTCTTATATGATCAATGAAATAAAGCTCTCTGGTTCACTCATATTTCTGAGTCTTTTACCTCCTTTAGTGTTCATTTTTGGATAATGTAAAACCTTTATGCACAAGCCTTGCGTTTCCACTTGTGAAAATTCCACCTACGGGCGTTAGCTTAAGTTTTCTGGTCTACACGTTCTTTGTCGTTTTTATGTGGATTCTGGAGTAGTGACTTTTGGCACTTATTGTCGGCGATTTTGTGCTTGGGTTATTGACGGTGCCATTGGGCATCATCACCTGAGCGCATGGTTCCGACAACGAGTCTTCCGACTCACGAAAGGTCAAGCATAAAAACCAAAGTAATGGATAAGCCAGCACTTGCTTAAAAAATATATACATGCTAGAAACTAGTTCTTAAGTAGCAAGAAATAACAACCATTGTTTTTCGCCTTAAGTTACATCAATAAGTTTTTTTTGCACATGCACCAAAGGTGAAACAAATAATACAAAGTTGTTCTTCATTCCTTTGGCGCAGGAGACTTAGAAGCAGCGTCATCACCAGCAGGAGAGCCACCCTCGAAGTCGGTGGTGTGAAGAGACTCGGAGGAGCTTTGGTTGCCGCCATCGATGGTGTTCATCGACACGAAGACGTTGATATCGACCAAGTCGGCAACTCTGGTGTCATAGCCCGCGAGCGATGACAGGATGGCTTCGTGATTAATCTCTTTGCCATCATCGTCTGCGTCGGGAATGCCAGAGGTCACCGTGTCGATGTCGGCGTCTTCATAGTGTGCCTTCACCATTGACAGCGCCATCCTTGCACCAGCCCGTGCACATGAAGCTTTCTAGCTTATGATACGCTCGGGGGCTCGGCGCAGAATCTCCGAGTACTTCGCCACAGAGTCCGATGCCTTGATGTTTATCTGGAGGGGCTTGGCAATCTCCTTGGCTTGCGTGATGGCGGTGTTGATGAAGTTGCCGGCAAGAACCATGCATTCCTTGTCTGAAGGAGGCGCTCGGGTTAAACCCATAGGAGCTGCAAATTCCGACAATGAGCGCATGAGTTCAAAAATTCAAAGTATCCAGACTACAGAAATCCAAGACGGAGAAAACTTACTGAAGATGCTGGCCTTAGCTTGCCAGAGGGTGTCCGCCAAGGATTCATTCTCTTGTTGGAGGAGCTTATACGCCTCGCTATGGCGATGATTTTTCTCATCGGCAGCTTGCTTTTGATCTTTTAAGATCGCAATCTCCTCCTTCAAGCGAGTGATTTCCCCGGAGGCGGAGTCCTGCAGGGCCTTCATTGAATCCTCATGCATTTTCAGCATGTCTTTCCTCTCCTCCTTAAGAATTTTGTTCTCGCTATCCAGCTCTTGAATGTGCTTGGATTGCTCGACAATATTCTTGGCCTTGGCGATGGTTTCTGCATGTTGGAGAAAGAAAAGTACACAGTGAGTACTCGGAGAATATAGGCACAAAACCAAGTCGAAATGCGCATTAGAAAACAGACGCTTGCTCTTGGTGACCTGTTTCTTCAAGAAGGCATTTTTACCCTTTTCAGTTTCTAAATCTGCGCGCATCTACTGGTACTTGTCATTTCCCATGCCCCTTTGATCATTCTCGTTCTGTGGAAAAAAGAACAAAGTTAAACGTTGTTTAGTCTGCTTGGAGCATCTAGTCGGAAATTTTCCATCTAGACGCTTGGGGGCTACATCGAGAGTTTTTGACTTAACAATGTGCTTGGCATTCTTTAAGCATCTAGTCGAAACTAATTCAGTTACAACTGGAAGCTTGGGGGCTACAGTACTGAAATTTATAAACACTACGTATGCTACTCTTAAAGCATCTAGTCGGAATAATTCATTCCATCTAAATGCTTGGGGGCTACAGTGAGAGTTTTTCTAACTTAGTCACTTTTAGAGCATATAGATGCAAAAACCTATGGTTTTTCTGTCTATATCCTCGGGGGCTATAGTGGGATACTCATATGAAATGCAAAAGGCAAAGAAAACTTACAAGTGCGATGATCTTGAGGTTCATAGCGCTCTCAGCCAGCAGCTTGGCAAAGGATTCGCTATTTCCTTGCAAGATTTCTGCTTGTCGGCGGAGCTCCTCTAGACCACACGTCGGAGATGTCGGCGCCGCACCAGGAACCAAAGCAGTGCTACCCGGTGTAAGTACCGGATAGACTATATTCGGATAGACTATGGTTTTCTTGGGTGCAGGGGCGCCGCCAATGGCAGAAGCACCAGCTTCCACCACCGCCTTGCTGCCATCGATGGCATCCTTAGCCGGAGCTTCAGCCATTTGTTGAGCGGTGCTCTCCTGCGTTGCCTGCTCGCTGACAACAGCGAGTTCGGTAGAGGCGCCAAAATCCACTTTCATGGCGGAAGGGCCTGATGCCTCCTTAGCTTGTGAGCTTGTCATGGCAGACGTGGGCTTGACGGTAGGAGTAGCAGGGGCGATGGCGGGGGAGGCGTCACGATGCAGCATGTCCTTGATATTTCGAGAAGCCCCTGATGTTTTGGAGGTCTTCTTGAGGCTGGTCGTGGCTTTCTTCCTGAAACGTGCGAAATGCATAAGTACAGGAGCAAGACAGATAAATAGACAATGTCCGAAAATGAGAAGCTTACACAAGTGGGGCTGCTTTGGCAAAGGGGATCCCATTAACTTTTCTCTTTTCCGCCTCCAGGGCGGCGGTAGTGTTCTTGGAGGCTCCACCCTCTGTCTTCTTCTTCGTGCCTCCGTCGGCAGCGTCAGAGGTGGAGCTCTTCCACTTCCGCGCCAACGGAACGTCGTTGTCGGACACGACCGTGACTTCCTTCATCTTTGGATCGTAGATTTGGGCAGCCAGGTTGCCTTCCTCTAGATCACTAAGCTGTTAAGTGAGAAATGACCGTGTTAGATAAGATGATATTTGCAAGACGGAAGAACTGGAGTATATGTCATACACGGAAAATAAATACCTACCTTTGGGCACTTGCCGTCTACGAACATGTCGTAGGTGATGGTGAAGACACGCTTCTTATCCTTCACCTTGACGATGTCCTTAAGGCGGAGCTTGACGGAGTCGCTCGAGAAGTTGTCCACGGAGATGCAGAGACTATCCCTTCTGTCGCTGGTATACTCGTGCATGAGCTTCGCGCAGTGCTGCAGAGGTTGGATTTTCCTGATGAACCAGCACATGGCTAGGTCCAAGCCGGTCAGACCTGTCTCTACAAACCACTCGATCCTCCTTATGGCCCGAGAAGCATCGAGGTCGGAGGGAAGAGAGGCTTGGGATCTCCATGACGAGGCTTCAGCGGCGGCTCCGTCAATGAAGTCCGGGTACGTAATTTGTCGGCCAGCCAGAGGGATGTATGGGCCATAAAAGTACGTCCGTTGCCAATTCTTGCAGGACTCGTGGCTGACGATGTCGGGGAACCGCCGGCCAGGTCGAATCTTGAAGCTTATGGTGCCATAGTTCCTAAGCTCTTCCTTGCTATGTCCGTCTTCACGTTTGACGGTGAAGAAGTACACAAAAAGTTCTAACCTAGGCCTTATCCCTAGATATCCCTCGCAAAGTGCTGCGTAGTTGCTAAGCACTAAGATACTATTGGGGGAAAGGTTCTGGGGCTGGACCCTATAATGGTTCAAGACGGAGAGGAAGAAGTTGGAGATGGGCAGGGAGACGCCGCGTACCAGTTTAGCTTTTAGGTACACCTTTTCTCCGGCTTGGGGAGTAGGTGTCACCTTGCCGGCCGGCGCCGCCCGCCAGGCAAGCCCCTCCGTCGCGAGGAGGTAGACCTGAGCGATCATCTCTTGGATGTCATGGTCGGTGATATCCGAGCTGCGCCAGTCGCCCTTGTGCGAGTCTGGTTCCTCCTCCAACGGCTCCAGTGCCGCCAGATTAAGGTCGCCGCCGGTGGTCTCGATAACTGCCGATGCGGGAATGACTAGGACCTCAGGAGGCACGAGGATGGAGCTCGCCGGCTTCGCCGCGGCTTTACTCGACGCCGCCATTGATGGAGAAGTGCTGCTGCTAGCCATGGAGTGAGGATTGGGTGCGACTAGTGCAGATTGGAGCTAGGGTTTTTTCGAGAGTTCTCGCGGAGAGCTCGAGGAGACACGCGACTGGAGGAAGAAGATGATGCGAGGAGAATGAGGTAAAAAGTGGAAATTTTCCCACGGTTACTATTTATCATCCTCGGCGTCAAGATTCGTTCAGCTTGATCGGACGGTTGCCGCGTAGATGACGTGTTCGCGGACATGCGTGGAAATTTCGCCACATCTCCAACCGTCGCCGCCAATGGTTTGTATCGCTCGCGCGGGAAAATCGGACATGATTGTTTTCTCTGCATGTGTGAGTTACGAGGCGTCGCTGACCTAAGCCTACGAGGTCCTAGCTGACATGGATAGGTGAGCCGTCACATCAAAGATTCCGACATAGACGGATCTAATCCGACTATGGAAGTGTACGATGGAAGATTTAGCATTTCTCCGGCTTACAAGTTGAAGACGGAGAAAGTTTTGCAGGGTTCTTTGGGAGGACTACAAGATATTGCTTGACGATTTGCCGACATCCAACTAGGCGGAGCATTCATCTGAAAAGGCAAGACGACGCAAGATCTCGGAGTTCTCCGGGGGCTACTGTTGGGGATATGCTATATGGGTATCCTCATAGCATGTCACTTATCCGGATAACCCGGGTGGCCCATAGTTGGTAGCATGGCCTATGGTCTGCTGGGCGGCCCAGTTAGATGGATCCAGAAGGGAGGCCCATGCCGGATAAAGGAAGGCTACGGTGGAGTCACCAGCGTACCCGGAGCCTTGGAGTGCAAGATACGCAAGACTAGTAATAGACGGTGTAGGACTCTGTAACCTGTCCGGCTAGGACTTTTCCCTATAACCCTAGGACCTGGCGACTATATAAGTCGGGCCTATGGGAGCCTTTAGGGCACAATCTCAGACAACCTAGTGTCGACTACGACGCACCTCGCACAGTGAACCAATCCCTGTAAGTTGGCGTATTGCCCTTATAGTGATTTATAGCAGGAGTAGGATTCCGCCACCGTTGTGGGATCTGAACCTGGGTAAGCTGTGTTACCTCGTACCCGTCAAACGTCCACCTTACCCCACGTCTCTAAACACGCACTGTGAGGACCCCTACATGGCGTACTCGTCGGCAATACCACGACAGACATCAAGCTTCTCATCTAAATCACGATGACGATAAGTCTCTTACATGAGGTCAATCTGGAATGCATGAATCTGACCAAAGTGGCCAGCCTTGGGAGCAATGGTGTTCTGGTAGACCTTGTGTATGATATCATAGACCAGCTGGAGGTGATTTTTCTGACCTCACACAGTACAGCCCTCAATATAGAGAGGCTCCAAAACCTCAGGTTTAGAGGCCTTGGTGAAGTGACAATGCCAACCATTAGCCCTCTTGCCTGGTAAGATGGGATAGCAAAAAAGTTCAGCAAACTCAGACCATTTGGCAATCAGCTGTTGGTTCTTAGTCATCCATTTCATTGTGACATACACGGGGTCCCCATCCATGTTAAGGGTGGTGTAGAACTGAGCAATAGCCCCCTCATCAAAGTTCTGACGATGCTCCATAATCTTGATCAGCCTAAACTTCCTGCACCACTCAAGAGTGATGTTGGCTCAGCTAATTACAGAACTTCGTTGGGAGACCCCAAGAGGAAGGTGTGATGAGCACAACAACAAGTTTTCCCTTAGTAAGAAACCAAGGTTATCGAACCAGTAGGAGGAAGGAAACAACTCAAAGGTGTTGCTAGCAACTTGGAAACCTGCACAACACAAACTCAAGCCTTTGCCCCAACGAACAGTGAGGTTGTCAATCTCACTGATTTGCTGAAAACAAAGGGTTAACTGTATGGTGTGGAAGGTAATGGTGGTTTGCAGAAAGTAAACAGTAATAGTGGAAGATGTATCAATGGTAAAGATTGGACTGGGGGTCCATAGTTCACTAGAGGTGTTCTCCTTAAGATAAACAAACATGGCATGCTGGGTAAACAAATTACAGCAGGGCAATTGACAGGACTGAGCAAGGCATAACAATGCAATTCTAGACATTCATGATCCTATGAGATTTGATTGGGCAATACAACAAGATACATAAACCGCCATACAACTGCATCAATGACTAGTAATCCACCTTCAGGTTATCATCCGAACCCCCTCCAGTATTAAGTTGCAAGCAACGGATAACTGCTTTAAGCAAAGTGTGTAAGGTAAACAATCCACTTGTTCCATGAACAAGAGACCGTTGTTTTCTCCCTAGTAGCAACATCACATCTACAACCTTAGAGATTTCTGTCACTTCCCTTATATTAAATAGAGGCATGAACCCACTATCGAGCATAAATACCCCCTCTTGGAGTCACTAGCATCTACTTGGCCAAGATAGCTATCAGAAACGGAGAGCATGCAAGATCACAAACAACATAGACATTATAGAATCAAGATAAGACAAAACCATTAATCAATCTGACATAGTAATCTCAATATCCATTGGATCCCCGCAAACATAACATGCATGATTACAAATAGATGATCTTGATCATGAACAGAGCTCATAAGATCTAAACATGGTAGCACAAAGGAGGAGATACAACCATCTAGCTACTACATGGACCCGTAGTCCAAGGTGGAACTACTCACACTTCATACCGGAGGCTGGCATGATGAAGAAGAAGGCCTCTAGGATGATCTCCCCTCCGGCAGGGTGCCGGGAAGAGCTTCAGGCCCCCCCGATCTAGGGACGATGGTGGTGGCGGCCACAGACGGTTTCGTGGAATATTGATCGGGTACTTAGGGTTTTGGTATCGGGGGGTATTTATAGGCGAGGGGGCGAGGCAAGGGGGCAGCCAGGGTGGCCGCACCCCCCAGACGCGGGCTAGGGCTAGCCGTGCGGGCAAGGGGTGTGGACCCCTGGTGGCTCCCCTCTGTCTCGTCTTCTGGCTCCGTGTTCCCCACGGTAAAATATTGACTTTGGCTTTTGTCCCGTCCAATTCCGAGAATATTGATTTTCTGCCTTTTCTAGAACCAAAAACATAAGAAAACATGCAACTGGCACTATGCATATTGTTAATAGGTTAGTCAAGAAACATATAAAAACACCTCAAAGTGTAGAAAAAGCAAAGCAAAGTAGATACTAAACAAGCATGGAACATCAAAAATTGTAGATACATTTTCAACGTATCAAGCATCCCCAAGCTTAACTCCTGCTCGTCCTCGAGTAGGTAAGTGATAAAAAGAATAATTTTTGAGGTGACATGCACCATCAAAATCAAGATAAAAACATTTGCAAGCATTCAAAGATGGGATCAAAGAACTCTAAACATGAGCATGAAAGATGGAGTTCTAACAGTAAGACAAATTAACTATGCATGCAACATGAAAGGTTACAAACAAAGATCATGAATAACATGCATTGAAAAACGTTTGTTTGTTTCACATATAGAAAACATAGCATAGTGGCATTCAGCTTGTCCCTCATGGAGTAGAAAATAGATGCATAGGACACCTTCAAAGTTCATAAGAGTGACTAGATACAAATAGCACAAGAACAAGTAATATCAACAATATGCATCAATCAATAAGTTTTGGGACAATGCACATAGAACTAAGAATGGCAACTATGCTCTCTTAATTTGTGTCTAAGGATATAAGGTGGAGACTCAATATAATAGTGGAAGAAAGGCCCTTCATAAAGGGAAGCAGGGATTTCAAGTCTCAGAAAGAGCTTCCAAAAATTATGGTACTTGTTAGCTTTTAGCTATCATTGCCCCTATCATAAGAATCTTGAAGTGATTAAGGTTAAAGTGAACAAACTATGGAGTATATGCTTGACAAAGTATAAGTTGGCAATCTCATGTACCTTGAATACGAGGGCCTCTCCTCATCCTACTCAAGTTTAGTTACTTGCAAGTTCTTGTCATAGTAAGTACATGTGTATCATGGAGAACCGCCAACGGGGTACCCCTTGCACATGATACATGAGTTATCCCATAATCAAAATGACAAGGCAGGCAGATAATGAGCATCTCAGCAATCTTCTTATTTACCATGGGAAAATGGTGCTTTTTCTCTCTTTCCTCTTTTCTCATATTTTTTCTTTTTCTCAATCTCTTTTTCTATCTCGTTTTTTATAAGAAGAATGCTTCATAGATTGCTCACTATGGTGATGCTGCAAGTTTCCACCATGATTAGGCATGGCTTAGGCTAGCAGCCTAGGCGTTTCTCTAACACACATGCATAACTTCAGGGACTTAGAAGCTCCCCTTTCATTTCACACCGATGACATCCATAAACAAAAGAGCATGATATCAACTGTGCACAATGTAGAAGTGCAACATTGAAAGCGTTCCCCATAATAGCATGGTTCTGCTAATTCCAACGTATAAGTGCAAGCATATACAACATAGATGACACAATGGTTAAAGTTTATTAGGGTCAAGAAAAATAAAGTGTGGCATCAAGTTCGTGAGAGCTTTAATCACTAAGTTTTCACATAACAAAAAGACTTTTTAATTGGAAGAATAGATGAAACAAGAATATACTTCAAATGGTGTAACACACCATGCATAGGAATTTATAGTGGACACTTTGGAATAACTTGGTTTCTTGGGAGTTGGATGCATGAGTAGAGCTTACTCATACAAGTGGAGGCTAGCAAAATACTGGGAGCGACCAACTAAGAGAGCAATAATGGTCATAATCATGTAGAGCGACAAAACATTACTAATCAAAGCATAAAGTGGTACTACAAATCAAGGAATAAATGATAATAGAGGCTATGGTGACTTGTTCATAGTCATAACATGGTGTGAGCATGTGCCAAGTCAACCCAAACAAAGCATCAAAGGAGAATACCACAATACTATGCTTTTGTATGCTAAAATAACACATGATTCCTTCAAGGCACATTAAGCAATCCTAATTACTTGTAACAAGTCCTGCTACAACAATAATCACTAAGTATAAGGTCAAAACAACAACATGACATGCTAAAGTCTAAGTCACAGTCAAAGCAAGTTCCTCTTGTACTACTCAAGCAAGAACTTTCTACTCCTCTCCAACACCAATCAACTTATTTGAAACAACACAGCGAGAATGGGGGTCCAAAATACTTTATTCAAGCAAACTAAGAAAATAAAACAAAAACTAATACGCTCCAAGAATAACACAATAGTGCATGAAACAATAAAAACGAAGTGTCTAGAAAGACCTGAGATTTTTATTGATGAAGAAGGGGATGCCTTGGGCATCCCCAAGCTTTGACGCTTGTGCCTCTTGAATATTTCTTGGGGTGACATGGGGTGGCATCCCCAAGCTTGAGCTTTTGTCCATTCTTCATCTCATTACATCATTCTTTCTCTACACCTGAAAATTTTCCTTCATACAAAACTTCACACAATCTTCATTAGCAACATTAGTGTATTCAAAAGATAATAGACCTTTGGGTTTAGCTTTAGAATAACAAAACTTTCACTAAAAACAAAAGATACTGTATCAATTCTCTCAAAAATATCAATTTCCCAAAAATAACCCAAAAAGGAATCAATAAGAAGCAAATGCAAATAATGGCAAAAATCTATCACAACATACCATAAGGTAGAAACCGATTTTTTCCAGGACCTTCGGTTGCTCAAATCAAAAATTGTTGAACTAACGAAAGTTAGCTAACATACTGAGGGATTTATTCAGAAAATATCAGCTCAATAATACTTATAGATATTTTACACAATTTTTTACGGTGGAGCACAAAAATCTGTTTCGGGACATCAACTCCCCAAATCTTACTTCCCTCTCATTAGAGGTTATTCTTGGCACAAAAAGCAAATAAAAAGGATAAGGAGAGGTCATTACAGAGGTAATAACTTCCAATACTCAAGGAAACTTTTGGGTTATCTCCCAATAAGTAATTTTCTTTAACACCTTTAAGTTAGGCACAAGAAGCAAGAATCAAGTATTTTTAAATGAAGAAGCATTAAGATCAATACTCGAAATCTCTACAACTAGGAAAGGTATCTCATCCAAATGAGTTTTAGAGGATCCTTTCTCATCTCTCTTAGGTTCACTACTTTCATCAAATGGGTTTTCAGGAACAATCCAATCAAAATTCTTTTCTAAGGCTTCATGCATTCCTACAAGTTTAAAAGGTATGGGTATCTTAATTTCCTCTTTGGGTTTGGTTTTATCTAAAGTACCCATAAAATCTGCACATGAGCCTAGCATATTAAAACATTCAAAGACCCTTTTGTCTTCCTTAGCAACATCATTGAACTCTTTTAGTAAAGTTTCTAGGATAAATTCTCTCTTTTCAGCATCCTCTTCTTCTTTTAGTTTAAGAAACAAAATTTGCATCATGGGGTTAAGGTTAACAAACCTAGCCTCCAACATATGAACTAAAGAAGCTGTAGAAATTTCATAATTAGGGGCAAGTTCTGCTAAGGATCTATCCTCAATATCCTCATGTTTGCTAACATGATTAAATAATTCTTTAATATTCTCTTTCCCAATTATAGAGCCACTACCTATTGAAAGGTCTTTCAGGGCGAATTTGCGGATCAACATGGTGAGCTAGAGCAAGGTGACAACTAGAGTAGGAGCTAAATTTTTTTGTGTTTTTGATAAGAAAAGCATACCAAACTAAACTATTTTTTTGGATTTTTTGATAAAAAGAGGCAAACAAAACCAATCAAAAGAAACTAAGCAAAACAAAACAAATAAAGAGAAAGGTTGTGAAGGATTCCCCTTGTGAAGCGTCCTTAGCTTCCCCGTCAACGGCGCCAGAAAAGTCTTTGATGTTGGCTCAGCTAATTACAGAGATTCATTGGGAGACCCCAAGAGGAAGGTGTGATCAGCACAGTAGCAAGTTTTCCCTCAGTAAGAAACCAAGGTCATCGAACCAGTAGGAGGAAGGAAACGACTCAAAGGTGTTTGTAGCAACTTGAAAACCTACACGACACAAACACAAGACTTTGCCCCAACGAACAGTGAGGTTGTCAATCTCACCGATTTGCTGAAAACAAAGGGTTAACTGTATGGTGTGGAAGGTAATGGTGGTTTGCAGAAAGTAAACAGTAACAGTGGGAGATGTATCAATGGTAAAGATTGGACCGGGGTCCATAGTTCACTAGAGGTGTTCTCCTTAATATAAACAAACATGGCATGCTGGGTAAACAAATTACAACAGGGCAATTGACAGGATTGAGCAAGGCATAACAATGCAATACTAGACATTCATGATCCTATGAGATTCGATTAGGCAATACAACAAGATACATAGACCGCCATCCAACTGCATCAATGACTAGTAATCCACCTTCCGGTTATCATTCGAACCCCCTCCATTATTAAGTTGCAAGCAACAGATAACTACTTTAAGCAAAGTGTGTAAGGTAAACAATCCACTTGTTCCATGAACAAGAGACCGTTGTTTTCTCCCTAGTAGCAACAACACATCTACAACCTTAGAGATTTTTGTCACTTCCCTTATATTAAATAGAGGCATGAACCCACTATCGAGCATAAATACCCCCTCTTGGAGTCACTAGCATCTACTTGTCCAAGATAGCTATCAGAAACGGAGAGCATGCAAGATCACAAACAACATAGACATGATAGAATCAATAAGACAAAATCATTAATCAATCTGACATAGTAATCTCAATATCCATAGGATCCCCGCAAACACAGCATTTTCATGATTACAAATAGATGATCTTGACCATGAACGGAGCTCACAAGATCTAAACATGGTAGCACAAAGGAGGAGATACAACCATCTAGCTACTACATGGACCTGTAGTCCAAGGTGGAACTACTCACACTTCATACCGGAGGCTAGCATGATGAAGAAGAAGGCCTCCGGGATGATCTCCCCTCCGGCAGGGTGCCGGGAAGAGCTTCAGGTCCCCCTCGATCTAGGGACAATGGTGGCGGTGGCTACAGACGGTTTCGTGGAATATTGATCGAGTACTTAGGGTTTGGTATTGGGGGTATTTATAGGCGAAGAGGCGAGGTAGGGGGCAGCCAGCGCGGCCGCACCCCCTAGGCGTGGGCTAGGGCTAGCTGCACGACCAGGGGGTGTGGACCCCTGGTGGATCCCCTCTGTCTCGTCTTCTGGCTCCGTGTTCCCTACGGTAAAATATTGACTTTGGTTTTTGTCCCATCCAATTCTGAGAATATTGATTTTCTGCCTTTTCTGGAACCAAAATCAGAAGAAAACATGCAACTGGCACTGTGGCATCTTGTTAATAGGTTAGTCCAGAAAAACATATAAAAACACCTCAAAGTGTAGAAAAAGCAAAGCAAAGTAGATACTAAATAAGCATGGAACATCAAAAATTATAGATACGTTTTCAACGTATCAAAGAGCTTCTCCAAAGTACTCAGACTTGCTCTCCATATGTGCCACATTGATATACATCTGAGGGGCAACAACAAACTTCTGCTTGGTGGCATAAATCTCTGTAAAGATGTCCTCTTGCCGACGAGTATAGGAAAAGGGGTCTGTGGCAAGAGGATCACGAGGAGAACCGCAAGGATCCACCCAGCGGAATTCTTCATAGGCTTTCTAAGGCCACTTGGAGATCTTCTTCTTGTTGACATCAGGCCCAGATGTAGTCTTCTTATTCTTCTTAGAGGCCAGAGTGGACCGCTTCCCTTCAGCCTCAGCAGCACAGCGAGCAGCATCAGCTTTCTGACGGGTGTTCTGAGTGGAGGGACACACAACTTCCAGATCGTCTTCATCAATCTCCGGAGGAGGACCTGAAGGAAGACATGAACGCTTGCCACCACGGGAACCACCGAGCCCTGAGAAGAAAGCATAAGGTAGGGAGGGAAGGTGGGGTAAGTGCACATGTTCGAAGTAATACAAAAATAAAGATTGAAAAAATACACATAGTGAATCAAATAGTGTGCATCGGAAGTTCCGATGAGCTGCCGGAATTTCCAACGACGAGGTCACACTGGAAGTTCCGCCCGGGACTCATCGGAAGTTCCAGTGAGGCCACGAGTGCGGCAGTTCATCATATCTAGAGTTCAAAAGTATGGATTCACACGAATGTATTGGTTCAATCTACTCTAGCAAGGGTTCCTAGGCCTACCAATATCTCCTCAACAAGTTTTAGCCGAAGAACATGCTTAGACATGGTGAGCCCTAACTCAAGTAAGGGAATTAGCAAGATATCCATCAATGGAGGGAGTTGAGGGAAAATACCAGGGTCCATGGTGGGAGATCGAGGTGGGGAAGGTTCCCATAGAGGAGATATAGAAGGGGTGGCCAGAGATGGAGGGGTTGACTTTGCCTCCGTGGAATGGTCTTCACCGGTGGCTGCTCCCTGTAAAACACGGGTCTAGGGAAGAAAAGGGGAGTGACCCTGATTTTTCCCTGGGCCCTCACTTTATAGGTCGAAGAGCACCACCGGAAGTTCTGGTCATGGGCCGGAACTTCCGGTGACCTGATATTTCTAAGCATAGGCGGTAGTAACCGCTTTGGGGAGAAGTTTCGGTGAGATTCTCACTGGCCGGTACTACCGGCGGCTGGTCAAAATTCCGGTGCGCCAAAAAACCTTCCCAGGTATGAATGTGGCAAGGAGGAACTTGTGCAGTGAATAGAATGGTCTAGAGGAGGGGAAAATGTCCTGGGATAGAGAGAACAAACTGAGAAGAACCAAAAGATGAACAAGACTAAAAAGACAACACCAAAAAGAGAGAAACGAACAAAGCAAAGAAGAGGGAAAACATGCAAGGAACACACAAAGTTGGTGGCTGAGGCCACCTTATATATGAGTAAATTTGGCTTAACACCACAAAGATATATCTTGTGTTCATTACCAACACTCATCATTGAAGATAAAATGGTCTCCTTGAGAGACTATTGAGAATGAATACTTTAATGTGTGCATAATGGGGATAGTGTTTGTTCATGAGAGGAACTACACTCCCTCTAAGTCCATGCCTACATCCAAACAAAGATATACATTGAGACATGGGTAGGTGTGCAAGTTACTCAATCCACATTGCTAGAACCTACGATATTTAGCTCATTCCTTAACTCCTGGAACCTTGCTTCATCAAGGGGCTCCGTGAAAAGATCTATGAGATTGGCCTTGGTAGGAACATACTCCAAAGAAATGTCTCCTCTTTCAACATGGTCGCGAATGAAATGATGACGAATCTCAATATGCCTGGTGCGGTTGTGATGCACGGGGTTGTGAGAAATGTCAATAGCACTCTCATTGTCACAAAGAAAAGGCACCTTGTTAAAAGATAGTCTAAGATCCTTCAAAGTTTGCTTCATCTAGAGCAATTGAGCACAACAATTTGCTGCGGAAATGTACTCAGCTTCGGCACTAGACATGGACACGAGGTTTTGCTTCTTTAAGGACCAACATACGAAGGATCTCCCAAGAAATTTACAAGCACTGGAGGTTGACTTCCTTTCCACCTTGTCTACCGCCCAATTCGAATCCGTGTAACCAATGAGATCAAAGCTATCTCCCTTGGGGTACCATAACCCAAAGTTTGGGGTATGAACCAACTACCGAAAGATTCACTTGACCGCTACCATGTGACTTTCTTTTGGTGTGTCTTGGAATCTTGCACGCATACCCACACTCAACATAATATCCGGTCGGGATGCACAAAGATAGAGAAAAGAACCAATTATAGAGCGATAAAGCTTTTGATTAACATCCTTACCCTTGGGATCAAGATCAAGATTAACCTTTGTGGGCATGGGAGTCTTGGCACCTTTGACTTGATCAAAATTGAACTTATTGAGCATGTCTTGAATATATTTGGCTTGGTTGATGAAGTTGCCCTTCCTCAATTGTTTGAGTTCAAATCCAAGAAAGAACTCCATCTCACCCATCATAGACATCTCGAAGCGGTCGGTCATGAGCTTTGCAAAATCCTCATTAAACGATTTTTTAATAGACCCAAAGATAATATCATAAAATTAGCTTTGGCGAACGAACAAGTGGCCTCCAACTCTCTTAGTAAAAAGAGTGGGATCTATGAGGCCCACCTTGAAACCATGGTCTACAAGATCTCTCTAAGGCAATCATACCACATATGTGGGGCTTATTTAAGGCCATAGAGTGCCTTATCGAGCTTGCAGACATGGTTCGAGAAGAGGGGATCCTCAAAACCCGAAGGTTGCTTGACGTAAACCAACTCTTTCAAGGGACCATTGAGGAAAGCACTTTTAACATCCATTTTTTGTAGTTTGAAGTTATGATGAGTGGAAAAAGAAAGAAGCATACGAATGGACTCAAGGAGAGCAACAGGGGGATACGTCTCACTGTAGTCGATGCCCTCAACTTGTGAGTATCCTTGGGAAACTAATCTTGCCTTGTTGCGCATGACTATCCCATTGGCATCGCGTTTGTTCTTGAATATCCACTTAATCCCAATGACGTTTTGACAATCTTTAGGCCACTCAACCAAGGTCCATAATTTTTTCGCTTAAAGTTGTGAAGTTCTTCATTCATTGTGTCAACCCAATCATCATCTTCAAGGTCCTCGAAGACTTCCTGTGGTTCAACATGAGAGATAAAAGCATGGTGAGAGCTAAAGGAGGCTAATTTCCTCCTAGTAGTAGAACCCCTATTGAAATCTCCATAAACACTATCAAGGATATGGAAATCCTTAATGAGCTTGGCGAGGCGATAAGCTTGTCGATGGGCTTGGGTATCAAGACGATATTCTTGAGCAACCACTTCGTCACTACCACCATTTGGGTCCCCGCTTTGACTATAAGCTCAAACACGAGGATCATCTTCATTAATATCATCCCCGGGAGAGTCTTCAACATCATTTGGAGCGGAGGAGGAAGGGCCTTGATCAACAATAGCTTGGCCTTGTTCTTGAATAGCTTGACCTTGGGAGTTGTATTGAGTTGGAGCCCCATCTTGGGTACATAGATGTTGTTGATGAGGAGCTTGGGTACCGGTGCTAGGTGAGTCATGAGCATGAGGAGCTTCAAAAGATCTTGAGGGGTCTTGAGCCAAAATAATAGGTACTTGAGGGGAAAGATGATCTTGTGAGAGTGAGGGCTCCACTTGAGTAGAGCTTGGTCCTTCTCCTTCGGCCACAAGGGGTTCCTCAATGAGGCGGAAGAATCCCACACCCATTCTTATTATGGCCTTGGGAGGAATTTCATCACTTGGATCACGAACACCATCGTGCCTTAAAAGATACTCATGGTATTCATCAAACTTCACTTTTCTCGTCTCTTCAACTCTTTCATTGGCTTTGTTGTAGACTCTATAAGCATGAGAATGATTTGAGTAGCCAACGAAAATTCCTTCTTGTGCCTTGGATTCAAACTTGGAAAAATGAACTCCTTTCTTGAGAATGTAGCACTTGCAACCGAACACTCGAAAGTAGCTAACATTTGGCTTGTTCCCTGTGAGCAGCTCATAAGGGGTATTATTCTTTTTCTTGTGAAGGTAGATCGAGTTGGTTGCATGACAAGCGGTGGAGATGGCCCCAGCCCAAAAGTTGTATGGAGACTTGAATTCCTCTAGCATAGACCGGGTTGCATCCATCAAAGTATGTTTCTTCCTTTCAGCTACACCATTTTGTTGGGGGGTATAAGGAGTGGAATATTGATGATTTATACCTTCATCACAAAGTAACTCATCCAAAGTATATTTTTTGAACTCGGTGCCATTGTCACTTCGGATGGAGAGAATGGTTGCATTGTGTTTCTGTTGAACTTCATTTGCAAAGTCGATGATGGTTTGTTGAGCTTAACTTTTGTACTTGAAGAAAAACACCCAAGTGTATCTTGAGAAATCATCCACAATAACCAAGCAATACTTATTTCCTCCAAGACTATCATGAGATGGAGAACCAAAGAGATCCATGTGTAGGAGTTCCAAGCATCTCTCTGTGGTGACTTGATTGAGAGCCTTTTGGGGAGTTTCATGCATCCTTACTTCAATACAAGCCCTACACACATGATCTTTGGCAAAATAAACATCATTAAGACCAAGGATGTGGCCCTCGGAGTGAAGTATTTGCAAAGTCCTCATGTTGGCATGGGCTAGGCGGTGATTCCACAACCATCCCTTGTCGGCCTTAGCATAGAGACATAGAGCATGTGTAGTGGTGGTCCCCGAAAATTCCACCACATACAAGTCATGCTCTACATACCCTACGAAGACTCAGCAAGTTCACAAGTTAGTTGATTTTGAAGTTGCTCATGGGCTTCCAAAAGACTTGATAATTTTCTCTCCAAGGCTTTGTGTTCCTCTTTGAGTTTCTCAAGATCATCTCGATTCCTATCATGACCAACACCAAACCTCAAGTTTCTCCTTTTTAAGCACCTTAACCAAAGCTATAACATGATCACGTTCTTTAGTGAGGAAGCACATGGATATGTTATGGTCATATACTAGCTTAGATACTTTTTCCTCAAGATTGATTCTCATATTTTGTTCATCCTCAAGGCTTTGTGTGAGCGAAGCAATTTCATCGGCGCCATCTCTTTCATTTTTACTTAGCAGGTCAAGAAGTTCTTCCTTTTCATCTAAAGAATCAATAGCATGATCAAGTTGACTAAGAAAAGCATCAAATCAGGTATTAGTCTCTTCATCTAAGGTAGCAATGAACTCGCATATGTCTACCATCTCTTTCTTTATCTCTAGACCTTCAAGATCAAGAGAGGAAGGTTCACTAGAGATGGGTTTAGGAGTGGGCTTGGGGGTTACCTCGGTGGACTTGGCCATGAGACACTTTTGGTTGGACGAGATGACTTTCTTGTTGGGGGAGTCAAAAAGGGACAATTGTGGAGTAGATGAAGTGGCAATGGCAGTGACTCCCACAATCTCACCACCTTGGACTTCATCGTCATCATCATCCGTGCCCGAGAGGTATTCTTCATGAACCACCATAGCCTGTTCCTTGCTGGCAACATTCGTGACGACAAAGTTCTTGTTCAAAGGATGAGGAGGTCTTGACTTGATCTTGCAAATGAGGCGTCCACCATTATCTTCTCGGTTCTCAAAGGGACAACTTGCCACAAAGTGACTCTTGTCATTGCAATCGTAGCATGATCTCACTTTGGGGGCCTTGTTTGTTGAGTTGAATCTTGTGTTGTCCCTTGATCTTGGCTCCATCCCCGGCTTTTTCGAAAAAGCTCTTGAGGCAAGGGCAAGATGTTCATTGAAAGCATACTTGAGGTCCTCTTGATACCAATCACTAGCATCATCTTCATCATCAACCTCCATCGCCTTGGCCTTCAAGTCAAGATTCACCTTTTGTGACCCAAAAGCATGAGAAGATTTCGCATTATTCTTGGCAATGGTCATGGAAATCACTTCACTTAAGACTTCTTGAGATGTCATGATGTGAAAGTTGGTTCTTCCCTTGATGGAGTTGAGCTTTTGTTCGTCAAATGGAAGGAGACCTTGAACAAACTTCCTCTTCGTGAAATTGTCGTCCACATAGGTAGCTCCAAGGTCCCTCATGGTGCAACAAAGGACCTTGAACCGCCTATACATGTCTTCGGGTGTCTCATCATCTTGCATAGTGAAACCATCGCACTCATTGTTGATCTCGTCAAACTTGGAGCTTTGGATGCTTGCATTTTCCACAAATAGCTTGGTGAGATGATCCCAAGCTTCCTTGGCGGTGGTGAATTGGAGAATGTGAGCAAAGTCCTTGGGAGTCAATGCCTTTTTAATCATGCCTAAAGCAGTGGCATTGTGTTGCTTGTCCACCACTTCACCTCGAGTCACCTTCTTTGGGTCATATAGAGAGAAGCCTTCTTCCACAATCCTCAATAACTCAATAGAAGAGCTAGAAATATGATATTTCATTAGATATTTCCAATTGGCGAAATTTGATGTATCTAGCATGGGTGGTGCTCCTTGAGGAATGATATGTTGCATGGTAATTGGTGGGTCTGGAGTGTACTTAGGAGGTTGGGCACCTCCGAGTAAACCTTTCCCTCTTCTCCCTCTTTGGAGTATGAGTCGTCGAGACCCTCAGTGCTCTCTCTTAGGGCCTTGGAAGTTGTTTGAGCAACAAAGCCAAGACCCAAGTGAGTGGTGACAGCCACGGGATTCACCCTAGGGGCGATCGCCGGAACATTGGGAGGAGGCTCGGTGGCATGAGGTGTAGCAATAGGAGTGAAAACCATGGGGTTAGGCTTAAGCGACTATAAGAGAGTCATCATTTCCTCAAACTTGGTCAACATGGAAGTCTAAAATTGCTTGAGGTCTTCCATAGAGTCCAAGTTCTTGTAGTTATCACTACCACCACCCTCATTGTCGGCCATCGTCTCTTAGGCAGTAAAGCCCGAAGTAAGAGCCTTGGCTCTAATACCAATTGAAAGTACAAACTTTAGTCGACTAGAGGGGGTGGTGAATAGGATACTACCAATTTTTATATTTTTATTCAAGTTTAGGATTTGCAAGAAGTAAAGTTCTCTAGATATGCAACTAGATGAGCAATCCTATATGCTAGAGAACATACAACAAGCAATAGAATGGTAAACAATAAGAGTAAAGGTGTCGAGCAAGTAAACCAGAGACGGGGCGCAGAGATGTAATTCCCGTAGATCACTTCCAAGGAAGCTACGTCTATGTTGGAGAGGTGTCGGGGCCACACACGGTCACCCGAGCACCACAAAGGCCTCACCTTCTTCTTCGGTGAGCACCACCACAAAGGCGGCCTCACAATCCACAAACCGGTGACCTTGAAGTCACCAACCGAAACCTTTACAACAAGGTTGAGGGCGAAGCTCCACAACTCAATTGGAGGCCCTCAACGACACCACGAAGCTTCACAATGCATGCCCTTAGCTCCGAGGATGTCCTACATCGTCTAGGGTTCCAAGAACCCAAGAGTAACAAGATCCACAAAGGATGGGTGGGGGGAATCAAATTTCCTTTGGTGGAAGTGTAGAATTAGGTCACCTCTCCCAATCTCAAAAGATCAAGAGGTTTGAGTGGCTAGGGAGAGAGATATAGGAAGATGAAGCTCTAGTATTAATGGAGGAGAGAGAAATTGAAGAGATAAGGTGGGAGGAAGAAGAAGGGTGCCTTAAATAGGCCCTCTTCAAAAGGACCCATTTGACGGTTCGCGACACCACCGGAAGTTCTGGTCGGGGACCAGAATTTCCACTCAGCGTTCCCCAAATGGCTCGAAAGTTGTCCGTGGACGCTCCAAACTATGACCGGAAGTTCCGGTCAGACTGAGCGGAACTTCCAGTGGTACTTCTGTAGAGAGTTCCTTCAAATATGTTGTTTCAATACAGAGACAAACATTACGTGGTAGGAACTTGGAGCAGAACAAGGAGCGGAAGTTTCTGGGCCGCGAACCACCTGACCGAAACTTCCGGCGGCTGGGCGGAAGTATCGCTGAAGAACTCAATGGAAGAAGCTAGGGTAGTACCAATCATAGATTCTGGTCATGCTTGACTAGGTCTGCAGACCAGAACTACCGGAGCTATTTCCGGTGGAAGTTCTGCCAAATAGCACACTTCTATATAGAAGTATCCAGTATGTGGGCGGAACTTGTGCCAGAAGTTGGGCCAGAATTTCCGCCGCACCCAGTCCTGCAGAGAACTATGATCAGAACTTCTGGAGCTTGGCCGGAACTTCCGGTCAGGACAGAAACAACACAAACAACTCTAAAGACCACTCTCCCGCTGAAAAATAGGATGGGTATGGCGGTGCAAGTATTTTGTGCATGAAAAAGTGATTCCGCACAGCCTTCCGAGGTGGACCCCCTCATGTTAATACAACGACCTAAAGCAATAAATCAACAGAAAGGCAAAAACAAAAGCCGTCGTCTTCATGAGAATCCAAGAGAGGCGTCCACAAGCTCCATAGAAATCGAATAACCTGAAACACAAGCACACAACTAACCAAAAGTGGGATTGTCATCAACACCAAAATACCTAGGTAAAACATAGTCCTTTCACATGGGTTGCCTCCCATGAAGCGCTTCTAGTTAAGGTTAATTAGCTTGACCTAGATGGTGATCATTTGGGTTTTGTGAGTGGAACACTAATATGTCGTAAACGTATCTATAATTTTTGATGTTCCATGCTTGTTTAGTATCAAATTTGTTATATTTTCTCTACACTTTGAGGTATTTTTATGCATTTTATGGGAATGACCTATTAACAAGATGTCGTAGTGCCAATTGCCTATTTTCTGCTGTTTTTGGTTTCAGAAAAGCTAGTAAGGAAATATTCTCGGAATTGGATAGGACAAAAGCCAAAGTCAATATTTTACCAGAGAGAACAAAGAGTCAGAAGGGCAACCGAAGGGGGGCCATGAGGTGGCCACACCTAGGGCTGGAACGGCCAGGCCCTCGGGTCTACCGCCACCAGGTGTGGGCCCCTCGGGCGCCCACCGACCTTTCCCCTTCACCTATAAAGTCACCCTGATAAAGAAACCCTAAGTACCCGATCAAATCTCCACAAAACAGTCCCTAGCCGCCGCCACCATCGACCCTAGATCGGGGGGATCTGAAGCTCTTCCCAGCACCCTGTCAGAGGGGATAGATCATCCCGGAGGCCTTATTCATCACCATGCCAGCCTCCGGTATGATGCGTGAGTAGTTCACCCTTGGACTATGGGTCCATACAGTAGCTAGATGGCTGTTTCTCCTCCTTTGTGCTATCATGTTTAGATCTTGTGAGCTTCATTCATGATCAAGATCATCTATTTGTCATCATACATGTTGTGTTTGCGGGGATCCGATGGATATTGACATACTATGTTAGATTGATTATTGATTCTATCATGTATGTGTTATTTGTGATCACCATTTGATGATTTGAAATAGGCCCCCTTCAAAATGAGCCGTTTGACGGTTCACGACACCACCGAAAGTTCTTGTGGGGGACCGGAATTTCCGCTCAGCATTCCCCCAACGGCTCGAAAGTTGTCGGTGGACGCTCCAAAGAATGACCAGAAGTTCCGGTCAGACTGAGCAGAACTTACGCTGGTACTTCTGGAGCAAGTTCCATCAAATATGTTGTTTCAATACAGAGACAAACAGTACATGATCGGAACTTGGAGCGAAACAAGGAGTGGAAGTTTCTGGGCCGCGAACCACCTGACCGAAACTTCCGGCGGCTGGGCGGAAGTATCGTGATACGTCCAAAACGTATCTACTTTCCTGAACATTTTGCTACTGTTTCTCCTATAAACTTGTGTGATTTGGATACAACTAACCTGGACTAACGCTGATTTCAGAAGAATTACCTTGGTGTCTAGTTTTTGTGCAGAAAATCAACTATCAGGAAAAATCTCGGAAAATATGCCAAAAATCCTATTTCACCAGAAGACTCACGAAGCCAGAATACGAGACGGAGTGGGGCCCTGCGGGGCCCACACCCCCCCATCCACGCGGGCTAGGCCTGTAGGGGGTGTGGCCACCCCAGGCACCCCCTCGGCCTCTCTCTTCACCTATAAATTGACTCTTGACCTAAAAACTCAGGGGGTCGACATTTTTCCAGAAAGAGTTCCGTTGCACTGCCACCACCAAAAACAGCGATTCGGAACTAGAAACTCTGTTCTGGCACCCTGTCGGGACGGGGAATTTGGAGGGGATCATCGCCATCATCATCAACAACGCCTCTCCATCAACCATCCATGTTTCCCCATCGGGGTGGTAGGGATTGGATGAGTTATATCATGTAATTGAATAATATTGTTAGGGCATGGTGCCTAGTATCTCTATTAGTACTATTTGACTTTGTTGCAACTTGTTGTGCTTAATACTTGTCACTAGGGCCCGAGTGCCATGATCTCATATCTGAACTTATTATTGATTCATGACGATAGTATTTTTTGTGATCTTATCTGCAAGTTGTGTACACATATCATTTTCTTGATCCAAAGGCCCTGAAGTGACAGAAATTGGGACAACCGGAGGGGATGGTTGTGATCTGAGGATCACATGTGTTCATGGAGTGTTAATGCTTTGCTTTGGTGCTCTATTAAAAGGAGCATCTTAATTGCCAATAGTTCCCTTGACGCCCCGCTGCAACGGGATGGCAGGAAAAAAGATGTTGTGCAAGTTCTCATTGCGAGCACGCATGACTATATATGGAGCACATGCCTATGATTGTTTAGTACTTGGATGATTATTCTTATTTATGTAGAATTTCCCTAGATCTTGAAGTTACATGTTTAGACTTGTCCATGCAACGCCCGTCCATCCATCCCTATGCCTACCACACTCATATCCTACTGTTTGATGCTAATGTTACTATTGCTTTTGTTCTATTGCTACTGTTACTTTGCTATTGCTACTACAAAACTATTGCTACTGATAAACTACTGTGAGCAAGAACTATTTCTAGGTGCAGCTGAATTGACACCTTAGTTGTTAAGGCGTGCAAGTATTCTTTGACTCCCCTTGTGTTGAATCAATAAATTGGGTAATACTACCCTCGAAGACTGTTGCGGTACCCTATACTTGTTGGTCATCAAGACTATTTTCTGGCTCCGTTGCCGGGGATCATAGCTTTATTTGTGAGTTCACTTGGATCTATTGTTGTTCACCCCTATTCCTTTCATCATGGGGAAGTCTCGTGATGGAAAGTTCCCTATTTTACCATCCACTACAAGAAGAGGTACAATCCTAAACACCTATGCTTCTCTTGATTCACCGTCTGTTATAAGTAAGCTTGTTACACCACCACCACATACTCATGCTAGACACACTTCTACTACTGCTGAATCTGAAATTGCCTCTAATACTCATGATGTTACTTCTATTGTGCTTGATGCAAGTGGTTCATTAGGTCCTTTCCTAAATGCTATTGATGCGTGTTGACGCCCCATTGGGAAACCCCAAGAGCAAGGTATGATGCAGCACAACAGCAAGTTTTGCCCTAGTAAGAAACTAAGGTTATCGAACCAGTACGAGGAAGGAAACGTCTCAAAGGTGTTGCAAGCAACATGGAAACCTGCACAACAAAAAATCAAGACTTTGCCCCAACTAACAGTGAGGTTGTCAATCTCACCGGTTGCTGTAACAAAGGATTAACTGCATGGTGTGGAAGGTGATGATGGTTTGCAGAAAGTAAACAGTAACAATGGAAGATGTATCAATGGTAAAGATTGGATCGGGGTCCATAGTTCACTAGAGGTGTTCTCCTTAGATAAAAAAACACGCATGCTGGGTAAACAAATTATAGCAGGGCAATTGACAGGACTGAGCAAGGCATAACAATGCGATACTAGACAAAAAGATCCTATGAGATTCGATTGGGCAATACAACAATATACATAGACCGCCATCCAACTACATCTATGACTAGAACTCGACGTTTGGGTTATCATCCGAAGGGCAACCGAAGGGGGGGCACGAGGTGGCCACACCTAGGGCTGGCCCGGCCAGGCCCTAGGGCGCGCCTCCACCAGGTGTGGGCCCCTCGGGCGCCCACTGACCTTGCCCCTTCGCTTATAAAGTCACCTCGATGCAGAAACCATAAGTACCCGATCAAATCTCCACGAAATGGTCCTTAGCCTCCGCCACCATCATCCCTAGATCGGAGCGGATCTGAAGCTCTTCTCGGCACCCTGCCGGAGGGGAGAGATCATCCCGGAGGCCTTTTTCATCACCATGCCAGCCTCCGGTACGATGCGTGAGTAGTTCACCCTTGGACTATGGGTCCATATAGTAGCTAGATGGTTGTTTCTCCTCCTTTGTGCTATCATGTTTAGATCTTGTGAGCTCCGTTCATGATCAAGATCTTCTATTTGTAATCATACATGTTGTGTTTGCAGGGATCTGATGGATATTGAGATACTATGTCAGATTGATTATTGATTCTATCATGTCTGTCTTATTTGTGATCTTGCATGCTCTCCGTTGCTAGTAGCTATCTTGGGCAAGTATATGCTTGTGACTCCAAGAGGGAGTATTTATGCTCGATAGTAGGTTCATGCCTCTAGTAATCTGTGGAAGTGACAGAAATCTCTAAGGTTGTAGATGTGCTGTTGCTACTAGAGAGAAAACAACAATATTTTGTACATGGAACAATTGTATTGTTTACTTTACATAGATTGCTTAATGCAATTATCCATTGCTTGCAACTTAATACTAGAAGGGGATCGGATGATAACCTGAAGGTGGATTATTAGTCATAGATGCAGTTGGATTACAGTCTATGTATATTGTTGTAATGCCCAATCAAATCTCACAGGAGTCATGATATCTAGTATATGCATTGTTATGCTTTCTCAATCTGTCAATTGCACCACTGTAATTTGTTCACCTAGCATGTTATCTATCTTAAGGAGAACACCTCTAGTGAACTGTGGACCCCGATCCAATCTTTATCATTTATACATCATCTACTGTTACCGTTTACTTTCTACAAGCAACTATTATCTTCCACACTACACGTTTAATCCTTTGTTTTCGGCAAACCGGTGAGATTCACAACCTCACTGTATGTTGGGGCAAAGTTTTGAGTTTTTGTTGTGCAGGTTCTAAGTTATTAGCAACACCTTGGAGTTGTTTCCTTCCTCCTACTGGTTCGATAACCTTGGTTTCATAACTGAGGGAAAACTTACTGCTATGCTCTTCACACCTTCCTCTTGGGGTATCCCAACGAAGCTCTACAGTGAACTGAGCCACATCAAGAAGTTTTATGGCGCCATTGTCGGGGAGTTAAGGACAACTTCATTCTCTTCCTCCTCGTCAATCACCTTTCAGGGAGAAAGAAGATTCTCGCAAGAGGAGTCTCTCACAACCAATCTCTTTACTTTGTTTTTGTTTTGTTTAGTTTGTTTTTGTTTGTTTCTTTCAAAAATACAAAAAAATTAGTTTCGTTTGGTTTGCCTTTTCTTATCAAAAACACAAAAAAATTAGTTCCTACTTTAGTTTCTACTGCTGTTGGCTTGCTTTACTTTTGCAAAAATGAACTCTCCTGAGAACACCAAGTTGTGTGACTTCACTAGCACAAATAACAATGATTTCCTGTGTACACCTATTGCTCCATCTACTCCTGATGCTACCTTTTATGAAATTAAACCTGCTTTGTTGAATCTTGTTATGAAAGAGAAATTTTATGGTGCTAGTTCTGATGATGCTGCTACACACCTTAATAACTTTGTTGAACTTTGTGAGATGCAAAAATATAAGGATGTAGATGGAGATATTATTAAGCTCAAATTCTTTCCTTTATCCTTGAGAGGAAAAGCTAAAGAATGTTTGCTATCCTTGCCTAGAAATAGTATTGATTCTTGGATTAAATGCAAAGATGCTTTTATTGGAAAATACTATCCTCCTACTAAGATTATATGTATGAGAAGTGAAATAATGAAATTTAAACAACTTGATAATGAACATGTTGCTCAAGCTTGGTAAAGAATGAAATCTTTCGTAAATAATTATCCCACTCATGGATTGACTACTTGGATGATTGTCCAAACTTTTTATGCAGGACTAAATTTTTCTTCAAGAAATCTGTTGGATCCTGCTGCGGAGGTACCTTTGTGACCATTACTTTGGGTGCTGCAACAAAGCTCCTTGATAATATGATGGTTAACTATTCTGAATGGCACACTAAGAGATCTCCACAAGGTAAGAAGGTAAATTCTGTTGAAGAAACCTCCTCCTTGAGTGATAAAATTGATGTCATTATGTCTATGCTTGTGAATGGAAAAGCTCATATTGATCCAAATAATGTTCCTTTATCCTCTTTGGTTGCTCACCAAGAGCAATTTGATGTGAACTTCATTAGAGATAACAATTTCAGCAACAATGCCTATAGGAATAATTTTGGTAACAATAATTATAGGCCTTATCCTCCCAAAAATGGTATTACTTATGGAAATTCCTACAACAACAATAGAAGTGCACCCTCTGAACTTGAAGTCATGCTTAAAGACTTTATTAGTAAACAAACTACTTTCAACAAAACTGTGGAGGAAAAGCTTTTGAATGTTGAGAAAAATATTTCATGTTTGTCTGAAGCACAATCCTCTTTGATTAATAAAATGGCTGCTAAACCTGAAACCATGGAAAATACCTTTGCTGCTACTCATTCTATACAAGTTAGAATTGATGAAAATGTTAGACTTTTAGCTAAATTGCATGCTAAGTGGGAAATATAAGATGAAATTGCTAGAAACAATAGTATTTGCACTATTACCACCACCAATGTTGATGCTAGAAAACCACAAGAAGTCCCCATTCCTTCTACAACAATGCCTAAACCCAATAAGAATGCTGAAATTTTTTGAACCATGGGAAACAATAAGTCCACTACCTGTGATGCTAAGTTTGATTTTGATCTTGATGGTTGCAATATTTCTGAAGTAATTATGTTCCTACAAAAGCTTGCTAGAAGTCCTAATGCTAGTGCTATGAATATGGCTTTCACAAAACACATTACAAATGCTCTCATTAAAATTAAAGAAGAAAAATTGAAACATAAAGCTTCTATTCCTAGGAAATTAGAAGATGGTTTGGAACCCATCATTAATATGGAAGTGAATGACTTTTATCTCACATCTTTATGTGACCTTGGTTCTAGTTTCTTTATTTGTCATATCCCAAAATTCTCCAAATTTTGAAATGTGAAAAATAAATAAACAAAATAAATAATTGTTGACATTTAGGGTGAAAAGAAACTTTTTGATTCCAAATGGAAACAACAAATCCTATTTTTAAAAAATAGCATCCTAAAGGGATTTAAACAGATAAACAAATATTAAATAAAATAATAAAAGTTGGAATCACCATTTTTGAATACTTAAATAAAAAGATATGGATTTTATAAGCAAAGGAAGAAATAAATAAATAAGAACTCTTTTAAAAAAGGCAAATTAAGTCTTGACCAAACAAATGAAATGAAATTTTTTTGTTTAATAAAAAGAGTGAAGGATTATTTAAATAAAAATCATAAAGATTTATTAATATCCAAATTTCATTTAGGTAAAGACATTTCCCAATTTAAATGAACATTAAAACATATTAAAGTATTTTAAATAATAATTCAAAGAGAAATTATTTTGTATAAATAAAACCTACTGAAAAAGGTTTGGTAAAATTTAGAATTCAAATAGAGTTTTAAAACATATTTAAATCCTTTTTGAAATAAAGAAAAATTTCTATTTTTAAATAAATAATAGACCCTAAAGGAATAAATGAAATATTCTAAATTGGACTTTGGAATATGTTAATAAACAGTATTAGAATATACTCAAAGTTTGGCAAAGGTTTGATTTCAAATGGGGTTTGAATTATTTGAATAAAAATAAAAACAGAATAATAGAAAAGGAAAAAGAAAAAGAATCAGAACAAAAAAAATGGAAACCAGCCATACCAGGCCCAGCAAGCCCAGTCCAGCCCAGCAGCAACCCACCTCTCCCCCCCGAAGCGTTTTTCTCACCGCAGAACAAACCCGCCCCCACACTGACCGTTGGACCCCACCGCACCTCTCTATCACTCGCTAACATCGTTGCCCCACCCGTCAGCCGTCGTCTTCACCCCCTCCCGCTGACCTCACCGGCCGTTTCTGCCCGTTTAAACTCGCATCAATACGTGTTATTGCCGCGCTTAAACCTCGCCGCGACCACGCTCGTTAAAGCGCCTCGACGACCTCTCTTTCCCCTCATTCGCCGTGCCTAGAGAGGCACCGGGCTGCACAAATTTGTGCTTGCTCCGCCGCTGTCTGCGACGATCTCCAATGACGATTCCGGCAGCACCAGCCACCACCTTGCTCCCTCGACCACTCGAGCCTGCTCCCCTCTCTCGTGCGCACCTGCCAGCACCCTCAGCTCACTCGCGCGCACCCCAGAACCTCGGCAACGATGACAACCGAGCGTCGCTGTCCATTGCCTCGACTCTGGCGAGTTCCCCCGGTGAGTACTAACCGCTCCTCTTCCTCTCGTTGATGCACGCATGATCGCCGACCTTGTGCGCAGCTAATGCAACCCTTATCTTGTCTTAGCGTGGTCCGAAACATCGCCAACGACGACAGCCCGAGCACACCGCCACCAGAAGCTTCTCCGGCGAGAAATTGCAGCCACACCCGAGCACCCCTTCGACGATGGAGACGACCTCGAGCATCAGCAAAGCATGGAGAATCTGGTGAGCTTCTCCCCACCGTCTCTCGCTTCCTGCATCGCCAGCACCACCCTCGTCTGACCGCGCCGCCGCCAACCACCGCCGCCAGCGCCGCCTATTCCTGGTCATACGATTTGGGCCGTAGGATTTTGATCGGATGCACACGATAGATTCATTAACCGAAGGGGTATCTAGTGCCGTGAGCCTGTGCGATCCACATTAGATCTGACGCACCACAGCAGCCGATCCGCATAAATCGTTTTCGACCAATAATAACAAGACGCGTGGCACAATTCTGATTTAAAAGACAGATTTGTTTCTATTAGATGTTAGAATTTGCAAAATTCATAACTTTTGATCCACACCTCCAAATTTTGCAAATTTTATATCAATGGAATCAGCAAAACAAGTACTTTCCAACTATGCACTTTGTTTAGTAAATTGCTTCTGTTAAATTGGTAATTTTTATAGAAACTTGTATAGGCATATTTTGTGTATAAAATTTATTCTAGAAATGTTTTTAGGATAAAATCTTTGGCAAATGGTTTGTTTTGAACCTACTGACCATATAAACCAACTTTTGGAATTAAAAGTGTATTTTGTGAAGTTAAAGAATAAATCTTTGAATTAGAACATTTGTAGTCAAATAAAAATATTGTTTATGTGTTAAAAATGCTTTTTGAGTAAAACCTTTGGAAAATGATTAGATTTAAACTCTCTGATCCTAAACACCAAGTTTTATGATTTAGAAATATATTTGGTGAACCCTAGAAAAATTATTACTTTGTTTAAAGGCATTTCTAACAAATAAATCATTGCTTTGGTATAAAAATGGTTTATAAGTAAAACCTTTTGCAAATGGTTTTAACATTAAACACTTGACCTTAAAACACTAACATTTGTGTTTAATAATATCTTTGTCAAACAGTAGGAATTATTACCTTGATTTAAATCATTTCTAACAAAACAAAAATGATTTAAAGTAGCCATTTTACTAACGTGATATCCAATGGTTTTTCCACTTTTATAAATGACCAATAGGTGTTTTATAATGTTTATAGCCTATTAGAGACCACTTTTACAAATAAAAAATCTTTGGCATGCTTGCATGCATTGCTTTGTTTTTATTATTATATGTGATGAATTGCTTGAATGGTAGATCGAATTTGTGCCTTGCTTGATTGAATTGTAGTGGAATTTGAAGAGTGCGGCTATTGCAAGATCAAGGAGTGAACTTATATTATCTACCAAAAAGTCAAGTGATGCTTCATACTTTTGTCCCATTATTTTCACTATGCATTAGTGATATTTCTAAGTAGAACTTGCATGGAATTTTTGCTAAGTATAAATTATGCCATGGGAAAATCCTAGTAGATGAAACCTTAGTAGAATTTTCCTATGTTAAGATTCCTACTACTATCATGCTTAGCTTAGCTAGTAGAAAACAAGGGTGGATTATATTCATGTTATGGAATATTTCTAAGTCAAGGACTTGTGTTTTGTTTAATAAAACAACTAAGTGAATGAATCACCTGGATGGAATGGAAAGAAAGGTTTGTGTTGAGTGGTTACACAAGTCCAGTATACTGGGGAAAAGTGGGGCATCACCAAGTCCAGTATACTGGGGAAAACTTGGTATCTCACTTCTGGAATGCCACCCAGGAACAAAGAGATTTGAGATGTAAAATGTTGAGAAGCTTCAAGTGCAGCCACTTGGCATTATGGGCTCTGCCTGGATCATATAGGTTGCAATAACTTAGCAAAATGGACAGTTGGTGGTAGGGGATGATAGGTTGGAGCGCGTCCATTCTTGTCTAAGGGAAGGCTTCTGAAAGATCTTGTCTTTGTGCATGTCGAGTCTTGTGGGGAAAGTGCACCACCTCTCCAGAGTGTAAAATATAAGTACTTAGTCATGTCCCCCGCAATGGACAATTTGAGCATCAAGACATGGAAGCTATCAAGAATCTCCTCATCCCAATTTTCTAAGTTAAAACTTGTGGTTGAACAAGGGTGAAGGTTCACCAATTTCTATTGGTGGTTCCTTGGGTGATTTTTTGACAAACAAAAACTTAGTGTTTTCAAAAGATAAGGAAAATATATTTTGAGCAAAGCAAGCCTAAGCTCCACTTAGCCAAATGCATATAGATGATAGATACCACTATACCACCATAGTATCACTTGCCAATACAATTCAAATGTATTGACCCTTGTGGCTGTAACTTATTATGTTGCAGGTTTGTTTGATGTTAGTGAAGTGTGTTGATTAGGATTACAAGTCTACAACCAACATGATTGCCTGTGGCACTTTGAAGATGAAGGACTCCATGCTATAGTTAATTCTGCTTCATTGTAATGAGATAGCCAAATGAGCTATGTAAGATGTAATGAATTATTTTATTCCTGGTTATAAAGTTGTATTATGACCTTTGTTTCTTGATATTACATCTTAACTGTGGATGCTAGCTATTGATCCAGGGACTAGCATTGTAAACACAGGGATCTCTACCTTATTAAAGGTTGGGACCTCTATAGATGGTATCAGAGCACTGTGTTGCCTGTAGGATTGTAACCCTAGGATTGGACAAAACCCCTTAGAAAAAAATAGGATTTTTTTTTGTTCCAAAACTTATTTACAAACAATCTTGTAAACTCTTTCCTCAACCTTTTTGGTTTTGATTCTACATCTCTTCTATTTGAACTTGATGGACAAGACCTCAACCATGAGCAAAGGACTTCACCAACTCAAGTGACTTCAACTTCAACATTATCAAAGACCTCAACTTTAGTTTCATCAAGGACTTCAACTTGGACATCACCAAGGATTACAAGTGAGACAAGAAATGTCACTCAAGACTTGAAGACTAAGGGAACACAACTTAGAAGGAACCATCATCACCTTTGAAGTTTTGTGACCAAGATGCAAGAAATTCTCCAAGGATACAAAGATATTGTTCATGAAGAATCAACTAAGAAGGATGGAATGATCACAAGTGAACCATATAGTTGGACCACCATATTTAGTTTAGGTCAGACCCACCAACTTATGTGGTGTAGCAAAAATATTTTGATGCCTAAAAATGTGCTTGAAACTTGTTGTTTGAGTGGAATGTTTGTTTGTGATTGCTTGCACATTGCTTGTGTGAATTGTGATGTGTGTGATTAGAATTATTTCCTTAGAAATCTTTGCCTATTCTAATCCCAATCCAACCCAAACAGATGACTTCCCCAAGAAACTCCAACATCAAGAATGGTGACAACAATAACCAAGAGATGCACATGAGAGAACTCATAGTAACCCAAACCCAGTTAAACCAACTGACAAGTCAATTTTGGGCCAACAACAATGAGTTAGACCCAACCATGCAAAGGTTTATGGAAACCCAAACCCAATTATTGCAAAGGACGAAAAATCAAATGATTAACATGGGAGACAACCTTTCCCAAGGAGGTTGTGACAATAATGATGTCAAGGATGATATTATAGAAGGAACTCAAGCTTGCAATATTTGTGGAGACATGGATCACACTTCCAAAGAGCATGAAGATCATTGCCCTAATTGTGAAGAGAAACATCCAACTAATCAATGCCCTACATCTCAAGATACTTGTTTCCTATGTGAAATAATCATGTCCCTATCCAATGCCCCATCAATTCCATAGTTCAACAAAGGAAACAAGGTGGAGTGCATCAAGAGTTTGTAAACCCCCAGGAGGAAACAACTTATACCAAGAAGGATGAAGACAAAGGAAAATCTAAGCTTGCACCTCCATGCAATATGACTCACCTTGATGGACAAAAGAGGAAACATATGTATTATCCAAGGAAACGATTAAGGAAACCAGGAGACTTTCCCACCTTTGAGGTGAGATATGAAGAGCATGAACTATAAGAACTCCTAGCTTTGGAGAAACCCAAGAAGAAGAAGGAACAAAGCCAAGTGCAATGTTGCAATTACAAAGAGATGGGACACTATGCCAATGAATGTCCATAGAAGAAGAAGAAGTATAAGGAAATTAGCAAAGTGTGGTGCAACAACTGCAAAGAGCTAGGCCATTATGTATCAACTTGTCCACAGAAGATACGTGAAGAACTCAACCTTGTCACATGTTACAATTGTGGTGACCAAGGACATTATGCAAGCAATTGTCCAGAAAAGATGAAATACAAGACAAACAACCCTATGAAGGATCTCAGCCTTGTCACATGTTTCAAGTGTGGAAACAAAAGACACTATGCAGATGTATGCCCATAGAAGATTCATCAAGACCCCAAGCAAGCCAAGATGTAATCTAGTTGGGAACCTTTTTATGGGTGGTAGTACCCTAGTTGTTTTGAAGCCAACTTGTAACCTCTACCTTTCCCAAATCTCGGGACGAGATTTCTTCTAAGGGTGGTAGCCTGTCACATCCCAAAATTTTCCAAATTTTGAAATGTGCAAAATAAATAAACAAAATAAATAATTGTTGAAATTTAGGGTGAAAAGAAACTTTTTGATTCCAAATGGAAACAACAAAACCTATTTTGAACAAATAGCTTCCTAAAGGGATTTAAAAAGATAAACAAATATTAAATAAAATTATAAAAGTTGGAATCACCATTTTTGAATCCTTAAAAAAAAGATATGGATTTTATAAGCAAAGGAAGAAATAAATAAATAAGGACTCTTTAAAAAAAAGCCAAATTAAGTCTTGACCAAACAAATGAAATGAAAGATTTTTGTTTAATAAAAAGAGTGAAGGATTATTTAAATAAAAATCATAAGGATTTATTAATATCCAAATTTCATTTAGGTAAAGACATTTCCCAATTTAAATGAACATTAAAACATATTAAAGTATTTTAAATAATAATTCAAAGAGAAATTATTTTGTATACATAAAACCTACTAAAAAAGGTTTGGTAAAATTTAGAATTCAAATAGAGTTTTAAAACATATTTAAATCCTTTTTGAAATAAAGACAAATGTCTATTTTTAAATAAATAATAGACACTAAAAGAATAAAAGAAATATTCTAAATTGGACTTTGGAATATGTTAATAAACAGTATTAGAATATACTCAAAGTTTGGTAAATGTTTGAATTCAAATGGGGTTTGAATTATTTGAATAAAAATCAAAACAGAATAATAGAAAAGGAAAAAGAAAAAGAATCAGAACAAAAAAAATTGGAAACCAGCCAGACCAGGCCCAACAAGCCCAGTCCAGCCCAGCAGCAACCCACCTCTCCCCCCCGAAGCGTTTTTCTCCCCGCAGAACAAACCCGCCCCCTCACTGACCGCTGGACCCCACCGCACCTCTCTCTCACTCGCTGACGTCGTTGCCCCACCCGTCAGCCGTCGTCTTCACCCCCTCCCGCTGACCTCGCCGGCCGTTTTTGCCCATTTAAACTCGCATCAATACGCGTTACTTCCGAACTTAAACCTCGCCGCGACCACGCTCGTTAAAGCGCCTCGACGCCTCTCTCTTTCCCCTTATTCGCCGTGCCTAGAGAGCCACCGGGCTGCACAAATTAGTGCTTGCTCCGCCGTTGTCTCCGACGATCTCCAACGACGATTCCGGCAGCACCAGCCACCACCTTGCTCCCTCGACCACTCGAGCCTGCTCCCCTCTCCCGTGCGCACCTGCCAGCAGCCTCAGCTCACTCGCGCGCACCCTAGAACCTTGGCAACGACGACAGCCGAGCGTAGCCGTCCACTGCCTCGACTCCGGCGAGTTCCCCCGGTGAGTACTGACTGCCCCTCTTCCTCTCGTTGATGCACGCATGATCGCCGACCTCGTGCGCAGCTAATGCAACCCTTATCTTGTCTTAGCATGGTCCGAAACATCGCCAACAACGACAGCCCGAGCACACCGCCGCCAGAAGCTTCTCCGGCGAGAAATTGCAGCCACACCCGAGCACCCCTTCGATGACGGAGACCACCTCGAGCATCAACAAAGCATGGCGAATCTGGTGAGCTTCTCCCCACCGTCTCTCACTTCCTTCATCACCAGCACCACCCTGATCTGGTCACGCCACCGCCAACCACCGCCGCCAGCGCCGCCTGTTCCTGGTCATACGATTTAGGTCGTAGGATTTTGATCGGATGCACACGATAGATTCATTAACCGAAGGGGTATCTAGTGCTGTGAGCCGTGTGATCCACATTAGATCTGACGCACCACAACAGCCGATCCGCATGAATTGTTTTCGACCAATAATAACAAGACGCGTGGCACAATTCTGATTTAAAAGACAGATTTGTTTCTATTAGATGTTAGAACTTGCAAAATTCATAACTTTTGATCCACACGTCCAAATTTTGCAAATTTTATATCAATGGAATCAAAAAAACAAGTACTTTCCAACTATGCACTTTGTTTAGTAAATTGCTTCTGTTAAATTGGTAGTTTTTCCAGAAACTTATATATGCATATTTTGTGTATAAAATTTATTCTAGAAATGTTTTTAGGATAAAATCTTTGGAAAATGGTTTGTTTTGAACCTACTGACCATATAAACCAACTTGTGGAATTAAAAGTGTATTTTGTGAAGTTAAAGAATAAATCTTTGAATTAGAACATTTATAGTCAAATAAAAATATTGTTTATGTGTTAAAAATGCTTTTTGAGTAAAACCTTTGGAAAATGATTAGATTTAAACTCTCTGACCCTAAATACCAAGTTTTATGATTTAAAAATATATTTGGTGAACCCTATAAAAATTATTACTTTGTTTAAAGGCATTTCTAACAAATAAAACATTGCTTTGGTATAAAAATGGTTTATAAGTAAAAACTTTTGCAAATGGTTTTAACATTAAACACTTGACCTTAAAACACTAACATTTGTGTTTAATAATATCTTTGTCAAACAGTAGGAATTACTACCTTGATTTAAATAATTTCTAACAAAACAAAAATGATTTAAAGTAGCCATTTTACTAACTTGATATCCAATGGTTTTGCCACTTTTATAAATGACAAATAGGTGTTTTATAATGTTTATAGCCTATTAGAAACCACTTTTCCAAATAAAACAATCTTTGGCATGCTTGCATGCATTGCTTTGTTTTTATTATTCTATGTGATGAATTGCTTGAATGGTAGATTGAATTTGTGCCTTGCTTGATTGAATTGTAGTGGAATTTGAAGAGTGTGGCTATTGCAAGATCAAGGAGTGAACTTATATTATCTACCAAAAAGGCAAGTGATGCTTCATACTTTTGTCCCATTATTTTCACTATGCATTAGTGATATTTCTAAGTAGGACTTGCATGGAATTTTTGCTAAGTATAAATGATGCCATGGGAAAATCCTAGTAGATGAAACCTTAGTAGAATTTTACTAAGTTAAGATTCCTACTACTATCATGCTTAGCTTAGCTAGTAGAAAACAAGGGTGGGTTATATTCATGCTATGGAATATTTCTAAGTCAAGGACTTGTGTTTTGTTTAATAAAACAACTAAGTGAATGAATCACCTGGATGGAATGGAAAGAAAGGTTTGTGTTGAGTGGTTACACAAGTCCAGTATACTGGGGAAAAGTGGGGCATCACCAAGTCCAGTATACTGGGGAAAACTTGGTATCTCACTTCTGGAATGCCACCCAGGAACAAAGAGATTTGAGATGTAAAATGTTGAGAAGCTTCAAGTGCAGCCACTTGGCATTATGGGCTCTACCTGGATCATATAGATTGTAATAACTTAGCCAAATGGAAAGTTGGTGGTAGGGGATGATAGGTTGGAGCGCGTCCATTCTGGTCTAAGGGAAGGCTTCTGAAAGATCTTCTCTCGATGCATGTCTAGTCTTGTGGGGAAAGTGCACCACCTCTCCCGACTGTAAAATCTAAGTACTTAGCCGTGTCCCCGACAATGGATAATTTGAGCATCAAGACATGGAAGCTATCAAGAATCTCCTCATCCCAAATTTCTAAGTTAAAACTTGTGGTAGAACAAGGGTGAAGGTTCACCAATTTCTATTGGTGGTTCCTTGGGTGATTTTTTGACAAACAAAAACTTAGTGTTTTCAAAAGATAAGGAACATATATTTTGAGCAAAGCAAGCCTAAGCTCCACTTAGCCAAATGCATATAGATGATAGATACCACTATACCACCATAGTATCACTTGCCAATATAATTCAAATGTATTGACCCTTGTGGCTGTAACTTATTATGTTGCAGGTTTGTTTGATGTTAGTGAAGTGTGTTGATTAGGATTACAAGTCTACAACCAACATGATTGCCTGTGGCACTTTGAAGATGAAGGACTCCATGCTATAGTTAATTCTGCTGCATTGTAATGAGATAGCCAAATGAGCTATGTAAGATGTAATGAATTATTTTATTCCTGGTTATAAAGTTGTATTATGACCTTTGTTTCTTGATATTACATATTAACTATGGATGCTAGCTATTGATCCAGGGACTAGCATTGTAAACACTGGGATCTCTACCTTATTAAAGGTTGGGACCTCTACACTATTATGCCTAGAAAGATTTATGAAATGCTTGATTTGCCACCTTTAGAAGATTGCTATTTAGATGTCCCACTTGAGGATAATGCTAAAAAAAATTATGGGGAGTATTAATGATGTTCTTATTATGGTTAACAATGCCTATGTCCCTGATGATTTCTATGTTTTGGATGTTGAATACAATGCTTCCTGTCCTATTACTTTGGGAAGACCTTTTCTTAGAACTGTTGGTGCCATTATTGATATGAAAGAAGGCACAATTAAATATCAATTCCCATTCAAGAAAGGTATAGAACAATTACCTATAAGGAGCGAGAAGTTACCTTTTGCTCCTCCTATTGAAGCAAAATTCCATGTTAATGCTTCTTCATTTGAAAATACTTGATTCTTGCTTCTTATGCCTATCTTAAAGGCGTTAAAGAAAAGTACTTATTGGGAGATAACACAATAGTTTTAGTTGATTCTTGCAAGTTATTACTTATGTAATAACCTCTCCTTATCCTTTTTGTGTAGTTTTTGTGCCAAGAATAATCTCTAATGAGAGAGAAGTAAGATTTGGGGAAGTTGCTGTCCCAAAACAGATTTTTGTGTTTCACTGTAAAAATTCTTCAAAAATCCCTATAAGTAGGATTGAGCTGTAATTTTCTAATATTATGACCCAGGTTGTTATATAACTTTCTTTAGTTCAACACTTTTGTATTTGAGCAACACAAGGTCTTCAGAAAAAATCGGTTTTTACCTGCTAGTCTGTTTTGACAGATTTCTGCCATTATTTGCATTTGCCTCTTAATCGGTTTATTTTTGAGTTCTTCTTGATCACTTGAGCTTTTAAAAGGAATTGATACAGTAGCTTGTGTTTTTAATGAAAGTTTTACTTGTGTTGATACTAAACCAATGGCCTATTATTTTGAATACACTAATGTTGCTAATGAAGATTGTGTGAGGTTTTGTATGAAGGAAATTTTCAAGTGTTGGGGAAGAATGATGTGATGAGATGAAGAATGGACAAAAGCTCAAGCTTGGGGATTCCACCCCATGTCACCCCAAGAAATATTCAATAGGTACAAGCTTCAAAGCTTGAGGGTGCCCAAAGCATCCACTTCTTCATCAATAAAAATCTCAGGTCTCTTTCTAGACACTTTGTTTTTATTGTTTCATGCACTGTTGTGTTTTTCTTAAAGCGTATTAGTTTTTGTTTTTGGTTTTAGTTTGTTTAGTTTGCTTGAATAAATTAGTTGTACCCCTGCATTCGCTATTTTGTTTCAAATAAGTTGATTGGTGTTGGAAAAGAGTAGAGAGTTTCATGCTTATAGTGGTACAAAAGGGAGCTTGTTTTGACTGTGGCTTAGACCTTACCATGTCATGATAGATGTTTCTTTGCCCTTATGCTTAGTGATCATTTCTGCAGCATGACTTGTTCCAAACTATTGAGATTGCTTAATGTGCATTGAAAGAATCATGCGTTGTTTTAGCATACAAAAGCATAATATTGTGGTATTCTCCTTTGATGCTTTGTTGGGATTGACTTGGCACATGCTCATACCATGTTATGACTATGAACAAGTCACCTTAGCTTCTATGCTCATTTAGTTTTTGACTTGTGATACCACTTTATGCTTTGATTGATAATTTTTTTCGCTCTGCATGATTATGGCCATTATTTCTCTCTTAGTTGGTCGCTCCCAGTCCTTTTCTAGCCTCCACTTGTACTGAGTAAGCTCTACTCATGCATCCAACTCCCAAGAAACCAAGTTATTCCAAAGAGTCCACTATAAATTCCTACGCATGGTGTATTACACCATTTAGTGTATATTCATGTTTTATCTATCTTCCAAATTAAAATTGTTATGAGAAAATAAGTGATTAAAGCTCTCACAAACTTGATGGCACACTTTACTTTATTGCACCTAATAAGCTTGAACCATTGTGTCCTCTATGTTGTATATGCTTGCACTTATAAGTTGGGAATTAGCAGAACCATGTTGTCATGGGGAACGCTTTCAACACCTGTACATAGTACCCAGTTGATATAATGATCTTTTTTTATGGATGTCGGCGGTGCGAAATAAAAGGGGAGCTTGTAAGTCGATGGAGTATTGTATATGTGTTAGAGAAACGCCTGGGCGGCTAGCCTAAGCCATGCCTAATCATGGTGGAAACTTGCAGCATCACCATAGCGAACAATCTATGAAGCATCCTTAGAAAAAAATATAGAAAAAAAGAGAAGAGAAAAAATGCACCATGCTCATGGTAAATGAAAGGATCGCTGAGATGCTCATTGTCTGTTGCCTTGTCATTTTGATATGGGATAGCTCCTGTGTCATGGGACAAGGGGTACCTCATTGGTGGTTCTCTATGATACACATATACTTACAATGACAAGAACTTGCTTGTGACTAATGTTGAGTACCATGAGGAACGTCCCTCGTACTCAAGGGACATGAGATTGCCAACTTATACTTTGTCAAGCATATACTCCATTTTTTTTCACTTTAATCTTAATCACTTCAAGATGCTTATGATAGGGGCAATGAGAGCTGAAAGCTAATAAGTGATAATTTTTGGAAGCTCTTTATGAAACTTGAAATCCCTGCTTCCCTTTATAAAGGGCCTTTCTTCCTACTTTTATGTTGAGTCACCACCTTCTATCTTTATGCACCAATTAAGAGAGCATAGTTGTCATTCTTAGTTTTATGTGCATTGTCCCAAAACTTATTGATTGATTCATAACGTTGATATTGCTTATTCTTGAACTATTTGTATCTAGTCACCCTTATGAACTTTGAAGGTGTCCTATGCATTTATGTTTTGCTATTCCATGAGGGACAAGCTGAATACCACTATGTTATGTTTTCTATATGTGTAAAAAACAAACGTCTCTCAATGCATTGCTATTCATGATCTTTGTTTGTACTTTTTCTTGTTGCAACATAATTGCTTTGTCTTATTGTTAGAACTACATCTTTCATGCTCATGTTTAGAATCCTTTGATCCCAGCTATCAATGCTTTTCAAATATTTTGATCAAGATTGTGATGGTGCATGTCACCTAAAAATTATTCTTTTTATCACTTACCTACTCGAGGATGAGAAGGAGTTAAGCTTGGGGATGCTTGATACGTCATAAACGTATCAATAATTTTTGATATTCCATGCTTGTTTAGTATCAACTTTTTTATGTTTTGTCTAAACTTTTTTGGTATTTTTATGCATTTTCTGCGACTAACCTATTAATAAGATGCCGCAGTGCCAGTTTCCTGTTTTTTGCTGTTTTTGGTTTCAGAAAAGCTAGTAAGGAAATATTCTCGGAATTGGATGGGACAAAAGCCAAAGTAAATATTTTACCGAAGAGAACACAAAGTCCGAAGGGCAATCGAAGGGGGGCCACGAGGTGGCGACACCTAGGGCTGGCATGGCAAGGACCTAGGGTCTGCGGCCACCAGGTGTGGGCCCCTCGGGCGCCCACCGACCTTTCCCATTCGCCTATAAAGTCACCATGATGCAGAAACCCTAAGTACCCGATGAAATCTCCACAAAACAGTCCCTAGCCGCCGCCACCATCGACACTAGAACGGGGGCATCTGAAGCTCTTCGGAGGGGATAGATCATCCCGGAGGCCTTCTTCATCACCATACAGTAGCTAGATGGTTGTTTCTCCTCCTTTGTGCTATCATGTTTAGATCTTATGAGCTGCGTTCATGATCAAGATCATCTATTTGTCATCATACATGTTGTGTTTGCGGGGATCCGACGGATATTGAGATACTATGTCAGATTGATTATTGATTCTATCATGTATGTGTTATTTGTGATCACCATTTGACGGTTTGAAATAGGCCCCCTTCAAAATGAGCCGTTTGACGGTTCGCGACACCACCAGAAGTTCTGGTGGGGGACCGGAATTCCGCTCAGCTTTCCCCCAACGGCTCGAAAGTTGTCGGTGGACGCTCCAAAGTATGACCAGAAGTTCCGGTCAGACTGAGCGGAACTTCCGCTGGTACTTCTAGAGCAAGTTCCATCAAATATGTTGTTTCAATACAGAGACAAACAGTACATGACCGGAAGTTGGAGCGAAATAAGGAGGGGAAGTTTCAGGGCCGCGAAACACCTGACCGAAACTTCCGGCGGCTGGGCGGAAGTATCGTGATACGTCCAAAACGTATCTACTTTCCCAAACACTTTTGCTATTATTTCTCCTCTAAACTTGTGTGATTTGGATACAACTAACCCAGAGTAACGCAGATTTCAGCAGAATTACCTTGGTGTCTAGTTTTTGTGCAGAAAATCAACTATCAGGAAATATCTCAGAAAATATGCCAAAAATCCTCTTTCACCAGAAGACTCATGCAGCCAGAATACGAGACGGAGTGGGGCCCTGGGGGCCACACCCCCCAGCCGCACGGGCAAGGCCTGGAGTGGGTGTGACCCCCCCAGGCACCCCCTCGGCCTCTCTCTTCACCTATAAGTTGACTCTTGACCTAAAAACTCAGGAGGGTTGACGTTTTTCCAGAAAGAGTTCCGTTGCACCGCCACCACCAGAAACCGCGATTCGGAACCAGAAACTCTGTTCTGGCACCCTGCCGGGACGAGGAATTTGGAGGGGATCATCGCCATCGTCATCAACAACGCCTCTCCATCAACCATCCATGTTTCCCCCATCCATGAGTGAGTAATCCCCCACTGTAGTCTATGGGGATGGTAGGGATTGGATGAGATTTATCATGTATTTGAATAATATTGTTAGGGCATGGTGCCTAGTATCTCTATTAGTCCTATTTGACTTTGTTGCAACTTGTTGTGCTTAATGCTTGTCACTAGGGCCCGTGTGCCATGATCTCATATCTGAACTTATTATTGATTCATGACGATAGTATTGTTTGTGATCTTATCTGCAAGTTGCGTACACATATCATTGTCCGGATCCAAAGTCCCTGAAGTGACAGAAATTGGGACAACCGGAGGGGATGGCTGTGATGTGAGGATCACATGTGTTCACAGAGTGTTAATGCTTTACTTTGGTGCTCTATTAAAAGGAGCACCTTAATTGCCAGTAGTTCCCTTGAGGCTCCGCTGCAATGGGCTGGCAGGAGAAAATATGTTGTGCAAGTTCTCATTGCGAGCACGCATGACTATATATGGAGCACATTCCTATGATTTTTTAGTACTTGGATGATTATTCTTATTTATCTACAATTTCCCTAGATCTTGAAGTTACATGTTTATACTTGTCCATGCAACGCCCGTCCATCCATCCCTATGCCTACTGCACTCATATCCTACTGTTTGATGCTAATGTTACTATTGCTTTTATTCTATTGCTACTGTTACTTTGCTATTGCTACTACAAAACTATTGCTACTGATAAACTACTGTGAGCAAGAACTATTTGCAGGTGCAACTGAATTGACACCTCAGTTGTTAAGGCTTGCAAGTATTCTTTGGCTCCCCTTGTGTTGAATCAATAAATTGGGTAATACTACGCTCGAAGACTGTTGCGATCCCCTATACTTGTGGGTCATCAAGACTATTTTCTGGCGCCGTTGCCAAGGAGCATAAATTTATTTGTAAGTTCACTTGGATCTATTATTGTTCACCCCTATTCCTTTCATCATGGGGAAGTCTCGTGATGGAAAGTTCGCTATTTTACCATCCACTACAAGAGGTACAGTCCTAAAAACCTCTGCTGCTCTTGATTCACCGTTTGTTATAAGTAAGCTTGTTACACCAGCACCACATACTCATGCTAGACACACTGCTACTACTGTTGAATCTGAAATTGCCTCTGATACTCATGATGTTACTTCTACTGTGCTTGATGCAAGTTGTTCATTAGGTCCTTTCCTAAATGCTACTGATGCGTGTTGACGCCCCGTTGGGAAACCCCAAGAGCAAGGTATGATGCAACATAGCAGCAAGTTTTCCCTCAGTAAGAAACCAAGGTTATCGAACCAGTAGGAGGAAAGAAACGTCTCAAAGGTGTTGCAAGAAACATGGAAACCTACACAACACAAACTCAAGACTTTGCCCCAACTAACAGTGAGGTTGTCAATCTCACCGGTTGCTGTAACAAAGGATTAACTATATGGTGTGGAAGGTGATGATGGTTTGCAGAGAGTAAACAGTAACAGTGGAAGATGTATCAATGGTAAAGATTGGATCGGGGTCCATAGTTCACTAGAGGTGTTCTCCTTAGATAAACAAACACGACATGCTGGGTAAACAAATTACAGCAGGGCAAATCACAGGACTGAGCAAGGCATAACAATGCAATACTAGACAAAAAGATCCTATGAGATTCGATTGGAATAATACAACAATATACATAGACCGCCATCCAACTTCATCTATGACTAGAAGTACAACTTTGGGTTATCATCTGAACCCCCTCTAGTATTAATTTCACGCAACAGACAACTGCTTTAAGAAAAGTGTGTAAGGTAAACAATCCACTTGTTCCATGAACAAGAGACCGTTGTTTTATCCCTAGTGGCAACAACACATCTACAACCGTAGAGATTTCTGTCACTTCCCTTCATTAAGAAGAGGCATGAACCCACTATCGAGCATAAATACCCCCTCTTGGAGTCACTAGCAACTACTTGGCCAAGATGGCTCCTAACAACGGAGAGCATGCAAGATCACAAACAACACAGACATGATAGAATCAATAACACAAAACCATTAATCAATCTGACATAGTAACATCAATATCCATCGGATCCCCGCAAACACAACATGCATGATTACAAATAGATGAGATCTTGATCATGAACGGAGCTCACAAGATCTAGACATGAAAGCACAAGGAGGAGATACAACCATGTAGCTACTACATGGACATGTAGTCCAAGGTGGAACTACTCACGCTTCATATCGAAGGCTGACATGATGAAGAAGAAGGCCTCCGAGGATTATCTCCCCTCCGGCAGGGTGCCGGGAAGAGCTTCAGATCTACCCCGATCTAGGGACGATGGTGGCGGTGGCTACAAAAGGTTTCGTGGGATATTGATCGGGTGCCTAGGGTTTCTGCATCAGGGGCTTCTTATAGGTGAAGAGGCGAGGTTGTGAGGCATCCAGGGGCCCACACCCTGCCTAGACATGGGCCCACCCTAGGCCGCACCTGGGGGGGTGTGTCCGCCCCTCCGTCTCTCCTCTGGACTCCGTGTTCTCCTCGGTGAAATATTGACTTTGGCTTTTGTCCCGTCCAATTCCGAGAATATTTCCTTACTAGCTTTTCTGGAACCAAAAACAGCAGAAAACTGGCAACTGGCACTGTGGCAACTTGTTAATAGGTTAGTAACAGAAAACATATGAAAAGCACCTCAAAGTGTGGAAAAAGCAAAACAAAGTAGATACTAAACAAGCATGGAACATCAAAAATTATAGATACGTTTCCGACGTATCAGCTACTATTGCTAGAACTATTTTAGGAAACACTAAAAATCCTAGTGAAGACACTATTACACCTGTTAGCTCACCTGGTACTATGATATTAGTGATGGTTACATTGAAATGACTGATGAATTTATTGAAGAGTACTAAAACACACATGGTTCTTGTGCTATTAGGAGTCTCCTTGAGAGACGTACCATTATTCCTAAATTGTCTTCTGATCCTAAGTTTTCCACCTCTCCCATAGATATTAAAGATAAAGATTATGATTTCTCTCTTGATTTATCCTAATTAGACATTGTTGAGAAAGAACCTTTTTGTGGGACTGAGAGTGAGAGTGTTGTGGCACATATGAATGAGCTTTCCACTATGAGTGCTTTATTCTCTGATGATTTTAAGATGCGCAAGTACTTTGTTACTAAGATCTTCTCATTTTCACTAAAAGGAGAAGCTAAGCTTGTTTTGATAGATTACATCCTGGATACATTGATAGCCTTGATTGTTTGATTGCTTCTTTCTTCCAGAAATATTTTCCTCCTAGTGCTAGACATGCTACTTTGCAGAAACTTTTTGATTTTAAACAGGGAGAAGAAGAGAAATTGCCTGAGTCATGGACAAGGTTCTGTGCCTTGATTCATGCACATCTTGGATGTCCATTACCTAAAAATGAGCTTCTTGATATTTATTATAATGGACTAACTAATGATTCTAGGACATACCTAGATAGTTTTGCTGATTGTGTTTTTAGGAAAAGAACTCCTACAGATGCTGAAGAATTAATGGCTAAAATAAGCAAGAATTATGATGATTGGACTTCAGCTGAGCTAAATACACTTGAGCCTATTAATCCTGAACCAATTGTGCCTGAACCAGTTCCAACACAAACACCAAAGAAGAAGGGAGTCATTGCATTAAATGATGTAGTGATGAAAGAAGCTAAGAAATGTCTTAAGGAGAAAGGTATTAGAGATAAAGATGTGAAGAATCTACCTCCTATAGAAGAATTATGTATGCCAATTCCCCACTCATCTACTATTTAGGTACACTCTCTCAACTTTGATGAAGGTGATATTCCCTATGGTAAGCCTCCTGATCAATGCTTAGATGAACTTGACACATTTATAGTTATACAAGGTAATTTTAATAAACAAGTTCAGAATCATTTATTGGAAAACTCTAGAGCTATTAATGAGTTGAAAGATATTGTGGAAAGAACTGCTAATGGTGTTAAAATGCTTTGTAAACACTTTCAAATGGTTCAAACTCAGATTGATCAACTTTCTAAGGTACAAAAGATATGCTAGTTAATGCCTTAGGAGATAAACATGCTTATGGAATTAGAACTAGGAGTGGTACAGCCACTCAAGATCCTTTATATCTCGAAGGACACCCTAAAAGAATTGAACAGGATTCTCAACAAGCTGAAAGTAGTGGTAGTCCTCATAAGAGAAAGAAAAAGAAGCACAAAATAGTTGAGGAACCACCTGAACCTGCTGTAGATCCTAATAGTATATCTATATCTGATGTTGAACCTAAGAGTGGTAATGATAAAAATGATGCTCCTAGTTGAGGAAGAACTTGAGAAGCACACTAAGAACACTAGGTACACTAAGGAAGATTTTATTGCTAAAAAACATGGTAGTGAGAGAGAACCTTGGGTGCAGAAACCTATGCCTTTTCCCAATAAGAAACACAAGTCAAAGGAGGAAGAACACTACAACAAGTTTTGTGAGTGGATGAAACCTTTATTTTCGCAAATTCCTTTGACTGATGCTATTAATTTGCCTCCTTATTCAAAGTATAGGAAGGTTATTGTCTCTAATAAAAGTAAGATTCCTAATGAGGAAATTTCTACTTTGCTTGCTAATTATTCCTTCAATGGTAAGGCTCCAAAGAAACTTGGTGATCTAGGTATACCAACTATTCCTTGCTCTATTAAGAATAATTATGTTAGAACTACTTTATGTGATTTGGGAGCTCGAGTGAGTGTTATGCCTTTTTCTCTCTACAAGAGACTCTAGCTAGAAAAATTGATACCAACTGATATATCTTGGTAAATGGCTAATAAGTCTACTACTATTCATGTTGGTATATGTGAGGATGTTCCTATCCAAGTGGCTCATAATTGCTTGGTTTTAACTGATTTTGTTGTGCTTGAGATGCCTGAAAATGATAATATGTCCATTATTCTTGGGAGACCTTTTCTTAATACTGCAGGTGTTGTAATCAATTGTAATCAAGGAAAAGTAACTTTTAATATTAATGACAAAGAGCATACTGCCTATTTCCCCGAGAAGATTGATGAGAACTATTGCCTGAATTCCATTGAAAATATTGAGAGCATCAAAGTTAGAGAAATATATTGTCCCATTCCACAAGAAAGTTTTGAAACTATTATGATTGGGACCATTGCTATCAAGTTTGAGGTAACATAATCACTTTGTGGAATGCAAAGTTTTGCTTCATATTAGATTGTTTTGGTAACAAGACTTGATCAACCTTGTTAACAAAGAGATTTTAATGAACAAAACAATGTTTTCACAAGTGGTTATACTTGCTTACTTTTTTTTTTCTCCTTCCTAGTCTTTGCTCTTTCTCTTGTTAGCTTTAGTTTTGCTCGTTGTTTGGTTGTTAGAGTGTCTTAGAAATTTTATAGTTTTGGTTTTGTTTGGTTTTGCTTCTTCTAAAAAATCTTTTTTCTGCAAGAAAATCAATTTTCATACCCTGAAAATTGGCCAAAAATAAAGTTTCCCGAAAAATTCCAGAAAATTCATATTAATTTTTCCTCGAAAAAGGGGAAGAGGGACACATGGAGTGGCCCAGGGGGACCCACCAGGCCAGCACAACCCTGGTGGCACGGCCAGCCCCCAAGGAGTGCCTGGCCTGGGTGGGGCCCACCTGTGGCCCTCGAAGTTGCCTTCTCCCAGCCACTTCTTTCTATCTCCCAAAAAACACCGGAAATTTTTTGGAGGGATTACTCCTTGGTATGTGCCTCCTCCGCTTGTCCAATTAGATTTTTGATTGGTAGATTATATCTTGAGTATTTTGCTACTATAGGTGTCAGGTTGTGTGATCTTGCATGCTTGTTCTTTGCTTAGAGATTTCATTTTGATGCATGTTTAGCCCTCTAGCAAGTTCCTATAGTAGTTCCTCATCATTTATCAACTTGGAAATTACTTGGTTTGATGTTTGTCTAAAAATTTCGGAAAAGAAGATGAGTACATACCCATTGCATCAACGTGATTTGATGGTACCTGAGCCAATGAAAGTCCATCGTGAGGAAGAAGTTTTCCCTTCCATATATCCATGCCCTGAATTTATGAGAGCCGCGGGAATCTTCCAGGATTTCCAGACTATGATTACTAATGTAGGGTTGGAACACTTTGTTGAAGAAGAACAATATAAGTATGTTAAGCTAACCATGGCTATGGTGCAGGACTTCTGGTTTACTTGGTCCCCGTCTTACCCCATGGTCCATTATAAAATCTACAATATAGCTGTCGACCTGCCTTTTGCCAATTTTTGTGCAGCTATTAGAGTGCCGCATTGGGGATCTTGTGAGAAGATCACGGAGAGGCCTAAGCTACTTATGGATTTATATGCTGAAATTTTCCAAGGTTTCAACTTCTCGAATGAAAGTGGCAAAATTCGGAACATTCAGTTCCCATCCATTAGATATTTAGCCTATTTCATTACCAAGTGTGTTCTTGCTTGAAGATTTCTAGAAAGTTATCTTCATTTGATCTAGCTTTTATTTCCTCTGCTTTGAATAGGGATAGGTCTTATAACTTGGGTGCTTTGATAGTTGACCGTATTACCACTAACTGCGAGAAGGGTGGAATTTGTGGAGGTCTCATTGCGTCTCGTCTATTAGCTTTTCATGGTTTAGAGCCTCACCATTCAGATTATAGGTTCCCCATAAAGAGTCTTGATCTCAATTCCATGGTTCAGCATAATTTTGTTTCTTCTTGGGCTACTGTGAGAGATTTACCGTATGATTTATCCTTTGTCAAGCGTGGTTGGAGAGGGGGTAGGACTGAGAAAGTAGTCTATTTGCCTGCACCTGCATTGTTTAATTTTGATAACAGGCAAGGATGGTCGCTCACAGAAGAAGATTTTGAAACATACGTGGTGGAGCTCTCCCAGCAAGAGGAGAATGTTGGAGAGGATGTCGAAGATGATTCGGTTCAGCCCTCCAACATGGGAGAGTCTTCATACCAGCATCCCTCCTATGATTGGAGCGCGTCTTCTTCATCGCGAGGACCTGATTATGATCATTCCTATGATGACCCACCAGCTTGGGGTTACTACCCGCGCTATTGAGCCCCACTTAGGCCAAAAGTGTAACATCCCAATTTCAGCAACCCTGATTAAATGTCCAAAAGGCAAAAATCAGGGGGAACAAAAACTTTTTTTCTTACATTGTGTGTTTACTTGTCTGCTTGTGCTCAAGCAACAGTTTGTGTATTAGTTGTGTACTCCTCATCTCAACACTAGTTTACAAAAACTATTTTACAACAGAGATGTATTGGCTGATCCTTCATATTCCCAAATGTTCTGGCATTTCAAAACCTGATCCAAGATGACTTTGACACAACCAAATACTTTACTATTCTCTATTAACAAAACTATGGAGACATATATATACTCCCCTTATGTTTTCAAGACAAAACCTTCAACTACCCTTATCTCTAGGTTTTCCAAAAACCTTTATTAGAAACCTTCTCATCTCAATCTTGGTAGAGATACCAAGATGGTACTCATCTTACTTCAAAGCAAAACCCCTTTCAAAATACCCCTACTTACCTCAAGCTAGGCTTGATGGTAACCCTAGTATGGTAACCCTAGTAATAGATGGATAAGTAATAAGATGATTTGCCTTGATCTGCTGGTTGATGAATTGCCTTGATCTGTTGTCTGATGAATTGCCTTGATCTGCGGATTGCCTTGTTTGCTTAGGAACTAGAGTGAGATAATCTAGTAGCTCATCCCTTAGGACCCAATGCTTGCTTGTTATCATCAATCTCAAAGCAAGCATCCAAGTCTGGATCTAACCTAAGCCACTCAAGTGATCATCTCATCTCCTTCTTACCTCAAACCAAGGATAACCCTTCTGGATGGTTTCCAACTCAGTGGAGACCCAAACTAAGCATGAATCCCATATACCTATTTAGTACCTCAACCTCATCTCCTTGATCATGAGTTTGGAACCTAGCATCCTCTCAAAAGCTTCTACACTAGAACTCTAGTCAAAATCTCCAAAACTGCCAAAATGGAAGTCTGGATTTCTTCTCTAGATTCAATCCTTGGATCTCTACCATTTCCAACCTATGTGCATTCTTGAGAATATACCTGAACCATCTTGTAGTACATCAGTAGTACTACCAAATCCCACTCTTGCCCTTGGCTGGGCCATTCTACCACCCACTCATCCTTGATGGTTTTGTAGTCAACATAATAATCTTGTCTGCAAATCTTATCTTCTTGCCTACTTTGGCAGAAGCTCACATCTATATGCCACCTCCCCTTGGCCAACTCTTTGCATGGTTATGATCTACTAATCATGGAATTTCAATCCCCACTCCCCTTGTTTCCATTGGAGCCTTGTGCTTCCTAAACCCCCATGTTTAGGAGGCTACCTGATGTATCTACTATGACAGCCTTATTTTCAGCAAAGTTTGCCATCTCATCTAGATCACCTCATTTGCAACCAAGCCCAAATCTTGCTTCCATGATCATCTATATGACATGGTCTATCCATCCATATACCCCTTGTGTCAAGGTGAGCTCTGAGCTCCCTAATCCAATCCTGTCTAGATGGCATCAGAATAACTAAACCCTAGATCCTCTAGAACCTAGTTTCTATCCTTTTCACCACCTTTCTTCAAAACCAAGGTTAAACTTGATGCCTACATCAAGTTTAAATCATATAGCTTGGATATAAGCATCCCCAAATAATTCCCCCAATTATTAGGCTTATGAAACTATTTCATTTCCTCTACTTACGAAATTCTCAAAATCCTTGTCTATAAAGACAAGTTTGTTCTTCCCCAAACCACCTTGCCAACTCAAGTCAGATTTGATGTCTATCTATATTATCCCATATTTAAAACTCAAAAATAAATATTTTTGAGATTCTTTATTATTTCTTCTTGCCCTTTTTCTTAATTGGCAGAAACACGAAATAATTCTCCAAAAATACTTTTTCACTTCAATAAATCCCAATAAAATTTTCCAATGTGTAATATGGTATCTAGGACCATATCAGATCAAAAACCAAGCTTGACCAATGTAAAAATATCATTTTTTTTCTTCCATAATCTATTTCTGCACATTTTGAAGAAGTGCATTTAAATGGGATTATAATCATTAGAAAATCTCATTTAAATAATGGAGAGATTATTTGACCTATACCACCTACTAGTACCATTTCCACACTTTTCCCAATGCAAATATATCAACTTCCTTCACAAGCCTCCAATTAATCAATTTTTCCAAAACCAACAAACCTTGATTCAAATCAAAACCACACTAGCTCAAATCTTCTTCAGCACTCCTCCCTAACAGCAGCACTCTCCCCTAGTCGATCAACACTGTAGCATCACTTGACCTCTTGTCCTTTGTGCTTGTTGATAAGGGGGACAAGGGTCCTGTCCCTTCATGCCATTTAAAAAGTCTTGCAGCTGATGCACCCCTCCACTCCACCCCTCCTGCACGACCAGAGCACACCAGCAGGACCCACTCCACCACCCCTCTAGCCCTACCCCAGCCTAGCACCTTGCCCATGTCCAAAATGGACTTTGTCCACCATGGACCTTCCCTCTCGGGTTTATAATGCCCAAGGGCCACCCAGCACCCTTCCTTCAGCTCATTTGCCCCCTCTCCCTCCCACTTATCTCCCCAGAGCCCCCACTCTCTTCCCCCACGCTCTGTTTTGCTCAAGGAAAAAGAAGAAGGAGCTTCGGCTCGCTTCCAAAAATCAAGCAAGGCTCCCTACCTCGAGCTCCCCTCTCTCTACATGTCACCCTGCAGTGACCCCCTCCTCCTTCTCTATCTGACCATGCCCTTAATTTTGCCCGGACCCCCTGCAGCATCGCCTAGGACGAGCCCCGGCGAACTCCCTCTCGGATGACTTTGCGTGAGCTCCTTCCCGACGATGAACCCCTCCCTGCCGCCCATCTCTAGAGTCTCCATCGTCAACCGTGCCTCCCCGTCGCCTCCCCGGCCTTCCCCGAGTCCCCGGTGAGCCTCCCCGCCTCTCCCCGTCGCCAGCTAGGGTTTCCCTCGCCGGTGAGCCAGCCCCGCGAGGACGACGCCCCTTGTCCGTCAGATCCCGCCAGATCCGACGACAGGGAGCGCTCGGTACCCCTTCGCCTGGATCCCCGGGGGCAGGCCGGCGGCTGGGCCGCGGCCAGCTGCGCGTCGCTTGCACGCGAGCGCTATGCCTGGGCCGATTTGGCCTCCCAGGCCCATTTGCCCCTCAGATCTGGCACCATGACCCCCAGCCCCTTTTTCTTTCCTTTAAAATATCAGATCTGAGATTTAGCACTTGGTTTAAATCCAAATAAAAATGTAAAAGGCTTCAAAACCTTCAGATCCAAATTTTCCCAAGTGCCTGGATGTTTTCCCCAACATGCAGACCCTGTTTTGTACCAAAATAAGGTTTGGATTAAATATGATAAGTCGTATCCCCAGATCTGTCCAGAACACTAAATAAATTCTCCAGGGAGTTCTACAAATCCAAATGACCTAAACCCAATTGCAACTGAAAGGCGTCACCCATACCTTTCATGTCCCACTGGCCCTAGCCCATTTTGCTTCCTAGTATGCCCTGGTAAAAATAATAAAAACAATTCTTTGTTGCCTTCAATAAATTTCCTAGGTCAAGCCCACTGAGGTCTTGACCTAATTCCAACTCTCATAGATCACACATAACCATATCCTCCTAAATCCAGCAGCTCATAGTTTTATGAGCCTCTGTTGAATTATGGTGAAGTAAACTCTCCTATGCATGGTTTAATCACTAATAAAATCACCCCAGTAGCTTTGTAACTCCAAAAAGGTTGAATCCAATTTCTGAAGAAAGGTATTTTCATCCCCTAACATATGTGCCTGGAACCAACTAAAAATCTTATGTAGAATAAATCTGATGAAAAAGACAAATCCCATCCAGTACTATCTTTGGGAATTTATCAAGGGCATTATGGTAATTATTTTGAGGTGATTCCAACTCCTCTTGATTTAGTCCTTCAAATAATACCTAATAACCCAAGGAAATAATTTTTGGAACTCGAGAGAAGTTCTGGTGAATTATTTCCTAAAACTAGAGCTTTATCCATTATAAATCCTAGGAAATTGATAAAATAGTGAAACCACTTTTGTTGGCTTCATCTTATCAATACCTACCTGATGGTACCATTTTTATACAATGGTGTCATACAGATCAAGTCCTTGGCCAAAAACCCTCTCCTAAGTGGTTCCTAGACTATAAATCCATAGGGATCCTTTTCCTATTGCCTCCAAATCTTCTTCCTTTCCAACCAAATCAATCCTCCAACATCCTACTGATGTTTATCATGTAATTATATTTTGCTTGCTATATGGTTTGATGTTTGTATGCCTTGTATTGATTGGTGTATTGTTTGCTTGCATGTATGCTCGATACCGGCGATAGTTGTGATTCTGTGACGCCGAGAAGAAGGAAGCATCAGGGTTTTCTCATTATTGTTATTATTTGTATTCTGGTTATTTAACGCCGTCAAGGGAATTCTCGCTGGTCACAGGCACGCCACCATTTATGAACTCCTTTATTAACCTACTTGTGTTTATCAATTGTTGTATATCGCGTTTATGAGTTGCATGATCAAAGGCATGGTTGATTCAAATAAACAGACGTGAGTAACTTGGCTCCTCCAAGTTATGAATTAGTGTCCATTGGACACCACCCTATTTACACCTACTTTTACCCCTTAGAACGAGGCTAAGATGATTAGCATCTTCCCTCTTGGAACCCACAGAATTTTCAATGACAAAACTATTTTGGGTTATACCCTACTACAAAGTTTTCAAAATAAAACCCTTGGAAAGAGGCATCGTTTCCAAGTGGAAGTTTTAACAAAGAAAAGATGAGGTGAATGAGGAGAAAGTCAAGCAAGAGAAAGGAAGGGATGTTCTAAGCCAATGTCCGGAACAATTTTATCCGTGCAACCACATTACCCCAGACGCTAGGGCTTAGCTCGTAGTTTGTGATCTTTAGCCGGGGCTGCTCTTACTCGCTAAAGGGGAGAAATCCCCTGAAATCCGGGCAACCTGTAGGGTAAGGCAGTGGTGCAACAATTGGGTCTCTCGCGGACGGTATGCTTTTAGGTAGTACGGATGGCAGATTGTCACTATTGCTACCGGTCAGACTTTGATCTGGAGGTAGGGGTCAGTACGGGAGGAAGGACCAGGGTCGTCGTACCCCATACTCGTATCGGAGAGAACAACCCAAAAGGAAAAGCCGTCGTTGCTAGGGATGGACAAATGAAAAGTCTAAGTTTGATTATCCGAGCCCCTGTCTACCGTGTGTAGCATGCCGTGGTTTTATCCCGGTGGATGTATTGATTCTTGTGGGTAAAGTGCACAAACTCTGCAAAGTCTAATCTATTCGAATAGCCGTGTCCATGGACAAGGACGGTTGGAATGGCAAGTGCTAGGAGGAGCCTTAGGTTAAGTTGTGATGAATTAAAGGATGTGACTTGGTCACGAGGAAAGATAAAGAATAAGTTTGGTTTTGACCAGAGTTGGTCGATAAGGTTTTAAAAAGGGTTTTACAACAAAATGTTTTCTAAATCTTTTTAACAAGGATGTGGAGCTGTCCGGATTTTCCAAAAAGGAGGCATATTTCAAAAAAAACTCTTTTTCAACAAAGATATAGAGATTCCAATGCTAGGTCTTTCAAAAGTAACTATAGTATAGAGCTATCTCGCCATAGCCAAATATGCATTATCTTTGATTACCTTGTCTCGGTGGTTTGCGAGTACATTCAAAGTACTCACCGACATTGTCCCTGGCTATTTACTTGGCCAGATTGCAGATGCTAAGAAGGGACGAAGGTGCTGATGTCTATGCGAGCTAGGCCGTCTTCCCAGTCAGTTGCCTGTAGGTTAAGGCACGGGATCTGCACTGAAGACTTCTGCTATTTGTGTTGTAATCGCCATAATGGCCCCATTGTAAGTTTTGTATTCGTTATTGTAAGGATGATGTAATGATACTAGTCGGTTATGCTCACGGCTCACTGATCATGGGAACGTGAATTGTATGCATAACGGGTATTCTCGGACCGTAAATCCGGGGTGCCACAGACATGGTATCAGAGCCATCCTGACTGTAGGAGACCTTAGTTAGCATGGACGTTAGACAGGACTACCCCTATTTATGAAAACACCGTCTTTTTGAAAACTATTTCCTCAAAAGCTTTTCGAAAGATTTCCTATCTCATCTTCTATGATTTAAACAATTTGAAAGTAGATTTCTCTACATCTTGTCTACTTCAAGTGTTCCGTTTTCAAAACAAAGCCCAAAACTGGAGACTATGAAGATGGAGATCCCGGAACGAAGAGACCCTAACACAAGCAAAAGCAAGGAAGCTACCTACGACGTCAGACACTACAAGATCGCCCTACCAATAGAGTCCTTCATCGCCCCCAATCAAGTACGGCACCGATGACAAAAGATGGCAAGAGAGAAGTTAAGACCTCTGTAATGTCTGTACTTAGGAATTATCATCCAAAAAATAGGATTCCCTTATGGCGTGTAGTCACCTCCGTAGTACCTATGGTAGGCCTTGATTGCTTGTCATGTGCATGTTTGATGCTTGGAATGTGTGGCTTGTCTGCTTTTGATCGTCCGATACTTTAGTCTTGATCCCCTAGTTGGTAGATCCCGACGCTAACCCTTGCAACCTCATAAGCCGGAAAACTCTCCTCAGCAGGATGGCCACATAAAGAAGACTCGACAACCCCCAAGCAAAAGCCTTAAGGTGGAAATACTGCGTCTTTCCACTCAACTCCAATAAGCCGCTCCACCCTCACCACCGGCGTTTAAATACTAACTTTGTATCCTGATAACGCTGCCCCTATCTGTTTATCTCACCCCTAAAACCGCAAACCCTCCTCTATGCAGATGGAGCCCGTTGATGAAACATGGCTAAGCGCAGGCTTCCCCGTGCTCCTATGGGATTCCCTTCAGCTTTGCGGATACACCCAACCTCCCACCTACAACCTCCACAGAGGACTAGAAACCAGACTATTTCTGGGTCAAGTGACCATTCAACCAAAGTATGGGGTACCCGGAGAACCCATTCGCGCTACGGGGTTTCGTATGCCAAATCCAGTGCTGGCTCTTCAAATGGTGGCAAGAGAAGCACGGTTCCGCATTTGGGATGTCCTTCCCGAGATGAGGTAACCCACAACCCTCTTCTTACCCATCAAAGGCTCTGTGGATTCTTCTGGACAATCCCAAGATCCTCGCTTGACCTACCCCGCCCTGCAGCTGCAAGCCCGCTACAGCTATGCTGGAAATGAGATTCTCACCGCAGTTGATGACGAGTATCGCCACACCCAGATGGAACTTCACCGGGTGCAAGCTATCCTGGATCGCAAGGATGCTCCAGAAGTCCAGCAAAGGAATCAAGCCATAATCAAGGAATCTGAAGAAGCCTCTGGAAGCTGCGTCCTAAAAGGAAGAAAGAAGTGCGTCTCCGCTCTACAATATCTCAAGAGATTCAAGCCAATCCAAGACCTCCAAGGTTCTTCCACCCACCTCCCTGAAGATGAAGAGGAAGCCATAGAGGATTCCTCTGGACCATTCGCAAGCGGCAACTAGTCTAGCATGGTACCGATGTAATGTAGTACCTATGTATCGCCCCAAGACCTGTTTTGTAAAACTCTAAGTGCCTGTTCGCCCAGCAGCACAAACATGTTTCTGTAACCCCTTAAGTACCTCCGCCACCGACCGATTTGAACCTGCTTAAGGTATGGATGATATGCAACGGTGATATCCTTCTTTGCATGTTTTACCCATGATGTTGCATCAGACCAAACCCGGAACGACCCCGTTCCAAAGGACCTCGTTTACTAGACCGCCAAAACTCCCATGGCATCATCCAACCCGTTGGACCCGTAACCCCGCGCAAAACTAACTCCCCGGAAGCTAGTAGAATCCCTTTTTGATAGACCTTCCATATCATTAAACTGTTCCAACGACGTCCATAAATGATACCTACCTCGAAGGAAAGGTGTAGCGCCTTACCCGACATCAGCATACGACTCCAATCCAGAACGTCAGCGACTTCACCAACAACCCCTAGTAGCACTAAGTGATGACCACCTCTCCAAATCTGAATCAACTACCCTACAAGAAGAACAATGTTTGACACTTCTCAAGAATCATAAGATAGTTCAAGAAAGTCCTCCACTATAAGGTTGACCGCCCAGCCAACATCCCGGTGTATCAAGACCTAGAAGAGAGAAAAGTCGACCGCAAGACGAAGAGATATGGAAGACTCCACTCGTCGTCTCGCCTCAAGAAGAAAGTACCCCATCGATGCTAAACCTACCTAGACTTGTCCTAAGGGGAAAAGACGGTCTTTTCCATTTGTTTAAAGCTAAAACCGCCCGACCCAAAGCCACTCAGCTCCAAGCTGTAACTAACCACGTAGGGTATTTATAAAACTTGATATCGCCTATTTTCTTCCACCGCTGAAATTGTTAAGCGGATGTTATCACCCCAACTCTACCCCTCCCTAATCTCGGGATGAGATAATTTTAAGCGGGAAAGGTATGTAACATCCCAATTTCATCAACCCTAATTAAATGTCCAAAAGGTAAAAATTAGGGGGAACACAAACTTTTTTCTTGCATTGTGTGTTTACTTGTATGCTTGTGCTCAAGAAACTGTTTGTGTATTAGTTGTGTACTCCTCATCTCAACACTAGTTTACAAAATTTTACAAAAGAGATGTCTTGGCTGATCCTTCATATTCTCAAATGTTCTAGCATTTCAAAACCTGATCCAAGATGAATTTGACACAACCAAATACTTTACTAGTCTCTATTAACAAAACTATGGAGACATATATATACTCCCCTTATGTTTTCAAGACAAAACCTTCAACTACCCTTATCTCTAGGTTTTCCAAAAACCTTTATTAGAAACCTTCTCATCTCAATCTTGGTAGACATACCAAGATGGTACTCATCTTACTTCAAAGCAAAACCCCTTTCAAAATACCCCTCCTTACCTCAAGCTAGGCTTGATGGTAACCCTAGTAATAGATGGATAAGTAGTAAGATGATTTGCGTTGATCTGCTGGTTGATGAATTGCCTCGATCTGCTGTCTGATGAATTGCCTTGTTTGCTTAGGAACTAGAGTGAGCTAATCTATTATCTCATACCTTAGGACCCAATCCTTTCTTGTGATCATCAATCTCAAAGCAAGCATCCAAGTCTGGATCTATCCTAAGCCACTCAAGTGATCATCTCATCTCCTGCTTACCTCAAACCAAGGAAAACCCTTCTGGATGGTTTCCAACTCAGTGGAGACACAAACTAAGCATGAATCCTATCTACCTAGTTAGTAACTCAACCTCATCTCCTCTATCATGCGTTTGGAACCTAGCATCCTCTCAAAAGCTTCTACACTTGCACTCTAGTCAAAATCTCCAAAACTGCCAAAATGGCCAAGTCTGGATTTCTTCTCTAGATTCAATCCTTGGAGCTCTACCATTTCCAACCTATGTGCATTCTTGAGAATATACCTGAACCATCTTGTAGTACATCAGTAGTACTACCAAATCCCACTCTTGCCATTGGTTGAGCCATTCTACCACCCACTCATCCTTGATGGTTTTGTAGTCAAGATAATAATCTTGTCTGCAAATCTTATCATCTTGCCTACTTTGGCAGAAGATCACATCTATATGCCACCTCCCCTTGGCCAACTCTTTGCATGGTTATGATCTACTAATCATGGAATCTCAATCCCCACTCCCCTTGTTTCCATTGGAGCCTTGTGCTTCCTAAACCCCCATGGTTTAGGAGGCTACCTGATGTATCTGTTATGGCAGCCTTATTTTCAGCAAAGTTTGCCATCTCATCTAGATCACCTCATTTGCCACCAAGCCCAACTCTTGCTTCCATGATCATCTATATGACATGGTCTATCCATCCATATACCCCTTTTGTCCAGGTGAGCTCTGAGATCCCTAATCCAACCCTGTCTAGATGGCATCAGAATAACTAAACCCTAGATCCTCCAGAACCTAGTTTCTATCAGTTTCACCACTTGTCTTCAAAATCAAGGTTAACCTTGATTCCTACATCAAGTTTACATCATATAACTTGTATATAAGCATCCCCAAATAATTCCCCCAATTATTTGGCTTATTAAACTATTTTATTTCCTCTACTTACCAAATTCTCAAAATCCTTGTCTATAAAGACAAGTTTGTTCTTCCCCAAACCACCTTGCCAGATAAAGGCACATTTGATGTCTATATATATTATCCCATCTTTAAAACTCAAAAATAAATATTTTTGAGATTCTTTATTATTTCTTCTTGCCCTTTTTTTAATTGGCAGAAACATGAAATAATTCTCCAAAAATACTTTTTCACTTCAATAAATCCCAATAAAATTCTCCAGTGTGTAATATGGTATCTAGGACCATATCACATAAAAAAGCTTTCCCAATGTAAAAATAACATTTTTTATTCCATAATCTATTTCTGCACTTTATGAAGAAGTGCGTTTAAATGGGATTATAATCATTAGAAAAATCCCATTTAAATCATGGAGATATTATTTGAGCTATACCACCTACCAGTAACATTTACACACTTTTCCCAATGCAACTTTATCAACTTCCTTCACAAGCCCCCAATTAATCAATTTTGCCAAAACCAACAAACCATGATTCAAATCAAAACCACACCAGCTCAAATCTTCTTCAGCACTCCTCCCTAACACCAGCACTCTCCCCTGGTCGACCAACACTGTAGCATCACTTGACCTCTTGTCCTTTGTGCTTGTTTATAAGGGGGACAAGGGTCGTGTCCCTTCATGCCATTTAAAAACTCTTGCAGCTGCTGCACCCCTCCACTCCACCCCTCCTGCACGATCAGAGCACACCAGCAGGACCCACTCCATCGCCCCTCTATCCCTACCCCAGCCTAGCACCTTGCCCATGTCCAAAATGGACTTTGTCCACCATGGACCTACCCTCTTGGGTTTATAATGCCAAGGGCCACCCAGCACGCTTCCTTCAGCTCATTTGCCCCCTCTCCCTCCCACGTATCTCCCAGAGCCCCCACTCTCTTCCCCCACGCTCTATTTTTCTCAAGGAAGAAGAAGAAGGAGCTTTGGCTCGCTTCCAAAAATTGAGCAAGGCTCCCTCCCTCGAGCTCCCCTCTCTCTGTATGTCACCCTGTAGTGACCCCCTCCTCCTTATTTATCTCACCATGCCCTTATTTTTTCCCAGGACCCCCCTACAGCGTCGCCTAGGACGAGCGCCGGCGAGCTCCCTCTCGAACGTCTTCGCGCGAGCTCCTTCCCTATGATGAACCTCTCCTTGCCGCCCATCTCCGGAGTCGCCGTTGTCAACCGCATCACCCCGTTGCCTCCCCGACCTTCCCCGAGCCCTCGGTAAGCCTCCCCGCCTCTCCCCGTTGCCAGCTAGGGTTTCCCTTGCCAGCGAGCCAGCCCCGCAAGGATGACGCCCCTCGTCCGTCAGATCCCGCCAGATCCAACGATGGGGAGCGCTCGATACCTCTTCGCCTAGATCCCCGCGGGCAGGCCGGCGACTGAGCCACGGCCAGCTGTGCGCCGCTTGCACACGAGCGCTGCGCCTAGGACGATTTGGCCTCCCAGGCCCATTTTCCCCTCGGATCTGGCCCCATGACCCCCAGCCACTTTTTCTTTTCTTTCAAATATCAGATATGAGATTTAGCACTTGGTTTAAATCCGAATAAAAGGTAAAAGCTTCAAAACCTTCAGATCCAAATTTTCCCAAGTGCCTGGATGTTTTCCCCAACATGCGGACCCTGTTTTGCACCAAAATAAGGTTTGGATTAAATATGATAAATCATATCCCTAGATCTGTCCAGAACACTAAATAAATTCTCTAGGGGGTTCTACAAATCCAAATGACCTAAACCCCATTGCAACTGAAAGGCATCACCCATACCTTTCATTTCCCACTGGCCCCACCCCATTTTGCTTCCTAGTCTGCCCCTGGTAAAAATAATAAAAATAATTCTTTTCTTCCTTTAATAAATTTCCTAGGTAAAACCAACTGAGGTATTGACCTAATTCCAACTCTGAGAGATCACACATAACCGTATCCTCCTAAATCCATCAGCTCATAATTTTATAAGCCTCTGTTGAATTATGGTGAAATAAACTCTCTTGTGCATGGTTTAATCACTAATAAAATCACCTCAGTAGCTTTGTAACTCCAAAAAGGTTAATTCCAACTTCTACATAAACGTAGTTTCATCACCTCACATGTGTCCCTGTAATCAACTAAAAAGCTTCTGTAGAATAAATCTGATGAAAAAGTCAAATCCCATCAAGTACTGTCTTTGGGAATTTCTCAAGGGCATTCTGGTAATTGTTTTGAGGTGAATCCAACTCCTCTTGATTCAGTCCTTCAAATAATACCTAATAACCCAAGGAAATAATTTTTGGAACTCCAAAGAAGTTCTGATGAATTATTTCCTAAAACTAGAGCTTTATCCACCATAAAATCCATTATAAATCCTAGGAAATTGATAAAATAGTGAAACCACTTTTTTTGGCTTCATCTTATCAATACCTATCTGATGGTACCATTTTTATTCAATGGTATCATACAAATCAAGTCCTTGTCCAAAAACCTTCTCCTAAGTGGTTCCTAGACTATAAATCCAAAGGGATCCTTTTCCTATTGCCTCCAAATCTTCTTCCTTTCCAACCAAATCAATCCTCCAACATCCTACTGATGTTTATCATGTAATTATATTTTGCTTGCTATATGGTTTGATGTTTGTATGCCTTGTATTGATTGGTGTATTGTTTGCTTGCATGTATGCTCGATAACGGCGATAGTTGCGATTGAGTGACGCCGAGAAGAAGGAAGCATCAGGGTTTTCTCATTATTGTTATTATTGGTATTCTGGTTATTTAACGCCGTCCAGGGACTTCTCACTGGTCACAGGCAAGCCACCATTCCTGAACTCCTTTATTAACCTACTTGTGTTTATCAATTGTTTTATATCGCGTTTATGAGTTGCATGATCAAAGTCATGGTTGATTCAAATAAAGAGAAGTGAGTAACTTGGCTCCTCCAAGTTATGAACGAGTGTCCATTGGATACCTACCCTATTTACACCTACTTTTACCCCTTAGAACGAGGCTAAGATGAATAGCATCTTCCCTCTTGGAACCCACGGAATTTTCAATGACAAAACTATTTTGGGTTATACCCTACTACAAAGTTTTCAAAATAAAACACTTGGAAAGAGGCATCGCTTCCGAGTGGAAGTTTTAACAAAGAAAAGATGAGGTGGATGAGGAGAAAGTCAAGCAAGATAAAGGAATGGATGTTCTAAGCCAATGTCTGAAACAATTTTATCCGTGCAACCACATTACCCTAGACTCTGAGGCTTAGCTCGTAGTTTGTGATCTTTAGCCGGGGCTGCTCTTACTTGCTAAAGGGGAGAAATCCCCTGAAATCCGGGATACCTGTAGGGTAAGGCACTGGTGAAACAATTGGGTCTCTCGCGGACGGTATGATTTTAGGTAGTACGGATGGAAGATTGTCACTATTGCTACCAGCCAGACTTCGGTCTGGAGGTACGGGTCAGTACGGGAGGAAGGACCAGGGTCGTCGTACCCAATACTCGTACAGGAGAGAACAACCCAAAAGGAAAAGACGCCGTTGCTAGGGATGGACAAATGAAAAGTCTAAGTTTGATTATCCGAGCCCCTGTCTACCGTGTGTAGCAGGCCGTGGTTTTATCCCGGTGGATGTATTGATTCTTGTGGGTAAAGTGCACAAACTCTATAGAGTCTAATCTATTCGAATAGCCATGTCCACGGACAAGGACGGTTGGAATGGCAAGTGCTAGGACGACCCTTCGGTTAAATTGTGATGAATTAAAGGATGTGACTTCGTCACGAGGAAAGATAAAGAATAAGTTTGGTTTTGACCAGAGTTGGTCGATAAGGTTTTAAAAAGGGTTTTACAATAAAACGTTTTCTAAATCTTTTTAACAAGGATGTGGAGCTGTCCGGATTTTCCAAAAAGGAGGCATATTTCAAAAAAAAACTCTTTTTCAACAAAGATATAGAGATGCCAATGCTAGGTTTTTCAAAAGTAACTATAGTATAGAGCTATCTCGCCACAACCAAATATGCATTATCTTTGATTACCTTGTCTCGGTGGTTTGTGAGTACATTCAAAGTACTCACCAGCATTGTCCCTGGCTATTTACTTGGCCAGATTGCACATGCTAAGAAGGGACGAAGGTGTTGATGTCTATGCGAGCTAGGCTGTCTTCCCAGTCAGTTGCATGTAGGTTAAGGCACGGGCTCTACACTGAAGACTTCCGCTATTTGTGTTGTAATCGCCATAATGGCCCCATTGTAAGTTTTGTATTCATTATTGTAAGGATGATGTAATGATACTAGTCAGTTATGCTCACAGCTCACTTATCATGGGAACTTGAATTTTATTCTTGGACCGTAAATCCGGGGTGCCACAAAAACCCTAAGCTTGGGGGGAGGTACACCGACATAACACTCATCTATATATCATGTTTCATCGGTTCTTTGTATATCCATGTTTCTCTTTCTTTTTGGTTTTTGTTTCCTCTTTCTTAAAACACAAAAGACCAAAAATATTTTCGTTGTTTCTCTTGGTTTGTTTCTTTGCTTTTTAGCTTTGGTTTGCCTTAAGAAAATCCAAAAAGATTTTGCTTATTTTGTTTTTACTTTGTGTGCTTGCTTTAAAAAATCGAAAACACCAAAAATATTTGTTGTTTTTCTTTGGTTTTGTGATGTTCTTTCCAGGGTTCAGCAGTCCTCGGTGGAGTTTGGTTTCATGTTATTATTCAAGCCACACAAGTGAAGAGCAATAATGAAGATTAAGATGACTTGAGGTGTGGTAAGAGGCTGGTAATGAACGCTATTTGTTTTCATTTTTGTACATATACTCATCATTGTGGGCATGCTTAGTATGTTCATGTAAGGTGTATGTTATTTATGGATGCTTAGTAGTTATTGCTTTCTTATGATTAGCTCTGGCTTGCTAATAGTTTATAGCATGTCATATGAATGTTTTCTTGAATTGTTCTATCCATAACTTGGTATGATATTGTGGTATCCTCCTCTGAATGTTTCATGTGAATCGACTTGGAACATGCTCAGGCATGCATATGACTGAACAATAGTCAGTAAGCCTCGATGATTTATTTTGCCTCAGAGTTCTTGTATCACTTTCATGCCATAATTAGTCCTGTTTTGTTGCAAGCATGATTATGACAGTTATTGCTCTCTCGTTTGTCGCTCCCTCTCTATTTCTAGCCTTCACTTGGACTGAGTATGAGCTCTACTTGTGCATCCAACTCCCCAAAACCAATATTGCCAACAGTGTGCACCATACCTACATACTAGAATTATTTGTTATTTCCATCCATATTCATTCTGCCTTGTTTTCTTCCAAATAAAATGTTTGACTATTTTGAGAAAGTTAGTTAGTAAAGCTCTCACGAACTTGATGGCACACTTTATTTCCTGCACTTAATAAACCTGAACCATTGTGACTGTCCATGAAAGTTATATGCTTGCAAATTATAGGCTGGGAGTTAGCAGAACCGTGCTGTCATGGGGAACGCTTTTCGACACTTGTATTTATATACTCAGTTGATATCATGCTCTTTTTTACGGATGTCGTTGGTGTGAAATAAAAGGGGAGCTTGTAAGTTCATAGAGTTATATATATATGTGTTAGAGAAATGCCTGGGCCGCTAGCCTAAGCCATGCCTAATCATGGTGGAAACTTGCTGCATAACCATAATGATACGCATGTGCAAGGGGTAGCTCATTGTCTGCTTTCCTTGTCATTTTGGTTATGGGATAGCTCCTGTACCATGTGCAAGGGGTACCCCGTTGGCGGTTCTCTATGATACGCATGTATTTACGATGACAAGAACTTACACGTAACTAAAGTTGAGTAGCATCAGGAGCGGCCCTCATACTCAAGGGACATGAGATTTCCAGTTTATGGTATGTCAAGCATAAAACTTATATTGGACCTCACTTTCACCTTAACCAGCTAAAGATGCCTATGATAGGGGTAATGAGATCTCAAAGCTAATGAGTACCTTACTTTTAGTATTTGGAAGCCTTTCAAACTTTTCAAAACCTTTTCACTTCCTTGTTGAGTCACTACTTATTCTATGAGCACCTTCTTGAGAGCATAGTTATCATTCTTAGTTTAATGTGCTTGTCTCAAAACTTGGTTAATTATGTCATGACTTTGATGCTTGTATCTTTGATATGTTTACTTCTAGTCTTCACTTGAACTTCAGAGGTGCCTTGGCATTTATATTGTGCTCTTCAAACAAAGGCAAGCGAGATACCACTCTATCATACCTTTTTATGAGCATTGCAATGTTGCTTATGTTTATGTTTCATGCTACTTATTATTATTAAGTTGGAATCTCTTCATAGCTTGCAATGACAATTGAGTAGACTTAGTTGCATACTCCTTATTATGAATTATCTAAGTATCTACTCCTGTGCTGAGAATATATACATCTTATGAAGCAAATGTGTTTGTGAAAGTTCTTTTATCGCACTTAGTTTTCAACTGAATTTCTTGAGGACAAGCAATAAGCCATGCTTGGGGGGAGTAGATACGTCCAAAACATATCTACTTTCCCGAACACTTTTGCTATTGTTTCTCCTCTAAACTTGTGTGATTTGGATACAACTAACCCGGACTAACACTGTTTTCAGCAGAATTACCTTGGTGTCTAGTTTTTTGTGCAGAAAATCAACTATTAGGAAAAATCCCGTAAAATATGCCAAAAATCCTATTTCACCAGAAGACTCATGGAGCCATACGAGATGGAGTGGGGCCCTAGGGGGCCCACACACCCAGCCGCGCCTAGAGGGGGTGTGGCCGCCCCAGGCACCCCTCGGCCTCTCTCTTCGCCTATAAGTTGAATCTTGACCTAAAAACTCAGGGGGGTTCGATGTTTTTCCAGAAAGAGTTCCGTTGCGCCTCCACCACCAGAAGCCACGATTCGGAACTAGAAACTTCGTTCTGGCACCCTGCCGAGATGGGGAATTTGGAGGGGATCATCACCATCGTCATCAACAATGCCTCTCCATCAACCATCCATGAGTAAGTAATCCTCGGTTGTAGGCTATGGGGATGGTAGGGATTGGATGAGTTCTATCATGTAATCGAATAAGATTTTTAGGTCATGGTGCCTAGTATCTCTATTGGTGCTATTTGACTTTGTTGCAACTTGTTGTGCTTAATGCTTGTCACTAGGGCCCGAGTGCCATGATCTCAGATCTGAACTTATTATTGATTCATGATGATAGTATTTTTTGTGATCTTATCTGCATGTTGTGTACACATATCATTGTCCGGGTCCAAAGGCCCCGAAGTGAAAGAAATTGGGACAGCCTGAGGGGATGGCTGTTATGTGAGGATCACATGTGTTCATGGAGTGTTAATGCTTTGCTCCGGTGCTCTATTAAAATGATCACCTTAATTGCCAATAGTTCCCTTGAGGCCCCGCAGCAATTGGCTGGCAGACAAAAGATGTTGCACAAGTTCTCATTGCGAGCACGCATGACTATATATGGAGCACATGCCTATGATTGTTTAGTACTTGGATGCTTATTCTTATTTATCTACAATTGCCCTAGATCTTGAGGTTACATGTTTAGATTTGTCCATGCAACGCCCGTCCATCCATCCCTATGCCTACCGCACTCATATCCTACTATTTGCTGCTACTGTTACTATTGCTTTTTTTCTATTGCTGCTGTTACTTTGCTATTGCTACTACAAAACTGTTGCTACTGATAAACTACTATGAGCAAGAACTATTTCTAGGTGCAGCTGAATTGACAACTCAGTTGTGAAGGCTTGCAAATATTCTTTGGCTCCCCTTATGTCGAATCAATAAATTGGGTAATACTACCCTTAAAGACTGTTGCGATCCCCTATACTTATGAGTCATCATACCGCTCAAGAACTCAGTGGAAGAAGCTAGGGCAGTACCGATCATATATTCCGGTCAGGCTTGACTAGGTCTACAGGACAGAACTACTAGAGCTACTTCCGGTCGAAGTTCCGCCAAATAGTACAGTTCTATACAGAAGTATCCAGTATGTGGGCGGAATTTCTGCCGCACCCAGTCCCGTAGAGAACCATGAGCAGAACTTCCGGCGCTTGGACGGAACTTCCGGTCAGGACAGAAATATCACAAAACAACTCCAAAGATCACTCTCTCGCTGAAAATAGGATGGTTGTGGCGGTGCAAGTAGTTTATGCATGAAAAAGTGATTCCCCATAGCCTTCCAAGGTGGACCTGCTCTTGATAGTATAGCGACCTAAAGTAATAAATCAAGAGAAAGGAAAAAACAAAAGTCATCATCTTCACGAGACTCCAAGAGAGGAGTCCACAAGCTCCATAGATATCGAATAACCTGAACCACAAGCACACAACTAACCACAAGTGGGATTGCCATCAACACCAAAATACCTAGGGAAAACATAGTCCTTTCACATGGTTTGCCTCCCATGAAGCGCTTCTAGTTAAGGTTAACTAGCTTGACCTAGATGGTGATCATTTGGGTTTTGTGAGTGGAAAGACCACTCTAAAGTAATTACTTTTCAGCATGATTATACCATCATCATCATTATTAGGCCTGGCCTTCTTATTCCTAGGGAAGTGTGATACGTCGGAAACGTATCTATAATTTTTGATGCTCCATGCTTGTTTAGTATCTACTTTTCTTTTCTTTATCTACACTTTGAGGTGTTTTTATATCTTTTCTGGAACTAACCTATTAAAAAGTTGCCACAGTGCCAGTTGCCTGTTTTCTTCTGTTTTTGGTTCCAGAAAGGCAAAAAATCAATATTCTTGGAATTGGACAGGACAAAAGCCAAAGTCAATATTTTACCGTGGGGGACACGAATCTAGAAGACGAGACAGAGACGCAAACTAGGGCAGCCAAAACCCCCTAGGCGCGGCCATGGGTGGGCCCGCGCCTGGGCAGGGTGTGGCCCCCCTGGTCGCCTCCCGGCCTCGCCTCTTCGCCTATAAGAAACCCCCGATGCAAAAACCCTAAGGACCCAATCAAAACTCCACGAAACCGTCTGTAGCCGCCGCCACCATCGTCACTAGATCAGGGGGATATGAAGTTCTTCCTGGCACCCTACAGGAGGGGAGATCATCTCAGAGGACTTCCCTCTGGTATGATGCATGAGTAGTTCCACCTTGGACTATGGGTCCATGTAGTAGCTAGATGGTTGCATCTCCTCCTTGTGCTTTCATGTATAGATCTTGTGAGCTCCGTTCATGATCAAGATCTAATCTATTTGTAATCATGCATGTTGTGTTTGCGGGGATCCGATGGATATCGAGATTATTATGTCAGTTTGGTTAATGGTTTTGTCTTTATGATTCTACCATGTCTGTGTTGTTTGTGATCTTGCATGCTCTCTATTGTTAGTAGCTATCTTGGCCGAGTAGTTGCTAGTGACTCCAAGAGGGGGTATTTATGCTCGATAGTGGGTTCATGCCTCTAGTTTCCAAGGGAAGTGACAGAAATATCTTCGGTTGTAGATGTGTTGTTGCCACTAGGGAGAAAACAACGGTCTCCATAGAGGGGGAAAAAAACATTGTTTACCTTACACACTTTTCTTAAAGCAGTTGTCTGTTGCGTGAAATTAATACTGGAGGGGGTTCGGATGATAACCTGAAGGTGGACTTCTAGTCATAGATTCAGTTGGATGGCGGTCTATGTATATTGTTGTATTGCCCAATCGAATCTCATAGGATCTTTCTGACTAGTATTGCATTGTTATGCCTTGCTTAGTTCCTGTCAATTGCCCTGCTGTAATTTGTTTACCCTTCATGCCATGTTGTTTATCTAAGGAGAGCACCTCTAATGAACTATGGACCCCGGTCCAATCTTTACCATTGATACATCTTCCACTGTTACTATTTACTTGCTTACCTCCATTAACTTCCACACCATACTGTTAATCCTTTGTTACAGCAAACTGGTGAGCTTGACAACCATACTGATTCGTTGGGACAAAGTCTTGAGTTTGTGTTGTGCAGGTCTCCACATTGTTTGCAACACCTGTGTGACATTTCCTTCCTCCTTCGTGTTCGATAACCTCGGTCTCTACTGAGGAAAATTGCTGTTGTGATCATCACACCTTGCTCTTGGGGTTCCTACGAAGGGTCCCATGACAACATTGGGTGCATGCATCAAATATTTCTGGCACCGTTGCCAGGGAGGCTAAGGACGTCTTCACAAGGGGAGTCCTTCACTTCCTTTCTATTTACTTTGTTTTTAGTTTGCTTAGTTTCTTTTGCTTGGTTTTGTTTGCCTCTTTTCAAAAAACCCAAAAAAAATAGTCTAGTTTGGTTTACTTGCTTTATTCAAAAACACAAAAAAAATAGTTCCTACTCTAGTTGCCACCTTGCTCTAGCTCACCATGTTGTTCCCCAAGTTCGCTCTGAAAGATCTTGCAATAGGTAGTGTCTCCATAATTGGGAAAGATAATATTGAAAAATTCTTTAATCATGTTAGCAATCATGAGGATATTGAGGATAGATCTATATCAGAACTTGCTCCTAATTATGAGATTATTGCAGCTTCTTTAGTTCATATGTTGGAGGCTATGTTTGTTAGCCTTAACCCCTTCATACAATTCTTGTTCCTAAAACTAAAAGAAGAATAGAATGCTGAAAAGAGAGAATTCATTCTTGAAACTTTATTAAAAGAATTCCATGATGTTGCTAGGGAATCCAAAAAGGTCTTTGAGCATTTCAATATTCTAGGATCAAGTGTAGATGTTGTGGGTATTTTTGATAAAATTAATCCTAGAGAAGAATTTAAGATACCCATACCCTTTAAGCTTGTTGGAATGCATGAAGCCTTTGAAAAGAATTTTGATTGGATTGCTCCTGAAGATCTTTTTGATGAAAGTAGTAAACCAAAGAGAGATGAGAAGGGATCCTCCAAAACCCATTTGTATGAGATACCTTTCATAGTTGAAGACTTTTTACGTATTGATGTTAATGCTTCTTCATTTGAAAACACTTGATTCTTCTTGCTTCTTGTGCCTAACTTAAAGGCGTTAAAGAAAAGTACTTGTTGGGAGATATCCCAAGAGTTTCCTTGAGTCTTGGAAGTTATTACTTCTGTAATGACCTCTCCTTATTCTTTTGGTTTGCTTTTTGTTCTAAGAATGACCTCTAATGAGAGGGAAGTAAGATTTGGGGAGTTGCTGTCCCGAAACATATTTCTGTCCTCCACCAAAAATATTCGTGAGGAGTCTCTATAACTCGGATTGAGCTGAAAATTTATGAATAAATCCCCCAGTATGTTAGTTAACTTTCGTTAGTTCAACACTTTTTTATTTGAGTAACAGAAGATGTTCGAAAAATAGGTTTCTACCTACTGGTCTGTTTTGACAAATTTTTGTCATTATTTGCATTTGCTTCTTATTGATTCCTTTTTGAGTTCTCGTTTGGGGAATTGAGATTTTTGAAGGAGTTGCTACAGTAACTTGTGTTTTAGTGAAAAATTTTGCTGTTCCAAAGCTTTGCCTAAGGTCTAATATCTTTTGAATACACTAATGTTGCTAATGAAGATTGTGTGAAGTTTTGTATGAAGGAAAAATTTCAGGTGTAGAGAGAGAATGATGTAATGAGATGAATAATGGACAAAAGCTCAAGCTTGGGGATGCCACCCCGTTGTAACCCCAAGAAATATCCAAGATGTACAAGCATCAAATCTTGGGGATGCCTTGGGCATCCCCTTCTTCATCAATAAAAAGCTTAGGTCTGTCTAGACACTTCATTTTTATTGTTTCATGCACAGTTGTGTTGTTCTTGGAGCGTCTTAGTTTTTGTTTGGTTTGCTTAGGTTGTTTAGTTTGCTTGAATAAAGTAGTTTGGACCCCTGTTCTCGCTGTGTCGTTTTGCAAATAAGTTGCTTGGTGTTGGAAAGGAGTAGTAAGTTCTTGCTTGAAAGTGCAAGAGGAGCTTGCATTGACTTTGACTTTGACTTTAGCATGACATGCTAGGTGTTGTTTTGACCTTATGCTTAGTGATTATTTATGTAGAATGTCTTGTTACAAACAATTGGGATTGCTTAGTGTGCCTTGAAGAAATTATGTGTTGTTTTAGCATGCAAAAGCATAGTATTGTGGTATTCTACTTTGATGCTTTGTTTGGGTTGACTTGGCACATGCTCACACCATGTTATGACTATGACAAGTCCATATCCTCTATGATAATTTAGTCCTTGACTTGTATTACCACTCTATGCTTTGATTAGTAATGCTTTGTTGCTCTGCATGATTATGGCCATTATTGCTCTCTTAGTTTGTTGCTCCTAGTCTTTTGCTATCCTCCACTTGTATGAGTAAGTTATACTCATGCTTCTAACTCCCAAGAAACCAAGTTATTCCAAAGTGTCCACTATAAATTCCTATGCATGGTGTGTTACACCATTCCAAGTATATTCTTGTTTTCAGCTATCTTCCAGTTAAAAAGTCTCTTTGTTATGTGAAAACTTAGTGATTAAAGCTCTCACGAACTTTATGGCACACTTTATATTCTTTGCCCCTAATAAACTTGAACCATTGTGTCGTCTATGTTGTATATGCTTGCACTTATACGTTGGAATTAGCAGAATCGTGCTGTCACGGGGAACGTTTTCAACATTACACTTGTACTTTGTACTCAGTTGTTATCATGCTATTTTGTCTATGGATGTCACCGGTGTGAAATAAATAGGAAACTTGTAAGTCCATGGAGTTTGTATTTTGTGTTAGAGAAACGCCTGGGCCGCTAGCCTAAGCCATGCCTAATAATGGTGGAAACTTGCAGCATCACCATAGTGAGCTATCTATGAAGCATCCTTAATAAAAATTTATGCACGTAGTAAATAAAAAGATCGCTAAGATGCTCATTGTCTTCTTTCCTTGTCATTTTGGTTATGGGATAGCTCCTGTACCATGTGCAAGGGGTACCCCATTGGCGGTTCTCTATGATATGCATGTACTTACAATGACAAGAACTTATAGGTGACTGAAGTTGAGTAGCATGAGGTGTGGCCATCGTATTCAAGGGACTTGAGATTGACAACTGATACTTTGTCAAGCATATACTCCATAGTTTATTCACTTTAACCTTAATCACTTCAAGATTCTTATGATAGGGGCAATGAGGGCTGAAAGCTAACAAGTACCATAATTTTTGGAAGCTCTTTTTGAAACTTGAAATCCTTGCTTGCCTTTGTGAAGGGCCTTTCTTCCACCATTATTTGAGTCTCCACCTTCTACCTTTAGGCACCATTAAGAGAGCATAGTTGTCATTCTGTGTGCAGTGTCCCAAAACTTATTGATTGATGCATATTGTGATATTAATTGTTCTTGTGCTATTTGTTTCTAGTCACCCTTGTGAACTTTGAAGGTGTCATATGCATCTATTTGCTACTCTATGAGGGACAAGCTGAATGCCACTATGCTATTTTTCTGTATGTGAAACAAACAAACGTTTTTCAATGCATGTTATTCATGATCTTTGTTTGTAGCCTTTCATGTTGGATGCATAGTTACTATGTCCTATTGTTAGAACTCCATCTTTCATGCACATGTTTAGAGTTGTTTGATCCCAGCTTTCAATCCTTGAAAATGGTTTGATCTTGGTTTTGATGGTGCATGTCACCTCAAAATTTATTGTTTTTATCACTTACCTACTCAAGGACGAGCAGGAGTTAAGCTTGGGGATGCCTGATACGTCGAAAACGTATCTATAATTTTGATGCTCCATGCTTGTTTAGTATCTACTTTGCTTTGCTTTGTCTACACTTTGAGGTGTTTTTATATCTTTTCTGGAACTAACCTATTAACAAGTTGCCACAGTGCTAGTTGCATGTTTTCTTTTGTTTTTGTTTCCAGAAAGGCAGAAAATCAATATTCTCGGAATTGTACGGGACAAAAGCCAAAGTCAATATTTTACCGTGGGGGACACGAATCCAGAAGACGAGACGGAGACACGAACCAGGGTGGCCAAACCCCCCAGGCGCAGCCAGGGGTGGGACCGCGCCTGGGCAGGGTGTGGCCCCCCTGGTCACCTCCCGGCCTCGCCTCCTCGCCTATAAGAAGCCCCCGATGTAGAAACCCTAAGGACCCGATCAAAACTCCACGCAACCGTCTGTAGCCACCGCCACCATTGTCCCTAGATCGGGGGGATCTGAAGTTCTTCACGGCACCCTGCCAGAGGGGAGATCATCCCGGAGGCCTTCTCTCCGGTATGATGCGTGAGTAGTTCGACCTTGGACTATGGGTCCATCTAGTAGCTAGATGGTTATATCTCCTCCTTGTGCTTTCATGTATAGATCTTGTGAGCTCTGTTCATGATCAAGATCTAATATATTTGTAATCATGCATGTTGTGTTTGCAGGGATCCGATGGATATTGAGATTATTTTGTCAGTTTGGTTAATGGTTTTGTCTTTATGGTTCTATCATGTCTGTGTTTTTTGTGATCTTGCATTCTCTCCGTTGTTAGTAGCTATCTTGCCCGAGTAGTTGCTAGTGACTCCAAGAGGGGGTATTTATGCTCGATAGTGGGTTCATGCCTCTAGTTTCCAAGGGAAGTGACAGAAATATCTTCGGTTGTAGATGTGTTGTTGTCACTAGGGAGAAAACAATTGTCTATTGTTCATGGAACAAGTGGATTGTTTACCTTACACACTTTGCTTAAAGCAGTTGTTTGTTGATTGCAGCTTAATACTAGAGGGGGTTCGGATGATAACAACAAGGTGGACTTCTAGTCATAGATGCAGTTGGATGGCGGTCTATGTATATTGTTGTATTGCCCAATCGAATCTCATAGGATCTTTCTGACTAGTATTGCATTGTTATGCCTTGCTCAATTCCTGTCAATTTCCCTGATGTAATTTGTTTACCCTTCATGCCATGTTGTTTATATAAGTAGAGCACCTCTAGTGAACTATGGACCCCGGTCCAATCTTTACCATTGATACATCTTCCACTGTTACTGTTTACTTGCGCAAACCACCATTACCTTCCACATCATACATTTAATCCTTTGTTACAGCAAACCGGTGAGCTTGGCAACCTCACTGATTCATTGGGACAAAGTCTTGAGTTTGTGTTGTGCAGGCCTCCATGTTGTTTGCAACACATGTGTGACGTTTCCTTCCTCCTTCTGGTTCGATAACCTCGATCTCTACTGAGGGAAACTTTCTGATGTGCTCATCACTCCTTGCTCTTGGGGTTCCAACGAAGTATCCCACGTCAACATTGGGTGCACGCATCAAAGTGGACTATAAAAGGATCTCTAGATGGTAGTCCTATTCTCGCATTGCCTTCATGCAAATTGATTAAAGCTTTAATACTTCTTAGGAATGGCCTACCTAGAATTATAGGTGCTATGTGATCTTTGGGAATGTCCACTATAACAAGATCAATAAGTGTGGTACTACCTTTAATTTCTATAACTATATTCTCTTTAATCCCAACAGCTTGCTTATATGTAGAATCATCTAGATGGAGTCTCATTTCAGTAGTTGTAAATGGTCCCAAATTTAGTTTATCAAATAGGATATTGGAAATTGTTGAGACGCTTGCACCAAGATCACAAAGTGCATATATCTCATTAACCCCAACCGTAATTTTAATAGTGGGCTCAAATATATCATCTAGCTTAGTCTTTTATACTCCATTTCTATCTCTTTTATACTCCATTTCTATCTCTCTAACTTTAGATGTTGATTCTTGAATAAATTATTGATAGGTAGCATCATCACCTTTTCAATACCAGGATTCTTCATGGTGATCATATTTAGTAGATCTTCCACGGTATATTTAGGTGTTGGTGCATTGCTATAATCTAGTTCTTTAGGTTTGTCTTCATTATTTTTGACCCTTATCATCCTGAGGCCTTCCACCGGATTTGGCTCAAGCTTTCTAGCGGTGCAAGTATGAGGGCTTGCTCTTGGCTACCTTGCCCAATTGAGCCTCTATGGTCTTATGATTTCCTGTAGAGCCTATACATCATTTGTAATTACAACGATTTGATTAGATAATTTACCAATACTAGTTTCATGGTTCTCCGTGATTTTAATAAGCATATTATTTTGCTCGGTTTGAGCTTGCATAAAATTTCTAACTATATGTTCAAATGAGAGATTTCCAAGGTTTTCTCCATTATGATTATCGTAGTAATTATAGGATCTCCTATAGAATTAGAATAATATTTTTGAACATTAGAAGCAAAATTTTGTTTTTTCCATCTAGGATTATAAGGACTATGATCTATAAAATTGACATCATTAACATCAGTAGAGATAGCATTCACTTGGGTGTCTTCCTTACTGACATGGGTATGCCCTACGGGTACCCGATATTATCCTACCCGGTCCGGCCTAGCAGAAGCCCATGTGATTATCCACTCCTGATGATGAAGCCCAGGAAGGATTCGGGTGACCCAGGCCCATGAAGGATGCGACTCCTTAGAGAACACGACTAGCGTTAGATAGAAATTCAAAGGGTAAAACCCTAATCTGTAACCGACTCGACCTATCCTGAGACCCAGCCTCCCCATATAAAGGGCAAGAGGGCATGACGAGGAGGATCTCACCTCATAACCTAGCACACAACTCGCCAGATCTCATTTGTGCACCCCTGTAACTTCCATCATCGCCATTAACAAAGAGAAGACAAGCAGGAGTAGGGTTTTCCCTCCGAGGGCCTAAACCTGGGTAAACCTCGTGTCCCCATGTTTCAAGTATATTATCGGTTCCGCGATCTCCAACGTCCCCTCCTTCTCCAAAACCCAAGTCCATAACAATGGGCATTGACAAGTCGAACCCTCGTCAATTGGCGCCGTCTGTGGGAACTGGGGATGTTGATCATACGGTCATGACGGCTCCATCTGCTATGATCTTCGACTCCTCTATGACAGAGAACCATATTCTCTTTGGCGCCATCGACCTTATCACGCACTCTCCAGCAACCCGCAAGGACTTATATTCCGTAGGAGACAGAGTCGACTTGATGTTCAGTAGCCTATGCTTCCTGGTGGGCAAGGTTGGAACCCTCCGCCTCCCTGAACAGGTGTTTCCTCCGGCAATCGCACCTGCTTCATGGGTGACGCCAATCGGTGTCCTAAGCACACCCTCTCTAGCGTACAATTTGGATGACAGCAGTAGCTACAACTCTGATCCCTGCGACCCTCTATGGAGGAAGGAACCTACGGATCCGGATCTGAGAACTATGGGAGTAATGATCTCCCCCCACCGCTTGATGGCTCAGATGATGTAGAGCTCGTCGGGAACCCCAAGAGGAAGGTATGATGAGCACAGTAGCAAGTTTCCCTCATAGAACCAAGGTTATCGAACCAGTAGGAGATAGGAGTCACTTCCGAAGGTGTTGCTCGCAACGTGGAACCTGCACACAACACAACCACAATACTCTGCCTCAACTTCTCAATGAGGTTGTCAAGCTCACTGGTTTTGCTGAAAAACCAAGGATTAAACGCATAGTGTGGAAGAAAGTAATTTCTTGTGGTAATTGCAGAAAGTAAACAATAAACAGTAGATAGAATATCAGTGGGAAGGAATGGACCCGGGTCCATAGTTCACTATAGGTGTTTTCTCCATAAGATAAATAACATGCTGGGTGAACAAATTACAGCGCGGCAATTTACAAATAAAGAATGCATAACAATGCATGTACTTGACATGAAGATTACTATGAGATTCATTTGGGCATTACAACAAGATACATAGACCGTAATCCAACTTCATCTATGCCTATTAATCCACCTCCGGTATATCATCCAAAAAACCCTCGGGTATTAAGTTGCAAGCAACAGATAATTGCATTAAACAAAGTGTGTAATGTAAAAAAATTAAATTTCCCTTGGGCAAAGGATTGTTGTTTTACACCTAGTATCAACAGAACATCTACAATCTTAGAAGTTATTTTCACTCTCCCAGATTACTAGAGGCATGAACCTACTATCAAGCATATATACTCCCTCTTGGATTCACACACAACTACTTGGCCAGAGTAACTAGTAGCAACGGAGAGCATGCAAGATCACAAATAACATAGACATGATAGAATCAATAATCAATCTGACATGGTACTCAATATCCATCGGATCCCTGCAAACACAATTTATAGTATTACAATAAGATGATCTTGATCATGATAGGCAGCTCACAAGATCTAAACATGGTAGCACAAAGAGGAGAAACAACCATCTAGCTACTTCTATGTACCCATAGTCCAAGGATGAACTACTCACACATCACTCCGAAGGCTGGCATGGTGATGAAGAAGGCCTCCGGGATGATCTCCTCTCTCCGACAGGGTGTCGAGAAGAGATTCAGATCCCTCCCGATCTAGGGACGATGGTGGCGCCAACTACGGACTTTTTCATGGAATTCCGATCGGGTACTTAGGGTTTCTGCCTCATGGGGTTTATATAGGCGAAGAGGTAAGGTTAGTGGACGCCCGAGGGGCCCACACCATAGGGCGGCGTGGCCTAGGGTGGGCCTGCGTGACCCCCTAGTGCGGCTGCCTCGTGGTGCTTCTTTGTCTCTCCTTCGGACTCCATGTTGTGTCAGGAAAAATAGGAACTTTGGCTTTGGTTTTCGTCAAATTCCGAGAATATTTCTTTACTAGTTTCTCTGAAACCAAAAACAGCAGAAAATAGGAACTAGCACTATGGCATCTTGTTAATAGGTTAGTTCCAGAAAATGCATAAAAATGCAACAAAGTGTAGACAAAACATAAAGCAAATGGTGCAAAACAAGCATGGAGCATAAAAAATTATAGATACGTTTGCAACGTATCAGCACCCCAAGCTTAACTCCTACTCGTCCTCGAGTAGGTAAGTGATAAAAAGAATAATTTTTGAGGTGACATGCACCATCACAATCTTGATCAAGGTATTGCAAAGGATTAATAGCTGGGATCAAAGTACTCTAAACATAAGCATGAAAGACATGTTTCTAACAATAAGACATAACAACTATGTTGCAACATGAAAGGTACACAAAAAAAGTTCATGAATAACAATGCATTAAAAGACATTTGTTTGTTTCACATATAGAAAACATAGCAAGAGTGGTATTCAACTTGTCCTTCATGGAATAGCAAAATATAAATGCATAGGACACCTTCAAAGTTAATAAGGGTGACTAGATACAAATAATTTAAGAACAAGCAATACCATAATTATGAATCAATCAACAAGTTTTGGGACAATGCAGACAAATATGTTCTCTTAACTGGTTCATAAAGATAGAAGATGAAGACTCAACATAAAAGTAAAAAAGAAAGGCCCTTCATAGAGGGAAGTAGGGATTAAATGGTTTTATAAAGCTTCCAAAAATTATGGTACTTATTAGCTTTGAGATCTCATTGCCCCTATCATAAGAATCTTGAAGTGGTTAAGGTTAAAGTGAGTGAAAATATGAGTATATGCTTGACAAATCACAAGTTGAAAATCTCATGCCCCTTGCGTACGAGTACCGAACCTCATTCTACTCAACTTTGGTCACAAGCAAGTCCTTGTCATTGTAAGTATATGTGTATCATAGAGAACCACCAACGGGGTACCCCTTGCCCCATGACACATGAGCTATCCCATATCAAAATGACAAGGCAACAGATAGTGGGCATCTCAATGATATTTTTATTTGCTATTTTCATAGGTTTTTATTGAGGATGCTTCATAGAATGCCACTATGGTTTTGCTATAAGTTTCCACCATGATTAGGCATGGTTTGTGCTAGCCACCCAGGCATTTCCCTAACACATATACATACTCCATGAACTTACAAGCTCCCATTTTATTTCACACCGTCGGGATCCATAAACAAAAGAACATGATATCAACTAAATAGAATAAGTGCAATGTCGAAAGTGTTCCCCATGATAGCATGGTTCTGCTAATTCCCAACTTACAACTTGCAAGCATATAAGCATCATAAGATAGTCACAATGGTTCAAGTTTATTAAATGCAAGAAATAAATGTGCCTTCAAGTTTGTGAGAGCTTTATTCACTAATTTTCACATAACAAAATTTAATTTGGAAGATAAACAAACACATAAATATACTTGGAATGGTGTAACACACCATGCAGAGGAATTTATAGTGGGCTCTTTGGAATAAATTGGTTTCTTGGGAGTTGGATGCACGAGTAGAGCTCATACTCAGTACAGGTGGAGGCTAGCAAAAGACTAGGAGCGACCAACTAAGAGAGCAATAATGGCCATAATCATGTAGAGCGATAAAACATTATTAATCAAAGCATAAAGTGATATCACAAGTAAAAAACTAAATGATCATAGAGGCTAGGGTGACTGGTTCATAGTCATAACATGGTGTAAGCATGTGCCAAGTCAACCCAAATAAAGCATCAAGGCAGAATACCACAATATAATATGCTTTTGTATGCTAAAACAATGCATGATTCTTTCATGGCACATTAAGCAATCTCAATTGTTTGAAACAAGTCATGCTACAACAATAATCACTAAGCATATGATCTAATCAACATCTAACATGCATGGTAAAGTCTAAGTCACAGTCAAAACAAGCTTCCTTTTGTACCACCATAAGCATGAAACATTCTACTATTTTTCCAACACCAATTGACTTATTTGAAACAACTCACAAAGATAATAATCAATAAATACCAGAGATCTTGTCTCTCCTAACTACAAATAAGAACTAAAAGGTTCTAAGCAAAAAGAAAAAATATAAAGCTAAACGCAGTGCTAGCAAAAGAGAACACTCATAGAACAATAAGAGTGAAAACTAGAGTGTTCTAGACAATGAAGAACGAGGTGTGACTTCTCCAAAAGAAGTGTGCGGGGGGGCAACCAATTTATTACAGCAAACAAAACTAAATAAAACTAAAAATGAAAAACAAAGACGCTCCAAGAACAACACATAGTGCATAAGGTAATAAAAGTATAGTATCATGAAAGAGAACCTGAGATTTTTGTTGATGAAGATGGGGATGCCTTGGGCATCCCCAAAATTTGATGCTTGTATCTCTTGAATATTTCTTGGGGTGACACAGGTGGCATCTCCAAGCTTGAGCTTTTGTCCATACTTCATCTCATCATATCATTCTCTCCCTACACTTGAAAATTTCCTTCATACAAAACTTCACACAATCTTCATTAGCAACATTAGTGTATTCAAGATAATAAGCCCTTGGGTTCAGTTTCAACTAAATTAAATCATCCATTAAAACATAAGATACTGTAGAAATTCCTTTAAAAAGCTCAAGTGATCAAAAGAACTCAAAAGAAATTGATTTAAGAGGCAAGTGCAAATAATGACAGAAATCTGTCAAAACAGAACTGCTGGTAAATACCAATTTTTTCGAAACTCTTCTGTTACTTAAATAGAAAAGTGTAAAACTAATGAAAGTTGGGTAAATACCAGGGGCATGCGCAAAAACAATTACAGCTCAATACGATGTTCTGGGATTTTGCACGAATTTTTACAGCAAAGCACACAAATCTGTTTCGTGACAGCAACTTCCCCAAATCTTACTTCCCTCTTATTAGAGGCTATTCTTGTCACAAAAAACAAACAAAAAGGATAAGGAGAGGTTATTACAGAGGCAATAACTTCCAAGACTCACCAAAAGAAAAACTTACTGAACATAAAAATTGGGTTATCTCCCAAGAGTGCTTTCCTTATAGCCATTAAGATAGACATGATAATTTCGATGATGCTCACATAAGAAATATGAATTTGAAGTAAAAGAGAGCATAAATAAGCACATATAAAACAAATTTATGTCTAACCCACTTCCTATGAAAAATAATCTTGTAAAGAAACAAGTCATGAAAGCACAAAGCAACAAGCATAGGAAAGCAAAACAAAACAAGTGCAACTTCAAAATTTTCAACATAAAGAGGGGAAACTTAATATTGTTGAGATACATAAAACCATGTTTCCCTCTCCCATAATAACTTTCAGTAGAATCATGAACAAAATTAACAGTATAACTATCACATAAAACATTCTTAACATGAGCCACATGCATATAATAATTATTACTCTCCACATAAGCATAGTCATTCTTATTAATTGTAGTGGGAGAAAATTCAACAAAATAGCTATCATTATTATTCTCATCACCATAATCATCAAATATAGAAGGCATATTGTAATCATAATTAATTTTCTCCTCAATAGTAGGTGGACTGAAAATATCATAAAAACTAGCTTCCCCAAACTTAGACTTTTCCATAGCATTAGCAATAATGGTGTTCAAAGAATTCATACTAATAACATTGCTATTAGCATGCAAAATAAAGTTCCATAGGTTTTTAAATTTTCTCTTCAAACACTTCATGTCCTAACTCAACATAAATACTATAAAGCTCTCTAATTTTTTTGTTGTTTTCCATTAAGCCTAACTAGTGAAAATAAAAACAAGAAACAAAAAGGTTGATACTAAGTAGCTAGATTAAAGCAAGCCATTCAGATTAAAGCAAGCCAACAAATATAGCAACTAAAGTAGGAACTAATTTTTTTGTATTTTTAATAAAAATAAGCAAACCAAACAAAGCAAATTAAACAAACCAAAACAAAAACAAAATAAAGGGACTGGTAGTGAGAGACTCCCCTTTGCAGAAATCTTCTTTCTCGCCAAAAAAGGCTTGATGGGGAGGAAGAAGATTGAAAGCCCTATACTCCCCGGCAACGGCGCCAGAAAAGTGCTTGATGACTCAGATGATGGAGAGCTTGTTGGGAACCCCAAGAGGAAGGTATGATGAGCACAACAACAATTTTCCCTCAATTATAGAACATGGGTTATCGAACCAGTAGGAGATAGGAGTCACTTCCGAAGGTGTTGCTAGCTGTCACATCCCAAGATTTTCCAAATCTTGTAATGTGAAAAATAAATGAATAAAATAAAACTTTGTTTGATTTTCAGGGCCAGAAGAAACTTTTTGAATCCAATTGGAAACCTTCAAACCAAGTTGGATCAAATAAATCCTAAAGGGATTTAAAAAGATAAACATTTGATAAAGGAAAATAAAATATTTTGGAAATACTATTTTGGATCTTTTAAATAAAAGGATTTGGTTTTCAAATGAAATAGAAGTTTTACAAATAAGGATTATTTTATAGAGCCAAATTAAACCTTGGCCAAGCTTATGAAATAAAATGCTTTGTTTTGATAAAAATAGTAAAGGTTTATTTTAAATAAATTAATAAGGATTTAATATCCAAGTTTTATAAATAAAGGTTTTACTATTTTAATTAACCATCAAAACTTATTTATTTATTTAAAATAAGTTTTCCAAGTATTTTATATTCCCAAATAAAACCTACTGTTTTGGTTTGAAAATAATTAGATTTCAAAAAGAGTATTTAAATAAAAACAAAGCCTATTTGATTTAATAACAATGGTCTATTTATTTAATTAATAATGGACCCTATAATAAAAATTATTATTTTGGATTTGGAATTTTGGTTTATGTTACTGAACAGAACCAAATCCAAAGTTACAAAGTGTGGTGAAAGTTTGAATGGATTTGGATGATGTTTGTTTGTTTGAATTCAAAATCAGAAATTAGAAATAGAAAAAGAAAAAGCTATACAGGAAGAAAAAAATGGTTTTGGTCGACCCAACCCAGCAGCCCAACAAGGCCCAGAACCAGCCCAACTCCCCCTCCCCGAAGAAAAACGTTTCGCACTCAGTTTCTAACCCGAACAGACGCTGACTGGTGGCCCTTTTCTTCCTCTCATTCCTCGCTGACAGCAGGGACCCACGCAGCCAGCTCACTCCTCCTTCTTCCTCGCGACGACCACGCCGGCCGTTTCTGCCAGTGATTCTGCGGCTTCAATTCACCTTAATGCGGCCACCATTACTTGCCGTGACCACGCCCATTTAAACGCCAGCGTCTCTCCTCCATTTCCCCTCTGTCTCCTCCCATAAGCACGCCCCTAGGCTGTCGAATTTGGCTCGACACTCTCACTGCTCCGACGACCCTCCTTGTCGATTCCGGCCAAGTCTCACCACCCCGTGCCTCCCCGAGCACACGAGCAGACTCCCCACTCCCAGGCGCATCTTCCTGTACCCTCAGTTCAACAGCGGGCGCCCCTGAGCGTCGACTTCGACGACCTCTGAACGCCACCGCGTCTGTCTTCAACTCCGGCAAGTACCCAGGTAGTTTCCGACCGCCCCTTCCCCTCTCGTTCATGCACACACCTACACCGTGTCCAACTGCATCTGACCATGCCCTTGTCCTGCCTTAGGGCGATCTGCAGCGTCGCCTTGACAACAACCAGAACCGCCTGACGACGTTCCCCACTCCGGCGAGCGATTACTCCTACGACCGAGCGCCCCTTGACCCAAGAAGACCACGTTGAGCTTCCCCAATCCTCTGCGATCTCGGTGAGCATCTCCCCTGCTCCTCTCGCTTCCTGTTCTCGCTGATACGCCGTAGCCAGAGCACCGCCGCCGCGCGCACCGTCGTCGCGCCACCAGTTCTTGGCCAGGCATTAGCAGCCGTCCGATCCAGATCCGAGGCACGCGATTGATTGACTTATCGAAGGGGTAAGATAGATCCTGTGCCGCACGATTCCCTTTTAATCCAACGGCCTACAGCACGCGATCCACCCAAACCTGTACCAGCGAATAGCGTGCGATGCGTGGCCTGTTCTTATTTAAAACAGAAGTTTGAAATCTGATTTAGGTGTGATTTTGAAAACCCTATAACTTTTGATCCACACGTCCAAAATTTACAAATTTGATATCATTGGAATCAGTGGAACAAGCCCTAGCCAACCATGCAATTGGTTTAGTAAATAGTATCTGTTAGATTGTTTTATTTTTGCAGAAACTTTTGTATGCTTGTTTAGATTAGAAAAATGATTCAAAAATGTTTTTGAGGTTGAAACCTTGGAAAATTAGTTTGTGATGAACTTACTGACCCTATGAACCAACCCATGGAGTTAAAAATGAATTTGATAAAATTTAGGATGGATTAATTGATTTAGCCCATTTCTAACCAAATAAAAATATTGGTTTTATTATGAAAATGTTTTTGGAGTAAAAAAAACTTTGGGAAAATGTTTTGGATCAAACCTACTGACCCTAAACACCAAGTTTTGAGAAACAACAACTTATTTGGTGAATAACCTAGAGTTGTTGCTTTGATAAAAATATTTTCCACCACATAAAATAATGAATGGATTTAAAAATGGTTTATGGATAAAACCCTTTTGCAAATGACTTTGCCACTTTGGAAAAATGACCATTTTCAACCTTACCAAGTTTAGAAGCCTAGTGGAGACCATCTTTGCAAATAAAACAACCCCTTGCATGCTTGCATGCATAACTTAGATCCCATTGTTTTATGTGTGTGAAATGTTTGATTGATTATTGGTTTGGAATGTTTGTTGATATTGTGTTTACTTGATTGATTGTAGTGAAGTTAGAAAAGTGTGAGACTAGCAAGATCAAGGAGTGAACCAACATTCCCTACCAAAAGAAAGGCAAGTTACACTATCATCTAAAGTCCTATTATTTTCATTATACTTAGTGGATTTTGAAACATGCATGAAAATAATTTTATACTTATGCTATGCTAAACCCTAATAGGATACCCTATACATTCCTTAGTGAAAACAATGTAGTTGTTACATGCTTAGCCATGCTATATTTTGAAAAGAGATACATGTTGAGATTTTATGAAGTTGAGAAAAGGACTTGTGATTTTATATAATAAAACAAGGACTCAATGAACCACCTAGGTGGCCAAGGATACTTTAAGTTTTTGGAGAAGGTGGCAACAAAAGGAACCATGTCTATGGCAATCTCTTTGTGTTGTGCTCCAAAGGAAAACCACCCAGGAAACTTAGAGATTGAACATGTTTCTCCAATTGTGGCTTTCGTGTGCAACCACATGCTATTATGGCTCTGGCTTAGTCAACTACATTGGGAAGACCCATATATTGTCTTCAGTTTACTGTACATGGGGACCTGGAATCCTACATGGGTGCTAAAGACAAGCTAGCAATGGTGTATGGGAGGACCCTTTGGAAAGACTTCGTCACATTCTCAATCTGCCGGTACTCCATCTTGGTGAGCACTAATCCAGTGGCCACTGGTGGCAAAAAGATGGGATTGTGACATGTGGGTAAAGTGTACTACTTCTACAAAAGATAATAAAATCTAAGTACTTCGCCGTGTCCCCGGTTATGGACAATACTGAGCAACTAAAGTTTGAAGCTATGGGAAATCTCGACATTCTAATTTCTAAAAGAAAACTTATAAAACTTGATGCACTTGGGGGTACCAAGGAGCTCAAGAGATTTTGATAAAACTTGATGCACTTGGGGGTACCAAGGAGCTCAAGATATTTTGATGAAACTTGATGCACTTGGGGTTACCAAGGAGCTCAAGGGATTTTTGACAAGGACTTGAACACTTGGGAATTTTACCAAGGAGTTCAAGGGGTTTTGAAAAGAGATTTGACAAAGGACCAAAACCATTTTTAAAAGATAGGATAAATTATTGCTTCTGCAAATGAGCCTCAAACCCTACTTAGCGAAATTGCATGTAATGATAGGATCCACTTATATTCTACATAGTAGTGAAACTTGCCAATACAATTCAAATGTATTGACCCTTGTGGCTGTAACTTGTAATGTTGCAGGTTTGATTGATTTTAGTGAAGATTGATTGATTAGGATTACAAAGTCTACAACCAACATGTCTGCCTGTGGCTCTTTGAAGATGAAGGACCCCATGATTATAGATATTCCGCTGCAATGTATTGTAATAGCCAAATGAGCTATGTAAAGATGTAATAAAATTATGTTATTCCTGGTTATAAAGTTATATTATGACCTTTGTTTCTTGATATTACATCTTAACTGTGGATGCTAGCTATTGATCCAGGGACTAGCATTCTAAACACAGGGGACACCACCTTATGTTAATAAAGGTTGGGACACTCCCTCTACACTAGCAACGTGGAACCTGCACACAACCACAATACTCTGCCCCAATTTATCAATGAGGTTGTCAAGCTCACTGGTTTTGCTAAAAACAAAGGATTATATGTATAGTGTGGAAGAAAGTAATTGCTTGTGGTAATTTCCGAAAGTAAACAGTAAACAGTAGATAGAATATCAGTGGGAAGGAATGGACCGGGGTCCACAGTTCACTAGAGGTGTTTCTCCATCAAATAAATAACATGTTGGGTGAACAAATTACAACGAGGCAATTGACAAATAAAGAATGCATAACAATGGATGTACTTGACATGAAGATTACTATGATATTCATTTGGGAATTACAACAAGATACATAGACCGTAATCCAACTGCATCTATGACTAATAATCCACCTCCGGGATATCATCCGAACAACCCTCGGGTATTAAGTTGCAAGCAACATATAATTGCATTAAGCAAAGTGTGTAATGTAAACAATACAATTGCCCTTGGGCAAAGGATTGTTGTTTTCTCCCTAGTAGCAACATCACATATACAATCTTAGAAGTTATTGTCACTCTCCTAGATTACTAGAGGCATGAACCTACTATCGAGCATAAATACTCCCTCTTGGAGTCACAAGCAACTACTTCGCCAGAGTAACTACTAGCAACGGAGAGCATGGAAGATCACAAATAACATAGACATGATAGAATCAATAATCAATCTGACATGGTACTCAATATCCATCGGATCCCCGCAAACACAACATATAGTATTACACTAATATGATCTTGATCATGATAGGCAGCTCACAAGATCTAAACATGGTAGCACAAAGAGGAGAAACAACCATCTAGATACTGCTATGGACCCATAGTCAGAGGATGAACTACTTACACATCACTCTGGAGGGTGGCATGGTGATGAAGAAGGCCTCCGGGATGATCTCCCCTCTCCGGCAGGGTGCCGAGAAGAGCTTCAGATCCCTCCCGATCTAGGGACGATGGTGGTGGCGGCTACATACTTTTTCGTGGAATTATGATCGGGTACTTAGGGTTTCTGCCTCGGGGGGTTTATATAGGCGAAGGGTCAAGGTCAATGGATGCCCGAGGGACCCACACCATAGGGTGCGCGGCCTAGGGTGGACCCACGCCCCCCCTGGTGTTGCTTCCTCGTGGCGCTTTTTCGTCTCTCCTTCGGACTCCATTTTGTGTCGAGAAAATAGGAACTTTGGCTTTGGTTTCGTCCAATTCCGAGAATATTTCTTTACTTGCTTTTCTGAAACCAAAAATAGCAGAAAACAGGAACTAGCAATGTGGCATCTTTTTAATAGGTTAGTTCCAGAAAATGCATAAAAATTCCACAAAGTGTAGAAAAAACATAAAGAAAATGGTGCAAAACAAGCGTGGAGCATCAAAAATTATAGATACGTTTGCAACGTATCACCCCTACATGTGCGCGGTCATTTTCGACGCTCACGCCGACAACGGAGTCAATCCACCGGCTCCCCCTACCGATCCACAGGATCCTAACGCCACGAATGAAGCCAATGGCCCACCGCCTCCAAATACCAATGAGAACGGGCCACTTGAAGCCGTCAACGATGGTGATCACGCTCGCCAGCAGAACCATCTCAATGATGCCCAATGGAAAAGAGTTCGGGACGCCGTGCGGGGTACTAATCCTCTGCCAATCGACGCCTCTCGCGACATGTTGATGGTTTATCACTGGCTCTTCATAAAGGAGCATAATCAGTAGGTCGAGCAGAATAGAGAGCTCGAACAACGCTTGCGAGCAGCCGATGAATCAAGCATGCAACAAGCCACACTCTCCTTTGCCGGTGGGTCCTCCTCCTAAGGCTATGACAGCCACGCTGCCCATAAGAGCTGTTCTTGGATGGAACGCATGGACCCTACCACTAGGCGTGAGGCCACCAAGGAACTCGACCTGTCCTTCATGTTGATGGACTCATAGGGGAAAATAATACCCAAAACACCGAAGGCCGATGTTATGGTGGCCACCACGTACCTAGCAGCAAACCCGCAACCGATCGGGGATCCCAGACACGCAATCCATAAATCTGTGATTGTGGGCCTTGGGCTCATGGGAGCCGCGCTAATCGGAGAAATGACTTCGGAGCCGAAGAACAAGGCTGCGGTGAAATTCACAAAGAGCCACATGCCCTCATCTGACGAGGACGGGCACAGCATATCCCACGACGAAGGAGCCGTAACTATGATGCTCGTGATGCGCTCACGCAACGCAAGATCAACAAATCACACACAAAACGTGCGTGCTCCACGGAATCGCGGGACAAAGACACAGAGCTTTGTGGAGCGAGATGATTCAGCAGAGCCATATGGTAGATTCGGATGCCTAAGGGCTTGAAGCTCCCCTCAGACAACCCCAAGTTAGACGGCCTATAGGAGCCAAATATTTGACTAGATGACCACATTTCATCGGTCAAAACTGCATGGCGGAAGCAAGAATACAGCCATGCAATGCCTTTATCTACAGTTGAAGGGCGCAGCTAGAGCCTGGCTCAATAACCTTCCCTCTAGGTCCATCCGCAGTTGGGAGGTGTTGGTCTATAGCTTCATCCGCAACTTCGAGGGCACATGCAAGAGGCCAGCCTCCATTGAGGAGCTGCGCGCCTGCTGCCAACGGTCCAATGAGTCGATCCGCTCCTGCATACAGCGTTGGTGCGTCATCAAGAACTCCGCCGAGGACATCTTAGAGGAGAGCGCAATTGACGCCTTTAACAGCGGCGTGAGGCGTCGCGAACTCAGAGAGGAGCTGGGCCAGATCAAGCCCAAAACCATCGATCATCTGATGGACATTGCCAACCGCTGGGCGGATGGTGAAGATGTTGTCCCGAACCTGTTCGGATGATGAAGATGACCTTGGCCGTAGACGTGACCTCTGAGGTAAAATAAGAGTGCGCGTCTATGATGATCGCAAAGAGGTCGACATGGTTGTTGCTGTCTACGTCGACTGCCGCGAAGACGGGAACCGCAGCAGCGGCTACCTTAGCGGCAGCTACCGCGATAGCGGGAAACCTGCAGTCGTGGCAACACCGCACTCGGGACAACGAGCCATCCGCATTCGACAAGCTATCGGGTCCTTGCACCATCCACTTCTACATCGACAAGCACGATGGTAAGAAGAAAGCCAGCCATCTGTTCAAGGACACCAGGGAGTTCCAAGAGCACCACGAGGGGTACGCCCAACTACGGCGCGACACAGTAAACCAGGGGTTTGGCTTCGCCCCTAGGCCCATCGCATATGGTGCCCCTCCACCGCCACCCGGAGGACCCGCGCAGCCTGTGGCTGCACTGGCCCAGAACAACGGAGCAGAGCCATACCCACGACCGTTGGGTTCCATGATGATACAAAAGGGACGTCCATCCAACAGGATCCAGAAGACGATCACCCGCCAGATAAACCTGGCAGTCACCTCTCCACTAGCCATACCTGAGTACCTTAGTGGCTCAGAGCCATGCATCACCTTCGATCGATCAGATCATCCCCTCCAGATACCTCGCCCAGGCCACTCTGCCCTGGTGCTCGAGGCGCAGATCGATGGATTTGAGATGAGCCGCATATTCATGGACAGTGGCAGTGGCATCAATATGATGTTTACTGGCACACTCGTAGCCATGTGAATCCCTCTCACCAGCCTGGAGGCATCTGACATGACCTTCCACGGCATAGTCCCAGGTAAAGGAGTGTACCCCCTGGGAAAAATATGGCTCGACGTCATCTTCGGCAGCCCTAAGAACTTCAGGAGTGAGCGGATTGAGTTCGAAGTGGTTGAATGGCCTTCGCAATACCATGCCATCCTCGGTCATGTGGCATTCGCAAGATTCTTGGCAGTACCACACTATGCGTACCTCCTGCTAAAGATGCCAGAGCCCAATGATGTCATCATCGTTCCAGGAAGCTTCACCAAGTCTAATAGCTGCGATAGAGATTTCAATAGAATCTCCCAGTACTTTGGCATGCAAGAGGAGCTCACAAGGTTTAAGGAGTCGATAGATAACAGTCTGTCCCCTGTGACCAAGCAAAATGCACCTGACCTGTTATTCGACTCTATAGTAAACACCAAGGCGGTGCAGGTCCACCCGACGGACCCCACCAAGACGGATCTGATCTCCAACAACCTGAGTCCCGCATAGGAACTCGCGCTCGTCAAATTCCTCCGTGAGCACTGGGAAATCTTTGCCCGGTGTCCTGCGGACATGCCATGAGTTCCCAGGGAATTCACCGAGCACACACTCAATGTGTACCCAGATGTGCGTCCAGTGAAGCAAATGATGTGTTGACTGTCCGAAGTAAGAGTGGAAGCAATCAGTATCAAAGTAAGTAGACTCCTTGATGCCAACTTCATAAGGGAGATCCAAGAAAGCACCTGGGTAGCTAACCCCGTGCTGGTCCCCAAGAAGGACACGGACATCCTGCGGATGTGCGTGGACTTTACGATGCTTAACAAGCGCTGCCCAAGGGACCACTTTCCGCTATCACGGATCGATCAAATCATCGATTCCACTGTTGGATGTGAACGGCTCTTGTTACTCAACGCCTATTAAGGCTACAATCAGATTCGACTGAAGGTCGAGGACCAGGAGAAGACGGATTTCATTACACCATTTGGGGTCTTCTGCTACAACACAATGCCTTTTGGTCTCAAGAACGCAGGCGCAACCCATCAAAGGTGCATGCAGGCCTGCCTGAAAAAACAAATTGTTCAAAACATTCAGGTCTATGTCGATGACATAGTAGTCAAGACCAAGGAGTTCCGAACATTGATCGACAATCTCTATGAGACATTCGATAACCTTGATCGATGCAGGATCAAGCTGAACTGGAAAAGTGTGCCTTCGGCGTCCCATCCGGGCAATTTCGTTGTTACTTCATCTCCGAGAGATGCATCAAGGCCAACCCGAAGAAAATCAAGGCTATACTAGCCATGGAGAATCCAAAGAACGTCAAAGGAGTCCAGCAACTAGCTGGGCGAATCGTGGCACTCGGCAGGTTCATCAGCCGCATGGGTGAAAAGTCTCTAACCTTCTACCAGCTACTCCGCAAGTCAAACAAATTTGACTGGACGGCTGAAGCAGATGAGGCATTCGAAGACCTCAAATGCCTGCTATCAACATCTCCCATACTGGTGACACCAACGATGAGAGAACCCATGCTGCTCTACATTGCTACAACACACCAAGTGGTCAGCACATCACTCGTGGTCGAACGACCCGAAGACGCCAAAACCTATGGGGTACAACACCCGGTGTACTACCTCAGCGAGGTGCTAACTCTTACAAAGCAGAGGTACCCTCACTACCAGAAACTAGCGTATGGCATGTTCATGACTGCACGTCGGCTGCGTCACTACTTCCAGGAGCACCAGATAGTTGTCATCAATGATGCACCATTGTCACACATGCTCAATAACCCTAAGACAACAGGGCGAGTGGCCCTCTAGGGCATCGAGTTGTCCCTGCATGACATCAACTACGAGCGTCGCACCGCCATTAAGTCGCAGGTGCTTCCTGACTTCTTCGTCCACTGGATGGAGCTGCAACTCCTGGACACACCAGACATGTCCTAGATCTGGACAATGCACTTTGATGGGTCCAAACGGGGGAAGGAGCTGGAGCCCGAGTAATCCTAACGTCCCCCCAAGGGGGCAAGATGAGTTATGTGCTGCAGATGAGGTTCCGTGCATCCAACAACGAGGTTGAATACCAAGCGATGATCCATGGCAAGAGGATGGCTAAAGTCTGCAGCGCCACGCGACTAGTCATCTACGGCGACTTCAACATTGTCGTCCAGCAGACGATGAACCAGTGCGACGCCGTCAACGACAACATGATTGCCTACCGTGACCTATACAACTCACTTGATGGAGACTTTGATAGCTGCGAAATCCAGCATGTCGGTCAGGAAAGCAATGAGGAGGCCGACAAGCTCACCAACATTGGCTCCACCTGCGCTCCAGTACCGTCGGGCGTGTTCCTCGAACAAATCTATGATTGATCTATTAAGTGCAAAACTCCCAAGGGCACAACCGATGCTGCGGGACACTCGGGGGCTGCGCCACCTAGGAAAACAGAGGCAACTGAAGAACTAGAGACATATGTCGAGCTGGTGAGCCTCATGCAGGTCCTGGCAATCGAACAAACATGGACCCAACTATATGCCAGGTACCTGTTGAGCAAGCAACTGCCTGATGACCCAACGGATGCCTGGCAGATCGCTCGCCATTCAAAAGCCTTCACCACCATCAATGTCGAGATATACAAGCGAAGCATCATTTGGGTACTCTAGAGATGCGTCACCAACAGTGATGGGAAGAGCATCCTCCTCGACATCCATGAAGGCATTTGCGGCCACCACACTGGCAGCCGCGCCCTAGTCACCAAGGATCTGCGAGCTGACTTCTACTGGCCAACCATGATGCGCGATGCCAAGGACACCATCGAGAAGTGCAACACCTGCCAAAGTTTTGCCGACAAACCACACGCACCAGGCTTAGAGCTATGGCCCATACATTGGCATGGCCCTTCGCTCAATGGGAACTTGACATGGTCGGCAAGCTGCAGAATTCCTCACCTAGAGGATACGTTTTCCTCCTGGTGGCAGTCGACAAGTTCACCAAGTGGATCGAGGCTACGCCTGTCACCAATCGAACTGGTGCCACTGCTGTCAAGTTCTTCCAGTCCATCGTCAACAGGTTCGGGGTGCCCCACAGCATCATCACTAACAACGACACGAACTTCACCTCGAAGGAGTTCCAAGACTTCTGCGAAGGGCTCGGCATCAACGTCACATACGCCTCGGTGGTGCACCCGCAGACCAACGGGTAGGTCGAAATGGCCAACAACCTCATCTGTAATAGGATCAAGAAGCGACTCATGTGCCCTCTCGAACGACTGGCGGGAGCCTGGGCATACAAATTACCCTCCGTTCTATGGATCCTCTGCACAATGCCAAACAGTTCCACCGGCTACACGCCGTTCTTCATGGTGCATGGAGCCGAAGCAATGCTGCCCGCTGAGATACGTTACAAGGCCCCATGGGTCGTTGCTTACAGTGAGGCCGAATCAACGGCCGCACTTGAAGACGTCGTTGACCTCCTGTATGAGACCCGCGACATTGCCACGACCCACTCGACAGTGTACCAACAAAGCCTTCGCAACTACCACAGCCAATGGCTATGCCCAAGGTCCTTCGTCGAAGGAGACCTTGTCCTACGATTCAAGCAGAAAGGGCACCTAAAGCTCGAGTCACCCTGGGAAGGCCCCTACATGGTCACTGAAGTAATCCCAAGTGGCGCCTACCACCTCAAGGACATCAAGTCCGGAGTAGCATACTCCAACACCTGGAATGTCGCACAACTGCGATGCTTCTACCCTTAGCTGTCTTTATTTTCAATAAGGCTTTTCATCCAGGCTACTCAACCGAAACCTATACTCCCTACCATGCAATGAATAAAAGCTAAGTCCCTTAGCCAACATACCTTTTTCTTATGCAAATTTACATTCGTAAACACGCTCGGGGGTTATGCCTCACCCAACGAATTCGTTAACTCTTATGATAACGTATCACCCTGAGTAGCTGACCAGGTTAGGATAACGAAAAGAACATGCAAAACCAACCAACAACAAGCACTACGTGCAAAACATTTTACAAACTTTACAAGGGCAAAAAAAATCCCAAATGAAACTATACAGATTTTACATTGCTTTGTACAACTCCTGCAGGACTCAACCATGCTGAAGCAAAACGTTCGCCCGCTCGGCGAAGAAGTGCACGATACCTTCAGCATGGCAAGCGACCGCAGCATAGTGCGGGCACATGTCCCACGCCATACCATCTGGGGGAGCGGGCGGTCCCACCGCTATCTCCGCCAAGTCTACATGTTGACGGTGCAGCCGAACAAGGGCCAGCGCCGCCTTCACACCCGCAACAAGCTACTGGTCCACAAGATCCTTCACGGAATCCACACTTCAAAACTTCCCTAGCAGCCCCAGGAACCTGGATGGAGCCGCATCTAGGGGAAACATGGCAGCCCAGATGGACGCGAGTGACGACCTTCCGCTCTTTAAAACCGGAAGCACCTAATGGACACGGTCCAGCACTGTTGCGACTACGGTTGCTCAGTCGCGGTCCATCCAGAAGAATCCTCTGGACTCCAACTCCTATTGGGTGAGGCAGTTGAGCTGGATAGTAACACGCTCTTTCTCTTCTTGCGGAAGAATATTGACAACTGCAAAAGAGAAACAGCTCAAAAGCTACAAATAGTGCACGAGGCTGCAAAACAAGTCAAAGGTACCCGACTTCCACTTACACTGAAGATGCTTGCCAATCTACCGAAACTCTTTGATGACATACTCCTCTCTCGTAATACCCGCTCCATATTGGACTTCCAAACATCCGCATGGCCACGGATGATAAGGACGTCCCTCTCCAAGCTTCGAATACGGTCACGTAGTAACGGCAACTGTGAATCCTCACTGGTTGTCAGACGGGAAACAGTCAAGGAAACTGGCAAAGTCACCGGAACAGCATCCGAAGGGCCCTAAGAGGTGCACAAATGACAACATATAAGGACAAAGCAACCAACAGCGGTACAAGGAGAGGCATATATTCACAAAAATAGACACTACGTGGTAGTCTCAAAAGTTATCTAGTACAAAACATTACATAAAGTGAAGAAAAAACAGCAGTTAATCTAAAAGGATAACTAAGCAACAGACGGGCCCTGCGGGTGCATTGCATCTAAAGCATCCCCAAGCTTCTCGACCAGCATCGCAGCCACCTTGTTTTGCGCAATGGCATAATTCGCCAGAAGAAAATTCAGGCGAGGGCCGTAGCACCTGCAGCGTGAAGCGAAGGCGGTGAAGGCTACCTCAGCGCCAGCCGCATTGACTGGCATCCTGGAGGTGGCTTGGTTCAGGTCTAGCTATGCGCCATTGCCAACACCATCGCTAGGCCAAGGGTAGCACCTGCACCTTTCTGGGTATTCTTATACTCTGCAGGTGCATCTCCCACCAAGGCATCCGCCAGGGAATTAACATCATCAAGGGCCACGCCTTTTGGGAAGATCTCCCGATAGAAGCGGCCAAGTACGCCTTTGGCCTTGGGAAAAGTATCTACGGTGGAGCTGCAACGGTCTTTGACTGCGCAAACTGCATCCACGAGATGATACCCGTGGTCCAGGACGAAGCGATCAAACGCAACGCCTGTGGCATCTGCAGATGCGTCAAATCAGGATCAGATCGCAACAAGGAAAACAACAAAAAGCTCGGATGAAGGAACTGATAAAAACGCCAAAAAACTCGAACGAACTACCAGACAATGCTTTCGCAGCAACCATCAGCTACTCCATCACCGCCTTCACCCGCAAGGCAGCGTCGGCCGCAAGTATCTCCCCGCGCTCGAGGACCTCCACAACGTCATTTGCTTTGATCTCTGCCTGGATTCGACTCTTGCCGAGTGAGTCTATCTTGCGGAGAGCCTTGTTGTTTTCATATACAAGAACCATAGGGCAAAAAGTCAAAAGACAAAGCTCCATAACATGCACCTGAAAAGCACAAAATAGCAAAGTGCATACCCTGGTGCTGTTGGAAGTTTTCCTCCAAGGAAAGATACTGCTGCCCGAGGCGCTGCAGGTCACGCAAGAAGGGCTATAGCAAGAAAACAACAGTCAGAGGAGTAAAGGGCTCGGGGGGTCACCCGCAGCAATCAAGTATACATGACCACCCAAAGACTCCGAAGGTGGAGCCTGTGTCTTCCAGGTAACAACCGCGTGAGACCTCGGCATGGAGGATCTCGACACGCCATCACCGGAGTTGGCCGCTGTATTTGGGGAGGGCGTCATAGCTTCGCCGCTCACCGCTTTCGACTCCACGACCATCTTTTTAGTTTCATCCTTCATGGATTCACCTCAAGAGGACCTCCTGGCATAGCCTAGCAGAGGAGTCATATAAGGCATCAAGCGGAACAAACTCAAGAAAGTCAAAAAACAAAAGAGGTGAGATACTTATGAAGGGATGTCAGCGAGGTTCAAGAACAACGCCGTTTTCTTCACCTTCTTGTCCTTTGGCTGAGGATCCACTGCTCGGATGGGCACCGCGGTAATGGGGGAGATGGCACCTCCACCCGCGGCATGCTGCTACAAGAAGGCGGGCCCCTTCGGCGTGGGTCGTGACGTGGCATCCGAACTTTCGATTCGGGCTCTCTTGCGAGAATTCCCGTCGCTAGGCTCAGGGGCTTCCTCCTGCGCTGGCGAGTGGGCATCAGGGACCATGGAATCCGACTCCACGTCCCCACCATCTGGCGCAACTTCAAATTCCACAGGAAGGGGAGACATCATATTCACCACCTTAAGTTCCTACGGAACACAACAAAGTACAATGAACTCAAACAAAAGAGCATTACAGATAAAGTATTCACATGTGGAACTTCGTTCTTCGTGTTGAAGGGGGCATTCGATGACTTTGCTGGAAACTCGTCGTCGTCCTTGAAGCACAGCAAGGGCAAAGAGCCCTGTCAAGGTCGGCTGAAGATAACTCCTCATATGACACTCCCGTCGGTTCGTTGGTGCCGGTACAGAAATATCGGGTACGCTCTCGCTTGGAGGGGCTTCACCCGACGCTTGCGAAAGGTCCGGATGATGTCGACGCCAGAGACCTCCTTGCCTCCCACCAATTGGAGATCATCCACTTGCTTGTACAGCTTCTCAACAACTTCAGTTTCACCCGCAAGAATTTCGTTTGACCACGAATGCTTCCAGGTGACCTATTTGCTAGCGTCGAAGGGGCCAACCCGTAATGTTGGCTGTCCAATTTGGAGTCACGGATGTAGAACCACTTGTTCCTCCATCCTTGGACAGATTCGCAAAGGTCGAAGGAGAAGTATTGCTGGTTGGGGCGGATGGATATTCTGCACCCGTGATACATCGTAAACGTATCTATAATTTTTGATGTTCCATGCTTGTTTAGTATCCACTTTGCTTTGCTTTGTCTACACTTTGAGGTATTTTTATACGTTTTCTGGGACTATCCTATTAACAAGATGCCATAGTGTCAGTTGCCTGTTTTCTGTTGTTTTTGGTTCCAGAAAAGCCAGAAAATGAATATTCTCGCAATGGATGGGACAAAAGCCAAAGTCAATATTTCACCGAGGGGAACACGGAGACAGAAGACGAGACAGAGGAGGGACACGAGGGGCCCACACCCCCTGGCCGCGTGGCTAGGCCTAGCCCGTGCATGGGGGTTGCGGCCGGCTCGGGCACCCCCTCGGTCTCCCCCTTCTCCTATAAGAAGCCCCCAATACCAAAACCCTAAGGACCCGAACAGATCTCCATGAAAAAGTCTATAGCTGCCGCCACCATCGTCCCTAGATCGCGGGGGATCTGAAGCTCTTCCTGGCACCCTGCCGGAGGGGAGAGATCATCTCGGAGGCCTTCTTCATCACCATGCCAGCCTCCGATATGATGCATGAGTAGTTCCACCTTGGACTATCGGTCCATATAGTAGCTAGATGGTTGGTTCTCCTCCTTTGTGCTACCATGTTTAGATCTTGTGAGCTCCATTCATGATCAAGATCATCTATTTGTAATCATCCATGTTGGGTTTGTGTGGATCCAATGGATATTGAGATTACTATGTCAGATTGGTTAATGGTTTTATCTTATTGATTCTATCATGTTTGTGTTGTTTGAGTCTTGCATGCTCTCCGTTTCTAGTAGCTATCTTGGCCAAGTAGATGCTAGTGACTCCAAGAGGGAGTATTTATGCTCGATAGTGGGTTCATTCCTCTATTGAATCTATGGAAGTGACAGAAATCTCTAAGGTTGTAGATGTGTTGTTGCTACTAGGGAGAAAACAACGATCTTTTGTTCATGGAATAATTGTATTGTTTACTTTACACAGTTTGCTTAAAGCAGTTATCCGTTGCTTGCAACTTAATACTTGAGGGGGTTCGGATGATAACCTGAAGGTGGATTACTAGTCATAGATGCAGTTGGATGGTGTTCTATGTATATTGTTGTAATTCCCCATCGAATCTCATAGGATCATGAATGTCTAGTATTGCATTGTTATGCCTTGCTCAGTCCTGTCAATTGCCCCGCCGTAATTTATTTACCTAGCATGTTATGTTGTTTATCTTAAGGAGAACACCTCTAGTGAACTGTGGACCCCATTCCAATCTTTACCATTGATACATCTTCCACTATTACTATTTACTTTCTGCAAGCCACCATTACCTTCCACACTATACGTTTAATCCTTTGTTTTTGCAAATCGGTGAGATTGACAACCTCACTATTCGTTGGGGCAAAGTCTTGAGTTTGTGTTGTGCAGGTTTCTAAGTTGCTAGCAACACCTTTGAGTCGTTTCCTTACTCCTACTGGTTCGATAACCTTGGTTTCATACTAAGGGAAGACTTACTGCTGTGCTCATCATACCTTCCTCCTGGGGTGTCCCAACAAAGCTCTACAGTGATCTGAGCCGCCATCAACGAGTTTTCTGGCGCTGTTGCCGAGGAGGCTAAGGACGGATTCACAAGGGAGTCCTTCACAATCTTTCTCTTTACTTTGTTTTTTTTTTGCTTAGTTTCTTTTGCCTTGTGTTGTTTTCTTCTTATTATCAAAAATTCCAAAAAAAATTAGTTTCGTTTGGTTGCTTTCTCTTATCAAAAACACACAAAAAATTAGTTCCTACTTTAGTTGCTACCATGTCTGGTGTGGTTCCACTCACTGTGTCACCTATGGAAAGGATCTTTACTTTCAAACAAGGAAGTGAAGAGAGTTTCAAAGAAGCCTGGTCTAGAATTTCTGATTTACAGGGAAAAAGTGAGCCTAAGATGAGTCTAGGCCTAGTTATTAGCAGTTTCTATCATGTTCTTGTTGTTTGTTATAGATATGCTTTGGATGTTGTAGCAAGGAGATATATTTTTCAATGTAATGAGAATGAAGCTTTGGATGCCATAAATAAGTTGATTACAATTTATAATATGCCTAGCAAGTATGATTCTTCCTTTATAAACATCTATGCTAGGTTGAACACTCTTGAGACCAGTACAGTTGCTTTGAAAGATTGCTATAACATGCTTAGAGAGCACCATGATTATGTTCCAATAAATTTTGAGCCTTCAAAATGGTTTCCTACAATAAAAGTTGCTATAAACAGTAAAACTTTTGGTGCTCGTTGTGATATCATGTCTGAATTTTATCTTATGCCTAAAGATATCTATGAGTCTTTGAATCTTTGGGGACTTTCTGAAGGAGGAGAAGAAATATATCTTACCACCCATTGGAATAGTTGAAGGTGTGTTTACAAAAATCTCACGGAAAGTGGTGTCCACTGACTATCTTGTTATTGAATGTGTAGGAAAAGGACAAATTACACTTGGAAGATCCCTACTAAAACACCTTGGAGCAATAATAGATGTGGGAAAAGGCATTATGCATTTTAATTCTCCAAAAAAAATCATATATTCCCTAAAGATAAGAAGAAAGGTAAGAAAGGTAGGAGCAAGAAATTTGATGTTAATGCTTCTTCATTTGAAAATACTTGATTCTTGCTTCTTGTGCCTAACTTAAAGGCGTTAAAGAAAAGTACTTCATGGGAGATAACCCAATAGTTTTCTTGAGTCTTGGAAGTTATTACTTTTGTAATAACCTCTCTTTATCCTTTTTGTTTGATTTTTGTGCCAAGAATATCCTCTAATGAGAGGGAACTAAGATTTGGGGAAGTGTTGTCCCGAAACTGATTTTTGTGCTCCACTATAAAAATTCTTGAAAACTCTCTGTATGTCGGATTGAGCTATAATTTTATGAATAAATCCTCCAGGTTAGTAGCTAACTTTCATAAGTTCAACACTTTTTGATTTGACCAACAGAAGGTCTTCGAAAAAATCGTTTTCTACCTGCTGGTCTGTTTTGACAGATTTCTGCATTATTTGCATTTGCTTCTTTATTGATTTCTTTTTGGGTTCTCTTTGGTAAATTGAGCTTTTTAAAGGAATTGCTACAGTAGGTTGTTTCTTTAGTGAAAGTTTTTATGTTTTGAAACTAAACCCAAAGGTCTATTATCTTTTGAATGCACTAATGTTGCTAATGAAGATTGTGTGAAGTTTTGTATGAAGGAAAATTTTCAGGTGTAAGGGAAGAATGATGTAATGAGATGAAGAATGGACAAATGATCAAGCTTGGGGATGCCACCCCGTGTTACCCAAGAAATATTCAAGAGTTACAAGCGTCAAAGTTGGGGATGCCCAAGGCATCCCCTTCTTCATCAATAAAAATCTCAGGTCTTTCTAGACACTTCGTTTTTATTGTTTCATGCATAGTTGTGTTGTTCTTGGATCGTCTTAGTTTTTGTTTTTGATTTTTGTTTGCTTAGTTTGCTTGAATAAAGTAGTTGGACCCCCGTTTTCTCTTTGTTGTTTCAAAGAAGTTGATTGGTGTTGGAAAGTAGTAGGAAGTTCTTGCTTTAGTAGTACAAGAAGGAGCTTGCTTTGACCGTGACTTAGACTTCATCATGTCATGCTAGATGTTGTTTTGACCTTATGCTTAGTGATTATTGTTGTAGCATGACTTATTTCAAACAATTAGGATTACTTAATGTGCCTTGATAGAATCATGTGTTGTTTTAGCATACAAAAGCATAATATTGTTGTATTCTCCTTTGATGCTTTGTTTGGGTTGACTTGGAACATGCTCACACCATGTTATGACTATGAAACAGTCACCATAGCCTTTATGATCATTTAGTTTTTGACTTGTGGTACCACTTTATGCTTTGATTAGTAATGTTTTGTCGCTCTCCATGATTATGACCATTATTGCTCTCTTAGTTGGTTGCTCCCAGTCTTTTGCTAGCCTCCACTTGTATTGAGTAAGTTCTACTCATGCATCCAACTGCCAAGAAACCAAGTTATTCCAAAGTATTCACTATAAATTCCTATGCATGGTGTGTTACACCATTCCAAGTATATTCTTGTTTTATTTACCTTCCAATTAAAAAGTCACTTTGTTATGTGAAAAATGAGTGATTAAAGCTCTCACAAACTTGATGGCACACTTTATTTTTATTGCCTCTAATAAACTTGAACCATTGTGTCATTTATGTTGTATATTCTTGCACTTATACGTTGGGATTAGCAGAACCGTGCTGTCACGGGGAACGCTTTCAACACCTATAAATATCTACCCAGTTGATATCATGCTCTTTTGTTTATGGATGTCGTCGGTGTGAAATGAAAGGGGAGCTTGTAAGTCCATGGAGTTATGTATGTGTGTTAGAGAAACGCCTGGGCCGCTAGCCTAAGCCATGCCTAATCATGGTGGAAACTTGTAGCATCACCATAATGAGCAATCTATGAAGCATTCTTCTTATAAAAAGGAGATATAGAAAAAAGAGATTGAGAAGAAAAAATGAGAAAAGAGGAAAGAGAGAAAAAAGTACCATTTTCCAATGTAAATAAGAAGATTGCTGAGATTCTCATTGTCTGCTTGTCTTGTCATTTTCTTATGGGATAGCTCCTGTATCATTGGGCAAGGGGTACCCCGTTGGTGGTTCTCTATGATACACATGTACTTACTATGACAAGAACTTACTGGTAACTAAAGTTGAGTAGCATGAGGAGCGGCCCTCGTACTCAAGGGACATGAGATTGCCAACTTATACTTTGTCAAGCATGTCCTCCATTTTTGTTCACTCTAACCTTAACCACTTCAAGATGCTTATGATAGGGTCAATGAGAGCTGAAAGCTAACAAGTACCATAATTTTTGGAAGCTATTTATGAGACTTGAAATCCCTGCTTCCCTTTGAAGGGCCTTTCTTCCACTATTAAATTGAGTCTCCGCCTTCTATACTTAGGCACCAATTAAGAGATCATAGTTGCCATTCTTAGTTCTATGTGCATTGTCCCAAAACTTATTGATTGATTCATATTGCTGTTATTGCTTTCTCTTGAACTATTTGTATCTAGTCACCTTATGAACTTTGAAGGTGTCCTATGCATTTATGTTTTGCTACTCTACGAGGGACAGGCTGAATGCCACTATGCCATGTTTTCTATATGTGGAACAAACAAACATATTTCAATGCATTGTTATTCATGAATCTTTGTTTGTATCCTTTCATGTTGCATGCATAGTTACTTTGTCTTATTGTTAGAACTTCATCTTTCATGCTCATGTTTAGAGTTCTTTGATCCCAACTTTCAATGCTTGCAAATGGTTTGATCTTGATTGTGATGGTGCATGTCACCACAAAAATTATTCTTTTTATCACTTACCTACTCGAGGACGAGCAGGAGTTAAGCTTGGGGATGCTTGATACGTCATAAACGTATCTATAATTTTTGATGTTCCATGCTTGTTTAGTATCCACTTTGCTTTGCTTTGTCTACACTTTGAGGTATTTTTATATGTTTTCTGGGACTAACCTATTAACAAGATGCCACAGTGCTAGTTGCTTGTTTTATGTTGTTTTTGGTTCTAGAAAAGCCAGAAAATGAATATTCTCGGAATTGGACGGGACAAAAGCCAAAGTCAATATTTCACCAAGGGGAACATAGAGCCATAAGACGAAACGGAGGAGGGCCATGAGAGGCCCACACCCCCTGGCCGTGCGGCCAGACCTGGCCCGCGCCTAGGGGGTGCGGTCGCCTTGGGCGCCCCCTCGGTCTCCCCCTTCGCCTATAAGAAGCCCCCGATACCAAAACCCTAAGGACCTAATCAGATCTCCATGAAAAAGTCTGTAGCCACCGCCAACATCGTCCCTAGATTGGGGGGGTCTGAAGCTCTTCCCGGCACCCTGTCGGAGGGGAGAGATCATCCTGGAGGCCTTCTTCATCACCATGCCAGCCTCCGGTATGATGCGTGAGCAGTTCCACCTTGGACTATGGGTCCATACAGTTGCTATATGGTTGTTTCTCCTCCTTAGTGCTACCATGTTTAGATCTTGTGAGCTCCGTTCATGATCAAGATCATCTATTTGTAATCATGCATGTTGTGTTTGCGGGGATCCGATGGATATTGAGATTACTATGTCAGATTGGTTAATGGTTTTATCTTATTGATTCTATCATGTCTGTGTTGTTTGAGATCTTGCATGCTCTCCGTTTCTAGTAGCTATCTTGGCCAAATATATGCTAGTGACTCCAAGAGGGAGTATTTATGCTCGATAGTGGGTTCATGCCTCTATTGAATCTGGGGAAGTGACAGAAATCTCTAAGGTTGTAGATGTGTTGTTGCTACTAGAGAGAAAACAATGATATTTTGTTCATGGAACAATTGTATTGTTTACTTTACACACTTTGCTTAAAGCAGTTATCCATTGCTTGCAACTTAATACTGGAGGGGGTTCGGATGATAACTGAAGGTGGAATACTAGTCATAGATGCAGTTGTATGGTGGTCTATGTATATTGTTGTAATTCCCAATCGAATCTTCTAGTATTGCATTGTTATGCCTTGCTCAGTCCTGTGAATTGCCCCGCTGTAATTTGTTTACCCAGCATGTTATGTTGTTTATCTTAAGGAGAACACATCTAGTGAACTGTGGACCCCAGTCCAATGTTTACCATTGATACATCTTCCACTATTACTATTTACTTTCTGCAAGCCACCATTAACTTCCACACTATACGTTTAATCCTTTGTTTTCAGCAAACCGGTGAGATTGACAAGGTCACTATTCGTTAGGGCAAAGTCTTGATTTTGTGTTGTGTAGGTTTCCAAGTTGCTAGCAACACCTTTGAGTCGTTTCCTACCTCCTACTGGTTCGATAACCTTGGTTTCATACTGAGGGAAGACTTATCGATGTGCTCATCATACCTTCCTCTTGGGGTTTCCCAACAAAGCTCTATAGTGATCTGAGCCGCCATCAACCCGCCAAGATCATACAGCACACCTCCGTGGCCAGACTGCTTCTTCAAGGAATATAGCTTCTTGAAGAGGCCAAAGTGTGTCTCGATTCCAAGCCATCACTCACACAGCGTGATGAAGCACGCGATGCGCAAAAGAGAGTTGGGCAATAACTGGTGAAGTTGAAGCCCATAGAGAAAAAGGAGCCCATGAAGAAATTCATGGGCTGTAAGCGAAAGACCACGGATAACAAAAGCGTAGAACATTACCCGAAAGCCTTCGGGTGGATCCGGGATTACCTTCGACTTGGGGAGTATGGCATCGCCTTTCTCCCACGGAATCAGATGTGCTTCGTGCAGGTGAAGCAAATATACTTCCCTCATCATCGACCGCCGCCATCCACCATTGGTGACGTGACCGGCGCTGGTGGTCTTCTTGGAAGCACTGGCGGCGGTAGAAGCTTTCTTCGGCTTGCCCATATTTATGGCACGGCGAGCTGCATGATGAGCACGAAGGAACGAGCATGGAAATATGCGAATAATGTCCAACATAGGAGCAAGCATGAACTTTGTAAATGGTGGAGACAGAATTGGCAAAGGCAGTGCGAATGGCGAAGTGGAGAATTACCATAGCACCTAGCAATATAAAAGGGTTGAAGACAACGACGCAGAACCATCGATTTGCTAAACCTAACACGTGTCAGCCATCACATTGTACACGTGGTGGGCACCGCCCCGAACCGTCACGAGCACGCCGTCTACTGTGCGCAGAAATCTAGGCGACGCAGTAACTTTCGCGTGACTAGTCAAATCCCAGTCAGAAAGTGGGACCCACGATCGTCTCGTCCCATCATATCTGCTGCCGTAGACGGTTGAGCTCACCAGGCGTCAGCAATGATGTCAACAAAAGCAAGGGACAACAATGGCTCTAATCTTTCTTCTCAAGACAAAAGTACTTACTCGAGTCTGCGACTCAACCAACTACTCGGGGGGCTACTCCTATCAGGAGCGCTGGTCACGCAAATGAAAATTTGGTAGGTTCCCTATGTCAATCGAAGAAATTCACAAAGCTTCGAGTCCTCCTTCAAGTCTGCGACTCCATTACGGACAAGGGTCTACTCCTATAGGGAGCGCTGATAGCGCATTTGAAAATATTGGTCATCCGAAGCAATTCCAGATTATTGTATCACATGAATAATAACTATAAGTCTCTGCTCAAGTCTACGACTTGAACAGACACTCGGGGGCTACTCCCATAGGGAGCTCTGGTCACGCACCCTATGAATCAACTGATCAAGATCCTTCAGATCCTTCATGATTACAGTAAAAACATAACTTACAATTGGCAGCTCTGCCCAAAATAATGCTAAGAGAGATATTGGTGTGTTTGGTTTATGCCCTAGATTGCCACACCAAATTTTTGGCTAGCCAGAATTTTGGTTGAGCCTTTGCTTGCCCACAAGTTGGCCAACATTGGCTAAAAAAATTGAACTAGAGTTGGTAAGGGAGAATTGGCATGCCAAAAAGTTGGGAACAATCCAAACAAGAGCCAACCTTTTTGTCATGACAAAAATATTGGTAGGGTATACTTTGGCAACAATCCAAACACACCCAACGTATCCTTGGTCACCCAAAACGCCTCTGCATCGATAAACTATCGGATGCTATGTCCATGATGCAAAGATAGGACCTACAGATACAATTTGATGTAATATTTAGTATCAGCAGACACGATGAAAAATCCTGACGGTCGCGTTGGGTACATGACTTAAAAACACTAGAATTCGACTCCTGTAAGACCTCCACGGCCTGAGTCAAATTACGCCAGCAACTTACCGGTTTAGAGTCCAGGGACTCGAGTCTGAGTAGATAGCGTTGTTTTTTCCAAAGGCAGTTAACTGGCCCTGATCCGTCGGGAGAGTCAGGCACGCGTATCAACAATACCTATGAACCAACACATTGACCCGAAACCTGTTCGGATGAAAGGCACTCGAAAAACTTAAGAGTCTCTAGTAGAATCTACAATTCGACTGGACACTCAGGGGCTACTAACATGGGTATGCCCTATGGGTACCCGATATTAGCCTACTGATCCGGCCTGGAAGAAGCCCATGCGATTATCCACTCCTAATGACGAAGCCCAGGAAGGATTCGGGTGATCTAGGTCCATGAAGGATGCGACTCCTTGGATAACATGACTAGCTTTAGATAGAAATTCAAAGGGTAAAACCCAAATCTATAACCGACTTGACCTATCCCAAGACCTGGCCTCCCCATATAAAGGCCAGGAGGACACAGCGAGGAGGATCTCACCTCATAACCTAGCACACAACTCACCAGATCTCATCTGCGCACCCGTGTAACTTTCGACATCGCCATTAACAAAGAGAAGACAAGCAGGAGTAGGGTTTTTCCTCCAGGGTTCTAAACCTGGATAAACCTTGTTTCCCTGTGTTGCAAGTCTCTTAGCCGTTCCGTGATCTCGAGGTCCCCTCCTTATCCAAAACCCAAGTCCATAACAATGGGCATTGATGAGTCAAACCCTCGTCACTTACCCTTTACTATATTAAGTAATCCATCTACCTTTCTAGTAAGCTCTTTATTATTTACCCTGGTGATTGAATTCACCCTTTTTGAGGTTCTTTCCACATGCCATTGAGCATGGTTATTTTGCATATCATCAACTAATTTCTTTGCAACACTCACCTGCTTTCTCATGATTGTTCCTCCTGCTATAGTATCTAGCATAGACTTAGAAATTGGGTTAAGGCTATTATAAAATAAATGCAATATAAGACACTCTTCCATCCCATGACTAAGAAAATTCATTATGGCTTCTTTCATTCTTTCCCATGCAAGTGCTAGAGGCTCGTGGTCTTCTTGTCTAAAACTTATAATATTAGATCTTAGTTGCATAGTTTTAGTTGCGGGAAAGAATTTAGTGATAAAGAGATTAGTACGTTCCTCCCAAGATGTGATAATGCCCTTCGATAGAGCTAGCAACCAGTCCTTAGTCTTTTCTCTAAGAGAGAAAGAAAATAATCGTAATTCAACAGTATTTGGATCAACATCCTTAATACGCATCATGTTGCAAATTTCAGTAAATGTATTTAAGTGCAAACCTAAATCTTCAGAAGATGAGCTTCCAAATTGGTTCTACTGAACCAAACTCAAAAGGTTAGGCTTTAGCTTCCACATCAATAGTGTGCTGAGTAATAGGTGCGCAAATAAAATCATTAGTGGGAGTAGCATACTTCCCAAGTTTATTTTGAACCATCGCTATTTTCTTTTTGGTATTTTTAAAGTAAGACAAACAAATAAACAAGTAACTAATTTTTTTAATTTTTCAAATAGATAACAAGAAAGTAAACTATTAACAAGAAATAAACTACAAACAAAAATTAAAACGAAAAACAAAGTCTTTAGTGACCTCACCAGGATAGCGAACTGCTTCCCTAGCAATTTCGCCACAAAAAGGGTTGATACCTTCGATCTAGATTACGTATGTTATATAGTAGCTTTTACCCTAGTAGACCTAGGTTTAATCAAACCTTGGTAAACAACGCTAATAGGAATGAAAATAAGGACACGTCTACAAGACTTTGTTTTTTGTTTTACCTTTATTTACCGGATCAATCTAGTTTACTTTATATTGTGGGTTGAATCAATGGATGGAGATAGGCCACGGTTGAAGATCCACCTGCAGTTGCACATCATATGTAATAAAAGATAATAATAAGCATAGGCATGTGTAAGGTTCCAATAGAGATAATCTTTTATGGACAACACATCCTAATATACTAGAGCCCCTGAGAGGCCACAAGCATAGCAATAGTCTTTTGATCCAACCGAGTGTACCGCGAAGCACCGGGCTATAAATGATTATTAAGTGTAAAACACAAATCAAAGCATTAAATGGTGATGTTGTTGTGATCCCGAATGGGTTGCTAAGCGAAGATTGTACTACCCTTTCTATCACCGGGGTTCCTATGAGATCGCTGCTAGCCAAGTATCTCACCTCAACCCTTGATTGATCTCGGGAGTCTTGAGTACCTACAAGTCCAAAGATCGAGGCAAGATACAAAGAAACAAATGATACAAATCCCTCTTATAAATCAATACACAATTCTCCATAGATTAGATGCACATAAACGCTACGAGGTTTCTCCCCAACCCACAGCCCGTGAGGACTACTCACTCATAATAATAAGATCAAGATAGAAAACATTGTCCAATACTTAGATTGAAATTAAATATTGTTACAATGGTCGCTGAATCACAAGGATATCTCAAGTACAAAGTAATGGCTATGGCTAATGGAGAGGATGGGGAATGAAAGGTATTAACTATAGTGTGGATCTTCTTTGGTGTTGTTGTGATGCAATCTAAGAATGAAGGCCCTCTGCACGGCGGCTGAGACCTCAAAATATATAGGTGTCTTCACGATATTTGTAGGGTTTGACGAGACGAAGCCTCCTCCACCCCGTACGGTTGGGCGGTACGGGCGTGACACGCCCGTACCAGTGATCATTATGATGGCTGGCGCCTGGTATTAGCTCCAGGAATAATTGGTCGTCAATACTTTCTCAAAATCATCATTTATGACTCCAGATTTCACAATAAAAGTATGATTTTCTGCACAACATAAATCAAAGGAAGGTTTTGCATATCTTTACAATAATTAGTCATTAGTGGCAAATCAAGAGAGAATAATATCAATTGATTGACGAAAAACAATGTTTAAACACGAAGAAAGATGATGATTTTTGAAGCCATCATGGACCAAATATGGGAAGTTAGTCTTTAGGGAGGATTTTTGTCCTCTAAGTTTTCTCCTTTGGTTAGAGATGCTCTAATGGTAGACCTTCATTGACCGCATGTAACTCTGATATAGCATCTATGCATGAGAAAAGTTGCTGACACAACGACATAATTATGTCTCATGTATAGTTTCCAACAATCATGCCAACACCTACCACCCCTTCTGCATTGAAGGAACCATCAATATTAAATTTACCTAGCCTTCTACAGGCGGTGTCCAAGGAGAGTCTGGTGCAGCATGATGCATCTCTGCCGAATGGAAACTCCTATCATCTGGATTCATAGTAAACTTCATTTTACTTATATCATCAACAGTGTGATACTTAATTAATTGAAAGGATTTCATGTAGCTCAACAAAACCGACCGGATACTTCCAAGGGAGGAGGTTGTTTCTCAAGCACAAGATCATTACGTATATGTCAAGCCCGCTAGAGAAATCATCAAAATTTTGCAAATTGTTTCTCTGGTAGATCGCTGATCAAAGACGGTAAACATTTTGTACCTATGTTGGCCACATTGTTATGTCATGCATGTTCCAACCCTTGCACATAGTATTCTATAACATCTTAGACATGGTACACTTGATACGTGGAGGATAATTATCCTTGGTTTCCACCTAGATATACTGGACATTTTCTCTAATCTCTAAATTTCGCTTGAATTTATTTTTCCAGGTTAAGAGAGAATTGATAGCTAGCCGCCAAGACAATTGTTGTACCTTGGGAGGTGCATTTGATTTCCAAATAATGTCTCAACATTGTGCATGTCATATGGGACAAAACTAGAAGAGACTCATGACGACCTCCGTATCTCATCCATAGTCTAAATCGTCGGTAGATTTAACCGTGAACCGTCCTTCTACAAATTGTGGTGATGGTTTTATTTAAAATTTTCAGCTACTACTACTGGTATGAAAATACTGATTTAACGTATTAGTTCTCCATTATCCATGTTGGCCTATGAGCTCAGAAACAAACCAAAGCCTACATATCCTTTTTGCTGATATTGGTTTATACGAAGTAGCTGGAATCCACGGATCCCTCCAGATATGAATGCTCTGTACATTCCCCACCCACAAGATTAGCTTTTTCTTCAATAATTTCAATTCATAAGATATTGATTGCCATGTCGACGATGCATTCCCACAAAATACCATATTCTCTCGTAGTCTAGTTTATCATTCGGATAGAAATCCAGGCACATGGCTTAATAAGATTAATAGGATACTCATACCAACAAGTTGCAACTTCTTTTCTAGAAGCTCATCCAAAAAGAACTCTGATGTTAAGTGTGCTTGGCCCAGAGCAATTTGAGGATGGGTGGGTGGCCGGTAAGTGGGTACCGGGTGCACATGAGTGAGGAAAAAGTGTGTAGAAAAGACTAGTGATGGTATATAGGGCCAGTCTAGAGATCCTATTATGCTATCAGGAGTGACACCCTCGGGGCCAAGAGGGAATAGGGTGCTATAAGTGGTATCAGAACCGACCCTCGTGGTTACAAGGTGTGCAGGTCAGTGGAGGGACATGTGGAGCATGGCGTGTGTGGCCCGGAGTGGACACGGCATGGCACATGTGCCAGCACTGAACATATAGATGTGTGCCAAGAGGGAATGTTCCTGGGGTGTGCTTGATCGATGAGGGCATCAATCTTCTAAAGGGTGGGTGTATGTGAGATCCAAGTACATGGCTTAATAGGAATGATAGGATACTCATACCAATAAGTTGTAACTTCTTTTTTGGAAGCTCATCCAAAAAGAACTCTGATGTTAAGTGTTCTTGGCCCAAAGCAATTTGAGGATGGGTGACCAACCGGGAAGTGCGTAGCGCGTGCATATGAGTGAGGACAAAGTACGCAAAAAAGACTAGTGATGATCTATGGGGCCAGTCTAGATATCCTACTAAGCTACCAAGAGTGACACCCCCTGGGCCAAGAAGGAACGGGGTGCTACAATTTATCCTTTAAGACTCTAGCACATAAGCTTCCAAGCTTAACACTCGATCTTCAGGTCCGTCGGGAAAGCAACGCTTGGTTGAACATAGAAAGTTACAGAATCCAAGACCTACTTGCTCATTCGGTTTTGTAACTTATCCCAAGCACTCCAATGTGTTTCCCTCTTCCCATCTTTGGTACCCCAATAGAAATTCCTTACCAATTTTTTCACGTCATCACATCCCGAAAATGACAGCTTAAAGACACCCATTATATAAGTCGGCAAATCTTGTACTACGGCTTTGATAAACACTTCCATTCCAGCCTGATTAAGATGACTGTTGCCCCATAATAGAAGAAGTTTAGTCAATTGTGCTTGGAGATTCTGAATCTTCCCACTTGACATCTGACCATCAGGAGTTAGAAGACCAAGTACTACTCAAAAATCAATGTAGTAACTCCAAGGGCATCATGAATCTCCTCATGTACATTACTCATGCAAGCATCACCAAACAGTATGAATACTTGGCAGGGTTTATGAGTTGGCTGGTACAAGAAGCATAAATATCAAGAGCTTGTTTGATACATTCACCTATTTCTCTTGAAGCTTTGAGAAATAGCAACATATCATGAGCGAATGAAAGATGTGAGATGTTAGGAGCATGCCAACACACTTCAATTGGGGAGATCATATTTCCAACAATCCCTTTACTCAAAAGGGCAGATAATCCGTCAGCAACAAAAAGGAATAAAAACAGAGATAATGTGTCACCTTGTTGAAGCCCACTCGATGGTGCAAACGAATACAAAGAGGGTCCGGCTAAATTTTACAGAATACCTCACCGATGCCACAAATGTCATTATCCAGTAGACAAATTGATGGGAGAAACCTAGCTTTTGCATCACCTGCTTCAAGAGCCACAAATCTACCTGATCATATGCCTTTGACAAATCCAACTTATATGCACACATGCTTTTTGCAGGATCATTTTCCTGCTTAATGTGATGGATGCACTCAAAAGCAAGAAGAGCATTATATGTAATCATTCTACCAAGCACATATGCACTTTGAGATTTTTTTTGGAAATGGGCGCATATATTAACAAAAATGTTTAATGTTTATACCCGGCCTCTGCATAACTAAGATGCACACATCCATACGAACGACAGAGCTAGGGAATAAAAAGTAGACAAGCATTACAAAAAGGCACTATCAAAATAATTGTCTTCAATCTAAGGTAGATCAATCCTCAAATCACACGGCCATCCATGTCGGGAGAAAATATCCCTCACCGTGTCCTCCAATCGCATACATCCCTCCACAAATAAGTCGCGAAAATCCATGTGTTGGAGAATAGTTCATGATCGAAGGATCGCCGTGGCTCGATAAATAAACTGCAGAGGAGAAGACACAATGTTATTAAAAATCTTGTCATTTCTACAAAGCCATAGCGACCATATAATGGCAAGCGCTCCCACCCTAACAAAGTTTTGTACTTATCAACAATTATATGCAACCAATTACCAAAAACATTGGTTACTGTATGTGGAGGAGATAAACCATAAGCTATTTGGATGAATAACAATATAGAGCGAGCAAATTTGCAATGGAAAAATAAATGACTAATTGTCTCATCGTGATGACAAAAAACGCATTGTGTACTTCCATGAAAATTCCTCTTTGCAAGATTATCTTTTATTATATTACACATTTACGCAGATATGATGCAAATATCTTTGTCTTAAGGGGTAATTTCATTTTCCAAATCTTACTATTATCATCGACCGGGATATCAGGTTGAACCAAAGCTCTATATAGTGAGCCAATAGAAAATTTACCACTTTCTAGTAATTTCCATTTGAACACGTCAACACCGTCCGACAATTGTATCATGGATAATCGTAATAGTAGATTGTTCCAAGATACCAATCGAGGACCAATGCGACTTCTTCTGAAAGACACATTAGGAGGATTGTCTTCCATCACTATGGAAATTGTATCCCTTTTGTGTCTAACAATCAAATGCAGAGCTGGATATTGTTCACAAAGAGTAGTTTAGCCAAGTCACTTATATTCCCAAAACCTAATCTGTGATCCATCCTTAATCTCGAAAGCACCAAAACTAAAGAAATGTTTTTTGGTGGCCATAAGACCTGCCCAAAAATATGAATCATCGGGTTTCTAAACCACTTGAGACACAGCTTTGGACCCCACATATTTCCTCCATAACATGGTTTGCCAAACACCATCTTCAGTAAGTAGTTTAAAAATCCATTTGCCTAGAAGCGCGGTGTTTTTGACTTGCAAATCGTGTATGAACAGTCCACCATACTCCTTCGGGTAGAAAACCACATTCCATCTGGCCAATCGATACTTCTTTTTCTCACTATCCCCTTGCCAAAAGAATCTTAAGAGGAAAAATCCACTTTGTTCAAGAAACCTTTTGGTAATTGGAAAAATGAGATCATATACAGTACCATGTTAGTAAGTACTAAATTTATGAGTACTCATCTTCCACTAAGGGATAACAATTGCCTTTCCAACTATTAAGACGTTTTTGTAGTCTTTCCTCAACAAGTTTCCATTCAGCTATTGTGAGACGCCGATAATGAATCGGTATTCCCAAATAGTTGATTGGAAATTGCCCCTGACCATAGTCGAAAATTTCAGCATATAGGTGGGCCTCTTTTTGGGCCTCGCCAAAACAATACAAATCACTCTTATGGAAGTTAATTTTAAGTCCAGATAGCTACTCGAATTCTAATAAAATTAATTTTAGATTCTCAGCCTTCTTCAGATCATGTTCCATAAAAAGGATTGTGTCATCAGTGTATTGAAGAATAGAGAGTCCACCATCAATAAGATGTGGAACTAATCCTTCAATTTGACCATCAGCCTTTGCTCTCTCAATAAGCATAGCCAACATATCAGCCATTATATTAAATAGTAAAGGTGATAATGGATCTCCTTTTCTTAGTTATTTCTTGGTCTAAAAGTATTTGCCAGTATCTTCATTTACTTTAATGGCAACACTACCCCCAGACACAAACGACTAAATAAGAGCGCGCTACTCCTCAGAAAAACCTTTCATATAGAGTGTTTGTTGGAGGAAAGACCAATTAACTTTGTCGTATGCCTTCTCAAAGTCAATCTTGAACAGTACACCATTTAATTTTTTTGAGTATAGTTCATGGATTGTTTCATGCAGAATTACAACACCATCTAGGATATTTCTTCCTTGCATGAACGCATTTTGAGACGGAATAACAACATGGTCAACAACTGAGGTTAGTCTAATCGTGGCAACTTTAGTAAAAATCTTAAAGCTAACATTAAGCAAGCAGATCAGGCGATACTGTTGTATACGTTTTGCATTGTTAACCTTAGGAAGTAAAATTATATTGCCAAAGTTTAGTCTAAAGAGATCCAACTGACCGACTTGTAAGAACCCAAACAAATTCATCAGGTCCTCCTTAATAACGTCCCAGAATTTTTGGTAAAATTCCGCTGGGAAGCCAACAGGTCCTCCTTAATAACGTCCCATTTGAAAAACAGCTTTCTTAACCTCGTCCTCGGTATATGAAGCAGTTAGAAAGATGTTTTCTTCATCAGAAACCTGAGGAATATCGGTCGTTTGTGACTCATCGAGAGAGAATGAATTTTCCACTGGAGCCCCAAACAAGGATTTATAATAAGCTGTAATATGACTTCAGTTGTTCCTGTCCCTCAATCATACCTTCATCCTGGATCAGAGAGTGAATAAGTTTCTTCTTATGCTTGCCATTGGCAACAACATGGAAGTACCTTGTATTCGTATCTCCTTCTAGAATGAATTTTGCTTTAGAGCGTTGGTACCATTTGAGTTCCTCTTCGCGCAGGAGTCGGGCTATCTCTGCATTCAATTGGCTTTTAAGCTCAATTTCTTGTGTAGTTAACGGCCTGACCTCCGCGGAAGCCTCTAAGTCATCAATTATAGATGTTAGGCGTATTTTTTTATTTTTAGGATTCCAGCTGTGTGCCTGTCCCAGCCACGAAGGAACTTGCGTAAAGCACACATTTTGTTATTCCATCGTAGGATAGGCGTTTGGCCACCTCCCGATTTCTCCCAAATAGCATTAACCATCTCGTAGAAACCATAACGGATCATCCATCTGAGTTCAATTTAAACTCATTCATAGACTTCCATGGCGGTGATCCAAAAGATAAAAGTAAAGGAGCATGATCCGACAAAGCCTCAATACGCTCTAGAGTATGAATAGTTACCATAGGGAACTCATGTTCTCAGTCGGTATCCATAAGCATTCTATCTAGTTTTTTGTATGTTGGCTCCGGAAGAACATTAGCCTAGGTAAATTTCCTTCCTAACATTGTAACCTCTCTTAAGTCCAGACTGTCTATAACAGCATTGAACAAAAAAGGCCAATGTTCATCAAACCGACCCCGACTTTTCTCGTGAGGGAATCTAAGCAAATTAAAATCCCCTCCTATAAGAATAGGGTATGGATTGTCCTTTGCCAGATTCACTAGCTCACGTAAAAAGTGAGCTTTATAAACATCCTGGGCGGCCCCATAAACGGCGACTAAAGACCATGTGAAATTGTCAGCATTGTTATATATATGGAGTTTTATAAAAAAATCTCCCACCGAACTAGCTAAAACTTCCATAGTCTCATCTCAAACGCCTAACAGGATCCCCCCAGATCGACCACGCGGCGGACGTGATATCCACGTAAATTCCACTCCACCAGAAAGGTGATTGAGTAGGGCTTGTGAAATATCTCGTCTACCAGTCTCAAGATACCTAGAAAATCCAACTTATGGTCTCTCACACAATAAACAAAGAGTAAATGTTTAGCCAAGTCCCGAAGACCTCTGCTATTTGAAAACATTCCATTCATTGAGAAACTATAGGAATTTGGATACACGGGATCTCTTGCACGACCGCTGGCTCTTTGATTTCCGACCAGAAGCTTTTAACTCATACATAGAGGCAAGCCCAGTCTCATCAAAGTCCAGTTCCGACACTTCACCAACTAAGTGAGAAAGGAGTTGACGATCTATTGTGGCATGCAACTCCTCCTCCTCGGTTAATGAAGCATTAGGAACAACATCGACCTTAGGAGTAACCGTTAGATGGTCAACCTCCATGTGTCGCAAAACATTAGAAGAAAAAAGAACATCCTGTACAGAACTACCCAAACTAATGCCGACATTGGCTAGTTTAGAATAAATAATAATAGTAGAAAAAGACAAAAAGGATTTCAAAAAACTCAATATACCTGGCGAATCTAAGTTCTTCTCAGCCTTACGACGCATGGCCTTGACCATGGAATCCTCATCAGTAGCTGACGCCCCCGAGGAATCGACGCCATGGCGCGAGCTCCGCCTGAAGGGAGTACCACTCCCCTGCGCAGCAACGGGTGTAGCAATACTAGGAGAAGAAACCCGCGTTGGAGACAAAGGCAGCCCTGACCCCTCCTGGGTCCGGCCACCCCCGTCGTCCAACAAGGTCTCATGGTCCTCCAAGGGAGGCCACCCGTCCTGATGCAGCTCCAGGTCCTCCCTGACCAGAGCCACTTGGTCCTCCCTGACCAAAGCCACGCTGCCATCCACATCGTCGCGGTCGGCCAACACGTCCTAGGCCAGTCCCACAAGAACATCGTCCACGACCTGATCACGAACGGTGCGGTCAGCCAACCCCTCCTAGGTCAGCTTCTGCGAGCACTCAGAAAGAACGACCTCCTCAAGCACCGGTCGAGTACCATCAACAATAATGGATCTACCCATAACATGCGTCCTGGACCTAGCCGGCGAAGCTGAGTGAGTCCGCTGAACAGCCACAGAAGAAGAGAGAAGAGCCTCCTGTAGCTGAGCTGGAGAAACACTAGTCGTCGAAGAAGAACCACTTCCACGAAGAGAGGAATCCACAGGAAGTGCAGCCAGAAGTTCTCGTCCCCGGGGAGTAACCGGATTAGCATTAAAATGAGTGACAGCAATCACCCTTTGCACCCCCTGACTAGAAGATGAAGGCGCCGAGGTATCCTGTAGAGGCGTGACCGAGGAAGAACAAGAACCCGCCACCTGAGTGGCAGTAGCTGTATCAGAAATATCCATAGCATCTTCCATAGGCTTTCCAATGGCATCATCATATGCGTCATCATCTCCTTTTCTCCACAAGTAAGGAACAAACTCTGGTTCCGGAATATAACTCTCGGTCTCAATCTGGAAACGAAACACATAGACCTTATGCTTGACCACGGCATCAGACACAATATAGTGACCCAAAGAATCATGCTGCTTCAGAAAGACCTTAGTATCAAACATTTCCACAAGAATACGAACTACCCCCGCTTCCGCAGACTGAACAAATCCACATCTAGAGTGTTTCCCATGAGACCTCCAACAGCCCACAGTCCCTGGAAAGAGCGCAAAATATGAGGTACCCCCTCAACATGAAGCCAAATCTGCTGTATCTCAAACTTATGCGGCACTTCCTTTGTCCTATAAACAGATAAAGTAAGCTGAGAGGTACAAAGTGGTACTGACATTTGTATCCCATCAACCCTGTTGTAACACCCTCGGATCGGCCCTATACAAGTTTTAGCGATTCCCGCCAAAACCCGCATAGAAACGATTTAAAGGTGCCCACCAGGCACTTTCGTGCGGGTGGAAGACGAAGTAATACCATTACACAATAGTCCACGATAGAACGCATAGAACAGATATATACAACAATGAATCAAAGAGTCAATAATACAGATATACAATACAAAGATCCAGATCACATTGAAAAAGATACAGCGTCCAAGTACGGACAAGATGCAAATTGAGCTAAGAGCCCTGAAGAATAACCAATGGTATCCATAACCCTACCCAGGCCAAGCCGGAAGGGTAACCCTGCTAACGACGTCGATCTCAAACCTGCTTAAACAAAAGGGGTGCCGACAAAGGGCAAAGTAAAAAGAGAGCGTCAATACTGAGGCCAGTACACGGCGAGACTAGAATTCAGCGGTCCTCGAGTACATAGGTATGGTGGACTGAAGCGACAGTGCAGCATGCACTAAATAACCTATAGAGACTCAATACAACTGGCGGCTATCAGATAGGGATAAGAAAGACCTATTCGGATCCAACCTGATACTAACACCAAACAAACCCATCCTGGCATTTCCCCCCTCGAGACCAAACGAGTAAGATGACCGAGGAACTCACACAGTTGGCAGTTTTATTCATTCCATTATAGTTTCAGCACTTACTAGTCAGATATAGATATCCTGAGTCATCCTGATATAATAGGCAGTGGACACTTTTAGTTAACCATTCCGTTGTAGTTGCGACACTTCCTAATCAGATACAAAATAGCATGAAATATCCCAAACCCAGTAGTTGTGGGTACTTTTATTTAGCCATTCCGTTGTAGTGAAGTTGTTTACTAGTCATTATAAAGTCAAATTTTTAGCACTACTTTAGTTATAGTTGTCTATGATCGAGATACTGTGCTCCAAGTCATCCATAACCGCGGACACGACTTTCAGAAAGTTTTACCCTGCAGGGGGCACAAATAGCAACACATGCACGATCAACCTCGGAAAAAACAAATGAAAACCCAACGAGGCATCACGACAAAGAAATTGCAAGATTCATCAAATATTTCAGAGGGCCACCCCACCAAGCTACCCGCTACGAAGTTGGCCGGCTCTGAGACGGATCCAGAAGTTTGTGACGACGGCTACAAATGACTGGGAACCCGAAAGTGTGACTGGGCTTGTCGATTCCGCGAAAACATGGCACGGGGTTCCAAAATAGTACAAGCGCTCCACACGCAATAGTAATAAAGAAGTAAATCATGGCATAATCATGGCATAAGTACATGATAGTAATAAAGCCCCAAACTACTTTGTGGCCCCAAGAAATAGGATATGACACAAGCTCATGCTAAGGGGATTCATGGGCCCACATGCGGATAGTGCGAATATTCAAGGAACAGGTATCAAGTACTCGGGTTCCTACGGGACACAAGTGGACGGTTAAAAACCAAATAACATATATTGCCCACCTGTGTCTCTGCATTATTTACCTACTTTCAATTTTAGTTATTAAACGGTAATTAAATTCATGATCATCTCCAACATTAAGCATATGGCGACGTTCCAACAACTGTGGTACGTGACGGAATCGAAACAATACCTGAGCTAGCAACTGCGACTCGCAAGGCCAACTATCTACCAAACAATAGGTAATAGGAGGTGTCCAAGGCAATATATGGCTGCAAGGGATATCTCGGGTACGACAACTAGAGCATCGTAACACATATAGCAATAGATCAACAGGAGGGAATAAATACTATAAAAGTAAGATAGGTAGAAAGGGGAAGAATGCTCGCCTGAAAACATTGCCTAAGTTTCATCCGTAGATCGGGTCGACATTCGCATCAACTCGACGTCCTTATCCGTGAAAAGGCAAAACACTAGAAGAAACACCGGATGCACTATTTAATACTACGACAGAAGATCGGCATGATGCATGGCATGGCAAAGGTGCGATGCAATTAGGCAATATTAAACGAAACCGGGGTCCCGACAATTAATTAATAGGATCATGTTATTTAGATACCCCGCAATTTAAATGTTGTCTTATCAAGCAAAAATATGTATCGGATCGATGTACAAATTTAAATAGGGCTAATATAAGACAAGATTTGCCCGCATATGGCCTCCATATTCAATTATGAGGTGAATCGACATAAATCCCCAAACCACAGTATGTATGCAAACATGTTCAATTTAATATGCAACAAATAGATGTCATATATATTATAAAAATAGGAGAGTTCTCGGAAAAAAGTGTCACACATTTAGGGTCTAAGATTTTGGTCTCCAAGGGTTCGGGTTCAGGGATCGGTCTTCGGGGTCTCGGCGTCTTTGGTCCCGTGAAGAAGTCGTTGACGCTCCGGGCTCCAGTCTGTGAATTCCAGGACAGAGGCCTTCAAGTTCTATGATGAGGTTCTTGTCGGGGTTCTCGACTTGAGGGACGGCACGCACACACTTGCAGCCAAAAGACTTGGTTGCATCACCGGGTACTCGACAGGGCAAGCTCATAGACAAAGGATCAAAGGTACAGTCAGAGCTACACCAACATACAAATACAAGTATTCAGCAGGCACACATGTACTGGATGTTGGAGTAGGAACCTCTACCAGCAGCAAACAGAGAATGGACACACGTGGAGAGGAGCTCACGAGACATGGCATGGTGAAGGACGACGCAGGGGTTGCTGGGAACTGCGGCACAGGGGAAAGCAGCGAGGATGACAGCGGCCAGAGGCCGGAGGCGAGCGAGAAGTCCAGGCACTACCGGGCGACAGCGGCTGCCGGTGGCGGTCGTGCGGGGCCTGCTGCTCACGGGAGAGGGTCGCAGAAGGGCAGGCTCGCAGGGGTGGCCACGAGAGGAGGGACGCCGAGGCGGTGGCGCCATATCCAGGGCGGTGAGGCGCAGAGGCGGAGTCAGGGCACCCCTGGCGGCGCCTAGCAGAGCTTGGTGGGCGGCCGTGGCGGTGGGACAAGGTGGCGCCGGCGTCGTGCTCATGGGAGGAGAGGGGCGCCGTCGGGGGGAGAGGTCGAGCGGGCGGCCGGAGTCGATCTGCAGGGAGGCGGGTGAGGAGATGGTGGTGAGCGCGAGGCTGAAGGAGGCAACGGGGCGAGGGTTCCCATCGGGGAGGCGGTGGCTCGGCCGGTGGAAGCGGGTCATGGGTTGGTTCACGCCAGGAAGGAGGGGTCGTGAGGGGATCGAGGCCACGCGGTGGGACCGGGGAGCATGGCGTGTCTATGGGCCTGGGGTGGTTGCGGCGAGAGAGTGTGGGCTTCGCGGCAGGGGAGCGTGTTGGATGCGTGAGTGTTGTGGTGGGGTGCGTGTGTGCACAGGGACTGGGTCTGGGTGTGTATGCCGGCGGCGGGGTGGAGGAATTGTGGGGATTGGGGTTTGGGTAGGGCAAGGCTAGGGTTAGGTAGTCTAGGGTTTAATTTTGGTTAGTAGGTGGTCTGGCCGGTTGGGCCTTTGGGCCGTCTCGCTGGACTGCCTCCCCGATAAAAATATTTTATTATTTTTATAAAACAAACATTTTTAAATATAGTTTTAGATAAATACAAGATCCAGAAAAGACCGAGGTTTCACATTTGAATAAAGAGAGGGTCATTTGTAGAAAATGAAATAGGGCTTTTAGTAAAATAGTTTTAGACTAATATATGCATGTTGATGTCATGATGATGCATGAAGATAAACACAGGCGATTTACGAGTAATGGTTTTACCGGGGTGCTACAATTCGACACCACTAATAATGGATCTCGCCTTCGAGATCCGCCTCCTAGTACGGGGAAGAAAGCCGATGACCTGAATCTTCTCGCTTTGTGTAGATCCTCGCGACACCACTAACAAGGGTTCCTTCTTCATCTTGAAATCAGCGACACCACCAACAAGGAATCGTTGTTCACATTCGTCGAGCGAACGCTCTGGAGAACAAAGGACGAAGGTCGAGGTCTCAAAAGATATGGCCACCTCTAACTTCTGCGGAAGGAGTAAAATTGCTTGATCCATCGATTTAATGTACAAGAGCGAATTATAAGAGTAGTCAGATGGTGATCAGTCCATCGCGCACTCAAAGCATTATTCTATACATGAATAGGGGAATTATGCAACCCACTCTCGGAATTTAGACTGAAGAACTTCACAAACAATGTTCAGAAAACAAAGGAGTGATACATGCTATTCATTGGATCTGATGTAGATGATGTCTTCATGTCGGAGAACACCGGAAGATACAAAGAAAAATTTTAGTGGATTTTTGGATTCACTTAAAGATACAACAGATGAAATATTCATCAGATAGCGTGAAGGCCGGATGTCGAAGAACCATTACAAGAGGACGGAAACGAAACCCTAAAGGTACGACGAAAACCCAACCACAAGAAATCCTGGACTCGAAGAAAAGATAAGAGAGCTGATTTAAAACACGTCGAGATGATAGGAGAATAGCATAGGGGTAAGAAGTAAAAGCAGACATAATCAGATCTATCCAACTGATTTTCCAAAATAGTTTTGACACTCTACAACAGCCGTTAGCTAGGTTATCCTACAGGCTGGACCAGTGGGGTATCGTAACTGCTAAGCTCTGATACCACTCTGTAACACCCTCGGATCGTCCCTATACCAGTTTCAGCGATTCCCGCCAAAACCCGCATAGAAACGATTTAAAGGTGCCTACTAGGCACTTTCGTGCGGGTGGAAGACGAAGTAATACCATTACACAATAGTCCACGATAGAACCCACAGAACAGATATATACAACAATGACTCAAAGAGTCAAGAATACAGATATACAATACAAAGATCCAAATCACATTAAAAACGATACAGCGTCCAAGTACGGACAAGATGCAAATTGAGCTAAGAGCACTGAAGAATAACCAATGGCGTCCATAACCCTGCCCAGGCCAAGCCGGAAGGGTAACCCTTCTAATGACATCGATCTCAAACCTGCTTAAACAAAAGGGGTGCCGACAAAGGGCAAAGTAAAAAGAGAGCGGTCAGTACTGAGGCCAGTACATGGCGAGACTAGAATTCGTCGGTCCTCGCCTACATAGGTATGGTGGACTGAAGCGGCAGCGCAGCATGCACAAACAACCTATAGAGACTCAATACAATTGGCGGCTATCAGATAGGGATAAGAAAGACCTATTCGGATCCAACCTGATACTAACACCAAACAAACCCATCCTGGCGTTTCCCCCCTCGAGACCAAACGAGGAAGTCGACCAAGGAACTCACACAATTGGCAGTTTTATTCATTCCATTATAGTTGCAGCACTTACTAGTCAGATATAGATAACCTGAGTCATCCTGATATAATAAGCAGTGGGCACTTTTAGTTAACCATTCCGTTGTAGTTACGACACTTACTAGTCAGATACAAAATAGCATGAGATATCCCAAACCCAGCAGTTGTTGGTACTTTTATTTAGCCATTCTGTTATCATGAAGTTGCTTACTAGTCATTATAAAGTCAAATTTATAGCACTACTATAGTTATAGTTGTCTATGATCGAGATATTGTGCTCCAAGTCATCCATAACCGCAGACACGGCTTTCAGAAAGTTTTACCCTGCAGGGGGGCACAAATAGCAACACATGCACGATCAACCTCGGAAAAACCAAATGAAAACCCAACGAGGCATCACGACAAAGAAATCGCAAGATTCATATAATATTTCAGAGGGCCACCCCACCAAGCTACCCGCTACGAAGTTGGCCGGCTCCGAGACAGACCCAGAGGTTTGTGACGACGGCTGTAAATGATTGGGAACCCGAAAGTGTGACTGGGTTTGTCGATTCCGCGAAAACGTGGCACGGGGTTCCAAAACAGTACAAACGCTCCACGCGCAATAGTAAATAAAGCAGTAAAGCATGGCATAAATACATGATAGTAATAAAGCCCCAAACTACTTTGTGGCCCCAAGAAATAAGATATGACTCAAGCTCATGCTAAGGGGATTCATGGGCCCACATGCGGATAGTGCGAATATTTAAGAAACAGGTATCAAGTACTCGGGGTCCTATGGGACACAAGTGGGGTCCTACGGGACACAAGTGGACGGTTAAAAACCAAATAACATCTATTGCCCACCTGTGCCTCTGCATTATTTACCTACTTTCAATTTTAGTTATTAAACGGTAATTAAATCCATGATCATCTCCAACATTAAGCATATGGCGATGTTCCAACAACTGTGGTACGTGACGGAATCGAAACAATACCTGAGCTAGCAACTGCGACTCGCAAGGCCAACTATCTACCAAACAATAGGTAATAGGAGGTGTCCAAGGCAATATAATGGCTGCAAGGGATATCACGGATACGGCAACTAGAGCATCGTAACACAGATAGCAATAGATCAACAGGAGGGAATAAATACTATAAAAGTAAGATAGGTAGAAAGGGAAAGAATGCTCGCCTAAAAACATTGCCGAAGGTTCATCCGGAGATCGGGTCGACACTCGCATCAACTCAACGGCTTTATCCGTGAAGAAGCAAAACACTAGAAGAAACACCGGATGCACTATTTAATACTACGGCAGAAGATCGGCACGATACATGTAGGATGCATGGCATAGCAAAGGCGCGATGCAATTAGGCAATATTAAACGGAACCGGGGTCCCGACAATTAATTAATAGGTTCATGTTATTTAGATACCCCGCAATTTAAATATTGTCTTATCAAGCAAAAATATGTATCGGATCGATGCACAAATTTAAATAGGGCTAATATAAGACAAGATTTTCCCGCATATGGCCTTTATATTCAATTACGAGGTGAATCGACATAAGGCCCCAAACCATAATATGTATGCAAACATATTCAATTTAATATGCAACAAATAGATGTCATATATATTATAAAAATAGGAGAGTTTTCGGAAAAAGGGGTCACACATTTAGGGTCAAAGATCTTGGTCTCCAAGGGTTCAGGTTCAGGGATCGGTCTTCGGGGTCTCGGCGTCTTTGGTCCCGTGAAGAAGTCCTTGACAATCCGGGCTCCAGTCTGTGAATTCCAGGACGGAGGCCTTCAAGTTCTACGACGAGGTTCTTGTCGGGGTTCTCGACTTGAGGGACGGCAGGCACACACTTGCAGCCAAAAGACTTGATAGCATCACCGGGTACTCGACAGGGCAAGCTCATAGACAAAGGATCAAAGGTACAGTCAAAGCTACACCAACATACAAATACAAGTATTCAGAAGGCACACATGTACTGCATGTTGGAGTAGGAACCTCTACCGGTAGCAAACAGAGAACGGCCACGCGTGGAGAGGAGCTCACGAGACATGGCATGGTGAAGGACGACGCAGGGGTTGCTGGGAACTGCGGCACAGGGGAAGGCGGCGAGGATGACAGCGGCCAAAGGCCGGAGGAGAGCGAGAAGTCGGGGCATTGTCGGGCGACGACGGCTGCCGGTGGCGGTCGTGCGGGTCCTGCTGCTCGCAGGAGATGGTGGCAGAAGGGCAGGCTCGCAGGGTTGGCCGCGAGAGGAGGGACGCCGAGGCGGTGGATCCATAGCCGGGGCGATCTCGGGCGATGAGGCGCGGAGGCGGAGTCGGGGCACCCCTGGCGGCGCCTAGCGGAGCTTGGTGGGCAGCCGTGGCGGTGGGACAAGGTGGCGCCGGCGGCGTGCTCATGGGAGGAGAGGGGTGCCGTCGGGAGGGAGGGGTCGAGCGGCGGCCGGAGTCGATCTTTAGGGAGGCGGGTGAGGAGATGGTGGTGAGCGCGAGGCAGAAGGAGGCGACAGGGCGAGGGTTCCCATCGGGGAGGCGGTGGCTCGGCCGGTGGAAGCGGGGTCGTGGGTTGGTTCACGCCAGGAAGGAGGGGTCGCGAGGGGATCGAGGCCACGCGGTGGGACCGGGGAGCATGGCATGTCTACGGGCCTGGGGTGGTTGCGGCGAGAGTATGTGGGCTTCGCGGCAGGGGAGCGTGTTGGATGCGTGAGCGTTGGGGTGGGGTGCGTGTGTGCACAGGGACTGGGTCTGGGTGTGTATACCGGCTGCGGGGTGGAGGAATTGTGGGGATTAGGGTTTGGGTAGGGCAAGGCTAGGGTTAGGTAGTCTAGGGTTTAATTTTGGGTAGTAGGTGGTCTGGCCGGTTGGGTCTTTGGGCCGGCCGGCTGGACTGCCTCCCCGATAAAAATATTTTATTATTTTTATAAAACAAAATGTTTTGAAATATAGTTTTAGATAAATACAAGATCCAGAAAAGACCGAGGTTTCGCATTTGAATAAAGAGAAGGACATTTGTAGAAAATGAAATAGGGCTTTTAGTGAAATAGTTTTAGACTAATATAGCATGTTGATGTCATGATGATGCATGAAGATAAACACATGCGATTTACTAGTAACGGTTTTATCGGGGTGCTACACCTGTCCAAGTCCTCAAAAGACGGGAAGCTCACTAAGAAAGCAGAATCTTCATATGGCAATGTCTCACACTTCCACTGAACATGCACCTGACACTTCCTAGCAATCTGCCGACGAATAACATTAGCAGATACCATCTGTCCAGAAACTCGCACCAGAGCTATAGGGGTCTGACTGTGCGCCAGATGATCACGAGTCACCGCATCCGGGATCTGAGTAAATAGGGTGTGCTCTCCTCTGATATCAGCCATATGAGGAGTCAAGCGCGGCTGCTTCAGCACAGGACAACGCAAGGTAGGGTGGGCAGCGATATCACAAATATAACAGTAATGAACCGTCTTATAATCCTTAGTCGCGTGAAATAGTATCATCCACCAACCTCCTAAGCCTATTGACAAGGCTAGCTTTTAGAAATCACTTTGTAGATGATGTCACAAAGGCCAATAGGTCGATATTCATATAACTTGCTTGGATTAGTTACCTTCGGAATTAGGACTATGGTTGTTTCATTTGCACCCTTTGGCATAATTCCTATTTTGAAAAACTCATGGGCAGTCTGACCTTGTCGTTCAAGGTACCCCAATTACGCTGAAAAAATCTAGCAAGAAATCCATCCAACACTGTTGCCTTGAGCGGCCCTATTTGAAACAGGGCATTCGATATCTCAGTGAAATCACAACATAAATGGTCATTATCATCAGCCGATATGAACTTATAAAACAACCCTACCACATGACGAGGATCAAGATTGTTATCAGCTGTAAACAAATTCTGAAAATAATCTCTCACCATAGACTGTAAGGTAGCTATGTCATCATGTACATCACCAGCTTCATCGATAAATTTATGAACTTTTTTACTTAGCCCTCCACGCTGATTTGCTCTGAAAATATTTCGCATTTCTGTCACCCTCTCCTCCGACCATGTGAGTTGTGATCTCTGAAGCCACATCATCTCTTCTCGATACAATAGCTCGTTCATCTTATTAGTGATTTTACGGAGTCTTGTTTATCAGCATTCATACTCATTAGTTCTTCCAATTGTGTATGAGATCTAGCCAATTCAGCTTGCACATTACCGTACTTGGTTCTGGCCCGCTCATGAAATTAAATCATAGTACTTCCGAGAGCTCTCTCAACATCACCCAAGTTCTTCATATCACCTAAAGATTCCCATGCATTCTTAATGATCTCAGAGAGTATGTGATCACTCTCCCACGTAATTTCAAACTGCTTTGTTCTTCTCCTAACACCTTGTACCTTCTCAACTCTCCTTTAATTATCAAAGCCACGTGATCTGAACATGGTGTGACTACAAACATTACCGAGTGGAAGGGACATATTTCTCCAAAAATTAGTAGCAAGTGCACGATCGAATGGCACCTTCAAGTTGGTGTTTCCAGACCGATCTTAGATTGCATAAGGATATGATCTTGATGAAATGCAAGCCTTCGGTGACGGGTCTTCGCTCGTTAGAAGTTAGTCTTCTTATTGAATTTGGACTACAATACTTTTGTTAGAAAGATCAAATGTACTCTCTTTGTCTAAGTTTTAGCTTTGTGAAACAAACGTATCTAGACGACTTTTATGTATAGATTCGAAGTGAACCTATATACCAAAAGACATCTCGACACATTTATTTCACAAAGCTATAGCGTCTTATGATTTCTACTATGTATCTCATCATATTTGAGCTCTCGATCGATCGTGTGTGCCTCATCTTATGCGTGTTACCACCGCCACCAGCTCAAGCTTTAGTGAAAAGATCAGAGAGTTTGAAGAGTACTCCCTTGGTTTTAAAATATAAGATGTTTTAGGTTTGTAAAAAAAATGTATTTAGACTTTTTTTAGTGTGTTGATTCACTCTAAACCTGAGTAAATCTACATACTAAAAGAAGTCTAGATACATTTATTTCACAAAACTAAAACATATTATATTTTAAAACAAAGGGAGTAATACGCAATGCAAAAGTGTAGATATGGATGACGAGATATAAATAATCGCAAGCCAACTACTCAGTTTTGGTGGGGCTCATCGGTTAGTGGGACTTGCTACACCAGTCTTCCGCGTTAGACCTTAAACATGGCGTAGTTTCCACAACAAACATTCATATATGCCACCGCTTCGAAGACGCCACATTAAAGACTCTTTCCCCATCCTCCCCTCTCGCTACAGTAACCTCGCTCCTTGAAAGTCGCCTTCTTCTTCCCGGGCCAAACCGAAGCTGTTACCGGCGACGCTGCTGTTTGGAGATGATGGAAGGGTGGTTTCGGCCTCAGTAAACTAGGTTTTAGTTTTAGATGTTGTGGTCTTTTGTCCTCTATGGCATTTAGGAGTAGAGATCCAGATCATGCCCGCAGGATTTGGGTCGGCATGTGCCTCTTCCTCTCTGTCTCGGTGCTCTATTGGCAGGAGCGGCGGCCGGAGGGGTGTCAAAGCACAGGGATCTCCGTCAATAAGGCTGGTATGTCGAGCTCTTCCCTCCTGGCGATCTGGCCTGTCATCAGGTGGTCGTCCTCTTGCTCTTCTGTTGTTCTTCCATGGAAGAATGCCAGCGAGGAGTTAGCTTGGACGAGCTCTATCAATAAGCGCCTTGCCCTCTCGATTTGGAGCTCTGCTGTGGTGAGACTTCCTCTAGCCAGTCATGGAGGCGGGGAAAGGAAGTGATCCGTAGCGGTGGTGTCAAGATCTAGAAGGCGTTGGGGAATTTCGGCTGCTTCTTCGTGTGGAGATCATAAACGGCGATTCTACGTTGCTGTTATCCAGGGCAAATGGAACCACTCCGTCATGTAGCGTTGGATGTGTTGCAGGTTCTTCAACCTCCAGGCCGATGTGCCATCTAGGGAGGCCTTCTCTGGAGTTTCTCGTCGGAATCATGCATCGTTTCGTTGCCAAGTGGTGCGTCCTAGCGATGTCACGGTGGCCGGCGGTGGAGGCTCGTCCTAGGTGGAGAGGACCTAGGATTGGATCGCATTTTCCTTTTCTCTTCTAGGGTCCTTTGTGTAAAATTCTAGGGCTGTGGTGTAATTGATTTTCTCTTCTAAGGTCCTGATTGTAATTTGTACCCACCAACGTTTTATTGAATGCAGCTTGGGGGACCCTTCACCCTGTTAAAAAAATGCCACCGCTTCTTTATTGCAGTATTTACACATTTTAGTATTATGGTATAATCTTTCGTGACACATATGATATGGTTTCGTTGCCATGCGCTGCGACAAGTCGATGTGGGTGCAGGCCAAAACAAAACTTTACTTGGCACTTCCGGGTTATACTAGCCCTTTTAACTGCTCCTAAATGAAATATACTCTCGTGGCAGAGTATAGTTGATAATTTACTTCCATCTTTATTTTTAATTAACTAGTTTATTTAATAAAATAATAACGGTTAGAACATATGCTATATTTAATCTATTTTCTTTACCCCAACTGTTTGCATTGTGCAATGTGAAGTTTGTAAGGTGTATTTTATCGCAAAAGAAAAAAAGAAGTTTGTAAGGTGTATTTTATTTTCCTTAGCATGATCTGAATTCCCGCAGTCTAGAAAAGGATGTCATAGATTTGTCCAAATTCATACGTATTATACACGTTTTGGTGCATAGATACATATGAATTTAGACAAATCTTGAACATCCATTTCTTGATGGAGGGAGTTTTATGTTCAATGTGTAACTAAATGATAGCAACAATATATATACGTCTCAATCTGGTTATTCAAGTGGATGATACATTCCGGTTGATTAACAAAATTAGCTCATCCTCTTCTCTTAAACCGATGATTTGGTGAATATGCTCTCCGTGCTAAATATATTTAGTTGGGTTTGTAGTTGCTAGCTTCATATGTTAATATCTAGTTAAATTTACAAATAGTAGTTACTATTTAAATTATACATTACCTTTTAGATTATACATTTATGAATTGCTTACTAATGTACGTTTATGTCCTTTAGCATGGGGTGGAAGAATTTGTATCCCCACTCCGGTGACAATATTCAAACTACAAAGCCTGTTTCGGTTGCCAATGAGGGTTTGGCCCGTAATCATGGGGTTGTTATGTAGTACTATGGCAGATGCTACAAGATGAGCGAGTATCTAAATTGACTCGTTTGTACAAAATCGTGTCCCTTTTATATATTATTATACAAAATTAACTACTAGTTTCTCTGGTTCATATTATAAAACATTTAAGAATTTGTAGTAGTACAAATTTTGTCACGTTACAAACTTTCCCGGGTTTCCGGTTCTGCCCCTGGCTCGCGTTCCTCGCACGGACCTCTCTCTCACCCGACCTCTCTCTTGCCGGCACATCACCGACATGGTCACCCTTACCTGCGCCGCCTCCACCCTCTAACTCGCACGCTTCGCCACAGAGGGGGTGTTCGATCTGTCGATCCAAAGCCAGGGACTATCTTCAATCGTGGTGGTGGACGGTTTTCTAGGGTTTTGTATCACCCCTGGCGGCGGGGCACGCATGGGCGCTTTGGCTTGAAGAGCGTGGAGGCGGTATAGGAGTAGGGCGCAGAGATGTTGACGGATAAACCGAGCTGGGTTCTCCATGAGGGCCTGCAGATCTTCTCCATCGACAATCTAGCCTGGCGGAGGCCTTCGCTTCGCCACTGGTGGCGGCGACCGGAAGGTTGATTTTTTCTCTTATGCTCTGATTTTCTTCGGTGTCATTTGAGCTACAGAGACCGGGAATTTCCGGCTTGGTTGTGCCAAGCTTCGAGTTTTTCTATCCACGAATTGGCATCAAGGTTGAGTGTGGATGGGAATGCTAGTACGAGATGGTGTGTTGTAGCGATAGACATTGCTCATCATTTATGTCATCATCTGCGTGAGCTTGCGAGTTTCAGAGTTGCCGTTTCCAACGTGGGGAAACCTGAGTGGCTATTGTTTCTCCGAGCGCTAATGCTGATTTGTACTGCTTCATTGTCGTCGATCGGAGTTGGTTCTGTAAGTTTGGAAACTTGTTGTCGTTACTGTAAGTTTGAGAATTTTTGTGCTGGATAGATATTGTAGTATGATGGAGTACTCCATATTTTAGATAATGTTGTAACTGAATATAATGTTTGTTGTACAAGTTGGATGATTTGGTTGTCTTCTGCATACACAAGTTAGTCCAAATAACTCCAAATGAAAAGTGTTGGAGTATGTCAATACATTGAATAGATAGACTAGCTAGGCTCATGGTAGATGAGCTTTCTTGTTGGAGGATTTTCTTTTTGCTAGAATAATGAACTTAGAGCAACAAATCTGTAGTAGTGCTTGCTTGGAGTAATTTTGGATTAATCAAGGATTGCTTGCTTGGAGAAACAAAACAAGGAGTAGTGCCTAATATCTTGTGTACAGTAGTAGTAGATTATTACGCACTATTTAGCCTAGGTATCTATTGCTCCCTTGATGAGGGGCGACGCCTAGGGCGACTCTGGTGCACACCCTAGTGGGTTTACCGGCGGACGCTTCTGGTGCCTGGGTGGGTTGGACGCCGACTCCACGCCACCGCCGTCTCCCTCGCGGTCAGGTAGTACATATAGGTCCTTGCGATATCTCTGCCGCTCGCCGGTGGAGGATCGTTGCCGAGATCTTGTGGACAGGAAGAATTTCCATTTGGAGAAGAGAAGGTGGAGGAGATGGGCTGCAGAAGAGCTTCGCATCTCGGACTCAACACCGGAGAGGACCCCTTCTGTTCCTCCTCCGGCGAAGGTTAGACCACCACTGAAGCTACCAGTTTTGGTACCATCGGTGATGTTGGGGGACGCACTCGATGCTGCTACGTGGACCACAATCAGGAGGAAGCGTTGCCGGAGCCAGCGAAGAGACCTTCATTGCAAGGGTGTGTCGTCGTCTTCATCGTCGTCAACGAGATCGTATCCGATTTCAGATCACGGTTTTCATGGTGAGATTTCTTTTCAAAATTCAAAATCTTTTCTTTTACCGTATGGGCCATTTGGACACAAGGCCCATGAGGATCGTGGGTATGACTTGACCGTGAATAACCACAAGGGCTCGATCGTGATTGTCAATTCCTAGAATGTATCTTTATCTTCGACCTTGACTCGTGGATGCTGATCGACAAGACACATAGTTTCTACTAGGGTTTTAGGAGATAGACAAAGTTTCTCCGTGGCGGCTGAGATGGCAGGAAGAAGAGCGAGACCGCCGTTGTCGTCTGCTAATCAAGCACGGCAGAATCAATTTCGGGCAGGGAATGATGTGGCTGGGTAGGGCGGTGTCTTTGCAGAAGCTGGGACCGAGGGAGCTCGTGCACATGCGGTTGAGAGGAACGAAGGCGGGCGAGGCACACAAGGGTAACTCCCTCAAAACCTGCGCGAGGGATCATACAATATGGGTTCCAATCTTAGTCCAATGGACGGAACATCGATGGATAGCAGAATTTCAGAACAGAGGGGTTTAATGGAAACTTTGGAAAGTTTGACAAAGGATATTATGACGCTGGATAGGGCTAAAATCATGGTTATGGTAATAATGCCCCGGGGTTCTGTAAAAACTACAAATCGCAAGGTTTTTACAGGAACAATTATTGTGGGCATGGTGGAGGCAGCAGCCGTTTTAATGGCCATTACCAGAGAAGGGATCCTCAAGAGGATGCCCCCGTGCGTAATACACCTACTGAGTCACCAAGGGCAAAATCTTATTCTTTGGGAGTGAGGGCGGCTCATATTGGGAAAATCTCTGTGACCGAGAACAGTTCTTCTGTCTCAAGGAGACTGATGTTTCTCAGATGGCTGTTGCTGCATCTACGGTTATAGCTGGGACAAAAAAGCTGATAACCTACTCTGTTTTAGGTGCAATTTGACAAGACACTTTGCAGTTGAATGTACATCTGTCTTATGTATTTACTGCGAGTGGCCGTTGCATGCTGATGTTGATTGTCTGAAGCTGAGCATGCCAAAACGAACTACTATCTGTTATGGCCTTTGTAGATAGAGTCTGATTTTTTTGAAACACCAAAGACTAGGGACCTTCCGATCAAGAATGACAGTGACAAGACTGCTAGGATCCGAGTTGAAGGAGGGGTGATGACAAAGGATCAAGTGAGTAAGGAGCTTGAGTGGCTGTTGCCTAGTGAGCACTAATGGGATATCTCTATGGCTACAAATAATATTTTCAAAGTAGTGCTCTCAACCAAGACTGATTTAGCAAGGCTATGCAAAATTAAGATGATTGACGTAGAAGATACTACTTTTATTATGCATTTTTAAGAGTGGTCTAATCAAAAGCTTGACTCTTGGTGTCTTCAAGATGTTTTGGTTCGTATCACTGGGTGTCCTGAGGCCCTTTGTCGTGATTACTTGGCTTGCTTTGGGGTGGGATCTCTGATAGGGAAAACAAAAGAGGTAGATATGAAATTTACAAGAGAAAACTTAGTGATTAGAGCACTCATTGCTTGCGCTAATCCATAAGGGAATCTGAATGGAACTGATCACTATTATGATGACATTGGCTACGGAATTCAATTTTTTGTTGAGGAGCCAGACGGTGAGCTTCTCCCGAGAGAGGAGACCATGGAAGATGCAGATGATGATGATAAGGAGGATGAGGATTGCACGAAGGCTAGTGAACAGCCGAAGGATGTTTTAGGGGCACACCATTCGGACAAGAACCACGGAAGTTCGGGTGCCTTGGATAATAAAGGAAGTACAAATGCTTCAACTAGGAACACTGCTGGTTTAACTGATGTTATTCAATTCAGTACCATTGATCCTTGTTTTGTGAGCCATAAGAATGTTGGTGGATCAATGTCTGCACCTCAGAAAAGTTGGTTCGATATGGTCGAAGAGGAGGAAAAAACAGAACCTAAATCTGAACCAAGTAAAGCTTCTTCACATGATTCTACTACCACCTTTCTTCAGGAGATATCTACACCTTGTCGGCAATCTCATGAAGTGTCTGAGCATTATGATCCTATTGTAGGCACCAAGGTCACCGCTATTGTATCGCTTGGAATTGCTGCGTCGCCCAAGTCTCCGGGGGACTGAGATCTCTTCAGATCAGCATTTTACTCTAGCAAAAACACAAGCGCAAGAGCACGTGGCCACGGAGGGAACATGTGTTTTCTTGGGGGGGGGGGAGATATTCCAAAGAGGAGATCATCTCGTTTGGCGGCATTCCGGAGAAATCTTCTATAGGCATGCGGTCCAGCAATCGAATTCTGGCTCAACCTAATGTTGATCTGACTCAGATGGAGAGGGCGCAACAAGTCGTGCAAGCTAGGGACCCGGGACATTTTAGCATCCCATCTATTTCAATCGCTTCTTTGCCAGATGATGTAGTTGTTGCTAGAGCAACCAAGCTAGGGGTATCGTTAGGACTATCTCCACAAGAGGTTTCTAAATTTGTTAATCTTATTAAGGATATTGATTTGAAAGAACATTGACTACCTTAGAACGAAACAAGAAGATATGCTCAGTAAGGAGGAGGGTTCGGGTAGCCTTATTCTTAATAAAGATATATCTCTTAGTGAGGACCTTGCCGATGATAAACAACATGAATTTTTAGATCACAAGGCTCTACCATCTGCGTGTTGCAAAAAGATAAGAAACCATAGGAAACGTTCTTCAGAGTCTGTAGCTGTGCAAAGGAGTTCTGGAATTAAAAAGTGTGGAAAGGTATGGGAGAACGCACAACACCAATAGGGTCGGATGCTCATATATATATATATATATATATATATATATATATATATTGGCAATGTTACAGGTACAACCCTAGAAGCCGGCGACGAAGGCAGTGTGGGCCGCCCGAGCCCGGAGGTGCTTGAGCAGGCGCTCCTCGAGACGGAGATAGTCCACGGCCTGCTCGAAAGTCAGCGTGGTGAGGAGCGTGAGGTTGGAGGCGGCGTTGCTAAGATCCTCGCCGAGGCCAGCTGACAGCTGTAACACTACAGTACTGAAAAGACTGTAGCTTCTATGCAACTTGCCAATCCCTGGATCGGTTCATTGGCTTACATAGAACTTAGATGAATAACAAAGTAAAATATCCGTGTATCATAAATAACGAAGATCCAAAGTATACATTTATTACAATAAAGCTTAGCTCGAAGGCTAGCTCAAACTTATTCAAGTATCAAACATGAATAAATAACTCCTTCAATCTCCAAATTGCTGATGTTGCTAACGTGGAGCACTTTGTTGGAAACCCCAAGAGCAAGGTGTGATGAGCACAGCAGCAAGTCTTCCCTCAGTAGAGACCGAGGTTATCGAACCAGAAGTAGGAAGGAAACATCACACAGGTGTTGCAAGCAACACGGAGACCTACACAACACAAACTCAAGACTTTGCCCCAACGAATCAGTAAGGTTGTAAAGCTCACCGGTTTGCTGTAACAAAGGATTAAACATATCGTGTGGAAGGTAATGGTTTGCAGCAAGTAAACAAGTAATAGTGGAAGATGTATCAATGGTAAAGATTGGACCGGGGTCCATAGTTCACTAGAGGTGCTCTTCTTAGATAAACAACATGGCATGAAGGGTAAATAAATTACAGCAGGGCAATTGACAGGAACTGATCAAGGCATAACAATGCAATTACTAGTCAGAAAGATCCTATGAGATTCGATTGGGAAATTCAACAATATACATAGACCTGAAATTAAGTTGCAAGCAACAGACAACAATTTAAGCAAAGTGTGTAAGGTAAACAGTCCACATGTTCCATGAATAAGAGACCGTTGTTTTCTCCCTAGTAGCAACAACACATCTACAACCGAAGAGATTTCTGTCACTTCCCTTGTAAACTAGAGGCATGAACTCACTATCAAGCATAAATACCCCCTCTTGGAGTCACTAGCAACTACTTGGCCAAGATAGCTACTAACAACGGAGAGCATGCAAGATCACAAACAACACAGACATGATAGAATCATAAAGACAAAACCATTAATCAAATAAACATAATAATCTCAATATCCATCAAATCCCTGCAAACACAACATGCATGATTACAAATATATTAGATCTTGATCATGAACGGAGCTCACAAGATCTATACATGAAAGCACAAGGAGGAGATACAACCATCTAGCTACTACATGGACCATAGTCCAAGGTGGAACTACTCACGCATCATACCAAATAGAAGGCCTCCGGGATGAGCTCCCCTCTGGCAGGGTGCCGGGAAGAACTTCAGATCCTCCCTGATCTAGGGAAGATGGTGGTGGCGGCTACAGACGGTTTCGTGGAGATTTGATCGGGTACTTAGGGTTTTTGCATCGGGGGCTTCTTATAGGCGAAGGGGGAGGCCAATGCGGTGACCAGGGGGGTCAAACCCTACCCAGGCATGGGCCCACCCCTGGTCGCGCCTGGGGGGTTTGGCTGCCCTGGCACGCTTCCTCGTCTCCTCTCTGGACTTCTTGTTCCCCACGGAAAGTAATTGACTTTGGCGTTTATCCCGTCCAATTCCGAGAATATTTCTTTACTAACTTTTATGAAACCAAAAAGGCAGAAAACAGGCATCTGGCACTATGGCAACTTGTTAATAGGTTAGTACCAGAAAACATGTAAAAAGCACCTCAAAGTGTAGACAAGCAAAGCAAAGTAGATAGAAAACAAGCATGGAGCATTAAAAATTATAGATACGTTTCTAACATATCAAGCATCCCCAAGCTTAACTCCTGCTCGTCCTAAAGTAGGTAAGTGATAAAAAGAATAATTTTTGAGGTGACATGCACCCTCACAATAAAGATCCAACCATTTGCAAGCATTGAAAGCTGGGATCAAAGAACGCTAAACATGTGCATGAAATATGGAGTTCTAACAATAGGACATAGTAACTATGCATGCAACATGACAAGCTACAAACAAAGATCATGAATAACATGCATTGAAAAACATTTGTTTGTTTCACATACAGAAAACATAGCATAGTGGCAATCAGCTTGTCCCTCATGGAGTAGCAATATAGATGCATAGGACACCTTCAAAGTTCACAAGGGTGACTAGAAGAAAATAGCTCAAGAACAAGTAATATCACAATATGCATCAATTAATAAGCTTTGGAACACTGCACACATAATGAAAACTATGCTCTCTTAATGGTGCCTAAAGGTAGAAAGTGGAGACTCAATAGTGGTGGAAGAAAGGCCTTTTTGTAAAGGAAGCAGGGATTACAAGTTTCAAAAAGAGCTTCCAAAAATTATGGTACTTGTTAGCTTTCAGCCCTCATTGCCCCTATCATAAGCATCTTGAAGTGGTTAAGGTTAAAGTGGCAAAGATGGAGTATATGCTTGACGAAGTATAAGTTGGAAATCTCAAGTCCCTTGAATATGTGGGCCACACCTCATGCATACTCAACTTTGGGTTCAGGTAAGTTCTTGTCATTGTAAGTATTTGCATATCATTGAGAACCGCCAACGGGGTACCCCTTGCACATGGTACAGGAGCTTTCCCATAACCAAAATGACAAGGCAAGCAGACAATGAGCATCTCAGCAATCTTTTTATTTACCATATGCATAGCTTTTTATTGAGAATGCTTCATAGATAGCTCATTATGGTGATACTGCAAGTTTCCACCATGATTAGACATGGCTTAGGCTAGCGGCCCAGGCCTTTCTCTAACACAGGATACAAACTCCATGGACTTACAAGTTCCCTCTTTATTTCACACCGGTGACATCCATAGACAAAATAGCATGATATCAACTGAGTACAAAGTACAAGTGCAATGTTGAAAACGTTCCCCGTGACAGCATGGTTCTGCTAATTTCCACGTATAAGTGCAAGCATATACAACAAAGTTGTCACAATGGTTCAAGTTTATTAGGGGCAAAGAATATAAAGTGTGCCATCAAGTTTGTGAGGGCTTTAATCACTAAGTTTCTACATAACAAAATAGTTTTTAATTGGAAGATAGTTGAAAACAAGAATATACTTGGAATGGTGTAACACACCATGCATAGGATTTTATAGTGGACACTTTGGAAAAACTTGGTTTCTTGGGAGTTGGAAGCATGAGTAGAGCTTACTCATATAAGTGGAGGCTAGCAAAAGACTGGGAGCAACCAACTAAGGGAGCATAATGGCCATAAACATGCAGAGCAACAAAGCATACTAATCAAAGCAAATAGTGGTACTACAAGTCAAGTACCAAATGATCATAGAGGCTAATGGTGACTTGTCATAGTATTAACATGGTGTGATCATGTGCCAAGTCAACCCAAGCAAAGCATCAAAGGAGAATACCACAATACTATGCTTTTGCATGCTAAAACAACGCATAATTTCTTCAAGTACTAAGCAATCTAATCAAAGCAAATAGTGGTACTACAATTCAAGTACTAAATGATCATAGAGGCTAATGGTGACTTGTCATAGTCTTAACATGGTGTGAGCATGTGCCAAGTCAACCCAAGCAAAGCATCAAAGGAGAATACCACAATACTATGCTTTTGCATGCTAAAACAACGCATAATTTCTTCAAGGCACACTAAGCAATCCCAATTGTTTGGAACAAGACATGCTAAATCAATAATCACTAATGCTAAAACAACACCTATCATGTCATGCTAAAGTCTAAGTCACAGTCAGTGCAAGCTCCTCTTGCACTTCAAACAAGAACTTACTACTCCTTTCCAACACCAAGCAAACTTATTTGCAAAACAACACAGCAAGAATGGGGCTCCAAACTTCTTTATTCAAGCAAACTAAACAACCTAAGAAAATCAAACTAAAACTAAGACGCTCCAAGAACAACACAAATGTGCATGAAACAATAAAAATGAAGTGTCTAGACAGACCTGAGCTTTTTATTGATGAAGAAGGGGATGCCTTGGGCATCCCCAATCTTTGAGGCTTGTTCCTCTTGGATATTTCTTGGGGTGACATCCCCAATCTTGATATTTTGTCCATTCTTCATCTCATTGCATCATTCTCTCTTTACACCTGAAATTTTTCCTTCATACAAAACTTCACACGATCCTCATTAGCAACATTAGTGTATTCAAAAGATATTAGACCTCTGGCAAAGCTTTGAAACAGCAAGTTTTTTCACTAAAAACACAAGCTACTGTAGTAACACCCTCAAAAATCTCAGTTCACCTAAAGAGAACTCAACAAGGAATCAATAAGAAGCAAATGCAAATAATGGCAGAAATCTGTCAAAACAGACCAGCAGGTAGAAACCGATTTTTTAGAACATCTTATGTTGCTCAAATCAAAAAGTGTTGAACTAACTAAAGTTATCTAACATACTGGGGGATTTATTTGTAAATTTTGAGCTCAATCCGAGTTACAGAGACTCCTCACGATTTTTTTTGGTGGAGGATAGAAATCTGTTTCGGGACAGCAACTCCCCAAATCTTACTTCCCTCTCATTAGAGGTCATTCTTGGCACAAAAAGCAAACAAAAAGGATAAGCAGAGGTCATTACTGAAGTAATAACTTCCAAGACTCAAGGAAACTCTTGGGTTATCTCCCAACAAGTACTTTTCTTTAACGCATTTAAGTTAGGCACAAGAAGCAAGAAGAATCAAATATTTTCAAATGAAGAAGCATTAACATTAATACTTGCAAAGTCTTAAACTACGAAAGGTATCTCATCCAAATGGGTTTTGGAGGATCCCTTCTCATCTCTCTTTGGTCTACTACTTTTATCAAAAAGATTTTTAAGAGCAATCCAACCAAAATTCTTTTCAAAGGCTTCGTGCATTCCAACAAGCTTTAAGGCTATGTGTATCTTAAATTCTTCTCTAGGATTAGTTTGATCAGAAATACCCACAACATCTACACTTGAGCCTAGCATATTGAAACGCTTAAAGAACTTTTTGGCTTCCCTAGCAACATCATGGAATTCTTTTGATAAAGTTTCAAGGATGAATTCCCTCTTTTCAGCATTCTTTTCTTCTTTTAGTTTTAGGAAAAAGAATTGTATGAAGGGGTTAAGGCTAACAAACCTAGCCTCCAACATATGAACTAAAAAAGCTATAGCAATCTTATAATTAGGAGCAAGCTCTGCTATAGATTTTTCCTCAATATCTTCATGCTTGCTAATATGATTAAAGAATTCTTCAATATTATCTTTCCCAATTATGGAGCCACTACCTATTGCAAGGTCTTTTAGGGCGAACTTTGGGAGCAACATGGTGAGCTAGAGCAAGGTGGCAACTAGGGCAGGAACTATTTTTTTGTGTTTTTGAATAAAGCAAGCAAACCAAACTAGACTATTTTTTGGGGTTTATGAAAATAGGCAAACAAAACCAAGAAAAAGAAACAAAGCAAAATAAAAACAAAGTAAAGAGAAAGGAAGTGAAGGACTCCCCTTGTGAATACGTCCTTAGCCTCCCCGGCAATGGCGCCAGAAAACACGTTGATGTTGCTGACTTGGAGCACTTCGTTGGAAACCCCAGGAGCAAGGTGTGATGAGCACAGCAGCAAGTCTTCCCTCAGTAGAGACCGAGGTTATCGAACCAGAAGGAGGAAGGAAACGTCACACAGGTGTTGCAAGCAACGTGGAGGCCTGCACAACACAAACTCAATAGTCACACAGGTGTTGCAAGCAACGTGGAGACCTGCACAACATAAACTCAATACTTTGCCCCAACGAATCAGTGAGGTTGTCAAGCTCACCGGTTTGCTATAACAAAGGATTAAACATATGGTGTGGAAGGTAATGGTTTGCAGCAAGTAAACAAGTAATAGTGGAAGATGTATCAATGGTAAAGATTGGACTGGGGTCCATAGTTCACTAGAGGTGCTCTCCTTAGATAAACAACATGGCATGAAGGGTAAATAAATTACAGCAGGGCAATTGACAGGAACTGAGCAAGGCATAACAATGCAATTACTAGTCAGAAAGATCCTATGAGATTCGATTGGGAAATACAATAAGATACATAGACCGCCATCCAACTGCATCTATGACTAGAAATCCACCTTCAGATTATCATCCGAACCCCCTCCAGTATTAACTTGCAAGCAACAGACAACTGCTTTAAGCAAAGTGCGTAAGGTAAACAGTCCATTGTAGGGGTTCGTAGCATGGAAAACAAATAAAATTACCGCATGCACACAAAAAAGCCAAGATCTATCTACTAAATTGTAGCAACGAGTCGATAGGAGCACTCACCCTCGAAGATTCCAAAGCGGTTAATGAGAGTAGATTCTCGTGGGTGATGTAGTCGTACACTTGCCGATCTCAAGATCATGTAGACGATCCTTCCGGCGCTGCGTTCTGGCAGCGCTTCCGCAGTCGGTCACACGTTCGGTACTCGATAAAGACCTTCCTCTCCCTTGTTCCAGCAGGCAGCGGAGGCTGTAGTTCTCCCCTCGCGATTCCGGCAGCACGACGGCGTGGTGTCGGAAGTAGAGGGAAGATCCCGCAGGGCTTCGCCTAAGCCGGTACGAGTTATGGTGGATCTAGGGTTTTCCGGCGATCTAGGTTTAGAAGGCCAGAGTGGAGGAGGAGGAGTCGACGGTGGCTAGGGCGACGGCGACGGGCCGACGGCGGCGCAAGGCGGCAGCGGCGGCGCACGGGGTGGGGAGGGCTGGCTTCGTGTGTTTGGGGCATCCCTCCCCCTATATTTATGAGAGGGGGGGCAGTCTTGGGAGGGGAGGGTTTTAATCCAAACCCAAACCCAAGTTGGATTGAAGGAAGGACTCTTTCCTTCTTCCACTAGGAAACCATTGTTCCAGTTTGACTTCTCAAACCTCTCGTTTGACTTTCAATTTAGAGCTTTAATTCTCTCTCGCAAATGCCCAAACCAAGTGACCTAGGATATGATCCAATCATTCCACTTACCCATGACACATTCATGGTCCATTCCCCTTCCGGTCCGGTGAACCTTCTAGAACCTTCTAGAACCTCTCCGATGAAAACATCGGAATCTTTCTCGAACTCCGGAATCGGACTTTCCTTATATGAATCTTATTCTCCGGACCATTCTGGATCTCCTCGTGATATCCCGGATCCCATCCGAGACTCCGAACAACATTCGGTATCCCTACTAAAATTCCATATCTACCAAACAACATCGAATCCTTAAGTGTGTCTCCCTAAGGTTCGTGAATTATGCGGACATGACCGAGACACTTCTCCGATCAATAACCAATAGAGGAATCTGTAAATTCATATGGCTCCCACATATTTCAACGATTACTTTGCGATCGAATGAACCACTTACATACGATACCAATTTCCCTTTGTCTCGCGATAGTTTACTTATCCAAGGTTTGATCATCGGTATCTCTGCATAACTAGTTCAACCTCGTTACCGATAAGTACTCTTTTCTCGTTCCCATGATATGTGATCCCTTGTGAGCCAGTCACATGCTTGCAAGCCAATTTGATGACATTCCACCGAGAGGGCCCAGGGTATATCTATCCGTCATATGGATGGCCAAATCCCACTCTTGATCCATGTGCCTCAACACATACTTTCCGAACACTCAATGCCACCTTTATAGCCACCCAGTTATGGTGTGGTGTTTGATGTCATCAAAGCATCCTTCCGGTGATGGTGATTAGCATGATTTCATGGTCGAAGGAATTAGGTTACTATGTATCAGAAAGCTTATAGAAAATGAACTATTGAAATGACTTGATCTTAATGCTACACTTATCTATAGGAGTATGTCCATCATACCATTCTCCTAATGATATGATCTTGTTGTTAACAACATCTCAATGTTCATGATCGGGAAACCACGATCATCTATTAACCAACAAGCTAGTATTACAAAGAGGATTTACTAGGGACTCTAATTTAGTTTACAAATCACACAAGTATTAATGTTTCCGGATAATACTGTTATAGCATGAATGTAAACATTTATCATAGACACAAAGATATAATAATAACCACTTTTATTACTGCCCCTAGGGCATATCTCCAACAGTCTCCCACTTGCACTAGAGTCAACTAATCTAGATTACATGGTAATATACCGAACACCCATGGTGGTTTGGTGCTGGTCATTTTTTGCCCTCAGGAGAGGTTTAGTCAACGGATCCGTCACATTCAGATCTGTGTGTACTTTGCAAATCTTTATGTCACCATCTTGGACATGCTCTCGAATAGCATGAAAACGTAGCTTGATGTGCTTCAGCTTCTTGTGTGACCTTGGTTCTTGCGCATTGGCTATGGAACCTATGTTATCACAGTAGATAGACATTTGTTCCAGCGCAATTGGAACCACACCGAGCTCTATAATGAACTCCTTCATCCATTCGCCTCTTGTGAAGCCTCTGAAGCAGCTATGTATTCCGATTTAGTTGAAAATCTTGCCACAACGCTTTGCTTTACACTCCTCCAGCTAACCACTGCACCATTCAAAGTAAATACGTATCCAGATTGAGATTTAGAATCATCCGGATCGGTGTTCCAACTAGCATCGGTGTAACCATTAACAACGAGTTGTTCATCACCTCCATAAGAAAGAACCATATCCTTAGTTCTTCACAAGTACTTAAGGATGTTTTTGACCGTTGTCCAATGATCCACTCCTGGATCACTTTGATATCTGCTAGTCAAACTAACAACATATGCAATGTCGGGTCTAGTACATAGCATGGCATACATAAGAGATACTATGGCTGAGGCATAGGGAGTCTTACTCATCCTTTCTCTATCTTCTGCTATTGCAGGACTTTGAGTTTTCCTCAAGGTCATATTGGGCAACATGGGCAAGAACCTTTTCTTGCTATCTTCCATTCCAAACCTCTTTAGAACTTTGTTCAAATATGTACTCTGTGACAATGATATTAGGCGTCTCGATCTATCTCTACAAATCTTTATGCCTAATATGTAAGTTGCTTCGCCAAGATCTTTCATTGAAAAACTCTTATTCAAATAATCCTTGACACTATTAAGAAGGTCTACATCATTCCCAATCAACAATATGTCATCTACATATAGTATTAAGAATGCTACAGAGCTCCCACTCAGTTTCTTGTAAATACAAGCTTCTCCATAAGTTAGTATAAATCCAAAGCTTTTGATTACCTTATCAAAACATTGATTCCAACTTCAGGATGCTTGCTTCAATCCATAAATGGACCATTGAAGTTTTCATACCTTGTTAGCATCTTTAGGATCAACAAAACCTTTGGGTTGCATCATATACAACTCTTCATCAATGTCTCCATTGAGGAACGCCGTTTTGACATCCATCTGCCATATCTCATAATCATAATATGCAGCGATTGCTAACAAAATCCTCACAGACTTTAGCTTCACTCCCGGTGAGAAAGTCTCATCGTAGTCAACTCCTTGAATTTGTCGAAACCCTTTTGCGACAAGTCGAGCTTTATAGATAGTAACATTACCATCAGCATCTCTTTTCTTCTTGAAGATCCATTTGTTCTCGACAGCCTTCCGGCCATCCGGTAAGTCCACCAAACTCCATACTTGGTTTTCGTACATGGATCAAATCTCCGATTTCATGGCTTCTTGCCATTTATTGGAATCTAGGCTCATCATCGCTTCCTCATATGTCGCAGGGTCATCGGCGTTGTCCACCAACATGACACTCATAACGGGATCATACCAATCAGGAGTGGTACAAGTTCTCGTTGACCTGCGAGGTTCCATAGTAACTTCAACCGAAGTTTCATGATCAACATCATTAGCTTCCTCTCTTATTGGCGTAGGCGCCACAGGAACTACTTCCGGTGTTGCGCTACCCGCAAGTTCGAGAGAAGGTTCACCAACCTCGTCGAGTTCTACTTTCCTTCTAGTCACTTCTTTCGAGAGAAACTCCTTCTCTAGAAAGGATCCATTCTTGGCAACGAAGATTTTTCCCTCGGATCTATTATATAAGGTATACCCAATAGTTTCCTTCGGGTATCCTATGAAGACGCATTTTTCCGCTTTGGGTTCAAGCTTGTCGAGCTATAACTTCTTTACATAAGCTTCGCAACCCCAAACTTTAAGGAACGACAATTTAGGTTTCTTCCCAAACCATAATTCATACGGTGTCGTTTCAACGGATTTAGATGGTGCCCTATTTAAAGTGAATGCGGTTGTTTCTAATGCATAACCCAAAACAATAGCGGTAAATCTGTAAGTGACATCATAGAACGAACCATATCTAAGAGAGTTCGATTACAACGTTCGGACACACCATTACGCTGTGGTGTTCCCGGCGGTGTCAATTGTGAAAGTATTCCGCATTTCTTCAAATGCTCGCCAAACTCGTAACTTAGATATTCACCTCCGCGATCAGATCGTAGAAATTTAATCTTCTGGTTACGTTGATTCTCTACCTCACTTTGAAATTCCTTAAACTTTTCAAAAGTTTCGGATTTATGTTTCATGAAATAGATATACCCATATCTACTCAAGTCATCCGTGAAGGTAAGAACATAACGATAACCACCGCGCGATGCTACACTCATTGGTCCACACACATCGGTATGTATGATTTCCAATAAGTCCGTAGCTCGCTCCATCATACCAGAAAATGGAGTCTTAGTCATTTTACCCATCAAACATGCTTCGCATCTTTCAAGTGATTCGAAATCAAGTGATTCAAGAAGTCCATCGGAATGGAGTTTCTTCATACGCTTCACTCCAATGTGACCAAGACGATAGTGCCACATATAGGTCGAGTTATCGCTTAATTTCAAACGTTTAGCTTCAATGTTATTAATGTGTGTATTTCCACAATGGAGATTCAATAAGAATAGACCATCTATCAAAGGTGCATGTGCATAAAACATATTACTCATATAAATCGAACAACCATTATTCTCGGATTTAAACAAGTAACCGTCTCGCAATAAATATGATCCGGATATAATTTTCATGCTCAACGCAGGCACCAAATAACAATTATTTAAGTATAAAACTAATCCCGATGGTAGATGAAGAGGTAGCGTGCCGACCGCGATCACATAAACCTTTGATCCATTTCCAACGTGCATCGTCACCTCGTTCTTCCCTAGTTTCCGTCTATTCTGCAGCACCTGTTTTGAGTTACAAATATGAGCAACCGAACCAGTATCAAATACCCAGATACTACTACGAGTATTAGTGAGATACACATCAATAACATGTATATCGGATATACCTTTCTTCTTGATGTTGCTGTTCTTCAAATCCGCCAAGTACTTAGGGAAATTCTGCTTCCAGTGACCTTCTCCCTTGCAGTAAAAGCACGCAGTATCAGGCTTAGGCCCAGCCTTGGTCTTCTTCGCCGGCACGGTAACTTTCTTACCGCCCTTCTTGAAGTTTCCCTTTTTCTTAGACTTGCCTTGATTCTTGAATTTGGTGGTCTTATTGACCAACAACACTTGGTGCTCTTTCTTGATCTCCACTTCCGCAGATTTTAACATGGAGAAGAGTTCAGGCAACGACTTGTCCATGTTTTGCATATTGTAGTTCATCACAAAGTTCTTGTAACTTGGTGGTAGTGATTGGAGGATACGGTGAATCTTCAAAGCATTAGGAATCACTATACCCAAGCTTTGAAGCTTGCTTGCATGCCCAGACATCTTAAGCACGTGCTCACTAACGGAGCTGAACTCTTCCATCTTGCAGTTAAAGAACTTTTCAGAAGCCTCATAACTCTCAACTGTCGCGTGAGCCTCAAATATCATTTTGAGTTCATGGACAATATCATGTGGGTCATGGTTCTCAAACCTTTTTTGAAGCTCCGATTCCAACGACACAAGATAGCACACTGAACTGTGGAGTAATGATTCTTCCGAGCGAGGAAAACATTCTTTACCTCATCGGTAGCATCAGCTGCAGGTGGGTCACCCAGCGGTGCGTCTAGCACATAGGTCAAATTACCAGCATTGAGGACGATCCTCAAATTGCGGAACCAATCCACGAAGTTGCTTCCATTATTTTTCAACTTTTCTTTCTCTAGGAACGCATTAAAATTGATGGTAGGGGCCTCCATTGATCTACAACATATTTGCAAAAGTTTAGACTAAGTTTATGACAAATTGAGTTCTAATTAATAGTTAAATTAATCTATGTGAACTCCCACTCAAAACAATATCCCTCACATTGTTTTAGTGATCACACGAACCAAATCAACCACACCAAAACCGATCATCACGAGAGTTGATGTAGCTTCAATGGCGAACAATCAACATGTTCATCATATCTACTATATGACTCATGCTTTACCTCTCGGTGATCCGTGTTATAAGACCATGTCTGTACATGCTAGGCTCGTCAAGATCAAACCTTAGCTTTCGCATGAGAAAATCTGGCTTGCTCACGTCGTATACACTCGCAGAATCTAACACACCTGATCATCATGTGGTGCTTCGAAACAACGAGCTTTAGCAACGGTGCTTACTAAGGATGAACACTTTATAACTTGAAATTTTTGTGCTTAAGGGATCATCTTATAATGCTACCGTCACAAACTAAGCAATACAAGATGCATAAAAGGATTAACATCACATGCAATTCATAATATGTGATATGATATGGCCTTTCTTCTTGTGCTTCTGATCTCCATCTTCAAGCACGAACATGATCTCCATCATCACCAGTATGGCGTCAAGGTCAATGGCGCCGCTTCATGGTTGTTGTCCACCAGCATCAACTATTACAACTACTTTGAATAATATACATGCAGGTCTTAACGGAATTAAAAAGACAACCATATGGCTCCTGCCGGTTGCCGACTTACAATAAGGAACATTGCATACGTCATATATAATCACAATCATGGCCATATCACATCATAGCACACTCTGCAAAACAAAGTTAGACGTCCCTAATTTTCTTTGCATATTTTATATGGTTTGGGGCTTTCAATAAGTGTCGTTCTAAGTTACGAACAAGAACCACAACGTTGATGCTTGAACTATCAAGTACCCGTTGTAAATTGAATCTATACTATGATGGGAGAGACAGACACCCGCAAAGCCACTTATGCAATACAAGTTGCATGTTAAGCGTGGAGCAAGTCTCATGAACGATGTCATGTAAGGTTAGCCCGGGCCGCTTCATCCCATCATACCGCAAGATGCAAAGTACACAAAAAGCAATTGATAATAAAAGCACCACCGCCCACAATGACCATTGTGTTCTACTCGTGCAACAGATCTACATATAGACATGGCTCTGATACCACTGTAGGGGTTCGTAGCATGGAAAACAAAGAATTTCTACCGCATGCACACAAACAAGCCAAGATCTATCTACTAGATTGTAGCAACGGGTCGATAGGAGCACTCACCCTCGAAGACTCCAAAGCGGTTAACGAGAGCAGATTCTCGTGGGTGATGTAGTCGTACACTTGCCGATCTCAAGATCGCATAGACGATCCTTCTGGCACTGCGTTCCGATAGCGCTTCCGCAATCGGTCACACGTTCGGTACTCGATGGAGACCTTCCTTTTAGCACCCCGGGTAAAACCATTACTAGAAAATCGCTTGGGTTTTTGTTTTGTGCATCATGTCATCATGTCACATTGCATTTGAGCATCATATAAAACCCTTTTTGTGGTTCTTATCCCATATTCATTTATATTGTATTACTTGTATTTGCCTCTTGATATATTGTAGTTGGTTCTTAAAATAATGCTTAGTGCCCAAGTTTAGTTGGGGGCATATCTTTTATTAACTCCACCACCTTTCTTTGTCATCACCTTGCAATTCCACCATCCTAATTATATATGAGCCATGGCACTTATATTTGGTATTTAAATCTAGCTCATATGTATTGGGAATGAATCCACTCCTAATTCTACATGCTCCCATATGTGAAATATGTTGTTTTCACAATATTAAATATGTGGAGCCTCATGGCCACCTTGAGATGCTATGTGAGTGGAATAACTCATATAGCTTTTATATGGATTGATTTCTATGTGTGAGCATGATTGCATGTATTTTAGGCTACACAACCATCTAGTGGAACCCACACACTAGCATTGCTCATATATATTCAATTATGCTTATTTTCATCCTTTCCATGTGTGAATCAAGCTATCTATCTTTTGGTTTGGCCTTTATTCAATTTTGGATGCATGTATGTTTATTTGTCGTTATGTAGTTATAATCGTTTTCAACATTATCAAGATGGCATTTAAAGCTCATGCATGGCCCATGCAAGCTACCATCACTTCTTCGTATGAACCCTTTTGTTTTGAGATGAGCTTGCTTTGTGGTTATACAAACAAGTTGGTTGCTTTGATCTTGTTGCCTTTTGGAGATTCTTTCTTTGAGCTTGTTTTAAACCAAACCAAATCAATTCAAACAAAACCATATTTATGCTTTTATCTCTCTCCCTCCAACCTATCTACCCGAGGCCATTTTTGCCATGTCCATCTAACCCCTCATCTTAGCTAATCTCTTCCCCTTCTATCTTGTTGATCAAGAAGATCCACTCCAGCCCAGCCCTCACCCCCCACGCCAGCTCTCTGGTCCCCTCTCCCCTCCCTAGCTAAAGATCAAGAGAGAAGGAACCCTCCCCGAGCCTACCTTCCTCTCTACTTTTGGCAAAGCAAAAGTGCACCCCATGTGCCCTCTTCCTCTCCCCCTTAGAGCATCTCCACTCGTTGGCCGAACCTAGGGCGAAATTTGGTTCGTTTTTCGGCCAGACTAAACTTTTTTCGGCCTGGGTATGCCCATTCTCCCACTCGCGTACCCAGGCCGAGTCCCCAAGTTCGGCTAAAATTCATCAAATTTAGGCGATTTTCATTAAGTTGGGCTAAATATAGGCGGATTACATCAAATTTAAACGAAACTAGTACATAAATAAACTTAAAAAGGCCGCCGCCGGTGCCTTCGCCGTCCTACATGCCGAAGTTGTCGTAGAACGACGTGTAGCGGGGGTCGGCTCGGCCGTCATCCTCGCCGCCGTCGTCATCATCGCTCGGCGGCTGGTTCTGGCGGGAGCTGCCCTAGCTAGGGTCGCCGTACCTCCATGGCTGGTAGGACGGGCCTGCGTCCTCGTCGTCGTCGTCCAGGACGTAGAGCGGGGCGCCTTGGTAGGCGAGCTCACGCCCAGACAGCGCCCGACGCCGTGCGGCCTGCTCCTCGGCCTGCTGCTGCAGGCTGGGGATGCGCTGATGCTCCGCCTTCTCCCAATCCCTCCTAGACCATTCCAGGATGTCCGGCGAGGAGGGCTCGACCAGCGGCATCGTCGGCATCAGCGGCAGCGTCGGTGTAAGCGGCGGTGCTTCGCGGAGCGACTTCTCCAGCGCCATCTTCAAGGCGGCGTCCTCGGCCGGCGCCGAGCCTTCTGTCTTGGGGCGGCGTAGGCACATGTGGCCTCTTGGCGGCGTGGGCGCAGACGGCTCGCCGATGACGATACTGCACGCGCATGTGCGTGGCGGTGAGCGCGCCGGCGAGACAGCTTCGCGCTTCACGGCCGTCCGCGTGCGAAGCGGCGCGCTGCCGGAAGAGTGGGACGCCGAAGCGGAGGAGGACGAGCTCATGCTCGCCATCCTCCTCAGCGCCTAGTTCGCCGGAGCACGCCGACCCGTCCTGGCCGCCGGCGTCGGGTTGCGCGGGAAGCTGAGCCGCGGAGTGTTCCCGCGGTTGATGTGCTCCAGCACGGCGGCGAGCGTCCGCCCTGGTGCGCTCCACCAACGCCGGCGCCCCGCCGAGTTTTTGCGCGCCGGCGGGGACTCGTTCGACGGCCCCTCGTGGCGGGCGAGCTCCTGTTGACGCCGCTCCTCGAAGAAGTTCGCCCAGTAGACGAGGTCGTCGGCGCTCACCGCTTCGGCGGGGTTGTCCATGTCGGCGATGTACTTTTGTACATCGTACGACAGCTCCTCCGGCGTCGGCCCCGGCGAGATTGGGATGTCGCCGACGCTCAGCGTCCACCCCGGAGGCATCCGCGTGTCCGGCGGCGCCATGTACCCCGCCTCGTATAGCATGCGCTCCTCCCAAGTTTGGAGGGTGCACCGGCCGAAGCCGTTCGCCGCAGCGCTGTCACCGGGGTAGTGTTCGCCCATAGTGGGAGAAGGGGGAAAGGTGAGAGCTCGCCGGAGTTGGGCTTGTGGGTGGGGGGAGCTGTGAGAGAGTGTGAAGATCTCCGGCGAGGGGTACGGCTTATAAAGGCCGAGGTGGGTGGGGAGGGCGAGAGGGGTGTAGCGGCGAGGGCGGGAAAAGTGGAAACGGCGGGAACTTAGTGACCGCCGGTCCGTCGCGGGAGCCGAGGCGGCGACGGTGGCGCCGTAAATCGGCGACGCGTGGCCGACGCGACGGGCAGTTATTGCCCGGCGGTCGCCGCGTGGTTCCGAGGATGACGACGACTCGGCTTCCGTCACTGACTCGGCGGGTCCACGCGCCGCTTTGTTTTTTTTTCGCCGATATCGCCGAGTCCAACGTTTCCAAGGCGTACCCGAAAACCTGGGTTTGGCCTGGGTAGTCCGGACCAAAAAATGCCAAAATCCGGTCAAAAACAGGTCCTTAGATATGCGACTGGGCCAGTTTTCGGCGTCCGGACTAAAATTCGGCGTCCGGATCGGTCTACTACTAAGTAGGCGAGTGGAGATGCTTTTATCCCGCCAACCATCCCAGGAGAACCGAGGTCGAGATGTAAACCCCAGTCAGTACCCAAACTCTCTCCATCTTCCTCCCCAAGATCCAAAGCTAGCCACCCTCCATGCCTATCCCTAACCCTAGCTTTTAACCTCTTCCCACCGACGTCCTGCTGCGATTCCAAGCATGACCAAAAGCTTCAGGAGGTGCCCATGCTTCCTCCTCTTCGTCATGGACCAGGAGCCGCGCCAGGAGAGGGACCGAGCAGCACCAGCACCGCCATGAATTGCCGGAGCACCAAGCTGCCATGGCCGCGAGCCTCCCCACCGTTCTTGTGGGTTCCATCTACCTGGGCTAGCTCTGCTACCTTCTGGTGAGCTCTCCTATACCTATTAGACATCCTCCTGCATGCTAACTCGTCCCCATGTCGGAGATCTTTTCGTCGTATAGCCTATGCGCGCTGCTGTCCGCCGATAACCTTACAGATGCTCGCCGTTCCTGACACCCCCGACCGTGAGCAGCATGTCCTTTTGATGAACCGCACGTATCTGCACCTGATCGAATCCGCCACAGTCTAAATCCGTCACCGGAGCATCGCCTTCGCCGCGTCTCGCCGCCGTCGACAACGGCCGCTCGCGCACGCACCTGTTTCTTTACCGTCTGTTCCCAGCAACCTGGTGCTCTCCACCGTCGTTCTCCTGTGCATTTGAGCTCATCAAATTGTAGCTGGTTGTATCAGCTATCCCTGGCCTCAAACCTCACCTAAAACGGAGCCCTACAGCTCTCGGAATCATCCCCGCAATATTGATGTATCTCGCAGTTTTTCTCCGTCGGGTTTCAGTCTCGCGTGACCTTTTCTTCAGAGAACAGCGCCCGATCCACCTCACAAACCTGTCGATCTGCATTTATACATCAAAACGTACCATAGCCAGATGGCAGCCACAGCTCCTTCTGCAGCCCAGAAGTCATGAGTTCAAGTCCAAGATCGCCCAAAAAGCCTTCCATTTCTTCTCTGTTTTGCCTGCTCGAACTCTGCAAACGAACACAGCAAAATTCAGTTAACGTTGAACATTTTTTATCCCAGTTTCATCAGAAGCAAACACCCGGTGTTGATCCTTTAAAAGCCCCCCCCCCCCGGTCGCTTGCATTCGCAATCCAATGAGTATCCTAGTGGTTGGTTCCTCTCTAGATCAACCTAGAGAACTATGGATCAAATCCTGCCGACACTAATAACCTTTTTATTTTGCTCTGTTTCGGAACCGTGTTCCCTGAAGTTGACTGAACTCTCGAGCTAAAATTCAATTAACTGAACTTCACAAACAGACCCTCACACCTCTTTGTTTAATTGTGAAACCAGGCCCCTAGTGCTAAAGCTTTTGGCAGAAACCCCTCATAGATTCAAATAGTTGCAGAATTCAAACTATTGCTCAATTGAAAAACTTTCAAAACCAAAACTGTTTGAATTTGTATAGAGATTTCGAATATAAAATTTCTTTTGATTTTGGCTTATCCTAAATACTTAAACTATTAAACTTTTTGCCTATTCTATTAAAAACGAAATGTTTAATATCTTCAACTATAAATCTGAATTCGATAAATAATATCCAAATCGATCAGCACGACGAGACCTCTCCAACCATGATATCCATGTAATCATTTGCATCATGCATTAAGAGCAGTTTTATAATCAATATTGTTTATGCAAGGAAAACATGATAAATAAAATTGAGAACTAATTTTTTTATCAATAATGTCTCACAAATGCTATCATCATTGTGCTATGCCCCTAATATCTTTTCGACATAGTTTGTATCATTAATTTGTCATGTCATGCATCATATCATGATCATGCCGATTCTTCCGCTTTAGTTTAATTTGCTGCATCGTTTGTTCCTTTTAGTATTTTGCTTCTTCCCGGATAGGACGATGAGATGTTGTGAGCTTCGACAAGTTCTTTGGTTATGAACCTTCGGCAATGTTTTCAGGCGAGCATTCTCCCCCTTTCTACCTATTTTACATTTCTAGTCTTTACTTCCTCCTGTTGATCTATTGCAATCTGTGTTGCGATGCTATAGATTTCGTACCCCGTTATACTTCCCTGCAACCCTTATATGTCATGGACACATCCTATTACCTGTTGTTTGGTAGATAATCGGTCTTGCGAGTCGTAGTTGCTTCAGGTGATGCATCGCGCCGTCGATCTTCCACAGTTGTTGGAGTAATGCCGCATGCTTAACATTAAAGATGATCATGACTTTAATTACCATTTAATAACTAAAATTGAAGTAGGTAAATAATGCAGAAGCACAGGTGGACAATAGATGTTATTTGGTTTTTAACCGTCCACTTGTGTCCCGTAGGACTCCGAATACTTGATACATGTTCTTTGAATATTCGCACTATCCGCATGTGGGACCATGAATCCCCCTAACCCTAGCTTGAGTCATATTTAATTCCTTGGGGCCACAAGTAGTTTGGGGCTTTATTATTATCCTGTACTTATGTCATGCTTTACTGCTTTATTTACTATTGCGCGTGGAGCGCCTGTACTGTTTAGGAACAGATGTGGAATGTTTTCGCGGAATTGACAAGCCCAGTCACACTTTCGAGTAACTAGTCGTTTACAACCATTGGCACAAACCTCTGGGTCCGTCTCGAAGCCGGCCAACTTCATCGCGGGTAGCTTGGTGGGGTGGCCCCTTGAAATCAAATATGAATCTTGTGAATGTTCTGTCGTGATGCCTCGTTGGGTTTTCATTTGGTTTTTTCTAAGGTTGATCGTGCGTGTGTTGCTATTTGTGCACCCCTGCAGGGTAAAACTTTCTGAAAGCCGTGTCCGCGGTTATGGACGACTTGGAACACAATATCTCGATCATAGACAACTATAACTAAAGTAGTGCTACAAATTTGACTTTATAATAACTAGTAATCAGCTTCACTACAACAGAATGGCTAAATAAAAATACCAACAACTGTTGGTTTTGGGATGCCTCATGCTATATATATGACTAGTAAGTAGCACAACTACAACGGAATGGTTAACTAAAACTGTCCACTGTTTATAATATCAGGATGACTCATGCTATCTATATCTGACTAGTAATTGCCGCAACTATAACGGAATGAATAAAACTGCCAATTGTGTGAGTTCCTCAGTTGACTTCCTCGTTTGGTCTCGAGGAGGAAATACCAGGATGGGTATGCCTGGTGATAGTTTCAGGTTGGATCCAAATAGGTCTTATCCCTATCTAATAGCCGCCAGTTGAATTGAGTCTCTATAGGTTGTTTAGTGCATGTTGTGCTGCCGCTTCAGTCCACCATACCTATGTAGACGAGGACCGCAGAATCCTAGTCTCGCCGTGTACTGGCCTCAGTATTGATCGCTCTCTTTTTCCTTTGCCCTTTGTCGGCATCCCTTTTGTTTAAGCAGGTTTTGAGATCGCCGTCGTTAGCGGGATTACCCTTCCGGCTTGGCCCGGGCGAGGTTATGGACGCCATTGGTTATTCTTCAGGGCTCTTAGCTCAATTTGCATCTTGTCCGTACTCGGACGCTGTATCATTTTAAAGGTGATTTGGATCTTTGTATTGTATATCTATATTCTTGACTCGTGGAGTCTTTGTTGTATATATAGGTTCTATGGGTTCCATCGTGGACAATTGTGTAATGATATTACTTCTTTTTCTACCCGCACGCAAGTGCCTGGTGGGCACCTTTGAATCGTTTCTATGCGGGTTTGGCGAGAATCGCTAAAACTTGCATAGGGCCAATTCTGAGGGTGTTACCTTCCTCTTCCTTGTTCCAGCATGCAGCGGAGGTTGTAGTTCTCCCCTCGCGATTCCGGCAGCACGACGGCGTGGTGTCGGAATTAGAGGGAAGATCCCGCAGGGCTTCGCCTAAGCCGGTGCGAGTTATGGTGGATCTAGGGTTTTCCGGCGATCTAGGTTTAGAAGGCCGGAGTGGAGGAGGAGTCGGCGACGGCTAGGGCGACGGTGACGGGCCGACGGCGGTGCAAGGCGGCGGCGCGGCGGCGGCGCATGGGGTGGGGAGGGATGCCTTCGTGTGTTTGGGGCAGCCCTCTCCCTCTATTTATGAGAGGGGGCAGCCTTGGGAGGGGAGGGTTTTAATCCAAAATCAAACCAAAGTTGGATTGAAGGAAGGACTCTTTCCTTCTTCCACTAGGAAACCATTGTTCTAGTTTGACTTTTCAAACCTCTCGTTTTACTTTCAATTTAGAGCTTTAATTCTCTCTCGCAAATGCCCAAACCAAGTGACCTAGAATATGATCCAATCATTCCACTTATCCATGACACATCCATGGTCCATTCCCCTTCCAGTCCGGTGAACCTTCTAGAACCTTTTAGAACCTCTCCGATGAAAACATCGGAATCTTTCTCGAACTCCGGAATCGGACTTTCCTTATATGAATCTTATTCTCCGGACCATTCTGGATCTCCTCGTGATATCTCGGATCCCATCCGAGACTCCGAACAACATTTGGTATCCCTACTAACATTCCATATCTACTAACCAACATTGAATCCTTAAGTGTGTCTCCCTACGGTTCGTGAATTATGCGGACATGACCGAGACACTTCTTCGATCAATAACCAATAGAGGAATCTGGAAATTCATATGGCTCCCACATATTTTAACGATTACTTTGTGATCGAATAAACCACTTACATATGATACCAATTTCCCTTTGTCTCGCGATAGTTTACTTATTTGAGGTTTGATCGTCGGTATCTCTGCATAACTAGTTCAACCTCGTTACCGATAAGTACTCTTTTCTTATTCCCATGATATGTGATCCCTTGTGAGCCAGTCACATGCTTGCAAGCAATTGGATGACATTCCACCGAGAGGCCCCAGAGTATATCTATCCGTCATATGGATGGAAAAATCCCACTCTTGATCCATGTGCCTCAACACATACTTTTCGAACACTCAATGCCACCTTTATAGCCACCCAGTTACGGTGTGGTGTTTGATGTCATCAAAACATCCTTCCGGCGATGGTGATTAGCATGATCTCATGGTCGAAGGAATTAGGTTACTATGTATCAGAAAGCTTATAGAAAATAAACTATTGAAATGACTTGATCTTAATGCTACGTTCTTATCTATAGGAGTATGTCCATCATACCATTCTCCAAATGATATGATCTTGTTGTTAACAACATCTCAATGTTCATGATCGGGAAACCACGATCATCTATTAACCAACAAGCTAGTATTACAAAGAGGATTTACTAGGGACTCTAATTTAGTTTACAAATCACACAAGTATTAATGTTTCCGGTTAATACTGTTATAGCATGAATGTAAACATTTATAAAAAACACAAAGATATAATAATAACCACTTTTATTATTGCCTCTAGGGCATATCTCCAACATCCACATGTTTCATGAACAAGAGACCGTTGTTTTCTCCCTAGTAGCAACCGCACATCTACAACCGAAGAGATTTCTGTCACTTCCCTTGGAAACTAGAGGCATGAACCCACTATTGAGCATAAATACCCCTCTTGGAGTCACTAGCAACTACTTGGCCAAGATAGCTAGTAACAACAGAGAGCATGCAAGATCACAAACAACACAAACATGATAGAATCATAAGGACAAAACCATTAATCAAACCAACATAATAATCTCAATATCCATCGGATCCCCGCAAACACAACATGCATGGTTACAAATAGATTAGATCTTGATCATGAACGGAGCTCACAAGATCTATACATGAAATCACAAGGAGGAGATACAACCATCTAGCTACTACATGGACCCATAGTCCAAGGTGGAACTACTCACGCATCATACCAGAGAGAAGGCTTCCAGGATGATCTCCTCTCTGGCAGAGTGTCGGGAAGAACTTTAGATCCCCCGATCTAGGGACGATGGTGCCGGCGGCTACAGACGGGTTCGTGGAGATTTGATCGGGTACTTAGGGTTTCTGCATCGGGGGCTTCTTATAGGCGAAGGGGGAGGCCGAGGCGGCGACCACGGGGTCAAACCCTACCCAGACGCGGGCCCACCCCTGGCCGCGCCTGGGGGGTGGCCGCCCTGGCACGCTTCCTCGTCTCCCCTCTGAACTTCTTGTTCCCCACGGAAAGTAATTGACTTTGGTGTTTGTCCCGTCCAATTCCGAGAATATTTCTTTACTAACTTTTCTGAAACCAAAAACAGTAGAAAACAGGCATCTGGCACTGTGGCAACTTGTTAATAGGTTAGTACCATAAAACATGTAAAAAGCACCTCAAAGTGTAGACAAGCAAAGCAAAGTAGATACAAAACAAGCATGGAGCATCAAAAATTATAGATATGTTTCCGACGTATCAATTGCCCACAAGAGAACAAGTGCAGAGTGAAGTACCGCAACCTAGCTGATCAATCAGAGTCGGAATATCCTGCAACATAAAACGTAGCAGCCCCGAAGAGTCCATACATGGAATGTATGGCAACTAGCGCTAAATAGGGAGACAATAGACTTAGCAACTACATGCTTATTTGGCTGGTGGAGTTGTGGCTAGCTTGCATTTTCCAAACACTTTGTCTTACTTTATTAAACCAATTTTGATTCACAACAGTCCATTAAGTTCACCTATCAAGTTTTAGAAATCAAGAAATAAGATGAGCGAGAATATGTCATAGTATCAATATCAAGCAACTCATTTGTCCATAACCGGGGACATGGCTAAGCACTTAGTTTATACACCCTGCAGGGTTAGTACACTTTACCCATGTGACTTGGACAACCCAGCTCGTACCACCACACGCATATTGTGTGCGATAGGGAGAATCCCAAGAAGAGACCATTTGGGAAGTAGATCCCAAAGCCCCACTGCGCACCGGTCCCAACCTACCATTCACTTCATCTCTGGCTACGCTGGGTTCGGGTCACCATGACCTACTGAGTCCAACCAGCCACCTATTTCTTACTGGCACATGGTTGCACACGTAAGCTACTGGAATAAAGACAAATAATCCTTCTCAGTGCCCTGGGCGGCATTCCCCACCAATATTCACACTCCGATGTCTAATCCAGCCACTCCGCCCAGGTAGTTCATTGACATTATGTTGTTTTAGTAGAACAAAACCTTTACTTTATCAAATCATGATCCCTTCCTCATATCTATAGCAATGCTAAGCACATCTACCATACGGGAGCTCAACTACGAAGGATTTTCCTACCACAATACATACGACATTGCATAGCATAGTAATACCTACACATGTAGCTACAAAAAATACACTACAAATGCACACGGGAAATAGTAGGACAAATTCATGATCAAAATAGCAACTACTTGCCTTGACGGTAGGAGTCGAGAGTACAGTCCTCACAGAAGCAAGCGTTGCACTCGTCACAATCTACACGATACACAATTGCAACACATAAACAATCATATACAAATATAACAATGCAAGATGCATACATGATAAGTTGAACAAGGCTTCGGTAGCATTCTATAACCTTTGTTCAGTATACCTACTGTATGCATGCATGGAAAACATTTATAAGCATGGAAAACAAAACATGCAATTTTAAATGGCCAAATAATGGAGGTCTAGTCCAATTATTAAACCACTACTATCAACTAGTTTCTAAAATCTTGGAAAAATAACTACTGTGTAGGCAACCTAAAATAGAACCAGTACCAACTAGAATCACTCAAAAAGGATTAACAGAACTTTTTATACAATTAAAATACTCTAGAAATCATTTTAATTTTTTATGCAACTTCCAGTACAGTAAGGTTACCTTTTTAATTCACAACCAGAATCTACTTCTTCTACTTATTCCAGGGACACCTCATTTGCAATTTTCTGAGTTGTAGAACTTTTCCTACGAATTTATCACTCTAAATAAGCCATTAAACTATTTAATAAATCACTGCAAAAGTCTGAAACAATTGTACAGAAATATTCTACGTGAAAAACTGAATCCATCAGTATCTTATTTATAATTTTTGGCCTAGTAGTTTAATTTCTATAGATTTTACAAATTTCTACTAATCTGTGCAAATTTAAACCGTTTCTTAATTCGCAGATTGACTATGTTGACTAGCGCTGACTGGGCAGACACGTGGCCTGTAGCCAGTGGCCGGTACCCCTTCGCTGGCCTGTTCTAATCTGGTGCATTCATGCTCGATCGGACGGTGGGGGGCGTTTGAGGCGAGGCTCACCTGAGATGATGGTGGCTGGCGGCGACAGTGACCCGGGCGGCGGTGCTCCGGTGGCTGCGGCGATCTCCGGCGAGGCCTGGTGGGTCTGAGGTGCGGCAAGGCGTGGCGAATCTTCTCATGCCTTCAATTCCACTCCTCCTCGCTCCTGTGGTCCTGGTCAGCTTCTCCTTTCTCCTCTCCGGCGAGAAGATCGACGAGAAATCCCCGACGATGGACTACAAGGCAGAGGGGGAAAAGTAGGTGAGGCGACGTTGTCGAGCGCGGGGAAGGTAGGGAGGTCGACGGCGTGCGAGGGGGCGACCGTATTTGGCAAGACTGAGCTCTTACCGAGAGTCAATGGCGATGGCGGGACGGGCTAGCTCCAGGGCGAGCTAGGGTTCGAGGGGGTGAAAAAGAAGGGGGTTCGATGCGGGAGGGGATGAATTAAAAGGGAAAAGGAGGAATCGGCGTCTAGCGGGAGAATCGGAACCGAATTTTGGAAAATCGCTGCGCTCGGCCGTGTCGGGGACGAACTCATAGATAGGAGGATGCTGATGTGCCTGCATGTCAGTCACGCGGGGCTAGGTGGGCGACACTTTGCTGTCCGCCGCACGCGCGGTTGCACGCTGGCTGTGGCGTTGGCAGGCCCCGGCCGGGCCGACCGGATGGGCCGTGGCTGGCGCGCGCTGTGGCGCGGTTTCCCCTTTTTTTCCAAATCCTTTTTCCTTTTTCATTGGTGTTTTTCTTAACTGAACTTCTGTCTGAAACTGTTCAGATTTTAACCAAAAATTCAGATTGTCGTAGCTTTTTAACCGAAGCTCCAATTGAGGCGATTCAAAGTTTTACGGGTTCGTGTTGGAACCCTCTACACACCTGTGCCTTCTAAACAACTAAAATAAACCTTTCTAGCAGATGCAAGGTAGAAACCAAGCGATCATGTGCATGTGACAAAGGCATGCAAGTGGGGTTTTAACAAAAAGTTTGAACCTGATTTTTTTTTGCAATGATGCTCTTGATGCAATAACATGTACGATATGCAGTACCAAATCTAAAATTTGGGATGTGCCAAGACTAACTCCCTTAATATGAATCTTGTCCTTGAGATTCGACGCGGCTAGCAAATAGGTGTGGATGGTCCTCTCGGAGGTCGTCCTCTTTCTCCCAAGTGGATTCTTCCACCGTGTGGTGGCTCAATTGCACCTTGCAAAACCTGATCATCTTGGTACAGGTAAACCTCTCCGTTGTCTCTAGTATCTTGACCGTCTTCTCCTCATATGTCAAGTCACTCTCCAGCTGAACCTCCTCTAGTGGCACAGTGTCTCTCAACGGTGTATCCACCATCTCCGGATGGCACTTCTTCAGCTGGGACACATGGAACACGTCATGAACAGCGGATAGAGCATCTGGCAACTCCAATTATATGCAACCTCTCCCTTGCGTGCTAAGACCCGGTATGGTCCTATGAATCGAGGTGCCATCTTACCCTTGATTCCAAACCTCTTAATTCCACGCAGTGGCGATACTCAGAGGTATGCTCGATCTCCGATCTCATACACCACTTCCTTCCGCTTGGCGTCAGCGTAGCTCTTCTGTCTCGATTGTGCTACCTTCAGCCTGTCCTGAATCAAACTGACCTTCTCCTCGGCATCCTTGATCAAATCAGGCCCAAACAGATGATGGTCACCTACACCATCCCATAGAAATGGTGTTCTGCATCTTTTACCATACAACACATCGAACGGTGACGTCTTGATGCTAGATTGGTAGCTGTTGTTGTAGGAACACTCAGCATAGGGCAAATTCTCATCCCAACTAGAGCCATGAGCCAGAGCGCAAGATCTCAACATATCCTCCAAAGTCTGATTCACCCTCTCTGTCTGTCCATCTGTCTGAGGGTGGAATGCTGTGCTAAATTCCAATCTGGTCCCCAATGACTCATGCAGTTGGCGCCAAAAGTGAGAGGTGAATTGAGTACCTCTATCTGACACAATGCTCTTTGGCACACCGTGCAAACACACAATCCTGTTCATATAGATCCTGGCTAGTTTGGCACTGGTATAAGTGGTCTTCACAGGTATAAAGTGAGCTACCTTGGTCAAATGATCCACCACTACCCATATAGAATCATAACCACACCTGGTCCTAGGCAGTCCTGTGATAAAATCGATCTCCACTTTATCCCACTTCCAATCCGGTACCGGCAATGGCTGTAGTAATCCCGCTGGCTTCTGATGTTCAGTCTTCACTCTACTACACACATCGCATAAGGCAATATGCTTGGTGATATCCACCTTCATATTGTTCCACCAGAATCTTTCCTTTAAATCCATATACATCTTGGTATTTCCTGGATGTATGAAGTATGGCGAGTCATGGGCTTCCTGAAGAATCAACTTCCTTATTTCTGGATCGTTGGGCATACACAGACGATCACCATACCACAGGGTTCCTTGGTCATCCTCGCGAAATCCCTCCTCTTTGCCCTTGGGTATGTTTTCCTTTATTCCCTCCAAGTCGCTATCCTTCTTCTAAGCTTATCCAATCTTTTCCTGGAGCGTTGGCTTGACCTCCATTGACGCCAAATATCCCTCGGATACTACCTTCAACCTAAGATTCTTGAATTGCTCGCACAAATCCCTCGGCAAATTTCCCACACTTAGTCCATTTGCATAAACCTTGCGGCTTAGTGCATCTGCCACTACATTTGCCTTTCCTGGGTGATATTGCAGACTCATGTCATAATCCTTAATGAGTTCCAACCATCTTATTTTCCTCATGTTCAGCTCCTTCTAGGTGAATATGTATTTCAAGCTCTTGTGGTCCGTGAATACATCGCAGTGCTTTCCCATCAGATAGTGTCTCCATACCTTGAGTGCATGCACGACCGATGCTAATTCCAAATCATGTGTGGGGTAGTTCCTCCCATGGTGCTTGAGCTGGCGCGAGGCATATGACAACACTCTTCCATCTTGCATCAACACACTACCCAGACCTTGTCGAGATGCGTCATAGTATACCTGGAAATCCTTCTGTAGATCAGGCAAGCACAGAATAGGTGTGGTCACTAGGTGATGCTTCAGTTCGTGGAAACTAGCCTCGCATTCCTCGGTCCATTCAGACTTCATGTCCTTCTTCAATAATTCCATCAATGGTTTTGCAATCTTGGAGAAATTCTCTATGAACCTTCTGTAATATCCAGCAAGTCCCAAGAAGCTCCGAATATCGCCCACATTCTTGGGCACCTCCCATTCTGTAACCGATGATAACTTGCTTGGATCAACTGCGACTCCTTCTCCCGACACCACATGTCCTAGAAATCCAACAGTGTTCAAGCAGAACTCGCACTTGCTGAATTTGGCATATATCTTGTGTTCTCTTAGCTTTTCCATTATCATCCGCAAATGCTTCTCATGCTCCTCATCATTTCTGGAGTATATCAATATGTCGTCGATGAACACTACCACGAACTTGTCCAAGTATTCCATGAATACCTTGTTCATCATGGTCCTGAAATATGCCGGAGCATTCGTTAGTCCAAAAGACATAACTGTATACTCATATAAACCATACCCAGTGGTGAAAGTAGTTTTTGGTATGTCTTCCTCCCGGATATTCAGTTGGAAATATCCTGATCTCAGATCAATCTTGGAAAAAACCTTTGCTCCTTCCAAATGATCAAACAAATCATTTATATTGGGCAGAGGGTACTTATTCTTGATAGTCAATTCATTCAGCGAACAATAGTCCACTACCAACGTCTTGCTATTGTCCTTCTTCTCCACAAACAGAACAAGCGCACCCCATGATGATGAGCTGGGCTAAATAAATCCCTTGTCCAATTGCTCTCCCAATTTCTTCTTCAACTCCTTCAGTTCATCCACATCCATCTTGTATGGCCTTTTGGCTATTGGTCTAGTCCTCGGCATTAAGTCAATAAGAAAATCCACATCACGGTCCGGTGGCATCCCTGGTAGCTCCTCTGGAAACACGTCGGGGTATTCTCTCACTACACGTACTGTGTCCATGCTAACCCCTTAAGAGAATTCACCTCGACACTCCTAAGACGTACTAATGATATAAACTTAATCCCCGTGCCCCGTGGAGTTCTGAGTGAAATTGCTTTCCGTGCACAATCCACTTAGCCATCGTGCACGGACAACCAATCCATACCTAGTATCACATCTAGTCCCTGTGACTCCAAAACAACTAGGTGTGCTGGAAAACTGTGCGCTCCAATTCCCAGGGTCAAATCACGACAACCCACACTAGCTAACATTTCTCCTCCCGGTGTGCTCACTCTAATTGTCCATTTCAGTGCCTCAGTGGGTAACTTATGTCTATCCACAAATTCCCTTGATATGAATGAATGTGATGCTCCAGTATCAAATAAAACAAGTGCAATATGGGAATCGACTGGGAACTTACCAATCACGAGGTCTAACTCGTCACGGATCTCTTCCACATCCACATGGTTCACATTAGCCTTCTGGTTGGGGCCAATCTTGGGTCCAACTCCTGGAATCTTCTCCGGGCAGGTGCTTGCATAGTGACCCAGCTTCTTGCACTTGTAGCACTCCACATTGCTGAGGTTGTCCTTGCTCACATAGCCGTGTCCATTGTTCCTCCCAGAGCTGCCATTGTGGTTCTTGTGACCATTGTGGTGGCGGTCGTTCCCTCCATGGTGGTGGCTGCTGCTCCTGTGTCCATCATGGCGATGTCCATTACCTCCGCGGTGGTCGCGGTCATCACCTCCATGCCTCTGCGAGCACGGTGGTGTGATCCAGAAGAGTGAATGTTGTGCTTCCTCTTGCGTTTTTCCACTTGCTGCTGCTTTCCTTCTAGGATCCAAGCCTTATCCATCAATTCCTGAAATGTTGGGCAATAAACCACTAACAGCTACACTGAGAACTCATCACTTAGACCATCCAGAAACCTCTCTCTCCTCTTGGAGTCAGTGTCCACATCCTTTGGAACATAATGTGACAGATTGTTGAACTCCTCTATGTATTCTGCCACAGTGCGGTTGGTCTGCCGCAAGTTGCGGAACTCCTTCCTCTTTAGACTCAAAACCCCTAAAGAGAAATGGTTGGTTTTGAAACCTTCCTCAAACATGGGCCAGGTAACCATATCCAGTGGGTGGGTGATCTGGAAAGTATCCCACCAGGAAGCAGCTGGTCCCTCCAGTAGGTGAGCAGCAAACCTCACCTTTTAAGCATCTGTGCATCCAACAGTTACCAGATCCTTGTTCACCGAACGCAACCAGTCGAGAGCAATCATTGGTTCAGGTGCAGTAGAGAACTTTGCTGGCCTCAGACTCAGAAACCTTGCAAGTGCATCACCTTGGGGCTGGTTGTTCCCGTTGTTGTTATTGTTATTGTTGTTGTTCTAGGCAACCATAAACTGAGTCATCACCTGCGCTAGTTGTGCCTGGGCTGCCATCAGCTGCTCCATCTCAGTGGGTTGATGGCGAGGCGGCATCTGCGGTTCAGCACAAGTAAGTTTAGAAAGAGCATCTACGATAATAAAATTCTACCAATGCATTATGATCATACAACAACGAAACAAGCACAAGCAACCACACACAAACAAACATCAGCAAATTAGCAAGCAAGCACTGTTCTAGGGGTTATCCTAACAGTATACAACTACTGAAATAGTTTTAGAAGCGTTATCAACAATTACAACCATAAACAGGCCAACAAAAGCACAAAACAGAAATCTGGCAGAATAGTCCAGCACTGTTCACGATTTTTTCTGCCTGACTTAAACTCGTCATAAATTTTTGCTGATTTTTGTACATATAGTACATGAAGTTTCACACCAAACCCTATGTTTTCATATTTTCCCAGTTACCAGTAAAACATGAAAAATCGTACAGTACAACAGGGTCAGTAGAAAACTGCAGCAGAAAAATCACGAATTTCAACCAAAACTTTGCCATAACTCATTTAGAAATTCGCATAAATAATCCTGAAACTTTAGAGTACACAATAGAGCATCCTAAACACTTTAAACTAACAGCAACAAAGTTTTACATTTATCGAGGCCTTAAACTAACGATGTATTCTAACGAAGACTAATTGGTGGCCATCTAACTACTTCATGAATAGGTTGCAGTAGGTCCTTGCATTCATGCTTTGACGCTTTGCTCCACGAACCATCCATGGTGGTGGAGTATACACCTCCTCTAAATCCTCGCCGGAGACATCATCATCATCATCATCATTGTTCCCTCTGTCATCATCATCATTACCATCATCTCCATTGTTGTCATCATCAGGTGGTGGATTCAACTGAGCTTGGAGAGCGGCAATTTGAGTTGTCATATCAACAATAGTCTGATCCCTTTCCTGGACGGTCCCTTGCAGCTGCTCTATGGCTTGATCCTTCTCCTGGACGGTCCCATTCAGCTGTGCTACGGTCTCATCCTTCTCTTGGGCGGCCTCATTCAGCTGTGCTATGGCCGCGTCCCTGCCAATAAGTGCTTGCTCCAGAACATCCACAGCTTCGTGTAAGGTATAAATCTCCTGTCCTTGGATCACTAGATCATTGCTGGCAAAATCAGCTATCTCCTTTATCATCATCGCCTTCTCAGCTAGGACTCCATTCTCCACCTCCATATCCTCCATGTGCCTTCGACGGGGAGGCATGTTGTTCCTATTGTCCGGGGTAACCACAACGTTCCCATCCTCATCACGCCTTCTGTAGTCACGGTAAGGGGAGTCTTCCGGCAGCAGGCGTCGAACAAGATGGCACTAGCGTGACAGGGCTTCATGCAGGTCCAAGTTTATCCCAAGCTCCCAGTTGCAATACCGCTTGGTGTAGACCAGATGCACAGGGTTCGGCAAGGCGAAGTCTTTAAAGATGATAGTGGTGATCTCCCAGGCATCCTCGCCATATCCATAGGTATATAGCCTTCTTCCCTTGAACATGGGCAGCGGCAAGCCTAATGACTGTGAGAGTTGTCCCAACTGTCTTACAAATGGCCGTGGTGACTCGATCCCAGCATACTCAGTCCTGACTTGTCCCATCTATCAATTAAAAGAGGGAAGTGTGAGAATAGCAAATGATAAAGATTTACGAGAGTGAAAGGCATAAGATGAAAGACAGAGTTAATATAAACTTTAGTAATTCTATGGCTTCCTATTCCAACCTAGGGCACGATCCTACAGTCGACACACGGGTTCTAATACCATCCGTAACACTATAGTACTAAAAAGACTGTAGCTTCTATGCAACTTTCCAATCCCTAGATCGGTTCATTAGCTTACATAGAACTTAGATGAATAACAAAGTAAAATATCCGTGTATCATAAATAATGAAGATCCAGAGTATACATTTATTACAATAAGGCTTAGCTCGAAGGCTAGCTCAAACTTATTCAAGTATCAAACATAAATAAATAACTCCTTCAATCTCCAAATTTCCCACAAGCGAACAAGTGCAGAGTGAAGTACCGCAACCTAGTTGATCAATCAGAGTCGGAATATCCTGCAACATAAAATGTAGCAGCCCCGAAGGGTCAATACATGGAATGTATGGCAAGTAGCGCTAAATAGGGAGACAATAGCCTTAGCAACTACATGCTTATTTTGCTGGTGGAGCTGTGGCTAGCTTGCATTTTCCAAATACTTTGTCCTATTTTATTAAACCAATTTTGATTCACAACAATCCATTAAGTTCACCCATCAAGTTTTAGAAATTAAGAAATAAGATGAGTGAGAATATGTCATAGTATCAATATCAAGCAACTCATTTGTCCATAACCGGGGACACGGCTAAGCACTTAGTTTATACACCCTGCAGGGTTAGTACACTTTACCCATGTGACTTGGACAACCCAGCTTGTACCACCACACGCATATTGTGTGACGATAGGGAGAATCCCAAGAAGAGACCATTCGGGAAGTAGATCTCCAAACCCCACTGCGCACCGGTCCCAACCTACCATTAACTACATCTCTGGCTACGCTGGGTTCGGGTCACCATGACCTACTGAATCCAACTAGCCACCTATTTCTTAATGGCACATGGTTGCACACGTAAGCTACTGAAATAAAGACAACTAATCCTTCTCAGTGCCTTGGGCGGCATTCCCCACCAATATTCACACTCTAATGACTAATCCAGCCACTCCTCCCAGATAGTTCATTGACATTATGTTGTTTTAGTAAAACAAAACCTTTACTTTATCAAAGCATGATCCCTTCCTCGTATATATAGCAATGCTAAGCACATCTACCATACGGGAGCTCAACTACGAAGGATTTCCCTACCACAATACGTAGGACATAGCATAACATAGTAATACCTACACATGTAGCTAAAAAAATACATGAAAAATGCAGATGGGAAATAGTATGACAAATTCATGATCAAAATTGCAACTACTTGCCTTGACAGTAGGAGTCAAGAGTACAGTCCTCACAGAAGCGAGCATTGCACTCGTCATAATCTACACGATACGCAATTGCAACACATAAACAATCATATACAAACATAACAATGAAAGATGCATGCATGACCAGTTGAACAAGGCTTCGGTAGCATTCTATAACCTTTGTTTAGTATACCCACTGTATGCATGCATGGAAAACATTTATAAGCATGGAAAACAAAACATGCAATTTTAAATGGCCAAATAATGGAGCCCTAGTCCAATTATTAAACCACTGCCGTCAACTAGTTTCTAAAATCTTGGAAAAATAACTACTATGTAGGCAACCTAAAATAGAACTAGTACCAACTGGAATCACTCAAAAAGGATTTACAGAACTTTTTATACAATTAAAATACAACAGAAATCCTTTTAATTATTTATGCAACTTCCAGTATAGTAAGGTTACCTTTTTAATTTACAACCACAATCTACTTGTTCTACTGATTCCAGGGACACCGCATTTGCAATTTTCTGAGTTGTAGAACTTTTCCTATGAATTTATTACTCTAAATAAGCCATCAAATTATTTAATTAATCACGGCAAATCCTTGCAGAAAAAGTCTGAAACAATTGTATAGAAATAATCTTCGTGAAAACTGAATCCATCAGTATCTTATTTGCAATTTTTGGCCCAGTAGTTTAATTTCTATGGATTTTACAAGTTTCTGCTAATTTCTGCAAATTTAAACCGTTTTCTTTATTCGCAGATTGACTGCGCTGACTGGGCAGACACATGGCATACTACCAGTGGCCGGTACCCATTCACTGGCCTGTTCTAATCTCGCGCGTTCATGCTCGATCGGACGGTGGAGGGCGTCCGAGGCGAGGCTCACCTAAGACGATGGTGGCTGGCGGCGACAGTGACCCGAGCGGCGGTGCTCCAGTGGCTGTGGCGATCTCCAGCGAGGCCTGGTGGGTCTGAGGTGCGGCAGGGCGTGGCGAATCTACTCGTGCCTTCAATTCCTCCCCTCCTTGCTCCTGTGGTCCCGGTCAGCTTCTCCTTTCTCCTCTCCGATGAGAAGATCGGCGAGAAATCCCCGGCGGTGGACTGCAAGGCAGAGGGGGAAAAGTAGGTGAAGCGACGTTGTCGAGCGCGGGGAAGGTAGGGAGGTCGACGATGTGCGAGGGGGCGGCTGTCTTTGGCGAGACTGAGCTCTTACCGGGAGTCAATGGCGGCGGCGGGACGGGCTAGCTCGAGGGCGAGCTAGGGTTCGAGGGGGTGAAAAAGAAGGGGGGTTCGATGCGGGAGGGGATGAATTAAAAGGGAAAAGGAGGAATCGACATCCAGCAGGAGAATCAGAACCGGATTTTGGCAAATCGCTACGCTCGGACGTGTCGGGGACGAACTCGTCGATGGAAGGTGCTAACGTGCGGGGCCCGCCTGTCAGTCACGCGGGGCTAGGTGGGCGACGCTTTGCTGTCCGTTGCACGCGTGGTTGCGCGTTGCTGCTGGCTGCGACGCTGGTAGGCCCTAGCTGGGTCACGGCTGGCGCGCGCTGTGGCGCGGTTTCCCTTTTTTTTTCCAAATCCTTTTTCCTTTTTCGTGGGTGTTTTTATTAACTGAACTTCTGTCTGAAACTGTCCAGATTTTAACCAAAAATTCAGATTGCCGTAACTTTTGAACTGAAGCTCCGATTGAGGCGATTCAAAGTGCTACGGGTTCGTGTTGGAACCCTCTACGCACCTGTGCCTTCCAAACAACTAAACTAAACCTTCCTAGCAGATGCAAGGTGGAAACCGAGCGATCATGTGCATGTGACAAAGGCATGCAAGTGGGGTTTTGATAAAAAGTTTGAAACTGGATTTTTTTGCAAGGATGCTCATGATGCAATGAGATGTACGATATGCAGTACCAAATCTAAAATTTGGGATGTGACAACAGCGTGGAGAGCATGATCTTGTCATCGATCGGGAACTCCAAGTCGCGAAGCTCGTCGGAGAGGCTCTTGAGACGGAGGCAGTAGTCGTCGAGGGAGAGGTCGTTTTGGTGGGTGCCAATGAACTCCTATTGGAGGAACGTGACACTCTGGATCTTGTTGTCAGTGAAGAGGCCGGTGATATTGGTCCAAACGGTGTGCGTGGAGTCGCCGTCGTGGACGACGGTGCGGAATATCTCGTTGGAGACGGTCTGGAAAAACCAGCGAATGATGGTCGCGTCGATGGCCAACCAATCAGGGTCATGCAGCATGGCGAGGAGATCAATGGTGTCCTCGACATGATCTAGGAGATCATACTCGCGGAAGAGAAGGCCGAAGTACGTCTTCCACGGGAAGAAATTGGCAGCGATGTGAGCGAGCTTCACCGGCACGCGCTCGAGGATGGGGACGTCGCGGATAACGGCGACGGATGGGCCGGCGAAGGGGTTGCTGCTCCCGGAGACGGAGGAGTTGTAGGGGTTCTCGGAGGAGGGGGATTTGAAAAAGGCCATGGCGGAGGTAGCTGTATGGAGGAAGCAGTGGAGTTGGGGAAGAAGGAGGGTTGGCGGCGCCTTGGAGGAGAGGGAGGCGGCGGCTAGTGACATGGTTATACCCCATGTGTACACAACATTAGTATACCTAGTCCAGCCCGAAGGAAGGCCCACTGCAAGATATGCGGCATGCAGAGATTCCGGGTGGCCCAAGACCATGACGCCTTCGGATGCTTGGAGAACAAGACTAGAATAGATAGAATTTCATAGGGGAAACCCTAATCTGTAACTGACTCGACCTACGCCCGGGACCTGCCTATCTATATAAAGGCTAGGAGGACACGGCGAGGAGGACACCTCTCACCGCATACACACCTCCACACCATATTGCATTTGCGCACCCCTGTAACTTTCGGTTCCACCGTAATCAAGAGAAGACAAGCAGGAGTAGGTTTTTCTCTCCGGGGGCCTGAACCTGGGTAAACTTCGTGTCCCCGTGTTGCTTGTTTTCTAACCGTTCCGCGATCTCCAGCATCCCCACCTTCTCCAAAACCCAAGCTCATAACAATGGGCATTGACAAGATTAAACCTCATCAATTGGCGCCGTTTGTGGGAAAAGGGGGCGCTGATTGTGCGATTGTGACGGTCCCATCCGAAGCGATCTACAACTCCTCGGCGACGGAGAGCCACCTCCTCTTCGGCGCTTTTGACTTCACTGCCCACTCGCTAGCCACCATGAAGGATTTCGAGCCCGTAGGCGACGGGCTCGAGATTCTGTTCGGGAGCTTCTCCTTCCAGGTGGGGCAGACGGGCACTCTCCGCCTCCCAGAGCGGGTGCCACCACCATCCATCAGGCTCGCTTCGTGGGTCCCACCCATCGGTGTGCTACGCACGTCGACGCTAACAGATGAGTCCTATGACAACAGAAGCTGCAACTCAGATCTGTGCGGGCCTCCATCAGACGAAGGAACCTACGGTTCCGGATCCAAAAGCCGCGGCAGCAGCGATCCAATCTGCAGGCCATACCAATGTGTCGTGGTCATCCATGGCGAAACGGAAGGACAACCAAATTCGACTGAACCCAACCCACCACCAAATCCACCGCCCAACCCGCAGGCTAGGAACGGAGGAAACAGAGGGCAGCCGCCCCTCCAACCCAACGAGGGCGACGCTGCCGCCTATCAGAGGATCAACCTCAAAAAGGATGGCTGGCGCCAGGCACGCGAAGCTGTGGCGGGCAACAAGATCCTACATATAAATTCTTCACGGGATTTGCTGATGGCATACCACCTCCTCCTCATCGGCGAGCACAACAGGCAGGTAAAACTACAGGAGGAACTCGACAAATGCAAGCAAGCAGCTTCGGAGTCTAGCGCGCGGCGAGCTGCGCTCTCCACCGCTGGTGGCTCCAGCTCGCACGGCAATCATGCCAACAAACACCGCTCTCGCACAGATAACATGGACCCCGCCGCGAGACGTGCGGTCACCAAAACCCTCAACACGTCCTTCATGGAGATGGACGTCAACGGCAACGCCATACCGAAAACTCCGCAGGCTGCGATCATGGCAGCCACCACGTACCTCGCGTCCTATCCACCTCCGGTGGATGACCCGAAGAGTGCCATGCACAAGTCCGCACTAGCCGGACTCGGACTCGTTGGAGCTGCGCTCCACGAAGAAGCTCCTGCGGAGCCGAAGAAAAAGGCTACGGTCAGATTCAACCGTAGCCCCACACCCTCATCCGACGAAGAGGAAGACGAGCACGATCTACCTTGTTGGGAGATGAAGTAGCTGAGTAATTGGCCAGATGGGACGCCGAAGGCGCACTTTTCTAGATTCAGCTTGATCTTGTAATGATCAAGGTTATTGAACGTCTCGCGGAGATTGTCGATCAGTGTCTTGGCTTCCTTGGTCTTGATGACTATGTCGTCGACATAGACTTGTATGTTGTGACCGATCTGGTTCTTCAGACACGCCTGCATGCACCTCTAGTACGTGGCGCCTGCGTTCTTCAGCCCGAAGGGCATAGTTTTGTAGAAGAACACCCCGAACGGCGTGATAAATGCCGTTTTCTCCTAATCTTCGACCTTCAGTCAAATATGGTTGTAGCCTGAGTAGGCGTCGAGGAAGGAGAGCTTCTCGCATCCTACAGTCGAATCGATGATCTGATCGATTCGAGGAAGAGGGAAGTGGTCCTTGGGGCAGTGCTTATTGAGCGACGTGAAGTCTACGCACATCCGAAGGATGTCCGTGACCTTTTTGGGGACTAGCACAGTGTTGGCTAGCCACTCGCTCTCCTTGATTTCTCAGATGAAGTTGGCATTGAGGAGTCTGTTGACTTTGATTCCAACTGCTTCTGCTCATGGTTCGGACAGTCGTCGGATCGACTGCTTGACTGGCCTTGCGTCCGGGAACACATTGAGTGCGGGCTCGGCAAATTCCCTGGGAACTCTTGGCATGTACGCAGGACACCAGGCGAAGATTTACCAGCGCTCACGGAGGAATTAGACGAGCGCGCTTTCCTATGCGGGCTGAGGTCATTTGTGATCAGCGCCGTCTTGGACGCATCGGTTGGGTGGACCTGCACCTTTTTTGTGTTGACTGTTAAGTCGAACGACGTATCGACGTCTTGGAAGCAATGCGGATCCCGCTGTGCATCCTGGAACAATCCGATACAATGTTCCACGGTATAGTCCCAGGAAAGGGCATATATCCCCTGGAAAAGATATGACTTGACGTCATCTTCGGCAAACCCGAAAACTTTCGGTGCGAGCGACTCGAGTTCGAATTGGTGGATTGGCCATCACAGTACCACGCCATCCTCGGGCGTGTGGCGTTTGCAAGATTCCTAGCAGTACCGCACTACGCGTACCTGCTGCTCAAGATGCCAGGGCCCAAGGGCGTCATCACAGTCCAGGGGAGATTCACCCTATCGGACCACTGCGACAGAGACTTCAACAGAATCTCCCGGTCGTTCGGCATGCAAGAGGAGCTCACGACGCTCCAAGAGGTGACAGACAACGGGGCAGCCCCAGTCGCCAGGCAAAAATCACATGATACGTCGTTCGACTCAACAGTCAACACGAAAAAGGTGCAGCTCCATCCAACCGATGCCTCCAAGATGGCGCTGATCGCAAACGACCTCAGCCCTGCATAGGAAAGAGCGCTCGTCTAATTCCTCCGTGACCGCTGAGAAAGCTTCGCCTGGTGTCCTGTGGACATGCCAGGAGTTCCCAAGGAATTTGCCAAGCATGCACTCAATGTGTTCCCAGACGCAAGGCCGGTCAAGCAGTCGATCCGATGACTGTCCGAATCACGAGCAGAAGCAGTTGGAATTGAAGTCAACAGACTCCTCGATGCCAAATTCATCCGAGAAATCAAGGAGAGAGTGGCTAGCCAACACTGTGCTATTCCCCAAAAAGGACACGGACATCCTTCGGATGTGCGTAGACTTCACGTCTCTCAACAAGCACTGCCCCAAGGACCACTTCCCTCTTCCTCGGATCGATCAGATCATCGATTCAACTGCAGGATGCGAGAAGTTATCCTTCCTCGACACATACTCAGGCTACAACCAGATTCGACTGAAGGTCGAACATCAGGAGAAAACGGCGTTTATCACGCCGTTCGGGGTGTTCTGCTACAAAACCATGCCCCTCGGGTTGAAGAACGCAGGCGCCACGTACCAGAGGTGCATGCAGGCGTGTCTGAAGAACTAGATCGGTCGCAACATACAAGTCTATATCGACGACATAGTCATCAAGACCAGGGAAGCCAAGACACTGATCGACGATCTCCGTGAGACGTTCGATAACCTTGATCATTACAAGATCAAGCTGAATCCATAAAAGTGCGCCTTCGGCATCCCATCTGGCCAATTACTCGGCTACTTCATCTCCCAACGAGGTTTGGAGGGAGGAGGCCGGCGGCGCCCAGGGAGAGGAGGGGCGGCGGCTAGGGTAGGGAGATCGTAGTTAGGCTGATACCATGTGGAAAGTTATGTGAGAACGCACATCACCAATAGGGCCAGCTGCTCATATATGTATTGACAATGTTACAGGTACAACCCTAGAAATACACGGGGACCTATAACTAATACAACACATATCTCGACAAAAAACATTCATAGTTTTTCTCAATGAAGGGAGGTTTCTGAAATAGCGAGGGATTCAGGGATCCCGCAAAACACTTATTCATTCAAGAGACAATTAGAGAGCTGAAACTGGATTTTTTTGCTATACTAGAAACGGGCAGGGACGATTTCTCAACACCTTTCTTATAGCACCTAGCGTGAGGATTCAATTTAAATGGTATTGCCTGCCGGCACAAGGACAGTCGAGTGGTATTTTAGTTGAAATAAATTTTGCAACACTTCGGGTTAATAAGGTGGTTAATGGGGATTTTTGTGTCAAGTTTCATCTCAAATTTAAAAGTGATGGGTTTGAATGGGTTTTAATTCCAGTGTACGGCGCAGCTCAAGAAGCGAATATGCATCGCTTTTTGGCTAAGCTAGTGCGTATTTGTGAACATGAAACTCTACCTCTACTTATAGGGATGATTTTAATATCGTAAGAAGGCAACAGGAAAAGAACAATGATAACTTTAATCCATGATGGTCTTTTATTTTTAATGCAATAATTGAGAGCTTTGATTTAAGAGAAATAGCACTATCTGGGAGACAATTCACATGGGCTAGTCGTCGGGCAAACACAACCTATGAAAAGCTAGACATAGTGCTCGCTAGTGTTGAATGGGAACAAAAGTTTTTCTTGGTGTCTGTTAGAGCTCTTGCCTCGGCAGGATCTGATCACACCCCGATTATAGTTGATTCTGGTGAACAAGCTCACCTTGGAAACAAATCAAAATTTTCGTTTGAATTATCCTGGTTGCGTAAATAAGATTTTTTTGATTTGATCGCAAATGAGTGGAATTCGATACCTACTGAACCCAATCCCCTAAGAAATTGGCAGAACAATATCCACAATATTAGACAGTTTTTGAGAGGGTGGGCTATAAACATTAGCGGTCATTATAAGCAAGAAAAGGAATGATTTATTACATTTAATTGTACTTCTTGACACAAGGGCTGAATCCACCCGTTTTTCTTTGGCCGAGATAGATGAGTTAAGAAAGGCCAATGATGAACTTGCGAAGCTTCGTCGGGATGAGGAAACTAAGTGGGCACAAAGGGCAAAAGTTAAACACATCCAAGAGGAAGGAGATAATACAAAATACTTTCACTTGAATGCAAATGGGGAACACCGTACGGAGATGATTTTCCAACTAGAGCAGGACGAAGGGACGATAGTTGGTGAAGAGAATTTGCGAGTGTATATTTTAGAGTTCTACAAAACTTTATTTGGGCCACCTACAGAAAAAATTCTCTATGAATGAGTCAGAGGTACAAGACATCCCTCAGCTTTCTTGGAGGAAAATGCAATTTTCAGCGCGGATTTTATTGAAAAGGAAATCCATGACGCTATTATGCAAATGGAAAAAAATAAGGCACCAGGACCGGACGGTTTTCCTGCTGAACTCTATGAAGTATTCTGGGAAGTAATTAAGCCTGACGTTATGCTGATGTCTACTGCTTTCTAAAATGGTGAACTACCGCTATTTCGCCTGAACTTTGGCACAATTGTTCTACTGCCAAAAAAGAAAATGCTATACAGATCCAACAATATAGGCCAATATGTCTACTGAATGTGAGTTTCAAGATATTCACAAAAGTAGGGACAAACCGTATAACTGGAATAGCTCACAAAGTAACTAGACCATCACAAACAGCTTTTATGCCAGGAAGACATATCATGCTTCATGAAACTATTCATGAACTTCATAAGAAAAAAATGGATGGGTTTCTTCTTAAGATTAATTTTGAGAAGGCATACGATAAAGTAAGGTGGCCTTTCTTGCAACAAGTTATGCAAATGAAAGGGTTTAACCCAAAATGGTGTATCTGGATAATGAATTTGATAACACGGAGTAGTGTGGGCATTAGGGTGAATGATAGTATTGGTCACTATTTCCAAACTCACAAGGTATTGAGACAAGAAGATACCTTATCATCGATTATATTTAATATCATTTTGGATATGCTAGAAGTTATCATTAGTCATGCCAAAGAAGATGGCCAAGTTAGTGGTTTAAACCCATACTTAGTTTATGGTGGTGTGTCAATTCTTCAGTATGCAAACAATACGATAATCTTCATGGAACATGACTTACAAAAAGCTTTGAATATGAAACTCATTCTTTGCATTTTTGAACAGCTCTCAGGGCTTAATATTAACCTTCATAAAAGTGAAATTTTCTGCTTTGGACAAGCCAAAACGGTAGAAGAACAATATAAGGATTTGTTTGGTGTCAATCTGGGTCTTTCTCGTTCAAGTATCTTGGCATACCTATTCACTTTCATAAATTAAGAAATGGAGAATGGAAACCCGTAGAAGATCGTTTTGAAAAAAAGTTAGGAAATTGGATAGGGAAGTTACTTTATTATGGTGATCGTTTGGTGCTTATTAATTTGATTTTAACGATCTTACCTATGTTTATGCTATATTTTATGGAAGTACCTATTGGGGTTAGAAAAAGACTAGATTTCTTTAGATCGCATTTCTTCTCGCAGAGTGATAATCATAAGAAAAATATCGTTTAACAAAATAGAACATCATATGCCGGCCCAAGGATCAAGGGGGTTTAGGAGTCGAAGACCTGGAAACCAAAAATAAATGTCTCCTTAGCAAATGGTTGTTAAATTAATAAACAGGGAGGGAGTTTGGCAGGAACTGCTAATGAATAAATATTTATACTCTAAAACCCTCTCACAAGTGATTTTACAGCCAAATGATTCTTCTTTTTGGAAAATACCAATGAAGGTGAAACAAGGTTTCCTTGATAGGGGACGATTTGAGATTAAAGATGGGACAAGTACATGTTTTTGGGAGGTTGTTTGAATCGGGGACACACCTCTATCTCAACAATATAGTTCTTTATATAACATTCTGCAAAGGAAACAAGTAACTGTTGCCGACGTACTATCCTCATAGCCGATAAACATGTTATTTAGAAGATCCCTAACAGGAAATAAGTGGGATAATTGGTTGCAATCGGTATCTAGGCTTATGCATATTAATTTAACGAATGAAAGAGATATCTTCACATGGCGCCTCGGACAAAATGGTGTTTTCTCTGTTAAATCGATGTACATTGATCTCCTAAATAGAAACACAAGGTTTCTTAAAAAATACATTTGGTCAAAATTTGAATATTTATGTGGTTCATCCATCGTAAGGTAATACTTACTAAAGATAACCTGAAGAAAAGACATTGGCAGGGAGATTCAATATATTGTTTTTGTGACAAGTCCGAGACTATAAATCATCTTTTTATTAAATGTCCATTTGCTATAACAATATGACGCATTATTCATATGACCTTTAATATCACACCATCCTCAAATTTAAACAATTTATTTGGAAATTGGCTCATGGGTATTCCCAAAAAATAAAAATAAAATCAGATTAGGATGGGAGTATGCGCTATTATATGGGCTATCTGAGACACCCGGAATGACGTTATTTTAGCAAGGCTCGATGCAAATCGTTCTTGCAGGTTATCTTATGGCTACTCACTACATTCATACTTGATTGCTGCTATAGCCTATGAACGACCATCAAGCTATTCATGTTGGATGTAACATATTGGATATGGCTACGCAGGACTTGTTCAGCCGGTGTGGGTGGCGATATGATCTTAGGATTGATGGAATCACTTTATACCTTTTGACTTCTCTTTTTTTCTTTGTGTTTGTGTTTGTGTTCGAGATATAGAATCGTTTTAATAATGCAATAAAGAAACCGTATGCATCGAGTTTTGATGCAGAGGCTGGGACATTGCCTCCGTTTTGAAAAAAAAAGTTCTGCCAAGAAACCCCACTTCAAGCTATGACAATTCTGGCATTGCTTTATAGGTTAGCTCAACATATTCTGGGATTATTTCTCCGGGCCGTTCTGGTGCAGGACCATCTCTGTTAGGCTTTCAACCACCAACGAACAACTCATATGGACAAGGTGCGTATGCTCTGGGTGCACCACATCTAAATTTGCACATGGAACATTCTATGAATTGGTAGCATGAGGTTATTGTCAATAGTGTATGCTAATCTCAGTTTCTCTTTTTCTGTTGCATGTCCTTCTGTCCGGTTTAGCTGAATGATGCACAACTGTATTCACTAGTATACCTGCATGTTGATTCTGATAGTCTTCTTGTTCTTCGGGTGGTGGAGTGCAGTTGAGGTCCAAAAGTGGTCGCACCATTCTTGTAGTCAAGGTCTGTGCCGTCCTGTGTGTTACCGGAGTAGGCTCCTTGCCGTCAGAGGCGGATCTAGGGAGGGGCGAGGGGTGGCCAGGCCCCTGCTATGGTTCGGCCCTCCTCAAGAATATACAATGGGGGGCTAGCACTAATTTTGATGCTCAATTACTGAGCGTAATACTCTGTCCATTAGCCTAGACCAATATGTGTAATGTGTTGATTGCTCAAGTTTTATGGGACAAGCCCAAAACATTTGCCATCAAGGGATAGTACATACCGATTGAAGTATCAGTAAAATCACATATCGAGCAACTGATCTATGGGACACATCTGAATTTCTTCTCTGCTTGGTTTCCCTCGACGATCTAATCGACTTATATCTCCTTTCTTCGCCACCTGTGGCACCGCTTTCGGTATCGGGATTTTGTATTCAAGTGTTGGTGTGTCCGTGATTACTGATTAGTGAAGACACAAAGAACAACTCCCATGCATCTAGAAACTATCAACTATGACCTGCTTTATCCACACGGCATGTCCATTACGTGAAGTGATCGTCCTAAGGTATGATCCCAGATATATGTATGTTGGCTACTAGAATTGCTAGTTTGATTACCCCATCTAATAGAAATTGCTTAGTCAAATCAACTGCGGATTATATTCACCTTTTTTACAAAGTATTTAGTGATTAAATAATTATTAAATTGTTGTGTTATTGAGTTATTTGATAGCTCTGGGCATATACCTACACTCAAACTAGTAGAATGTAGTTTGCTTTTTTATTGCAAAACATATAATGTTCCAATTTGATATCCACAATATACACAATATAACTTGGTGTACTTTCAATGTTTATCTCTTTTATGGTGAATTTCTTCTTCTCCCCACCACTGATGTGACCCTTGATTTATTTAGTATTCTTCTACAACCTTATATAGTTATTCGTATTTGTAAGGAAAATTTCTGTAAATTTTAGGGTTCATTAGATCATAGACTTATTATTTAACAGATTTCTAGTCGTAAAGCAAATAAAATAAGCTTTAGTTATAGAAAATATGTTCGGATAACAAAACTATATATATTTACGATTTAGTATAATGTTGTTATAAACCTATATTATGGCCATTGTCGTCTCGGCCCCCCTATGGTCATATCCTGGATCCGCCCCTGCTTGCCGTTCCTGGTAGCGGTGATCCAACGTCGAGGTGCTGAGCGAGCATGAACACCCTAAGCGGCGAGGAGGAAGCCAGTGAGGTGCCGCTGTTGCAGATTGCCGGTGGCGAGGTGCTGAGCGAGCAGGAACAACCCCCGCAGCAAGGAGGAAGCCACTAAGGTGTTGCTGCTGCAGATCGCTTAGTGGTGAGGTGCTGGGCGAGCAAGAACACCCAGTGCGGCGAGGAGGAAGCCAGTGAGGTGCTCCTACTGCAGATCGTTGGCGGCGAGGTGCCGAGCTAGTGGAACACCCTAGGCGGCGAGGAGGAAGCCGGTGAGGCGCTACTGCTGCAGATCGTCGGCAGAGGTGTTGTGCCTTGTCGATGTCCGGCAGCACCTTGTGCGCCCCCGAGGGAGCTGGTGAGGTACTGCTGCTACAGATTGCCGATAGCAAGGTGTTGTGTCTTGCCGGCGTCTGATAGCACCTTGCCCGCCTCCAGCAGGAGCACAACAGGAGGGGTGACGGCATCTGAGAAAACCACGGGGAAGGAATTGGTGGTAGGCGATGCGCGACTGGGTGGACGATCGATTCCGGCTGGCTGGATGGACGCCGCGCGAGGATTGATTCCTGCTGGGTGGACGATCGATTCCGGTTGGCTGGGTAGCTTCGGACAAACCGCAGAGGGTATTTCTGTACACGTCGCTATACTCGGGCTGTCGAAAATTTCTAAAACGCCTTATAATATAATATGAAACGGATATGAAACGAAGGATGTAAGACTCAATATTTTTGCAATGGTAGAAGTATGCCAAACCTGTGGCACGGTGATGATACGACCTTGACTCCTATGGGAGCACTTGCGAGACAACGCATTTTAGAGCACCACATGAACCACTCCCCTGCCTCCACACATTTAGCACCTCAACATAGATATTCTATTTTCGCCGTTGACTTGAGTTTGTTTAGATATAAATGTATCTATACACGAAAACGTGTCTAATACATTCAGATTTAAATAAATCTAAATCAATTAACTTTTAACGGAGAGAATATCTATTTTAGATTTTTTTTTTTGAAAAACACAGTACCCCACCTCTATGAACGCACACACGCACATTTTACTCCTATGAGCACTTCCGAGAGAGACCGAGTCGGCGGATCGGGTCTTAAGATTGACGAAGTTATCATGGACGCCTCGTTATCGACGGGAAAGTCGCCTCCCACTGAAAGAATATTCCGTCTTTTATGCAACACACAGTGTCAAACTTGGGGTTTGAACTCTGATGGGCTGGGGGTACAACCACCCTCCTAGTCATCCAACCACATGAAATGGTTATGGCAAATCCAAATTAATGACAACTATTCACGATAAGAATTTTTTATACAGAATAATTTTCTTCATTTTTTATATGAAACATAACAAACTTATGGGCAAGCCAACCGGCCAGTCAAATTAGTTCGAGCAAAATAATCCAACAAGCTGACTCGTAGGCTACAAATCGAGAGGCTGATTTACTAAATGAGCTTCTTTTGCAACCAGGATTGTTTCTTGTCAAGACGATCTCGCCTTGGCAAAAAAAAAAGTAAAGCTCAAAAGGTGAGGTGGCAATTTTAGTCTTATATCAGCATCCTTCTTGCTACTGTTTCTTTAGACTTCAAATCGACAATACTCAAATTACTTGTGTCTCTCCTTTAAAAAAACAATAGACTCTAAAATTGACAAGACATGACTAGGATCTATTTTTGCCATACACCTTCTAAAACAAAAATTTAGCCCTCGCCTCTTCCATCAGTATCCATAAGGCTGTCGGTTCCGCAAGAGATAGATGTATCTTGGGTGCCCTCAGACAATCTTGTTACCGCCACCAAATTGTTTTGTGGCAGTGCCAGGATTTCGCAACAGTTGTCAGCAGTAGCGTCCCTGGAAGAATGAAGAATTGCAATAGTAAAGCACCAAAAGAAATGCACATGAACTAGAACGAGTGAATTGCATTTCCTCTATAATCAATGAAATGCAGCTGCGATCTGCCTTTCCGTAAAAAATAGAACAAGAGTGAATTGCTTGTGATTACACAAGTTTTACGAGTGGAGGCAAATTATATTGTGATGTTTATCTGACACTATCCATCTCGTGGGGAGATATGTTCGTAAAGCATCTGTGCCGATGTAAATGGAGTCATATATATAAACAAAAAGGAACAAATATATAAGAAGCACAAAATTGATTGAAGGCCTTTTTATGAAGAACTAGATGCAGATCTTAAATCATGTAAAGATTACAAAGGCAACCTTCCAGGGAGTAAAGAAGGTAAGTACAACATAGTATATTCTTACCTTTCTTGATGATTCCCCTTGATATTTAGAGCCTGATCATGGTGCGAAGACTGAAAAGAATTTACTTGTGTTAATAATTTCATATGTAGTAAAATAAATTAGTGAAACCACAACAAAAGCGCAAGGTATATCGTGATTTGAAGTGCTTCTGCTGCTAGTTACTCAGGCCAACTATACTGGAACAACAACGCTACTCCTTAATTATCCAACATGAAAAAATTAAGTAGTACATTATTCGGGATAAAGTGAAGACAAACAACGCTACCTTGTGGAGTTCAGCTTTTCGGTTGTCGTCTGCACTTTCATAATCCTTTTCCTTTGTCTTTTCCACAATAGCAGTGTTGACATGGTCTTCAGTGGCATTGCCAAATATTGCATCAATATCAGCAGCACTGATTTCTCGAGCTGCAACTTTTGGATCTTGAGCCATGTATTTCATTAATTCTCTCTGGAATCGAATATGGTTATCAGTAAGCACACAACATGAGCAAATAAGCATGGAACTAGCAAGTCGAGACAGAAACAAACCCATAGGAACGATCTCGCAAGCGTCAGGATGACTTGTCTATAATCCAAAACAGAACGCTGGACAAAGGCAAGCCAGTCCTCCTTGATCTCAAAAAGAAGAGTCATCGCAGACTGCAATATACATACAAAAATCAAACACAAGGTTTGGATGAAATAAACTAATTTCGTGGTAGAGAAATATGCGCGTGCGCGCGCGCGCGCGCACACACACAAGGATGAAATACTGATAAATCGAAGTTAACCTCAGTGCTAGATGTATCTGCAGGCAAAGCCATCAGCTTTTTCTTGATGATGTCAAGAAGCAGGATTCCTGTCTTGCACTTTTCTTCCCTCATTTCAGCAAACGGTATGGGTGCTACAATTCTTCTGTTAGGTCCACAGAACATCCATTTGAATATATCGTTCCTCGGTTTGAAGCACATGATGTCGTGCTGGTCCGAGTCTTTGCAAAAAGTTACACCACCAAAAGAAGCATCACGTTCCAGTACGTCCTTTGGGTCTAAAATTGACTTGAGCCTCGGCAAGACTTTCTTTTGGTGCTTGCTGCACAGGTGATCCAGCAGCGAACCAGTGTCCGTGTGCTTCATGGGAGCATCGCACAAGGGGCAAACCCAGAACCTCCATGACTTGTGTTCCTTCAAAAAGCTTAGTGCAGCCGATACAGTGAATGCAGCAGGCTTAGACGGGTCGACCTTGTTGTATTCCTTCTGTAGAGTATCAAGGCTGACGCGCATGAAGTCGCTCTGCCTCTCGGCGGTCATGGAATTCTTCCAGTAATCTTCGGCCAACTCAATGATCTTCAGAACCAGTTCACGGAACTGCCTGGCAAGCGAGACTAGCCTGGCGCTAGGATCGGCCCCGCTGATTGATCCAGGAGGGATGCAATCTTCATCTGGATCGTGGGGAAACTTCAAGTCGAGCGCCTTGCTGCACTCGCTCTCAGCCGCGCCGTGCTCGCCCAGGAGCAACAGAAGCTTCGCGCGGAAGGCGGCGATCACGGCCGAGTTGGGGAAGCTCTGCGCCGCGCGGTCCACGGAGGCACGCGGACGTCGCAGACAAGCCCTCTTGTTGCTGGCCGCGTCGAGGCCGCGGAAGAAGTGCAGATCCATGTACGCCTCGAGGAGCTGCGCTCGAGCCGAGCGCGGGAAGCGCTCGGCGACGCCCTTGGCATGCGGCCGCGCCGCGTGCGCCCCGTCGCGCCTGAAGATGTCGAGAACACGATCGACTTCCGCAGGGACCTGCTTGTTCATCAGAACGTCGAGGGATCTCTGCGCCCTGAACCTAGCCTCCAGCACCCTGTCGTTCGCGGTGGTGGGCTCGGGTCCGTGCAGGCCGTACGCCGCGTTGTATCTCGCCGGGTCGACGGGGGAAGAGATGCCCAGCGCGCGGCGGTACTCGGTCTCCGCCTCCCGGTGCAGGGAGGATTCGGAGAGGGCGTGCCCGAGCGCGGTGGCGATGTCGACGCAGTTGGGGACGCGCTCCTTGGCGGCGGCGAGCGCGCCGCGGGCGGAGCTGAGGTGCGCATCGGCATGGTCCTCCTCCGCGCTACGGGCGTGGATGGCGGCGCAAAAGTGGAGGTTCCCCGAGAGACGGAGCGCGAGGGCCGATCTCGGGTGGTTGACAGCGAGCGCATCGGCCCGCCGCAGCGCCGAGGTGTGTTTGCCCTCGTGGTACTGCAGCAGAACATCCCTAGCCACCTTCCTCACGTTAACGGCGCTGGATTTTCCCATGGACACACAAGGCTTGATCGCGGTGGGCGCTGGGTGCTCGGGGTCGGGGGTATTAGACGCCGGCGAGCGGCGATTGTGGACGAGGAAAGGAAAGGGAACGAAGGGTTTTGAGGTCGGATTCGTGGAGGGTTAGGACTGGGCTGGGCTGGTCTGGGCTGCTCCTCTCTGGAAGCCCTGGGCTCCTCTCAAATACTAGTCCAAGTTTTTTTTAAGAACGCGCGTGCGTACGTGCGTGCGCGTGTGGGTGTGTAGGGGTGTGTGCGTGTGTTTTTGAACAGGGGTGGGCAACAAAAAATTATCACAATCACGCAATATCCAAGGCAGTACGACTATACTGAGCTAAACCATCTGAATCTCTATGAATCTTCCGGAAAACCACTCCAAGAAAGCACTCAGACCTGGCTTGATTTTCTCGAGAATGTCACTTGATCGCTGATTTCGTAGGAATCGCCATACACAATTTATTAACAAGGTGCAGACAGTCGGATTCAACCTACACCCACCGGCATATTACAGTTTGTCAAAAGTGCAACTATCAGAGGCTGTACGGAATTCAAAAGAGCCCCACGCTGAGTGAACAACATGGCCCCGTTAATGTTCGTCTCTCCATGATCCCTTACCAGTGTCAGCAATAAAGATATATTCCCTCCAATCCATATTACTCGTCGTTCAAATTGATGTATCTAGTACTAAAATGTGTCTAAATACATTCATTTCGATGATAATTAATATAGATCAAAGGAAGTAGCATCTTTGTTCAGTTTTAGCCAACCTGAAACAGAAGGAGTCTAGTGAGTTTTCTTTGTATTATCGGATCGTGTACGGTGTGTTATTTTCGGCACAAGCACGTTCGTTTCTTTTTCCGTCTAGCTCAATATTTTCAGCCTTAATATGTTTGCGAAGTGCGTACGTGCTTTGTCAGCAAAGGTGCAGGTACATCAATTCGACATCTTCCTTTCATCAAATTTTGGTAATCTTTCGTAAGTGCCAGGAAGGCCACCAAACAAACATTAGTTTCTCCCACATAACCTCTCGTGTTCTATCATCAAGACTTTACCTGTATAATCTCTCGAAAAAAAATTACCTATATAACTGGAATCCTTTTTATCTTATATGCGTTTTACAATTTCGCGTTTTACAATTTCTCAATATGATATGTAATTTAACTATTTTTATTTCGTTTGTGTGACTTTAGACTTCTTTAGGCTGTGTGTATCTGAGCTATGAACATGCCGGGGGTCTTCCTATTGATCAACATGCTCATGAATGAATGTCAGGTGTCTGGTTGTTGTTGTTGTAGTAAGTTTTTTACACTATCCATCTCCTTGCTCTGCTCCTGTTTTGTCGGCTGAAGTGTACTTTTTTTTGACATAAACGTGGGCTTTATTGATCGCATAATCATTACATCATTACAAATAGGCTCGCGGATGTAATCCGGAGTAACCCCACGCCACACCAAGCTAATAACTGAATCACTAAGTTTAGCTAAACTATGAGCAACAACATTTAAGCCACGATAAACATGACGGAAGGCACATGTGCAGAAGGTTTTAGCAAGGTTTCTAATGTCGATGATCACCGGCCACAGATGGATCTGTCGACCGTGGTCGACGTCACCCGCTGCACCACAGACAATCAGTCAGAGCTGATGATAATCTTGCGATAACCCTCCTCCTTTGCTAGAATAAGAGCACGACGCATTGCAGGCGCCTCTGCAATCTCTGGCACCACAACCTCATCAGGTCGCTCACTGCAAGAAGTTAAGCACGATCCATTGTGGTATTTGATTACGATGCCAGTTCCCATTCGACGAGTCGAAGCTAAGATCGTTGCATCAGCACTTACGAAGACTGTTCCTTCTGGCAGTGAATACCATTTACGCATTGAATGAGTAGTCTCATGCCTATTGGTAGGACCAGTATTGTAAAGATGCAAAACAATCATCTCAATGTAAGCAAGTAAGTTCTCGGCAACACTCTGTGGATGCATCGGTTGTTCCCCCTCCCGGACCTTGTTTCTCGCATCCCAAATGTGCCATATGGTAGTGCTCATGACAGTTGCCTCCATCTCCGAGGCCTTTTCAAAGAAATCAAGCGTCCAGGTTCTTGTAGAGGTAAAGAAACTACGACGCAACGTGATTTTATGTACTATCGAGACTATATTCCACACATCGCGAGCAAACTGACAGAAAATCAGGTATGTTGGATGGTTTCATGACGTCCACAAAAAAATCAATTTGCCTCCACTGGGTATGTGTTGTAACTGGTGACCAGTAGGTAAACAATCATGAGAAAAATGCCAAGCTATGATTTTTATTTTTCCAGGTGCCTTGGTAGCCCACAATTTCTTCCAAATTTTTGCATCACCTTAATGTGCAGATGAGAGTCCACACTTAGCGACACTCTGATGTTCACAAAACTTGGCTGATCTTGCAAGGTTGTAACCAGAACGAACAGAGTAAGACCCAAAATGGGTGTGAGGCCAAGTAAGGAAATCATCATCCTCTCTTCGGCTAATTGGTATCTAAATAATTTTCATCGCTACTTCCTCAACAAAAATGGTGCGGACCAGGTCCACATCCCTTGACCGTGACTCATCCAAGAGCAAGGTGTCAACTTGCTGATTGTCGAGTAACGGTACCAACATTCGCAGTGAAGATGAAGGTACTCAAGGGATCCAATTATCCGACTTAATACGAACAGATACACCATTCCCAATACTCCAATGAGCTCCATGTTTCAGTAATTCCCTTCCAAAAAGAATGCCCCTCCAAGTGTATGAGGACGATCTTGGCTTTGGGGCATCCCAGAAGGAGGTGTTTGGGAAATATCGTCATTTTAGAACCCTGGCACAACGAGATATAGGATCTGTCAGGATGCGCCAGCCTTGCCTAGCCGACATGGATTGGTTGAATAATTCCATATCTTTAAATCCCATCCCTCCCAGTGCCTTGGGAGTTGATAGCCACTGCCAAGAGCGCCAATGCATTTTCTTCCGACCGTCCTCTTTTCCCCACCAGTGATCAGCTATAGATTTCCTCATATCATCACAAGACGTCACTGGTATTTGAAAACAACTTATGACATAGGTCGGGATTGCTTGAATAAAAACTTCCAAAAAAAGTCTCCTTTCCCGCATGTGACATAGGCTGATCAGAGCAACCATTTATCCTCTTCCACATACGATCATATAGATATCCGAATGTGCTGACGGGTGAACAACCCACTTCAGTGGGCATTCCAAGATAGGAGTCATTCAGTGTTTCCACTTGGATTCCTAGCACATGCTTCACTTCATCCTTGACCTGATCTGAACAATGAGGGCCAAAAAGGATAGCATATTTTTTCTATTGATTTTCTACCCCGAGCCCTCACAATAGGTTTCCAAAGTGTTGTGTATATCCTTATTACTGCGAGCAAATAAAATACCGTTGTCAGCAAACAACAAGTGTGATATAGGTGGTCCAAGTCGACAATTATGAATACCTTGTAGTTCACCTTGGGCCTCCCTTTTTTGCGGAAGACAAGATAATCCCTCTGTGCAGAGAAGGAAAAGATAGGGACTTATGGGATCCCCTTACCTGATCCCTCTAGTTGGTATCACTGGATCGGTCAAATCCCCATTCATTTTAACAACATACCTCACTGACATAACACATCGCATAATAGTTGCAATCCACGTCGGGGTAAAACCAAGCTTCACAAGATAGCCTTCTAGATAATTCCATTCCACACGGTCATAGGATTTCATCATATCCACCTTGAGAGCAAAATAGGGCCTCTTGGAGTGTTGTTGCTTGATAGAGTGAAGACATTTGAAACCAATCAGTGCATTATCCGTGATGATCCTCCCAGGCACAAAAGCACTCTGATGCTCGGAAATAATAGAAGGTAAAATTATCTTCAGTCTATTAGACAACACTTTTGAGACAATTTATAAAACATTGCACAAGCTAATAGGGAGAAAATTCTTTAGATTGACAGGATTTGGCACCTTCAGAATTATGACAACAATGGAGTCACATAGCCCTTCCGGAATCTCTCCACCTTCTAAGAGCCCTCTCACCGCTTGGGAAATCTCACTGCTGAAGAACTCCCAGTGGGTCTGGTAGAACAAGGATGGGAATCCGTTGGGTCTCGGTGACTTCGTAGGGACCATTTGGAAAAGTGCAGCTTTGATCTCATCGTCAATGTATTCGTTAGATATATCTGCGTTCATAGCATAGGTAACCTTGCATGGTATAGCATCCAGGAAAACATCGATTGACACGTAAACAAGTCCCCATAAAAGTGCTACACCATACCTTTAATGCCCTCAAGATTCTCGCAGCGAGAGCCATCCTCCCGAATCAGAACTTTAATTTTATTTGTTCTTTTGCACGCCGAGGCTGTTGCATGAAATAAAGCAGTATTTTGGTCACCCTCCTTGAGCCACTCAATTCGGGATCTCTGCCTCGCCATAATTTCTGCCCGCTCAAAGAGCTCACATAGTCCCCTCTCGGTCTGTTGTGTCTCGGACTCTATGGCCATATGATGGCAACAATCGTGCCACTTTTCACTGGGACTCCAAGTGCAGAGTGTTGTAGCAAGATTTTTTCCCACAAGGGTGACTCGAGGGTTTATATCAAACTCTCAGAGAATTGGTTGTGGAAGTTTTATTCGTCTTCTCCTCTTCAAGCAACTTGTAAAGTAAAATAATTTGTCTTGTGTCCCCAATTCTACTAAGTGGTTGTCAAGCACAAGGTTACATATTAGTAATATGGAATATAAAAAAGTAAATTGAAATAAATAAAGTAATGCAAACTAGATGATATGGAAGATAGTAGGGTTATTTTTGGGTTTTTATGAGTGATTGCAAGTAGGGAAAGTATTTTTTTATTTTCGAAATAATAAATTACAGAAAATATAAAAGGTAGTAGATGCAATAGAAAGGTATTTCTTGCGATTAAAATTGGACCAGGGTTCATGGATTCACTTGTCTACTCTCTTTTTAAGTTGTAGTGATCATAAAAAAATTATCAATGATAAATATTCATGGAACTTCTATATGTGTTTGATAAGCATTCATATGGGAATCACATTCTAACATAGATATTAAACACATCTCTATTATACTCCTCAAGAAAGGGAAACTCCATGAAATCTTGAATTAAGAACAAATTAGAGTATAGCTTTAAGTAATATAACATGATGTTTGAAATGAAAATATGCTACCTTGATCTAACAAGATTATCTCACTGTCACATGATAATTATGGCACATGATTTCACTTTATCCCTAGTGAGATAGGAAAATAAAGGTAAAAACCAAAGTAGATCTTGAATATTGTTGTCACAATTCAATCACTACTCACATGCTACTCCATCTAATACACACTTCTCCCTATACAAGTTCTTGCATACAAGTTGGATCAAAACAAGAAATTAAGAACGGGGTACATGATATGCATCTTACAAAAAAAGTTCCAATCTCATATATCAAATCATAGAATAAATATCCACCACATAGGAAATACATATATGACCATAATCATGAAGGGCAGCTCATATGGTAGTAGATCTATGAAGAATAAGAGAGAAATATATCAAGCTACTACCACAAACCCATAGTACCGAGGTGGACTACTCCATCTTCATCATGGTGACAATGCTGGAGATGTTGGAGAGGGTGGGGTCCCCTCGGAGGTGGCTCGGACGGAGTTCCCCCTCCAATCTTCGCTGGATCTGACTATGTTTGGTGGTATTTTCATTTCTAGTGTGCTTCGTCTTGAGGACTCCCCAGGGGATCCTTATTTAGGGGTTTTTAGGTCAAGAGAACTCTGTGGGTGAAAGAATCAAGGCGATTGAATGACCGAGGAGGAAAAGAGGGTAGGTGGAGTGTACACCTAGTCTAGGTGTGCCACCCAGTAACTTTTGGGCCTCCTGGCCCTCTAGGTGAGGTTCTTGTGCTCCATATGCTTCTCGTGGATAAATATTGACATCCCCAAAAGTTCAGGTCCATTTGACTTTGTATAGGTCCTGAAACATCAAAAACATTGAAAATAGGGTTTTTCTGCCTGGACGGGATATAGCCAAAATAAAGGGGATCATTGGTAAATCTCCAAAAGTCAATGTAAAACATGGATATAACATTATATATGATGCAAATATGTGGATAAACATGTTAACAAACTACAAAGTTCATGTATGCATTTTACATGCATCAACATCCCCAAACTTAACCTATGCTCGTCCTCGAGCATGAAGGTGATAAAAAATAAAATGGACTTTTGAGTTTGTTACTTTTGCTTCTTTCATCTTCATGTAAAGTTCATAGGTTCAAATCCTTTTAATAAGACATAATTTGCAAGTGTACTAGCAAGTTGTGTCTTTTACACATCTATAAACAATAAGTAATGGTGTGATAAAACAAATGAGGGACAAACAAACCTTCAAGCACACTTTGATGAACCTATAGAATAAGAGACTCTTCCTGTAATTGTCATTGGTGTTTTATGCCTCTACTTTTATTTTTGGTCTACTTCTTAGTTTAATGAACAACTAGAAGACTCGCTTCTTAGTTTCATGTCTTCCCTTGAGATGTTTTGCATATCATACCGAAAGTAAGCATTGAATACATATGTTAAACCTCCGTAAAGAATTCGAAATAAAGTTTTGAGCTATGTAGTTCATGTCAACAATACTAATAAGGATGGGGTTCCAAGTATCTTTTATTTCAAAGCTTCATATGTTTATGTGTTAAACATCTTACAAGTTGATTGTCTCATGCACCATACCTATGATCTTGCACTCCTCATGCTACTCAACTTAGGCCTGTCATTGTAGGATACATGTTTATCATTGAAACCACATCACTGAAGTACCTCTTGCTCCTTGTGTAGCTATATGCCCCCTTATGTTTCTTAAGCATAGGAGTTAATATAATTCCATGGTCATGTTCATTGGGGGGGGGGGTGAGTATCTCTACTCCAGAAGAATAAGAAAAACAAACATATGCCTCTCAACAAGGATCATTATGCTGTAAGTTTCCACCATGAGTGCCGCATGACACATGGATTTGACTAGCGGTTCAGAAGCGATTTATCTAAACATGTCTACTCCAGTATGCACACTTTATTTCACATCGATGCAATCCATAGGCAGAACTAACATGATTTTTAATCAACACTCAACATTGAAAGCTTGTGCCATGACATCATGGTTTGGCCAACAACTTATAAGATGTAAAGCACATAAAGTTCCATAGTGGTATCACCCCAAACCTTACTTTCTTATGAGCTTTAAAATACATGAAAAATATGTTTTAAGAATGTTAGGAGGATTAACATACATATTGTACTTGAAATTAGCTTTTGCCACAAATAGGTGGATATGCCTAGTCTAGTTTAGAGGGTTTGGAACTAGTCTTAGCTTGCATTGTGAAGGATTAGCAAAAAAAGGAGATCTAAAGAGTGTGCCATCTAGTTCATAATGCCAACATTTATTTTCTCACCTTGCTCCTTATGGTTGAAAATAAATATACACAAACAAAGGATACAAATTAATAGGCACAAACAAATCATACTTCGTATAAAGTACTTGAGCTTAAAAACTAGACACAACATGAATTTCAGCTTTTTTGCTTTTATCTCCCCTTTTCTTTTATTTCAAGGCATTCTTATTAAATTTTAATCTCATCATGGCAAAGTTTATTTTTAGTAGCTTGATCATAAACATTTATAATAATAGTGATGGTGGTCCTTTTATTGCAAACAAAAGTAAAATAAACAAGACATACGCTTCGATTTTATATGATAGTTTTATGTTGCTCGAAAAACAAAGTTTAGAGGTTTGCAAACCAAGAGTTTAATAGGTACAATGGGGTGACTTGGGAATCACCAAGCTTATGGTTTTCACCATCCTTGGATTGCTATTGGTGTGATGTTCCTCTATCCCCTGTCAAAAAACTTCAACACAAAACTGTTTCTCCCATCTCTTTTCTGAGTGGTGACATTAGTGGCACAAAAGCATAATAGTTGCTGCATATATATCAAAGACAAAATTCTTTATAAATGTTCCAGCAAGCATATAATGTTTCTACATATCCCTAGCATATAATATGACTCATAACAATCATTTTTGGACACTTACAGAGGATGAAAATTTGTAAATGATGTATAAATTTGAGCGCAATCTGAGTTACAGAAAAAATTATAAAATTCTTGCACTAAAAACTGTTCTGCAGAAATTTGCTACTCCATATGTTTAACAATTTTATAACATCCAAAATGGGTTCCACTTGGTACTTTATTAAATATTACAGAAAGAACACCAAAACAAAACTCTCTTGCTACAGCAAGAGTTCAAATCAAAAATACAAAATAAAATAACCGGGTTGTCTCCCACAAAGCGCTTTCTTTATAGCCATATAGCTAGGCTTTACTTACTTGGTTTAGGTGAAATGGAATTCATGAGATAGCTTATGTTTCTTTGCTACCTCCTTCTTCCTTGGAAAGTGTTCCATACCTTTCTTGTGAGGAAACTGAAACTTCACATTTCCTTCTTTTGTATCAATGATTGCACCTGTGGTTCTCAAGAAAGGTCTACCAAGTATTATAGGACTTGAGGTATTGCTCCCCATATCCATGACAATAAAATCAACAGGCACAAATGTCATATGTAATTCAACCATGATATCCTTAAGTTTTCCTAAGGCGTGTTTAGTTGAATTATTGGCAAGTAAAAGATCTATAGAGCATTTTTCCATGGGTTTCAAATCAAGTAAATCATATAGATCTTTGGATAATACCGAGACACTAGATCCTAAATCTAGAATAGCATCTCTCTTTTCCAATAGTGATTAATATCTTAGGGAGACAAACATCCCCAAGCTTAGGTGGTATCATATCTTCATTATTATATCTTTCAATCTTTTGTTTTAACATAATTTGCTAGGTAGGAACCAAATCCCGCTTGATGAACATTAAAATATGGATCATTAGCAAACTTTTGCAATAAGTTAATGAGTTCATGCAAGCTACATTTATCAAGATAAAGTAGAGGTTATTTTGTTTCACTTAGCATTTTGACTTCTTCTACTTGTTTATCATTAGTGTTTCATTTTCCTCTATCATATTAAAAGTTTCCCATGATTTATCTATTACTTCTTGCACATATTTAATAGTTTCCTCATGGCTCTTTTGAGCTTGAATAAGATTTTTAAATGATGTGACTTCTTGTGTTAGGAGATCTACCCTTTAAAATAAAGCATCTTGTCTTTCAAACGTAGCTATAAATTCCTCGTTAATTTACTTTTGAGTAGCTATAAAGGATCTCACGATGCTTTCTAAATCATTAGAAGCATTATTACCACTAGCATATTTATTAGGAACAAAAGGTGGCCTACCATATGAGTTATTATAGTTGTTCCCATATCCATTAATACCAAAGTTTCTTATGTAGTTGACATCTACATTTTCATTGGTGTTTGTTACTAATTCTTATAGATGAACATTATCGGTATTTTGCTTAGATATGTAGGCAAATATAGCATCAAGTTTACTTCCTATGGATTCTAGTTCTTCAATGGAGTTAAATTTCCTAGATGGGTTTGGTGCTCTTTGAGTATGCCATTTACTATGGTTGTGGAGCATGATTTCTAGGATAGTTTTAGCTTCAGGCACAATTTTACTCATAAATGCACCCCCGCAGGGGAATCTAGAATGCTTCTTGATATGATATTTAAGCCATTATAAAAATAATGCAATATAGTCCATTCATTTACTCCATGTGATGGGCAAGATATAAGCATTCTTTTAACTCTCTTCCAAGCTATTGCTACATGTTCATTATAATTTTGTCTAAATGATAGGATACTATTTCTATTTTGTAGAATCTTAACAGGTGGGTAGTATTTCTTAATGAAAGCTTCTTTTAAGTCATCCCAATAGTTTATACTAGAAGTGGAAAGTGATAATAACCATTCTTTAGCTCTACCTCTTAGTGAAAATGGGAATAGTTTAAGTTTGACAATGCCATTTTCCACATTTTTAAACTTTTGCATATCACAAATTTGACAAAAATCATGAAAATGTATAGAGGCATCCTCACTATCACCCCCAATTGTTATTTAGTTATAAGGTTTAAAAGACCAGGACTTACTTCAAAACTTTTAGCAGTAATTTCAGGAGTGGTAATAGGTCTAGCTATGAATTGATCATTAGGAGTGTTTGTGTAGTCACAAAGTTTTGTTCCTCTTTCTCCCATGTTTGCAAATAAAAAGTTGAAACTAATTTTATGTGTTTTAAGGAAAACTTATAAAGACTAAAAACAAGACAAAGTAATAAAAATCTAAAAGGATAAGAAAAATCTCACAATGGTGTAACCTCCCCAAGCTTGGGTTATTACACAAGTTGATGAAGATGATGGTGCTAGAAGATAATTGCAAGTGTCTTTGTAACTACCTTGCTCTTCAAAATTGGTAAGGATGCAGTTGTGAAGTCACTTCGCCAATTCCCCGACATCAGCGTCAGAAAATTGTCTTGATGGCAACAATCATGCCACTTTTCATTGGGACTCTAAGTGAAGAGTGTTGTAGCAAGCTTATTTTCCCCATAAGGATGACTCGAGGGTTTATATCGAACTCTCGGGGAATTGGTTGTGGAATTTTTATTCGTCTTCTCCTTTTCAAGCAACCTATAAAGTAAATTTTTTTGTCTTGTGTCCCCAACTCAACCAAGTGGTTGTCAAGCACAAGGTTTCATATTAGTAATATGAAATATAAATAAAGTAAACTGAAATAAATAAAGTAAATAAAGTAAAGTAATGCAAACTAGAATTGTTTTTGGGTTTTTACGAGTGATTGCAAGTAGGGTAAGTATTTTTGTATTTTCGAAATTATAAATTGCAGAAAATATAAAAGGTAGTAGATGTAATGGAAAGATGTTTCTTATGATTAAAGTTGGACCAGGGTTCATGGGTTCACTTGTATACTCTCTTTTTAAGTTGTAGTGATCATAAAACAATTTATCAATGATAAATATTCATGGAACTTATATATGTATTTGATAAGAATTCATATGGGCATCACGTTCTAACATAGAGATGAAACACATCTCTCTTATACTCCTCAAGAAAGGGAAACTCCATGCAATCTTGAATTAAGAACAAATCAGAGTATAGCTTTAAGTAATACAACATGATGTTTGAAATACAAATATGCTACCTTGATCTAACAAGATTATCTCACTGTCACATGATAATTATAGCACATGATTTCACTTTATACCTAGTGCGGCAACAAAAGAAAGGCAAAAACCAAAGTATATCTTGAATATTGTTGTCACAATTCAATCACTACCCCCATGCTACTCCATTTAATAGGTTCCAATCTCATATATCAAATCATATAATAAAGATCCACTACATAGAAATTACATATATGACCATAATCATGTAGAGCAGCTCATATGGTATTAGATCTATGAAGAACAAATAGACCAAGCTACTGCCACAAACCCATAGTCCGGAGGTGGACTACTCCCTCTTTATCATGGTGACGATGCTGGAGATGTTGGAGAGGGTGGAGATCCTCTCGGGCTGGCTCCGATAGAGTTTCTCCCTCTAATCTTCGCTGGATCTGACTATGTTTGGTGGTGTTTTCGTTTCTGGTGTGCTCCATTTCGAGGACTCCACGAGGGATCCTTATATAGGGGTTTTTAGGTCAATATAACTCCGTGGGAAAAAAAATCAAGGCGATCAGACGGCCGAGGAGCAAAAGAGGGTAGGTGGCGCGCCCACCTAGGCTAGGCGCGCCACTGATACATTGCAAACGTATCTATAATTTTTGATGCTCCATGCTTTTTTTGCACCAATTATCTTATGTTTTTGTCTACACTTTGTGGCATTTTTATGAATTTTCTGGAACTAACATATTAACAAGTGCCACAGAGCCAGTTTCTTGTTTTCTGTTGTTTTTGTATTTTAGAAAAGCTAGTAAAGAAATATTCTCGGACTTGGACAAAACAAAATCCAACTTTTCTATTTTTCAGAGACGGAGATGGAGGAGAGGGGGATACGCACCCCAGGGCGGCCACACCTGGGCCAAGCGCGGCCAGGGGCGCGCCACCCTAGGGTGTGGGCCCCCTAGCTCTCCACCGACCTTGTCTCTCCTCCTATATAATCCCCCCGAGACAAAAATCCTAAGTCCCCGATCAGAATTCCACAAAAAAGTACGTAGCCACTGCCACCGTTGTCCCTAGATCGGGAGGGATCTGAAGCTCTTCCCGACACCCTGCCGGAGAGGGGAGATCATCTCGGAGGCCTACTTCATCACCATGCATGCCTCCCGAGTGATGTGTGAGTAGTTCATTCTTGGACTACGGGTCCATAGAAGTAGCTAGATGGTCGTTTCTCCTATTTGTGTTGTCATGTTTAGATCTTGTGAGCTACCTATCATGATCAAGATCATCTTATTGTAATGCTACATGCTGTGTTTTCTGGGATCTGATGAATATTGATTATTATGTCAGATTGATTATTGTTCTATCATGTCTATGTTATTTGTGATCTTGCATGCTCTCCGTTTCTAGTAGTTACTATGGCCAAGTATTTGCTTGTGACTCCAAGAGGGAGTATTTATGCTCGATAGTAGGTTCATGCCTCTAGTAATCTGGGAGAGTGACAAAAACTTCTAAGATTGTAGACATGCTGTTGCTACTAGGAAGAAAACAACAATCCTTTGTCCAAGGGAAATTGTATTATTTACATTTCACACTTTGCTTAATGCAATTATCTGTTCTTGCAACTTAATACCCGAGGGTTGTTTGGATGATATCCCGGAGGTAGATTATTAGTCATAGATGTAGTTGGATTACGGTCTATGTATCATGTTGTAATGCCCAAGTGAATATCATAGTGATCATCATGTCATGTACATGCATTGTTATGCATTCTCTATTTGTCAATTGCCCAGCTGTAATTTGTTCACCCAACATGTTATTTATCTTATGGAGAAACACATCTAGTGAATTGTGGACCCTTGTCCATTCCTTCCCACTGATATTCCATCTACTGTTTACTGTTTACCTTCTGCAATTACTTTCCTCCACACTATACATTTAATCCTTTGTTTTCAGCAAAACCAGTGAGCTTGACAACCTCACTGATAAGTTGGGGCAAAGTATTTTGGTTGTTTTGTGTGCAGGTTCCACGTTGCTAGCAACACCTTCAGAAGTGGTTTCTTTCTCCTAGTGGTTCGATAACCTTGTTCCATAATTGAGGGAAAACTTGCTAATGTACTCATCATACCTTGCTCTTGGGGTTCCCAACGGGCTCCACATCAACTGAGCCATCACAAGCTTTTCTGGCGCCGTTGCCGGGGAGAAAGAAGATTTCTGCAAGGGGAGTCTCTCACTACCAATCTCTTTACTTTGTTTTTGTTTTGATTAGTTTCTTTTGCTTTGTTTGGTTTGCTTATTTTTATCAAAAACACAAAAAAATTAGTTCCTTCTTTAGTTGTTAGTTTGTTACCTTGTTCTTAGCTCATTATGTTGATCCCTAAGTTCATCCTGAAAGACCTATCAATAGGTAGTGGTTCTGTAATTGGGAAAGATAATATTGAAGAATTCTTTAATCATGTTAGTAAGCATAAAGATATTAAGGATAGATCCTTAGCAGAACATGCTCCAAATTATGAAACTGCTACTGCTTATTTAGATCACATGTTGGAGGCTAGGTTTGTTAACCTTAACCCCATGATGCATCTAATGTTTCTTAAACTTCATGATATTGAGGACACTGAAAAGAGAGATTTCATCCTGGAAACTTTGCTTAAAGAATTTAATGATGTTTCTATAGAAGGTAGAAAGGTATTTGATCGTTTTAATATGCTAGGCTCATGTGTAGATGTTACTTGTACACTAGAAAAGTTGGACAAAACCAAACCCAAAAATGGGGAGGAAATTAAAATACCAATACCTTTTAAACTTGTAGGAGTGCATGAAGCCTTGGAAAAGAATTTTGATTGGATTATTTCTGAAAACCCATTTGATGAAAGTAGTGAACCCAAGAGTATTGAGAGATGATCGTCTAGAACTTATTTGGACAAGATACCTTTCCTTGTTAAAAATATTTATGGTATTGATCTTAATGCTTCTTCATTCGAAAATACTTGATTCTTGCTTTCTGTGCCTAGCTGGAAGGCGTTAAAGAAAAGCACTCTTGGGAGATAACCCAATTTTTATTTCAGTAAGTTTTTCTTTTGTTGAGTCTTGGAAGTTATTGCCTCTATAATAACCTCTTCTTATCCTTTTTGTTTGGTTTTTGTGCTAATAATAGCTTCTAATGAGAGGGAAGTAAGATCTGAGGAAGTTGTTGTCCTGAAACTGATACTGTGCTGTTACCATAAAAATTTATTATCTTAGACAGAACGTCGGATTGAGCTGAAATGTTTTGTACACATGCCCCTGGTATTTACCCAACTTTCGTTATTTTTGCACTTTTAGATTTGAGCAACATAAGATTTTTGAAAAAATCGGTCTTTACCTGCAGGTATGTTTTGACAAATTTCTACCATTATTTGCATTTGTCTCTTAATCGATTTATTTTTGAGTTATTTTGATCACTTGAGCTTTAAAAGGAGTTCCTACAGTAGCTTATATTTTAATGGATGTTTTACTTGAGTTAAAACTGAACCCAAAGGTTTATTATCTTGCATACACTAATGTTGCTAATGAAGATTGTGTGAAGTTTTGTATGAAGGAAGTTTTCAAGTGTAGGGAGAGAATGATGTGATGAGATGAAGTATGTACAAAAGCTCAAGCTTGGGGATGCCACCCGTGTCACCACAAGAAATATTCAAGAGGTACAAGCGTCAAAGCTTGGGGATGCCAAGGCATCCCCTTCTTCATCAACAAAAATCCCAGGTCTTCTTTCAAGAACCTATATTTTATTGCTTCATGCACTATGTGTTGTTCTTGTAGCGTCTTTGTTTTTGTCTTTAGTTTTATTTTCTTTTGTTTTCTGCAATAAGTTTGTTGGATCCCAGCACACTTCTTTTGGATAAGTCACACCCCGTTCTTTATTCCCTAGAGCACTCTAGTTTTCACTCTTATTGTTCTGTGAGTGTTCTCTTTTGCTAGCACTGCATTTAGATTTAGTTTTCTTCTTCTTTTTTCTTAGAACTTTTTAGTTATTCTTTGTAGTTAGGTGAGACAAGCTCTCTGGTATTTATTGTTTATTATCTTTGTGAGTTGTTTCAAATAAGTTGATTGGTGTCGGAAAAGAGTAGAAAGTTTCATGCTTATGGTGGTACAAAAAAGGTTGTTTTGACTGTGGCTTGGACTTTATCATGTCATGTTAGATGTTGCTTTGACCATATTCTTAGTGTTTATTGTTGTAGCATGACTTGTTTCAAACAATTGAGATTGCTTAATGTGCCATGAAAGAATCATGCGTTGTTTTAGCATAAAAAAGCATAATATTGTGGTATTATCCTTTGATGATTTCTTTGTGTTGACCTGGCACATGCTTACACCATATTATGACTATGAACCAGTCACCCTAGCCTCTATGATCATTTAGTTTTTGACTTGTGATATCACTTGATGCTTTGATTAATAATTTTTTGTCCCTCTGCATGATTATGGACATTATTGCTCTCTTAATTGGTCGCTCTCAGTCTTTTGCTAGCCTCCACATGTATTGAGTATGAGCTCTACTCGTGCATCCAACTCAAGAAACCAAGTTATTCCAAAGAGTCCACTATATACTCCTATGCATTGTGTGTTACACCATTCCAAGTATATTCATGATTTTATATATTTTCCAAATTAATTTTTTGTTGTGAAAATTAGTGATTAAAGCTCTCACTAACTTGAAGTCACATTTTATTTCTTGCACTTAATAAACCTGAACCATTTTGACTATCTTATGATGCTTATATGCTTGCAAATTGTAAGTTGGGAGTTAGCAAAACATGCTTTCATGGGGCACGCTTTCAACATTGCACTTATTTATTCAGTTGATATCATGTTCTTTTATTTATGGATGCCACCGGTGTGAAATGAGATGTGAGCTTGCATGTCCATGGAGTTTGTATATGTGTTAGAGAAATGCCTGGGCGGCCAGCCTAAGCCATGCCTAATCATGATGGAAACTTGCAGCAAAACCATAGTAGCATTCTATGAAGCATCCTCAATAAAAAACTATGCAAATAGCAAACAACAGGGATTGCTGAGATGCTCACTGTCTGTTGTCTTGTCATTTTGATATGGGATAGCTCCTGTGTCATGGGGCAAGGGGTACCCCGTTGGCGGTTCTCTATGATACACATATACTTACAATGACAAGAACTTGCTTGGGACCAAAGTTGAGTAGCATGAGGCCTCGATACTCGTACTCAAGGGCCATGAGATTTCAACTTGTGATTTCTCAAGCATATAATTCATATTTTCCCTCACTTTAACCTTAATCACTTCAAGATGCTTATGATAGGGGTAATGAGAGCTCAACGCTAATGAGTACCATAATTTTTGGAAGCTTTATAAAACCATTTAATCCCTGCTTCTCTCTGCGAAGGGCCTTTCTTTTTTTACTTTTTGTTTAATCTCCATCTTTTATCTTTATGCACCCGCTGTAACATCCCAAAATTATTAAACAAGATTATCAAATTCTAATCACCCAAGTTTAGGGTTAACAAAAACTTTTATTATTAAAATTAATATGAATGCATGTGTGTGTGTGTGATTAATTCATGAATGATAGAAATTTCCATGTTTGATTGCTATGAATGATAAGGATTGGGTTGAAGATGAAAACAATATCATCTAGATCATTTCCAAGCAGAATCAAATAAAGAGAAAATCAAATATAAGACATATGAGCAAATGGTCATTTTGGCCAAACTTGTTCACTAGACCACTTTGGGTGTTCCTAGTCAAAGATTTCTAACAGAAACAAATCTAATTCTTTTCACCCCTTGCTAGACCAAGTAAAAGTGAAGCCAAGCCCACTTTACAAACCAACAGAAACAAATTCTAAATCTATTTAAAGGACAATTCAAAATTGAATCAAGAGTAGGTACTAAGATGGCCATTTCTCAAAAATCAACCAAACCACTTCACCTTGCCAAACCCAAGCAACCAGATACTGCCAAGCTTATGACCAGAGCACTCACCAAAATTCATCCAAAAATTCAAACTTTGAATTCATGTGGCCATTTCATCAAACACTTGGTGGACACAGATCAAACTGCCTAACTTTCACTGTTCTTGATCAATGCCTTGTCCACTACTTGTCGCCACTACTAGCCCTTGTCTCCCACAGCGCCAAACACTGCATTGAAGCCACCCCCTTCCTCGCTATTGCACCAGTGACGCACCACCCGAGCCACTATTGTTGGCCGACCATGGCCAGCTCGCAGGAGGAAGCGCCGCGCCCATCCATGATGTCTAGGAGACATGCCAATGTCCACCGCGACTCCATGTCCACCCCTCGAGCTCAGCCAAGCCATGGACCACCAGAGCATCGCCGCGCCCATTTCTCTGCAACCATGCCAAGAGCGTGCCAGAGCGCCGCAGCCGACACGCGTGCACACTCTGCGCCTCACTCTCGCGGCGCTTAACTGCACCCGCCACGACCCTAGATACCTCCCAGACACGACCATTCGCCACCGCGCTACACGAAGCCCCTGTACGCCATCTCGAACACCGCTGTTTCCGCTTAGAGCACCGAACGCGCCTGACTATTCTCGGCCGCCCCTTGCCGCACCATTAAGACAACGATGACCGCCAGGAGACACCGCATCGTCCTACGCCCTCATCCATGCCATTAGCTCGATGTATCGTGGTCATCGACGAGCCCTGACCATCCCGCTTGATCCCCATTGCCGGTGTATAAATAGGGGCCACCCCAGCCCTCATTCTTCACACCATCTCACTCCCCTCTCTCTCAGAACCACCCACACCTTTCCCCGGAGCAAGGCGAGCACCAGCTGGCCGGAATTTGGCCGGAGTCTGCCGCGGCAGAGGAGGAGAGGAGTCGTTGATTAGAGCCACCCCAGAAGCCGTCGCGACCACCGTTCGAACCGCCGTCATCGACAATATCGTTCGCCCCCATCTCCGACCCTAGCTGGAGCCCTGGTAAGCCACCGCGTACCCCCACCATCGCCATTAGGGTTCAGTCTCCCCGGAGCTATCCGCCGGAGACGACGAACCACAGTCGTAGATCCTAGTCTAATCGCACGGCCTAGATTGAAACGTACCGCTTCGGGTTAAATGAGCCACTAACTAGAAGGACCCCCTGTCAGCAGCCCGAGGCTGCGCGCGCGCGATGCAGCTGGGCCGGCCCAGTAACATTCCCGCGCGTAGCCCAGAGATTCAAATAATCTTTTTCCATTTTAATCAAACCGTAGTTCAGTCAGTAACTTTGAAATTCAATTCAGAGAGATTTACTAAACCAAATTGCATGAAACCATTTTTTCCAGAAACATACTGAAATTATCAATCCAAGCCCGCTGGATTCAAACCGGTTGAAATTATAGATCACCTATAGTAAAAATAACAAGACAGAGACTTTTCCACATTCAAACATTTGTCAAAAATCAACCATAAATGCTTTTGAGTTGATTCCAACTCTCAAAAATCACATTTGACAAGATCTTTCTTAATATGTAAAAATATTTAGGTTTACATGCAGTGATCTTGGACTAGTACTAAAAGAATGATCCATAGACATTTCTGGTCACTTTAATTATTTAAAATAGTAATTTTAAACTTTATAAAATATGACCACCACTTTAAATCACATTCCCAAGTATTATAATATGTGGTGATGACATGTGTCAACATGATCCCATATTTTAATTGGAGAATATTAAATCTTAAGTAGTCTTCAATGAGTAGAAATTGCTTTTCTAAAATAAAATAAATAAGACTAGGTCTTTATTTCATGTGATGATTGTGATGATTCTAGATCATCTAGTGTGAACCTTTGTGTGCGAAATATAGGTAGTTAAGTATTGTTTTGTGATTGTGTACCTCATATTCATTTATAGACGCTAGTACCGACTAAGGCTATGAGGAGGAGTACTATGAAGAAGAAGAAAACTTCAACCACTGCACTACTCAAGGCAAGCTAACACTTGCAAGTTTCTTGACTATGCAAGCTAGAACTTTGCATGCTACCTATGCAAGCTATATAACCTATGCAAGATGCATTAGGCATGCTTTGGTTATGCAACTCTGATTACACCAATTCCAGTTTTTCTTGCAAGCTTTATTTTTTTATCTTTACCAAAGTTCTTTATTACTTTTACTTAGTAACTTGTGAGTTTTGGAAAGATAGTATAGATAGCACAAAGAGAATAAAACTATGCCTAAGTAGTTAGAACTAGATGTCATACTAAGTAATGAGACCTGATTTAGATAGTCACACTTGATTAGCACCCCTCATTGGTGAATACCCTCAATTTTAGTGGCTAGTGCTAAGTATAAAAGTGGATCACTTAGATGGGAATACTTGGTGAAAATGATTATGAAAACCTTGGAATGAATATTCATTCTATTGAAATGTTTTGACATGTGTTATGAATAACAGATGATTTGATGATGAAAATGTTGAGGCATGAGCCTTGGCCCTTTATGAAAACTGATGGTTGGGTTCGGATGCGATACCATTCCAATTCTACCGTACAACCACAATACCCGAATTTGGGTAGGGCTTGACTAGAAGTTTATATGTCTTAGTATGGGTTCCCTTGAAGAAGAGGTTGAGCTGAGGCTACCTCGTGATGAATGTCCACCTGTGCAGTGACCAAGATGACAGATGGTCATGGTTGGGAGGATAAACTCATAGGGGAGGTGCCTATACTAGGGTGTGTAATGGAAAGGTTAGGATTGATTATCCGCTTACTAAGTATGATGGTTCAGGGTTATCCCTGACAAATGTATCAAATGTTGTGGTGAAAGTGTACAATCTCTGTAGAGTGTCAAACTATTCGAATATCCGCGTCCGCGGTTATGGACAGTTGGAGTGACCATATTGTTCCATCGTCAGATGTTTTCAAAATGACTTCTGAAATGAACCATGACTTTGACTTGACCACAATAGGGTTGTGAACATGAAAACTAAGTTCCCACTTAGGTGTTGTAGAACATTAAACTAGTCTCTTTACTTCTGAACTTAGTATGAAATAAACCTGGCTTGTTGCAAATAAACCTAGAGCTTAGGATTCCTACTCGAACTACTTTACTTGTTAGTGATAGTTTGCGAGTACTTAAAGAGTACTCATGGCTTTGTCCCTGGCTATTCCTATGGCCAGACTATGAGGAGGACTACCAAGATGATGGACAGCAGGAAGTCTATGACAACTAGGATCATCTCCCATCGTCAGCATTGCCTATGACCCTGAAGATGGAGCCTCGACCACCCTACCCTTATTATTATTCTGTTGCGTTGATTGTATTAAGATTGGATCATGAGATCCTTTATTTGTAAGACCTTTATTATGGTTTGTAATGGATGATGAACTATGGTACCAATCTGTTATGTCTCACAAAAATGGTAATCCTGGGATTGCGATGTATGGCATAATAGGCATCTAGGATTAAAAATCCGGGTGTTCACAAGTTGGTATCAGAGCCATCCTGACCATAGGAGACCCTAGATAGAATGGACGCTTGAATCAAAAAACTTAGTTTCAAAACAAAAGAAGTGAGTATTTATGAAAACCTATTCTCATTCTTATCACTGAGATTCTTTCAAGAAAATTTATGTTCCTCAAAAATACTTGCAATCCTACATAAAATTTGACACACTTGATCACTTCACTAACTTACTCATCCTACATTCTTATAGATGTAAGTCAAGTATAGCAAGTTCTACCAGTTGGGCAACGGAGGAGAGCTCATCTTCGAGCGAGATTTGAGCCAACTTTCAGAACTTCTTGAGCGCTTGCACCCCGAGTTCTTCGGAGCACAGCTCAATGATCAGGAAGGAGGAGAATTACAATGGCTGATAGTTGCAAATCTCAGAGGCAAGATGGAGGCACCCACCTCAGAGGGGATCCAATTCAGCTTGAGGGAGAATAGCTGGCTAGATGGACTCGCCAGGGCTATGCAGGAAGCTCTTGCCCGTCTGTGTGGGCAAAGCATCAACCAGATCAATGGAACCCGTTTTGCTTACTACGCAATGCGTGATGCTATGGGACAACCATTGGAGGTACCAGGCCATCCGGAGCTGAAGCATCAGGTGGATCATCTCGACTTCATGCTGTATGACAGGCATAAGGAGTTGGACAACGCTGATGACCCATAAGTATAGGGGGTGTATCTTAGTACTTTCGATAAATAGGAGTGTCGATCCCAACGAGGAGCAGAAGGTGATGAACATTGGTATGGAGCAGGAAATCCCTATGAATACTTAGCAAACGGATTTTTACTGGTTTTCTGACAAGGCAACAAAACAAAGAGCAAGTAACAGAAGTAACGACAAACGGAGCAAGTGTCCCAATCCTTTCTTAGAAAAGGACAAGACGGTGTAAATACTTATAAGGACCAAACGTTCTCGAAGACACATGGGAATTCTATCAAGTGCTTTCGCTACAAATAGCTGAATACTCTTCTTTGGTGTTTGTAAGTGTTGCGTGGGTCAACCTGTGCTAACATACTGCCCTTCCTAGGACTAATACATACTTGTGATTAAACCCCCTGCAAACATCCGTAACTACAGGAAAGTAATTAAGATATAAATCTAAACACAGCCTTAAACTCTGAGATCCTACGCTCCGTTGTGCAAAGGTGTCCTAACGGGGGTTCAGGTTTCTGTCACTCCGGCAACCCCACAATTAGTAGCCAAATACATAATGCATTCCCCTAGGCCCATAAATGGTGAAGTGTCATGTAGTCGACGTTCACATGACACCACTAGAAGAATAGCACCACAACTTAAATACTAAACCATTGAATAATAACTCAACACAGATTCACTACTAACAACATGACTTCTCCCATGTCCTCAAGAACTAAACGAACTACTCACAAGACATCATATGATCAAGATCAAAGATGATATGATAATGGATAATAATCTGAACATAAACAATAATCCAATGGTTCCACTCACAAGCATCAACTACAATAGTAATTCACACCGGGAAAGTTTCCCCTAATGAACTAAGCAATATCCAACACAATTGTTACAGCGGGACAGAGTGGTGACGATGGTGCTGGTGGAGATGATGGTGTGGATGATGATGATGATCCCAATGAAGCCTAGCTTGATGACGATGTTGATGGCGATGGTCTCCCCTCTCCAGGAAGGAGTTCCCCGGCAGAAATCTGTCTGCCGAAGAGATCTTTCTCTCTCGGTGTTTTCCGCCTCCCAGAGGCGGCGGAAGTCTATCTGTAGTCGCTCCTTGGTGTTAGGGTTCTGTAGGGAAGATATAGGTGAAGGGGTGGTGTCGGAGGCCGAAAAGGTGGGCCAAACCCACCCTAGGCGCAGGGTCAGGTGGGCCCGCACCTAGGGGGTGTGGGCCCCCTGAGGACCCCCTTCGCTCCTCCTTCTGGCTTCCTTCGTCTTCCGGTAAAATAATATGTTTCCATATTTTTCTGGTATTTTTCTGATCTTCGCGAAATTGCACCGAAACGCCATCTTTTCCATCAGAATCCAGACTCCGGCAGTCCATCCTCCAGGAATCAACCAACATGCATAAACAGATAAAAAGCCATAAGTAATATCTCATAATAAGATAAATATCAATGAATAGAGGTAAATTATGATATAGAATGGTCATGCAAATTGGGCGTATCAACTCCCCCAAGCTTAGACTTCGCTTGTCCCCAAGTGAATACTGGTCTCAGTAAACATGTCCAAGGGTTTATGGAGTGAAGTGTCGATAAAAGAATACGAACAAGAATCATCACACTTACCTTTGCACAACTCATAGAAGAAGGCAACTCAACGTTATATAACTTAGCTTGCAGCCAAGTACAATAGTTATAATAGAGATGCATAAAGATAAATTATAATTGGAATTGGCAAACTTGTTCTTGGTCAGAGAACACCTGGTAAACAATTTCACAAAAGCTTTTCTTTGTAGAAGTTTCAAAACAGGAGCGCTCTTTGCTCAAAAGGGTTTTTCACAAGTGAAGGCTTTCAAAGTAATATTCAATAGATAAGAGTTTTGTGAAAACAAGGAAGATAAAGAACATGATTGAATAAATCACCATATGAATGCTTGAAACACAAAAACTCAAATGCTTGCTGGAGATAGAGAGGAAGTAGGTTTACTGACTCAACTTGGAAGTGGAAGAAAGGTCCCTTCTTAGAGGGTAGCAGGGATTACAAGTCATAAAGAGCTTTCAAAAGATTTGGTACTTACTAGCTTTGAGCCCTCATTGCCCCTATCATAAGCATCTTTAGATGATTAAGGTTAAAGTGAACAAAGATGGAGTATATGCTTGATGAAATATAAGTTGGCAATCTCATGTCCCTTGAATATGAGGGCCACTCCTCATGCATACTCAACTTTGGGTCCAGGTAAGTTCTTGTCATTGTAAGTATTTTCATATCATTGAGAACCGCCAACGGGGTACCCCTTGCACATGGTACATGAGCTTTCCCATAACCAAAATGACAAGGCAAGCAGACAATGAGCATCTCAGCAATCTTTCTATTTACTATGTGTATAGCTTTTTATTGAGGATGCTTCATAGATAACTCACTATGGTGATGCTACAAGTTTCCACCACGATTAAGCATGGCTTAGGCTAGCGGCCCAGGCGTTTCTCTAACACAAAATACAAACTCCATGGACTTATAAGTTCCCTCTTTATTTCACACCGTTGACATCCATAGACAAAAGAGCACGATATCAACTATGTACAACAAGGTACAAGTGCAATGTTGAAAGCGTTCCCCGTGACAGCACGGTTCTGCTAATCCCAACGTATAGATGCAAGCATATACAACTTCTATGTCCACAATGGTTCAAGTCTATTAGGGGCAAGTAAATAAAGTGTGCCATCAAGTTCATGAGAGCTTTACTAACTAGTTTTCAAATAACAAAATACTTTTTAATTTGGAAGGTAGATGAAGCTTGAGAATTTGCTAGGAATAGCATAAGCTACTAGGTAGATGTGGTGGACACAAGTGGAAAAAGCTTTGGGTTCAAAGGGTTTTGGAAACATGAGAAGTATGCCTTCTCAAAACGGGTTTTTGGATAGCAAGGCTGGGTAGCAAGCAAGAGAGTTGAAAGAAACAAGCAAACATACAAGTAATAAAGCCAAACATGCAATCTTCCTTGAAGACACAAAAGAATCTTAAAAAAAGAATACTAAGCTTATGAGCCAACAAGAAAGAAAACAAATGATACCAAATACCTATAAGCTTTTTCTTTCTTTTTCTTTCAAATTAATGCCACTGACCAGAACTCGGTTTGCCAAAACCAATTTAGATCCACTTGATTATCCCAAAGTGGTGCCAATACTGAACAACAAGATCCATCATATAATAGAGATTGCAAACTAAAATAAGAAGTGCAAAAAGTAAAAGATGAGACTTCTCATTAATATTCAATAAAGGCACTCACACCAAAGGATACATAGATAATCAACTAAAGGAGAGATACTTCCACATGCAAACCAAACTATAAGATAACTTCTCTACCACAGATATGAATCCAAGAAAAAGTAAAAGATAAAAGATAATGGTGGTGATACCGCGGCACTCCCCCAAGCTTGGAACAAGCCAAGGGGATGCCAAACCTGATGACGAATTACTCCTTTGGTGGTGGTGTTCTCTTGATAAGCTCCTCAATAAACTTCCTTAGTTCCTCAAACACAAAATTAAAAGTACGGATTAGCTCCGAGTTTTGCTCTAATCTTGAGAAGATTTCCTGACAAAAAAAATTGAAACGAAAACACGACGAGAACACGATGCACGAACCTCCGGGGATCCGGGGGTTATATATTACAAAGTTTCAATGCATAAGGAAGGTTTTGATACAGAAACGAAGCGGAGACAGAGTTTGAGGGTGGCAAACCCCCTCCAGGCGCGGCCAGGCTGGGCCCGTGCCTGGGGTGGGTTTGTCCACCCCGGGCTACGTTTCTTCTTCAGTTCTGTCTTGTAACTTTCCTTGTGTATTAGAAACATCAAAAATATAAAAATATCGGAGTTTCACGAACCTTCTGTTTTTACCACTTTTACCTATTCAAAGAAGACTCTGCAGTTTCTGGTGTTTGGTTCTTGATAAATTCTTCTGGAGTCACCATTTGAATGACATCCACTTCTTCATTGTAAGAATCTCCAGAAATATAATGTTTAAGTCTTTGACCATTAACCACCTGTGTTGTTTCATCCTTCAGAGAAGAGACTTTGATGGCACCTGAACGGTATACTTCCTTGATAACAAAAGGCCCTTCCCATTTGGAGAGTAGTTTCCCTGCAAAAAATCTGAGACACGACCTATACAAAATAACTTTCTCACTGTAACATCCCAGATTTTATATTAGGATGTTATTAGTTCCATGCATCATCCTTGCATCATTGCATCCTACAAATAAAAATTTGCAACAAAATCCTAACACCTAAACCTAACAAAACCCTATTAAAGATTTCTTTATGTAAGCATTAGTGTTGTAGTCAAGCTTGATCCTTCCAAAAACTATGTAAAACTTTAAACTGTGGTCCTAAGATGACCACCTTCTTTTTACATAAATTTAGAAGTTGGTTTCAACATTTTTGGACTTTATTTGCAAAAGTTATTTAAGTTTTACTAAAACAAAAATTGAAAAATTGTTAAATAAAAAAAGCATCGGCCTAACCTAACTGGGCCGCTGCGCCAGCCCACCCGCGCCCACGCGACAGCTAGCTAGCCAGGGCCCGCGCCAGCCCACTTTCCCCTCCACCACCGACACCCGGACCCCACCTATCACCCTCCCCTTTCCTCTCCGACGAGAACCAGAGTCTGCGCTGGCCACGCTTCTCCCCGCCTCCGTGTCCAGCCAGGACTCCCCCCAGGCTGCATATAAAGACCCAGCCGCGCGCCCTCTCCTCCGTTCCCCAAAACCCTCAGAACCATAGCCTCCCTCCGATTCCACGGGCTCGAACCGCCGCTGGCCTCGGTAAGCCGATGAAGTCGACAACAGGGGAATCCCCTCCCCCTGATTTCTTCCCTAGCTTGAACCTCTCGATCGATAATGTCGACTCACCGTTTTTCCCTATGTATACTGCAACATACCGCCACGGATTGCTCGCCGGAGCTGCGGAGAAGGAGCAGCCACCGCCACCGCTGGGTCTTACGGTCTCATAGAGGGGGGAGAACTACCTAACTAAAGAAGAATAGTGCTCTTTATAAATAAGAGTAGGCGTGGAAGAGACGATCGAATCTGAGGCTACGGGCGGGACCGCGAGGAAGAGGCGATCATCCGCGACTGCTTCACCCTCACCGAGGAACGCCGACACCGACGCCGACCACCGTAGCGCCCAACCACCGCCAGCCGCCGCCGCCAGCCAGAGAGGTGAGCTCGTCCTTGCTCTTAGACGTTAGATCCAGGCTCGAAGGTTAGGATTAGAAGGTCGATCGAAGAGGTACCGGCAAATCCCGTGCTGCCGAGTGGCAAGCTGCGCCAGCACGCTGCGTCGCCGCCGCCTTGTCTAGCTGGACCAACCAGCATCTGCCACTTGGCAAGTTTTGAATTTAGGATTAGATCTGTTTGGCTGAATTGATTTAAAACTTGCGAAAATCATATGAAAATAAATACTTGGCCAAATTTAGCTTATAATATACCGTTGGATTCATAATTTTATGGAGAACACATATCTTCAATAAAATTCCAAGTTTACAGTAGGGCTTTGGGTGTAGAATTTAATCATTAGATTGGAGTATTTAATTCATAGAAAAATAGCTAGGACTCCGTTTTAGTTGATTATTGTTGCGTTGACTTTGTTTCCGTAATACCTACTGGACAAAATTATGAAACCTTGCTTAAGATTATTAGATCTAATTTGGGGATAATTAGATGGTTGGATCTCCTTTTAACCCTATGAATTGTATTAGTGACCCAAATGGATCTAAACGTATGGGAAATCAATCCTAGTAACACCCTTAACACTACTGCAACTCAATTATGCTACCTTGGTCAATTTAGAAGAACCAATCTTGCATAAAATACCATGTTGCATGCATGCATGATTATCCCTGTGACATGTTTTGAGCAAGTTGTGATCAGATCTATGTTTCTGATTCGATAGATTATTCGGAGTGCGCTAAGGAGTGCTTTTGTGTAGAGTGCTGCTCGGATCAAGGCAAGTTACACCACTTGTTCATAATTTTGTCCCAGTTTTGATTCTATGCATGTGATCTTCAAAATTCTGTAGTATGCATGTGTAGGATGTTCTAGTAGAATTTTTTTCTTAGTATTATTTTGCAAGTGCGATGATTTTGTAGTATGCCGTGAGTAGCTCTATACTTAGGATTTCCCCTCCTAATAGGTTACCCCTGTTTTTGCTAAGTATTTCTTGCTATGCTATATATACAAAGTACCGTTGGGGGGTTCGAAAGACAAAGAATTTTTCTAAGTATAAAGGCTCTCTAGAGAAAACTTTTCTTCTCAAATCCACTTCAAAATAAAACTAAGTTTTCTTCTGGGCGGAATGGTTGTCGGGTCAACGAGTGGAATTTTGGTGGAGGACGGCCGCCCAGGAATCAAAGAAGTCTGCCATGTTTCAGAATTCAGAAGCTTCCAGTGCAACCACAATACATTATGGGCTCTGTCTTGGCCTAGTACTTAGTGGGAAACCTCACCTGGGTACCAACATTTGGAGGTTCTTGGCACGGTTGGATCCAGAAGGTAGAGGGGCTACTAAGGGAAAGCCTCGCCATGGTCTTGTCTGTAAAAAGGACTTGATCATGGATTGTGGGTGAAGTGCACAAACTCTCGAGAGTATTGCAATCTGATCGATCAGCCGTGTTCACGGTAACAGAACAACAATGAGCGTCTGAAGGATGGAGTCTCTGAAGGATCTTCCTCTCTCTTTCCTAAACCAAGTTTTTAAAACCCCATGGCGTGAGTAATATCGCCAATGGGTGGGATTTTGGGAACTTGATGTGTAATATCCAAGTGTCACTTGGTGCGTAATATCCAAGTGTTTGGTTGTTTGGACACTTGGTGCGTAATATCCTCGTGTGCCACTCGACCTTATTTTATCTAAGCAATTGTTTACAAAGTAGGAAAATTTTCTCTTCTTCTCTCTACTTAAGAAAACTAGCTTTGAGCAAATGAACTCTACAGCCTAAACTAGCCTTGCATGTAGAGATAGTCTTTTCTCTCCTTGGTGTAATTTGCCAATACATTCAAAGTATTGACCCAACTTGTTGGCTGCACGTCTTATGTGCAGAATCCGAAGATTGAAAGGTGCGTAGGGATCGCGAGTCTACACTCGACAAGCCTGGGGCGTTGATGGACTCAAGTTGCTTTTATGTTTCCGCTGTTATTTGAGCTAGCTTAATGCTAAGCAAATTTGTAATAAATTCATACTCTGGATTCTTCGTGTAATAAAGACTTTGTGTTTTACATGATATTTCATCGACTGTGAGTGCTAGCTATTGATCCAGGGACTAGCATGTTAATCACAGGGACTTAGGATCTTACTTGATCCGGGGTCACTACACTCACCAACATGGAACTCCCTTTTGAGAATTCTCCTATCATGCCAGCTTTTTACTTTTTCCTTAAAGAGCCTAGCATTTTCGTAAGCTTCCCCTCTCCACTCATCTAGATTACTTAAATTGAGCAGTACTTTCTCACCAGCAAGTCTAAAATCTCTATTCAACTCTTTCACTGCCCAATAAGCTTTGCGTTCTAATTCTAAAGGCAAGTGACAAGCTTTCCCATAGACCATTTTGTAAGGAGACATCCCCATAGGATTTTTATAAGCAGTTCTATAAGCCCACAAAGGGTCATTCAAATTTTTAGCCCAATTTTTCTAGACCTATTGACAGTCTTCTGCAAGATAGATTTAATTTCCCTATTGGAAAGTTCTACTTGCCCACTAGTTTGGGGGTGATAAGATGAAGCTATTCTATGGTTTACATCATACTTAGCGAGAGTTTTTCTAAAACCCCCATGAATTAAACGGGAGCCTCCATCAGTCATGAGATACCTAGGTACACCGAACCTAGGAAAAATGACATCTTTGAGCATTTTCAAAGAGGTCTTACCATCAGCACTGCTCGTAGGTATGGCTTCTACCCACTTTGTAACATAGTCAACAACAACAAAAATATGAGTATACCCTTTTGAAGGAGGAAAAGGCCCCATAAAGTCAAATCCCCAACAATCAAAAGGTTGAATAACAAGAGAATAATTCATAGGCATTTCATTGCGTCTAGAGATGTTACCTACTCGTTGGCATTCATCACAGGATAAGATAAACTTCCTTGCATCTTTAAAAAGAGTATGCCAATAAAATCCAGATTGTAAAACCTTCCGTGCAGTCCTATCCCCAGCATGATGTCCTCCATAAGCACTGGCATGACATTTTCTCAATATCTCTTGTTGTTCAAATTCTGAAACACATCTTCTCATAATGCCATCTAATCCTTCCTTATATAGGTGTGGGTCATCCCAAAAGTAATGCCTTAGATCATAGAAGAATTTCCTTCTTTTCTGGGCTGTAAAGGTTGGAGGCAAATACTTGGAAACAATAAAGTTAGCATAATCAGCATACCAAGGGTTCTCATGTGGACTTACCCTTATTGTAGCTAACTGCTCATTTGGAAAATTATCATTAACAGGCAAAGGGTCAACAGAAATGTTTTCCAAACGAGATAAATTATCAGCAACAGGATTATCAGCACCTTTCCTATCCACAATATGCAGATCAAACTCTTGCAAAAGCAACACCCACCTTATAAGCCTAGACTTAGCGTCGTTCTTTGTCATAAGGTACTTAATAGCTGCATGGTCAGTATGAATAGTAACTTAGAATCAACAATATAAGGTCTAAACTTATCACAAGCAAAGATTACAACTAAGAACTCCTTTTTAGTAGTAGCATAATTATTTTGAGCAGCATCTAGAGTCTTGCTAGCATAATGAATAACATTCATCTTCTTGTCAACACGTTGTCCATGGAAAGCACCCACAGCAAAATCACTAGCATCACACATGATTTCAAAAGGTAAATTCCAATTAGGTGGTTGGACTATAGGAGCAGTTGTTAAAGCTTTCTTCAAAGTTTCAAAAGCTTCCTTACAATCATCATCAAATACAGAAGGTACATCTTTTTGAAGAAGATTAGTAAGGGGCTTTGAAATTTTGGAGAAATCCTTAATAAATCTCCTATAGAAACCAGCATGACCAAGGATACTACGGATACCTTTGATATCCCTAGGACAAGGCATCTTTTCAATTGCTTCAATTTTGGCTCTGTCAACTTCAATACCTCTTTCAGAGATCTTGTGTCCAAGAACAATTCCTTCATTAACCATGAAATGACATTTCTCCCAGTTAATAACAAGGTTGGTTTCTTCACATCTCTGCAAAACTTTATCAAGGTTGTGCAAACAGTTATCAAAAGAAGTTCCATAGACGGAAAAATCGTCCATGAAAACCTCCACAATTTCTTCACAAAAACCATGAAAGATAGCAGACATACATCTCTGAAAAGTAGCAGGAGCATTACATAAACCAAAAGGCATACGGCTATAAGCATAAGTACCATAAGGACAAGTGAAAGTGGTTTTCTCCTGGTCCTGAGCTTTCACAGCGATTTGAGAAAACCTAGAATGACCATCAAGAAAGCAAAAGTGAGTCTTTTTGGACAACATCTCAAGCATTTGATCAATAAAGGGCAAATGATAATGATATTTCTTAGTAACTTTATTAATCTTTATAAAATCAATGCACATTCTATACCCAACCACTACTCTCTGGGGTATAAGCTCATTATCCTCATTAGGCACAATAGTAATTCCCCCTTTCTTGGGAACACAATGAATAGGGCTAACCCATTGACTATCAGCAATAGGATAAATAATACCACCGTTAAGGAGTTTTAATACCTCATTTCTTACCACTTCCTTCATTTTAGGATTTAAACGACATTGGTTCTCAACAACTGGTTTTGCATCAGGCTCAATATTAATAGCATGCTGACATATAGTGGGAGAAATTTCTTTTAAATCATCAAGAGTATAACCCATAGCTCCTCGGTGCTTCTTCAATACCTCCAATAGCCTTTCTTCTTCCTTTCCTGAAAGTTTAGAACTAACAATAATAGGATAAATCTTCTTATCATCAAGTTAAACATATTTAAGATCATCAGGTAAAGGTTTTAATTCGAAAACAGGATCCCCTTTGGGTGGTAGTGTGGTACCCAAATCTTCCACATGTAAATTATGCTTAAGTAACTTAGGGTGACGAAGGAAAACCTCATCAATCTCATCTCTTTCCTTCATAAAGGCATCACTTTCATGATCTTCCATGAACTGCTGCAAAGCATTGTTAGGAGCAAGAGAAATAGAAGACAGTTGTTCAACCTTGAAATCCTCATCACGAAATTCATTTTCATAAGGGGTTTTGGCAAATTTAGAAAAATTAAACTCATAAGATTCTCCATCAAACTTAGTCAAAACTTTTTCCTTCCTACAATCTATGATAGCCCCACAAGTATTAAGGAAGGGTCTACCAAAGATGATAGGATAGGTTTTACTAGCTTCTTTACCAAGTACTAGAAAATCAGCAGGATTTTAATCTTACCACAAAGGACCTCCACATCCCTTACAATACCAATGGGGCAAACTTGCTCTCTATTGGCAAGGTGAATAACCACATCAATGTATTCAAGCTCACAAGGACCAATATCATGCATAATTTCCCTGTAAAGCTCATAAGGAATAGCACTAGAACTAGCACCAATATCACATAAACCATAGTAGCAATGATCACCAATTTTAACAGAGAGCACATGAATACTAGCTTTTCTAGCCTTACTAGGATGAGAGATAATATTAGAAGCGTCTCCACAGAAGACAATATACTCATCCTCTATATTTCTAGTAACAAGATCTTTCACAATAGCTACTATAGGCTCGATATCAATCAGCTCATCGGAACCTACAGTTTTATTTGCGCTTTTGCTAACCACATTAGCCAAAATAGAGTGCTCCCTTACCTTGGAGGGAAAAGGGATCTTCTCAACATAAGGTTCAGCCAAAATAGGATCAACAGTACAAACCTATACACTAGTAGGAACGTGGGTAACAACATCTTTATAAGGAGCATGGTACTTGTCCCACTCTTTCTCGGAAATCTCAATACAAGAGGCAAAATCATTAAAACATTCCGCAAGAACTTGAGGATCAAGGCCAAACTTATTGCTAATATCACGGAAGTTATTAGTTCCCATAAAATATTTAATGCACTCATAATCATAGTTTATACCTGACTTTCTTCCTTTGTCATTCTCCCAAGCCTCGGTATTATCTTGAATACGGTCTAGGAGATCCCATTTAGCTTCTTCTTTCATACTCGTGAATGATCCAGCGCACGAAGCATCCAATAGCGCTTCACTCCCCAGCAACGGCGCCAAAAAATATTCTTGATGACCCACAAGTATAGGGGGTGTATCGTAGTACTTTCAATAAATAGGAGTGTCGATCCCAACGAGGAGCAGAAGGTGCTAAACAGTGGTATGGAGCCGGAAATCCCTGTGAATACTTAGCAAACGGATTTTTAGTGGTTTTCTGACAAGGCAACAAAAAAAGAGCAAGTAACAGAAGTAACGACAAACAGAGCAAGTGTCCCAATCCTTTCTTAGAAAAGGACAAGCCGGTGTAAATACTTATAAGGACCAAACTTTCTCGAGGACACATGGGAATTCTGTCAAGTGCTTTCGCTACAAATAGCTGAATACTCTTCTTTGGTGTTTGTAAGCGTTGTGTGGGTCAACCTGTGCTAACATACTGCCATTCCTAGGACTAATACATACTTGTGATTAAACCCCCTGCAAACATCCGTAACTACATGAAAGTAATTAAGATATAAATCTAACCACAGCCTAAACTCTGAGATCCCTACGCTCCCTTGTGCAAAGGTGTCCTAACGGGGGTTCAGGTTTCTGTCACTCTGGCAACCCCACAATTAGTAGCCAAATACATAATGCATTCCCCTAGGCCCATAAATGGTGAAGTTTCATGTAGTCGACGTTCACATGACACCACTAGAAGAATAGTACCACAACTTAAATACTAAACCATTGAATAATAACTCAACATAGATTCACTACTAACAACATGACTTCTCCCATGTCCTCAAGAACTAAACTAACTACTCACAAGACATCATATGGATCAAGATCAAAGATGATATGATAATGGATAACAATCTGAACATAAACAATAATCCAATGGTTCTACTCACAAGCATCAACTACAATAGTAATTAACACCGGGAAAGTTTCCCCTAATGAACTAAGCAATATCCAACACAATTGTTACAGCGGGACGGAGTGGTGACGATGCTGCTGGTGGAGATGATGTTGTGGATGATGATGATCCCGATGAAGCCTAGCTTGATGACGATGTTGATGGTGACGGTCTCCCCTCTCCGGGAAGGAATTCCCCCAGCAGAAATCTGTCTGCCGGAGGGATCTTTCTCTCTCGGTGTTTTCCGCCTCCCAGAGGCGGCGGAAGTCTATCTGTGGTTGCTCCCTGGTGTTAGGGTTCCATAGGGAAGATATAGGCGAAGGGGCGGAGTCGTAGGCCAAACAGGTGGGCCAAACCCACACTAGGCGCGAGGTCAGGTGGGCCCGCGCCTAGGGGTGTGTGGACCCCCTAAGGCCCCCCATTCTCTCCTCCTTCTAGCATCCTTCGTCTTCCGATAAAATAATATGTTTCCATATTTTTCTGGTATTTTTCTGATCTTTGCGAAATTGCACCGAAACACCGTCTTTTCCATCAGAATCCAGACTCCGGTAGTCCATCCTCCAGGAATCATCCAACATGCATAAATAGATCAAAAGCCATAAGTAATACCTCATAATAAGACAAATATCAATGAAATAGAGGTAAATTATGATATAGAATGGTGATGCAAATTGGGCGTATCAAACGCCCGTGCCTACGCCAACCACAACTATGCCATTGCAGTCAAGAAGGACCAGACCCTCGCCATCCTTGTGAAGGAGCGCAAATCACTTTTCCGTCTGCGTGGCAAGAAGGATCGCATCATTGCCCGCCTTCGTCACAAAGTTTCATACTTGGAGGAGACCATTGAAGGGAATATGCCCGAGAGGCAATAATAAAGTGGTTATTATCGTATTCCTTATTTATGATAAATGTTTATTTTGCATGCTATAATTGTATTAATACGGAAACATTAATACATGTGTGTTTTATAAACAAAAAGGAAATTCCTAGTTATGCCTCTCTTATAAACTAGCTCATTGATTAACAAGATGATCAAAGTTTCCTGATCATGGACATTGGATGTTGTTAATAACGAGGTCACAACATTAGTGTAATGATGTGATGAACATTCATCCAAAGTATAGCATTACGATCAAAGTCATTGAGTTTATATTGCTATAACAACTTACGAAGTGATCCTAATCCTTAGACCATGAGATCATGTCAATCACTAACACCGGAAGAGTTTCTTGTTGACATCAAACGTCACACCGTAACTGGGTGATTATAAAGATGGCTTCAAAACTACTAAAGTGTTATGTTGAGACTCATGGATCAAGAGTGGAATTTGTTCATCCCAATGACAGATAGATATACTCTGGGCCCTCTCGGTGATATCACATTGGTTAGCTTGCAAGCAAGTGATTTGATCACTAGAATGTTATATCACGGGAACGAGAAAAGAGTGCATGTAGGTAACGAGATCAAACTAGGTATGGAGATACCGATGATCAAATCTTGGACATGTAATATATTGTGAAACAAAGGGATTAATATACTAGCGTAAAAGGTTCACACGATCACAGAAGTCATCGTTGAATGTGTGGGAGTCAGTACGGATCTCCAGGTCCCGTTGCTGATTATTGATCGGAGAGAGGTCTCGATCATGTATGCATTATTCGCGAACCGTAGGGAGACACACTTAAGGGATACCGACATCATTCAGAGCAAATGATATGTCAGAAAAAGAAAAGGAAAGCGTAGGAATTTATTTCACTAGACACCGGAACTGTTTCGGTTGAAATTGCTGAAACTGGTTCTGCATGTGAAATTGAATACTAGCAAGGGGTTTTATGTGAATGTTTGTTAATTAAAGTAAATAAAAAAATTCTGAATAAATAAAAAAATGAGTTTTATTTAAATGAGAGCTTGCATTAAATTTGGTGGAAATTTAATGCATGTGAGTGGATTTTTGAGTGGAGGCTCTTTTATGGGAGTGGAGGCTTTTCATTTTGAGTGGGAGCTCCACCCACATGAATGTGGGAGAGGTGGGGGAAGCCCCCATGGCTGGGCGCCATGCCCCTTGGGTGCCCCCCTCTCCCCTATAAAAGGCCCCCTCTCATCCTCTCAAAGCACACCTCCTCGCGAAGGATCTCTCTCCCCCCTTTAGAATTTCCCCATGGTCTCGGATCAGCAAGATACATGTTCCCGGTGGATTTTTGTGGAAGGATTTGTTGCTTCCGCTGCTTCGCTGGAGAGAGGGCGCGGAGGTTGTCGGGGTACCCGTACGTGTGTGCGATCACGGATGCACCACTGCTTTGCGCTGCTGGACTTGATGGTGCTAGACCAGATGGACTTTATCACGATCTTGAGATCGGCAAGCGTTCGTCTACATCATCCACGAGTACAACCTTGTTAAAGCTATTCGGTCTTCGAGGGTATGTATTCTATGGATGTATATCCACCCGTTGCTTGTATCTAGTAGATAGATCTTGGTACTTAGATGTTCCCATCGTAGGATTTTTTTTGTTTTCTATGCTGCAAACCCAACAGTGGTATCAGAGCCAGATATATGCGTAGATGCTTTGCACGGGTAGTACACATATGAGTATGTGGGCGATGATGATCATTTTATTGCTTCTTAGTTGTACTTCGGATATTGGTGGCATAGTGGGATGAAGCGGCCCGGACAAACTTTACATGTCCACGCACATGAGACATGTTCCACGCTTGACATGCAACTAGTTTTGCATAAGTGGCTAGCGGGTGTCTGTCTCTCCTACTATAGTCAATATCTAATTTGCAACGAGTTGTCAACAATTTGGTTATCCTTGTTGTGGTTCATGTTCGTAGGTAAGAACGGTTCTATCTTCGAAATCCCTAAGCCACGTAAAACTTGCAATGGATAAATTAGAGGCGTCTAGTTTAGATTGTTGCTAGGCTAGTGTTGTGATATGGTGATATTGTAAGTAGAAGTATAAGATGATACTCTTACAACACACATAACGTGTAGGTTCCATAGACCTTGGCCTTACACATAGAGGTATGATAGAGATCATACCACGATGCACATGATGGAGATCATATGCGGGAACCATATCATTTCACTTACAAACATGTGATGTTTGATTGCATCTTATATTGCTTGTTTGGCGTTTTATTAGCATAATAAGATGATCCCTCATTTATATATCAAGATAAAAATGTGTTCTTCCTTAAGTATGCACCAACAATGTTTCGTCGCTTCAAGACATCACGTGATGATCGGGTGTACTTGAATCGACGAGCATATCTCGGGTGTAAGACAGTTACACACGCGAATACTAAGGTTCTTACTTGGCAAGCCTAGCATGTACATACATGGCCTCGGAACACGGACATAAAGGTTAAGCATGAGTCATATGTTTTGATATGATGACCATATGGATGCTCGCCTATGAAGCTACACCGACTCACGTGATGATCGGACTTGGTGTAGTGGATTTGGTTCATGTAATCACCAAAAAGGCACGAGGGATGTCGTTTTTGAGTGGGAGTTCATTTATAATTTGGATTAGTAGAACTCAATTTATCATAAATTAAGTCAAAGTGAATTTGCATAATTTGTTGTAGTCATTGGCATTCGTTCACCACCTTATGCTTAGTTGTAATTGAGATAATAGAACTATAGAATTCTGGATATTTACTTTACGAACTGGTATCATATTGTGTTGAGTGTCAATCTAAAGTTTAAAGTCCTGTTGCAAACTTTTAGCAAACTCTGTTTACTCCGTGAAATTTAATAATTGGTATTAAATCGAGAGTAACAATTCCAGTGTTAGTATCTTAAGTATCATGTTTGCCTCCATGATTCTTGATTGTTTTAATATCAAGTTTATCTAGGATCTAAAAGAATTGTTTCAGAAACCATCATGTGTGACTGATATAACGATATCTGAAACAATGTTTTGGTTGCAATATGATAGAGTATAATATATTTTCTCATACTGGATGAGAATTTGCGTAGGTTGGAGATGCTAGACATCCTAATCATCCAAAAGGGTTTTGTAAAGTAATGTTATACTCACGATTCGCCTTTATAAGCTACAGTAGCTTGATCATGAAAGTCGTCATGATAAGGATGAATAGAAGATCTATGTAAAAGTGTTTACTACACTAAAAGATTACTAAAGAATGGATTTTGAAAGAATACCGATCATTTGATGATGGTGATCTACTTCAAAGTGCAAGTCCAAAGGTATTATTATTTGAATATACACGCTTTGGACTATGTGTCATGTATATGGTGCCACTTTTCATGTTGACAGATTCTTTTGAAAAGGAAAATGAAATGCTGAAAGAGAATCTATAAAATATATTTGGCAGAAAAGAAAAGATTGGAAATATCCAATTTAGGTATATAGATGATATACATGTTATGGTTGTATTCTTTGCTTATTAAACAATGTGGTTCTTGGGTATTGGATACCAAATTGGTTGGTATGAAATTTCATACAGAATGACGCAATTCATGAACCACAATGGCCTAAGTAACTAGCAAGAGAATATGTGATGATGTTCATCGAAAACAAACAAACTGTTGTTTGTATTTCTTGTTGACATCAAAGCTTGACTTCAAGATTTGTATTAATAATAGTTATTCAAATCAGGTATTATGAGAACAAAGGTTTTTCAAATAATTACCGTATTCCATATAAGATGGATGATTTGCAAATCTAGTTGAAGAAATCACATCCATAAAAACTAATGCTAAAATGTCGCAAGACAAATGATTGAAAGACCACTTACGAAGTGACATCGCCATTTAAATTATATTGGAAAGAAAACATGAAGAATCTCCATATTTATGGATTTTTGGAGTCTTTGATTTGATCAAGTGACGCTTGTGAGACTTTCCTCGGGATAATTAGAAACTTCGTTCAAAGGCCAAAGAAGAACGAACGACTAAAATATTGGAATTTATACATATCGATGTATGTAGTCCATTATGTGTAGTCGTAAGAGATGGGTTTCAACTTCATATACTTTCTCTGGAAATTTGAGTGAATATTCACTTAATGAGAAAGAAGTATGAAATATTTGAAAAACGTTTCAAATACTTTCAAGATAAAGTGAAAAATCATTGTAACAAGAAAATAAAATGGTTTATGATTTTATCATAAGGGATTTATTTGAGTTACAAGTGTAACAAGAAAAATAAATGAATTATGATTTATCATAAAGGGATTTATTTGAGTTACAAGTTTAGCAAAACACCTAGATTTACATCTCCCGAAACACCATATGAGTATGGATTGTTTGAGATTTGTAATGAAACCTTGTGTGACATGGTCGGATCAAAAGTGTTATTTATAAAACCACCATTATGTTTTAAAAGATTAAAGCTTTAGAGACTACTGCTTTTACACTGAAAAGAGCTTCATCTTGATCCGTTGAAATGACACCATATGAGTTATGGTTTGGGGTAAAATCCAAGTTGTCATTTCTTAAATTTTGGTACGCTAAACATAAGTAAGATGTTTACAACCGAAGTCGGATGAGCATGTCTTTGTAGGTTATTTCGAATAACAATTGGGTATTCCTCCATAACACCAAGGACAAAAGGGTTTATCGCTTGAAATTTGAAGTTTCTTGAAAAAGGAATATTTCGCAAAAGTTAAGTGGGAGGACAATAGAACTTTGATAAGTTTAACAAACCTTAGCTAAATGTGCTGAGTTGTGCAGCGCCGGAAATGGTTCCGGAGGCTACCATAATGCTCATAGCTTAAGTGCCTCAAAGGTTGTGGTCACGGAGATCTAAGTTCTTATTGAACCAAGTCGGTGGGATAAACAAATCAAATGCTGAGATTTGAGAGTAAATCATTATTGTTTGACAATGATGAACCGACCACATATATAAAGAAGCGATGAAGGGACCTGACTCCGTCAAATGGATTGAAGCCATAAAATCCGTGATAGTTCCATACACGAGAAATCAAGTTTTGAACTTGGAAGACCCTCCGGAAAGGTGTAGAAACCTGTCAGTCGTATTTGGATCTATAAAGAAACAGACATGGATGTTTCACATCTATGAAATAGTCAACATGTCGTAAATTATTTTACGACAATGTTCAAGGACTTGACTATGACAAGATTTGATCTTTCATAGCGATATTTAGTCTGGACGGATTAAAGTAGCAACCACTACATATAATTTTGTATATGGTAGATGAATAAACAAAACAAAGTTCTCTAATAGAATGGTTACCTAGGACGTGTACATGACATGATCCAAATGGTTTTGTTAATTCAAAGGATGCTAAAAATGGCATGCAAACTTCAATGGTTGAAGTAAGCATCGCGGAGTTGGAATCTTCACCGTGATGAAAAGGAGTTTTCATCAGGAGATGATGAAGATGCTTGCATCTGCAAGAAATTAAGTGGGAGCGCTAAGACATATTTCTAATACATTATGTGGCGGACATCTTGTTGATTAGAAATGATGTAATTTTTATTGACAAAGGTTAAGAATTTCATTTCGATGAAAGAATTAGGCAAAACCCGAATATTTAGCATGAATGTCTATAGTGGATAGACTGTGACGCTAATATGGTTGTGCCAAACGTACATATATGCGATATTGAAGGAGTTCAATATAGAAACGACAAGAAAATGTTCTTGTCGCATGGAAAGAAATTGAATCAAGATTCAAGTGTATCGACACTTGATAAGTGAAACAAGATTCAAGTGCTTTGACACTTGATGTGTGAAATCACAAGAATGTTTTGATCAATCATACCATGATATGTACACATCCAGATATGTCCTATGCTCTAAGTGTTATGAGCATATACCAGAATGAATCATAAAATGATCATTGGACGATAGTAAGGATATTCTTATGATATTTTGGAAGAATGAAGAATATATTTGTGTAGAGGTGACAAACAATTAAAAATAGTTCATTGTAAAGCGTTACATTGATACTAGTTTTGTCACAAGATACAAATTAAGTTTATCTCAATTTAAACTATGGGTGGCACAATGAAATGGAAAGAAAGTTTCCATGATGGATTTGGATGAATTCCAAAGTTAAGACATTGTGACGGATACTACAACAAAAGGCTAAGTATATGACTGCTATAGTAGCAGCAAAGGAGGGAATTTGTGTCAAGTAATTTGTTATCAAACTAAGGTGTGGTTCGCAACGGGCTAACACTAAAAATATATTGTACGACAATAGTATTGACATGATTTAACCCCAAGGAACTTAAGGTCTCACCAAAATACCAAATTTATACAATGTCATCTCATTGGAGAATGAGTGATGTGTGAAGACGCAAATACATGCAAATACACACAGACCTGAAGTGTCAGATCCGTAGATTATGTTAACCACTTGCAGTTGCGTATATGGAACACCAGAAAGCCATAGGTGTTCAAATACGCAAAGTTTTCAAACTAGATTATTGTCTCTAGTGCAAGTGGGAGACTGAAGGGAATATGCTCGAGAGGCAATAATAAAGTGGTTATTATCGTATTACTTCTTTATGATAAATGTTTATTTTGCATGCTATAATTGTATCAATACGGAAACTTTAATACAAGTGTGTTTAATAAACAAAAAGGAAGTTCCTAGTTATGCCTCTCTTATAAACTAGCTCGTTGATTAACAAGATGATCAAAGTTTCCTGATCATGGACATTGGATGTTGTTAATAACGAGGTCACAACATTAGTGTAATGATGTGATGAACATTCATCCGAAGTATAGCATTACGATCAAAGTCATTGAGTTTATATTGCTATAACAACTTACGAAGTGATCCTAATCCTTAGACCATGAGATCATGTCAATCACTAACACCGGAAGAGTTTCTTGTAAACATCAAACGTCACACCGTAACTGGGTGATTACAAAGATGGCTTCAAAACTACTAAATGGTTATGTTGAGACTCATGGATCAAGAGTGGAATTTGTTCATCCCAATGATGGATAGATATACTCTGGGCCCTCTCGGTGATATCACATTCGTTAGCTTGCAAGCAAGTGATTTGATCACTAGAATGTTATATCACGGGAACAAGAAAAGAGTGCATGTCGGTAACGAGATCAAACTAGGTATGGAGATACCGATGATCGAATCTTGGACATGTAATATATCGTGAAACAAAGGGATTAAGATACTAGCGTAAAAGGTTCACACGATCACAGAAGTCATCGTTGAATGTGTGGGAGTCAGTACAGATCTCTAGGTCCCGCTGCTAATTATTGATCGGAGAGGGGTCTCGATCATGTCTGCATTATTCGCGAACCGTAGGGTGACACACTTAAGGGATACCGACACCATTCGGAGCAAATGATATGTCAGAAAAAGAAAAGGAAAGCGCAGGAATTTATTTCACTAGACACCGGAACTGTTTCGGTTGAAATTGCTGAAACTGGTTCTGAATGTGAAATTGAATACTAGCAAGGGGTTTTATGTGAATGTTTGTTAATTAAAGTAATTAACAAAATTCTGAATAAATAAATAAAAGAGTTTTATTTAAATGAGAGATTGCATTAAATTTGGTGGAAATTTAATGCATGTGAGTGGATTTTTGAGTGGAGGCTCTTTTATGGGAGTGGAGGCTTTTCATTTTGAGTGGGAGCTCCACCCACATGAATGTGGGAGAGGTGGCAGGGCAGCCCCCATAGCTGGGCACCATGCCCCTTGGGTGCCCCCTCTCCCCTATAAAAGGCCCCCTCTCATCCTCTCAAAGCACACCTCCTCGTGAAGGATCTCTCTTCCCCCTTTAGAATTTTCCCATGGTCTCGGATCAGCAAGATACATGTTCCCGGTGGCTTTTTCTGAAAGGATTTGTTGCTTCCGCTGCTTCGCTGGAGAGAGGGCGCGGAGGTTGTCGGAGTACCCGTATGTGTGTGCGATCATGGATGCACCACTGCTTTGCGGTGCTGGACTTGATGGTGCTGGACCGGCTGGACCAGATGGACTTCATCACGATCTTGAGATCGGCAAGCGTTCATCTACATCATCCACGAGTACAACCTCGTTAACGTTATTCGGTCTTCGAGGGTATGTATTCTATGGATGTATATCCACCCGTTGCTTGTATCTAGTAGATAGATCTTGGTACTTAGATGTTCCCATCGTAGGAAATTTTTTGTTTTCTATGCTGTGAACCCAACAACCATCCATGAGTGGGACATGCATCTTGAGGAGAGGGAGAACAAAGGGGAAGGTATTCGTGGAGATCCCTACTCCTACCTCAGTGATGATGATGACTACCTGGAGGACCTCGACATGGACTTCCACACGGATGATGATGATTCCTCCTTCATTGATGATGAAGAAGACACCGGTTCTGATGAGTATTAGCACTTGAGCACTATCGTAGCTGTGAGTGGTATCCGGTCCCACTATATCGTAGCTTCATAGAATGGTTCCTAAAACCATCTGTTACCCTAGTATGGTGTGTGTGTTTGTATTGGGTGCTATGAATGAATGAAAAGCAAGTTGCTAGTTGGAAAAACCAGAGTCAAACTCAAAGTTTAAAAGCTTTTAAAAAACAAATCCATGAACCCTAGAAATTTCCCTCTTGTCTCACTATCTATCTCAATCTTTAGATGCCTCGCGAAGGGAGCAGCTCATCTCAGGATCCAATGCTGCAAATCTTGCAAATGTTGGTTGCTGACCGTGAAGCTGGAAGAGCTGAACGTCAAGCTAACTTAGCCACCCTTCAACAGATAGCTCAGTTGACCAATAATAATTAAGGCCATGGAAACCAGGATAACCATGGATCTAAGCTCAAGAACTTTCAAAACACCAATCCCCCCAAATTTAGTAAGTCTGAAGAGCCATTAGATGTTGATGATTGGCTGCAGACCATGGAGAACAACTTAGAAGTCGCAGGAGTGGAGGCCAATGAGAAAGTACTGTTTGCCACCCATTATCTGGCAGGTGATGCAAGAGCTTGGTGGAATAGCATTCGTACCATGAATGGAGGACAGATGATGGCTTGGGATGAATTCAAACTCAAGTTCAGCCGAACCCATGTGCCACCAGGTTTGATTCTGCGGATGAGGGATGAATTCAAGGAGTTGAAGTAGGGAAGGATGACTATGGTAGAGTACCGTGACAGATTTTTGTCTCTGTGTAGGTATGCCCCTGATGAGATTGGTACTGAAGCCAAGAAGAAGGAGAGATTCTTGAATGGTCTGCATGATGAGATGCAGATAGTGCTGGTCAACATTCCCTTCGCTGACCTTGAAGCCTTAGTGGATTCTGCAATCCAGATGGAAGGCAAGATCAACCAAGCCAATGAGAATCGCAAGCGTCGAATGATGCAACAACCAGGATCCCACCATGCCCTGAAGTATCGCCCCAACCCGTCTGCAGGATATGCCCCGAGAAACAATAGACCCCCTATATCACGTCCGAACTATCCCAACCGTGGAGGAGGAAACCCAAGGCCCAGAGGAAACCACAACAACAACCCCGGCTTTACAACTTCCACCGTGCACCGCCCAAGTCCAACAACAACAACACCAACAACAACAATACTGCCCCAAGGACTGGAAGCAGTGTCGTGCATGTTGCGGGAAAAGACAAGTCTCTGGTTACTTGTTTTGAATGCGGAGTCAAGGGTCACTACTCCAACGAGTTCCCCAAGAAGCTTGCAGCAGCCACCAATGTGAATGCACTAGCGCAGCAGCAGCACCGTGTTCAGCTGGAAGGAGATTTTCCCCAGGGAACTCACTCAACCGCAACGGCCGTCTGTTTCACATGAAAGCCAAAGAAGCTCAGGAAGCGCCAGATGTCGTGCTGGGTATGTTTTCTGTTAACTCAGTACTTGCAAGAGTATTGTTTGATTCTGGAGCATCGCACTCGTTTGTTACAGAAGAATTTGCATGCACTAGTAAGATTCAAGCAACAAAATTGAAGCATGTTATGATAGTTCAAATACCTGGTTCAACCACCAAAGCTAGACAAATTTGCAAGGCCGTACCTATAAGAATCCATGGAATAGATTTTTATTCTAATCTAATAGTACTTGGAACCAAAGGTTTGGAAGTAGTACTAGGAATGGATTGGATGTCGAAACATAAAGGATTAATCGACTGTGCCAAGAAAGCCATAACCATGACTAGTACCACTGGAGTATCAGTAGAGCATGTATCTGAGAATTTGCCCCGTTAATTAAAGTGCAACAAGAGTCTAGCCCAACCAACCATTGACCAAGTCAGAGTACTCTATGAATACCCCGACGTATTCCCAAATGAATTGCCCGGTATGCCCCCATATCAGGATATCGAGTTTATCATTGAACTAATCCCTAGTACTGGACCCATAGCTCAGAGACCTTATAGTATGAACCCGTCTAAATTAGTGGAGCTGAAGAAGCAACTGGATGCTATGCTGGAGATAGGTTTGATTCAACCAAATGCGTCGCCATGGAGATAACCTATTTTATTTGTGGATAAGAAATATGGAGGTAACCGTTTGTGCACGGATTATCGGAAGATGAATGATTTAACCATTAAGAACAAGTACCCACTGATGTCTACGCACTTCTATTCTTGTAGATAGTTGTTGGACCTCCAAGTGTAGAGATTTGTAGAACAGCAGCAAGTTTCCCTTAAGTGGATTACCCAAGGTTTATCGAACTCAGGGAGGAAGTGGTCAAGGTATCCCTCTCAAGCAACCCTGCAATCAAGATACAAGAAGTCTCTTGTGTCCCCAACACACCCAATACACTTGTCAGGTGTATAGGTGCACTAGTTCGGCGAATATATAGTGAAATACAAGTGGTATGGATGATTATAAGTGGTAACGGTGCCAGAAAAGAGCTTCTGACGGTGAGGAAAAGACTAAAGGCAAAAAGATGGAAGCAAGCAAACATGTAACAGATCTAGATGCAAACGGTGTTTCAATGTTTAGAAACAAGGCCTAGGGATCATACTCTCACTAGTGAACACTCTCAATAAATATATTATCTTCATGATACTACCCTGAACTACTCTCCGGTTGGACACTCTAATCCATGGTAGGGCTATAACAGCACTCCTCAAAGTCCGCCTTCCCCATCTAGATAACCCGACACTGTCACCTTGAGCTCTAGATGGTTCCAACAAACACCACAATTTCATAAAGACAACCAGCTCAAAATATAACTCATAACAAATTATATATAATCTAGCTTAAGTGCCACACATGGCGCGCAAGCTGTCACTTTCACACACGTGGGGAAAAGCATAGATCTATTAAAGCACAATGAGTATTTATGTAGACTCTAGCCTAAGTGCCACCATGGCGCGCACGCTGTCACTTTCACACACATGGGGAGAGCAGAAATCTATTGAAGCACTTGAGTAACATAGTAGATCTACTTGATTACAAAGCTCATGACCACAACAAGATCATGCATAGAGAGAGATATGAACACATAGCTACAGGTAGAGCCCTTAGCCTCGAGGAAGAACTACTCCCTCCTCATCATGGGAATCAGCAACGGCGATGGAGATGGTGGTGGAGATCGATGGAGATGGCTCCAGGGGAACTTCCCCATCCCAGCAGGGTGCTGGAACAGAGACTTTCTGTCCCCCGAATCTCCCCTTCGGTGGCGGCGGCACAACGGAACTTTTCTTGGCTTTCTGGTTGATTCTTTAGGGTTTCCGAGTCGGGGGCTTCTTATAGTCGAAGGAGGCAAGGTCAATGGAGGGATAGGGGGACCACACCCCCTATAGGTGCGGCCAGGGTGGGCCTGCGCCCACCTAGGGTGTGGCCACCCTGGTGTCCTCCTCTGCCTCGTCTTCGATTTTCTATATCGTTCAGGCAAAAATATGAAATTTGGCTTTTGTCCCGTCCAATTTCGAGAATATTCATTTTTTAGCTTTCTGAAACCAAAAACAGTAGAAAACAGGCAACATGCACTGTGGCATCTTGTCAATAGGTTAGTTCCAGAAAGTGTATAAAAATACCTCAAAGTGTAGACAAAACATAAGACAAATGATATAAAACAAGCATGGGGCATCAAAAATTATAGATACATTTACGACGTATCAAGCATCCCCAAGCTTAACTCCTGCTCGTCCTCGAGTAGGTAAGTGATAAAAAGAATAATTTTTGAGGTGACTTGAACCATCAAAATCAAGATCAAACTATTTGCAAGCACTGAAAGCTGGGATCAAAGAACTCTAAACATCAACATGAAAGATGGAGTTCTAACAATAAGACAAAGTAACTATGTATGCAACATGAAAGGTTACAAACAAAGATCATGAATAACAATGCATTGAAAGACGTTTGTTTATTTCACATATAGAAAACATAGCATAGTGGCATTCAGGTTGTCCCTCATGGAGTAGCAAATAGATGCATAGGACACCTTCAAAGTTCATAAGAGTGACTAGATACAAATATCACAAGAACAAGTAATATAAACAATATGCATCAATCAATAATTTTTGGGACAATGCACATAGAACTAAGAATGGAAACCATGCTATCTTAACTCGTGCCTAAGGATAGAAGGTGGAGACTCAACATAATAGTGGAAGAAAGTCCCTTCATAAGGGAAGCAGGGATTTCAAGTTTCAAAAAGAGCTTCCAAAAGTTATGGTAGTTGTTAGCTTTTAGCCCTCATTGCCCTATCATAAGCATCTTGTAGTGATTAAGGTTAAAGTGAACAAACTATGGAGTATATGCTTGACAAAAGTATAAGTTGGCAACCTTATGTCCCTTGAATATGAGGGTCGCTCCTCATGCTACTCAACTTTAGTCACCTGTAAGTTCTTGTCATAGTAAGTACATGTGTATCATAAAGAACCGCCAACGGGGTACCCCTTGCACATGGTACATAAGCTATCCCATAACCAAAATGACAAGGCAAGCAGACAATGAGCATCTCAGCGATCTTTTTATTTGCTATTTGCATAGGTTTTTATTGAGGATGCTTCACAGTTGCTCATTATGGTGATGCTGCAAGTTTCCACCATGATTAGGCATGGCTTAGGCTAGCGGCCTAGGAGTTTCTCTAACACAAAATACATAACTCCATTGACTTACAATCTCCCCTTTTATTTCACACCGACGACATCCATAGACAAAAGAGTATGGTATCAACTGTGTACAAAGTACAAGTGCAATGTTGAAAGCATTCCCCGTGACAGAACGGTTCTGCTAATTCCAACATATAAGTGCAAGCATATACAACATAGATGAAACAATGGTTAAAATTTATTAGGGGAAAGAAAAATAAAGTGTTCCATCAAGTTCGTGAGGGCTTTAATCACTAAGTTTTCACATAACAAAATACTTTTTAATTGGAAGATAGATAAAAACAAGAATATACTTGGAATGGTGTACCACACCATGCATAGGAATTTATAGTGGACACTTTGGAATAACTTGGTTTCTTGGGGGTTGGATGCATGAGTAGAGCTTACTCATACAAGTGGAGGCTAGCAAAAGACTGGGAGCGACCAACTAAGAGAGCAATAATGGCCATAATCATGCAGAGCGATAAAACATTACTAATCAAAGCATAAAGTGGTACTACAAGTCAAGGACTAAATGATCATAGAGGCTATGGTGACTTGTTCATAGTCATAACATGGTGTGAGCATGTGCCAAGTCAACCCAAATAAAGCATCAAAGGAGAATACCACAATACTATGCTTTTGTATGCTAAAACAACGCATGATTCTTTCAAAGCACATTAAGCAATCCCAATTGTTTGGAACAAGTTATGCTACAGCAATAATCACTAAGCATAAGGTCAAAACAACATCTAGCATGACATGATAAAGTCTAAGCCACAGTCAAAATAAGCTCCTCTTGTACTACTAAGGCAAGAACTTCCTACTCTTTTCCAACACCAATCACCTTATTTGAAACAACTCACAAAGACTATAGTCAATAAAGATCAGTGAGATTGTATCACAAATCCACAAAGAAGAACTAAAAAGTTCTAAGCTGAAAGCACAACAAAACTAAGGCTAAATACAGTGCTAGAAAAAGAGAACACTCACAAGACAATAAGAATGAAAGCTAGAGTGTTCTAGGCAATGAAAACGGAGCGTGTCTCTCTCCCAAAAGAAGTGTGCTGGTAACCAACCAACTTATTCAAGCAAACTAAAACCAAAAACAAAAACAAAGACGCTCCAAGAACAACACAAGAGTGCATAAAACAATAAAAATGAAGTGTCTAGAAAGACCTGAGATTTTTATTGATGAAGAAGGGGATGCCTTGGGCATCCCCAAGCTTTAACGCTTGTACCTCTTGAATATTTCTTGGGATGACACGGGGTGGCATCCCCAAGATTGAGCTTTTGTCCATTCTTCATCTCATTACATAATTCTTTCTCTACACCTGAAAATTTTCCTTCATACAAAACTTCACACAATCTTCATTAACAACATTAGTGTATTCAAAAGATAATAGACCTTTGGGTTTAGTTTAAAAACAGCAAAACCTTCATTAAAAACACAAGCTACTGTAGCAATTACCTCAAAAGCTCAATTTCTCAAAAAGAACCCAAAAAAGGAATCAATAAGAAGCAAATGCAAATAATGGCAGAAATCTGTCAAAACAGACCAGCGGGTAGAAACCGATTTTTTCGAAGACCTTCTGTTACTCAAATAAAAAAGTGTTGAACTAAGTAAAGTTATCTAACATAATGGGGGATTTATTCACAAAATATCATCTCCATCCGACTTATAGAGATTCCTCGTGAATGTTTACGATGGAGCACAAAAATCTATTTCGGGACAGCAACACCCCAAATCTTACTTTCCTCTCATTAGAGGTCATTCTTGGCACAAAAGGCAAATAAAAAGGATAAGGAGAGGTCATTACAGTAGTAATAACTTCCAAGACTCAAGAAAACTTTTGGGTTATCTTCCAATAAGTACTTTTCTTTAACGCCTTTAAGTTGGGCATGATAGTTTCAAAATATGCTCACATAAGAAATATGAATTGAAGTAAAAGACAACATCAAGAAGCAAATTCAAAACTCATTTAAGTCTAACCCACTTCCTATGCATAGGAATCTTGTAAAGAAACAAGTCATGAAAGCACAAAGCAACAAGCATAGGAAAGCAAAACAAGTGCAACTTCAAGATTTTCAACATAAAGAGGGGAAACTTAATATCGTTGAGATACATAAGACCATGTTTCCCTCTCTCATAATAACTTTCAGTAGCAACATGAATAAAATTAACAATATAACTATCACATAAAACATTCTTATCATGAGCCAGATGCATAAAATAATTATTACTCTCCACATAAGCAAAGTCACTCTGATTAATTGTAGTGGGAGAAATTTAACAAAATAGCTATCATTATTATTCTCATCACCATAGTCATCAAATATAGGAGGCATATTGTAATCACAATTAACTTTCTCCTCAATAGTAGGTGGACTGAAAATATCATAATCATCATTGTAATCATCATAAATTGGAGGTATAGTATCACCATAAGAAATAGAATAGCTATCTTCCCAAGTGTGTTCATTTGTAAACATATCATCATTGGAAGGAACATGGATAGAACTAATATCACAACAACTATTAATATCATCATTTTAAAAATTGGTACTAAAGAGATTTTCAATATCAAAAGTGGTGTGCTTTTCCCAATCATGATCACTACTATAGGTAACAGGCATAGGAACATCATCTAGTTCAGACTCATCAGCAAAAACTATGATAGGAGCAACATGCTTAGAGGAAGATATTGTTTCCTCTCTCCTACTCCTCTTCTTCTTCTTCTTATTATTATTATTATTATTATTATTATTATTCTCCTCCTCTTTAGGAGGGAGAGGCTTAAAAGGAAGCTTCTCCACATACCCTGGTTTATTGTTAGAGACAATAGAAGAAACTTTGTAGGATTCCTCCTTTTCATTAATAAGAACAAAACTCATATCAGTCCTGTCATATTTTGGTAAAATATCATCTATTATAAGATTTTGTATGTAAGTATTCGCGTGGAAATTATCAACACAATAAATATGGCACCCATGCAGGACGCAATTCATACCAAAAGAACTCATGTCTACCAAAGAAGTTTTTCTTGATAACTCTTCACACCCCAAAAACAATGTAAGTTCATCATGTTGATTATCAGTGATCGCGTTATCACGATACAAGCTTGCAGTACTCATTGGATTAGAAAGGTTATCATTATGGCCTGAGCATTGAAAATTTAAATGACCCACTTCATAGCAGAGTTCACAAATAAAACGGTAGAGGGCACAAATTTTTTTACCAAGATCATTTAGAGCCTTATACCACGTTCTGGTTTTTTAATTCCAGTGGGTTATACAATATTCTTATTCTATTTGATTCTTCTCACAAGGTCTATGCATACCACAAAAATTAACATTCTTATAAGAAGTAGTACTTTCAGAAGTTTGAACATGTTTATTGCAATCATTAATAACATTTTAATTTTCCATGCAAGTGTCTTTAAAAGGTTCATGATACATGTCACATTTTTATTTAGGAGCATTAATATGGGAAGAAAAGTCTCTATAATATATAACAAGAATTTGAGGATCAAGACCATATTTAGCACTAAGCTCTTGAAAATCAGCAGTTTCAACGAAAAATACTTAATGCAATCATACTCATAGTTTATACCTGGTTCTTTACCTTTGTCATTATCCCAATCTTCAGTATTGCTTTGAATTGATTCAAGAAGATCCCACTTAACTTTGACCCCCTTACTTGTGAAGGATCCCTCTAAACAGGCATCTAGATAGTCCTTGTAATGTCCTGAAAGCCTTGCATAAAAATTATTGATAATAATATTACTGGGGAGCTCATGAATGGGACATTTGAGCATTAGTGACTTCATCTTCCCCAAGCTTGGGCAATACTTTCTCCATCATTTGGGTGAAAATTATAAATATAATTCCTATCTTTATGGATTTCATGAGGAGGATAAAATTTAGAGTAAAATAGAGATTCCTTCCATTCCAAATGATGAGGATCATCTAGTAGCTCATACCACTCCCTTGCTTTGTCCCTAAATGATAAAGAGAATAGCTTCCTCTTAACTTGGTCCATTGAAATACCTGCACACTTGAACAACTCACATAATTCATGTATAAAGAGTAAATGATCACTAGGATGGACAGGTCCATCTGCAAAATAGTAGTTATCCATAACACGATCAACAATTTTGTAGGTATCTTAAAAGGGACACTTTCAGTATGTGGCTTTAAAATATCACGAGCATCATTAGAATTACCACATATGGGAGATAAAGTATCATCAGAGAAAATTTTCTTCCCTAAATCTGGGGAACTAAAAATATATTTCTCATTAAAACTAGCTTCCCCAAGCTTATACGTTTCCATACCATTAGTAACAATGGTGTTCAAAAAATTCATACTAATAACATTGCTATTAGCATGTAAAGAAAGTTCCATAGGTTTTTTAATTTTCTTTTCAAACCACTCAAGTTCTAACTTAGGAAAAATACTAAAAAGCTCTCTAATTTTGTTGTTGTTTTCCATTAACCCTAACTAGTGCAAAAAAGAAACAAAAAGACAAATTTGCAGAATTTAGAGGAAATAACTTCGAGTACTCACACAGGAGGATGTGAGTACCTTTTACCTTACCTCCCCAGCAACGGCTCCACAAAAATAGCTTGATGTCTATGCACATTGATTCTTGTAGACAGTTGTTGGGCCTCCAAGTGCAGAGGTTTGTAGAACAGCAGCAAGTTTCCCTTAAGTGGATTACCCAAGGTTTATCGAACTCGGGGAGGAAGTGGTCAAAGGTATCCCTCTCAAGCAACCCTGCAATCAAGATACAAGAAGTCTCTTGTGTCCCCAACACACCCAATACACTTGTCAGGTGTATAGGTGCACTAGTTCGGTGAAGCGATAGTGAAATACAAGTGGTATGGATGATTATAAGTGGTAACAGTGCCAGAAAAGAGCTTCTGACGGTGAGGAAAAGACTAAAGGCAAAAAGATGGAAGCAAGCAAACATGTAACAGATCTAGATGCAAACGGTGTTTCAATGTTTAGAAACAAGGTCTAGGGATCATACTTTCACTAGTGAACACTCTCAATAAATATATTATCTTCATGATACTACCCTGAACTACTCTCCGGTTGGACACTCTAATCCATGGTAGGGCTATAACAGCACTCCTCAAAGTCTGCCTTCCCCATCTAGATAACCCCACACTATCACCTTGAGCTCTAGATGGTTCCAACAAACACCACAATTTCATCAAGACAACCAACTCAAAATATAACTCATAACAAATATATATAATCTAGCTTAAGTGCCACACACGGCGTGCACGTTGTCACTTTCACACATGTGGGGAAAAGCATCGATCTATTAAAGCACAATGATTATTTATGTAGACTCTAGCCTAAGTGCCACCATGGCGCGCATGCTATCACTTTCACACACATGGGGAGAGTAGAGATCTATTGAAGCACTTGAGTAACAGAGTAGATATACTTGATTACAAAGCTCATGAACACAACAAGATCATGCATAGAGAGAGAGATGAACACATAGCTATCGATAGAGCCTTTAGCCTCGAGGAAGAACTACTCCCTCCTCATCGTGGGAATCAGCAATGGCGATGGAGATGGTGGTGGAGATCGATGGAGATGGCTCCGCGGGCACTTCCCCATCCCAGCAGGGTGCCGGAACAGAGACTTTCTGTCCCCCGAATCTCCCCTTCGGTGGCGGCGGCGCAGCGGAACTTTCGTGGCTTTCTGGTTGATTCTTTAGGGTTTCTGAGTCAGGGCTTCTTATAGGCGAAGGAGGCAAGGTCGATGGAGGGACAGGGGGCCCACACCCCCTGTAGGCGCGGCCAGGGTGGGCCCGCACCCACCTAGGGTGTGGCCACCCTGGTGTCCTCCTCCGTCTCATCTTTGATTTGTCGTATTGTTCAGGGAAAAATATGTACTTTGCCTTTTCTCCTGTCCAATTACGAGAATTTTCATTTTTTAGCTTTCTGAAACCAAAAACAACAGAAAACAGGCAACTCGCACTGTGGCATCTTGTCAATAGGTTAGTTCCAGAAAGTGTATAAAACACCTCAAAGTGTAGACAAATGATATAAAACAAGCATGGAGCATCAAAAATTATAGATACATTTACGATGTATCACCCACTGTCGAAGATAGAAGACCCATTTGACCAGTTGACCGGTGCCAAAGTGTTTTCTAAGATTGATCTTAGAACTAGTTATCATCAACTCAAGATTCAGGCAACCGATATTCCAAAGACTGCCTTTACCACCAGATATGGATTGTATGAGTACATTGTCATGTCTTTTGGATTAACCAATGCCCCCGCTTGTTTTATGAACCTCATGAATAAGATTTTTATGAACTTCCTGGATAAGTTTGTCGTTGTTTTTATCGATGATATTCTGATCTATTCCAAATCAGAAAAATACCATGAGCTACACCTGAGGACCATCCTTGAAACCCTTAGATAGCATCAGTTGTATGCCAAGTTTAGAAAATGTGAGTTCTGGTTAAAGGAAGTAGGATTCCTAGGTCATATCATGTCAGCAGGAGGAATTGATGTCGATCCCGCCAAGATTAAGGATGTTGAAGAATGGCAAGCCCTAACCCTCTCAAACCCAAGTTCACGCATTTCTCGGATTAGTGGTATATTACCGCAAGTTCGTAGAAGGATTCTCGAGCATCGCAAGACCCATGACCCAATTGTTGAAGAAAGATAAGAAGTTTGAATGGACAGACAAATGTGAAGCAAGTTTTCAAGAGCTCAAGAAGAGATTGATTTCAGCCCCAATCTTGATTATGCCGGATATCAAGAAGCCTTTGGATGTGTATTGTGATGCATCCAAGATTGGTATCGGATGTGTGTTGATGCAATAAGGCAAAGTCATATCCTATTTGTCCCGACAATTGAAGCAACATGACCAGAATTACCCTACCCATGACCTCGAACTAGCAGCCATAGTTTTAGCCTTGAAGACATGGCGGCATTACCTCATGGGTAACCGCTGTGAGATTTATTCGGATCACAAGAGTCTGAAGTATATTTTCACCCAGGAGGAGCTAAATATGAGGCAAAGGAGATGGATAGATCTAATCAAGGACTATGACCTTGACATTCACTATCACCCAGGTAAATCCAATGTGGTAGCAGATGCTCTTAGCAGATTGCCGTGTCGATTGAACACCATGATAAAATAAGCCCAGCCAAGTTTGCATAAGGAGATGCAAAATTTCAGAATGGAGCTAGTTAGTGAAAGATTTTTGGCTAGCATAGAACTTTAACCCACTTTGATCAGTCAGATCAAGGAGGCGCAGAAAGGAAATGCTAGTATCGACGAAATCAAACGTCGTATCGGTACAGGGAAGGTACCCGGATTCACCGAAGATGGAGAAGGAGTTTTGTGGTATAAAGGACGAATCTGTGTGCCCGCAGATTCAGAGTTGAAACAAGCTATTTTGCAAGAAGCCCATGATACTCTTTATTCTATCCACCTTGGAGGAACAAAGATGTATCAGGATTTGAAGGAGAAATTTTGGTGGCATAAGATGAAGAGAGAAATCGGAAGCTACATAGACAAATGTGATATCTGTCAGAGAGTCAAAGCGGGACATCAGAGACTAGATTTCAGCACAACTTATCACCCGCAGACTGATGGACAAATGGAACGAGTAAACCAGATACTCGAAGATATGTTGATAGCTTGTGTGTTGGAATATGGATCTAAATGGGAGGACTGTCTGCCTTTCACGGAATTCTCATACAACAATAGTTACCAAGCCTATTTGCAAATGGCCCCATTTGAATTTATGTATGGAAGTAAGTGTTGTACCCCACTGAATTGGTCAGAAGTAGGAGAGAGTCAGATTTTTGGACCCGACATCCTAAGAGAAGCCGAAGAGAAAGTTCACAAGATCCGTGAGCACCTTAAGACCGCCCAATCCAGACAGAAGAGTTATGACGACAAGAGACGTCGAGATCTAGCCTTCACTATTAAAGATTTTGTGTATCTCAAAGTATCACCCTTGAAAGGAATGCAACGTTTCCATGTAAAAGGGAAGTTAGCCCCAAGATATATTGCACCTTTAAAGATTTTGAATCGCCGAGGAGAAGTATCATATCAATTGGAACTGCCAGAGGAGATGTTAGCCATGCATAATGTGTTCCATATATCGTTACTTCGCAAATGCCTAGAAGTCCCGGAGAATAATGAAGTTTTCAAGAATATTGATCACATAACCATAGAGATAAACAAGGACCTAACTTATCGTGAAGTACCCATTCGTATTTTGGAAGAAGCCTTCAGAACCGCCAAAACCCAGAGTATCAAGTTTCTCAAGATCCAATGGAGTAACCATACTGAAGAAGAAGCTACTTGGGAGCGAGAAGATTACATTAGGACTGAGTTTCTAGATCTCTTTAGTTCCTATTTTTCTTTTTCTTAAATCTCGGGAAGAGATTTTTTAAGGAGGTAAGGTTTGTAACATCCCAAAATTATTAAATAAGATTACCAAGTTCTAATCACCCAAGTTTAGGGTTAACAAAAACTTTTATTATTAAAATTAATATGAATGCATGTGTGTGTGATTAATGCATGAATGATTGCAATTGCCAGCTATGAATGATAAGGATTGGTTTAAAGATGAAAAAAATATCATCTAGATCATTTCCAAGCAGAATCAAATAAAGAGAAAATCAAATATAAGACATATGAGAAAATGGTCATTTTGGCCAAACTTGTTCACTAGACCACTTTGGGTGTTCCTAGTCAAAGATTTCTAACAGAAACAAATCCAATTCTTTTCACCCCTTGCTAGACCAAGTAAAAGTGAACCCAAGCCCACTTTACAAACCAACAGAAACAAATTCCAAATCTATTTAAAGGACAATTCAAAATTGAATCAAGAGTAGGTACTAAGATGGCCATTTATAAAAAACCAACTAAACCACTTCACCTTGCCAAACCCAAGCAACCATATACTACCAAGCTTATGACCAGAGCACTCACCAAATTTCATCCAAAAATTCAAACTTTGAATTCATGAGGCCATTTCATCAAACACTTGGTGGACACAGATCAAACTGCCCAATTTTTACTGTTCTTGATCAGTGCCTTGTCCACTACTTGTCGCCATTACTAGCCGTTGTCTCCCCCCAGCACCCAACACTGCATTGAAGCTGCCTCCTTCCTCGTCGTTGCACCAGTGATGCGCCACCCGAGCCACCATTGCCGGCCGACCATGGCCAGCTCACAGGAGGAAGCGCCGTGCCCGTCCACGATGTCTAGGACACAGGCCAACGTCCACCGCCACTCCCTATCCACCCCTCGAACTCAGCCAAACCCTAGACCACCAGAGCATCACCGCACCCATTTATCTGCAACCATGATGAGAGCGCACCAGAGCGCCGCAGCCGATACGCGTGCACACACCGCGCCTCCCTCTCGCCGTGCTTAACTGCACCTGCCACGACCCTAGCTACCTCCCAGACATGACCGTTCGCCGCCACGTGACACGAAGCCCCTGTATGCTATCTCGAACGCCGCCGTTTCCGCTCAGAGCACCGAATGGGCCTGGCCATTCTCGACCACCCCTTGACGCGCCATTAAGCCAGCAACAACCGCCAGGAGACACCGCACCGTCTTACGCCCTTAGCCATGCCGTTAGCTCGATGTATCATCGTCACCGACGAGCCCTGACCATCCCGCTTGGTCCCCATCACCGGTGTATAAATAGAGGCCACCCCAGCCCTCATTCTTCACACCATCTCACTCCCCTCTCTCTCAGAACCACCTCACACCTTTCCTCGGAGCAAGGCGAGCACCAGCCCGCCAGAATTTGGCCGGAGTCTGCCACGGCAGAGGAGGAGAGAAGTCATTGATTGGAGCCACCCCAGGAGCCGCCACGACCACCGTTCGAACCGTTGTTGTTGACAACGTCATTTGCCCCCATTGCCGAGCCTATCTGAGCCCTGGTAAGCCACCGCGTACCCCCACCGTCGCTATTAGGGTTCAGTCCCGCCGGAGCTATCCGCCAGACATGACGAACCACAGCCGTAGATCCTAGTTAATCAGACGGCCTAGATTGAAACGTACCGCTTTGGGTTAAATGAGACACTAACTAGCAGGACCCCCTGTCAGTAGTCCACTACGCGCATGCTGCACAGCTGGGCCGGACCAATAACATTCCCGCGTGTAGCCCGGAGATTCAAATAATCTTTTTCCATTTTAGTCAAACCCTAGTTCAGTCAGTAACTTTGAAATTCAATTTAGAGAGATTTACTAAACCAAATTGCATGAAATCAATTTTGCTAGAAAGATACTGAAATTATCAATCCAAGCCCATTGGATTCAAACCATTTGAAATTATAGATCACTTATAGTAAAAATAACAAGACAGAGACTTTTCCACATTCAAACTTTTTCAAAAATCAACCATAAATGCTTTTGAGTTGATTCCAACTCTCAAAAATCAGATTTGATAAGATCTTTCTGAATATGTAAAAATATTTAGGTTTACATGCAGTGATCTTGGACTAGTACTAAAAGAATGCTCCATAGGCATTTCTAGTCATTTTAATTATTTAAAATAGTAATTTTAAACTTTATAAAATATGACCACCACTTTAAATCACATTCCCAAGTATTAGAATATGTGGTGATGACATGTGTCAACATGATCCCTTATTTTAATTGGAGAATATTAAATCTTAAGTAGTCTTCAATGAGTAGAAAATGCCTTTCTAAAATAAATTAAATAAGACTAGGTCTTTATATCATGTGATGATTGTGATGATGCTAGATCATCTAGTGTGAACCTTTGTGTGCCAAATAGAGGTAGTTAAGTATTGTTTGGTGATTGTGTACCTCGTATTCATTTATAGACGCTAGTACCGACCAAGGCTACGAGGAGGAGGAGTACTACGGAGAAGAAGAAGAAGAAGAAAACTTCAACCACTGCACTACTCAAGGCAAGCTAACACTTGGAAGTTTCTTGACTATGCAAGCTAGAACTTTGCATCCTACCTATGCAAGCTATATAACCTATGCAAGATGCATTAGGCATGCTTTGGTTATGCAACTCTGATTACACCAATCCCAGTTTTTCTTGCAAGCATTATTCTTTTATCTTTACCAAAGTTATTTATTACTTTTACTTAGTGACTTGTGAGTTTTGGAAAGATAGTATAGATAGCATAAATAGCATAAAACTAGGCCTAAGTAGTTAGAACTAGATGTCATACTAAGGCATGAAACTAGATTTAGATAGTCACACTTGATTAGCACCCCTCATTGGTGAATACCCTCAATTTTAGTGGCTAGTGCTAAGTATAAAAGTGGATCACTTAGATGGGAATACTTGGTGAAAATGATTATGAAAACCTTGGAATGAAGATTCATTCTATTGAAATGTTTTGACATGTGTTATGAACACCAGATGATTTGATGATGAAAATGTTGAGGCATGAGCCTTAGCCCTTTATAAAAACTGATGGTTGGTTCGGATGCGATACCATTCCAATTTTACCGTACAACCACAATACCCGAATTTGGGTAGGGCTTGACTAGAAGTTTATATGTCTTAGTATGGGTTCCCTTGCGGAAGAGGTTGAGCTGAGGCTACCTCGTGATGAATGTCCACCTGTGCAGTACCCAAGATGACAGATGGTCATGGTTGGGAGGCCAAACTCAAAGGGGAGGTGTCTATACTAGGGTGTGTAATTGAAAGGTTAGGATTGATTATCTGCATACTAAGTATGATGATTCAGGGTTATCCCTGACGGATGTATCGAATGTTGTGGTGAAAGTGTACAATCTCTGCAGATGTCAAACTATTCTAATAGTCGCGTCCGCGGTTATGGACAGTTGGAGTGGCCATACTATTCCGTCGTCAGATGTTTTCAAAATGACTTGTGAAATGAACCATGACTTTGACTTGACCACAACAGGGTTGTGGACATGAAAGTTAAGTTCCCACTTAGGTGTTGTAGAATATTAAACTAGTCTCTTTACTTTTGAACTCAATATGAAATAAACCTGGCTTGTTGCAAATAAATCTAGATTTTAGGATTCCTACTCGAACTACTTTACTTCTTAGTGATAGTTTGCGAGTACTTAAAGAGTACTCATGGCTTTGTCCCTGGCTATTCCTATGGCCAGACTATGAGGAGGACTACCAAGATGATGGACAACAGGAAGTCTATGACACTAGGATCATCTCCCATCGGCAGCATTGCCTATGACCCTGAAGATGGAGCCTTGACCACGCTACCCTTATTATTATTTTGTTGTGTTGATTGTATTAAGACTGGCTCATGAGATACTTTATTTATAAGACCTTTATTATGGTTTGTAATGGATGATGAACTATGGTACCAATCTGTTATGTCTCGCAAACATGGTAATCCTGGGATTGCGATGTATGGCAGAACAGCCATCTGGGATTAAAAATCCGGGTGTTGACACCCGCTAAGAGAGCATAGTTGTCATTCTGAGTTCAATGTGCATTGTCCCAAAACTTGTTGATTGATTCATAATTCTGGTATTGCTTGTTCTTAAACTATTTATATCTAGTCACCCTTATGAACTTTGAAGTTGTCCTATGCATTTATGTTTTGCTATTCCATGAAGGACAAGTTGAATACCACTCTTGCTATGTTTTATATATGTGAAACAAACAAATGTATTTCAAAGCATTATTAATGATCTTTTGTTTGTGTTGCCTTTCATGTTGCAACATAGTTGCTATGTCTTATTGTTAGAAATATATCTTTCATGCTTATGTTTAGAGTAGTTTGATCCCAGCTATCAATGCTTTGCAATACCTTGATCAAGATTGTGATGGTGCATGTCACCTCAAAAAAAAATTTATCACTTACCTACTCGAGGATGAGAAGGAGTTAAGCTTGGGGATGCTGATACATTGCAAATGTATCTATAATTTTTGATTCTCCATGCTTGTTTTGCACCAATTATCTTATGTTTTTGTCTACACTTTGTGGCATTTTTATGAATTTTCTGGAACTAACATATTAACAAGTGCCACATCGTTAGTCTCATGTTTTCTACTATTTTTGTATTTCAGAAAAGCTAGTAAAGAAATATTTTCGGAATTGGACAAAAAAAAGCCAACTTTCCTATTTTTCAGAGACGGGGACGAAGTCTGGAGGAGAGGGGGAGACACACCCCAGGGTGGCCACACCTGGGCCAGGCGCGGCCAGGGGGTGCGCTGCCCTAGGGTGTGGGCTGCCTGGCGCTCCACCGACCTCACCTCTCCGCCTATATAATCCCCCCGAGACAAAACCCTAAGTCCCCGATCAGAATTCCACGAAAAATTCCGTAGCCGCCACCATCGTCCCTAGATCGGGAGGGATCTGAAGCTCTTCCCGGCACCCTGCCAGAGAGGGGAGATCATCCCGAAGGTCTTCTTCATCACCATGCCTACCTCCGGAGTGATGTGTGAGTAGTTCATCCTTGGACTACGGGTCCATAGCAGTAGCTAGATGGTTGTTTCTCCTATTTGTTCCGTCATGTTTAGATCTTGTGAGATTCCTATGATGATCAAGATCATCTTATTGTAATGCTACATGATGTGTTTGCTGGGATCCAATGAATATTGAGTATTATGTCAGATTGATTATTGTTCTATCATGTCTATGTTATTTGTGATCTTGCATGCTCTCTGTTTCTAGTAGTTACTCTGTCCAAGTATTTGCTTGTGACTCCAAGAGGGAGTATTTATGCTCGATGGTAGGTTCATGCCTCTAGTAATATGGGAGAGTGAGATAAACTTCTAAGATTGTAGATGTGCTATTGCTACTAGGGATAAAACAACAATCCTTTGGCCAAGGGCAATTGTATTGTTTACATTACACACTTTGCTTAATGCAATTACCTGTTGCTTGTAACTTAATACCTGAGGGTTGTTCGGATGATATCCCGGAGGTGGATTATTAGTCATAGATGCAGTTGGATTACGGTCTATGTATCATGTTGTAATGCCCAAGTCAATCTCATAGTGATCATCATGTCATGTACATGCATTGTTATGCATTATGTATTTGTCAATTGCCCAGCTATAATTTGTTCACCCAACATGTTATTTATCTTATGGAGAAACACCTCTAGTGAACTGTGGACTTTGGTCCATTCCTTCCCACTGATATTCCATCTACTATTTAATGTTTACTTTCTGCAATTACTACAAGCAATTACTTTCTTCCACATTATACATTTAATCCTTTGTTTTTAGCAAAGCCAGTGAGCTTGACAACCTCACTGATAAGTTAGGGCAAAGTATTTTGGTTGTGTTGTGTGCAGGTTCCACGTTGCTAGCAACACCTTCGGAAGTGGTTTCTTTCTCCTACTGGTTCGACAACCTTGGTTCCATAACTGAGGGAAAAGGTGTTGCTATGCTCATCATACCTTGCTCTTGGGGTTCCCAACAGGACCCACATCAACTGAGCCATCAACCACCCAGTATCTTTTGGGACTCCTGGCCCTCCAGGTGAGGTTCTTGTGCTCCAGATGCTTCTTGTGGATAAATACTGACATCCCCAAAAGTTCAGGTCCATTTGACTTTGTATAGGTCCTAAAACATCAAAAACATTGAAAACGGGATTTTTCTGCCCTACCGGGTGATGGCTCAGATATGTAGAGCTCGTTGGGAACCCCAAGAGGAAGGTATGATGAGCATAACAACAAGTTTGCCTCAGTTATGAAACCAAGGTTATCGAACCAGTAGGAGTAAGGAAACAATTCCAAGGTGTTGCTAGCAAGTTGGAACCTGCACAACACAAACCACAATACTTTTCCCCAACTTACAGTGAGGTTGTCAATCTCGCCGTTTTGCTGAAAACGAAGGATTAAACGTATAGTGTGGAATATAGTAATTGCTTGTAGTAAGTAAATAGTAAACGGTAAACAATATATGGTATATCAATGATAAAGAATGGACCAGGGTCCACAGTTCACTAGAGGTGTTCTCCATAAGATAGATAGCATGTTGGGTGAACAAATTACAGCGGGGCAATTGACAGATTGAGAAGGCATAACAATGCATATACTAGACATCTTGATTCCTACGAGATTTGATTGGTAATTACAACATAATACATAGACCGTAATCCAACTACATCTATGACTAATAATCCACCTTCAGGTTATCATCCGAACCCCTTCCACTATTAAGTTTCAAGCAACAGATAATTGCATTAAGCAAAGTGTGTAAAGTAAACAATAAAATTTCCCCATGGACAAAGGATTGTTGTTTTCTACCTAGTAGCAATAGCACATCTACAACCTTAGAAGTTTCTGTCACTCTCCCAGATTACTAGAGGCATGAACCCACTATCGAGCATAAACACTCCCTCTTGGAGTTACAAACATCTACTTGGCCAAGATAGCTACTAGCAACGGAGAGCATGGAAGATCACAAATACCATAGATATGATAGAATCAATAATCAATCTGACATAATATCTCAATATCCATCGGATCCCTGCAAACACAACATGTAAGATTACAAATAGATGATTCTTGATCATGAACGGAGCTCACAAGATCTAAACATGATAGCACAAAGGAGGAGAAACACGCATCTAGCTACTGTATGGACCCATAGGACAAGGGTGAACTACTCACGCATCACTCCGGAGGCTGGCATGGTGTAACACCCCCGGTCACTCTAGACCGACGGCTGTCACTTCTGGTAGCTCAATAGGATCTCCATACTAACCCCAAATACCAACACTAAACCCTAAACCCCAAAGAATGAATAATCAATCTGACATAGTATCTCAATATCCATCGGATCCCTGCAAACACAACATGCAAGATTACAAATAGATGATCTTGATCATGAACGAAGCTCACAATATCTAAACATGATAACACAAAGGAGGAGAAACAAGCATCTAGCTACTATATGGACCCATAGTCCAAGGTTGAACTACTCACGCATCACTCCGGAGGCTGGCATGGTGTAACACCCCCGACCACTCTAGACCGACGGCTGTCACTTCTGGCAGCTCAATAGGATCGCCAGACTAACCCTAAAGACCAACACTAGTCTTTTCTGCGCACTTTTACCTCACTCATGCGCACCCGGTAACCACTTTCCGGTCGGTCGCCCATCCTAGAATTTCTCTAGGCAAAGCACGCTTAACCTCAGAGTTCTTTCCAGATGGGCTTCCGGAAAAGAAGTTGCAACTTGTTGGTATGGGTTTCCTATCAATCCTATTGAGCCATGCGTCAGGGTATCACATACACCCACCCTTAGAAGATCGACGTCCTCGTCAATCAACCACAAGCCAGGAACGTCCCCTCTTGGCACACGTCTGTGCGTCCAGTGCTGGCACATTGCCATGCCGTGTCCACTCCGGGCCACACGCGCCATGCTACACATGTCCGCCACTGACCTGCACATGCCCATGTAACCACGGGAACCTGGCTCTGATACCACTTGTAACACCCCCGGTCACTCCGGACCGACGGCTATCACTTCTGGCAGCTCAATAGGATCTCTAGACTAACCCCAAAGACCAACAATAGCCTCTTCTGCGCACTTTGTCCTCACTCATGCGCACCCGGTACCCACTTCCCGGTCGGTCACCCATCCTAGAATTGCTCTAGGCCAAGAACGCTTAACCTCAGAGTTCTTTTCAGATGGGCTTCCGGAAAAGAAGTTGCAACTTGTTGGTATGGGTTTCCTATCAATCCTATTGAGCCATGCACCAGGATCTCACACATGGTGATGAAGAAGGCCTCCGGGATGATATCTCCCCTCCGATAGGGTGTCCGGAAGAGTTTCAGACCCCCCCCCCCCGATATAGGGACGATGGTAGCGGCGGCTACGACCTATTTCGTTGATTTCTGATCGGTTGTTTAGGGTTTCTGCATCGGGGTGCTTAAATAGGCGAAGGGGAAAGGTCGGTGGGCGCCCGAGGGGCCCACACCATGGGGAAGAGCGCCCTAGGGGGTGGCCACGCCAGCCCTAGGTGTGGCCACCTCGTGGCCCCACTTCGGCTGCCCTTCGGTCTCCGTGTCGTGTCTGGTAAAATATTGACTTTGGCTTTTGTTCCCTCCAATTCCGAGAATGTTTCCTTACTAGCTTTTCTGAAACCAAAAACAACAGAAAGCAGGCAACTAGCACTGCGACATCTTGTTAATAGGTTAGTTCTAGAAAATGTATAAAAATGCCTCAAAGTGTAGACAAAACATAACAAAGTTAATACAAAACAAGCATGGAGCATCAAAAATTATAGATACGTTTATGACGTATCAAGCATCCCCGAGCTTAACTCCTGCTTGTTCTCGAGTAGGTAAGTGATAAAAAGAATAATTTTTGAGGTGACATGCACCATCACAATCTTGATCAAGGTTTTTGTAAAGCATTGATAGCTGGGATCAAAGTACTCTAAACATGAACATAAAAGATGTAGTTCTAAAAATAAGACACAACTAAGTTGCTACATGAAAAGGTACAAACAAAAGATCATTAATAACAATGCATTGAAAGACATCTGTTTGTTTCACATATAGAAAACATAACAAGAGTGGTATTCAGCTTGTCCTTCATGGAATAGAAAAACATAAATGCATAGGACGCCTTCAAAGTTCATAAGGGTGACTAGATACAAATAATTTAAGAACAAACAATACCAACATTATGAATCAATCAATAAGTTTTGGGACAATGCACATAAAACTAAGAATGACAACTATGCTCTCTTAATTGGTGCCTAATGGTAGAAGATGGAGACTCAACATAAAAGTAAAAAAGAAAGTCCGTTCATAGAGGGAAGCAGGGATTTCAAGTTTCATAAAGAGCTTCCAAAAATTATGGTACTTATTAGCTTTCAGCTCTCATTGCCCCTATCATTGGCATCTTGAAGTGATTAAGGTTAAAGTGACATAAATATGAGTATATGCTTGACAAGTTATAAGTTGAAAATCTCATGCCTCTTGCGTACGAGTAACGAACCTCATGCTACTCAACTTTCGTCACAAGCAAGTTCTTGTCATTGTAAGTATATGTGTATCATAAAGAACTGGCAACGGGGTACCCCTTGCCCGATGACACAGGAGCTATCCCATATCAGAATGACAAAGCAACAGACAATGAGCATCTCAGCGATCTTTTTATTTGCTATTTGCATAGGTTTTTATTAAGGATGCTTCATAGAATGCTTATTATGGTTACGCTGTAAGTTTCCACCATGATTAGGCATGTCTTAGGGTAGCCGCCCAAGCGTTTCTCTAACACATATACAAACTCCATGAGCTTACAAGCTCCCCTTTTATTTCACACCGCCGGGATCCATAAACAAAAGAACATGATATCAACTGAATATGATAAATGCAATGTTGAAAGCATTCCCCATGACAACATGGTTCTGCTAATTCATAACTTATAATTTGCAAGCATATAAGAAACATAGATAGGCACAATGGTTCAAGTTTATTAAGTGCAAGAAATAAAGTGTGCCATCAAGTTTGTGAGAGCTTTAATCACTATTTTTCTCATAACAAAAGTCTAATTTGGAAGATAGATAAAAACATGAATATACTTGGAATGGTGTAACACACCATGCATAGGAATTTATATTGGACTCTTTGGAATAACTTGGTTTCTTGGGGGTTGTATGCACGAGTAGAGCTCATACTCAGTACAAGTGGAGGATAGCAAAAGACTGGGAGCAACCAACTAAGAGAGCAATAATGGCCATAATCATGCAAAGCGACAAAACATTATTAATTAAAGTATAAAGTGATATCTCAAGTTAAAAACTAAATGATCATAGAGGCTAGGGTGACTAGTTCATAGTCATAACATGGTGTAAGAATGTGCCAAGTCAACCTAGATAAAGCATCAAAGGAGAATACCACAATATTATGCTTTTGTATGCTAAAACAACGCATGATTCTTTCAAGGAACATTAAGCAATATCAATTGTTTGGAACAAGTCATGCTACAGAAATAATTACTAAGAATAAGGTCAAAGCAACATCTAACATGACATGATAAAGTCTAAGCCACAGTCAAAACAAGCTTCCTTTTGTACCACTATAAGCATGAAACTTTCTACTCTTTTCCAACACCAATCAACTTATTTGAAACAAAATGAGAATGCGGGGGTCCAACTAATTTATTGCAGCAAACCAAACAAAATAAAACTTAAAACAAAAAAAAAGACGCTCCAATAAAAACACAATAGTGCATGAAACAATAAAAATAAAGTGTCTAAAAAGAAAACCTGAGATTTTTATTGTTGAAGAAGGGGATGCCTTGGGCATCCCCAAGCTTTGACTCTTGTACCTCTTGAATATTTCTTGGGGTAATATGGGTGGAATCCCCAAGCTTGATCTTTTGTCCATTCTTCATCTCATCACATCATTCTTCCCCTACACTTCAAAATTTCCTTCATACAAAACTTCACATAATCTTCATTAGCAACATTAGTGTATTCAAGATAATAAGACCTTGGGTTTAGTTTAAACACAAGTAAAACTTTCAGAAAAACACAAGCTACTATATAAATTCCATGGCAGAAAAACACAAGCAACATTAGTTTAAACACAAGTGATCAAAGAGAACTCAAAAGAAACCGATTAAGAGGCAAATGCGAATAATGGCAGAAATCTGTCAAAACAGACCAGCAGGTAAAGACCGGTTTTTTTGAAGACCTTATGTTGCTCAAATAGAAAAGTGCTAAGCTAATGAAAGTTAGATAATAACCTGGAGCATATGATCAGAAAATTACAGCTCAATCCGACGTATTCGTATTTTTCATGATTTTTTACAGTGAAGCACAAAAATCTGTTTCGGGACAACAACTTCTCCAAATCTTACTTCCCTCTCATTAGAGGCTATTCTTGGCACAAAAACCAAACAAAAAGGATAAGAAGAGGTTATTGCATAGGCAATAACTTCCAAGACTCAACAAAAGAAAACTTACTGAAATAAAACAATGGGTTGTCTCCCATAAGCGCTTTTCTTTAATGCCTTTTAGCTAGGCTTGATAGTTTGAGAAGATGCTCACATAAGAAATATGAATTGAAGTAAAAGAGAGCATAAATAATAAAATTCAAAACACATTTAAGTATAACCCACTTCCTATGCATAGGAATCTTGTACGCAAATAAATTCACAAAGAACAAAGTGATAGGCATAGGAAGATAAAACAAGAGTAACTTCAAAACTTTCAACACATAGAGAGGTGTTTCAGTACCATAAAAACTTGTACAACCATATTTTCCTCTCTCATAATAATTTTCAGTGGCCTCATGAATAAACTCAACAATATAACTATCACATAAAGTATGCTTTTCATGATCTACAAACACATAGTTTTTATCAAGCTCAAAAATAGTGGGATTAAAACCTTCAAACCCACTTTTAACAATTTTATAACAAGATGACCGATCATTCTAAAAAGTTATGGGGTTCCAAGATAAATTCAAGAACCCTCCAATCTCATTTTCAATAGTAGTACTATTAATATTATCAACCAATATAGGACCATCATCTAGAGCTTTATCATAAACATTTCCTAAGAAAAACTCTTTAATATCATGCATTTCGAAGTTAGGAACAAATAAAGGATTATCATAATATTTATAAAAATAGCATGGATTATCATAGATAACATAAGCATAATTATTATCACAAGTTTTACCCATAGTAGATATTTCAAAAGAATCCACGGGAACATAACATTCATCCTCCTTTGGTAAGCATGGGGGACAATCAAATAATATAAGGGATAAAGAGTTACTCTCATTAGAAGGTAGGAATGGGTAGATAATACATTCTTCCTCCTTTTATTCATCACTCTCCTCCTCTTTTTCATCTAATGAGCTTTCAGGTTCAACAATTTCTTCTTCCATAGGCTCCTGCAAGGCATTAGTCTCTTCCATTGGTGGAGAGCATCTATTAAGATATTCAAGAATATAGACATTTTCTTCCTTGTAATTATCAAAGAAAAATTTAACTATATCATAAACCTCATATTTATAAGGTGTATCATCAGTATTTTCAACCAAATTAGCAAGTTCGAATGCACCCTTCCAAGCAATAAATTCTTCAATTTGTTCCACATCATAAAAGTCATAATTTCCTTTAACATAAGAAGATATGGTAACATTATCATTATACTAACATTGAAAAGGGAGGCGTTTATACTGTAGGGGTTCATAGCATGGAAAACAAAAAAATTCTACCACATGCACACAAACAAGCCAAGATCTATCTACTAGATTGTAGCAACGAGTCGATAGAAGCACTCACCCTCGAAGATTCCAAAGCAGTTAACGAGAGCAGATTCTCGTGGGTGATGTAGTCGTACACTTGCCGATCTCAAGATCGCGTAGACGATCCTTCCGGCGCTGCGTTCCGGCAGCGCTTCCGCAGTCGGTCACACGTTCGGTACTCGATGAAGATCTTCCACTCCCTTGTTCTAGCAGGCAGCGGAGGTTGTAGTTCTCCCCTCGCAATTCCGGCAGCACGACGGCATGGTGTCGGAAGTAGAGGGAAGATCCCTCAGGGCTTCGCCTAAGCCGGTGCGAGTTATGGTGGATCTAGGGTTTCCCGGTGATCTAGGGTTTAGAAGACCGGGAGGAGGAGGTGTCGGCGGCGGCTAGGGCCACGGCAACGGGCCGGCGGCGGCGCGACGGTGCAAGGCGGCGGCGCGGTGGCGGCGGCGTGGTGGCGGTGGCGCGGCGGCGGCGGCGCGGGTGTGGGAGGGCTAGGGCTTCCCTTTGGGGGCAGCCCTCCTCCTCTACTTATGAGAGGGGGGCAGCCTTGGGAGGGTTGGGTTCGAATCCAAACCCAGACCCAAGTTGGATTGAGAGAAGGACTCTTTCCTTCTTCCACTAGGAAATCATTGTTCCAGTTTGACTTTTCAAACTTCCCGTTTGACTTTCAATTTAGAGCTTTAATTCTCTCTTGCAAATTCCCAAACCAAGTGTCCTAGGATATGATCCAATCATTCCACTTATCCATGACACATTCATGGTCCATTCTCCTTCCGGTCCGGTGAACCTTCTAGACCCATGAGGATTATTTAATGTGTGTATGCATTCCATGGCCCCATGAGCAGGTTCTTGGGTATGCATTCCATGGCCGTGAACCCTTTTACCGAAATGATACGGTAACACATTAAATAATCCTTTGGGCAGGTTCTTGGGTATGCATTCCATGGCTGTGACACTCCTTCGGGCCACCGTATAATTTCTCCTCTGAAGCCATCCAAGGATACTGCACTTGCTCCTTGCCTTTCCTCTGATGGGGTTGCTGGTACTTTTGCTGGTCTATCTCCCTTGTATGCAGCCCTTGTTGGCATATTTAGGGACTGCATCGCTCCTAGTGGTGGCAACAATGACAGGATCCGTGGCCACCTGGTTCCTCTTCTTGCTTTTGCTCACGAGTGTGCCACTAACTCTGGATCAGCCACAGGTTACAAACTGGATTTCATGGACTATATTTATCATGAGATGACGGATGTTATGATCAATAGGCTCTCTATTCCCTATGCTCCGTTCATAATGATGCTCGTCAAGCATATGTTGTCCCAGGAGGATTTTGGCACTGCTCTGGATGGAATTCACAAGCCCAAGAAAATCTACAACAAGGCTCAGAAGACCCATCACCCTTCCACTGCCCTGGAGTCCTTCATGCGTGATGCTCGGGCTAGTGGTCGTCGTTCCACGGTGTCCCCAATGGCACGCGAGGTTAAGCAGCTTACTTGGTTCCAGCGGAACATTCTTTGCATGGGCATTGACTCTCACAAGGGCCAATATGAGGCGTACGGCAGGGATCATGAGAGGGATCACACGCAGCAGCTTATTCTCCACCATGTCTCAGGTGCCACTGGCCATCCACCTCCTCCCACTGCTCCGGATCCGTATGCTCAGTGGAACACCTCAGGGATCAACTATGGCGAGCTCGAGAGTTGCCTCTTTCCTCCTCCACCGAGGGCACCCACTCCTCCAGCTGATGATGATGATGATGAGTATGATGAAGAGGAAGGGGACGGGAATGACTACGATGAGGATGAGGAGGAGTGATCTCCAGGGGAGTTAGCATCGCTCTTCTTCCTTCTTGGCGTTTCGATGCCAAAGGGGGAGAAGTAGTTCTATTAGGTCTCGTGGATTTGCAAGGGTCGGGCACAAGCTTTTTGATTTTAGTCGTTTTTATTTGCTTACTTGTGCCTTTTCTAGCGTGAACTCATTTGCTATTTGTGTTTGTTTATGTAAGACTATGTCGTCCTCCACTATTTTGGTACTATGTTTGGTATTCATGGAACTCTGTATTTATCTATTATGGACCTCATGGAATTCTAGAATTATGGAGCATATTTGATGGCATATGGATTCATGGGATTATCTATGTATGCTTTGGCTATATTCTCATCCCGGTGGTATGACCTTGTTTTCCAAACCACCTCGTTTCAATTATCTTGGTTATGGAAGTAGTGTTCTCTCTAGTGTGTGTATTTGTATTCAAATGCAAATCTTAAATATGCACACATCTAGGGGGAGCGTCTTTCATTATTTAAGGTGGCATTTGCTGGTTTTATTGCAAATCCTAATATTGTCATCTAACACCAAAAAGGGGGAGATTGAAAGAAAATTTTATAATCCCTAGTGTTTTGTGTGTTAGATAACAATATCAAGGAATATTTAATATGTGTTGAAGTGTTGCAGCCACCTATGAGAAAAAGGGAAAGGATTCTGTTTTTTGGGGGCGGATAATCCGCCCCCACCAGGGGCGGATAATCTGCCCCTCCCTCTTCCCAAGTTGGCGCAAGCCCCAGAAGGGGGCAGAATTTTGGCCGGATTTTCCGGCCCCGCCGGATAATCCGCCCCTCAAGGGGGTCGGATAGTCCGCCCCCCTGCTCATCGCCAAGGCGCAAAGCCCTAGAGAGGGGGCGGAGTATTGGCCGGACTTTCTGGCCTAGCCGGATAATCCGCCCCTCAGGGGTCCGGATTATCCGCCCCCCCAAGATCTTCACCAAGTTCTGCAGGCACCATCCCTAGAGAGGGGGCGGAGTTTCCCCCGGAGAATCCGCCCTTGGGGCGGAGTTTTCCCAGGGGGCGGATAATCCGCCCCAAGTGGGGGGCGGATAATCCACCCCCAAAGTTGTGCAACGGCCAGATCTGGGGAGGGGTATTTAAGCCAGCCTTCCCCTCCTGCCATAACTCTTGATTCATCTCGGAAAAGACCAGATCAGATCTGAAAGCTTCATCCAAGAGTGCTCCACCTAGATCCACCCAAAGGCCCCATCCCTTGGGGAATCGAAGGAGGAGAACTCGATCTTCATCCTCAGCAATCAAGCGCTTCATCTCCTCTCCATTCATTTGGAGAACCCCCGATCTAGTATTTCTTGCAAATACCTAGATCCTTGTTTTTGTTTATATTGATAAACCTTGTTCTTGTGGCAGCTTGTTGTCATCACGGGAGCCCCCAATTCGGTTGTGGGTGTGTGCCCCGATAGTGTTGTAAAAGGCACCGGTTCCCGCCTCGAAGGGATCCAATAGTGGAGAAGGTGGATCAGGCCTCTCGTGGTGATATCCATCGGAGAATAGGGTGAGGCCTATTCTGGCGTGGTGGTCTTAGAACCGCACACCCCTCCAACGTAGATGTACTTCCCTTAACAAGGAAGGAACTACGGTAAAACAAATCCATGTGTCTCCGCGTGCTCCACTACGGTTTCCTCGCTCCTCTTTTACGTGCTTAGTAGTTAGGGTTACATATAGGGAAATTCTCGTAGTTGCATATCTAGAGAATTTACTTTGTGTCAAGCCTAAAATTGAAAAAGTATTAAAAATTGGTTAGCACCTATTCACCCCCTCTAGGTTCCCATACGATCCATTTCATACTCTTTTCTCGTTCCCGTGATATGTGATCCCTTGTGATCCAGTCACATGCTTGCAAGCCAATTGGATGACATTCCACCGAGAGGGCCCAGAGTATATCTATCCGTCATATGGATGGACAAATCCCACTCTTGATCCGTGTGCCTCAACACATACTTTCCTAACACTCAATGCCACCTTTATAGCCACCCAGTTACGGTGTGGTGTTTGATGTCATCAAAGCATCCTTCCAGTGATGGTGATTATCATGATCTCATGGTCGAAGGAATTAGGTTACTATGTATCAGAAAGCTTATAGCAAATGAACTATTGAAATGACTTGATATTAATGCTACGCTTATCTACAGGAGTATGTCCATCATACCATTCTCCTAATGATATGATCTTGTTGTTAACAACATCTCAATGTTCATGATCGGGAAACCACGATCATCTATTAACCAACAAGCTAGTATTACAAAGAGGCTTTACTAGGGACTCTAATTTAGTTTACAAATCACACAAGTATTAATGTTTCTGGTTTAATGCTGTTATAGCATGAATGTAAACATTTATCATAAACACAAAGATATAATAATAATAATTACTTTTATTATTGCCTCTAGGGCATATCTCCAACAGTCTCCCACTTGCACTAGAGTCAACTAATCTAGATTACATGGTAATATACCGAACACCCATGGCGGTTTGGTGCTGGTCATGGTTTGCCCTCGGGAGAGGTTTAGTCAACGGATCTGCTACATTCAGATCTGTGTGTACTTTGCAAATCTTTATGTCACCATCTTGGACATGCTCTCGAATAACGTGAAAACATAGCTTGATGTGCTTCATCTTCTTGTGTGACCTTGGTTCTTGCGCATTGGCTATGGCGCCCATGTTATCATAGTAGATAGACATTGGGTCCAGCGCAGTTGGAACCACACCGAGGTCTGTAATGAACTCCTTCATCCATATCGCCTCTTGTGAAGCCTCCGAAGCAGCTATGTATTCCGATTCAGTTGAAGATCTCGCCATAGCGCTTTGCTTTGCACTCCTCCAGCTAATTGCTGCACCATTCAAAGTAAATACGTATCCAGATTGAGATTTAGAATCATCCGGATCGGTGTTCCAACTAGCATCGGTGTAACCATTAACAACGAGTTGTTCATCACCTCCATAAGAAAGATCCATATCCTTAGTTCTTCTCAAGTACTTAAGGATGTTTTTGACCGCTGTCCAATGATCCACTCCTGGATCACTTTGATATCTGCTAGTCAAACTAACATCATATGCAATGTCGGGTCTAGTACATATCATGGCATACATAAGAGATCATATGTCTGAGGCATAGGGAGTCTTACTCATCCTTTCTCTATCTTCTGCCGTTGCAGGACTTTGATTTTTACTCAAGGTCGTATTGGGCAACATGGGCAAGAACCCTTTCTTGCTATCTTCCATTCCAAACCTCTTTAGAACTTTTTCCAAATATGTACTCTGTGACAATGATATTAGGCTTATCGATCTATCTCTATAAATCTTTATGCCTAATATGTAAGCTGCTTCGTTAAGATTTTTCATTGAAAAACTATTATTCAAATAATCCTTGACACTATTAAGAAGGTCTACATCATTCCCAATCAACAATATGTCATCTACATATAGTATTAAGAATGCTATAGAGCTCGCACTCACTTTCTTGTAAATACAAGCTTCTCCATAAGTTTGTATAAAACCAAAGATTTTGATTACCTTATCAAAACGTTGATTCCAACTTCGGGATGCTTGCTTCAATCCATATATGGACCGTTGAAGTTTGCATACCTTGTTAGCATCTTTAGGATCGACAAAACCTTTGGGTTGCATCATATACAACTCTTCATCAATGTCTCCATTGAGGAACGCCGTTTTGACATCCATCTGCCATATCTCATAATCATAATATGCAGCGATTTCTAACATAATCCTCACAGACTTTAGCTTCGCTACTGGTGAGAAAGTCTCATCATAGTCAACTCCTTGAACTTGTCAAAACCCTTTTGCGACAAGTCGAGCTTTATAGACAGTAACATTACCATCAACATCTGTTATCTTCTTGAAAATCCATTTGTTCTCGACAGCCTTCCGGACATCTGGTAAGTCCACCAAAGTCCATACTTGGTTTTCGTACATGGATCCAATCTCGGATTTCATGGCCTCTTGCCATTTATTGGAATCTGGGCTCATCATCGCTTCCTCATATGTCGCAGGGTCATCGGTGTTGTCCACCAACATGACACTCATAACGGGATCATACCAATCAGGAGTGGTACGAGTTCTCGTTGACCTGCGAGCTTCAATAGTAATTTCAACCGAAGTTTCATGATCAACATCATTAGCTTCCTCTCTTATTGGTGTAGGCGCCACAGGAACTACTTCCGGTGCTGCGCTACTCGCAAGTTCGAGAGAAGTTTCAACAACCTCGTCAATTTCTACTTTCCTTCCAGTCACTTCTTTCGAGAGAAACTCCTTCTCTAGAAATGATCCATTCTTGGCAATGATGATCTTGCCCTCGGATCTATGATAGAAGGTATACCCAATAGTTTCCTTCGGGTATCCTATGAAGACACATTTTTCCGCTTTGGGTTCAAGCTTGTCCGGCTGTAACTTCTTTACATAAGCTTCACAACCCCAAACTTTAAGGAACGACAATTTAGGTTTCTTCCCAAACCATAATTCATACGGTGTCGTTTCAACGGATTTAGATGGTGCCCTATTTAAAGTGAATGCGGCTGTTTCTAATGCATAACCCCAAAACGATAGCGGTAAATCTGTAAGTGACATCATAGAACGAACCATATCTAAGAGAGTTCGATTACGATGTTCGGACACACCATTACGTTGTGGTGTTCCCGGCGGTGTCAATTGTGAAAGTATTCCACATTTCTTCAAATGCTCACCAAACTCGTAACTTAGATATTCACCTCCACGATCAGATCGTAGAAATTTAATCTTCTTTTTACGTTGATTCTCTACCTCACTTTGAAATTCCTTAAACTTCTCGAAATTTTCGGACTTATGTTTCATGAAATAGATATACCCATATCTACTAAAGTCATCCGTGAAGGTAAGAACTTAACGATAACCACCACGCGATGCTACACTCATTGGGCCACATACATCGGTATGTATGATTTCCAATAAGTCCGTAGCTCGCTCCATCATACCAGAAAATGGATTCTTAGTCATTTTACCTATCAGACATGCTTCGCATCTTTCAAGTGATTCGAAATCAAGTGATTCAAGAAGTCCATCGGAATGGAGTTTCTTCATACGCTTCACTCCAATATGACCAAGATGACAGTCCCACATATTGGTCGAGTTATTGCTCAATTTCAAACGTTTAGCTTCAATGTTATTAATGTGTGTATTTCCACAATCGAGATTCAATAAGAATAGACCATATATCAAAGGTGCATGTGCATAAAACATATTACTCATATAAATCGAACAACCATTATTCTCGGACTTAAACAAGTAATCGTCTCATAATAAACATGATCCTGATATAATGTTCATGCTCAACGCAGGCACCAAATAACAATTATTTAAGTATCAAACTAATCCCGATGGTAGATGAAGAGGTAGCGTGCCGACCGCGATTACATCAACCTTTGATCCATTTCCCACGCGCATCGTCACCTCGTTCTTTGCTAGCTTCCGTCTATTCTGCAGTACCTATTTCGAGTTACAAATATGAGCAACCGAACCAGTATCAAATACTGAGGCACTACTACGAGTACTAGTGAGATACACATCAATAACATGTATATCAGATATACCTTTCTTCTTGATGTTGCCGTTCTTCAAATCCGCCAAGTACTTAGGGCAATTCCGCTTCTAGTGACCTTCTCCCTTGCAGTAAAAGCACTCAGTATCAGGCTTAGGCCCAGCCTTGGTCTTCTTCGCCGGTGCGGTAACTTTCTTACCGCCCTTCTTGAAGTTTCCCTTTTTATTAGACTTGCCTTTCTTCTTGAATTTGGTGGTCTTATTGACCATCAACACTTGGTACTCTTTCTTGATCTCCACTTCTGTAGACTTTAACATGGAGAAGAGTTCAGGCAACGACTTGTCCATGTTTTGCATATTGTAGTTCATCACAAAGTTCTTGTAACTTGGTGGTAGTGATTGGAGGACACGGTGAATCCCCAAAGCATTAGGAATCACTATACCTAAGCTTTGAAGCTTGCTTACGTGCCCAGACATCTTAAGCACGTGCTTCACTGACGGAGCTACCCTCTTCCATCTTGCGGTTAAAGAACTTTTCAGAAGCCTCATAACTCTCAACTGCCCCGTGAGCCTCAAATATCATTTTGAGTTCCCGGACAATATCATGTGGGTCATGGTTCTCAAACCTTTTTTGAAGCTCCGATTCCAACCATACAAGATAGCACACTGAACTGTGGAGTACTGATTCTTCCGAGCGAGGAAAACATTCTTTACCTCATTGGTAGCATCAGCTGCAGGCGGGTCACCCAGCGGTGCATCCAGCACATAGGTCAAATTACCAACATTGAGGACAATCCTCAAATTGCGGAACCAATCCGCGAAGTTGCTTCCATTGTTTTTCAACTTTTCTTTCTCTAGGAACGCATTAAAATTGATTGTAGGGGACGCCATTGATCTACAACATATTTGCAGTAGTTTAGACTAAGTTTATGACAAATTGAGTTCTAATTAATAGTTAAATTAATCTAGGTGAACTCCAACTCAAAACAATATCCTTCACATTGCTTTAGTGATCACACGAACCAAATCCACCACATCAAAACCGGTCATCACGAGAGTTGGTGTAGCTTCAATGGCGAACAATCAACATGTTCATCATATCTACTATATGACTCATGCTTTACCTTTCGGTGATCCGTGTTCCGAGACCATGTATGTACATGCTAGGCTCATCAAGATCAAACCTTAGCTTCCGCATGAGCAAATCTAGCTTGCTCACGTTGTATACACTCACAGAATCTAACACACCTGATCATCACGTGGTGCTTCGAAACAATGAGCTTTAGCAACGGTGCTTACTAAGGATGAATACTTTATAACTTGAAATTTTTGTGCTTGAGGAATCATCTTATAATACTACCGTCGCGAACTAAGCAATACAAGATGCATAAAAGGATTAACATCACATGCAATTCATAATATGTGATATGATATGGCCTATATTCTTGTGCTTCCGATCTCCATGTTCAAGCACGAACATGATCTCCATCATCACCGGTGTGGCGTCAAGGTCAATGGCGCCGCTTCATGGTTGTCGTCCACCAGCATCAACTATTAAAACTACTTTGAATAGACAGGCAGGTCTTAACGGAATTAAAAGACAACCATACGGCTCCTGCCGGTTGCCGACTTACAATAAGGAACATTGCATACATCATATATAATCACAATCATGGCCATATCACATCACAGCACACCCCTACAAAACAAAGTTAGACGCCTCTAATTTTCTTTGCATATTTTACGTGGTTTGGGGATTTCAATAAGTGTCATTCTAATTTACGAACAAGAACCACAACGTTGATGTTTGAACTATCAAGTGCCCGTTGTAAATTGAATCTATACTATGATGAGAGAGACAGACACCCCACTCATGCAATACAAGTTGCATGTCAAGTGTGGAGCAAGTCTCATGAACGATGTCATGTAAGGTTAGCCCGGGCCGCTTCATCCCATCATACCGCAAGATGCAAAGTACACAAAAAGAAATTGATAATAAAAGCACCACCGCCCACAATGACCATTGTGTTCTACTCGTGCAATAGATCTACATATAGACATGGCTCTTATACCACTGTAGGGGTTCGTAGCATGGAAAACAAAAAAATTCTACCGCATGCACACAAACAAGCCAAGATCTATCTACTAGATTGTAGCAACGAGTCGATAGAAGCACTCACCCTCGAAGATTCCAAAGCGGTTAACGAGAGCAGATTCTCGTGGGTGATGTAGTCGTACACTTGCCGATCTCAAGATCGCGTAGACGATCCTTCCAGCGCTGCGTTCCGGCAGCGCTTCCACAGTCGGTCACACGTTCGGTACTCGACGAAGACCTTCCCCTCCCTTGTTCCAGCAGGCAGCGGAGGTTGTAGTTCTCCCCTCGCAATTCCGGCAGCACGACGGCGTGGTGTCGGAAGTAGAGGGAAGATCCCACAGGGCTTCACCTAAGCCGGTGCGCGTTATGGTGGATCTAGGGTTTCCTGGTGATCTAGGGGTTAGAAGACCGGGAGGAGGAAGAGGTGTCGGTGGCGGCTAGGGCGACGGCGGTGCAGGTGTGGGAGGGCTAGGGCTTCCCTTTTGGGGCAGCCCTCCCCCTCTATTTATGAGAGGGGGGCAGCCTTGGGAGGGGTGGGTTTGAATCCAAACCCAAACCCAAGTTGGATTGAGAGAAGGACTCTTTCCTTCTTCCACTAGGAAATTATTGTTCCAGTTTGACTTTTCAAACTTCCCGTTTGACTTTCAATTTAGAGCTTTAATTCTCTCTTGCAAATGCCCAAACCAAGTGACCTAGGATGTGATCCAATCATTCCACTTATCCATGGCACATTCATGGTCCATTCTCCTTCCGGTCCGGTGAACCATCTAGACCCTTCTAGAACCTCTCCGATGAAAACATTGGAATCTTTCCCGAACTCCGGAATCAGACTTTCCTTATATGAATCTTATTCTCTAGACCATTCCGGATCTCCTCGTGATATCCCGGATCCCATCCGAGACTCCGAACAACTTTCGGTATCCCTACTAACATTCCATATCTACTAAACAACATCGAATCCTTAAGTGTGTCTCCCTACGGTTCGTGAATTATGCGGACATGACCGAGACACTTCTCCGATCAATAACCAATAGAGGAATCTGGAAATTCATATGGCTCCCACATATTTCTACGGTTACTTTGCGATCGAATGAACCACTTACATACGATACCAATTTCCCTTTGTCTCGCGATAGTTTACTTATCCGAGGTTTTGATCGTCGGTATCTCTGCATACCTAGTTCAACCTCGTTACCGATAAGTACTCTTTTCTCGTTCCCGTGATATGTGATCCCTTGTGAGCCAGTCACATGCTTGCAAGCCAATTGGATGACATTCCACCGAGAGGGCCCAGAGTATATCTATCTGTCATATGGATGGACAAATCCCACTCTTGATCCATGTACCTCAACACATACTTTCCGAACACTCAATGCCACCTTTATAGCCACCTAGTTACGGTGTGGTGTTTGATGTCATCAAAGCATCCTTCCGGTGATGGTGATTAGCATGATCTCATGGTAGAAGGAATTAGGTTACTATGTATCAGAAAGCTTATAGAAAATGAACTATTGAAATGACTTGATCTTAATGCTATGCTTATCTACAGGAGTATGTCCATCATACCATTCTCGTAATGATATGATCTTGTTGTTAACAACATCTCAATGTTCATGATTGGGAAACCACGATCATCTATTAACCAACAAGCTAGTATTACAAAGAGGCTTTACTAGGGACTCTAATTTAGTTTACAAATCACACAAGTATTAATGTTTCTGGTTTAATATTGTTATAGCATGAATGTAAACATTTATCATAAACACAAAGATATAATAATAACCACTTTTATTATTGCCTCTGGGGCATATCTCCAACATATACCTCCTACAGCAACAAGATTTATCAAAGCAATAAGTAACATTATAAGTAGAGCACACGTTTCTAGCAATTGTATGCAATTTATTAATTTGTTCCCATACGTGTTTCCCTTTTTGTGACAAGCCGTGTTCCTCATAATAATATTTTTGTTCTTTCGTGAACCCACCTTGCCAATAAGATCTAGTTTCAAAGAAACCAACCATTGATAGAAAGCATGATAAAGCAAGGCAATAACAGACCAACAAAAATTTCAACTATAGTAGGAACTAATTTTTTTGTGTTTTTGATAAAAAAAAAGCAAAAGAAAGAAAAATAAAATAAGCAAAACAAAAACAAAGTAAAGAGATTGGGTGTGAGAGACTCCCCTTGCGAGAATCTTCTTTCTCCCTGAAAAGTGACTGACGAGGAGGAAGAGATTGAAGTTGTCCTTATCTCTCTGGCAGCGGCGCTAGAAAAGTGCTTGATGGCTCAGATATGTAGAGCTCGTTGGGAACCCCAAGAGGAAGGTATGATGAGCACACCAGCAAGTTTCCCTCAGTTATGAAACCAAGGTTATCGAACCAGTAGAAGGAAGGAAACAACTCCAAGGTGTTGCTAGCAACTTGGAACCTTCACAACACAAACCACAATACTTTGCCCCAACTTACAGTGAGGTTGTCAATCTCACCGGTTTGCTAGAAACAAAGGATTAAACGTATAGTGTGGAAGATAGTAATTGCTTGTAGTAAGTAAACAGTAAACGTCAAACAGTAGATGGTATATCAATGATAAAGAATGGATCGGGGTCCATAGTTCACTAGAGGTGTTCTCCATAACATAGATAGCATGTTGGGTAAAAAAATTACAGCGGGGAAATTGATAGATTGAGAAGGCATAACAATGCATATACTAGACATCTTGATTCCTACGGAATTTGATTGGGCATTATAACATAATACATAGACCGTAATCCAACTGCATCTATGACTAATAATCCACCTTTAGGTTATCATCCGAACCCATTTCAGTATTAAGTTGCAAGCAACAGATAATTCCATTAAGCAAAGTGTGTAAAGTAAACAATACAATTGCCCCATGGACAAAGGATTGTTGTTTTCTCCCTAGTAGCAACAGCACATCTACAACATTAGAAGTTTTTGTCACTCCCCCAGATTACTAGAGGCATGAACCCACTATCGATCATAAATACTCCCTCTTGGAGTTACAAGCATCTACTTGGCCAAGATAGCTACTAACAACGGAGAGCATGCAAGGTCACAAATAACATAGACATGATAGAATCAATAATCAATCTGACATAGTATCTCAATATCCATCGGATCCCCGCAAACACAACATGTAAGATTACAAATAGATGATTTTGATCATGAACGGGGCTCACAAGATCTAAACATGATAGCACAAAGGAGGAGAAACAACCATATAGCTACTGTATGGACCCATAGTCCAAGGGTGAAATACTCACGCATCACTCCGGAGGCTGGCATGGTGATAAAGAAGGCCTCCGGGATGATCTGTCCCCTCCAGCAGGGTGCCGGAAAGAGCTTCAGATCCCCCCAATCTAGGGACGTTGGTGGCGGCGGCTACGAACTGTTTCGTGGATTTCTGATATGGTGTTTAGGGTTTCTGCATCGGGGTGCTTAAATAGGCGAAGGGGCAAGGTCGGTAGGCGCCCAAGGGGCCCACACCATGGGGCGGCGTGCCCTAGGGGATAGATGCACCAGCCCTAGTTGTGGCCATCTCGTGGCCCCACTTCGGCTGCCCTTCGGTCTCTGTGTCGTGTCTGGTAAAATATTTACTTTGGCTTTTGTTCCGTCCAATTTCGAGAATATTTACTTACTAGCTTTTCTGAAACCAAAAACAGCAGAAAACAGGCAATTGTCACTGCGACATCTTGTTAATATGTTAGTTCTAGAAAATGTATAAAAATGATTTAAAGTGTAGACAAAACATAAGAAAGTTAATACAATACAAGCATGAAGCATCAAAAATTATAGGTACATTTACGATGTATCAAGCATCCCCAAGCTTAACTCCTGCTCGTCCTCAAATAGGTAAGTGATAAAAAGAATAATTTTTTAGGTGACATGCATCATCACAATCTTGATCAAGGTATTTGTAAATCATTGATAGCTGTGATCAAAGTACTCTAAACATGAACATAAAAGATGTAGTTCTAACAATAAGACATAGCAACTAAGTTGCAATATGGAAAAGCACAAACAAAAGATCATCAATAGGCGGCGCAAGGCGGCGGCGGCTGTAGAGCGGCGGTGGCGGTTGGATATGCGGAAGCGAAAATTAAGTTTGCTCTGATACCATGTTATGAAACGTGTATGGTAGGGTAAAAGGCTCGCACCGACTAGGGCCGGTCTGATATCATTATATATGAAAAGGGGTATAGCTGGTATACAAGTATAACATGCATACGTGACAAATTATGTATAAATATGACATTTATCATGATAAACAAAACAACAACTAGTACTCTCTCCGTCCTCCTATAATAGATGTCTTAGGTTTTTAAAATTTTAAATGAATCTATATATTAAATAGTGTTTAGATTTATCTAAATTTTAACAAGTTTGAGACATCTATTTTAGAACAGAGGGAGTAATATTTTCTAACTTATATAATCAGGAAAGTTAGAGACTTTCCTCCAGCATGATGGATGCACTCATTTGACCTTCTCCATCACGCAAGCGGCAAGCACACCGTGATGGCAGAGTGCCTTTTTCAGGGCTTTTTTTAGCCCGCCCATGATCACTTAACACGCATGAACCCCGCTGCTAGTTAGCCAAAGCATCCATGAGCCATGAGCATCAATCAATGATAATCTAATAGTGATACGGTTCGATCTGAACAATCAATTAAAGCAAGCAGCAGGGATTATCAGGCAACTAGCAGCTGCACAAATTGCATTATTTCCACATGAAAATGAGAAGAGAGATATTCGGAAGCATATCCGATCCTTCCACAGATAATACGTAATGAAATTCACACCCAGAATCTCTACAGTTCATAGTACCACATGACAGATCGATCACCTGGACCTGACCTGTTGTTGTCACCCCGGATCTCTTGTGAAGTATCGCATGTTCGGTACAGTTCCTCGCTAGCTACAGCCTCACTGCAGAGTACTAGTGGTAGTGGGTGGAGCTCAAACTTAAAACTTGCCGAGGTGATCTGGCTGGCTGGCGAATGCTCTGAGACAAGATTGACCTCTGAAGATGCTGTGCGACTCGGATAAGCCGCTAGATCCTCCATGCCTCATGCACAAGGTTTAATTTGGTCAATCACTCGTATGTGTGCAGCTCTCAACTGTCCACTTGGATGGATAGGGTACTAGTACAATACAGACAGAATCGAGCTTTTTCTTTTCTTTTCTTTTCTTTTTTGAAACCAAACGGACTGAAACAGGGTCAAAAGGCGAAATGGTTTTCGCACATTGAGATCACTGTTTCACTCAAGGACAGGACAGAGCAAACTTTTGGTTGGTACCTTATTACTTATTGCTCCTCTCCCCTAAATGTACATTTCTACTAAGTAGTAGCTCCAAACTCCAAACCTTTCTATTCTACATAATTCGCTTGTAAAAGCGTGGCAGTCAGGCCGACAGTTCAGTGATGCTCTGCAACGACGGCCGCCAGTGCCCGCCTCTGCCGCCACCGGTGGTGCTCCGGTGCCGCCGGTCTTTCTCCAGCCGCTTCCGTTCCTGAGGAACCAAGAAGCGAATCGACAGATGAGCGAGGTTGCGATTGCGATGTGGATCATAGGATAAGCTGTGTACGAAAACTGTCCAGCAATTACCTGGTGATCGGCGGGCTGTCTCTGTTCCTCGTTGGCTTCGGCGGCGTCGCCCCTCGGCTTCGGCGGTTGTCGCCTCCGGTGAAGCCGCGGCCGCTGCTCTTGCTGCTCGATTACCTCGTCGCAGACACGCATCTTCTCCTGCCTCCTCGCCTGCACTGCCTTCGTCACCTCTGCACGCACCAACCAGCCAGATTGATTAGGCGACCCATCATCGGCCAAGAACATACAGAGGGAATCCAACCAAGAAGAACACAGGGCACGAACCTTGGGAGGTGATTAGGCGGTAGACCTGGCCGAGGAGAAGCGTGTCCTTGGGCTTGAGGAGCTTCACTTTCGTGATCCTGGCGCCTCCTCCTCCATCTCCGGCGACGGCGGGGTCTGCCTTGGCGTCACCACCTCCACTCCCAGAGACGTGGAGGACGACGAGGGCGACGTAGTGGCCGGGATTCCTGCGCATGACGTCCGCCGCCGTGGCCGGCCAGTAGAGGCGCTCGACCTTGCCGTCTCCCGGGTGCTGGATCACCACGGCCGCCGCATCCGCCGCCTGGCAGTTCCCCATTTCCTCCGGTCACCACGGCGGCCTATCGATCCGTTCGTCGTGGCGGCGGCTACAGCCCGAGTCCTCCTCCGCCGTGAGTTGGTTGCGTGATGAGTTCTGTGAGAAGGACGGGGTGGGCTACTGGGGTTATTATATGGTGCCGATCGAGACGGAGAGAGGAGCTGGAGGTGAGAGGAGTGTGTGTCATTAGCGAGGGTACGGTGTGGGTTAACGAGTTTTAAATCTGCTTCTGGACGTGTAATGTTGGTTGTTGAGAGGTTGATAAAGGAAGGAGTCAACTTGTTAATTAGGGATCTTTGGAAGCAGGAGGAGTAGATAGGCATCGTGCTTGTCTTCTTCTCCGGGCATGTCGTGGACGTGCCATATGTCCACAATTTGGGACTACTTCATATCTACTTCCTCTGTTTTAAAATATAAGATGTTTTAGTATCTAGACTACTTTTAATATATAGGTTCACTCATATTTAGAGTGAATCTATACACTAAAATAAGTCTAGATACATTTTCTTCACAAACCTAAAATATCTTATATTTTAAAATGAAAGGAGTAGTACACTCTACGGCTCTCATCACTCTGCAGGCTGCGGCCAGTTCTACCAACTGGAATTGTGAAAGAATCCTCACGCACATAATTTATATATACTCGAGATTTCAAGAAACATATGTACTAGCTAGCAGGTATAGAATTGAGTCCAGGTTGTATATATAATTAATTTTCATCGATGAATGTTACGCGATGAGTCTAGGTGTTTTTATGAATATGTGTACTATTCAGAAAGTGTCTTTGGCTTCCGAACACCAGTGATATTATTATTTTAAATGATTTCAAAAATCATATTTATAAGTTTTAAGAAATTTAAAAAATAATTCTAAACATAGTCAATAAGGTATCTCACAAACAAAATGACAAAATATAGAAAATTTGGGGGATTTGAAAATATGCATGCATAAATACACACTTTTGTCATTTGTGTAGTTCAAAATACAAATCATTTGAAATGGATATTTTGCAAGTTTGCGAGATATCGTTGGCTACATATGGATTTTTTTTAACTCACAAATATAATTTTTGATTTTTAAAAAATAACATGATCACTATAGCTTGGGAGCCAAAAATCTCCACCCAGGAGAGATTTCCCTAACAATTTTATGTTTGGATTCTATAGAAATTTAAACAAATGTCACATACCACCCATTGGATACAACTTGTTCTTCTAAAAAAATAGTTCACGGGTGAAAGATCACGGATGCCGCCTAAAAGAGGAGGGTGAATAGGCGGTTAAAAACTTTTACGAGATGGGTTTAACAAAGGTGGAATAAAACTAGCGTTTTCTTTTATCAAGCATAAAGCCTATATATACTAAGGTTCACCTATGTGTACCAACAACTTATGCTAAACAAGGCAAGTAACAAAGTGATAGCAAGATAGATTACTTAAAGCACGAAGCCTATCACAATGTAAAATGAATAAGTAAAGAGCTCGGGTATAGAGATAACCAAGGCACACGGGGACGACGATATTTTACCGAGTTTCTCCCTACAAGGGAGTATGTCTCGTTAGAGGGGTGGGCGGTACTAAAACCACCAATACCACAAGAGGCCTCACCCTATTCTCCCGAACACTCGTCGCACGGCAAGCACCCGATCCACTATGGAACACTTGAGGGCGGTCACCAAATCCGTACAAGATTGGGACAATCTCCACAACTTAATTGGAGGCTTTTAATAATCACCACCAAGGACACAAACTTGGAAAGAGCTCCACAACTTAATTGGAAGCCCCAAGAATACACCACAAAGGCCACACACCATCTAGGGTTCCAAGAACCCAAGAGGAACAAGCTTCTTGATTTCACCAACCAAATCCTACGAGGAGAACTCAAACTGATACACCTAATGCAAAGGGCAAGAATGCCACAAAGATGCTCCAATCCTTCACCCTCAAATTCCAAGAAAGCTACTAAAGCTATTGGGGAAATAAGAGAGGACGAACAAAAGAAGAACACCAAATCCTCCAAGATCTAGATCCCAAAGATTCACTCACAAAGAGATGAATTGGTTTGGTCAAAGTGTAGATATAGATCTCCTCAATATTTCTCTTAAATATATGCAAGAACCATTGGATGGAGAGAGAGAATAAAGCTCAAAGAGGTCAAACAATGGGGAAAAGCTTGAGGGAAAAGAGGAAAAATATGCAACCAAAAAGGAGAAAGAAAGGGAGCTTAAATAGGGTCCAAGAGAATCTGCCCGTTGGGGGCCAACCTGACCTGGGCCGGTAGTACGGCCGTGGGCCGTACTACCGCCCACCAAACCAGCAGCGCAAGGAACTGGCGAAGTGGACGACCGAAGCTAGCGACCTGGCGAGCAGCGGGGGAAGCTAGCGAGGTGAAGGGGATCGGGGGAGCGCAGAGAGCGAGCTGTTGGGATTCGTAGCATGGAAAACAAAAATTTTCTATCGCATACAAACAAACAAGCTAAGATCTATCTACTAGATTGTAGCAACGAGTCGATGGAATAACTCACCCTCGAAGATTCCAAAGTGTTTAACGAGAGCGGATTCTCGTGGGTGATGTAGTCGTACTCTTCCCGATCTCAAGATCGCGTAGACGATCCTTCCGGCGCTGCGTTCTGGCAGCGCTCCCGCAGTCGGTCACACGTTCGGTACTCGACGAAGATCTTCCTCTCCCTTGTTCCAGCAGGCAGCGGAGGTTGTAGCACTCTCCTCGCGATTCCGGCAGCACAACAGCGTGGTACCGGAAGTAGAGGAGAGATCTCGCAGGGCTTCGCCTTAAGCCGGAGCGAGTATGGTGGACTATGAGAGAGCCCTCGACGATCTAGGGTTTAGACACACCGAGGAGGGGGCAAGCCGGCGGCTAGGGTAAGACCTAGGCGGCGGCGGCGAGTGCCCTAGGGCCGCCGGCGGCTATGGAGGCGGCGGCGGCTTGGGGCTAGGGTTTAGAGGTAGGAACTTGTGTGTCTAGGAGGGGAGCCCTGCCCCTCCTTTTATAGGTGGAGGGAGGCGCGCCAGGGGAGGGGAGTCCCTCCCCAACTCGGACCCAAGGTGGGCCGGCGGTGGAGGTGGAGGTACTCCTCCCCAACTCGGATTCCACCTCCCCTCCACTTCCCAAAATTAGCCGTTTGACTTTCAAATTGGCGTTTGACTTTTCAAACAAGGATTTGATTAAATCCTCTATTTTGTTCAGCGATGACACTTAGTACATGATGCAATCATACAAACTTGATATAACACATTCATGTACCCTTCCCCTCTGGAGTGCCGGACATTCCGGAACCTTCTAGAACATTCCCGATGAAAACACCGGAACCATTCTCCAACTCCGAAACAAGACTTTCCTTATATGAATCTTATTCTCCGGACCATTCCGGATCTCCTCGTGATATCCCGAATCCCATTCGAAACTCCAAACAACATTCGGTATCTTTCTCATCATTCCATAACTACTCAAACAACGTCGAATCCTTAAGTGTGTCTCCCTACGGTTCATGAATTATGCGGACATGATCGAGACACTTCTCCGAACAATAACCAATAGAGGAATCTGGAAATTCATATGGCTCCCACATATTTCTACGATTACTTTGCGATCGAATGAACCACTTACATACGATACCAATTTCCCTTTGTCTCACGATAGTTTACTTATCCGAGGTTATGATCGTCGGTATCTCTGCATACCTAGTTCAACCTCGTTACTGATAAGTACTCTTTTCTCGTTCCCGTGATATGTGATCCCTTGTGAGCCAGTCACATGCTTGCAAGCTAATTGGATGACATTCCACCGAGAGGGCCCAGAGTATATCTATCCGTCATATGGATGGACAAATCCCACTCTTGATCCATGTGTTTCAACCAATACTTTCCGAACACTCAATGCCACCTTTATAGCCACCCAGTTACGGTGTGGTGTTTGATGTCATGAAAGCATCCATCCAGTAAAGGTGATATGCATGATCTCATGGTCGAAGGAATTAGGTTACTATGTATCAGAAAGCATATAGCAATTGAACTATTAAAATGACTTGATCTTTATGCTACGCTTATCTATAGGAGTATGTCCACCATATCATTCTCCTAACGATATGATCTTGTTGTTAATAACATCTCTATGTTCATGATAGGGAAACCACAATCATTCATTAACCAACAAGCTAGTATTATATAGAGGCTTTACTAGGGACTTCAATTTAAGTTTACAAATCACACAAGTATTAATGTTTCCTTGTTAATACTATTATAGCATGAATGTAAACATTTATCATAAACACAAAGATATAATAATAACTGCATTTATTATTGCCTCTAGGGCATATCTCCAACACGAGCATGCGGGATCGGCTGGCGAGCGCGCACATGAGAAAGGGCCGCAAGCAAGCGGCAACAGCTGGAGCAGGCCACGCGAGCAGGGAGTTGGCCGTCCTGGTAGTACCGGCCAGGCGGGCGGTAGCACCACTTGGGCCGATACAACCGGCCTGGGCCCGAACCACTACCAGGCAGAACAAAAGGTGGAGGCCGCGCGCAGGTGCGACCAATAGCAGCAGCGGTAATACCGCTCGGCCAGAAACTGTACCCTCTTTTTTCTTTTTAAATCAAATAAAAGGCAAACTTCAAATTGCAATAACTTGAGTTAGGAAACTCCGATTGAGCTGAAACCAATTTTATTGAAAAGAGGACGACAAGAGCCGAAAAACCATCAAGTGAGAATATATCAAGTATTATAATGTAAGATATATCCCTTGGTGAGGAGCCGAAAAACCCCCAACATAAAAACGCAATAAGATATAAAAGGGAGATCCTTTTTGAAGAACTAGAGCTTGTTATGAATATTACCACAAGCTCTAGAACCAAACATGGATAAGATACAAATAACAACTAAGAAATATGATGCTAAGTATGCAAAGGTTTGAGCTCTCTCCGAAAGATATGATCGAGTTACTCATTTGAGCGTCCCCCTTGATAGTACGGCTATCTATCCTAAACCCGGTCTCCCAACTAACAACATGAGAACGGTAAAAGGAAAAACCTATCAAGATTATACCTTTTCCTTGAGCATTCCACTTAAGCTCGATGTACACGATCTTGTCCTCCTCAAGACAGAACACCTTTCTTGATTGCTCTTGCACACACTCGCTTGATGAAGACTTGCAACTTGCTCCCCCATACACCATGGGGAAAACATCTATTTTGACCTTGTCTTCGTCGATCCATGTTCACCGAGAATGGCAAGCATCAAACATGAGATCTTGTAGAGATGGCGCATTTTAAGCTTGCACAATATTTCTTCTAACTCCATTTGGATGATGTCTTGAAGATACACATGAGAAACTCTATCTTCTTCTTTAAGACACCCTTGATCTTCTTTTCTTTATTCTTCTTCTTCATTTCTTCTACCTTGAAGAGAACACATACTCCAAGCAATGTCAATGCATAATTCCTATAAGTGCAACTTAATACAAGCATTAGTCTATAGAGATTATAATTAATTACCAAAACCACATATAGGGACCACATACTCTTTCAGTGGGAATTCTATTAATATTAATTTGATATTTTAGATATCGATGCTTCCTTCTATATACTTAGCCAAACCTCACAAATCTTAACTTTGACCAAAAACTATACGCGACATTTTATTCCGAAGCGTGATACAAGAGTGATCTAGGGACCAATATTTGGTACTACTTAGTACAATATATCATGGACGATATATGTAACCCTCGGTCGAATGGGAGACATGTATACATGTTTGCTACATGTGAGAGAAAATTAGTTAAGTCTTAAATTGTTTAGTCCTTCCCACTTTTTTGGCCCCATTTATCTTGCATTTAAATCTCCCTTAGTTGTTGCAACCATTCCATTTGGAGCTGAAAGTCGCGAAATCGTGATTACCTAAACACATAGAAAGTTTAATTGTGAATATATATGTGGTATAATTCAAGTAATTGATGATCGCGAAATCATAATCAAATGGACTTACTAGAAAGTTTACTAGTGAATGTATATGTGGTATAATTCAAGTCTTTCCATCTCACAATGGCATCATGGAGGCTACGTACTCCTTGGGTTTTGTGAGGCATGTGCAGGTCCATAATGTCACAAACATGGAGGCATGCCATCCGTGATTATGATAACAAAAAGGAAAATGATTACCTTCCCCCAGACGATCATCGTCCGGATTGTCCACCTCGTGCCCTATCGATAGAAAAAAGGCCGTCTTCAACCTCCCGCCTAGCGTTGTCTCCTCCTCCTGATTTCCCATGTTGCTCCCTCCTCCTGCTGCACCCGTGCTTTGCCTCGCCTAGCCCCCGCCCCACGCTGCTCCTTCGTCGGCCCGCATCAGCCCACGCTTCACCTCCGCCGGCGCGTGATGGGCCCCACGAGCTCCTCCATCCTGCAACATGGTGGACAAGGGCATCTGGGCCCGTGCCTCAGCTCCCTTGGTTCTTCTCCAGCGAGTCTACTGCTCATCTTTCGCATCTATGCTACCAGTGTCGAGGACGAGAGGCCTGCTCCTCTACCTCCATGGCCTAGGGTTCCTCCATAGGCAGCCGAGCTTGCTTCCATGGGCATCTGACCTTGCTGCCACGGGCGATTGTGGTTGCTGCCAGCGGTGACCGTACTTGCTTCTAGCGATGCCCGAGCTTGCTTCCATGGGCGACCGAGCTTTCTCCCAGCGGTGGCCGAGCTTTCTTTCCTGGGAGGCCATGGTTGCTGCCAGCGGAGGCCGGCCTATCTTTTGCTACAACTTCTCCGACTAGGTCTTTTGGCTAAATTGTAGTTTTTTTGCTATATTAAAAGAACTTTGTTGCTACAACGATCTTGAGGTTTTGCTACAACAGTGTCAACTATTTTCTACAAGTTTTCCGGCGAGATTCACCAGCGAGTTTTTTCCGACGATGTCTCCGACGAATTCGGTTTTGCTACATTAGCACAATTTTTGCTGCATGGTCTCCGGCAAGGTCTCTGGCGGGATATTCTATTTCTGGAACGAACCATTTTTTGCTTCGAAAGCAAAAAGAAGAACATTTGTAGCAAAACGGGGTGTTTTGCAGCAAAAGCGGGATTTGGGGCGATTTTGAGGACACGTGACGCGTGCGGAAGCAGTACGATGGGAGCCCCCAATCGTTCGGGGCACGCCTAGCACACGTCGATAAAAAAGTCCTTAACACATGACCGGGAAGAAAATTTGTTGCTTAGTGCTGAGACTGATCATCGTCATAATTACCACAACTATTAGTATAAGGAAGAGTATATCATGTCTTGGTCTAAAGGCAAGAGTACAAAGTTGTCCACTCTAAGCTAGGCTGGATGGTCAACATTATGAACTTAGGCCTTTCACAATGGGCTATATCTTAGCATGTTTTCATATGAGCAATTAAAAATTAAGAAACAACTACTCCCCGTCCCGGTTTAAAGGACACAATTTGCAAACCATGCAATCCCAAAATACTTAGACGCAAAAGCATTTAATTTCTGTAATTACTCCCGTGTGAAAAGAACAAAATGCTTGCATGCACATATGTGAACAAATGTTAACGCTTTTCTAACTCCTTTTCTCCTCATGCATGTTCTACTCCATACTATTAAATAAACCAATTAGATGACACCTAGGGCCTAGAGAGTTGCAAATTGTGTCCTTTGAACCTGGACGGAGGGAGTAGTACAATGCATTGTTTTTAAGTAGAGTCTCTATATTTAATGATTTAGAGGGCATGCATGATTGTGATTGGTCTAGCAATGTATTTTGCCTATGGTTCCGTGCATGTGGTGTTTCTTAGCTAGTAAGATACAACCCCACTCTCTTTCTTCATTAAATATAGTACCACATAGGGCCTTTCACAATGGAGGGTCTCTTAACACGTTTTCATAGGAGCAGTTAAAACTTAAGAAACAACTATGACAATGGAGAGTTTCTTAGTTGGTGTTTCTTGAAAGGGTTGCATTTAATGATTCTAGTCTCATGCATGTGTGTGATTGGACTATCCAAGTTTTTTTCCTATGATAGCGTGCAAAGGTTGTAGCTTAGATAAGATACAACAACCATCTCTTTCTTCATTAAATAACATGCCACATAAGCAAACTACCTAGGATACGGCGCTAAGAAACACCCATTGTGAAAGGCCTAAGCAAAGTGTCTAGAATATGAAGTTAAGGAACCCCCATGGTGAAAGGCCTACAATATTTTCTATAGATAGGCATGGATGACTTTAAATATTGTACTTAGCATTTATTTGGGCCAAAATGTTTTGTGTTGTTCTATGTTTAGCTGATTTTGGCAACCTCCTATTTACTATTTAAAAACTGCATGTAGTTCACAATAATGCACATCGGATTTGTAACTTGTGATGTTGTTTTCATGCAGAAGTTCTACAACAGACCACTTGTATCATCATAATCTGATAATTGTGCAAGCTCGGAGTGTATAGGTTGGTCTTGTGGTTTTTGTTCATCACCTTGAGGAGTTCTCCACACAAGTTAATGTGTCACTTTGTGCATGTTATTTTATTATTCATGTGCTTTATTTTTCATTGAAGCTATCCTCCTTGAAGTTCACTACAAGTTACCGTTTGGGTTGTGTGTATTTGTTGTGTTGGTAGGTTAGTGCATTGCTACATCGTTGATGCCATGCCCAAACAAGACATACAACTTTGTATCAGTGGTTAGCTATCAGTTTTGGGATTACGATGAGCATCATATATACTAAAGTATGTTTGCCTATATATGTCTATCTTAGTTAGATGAGTTGATATTGTTTAGGTGGTTATTATGTACTCCCTCTGTTAGGGATTAAAAGGCCTATGGACCATTTTGATAGGATTAAAAAAAATCAATAACTCATCCTCTTGATTAGTACATGCACCAATAGTTACACATACATGAGAGAAGATAGAGAAAAAGAAGAACATGTATTGGAGGAGAGAGACTAATAAATAGGAGAGGACTTATAATTTCTAACATTTTTAAAAAACTCTTGGATCTTATAATCCCTAACGGAGAGAGTATAATTGTACAAGTAGCATGCATGTCAAATGTTGGCAGGGGTGCGTTTTTAGTGCCCTTGTTAGAAAAATTGTGGTATTTGTTGTCATCTTATAAATCGAGCTTACTCTTAATGTCTTTCACATCATCGTGTAGAGAAATAAAGGACAATTTTCACGTCGTGTAAAAAATGGCACACCGGTATATATATAGCACCGCCTATTACAACATTCTTCTCTGGGTGTAACATCATCAAACATATAACAAACAGAAATGACCTTGTAAAGAGACGGACGTACATTTGTCGTATGTTATGCATGTAGATGCTACATGTGTATCCGCATGTGAGTATATATATAGCTCAACATATGTCTAGAAGGTTCGATGATTATACTCCACATTATATAGAGCGAATCGTCATACATATGCTACCATATCCGTGATGATACGTTTCTCGCAAAAAACGAACCCCTGATGATCCAGAAAGTGAACCTGCAAGGCAACATCCTGGTGAGTCATGCATGTGAAACAACGGAGTGCTATTTCGTCAGTGCCAATAACGGAACCAAATTCGATTCCTTGGCCAGAAATCCGGAGAGGACAATCTCAGAAAAAGGTGAGTGTGAGTGTTCACACTCTACTCCCTCTATTCCGGATTATAGGCTAATACGTACTTTAAAAAAATAGTTTGATTATAAATTTAGTCAACAGTATATAAATTATATGTCACAATTTTTTTTATCATTGTAAGCGTATTTTAAATATGAATCTAATAGTATAATTTTTATTAAATATAGTTTGTATTTTATTAACCAAATTTACGGTTAAACTATTTTTTAAAATACGTATTTGCTTTATAAACCCGGAACGGAGATAGTAATACGTGAAGTGAAGTGAAAAATGCATGGACCATGCATTATTCTCACACAAATGGTGCTTATCATATCGGGGTGCTCGTGGAAGAGCATCGGTGTCTGTGTGTATAGTAGTATAACTTACTAGTATATCTCCTGCTGCTATCAAAGTTAAGCATGGCGTGCAGCAAACAAAAACCTGCTCCTACATAGTACTACTAGATTAGTGTATCTGTGTCTACTCCTGTCCACCGGTTGCAGCAGTCTCACCGCCGGAGTCAACGTTGGTCTGCGCCGCCTGCTGCTTCCCAAACCGGAATCAAATGGTGTCCGTCGAGTTTCACGAGGCGAGCAGAAGAGATCTACTGCCGTAGTAATTAACAGCGTGTCGTACGGCGTCTACACAGCTGACGGTTGACTCACGCTTAGCACCATTCGATTTGATTACACAGCTCTATTATTCGGATCACCGATACTACTACTACACACCGCGGTATCTAAATCAGTGTGGCTAGTTTGTTCCTTGTTGCAATCACATTCTTTTCTTTTCTATTCTTTTATTTTCTTCTTGCTCGAGCCTATCTTCTGGCACGAAAGGGATGGGAAATCAAAACGGAAGAATTCCTTCTCATCTCAGGCAGGCCTATCAATATGTCCTCTCGTGACTATGTCTACTTGATGGATATCGCTCGATCTGTGGTTGACGTACGGCTCCAATGGGAATGAAGATTCGCGCTCTAATTATTGGGTTGCCGGGATTAATGGGAAGCCGTACACCGCTGTCTCGAGGAAATAACGTACGAGCTCATCGCCGGAGAAGAATCACCACATAACACGGTGGCTGCTGGCAGCTAGGAGGGAAGAGAAACCAAACTTAGAGCATCTCCACCCCACCCGTAGCAAGCGCTGTAAAAGTTGGATGCAGCGGGCGACGGCAGCGCGTCCTTTACTCGAGGCGGCAAATGGCGTGGCAAAATAGGCATGCGATTTTAGCGCGTCCAAAACCACGCGCACATATTTGCAAACCAAACAAGATCTAAAAATAGCATATAAAACATTTTGAACGAATATATATTACATCGGACGAACGACTTCAACACATGCAACTAAAACAGAAATTAAACCTAATCTACTCTTCATCCTCCAAGGTGGTAGTGTCGTCGGAATCCATCCAAAGGTCGTCCCACCTCAGATCGTCATCCACGCGTTGATGAACACCTTTCAGCGGCGCCGGGCCGCCGGGTACGCCCTTCTCTTGGCCGCCCAGCAGCGTAGAACTCGTGCTCGGCTTGGACGTCATGTGGGAAGAGGCGCCTCCACTCGTCTATGGCCGCCTCATCACGCTCGACGATGAGTGGCGGCGGCGTTGCTCCTCGGTGACAAGGACTTGCGCGGGCGCGAGGATCTCGGCCCTCTGTCAGCGACTCGGTTTTGAGGAAGTTCATGTCGTGCTGGGCGGCCGAGGTGCCATGCCCCCGCATCGAACGCGCGTGCGGCCTCCTCCGGCGAGTTGTACGTGGTGAGGACGAGCGGGAAGCCGGTGGCGTAGAGCTCGGCGTATAACGTTCCGTTGGGGCGCAGGAGCACGCCTCAGAAACAAGACACGTTGCGGTGGCGAGGCGGCATGCCGGCCGAAAGGGGAGGGGAACGAGCGGCGAGCGCCCGTAGGAGAGTGGTAGTGAAAGTGTCGGTGGGAAGGGAAAATTTCGGGCACAGGTGCGCGCTTCAATTGGGACCAATATTTGGCGCTACGGATAGCACAAACGCTCGTACGCGGCAAAATATTCAACATATTCAACGCCTACATGTCAGTTTTAGTGTCAATATGCCAAGCCAGTGTATAGGTGGGTCCCATTTGTCAGTATAGCCATCAGTTCATGATTAATTCTAGTTTAGACACGAATTGCTGTTTTTGCGACAAATTCAAAATTTACTACTACCTCCTTCACGGTTTGCAGGGCGCTCTACAAAAATCTCATGGACCTAGGCGTATACGTATTGGCTGAAAATTAGACCTATTAATGAGCGGTTAAGACGCATGCATTGGTGAGAGACTGTTGCATGCATAGGAAGTTGGGAGGAAAGCTGCCACATTAATCAATAATTAATTCTTATGCGCCTAGAAACGTTGCAGTTTTGGAAATACCCAAATTTAATTAGACGCCCTGCAAACTGTAAAGGAAGGAGTACTAGATTTTGCTACGCTTAGACAAAGTGGTATCAATTAGTATATTTTACTACTAAAATGGTGATTTTATGCTATTAACTCACCAGTGTCCAGACCATAGATTTTTGGTGCAACCAACTAGAAGGTAGTACTAGCACAAGTTTTTTACAACCAATTCAGGTGGCTTTTGACAAGCGAGTTTGGCATGTCGATGCAAAGCCGTTTCATATTATTGTACTCATGAATTTGTGTGACTGGTTCACATGGCAACTTTTGACTGTATATCTTTTGATTGGTTCACATGGCAACTTTGTGTGACTCATAACTTTAAATTCTTTGTAATAAATGATAATACGGTGATAAAGGGTGTAAAAGCATCTCTACTAGCATTTCCAGGATGCCGATCTGGACGCCGAAAATAGGCCTGGACGCCGAAAATAGGTCCAGCCGCGTTCCCAGGAACCTCTTTTTGTCCGGATTCGGGTGAACTTTGGTCCTGACTTTCCAAGCCATTCCCAGAATCCCGGAAACGCCCTGGGAATGCCGAACGAAGCGAACACGGGTGTGGGCTGGGCCAGCTCTGTTGGTGAGACAGTCCCATTCCAACCCACTCAACTCGCCCAGATTGCGGTGAAGAGCTCCCAGCGCCTCTGTCGCTATGACTTCGCCAGCTCCTCCACGCCGAGACATGCCCACGCCTCTAGATATGATCGCCGTAGTCGCCGCCCATTCCGCCGCTCAGTCCACCACTGCTTCCGCCCGAACTTCGTCGTAGCTCGGCTTCGCTGCGAGCTCCCACCACCACGCCCGCCAAGTGTTCGGCATTTGTCCGGTTCGGCCATGGACTCCGATGACGAGCAAATACTCGCCGTACTACTGGAGGAGGAGAACGCCGAGGTCACCGAAGATGCAGAGCACATGGATATCCTCGCCTCCCTCGTCCAGCTGTACCTGCAGATGGCGAAGCCAAAGTGCGGTGGTTCTGCGCCGGGTCGCCGGAAGTGCAAGGCGAGGCAAAGGATAGAGGGCTACGACTTGTTGTATGCCGACTACTTCGCCGACGAGCAGCTGCACGGAGAGGCCATGTTTCGGCGCCGTTTCAGGATGAGCCGGAAGCTCTTCCTCAAGATCATGCATGCCATCTAGGAGTTCCTCACTACAGAAGTGCGCATTGGCGATGAGGTTGCTTGCATATGGATCATCGGGTGACAGTGCCGATGACTATCTTCGCATGTCCGAGTCCACCGCCATCGATTGCTTGTACAGGTTCTGCAGGGCAATGATTGTAGTGTTTGAGAAACGGTACTTGAGATCACCCACTGCTGAAGACACTGCTTGGATCCTCGCAGTCAATGAAAGTAGAGGATTTTCTGGTATGCTTGGAAGCATAGACTGCATGCATTGGCAGTGGAAGAACTGTTCATTTGCATGATAGAGAATGTACAAAGGCCACAAAGGAGGTTGCACTGTGATACTCGAGGCAGTTGCTACACATGATATTTGGATCTGGCACTCCTTTTTTGGCATGGCAGGATCAAACAACGACATCAACGTTCTCAACTCCTCAAATGTCTTTGCCAAGCTTGTTGAGGTTCATGCTTCCCATGTGAAATTTGAGATCAACGGACACCACTACAATAAGGGATACTATCTAGAAGATGACATCTATCCAAGATGGCCAATATTTTTGAAGACTATCTCAAACCCAATGCTACCCAAGCATTCTTAGTTTGCCAAGGAACAGGAAGCTTGCAGTAAGGACGTGTAGCGGGCATTTGGTATGCTCCAGCAGAGGTTTGCAGTTGTCCGGTTCCCTGCTATGACCTGGTCGAAAGATCAGATGTGGGAAGTGATGAAATATTGTGTGGTCTTGCACAACATGATCATTGAGGATGAGAGGAAGGATCCAATGAGTTTGCTCGAGCAGAACGAGTCATACTACAGACAAGGACCTCTTACCAAGCCTGATCATCAGGTGCCTCCAACCTGGACTGCCTTCATCGCCATGCGTCAGGAGATCCGAGATCCGGCGATGCATCAACAGATGCAGGATGACTTTGTTGAGCACCTATGGATACACAGGGGCAACACGTAGATGCCGAGCATGAACTGTCCGAACTAGGCCAAGATATGTTGTATTTTCACTGTAGGCCAAACTATGTTTAAATTTACGCCAAACTATGTTTAAAATTGCCGAACTATGGTCGAATGTATGCCGAACTAGGCCGAACAATATTCTGTATTCATATTATGGTGAACTGTGCCGAAATCTGAACGAATTTGAGCCGAATTTAGGCTAAAAAGGGCATCCCAAAAACTCGGCCTGAGAACGCGAGTGGGGAACTCGGTATTCCCAGGCCGAAAACGTGTTTCGTCCGGCAAAAGTTTAGTCCGGATTTTGCCATGAAAACACCCAACGAGTGGGGATACTCTAAGCATCGATTGATGCAGTGGCTGGATACGTCCATTTAAAAAAGTCAGGTAAACCAAAATTTTCTCTATCCAAATTAGATGTCGTGGATTTATCTAAATCCGCATGATCTAAACGCGTATATTCGAATCTAGAAAAATCAAGGAGATTAATTCGGGACATAAGGAGTATTTTTTTTAGGAAATAAACAACATACTGAACGAGTAAAATTTTGTGTCAAGGAATGAAAGCAGACCCTATAGAAGGCATTGGATGGAGTAGTTTTACATGTGTTTTTTTTGAAAGGAGCCTGCCAATTACGTCCAGCGCATTTGCAATAATGTGTTACCTTATTAGTATTACGGCTGTATACAAACCAAAAAAAAGTTACAGAAAAATAAAAGTCCTGCTACAACGAATCTATATCTTGCAACAGCGACAAACCATCACCAAGACAGCACCAGAAATTCATCTTCTCGAAAAGCGACGTCTCTAAGAAGAAAACAGTGCACAAACGCCGTCATCATCCTGACTAGTGCCGTGTTCTCACTACTGGTGTCCGATACATACACCCCGGTCGTACGCATGGGGCCACATCTTTGCTTTCTTCCTTTGCATCCGCTTCTAGATAAGTTGTTCCCTAGTGCGGCATATGCACCTTTTTTCTTTGTTTCGGAGCAGGCACATTACGTACCACGCCAACACCACTGGGAGGCTAGCCTTCGTGCCGAGTGTTCCTCAACAGGTTGGAAAACCAAGAGAAGGCTTCGCCTTTTTTATCTTCTTCCCGGCACAAAAAGAGGGTTTAACATTATTGACCCCATGAGAAAGAACTAACACCTTTCTCATTGGGGCTCCGCGTACTGGGAAAATACTCTGATCATTAATTAGTTTTCATCCCGGAGAAAGTTCACGCTCATAAAATAATGTCTTTAATAAGGACATTTCCAGACACAACCAATTAAGACCAGAACTTGGATTTTCACCCTGCAAGGTAAGACTATGAACCTCTCATGTGTTACCCCCCACTAACAGTCACTACTTCAAGTCACAGATCATCAATCCAGCTTCCAGAAGACTCAAACCACCATCGCTAGCCCTCATGCCCCTTCTCTCATGATATTCTCTGCATCTGAATTCACCATGGATTGTTAAAGACATGACACATGATGGTAACAGATAGCCGAGCTTCGCAACATTCCCTCTGAAACCAAACAGTCAGAAAAACATGGGTCTGCCCGATCAAATTCCTTCCGATCCAGCAATCTCCAGGCATAGTCACTCGTGGGAGTTCGTCGGTGCAGCCTTCCGGAACACACCGTTCCAGCCAGAACAACGAGGACAGGCAGCCAACAAATCTTTGTCTTGGCGCGGTAGGAACCCGAGGACTGCCACCTTTATTCGCAAGATTCGCAACCCCCACGCTGCCAGTCACCATCCAGCAGGAGAAGGCAACATAGGAGGGGACGACAAGAACTTGGCTATAGGATTGCCGCGTGACCGAGACCACCGCCAGCACCCACTGCTGAAATCCAATCTAGGTCCTTCGACCTAGATCGAGGTCCATTCACGGTGGCATGCCCAAATCGTGGTCTAGATCGGGATCCAAGGCCAGATCGCGTGCCTTCCATCGGCGCGCCTCCCCGTCGCCTCTCCGCTGGAGTTCCTCAGACACCGGCCACCTGTAACATCCCAAAATTATTGAACAATGATTATCAATTCCAATCACCAAAACTAGGGTTAATAAAAACTTTTGTTAATTAAATTTAATATGAATGCATGTGTGAATGTGATGATTGTATGAATGTATGAATGGACTTGTGGGATTGATCTAAATAGCAAGGAATGGTTTAAAGATGAAAACAACATCGTCTAAAACTTTTCCAAGCAAAAACAAATCAAGAGAAAATAAAAAACAAATCACATGGTCATTTTTGCCAATCTTGCTCAGTAGACCACTTTGGGTGTTTCTAGTCCATGATTTTAAACAGAAACATTTCCATTTCTTTTCACCCCTTGCTAGACCAAGTAAAAGTGAATCAAATCCCACCTTTCAAACTTACAGAAACAATTTGCAACTTAATTCAAATGACAATTCAAAATTGAATCTATATCATATGTGAAGATCACAATTTCTCAAAACCTAACCAAACCAATTCCCCTTGACCTTTCCAACTAATCAGAGACTCCCTAGTATGTAACTATCACACCCACCAAGTTTGAATCAAAAATTCAAATTTGAATCTCTTTCGGCCATTTCATCAAACACCTTGCAATCACCAAACAAACAAACATTAAACACTATTGTGAGCAGTGATCAGTGCCTAACTTGTTCCCTATCTAGCTCACACTACACCCTTAGTAGATCATCTAGCTCAATTAACCCCTCTAGCTCACTTTAAAACCGACCATGCCATCAATGGCAAGCATCCCGAGAGCACCATTGCCACCCCAATGTCGCCAGCCAGCTAGGAGCCTCACTAACCTCGCCAACCTTGTCTGGGACACTCTCCACCGTCCATCGCCACCCCGTTTCCAAGCCTCGAGAACTGCTAGCCCCTAGACCACATAGCCCGAGCGTGCCCAGCCTCTCTGCGAGCGAGCCGAGAGCTCGCCAGCATGCCGCCCGCGACACACACCCACAGACCGCGCATCGCCCTCGCCGCGTGAAAGTAGGATCACCATCACCCCAGGAGACCGCCATACATCCTCGTTCGCCGCTGCTCGGTCCGTAGCCGCGGGGTGCCATTAAAATTGCCGTCGGACCCGCCCAGAGCGCCGCGATGTTTCGATCGTCTCGCACCGCCCCACGCCTTGCCATCAAGCCGTTGATCTTCGCCATGAGGCAATGCACCGTCCCCTACCCTTTCCCATGCCAGTAGCTCGTTGTGACGACAACACCAATGAGCTCCGCCCGCACCCTTCGGTCCCCTTTTGGCACTATAAATAGAGGCCACCCCCGCTCAATCTCTTCACACCATCTCACTCCCCTCTCTCTCAGAAGCACCCCACCTCACTCCCGGAGCAAGGCGAGAAGCACATTGCTAGAATTTGGCCGGAGTCTGCCGCGGAGGAGGAAGAAAAGGGCTGTTGATTGGAGCCACCCAGGAGAAGCTGCCGATACCAGGAGGATCGCCGTCATCGAATTCGTCGTTCGCCCCATCGCCGACCCTCGTCTGAGCCCTGGTGAGCCTCCCACGACCCCCATTGTCTGCGCTAGGGTTCTGTCTCGTCGGCGTTGCCCGACGTGGACGATGAACCACAACCGTTGGATTAGAGTTAGATCGTGCGGTCCACATCCCCCCATACCGCTTCACACCCCCTGTCTCGCTGACTGGTGGGGTCGTTCACTTAAACCCACCCGCGCGACCTAGTAATTCAAATTTAGGTTTATTCCTTTAGTTTTAAACTCAGTTCTGTACCTAGATTCAAAAATCATCCCATCTTGATTCACTGAACCAAAATGCATGAAACAATTTTTTTAGAAAGGTACTGGAATCCTTAATCCAAGCCCGTTGGATTCAAGCCATTTGGATTTGTAGATCACCTATAGTAAAAATAACAAGGCAAAAGTTTTTCTACATTCAAACATTTTTCAAAATTCAACCACAAAAGCTTTTGAGTTGATTCCAACTCTCAAACATCAAGTTTAACTAGACCTTTATGAATATATAAAAATATATAGGTTTACTTGCAGAAATAATGGTCAAGTAATAAAAGAATGCCTCATAGGCATTTCTAGTCACTTTAATTAATTAAAATAAAAAGGTTAAACCTTATTAAATTGTGACACCACTTTAAACCATATTCCCATGTACTGAAATATGTGGTGATGACATGTGTCAACATGATCCCATGTTTTAGTTGGAGAATATTAAATCTTACGTAGTTTTTCAATGAGTAGAAATTACTTTTCTAAAATAAAGGAAGTAAAACTATTGCCTTAATCTTTGTGATGTTTGTGATGATGCTAGATCATCTAGTGAAAACCTTGGTGTGATAACTAGAAATAGTTAAGTATTGTTTGATGATTGTGTACCTCGTATTTATTTATAGACGCTAGTACCGACCAAGGATACGAGGAGGAAGGAGGATACTACGAGGAAGAAGCCGAGGAGAACTTCAACCACTGCTCTACACAAGGTAAGCTATTAACTGAGCAAGCTACTATCTAAGCAAGTTAACACTTGCAACTTAGCAAGATAATACTTGCAAGCTTATCCCACTTGATACCCAATCCTAGTTTTATTTCCAAGCTTAGTTATTTTATTTCTTTATCAAATCTTTTATTTGAGTTCACTTAGTGACTCGTAGATATTAGAAAGACATTGAAGGTAGCATAAAGAGCATAAAACTTGACCTAAGTTAGATAATATTGATGTCATCCTGAGGCATGAGATTGAACTTAGATAAGATACACTTGTTTACCACCCCTCATTAGTGTTTATCCCCTACTTGTAGATGCTAGTGCTAAGCATAAAACTTGATCAAATTTAGATGGGAATACTTGGTGAAAATGGTTATGAAAACCTTAGAATGATGAGTCATTCTACTGAAATGTTTTGACATGTGTTTCCGAACACCAGATGATTTTGATGATGAAAATGTTAAGGCATGAGCCTTAGCCCTTTATAAAAATGATGGTTGTCTGGATGCGATACCATTCCAATTTTACCGTACAACCACAATACCCGAAATTTGGGTAGGGCTTGACTTGAAATTTATATACCTTCGTATGGGTTCCCTTGCGGCCAAGGTTTGAGCTGAGGCTACCTTGTGAAGATTGTCCACCTGTGCAGTTTTCAAGATGACAGTTGGTCATGGTTGGGAGGCCAAACTCACAGGAGAGGTGCCTATACTAGGGCGTTGTAACATCCCAAAAATATTGATCATGCTTATCAAATTCTAATCGCTAAAATTAGAGTTAACAAAAACTTTGATTAAATAAAAACCAAATGAATGCATGTGTGTATGTGATGATTGAATGAATGCATGAATGGACTTGTGTGATTAACCTAAATAGCAAGGAATGGTTTAAAGATGAAAATAACATCATCTAAAACATTTCCAAGCAGAAACAAATCAAGAGAAAATGAAAAACAAAACAAATAAGGCAAATGGTCATTTTTGCAAATCTTGCTCACTAGGTCACTTTGAGTGTTTCTAGTCCAAGATTTCAAACAGAAACTTTTCCAATTCTTTTCACCCCTTGCAAGACCAAGTAAAAGTGAATCAAAGACCACCTTTCAAACTTACAGAAACATTTGGAAACCCCATCCAAATCACAATTCAAAATTGAATCTTTAACATATGTGAAGATCACACCTTTTCAAAACCCAACCAAACCAGTGCCCCTTGACGAATCCAACTAACCCAATAGTCCCTAGTATGTGCCTAGAAAACCCACCAAGTTTGAATCCAAAATTTGAATTTGAATTTCTTTTGGCCATTTCATCAAACACCTTATGATCAACACACTACAAAACATTAAACACTATTTGCACACACTGAATTTGGCCAACCTTGTTCCCTTTCTGGTTGCAACAAGCTCTTAGTAAACCATCTAGCCTCTTTAACAATCCTTAGCACCATTGTGAGCAAGCCTAGCCATCAATGGTGACCATGCCGAGAGCAAACTTGCCACCCCCATGTCGCCAGCGAGCTAGAGGAAGCACTAGCCTCGCCAACCTTGTCTGAAGCACTGACACCGTCCACCGCCACCCTCTGTCCCAGCCCCGAGCATTGCCAGCCCCTGGACCACATGGCAAGCTCATGCCAAGCTTCTCTGCGTGCGAGCCGAGAGAGCGCCAGTGCGTCACACGCGACACCAGCCCACAGACCGCGCACCGCCCTCGCCGCTTGCATACGTGATCGCCAGCACCCCAACACCCTGCTAGACAACCCCGTTCGCCGCCGCGCGGACCATGCACGTTGTGCACCGTTAAAATCACCGTCAGACCCGCCCAGAGCGCCGCGACGTTCCGACCATTCAGCACCGCCCCACGCCGCGTGACCATGCCATTGAGCTTCGCCAGGGAGCACAACACCGTCCCCTACCTTTGCCCTTGCCATTAGCACGCTGTGCCAACGACACTGATGAGCTCTACCCGCGCAATTCGGTCCCTTTCAGCCACTATAAATAGAGGCCAACCCCGTTCGATTTGAGCACACCATCTCACTCCCCACCTCTCACTGATCACACACACTCACCCTAGGAACAAGGCGAGCACTAGGTGGCCGGAATTTCACCGGAGTTCGCCGCTGCAGAGGAGGAGAGGCGCCGTCGATTGGAGCCACCCCGGGAGGAGCCACCGATACCAGGAGGATTGCCGTCGTCGACTTCGTCATTCGCCCCCATTGCCGACCATCACCGGAGCCCCGATGAGCCCCCACTAACCCCCACTAGCCACGCTAGGGTTCTGTCTCGCCGGCGCTGCACGACATGGACGATGAACCGTAGCCGTTGGATTAGAGTTAGATCGTGTGGCCCTAATCGCCCCGTACCGCTTCGCCACTCGATGTCTCACTGACGAGTGGGATTGCTCACTTAACCAGCCCCTGCGCGCGCTGTGAGTAGTGGGCCGGCCTAGTTAAACCTCCCACGCGACCCAACAATTCAAACTTAGGTTTATTCTTTTAATGTCAAACTCAGTTCTGTATCAAGATTCAAAAATCAACCCAGCTCGATTCACTAAACCAAAATGCATGAAACTAATTTTGTTAAAATGATACTGGAGTGCTTAATCCAAGCCCATTGGATTCAAACCATTTAGAATTGTAGACCACCCATGGTAAAAATAACAAGGCAGAAGCTTTTCTGCATTCAATCATTTTTCAAAATTCAACCATATAAGCTTTTGAGTTGATTCCAACTATCAAAAATCACATTTAACCATACCTTTCAGAATATATAAAAATATATAGGGTTACTTGTAGAAATAATGATCAAGTAATAAAAGAATGCCTCATAGGCATTTCTAGTCATTTTATTTAATTAAAATAAAGGTTAAACCTTATTAAATTGTGACACCACTTTAAATCACATTTCCATGTACTGAAATATGTGGTGATGACATGTGTCAACATGATCCCATGTTTGAGTTGGAGAATATTAAATCTTAAGTAGTTTTTCAATGAGTAGAAATTACTTTTTTAAAATGAAATAAATAAGACACGTGCCTTACTCTTTGTGATGATAGTGATGATGCTAGATCATCTAGTGTGAACCTTTGTCTGATAAATAGAAATAGTTAAGTATTGTGTGGTGATTGTGTACCTCGTATTTATTTATAGACGCTACTACCGACCAAGGATACGAGGAGGAAGGAGGATACTACGAGGAAGAAGCCGAGGAGAACTTCAACCACTGCTCTGCACAAGGCAAGCTATTAACTGAGCAAGCTAACACTTTGTAACACCCTCAGAATCGGCCCTATGCAAGTTTTAGCGAAACCCGCCAAACCCGCATAGAAACGATTCAAAGGTGCCCACCAGGCACTTTCGTGCGGGTGGAAAACGAAGTAATAACATTACAAAACAGTCCTCGATGGGACCCACAGAACAGATGTGTATATCAGCGACTCAATGAGTCAAGAATACAGATATAATATACAAAGATCCAAATCACCTCGAAAACGATAGAGCGTCCCGCTACGGACAAGAAGCAAATGGGGCTAAGAGCCCTGAAGAATAACCAATGGCGTCCATAACCCTGCCCAGGCCAAGCCGGAAGGGTAACCCTGCTAACGACGCCGATCTCAGAACCTGCTTAAACAAAAGGGGTGCCGACAAAGGGCAAAGGAAAAAGAGGAGCGTCAGTACTGAGGCCAGTACACGGCGAGGCTAGAATTCGGCGGTCCTCGCCTACATAGGTATGGTGGACTGAAGCGGCAGCGGCGCAGCATGCACTAAACAACCTATAGAGACTCGATATAACTGGCGGCTATCAGAGAGGGGTAAGAAAAGACCTATCCGGAACCAGACTGATACTAACACCAAACAATCCCATCCTGGTATTCCCCCCCTCGAGTCCAAACGAGGAAGTCAGCCGAGGAACTCACACCGTTGGCAGTTTTATTTATTCGGTTATCGTTGCAGCAATTACTAGTCAGGTGTAGATAATCATCCTGATAAAATAAGCAGTGGGCCGTTTTAGTTAATCATTCCGTTGTAGTTGCAGCACTTACTAATCAGATACAATTAGCATGAGATAACCCCAAAACCCAGCAGTTGTTGGTACTTTTACTTAGCCATTCCGTTGTAGTGAAGCTGATTACTAGTCATATCGGGTACAAGTCAATTTATAACAAATAAACTTTAGTTATAGTTGTCTATGATCAAGCACTGTGCTCCAAGTCGTCTATAACCGCGGACACGGCTTCTCGAAAAGATTTAACCCTGCAGGGGTGCACCAAAGTATCCACAAGCACTTCGACCCTTTTTGCCAGATCAGTTAACATACACCCATCGGTATGTCGGCGGGGCCTAAGTCATGACGTTCCCAGACCCAAAGCAAGCACGGGGGGCCACCCCACTAAGTCTACCCGCAACGAAGTCGGCCGGTCTCCGAGACGGACTCAGGGTTTGCGTCAGTGGCTGTAAACGACAGCGAATCCCAAAACTGGGACTGTCGATACCGCGAAAACACTCCGCTTCCTAAACGGTACAGCGTGCTCCTCACACAATCGTAAATAAAGCAGTAAAACATGGCATAAGTACAGGATAGTAAATAAAACCTCAAACTAGTTTGTGGCCCCCAGTACAATACTTTGAAATCAGGTAATAATCAATGGGGGGCCCATATCTCCCCACCTGTGGTTAACATACACCCATCGGTATGTCGGCGGGGCCTAAGTCATGACGTTCCCAGACCCAAAGCAAGCACGGGGGGTCACCCCACTAAGTCTACCCGCAACGAAGTCGGCCGGTCTCCGAGACGGACTCAGGGTTTGCGTCAGTGGCTGTAAACGACAGCGAATCCCAAAACTGGGACTGTCGATACCGCGAAAACACTCCGCTTCCTAAACGGTACAGCGTGCTCCTCACACAATCGTAAATAAAGCAGTAAAACATGGCATAAGTACAGGATAGTAAATAAAACCTCAAACTAGTTTGTGGCCCCCAGTATAATACTTTGAAATCAGGTAATAATCAATGGGGGGCCCATATCTCCCCACCTGTGGTTAGCGCGCTCGATCTCGGAACAGGTGTCAAGAACTCGGGGTCCTACGGGACACAAGTGGGCGGTCGGAAACCAAATGTTATCTATCACCCACCGATGCCTCTGCTTACTTACTTCAATTTTAGTTGTTAAACAGTAATTACGTGAACGAAAAGTAAAGCCATGATCATCTCCAACAACACACATGCGGCATTACTCCAACAACTGTGGCACTTGACAACACGCAACAGCACTTGAGCGAGCGACTACGACGCGCAAGTCCAACTATCTACCAAACAACAGGTAATAGGATGTGTCCAAGGCAATATGAGGCTGCTAGGGATATCACGGGTACGAAACTAGAGCATCGCAACACAGATAGCAAAAGATCAACAGGCGGGAATAAATACTAGAAAAGTAAGATAGGTAGAAAGGGGGAGATGCTCGCCTGAAAACGTTGCCGAAGGTTCAACCCAAGATCGGGGCGAAGCTCACATCAACTCAACGGCCTTATCCGCGAAGAAGCAAAACACTAGAACAAACACCGGATGCAATATTTAATACAACGGCAAAAGATCGGGCATGATGCATGTATGATGTATGGCATGGCAAGGTGCGATGCAATTAGGTCATATTAAGCGGAACCGGGGTCCCGACATTTATTTAGGTGGTTCAAGTTATTTATCTACCCCGCAAATTAAATGTTGAATTAGCAAGACCAAACATGGCTTTGGTTCGCTACACCAATTTAAATGAGGCCAATATAAGACTAGATTTGCCCGCATATGGGCCCCATATTTAATTATGCAGAGAATCGGCATAAGGCCCCCAAACCACACAAATATGCATGCAAGTATGACAATTAATATGCGACAAGTTGTATTATATTATAAAATAGGGTTCCGGGAAGGGGTTCACACTTTAGGGTTCGACGATCTTGGGGTTCCGGGATTCGGGGTTGGTCTCAGGGTTCGGATCTGGGGTTCGGCCTCGGCGGGTTCGTTCTCTGATAACGGAGGTAGATCTTGGCGCATTCGGGTAGCAGGACTTGGTTGGCGTCGGGGCGCATCGGACTCGCCCTGGTCGGTGTCGATCTTGTCGTCGCGAAGATCTTGTCGTGTCCCCGTATCGGGTCGGTCTTGGCGTCTGGGGTGAAGCACTCGGCGTCCTCGAGGGAGTACTTGTCGCACATGTGGTCTTCGGGTTCTATGACGATGACCTTGTCGTTTCGATGTCGGGGTCTCGAAATCCGTGAAGAGAGCCTTGTCGCCCTTGGGTGAAGAACATGTCATCCCGTGGTTCCGTGTCGAAGTGCTCGATGATCCATGACGGAGGTCTCCGGGTTCGGCTTCGAGTCCATGAAAGAGATCTTGGGGTTTCGGGGGTTCGACGACCTTGGGTACCATCTTGTTCACCGGTGGCGAGCTTGGGACCTGCGTCAGGGCCTTCGCTTTCCACCTAGCACATTCTTCTAATCCAACAACATCGAGCCGATCTTGTCGACAAGGGGAACTTGACGCCTTATCCTTGCCCTCCATGTTCGATTGTTTCTCCTGGTATAGAGAGCCACCGAGGAGAACGGAGGCGGTGCCTGGCATCCACGCGAGGACGCCGAGCTCCGCTGCGGGGAGGGGCCAATGGGCTCCAGGGCGGCGAGGGTGGTCGCTGGCGTCAGCCTGGCTGCAGACGACGGGGGCTTGGCGCGAGACGGACAGACGGGCCAGAGGCGCTGACGGCGAGGTCGGCCGGCGTCGACACGCCGCGGCAAGGAGGCGGGCCGAGGTGGTCGCGGACGGCCGCTCGGGGAAGCTTCTGCGGGGACGGAGGCGAGCCGGGGCGTCGTGGGTTGGGGCGGGGCGACGAGTGCGGACGACCGCTCGGCCGGAGGGCGCGCGCAGAACGCCGGAGACGGCGAAGGGCGCTGGCGGCGGACGGGGCCCGCGCGGAGAGGCTCGAGGCGGAGAAGGCGACGAGCGCGGCTCGACGGAGGCGGGGCCGACGAGGGCCGGCGCGCGGGAGGACGAGGGAGGGTGCGGGAGGAAGGAGAGAGGAGGGAGCAGGCGGGGTCGTGTGGGCCAGAGAGGTGGGGCGCGGGACAGGGGAGAGGCCAGGCGGGTAGGGGCTGCTGCGGGCCTGCGGTGGGACCCAGGGGCGGTGGGGTCCGGGTGCAGAGAGAGAGGGTGAGGGAGTGGCTGTGTGAGAGAGGGAGAGGGGTGAGGATGAGGTGGCAGCCAGGGATAGGCTAGGGGAAGGGAGGTGATGAGGTGGCGACCGGCTACTGGTTGGGGTGATGTGGAGGGTTTGGGGTAGACTAGGACTAGGTAAGAAAAGATTTCTGGGTGGCTGATTGATGAGGTGGCAGCGTGGGTAGGAGTTTGGGGGAGGGGTGAGGTGGCACACTTCGGTTGGTGGGTAGGATAGATTTGGGTGGGGATAGGATTTAGAGGGGCTGGTTTAGATGGACCGTTTAATACCGGGGTGGTCGACTGGGTCGATTCGGCCCGTTCGACTGCCCCACAAAAATAATTACATAATTTTATTTGTTTCAAACCGACTTTTGCAAACCGATAGCAAACAAAACAAAATAATCCGGTGACCCGGGTTTTGTGTTTGAACAAAGACGGGGCGTTTTAGAAAACAAAAATAGGTTTTCTGCAAATAGTTTTACGCAAGCAAATGCAAGATGATGACGATGCTCAAATGCAATGTGGCATGATGACATGAGCATGCGGTCATGATGATGCAATGCACAAAAACAACGCGATTTTCTAGTAGTGGTTTTTGCGGGATGCCACACACTTGCAACTTAGCAAGCTACTACTTGCATTGTTACATATGCAAGCCAATACTTGCAAGCTACTCATTAAGCAAGCTACCACTTGCAAGCTCTACTTGCTAGCTTATACCCATTTGATGATACCCAATCCTAGTTTTATTTGCAAGCTTAGTTACTTTATTTCTTTATCAATGCTTTCTCTTATAGTTTACTTAGTAACTCGTAGATAATAGAAGGGTATTGGAAGGTAGCATAAAGAGCATAAAACTTGGCCTAAGTTAGATAATCTTGATTTCACCTTGAGGCATGAGATTGAACTTAGAAAAGATACACTTGTTTACCACCCCTCATTAGTATTTACCCCCACTTGTAGATGCTAGTGCTAAGCATAAAACTTGATCAACTTTAAATGGGAACACTTGATGAAAATGTTTATGAAAACCTTAGAATGATGAGTCATTCTACTGAAATGTTTTGACATGTGTTCTCCGACACCAGATGATTTTGATGATGAAAATGATAAGGCATGAGCCTAGCCCTTTATAAAACTGGTGGTTGTCTGGATACGATACCATTCCAATTTTACCGTACAACCACAATACCCGAAATTTGGGTAGGGATTGACTGCAAATTTATATACCTTAGTATGAGTTCCCTTGCGGACAAGGTTTGAGCTGAGGCTACCTTGTGAAGATTGTCCACCTGTGCAGTACCCAAGATGACAGTTGGTCATGGTTGGGAGGCCAAACTCACATGAGAGGTGCTTATACTAGGGAGTGTAATGGAAAGGTTAGGATTGATTATTCGCATACTGAGTATGGTGAATTCAGGATTTGTTCCTGACGGATGAATCGAATGTTATGGTGAAAGTGTACAATCTCTATAGAGTGTCAAACTATTTGAATATCCGCATCCGTGGTTATGGACAGTTGGAGTGGCCATACTGTTCCGTCGTCAGATGTTTTCAAAATGACTTATGAAATGATTTATGACTTTGACTTGACCACAACAGAGTTGTGACATGAAATTCAAGTTCCCACTTAGGTGTTATAAAATTTTCAACTAGCTTTCTTTGCTTCGGAACTTAGTAGAGGTAAATATGCCTTTTTGCAAAACAACCCTAGAGCTTAGTATATCCTATTCAAAACCACTTCACTTGTTAGTATTAGTTTGCGAGTACTTAAAGAGTACTCATGGCTTTGTCCCTGGCTATTCCCGTGGCCAGACTATGAAGAGGAGTATCAGGAAGATGGAAAACATGATGGTTACGACAACTAGGATCATCTCCCATCGTCAGCATTGCCTGTGACCATGAAGATGGAGCTTCGCCCACGCTATTGTTATCTTTACGTTATTCCGCTGCTTGAATTGTATTAAGACTGGATCATGAGATCCTTATTTTTGTAAGACCTTATGTATGGTTTGTAATGGATGATGTACTGTGATATCCAATTTGTTATGTCTCGCAAAAATGGTAATCCTGGGATTGCGATGTATGGCATAACAGGCATCTGGGATTAAAAATCCGGGTGTTGACAAGTTGGTATCAGAGCCATCTTGACCATAGGAGACCCTAGTTTAGAATGGACACTTGAATCAAAAACTTAGTTTCAAAACCAAGGAAGTGAGTATTTACGAAAACTTATTCTCATTCTTATCACTTAGACTCTTTCATGAAAATTCATGTTCCTCAAAAAAATTCTTGCAAACTTACATAAAAATTGACACACTTGATCACTCTACTAACTTACTCATCCTATATTCTTATAGATGGACGTGAAGTACAACAAGTTTTATCAGTTGGGGAATGGAGGAGACCTCATATTTGGGCATGACTTGGACCAGCTGGCAGAAATGCTGGAGCGTCTGCACCCCGAGTTCTTCGGAGCTCAGCTCAATGATCAAGAAGGAGAGGATTTGCAGTGGTTAGTTGTTGCAAGTCTCAGAGGAAAGATTGATCCCCCCACCGCAGAGGGAATTCAGTTCACCTTGAGAGAGAACAACTGGCTCGATGGACTTGCCAGGGCCATGGAGGAAGCTCTTGCCCATCTGTGTGGGCAGAGTATCAATCAGATCAAGGGTACCCGCTTTGAGTTCTACCCAAGGTGTGATGCTACGGGACAGCCACTGGAGGCCCCATACCACCACGAGCTGAAGACTCAATTGGACCACCTCAGTTTCATGATGTATGACCGTCAGAAGGAGTTAGACAATGTCCGCTCCTACGCCAACCACAAATACGCCATCGCCGCCAAGAAGGATCAGACCATTTCCATGCTCGTGAAGGATCGCCAGTCTCGTTGCCGTCAGCTCGACAAGAAGGAGCGCATCATTGCTCGTCTTCGCCACCGGATCACGAGTTTGGAGGAGACCATCCACGAGAGAGATATGCAGTTGGAGGAGAGGGAGAATGAAGGGGAAGACCTTCGTGGAGACCCCTACTCCTATCTCAGCGATGATGATGACTTTCTAGAGGATCAGGCCATGGACTTCTTCACTGATGAGGATGACTTCGCTTTCATCAATGATGATGACAAGGATGATGAGGACACTGACTCTGAGGAGTAGTAGCACTTGAGCACTAGCGTTAGTGAGTTGTATTCGGTTCCACTGTATCGTAGTTTCACAGAATGGTTCTTAAAACCATCTGTTTTCCTTAGTTGTGGTGTGTGTTTGCATCGTGTGCTATGAATGAAAAGCAAGTTGCTAGAAAAAACTTAGTCAAAATTTGAAAACTTTATCAAAAACAAAACCCCGAACCTTAGAAATTTCCCTCTTTTCTCATGATCTATCTCAATCTTCAGATGCCTCGCGAGGAAGCAGTTCATCCCCGGACCTGATGTTACAGATCTTGCAAATGTTGGTTTCTAACCGCGAAGCTGACAGAGCCGAACGTCAAGCCAACTTAGCCACCCTTCAACACATCACTCAGATGGCCAACAACAATCAAGGCCATGGACATTAGGACAACCATGGATCTAATCTCAAGAATTTCTAGAACACCAATCCACCCGTTTTCACTATGTCTGAAGAGCCCCTAGATGCAGATGATTGGTTGCAAACTATGGAGAACAATCTGGAAGTTGCAGGAGTGGAAGCTAACGAGAAAGTTCTGTTCGCCACCCACTATCTGGCCGGAGATGCAAGAGCATGGTGGAACAGCGTTCGTGCCATGACTGCAGGACAGATGCTGACTTGGGAAGAGTTCAAAGTCAAGTTCAGCAGAACCCATGTGCCACTGGGTTTGATCAATAGGATGAGAGATGAATTCAGGGAACTGAAGCAAGGAAGGATGACCGTAGTGGAATACCGTGACAAATTCTTGTCATCGGCTAGGTATGCCCGAGATGAGATAGACACCAAAGCCAAGAAGATAGAGAGATTCCTGAATGGTCTGCACGATGAGATGCAGACAGTGTTAGTCAATATCCCCTTTGCTGATATTGAAGCCTTGGTTGACTCTGCCATTCAGATGGAAGGAAAGATCAACCAAGCTAATGAGAACCGCAAGCGTCGCATGATGCATCAACCAGGAACCCACCATACACCAAAGTATCGCCCCAACCCATCTCCAGGATTTGCCCCAAGAAACAACAGACCTCCGATGAACCATCCGACCTATCCCAACCGTGGAAACCTGAGGCGCGGAGGAAACCACAACACCCTGGCAACCCCATCAATTTCAACCGTGCTCCGCCTAAGTTCAACAACAACAATGTCACCACCAACACCAACACTGCCCCAAGGACTGGAAGCAATGCTGTGCCTGTGGCAGCAAAGGACAAGTCTCAGGTCACTTGTTATGAATGTGGAACCAAAGGTCACTATTCCAATGAGTGCCCCAAGAAGATCGCCGCAGTCCCCAATGCAAATTCCCTAGCTCAGCAGCATCATCGTGTTCAGCCTAGAAGAAGGTTTGCCCCAGGGAATTCACTCAACCGCAACGGCCGTCTCTTTCTCATGCATGCTGAAGAAGCCCAAGAAGCGCCAGACGTCGTGCTGGTTATGTTTTTTGTTAACTCAGTACTTGCAAGAGTGTTGTTTGATTCTGTAGCATCACACTCATTTGTTACTGAAGAATTTGCATGCACTAGTAATATTCAACCCACCAAATTGAAGCATGTTATGATTGTTAAAATACCTGGTTCAACCACCAAAGCTAGACGGATTTGCAAAGCCGTCCCTATTCGAATCCATGGCATAGATTTTTACGCTAATCTAATAGTACTCGGAACTAAAGGTTTGGAAGTAGTACTAGGAATGGATTGGATGACCAAACATAAAGGATTAATTGACTGTGCCAAGAAAGCCATAACAATGACCAGTACAACTGGCATATTAGTAGAGCATGTATCGGAAACCTTGCCCTGTCAATTCAAATGCAACAAGAGTATAGCCCAACCAACCATTGACCAAGTTTGGATAGTCTGTGAATACCCCGATGTATTTCCAGATGTTTTGCCTGGTATGCCCCCAGATCGGGATATCGAGTTTATCATTGAACTAGTCCCTGGAACCGGACCCATAGCCTAGAGACCATATAGTATGAACCCATCCGAACTAGTGGAGCTGAAGAAGCAACTGGATGCTATGCTGGAAATTGGATTGATTCAACCAAGTGCGTCGCCATGGAGATCACCTGTTTTATTTGTGGATAAGAAAGATGTAGGTAACTATTTGTGTATGGATTATCGGAAGTTAAATGATGCTACCATCAAGAACAAGTACCCATTGCCAAAGATAGAAGATCTGTTTGACCAGTTGACTGGTGCCAAAGTGTTTTCTAAGATTAATCTTAGAACTGGTTATCACCAACTCAAGATTCGTGCAGAGGATATTCCAAAGACTGCCTTTACCACCAGATATGGATTGTACGAGTATACTGTCATGTATTTTGGATTAACCAATGCCCCCGCTTATTTCATGAACCTCATGAATAATATTTTTATGGACTTCCTGGATAAGTTTGTCGTTGTTTTCATTGATGACATTATGATTTATTCCAAATCAGAAGAAGAACATGAGCTACACCTAAGAACCATCCTTGGAACTCTTAGGGAGCATCAGTTGTATGCCAAGTTTAGCAAATGTGAATTCTGGTTACAGGTGGTAGGATTCCTTGGACACATTGTATGAGCCGGAGGAATTGCCGTTGACCCTGCAAAGGTGAAGGATGTGGAAGATTGGCAAGCCCCAACCACCCAAACCCAAGTTCGTGCATTTCTCGGATTAGCGGGATACTACCGCAAGTTTGTAGAAGGATTCTCGAGTATCGCGAGACCCATGACCCAATTGCTGAAGAAGGACAAGAAGTTTGAATGGACAAACAAATGTGAAGCGAGTTTTCAGGAACTCAAGAGGAGATTGATTTCAGCCCCCATCTTGATCATGCCGGATATGACGAAGCCCTTCGATGTGCATTGTGACGCATCCAAGATCGGTCTCGGATGTGTGCTGATGCAAGTGGGCAAAGTAATATCTTATCTATCCCGACAATTGAAGCAGCATGAGCAGAATTATCCAACCCATGACCTTGAACTAGCAGTCGTAGTTCTAGCCCTAAAGACATGGACACATTACCTTATGGGTAATCGTTGTGAGATTTATTTGGATCACAAGAGCCTAAAGTATATATTCACTCAGAAGGAGCTGAATATGAGGCAGAGAAGATGGATCGAGCTAATCAAGGACTATGATCTGGACATTCACTATCACCCCGGTAAAGCCAATGTGGTAACAGATGCCCTTAGCAGATTGCCGTGCCGCTTGAACTCCATGATTCTAATGGAGCAACCAAGTTAGCACAAGGAGATGGAAGATTTTAGAATGGAATTTTTCACATACCAAGATTTTCCAAATCTTGTAATGTGAAAAATAAATAAAATAAAATAAATTATTGTTGAATTTTAGGGTGAAAAAAACTTTGTTTCTAAATGGAAACTTAAAATCCCATCTTGAACAAACTTTAATTAAAGTTTGAATTCAACAAAATCCAAATCAAGGGAAATGCATTCCTCTTAAAATGCATCTGGAAATTCAAACACTTGGAAAATAAATCCAAACCCAGAAACCCTAATGGAATAAAAATCATTTCCAAGTTATCTCCAAGCCTATGGATTTGATCCATATAAAATCTGTCAACAAACATTTTCAAATGATCAAGAAAGACAAATAGAAATATTAAAATAAAGAATATTTGAAAGACCAAATAAATCTTGGCCTAATCCATTAAGCAAATGGAATGAATTATAATCCAAATCCAAATAAAATAAAAGGATAAAGAATTTCCAAAATAAAATAAAATGGCAATAACCATTCTACCCATATTTTAATAAAAACAAATCTCTAATGAGAATAGTTATTTAATTCATGAGAAAATGGTATTTTAGAAATTACCCAAATGAAATAAAAGCTGTTTCATTCAACTTAAATAAGATTAAAGAAATCTTCCAAATAATATTTAGGGAATTAAAACTATATTTAATCCCATTTGAATTAAAACAAATACCCAATCCTAAATGATTAATAAATCATATTAAAATAGTCCAAATAATTCAAGTTGACTTATTTGACACCCTATTAAGTAATTAAAAGCTTACTGAAAAGGTTTTGAGGAAGAATGAAATTTAAATTAGGATTAAAAATATTTTAAGTCTTATATGAAGTAATGCAAAGGCCTATTTTGAATAATTAAAGACATTAAAAAGAATAAATAAATTATTCTAAAAATGATTTCAGAATGTTTTATTAATCAATATTTAAACCTACACAAAATATGGCAAAGGTTTGAATTCAAATAAGTGCTTGAATTGATTAAATGAAATCAAAACAGAAATGGAAATAGAAAAAGGAAAACAAAGCAGTATAAAAAAAGAGAACAAAGTCGAACCAGCCCAGCTAAGCCCACCTGGCCCAGTCCAGCCCAGTTCCTCTCCTCCCCGCAGAAAACGATTCGAACCAGTGAACTCACCCGCAAGATTGCTGACCGGTGGACCCCATTCCCTCTCTTTCTCTCTCGCTGCCAGACGACCCCACTGCCACCTCACCTTCTTCCTACCCGCGACGACCCCTTCTTCCTTCCCTCGTCGCCGTTTCTGGCTGTTATTCCGCGGGCTTAATTCGCCTTAACGCTGCAGCCATTACTCGATGTGATCACGCACACTTAAACGCCCACGCCCCCTCTCCATTTCCCCCCAGTCGCCTCACCCTAGCACGCCCCCAGGCTACCCAATTGCTCTCTGCACCGTCCTCTGTCCGACGACGACTCCGGCTAGTAGACACCGCCCCTTGCCCCCTCGACCACACTCACTTGCTCCCCAGTCCCTGGCGAACCTCCCTGTAGCGTTAGCTCGCCTGCGCGTGCTCTGCAGCGTCGACGACAACGACGAACAGTAGCGCCGCCGTCTGCTTTCTTCTCCGGCGACTCCTCTGGTAAGAACCTGACCGCCCCTCTCCTTCTCCTTCACGCACGCATCATCGCCATGACCTTGTGCATCTAACCGTGCTTTCCTTTTGCTCCCTCGTGACCCGTAGCGCTGCCCTCGACAACGACAGAGCGTGGCCGTCGTCAGACGCAACTCCGACGAGCGATTATCAGCAACCCTGTGCGCCCCTTCGTCAACCGCGATCAGGTTGAGCATCCCCACGTCACTGTGATCACTGTGAGCCATCTCTCTTCCCTTCTCGCTTCCTGCATCGCCAGCTCCGCACCTAGCAGAGCGTCGCTGCCGCGCGCTGCCGCTGAACGCCGCCAGTTAGTGGCAAGTCGTTGATAGCCGTTAGATGCAGATCCAAAGGACAGGATAGAAACTAGACGAAGAGGTAAGTAGCAACCTAGGCCGCATGATCTGTTTAGATCCAACGCCTCACGTTGCTGATCCGGCCGAAGCGGTACCGACGAATAGAAATACGCCGCGTGTCACAGAGTCAGATTTAAAAACAGGATTTGATCTATTTGTGATTCAATTTTGTAAAATCTATAACTTTAAATCTATACGTCCAAATTTTACAAACTTTATATCAATGGATTCAGAAAAACAAGCCCTAGCCAACCATGCCATTTGTTTAGTAAGAAGCTTCTGTTAAATTGATTTTTTTTTGCACAAACTTGTGTATGCATGTTTAGGATATAAAATTTATTCCAAAATGATTTTGAGGATAAAATCTTTGGCAAATGGTGTGTTTTGAACCTACTGACCATAGGAAACAAATTGTGGTTTCAAAAATGTATTTGGTGAAACAAAAGAATGAATCTTTGATTTAAACCATTTCTAGTCAAATAAAAATATGGTTTAATTGTTAAAAATGATTTTGGAGGAAAACCTTTGAGAAATGTTTTGGAAATAAACTCTCTGGCCCTAAACACAAGGTTATATGGTTTGAAATCATATTTTGTGAAACCTATAGAATTTTTCCTTATTAAAAGCATTTCTTCACCACATAAAATAATGACTTGATCTAAAAATGGTTTATGAAGTAAAATCTTATACAAATGATTTTGCCACTTTATAAAATGACCATTAGGTGTTTTCAAATGTTTATGAACCATTATAAACCACTTTTTCAAATAAAAAAATCCTTGACATGCTTGCATGCATTGTTTTGTTTTTATCATTTTATGTGATGTTGCTTGAATGGTAGATTGAAATATTGTTTGCTTGATTGACTTGTAGTGATTTGAAGTGAGTGAACATTGCAAAGATCAAGGAGTGAACCTATACTCTCTACCAAAAAGGCAAGTGATGCTTCATACTTTTGTCCCATTATTTTTACTAAGCATTAGTGATATTTCTAAGTAAGACTTGCATGGAATTTTGCTAAGTGTAAACTATACCATGGGAAATCCTAGTAGATGAAACCTTAGTGGAAATTTCCTAAGTTAAGATCCCTACTACTATCATGCTTAGCTTAGCTAGTAGAAAACAAGGGTGGAATATATATTCATACTATGGAAAAATTTCTAAGTCTCAGGACTTGTGTTTTGTTTAATAAAACAACTAAGTTAATGAATCACCTGGGTGGAATGGAAGGAATGGTTTGTGTTGAGTGGTTACACAAGGCCAGGGGACTGGTGAACCTTGTGTATCTCACTTGTGGATGGCCACCCAAGAACAAAGAGATTTGAGATGTCAAATGTTGAGAAGCTTCAAGTGCATCCACTTGGCATTATGGGCTCTGCCTGGATCATATAGGTTGCAATAACTTAGCCAAATGGACAGTTGGTGGTAGGGGATGATAGGTTGGAACGCGTCCATTCTGGTCTAAGGGAAGGCTTCTGAAAGATCTTGTCTTGGTGAAACCAAGTCTTGTGGGGAAAGTGCACCACCTCTGCAGAGTGTAAAATCTAAGTACTTAGCCATGTCCCTGGCAAAGGAAAATTTGAGCATCAAGAGATGGAAGCAATCAAGAATCTCAACATCCCAATTTCTAAGTTAAAAACTTGTGGATTGAACAAGGGTTTAAGGTTCACCAATTTCTATTGGTGATTCCTTGGGTGATATTTTTGTCAAGCAAAAACTTAGTGTTTTCAAATGATAAGGAAAATCTATTTTTGAGCAAAGCAAGCCTAAGCCCCACTTAGCCAAATGCATATAGATGATAGACTCCACTATACTACCATAGTATCACTTGCCAATATAATTCAAATGTATTGACCCTTGTGGCTGTAACTTGTTATGTTATAGGTTTGTTTGATACTAGTGATGTTTATTGATTTAGGATTACAAGTCTACAACCAACATGTCTGCCTGTGGCACTTTGAAGATGAAGGACCCCATGCTATTGTTATATTCTGCTGCATTGTAATGACATAGCCAAATGAGCTATGTAAGATGTAATAAATTATTTTATTCCTGGTTATAAAGTTGTATTATGACCTTTGTTTCTTGATATTACATCTTAACTGTGGATGCTAGCTATTGATCCAGGGACTAGCATTGCAATCACAGGGATCCTTTTTCCTTTATAAAGGAGGGATCTTACAGAATTGGTAAGTGAAGGATTTTTGGCTAGCATAGAACTCCAACCCACTTTGATCAGTCAGATCAAGGAGGCGCAGAAAGGAAATGCTAGTATCGACGGAATCAAACGTCGTATAGGTACATGCAAAGTACCTCGATTCACCGAAGATGAAGGAGTGTTGTGGTACAAAGGACGTCTCTGTGTACCAACAGATTCAGAGTTGAAAGAAGTTATTTTGAAGGATGCCCATGATACTCGTTATTCTATCCACCCCAGAGGAACGAAGATGTATCAGGATCTAAAGGAGAAATTTTGGTGGCATAAGATGAAGAGAGAAATCGGAAGCTATATCGCCAAGTGTGATATTTGTCAGAGAGTCAAGGCGGGACATCAGAGACCCGCAGGACTGTTGCAACCCTTACATATTCCATAATGGAAATGGGATTCAGTTGGAATGGACTTTATCACCAGATTGCCTACTTCTAGTAGAGGAAATGACTCTATTTGGGTCATAGTTGATAGATTGTCCAAAGTAGCCCATTTCTTACCAGTCAAGACCACCTACCAAAGTTCGAAGATAGCAGAGTTGTACATCGCTAGAATCGTCAGTTTGCATGGAGTCCCCAAGAACATCGTGTCGGATCGAGGAACTCATTTTACCTCAAGATTCTGGAGGAAAGTCCAAGAAGGATTAGGAACCCGACTAGATTTCAGCAGAGCGTATCACCCTTGGAATGATGGACAAACAAAGCGAGTAAATAAAATACTAGAAGATATGTTGAGAGCATGTGTGCTAGAGTATGGATCTAAATGGGAAGACTGTCTACCGTTTGCAGAATTTTCTTACAACAACAGTTATCAAGCTAGTTTGCAAATGGCCCCATTTGAATTCATGTATGGAAGGAAGTGTCGTACCCCTTTGAATTGGTCGGAAGTAGGAGAGAGTCATATTTTTGGACCCGACATCCTACGAGAAGCAGAAGAGAAAGTTCACAAGATTCGTGAGAACCTCAAGACCGCCCAGTCCAGACAGAAGAGTTATGAAGACAAGAGAAGTCGAGACCTCGCCTTTAATATCGGAGATTTTGTGTATATTAAGGTGTCTCCTTTGAAGGGAATGCAACGTTTCCAGCTCAAAGGAAATTTAGCCCCTAGATATATCGGACCCTTCAAGATTCTGAATCATCGAGGAGAAGTATCATATAAATTGGAACTGCTAAAGGAAATGTCAGCCGTGCATAATGTGTTCCATATATCTTTACTTCGCAAATGCCTTGAAGTTCCGGAGAAGACCGAAGTTTTCAAGAACATTGATCACCGGACCATAGAGATCAACGATGACCTGACATATCCCGAAGTACCCATCCGTATTTTGGAGTAAGCTTTCAGGACCACCAAAACCCGAAGCATCAAGTTCCTTAAGATTCAATGGAGCAACCACACTGAAGAGGAAGCTACCTGGGAGCGAGAAGATCACATCAGGACGGAGTTTCCCGATCTCCTTAAATCCTAGGTAATATTTTTTTCTTCTTTCTCAAATCTCGGGACGATATTTTGTTTAAGGAGGGAAGGTTTGTAACATCCCAAAAATATTGATCATGCTTATCAAATTCTAATCACTAAAATTAGGGTTAACAAAAACTATGATTAAATAAAAAACAAATGAATGCATGTGTGTATGTGATGATTGAATGATTGCATGAATGGACTTGTGTGATTAACCTAAATAGCAAGGAGTGTTTTAAAGATGAAAATAACATCATCTAAAACATTTCCAAGCAGAAACAAATTAAGAGAAAATAAAAAACAAAACAAATAAGGCAAATGGTCATTTTTGCAAATCTTGCTCACTAGGTCACTTTGAGTGTTTCTAGTCCAAGATTTCAAACAAAAACTTTTCCAATTATTTTCACCCCTTGCAAGACCAAGTAAAAGTGAATCAAAGCCCACCTTTCAAACTTACAGAAACATTTGGCAACCCCATTCAAATGACAATTCAAAATTGAATCTTTAACATATGTGAAGATCACACCTTCTCAAAAGCCAACCAAACCAGTGCCCCTTGACTAATCCAACTAACCCAATACTCCCTAGTATGTCCCTAGCAGACCCACCAAGTTTGAATCCAAAATTCAAATTTGAATTTCTTTCGGCCATTTCATCAAACACCTTGTGATCAGCAAACAACAAAACATTAAACACTATTTTCAGCAGTGAATTTGGCCAACCTTGTTCCCTCTCTGGTTGCAACAAGCTCTTAGAAGATCATCTAGCCTCTTTAACAATCCTTAGCACCACTGTGAGCAAGCCTAGCCATCAATGGTGACCTTGCCGAGATCAAACTTGCCACCCCCATGTCGCCAGGGAGCTAGAGGAAGCACTAGCCTCACCAACCTTGTCTGGAGCACTGGCCACCGTCCACCGCCACCCTCTGTCCCAGCCCCGAGCATTGCCAGCCCCTAGATCACATGGCAAGCTCATGCCAAGCTTCTCTGCGTGCGAGCGGAGAGCGCGCTAGTGCGCCGGACGCGACACCAGCCCACAGACCGCGCGTCGCCCTTGCCGCTTGCATACGTGATCGCCAACACCCCAGCACCCCGCCAGACAACCCTGTTCGCCGCCTCGCGGACCATGCATGTTGTGCGCCATTAAAATTGCCATCGGACCCGCCCAGAGCACCGCGACATTCTGACTGTTCAGCACCGCCCCATGCCACATGACCATGCCGTTGAGCTTCGCCAGGGAGCACAACACTGCCCCCTACCTTTGCCCATGCCATTAACACGCTGTTCCGACGATACCGATGAGCTCCACCCACGCCATTCGGTCCCCTTCATCCACTATAAATAGAGACCACACCCATTCGATTTGAGCACACACTCTCACTCCCCACCTTTCACTGATCACACACACTCACCCCCGGAGCAAGGCGAGCACCAGGTGGCCGGAATTTCTGTAGGGGTTCGTAGCATGGAAAACAAAAAATTTCTACCGCATACAAACAAACAAACCAAGATCTATCTACTAGATTGTAGCAACGAGTCGATGGAATAACTCACCCTCGAAGATTCCAAAGTGTTTTACGAGAGCGGATTCTCATGGGTGATGTAGTCGTACTCTTGCCGATCTCAAGATCGCGTAGACGATCCTTCCGGCGCTGCGTTCCGGCAGCGCTCCCGCATCACACGTTCGGTACTCGATGAAGACCTTCCTCTCCCTTGTTCCAGCAGGCAGCGGAGGTGGTAGCACTCTCCTCGCGATTCCGGAAGCACGACGGCGTGGTACCGGAAGTAGAGGGGAGATCTTGCAGGGCTTCGCCTTAAGCCGGAGCGAGTATGGTGGACTATGAGAGAGGCCTTGGTGATCTAGGGTTTAGACACACCAAGGAGAGGGAGCTAGGCCGGCGGCTAGGGCAAGGGGATTGCCCCAAGTCGGCGGGTAGGGTTTGCCCTAGGGCGGTGGCGGCTTCAGGAGGGCCGGCGGCTAGGGCTAGGGTTTTGGGTGGTGGAGGTGTAGTCTTGGAGGGGCAGCCCTGCCCCTCCTTATATAGGTGGGAGGGCGCGGCCAAGGGGAGGGGAGTCCCTCCCCAGCTCGGCTTCCAAGGCTGGCGGTGGAGGGAGAGGGACTTCCTCCCCAAGTAGGTTTCCTACTCTCCCTCCACCAAGCAAGCTTGTCGTTTGACTTTTCAAATTGGCGTTTGACTTTTCAAACTAGGATTTAATTTATCCCTTTATTTTGCTCAGCGATGACACCTAGTACATGATGCAACCATTCCAACTTGTTATGACACATTCATGTACCCTTCCCCTCCGTAGTGCCGGACCTTCCGGAACCTTCTAGAACATTCCCGATGAAAACACCGGAACCATTCTCCAACCCCGAAACAGGACTTTCCTTATATGAATCTTATTCTCCGGACCATTCCGGATCTCTTCGTGATATCCCGGATCCCATCCGAGACTCCGAACAACATTCAGTCTCTTACTCATCATTCCATAACTACTCAACAACATCGAATCCTTAAGTGTGTCTCCCTACGGTTCGTGAATTATGCGGACATGATCGAGACACTTCTCCGAACAATAACCAATAGAGGAATCTGGAAATTCATATGGCTCCCACATATTTCTACGATTACTTTGCGATCGAATGAACCACTTACATACGATACCAATTTCCCTTTGTCTCACGATAGTTTACTTATCAGAGGTTTTGATCGTCGGTATCTCTGCATACCTAGTTCAACCTCGTTACTGATAAGTACTCTTTTCTCGTTCCCGTTATATGTGATCCCTTGTGAGCTAGTCACATGCTTGCAAGCCAATTGGATGACATTCCATCGAGAGGGCCCAGAGTATATCTATCCGTCATATGGATGGACAAATCCCACTCTTGATCCATGTGTCTCAACCAATACTTTCTGAACACTCAATGCCACCTTTATAACCACCCAGTTACGGTGTGGTGTTTGATGTCATCAAAGCATCCTTCCGGTAATGGTGATATGCATGATCTCATGGTCGAAGGAATTAGGTTACTATGTATCAGAAAGCATATAGCAATTGAACTATTAAAATGACTTGATCTTTATGCTACGCTTATCTATAGGAGTATGTCCATCATACCATTCTCCTAATGATATGATCTTGTTGTTAATAACATCTCAATGTTCATGATAGGGAAACCACAATCATTTATTAACCAACAAGCTAGTATTATGAAGAGGCTGTACTAGGGAATTCAATTTAATTTACAAATCACACAAGTATTAATGTTTCATTGTTAATACTATTATAGCATGAATGTAAACATTTATCATAAACACAAAGTTATAATAATAACTACATTTATTATTGCCTCTAGGGCATATCTCCAACAGTCTCCCACTTGCACTAGAGTCAACTAATCTAGATCACATGGTGATATACCGAACACCCATGGCAGTTTGGTGTTGGTCATGTTTTGCCCTCGGGAGAGGTTTAGTCAACGGATCCGCCACATTCAGATCTGTGTGTACTTTGCAAATCTTTATATCACCATCTTGTACATATTCTCGAATTGCATGAAAACGTAGCTTGATGTGCTTCAGCTTCTTGTGTGACCTTGGTTCTTACGCATTGGCTATGGCGCCCATGTTATCACAGTAGATAGACATTGGGTCCAGCGCACTTGGAACCACACCGAGCTCTGTAATGAACTCCTTCATCCATACCGCTTCTTGTGAAGCCTCCGAAGCAGCTATGTATTCCAATTCAGTTGAAGATCTCGCCACAACGCTTTTCTTTGCACTCCTCCAGCTAACTGCTGCACCATTCAAAGTAAATACGTATCCAGATTGAGATTTAGAATCATTCGGATCGGTGTTCCAACTAGCATCGGTGTAACCATTAACAACTAGCTGTTCATCACCTCCATAAGAAAGAACCATATCCTTAGTTCTTCTCAAGTACTTAAGGATGTTTTTGACCGCTGTCCAATGATCCACTCCTGGATCACTTTGATATCTGCTAGTCAAACTAACAGCATATGCAATGTCGGGTCTAGTACATAGCATGGCATACATTAGAGATCCTATGGCTGAGGCATAGGGAGTTTTACTCATCCTTTCTCTATCTTCTGTCGTTGCTAGACTTTGAGTTTTAACAAGGTCGTATTGGGCAACATGGGCAAGAACCCTTTCTTGCTATCTTCCATTCCAAACCTCTTTAGAACTTTGTCCAAATATGTACTTTGTGACAATGATATTAGGCGCCTCGATCTATCTCTATAATCTTTATGCCTAATATGTAAGCTGCTTCGCCAAGATCTTTCATTGAAAAACTATTATTCAAATATTCCTTCACACTATTAAGAAGGTCTACATCATTCCCAATCAACAATATGTCATGTACATATAGTATTAAGAATGCTACATAGATCCCACTCACTTTCTTGTAAATACAAGCTTCTCCATAAGTTTGTATAAAACCAAAACTTTTGATCACCTTATCAAAATGTTGATTCCAACTTCGGGATGCTTGCTTCAATACATATATGGACCGTTGAAGTTTGCATACCTTGTTAACATCTTTAGGAGCGACAAAACCTTTGAGTTGCATCATATACAACTCTTCATCAATGTCTCCATTGAGAAACGCTGTTTTGACATCCATCTGCCATATCTCATAATCATAATATGCAGCGATTGCTAACAAAATCCTCACAGACTTTAGCTTCGCTACTGGTGAGAAGGTCTCATCGTAGTCAACTCCTTGAATTTGTTGAAACCCTTTTGCAACAATTCGAGCTTTATAGACAGTAACATTACCATCAGCATCTGTTTTCTTCTTGAAAATCCATTTGTTCTCGACAGCCTTCCGGCCATCCGGTAAATCCACCAAAGTCCATACTTGTTTTTCGTACATGGATCCAATCTCGGATTTCATGGCTTCTTGCCATTTATTGGAATCTGGGCTCATCATCGCTTCCTCATATGTCGCAGGGTCATCGGTGTGGTCCACCAACATGACACTCATAACGGGATCATACCAATCAGGAGTGGTACGAGTTCTCGTTGACCTGCGAGGCTCTGTAGCAACTACAACCGAAGTTTCATGATCATCATCATTAGCTTCCTCTATTATTGGTGCAGGCACCACAGGAACTTCTTCCGGTGCTGCGCTACTCGCAAGTTCGAGAGAAGGTTTGACAACCTCGTCGAGTTCTACTTTCCTTCCAGTCACTTCTTTCGAGAGAAATTCCTTCTCTAGAAAGGATCCATTCTTGGCAACGAAGATTTTGCCTTCGGATCTATGATAGAAGGTATACCCAATAGTTTCCTTTGGGTATCCTATGAAGACTCATTTTTCCGCTTTGGGTTCAAGCTTGTCCGGCTATAACTTTTTTACATAGGCTTCGCAACCCCAAACTTTAAGGAACGACAATTTAGGTTTCTTCCCAAACCATAATTCATACGGTGTCGTTTCAACGGATTTAGATGGTGCCCTATTTAAAGTGAATGTGGCTATTTCTAATGCATAACCCCAAAATGATAGCGGTAAATCTGTAAGTGACATCATAGAACGAACCATATCTAAGAGAGTTCGATTACGACGTTCGGACACACCATTACGCTGTGGTGTTTCCGGCGGTGTCAATTGTGAAAGTATTCCGCATTTCTTCAAATGCTCGCCAAACTCGTAACTTAGATATTCACCTCCACGATCAGAACGTAGAAATTTAATCTTCTTGTTATGTTGATTCTCCACCTCACTCTGAAATTCCTTAAACTTCTTGAAAGTTTTGGACTTATGTTTCATGAAATAGATATACCCATATATACTCAAGTCATCCGTGAAGGTAAGAACATAACAATAACCACCGCGCGATGCTACACTCATTGGACCACACACATCGGTATGTATGATTTCCAATAAGTCCATAGCTCGCTCCATCATACCAGAAAATGGAGTCTTAGTCATTTTACCCATCAGACATGCTTCGCATCTTTCAAGTGATTCGAAATCAAGTGATTCAAGAAGTCCATCGAAATGGAGTTTCTTCATACGCTTCACTCCAATGTGACCAAGACGACAGTGCCACATATAGGTCGAGTTATCGCTCGATTTCAAACGTTTAGCTTCAATGTTATTAATATGTGTATTTCATCTATCGAGATTCAATAAGAATAGACCATCTATCAAAGGTGCATGTGCGTAAAACATATTACTCATATAAATCGAACAACCATTATTCTCGGACTTAAACAACTAACCGTCTCGCAATAAACACGATCCCGATATAATGTTCATGCTTAACGCAGGCACCAAATAACAATTATTTAAGTATAAAACTAATCCCGATGGTAGATGAAGAGGTAGCGTGCCGACCGCGATCACATCAACCTTCGATCCATTTCCTACGCGCATCGTCACCTTGTTCTTCGCTAGCTTCCGTTTATTCTGCAGCACCTGTTTCGAGTTACAAGTGTGAGCAACCGAACCAGTATCAAATACCCAGGCACTACTATGAGTACTAGTGAGATACACATCAATAACATGTATATCGGATATACCTTTCTTCTTGATGTTGCCGTTCTTCAAATCCGCCAAGTACTTTGGGCAATTCCGCTTCCAGTGACCTTCTCCCTTGCGGTAAAAGCACTCAGTATCGGGCTTTGGTCCAGTCTTGGTCTTCTTCGTCGGTGCGGTAACTTTCTTACCACCCTTCTTGAAGTGTCCCTTTTGCTTAGACTTGCCTTTCTTGAATTTGGTGGTCTTATTGACCATCAACACATGGTGCTCTTTCTTGATCTCCACTTCTGCAGATTTTAACATGGAGAAGAGTTCTGGCAACTGCTTGTTCATGCTTTGCATATTGTAGTTCATCACAAAGTTCTTGTAACTTGGTGGCAGTGATTGGAGGACACGGTAAATCCCAAAAGCATTAGGAATCACTATACCCAAGCTTTGGAGTTTGTTTGCATGCCCAGACATCTTAAACACATGCTCACTGACGGAGCTGCCCTCTTCCATCTTGTAGTTAAAGAATTTTTCAGAAGCCTCATAGCTCTCAACTGCCGCGTGAGTCTCAAAAATCAATTTGAGTTCACGGACAATATCATGTGGGTCTGAATTCTCAAACCTTTTCTGAAGCTCCGATTCCAAACCATACAAGATAGCACACTGAACTGGGGAGTACTGATTCTTCCGAGCGAGGTAAACGTTCTTTACTTCATCGGTAGCATTAGCTGCAGGCGGGTCACCTAGCGGTGCATCCAGCACATAGGTCAAATTACCAACATTGAGGATAATCCTCAAATTGCGGAACCAATTCGCGAAGTTGCTTCCATTGTTTATTAACTTTTTTTTCTCTAGGAACGCATTAAAATTGATGGTAGGGGCCACCATTGATCTACAACATATTTGCAATAGTTTAGACTAAGTTTATGACAAATTGAGTTCTAATTAATAGTTAAATTAATGTAGGTGAACTCCCACTCAAAACAATATCCCTCACATTGTTTTAGTGATCACACGAACCAAATCCACCACATCAAAACCGACCATCACGAGAGTTGATGTAGCTTCAAGGGCGAACAATCGACATGTTCATCATATCTACTATATGATTCATGCTTTACCTTTCGGTGATCCGTGTTCCGATACCATGTCTGTACATGCTAGGCTCGTCAAGATCAAACCTTAGCTTCCGCATGAGCAAATCTGGCTTGCTCACGTTGTATACACTTGCAGAATCTAACACACCCGATCATCACGTGGTGCTTCGAAACAACAAGCTTTAGCAACGGTGCTTACTAAGGATGAACACTATAGAACTTGAAATTCATGTGCATGAGGGATCATCTTATAATGCTTCCGTCGTTAACTAAGCAATACAAGATGCATAAAGGATTAACATCACATGCAATTCATAATATGTGATATGATATGATATGGCCTTTCTTCTTTGTGCTTTCGATCTCCATCTTCAAGCACAAACGTGATCTCCATCATCACCAGCATTGCATCAAGCTCAATGACGCTGCTCCATGGTTGTCCTCCACCGGCTTCAACTATTACAACTACTTTGAATAGACACGCGAGTCTTAACATAAATTAAAGACAACCATATGGCTCCTGCCGGTTGCCAACTTACAATAAGGAACATTGCATACATCAAATATAATCACAATCATGGCCATATCACATCACAGCACACCCCTGCAAAATAAAGTTAGACGCCTCTAATTTCTTTGCATATTTTACGTAGTTTGGGGCTTTCAATAAGTGTCGATCTAACTTACGAACAAGAACCACAACGTTGATGGTTGAACTATCAAGTTCCTGTTGTAAATTGGATCTATACTATAATGGGAGAGACAGACACCCGCAAAGCCACTTATGCAATACAAGTTGCATGTTGAGCATGGAGCAAGTCTCATGAACGATGTCATAAGGTTAGCCCGGGCCGCTTCATCCCATCATACCGCAAGATGCAAAGTACACAAGAAGCAATTGATAATAAAAGCACCACCGCCCACAATGACCATTGTGTTCTACTCGTGCAACAGATCTACATATAGATACGGCTCTAATACCACTGTATGGGTTCGTAGCATGGAAAACAAAAAATTTCTACCGCATACAAACAAACAAGCCAAGATCTATCTACTAGATTGTATCAACGAGTCGATGGAATAACTCACCCTCGAAGATTCCAAAGTGTTTAACGAGAGCGGATTCTCGTGGGTGATGTAGTCGTACTCTTGCCGATCTCAAGATCGCGTAGACGATCCTTCCGGCACTGCGTTCCGGCAGCGCTCCCGTAGTCGGTCACACGTTCGGTACTCGATGAAGACCTTCCTCTCCCTTGTTCCAGCAGGCAGCGGAGGTGGTAGCACTCTCCTCATGATTCCGGCAGCACGACGGCGTGGTACCGGAAGTAGAGGGGAGATCTCGCAGGGCTTCGCCTTAAGCCGGAGCGAGTATGGTGGACTATGAGAGAGGCCTCGGTGATCTAGGGTTTAGACACACCAAGGAGAGGGAGCTAGGCCAGCGGCTAGGGCAAGGGTATTGCCCCAAGTCGGCGGCTAGGGTTTGCCCTAGGGCGGCGGCGGCTGCAGGAGGGCCGATGGCTAGGGCTAGGGTTTTGGGTGGTGGAGGTGTAGTCTTGGAGGGGCAGCCCTGCCCCTCCTTATATAGGTGGGAGGGCGCGACCAAGTGTAGGGGAGTCCCTCCCCAACTCGGCTTCAAAGGCCGGCGGTGGAGGGAGAGGGACTTCCTCCCCAAGTAGGGTTCCTACTCTCCCTCCACCAAGCAAACTTGCCGTTTGACTTTTCAAATTGGCGTTTAACTTTTCAAACTAGGATTTAATTTATCCCTTTATTTTGCTCAGCGATGACACCTAGTACATGATGCAGCCATTCCAACTTGTTATGACACATTCATGTACCCTTCCCCTCCGGAGTGCCGGACCTTCCAGAACCTTCTAGAACATTCCCGATGAAAACACCGGAACCATTCTCCAACCCCGAAACAAGACTTTCCTTATATGAATCTTATTCTCCAGACCATTCCGGATCTCCTCGTGATATCCCGGATCCCATCCGAGACTCCGAACAACATTAGGTCTCTTACTCATCATTCCATAACTACTCAACAACATCGAATCCTTAAGTGTGTCTCCCTACGGTTCGTGAATTATGCGGACATGATCGAGACACTTCTCCGAACAATAACCAATAGAGGAATCTGGAAATTCATATGGCTCCCACATATTTCTACGATTACTTTGCAATTGAATGAACCACTTACATATGATACCAATTTCCCTTTGTCTCACGATAGTTTACTTATCCGAGGTTTTGATCGTCGGTATCTCCGCATACCTAGTTTAACCTGGTTACTGATAAGTACTCTTTTCTCGTTCCCGTGATATGTGATCCCTTGTGAGCCAGTCACATGCTTGAAATCCAATTGGATGACATTCCACCGAGAGGGCCCAGAGTATATCTATCCGTCATATGGATGGACAAATCCCACTCTTGATCCATGTGTCTCAACCAATACTTTCTGAACACTCAATGCCACCTTTATAACCACCCAGTTACGGTGTGGTGTTTGATGTCATCAAAGCATCCTTCCGGTAATGGTGATATGCATGATCTCATGGTCGAAGGAATTAGGTTACTATGTATCAGAAAGCATATAGCAATTGAACTATTAAAATGACTTGATCTTTATGCTACGCTTATCTATAGGAGTATGTCCATCATACCATTCTCCTAATGATATGATCTTGTTGTTAATAACATCTCAATGTTCATGATAGGGAAACCACAATCATTTATTAACCAACAAGCTAGTATTATGAAGAGGCTTTACTAGGGACTTCAATTTAATTTACAAATCACACAAGTATTAATGTTTCCTTGTTAATACTATTATAGCATGAATGTAAACATTTATCATAAACACAAAGATATAATAATAACTACATTTATTATTGCCTCTAGGGCATATCTCCTACAATTTCACCATAGTTCGCCGCTGCAGAGGAGGAGAGTCGCCGTCGATTGGAGCCGCCCCAAAGGAGCCACCGGTACCTGGAGGATCACCATCGTTGACTTCATCGTTTGCCCCCATCGCTGACCATCGCCGGAGCCCCGGTGAGCCCCCACTGGCCGTGCTAGGGTTCTGTCTTGCCGGCGCTGCCCAACATGGACGATGAATCGTAGCCATTGGATTAGAGTTAGATCATGCGGCCCGAATCGCCCCGTACCGCTTCGCCACTTGCTGTCTCACTGATGAGTGGGGTCGCTCACTTAACCAGAACGCGCATGCTATGCGTAGTGGTACGGTCCAGTTAAACCTCCCGCGTGACCCAACAATTCAAACTTAGGTTTATTCTTTTAATTTCAAACTCAGTTCTATACCAAGATTCAAAAATCAACCCATCTCGATTCACTAAACCAAAATGCATGAAACTAATTTTGTTAGAAAGGTACTAGAGTGCTTAATCCAAGCCCATTAGATTCAAACCATTTAGAATTGTAGATCACCCATGGTAAAAAATAACAAGGCGGAAGCTTTTCTTCATTCAAACATTTTTCAAAATTCAACAATAAAAGCTTTTGAGTTGATTCCAACTCTCAAAAATCACATTTAACCATACTTTTCAGAATATATAAAAATATATAGGGTTACTTGCAGAAATAATGATCAAGTAATAAAAGAATGCCTCATAGGCATTTCTAGTAATTTTATTTAATTAAAATAAAAGGTTAAACCTTATTAAGTTGTTACACCACTTTAAATCATATTCCCATGTACTGAAATATGTGGTGATGACATGGTGCCAAAGTGTTTTCTAAGATTGATCTTAGAACCGGTGACAAAGTGTTTTCTAAGATTGATCTTAGAACTGGTTATCATCAACTCAAGATTCGCGCAGAGGATATTCCAAAGACTGCCTTCACCACCAGATATGGACTATACGAGTATACTGTCATGTATTTTGGATTAACCAATGCCCTCGCTTATTTCATGAACCTCATGAATAAGATTTTTATGGACTTCCTGGATAAGTTTATCGTTGTTTTCATTGATGACATTCTGATCTATTCCAAATCAGAAGAAGAACATGAGCTACACCTAAGGACCATCCTTGGAACCCTTAGGGAGCATTAGTTGTATGCCAAGTTTAGAAAATGTGAATTCTGGTTACAGGAGGTAGGATTCCTCGGACATATTGTATCAGCCAGAGGAATTGCCGTTGACCCTGCAAAGGTGAAGGATGTTGAAGATTGGCAAGCCCAACCACTCAAATCCAAGTTCCTGCATTTCTCGGATTAGCGGGATAGTACCGCAAGTTTGTAGAAGGATTCTCGAGTATCGCAAGACCTATGACCCAATTGCTGAAGAAGGACAAGAATTTTGAATGGACAAACAAATGTGAAGTGAGTTTTCAAGAACTCAAGAGGAGATTGATTTCAGCCCTAGTCTTGAACATGTCGGATATTACGAAGCCCTTTGACGTGTATTCTGACGCATCCAAGATCGGTCTCGGATGTGTGTTGATGCAAGAAGGCAAAGTTATATCTTATCTATCCAGATAACTGAGGCAACATGAACAGAACTATCCTACCCATGACCTTGAACTAGCAGCCATAGTTCTAGCCCTGAAGACATGGAGGCATTACCTGATGGGAAACCGTTGTGAGATTTATTCGGATCACAAGAGCCTGAAGTATATATTCACTCAGAAGGAGTTGAATATGAGGCAGAGAAGATGGATAGAGCTAAAACAAGGACTATGATCTGGACATTCACTATTACCCCGATAAAGCCAATGTGGTAGCAGATGCCCTTAGTAGATTGTTGTGCCGCTTGAACTCCATGATCCTGAAGGAGCAACCAAGTTTGCACAAGGAAATGGAATATAGTAGAATGGAATTAGTAAGTGAAGTATGTTTGTCTAGCATAGAACTTCAACCCACTTTGATCAGTCAGATCAAGGAGGCACAAAAAGAAAATGCTAGTATCGACGGAATCAAACGTCGCAGCGGTACAGGCAAGGTACGCGGATTCACCGAGGATGAAGAAGGAGTTATGTGGTACAAAGGACGTCTCTGTGTACCACAGACTCAGAATTGAAGCAGGATATTTTTAAAGAGGCCCATGATACTCTTTATTCTATCCCCCCGGAGGAACAAAGATGTAACAAGATTTGAAGGAGCAATTTTGGTGGCATAAGATGAAGAGAGAAAACGGAAGTTACATCGCCAAGTGTGATATTTGCCAGAGAGTCAAGGCGGGACATTAGTGACCCGCAGGACTGTTGCAACCATTACAGATTCCAGAATAGAAATGGGATTCCGTTAGAATGGACATTATCACCGGATTGCCTACATCTAGTAGGGGAAATGACTCTATTTGGGTCATAGTTGATAGATTGTCCAAGGTAGCCCATTTCTTACCTGTCAAGACAACCTAGCAGACTTCAAAGATAGCGGAGTTATACATTGCTAGAATCGTCAGTTTGCACGGAGTCCCCAAGAACATCGTATCGGATCGAGGAACTCAGTTTACCTCGAGATTCTGGAAGAAAGTCCAAGAGGGATTGGGAACAAGATTGGATTTTAGCACCTCGTATAACCCTCAAACCGATGGACAAACGGAGTGAGTAAATCAAATACTCGAAGATATGTTGAGAGCCTGTGTGCTAGAGTATGGATCTAAATGGGAAGACTGTCTGCCTTTTGAAGAATTTTCTTACAACAACAGTTATCAAGCTAGTTTGCAAATGGCCCCATTTGAATTCATGTATGGAAGGAAGTGTCGAACCCCTTTGAATTGGTCAGAAGTAGGAGAGAGTCAGATCTTCAGACCCGACATCCTACGAGAAGTAGAAGAGAAAGTTCACAAGATCCGTGAGCACCTCAACACCACCCAGTCAAGACAGAAGAGTTATATCGACAAGATACGTCGATACTTGCTTGCAATATCGGAGTTTCTGTGTATCTCAAAGTGTCTCCTTTGAAGGCAATGCAGCATTTCCAGCTCAAAGGAAAGTTAGCCCCCAGATATATCAGACCTTTCAAGATTCTAAGCCGTCGAGGAGAAGTATCGTATCAACTGGAACTGCCAAAGGAGATGTTAGCAGTGCATAATGTGTTCCATATATCATTACTTCGCAAATGCCTAGAAGTCCTGTAGAAGACTGAAGTTTTCAAGAACATTGATCACCGAACCATAGAGATCAATGATGAACTGACATATCCCGAAGTACACATCCGTATTTTGGAGGAAGCGTTGAGGACCACCAGGACCCAAAGCATCAAGTTTCTCAAGATTCCGTGGAGTAACCACACTGAAGAAGAAGCTACCTGGGAGCAAGAAGATCACATCAAGAAGGAGTTCCCCGATCTTTTTAAATCCTATTTTTCTTCTTTCTTCTTTCTCAAATCTCGGGACGAGATTTTGTTTAAGGAGGGAATGTTTGTAACATCCCAAAATTATTGAACAATGATTATCATTTCCAATCACCAAAATTAGGGTTAACAAAAACTTTTGTTAATTAAATTCAATATGAATGCATGTGTGAATGTGATGATTGTATGAATGTATGAATGGACTTGTGGGATTGATCTAAATAGCAAGGAATGGTTTAAATATGCAAACAACATCATCTAAAACTTTTCCAAGCAGAAACAAATCAAGAGAAAATCAAAAACAAATCAAATAAAGCAAATGGTCATTTTTGCCAATCTTGCTCACTAGACCACTTTGGGTGTTTCTAGTCCAAGATTTCAAACAGAAACATTTCCATTTCTTTTCACCCCTTGCTAGACCAAGTAAAAGTGAATCAAAGCCCACCTTTCAAACTTACAGAAACAATTGGCAACTTGATTCAAATGACAATTCAAAATTGAATCTATATCATATGTGAAGATCACCATTTCTCAAAACCCAACCAAACCAATTCCCCTTGACCTTTCCAACTAATCAGAGACTCCCTAGTATGTAACTATCACACCCACCAAGTTTGAATCAAAAATTCAAATTTTAATCTCTCTCGGCCATTTCATCAAACACCTTGCAATCACCAAACAAACAAACATTAAACACTATTGTGAGCAGTGATCAGTGCCTAACTTGTTCCCTATCTAGATCACACTACACTCTTAGTAGATCATCTAGCTCAATTAACCCCTCTAGCTCACTGTAAAACCGACCATGCCATCAATGGCAAGCATGCCGAGAGCACCATTGCCACCACAATGTCGCCAGCCAGATAGGAGTCTCACTAGCCTCGCCAACCTTGTCTAGGACACTCTCTACTGTCCATCGCCAGCCCCTGTCCAAGCCTCGAGCACTGCCAGCCCCTAGACCACACAGCCCGAGCATGCCCAACCTCTTTGCGAGCGAGCCGAGAGCGCGCCAGCCTGCCGCCCGCGACACACGCCCACAGACCGCGTGTCGCCCTCGCGGCGTGCAAGTAGGATCGCCACCACCCTAGGAGATCGCCAGACATCCTTGTTCGCCGCCGCATGATCCGTAGCCGCGATGCGCCATTAAAATTGCCGTCGGACCCGCCCAGAGCGCCGCGATGTTCTGACCGTCTCGCACCACCCCATGCCTCGCCATCAAGCCGTTGAGCTTCGCCAGGAGGCAACGCACCGTACCCAACCCTTGCCCATGCCAGTAGCTCGCTGTGACGATGACACCGATGAGCTCCGCCCGCGCCCTTCTGTCCCCTTCTGGCACTATAAATAGAGGCCACCCCCGCTCAATCTCTTCACACCATCTCACTCCCCTCTCTCTCAGAAGCACCCCACCTCATTCCTGGAGCAAGGCAAGCAGCACATCGCCGTAATTTGGCTGGAGTCTGCCGCGGAGGAGCAAGAAAAGGGCTGTTGATTGGAGCCGCCCCAGGAGAAGCTGCCGGTACCAGAAGGATCGTCGTCGTCGACTTCCTCGTTCGCCCCCATCGCCGACCCTCGCCTGAGCCCCGGTGAGCCTCCCACGACCCCCACTGGCCGTACTAGGGTTCTGTCTCGCCGGCGTTGCCTGACGTGGACGATGAACCACAACCATTGGATTAGAGTTAGATTGTGCGGTCCACATCCCCCCATACCGCTTCACACACCCCTGTCTCGCTGACTGGTGGGGTCATTCACTTAAACCCACCCGCACGCGCTGTGTGTAGTGGGCCGGCCCAGTTAGCAGCCCGCGTGACCCAGTAATTCAGATTTAGGTTTATTCTTTTAGTTTCAAACTCAGTTCTGTACCTAGATTCAAAAATCAACCTAGCTCGATTCACTAAACCAAAATGCATGAAACCAATTTTTTTAGAAAGGTACTGGAATCCTTAATCCAAGCCCGTTTGATTCAAGTCATTTGGATTTGTAAAAATAACAAGGCAGAAGCTTTTGTACATTCAAACATTTTTCAAAATTCAACCACAAAAGCTTTTGAGTTGATTCCAACTCTCAAAAATCACATTTAACTAGACCTTTCTGAATATATAAAAATATATAGGTTTACTTGCAGAAATACTGGTCAAGTAATAAAAGAATGCCTCATAGGAATTTCTAGTCACTTTAATTAATTAAAATAAAAAGGTTAAACCTTATTAAATTGTGACACCACTTTAAACCATATTCCCATGTACTGAAATATGTGGTGATGACATGTGTCAACATGATCCCATGTTTTAGTTGGAGAGTATTAAATCTTAAGTAGTTTTTCAATGAGTAGAAATTACTTTTCTAAAATAAAGGAAGTAAAACTATTGCCTTAATCTTTGGATGTTTGTGATGATGCTAGATCATCTAGTGAAAACCTTGGTGTGATAAATAGAAGTAGTTAAGTATTGTTTGATGATTGTGTACCTCGTATTTATTTATAGACGCTAGTACCGACCAAGGATACGAGGAGGAAGGAGGATACTACGAGGAAGAAGCCGATGAGAACTTTAACCACTGCTCTACACAAGGCAAGCTATTAACTGAGCAAGCTATTATCTAAGCAAGTTAACACTTGCAACTTAGCAAGATAATACTTGCAAGCTTATCCCACCTCATACCCAATCCTAGTTTTATTTGCAAGCTTAGTTATTTTATTTCTTTATCAAAGCTTTTATTTGAGTTCACTTAGTGACTTGTAGATATTAGAAAGATATTGAAGGTAGCATAAAGAGCATAAAACTTGACCTAAGTTAGATAATATTGATGTCATCCTGAGGCATGAGATTGAACTTAGATAAGATACACTGGTTTACCACTCCTCATTAGTGATTATCCCCCACTTGTAGATGCTAGTGCTAAGCATAAAACTTGATCAACTGTAGATGGGAATACTTGGTGAAAATGGTTATGAAAACCTTAGAATGATGAGTCATTTTACTAAAATGTTTTGACATGTGTTTCCGAACACCAGATTATTTTGATGATGAAAATGTTAAGGCATGAGCCTTAGCCCTTTATAAAATTAATGGTTGTCTGGATGCGTTACCATTCCAATATTATCGTACAACCATAATACCCGAAATTTGGGTAGGGCTTGACTGGAAATATATATACCTTAGTATGGGTTCCCTTGCGTCCAAGGTTTGTGCTAAGGTTACCTTGTGAAGATTGTCCACCTGTGCAGTTCCCAAGATGACAGTTGGTCATGGTTGGGAGGCCAAACTCACAGGAGAGGTGCCTATACTAGGGCGTGTAATCGAAAGGTCAGGATTGATTATCCGCATACTGAGTATGGTGAATTCAGGATTGTTCCTGACGGATGTATCGAATGTTGTGGTGAAAGTGTACCACCTCTACAGAGTGTCGAACTATTCGAATAGCCTCGTCCGTGGTTATGGACAGTTGGAGTGGCCATACTGTTCCGTCGTCAGATGTTTTCAAAATGACTTATGAAATGATTTATGACTTTGACTTGACCACAATAGGGTTGTGATATGAAACTCAAGTTCCGACTTAGGTGTTATAAAAAAATTTCAACTAGCTTTCTTTGCTTCTGAACTCAGTAGAGATAAATCTGGCTTTTTGCAAAACAACCTAGAGCCTAGTACTTCCTACTCAAAAACCACTTCACTTGTAGTATTAGTTTAGGAGTACTTAAAGAGTACTCATGGCTTTGTCCCTGGCTATTCCCGTGGCCAGAATATGAAGAGGACTATCAGGAGGACGGACAGCAGGAAGGTTACGATAACTAGGATTATCTCCCATCGTCAGCATTGCCTGTGACCTTGAAGATGGAGCCTCGCTTACGCTATCGTTATTATTATGTTATTCTGCTGCTTGAATTGTATTAAGACCGGATTATGAGATACTTTATTTTGTTGTAAGACCTATGTATGGTTTGTAATGGATGATGTACTGTGATATCCAATCTGTTATGTCTCGCAAAAATGGTAATCATGGGATTGTGATGTATGGCATAACAGGCATCTGGGATTAAAAATCCGGGTGTTGACACCACCCAGCCGTGTTGTCATGTACCCTCCGCTGGCGCCCCCACCTACCACCATGCAACACCGCCTCAGACACCTCCCCTTCCCACCGTCAGATCAATGAGATGGGCACCACCATCGCTGCCGGCATCAGTAGCAACAGCGGCTAGGAGGATAAGGGCAGTGGGGAGGTCTAGGGTTGGGGAAGGGCGTCTCCGCGATTGATCGGGGAGGAGCGACTCCACTACAACCACATGGCTATTGTTGTTTTTGGAGAGGATGGATTTTTGTCGTTTTACATGTGCATATACGCATGATAATAGTTACTCGAAAAAACATACACTACTAGGAAAACGCATGTTCGTAGCGCACCTGAAAATGCCATCCGTGGCGCACTAGCAGTGCGCCACTAGCCTCGCGCTGTGCATATCTCCTAGCCGTGGCGCACTACCTGGTGCGCTACGGTTGTGTCAAGATAGGCGTGACGCACATGCCAGTGCGCCATAGAAAGTAGTCCAGGTGCGCTACGGAAAGGATCTTCTGTGGCGCACGTTGCAGTGCGCCACTAAGCTGCGCAGGTGCGCTTTAGATATGGTGCGCCACAGAAGTTGTGCCATGTGCGCCACGGGCGTTTTTTTTGTTTTTTTAATTTCAGAGCCAGATGATATACAATACATATTATATACAATATTACAGGCAGATATACACACACATATATAAGATATACAGTTATATATATAAATACACAATTTGCAAAACAAGATTGAAACAAATACATATAGATAAGTCCCATACATGAATACATAAGTTATACATTGTTTCGATCAAGTTACAAAGTAGTTGGTGACATGCGAATACATGTGTCTCGAACAAGTTAGAGCTTGGAAGCTCGCCTAGACATCTAAACTAGCTAGAAACAAGCGCGGGATAAACAACCAAAGACGATAAGCATCACCACGACGAAGGTGTAGGTCTTCATCCGGTTCCTCGTCCTAACTCCCGCTAGATAGCGCGTGTATCTAGCTTCCGCCTCCGCCATAGTGTTGTACCCTTTGTAGTTATTGCCGCTGAAATGGTGCACCTGTCTCCGATAGTCTTTCCAATCATCGTAGACTCTAGGAACCCGTCCCTTGTACACGACGTACCACGTCATCTACAAGTTGACAATAATAATTAACCGGTGATTGAAAAAAACATGTATAATTAAAGTCGCATATGAAGATACACTTATAGAAAGTACTCCTAAATCAAAAATACCAAACTGAAAAAGCAAGCCTCATATATAACTAGGTTGTTCGACACAGAAATATGCTAGATGGAACTGTCCGCCAAGTAGGATGCATAGCACAAGGCAGGCAATCCCATCACAGCACATTCACATATATAGTGTGCCACGACATTTCAATTATCGGCATTCTCGAAAAAGACCAAAGTAACTCAAAACTCATGCCTCATATATAACTAGGTTGTTGAACACAGGAATATGCTACGAAGGAACCGTAAGCCAAGTAGGATGCACAACACCTGGACTTGTGCATAGCACAAGGCTTACAATCCCGTCGTAGCACATTCACATATATAGTGTGCCACGACATTTCAATCATCGGCATTATTCTCGAAAAAGACCAAATTAACTCAAAAAGAATGCCTCATATATACCTAGCTAGGTCGTTGGACACAGGAATATGCTATGATGGAACTGTAAGCCAAGTAGGATGCACAACATCTGGACTTGGGCATAACACAAGGCTTGCAATCCCATCACATCAAATTCACATATATAGTGTGCCACGACATTTCAATCATCGGCATTATTCTCGAAAAAGACCAAAGTAACTCGAAAAGAATGCCTCATATATATATACATAGGTCGTTGGACACAGGAATATGTTATGACGGAACAGTTAGCCAAGTAGGATGCACAACACCTGGACTTGTGCATATAACAAGGCTAACTATCTCGTCGTAGCACATTCACATATATAGTGTGCCACGACATTTCAATCATCGGCATTCTCAAAAAAAGACCAAAGTAACTTAAAAAGAATGCCTCATATATATACATAGGTCATTGGACACAGGAATATGCTACGACGGAACCGTGATCCAAGTAGGATGCATAAGACCTGGACTTGTGCATATCACACTCACAATCCCGTCATAGCACATTCACATATATAGTGTGCCACGACATTTCAATCATCGACATTCTCAAAAAAAGACTAATAAAGTAAGGAAAAAAGAAGGACCAAAGTGAGCAAAGGACCAAAGAGTAAGCAAAAAAAGCCAAGCATGGATTGATATATAATAATAATAAGCAAAAGAAGTAAGCGATGATTCATAAACCTAATAAGATAAGTAGTAGCATGTAAACTTGTCCACACACACAAAGGTCATTTATAGTTTGGAACTACAACTAGGCCAATATCAAGCCTTCTGGCTCGGCTTAGGGAACAGGAGGACGCCTTGTCTCGTCATGAACTTCCTATAGTCACCCTATATCTCTAGGCGATCTTCTATGTCACGGTTATTCGGGATATTTCCTCCGTAGAAGATCCCCCCGAAGTCATGACATCACAAAAGATGATTGCCCCAAACTGCTACTGGATGCGATACATCTCTTATCTAATATCTGAATTAGTGATCTTGGCCTTGGCTTCGGCCCACTGTTTGAGATGATCTAGCAGCGTAGAATTCTGCTGGTCTAGTAGGAACGCCCTCATGTGATGGAGTGCGTAGTAGGCTTCCTTCTTACTACTTTCCGGTTGCTTCACGCAGGGGAACTCCGTTACATGGTTGAAGACGTGCCTGCCGAACTTGACCTTTGTACGCACGAAGGTGGTGCCTTCCGTCGAGACATATACAGTGAGAGCATCATCCAGAACTTCCTTGATCTTGTCATAGTTTTTCTTATTTTCTAGACTCCCCGAGTCGAAATACGTGCGTGCGAATGCTTCAGCGATAAGGAGATGAGCGTACAGTGTTCATCTCTGCGCAAAAAATTCAAATGGAATGTGTTGGAAAACGAATGATGATAATCTAATAAATCCAATCGATGGTGGCGAGTGAATAACGACTTACTCAGGAAAGTAAGGCACGAGAATGTATTCCTTTGTCTTGTTCGCCATGAAGATTCTTTTTAGGTACGAGGCCACGATACGTCGTTCAGCGGCTCTTCCCAAGCAGCCATCACGCATGTAGTAGGGGTCCACTATAGTGATGCCCGGTGTGTTCTCTCTAATGATCTGCATGGCCAGGCTGAGAGAAAACAGGCAGACCATGGTATAGTGCAGCGGGTATAGGTGGAACATATTGAAGATGTCATCAAACCGCAGGAAAAATAGATCCGCAGGGGCATTGTCGACGAAGCCCAAGGCCGGTGGTACCTTAACCATGAATACCGGGTGCGAGGGATCTTTCTCCGCCAGAAGGCGTCTCTCTATCGTCAACACACCATCATGCACACTCTGCAGTTCCGAACTGGTGAGCCTCCGCAAATTCTTAGGTAGCATGGGCTCACCCGCCACATGAATCCTCCACATAATACCCTCGGGTCATGGTGGCCCGTCCCGAAACCTGATCGGATTCGCGGTTGACGCCACCGGCTGGCTCGAGCTGCTAGATTTTCTTTTCCTACCCTTTTTCCTTTTGGAGAGGAGGCAGACACCGCAATCTGAGCACCGGCCGCCCTATGTAGTGTGTCAGGGATTAGAATAAAGGGTCGGTTGGTTGTATCAGCTGGCTCTGTAAAGGCGCAAGCTGGAGGCGTCTCCTGAGAACCAAACAAACGCTTGGTGATAGTGGGTTTCTTTGTGGGGCCACCAGCTAAGTCTTCGTTGCTAAACTGAGTGTTGAAGAAGTGATCATTCCAGTCTTCATCGTCCTCGGCCGGATCCTGCGCCATTTCCATATCATCAACATGATCATCCGACCCACCGCGTGGAGGTGACGGCGAGGGCGGTAAGGGGGCCTTGCCACCGCTTGTCGCTGGATTGACAGGCAGTGCTGTTGTCTTTGGCGTGATGGCCCCCGCCATCCCCAAACGGATCATGCTCTTTGGCCATTGCAAGAATAAGCCGAAGCAACTTCTAAGGACAACCGACTCTTCTTCATACGCTCCTGGGGGTTGAATGGGAGGTTCCAGGTCGTCGCAGCCCCTTAGAACCCGACTAATTTTAACCATGTGCACGCTATCTGGCATCGGCCTTGAGTGGAACATGCGCTGCAAGGGTGGAACGATGGTACCCTTGGAAACATCCCTCAGCTTGTTGTTCACGTTGCATAAGAGAGTGCAAGGAACATCCGTCTGCGGAAAACATGTACGGCGTCATCAGAGAGATGCCATAAGAGTAATAGATGGCGTGAAAGGCGGTAAAGCAATTTGTTTACCATGATGGCGTCGAGATCGGCTAATGTCGAGGCACCGCACACAATTACGGACGTGCAAGAGACGGAGGGGCTGCTTGATGGCGCGGTGCTGGCCGCCGGTGTATTCTCCCTACCGGGTGCCTGGAGCTCCGATGCCGTCGCGATGATGGCAGGGGGGTCACCAACATGTCCGGCGCCACGGTGATGGCAGGGGGAGTCACCAACACTTCTGGCGCCGCGGTGCTAGCGGGCGGAGTCACGAACACATAGTTCGCCTGATTCGTCGGTGCCGCGTTGTTCGAGTGGCTGCTGACCATGCTTGGAATCGGGCACGGCCCTTGTCGACCACCCGCACTCCAGTTTGCTATTGACTCCACCAAGGTAGGCAGGAAGGACGTGAGGGTGATTGTCAGGTTGTCTTGGACTATCTACGGGATCCACGCCACTTGTTCCTTAAGTTCTTGAACCTCGCGGTTTTCCTCCTCGCTCCTTCCCGACAGCGCCACATGCATCCTCTGCGGTGGACCAAAATGATCCACCCAATTCTTACCCCCGAGGCCGGCCAAACGGCCAGACGACGACGACTTCTTCGTAACCGGCTCTATTTTCTTGGCCCGGTTCATTGCCCTGTTAAAAGGGTTATCCCACCGGGTGGCCGCCATCGACCCCTGGGATGAGGAACCCTAGGATCCATGACTAGCAACAATTTCCTCCTCCTGCAGAAGAAGTAATAGTGAACCGTTTGGAAACCAGACTTCATCGATTAGAATGCAATCGAGTTGATCCGTGGTAATTAAATTACTTACCACAATTTTCTCGAATTCCTTCATCGCAGGATCCGCGGTGAGTTGTTTGGTTTTTGGGTCCACATGGTAACGGGCCCTGATGAAGTTTCGAACCTGCCTGGGTTCGAATTTCGCAAAGGGTTTATCTATCCCCTTAGATCTATACTCTTTGTCCTCCTTATTCTATTTGGCCTCCGCGGTTCTATATCCACCAGATCCGAGATGGTGATGACCTATATTCATCGGCTGCAGCACCTTTCCCCAATTACTATTGGCCAGGGCTCTTTTGGATTCACACCTCTCCTTGAACTCCCGGAACTGATCTTCGGTGATCTGCGGGTCAATCTTCTGGATCTCCTCGAGACTTTTGCCTTCTTTATAGACCTTCTTATTTATCCGGGTTCTCCAGCTGGCCAAGGCGGTGCTTATCTTTGTGAGGGCGGATTTGTTTACTTCATTCCCATGATAATTTGTGTTCCAATACTCAGCGGGGAACTTGTATCTTGCGTGCAGCTTCTCGAAGAGGAGTGTGCGCAAGTGGCCATTATCTTTATGCCGGAGATTCTCGGTGTTGATCGATATGGTTGTCCGGGTGATCGCCGCCACTTTCCCACCGTACCCTTTGACAACAAGGTCGGGCTCCAAAGGAACCCCTGTTGGGCTCACTTCGGTAATTTCCTCCCTGACGGTGTCGACCATGTTCGGGTGTCATTCCTTCTACTTCTTCTTCTTCATAGTAGGATTGATACCACTCCCCTGTGCCCTCGCCGCCATCAGTGGTTTCATCATCTGCCATTCCTTCAGCTTATTCCTCCGCGTCTTCCATATCATCATCCTCGCTCTCCGAAGGATGGTATTATTCATCGTCTTCTAGCCGCTGGGCTGCCTCCCAGAATGTCAATTGTTTATTCGGAGGTCTGAGTTCTCCTTCAGTGCTGATGCGCTTAGAACATCCAGCCTCGTTGTTGTCACACATCTTTGCACTAATAAAAAACAAATAATTGGTTAAATGCACGGAAAAATCCGGCATGACCTTTGCTAATTTTCTTAAACTAGGAGTGCCCAATTTCTGCCGAAACGGAAGTTAATCAACATTACGGCAAAAATCAGGACTCATTTCATACAAGAACCTGCATACATGACATAATAAAGTACTTCATATACAAGCACAAGCACAATTTCAAGTGCTACAATTATATCACCACAGATTATATCAACTGTCATTGATGACAGCAAATATGACAGCAAGTTTGGTCAGCAGCTTTGCACATCAGTATAGACAGCAAGTATGGACAGCAAATATGACCGATTATAGACAGCAGCTTTGCACATCAGTATAGACAGCAGCTTTGCACAAGTGACTGCTAGTTGACAAAACCTACAAGGTACTATTTACATTTATCCATGCAACTGTTACAAGTGACTGGATGCCCTAACTAATTTCAAGTTCTCCTAGTTTAATTTGTACTTTGGATGAGCCTTCCGTCAACTGAACAGAGAACAACATATCATAACACCAAATATCGTACTACAAAATATGAACATCATACTGTCCAAACATGATAGCTGCTTAAAATAAAATGTTATGGTCTAAGACCTCAAGTAAAAGCTGCTAATAAGATAATAGAACCAATTCAATGTTCCATATGTTAAGACATGCTTATGTGAAGAAATGGGGTATTACATCTAAGCACATGTTTTCCACTAATGTTTTGCATACAAAACAATGTATCAATGTTTTTTGGGGTTTTGACTAAACAGGAACATAAAGTAAAAATAACTTGCATAGTAGGAGAATTTTGCTGCCTAACCAAAAACATAGTAGGACTACCATTTAGTCACACACTTACACATTCCCTCAATGAACATTAAAAATGATCAGGATAACCAATGAGTTCAAAAGAGCCATAGAAAAAATTATAGTCCAACTGGACAACAAAATGAAGGGATAAAGGTTCAGGAACAGGTCACACAGTGGCAAAAATCAATTGACACATTAATAAGGTTATAAAACAATCCGTAAGAATACTATTTTCACATCCCTAAGAATAATTGGCAGTCCCTAAGAATACTATTTGCACATCCATCACAACAATATTATAATTGGCAGTCCCTAAGAATTTTATAATTGGCAGTCCCTAAGAATTTTGCTTCACAACAACCATCCAACTGAAGGTCAAATAGTAAAAATCAATTCCCTTAGCAGTTCAAATAGTAAAAAACCATCCCCAGTTCAAATCCTATCAGTTCAGTAGCAGGTTGGGGAAGATCAACAATTCCCTAGACATCTGGATTATCTACTCCTAACTAAAGCAATCTACTGCTAACAAAAGCAATTCCCATATGTCAGTCAGTCTACTGCTAACTAAAGCAATCTTCTGGATTATCTTTATTATTGGTTCACTATGTGCTCAGGGTTTCTTGCTTTCATATTTGTAACAGTATATAGCCAAGATATAATGGAGAGCACATGTTCAAATTAGAAAAGGTGATATTAATGTGCTGCGTTCTTATTATTTAGTTGAATGTTCAGATTGACTCCCTAGGTGAGGGGATAAATGTGTGTTAGGTTCTGTTTGGGGGAAAATAGGCCTGGATTCAGCCATCAACCCTGTGCTACTATGATAAATGTGCCCCAGATTCGTGGCAGTCGAGGCTCATTTTGCAATGGCGAAATTTGCCTAGATATCTTTCTAGGTCCAATCAGGAGCGTCAGTGTTCTGTCCAGTGTTGTCTAGGCTCATGCATTTTTCCACCATTTCATCTGTGGAAGCAACCTCAAACCCTAGCTAACCCGTGGATATAGGGAGAGAGGGAGAGAGGGAGATAGGGGAGGGGCTAACCTCTAAGACGAGGACGATGTTGGCGGGCGGACGACGAGGAGCGAACAACGGCGGCCGGACGACAGCCTCCTCCTCCTCCTCGGACACGGGCGGCCTCCTCCTCCTCGGACTCGCGCGCGGGCCTTCTCCTCGGACGCGGGCGGGGCTCCTCCTCCACGGCCTCCTCCTCGAGCGGTGGCTACTGGGGGGATCGAGCGCGGCGGCGGCGGCGAGGGGGATCAAGCGCGCTGGGAGAGATGGGGATGAGTGTGTGAGATGGTGGATGATATGGGATTGATGACGTGGATAAAACCCAGATAAGCATAGCGCACTATGCCAGAGCACGCTACGGATATCTGTAGCACACTCGGGCTAGTGCGCTACGCCTATCTTGGTTGTAACCACTCTATAACAACGCTGCAGCACTCCTTCTAGCAACTACACTTGCCTGTCCCACTGGTTCTGCTCCTTGCTCTATTCTAAACTTGTGAGCACCCAGGTTCGAACCCTGGTGCCCCTTTTTTATTTTTATTTTAAAAATACATTTAAATGTTCCAAAAATGCCCAAAAGTGGTGATATATGCCATACAAGTTTTGTTTTTTTGAAAAATACTTTTAAATATTAAAAAAATACCCAAAAGTGATAATATATGTCATAAAAGTGGTACAAATATGATTCAAAGTATAACAAAATTTCATAATAATTTTGTCCGTGAATATTACAATCTTTTTCGACCACGTGTTTTACAATATTTTTTGAGCTAGCGTTTTACAATCTTTTTTCCCTTCTTTGTCGCGGTTGAATAATTTAGCCCCGGCACTTTAATGTTTATTCTTTCGAACGGGCTACCTTTTTTGGGTAGGGTTGTCCTTTTTCTTCTTGTGATGTATGTGGCTGCATCGTAGTCGTCGTCATCTTCAATCTTTGGATCGCCGTACTGGTCGAAGTCTTGCTCGTTGGCGACTCCATCCATTCCGATGATGTTTCTTTTTCCTCTCCTAAAGATAACACGGCTAGGCTTTGTCGGGTCGGTAATGAAATTTTTTTGGTCTGGTCCACTTTGGTAGCTAGTACCCACGGTTCATTTTTCGCGGCCACGTTCGCACCGGCGGCCTTGGATTTGGCTGCTTCGGGTATAACCATGGTTGTGAAATAACGGTATTCTCTTTCAACGCTCTTTGCCCATCTGACATGGAACATCGACACCTTTTCTCCATAGTAGTCGAGCTCCCAGATCTCCTCGATCCTTCCGTAAAATCTTTCCTTCACGTTGTCATCGGTGTAGAATTCCGACGTAATGCCTGAGTTCTGATAATCACACTTGTTGTCCTTTTCCTCCGTGTAGAATGTGTAGCCGTTGATATCATACGCCTGATAGGTCACCAGGTTTTGCATCGGTCCCTGCAACAAGGTGAATATGATCTTTTCCGTGTCAGAAGAATGGGATCGCGGGGGATTATCAAGGAGCGTCTGCCTAAACCAATGCGTGAAATCTGAGTTATGCTCTTTGATTATTTCTCCCTGCGTCCACTATATGCCCCGGTCAGTGTACTTCTTCTCGATTAACCTTTTGTGCTTCTGTACCAAGGATCGACTAGATCTAAATGATGTAGCGTGACGAGGTTTGATTGATCAAAGTCTATGCGTCGACAATCGAAGTCTGCATGCAGTACATGAAGACCCTCTCGGTGACTAGATCCTTCGAGCTTGCCAATGTGCCTGTTAACGGGAAGACCGACAGGGTTCTCGATGTGTAGATAATTCGTGTAGTAAGAGATGCACTCTTCGTACAGAAAGCCCTTGGCTATGCTTCCATCTGGACGGGACCTGTTGCGAACGTATTCTTTGATGTATCCGTTCATCCTTTCGAACACCATCATGCTGCAGAGGAACATCGGCCCGAGTTGGACGATGTCCTCCACGACATGGACCAGCAGATGCACCATAATGTCGAAGAATGCATGCGGGAAGTAGACCTCAAGCTCGCATAGTATCACCATGATCTCCTCCTATAGCCTCCCGAGCTGATTCACGCCAATCGACTTCCTAGAGATGATGTCAAAAAACTTGTAGAGGCCAAGTAATGTTTCACGGACATGCTCGTCCATTATCCCTCTTAGTGCAACCAGAAGTACCTGCGTAATTAGCACGACACAGTCGTGAGACTTTATGCCACTGAACCTCTGCTTCACCTCGTCTAGGTATCTCCTTATCTTGCGCGTGTAGCCGTAAGGAAATTTGATTCCTAGAAGGCACTTGAAAAACTGTTTGATCTCATCCTGGCTTAGAGTGAAGCAAGAAGGAGGGAAGTAATATTCGTTCTTCTTGAACTTTTTACCCTTCCGATGACCTTGTGTCGTCTTCGACTCATGATCATCGTCATCATCCTGATCATTAGGAGTAGTGCGTTGTAACACCCTCAGAATCGGCCCTATGCAAGTCTTAGCGATTCCCGCCAAACCAGCATAAAAATGATTCAAAGGCGCCCACCAGGCACTTGCGTGCGGGTGGAAAATGAAGTAATATCATTACACAATAGTCCACTATGGAACCCACAGAACAGATATATACAACAACGACTCCATGAGTCAATAATACAGATATACAATACAAAGATCCAAATCACCTTGAAAACGATACAACGTCCGACTACGGACAAGATGCAAATGGGCTAAGAGCCCAGAAGAATAACCAATGGCGTCCATAACCCTGCCCAGGCCAAGCCGGAAGGGTAAACCTGCTAACGACGGCGATCTTAAAACCTGCTTAAACAAAAGGGTGCCGACAAAGGGCAAAGGAAAAAAGAGAGCGGTCAGTACTGAGGCCAGTACACGGCGAGACTAGAATTCCGCGGTCCTCGCCTACATAGGTATGGTGGACTGAAGCGGCAGCGCAGCATGCACTAAACAACCTATAGAGACTCAATATAACTGGCGGCTATCAGATAGGGATAAGAAAGACCTTATTCGGATCCAACCTGAAACTATCACCAAGCACACCCATCTTGGTATTTCCCCCTCGAGACCAAACGAGGGAGTCATCTGAGGAACTCACACAGTTGGCAGTGTTATTCATTCTGTTATAGTTGCGACAATTACTAGTCAGATATAGATAGCATGAGTCATCCTGATAGAATAAGCAGTGGCCAGGTTTAGTTAACCATTCCGTTGTAGTTGTAGTACTTACTAGTCAGATACATATAGCATGAGGCATTCCAAAACCCAGCAGTTGTTGGTACTATTATCTAGCCATTCCGTTGTAGTTGCAATACTTACCAGTCAGATACAATGGTAATAGGTGACAACCCAAACCAGCAATTGTTGGCACTTTTATTTAGCCATTCCATTATAGTGAAGCTGATTACTAGTCATTATAAAGTCAAATTTATAGCACTACTTTAGTTATAGTTGTCTATGATCGAGATACTGTGCTCCAAGTCGTCCATAACCGCGGACACGGCTTTTAGGAAGTTTTACCCAGCAGGGGGGCACAAATAGCAACACACGCACGATCAACCTCGAGAAAAACCAAATGAAAACCCAAGGAGGCATCACGATAGAGCAATTGCAGGATTCATATAATATTTCAGGGGGCCACCCCACCAAGCTACCCGCTACGAAGTTGGCCGGCTCCGAGACGGACCCAGAGGTTTGTGACGATGGCTGTAAACAAATGGGAACCCGAAAGTGTGACTGGGCTTGTCCATACCGCGAAAACGTGGCACGGGGTTCCAAAATAGTACAGGCGCTCCACACGCAATCATAAATAAAAGCAGTAAAGCATGGCATAAGTACAGGATAGTAATAAAGCCCCAAACTACTTGTGGCCCCAAGAAATAAGATATGACTCAAGCTCTGGCTAGGGGGATTCATGGTCCCACATGCGGATAGTGCGAATATTCAAAGAACAGGTATCAAGTACTCGGGGTCCTACGGGACACAAGTGGACGGTTAAAAACCAAATAACATCTATTGCCCACCTGTGCCTCTGCATTATTTACCTACTTCAATTTTAGTTATTAAATGGTAATTAAAGCCATGATCATCTCCAACATTAAACATGCGGCATTACTCCAACAACTGTGGAACATCGACGGCGTGAGGCAACACCTGTGCAAGCAACTATGACTCGCAAGGCTGACTATCTACCAAACAACAGGTAATAGGATGTGTCCAAGGCAATTTAATGGCTTCAAGGGATATCACGGGTACGAAAACTAGAGCATCGCATCACAGTTAGCAATAGATCAACAGGAGGAAATAAAGACTATAAAAGTAAGATAGGTAGATCGGGCATGATGCATGTATGATGTATGACATGGCAAAGGTGCGATGCAATTAAGCAATATTAAGCGGAACCAGGGTCCCGACATTTAATTAAATGGTTCATGTTGTTTAGCTACCCCGCAATTTAAAAGTTGTATTAACAAGGCAAAACATGTCATCGATTCGCTACACAAATTTAAATGGGACCAATATTACACTAGATTCGCCTGCATATGGCCTCCATATTTAGTATTAGATGAGTCGACAACATACCCCCAACCCCGCAATAGGTATGCAAGGATGCTCAATTCATATGCAACAAGATATATATTTCATTTATAGAAATAAGGTCTCGGGAAGAGGGTCACACATGGGGTTCGGCGATCTTGGGGGCTCAGAGGGGTTCGAAGGAATAGGTCTTTGAACTCCGGGAACGGGGCCTTGACGTTCCATGAAGGAGGTCTTGATGTACCGGTCTGATGTCGATCTTCGGGTACCATAGGTCCTCGGCGTGGTTCTCTCGGGTTCAAGCGCCGGTGGTTCATCGGGTTTGTCCCGGTCACACATTGATCTTGGCTTGCGTGGGGAAACACTTGAGCGATGCTAGCGAGGAGACAACCACATGGGTACATACATCGAATGGGGACGGAGAGCGTCGGGCAACAAAGGCCTAGACGCACTGGTCTTGGCATGGCAGTAACAACTGGCATGAGCATAACCAAATTCGGGGCTGCCAGCGGAAGTCCTTGTAGGCACCTGGACAAACACCTTGCGGACAGGGGACGGTGAAGCGCTTGCGAGACAGAGTGGCGGGCTTGCTGTGTCTCGGCGTCGCAGAGGCGGAAGCCGACGCGGGCTGCAGGCGGGTCGGAGAAGGGCGGCGATGCTTGGCAGGGGCGGTGGCCGCGGGACGCAGCGATCAACAGGGAGGTCGCCGACGAGCTCAGTTGGACATGGTGGCGGTGAAGGACGCGGAGGTCGGCCGGGCATCGCGCTATAGAGGGCGCCGAAGGGGAGGAAGGCGACGGCCAGACGCGAGGCGGCTCTGGTAGTCGATAGAGAGGAGGCGGAGGCGGCACGGCAGCAGACGACGACGTGCCCGGGATGGGGAGGCGGACGGCGCACGATGGAAGGAAGGAGGATGCGGGACGCCCGGGATCCGACGGCGGGCGCTCGCGGTAGAAGAGAGCACCTGGCTCGGGGGCGAGGAGAGGGAGGCGCAGGAGGCGGCGGGCGCTCGGGAAGGGAGGAGTGTCGGGGAGAGAGGGTGGGGATCACGAGACGAAGGGGTGGGGACAGGGTCGATCGGGGGTGGGGCCAGGGGATAGCGAGTGGGGTGTGCGTTGCGTGCATACGGGTGTGGGTTGGGGTCTGGTTCGCGTGAGGCCCAGGGGTTGGTGGGCGACGTGAGCGGGAGTGGGGCCAGGCGCGGGAGGAGGTGGGGTGCATGCGTGTCTGCCTAGAGGGTGGCGGCGGCGGGTAGGATGGCTGCTAGGGTTAGCTGGTAGGTTAGGGTTTGGCCATGGTCTGGGCCTTTGGGCCTGGACGGATTGGGTGTAGATTTAGGTTTACAATTTTATATAATAGTTTATTTATTCTGTTTTGTTTTAAAACTTTTTAGCAAAAAGTTTTTTAGGCAAATAGTTTAGCAGACAAGTAAAAGATTTGAAATAAGATAAGAGATATTGTAGCAAACAAAATAGTTTTTAATTGAAATATTTTGAGGGATAAAGTGCATGATGTCATGATGACGCAACAAAAGTAAAACAAATGGCAATATTATAATTAGGGTTTACCCGGGGTGCTACAATTCGACACCACTAACAATGGATCTCGCCCTCGAGATCCGCCTCATGGTACGGGGAGGAAGGCCGGCGGTCGGAATCTTCTCATTTCGTGTAGATCCTTGCGACACCACTAACAAAGATCCTTGCTCCATCTTGAAATTGGCGACACCACCAACAAGGGTCGGTGCTCAGGTTCATTGCGAGAATACTCCGGATAAACAAAGGACGAAGGTAAAGGTATCAAACGATAAGGCCACCTCTAGCTTCTGCAGAATGAGTTGAATTGCTTAATCCACCGATTCGATGTACACGAGCGAATGATAAGAGTAGTCAGATGGTGATCAGTCCATCGCGCACCCAAAGCATTACTTTGCACATGAATAGGAGAATTATGCGAGCAAGTCTTGGAATCAGACTAAAGATCTTGACAATCGAGGTTTGGAAACAAAGGAGGGATGGAGATTCTCATCAGATCTGATGTAGATGACTTCGTCGTATCAGAAAAAACCGGAGGATAGAAAGAAAAAGAAATTAGTGAATCTTCGGTCCACTAAAAGTACATAGAGGGATATTCCTCAGATGGCATGAAGACAAAATGTCGAAGCACCGTTACAAGAGGAAGCAAAACCCCGAAGGTACGACAGAATCCCAACCACGAGAATTCCTGGACTCGAAGAAAAGATAAGGGGTAGATTCAAAATACGCAAAGGTAAGAGGAGAATAGCAGAGGGGTAAGGAGTAAAAACAGACCTAATCAGATCTATCCAACCGATTTTCCAAAATAGTTTTGACACTCTACCACGGTCTTTAGCTAGGTTAACCTACAGGCTGGACCAGTGAGGTATCGTAACTGCTGAGCTCTCATACCACTCTGTAACACCCTCAGAATCGGCCCTATGCAAGTCTTAGCGATTCCCGCCAAACCCGCATAGAAACGATTCAAAGGCGCCCACCAGGCACTTGCGTGCGGGTGGAAAATGAAGTAATATCATTACACAATAGTCCACGATGGAACCCACAAAACAGATATATACAACAACGACTCCATGAGTCAAGAATACAGATATACAATACAAAGATCCAAATCACCTTGAAAACAATACAACGTCTGACTACGGACAAGATGCAAATGGGCTAAGAGCCCGGAAGAATAACCAATGACGTCCATAACCCTGCCCAGGCCAAGCCGGAAGTGTAACCCCGCTAACAACGACGATCTTAAAACCTGCTTAAACAAAAGGGGTGCCGACAAAGGGCAAAGGAAAAAGAGAGCGGTCAGTACTGAGGCCAGTACACGGCGAGACTAGAATTCGGCGGTCCTCGCCTACATAGGTATGGTGGACTGAAGTGACAGCGCAGCATGCACTAAACAACCTATAGAGACTCAATATAACTGGCGGCTATCAGATAGGGATAAGAAAGACCTATTCGGATCCAACCTGAAACTATCACCAAGCATACCCATCCTGGTATTTCCCCCTCGAGACCAAACGAGGAAGTCATCCGAGGAACTCACATAGTTGGCAGTGTTATTCATTCTGTTATAGTTGCGACAATTACTAGTCAGATATAGATAGCACGAGTCATCCTGATATAATAAGCAGTGGCTAGGTTTAGTTAACCATTCCATTGTAGTTGTAGTACTTACTAGTCAGATACATATAGCATGAGGCATTCCAAAACCCAGCAGTTGTTAGTACTTTTATTTAGCCATTCCGTTGTAGTTGCAATACTTACTAGTCAGATACAATGGTAACAGGTGACAACCCAAACCAGCAATTGTTGGCACTTTTATTTAGCCATTCCATTATAGTGAAGCTGATTACTAGTCATTATAAAGTAAAATTTATAGCACTACTTTAGTTATAGTTGTCTATGATCGACATACTGTGCTCCAAGTCGTCCATAATCGCGGACACGGCTTTCAGAAAGTTTTACCCTGCAGGGGGCACAAATAGCAACACACGCACGATCAACCTCGAGAAAAACCAAATGAAAACCCAAGGAGGCATCACGACAGAGCAATTGCAGGATTCATATAATATTTCAGGGGGCCACCCCACCAAGCTACCCGCTACGAAGTTGGCCGGCTCCGAGACGGACCCAGAGGTTTGTGACGATGGCTGTAAACGACTGGGAACCCGAAAGTGTGACTGGGCTTGTCGATACCATGAATACGTGGCACGGGGTTCCAAAATAGTACAGGCGCTTCACGCGCAATCGTAAATAAAGCAGAAAAACATGGCATAAGTATAGGATAGTAATAAAGCCCCAAACTACTTGTGGCCCCAAGAAATAAGATATGACTCAAGCTCTAGCTAGGGGGATTCATGGTCCCACATACGGATAGTGCGAATATTCAAAGAACAGGTATCAAGTACTCGGGGTCCTACGGGACACAAGTGGACGGTTAAAAACCAAATAACATCTATTGCCCACCCGTGCCTCTGCATTATTTCGCTACTTCAATTTTAGTTATTAAACGGTAATTAAAGCCATATCATCTCCAACATTAAACATGAGACATTACTCCAACAACTGTGGAACATCGACGGCGCGAGGCAACACCTGTGCAAGCAACTATGACTCGCAAGGCTGACTATCTACCAAACAACAGGTAATAGGATGTGTCCAAGGCAATTTAATGGCTGCAAGGGATATCACGGGTACGAAAACTAGAGCATCGCATCACAGTTAGCAATAGATCAACAGGAGGAAATAACGACTATAAAAGTAAGATAGGTAGAAAGGGGGAGAATGCTCACCTGAAAACATTGCTGAAGGTTCATCCGTAGATCGGGTCAACACTCGCATCAACTCATCGGCCTAATCCGTAAAGAAGCAAAGCACTAGAATAAACACCGGATGCACTATTTAATACTACGGCAGAAGATCGGGCATGATGCATGTATGATGTATGACATGGCAAAGTTGCGATGCAATTAAGCAATATTAAGCGGAACCAGGGTCCCGACATTTAATTAAATGGTTCATGTTGTTTAGCTACCCCGCAATTTAAAAGTTGTATTAACAAGGCAAAACATGTCATCGATTCGCTACACAAATTTAAATGGGACCAATATTAGACTAGATTCGCCCGCATATGGCCTCCATATTTAATATTAGATGAGTCGACAACATACCCCCAACCCCGCAATAGGTATGCAAGGATGCTCAATTCATATGCAACAAGATATATATTTCATTTATAGAAATAGGGTCTCGGGAAGAGGGTCACACATGGGGTTCGGCGATCTTGGGGGCTCAGAGGGGTTCGAAGGAATCGGTCTTTGAACTCCGGGAACGGGGCCTTGACGTTCCATGAAGGAGGTCTTGATGTACCGGTCTGATGTCGATCTTCGGGTACCATAGGTCCTCGGCGTGGTTCTCTCGGGTTCAAGCGCCGGTGGTTCATCAGGTTTGTCCCGGTCACACATTGATCTTGGCTTGCGTGGGGAAACACTTGAGCGATGCTAGCGAGGAGACAACCACCTGGGTACATACGTCGAATGGGGACGGAGAGCGTCGGGCAACAAAGGCCTAGACGCACTGGTCTTGGCATGGCAGTAACAACTGGCATGAGCATAACCAAATTCGGGGCTGCCAGCGGAAGTCCTTGTAGGCACCTGGACGAACACCTTGCGAACAGGGGACGGTGAAGCGCTTGCGAGACAGAGTGGCGGGCTTGCTGTGGCTCGGCGTCGCAGAGGCGGAAGCCGACGCGGGCTGCAGGCGGGTCGGAGAAGGGCGGCGATGCTTGGCAGGGGCGGTGGCCGCGGGACGCAGCGATCAACAGGGAGGTCACCGACAAGCTCGGTTGGACATGGTGGCGGTGAAGGACGCGGAGGAAGGCCAGGCATCGCGCTACAGAGGGCGCCGAAGGGGAGGAAGGCGATGGCCAGACGCGAGGCGGCTCTGGTAGTCGATAGAGAGGAGGCGGAGGCGGCCACGGTAGCAGACGACGACGTGCCCGGGATGGGGAGGCGGACGGCGCACGATGGAAGGAAGGAGGACGCGGGACGCCCGGGATCCGACGGCGGGCGCTCGCGGCGGAAGGGAGCACCTGGCTCGGGGGCGAGGAGGGAGGCGCAGGAGGCGGCGGGCGCTCGGGAAGGGTGGAGTGTCGGGGAAAGAGGGAGGGGATCACGAGACGAAGGGGTGGGGCCAGGGTCGATCGGGGGTGGGGCCAGGGGATAGCGAGTGGGGTGTGCGTTGCATGCGTACGGGTGTGGGTTGGGGTATGGTTCGCGTGAGGCCTGGGGGTTGGTGGGCGACGTGAGCGGGAGTGGGGCTAGGCGCGGGAGGAGGTGGGGTGCATGCGTATCTGCCCAGAGGGTGGCGGCGGCGGGTAGGATGGCTGCTAGGGTTAGCTGGTAGGTTAGGGTTTGGCCATGGTATGGGCCTTTGGGCCTGGCCAGATTGGGTGTAGATTTAGGTTTACAATTTTATATAATAGTTTATTTATTCTGTTTTGTTTTAAAACTTTTTAGCAAATAGTTTTTTAGGCAAATAGTTTAGCAGACAAGTAAAAGATTTGTTTTGAAATAAGATAATAGATATTGTAGCAAACAAAATAGTTTTTAATTGAAATATTTTGAGGGATAAAGATGCATGATGTCATGATGATGCAATAAAAGTAAAACAAATAGAAATATTATAATTAGGGTTTACCCGGGGTGCTACATGCGTCCTCCGTGAAGCTCCTTCCGGATACCCATGAATATCAGGTCGTGCCTTGCTTTCGGACCATCTTTCGTCCTATCTGGCATGTTGATTATGGTGGCGACCAGACTCTCGCACACGTTTTTCGTGATATGCATGATGTCAAGGCTATGAGGCATGCGGAGAAACTTCCAGTATGGCAACTCCCAGAAAACAGACCTTGTTTTCCATACCTTCATCAGCGGCTTGTCTTGCTGCCTCTTTCGCTTCTTTCCAGGCTTAGGACAATCATTCTAGTTTTTCAGCAATTCTTCCACTTCTTCGCTGCTCCTCCGCTCTGGGATTCCTCGGGTCTCGGATTTGCTATCGAACATGTCTCCATGTTTTCTCCATGGATCATTCTTGCCGAGCCACCTCCAGTGCACCATGAACATGGTTTTCGAAGACCCTGGATCTTTCTCTAGTTGGAGATAGCTTGTGTTATCCATGCACCTAACGCATGCGGAGAATCCTTGGATAACCTGCCCCGAGATATACCCGCAACCGGAATAGTCTTGCACCGTAGTGCCAACGCGGCTCTCATAGTGAAATAATCTTGTGCGACGGCTTCGTAAGTATTGGCTCTAGATTCCCATAACGTGGTTAGCTCCTCTTTCAACAGCCCGAGATACAGATTGATGTCGGTACTAGGTTGTTTCGGCCCTTGAATTAGCATACTCATTTGTATGTACTTCTTCTTCATGCACAACCATAGAGGGAGGTTGTACATCCATACAAACACGGGCCAAGTGCTGTGCGTGCTTCTCTGGCTACCGAACGGATTGAGTCCATCGGTGCTCGCACCAAGCCCGATGTTCCTCGAATCTCCACCGAATTCTGGGAATTCGAGGTCTAATGCTTTCCACTGGCTAGCATCTGAAGGGTGCGTCAGTAGCTCGTCCTTTTAGGGGTCATCGTCATCTCCTGGTTTCTTCCTTTCCGCATGCCATCGCATGAGCTTCGCTTCCTTAGGATCCACGAAATAGCGCTGCAGACGAGGAGTGATAGGAAAGTGCCATACCACTTTTCGAGGTGCTTTCTTCCCTTTCTTGTATCGACTCACGTCGCACACCGGACATGTGGTTTTCTCCACGTCCTCGCCCTGATAAATGATGCAATCGTTGATGCATATGTGGTATCTAACGTGCGGTAGATCGAGAGGACAAACGATTTTCTTGGCGTCCTCGATACTAGTTGGACACATGTTCCCCTCCGGGAGACGATCGTGCCAGAATACCATCATATTGTCGAAGCTTGCGTCGCTCAATCTGTGTTTTGCCTTCATCTCCATAGCCTTGAGCGTTACATTCAACCGGATATCATCGGGCCTGCATCCTTCATACAATGGAGTAACCGCGTCTTTCCCAAGTTGCGCAATCTTGGCTTTCTCTCTAGCGGCAGCCCCGGCGTTACTCGTCTGCTTGAGAAGCAGCTCTTGCACATAAGGGTCCCGTACCCAGCCCGACGTTGTTCCATCGTTGTCTGCTTCTCCGGCATCTAGATCATCATAATCCCGGTCTGCTTCTGCACCTTCACCATCTCAAGGAGACTCTTCATCATCTCGCTCGTCCTCGCCGTGATGATCATCGTCATGTTTCCTATCTTCACCGTCTCCATCGTCTTCGTCATCGCTTATCCAACGAGTGTATCCATCCATGAAACCATGGCGGAGCAGGTGCGCCTGCAGATTCCCGGAATCTGGGTCAATCAACCAGTTGAGTTTGCATCTTCTGCACGGACATCTTATCTCCGTCTTGTTATTTGGTATCATGTCGACCGTCGCATATTTCAAAAATCTAGCCACAATGCCTTCGCTCATTATGCGGGCCATTTTTGCCTGCACGGTGTACACGGTACAATTAGAAGTCTATTAGAACCACATAATCAATGCATGCATGCAATGGTCGATAGAAAATTTCGGCATGACCTATCCTAAAATAAGGACCTTTGCGAAATGCCAAAGTCTTGCCAAAATGGAAATGAATCAACATTTTGGCAAAACAAATGGCAACTCATTCACACACAAACACAAGAGAGAGAAACCGATCCATACACATGAACATATCATGTCCATACACACATGCATGAGCATCTCGATCCTCTCCATATACACACATGAGCATCGAGATCGTCTCCATAATACACACACATGAGCATCGATATCCTCTCCATACACATGAGCCTTGATCATCTACATACATATGAGCATATCATCCATATACGCATGAACACATCCTTACATGGACAACTTACCGAGATGAGAGACGGATCGCTAGAGAAGAAGATGGAAAAGAGGTGCGCACGAGACCAGAGAGCTTCCTCTATTATGTATGTAACATCCAAGGCAAGTTCGACATGCTAAAAATGGTGAATGAGTGGAGAAATTGAGGTGGGAAGGAGAAGGATTCCGACTAGATCTAAGGAGGAAGAAGGAGGGAAAAGTGAAGTGTGGGTGGTGGATGATCACACATGTGCATAAAATGGAGCTGCCAAAAAAAAAGGTCGACACATCCGTATCGCACGTGGCCCTAGTGCGCCACAGGGAATAATCACAACCATGGCGCACATGCCAGAGTGCGCCACGGATGTGTCTGCCCATTTACAGAGCAGAGGGGCATTCGCTTAGGCGTAGCACACCCCCTCCATGTGCGCCACGGTTAACACTAACAAACGTAGCGCACCTACCCTATGTGCGCTACGGGTATCTGGCATGCGGCCAGCAGGGCCCTGGCCCGCACATATCTATGGCGCACTATCACCCTGTGCGCCACGGTTGTTTTAGTTACTAGTAGGGCACTGCCCACAGGTGCGCCACACCTGTTTTACCCGTGGGGCACTTCAACCACGTGAGCCACGGATGTTTGAATTACCTATAGCCTGCACAATAATTAAAAGGGAAATTGCAATAATTGCTAACACAGGCAACTGTAAAATTTCTATCAATGCTTATTATTCCAATGCCAACGATGGTAGTATATGGAACAGTAGGATGCATTTGCCCTTGCTAGCCAGGCTTGTCGATCGTCAAACTCTAACAAGTAGGGAGTGAGAAGGTAGCCATGGAGCGCAATTCTGACGGGATCTTGATCCTGTCGTGCAGGGATGAACAGAGAAGATCGTCCAGCCCTGACACACATGAGAAGGCGAGATCAAAGAAACTCTTGAGACACGAATTGCAGGTCGCGCAGGGTTCACATTGAGTCCTCCCAGTCCAACCATACCCCAGTAAACTAATCGTGTTTACTCCAGGCACAGGCAGGCGCCGATATGCTTAGCACAAGCTACAACTAGTAGTACAGTATTAAAAATCTCCCGATTAGCATGTTGGTGATGGAAACAGGCACAGTTGGGCACAGGAATCTTGCCGTGTATGGCTGTCCTTTGTCGCATTAGAGGACAAGTGCAAATCGCCTCGTGGACTGCCCTCGCGGCAGGGGACACGGCGGGGAGACACTGGGTTCATCCTCAAGGAATGGTTGGGGGCATGGATGAGAATTGAGAAAGCAAAGGAAACCAAGCAACGCATGGATTTGATTGATCTGATTAGTTAACCACTGAAAGAAGCTGAAACGAAATGCCATCTGCTCCTCTTTGTTGCAGATGGCTGCGGTTCGCTCTCTCTCTCTCTCCCACCCATCTTCCTTTGCAGCGCCAAATGGTTTTGCCACAGGATGTGCCATGTTGCAGCCAATTATCTTTTTTGTTCATGAAATTGGGTGAGTAGATGAAGAAAATAATACAGCTAGGCTAACCAACCTGCTCCTCCTTTCCAAAAAAAAAAAACTAACCTGCTCCATTTGCTTTGTAGGGTGTGAGTCATCGCTCTCTTATCTTATGTGTGTATGTGTCGGAATGATTGACTCAAAGGACTCGATCGTACTACGACCGGAACTGGAAACGGGATCCGCATCCATCGACAGGCCGGACTCCTGTCAGGACAACCACGATCGCCCGATGTTTTCCTGTCCTGCATCTTCAGAATCGGCCGGAGAGCAGCTTCCTCCTGTCTTTCATGCTCCACGTGCTCTAGGAGCGGCCACAAGGTCCCGACGAACGTCCAGGATTGGATCTATGCAGTCGCTGGAAAAATCCTTCGAGTTTAAAGTTTTAAAACTACACATGTTTGTTCTCCCCTCCGAATGCCACAAACTATTGCGTCCTAACCACACCAAGCAAGCGTAACCTCCTATGTTCTGCTGTCAAGTTTATTTAGCTTTATGCGCTTTCCCCCTTCATCGAGGTAGCAAGAGGCTTTAGCGCTTTTCCTCTTCGCCGAGTAGCAAGATACTGTTTTCCCCCTATGATCTATCAAAAATAGCGTTGTTCAGTATTTAATTGTATACACTCACTTCATCAAAAATCCATACAGATGAGAAACGCGCAATATGTTACTACAATCGAGCCTCTGCACATATATGCAACAACTATAACATATTACATGGCCCTCTGGATGATGTGGTGGCGATGGTGTGTTGACGAAGATGTCGATACAGGCCACGTTAATGCAGACCTTGGTGACGATGCGCCGACGATGTTAGAGCAGTAGGTGTGTCGGTGGTGATACATTGCTTGAAGACGTCCCTTGCGGCGTTGATGCATGCCTTATTGTCGGAGAGGTCATATTCCACACCGGCATACATGTGGATCATGTTGCTTCTCGTGGCATGCTCGATGATGATCTTGGCTCGTAACCTTGCTTTGTAGGCATAAATAAATTAAACTGGGTGTTTGCGCTTTGTTATGGGCTATCTAGCATGTTCGGAATGACTTTATCTTTAATAAAATGAGTTTCTCTCATCATTTGTGTAGGTTACACCTTTGGCTATCTGTTGAATCCATATGTGGTATTATCTCCAACCGCTGGAAGAGCGCCAGGACATGTATACTGGGTGCAACCATTTGGCAACACTAGTACTTGATATGTATAGCTGATTTGGTTGGCGGTTTGATAGAAGACCAACATGTTGATGCCTAGCCATGGCATGTTATTTCAACTTTTTAGATGGCTTATCCATGTTTTCACGCTCTTGATCCATAATTTGTAATAATTGCTGGGTGTAGCAGTTTTTAGACTTCTGTAAAACTTCAAATAATATACTTTTTTATTATAGGCCGTATGCATCAATTGATGCAGAGGCTGGGGTTTCCCCTTTTCAAGAAAAGCTATGTAGGCATAAACCTTGATGCGGTGGTTTGGCTCGGGATGTGCATCGCAGAGTTGGTGTTGGTTGGGGTTTTGCAGATGCACGCGGCACTACTCGTTATACTTTAAAAGAAGGTAGATATTCAAGAAAGGAACCGAGAGCTTTTCCATGTGAAAGAAGATAGTGTTGTTTTTCTTTTGTGCGGATGCAAACCCATAGAAATTTGATAGAAGAATGACATGCTTAATCTCAACAGCAGGTACCCCAAAACATATACCATGAAGTAGAAAATGCTAGAAGTACGAATATTTTGTGAAACGAGTAAAATGAATCCTAGAAATGAGGTGCCAATAGTTTCTTGTTCACAACAAAAGCAACATAGATTTTTTACATGCAAGTTGGAACATAATATCAATTTTTATTTTCTATCATATTTCCTTTTCAACATATTATTTTCTAATTTTAAAACATTGGTTGCCTTTTATCTTCTTGTCAATTATTTTCTCTTATACTAGTATAAACATTATATATTGATGCATATGTGCAATTATACTATAGCTTAAGCTTGAGCAAAAGCGAGCCATCTGAGGCCATCTGCCCGTGCGCGCGTTTCTGGATCAATCATCTCAACCGTGCAGAAGTGTTGACCAAAGTCTTACGAGTTGGTCCCTCCCATCCCCACCCCCACCCCATCCCCATCTCGATCCTGTTTGACATGGATATGCCCTACGGGTACCTAGGATTGGCCTACCCGGTCCAGCCCAATGAAGTCCCACACGAAGACTTCATGGAGACTCCGGATGGCCTAAGCCTGGTAGAAGTTCGACTCCTTGGAGAACACGGCCAAGCTATAGATAGAATTTTGAATGGTGAAACCCTAACTGGTAGAAGTTCGACTCCTTGGAGAACATCGCCAACTGACTCTTAATGTCAAATATTATTAGCCCTCCTCCTTGGAAGGCCGACAGAGGGTGGTTGACCACGACCTTTACCTTGCTTTCGCCGAGACCATGAGTCACGCAATAAGTATGATTCTGCCGTAACGGGTCAAATCCCGAAGACGGTACTTAAAGATGTGAGGCGAGGTTGGTTCACCAGGGGCTCCATCGACCCCAAGCTACCGCGGCCACGCTTCCCTACCTGTTATGATGCACCTCCATCACCTCCTCTTTCAAAAACGTTTTCAATGCGTATGCCAGATGGAAAGCCCGAACTATGTGACTCATGGAATCTACTAGGCAAGTTAGTCACTCGAGGGGTTCCCAAGGCCCGTGTGGTTGTACGCTCGTCTCGGTTCCAAAGGCAAGAACTCAGTTCCTAGTGATGGCGAGCATGGGACTACAAATACCATACCCAACGTGGCCTCCCATACAAGCCTTAGCATGTTTAGTTAACTCCTTATATGATATCACCATCTCCTACCTTTCTAGATTCTCCGGCATCTCTGATTCATCATTCGTATAGATTAGACGTTGTTACTAAGCATGGCTAAGCTGTCGGTCTCAGAAGCTCTAGCAACGCTCAGATGCCAGTCCTGGGTATGCTAGGAGCAGTGGATGAGGAGTATACGGCTATAAAGGGAAACAGTGCAACAGATAGGTAACACTGGCTACTGACAAAAGACCACATTTGGAATCGTGTGCATCATAGCGAGAAAGTAAAATACTTTATAAAACATAGGTTCAGAATGAGAGGCTACGCTTGCCTTGTCCGTCAGTAGACAGGTATGGATCTTCGGTGTTGTTGACTTCAGCTTCGGGTTCGGATCCTATCACGAAGAGCCAATACCGGAAAGAAAGGCGACATTCAAGACATGGCATCGATGCAATTCTCAAACAAGGATGATGATATGACAAGTTGAATTGCATTGAAATGAAACCCTAAGGCATGCTTGACAGTTTAAACGGGGTTCCGAGGATTAAAAACCCTAACTCGGAAAAACTCCGGAATCACTTGAGAGGGGTTACTATGTTGTTCTAAATAAACTTGTCATTAAAGTTGATTAGCAATGCATGTTTATAGCTTAAATAGGTAGAACTCATTTTTCTGAACATTTTGATATATTATTTGTATTTTTCTGACTTATAGTGAATTAGTTATTGAATTTACAAATTTATATCATTTTCTGAAATTATTAAAACAATTTAAATCGAAATATTACATCAGGATGACATCAGCACATGAGCCAGATACTTTTTACACTCGGGCTGACCCTAGCCAGAGAGACTGACAGAGGGGCCCGAGGCCACCTCAGCAGCCATGTTGGCCAGACGGGGTCAGAGGCGTTTTCCACCAGGGTTGGCTCTAGCCAGAGGGGCTGACTGGTGGGGCCTAGGCCACGCAGGCGCCGCACGGACCTCGCCGGAGAACGGCCAGACGGCAGCGACTGGCGGCGCTAGGATGCGAACGGGGACGCGCGGCTAGGCCTACTCGAACCAGGGCGTCACCACGAACCTAAAGAGGGCGGCACCGCTAGGTAGAGGTCGCCGGAGCAGGTAGCACGACGACGGCCGACGGTGGCGCGTGAAGATGGTTGCGACGACAACGATACAGAGAGGAAGAGGGGAAACAAAGAGGGTCACGGGGACCGTGAGCTTACTGGGAAGCTCGCAGAGGGGTCGTTGGCGCGAGGGGAGCACAGAGGACGCCAGAATCGATGGCGCCGATGGTCGTCGGTGTCGAAGAGGAAACAGATGGGGAGGCTCGATTCTTCTCGGCCACGGACGATTCCTTCTGCAAGGAGGATGCTGGGGAGGAGGCGGAGCTCGTGGGCGTGTTGGCGAAGCTCGGGGCGGCACGGTTCAGCGGGGCACGACGGATCCCGAGGGCTAGGGTTCCGGCCGCGGCACAGAGAGGAGGGGAGAGCACGAGAGGGAAGAGGATAAGGCGAGAGAGAGACGCGCGCGCGGGTCTTATCCTCCACCGAGGGCGGCGGGACGCATCGCAGCGGCTGGCGGCATCGAGCGGCTGCGGCGGCGACAGCGAGCAGCTCGGCGTCGTGGACGAAGGCGACAGAACGCCGAAGAGGTATGTGGGCCAGGATTGGGCCGCTGTGGGCTGCTGCTGGGCTACGGGGAACAATGCTAGATGCTGCTCACGCGACTAGTAGGGCAGGCAGAAGGGTTGGGCCGGCCTGTTTAGGTAGGGTTCTGTTTTTATTTTGCAAACTCCTTTTCTTTTTCTGATTTCAGTTTTGTCTTTTGTAAATCTCATTTGAAATATGTTTTGCACAATTTCAAAAATACTAGAGACTTTAATAAAGTTTAAAAAAATATTCAAAGGCCCTTGTAAACCATTTGGGCTCCTTTATTTTAAAATTTTCAAAATCCAAACACCATTTGAATGTGGTTTCAAAGAGAGAGGGAAAAATTAGGGTTTTGGATTTGCTTAAGTACTGAGTACATATATTACAAGCTTGGGCTGTTACACAAATCCACCTCCCAACCTGCAAGCTGGGAATAGAGGAAACGGACCGCCCCTGCCCAATACCAACGGGATCAGGGCACAAAAAACACTGAGGGTATCAACCGCGTTTGGAATGAGATCAACCTCAGCAACGAGGAATGGGAGAGGGTGCGTGAAGCTATGCGAGGTACCAATCCTCTGCCAATCGATGACCCTCGCGACATGTTAATGGGTTACCATTGGCTCCTCATCGAGGAGCACAATCGACAAATCAAGCAGCAACACGAGCTCGAGCAGCGCAGGCGAGCTGCCGACGAGTCGAGCATGCGGCGAGCTGCGCTCTCCTCCGCTAGTGGCTCTTACTTGAAAGGCTACGACGGCCGCAAGTATGGAGCGCATGGATCCCGCTGCACGGCGCGAGGCCACCAAGACACTCGACATGTCCTTCATGACGATGGACTCGAAGGGCAATATCATGCCCCCAAAACACCCACCTACTTGGCATCAAACCCGCCACCGACGGGGGACCCATGGTACGCAATCCACAAATCTGCGATTGCAGGTCTCAGACTTATCGAATACGCGCTCCATGATGAAGCAGCCGCTGAGCCAAATAAAAAGGCCGTGGTAAAATTCACCCGAAGCCGCACGCCCTCATACGACGAGGAAGAGCATGATCTGCCATGGCGCCGCCGCAGCCCATGGCGCAGGAGCCACAACTACGACGCTCATAGTGAGCTCATGCAGCACAAGATTGGCAAGTCACGCGCAAAACACGCGTGCTCCACGGAGTCCGAGGAGGAGGACATGGAGCTATGTGGCGCCAGGTGCTTTAGCAGGGCCATATGGCAGTCGCGGATGCCTAAGGTCTTCAAGCTTCCTTTGGACAACCCCAAATTCGACGACATGCAGGAGCCGAAGATCTGGCTAGACGACTATCTGTCGTCAGTCAAACTCCATGGCAGGAATAAAAGCATAGCCATGCAATGTCTTCAGCTGCAGCTGACGGGCGCGGCAAGAGCCCGTCTCAACAGCTTCTATTCCGGATCCATATGCAGCTGGGAAGAGCTAGCCAACTGCTTCATCTGCAACTTCAAGGGAACCAGCAAAAGACCAACTTCAATTAAGGAGCTAAGCACCTGTGGCCAACGGTCCAATGAGTCCATCTGCTCGTACATACATCGTTGGTTCATCATCAAGAACTCCGCCGCGAACATCTTGGAGGAAAGGGAAATCGACGCCTTCAACGGTGGCGTAAGGCGCCGAGAATTTAGAGAGGAGGTCGGGCGCGTCAAGCCCACACTACTAGGAAAACGCCTGTTCGTGGCGCACCTGTAAACAGCATCTATGGCGCACTAGGGGTGCGCCATGGGCCTCGCGCTATGGCTATCTCCTAGCCGTGGCGGACTGCCTGGTGCGCCACGGTTATATCGAGATAGGCGTGGCGCACTACCAGGTGCGCCACGGGTAGGGGTACAGGGTGCGCCACAGATGTGTTTTTCAAAAAACAAAAAAAATGCAAAAAACACCCTCGATTTGAATTGCAAAAGCAATCGGGTCCGTGCATCGCCGCCGCAGTCGTGTCACCTGACCGGAGCATGGCCGTGGCAGGGAGGTACGGGAGGGGTCGTGGCCACTCTAGTCCTCGCCGGCGTCGAGGTGGTAGGAAGGGTGTGGTTTGAGAAAGGAAGGTAGGAAGAGAGGGAGGAAGGAAGAGAGGGAGGAAGAGAGGGAGGAAGGAAGAGATGGAGGAAGAGAGGGAGGAAGGGAGGTCGGACGCCGCCGTCACTGCAAGGAGAGGAGGAGGCCACCGTTGCGCCGCCGCCGTGCCGCCGTCACTACAAGGAGAGGAGGAGGCCGTCGTCGTGCCGTCACTGCAAGGAGATGAGAAGGGGAAGGAGGAGAAGGAAGAAGGAAGAAGGAGAAGGAGAAGGAAGAAGGAGAAGGGAGAAGGAAGAAGGAGAAGGAAGAAGGAGAAGGGAAAGGAAAATGAAGAGGGAAAAGGGGGAAGGGAAAGGTAGGTGGGCGGGGTGAGGATTCAAAATTTGAATCCCGCCCAAGCTTATCCGTGGCGCACTAGGTGGTGGTGCGCTACGGGTAAGTCGTCCTCTATTTTTTTTCTGCAGGAAAAAACGGTCTTTTGACCATAACTTTTTACTCTTTTCGAATTTTGAAAATCTAAAAATCGCTAAACGACCGTAGGTGGTTGCGAGAAGATGCGAAATCTCGTTCTCGTCATTTTGATATATTATACGATTTTTTCGATATCGTATGCAAAAGTTACGGCCTTTTTACCGTGGCATGACTTTTTTTGCAAATAAAGTCGAAACTCATGTTTGTTAATTTTACTAGAAGCTATAGCACATTACCTACCTAAATATGAAAGGATTTAATTTTTTGAAGTGTTTATCATTTTCTTTTATTTTTTGCAAAGCCTAAAAAGGCGATCCAAGGGAGGGGTGGAGTTGGTGCAGGATAGTTAGGCATAGGGCACTAGGGCAAGGTGCCCTACTACTAAGTTTATACATCCGTGGCGCACATGGCATAGTACGCCATAGAACTTGCCACAACCGTAGCGCACCTACCCCATGTGCGCTACGGGTACGTGGCATGCGGCTGGCAGGCCCCTGGCCCATACATATTTGTGCCCCATGTGCGCCACGGTTGTTCTAGTTACTAGTAGGGCACTATCCACAGGTGAGCCACGCCTATTTTACCCGTGGGGCACTTCAACCATTTGAGCTACGGATGTACGGATTACCTATAGCCCTTTTCCTAGTAGTGCCAAAACCATCGATCACTTGATGGATATCGCCAATCGCTAGGCCGATGGCGAGGATGCCGTCAACCCAACATGTTCGTATGACGAAGATTACTATGGCCGCATGCGATCTCCGCAGAAAAAGAAGAACGCGTGTCTACGACGAACATGAAGAAGTCGATATGGTCATGGCTGGCTACGCCGACCGCCGCAAAGACGGAAACCGCAACATACAGTATCGTGGTGGCAACTACCGCGACGGCGGGAGACCAACACAAATGTGGCAACACTGCAACCATGACGATGAGCCATCCGCTATCGAAAAGATGTCGGGTCCCTGCACCATCCACTTCCACATCGATAAGAAGGATGTCAAATGGAAGGCTAGCCACATGCTCAAGGACTGCATGGAGTTCCAGAAACTCCATGAGGGCTACGCCCGGATGCGTCGCCAAGCGATGAACCCAGGGTTCACCCCTTCCCCAGGAGCTGTCGCATATGGAGCTCCACCTCCGCCACCAGGAGCACCCGCGCAGCCTGCGGCTTCACCGGCCCAGAATAACAGAGAAGATCCATACCCGCCACCGCTAGGGGCCATAATGATATAAAAGGGGCGCCCAACCAACAAGGTGCAGAAGACAATCACCCGACAGGTCAACCTGGTGAAATGGATCGTATGGGCACCTAGAGGGGGGGTGAATATGTGCTACTCAATTTTTAGTTCTTTTTCAATTTTAGGCTTGACACAAAGTAAATTCTCTACATATGCAACTACGAGAATTTCCCTATATGCAAACCTATCTACTAAACACATAAAGAGAGGAGCGAGGAAACCGTAGTGGAGAACGCGAAGACATAGGGATTAGTTTTACCACAGTTCCTTCCTTGTTAAGGGAAGTACGTCTCTTTGGAGGGGTGGGTGGTTCTAAGACCACCATGCCACAATAGGCCTCACCCTATTCTTCGATGGATCTCACCATGAAAGGCCTGATCCACCTCTCCACTATTGATACCATTCGAGGCAGGAACCAGTGCTTTTACAACTCTAGCGGGGCACACATCCACAACCAAATTGGAGGCTCCCGTAATGACAACAAGCTGCCATAAGAACAAGGATTATCAAAATAATCAAAACAAGGATCTAGATATTTGCAAGAAATACTAGATCGAGGATCCTCCAAATGAATGGAGGGGAAGTGAAGCGCTTGATTGCTGTTGATGAAGATCGAGCCCTCCTCCTTTGATTCCCCAAAGAACGAGGCCTTTGGGTGGATGAAGGTAGAGATCTCTTGGATGGAACTTGAGGAGCAGATCTTGTGTTTTTCGAATGATCCAAGAGTTCTGGAAGGAGGGGACAGATGAGTTTAAATATTCTCTGCCCAGAACTGGCCATTGGAGAATTTTGGGGACGGATTATCCGCCCCCCACTAGGGGCGGACTATCCTCCCTGGGGGAAAAACTGCCCCAGAGCCGGAAAGTCCAGCGGAAAATCCACCCCCCTCATAGATAGCCACGCCGAGCTTGTCTTGGAGAAAATCCTTGAGGGGGTGGATTATTCGGCCCCCCAAGGGGTGGATTGTCCGCCCTGGGGAAAAGTCCACCCCAGGTACGGAAAATCCGGGGGATTATCCGCCCCCACACAGGGCGCCGCGCCGTGGCACACTTTGTAAAAATCCCGGGGGGAAGATTATCCGCCCCCCTTGAGGGGCGGATTATCCAGCCTGGGCAAAAACTCTAGTCCTAGCCGGACAATCCGAGAGATATTCCGCCCCCCAGCAGTGCGCCGTGCCCTTTGTGGTTGGGGAGGGACGGACTATCCGGCCCCTGGCAGGGGCAGATTATCCGCCCCCAAAAACACTTTTGAGCTCCTTTTGAAATTTCTAAGATCTGCAGCACTTCAACACACATTAAATAATCCTTGATATTGTTATCTAACACACAAAACACTATAGATCATGAAATATTCTTTCAATCTCCCCCTTTTTGGTGTTAGATGACAATACTAGGATTTGCAATGAAACCTACTAACATCATCTTCAAGAAATGAAAGAGGCTCCCCCTAAATGTGTGCATATCAATAACTTGCATTTGAATACAAATGAACACACTAAGGAACAAGCCAATTTCATAAGATTAATAGCTATATCAAAGATGAGTTAGGTAAACACTTCATACCACCGGGAGATGAATTAGCCAATATAATAAGCGAGAATATTAGGACTTGAAACATCCCACCATTTTGATGCATCAATAGATATGATTCCAGAATTCCATATGACCATAGATAATTCCAAACTCCATAGATAAATCTAGAATTCCACACAGATAAGTTTCACACAAAAATGATAGTACCACACACAACATAGTCTCATACAAAACAAAGCACAAATGGAAGTTCAACGCTAAAGGGGCACAAGCAAGTAATGAAGATAACGAATGATAAAAAGGAAAATGCTTGCGCCCGACCCATGCAAATCCATGGAGACCTAAATAGAACTACTTATCCCCCTTTGGCATCGAGACGCCAAAAAGGAAAAAGAGCGATGCTAACACCCTGAGAGATCACTCCTCGTAGTCCTCCTCGTCATCATAGTCATCCCTGTCCCCTTCCTCTTCCTCTTCATCATACTCATCATCATTAGTAGCTGGAGGAATTGCTCCCCTAGTCGATGCAGGAAACAGGTGACGCTCGAGCTCTCCATAGTTGATCCCTGAAGTGTTCCACTGAGCATATGGTACCGAAGCAGTAGGAGGAGGAGGATGGCCAGACTCCCCAGACACATGACGGAGAATCAGCTGCTGGGTGTGGGCCATCTCATGGCACTGCTGGTAGGCCTCATACTGTCCCTTGTGAGTGTCGACCCCCATGCATAAAATGTTCCGTTGGAACCAGTTGAGGTAATTGACCTCACGGGCCATAGGGGGCACTGCGGGCCTGCATCCACTAGCCCGTGCACCTCGCATGAAGGACTCAGGAGCTGTGGAAGGGTGGGAGGTCTTCTATGCCTTGTTGTAGATCTTCTTGGACTTGTGTACTCCATCCAAATTGCTACCGAACTCCTCATGTGGCAGCATGTGCTTGATAAGCATCATAATATAGGGACCAAAAGGGATGGAGAGCCTATTGAACATTGCATATGTCATCTCATGGTAGATGTAATCCATGACATCCAACTTGTTCCTCGTAGATGACTCGGTATTGGTGGCACATTCATGGGAAAAGGCAAGTAGGGGCACCAGGTGACCACGAATCTTATCATTATTGCCCCCGCTCAGAGCAATGCTGTCCCGGAACAAACTAACAAGAGCTGCATATAAAGGAGATAGTCCAGCGAAAGTACCGGCTACACCATCAAAAGTCGAGCGTGGAGCGAGAACACTATCCTTGCTGGGCTTGATAGGAGAAATGATGCGGTGGCCAAAAGCTATGTAACAACCATGGAAGGCGTAGCCAAGGACCTGACCAAAAGTGCGGAAGTCTGACTGAATCATAGTGTTCTAGGTCATCCACTTCATGGTGCGAAGCTCATCTCTGCAAATCATAAATGTAGAGAAGAATTGCTTCACAACTAATGAGTCATAGCTGCATTTCAAAGTCATGAGATGGTGCAAACCCATTCTACCAGTCACTTCCAAAGCCTCATGAAGTCTTGGCTTGGATTGAGCCTCATTCAAATTCAGAGGATGCATAGGGTGGATCTTGAGGGAAGCATAACATCATCATGAATGTACCTGAAGTGAGCGCAGTAGAACATACTGTCCACTTGATGGCCATCACTGTCAGCCTCATCATACAAATCACGGTGGCGAATGGCAGAGTACTCAATGATATCCATTCCCTTGTAGTTGACACGGGACTTCTTGACCTTGCCCTTCCACTAGGTAGTCTTCTTGGCTTTTCTAGCTTGCTTGACCATCCGTTCAGCCTCTCTTTGCCTCCTTCGGATTTCAACATCGTCAACAAGCACACCGTCTTTGTTCTGCCTGAGATAACGAGCACTGGGATGACACTTTTAGGTCTTGGGAGCACTAGAACCACCTATGAGTAGAAATAGATAGGTAGCATGGGGGTAAGCATACACACAAGTCCAAGAGGAATTTTAGATACAGAAGAAAAACAACCCACGGTCTAATGATGCACAATAGGAGAAGCTGAGACAAAACTGAAAACATGCAATGAACTGAAACATGAAATTTTTCAGTTCCTCCATAGATTCACCACATCAACGCAGATCAGGCCCTAGGGTTGCAAGACTACGGAATCTAACATACAAAGGAACCATATATGATATTCTACAATAAGTTTCCACCAAGAACAACAACTTCCACACACAAGAGATGAATGAAGGAGTTACCCTCACTCATTGGAGGAAGAGCTCGGAGGAGAAGATACCCGGAGGTGTGATACATCGTAAATGTATCGATAATTTTTGATGCTCCATGCTTGTTTTGTGCCAACTATCTTATGTTTTGTCTACACTTTGAGGTATTTTTAAATTTTTCTGGTACTAACCTATTAGTAAGATGCCACAATGTCAGTTGCCTGTTTTCTTCTGTTTTTGGTTCCAGAAAAGGCAGAAAATGAATATTCCCAGAATTGGATGGGACAAAAGCCAAAGTCATTATTTTACCCGACATGACACGGAACCATGAAGAAGAGATGGAGGAGGACACCATGGTGGCCACACCCTAGGTGGGCGCAGGCCAGCCTTGGTGGCGCCCACAGGGGGTGCGGGCCCCCTAGCCCTCCACCGACATTGCCTTCTGCGCCTATAAGAAGCCTCTGACCCAGAAACCCTAAATAATCTGGCGGAAATCCACGAAAACCTCCACAACGCCACCGCCACCGCCACCGAAGGGGAGATTCGGGAGACATAAAGTCTCTGTTCTGGCACCCTGCGATTCATTCTTGTGCTTTCAGCTTAGAACTTTTTAGTTCTTCTTTGTGGATTGTGAGACAAGATTACTGATCTTTATTGATTATTATCTTTGTGAGTTGTTTAAAATAAGTCGATTGGTGTTGGAAAAGAGTAGAAAGTTTCATGCTTATAGTGGTAGAAAAGGGAGCTTGTTTTGACTGTGACTTAGACTTTATCATGTCATGCTAGATGTTGTTTTGACCTTATGCTTAGTGATTATTGCTGTAGCATGACTTGTTCCAAACAATTGAGATTTCTTAATGTGCCTTGAAGGAATCATGCATTGTTTTAGCATACAAAAGCATAGTATTGTGGTATTCTCCTTTGATGCTTTATTTGGGTTGACTTGGCACATGATCACACCATGTTATGAATATGAACCAGTCACCTTAGCCTCTATGATCATTTAGTCCTTGACTTGCAGTACCACTTTATGCTTTGATTGATAATGTTTTGTCGCTCTGCATGATTATGTTCATTATTGCTCTCTTAGTTACACCTATACATTGTACCCAGTTGATATCATGATCTTTTGTTTGCGGATGTCGTCGGTGTGAAATTAAAGGGCAGGTTGTAAGTCCATGGAGTTATGTATGTGTGTTAGAGAAACGCCTGGGCCGCTAGAATAAGCCATGCCTAATCATGGTGGCAAGTTGCAGCATCACCATAGTGAGCAATCTATGAATCATTCTTCTTATAAAAAAGGAGAGATAGAAAAAAAGAGATTGAGAAAAAGAAAAAAAGAGATGAGAAAAAGGAAAGAGAGAAAATAGCACCATTTTCCCATGGTAAATAAGAAGATTGCTGAGATGCTCATTGTCTGCTTGCCTTGTCATTTTGATATGGGATAGCTCTTGTATCATTGGGCAAGGAGTACCCTATTGGTGGTTCTCTATCATACACATGTAATTACTATGACAAGAACTTACAGGTGACTAAAGTTGAGTATCATGAGGAGCGTCCCTCGTATTCAAGGGACATGAGATTGCCAACTTATACTTTGTCAAGCATATACTCCATAGTTTGTTCACTTTAACCTTAATCACTTCAAGATGCTTATGATAGGGGCAATGAGATCCGAAAGCTAACAAGTACCATAATTTTTGGAAGCTCTTTTTGAAACTTGAAATCCCTGCTTCCCTTATGAAGGGCCTTTCTTCCACCATTATATTGAGTCTCCACCTTATATACTTTGGCACCAATTAAGAGAGCATAGTTGTCATTCTTAGTTCTATGTGCATTGTCCCAAAACTTATTGATTGATGCATATTGTTGATATTGCTTGTCCTTGTGCTATTTGTATCTAGTCACTCTTATGAACTTTGAAGGTGTCCTATGCATCAATTTGCTACTCCATGAGGGACAAGCTGAATGCCATTATGCCATGTTTTCTATATGTGAAACAAACAAATGTTTTTCAATGCATGTTATTCATGATCTTTGTTTGTAACCTTTCATGTTGCATGCATAGTTACTTTGTCTTACTGTTAGAACTTCATCTTTCATGCTCATGTTTAGAGTAATTTGATCCTAGCTTTCAATGCTTACAAATGGTTTGATCAAGATTGTGATGGTGCATGTCACCTCAAAAATTATTCCTTTTATCACTTACCTACTCGAGGACGAGTAGGAGTTAAGCTTGGGGATGCTTGATACGTCGTAAACGTATCTATAATTTTGATGCTCCATGCTTGTTTTGTGCCAACTATCTTATGTTTTGTCTACACTTTCAGGTAGTTTTATATGTTTTCTGGTACTAATCTATTAACAAGATGCCATAGTGCCAGTTGCCTGTTTTCTTCTATTTTTGGTTCTAGAAAAGGCAGAAAATGAATATTCTCGGAATTGGATGGGACAAAAGCCAAAGTCATTATTTTACCCGACATGACACAGAACCACAAAGCAGAGATGGAGGAGGACACCAGGGTAGCCACACCCTAGGTGGGTGTGGGCCATCCCTGGTGGTGCCCATAGGGGGTGTGGGCCCCCTGGCCCTCCACCGACCATGCCTCCTTCGCCTATAAGAAGCCTCCGACCCAGAAACCCTAAATAATCTGGCAGAAATACACGAAAACCTCCACAACGCCGCCGCCACCGAAGGGGATATTCGGGAGATAGAAAGTCTCTGTTCCAGCACCCTGCCGAGACGGGGAAGTGCCCCCGGAGCCATCTCCATCGATCTCCACCACCATCTCCATCACCGTTGCTGATTCCCATGATGAGGAGGGAGTAGTTCTTTTTCGAGGCTAAGGGCTCTACCGGTAGCTATGTGTTCATCTCTCTCTATGCATGATCATATTGTGGTCATGAGCTTTGTAATCAAGTAGATCTACCTTGATACTCAAGTGCTTTAATAGATCTGTGCTCTCTCCATGTGTGTGAAAGTGACAGCGTGCATGCCATGGTGGCACTTAGGCTAGAGTCTACATAAATACTCATCGTGCTTTAATAGATCTATGCTTTTCCCCACGTGTGTGAAAGTGACAGCCTGCACACCGTGTGTGGCACTTAAGCTAGGTTACATATATATTTATCATGAGTATATTTTGAGTTGGTTGTCTCTATGAAATTGTGGTGTTTGTTGGAACCATCTAGCGCTCAAGGTGACAGTGTGGGGTTATCTAGATGGGAAAGACGAACTTTGAGGTGTGATGTTATAGCCCTACCATGGATTAGAGTGTCCAACCAGAGAGTAGTTAAGAGTAGTATCATGAAGATAATATATTTATTGGGAGTGTTCACTAGTGAAAGTATGATCCCTAGGCCTTGTTTCTAAACATTGAAACACCATTTGCATCTAGATCTATTACATGTTTGCTTGCTTCCTTCTTTTTGCCTTTAGTCTTTTCCTCCCCGTCAGAAACTCTTTTCTGGCATCGTTACCACTTATAATCATACATACCACTTGTATTTCACTATATCTTCACCGATCTAGTGCACCTATACACCTGACAAGTGTATTGGGTGTGTTGGGGACACAAGAGACTTCTTGTATCTTGATGCAGGGTTGCTTGAGAGGGATACCTTTGACCACTTCCTCCCTGAGTTCGATAAACCTTGGGTAATCCACTTAAGGGAAACTTGCTGCTGTTCTACAAACCTCTGCACTTGGAGGCCCAACAACTATCTACAAGAATAGAATTGCGTAGACATCAAGGCGCTATGAAGAAGATCCGGAGAGATCCCGGAGAATCTGGCGGTCGAATCGACTCCGGGGAGGGGCGGAGGCTCCGACGGCGGCTGGGGAAGGACACGGGGTGAGGGAGGACGAGTTGCTCTGCTTGAGCCCTCCCCGGATCCCTAGTCCTTAAAGGACAAAACCGCCCATGGCAGATTATCCGGCCCTCACTAGGGGTGGATTATCCGGCCCCTCTCTGGATTTTCTATAAACAAAGATTCAGGTCGGAGCACTCCAAACAAAACCCTCGCAAGGATACATGGGACTTGTGTGCAAGAAAAGATGGCTCGAGATGAGTAAAAAGCTTGGGTTTAGAGCACCAAACTGAGATGGTACTACACAACCAAAACTTGCAAGAACAAATCAACTAAAGGCCAAGATTGGGTGTGTTTTCCATAAGAACACAAGATATGCAATAAAATCCAAAAAGACCCAATAGAAACTGATGCGTGCACCCCGTGTTGACGTGGGACACTTCATTGGAACCCCAAGAGCAAGGTGTGATGAGCACAGCAGCAAGTTTCCCTCAGTAGAGACCGAGGTTATCGAACCTAAAGGAGGAAGGAAACGTCTCAAAGGTGTTGCTGACAACGTGGAGACCTGCACAACACAAACTCAAGACTTTGCCGCAACAAATCAGTGAGGTTGTCAAGCTCACCGGTTTGCCGTAACAAAGGATTAAACATATGGTGTGGAAGGTAATGGTTTGCAGCAAGTAAACAAGTAACAGTGGAGGATTTATCAATGTAAAGATTGGACCGGGGTCCATAGTTCACTAGAGGTGCTATCCTTAGATAAACAACATGGCATGAAGGGTAAACAAATTACAGAGGGGCAATTGACAGGAACTGAGCAAGGCATAACAATGTAATTACTAGCTAGAAAGATCCTATGAAGTTGTTTGGGCAATATAACATTATACATAGACCGTAATCCAACTACATCTATGACTAGATGTCCACCTTCAGGTTATCATCCGAACCCCCTCCAGTATTAAGTTGCAAGAAACAGACAACTTCTTTAAGAAAAGTGTGTAAGGTAAACAATCCACATGTTCTATGAACAAGGGACCGTTGTTTTCTCCCTAGTAGCAACAGCACATCTACAACCGAAGAGATTTATGTCACTTCCCTTGGAAACTAGAGGCATGAACCCACTATCGAGCATAAATACTCCCTCCTGGAGTCACTAGCAACTACTTGGCAAAGATAACCACTAGCAACGGGGAGCATGCAAGATCACAAACAACACAGACATGTAGAATCATAAAGATAAAACCATTAATCAAACCAACATAATAATCTCAATATCCATCGGATCCCCGCAAACACAACATGCATGATTACAAATATATTAGATCTTGATCATGAACGGAGCTCACAAGATCTATACATGAAAGCGCAAAGGAGAAGATACAACCATCTAGCTACTACATGGACCCATAGTCCAAGGTGGAACTACTCACAAATCATATCGGAGAAAAGGCCTCCGGGATGATCTCCCCTCCGGCAGGGTGCCAGGAAGAGCTTCAGATCCCCCCAGATCTAGGGACGATGGTGGCGGCGGCTACAGACGGTTTTGTGGATTTCTGATCGGGTCCTGAGAGTTTCTGTATCGGGGGCTTCTTATAGGCGAAGGGGTGAGTCCAGGAGGCGACCAGGGTCGTCAAACCCTACCCAGGCGCGGGTCCACCTGACCCCGCGCCTGGGGTGGGTCTCGCCCCTGTCCAGCCCCTTTGGCTCTCCTCTAGACTTCTTGTTCCCCACGGAAAGTTATTGACTTTGGCGTTTGTCCCGTACAATTCCGAGAATATTTTTTTACTAACTTTTCTGAAACCAAAAACAGCAAAAAACAGGCATCTGGCACTGTTGCAACTTGTTAATAGGTTAGTAATAGAAAACATGTAAAAAGCACCTCAAAGTGTAGACAAGTAAAGCAAAGTAGATACTAAACAAGCATGGAGCATCAAAAATTATAGATATGTTTCCAACGTATCAGCATCCCCAAGCTTAACTCCTGCTCGTCCTCGAGTAGGTAAGTGATAAAAGAATAATTTTTTAGGTGACATGCACCCTCACAATAAAGATCCAACCATTTGTAAAATTCAAAGCTGAGATCAAAGAACTCTAAAGATGTGCATGAAAGATGGAGTTCTAACAGTAGGACATAGTAACTATGCATGCAACATGGCAAGCTACAAACAAAGATCATGAATAATATGTATTGAAAAATGTTTGTTTGTTTCACATGCAGAAAACATAGCATAGTGGCAATCAGCTTGTCCCTCATAGAGTAGCAATATAAATGCATAGGACACCTGCAAAGTTCACAAGGGTGACTAGAAACAAGTAGCACAAGAACAAGTAATAACACAATAATTAATAAGCTTTGGAACATTGCACATAGAATGACAACTATGCTCTCTTAATGGTGCCTAAAGGTAGAAGGTGGAGACTCAATAATGATGGAAGAAAGGCCTTTTTGTAAATGAAGCAGGGATTACAAGTTTCAAATAGAGCTTCCAAAAATTATGGTACTAGTTAGCTTTCAGCCCTCATTGCCCCTATCATAAGCATCTTGAAGTGGTTAAGGTTAAAGTGGAAAATTTGGAGTATATGCTTGACAAAGTATAAGTTGGAAATCTCAAGTCCCTTGACTATGAGGGCTACACCTGATGGATACTCAACTTAGGGCCCAGACAAGTTCTTGTCACTGTAAGTATTTGCATATCATTGAGAACTGCCAACGGGGTACCCCTTGCACATGGCATAGGAGCTTTCCCATAACCAAAATGACAAGGCAAGCAGACAATGAGCATCTCAGCAATTCTTCTTATGTACCATGGGAATATGGTGCTTTTTTATCTCTTTCCTCTTTTCTCAATGTGTCTCTTTTTTTGTAAGAAGAATGCTTCACAAATGTTACTATGGTGATGCTGCAAGTTTCCACCATGATTAGGCATGGCTTAGGCTAGCGGCCCAGGCGTTTCTCTAACATAGAATACAAACTCTATGGACTTACAAGTTCCCACTTCATTTCACAGCGGTAACATCCATAGACAAAAGAGCATGATATCAACGGAGTACAAAAAGTACAAGTGCAATGTTGAAAACGTTCCCCGTGACAGCACGGTTCTGCTAATCCCAACTTACAAGTGCAAGCATATACAAAAAAGTTGCCTCAATGGTTCAAGTTTATTAGGGGCAAAGAATAAAATGTCCCATCAAGTTCGTGAGGGCTTTAATCACTAAGTTTTCACATAACAAAATAGTTTTTAATTGGAAGATAGTTGAGAACAAGAATATACTTGGAATGGTGTACATCACCATGAATAGGAGTTTATAGTGGACACTTTGGAATAACTTGGTTTCTTGGGAGTTGTAAGGATGAGTAGAACTTACTCATACAAGTGGAGGCTAGAAAAAGACTAGGAGCAACCAACTAAGAGAGCAATAATGGCCATAATTATGCAATGCAACAAAGAAAACTAATCGAAGCAAAGAGTAGTACTACAAGTCAAGGAATAAATGATCATAGAGGCTAATGGTGACTTGTCATAGTCATAACATGGTGTAACATGTGCCAAGGCAACCCAAGCAAAACATCAAAGGAGAATACCACAATACTATGCTTTTGCATGCTAAAACAATGCATAATTTATTCAAGGCACACTAAGCAATCCCAATTGTTTGGAACAAGACATGCTACAGAAATAATCACTAATCTTAATGCAAAAACAACACCTCTCATGTCATGCTAAAGTCTTAGTCACAGTTAATGCAAGCTCCTCTTGCACTTCAAGCAAGAACTTACTACTCCTTTCCAAACACCAAGCAAACTTATTTGCAAAACAACACAGCGAGAAAGGGGGTTCAAACTACTAAATCAAAATAAACAAACTAAGCAAAGCAAACGAAAACTAATACGCTCCAAGAACAACACAACTGTGCTTGAAACAATAAAATTGAAGTGTCTAGACAGACCTCAGCTTTTTATTGATGAAGAAGGGGATGCCTTGGGCATCCCCAAGATTTGACGCTTGTACCTCTTGGATATTTCTTGGGGTGACACCATGGTGGAATCCCCAAGCTTGAGCTTTTGTCTATTCTTCATCTCATTGCATCATTCTCTCTCTACACCTGAAATTTTTCCTTCATACAAAACTTCACACAATCTTCATTAGCAACATTAGCTTATTCAAAAGATATTAGACCGCGTGCAAAGCTTTGGAAAATCAAGGCTTTTCACTAAAAACACAAGCTACTGAAGTAACTCCTTCAAAGAAACTCAATTTACCTGAAGAGAGCTAAAAAAGGAATCAATAAGAAGCAAATGCAAATAATGGCAGAAATCTGTCAAAACAGACCAGCAGGTAGAAACGAATTTTTTTCAAACATCTTTTGTTGCTCAAATCAAAACATGTTGAACTAACGAAAGTTATCCAACATACTGGGGGATTTATTCGTAAATTTTGAGCTCAATCCGAGTTACAGAGCCTCCTCACGAATTTTTTTGGTGGAGGACAGAAATCTGTTTCGGGACAGCAACTCCCCAAATCTTAGTTCCCTCTCATTAGAGGTTATTCTTGGCACAAAAAGCAAACAAAAAGGATAAGGAGAGGTCATTACAGTAGTAATAACTTCCAAGACTCAAGGAAACTCTTGGATTATCTCCCAACAAGTACTTTTCTTTAACGCCTTTAAGTTAGGCACAAGAAGCAAGAAGAATCAAGTATTTTCAAGTGAGGAAGCATTAACATCAAATCTTGCTTTCAAAGGAGGAGCAAAAAGCAACTTATATCTCCTCATAGGGAAGTGTTCAATACCTTTCTTGAATGGAAAATGATATTTAATGGTGCCTTCTTTCATATCAATGATGGCACCAATTGTTCTAAGAAAAGGTCTTCCCAAAGTAATAGGACAAGAAACATTGTATTCAACATCCAAAATATAGAAATCAACAGGGACATAAGCATTGTTAACCATAATGAGAACATCATTAATACTCCCCATGAGTTTATTCTTAGCATTATCATTGAGTGGGACATTCAAATAAAAATCTTCTAATGGTGGTAAATCAAGCATTTCATAAAATCTTCCTAGGCATAATAGAGATACTAAAACCAAGAACACATGAAGCTTTGAGATCAAAGTCATTCACTTGCATATTAATAATGGGTTCCCAACTATCTTGTACTTTCCTAGGAATAGAATCTTTGTGTTTTAGCTTCTCTTCCTTAATCTTAACAAGAGCATCTGTAATGTGTTTGGTAAAGGCAACATGTATATCACTAGCATCAGGACTTCTAGCAATCTTTTGCAAGAACATAATCACTTCAGAAATATTGCAACCATCAATATCAAAATCAAACTTAGCATCACTAGTAGTAGGATCAATAGGCTTAGGCATAGTAGGAGGAGGAATAGGGGCTACTTGTGGTTTAGTGGTGATAGTTCACACACTATTGTTTCTATCAAATTCAGCTTCCTTTTCCCACCTAGCATGAAGTTGAGCTAACATCCTAATATTTTCATCAATAGTAACTTGTATGGCATGAGCAGTAGCAAAGGTATTTTCCATAGTTTCAGGTTTAGCAGCCATTTTATTAACAAAGGAAGTTTGAGCTTCAGACAAAGAGGATTTATTTTTCTCAGCACTAAAAATTTTTGACTGTAAACTAGGAATTTCTCTATTCAGTTTCTCAAGCTGAAGACTAATGTTTTTCAAGATAATAGATTGTTCCTCCATAGTTTTAGAGAAAATTTTGTTTTGCTCATATTGCATTTGCATAAATTTTTTAGTGGATCTCTCAACTTCTAGAATCCTCTCTTCACTAGGCATTCCAGATCTATCCTGATAAGCATTTCCACTAGGAGGGTAAGGCCTATAATTGTTGTTGCTACCAAAATTATTGATGTAGGCATTATTGTTGAAATTTTTGTTTCTAATGAAGTTCACATCAACTTGCTCTTCTTGAGCAACCAAAGAGGCTAAGGAACACTATTAGGATCTAGAGGAGCTTTCCCATTAACAAGCATAGCCATAATAACATCAATCTTTTCACTCAAAGAGGAAGTTTCCTCAACAGAATTCCTTCTTACCATGTGGAGCTCTCTCAACATGCCATTCAGAATAGTTAACCATCATATTAGCAAGGAGCCTTGTTGCAGCACCAAGGTGAGTCCCATAAAAGTACCTCCAGCAGTAGAATCCAATAGGTTTCTTGAGGAGAAGTTCAAACCTGCATAAAAAGTTTGGATAATCATCCAAGCAGTGAGTCCATGAGTAGGGCAATTTTTAACCAAAGATTTCATTCTTTCCCAAGCATGAGAAACATGTTCACTATCAAGCTATTTAAATTTCATAATGTCAATTCTCATAGCAATAATCTTAGTAGGAGGATAGTACTTTCCAATAAATGCATCTTTGCACTTAGTCCAAGAATCAATACCATTTTTAGGAAAAGATAGCAACCATTCTTTAGCTTTTCCCCTCAAAGAGAAAGGAAAAATCCGGAGCTTAATAATATCTCCATCTACATCCTTATACTTTTGCATCTCACAAAGTTCAACAAAGCTATTAAGATGGGCAGCAGGATCATCACAACCAGCACCAGAAAATTGCTCTCTCATCACAAGATTCAACAAAGCAGGCTTAATTTCATAAAAGTTGACATCAGGAGCAGGTGGAGCAATAGGTGTGCTTAGGAAATCATTGTTGTTGGTGCTAGTGAAGTCACACAACTTGGTGTTCTCAGCAGAGTTTATTTTGGCAAAGGTGGGCAAGCCAAAAACAGCAGCAGCAGCTAGAGCAGGAACTATTTTTTTTGTATTTTTGAATAAAGCAAGCAAACCAAACTAGACTAATTTTTTTTTGGTTTTTTGAAAAGAGGCAAACAAAACCAAACAAAATAAACTAAGCAAACTAAAAACAAAGTAAAGAGAAAGGAAGTGAAGGACTCCCCTAGTGAAGACGTCCTTAGCCTCCTCGACAACGGCACCAGAAATCTTGATGCGTCCACCCCGCATTGACGTGGGACACTTCGTTGGAACCCCAAGAGCAAGGTGTGATGAGCATAGCAGCAAGTTTCCCTCTGTAGAGACCGAGGTTATCGGACCTGAAGGAGGAAGGAAACATCTCAAAGGTGTTGCTGACAACGTTGAGACCTGCACAACACAAACTCAAGACTTTGCCGCAACGAATCAGTGAGGTTGTCAGGCTCACCGGTTTGCTGTAACAAAGGATTAAACGTATTATGTGGAAGGTAATGGTTTGCAGCAAGTAAACAAGTAACAGTGGAGGATGTATCAATGGTAAAGATTGGACCGGGGTCCATAGTTCACTAGAGGTGCTCTCCTTAGATAAACAACATGGCATGAAGGGTAAACAAATTATAGAGGGGCAATTGACAGGAACTTAGCAAGGCATAACAATGTAATTACTAGCTAGAAATATCCTATGAAGTTGATTGGGCAATAAAACATTATACATAGACCGTAATCCAACTGCATCTATGACTAGAAGTCCACCTTCAGGTTATCATCCGAACCCCCTGCAGTATTAAGTTGCAAGCAACAAACAACTGCTTTAAGCAAAGTGTGTAAGGTAATCAATCCATATGTTCTATGAACAAGGGACCGTTGTTTTCTCCCTAGTAGCAACAACACATCTACAACCGAAGAGATTTCTGTCACTTCCCTTGGAAACTAGAGGCATGAACCCACTATCGAGCATAAATACTCCCTCTTGGAGTCACTAGCAACTACTTGGCCAAGATAACCACTAGCAACGGAGAGCAAGATCACAAACAACACATACATGATAGAATCATAAAGATAAAACCATTAATCAAACCAACATAATAATCGCAATATCCATCGGATCCCCGCAAACAAAACATGCATGATTACAAATAGATTAGATCTTGATCATGAACGGAGCTCACAAGATCTATACATGAAAGCACAAAGGAGGAGATACAACCATCTAGCTACTACATGGATCCATATTCCAAGGTGGAACTACTCACAAATCATACCGGAGAGAAGGCCTCCGGGATGATATCCCCTCCGGCAGGGTGCCAGGAAGAGCTTCAGATCCCCCCGATCTAGGGACGATGGTGGCGGCGGCTACAGACGGTTTCGTGGATTTCTGATCGGGTCCCGAGAGTTTCTGTATCGGGGGCTTCTTATAGGCGAAGGGGTGAGTCCGGGAGGCGACTAGGGTCGCCAAACCCTACCCAGGCGCGTGTCCACCTGACCCCGTGTCTGGGGTGGGTCTTCCCCCCTGGCCAGCCCCTCCGACTCTCCTCTGGACTTCTTGTTCCCCACCGAAAGTTATTGACTTTGGCGTTTGTCCCGTCCAATTCCGAGAATATTTCTTTACTAACTTTTATGAAACCATAAACAACAGAAAATAGGCATCTGGCACTGTTGCAACTTGTTAATAGGTTAGTACCAGAAAACATGTAAAAAGAACCTCAAAGTGTAGACAAGTAAAGCAAAGTAGATACTAAACAAGCATGGAGCATCAAAAATTATAGATACGTTTCCAACGTATCAGAAACCAACTCTTCTAAAGGAAGAGGGCGGTGGCCGAGGCCACCATGTTGGAGCGTATGGCATGACACCGCGAAGATGTATCTTGAGTTCAAAACCAATGCTCATTGATAACGCACATATCACAAAATGATATTAAGGGAAATGATTTTTCTTTCTTTTGGCATTATGGGGGAGGGTTAGCCCAATCAATTAGGACCACACTCTCCCTATGTTTATGCCCGCATATAAACCAAATACATGAGGAAGTGCAAGTGAGTATGCAAGGGTAGTCAAGCCAAGCTCCTTGAATCTACGATATTTAGCTCATTCCTCAAATAACAAAACCTTGCTTCATCAAGTGGCTTCGTGAAAATATCAGCAAGTTGGTTCTTCGTGCTCACAAAATATAGGGCAATATCACCATGAGCAACATGATCCGGAATAAAATGATTGCGAATCTCAATATGTTTTGTCCTTGTATGCTGCACCGGATTGTAGGAAATTTTAATAGAACTTTAATTATCGCATAAAAGAGGCACTTTGTCACAATTGACACCATATTCCTTAAATTTTGCCTCATCGATAATATTTGCGTACACGCACTTGCAGCAGCCACATATTCAGCTTCCATGGTTGAGAGGGATATACAATTTTGTTTCTTCGAAGACCAACACACTAGAGACCTGCCCAAGAATTGACATGCACCAGAAGTTGATTTTCGATCATCCTTGTCACCAGCCCAATCTGAATCAGTATATCCACAGAGAGAAACTAGAGCCTTTGGGATACCATAGACCAAAATTTAGGGAATGAACCAAATATCTAAAGCTTCTCTTGACCGCCACTAAGTGGCTTTCTTTAGGAGCGGCTTGATACCTTGCACACACTCCTACACTCAACATGATATCGGTTCTAGATGCACAGAGGTAAAGGAGAGAGCCAATCATGGATCGGTATACCTTTTGGTCCACATCTTTACCCTTTGGATTAAGCTCGAGATGACATTTAGTTTGCATTGGAGTAGCAATGCCATTTAGATCCGTCGTCTTGAACCTCTTGAGCATGTCTTGGATGTATTTTGCTTGATTAATAAAGGTTCCCTCTCTAAGTTGCTTCATCTTGAATCCAAGAAAGAACCTTAATTCTCCCATCATAGACATCTCAAACCTGTCAGTCATAAGGTTTGAAAATTCATCATTAAAAGCTTGATTAGTAGAGCCAAAAATGATATCATCTACATATATTTGGCATACAAAAAGCTCCCCATTAACCTTCTTAGTAAAAAGAGTGGGATCGATTTTCCCAACTTTGAATCCACGGTCTAACAAAAGCTCTTTAAGGTGATCATACCACGCACGTGGGGCTTGTTTAAGGCCATATAGAGCCTTATCAAGTTTGTAGACATGGTTCAGAAACTTGGGATCCTCAAAACCCAGGGGTTGCTTGACATATACCAACTCATGTAGAGGACCATTAAGAACTGCACTCTTAACATCCATTTGCTATAATTTAAAATTATGATGAGAAACATAAGCAAGGAGGATACAGATGGACTCAAGGCGAGTCATCGGAGCATAAGTTTTGCCAAAATCGATGCCTTCCACTTTAGAGAATCCTTGAGCCACTAGCCTTTCCTTATCCCTTACAACAATCCCATTTTCATCCTGCTTGTTCTTGAAAATCCACTTTGTGCCGATAACATTGCGACACTCTTTGGGTTTTTCTACGAGCTTCCAAACTTTGTTGCGCTCGAATTTATTTAGTTCTTCATGCATTGCAATCACCCAATCAGGATCTTCAAGAGCATCAAAAACCTTCTTGGGTTCCACCATTGATATATGAGCTTGATGATCACAGAAACTCGCAAGCTCACTTCTAGTGGACACTCTTCTTCTTAGATCACCTACAACCTTGTCAAGAGTTTGACCCCTTAACTCAAGGTTCCTTTCAGCACGTGTTTTGTGATGATATTCAATCTCCTTATTTTTTCTTGGAGGGGTTTCTTCAACATTTGGGAGCTTGTCTTGACCACTACCTTGTCCTTCATCAACAATTTGATCACTGCGAACAGGAGATGAAGAATCTTTCCCTTGATCTTGATCTTCATTCATAACAGGAGACTGGGTTTGCTCTTCCTGGTTGCCCCTGTCATGAGTTGGAGTGCCAGGCCCGGATAACCCGCCCCTAGTAGGGGCCGGATAATCCGGCCTAGGATTTTCAGCGCCTTCCTGTTCGTCCTGATTTCCTTGGCATGGGTTGGAGTGCAGGGCTGGATAGTCCGCCCCTTGGAGGGTCCGGATATTCCGGCCTGTGACTACCAGTTTTCCCAGAAGACTGATGATCTTCAGGAGGTTGTGGTGTTGGTACAGTATTTTCTCTAGCATGAGTAGCTTGTTGATCTTATGTAGATGAGGGATCTACTTGAGTAGAGCATTGTCCTTCCCGATCCGCCACAAGGGGTTCCTCAATGGGGAGTAAAAATCCCACACCCATTCTTCTTATGGAATCTTGGGGTATTTCAACATCTGCATCAAAAACATCAACTTGCCCCACATGGGAGCCATCATTCTCATCGAATTCCACACTACAAGATTCTACAACAGTTCTGGAGAGCTTATTGTAGATTCTATAAGTGTGGGATTCGACACCGTAACCAACAAAAATGCCTTCTAAAGCCTTAGACTCAAATTGGACAAACAAACTCCTTTGATAAGAAAGAAACACTTACAACCATATACTCGGAAATATGATATGTTGGGCTTGTTACCAGTAAGTATCTCATATGGAGTTTTGTCCAAGATCTTGTGGAGGTAGAGCCGGTTTGATGAGTGACATGCAGTGGATATGGCTTCAGCCCATAAGTTGTATGGTTGAATTCAGCCAACATAGATCTAGCCATATCCATCAAAGTCCGGTTCTTCCTCTCGGCTACACCATTTTGTTGAGGGGTGTACGCAGTGGAATATTGATGTCTTAACCCCTCTTCACTTAGAAATTCATTCAAGGTGTAGTTTTTGAACTCGGAGCCATTGTTACTTCTTATTGCCAAAATTGGGACATTGTGTTGGCGTTGAACTTCATTGGAGAAATCAATGACGGTTTGTTGAGTCTCACTCTTTAACTTGAAAAAATAGACCCATGTATATCTTGAGTAATCATCGACTATCACCAAGCAATATTTCTTCCCACCGAGGCTAACACGAGATGGAGGACCAAACAGATCCACATGAAGTAATTCCAAAATCCTTTGAGGAAACTATAGTTTTGTTCTTGTGGGGAGAGTCATGCATCTTGACTTCAACACATTCCCTGCAAACACGATCTTTGGCAAAGGAAAAATTGTCTTTTAGTCCAAGGATGTGGCCACCCTTGTGAAAACTTTGCAAAGTTCTCATGTTGACGTGGGCTAGACAACTATGCCACAACCAGCCCGTGTCGGTGTAAGATCTCACCTTTATAAAGGTAAAGATCCTTGTGATTGCAATGCTAGTCCCTGGATCAATTGCTAGCATCCACAGTTTAAGATGAAGTACACAGAAACAAAGGTCATTATTACATCGTCATTCCAGAGATAACATAGTATTTTACAACTCCATAGCCATAGGCTAGTACAAGAGTTTAACTTAACAATATAAAAATAGAAGTCTTCATCTTCATGTGCCACAGGCAAGCATGTTGAGTGTAGACTCATAACCCCTAATCAACATCAGAGTAACCTGCAACATCACAAGTTATAGCCACAGTGGGTCAATACATTGGAATAGTATTGGCAAGTGATACCTTAGTAGAATATTAGCATCTAGTTACTACATGAATTTGGCTAAGTGTAGCTTAGTCTTTCTTTGCTCAAAAAAGGTTTTACCTATCATTTGAAAACGCTAAGTTTTTGTTCGGCAGAAACTTTCCCAAGGAACCACCAATAGAATTTGGTGAACCTTCACCCTTGTTCAACCACAAGTTTTAACTTAGAAAATTGGGATGAGGAGATTCTTGATAGCTTCCATGTCTTGATGCTTAGATTGTCCATTACCGGGGACACGGCTACTTAGTTTCTTCCATCTACAGAGGTGGTGCACTTTCCCCACAAGACTTGATTTTCACCAAGACAGGACCTTTCAGAAGCCTTCTCTTAGACCAAATGGATGCGTTCCAACCTATCATCGCACTATCACCAACTGTCCAAATGGCTAAGTTATTGCAACCTATATGATGCAGGCAGAGCCCATAATGCCATATGGCTACACTAGAAGCTTCTTAACATTTGGCATCTCAAATCCCTTTATTCCTAGGTGGCAATCTACAAGTGAGATACACAAGGTAAACCATAGAAATGGGCCTTGTGTAACCACTCAACCAAAAACCACCAAGCAATTACCATTCCACCGAGGTGTTTCATTCACTTAGTTGTTTTATTAAGCAAAAACCATAAGTCAAAGACTTAGCAATATTTTTACATAGCATGTATATATTCCACCCTTAGTTGCTACTATCTAGGCTAAGCATGGCAATACTAAGTATCTTAATTCAGAAATAATTCTTAACAATTCTACAACTACTAGGATTTCCCAAGCATAGCATATAGATACTTAGCAAAATATTCATGCAAGCCCTATAAAAAATATTTCTAATGTATAGTTAAAATATTGGGACAAAGATATGAAGCACCACTTGCCTTGGTAGTTGGGGGAGTAGCAACAATCTTCACAACCACAATCACTATTTGCACCAAACTCTACACATAAAATGATAGCACCAAATTCACATATCAAAATAAACAAGCAAAAATATATGAATGCATGCAAATGCCATGTGATGATTTTTCTACATCAAACAAGACAAGTGAAATAGTACTGAATCATAAACAAAACAATTATACACTAAATAAAATTAATTTGGCCCTTAGAACATTTTCCATACAATTTTTATATACAAAATAATCTTATAAATGTCTCTGCAAAAACAACCCATTTTACAGATGAAATTTATTAAACAAAGTGCATAATTGGATAGAATTCTTTCTCCTGATTCCAATGATATAAAATTTACAAATTTTGAACGTGTGGATCAAAAGTTATGAATTTTGCAAGTTTGAACAACTAATAGATCTAATTCCAGATTTTAAATCAAAACACAGGCCACGCGGCGCTTTCTGATTGGTCGATACCGCTTCGCACTAGATCACGCTCGCGGGCCGTTGGATTAAAACGCATCGCACGGCTCAGATCTAACTTACCTCTTCGCTTAAGTGATCTATTCCTACACGCCCGATCTAGATCTAACGACCCACATCAAATAGACCAAAAGTCAACGGCGCTGCGACGGTGACTGGCGGCGGCGCGGTCAGACGGTGATGTCGCCGGTGTGATAGGAAGCGAGAAGGACAGTGGGGTAGCTCACCATGTTCGCATGACGATGCTGGAGCTCAAGGTGGTCTTCGTTGGCGGAGGGGCGCTCGGAGTCGTCAGGGATTGCTCGCCAGAGTTCGTGAAGGCATCGGGCACGGCTGTTCGTCGACGTTGCCAAGGATGTAGATCATGCTAGAGATAAATAAGCAGTTTGTTAGATGCGGGAAGCGATGCTAGTCATGCGAGTATCAAAGAGAGGGCAAGGCGCGCTCGGGTCTAACCAGAACAGCTCTCCGGAGTTGAGTGCTTCGTCGGGCTCATGCAGTCGTCGATGTTGCCGACGTTCGGGGTTGTCCTAGCACACAACAAAGGTGTTAAATGATGCGCAAGTATGCAGGGAACGCGCTAGCAAGACCAGGAGGCAAGGGGCGGGGAGTTCTCACCGGAATTCGCTGCCGGAGTTCGTCAGTACAGCGTCGAAGTGAGATCGATTGCGGGCAGCCTGGTGGCTCTCTGTGTTGTGGCTTGAGGAGAAATGAGCGGAAGGAGGAGGAAGTTAAAGAGCCGGGGCGAGAGAGGAAATCACGCTGGCGTTTACTCGTAATCAAGCGCGGAATCAAATCGGAGAAACGGCCACGGGGAGCAGCTCCTCTGGCGCGTGATTGACGACGATGCTGAGGTGGATGGTGGGGTCGGAGCGTCTCTCAGGGGGTGTGCACGGTTTGAGTGAGAAACAGAGGGAGAAGGGAAACCCCAGGTGGGATGCTTTTGCTTCTGGGCCGGAAGAGTGGCGCCGGCCCGTTTTCATTTCTTTTATCTTTTTCTATTTCTGATTTGATTTTCTGGTTTGAATTCAAATGCCCATTTCAAATCTGTTTCAATTGAAATTTTCTCCAAACTTTTGTATTGTGATTCTTGTATCCTGGGGTGGGTAAAACATCTATTCACACTCAAATTCAAATTAGGTTTGAAGATTAAATTTGAACCATGACCTAATTAAATGTTTATAATTAGTATATGAATGGTTTCTAATTCATAATTTGTTTTGAAAGCCTTGACCAAACCTTATAAACATCACTCAAGTTCATGATCAAATCCTTACTGATTAAAATAAGTATTTTTCTTATTAGAAGGTAGCAATATGGCCATTGCCTTGCTTACATAAAATAATAAATCACAAAGTTTCTGTTTTTGAAGAAATGATCCTAAAATGATTATGAATGCATGAATGAGGTGCAAACTTTGAAATCATGATTTTTAGGGATGTTACACATCTAACCCCCTTAAGGTAAATCTCTCCCTCGAGATTCGGATTGGCTAGCAAATAGGTGAGGGTGGTCTTTCCGAAGGTCATCTTCTCTTTCCCATGTTGCTTCTTCTTCGGAATGATGGCTCCACTGAACTTTGCAGAATTTGATAGTCTTTGTCCGAGTAACTCTTTCTGCAGTCTAAAGAATCTTGATAGGTTTTTCCTCATAAGTGAGATCACTTTCCAATTGGACCTCCTCCAAAGGTATAGTATCCTTCAAAGAAGTCTCTTCCATCTCTGGATGGCATTTCTTTAGCCGACTCACATGAAACACATTGTGAACGGCAGAAAATGATTCCGGCAGTTCAATTTCATAAGCTACTTCTCCTTTATGACTCAGAATCTTGAATGGTCCAACATATCTTGGGGACAATTTTCTTTTGACTCCAAATCTCTTCACTCCACGAAGTTGTGACACTCTAAGATAAGCTCTATCACCCCCCTCATAGGTGACTTCTCTATGCTTAGGTTCTGCGTAGCTCTTCTGTCGGGACTGTGCTATCTTCAATCTGTCCTTTACTAACCTAACTTTCTCTTTAGCCTCTTTGATTAGTTCTGGCCCGAACAAGTTTCTTTCTCCCACACCATTCCATAGTAATGGGGTAGTACACTTTCTCCCATAGAGAAACTCAAACGGTGCCATCTCAATACTGGCTTGATAGCTGTTGTTGTAAGAGAATTTTGCGCAAGGCAGACTTTCATCCCAACTAGATCCATAGTCTAGGGCACATGCTCTCAACATATCCTCTAAAATTTGGTTGGTTCTTTCTGTTTGTCCATCAGTCTGGGGATGAAAAGAAGTACTGAATTCCAATCTCATTCCCAATGACTCATGCAGTTGCCTCCAAAGATGAGAAGTGAATTGTGTTCCTCTATCAGACACAATACTCTTGGGTACTCCATGCAGACACACAATCCTATTCATATAGATCTTGGCCAACTTAGCACTTGTGTAGGTTGTCTTCACGGGTATGAAATGAGCCACTTTAGTTAGGCGATCCACTACTACCCAAATAGAATCATATCCTGACCTGGTCCTAGGCAATCCGGTGATGAAATCCATGCCAATCTTGTCCCATTTCCAATCAGGAATAGGTAGTGGTTGTAACAATCCTGCTGGTTTCTGATGTGCCACTTTCACTCTACTACATACATCACACAAGGCAATATGTTCGGCGATGTCTTTCTTGAGATTATTCCACCAAAATCTTTCCTTCATATCCATGTACATTTTGGTGTTACCCGGATGAATGGAATATGGTGAGTTGTGTGCTTCTTGTAATATCAGTTTCCGAAGCTCCGGATCTTGCGGAACACAGATACGTTTTCCATACCATAAAGTACCCTGTTCGTCTTCATGGAATCCTTTGGCTTTTCCTTTGCCAATCTTTTCCTTAATCTCTTCAATTTCCTTGTCCATCTTTTGGGCTTCCTTGATGTTGTCCAACAAGGTGGGTTGAACATCCAATGACATGAGATGTCCCTCAGGCACAATCTCCAATCTAAGGTCTCTAAATTGGGCACACAGATCATCTGGCAACTCTCCCTTAGTAAGGCCATTTACAAATACCTTACGGCTTAGTGCATCCGCTACAACATTTTCTTTACCTGGGTGGTATTTCATACTCAAGTCATAGTCCTTGATGAGTTCTAGCCATCTTCTTTGTCTCATGTTGATTTCTTTCTGAGTGAAGATATACTTCAAACTTTTGTGATTCGTGACCACTTCACATCGCTTTCCCAAAAGATAATGTCTCCATGTCTTGAGTGCATGGACAACATAGGCTAACTCTAAATAATGAGTAGGATAATTCACCTCATGAGTTTTGAGTTGTCTCGAGGCATAAGCCACAACTTTCCCTTCTTGCATCAGAATTGCACCTAATCCATGATGAGATGCATTGCAATAAACTTGGAAATCCTTCTCCAAATCTGGCAGACATAGGACTGGTGCTGTCACTAGTCTCTTCTTCAGTTCTTGGAAACTGAGTTCACATCCTTCAGTCCAAGCAAATTTCTTGTCTTTCTTTAGTAACCCCGTCATTGGCTTAGCTACCTTGGAGAAATTCTCAATGAATCTTCTATAGTATCCTGCCAAGCCATGAAAACTACGAACTTCTTTCACTGACTTAGGAGATTCCCATCCAGTTACAACTGACACTTTTGCGGGATCAACTGCTACACCATCTCCTGAAACAATGTGTCCAATAAATCCAACTTCATTCAACCAGAATTCACACTTGCTGAATTTGGCATACAACTTATGCTCTTTAAGCTTCTCAAGTATCAAACGCAAATGTCCTTCATGCTCTTCTTTGCTCTTGGAGTAGATCAAAATGTCATCGATGAAAACGACAACAAACTTGTCAAGGAACTCCATGAACACCTTGTTCATCATATTCATGAAGTAAGCTGGTGCATTGGTCAAACCGAATGGCATCACGGTGTACTCATACAATCCATACCTAGTGGTGAAAGCTGTCTTAGGTATGTCTTGTTCCCTTATCTTAAGCTGAAAATAACCTAACCGCAGATCAATCTTTGAGAACACACAGGCTCCTTCTAACTGATCAAACAAGACATTGATTCTAGGCAAAGGATATTTGTCCTTGATAGTCACCTCATCGAGTGAACGATAATCGATGCATAACCTTTGACTTCTATCTTTCTTTTCCACAAACAAGACTGGTGCTCCCTAGGATGAAGAACTTAGTTGAATAAATCCTTTCTGCAACTGTTCTCCTCAAGTTGTTTCTTGAGTTCTTTCAACTCATCAACTGACATCTTGTAAGGTCTCTTTTCTATTGGTCCTGATCCTGGCAGCAAGTCAATCAAAAATTCCACATCTCTATCTAGTGGCATTCCTGGCAACTCTTCTGGAAACACATCCGAATATTCCCTCACAATTAGCACGCTCTCTATGCTAACCCCCTTAAGAGAATTTAGTTTACTCCCTTTTGATTCAAAGTTAGTCTTGAATCTAATCCTTTTATTGTCCGGGGTTGTGAGTGTGACAGTATGATTGGCACAATCTAGCACTCCCTTGTACTTAGTCATCCAGTCCATTCCCAAAATGACATCTAATCCTTGGGAATTTAGCATTATCAAATTAACGGGAAACTTATACTTCCCAAACTCTATGACTAGGTCATGACATCCTGAGTTCACTATCATTTCTCCACTAGGAGAACTTACTTTTATAGGACACCCAATAGTTTCAACTAGAAGTTCATTTCTATCAACAAATGCTCTTGACATGAATGAATGTGATGCGCCAGTATAAAAAAGAACAAGTGTTGGAACAGAATTGAGTTTGAACTTACCAGCCACAGCATCAGGTTCCTCATAATCTCTTCCACATTGATGTGGTTTACTTGTCCCTTCTGGAAAGGGTTGGGCTTGGTGGCTCGTTCAACCTTCTTCTCTGGACACTCATTTGCATAATGCCCCATCTTCTTGCACTTGAAACATTTAGCCTGACTGATATCCCTCTTTGCCGGCTGACTACCACTTCCACTTCCACCTCCACTGTGGTGACTCTTGTGTCCACTCTTGTGGTTCTTGTACTTGTCATTATCATGACTACGGTGATTCTTGTTGTCATGATGGCGGTTGTGGCTGTGGTGGTTGTTGTGCTTTCCATGTTTGTGGGATCCAGAACTCCCACCATCATCGTGATGGGAACGCTTGTGAGACGATCCCGAGCTGTGCTTGTCAAAGTTGTGCTTCCTCTTTCTGCTTTCAACCTGTTTCATCTTGTTCTCCAAGATGGTAGCCTTGTCACAAAGTGATTGGGAGGTTGGGACATAGGCAACAGATAGCTGCAGATTCAGTTCATCATCCAGTCCTTCGAGGAATTTATCCTTCCTATTGGCATCAGTATCAACTTCATTCGGTGCATAACGCGCCAGATTGTTGAACTCCTCAATATATTCAGCCACGCTGCGGTGACGCTGTTTCAGGTTATGGAACTCCTTCTTCTTCAAATTCATCACCTCGGATAAGATGTGAGCTGTATGGAATCAATCTTCAAAGATAGCCCATGTCACATCCTCAATGGGAGTGGTGATCTTGAAGTTATCCCATTGAGTAGCTACTGGTCCTTCCAACAGATGTGCTGCAAACCTGACCTTCTCCTCGTCGGTGCAGCCGACAGTTACCAAATCCTTGTTCACCGAACGTAGCCAATCATTGGTCACCATTGGATCAGTGGTTCCTGAGAACTTTGCAGGCCTCAGCCTTAGGAATCTAGTGAGCATGTCAAATCCTAGTGGATTGTTCGGATTGTTGTTGTTGTTGTTGTTATTCTGATTCTTCATAAAAGTGGTCGTCATCTGCATCAGCTGTGCCTGTTCTGTCATCAACTACTGCATCTCGGGGGTGACATTGTTGTTGTTTGGGTTGGGGTTGGCACGTCGAGGAGGCATCTGTGGTTTTCATAAGGATAAGAATGAGATACCCATAGATGCTTATCATGCACAATACATCACATAAAGAATCACCAAACCAAGCATCACAATAACATAAGGTTCAAACGATGTAAACAACAAGTTTGGAAAATAAAACACACCATAGCAAGCCACCAACATGTTGGATGGTCATTGTGACTCAAAAAAAATCATAAGTACGGTAGATGAATGATAAATGAGTAGTCATCACTACTCCTCCACATCAATCTCCACATCAAAAAGTGTAAGACCTGCATTCTCCATAGCGGTCTTGTATTCCTCAACATTGGTAGTCAAGGCCTCTATCTTGGCCCTAAGATCCCTCTTCTGTGAGCGAAGTCTCTCGATCACTCCCTGCTGATGCTCGAGCTCGAAGTCCTTGGCCTCTAGTTCTTCCTTCATCTCCCGGATCTTCTTGTTCCGGTCTTGGACTCTCTTCTCTTGGCTCTTGAATTTCTTGTCCTTGCTTTCAAACTTGGCCTCCATTTCCTTGACTATCTCTTCTTGCTCCGCGAAGAGCTTGTCCTTCTCACGAAGCTGCACCTGGAGCTCATCATTGCTAAGCATGACGTTGCTCCTATTAGTATCTAGGTGCCTAATAAGAACCTCTAGGTCCTGAAGGTACAGACGAATCGGCTCCACCGTCTCTCTAGCAGCATCCTCGAACTCAATAGCCTCACCCTCCTCGTCGTGTCTCCCGAAGGGGTGAAAGTAAGGACCTCTAAGCTCTCTGGAGTGTCTCCCTACCAGACACCCAAGTAACTCCTACATAACTATATCTAAGCCTTTCTCCTTGTCGTCATGCATCAGCTTGAAAGTGATGGTCTCCGTGGTTGGCTCTGCCTGGCGTCCGGGCTGAGTGACTCTGAAGCCCCAAAGGTCCTTCCTCTCAAACTTGGTGAGGGGAAGCGTCATGATGCTAGGAAGTGGAAGGTTGATCACGCTAGTGAGCTCAATGAGACGAGTACCAAAACGAGTTCCCTTGAACTCCTCGGCCGTGTTGATAATAACATTAGGCATCTATTTTTATAAGATAGAGAAAAGTTAGAATCAACATCAATAGAGAAAAATCACAATACAAAATATCACAAGCATATATTTTGCAACAATCACACAAGTCATGGCATACACAAATCCATTACAAGCATCAAAGGTTCAACATAACTTAGATAATTTGTTTGGAAATAAAACAGTGTGGTGGTCCAACTAACGAAGTACATTATAATCCCCACTCACTTGCCAAGTTGGCTATCAGGGCATCCCTAGAGGAAATCTGTCGATCTTGATCACATGACTCCATTGCTAAGTCTATGATGTCTTCTCTCAAACATTTGCTGGTAGCCTCTAACTCTTGGGTATGCTTCTTTTCTTCCCTAAGGTTATTTTGGGTGTTAAGCATTCTGCACTTGAGTCTATCACCAAGTTCCTTGATGGCATTCCAAGCTGCATTTCTTGCAGAGTCAAAGAAGGTTGTGTGCATTTCTGAGTTTGTGACCATGCAGAATCCTGACTCCTTGTGGTTGTCTTCCTTGTTTTTGATCAAGTGAAGTTGCACCCACCAGTACTCTACTCCTTCATCCATCACGGGGAATCCTTTATACACAGCTGCACCATGTATCCCCATGGTAACCATGAGGTTCTTGAGGGCCTTGGGGAATTCTGTCTCACACTCCAAGGTCATGGTCATGAGTGGTCCCTTCCTCACGGCTTCGTTGATGGAGTTCATCTACAAATAGAGATGAGAAAGAAGATTAGAAAATTTTACGAGAAGAAAAAGACAAGTGTGGAAATTGTTGAAATTTTTTCCTTAGTGGTTTCTAATCCAATCCTAGGGTCATAATCCTACAAGCAACACAGTGCTCTGATACCATCTGTAAGATCCCACCTTTATAAAGGTAAAGATACCTGTGATTGCAATGCTAGTCCCTGTATCAATTTCTAGCATCCACAGTTTAAGATGAAGTACATAGAAACAAAGGTCATTATTACATCGTCATTCCAAAGATAACATAGTCTTTTACAACTCCATAGCCATAGGATAGTACAAGAGTTTAACTTAACAATATAAAAATAGAAGTCTTCATCTTCATGTGCCACAGGCAAGCATGTTGAGTGTAGACTCATAACCCCTAATCAACATCACAGTAACCTGCAACATCACAAGTTACAGCCACAGCGGGTCAATACATTGGAATAGTATTGGCAAGTGATACCTTAGTAGAATATTAGCATCTAGTAACTACATGAATTTGGCTAAGTGTATCTTAGGCTTGCTTTGCTCAAAATAGGTTTTACCTATTAGTTGAAAACACTAAGTTTTTGTTCGGCGAAAACTTTCCCATGGAACCACCAATAGAAATTGGTGAACCTTCACCCTTGTTTAACCACAAGTTTTAACTTAGAAAATTGGGATGAGGAGATTCTTGATAGCTTCCATGTCTTGATGCTCAAATTGTCCATTACCGGGGACACGGCTAAGTACTTAGTTTCTTCCATCTGCAGAGGTGGTGCACTTTCCCCACAAGACTTGATTTTCACCAAGACAGGACCTTTCAGAAGCCTTCCCTTAGACCAAATGGACGCATTCCAACCTATCATCCAGCTACCACCAACTGTCCAAATGGCTAAGTTATTGCAACCTATATGATCTAGGCAGAGCCCATAATGCCATGTGGCTGCACTAGAAGCTTCTTAACATTTGGAATCTCAAATATCTTTGTTCCTGGGTGGCAATCCACAAGTGAGATACACAAGGTAAACCATAGAAATGGGCCTTGTGTAACCACTCAACCAAAAACCACCAAGCAATTACCATTCCACCCAGGTGTTTCATTCACTTAGTTGTTTTATTAAGCAAAAACCATAAGTCAAAGACTTAGCAATATTTTTACATAGCATGTATATATTCCACCCTTGGTTTCTACTCGCTAGGATAAGCATGGCAATAGTAAGTATCTTAATTTAGAAATAATTCTTAACAATTCTACAACTACTAGGATTTCCCAAGCATAGCATATAGATACTTAGCAAAATATTCATGCAAGCCCTATACAAAATATTTCTAATGTATAGTTAAAATATTGGGACAATGATATGAAGAAACACTTGCCTTGGTAGTTGGGGGAGTAGCAACAATCTTCACAACCACAATCACTATTTGCACCAAACTCTACACATAAAATGATAGCACCAAATTCACATATCAAAATAAACAAGCAAAATATATGAATGCATGAAAATACCATGTGATGATTTTTCTAAATCAAATAAGATAAGTGAAACAGTACTGAATCATAAACAAAACAATTATACACTAAATAAAATTAATTTGTCCCTTAGAACATTTTCCATACAATTTTTATATACAAAATAAGCTTATAAATGTCTCTTAAAAAACAACCCATTTTACAGATGCAATTTATTAAACAAAGTTCATACTTGGATATAATTCTTTCTCCTGATTCCAATGATATAAAATTTACAAAATTTGAACGTGTGGATCAAAATTTATGAATTTTGCAAGTTTGAACAACTAATAGATCTAATTCCATATTTTAAATCAAAACACAGGCCACGTGGCGCTTTCTTATTGGTCGATACCGCTTCGCACTGGATCACGCTCGCGGGCCATTGGATTAAAACGCATCGCACGGCTCAGATCTAATTTACCTCTTCGCTTAAGTGATCTATTCCTACACGCCCGATCTAGATCTAACGACCCACATCAAACAGACCAAAAGTCAGCGGCGCTGCGACGGTGGCTGGCGGCGGCGCGGTCAGACGGTGATGTCGCCGGTGTTATAGGAAGCGAGAATAGCAGTGGGGTAGCTCACCGTGTTCGCGTGACGATGCTGGAGCTCAAGGTGGTCTTCGTTGGCGGAGGGGCGCTCAGAGTCGTCAGGGATTGCTCGCCGGAGTTCGTGAAGGCGTCGGGCATGGCTGTTAGTCGATGTTGCTGAGGATGTAGATCATGCCAGAGAGAAATAAGCAGTGCGTTAGATGCGGAAAGCGATGCTGGTCATGCGAGTATCAAAGAGAGGGCCAGGCGTGCTCGGGTCTAACCAGAACAGCTCGCCGGAGTTGAGTGCTTCGTCGGGCTCGTGCAGTCATCGATGTTGCCGACGTTCGGGGTTGTCCTAGCACACAGCAAAGGTGTTAAACGATGCGCAAGGATGACGGGAACGCGCTAGCAAGACCAGGAGGCAAGGGGCGGGGAGTTCTCACCGGAATTCGCTGCCGGAGTTCGTGAGTACAGCGGTGGAGTGAGCTCGATTGCGGGCAGCCTGGTGGCTCTCTGTGGTTGTGGCTTGAGGGGAAATGAGCGGAAGGAGGAGGAGGTTAAATAGCCGGGGTGAGAGAGGAAATCACGCTGGCGTTTACTCGCAATCAAGCGCGGAATCAAATCAGAGAAATGGCCGCGGGGAGCAGTTCCTCCGGCGCGTGATTGACGACGATGCTGAGGTGGATGGTGGGGTCGGAGCGTCAGTGAGGGGGTGTGCGTGGTTTGAGTGAGAAACAGAGGGAGAAGGGAAACCCCGGGTGGTTTGCTTTTGCTTCTGGGCCGGAAGAGTGGCGCCGGCCCGTTTTCATTTCTTTTATATTTTTCCATTTCTGATTTGATTTTCTGGTTTGAATTCAAATGCCCATTTCAAATCTGTTTCAATTGAAATTTTCTCCAAACTTTTGTATTGTGATTCTTGTATCCTGGGGTGTGTAAAACATCTATTCACACTCAAATTCAAATTGGGTTTGAAGATGAAGTTTAAACCGTGCCCTAATTAAATGTTTACAATTAGTATAGGAATGGTTTCTAATTCATAATTTGTTTTTGAAAGCCTTGACCAAACCTTATAAACATCACTCAAGTTCATGATCAAATCCTTACTAATGAAAATAAGTATTTTTCTTATTAGAAGGTAGCAATATGGCCATTGCCTTGCTTACATAAAATAATAGATCACAAATTTTCTGTTTTTGAAGAAATGATCCTAAAATTTATTATGAATGCATGAATGGGTGCAAACTATGAAATCATGATTTTAGGGATGTCACAGTCGGCCTTTCCGAATAAGAACAACGGACCTGCATTGGTTTTCCCTGAAAAGTCCACCACATACAGGTCATTTTTGACATACCAAACGAAAGCGACCTTTACAGACTTGCTCCACATGAGTACCACTAAATCACCATCTATGAAAACAGCAAAGCCCGTCTTACCAAGGGCACGATTAGAAAGTAAGTTGTAACCGAGGGTCTCAACAAGCATAATGTCCACGAGAGAGATATCGTGGGCAACCACAACCTAGCCGAGACCCAATACCTCAGATTTAGACTAATCACCATAGGAGACTATAATATGATCATGGTTGGGTCTCATATCCGTGATGATCTCTTTGCTTCTGGTCATATGACTAGTGCACCCACTATCCAGCACCCATTTAGAACCACTGAAAGCATAGCCCTACAGGAAATTTACTTCTTAGTTTTAGGTACCATTTTTCAATGGGTCCTCTCATGTTAGTAACAAGGGTCATTGGAACCCAAATATACCAAGCAATATAGTCATCAAAAGGACCAATATAGTTAGCATAGATATCACCATAGTAATCACAAAACATCTCATAATTTGGATTGTTAGACCCTGCAAAACCAATATGGTTAGTTTTGTCCTTTGTGATGTTCTTTTCAATGGTGATTGTCTTTGTATGTGCACTCTTGGTCTTAATTTTCTTGTTCTTCTTCTTCTTGGACTTGGGAACATAGCCAAGTCCCTCTTTTCCAAGGTTTGTGTAACATCCCTAAAATCATGTTTCAAACTCATGCATATCATCCATGCATCCATGATCATATGAAATTCATTTCAAACAAAACAGTTCAAAATAGAAGCATTTATGCTTAATATTTCATGTAAGTGTGCTCTAGCCTTAATGCTATCTTCCAAGGAGAAGAATACTTGTTTTTATTCAGTAAAGGTTTGAAATTCGAACTTAGGCACTTTCAAAAGTTTGAACAAGTTTCAAAACAAATGAGAAATAAAACCAATATTATGCCTATTGAATATATATCAAAAAGGCTTGGTTTTATTTTTATTTTCACTTGATCAAAGTGTTTGGATTGGACAGTAATGTTTGACACACATTTGAATGCAAGGTTTGCAGTATAAAAACCTAGAGAAGATTTGAATTCAAACTCATTTGATTTGGATTTAAAAATCATTCCAGAAAATCAAAACAGAAAAAGAAAGGAGAAAAGAAATAGAAAAGGGCCAGCGCTACCTATCTGGCCCAACTGCTAATCCAGCCCACTAAGCCCACCCGGGGTCTCCCTCTCTCTCGCTCACCCGCAGACACACCCCCAGGTCACTGACTGCACGACCCCACCTCCTCGCTGATTAGCTCGCTGACGAGTGGACCCTGCGACCACGTCGCCTTCGTTGTCAATCACGCGCGCCTGCGCCGCTCGCTCCGCCGTTACCTCGCCGCTGTTACTGCGCGCTTAATTGCCATTGATACGCCGCGCGATCCTCGCCCCCGCTCTAGCTATAAGACCCCCTCTGCACCGCGGCCATTTCCCCTCACCTAGCGCCACCTCTACTCCCCCAGGCTGCCCGCAATTGCCCTTGTGCAGCCGCAGACAGAGCAACTCCGGCAGCCGATTCCGGTAAGCTCTGACCGCCCCTCTGTCTCTGGTTCAAACGAGCATGACCACCACGTCCTTGTGCATCTGCTAACACCCATGGCTTGTCTGCTCGTGACCCAGGTCGCCGTCTTCGTTCACGCCCGCAACCACCAGAGCCACCGCTCGACTCCAACGAGCAATAGCGGTAAGAATCGAGCGCCCCTTGCCTTCCCTTTGGTACCGTCCTATTCGCCAGACCCTTGCGTGTCTCCTAAACCATCTGGCTTGTGCTAGGTCGACGCAGAGCCTCGGCAACGACCTCGACATCAAGCAACAGACGCCGCCCGCAACTCCGACGAGCTCCAGCGACTGTGTCCGTGCGCCCCTTGCTAAGCCGTCGCCAGGTTGAGCATCAGCACGTCATCGCATTTCTGGTAAGCGTCTCCGACGACCCCCTAGCCATCTTTAGCGCCGCGCTGCCGTAGGCAGAGCTCGCCGCCGCCAGTAGCCACCTCCAGCGCTGCCCAGCTTTGGTCGTTTGATCCAGAGCCATTGGATCTGGATCCAGCGTGCGAGATTAGTTCACTTAACGAACCGTTACGAGTAGATCTGGGCCGTGCAGATTATGTTGATCTAACAGCTCATAGGCGCGATCCAACGCGAAGCGGTACGGGCCAATTAGATTAAGACACGTGGCAGTGGTTTAGATTTAAAAACTGGATTTGAATCTATTAGATGTTCAAATTTTTTTTGGCTATAACTTTTGATTCCCACGTTAGAATTTGACAAATTTTATATCAATGGAATCGGGAGAGCAAGCCCTTTCTAAATATGCAATGTGTTTAATGTTTTGCTTCTGTTAAAATGGTTTTATTTGCAGAAACTTGTGTAGGGCTAATTTGAGTATATGAAATGTTTAGGAAATGTTTTAGGGTTTAAATAAATGTTGTTTGACAAGTTTTTAACTTGTTAATGAACCAATACTGTATACTTGCTTGGTTGAGTTTTAAAAATCATCACATATCATTTTTCATGCATGCATATATTTTTTATTGTATATGTTTTGTATGTGATTTGTTGCTATAATTCTTGTGTAGATTTTGGTGCTAGTGATTATGATTGTGAAGAGTGTAACTACTCTCCAAACTACCAAGGCAAGTGGTACTTCATGAATATTTTTATCCCTATGTTTTTACTAAGCATTAGAAATATTTTGTTAGACTTGCATGTTATATTTTGCTTATATGCCATGTTGGGAAATCCTAGTAGTTGTAGAATTTCTAGAAAATTTATAAGTTAAGATACTATCTATGCCATGCTTAGCCTAGCTAGTAGCAACCAAGGGTTGGTGAAATATGTACATGCTATGATGAAAATATTTCTAAGTCCTTTGCACTTGTGTTTTGCCTAATAAAACAACTAAGTAAATGAAAGATCTGGGTGGGATGGAAGGAATGGTTTGTGTTGAGTGGTTACACAAGGCCAGGGGACTGGTGAACCTTGTGTATCTCACTTGTGGAAAGCCACCCAGGAACAAAGAGATTTTAGAGGCCAAGTGTTGAGAAGCTTCTAGTGCAGCCACTTGGCAATATGGGCTCTGCCTGGATCATATAGGTTGCTAGAACTTAGCCATTTGGCCAGTTGGTGGTAGTGGGAATGATAGGTTGGAACGCGTCCATTTGGTCTAAGGGAAGGCTTCTGAAAGGTCCTATCTTGGTGAAAATCAAGTCTGGTGGGGAAAGTGCACAACCTCTGCAGATGGAAAAATCTAAGTACTTAACCATGTCCCTGGAAAAGGACAACTTGAGCATCAAGACATGGAAGCTATCAAGAATCTCCTCATCCCAATTTCTAAGTAAAACTAGTGGGTGAACAAGGGTGAAGGACCTCAATGTCTATTGGTGGTTCCTTGGGAAAAGTTTTGACAAAGAAAAACTTAGTGATTTCAACTAATAGGCAAAACTTATTTGAGCAAAGCAAGCCAAGCTACACTTAGCCAAATTGCATATAGTATCTAGTCCACCTAAATTATACTAAGGTATCACTTGCCAATAATATTCCAATGTATTGACCCACTGTGGCTGTAACTTGTGATGTTGCAGGTTACTCTGATGAGGATTAGGAGTCATGAGTCTACACTCAACATGTTTGCCTGTGGTACATGAAGATGAAGACTTTTATTTATTTACTTATTAAAACTCTTGTACTAGGCCTGTGGCCTTGGAGTTGTAAAGACTATGTTTGACTCTAGAATGCCTGTAATAATGACCTTTGTATCTGTGTACTTCATCTTAAACTATGGATGCTAGCAATGATCCAGGGACTAGCATTGCAATCACAGGGATCCTTTTCCTTTATAAAGGAGGGATCTTACAGTTTGATCTTTGCTTGCCAAGAATATCATCAAGAGATCCCTTACCTTTGGAAGTGGAGGCTTTGACAAGCTCATCTTCCACCCTAGAATTTTCTTCATGGGCATATGTTGACTTAGATGTGCTAGGTATATCATACTTAGTCAATCGAATTTGGAGCTGATCATAAGACTCATTGAGAATAGATAATTCACTTTCCAAAGCCTTATGAGAAATGTCAAGTTTCTCCAACTCCTCGAAGAGTCTAGCATGAGCAGCCCCAAAGTCAACTTTTTCTTTCTTTAGTTTCTTTACTTTGGCTACTGCATTGTCATGTTCCTTTACAAGCTTATTCACAACTTCTCGTGTGGCTCCTCGATTCACTCAAGTCTCTCTACAAGAGAGAATCGAGCCTCTTCATATTCTTCTAGAGCTTTTTTTAGAGATGCAATATCCATTGCGTCCTCTATTTCAATCCTACCCTTTTCTTTAAGAAGCACTTCATTTTGGGCCATCTGGTCCATGAGAGCCTCAAAATGTCTTTTGTGCTCACCTTGCAAGTTAGTGATAAAATAGTCCAAAGCAATAATTTCTTCCTTGACCTTTAGACTAGTAGGATCATCCATTTCAATCATAGCCTTAGGAAAAGAAGTGATGGAAGATGATACCTCGGAACCTATTGCCATGAGGCAAGTGACGTTCTTGTTGATGATGTTTTCATTCGATGAGTCGAAGAGAGATACCGGTGTAGACGTGGTGACTATGGAAGTCACCTCTTGTGAGCTATCATCCTCATCTTCATCTTCGTTTCCCGAGGAATACTCCTCTTGGTCCACTAAGACAATCTTTGGTTGCCTTTTGAATGGAGCACTTTTCTTCACAAATTGCTTCTTTCGTGGAGCCTTTGACTTATCTTTGAGGATGAGTCTTTCTCCATTATCCTAACTACTTTGATAAGGGAACTCATCTACAAAGTGCAGCCGATCTCCACAATTGAAGCAAGTTCTCAGCTTGGGACTGTTTTCCCTTCTTCCATTTGCTCCACTCTTGCATTCTAGTTCAGATTTGGCTTTGGCTGGATCCTTCCAGAAGTTTTTGGAATAGAAGGCCATGTACTCGCCGTGATACCTCTTTACATCCTCGAGACAGTCCATATCTTCTATGTCATATTCATCTTGTTCAGCCACACTTGTCTTCAAATCCATGTTGACCCCCTTTTGCATTCCAATGGCTCATGCACGGGCATCTTCGGCATTCTTGGCAGCCACTTTCAAAGCTGCTAGTTCTTGCATTACCTCATTGAATGTCATTAGGTGGTAGTTATTACATCCTTGAATACTCTTCAAATCTGTGGGCTCAAAAGGCATAAGAGCACAAACATACTTTCTCTTGATCCATGCATCATCAACATGGGAAGCGCCATGATTTCTAAAGGTGGTGGCTATTGACTAGATCCACCCATACATATCTGATACGTCATAAACGTATCTATAATTTTTGATGTTCCATGCTTGTTTAGTATCAACTTTGATATGCTTTGTCTAAACTTTAAGGTATTTTTATACATTTTCTGGGACTAACCTACTAACCAGACGCCGCAGTGCCAGTTGCCTGTTTTATGCTATTTTTGGTTTTAGAAAAGCTAGTAAGGAAATATTCTTGGAATTGCACGGGGCAAAAGCCAAAGTCAATATTTTACCGGAACGAACACAGAGACCGAAGGGCAACCGAAGGAGGGCCATGAGGCCGCCACACCCTAGGGTGGTGCCCCCTTAGGGCGTGCCGCCACCTGGTATGGGCGCCTCGGGTGACCCCTGCCTTGCCTCTTCGCCTATAAAAGCCCCCCGATACCAAAACCCTAGGCACCCGATCAGATCTCCATGAAACAGTCCGTAGCTGCCGCCACCATCGTCCCTACATTGGGGGGGATTTGAGGCTCTTCCCGGCACCCTGTCGGAGGGGAGAGATCATCCCGGAGGCCTTCTTCATCACCATGATAGCCTCCGGTATGATGCGTGAGCAGTTCACCCTTGGACTATGGGTCCATACAATATCTAGATGGTTGTTTCTCCTCCTTTGTGCTATCATGTTTAGATCTTGTGAGCTCCATTCATGATCAAGATCATCTATTTGTAAACTTACATGTTGTGTTGGGATCCAATGGATATTGAGATACTATGTCAGATTGATTATTGATTCTATCATGTCAGATTGATTATTGATTCTATCGTGTCTATGTTATATGTGATCTTGCATGCTCTCCGTTGCTAGTAGCTATCTTGGCCAAGTAGATGCTAGTGACTCCAAGAGGGAGTATTTATGCTCGATAGTAGGTTCATGCCTCTAGTAACCTGGGGAAGTGACAGGAATCTCTAAGGTTGTAGATGTGCTATTGCTACTAGGGAGAAAACAACAATCTTTTGTTCATGAAACTATTGTATTGTTTACTTTAAACACATTGCTTAATGCAGTTATCCGTTGCTTGCAACTTAATACTAGAGGGGGTTCAGATGATAACCTGAAGGTGGATTATTAGTCATAGATGCAGTTGGATGGCGGTCTATGTATATTGTTGTAATGCCCAATCAAATCTCATAGGAATCATGATGTCTAGTATTTGCATTGTTATGCCTTGCTCAGTCCTGTGAATTGCGCCGCTGTAATTTGTTCACCCAGCATGTTATCTATCTTAAGGAGAACACCTCTAGTGAACTGTGGACCCCGGTCCAATCTTTACCATTGTTACATCATTTACTATTACCGTTTACTTTCTACCAACAACCATTACCTTCCACACTATACGTTTAATCCTTTGTTTTCAACAAACGAGTGAGATTGACAACCTCACTGTAAGTTGGGGCAAAGTCTTGAGTTTGTGTTGTGTAGGATTCCAAGTTGCTAGCAACACCTTGGAGTTGTTTCCTTGCTCCTACCGGTTCGATAACCTTGGTTTTATAACTGAGGGAATACTTGCTGTTGTGCTCATCACACGTTGCTCCTGGGGTCTCCCAATGAAGCTCTGCAATTGACTGAGCCACGTCAAGATTTTTCTGGCACCGTTGCCGGGGAGTTAAGGACAGCTTCACAAGGGGAGTCCTTCACAACCATTCTCTTTACTTTGTTTTTGTTTTGCTTAGTTACTTTTGCTTTGTTTTGCTTGCTTATTTTTACCAAAAATTACAAAAAAATAGTTTCATTTGGTTTGCCTTTTCTTATCAAAAAACACAAAAAATTAGTTCCTACTCTAGTTGCTGCTGCTGTTGGCTTGCTTCACCTTTGCAAAAATGAATTCTGCTGAGAACACCAAGTTGTGTGACTTCACTAGCACAAACAAAAACGATTTCCTGAGTACACCTATTGCTCCACCTGCTCTTGATGCTACCTTTTATGAAATTAAACTTGCTTTATTGAATCTTGTTATGAAAGAGCAATTTTCTGGTGCTAGTTCTAATGATGCTGCTGCCCACCTTACTAACTTTGTTGAACTTTGTGAGATGCAAAAATATAAGGATGTAGATGGAGATATTATTAAGCTCAAATTGTTTCAATTCTCTTTGAGAGGAAAATCCAAAGAATGGTTGCTATCCTTGCCTAGAAATAGTATTGATTCTTAGATTAAATGCAAAGATGCTTTTATAGCAAAATACTATCCTCATGCTAAGATTATATCTATGAGAAGGTGAACAATGAAATTTAAACAACTTGATAATGAACATGTTGCTCAAGCTTGGGAAAGAATGAAATATTTGGTAAATAATTGTCCCACTCATGGACTGACTGCTTGGATGATTATCCAAACTTTTTATGCCGGACTAAATTTTTCTTCAAGAAATTTGTTAGATTCTGCTGCTAGAGGTACCTTTATGAACATTACTTTGTGCAACAAAGCTCCTCGATAGTATGATGGTTAATTATTCTGAATGGCACACTGAGAGAGATCCACATGGTAAGAAGGTAAATTCTATTGAAGAAACCTCCTCCCTGAGTGATAAAATTGATATTATCATGTCTATGCTTGTTAATGGAAAATCTCATATTGATCCAAATAATGTTCCTTTAGCCTCTTTGGTTTCTCAATAAGAGAAAGTTGACGTGAACTTCATAAAAAATAACAATTTCAACAACAATGCCTATAGGAATAATTTTGGTAACAATAATTATAGGCCTTAGCCTCCCAATAATGGTAATACTTATGGAAATTCCTACAACAACAATAGAAGTGATCCCTCTGAACTTGAAGTCATGATTAAAGACTTTATTAGTAAACAAACTACATTCAACAAGACCGTGGAGCAAAAGCTTTTGAATGTTGAGAAAAATATTTCATCTTTGTCTGAAGCACAATCCTCTTTGATTAATAAAATGGCTGCTAAACTTGAAACCTTGGGAAGTACCTTTGCTTCTACTCATGCCATACAAGTTACTATTGATGAAAATGTTAGACTTTTAGCTAAATTGCATGCTAAGTGGGAAAGAGAAATGAAATTGCTAGAAACAATAGTATTTGTACTATTACTACCACCAATGTTGATGCTAGTAAACCACAAGAAGTCCCCATTCCTTCTACAACAATGCCTAAACCCAATAAGAATGCTGAAATTTTTCAAAATATGGGAAAAATAAGTCTACTACATATGATGATAAGTTTGATTTTGATCTTGATGGTTGCAATATTTCTGAAGTGATTATGTTCTTACAAAAGCCTTCTAGAAGTCCTATTGCTAGGCTATGAATATGGCTTTTACAAAACACATTACAGATACTCTCATTAAAATTAAGGAAGAAAAATTGAAACACAAAGCTTCTATTCCTAGGAAAGTAGAAGATAGTTGGGAACCCATCATCAATATGCAAGTGAATGACTTTGATCTCAAAGCTCTATGTGACCTTGGTTCTAGTGTCTCTATTATGCCTAGAAAGATTTATGAAATGCTGGATTTTCCACCTTTGGAAGATTCCTATTTAGATGTCCCACTTGATAATAATGCTAAAAAGAAACTAATGGGCAGTATTAATGATGTTCTTATTATGGTTAACAATTCCTATGTCCCTATTGATTTCTATGTTTTGGATGTTGAATGCAATGCTTCCTGTCCTATTACTTTGGGAAGACCTTTTCTTAGAATTGTTGGTGCCATCATTGATATGAAAGAAGGCACCATTAAATATAAATTCCCATTCAAGAAAGGTATAGAGAACTTCCCTATAAGGAGAGAGAAGTTACCTTTTGATCCTCTTTGAAAGCAAAATTTGATATTAATGCTTCTTCATTTGAAAATACCTGATTCTCACTTCTTGTGCCTAAGTTAAAGGCATTAAAAAAAGTACTTCTTGAGAGATAACCCAATAGTTTTCTTGAGTCTTGGAATTACTTCTGTAATAAACTCTCCTTATCCTGAGAGAGAAGTAAGATTTGGGAAAGTTCCTGTCCCGAAACAGATTTTTGTAATTCACTGTAAAAATTCATAAAAAATATCTATATGTCGTATTGAGCTGTAATTTTCTGAGTAAATGCTCCAGGTTGTTATCTAACTTCCATTAGTTCAACACTTTTCTATTTGATCAACATAAGGTTTTCGAAAAAATTGGTTTTTACCTGCTGGTCTGTTTTGACAGATTTCTGCCATTATTTGCATTTTCCTCTTTATCGATTTATTTTTGAGTTCTCTTTGATAAATTGAGCGTTTTAAAGGAATTGCTATAGTATATTGTGTTTTTAATGAATGTTTTGCTGTGTTTAAACTAAACCCAAAGGTTTATTATCTTGAATGCACTAATGTTGCTAATGAAGATTGTGTGAAGTTTTGTATGAAGGAAATTTTCAGGTGTAGGGGAAGAATGATGTGATGAGATGAAGAATGGACAAAAACTCAAGATTGGGGATGCCACCCCGTGTCACCCCAAGAAATATTCAAGAGTTACAAGCATCAAAGCTTGGGGATGCCCAAGGCATCCCCTTCATCAATAAAAATCTTAGGTCTCTTTCTAGACACTACGTTTTTATTGTTTCATGCATTGTTGTGTTGTTCTTGGAGCGTCTTAGTTTTAGTTTTTGGTTTTAGTTTGCTTAGTTTGCTTGAATAAATTAGTTGGACCCCCGCTTTCACATTGTTGTTTTCAAATAAGTTGATTGCTGTTGGAAAAGAGTAGAAAGTTTTATGCTTATAGTGGTACAAAAGGGAGCTTGTTTTGACTATGGTCTAGACTATATCATGTCATGCTAGCTGTTTTTTTGACCTTATGCTTAGTGATTATTGCTGTAGCATGACTTGTTCCAAACAATTGAGATTGCTGAATGTGCCTTGAAAGAACCATGTGTTGTTTTAGCATAAAAAAGCATAATATTGTGGTATTATCCTTTGATGCTTTGTTTGGGTTGACTTGGCACATGCTAACACCATGTTACCAGTCACCTTAGCCTCTATGATCATTTAGTTTTTGACTTGTGATGCCACTTTATGATTTGATTGATAATGTTTTGTCGCTCTGCATGATTATGTCCATTATTGCTCTCTTAGTTGATCGCTCCCAGTCTTTTGCTAGCCTCCACTTGTATTGAGTAAGCTCTACTCATGCATCCAACTCCCAAGAAACCAAGTTATTCCAAAGTGTCCACTATAAATTCCTATATGTGGTGTGTTACACCATTCCAAGTATATTCTTGTTTTATCTATCATCCAAATTAAACTTGTTATGTGAAAATTAGTGATTAAAGCTCTCACAAACTTGATGGCACACTTTATTTTTCTTGCCCCTAATAAACTTGAACCATTGTGTCATCTATGTTGTATATGCTTGGAATTATAAGTTGGGAATTAGTAGAACCGTGCTATCACGGGGAACGCTTTCAACACCTGTAAATATCTACCTAGTTGATATCATGCTCTTTTGTTTATGGATGTCGGCGGTGTAAAATAAAAAGGGGCGCCTGTAAGTTCATGGAGTTATGTATGTGTGTTAGAGAAACTCCTGGGCCGCTAGCCTAAACCATGCCTAATCATGGTGGAAACTTGCAGCATCACCATAGTGAGTAATCCATGAAGCATCCTCAGAAAAAATAGAAAAATGAGAGAGAAAAAGGAAAAAAATGCACCATGCTCATGGAAAATAAAAGGATTGTTGAGATGCTCACTATATGTTGCCTTGTCATTTTGATATGGGATAGCTCCTATGTCATGGTGCAAGGGGTACCCCGTTGGCGGTTCTCTATAATACACATGTACTTACAATGAAAAGAACTTGCTTGTGACTCAAGTTGAGTAGCATGAGGAACGACCCTCATACTCAAGGGACATGAGATTTCCAACTTATGATTTGTCAAGCATATACTCCATACTTTGTTCACTTTAACCTTAATCACTTCAAGATTCTTATGATAGGGGCAATGAGAGCTGAAAGCTAACAAGTACCATAATTTTTGGAAGCTCTTTATGAAACTTGAAATCCCTGCTTCCTTGTGAAGGGCCTTTCTTCCACTTTTATATTGAGTATCCACCTTCTATCTTTATGCACCAATTAAGAGAGAATAGTTGTCATTCTTAGTTTTATGTGCATTGTCCCAAAACTTATTGATTGATTCATAATGTTTATATTGCTTGTTCTTGAACTATTTGTATCTAGTCACCCTTATGAACTTTGAAGGTGTCCTATGCATTTATATTTTGCTATTCCATGAGGGACAAGCTGAATGCCACTATTCTATGTTTTATATATGTGAAACAAACAAATGTATTTCAATGCATTGTTATTCATGATCTTTGTTTGTATCCTTTCATGTTGCAACATAGTTACTATGTCCTATTGTTAGAACTTCATCTTTCATGCTCATGTTTAGAGTAATTTGATCCCATCTTTCGATGCTTTGCAAATGGTTTAATCAAGATTGTGATGGTGCGTGTCACCTAAAAAAATATTCATTTTTATCGCTAACCTACTCGAGGATGAGCAGGAGTTAAGCTTGGGGATGCTTGATACGTCGTAAACGTATCTATAATTTTTGATGTTCCATGCTTGTTTAGTATCAACTTTTCTATGCTTTATCTACACTTTGAGGTATTTTTATACATTTTCTAGGACTAATGTACTAACAAGATGTCGTAGTGCCAGTTGCCTATTTTCTACTGTTTTTGGTTACAGAAATGCTAGTAAGGAAATATTCTCAGAATTGGACGGGACAAAAGACAAAGTCAATATTTTACCGGAACGAACACAAAGATAGAAGGGCAACCTAAGGAAGGCCACGAGGCCTCCACACCCTAGGGTGGCTACCCCCTAGGGCATGCCACCATCTCGTGTCGGCGCCTTGGTTGCCCCTGCCTCACCTCTTCGCCTATAAAAGCCCCCCAATTCCAAAACCCTAGGCACCCAATCAGATCTCCACGAAACAGTCTGTAGCCGCCACCACCACCATCCCTAGATCGGGGGGATCTGAAGATCTTCCCGGCACCCTGCCGCAGGGGAGAGATCATCCCGGAGGCCTTCTTCATCACCATGCTAGCCTCCGATATGATGCGTGAGTAGTTCACCCTTGGACTATGGGTCCATACAGTAGCTAGATGGTTGTTTTTCCTCCTTTGTGCTATCATTTTTAGATCTTGTGAGCTTCGTTCATGATCAAGATCATCTATTTGTAATCTTACATGTGTTTGCGAGGATCCGATGGATATTGAGATACTATATCAGATTGATTATTGATTCTATCATGTCAGATTGATTATTGATTCTATCATGTCAGATTGATTATTGATTCTATCATGTTTGTGTTGTTTGTGATCTTGCATGCTCTCCGTTGCTAGTAGGTATCTTGGCCAAGTAGATGCTAGTGACTCCAAGAGGGAGTATTTATGCTCGATAGTAGGTTCATGCCTCTAGTAACCTGGGGAAGTGATAGGAATCTCTAAGGTTGTAGATGTGCTATTGCTACTAGGGAGAAAACAACAATCTTGTGTTCATGAAATAATTGTATTGTTTACTTTACACACATTGCTTAATACAATTATCCGTTTCTTGCAACTTAATACTGGAGGGGGTTCGGATGATAACCTGAAGGTGGATTATTAGTCATAGATGCAGTTGTATGGCGGTCTATTTATATTGTTGTAATGCCCAATCAAATCTCATTGGAATCATGATGTCTAGTATTTGCATTGTTATGCCTTTCTAAGTTCTGTCAATTGCCCTACGGTAAATTCTTCACCCAGCATGTTATCTATCTTAAGGAGAATACCTCTAGTGAACTGTGGACCCCGGTCCAATATTTACCATTGTTACATCATTTACTGTTACCATTTACTTTCTACCAGCAACCATTATCTTCCACACTATACGTTTAATCCTTTGTTTTCAGCAAACCAGTGAGATTGACAACCTCACTGTAAGTTGGGGCAAAGTCTTGAGTTTGTGTTTTGTAGGATTCCAAGTTGCTAGCAACACCTTGGAGTTGTTTCCTTGCTCCTACTGGTTCGATAACCTTGGTTTCATAACCGAGGGAAGACTTTTTGCTGTGATCATCACACCTTGCTCTTGGGGTCTCCCGACGAAGCTCTGCAATTGACTGAGCCACGTCAATATCCTCATGATCTTCTCCATCCATGATATAGAACCCTTCGGCTTGGTTACTCAAAGCATCATACCTATTCCTTCTCATGGTTTCATTTACAATGAAGAGCTCGGTGAGGGCATCCCAAGCTTCCTTCGCTGTGTTGAGATGCTCTATGTGGGGCATTTATTTGGTATCCAAGATGAATCATGTGTAGAGCCGTTGCATTGAGTTGACTGTCTACAACCTCTCTTCTTGTTAGGTTGTTTGGATCTCCAACATGAAGACCATTCTCTTTGATTTTCCATAACTCAATGGAGGTGCTGCACACATGAGACTTCATCAAAAATTGCCATTGATTAAAAGTAGATGCTGAAAGTTTGGGTGGATCACCCCTATTATGTATATGAGGGTGTGGGATAGGTTCATCAGGTGAATACACATGAGAAACCTCATTGTATCCTTCCTTACCACTATCCATTTTTGAGGAGGAGCTCTTACTAGTGCCATCACCCACCACCTCGTTTTATTTGGAATTGGTGTTATCCTTTTCCTTAGATTGCGGAGTGATGGTCTCAGAGGCAGATGGAGGTGGTTCTACGGGTCTGGAGAGACACATTATCATTTGGCGCATCTCTTCCATCTTAGCCTTCATAGAACTAATCAAGGTTGTTTCCAACGTCTTGAGATTGTTCATGGTGACTATTTCCGCAACATCACTACCATCTCCCTTGGAACCCATACTTCTCTTAGGCGGTTAAGCCCGAATAAAGAGCCGGGGCTCTGATGCCAATTGAAATGGATCGTATGGGCACCTAGAGGGGGGGGGGTGAATAGGTGCTACTGATACGTCCAAAACGTATCTACTTTCCCGAACACTTTTGCTATTGTTTCTCCTCTAAACTTGTGTGATTTGGATACAACTAACACGGACTAACGCCGTTTTCAGCAGAATTACCTTGGTGTCTATATTTTGTGCAGAAAATCAACTATCAGGAAAAATCCCGGAAAATATGGCAAAATCCTATTTCACCAGAAGATCTACCGAGCCAGAGTACGAGAAGGAGTGGAGGCCTGGGGGGCCCACACCCCTGCTAGGTGCGGGCTAGGCCTGGCCGCGCCTAGGGGGGTGCAGCCACCCCAGGCACCCCCTCGGCCTCCCTCTTCGCCTATAAGTTGCCTCTTGATCTAAAAACCGAGGGGGGTTCGTCGTTTTTCCAGAAAGAGTTCCACTGTGTCGCCACCACCAGAAACCAAGATTCGGATCTAGAAACTCCGTTCTGGCACCCTGTCGGGACGGGGAATTTGGGGAGGATCATCGCCATCGTCATCACCAACGCCTATCCATCAACCATCAATGTCTCCCTCATCCATGAGTGAGTAATCCCCTGCTATAGGCTATGGGGATGGTAGGTATTGGCTGAGTTCTATCAGGTAATCGAATAAGATTGTTAGGGCATAATGCCTAGTATCTCTATTAGTGCTATTTGACTTTGTTGCAACTTGTTGTGCTTAATGCTTGTCACTAGGGCCCGAGTGCCATGATCTTAGATCTGAACTTATTATTGAATCATTATGATAGTATTGTTTGTGATCTTATCTGCAAGTTGTGTACACATATCATTGTCCGGATCTAAAGGCCCCAAAGTGACAGAAATTGGGACAACCGGAGGGGATGGATGTGGTGTGAGGATCACATGTGTTCACGGAGTATTAATGCTTTGCTCCGGTGCTCTATTAAAAGGAGGACCTTAATTGCCAGTAGTTCCCTAGAGGCCCCGCTGCCATGGGCTGGCAGGACAAAAGATGTTGTGCAAGTTCACATTGCGAGCACACATGACTATATATGGAGAACATGCTTATGATGTATTAGTACATGGATGCTTATTATTATTTATCTGCAATGCCCTAGATCTTAAAGTTACATGTTTAGACTCATCCATGCAACGCCCTTCCATCCATCCCTATGCCTACCGCGCTCATATCCTACTATTTGATACTACTGTTACTATTGCTCCTGTTCCACTGCTGCTGTTGCTTTGCTGTTGCTATTACAAACTGTTGCTACTGATAAACTTCTATGAGCAAGAACTATTTCCAGCTGCAACTGAATTGACAACTCAGTTGTTAAGGCTTGCAAGTATTCTTTGGCTCCCCTTGTGTCGAATCAATAAATTGGGTAATACTACCCGCGAAGACTATTGCGATCCCCTATACTTGTCGGTCATCAAGAGTATTTTTTGGCGCCGTTGCCGGGGAGCATATGTAACATCCCAGCATTAGAGCTTCGAAATAAGCTGAACACATATGTGTGCATTGCATTCATGCATAGAAAATCTGAATAATTTTCGCGCTTTTGAACAAAGTGATTGAAGGTTCTCTTAACTTGATGGAATTGAAGTAGATCATCAAGTTGACTGTGATAAGTTTCAATATGACCTTTGCTAAAACCTTATTTTGGGTAAACATGATTTGATCTAAGGGTAGATCAAATGTAATAAAATTAAAATCTAATATATTACTTAGTGATTTATACTTAATCCTCAGGTGATCACATCATAGTATTCATTATAATTACTCATGAGTATCAAGTTAAGGATATAACCCAAATAATAAGAATGTAACAACTATAGTTTATTCTCATCTACTTATACCATGAGTATCATGGAAATACCTAACTTCAACTCTCTAGTGAGATTGAGTAGGAGAGAAACCAAAGTCAAGATCAATCATCATATATGTTTCTTTCCATATCAATCCTTATCATCTCTATTGAATCCTATCCTTATATTTGTTGTTCATCAATATTGAGTAATCAACTATTGATTCACTGATTTTTAACCTATCAATTCTTGACCTATCAACACTTGTACTTATTATAGCATTCACTTAAGGCTTATAAAGAAAGAAGTCAGAAGAGGTAAATAGCGATGCTAGTTCTAGATGCCATCTATAGGATGGGAGTAATTGGAGGAAATCAAATCAATATGGTAACAAAGAAGATTACAAGGATGAAGTCTGAAGATAGTTACCAGGAGTAGTCCTATTGGATCAAGTAGGTATAGTCAATGAATTATATCTCTTAATCCAATAGAGCTAAACAGAAGATAATTATAATACAACTGTAATGTTGTATTGATGAAGCCTTGTTCAGCCAACTGGAAACCTGAATCATAAAATATCAAAGGATTATAATGATCATGCCTTATTCACCAATATTGAATGCTTATATCATGTATAAGTGACATTGGTGGATAAACCATGATTGAACCATAGTATAGATATATTATCCTAGGTTAGCCATTACAGGTCACATTAATATAATGTGAGGTTGGAGTATTTGTTATTAGAGTTAAGTAGAGACAAGAATATAATTAAGATGATGTTAGAGCAACATTGGATTAAAGAAGTAGTATTTTCCTCTTTGGAAATACTAAGCACTTGAAGTGAAGTAAGATTTGATGAATACATCTATTGAGGAGATATTAGTGAAGGATTATTAAGGAAGAGTATGAGAAGACTATGAAGAGCTTTAGTGTTAAGCTCATTGGAATTTACAAGTGGATTTAGAAGAATAAAAGGTGGATGAGAATATTTTTGTGAAGCAAAGCTCATCATGTTAGCACATGATGATGCACATAGAGAAGTAATATATCTAGGAAAGGAATTCCTTAATCAGAAGTTTAGAATTATGAATTATGGAATATAGGAATCCTTGCTGAACACTAAACCCTAAATCTAAGACCAAACCTAATATCCACTTGACGAGGTTTAATCTCGTCAATGCCCATTGTTATGGACTTGGGTTTTGGAGAAGATGGGGATGCTGGAGATCGTGGCACAGTTAACAGACAAGCAACCAGGGGACACGAGATTTACCCAGGTTCAGGCCCCCGGAGGGAAAACCCTACTCCTGCTTGTCTGCTCTTTGATTACGGCGGAACCGAAAGTTACAGGATGCGTAGATTCGATCTGGCGTGGAGGCGTGTATGAAAAGTATGGATCTCTCCTGCTCGTTGGCCCCTCCTAGCCTTTATATATGAGGAGGCTAGGTCTCAGGTACCGATACGAGTAGGTTACAAGTTGTATTCGAACTCTAGTCTTGCTCTCCAAGGATCCGAAGGCGTCATGGGCCTTGGCCACCCGAAAATCTTCATGGGCCAGCGTATGTCCGCTGTGGGCCTTCCTTGGGCTGGACCAGGTATGCTGAAGTTATGTACCCGTCGGGTATAACCATGTCAGTAGCCCCCGAGTGTTCAGTCGAATCGTGGATTCGGCTGAGGACTCTTCAATCCTTCGGGTGTAACTCTGTCTTTCAAGAGAATGTGTAGGGATTGTTGATGCATGTGCCTGACTCACCCGACGGATCAGGGTCAGTTAATCGTCTTAGGACAAAACAACACGATCTTCTTCAGGTGCGAGTCCCTCGACTCGAACCCGGAACATATGCTGGCGTAATTCGACTCAGGCCGCGGAGGACTTACAGGAGTGGAATTCCAGTGATTTTAAATGATGTACCCAACGCGTCCGTCGGGATTTTTCATCACGCCTGTTGGCATGGATTTATACTAGCAGAGCGCAGTCAGGTGCGTTGCCAGGCCATCAGATGGTATCTGTAGGTCTTATCTTTGCGTCGCAGACGCAGCATCCGAATGTTTATCACCGCGGAGGTGTTTCGGGTGGCCAAGGAGGATGTTACTCACTTAGCATTAATTGGGGCAGAGTTGCCGAAAAGTTTTTGCATGTGGATCCGGAAGATCGCAGTCGAAGATTTCATAGGGTGCGCAATAAGCGCTCCCTATGGGAGTAGCCCCCGAGTGTCTGTTCGAGTCGTAGACTCGAGCGGAGACTTTTAGTGCAAGCATTGCTCAGTTGTTTAGTCCGTAGGACTCGAAAATTTTCGGATGCTGAAATCCTTCTTCCCTATGGGAGTAGCCCGCGAGTCCGTAGTGGAGTTGTGGACTCGACGTAGGACTCGAAGCTCTTGTGTGTGAACGGCCATCGCTCCAGTTTGGAGTAGCCCCCGAGTGTCTGGCGGAGTCGTAGACTCGGGAAGAGACTCGAGCCTTGTATCATGCAACGGTAGTGGGAAAATCACGTGGGCGTACCGCTGACCCGGAAGTACATCGGGTGCGCGACTAGCGCTCCTGATAGGAGTAGCCCCCGAGTATTTAGTCGAATCGTAGATTCGAGTGAGTACTCTTAGCTGTGTAGCCGAAGTTTGGTGCTAGTATAGCTTTTGATGACGTCAGTGCTGACGATCAATGACCTCAAGCGTCTGCTGCACCAGAGATGACTTGACTTGACGAAGTGTGGGTCCCACTTCCTGACTTTGAATTGACCGGTCACGCGTGGCGTGGGGATGATTACGGCGTTTCCTCGATTTCCGCGCGTAGTGGACGTCGTGGGAACGACGGTTCGTTTTGGTGCTGACACGTGTACGGCCGGATCTGCCGTTGGCGTTAGGTCTTCTCGATGGACGATCAGCGTGCGTCGTCTTTGCTGTTATAATCCATGGTGAAATCGTGGTATGTCTTTTACCGCAACAGTTCATCTGTCCATTGCTTCCATGCGCTCGAGCGATTCTTGCTGCGTGCTGAGATTTCCTTTTGCATTTCCTTTGTCTTCGTCGTTGGCAACGCCACCACCGCCGTAGCGCCATGGGGAAGAAGAAATCCTCATCTGCAGTTGGGACCAGCGCTGCCGGAGGCAAAAAGGGCGCCGCCGCTGCTCGTGTCACCGATGGTGGCTGGCGGCGATCAGAGACGCGGGAGAGCGATCTTCGCAAGCTGCGCGAGCGGAGCCTAATCCCGCAGGACGCGACGGCCGTGAAACTCCCCGGCAATGAGGTAATCCCCCGTCCCCCATCTGGGTACCATGTTATGTTCGTCGCCTTTGTTTTGCGTGGGTTTTCGTATCCAGTCCATGACTTCCTTCGTGGACTGCTCTTCTTCTATGGGGTTCAACTCCATCATCTGTCTCCCAACTCCCTTCTCCACATTGCGTGTTTTATCACTCTTTGCGAGTGTTGGCTTGGCATTGAGCCGCACTTTGGCCTCTTCCGGAAGCTGTATTCCGTGAGGAGGCAGTCTGGTTCGGATGGTGTGTATCCCATTGGGGGTTTCATCATCTCTCTTAGTCCCGATGTCCAATTCTTTTCCTTCTCCATGTCCGAATCTGTCCAGTACTGGCAGAGGAAATGGTTTTACATCCGTGACTCCGTGCTGCCTGGGCAAGAAGAGGTCCTGGAAAAATCAGATCTTAGACGGTGAGGTGGCGGAGATAGAGGCCTTGTACCGTCGGGTGGAGGAGCTCCAATTGATTCCTGAGAAGGAGGTGAACGGTGTCGACATTATCCGGGTGTTTCTTGAGCGTCGGGTGCAGCCGCTCCAGGCGAGGGCGCATCCGATGTTCCTTTACTCTGGGCGCCGTGATCCGACGAGGGTTTCGAGTGAGAAAATCTCCGAGGTGGAACTTGACAGGGCTCTTCGCGTGCTGTTGAAGTTCAAGGCCGACGAGGAAATCCCGGGGAAGTCGTTGACTCCGCCCTTTTCGTCAACGTTGGCCGTGCCAAAGGTGTAGATTTGCGCATGTAGTGCTTCCCTTATGTTTTGTTAGTTTTGTACTTGTGCCCTTTGTTTGCTAACAAAGTTTCTTCTCATCTTGTAGAGCTTCAAAGTGCCAGGCATGGCGCCACCATTGCCCGAAAGGTATCCGAATGCCCCGGATAATGAAGTGGTGGATTCCGTGTCCGAGCTTCCTTCGGCGCGATCTCCGGCGGAGGATGCCGACGAATCGAGTGAAGATCATTCTAGTAAGCGATCACGGAGCTCGAGCGAGTCTTCGGATGCCTCGACTCCTCCGACTCCCAGAAATCCTCGGGGTCTTGAGCGTCATGATGATGTTCAGGGGGGTTCGTCTTCTCCCATTCCTGCCGTTCCTGTGCGAGCTGTTGCTCCGCACCCACCAGCAAAGCGGAAGAAGGAAGAGAAGAAGGAGGAGAAGAAGGAGGAGAAGAGGGCCCGGAGGGCTTCTCCTATCTTCGACCTGAGCGCGTTGGGCTCGTAAGTGTTCTTGTTGCCACTGTTGTCTGTTGTTCACTTGTTATTTTTGCGCCTGTGTTGATTGGCTTCGTATTCAGGCAATCCTCCGACGGCTCGAGTGATGGAGCGCGCGAGATGATGGGGGAGTCGAACATTGCGTCTCCCCCTCCGCAGGCGGTGGCAACTTCGGGTGGTGCTGCGCCAGTTCCTCTTGTGCAAGAGAGGCTGGTGGTTGCGCCTCAGGATGTCGCAGGCGGGCCTGCGGGTTCGTCTTCGGAGCACGTAAGTTTGTCTGCTTCATGTCACGGGGGGAGCCCCCGAGCGTCTTCGTGTGCTGATGTTGTGTTTTCTTCTGTGTTTTGGGCATAGCCCCCAAGTCCTGCTCTTACTGCTATTGCCTTTTCCTGCAGCCTTTTGTCCAAGAGGCCAAGCGGCTGGTGGAGGAGCGCCTGACGCTGGAGGCGAAACTTCGGCAGCTTCAAGGTATTCGTATGCCTTGTATTACATTTCTTGCTTATCCTGGTGCTTTGCTTTGACACTTGCCTGTTGTAAATGTAGAGGAGCATAATGACTCTCTTCGTGAGGTTGATGCTCTGAAGAAGAGCCTTGGCCAATTGGAGCAGAAGGCCGAAGATGCCGCTGAGGCGAAAGAGCGCCTTGAGCTGGAGCTGACGAAAACAGCCGAAGCGAAAGAGCGTCTGCAGCGGGAAGCCGCATGTCGTGAAAGGGGGGCGGCGGAGAAGCTCATGGCTGCTGCCAAGGCAATTTCGGGTGAGTGCTAGCTTTTGCACTTGCTCCTTTTTCTTCGGGTCTTCTTCTATGTTGCTTTTCTTCATGTTTTTTTCTGTTTTGTCTCAGATGCCGCAGGCATCGAGTTCGACCGCAGTGCTCTGGAGCACGGGAGTGCTCTGGATGATGCCACTATGGCGGTCGAAGACCGCTGCAGTACCGTCGTCAACTCCCTTGCCAAGGCGAAGGAGGTCCTTGGTCGCTTCTACCAGGAGTTCTTCCCGAAGGGCGCAACCCTTGAAGATGTGGGTGCTCTGGCAGAGGCTCCGTCGGCCGAAGCACCTGCAGCGTACAAGCGCAAGCAGAAGGGCATCGGCGCGTCCGTCGGGCTGGCGATGGCCATGGCGGCTGGGGCGGAGCTGGACTTGCCCCAGATCACTTCTCGGATGCCGACGGCTACGGATGGATCAGAGGTAGCCTTCGCTGCTTACTCCGCTCGCTGCAGACAATATGGGCCCAAGCTCATTGACTTGTTGTCTGAGTACGCGCTGCGGCAGCAGGGCGAGGCCAAAGCTAGGCAGTCTGGCTCTGAGGCGACTCGGTGTCCTACGCCTTAGGCATAGGAGATGTAGGGTAGTATGTAGTTTATTTTTTCTGTAAATATCTTTTGTAGCACCATTCTTGAGCCACGCAGTGGCCTTATTTAATGAATTCCTCCGAGTTGGGCTTTTATCTTTGGCTGAGTATCGGTGTGCCTTCTTTTTCTTCTGCTTTAGGTTCCTTCGGGTGTTGACCCAGTTGGTACTTCATCCGAAAGGCCCTTGCGAGCATCGTTGGATGATACCTCGCAGCTCGCTTTTCTTCGGGATTGTGTACGCAGCTTGGAGAGGGATTTGCTTGGGCTACGCGGTCGTGCTGACGTTTGGAAGTCCAAGGCAGACCGTAGTGCAGCCAGAGAGGAATACTTGATGGCGGAGCTGGGTCGGCTGTCCGAGCAGCTGCAGTGTAAGTTGGTCCTTCTTTCGGGTCGTAGCTTAGTTCTTCCGGTGAGCCTGCTGGCCTTACTCTTGTTCTGTGCTGTTGTCGCAGGTGCGAATCTTGCTCCGAAGGAAGAAAAGGAGCGCATTGCTGTTCGAGTCAATTGCTTGACTCAACAGGACATGGAAGACGGTGGCTTCTTTTGGATGGATCGTGATCGTGCCATGGTTCTGGCGACGGTGCAGGATCACGTCTTCCAGGTTTCGCGGGTGCTCCGCCAGGTGCAGACATCACTGTCCTCGGTGTTGCACGTCATGTTTTCGTTGGATGGCGTGCCGACGACCCTTGCAGGTCTTCTGGCGAAGTTTCGGAGTGCCAGCAATGTCAAGGAGCTGGTGCGGCAGCAGCTTGTCGCAGGGGTGAAGGCTGCCTTGTCTCTTGTGAGGGTGCATCGCCCTGATGTAGATTTGGCTGCTGTGGCGACTGGGCCACCTTCTCGGCCAGATGGTGGCGAGTGGAATATGCGTCCGTATTACGCGGCTGTAAGGCAGTATGCCGAACAGATTGTAGATTTGTTTGAGCAGCGTGCTCAGGCTATTCTTCAGAATAGGTAGAACCTGAAAATAAACAGATAGATGTAAAATTTCTATATTGCGGCTGGGCATGTCTGTGCCCTTTGTTGTAAAGGTTCGCTTGTTAGTGAGAACGCATTGCTTTGAGTTAGTACGTGCCCTTTTCGTTTGCCTGACGTGGTCAGCTACTCAGGTGTACATGTTTTGTCCTCAGTCGATGAAATCGTGAGGTGGGGGAAGCCCCCGAGCACGCAGTGCTTTTGATTTAGTACGTGCCCTTTTCATTTGCCTGACGTGGTCAGCTACTCAGGTATACACGTTTTGTCCTCAGTCGATGAAATTGTGAGGTGGGGGGAGCCCCCGAGTGCGTTAGTAGCATGTAATCAAAGTTGCAGAGAAATAGTCACTCGAAGGTTGGGAGCAAGACACTTAGCTTTATTTGTAGCGTAATGGAGAAGGTACATGGTTCGGCTGAGTAGCCTTGGCTGTAAGCCTTATTGAAAGTAAAAGGGGTACATTGCCCATTGCTATGGGTAGAATCGTCGCAGGTGCGAGATGTTCCATGGGTTGGAGTATGCGACTCCAGACTCCACGTGCTTGAGGCGATAGGCGCCACCTGGGATGACCTCGGTGATGGCGTAGGGTCCTTCCCATGGCGACTCGAGTTTGTTCGGTCGCTTTTGCTGGAGTCGCAAGACGAGGTATCCTTCGACGAAGGACCTTGGGCGCAGCCGGCGGCTGTGATAGTTGCGGAGACTTTGCTGGTACACCGCGGATCTAGCTGCTGCTATATCCCGTGCTTCGTCGAGTGTGTCGACGGCATCTTCGAGTGCGGCCGTGGATTCGGCTTCGCTGTAAGCGACGACTCGTGGAGCCTGGTGACGTACTTCGGCTGGTAGCACCGCCTCAGCTCCGTGTACCATGAAGAACGGTGTGTAACCGGTGGAGCTGTTTGGCGTAGTTCGTAAGCTCCACAGGACAGACGGTAGCTCTTTCGTCCAGTTGCCAGCTTTGTGCTCGAGTGAGCTCGTGAGGCGTTTCTTGATGCCAGCGCCGATTAGGCCGTTGGCCTTTTCCACTTGCCCGTTTGTTTGCGGGTGCGCCACTGAGGCGTACGTGATATTGATCCCGAGGCCTTCGCAGAAGTCCTGGAATTCTTCGGAGATGAAGTTTGATCCGTTATCGGTGATGATGCTGTGCGGTACGCCGAATCTGTAGATTATGGATTCGAAGAACTTGACGGCGGTTTTGCCCTTCTGGTTGGTGACTGGCATGGCCTCGATCCACTTGGTGAATTTGTCGACTACGACCAAGAGGAAGACGTGTCCTCCCTTCGAGGATTTTGGCAGTTTGCCGATCATGTCAAGGCCCCATTGAGCGAAAGGCCAAGCTATGGGTATGGGTCGAAGTTCGGACCCAGGTGCGTGTGGTTTGTCGGCGAACCGTTGGCACCCGTTGCATCTTCGGACGATGTCCTTTGCGTCGTTCATTGCCGTTGGCCAATAGAATCCTCCTCGTAGAGCTTTGGCGACAAGGGAGCGGCTGCCTGCATGGTGGCCGCAGATGCCCTCATGGATATCTTGGAGTATGGCCTTGCCGTCGTCGATGGTGACGCACCGTTGTAGGACGCCTGTAATGCTGCGTTTGTACAACTCGTCGTTGATGATGGTGAAGGCTTTTGACCGACGAGATATGCGCCGGGCATCTATCGGGCTGTCTGGCAATTCTCCGTTTATCAGGTACTGGAGGTATGGACGTGTCCAAGTTTCTTCGACTGCCATGACCTGCGTCAGGTTGACCATGGCGAATTCGGTATCCAACTTTTCGGGTCCTTCCTGTCCTTCGGGTAGCGTAGCCCCCGAGTGTTCTGCTTCTTCCGGTGATCCCTTGGGGAATTTCCGCTTGATGGATGGCACGCAGATCTGTTCGAGGAACACACCTGGTGGTACTTTTGCACAAGTCGAGCCGATGTTGGCGAGTCTGTCGGCCTCCTCGTTGCTCTCTCTTCCAACGTGCCGAAGTTCGCAGCCGTCGAATTCTCCTTCGAGTGCGTTGTATAGTGCGCGGTACGCTATCATGTTTTCGGCGTGTGCGTCGCACTCATTCATCGTCTGGTGGACGACAAGGTTGGAGTCACCGTAGATGACCAGGCGCGTTGCGCCGCATATTTTTGCCATCCGCATGCCATGGATGAGGGCCTCGTATTCGGCCTCGTTGTTGGAGGCTCTGAATTTCATCCGAAGGACGTACTTCATCTTGTCACCTTGCGGGGAGGTCAATATGACTCCTGCCCCTGCTCCGGCTTCGCGTTTGGAGCCATCAAAATGCATTGTCCAGGACTGCGACATGTCTGGGGTGTCAGGCAGCTGTAGCTCCATCCAGTGCACCAGAAAGTCCGGAAGGACTTGAGATTTGATTGCGTGTCGCTTCTCGTAGGTGATGTCTAGTGGTGATAGTTCGATGGCCCACAGGGCCACGCGTCCTGTGGCCTCTGGATTGTTCAGGATGCTGTTTAGGGGTGCCTCGTTGACGACCATCACCTGATGCTCCTGGAAGTAGTGGCTCAGTCGTCGAGCCGTCATGAACACGCCGTAGGCCAGCTTCTGGTAGTGCGGGTACCGCTGTTTTGTTGGAGTGAGAACCTCGCTGAGGTAGTAAATTGGGCGTTGTACCCCATGGGTCTTGCCTTCTTCGGGTCGTTCGACCACAAGTACTGTGCTGACCACCTGGTGTGTGGCTGCTATGTACATCAACAGGGGCTCGCGCTCTTTTGGCGTGACCAAAACGGGCGAGGTGGAGAGGAGCCGCTTGAGGTTTTCGAATGCGTCGTTGGCTTCTGGTGTCCACTCGAACTTGTCTGCTTTGCGCAGCAGTTGGTAAAATGGTAGGGCCTTCTCGCCCATGCGGCTGATGAACCTGCTTAGTGCCGCTACTCGCCCTGCGAGCTGCTGAACGCCCTTGAGGTTTTTCGGCTTCTCCATTGTCATGATAGCTTTGATTTTATTCGGGTTTGCTTCGATCCCTCGTTGAGAGATGAAGTATCCGAGCAGCTGACCTGAGGGGACGCCGAAGGCGCATTTTTCTGGATTGAGCTTGATTCTGTAGCGATCAAGGTTGTCGAACGTCTCGCGGAGATCGTCGATAAGTGTTCTTGCTTCCTTGGTTTTGATGACTATGTCGTCGACATAGACTTGGACGTTGCGACCGATCTGGTCCTTGAGGCAGGCCTGCATGCATCGCTGGTACGTGGCACCCGCATTCTTTAGCCCGAAGGGCATTGTGTTGTAGCAGTATACTCCGAACGGTGTGATGAACGCCATTTTCTCTTGATCTTCGACCTTGAGTCGAATCTGATTATAGCCTGAGTAGGCGTCGAGGAAGGAGAGTTTCTCACAACCTGCAGTCGAATCGATGATCTGGTCGATCCGAGGGAGAGGGAAGTGGTCCTTAGGGCAGTGTTTGTTCAGTGACGTGAAGTCCACGCACATCTGCAGGATGTCCGTGTCCTTCTTCGGGACCATCACTGTGTTTGCCAGCCACTCGCTTTCCTTGATTTCCCGGATGAAGTCTGCTGCGAGTAATCTGTTGATCTCTTTGCCGATAGCTTCGGCTCGTGGCTCCGACAGTCTTCGGATGGACTGCTTGACTGGTTTGGTTTCTGGGAAGACATTGAGTGCGTGCTCGGCGAATTCCCTGGGAACTCCTGGCATGTCCGCAGGACACCAGGCGAAGATTTCCTAGTGCTCACGGAGGAATTCGACGAGCGCGCTTTCCTATGCGGTGTTGAGGTCGTTGGCGATTAGCGCCGTCTTGGAGGCATCCGTTGGATGGACCTGTACTTTTTTGGTGTTGATGGTGGAGTCGAAAGACATATCAGGTGCGTTCTGCTTGGTGACTGGGGGTAGCCCATTGTCTGTCACTTCGCGGAGCCTTACGAGCTCGTCTTGCATGCCGAAAGACTGGGAGATTTTGTTGAAATCCCTGTCGCATTGGTCCGATCAGGTGAAACTCCCGTGGACTGTGATGACGCCCCTTGGTCCTGGCATTTTGAGTAGTAGGTATGCATAGTGTGGGACGGCCAGGAACCTTGCGAATGCTACGCGTCCCAGGATGGCGTGGTATTGCGACGGCCAGTCCACCACTTCGAATTCTAGGCGCTCCTGTCGAAAGTTGTCCGGTGTCCCGAAGATGACGTCGAGCCCTATTTTGCCCAGGGGGAAGATGCCCTTCCCTGGGACAATGCCGTGGAACGTTGTGTCTGATTGTTCCAGGCTGTATTGCGGGATCCGCATAGCTGCTAGAGTGCTTGCGAATATTAGGTTGATGCCGCTGCCGCCGTCCATGAAGACGCGACTTATCTCGAAGCCTCCAATCTGCGCCTCCAGCACCAGGGCAGCATGACCTGGGCGAGGGATCTGAATAGGGTGATCCGCGCGAGTGAATGTGATGCAGGACTCCGATCCGCTGAGGTACTCAGGGATGGCAGGTGGAGTTGTCACGGCCATATTGATTTGGCGGGTGATCTTCTTTTGTACCCTGTTGGTTGGGCGTCCTTTCTGTATCATATTGAGTGCTCCTTTTGGTGGGGGGTATGCGACTCCGGCGTTGTTTTGCGCTGGTGCGGCTGGTTGATGTGGGCCTCCGATAGGCGGCGGTGGAGGAGCTCCGTGTGCTATTTCGCCTGGCGCAAGTGCGTTTCCGAACGCAGGAATTGGAGCTTGTTGCCTCATCTGTACCATGCTTTCGCTGAGTTTCTGGAACTCACAGCAGTCCTTGAGCATGTGGCTAGCTTTCTTTTTGCCGTCTTGTTTGTCGATGTAGAAGTGGATGGTGCATGGACCCGAAAGTTTGTCGAATGCTGAAGGTACGTTGTCGCGGTCGCGGCGTTGCCACGACTGCGTTGGTCGTCCGTTGTCGCGGAAGTTTCTGCTGCGATATCCTCCGCTGCTGCGGCTGTTGTCGTTACGGCGGTCGGCGTAGCCGGCTGCGACCATGTCGGGTCCGTCGCGGTCCTCGTATACGCGCGGTCTCCTCTTGCTGCGGTGTTCGCGTCTTCGGCCGTAGTCGTCTTCTTCATCTGATAGCGCCCGCTGGATGCAATCTTCGCCATCTGCCCAACTGTTGGCGATTTCCATGAGCTGGTCGAGTGTCTTGGGCTTTACGCGTCCAAGTTTCTCCTTGAAGTCTGGGCGTTTGACGCCGTCCCTGAAGGCGTCGATGGCCCGTTCTTCGGAGATGTGTGCTGCGAAGTTCTTGGTCGTGGACCAGCGCAGTATGTACGAGCGAATAGATTCACCCGTTCTCTGAGTGCAGGCTCGCAACTCTTCGATTGAGGCGGGCCTTTTGCTGGTGCCTTTGAAGTTTCAGATGAAGCTATAAGCGAGCTCCTCCCAGCTTCGGATGGATCCTGATGATAGGCTGCTGAGCCAGACCCGTGCCGCGCCTGTCAGCTGCAGCTGAAGGCATTGCATGGCGGTTTCTTTGCTGCCTCCGTGAAGTTTAACGGATGATAGATGGTCACTGAGCCAGGACTTTGGATCTTGCGTGCCGTTGAACTTCGGAGTATCCGAAGGAAGCTTGAAGTTGCGTGGCATCTGTGTTCGCCGGACGGGTCTGCTGAAGCATTGAGCCCCGCAGAGTTCTCCTTCGTCTTCATCCATCTCAGATTCGGATGAGCATGCGCGTTTGGCACGTGCTTTGTCGATTTTGCGCTGTGTAAGCTTGTCCCTGGCGTCGTAGTCGTGCTTATGGCGGTGCGAGCTCTTCTTTCTTCGAGGAAGATCGTGTTCTTCTTCATCTTCGGATGAGGGAGTGGGGCTCCGGTCGCGCCTGGCCGGAGCTTTCTTCTTTGGCTCCGTAGGAGCGTCTTCGTGGAGCGCAGCTCCAATTAGTCCTAGTCCGGTGAGTGCGGACCTATGCATGGCCCTTTTCGGGTCCCCCTCCGGAGGTGGGTAAGCCGCAAGATACGCAGTGGCTGCCATGATCGCGGCTTGTGGCGTCTTCGGGGTGATGTTGCTGTCGGCGTCCATATCCATGAACGATGTGTGGAGGGTTCGGGTCACGTCACGCCGCTCCTTCGGGTCCATGTTTTCCACCCAAGAGTGATGCTTGTTTCCCTGATTTCCGTTTGTGCTGGAGCCGGGTCCCATGGCGGAGAGCGCAGCTCGTCGCGCACTGGACTCAGAGGCTGCTTTCTTGCGTTTATCGAGCGTCTCCTGCATCTTGACTTGCTTCTTGTGCTCCTCGATGAGGAGGTAGTGGTATGCCATCAGCAGGTCACGTTGGGAGTCCAGAGGTAGGACTATTTCGCCTGCGACGGCGCGGCGTGCTTCGGCCCATCCTTCTTTGCTAAGTTGGATGAGGTGGCCCCTGTTTTCCCCGTTTTCGCCGTTTTGGCCCTGCGGGTTGGGGTTGGGCGGTGGGTTAGGCGTTTCTTCGTCGGTTTGGATGATTGCGGCGCATAGATAGCGCCTGCAGATTGGTTGGCTGCTGCCGCAGCTTTCAGATTCGAAACCGTAGGTCCCTTCATCCGAAGGTGGATCGCACAGATCGGAGTTGCAGCTGCTGCTATCGAAAAACTCATCTGTTGATGGTGACGTGCGTAGCACAGGGTGTGGAGCCCACGAAGCGGGCCTGATTGACGGTACGGGCACCCTCTCAGGGAGGCGGAGGGTACCAGCTTGTCCCACCTGGAAGCAGAAGCTCCCGAACAGAATTTCGAGTCTGTCGCCTACGGGCTCGAAATCCTTCATGGTGGCCGGCGAGTGGGCGGTGAAGTCGAAAGTGCCGAAGAGGAGGTGATTCTCCTTCGCTGAGGAGTTGTAGATCGCTCGGGTCGGAACCGTCACGACCGCACAATCAGCAGCCCCAATTCCCACAGACGGCGCCAATTGACGAGGTTTAATCTCGTCAATGCCCATTGTTATGGACTTGGGTTTTGGAGAAGATGGGGATGCTGGAGATCGTGGCACTGTTAACAGACAAGCAACCAGGGGACACGAGATTTACCCAGGTTCAGGCCCCCGGAGGGAAAACCCTACTCCTGCTTGTCTGCTCTTTGATTACGGCGGAACCGAAAGTTATAGGATGCGCAGATTCGATCTGGCGTGGAGGCGTGTATGAAAAGTATGGATCTCTCCTGCTCGTTGGCCCCTCCTAGCCTTTATATATGAGGAGGCTAGGTCTCAAGTACCGATACGAGTAGGTTACAAGTTGTATTCGAACTCTAGTCTTGCTCTCCAAGGATCCGAAGGCGTCATGGGCCTTGGCCACCCGAAAATCTTCATGGGCCAGCGTATGTCCGCTGTGGGCCTTCCTTGGGCTGGACCAGGTATGCTGAAGTTATGTACCCGTCGGGTATAACCATGTCACCACTTTCTATGGTTGATCTATCATCTTGTTTCCACAATGCTTTATAGGAATATTTTCCTATAACAAATCAATTAAGCACATCATTATCATTTCTAATTATCATTTGTGCTTAAGAATTAACTTTATCAATTCTTTCTCATAAGTTATCCTAGAAAACAAATCCATTTATTTTACTTTGAATGGTGATGTTATTAAAGGTCACAAACATAAAGAAAATGTGCTTAACCATTAATATTTATTCACATTGACAAAAGAAAATAAGTATAGTACGTACCTTAAACCCTAGGGTGAGTAATTACAATTCAGAACTCTAAACTTATTAATAAGTTTTCTTATCAACATCCCATAAATATTCTATCTAAAATCATTAGACCAAGTCTTTAATTCATTTCTCTAACCACTTATCCCATATGCGCATGGAATAAGTGGGGATCCAATATTGTAAACCATTCTATCCTATACTATGTGATTAAATACATATAAATAAACCCCATGAATATTATTAAACATTTTAAAACTTAATCACTCCAATTAAAAGTGAAAACAATGTTACAGAAAAGTATATACATAAATAAAATAATAAAATCATTTTTATAGGATTATAAACAAATCCCAAACCCTAAAACACTAGATTCTATTTATTCTATTTAATATAATAACTCCTTATATGTTAATGATTAAGGAAATGTAGAAGAGTAAATAAATAAAGTATATAATAGTAATAATAATTCATACCAGAATCTTAAGTAAAAATTTCTAAAGAAAAATTTCTGGAAACACTTAAAATAAAAGTGTGAATAATTCAAATCTGAAAAGAAAGTAAAATACAAAGCAGAAAACATAAGAAAATAAAGGAACGGGCCCAGTCCAGAAAGTGGCCCACGGTCTAGTACCTCACCTTCTAACTGACGCTCATGTGTAGCAGTAGAAAGATTTCGCTTGGTTTGATGCAGCCCAGCAACAGCCCAATACCAGCCCAACCTGCCTTTCTCTCTGGTTGACAAGTGGGACCGAGGAGGGACCGCGGAGAAAATCAGAAAAATTGATAGGGGGTTTTCCGTGAAAATACATCATCGTCTTCCTCCCCGATGTCACAAGCAGCTGGCTGTCAGCATCGCCGCCGAACGCCGCCGCGCCATGATGTCCGGCCGCGCCAAGATCCGCGCCACCTCTCATGGTCGTCTACAAGTATCCTAGACGCCGCCGGAGAACCCTAATCCTCTTCTTCCTCTTCGATTTCTCCCAGTAGCCGAAAACCTAGCTCGCCGGTGTTCGTAGTTCCGGCCACGTCCGACCACCTCTTGACTCGCCGAGATGTCTGGGAACTCCGCCTCGTTCATCTCCGTCGATTGCCCCGAAGCGTGCATGCAGACGAGGTCTCCACTATCGCAATCGGACCCTCGTTCCTCGCCTCGGCCGTCGCACTCGCCATCGATTCCGGCCACCTCGTTCCTCAACAACCCTTCCATCCGCTTCATGGTGAGTCCCTGGTCTTTAGGGACCTCCCCTTTTTCTCTCTCTCGATCTGAATCATCCTCCCCGCGAGAGCCTGACGCCGTCGTCGCTCACTGTCGTTGCACCACCGTCACCAGTGACCGTTTCAAGGTGGCCCTGCCACTATAATGCACCTCGTGATGTCCTCTTTCCGATACACACGATCTCAGCCGCGCGCGCGAGCAGAATCCTTCGATCGGTAATCGATCTGGGAGGTTCATCCTTGGATGATGTCACCCTGACATCAGCACCGCGTCAGCCCAGCCCAGTCAGTCAGTTTGACTCGGTCCTTGCACGCGTGGCGGATGACGTGGTCACTGGCCCACTGGTCAGTGACCGTGGGTAGATCTAGCCTAGGTACACAATATCTTTTATGTCTGGGAATTAAATAAAACCATATTCATTCCAATAGAAATAAAATAATTAAATCTTGTTTAGTTAATAACTTTTGTTTTATAAATCAGAAAAATACATATAATATATGAAAATGTTTAGAAAAATAAAATCTACAACTTAAAACTATTATTAAATATTATTATGATAATTATTTAAATAAATATTATTTAATAAATACTTTATAAAGTTTTAATACTTTGATAATTAATATTTTAATAATGGTGAATGTTAAAAATCTAAATAAAATACCAAAAATCTTAGAAAAATAAGAATTAGAGTTTAAAACTATAATCATGCATTATTATTCCTCTTAATTAAATATTTATTATTTATTAAGTATTTTATAGTATTAAACCTTACTAAAATCATATCTTATTATTTATAAATCACAAAAATAAATATAATATACCAAAGTGATTACAAAAATAATACCTACATGTTAAAAAATGTGATATTCCACTTTTGAGTTAAATAAAAAGTTAAACACTTTCATAACTTGAATTTAAACCTATTTCTTTAGTTAATAATTCATAAAATGACAAATAAATTTTGTTAATATTTCTTAAATTAACCAATTATGATGGGGATATGCCTACCGGGGTATACCCAGCAGGACGTTTCCGACTGGCCCAGGAGCTGGTGAGTGGGCCTGCAAGATGGCGACTGAATCAAGGCCCGGTGTGGATCCAAGCGACTAGAAGCTGAAGGCCCAGGCGAGTAGATAGGCCCAGTCGGATTAGGTTAAACGAGTACCGAAGCCTTAACTGATTCGGTTGAGATATGTAAACCCTAGGGAAGGTAAGTCTATATAAACCTCCCTAAAGGGCGTGTAGAGATACGTTCCATCATACACCCAAGCGACTCGCCGCCTAGCCGCCGAGCTCGCCCATTGTACCACCATCATAATACAATCTAGCAGGAGTAGGTCTTTACCCTCCGGGGGGCCGAACCTGGGTAAAACCCTGTGTCTCCGCTCTCATCTCGCACCGCAGATGGCTGGCCGCCCTTGCCCCTCGTTCTACTACTCGCTGCCGATTGCAGCATCTGCCGTGACCATCCCCACGACAGTGGCGCCCACCGTGGGGCCTGGCCGGTGTTCTGCGGCGAGATCCAATCTGCCCATCAACGAGACGGTCGCCATCGGCCGCATGATAGCGATCGGCGAGATGCTCCAGATCTTGCCGAGCAGCTACATCCCGGCGGTGCGACCAGTCACGCACAGCATGATCTTGCCGGTCGGCACGATCAGCCTCTTCGTCGGCCTCACCGACGTCATCGTCTCGGAGGATTCGGCTCGCATCCGCGAGTCGCCGCCACGCGATCGGCTCTCCGAGAGCCAGGTCCGCACGATCCATCGCCTCGCCTCCGAGTACAACTCGGCCCACAGCGACGTGGCCGAAAACTCAGCGGCCGCGGAAGACGCGACCCTCAACGACGACGCCGACTCGGCGACCCCGGCATCACTCGTCGGATCCATCACCGCGGCTTCGCCCACAGGCTCCATCACCCAAGTCTCTAACTTGGGAGACTTCGAGGATCCCTCCATCCTTGGGATCTTTGAATTCGACTCCAGGTCGAAAAATTCCACCGATCTCCGCGATGGGACCGGTCGCCACGCCGCGACCTACATGGCGACCGGCACCGATCCGCCGGAGGACCCCTTATCCACCCTGATCCCTCCTAACGCCATGGCAACGGAGGTCGAGGAACTCCGCCTGAAGCTGGCGGAGGCAGTCCGCAAGGAGCAAGCCGAGCGCGAAAAATTTCGCCTCGAGCAGGTGACGGCGCAAGAGCTGTCGCGCTACCACCAGCAGCGAATCAGGTCGCGCCTGAACCCCACAGTCCAGGGGCGTGCCCTGAACTTCGACGACAAGAACGACCCGGCCCGCGTGGCCGAGCGCGCGATCTGCGAGAATGCGCCGCCAGGAGGAAGCGCCCGGCCCCCACCAGGGTCGACGGTGAACGGCGCCCCACCTCCACCCAACCGCACACCTCCTAGGGACCAACCGCGGATAGTGGTCTCCTCACGGGAGAGAGACGCGAATGGCCTACCACTGTTCTCCACCCCGATGGACAACCTCGTGGCGGGCCGAGCAGCGGCCGACAACATCTCGGCCACTGGTGATGGCGCCCTACATATCCAGTACGTCAGGGCCCTGCTCGCAAAGGCGGTCGAGCAGCAAAACACCAGCGCCGACTCACAGGGTCGGGTGTACTCGCGTTCTTCATGCAGCAGAGCGGCCTCAAGCGGCCGCCCACTGGCGGCAAACACCCTCAACTGCCCGCCGCCAGAGCCATTGCAGCTCCAACATCGACCCGCGAACGCGGCACTCTCCACCAACGACCCCAGGCCAGCGAACAACTTCGTCGCCGCCAACGGTCAGCCCATCGACGCCCGCACCCACATCATCAACAACCAAAGCTGGCGCGCACGCCAGCCCGACGACTTGCGACACGCCCTAACCAATCGCCGCGACGGCGAGCCGATGGGGTCGCTAAGCCGACTCGGGCCCAGGTGCTTCGGACCGATGATCCGAGGCGAAAAATACCTAGCAAACTTCAAAGCGCCGAAGGAATTAGAGAAGTACGACCCTTCGTATGACCCCTCCGTGTGGCTGGATACATACCTCATGGCGATGGGGATCGCTGGCCACACCGACCTGCTAGCCGCCCGTTACCTCCCCTTGATGATGGAGGGGACATGCAGGCAGTGGATCAACACCCTCCCCCAGGATAGCATCGACTCCTGGGAGGAGATGCGCGACGCTTTCGTTAGGCACTTCGAGTGCTCCTACACCCGCGCCACCACCATCGAGGATCTGGAACGATGCGTCCAGGGACCCCGCGAATCGACCCACAACTGGGTCCAGCGGTGGCAAGAACTATGGTACAACGCGGTCGGCATCCACCCGGACACCGCGATCCATTGCTTCAAGACCTCGTGTCGCTACGAGCCCTTGGTCGCCAAGCTCAAGCGACATTCTCGCACGCTCGACAACATACCGGACCTCCTTGAGATCGCCAAACGGTACGCGGAGGAAGATCCAAACCAGGAAACCGACGACAAGTCGGGAGGCCAACGCCGCACGAGCGGCAACGACAACGGACGACGGTCCGACCTACGCTACAGCAACACTTGCCTCACCGGCAAACGCCGCAGTGACGGGCGAGTCAACTTCGTCGCCAACGCCAGGCACGCGCAGCGCGAGCCCAAGAGCTTCCGCCGTGACGGAGGGCAACGCCGCGACGGCGGCAACTACAAGGCAAAACCAAGGTTCGACCCCGCGACCCTCCTTAACCAACCGTGTGCGTTTCACAGCAGGGAAGGGAAGCCCGCTACACACACGACCGCCGACTGCCACACTCTCAGGGAGATTGAGAAGGCACGGCGAAGCGCGGGAGGACCCCAACAACAACCCGCCAAACGGCGGAAAATTTGGCAATGTGGCCAGCTCGCTCCATACCTTCACAGGCTTCAACACGAAGCGCGAGAAGAAGGTCATCGCCCGCGCCGTCGCCGTCAACGCGGTGGCCCAGGTGGACGTTCCCTAGTTCCTCAACTGGTCGGAGCAACCCATCACCTGGAGCCGCCAGGACCACTCGCCACGCATCGAGTACCCAGGCCGAGTCGCCCTGGTGGTCAAGCCTAAGGTGGGCGACTACTGGCTCCCGAAGACATTGATGGACGGCGGCAGCTCCATCAACATCCTGTACCTGGACACCTTCAGGCGACTGCGGCTCCCGCATTCGATGGTCGAGACGACCTACACCACGTTCCACGGCATCGTCCCCGGTCGGAAAGCGTACCCGATCGGCAAGGTCATGCTGCCAGTCACCTTCGGCACACTAGCAAACTTTCGCACCGAGCGGATCGTCTTCGAGCTGGTACCCTTTGACAGCCCTTACCACTGCGTCCTGGGGAGCCAGGCGTTCGCCAAGTTCATGGCAGCGCCCCACTACGCGTACAACGCGATGAAGCTCCCCGGACCGTGCGGCGTCATCACCATCAACGGCGACCCCGACATGGCCGCCGAGTGCGAGGCCAAAGGATCCGAACTCCCCAACGCCGTCATCGCGGCAGAGACCAACCACACCGACGAGCTCGCCAAGTACGCGAGCGGGGTCAACAACGATGACCCCACCATACTCAAAAAGCCCATCTCGGAGGGCGAAACACCTCAGCCTTCGAGGCAACGACGCACACCCGCACCGTCGAGCTGGTCCCAGGCGACTCCAGCCAAACGGTGACGATCGGGACGGGCATGAGCCCAGCCTAGGAAGGCGCGCTCATCGAGTTCCTCCGTGAGAACAGGGACATATTCGCATGGAAGCCCTCTGACATGCCTGGTGTCCCTAGGGAGCTCGTTGAGCACAAACTAAACGCCGACCCCAAAGTGCGACCCGTCAAGCAGTCACTGCGGCCCTTCAATGAAGAGCGCCGCTGAGCTATCGCCGAGGAGGTGCAGCGTCTACTCGCTGCAGTCTTCATCTGGCCAATCAAATATTCCAAGTGGCTGGCGAACCCAGTCTTGGTCGAGAAGAAGAACGGGACCTGGAGGATGTGTATCGACTACACAAACTTGACCAGCACCTGCCTGAAGGAGCAGTTCGTCCTCCTGCGGATCGACCAAATAATCGACTCCACCGGGGGCTCGGAGTCGCTATGTTTCCTCGACGCCTACTCTGGGTACAACCAGATCAAAATGGCTATTGAGGATGAGGAGAAGACAGCGTTCATCACGCCATTCGGAGCCTTCTGCTACACCGCCATGACCTTCGGCCTCAAGAACGCCAGGGCGACCTACCAGCGGTGCATGTAGGAGTGCCTCGCGAGCCAAATTGGCCGCAACATCCACGTCTACATCGATGACGTGGTCGTGAAGTCCGCTCGCCAGGGCGATCTACTCGCCGACCTGGCGGAAACATTCGCCAACCTGTAGAAATACAAGATAAAGCTCAACCCAGGCAAATGCACCTTCAGCGTACCAGCAGGGCAACTACTGGGGTACGTCGTCTCAAAGCGCGGGATCGAGGCGAACCCCACCAAGATCGACACGATCGCTCGACTCGGCAAACCTGAGTGCCTGCGCGACGTCCAGAAGCTGGTCGGGCGAGTAGCGGCTTTCAGTCGCATCATCCCCCGCCTGGGCGAAAAGGCGATGCCCCTATAACGCCTGATGCGCAAGAAGCCCACCTTCCAGTGGGATAAGGAGGCGGACGACGCGCTCCGCGACCTCAAGAAGGTGCTACTCGCTGCACCGCTACTTGCCGCCCCCGCCGACAAAGAACTCATGCTGGTCTACGTCGCGGCTTCCGAGCGCGTCGTCCGCGCCGTCATGGTCGTCGAACGGCCAGAGGAAGGAAAGGAGCGCCCGGTACAGCGACCGGTGTACTACATCAGCGAGGTCCTCACCGAGTCGCGTCAGCGGTACCCGCAGTACCAGAAACTGGTATACGCGGTCTTTAGAGCACAGCGGCGCCTTCCGCACTACTTCCAGGAGCACCCAATCACGGTCGTCTCCTCATCGCCGTTGCAGGACATCATCCGCAACCGTGAGGCGACCGGGCGAGTGGCCAAGTGGGCCGTCGAAATTGGCGTCCACAACATCAAGTATGAGCCACGAAAAGCGATCAAATCACAGGCTCTAGCAGACTTCATCGCCGACTGGGAAGAGGCCCAGCAGCCAGAAAAGCTGCCATACTTCCATTACTGGAGCCTGCACTTCGACGGCTCCAAGAACGCTGACGGCGCAGGAGCAGGAATCATGCTGACTTCGCCGAAGGGCGACAAGCTTCGCTACGTCCTCTGCCTCGACTTCACCCCCTGCACCAACAACATGGCCGAGTACGAGGCACTACTCCACGGCATGCGAGCTGCCAAGGAGATGAACGTCAACCGCCTACGCTACTACGGAGACTCCGACATTGTTGCTGGGCAAGTCGCTGGCACGTGCGACGCCGTCTCTCCAACCATGGTGGCATACCGCCAAGCAGTAGACAAGCTGGGGGGACACTTCGCAGGGTATTCCGTCGAATGGATCGACAGGCAGAAGAACGAGGAGGCTGACGCACTCTCTCGCATCGGGTCGGCTCGACTCGCACCACCCGCTGGCGTCTTCCTCGACTCGATCACCAAGCCATCAGTCTCTCCCCCAAGGGAGATCGACATCGGAGTCCCGCTGCAGCCAGAGGCAGCCCTGGTCGCACTCGTCGCCGAGCCAGACGACTGGACCAAGCCCTACGTCGTCTACCTGGAAGCTGGCACCTTGCCGGTAGACGAGACGGACGCCCGGATGATTACACGCCGATGCAAATCCTTCATCATCATCGACGGCGAGCTCCATAAGCGCAGCGTCACCGGCGTGTTCCAACGCTGCGTCCAACCCGCCGAAGGACGCAAGATCCTCCACGAAATCCACTCTGGCGACTGCGGCCACCACGCCGGCGCCCGCTCTCTGGTCGCCAAGGCCATGCGACACGGCTTCTACTGGCCCACCGCACATGCTGATGCCGTCGACATTGTCCAGCGGTGCGCTGGGTGCCAGAAGTACGCCAACCAGACACACGTGCCGAGCTTAGCGCTCAAGACAATCCCTATCACCTGGCCATTCGCCGTGTGGGGTATGGACATGGTTGGCCCCTTCAAAAAGGCCCCCTCCGGCTTCACCCAACTTCTGGTCGCGGTCGACAAATTCACAAAGTGGATGGAGGCCAAGCTAGTCCGGAAATGTGACGGGAAGACCGCAACCAAATTCCTGCGCGAGCTCATATATCGCTACGGGTTCCCAAACAGCATTATCACGGACAACGGCACCAACTTCGCCAAAGGAGCCATGGCCGAGTTCTGCGAGGAACACCACATCTAGCTCGACCTCGCGTCAGTCGCCCACCCGGAGTCCAACGGCCAAGCGGAACGGGCCAACCAGAGCATCCTCCACGGCCTGAAGCCGCGGCTCCAAGTACCACTCGAGCGCACCGCCGGGTGCTGGGTCGAGGAGCTACCCTCCGTCATCTGGGGTATCCACACCTCTGTCAACATGTCGACAGGGTTCACCCCCTTCTTCATGGTGTACGGCGCCTAGGCAGTCATGCCCACCGACCTGGAGCACGACTCGCCAAGGGTCGTCCATTACACGGAGTTTGCGAATGAACTCGCACGACAGGATGGAATCGATCAACTCGACGAGGCACGCGACCTTGCTCGATCACGCACCGCCATCTACCGGCAAGGACTCCGCCGCTACCACAGCCGGCGGGTGAAAACTCGCTCTTCCAAGAAGGCGACCTGGTGCTGCGCCTCATCCAAGACGAGAAAGGCATGCACAAGCTTTCCCCCCCATGGGAGGGACCATTCGCCATCGGGCGAGTACTCGGCAATGACGCCTACTACCTCATCAACGTCCGCGGGGACGGCAAACTCGATGTCAAGCAACCATGGAATGTAAACCTACTACGGAAGTTCTACTCCTAGAACCCCACATATGTATCCTCCAGTCGCTATGAAATAAAAAGAAGTGGTTACCGCAAATTGCGCCTACTCTCCGGGTCTTGTGCCACTCGCACTCGTAATAACAGCGTCAAGCTAACTGCAGAAGTCAACCTCTGGTATAGCGATCGGCACGGCCAAGTAGTGCGTTACGAGGGCACTGGGTCACCCCAGGTCTTGTAACGTCCACGAAAAACGCCTACCCGGAGCCCCATTGGAGTCGCCTAGCTCGACTGGTTCTACGAGCCAAGACAACTGCCTTCGCTTCTCACAGCGACCATGATCCTCCGCATCCTCGACATAGCGACTCGAACGGCCAAGTACCACGCTCGGGGACTGACGACCAGTCCAGCACGAGCGGCTAGGGAAAACGCCAAGAAAGAGAGCATGCCCAGGACTTGCCACGCGACTGGCCCAACGGGCCAGGCAGGAGCGATGCGCTCACCATAACGCGCCAAGTCCTCACCCACCCTCGAGTCGCGCCTAGAACAACCAAGTACCACGCTCGGGGACTCGGCAACCCGACCTGGTTCGCGCATGGGAAAACGGTGAACTACAGAGCACTCATGGGAGTCGCCTTGCGACTGACTCTCCGAGTTCGGGCGGGTCGACACCAATAAACAAAACACTCAAAACCGCAAACACATAACAAACGAGGTAAACCCCATAAAAAAGGGCGGACGCGCCCAGGGACTCGTTCAAACCTCAATCAGAGACACTCAGCAATTCACAAAACAACACGATATTTCATTAAATAGCATGTCGCAAGCGTTACAACATACAAAGTATGCCCAATGGTAGCACTGTTACTAACGCCCCAGGGCACAGTATTCTACTCTGCAGGGTTCGACGACGACTCACCTACACCCTTGCGGCTGCGAATGAAGGGAGTGTACGGGTTTTACGGGTACGTCGTCAGCTCACCCGCCATCGCTGCATGGAAGGGTTGCTCGATCTTGAAGTCCCGGTGCTACGGCTCGGGGTCGTTGGGTGCGACGACCGTCTCCTGATAAGGAAGGAGGTCGCCCATCGCCCAGACGCGCTCGGAGTATACCGCGGCGCGGTCCGTCAGCTTCAGCACCTCGGAGATCTCCACCGAGACGGTTGACGACAGGTAGCCACTCGTCACGTCGTCCAGATCGAAGTCCTCCGGGAAGTGAGCGAGCCCAAGGCTAACCGCCGTCGCCGCTCCAAGTACCGCCACACCTCGATGAAGTCGCTAGGAATCACCTCCGTGGGCGACATCTCCTGGAGATACGCCCGTATGCACGTCACCGACAACGTGGCCGAGTCGACCAGCGTGGCCACACATTGCCGTGCGTCGAACGAACTCGCCTCTTCCACATTGTCAATGATTCGACCTACGGACAGAAAGCGACAGTGAGGACATCAAAGATTACACAATGCAAACGTTACATGCATAGGAAGGCACACTCACCAATCAAGGGACGGGCGAGATCCGTGATGAAGCTCTGAAGAGAGGTGTAGTCGTCTTGAAGCCCAGCAACAAGGGCGTCGGAGACCTTACACTCCTCAGCTGCGGCTGTAACGGCAGCCTTGGCTCGCCCATCCGCCGAAGTTGCCTCCTCCCTCGCCTCCTTCAGCTCGTGCTCAAGGCGGGTGATCCGATCCTCAGCTGAGCTTAAAGCAATCTGAGCTGCCGCCAACTCAGTCGCTGGGACGAGGCCCTGGCGGACCTCCTCTGGCTTGGCAGCAATCGCATGGAGCCCCTTGTTCGCCTCCTGGACGGTGGCCAGTTCCTTCTCCGCGTGACGTCTTGCAGCGAGCCGGTCGGCTGACTCGCGCTGCAAACCCTGTACACAAGTCAAACAGTTAGCAAAAGCGGAATCCTAAGTGCCCACCCGCTGAAATTCAGCGAGTGCGCACTCGGGGACTGGCAACCAAAATCCTAAGTGCCCACCCGCTGAAATTCAGCAAGTGCGCACTCGGGGACTGGCAACCAAAATTCTACGTGCCCACCCGTTGAAATTCAGCGAGTGTGCACTCAGGGACTGGCAATCAAAAACCCTAAGTGCCCACCCGCTGAAATTCAGCGAGTGCGCACTCGGGGACTGGCAACCAAAAATCCAAAGTGCCCACCCGCTGAAATTCAGCGAGAGCGCACTCGGGGACTGGACGCGAAAAATAAAAGCAAGACACTAAAAGAATCAGACCGCCGCTACACAGCGGCCTGATCTTCAGGGACTGGACATACCTGGATGGCTGCGCCTGGCATACCATGAAGCTGTATCGCGTCCACGGATGCGAGGAGAGCCGGCGTGTGCCCGTGGCGTTGCTCGACCTCCGTGTCAGCGACCCCAGGTGCGCGGCTCGAGGGCGAGGTACCACTCGCCGTAGCCGCTCTGGTTATAAAGCGCGGGAAGGTTGCGATGGATGCGCCGACACCAAAGGAGGCCGGCTCGGCTGCTCCAGATGAGGGAGCACCCACCTTCGTCGGCAAGGCCGCCTCTGCCACGGGCTCACTCGGCGCGATCACCGTGTCGTAAGATACCGTGACGACTTCGTCGCCCTTGGCCTTCTTGGCGCTATCCGCGGGGGCGACGACCTCGTCCGCTTTCCTTTTCCGGGAGGGATCCTCCTCGCTGACGACTGGTGGCACCTTGGCCACGGTCGGGTGACCTATATTCTTGGCTCCAGTCCTACAAATTAGTCACATGAGCAAGTGGTCAGATTAAACTCACTTGGCGACCGGTAGGAACCGCAGCCCTGTGCGGATGCCGGCCGGCTTCTCCAATTCGGGGCCCAGTCGCCGACTGAGACCCATCTCCAGGACATCGTGTGCCCAAGACACGGATGGTTTCTTCGTTGTCGAGGCCGCGACTGGAGCTTCCGAAACATTTTCGGCAGGAGCATCCTTAGGCGGTGAAGCTACCGCGACCGGAGCGGCCCCCGACCCAGAGAATGGGGCGAACGGCGGAGGCATCGAGGCCAGAGGCACCTCATTCAGGACGGCGGTGATATCCGGCACCGTCGTCGTCTGTGGAGCTTCACCCTTGGCCAGGCTGGTGGCGTCGGAGCTGCTTGGCGAATGAGGCGGAGACGCCTGTTTCGCTGGCTTCGTCTTCTTCTTTGGAGGGGCCTTCACCTCCTTCTTCTTCTTCTTCTTCTTTGATGGAGTGGCCTCGCGATGCGAGGTGTGCTCGGGGAGCTCGTCGTCGTCATCGTCATGACGCTCAAGGCTTTTGCTCGCTTCGAGCTCACGCTGCCGCTGTCCGCGTGTTTTCCGGACCAGCGGGGCGACCTCTTCCTCGGATTCATCGTCGTCGCCGCTCCCGTCACTCTCGACGCCTCCCCGTGCTGGAGGCGATTCGCCCACCTCCTGGACGGACGAGCTCGAATTCTCGTCGTCCGCGGGCGGAAGCCACCCTTCCACCACTTGAAATAGCTGCAATAGGCATGAACAACATCAGTTTGACCACGCCTGCATTTAACTACGACTACGAATGACAGAAAGATAACTTACCATTGGGGCTGGATGCTTCGCGGTGTAGGGGGCGACCCCAGCCTTCGCGTCGAGGTACGCCGCCTGGGTGATCTTCTTCAACGCCAGGAGGTAGTCCTCGAGTTGCCACTCGACGAGGTAGGACTTCGTCGAGTCCTCCCGGCCCGCGTACTCATACATGTAGTGGTCGCGGCGGGCCAGGGGGACGAGTCGCAGCCCGAGCCAGTAGTGGTACAAATTGATGGGCTGGAGGCCCCTCTTCTTCAGGCCGTGGATGGTCTGAAGCATTTCATCCACAACCATTCGCTGGTCGGTTGGAAGCTTGCCGACTTGGAGTCGACGTGGTTCAGGCCGGTTGGCGGAGTACCTTGGGATCGCCACCTCTCCATCCGGAGTCGCCTCGGTGACGTAGAACCAAGACTTCTTCCATTCACTCGCTGCCTTGGCGGGTAGCATCAGATCAAAAAAGGAAGCCTTCGATTTCAGCTGAAACGTCAGGCCGCCCGCAGCAAGCATTGGGCCGACCGCTTCCTCGCGACTGGTCCGCCCGTGGAATAGATCTTGCCACAGGGGGAAGTAGGGCCTGCAGCCCAGGTAGCACTCGCAGAACGCCACAAAAATGGCGAGCTGCTCGATGCTATGCGGGCCCAGGTTCGACGGTTGGATCCCGTAGAAGGCGCAGAAGCGCCGGAAGAAAAGGGATGTTGGGAATCCTAGCCCCCGCTCTAGGTGGCTGGTGAAGCAGACGAACTCTCCCTCGCGCGGGTCCGGGGTCACCTCTCCGGCCGCAGGGATACGCCACCTGTCGGCGCACAGGATCCTAGCCTCCTCGAAGGACGCCAGTTGCGCCCTCGTGCACTTAGACCTGCCCCATGGTTCGGTGGAGGGAGCCATTGGTGGAAGGGTTCATGGGGGTCAGGAGATTTCGGTTCGGCTGGATCGCGATGCGAGGGAAAACGAAGGTGCGCACAATCGGAGGAAATGACAAGGAGGTGGTTCTCCGATCGCCTACCATTCCCTTTATATAGCGGTTGTTACCCGCCAAATCAGGAAGCCGTTACTACGCGGTGATTACGCCGAAAGTTACCGTTGGATTACCCCAATGGCTAGTTTGACTGTGTGTGGACGGTCCAACTTCAGCCACTCGGCTCGCCGACCCGATCACTACAAACAGTGACTAAATATTTCGCCGACCCGATCACTACAAACAGTGACTAAATATTTCGCCGACCCAATCGCCAAAGCTGCGACCAGAATGAATAGTTTCCTCCTTTATTCAGGATCCCGCCGCCGATTCGACTGGATGCCCGCGTTGAAAGCCGTGTACTCCGACTGCCAGCAACCACCTGCGCCCAATCAACGACGGCCTCGGGGACTACTGATGGGGATATGCCTACCGGGGTATACCCAGCAGGACGTTTCCGACTGGCCCAGGAGCTGGCGAGTGGGCCTGCAAGACGGCGACTGGATCAAGGCCTGGTGTGGATCCAAGCGACTAGAAGCTGAAGGCCCAGGCGAGTAGATAGGCCCAGTCGGATTAGGTTAAATGAGTACCGAAGCCTTAACTGATTCGGTTGAGATATGTAAACCCTAGGGGAGGTAAGTCTATATAAACCTCCCTACAGGGCGTGTAGAGATACATTCCATCATACACCCAAGCGACTCGCCGCCTAGCCGCCGAGCTCGCCCATTGTACCACCATCATAATACAATCTAGCAGGAGTAGGTCTTTACCCTCTGGGGGGCCGAACCTGGGTAAAACCCTGTGTCTCCGCCATCATCTCGCACCACAGATGGCTGGCCGCCCTTGCCCCTCGTTCTACTACTCGTTGCTGATTGTAGCATCTGCCGTGACCATCCCCATGACAAATTAAATGTAATAAATATTATTAATCTTAAATACTAACATTATGAGGTCAAAATGATTTAACACCATTTAAATGTAATCATATTGAATGATCCTTCAACCATAAGTATAAATTATTTTATAAAAGAATTCTTATTTAATATAAAATCTCCAAGAATAATTTGTAAAGAGATAAAACCTATTCCTTTACTTTAACCACAAGTTTATAAACAAATGAAAACACTATAGTGAGTTCATAAGTAATAAACCTTAACCACACCATTGTAGGTCGATAAATTCCTTTATACATTTATAATGTAAAGAAACCATTACCAACTAAAAATAATGCCATTCTTAAGTAACTTTCAAGAAACATTATAAGGTGAACAAGACATAAGTATAACAAGCATTACACCTAAATTCCATATATGTTTTAAAGTTAACTTTAGTCTACCAAACTTTAAGTATAATGCTAAAAACTTTATGATATGCTTTATAGTTAACTTTGGTCTGTTACAATTAAATATAAAGCATCTTAAATACAAACTATTCAAGCAAGCACAAACAACATCAATCACATCTGATTAACCACAAAGATTGTTTAAACCTTAATAAAGGAATCTTTTCTTCAAAAGTTATTCGTTTTGCCACTTCAATTAACATATGACAATTAATAGTAAACACCTTACTTTATACTTTACTTGTATAATAAGATTGTTAATACTTAAATTATTTATAAGTGACAATAATTGTTAAGTAAAACTTGAAGATAAACAATTAAGATGTAAGCAACCTTGAATAGCATTCCATACTGTGTATTTTGTTGTTGTATAAATACATGTTGTTTTACACACACTCACAAACCTTAATAAGAAGCACAAGTGTGAAACTTAATCTAAAAGGGCAACACATTCTAACAGGAACCATTTCCAGTATCCTAACCCTAGAACAACGTTATTCTCGGGATTCGCGTTTATCAACTTGCATTACATTGCTTATGCATAAAAGCATCTTGCTTCTTTAAACATTAGTCTTACCGCACAAATGATGCAGATTTCTGCTATTGGATCTTATATTCTCTTGAAGACCGCGAGTGCATAATCTTGCAATCACAAAAGGCAAGTTCACACTTGCTCATGTCCTTTGATTATTTTCTGTAAAGTATTTTACAAATCCAGTGTTGTCATCACCTGCATTTGAAAAAGGACAGAAAACACTATTTTCATAATAAAGTGATTATATGTTATTTACCATGAGGTAATAACCTACTATAAGAGTTCCGGTGGTAAAGGAACATATTATCTAAGACTTAACAACCAATGTCGCCAGTGATTCTTGCGCCGTATATCACGTGTTGACCATGAGATTTGGAATGGGACGGAGAAGTCAGCTGTATCTTTCCCTGTCGCATGGACCTGGATGTGCGGGTCGTGGCTATTATCACTCGTAGCATGCATATTATTTATGGTAATTCGTAGAGGATATGCAGCATATGTGTGGGAGCCCTCAACGTCCGATGATAGTTCTGGCATCTGAACGGTATGTACTGCCATTGCCGTAATTCAATAGGTGGGCAGTGATTGGGTTGGATCTTAGTCTGGCCTCACACCAAGGAAGTGTGAACGAACCTGCAATTCGGATGTGCAACAAAGCTAAGATCTCTCATGGGTAAAGTGACGCGCCTCTGCAGAGTGTAAGAACTGTAACTTGTTACTCCCTGTTCCGGTAAGGGCTGGGAATGCGGCGGGAAAGGAACCCCATGAAGGTTCTGGTAAACCAATGAAGGCTGACGGACATAGCTTTTCAGAATAAAATCAACCTTTGAAGAAATGTTTATGAAAACTTGCATTGCCTACGACCTACGGTCTATGGCTGTAGTTATAGTGCATCAAACACTCCTTTTCTAGTGGACTTGCTGAGTATGCTCGTACTCAAAGTATCTTCTTAACCCTTGCTAGGTTCTAAAGCCAGTACAGACGACGTCTACATCAAGTTATGCTCCAGGAATCATCATCATAAGCTAACGCTCTTCAATGAAGTCAAGAAAGTCAACATATACATCAACTCAAGTGAAGACGAAGTTGCTGATTAAATAAGAATAGAATTTCTAACCATAGAACCTACTTCTGTAGAGTATTGCAATAGCAGCAATGCAAGCCTCGTAGTTCAGCTACTAGTTTTATAAGTATGGTAGCTATGAGTTATTTATTCCTGATTCTTCTTTGTAAGAGGTTTCGTTCTCTCTCTTTAACCTAGAGTGTTCTATGGATCTTGTGTAAAGAGTTGAGTTGTAACCTATAGTTATGTCTTGGACCTGCTATGTTTCTGTTGTACTACTCTGAGGGATGTAATACTAGTGAACGGTGTTTCATTGGTGTTATATCAACGACTATAGTGTACTACATCATGCAGTGGTATGCTGGGCCACTGCAGCATAGCTTTATTGGCAAGTTCACTTGGATCTACTATTGTTCACTACTACTCGTTTCATCATGGGGAAGTCTCGTGATGGAAAGTTTCCCATTTTACCATCCACTACAAGAAGAGATATTGTCTTGAACACCTATGTTGCTCTTGATTCACCATTTTATATAAGTAAGCTTGTTACACCACCACATACTCATGCTACACACACTGCTACTACTGCTGAGTCTGAAACTGCTTTTGATACTCATGATGTTACTTCTACTATGCTTGATGCGAGTGGTTCATTAGGTCCTTTCCTAGATGCTTGTAAGACCCCATCTTTGTAAAGGTAAATGTCCCTGTGATTGCAATGCTAGTCCCTGGATCAATTGCTAGCATCCACAGTTTAAGATGAAGTACACAGAAACAAAGGTCATTATTACATCGTCATTCCAGAGATAACATAGTCTTTTACAACTCCATAGCCATAGGCTAGTACAAGAGTTTAACTTAAAAATATAAATAAATGTCTTCATCTTCATGTGCCACAGGCAAGCATGTTGAGTGTAGACTCATAACCTTAATCCTCATCAGAGTAACCTGCAACATCAGAAGTTACAGCCACAGTGGGTCAATACATTGGAATAGTATTGGAAAGTGATACCTTAGTAGAATAATAGTATCTAGCTTCTACATGAATTTGTCTAAGTGTAGCTTAGGCTTGCTTTGCTCAAAATAGGTTTTACCTATGAGTTGAAACACTAAGTTTTTATTTGGCAACAACTCTGAAGGAACCACCAATAGACATTGGTGAACCTTCACCCTTGTTCAACCACAAGTTTTAACTTAGAAAATTGGGATGAGGAGATTCTTGATAGCTTCCATGTCTTGATGCTCAAATTGTCCATTACCGGGGACACGGCTAAGTACTTAGTTTCTTCCTTCTACAGAGGTGGTGCACTTTCCCCACAAGACTTGATTTTCATCAAGACAAGATCTTTCAGAAGCCTTCCCTTAGACCAAAATGGACACGCTCCAAACCTATCATTCCCCTACCACCAACTGTCCATTTGGCTAAGTTATTGCAACCTATATGATCCAGGCAGATCCCATAATGCCAAGTGGGTGTTCTAGAAGCTTTTTAAAATCTGGCATCTCAAATCCCTTTATTCCTAGGTGGCATTCCACAAGTGAGATACACAGGGTAGACCAGTAGAAAATGGGCCCTGGTAACCACTCAACCAAAAACCACCAAGCAATTACCATTCCACCCAGGTGTTTCATTCACTTAGTTGTTTTATGAAGCAAAAACATAAGTCAAAGACTTAGCAATATTTTTCCATAGCATGAATATATTCCACCCTTGGTTGCTACTAGCTAGGCTAAGCATGGTAATAGAAAGTATCTTAACTTAGAGGAAATTCTAACAATTCTACAACTGCTAGGATTTCGCAAGCATAGCATATAGATACTTAGTAAAAATTATCATGCAAGCCCTATAAAAAATATTTCCAATGCAAAGTCAAAATATTGGGACAAAATTATGAAGCACCACTTGCCTTGGTAGTTGGGGGAGTAAAAACAATCCTCACAGTCACAATCACCACTAGCACCAAAATCTACACATAAAATGATAGCACCAATTTCACATATCAAAATAAACAAGCAAAAAAATATATGAATGCATGCAAATGAAATGTGATGATTTTTCTAAACCCAACAAGACAAGTCAAACAGTACTGAACAATAAACTAAACATTTATACATCAAATAAACTTTATTTGGTTTTTAAAACATTTTCCAATTAATTTTTATACACAAAATAAGCCTACAAATGCCTCTACAAAAACAACTAGTTTTACAGAAGCAATTCATTAAACAAAGTACATAGTTGGATATAATTCTTTTTCCTGATTCCATTGATATAAAATTTGCAAAATTTGGACATGTGGATCAAAAGTTATGAATTTTGCAAGTTTGAACATCTAATAGAAATGATTCTGTTTTTAAATCAAACTACACGCCACGCGTCATGTTTTGATTCGCTGATACCGATTCGCACGGATCGATCGATGAGGGCTGTTGGTTTTAAGTGATTGCGCATGGCCCAGATCTAATCGTACCGCTTCACTTAACTCATCTATCATATGCGTTGGATGTAGATCTAAGGGCCCAAAACTAACAGACCAAAAACGAGCGGCGCTGCGACGGTGGCTAGCGGCGGCGCGCTCGGGCAGTGATGCTGCCGGCTATACAGGAAGCGAGGAAGGTAGTGGAGCATCTCACCGAGTTCGCGTGATGTCGCTGATGCTCGAGGTGGTCTTTGTAGGGACAGGGGCGCATGAGGTTGGCGTAGATTGCTCGTCGGAGTTCCTTCTGGCGACAGGCACTTCTGTTCGTCGTTGTTGGTGAGGGTACAGATCATGCCAAGGCAAGAGAAGCATTGTGTCAGATGCGCAAGACGATGCTGGTCACACGAGTGTCAACGAGGGGGAGAGGGGCGGTCGAAAATTACCACAGGAGGTCGTCGGAGTTGAAGCCGAAGATGGTGGCGCTCAGTCGATTATGTTGCCGACGCTCTAGGGCACGCGCTGGTGGGCTAGTGCTATTGAGAGGTGCGTAAGGTGAAGTGGAGTGTGCTCGTGTTAACCAGGAGCAGAGGGGTGGTCGGGGTTGGCCGGAATCGGCGCTGCAGTTTGTCGGAGCAACAAGGTTGCGGCAAGGAATTCTCGCAGCCTAGGGGCGCTCAGGGCTTGGGGTTTGGGGGGAAATGGAGAGGGGCTGAGGGGGTTTAAGTAGCGAGGATGAGCGGGTAAATTACGCCGGAAATCAAGCGCAATCAATCGGATTTGATTTGGGGAGGAAACGGCAGAGAGGAGCAGGTCCTCCGGCGCGGGATTGAATACGAGTTGATGTGGCAGTGGGTCCGGGGCGTCAGCGAGTGGGTGTGCACAGGCAGAGTGAGAAACAAAGAGGAGAGGGGGAGGTTCCCGGGTGGGCTCGTGGGCTGTTTTCGGTGCTAGGCCTGTTTGGTGGCGCCGACCTTTTCTTTATTCCTTTCCCTTTTTCTTTTTCTAAATGATTTTCTAGGAATATTTTTCTAATGATTTGAAATGACTTTTGAATTCAAATACTTTCTGGATTTTTGTAAAGTGGAACATGTATATATTTGGGTATAAAACATTGATGTTTCATTCAAAGTACTTTGCCCCCTTGAATTTAACAGAAAAACATGCCTTAGTTATATATTCCTTAATGGGCATATGAATGGTTTGAATTTATATTTTGTTTTGAATTTTTTTGACCAAACTTTGGAAACAACAAACAAAACTCATAACCAAACCTTTTCTGATTAAATCAAGTGTTCTCATAGTAGAGAGTGAAAAGTAAATCATTGCCTTTCCTACATAGAATAATAGGCATCAGATTTACTTCTGTTTTGAAAACTTAATTGAAAAATGATCCAAATGTTTATGAATGCATGCATGATATGCAAACTTTATAAATCATGATTTTTGGGATGTTACAAATCTAACCCCCTTAAGGTGAATCTCGCCCTCGAGATTCGGATTGACTAGCAAATAGGTGAGCGTGGTCTTTCCGAAGATCATCTTCTCTTTCTCGTGTTGCTTCTTCCTCGGAATGATGGTTCCACTGAACCTTGCAGAAACTGATAGTCCTTGTCTGCAGTGACCCAACATACCACTACATGATGTAGTACACTATAGTCGTTGATATAACACCAATAAAACACCGTTCACTAGTATTACATCCCTCAGAGTAGTACAACAGAAACATAGCAGGTCCAAGACATGACTATAGGTTACAACTCAACTCTTTACACAAGATCCAGAGAACACTCTAGGTTAAAGAGAGAGAAAGAAACCTCTTACAAAGAAGAATTAGGAATAAATAACTCATAGCTACCAAACTTATAAAACTAGTAGCTGAACTACGAGGCTTGCATTGCTGCTATTGCAATACTCTACAGAAGTAGGTTCTATGGTTAGAAATTCTATTCTTATCTAATCAGCAACTTCGTCTTCACTTGACTTGATGTATATGTTGACTTTCTTGACTTCATTGAAGAGCGTTAGATTTTGATGATGATTCCTGGAGCATAACTTGATGTAGACATCGTCTGTACTGGCTTTAGAACCTAGCAAGGGTTAAGAAGATACTTTGAGTACGAGCATACTCAGCAAGTCCACTAGAAAAGGAGTGTTTGATGCACTATAACTACAGCCATAGACCGTAGGTCGTAGGCAATGCAAGTTTTCATAAACATTTCTTCAAAGGTTCTTTTATTCTGAAAAGCTATGTCCGTCGGCCTTCACGGGTTTACCACAACCTTCATGGGGTTCCTTTCCCGCCGTGTTCGCAGCTCCTTCCCGGAACAGGGAGTAACAAGTTACAGTTCTTACACTCTGCAGAGGTGCGTCACTCTACCCATGAGAGATCTTCGCTTTGTTGCACATCCGAATTGCAGGTTCGTTCACACTTCCTTGGTGTGAGGACCAGACTAAGATCCAAGCCAATCACTGCCTTCTCCGCGACCCCGCATGTCTCTTTGGTGTACGCCAGCCCACCTATTGAATTACAGCAATGGCAGTACAGACCGTTCAGATGCCGGAACTATCATGGGACGTTGAGGGCTCCCACCCATATGATGCATATCCTCTACAAATTACCATAAATAATATGCATGCTACGAGTGATAACAGCCACGACCCACACATCCAGCTCCATGCGAGAGGGAAGAGATACAGCTGACTTCTCCGTCCCATTCCAAATCTCATGGTCAACACGTGATATACAGCGCAAGAATCACTGGCGACATTGGTTGTTAAGTCCTAGATAATATGTTCCTTTACCACCGGAACTCTTATAGTAGGTTATTACCTCATGGTAAATAACATATAATCACTTTATAATGAAAATAGTGTTTTCTGTCCTTTTTCAAATGCAGGTGATGACAACACTGGATTTGTAAAATACTTTACAGAAAATAATCAAAGGACATGACCAAGTGTGAACTTGCCTTTTGTGATTGCAAGATTATGCACTCACGGTCTTCAAGACAATATAAGATCCAATAGCGGAAATCTGCATCATTGGTCCGGTAAGGACTAATGTTTAAAGAAGCAAGATGCTTTTATGCATAAGCAATGTAATGCAAGTTGATAAACGCGAATCCCGAGAATAACGTTGTTCTAGGGTTTAGATACTGGAAATGGTTCCTGTTAGAATGTGTTGCCCTTTTAGATTAAGTTTCACACTTGTGCTTCTTATTAAGGTTTGTGAGTGTGTGTAAAACAACATGTATTTATACAACAACAAAATACATAGTATGGAATGCTATTCAAGGTTGCTTACATCTTAATTGTTTATCTTCAAGTTTTACTTTACAATTATTGTCACTTATAAAGAATTTAAGTATTAACAATCTTATTATACAAGTAAATTATAAAGTAAGGTGTTTACTTTTAATTGTCATATGTTAATTGAAGTGGCAAAACGAATAACTTTTGAAGAAAAGATTCCTTTATTAAGGTTTAAACAATCTTTGTGGTTAATCAGATGTGATTGATGTTGTTTGTTCTTGCTTGAATAGTTTGTATTTAAGATGCTTTATATTTAATTGTAACAGACCAAAGTTAACTATAAAGCATATAATAAAGTTTTTAGCATTATACTTAAAGTTTGGTAGACTAAAGTTAACTTTAAAACATAGATGGAATTTAGGTGTAATGCTTGTTATACTTATGTCTTGTTCACCTTATGATATTTCTAGAAAGTTACTTAAGAATGGCATTATTTGTTGGTAATGGTTTCTTTACATTATAAATGTATAAAGGAATTTATCGACCTATAATGGTGTGGTTAAGGTTTATGAATAAATAAACAACATTATTTATTACTTATGAACTCACTATAGTGTTTTCATTTTATTTATAAACTTGTGGTTAAAGTAAAGGAATAGGTTTTATCTCTTTACAAATTATTCTTGGGGATTTTATATTAAATAAGAATTCTTTTATAAAATAATTTATACTTATGGTTGAAGGATCATTCAATAAGATTGCATTTAAATGGTGTTAAATCATTTTGACCTCATAATGTTAGTATTTAGGATTAATACTATTTATTACATTTAATTGGTTAGTTTAAGAAATATTAACAAAATTTATTTGTCATTTTATGAATTATTAACTAAAGAAATAGGTTTAAATTCAAGGTATGAAAGTGTTTAACTTTTTATTTAACTCAAAAGTGGAATATCACATTTTTAACATGTAGGTATTATTTTTGTGATCACTTTGGTATATTATATTTATTTTTGTGATTTATAAATAATAAGATATGATTTTAGTAACGTTTACTACTATATAAATACTTAATAAATAATAAATATTTAATTAAGAGGAATAATAATGCATGATTATAGTTTTAAACTCTAATTCTTATTTTTCTAAGATTTTTGGTATTTTATTTAGATTTTTAACATTTACCATTATTAAAATATTAATTATCAAAGTATTAAAACTGTATAAAGTATTTATTAAATAATATTTATTTAAATGATTATCATAATAATATTTAATAATAGTTTTAGGTTGTAGATTTTATTTTTATTAACATTTTCATATATTATATGTATTTTTCTGATTTATAAAACAAAATTTATTAACTAAACAAATTTAATTATTGTATTTATATTGAAATGAATATGGTTTTATTTAATTCCCAGACATAAAAGATATTGTGTACCTAGGCTAGATCTACCCACGGTCACTGACCAGTGGGCCAGTGACCACGTCATCCGCCACGCGTGCAAGGACCGAGTCAAACTGACTGACTGGGTTGGGCTGACGCGGTGCTGATGTCAGGGTGACATCATCCAAGGATGAACCTCCTAGATCGATTACCGATCGAAGGATTCTGCTCGCGCGCGCGGTTGAGATTGTGTGTATCGTAAATAGGACATCGCGAGGTGCATTATTGTGGCGGCGCCGCCTTGAAACGGTCACTGGTGATGGCAGTGCAACGACAACGAGCGGCGGCGGCGTCAGGCTCTCGCGGGGAGGATGATTTAGAGCGAGAGAGAGAAAAAGGGGAGGTCCCTAAGGAACAGGGCCTCACCACGAAACGGATGGAAGGGTCATTGAGGAACGAGGTTGCCGGAATCGATGGCGAGCGCGACGGCCGGAGGTGAGGAAAGAGGGTCCGATTGCGATAGTGGAGACCTCGTTTGCATGCACGCTTCGGGGAAATCGACGGAGATGAACGAGGCGGAGTTCCCAGACATCTCGGCGAGTCAAGAGGTGGTCGGACGTGGCCGGAACTACGAACACCGGCGAGCTAGGTTTTTGGCTACTGGGAGAAATCAAAGAGGAAGAAGAGGATTAGGGTTCACCGGCGGCGTCTAGGCTACTTGTAGACGACCATGAGCGGTGGCACGGATCTTGGCGCGGGCAGACGTCATGGTGCGGCGGCGGACGGCGGCGATGCTGACAGCCAGCTGCTTGTGACGTCGGGGAGGAAGACGACGATGTATTTTTCGTGGAAAACCCCCTAGCAATTTTTCTAATTTGCTCCGCGGTCCCTCCTCGGTCCCACTTGTCAACCAGAGAGAAAGGCAGGCTGGGCTGGTATTGGGTTGTTGCTTGGCTGCAGCAAACTAAGCGAAATCTTTCTGCTGCTGCAGGTGAGCGTCAGTTAGAAGGTGAGGTACTGGACCGTGGGCCACTTTCTGGACTGGGATCGTTCCTTTATTTTTTCTGTTTTCTGCTTTGTATTTTACTTTCTTTTCAGATTTGAATTATTCACAATTTTATTTTAAGTTTTCCCAGAAATTTTTCTTTAGAAATTTTTACTTAAGATTCTGGTATGAATTATTATTATTATATACTTTATTTATTTACTCTTCTACATTCCCTTAATCATTAACATATAAGTAGTTATTATATTAAATAGAATAAATAGAATCTAGGGTTTTAGGGTTTAGGATTTGTTTATAATCCTATAAAAATGATTTTATTATTTTCTTTATGTATATACTTTTCTGTAACATTGTTTTCACTTTTAATTGGAGTGATTAAGTTTTAAAATGTTTAATAATATTCATGGGGTTTATTTACATGTATTTAATCACATAGTATAGGATAGAATGGTTCACAATATTGGATCCCCACTTATTCCATGCTCATATGGGATAAGTGGTTAGAGAAATGAATTAAAGACTTGGTCTAATGATTTTAGATAGAATATTTATGGGATGTTGATAAGAAAACTTATTAATAAGTTTCGAGTTCTGAATTGTAATTACTCACCCTAGGGTTTAAGGTACTAACTATACTTATTTTCTTTTGTTAATGTGAATAAATATTAATGGTTAAGCACATTTTCTTTATGTTTGTGACCTTTAATAACATCACCATTCAAAGTAAAATAATGGATTTGTTTTCTAGGATAACTTATGCGAAAGAATTGATAAAGTGAATTCTTAAGCACAAATGATAATTAGAAATGATAAAGATGTGCTTAATTGATTTGTTATAGGAAAATATTCCTATAAAGCATTGTGGAAACAAGATGATAGATCAACCATAGAAAGTGGATATTAGGTTTGGTCTTAGATTTAGGGTTTAGTGTTCAGCAAGGATTCCTATATTCCATACTTCATAATTCTAAACTTCTGATTAAGGAATTTCTTTCCTAGATATATTACTTCTCTTTGTCCATCATCATGTGCTAACATGATGAGCTTTGCTTCACAAAAATATTCTCATCCACCTTTTATTCTTCTAAATCCACTTGTAAATTCCAATGAGCTTAACACTAAAGCTTTTCATAGTCTTCTCATACTCTTCCTTAATAATCCTTCACTAATATCTCCTCAATAGATGTATTCATAAAATCTTACATCACATCAAGTGCTTAGTATTTCCAAAGAGGAAAATACTACGTCTTTAATCCAATTTTGCTCTAACATCATCTTAATTATATTATCTTGTCTCTACTTAACTCTAATCACAAATACTCCAACCTCACATTATATTAATGTGACCTGTAATGGCTAACCTAGGATAATATATCTATACTATGGTTCAATCATGGTTTATCCACCAATGTCACTTATACATGATATAAGCATTCAATATTGGTGAATAAGGCACGATCATTATAATCCTTTGATCTTTTATGATTCAGGTTTCCAGTTGGCTGAACAAGGCTTCATCAGTACAACATTACAGTTGTATTATAATTATCTTCTGTTTAGCTCTATTGGATTAAGAGATATAATTCATTGACTATACCTACTTGATCCAATAGGACTACTCCCGGTAACTATCTTCAGACTTCATCCTTGTAATCTTCTTTGTTACCATATTGATTTGATTTCCTCCAATTACTCCCATCCTATAGATGACATCTAGAACTAGCATCACTATTTACCTCTTCTGACTTCTTTCTTTATAAGCCTTAAATGAATGCTATAATAAGTACAAGAGTTGATAGGTCAAGAATTGATAGGTTAAAAATTGGTGAATCAATAGTTGATTACTCAATATTGATGAACAACAAATATAAGGATATGATTCAATAGATATGATAAGGATTGATATGGAAAGAAAGATATATGATGATTGATCTTGACTTTGGTTTCTCTCCTACTCAATCTCACTAGAGAGTTGAAGTTAGGTATGTCCATGATACTCATGGTATAAGTAGATGAGAATAAACTATAGTTGTTACATTCTTATTATTTGGGTTATATCCTTAACTTGATACTCATGAGTGATTATAATGAATACTATGATGTGATCACCTAAGGATTAAGGATAAATCACTAAGTAATATATTAGGGTTTAATTTTATTACATTTGATCTACTCTTAGATCAAATCATGTTTACCCAAAATAAGGTTTTAGCAAAGGTCATATTGAAACTTATCGCAGTCAACTTGATGATCTACTTCAATTCCATCAAGTTGAGAGAAGCTTCAATCACTTTGACAAGTTTTGTTCAAAAGCGCGAAAATTATTCAGATTATCTATGCATGAATGCAATACACACATCTGTGTTCAGCTTATTTCTAAGCTCTAATGCTGGGATGTTACATTGTCCGAGTAATGCTGTGGATATACCAAATGGGTATACCTACGGCATAGTCTCATACCGGCAAGCCCGGGTGGCCCACAGTTGGTGGTTAGGCCTATGGCATAACCGGGCGGCCCAGTTGCTGATAGACAAGACGGAGGTCCAGTAGGATAAAGGAAGGTGACGTGCCACCGCCTATGATGGAAGCCGGAGCCTTGAAGGACACGAAGACTAGTTAGTGTTAGTCTAGGACTCTGTAACCGTATCCGGCTGGGACTCTCCTGTAACCCTAGGTCCTGGCGCTCTTATAAGACGGCCTACGGGAGCCTTTAGGGCACAAGCTAAACAATAGACAAGTGCATAGCACTACTCGCACATAGCGAACCCCCCAATCCTGTAACTCGGCGTATTGCCATTATAGTGATTTATAGCAGGAGTAGGATCTCGCCACCGTCGTGAGATCTGAACCTAGGTAAACTGTGTCATGCCGACCCGGACGCTCTCCGTCTTCCCCCACGTCTCTAAACTCGCCATTGGGATAACCCTATGGCGTACGTGTTGACAAAACCACGACAGTTTACGCCCACCGTGGGGCAAGAGGCGCTTACAGCACGGATCCGAGCGGGATCCCTCGCCGTCTTCGAAGACGGACAAATCGCATCTCCGTCGACCCGCCGACTTCTTCATCGCCCTTGAGAGTACGAGGACGATTTATTGTCTCTCCTCTCGTGCGTGCGGCTAAGTCGGCGGCATCACAGAAATCTTCACCAAAACCTTCTTCAATCTTGCTGGAGTGTGGAGAAATTCCGATTATGCGCTCGCGGATTGACATCAACATACGCTCAAGCGTATGGCAGATCGGATCAGAATTGTCGTTGATCGTCCAGGAAAAATTGCTAATCATAGTTTTTTCGTGACTAGCTAACTGGACAATTCCGCTTCTGATCAGTATTCAGGGCATCGTCTAAAATTAATTCAAGGGCGACGATTTGATCACATGCATCGCCAAGTCCAGAAAAAGCAAGTCGTGGACAACTAGTATTACTCCTCACGTGTAGATGCAATTGACAATCTGCCAATCCTTACATGGATTTTTCCGGCATGAGTGCTAATTGCCGGCGTGTTCACATGAGTTTGATTACTACACGGCAATTTTTCATGATGACAACGGATACATGCTGCCGACTTCGCCTTCCCACAACAACCTCGGGGTGGACAGCACCTATGGACACGTTCTTCATCATCGTGGGTTTTTCCCGATTATGTGGTCGGATTCGCCGCTTTTGGATTTGTCTACACCGTGTCCGACTTCGTTTCTGTTTGTGGCTCTATTTTCTCTTCGTCGTCACGGAATACGCTTTGTCGCTGCGGTCTTGTTGCGGACATGATCCATCTACATCGACTCTGCTCAAACAGCTAAGTCCTTATTTATATTTATTATTTTAATTATTTATAATCATGAGATTAAGATTGATTCACTCATATTCTGAGTCTTTTACCGCTTTCGTTTTGGTCATATCTTTTTTCACGATTTGCCTTGCGCTCGTGAGTATAAACTTTTTACTAGTTTTGACCGTTTAAGGCCCTAGTACCATGCAAAAAAACCCGCCTTCGGGCGTTAGCTTAAGTTTTCTGGATACACGTTTTCTGTTGTTTTTATGTGGATTTCAGAGTAGTGACTTTTCGGCACTTAAAGCCGGCATTTTGGCCTTGGGTTCTGGATGGTGTCATTAGGCATCATCATCCAAGGACATAGTTCTGTGCTGTGAGTCTTCCGTCTCACGAAAGGTTAAGCATAAAAACCAGAATAATGGATAAGCCAGCACTTGCTTAAACAAAATTTTACATAAACTGTTCAAATTAGTTGAGTTTTTCCCTCCTAAACAGTTTTATGTTGTCCAACTACTGCATTGTTTTAGTTTTAAAGCATTTGTTCAAAGGCTATGTATGTTCCGCCTTACATTTGTTTATTGGACACGATTAAAGGAACAATTTAATACATTTGTATTTTATGTTTATGTTTCAGGTGCATAATGCTTGGACATTGCCGCGTTCCTCGGAGTAAGATGTTTTAAGCCGGATTTTCACTAGGCTTGACACCTCGGGGGCTGCAATTGCAATTGTTGACCAAGACTTGAGCCGCCTTTGAGGATGTCGGATCGACGCTCGGGGGCTTGACATCTCTAACTTAAGAGCTTTGTTCCGCCTTGCGTCCAAGCCGGAACAAACCTCGGGAGCTACAGTACGATGATCTCCAAGACATGGTTTATTTCTCTTTGAGCATCAAGACGGAAAATTCAAGTGAATTCCACCTTGACGCTCAGGGGCTACACCGATATTGAATTTTTGTAGTTCTCTCTGGGCTACACTGTTCACATTTTTGCTAAAAGCTACTCTGAGAGCACCAAGACGATTTTCCTTTGAAACTCTGACTTGGCGCTCGGGGGCTACAATCCTTTGATGTACAATTATGCATGTTCTTTTGAGCATCAAGCCGCCTTCGACGAAGCCGACTTAATGCTCGGGGGCTACATATGGTTATGTCAATAAAACTTTCAAGACGGTGAAAAATCCGGCCAACGAAACTTGGGGGCTTGACATTAACTTTGCCTTCACGGAAGTTTCACTGGGTTACACGGCTCGATGGCCTAAACGTCCGTGATATGAGAGGCTCTAAGACCTTAATTCGACAAGCTCTTATGTCTGTGACTTTGCTGGTTTTAAGTCGACAGTTTGGCAGCCTTGACGATCGTGGCCCGGTAGCCGTGATTTTTTCCGGATTACCTATCGTCCTGCATGGATGATGATATTGAAGACGTTCCTAGAGCTTGGAAGAATCACTAACGATTCGTTAGAGATTTCTCTGCCTTGGACTCGTTCGCAGAAGCATACAAGCAACTCTCTGGCTAGGCTTAGTCGGATGAGAATATGATATGGGAGCTCTCCAAGATTCTTCACGAAACACGCCTACAAATTGCAGACGGCGTGATACTTACGCTCAAAGCTAGGCGGAGGAACGCGAGGATCTTGAAGAACTCCGGGGGCTACTATTGTGGATATACCAAATGGGTATACCTACGGCATAGTCTCATACCGGCAAGCCTGGGTGGCCCACAGTTGGTGGTTAGGCCTATGGCATAACCGGGCGGCCCAGTTGCTGATAGACAAGACGGAGGTCCAGTAGGATAAAGGAAGGCGACGTGCCACCGCCTATGATGGAAGCTGGAGCCTTGGAGGACACGAAGACTAGTTAGTGTTAGTCTAGGACTTTGTAACCGTATCCAGCTGGGACTCTCCATGTAACCCTAGGTCCTGGAGCTCTTATAAGCCGGCCTACGGGAGCCTTTAGCACTACTCGCACACAGCGAACCCCCCAATCCTGTAACTCGGCGTATTGCCATTATAGTGATTTATAGCAGGAGTAGGATCTCGCCACCGTCGTGAGATCTGAACCTGGGTAAACTGTGTCACGCCGACCCGGACGCTCTCCGTCTTCCCCCCACGTCTCTAAACTCGCCGTTCGGATACCCCTATGGCATACGTGTCGACAAAACCACGACAAGTAACTCTTTCTGCAGTCTCAAGAATCTTGATAGTTTTTTCCTCATAAGTGAGATCACTTTCCAATTGGACCTCCTCCAAAGGTATATTATCCTTCAAATAAGTCTCCTCCATCTCCGGATGGCATTTCTTTAGCTGACTCACATGAAATACATTGTGAACGGCAGACAATGATTCAGGCAATTCAATCTCATATGGTACTTCTCCTTTATGGCACAGAATCTTGATTGGTCCAACATATTGTAGAGTTCCCAACCTTAGATAAGGTAGAGATCCCTGTGTTTTACAATGCTAGTCCCTGGATCAATAGCTAGCATCCACAGTTAAGATGTAATATCAAGAAACAAAGGTCATAATATAAATTTATAACCAGGAAAAACATAATTTTATTACATCTTACATAGCTCATTTGGCTATTATATTACATTGCAGCAGAATATCTATAAGCATGGGGTCCTTCATCTTCAAAGTGCCACAGGCAATCATGTTGGTTGTAGACTTGTAATCCTAATCAATCAACTTCACTAATATCAATCAAACCTGCAACATTACAAGTTACAGCCACAAGGGTCAATACATTTGAATTGTATTGGCAAGTTTCACTACTATGTAGAATTTAAGTGGATCCTATTATTACATGCATATTTGGCTAAGTAGGGTTTAAGGCTCATTTGCAGAAAGCAATAATTTATCCTATCTTTTCAAAATGGTTTTGATCTTTTGTCAAATCTTTCTGAACTCCTTGGTAAATCCCCAAGTGTTTCAAGTCTTTGTCAAAATCTCTTGAGCTCCTTGGTAAATCCCCAAGTGCTTCAAGTTTTTATCAAAATATCTTGAGCTCCTTGGTAAATCCCCAAGTGCTTCAAGTTTTTATCAAAATCTCTTGAGCTCCTTGGTACCCCCAAGTGCTTCAAGTCTTTTGTTGTCACTTTAAAGTTTTTCTTTTAGAAATTGGAATGTCGAGATTTCCCATAGCATCAACCTTTAGTTGCTCAGTATTGTCCATAACCGAGGACACGGCTAAGTACTTAGAATTTTTATCTTCTGCAGAAGTTGTACACTTTACCCACATGAAACAATCTCATCTTGTTGCCACCAGTGGCTGCTGGATAAGTACTCACCAAGATGGAGTACTGGCAGATTGAGAATGTGACGAAGTCTTTCTAGAGGGTCCTCCCATACACCATTGCTAGCTTGTCTTCAGGCACCAATGTAGGGTTCCTAGTTCCCTCATTTCCAGTAACCTGAAGACAATGCATGGGTCTTCCCAATGTAGTTGACTAAGCCAGAGCCATATTAGCATGTGGTTGTACACGAAAGCCACAGTTGGAGAAACATGTTCAATCTCTAAGTCCCTGGGTGGTTTTCTTTTGGTGCACAACACAAAGAGATTGCCATAGACATGGTTCCTTTTGTTCTCACCTTGTCCAAAACTTGAGTATCCTTGTCCACCCAGGTGGTTCATTGAGTACTTGTTTTATTATATAAAACACAAGTCTTTTCTTAACTTCATAAAAATCTCAACATGTATCTCTTCTCAAAATATCTAGCATGGCTAAGCATTTTACAACTACATTGTTTCCACTAAGGAATTTATAAGGTATCCTATTAGGATTTAGCATAGCATAAGTATAGAAATTCTTTTCATGCATGTTTCAAAATCCACTAAGTATAATGAAAATAGTAGGACTTAGATGATAGTGTCACTTGCCTTTTTGGTAGGGAATGTTGGTTCACTTCCTTATCTTGCTAATCTCACACTCTTCTAGTTTCACTACAAGTCAATCAAGAAAACACAAATTCAACTAGCATTGCAAACAAATTTTCAAACAACTCAATCTCACATAAAATCATAGAAGCTAAGTCATGCATGCACGCATGCAAAAATAGTTTTATTTGCAAAGGTGGTCTCCACTAGGCTCTAAACTTTGTAAAGTCCAAAGTGGTCATTTTCCAAAGTGGAAAAGTCATTTGCAAAAGGTTTTATCTATAAACCATTTTTAAATCCAATCATTATTTTATGTGGTGGAAAATGTTTTTAGTAAAGCAACAATTTTATATTGTTCACCAAATAAGTTGTTAATTCTCAAAACTTGGTGTTTAGGGTCAGTAGCTTTGAATCAAAACATTTTCCAAAGGTTTTTTGTTCAAAAATCATTTCCATAGCAAAACCAATATTTTTATTTGACTAGAAATGAGCAAATTCAAGTTTTTATTCCTAAACTTCACAAAATCCATTTTTAAATCCATGGGTTGGTTCCTAGGGTCAGTAAGTTCACAACAAACCAATTTGCAAAGATTTCAACCTCAAAATCATTTTGGAATAATTTTTATAACCTAAACAAGCATACAAATGTTTCTGCAAAAACAAACATTTTACCAGAATCTTTTTACTAAAAAAATTGCATGGTTGGCTAGGGCTTGTTCCACTGATTCCATTGATATAAAGTTTATAATTTTTGGACGTGTGGATCAAAAGTTACAAGGTTTACAAAATTGCATCTAAATCAGATTCAAACTTTGTTTTTAAATAGAACTGGTGCCACGCGGCGGGATGTTACTGGCTGATACCGATTCGGGTGGATTGGCCTCTGCGGGGCGTTGGATCTAACTTAAACGAATGGATCAGATGGGCGCGTACCCCTTCGTCTAGTTCTAATCGCAGCCACAAGATTTTCATCTAACGGTCTCAGACGCTTGGCCAAAGGCTGGCAGCGCTGCGTGGCGGCAGACGGCGGCGGTACTGGCGATGCAGGAAGCAAAGAGAGAAGAGGAGGTGCTCACCGTGCTCAGGGAATCGTGGCGATGCTCAACGTGGTCGCGAGGAGGCGAGGGGCGCTCAGGATCCGTCGGGATTCCTCGCCGGAGTCAAGGACGGCGTCGGTCTCGCTCAGGCGTCGTCGGGGACGAGGCTACCGATCGTGCTGAGGCAAAACAAAGGTGTGGTTATACGCGTATGAGTATGGGGAATGTGAGAGCATCACTGAGAGAGCTCGGGGCGGTCTGGGCTTACCAGGGGAGGTCGCCGGAGAAAGTAGCAGACGCGGCGGCGCTCAGAGGTTGTCGTAGTCGACGTTCTAGGGCGCCTGCGGTTGAACGGAAGGCACAGGCAGAAGCGCGTGGGATTGGGGATCGCGGCTGTGTGCTCAGGAAGGCGAGGGGCGGCAGGGTTCAGCCGGAATTGGCTGGAGAGGCTTGCCGGAGCAGTGGCGGTGCGGGCTCGAATTGAGGCAGCCTAGAGGCAGAGAGGGGGAGCTATCTGGGGGAAATGAGAGAGAAGACGCAGGCGGTTAAATGGGCACTGTTACTGCGAGGAATCAAGGCTTCATCAACGCGCAATCAACGCCGGCGTTTCTTGTCTGCAACGGCAGGGCGGGGTCTGCGCGAGGAAGACGATGACAAGGCAGTGTGGGACATGCTTGTCAGCGAGAAAGGAAGAAAGGGAGAGGGGTCCACCGGTCAGCGTCTCTGTGGGTTAATAACTGGGTGCGAAACGTTTTCTTCGGGAGAGAGAGAGAGAGTGGGCTGGTTGGGCCTTGTTGGGTTGGCCGGCTGGGCTGTGTCCAATTCTATTTTTTTTCCTTCCTGATTGTTTTATCTTTTTCTATTTCTATTTTCTGTTTTGGAATCCAAACAACAAATCAAACATTCAATTCAATTCAAAACTCCTCCATACTTGTATTGAGTTTTGGTTCTGTTTAACAACATAACCAAAGTCCAAAAACAAAATAATATTTTTATTTTAGGGTCCATTTATAATTGAATAAAATGGACCTTAATTATTAAATCAAATGAGTTTTAATTTATTTAAAATCTCATTTGGAATTTAAATAGTTTCAAAACCAAATCAGTAGGTTTTATTTGATAATAAAGAATACTTGGAAAACTTGTTTAAAATAAATAAATAAGTTTTGATGTTTAATTAAAATAGTAAAACCTTTATTTTTAATAAACTTGGATATTAAATCCTTATTATTTTATTTAAACAAACCCTTACTATTTTTATCAAATAGAAATGTTTTTATTTCAAAGGCTTGGCCAAGTTTTAATTTGGCTTATAAAATAATCCTTATTTAAATTTCTTCCTTTTCATTTGAAAACTAAATCTTTTTATTAAAAGCTCCAAAATAGTAAATCCAAATATTTAAAACTTTCTTTATTAATTGTTTATCTTTTTAAATCCCTTTAGGATTTATTTGATCAAATAGGTTTGAAGGTTTCCAATTGGAATCAAAAGTTTCTTCTCACCCTGAAAATCAACAAAGTTTTATTTTTATTCATTTATTTTTCACATTACAAGATTTGGAAAATCTTGGGATGTGACAGGCTACCACCCTTAAAATAAATCTCGTCCCGAGATTTGGGAAGGCTAGGGTTACAAGTAGGCTCAAAAGCATCTAGGGTACTACCACCCTTAAAAATTTTCCAACTAAATTACATGTTGGTTTGCTTGGGATCTTGGGGAAACTTCTCTGGGCAAACATCTGCATAGTGTCCTTTGTTTCCACACTTGACTCATGTGCCAAGGCTGAGATCCTTCATAGGCTTGTTTATCTTCTTCATCTTTTCTGGGCAATTGTTTGCATAATGTCCTGGTTCTTTGTAATTGAAACATATGATAAGTTTGAGTTCTTCACGTGTCTCTTATGGACAAGTTGTTACATAATGGCCTAGCTCTTTGCAGTTGTTGCACCATACTTGGCCAATCTCTTTATACTTCTGTTTCTCTGGACATTCACTGGAATAGTGTCCCATTTCTTTACAATGATGACATTGCACATGGCTTTTGTCCTTCTTTTTCTTTTTGGGCTTCTCCAAAGCTAGTAGTGCATCTAGTTCATGTTGTTCATATGTTATCTTATAGGTAGGAATGTCTACATGTTTCTTGGACCTTCTATTGCTCTTTGGAAAATTTATATGCCTCTTCTTTGGTCCTTTGAATTGGGTTGTATTGCATGGAGGTATAAGTGGAGCTTTTCCTTTGTCCTCATTCTTCTTGGTAGACTTGGATCCTTCTTGATAGTTTGCAATCATTTGTTGCACTCCACCTTGTTTCCTTTGTTCAACTATGGAATAGATGGGGCATTGGATAGGGACATGGTTGTTTCCTTCACATAGGTAGCAAGTAGCTTGAGAGGTGGGACATTGGTCAACAGGATGTTTCTCTTCACAGTTAGGGCATTGATCTCCATGCTCCTTGGAAGTGTGATCCTTGTCTCCACAGATATTGCAAGCTTTGGCTCCTTTTAGAATAACATCCCTGTCATCCTTGAAGTTGCTTTCCATGTTGAGCATTTGGTCTGTCACCTTATGCAACATTTGGGCTTGGTCTTCCAAAATTTTTTGCAGGGTTGGATCTTCCCCACTGGTGTTGGCTATGAACTGAGCTGTCATTTGGTTCAGCTGGTTTTGGGTTCCTATGAGTTCTCTCATGTTGTCCTCTTGGTTGTTGTTGGTGTCATCAACCTTGAGGTTGGAGTTTCTTGGAGTAGTCATCTGTTTGGATTGGATTTGAGATTAGAATAGGCAAGATATTTCTAAGGAAATCATTCTAATCACACACATTACAATTCACTCAAGCAGTGTGCAAGAAATCACAAACAAACATTTCACTCAAACAATGAAGTTCAAGTACATTTTTAGGCAACAAAATATTTTTGTTACACCTCATAAGTTGGGGTGTTTGACTTAACTAAAATATGGTAGTCCATCTATATGGTTCATTTGTGATCTTTCCATCCTTCTTGGTTGATTCCTTCTTGCATGAGATCTTGGTTTCCTTGGAAAAACTCTTGGTCACAAAACTTCAAGTGATGTGGCTACTTCTAACTTGTGTTTCCTTAGTCTCCAAATCTTGAGAAAGATTTCTTATCCCACTTGTCCTTAGTGAAACCCAAGGTTGAAGTCTTTGGTGAATATGCTGAAGATGTTGAAGTCAATAGAGTTGAAGAAGTTGAAGTCATTAGAGTTGAAGAAGTCCTTTGCACATGGTGTAGTCTTTGGCCATGGGGTAGGTTTTTCCATCAAGTTGAAATAGAAGAGATGTAGAATCAAAACCAAAATGGTTGAGGGAATGGTTTACAAGATTGTTTGTAAATAAGTTTTGGAACACATACAACTCCTATTTTTCTAAGGGTTTTTGTCCAATCCTAGGTTTACAAATCCTACAGGCAACACAATGCTCTGATACCATCTGTAGAGTTCCCAACCTTAGATAAGGTAGAGATCCCTGTGTTTTACAATGCTAGTCCCTAGATCAATAGCTAGCATCCACAGTTAAGATGTAATATCAAGAAACAAAGGTCATAATATAACTTTATAACCAGGAATAACATAATTTTATTACATCTTACATAGCTCATTTGGCTATTACATTACATTGCAGCAGAATATCTATAAGCATGGGGTCCTTCATCTTCAAAGTGCCACAGGCAAACATGTTGGTTGTAGACTTGTAATCCTAATCAATCAACTTCACTAATATCAATCAAACCTGCAACATTACAAGTTACAGCCACAAGAGTCAATACATTTGAATTGTATTGGCAAGTTTCACTACTATGTAGAATTTAAGTGGATCCTATCATTACATGCATATTTGGCTAAGTAGGGTTTAAGGCTCATTTGCAGAAAGCAATAATTTATCCTATCTTTTCAAAATGGTTTTGATCTTTTGTCAAATCTTTCTGAACTCCTTGGTAAATCCCCAAGTGTTTCAAGTCTTTGTCAAAATCTCTTGAGCTCCTTGGTAAATCCCCAAGTGCTTCAAGTTTTTATCAAAATCTCTTGAGCTCCTTGGTAAATCCCCAAGTGCTTCAAGTTTTTATCAAAATCTCTTGAGCTCCTTGGTACCCCCAAGTGCTTCAAGTCTTTTGTTGTCACTTTAAAGTTTTTCTTTTAGAAATTGGAATGTCGAGATTTCCCATAGCTTCAAGCTTTAGTTGCTCAGTATTGTCCATAACCGGGGACACGGCTAAGTACTTAGAATTTTTATCTTCTAAAGAAGTTGTACACTTTACCCACATGACACAATCTCATCTTGTTGCCACCAGTGGCCGCTGGATAAGTACTCACCAAGATGGAGTACTGGCAGATTGAGAATGTGACGAAGTCTTTCCAGAGGGTCCTCCCATACACCATTGCTAGCTTGTCTTCAGGCACCAATGTAGGGTTCCTAGTTCCCTCATTTCCAGTAACCTGAAGACAATGCATGGGTCTTCCCAATGTAGTTGACTAAGCCAGAGCCATATTAGCATGTGGCTGTACACGAAAGCCACAGTTGGAGAAACATGTTTAATCTCTAAGTCCCTGGGTGGTTTTCTTTTGGTGCACAACACAAAGAGATTGCCATAGACATGGTTCCTTTTTTTGTCACCTTGTCCAAAACTTGAGTATCCTTGTCCACCCAGGTGGTTCATTGAGTACTTGTTTTATTATATAAAAACACAAGTCTTTTCTTAACTTCATAAAAATCTCAACATGTATCTCTTCTCAAAATATCTAGCATGGCTAAGCATTTTACAACTACATTGTTTCCACTAAGGAATTTATAAGGTATCCTATTAGGATTTAGCATAGCATAAGTATAGAAATTCTTTTCATGCATGTTTCAAAATCCACTAAGTATAATGAAAATAGTAGGACTTTAGATGATAGTGTCACTTGCCTTTTTGGTTGGGAATGTTGGTTCACTTCCTGATCTTGCTAATCTCACACTCTTCTAGTTTCACTACAAGTCAATCAAGCAAACACAAATTCAACTAGCATTCCAAATTTTTTTTCAAACAACTCAATCTCACATAAAATCATAGAAGCTAAGTCATGCATGCAAGCATGCAAAAATAGTTTTATTTGCAAAGGTGGTCTCCACTAGGCTCTAAACTTTGTAAAGTCCAAAGTGGTCATTTTCCAAAGTGGCAAAGTCATTTGCAAAAGGTTTTATCTATAAACCATTTTTAAATCCAATCATTATTTTATGTGGTGGAAAATGTTTTTAGTAAAGCAACAATTTTATATTGTTCACCAAATAAGTTGTTAATTCTCAAAACTTGGTGTTTAGGGTCAGTATCTTTGAATCAAAACATTTTCCAAAGGTTTTTGTTCAAAAATCATTTCCATAGCAAAACCAATATTTTTATTTGACTAGAAATGAGCAAATTCAAGTTTTTATTCCTAAACTTCACAAAATCCATTTTTAAATCTATGGGTTGGTTCCTAGGGTCAGTAAGTTCACAACAAACCAATTTTCAAAGATTTCAACCTCAAAATCATTTTGGAATAATTTTTATAACCTAAACAAGCATACAAATGTTTCTGCAAAAACAAACATTTTACCAGAATCTTTTTACTAAACAAATTGCATGGTTGGCTAGGGCTTGTTCCACTGATTCCATTGATATAAAGTTTGTAATTTTTGGATGTGTGGATCAAAAGTTACAAGGTTTACAAAATTGCATCTAAATCAGATTCAAACTTTGTTTTTAAACAGAACTGGTGCCACGCGACGGGATGTTACTGGCTGATACCGATTCGGGTGGATCGGCCTCTGTGGGGCATTGGATCTAACTTAAACGAATGGATCAGATGGGAGCGTACCCCTTCGTCTAGTTCTAATCGCTGCCACAAGATTTTCATCTAACAGTCTCAGACGCTTGGCCAAAGGCTGGCGGCGCTGCACGGCGGCAGACGGTGGCGACGCTCAGACGGTGGCGGTACTGGCGATGCAGGAAGCAAAGAGAGAAGGGGAGGTGCTCACCGTGCTCAGGGAATCGTGGCGATGCTCAACGTGGTCGCGAGGAGGCGAGGGGCGCTCAGGATCCATCGGGATTCCTCACCGGAGTCAAGGACGGCGTCGGTCTCGCTCAGGCGTCGTCGGGGACGAGGCTACCGATCGTGCTGAGGCAAAACAAAGGTGTGGTTAGATGCGTACGAGTATGGGGAATGTGAGAGCATCACTGAGAGAGCTCGGGGCGGTCTGGGCTTACCAGGGGAGGTCGCCGGAGAAAGTAGCAGACGCGGCGGCGCTCAGAGGTTGTCGAAGTCGATGTTCTGGGGCGCCCGCGGTTGAACGGAAGGCACAGGCAGAAGCGCGTGGGATTGGGGATCGCGGCTGTGTGCTCAGGAAGGCGAGGGGCGGCAGGGTTCGGCCGGAATTGGCTAGAGAGGCTTGCCGGAGCAGTGGCGGTGCGGGCTCGAATTGAGGCAGCCTAGAGGCAGAGAGGGGGAGCTATCTGGGGGAAATGAGAGAGAAGACGCAGGCGGTTAAATGGGCGCTGTTACTGCGAGGAATCAAGGCTTCATCAACGCGCAATCAACGCCGGCGTTTCTTGTCTGCAACGGCAGTGCGGGGTCTGCGCGAGGAAGACGATGACAAGGCAGTGTGGGACATGCTTGTCAGCAAGAAAGGAAGAAAGGGAGAGGGGTCCACCGGTCAGCGTCTCTGTGGGTTAATAACTGGGTGCAAAATGTTTTCTTCGGGAGAGAGAGAGTGGGCTGGTTGGGCCTTGTTGGGTTGGCCGGCTGGGCTATGTCCAATTCTATTTTTTTCCTTCCTGATTGTTTTATCTTTTTCTATTTCTATTTTCTGTTTTGGAATTCAAACAACAAATCAAACATTCAATTCAATTCAAAACTCCTCCATACTTGTATTGAGTTTTGGTTCTGTTTAACAACATAACCAAAGTCCAAAAACAAAATAATATTTTTATTTTAGGGTCCATTTATAATTGAATAAGATGGACCTTAATTATTAAATCAAATGAGTTTTAATTTATTTAAAATCTCATTTGGAATTTAAATAGTTTCAAAACCAAATCAGTAGGTTTTATTTGATAATAAAGAATACTTGGAAAACTTGTTTAAAATAAATAAATAAGTTTTGATGTTTAATTAAAATAGTAAAACCTTTATTTTTAATAAACTTGGATATTAAATCCTTATTATTTTATTTAAACAAACCCTTACTATTTTTATCAAATAGAAATGTTTTTATTTCAAAGGCTTGGCCAAGTTTTAATTTGGCTTATAAAATAATCCTTATTTAAATTTCTTCCTTTTCATTTGAAAACTAAATCTTTTTATTAAAAGCTCCAAAATAGTAAATCCAAATATTTAAAACTTTCTTTATTAATTGTTTATCTTTTTAAATCCCTTTAGGATTTATTTGATCAAATAGGTTTGAAGGTTTCCAATTGGAATCAAAAGTTTCTTCTCATCCTGAAAACCAACAAAGTTTTATTTTTATTCATTTATTTTTCACATTACAAGATTTGGAAAATCATGGGATGTGACACATATCTTGGGGCCAATTTTCCTTTGACTCCAAATCTCTTCACTCCACGAAGTGGTGATACTCTAAGGTATGCTCTATCACCTACCTCATAGGTGACTTCTCTACGCTTTGGATCTGCGTAGCTCTTTTATCGGGACTGTGCTATCTTCAATCTGTCATTTACTAACTTGACTTTCTCTTCAGCTTCCTTGATTAGTTCTGGCCCGAACAAGTTTCTTTCTCCAACACCATTCCATAGCAATGGTGTAGTATACTTTCTCCCATAGAGAAATTCAAATGGTGCCATCTCAATACTGGCTTGATAGCGGTTGTTGTAAGAGAATTCTGCGTAGGTCAGACTTTCGTCCCAACTAGCTCCATAATCTAGGGCACATGCCCTCAACATATCCTCTAAAATCTGGTTGGTCCTTTCTGTCTGTCCATTAGTCTGGGGATGAAAAGCAGTACTGAATTCCAATCTCTTTCCCAATGAATCATGCAGTTGCTTCCAGAAATGGGAAGTGAATTGAGTTCCCCTATCAGACACAATACTCTTGGGTACTCCATGCAGACACACAATCCTATTCATATAGATCTTGGCTAACTTAGCATTTGTAAAGGTTGTCTTCACGGGTATGAAATGAGCCACTTTAGTTAGGCGATCCACTACGAACCAAATAGAATCGTATCCTGATCTAGTCCTTGGCAGTCCAGTGATGAAATCCATGCCAATATTGTCCCACTTCCAATCAGGAATAGGTATTGGTTGTAACAATCCTGCTAGCTTCTGATGTTCCGCTTTCACTCTACTACATACATCACACAAAGCAATATGTTTTGTGATGTCCTTGTTGAGATTATTCCACAAAAATCTTTCTATAAGATCCCTCCCTTATAAAGGTAAGGATCCCTGTGATTGCAATGGTAGTCCCTGGATCAATTGCTAGCATCCACAGTTTAAGATGAAGTACACAGAAACAAAGGTCATTATTACATCGTCATTCCAGAGATAACATAGTCTTTTACAACTCCATGGCCATAGGCCTAATACAAGAGTTCATTCATAACAATAAAAATAAAGTATTCATCTTCATGTGCCACAGGCAAGCATGTTGAGTGTAGACTCATAACCCCTAATCATCATCAGAATAACCTGCAACATCACAAGTTACAGCCACAGTGGGTCAATACATTGGAATAGTATTGGCAAGTGATACCTTAGTAAAATATTAGCATTTAGTTACTATATGAATTTGGCTAAGTCTAGCTTAGGCTTGCTTTGATCAAAATAGGTTTTACCTATTAGTTGAAAACACTAAGTTTTTCTTTGACAAAACTTTTCCAAGGAACCACCAATAGAAATTGGTGAACCTTCACCCTTGTTCAACCACAAGTTTTAACTTAGAAAAATTGGGATGAGGAGATTCTTGATAGCTTCCATGTCTTGATGCTCAAATTTTCCAATACCAGGGACATGGCTAAGTACTTAGATTCTTCCATCTGCAGAGGTTGTGCACTTTCCCCACAAGAGTTGATTTTCACCAACACAGGACCTTTCAGAAGCCTTCCCCTAGACCAAATGGACACGCTCCAAACCTATCATCCCACTACCACCAACTGTCCAAATGGCTAAGCTATTGCAACCTATGTGATCCAGGTAGAGCCCATAATGCCATGTGGATGCACTAGAAGCTTCTTAACATTTGGCATCTCAAATCCCTTTGTTCCTGGGTGGCTTTCCACAAGTGTGATACACAAGGTAAACCATATAAATGGGCCTTGTGTAACCACTCAACACAAACCAATCTTTCCATTCCACCTAGGTGTTTCATTCACTTAGTTGTTTTTATTAAGCAAAACTTAAGTCAAAGACTTAGAAATATTTCTCATAGCATGAATATATAATCCACCCTTGGTTGCTACTAGCTAGGCTAAGCATGGCAATAGCATGTATCTTAACTTAGAGGAAATTCTAACATTTCTACAACTACTAGGATTTCCCAAGCATAGCATATAGATACTTAGCAAAATATATCATGCAAGTCCTATACAAAATATTTCTAATGCATAGGTAAACATATTGGGGTAAAAACATGAAGCACCACTTGCCTTGGTAGTTTGGGGAGTAGCAACAATCATCACAACCACAATCACTATTAGCACCAAAATCTACACATAAAATAATGGCACCAAATTCACATATCAAAAATATACAAAAAAAATATATGAATGCATGCAAATGCCATGTGATGATTTTCTACACCAAACAAAACAAGTATACAGTACTGAATCATAAACAAGACCAAGACACACTAAATAAACTTTATTTGATCTTTAAATAATTTTTCAAATCATTTCTATACTCAAAATAAGCCTATAAATGTCTCTGAAAAAATAACCAATTTTACGGAAGCAAAATATTAAACACATTGCATAAATGGATAGAATTCTTTCTCCTGATTCCAATGATATAAAATTTGCAAATTTTGAACGTGTGGATCAAAAGTTATGAATTTTGCAAGTTTGAATAACTAATAGATTTAATTTCTGTTTTTAAAACTAAACACAGGCCACGCGGCGTGTTCTGATTGGCCCGTACCGGTTCGGCAGGATCGATCAACGTGGGCCGCATGATCTAAATGAAAACGCATGGCCAGATCTAAAACGTACCCCTTTGATAAGTGATCTATTCCTATGTGTTGGATCTAGATCCGACGGTCTAGGGCGATTCAGAGCAAAAGAAAGGCATGAGAAGATGCGCAAGGGTATACTGATCACGTTTGTTTGAATCAGAGACAGAGGGGCGGTCGACGCTTACCGGAATCACACGCCGGAGTTCGTCGGGCAGCGGCGGTGTGAGCTTGAATGCGCGCAGCCTGGTGGCGGAGTGAGCAGGGAAAGTGAGGGGAAATGAACGCGACGGGGTGGGGTTTAAGTAGTAGGTGAAGGCTGGGAGAATTACTGGCGAAATCAAAGGAATTGATTCAGCTTGATTGCGCGAGGTAACGGCGGCGACGACGTGTTCATCGCGCGGTTTCTGGGGAGAACGATGACGACGTGGCGATGGGGCCACTAGTCAGCGACTAGTTGGGTTGGTTCGGCACGGGCGAGAGAAAAAGAAGAGGGGGAGTGGACCGGGTGGGCTTTTGGGCCGGATCTGGTTCTGGGCTAGTTTAGCAGTGCCGGCCTTTTTCTTATTCTTTTCTCTTTTTCATTTTCTGTTTGAATTTCCAGGAATCAAATTCAATTGATTTCAAAAGTGTTTGAATTCAAACTCTTTATGGATTTTTATAAAGTGAAAATTGTACACATTTGGTTGCAGAACAATGTTATACACTTAAAAATAATTTGGCACTTTGGAATTTTAAAATAAACCATGTTTTACCCATTGTTTATTAAAGACAAAGAAATGGTTTAAATTTGTTTCTTTGTTTTGAATTCTTTGTCCAAGCTATGGAAATTATCAAACAAACAACATTGGTTTAAAACAAACAATCTCTCATTAGAGAGTAGCATTGGATCAATGCTTTGCTTACATAAAATAATAGGCATACAAATGCTCCTGTTTTGTAATGACTTTGAAAATGATCCTAAAATGATTATGAATGCATGGAGGATATGCAAAACTTTGAAAACATGATTTTAGGGATGTTACAAATCTAACCCCCTTAAGGTGAATCTCGCCCTCGAGATTCGGATTGGCTAGCAAATAGGCGATGCTGGTCTTTCCGAAGATCATCTTCTCTTTCCCATGTTGCTTCTTCTTCGGAATGATGGTTCCATTGAACTTTGCAGAATTTGATAGTCTTAGTCCGAGTAACTCTTTCTGCAGTCTCAAGAATCTTGATGGGTTTTTCCTCATAAGTGAGATCACTTTCCAATTGGACTTCCTCCAAAGGTATAGTATCCTTCAAAGAAGTCTCTTCCATCTCTGGATGGCATTTCTTTAGCTGACTCACATGAAACACATTGTGAACGGCTGACAATGATTCTGGCAATTCAATCTCATAAGCTACTTCTCCTTTACGACTCAGAATCTTGAATGGCCCAATGTATCTTGGGGCCAATTTTCCTTTGACACCAAATCTCTTCACTCCACGAAGTGGTGACACTCTAAGATAAGCTCTATCACTGACTTCATAGGTCACCTCTCTACGCTTAGGATCTGCGTAGCTCTTCTGTCGGGACTGTGCTATCTTCAATCTGTCCTTAACTAGCTTGACTTTCTCTTCAGCTTCTTTGATCATTTCTTGTCCGAACAAATTTCTTTCTCCCACACCATTCCATAGCAATGGGGTAGTACACTTTTCCCATAGAGAAACTCAAACGGTGCCATCTCAATACTGGCTTGATAGCTGTTATTATAAGAGAATTCTGCGTAAGGCAGACTTTCATCCCAACTAGCTCCATAGTCTAGTGCACATGCCCTCAACATATCAATCTGGTTGGTCCTTTCTATCTATCCATCAGTCTGAGGATGAAAAGCAGTGCTGAATTCCAATCTCGTTCCCAATGACTCATGTAGTTGCCTCCAGAAATGAGAAGTGAATTGAGTTCCCCTATCAGACACAATACTCTTGGGTACTCCATGCAGACACACAATCCTATTAATATAGATCTTGGCTAACTTAGCACTTGTATAGGTTGTCTTCACGGGTATGAAATGAGCCACTTTAGTGAGGCGATCCACTACTACCCAAATAGAATCATATCCTGACCTGGTCCTTGGCAATCCAGTGATAAAATCCATGCCAATCTTGTCCCACTTCCAATCAAGAATAGGTAGTGGTTGTAGCAATCCTGCTGGTTTCTAATGTTCCGCTTTCACTCTACTACATACATCACACAAAGCAATATGTTCGGCGATGTCCTTCTTGAGATTATTCCACCAAAATCTTTCCTTCATATCCATGTACATTTTGGTGTTACCCGGATGAATGGAATATGGTGAGTTGTGTGCTTCCTGTAAAATCAGTTTCCGAAGCTCAGGATCTTGCGGAACGCAGATACGTTTTCCATACCATAAAGTACCATGTTCGTCTTCATGGAATCCTTTGTCTTTTCCCTTGCCAATCTTTTCCTTAATCTCTTAAATTTCCTTGTCTGTCTTTTGGGCTTCCTTGATCTTGTCCAACAATGTGGGTTGAACATCCAATGTCATGAGATGTCCTTCAGGCACAATCTCCCATCTAAGGTCTCTAAATTGGGCACACAGATCATCTGGCAACTCTCCCTTAGTAAGGCCATTCACAAATACCTTATGGCTTAGAGCATCCGCTACAACATTTGCTTTACCAGGTTGGTATTGCAAACTCAAGTCATAGTCCTTGATGAGTTCTAGCCATCTTCTTTGTCTCATGTTGATTTCTTTCTGGGTGAAGATATACTTCAAACTTTTGTGATCTGTGAACACTTCACATCGTTTTCCCAAAAGATAGTGTCTCCATGTTTTGAGTGCATGGACCACAGAGGCTAACTCCAAATTATGAGTAGGGTAATTTACCTCATGAGTTTTGAGTTGTCTCGAGGCATAAGCCACAACTTTCCCTTCTTGCATTAGAACTGCACCTAATCCATGATGAGATGCATCACAATACACTTGGAAATCTTTCTCCAAATCTGGCAGACATAAGACAGGTGCTGTCACTAGTCTCTTCTTCAATTCTTGGAAACTGAGTTCACATCCTTCAGTCCAGGCAAACTTCTTGTCTTTCTTTAGTAACTCTGTCATTGGCTTAGCTACCTTGGAGAAATTCTAAATGAGTCTTCTGTAGTATCCTGCCAAGCCAAGGAAACTACGAACCTCTTTTACTGACTTAGGAGATTCCCACTCAGTTACAGCTGTCACTTTTGCGGGATCAACTGCTACACCATCTCCTGACACAACGTGTCTAAGAAATCCAACTTCATTCAACCAGAATTCACACTTGCTGAATTTTTCATACAACTTATGATCTCTAATCTTCTCAAGTATCAAACGCAAATGTCCTTCACGCTCCTCTTTGCTTTTGGAGTAGATCAAAATGTCATCGATGAAAACGACTACAAACTTGTGAAGGAACTCCATGAACACCTTGTTCATCATATTCATGAAGTAAGCTGGTGCATTGGTTAACCCAAATGGCATCACGGTGTACTCATACAATCCATACCTAGTGGTGAAAGTTGTCTTAGGTATGTCTTGTTCTCTTATCTTAAGCTGGAAATAGCCTGACCGGAGATCAATCTTTGAGAACACACAGGCTCCTTCTAGCTGATCAAACAAGTCATTAATTCTGGGCAAAGGATATTTGTTCTTGATAGTCACCTCATTGAGTGAACGATAATCTATGCATAATCTTTGACTTCTATCTTTCTTTTCCACAAATAAAACTGGTGCTCCCCAGGATGAAGAACTTGGTTGAATATACCCTTTCTGCAACTGTTCTCCAAGTTGTTTCTTGAGTTCTTTCAACTCATCAACTGACATCTTGTAAGGTATCTTTGCTATTGGTCCTGATCCTGGTAGGAAGTCAATCAGAAATTCCACATCTCTATCTGGTGGCATTCCCCGTAATTCTTCTGGAGACACATCCGGATATTCACTCACAATTATCACACTTTCTATGCTAACCCCCTTAAGAGAATTTAGCTTACTCCCTTTTGATTCAAAGTTAGACTTGAATCTTATCCTTTTCTTTTCTGGGGTTGTGAGTGCGACAGTACGATTGGCAGAATCTAGTACTCCTTCATACTTGGTCATCCAGTCCATTCCCAAAATTACATCCAGTCCTTGGGAATCTGGGATTATCAGACTCACTGGAAACTTATGCTTTCCAAATTCTATCACTAGATCACGACATCCAAGACTCAATATCATATCTCCACCGGGAGAACTTACTTTTATTGGGCACCCAATGTTTTCAGTTGGAAACCCATTTCTATCAACAAATGCTTTTGATATGAATGAATGTGATGCACCGATATCAAAAAGAACAAGTGCTGGAATAGAATTGAGTTTGAACTTACCAGCCACAGCATCGGACTCCTCATAAATCTCTTCCACATTGATGTGGTTCACTTGTCCCTTCTGAAAAGGGTTGGGCTTGTTGGGTCCTTCAACTTTCTTTTCTGGGCATTCATTTGCATAATGCCCCATCTTCTTACACTTAAAGCATTCAACCTGACTGAGATCCTTCTTGACAGGCTGGCTTCCACTACCACTTCCACTTCCATTGTGGTGGCTCTTGTATCCACCCTTGTGGTTCTTGTACTTGTCATTTTCATGACTACGGCGATGCTTGTTGTCATGATGACGGTTGTGGTTGTGTTGGCTGTTGTACTTTCCATGCTTGTGGGATCCAGAACTCCCACTATCATCATAATGGGAATGCTTGTGAGACGATCCCGAGCTGTGCTTGTTAGAGCTGTGCTTCCTCTTTCTGCTTTCAACCTGTTTCATCTTGTTCTCCAAGATGGTAGCCTTGTCACAAAGGGATTGGTAGGTGGGGACATAGGCCACAAATAATTGCAGATTCAGTTCATCGTTCAGTCCTTCGAGGAACTTCTCTTTCCTCTTGGCATCAGTATCAACTTCATCCGGTGCATAACACGCCAGATTGTTGAACTCAATATATTCAGCCACGCTGCGGTGGCGCTGCTTCAGGTTATGAAATTCCTTCTTCTTCAAACTCATCACTCCGGATGAGATATCAGTTGTACGGAAACCATCTTCAAAGATAGCCCATGTCACATCATCAATGGGAGTGGTGATCTGGAAGTTATCCCACCAAGTAGCTGATGGTCCTTCCAACAAGTGTGCTGCAAACCTGACTTTCTCCTCGTCGGTACAGCCGACAGTTACCAAATCCTTGTTCACTGAACGTAGCCAATCATTGGCCACCATGGGATCAGTAGTTCCTGAGAACTTTGCAGGCCTCAATCTTAGGAATCTGGTGAGCATGTCAAATCCTGGTGGATTGTTCTAATTGTTGTTGTTGTTGTTGTTGTTGTTATTGTTGTTGTTGTTATTCTGATTCTGCATGAAAGTGGTCATCATCTGCATCAGGTGTGTCTGTGCTGTCATCAGCTGCTGCATATCGGGGGTGACATTGTTGTTGTTCGAGTTGGGGTTGGCACGTCGAGGAGGCATCTGTGGTTTTCAATAAGGTTAAGAATGAGATACCCATAGATGCTTAACATGCACAATACATCACATAGACAATCACCACAAGCATCAAAATAACATAAAGTTCAACGACATAAACAACAAGTTTGAAAGGCAACCACACCAATAGCAAGCCATCCACATGTTGGATGGTCATTGCGAATCAATAATCATAAGCATGGTAAATGATAAATAAATGAGTAGTCATCACTACTTCTCTGCATCAACCTCCTCATCGACAAGTGTAAGACCTGCATTCTCCATAGCGGTCTTGTATTCCACGACATTGGTAGTCAAGGCCTCAACCTTGGCTTTGAGAGCCCTCTTCTGTGAACGAAGTCTCTCAATCACACCCTGCTGATGCTCGAGCTCGAAATCCTTGGCCTCTAGTTCTGCATTCATCTCTCGAATCCTCTTGTTCCTATCTTGGACTCTTTTCTCTTGGCTCTTGAACTTCCTGTCCTGGCTCTCAAACTTAGCCTCCATTTCCTTGACTATCTCGTCTTGCTCTGCGAAGATCTTGTCCTTCTCACGAAGTTGCACCTGGAGCTCGTCATTGATAAGCATGACGTTGGTCCTATCAGTATCTAGATGCCTAAGTAGAACCTCTAGGTCCTGAAGGTACAGAAGAATCGGCTCTGCCGTCTCTCTAGCAGCATCCTCGAACTCAATAGCCTCACCATCCCCGTCGTGTCTTCCGAAGGCGTGAAAGTGAGTACCTCTAAGCTCCCTGGAGTGCCTCCCTATCAGACGCCCAAGTAAATCCTGCATAACTACCTCTAAGCCTCTCTCTTTGTCGTCATGCATTAACTTGAAAGTGATGGCCTCCATGGTTGGCTCAGTCTGGCGTCCTGGCTGGGTAACTTTTAAGCCCCAAAAGTCCTTCCTCTCAAACTTGGTGAGGGGAAGCATCATGATACTAGGAAGCGGAAGATTGCGCACACTAGTGAGCTCAATAAGGCGAGTGCCAAAACGAGTTCCCTTGAACTCTTCAGCCGTGCTGATAGTAACATTAGGCATCTATTTTATAAGATAAGAAAAGTTAGAATCAATCATCAATAGAAATTTCAAGACAAAGAATCACAAGCATATCATTGGCAAACACACAAGTCATGGCATACATAAATTCATTACAAGCATTCCAAGGTTCAACATAACTTAGACAAAATTTTGGAAATAAAATGATAAGTGTGGTGGTCCAACTAACGAAGTACATTACAACTCTCACTCACTAGACATAAAGGCTATCAAAGCATCCTTATACCAATAGAGATGAGAAATAAGATTATAAAAGTTTACGAGAAGAAAAGACAAGTGGAGAAAATTTTCAAAGTGTTGAAAATTTTCCTTAGTGGTTTCTAATCCAATCCTATGGTTATAATCTACAGGAAACACAGTGCTCTGATACCATCTGTAAGATCCCTCCCTTATAAAGGTAAGGATCCTTGTGATTGCAATGCTAGTCCCTGGATCAATTGCTAGCATCCACAGTTTAAGATGAAGTACACAGAAACAAAGGTCATTATTACATCATCATTCCAGAGATAACATAGTCTTTTACAACTCCATGGACATAGGCCTAATACAAGAGTTCATTCATCACAATAAAAATAAAGTATTCATCTTCATGTGCCACAGGCAAGCATGTTGAGTGTAGACTCATAACCCCTAATCATCATCAGAATAACCTGCAACATCACAAGTTACAGCCACAGTGGGTCAATACATTGGAATAGTATTGGCAAGTGATACCTTAGTAAAATATTAGCATCTAGTTACTACATGAATTTGGCTAAGTGTAGCTTAGGCTTGCTTTGCTCAAAATAGGTTTTACCTATTAGTTGAAAACACTAAGTTTTTCTTTGACAAAACTTTCCCATGGAACCACCAATAGAAATTGGTGAACCTTCACCCTTATTCAACCACAAGTTTTAACTTAGAAAAATTGGGATGAGGATATTCTTGATAGCTTCCATGTCTTGATGCTCAAATTGTCCAATACCAGGGACATGTCTAAGTACTTAGATTCTTCCATCTGCAGAGGTTGTGCACTTTCCCCACAAGAGTTGATTTTCACCAAGACAAGACCTTTCAGAAGCCTTCCCCTAGACCAAATGGACGCGCTCCAAACCTATCATCCCACTACCACCAACTGTCCAAATGGCTAAGTTATTGCAACCTATGTGATCTAGGCAGAGCCCATAATGCCATGTGGCTGCACTAGAAGCTTCTTAACATTTGGCATCTCAAATCCCTTTGTTCCTGGGTGGCTTTCCACAAGTGTGATACACAAGGTAAACCATAAAAATGGGCCTTGTGTAACCACTCAACACAAACCAATATTTCCATTCCACCCAGGTGTTTCATTCACTTAGTTATTTTTATTAAGCAAAACATCAGTCAAAGACTTAGAAATATTTCTCATAGCATGAATATATAATCCACCCTTGGTTGCTACTAGCTAGGCTAAGCATGGCAATAGCATGTATCTTAACTTAGAGGAAATTCTAACATTTCTACAACTACTAGGATTTCCCAAGGATAGCATATAGATACTTAGCAAAATATATCATGCAAGTCCTATACAAAATATTTCTGACGCATAGGTAAAAATATTGGGGTAAAAACATGAAGCACCACTTTACTTGGTAGTTTGGGGAGTAGCAACAATATTCACAACCACAATCTCTATTAGCACTAAAATCTACACATAAAATAATGGCACCAAATTCACATATCAAAAATATACAAGCAAAAATATATGAATGCATGCAAATTCCATGTGATGATTTTCTACACCAAACAAAACAAGTATACAGTACTAAATCATAAACAAGACCAATACACACTAAATAAACTTTATTTGATCTTTAAATCATTTTTCAAATCATTTCTATACTCAAAATAAGCCTATAAATGTCTCTGCAAAAATAACCAATTTTACAGAAGCAAAATATTATACACATTGCATAAATGGATATAATTCTTTCTCCTGATTCCAATGATATAAAATTTGCAAAATTTGAACGTGTGGATCAAAAGTTATGAATTTTGCAAGTTTGAATAACTAATAGATTTAATTTCTGTTTTTAAAACTAAACTCAGGCCACGCGGCGTGTTCTGATTGGCCCGTAACGGTTCGGCTGGATCAGTCAACGTGGGCCGCACGATCTAAATGAAAATGCACAGCCAGATCTAAAACGTATCCCTTCGATAAGTGATCTATTCCTATGCGCTAGATCTAGATCCGACGGCTATCGATCAAGCGACCACGGATGGGCGGCGCTAGCGATGGCGGCGCGGCGGCGCGGCTCTGCCAGTGATGTTCCGGCGGCTACGGAGGGGGATGGGTCAGCAGAGGGGCTTACCGAGCCAGTGAGGTCGTTGCGGTGCTCGAGGTGGTCGAGGGAGAGACAGGGGCGCATGGACTCGGCCGCTATTGCTCGTCGGAGTGAAGCCTGTCGTCGGGCACGGCTGTTCGTCGATGTTGCCGACGTTGTAGATCATGCCAAAGAGAAACAAGCGGCGCGTTAGATGTGGGGGACGATGTTGGTCATGTGAGTATCGAAGAGAGGGCAAGGCGCGCTCGGGACTAACCAGATTAACTCGCCGGAGTTGCGTTGAGCTTCAGTCGCATCTAGAGGTGGACGCTGGCGACGGTCTAGGGCGATTGAGAGCAAAATAAAGGCATGCGAAGATGTGCAAGGGTATACTGATCACATTCGTTTGAATCAGAGACAGGGGGCGATCGACGCTTACCGGAATCGCACACCGGAGTTCGTCGGGCAGTGGCGGTGTGAGCTTGAATGCGCGCAGCCTGGTGGTGGAGTGAGCAGGGAAAGTGAGGGGAAATGATCGCGGCAGGGTGGGGTTTAAGTAGCAGGTGAAGGCTGGGCGAATTACTGGCGAAATCAAAGGAATTGATTCGGCTTGATTGCGCGATGTAACGGCGGCGATGACGTGTTCATCGCGCGGTTTCTGGGGAGGACGATTGTAGGGTTTCGTAGCATGGAAAACAAAAATTTTCTATCGCATACAAACAAACAAGCCAAGATCTATCTACTAGATTGTAGCAACGAGTCGATGGAATAACTCACCCTCAAAGATTCCAAAGTGTTTAATGAGAGCGGATTCTCGTGGGTGATGTAGTCGTACTCTTCCCGATCTCAAGATCGCGTAGACGATCCTTCCGGCGCTGCGTTCCGGCAGCGCTCCCGCAGTCGGTCACACGTTAGGTACTCGACGAAGAACTTCCTCTCCCTTGTTCCAGCAGGCAGCGGAGGTTGTAGCACTCTCCTCGCGATTCCGGCAGCACAACGGCGTGGTACCGGAAGTAGAGGGGAGATCTCGCAGGGCTTCGCCTTAAGCCGGAGCGAGTATGGTGGATTATGAGAGAGATCCTCGGCGATCTAGGTTTTAGACACACCAAGGAGGAGGTGCTAGAGCCGGCGGCTAGGGCTTGGGGCAGCCCAAGTCGGCGGCTAGGGCAACCCTAGGAGGCGGCGGCAGCTGCAGGAGGTGGTGGCGCCAAGCTAGGGTTTGGGGCAGGGAACTTGTGTGTCTCTAGGAGGGAGCCCTGCCCCTCCTTATATAGGTGGAGGGGCCGGCCGGCCAAGGGGGAGGGAGAGGAGTCCCTCCCCAACTCGGCTTGGAGGGGGCGCCACCGGTTGGAGGAGGGAACTCCTCCCCAACTCGGTTTCCCCCTTCCTCCTCTTTTCCACTTTCCAAATTTAGCCGTTTGACTTTTCAATTTAGCTATTTGACTTTTCAAACTAGGATTTGAATTAATCCTTTATTTGGAACAGCGATGACACTTAGTACATGATGCAATCATACCAACTTGATACAACACATTCATGCACCCTTCCCCTCCGGAGTGCCGGACATTTCGGAACATTCTAGAACATTCCCGATGAAAACACCGGAATCATTCCCCAACTCCGAAACGGGACTTTCCTTATATGAATCTTATTCTCCGGACCATTCCGGATCTCCTCGTGATATCCCAGATCCCATCCGGGACTCCAAACAACATTCGGTCTCTTTCTCATCATTCCATAACTACTCAAACAACGTCGAATCCTTAAGTGTGTCTCCCTACGGTTCGTGAATTATGCGGACATGATCGAGACACCTCTCCGAACAATAACCAATAGAGGAATCTGGAAATTCATATGGCTCCCACATATTTCTACGATTACTTTGCGATCGAATGAACCACTTACATACGATATCAATTTCCCTTTGTCTCACGATAGTTTACTTATCCGAGGTTATGATCGTTGGTATCTCTGCATACCTAGTTCAACCTCGTTACCGATAAGTACTCTTTTCTCATTCCCGTGATATGTGATCCCTTGTGAGCCAGTCACATGCTTGCAAGCTAATTGGATGAAATTTCACCGAGAGGGCCCAGAGTATATCTATCTGTCATATGGATGGACAAATCCCACTCTTGATCCATGTGTTTCAACCAATACTTTCCGAACACTCAATGCCACCTTTATAGCCACCCAGTTACGGTGTGGTGTTTGATGTCGTCAAAGCATCCATCCGGTAAAGGTGATATGCATGTTCTCATGGTCGAAGGAATTAGATTACTATGTATCAGAAAGCATATAGCAATTGAACTATTAAAATGACTTGATCTTTATGCTACGCTTATCTATAGGAGTATGTCCATCATATCATTCTCCTAACGATATGATCTTGTTGTTAATAACATCTCAATGTTCATGATAGGGAAACCACAATCATCTATTAACCAACAAGCTAGTATTATATAGAGGCTTTGCTAGGGACTTCAAATTAAGTTTACAAATCACACAAGTATTAATGTTTCCTTGTTAATACTATTATAGCATGAATGTAAACATTTATCATAAACACAAAGATATAATAATAACTACTTTTATTATTGCCTCTAGGGCATATCTCCAACAGTCTCCCACTTGCACTAGAGTCATCTAATCTAGATTACATGGTAATATACCGAACACCCATGGCAGTTTGGTGCTGGTCATGTTTTGCCCTCGGGAGAGGTTTAGTCAACGGATCCGCCACATTCAGATCTGTGTGTACTTTGCAAATCTTTATATCCCCATCTTGGATATGTTCTCGAATAGCGTGAAAACGTAGCTTGATATGCTTCAGCTTCTTGTGTGACCTTGGTTCTTGCGCATTGGCTATGGCGCCCATGTTATCACAGTAGATAGACATTGGGTCCAGCGCACTAGGAACCACGCCCAGCTCTGTAATGAACTCTTTCATCCATATCGCTTCTTGTGAAGCCTGCGAAGCAGCCATGTATTCCGATTCAGTTGAAGATCTCGCCACAACTCTTTGCTTTGCACTCCTCCAGCTAACTGCTGCACCATTCAAAATAAATACGTATCTAGATTGTGATTTAGAATCATCCGGATCGGTGTTCCAACTAGCATCAGTGTAACCATTAACAACGAGTTGTTCATCACCTCCATAAGAAAGAACCATATCCTTAGTTCTTCTCAAGTACTTAAGGATGTTTTTGACCGCTGTCCAATGATCCACTCCTGGATCACTTTGATATCTGCTAGTTAAACTAACAGCATATGCAATGTCGGGTCTAGTACATAGCATGGCATACATTAGAGATCCTATGGCTGAGGCATAGGGAGTCTTACTCATCCTTTTTCTATCTTCTGCCGATGTCGGACTTTGAGTTTTACTCAAGGTCGTATTGGGCAACATGGGCAAGAACCCTTTCTTGCTATCTTCCATTCCAAACCTCTTTAGAACTTTGTCCAAATATGTACTTTGTGACAATGATATTTGGCGTTTCAATCTATCTCTATAAATCTTTATGCCTAATATGTAAGCTGCTTCGCCAAGATCCTTCATTGAAAAACTATTATTCAAATATTCCTTGACACTATTAAGAAGGTCTACATCATTCCCAATCAATAATATGTCATCCACATATAGTATTAAGAATGCTACAGAGCTCCCACTCACTTTCTTGTAAATACAAGCTTCTCCATAAGTTTGTATAAAACCAAAACTTTTGATCACCTTATCAAAACGTTGATTCCAACTTCGGGATGCTTGCTTCAATCCATAGATGGACCGTTGAAGTTTGCATACCTTGTTAGCATCTTTAGGATCAACAAAACCTTTGGGTTGCATCATATACAACTCTTCATCAATGTCTCCATTGAGGAATGCTGTTTTGACATCCATCTGCCATATCTCATAATCGTAATATGCAGCGATTGCTAACATAATCCTCACAGACTTTAGCTTCGCTACTGGTGAGAAAGTCTCATCGTAGTCAACTTCTACAATTTGTTGAAACCCTTTTGCGACAAGTCGAGCTTTATAGACAGTAACATTACCATCAGCATCTGTTTTCTTCTTAAAGATCCATTTGTTCTCGACAGCCTTCCGGCCATCCGGTAAGTCCACCAAAGTCCATACTTGGTTTTCGTACATGGATCCAATCTCGGATTTCATGGCTTCTTGCCATTTATTGGAATTTGGGCTCATCATCGCTTCCTCATATGTCTCAGGGTCATCGGTGTTGTCCACCAACATGACACTCATAACGGGATCATACCAATCTGGAGTGGTACGAGTTCTCGTTGACCTGCGAGGCTCTGTAGCAACTTCAACCGAAGTTTCATGATCATCATCATTAGCTTCCTCTCTTATTGGTGCAGGCACCATAGGAACTTCTTCCGGTGCTGCGCTACTCGCAATTTCGAGAGAAGGTTCGACAACCTCGTCGAGTTCTACTTTCCTTCCAGTCACTTCTTTTGAGAGAAATTCCTTCTCTAGAAAGGATCCATTCTTGGCAACGAAGATTTTGCCTTCGGATATATGATAGAAGGTATACCCAATAGTTTCCTTCGGGTATCCTATGAAGATGCATTTTTCCGCTTTGGGTTCAAGCTTGTCCGGCTATAATTTCTTTACATAGGCTTCGCATCCCCAAACTTTAAGGAACGACAATCTAGGTTTCTTTCCAAACCATAATTCATACGGTGTCGTTTCAACGGATTTAGACGGTGCCCTATTTAAAGTGAATGCAGCTGTTTCTAATGCATAACCCCAAAATGATAGCGATAAATCTGTAAGTGACATCATAGAACGAACCATATCTAAGAGAGTTCGATTACGATGTTCAGACACACCATTACGCTGTGGTGTTCCCGGCGGTGTCAACTGCGAAAGTATTCCGCATTTCTTTAAATGCTCGCCAAACTCGTAACTCAGATATTCACCTCCACGATCAGAACGTAGAAATTTAATCTTCTTGTTACGTTGATTCTCTACCTCACTTTGAAATTCCTTAAACTTCTCGAAAGTTTCGGACTTATGTTTCATGAAATAGATATACCCATATCTACTCAAGTCATCCGTGAAGGTAAGAACATAACGATAACCACCGCGCGATGCTACACTCATTGGACCACACACATCGGTATGTATGATTTCCAATAAGTCCGTAGCTCGCTCCATCATACCAGAAAATGGAGTCTTAGTCATTTTACCCATCAGACATGCTTCGCATCTATCAAGTGATTCGAAATCAAGTGATTCAAGAAGTCCATCGGAATGGAGTTTCTTCATACGCTTCACTCCAATGTGACCAAGACGACAGTGCCACATATAGGTCGAGTTATCGCTCGATTTCAAACGTTTAGCCTCAATGTTATTAATATGTGTATTTCCACTATCGAGATTCAATAAGAATAGACCATCTATTAAAGGTGCATGTGCATAGAACATATTACTCATATAAATCGAACAACCATTATTCTCGGATTTAAACAAGTAACCGTCTCGCAATAAACAAGATCCCGATATAATGTTCATGCTTAACGCATGCACCAAATAACAATTATTTAAGTATAAAACTAATCCCAATGGTAGATGAAGGGGTAGCGTGCCGACCGCGATCACATCAACCTTTGATCTGTTTCCAACGCGCATCGTCACCTCGTTCTTCGCTAGCTTCCGTTTATTCTGCAGCACCTGTTTCGAGTTACAAATATGAGCAACCGAACTAGTATCAAATACCCAGGCACTACTACGAGTACTAGTGAGATACACATCAATAACATGTATATCAGATATACCTTTCTTCTTGATGTTGCCGTTCTTCAAATCCGCCAAGTACTTTGGGCAATTCCGCTTCCAGTGACCTTCTCCCTTGCAGTAAAAGCACTCAGTATCAGGCTTAGGTCCAGCCTTGGTCTTCTTCGTCGGCGTGGTAACTTTCTTACCACCCTTCTTGAAGTGTCCCTTCTGCTTAGACTTGCCTTTCTTGAATTTGGTGGTCTTATTGACCAACAACACTTGGTGCTCTTTCTTGATCTCCACTTCTGCAGACTTCAACATGGCAAAGAGTTCTGACAACGTCTTGTTCATGTTTTGCATGTTGTAGTTCATCACAAAGTTCTTGTAACTTGGTGGTAGTGATTGGAGGACACGGTAAATCCCCAAAGTATTAGGAATCACAATACCCAAGCTTTGAAGTTTGTTTGCGTGCCCAGACATCTTAAGCACATGCTCGCTGACGGAGCTGCCCTCTTCCATCTTGCAGTTAAAGAACTTTTCAGAAGCCTCATAGCTTTCAATTGCCGCATGAGTCTGAAAGATTAATTTGAGATCCTCGACAATATCATATGGGTCTGAATTCTCAAACCTTTTCTGAAGCTCCGATTCTAAACCATACAAGATAGCACACTGAACTGTGGAGTACTGAGTCTTCCGAGTAAGGTAAACATTCTTTACTTCATCGGAAGCATCAGCTGCAGGTGGGTCACCCAGCGGTGCATCCAGCACATAGGTCAAATTACCAGCTGTGAGGACAATCCTCAAATTGCGGAACCAATCCGCGAAGTTGCTTCCATTGTTTTTCAACTTTTCTTTCTCTAGGAACGCATTAAAATTGATGGTAGGGGCTGCCATTGATCTACAACATATTTGCAATAGTTTAGACTAAGTTTATGACAAATTGAGTTCAAATTAATAAATTTAATCTAGGTGAACTCCCACTCAAAACAATATCCCTCACATTGTTTTAGTGAACACACGAACCAAATCCACCACATCAACGCCGATCATCACGAGAGTTGATATAGTTTCAATGGCGAACAATCGACATGTTCATCATATCTACTATATGATTCATGCTTTACCTTTCGGTGATCCGTGTTCCGAGACCATGTCTGTACATGCTAGGCTCGTCAAGATCAAACCTTAGTTTCCGCATGAGCAAATCTGGATTGCTCACGTTGTATACACTTGCGGAATCTAACACACCCGATCATCACGTGGTGCTTCGAAACAACAAGCTTTAGCAATGGTGCTAACTAAGGGTGAACACTTTATGACTTGAAATTCATGTGCATGAGGGATCATCTTATAATGCTACCGTCGTCTACTAAGCAATACAAGATGCATAAAGGATTAACATCACATGCAATTCATAATATGTGATATGATATGGCCTTTCTTCTTTGTGCTTCCGATCTCCATCTTCTAGCACGAACATGATCTCCATCATCACCGGCATTGCATCAAGGTCAATGACGCTTCTTCATGGTTGTCGTCCACCGGCTTCAACTATTACAACTACTTTGAATAGACATGCGGGTCTTAACATAAATTAAAGACAACCATATGGCTCCTGTCGGTTGCCAACTTACAATAAGGAACATTGCATACATCAAATATAATCACAATCATGGCCATATCACATCACAGCGCACCCCTGCAAAACAAAGTTAGACGCCTCTACTTTCTTTGCATGTTTTACGTGGTTTGGGGCTTTCAATAAGTGTCGTTCTAACTTACGAACATGAACCACAACATTGATACTAGTATTGTTAATCACCCGTTGTAAATTGGATCTTAACTATGCTAGGAGAAACAGGCACCCGCAAAGCCACTTATGCAATACAAGTTGCATGTCAAGCATGGAGCAAGTCTCATGAACGATGTCATGTAAGGTTAGCCCGGGCCGCTTCATCCCAACATCCCACAAGATGCAAAGTACACAAGAAGCAATCGACAATAAAAGCATCAACGCCCACAATGACCATTGTGTTCTACTCGTGCAACAGATCTACATATAGACATGGCTCTGATACCACTGTAGGGTTTCATAGCATGGAAAACAAAAATTTTCTATCGCATACAAACAAACAAGCCAAGATCTATCTACTAGATTGTAGCAACGAGTCGATGGAATAACTCACCCTCGAAGATTCCAAAGTGTTTAACGAGAGCGGGTTCTCGTGGGTGATGTAGTCGTACTCTTCCCGATCTCAAGATCGCGTAGACGATCCTTCCGGCGCTGCGTTCCGGCAGCGCTCCCGCAGTCGGTCACACGTTCGGTACTCGACGAAGACCTTCCTCTCCCTTGTTCCAGCAGGCAGCGGAGGTTGTAGCACTCTCCTCGTGATTCCGGCAGCACAACGGCGTGGTACCAGAAGTAGAGGGGAGATCTTACAGGGCTTCGCCTTAAGCCGGAGCGAGTATGGTGGATTATGAGAGAGCTCCTCAGCGATCTAGGTTTTAGACACACCAAGGAGGAGGTGCTAGAGCCGGCGGCTAGGGCTTGGGGCAGCCCAAGTTGGCGGCTAGGGCAACCCTAGGAGGCAGCGGCAGCTGCAGGAGGTGGTGGCGCCAAGCTAGGGTTTGGGGCAGGGAACTTGTGTGTCTCTAGGAGGGAGCCCTGCCCCTCCTTATATAGGTGGAGGGGCCGGCCGGCCAAGGGGGAGGGAGAGGAGTCCCTCCCCAACTCGGCTTGGAGGGGGCGCCGCCGGTTGGAGGAGGGAACTCCTCCCCAACTCGGTTTCCCGCTTCCTCCTCTTTTCCACTTTCCAAATTTAGCCGTTTGACTTTTCAATTTAGCTATTTGACTTTTCAAACTAGGATTTGAATTAATCCTTTATTTGGAACAGCGATGACACTTAGTACATGATGCAATCATACCAACTTGATACAACACATTCATGCACCCTTCCCCTCCAGAGTGCCGGACATTCCGGAACATTCTAGAACATTCCTGATGAAAACACCGGAATCATTCCCCAACTCCGAAACGGGACTTTCCTTATATGAATCTTATTCTCCGGACCATTCCGGATCTCCTCGTGATATCTCGGATCCCATCCGGGACTCCGAACAACATTCGGTCTCTTTCTCATCATTCCATAACTACTCAAACAACGTCGAATCCTTAAGTGTGTCTCCCTACGGTTCGTGAATTATGCGGACATGATCGAGACACCTCTCTGAACAATAACCAATAGAGGAATCTGGAAATTCATATGGCTCCCACATATTTCTACGATTACTTTGCGATCGAATGAACCACTTACATACGATATCAATTTCCCTTTGTCTCACGATAGTTTACTTATCCGAGGTTATGATCGTTGGTATCTCTGCATACCTAGTTCAACCTCGTTACCGATAAGTACTCTTTTCTCGTTCCCGTGATATGTGATCCCTTGTGAGCCAGTCACATGCTTGCAAGATAAATGGATGACATTTCACCGAGAGGGCCCAGAGTATATCTATCCGTCATATGGATGGACAAATCCCACTCTTGATCCATGTGTTTCAACCAATACTTTCCGAACACTCAATGCCACCTTTATAGCCACCCAGTTACGGTGTGGTGTTTGATGTCATCAAAGCATCCATCCGGTAAAGGTGATATGCATGATCTCATGGTTGAAGGAATTAGATTTCTATGTATCAGAAAGCATATAGCAATTGAACTATTAAAATGACTTGATCTTTATGCTACGCTTATCTATAGGAGTATGTCCATCATATCATTCTCCTAACGATATGATCTTGTTGTTAATAACATCTCAATGTTCATGATAGGGAAACCACAATCATCTATTAACCAACAAGCTAGTATTATATAGAGGCTTTACTAGGGACTTCAAATTAAGTTTACAAATCACACAAGTATTAATGTTTCCTTGTTAATACTATTATAGCATGAATGTAAACATTTATCATAAACACAAAGATATAATAATAACTACTTTTATTATTGCCTCTAGGGCATATCTCCAACAACGATGACGACGTGGTGATGGGGCCACTAGTCAGCGACTAGTTGGGTTGGTTCGGCGCGGGTGAGAGAAAGAGCAGAGGGGGAGTGTCCCGAGTGGGCTTTTGGGCCGGATCTGGTTCTGGGCTAGTTTAGCAGCGTTGGCCTTTTTCTTATTCTTTTCTCTTTTTCATTTTCTATTTGAATTTCCAGGAATCAAATTCAATTGATTTAAAAAGTGTTTGAATTCAAACTCTTTCTGGATTTTTATAAAGTGAAAATTGTACACATTTGGTTGCAGAACAATGTTACACTTAAAAATAATTTGGCACTTTGGAATTTTAAAATAAACCATGTTTTTACCCATTGTTTATTAAAGACAAAGAAATGGTTTAAATTTGTTTCTTTGTTTTGAATTCTTTGTCCAAGCTTTGGAAATTATCAAACAAACAACATTGGTTTAAAACAAACAATCTCTCATTAGAGAGTAGCATTGGATCAATGCTTTGCTTACATGAAATAATAGGCATACAAATGCTCTTGTTTTGTAATGACTTTGAAAATGATCCTAAAATGATTATGAATGCATGGATGATATGCAAAACTTTGAAAACATGATTTTAGGGATGTTACACTTTCCTTCACATTAAGGTACATTTTGGTGTTACCCGGATGAATGGAGTATGGTGAGTTATGTGCTTCCTGTAAAATCAGTTTCCGAAGCTCCGGATCTTGCGGAATGCAGATACGTTTTCCATACCATAAAGTACCCTGTTTGTCTTCATGGAATCCTTTGGCTTTTCCCTTACCAATATTTTCCTTAATCTCTTCAATTTCCTTGTCCGTCTTTTGGGCTTCCTTGATTTTGTCCAACAAGGTGGGTTGAACATCCAATGACATGAGATGTCCTTCAGGCACTATCTCCAATCTGAGATCTTTAAATTGGGCACACAGATCATCTGGTAATTCTCCCTTAGTAAGGCCATTCACATAAACCTTACGGCTTAACGCATCAGCTACAACATTTGCTTTACCAGGGTGGTATTGCAGACTCAAGTCATAGTCTTTCATGAGTTCCAATCATCTTCTTTGTCTCATGTTGATCTCTTTCCAGGTGAAGATATACTTCAAACTTTTGTGATCCGTGAACACTTCACATCGCTTCCCCAAAAGATAATGTCTCCATGTTTTGAGTGCATGGACAATAGAGGCTAACTCTAAATCATGAGTAGGGTAATTCACTTCATGAGTTTTGAGTTGTCTCAAAGCATAAGCCACAACTTTCCCTTCTTCAATTAAAACTGCACCTAATCCTTGATGAGATGCATCACAATAAACTTGGAAATCCTTCTCCAAATCTGGCAGACATAAGATTGGTGCTGTCACTAGTCTCTTCTTCAACTCTTGGAAACTGAGTTCACATCCTTCAGTCCAAACAAATTCCTTGTCTTTCTTTAGTAACTTTGTCATTGGCTTAGCTACCTTTGATAAATTCTCAATGAATCTTCTATAGTATCCTGCCAAGCCAAGGAAACTACGAACTTATTTCACTGACTTAGGAGATTCCCATTCAGTTACAGCTGACACTTTCGTGGGATCAACAACTACACCATCTCCTGACACAATGTATCCAAGAAATCCAACTTCATTCAACCAGAATTCACACTTGCTGAATTTGGCATACAGCTTATGCTCTCTAAGCTTCTCAAGAATCAAACGCAAATGTCCTTCATGCTCTTCATTGCTCTTGGAGTAGATCAAAATGTAATCGATGAAAATGATAACAAACTTGTCAAGAAACTCCATGAACACCTTGTTCATCATATTCATGAAGTAGGCTGGTGCATTGGTCAAACCAAATGGCATTACGGTGTACTCATACAATCCATACCTAGTGGTGAAAGCAGTCTTAGGTATGTCCTGTTCCCTTATCTTTAGCTGAAATTAGCCTGATCGGAGATCAATCTTTGAGGACACACGGGCTCCTTCTAACTGATCAAAAAAGTCATTGATTCTAGGCAAAGGATATTTGTTCTTGATAGTCACCTCATTGAGTGAACGATAATCCATGCATAACCTTTGACTTCTATCTTTCTTTTCCACAAACAAAACTGGTGCTCCCCAAGATGAAGAACTTGGTTGAATAAATCCTTTCTGCAACTGTTCTCCAAGTTATTTCTTGAGTTCTTTGAACTCATCAACAGACATCTTGTAAGGTCTCTTTGCCATTGGTCATGATCCTGGCAGCAAGTCAATCAGAAACTCCACATCTCTATCTGGTGGCATTCCCAGCAATTCCTCCGGAAACACATCCGGATACTCTCTCACAATTAGCACACTGTCTATGCTAACCCCCTTAAGAGAATTTAGCTTACTCCCTTTTGATTCAAAGTTAGACTTGAATCGAATCCGCTTCTTATCCGGGGTTGTGAGTGCGACAGTACGGTTGGAACAATCTAGTACTCCTTCATATTTGGTCATCCAATCCATTCCCAAAATTACATCCAATCCTTGGGAATCTAGGATTATCAGACTAACTGGAAACTTATGCTTTCCAAATTCTATCACTAGATCACGACATCCAAGACTTACTATCATATCTCCACCGGGAGAACTTACTTTTATAGGACACCCAATATTTTTCAGTCGGAAAACCATTTCTATCAAAAAATGCTCTTGATATGAAAGAATGCGATGCAATAGTATCAAAAAGAACAAGTGCTGGAATAGAATTGAGTTTGCACTTACCAGCCACCGCATCAGATTCCTCATATATCTCTTCCACATTGATGTGGTTCACTTGTCCCTTCTATAAAGGGTTGGGCTTAGTGGTTCCTTCAACCTTCTTCTCTGGGCACTCATTTGCATGACCCATCTTCTTACACTTGAAACACTCAACCTGACTGATGTCTCTCTTTGCAGGCTGACTTCCACTGCCATTTCCACCTCCACTGTGGTGGCTCTTGTGTCCACTCTTGTGGTTCTTATACTTGTCATTATCATGACTGCGGTGATGTTTGCTGTCATGATGGCGGTTGTGGTTGTGGTGGTTGTTGTACTTTCCATGTTTGTGGGATCCAGAACTCCCACTATCATCATGATGTGAACGCTTTTGAGACGATCCCGAGCTGTGCTTATCAAACCTGTGCTTCCTCTTCCTACTCTCAACCTGTTTCATCTTGTTCTCCAAGATGGTAGCCTTGTCATAGAGTGATTGATAGGTTGGGACATAGGCAACAGACAGCTACAGATTCAGTTCATCATTTAGTCCTTCGAGGAATTTCTCCTTCCTCTTGGTATCAGTATCAACTTCATCTGGTGCATAACGCGCCAGGTTGTTGAATTCCTCAATATACTCAGCCATGCTGTGGTGACGCTGTTTTAGGTTGTGGAACTCCTTCTTCTTCAAATTCATCACTCCGGATGAGATGTGAGCTATAAGGAATCCATCCTCAAAGATAGCCCATGTCACATCCTCAATGGGGGTGGTGATCTGAAAGTTGTCCCACCAGGTTGCTGCTAGCCCTTCCAGTAGATGTGCTGCAAACCTGACCTTCTGTTCGTCGGTGCAGCCGACAGTCACTAAATCCTTGTTCACTGAACGTAGCCAATCATTGGCCACCATTGGATCACTGGTTCCTGAGAACTTTGCAGGCCTTAGTCTTAGAAATCTGGTGAGCATGTCAAATCCTAGCGGATTATTCTGGTTATTGTTGTTGTTGTTGTTGTTATTGTTATTGTTATTGTTGTTTTTGTTATTCTGATTCTAGTTCTGCATGAAAGTGGTCATCATCTGCATCAGTTGTGCCTGTGCTGTCATCAACTGCTGCATCTCGGGAGTGACATTGTTGTTTTTGTTTGGGTTGGGGTTGGCACGTCGAGGAGGCATCTGTGGTTTTAATAAGGATAAGAATGAGATACCCATAGATGCTTAACATGCACAATACATCACATAGACAATCACAATAACCAAGTATCAAAATAACGTAGAGTTTGAACGACATAAACAACAAGTTTGCAAATGCAAACACACCATAGCAAGCTACCCACATGTTGGATGGTCATTGCGACTCAATAATCAAAAGTATGGTAGATGAAAGATAATCGAGTAGTCTACACTACTCCTCCGCATCAATCTCTATGTCAACGAGGTTAAGACATGCATTCTCCATGGCGGTCTTGTACTCATCAACACTAGTAGTCAAGGCCTCTATCTTGGCCCTAAGATCCCTCTTCTGTGAGCGAAGCCCCTCGATCACGCCCTGCTGATGCTCAAGCTCGAAGTCCTTGGCCTCTAGCTCTTCCTTCATCTCCCGGATCTTCTTTTTCCTGTCTTGGACTCTTTTCTCCTGGCTCTTGAACTTCTTTTCCTGGCTTTCAAACTTGGCCTCCATTTCCTTGACTATCTCGTCTTGCTCCGCGAAGAGCTTGTCCTTCTCACAAAGCTGAACCTGGAGCTCGTCATTTCTAAGCATGACGTTGGTCCTATCAGTATCTAGGTGTCTAATAAGACCCTCTAGGTCCTGGAGGTACAGACGAATCAGATCCATCGTCTCTCTAGCAGCATCCTCGTACTCTATAGCTTCACCCTCCTTGTTGCTTCTCTCGAAGGGGTGAAAGTAAAGACCTCTAAGCTCGGTGGAGTGTCTCCCTACCAGGCGCCCAAGTAACTCCTACATGACTACATCTAAGCCTTTCTCCTTGTCGTCATGCATCAGCTTGAAAGTGATAGTCCCCGTGGTTGGCTCTGTCTGGCGTCCTGGCTGAGTGACTCTGAAGCCCCATAGGTCCTTCCTCTCAAACTTGGTGAGTGCAAGTGTCATGATGCTAGGAAGTGGAAGGTTGAGAACACTATGAGCTCAATGAGACGAGTACCCAAACGAGTTCCCTTGAAATCCTCGGCCGTGTTGATAATAACATTAGGCATCTATTTTAATAAGATATAGAAAAGTTAGAATCAACATCAAATAGAGAAAAGATCACAAGACAAAATATCAAAAGCACATCTTTTGCAACAAACACACAAGTCATGGCATACACAAATCCATTACAAGCACCAAAGGTTCAACATAACTTAGACAAAATTTTGGAAGTAAAAATGATAAGTGTGGTGGTCCAACTAACGAAGTACATTACAACTCTCACTCACTAGACAAAATAACTATCAGGGCATCCTTAGTAGCCATATGTCTATCTTGTTCACAAGACTCCCATATTAAATCTATGATGTCTCCCCTTAGCTATTGGTTAGTAGCCTCTAACTCTTGGGTATGCTTCTTTTCTTCTCTAAGGTCATTTTGGTTGTTGAGCATTCTGCACTTGAGTCTATCACCAAGCTCCTTGATAGCATTCCAAGCTGCATTTCTTGCAGAGTCAAAGAATGTTGTGTGCATTTCTGAGTTGGTGACCATGCAGAATCCTGACTCCTTGTGGTTGTCTTCCTTGTTTTTGTACAAGTGAAGTTGCACCCACCAATACTCTTCTCCTTCATCCAACACAGGGAATACTTTGTACACAGCTGCACCATGTATCCCCATGGTAACCATAAGGTTCTTGAGGGCCTTGGGAAATCCAGTCTCACACTCCAAAGTCATGAGTGGTCCCTTCCTCACGGTTCCGTTGATGGAGTTCATCTACAAATAGAGTTGAGAAAGAAGATTAGAAAAGTTTATGAGAAGAAAAAGACAAGTGTGGAAATTTTTCAAAGTGTTGAAATTTTTTCCTTAGTGGTTTCTAATCCAATTCTAGGGGTCATAATACTACAGGCAACACAGTGCTCTGATACCATCTGTAAGACCCCACCTTTGTAGAGGTAAAGGTCCCTGTGATTGCAATGCTAGTCCCTGAATCAATTGCTAGCATCCACAGTTTAAGATGAAGTACACAAAAACAAAGGTCATTATTACATCGTCATTCCAGAGATAACATAGTATTTTACAACTCCATATCCATAGGCTAGTACAAGAGTTTAACTTAACAATATAAATAAAAGTCTCCATCTTCATGTGCCACGGGCAAGCATGTTGAGTGTAGACTCATAACCCTAATCCTCATCAGAGTAACCTGCAACATCACAAGTTACAGCCACAGTGGGTCAATACATTGGAATAGTATTGGCAAGTGATACCTTAGTATAATAATAGTATCTAGCTTCTACATGAATTTGGCTAAGTGTAGCTTAGGCTTGCTTTGCTCAAAATAGGTTTTACCTATCAGTTGAAACACTAAGTTGTTATTTGGCAAAAACTCCCAAGGAACCACCAATAGACATTGGTGAACCTTCACCCTTGTTCAACCACAAGTTTTAACTTAGAAAATTGGGATGAGGAGATTCTTTTTAGCTTCCATGTCTTGATGCTCAAATTGTCCATTACCGGGGAGACGGCTAAGTACTTAGTTTCTTCCTTCTGCAGAGGTGGTGCACTTTCCCCACAAGACTTGATTTTCATCAAGACAAGATCTTTCAGAAGCCTTACCTTAGACCAAAATGGACGCGCTCCAAACCTATCATTCCCCTACCACCAACTGTCCATTTGGCTAAGTTATTGCAAACTATATGATCCAGGCAGAGCCCATAATGCCAGTGGCTACACTAGAAGCTTCTTAACATTTGGCATCTCAAATCCCTTTGTTCCTGGGTGGCATTCCACAAGTGAGATACACAGGGTAGACCATTGGAAAATGGGCCCTGGTAACCACTCAACCAAAAACCACCAAGCAATTACCATTCCAGCCAGGTGTTTCATTCACTTAGTTGTTTTATTAAGCAAAAACATAAGTCAAAGACTTAGCAATATTTTTCCATAGCATGATTATATTCCACCCTTGGTTGCTACTATCTAGGCTAAGCATGGTAATAGAAAGTATCTGAACTTACAGGAAATTCTAACAATTCTACAACTACTAGGATTTCCCAAGCATAGCATATAGATACTTAGTAAAAATTATCATGCAAGCCCTATACAAAATATTTCTAATGCAAAGTCAAAATATTGGGACAAAAGTATGAAGCACCACTTGCCTTGGTAGTTGGGGTACTAACAACAATCCTCACAGTCACAATCACCACTAGCACCAAAATCTACACATAAAATGATAGCACCAATTTCACATATCAAAATAAACAAGCAAAAAAATATGAATGCATGCAAATGACATGTGATGATTTTTCTAAACCCATAAAGATAACTAAAACAGTACTGAACAATAAACTAAACATTTATACATCAAATAAACTTTATTTGGATTTTAAAACATTTTCCAATTAATTTTTATACACAAAATAAGCCTACAAATGTCTCTGCAAAAACAACTAATTTTACACAAGAAATTCATTAAACAAAGTACATGGTTGGATAGACTGATTCCATTGATATAAAATTTGCAAAATTTGGACGTGTGGATCAAAAGTTATGAATTTTGCAAGTTTGAACATCTAATAGGAATGATTCTGTTTTTAAATGAAACTACAAGCCACGCGTCATGTTCTGATTCGCTGATATCGATTCACACGGATCAATCGATGAGGGCCGTTGGATTTAAGTGACTGCGCATGGCCCATATCTAATCGTACCGCTTTTAAGTCATCTATCATATGCGTTGGATCTAGATCTAACGGCCCAAAACTAATAGACCAAAAACGAGCGGCGCTGCGACTGTGGCTGGCGGCGGCGCGCTCGGGCGGTGATGCTGCCGGCGATACAGGAAGCGAGGAAGGTAGTGGAGCAGCTCACCGAGTTTGCGTGATGTCGCTGATGCTCGAGGTGGTCTTTGCAGGGAGAGGGGCGCACGAGGTTGGCGTAGATTGCTCGTCGGAGTTCCTTCTGGCGATGGGCGCTTCTGTTCGTCGTTGTTGGCAAGGGTACAGATCATGCCAAGGCAAGAGAAGTAGTGTGTCAGATGCTCAAGACGATGCTGGTCACGCGAGTGTCAACGAGGGGGAGATGGGCGGTCGGAAATTACTACGGGAGGTCGTCAGAGTTGAAGCCAAAGACGGTGGCGCTCAGTCGATTACGTTGCCGACGCTCTGGGGCACGCGCGGGCGAGCTAGTGTTACTGGGAGGTGCGCAAGGTGAAGTGGAGTGTGATCGTGTGAACCAGGAGCAGAGGGGTGGTCGGGGTTGTCCGGAATCGGCACTGCAGTTCATCGGAGCAGAGAGGTTGCGGCGAGGAATTCTCGCAGCCTGGGGGCGCCGGAAATCAAGCGCAATCAATCGGATTTGATTCGGGGAGGAAACGGCAAAGAGGAGCAGGTCCTCCGGCGCGGGATTGAAGACGAGTTGACGTGGCAGTGGGTCCGGGGCGTCAGCGAGTGGGTGTGCGCGGGCAGAGTGAGAAACAGAGAGGAGAGGGGGAGGTTCCCGGGTGGGCTCGTGGGCTGTTTTCGGTGCTGGGCCTGTATGGTGGCGCCGGCCTTTTCTTTATTCCTTTCCCTTTTTCTTTTTCTAAATGATTTTCTAGGAATCTTTTTCTAATGATTTCAAATGAGTTTTGAATTCAAATCCTTTCTGGATTTTTGTAAAGTGGAACATGTATATATTTGGGTATAAAACATTGATGTTTCATTCAAATTACTTTCCCCCTTGAATTTAAGAGAAAAACATGCCTTAGTTATATATTCCTTAATGGGCATATGAATGGTTTGAATTTATATTTTGTTTTGAAATTTTTTGACCAAACTTTGGAAACAACAAACAAAACTCATAACCAAACCTTTTCTGCTTAAATTAAGTGTTCTCATAGCAGAGAGTGAAAAGTAAATCATTGCCTTTCCTACATAGAATAATATGCATCAGATTTACTTCTGTTTTGAAATCTTAATTGAAAAATGATCCAAATGTTTATGAATGCATGCATGATATGCAAACTTTATAAATCATGATTTTTGGGATGTTACACTACTATGGCTGGTCTAGGAAATACTGGAACGACTAGTGAAGACACTGTTACACCTGTTAGCTCACCTGAGTCTAGAGAGAGTTATGATATTAATGATGGCTACATTGAGTTTACTGATGAATTTGTTGAAGAGTGCCGAAACACACATTGTACTAGTGCTATTAAGAGTCTCCTTGCTAGGCATACCATTATTCCTAAATTGTCCTCTGATCCTAAGTTTGCTACCTCACCCATAGATATTAAAGATAAACATTACGATTTCTCTCTTGATTTATCCTATTTGTACATTGTTGAGAAAGAACCTTTTTGTGGGACTGAAAATGAGAGTGTAGTGGCTCATATGAATGATCTTTCTACTATGGGTGCTTTATTCTCTGATGATTTTAAGATGCGCAAGTACTTTGTTACTAAGATCTTCCCTTTTTCACTAAAAGGAGAAGCTAGGGATTGGTTTAATAGATTACCTCCTGGTTCCATTGATAGCCCTGATTGTTTGATTGCTTCTTTCTTCCAAAAATATTTTCCTCCTAGTGCTAGACATGCTGCTTTGCAAAGAATTTTTTATTTTAAACAGGGAGAAGAAGAGAAATTACCTGAGTCATGGACAAGGTTTTGTGCCTTGATTCATGAACATCCTGGATGTCCATTACCTAAAAATGAGCTTCTTGATATTTATTATAATGGACTAACTGATGATTCTAGGACATACCTAGATAGTTTTGCTGATTGTGTTTTTAGTAAAATAACTCCTGCAGATGCTGAAGAATTAATGGCTAAGATAAGCAAGAATTATGATGATTGGACTTCAGCTGAGCTAAATACACCTGAGACTATTACTCCTGAACCAGTTATGCCTGAACCAGGTCCAATACCAACACCAAAGAAGAGGGGAGTTATTGCATTAAATGATGAAGTGATGAAAGAAGCTAAGAAATGTCTAAAGGAGAAAGGTATTAGAGTTGAAGAAGTGAAGAATATACCTCCTATAGAAGAACTATGCAAGCCAATTCCCCACTCATCCACTACTGAGGTACACTCTCTCCAACACTTTGATGAAGGTGATATTCCTTATGGTAATCCTCCTCATCAATGTTTAGAGGAACTTGACATTTTTATTGTTAAGCAAGGTAATTTTAATAAACAAGTTCAGAATCATTTATTGTAAAACTCTAGAGCTATTAAAGAGTTGAAAGATATTGTGGAAAGAACTTCTAATGATATTAAAATGCTTTGTAAACACTTTCAAATGGTTCAAACCCAACTTGATCAACTTGCTAAGGTACAAAAGGATATGTTAGTTAATTCCTTAGGAGATAAACATGCTTATGGAATTTGAACTAGGAGTGGTATAGCTACTCAAGATCCTTTATATCCTGAAAGACACCCTAAAAGACTTGAGTAGGATTCTCAACAAGGTGAAAGTAGTGGTAGTCCTCGTAAGAGAAATAAAAAGAAACACAAAGTAGTTGAGGAACCACTTGAACCTGCTGTAGATCCTAATAGTATATCTGTCTGTGATGCTGAAACTAAAAGTGGTGATAAAAATGATGCTCCTGATAAGGAGGAAGTTGAGGAAGAGCCTGAGAAGCACACTAAGAACACCAGATACACTAAGGAAGATTATATTGCAAAGAAACATTGTAGTGAGAGAGAACCTTGGGTGTAGAAACCTATGCCTTTTCCAGGTAAGACACACAAGTCAAAGGAGGAACAATACTACGACAAGTTTTGTGAGTGGATGAAGCCTTTATTTTTGTAAATTCCTTTGACTGATGCTATTAAGTTGCCTCCTTATTCAAAGTATATGAAGGATATTGTCTCGAATAAAAGGAAGATTCCTAATGAGGAAATTTCTACTTTGCTTGCTAATTATTCCTTCAATGGTAAGGTTTCAAAGAAACTTGGTGATCCAGGTATACCAACTATTCCTTTCTCTATTAAGAATAATTATGTTAGAACTGCTTTATGTGATTTGGGAGCTGGAGTTAGTGTTATGCCTTTTTCTCTCTACAAGAGACTCCAGCTAGAAAAGTTGATACCAACTGATATATCTTTGCAAATGGCTGATAAGTCAACTACTATTCCTATTGGTATATGTGAGGATGTTACTGTTCAAGTGGCTCATAATTGCTTGGTTTTAACTGATTTTGTTGTGCTTGAAATACGTGAAGATGATAATATGTCTATTATTCTTGGGAGACCTTTTCTTAATACTGTAGGTGTTGTCATCAATTGTAATCAAGGAAAAATAACATTCAATTTTAATGACAAATATCATACTATCTATTTCCCCAAGAAGGTTGCTAAAAGCTATTGCCTGAATTCCATTGAAATACTGAGAGCATCAAGGTTGGAAAAATACATTGTCCCATTCCACAGGAAAATTTTGGAACTATTATGATTGGGACCATTGCTATCAAGTATGAGGTAACATAATCACCTTGTAGAATGCAAAGTTTTGTTTCATATAAGATTTTTTTGGTAACAAGACTTGATCAACCTTGTTAACAAAAGGATTTTAATGAACAAAATAATGTTTTCCCTGTGGTTATACTTGCTTTATTTTACTTTTCTCCTTCCTAGTCTTTGCCTTTTATTTTGCTAGCTTTTGTTTTGTTAGTTGTTTGCTTGTTAGAGTGTCTTAGAACTTCTGTAGTCTTGGGTTTTGTTTGCTTTTGCTTCTTCTAAAAAAACTGTTTTTGCGAGAAAATCAATTTTCATACCCTGAAAATTGGCCAAAAATAAAGTTCCCAGAAAAATCCCAGAAAATTCAAAATAATTTTTTCCTCAAAAAAAGGGGCAGAGGGACATCTGGAGTGACCCAGGGGGGCACCCGAGGCCACCAGACCCCTGGTGGGCGCGGGCACACCCTAGGTGGCGCCTGGGTGGGGTGTGGCCCACCTGGGCCCCTCCAAGGTGCCTCCTCCCAGCCATCTTCTTTTTCTCTCCCGAAAACATCGGAAAACTTTCTCAAGCTCGAGTTCCTTCTATTCTTGCTCGCAATTTTTGATCTCCTTGCTCAACCCATCTTTGTTCCTGATTTTTGGAGGGGTTGCTCCTTGGTATGTGCCTCCTCTACTTGTCCAATTAGATTTCTGATTGATAGATTGTATCTTAAGTATTTTGCTGCTATAGGTGACAGGTTATGTGAACTTGCATGCTTGTTCTATGCTTAGAGATTACATTTTGATGCATGTGTAGCCCTCTAGCAAGTTCCTATAGTAGTTTCTCATCATTTATCAACTTGGAAATTACTTGGTTTGATGTTTGTCTAAAAATTTCAGAAAAAAGAGGTCATGGACAACCACACATTTGGTGAAATATTTGAGACTGATGCACCTGAAGGGAATATGCCCGAGAGGCAATAATAAAGTGGTTATTATCGTATTCCTTATTTATGATAAATGTTTATTTTGCATGCTATAATTGTATTAATATGGAAATGTTAATACATGTGTGTTTTATAAACAAAAAGGAAGTTCCTAGTTATGCCTCTCTTATAAACTAGCTCGTTGATTAACAAGATGATCAAGGTTTCCTGATCATGGACATTGGATGTTGTTAATAACGAGGTCACAACATTAGTGTAATGGTGTGGTGAACATTCATCCGAAGTATAGCATTACGATCAAAGTCATTGAGTTTATATTGCTATAACAACTTATGAAGTGATCCTAATCCTTAGACCATGAGATCATGTCAATCACTAACACCGGAAGAGTTTCTTGATAACATAAAATGTCACACCGTAACAGGGTGATTATAAAGATGGGTTCAAAACTACTAAAGTGTTATGTTGAGGCCCATGGATCGAGAGTGGAATTTGTTCATCCCGATAACAGATAGATATGCTCTGGGCCCTCTCGGTGATATCACATTGATTAGCTTGCAAGCAAGTGATTTGATCACTAGAATGTTATATCACGGGAACGAGAAAAGAATGCATGTCAGTAACGAGATCAAACTAGGTATGGAGATACCGATGATCGAATATTGGACATGTAATATATCGTGAAACAAAAGGATTAAGATACTAGCGTAAAAGGTTCTCGCGATCACAAGAAAGTCATCGCTGAATGTGTGGGCGTCAGTATGGGTCTCTAGATCCCGCTTCTGATTATTGATCCGAGAGGAGTCTCGATCATGTCCGCATTATTCACGAACCATAGGGTGACACACTTAACAGACACCGACATCCATTTGGAGAAAAAGTTTCATGCCGAAAAGAATAAGAACCGTAGGAATTTATTTCACTAGATACCGAAACTGGTTTTCGGGTGAAATTGCAAAAAGTGTTTTTGCATGTGAAATGAAATACTAGCAAGGGGTTATATGTGAATGTTTTTCATTAACGTAATTGACAAAATTCTGAATAAATAAAAGGAGTTTTATTTAATGAGAGTTTGCATTAAATTTGGTGGAAATTTAATGGGAATTTGAGTGGGTTTTTGAGTGGAGGAAATTGAAAGCCATTTGAGTGAGTGGAGTGTCCACCCACATGAATGAGGAAGAGGTGGGTGCAGCCCCATGGCTGGGCGCCATGCTCCTTGGGTGCCCCCTCTCTCCTATAAAAGGCCCCCCTCTCATCCTCTCAAAGCACACCTCCTCGTGAAGGATCTCCCTCCCCCTCTAGTATTTATCCCCATGGTCTCGGACTAGCGAGATACATGTTCCCCATGGCTATTTGGCAAGAAAGAGTTGTGATTCCGCTGCATCGCTAGAGTGAGGAGGCGGAGGTTGCTCGGTTCCTCGAACGTGTGTGCGAGCACGGATGCGTTGCTATTTTGTGGCGCTAGGACTTTCTCTCGATCTTGAGATCGGCAAGAGATCGTCTACATCAACCACGAGTTTGGACTCGTTAAGCTTTGTTGGTCTTCAAGGGTATGTTCTCTATGGATATATATCCGCTGGTTGATTGTATCTAGTAGATAGATCTTGGTACATAGTTGTTCCCATCGTAGGAAATTTTTTGTTTTCTATGCTGCGAACCCTATAGTGGTATCAGAGCCGGATCTATGCGTAGATGCTTTATACGGGTAGTACACATATGAGTATGTGGGCAATGATGATCATTTTACTACTTCTTGGTTGTACTTTGGATATTGGTGGCATAGTGGGATGAAGCAGCTCGGACAAACTTTACATGTCCTCGCACATGAGACCTGTTCCACGCTTGACATGCAACTAGTTTTGCATAAGTGGATAGCGGGTGTCTGTCTCTCCTACTATAGTCAATATCTAATTTGCAATGAGTTTTCAACAATTTGGTTATCCTCGTTGTGGTTCATGTTCGTAGGTAAGAACGGTTCTAACTTCGAAAGCCCTAAGCCGCGTAAAACTTGCAATGGATAAATTAGAGGCCTCTAGTTTAGATTGTTGCTGGGCTAGTGTTATGATATGGTGATGTTGTAAGTAGAAGTATGAGATGATACTCTTACAACACACATAATGTGTAGGTTCCATAGACCTTGGACTTACACATAGAGGCATGATCGAGATCATACCACGATGCACATGATGGAGATCATATGCGGGAACCATATCATTTCACTTACAAACATGTGATGTTTGATTGCATCTTATATTGCTTGTTTAGCATTTTATTAGCATAATAATATGATCCCTCATTTAGATATCAAGATAAAAATGTGTTCTTCCTTAAGTATGCACTGACAATGTTTCGTCGCTTCAAGACATCACGTGATGATCGGGTGTACTTGAATCCACGAGCATATCTCGGGTGTAAGACAGTTACACATGCGAATACTAAGGTTCTTACTTGGCGATCCTAGCATGTACACACATGGCCTCGGAACAAGGACCGAAAGGTTAAGCATGATTCATATGTTTTGATATGATCACCATATGGATGCTCGCCTTTGAAGCTACACCGACTCACGTGATGATCGGACTTAGTGTAGTGGATTTGGTTCATGTAATCACCAAAAAGGCACGAGGGATGTCGTTTTTGAGTGGGAGTTCATTTCTAATTTGGATTAGTAGAACTCAATTTGTCATAAATTAAATTAAATTGAATTTTCATAAATTGTTGTAGTAATTGGCATTCGTTCACCACCTTATGCTTAGTTATAATTAAGATAATAGAACTATAGAATTCTGGATATTTACTTTAAGAACTGGTATCATATTGTGTTGCGTGTCAATCTAAAGTTTAAAGTCCTATTGCAAACTTTCAGCAAACTCTGTTTACTCCGTGAATTTGAATAATTAGTATTAAATCGAGAGTAACAATTTCAGTGTTAGTATCTTAAGTATCATGTTTGCCTCCATGATTCTTGATTGTTTTAATATCAAGTTTATATAGGAGCTGAAAGAATTGTTTCAGAAACCATCATGTGTGAAAGATATAACGATATCTGAAACAATGTTTTGGTTGCAATATGATATAGTATAATGTATGTTCTCATATTGGATGAGAATTTACAAAGGTTGGAGATGCTAGACATCCTAATCATCCAAAAGGGTTTTTGGAAAGTAACGTTATACTCATGATTTGCCTTTATAAGCTACAATAGCTTGATCATGAAATTCGTCATGATAAGGATGAATAGAAGATGTATGTAAAGTGTTTACTACACTAAAAGATTACTAAAGAATGGATTTTTGAAAGAATGCCGATCATTTTGATGATGGTAATCTACTTCAAAGTGAAAGTCCAAAGGTATTATAATTTGAATATACACGCTTTGGTCTATTTGTCATGTATATGGTGTCACTTTTGATGTTCGTAGATTCTTTTAAAAGGAAAAGGAATTGTTGAAAGAAAATCTATAAAATATATTTGGCAGAAAAGAAAAGATTGGAAATATCCAATTTAGGTATATGGATGATATACATGTTATGGTTGTATTCTTTGCTTGTTAGACAATATGGTTCTTGGGTATTGGATACCGAATTGGTTGATATGAAATTTCATACAGAACAACGCAATTTATGAACTACAATGGCCTAAGTAACTAGCAAGGGAATATGTGATGATGTTCATCGAAAACAAACAAACCGTTGTTTGTATTTCTCGTTGACATCAAAGCTTGACTTCAAGATTTGTTTTAATAATTCTTATTTAAATCAGGTATTATGAGAATAAAGGTTGTTCAAATAATTACCATATTCCATATAAGATGGATGATTTACAAATCAGTTAGATAAATCACACCATAAAGCTGATGCTAAAATGTCGCAAGACAAATGATCGGAAGATCACTTACGAAGTGACATCGCCATTTAAATTATATTGGAAAGAAGACATGAAGAAACTCCATTTTCATGGATTTTTTGAGTCTCTGATTTGATCAAATGACACTTGTGAGACTTTCCTCGGGATAATTAAAACTTCGTTCAAAGGCCAAAGAAGAACGATCGACTAAATTATTGGAATTTATACATATCGATGTATGTAGTCCATTATGTGTAGTCGTAAGTGATGGACTTCAATTTCATATGATTTCTACAGAAATTTGAGTGAATATTCACTTAATGAGAAAGAAGTATGAAATATTTGAAAACGTTTCAAAGACTTTCAAGATGAAGTGGAAAATCATTATAACAAGAAAATAAATGATTTTTATCATAAAGGGATTTATTTGAGTTACAAGTGTAACAAGAAAATAAATGAATTATGATTTTATCATAAAGGTATTTATTTGAGTTGCAAGTTTAGCAAAACACCTAGATTTAGATCTCCCGAAACACCATAGGAGTATGGTGTGTTTGAGATTTGTAATAAAACCTTGTTTGACATGGTTGGATCAAAGGTGTTATTTATAAAACTGCCATTATGTTTTAAAAGATTAAAAGCTTTAGTGACTACCGCTTTTACACTGAAAAGAGATCCATCTTGATCCGTTGAAATGACACCATGGAAGTTATGGTTTGGGGTAAAACCCAAATTGTCATTTCTTAAATTTTGGTATGATAAGCATAAGTAAGATGTTTACAACCAAAGTCGGATGAGCATGTCTTTGTAGGTTATTTCGAATAACCATTGGATATTCCTCCATAACACCAAGGACAAAAGGGTTTGTCGCTTGAAATGTGAAGTTTCTTGAAAAAGGATTTTTTCGCAAAAGTTAAGTGGGAGGACAATAGAACTTTGATAAGGTTAACGAACCTTAGCTAAATGTGCTGAGTTGCGCAGCGCCGGAAAATGTTCCGGATGCAGCCAGAATGCTCATGGCTCACGTGCCTCAAAGGTTGTGGTCACGGAGGTCTAAGTTCTTATTGAACCAAGTCGGTCGGATAAACAATCAAATACTAAGATTTTAGAGAAAGTCATTATTGTTTGACAATGATGAACCGACTACATGCAAAGAAGCGATGATGGGCCCTGACTCCGTCAAATGGCTTGAAGCCATAAAATCCGTGATAGTTCCATACGCGATAATTCATGTTTTGAACTTGGAAGACCCTCCGGAAAGGTGTAAAAACCTATCGGTCGTATTTGGATCTATAAAGAAACAGACATGGATGTTTCACATCTATGAAATAGTCGACATGTCGGTAAAGTTTTTACGACAATGTTCAAAGAGTTGACTATGACAAAGTTTGATCTTTCATAGCGATATTTAGTCTGGACGGATTAAAGTAGCAACCACTACATATAATTTGGTATATGGTAGATGAATAAACAAAACAAAATTCTTCTAATAGAATGGTTACCTAGGACGTGTACAAGACACGGTCCAAAGGGTTTTGTTAAATTCAAAGGATGCTAAAAGGGCATGCAAACTTCAATGGTTGAAGTAAGCATCGCGGAGTTAGAATCTTCACCGTGATGGAAAAGGAGTTTTCATCTGGAGACGATGAAGATGCTTGCATTTGCAAGAAATTAAGTGGGAGCACTGAGACATATTTCTATTAAATTATGTGGAGGACATCTTGTTGATTGGAAATGATGTATCTTTTATTGACAAAGGTTAAGAATTTCATTTCGATGAAAGACTTAGGCAAAACCCGAATATTTATCATGAATGTCTATAGCGGATAGACTGTGATGCTAATATGGTTGTGCCAAACATATATATATGAGATATTGAAGGAGTTCAATATAGAAACAACAAGAAGCGGTTCTTGTCGCATGGAAAGGAATTGAATCAAGATTCAAGTGTATCAACACTTGATAAGTGAAACAAGATTCATGTGCTTTGACATTTGATGAGTGAAATCACGAGAATGTTTTGATCAATCATACCATGATATGTACACATCCAGATATGTCCTATGCTCTAAGTTTTATGAGCATATACTAGAATGAATCATAAAATGATCATTGGACGACAGTAAGGATATTATTATGATCTTTTGGAAGAACTAAGAATATATTTGTGTAGAGGTGACAAACAATTACAAATAGTTCATTGTAAAGCATTACATTGATACTAGTTTTGTCACAAGAACAAATTAAGTTTATATCAATTTAAACTATGGGTGGCACAATGTAATGGAAAGGAGATTCCATGATGAATTTGGATGAATTCCAAAGTTAAGACATTGTGATGGAACTACAAAAAAAGGCTAAGTATATGACTTCTGTAGTAGCAGCAAAGAAGGGAATTTGTGTCAAGTAGTTTGTTATCAAACTAAGGTGTGGTTCGCATCGGGCTTACACTAAATATATATTGTACGAAAATAGTATCGACATGATTTAACCTCAAGGAACTAAAGGTCTCACCAAAATACCAAATTTATACAATGCCATCTCATTGGAGAATGAGTGATGCGTGAAGACGCAAAGACATGCAAATACACACGGACCTGAAAGTGTCAGATCCGTAGATTATGTTAACCACTTGCAGTTGCGTATATGGAACACCAGAAAGCCATAGGTGTTCTATACGCAAATTTTTCTAAACTAGATTATTGTCTCTAGTGCAAGTGGGAGACTGAAGGGAATATGCCCGAGAGGCAATAATAAAGTGGTTATTATCGTATTCCTTATTTATGATAAAGGTTTATTTTGCATGCTATAATTGTATTAATACGGAAACGTTAATACATGTGTGTTTAATAAACAAAAAGGAAGTTCCTAGTTATGCTTCTCTTATCAACTAGCTCGTTGATTAACAAGATGATCAAGGTTTCCTGATCATGGACATTGGATGTTGTTAATAACGAGGTCACAACATTAGTGTAATGGTGTGATGAACATTCATACAAAGTATAGCATTATGATCAAAGTCATTGAGTTTATATTGCTATAACAACTTATGAAGTGATCCTAATCCTTAGACCATGAGATCATGTCAATCACTAACACCGGAAGAGTTTCTTGATAACATCAAACGTCACACCGTAACTGGGTGATTATAAAGATGGGTTTAGAACTACAAAGTTTATGTTGAGGCCCATGGATAGAGAGTGGAATTTGTTCATCCCGATGACGGATAGATATACTCTGGGCCCTCTCGGTGATATCACATTGATTAGCTTGCAAGCAAGTGATTTGATCACTAGAATGTTATATCATGGGAATGAGAAAAGAGTGCATGTTAGTAACGAGATCAAACTAGGTATGGAGATACCGATGATCAAATCCCGGACATGTAATATATCGCGAAACAAAATGATTAAGATACTAGCGTAAAAGGTTCTCGCGATCACAAGAAAGTCATCGCTGAATGTGTGGGAGTCAGTATGGGTCTCCAGATCCCGCTTCTCATTATTGATCCAAGAGGAGTCTCGATCATGTCCGCATTATTCACGAACCATAGGGTGACACACTTAAGAGACACCGACATCCATTTGGAGCAAAAGTTTCATGCTAAAAAGAATAACAAGCGTAGGAATTTATTTTACTAGATACCAAAACTGGTTTTCGGGTGAACTTGCAAAAATTGTTTTTGCATGTGAAATGAAATAATAGCAAGGGGTTATATGTGAATGTTTTTCATTAAATTAATTGACAAAATTCTGAATAAATAAAAGGAGTTTTATTTAATGAGATTTTACATTAAATTTGGTGGAAATTTAATGGGAATTTGAGTGGGTTTTTGAGTGGAGGAAATTGAAAGCCATTTGAGTGAGTGGAGTGTCCACCCACATGAATGAGGAAGAGGTGGGGGAAGCCCCATGGCTGGCTGCCATGCCCCTTGGGTGCCCCCCTCTCTCCTATAAAAGGCCCCCTCTCATCCTCTCAAAGCACACATCCTTGTGAAGGATCTTTCTCCCCCTCTAGTATTTATCCACCATGGTCTCGGACTTGCGAGATACATGTTCCCGGTGCCTATTCGGCAAGAAGGAGTTGCGCTTCCGCTGCATCGCTGGAGCGAGGAGGCAGAGGTTGCTCGGTGCCTCGAACGTGTATGCGAGCACGGATGCGCTGTTGTTTTGGGGCGCTAGGACTTCCTCTCGATCTTGAGATCGGCAAGAGATCGTCTACATCAACCACGAGTTTGGACTCATTAAGCTTTGTCGGTATTCAAGGGTATGTTCTCTACGGATGTATATCCGCCCGTTGATTGTATCTAGTAGATAGATCTTGGTACATAGTTGTTCCCATCGTAGGAATTTTTGTTTCCTATGTTGCGAACCCTACAGCACCTAGAAGGGCAAGGCCTTCAAGATTATCCTCCTGAGCTAGGCCCTCATACAATGAGGATCTCATTACTCCACGATTCAGCGACGAGGGAGATGAGGGGGATGCTCACTCTTCCACCTTTCCTTGCCAGACCTTTTTGCAGGCTGCTGGGATTCTTGATGATATTCTAACCTTGGTTCGGAGGGTTGGACTAACAAGCTATATGCAGGATGAGAGCGTGCAATATGCTATGCTCACTAAAACATTTGTGGAGAGCTTCTCTTTTACTAACAGCATGTTCAAACCAGATGTGTCCTTCAAAATTTATGGCAGGTCATACACTATGACATTGAATAAATTTTGTGAGGCCCTTGGACTTGGTACAGATGGGTCGGCAAAGAAGATTCCTGCTTAACTGTAAGACCCCACCTTTATAAAGGTAAAGGTCCCTGTGATTGCAATGCTAGTCCCTGGATCAAATGCTAGAATCCACAGTTTAAGATGAAGTACACAGAAACAATTGTCATTATTACATCGTCATTACAGAGATAACATAGTCTTTTACAACTCCATAGCCATAGGCTAGTACAAGAGTTTAACTTAACAATATAAATAAAAGTCTTCATCTTCATGTGCCACAGGAAGCATGTTGAGTGTAGACTCATAACCCTAATCCTCATCAGAGTAACCTGCAACATCACAAGTTACAGCCACAGTGGGTCAATACATTGGAATAGTATTGGCAAGTGATACCTTAGTAGAATAATAGTTTCTATAGCTTCTACATGAATTTGGCTAAGTGTATCTTAGGCTTTCTTTGCTCAAAATAGATTTTACCTATCAGTTGAAAACACTAAGTTTTTGTTTGGCAAAAACTCCCAAGGAACCAACAATAGACATTGGTGAACCTTTACCCCTGTTCAACCACAAGTTTTTAACTTAGAAATTGGGATGAGGAGATTCTTGATTGCTTCCATGTCTTGATGGTCAAATTGTCCATTGCCGGGGCCACGGCTAAGTACTTATATTCTTCCTTCTCGAAAGGTGGTGCACTTTCCCCACAAGATTCGACATGCATCGAGACAAGACCTTTCAGAAGCCTTCCCTTAGACCAAAATGGACGCGCTCCAAACCTATCATCCCCTACCACCAACTGTCCATTTAGCTAAGTTATTACAACCTATATGATCCAGGCAGAGCCCATAATGCCATGTGGCTGCACTAGAAGCTTCTTAACATATGGCATCTCAAATCCCTTTGTTCCTGGGTGGCTTTCCACAAGTGTGATACACAAGTTAGACCATAGATATGGGCCTTGTGTAACCACTCAACATAACCCAAACATACCATTCCACCCAGGTGTTTCATTCACTTAGTTGTTTTATTAAGCAAAACACAAGTCAAAGACTTAGCAATATTTTTCCATAGCATGTATATATTCGACCCTTGGTTGCTACTAGCTAGGCTAAGTAGGGAAATATCAAGCAACTTAACTTAGATAAAATTCTAAAAATTCTAAAACTACTAGGATTTCCCAAGCATAGCATACAGGTACTTAGCCAAAAATTATTATCCAAGCCCTATATAAAATATCACTAATGTATAGTCAAAATATTGGGACAAAAATATGAAGCACCACTTGCCTTGGTAGTTGGGGGAGTAACAACAATCCTCACAGTCACAATCACCACTAGCACCAAAATCTACACATAAAATGATAGCACCAAATTCATATTTCCAATAATCAAGCAAAAATATATGAATGCATGCAAATGCCATGTGATGATTTTCTAAACTAAACAAGACAAGTGAAACAGTACTGAACATTAAACTAAACATATATACACCAATTAAACTTAATTTGGCTTTTAAAACATTTTCCAAATAATTTTTATACACAAAATAGGCCCACAAATGTCTCTGCATAAAATTCTATGTTAGCAGACTCAAAATACAAAACTAAGCCTACAGATGTGTAGAATTTATTTTTGTGATTCCAATGATATATTTTGTATTTTTTGGATAAACAGAACAAAATTTATTGAATTTACAAGTTTAAATAACTAATAGATGAAATTCCAGATTTTAAATTTAAAACCCAGCCACGCGGCAGCCTCTGATTGGTGCGTACCATTTCGGGGGGATCACGCTTGCGAACCGTAGGATCTAAATGACGATGCACGGCCCAGATCTAATCGTACTGCTTCACCTAATAATGTAATCGTGGCCTTTGGATCCAGATCCAATGGATCAGATCTGATTGACCACAATCCAGCGACGCGAATGGCGCTGGCGGCGGCGACACCTCTGGCGGTGACTCGTCGGCAAGGTCAGAGGTGCAGGGGATGTGCTGGTGCTTACCGAGGTCGCGAGGACGTGGAGATGCTCAACATGGAGACTGTTGGGGTGGGGGCGCACAGACACGAACAGAATCGCTCGCCGAAGTTCGTCTCGTCATCGAGTGCTCCCAGTTGAAGACGAAGGAGACGACCTAGGCCACAAGGGAACAAGCAGCAAGCATTAACCGGTGTGCAAGAACCTGGCGAACATCAATGACAATTACACCAATTAAAACCTCGGCAGTGAAGGGGGAAGAAACGGTGGAGGGCCTGGTCGTGGGTGGGGTTTGGGGACGATGATGACAGGGCACGTGGGACCAACGCGTCAGTGAGGGAAGGGTGTGCGCGCGGGTGAGAAACAGAGAGGAGAGGGGAACCCGGGTGGGCTGGCTTTTGGGCCATTTCTGCTGTTGGGCTGGAATGGTGGCGCCGGCCCTTTTCTATTTCTTTTCTCCTTTTATATTTCTTATTTGATTTTCTAAAATCATTTACGAATGCTATTCAAATGAGTTTGAATTCAAACTTCCTCTGGATTTTGTTAAATAATTCCAAGCATATATTTGTGTATAAAACATTGTTGTTTGATCTCAAACACTTTGGTCCATTAAAAATAGAATTAAAACCATGCCTTAATTAAATATTTTTAATAGGCATATAAATGGTTTTAAATTTAGATTCTTGTTTTGAAATTTGGAACAAGCTTTGAAATCAACATTCAAACCTTTTCTAGTTGAAACAAGGTATTCTCATGATTTAAAATGGAAATGAAGCCTTTGCCTTTCTTACATAAAATAATAGGCAAACAATTGGCTTCTGTTTTGCAATCTTGTTTGAAATTAATTTAAAATGCATGAGGATGCATGAATGATGTGCAAACTTTATAAATCATGATTTTTGGGATGTTACAAATCTAACCCCCTTAAGGTGAATCTCGCCCTCAAGATTCAGATTAGCTAGCAAATAGGTGAGGGTGGTCTTTCTGAAGATTATCTTCTCTTTCCCAAGTTGCTTCCTCTTAGGAATGGTGGTTCTACTGAACTTTTCAAAACTTGATAGTCTTAGTCCGAGTAACTCTTTCTGCAGTCTCAAGAATCTTGATAGGCTTCTCCTCATAGGTGAGATCACTTTCCAATTGGACCTCTTCCAAAGGTATTGTATCCTTCAAAGAAGTCACTTCCATTTCTGGATGGCATTTCTTTAGCTGACTTACGTGAAACACATTGTGAACAGCAGACAATGATTCAGGCAATTCAATCTCATATGCTACTTTTCCTTTATGGCTCAGAATCTTGAATGGTCCAACATATCTTGGTGCCAATTTTCCTTTAACTCTAATTTTCCTTTAAAATAGGTAGTGGTTGTAACAAACCTGCTGGTTTCTGATGTTCCGCTTTCACTCTACTACATACATCACACAAAGCAATATGTTCGGCGATGTTCTTCTTGAGATTATTCCACCAAAATCTTTCCTTCACATCCATGTACATTTTGGTATTATCCGGATGAATGGAATACAGCGAGTTGTGCGCTTCTTGTAAAATCAGTTTCCGAAGCTTCAGATCTTGCGGAATGCAGATACGTTTTCCATACCATAAAGTACCCTATTCATCTTCATGGAATCCTTTGGCTTTCCCTTTGCTAATTTTTTCCTTAATCTCTTCAATTTACTTGTCCAACTTTTGGGCTTCCTTTATCTTGTACAACAATGTGGGTTGAACATCCAATGACATGAGATGTCCTTCAGGCACTATCTCCATTATGAGATCTTTGAATTGGGCACACAGATCTTCTGGCAATTCTCCCTTAGTAAGGCCATTCACATAAACCTTACGGCTTAATGCATCCGCTACAACATTTGCTTTACCGGGGTGGTATTGCAAACTCAAGTCATAGTCCTTGATGATTTCTAGCCATCTTCTTTGTCTCATGTTGATTTCTTTCTGAGTGAAGATATACTTCAAGCTTTTGTGATCTCTGAACACTTTACAACTCTTTCCCAAAAGATAATGTCTCCATGTTTTGAGTGCATGGACAACAGAGGCTAACTCTAAATCATGAGTAGGATAATACACTTCATGAGTTTTGAGTTGTCTCGAGGCATAAGCCACAACTTTCCCTTCTTGCATCAAAACTGCACCTAATCCCTAGTGAGATGCATCACAATATACTTGGAAATCCTTCTCCAATTCTGGTAGACATAAGACTGGTGCTGTCACTAGTTTCTTCTTCAACTCTTGGAAACTGAGTTCACATCCTTCAGTCCAATCAAATTTCTTGTCTTTCTTAAGTAACTCCGTCATTGGTTTATCTACCTTTGAGAAATTTTCAATGAATCTTCTATAGTATCCTGCCAAGCCAAGGAAACTACGCACTTCTTTCACTAACTTAGGAGATTCCCACTCAGTTACAGCTGACACTTTTGTGGGATCAACTGCTACTCCATCTCCTGACACAATATGTCCTAGAAATCCAACTTCATTCAGCTAGAATTCACACTTGCTGAATTTGGCATATAGCTTATGTTGAAGGGAATATGCCCGAGAGGCAATAATAAAGTGGTTATTATCGTATTCCTTGTTTATGATAAATGTTTATTTTGCATGCTATAATTGTATTAATATGGAAACGTTAATACATGTGTGTTTAATAAACAAAAAGGAAGTTCCTAGTTATGCCTCTCTTATAAACTAGCTCGTTGATTAACAAGATGATCAAAGTTTCCTGATCATGGACATTGGATGTTGTTAATAACGAGGTCACAATATTAGTGTAATGATGTGATGAACATTCATCCGAAGTATAGCATTACGATCAAAGTCATTGAGTTTATATTGCTATAACAACTTACGAAGTGATCCTAATCCTTAGACCATGAGATCATGTCAATCACTAACACCGGAAGAGTTTCTCGATGACATCAAACGTCACACCGTAACTGGGTGATTATAAAGATGGCTTCAGAACTACGAAAGTGTTATGTTGAGACCCATGGATCAAGAGTGGAATTTGTTCATCCCGATGATGGATAGATATACTCTGGGCCCTCTCGGTGATATCACATTGGTTAGCTTGCAAGCAAGTGATTTGATCACTAGAATGTTATATCACGGGAACAAGAAAAGAGTTCATGTCGGTAACGAGATCAAACTAGGTATGGAGATACCGATGATCGAATCTCGGACATGTAATATATCATGAAACAAAGGGATTAAGATACTAGCGTAAAAGGTTCACACAATCACAGAAGTCATCGTTGAATGTGTGGGAGTCAGTATGGATCTCCATGTCCCGCTACTGATTATTGATCGGAGAAGGGTCTCGATCATGTCAGCATTATTCGCGAACCGTAGGGTGACACACTTAAGGGATACCGACACCATTCGGAGCAAATGATATGCCAGAAAAAGAAAAGGAAAGCGCAGGAATTTATTTCACTAGACACCAAAACTGTTTCGGTTGAAATTGCTGAAACTGGTTTTGCATGTGAAATTGAAATGTTGTAAGGGGTTTTATGTGAATGTTTGTTAATTAAAGTAATTAACAAAATTCTGAATAAATAAATAAAATAGTTTTATTTAAATGAGAGCTTGCATTAAATTTGGTGGAAATTTAATGCATGTGAGTGGATTTTTAAGTGGAGGCTTTTTAATGGGAGTGGAGGCTTTTCATTTTGAGTGGGAGCTCCACCCACATGAATGTGGAAGAGGTGTGGGCAGCCCCATGGCTGGGCGACATGCCCCTTGGGTGCCCCCCCTCTCCCCTATAAAAGGCCCCCCTCTCCTCCTCTCAAAGCACACCTCCTCGCGAAGGATCTCTCTCCCCCTTTTAGAATTTCCCCATGGTCTCGGATCAGCGAGATACATGTTCCCGGTGGCTTTTTCTGGAAGGATTTGTTGCTTCCGCTGCTTCGCTAGAGCGAGGGCGCGGAGGTTGTTGGGGTACCCGTACGTGTGTGCGATCACGGATGCACCACTGCTTTGAGGTGCTGGACTTGATCGTGCTGGACCGGCTAGACCAGATGGACTTAATCACGATCTTGAGATCGGCAAGCGTTCGTCTACATCATCCATGAGTACAACCTCGTTAACGCTATTCGGTCTTCGAGGGTATGTATTCTATGGATGTATATCCACCCGTTGCTTGTATCTAGTAGATAGATCTTGGTACATAGATGTTCCCATCGTAGGAAATTTTTTGTTTTCTATGCTGCGAACCCTACAGTGGTATCAGAGCCGGATCTATGCGTAGATACTTTGCACGGGTAGTACACATATGAGTATGTGGGCGATGATGATCATTTTATTGCTTCTTAGTTGTACTTTGGATATTGGTGGCATAGTGGGATGAAGCGGCCCGGACAAACTTTACATGTCCTCGCACATGAGACCTGTTCCACGCTTGACATGCAACTAGTTTTGCATAAGTGGCTAGCGGGTGTCTGTCTCTCCTACTATAGTCAATATCTAATTTGCAACGAGTTGTCAACAATTTGGTTATCCTTGTTGTGGTTCATGTTCATAGGTAAGAACGGTTCTATCTTCGAAAGCCCTAAGCCACGTAAAATTTGCAATGGATAAATTAGAGGCGTCTAGTTTAGATTGTTGCTGGGCTAGTGTTATGATATGGTGATGTTGTAAGTAGAAGTATGAGATGATACTCTTTCAACACACATAACGTGTAAACTACATAGACCTTGGATTTACACATAAAGGTATGATAGTGATCATACCACGATGCACATGATAGAGATCATATGCGGGAACCATATCATTCCACTAATTAACATGTGATGTTTGATTGCATCTTATATTGCTTGTTTGGCGTTTTATTAGCATAATAAGATGATCCCTCATTTAGATATCAAGATAAAAATGTGTTCTTCCTTAAGTATGCACCGACAATGTTTCGTCGCTTCAAGGCATCACGTGATGATCGGGTGTACTTGAATCCACGAGCATATCTCGGGTGTAAGACAGTTACACACGCGAATACTAAGGTTCTTACTTGGCGAGCCTAGCATGTACAGACATGGCCTCGGAACACGGACCGAAAGGTTAAGCATGAGTCATATAGTAGATATGATGCCCATTTGATGCTCGCCTTTGAAGCTACACCGACTCACGTGATGATCGCACTTGGTGTAGTGGATTTGGTTCATGTAATCACCAAAAAGACACGAGGGATGTCGTTTTTGAGTGGGAGTTCATTTCTAATTTGGATTAGTAAAACTCAATTTATCATAAAATAAATCAAAGTGAATTTGCATAATTTGTTGTAGTCATTGGCATTCGTTCACCACCTTATGCATAGTTGTAATTGAGATAATAGAACTATAGAATTCTGGATATATACTTTACGAACTCGTATCGTATTGTGTTGAGTGTCAATCTAAAGTTTAAAGTACTATTGCAAACTTTTAGCAAAAAAAAATTCTATTTACTCTGTGAAATTTAATAATTGGTATTAAATCGAGAGTAACAATTCCAGTGTTAGTATCTTAAGTATCATGTTTGCCTCCATGATTCTTGATTATTTTAATATCAAGTTTATCTAGGAGCTGAAAGACTTGTTTCAGAAACCATCATGTGTGGCAGATATAACGATATCTGAAACAATGTTTTGGTTGCAATATGATAGAGTATAATATATGTTCTCATATTGGATGAGAATTTACAAAGGTTGGAGATGCTAGACATCCTAATCATCCAAAAGGGTTTTTGGAAAGTAACGTTATACTCATGATTTGTCTTTATAAGCTACAATAGCTTGATCATGAAATTCGTCATGATAAGGATGAATAGAAGATGTATGTAAAGTGTTTACTACACTAAAAGATTACTAAAGAATGGATTTTTGAAAGAATGCCGATCATTTTGATGATGGTAATCTACTTCAAAGTGAAAGTCCAAAGGTATTATAATTTGAATATACACGCTTTGGTCTATTTGTCATGTATATGGTGTCACTTTTGATGTTCGTAGATTCTTTTAAAAGGAAAAGGAATTGTTGAAAGAAAATCTATAAAATATATTTGGCAGAAAAGAAAATATTGGAAATATCCAATTTAGGTATATGTATGATATACATGTTATGGTTATATTCTTTGCTTGTTAAACAATGTGGTTCTTGGGTATTGGATACCGAATTGGTTGGTATGAAATTTCATACGGAACGACGCAATTCATAAACCACAATGGCCTAAATAACTAGCAAGAGAATATGTGATGATGTTCATCGAAAACAAACAAACCGTTGTTTGTATTTCTCGTTGACATCAAAGCTTGACTTCAAGATTTGTTTTAATAATTGTTATTTGAATCAGGTATTATGAGAACAAAGGTTGTTCAAATAATTATCGTATTACATATAAGATGGATGATTTACAAATCTAGTTGGAGAAATCACATCCATAAAACCTAATGCTAAAATGTCGCAAGACAAATGATTGAAAGATCACTTACGAAGTGACATCGCCGTTTAAATTATATTGGAATGAAAACATGAAGAATATCCATATTCATGGATTTTTGGAGTCTTTGATTTGATCAAGTGACGCTTGTGAGACTTTCCTCGGGATAATTAAAACTTCGTTCAAAGGCCAAAGAAGAACGAACGACTAAAATATTGGAATTTATGCATATCGACGTATGTAGTCCATTATGTGTAGTCGTAAGCGATGGGTTTCAACTTCATATGCTTTCTTCGGAAACTTGAGTGAATGTTCACTTAATGAGAAAGAAGTATGAAATATTTGAAAAACGTTTCAAAGACTTTCAAGATGAAGTGAAAATCATTGTAACAAGAAAATAAATGGTTTATGATTTTATCATAAGGGATTTATTTGAGTTACAAGTGTAACAAGAAAAATAAATGAATTATGATTTTATCATAAAAGGGATTTATTTGAGTTACAAGTTTAGCAAAACACCTAGATTTACATATCCCGAAACACCATAGGAATGTGGAGTGTTTGAGAATTGTAAGGAAACCTTGTTTGACATGGTTGGATCAAAGGTGTTATTTATAAAACTGCCATTATGTTTTAAAAGATTAAAGCTTTAGAGACTTCCGCTTTTACACTGAAAAGAGATCCATCTTGATCCGTTGAAATGACACCATATGAGTTATGGTTTGGGGTAAAACCCAAGTTGTCATTTCTTAAATTTTGGTATGCTAAACATTAGTAAGATGTTTACAACCGAAGTCGGATGAGCATGTCTTTGTAGGTTATTTCGAATATCAATTGGTTATTCCTCCATAACACCAAGGACAAAAGGGTTTGTCGCTTGAAATGTGAAGTTTCTTAAAAAAGGATTTTTTTGCAAAAGTTAAGTGGGAGGACAATAGAACTTTGATAAGGTTAATGAACCTTAGCTAAATGTGCTGAGTTGCGCAGCACCGGAAATCGTTCTGGAGGCTGCCATAATGCTCATAGCTTATGTGCCTCAAAGGTTGTGGTCACGGAGATCTAAGTTCCTATTGAACCAAGTAGGCCGGTTAAACAATCAAATTCTATGATTTGAGAGTAAATCATTATTGTTTGACAATGATGAACCGAATACATACAAAGAAAGCGATGATGGGCCCTGACTCCGTCAAATGGCTTGAAGCCATAAAATCCGTGATAAGTCCATACACGACAAATCAAGTTTTGAACTTGGAAGACCCTCCGGAAAGGTGTAAAAACCTATCGGTCGTATTTGGATCTATAAAGAAACAGACATGGATGTTTCAAATCTATGAAATAGTCGACATTTCGTAAAGTATTTTATGACAATGTAAAAGGAGTTGACTATGACAAGATTTGATCTTTCATAGCGATATTTAGTCTAGACGGATTAAAGTAGAAACCACTACATATAATTTGGTATATGGTAGATGAATAAACAAAACAAAGTTCTTCTAATAGAATGGTTACCTAGGACGTGTACATGACACGTTCCAAAGGGTTTTGTTAAATTCAAAGGATGCTAAAAGGGCATGCAAACTTCAATGGTTGAAGTAAGCATCGCAGAGTTGGAATCTTCACCGTGATGAAAAGGAGTTTTCATCCGGAGACGATGAAGATGCTTGCAGTTGCAAGAAATTAAATGGGAGCGTAGAGACACATTTCTAATACATTATGTGGATGACATCTTGTTGATTAGAAATGATGTATCTTTTATTGACAAAGGTTAAGAATTTCATTTCGATGAAAGACTTAGGCAAAACCCGAATATTTAGCATGAATGTCTATAATGGATAGACTGTGACGCTAATATGTTTATGCCAAACGTACATATATGAGATATTGAAGGAGTTCAATATAGAAACGACTAGAAACGGTTCTTGTCGCATGGAAAGAAATTGAATCAAGATTCAAGTGCATCAACACTTGATAAGTGAAAAAAGATTCAAGTTCTTTGACACTTGATGAGTGAAATCACGAGAATGTTTTGATCAATCATACCATAATATGTACACATCCAGATATGTCCTATGCTCTAAGTGTTATGAGCATATACCAGAATGAATCATAAAATGATCATTGGATGATAGTGAGGATATTCTTATGATCTTTTGGAAGAACTAAGAATATATTTGTGTAGAGGTGACAAACAATTACAAATAGTTCATTGTAAAGCGTTACATTGATACTAGTTTTGTCACAAGATACAAATTAAGTTTATCTCAATTTAAACTATGGGTGGCACAATGTAATGGAAAGGAGATTCCATGATGGATTTGGAAGATTTCCAAAGTTAAGACATTGTGACGAATACTACAACAAAAGGCTAAGTATATGACTGCTATAGTAGCAGCAAAGGAGGGAATTTCTGTCAAGTAGTTTGTTATCAAACTAAGGTGTGGTTCGCAACGGTCTAACACTAAAGATATATTGTGTGACAATTGTATCAACGTGTTTTAACCCCAAGGAACTAAAGGTCTCACCAAAAGACCAAATTTATACAATGCCATCTCATTGGAGAATGAGTGATGTGTGAAGACGCAAAGACATGCAAATACACACGGACCTGAAAGTGTCAGATTCGTAGATTATGTTAACCACTTGCAATTGCGTATTTGGAACACCAGAAAGCCATAGGTGTTCAATACACAAAGTTTTCAAACTAGATTATTATCTCTAGTGCAAGTGGGAGACTGAAGGGAATATGCCCGAGAGGCAATAATAAAGTGGTTATTATCGTATTCCTTGTTTATGATAAATGTTTATTTTGCATGCTATAATTGTATTAATACGGAAACGTTAATACATGTGTGTTTAATAAACAAAAAGGAAGTTCCTAGTTATGCCTCTCTTATAAACTAGCTCGTTGATTAACAAGATGATCAAAGTTTCCTGATCATGGACATTAGATGTTGTTAATAACGAGGTCACAATATTAGTGTAATGATGTGATGAACATTCATCCCAAGTATAGCATTATGATCAAAGTCATTGAGTTTATATTGCTATAACAACTTACGAAGTGATCCTAATCCTTAGACCATGAGATCATGTCAATCACTAACACCGGAAGAGTTTCTCGATGACATCAAACGTCACACCGTAACTGGGTGATTATAAAGATGGCTTCCGAACTACTAAAGTGTTATGTTGAGACCCATGGATCAAGAGTGGAATTTGTTCATCCCGATGACGTATATATATACTCTGGGCCCTCTCGGTGATATCACATTGGTTATCTTGCAAGCAAGTGATTTGATCACTAGAATGTTATATCACGGGAACGAGAAAAGAGTGCATGTCGATAACGAGATCAAACTAGGTATGGAGATACCGATGATCGAATCTCGTACATGTAATATATCGTGAAACAAAGGGATTAATATACTAGCGTAAAAGGTTCACACGATCACAGAAGTCATCGTTGAATGTGTGGGAGTCAGTATGGATCTCCAGGTCCCGCTACTGATTATTGATCGGAGAAGGGTCTCGATCATGTCAGCATTATTCGTGAACCGTAGGGTGACACACTTAAGGGATACCGACACCATTCGGAGCAAATGATATGCCAGAAAAAGAAAAGGAAAGCACAGGAATTTATTTCACTAGACACCGAAACTGTTTCGGTTGAAATTGCTGAAACTGGTTCTGCATGTGAAATTGAAATGTTGTAAGGGGTTTTATGTGAATGTTTGTTAATGAAAGTAATTAACAAAATTATGCATAAATAAATAAAAGAGTTTTATTTAAATGAGAGCTTGCATTAAATTTGGTGGAAATTTAATGCATGTGAGTGGATTTTTGAGTGGAGGCTTTTTAATGGGAGTGGAGGCTTTTCATTTTGAGTGGGAGCTCCACCCACATGAATGTGGAAGAGGTGGGGGCAGCCCCATGGCTGGGCGCCATGCCCCTTGGGTGCCCCCCTCTCCCCTATAAAAGGCCCCCCTCTCCTCCTCTCAAAGCACACATCCTCGCGAAGGATCTCTCTCCCCCTTTTCGAATTTCCCCATGGTCTCGGATCAGCGAGATACATGTTCCCGGTGGCTTTTTATGGAAGGATTTGTTGCTTCCGCTGCTTCGCTGGAGCGAGGGCGCGGAGGTTGTCGGGGTACCCATACGTGTGTGCGATCACGGATGCACCACTGCTTTGAGGTGTTGGATTTGATCGTGCTGGACCGGCTAGACCAGATGGACTTCATCACGATCTTGAGATCGGCAAGCGTTCGTCTACATCATCCACGAGTACAACCTCGTTAACGCTATTCGGTCTTCGAGGGTATGTATTCTATGGATGTATATCCAACCGTTGCTTGTATCTAGTAGATAGATCTTGGTACATAGATGTTCCCATCGTAGGAAACTTTTTGTTTCTATGCTGCGAACCCTACATATGTTCCCTAAGCTGTTCAAGTATCAATCGCAAATGTTCTGCATGCTCTTCATTGCTCTTGGAATAGATCAAAATGTCATCAATGAAAATGACAACGAACTTGTCAAGAAATTCCATGAACACCTTGTTCATCATATTCATGAAGTAGGCTGGTGCATTTGTCAAACCAAATGGCATCACGGTGTATTCATACAATCCATACCTAGTGGTGAAAGTAGTCTTAGGTATGTCTTGTTCCCTTATCTTTAGCTGAAAGTAGCCTGACCGGAGATCAATCTTTGATAACACACGGGCTCCTTCTAACTGATCAAACAAATCATTTATTCTAGGCAAAGGATATCTGTTCTTGATAGTTACCTCATTGACTGAACGGTAATCTATGCATAACCTTTGACTTCTATCCTTCTTTTCCACAAACAAGACTGGTGCTCCCCAAGATGAAGAACTTGGTTGAATAAATCCTTTCTGTAACTGTTCCCTAAGCTGTTTCTTGAGTTCTTTCAACTCATCAACTGACATCTTGTAGGGTCTCTTTGCTATTGGTCCTGATCCTGGCAGCAAGTCAATTAGAAACTCAACATCTCTATCTGGTGGCATTCCTGGTAATCCTCTGGAAACACATCCGGATATTCTCTCATAATTAGCACACTGTCTATGCTAACCCCCTTAAGAGAATTTAGCTTACTCCCTTTTGATTCAAAGTTAGACTTGAATCTAATCCTTTTCTTATCCAGGGTTGTGAGTGTGACAGTACGATTAGCACAATCTAGTACTCCTTCATACTTAGTCATCCCATACATTCCCAAAATTATATCCAATCCTTGGGAATCTAGGATTATCAGACTGACTGGAAACGTATGCTTTCCAAATTCTATTACTAGATCACGACATCCCAGACTTACTATCATATCTCCACCAGGAGAACTTACTTTTATAGGACACCCAATATTTTCAGTTGGAAATCCATTTTTATCAACAAATGCTCTTGATATGAATGAATGCGATGCGCCAGTATCGAAAAGAACAAGTGCTGGAATAGAATTGAGTTTGAACTTACCAGCCACAGCATCAGATTCTTCATAGATTTATTCCACATTGATGTGGTTCACTTGTCCTTTTTGGAAGGTATTGGGCTTGTTGGCACCTTCAACTTTCTTTTTTGGGCACTCATTAGCATAGTGCCCCATCTTCTTGCACTTGAAGCATTCAACCTGACTGAGATCTTTCTTTACAGGCTTACTTCCATTTCCACTTCCACCTCCACTTTGGTGGCTCTTTTGTCCACTCTTGTGGTTCTTATACTTGTCATTATCATAATTGCGGTGATGCTTGTTGTCATGATGACGGTTGTGGCTTTGCTGGTTGTTGTACTTTCCATGTTTGTGGGATCCAGAACTCCCACTATCATCATGATGAGAACGCTTGTGAGACGATCCCGAGCTGTGCTTATCAAAGCTATGCTTCCTCTTTCTGCTCTCAACCTGTTTCATCTTCTTTTCCAAGATGGTAGCCTTGTCACAAAGTGATTGGTAGGTTGGAACATAGGCAACAGACAGCTATCGGTTCAACTCATCATTCAGTCCTTCGAGGAATTTCTCCTTCCTCTTTGCGTCAGTATCAACTTCATCCGGTGCGTAACACGCCAGATTATTGAATTCCTCAATGTACTCTGCCACACTACGGTGACGCTGCTTCAGATTGAGGAACTCCTTCTTCTTCAAATTCATCACTCCAGATGAGATGTGAGATGTACGGAATCCATCCTCAAAGATAGCCCATGTCACATCCTCAAGAGGAGTGGTGATCTGGAAGTTATCCCACCATGTTGCTGCTGGCCCTTCAATCAGATGTGCTACGAACCTGACCTTTTCCTCGTTGGTACAGCCAACAGTCACTAAGTCCTTGTTCACTGAACGTAACCAGTCATTGGCTATCATTGGATCAGTGGTTCCCGAGAACTTTGCAGGCCTTAGTCTCAAAAATCTGGTGAGCATGTCAAATCCCAGAGGATTATTCTGATTGTTGTTATTCTTGTTGTTGTTATTCTGGTTCTGGTTCTGCATGAACTGCGTCATCATTTGCATCAGTTGAGCTTGTGTTGTCATCAACTACTGCATCACGGGGGTGACGTTGTTGTTGTTTTGGTTTGGGTTGGCACGTCGAGGAGGCATTTGTGGTTTTAATAAGGATAAGAATGAGATACCCATAGATGCTTAACATGCACAATACATCACATAGAACAATCATAATAACCAAGCATCAAAATAACATAAGGTTTGAACGACATAACAACAAGTTTTGAAAAATGCAAACACACCATAGCAAGCCATCCACATGTTGGATGGTCATTGTGACTCAATAATCAAAGTACGGTAGATGAAAGATAATCGAGTAGTCCACACTACTCCTCCGCATCAATCTCCACATCAACAAGGGTAAGACGTGCATTCTCCATGGCGGTCTTATACTCATCAACACTAGTGGTCAAGGCCTCAATATTGGCCCTAAGAGCCCTCTTCTGTGAGCGAAGCCTCTCGATCACTCCCTGCTGGTGCTCAAGATCGAAGTCCTTGGCCTCTAACTCTTCCTTCATCTCCTTGATCTTCTTGTTCCTATCTTGGACTCTTTTCTCCTGGCTCTTGAACTTCTTGTCCTGGCTTTCAAATTTGGCCTCCATCTCTTTGACGATCTCGTCTTGCTCCGCGAAGAGCTTGTCCTTCTCTCGTAGCTGAACCTGGAGCTCGTCATTGCTAAGCATGACGTTGGTACTATCAGTATCAAGGTGTCTAATAAGACCCTCTAGGTCCTGAAGCTACAGACGAATCGGCTCCATCGTCTCTCTAGTAGCACCATCGTACTCTATAGCCTCACCCTCCTCGTTGCGTCTCCGAAAGGGGTGAAAGTAGAGACCTCTAAGCTCGGTGGAGTGCCTCCCTACCAGGCGTCAAAGTAACTCCCGCATGACTACATCAGGGCCCTCTCCTTGTCATCATGCATCAGCTTGAAAGTGATAGCCTCCATGGGTGGCTCTGCCTAGCGTCCCGGCTGTGTGACTCTGAAACCCCATAGGTCCTTCCTCTCAAACTTGGTGAGTTGAAGTGTCGTGATGCTAGGAAGTGGAAGGTTGAGCTCAATGAGACGAGTACCAAAACGAGTTCCCTTGAACTCCTCGGCAGTGCTGATAACAACACTAGGCATCTATTTTTATAAGATAGAGAAAAGTTAGAACCAACACAAGTAGAGAAAATTCACAAGACAATATATCACAAGCATAACTCTTAGCAACACACACACAAGTCATGGCATACACAAATCCATTACAAACATCAAAGGTTTAACATAACTTAGACAAATTTTTGGAAGTAAAAACAATAAGTGTGGTGGTCCAACTAACGAAGTACGTTACAATTCTCACTCACTAGACAAAATAGCTATCAGGGCATCCTTAGTGGCCATCTGTCTATCTTGTTCACAAGACTCCCATATTAATTCTATGATGTCTCCCCTTAGTTGTTGGTTGGTAGTCTCTAATTCTTGGGTATGCTTATTTTCATCTCTATGGTTAATTTGAGTGTTGAGCATTCTGCACTTGAGTCTTTCACCAAGCTCCTTGATGGCATTCCAAGCTGCATTTCTTGCAGAGTCAAAGAATGTTGTGTGCATTTCAGAGTTGGTGACCATGCATAATCCTTACCCCTTGTGGTTGTCTTCCTTGTTTTTGTACAAGTGAAGTTGCATCGACCAATACTCTTCTCCTTCATCCATCACAGGGAATCCCTTGTACACAGCTGCACCATGTATCCCCATGGTAACCATAAGGTTCTTGAGTGCCTTGGGAAATTCAGTCTCACACTCTAAAGTCATGGTCATGAGTGGTCCCTTCCTCACGGCTTCGTTGTTGGAGTTCATCTACAAATAGAGATGAGAAAGAAGATTAGAAAAGTTTACGATAAGAAAAAGACAAGTGTAGAAATTTTTCCTTAGTGGTTTCTTAGTCTAATCCAACCTAGGGTCATAATCCTACAGGCAACATAGTGCTCTGATACCATCTGTAATACCCCACCTTTATAAAGGTAAAGGTCCCTGTGATTGCAATGCTAGTCCCTGAATCAAATGCTAGCATCCATAGTTTAAGATGAAGTACACAGAAACAAAGGTCATTATTACATCGTCATTCCAGAGATAATATAGTCTTTTACAACTCCATAGCCATAGGCTAGTACAAGATTTTAACTTAACAATATAAATAAAAGTCTTCATCTTCATGTGCCACGGGCAAGCATGTTGAGTGTAGACTCATAACCCTAATCATCATTAGAGTAACCTACAACATCACAAGTTACATCCACAGTGGGTCAATACATTGGAATAGTATTGGCAAGTGATACCTTAGTAGAATAATAGTTTCTAGCTTCTACATGAATTTGGCTAAGTGTAGCTTAGGCTTGCTTTGCTAAAAATAGGTTTTACCTATCAGTTGAAAACACTAAGTTCTTTTTCCGCAAAAACTCCCAAGGAACTCCCAAGGAACCTTTAACTTAGAAATTGGGATGAGGAGATTCTTTATAGCTTCCATGTCTTGATGCTCAAATTGTCGATTGCCGGGGACACGGCTAAGTACTTAGATGCTTCCTTCTCGAGAGGTGGTGCACTTTCGCCACAAGACTCGACATGCATCGAGACAAGACCTTTCAGAAGCCTTCCCTTAAACCAAAATGGACGCGCTCCAAACCTATCACCCCTACCATCAACTGTCCATTTGGCTAAGTTATTGCAACCTATATGATCCAGGCAGAGCCCATAATGCCATGTGGCTGCACTAGAAGCTTGTTAACATATGGCATCTCGAATCCCTTTGTTCCTGGGTGGCTTTCCACAAGTGTGATACACAAGGTAGATCATAGATATGGACCTTATGTAACCACTCAACATAACCCAAACATACCATTCCACCCAGGTGTTTCATTCACTTAGTTGTTTTATTAAGCAAAACACAAGTCAAAGACTTAGCAATATTTTTCCATATCATTTATATATTCCACCCTAGGTTGCTACTAGATAGGCTAAGCAGGGCAATAGCAAGTACCTTAACTTAGAGAAAATTCTAACAATTCTACAACTACTAGGATTTCCCAAGCATAGCATATAGATACCTAGCAAAAATTATTATGCGTGTCCTATACAAAATATCACTAATATATAGTCAAAATATTGGGAAAAAATATGAAGCACCACTTGCCTTGGTAGTTGGGGGAGTAACAACATTCCTCACAGTCAAAATCACCACTAGCACCAAAATCTACACATAAAATGATAGCACCAAATTCATATTTCAAATAATCAAGCAAAAATATATGAATGCATGCAAATGCCATGTGATGATTTTTATAAACTAAACAAGACAAGTGAAACAGTACTGAACATTAAAATAAACATATATACACCAATTAAACTTAATTTGGCTTTTAAAACATTTTCCAAATAATTTTGATACACAAAATAGTCCTACAAATGTCTCTGCATAAAATTCTATTTTAACAGAGGAAAAATACAAAACTAAGCCTACAGATGTGTAGAATTTATTTTTGTGATTTCAATGATATATTATTTGTATTTTTGGATAAACAGTACAAAAGTTATTGAATTTACAAGTTTAAATAATTAATAGTTGACATTCCAGATTTTAAATTTAAAACCCAGCCACGCGGCAGCCTCTGATTGGTGCGTACCGGTTCGGGGGGATCACGCTTGCGAACTATAGGATCTAAATGATGATGCACGGCCCATATCTAATCGTACCGCTTCACCTAATGATCTAATCGTGGCCTTTGGATCCAGATCCAATGGATCAGATCTGATTGACCACAATCTAGCGGCATGAATGGCGCTGGCCGCGGCGACGCCTCTGGCGGTGACACGCCAGCAAGGTCAGAGGTGCAGGGGGTGTGCTGGTGCTTACCGAGGTCGCGAGGACTGGAGATGCTCAACATGGAGACGGTTGGGGCGGGGGCGCACGGACGCGAACATAATCCTTCGCCGGAGTTCGTCTCGTCGTCGAGTGCTCCCAGTTGAAGACGAAGGAGATGACCTAGGCCACAAGGGAACAAGCGGAAAGCATTAACAGGTGCGCAAGAACCTAGCGAACACAATCGCATGAACCAGAGACAGGGGGTGCTCGGAACTCACCACGATTGCTCATCGGAGCTCGTCGGAACTGCGGCGGTGTGAAGCCAAATATGGGTAGCCTGGCGGCGCTCTGGAGGTGCTAGGTGGGGGAAAATGACACGAAGAGGGAGAGGTTTAAATAGCCAGAGCAGGGGCGGGAATTACGCACAAAATCAACGGCAATTACACAAATTAAAACCTCGGCAGTGAAGGGGGGAAGAAACGGTGGAGGGCCTGGTCGTGGGCGGGGTTTGGGGACGATGATGATAGGGCACGTGGGACCAACGCGTCAGTGAGGGAAGGGTGTGCGCGCGGGTGAGAAACAGAGAGGAGAGGGGAACCCGGGTGGGCTGGCTTTTGGGTCGTTTCTGCTGTTGGGCTGGAATGGTGGTGCCGACCCTTTTCTATTTCTTTTCTCCTTTTCTATTTCTTATTTGATTTTCTGAAATCATTTTCAAATGCTATTAAAATGAGTTTGAATTCAAACTTCCTCTGGATTTTGTAAAATAATTCCAAGCATATATTTGTGTATAAAACATTGCTGTTTGATCTCAAACACTTTGGTCCATTAAAAATAGAATTAAAACCATGCCTTAATTAAATATTTTTAATAGGCATTTAAATGGTTTTAAATTTAGATTCTTGTTTTGAAATTTTGAACAAGCTTTGAAATCAACAATCAAACCTTTTCTAGTTGAAACAAGGTATTCTCATGATTTAAAATAGAAATGAAGCCTTTGCCTTTCTTAGATAAAATAATAGGGAAACAATTGGCTTCTGTTTTGCAATCTTGTTTGAAATTAATTTAAAATGCATGAGGATGCATGAATGATGTGCAAACTTTATAGATCATGATTTTTGGGATGTTACATTAACCCGCTGATTTGTTGGAGCTCTACCGCGGGATAACCAATGATGATGACCGTAGAGCCGAACGGGGAAAGATAAGAAATATTCAACTCCCAGCCATCAGGTACTTTGCTTACTATCTTGCCACTAGTGTTCTTGGTAGGGATAACACTAGTGATATTTCCAACTATCATTTGGACTTCATAGCTGCTGCGCTCAACAATGAAACTAAGTACAATCTTAGTTCTCTCATTGCTCGTTGTTTAGCTACTAAGGGACCCATTTATGGGGGAATTATTGCTGCACGTGTTGTTGCTGCCTTGGACCTTGCTGTTGATCCATATGATACAGTTTTGGCTCCTCAGAGGCTTGATCTTGCTGCCATGAAGGCGCACCACTTTGTCACTACTGGCTCTACCCTTGAGAGTTTGGTATATAGAATGTTGTTTATTGACGGGGAAGAGAGAGAGAGATCCCTCTCCCCCAAACCACTTCGTTCAGTATTTCTCAGGGACCTTTATCACGCTCCAAGGAGGACATGGATGACAAGCTACGCATTCTTGGCTTCCATGGACACTATCAGGGGGACGCGTGTAAGATCCCACCTTTGTAAAGGTAAAGATCCCTATGATTGCAATCCTAGTCCCTGGATCAATTGCTAGCATCCACAGTTTAAGATGAAGTACACAGAAACAAAGGTCATTATTACATCATCATTCTAGAGATAACATAGTCTTTTACAACTCCATAGCCATAGGCTAGTACAAGAGTTTAACTTAACAATATAAAAATAGAAGTCTTCATCTTCATGTGCCACAGGCAAGCATGTTGAGTGTAGACTCATAACCCCGAATCATCATCAGAGTAACCTGCAACATCACAAGTTACAGCCACAGTGGTCAATACATTGGAATAGTATTGGCAAGTGATACCTTAGTAGAATATTAGCATCTAGTTACTACATGAATTTGGCTAAGTGTAGCTTAGGCTTGCTTTGCTCAAATGGGTTTTACCTATCAGTTGAAAACACTAAGTTTTTGTTTGGCAAAAACTTTCCCAAGGAACCACCAATAGAAATTGGTGAACCTACACCCTTGTTCAACCACAAGTTTTAACTTAGAAAATTGGGATGAGGAGATTCTTGATAGCTTCCATGTCTTGATGCTCAAGTTGTCCATTACCAGGACACGGCTAAGTACTTAGTTTGTTCCATCTGCAGAGGTGCTGCAATTTCCCCACAAGACTTGGTTTCACCAAGACATGACCTTTCAGATGCCTTCCCTTAGACCAGAATGGACGCGCTCCAAACCTATCATTCCCCTACCACCAACTGCCCATTTGGCTAAGTTATTGCAACCTATATGATCCAGGCAGAGCCCATAATGCCATGTGGCTGCACTAGAAGCTTATTAACATTTGGCATCTCAAATCCCTTTGTTCCTGGGTGGCATTCCACAAGTGAGATACACAAGGTAAACCATAGAAATGGGCCTTGTGTAACCACTCAACCAAAAACCACCAAGCAATTACCATTCCACCCAGGTGTGTCATTCACTTAGTTGTTTTATTAAGCAAAAACCATAAGTCAAAGACTTAGCAATATTTTTACATAGCATGTATATATTCCACCCTTGGTTTCTACTAGCTAGGCTAAGCATGGCAATAGCAAGTATCTTAACTTAGAGAAAATTCTAACAATTCTACAACTACTAGGATTTCCAAAGCATAGCATATAGATACTTAGAAAAATATTCATGCAAGCCCTATACAAAATATTTCTAATGCATAGTCAAAATATTGGGACAAAAATATGAAGCACCACTTGCCTTGGTAGTTGGGGGAGTAGCAACAATCTTCACAACCACAATCACTATTAGCACCAAAATCTACACATAAAATGATAGCACCAAATTCACATATCAAAAATATACAAGCAAAAATATATGAATGCATGCAAATGCCATGTGATGATTTTTATAAATAAAACAATACAAGTGGAAGAGTACTGTATCATAAACAAAACAATCATACACTAAATAAAATTAATTTGGCCCTTAGAACAGTTTCCATACAATTCTTATATACAAAATAAGCTTGTAAATGTCTCTACAAAAACAACCCATTTTACAGATGCAATTTATTAAACAAAGTGCATAATTGGAGAGAATTATTTCTCTTGATTCCAATGATATAAAATTTACAAAATTTGAACATGTGGATCAAAATTTATGAATTTTGCAAGTTTGAACAACTAATAGATCTAATTCCAGATTTTAAATCAAAACACAGTTCACGCGGCGCTTTCTGATTGGTCGATACTGCTTCGCACTAGATCACGCTCGCGTGCCGTTGGATTAAAACGTATCGCATGGCTCAGATCTAACTTACCCCTTCGTTTAAGTGATCTATTCCTACACGCCCGATCTAGATCTAACGGTCCACATCAAATAGACCAAAAGTCAGCGGCGCTGCGACGGTGGCTGGCGGCGACACGGTCAGACGGTGATGTCGCCGGCGTTATAGGAAGCGAGAAGGGCAGTGGGGTAGATCACCATCTTCGCGTGACGACGCTGGAGCTCAAGGTGGTCTTCGTTGGCGGAGGGGCGCTCGGAGTCATCAGGGATTGCTCGCCGAAGTTCGTGAAGGCTTCGGGCATGGCTGTTCGTCGATGTTGCCGAGGTTGGAGATCATGCCAGAGAGAAATAAGTAGCGCGTCAGATGCGGGAAGCGATGCTGGTCAAGCGAGTATCAAAGAGAGGGCAAGGCGCGCTCGGGACTAACCAGAACAGCTCGCCGGAGTTGAGTGTTTCGTCGGGCTCGCGCAATCGTCAATGTTGCCGATGTTCATGGTTGTCCTAGCACACAACAAAAGTGTTAAACGATGCGCAAGGATGCAGGGAACGCGCTAGCAAGACCAGGAGGCAAGGGGCGGGGAGTTCTCATCGGAATTCGCTGCCGGAGTTCGTTAGTACAATGGCAGAGTGAGCTCGACAGCCTGGTGGCTTTCTGTGGTTGTGGCTTGAGGGGAAATGAGAAGAAGGAGGAGGTTAAATATCCAGGGCGAGAGAGGAAATCACGCTGGCGTTTACTCGCAATCAAGCGCGGAATCAAAACAGAGAAACGACGCGGGCGAGCAATTCCTCCGGCGCGTGATTGACGACGATGCTGAGGTGGATGGTGGGGTTGGAGCGTCAGTGAATGGGTGCGCGTGGGTTGAGTGAGAGACAAATGGATAGGGGAAACCCCGGGTAGGCTGCTTTAGCTTCTGGGCCGAAAGGGTGGCGCCGGCCTGTTTTCTTTTCTTTTATCTTTTTCCATTTCTGATTTGATTTTCTGGTTTGAATTTAAATGCCCATTTCAAATCTGTTTCAATTGAATTTTTCTCCAAAATTTTGTATTGTGATTCTTATATCCTGGGGTGTGTAAAACACTTATTTACACTCAAATTCAAATTGGGTTTGAAAATGAAATTTAAACCATGCCCTAATTAAATGTTTGTAAATAGTATATGAATGGTTTCTAAGTCATAAATTTGTTTTGGAAAACGTTGACCAAACTTTATAAACATCACTCAAGTCCATGATCAAATCCTTACTGATTAAAATAAGCATTTTTCTTATCATAAAATAGCAATATGGCCTTTGCCTTGCTTACATAAAATAATAGATCACCAAGTTTCTGTTTTTGAAGAAATGATCCTAATTATGATTATGAATGCATGAATGATGTGCAAACTTTGAAATCATGATTTTTGGGATGTTACATATCTAACCCCCTTAAGATGAATCTCGCCCTCAAGATTCGGATTGGCTAGCAAATAGGTGAGGGTGGTCTTTCCGAAGGTCATCTTCTCTTTCCCATGTTGCTTCTTCTTCGGAATGATGGTTCCATTAAACTTTGCAGAATTTGATAGTCTTTGTCCGAGTAACTCTTTCTGCAGTCTCAAGAATCTTGATAGGTTTTTCCTCATAAGTGAGATCACTTTCCAATTGGACCTCCTCCAAAGGTATAGTATCCTTTAAAGAAGTCTCTTCCATCTCTGGGTGGCATTTCTTTAGCTGACTCACATGAAATACATTATGAACGACAGACAATGATTCTGGCAATTCAATCTCATAAGCTACTTCTCCTTTACGACTCAGAATCTTGAATGGTCCAACATATCTTGGGGCCAATTTTCCTTTGACTCCAAATCTCTTCAGTCCACGAAGTGGTGACACTCTAAGATAAGCTCTATCACCCACCTCATAGGTGACTTCTCTACGCTTAGGATCTGCGTAGCTCTTTTTGTAGGGGTTCGTAGCATGGAAAACAAAAAAATTCTATCGCATACAAACAAACAAGCCAAGATCTATCTACTAGATTGTAGCAATGAGTTGATAGAGGAACTCACCCTCGAAGATTCCAAAACGGTTAACGAGAGCAGATTCTCGTGGGTGATGTAGTCGTACACTTCCGATCTCAAGATCACGTAGACGATCCTTCCGGCGCTGCGTTCTGGTAGCGCTTCCGCAGTCGGTCACACGTTCGGTACTTGACGAAGACCTTCCTCTCCCTTGTTCCAGCAGGCAGCGGAGGTTGTAGCACTCTCCTCGTGACTCCGGCAGCACGACGGCGTGGTACCGGAAGTAGAGGGGAGATCTCGCAGGGCTTCGCCTTAAGCCGGAGCGAGTATGGTAGACTATGAGAGAGGCCTTGGCGATCTAGGGTTTAGAGGCACCAAGGGAGGAAGCTTGGCCGGCAGCTAGGGCTTGGGGAGAGCCCCAACTCGCCGAGTTGGAGGGGAAACCCTAGGCGGTGGCTGCACTTGGAGGTGGAGGTGCCAAAGCTAGGGTTTAAGGTGTGTTGAAGAGGGGCACCCCTGCCCCTTCTTTTATAGGTGGGAGGGAGGCGCCTAGGAGGAGGGAGTCCTCCTCCAACTCCTCCTCCTTGGCAGGCGGGTGGAGGGAGTGGGACTTCCTCCCCAAGTAGGTTTCCTACTCTCCCTCCACCAAGCAAACTTGCCGTTTGACTTTTCAAATTGGCGTTTGACTTTTCAAACTAGGATTTGATTAATCCCTTTATTTTGCTCAGCGATGACACCTAGTAAATGATTCAACCATTCCAACTTGTCATGACACATTCATGTACCCTTCCCCTCCGGAGTGCCGGACCTTCCGGAACCTTCTAGAACATTCCCGATGAAAACACCGGAATCATTCTCCAACCCCGAAACAGGAATTTCCTTATATGAATCTTATTCTCCGAACCATTTCGGATCTCCTCGTGATATCCCGGATCCCATCCGAGACTCCGAACAACATTCGGTCTCTTACTCATCATTCCATAACTACTCAACAACATCGAATCCTTAAGTGTGTCTCCCTACGGTTCGTGAATTATGCGGACATGACCGAGACACTTCTCCGATCAATAACCAATAGAGGAATCTGGAAATTCATATGGCTCCCACATATTTCTACGATTACTTTGCGATTGAATGAACCACTTACATACGATACCAATTTCCCTTTGTCTCACGATAGTTTACTTATCCGAGGTTTTGATCGTCGGTATCTCTGCATACCTAGTTCAACCTCATTACCGATAAGTACTCTTTTCTCGTTCCCATGATATGTGATCCCTTGTGAGCCAGTCACATGCTTGCAAGCTAATTGGATGACATTCCACCGAGAGGGCCCAGAGTATATCTATCCGTCATATGGATGGACAAATCCCACTCTTGATCCATGTGTTTCAACCCATACTTTCCGAACACTCAATGCCACCTTTATAGCCACCCAGTTACGGTGTGGTGTTTGATGTCATCAAAGCATCCTTCCGGTGATGGTGATAAGCATGATCTCATGGTCGAAAGAATTAGGTTACTATGTATCAGAAAGCTTATAGCAAATGAACTATTTAAATGACTTGATCTTTATGCTACGCTTAACTATAGGAGTATGTCCATCACATCATTCTCCTAATGATATGACCCTATTGTTTAATAACATCTCTATGTTCATGATCAGGAAACCATGATCATATATTAACCAACAAGCCAGTTTAACAAGAGGCTTTACTAGGGACTCTTTTATGTTTACAAATCACACAAGTATTAATGTTTCCGGTTAATACAATTATAGCATGGTATGTAAACATTTATCATAAGTATGAAGATATGATAATAACAACTTTATTATTGCCTCTTGGGCTTATCTCCAACAGTCTCCCACTTGCACTAGAGTCAATAATCTAGTTTCAAACCTTTGTGTATTCAACACCTATGGCTTTCTAGTGTCGTATGTACACGATTGCTAGTGGTCAACTGATCTCCGGATCTGACGCTTCCAGGTCCGTGTGTAATTGCATGTCTTTACGTCTCTACGCATCACTCATTCTCTAATGAGATGGCTTTGTATAATTTTGGTCCTTTGGTGAGACCTTTAGTTCTTTGGGGTTAAAACATGTTGATAATATTGTCATACAATATATCTTCATAGTATTATGCCGCTGTGAACTACACCTAGTTTGATAACAAACTACTTGACACAAATGCCCTCTTTAGCTGCTATTATAGCAGTCATATACTTAGCCTTTTGTTGTAGTATCTGTCACAATGTCTTAACTTTGGAACTCATCCAAATCCATTATGGAACTTACTTTCCATTATATTGTGCCACCCTTAGTTTAGATTGAGATAAACTTAATTTGTACTTTGTGACAAAACTAGTATCAATGTAATACTTTTACAATGAACTAACAATCTATTTTCCACTTCTACAAAATAATATACTCTTAGTTCTTCCAAAAGATCATAAGAATATCCTTACTATCGTCCAATGATCATCTTATGAATTATTCTGGTATATGCTCATAAAATTTAGAGCATAGGACATATCTGGATTTTTACATATAACAGTATGATTGATATAAATACTCTTTGTGATTTCATACATCAAGTATCAATCTATACTTGAATCTTTGTTTCACTTACCAAGTGTCAATACACTTGAATATATCATCAATATTGAACTCATTCAATCCTTTCTGTGCGACAAGAACCTTTCTTGCAGTTTCTATATTGAACTCATTCGATACATCATCTATGTACTTTCGGCACAACCATATTAGCGTCTATTGATGCCAAATATTTGGGTTTTGCCTAAGTCTTTCATCGAGATGAAATTCTTATCTTGTGTCAATAAAAGATACATAATTTCCAATCAACAATATGTCTTCTACATAATGTATTAGAAACATGTCTTAGCGCTCCCACTTAATTTCTTGCAAATGCAAGCATCTTCATCGTCTCCGACGAAATTAAACTCCTTTAACAGTTTCATCATAGTGAAGATTCCAACTCCGCGATGCGTACTTCAACCATTGAAGTTTGCATATGCTTTCAGCATCCTTTGAATTAACAAAACCCTATGGACCGCGTTATGCACATGTCCTAGGTAACAATTCTATTAGAAGAACTTGTTTTGTTTATTCTACTACCACATAACAAAATTATATGTAGTGGTTGCTACATTAATCCGTCTAGACTAAATATCGCTTTGAAAGATCAAATCTTGTCATGGTCAACCTTTGAACATTGTTGTGAACTCTTTCCCAACATGTCGACTATTTCAGAGATGTGAAACAACCATGTTTGTTTTATAGATCCAAACACAACTGTAAGGTATTACAGCTTTCTCGAGGGTCCTTCAAGTTCAAAACTTGATTTCTCGTGTATGGAACTATCACGGATTTTATGGCTTCAAGCCATTTTATGGAGTCAGGGCCCATCATCGCTTCTTTGCATGTAGTCTATTCATTATTTTCAAATAATTATTCAACCCTCAAATCTTGGTATTTGTATGTTTACCCGACCTACTTTCTTTCAATAGGAACTTAGATCTCCGTGACCACAACCTTTGAGGCACGTGAGCCATGAGCATTGTTGCTGCCTCCGGAACACTTTTCGGTGCTGCGCAACTTTGCACATATAGCTAAGGTCTTTTAACCTTATCAAAGTTCTATTGTCCTCCCACTTAACTTTTCACGGAAAGTTTCTTTCTCAAAGAAACTTGACATTCTAAGCGACAAACACTTTTGTCTCCAGTGTTATGGAGGAATAATTAACAGTTATTCGAAATAACATACAAAGACAGGTTCATCCGACTTTGGTTGCAAACATCTTTCTTATGCAAAGCATACCAATGTTTAAGAAAGGACAACTTGGGTTTTATCCCAAACCATAACTTAATATGGTGTCATTTCAACGGATTATGATGGAGCTCTTTTCAGTGGAAAAACGGTAGTATCTAAAGCTTTTAATATTTAAAATATAATGGCAGTTTTATGAATTACACCTTTGATCTTACCATGGCAAACAAGGTTTAATTACATATCTCGAACGCTCCATACTCTTATGGTGTTTCGGGAAATGCAAATACACGGAACGATTCCTTAAATCTTAGATATTATGCTAAACTTGTAACTTAAATATCTTCCTTTATGATCTTATCATAAACTATTTATATTCTTGTTACAATGATTTTGCACTTCATCTTGAAAGTCTTTGAACTTTTCAAATGTTTCATACTTCATCCTTATTAAGTAAATATTCATATATTCACTTAAATTTTCGGAGAAAGCATCTGAAGTTGAAAACCATCGCTCTTGACTACACATAATGGACTTTATACAACAATATGTACAAGTTCCAATAAGCTAGTCATTCGTTCCCTTTTGGCCTATGAACGAAGTTTTAATTATCTCTAGGAAAGTTTCACAAGCGTCATTTGATCAAAATCAAAAGACTCCAAAGTCCCATCCACATGGAGTTTCTTCATGTTTTCTTTCCAATATAATTCAAACGGCGATGTCACTTCCTAAGTGATCTTTCAATCAATTTGTCTTTCGACATTTTTAGCACTAGTTTTATGGATGTGATTTTTCCAACGAGATTTGTGAATCATCCATCTTTTATGGATTACGGCAATTATTGGAACAACCCTTTTGTTCTCATAATACCTGATAAAACAAATCTTGAAGGCAAGCTTTGATGTTTAACAAGCAGCACAATAACCCTTTATTTGTTCTCGATGAACATCATCACATATTATTTTGCTAGTTACTTAGGCCATTGTAGTTCATGAATTGTGTTGTTTCGTATGACGATTCACACCAACAAATTCAGTATCAAATACTTAAGAACCACATTGTTTAATAAGCAAAGAATATAGCCATAACATGTATATCATCTATATACTTAAGCTGAACAATTCTAGTCTTTTCTTTTCTGCCATATATTTATGAGATTTTCTTTCAGTATTTCCTTTTCTGTTTGAAAGAATCTATCAATATCAATAGGGAGCCACATACATGACATATAGTCCAAAGCGTGTATATTTAAATACCAATGTCTTTGGACTTGCACTTTGAAGTAGATCACCATCATCAAATGTTTGGTGTTCTTTCAGATTCCTTTCTTTAGTAATCTCTTGGCATAGTAAACATTTTGCCTACATCAAATATTCACCCTTCTTATGGAATTATTCATGATCAAGCTACTTTAGCTTATAACGGTGAATCGCGAGTATAATTTTGCTCTCCAAAACCTTTTGGAGGATTAGGACAACTAGTGTCTAGAACCTTTTGCAAATTCTCATCAAATATGAAAACATGACTTTTGCCATATTATACTCTATCATGTTGCAACCAAAACTTCGTTTCAGATATCACAATATCTTCCACACATCATGGTTTCTGAAACAACTCTTTCAAATCCTAGATAACCTTGATATTAAGACAATCCTTTGAATATCAAGAATCATGGAGATAAACATGATACTTATATACTAACACTGGAATTGTTACTCTTGATTTAATACCAACTATTAAACTTCATGGAGTAACCGGAACTTACTGAAAGTTTGCAATGGGACTTTTAAACTTTAGATTAACACTTCAAAAACAATATGACACCAGTTCGTAAAGTAACTAACCAGAATTCTATAGTTCTATCATCTCAATTAAAACTAAGCGCAAGGTGGTAAACGGATGCCAATGACTACAACAACTATGCAAATTCACTTTGATTTAATTTATGATAAATAGTGTTCAACTTTTAATCATATTGCTGTTGAACTCACACCCAAAACAATATCCCTCACATTGTTTTAGTGATCACACGAACCAAATCCACCACATCAAAACCGATCATCACAAGAGTTGATGTAGCTTCAATGGCGAACAATCAACATGTTCATCATATCTACTATATGACTCATGCTTTACCTTTCGGTGATCCGTGTTCCGAGACCATGTCTGTACATGCTAGGCTCGTCAAGATCAAACCTTAGCTTCTGCATGAGCAAATCTGGCTTGCTCACGTTGTATACACTCACAGAATCTAACACACCCGATCATCACGTGGTGCTTTGAAACAACGAGCTTTAGCAATGGTGCTTACTAAGGATGAACACTTTAAAACTTGAAATTTGTGTGCTTGAGGGATCATCTTATAATGCTACCATCGTGAACTAAGCAATACAAGATGCATAAAGGATTAAAATCACATGCAATTCATAATATGTGATATGATATGGCCTTTCTTCTTGTGCTTCCGATCTCCATCTTCAAGCACGAACATGATCTCCATCATCACCGGTGTGGCGTCAAGGTCAATGGCGCCGCTTCATGGTTGTCTTCCACCAGCATCAACTATTACAACTACTTTGAATAATACACACGAAGGACTTAATAGAAAACAACCATATGGCTCCTGCTAGTTGCCAACTTACAATAAGGAACATTGCATACATCATATATAATCACAATCATGGCCATATCACATCACAGCACACCCCTGCAAAACAAAGTTAGACGCCTCTAATTTTCTTTGCATGTTTTACGTGGCTTGGGGCTTTCAATAAGTGTCGTTCTAACTTACGAACAAGAACCACAACATTGATACTAGTATTGTCAGTCACCCGTTGTAAATTGAACCTTAACTATGTTGGGAGAAACAGGCACCCGCAAAGCCACTTATGCAATACAAGTTGCATGTAAAGCGTGGAGCAAGTCTCATGAACGATGTCATGTAAGGTTAGCCCGGGCCGCTTCATCCCACCATCCCGCAAGATGCAAAGTACACAAGAAGCAATTGACAACAAAAGCATCAACGCCCACAATGACCATTGTGTTCTACTCGTGCAACAGATCTACATATAGACACGGCTCTGATACCACTATAGGGGTTCGTAGCATGGAAAACAAAAAAATTCTATCCCATACAAACAAACAAGCCAAGATCTATCTACTAGATTGTAGCAACGAGTCGATATAGGAAATCACCCTCGAAGATTCCAAAGCGGTTAACGAGAGCAGATTCTCGTGGGTGATGTAGTCGTACACTTCCGATCTCAAGATCGCGTAGACGATCCTTCCAGCGCTGCGCTCCGGCAGCGCTTCCGCAGTCGGTCACACATTCGGTACTTGAAGAAGACCTTCCTCTCCCTTGTTCCAGCAGGCAGCAGAGGTTGTAGCACTCTCCTCGTGATTCCGGCAGCACGACGGCATGGTACCGGAAGTAGAGGGGAGATCTCGCAGGGCTTCGCCTTAAGCCGGAGCGAGTATGGTGGACTATGAGAGAGGCCTTGGCGATCTAGGGTTTAGAGGCACCAAGGGAGGAAGCTTGGCCGGCGTCTAGGGCTTGGGGATAGCCCCAACTCGCCGAGTTGGAGGGGAAACCCTAGGCGGCGGCTGCACTTGGAGGTGGAGGCGCCAAAGCTAGGGTTTGAGGTGTGTTGAAGAGGGGCACCCTTGCCCCTTCTTTTATAGGTGGGAGGGAGGCGCCTAGGAGGAGGGAGTCCTCCTCCAACTCCTCCTCCTTGGCCGGCGGGTGGAGGGAGTGGGACTTCCTCCCCAAGTAGGTTTCCTACTCTCCCTCCACCAAGCAAACTTGCCGTTTGACTTTTCCAATTGGCGTTTGACTTTCCAAACTAGGATTTGATTTATCCATTTATTTTGCTCAGCGATGACACCTAGTACATGATGCAACCATTCCAACTTGTCATGACACATTCATGTACCCTTCCCCTCCGGAGTGCCGGACCTTCCGGAACCTTCTAGAACATTCCCGATGAAAACACCAGAATCATTCTCCAACCCCGAAACAGGACTTTCCTTATATGATTCTTATTCTCCGGACCATTCCGGAACTCCTCGTGATATCCCGGATCCCATCCGAGACTCCGAACAACATTCGGTCTCTTACTCATCATTCCATAACTACTCAACAACATCGAATCCTTAAGTGCGTCTCCCTACGGTTCGTGAATTATGCGGACATGACCGAGACACTTCTCCGATCAATAACCAATAGAGGAATCTGGAAATTCATATGGCTCCCACATATTTCTACGATTACTTTGTGATCGAATGAACCACTTACATACGATACCAATTTCCCTTTGTCTCATGATAGTTTACTTATTTGAGGTTTTGATCATCGGTATCTCTGCATACCTAGTTCAACCTCGTAACCGATAAGTACTCTTTTCTCGTTCCCGTGATATGTGATCCCTTGTGAGCCAGTCACATGCTTGCAAGCTAATTGGATGGCATTCCACCGAGAGGGCCCAGAGTATATCTATCCGTCATATGGATGGACAAATCCCACTCTTGATCCATGTGTTTCAACCCATACTTTCTGAACACTCAATGCCACCTTTATAGCCACCCAGTTATGGTGTGGTGTTTGATGTCATCAAAGCATCCTTCCGGTGATGGTGATAAGCATGATATCATGGTCGAAGGAATTAGGTTACTATGTATCAGAAAGCTTATAGCAAATGAACTATTTAAATGACTTGATCTTTATGCTACGCTTAACTATAGGAGTATGTCCATCACATCATTCTCCTAATGATATGACCCTATTGTTTAATAACATCTCTATGTTCATGATCAGGAAACCATGATCATATATTAACCAACAAGCCAGTTTAACAAGAGGCTTTACTAGGGACTCTTTTATGTTTACAAATCACACAAGTATTAATGTTTCCGGTTAATACAATTATAGCATGGTATGTAAACATTTATCATAAGTATGAAGATATGATAATAACAACTTTATTATTGCCTCTTGGGCATATCTCCAACACTTTTCTCGGGACTATGCTATCTTCAATCTGTCCTTTACTAGCTTGACTTTCTCTTCAGCCTCTTTGATTAGTTCTGGTCCGAACAAATTTCTTTCTCCCACACCATTCCATAGCAATGGGGTAGTACACTTTCTCCCATAGAGAAATTCAAACGGTGCCATCTCAATACTGGATTGATAGCTGTTGTTGTAAGAGAATTCTGTGTAAGGCAGACTATCATCCCAACTAGCTCCATAGTCTAGGGCACATGCCCTCAACATATCCTCTAGAATCTGGTTGGTCCTTTCTGTCTGTCTGTCAGTTTGGGGATGAAAAGAAGTACTGAATTCCAATCTCGTTCCCAATGATTCATGCAGTTGCCTCCCTAAATGAGAAGTGAATTGAGTTCCCCTATCAGACACAATACTCTTGGGTACTCCATGCATACACACAATCCTATTCATATAGATCTTGGCCAACTTAGCACTTGTATAGGTTGTCTTCACGGGTATGAAATGAGCCACTTTAGTTAGGCGATCCACTACTACCCAAATAGAATCATATCCTGACCTGGTCCTTGGCAACCCGGTGATGAAATCCATGCCATAGTGGTTGTAACAATCCTGCTGGTTTCTGATGTTCCGCTTTCACTCTACTACATACATCACACAAAGCAATATGTTCGGCGATGTCCTTCTTGAGATTATTCCACCAAAATCTTTCCTTCATATCCATGTACATTTTGGTGTTACCTGGATGAATGGAATATGGTGAGTTGTGTTTTTCCTGTAAAATCAGTATCTGAAGCTCCGGATTTTGCGGAACGCAGATACATTTTCCATACCATAAAGTACCTTGCTCGTCTTCATGGAATCCTTTGGCTTTTCCTTTGCCAATCTTTTCCTTAATCTCTTTAATTTCTTTGTCCGTATTTTTGGCTTCCTTGATTTGGTCCAACAAGATGGGTTGAACATCCAATGACATGAGATGTCCCTCAGGCACAATCTCCAATCTGAGGTCTCTAAATTGGGCACACAGATCATCTGGCAACTCTCCTTTAGTAAGGCCATTCACAAACACCTTATGGCTTAGTGCATCTGCTACAACATTTGCTTTACCAGGGTGGTATCGCAAACTCAAGTAATAGTCCTTGATGAGTTCTAGCCATCTTCTTTGTCTCATGTTGATTTCCTTCTAAGTGAAGATATACTTCAAATTTTTGTGATCTATGAACACTTCACATCGCTTTCCCAAAAGATAATGTCTCCATGTTTTGAGTGCATGGACAACTGAGGCTAACTTCAAATCATGAGTAGGATAATTCACCTCATGAGTTTTGAGTTATCTTGAGGCATAAGCCACAACTTTCCCTTCTTGCATCAGAACTGCACCTAATCCATGATGAGATGCATCACAATACACTTGGAAATCCTTCTCCAAATCTGGCAGACATAGGACTGGTGCTGTCACTAGTCTCTTCTTCAATTCTTGAAAGCTGAGCTCACATCCTTCAGTCCAAGCAAATTTCTTGTCTTTCTTTAGAAACTCCGTCAATGGCTTAGCTACCTTGGAGAAATTCTCAATGAATCTTCTATAGTATCCTGCCAAGCCAAGAAAACTACGAACTTATTTCACTGACTTAGGATATTCCCATTCAGTTACAGCTGACACTTTTGTGGGATCAACTGCTACACCATATCCTGACAAGTGTCCAATAAATCCAACTTCATTCAACCAGAATTCACACTTGCTGAATTTGGCATACAGCTTATGCTCTCTAAGCTTCTCGAGTATCAAACGCAAATGTCCTTCATGCTCTTCTTTACTCTTTGTGTAGATCAAAATTTCGTCAATGAAAATGACAACAAACTTGTCAAGGAACTCCATGAACACCTTGTTCATCATATTCATGAAGTAAGGTGGTGCGTTGGTTAAACCAAATGGCATCACGGTGTACTCATACAATCCATACCTAGTGGTGAAAGTTGTCTTAGGTATGTCTTGTTCCCTTATCTTAAGTTGAAAATAGCCTGACCGGAGGTCAATCTTTGATAACACACAGGCTCCTTCTAACTGATCAAACAAGTCATTGATCCTAGGCAAAGGATATTTGTTCTTGATAGTCACCTCATTGAGTGAACGATAATCAATGCATAATCTTTGACTTCTATCTTTCTTTTCCACAAACAAGACTGGTGCTCCCCAAGATGAAGAACTTGGTTGAATAAATCCTTTCTGCAACTGTTCTCCAAGTTGTTTCTTGAGTTCTTTCAACTCATCAACTGACATCTTGTAAGGTCTCTTAGCTATTGGTCCTGATCCTGGCAGCAAGTCAATCAGAAATTCCACATCTCTATCCGGTGGCATTCCCGGCAATTCTTCCGAAAACACATCCGGATATTCTCTTACAATTGGTACATTGTCTATGCTAACCCCCTTAAGAGAATTTAGCTTACTCCCTTTTGATTCAAAGTTAGACTTGAATCTTATCCGTTTCTTTTCCAGGGTTGTGAGTGCGATAGTACGATTGGCACAATCTAGTACACCTTCATACTTAGTCATCTAGTCCATTCCCAAAATTACATCCAGTCCTTGGGAATCTAGGATTATCAGACCAACTGGAAACTTATGCTTTCCAAATTCTGTCACTAGATCACGACATCCAAGACTTACTATCATGTCCCCACCGGGAGAACTTACTTTTATTGGACACCCAATATTTTCAGTTGGAAACCGATTTCTATCAACAAATGCTTTTGATATGAATGAATGTGATGCACCAGTATCAAAAGAACAAGTGCTGTAATAGAATTGAGTTTGAACTTACCAGCCACAGCATCGGACTCCTCATAAATCTCTTCCACATTGATGTGGTTCACTTGTCCCTTCTGGAAAGGGTTAGGCTTGGTGGTTCCTTCAACTTTCTTCTCTGGGCATTCATTTGCATAATGCCCCAGCTTCTTACACTTGAAACATTCAACTTGACTGATATCCCTTTTTGCAGGCTGACTACCACTTCCACTTCCACCTCCACTATGGTGACTCTTGTGTCCACTCTTGTGGTTCTTGTACTTGTCATTATCATGACTACGGTGATGCTTGTTGTCATGATGGCGGTTGTGGCTGTGGTGGTTGTTGTGCTTTCCATGTTTGTGGGATCCAGAACTCCCACTATCATCGTGATGGGAACGCTTGTGAGACGATCCCGAGCTGTGCTTGTCAAAGTTGTGCTTCCTCTTTCTGCTTTCAACCTGTTTCATCTTGTTCTCCAAGATGGTAGCCTTGTCACAAAGTGATTGGTAGGTTGGGACATAGGCAACAAATAGCTACAGATTCAGTTTGTCGTTCAGTCCTTCGAGGAATTTCTCCTTCCTCTTGGCATCGGTATCAACTTCATCCGGTGCATAACGTGCCAGATTGTTGAACTCCTCAATATATTCAGCCACGCTGCGGTGACGCTGTTTTAGGTTATGGAACTCCTTCTTCAAATTCATCACCCCGGATGAGATGTGAGCTGTACGGAATCCATCTTCAAAGATAGCCCATGTCACATCCTCAATGGGAGTGGTGATCTGGAAGTTATCCCACCAAATAGTTGCTGGTCCTTCCAATAGATGTGCTGCAAACCTGACCTTCTCCTCATCAGTGCAGCCGACAGTTACCAAATCCTTGTTCACCGAACGTAGCCAATCATTGGCCACCATGGGATCAGTAGTTCCTAAGAACTTTGCAGGCCTCAGTCTTAGGAATCTGGTGAGCATGTCAAATCCTGGTGGATTGTTCGGATTGTTGTTGTTATTGTTGTTGTTGTTATTCTGATTCTGCATAAAAGTGGTCATCATCTGCATCAGTTGTGCCTGTGCTATCATCAGCTGCTGCATCTCTGGGGTGACATTGTTGTTGTTTGGGTTGGGGTTGGCACGTCGAGGAGGCATTTTTGGTTTTCATAAGGATAAGAATGAGATACCCATAGATGCTTATTATGCACAAAACATCACATAGACAATCACCAAATCAAACATCAAAATAACATAAGGTTCAAATGACGTAAACAACAAGTTTGGAAAACAAACGAACACACCATAACAAGCCACCCACATGTTGGATGGTCATTGCGACTTAATAAACATAAGCATGGTAAATGAAAGATAAATGAGTAGTCATCACTACTCCTCTGCATCAACCTCCACATCAACAAGTGTAAGACATGTATTCTCCATAGCGGTCTTGTATTCCTCGACGTTGATAGTCAAGGCCTCTATCTTGGCCCTGAGAGCCCTCTTCTGTGAGTGAAGCCTCGAGCTCAAAGTCCTTGGCCTCCAGCTCTTCCTTCATCTCCCGGATCTTCTTGTTCCGGTCTTGGACTCTCTTCTCTTGGCTCTTGAATTTCTTGTCCTGGCTTTCAAACTTAGCCTCCATTTCCTTGACTATCTCGTCTTGCTCCACGAAAATCTTGTCCTTCTCACGAAGTTGTACCTGGAACTCGTCATTGCTAAGCATGACGTTGGTCCTATCAGTATCTAGGTGCCTAATAAGAACCTCTAGGTCCTGAAGGTACAGACGAATCGGCTCCACCGTCTCTCTAGCAGCATCCTCGAACTCAATAGCCTCACCCTCCTTATCGCGTCTCCCGAAGGGGTGAAAGTAAAGACCTCTAAGATCTTTGGAGTGTCTCCCTACCAGGCGCCCAAGTAACTCCTGCATAACTATATCTAAGCCTTTCTCCTTGTCTTCATGCATCATCTTAAAGGTGATGGTCTCCGTGGTTGGCTCTGCTTGGCGTCCGGGCTGAGTGACTCTGAAACCCCAAAGATCCTTCCTCTCAAACTTGGTGAGGGGAAGCGTCATGATGCTAGGGAGTGGAAGGTTGAGCACGCTAGTGAGCTCAATGAGACGAGTGCCAAAATGAGTTCCCTTGAACTCCTCGGCCGTGTTGATAGTAACGTTAGGCATCTATTTATATAAGATAGAGAAAAGTTAGAATCAACATCAATAGAGAAAAATCACAAGACAAGTATCACAAGCATATCTTTGGCAATAATCACACAAGTCATGGCATACACAAATCCATTACAAGCATCAAAGGTTTCACATAACTTGGAAATAAAACGATAAGTGTGGTGGTCCAACTAACGAAGTACATTACAATCCCATCTCACTTGCCAAGTTGGCTAACAAGGCATCCCTAGAGGCAATCTGTCGATCCTGATCACATGACTCCATTGCTAAGTCTATGATGTCTTCTCTTAAACGTTGGTTGGTAGCCTCTAACTCTTGGGTATGCTTCTTTTCTTCCCTAATGTCATTTTGGGTGTTAAGCATTCTGCACTTGAGTCTATCACCAAGCTCCTTGATGGCATTCCAAGCTGCATTTCTTGCAGAGTCAAAGAATGTTGTGTGCATTTCTGAGTTGGTGACCATGCAGAATCCTGACTCCTTGCGGTTTTCTTCCTTATTTTTGTACAAGTGAAGTTGCACCCACCAGTACTCTACTCCTTGATCCATCACGGGGAATCCTTTGTACACAGCTGCACCATGTATCCCCATGGTAACCATGAGGTTCTTGAGGGCCTTGGGGAATTCTGTCTCACACTCCAAGGTCATGGTCATGAGTGCTCCCTTCCTCACGGCTTCGTTGATGGAGTTCATCTACAAATAGAGATGATAAAGAAGATTAGAAGAGTTTACGAGAAGAAAAAGACAAGTGTGGAAATTGTTGAAAAAAATTCCTTAGTGCTTTCTAATCCAATCCTAGGGTCATAATCCTATAGGCAACACAGTGCTCTGATACCATCTGTAAGATCCAACCTTTGTAAAGGTAAAGATCCCTGTGATTGCAATGCTAGTCCCTGTATCAATTGCTAGCATCCACAGTTTAAGATGAAGTACACAGAAACAAAGGTCATTATTACATCGTCATTCCAGAGATAACATAGTCTTTTACAACTCCATAGCCATAGGCTAGTACAAGAGTTTAACTTAACAATATAAAAATAGAAGTCTTCATCTTCATGTGCCACAGGCAAGCATGTTGAGTGTAGACTCATAACCCCTAATCATCATCAGAGTAACCTGCAACATCACAAGTTACGGCAACAGTGGGTCAATACATTGGAATAGTATTAGCAAGTGATACCTTAGTAGAATATTAGCATCTAGTTACTACATGAATTTGGCTAAGTGTAGCTTAGGCTTGCTTTGCTCAAATAGGTTTTACCTATCAGTTGAAAAAACTAAGTTTTTGTTTGGCAAAAACTTTCCCAAGGAACCACCAATAGAAATTGGTGAACCTTCACCCTTGTTCAACCACAAGTTTTAACTTAGAAAATTGGGATGAGGAGATTCTTGATAGCTTCCATGTCTTGATTCTCAAGTTGTCCATTACCGGGGACACGGCTAAGTACTTAGTTTCTTCCATCTGCAGAGGTGGTGCACTTTCCCCACAAGACTTGGTTTCACCAAGACAGGACCTTTCAGATGCCTTCCCTTATACTAGAATGGATGCGCTCCAAACCTATCATTCCCCTACCACCAACTGTCCATTTGGCTAAGTTATTGCAACCTATATGATCTAGGCAGAGCCCATAATGCCATGTGGCTGCACTAGAAGCTTCTTAACATTTTGCATATCAATTCCCTTTGTTCCTGGGTGGCAATCCACAAGTGAGATACACAAGGTAAACCATAGAAATGGGCCTTGTGTAACCACTCAACCAAAAACCGCCAAGCAATTACCATTCCACCCAGGTGTTTCATTCACTTAGTTTTTTTATTAAGCAAAAACCATAAGTCAAAGACTTAGCAATATTTTTACATAGCATGTATATATTCCACCCTTGGTTGCTACTAGCTAGGCTCAGCATGGCAATAGCAAGTATCTTAACTTAGAGAAAATTCTAACAATTCTACAACTACTAGGATTTCCCAAGCATAGCATATAGATACTTAGCAAAATATTCATGCAAGCCCTACACAAAATATTTCTAATGCATAGTCAAAATATTGGGACAAAAATATGAAGCACTACTTGCCTTGGTAGTTGGGGGAGTAGCAACAATCTTCACAACCACAATCACTATTAGCACCAAAATCTACACATAAAATGATAGCACCAAATTCACATATCAAAAATATACAAGCAAAAATATATGAATGCATGCAAATGTCATGTGATGATTTTTCTAAATCAAACAAGACAAGTGGAACAGTACTGTATCATAAACAAAACAATCATACACAAAATAAAATTAATTTGTCCCTTAGAACATTTTCCATACAATTCTTATATACAAAATAAGCTTGTAAATGTCTCTGTAAAAACAACCCATTTTACAGATGCAATTTATTAAAAAAGTGCATAATTGGATAGAATTCTTTCTCCTGATTCCAATGATATAAAATTTACAAAATTTGAACGTGTGGATCAAAAGTAATGAATTTTGCAAGTTTGAACAACTAATAGATCTAATTCCAGATTTTAAATCAAAACACAGTCCACACGGTGATTTCTGATTGGTCGATACCACTTCGCAATGGATCACGCTCGCGGGCCGTTGGATTAAAACGCATCGCATGGCTTAGATCTAACTTACCCCTTCATTTAAGTGATCTATTCCTACACGCCCGATCTAGATCTAACGGTCCACATCAAACAGACCAAAAGTCAGCGGCGCTGCGATGGTGGCTGGCGGTGGCGCGGTCAGACAGTGATGTCGCCGACGTTATAGGAAGCGAGAAGTGTAGTGGGGTAGCTCACCGTGTTCGTGTGACGATGCTGGATCTCAAGGTGGTCTTCGTTTGCGGAGGGGCGCTCGGAGTCGTCAGGGATTGCTCGCTAGAGTTCGTGAAGGTGTCGGGCACGGTTGTTCGTCGATGTTGCCGAGGTTGTAGATCATGCCAGAGACAAATAAGTAGCGCGTCAGATGTGGGAAGCGATGCTGGTCAAACGAGTATCAAAGAGAGGGCAAGGCGCGCTCAGGACTAACCAGAACAGCTCGCCGGAGTTGAGTGTTTCGTCAGGCTCGCGCAGTCGTCGATGTTGCCGACGTTCGTGGTTGTCCTAGCACACAGCAAAAGTGTTAAACGATGTGCGAGGATGCAGGGAACGCGCTAGCAAGACCAGGAGGCAAGGGGCGGGGAGTTCTCACCGGAATTCGCTGCCGGAGTTTGTCAGTACTTCGGCGGAGTGAGCTCGACAGCCTGGTGGCTCTCTGTGGTTGTGGCTTGAGGGGAAATGAGCGGAATGAGGAGGTTAAATAGCGGGGGCGAGAGAGGAAATCACGCTGGTGTTTACTCGCAATCAAGCGGGGAATCAAATCGGAGAAACGGCCGCTGGCGAGCAGTTCCTCCGGCGCATGATTGACGATGATGCTGAGGTGGATGGTGGGGTCGGAGCGTCAGTGAGTGGGTACGCGTGGGTTGAGTGAGAGTCAGAGGGAGAAGGGAAACTCATGGTGGGATGCTTTAGCTTCTGGGCTGAAAGGGTGGCGCCGGCCCGTTTTCTTTTCTTTTATCTTTTTCCATTTCTGATTTGATTTTCTGATTTGAATTTAAATGCCCATTTCAAACCTGTTTCAATTGAAAAAAAATCCAGACTTTTGTATTGTGATTCTTATATCCTGGGGTGTGTAAAACACTTATTTACACTCAAATTCAAATTGGGTTTGAAAATGAAATTTAAACCATGCCCTAATTAAATGTTTGTAAATAGTATATGAATGGTTTCTAAGTCATAAATTTGTTTTTGAAAACCTTGACCAAACTTTATAAACATCACTCAAGTCCATGATCAAATCCTTACTGATTAAAATAAGCATTTTTCTTATGATAAAATAGCAATATGGCCTTTGCCTTGCTTACATAAAATAATAGATCACCAAGTTTCTGTTTTTGAAGAAATGATCCTAAATATGATTATGAATGCATGAATGATGTGCAAACTTTGAAATCATGATTTTTGGGATGTTACAACACGCCCTCATACGACCCCTCTATATACTACATAGTGGAGTACCCGAGCTCGTACCAGGACGAGGGAGCCTCCTCGTCGTACTACGGAGGTGCACCTACTTGGTCACCATGGAGTTGAGCCCCACTTAGGCCAAAAGCCTAAGCTTGGTGGGAGGTATATCGACATCACACATCTATATATCATGTTCGGTCGGTTCTTTGTATATCCATTGTTTCACTTTCTTTTTGGTTCTTATTGTTGCTTTCTTAAAAACACAAAAATACCAAAAATATTTTTGTTGTTTCTCTTGGTTTGTTTCTTCGCTTTGGTTTGCCTTAAAAGAAAAATCCAAAAATATTTTGCTTTGTTTGGTTTGTTTTTGCTTTGTTTGTTTTTCCTTTGTTGGCTTGTTTGAAAAATCGAAAACACCAAAAATATTTGTTGTTCTTCTTTGCTTTTGTGAGTTCTTTGCAGGATTCAGCCATCCTCAGTGGATTTTGGTTTCATGTTATTATTCAAGTCACACAAGTGAAGGGCAATAATGAAGATTAGGATAACTTGAGGTGTGGTAAGAGGATGGTAACGAACTCTATTTGTTTTCATTTTTTGTACATATACCCATCATTGTGTGCATGCTTAGTCTGTTCATGTAAGGTGTATGTTACTAATGGATGCTTAGTAGTTCTTGGTTGTCTGTGATTAGCTCCAGCTTGCTAATAGTTTGTATCATGTCATATGAATGTTTGCTTGCATTGTTTTATTCATAACTTGGTATGATATTGTGGTATCCTCCTCTAAATGTTTCATGTGAATCGACTTGCACATGCTGTAAGATCCCTCCTTTGTAAAGGAAAAGGATCCCTGTGATTGCAATGCTAGTCCCTGGATCATTGCTAGCATCCACAGTTTAAGATGAAGTACACAGATACAAAGGTCATTTATTACATTCATTCCAGAGACAAAAACATAGTCTTATACAACTCAGGGCCACAGGCTTAATACAAGATTTTTTGGAATAAGTAAATAAACATAAGTCTTCATCTTCATGTGCCACAGGCAAGCATGTTGAGTGTAGACTCATGACACCTAATCATCATCGGAGTAACCTGCAACATCACAAGTTACAGCCACAGTGGGTCAATACTTTGGAATAGTATTGGCAAGTGATACCTTAGTAAATTTTAAGTGGACTATATTACTATATGCATTTTGGCTAAGTGTAGTTTGGCTTGCTTTGCTCAAAATAGGTTTTTCCTATTAGTTGAAATCACTAAGTTTTTCTTTTTCAAAAACTTTCCCAAGAAACCACCAATAGACATTGGGGTCCTTCACCCTTGTTCACCCACAAGTTTTACTTAGAAGTTGGAGTGATGAGATTCTTGTAGCTTCCATGTCTTGATGCTCAAGTTGTCCATTGCCATGGACTTGGCTAAGTACTTAGATTTTTCCATCTGCAGAGGTTGTGCACTTTCCCCACCAGACTTGGTTTCCCAAGACAGGACCTTTCAGAAGCCTTTCCTTAGCCAAATGGACGCGCTCCAACCTATCATTCCCACTACCACCAACTGTCCAAAAGGCTAAGTTCTAGCAACCTATATGATCAAGGCAGAGCCCATATTGCCAAGTGGTTGCACTATAAGCTTCTCAACACTTGGCCTCCAAATCCCTTTGTGCCTGGGTGGCATACCACAAGTGTGATACACAAGGTAAACCATGTCCATGGGCCTTGTGTAACCACTCAACCAAAAACCACCATTCAAGTCCCATTCCACCCAGGAGGTTCATTGACTTAGTTGTTTTATTAAGAAAAATATAAGTCCAAAAGACTTAGAAACATTTTCATCATAGCATGTATAAACTTTACCAACCCTTGTTTGCTACTAGCTAGGCTAAGCATGGCATAGAAACTTAACTTAGGAAATTCCCTAGCAATTCTACAATTCTACAACTAAGGATTTCCCAACATAGCAGTTGGCAAAATAGTAACATGCAAGACTTAGCAAAATATTTCTAATGCTTGTACAAAATATAGGGATGGAAATATTCATGAAGTACCACTTGCCTTGGTAATGGGGAGAGTAGCACTCTTCACAATGACAGTCACTAGCAAAATCTACACAAAAATTTGTAGCACACAATTACACACAATTCATATACAAACAAAAATATGAATGCATGCATGCAAGAAAATTCTAAGTGATGATTTTTGAAAACTCCACCAAGCAAGTGCATGATACAGAAACATAACCAAGTCAAAAAGCTTGCTAACTAAACTTATTTAGCACTAAAACAAATTACTAAACAAAATCTATACTCAAAATGGTCCTAATCAAGTTTCTGCCTAAAAAGTCATTTTAACATAAACTTCTTATTAAACACATTGCAGATTCAGAAAGTGCTTGTCTTACTGATTCCAACGGTATAAAATTTGCAAAAATCTAACGTGGGAATCAAAAGTTATAGCCATTTGAAATTTGGATCTAAATCTGATTTGAATTCTGTTTTTGATTTAAACTCTAGCCACGCTTCATGTTTCTATTGGCGCGTACCGATTCGGCCGGATCGAGCTCTGCGGGCCGTAGGATCTAAGTAAAACACACGGTCCAGATCTAGCATAACGGTTCGATTAGTGATTCTATCGTAAGCGTTGGATCTAGATCCAACGGCGCTCGAGCATGCGACCATGTTCTGGCGGCGCGCGGCGTCAGCGAGCGGCGGAGCGCTCAGTCAGCGGCGGCGCTGGCGTTCTAGGTCGTGCGCGAGAGGGAGAAGGGTCTTACCAGAACCGCGGTGGCGTGCTGAAGCTCAACGTGGCGTTGGTTTGCGGAGGGGCGCGCGGGAACGGTCTCTGGAGCTCGTCGGAGTTGCGGGCGGCGTCGGTCGCTTGCAGACGTGGTCACTGGCGAGGTTTGGCGTCGCCCTAGCACTAACCAGAGGGGTCAGGGGGTGCACAAGACTCAGGCGAACAATCTCGTATGAAAGAGGGGGCAAGGGGCGCTCGGGTTTTACCTTAATTGGTCACCGGAGTCTATCGGCGGCGCGGGTGGTTTCGGTCGTGAATGGAGACGACGACCTAGGTCACGAGCAGGCAAAAGAAAGGCGTCAGCATATGTGCAAGATCAAGCTAGGCATCATCGTTTGAACCAGAGAGAGGGGGGCGGTCGAGGCTCACCGGAATCGATCGCCGGAGTCGTCGGTACTGCGGGGCTTCGAGAGCAAATGCGCGCAGCCTGGTGGCGGAGTGAGCGAGGAGAGTGGGGGGAAATGCTCGCGGTGCAGAGGGGTTTAAATATGTCCAAGCGCGACAGGAAACGCCTGCGGCATTAAGTCTAATTACGCCACGCCATTACCGGCCTTGGCAGCAGCGGCGACGTGGTCGCGGGCGCGGTTTGGGGAAGACGAGGGCGACGTGGAGAGGGCCCGCTCGTATGCGAAACGCGCGAAGAGGAGGTGGGGTCTGGTCGTCAGCGGCTGTCTGGGTGCGTTGGCGCGTGCGAGAGGGAGAGGAATGGCCCGGGTGGGCTAATTGGGCTAGTTCTGTTGCTGGGCTGGAATCCTGGCGCCGGCCCTTTTCTAATTCTTTCTCCTTTTTCTTTTTTTGTTTCAATTTTCTGAATTGATTTTCAAATGAATTCAAGTTCCATTTGAATTCAAATCTTCTTGGGATTTTTGCAGTGAGCAGTAGTCTTAAGTATAGGCATAAGATCATGTGGTTGCTTTGCAAAGGCTTGGTCAAGCTTGGAGAACAAAATATCAGAGACTTGGCACTTGGTTTGCAAAATTCGAGAAATGGTTTTTGAAACCATTTCCAATTTGTAAATCTTGGTCCAAAACCACACTCAATCTTTCTATAAGGAAGACAAACAAGCTAGGTTTAAAATCATTCAAACTCTCAAATGGGGATGGCCATTTGATTTAAATCTGCTCACATAAAATCATAGCACTATGTGCTTCTGTTTTTCTGAAATGAGTTTGAAATTGATCTCAAATCTATATGCATGCATGAATGATATGCAAACTTTGAAATTATGATTTTAGGGATGTTACAAATCTAACCCCGTTAAGGTGAATCTCGCCCTCGAGATTCGGATTGGCTAGCAAATAGGTGAGGGTGGTCTTTCCGAAGATCATCTTCTCTTTCCCATGTTGCTTCTTCTTCGGAATGATGATTCCATTGCACTTTGCAAAACTTGATAGTCTTTGTCCTTGTGACTCTTTCTGCAGTCTCAAGAATCTTGATAGGCTTTTCTTCATAAGTGAGATCACTTTCTATTTGAACTTCTTCCAAAGGTATGGTATCCTTCAATGAAGTTTCTTCCATTTCTGGGTGACATTTCTTAAGCTGACTCACATGAAACACATTATGGAATGCTGATAGAGATGCTGGCAGTTCAATTTCATAAGCAACTTCTCCTTTGCGACTCAGAATCTTGAAGGGCCCAACATATCTTGGTGCCAACTTTCCTTTGACTCCGAATCTTTTCACTCCACGGAGTGGTGATACTCTAAGATAGGCTCTATCACCAACTTCGTAGGTGACTTCTCTACGCTTAGGATCGGCGTAGCTTTTCTGTCGAGACTGAGCTATCTTCAACCTGTCCTTAACCAATTTGACCTTCTCTTCGGCTTCTTTGATAAGATCTTGCCCAAATAAACTTCTTTCTCCCACACCATTCCATAACAATGGGGTGGTACATTTTCTTCCGTAGAGAAACTCAAACGGTGCCATCTCAATGTTGGCTTGATAGCTGTTGTTATAAGAAAATTCTGCGTAAGGCAGACTTTCATCCCAACTTTCTCCATAGTCTAGGGCACATGCCCTCAACATGTCTTCTAGAATTTGATTAGTCCTTTCCGTTTTTCCATCGGTTTGAGGATGAAAAGTAGTACTGAATTCCAACCTTGTTCCCAATGACTCATGTAGCTGTCTCCAAAAATGGGAAGTTAATTGGGTTCCCCTATCGGACACAATACTCTTAGGCACACCGTGAAGGCATACAATTCTACTCATGTAGATTTTGGCTAACTTGGCACTTGTATAAGTTGTCTTCACGGGTATGAAATGAGCCACTTTAGTTAGGCGATCCACTACTACCCATATGGAATCATATCCTGATCTGGTCCTTGGTAATCCGGTAATGAAATCCATACCAATTTTGTCCCACTTCCAATCAGGAATAGGTAGTGGTTGAAGCAAACCCGCTGGTTTCTGATGCTCCGCTTTTACTCTACTACACACATCACATAGGGCAATATGTTCGGCGATGTCCCTCTTGAGATTGTTCCACCAAAATCTTTCTTTCATGTCCATGTACATTTTGGTGTTTCCCGGGTGAATAGAATACGAAGAGTTGTGTGCTTCCTGCAAAATCAGTTTCCGTAACTCCGGATCTTGTGGAACACAGATACGTTTCCCATGCCATAATGTACCCTGTTCGTCTTCGTGGAAATTTTTAGCTCTCCCTTGGCCAATCTTTTCCTTAATCTCTTCAATTTCTTTATCAGTCTTTTGAGCTTCTCGAATTTTGTCCAACAAAGTGGGTTGGACATCTAAAGACATGAGATGTCCTTCAGGCACAATCTCCAATCTGAGTTCTTTGAATTGGGCACACAAATCGTCCGGCAATTCTCCTTTGGTAAGGCCATTCACAAATACCTTGCGACTTAGAGCATCTTCTACAACATTTGCTTTACCGGGGTGGTATTGCAAACTTAAGTCATAGTCCTTGATAATCTCTAACCATCTTCTTTGTCTCATATTGATTTCCTTTTGGGTGAAGATATACTTCAAACTTTTGTGATCTGTGAACACTTCACAACGCTTTCCCAAAAGATAATGTCTCCATGTTTTGAGTGCATGGACGACAGAGGCTAACTCTAAATCATGAGTAGGATAGTTCACCTCATGAGTTTTGAGTTGTCTCGAGGCATAAGCTACAACTTTACCGTCTTGCATAAGTACGGCACCCAAACCTTGATGAGACGCATCACAATATACTTGGAAATCCTTTTCCAAATCTGGCAGACATAGAACTGGTGCTGACACAAGTCTCTTCTTCAATTCTTGAAAGCTGACTTCACAACCTTCAGACCAAGCAAATTTCTTGTCTTTCTTTAACAATTCAGTCATGGGCTTAGCTACTTTAGAGAAATTCTCGATGAACCTTCTGTAGTAACCTGCTAATCCAAGAAAACTACGAACTTCTTTTACATTCTTGGGAGATTCCCATTCCGTCACAGCTGAAACCTTAGCAGGATCAACTGCTACACCATCTTTTGTCATAACATGACCAAGAAAACCAACTTCTTCTAACCAGAACTCACACTTGCTGAATTTGGCATAAAGTTTATGCTCTCTTAACTTCTCAAGTATCAAACACAAATGTCCTTCATGCTCTTCCTTGCTCTTGGAGTAGACTAAGATGTCATCGATGAAAACGACAACGAACTTGTCAAGAAATTCCATGAACACCTTGTTCATCATATTCATGAAGTATGCTGGAGCATTTGTCAAGCCAAAAGGCATTACGGTATACTCATACAATCCATACCTTGTGGTGAATGCTGTTTTAGGTATGTCTTGCTCTCTTATCTTGAGTTGAAAATAGCCTGACCGGAGATCAATCTTCGAGAACACACATGCTCCCTCTAGCTGATCAAACAAGTCATTGATTCTAGGCAAAGGATATTTGTTCTTGATAGTTACCTCGTTGAGTGAACGGTAATCTATGCATAACCTTTGGCTTCTATCCTTCTTTTCCACGAACAAAACTGGGGCTCCCCAAGATGAAGAACTTGGTTGAATAAATCCTTTCTGCAACTGTTCTCCTAGTTGCTTCTTGAGCTCTTTCAGTTCATCAACTGACATTTTGTACGGTCTCTTTGCTATTGGTCCAGCGCCTGGTACCAAATCTATCAGAAACTCCACGTCTCTATCTGGTGGCATTCCTGGCAATTCTTCTAGAAACACATCCGGATACTCACATACAATTGGCACACTGTCCATGCTAACCCGTTAAGAGAATTTAGCTTACTCCCTTTGGATTCAAAGTTTGACTTGAATTTTATTCTTTTTCTTTCCGGGGTTGTGAGTGCAACAGTATGATTAGCACAATCTAGTACTCCTTCATACTTAGTCATCCAATCCATTCCCAATATTACGTCCAGTCCTTGGGAATCTAGGATTATCAGACTCACCAGGAACTTATGTTTTCCAAACTCTATTACTAGATCCCGGCATCCAAGACTTACTATCATATCTCCACCCGGAGAACTAACTTTTATTGGACACCCAATGTTTTCAGACGAAAACCCATTTCTATCAACAAATGCCTTTGATATGAATGAATGCGATGCACCAGTATCAAAGAGTACAAATGCTGGAATGGAGTTGAGTCTGAACTTACCAGCAACAGCGTCAGGCTCCTCATAGACCTCCTCCACACTGATGTGGTTCACCTGTCCTTTATGGAAAGGATTGGGCTTTACAGGTCCTTCAACTTTCTTTTCGAGGCACTCATTTGCATAGTGTCCCATCTTCTTGCATTTGAAGCATTCAACCTGACTGATGTCCCTTTTAGCAGGCTGACTTCCACTTCCACTACCATTTCCACTGTGGTGGTTCTTATGTCCACTCTTGTGGTTCTTGTACTTGTCATTGTCATGACTGCGGTGATGCTTGTTGTCATGACGGTTATGGTTGTGGTGCTTGTTGAATTTCCCATGATTATGGGATCCTGAGCTTCCACTGTCATCATAGTGAGATCGTTTGTGAGACGATCCCGAGCTGTGCTTGTCGGAGTGTTTCCTCTTCCTACTCTCGACTTGCTTCATTTTGTTCTCCAATATAGCAGCCTTGTCACAGAGCGACTGATAAGTGGGAACATATGCCACAGCCAGCTGCAGATTCAGCTCATCATTCAAGCCTTCCAGAAATTTTTCCTTTCTCTTGGCATCTGTGTCAACCTCATCCGGTGCATAACGCGCCAGATTGTTGAACTCTTCAATGTATTCAGCCACGCTGCGGTGGCGCTGCTTCAGGTTGTGGAACTCTTTCTTTTTCAGGCTCATTATTCCCGATGAGATATGAGCAGTGCGAAAGCCTTCCTCAAAGATAGCCCAAGTCACCTCATTTATAGGAGTGGTGATTTGGAAGTTGTCCCACCATGTGGCGGCTGGCCCTTCCAGCAGATGCGCTACGAATCTGACATTTTCAGCGTCTGTGCAGCCCACGGTCACTAAGTCCTTGTTTACAGAACGTAGCCAATCATTGGCCACCATGGGATCAGTCGTTCCCGAGAACTTAGCTGGCCTCAAACGCAGAAATCTGGTGAGCATATCGAAGCCCGGAGGGTTGTTGTTGTTGTTATTGTTGTTGTTATTGGGGTTGTTGTTGTTGTTATTATTCTGGTTCTGGATGAATGTTGTCATCATCTGCATAAGCTGTGTTTCAGCATTCATCATTGGCTGCATTTTTGGAGTTATGTTGTTGTTGTTGGGGTTGGGGTTTGCGCGACGGGGAGGCATTTGTGGTTTGTTCAAATAGAGATAAGAATGAGATACCCATAGATGTTTTATGCACATTACATCACATAAGCAAACACAGCATGCAACACAAAGATAAAAGCTCAACAACAGGATAACAAGGTCTCAAAGTAAAACACACAAGTGGCAAGCCATCCACATGTCGGATGGTCCAATAACAAGTTCACAAATAACTAGTACGATAATAAAAGATAACCGAGTAGTCAAGTCTACTCATCAGCATCAATCTCCTCCTCGACAAAGGTAAGACCTGCGTTCTCCATCGCGGTCTTGTTCTCCTCAATGGTAGTGGTCAAGGACTCGATCTTGGCCTTGAGAGCCCTCTTCTGGGAACGAAACCTCTCAATCACCATCTGCTGCTGCTCTAGCTCGAAATCCTTGGACTTCAGTTCTTCAGTCATGTCCCCGATCTTCTTGTTCCTATCCTGGACGCGTTTCTCCTGACTCTTGAACTTACGGTCCTGGGTCTCGAACTTCGCCTCCATTTCCTTGACTATCTCGTCCTGCTGTGCGAAAAGCTTGTCCTTCTCGCGAAGCTGCACCTGGAGCTCGTCATTGCTGAGCATGACATTGGTCCTGTCTATGTCCACGTGCCTAATAAGAGACTCTAAGTCCTGGAGATAGAGACGTATCGGCTATGCTGCGTCCCTCGAGTCGTCCTCGAAGTCGATGGACTCTCCATCATCATCACGTCTTCCGAAGACGTGGAAGTGGGTGCCCCTAACCTATCAGGAGTGACGGCCTAGCAGACGTCCTATCAGGTCCTGCATGACGACCTCCATGCCTCTCTCCCTGTCATCGTGCATAAGCTTGAAGACGATGGCCTCCGTAGTAGGCTCTGTCTGGCGTTCGGGCTGGTTCACCTTGAAGCCCCAGAGGTCCTTCCTCTCGAACTTGGTGAGTGGATGCACCATGATGGTGGGAAGATGGAGATTGAGCAAAGTGGTAAGCTCAACGATACGAGGACCAAAACGGGTAACCTGGAACTCCTCAACAGTGCTGATGGTAATAGGCATCTATTTATAAGATAGAAAAGTTAGAACAACACTATTTAAGATAAAACAAAGACAAACAACACATACATATCCTTGGAACACAAAATCACACAAGTCATGCATACATAAATCCATTACATCAACCAAGGTCCAAATTTTTTTAAGGTATCACTTTGGAAAATAAGGTGATAGGTGGTGGTCCAACTAACGAAGTACGTTTACAATCCAATCTCACTGGATCTGTTGGCTAACACAATGTTCCTAGAGGCAATCAGCCTATCTTGTTCACATGATTCCATCACTAAGTCTATAATATCTCCTCTTAAGGTTTGGTTGGTAGCTTCCAACTCTTGGGTATGTTCCTTCTCTTTCTCCAAGTCTTTTTGGAGGTTGAGCATTCTGCACTTGACTCTAGCACTAAGTTCTTTGATAGACCTCCAAGCTGCTTCTCTTGCTGACTCAAAGAATGTGGTGTGCACCACAGTGTTGGTGTACATGCAGAATCCTCTTTCTTTGTGGTTGTCTTCCTTGCTTTTGTACAAGTGAAGTTGCACCCACCAGTACTCAACTCCTTCATCCATTACTGGAAAGCCTTTGTACACAGTTGCACCATGTATTTCCATTGCCACCATGAGGTCCTTGAGAATTTTGGGAAACTCAGTCTCACACTCCAAGGTCATGGTCATGAGTGGTCCTTTCTTCACGGCTTCGTTTATGGAGTTCATCTACAAATAGAGATGAGAATGAGAAGATTAGAAAAGTTTACGAGAAGAATAGACAAGTGTAGAAGTAGTTGAAAATTTTTCCTTAGTGGTTTCCAATCCTAGGGTCATAATCCTACAGGCAACACAGTGCTCTGATACCATCTGTAAGATCCCTCCTTTGTAAAGGAAAAGGATCCCTGTGATTGCAATGCTAGTCCCTGGATCATTGCTAGCATCCACAGTTTAAGATGAAGTACACGGATACAAAGGTCATTTATTACATTCATTCCAGAGATAAAAACATAGTCTTATACAACTCAGGGCCACAGGCCTAATACAAGAGTTTTTGGAATAAGTAAATAAACATAAGTCTTCATCTTCATGTGCCACAGGCAAGCATGTTGAGTGTAGACTCATGACACCTAATCATCATCGGAGTAACCTGCAACATCACAAGTTACAGCCACAGTGGGTCAATACTTTGGAATAGTATTGGCAAGTGATACCTTAGTAAATTTTAAGTGGACTATATTACTATATGCATTTTGGCTATGTGTAGTTTGGATTGCTTTGCTCAAAATAGGTTTTTCCTATTAGTTGAAATCACTAAGTTTTTCTTTGTCAAAAACTTTCCCAAGAAACCACCAATAGACATTGGGGTCCTTCACCCTTGTTCACCCACAAGTTTTACTTAGAAGTTGGAGCGATGAGATTCTTGTAGCTTCCATGTCTTGATGCTCAAGTTGTCCATTGCCATGGACTTGGTTAAGTACTTAGATTTTTCCATCTGCAGAGGTTGTGCACTTTCCCCACCAGACTTGGTTTCCCAAGACAGGACCTTTCAGAAGCCTTTCCTTAGCCAAATGGACGCGCTCCAACCTATCATTCCCACTACCACCAACTGTCCAAAAGGCTAAGTTCTAGCAACCTATATGATCAAGGCAGAGCCCATATTGCCAAGTGGTTGCACTATAAGCTTCTCAACACTTGGCCTCCAAATCCCTTTGTGCCTGGGTGGCATACCACAAGTGTGATACACAAGGTAAACCATGTCCATGGGCCTTGTGTAACCACTCAACCAAAAACCACCATTCAAGTCCCATTCCACCTAGGAGGTTCATTGACTTAGTTGTTTTATTAAGAAAAACATAAGTCCAAAAGACATAGAAACATTTTCATCATAGCATGTATAGACTTTACCAACCCTTGTTTGCTACTAGCTAGGCTAAGCATGGCATAGAAACTTAACTTAGGAAATTCCCTAGCAATTCTACAATTCTACAACTACTTAGGATTTCCGAACATAGCATTTGGCAAAATAGTAACATGCAAGACTTAGCAAAATATTTCTAATGCTTGTACAAAATATAGGGATGGAAATATTCATGAAGTACCACTTGCCTTGGTAATGGGGAGAGTAGCACTCTTCACAATCATAGTCACTAGCAAAATCTACACAAAAATTTGTAGCACACAATTACACACAATTCATATACAAACAAAAATATGAATGCATGCATGCAAGAAAATGCTAAGTGATGATTTTTGAAAACTCCACCAAGCAAGTGCATGATACAGAAACATAACCAAGTCAAAAAGCTTGCTAACTAAACTTATTTAGCACTAAAACAAATTACTAAACAAAATCTATACTCAAAATGGTCCTAATCAAGTTTCTGCCTAAAAAGTCATTTTAACAGAAACTTTTTATTAAACACATTGCAGATTCAGAAAGTGCTTGTCTTACTGATTCCAACGGTATAAAATTTGCAACAATCTAACGTGAGAATCAAAAGTTATAGCCATTTGAAATTTGGATCTAAATCTGATTTGAATTCTGTTTTTGATTTAAACTCTAGCCACGCGTCATGTTTCTATTGGCGCGTACCGATTCGGCCGGATCGAGCTCTGCGGGCCGTAGGATCTAAGTAAAACACACGGTCCAGATCTAGCATAACGGTTGGATTAGTGATTCTATCGTAAGCGTTGGATCTAGATCCAACGGCGCTCGAGCATGCGACCATGTTCTGGCGGCGCGCGGCGTCAGCGAGCGGCGGAGCGCTCAGTCAGCGGCGGCGCTGGCGTTCTAGGTCGTGCGCGAGAGGGAGAAGGGTCTTACCAGAACCGCGGTGGCGTGCTGAAGCTCAACTTGGCGTTGGTTTGCGGAGGGGCGCGCGGGAACGGTCTCTGGAGCTCGTCGGAGTTGCGGGCGGCGTCGGTCGCTTGCAGACGTGGTCACTGGCGAGGTTTGGCATCGCCCTAGCACTAACCAGAGGGGTCAGGGGGTGCACAAGACGCAGGCGAACAATCTCGTATGAAAGAGGGGGCAAGGGGAGCTCGGGTTTTACCTTAATTGGTCGCCGGAGTCTATCGGCGGCGCAGGTGGTTTCGGTCGTGAACGGAGACGATGACCTGGGTCACGAGCAGGCAAAAGAAAGGCGTCAACATATGCGCAAGATCAAGCTGGGCATCATCGTTTGAACCAGAGAGAGGGGGGCGGTCGAGGCTCACCGGAATCGATCACCGGAGTCGTCGGTACTGCGGGGCTTCGAGAGCAAATGCGCGCAGCCTGGTGGTGGAGTGAGCGAGGAGAGTGGGGAGAAATGCTTGCGGTGCAGAGGGGTTTAAATAGGTCCAAGCGCGACAGGAAATGCCTGCAGCATTAAGTCTAATTACGTCGCGCCATTACCGGCCTTGACAGCAGCGGCGACGTGGTCGCGGGCGCGGTTTGGGGAAGACGGGGGCGACGTGGAGAGGGCCCGCTCGTCAGCGAAATGCGCGAAGAGGAGGTGGGGTCTGGTCGTCAGCGGCTGCCTGGGTGCGTTGGCGCGTGCGAGAGGGAGAGGAATGGCCCGGGTGGGCTAATTGGGCCAGTTCTGTTGCTGGGCTGGAATCCTGGCGCCGGCCCTTTTCTAATTCTTTCTCCTTTTTCTTTTATGTTTCAATTTTCTGAATTGATTTTCAAATGAATTCAAGTTCCATTTGAATTCAAATCTTCTTGGGATTTTTGCAGTGAGCAGTCGTCTTAAATATAGGCATAAGATCATGTGGTTGCTTTGCAAAGGCTTGGTCAAGCTTGGAGAACAAAATATCAGAGACTTGGCACTTGGTTTGCAAAATTTGAGAAATGGTTTTTGAAACCATTTCCAATTTGTAAATCTTGGTCCAAAACCACACTCAATCTTTCTATAAGGAAGACAAACAAGCTAGGTTTAAAATCATTCAAACTCTCAAATGGGGATGGCCATTTGATTTAAATCTGCTCACATAAAATCATAGCACTATGTGCTTCTATTTTTCTGAAATGAGTTTGAAATTGATCTCAAATCTATATGCATGCATGAATGATATGCAAACTTTGAAATTATGATTTTAGGGATGTTACACATGCTCACGCATGCATATGACTAAACAATAGTCAGTAAGCCTCGATGATTTATTTTTCCTCAGAGTTCTTGTATCATTTTCATGCCATAATTAGTCATGTTTTTTTGCAAGCATGATTATGACAATTATTGCTCTCTCATTTGTCGCTCCCTTTTTATTGCTAGCCTTCACTTGCACTGAGTATGAGCTCTACTTGTGCATCCAACTCCCCAAAACCAATATTGCCAACAGTGTCCAACATACCTACCTATTCGCATCATTTGCTATTTCAGTGCATATTCTATATGCCTTGTTTTCTTCCAAATAAAATGTTTGTCTGTTTTGAGAAAGTTAGTTAGTAAGCTCTCACGAACTTGATGGCACACTTTATTTCTTGCAGTTAATAATCCTGAACCATTGTGACATGTCCATGAAAGTTATATGCTTGCAAATTATAGGCTGGGAGTTAGCAGAACCGTGCTGTCATGGGGAATGCTTTCAACACTTATAGATACATATCTAGTTGATACCTTGCTCTATTGTTTGCGGATGTCATCGTTGTGAAATAAAAGGGGAGCTTATGAGTTCATGGAGTATATATATGTGTTAGAGAAACGTCTGGGCCGCTAGCCTAAGCCATGCCTAATCATGGTGGAAACTTGCAGCATCACCATAATGAGCATTCTATGAAGCATCCTCAATAAAAAGCTATGCACATAGTAAATAAAAAGATCGCTGAGATGCTCATTGTTTGCTTGCCTTGTCATTTTGATCACGGGATAGCTCCTGTATCATGCGCAAGGGCTACCCCGTTGGCGGTTCTCTATGATATGCATGTATTTACAATGATAAGAACTTACAGGTAACCAAACTTGAGTAGCATGCGGAGCGGCCCTCGTACTCAAGGTACATGGGATTTCCAGTTTATTGTCTGTCAAGCATATAACTCATATTGGACCTCACTTTCACCTTAACCATATGAAGATGCCTATGATAGGGGCTATGAGAGCTCAAAGCTAATGAGTACTTTACTTTCAGCATTTGGAAGCCTTTCAAACATTTCAAAACTTTTTCACTTCCTTGTTGAGTCACCACCTATTCTATGAGCACCTTCTTGAGAGCATAGTTTTCATTCTTGTGTTTGTCTCAAAACTTGGTTGATTATGTCATGACTTTGATGCTTGTATCTCTGATATTTCTACTTCTAGTATTCCCTCGAACTTTAGAGGTGCCTTGGCATTTATATTCTGCTCTACAAACAAAGGCAAGCGAGATACCACTCTATCATACCTTATTATGAGCATTGCAATGTTGCTTATGTTTATGTTCCATGCTACTTATTATTATTGAGTTGGTTTCTCTTCATAGTTTGCAATGACTATTGAGTAGACTTAGTTACATACTTCTTATTATGAATGGTTTAAGTATCTACTCCTGTGCTGAGAATATATACATCATATTAAGCAATTGTGTTTGTGAAAGTTCTTTTATCGCACTCAGTTTTCAACTAAATTGCTTGAGGACAAGCAATAATCTAAGCTTGGGGGAGTTGATACGTCCAAAACGTATCTAATTTCCCGAATACTTTTGATATTGTTTCTCCTCTAAACTTGTGTGATTTGGATACAACTAACACAGACTGACGCTGTTTTCAGCAGAATTACCTTGGTGTCTAGTTTTTGTGCAGAAAATCAACTATCAGGAAAAATCCCAGAAAATATGGCAAAAATCCTATTTCACCAGAAGATCCACGGAACCAGAGTACGAGACGGAGTGGAGTCCTGGGGGGGCCACACCCCTGCCAGGCGTGGGCCAGGCCTGGCTGCGCCTAGGGGGTGCAGCCACCCCAGGCACCCCCTCGGCCTCCCTCTTTGCCTATAAGTTGCCTCTTGACCTAAAAAATGAGGGGGGTTTGTCATTTTTCCAGAAAGAGTTCCGCTGTGCCGCCACCACCAGAAACGAAGATTCGGATCCAGAAACTCCGTTCTGGCACCCTGGCGGGACGGGGAATTTGGGGAGGATCATCGCCATCGTCATCACCAATGCCTCTCCATCAACCATCAATGTTTCCTTCATCCATGAGTGAGTAATCCCCCGCTGTAGGCTATGGGGATGGTAGGGATTGGATGAGTTCTATCATTATGATAGTATTGTTTGTGATCTTATCTGCAAGTTGTGTACACATATCATTGTCTGGATCCAAAGGCCCCGAAGTGAAAGAAATTGGGACAACCGGAGGGGATGGCTGTGGTGTGAGGATCACATGTGTTCATGGACTCTTAATGCTTTGCTCCGGTGCTCTATTAAAAGGAGCACCTTAATTTCCAGTAGTTCCCTAGAGGCCCCGCTGCCACGGCCTGGCAGGACAAAAGATGTTGTGCAAGTTCTCATTGCGATCACGCATGACTATATATGGATCACATGCCTAGGATTGTTTAGTACTTGGATGCTTATTCTTATTTATCTGTAATGCCCAAGATCTTGAAGTTACATGTTTAGAATCATCCATGCAACGCCTATCCATCCATCCCTATGCCTAACACGCTCATATCCTACTGTTTGCTACTACTGTTACTATTTCTCATGTTCCACCGCTGCTGTTGCTTTGTTGTTGCTATTACAAACTATTGCTACTGATAAACTTCTATGAGCAAGAACTATTTCCAGGTGCAACTGAATTGACAACTCAGTTGTTAAGGCTTGAAAGTATTCTTTGGCTCCCCTTGTGTCGAATCAATAAATTGGGTAATACTACCAGCGAAGACTGTTGCGATCCCCTATACTTGTGGGTCATCAGCTACTCAATTTTTAGTTCTTTTTCAATTTTATGCTTGACACAAAGTAAATTGTCTATATATGCAACTACGAGAATTTCCCTATATGCAAACCTATCTACTAAACATGTAAAGAGAGGAGCGAGGAAACCGTAGTGGAGCATGCTGAGACACATGGAACCGCAGTTCCTTCCTTGTTAAGGGAACTACATTTGCGTTGGAGGGGTGGGCGGTTGTAAGACCACCACGCCACAATAGGCTTCACCCTATTCTCTGATGGATCTTGCCACAAAAGGCCTGGTCTACCTCTCCACTATTGGTACCCTTTGAGGCGGGAACCGGTGCCTTTAAAACTCTAGATGGGAACACATCCAAAACCAAATTGGAGGCTCCCATAATGACAACAAGTTGCCACAAGAACAAGAATTATCAAAATAGTCAAAACAAGGATCTAGATATTTGCAAGAAATACTAGATCAAGGATCCTCTAAATGAATGGAGCAGAAGTGAAGCGCTTGATTGCTGTTGATGAAGATCGAGCCCTCCTCCTTTGATTCCCCAAAGAACGAGGCCTTTGGATGGATGAAGGTGGATATCTCTTGGATGGAACTTGAGGAGCATATCTTGTATTTTCAAATGAACCAAGAGTTCTGGCAGGAGGGGAGAGATGGGTTTAAATACCCTCTGCCCAGAACTGGCCGTTGGAGCATTTTGGGGGCGGATTATCCGCCACCCACTAGGGGTGGACTATCTGCCCTATGGAAAAACCACCCTAGAGCTGGAAAGTCCGGGGGAATCCGCCCCCCTCACAGAGAGCCGCCCCGAGCTTGTCTTGGAGAAAATCCTCGAGGGGGCGGATTATTCGCCCCCCAAGGGGCGGATTATCCACCCTAGGGAAAAGTCCGCCCTAGGGCCGGAAAATCCGAGGGACTTTCCGTCCCCCCCCCTCCACACACACAGTGCGCCGCGCTGTGGCGCACTTTGCAAAAATCCTTGGGGGCGTATTATCCGGCCTGGACAAAAACGCCAGCCTTGGCTAGACAATCCGAGAGATATTCCGCCCCCCACACAGTGCACCGCGCCCTTGTGCCCTTTGTGATTGGGGGAGGGGCGGATTATCCGCCCCCAAAAACACTATTGAGCTCCTTTTGAAATTTCTAAGATCTGCAGCACTTCAATACACATTAAATAATCCTTGATATTGTTATCTAACACATAAAACACTAGAGATCATGAAATGTTCTTTCACCTGGACGTCACCTCTCCGCTAGCCATATCTAAGTACCTTAGCGGCTCGGAGTCATGCATCACATTCGATCATTTGGATCACCCATGCAAGATACCTCGCACAGGTCATTCTTACCTGGTACTTGAGGCCCAGATTGGAGGATTCAGGATGAGTCGTGTCTTCATGTACGGCGGCAGCGGCATCAACCTGATGTTCGCCAGTACACTCACAGCTATGCGGATCCCATTATGCAGCCTAGAGGCATCGGACACGACGTTCCACGACATAGTCCCAGGGAAGTGAATATACCCTTGGGAAAATATGGCTTGCCATCATCTTCGGCACCCCCAACAACTTCACGCGCGAGCGGCTTGAGTTCGAGGTGGTGGGCTGGCCCTCATAGTACCACACCATCCTTAGGCAAGTGGCATTCGCAAGATTCCTAGCAGTGCCACACTATGCATACCTTCTGCTGAAGATGCCAGGGAAGCTTCACAAAATCAGATAGCTGCAATAGGGAATTCAACAGAATTTCCCAGTCATTCGGCATGCAGGAGGAGCTCTCAAGGCTAAAAGAGGTGATAGAGAACAGCCTGCCCCCAGTCACCAGGCAAAACGCACATGACATGTCGTTCGACTCCACAGTAAACACCAAAAAGGTGCAGGTCCACCCGACGGACCCCTCCAAGACGGGTTGATCGCCAACGACCTGAGTCCCTCATAGGAACTCGCTCTCGTCGAATTTCTCCGTGAGCAATGGGAAATCTCCGCCTCGTGTCCTGCGGACATCCCAGGAGTTCCCTGGGAATTCGCCGAGCATGCACTCAACATGTTCTCGGATGCAAAATCGGTGAAGCGGTCGATGCGTCGAATGTCCAAGAAAAGAGCCGAAGCGATCGACATCAAAGTCAACAGACTCCTCGATGGCAACTTCATAAGGAATATAAAGGAAAGCACTTGGGTAGCTAACCCCGTGCTGGTCCCTAAGAAGGACACAGACATCCTGCGGATGTGTGTGGACTTCACGTCGCTTAACAAGCATTGTCCTAAGGACCACTTCCCCCTACAACGGATCGATCAAATCATCGACTCTACTACAGGATGTGAGAGACTCTCCTTCCTCGACGCCTACTCAGGCTACAATCAAATTCGACTGAAGGTCGAAGATTAGGAGAAAATGGCGTTTATCACGTCGTTCGGCATGTTCTGCTACAACACAATGCCCTTTGGGCTGAAGAGGGCAGGCGCCACCTACCAGAGGGGCATGCAGGCATGACTGAAGAGCCAGATCGGTCGCAACGTCTAGGTCTATGTCTACGACATAGTAATCAATACCAAGGAGGCCAGAACACTGATCGACGATCTCCACGAGACATTCGACAACCTTGATCGCTACAAGATCAATATGAACCCGGACAAGTGTGCCTTCGATGTCCCATCTTGGCAACTACTCGGGTACTTCATCTCTCAGCGAGGAATCCGAAGAAAATTAGGTCTATACTAGCCATGGAGAAGCCCAAGAACGTCAAAGGGGTCCAGCAGCTAGCTGGGCGAATCGCGGCTCTCAGCAGATTCATCAGCCGCATGGACAAAAAGGCTCTCCGGCTCTACCAGTTGTTGTGTAAGGCTGAGAAGTTCGAGTTGACGGCCGAGACTGATGAAGCATTCAAAGACCTCAAGCGCCTACTCTCCACATCTCCGATTCTCGTCACGCCAAAGGAGAGGCATCCCATGCTGCTATACATTGCAGCCACGCACCAGGTGGTCAGCACTTCCCTCGTGGTCGAACGACCCGAAGACGGCAAAACCCACGGGGTACAACGCCCAGTCTACTACCTCAGCGAGGTACTGACGCCAACAAAGCAAAGGTATCATCACTACCAAAATCTCGCCTACAGCGTATTCATGACGACACGTTGATTGTGCCATGATGAGTGCATATTTGCATCATGTTTTAGATTATTATTTTGCATTGTAGATGTAGGATCTTGGTATTTTACGATGTTCGCACGCACTTTTTATGTTTATTTTCACTAGGATCAGGACAGATGATGGTTCCGATGGACAAAATTCTTGGACCAGTTATATTGGAGTGAAAAGGAGCCAAAAACTACATACATTGCTTATTTGGGAAATATTAATAACACCAGAAGAAAAACCGAAGCGAGCAAAGGAGACAGAAGGTTTAACGACCAACTATACGGGCCACCGCCGTATAGTTGGCGCTGCCTCCGCCTCCTCAAATAGTTTCGGTCCGTGCAACTGGATCAGAGAGACGACATACAGAACACCCAGAAATCGCCAAAAACCTCACCTCCGGAAGGGATCTGGAGGGGGAACTTGCCCTAGGGATCCATCTTCATCCTAAGCAGATCTAGGAGGCCAATGCATCGATCTCCATCTTCATCAACTGCTACATCTCCATCACCACCATCATTTCAATCCATCCCATCTAGATCATGTTGTAATTCTTACACTATTTGTGGATTTATACAAGTACTATTCATCGATAATTATTTCCATTACCATTGTCATGATGTTGTTTGCCTCCATGTCTGAGTAGATCATTAGTTCTAGGGGATATGGATAAACCCTAGTATATGATTGAGATGAAATAGGGATTATTATGTTATACATCATTATATGTATGTGTTAATTGTCTTCATCTCGATGTTGGGAGTTGTGCACCTCCTTAATATTTGCCTCTCGCGGGGACTCGATGAAGGGGATTAATTGTTGGTAGACGGAGGGATGATAGTACTTACTGTGACTATAAAGTCGTTGTCATCCTTTACGTACTAACTTGGATAAGCAAGGAGAACTCATTAAGCCATGTCCATGCCGTGGGAGGAATCACTTAATAGCGGGATAATATGATTGATGTCGTTTATCTGTCAGCTGTGGTTATGAAGGATGGTGTGAGCAGTGGTTGCTGCCTAATCATCCATATATGGAGCTCCTCCCACATACATGCATATCATGAGAATATTCGTTATAATAATCTTGATCACTTAGTATAAATTGCTAGTAGTGTATCCACCACTCCCTAAGAACGCCTTTCCCCTATTGCAGTTTCAATCTTTCTTACACATGCGATTACTACTTTCTGCACTAAGTTTTTACTTTACGTTACTTTACTATTTCAATCAACCAAAAACCCAAAAACAATTCTACTTTTCTTGTATCTTAGAATTATTCTTTAAGTACTATGTTTAGTTTTAATTAAAAGCATTTTAGTCTTTCGCCTACTGCTCCTTGTGGGATCGATATCTTTATTTTGAAACTAGCTACAAAAAATCTGTGCACTTGCAGTCATCAAGCTATTTTCTAGCATCGTTGCTGGTGAGCTTAGCGCTATGAGTCACTTTACTTTTAGTTATTTACTTTCCTCGTACTAATTTTTGTTTTGAGTTGCATGACCATAACAATGGTCAACACTCAGCATTTAATGCAGTTATAGGCATTAAGGAATATGGGTTCACCCATGGACGGTTTTATAACTGTCAATAGAAGCATAAACCCCGATGGTATTGAGATCCATCCTTTATTATTTGAGTTACTTAACTCTAAAAAGTTTTCAGGGACCAATGAAGAGAGTCCATATGGACACTTACAATTCTTTGAAGATGTTTTTGGTTCCTTTATATTTGATGATTGTGACCTTGATAAGGTTAAAACCGAGTTGTTTAGACAAACTCTCTCTAATAATGTTTGCAACTGGTATAGATCCTTTTGTGCAGAAGCACCAAGGACGTGGAAGGATTTGACAACCAATTTCTTGTCAAAATATTACTCAGAAAGCAAAGCTCACAGGATGAGAGGTATTATTATTAGTTTCAAAAATAATCCCGATGAGAGTTTATATGAAGACTATCTAAGGTATAAAAGCTATCTAGACAATTGCCCCCGTCATCGTTTGCCTGATTGGTTAATCACCCATACTTTCTATGGAGGGCTTAATAACAAAAATAGAACGAGCCTAGATACCGTTTCTAATGGTAGTTTCCAATCTTATACCTACGATGAAGCTTGGAAATTAATAATGAAAATGAAGGATACAACATAAAGTCATGAAAATAGGGAAAGCAATTTCAATAGTTTTTCTGAATATGCTTGTGTTAATGACTTTCTTGCAGATGAAAGGACTTATGCGATGATTAAAACCCTCGGTAGTGATACTTATTCGGTAAAGAAAATTATTAAAAATTGTGCAGGGCATCTACAGGTACCTACAGGATGGGAACCTCACAAACCCCTCGAAGAAAAGAAGCAAGCAACAGAGGACGCATCATTGGTAGAATTTTCCTCTGAACCTATTCAAGAGAATATTAAGAAAAAAGTGCAGGGAGGAAGAACATATAATGAGAAGATAAAAGAAACCGGAAAAGAACCCCAAAGCTACCAATGCAAATATTGTTATATTTAAGGATCTTATGGAGACAAGAATTGTGGAAAATGAAGTAGATATGCTAGACTACGAAACTTCATACTTAATTACAGGAGGCATTACTTCTGATACGTCGTAAACGTATCTATAATTTTTGATGCTCCATGCTTGTTTTGTACCAACTATCTTATGTTTTGTCTACACTCTGAGGCATTTTTATACATTTTCTAGAACTAACCTATTAACAAGATGCCACAGTGCCAGTTCCTGTTTTCTGCTGTTTTTGGATTCAGAAAAGCTAGTAAAGAAATATTCTCAGAATTGGACGAAACAAGTCAAAGTTCCTATTTTCCCGACACGGCACGAAGTCCGAAGGAGAGACGAAAGGTGCCATGAGGCAGCCACACCTGGTGGCCGCGCAGGCCCCCTAGTCGCGCTGCCATATGGTGTGGGCCCCTAGGGGATCCACCGAACTTGCCCCTTCGCCTATATATTCCCCCAAGGTGAAAACCCTAAATATCATATCAGAATTCCATGAAAAGTTCCGTAGAGCCGCCGCCAACAAAGACGAGATTCGGGGGACAGAAGTCTCTGTTCCGGCACCCTGCCGGGACGAGAAATTGCTCTCGGAGCCATCTCCATCGACTCCCCCACCATATGCATCGCGATTGCTGACTCCCATGATGAGGAGGGAGTAGTTCTCCCTCGAGGCTAAGGGATCTACCGGTAGCTATGTGTTCATCTCTCTCTATCCGTGATCTTATTGTGATCATCAGCTTTATAATCTAGTTGAATAAGTAGATCTACTCTAGTACTCAAGTGCTTAATTAATATAATCTCCGCTTATCCCCATGTGTGTGAAGTTGACAGTGTGCACACCGTGTGTGGAACTTAGTCTAAAGGTTGAAGAAATACTTATCATGAGTTATAATTTGAGTTGGATGTCCCTATGAAATTGTGGTGTTTGTTGGAACCATATAGATCTCAAGGTGACAGTGAGGGTATACCTAGATGGGGAATGTGGACTTTAAGGAGTGTTGTTTTAGCCCTACACCATGAATTGGTGTTCCAACTGGAGAGTAGTTCAGAGTATCATAATGAAGATAAGATATTTATGTGTTTATTGAGAGTGTCCACTAGTGAAAGTATGATCCCTAGGCCTTGTTTCTCAGCATTGAAACACCGTTTACAATCAGTCCGGCTACATGTTTGCGTGCTCCCATTTTTATTTATGATTGCAATTACCACTTATAATCATCCATATTACTTGTATTTCACTATCTCTTCTCCGAAATAGTGCACCTATACACCTGACAAGTGTATTTGGTGTGTTGGGGACACAGGAGACTTATTATATCTTGATTGCAGGGTTGCTTGAGAGGGATACGTTTGACCTCTTCCTCCCTAAGTTCGATAAACCTTGGGTGATCCATTTAAAGGAAACTTGTTGTTGTTCTATAAAACTCTGCACTTGGAGGCGCAACATTGTCTACAAGAATAGATGCGTTCATAGACATCAAGCTCTTTTCTGGTGCCGTTGCCGGGGAGGTAAGGTAAAAGGTACTCACATCCTCTGGCTACTAAGCTATCTTCTAGTACTATTGCTAGTGTGTGAGTGCTCGAAGTTATTTCCTTTAGATTCTGCAATTTTATCTTTTTGTTTCTTGTTTTTATTTTCACTAGTTAGGCTTAATGGAAAACAAAAAAAATTAGAGAGATTTTTAGTATTCTTCCTGAGTTAGAACATGAATGGTTTGAAAATAAAATTAAAAAACCTATTGAACTTTCTTTGCATGCTAATAGCAATGTTATTAGTATGAATTTTTTGAGCGCCACTTTTGCTAATGGTATGGAAACGTCTAAGCTTGGGGAAGCTAGTTTCTATGAAAATGATCTTTTTAGTTCGCCAGCTTTAGAGGAGAAAATTTGCTCTGATGATACTTAATCTCCCATATGTGGTAATTCTAATGATGCTTGTGATATTTCAAATCCACATACTGAAAGTGTCCCTTTTAAAATACCTATGGAAATTGTTGAACGTGTTATGAATAACTGCTATTTTGGAGATGGAACTATCCATCCTGGTGATCATTTACTCTTTATACATGAATTATGCGAGTTGTTCAAGTGTGCAGGTATTTCAATGGACCAAGTTAAGAGAAAGCTATTTTATTTATCACTTCAGGATAAAGCATGGGAGTGGTATGAGATACTAGATGATCCTCATCATTTGGAGTGGAAGGAACTTGAATCTCTCTTTTACTCTAAATTTTATCCTCCTCATGAAATTTATAATTTTCATCCTCATGATGGAGAAAGTATTGCCCAAGCATGGTGGAGATTGAAGTCACTAATGCTCAAATGTCCCATTCATGAGCTCCCCGGTAATATTGTTATTAATATTTTTTATGCAAGGCTTTCAGGACATTACAAGGACTACCTAGATGCCTGTTTAGAGGGATACTTCACAAGTAAGGAGGTCAAAGCTAAGTGGTATCTTCTTGAAACAATTCAAAGCAATATCGAAGACTGGGATAACGACAAAAGTAAGGAACCAGGTATAAACTATGAGTATGATTGCATTAAGTCTTTCGTTGAAACTGCTGATTTTCAAGAGCTTAGTGCTAAATATGGTCTTGATCCTCAGATTCTTGTTGATTGTTGTAGGGCCTTTTCTTCTCATATTAATGCCCCTAAATAAAATTGGGACATGTATCATGAACCTTTAAAAGAAACTTGCATGAAAAATGAAATTGTTATTAATGATTGCAATAAACATGCTCAAACTTTTGAAAGTACTATTTTTTATAAGCATGTTAATTTTTGTGGAGCACTAAGACCTTGTGAAAAGAATCAAATCGAAGAATAATATTGTATCCATCACAGGAATGAAAAAACTAGAACATGGGGTAGGGCTCTGAATGATCTTGGTAAAAAAAGTTTGTGCCCTCTATCCTTTTATTTGTGAACTTTGTTGTAAAGTGGGTCATTTCAATTTTCAATGCTCAGGCTATGATAATCGATTTTCTAATCCAATGAGTACAGCCAGTTTATATTGTGATAACATGATCACTCTTAATCAGCATGATGAACTTACATTATTTTTGGGGTATGATGAGCTATCAAGAAAAACTTCTTTGGTAGATATGAGTCTTTTGGAATGAATAGCATCATGCATGATTGTCATATTTACTGTGTTGATAATTGCCACGCAAATACTTATAGACAAAATATTATAAAATACGAGATTTTACCAAAATATGACAGGACTAATATGTGTTTTGTTCTTTTTAATGAAAAGGAGGAATCCTCCAAAGTTTCTCCTGTTGTCTCTAACAATAAACCAGGGTATATGGAGAAGCTTCCTTTCAAGCCTCTCCCTCCAAAAGAGGGGAAGAAGAAGAAGAGGGGTAAAAGGAGAGAGAAAACAGTATTTCCCCTAAGCATGTTGCTCCTATTATAGTTTTTGCTGATGATTCTAAACTCAATGATGTTCCTATGCCTGTTACATATAGTAGTGACCATGATTGGGAAAAGCACACTACTTTTGATATTGAAAATCTCTTCGGTACCAATTTTGAAAATGATGATGTTAATAATTGGTGTACTATTAGTACTATCCATGTCCCTTCCAATGATGATATGTTTACAAATGAACACACTTTGGAAGATAACTATCCTATTGCTTATGATGATACCATACCTCCAATATATGATGAATAGAATGATGAATATGATATTTTTGTTCCACCTACTATTGAGGAGAAAATTAATTATGATTACAATATGCCTCCTATATTTGATGATTATGGTGATGAGAATAATAATTATAGCTATTTTGTTGAATTTTCTCCCACTACAATTAATAAAAATGACTATGCTTATGTGGAGAGTAATAATTATATGCATGGGGCTCATGATAAGACTGTTTTATGTGATAGTTATATTGTTTATTTTATTCATGATGCTATTGAAAGTTATTATGAGAGAGGGAAACATGGTTTTATGCATCTCAATAATATTAAGTTTCCCCTCTTTATGTTGAAAATTTTGAAGTTGCACTTGTTTTTCTTTCCTATGCTTGTTGCTTTGTGCTTTCATGACTTGTTTCTTTACAAGATTATTTTTCATAGGAAGTGGGTTAGACTTAAATTTGTTTTATATTTGCTTCTTGATGCTCTATTTTACTTCAATTCATATTTCTTATGTGAGCATCATCAAAATTATCACGCCTATCTTAATGGCTATAAAGAAAGAGCTTTTGGGAGACAACCCGTTATATTTTTTATTTTAGTTTATTTTTGTTTATTTGAGTCTTGGAAGTTGTTACCTATGTAATAACCTGTCCTTATCCTTTTTTTGGTTTTTGTGCCAAGATTAGCCTCTAATGAGAGGGAAGCAAGATTTGGGAAAGTTGATGTCTCGAAATAGATTTCTGTTCTTCACTGTAAAAAATCGTGAAAATTCCAGAACGTCGGATTGATATGAAATGTTTTTGTGTGCATGCCTCTGGTATTTACCCAACTTTCATTAGTTTTGCACTTTTCGATTTGAGCAACAGAACAGTTTCAAAAAAATCGGTCTTTACCTGCTAGTCTATTTTGATAGATTTCTGCCATTATTTGCATTTGCCTCTTAATCGGTTTCTTTTTGAGTTCTGTTTGATCACTTGAGCTTTTAAAAGGAGTTTCTACAGTAGATTATGTTTTAATGGATGATTTACTTGAGTTGAAACTGAATCCCAAAGGCTTATTATCTTGAATACACTAATGTTGCTAATGAAGATTGTGTGATGTTTTGTATGAAGGAAGTTTTCACGTGTAGGGAGAGAAGATGTGATGAGATGAAGTATGGACAAAATCTCAAGCTTGGGGATGCCACCTGTGTCACCCCAAGAAATATTCAAGAAGTACAAGCGTCAAAGATTGGGGATGCCCAAGGCATCCCCCTCTTCATCAACAAAAATCTCAGGTTTTCTTTCAAGATACTACATTTTTATTGCTTCATGCACTATGTGTTGTTATTGGAGCGTCTTTGTTTTTGTTTTTAGTTTTAATTTTATTTTTCCTGCAATAGTTTAGTTGGACCCCAACACACCTATTTTGGAGAATTCACACCTAGTTCTTCATTGCCTAGAACACTCTAGTTTTCACTCTTATTGTTTTGTGAGTGTTCACTTTTGATAGCACTGCGTTTAGCTTTAGTTTTCTTATTTATTTCTACTTAGAACTTTTTAGTTCTTCTTTGTAGATAGGTGAGACATTCCCTCTGGTCTTTATTGATTATTATCTTTGTGATTTGTTTCAAATAAATTGATTGGTGTTGATGGCGCCCAGCACTTGTCGTGGGACGCTTCGTTGGAAACCCCAAGAGCAAGGTATGAAGTAGCACATCAAGTTTCCCTCAGTACGAAACCGAGGTTATCAAACCAGTAAGAGGAAGGAAACGTCACACAGGTGTTGCAAGCAACGCGGAGACCTGCACAACACAAACTCAAGACTTTGCCCCAACGAATTAGTGAGGTTGTCAAGCTCATCGGTTTGCTATAACAAAGGATTAAACATATGGTGTGGAAGGTAATGGTTTGCAGCAAGTAAACAAGTAACAGTGGAAGATGTATCAATGGTAAAGATTGGACTGGGGTCCATAGTTCACTAGAGGTGATCTCCTTAGATAAACAACATGGCATGAAGGGTACACAAATTACAGCAGGGCAATTGACAGGAACTGAGCAAGGCATAACAATGCAATTACTAGTCAGAAAGATCCTATGAGATTCGATTGGGCAATACAACAAGATACATAGACCGCCATCCAACTGCATCTATGACTAGAAGTCCACTTTCAGGTTATCATCTGAACCCCCTCCAGTATTAAGTTGCAAGCAACATACAACTACTTTAAGCAAAGTGTGTAAGGTAAACATTCCACATGTTCCACGAACAAGAGACCGTTGTTTTCTCCCTAGTAGCAACAACACATCTACAACCGAAGAGATTATTGTCACTTCCCTTGGAAACTAGAGGCATGAACCCACTATCGAGCATAAATACTCCCTCTTGGAGTCACTAGCAACTACTTGGCCAAGATAGCTACTAACAATGGAGATCATGCAAGATCACAAACAACACAGACATGATAGAATCATAAAGACAAAACCATTAATCAAACCAACATAATAATATCAATATCCATCGGATCCCCGCAAACACAACATGCATGGTTACAAATAGATTAGATCTTGATCATGAACGGATCTCACAAGATCTATACATGAAAGCACAAAGGAGGATATACAACCATCTAGCTACTACATGGACCCATAGTCCATGGTGGAACTACTCACGCATCATACCGGAGAGAACGCCTCCGGGATGATCTCCCCTCTGGTAGGGTGCCGGGAAGAACTTTAGATCCCCCCTCCCAATCTAGGGACGATGGTGGCGGTGGCTACACACGGTTTTGTGGAGATTTGATTGGGTGCTTAGGGTTTCTGCATCGGGGGCTTCTTATAGGCGAAGGGGGAGGCCGAGGCGGTGGCCAGGGGCCCCACACCCTGCCTAGGCACGAGGCAGGGCCTACCCGCGCCTAGGGGGTCTGGGCGCCCTGGCACGCCTCTCCGGCTCCCCTCTAGACTTCTTGTTCCCCACGGAAATTAATTGACTTTGACGTTTGTCCCGTCCAATTCCGAGAATATTCCTTTACTAACTTTTCTGAAACCAAAAACAGCAAAAAATAGACAACTGGCATTGTGGCAACTTGTTAATAGGTTAGTACCAGAAAACATGTAAAAAGCACCTCGAAGTGTAGACAAGCAAAGCAAAGTAGATACTAAACAAGCATGGAGCATCAAAAATTATAGATACGTTTCCGACATATCAAGCATCCCCAAGCTTAACTCCTGCTCGTCCTCGAGTAGGTAAGTGATAAAAAAGAATAATTTTTGAGGTGACATGCACCCTCACAATAAAGATCCAACCATTTGCAAGCATTGAAAGCTGGGATCAAAGAACTCTAAACATGCGCATGAAAGACGGAGTCCTAACAATAGGAGATAGTAACTATGCATGAAACATGTCAAGCTACAAAGAAAGATCATGAATAACATGCATTGAAAAATGTTTGTTTGTTTCACATACAGAAAACATAGCATAGTGGCAATCATCTTGTCCCTCATAGAGTAGCAAATAGATGCATAGGACACCTTCAAAGTTCACAAGGGTGACTAGAAACAAATAGCACAAGAATAGGCAGTATCACAATATGCATCAATCAATAAGCTTTGGAACACTACACACAGAATGACGACTATGCTCTCTTAATGGTGCCTAAAGGTAGAAGGTGGAGACTCAAATAATGTGGGAAGAAAGGTCTTTTATAAAGGAAGCAGGGATTTCAAGTTTCAAAAAGAGCTTCGAAAAATTATGGTACTTGTTAGCTTTCAGCCCTCATTGCCCCTATCATAAGCATCTTGAAGTGCTTAAGGTTAAAGTGAACAAAGATGGAGTATATGCTTGACGAAGTATAAGTTGGCAATCTCAAGTCCCTTGAATACGAGGGCCACACCTCATGCTACTCAACTTTAGTCACTTGTAAGTTCTTGTCATTATAAGTATTTGCATATCATTGAGAACCGCCAACGGAGTACCCCTTGCACATGGTACAGGAGCTATCCCATAACCAAAATGACAAGGCAAGCAAACAATGAGCATCTCAGCAATCTTCTTGTTTACCATGGGAATATGGTGTTTTTTCTCTATTTCCTATTTTCTCAATGTGTCTCTTTTTTTATCAGAAGAATGCTTCATAGATGTCACTATGGTGATGCTGCAAGTTTCCACCATGATTAGGCATGGCTTAGGATAGCGGCCCTAGCGTTTCTCTAACACAGGATACAAACTCCATGGACTTACAAGTTCCCTCTTTATTTCACACCGGTGACATCCATGGACAAAAGAGCCTGTATCAACTGAGTACAAAGTACAAGTGCAATGTTGAAAACATTCCCCGTGACAGCATGGTTCTGCTAATTCCAACATATAAGTGCAAGAATATACAACATAGAAGACACATTGGTTCAAGTTTATTAGGGGCAAAGAATATAATGTGTGCCATCAAGTTTGTGAGGGATTTAATCACTAAGTTTTCATATAACAAAATAGTTTTAAATTAGAAGATAGCTGAAAACAAGAATATACTTGGAATGGTGTAACACACCATGCATAGGAGTTTATAGTGGACACTTTGGAATAACTTGGTTTCTTGGGAGTTGGAAGCATGAGTAGAACTTACTCATACAAGTGGAGGCTAGCAAAATACTGGGAGCAACCAAATAAGAGAGAAATAATGGCCATAATCATGCAGAGCTACAAAGCATTACTAATCAAAGCAAAGAGTGGTACTATAAGTCAAGGACTAAATGATCATAGAGGCTAATGGTGACTTGTCAGAGTCATAACATGGTGTGAGCATGTGCCAAGTCAACCCAAACAAAGCATCAAAGGAGAATACCACAATACTATGCTTTTGCATGCTAAAACAACGCATAATTTCTTCAAGGAACACTAAGCAATCCCAATTGTTTGGAACAACACATGCTATAGAAATAATCACTAAGCATAAGGTGAAAACAACACCTAGCATGGCATGCTAAAGTCTAAGTCACAGTCAATGCAAGCTCCTCTTGCACTTCAAGCAAGAACTTACTACTCCTTTCCAACACCAAGCAACTTATTTGTAAAACAACACAGCAAGAACGGGGGTCCAAACTACTCAACCAAACTAAACAAACTAAGCAAAGCAAACAAAAACTAAGATGCTCTAAGAACAATACAACTATGCATGAAACAATAAAAACAAAGTGCCTAGACAGACCTGGGCTTTTTATTGATGAAGAAGGGGATTCCTTGGGCATCCCCAAGATTTGACGCTTGTACCTCTTGGATATTTATTGGGGTGACACCATGGTGTCCCCAAACTTGAGCTTTTGTCCATTCTTCATCTCATTGCATCATTCTCTCTCTACACCTGAAATTTTTCCTATACACAAAACTTCACACAATCTTCATTAGCAACATTAGTGTATTCAAAAGATAATAGACCTTTAGGCAAAGCTTTGGAACAGCAAAACTTTTCACTAAAAGCACAAGATACTGTAGTAACTCCTTCAAAAACTCAATTCACCAAAAGAGAACTCAAAAAGGAATCAATAAGAAGCAAATGCAAATAATGGCAGAAATCTGTCAAAACAGACCAGAAGGTAGAAACCGATTTTTTATAAAATCTTATGTTGCTCAAATCAAAAAATGTTGAACTAACGAAAGTTAGCTAACATACTGGGGGATTTATTTGTAAATGTTCAGATCAATCTGAGTTACAGAGTCTCCTGATGAATTTTTTTGGTGGAGGACAGAAATCTGTTTTGGGACAGCAACTCCCCAAATCTTACTTCCCTCTCATTAGAGGTCATTCTTGGCACAAAAAGCAAACAAAAAGGATAAGGAGAGGTCATTACAGAAGTAATAACTTCCAAGACTCAAGTAAACTCTTGGGTTATCTCCCAACAAGTACTTTTCTTTAACGCCTTTAAGTTAGGCATGATAGTTTGAGAAGATGCTCACATAAGAAATACGAATTGAAGTCAAATAGAGCATCAAGAAGCAAATCTAAAACACATTTAAGTCTAACCTTCTTCCTATGCATCGGAATCTTGTACACAAAGAACAAAGTTACAAGCATAGGAAGATAAAACAATAGTAACTTCAAAACTTTCCTAACACAGAGAGGTGTTTCAGTACCATGAAAAATTCTACAACCATACTTTCCTCTCTCATAATAATTTTCAGTAGCACCATGAATAAACTCAACAATATATCTATCATATAAAGCATGTTTTTCATGATCTACAAACACATAATTTCTATCAAGCTCAAAAATAATGGGATTAAAACCTTCACAGGTTTTACCCAAAGTAGATATTTCAAAAGGATCCACAGGAACATAGCATTCATCCTCCTTTGGTAAGCATGGGGGACAATCAAATAATATAAGAGGTAAAGAGTTACTCTCATTAGAAGGTAGGCATGGGTAGATCCATTCTTCCTCCTTTTGTTCATCACTCTTCTCCTCTTTTTCATCTAATGAGCTTCCAGTTTCAACACTTTCTTCTTCTATAGGCTCCTGCAAGGCATTAATCTCTTCCAAATGTGGAAAACACCTATTAAAATATTCAAGAATATAGATATTTTCTTCCCTGTAATTATCAAAGCAAAATTTAAGTATCTCAAAAACCTCATGTTTATAAGGTGCATCATCAGTATTTTCAAGCAAACTGGCAAGTTCAAATGCACCCTTCAAGGCAATAAATTCTTCAATTTGTTCCACATCATCAAAATCATAATTTACTTTAACATAAGAAGATATGGTAACATTATCATTATACTCACATTTAAAGGGTAGGTGTTTATACCTCCTGCAGCAACAAGCTTTATCAAAGCAATAAGTAACATTATAAGTAGAGCACACGTCTTTAGCAATAGTATTCAACTTATCAATTTGTTCCCATAAGTGTTTCCCTTTTTCTGACAAAAGGTGTTCCTTATAATAATACTTTTGTTCTTCCGTGAACCCACCTTGCCAATAAGAACAAGTTTCAAAGAAACCATCCATTGATAGAAAGCATGATCAAGCAAGGCAACAACAGACCACCAACTAGAGTAAGAACTGAGTTTTTGGGTTTTTGAATAAAGAAAGCAAACCAAACTAGACTAATTTTTTGGGATTTTTTGGAAAGAGGCAAACAAAACCAAGCAAAAGAAAGAAAGCAAACTAAAAACAAAGTAAAGAGAAAGGAAGTGAAGGACTCCCCTAGTGAAGACGTCCTTAGCCTCCCCGACAACGCCGCCAGAAAATATCTTGATGGCGCCCAACACTTGTCATGGGACGCTTCGTTGGAAACCCCAAGAGCAAGGTATGAAACAGCACAACAGCAAGTTTCCCTCAGTAAGATTCTGAGGTTATCAAACCAGTAGGAGAAAGGAAACGTCACATAGGTGTTGCAAGCAACGCAGAGACTTGCACAACACAAACTCAAGACTTAGCCCCAACGCATCAGTGAGGTTGTCAAGCTCACCGGTTTTCTGTAACAAAGGATTAAACATATGGTGTGGAAGGTAATGGTTTGCAGCAAGTAAATAAGTAACATTGGAAGATGTATCAAAGGTAAATATTGGACCGGGGTCCATAGTTCACTAGAGGTGATCTCCTTAGATAAACAACATGGCATGAAGGGTACACAAATTATAGCAGGGAAATTGATAGGAACTGAGCAAGGCATAACAATGCAATTACTAGTCAGAAAGATCCTATGAGATTCGATTGGGCAATACAACAAGATACATAGACCGCCATCCAACTGCATCTATGACTAGAAGTCCACCTTCAGGTTATCATCCGAACCCCCTCCAGTATTAAGTTGCAAGCAACAGACAATTGCTTTAAGAAAAGTGTGTAAGGTAAACAGTCCACATGTTCCATGAACAAGAGACCGTTGTTTTCTCCCTAGTAGCAACAGCACATCTACAACCGAAGAGATTATTGTCACTTCCCTTGGAAACTAGAGGCATGAACCCACTATCGAGCATAAATACTCCCTCTTGGAGTCACTAACAACTACTTGGCCAAGATAGCTACTAACAACGGAGATCATGCAAGATCACAAACAACATAGACATGATAGAATCATAAATACAAAAACATTAATCAAACCAACATAATAATCTCAATATCCATTGGATCCCCACAAACACAACATGCATTATTACAAATAGATTAGATCTTGATCATGAACGGAGCTCACAAGATCTATACATGAAAGCACAAAGGAGGAGATACAACCATCTAGCTACTACATGGACCTGTAGTCCAAGGTGGAACTACTCACGCATCATACCGGAGAGAAGGCCTCCGGGACGATCTCCCCTCCGGCAGGGTGCCATCGGGGGCTTCTTATAGGTGAAGGGGGAGGCCGAGGCGGTGGCCAGGGGCCACACCCTGCCTAGGCGTGGGGCAGGGCCCACCCACGCCTAGGGGGTCTAGGCGCCCTGGCACGCCTCTCCGGCTCCCCTCTGGACTTCTTGTTCCCCATGGAAAGTAATTGACTTTGATGTTTATCCCGTCCAATTCCGAGAATATTTCTTTACTAACTTTTTTGAAACCAAAAATAGCAGAAAACAGGCAACTGGCACTGTGGCAACTTGTTAATAGGTTAGTACCAGAAAACATGTAAAAAGCACCTCGAAGTGTAGACAATCAAATCAAATTAGATACTAAACAAGCATGGAGCATCAAAAATTATAGATACGTTTCCGACGTATCAGGTGTTGGAAAAGAGTAGAAAGTTTCATGCTTATAGTGGTACAAAAGGAAGCTTGTTTTAACTATGGCTTAGACTTTATAATGTCATGTTAGATCTTTCTTTGACCATATGCTTAGTGATTGTTGTTGTAGCATGACTTGTTTCAAACAATTGAGATTTCTTAGTGTGCCATGAAAGAATCATGCGTTGTTTTATCATACAAAAACATAATATTGTGGTATTCTCCTTTGATGCTTTATTTGGGTTGACTTGGCACATGCCTACACCATGTTAATACTATGAACCAGTCACCTTAGCCTCTATGATCATTTAGTTTTTGACTTTCATATCACTTTATGCTTTGATTAATAATGTTTTGTCGCTCTGCATGATTATGGCCATTATTGCTCTCTTAGTTGGTCGCTCCCAGTCTTTTGCTAGCCTCCACATGTACTGAGTATGAGCTCTACTCGTGCATCCAACTCCCAATAAACCAAGTTATCCCAAAGAGTCCACTATAAAATCCTATGCATGGTGCGTTACACCATTCCAAGTATATTCATGTTTTTATCTATCTTCCAAATTAAAAAATTTATGTGAAAATTTGTGATTAAAGCTCTCACGAACTTGATGGAACACTTTATTTTCTTGCACTTAATAAAATTTAACCATTGTTCCCATCTATTTTGCTTATATGCTTGCAAATTATAAGTTGGGAGTTAGCAGAACCATGCTGTCATGGGGAACGCTTTCAACATTATACATATCTATTCAGTTGATATCATGTTCATTTGTTTATGGATGTTGGCGGTGTGAAATAGAAGGGGAGCTTGTAAGTCCGTGGACTTTGTATATGTGTTAGAGAAACTCCTGGGCGGCTATCATAAGCCATGCTTAATCATGGTGGAAACTTGCATCATAACCATAATGAGCATTCTATGAAGCATCTTCAGAAAAAAAATAGAAAAAAAAGCCATGCTCATGGTAAATAAAAAGATCACTGAGATGCTCATTGTCTGTTGCTTTGTAATTTTGATATGGGATAGCTCCTATGTCATGGGGCAAGGGGTACCCCGTTGGAGGTTCTCTATGATACACATATACTTACAATGACAAGAACTTTCTTGTGACTAAAGTTGAGTAGCATGAGGAACGGTACTCGTACTCAAGGGGCATGAGATTTTCAGCTTGTGATTTGTCAAGCATATAACTCATATTTGTCTCACTTTAACCTTAATCACTTCAAGATGCTTATGATAGGGCAATGAGAGCTCAAAGTGTAACACCCTCGGATCGGCCCTATGCAAGTCGTAGCGATTCCCGCCGAACCTGCATAGAAACGATTCAAAGGCGCCCACCAGTCACTTTCGTGTGGGTGGAAAACGAAGTAATACCATTACACATTAGTCCATGGTGGAACCCACAGAACATATATATATATAACAACGACTCCATGAGTCAAGAATATAGATATACAATACAAAGATCCAAATCACCTTGAAAACGATACAGAATTCGAGTACGGACAAGATGCAACTTGAGCTAAGAGCCCTGAAGAATAACCAATGGCGTCCATAACCCTGCCCAGGCCAAGCCGGAAGGGTAACCCTGCTAACGACGTCGATCTCAAACCTTCTTAAACAAAAAGGGGTGCCGACAAAGGGAAAAGGAAAAAAGAGAGCGGTTGGTACTGAGGCCAGTACACGGCGAGTCTTAGAATTCGGCGGTCCTCGCCTACATAGTTATGGTGGACTGAAGCGGCAGCTTCTGCATGCAGTATACAACCTATAGAGACTCGATACAAGTGGCGACTATCAGAGAGAGATAAGAAGGTCCTATTCGGATCTAACATGAAAATACCACCGAACATACCCATCCTGGTATTTCCCCCTCGAGACCAAACGGGGAAGTCAACCGAGGAACTCACACCGTTGGCATTTTTATTCATTCCGTTCTAGTTGCAGCATTTACTAGTCAAATATAGATATCACGAGTCATCCTGATAACATAAGCAGTGGGCAGTTTTAGATAACCATTCTATTGTAGCTGCAACACTTACTAGTCAGATACAAATAGCATGAGATATCTCAAACCTAGCAGTTGTTGGTACTTTTATTTAGCCATTCCGTTGTAGTGAAGATGATATCTAGTCATTATAAAGTCAAATTTATAGCACTACTTTAGTTATAGTTTTCTATGATCGAGATACTGTGCTCCAAGTCGTCCATAACCGCGGACACGGCTTTTAGAAAGTTTTACCCTGCAGGGGGCACAAATAGCAACACACGCATGATCAACCTCGGAAAAACCAAATGAAAACCCAACGAGGCATCACGACAAGAAATCACAAGATTCATATAATATTTCAGGGGGCCACCCCACCAAGATACCCGCTACAATGTTGGACGGCTTCGAGACAGACCCAGAGGTTTGTGACGACGGCTGTAAATGTAGTGGCCTCGAATCGATAAGGATCCTAAGTCCCTGTGATTAACATGCTAGTCCCTGGATAAATAGCTAGCACTCACAGTCGATGAAATATGATGTAAAACACAAAGTCTTTATTACACGGAGAATCTAGAGTATGAATTTATTACAAAATTGCTTAGCATTAAGCTAGCTCAAATAACAGCGGAAACATAAAAGCAGCATGAGTCCATCAATGCCCTAGGCTTGTCGAGTGTATACCCGCGATCCCTACGCACCTTTCAATCTTCGATTTCTGCACATAAGACGTGCAGCCAACAAGTTGGGTCAATACTTTGAATGTATTGGCAAATTACACCAAGGAGAGAAAAGACTATCTCTACATGCAAGGCTAGTTTAGGCTGTAGAGTTCATTTGCTCAAAGCTAGTTTTCTTAAGTAGAGAGAAGAAGAGAGGATTGTCCTACTTTGTAAACATTTGCTTAGATAAAATAAGGTCGAGTGGCACACAAGGATATTACGCACCAAGTGTCCAAACAACCAAACACTTGGATATTACTGTAAGGGTTCCCAACCTTTAATAAGGTAGAGATCCCTGTGTTTACAATGCTAGTCCCTGGATCAATAGCTAGCATCCACAGTTAAGATGAAATATCAAGAAACAAAGGTCATAATACAACTTTATAACCAGGAATAACATAATTTTATTACATCTTACAAAGCTCATTTGGCTATTCCATTACATTGCAGCAGAATATCTATAAGCATGGGGTCCTTCATCTTCAAAGTGCCACAGGCAGCCATGTTGGTTGTAGACTTGTAATCCTAATCAATACACTTACATCAAACAAACCTGCAACATAATAAGTTGCAGCCACAAGGGTCAATACATTTGAATTGTATTGGCAAGCTTCACTACTATGTAGAATATAAGTGGATCCTATCATTACATGCATATTTGGCTAAGTAGGGTTTTAGGCTCATTTGCAGAAAGCAATAATTCATCCTATCTTTTCAAAATGGTTTGATCTTTTGTCAAATCTTTCTGAGCTCCTTGGTACACCCCAAGTGCTTCAAGTCTTTGTAAAAATTTCTTGAGCTCCTTGGTACACTACAAGTGCTTCAAGTCTTTGCCAAAATCTCTTGAGCTCCTTGGTACACCCCAAGTGCTTCAAGTCTTTGTTGTCACTTTAAAATTTGCTTTTAGAAATTGGAATGTCGAGATTTCCCATAGCTTCAGGCTTTAGTTGCTCAGTATTTTCCATAACCGGGGACACGGCTAAGTACTTAGAATTTTATCTTCTGCAGAAGTTGTACACTTTACCCACATGACACACTCTCATCTTGTTGCCACCAGTGGCCGCTGGATAAGTACTCACCAAGATGGAGTACCGGCAGATTGAGAATGTGACGAAGTCTGTTCATAGGGTCCTCCCAATCTAGCATGTCTACCAGGCACCAATGTAGGGTTCCAAGTTCCCTCATTTAGTTAACCTGAAGAGGCCAATGCATGGGTCTTCCCAATGTAGTTGACTAAGCCAGTGCCCATTTAGCATGTGGCTGTACACGGAAGCCACTGTTGGAGAAACATGTTCAATCTCTAAGTCCCTGGGTGGTTCTCATCTGGTGCACAACAAAAAGAGATTGCCATATAAACATGGTTCCTCCTGTTGCCACCTTTTCGAAAACTTGAGTAACCTTGTTCACCCAGGTGGTTCATTGAGTACTTGTTTTATTATATAAAACATAAGTCTTTTCTCAACTTCATAAAATCTCAACATGTATCTCTTCTCAAAATATATAGCATGGCTAAGCATTTTACAACTACATAGTTTTCACTAAGGAATAGGGGTATCCTAATAGGATTTAGCATAGCATAAAGTATAGAAATTCTTTTCATGCATGTTTCAAAATCCACTAAGTATAATGAAAATAGTAGGACTTGGATGATAGTGTCACTTGCCTTTTTGGTAGGGAATGTTGGTTCACTTATTGATCTTGCTAATCTCACACTCTTCTAACTTCACTACAATTCAATCAAGCAAACATAGGTTCAACTAGCATTCCAACCAATAAACAATTTAACACACATAAAATAATAGAAACTAAGTCATGCATGCAAGCATGCAAAGATAGTTTTATTTGCAAAGATGGTTTCTACTAGGCTCTATACTTTGTAAGGCTCAAAGTGGTCATTTTTCTAAAGTGGCAAAACCATTTGCAAAAGGGTTTTATCTATAGATCATTTCTTAAATCAAATCATCATTTCATGTGGTGGAAAATGTTTTTAGCAAAGCAACAATTTTATGTTGTTCAACAAATAAGTTGTTAATTCACAAAACATTTCCATAGCAAAACCAATATTTTTATTTGACTAGAAATGAGCTAATTTAATTATTCAATCCTAATCTTCACCAAAAACATTTTTAAATTCATAAGTTGGTTCCTAGGGTCAGTAGGTTCACCACAAACCAATTTGCAAAGATTTCAACCCCAAAATCATTTTGGAATAATTTTTATAACCTAAACAAGCATACAAATGTTTCTGCAAAAACAAACATTTTACCAGAAGCTTTTTACTAAACAAATTGCATGGTTGGCTAAGGCTTATCTTGCTGATTCCATTGATATAAAGTTTGCAAAATTTGGACATGTAGAACTAAAGTTATGGACTTTTCAAATTTGCAAACAAATCTGATTCTAATTCTGTTTTAAATCAAAAGCTGGGCCACGCGGCGCTTTCCTATTCGTCGGTACCGCTTCGGCCGGATCAGCAACGTGAGGCGTTGGATTAAGTTAAATCGCACGGCACTGGTTGCGTACCCCTTCAGCGTTAAGTGATCTAATCGCATCCATTGGATCGTCATCTAACGGCCATCATCACCTTGACCAAGTTCTGGCGGCGCTCGACGGCTGCGCGCGGCGGCGACGGTCGGCTAGCGGCGGAGCTGGCGCTAGAGGAAGCTAGGAAGAAGAAGAGATGGCTCACCGTGATCGCAGTGATGTGGCGATGCTCAACCTGCTCGTGGTTGATGAAGGGGCGCACAAGGTTGCGGTTAATCGCTCGGCGGAGTTGAGTCTGACGACGGCCACGCTCTGTCGTCGTCAAGGACGGCGCTACGGGTCACGAGGAAACAAACGGGAAGCATGGTTAAACGCGCAAAGCAATGGCGATGATGCGTGCGTGATTGAGAGGGCTCGGGGTGGTCGGTTCTTACCAGGAAAGCTCGTCGGAGGCGAGACAGACGGCGGCGGCGAATCGAGCTGGTCCTTGCTGACACTCTGGGGCGAGCTCGGGCGAACTAATGCTATGGGGAGGTGCGCCTAGGTCTGGGGAGTGTGTGAGCTTGGTCGAGGAGGCAAGGGGCGGTGTCTACTGGCCGGAATTGTTCGCGGAACTCGCCGGAGGCAGTGGCGATGCGAGGCGAAATTGTCGCAGCCTGGAGGCAGAGAGGAAGCTGGGTCTGAGGGGAAAGAGAGGTAAGACGCGGGCGGTTAAATGGGCGTGGTCGCGGGGTGGAGTAACAGCCGCTATTAACGCGAATTGATCGCCGGAGTAATGGCGGCAACGGTCAGGGCGACGTGATCAGGGGGAAGACGACGCTGAGGTGGCTCTGTGGGGCATGCCTATCAGCGAGAAAGGGAGAGAGGGAGAGGGTCCACTCGTCGGTGTCTGCGCGGGTGCGAGAAAGAGTGAAAAACAATTCGCGCATGGGGGAAGTAGCTGGGCTGGAGTTGGGCTTGCTGGGCCAGGTGAGTTGGGTCAGGTCCGTTTCTATTTTTTTTATTCTGTTTGCTTTTTCTTTTTCTAATTTGATTTTCTGTTTTGAAATTCAAACAAACAAATCAAATACTCAAACCAATTCAAAACTCCTCCAAACTTTGCCTTGAGTTTTGGTTCTGTTTAACAACAATATTCTAAGTCCAAAACGAAATACTATTTTACTCTTTTTAGGATCCATTTATTAATTAAAAACAATGGACCTTAGTTATTAAATCAAATGGGTTTTGATTTATTTAAAATCTCCTTTTGAAATTTAAATAAAACTAAAAACACTTCAGTAGGTTTTATTTGAGAATATAAAATACTTGGAAAACTTATTTAAAATAAATTAATAAGTTTTGATGTTTAATTAAAATAGTAAAACTTTTATTTTTAATAAACTTGGATATTAAATCCTTATTATTTTATCTAAATAAACCTTTACTATTTTTGTCAAATAGAAATATTTTATTTCAAAGGCTTAGCCAAGGTTAATTTGGCTATATAAAATAATCCTTATTTATATTTCTACCTTCTTTATTTGAAAACCAAATCTTTTTATTTAAAGGATCCAAAAGTGGTAATTTTACTTATTTAAAATTTTCTTTATTAAATGTTTATCTTTTCAAATCCGTTTAGGATTTGTTTGATCAAAATAGGTTTTGAAGGTTTCCAATTGGAATCAAAAATTTCTTCTCACCCTGAAAATCAACAAAGTTTTATTTTATTCATTTATTTTTTTCACATTACAAGATTTGGAAAATCTTGGGATGTGACAGGCTACCACCCTTAAAATAAATCTCGTCCCGAGATTTGGGAAGCCTAGGGTTACAAGTAGGCTCAAAGCATCTAGGGTACTACCACCCTTAAAATTTTTCCATCTAAATTACATATTGGCTTGCTTGGGATCTTGGGGAAACTTCTGTGGGCAAACATCTGCATGGTGTCCTTTGTTTCCACACTTGAAACATGTGACAAGGCTGAGATCCTTCACAGGCTTGTTTATCTTGTGCTTCATCTTTTCTGGACAGTTGCTTGCATAATGTCCTTGGTTACCACAATTGAAACATGTGATAAGTTTGAGTTCTTCACGTGTCTCTTGTGGACAAGTTGCTGCATAATGGCCTAGCTCTTTGCAGTTGTTGCACCATACTTGGCCAATCTCTTTATATTTCTGTTTCTCTGGACATTCACTGGAATAGTGTCCCATTTCTTTACAATGATGACATTGCACATGGCTTTTTTCCTTCTTTTTCTTGGGTTTCTCCAAAGCTAGGAGTGCATCTAGTTCATGTTGTTCATATGTTATCTTGTAGGTAGGAATGTCTACTTGTTTCTTGGACCTTCTATTGTGCCTTGGGTAATTCATATGCCTCTTCTTTGGTCCTTTAAATTGGGTTGTATTGCATGGAGGTATAAGTGGAGCTTTTCCTTTGTCCTCATTCTTCTTGGTAAATTTGGATCCCTCTTGATAGTTTGCAATCATTTGTTGCACTCCACCTTGTTTCCTTTGTTGAACTATGGAATAGATGGGGCATTGGATAGGGACATGGTTGTTTCGTTCACATAAGTAACAAGTAGCTTGAGATGTGGGACATTGGCCAACTGGATGGTTCTCTTCACAGTTGGGGCATTGATCTCTATGCTCCTTGGAAGTGTGATCCTTGTCTCCACAAATATTGCAAGCTTTGGTTCCTTTTAGAATAACATCTTTGTCATCCTTGTTGTCACATACTCCTTTGGAAAAGTTGCTTTCCATGTTGAGCATTTGATTGTCACCTTATGCAACATTTGGGCTTGGCTTTCCAAAATTCCTTGCAGGGTTGGATCTTCCCCACTGGTGTTGGCTATGAATTGAGCTGTCATTTGGTTCAACTGGTTTTGGGTTGTTATGAGTTCTCCCATGTTGTCCTCTTGGTTGTTGTTGATGTCATCAACCTTGATGTTGGAGTCTCTTGGAGTAGTCATCTGTTTGGGTTGAATTGAGATTAGAATAGGCAAGATATTTCTAAGGAAATAATTCTAATCACACACATCACAATTCACTCAAGCAATGTGCAGGCAATCACAAACAAACATTTCACTCAAACAATGAAGTTCAAGCACATGTTTAGGCAACAAAATATTTTTTTACACCACATAAGTTGGTGTGTTTGACTTAACTATATATGGTAGTCCATCTATATGGTTCATTTGTGATCTTTCCATCCTTCTTGGTTGATTCCTTCTTGCATGAGATCTTGGTTTCTTGGGAAAACACTAGATCACAAAACTTCAAAGGTGATGTTGGCTTTTCTAAGCTGTGTTTCCTTAGTCTCCAAATCTTGAGCAAGATTTCTTGTCTCACTTGTCCTTAGTGATATCCAAGGTTGAAGTCCTTGGTGAACATGCTGAAGATGTTGAAGTCATTAGAGCTGAAGATATTAAAGTCATTAGATTTGAAGATGTTGAAGTCATTAGAGCTGAAGATGTTGAAGTCATTAGAGTTGAAGATGTTGAAGTCTTTAGAGTTGATGAAGTCCTTAGCTCATGGTGAAGACTTTGTCCATGGGGTAGGCTTTATCCATCAAGTTGAAATAGAAGAGATGTAGAATCAAAACCAAAATGGTTGAGGAAAGAGTTTACAAGATTGTTTGTAAATAAGTTTTGGAACAAATACAACTCCTATTTTTCTAAGGGTTTTTGTCCAATCCTAGGTTTACAAATCCTACAGGCAACACAATGCTCTGATACCATCTGTAAGGGTTCCCAACCTTTAATAAGGTAGAGATCCCTGTGTTTACAATGCTAGTCCCTGGATCAATAGCTAGCATCCATAGTTAAGATGTAATATCAAGAAACAAAGGTCATAATACAACTTTATAACCAGGAATAACATAATTTTATTACATCTTACATAGCTCATTTGGCTATTACATTACATTGCAGCAGAATATCTATAAGCATGGGGTCCTTCATCTTCAAAGTGCCACAGGAAGCCATGTTGGTTGTAGACTTGTAATCCTAATCAATACACTTACATCAAACAAACCTGCAACATAATAAGTTGCAGCCACAAGGGTCAATATATTTGAATTGTATTGGCAAGCTTCACTACTATGTAGAATATAAGTGGATCCTATCATTACATGCATATTTGGCTAAGTAGGGTTTTAGGCTCATTTGTAGAAAGCAATAATTCATCCTATCTTTTCAAAATGGTTTGATCTTTTGTCAAATCTTTCTGAGCTCCTTGGTACACCGCAAGTGCTTCAAGTCTTTGTAAAAATTTCTTGAGCTCCTTGGTACACCCCAAGTGCTTCAAGTCTTTGCTAAAATCTCTTGGGCTCCTTGGTACACCCCAAGTGCTTCAAGTCTTTGTTGTCACTTTAAAATTTGCTTTCAGAAATTGGAATGTCGAGATTTCCCATAGCTTCAGGCTTTAGTTTCTCAGTATTGTCCATAACCGGGGACACGGCTAAGTACTTAGAATTTTATCTTCTGCAGAAGTTGTACACTTTACCCACATGACACACTCTCATATTGTTGCCACCAGTGGCCGCTGGATAAGTACTCACCAAGATGGAGTACCGGCAGATTGAGAATGTGACGAAGTCTTTCCATAGGGTCCTCCCAATCTAGCTTGTCTACCAGGCATGAATGTAGGTTCCAAGTTCCCTCATTTAGTTAACCTGAAGAGGCCAATGCATGGGTCTTCCCAATGTAGTTGACTAAGCCAGTGCCCATTTAGCATGTGGCTATATACGGAAGCCACTGTTGGAGAAACATGTTCAATCTCTAAGTCCCTAGGTGTTTTTCATCTGGTGCACAACAAAAAGAGATTGCCATATAAACATGGTTCCTCCTGTTGCCACCTTTTCGAAAACTTGAGTAACCTTGTCCACCCAGGTGGTTCATTGAGTACTTGTTTTATTATATAAAACATAAGTCTTTTCTCAACTTCATAAAATCTCAACATGTATCTCTTCTCAAAATATATAGCATGGCTAAGCATTTTACAACTACATAGTTTTCACTAAGGAATAGGGGTATCCTAATAGGATATAGCATAGCATAAAGTATAGAAATTATTTTCATGCATGTTTCAAAATCCACTAAGTATAATGAAAATAGTAGGACTTGGATGATAGTGTCACTTGCCTTTTTGGTAGGGAATGTTGTTTCACTTCTTGATCTTGCTAATCTCACACTCTTCTAACTTCACTACAATTCAATCAAGCAAACATAGGTTCAACTAGCATTCCAACCAATAAGCAATTTAACACACATAAAATTATAGAAACTAAGTCATGCATGCAAGCATGCAAAGATAGTTTTATTTGCAAAGATGGTTTCTACTAGGCTCTATACTTTGTAAGGCTCAAAGTGGTCATTTTTCTAAAGTGGCAAAACCATTTGCAAAAGGGTTTTATCTATAGATCATTTCTTAAATCAAATCATCATTTCATGTGGTGGAAAATGTTTTTAGCAAAGCAAAAAAATTATGTTGTTCCCCAAATAAGTTGCTAATTCACAAAACTTGGTGTTTGGAGTCAGTAGGTTTGAATCTACACATTTGCCCAAGGTTTTGCTCAAAAAAACATTTCCATAGCAAAACCAATATTTTTATTTGACTAGAAATGAGCTAATTTAATTATTCAATCCTAATATTCACCAAAAACATTTTTAAATTCATAAGTTGGTTCCTAGGGTCAGTAGGTTCACCACAAACCAATTTGCAAAGATTTCAACCCCAAAATCATTTTGGAATAATTTTTATAACCTAAACAAGCATACAAATGTTTCTGCAAAAACCAACATTTTACCAGAATCTTTTTACTAAACAAATTGCATGGTTGGCTAGGGCTTGTCTTTCTGATTCCATTGATATAAAGTTTGCAAAATTTGGACATGTAGAACTAAATTTATGGATTTTTCAAATTTGCAAACAAATCTGATTCTAATTCTGTTTTAAATCAAAAGCTGGGCCACGCGGCGCTTTCCTATTCGTCGGTACCGCTTCGGCCGGATCAGCAACGTGAGGCATTGGATTAAGTTAAATTGCACGGCACTGGTTGCGTACCCCTTCAGCGTTAAGTGATCTAATCGCATCCATTGGATCGTCATCTAACGGCCATCGTCACCTTGACCAAGTTCTGGCGGCGCTCGACGGCTGCGCGCGGCGGCGACGGTCGGCTAGCGGCGGAGCTAGCGCTAGAGGAAGCTAGGAAGAAGAAGAGATGGCTCATCGTGATCGCAGTGACGTGGGGATGCTCAACCTGCTCGTGGTTCATGAAGGGGCGCACAAGGTTGCGGTTAATCGCTCGTCGGAGTTGAGTCTGACGACGGCCACGCTCTGTCGTCGTCGAGGACGGCGCTACTGGTCACGAGGAAACAAACGGGAAGCATGGTTAAACGCGCAAATCCATGGCGATGATGCGTGCGTGATTGAGAGGGCTCAGGGTGGTCGGTTCTTACTAGGAAAGCTCGTCGGAGGCGAGACAGACGGCGGCGGCAAATCGAGCTGGTCCTTGCTAACACTCTAGGGCAAGCGCGGGCGAACTAATGCCACGGGGAGGTGCGCCTAGGTCTGGGGAGTGTGTGAGCTTGGTCGAGGAGGCAAGGGGCGGTGTCTACTGGCCGGAATTGTTCGCGGAACTCGCCGGAGGTAGTGGCGATGCGAGGCGAAATTGTCGCAGCCTGGAGGCAGAGGGGAAGCGGGGTCTAAGGGGAAAGAGAGGTAAGACGCGGGCGGTTAAATGGGCGTGGTCGCGGGGTGGAGTAACGGCCGCTGTTAACGCGAATTGATCGCCGGAGTAATGGCGGCAACGGTCAGGGCGACGTGATCAGGGGGAAGACGACGCTGAGGTGGCTCTGTGGGGCATGCCTATCAGCGAGAAAGGGAGAGAGGGAGAGGGTCCACTCGTCGGTGTCTGCGCGGGTGCGAGAAAGAGTGAAAAACAATTCGCGCGTGGGGAAAGTAGCTGGGCTGGAGTTGGGCTTGCTGGGCCAGGTGAGTTGGGTCAGGTCCGTTTCTATTTTTTTTATTCTGTTTGCTTTTTCTTTTTCTAATTTGATTTTCTGTTTTGAAATTCAAACAAACAAATCAAATACTCAAACCAATTCAAAACTCCTCCAAACTTTGCCTTGAGTTTTGGTTCTGTTTAACAACAATATTCTAAGTCCAAAACGAAATACTATTTTACTCTTTTTAGGATCCATTTATTAATTAAAAACAATGGACCTTAGTTATTAAATCAAATGGGTTTTGATTTATTTAAAATCTCCTTTTGAAATTTAAATAAAACCAAAAACACTTCAGTAGGTTTTATTTGAGAATATAAAATACTTGGAAAACTTATTTAAAATAAATTAATAAGTTTTGATGTTTAATTAAAATAGTAAAACTTTTATTTTTAATAAACTTGGATATTAAATCCTTATTATTTTATCTAAATAAACCTTTACTATTTTTGTCAAATAGAAATATTTTATTTCAAAGGCTTGGCCAAGGTTAATTTGGCTATATAAAATAATCCTTATTTATAGTTCTACCTTCTTTATTTGAAAACCAAATCTTTTTATTTAAAGGATCCAAAAGTGGTAATTTTACTTATTTAAAATTTTCTTTATTAAATGTTTATCTTTTCAAATCCTTTTAGGATTTGTTTGATCAAAATAGGTTTTGAAGGTTTCCAATTGGAATCAAAAATTTCTTCTCACCTTGAAAATCAATAAAGTTTTATTTTATTCATTTATTTTTTTCACATTACAAGATTTGGAAAATCTTGGGATGTGACAATTACGCACCAAGTGACACTTGGATATTACACACCAAGTTCCCCCAAAATCCCACCCATTGGCGATATTACTCACGCCACGGGGTTTTAAAACTTTGTTTTTAGAAAAGAGAGAGGAAGATCCTTCAGAGGCTCCATCCTTCAGATGCTCAATGTTGTTCTGTTTCCGTGAACACGGCTGATCGATCAGATTGCAATACTCTCGAGAGTTTGTGCACTTTACCCACAATCCACGATCAAGTCCTTTTACAGACAAGACCATGGCGAGGCTTTCCCTTAGTAGCCCCTCTACCTTCCGGATCCAACCGTGCCAAGAACCTCCAAATGTTGGTACCCAGGTGAGGTTTCCCACTAAGTACTAGGCCAAGACAGAGCCCATAATGTATTGTCGTTGCACTGGAAGCTTCTGAATTCTGAAACATGGCAGACTTCTTTGATTCCTGGGCGGCCGTCCTCCACCAAAATCTCACTCTGTTGTCACGAGAACCATTCTGCCCAGAAGAAAACTTAGTTTTATTTTGAAGTGGATTTGAGAAGAAAAGTTGGCTCTAGAGAGCCTTTATACTTAGAAAATTCTTTGTCTTTCGAACCCCCCAACGGTACTTTGTATATATAGCATAGCAAGCAATACTTAGCAAAAACAGGGATAACCTATTAGGAGGGAAAATCCTAAGTATAGAGCTACTCATGGCATACTACAAAATCATCGCACTTGCAAAATAATACTAAGGAAAAATTCTACTAGAACATCCTACACATGCATACTACAGAATTTTGAAGATCACATGCATAGAATCAAAACTGGGACAAAAGTTATGAACAAGTGGTGTAACTTGACTTGATCCGAGCAGCACTCTACGCAATAGCACTCCTTAACGCACTCCGAACAATCTAACGAATCACAAACATAGACCTGATCACAACTTGCTCAAAACATCTCACAGAGGAAATCATGCATGCATGCAACATGGTATTTTATGCAAGGTTGGTTCTTCTAAATTGACCAAGGTAGCAAGATTGTGTTGTGATAGTGTAAGGGTGCCACTAGGATTGATTTCCCAAAGGTTTAGATCCAATTGAGTTATTAAAACAAATCCTAGGATTATAAGGAGTTCAAACCATCTAATTATCCCCAAGCTAGATCTAATGATCCTAAGCAAAGTTTAATGATTTTGTTTAGTAGGTATTGTGGAAACAAGGTTATTGCAACAAGAATCAACTAAAACAGAATTTTAATTATTTTTCTATAGAATAAACACTCCAATCTAATGATTAAAATCCACACCTAAAACCTTACTGTAAACTTGGTATATTATTGCAAATCTGGATTCTACATAAAATTATGAATCCAACGGTATATTATAAGCTAAATTTGGCCCAATAATCAATTTTATATGATTTTCGCAAGTTTTAATCTAAATCTGCAAACAGATCTAATCCTCACTTAAATTCTTGCCAAGTGTCAGCGTCTGGTTGGTCCAGCTGGAGCGACGCAGCGCGGACGCGGCTGCTGGCGCGGCTCTGCCACGCTGCAGCACGGCATTGGCTGGTACCGCTTCGATCAAACTTCTAATATGTACCGTTCCACTCAAATCCGACGGATGGGAGCGGTGGCGACACTTACCAGCGGCATCGATGGCGAGACGGCGGCGGCGCGGAGGGTCGTGGTCGTCGGTGGCGCTGTGGTGGTTCCCCGGAGTAGCGGAGAGCACGACGGTGCTCTTCTCCTCCTTGCGGTCCTGCGTGCGTGACCGGCTTCGGCCCTTTCTTCCTCGTCTAGCCGCACACCTCCGCTGGTTCCCGCGAGCTCGGGCGGCACGTCGGCGAGAAATCTCCGACGCTGTGCTGCACAAGGGGAGGAAAGAAGGGTCGGGGGTGAGGCGGTGTTGCACGGGGAAGACGGTCAACAGCAAGAGAGTGTTCGGGGTGGCGTGAATCGCCGGATCGAAAACCTTCCCGAGCGCGACACCGGCGAGGAAGAGCGGCAGCGATTCGGGGAAGCTTGGGCTAGGGTTTTTTAGGGGAAAGCAACGGGAGGGGTCGGCTTATAAGGGGCCAGAGACTTGGGGAAGGGGGTGGCCGAGTCCATCGTGAATTGGGGTCCGATGCGGCGGGGGAGAGCGTGCTCGCCGCGGTCTCTGGAGGACGACGACGGGGTGGGACCCCCGCGTCAGCGGCTGCGGCCTGCGGCATGCGCTCTGCTGGGCTGCGCTGGTAGCTAGGTGACGCGCGCGCGTTGGCGGGCTGGCACATCCGGCCCAGTTAGGTTAGGTTTCCCCTTTTTTTCTTTTTATAATTTATCAATTTCTGTTTTAGTCAAACACAAATAACTTTTGCAAACTAAGTTCAAATTTGATGAAATTTGTTTCTAAATTTTTATAAAAGTAAGGTGGTCAGCATAGGACCATAGTTTAATGTTTTTACATAGTTTTAGAAAGGGGTCAAACTATTACAAAAATAGTGTTCGCATAAGGAAATAATTAATAGGGTTTTGATAGGTTTAGGTGTTAGGATTTTGTGGCAAATTATTATTTGTAGGGTGCAATGATGCAAGGATGATGCATGCCACTAATAACATCCTAATACAAAATCTAGGATGTTACAATCCTACCCCCCTTAAGAGGAATCTCGTCCCCGAGATTCGGGTTGGCTAGCAAATAGGTGTGGGTGTTCTGCCCTCAAGTCTTCTTCACGTTCCCACGTAGCTTCTTCCTCGGAGTGGTGGTTCCATTGTACCTTGCAGAATCTTATAGTCTTGGTGCGGGTAATCCTTTCAGCTGTTTCTAGTATTTTGATGGGTTTTTCCTCATAGGTAAGGTCATTCTCCAATTGAACCTCATCTAGGGAAATGGTGTCTCTTAGCGGTGTTTCGGCCATCTCCGGGTGACACTTCTTTAGTTGCGACACATGAAACACATCATGAACAGTCAGTCCTTCTAGTAACTCCAACTGATAAGCAACTTCTCCTTTACGGGCCAGAATCTTATATGGTCCTAAGAATCGTGGGGCTAACTTGCCCTTGATTCCGAACCTCTTAACTCCTCGTAGGGGTGAAACTCGGAGATACGCACGGTCCCCTATTTCATAAGCCACATCTCTGCGCTTGGAATCAGCGTAACTCTTCTGTCGGGATTGGGCTACCTTTAGCCTATCCTGAATCTGTCGTACCTTTTCTTCGGCATCCTTTATCAATTCAGGTCCAAAAAGGCTGCGTTCACCAACTCCATTCCATAGCAGCGGAGTCCTACATTTCCTGCCATACAGAACTTCAAACGAAGCCATCTTGATACTTGTCTGATAGCTGTTGTTGTATGAGAACTCAGCATATGGCAGGTTATCGTCCCAACTAGACCCATAGTCCAGTGCGCAAGCTCTCAGCATATCTTCCAAAATTTGATTCACCCTTTCTGTTTGGCCATCTGTCTGAGGGAGGAAAGCAGTACTGAATTCTAGCCGGGTTCCGAGAGACTCATGTAGTTGTTGCCAAAACTTTGAAGTAAACTGGGTGCCTCTATCTGACACAATTCCCTTGGGAACACCATGCAGACTTACAATTCTTGACATGTATATCTTAGCAAGCTTAGCACTTGTATACGTGGTCTTTACGGGGATGAAGTGAGCCACCTTGGTAAAGTGGTCCACCACCCAGATAGAATCAAATCCAGAACAAGTCCGGGGAAATCCCGTGATGAAATCCATGCCTACCTTGTCCCACTTCCAGTCGGGTATTGGTAGTGGTTGAAGTAGTCATGCCGGTTTCTGATGCTCGGCTTTAACTCTATTGCATACATCACACAGAGAAATATACTCTGCAATATCTCTCTTTAGGTTATTCCACCAGAATCTATCCTTCACATCCATGTACATTTTCGTGTTACCTGGATGAATTGAGTATGGCGAATCATGAGCTTCTTGTAAAATCATCTTCCTAATATCGGGGTCATTGGGAACGCACAAACGCTTCCCATACCAGAGGGTTCCTTGTTCATCCAGACGAAATTCTTTAGTCTTTCCTTCACTTATCCTGATTCTTATTTCTTCCAACTCTTTATCTCCCTTCTGTGCTTCCTTGATTCTCTCTTGGAAGGTGGACACTATTTCTATAGTCGCTACGTGTCCTTTCGGAACTATTTCTAGCCTGAGATCCTTGAATTGCTTGCATAAATCCTCTGGAAGCTCCCCTGCGGTAAGTCCATTTACATACACCTTACGACTTAAGGCATCAGTCACCACGTTTGCCTTTCCGGGGTGGTACTGTAAATCCAAGTCATAATCTTTAATTAGCTCAAGCCATCTTCGTTGTCTCATGTTCAACTCCTTTTGGGTGAAGATGTACTTCAAACTTTTATGATTTGTGAACACGTCACAATGTTTGCCCATGAGGTAGTGTCTCCATACCTTGAGTGCATGAACCATAGTTGCAAGTTCCAAATCATGTGTGGGATAATTGTGTTTGTGGTTCTTAAGTTGTCGGGAGGCATAGGATACCACCTTCCCATCCTGCGGATAGTGCTAAGGGGATATGACTCAAGCTCATGCTAAGGGGATTCATGGACCCACATGCGGATAGTGCGAATATTCTAGGAACAGGTATCAAGTACTTGGGGTTCTACGGGACACAAGTTAACGGTTAAAAACAAAATAACATCTATTGCCCACCTGTACCTCTGCATTATTTACCTACTTTCAATTTTAGTTATTAAACGGTAATTAAATCCATGATCATCTCCAACATTAAGCATATGGCGACGTTCCAACAACTGTGGTACGTGACGGCATGGAAACAACACCTGAGCAAGCAACTGCGACTCGCAAGGCCAACTATCTACCAAACAATAGGTAATAGGAGGTGTCCAAGGCAATATGACGGCTGCAAGGGATATCACGGGTACGACAACTAGAGCATCGTAACACAGATAGCAATAGATCAATGGGAAGGAATAAAGACTATAAAAGTAAAATAGGTATAAAGGGGGAGAATGCTCGCCTGGAAAACATTGCCGAAGATTCATCCGAAGATCGGTCGACACTCGCATCAACTCATCGGCCTAATCCGTGAAGAAGCAAAGCACTAGAAGAAACATCGGATGCACTATTTAATACTACGGCAAAAGATCGGGCATGATGCATGTATGATGTATGACATGGAAAAGATGTGATGCAACTAGGCCATATTAAGCGGAACTGGGGCCCCGACAATTAATTAATAGGTTCATGTTGTTTAGGTACCCCGCAATTTAAATGTTGTCTTATCAAGGTAAAATATTTCACCGGTTCGATGCACAAATTGAAATGGGACCAATATTAGACTAGATTCGCCTGCATATGGTCTCCATATTTAATTATGAGGTGAATCGGCATAATACCCCCAAACCACATGATATGTGTTCAAATATGAACAATTGATGCAACAAATATATAACATTTATAAAAATAGGGTCTCGGCAAAAGGGGTCACACGCGGAGGTGAAGGTCTTGGGGCTCGGAAGGTTCGAGGGATCGGTCTTCGGGAGCGGGGCTTCGGATCCGTGACGAAGGTCATGACGGTTCCAGGGAAGAGACCTTGGCGTTGTTTGATCTTCGTGGAACGATCATCTTGCCCTCGGGTTGCACATACTCTGGATCATCACCACCAATCTGCCACCACTGCACAGCATCTCCAAAACAGCACATCTTTGCAACGCCACCATAGTACCAATATACCACACGCATACAGTACACGAGCTACACGTATCTGTGAGTAGTAGCTGCTGTCAGAACAGCACAGACAACGGGGACCCGTTGGTAAAGTGTGCGACTGGGGCGGTCTTGGCGCGCACTATTGGGGAGCTCGCAGGAAGGCGCCGCGATGCAGAGAAAGGGGAGACGCGTGACGCGGAGGCGTCCAAGGCAGAGAGCAGCGATGCCGGTAGGAGGGGGCTTCGCGGGCGACCATGCGGAGCCAAGCGGAGACAGTAGCCGGTGCTGCAGAGAAACAGAGACGAGGAGGTCATCCACGGCGGCACGATTGATGGAAGGCAGAGGTCGAGGCGACCTTGGCCGGAGTCGCAAAGGGCGGCCACGGCCGGCGCACAAGGAGGAGGGTGGGCGCTGCTGCTCGCGGGGAGGGGCGCAGAGGCAAGGAAAGGGTTCGGTCAGCGGCGGCATTATAAGAAGCAGAGGGCCGCGGGGCCAGAGGTGGAGGAGGTCACGGGATAAGGCAGCAGAGGGTGGTCGCGAGAGCGTCGGGAGGGGGAACTAGCGACGGTGACGCTCTGGGGTTGCTGGCGAGGGAGAGGGGATCGAACAGGAGGTCGGGGTGGTTTGCGTGGAGGAGACACGGAGGTGGGGCCGGGTGCGAGAGAAACGCTTCGGGTAGGTGGGGTTTGACCGGTAAGGCGGCCACAGGATTCCAGGTGGGGCTGGGTGAGAGAATTACGGGAGAGAGAGAGCTGGCGGGGTGGTGGGTGTGCGTGGCTGCAGAGGGGAGGGTGGCAGCTAGCAGCGGCAACAGAGAGTGGTACTAGGGTTTGTGGATTGGGACCAGGTATTAGGGTTTGGTTGTGTGGGGTTGTAGGTGGTCTGGCTAGCTGGGCCTTTGGGCCTGGCCGGCTGGGCTGTCTCCCCCGGATTTATAAAATATTTTTTATTATTTTTATAAAAAACATTTTGAAACATAGTTTTAGATAAAATATAAGATCCAGAAAAGACTGAGGTTTCGCATTTGAATAAAGAGAGGGACATTTATAGAAAATGAAATAGGGCTTTTAGTAAAATATTTTTAAACTAATATATGCATGTTGATGTCATGATGATGCATGAAGATAAACACAGGCGATTTACTAGTAACGGTTTTACCCGGGTGCTACACAAAGCTAGTACATACCATAATTTTTGGAAGCTCTTTATAAAACTTGAAATCCCTACTTCCCTCTGCGAAGGGCCTTTCTTTTTTACTTTTTGTTGAGTCTCCATCTTCTATCTTTATGCACCAATTAAGAGAGCATAGTTGTCATTCTGAGTTCAGTGTGCATTATCTCAAAACTTGTTGATTGATTCATAATTATGGTATTGCTTGTTCTTAAATTATTTGTATCTAGTCACCCTTGTGAACTTTGAAGGTGTCCTATGCATTTATGTCTTGCTATTCCATGAAGGACAAACTGAATACCACTCTTGCTATGTTTTCTATATGTGAAACAAACAAACGTCTTTCAAATCATTATTCATGAACTTTTGTTTGTGTTTCCTTTCATGTTGCAACATAGTTTCTATGTATTATTGTTAGAAATATATCTTTCATGCTTATGTTAGAGTACTTTGATCTCAACTATCAATGCTTTACAATACCTTGATCAAGATTGTGATGGTGCATGTCACCTAAAAAATTATTCTTTTTATCAGTTACCTACTCGTACGAGCAGGAGTTAATCTTGGGGATGCTTGCTACGTCGTAAACGTATCTATAATTTTTGATGATCCATGCTTGTTTTGTACCAACTATCTTATGTTTTTTCTACACTTTGAGGCATTTTTATACATTTTCTGGAACTAACCTATCAACAAGATGCCATAGTGTCAGTTCCTGTTTTCTGCTGTTTTTGGTTTCAGAAAAGCTAGTAAAGAAATATTCTCAGAATTGAACAAAACAAAAGCCAAAGTTTCTATTTTTCCCGACACGACACGAAGTCCGAAGGAGAGACGCAGAGGTGCCACGAGGCAGCCACACCTGGTGGTCGCGCCGCCATATGGTGTGGGGCCCTCGGGCCTCCACCGACCTTGCCTCTTCGCCTATACATTCTCCCTGAGGCAAAAACCCTCAATATCAGATCAAAATTCCACGAAAAGTTCTACAGCGCCGCTGCCACCAAAGACGAGATTCGGGGGACAGAAGTCTCTGTTCTGGCACCTTGCCGGGATGGGGAATTTCCCCCAGAGCCATCTCCGTCGACTCCACTGCCATCTCCATCGCCGTTGCTGACTCCCATGATGAGAAGGGAGTAGTTCTCCCTCAAGGCTAAGGGAACTACCGGTAGCTATGTGTTCATCTCTCTCTGTCTCTCTCTCTCTATGCGTGATCTTTCTGTGATCATGAGCTTTGTAATATAGTTGAATAAGTAGATCTACTCTACTACACAAGTGCTTTAATTAATGCAATCTCCGCTTAGCCCCATGTGTGTGAAGTTGATAGTGTGCACACCGTGTGTGGCACTTAGGCTAAAGATTGCAGAAATACTTAGCAAGAGTTATAATTTGAGTTGGATGTCCCTATGAAATTGTGGTGTTTGTTGGAACCATCTAGCGCTCAAGGTGACAGTGAGGGGTTATCTAGATGGGGAATGCGGACTTTAAGGAGTGTTGTTATATCCCTACACCGTGAATTTGTGTTCCAACCTGAGAGTAGTTCAGAGTAGCATAATGAAGAGAAGATATTTATGTGTTTATTGAGAGTGTCCACTAGTGAAAGTATGATCCCTAGGCCTTGTTTCTAAGCATTGAAACACCGTTTACAATCAGTCCTTCTACATGTTTGCTTGTTTCCATTTTTATTTCAGATTGCAATTACCACTTATAATCATCCATATTACTTGTATTTCACTATCTCTTCGCCGAACTAGTGAACCTATACACCTGACAAGTGGGTGTGTTGGGGACACAAGAGACTTCTTGTATCTTGATTGTAGGGTTGCTTGAGAGGGATACCTTTAACCTCTTCCTCCCTGAGTTTGATAAACCTTGGGTGATCCACTTAAGGGAAACTTGCTGCTGTTCTACAAACCTCTGCACTTGGAGGCCCAGCACTGTCTACAAGAATAGTAGAGTGCATAGACATCAATGTGCTATTATTACTAGTAAAAATTAATCAGAGAATGAAGCAAATAAACTTATTTCAGTTTGGTCAAACATCATGAAGCATTTGGGTATACTCTAAGTGATATTAAAGGAATATATCCATCCATTGTGACACATAAGATTACCATGCTTGAAGATGTTGTACCTGTAGTTGACATAGAAAGAAGGCTTAATCCGAAAATGAAAGAAGTAGTAAGAAACGAAGTCATACTCTTATTAGATGCCGGCATAATATATCCTATTTCTGATAGTAAGTGGGTTAGCCCATCTCATTGCATACCAAGACATGGGGGTCTTGATTCTGCTATGAATGAGGGTGGTGAGCTAGTCCCTGTAAGGCCTATTATTGGGTATCGCATGTGCATCGATTTTAGAAGACTAAACCGCGAGATACAGAAAAATCATAAACCTATACCGTTCATGGATAGAATTTTAGAAAGACTAAGCAATAATTCTTATTTTTGTGTTCTTGATGGTTATTCCAATTATTCTCAAATTGCTATACAGCCCGAAGATCAAGAGAAAAAAACTTTCACATGTCCTTATGATACTTATGCTTATATATTAATCGCGTTTGGCTTCTATCATGCAGCTGAAACCTTTCAAGAATGTGTTTTAAAAATCTTCGATGATCTTGGTGAGAAAACTAGGGAAGTTCTAACAAATGATTTCGTTGTTTATGGAACAACATTTGATAATTGTCTCTACAATTTAACCAAGGTTTTGCAGAGATGCAGACAATCAAACTTAGTTTTAAATTGGGAGCAATGTCAATTCATGGAAAAAGAAGGTAAAGTTTTTGGACATAAGGTTTCAGAAAAGGTATAGAAATAGATAAGACCAATATAAGTGCTATAGAAAACCTTCCCATACCTCAAGACACTAAAAACTTAAAAATGTTTCTAGGACATGTAGGTTTTTACAAGCGTTTTATACAAGATTTTGCTAAAATAGCTATGCCTCTCACTAACCTTCTTGATAAATAAACTCCGTTCTATCTAGATCATGAATGCATTGCAGCTTTTAAAAATCTTAAGAACAAATTAGTTTCAGCACCTATCATGCAATCTCCAAAGTGGGATGAACCTTTTGAAATCATGTGTGATGATAGTGACTATATTTTAGGAGCTGTATTAGGACAGCGAGACGGGAAGAATTTAAATTTTATTCATTACGCTATTAGGACTCTTAATAAGATTCAGAAAAATTATGCTACTACTGAGAAAGAGTTCCTTGCTATAATTTTTGTCTGTGACAAATTTAGATCTTATATTATTAATTCTAGAGTAATAATTCATATTGATCACCAAGCTTTGCGTCACCTTCTTGTGAAAAAGAATATGATTTACAAATAGTAGATAGCAGGGGTAAGGATAATCCAGTAGCACATCATCTATCTAGGATGGAGGGAATAATTACCAGCCCTATACCTATAAATGAGTCATTTCCGGTAGAATAATTAGCAAAAATTGAAGTAGTTGATCCGTGGTATGCAGATTATGCTAATTATCTTGCAGTAAAAATGTTACCTCCTGGTATGACAAGAAATAAAAGAATGAAATTCTTTAATAATCTCAGACACTACTTTTGGGATGATTCGTTTCTTTATCGTCATGGACCTGATGGAATGATTCGAAAGTGTGTTCCTAACCATGAAATGAATGCAAGCTTGTCATGGCATCCCGTATGGAGGACATCATGCAGGAAGGCGAACTACAGAAAATATACTTCAATCCAGATTCTACTAGCCCACCTTATTCAAGGATGCACAAAGGTATGTGGAATATTGTGATTCTTGCCAGAGAAGAGGTAATATAGGCAGAAGAAAAGAGATGGCAATGAATTATAGTCTTATAACTGAACCATTTGATGTATGGGGAATGGATTACATGGGATCCTTTATAAAATCAAATGGCTACACTCATATTCTTGTTGTTGTCGATTATGTTACTAAATGGGTTGAAGCTATCCCAACTAATCATGCAGATACAGCTACCTCTGTGAAGATGATCAAGGATGTTATATTTCCCAGGATTGGAGTTCCTAGATTTTTAATTACTGACGATGGTTCTCATTTTATGAAAGGAACTTTTAGGAAAATCCTCAGCAAATATGGAGTAACTCACCGTGTTGCTTCGCCATATCATCCTCAAACGAGTGGTCAAGTGGAACTCTCTAATAGAGAACTGAATACCATACTCGAGAAGACGATGGATAAATCAAGAAAAGATTGGTCATACAAGCTAAATGACACTCTTTGGGCATACCGAAGTGCATTTAAAAATCTTATGGGTATGACGCCATATAAAATGGTATACGGCAAGGTGTGCCACCTACCTTTAGAATTGGAACATAGATCCTTTTGGGCAATCAAGAACTTAAAATATGATCTTAAAGCTGCAGGAGAAAAATGTCTATTAGACATACATGCTTTAGATGATTTTAGGGAGTGAGGCTTATGAAAATGCTAGATTGTTTAAGCAAAAAGAAAAAAATGGCATGATAGAAAAATAGAGGATAAAGTCTTTAAAAATGGAGATAAATTTTTGCTCTATAACTCTCGCCTTAAGTTGTTTCTAGGGAAGCTTAGATCAAAGTGGGAATGCCCCTATATAGTTGAAGAGGCTTATGCGTCGGGAGCAGTGAAGCTCCAAGGGAAAAGACCCTCTCTTTCATGGATAGTGAATGGACAACGCTTGAAGCATTATCATGCAAAATAATATATAAGTGCAATCATCTTATGAATAATCACCCAGAAGAGTTGATTGAGAAAAAATATTGAAGAAATGGTAACTGGAGGAAGGACAAGATCGAGACGAAGTGAGCAACACTATGGTCAAGATATAGACCATAAAAGAGCACTTCATGGGAGGCAAACCATGTGAAATAAAGGGATGAGTAAGTTTTAAATTTTGAACGTAAGTTTTAGCTAAGTTTGATATTGAATAAAGGAACACTTGAAGCTCTTGTGAAACAAAAGAAATTTGGTCATGATGAAAATCTTGTTCAATGAATGTTAATGTTGGTCAAAGATTTAAGTTCTCATTATTTCATTAAGTTTCAGACTAATAAATAATTCCCAAAGATACAGATAAATTTTGATGTATATTGTAACCTTAAAGACCAACTATATGGCAGAAAATAAATTTCCAGCCGTATAGTTATTCACCGCATCGCCAAATTTTTATGCTAGATGTCACATCCCAAGATTTTCCAAATCTTGTAATGTGAAAAATAAATGAATAAAATAAAACTTTGTTGATTTTCAGGGTAAGAAGAAACTTTTTGATTCCAAATGGAAACTTTCAAAGCTATTTTGATTAATATAAATCCTAAAGGGATTTAAAAAGATAAATAAACAATAAACTTCAAAATATTTAAAATTACTATTTTGGATGTTTTAAATAAAAGGATTTGGTTTTCAAAAGAAAAGGTGGGTTTATAAAGAAAGATTATTTTATAAAGCCAAATTAAACCTTGGCCAATATTTTGAAATAAAATGTTTTGTTTTGATTAAAAATAGCAAAGGTTTATTTAAATAAAATAATAAGGATTTAATATCCAATTTTATTTAAGTAAAGGTTTTTCCCATTTTAAATAAACACTAAAACTTATTTATTTATTTTAAATAAGTTTTCCAAGTATTTTATATTCTCAAATAAAACCTACTGAAGTGTTTTGGTTTTATTTTAGATTTCAAAATAAAACAAATCCTATTTGATTTAATAACTAAAGTCCATTTTATTTAACTATTAATGGACCCTAAAATAAAATGTTATTTATTTTAAACAAGTTTTCCAAATATCTTTTATATTCTCAAAATAAAACCTACTGATTCGGTTTTGAAAATATTTAGATTTCAAATGGAGTTTTTAAATAAATTAAAACCCATTTGATTTATTAACTAGTGTCCATTTTATTTAATTATAAATGGACTCTAAAATAAAAATATTATTTTATTTGACTTTGGTTTTGTGTTGTTAAACAGAACCAAATTCAATTACAAGTGTGGTGATTGTTTGAATTGTTTGAATGTTTGTTTGTTGTTTGAATTGTGAATTGAATTTCAAATCAGTAAATAGAAATAGAAAAGGATAAAACAATCAGACAGAAAAAAAAATATGAAATGGACTCGACCCAACCAGTCTGGTCCAGCAAGCCCATTTCCAGCCCACCTATCCCCCTCTGCCGAAACGTTTTCTCACACAGAACCGCGCCCGCAGAACCAATGACCGGTGGACCCTCCCCCTCACTCCCTTTCTCACTGACTAGCCGACCCCACCCTCTCCTGTTCATTGTCTCCACCACTGCGACCCGTTCTTCCCCGCTCCTGCCATTGATTCCTCAGGCTTAATTCGCCTTAATGCCGCGATTAAAACTCGCAGTGATCACGCGTGATAAATCCCCTCTTTCTCCTCTTCCATTCCCCCCAAACACCACGCCTCGAGAGCCACCAGGTTGTCCCAAATTTCTTCTGCACCGCCGCCGTCTCCGACGAGGTTCTCGGCCAATTCCGGCAGCATCGCATCGCCCCTTGCCTCCCCGACCAAGCTCACATCCTCCCCAAGCCCTGGCGCATCTCTCTGCATTCCTAGCTCACTCGCGTGTGCCTCACAGCGCCGGCAACGACCTCAACTGTCAGCACTGCCGTCTGCAGACAACTCCGGTAAGCCACATCGCCTGAACCCGTGCGCGCCTTGACCAGATCCTCACACCATTTTGTCCGCCTGTGCCTTGTGATCATCCAGGTACTCGCCAACTAGTCGCGCAAGACCCCTAGCCTCGCCCCGTCGATGTCCGACCACACCTGAGGCCAGATCAACTCTGGTGAACAATTAAAGACGAACCCGCGCGCCCCTCGACGAGCTGCCACAACGTTGAGCATCAGCATCATTCAGCGAACCAGGTGAGCACCCTCTCCCTCCTTCTCGCTTCCTGCAACGCCGGCGACGCCACTGTCAAGCCGCCGCCGCCGCGCGTCAGAGTCCAGCGCCGCCAGTTCTAGGTCGTTAGACTAGGACCGTTGGATCTTGATCCTGAGGCTTAGATAGGACCACTTAAAACCGAAGGGGTATGCGATCTGTGCCGTGCAATCCCACTTTGATCTAACGCTCCACAGCGACCGATCCACATGAAGCGGTACCGACCAATCACGGCGCGACGCGTGGCCAGTTTCTGTTTAAAATAGAATTTCAAATCAGATTTAAATGCCATTTTGAAACCATTGTAACTTTTGATCCACACGTCCAAAATTTACAAATTTTATACCAATGGAATCAGCAAGACAAGCCCTAGCCAACCATGCCTTTTGTTTAGTAAAAAGCTTCTGGAAAAATGGTTGTTTTTGCAGAAACATTTGTATGCTTGTTAAGGATGTAAAAATTGTTCAAAAATGATTTTTGGGATAAAATCTTTGGAAAATGGTGTGATTTGAACCTACTAACATTAGGAAACACTTTGTGGATTCAAAAATGAATTTGGTGAAACAAAATAATGATTCTTTGATTTAAAACAATTTCTAGTCAAATAGAAATGTGGTTTATTTATTAAAAATGGTTTGGAAGAGAACCTTTGGAAAATGTTTTTTTTTAAACTCTCTGGCCCCAAACACCAAGCTTTATAGTTTGAAAACATATTTGGTGAACCCTATAGATTTATGCCTTAGTAAAAACATTTCTACACCACATAAAATGATACCTTGTTTTGAAAATGGTTTTTAAAGAGAAACCTTTTGCAAATGACTTTGCCCTTTATAAAATGACCATTAGGTGTTTTCAAATGTTTATGACCCATTAGGAACCAATTTTTCAAACAAAACAAAGCTTGGCATGCTTGCATGCATTACTTTGACTTTGTCATTTTATGTGATGTTTTGCTTGATTGGTAGATTGAGTTTGTGCCTTGTTTGATTGAATTGTAGTGACTTGAAGAGTGTGATTGTTGCAAGGACAAGGAGTGAACCTATACCCTCTACCAAAAAGGCAAGTGATGCTTCATACTTTTTGTCCCATTACTTTCACTATGCATTAGTGATTTTGCTAAGTAAAACTTGCATGGAATTTTTGCTAAGTATAAACCTTGCTATAGTAAAACCTAGTAGATGAAACCTTAGTAGAAATTTTCCTAAGTTAAGATTCCTACTACTATCAAGCTTAGCCTAGCTAATAGAAAACATGGGTGGACTATATATTCACACTATGGAAAAATTCCTAAGTCTGAGGAATTGTGTTTTGTTTAATAAAACAACTAAGTTAATGAATCACCTGGGTGGAATGGTAATTGCTTGGTGGATTTTGGTTGAGTGGTTCACAAGGCCCATGTCTATGGTTTACCTTGTGTATCTCACTTGTGGATGGCCACCCAGGAACAAAGAGATTTGAGATGTCAAATGTTGAGAAGCTTCAAGTGCAGCCACTTGGCATTATGGGCTCTGCCTAGATCGTGTAGGTTGCAAGAACTTATCCATATGGACAGTGGGTGGTAGTTTTTGATAGGTTGGAACGCGTCCATTTTGGTCTAAGGGAAGGCTTCTGAAAGATCTTATCTTGGGAAACCAAGTCTTGTGGGGAAAGTGCACCACCTCTGCAGAGTGTAAAATCTAAGTACTTAGCCATGTCCCTGGTAAAGGACAATTTGAGCATCAAGACATGGAAGCAATCAAGAATCTCATCATTCAAATTTCTAAGTTAAAATCTTGTGGTTTGAACAAGGGTTATTTAAATCTTCAATCTTTGATTGAGAGGTGCCTTGGAAAAGTTTTTGTCAAAACAAAAACTTAGTGTTTTCAAAATGATAAGGAAAATCTATTTTGAGCAATGCAAGCCTCAACTCCACTTAGCCAAATGCATATAGATGATAGACTCCACTATACTACCATAGTATCACTTGCCAATACAATTCAAATGTATTGACCCTTGTGGCTGTAACTTGTTATGTTGCAGGTTTGATTGATTTAGTGAAGTGTGTTGATTAGGATTACAAAGTCTACAACCAACATGTCTGCCTGTGGCACTTTGAAGATGAAGGACCCCATGCTTATAGATATTCTGCTGCAATGTAATGTAATAGCCAATGAGCTATGTAAGATGTAATAAAATTATGTTATTCCTGGTTATAAAGTTATATTATCACCTTTGTTTCTTGATATTACATCTAAACTGTGGATGCTAGCTATTGATCCAGGGACTAGCATTGTAAACACAGGGGACACCACTTTATGTTAATAAAGGTTGGGACACTCCCTCTACACTAGAGTACAAAGAGTTTAACGACCAAATATATGGCAGGAAGAATATTTCGGCTGTATAGTTACAGCCATATAGTTGTTACCGCTTTAGATAATAAAAAAATCTAAAGTCGGTTTCAACTATACAGCGGGATCTATACGATATGCGCCCATATAGTTGCTCGTTAAGCCTGGCGCCTAGGATTTTCAACCTCCCCTTTTAAAGACAGTTACATCTAACCTTTTTCATTAAGTTTTTGCAGAGCTACAAACTCCTGCCTCGAAAAACCATCGACATCTCCCTACACGCCCCTCTAACAACATCCGTGCAGCAAAGCCATGCAGCCTTTCGATGTCACCAAGATTTGGAAGAAGAAGGAAGAGAAGCCCGTGAAGAGGATCGAGAAGGTGGAATGAAAAGAAGCATCATCATCATCCAGCTTGGAGATCAAGCCTCTCCCAAATTGGGAGGACATGTTCCCGCAAAGGATGGAAATGATGAGGAAATCAGATCAGGGAAGGAGCAAGGATAAGTGTCACACTAATCCTTACCGTCACAACATAGGATCTTATTACAAAAATACTCTTTGTCCGCCACCTCGTACACCCAAAAAGGTGCGGCAGGATGAGATTCATGATAATATCTACCAATTGGAAAAAGCTTTTGAAAGGATACAGATGCCTCCTAGAGGGGGTGAATAGGCGGTTTAAAAACTTTTCCGAAAGTGGCTCAACAAAGGAGGAATAAAACTAGTGTTTACTTTCTCAAGCATAAAACCTAGAACAACTAGGGTTCACCTATGTGCACTAACAACTTATGCTAAGCAATAAAAGCAACTATATGATAGCAAGATATATACTTCAAGAATGAAGGCTATCACAAAGTAATGTGCATAAGTAAGAGCTCGGGTATAGAGATAACCGAGGCATGCAGAGACAATGATATTTTACCGAGTTCCTCCCAACATGGAGTACATCTCGTTTGGAGAGGGGGTGGTATCAAACCATCAACGCCACAAGAGGCCTCTCTTTTTCTCTTGCGAATCTCTCCCCAACGGGATCGATCCACACTTTCACTATCGGTGCACTTGTCGGTGGCAATCCGGAACCTCTCACAAGGTTGGGGCACTTCTCCACAACTCAATTGGAGGCTTCCAACAAACAAGCTTGGGGAAATCTCCACAACTTAATTTGAGGCCCCAAGTAATCCACAAACCTACAAAACAACCAAACCGTCTAGGGTTCCAAGAACCCAAGAGTAAAAAGCTTCTCATCTTTCACCCAATCGAATCCTCACCGAGAACTCAAACCGACGCACCAAATTCAATGGAAAGAACACAAGAAGTGCTCAAGTCCTTCTCTTCCAAATTCCACCAAAGCTACAAAATCTTTTGGGGTAATAAGAGAGGAAGAACAATGGAGTAAATCCACAAAAGACTCCAAGATCTAGATCCCAATATGTTCCAATCATTTAGAGGAGAGATTGATTTGTGGGGTTGTAGATCTAGATCTCCTCTTTCAAATCCCTAAAGTATATGCAAGAATCATAGGAAGGATTGAGGGGAAGCAAGCTCAAGAAGGTCAACAATGGAGGGGAAAACTTGCAAGAATGGTTAGGTAACCATTGGGGAAGAAGGGGACCTTAAATAGGTCCCTAGAAATCCAACCGTTAGGCCCAGGGATCACCCAGTCCGGAGTCTCCAGACTGAGACCGGAGTCTCCGGTGTACCGAGGCCAAACGGGGACAATCTGGAGGACAGTATATACACGGTCCGGAGATAGACCGAAGATTTAGTCCGGAGTCTCCGGTCTTACAAAAACTGGCAGAAAGACCAATACGAAAACAACCATAACTTTTGCATACGGACTTCGATTTTGATGATCTTGGTCTCATTTTAAAGAGGACGATAAGATCTACAAGATCATACATAAAAACAGCATAGTCCGGCAAGGGAGGATAGAACCAAATGATGAAAGGTTTAACCTCTCTCAAAAAGACAAAGCGGTAAAACCTCTAACATCGAAAACGTAATACAAAATGCATATGAAATCCGTTTTCGATGAACTAGAGCTTGTCTTAGAGGTTAAAACAAGCTCTAAATCCTCACATGAGTAATAACCAAATAATGGAAAGTTTTACCTATCTCTAAAATACAAACCGATAAAACCTGCAAGATCAAAAACGCAATAAGATATAAAAGGGAAATCTGTTTTTGATGCACTAGAGCTTGTTATGAATATTACCACAAGCTCTAAAACCTCAGATGGATCAGATCCAAATAATAACAAAGAAAGGACGATGCTAAGTATGCAAAGGTTTGAGCTCTCTTTGAAAATATGATCGATTTACTCACTTGAGAGCCCCTCTTGATAGTATGGTTATCTATCCTATAAACCGGTCTCCCCAACTAACACCATGAGACCGATAAAAAAGAAACCCTATCAAGATCATACCTTTGCCTTGCGCATATTCCACTTGATCTTGATGTAGACGATCTTGTCCTTCTCAAAATGGAACACCTTTCTTGATTTCTCTTGCACGTACTTGCTTGATGAAGACTTGCAAGTTGCTCACACATACAAAATTGGGAAACATTTACTTTGATAGTGTCTTCATCGATCCATGATCACCGAGGATGGCAAGCTTAAAGTATGAGATCTTCTAGATATGGCACATCTTTATCTTGCACAACATTTCTTCTAACTACATTTGGATGATGTTTTGAAGATACACATGAGGAACTCTATATTCTTCTTGAAGACACCCTTAATCTTCTTTTCTTTATTCTTCTCCTACATATCTTCTTTCTTTATTATGTTTGTGTCGTGAAGGTACACAAGAGGTATCACTCCATATATTCTTCAAGACACACTTGCTGTAGGCTCAACTCTCACATGACCAATCTTTGGATCACTCCTTGAACACCTTGGTCAACACTTGATCTTCTTCACTTTCTTATTCTCCCAACCTTGAAGCCAACATATGGTTCAAGCATTGTCTATGGACAATTCCTACAAGTACAACTTGATACAAGCATTAGTCCATAGATATTTTCATTAATTACCAAAACCACACATGGGGGCCCACATGCTCTTTCAATCTCCCCCATTTTGGTAATTGATGAAAATCCCTTTGAGAGGGTTTATATAAGGAATTTAATGAATAAAATGGTAGATATAGAGCAAACTCCCACATAATACTATGCATGTGTGATGAACATGAATTTCATTGCATATAGTGCTAATCATTATCATTGGTGGAGTTTCCTCTATATATACCACATGCTAAGCAACAACAAAGATGCAAGAGCATGAAAGGCAAACTCTTAATAACAAACTCAAAGCATAAACCAACTTCCCTTAAACCCTCTAAAACTTCTCCCCCATTGGCATTGATTGCCGAAATGGGTGACAAGTTCTAGAAGGCCAATGTAGTGATAATTCCTCCAAAGGTGTGCATTCGCACATATTCAATGATAAATACCTGGGAGAAAGTAGAACTATATTGAGGACACGAAGATTTCCAAATAAATAAAATCAAAGGAGCATCAACAAATGATGCAAGTAATTATAAGGTCCGACAAACCAACTGAAAACAACAAATGAGTCCAAATGGACACAAAAGAGTGTTTTAAATAACAAATAGAGAATCTCCCCAAGATTTTTGCACAATTTAGAATAATTGCATTAGAATACATAATGCACAAATATGTAATCCTTGCTCCTCGATAAGCATCTAAAACACAACAAATGAAAAAGAATACAAATGAGCATTATTAAATGAATTCGATGAGATCCCCAAAGATAATGCACCAATTATGATAATTGCATTTGGGAACAAAGTGCATAATCATGGAATCCTCAGTCATCCAAATTAATTTAACAATACAAGGCATGAGAGAACAAATATGAGTGCCCGAAGATGCAAAAAAGAGAGACAAGCACTCATAAGAAAATAGATTTGGAAGCCATCGGAGAATCAAAAGAAATAAATGGTGGTCTCCAAAGGGAACACAATATCAACTAAACGATATCTTCTCAAATGTGTATATGTTTTTACGTGGGTAACATCAGAAAGACATATGTCCACAAATAAACATGCACATACAAGGAAGCTATACAATAAAGCACATAAAAAGCAAAATGAATTCATAACATATACCAATAAGATTTTTGTTTGAAAGCATGGCCAAGGGCTCAAATATATCTTATTGTTTGTTAATGAGCTTCAAACATCAACACACTACATACATTACAACTATCATCAAGGGAAAAGGAGAAAGTTGGAATGTATGGAGAAAGGCAACAAGTATCACAAAGGAAAAATCAACTAGAAACATCTCACTATTGCACATGAGAGAAGTTGAGGAAAAGATAGGCAATAAAATTGCTAGATTGACATACCTGGGATTGGTGAATCATATGCATGATTTTGAATAGTCCCAATTATATGCACTCATCTCAACTTACACACATTTGCAATAGGGAGTTCTCTTAACACCAAAGCTAGAACCACAACCAATACAAACACAAGAATTCATGCTAGAAGGCAATCGACAAACGGTTGGAAGCGGGATATATGAGCATGAGAAAGAGATAATTTTTACCAAGATATCATTGATAGGATGTAGAGGATATGAATTCGTCGATCATCCTATAGCTTGCCTCCAATTTACATGCACACACCATTTCTTCAAAATTGAGAGGCAAACATACAATATATCTCCAATGTACCTAAAACACATTTAAGTACAAAATGGTCCCCAAACATATTGGGTCCATGGTAGTTAGAGAAACTACAATACATAGGAGATACTACACATAATTATGTGCATACTGATATGAAATTGAATTTCATGCACAACTTAGCCGATGGTATTTGGTGGAGTTTCCCCTATATATTTTATCAAAGAAAGAAAGCATGCCATAATATAAACATGTAGTAAATATGCATGCACAAGGCTTTCAATAACCAAAAATGAGATACAATTTTAACAAAAACACCAAGTAAACCGAGATGGCACACAGAAGAGTGTGACATAAAAAACGGTGTCCAAATTGTATCAAGGAACCAATTCAACACATGAAATATTCACAAGTTCAACAAATAAACTAGGCTAAAGCCAAAGAGCAAAAGATAGATATAGGAACATAAATGCTCAAGGATTTAACTCATTCCAAAAGGTCAAAATACGAAACAAGGAATGAGACAAAACCAACTCCCAAAGAGAGCAAGGTTCCAACAAATAAACCAAACTCTCCAAACTTTTCATGATGGCACAAAATACCAACACAAAAAGATCGAACTTCCAAGCATATAAAACACGACATGGATCAAAAAAAGAAGCATAAAAGGATTGTTCTAGATAATATAGGAGAGCTCAACCATAAGTAGTACATTATATAGAATTTTTATTTTGAATGCAAAATGCACACAAACGAGATCATCACTACTACCTACATTAAATAAAACACAAGTGTATACCAATAACATAAGAAGATCCAAAAGAAGCAAGTAATACATGGGAGCAACACAAAACATTTTCTTGGCCAATGATAGGACAAAATTAAGAAAAGGCCAGAGTGAATATGATCAATAAATTCTATCATAAAATGAGTACTCATTGTCCAAGGACAAAAAATATTGGGAATAATTTTCCCAAGGTAGCTTGCATAGATATCCAAGATCATAGTCACAACAAGAAGCATATAACAAATATAAGAATTAAGCTTGATGCTTCGAAAGATATTCTTGGTAGCTTCCAATAGTCACACAATCATGATTATAGTAACTTGAAGCTAATGGTTGCCATGAGGATATGGAGATTCAAATATGAGGAAACACATACCAAGAAACACTTTCACACACAAGATCAAAAATATGAGCAATAAAGGCATTCAAGAAAATTGGAACTTGTATGAGCAAATGTGTCACAGTAGGAGCTAGATAATTATAAATATCAATTCTAAGTGACACAACCTTGAATATTCACATTTTCTAGGATTGTAATATGCACTAAGCATATGGCTCCCCCATAATGTGATACTACCATAAAACTATCACGAGGCAAAAGGATACAAATAGAGATAATTAATGGACATTATAGAACTTAAATTTCTCATGAGAAACATACCACAAAGAGACTAGATAATATTGCAATATCAATACTAGGTGGTATTCCTCATGTACACGCATTTTTAGGATTGTGGAATGCCAAAGCATAACACTCCCCCAAAATGGGATAGTCCATTAATCTCTCACAAGAGCCAAATAATATACCAAATATAATCAAGAAAGGCTCAAACACAAGAAACACACATACATGGTGTGCCAAATAATCATACATAGATATACTTGACACCTCAAGATAATTAAGTGGAAAGCACAACATGTACAAAAGCATGGAAAATACAAAACCAACACATGCACAAGGGGGCGAGTAACTTTCAATGTAAAGAGTTTAGCACATGTTACCGCAAGGAGGAACATTGGATATATAATAGACGCATGATAATCCAAAAAGGCTTGGCTTGACAAAAATAATTGATGAAGATCCCTCAATTCTTCATGATGTATCCAAGTCTCCAATCCCTCCAAAAACACCTATTGATCAAGTTTTGGCTTGTTGGTCCCCAACCAAGTTGGGTCCTAGGAGGTTAGTCACAATAGGCTTGGCAACCCAAATGGTTCTTTTCTTCACACCACATTGGGCACCAACAAATTTGGAAAACACATTGCCAACCTCATCCTTATGAAGAGAATAAACATCATTGATCAAGATAGGGTTGGATGAGGAGATACCAAATGTGCATGAGGAAGAAATGTGCCCCTTCACACGGCATATGTAGCAAGTTATTCTCTTGCCATCTTTCTTCTTAGGTGAAGCCACAACTCGAGGAAGAGCTTGAGTAGTCCTATTAGGAAGATGCCCATCTCTAACTTGAGGTAGATCTTAAGGTCGCTTCCCTTGTTGCTTCACACTAAGAGGCTTCTTCTTCAATAGGAAAGATCTAACATGATGCCCTTCTTCCTTGCACTTGAAGAAAACAATGTTGGAGGGATTCTTGACTTGATCTTGGCCATTCTTCTTATTTCCCTTGTGCTTCAACTTGATAGTGGGCTTGTTCTTGACATTGGAGTTGAATCCAAGCCCACACTTGTCATTGGGGGATTTTTGCACACTCAAGATGTTGTCGAGTGTGGCCTTACCTTTATGGCCCTTATTCAAGTCATTCTTCAAAGAAATGACTTGAGCCTTGAGCTCTTTAATTTCCTCTACATGGTTAGTATGAACAACAATACTAGAGGAAATAGATGCTACATTGTTAGAGCAACAAGGCACGGAATGCAATTCATCAAAAGATGTAGCAATGGCATGAGTGGATGGATTATAAGGACTAGCACATGGCAATATAATATTTGGAGTAGATATAGTGCTAATGTCCACATGAGGCTCGTTAGATTTTACCTTTGACATGATGGCCTCATGAGCTAACTTTACCCTGCCATGGGAGGCTAGAAGATCCTCATGCGAGCTTGAGAGCTCAACATGACTTTCTTCTAATTTCCCATAGTTGCTAGTTAGCAAAGCAAGTTTAGCCTTTAGCTTAACATTCTACTTCAAAATAGATGCTTCAAAAGAAATAGTTAGTAGCACAAGCATCATCATTATTAGCAAGAGGTGAGGGTAACTTGGCAAGCTCTTTTGAATATGAAGCTTTAAGCTGCTCATGCGACTCGGTGAGTTTGATGAGCTCCCTCTTAATGACCCGAGAGCCATTTTCGAGGTGCTTAAAATCCTCAACAAGTTTAGCATGGGCACCTACAAGTTCATCATTTTTAGCTTTGAGATCACTTGCCACCTCAAGATATCTATCATGAGATTCCTTCATTCTAGACAGCTCTAGAGCAAACGAGTCCTCAAGAGATTCCTTAGTGGTGTGTTCCTCTTCAAGAGATTTATTTAGGTTTGCAATTATATTAGAATACTCACGCTCAAGACTACCCATTTTATCAAAGTTGTTATCATGCACCTTAATTTGTGTTTCTAACTTATCAGTATGTTCTTTGCTCTTAATAGCAAAGTCCAAGATTTCAACAAAGTTAGAGCAAGCAATATTATTCTTGACAAGGGCACGATAAACACTCTCACCCTTTTCATATAAAGCATCAACATCAAGCACTACTTCCTCATTATCCACATTCTCATTATCACAAGATATATTGGGTTCCAAAGTAGGAGTTACCTTTGAATCCCTAGCCATAAGGCATAGATGAGTACTGGAAGAAGGTGATGATGAGATAGCATTTGTAGCTCCATTAAAAACCTTGTCTTGGCCCATAGAATCTTCGGTTTCCTCTACATGGTTAGCAACACAAGCACTAGAGGAAATAGAAGCACTTTTATTATGGCAACAAGACAACACAAGCATATCATCATAAGATTTATCCAAGCCATTTCTACATGATATGCAAGGACTATTAACACAAGTATGTAAGGATTTTATAGTGCTAGAAATGTTAAATCCAAAGATAGATCATTGCAACTAGATAGAGATGAGGGATTACAAATAGTAAGCACACTATCCAAATTGCAATTTCTATCACCACTCACCATATTATTACCTTGTGAAAAATAACATGTTGGTGAAGTGGTAGAAGATGAGAACTCATCTCGACCGGAAGTGTAAGAAACACAATCACCCTCAAAACCACCAACGACACAAGAGGCATCCCTTTTTGTCCTGCGGATCTCTCCCCAACGGGATCGATCCACACTTCCACTATCGGTGCACTTGTCGGTGGCAATCCGGAACCTCTCACAAGGTTGGGGCACTTCTCCACAACTCAATTGGAGACTTCCAACAAACAAGCTTGGGGAGATCTCCACAAATTAATTGGAGGCCCCAAGTAATCCACAAACCTACAAAACAACCAAATTGTTTAGGCTTACAAGAACCCAAGAGTAAAAAGCTTCTCATCTTTCACCCAATCGAATCCTCACCGAGAACTCAAACCGATGCACCAAATGCAATGGCAAGAACACAAAAAGTGCTCAAGTCCCCTCCCAAATTCCACCAAAGATACAAAAGCTTGTGGGGTAATAAGAGAGGAAGAACAATGGAGGAAATCCACAAAAGACTCCAAGATCTAGATCCCAATATGTTCCCCTCACTTAGAGGAGAGATTGATTGGTGGGGTTGTAGATCTAGATCTCCTCTTTCAAATCCCTAAAGTATATGCAAGAATCATAGGAGGGATTGAGGGGAAGCAAGCTCAAGAAGGTTAACAATGGAGGGGAAAACTTGCAAGAATGGTTAGGTAACCATTGGGGAAGAAGGGGCCCTTAAATAGGTCCCTAGAAATCCAACCGTTAGGCCCAGGAATCGCCTGGTCCGGAGTCTCCGGACTAAGACCGGAGTCTTTGGTGTACCCAAGCCAAACAGGGACAATCTAGAGAACAGTCTATACTCGGTCCGGAGATAGACTGGAGATTTAGTCCGGAGTCTCCGGTCTTACAAAAACTGGCAGAAAGACCAATACGAAAACAACCATAACTTTTGCATACGGACTCTGATTTTGATGATCTTGGGCTCGTTTTAAAGAGGACGATAATCTCTACAAGATAATACAAAAAACATAATATTACAGCAAGGGAGGATAGAAACAAATGATCAAAGGTTTAACCTCTCTAAAAAGACAAACCGGTAAAACATCTAACATCGAAAACGTAATAGAGAATGCATATGAAATACGTTTTCGATGAACTAGAGCTTGTCATGGATATTAAAACAAGATCTAAATCCTCACATGAGTAAGAACCAAATAATGGAAGGTTTTACCTATCTCTAAAATACAAACCGGTAAAACCTCCAAGATAAAAAATGCAATAAGATATATAAGGGAAATCCATTTTTTATGCACTAGAGCTTGTTATAAATATTACCACAAGCTCTAGAACCTCACATGGATGAAATCCAAATAACAAACAATAAAGGATGGTGCTAAGTATGCAAAGGTTTGAGCTCTCTTTGAAAGATATGATCGAGATACTCACTTGAGAGCCCCTCTTGATAGTACGGTTATCTATAAACCCTATCAAGATCATATCTTTTCCTTGCGCATATTCCACTTGATCTTGATGTAGACGATCTTGTCCTTCTCAAGATGGAACACCTTTCTTGATTTATCTTGCACGCACTCGCTTGATGAAGACTTGCAAGTTGCTCACCCATACAACAAGGGGAAACCTTTACTTTTACCTTGTCTTCATAGATCCATGATCACCGAGGATGGCAAGATTCATGTATGATATCTTCTAGATATGGAAAATCTTTAGCTTGCACAACATTTCTTCTAAATCCATCTTGACGATGTCTTGAAGATACACATGAGGAACTCTATCTTCTTCTTCAAGACACCCTTAACCTTCTTTTCTTTATTCTTCTCCATCATTTCTTCTTTCTTTATTATGTTGGTGTCGTGAAGGTACACAAGAGGTATCACTCCATATATTCTTCAAGACACACTTGCTGTAGGCTCAAATATCACATGACCAATCTTTGGATCACTCCTTGAACACCGTGGTCAACACTTGATCTTCTTCACTTTCTTCTTCTCCCAACCTTGAATCCAACATATGGTTCAAGCATTGCCTATGGACAATTCCTACAAGTACAACTTGATACAAGCATTAGTCCGTAGATATTGTCATTAATTACCAAAACCACACATGGGGGCCCACATGCTCTTTCAGCTTCAAAGGCATGTGTTGAAACTATTGGAGAAGGGAATGACTCCTACTGGATGATGAGCAAAGACCTTGAGAAAAAGGTCAATGACATCGATGGTAGAGTTGGTTTCTTGATTAAAACTGTTTTTGAGTTGACAGATGAGAAGAAATTCCTTAATAGGAAAATTCTGAAGCTTCAATATGACATGACCAAGCTCAACATCTGCCTCGCAAGCATGGATGAAGTTAGCAACCCAGCAGAGGAAGAAAATGCTCTTCCTACCCAGGAGGAGGAATAGATACCAACAAGGAGTTATTTGATCCCGCCTGGCTTGATTCCAAGCTTGGAGAGATCTCTAAAACCTTGTAGTCAATCTTATAAGTTTATTACTTTTAGTGTCGCATTAGTTCGAGTTTAGAATTAAAGATTGCATCATTAGGATTCCCTTCAGGAATAGTTGATCCTATTTATGAAATTCCGAGTTTATTATAATATATGGAGCATTATTGAGTTTGACTTTGTCTCATTGGATATAAGAATGGATTGATTATGATTTTACTTGCACTTAATGATAGCAATAGGATTCTTTCACACCATTGGCACTTAATGGAACATATAAAGATAATCTGATCAATATGATGTAGGTCAATGGTTCGATTTACAAAAAGGAGAAATTGTCTAATTAATTAAAGATGAAAAACAAAAACCTTGAACAAAGGAGAAATTATAAGTGCTATCAAATAGAGTGAGAACAAGTTCGAGGTAGAATACTCAAGTTATAAAGATGCTTCATATATATTTGAGATTTGATAATTGAGATCGTTAAACTTTGAAATTCCTGCATGAAGTGGAATATATGACTAGCTCCTTTGCACAACATTTAACAAAAGTGTGAGCACAAATATATATAGAAAAAGAAGAAAAAAATATGAAGAAAAAGAGCGAATGTGCAAAGAGAAAATATGCATATACCACTATATTGTAGTAACACAAAGAGAGGTTTGAGATTTTGAATCCCAAGCAAATATGTCAATCCTAAAAACACTTGGGACTACCTCACTAACTCATTCGGTTGAACCGAATACTTTTACATCATGTTAGGAATAATCTTTTTTGAACTGTTAATTGCTAAGGTGTGGAAGCCTGCTAATATTATTCGGATGTTCGAGTAAGAAACTATTCATGAACTAAATTATATGTATCCTTTATGATAAACACATGATGCAACTACCTCATTTATTTTATCGACTCAGCTTCATGAATATGAGCATCACATCCATTAAGCTAAACTTGCTCAGGGACGAGCAATAGTCTAAGCTTGGGGAAGTTGATGAGTGCATATTTGTATCACATTTTAGATTATGATTTTGCATTGTAAATGTAGGATCTTGGTATTTTACGGCGTTCGCACGCACTTTTTATGTTTATTTTCACCAGAATCAGGAGAAACGATGGATCCGATGGACACAATTCTTGGCCCGGTTATACTGGAGTGAAAAGAAGCCAAAAACTATGTAAATTGCTTATTTGGTAAATATTAATAACACCAGAAGAAAACCCGAAGCGAGCAAAGGAGGCAGAAGGTTTAATGACCAACTGTACGGGTCGTTGTCGTATAGTTATCGTCGTATAGTTGGCGCCGCCTTCGCCTCCTCAAATATTTTTACCCCGTGCAACTGGATCGGAGATACGACATACAGAACACCCAGAAATCGCCGAAAACCTCACCTTCGAAAGGGATCTAGAGGAAGAACTTGCCCTAGAGATCCATCTTTGCCCTATGTAGACCTGGGAGGCCAAGGCATCGATCTCCATCTTCATCAACCGCTTCATCTCCATCACCACTATCATCTCCATCCATCCCATCTAGATCTTGTTGTAATTCTTGCACCCGTTGACGAGGTTTGATCTCGTCAATGCCCATTGTTATGGAATTGGGTTTTGGAGAAGATGGGGATGCTGGAGATCGTGGAACGGTTAGCAAACAAGCAACACGGGGACACGAGGTTTACCCAGGTTCAGGCCCCCGGAGGGAAAACCCTACTCCTGCTTGTCTGCTCTTGATTACGGCGGAACCGAAGGTTATAGGGGTGCGCAGATGCAATCTGGCGTGGAGGTGTCTATGCGAAAGTATGAGGTGCCCTACTCGTCGTGCCTTCCTAGCCTTTATATAGAGTTAGGCAGGTCCCAGGCACAGATCGAGTCGGTTACAGGTTTTAGGGTTTACCCCTTTGAATTTCCTATCTACTCTAGTCTTGCTCTCCAAGGATCCGAAGTCTTCATGGGCCTTGGCCACCCGAAATTCTTCATGGGCCGGCGTATATTTGTCGTGGGCCTTCCTTGGGCTGGACCAGGTATGCTGAGATCGTGTACCCACGGGGTATAACCATGTCAGTAGCCCCCGAGTGTTCAGTCGAATCATAGATTCGGCTGAGGACTCTTCAATCCTTCGGGTGCAACTCTGTCTTTCAAGAGAATGTGTAGGGATTGTTGATGCGTGTGCCTGACTCTCCCGACGGATCAGGGTCAGTTAACTGTCTTAGGACAAAACAACATGATCTTCTTCAGGTTCGAGTCCCTCGACTCGAACCTGGAACATATGCTGGCGTAATTCGACTCAGGCCGTGGAGGACTTACAGGAGTGGAATTCCAGTGAATTTAAATGATGTACCCAACGCGTCCGTCGGGATTTTTCATCGCGCCTGTTGGCACGGATTCTTACTAGCAGAGCGCAGTCATGTGCGTTACCGGGCCATCAGATGATATCTACAGGTCTTATCTTTGTGTCGCAGACACAACATCCGAATGTTTATCACCGCGGAGGTGTTTCGGGTGGCCAAGGAGGACGTTGCTCACTTAGCGTTAAATGGGGAAGAGTTACCGAAAAATTTTGCACGCTGATCCGAAGGATCGCAGTCGAAGAATTCATAGGGTGCGCGACCAGCGCTCCCTATGGGAGTAGCCCCCGAGTGTCTGTTCGAGTCGTAGACTCGAGCAGAGACTTTATTTCAGCCGTTGTTTAGCTTCAGGTCCGTAGGACACAAATTTTTCGGATGCTTGAATCCATGCTCCCTATGGGAGTAGCCCCCGAGTCCGTAGTGGAGTCGCAGACTCAACGTAGGACTCGAAGAAGTAGTTCACTGCTGTAGTATTTTGTTCATTTTCGGGTGCGTGACCAGCACTCCTGATAGGAGTAGCCCCCGAGTAGTTAGTCGAATCATAGATTCGAGTGAGTACTCTTAGCTTTGTAGCCGCAGAATCGTGGCTTTTGCTAGTATAGCTTTTGATGACATCAGTGCTGACGATCGGTGACCTCAAGCGTCTGCTGCGCCAGAGATGATGTGACTGGACGAACATGGGTCCCACCTTCTGACCTTTAATTGACCGGTCACGCGCGGCGTGGAGATAATTACGGCGTCGCCTCGATTTCCGCGCGTAGTGGACGGCGTGTGAGCGACGGTTCGTTGTGATGCTGACACGTGTATGGTCAGATCCTGCCGTTGGCGTTAGGTCTTCTCGATGGACAGTTATCATGCATCGTCTTCGTCCTTATAATCATTGGGGAAAAATTAGTCTGCTTTCACCGCAACCATTCTTGTTCCACTGCTCCATTGTTCTCTAAGATTTCTTGCTGCGCGCTAGAATATCCTCGAACATTTCCTTCTTCGATCCTACGTTCTCACCGCCGACGCCGCCGCACCGCAATGGGGAAGGCTAAGAAGTCTTCTTCTGCGGTTGGTACCAGCGCTGCTGGAGGCAAGAAGAGTGCTACCGCTACCCGTGTCACCGACGGTGGCTGGCGGCGATCGGAGGCGCGGGAGAGTGATCTCCGCAAGCTTCGTGAGCGGGGCTTGATCCCGCAGGATAGGGAGGCCGTCAAGCTCCCTAGCAACGAGGTAATTCCCCGTCCCCCCGCTGGGTTTCGGGTTATGTTCATCGCATTTGTCCTTCGGGGCTTCTCCTTCCCAGTCCACAATTTCCTTCGTGGACTGCTTTTCTTTATGGCATCCAGCTGCATTATCTTTCCCCCAACTCACTTCTACACATTGCTTGTTTTGTTACTTTCTGCGAGTGCTGGCTCGGTATCGAGACGCACTTTGGCCTCTTCCGGAAACTCTATTCCGTGAAGAGGCAATCTGGTTCTGATGGTGTTTATACCATTGGGGGTTGCATCATCTCCCTTCCATCCAATCTTCTTTACTTATCCTTTTCCATGTCCGAATCTGTCCAGTACCGGCGGAGGCGATGGTTTTACATCCGCGACTCCACGGTGGCTGGACAAGATTTTGGTCTTGTTCCTTTCGACCCCTCCCAAAAGATCGAGCCAAAAAGGTCCTAGAAAAACCAGATCTTGGATGGCGAGGTAGCGGAGATAGAGACTCTCTATCGTCGAGTTGAGGATCTCCAGCTGAATCCGGAGAAGGAGGTGAACGGTGTGGATATCATCCGCACTTTTCTCAAATGTCGGGTGCAACCGCTCCAGGCTAGGGCGCACCCGATGTTCCTTTACGCTGGTCGTCGTGATCTGACTAGGGTTTCGGCTGAGGAACTTTCCAAGGGAGATCTCGACGGGGTCCTTCGTCCGCTGTTGAAGTTCAAGGCTGGAGAGGATATCCCGGGGAAGTCGCTGACTTCTCCATTCTCTGCTTCTCATCCGGTTCCGCAGGTGTAGATCTGGGACATGCGTGTGGCGCTATTTTCGACTGTGTTTTACTTGTACTTATTTTGTCTGCTGGCAAGTCTTCTTCTTTTGTGCAGGAGTTCAAGGTGTCGGGCATGTCACCTCCATTGCCTGAAGTATTCCCGGATGCGCCAGATAATTAGGTGGTGGACTCCATGTCCGAGCTACCATCGGCGCGATCTCCGGCTGAAGAAGCCAACGAGTCGAGCGAGGATCACACTCGCAAGCGCACGAGGAGCTCCAGCGAGTCGTCGGATGCTTCAACTCCACCGACCCCCGGGAACCCGCTGTGCCTTGAACGCCACAGTGATGGGCATGGGGGCTCTTCCTCTCCAATTCCTGCCGTTCCCGTGCGGGCTATGGCACCACACCCATCGACGAAGCGGAAGAAGGAAGAAAAGAAGGAAGAGAAGAAAGAGGAGAAGAAGGTCCGGAAGACCCCTCCCGTCTTTGACTTGAGCGAGCTTGACTCGTAAGTTTCCTTAGCCATGCGTTGCTTTTTCGTGTCTGTTTACCTTGTGCTTAGCTAATTTGTCCTTATGTAGCCACTCCTCCAACGACTCCTCCAGTGATGGTGCTCGGGAGATGATGGGGGAGTCGAAGGTCGTGCTTCCTCCTCCTCAGACGGTGGCCACCTCTGAAGGTGCTGCTCCAGGCCCTTCTCCGCAGGAGATTCTGGTGGTTGCGCCTCAGAAGGCTGCGAGCGGACCTTCGGAGTCGCCGTAAATCATGTAAGTAATTCTGCTTTCTGCTACGGGGGAGCCCCCTAGCCTTTTCGGATGATCTGTTGATTTTCTTTTCTTCCTACCTCGAGGGGAGCCCCCGAGCGTCTGTTGGGTATTTTGTTGTTCGTTGTTTTTTCTGTCGAGTCTCGGGGGGATCCCCTGAGCATTTTTCGTTTGTATCACTTGCTTCTGCTCGTTCTATTGGGCGTATCCCCCGAGCCCTTCTTTTGACTGGTAGTTCTTTTTTGCAGCCTTTTGTGCAAGGTTCCAACCAACTGGTGCGGCAGCACCTGGCGTTGGAGGCCAGCCTCAATCAACTTCAAGGTATTTTTTGTACCTTGGTCTTTTGTTTCTTCTTGCATTCTTGTCCTTCGATCTGACATTTGCATGGCTTGCTGCAGAGGATCACAATGCCTCTCTTCGTGAGATTGATGCTCTCAAAAAGAGCCTTGGTCAAGCGGAGAAAAAGGCCGAGGTCGCCGTTGGTGCAAGGGAGCGCCTTGAGCTAGAGCTGGCCAACGCGGCCGAGGCAAAGGAGCGCCTGCAGCAGGAGGCTACGGACCGCGAGGAGCAGCTCGCCACTGCCACGGCTTCGCGCGAGAGAGAGATGGCTGGCAAGCTTATGGCGGCTGCCAAGGTTGTTTCGGGTGAGTATCTCTGCCTTCTTCTTTTTGATTTACTGGTCTTTCTTTTGCAGTGCTTTTATTCATTCTGCTTCCTTTGTTGTCTTAGATGCCGCGGGCATCGAATTTGATCGTGTACCCATGGGGTATAACCATGTCACCCGTTGTGGATTTATACAAGTGCTATTCATCGATAATCATTTCCATTACCGTTGTCATGATGTTGTTTGCCTCCATGTATGAGTAGATCATTAGTTCTTGGGGAGATGGAGAAACCCTAGTATATGATTGAGATAAAATAGGGATTATTATGTTATACATCATTATATGTATGTGTTAATTGTCTTCATCTTAATGTTGGGAGTTGTGCACCTCCTTAATATCTGCCTCTCGCGGGGACTCGATGAAGGGGATTACTTGTTGGTAGACGGAGGGATGATAGCACTTACTGTAACTATAAAGTCGTTGTCATCCTTTACGTACTAACTTGGGGAAGGAAGGAGAACTCATTAAGCCATGTCCATGCCACGGGAGAAATTATTTAATAGCAGGATAATATCATTAATGCCAGTTATCTGTTAGCTGTGGTTATGAAGAATGATGTGAGTAGTAGTTGTTGCCTAATCATCCATATATGAAGCTCCTCCCATATACATGCATATCATGAGAATATTTGTTATAATAATCTTGATCACTTATTCTAAATTGCTAGCGGTGTATTCACCACTCCTTGAGAATGCCTTTCCCCTATTGCAGTTTTAATTTTTCTTACACACGCGGTTACTATTTTCTGCATTAAGTTTTTACTTTACTCAATCAACCAAAAATCCAAAAATAATACTACTTTTCTTGCATCTTAGAATTATTTTTTAAGTACTGTGTTTAGTTTTAATTAAAAGCATTTTAGTCTTTCGCCTATTGCTCCATGTGGGACCGATATCTTTATTTTGAAACTAGCTACAAACGATCTGTGCACTTGCAGTCATCATGCCACTACTTTTAGGAACATCAGATCGTGGTCGTCAACGACGCACCACTATCGAACATCCTGAACAACCCCGAAGCTACAGGGCGAGTAGCCTTATGGGGCATTGAGCTGTCCCCTCGGGATATCATCTACGTGCGTCGCACCGCCATCAAGTCTCAGGTGGTCCCTGACTTCTTCGTCCACTAGATGGAACTCCAACTAGCGGACACTCTGGACATGTCCCAGTCCTGTACAATGCACTTCGACGGCTCCAAGCGCCCGAGTCCCGAGCTCCGCCCATCCCAACCCCTCTTCCATCTCCCCTAGCAATGTGTGTCGCCCCTTCCACTCCTGAGATCTCCTCTCACCTCCGCTCCCTCCGACCTTCCAGTCACGAGGCTACCGCCTCCCGTCCAACTCCCGCATCCAGCGTTGGTCGCCTTTGCTTTCCCGCCTCAAACCTTCCCAGTACCGATTCACATCGCCCCCGACCTCGCATAACCGTCTGTGGCCACGCTTTGCTGGTGGTGAGGAAGATAAGGAGGAGGTGAGCGTGTGGGACGGTGGGAGTGAGAGAGAGGGGGCGACGCGGGTAGAGACACTCCTATGCGGAACTACGCGAAGACGTCGCATCATTCTTACCGCTTTGACTGGAAAAATCAGAGACGGATGGCGTAAAAAAAAGGAATTGAAAAGGAGAAGGCCTCTCCGCTCCCGAGCTCTCCCTCCCTCCTTCGCTCCCTCCACCCCCTCCACTCACGAGGCCACCGCCTCCCGTCTAGCTCCAGCATCAAGTGTCGGTCGCCTCTGCTTCCTATGTGATTTTTTATTTCAACTTTTTTATATCCCAATATTTAAAAAAAAAAACATTTTATTACTGCATATACAGAAAAAAATACTCCATCTAATTTATATTAATTGTCACTGGATTGAATGTATCTAGCACTAAAACATGTCTATACACATTCATTTCTGCGACAAATAATATAGATCAAAGGGAATATATGTTTTTTTATAAAAATAGAACCTTTTATTGGGCCAGAATCTGGGGCAGCCCATAAGGGGCAGGCTTCAGGCGTGCATTAGTAGTGCACGCGCTGAGCGGAAAATAACACCTCGCCTATAATGTGGGAGGGAGCTTCTATTTTGACGCTAAACGCCTAAACAAGCTGAGTCTCCGCATACCCCGCTGAATGTGAAGCTGCTTCATCTACTTTTTCTGACTTCCTGTTTACAGTAGTACTACTATTTGCGATGCTAATATGCTATGAGCAAAAGATGACACAAAGATACGAAACGTTCTCCTCATTTTGAATCTGCAGACGACGTAAGAGCTACGTATGCGGCATAGATGATTCGAGTGGGAGCAAACAAAGCCCGAGTTTGTTACAAGAAAAAATGAAACCTGACAAAAAATGTTGCAAACATTCAGCAGCCCCGTACACCCGTGCTGAGCCAAAAACGCAACAAGGCATGTCAAGCCTCCAGCCAGTCCAACGCAATATACCCCTGGAGTTGCAGAATCATCGTGTCAACTTTGAGATTAGCCGTGAAAATGTCAACCTTCTCCATTCTGCAGAGACCATCAATTCACACGGAAGGGAAGAACTTGTTCAGATTGAAAGGCAGGGAGTAGAACTCCTCGCTCCTGGTGTCCGTCTTGAAGCTCCTGAACTTGTCCCACCAGTGGTACCCCCTTTCCCTCCTCACCGCGCTGTCGCGCCTGTGCATCGTGTTGTCCAGGAAGTAGGCCACCAGCACCGCCACGAAGGGCTTGGACGAGAACGGCACGTTTACCATGTCGTTGAACTGTCATAAAAACAATCAGACAGTTCTCTTATCTGCATCTATTATGTCGTGGCAATCTCTTCTTATCTTAAGGAGGAAAGGTTAACACGAGACAGCCTGTGGCGTGTTCTGGCACGTACCCATCGAGCGCCGGTGTGCACCGGGCCGTAACCCGCGACGGATGTGTACTCGTTGAAGTACTGAGGAACTGATAGGCCCATGAAGATGGAGAACCCCACGATGAACTTGGTCCTGAAGCTGTTGAGGTTGCAGAACTGGAGGAAGCTCAGACCGCAGGCACCTGCAAGTGGAAGCAGTGATGAATTAATTAGAGGCTGCAACGCAGAACAGTAATAGGTGCTGGAAATAATTAAAATGGTGGACCTTGTCAAGAGATATCTACACTTACCAATATATGCAAAGAAAATGCAGTAAAGGGCAGCAAATATTGGCAGTGGAATTGACGCAAAAATCGCTCCAAATTTCCCTGGTTTGCCAAAACAAAATGAATTAATAACATACTAGTATAACTGCAAAAGTGGGAAAACACCATGTTGCATACCACCTGACCATGTACTTAGACCGGTGGAATATCAAATTACAATCACGATATGACAAACTCGCCAAAAACAAAAGGCTCTTTGATGTGATGTGATGACTTCTTATCAGAGTGCCATGTTATGCAAAGGCCTCTGATCCAGTACAACCCCCTCAACCCTAAACTCGTAAAAACTCGTATAATCTCAAATACAAGGACGGCTCAGATCGCTTGATACCCCTTCGTAATTAGTATAAACATGTATATGTAACCCTGTGCAAAACCCCGTATAACTCTACCAAATTATACATTCTTCTAGCAGTATTTGTACTAGCATGACTCTACACAAACGAAAAAGAAAGCACCGATGTACGCCGGATCATCACCGGCGACGGCCATGTCCGTGCGCGGTGGTGGCGGTTGGGTCGGTGACTCGTCCTTGCTGTTGCACGCCTGGGCTTGGCCTTGTAGGTGTGTGCCGGCAGGGCTGGCGGCGAGAGCTTGGGGGCAGCCGGCCGAATGTCCGGTGGTAGGCCGGGAAGTCCGACGTGAAGTCCCAGTTATGAAATTTTAGCAGGAGCTAACGGGTGTCGCCAAACATGTTTTCGGACAAGAGGCCGGACTTGTCCAGCGGGGTTCTTTTTGACTTGCAGAGCGTCTGCTTTCTGGTCTAAATGTATCAGGATGAAGACGTTGTAGTTCTTTTGGTTGTTGCCTGGTACTAATAGTAGTGATTCGTTCTGTAGCTGTGGAGCTTTTGCTGAATTGTGTTGGTTACCAGCAGTTGGTGTGGTCGTTTCTCCCGTATGTGTGTAAATGAATTGATCGGTGTCTATCAGCTTATATGAAATGAAGGTGCGTACAATGAGCTCATAGATTTAAAAAAGAATTGTTAGGTCCATTAAGTATGTCATACTTGATGTCTGTCTCTTGTATATTTGCCTTCCTCGACAAGAAAATTAGTTTTAGTCACAAGACAAATACTGAGATTCCGGGATGCCTCAGTCTCCGTGGATGATCACATGGACTTTGCCGTCTTGGACAGGGTTGCGCCGGAGCAGCAAGGTCTCTCTTGTTGGTCGTGGTCCTCGGCAATGAGCTTGTATGGTTCCGACAGTAGCGTCGGACAGTCTGGCCTTGCCGGACTGGCTTTGCCGACGCCGGACAGTCTGTCTAGATTGGACAGGCCAGCATTGTCGGCGCCAGACTGTCCGGTAACACAACAACCATAGCGATCTGCCGCAACGCGATCGGGAAACCATTGACTACCTACCTCAGGTGTCGACGGTCTACGAGGGCGTGACGATAGCGGCGGCGACGGTTGTCACGATGGCCGCCGGCAGTGGTTGTGACCGGGACGGTGGTGATCACCGTGGAACCGGTAGGAGGGAGGTGATCGGGTGCGGAATAGAATGCGGGAGAATGCTGTATAACTACACGTTCTGATCCATATGCCTATACATGAGTAATACTCGATTTGGACGATACAGGTTTGGATATATACATGGACATATTTGTACGAGTTTAGGGGAAGGGGTTGTACTGGATCAAACCCCGTTATGCAAATATCACTGTTTAAAAAATAGGCCGAATCAGCGATTAATCGCTACTAGGGACCTGACCGTGTCGATTACCACTAATCCTTTGTGTTAATCGTTTAGCCTGATTTAATAGGTTTGACACTTCGATTACTAGGTATGTTCCCGATTAACCACTACGCTTGGTAAAAAAAGTTGCAAAATTATCAACACATATCGCCCATCCATCCGCTAGCCTGCCCCAATGAAGTAGGTTTTGCGAAGCTCCCGTTCGATCCATTCCTCCAAGAGCTTGATTTCAGCCATCACCAACTAGTTCCTTGTCGTTATTGACCAGTTCCTCGTAGTTGGCGACTAGACCTCGGATACAAGAGCTCGAGCGCCTTGAGGATCTCATCTGTGAGCTTAAGGCTGATGATTCATACGTGTTTTAGGTGCTAATTTTTGTAGGTTGCACCGATTAATAGCCGACCGATTAAATCAGTTAATCGTCTGAATTCCGATTAATCGCTACTCCCAAGCCAACCGAGCAGCTAACGATTACCGATTTCCTTAACATTGCCAAATATACATGGAAACTCGTACAAAGAATGTGAGGAATAACATGGAACATTACCAAGAATAGAGAAGAAAATCATGAAGCCAGCAGATATTTGCACTACTCTCCGGCTGCCTACATGTGTCAGAGCTAGTAAACCAGCATTTTCACTGCAAAAATCGAAATACAGATACTTAAAGAGCAGACAGAAAAAAAGAAAGAATAGTAAACCAAGAACCAAGACCTCGAGTTCAAAAGAAACAAACAAACAACCAAGGGCTGCTGGTTTCAGTAGATGGTAACACTGCACTTACACTGATACTGCAGTCCCATTGGCTGTACCAAAAAATGCACCCAGTAAAGTACCGATACCCTGCAGATGTTACCAAAGGGACCATCCAAACCTATTAACATAAGCTACAACGGTTCTGGTGTGAAATGGTCCGACTTGATCACCTGCCAACCAATGCCCCGACCAAGAATTGAGGGAGGTATCATAGTTGCACTAGCATATCTTGATACAGCAATGAAGGTCCCAGTTGACTGAAAGGTAGCACATTATTATTAGATTTTTAGTTATAGCTCACTGCTAGCAGGGCCACATTACATAATTTGTAACACTTAGGTAAACAGTGTACACAGACCTCTACAAGAGCAACAAATGATGCCATCATCATTGCAAAACATTCACCAACATCAAATGTGGGAGCGCCCCATTGGAAAGGATACGGGACAGATATCCTGCGACAATGTTGTAAGCGCCTTTTTAGTGAAACTTATGACCATAAAGGTCCACAAAAATGTGATGTAACCGTAACTAATTCCTTACCAGGAAGCTCCACCGATAAGCCCGGAACGGTCAACACGACAATGCACTTGTGTCTTCATTGGGGATTTGTTGTATGCACCACTAACAGTGAGAATGTATGCATACAGCCACACAATAGCGATTGTGAAAATCACAGCAAACCGGTCGAACACGGGTTTTGCCACATGTATAAGATGAGGTAAATACTGCATCAAAGACAATTGCAGTTAGTACAAGGAAATCACTCTAGCTGTAACAGCATAATGAAATGACGTGTTTGTACCTGAGAAAATATGAGTAGTAGAATGATTTCTGGAAGCCCAATTTCGACGCATTTGGCAACCTGTAGGGACCATTAGTCTTCAAGTTAGGTGGATAATAGGGAAGATGTACAGAATCATGTAACAAATGCATATAAATTATAATGAAATGGGTGAGTGAGATGTCGCTTACCCCTGGAAAACCAAGCTCATAGAGCCCAAATCCAGCAAGTGCTATCAGAGGAGCAGCAGACAATGGACTTAGGAATCTGTGAAAGTTTTGAGGAATAGTCAGGCCACAAACTGAAATGATACAGCCTGCAACAGCAGTCAAACCAAAACAGTAGAGTACTACTAGTACAATATGTACGAGTCAAAGGAGAAGAGGATGATGACGCCCACCTAACTACATTGCGCCAGAGGCCACTGAAACCAAGTATGATCTGAATCGTGGATGCGATGATGAAAGCGCCCTGTGTTCCTCGCATGGTCCGCAAGAATTTCTGCACGGACAGGAGTGACAAATGTCTTGTAAACTTCACAAGAATTCTCACAGAGAGTGTCCTATGAGAAGATCGATGTGCAGATTAGTCTAACAACCTGATGAGGATCTGCTTCATTGCTGTAACGGCTGGCCAAGATGATGGAAATGGTTGGTGCAACAACGGTATAGGATCCGCCCATGACAGCGGGGAGACGAGTCCCAAAGAAGGACTGGGACAAGGTGTTGATGCCGGCAACAAACAGCAGCGTCTGAATCACCCGGGCCTTCTCATCCTGCAATTGAAAACAGTTGAGAAGTCTGTCATGCATAAACAAAAAATCTTGCAATTTTTTCAAGAATCTGAAATGCAACATGTCTGTCAACCAAAGTGAAGGGCACCAAGGTGAGTTGTGTTTTCAGGTGATGGTGAGGGGCTCACGTTTCCTCCTCCCATCTGGGGAACAAGAGCGCTGGGTATAATGACAGATGTGCCCAGCATCACAATGAAGTGCTGGAATCCAAGCATAATGGCCTCAGCTGCGCACAATTCAAATCAAATCAAATCAAGTCAAATCAAATTCTTCAGTTAATCAGGGTGATATCCACGGGGCGCAAAGTGATTAGGAATCAGAATCGACCAAAGATTCGCACTCAGTGACAGTGAAAACATCAACATCCATGGGGAGATCTGCACGGCAAGAACATAAATGCAAAGTACAAGGAACAATATCCAAACGGACATTGATTGCAAGAGGAAAGAGACGTACGCCAGGGTGGTGGGCTAGTGATGCAGTAGGAGACGCTGGGCAGCTGGTCCTTGACCGGGTGCGGGTGCATCTCCTCCTGCTTCGGCGGCGGTGCCGCCCCTCCTCCGGCCATCCTCCTCCCAAGAGGCCAAACTTCACCACACCAGCACCTCACCGAGCCACTCCACCCTAAATGCGGCGCCGGGGAGAGCAAAAAAATGCAAGAACCAAGAAAAATGGTCCAAGTGCACCGGCACAGAGGCACGGAGCAACGAGACCAACGATTCTTTGCGTGCAGAGAGAGGACGGAGAAGAAAGGAACAACCGCTACGAGGAAAGGCGCAAGGGGGCGAGGAAAAGAAATGCCGCCCGCGTCGCTCCTCTTGCAAATTTCCCTTTTCTCGCTCTCCACACTGGAGTGGTCTGAGTGGAGAGTAGCTCGTAGGGAATCTACAGTGGAGCTTCTCTACAAGTTCACACACGCAGGAGGGGAGCCGGAGGGGAGAGAAAGGGGAGGAGCCTCTCTGTCCGCTTTATTTCCTACCCTTTTCCCCGTCTCTTTTCTCGCTTACTGCTTTGTACCGTCATGGGCAAGGTTAAGAAAATCGGTAATTGTTAGCTGCTCGGTTGGCTTAGGAGTAGCGATTAATTAAAATTTAGATAATTAACTGATTTAATCGGTCGGCTATTAATCGGTGCAGCCTACAAAAATTAGCACCTAAAACATGTATAAATTATCAGCCTTAAGCTCTCGGATGAGATCCTCAAGGCGGTCGAGCTCTTGTATCTAAGGTCTAATCGGCAACTACGAGGAATTGGTCAACAACGACAAGGAACTAGTTGGTGCTGGCTGAAATCAAGCTCCTGGAGGAATGGATCGAACGGGAGCTTCGCAAAACCTACTTTATTAGGGCGGGCTAGCGGATGGATGGGCGATATATATGTGTTGATAATTTTGCAACTTTCTTTACCAAGTGTAGTAGTTAATCGGAAACATACCTAATAATCGGAGTGTCAGACCTATTAATCGGGCTAAACGATTAACACAAAGGATTAGTGGTAATCGACACGGTTAGGTCCTTAGTAGCGATTAATCGGCCTATTAATCGCTGATTCGGCCTATTTTTTGAACAGTGGTCATGGGATGGGAGAGAGTTCGCCTTTTGGGTCGCCCAGGAAAATGCGCCCTGCTCTTCTCAAAGAGAAATCTTTTGGCGATTTTTTTTAATAATAGTACATTTTTTTTAATCAATTCAAAAAATATTACATAAATTTAAGGTTTTCAATATTTAGCACGTCGTCGGCCTGGGCCAAGTCGACTGCCCAATCGGTGGGCCACCAGCATACATTTGGTCAGGGCCAAACCGATTGCTTTTCGACGGGCCACGTGGGTCATCAACATGCATTTGGTCAGGGCCAAGCCGATTGCTTTAATCGGTCAGGTGAGGCCGATTGAAAAAAACAATCGGCTTGCTTGAGACCGATTGCACTAATAGGCACGGGAGATAGAAAGAAGAGGAACGTAAAGCCGACCGGCGCGCGTGGGTCCCACGGCCACATGCACTCGGCCTGCTTCTCGCTGAATGGGATTGATTCGGTCCGGCCCTCACCGAATGGAGCACTCGGCTTGGCCCAAGCCAACGATATGCTAGATATCAAAAACCTTAATTTCATCCAATACTTCTTGAATTTGTTAAAAATATATTATTAAAAAAAATCCGCAATCTTTTGCACGGCCAAGAATAGCGCCCTCCTTTGTGTCGCTGCTGCAGCTTACGCAAAAGATTTGCTGCTTTGTTGCTTTGGTTTAGCTGATGGGCACCCCCCCGGGCAACTGCGCGCATTGGGGAGCCTACCCGTCACAGGTGGGCATAAAACCCGTTACCCGAACCTTGAACCCAAAAAATCCGAACCCGAACCCGTATTACCCGAAACCCGAAAACTTGGGTGTAAAATCGGGTGGCAGTTGACAAAACCCGAATTAATTCAGGAAAATCCGGATAACATCCAGCGGTACCCAATATGCCCGAATTACCTGAGATAGAAAATAGCCCCGTATTTTTTAGTAGCAACGTAAGAAGCCCAACTAAAAACTCCCACATACAGCCCAACTGCCCAATAGCCCAAGGTTACATGAACCTTATCCTCGTTATAACTCCTCTCCCGACTTCCTTGCCGCCGCCACAGGACCGTACAGACGAGTGCAGATCCTGCCCAATAGCAACGTCTGCTCTTCATTAGACTAGTTCTCCATCGTCCCCAGCTGCTCCTCCAGTCCCTGTCTGCTATTCCTCTCCCTCCCACCTACAAGCTCCATCTGATGCAGATCCTCCATGCCGACGCTCATGCCTCTTCGCTCACCGGCATCCATCGCCGCGTCATTGGCTGCATCTCCTTGATGTCGACCGCTCGCCACGCAGGTAGGCTCTCGCACAAGAAGCACCAGGGGGTTGGATGATTGGGGATGCCGACGCTGGTACGGGTCGTCTGCGTCGAGCCGACTATGGTCGGGTAAATCGGGAAAGCCCGAACCCGATTTTCCGGGTACCCGAAGCGTTGGGTCTTCAGTTTTTTAGATAAATCTCGGGTCTCAATTTTCAAAACCCGAATTTGACAAAACCCGAATAACCCGACCCGAATTATCTGGTATACCCGAACGCCCACCGTGACCTACACGAATTGCCGGCAGTTTGGGGAGATATTTTCATAATGGCGGTAACTACTACCAACGAGAGCAACCAAAACATTTTTAGGCTATTTTCGATAAATGCACATATTTAAACTACAATAGCACATATTCAAGCATATATAAAATATAAAGTGAAAGTTTATTACAACAAATCCAAACATAAAAATGTAAGGACCCGTTTGGGAGCTCAGTATTTTCTCAATTTTTTAAAGATACCATGGTTTTCAAGAAATAATGTGGTATTAAAAAATTTGAGGTGTTTGGACCCAAGAAAAATTGTGCTTTGAAATACCGTGGTATCCCTAAAAACGTCATTTTTCTCTGTTTTAGAAAATCTGGTCCGGAGCTCTTTTTTCTAAAACCAAGAAACGATCGCTTTGTGGCTTGTACCGAGTATTTTTTGCCAAATCTGCCCAAATTTAGAAAGTTCAACCAAGTCTGACCCTTCACCGAAACTAATTTGGAATCTGACCCTAGGGTCGGCGCCATTTAAAATGACGTCGAAGTTGTACAGGTCGGCGCCAAGATGAAGCAGCTGGGAGGCAAACTAGGGAGGTCGGCGCCGTTTTAAACGGAGCCGACGTCGGCGCCATTTTAAACGGAGCCGACCTCCTTCAAGTCGGTTTTCTGTTTTGTGTGCGCCGAACTGTACAACGTCGGCGCCATTTTAAACGGCGCCGACCCCAGGGGTCAGATTCCGAATTAGTTTCGAGAAAGGATCAGACTTGGTTAAACTTTTCAAAATTGGGCAGATTTGGCAAAAAATACTTGTACCGATATCTCTGTTCCCGTCTTCTTCTCCAGTGGCGGCGACGTCCATCGCAATTTGAAACTAATACTACTGCAGTCTCGATCGACCCATTGCCGACTCGACAAACCTGTTGAGGAGATTATCCAAAGTCGTCTCTGCCAAAAGCTTCGGAAGACATGGTGGATAGCACCACCCTGCTGGCTGCTGGCTGCTGCCTGCTGGGCCTTCTCGGCATCACCGCCAAGTCGGGGCCGGGGAAGGGCACGACGGCGGCAGGCGACAAGGTGGAGTGGCTCCGGTCACAGCTTTTCGGCAAGGACGTGGAGTTGGACATGTCGTTCGGTAGCCGCGCCCTGACATACGCCGACCAGACGGCGTCCGGCCGGAGCCTGAGCCACATCGAAGAGGTCCTTCCGTTCTACGGAAACACGCACACAGAGGACAACCACATCGGGAGCAAGACAACGCGCCTCGTGCACAAGGCCGCGCGCTACATCAAGCACTGCATGTGCGCCGGCACCGGAGACGCGCTGCTCTTCTATGGCAGGGACACGACGGCGACCATAAGGCGCTAGGCCATCGGCGTGGCGTTGCCGTCTGTGGAGATGCACAACCGGCTCTTGGCGCAGATGTGCGCCGAGGAGCGGTGGGTGGTCTTCGTCGGGCCGTACGAGCACCACTAGAACCTGCTATCATGGCGACAGAGCCTTGCTGAGGTGGTGGATATCGGCGTCGACGCGGACGGTCTTGTCGACGTCGCCGCGCGCTAGGATCGCCGGAGTACGCGGATCAGTCGATGCTGCTAGGTCCTTTTCGGTGTGCAGCAACGTCAGCGGCACCACGACGGACACACGCCAGATTGCCCGCATCCTGCACCAGCATGACGCCTTTGCGTACTTTGACTTTGCCGCAGGGTCAGTGTAAAACAGCACTAACCAAACGTCTTCTTGTTTTGCCTAAAACTGAGAATTTTTTTTTAGGAAACTGAAGTATTCAATAGATAGGCACTAAATTACTGTAGTTTTGAAATACCATGGTTTAGAAAAAACCGAGCTGCCAAACAGAGCCTAATAGTTTTTTTTAAAATAGGGTTATACTCCGGCTTTTGTACCAATCAATACATGATATTTTTATTAATTTATTCAAAGTTGTTCTTATAAGTTATTACATCATAGCTCATATAACGTAGTAGTAACATGAATCAACCACACGAAAATACAAGATGACACGGAATGCCTTCTAATCAGCATGTTATCCGAAGATCACGAGCCAGTTGCACGGGTTGTAAATATCCTGTGCAACCATTTTCAATTGGTTGCACTCAATATCAGTGGCAGAGCCGGAGCGAACATATATAACTTGTCGAGAAAAGCTTCGTTCCACTCCTTTAATGGCACTGCGCTGCCGGACCTCAGAACAGAAGATTTAGATGGATTCCTTGGTCTGAAATTAGCGAGCTAGAACGGCCGCCCCTCCTCGGCACTTGGTGGCGCCGCCATTGCCCAATATCTAAGCCATATCGCTTGTCTAATGATTGTACGTAGGACCACATACAAATACAGTGTGTGGCCAGCTGGATAACCTGCATAAAAGAATAAGATTTTGCATTGTTAAAAATATAGGTACATTCCACATAGCCCACAACAAAGCACAAGTACCAACTCGAATCAGCACCTTTTCTTGTTTAGTAATACTGCCACTTAACCAATTACCAAACAAGTTTAAGATATTTGTTTGTGGAACTATGTTAAAAGCCATATAAACAATTATCTATATCATATTTGCAAAAGGGAATTCAAAAAAGATATGTTTAATTGTTTCTTGATTATCACAAAAACAACGCTTCTTGCTACCGTGCTAGTTCCTTTTAACTAAGTTATCTTTTGTAAGAAGAACCTGACGACACAAGAACCCCATAAAGATCTTTATTTTAAGTGGGGCTTTCATCTTTCAAATATACTTGCGAAGGAATCTTGTGTAATCATTTAAAAGGTCTAGATAAAAAGATGTAACCGTGAAAATACCTGATGTCATTAAACTCCAAATGAAATTATCAGGTTGTTAGATGAACATCCATGAGGCACCTTACCAAATGAAGCCATCTATTCCATCTATTACCAGTTAAACCCTTCTAAATTGAATGTTCAAAGATGTTGTAACATCCCTAAAATCATGTTTTCAAAACTTTGCATATCATTCATGCATCCATGATCATTTAGGGTTCTTTTTCAAAGTCGTTTAAAAAACAGGAGCATCTGAATGCTCATTATTTTATGTAAGCAAGGCAATGGCCAAATTGCTACCTTTTAATAGGAAAAATACTTATTTTTCAGTTTGAGTGTTGTTCCTAAGGTTTGGACAAGGTTTTCAAAAACAAATTATGACTTTTAAACCATTCATGCACTTTTTGATTTAAACTTCTTTTCCAAACCCTTTTTGAATTTGAGTGTGTTTAGATGTTTTACACATCCCAGGATACAAGTTTCAATAAACAAAGGTTTGGAGAAAGTTTCATTTGAAACAGGTTTGATTTGAGTTTTGATTTCAAACCATAAATTCAAATCAGAAAAAGAAAAAGTGAAAGGTAGAAAAAATAAAGCAAACAGTCTAATCTAGCCCAACCCAGCCCCTAGTCCGGACCATCTAGCCCAACTAACCCCTCCCACGAAGCGTTTTCTTTTACTCGCAACCACACCCGCAGAGTCAATGACGACTGGACCCCACCTCCTCTCTCTTTCTCACACTGACGAAACAGCCCCACCCGTCAGTCGTCCCTTCAACCCGCCGCAGCCAGCTCCGGCCATTTCCTCCCCCGTCACTGCCGTTGATTTCGCAAGTAAATGCCGTTGATTCGTCGAGTAACTCCCCGTCCAGCTTCGGCTACTTAACCCCCTCCCCTCTCCGCTCATTTTCCCTCACTCGGCACACCGTCACCGCCACCAGGCTGCCGGCAATTCGAGTTGCAACGCTGCTGCCCGACGCTCTCCGGTGATCGATTCCGGTGAGAACTCCCCGCCCTGGCCCTCACGACCTTGCTGTCATGTTTGCCACACTCTTGCGCATCTAACACTGCTCGCGGACCTCCTTTTTGTGGCTTACAGCGTCTCCTTCGTCGACGACCGCGCATGTCCGACGACGTGCTCTACTCCGACGAGCGACTACGGTAAACCTAGCCCTTCCCCGCCTCTCTGGTTCACGCTCACACTCACACCGTTCTAGTGCGCGTCTAACGCCACCCTTCACTTGCCTTCCTGTGCCTTGTAGCGCCGCCAACGACGACGCCCGAGCACGCCCGAAGCCGCCCTCAACTCCGGCGAGGAATTCACGACGGTCTCGCACGCCCGCGTCTTCGCCACGTCGACCATCGTCATCACCTCGTCTCCACGCTTCGGTAATGACCCGCACCTTCCCCATTTTCCCCCTAGCGCCGCTAGTTCACCGCCGGCAGAAGCGTCGCCGCCGCTCTGGCCATTCGCGCCGCCACTCTTTGGTCAAAGCAGCACGCGCCGTTAGATCTGTATCGAAGGGTTTAGATTAGATCTGGAGCGAACTGTTTTCTTTAGATCTGGCGCGTTGGATCTAACTTGATCCGACGGCGCAGAAGAGTGATCCTGGGTGAAACGGTATTGTCCAATCAGGAAGCGCCGCGTGGCTAGGATTTAAAGTTAAAAATCTGGATTTAGATCTATTAGACGTTCAATCTTGCAAAATTCATAACTTTCAATCCACACGTCCAAATTTTTCAAATTTTATATCATTGGAATCAGGAGAAAATCTCCTATCTGTTTATGCAATGTGTTTAAGGTTTTGCCTCTGTAAAAATGGTTGTTTTTGCAGAGACATTTGTAGGCTTAATTTGAGTATAGAAATGATTTGAAAAATGTTTTAAAGATCAAATAAAGTTTATTTTGAGTATCTTGGTCTTGTTTATGTTTTAGTACTGTACACTTGTCTTGTTTGGTGTAGAAAAACCATCACATGGCATTTTCATGCATTCATATATTTTTGTTTGTAAATTTGTTATGTGATTTTGGTGCCATTATTTTATGTGTAGATTTTGGTGCAAATAGTGATTGTGGTTGTGAAGATTGTTGCTACTCCCCAAACTACCAAGGAAAGTGGTGCTTCATGATTTTATTCCTATAATTTTCACCTATGCATTAGAAATATTTTGTATAGGAACTTGCATGAATATTTTGCTAAGTATCTTATTGCTATGCTTGGGAATCCCTAGTAGTTGTAGAATTGTTAGAATTTCCTCTAAGTTAAGATGCTTACCATTGCCATGCTTAGCCTAGCTAGTAGCAACCAAGGGTGGTTTATATATTCATGCTATATGAAATATTTCTAAGTCCTTGACTTGTTTTTGCTAATAAAACAACTAAGTGAATGGAACACCTGGGTGGAATGGAAAGATTGGTTTGTGTTGAGTGGTTACACAAGGCCCATTTCTATGGTTTACCTTGTGTATCTCACTTGTGGAAAGCCACCCAGGAACAAAGGGATTTGAGATGCCAAATGTTAAGAAGCTTCTAGTGCAGCCACATGGCAATATGGGCTCTGCCTGGATCACATAGGTTGCAATAACTTAGCCATTTAGACAATTGGTGGTAGTGGGATGATAGGTTGGAACGCGTCCATTTGGAGGGAAGGCTTCTGAAAGGTCATGTCTTAGTGAAAATCAAGTCTTGTGGGGAAAGTGCACAACCTCTGCAGATGGAAGAATCTAAGTACTTAGCCATGTCCCTGGTATTGGACAACTTGAGCATCAAGACATGGAAGCAATCAAGAATCTCCTCATCACAATTTTCTAAGTTAAAACTTGTGGTTGAACAAGGGTGAAGGATCCCCAATGTTTATTGGTGATTCCTTGGAAAAGTTTTGTCAAAGAAAAACTTAGTGTTTTCAACTAATAGGTAAAATCTATTTTGAGCAAAGCAAGCCTAAGCTACACTTAGCCAAATTCATGCAGTATCTAGATGCTAATATTCTACTAAGGTATCACTTTCCAATACTATTCCAATGTATTGACCCACTGTGGCTGTAACTTGTGATGTTGCAGGTTATTCTGATGATGATTAGGGGTTATGAGTCTACACTCAACATGATTGCCTGTGGCACATGAAGATGAAAACTTATTTATATTGTTATGGTTAAACTCTTGTATTAGGCCTATGGCCATGGAGTTGTAAAAGACTATGTTTGTCTCTAGAATGATATGTAATAATGACCTTTGTTTCTGTGTACTTCATCTTAAACTATGGATGCTAGCATTGATCCAGGGACTAGCATTGCAATCACAGGGATCCTTACCTTTATAAGGGAGGGATCTTACAGATGGTATTAGAGCACTGTGTTGCCTGTAGGATTATGACCCTAGGATTGGATTAGAAACCACTAAGGTAAAAATTTCAACAATTTCCACACTTGTCTTTTTCTTCTCGTAGATTTTTATAATTCTTCTTTATCATCTCTATTTGTAGATGAACTCCATCAACGAAGCTGTAAGGAAGGGACCACTCATGACCATGACCCTAGAGTGTGAGACTGAATTTCCAAAGGCCCTCAAGAACCTTATGGTTACCATGGGGATACATGGTGCAACTGTGTACAAAGGTTTCCCTGTGATGGATGAAGGAGAAGAATATTGGTGGGTGCAACTTCACTTGTATAAAAACAAGGAAGACAACCACAAAGAATCAGGATTCTGCATGGTCACCAACTCAGTGATGCACACCACATTCTTTGATTCTCCAAGGGATGCAGCTTGGAAGGCCATCAAAGAGCTTGGTGATAGACTCAAGTGCAGAATGCTCAATACCCAAAATGACCTTAGAGAAGAAAAGAAGCATAGCCAAGAGTTGGAAACTACCAACCAACAACTAAGGGAAGACATCATAGACTTGATTTGGGAATCTTGTGAACAAGATAGGCAGATGGCTACTAAGGATGCTTTGATAGCCATTTTGTCTAGTGAGTGAGAGTTGTAACGTACTTCGTTAGTTGGACCACCACACTTATCATTTTATTTCCAATTTTTTTGTCTAAGTTATGTTGAACCTTGGATGCTTGTAATGGATTTATGTATGCCATGACTTGTGTTTGTTTGCAAATGATATGCTTGTGCTACCTTGTCTTGTGTATTTCTATTGATGTTGTTTCTAACTTTTCTCTATCTTATAAAATAGATGCCTAATGTTACTATCAGCACGGCTGAAGAGTTCAAGGGAACTCGTTTTGGCACTCGTCTTATTGAGCTCACTAGTGTGTTCAATCTTCCGCTTCCTAGCATCATGATGCTTCCCCTCACCAAGTTTGAGAGGAAGGACCTTTGGGGCTTTAAGGTTACTCAGCCAAGACGCCAGACTGAGCCAGCCACGAAGGCTATCACCTTCAAGCTCATGCATGACTACAAGGAGAGAGGCCTAGAGGTAGTCATGCAGGATTTGCTTGGACGTTTGTTAGGGAGACACTCTCGGGAGATTAGAGGTACTCACTTCCACGCCTTCGGAAGACGCGACGAGGATGGTGAGGCTATTGAGTTCAAGGATACTGCTAGAGAGACGGCAGAGCCGATTCGTCTATACCTCCAGGACTTAGAGGTTCTTCTTAGGCACCTAAATACTGATAGGACCAACGTCATGCTTAGCAATGACGAGCTCCAGGTGCAGCTTCGTGAGAAGGACAAGCTCTTCACGGAGCAAGACGAGATAGTCAAGGAAATGGAGGCCAAGTTCGAGAGTCAGGATAGGAAGTTCAAGAGTCAAGAGAAAAGATTCCAAGATAGGAACAAGAGGATTCGAGAGATGACTGCAGAACTAGAGGCCAAGGACTTTGAGCTCGAGCATCAGCAGGTTGTGATTGAGAGACTTCGTTCACAGAAGAGGGCTCTCAAAGCCAAGGTAGAGGCTTTGACTACCAATGTCGAGGAGTAAAATACCGTTATGGAGAATGCAAGTCTTACACTTGTCGATGAGGAGGTTGATGCAGAGGAGTAGTGATGACTACTCGTTTATTTATCATTTACCATACTTATGATTTTGAGTCACAATGACCATCCAACATGTGGATGGCTTGCTATTGGAGTGTTTACCTTTCAAACTTGTTGTTTACATTGTTGAACTTTTGTTATTTGATGCTTGTTTGGTGATTGTTTATGTGATGTATTGTGCATATTAAGCATCTATGGGTATCTCATTCTTATCCTTATGAAAACCATAGATGCCTCCTCGACGTGCCAATCCCAACCCGAACAACAACAATGTTACCCCCGAGATGCAGCAGCTGATGACAGCACAAACACAGCTGATGCAGATGATGACCACTTTCATACAGAATCAGAATAACAACAACAACAATTAGAACAATCCACCAGGTTTTGACATGCTCACCAGATTCCTAAGACTGAGGCCAGCAAAGTTCTCAGGAACTACCGATCCCATGGTGGCCAATGATTGGCTACGCTCAGTGAACAAGGATTTGGTAACTGTTGGATGTACTGATGAAGAGAAAGTCAGGTTTGCAGCACACTTGTTGGAAGGACCAGCACCTACTTGGTGGGATAACTTCCAGATCACCACTCCTATTGAGGATGTGACATGGGCTATCTTTGAAGATGGTTTCCGTACAGCTCACATCTCATTCGGGGTGATGAGTTTGAAGAAGAAGGAATTTCATAACTTGAAGCAGCGCCACCGCAGCGTGGCTGAATATATTGAGGAGTTCAACAATCTGGCGCGTTATGCACCGGATGAAGTTGACACTGATGCTAAGAGGAAAGAGAAGTTCCTCGAAGGATTGAACGATGAACTGAACCTGCAGCTATCTGTGGCCTATGTCCCCACGTATCAATCTCTTTGTGACAAGGCTGCCATCTTGGAGAGCAAGATGAAACAGGTTGAAAGCAGGAAGAGGAAACACTCTGACAAGCACAGCTCAGGATCGTCTCATAAGCGTTCCCATTATGATGATAGTGGGAGTTCTGGATCCCACAAGCATGGAAAATACAACAACCACCACAACCACAACCGTCATCATGACAACAAGCATCACCGTAGTCATGACAATGACAAGTACAAGAATCACAAGAGTGGATACAAAAGCCACCACAATGGAAGTGGAAGTGGTAGTGGAAGCCAGCCTGTCAAAAAGGATCTTAGTCAGGTTGAATGTTTCAAGTGCAAGAAGATGGGGCATTATGCAAATGAATGCCCAGAAAAGAAAGTTGAAGGACCCAACAAGCCCAACCCTTTCCAGAAGGGACAGGTGAACCACATCAATGTGGAAGAGATCTATGAGGAACCTGATGCTGTTGCTGGTAGGTTCAAACTCAATTCTGTTCCAGCATTTGTTCTCTTTGATACTGGTGCATCTCATTCATTCATATCAAGAGCATTTGTTGAAAGAAATGAACTACCAGTAGAAACTATTGGGTGTCCTATAAAAGTAAGTTCTCCTGGCGGAGAAATGATAGTGAACTCAGGATGTCATGATCTAGTCATAGAGTTTGGGAAGTATAAGTTTCCCGTTAATCGGATAATCCTAAATTCCCAAGGATTATATGTCATTTTGGGAATGGATTAGATGACCAAGCACAAGGGAGTGCTAGATTGTGCCAACCATACTGTCACACTCACAACTCCAGAAAACAAAAGGATTAGATTCAAGACTAACTTTGAACCAAAAGGGAGTAAGCTAAATTCTCTTAAGGGGGTTAGCATAGACAGTGTGCCAATTGTGGGTGAATATCCGGATGTGTTTCCGGAAGAGTTACCAGGAATGCCACCAGATAGAGATGTGGAGTTTCTGATTGATTTTCTACCAGGATCGGGACCAATAGTGAAGAGACCTTACAAGATGTCAGTTGATGAGTTGAAAGAACTCAAGAAACAACTTGGAGAACAGTTGCAGAAAGTATTTATTCAACCAAGTTCTTCATCTTGGGGAGCACCAGTCTTGTTTGTGGAAAAGAAAGATAGAAGTCAAAGGTTATGTATTGATTATCGTTCACTCAATGAGGTGACTATCAAGAACAAATATCCTTTGCCTAGAATCAATGACTTGTTTGATCAGTTAGAAGGAGCTTGTGTATTCTCAAAGATTGATCTCCAGTCAGGATATTTCCAACTCAAGATAAGAGAACAAGACATACCTAAGACAGCTTTCACCACTAGGTATGGATTGTATGAGTACACCGTAATGCCATTTGGTTTGACCAATGCACCAGCCGATTTCATGAATATGATGAACAAGGTGTTCATGGAGTTCCTTGACAAGTTTGTTGTCGTATTCATCGATGAAATTTTGATCTACTCCAAGAGCAAAGAAGAGCATGAAGGACATTTGCGTTTGATACTTGAGAAGCTTAGAGAGCATAAGCTGTATGCCAAATTCAGCAAGTGTGAATTTTGGTTGAATGAAGTTGGATTTCTTGGACACGTTGTGTCAGGAGATGGTGTAGCAGTTGATCCCGCAAAAGTGTCAGCTGTAACTGAGTGGGAATCTCCTATGTCAGTGAAAGAGGTTTGTAGTTTCCTTGGCTTGGCAGGATACTACAGAAGGTTCATTGAAAATTTCTCCAAGATAGCTAAGCCAATGACAGAGTTGCTAAAGAAAGACAAGAAATTTGCTTGGTCTGAAGGATGTGAACTCAGTTTCCAAGAATTGAAGAATAGACTAGTGACAGCACCAGTCTTATGTTTGCCAGATTTGGAGAAGGATTTCCAAGTGTATTGTGATGCATCTCATCATGGATTGGGTGCAGTTCTAATGCAAGAAGGGAAAGTTGTGGCTTATGCCTCGAGACAACTCAAAACCCATGAGGTAAATTACCCTACTCATGATTTAGAGTTAGCCTCTGTTGTCCATGCACTCAAAACATGGAGACACTATCTTTTGGGAAAGCGATGTGAGGTGTTCACAGATCACAAAAGTTTGAAGTATATCTTCACCCAGAAAGAAATTAACATGAGACAAAGAAGATGGATAGAACTCATCAAGGACTATGACTTGAGTTTGCAATACCACCCCGGTAAAGCAAATGTTGTAGAGGATGCTCTAAGCCGTAAGGTTTTTGTGAATGGCCTTACTAAGGGAGAGTTGCCAGATGATCTGTGTGCCCAATTTAGAGATCTCAGATTGGAGATTGTGCCTGAGGGACATGTCATGTCATTGGATGTTAAACCCACTTTGTTGGACAAAATCAAAGAAGCCCAAAAGATAGCTTGAGGAGATTAAGGAAAAGATTGGTAAAGGAAAAGCCAAAGGATTCCATGAAGACGAACATGGTACTTTATGGTATGGAAAACGTATCTGCGTTCCGCAAGATCCGGAGCTTCGGAAACTGATTCTACAAGAAGCACACAACTCACCATATTCCATTCATCCGGGTAACACCAAAATGTACATGGATATGAAGGAAATATTTTGGTGGAATAATCTCAAGAAGGACATCGCCGAACATATTGCTTTGCGTGATGTATGTAGTAGAGTGAAAGCGGAACATCAGAAACCAGCAGGATTGCTACAACCACTACCTATTCCTGATTGGAAGTGGGACAAGATTGGCATGGATTTCATCACTGGATTGCCAAGGACCAGGTCAGGATATGATTCTATTTGGGTAGTAGTGGATCGCCTAACTAAAGTGGCTAATTTCATACCCGTGAAGACAACCTATACAAGTGCTAAGTTAGCCAAGATCTATATGAGTAGGATTGTATGTCTGATAGGGGAACACAGTTCACTTCTCATTTTTGGAGGCAACTACATGAGTCATTGGGAATGAGATTGGAATTCAGCACTGCTTTTCATCCTTAGACTAATGGTCAGACAGAAAGAACCAACCAGATTCTTGAAGACATGTGGAGAGCATGTGCTCTAGATTATGGAGCTAGTTGGGATGAAAGTCTGCCTTACGCAGAATTCTCTTACAATAACACCTATCAAGACAGTATTGAGATGGCACCATTTGAGTTTCTCTATGGGAGAAAGTGTACCACCCCATTACTATGGAATGGTGTGGGAGAAAGAAGTTTGTTCGGACCAGAACTAATCAAAGAGGCTGAAGAGAAAGTCAAACTAGTTAAGGACAGATTGAAGATAGCACAGTCTCGACAGAAGAGCTACGCAGATCCTAAGCGTAGAGAAGTCACCTATGAAGTGGGTGATAGAGCTTATCTTAGAGTATCACCACTTCGTGGAGTGAAGAGATTTGGAGCCAAAGTAAAATTGGCCCCAAGATATGTTGGACCATTCAAAATTCTGAGTTGTAAAGGAGAAGTAGCTTATGAGATTGAATTGCCAGAATCATTGTCTGCCGTTCACAATGTGTTTCATGTGAGTCAGCTAAAGAAATGCCATCCAGAGATGGAAGAGACTTCTTTGAAGGATACTATACCTTTGGAGGAGGTTCATTTGGAAAGTGATCTCACCTATGAGGAAAAACCTATCAAGATTCTTGAGACTGCAGAAAGAGTTACTCGAACTAAGACCATCAAATTCTGCAAAGTTCAATGGAACCATCATTCTGAAGAAGAACCAACATGGGAAAGAGAAGATGATCTTCAGAAAGACCACCCTCACCTATTTGCTAGCCAATCCGAATCTCGAGGGCGAGATTCACCTTAAGGGGGTTAGATTTGTAACATCCCTAAAATCATGTTTTCAAAACTTTGCATATCATCCATGCATCCATGATCATTTAGGGTTCTTTTTCAAAGTCATTTAAAAATCAGGAGCATCTGAATGCTCATTATTTTATGTAAGCAAGGCAATGGCCATATTGCTACCTTCTAATAGGAAAAATACTTATTTTTCAGTTTGAGTGTTGTTCCTAAGGTTTGGACAAGGTTTTCAAAAACAAATTATGACTTTTAAACCATTCATGCACTTTTTGATTTAAACTTCTTTTCCAAACCCTTTTTGAATTTGAGTGTGTTTAGATGTTTTACACATCCCAGGATACAAGTTTCAATAAAAAAGGTTTGGAGAAAGTTTCATTTGAAACAGGTTTGATTTGGGTTTTGATTTCAAACCAGAAATTCAAATCAGAAAAAGAAAAAGTTGAAGGTAGAAAAAATAAAGCAAACAGTCTACTCTAGCCCAACCCAGCCCAGTCCGGCCCATCTAGCCCAACTAACCCCTCCGATGAAGCGTTTTCTTTTACTTGCAACCACACCCGCAGAGTCAATGACGACTGGACCCCACCTCCTCTCTCTTTCTCACACTAATAAAACAGCCCCACCTGTCAGTCGTCCCTTCAACCCGTCGCAGCCAGCTCCGGCCGTTTCCTCCCCCGTCACTGCCGTTGATTTCGTGAGTAAATGCCGTTGATTCGTCGAGTAACTCCCCGTCCAGCTTCGGCTACTTAACCCCCTCCCCTCTCTGCTCATTTTCCCTCACTCGACACACCATCACCGCCACCAGGCTGCCGGTAATTCGAGTTGCAACGTTACCGCCTGACGCTCTCCGGTGATCGATTCCGGTGAGAACTCCCCGCCCTTGGCCCTCACGACCCTGCTGTCATGTTTGCCACACTCCTGCGCATCTAACACTGCTTGCGGACCTCCTTTTTGTGGCTTACAGCGTCTCCTTCGTCGACGACCGCGTGTGTCCGATGACGTGCTCTACTCCAACAAGCGAGTACGGTAAACCTAGCCCTTCCCCGCCTCTCTGGTTCACGCTCACACTCACACCGTTCTAGTGCGCGTCTAACGCCACCCTTCACTTGCCTTCCTGTGCCTTTTAGTGCCGCCAACGACGACGCCCGAGCACGCCCGTGTTGGGAATATGCCCTAGAGGCAATCATGTATGATGATATTTCCCATTGTATTCATAAAGATATTAGTCCTTGTATAAACATCTGATGTGTATCATTGAATATGTGATTCGGTTGTGGAACTATGCATTCATGTTGTTTGTACTAAATATCCTTGGTCATTGAGGTTGTGCTGGACACACAACTTAGACCAATGTGAAAGTTGGCTTGATGACTCGGTTCCACTTGTCATGGGCATGGAGATGCTATTCCAACTTACACAGACTCGACTAAAGAGTTTAGCGAGTCGGATTGACCCATATTGAGGTACAACGAACAAGTTGACATTTGTATATCTCAATCAATGTAATCCTTAGACCTGAGGTTGTTGCATAGTCCGAGTTGAGGATCACCGACTTAGGTTCTGTCAAACGCTGATCCGTAACTGGGTAGTTATAAAGGCAGGGTTCGGGTCGACTGAGAATCAAGCTGCGTGATGTGAATAACCAAGATGGGATTTTGCCCCTCCAGTCAGAGAGATATTCTCTGGGCCCTCTCGTGAGATATGATTCGGAAAGCATGGCCATGCACGACTTGGCTAAGTGTTAACCGAGGCGATCGACTAAGAGTTAGTCGGGTGAATCACTTATCTCGGATCGAGAAGAGAGTCGGACTATTTAAGGGATGACAATTATTTGCCTATAGTATGACAAGGTATATCGCGAGGCAAAAGGGAATTGGACGTAAGTCGCATTGGAAAGGCCAGTCGTCATGACTCTTTGGTACTTGGGAGTCGGCACGTTCTGCTAGGAGCCACTACCGACTGATCGATTGAGAGTCGGACTCCAATCGTGTCCAAGTAGCCATGAGCCTGCGGGGTCACACACTTAAGAGCGGGAGCAAGTTCAGATTGGATCTGAACATGTAATTTGGTTGGGTTGGACCTAAACCTGATTAGGACTGAGTTAGTGAGTTGGACTCATGGTGACTAGTGTTATATGGGCTTTAGTGAATGGGTCGCGCGAGCAGAGCCCACGTTCACTCCCTATATATAGTGGAGCACCTTAACCCAAAAAGGTTAATCGTTGTTCGGTTAGGTCATTCCATGTGTTGGAAACCCTAACTCCACAGCAGTCCAGCCGTCGTTACGAACCTAGCAGTTCGCTGCCGGCGCTCCTCCTTGTACGTGTGGATACCAGCAGAGGTGCTGTGCGATCAGCACCAGGACGATCGGATCGTGAGGACTGCACTGCATCAACTGACGCGCTTCATCAGTAATCCGCAACTGCGCGTCTAGTGGTAAACCTCATGGCCTTCTACCTCAGCTAGATCTTGGGATCACCATGTTAGAGGAAAAAGTTTTGTTTTATCTCTGCGTGGCCCAACAGCCCGAAGCCGCCCTCAACTCCGGCGAGGAATTCACGATGGTCTCGCACGCCCGCGTCTTCGCCACGTCGACCATCGTCATCACCTCGTCTCCACGCTTCGCTAATGACCCGCACCTTCCCCATTTCCCCCCTAGCGCCACCAGTTCACCGCCGGCAGAAGCGTGGCCACCTCTGTGGCCATTCGCGCCGCCACTCTTTGGTCAAAGCAGCACGCGCCGTTAGATCTGTATCGAAGGATTTAGATTATATCTGGAGCGAACCATTTTATTTAGATCTGGAGCGTCGGATCTAACTTGATCCGACGGCGCGGAAGAGTGATCCTGAGTGAAGCGGTATTGTCCAATCAGGAAGCGCCGCGTGGCTAGGATTTAAAGTTAAAAATCTGGATTTAGATCTATTAGATGTTCAATCTTGCAAAATTCATAACTTTCAATCCACATGTCCAAATGTTTCAAATTTTATATCATTGGAATCAGGAGAGAAAATCCTATCTGTTTATGCAATGTGTTTAAGGTTTTGCCTCTGTAAAAATGGTTGTTTTTGCAGAGACATTTGTAGGCTTAATTTGAGTATAGAAATGATTTGAAAAATGTTTTAAAGATCAAATAAAGTTTATTTTGAGTATCTTGGTCTTGTTTATGTTTTAGTACTGTACACTTGTCTTGTTTGGTGTAGAAAAACCATCACATGGCATTTTCATGCATTCATATATTTTTGTTTGTAAATTTGTTATGTGATTTTGGTGCCATTATTTTATGTGTAGATTTTGGTGCAAATAGTGATTGTGGTTGTGAAGATTGTTGCTACTCCCCAAACTACCACGGCAAGTGGTGCTTCATGATTTTATTCCTATAATTTTCACCTATGCATTAGAAATATTTTGTATAGGAACTTGCATGAATATTTTGCTAAGTATCTTATTGCTATGCTTGGGAAATCCTAGTAGTTGTAGAATTGTTAGAATTTCCTCTAAGTTAATATGCTTACCATTACCATGCTTAGCCTAGCTAGTAGCAACCAAGGGTGGTTTATATATTCATGCTATATGAAATATTTCTAAGTCCTTGACTTGTTTTAGCTAATAAAACAACTAAGTGAATGAAACACCTGGGTGGAATGGAAAGAATGGTTTGTGTTGAGTTGGTACACAAGGCCCATTTCTATGGTTTACCTTGTGTATCTCACTTGTGGAAAGCCACCCAGGAACAAAGGGATTTGAGATGCCAAATGTTAAGAAGCTTCTAGTGCAGCCACATGGCAATATGGGCTCTGCATGGATCACATAGGTTGCACTAACTTAGCCATTTGGACAGTTGGTGGTAGTGGGATGATTGGTTGGAACGCGTCCATTTGGTCTAAGGGAAGGCTTCTAAAAGGTCCTGTCTTGGTGAAAATCAAGTCTTGTGGGGAAAGTGCACAACCTCTGCAGATGGAAGAATCTAAGTACTTAGCCATGTCCCTGGTATTGGACAACTTGAGCATCAAGACATGGAAGCTATCAAGAATCTCCTCATCACAATTTTCTAAGTTAAAACTTGTGGTTGAACAAGGGTGAAGGATCCCCAATGTCTATTGGTGATTCCTTGGGAAAGTTTTGTCAAAGAAAAACTTAGTGTTTTCAACTAATAGGTAAAATCTATTTTGAGCAAAGCAAGTCTAAGCTACACTTAGCCAAATTCATGTAGTATCTAGATGCTAATATTCTACTAAGGTATCACTTGCCAATACTATTCCAATGTATTGACCCACTGTGGCTGTAACTTGTGATGTTGCAGGTTATTCTGATGATGATTAGGGGTTATGAGTCTATACTCAACATGATTGCCTGTGGCACATGAAGATGAAGACTTATTTATATTGTTATGGTTAAACTCTTGTATTATGCCTATGGCCATGGAGTTGTAAAAGATTATGTTTGTCTCTGGAATGATATGTAATAATGACCTTTGTTTCTGTATACTTCATCTTAAACTGTGGATGCTAGCATTGATCCAGGGACTAGCATTGCAATCACTGGGATCCTTACCTTTATAAGGGAGGGATCTTACAGATGTATGGGAGAAGACATTGGCCATAAAAACTTTTTTCCTTTGGGGCTTATCCCCTAGCTAAGTATCCTCCCAAAAAACTGAGTGTCTAGTCAATCCCCTTATCGAAAAAGAACCATGCTCGAAAAATTCATCTTATATTTTCATGAGCCCTCTCTAAAATGGGGAGTTAGTTGGTTTTGATTTAACTTGTGATAGAGACTTGGAGTGCAAGTACTTATTCTTCACTAATTCATGACATACACCCTACCCAAATAAAATATTAAAATACCACTTTCTTAATAAGCATTTATTTTTGAACTCCAAAACCTCAACACCTAGCCCCTTGTTCCTTTGGTATACAAATGATGTTACATTTAGCAAGTCTATATTTTTTCTTATGGCCATCGCTTTGCCAGAAGAATCGAGATCTAAAGTGATCAAGTATTTTACTTAACCCTATAAGTATTTCAAAGAAAGATAACATGACTTGGGAAGACTGGTGAAAACTGATTTGATGAGACTCAATCTATCTCTAGAGGATAGCATCTTACTATTGGAGATATGCCCTAGAGGCAATAATAAAAGTAGTTATTATTATATATTTGTGTTTATGATAAATGTTTACATTCATGCTATAATTTTATTAACCAGAAACATTAATACTTGTGTGATTTGTAAACTTGTTAGAGTCCCTAGTGAAGCCTCTTTGTAAGACTAGCTTGTTGGTTGATAGACTATCACGGTTTTCTGATCATGACCATTAAGATGTTGTTAACAACAAGATCATATCATTAGTAGAATGGTGTGATGGACATACTCCTATAGATAAGCATAGCATAAAGATCAAGTCATTTCATTAGTTCGTTTTCTATAAGCTTTCTGATACATAGTAACCTAATTCCTTCGACCATGAGATCATGCTAATCACCATCACCGGATGGATGCTTTGATGACATCAAAGACCACTTTGTAACTGGGTGGTTATAAAGGTTGCATTGAGTATTTGAAAAGTATGTGTTGAGGCACATGGATCAAGAGAGGGATTTTTCCATCCATATGACGGATAGATATACTCTGGGCCCTCTTGGTGGAATGTCATCCAATTAGCTTGCAAGCATGTGACTTGCTCACAAGGTATCACATATCACAGGAATGAGTAAAGAGTACTTATCAGTAACGAGGTTGAACTAGGTATGCAGAGATACCGACGATCAGACCTCGGATAAGTAAAATATCGTGAGACAAAGGGAAATTCGTATCGTATGTAAATGGTTCATTCGATCGCAAAGTAATCATAGAAATATGTGGGAACCATATGAATTTACATCTTCCTCTATTGGTTATTGATCAAAGAAGAGTCTTGTTCATGTCTGCATAATTCACGAACCATAGGGAGACACACTTAAGGATTCTATGTTGTTTAGTGGATATGGAATATAAGTAGGAAGACCGAATGTTGTTCGGAGTATCAGATGGGATCAGAGATATCTCGAGGAGATATGGAATGGTCCGGAGAATAGGATTCATATAAGGGAAGTCCAATTCCGGAGTTCGGGAATGATTCTGATGTTTTCACTAGAATGATCTAGAAGGGTCTAGAAGGTTCACCGGACCGGAAGGGGAAGGGTACATGAATGTGTCATGACTAAGTGGAATGATTGCATCATGTCCTAGGTCACTTGGCTGGGCATTTGAAAGAAAGAAATTAAACTCCAAAATTGAAAGTCAAAAGGCAAGTTTGAAAAGTCAAACTGGGACAATGTTTCTTGGTGGAGGAAGGAGAAAACCCTTCTCTCCCGCCACCACACGCCTAGTAGGAGAGGGATTTTGGGAAGGATTCAAACTCCCCTCTCCCTAGTTTCCCCTCCATCTCATAAATAGAGGGGAGGGGGTGCCCCCAAGACCACAACAAGCCCCACCCCACCTAGCCGCCGCCACGTGCCGTCGCCGGATTGCTGTTGTTGCCCTAGTCGCCGGCTTGACCTCCTCCTCTCTGTCTTCTAAACCCTAGGCACCGGGAACCCTACTAGTTGTCACATCCCAAAAATTTCCAAATTTTGAAATGTGAAAAATAAATAAACAAAATAAATAATTGTTGAAATTTAGGGTGAAAAGAAACTTTTTATTTTAAAATGGACACACTAAAAACCCATCTTGAACAAACTTTGAATAAAAGGGAATCAAACAAAATTCAAATCAAGTGAAATGCATTCATCAATGAATGAATCTTGAAATTCAAACTTGGGAAAAATAAACCAAAACCTAAAACCCTAATGGAAGAAAATCATTCCAAGATATCTCTAAGACTATGGATTTGATCCATATACAAATCTATCAACAAACATTTATAAATGATCAAGAATGATAAATAAAAATATTATAAAACCATAGAAATTGGTTTCATTCAATTTGGAACCATGGATAAAAACTTATGAATTTATTAAGGTAAAAGGAAATAATTCCCAAAGCTAATAAAGCTCCTATCTAAAATCTATACCAAAATTGTGAGGAAAATAATCCTAAAGAAATGTAAAAGGATAAACCAATATTAAATAAAAATATACAAATTGGAATCACCAATTTTGGATCTATAAATAAAAATATATGGGTTTTATGAGAAAAAGAAAGAAAGAAAATAAATAGGGAATATTTAAAAGCCAAATTAAATCTTCGCCAAACCCATAAGAAAATGAAATAAAGATAATCTAAATGAAATAAAGGGATAAGGAATATTCAAATAAAATAATATGGCCTTAACCAAATTCTATTCCATTTAAATGGAGACAAAATCCCAAATGAAAATGATTAATTAAATCATGGGAGAATAATAATTGGAATTTGCCCAAGTGGTATAAAAGTGATTTAATTAACTTAAATGGAATAAAAGAGCCATTGAACAAAATTTATATGGATTTAAAACCATATTTGATTCTATTTGAATAAAGACAAACACCCAATTAAAATTATAATAAATCATATTAAAAATATTTCAAATAATTCAAAGTGGATTATTTAAACACCCTATTAAATAAATAAAACCTACTGAAACAGGTTTGGTGAAAAATTAGATTCAAATAAGAGTTTGAAAATATAAATAAAAATCGTATTTGAATAAAAGACAAGTGCCTATTATAAATAAATAATAAACCATAAAAGAATAAAAGAATTATTCTAAAAGGAACTTTAAAATGCATTCATAAACAACATTAAAACTTACTGAAAGTTTTGAGAAAAGTTTGAATTCAAAAAAGTGTTTGAATCAATTGAATAAAATCAAAACAGAAAAAGAAATCAGAAAAAGGAAAAAGAAAACAGAAGAAAAAAATGAAAACAGATCAGCCCAACTAGCCTACCCAACCTAGTCAGCCCAACATGCCCAACTCCCAGCCCACCCGAGCCACTCTCCTCTCTCCCTCGCAGAAACTTTTCTCACCACGGCCTCGACCCATAATCTCGCTGACCCCCTGGACCCACGCCACGTTGGCATAATCTTCATCACCTCCTTCCCCGCGCGCTGACCTCGCCCCTCTCCCCGAACATTTCTGCCGTTGAATGAATCACGTTAATTCGCGTTAACACTGTAGTGAATCCGCCCCGTGATCGTGCCCTCTTAACCGCCTTGCTCCTCTCTCCATTTTCCCTCAGTCCCCATGCCACCGGAGCCACCAGGCTGCCTCGATTTCACCCCGCGCCACCGCTATCTCCTGCAAGCTCCAACTCAAATGCCGGCAAGCCCAGACACCCCCTTGCCCCTGGATCCCACGAGCTTGCTCACCAACACCGTGCGCATCTGCCAGCACCCTCCGTTTGCCCACGCAGGCCCCATAGGCTCGGCAATGACCACGTCTGAGCGTCGCCGTCATTTGCCTCCACTCCACCGACTCTTCCTGGTAAACCCTAGCCTTTCCCTTCTCTCTGGTTGACGCTTGTGCACTTACCTTCGTCTCACGCATCTAATGCCGTCTTCCTCTTATCTTCTCTTGCCTCGTAGCTTCGCCCCCATCAACGATAGTACATGCCCGACGGTGACAGCATCTCCAGCGAGCAATCAGCATCGTCTCCGTGCGCCCCTGTCCCTCCTCCGGCCACCTTGAGCACCGTGACGACCCCGCGAGCACGGTAAGACCCTCCATTTCCTTCCTTGCTTCCTAGAACCACCGGACCACCACTGACCGAGCGTGTCGTCGCTCGCCGTTGACCCAGCGCCGCCAGACTTTGGTCAGGGCAAAGCTGCCTGTTAGATCTTGATCCCACAGCCACGATAGATTCATTAAACGAAGCGGTATAGATTGATCTGTGCCGTGCGATGTTAAGTAGATCTGACGGTCCATGTTGTTCAATCCAGACGAAGCGGTATCGTCCAATAGAATTGTGACGCGTGGCCAGTCTGTGTTCTAAAAACAGAAATTAGATCAATTAGTTGTTAGATTTTGTAAATTCCATAACTTTAAATCTACACATCTAAACTTTGCAAATTTCATATCAATGGAATCAGCAAAACAAATAATTTCCAACCACGCACTTTGTTTAGTAATTTGCTTCTGTAAAATTGTTTGTTTTTGCAGAAACTTGTTTAGGCTTATTTTCTGTATAAAATTTATTCTAAAATTGTTTTTAGGGTAAAATCTTTTGTAAATGGATTGTTTTGAACCTAAATGACCATATAAACCAACTTGTAGATTTAAAAGAGTATTTTGTGAATCTAAAGAATAAATTTTTGAATTAAAGCATTTCTAGTTAAATAAAAATGTTGTTTATGTTTTAAAAATGATTTTTGAGTAAAACCTTTGGAAAATGATTTGAATTAAACTCTCTGACCCTTAACACCAAGTTTTAGGATTTAAAAATATATTTGGTGAACCCTAAGAAAATTATTACTTTGTTTAAAGGCATTTCCAACAAAATAAAATATTGCTTGATATAAAAATGGCTTACAGGTAAAACCTTTTGCAAATGGTTTTAATATTAAACACTTGAACTTAAAACACTAACATTTTTGTTTAAAAAAATATTTGTCAAACACTAGAAAATATTACTTTGATTTGAACCATTTCTAGCAAAACAAAAATGACTTAAAGTGGCCATTTTCACTAACTTGACTTAAAATGGTTTTGCCACTTTTATAAATGACCAATAGATGTTTTAGAATGTTTATAGCCTAATAGAAACCACTTTTACAAATAAAACAATCTTTGGCATGCTTGCATACATTGTTTTGTATTATTTTATGTGTTGAATTGCTTGAATGGTTGATGGAATTTGTGCCTTGATTGAATTATAGTGAAATTTGAAGAGTGTGTCTATTGCAAGATCAAGGAGTGAACTTATATTCTCTACCAAAAAGGCAACTGGTTCTTCATAATTTTGTCCCATTATTTTCACTATGCATTAGTGATATTTCTAAGTAGGATTTGCATGGATTTTTCTAAGTATAAACTATGCCATGGGAAATCCAAGTAGATGAAACCTTAGTAGAATTTTCCTAAGTTAAGATTCCTACTACTATCATGCTTAGCTTAGCTAGTAGAAAACAAGGGTGGATTATATTCATGCTATGGAATATTTCTAACTCAAGGACTTGTCTTTTGTTTAATAAAACAACTATGTGATTGAATCACCTGGGTGGAATGGTATTGCTTGGATGAATTTTTGTTGAGTGGTTACACAAGGCCAAGGGACTGGTGAACCTTGTGTATCACACTTGTGGAATGCCACTCAGGAACAAAGAGATTTGAGATGTCAAATGTTGAGAAGCTTCAAGTGCAGCCACTTGGCATTATGGGCTCTGCCTAGATCATATAGGTTGCAATAATTTAGCCAAATGGACAGTTGGTGGTAGGGGGTGATAGGTTTGGAGCGCGTACATTCTGGTCTAAGGGAAGGCTTCTAAAATATCTTGTCTCGATGCATGTCGAGTCTTGTGGGGAAAGTGCACCACCTCTCGAGAGAGTAAAATCTAAGTACTTAGCCGTGTCCCCGGCAATGGACAATTTGATCATCAAGACATGGAAGCTATCAATAATCTCCTCATCCCAATTTCTAAGTTAAAAACGTGTGGTTGAACAAGGGTTAAAGTACCTTCAATCTTTGATTGGTAGATGCCTTGGGTGATTTTGACAAACAAAAACTTAGTGTTTTCAAATGATAAGGAAAGACTATTTTGAGCAAAGCAAGCCTAAGCTCCACTTAGCCAAATGCATATAGATGATAGATACCACTATTCTACCATAGTATCACTTGCCAATACAATTTCAAATGTATTGACCCTTGTGGCTGTAACTTATTATGTTGCAGGTTTGTTTGATGTTAGTGAAGTGTGTTTATTAGGATTACAAGTCTACAACCAACATGATTGCCTGTGGCACTTTGAAGATGAAGGACTCCATGCTATATAGTTATTTCTGCTGCATTGTAATGAGATAGCCAAATGAGCTATGTAAGATGTAATGAATTATTTATTCCTGGTTATAAAGTTGTATTATGACCTTTGTTTCTTGATATTACATCTTAACTATGGATGCTAGCTATTGATCCAGGGACTAGCATTGTAAACACAGGGATATCTAACTTATTAAAGGTTGGGACCTCTACACTAGTGCACCATAACCCGCTCCAGCTTAAGGCGAAGCCCTGCGGGATTTCCCCTCTAACTCTGACACCATGCCATCGTGCTGCCGAAATTGCGAGGAGAGAACTACAACCTCCGCTGCCTGCTGGAACAAGGGAGAGGAAGGTCTTCATCGAGGATTGAATGTGTGACCGACTGCGGGAGCGCTACCAGAAAGCTGCGTCGGAAGGATCGTTGATGGCTTGCACAGCTTATGTGGAGCCTGTTGGGAACCCCAAGAGCAGGGTGTGAAGCAGCACATCAGCAAGTTTTCCCTTAGTAAGAAACCGAGGTTATCGAACTAGTAGGAGGAAGGATACGTCACACAGGTGTTGCAAGCAACACGGAGACCTGCACTACACAAACTCAAGACTTTGCCCCAACTAACAGTGAGGTTGTCAATCTCACCGGTTGCTATAACAAAGTATTAAATGTATGGTGTGGAAGGTAATTGTTTGCATCAAGTAAACAAGTAACAGTGGAAGATGTATCAATGGTAAAGATTGGACCGGGGTCCATAGTTCACTAGAGGTGCTCTCCTTAGATAAACAACATGGCATGAAGGGTAAAAAAATTACAGCAGGGCAATTGACAGGAACTGAGCAAGGCATAGCAATGCAATTACTAGTCAGAAAGATCCTATGAGATTCGATTGGGGAATACAACAAGATACATAGACCGCCATCCAACTGCAACTATGACTAGAAGTCCACCTTCATGTTATCATCCGACCCCCCCCCCAGTATTAAGTTCCAAGCAACAGACAACTGCTTTAAGCAAAGTGTGTAAGGTAAACAGTCCACATGTTCCATGAACAAGAGACCGTTGTTTTCTCCCTAGTAGCAACAACACATCTACAACCGAAGATATTATTGTCACTTCCCTTGGAAACTAGAGGCATGAACCCACTATCGAGCATAAATACCCCCTCTTGGAGTCACTAGCAACTACTTGGCCAAGATAGCAACTAACAACGGAGAGCATGCAAGATCACAAACAACACAGACATGATAGAATCATAAATACAAAACCATTAATCAAACCAACATAATAATCTCAATATCCATCGGATCCTCGCAAACACAACATGCATGATTACAAATAGATTAGATCTTGATCATGAACGGAGCTCACAAGATCTATACATGAAAGCACAAAGGAGGAGATACAACCATCTAGCTACTACATGGACCCATAGTCCAAGGTGGAACTACTCACACATCATACCGGAGAGAAGGCCTCCGGGATGATCTCCCCTCCGGCAGGGTGCCGGGAAGAACTTCAGATCCCCCCGATCTAGGGACTATGGTGGCGGTGGCTACAGACGGTTTCGTGGAGATTTGATCGGGTACTTAGGGTTTCTGCATCGGGGGCTTCTTATAGGCGAAGGGGGAGGCCGAGGCGGCGGCCAGAGGGGGCAAACCCTACCCAGGCACGGGGTAGGGCCCACCCGCGCCTAGGGGGGTTTAGCTGCCCTGGCACACCTCCTCGTCTCCCCTATGGACTTCTTGTTCCCCACAGAAAGTAATTGACTTTGACGTTTGTCTCGTCCAATTCCGAGAATATTTATTTACTAACTTTTCTGAAACCAAAAACAGCAGAAAACAGGCATCTAGCACTGTTGCAACTTGTTAGTAAGTGATAAAAAGAATAATTTTTGAGGTGGCATGCACCCTCACAATAAAGATCCAACCACTTGCAAGCATTGAAACATGGAATCAAATAACTCTAAACATGTGCATGAAAGATGAAGTTCTAACAATAGGACATAGTAACTATGCATGCAACATGACAAGCTACAAACAAAGATAAGGAATAACATGCATTGAAAAACGTTTGTTTGTTTCACATACAGAAAACATAGCATAGTGGCAATCAGCTTGTCCCTCATAGAGTAGCAAATAGATGCATAGGACACCTTCAAAGTTCACAAGGGTGACTAGAAACAAATAGCACAAGAACAAGTAATATCACAATATGCATCAATTAATAAGCTTTGGAACACTGCACACAGAATGACAACTATGCTCTATTAATGGTGCCTAAAGGTAGAAGGTGGAGACTCAAATAATGGTGGAAGAAAGGCCTTTTTGTAAAGGAAGCAGGGATTACAAGTTTCAAAAGGAGCTTCCAAAAATTGTGGTACTTGTTAGCTTTTAGCCCTCATTGCCCTTATCATAAGCATCTTGAAGTGATTAAGGTTAAAGTGGAAAGGGTGGAGTATATGCTTGACAAAGTATAAGTTGGCAATCTCAAGTCCCTTGAATACGAGGGCCACACCTCATGCATACTCAACTTTGGGTCCAAGTAAGTTCTTGTCATTGTAAGTATTTGGATATCATTGAGAACCGCCAACGGGGCACCCCTTGCACATGGTACAGGAGCTTTCCCATAACCAAAATGACAAGGCAAGTAGATAATGAGCATCTCAGCAATCTTCTTATGTACCATGGGAATATGGTGCTTTTTTCTCTCTTTCCTCTTTTCTCAATGTGTCTCTTTTTTTATAAGAAGAATGCTTCATAGATGTCACTATGGTGATGCTGCAAGTTTCCACCATGATTAGGCATGGCTTAGGCTAGCGTCCCAAGCGTTTCTCTAACATAGGATACAAACTCCATGGACTTACAATTTCTCTCTTTATTTCACACCGGTGACATCCATAGACAAAAGAACATGATATCAACTGAGTACAAAGTACAAGTGCAATGTTGAAAACGTTCCCCGTGACAACACGATTCTGCTAATTCCAACTTATAAGTGCAAGCATATACAACAAAGTTGTCACAGTGGCTCAAGTTTATTAGGGTCAAAGAATATAAAGTGTTCCATCAAGTTCGTGGGGGCTTTAATCACTAAGTTTTCACATCAAAATAGTTTTTAATTGGAATATAGATGAAAACAAGAATATACTTGGAATGGTGTAACACATCATGCATAGGAGTTTATAGTGGACACTTTGGACTAACTTGGTTTCTTGGTAGTTGGAAGCATGAGTAGAACTTACTCATACAAGTGGAGGCTAGAAAAAGACTGGGAGCAACCAACTATGAGAGTAATAATGGACATAATCATGCAGTGCAACAAAGCATACTAATCAAAGCAAAGAGTGGTACTACAAGTCAAGGACTAAATGATAATAGAGGCTAATGGTGACTTGTCATAGTCATAACCTGGTGTGAGCATGTGCCAAGTCAACCCAAGCAAAGCAGCAAAGGAGAATACCACAATACTATGCTTTTGCATGCTAAACCAACGCATAATTTCTTCAAGGCACACTAAGCAATCCCAATTGTTTGGAACAAGACATGCTACAACGATAATCACTAAGCATAATGCTAAAACAACACCTAGCATGTCATGCTAAAGTCTAAGTCATAGTTAATGCAAGCTCCTCTTGCACTTACAAGCAAGAACTACTACTCCTTTCCAAACCAAGCAACTTATTGGTAAAACAACACAGCGAGAACAGGGGTCCAAACTACTTTATTCAAGCAAACTAAACAACCTATGCAAAGAAAACAAAAACTAAGACGCTCCAAGAATAACACAACTGTGCATGAAATAATAAAAACGAAGTGTCTAGACAGACCTGAGCTTTTTATTGATGAAGAAGGGGATGCCTTGGGCATCCCCAAGCTTTTACGCTTGTACCTCTTGGATATTTCTTGGGGTGACACCATGGTGGCATCCCCAAGCTTGAGATTTTGTCCATTCTTCATCTCATTGCATCATTCTCTCTCTACACCTAAAATTTCTCCTTCATACAAAACTTCACACAATCTTCATTAGCAACATTAGCTTATTCAAAAGATATTAGACCTCTAGCAAACTTTGAAACAGCAAGGATTTTCACAAAAAACTCAAGCTACTGTAGTAACTCCTTCAAAAGCTCAATTCACCTAAAGAGAACTCAAAAAGGAATCAATAAGAAGCAAATGCAAATAATGGAAGAAATCTGTCAAAACTGACCAGCAGGTAGAAACCGATTTTTTCGAACATACTAGGGGATTTATTCATAAATTTTGAGCTCAATCTGAGTTATATAGACTACTCATGAATTTTTTTGGTGGAGGACAGAAATCTGTTTCAGGACAGCAACTCCCCAAATCTTACTTCCCTCTCATTAGAGGTAATTCTTGGCACAAAAAGCAAACAAAAAGGATAAGGAGAGGTCATTACTGAAGTAATAACTTCCAAGACTCAAGGAAACTCTTGGGTTATCTACCAACAAGTACTTTTCTTTAACGCCTTTAAGGTAGGCACAAGAAGCAAGAAGAATCAAGTATTTTCAAATGAGGAAGCATTAACATCAAACCTTGCTTTCAAAGGGGGAGCAAAGAGAAACTTCTCTATTCTCATTGGGAAGTGTTCAATACCTTTCTTGAATGGAAAATGATATTCGATGGTGCCTTCTTTCATATCAATGATGGCACCAACTGTTCTAAGAAAAGGTCTTCCCAAAGTAATAGGACACAAAGCATTGTATTCAACATCTAAAACATAGAAATCCACAGGGACATAAGCATTTTTTAATCATAATGAGAACATCAGTAATACTCCCCATGAGTTTATTCTTAGCATTATCATTGAGTGGGACATCTAAATAACAATCTTCCAATGGTGGCAAATCAAGCATTTCATAAATCTTCCTAGGCATAATAGAGACACTAGAACCAAGATCACATGAAGCTTTGAGGTCAAAGTCATTCACTTGCATATTAATAATGGGTTCCCAACTATCTTCTACTTTCCTAGGAATAGAAGCTTTGTGTTTTAGCTTTTCTTCCTTAATCTTAACAAGAGCATCTGTAACGTGTTTGGTGAAAGCAACATGCATATCACTAGAATCAGGACTTATAGCAAGCTTTTGCAAGAACATAATCACTTCAGTAATATTGCAACCATCAATATCAAAGTCAAACTTGGCATCATTAGTAGTAGGCTCAATAGGCTTAGGCATAGTAGGAGGAGGAATAGGGACTACTTGTGGTTTAGTGGTGATGGTGCACACACTATTGTTTCTATCAATTTCAGGTTCCCTTTCCCACTTAGCATGAAGTTCAGCTAACAACCTAACATTTTCATCAATAGTAACTTGTACGGCATGAGAAGTAGCAAAGGTATTTTCCATGGCTTTAGGTTTAGCAGCCATTTTATTAATCAAAGAGGATTGAGCTTCAGACAAAGAGGATATATTTTTATCAATAGTTAAAAGCTTTTCCTCTATAGTATTATTGAAAGTGGCTTGTTTACCAATAAAGTCTTTGAGCATGACTTCAAGTTCAGAGGGGGCACTTCTAGCATTATTGTAAGAGTTTCCATAGGAATTGCCATTATTAGGAGGATAAGGCCTATAATTGTTGTTGCTACCAAAATTATTCCTATAGGCATTGTTGTTGAAATTGTTGTTTTTAATGAAGTTCGCATCAACTTTCTTTTATTGAGCAACCAAAGAGGCTAAGGGAACACTATTAGGATCTAAAGGAGCTTTCCCATTAACAAGCATAGCCATAATAACATCAATATTTTCACTCAAAGAGGAAGTTTCCTCAACAGAATTTACCTTCTTACCATGTGGAGCTCTCTCAACATGCCATTCAGAGTATTTAACCATCATATTATCAAGGAGCCTTGTTACTGCACCCAAAGTGAGGCCCATAAAGGTACCTCCAGCAGCTGAATCCAACAGATTTTTTGAGGAGAAGTTCAAACATGCATAAAAAGTATGGATAATCATCCAAGCAGTGAGTCCATGAGTAGGGCAATTTTTAACCAAAGATTTCATTCTTTCCCAAGCTGGAGGAACATGTTCACTATCAAGTTGTTTAAATTTCATAATGTCACTTCTCATAGATATAATCTTAGAAGGAGGATAGTACTTTCCAATAAAAGCATATTTGCACTTAGTCCAAGAATCAATACTATTTTAGGCGAAGAAAGCAACCATTCTTTAGCTTTTCCCCTCAAGGAGAATAGAAAAAACTTGAGCCTAATAATATATCCATCTACATCCTTATATTTTTGCATCTCACAAAGTTCAACAAAGCTATTAAGATGGGCAACAGGATCATCATAACCAGCACCAGAAAATTGCTCTCTCATCACAAGATTCAACAAAGCAGGTTTAATTTCATAAAAGGTAGCATCAGGAGCAGGTGGAGCAATAGGAGTGTTTAGGAAATCATTGTTGTTGGTGCTAGTGAAGTCACATAACTTGGTGTTCTCAGCAGAGTTCATTTTGGCAAAGGTGGGCAAGCCAAAAACACTAGCAGCTAGAGCAGGAACTAATTTTTTTGGGTTTTTTGGAAAGAGGCAAACAAAATGAAGCAAAAGAAACAAAGCGAACTAAAAACAAAGTAAAGAGAAAGGAAGTGAAGGACTCCCCTAGTGAATATGTCCTTAGCCTCCCTGGCAACGACGCCATAAAAGCTTGATGGCTTGCAAATCTTATGTGGAGCCTGTTGGGAACCCCAAGAGCAGGGTGTGAAGCAGCAGAGAAGCAAGTTTTCCCTCAGTAAGAAACCGAGGTTATTGACTGGGCAGAAAGATTACTAGTCAAAAAGATCCTATGAGGATTGGGCAATACAACAAGATACGTAGATCGCCATCCAACTACATCTATGACTAGAAGTCCACCTTTAGGTTATCATCCGAACCCCCTCCAGTATTAAGTTGCAAGCAACAGGCAACTGCTTTAAGCAAAGTGTGTAAGGTAAATAGTCCACTCCATGAACAAGAGACCGTTGTTTTCTCCCTAGTAGCAACAACATATCTACAACCGAAGAGATTATTGTCACTTCCCTTGGAAACTAGAGGCATGAACCCACTATCGAGCATAAATACCCCCTCTTGGAGTCACTAGCAACTACTTGGCCAAGATAGCTACTAACAACGGAGAGCATGCAAGATCACAAACAACACAAACATGATAGAATCATAAAGACAAAACCATTAATTAAACCAACATAATAATCTCAATATCCATCGGATCCCCGCAAACACAGCATGCATGATTACAAATAGATTAGACCTTGATCATGAACGGAGCTCACCATATCTATAAATGAAAGCACAAAGGAGGAGATACAACCATCTAGCTACTACATGGACCAATAGTCCAAGGTGGAACTACTCACGCATCATACCGGAGAGAAGGCCTCCGGGATGATCTCCCCTCCGGTAGGGTGCCGGGAAGAACTTCAGATCCCCCCGATCTAGGGACGATGGTGGCAGCGGCTACAAATGGTTTCATGGAGATTTGATCGGGTACTTAAGGTTTTTGCATCTGGGGCTTCTTATAGGCGAAGAGGGAGACCGAGGAGGCGGCCATAGGTGGCAAACCCTACCCAGGTGTGGGGTAGGGCCCACCCGCGCCTAGGGGGGGGGGGTTTAGCTGCCTTGGCACGCCTCCTCGTGTCCCCTCTAGACTTCTTGTTCCCCACGGAAAGTAATTGACTTTGACGTTTGTCCCGTCCAATTCCAAGAATATTTCTTTACTAACTTTTCTGAAACCAAAAATAGCAGAAAACAGGCATCTGGCACTGTTGTAACTTGTTAGTAGGTTAGTACCAGAAAACATGTAAAAAACACCTCAAAGTGTGGACAAGTAAAGCAAAGTAGATACTAAACAATCATGGAGAATCAAAAATTATAGATACGTTTCCAACGTATCAACCGTCTTCGTGATCTTGAGATCGGAAAGTGAACGACTACCTCACCCACGAGAATCTCCTCTCGTTAACCGCTTTGGAATCTTTGAGGGTGAGTACTCTAATCGACTCGTTGCTACAATCTAGTAGATAGATCTTAGCTTGTGTGTGTTCATGCGGTAGACCTTTTTTGTTTTCCATGCTATGAACTCCTTCACTTACATATACAACTAGATAGTTTGTAGATATGTTCATAGGAAACTATGAACATAATCTTTCATAATTAAAGGGAAAACTGGATATTGTCTAGTGCGGTGTTATCAAGAAAAGTTTCTGTATAAGTGACATGGATATGCCCTACGGGGTACCTCACATTGGTATACCCGATCCAGCCCAGGGAAGGCCCATGTGAAGACTTGCTGCCCAAGCCCATTACAAGTTCGATTCCTTAAAGGACACGACTAGTGGTAGATAGAATTTCAAAGGTTTTAACCCTAGCTTGTAACCGACTTGACGTACACCCGGGACCTGGCCTATCTATATAAAGGCCAGGAGGGCACGACGAGGAGGACAATCTCCAACTCATACACACACCTCACGCTAGATCGCATCTGCGCACCCCTATAAAGCTTCGGTTCCGCCATAATCAAGAACAGACAAGCAGGAGTAGGGTTTTCCCTCCGGGGCCAGAACCTGGGTAAACCTCGTGTCCCCTTGTTGCTTTCCTATTAACTGTCTCGCGACTTCCAGCATCCCTATATTCTCCAAAATCCAAGTCCATAACAATGGACATTGACGAGTCGAACCCTCGTCAATTGGCGCCGTCTGTGGGAATCGGGGATGCTGATCATGCGATCATGACGGTCCCATCCAGAGCGATCTACGATTCCTCGGCGATGGAGAATCACCTCCTCTTCGGTGCTTTTGACTTCACCGCCCACTCACCAGCCACCCACAAAGATTTCGAGTTCGTAGGCGACAGAATCGAGATGCTGTTCGGAAGCTTCTGCTTCCAGGTGGGGCAGACTGGCACCCTTCGCCTCCCAGAGCGGGTACCGCTCCCATCAATCAGGCCCGCCTCATGGGTCCCACCAATCGATGCCACGCGCACGCCATCACTGGCGGGCGATTCAGATGACAACAGCAGCTGTAACTCCGATCTCTGCGACCCTCCTACGAAGGAAGGAACCTACAGTTCCGGATCTGAGAGCTGCGGGAGCAACGATCTCGCCCTGTGCTACCCGTGCGCCGCCATCCATAACGGTGACGTCAACGATGGCGCAGATCCGCCACAGGATCCCCCGCCCAACCCTCAGGCCGAAAACTGAGGAAACAGGGTCAACCCGCAAAATCCCAATGGAAATAGGGCACCTCAAGGTACCGAGGGCATAAATGTGTCCACAACGAAATCCACCTCAACGATGCTAGTTGGGAGACCGTGTGCGAAGCTATACGAGGCAATCAGATCTTGCCTATTGACACCTCCCGCGACATGCTGATGGGCTATCATTGGCTCCTGATCGAGGAACACATTCGACAGGTCAAGCAACAAGCCGAACTCGACAAACGCAGCTAGGCAGCTAAACGCTGGCGGCTCATCTTCACACGACAACGATGTCCACAAGTACCGCTCTCTCCTGGAGCGCATGGACCCTGCCGCACGACACGAGGCCACCAAAGCACTCGACATATCCTTCATGACGATGGACTCGCAAGGCAACATCATGCCTAAAACACTGCAGGCTGCGATTATGGCGGCTACCACCTACCTCGCGTCCAAGCTGCCACCGGCGGGAGAACCGATCAGGGCTAGGTTTCAGCCGGCTTGATCCAGCTGGTGAATCCGCTTCGTGGGTATACCCCGATTGGTATTCCCCCATCAGTAGTCCCCGAGCGCGTTGTCGATTCGACGCGGGCTTGAGGCAGGGCGCAGAGAGCCTTGACGATGAGTCGTGGCGAATCGGTGACGAGCTCCGGAACAGAGAAAAGAATCATGAAGCGGGAGGCGATCGGCGTGAGCTAGTCGGTGATGGCCAGTTGGCAAAAGACGCAGGGTGTCGGTGATGCCTCCAGTTGCGGCGAGTCCACGAACGTGGAGCGTGTCGAGTCCGCGAGCGCGACGAGTGGTGAGGTCGAGCGAACGGCGAGTGTCGAGTCCCCGAGCGTGCCGAATGGCGAGGTTGGGCAACCGGCGAGTGGTGTTATCTGTAGCGCGCCGAGTCCCCGGGCGCGTTGGGTACGTGAAGGTGAGTCTGCGGTGACGAGTCCCCGAGCGCATTGAGTACGCGAGGGCGAGTCCGCGGTGGCGAGTCCCGGAGCGTGTTGAGTACGCGAGGGCGAGTCCGCGGTGGAGAGTCCCCGAGCGTGTTGAGTACGCGAGGGCGAGTCCACGGTAGCGAGTCCCCGAGCGTGTTGAGTAGGCGAGGGCGAGTCCGCGGTGGCGAGTCCCCGAGCGTGTTGAGTAGGCGAGGGCGAGTCCGCGGTGGCGAGTCCCCAAGCGTGACGAGTCCACGGTCGTGGAACCACGCGTACATGCAGCATGCCTAGGAGTAGTCTCCAAGGCTCGATTTGGCTTGTAGAGGCTACTTGAGGCTCATATTTTGAAAATAGTAGTGGTTGTTGCCGAGCGTGGCGAGTGGAGAGGTCGATCGACCAGCAAGCGCCGAGTCCCCGAGCATGGCGAGCGGCGAGGTCGAGCGACCGGCGGGCACCGAGTCCCCGAGCGCGGCGAGTGGCGAGGTCGAGCGACCGGCGGGCGCCGAGTCCCCGAGCGTGGCGAGTGGCGAGGTCGAGCGACCGACGGGCACCGAGTCGCCGAGCGCGGTGCGTGGCGAGGTCGAGCGACCGACGAGCGCCGAGTCCCCGAGCGTGGCGAGTGGCGAGGTCGAGCGACCGTCGAGCGCCAAGTCCCCGAGCGCGGCGAGTGGTGAGGTCAAGCGACCGGCGAGCGCCGAGTCCCCGAGCGCGGCGAGTGGCGAGAAAGACATCGTTTTGCTAAGAAGGAGAAAAGATACAATTGCATTAAGGTGTCCTTGCATAATATATTGAACAATTGTAAGACGTGCAAATTGTAAACGTTGAAGAAAATGCACTTTTGTTATGTGGATCGATGGGCAGTATGTAAGGTTTATGCGTGTCTTTTCATGAGTAGACAGACCTCTAGCATCAAATGCTTGCTGGGTAACAGGGACGCGATGCCAGACTGTTGAACCCGGAGACAAGATCGGCCTTTTGGTACCCAGCCTCACTACTTCGACGGACGCGAATAAACAACAGACAAAACTGAGACCGATCCCAAGTATGATTTTATAAATTGAATGAAAAGATGAATATATTTTGGACTTATAGCATGTACGAATATAAAGAAACTTAGCTATCAAATACGGATAGAGTCGACGCGGCGGGGGGAGTCGCCAGCGCGGCGAATATAAGGCGGGCGAGTTGCCAACGTGGCGAGCCATTGATGACGAGTTCATCGCGGGCGAGACATACGAACGTGGTGAGTTCACGACCGTGTCGAACTCGCGACAGGCGAGTACCCAAGCCTAGCGAGTCCGCATTTAAGCGTGTCCGCGTTTAGGTGAGTTTCGAAACATGGCGAGTCCGCAAATCTAGCAACTGACGAGTCGCATCGAGCAGAGTCGCAGATATAGAGGTCGGCGAGTCGCAGGCGCAGAAGCCGTCGAGTGGTGCATATATTCCAAACAAACGTGTAAATAATTAGATTCATACAAAATAAATAATTTGTATAGAAATCGATGTGAGAAGGATTAAATTAAATAGGAAAAAACCCATCACGATCGCATGTGATCGGCGTGCTTGTCTGCTATGCGGGGCAAGTTCAGCTCGAGGCATGAATCAGACTTGATCGCCTCTGTCGATGTCCGTCGTCAATAGGACCGAGGCCATGTGCATGTGGAATATCAGACATGGTGCAGTGATTTAATTCTCCAAACGATCCAGACATGTTAACATCACGCATGCATTATGTTAGATCTAAATAAAATAATGAAAGTAATCAATGAGAAGGAGAGTGAACGGATTGAATAGAAATTTCAGCAGCTTATGCAGCCGATCAAAGACATATGCGTATGAAGAGCTTCAGCAGCGCGCTGTGTTGAACAATGATTCGCTAGAACAAGCTCGATGCGATCTGGCCGTGAGGGATCCCGCCCGGATTATCACCCTCCAAACACCGCTTGCCCCACGGTCGGCGCCAACTGCCGTGGTATTGCACGACAGATGCTACTAGGGGTAGCTTACGTAGAGGGAGCAAGGCGATGTAGGAGAATCCGGGAGCGAGATTGGCACACGATGTACCCAGGTTCACGTCCCCTCGGTGGAGGATCGCTACGTCCTGCTATCAATCCAGTATGAGTATAGATTGGTTTACATGAGAGCCGCCGTAGGCGGGAGGAGAGACTAGATCTGATCTAATGTGAGAGAAGATGCAATATGATGTATGAGAGCATACCCCGTGGGGGTGCCCCTGGTGGCTTTATATATGCAGCCAGTTAGGGTTTACAAGTGCTAGTGGGCTTTGTATACAAGTTGTCGTCTTGGGCCTCCAGTCGCAGCCACTCGTCTGGGTCTAGCGTGCGCCAGTCGCCGTATTAGGCGAGTCGACCCGACCAGGGCTAGGTTTCAGCCGGCTTGATCCAGCTGGCGAATCCGCTTCGTGGGTATACCCCGATTGGTATTCCCCCATCAGCCGGAGACCACGGCGTAGGAGCAACAACTACGACGCTCATAGTGAGCTCAAACAATGCACGATTGAAAAATCACGTGCCAAGAGCGCATGCTCAACCGAGTCTGAGGACGATGATGGGGAACTGTGCGGTGCGAGGTGCTTCAGCCAGACCGTATGACAATCATGGATGCAGAAAAATTCAAGCTCCCTTCGGACAACCTGAAGTTTGACGGTGCACTGGAGCTGAAGACTTGGCTCAACGATCACATATCGTCAGTCAAGCTCCATGGTGGAACCAAAAACAGCCATGCAATGCCTTTAGCTACAGCTGACAGGCGCACCCAGGGTTTGGCTCAGCAGCCTCCCCTCCGGCTCTATTCGTAGCTGGGAGGAGCTGGCATACAGCTTCATCCTCTACTTCAAGGGCAGTAGCAAGAGGCCAGCCTCAATCAAAGAGTTACGGGCCTACTTCCAGCGGTCGAACGTGTCCATCCTCTCGTACATACTATGCTGGTCTACCATCAAGAACTCTGCCACAAACATCTCTAAAGAGAGGGCAATCGACGCCTTCAACGATGGCGTTAGGCGCCGTGAATTCAAGGAGGATCTCGGGAGCGTCAAGCCCAAAACCATCGATCACCTGATGGACATCGCCAATGTTTGGGCAGATGGCGAAGTTGCCGTCAACCGAGCACGTTCAGATGACGAGGACGACTTTGGCCGCAGGCGCGATCGCCACAGAAAAAGGACATCGCGCATCTACGACGACTGCGAGGAAGTCTACATGGTCACGGATGGTTACGCCAATCGCCACGATAATGGCAACCGCACCAGCGGGTACCGCGGCAATAACTACCACGATGATGGGCGCCCCACCCAATTGTGGCAACGTCGTAACCACGACGACAAACATTCGGCATAGGACAAATTATCAAGTCCCTGCACCATCCACTTCTACATCGACAAACAAGATGGTAAGAAGAAGGGCAACCACATGCTCAAGGACTGCTGAGAGTTCCAGAAACTCAGTGAGGGCCTCACCCAGATGCGACGCCAAAGGGTGAACCCAAGATTCGCTCCGGCTCTAGGAGTCATAGCCCATGGGGCTCCACCACCACCACCTGGAGGACCCTCGCAACCTGCGGCTGCACCAGCGCAGAATAATGGTGCAGATGGATACCCGCCACCGTTGGGGTCTATGATGATACATAAGGGACGCCCAACCAACAGGGTGTATAAGAAGATCACCTGCCAAGTCAACTTGGCCGTGACCTCCCCACTAGCCATACATGAGTACATCAGCGGCTTGGAATCATGCATCACGTTCGACCTTTCGGATCACGCACGCTAGATACCTCGCCTAGGTCACTCTGCCCTAGTGCTCGAGGCAGAAATCGGAGGGTTCGAGATGAGCCGCGTCTTCATGGACGGTGGCAGTGACATGAACCTGATGTTCGCCAGCACACTCGCAGCCATGTGGATCCCGCTATGCAGCTAGAGGCACCGGACACGATGTTCCACGGCATCGTCCCAAGGAAGGGCATATACCCCCTAGGCAAAACATGGCTCGATGTCATCTTCGGCAAGCCCGAAAACTTCCGGCGTGATTGGCTGAAATTCGAAGTGGTGGAGTGGCCCTCACAGTACAATGCCATCCTTGGGCATGTGGCATTCGCAAGATTCCTGGTAGTACCGCACTACGCGTACCTGCTATTGAAGATGCCAGGACACAATGGTGTCATCACCATCCCAGGAAGCTTCACCAGGTCAGATAGCTGTGACCGGGACTTCAACAGAATCTCCTAGTCGTTCGGCATGCAGGAGGAGCTAAGAAGGCTCAGGGAGGTCACAAACAACGGGGCGCATCCAGTGACTAGACAAAACACACCTGATATGTCGTTCGACTCCATAGTCAACACTAAGAAGGTGCAGGTCCATCAGACTGACGCCTCCAAGACGGCATTGATCGCCAATGACCTGAGCCCCGCATAGGAAAGCACGCTCGTCGAATTCCTCCGTGAGCGCTGGGAAATTTTCACCTGGTGTCCTGCGGACATGCCAGGCGTCCCCGGGGAATTCGTCGAGCATGCACTCAACGTGTTTCCAGATGCGAAGCCAGTTAAGCAGTCGATGCGTCGACTGTCCGAGCCAAGAGCTGAAGCTGTCAGCATCAAAGTCAACAGACTCCTCGATGCCAACTTTATTAGGGATATCAAGGAAAGTGAGTGGCTGGCCAACCCGTGCTGGTCCCCAAGAAGGACACGGACATCCTGCGGATGTGTGTGGACTTCACATCGCTTAACAAGCATTGTCCCAAGGACCACTTTCCTCTTCCATGGATTGATCAAATCATCGACTCCACTGCAGGTTGCAAGAAACTCCCCTTCCTCGACGCTTACTTAGGCTACAACCAAATTCGGCTGAATGCTGAAGATTAGGAGAAAACTGCTACAACACTATGCCTTTCGGGCTGAAGAACGCAGGTGCCACTTAACAGATATGCATGTAGTCATGTCTGAAGAACCAGATTGGTCGCAAAATTCAAGTCTATGTCGACGACATAATCATCAAGACCAAGGAGGCTAGGACGCTCATTGTAACATCCCAAAAATATTAAACAAGATTATCAAGTTCTAATCACCCAAGTTTAGGGTTAACAAAAATAATAATTATTAAAATGAATATGAATGCATGTGTGTGTGTGTGATTAATGCATGAATGATGGCATTTTCCTTGTTTGATTTCTATGAATGATAAGGATTGGTTTAAAGATGAAAACAATATCATCTAGATCATTTCCATGCAGAATCAAATGAAGAGAAATTCAAATATAAGAAATATGTGCAAATGGTCATTTTGGCCAAATTTGTTCACTAGACCACTTTGGGTGTTCCTAGTCAAAGATTTCTAACAGAAACAAATCCAATTCTTTTCACCCCTTGCTAGACCAAGTAACAATGAACCCAAGCCCACTTTACAAACCAACAGAAACAAGTTCCAAATCTATTTAGAGGACAATTCAAATTGAATCCTTAATAGGTACTAAGATGGCCATTTCTCAAAAACAACTCAAACCAATTCCCCTTGGCAAACCCTAGCAACCACAGACTACCAAGATTGTAACAAGATCACTCACCAAAATTCATCCAAAAATTCAAACGTTGAATTCATGCAGCCATTTCATCAAACACTTGGAAGACACAGATAAAGGTTGCCTAACTTCTACAGTGGTGAGCAGTAATTGATCAAACCTTTGTCCCCATTTCACTCCCTGGTATCCCCTAGTGCCCAGCACTGCATTGAAGCAGCACGCCCTCTGCCGTTTGCGCCAGTGCCGCGCCACCCGATCCATCCTTGCCGGTCGAGCATGGACAGCCCGCAGGAGCCAGCCCCATGCCCGTCCACGATGTCTAGGAGACATGACACTGTCCATCGCCACTACCTGTCCACCCCCCGAGCGCAACCTAGCCGTGGACCACCAGAAAACCGCCGCGCCTAGTTCTCTATCGCCATGCCCAGAGCGCGCCAGAGCGCCGCAGCCGACACGCGCGCACATGCTGCGCCTCGCCCTCACCGCGCGTAACTGCACTCGCCATGACCCTAGCTACCTCCCAGACACGACCGTTCGCCACCGCGTGACACGAAGCCCCTGTACACCGTCTCGAACACCGCCGTTCCTGCATAGAGCACGAACCGCTCCCGACCATTCTTGACCGCCCCGTGCTGAGCCATTAAGCGTGCGACCACCGCCAGGAGACACCGCACTGTCCTACGCCCTCAGCCATGCCCATAGCTCACTGCAATGACGTCGCCAGAGGAGCCAGCCCATGCCGCTCTACCCCTCTCGCCGGTGTATAAATAGAGGCCACCCCAGCCCTCATTCTCTGTAGGGTTTCGTAGCATGGAAAAAAAAAAATTTCTACCGCATACAAACAAACAAGCCAAGATCTATCTACTAGATTATAGCAACGAGTCGATGGAATAACTCACCCTCGAAGATTCCGAAGTGTTTAACGAGAGCGGATTCTCGTGGGTGATGTAGTCGTACTCTTCTCGATCTCAAGATCGCGTAGACGATCCTTCCGGCGTTGCGTTCCGGCAGCGCTCCCGTAGTCGGTCACACGTTCGGTACTGGACGAAGACCTTCCTCTCCCTTGTTCCAGCAGGCAGCGGAGGTTGTAGCACTCTCCTCGCGATTCCGGCAGCACAACGACGTGGTACCGGAAGTAGAGGGGTGATCTCGCAGGGCTTCGCCTTAAGCCGGAGCGAGTATGGTGGAGTATGAGAGAGTCCTCGGTGTTCTAGGGTTTAGACACACCAAGGAGGGGGCAAGCCGACAGCTAGGTTTTAACTAGGCGGCGGCTAGGGTTTTTCCCTTGGGCCGGCGGCGGCTATGGAGGCGGCGGCGGCTTGGGGCTAGGGTTTGGAGGAGAGGATCTTGTGTGTCAAGGAGGGGAGCCCTGCCCCTCCTTATATAGGTGGAGGGGGTCGGCCGGCCAAGGGGAGGGAGAGGAGTCCCTCCCCAACTCGGCTTGGGTGGGCGCCGCCGGTTGGAGGAGGGAACTCCTCCCCAACTCGGTTTCCCACTCCTCCTCTTTTCCTCTTTCCAAATTTAGCCGTTTGACTTTTCAAACTAGCTGTTTGACTTTTCAAACTAGGATTTGAATTAATCCTTTATTTGGTTCAGCGATGACACTTAGTACATGATGCAATCATACCAACTTGATACAACACATTCATGTACCCTTCCCCTCCGGAGTGCCGGACATTTCGGAACATTCTAGAACATTCCCGATGAAAACACCGGAACCATTCCCGAACTCTGAAACGGGACTTTCCTTATATGAATCTTATTCTTCGGACCATTCCGGATCTCCTCGTGATATCCCGGATCCCATCCGGGACTTCGAACAACATTCGGTCTCTTTCTCATCATTCCATAACTACTCAAAACAACGTCGAATCCTTAAGTGTGTCTCCCTACGGTTCGTGAATTATGCAGACATGATCGAGACACTTCTCCGAACAATAACCAATAGAGGAATCTGGAAATTCATATGGCTCCCACATATTTCTACGATTACTTTGCGATCGAATGAACCACTTACATACGATATCAATTTCCCTTTGTCTCACGATAGTTTACTTATCCGAGGTTATGATCGTCGGTATCTCTGCATACCTAGTTCAACCTCGTTACCGATAAGTACTCTTTTCTCGTTCCCGTGATATGTGATCCCTTGTGAGCCAGTCACATGCTTGCAAGCTAATTGGATGACATTTCACCGAGAGGGCCCAGAGTATATCTATCCGTCATATGGATGGACAAATCCCACTCTTGATCCATGTGTTTCAACCAATACTTTCCGAACACTCAATGCCACCTTTATAGCCACCCAGTTACGGTGTGGTGTTTGATGTCATCAAAGCATCCATCCGGTAAAGGTGATATGCATGATCTCATGGTCGAAGGAATTAGATTACTATGTATCAGAAAGCATATAGCAATTGAACTATTAAAATGACTTGATCTTTATGCTACGCTTATCTATAGGATTATGTCCATCATATCATTCTCCTAACGATATGATCTTGTTGTTAATAACATCTCAATGTTCATGATAGGGAAACCACAATCATCCATTAACCAACAAGCTAGTATTGTAGAGGCTTTACTAGGGACTTCAAATTAAGTTCACAAATCACACAAGTATTAATGTTTCCTTGTTAATACTACTATAGCATGAATGTAAACATTTATCATAAACACAAAGATATAATAATAACTACTTTTATTATTGCCTCTAGGGCATATCTCCAACATTCTCCACACCATCTCACTCGCCTCTCTCTCAGAACCACCCCTGACCTTTCCCCGGAGCAAGGCAAGCACCAGCTTGCCGGAATTTTGCCGGAGTCTGCCGCTGTAGAGGAGGAGAGGAGCCGTCGATTGGAGCCACCCCAGGAGTCGCTACAACCACCGTTCAAACCGCCATCGTCGACAACGTCGTTCACCCCCATCGCCGACCCTATCTGGAGCCCAGGTGAGCTAGCGCGTACTCGCACCGTCGCCGTTAGGGTTCAGTCTCGCCGGAGCTGTGCGACGGAGATGATGAACGTCGGCCGTAGATCTTAGTATAATCGCACGACTTAGATTGAAACATACCGCTTCGGTTAGATAGAGCTGCTGACGCATGGGACCCCTATCAGCAGCCCGCTGCGCGCGCAGTGCAGTTGGGCCGACCCATTTTCATTCCCGCGCGTAGCCCAGTGATTCATATAACCTTTTTCCATTTTAGTTAAACCCTAGTTCTATCAGTGACTTTGAAATTCAATTCAAAACTATTCACTAAACCAAATTGCATGATTCCAATTTTGCTAGAAAGGTATTCAAATTATCAATCCAAGCCCGTTGGATTCAAACCATTTGAAATTATAGATCACCTATAGTAAAAATAACAAGACAGAGACTTTTCCACATTTAAACATTTTTCAAAAATCAACCATAAATGCTTTTGAGTTGATTCCAACTCTCAAAAATCACATTTGACAAGATCTATCTGAATATATAAAAATATTTAGGTTTACATGCAGTGATCTCGGACTAGTACTAAAAGAAAGCTATATAGGTATTTCTAGTCACTTTAATTGTATAAAATAGTAATTTTAAACTTTATAAAATATGACCACCACTTTAAATCACATTCCCAAGTATTATAATATGTGGTGATGACATGTGTCAACATGATCCCATACTTTAATTGGAGAATATTAAATCTTAAGTACTTTCAATGAGTAGAAATTACTTTACCAAAATAAAATAAAAAATTACTAGGCCTTTATTTCATGTGATGATTGTGATGATGTTAGATCATCTGGTGTGAACCTTTGTGTACCAAGTAGAGGTAGTTAAGTATTGTTTGGTGATATTGTACCTCGTATTCATTTATAGACGCTAGTACTGACCAAGGCTACGAGGAGGAGGAGTACTACGAAGAAGAATAAAAATTCAACCACTACACTACTCAAGGCAAGCTAACACTTGCAAGTTTCTTAACTATCCAAGCTAGAAGTTTGCATGCTACCTATGCAATCCTAACACTACAAGTTAACCTATGCAAGGTGAATTAGGCATGCTTTGGTTATGCAACCGTGATTATACCAATTCCCAGTTTTACTTGCAAGCTTTATTCTTTATCTTTACCAAAGTTCTTTACCCTTACTTAGTGACTTGTGAGTTTTGGAAAACTATTATAGATAGCATAAAGAGCATAAAACTAGGCCTAAGTAGTTAGAACTAGATGTCATCAAAAGGCGTAAGACTAGATTTGGATAGTCACACCTGATTAGCACCCCTCATTAGTGAATACCCTCAACTTTAGTGGCTAGTTCTAAGCATAAGATTTGATCACTTTAGATGGGAATACTTGGTGAAAATGATTATGAAAACCTTGGAATGAAGATTCATTCTATTGAAATCTTTTGACATGTGTTATGAACACAAGATGATTTGATGATGAAAATGTTGAGGCATGAGCCTTGACCCTTTATAAAAACTGATGGTTAGGTTCGGATGTGATACCATTCCAATTTTGCCGTACAACCACAATACCTGAATTGGGTAGGGCTTGACTAGAAGTTTATATGTCTTAGTATGGGTTCCCTTGTGGAAGAGGTTGATCTGAGGCTACCTCATGAATGTGACTGCCCACCTATGCAGTTCCCAAGATGACAGATGGTCATGGTTGGGAGGCCAAACTCATAGGGGAGGTGCCCATACTAGGGTGTGTAATTGAAAGGTTAGGATTGATTATCCGCATACTAAGTATGATGATTCAGGGTTATCCCTGACGGATGTATCAAATGTTGTGGTGAAAGTGTACCACCTCTACAGAGTGTCAAACTATTCTAATAGCCGCCTCCGCGGTCATGGACAGTTGGAGTGGCCATACTGTTCCGTCGTCAGATGTTTTCAAAATGACTTGTGAAATGAACTATGACTTTGACTTGACCACAACAGGGTTGTGAACATGAAAACTAAGTTTCCACTTAGGTATTGTAGAATATTAAACTAGTTTTATTTACTTCTGAACTCAGTATGAAATAAACCTGGCTTTTTGCAAATAAACTTAGAGCTTAGGATTCCTACTCGAACTACTTTATTTGTTAGTATTAGTTTGCGAGTACTTAAAGAGTACTCATGGCTTTGTTCCTGGATATTCCCATGGCCAGACTATGAGGAGGACTACCTGGATGATGGACTACCATCGTCAGCATTGTCTGTGACCCTGAAGATGAAGCCCCGGTACGTTTAATTTCCGTTGTGTTGATTGTATTAAGACTGGATCATGAGATCCTATATTTGTAAGACCTTTATTATGGTTTGTAATGGATGATGTACTGTGGTACCAATTCCGTTATGTATCGCAAAAATGATAATCCTGGGATTGCGAGGTATGGCATAACAGGCATTTGGGATTAAAAAACTGGGTGTTGACAAATTGGTATCAAAGCCATCCTGACCATAGTAGACCCTAGTTAGAATGGACGCTTGAATCAAAAACTTAGTTTCAAAACAAAAGAAGTATTTATGAAAACCTATTCTCATACTTATCCCTGAGATTATTTCAAGAAAATTTATGTTCCTAAAAAATTATTGCAATCCTACATAAAATTTGACACACTTGATCACCTCACTAACTTACTCATCCTACATTCTTATAGATGGAATTCAAGTATAGCAAGTTCTACCAGTTGGGCAACGGAGGAGAGCTCATCTTCGAGCGAGATTTAACCAACTCTCGGAACTTCTTGAGTGCCCGCACCCCGAGTTTTTCGGAGCACAGCTCAATGATCAGCAAGGAGGAGAACTACAATGGCTGATAGTTGTAGATCTGAGAGGCAAGATGGAGGCACCCACCTTAGAGAAGATCCAATTCAGCTTGAGGGAGAACAACTGGCTAGACGGACTCGCCAGGGCTATTCAGGAGGCTCTTGCCTGTCTGTGTGGACAAAGCATCAACCAGATCAATGGCACTCGCTTTGCTTACTTAGCAAGGCGTGATTCTATGGGATAGCCATTGGAGGTGCCAGGACATCCAGAGCTGAAGCATCAGGTGGATCAACTCGACTTCATGCTGTATGATAGGCAGAAGGAGTTGGACAACGCTCGTGCCTACGCCAATGAGAACCATGCCATTTCAGTCAAGAAGGACCAGACACTCGCCATCCTCGTGAAGGAGCACAAGTCACTTCGCCATCTGCGTGACAAGAAGGATCGCATCATTGCCCGCCTTCGTCACAAGCTGTCATCTTTGGAGGAGACCATCCATGAGCGGGACATGCAGCTTGAGGAGAGGGAGAACGAAGGGGAAGATATCCGTGGAGATACCTACTCATACCTCAGCGATGATGATGACTACCTTGAGGACCTCGACATGGACTTTCACACTGATGATGATGATTCCTCCTTCATTGATGATGAAGAAGCCACTGGTTATGATGAGTAGTAGCACTTGAGCATTATCGTAGGTGTGAGTTGTATCTGGTCCCACTGTATCATAGTTTCACAGACTGGTTCCTAAAACCATCTGTTACCCTAGTGTGGTGTGTTTTTGTATTGGGTGCTATGAATGAATGAAAAGAAAGTTGCTAGTTGGCAAAACTAGAGTCAAACTCAAAGTTTAAGAGCATTTGAAAAATAAATCCATGAACCTTAGAAATTTCCCTCTTGTCTCAAGATCTATCTCAATCTTCAGATGACTCGTGGAGGAAGCAGTTCACCTCAGGATCCAATGCTGCAAATCCTACAAATGTTGGTTGCTGACCATGAAGCTGGAAGAGCTGAACGGCAAGCTAATTTAGCCACCCTTCAACAGATAGCTCAGATGGCCCATAATAATCAAGGCCATTGAAACCAGGATAACCATGGATACGAACTCAAGAACTTTCAAAACACCAACCCCCCATATTTAATAAGTATGAAGAGCCATTAGATGCTGGTGACTGGTTGCAGACCATGGAGAACAACTTAGAGGTCGTAGGAGTGGAGGCCAATGAGAAAGTACTGTTTTCCACCCATTATCTGGCAGGTGATGCAAGAGCTTGGTGGAATAGCATTCGTACCATGAATAGAGGACAGATGAAGACTTGGGATGAATTAAAACTCAACTTCAGCTAAACCCATGTGCCACCGGGTTTGATTCTGCGGATGGGGGATGAATTCAAGGAGCTAAAGTAGGGAAGGATGACTGTGGTCGAGAACCGTATCTGTCTAGGTATGCTCCTGATGAGATTAGTACTGAAGCCAAGAAGAAGGAGATATTCTTGAATGGTCTGCATGATGAGATGCAGACAGTGCCGGTCAACATTCTCTTCACTGACCTTGAAGCATTAGTGGATTATGCAATCCAAATGGAAGGCAAGATCAACCAAGCCAATGAGAATTGCAAGCGTCAAATGACGCATCAACCAGGATCCCACCATACCCCGAAGTATCGCCCCCAACACGTCTACAGGATATGCCCCGAGAAACAATAGACCCCCTATGTCTCGTCCGAACTATCCCAACCGTGGAGGAGGAAACCTAAGGCCCGGAGGAAACCACAACAACAACCCCGGCAACTCCAACAATTTCAACCGTGCATCGCCCAAGTCCAACAACAACAACAACACCACCAACAACAACAACAACAACACCAACAACAACAACAATACTGCCCCAAGGGTTGGAAGCAATGTCGTGCCTGTTGTAGGAAAAGACAAGTATCTGATTACTTGTTTTGAATGCGGAGTCAAGGGTCACTACTCCAACGAGTGCCCCAAGAAGCTTGCAGCAGCCACCAATGTGAATGCACCTGCTCAACAGCATTGTCGTGTTCATCCTGGAAGGAGGTATGCCCCAGGGAACTCACTCAACCTTAACAGCCGTCTGTTTCACATGAATGCTGAAGAAGCCCAGGAAGCGCCAGATGTCGTGTTGGGTATGTTTTCTGTTAACTCAATACTTGCAAGAGTGTTGTTTGATTCTGGAGCATCGCACTCATTTGTTACAGAAGAATTTGCATGCACTAGTAAGATTCAACCAACAAAATTGAAGCATGTTATGATAGTTCAAATACCTGGTTCAACCACCAAAGCTAGACAAATTTGCAAGGCCGTACCTATCAGAATCCATGGAATAGATTTTTACGCTAATATAATAGTACTTGGAACCAAACGTTTGGAAGTAGTACTAGGAATGGACTGGATGTCAAAACATAAAGGATTAATCGACTGTGCCAAGAAAGCCATAACCATGACTAGTACCACTGGAGTATCAGTAGAGCATGTATCTGAGACTTTACCCCGTCAATTCAAGTGCAACAAGAGTCTAGCCCAACTAACCATTGACCAAGTTAGAGTAGTCTGTGAATACCCTGACGTATTCCCAGATGAATTGCCCGGTATGCCCCCAGATCGGGATATCGAGTTTATCATTGAACTAGTCCCTAGAACTGGACCCATAGCTCAGAGACCTTATAGTTTGAACCCGTATGAATTAGAGGAGCTAAAGAAGCAACTTGATGCTATGCTGGAGACAGGTTTGATTCAACCAAGTGTGTTGCCATGGAGATCACCTATTTTGTTTGTGCATAAGAAAGATGGAGGTAACCGTTTGTGCATGGATTATCGGAATCTGAATGATGTCACCATTAAGAACAAGTACCCACTGCCGAAGATAGAAGACCTATTTGACCAGTTGACCAGTGCCAAAGTGTTTTCTAAGATTGATCTTAGAACTGGTTATCATCAACTCAAGTTTCGTGCAACGGATATTCCAAAGACTGCCTTTACCACTAGATATGGATTGTATGAGTACACTATCATGTCTTTTGTATTAAGCAATGCCCTTGCTTATTTCATGAACCTCATGAATAATATTTTTATGAACTTCCTAGATAAGTTTGTCATTGTTTTTATCGACGATATTCTGATATATTCCAAATCAGAAGAAGACCATGAGCTACACCTCAGGACCATCCTTGAAACCCTTAGAGAGCATTAGTTGTATGCCAAGTTTAGCAAATATGAGTTCTGGTTAAAGGAAGTAGGATTCCTACAACATATCGTGTCGGCAGGAGGAATACTCTCGATCCCTCCAAGATTAAGGATGTTGAAGAATGGAAAGCCCCAACTAGTCAAACCCAACTTCGGCGCATTTCTCGGATTAGAGGGATATTACCGCAAGTTCGTAGAAGGATTCTCGAGCATCTCAAGACCCATGACCTAGTTGTTGTAGAAATATAAGAAGTTTGAATGGACGGACAAATGTGAAGCAAGTTTTCAAGAGCTCAAGAAGAGATTGATTTCAGCCCCAATCTTGATTATGCCCGATATCAAGAAGCCTTTTGATGTGTATTGTGACGCATACAAGAATTGGTCTCGGATGTGTGTTGATGGAAGACGGCAAAGTCATATCATATCTATCACGACTACTGAAGCAACATGAGCAGAATTACCCTACCCATGACCTCGAACTAGCAGCCATAGTCTTAGCCTTGAAGACATGGCGACATTACCTCATGGGTAACCGTTGTGAGATTTATTCGGATCACAAGAGTCTAAAGTATATTTTCACCTAGAAGGAGCTAAATATGAGGCAAAGGAGATGGATAGAGTTAATCAAGGACTATGATCTTGACATTCACTATCACCCCGGCAAAGCCAATGTGGTAGCAGATGCCCTTAGCCGATTGCCATGTCGATTGAACACCATGATAAAAGAAGCCCGACCAAGTTTGCATGAGGATATGGAAAATTTCAGAGTGGAGATAGCGAAGGATTTTTGGCTAGCATAGAACTTCAACCCACTTTGATCAGTCAGATCAAGGAGGCGCAGAAAGGAAATGCTAGTACCGACATAATCAAACATCATATCGGTACAAGGAAGGTACCCGGATTCACTGAAGATGAAGGAGTTTTGTGGTACAAAGGACGTATCTGTGTACCAGCAGATTCAAAGTTGAAACAAGCTATTTTGCAAGAAGCCCATGATACTCTTTATTCTATCCACCCTGGAGGAACAAAAATGTATCAGGATTTGAAGGAGCAATTTCGGTGTCACAAGATGAAGAGAGAAATCGGAAGCTATATAGCCAAATGTGATATCTGTTAGAGAGTCAAAGCGGGACATCATAGACCCGCAGGACTTTTGCAACCATTGAAGATTCCGGAATGGAAATGGTATTCTGTAGGAATGGATTTTATCACCGGTTTGCCTACATCTAGTAGGGGAAATGACTCTATTTGGGTCATAGTGGATAGACTGTCTAAAGTAGCTCATTTCTTACCGGTCAAGACCACTTATCAGAGCTCGAAGCTAGCAGATTTGTACATTGTTAGGATAGTAAGTTTGCATGGAATCCCCAAGAACATTGTTTCGGATCGAGGAACCCAATTTACCTCGAGATTTTGGAAGAAAGTCCAAGAAGGATTAGGAACCAAACTGGATTTTAGCACAGCTTATCACCCGCAGACTGATGGACAAACAGAGCGAGTAAACCAAATACTCGAAGATATGTTGAGAGCTTGTGTGTTGGAATATGGATCTAAATGGGAGGACTGTCTGCCTTTTGCAGAATTCTCATACAACAACAGTTACCAAGCCAGTTTGTAAATGACCCCATTTGAGTTTATGTATGGAAGGAAGTGTCATACCCCACTGAATTGGTCGGAAGTAGGAGAGAGTCAGATTTTCGGATCCGACATCCTAAGAGAAGCCGAAGAGAAAGTTCACAAGATCCGTGAACACCTTAAGACCGCCCAATCTAGACAGAAGAGTTATGCTGACAAGAGACGTCGAGACCTGGCCTTCACTATCGGAGATTTTGTGTATCTGAAAGTATCACCCTTGAAAGGAATGCAACGTTTCCACCTGAAAGGGAAGTTATCCCCTAGATATATTGGACCCTTCAAGATTTTGAATCGCCAAGGAGAAGTATGATATCAACTGGAACCTCCGGAGGAGATGTCAGCCATGCATGATGTGTTCCATATCTCGTTACTTCACAAATGCCTAGAAATTCCAGAGAAGACCGAAGTTTTCAAGAATATTGATCACAGAACCATAGAGATCAACAAGGACCTAACTTATCATGAAGTACCCATTCGTATTTTGAAATAAGCCTTCAGAACCACCAGAACCCGGAGTATCAAGTTTCTCAAGATCCAGTGGAGTAACCATACTGAAGAAGAAGCTACTTGGGAGAGAGAAGATTACATTAGGACTGAGTTTCCAGATCTCTTTAGTTCCTAGTTTTAGTTCTCTTAAATCTCAGGATGAGATTTTGTTTAAGAAAGGAAGGTTTGTAACATCCCAAAAATATTAAATAAGATTATCAAGTTCTAATCACCCAAGTTTAGGGTTAACAAAAACTTCTATTATTAAAATGAATATGAATGCATGTGTGTGTGATTAATGCATGAATGATGGCATTTGCCTTGTTTGATTGCTATGAATGATGAGGATTGCTTGAAAGATGAAAACAATATCATCTATATCATTTCCAAGAAAAATCAAATGAAGAGAAAATCAAATATAAGAAATATGAGCAAATGGTCATTTTGGCCAAACTTGTTCACTAGACCACCTTGGGTGTTCCTAGTCAAAGATTTCTAACATAAAAACCCAATTCTTTTCACCCCTTGCTAGACCAAGTAACAATGAACCTAAGCCCACTTTACAAACCAATAGAAACAAGTTCCAAATCTATTTAAAGGACAATTCAAAATTGAATCCTTAATAGGTACTAAGATGGCCATTTCTCAGAAACCACTCAAACCAATTTCCCTAGGCAAACCTTAGCAACCACAGACTACCAAGCTTGTAACAAGATCACTCACAAAAATTCATCCAAAAATTCAAATGTTGAATTCATGCGGCCATTTCATCAAACACTTGGCAGACACAGATAAACCTTGCCTAACTTCTACTGTGGTGAGCAGTAATTGATCAAACCTTTGTCCCCATTTCACTCCCCTGGTCTCCCCCAGTGCCCAACACTGCATTGAAGCAGCACCCCCTCTGCCGTTTGCGCTAGTGCCGCACCACCCGAGTTATCCTTGCCGGTCGAGCATGGACAGCTCGCAGGAGCCAGCCCCGCACCCGTCCATGATGTCTAGGAGACATGCCATTGTCCACGGCCACTACATGTCCACCCCTCGAGCGCAGCCCAGCCGTGGACCACTGGAAAACCGCCGCGCCCAGTTCTCTGTCGCAATGCCGAGAGAGAGCCAGAGCACCGCAGCCGACACGCGCGCACACGCTGCTATGACCCTAGCTACCTCCCAGACACGACCGTTCGCCGCCGCACGACACGAAGCCCTTGTACGCCGTCTCGAACACCATCGTTCCCGCGTAGAGCACGGACCACTCCCAACCATTCTCGACCACCCCGTGATGAGCCATTAAGCGTGCGATGACTGCCAGGAGACACCACACTGTCCTACGCCCTCAGCCATGCCCGTAGCACACTGCAACGACGTCGGAGGAGGAGCCAACCCATGCCGCTCTTACCCTCTCGCTGGTGTATAAATAGAGGCCACCCCAGCCCTCATTCTCCACACCATCTCACTCCCCTATCTCTCAGAACCACCCCTGACCTTTACCCGAAGCAAGGAAAGCACCAGCCCGCCGGAATTTGGCCAGAGTCCGCCACTGTAGAGGAGGAGAGGAGCCGTCGATTAGATCCAACCCAGGACCGCCGCGGCCACCGTTCGAACATCCGTCATCGACAACGTCGTTAGCCCCTATCGCCGACCCTAGCTGGAGCCTAGGTGAGCCACCACGTACCCCCACAGTCGTCGTTAGGGTTCAGTCTCGTCGGAGCTGTGCGATGGAGACGACGAACGTCGGTCGTAGATCTTTGTCTAATCGCATGACTTAGATTGAAACATACCACTTCAGTTAGATAGAGCCGATGACGCATGGGACCCCCCTGTCAGCAGCCTGCTGCGCGCGCAGTGCAGTTGGGCCGGCCCATTTTCGTTCCTGCGCGTAGCCTAGTGATTCAAATAACCTTTTTCCATTTTAGTTAAACCCTAGTTCTATCAGTGACTTTGAAATTCAATTCAAAACGATTAACTAAACCAAATTTCATGATTCCAATTTTCCTAGAAAGGTATTCAAATTATCAATCCAATCCCTTCGGATTCAAACCATATGAAATTATAGATCACCTATAGTAAAAATAACAAGACAGAGACTTTTACACATTCAAACATTTTTCAAAAATCAACCATAAATGCTTTTGAGTTGATTCCAACTCTCAAAAATCACATTTGACAAGATCTATCTTAATATGTAAAAATATTTAGGTTTACATGCAGTGATCTTGGTAGTACTAAAAGAATGCTATATGGGCATTTCTAGTCAATTTAATTGTATAAAATACTAATTTTAAACTTTATAAAATATGACCACCACTTTAAATCACATTCCCAAGTATTATAATATGTGGGGATGACATGTGACAACATGATCCCATATTTTAATTGGAGAATATTAAATCTTAAGTACTTTCAATGAGTAGAAATTACTTTCCCAAAATAAAATAAAAAAGAACTAGGCCTTTATTTTATGTGATGATTGTGATGATGCTAGATCATCTACTGTGAACCTTCGTGTGCCAACTAGAGGTAGTTAAGTATTGTTTGGTGATTGTGTACCTCGTATTCATTTATAGACGCTAGTACCGACCAAGGCTACGAGGAGGAGGAGTACTACGAAGAAGAAGAAGAAGAAGAAAACTTCAACCACTACACTACTCAAGGCAAGCAAACACTTCCATGTTTCTTAAGTATGCAAGCTAGAACTTTGCATGCTACCTATGCAAGCCTAACACTACAAGTTAACCTATGCAAGATGCATTAGACATGCTTTGGTTATGCAACTTTGATTATACCAATTCCCAGTTTTAATTGCAAGCTTTATTCTTTATCTTTACCAAAGTTCTTTACCCTTACTTAGTGACTTGTGAGTTTTGGAAAACTATTATAGATAGCATAAAGACCATAAAACTAGGCCTAAGTAGTTAGAACTAGATGTCATCAAAAGGCATAAGACTAGATTTGGATAGTCACACCTGATTAGCACCCCTCATTAGTGAATGCCCTCAACTTTAGTGGCTAGTACTAAGCATAAAAGTTGATCACTTTAGATTGGAATACTTGGTGAAAATGATTATGAAAACCTTGGAATGAAGATTCATTCTATTGAAATCTTTTGACATGTGTTATGAACACAAGATGATTTGATGATGAAAATGTCGAGGCATGAGCCTTGACCCTTTATAAAAACTGATGGTTAGGTTCGGATGCGATACCATTCCAATTTTACCGTACAACCACAATACCTGATTTGGTAGGGCTTGACTGGAAGTTTATGTGTCTTAGTATGGGTTCCCTTGCAGAAGAAGTTGAGCTGAGGCTACCTCGTGAATGTGACTGTCCACCTATGCAGTTCCCAAGATGACAGATGGTCATGGTTGGGAGGCCAAACTCATAGGGGAGGTGCTCATACTAGGGTGTGTAATTGAAAGGTTAGGATTGATTATCCGCATACTAAGATGATGATTCAGGGTTATCTCTGACGGATGTATCGAATATTGTGGTGAAAGTGTACCACCTCTGCAGAGTGTCAAACTATTCGAATAGCCGCGTCCGTGGTCATGGACAGTTGGAGTGGCCATACTGTTCCGTCGTCAGATGTTTTCAAAATGACTTGTGAAATGAACTATGACTTTGACTTAACCACAACAGGGTTGTGAACATGAAAACTAAGTTCCCACTTAGGTATTGTAGAATATTAAACTAGTTGTATTTACTTCTGAACTCAGTATGAAATAAACCTGGCTTTTTGCAAATAAACTTAGAGCTTAGGATTCCTACTCGAACTACTTTACTTGTTAGTATTAGTTTGCGAGTACTTAAAGAGTACTCATGGCTTTGTCCCTGGCTATTCCCATGGCCAGACTATGAGGAGGACTACCAGGATGATGGACAGCAGGAGGTCTATGACAACTACCATCATCTCCCATCGTAAGCATTGCCTGTGACCCTGAAGATGAAGCCCCGCTACGTTTAATTTCCGCTGTGTTGATTGTATTAATACTGGATCATGAGATCCTATATTTGTAATACCTTTATTATGGTTTGTAATGGATGATGTACTGTGGTACCAATTCTGTTATGGCTCGCAAAAATGGTAATCCTGAGATTGCGAGGTATGGCATAATAGGCATCTAGGATTAAAAATCCCGGTGTTGACACTCATCGATGACCTCCGTGAAACATTCGACAACCTTGATCGCTACAAGATCAAGTTGAATCCGGACAAGTGCGCCTTCGGCATCCCGTCTGACCAATTACTCGGGTACTTCATCTCTCAGCGCAGCATCAAGGCAAACCCGAAGAAAATCAGGGCTATACTAGCCATGGAGAAGCCCAAGAACCTCAAGGGAGTCCAGAAGCTGGCTGGGCGAATCGCGGCGCTTAGCAGGTTCATCAGCCGCATGGGCGAGAAGGCCCTACCTTTCTATCAGCTGCTATGCAAAGATGACAAATTCGAGTGGACCGCTGAGGCAGACACGGCATTCGAACACCTCAAGCACCTTCTCTCCACATCACCCGTGCTAGTAACACCAAGGGAGAGGGGGCCTCTGCTGCTATACATCGCAGCCACGCACCAGGTGGTCAGCACAACACTCGTGGTTGAGCGACCCAAAGATGGCAAGACCCATGGGGTACAACGCCCAATCTACTACCTCGGCATGGTACTGACCCCGACAAAGCAGAGGGACCCCACTACCAGAAGCTCACCTACGGTGTATTCATGACGGCGCGTCGGTTGAGCCACTACTTCCAGGAGCACCAAATCGTGGTCGTCAACGACGCCCTACTATCAAACATTCTGAACAACCCCAAAGCTACGGGATGAGTAGCCTTGTGGGGCATCGAGCTGTCTCCTCGAGACATCATCTACGAGCGGCGCACCGCCATCAAGTCTTAGGCGCTCCCTGACTTCCTCGTCCACTAGATGGAACTCTAGTTGCCGGACACTCCGGACATGTCACAGTCCTGGACAATGCACTTCGAGGCTCTAAGCGTGAGGCTGGAGCAGGAGCCGGCGTAATACTAACATCCTCTCAAGGGGACAAGATGAGATATGTCCTTCGGATGAAGTTCCACGCATATAATAACAAAGCCGAATACAAGACACTCATACACGGCATGAGGATGGCCTAGATGTGCGGCGCCACACGCCTTGTCATTTACAGTGGCTGCAACCTCGTGGTCTAGCAGACGATGAACGAGTGCGATGCTCACATTGCCAACATGATCGCATATCATGCGCTCTACAACTCACTCAAAGGGGACTTTGATGGCTGCGGACTTCGGCACGTTGGCAGGGAAAGCAATGAAGAGGCGGACAAGCTTGCCAACATTGGCTCCACCTGCGCCCTAGTGCCACCAGGTGTGTTCCTCGAGCAAATCTGTGTACCCTCCATCAAGCGAAAATTCCCAAAGGATGCAACCAAAGTCGCAGGACACTCGGGGGCTGCACCACCCGAGAAAGCCGAGGAGCCCAAAAATCTTGACACAGAGGTCGATCCGGTAAGCCTTATGCAGGTCATGGCGATTGAGCAAAAATGGTCATAACCATACCTTCGCTACCTGATAAGAAAGCAGCTATCCGAGGACCTGACGGACGCCCGACGCATATCTTCGAGCTATCTTCGAGCTGGCTTTTACTGGCCTACGACAATGCGTGATGCAAAGGACATCGTGTAGAGATGCAACGCCTGCCAAAGGTATGCTAACAAGCCGCACGCGCCAGGATCAGAGCTACGGCCCATTCTAGTGGCCTGGCCCTTCGCCTAGTGGGGACTCGACATGATTGGCAAACTGCCAAAATCCTCGACAGGGGGACACGTCTTCCTCCTGGTAGCAGTCGACAAATTATCTAAGTGGATCGAGGACATGCCCATCACCAACTAGTCCAACGCCACCGCCGTCAAATTCTTTGAGTCCATTATCTACAGGTTCTGAGTGCCCACATCATCATCACAAAAAACGGATCAAACTTCACATCGAAGGAGTTCCGAGGCTTCTGCGAAGACCTCGGGATCAACCTCACTTATTCTTCTGTTTTGCATCCGCAGATCAATGCGCAGGTCGAAAAGGACAACGGTATCAATGGCAACAACATTAAGAAGCATCTGCTACGCCCACTCGAAAGGCTTGCAGGAGCCTAGGCGGACGAGCTACCCTCCATTCTCTAGAGCCTGCGCACAACGCCAAATAGCTCAACTGGCTACACGCCGTTCTTCATGGTGCACGGACCCAAATCTATGCTACCCGCCGAGGTATCATACAAGGCCCCATGGGTGGTCGCATACAGCGAAGCTGAATCATCGGCCACACTCGAAGACGCAGTTGACACACTAGATGAAGAACGTGACATCGCCGTGGCCCGCTCGGTGGTATATCAGCAGAGTCTTCGCAATGACCACAGCCGTCAGCTGCGTCCAAGGTCCTTCATCGAAGGAGACCTCGTTCTGCGATGCAAGCAGGAAGGGCACCTAAAACTCGAGTCACCCTAGGAAGGACCCTACATCATCACTGATGTAATCCCGGGTGGCGCCTATCGCCTAAAGGAGGCCGAGTCAGGAGTTGAATACTCCAACCCCTGGAAGGTCGCAAAACTGTGACGCTTCTACTCCTAGTTGTCTTTTACTTTCAATAAGGCTATTCAGTCGAACAATGTATCTCCTACATTACAATGAATAAAAGCTAAGTTCCTTGGCCCAAGTTTTTCTCCTTTATATTATTTATCGCTCAAAACATGCTCGGGGGCTACGCCTCACCATACGACTTCGTCGATTGACAACAACGCATATATCCTGAGTAGCTGTAAGATCCCTCCTTTATAAAGGAAAAGGATCCCTGTGATTGCAATGCTAGTCCATGGATCAATGCTAGCATCCACAGTTTAAGATGAAGTACACAAATACAAAGGTCATTATTACAGCCATTCCAGAGAATAAACATAGTCTTACAACTCCAAGGCCACAGGCCTAGTACAAGAGTTTGAATAAGTAAATAAATAAAAGTCTTCATCTTCATGTGCCATAGGCAAACATGTTGAGTGTAGACTTATGACTCCTAATCCTCATCAGAGTAACCTGCAACATCACAAGTTACAGCCACAGTGGGTCAATACATTGGAATAGTATTGGCAAGTGATACCTTAGTATAATTTAGGTGGACTAGATACTATATGCAATTTGGCTAAGTGTAGCTTGGCTTGCTTTGCTCAAAATAGGTTTTGCCTATTAGTTGAAATCACTAAGTTTTTCTTTGTCAAAACTTTTCCCAAGGAACCACCAATAGACATTGAGGTCCTTCACCCTTGTTCACCCTCAAGTTTTACTTAGAAATTGGGATGAGGAGATTCTTGATAGCTTCCATGCCTTGATGCTCAAGTTGTCCTTTTTCCAGGGACATGGCTAAGTACTTAGATTTTTCCATCTGCAGAGGTTGTGCACTTTCCCCACCAGACTTGATTTTCACCAAGACAGGACCTTTCAGAAGCCTTCCCTTAGACCAAATGGACGCGCTCCAACCTATCATTCCCACTACCACCAACTATCCAAATGGCTAAGTTCTAGAAACCTATATGATCCAGGCAGAGCCCATATTGCCAAGTGGCTGCACTAGAAGCTTCTCAACACTTGGCCTCTAAAATCTCTTTGTTCCTGGGTGGATTTCCACAAGTGAGATACACAAGGTTCACCAGTCCCCTGGCCTTGTGTAACCACTCAACATAAACCATTCCTTCCATTCCACCCAGGTGTTTCATTTACTTAGTTGTTTTATTAAGCAAAACACAAGTCCAAAGACTTAGAAATATTTTCATCATAGCATGTATATATTTCACCAACCCTTGGTTACTACTAGCTAGGCTAAGCATGGCATAGATAGTACCTTAACTTAGAAATTTTCTAGCAATTCTACAACTACTAGGATTTCCCAACATGGCATATAAGCAAAATATAACATTCAAGTCTAACAAAAAATTTCTAATGCTTAGTAGAAAACATAGGGATAAAAATATTCATGAAGCACCACTTGCCTTGGTAGTTTGGAGAGTAGCTACACTCCTCACAATCACAATCACTAGCACCAAAATCTACACAAAGAATCATAGCAACAAATCACATACAAAACATATACAATCAAAAATATATGCATGCATGCAAAATGATTTGTGATGATTTTTAAAACTCAACAAAGCAAGTATATAGTACTGGTTCATAAACAAGTTAAAAACTTGTCAAACAACATTTATTTAAACCCTAAAACATTTCCTAAACAATTCATTTACTCAAATTAGCCCTATACAAGTTTCTGCAAATAAAACCATTTTAACAGAAGAAAAACATTAAACACATTGCGTATTTAGAAATGGCTTGTTCTCCTGATTCCATTGATATAAAATTTGTCAAATTCTAACATGGGGATCAAAAGTTATAGCCAAAACAAATTCAAACTCCTAATAAATTCAAATCCTGTTTTTAAACTCTAACAGATGCCACGCGTCTTATTCTGATTGGCCCGTACCGCTTCGCGTTGGATCACGCTTCTGAGCTGCAGGATCTGACTTAATCGCATGGCTCAGATCTAAACTTAACGCTTCGCTCGTGTTCTATCCTACCCGCAAGATCTAGATCTAACGGTGCACATCACCTTGACCATCCAGTGGCGGCGCTGGCGGCGGCGACAGGCGGCGGCGCCTCTGTCAGAGTAGCTGCCGGTGTTCTAGGTCGCGCGGGAGAGGGGGAAGGGGCTTACCAGAATCGCAGTGTGCTGCTGATGCTCAAGGTGGCGGTGGTTTGGCAAGGGGCGCACGGAGTTGGTCGCTGGAGCTCGTCGGAGTTGCGGGCGGCGTCTGTTGCTTGTTGTCGAGGTTGTTGCCGAGGCTCTGCGTCGTCCTAGCACAAGCCAGAGGGTTTAGGAGATGCGCAAGGGTCTGGCGAACAAGATAGTACCAAAGGTGAGGCAAGGGGCACTCGATTCTTACCGCTATTGCTCGTCGGAGTCGAGCGGCGGCTCTGGTGGTTGCGGGCGTGAACGAGAACGGCGACCTGGGTCACGAGCAGGCAAACCAGGGGTGTTAGCAGATGCACAAGGACGTGGCGGTCACGCTCGTTTGAACCAGAGGCAGAGGGGCGGTCGGAGCTTACCGGAATCGCCTGCCGGAGTTGCTCTGTCTGCGGCGGTGCGAGGGCAATTGCGGGCAGCCTGGGGGCGTAGAGGTGGCGCTAGGTGAGGGGAAATGGCCGCGGTGCAGAGGGGGTCTTACAGCCAGAGCAGGGGCGAGGACCGCGCGGCGTATCAATGGCAATTAAGCGTGCAGTAACAGCGGCGAGGTAACGGCGGAGCGAGCGTCGCATGCGCGCGTGATTGACGACGAAGGCGACGTGGTCGCAGGGTCCACTCGTCAGCGAGTTTAAACAGCGGGGGGGGGGGGGGGGGGGTCGTGCAGTCAGTGACCTAGGGGGCGTGTCTGCGGGTGAGCGAGAGAGAGGGAGACCCCGGGTGGGCTTAGTGGGCTAGATTAGCAGGTGGGCCAGATAGGTAGCGCTGGCCCTTTTCTATTTCTTTTCTCCTTTTCTTTTTCTATTTTGATTTTCTGGAATGATTTTCAAATTCAAATCAAATGAGTTTGAATTCAAATCTTCTCTAGGTTTTTATACTGCAAAGCTTGCACTCAAATGTGTGTCAAACACTACTGTCTAATCCACACACTTTGATCAAGTGAAAATAAAAATAAAACCAAGCCTTTATGATATATATATTCAATAGGCATAATATTGGTTTTATTACTCATTTTGTTTTGAAACTTGTTCAAACTTTTGAAAGTGCCTAAGTTTGAATTTCAAACCTTACTGAACCAAAACAAGTATTCTTCTCCTTGGAAGATAGCATTAAGGCTAGAGCAAACTTACATGAAATATTAAGCATAAATGCTTCTGTTTTGAAATGTTTTGTTTGAAATGAAATTCATATGATCATGGATGCATGGATGATATGCATGAGTTTGAAACATGATTTTTAGGGATGTTACAAATCTAACCCCCTTAAGGTGAATCTTGCCCTCGAGATTCGGATTGGCTAGCAAGTAGGTGAAGGTGGTCTTTCCGAAGATCATCTTCTCTTTCCCATGTTGCTTCCTCTTCGGAATGATGGTTCCACTGAACTTTGCAAAACTTGATAGTCTTAGTCCGTGTGACTCTTTCTGCAGTCTCAAGAATCTTGATAGGTTTCTCTTCATAAGTGAGGTCACTTTCCAATTGGACCTCCTCCAAAGGTATAGTATCCTTCAAAGAAGTTTCTTCCATTTCTGGATGACATTTCTTAAGCTGACTCACATGAAACACATTATGAACGGCTGACAAAGACTCTGGCAGTTCAATTTCATAAGAAACTTCTCCTTTACGACTCAGAATCTTGAATGGTCCAACATATCTTGGTGCCAACTTTCCTTTGACTCCAAACCTCTTCACTCCACGAAGTGGTGACACTCTAAGGTAAGGTCTATCACTAACTTCGTAGGTGACTTCTCTATGTTTAGGATCTGCGTAGCTTTTCTGTTGGGACTGTGCTATCTTCAATCTGTCCTTAACCAACTTGACCTTCTCTTCGGCTTCTTTGATAAGTTCTGGTCCGAACAAACTTCTTTCTCCCACACCATTCCATAACAATGGGGTGGTACACTTTCTCCCGTAGAGAAACTCAAATGGTGCCATCTCAATGCTGGCTTCATAGCTGCTGTTATAAGAAAATTCTACGTAAGGCAGACTTTCATCCCAACTGGCTCCATAGTCTAGGGCACATGCCCTCAACATGTCTTCAAGAATCTGATTAGTCCTTTCTGTCTGTCCATCAGTTTGAGGATGAAAAGCAGTGCTGAATTCTAACCTTGTTCCCAAGGACTCATGCAGTTGTCTCCAAAAATGGGAAGTGAATTGATTTCCCCTATCAGACACAATACTCTTGGGCACTCCATGTAGACATACAATTCTACTCATATAGATCTTGGCCAACTTAGCACTTGTGTAGGTTGTCTTCACGGGTATGAAATGAGCCACTTTAGTTAGGCGGTCCACTACTACCCAAATAGAATCGTATCCTGACCGGGTCCTTGGTAATCCGGTAATGAAATCCATACCAATCTTGTCCCACTTCCAATCAGGAATAGGTAGTGGTTGAAGCAAACCTGCTGGTTTCTAATGTTCCGCTTTCACTCTACTACACGCATCACACAAAGCAATATGTTCGGCGATGTCCTTTTTGAGATTATTCCACCAAAATCTTTCCTTCATGTCCATGTACATTTTGGTGTTACCCGGATGAATGGAATACGGTGAGTTGTGTGCTTTTTGCAAAATCAGTTTCCGAAGCTCCGGATCTTGTGGAACACAGATACGTTTCCCATGCCATAAAGTACCCTGTTCATATTCATGGAACCCTTTGGCTTTTCCTTTGCCAATCTTTTCCTTAATCTCTTCAATTTCCTTATCAATCTTCTGGGCTTCTTTGATCTTGTCCAACAAAGTGGGTTGAACATCCAAGGACATGAGATGTCCTTCAGGCACAATCTCCAATATGAGATCTCTGAATTGGGCACACAAATCATCGGGCAATTCTCCCTTGGTAAGGCCATTCACAAAAACCTTATGGCTTAGAGCATCCGCTACAACATTTGCTTTACCGGTATGGTATTGCAAACTTAAGTCATAGTCCTTGATGAGTTCTAGCCATCTTCTTTGTCTCATATTAATTTCCTTCTGGGTGAAGATATACTTCAAACTCTTGTGATCTGTGAACACTTCACATCGCTTTCCCAAAAGATAGTGTCTCCATGTTTTGAGTGCATGGACAACAGAGGCTAACTCTAAATCATGAGTAGGGTAGTTCACTTCATGAGTTTTGAGTTGTCTCGAGGCATAATCCACAACTTTTCCTTCTTGCATAAGTACTGCACCCAAACCATGATGAGATGCATCACAATATACTTGGAAATCTTTTTCCAAATCTGGCAAACACAATATTGGTGCTGACACAAGTCTCTTCTTCAACTCCTGAAAGCTGAGTTCACAACCTTCAGACCAAGCAAATTTCTTGTCTTTCTTTAGCAATTCTGTCATAGGCTTGGCAACCTTAGAGAAATTCTCAATGAACCTTCTGTAGTAACCTGCTAAGCCAAGGAAGCTACGAACTTCTTTCACTGACTTGGGAGATTCTCATTCAGTTACAGCTGAAACTTTAGCAGGATCAACTGCTACACCATCTTTTGTTATAACATGACCAAGAAATCCAACTTCATTCAACCAGAATTCACACTTGCTGAATTTCGCATACAATTTATGTTCTCTAAGTTTCTCAAGTATCAAACGCAAATGCCCTTCATGTTCTTCTTTGCTCTTGGAGTAGATCAAAATGTCGTCGATGAAAACGACAACAAACTTATCAAGAAATTCCATGAACACCTTGTTCATCATATTCATAAAGTATGTTGGAGCATTGGTCAATCCAAATGGCATCACAGTATACTCATACAATCCATACCTTGTGGTGAAAACTGTCTTAGGTATGTCTTGCTCCCTTATCTTGAGTTGGAAATAGCCTGACCGGAGATCAATCTTTGAGAACACACAAGATCCTTCCAGCTGATCAAACAAGTCATTGATTCTAGGCAAAGGGTATTTGTTCTTGATGGTCACCTCATTGAGTGAACGGTAATCAATGCATAACCTTTGACTTCTATCTTTCTTCTCCACGAACAAAACTGGCTCTCCCCAAGATGAAGAACTTGGTTGAATAAATCCTTTCTGCAACTGCTCTCCGAGTTGTTTCTTGAGTTCTTTCAGTTCATCCACTGACATCTTGTATGGTCTCTTTGCTATTAGTCCAGATCCTGGTAGCAGATCAATAAGGAACTCCACATCTCTATCTGGTGGCATTCCCGGCAATTCTTCCGGAAACACATCCGGATATTCACTCATAATTGGCACACTGTCTATGCTAACCCCCTTAAGAGAATTTAGCTTACTCCCTTTTGATTCAAAGTTAGACTTGAATTTAATCCGTTTTCTTTCCGGGGTTGTGAGTGCGACAGTACGATTAGCACAATCTAGTACTCCTTCATACTTAGCCATCCAATCCATTCCCAATATTACGTCCAGTCCTTGGGAATCTAGGATTATCAGACTAACTGTAAACTTATGCTTTCCAAACTCTATTACTAGATCCCGGCATCCAAGACTTACTATCATATCTCCACCTGGAGAACTAACCTTTATTGGACACCCAATGTTTTCAGTTGGAAACCCATTTCTATCAACAAATGCTTTTGATATGAATGAATGCGATGCTCCAGTATCAAAAAGAACAAATGCTGGAATAGAATTGAGTCTGAACTTACCAGCAATAGCATCAGGCTCCTCATAGATTTCCTCCACATTGATGTGGTTAACTTGTCCCTTCTTAAAAGGGTTGGGCTTGTTGGGTCCTTCAACTTTCTTTTCTGGGCATTCATTTGCATAATGCCCCATCTTCTTGCACTTGAAGCATTCAACCTGACTAATGTCCTTCTTGACAGGCTGGCTTCCACTGCCACTTCCATTACCACTGTGGTGGCACTTATATCCACCCTTGTGGTTCTTGTATTTGTCATTGTCATGACTACGGTGATGCTTGTTGTCATGCCGGTTGTGGTTGTGGTGCTTGTTGAATTTCCCATGCTTGTGGGATCCTGAGCTTCCACTATCATCATAATGGGAACGTTTGTGAGACGATCCCGAGCTGTGCTTGTCCGAGTGCTTTCTCTTCCTGCTCTCAACTTGCTTCATTTTGTTCTCCAAAATAGCAGCCTTATCACAAAGAGACTGGTATGTGGGAACATATGCCACAACCAACTGCAGGTTCAGCTCATCATTCAACCCTTCGAGGAACTTTTCTTTCCTCTTAGCATCAGTGTCAACTTCATCCGGTGCGTAACACGCCAGATTGTTGAACTCCTCAATATATTCAACCACGCTGCGGTGGCGCTGCTTCAGATTATGGAACTCTTTCTTTTTCAGACTCATCACTCCAGATGAGATATGAGCAGTACGAAAGCCATCCTCAAAAATAGCCCATGTCACATCTTCTATGGGAGTGGTGATCTGGAAGTTATCCCACCAAGTGGCGGCTGGTCCTTCCAGCAAATGTGCTACAAATCTGACTTTTTCTGCATCAGTACAGCCCACAGTTACCAAGTCCTTGTTCACCGAGCGTAGCCAATAATTGGCCACCATGGGATCAGTTGTTCCTGAGAACTTTGCTAGCCTCAATCTCAAGAACCTGGTAAGCATGTCAAAACCCGGTGGGTTGTTGTTGTTGTTGTTATTGTTGTTGTTGTTTTGGTTCTGGATGAACGTCGTCATCATTTGCATCAGTTGAGTTTGAGCGGTCATCATTTGCTGCATTTCTAGAGTGATGTTGTTGTTATTGGGGTTGGGATTGGCACGGCGGGGAGGCATCTGTGGTTTGTTCAATAGAGATAAGAATGAGATACCCATAGATGCTTTCATGCACAATACATCACATAAACAATCATAAAGCATGCAACATAAAGATAAAGATTCAACAACCAGATAACAAGTTTGCAAAGTAAAACACACACAAATAACAAGCCATCCACATGTTGGATGGTCAAATAACAAGTTCCCAACAACAAGTATGATAATAAATGATAAATGAGTAGTCAAATCTACTCCTCGGCATCAACCTCCTCCTCGACAAAGGTAAGACCTGCGTTCTCCATCGCGGTCTTGTATTCCTCGACGCTGGTGGTCAAGGTCTCTATCTTGGCTTTGACAGCCCTCTTCTGAGAACGAAGCCTCTCAATCACCGTCTGCTGATGCTCGAGCTCGAAGTCCTTGGCCTGTAGTTCTTCAGTCATGTCCCGGATCTTCTTGTTCCTATCCTGGACTCGCTTCTCCTGACTCTTGAACTTTCTGTCCTGGCTCTCGAACTTCGCCTCCATCTCCTTCACTATCTCATCTTGCTCTGCGAAGAGCTTGTCCTTCTCGCGAAGCTGCACCTGGAGTTCGTCATTGCTGAGCATGACGTTGGTCCTATCAGAGTCCACGTGCCTAATGAGAGCCTCTAAGTCCTGGAGGTATAGACGAATCGGCTCTGTGTCCCTCGAATCGTCCTCGAAGTCGATGGACTCTCCATCCTCATCACGTCTACCGAAGACGTGGAAGTGAGTACCTCTAACCCGTCGAGAGTGTCTCCCCAGCAGACGTCCTATCAGATCCTGCATGACTACCTCAAGGCCTCTCTCCTTGTCATCGTGCATGAGCTTGAAGACGATGGCCTCCGTGGTAGGCTCAGTCTGGCGTCCGGGCTGGTTTACTTTGAAACCCCAAAGGTCTTTCCTCTCAAACTTGGTGAGGGGAAGCACCATGATGGTAGGAAGAGGGAGATTGAGCAAAGTAGTAAGCTCAACAATACGAGGACCAAAGAGAGTTCCCTGGAACTCCTCAACAGTGCTGATAGTAACAGTAGGCATATATTTATAAGATAGAAAAAATTAGAACAACACAATTCAAGTTAAAACGCAAGGCAAAACATCACATGCATATCTTTGGAAATCAAAACACACAAGTCATACATGGATCCATTACAATAACCAAGGTTCAACTTATTTCAAGCAACATTTGGAAAATAAGGTGATAAGTGGTGGTCCAACTAACGAAGTACGTTTACAATCCTATCTCACTGGATCTGTTGGCTAACATAATGTTTCTAGAAGCAATCAGTCTATCTTGCTCACATGACTCCATCACTAAGTCTATAATGTCTCCTCTTAAGGTTTGGTTGGTAGCCTCCAACTCTTGGGTATGTTTCTTCTCTTCCTTTAGGCTATTTTGGATGTTGAACATTCTGCACTTGACTCTTTCACCAAGTTCTTTGATGGTCTTCCAAGCTGCATCCCTTGCTGAGTCAAAGAATGTAGGGTGCATCACTGAATTGGTGAACATGCAGAAACCTGAGTCCTTGTGGTTGTCTTCCTTGTTTTTATACAAGTGAAGTTGCACCCACCAGTACTCAACTCCTTCATCCATCACAGGAAAACCTTTGTACACAGTTGCACCATGTATTTCCATTGCAACCATGAGGTCCTTGAGAGCCTTGGGGAATTCTGTCTCACACTCTAAAGTCGTTGTCATGAGTGGTCCTTTCCTCACAGCTTCGTTGATGGAGTTCATCTACAATTAGAGATGAGAAAGAAGATTAGAAAAGTTTACGAGAATAATAGACAAGTGTGGAAGTTGTTGAAATTTTTCCTTAGTGGTTTCCAATCCTGGGGTCATAATCCCATAGGCAACACAGTGCTCTGATACCATCTGTAAGATCCCTCCTTTATAAAGGAAAAGGATCCCTGTGATTGCAATGCTAGTCCCTGGATCAATGCTAGCATCCACAGTTTAAGATGAAGTACACAGATACAAAGGTCATTATTACAGCCATTCCAGAGAATAAACATAGTCTTACAACTCCAAGGCCACAGGCCTAGTACAAGAGTTTGAATAAGTAAATAAATAAAAGTCTTCATCTTCATGTTCCACAGGCAAACATGTTGAGTGTAGACTTATGACTCCTAATCCTCATCAGAGTAACCTGCAACATCACAAGTTACAGCCACAGTGGGTCAATACATCGGAATAGTATTGGCAAGTGATACCTTAGTATAATTTAGGTGGACTAGATACTATATGCAATTTGGCTAAGTGTAGCTTGGCTTGCTTTGCTCAAAATAGGTTTTGCCTATTAGTTGAAATCACTAAGTTTTCCTTTGTCAAAACTTTTCCCAAGGAACCACCAATAGACATTGAGGTCCTTCACCCTTGTGCACCCTCAAGTTTTACTTAGAAATTGGGATGAGGAGATTCTTGATAGCTTCCATGCCTTGATGCTCAAGTTGTCCTTTTTCCAGGGACATGGCTAAGTACTTAGATTTTTCCATCTGCAGAGGTTGTGCACTTTCCCCACCAGACTTGATTTTCAGCAAGACAGGACCTTTCAGAAGCCTTCCCTTAGACCAAATGGAGGCGCTCCAACCTATCATTCCCACTACCACCAACTGTCCAAATGGCTAAGTTCTAGCAACCTATATGATCCAGGCAGAGCCCATATTGCCAAGTGGCTGCACTAGAAGCTTCTCAACACTTGGCCTCTAAAATCTCTTTGTTCCTGGGTGGCTTTCCACAAGTGAGATACACAAGGTTCACCAGTCCCCTGGCCTTGTGTAACCACTCAACATAAACCATTCCTTCCATTCCACCCAGGTGTTTCATTTACTTAGTTGTTTTATTAAGCAAAACACAAGTCCAAAGACTTAGAAATATTTTCATCATAGCATGTATATATTTCACCAACCCTTGGTTACTACTACCTAGGCTAAGCATGGCATAGTTAGTATCTTAACTTAGAAATTTTCTAGCAATTCTACAACTACTAGGATTTCCCAACATGGCATATAAGCAAAATATAACATGCAAGTCTAACAAAAAATTTCTAATGCTTAGTAGAAAACATAGGGATAAAAATATTCATGAAGCACCACTTGCCTTGGTAGTTTGGAGAGTAGCTACACTCCTCACAATCACAATCACTAGCACCAAAATCTACACAAAGAATTATAGCAACAAATCACATACAAAACATATACAATCAAAAATATATGCATGCATGCAAAATGATTTGTGATGATTTTTAAAACTCAACAAAGCAAGTATACAGTACTGGTTCATAAACAAGTTAAAAACTTGTCAAACAACATTTATTTAAACCCTAAAACATTTCCTAAACAATTCATTTACTCAAATTAGCTCTATACAAGTTTCTGCAAATAAAACCATTTTAACAGAAGCAAAACATTAAACACATTGCATATTTAGAAAGGGATTATTCTCCTGATTCCAATGATATAAAATTTGTCAAATTCTAACGTGGGGATCAAAAGTTATAGCCAAAACAAATTCAAACTCCTAATAGATTCAAATCCTGTTTTTAAACTCTAACAGATGCCACGCGTCTTATTCTGATTGGCCCGTACCGCTTCGCGTTGGATCACGCTTCTGAGCCGCAGGATCTAACTTAATCGCACGGCTCAGATCTAAACTTAACGCTTCGCTCGCGTTCTATCCTACCCGCAAGATCTAGATCTAACGATGCACATCACCTTGACCATCCAGTGGCGGCGCTGGCGGCAGCGACAGGCGGCGGCGCCTCTGTCAGAGTAGCTGTCGGTGTTCTAGGTCGCGCGGGAGAGGGGGAAGGGGCTTACCAGAATCGCAGTGTGCTGCTGATGCTCAAGGTGGCGGTGGTTTGGCAAGGGGCGCACGGAGTTGGTCGCTAGAGCTCGTCGGAGTTGCGGGCGGCGTCTGTTGCTTGTTGTCGAGGTCGTTGCCGAGGCTCTGCGTCGTCCTAGCACAAGCCAGAGGGTTTAGGAGATGCGCAAGGGTCTGGCGAACAAGATAGTACCAAAGGGGATGCAAGGGGCGCTCGATTCTTACCGCTATTGCTCGTCGGAGTCGAGCGGCGGCTCTGGTGGTTGCGGGCGTGAACGAGAACGGCGACCTGGGTCACGAGCAGGCAAACCAGGGGTGTTAGCAGATGCACAAGGACGTGGCGGTCACGCTCGTTTGAACCAGAGGCAGAGGGGCGGTCGGAGCTTACCAGAATCGCCTGCCGGAGTTGCTCTGTCTGCGGCGGTGCGAGGGCAATTGCGGGCAGCCTGGGGGCGTAGAGGTGGCGCTAGGTGAGGGGAAATGGCCGTGATGCAGAGGGGGTCTTATAGCCAGAGTGGGGGCGAGGATCGCGCAGCGTATCAATGGAAATTAAGCGTGCAGTAACAGTGGCGAGGTAATGGCGGAGCGAGCGTCGCATGCGCGCGTGATTGACGACGAAGGCGACGTGGTCGCAGGGTCCACTCGTCAGCGAGTTTAAACAGCGAGGGGGTGGGGTCATGCAGTCAGTGACCTGGGGGGTGTGTCTGCGGGTGAGCGAGAGAGAGGGAGACCCCGGGTGGGCTTAGTGGGCTGGATTAGCAGTTGGGCCAGATAGGTAGCGCTGGCCCTTTTCTATTTCTTTTCTCTTTTTCTTTTTCTGTTTTGATTTTCTGGAATGATTTTCAAATTCAAATCAAATGAGTTTGATTTCAAATCTTCTCTAGGTTTTTATACTGCAAACCTTGCACTCAAATGTGTGTCAAACACTACTGTCTAATCCACACACTTTGATCAAGTGAAAATAAAAATAAAACCAAGCCTTTATGATATATATATTCAATAGGCATAATATTGGTTTTATTACTCATTTTGTTTTGAAACTTGTTCACACTTTTGAAAGTGCCTAATTTTGAATTTCAAACCTTACTGAACCAAAACAAGTATTCTTCTCCTTGGAAGATAGCATTAAGGCTAGAGCAAACTTACATGAAATATTAAGCATAAATGCTTCTGTTTTGAAATGTTTTGTTTGAAATGAAATTCATATGATCATGGATGCATGGATGATATGCATGAGTTTGAAACATGATTTTTAGGGATGTTACAGTAGCTGACCATGTCAGGCTAACGAAAAGGACATGCATACTCTATAATCAAACAGTGCACTACGTGCCAACACATACAACCTTACAAGGGCATTACAAGCCCACCCAAAAATATACATACTTTACATTGCCTCGTTTTTTATTTACAGGACTCAACCATGCTCGAGCAGAACGTTCTTCCGCTCCTCAAACACATCTACAATCTCTTTAGCATATTGCGCCACCGCTGCGTAGTGTGGACGCATATCCCACGCCATACCATCTGGAGGAGGAGGTGGCCCAGATGCTATCTCCGCAAGGTTGACATCGCGGCGATGCAGTCGAACAAGTGACAGGGTTTCCTTCACACCCGCGACTAGTTGATGGTGCACCAGATACTTCACATGGCTTGTATCTCGAAACTTTCCAAGAAAGCCCAAGATGCTGGAGGGTGCAGTGTCCAGGGGGAACATTGTGGCCCAGATCGCTGTGAGTGACGACCTTGCCCACTTCAGCACCCGAAGCACTTGATGGACATGATCTTGCATCGTCGCAAGGACAACCGCTTGGTCGCGGTCCATCCAGAAGAAGCCGTCGGCCTCCATATCTTGTTGCATCTAGAAATTCATTCGAATTGCAACACACTCTTTCTCTTCCTTCGGAAGAAGTTTTACAACTACACAATGCAGCAAGCAAGGTGACAGAAAATTCCTGGAACAGTCCAAGGGACAAAGGATCAGGATGACTTACATTGGAGTTGCTCGCCAACCTGCCGAAATTCCTCAAGAAGAAACTCTTCCCTAGCAGTGGCTCGCTCAACCTTGGATCTACAAACATCCGCATAACCACGGATGTTGAGAACGTTGTTCTCCAGGCTTCGGATGCGATCACACATAAAAGGCAACTACGATGTTTCGCTCAACGATGTGTGATCGCCAAGCACAGGAGGAGGTCTAGCCACTGGATCCGCACTCGAAGGACCCAATAAGGGTGCACAAGCAAACATCAAAATCACGACATTTGACAATAGTCAAAAGATGCATTCATATTTACACAAATAAATCCACTACGTGGCAGTGTGACACTTGTTCAGCTCAAAGGCGTTACATACGCAAAATAGAAAGGAACTAGACTAAGCAAGCTACAAGGTAGAAGGATCTAGGCGTCAGCATCTGGAGCAGCTTCGGATTCAGACTCTCTAGACTTGGCCACTCGCTGATGCTCCAGCGAGTAGTTGGCCAGAAGATCAATGAGCTTAGGACCAAAATTCTTGCAGCAGGAGGCGAAGGAACCAAGCGCTACCTCAGTGCCATCCGCCGCCATTGGCATCCTAGACGTGACCTGCTGCAGATCCAGCTGAGTGCCGGACGCCATCGCCATTGCCAACCCCATTGTAATGCCGACCCCCTTCTGCGTTCGCTTGTACTTTGCTAGAGCATCATCCGTCAGAGCGTCTGGGAGGGAGTCGATGTCCTCAAGGGCAACGCCCTTCGGGTTGATATCCTTGTAGAAGCGATCGAGGACCTTCTTGGCCTTGTCGAGCGACTCCATGGTAGAGGTGCAACGATCTTCGATCGCCGCAACAGCGTCCGCTAGAGGATTCTCGTGCTCCAGAGCGTCACGATCAGACGTAACACCAGAAGCATCTGTAAGGAAAAGCGGCAAACCTTTCAGATGAGGAACAAGGAATCGTACCTGAAGCACGTAACACTCAAAAGAAGAACAAGGTGGCTTACCGAATATTGCTTGTGCAGCAGCCATAAGCTTTCCAGCCATGGCTTTCTCCCGCAACGCCGCGACGGCCACGAGCTGCTACTCACGGTCTTCAGCCTCTTTCTGCTGACGCTGGAGGGCCTTTGTAGCATCCTTTGCCTTCTTCTCTGCTTGGCCGAGACTCTTTTCGAGTGCATTCAGCTTGCGGAGGGCATCATTGTTCTCATCTATAGCATTGGGTAGAGAAAGATAAACATAAGATAATAATCTATCAGCACTTGCTATCGAACAAGAAGAAACCTACGCACCTTGGAGCTGTTTGAGGTCGCCCTCCAAACAAAGGTGTTGTTGGATTAGGCGATTGGCATCACGAACAAAGGGCTACCAGAGAAGCAACACACCTGATGAATAAAAGGCTCGGGGGCTCGCCCATGCAAAAGAAGAAAAATACTTACATGGTCAGATGGGGACTCCGAATGTTTTGCTTGTGTCTCCCGAGCAACGATCGCATGAGCCCCTTGGCACAGGGAGCTCCAATTATCGTTGTCGGAGTTGGCCACCATCTTGGGGAACGAAGAAGTAGGCTTCGACTCCCCGAACATCTCTTGGGGATCCTCATCGAGGGACTCCTCCGAATGATTGCTACTAGCACTTACGGGGAACCAAATCAACAACAAGTTAATACTTAGCATATAAACAAAATAACAAGACTCGATAAGAGTAACTTACGATGGTATGTCTGATAGGTTGAAGATAGGAGCCTCCTTCTTCTCCTTCTTCTTCTCTTTCTTGGCCGGCAGCTGAGGGGCTACATCCCATACAGGAACGACTGCAATGGGGGAGGAGATCGCACCCTCATCCCCGCCATGATGCTCGAGGAAGGAGGGACCCTTCGGTGTTGGCGGTGTTGCCCCATCCGAAGTTTCGCTCCGGGACCTCTTTCGAGTTTTCCCTTCGCTAGGGTCGGGGGCTTCTAAGGAAGGCTACTGCGCAGGGGGAGCTCCAACTCCGACTCATCTTCCCCGCCATCTGGCATAGCATCGAACTTTTCAGGTAGGGGCGGCATCATGCCCCCTACCTTATAGCCCTGAGGGTTGAAGGCAAAAGGCAAAATGAGTTAAGTAATATTAAGAAATGATAGGTAGTCGACAACGCATTACATGCAACTACAAGATTCACCAAAGGGACTGTTTTCTTGGCATTGAAGGGGGGAGTTAGAGACTTCCCCGGAAGATCCTCTTTGGCTTTGTGCTTCAGCCGAAGCGTCCTGTCAAGATCAGCCGAAGACATCTCCTCCAACAAAACCCTTGTCGGGTCGCTAGCACCAGCATACAAAAATATTGGGTGCACCCTCGCTTGGAGTAGCTGCACCCGATGCTTGAGGAAGATTAGAATTATATCAACACCATTGACCTCTTTGCCTCGGAACCACATCATCATAACAATCAATTATACCTCTTTCGAGTTTTCCGTCGCTAGGCTTGGGGGCTTCTAAGGAAGGCTACTGCGCAGGGGGAGATCGGAATCCGACTCAGCTTCCCCGACATCTGGCGTAGCGTCGAACTTTTCAGGCAGGGGCGACATCATGCCCCCTACCTTATAGCCCTATGGGTTGAAGACAAAAGGAGAAATGAGTTAAGTAATAGGCAGTCGACAACGCATTACATGAAACTACAAGCTTCACCTGAGGGACTGTTTTCTTGGCATTGAAGGGGGGAGTCAGAGACTTCCTTGGAAGATCCTCTCCGGATTTGTGCTTCAGCAGAGGCCAAAACACCCGGTCAAGATCAGCCAAAGACATATCCTCCGAAAAAACCCTTGTCGGGTCGCTGGCACCAGCATACAAAAACATTAGGAGCACCCTCGTTTGGAGTGGCTGCACCCTACGCTTGAGGAAGGTGTGAATTATATCAACACTGTTGACCTCTTTGCCTAGAGTCAACTGAAGGGCCTCCACCCGCTTATAGGGCTTCTCCACCTCCTCCGACTCACCATCCAAGATGTTGTTGGACCATGAACGTTTTCGAATGATCTTCTGGGTTGAGTCGAAGGGATCAAGACCATAATGCTGATCGTCCAGCTTGACATCGTGGATGTAGAACCATTTTCTCCGCCACTACTGGACGAACTCGCAAAGATGAAAGGAGATGAACTGGACGGAGGGGCAGATGGAAATCCCGCAGCCTTCCAGTGGATAAACACCACCGGTGCCAGATTGCCTCTTCACAGAGTAGAGTCTCCGGAAGAGGGCAAAGTGAGGCTCAATACCGAGCCAGTACTCGCAAAGATTAATGAAGCAAGCGATGTGTAGAAGTGAGTTGGGTGACAGATGATGAATCTGAAGCCCATAGAGAAAAAATATCCCATGAAGATATTCGTGGGCGGGCAACAAGAGACCGCGAATGATGAAAGCAAATAACATAACCCGAAATCCATCGGGTTGGCATGGAATTACCTCCTGATCAGGAAGAATGGAGTCACCCTTGTTCTTGGAGATCAAGCCGGACTCACGCAGCTTGCGCAAGTTCGCCTCCCTCATCTCAGTGCGGCACCATCCGCCGTCGGTGGTGCGGCTTGGAGCGGCAATCTTCTTAGCAGTGCCGGTGGCGCTTGAGCCCGCTGCATCGGACGAGCTCTTCTTCGACTCGCCCATCGAGGAATGGCGAGCGCGGCGGTGCGAATGAAGAAAGGATGAAGGAAACACATGGAGGATGTCTAGTGCGTAGAGCAAGCAAGAGCTCAGGAAATGGAGGCAATGGTGGAAAGATGGACGCAAATGACGAAGGGGTAAAATTCTTTTATTTTTTCCCATAGTATAAAAGGACGAGGACGAGGACGACGAAGCGGAGCCGTCGATGCAGAAACCCTAATGCGTGCCCTTCATCCCACCATACATGTGTCAACATTCGCCTGAACCGTCGCGAACACGCCGCCCACTATGCACGAGAATTGAGGAGACACCGATAATTTTCTCCACGATTATGCTAGACTAGTCAACTTCAAGTTAGATGGTGGGACCCACGATCGTCCTGTCGCATCGTCTCTGCTTCCATAGACAATTGAGCTCACCAATCGTCAGCAATGACGTCATCAAAGTAAAGCCAGCAATCGCTCGAAGATTTTGACTGAACATAAAGTACTTACTCGAGTCTACGACTCAACCAACTACTCGGGGGCTACTCCTATCAGGAGTGCTGGCTGCGCACCTGAGAAGCTACAATGGTAAAATGACCTAAAAAATCTCCGAGTCCTACGTCGTGTCTGCGACTCCACTACGGACTCGAGGCTACTCCCATAGGGAGCGCTGGTCGCGCATTTGAAAACATATTGATGTGAATAACATCCGCATAACTAAAGTCTCTGCTCGAGTCTACGACTCGAATAGACACTCGGGGGCTACTCCCATAGGGAGCCCTTGTCGCGCACCCTATGAATTATTAGAATGAGATCCTTCGGATCACGTATCACAAAAACTTTTTGGCAACTTTGGCCTAATTAACGCTAAGTGAGACGCAGTCTCCTTGGTCACCCGAAACACCCCCGCGGTGATAAAACTTTGGATGTTGTGTCTACGATGCAAAGATAAGCCCTAGAAATATCATCTGATAGCCTGGTAACGCACCTGACCGCGCTCTGCTAGTAAACTCTTGTGTCAACATGCACAATAAAAATCCCAACGGACGCGTTGGGTACATAATTTAAAAGTCACTAGAATTCGACTCCTATAAGACCTCAGCGACCTGAGTTGAATTACATGTAACACCCCAGCATTTAGGAACCAACGAAGGGTAGAAACATGATTTTTGATCATGTGGATGCATTCATCTGTAAAATACGGGTAAATTTTTCGCCAAACAAAAACTTAAAGTGATCAGAGTTTCTTTCACTATCAAGAGGTAGGAATATCTCTTTATAGTGATTGTTATAATTTTTGACATGACCTTTATGAATTAATGTGTTTTGTGGGGAAAGATTTGAATTCAAATTTAAAAATTGAATTATTTGGAAAATATTTAAAATTTAGAAGTTAGTATTTTAAAATTATTTCCAAAATGATTTAGTAATATTGTTTGTTTATATTAAAGATATATTAAAACAATAATAAGAATTTAATACAAACAAATTTAAATTAGGAATGAATTCTTATTTCTTTTCTTTATTCCATAATCACATTACAGTATGAGGTTGATACAATAAATAAAGTAACTCATTACAATAAGAGAATTACAAGAAATGAAATTCTATTATAAAGGATTTATTAAAAGATTTACAAAGGAGTAAGATAAAAATAATTACAATAAAAATCTATAAATCTATCTATTCCTATACTACATCTTGAGCATCCAAATCTTGTACCTACAAAATACAAAGAAAATAAAAGAGAAACAAAGGTATTACTTTTGTTAGTTTAACTCTCTTAGTAGATAACAGTGAAGTGCACTGTTCAAAACTACATCATAGAGTATATAAAAGGGGCAAATTGCACCAATAAGTAATATATGTTCTTTTATATCCAATAAGCCTCAGAACCACATCATCAACAAAGTTATAGGGGCAAGTTTCACCAGGACAGTAATTAGCAAAAGGATAAAGGGTGAAACCATTTCACTTGATCTGATCCACACCAAGCCCAAGCAGCCATGTAGCTTAGTCAACTAATTGCATGTTGAGTGATGTCGAAACAACAGCAACAACACAAGAATTCAAAAGGAAATGCATAGCCACAGCACAGCTACCAGTAGTTCATTTCCATTCTCAAGCACACAGCAACAACACACTAGGACTGCCAACCTTTCCAAACAAAAAAACCACTAGGCCAGATACACAACAGATCATCAAACCATCTACATGATGGTGACATAAGGAGAGGGTGGAGCGGGTGGATAGCAAGGTCAAGAACAAGATCACAGGAACTAGGAGGGGCAGGAGAAGTACAAGGAGGTGCAGAAACAGATCAAGCCAACAAGGACAAGTGATAAAGATCAAGCCAGCAAGAACAAGGTAGTAGGATCAACTAGCACCACATCTATATCAGTTGTGTGGTGAGTACACATAAAACAATCACATGATCCATCTATATCAGATCATTAGAGCATATGTTACTTACATGCATCTTCTAAAAAAACACCCAAGTGGGGTCTATCCATCACAAAATAAATCTCAACAAAAAAAATCCAATGACCAATCTTTACAAAAAAATCCAGGATCTCAGCCTGTGCATCATAGATCCTGGATATAAATCTATATCTCCACATCCCAATATAACAACAACCCAAGATCATGATTTCTAGGAACATCTCTTAAGAAGTAGCACCTCAGGAATCAAGAGATCTTAAGGATCAATATTAAACAGTGAGGATGCCAATCATTTTCTTAAAGAATCATTAGCTGATATTAGATACCAAAACACATCTATGAGGGATAAAAAGTAATAAACTTGGTTTCTATTTAGCTATGCCTCAGACCAACATCATAGGCTAGAAACGTTATAGCATTCTAGGATAATAAATCTAGTAGAAGATCTCAATTCATTTAAGACAAGACACACTTGGACACAAATAGAATTTTTAGCCCAATGTTAGAATAAACACTTGTGTACCATTCCAAAGAAGGTGTCACAAGTATAAATTCTAAACCAAGCAGTCTTACACTCAAATTCTACAAGTAAACTTGCAGAAAGTAATTAATCATTTTCCTGAGATATACAACCAAGAATCATAACCATGGTTGGCATATACACACTTAGAGAATAATTTGAACCTATCAACACAGGCTAATGTATCAAATATAGTGAACCATTACTAACAGTACCACTGTCAGTACTAAGATTATGAAACAATAGTGAAATCCACATCACTAGGATCAACATGCAATAGTTTAACAAAGTAGCATCATTACATAGACAATGTCTAATAACCAATTGGAATCAGATTAATGGAGCCACTAACAACTTCACCATCTTTAGTATGCAGTTATCCAGAACTGTATAACCACCACTACCGGTCCCAATTGATTCATCATAATCAAAACAGAGGGATGAACCCTAATCGAACAGGAACCCTAATTAGGGATTGCACTAGAAGTACACAGAAGCTAACCAGAGAGGTAGAGGACAGAGAGTCAGAGGAAGGAGAAGACTACTCACACGTGGTCCCCACTGATGAATAGAAGAGGAAGCAGAGGGGCCGACAAACACACACGACGGCATGGGGAGCACCCGAGGGCGCTGCAACCCGCGCCAAGCCAGGGCGGTGGCCATAGAAACACCAGTGGTCAAACAACGCCACCACATCTCTAATATCATAGCACCGTACCATAGGAGTGGCGGAGAAGTACATCGCCGGCAACCACCAAACCCTAGGGTTCGGGGTGGAGCTAGCATGGCCAGGAGAAGGACCCAAATACAAATCAAACTGGACCAAACAACGGAGCGACATTGACTACCCCACCTTGCACCACGGTGGCGGTCGAGGAGGCCCAGGGCGACGTGGATCAAACGGCGACAACGTCGGCAACGCAACCCCACCGCGGGGACGAGAGAGAGGAGTGAACGAGTGAGAAAGAGGGAGAGGACGATTGTAATGGGCCGATACAGGACAGTATTACTCGTTATGAGTGGGCTTGACCAGTTCAAGTGGGTATGGTCAGGGCCGGGCCGGCCCAATGGGCTAGGTCCAGATTGTATGTAGAAAATCTGAAATAATAAAAGACCAAAATACCATTAGGAATTAATAAATTCTAATATATAAAATAAAATCCCTAAAAATACAAGTGATATATTTTTAGGTTCATAATAATACAAGTTACCTAATAAAATTAAGAGTTCTATTTTTAATAGAATAAATTTAGGTTAAAGATTTTTATACTATATATTCCTTATGGAATTTTATAAAAATAAATATAATACGTAAAAATAAATAAACATCACTTTTATCATTCTTAATTAGTATAGTATTTTATATAAATACTAACTTAATATGGAAGGTAGTAATATAAAATCTTCTAAATTAAAAGACTTATTCTTTAAAAATAATATTAAGAAAATAATAATAAGGGTTAAAAGTAAATAAAAAATTAGTTTTTCACTCTATTACTAATATATTATATTACAAAAATATTGAATATAACATTTACAAAATATTAAAGGATATTCCCTAAAACAATTTTCTTTATTACATAAAGAAATTCCAGAAATTACTATAATGGATGAAGGAGTTCATTACAGAGCTCGATGTGGTTCCTAGTGCACTGGACCCAATGTCTATCTACTGTGATAACATGGGTGCCATAGCCAATGCGCAAGAACCAAGGTCACACAAGAAGCTGAAGCATATCAAGCTGCGTTTTCACGCTATTTGAGAGCATGTCCAAGATGGTGACATAAATATTTGCAAAGTACACACATATTTGAATATGGCGGATCCATTGACTAAACCTCTCCCGAGGGCAAAACATGACCAGCACCAAACGTCCATGGGTGTTCGGTATATTACCATATAATCTAGATTAGTTGACTCTAGTGCAAGTGGGAGACTGTTGGAGAGATGCCCTAGATGAAATAATAAAAGTAGTTATTATTATATCTTTGTGTTTATGCTAAATGTTTACATGCATGCTATAATTTTATTAACTTGAAACATTAATACTTGTGTGATTTGTAAACTTGTTAGAGTCCCTAGTGAAGCCTCTTTGTAACACTAGCTTGTTGGTTGGTAGATGATCACGGTTTCCTGATCATGAACATTGAGATGTTGTTAACAACAAGATCATATCATTAGGAGAATGGTGTGATGGACATACTCCTATAGATAAGCATAGCATAAAGATCATGTCATTTCATTAGTTCGTTTGCTATAAGCTTTCTGATACATAGTAACCTAATTCCTTCGACCATGAGCTCATGCTAATCACCATCACCGGATGGATGCTTTGATGACATCAAACACCACTTCGTAATTGCGTGGTTATAAAGGTGGCATTGAGTATTCGGAAAGTATGTGTTGAGGCACATGGATGAAGAGTGGGATTTGTCCATCCATATGATGGATAGATATACTCTGGGACCTCTCGATGGAATGTCATCCAATTAGCATGCAAGCATGTGACTGGCTCACAAGGGATCACATATCACAGGAATGAGTAAAGAGTACTTATTAGTAACGAGGTTGAACTAGGTATGCAGAGATACCGACGATCAGACCTCGGATAAGTAAAATATCGTGAGACAAAGGGAAATTGGTATCGTATGTAAATGATTCATTCGATCGCAAAGTAATCATAGAAATATGTGGGAACCATATGAATTTCTAGATTCCTCTATTGGTTATTGATCGGAGAAGAGTCTCGTTCATGTCTGCATAATTCACGAACCGTAGGGAGACACACTTAAGGATTCGATGTTGTTTAGTAGATATGGAATATAAGTAGGAAGACCGAATGTTGTTCGGAGTCTCAGATGGGATCCGTGATATCACGAGGAGATTTAGAATGGTCCGGAGAATAAGATTCATATAAGGAAAGTCCAATTCCGAAGTTCAGGAATGATTCTGGTTTTTTCACCGGAATGATCTAGAAGGGTGTAGAAGGTTCACCGGACCGGAAGGGGAAGGGTATACGAATGTGTCATGACTAAGTGGAATGAGTGCATCATGTCCTAGGTCACTTGGCGGGGTATTTGAAAGAAAGAAATTGAACTCCAAAATTGAATGTCAAAAGGCATGTTTGAAAAGTCAAACTGGGACAAAGTTTCCTGGTGGAGAGGGAGTTGGAGAAGGATTCAAACTCCCCTCTCCTTAGTTGCCCCTCCCTCTCATAAATAGAGGGGAGGGGGATCCCCCAAGACCACAACAAGCCCCACCCCACCTAGCCGCCACCGCCGGATCACCGCCGCTGCACTAGTCGCATGCTTCACCTCCTTCTCTCCAGCTTCTAAACCCTAGAAACTAGGAACCCTACTACTCCACCATAACCCGCTCTGGCTTAAGGCGAAGCCCTGCGGGATTTCCACTCTAACTCCAACACCACGCCATCGTGCTGCTGAAATCGCGAGGAGAGAACTACAACCTCCGCTGCCTGCTGGAACAAGGGAGAGGAAGGTCTTCATCGAGTACCGAACGTGTGACCAACTGCGGGAGCGCTGCCGGAACACGGTGTCGGAAGGATCGTATTCGCGATCTTGAGATCGGCAAGTGAACTACTACATCACCCACGAGAATATGCTCTTGTTAACCGCTTTGGAATCTTCGAGGGTGAGTACTCTAATCGACTCGTTGCTACAATCTAGTAGATAGATCTTGGCTTGTGTGTGTTCATGCGGTAGAAATTTTTGTTTTCCATGCTACGAACCCCTTCACTTACCTATCGAACTAGATAGTTTGTATATATGTTCATAGGAAACTATGAACATAATCTTTCATAATTAAAGGGAAAACTGGCTATTGTCCAGTGCGCCGTTATCAAGAAAAGTTTCTCTATAAGTGACATGGATATTCCCTATGGGTGCCTCATATTGGTATACCCGGTCTAGCCCAGGGAAGGCCCATGTGAATACTTGTTGTCCAATAAGATTCCGGGTGGCCTAAGCCCATTACAAGTTCGATTCCTTGAAGGACACGACTAGTGGTAGATAGAATTTCAAAGGGTTCAACCCTAGCTTGTAACCGACTCGACCTACACCCAGGACCTGGCCTATCTATATAAAGGATAGGAGGGCACGGCGAGGAGGACAATCTCCAACTCATACACACACCTCACGCCAGATCGCATGTGCGCACCCTGTAAACCTTCGTGATGGGGATATGCCTACCGGGGTATACCCAGCAGGGCGTTTTCGACCGGCCCAGGAACTGGCGAGTGGGCCTGTAGGACGGCGACTGGATCAAGACCTGACATAGATTCAAGCAACTGGAAGCTGAAGGCCCAGAAGAGTAGATAGGCCCAGTCGGATTAGGTTAAACGATTGCCGAAACCTTAACTGATTCGGTTGAGATCTCTAAACCCTAGGGGGTGAGTCTATATAAACCTCCCTAGAGGGCGTGTAGAAGGGACGTTCCATCATCCACCCAAGCGACTCAGTGCCTAGCTGTCGAGCTCGCCCCATTATACTCTCATCATAATACAATCTAGCAGGAGTAGGTCTTTACCCTCCGGGGGGCTGAACCTGGGTAAAACCCTGTGTCTCCTCCCTCATCTCGCACCGCAGATGGCTGGCCGCCCTTGCCCCATGTTCTACTACTCGTTGCCGATTGCAGCATCTGCCGTGGTCATTCCCACGACAGTGGCGCCCACCGTGGGGCCTGGCCGGTCTGGCCGGTGTTCTGTGGCGAGATCCAATCTGCCCATCAACGAGTCGATCGCCACCAGCCGCATGATAGCGATCGGCGAGATGCTCCAAATCTTGTCGAGCAGCTACGTCTCGGTGGCGCGACCCGTCACGCACAGCATGATCCTGCCGGTTGGCACGACCAGTCTCTTTGTCGGCCTCACCGACGTCATCGTCTCGGAGGACTCGGCTCGCATCCGCGAGTTGCCGCCACGCGTTCAGTTCTCCGAGAGTCAGGTCCGCACGATCCACCGCCTCGCCTCCGAGTACGACTCAGCCCACAGTGATGTGGATGAAACCACCGCGGCCGCGGAAGACGCGGCCCTCAACGACGACGCCGACTCGGCGACCCTGGCGTCACTCGCTGAATCCATCATCGCGGCTTCGCCCGCGGGCTCCATCACCCAGGTCTCCAACGTTGGAGACTTCGAGGATCCCTCCATCCTTGGGATCTTCGACTTCGACTCCGGGTCGGAAAACTCCGTTGATCTCCGCGACGGGACCAGTCACCACGCCGCGACCTACATGGCGACTAGCGCTGACCCACCAGAGGATCCCTTCTCCACCCCGATCCCTCCCAACGCAACGGCAACGGAGGTCGAGGAACTCCGCCTGAAGCTGGCGGAAGCAGTCCGCAAGGAGCAAGCCGAGCGCGGAAAATTTTGCCTCGAGCAGGTGACGGCGCAAGAGCTGTCGCGCTACCACCAGCAACGAATCAGGTCGTGCTTGAACCCCACCGTCCAGGGGCGCGCCCTGAACTTCCACGACGAGAACGACCCGGCCCACGTGGCCGAGCGCGCGATCTGCGAGAACGCGCCACCAGGAGGAAGCGCCCGGCCCCCACCAGGGTCGACGGCGAATGGCGTCCCACCTCCACCCAACCGTGCACCCCCCAGGGACCAGCCGCGGATCGTGGTCTCTTCATGGGAGCGAGACGCGAACGTCCTACCACTGTTCTCCACCCCGATGGACAACCTCGTGGCGGGCCGAGCAGCGGCCGACAACATCACGGCCACCGGTGACGGCGCCCTACAGATCCAGTACGTCAAGGCCTTGCTCGCAAAGGCGGTCGAGCAACAAAACGCAGGCGTCGACTCACGGGGTCGGATGTACTCGCGTTCATCGGGCAGCAGAGCGGCCTCAAGCGGTCATCCATTGGCGGCAAACACCCTCAACTGCCCGCCACCCGAACCACTGCAGCTCCAACACCGACCCGCGAACGCGGCACTCTCCACCAATGACCCCAGGCCGGCGACCAACTTCGTCGCCGCCAACGGTCAGCCCGTCGACGCCCGTACCCACATCATCAAAAACCAGAGCTGGCGCGCACGCCAGCCCGACGACCTGCGACATACCCTAACCAACCTCCGCGACGGCGAGCTGAGGGGGTCGCTAAGCCGACTCGGGCCCCGGTGCTTCAGACCAATGATCCGAGGCGAAAGATACCCGGCGAACTTCAAAGCACCGAAGGAAATAGAGAAGTACGACCCCACATACGATCCCTCCGTGTGGCTGGACACTTACCTCATGGCAATGGGGATCGCCGGCCACACCGATCTACTCGCCGCCCGCTACCTCCCCCTGATGATGGAGGGGCGTGCATGCAGTGGATCAACACTCTCCCCGCGGACAGCATCGACTCCTGGGAAGAGATGCGCGAGGCCTTCGTCAGGCACTTCGAGGGTTCATAACCCGCGTCACCACCATCGAGGACCTGGAACGATGCGTCCAGGGACCTCGCGAGTCGACCCGTAGCTGGGTCCAACGATGGCAAGAACTAAGGTACAACGAGGTCGGTATCCACCCAGACACCGCAATCCACTGCTTCAAGACCTCGTGCCGCTACGAGCCCCTGGTTTCCAAGCTCAAACGAGCATACCGCACACTCGACAACATACCGGACCTCCTTGAGATCACCAAAAGATACGCGGAGGAAGACCCAAACCAAGAAACCGACGACGAGTCGGGAGGACAACGCCGCATGAGCGGCAACGACAACGGACGACGATCCGATCTACGCTACAGCAACACTCGCCTCACCGGCAAGCGCCGCAGTGATGGGCGAGTCGACTTCGTCGCCAACGCCGTGACGGCGGCAACTACAAGGCGAAACCAAGGTTCGACCCCGCGGCCCTCCTTAACCAACCTTGTGCATTTCACAGCAGGGAAGGAAATCCCGCCATGCACATGACCGCCGACTGCCACTCTCTCAAGGAGATCGAGAAGGCACGGCGAGCGTGGGAAGACCCCGACAACAACCCGCCAAACGGCGGAAAATTTGGCAGCGTGGCTGGATCACTCCACACCTTCACAGGCTTCAACACGAAGCGCGAGAAGAAGGTCATCGCCCGCGCCGTCGCCGTCAACGCGGTGGCCCAGGTGGATGTTCCCCAGTTCCTCAACTGGTCGGAGCAACCCATCACCTGGAGCCGCCAGGACCACTCGCCACGCATCGAGTACCCAGGCCGAGTCGCCCTGGTAGTCAAGCCCAAGGTGGGAGACTACTGGCTCCCCAAGACATTGATGGACGGCGGTAGCTCCATCAACATCCTGTACCTGGACACCTTCAGGAGACTGCGGCTCCCGCAGTCGATGGTCGAGACGACCTACACCATGTTCCACGGCATCGTCCCCGGTCGGAAGGCGTATCCGACCGGCAAGGTCACGCTGCCAGTCACCTTTGGCACACCGACAAACTTCCGCACCGAGCGGATCGTCTTCGAGCTGGTGCCCTTCGACAGCCCCTACCACTGCATCTTGGGGCGCCAAGCGTTCGCCAAGTTCATGGCGGCGCCCCACTACGCGTACAACGCGATGAAGCTCCCCGGACCGCGTGGAGTCATCACCATCCACGGCGACCCCGACATGGCCGCCGAGTGCGAGGCCAAAGGATCCGAACTCGCCGACACCGTCATCGCGGCAGAGGCCAACCACGCCGACGAGCTCGCCAAATACGCGAGCGGGGTCAACAACGACGACCCCACTATACTCAAGAAGCCCAACTCGGAGGGAGGCAACACCTCAGCCTTTGAGGCAACGACGCATACCCGCATCGTCGAGGTGGTCCCAGGCGACTCCAGCCAGACGGTAACGATCGGGACAGGCATGAGCCCAGCATAGGAAGGCGCGCTCATCGAGTTCCTCCGTGAGAACAGGGACATCTTCGCATGGAAGCCCTCTGACATGCCTGGTGTCCCTAGGGAACTCGCTGAGCACAAACTCAACGCCGACCCCAAAGTGCGACCTGTCAAGCAGTCGCTGCGGCCCTTCAATGAAGAGCGCCGCCGACCCATCGTCGAGGAGGTGCAGCGTCTACTCGATGCAGGCTTCATCCGGCCAATCAAATACTCCAAGTGGCTGGCAAACCCAGTCCTGGTCGAGAAGAAAAATGGGACCTGGAGGATGTGTATCGACTACACAAACTTAAACAGCGCCTGCCTGAAGGAACAATTCGTCCTCCCGCGGATCGACCAAATAATCGATTCCACCGCGGGCTCGGAGTCACTATGCTTCCTCGACGCCTACTCTGGATACAACCAGATAAAAATGGCCGTTGAGGATGAAGAGAAGACGGTGTTCATCACGCCATTCGGAGCCTTCTGCTACACCGCCATGACCTTCGGCCTCAAGAACGCCGGGGCGACCTACCAGCGGTGTATGCAGGAGTGCCTTGCGAGCCAAATTGGCTGCAATATCCACGTCTAGATCGACGACGTGGTAGTAAAGTCCGCTCGCCAGGGCGACCTACTCACCGACCTGGCGGAGGCATTCGCCAACCTGCGGAAATACAAGATAAAGCTAAACCCAGGCAAATGCACCTTCGGTGTACCAGCAGGGCAGCTACTGGGATACGTCGTTTCCAAGTGCGGGATCGAGGCGAATCCCACCAAGATCGACACGATCGCTCGGCTCGGCAAACCCGAGTGCCTGCGCGATGTCCAGAAGCTGGCCGGGCGAGTCGCGGCTCTCAGTCGCTTCATCCCTCGATTGGGCGAAAAGGCGATGCCCCTATACCGCCTGATGCGCAAAAACCCCACCTTCTAGTGGGACAAGGAGGCGGACGATGCGCTCCGCGACCTCAAGAAGGTGCTACTCGCCGCCCCCGTCAAGGAACCCATGCTAGTCTACATCGCGGCTTCCGAGCGCGTTGTCAGCGCCGTCATGGTCGTCGAGCGACCAGAGGAAGGAAAGGACCGCCCAGTGCAGCGACCAGTGTACTATATCATCGAGGTCCTCACCGAGTCGCGCCAGCGATACCCGCAATACCAGAAACTGGTATACGCGGTATTCAGAGCACAGCGGCGACTGCCACACTACTTCCAGGAGCATCCGATAACGGTCGTCTCCTCAGCACCATTGCAGGACATCATCCGCAACCGCGAGGCGACCGGGCGAGTCGCCAAGTGGGCCGTCGAAATCGGCATCCACAACATAAAGTACGAGCCGCGCAAAGCGATCAAGTCGCAGGCTCTCGCGGACTTCACCGCCGATTGGGAGGAGGCCCAGCAGCCAGAAAAGCTGCCATACCTCCACTACTGGAGTTTACACTTCGACGGCTCCAAGAATGCGGACGGTGCAGGAGCAGGGATCATGCTAACCTCTCCGAAGGGCGATAAGCTACGCTACGTCCTCTGCCTCGACTTCACCCCCTGCACCAACAACATGGCCGAGTACGAGGCACTACTCCACGGCATGCGAGCCGCCAAGGAGATGAATGTCAACCGCCTACGCTGCTACGGAGACTCCGACCTCGTCGCTGGGCAAGTCGCCGGCACCTGCGACGCCGTCTCCCCCACCATGGCGGCATACCGCCAAGCAGTGGACAAGTTGGGCGGACACTTCGCAGGCTATTCCGTCGAGTGGATCGACAGGCGGAAAAATGAGGAGGCTGACGCACTCTCTCGTATCGTCTCGGCTCGACTCGCACCACCCGCTGGCATCTTCCTCGACACCATCACCAAGCCTTCTGTCTCTCCCCCAAGGGAGATCGACATCGGAGTCCCACTGCAACCAGAGGCAGCCCTGGTCGCACTCATCGCCGAGCCAGAAGACTGGACTACGCCGTACATCGCCTACCTGGAGGGAGGCACCTTGCCAGCAGACGAAACAGACGCCCGGATGATAGCGCGCCGCTGCAAATCCTTCGACATCATCGACGGCGAGCTCCACAAGCGCAGCGTGACCGGCGTGTTCCAACGGTGCGTCTAACCCGCTGAAGGACGCAAAATCCTCCATGACATCCACTCCGGCGACTGCGGCCACCACGCCGGCGCTCGCTCTCTGGTCGCAAAGGCTATGCGACACGGTTTCTACTGGCCCATCGCACACGCAGACACTGTCAACATTGTCCAGCGGTGCGCCGGGTGCCATAAGTACGCCAACCAGACCCACGTGCCGAGCTCGGCGCTCAAGACAATACCCATCACCTGGACGTTCGCCGTGTGGGGTATGGACATGGTAGGCCCTTTCAAAAAGGCCCCCTCCGGCTTCACTCACCTCCTGGTCGCTGTCGACAAATTCACAAAGTGGGTGGAGGCCAAGCCAGTCCGGAAATGCGACGGGAAGACCGCCACCAAGTTCCTATGCGAGCTCATATATTGCTACGGGTTCCCAAACATCATCATCACAGACAACGGCACCAACTTCGCCAAAGGAGCCATGGCCGAGTTCTGCGAAGAACATCACATCCGACTCGACCTCGCCTCGGTCGCTCACCTGGAGTCCAACGGCCAGGCGGAACGGGCCAACCAGAGCATCCTCCATGGCCTGAAGCCACGGCTCCAAGTACCACTCGAGCGCACCGCCGGGTGCTGGGTCGAGGAGCTACCCTCTGTCATCTGGGGCATCCGCACCTCTGTCAACAGGTCGACAGGATTCACACCCTTCTTCATGGTGTATGGCGCCGAGGCAGTCATGCCTACCGACCTAGAGCACGACTCGCCAAGGGTGGTCCACTACACGGAGGCTGCAAATGAACTCGCACGCCAGGATGGAGTCGATCAACTCGACGAGGCACGCGACCTAGCTCGCTCCCGAACCGCCATCTACCAGCAAGGACTCCGCCGCTACCATAGCCGGCGAGTGAGGACTCGCACTTTCCAGGAAGGCGACCTGGTGCTACGCCTCATCCAGGACAAGAAGGGCATGCACAAGCTCTCCCCCCCCCCCCCCCCGTGGGAGGGACCATTCGCCATCGGGCGAGTACTCGGCAACGACGCCTACTACCTCACCGACGTCTGCGGAGATGGGAAACTCGACGTCAAGCGACCGTGGAATGTAAACCTCCTACGGAAGTTCTACTCCTAGAACTCCATACATGTACCCTCCACCCGCTATGAAATAAAACATATTGGCCACCGCAAATTGCGTCTACTCTCCGTGTCTTGTGCCACTCGCACTCGTAATAACAGCATCAAGCTAACTGCAGAAGTCAACCTCTGGTACAGCGACCGGCACGGCCAAGTAGTGCGTTACGAGGGCACTGGGTTACCCCAGGACTCGTAACGTCCACGAAAAACGCCTACCCGGAGCCCCATTGGAGTCGCCTAGCTCGACTGGCTTAACGAGCCAAGACAACTGCCTTCTCTCCTCACAGCGACCATGATCCTCCGCATCCTCGACACAGCGACTCGAACGGCCAAGTACCACGCTCGGGGACTGACGATCAGTTAAGCACGAGCGACTAGGGAAAAACGCCAAGTATGAGAGCATGCCCAGGACTCGCCATGCGACTGGCCCTACGGATCAGGCAGGAGTGATGTGCTTACTCTAACGCGCTCAGTCCTCACCCACCCTAGATCCGCGACTAGAACCACCAAGTACCACGCTCGGGGACTCGGCCACCCGACCTCGTTCGTGCAAGGGAAAATGGTCAAGTAAAGAGCACTCATGGGAGTCGCCCTGCGACTGGCTTTCCAAGCTCGGGCGAGTCGACCTCAATAACAAAACAACTGACAAAATGTTCAAAACCACAAACACATAACAAAACGAGGTAAACCCCATAAAAAGGGCGGACACTCTCGGGGACTCGTCCAATCAGCAATCAAAATCACAAGATAATTCACAAAATAACACGAAATTCCATTACAGAAGAAAAAAGTCGTTCCAAAATACAAGTCAAGCCCAATGGCCAATTGCTACTAATGCCCCAGGGCACAATGTTTCTATTCCGCAGGCTTCAACGTCGACTCACCGCCATCCCTGCGGTTGCGAATGAAGGGCGTGTACGGGTTTGACGGGTATGTCGTCAACTCACCCGCCATCGCCGCACGAAACGGCTGCTCGACCTTGAAGTCCCGATGCGCCGGCTCATGATCGTTGGGTGCGACATTCGTCTCCTGATAAGGGAGGAGGTCGCCCATCGCCCAGATGCGATCGAAGTATACCGCGGCCCGGTCCGTCAGCTTCAGCACCTCGGCGATCTCCACCGAGCCCGTCGACGAGGGGTAACCACTCGTCATGTCGTCAAGGTCGAAGTCCTCCGGGAAGTGGGCAAGCCCAAGGCTAAGCGCCGTTGCCGCCCCGCGCCGGAACGCCGACCGCGTCATGAACTCGACGACTGACGGCGCCTTCTCCAGATACCGCCATACTTCGACGAGGTCGTTGGGAATCACTTCCGTAGGCGATATCTCCTGAAGATACGCCTGAATGCAAGTCGCGGACAACGTGGCCGAGTCGACCAGAGTGGTCACACACTGCCGCGCATCGTACGACTGCGCCTCCTCCGAGCTGTCAATAATCCGACCTATGGGCAGAGGGCGGCAGTGAGTACAACAAAGATTACATAATGCATCTACTACAGGCAGAGGCAGGAAGATTACCAATTAAAGGACGGCAGAGGCCCGTGATGAAGCTTTGAAGCGAGGAGAAGTCGTTCTGCAGCCCAATAACGAGGGCATCAGAGACCTTTCGCTCTTCAGCGGCAGCCGTAACAGCAGCTTTTGCTCGCCCATCCGCCGTGCTCGCCTCCGCTTTCGCTTCCTTGAGCTCGCGCTCCAGATCAGCGATCCGTTTCTCAGCCGTACTCAACGCAGACTGAGCCGCTGTCAGTTCACTCGCCGGGACAAGGCCCTGGCGGACCTCCTCTGCCTTGGCAGCGATCTCCTGGAGTCCCTCGTTCGTTTCTTGGACGGCAACAAGTTCCTTCTCCGCGTGACACTTCGCAGCAAGCCGATCGGCTGACTCACGCTGCAAGCCCTGCGCACAAATCAAACAGTTAACAACAATGGAATCCTAAGTGCCCACCCGCTGAAATTCAGCGACTGGACACTCGGGGACTGGAGATCAAAAATCCTAAGTGCCCACCCGCTGAAATTCAGCGATTGGACACTCGGGGACTGGAGATCAAAAATCTTAAGTGCCCACCCGTTGAAATTCAGCGACTAGACACTCGGGGACCGGAGATAAAAAATCCTAAGTTCCCAACCGCTGAAATTCAGCGACTAGGCACTCGGGGACTAGGTTCTACAAAAAAACAAACGCCAAAAGAATCTGACCACTGAAATTCAGTGGCCCGATCCTCGCAGACTGGATATACCTGGATGGCTGCGCCCAACATGCCATGGAGCTGTAACGTGTCCACAGATGCGAGAAGAGCCGGAGTGTGTCCGAGACACTGCTCGACCTCCGTTTCGGCGACCCCAGGCGTGTGGCTCGATGGCGCTATACCACTCGCTATAGTCGCTTTGGCCATAAAACGGGGGAAGGTCACGGCGGATGCTCCAGCGCCACTAGGAGCCGGCTCGGCCATTCCAAGCGAGGAAACATCCTCCTTGGTCTTCACGGCCACCTCCGTTGCAGTCGGAGGATCACTCGGAGCAACCTTCATGTCGTCAGAGACCGTGACGACATCATCGCCCTTGGCCTTCTTAGCACTGTCTGCGGGGGCAGCGACCTCATCAACTTTCCTCTTCCATGAGGGGTCCTCTCCGGCGACGACTGGTGGCACCTTGGCCACGGAAGGGTGGCCGATCTTCTTAACTCCAGTCCTGTGAAACAACGATATGAGCAAAATTGTCCGAGTACAAAGAAAGACAAGCAGATGGACAAAACTTACTTGGCGACTGGTATGAACCGCAGTCCCGTGCGGATACTGGCCGGCCTCTCCAGCTCAGGGCCCAGTTTCCGACTGAGGCCCATCTCCAAAACATCATGTGCCCAAGACACGGAAGGCCTCTTCGACGACGAGGCCGCGACAGGAGCCTCCGAGACGACGTCGGCAGGAGCTCTCCTGGGAGGTGAAGCTGCTGCGGCTGGAGCAGCCCCCAACCCAGAGACCGGGGTGAATAGGGATGGAAGCGAGGCCAGAGGTACCTCATCCAGGGCGGCAGCGGCATCCGGTGCTGCTGTCGTTTGCGGCGCTTCATCCTTGGCCAAGTTGGTGGCGTTGGAACTACTCGCCGAACGAGGCGGAGATGCCGGTTTCGCCGGCTTCGTCTTTCTCTTTGGTGGAGCCTTCAATTCCTTCATCTTCTTCTTTTTCGACGGTGTAGCCTCACGACGCGAGGTGTGCTCGGGAAGCTCGTCGTCGTCGTTGTCATGACGTTCGAGGCTTCTACTCGCCTCGAACTCGCGCTGATGTTGCCCACGAGTTTTGCGAACCATCGGGGCGGCGTCTTCCCTGGGCTCGTCATCGTCTTCGTCGTCATCACTCGCGTCGCTCCCGACGCCGCCCTTGGCAGGAGGCGACTCGCCCCCGTCCTGGACAGACGAGCTCGAGTTCTCGTCGTCCGCTAGTGGGAGCCACCCTTCCACCACTTGGAATAACTGCAGCAGGCACGAGACAATATCAATATAACCGCGAAAACATCAACTGCGACTACGAATGGTAGTGAAAACAGCGACTTACCGTCGGAGCTGGATTCTTCGCGGTGTAGGGCGCGACCCCAGCCCCCGCTCCAGGTGGCTGGTGAAGCAAATAAATTCTCCCTCGTGCGGGTCCGGAGTCACCTCTCCGGCCACGGGGATGCGCCACCTGCCGGCACGCAGGATCCCGGCTTCCTCGAAGGATGCCAGTAGCGCCCTGGTGCACTTGGACCTGCCCCATGGTTCGGTGGAGGGGGCCATTGGCTGAAAGGTTCGCGGAGGTCGAGGCTTTCTGGATCGATTGGATCGCGATGCGGGGGAAAACAGAGATGGGCAAAGTCGGAGGAAAGACGAAGGAGTGTTTTCCCGATCGCCTGCCATTTCCCTTATATAGCGGTTGCTACCCGCCAATTTCGGGAGCCGTTACAATGCGGTGATTACGCCAAAGTTACCGTTGGATTACCCCAACGGCTAGTTTGACCTCATCTGACAGTCCAACTTCATCCATTCGACTCGCCTACCCGATCACTACAACAGTGACTGAACATTCGTCGACCCGTTCGCCGAGCTGCGACCCAACTGACCGCTATCATTGCGACTAGAATAACTGGTTTTTCCTTTATTCAGAAGTCCGCCGCCGATTCAACTGGGCGTCCGCATTGGACCCGTATACTCCGACTGCCAACGAACACCTGTGACTAATCAACGACGGCCTCGGGGACTACTGATGGGGATATGCCTACCGAGGTATACCCAGCAGGGCGTTTCTGACCGGCCCAGGAACTGGCGAGTGGGCCTGCAGAACGGCGACTGGATCAAGACCTGGCATAGATTCAAGCGACTAGAAGCTGAAGGCCTAGGAGAGTAGATAGGCCCAGTCAGATTAGGTTAAACGATTGCCGAAACCTTAACTGATTGGGTTGAGATCTGTAAACCCTAGGGGGGTGATTCTATATAAACCTCCCTAGACGGCGTGTAGAAGAGACGTTCCATCATCCACCCGAGCGACTCACTGCCTAGCTGCCGAGCTCGCCCCATTGTACTCTCATCATAATACAATCTAGCAGGAGTAGGTCTTTACCCTCTGGGGGGGCGAACCTGGGTAAAACCCTGTGTCTCCGCCCTCATCTCACACCACAGATGGCTGGCCGCCCTTGCCCCATGTTCTACTACTCGCTGCCAATTGCAGCATCTGCCGTGGTCATTCCCACGACACTTCGGTTTCGCCGTAATCAAGAACAGACAAGCAGGAGTAGCGTTTTCCCTCCGGGAGCCTGAACCTGGTTAAACCTTGTGTCCCCGTGTTGCTTTCCTGCTAACCGCCTTGCGACTTCTAGCATCCCCATCTTCTCCAAAACCCAAGTCCATAACAATGGACATTGACGAGTCGAGCCCTCGTCAATTAGCACCGTCTGTGGGAATCGGGCATGCTGATCGTGTGGTCGTGATGGTCCCATCTGGAGCGATCTATGATTCCATGGCGACGGAGAATCACCTCCTCTTCGACACTTTTGACTTCACCACACTCACCGGCCACCCCCAAAGATTTCGAGTCTGTAGGCGACGGAATCGAGATGTTGTTCGGAAGCTTCTGCTTCCTGGTGGGGCAGACTGGCACCCTCTTCCTCCCAGATCGGGTACCACTCCCATCAATAAGTCCCTCCTCATGGGTCCTACCAATTGACGCCCCGGACACGTCATCACTGGTGGTCGATTTGGATGACAGCAACAACTGTAACTCCAATCTCTGCGACCCTCCTACGGAGGAAGGAACCTACGGTTCCGGATCTGAGAGCTGCGGGAGCAACAATCTCTCCTCATGCTACCTGTGCACTGCCATCCATAACAGCGACGTTAACGATGGCACAGATCCACCATAGGATCCCTCGCCCAACCCTCAGGCCAAAAGCGGAGGAAACAGGGTGAACCCGCAAAATCCCAACGAGAATAGGGCACCTCGAGGTACTGAGGGAATAAATCGTGTCCACAATGAAATCCACCTCAACGACGCCGACTGGGAGACCATGAGCGAAGCTATATGAGGCAATCAGATCTTGCCTGTTGACGCCTCCTGCGACATGTTGATGGGCTATCATTGGCTCCTGACCGAGGAACACAATCGACAGGTCAAGCAACAAGCCAAACTCGACAAACACAGGCGGGCAGCTAAAGAGTCAAGCATGTGGCAGGCTGCGCTCTCCGCCGCTGGCGGCTCCTCTTCGCATGGCAACGACACTCGCAAGTACTGCTCTCGACTGGAGTGCATGGACCCCGCCGCTCGACACGAGGCCACCAAAGCACTCGACATGTCCTTCATGACGATGTACTCGCAAGGAAAAATCATTCCTAAAACACTGTAGGCCGCGATCATGGCGGATACCACCTACCTCGCGTCTAACCCGCCACCGGCGGGAAACCCGAAGAACGCAATCCATAAGTCTGCATTTCCAAGCCTCGGACTCGTCGGAGCCAAGCTCCATGATGAAACACCCGCGGGGCCAAAGAAAAAGGCCGCGGTAAGGTTCACTCGAAGCCGCACGCCCTCATCCAAGGAGGAAGAGTATGACCTGCCTCAACGCCGCCGGAGCCCACAGCATAGGAGAAGCAACCACGACGCTCATAGTGAGCTCACACAGCGCAAGATTGACAAATCACGCGCCAAGCGTGCATGCTCAACCGAGTCTGAGGACGATGATTGGGAACTGTGCTGCTCTAGGTGCTTCAGCCGGGCCGTACGGCAATTACGGATGCCAAAAAAATTCAAGCTCCCTTCGGATAACCCGAAGTTCTACGGTGCACTAGAGCTGAAGACTTGGCTCGAAGATAACCTATCATCAGTCAAGATCCATGGCGGAACCAAAAACACAGCCATGCAATGCCTTCAGCTATAGCTGACAGGCGCAACCAGTGTTTGGCTCAGCAGCCTCTCCTCCGGCTCCATTCGCAGCTGGGAGGATCTGGCATACAGCTTCATCTGCAACTTCAAGGGCACTAGCAAGAGGCCAGCCTCAATCAAAGACTTACAGGCCTACTGCTAGCAGTCAAACGAGTCCATCCGCTCGTACATACTATGCTGGTCTACCATCAAGAACTCTGCCGCAAACATCACTGAGGAGAGGGCACGCCTTCAACGATGGCGTTAGGCGCTGTGAATTCAAGGAGGAGCTCGGGCACGTCAAGCCCAAAACCATCAATCACCTAATGGACATCGCGAATCATTGGGCATATGGCGAAGATGCCATCAACCGAGCACGTTCAGATGACGAGGACGACTTTGTCTGCAGGCGCGATCTCCACGGAAAGAGGAGATCGTGCTTCTACGACGATCACGAGGAAGTCTACATGGCCGCGGCTAGTTATGCTGATCGCCGCGATGATGGCAACCGCAACAACGGGTACCGCGGCAATAACTACCGCGACGGTGGGCGCCCCACCCAAACGTGGCAACGTCGCAACCGCGACGACAAACCTTCAGCATAGGACAAATTATCAGGTCCCTGGACCATCCACCTCTACATCGACAAGCAAGATGGTAAGAAGAAGGCCAGCCACATGCTCAAGGACTGCCGAGAGTTCCAAAAACTCAGCGAGGGCCTCACCCATATGCGACACCAGACGGTGAACCCAGGATTCGCACCGGGTCCAGGAGTCGTAGCCCACGGGGCTCCACCACCACCACCACCTGGAGGACCCTCGGAACCTGCGGCTGCACCAGCGCAGAATAATGATGCAGATGGATACCCGCCACCATTGTGGTCTATGATGATAAAGAAGGGACGCCCAACCAACAGGGTGGAGAAGAAGATCACCCGCCAAGTCAACTTGGTCGTGACCTCCCCACTAGCCATACTTGAGTACATCGGCGGCTTGGAATCATGCATCACATTCGACCTTTCGGATCACCCACGCCAGATACCTCGCCCAGGTCACTCTGCCCTAGTGCTCGAGGCCCAAATCGGAGGGTTCGAGATGAGCCGCGTCTTCATGGACGGCGGTAGCGGCATCAACCTAATGTTCGCCAGCACACTCGCAGCCATGCATATCCCTCTATGCAGCTAGAGGCGTTGGACACGATGTTCCACGGCATCGTCCCAGGGAAGGGAATATACCCCCTAGGCAAAATATGGCTCGATGTCATCTTCGGCAAGCCCGAAAACTTTCGGCGTGAGAGGTTGGAATTCGAAGTGGTGGAGTGTCCCTCACAGTACCATGTCATCCTTGGGCGTGTGGCATTCGCAAGATTCCTGGCATTACCGCACTACGCGTACCTACTACTGAAGATGCCAGGACCCAATGGTGTCATCACCATCCCAGGATGCTTCACCAGTTCAGACAACTGCGATCGGGACTTCAACAAAATCTCCCAGTCGTTCGACATGCAGGAGGAGCTAATAAGGCTCAGGGATGACACAGACAACGGGGCGCCCCCAGTGACCAGACAAAACGCACCTAATATGTCGTTTGACTCCATAGTCAACACTAAGAAGGTGCAGGTCCATCCGACTGACGCCTCCAAGATGGCATTGATCGCCAATGACCTGAGCCCCGCACAGGAAAGCGCGCTCGTCAAATTACTCCGTGAGCACTGGGAAATTTTTGCCTGGTGTCCTGCGGACATGCCAGGCATTCCTAGTGAATTCACCGAGCATGAACTCTACGTGTGTCTAGATGCGAAGAAAGTTAAGCAGTCGATGCATCGACTGTCCGAGCCAAGAGCCGAAGCTATCGGCATCAAAGTCAACAGACTCCTCGATGCCAACTTTATCAGGGAAATCAAGGAAAGTGAGTGGCTGGCCAACCCGTGCTAGTCCCCAAGAAGGACACGAACATCCTGGGGATGTGTGTGGACTTCACATCGCTTAACAAGCATTGTCCCAAGGACCACTTTCCTCTTCCACGGATTGATCAAATCATCGACTCGACTGCAGGATGCGAGAAACTCTCCTTCCTCGACGCTTACTCAGGCTACAACCAAATTCAGCTGAAGGCCGAAGATCAGGAGAAAATGGCGTTCATCACGCCATTCGGAGTGTTCTGCTACAACACTATGCCTTTCGGGCTGAAGAATGCAGGTGCTACTTACCAGAGATGCATGCAGGCATGTCTGAAGAACTAGATTGGTCGCAATGTTCAAGTCTATGTCGACGACATAATCATCAAGACCAAGGAGGCTAGGACGCTCATCGACGACCTCCGCAAAACATTCGACAACCTTGATCGCTACAAGATCAAGTTGAATATGGACAAGTGCGCCTTCGGCGTCCCGTCTGGCCAATTACTCGGGTACTTCATCTAGGAAAACCCGAAGAAAATCAGGGCTATACTAGCCATGGAGAATCCTAAGGACCTCAAGGGAGTCCAGCAGCTGGCTGGGCGAATCGCGGCGCTCAGCAAGTTCATCACCCGCATGAGCGAGAAGGCCCTACCTTTCTATCAGCTGCTATGCAAAGCTAACAAATTCGAGTGGACCGCTGAGGCAGACGCGACATTCAAAGACCTCAAGCGCCCGCTCTCCACATCACCCGTGCTGGTAACACCAAGGGAGAGGGAGCCTCCGCTTCTATACATCGCAGCCACGCACCAGGTGGTCAGCACAACACTCGTGGTCGATCGACCCGAAGATGGCAAGACCCATGGGGTACAACGCCCAATCTACTACCTCAGCGAGGTACTGACCCCGACAAAGCAGAGGTACCCCACTACCAGAAGCTCGCCTACGGTGTATTCCTGATGGCGCTTCAGTTGAGCCACTACTTCCAGGAGCACCAAATCTTGGTCATCAACGACGCCCCACTGTCGAACATCCTCAACAACCCGAAGCTATGGGACGAGTAGCCTTGTGGGGGCATCGAGCTTTCTCCTCGAGATATCACTTACGAGCGGCACACCGCCATCAAGTCTCAGGTGCTCCCTGACTTCCTTGTCCATTATATGGAACTCCAGCTGCCGGACACTCCGGAAATGTCACAATCCTAGACAATGCACTTTGATGGATCTAAGCGCAAGGCTGGTGTAGGAGCCGGCGTAATACTGACGTCCCCTCAAGGGGACAAGATGAGATATGTCCTTAAGATGGTTCTGCGCATCTAATAACAAAGCCGAATACGAGGCACTCATACATGGTATGAGGATGGCCAAGGTGTGTGGCGCCACACGCCTTGTCATTTACGGTGACTCCAACCTCGTGGTCTAGCAGACGAAGAACGAGTGCGATGCTCACAACGCCAACATGATCGCATATCATGCGCTCTACAAGTCACTCGAAGGGTACTTTGATGGCTGCAAACTTCAGTATGTTGGTAGGGAAAGCAATGAAGAGGCCGACAAGCTCGCCAACATTGGCTCCACCTGCGCCCCAGTGCCACCAGGTGTGTTCCTCGAGCAAATCTGCATATCCTCCATCAAGCGAAAATTCCCAAAGGATGCAACCAAAACCGCAGGACACTCGGGGGATGTGCCACCCGAGAAAGGCGAGGAGCCTAAAAATCTTGACATGGAGGTCGAGCTGGTAAGCCTTATGCAGGTCATGGCGATGGAGCAAACATGGACACAACCATACCTTCGCTACCTGACAAGCAAGCAGCTGGCCGAGGACCCGACGGATGCCCGATGCATATCTCGGCGATCAAAGGCCTTCAACATCATCAACGGCGAGTTGTACAAATGCAGCATCTCAGGTGTGCTTCAACGGTGCATCACCAACAGTGAAGGAAAGATCATCCTCCTTGACACCCACGAGGGTATCTGCGGCCACCATGCAGGCAGCCGCGCCCTTTTCATCAAAGCTCTTCGAGCTGGCTTTTACTGGCCTACGGCAATGCGCGATGCAGAGGACATCGTGTAGAGATGCAACGCCTGCCAAAGGTATGCGAACAATCCGCACGTGCCAGTATCAGAGCTACAGCCCATTCTAGTGGCCTGGCCCTTCGCCCAGTGGGGACTTGACATGATCGCCAAACTGCCAAAATCCTTGCATGGGGACACGTCGCAGTCGACAAATTCGCGAAGTGGATCGCGGCCATGCCTGTCACCAACCAGTCCAGCGCCACCGCCGTAAAATTCTTCGGTTCCATTGTCTAGAGGTTCGGAGTGCCCCACAGCATCATCACCGACAAAGGATCGAACTTCACGTCGAAGGAGTTTCGAGGCTTCTTTCAAGACCTCGGGATCAACCTCACTTATGCCTCCGCATCACATCCGCAGATCAATGGGCAGGTCGAAAAGGCCAACGGTCTCATCGGCAACGGCATTAAGAAGCGTCTGCTACGCCCACTCGAAAGGCTTGCAGGAGCCTAGGCAGAAGATCTACCCTCCGTTCTCTGGAGCCTGCGCACAGCGCCAAACATCTCAACTGGATACACGCCATTCTTCATGGTGCACGGAACTGAAGCCATGCTACCCGCCGAGGTATGCTACAAGGCCCCGCGGGTGGTCGCATAAAGCGAAGCCGAATCATCGGCCGCACTCGAAGTCGCCGTTGACACACTAGATGAAGCACGTGACATCGTCGTGGCCCACTCGGTGGTATATCAGCAGAGTGTTTGCAACAACCACAGCCGTCGGCTGCGTCCAAGGTCCTTCGTCGAAGGAGACCTCGTTTTGCGATGCAAGCAGGAAGGGCACCTGAAACTCGACTCACCCTGGGAAGAACCCTACATCGTCACTGAAGTAATCCCGGGTGGCACCTATCGCCTAAAGGAGGTTGAGTCAGGATTCAAATACTCCAACCCCTAGAAGTTTGCAAAACTGCGACGCTTCTACCCCTAGTTGTCTTTTACTTTCAATAAGGCTATTCAGCCGAACAATGTACCTCCTATATTACAATGAATAAAAGCTAAGTTCCTGGACCCAAGTTTTTCTCCTTTATATTATTTATCGCTCAAACCATGCTCGGGGGCTACGCCTCACCATACGACTTCGTCGATTGACAACAACACATATAACCTGAGTAGCTGACCACGTCAGGCTAACGAAAAGGACATGCATACTCTATAATCAAACAGTGCACTACGTGCCAACACATACAAATTTACAAGGGCATTACAAGCCCACCCGGAAATATACAGACTTTACATTGCCTCTTTTTTATTTACAGGACTCAACCATGCTCGAGCAGAATGTTCGTTCGCTCCTCAAACACATCTACAATCTCTTCAGCATATTGCACCACCGCTGCGTAGTGTGGACGCATATCCCATGCCATACCATCTAGAGGAGGAGGTGGCCCAGCTGCTATCTCCTCAAGGTTGACATCGCGGTGATGCAGTCGAACAAGTGACAGGGCTGCCTTCACAGCCAACACTAGTTGATGGCACACCAGCTCCTTCACGTGGCTTGTATCTCGAAACTTCCCAAGCAAGCCCAAGAAGCTGGAGGGTGTAGAGGCCAGGGGGAACACTGTGTCCCAGATCGTTGCGAGTGACGACCTTGCCCACTTTAGAACCCTAAGCACTTGACGGACGTGATCTTACACCGTCTCAAAAACAACCGCTCGGTCGCGGTCCATCCATAAGAAGCCGCCGGCCTCTAGATCTTTACGCGTCAAGCAATTCATTCGAATTGCAACACACTCTTTCTCTTCCTTTGGAAGAAGATTTACAACTGCACAATGCAGCAAGCAAGATGACATAAAACGCCTGGCATAGTCGAAGGGACAAAGGATCAGGATGACTTACATTGGAGTTGCTCGCCAACTTGCCGAAATTCCTCAAGAAGAAACTCTTCCCTAGTAGTGGCTCACTCAGCCTTGGACCTCCAAACATCTGCATGACCACGGATGCTGAGAACGTCCTTCTCTAGGCTTCGAATGCAATCACGCATAAAAGGCAACTGCAACGTTTCGCTCAACGATGTGCGAGCTCCAAGCACAGGAGAAGGTGTAACCACTAGATCCACACTCGAAGGACCCTAAGGGTGCACCATAAAACATCAAAATCACGACATTTGACAACAGTCAAAAGATGCATTCATATTTACACAAATAAAGCCACTACATGGCAGAGTGACACTTGTTCAGCTCAAAGGCGTTACATACGCAAAAGTGAAAGGAACTAGACTAAGCAAGCTAAAAGGTAGAAGGACCTAGGCATTAGCATCCGGAGCAGATTCGGATCCAGACTATCTAGCCTTGGCCACTCGCTGCTGCTCCAGCGAGTAGTTGTCTAGAAGATCGATGAGCTTAGGACCAAAATGCTTGCAGCAGGCGGCGAAGGAAGCAAACGCTACCTCAGTGCCATTCGTCGCCATTGGCAACCTAGATGTGAACTGCTGCAGATCTAGCTGAGCACCGGACGCCATCGCCACCGCCAACCCCATCGCAACACCGACCCCCTTCTGCGTCCGCTTGTACTTTGCTGGTGCATCATCCGTCAGAGCGTCCGCGAGGGAGTCGACGTCCTCAAGGGCAACGCCCTTCGGGTTGATCTCCGTGTAGAAGCGGTCGAGGACCTTCTTGACCTTCTCGAGCGACTCCATGGTAGAGGTGCAACGATCTTCGATCACCACAACAGAAGCATCTATCAGGAAAAGCGGCAAACCTTTCGGATGAGGAACAAGGAATCGCACCTGAAGCACGTAACACTCAATAGAAGAACAAGGTGGCTTACCGGATATTGCTTTGACAGCAGCCATAAGCTTTCTAGCCATGGCTTTCTCCGGCGACGCCGCGACGGACGCGAGCTGCTACCCACGGTCTTCAGCCTCTTTCTGCTAACACTGGAGGGCTTCTGCAACATCCTTTGCCTTCTTCTTCGCTTGGTCGAGACTCTTTTCGAGTGAGTTTAGCTTGCGGAGGGCATCGTTGTTCTCATCTATGGCATTGGGTAGAGAAATATAAACATAAGATAATACTCTATCATCACTTGCAATCGAACAAGAAGAAACCGACGCATCTCAGAGCTGTTTGAGGTTGCCCTCCAAACAAAGGTGCTGTTGGATTAGGCGATTGGCATCATGAACAAAGGGCTGCCAGAGAAGCAACACACCTGATGAATAAAAGGCTCGGGGGCTCGCCCACGCAAAAGAAGAAAAATACTTACATGGTCAGCTGGGGACTCCGAAGGTTTTTCTTGTGTCTCCAGAGCAATGATCGCACAAGCCCCTTAGCACAGGGAGCTCGAATTATCGTCGTCGGAGTTGGCCACCATCTTGGGGAACGAAGAAGTAGGCTTCGACTCCCCGAACATCTCTTGGGGCTCCTCATCGAGGGACTCATCCGAATGATTGCTACTAGCACTTACGGGGAACCAAATCAACAACAAGCTAATACTTAGCATATAAACAAAATAAAAGGACTCGATCAGAGTAACTTACGATGGTATGTCTGATAGGTTGAAGACAGGAGCCTCCTTCTTCTCCTTCTTCTTCTTCTTATTAGCCGGCGGCTGAGGGGATACAGCCCGTACAGGCATGGCTGCAATGGGGGAGGAGGTCACACCCTCATCCCCGCCATGATGCTCGAGGAAGGAGGGACCCTTCTGTGTTGGCGGCGTTGCTCCATCCAAAGTTTCGCTAGGCTCGAGAGCTTCCCCGCCATCTGGCGTAGCATCAAACTTTTTTAGGTAGGAAAGCATCATGCCCCCTACCTTATAGCCATGCGGGTTGAAGGCAAAAGGCGAAATGAGTTAAGTAATATTAAGAAACGATAGGCAGTCGACAACGCATTACATGCAACTACAAGATTCACCTGAGGGACTGTTTTCTTGGCATTGAAGGGGGGAGTCAGACACTTCCCCGGAAGATCCTCTTCGGCTTTGTGCTTCAGCAGAGGCTGAAGTGCCCTGTCAAGATCAGCCGAAGACATCTCCTCCGACAAAACCCTTGTCGGGTCGCTGGCACCAGCATACAAAAACATTGGGTGCGCCCTCACTTGGAGTGGCTGCACCCGACGCTTGAGGAAGGTGCGAATTATATCAACACTGTTGACCTCTTTGCCTCAGAACCACATCATCATAAAAATCAATTATACCTCTTTTGAGTTCGCCCTTCGCTAGGCTTGGGGACTTCTAAGGAAGGCTACTGCGCAGGGGGAGCTCGGACTCCGACTCAGCTTCCCCGCCATCTGGCGCAGCGTCGAACTTTTCAGGCAGGGGCAACATCATGCCCCCCTACCTTATAGCCCTACGGGTTGAAGACAAAAGGCGAAATGAGTTAAGTAATATGAACAAACGATATGCAGTCGACAATGCATTACATGCAACTACAAGCTTCACCTGAGGGACTGTTTTCTTGGCATTGAAGGGAGGGAATCAGAGACTTCCTCGGAAGATCCTCTTCGGATTTGTGCTTCAGCAGAGGCTGAAGTGCCCTGTCAAGATCAGCCAAAGACATCTCCTCCGACAAAACCCTTGTCGGGTCACTGGCACCAGCATATAAAAACATTGGGTGCGCCCTCGCTTGGAGTGGCCGCACCTGACGCTTGAGGAAGGTCCGAATTATATCAACACCATTGACCTCTTTACCTGGAGTCAACTGAAGGGCCTCCACCCGCTTATAGAGCTTCTCCGCCTCCTCCAACTCACCATCCAAGATGTTGTTGGAACATGAGCGTTTTCGAATGATCTTGTAGGTGGAGTCGAAGCGAGCAAGTCCGTAAATGCTGATCGTCTAGCTTGACATCGTGGATGTAGAACCATTTTCTCCGCCACTACTGGACAGACTCGCAGAGATGAAAGGAGAAGAACTGGATGGAGGGGCACATGAAAATCCCGCACCCTCCCAGTGGATAAATACCACCGGTGCCAGATTGCCTCTTCATAGAGTAGAGTCTTCGGAAGAGGCCAAAGTGAGGATCGATACCGAGCCAGCACTCTCAAAGAGTAATGAAGCAGGTGATGTGGAGAAGAGAGTTGGGCGATAGATGATGAATCAGAAGCCCATAGAGAAAAAGGAGCCCATGATGATATTTGTGGGCGGGCAACAAGAGACCGCGAATGACGAAAGCAAAGAACATAACCCGAAATCCTTCGGGTGGGCATGGAATTACCTCCTGATCAGGAATAATGGAGTCTCCCTTGTTCTTCGAGATCAAGCCGAACTCGTGCATCTTGCACAAGTTCGCCTCCCTCATCTCAGTGCGCCGCCATCCGCCGTCGGTGGTGTGGCTTGGAGCGGCAATCTTCTTAGCGGCGCCGGTGGCGCTTGAGCCCGCTGCATCGAATGAGCTCTTATTCGACTTGCCCGTCGAGGAGTGGCAAGCGTGGACGTGCGAACGAAGAAAGGATGAAGGAAACACATGGAGGATGTCCAGTGCATAGTGCAAGCAAGAGCTCTGGAAATGGCAGCAATGGTGGAAAGATGGACGCAAATGACGAAGGGGTAAAATTCTTCTATTTTTTCCCACGGTATAAAAGGACGAGGATGACGAAGCGGAGTCATCGATGTAGAAGCCCTAACACGTGCCCTTCATCCCACCGTACACGTGTCAACATTCGCCTGAACTGTCACGAACACGCCGCCCACTACGCACGAGAATTGAGGAGAAGCCTTAATTTTCTCCACGATTATGCTAGACTAGTCAAATTCAAGTTAGATGGTGGGACCCATGATCGTCATGTCGCATCGTCTCTGCTTCCACAAACGATTGAGCTCACCAATCGTCAGCAATGACGTCATCAAAGTAAAGCCAACAATGGCTCAAAGATTTTGACTGAACATAAAGTACTTACTCGAGTCTACGACTCAACCAACTACTCAGGGGCTACTCCTATAAGGAGTGCTGGCTGCGCACCTGAGAAGCTACAATGGTAAAATGACATAAAAAATCTTCGAGTCCTACGTCGATTCTGCGACTCCACTACAGACTCGAAGGCTACTCCCATAGGGATCGCTGGTCGCGCATTCGAAAACATATTGACGTGGATAACATCTGCATAAAAAAAGTCTTCGCTCGAGTCTACGACTTGAACAGACACTCGGGGGCTACTCCCATAGGGAGCGCTGGTCGCGCACCCTATGAATTATTAGAATGAGATCCTTCGAATCACTTATCACAAAAACTTTTTGGCAACTTTGGCCTAATTAACGCTAAGTGAGAAGTAGTCTCCTTGGTCATCCGAAACACCTCCACGATGATAAAACTTTGGATGATGTGTCTACGATGCACAGATAAGCCCTATAGATATCGTATGATGGCCTCATAACGCACCTGAACGCGCTCTGCTAGTAAACTCCTTTGGACGCGACAAAAGCCAAAGTCAATATTTTACCGTGGGGAACATGGAGCCAGAATACGAGACGGAGGGGAGCACCAGAGGCCACACCCCCTGGACGTGTGGCCAAGCCTGGACCGTGCCTAGGTGGGTGTGACCACCCTGGTTGCCCTCCCTGCCTCGCCTCTTCGCCTATAAGAAGCCCCCGATACCAAAACCCTATGTACCCGATTAATCTTCCACGAAACAGTCCGTAGCCACCGCCACCATTTTCCCTAGATCGGGGGGATCTGAAGCTCTTACCGGCACCCTGCTGGAGGGGAGATCATCCCGGAGGCCTTCTTGATCATCATGCCAGCCTCTGGTATGAAGTGTGAGTAGTTCCACCTTGGACTAAGGGTCCATGTAGTAGCTAGATGGTTGTTTCTCCTCCTTTGTGCTACCATGTTTAGATCTTGTGACCTCCGTTCATGATCAAGATCATCTATTTTTAATCATGCATGTTGTGTTTGCAGGGATCCGATGGATATTGAGATTACTATGTCAGATTGATTAATGGTTTTGTCTTTTGATTCTATCATGTTTGTGTTGTTTGTCATCTTGCATGCTCTCCGTTTCTAGTAGCTATCTTGGCCAAGTAGATGCTAGTGACTCCAAGAGGGAGTATTTATGCTCGATAGTGGGTTCATGCCTCTATTCAATCTAAGGGAAGTGACAAAAAGCTCTAAGGTTGTAGATGTGTTGTTGCTAATAAGGAGAAAACAACGGTCTCTTGTTCATGGAACAAGTGGATTGTTTACCTTACACACTTTGCTTAAAGTAGTTATTCGTTGCTTGCAACTTAATACTGTAGGGGGTTCGGATGATAACCTGAAGGTGGATTACTAGTCATATATGTAGTTGGATGGAGGTCTATGTATCTTGTTGTATTGCCCAATCAAATTTCATAGGATCATGAATGTCTAGTATTGCATTGTTATGCCTTGCTCAGTCCTGTCAATTGCCCTGCTGTAATTTGTTTACCCAGCATGCCATGTTTGTTTATCCTAAGGAGAACACCTCTAGTGAACTATGGACCCCGGTCCAATCTTTACCATTGATACATCTTCCGCTATTACTGTTTACTTTCTGCAAACCACCCTTACCTTCCACACCATACAGTTAATCCTTTGTTTTTAGCAAACCGGTGAGATTGACAACCTCACTGTTCGTTGGGGCAAAGTCTTGAGTTTGTGTTGTGCAGGTTTCCAAGTTGCTAGCAACACCTTTGAGTCGTTTCGTTCCTCCTACTGGTTCGATAACCTTGGTTTCTTACTGAGGTAAGACTTGCTGCTGTGCTCATCACACCTTCCTCTTGGGGACTCCCAACGAAGGTCTACATTGATCTGAGCCACCATCACTTCCTCAACTCAACAGATTTTAAGGGGGACTTTGACTACCTGTGTGCAAATGCAGGGCTCGCCGGTCTCGCCAACGCCAACCACTACACCTACGAAGGGCTCACCCATGAGTTCCTTGCCTCCTTCTACAATGAATATAGGGAGAAAGGTAATGCATGCATGATAAATTTCACCGTTAACCAACGGCCATATCAAATTACCTATCAACAATTCTACAATGCTTATTGTTTCCCTCAAGAGGGGGAACCAACTGTTACGAACTTGTATAGCACCCCAAGTGCAGAAACTTGGGAGGTTGTTTCTGTTAATGGTGGTAGGGACTTCTATTAGAAGAATATGTCCACCATTCAGAACCCAACCATCCATTATTTTGCTATGTTTCTTGCTAACACTTTGTAAGGAAGAGGATATACTGGCTCGATGGCCAATGCAGACATGGCCATGATCACCAAGGCGCTCTTCCCTAATGGGCCACAGAGTCCCACTCCTGCAGCTCTATTTCTCCAGCACCTCCGCCACCAGAGCAACGAAAAAAGGTGATACTCAAATCGGTGGAATGGTAACCCACCTAATCCAAGCCCTTGAAATTGCAATTCCTATTATGCAACTTGTTGATGGCTCCATACTTATGGATGTCAGATATGTAACTGCTTGTGGATTCCTCGGTGTTTACCGAATTAACAGGAGGCTCGGAGCCTATCAATTTGGTTATCTTAACGGTGTGCAGGATGGTCAGGTGCCACTGCCTTGCCCGCAAGCCTTCTAGCTTCAGGGTAGGGACCACTGGATCCTCACAAAGGATCAAGTTACCGAAATCATGGCGGAGCTCTATCCTGACTCCGATGAAGAGGAATAAGGAGGGTAGCAAGACGAGAAGGAGTAGAATCAGGAGCACAACCCAGCTTGGGAGGGACAGCAGTAGCAGGAGGATCAGTCTTGCGACCAATGGCCCAATCAGCCACAACAGCAACAGGGGTTCACCAATGTCCCCTATCAGGAATTTTTGCAGATCAACCATCGTGTTGGGGAGATCGACCAGACTCTGCATGGAGTTAGTGAAGATGTGAGTGCTTTAACTCACACCTTTGTTAACTTCATGACCTACTTCCCGACTACTACCAGCAGCACCACCAGCCGCCACCAAACAACGACAACAACTAAGCACGACAACAACCTAAGCTTGGCAGAGGTTTTGAAAACCTCGAAACCTGCATTCATATTTCTATTTCTTATTTTGATTTGTTTTCTTTTCCAAGAATAGCATGTTTACTTTCAGTTTTCAGTATTAAAACCCAAAACATTAGTTGTAAATTTCAATTGCAATTTGTTTTCTTTGTTTTTCTCGGAGATTGCTCAATTTCAGGTGACTTGGCAATAGGGAAATATAGAGAGGATTTGACTCAAGTACGAGAACGAAGCAAGCAAGAGGAGGTATCACATTCCTTTTGTCGCCCCTCTTGCAATTTTAAATTGAACCTACAATTATTTACTCGCTTCCACTTGAGTCACTCCCCACCTAGCTCGTTATCCTATAAAATATATTCCCTTGCCAGTGTCCACTTTTAGCTTTGAAACATTGAGCAATGGACTTGGTTAAAATATTTCCAATAATTTTACAACAAGAAAAAGCATCCAAGAGATGACTTGAGTCCATGTTTAGCCCAAAATATTTGATTTTAGAAACTACTCAACCCCATTGAGCTTAATATAAATAGACTCGATAGAATCCTTGAATGAAATTTTCTGATAAAATGGATACTTCAAAGTAGTAGAGATTATGCCACTGCTTTTTCTAATAATTACAGTAGGATATTTCTTTATGCGTGTCACTACAAATATTGTCGTACTCCATGGGGAATAATGCGGCTCAGATCATGGTAGAGCTTCATTGGGGAACCCCAAGAGGAAGGTATGATGAACACAGCAGCCAGTCTTCCCTTAGAAAGAAACCAAGGTTATCGAACTAGTAGGAGGAAGGAAACGACTCAAGTGTTGCTAGAAACTCGGAAACCTGCACAACACAAACTCAAGACTTTTCCCCAACGAACAGTGAGGTTGTCAATCTCACCGGTTTGCTGAAAACAAAGGATTAAACGTGTGGTGTGGAAGGTAATGGTGGCTTGCAGAAAGTAAACAGTAACAGTGGAAGATGTATCAATGGTAAAGATTGGACCGGGGTCCATAGTTCACTAGAGGTGTTCTCCGTAAGATAAACAACATAACATGCTGGGTAAACAAATTACAGCGGGGCAATTGACATGACAGAGAAAGGCATAACAATGCAATACTAGACATTCATGATCCTATGAGATTTGATTGGGAATTACAACAATATACATAGACCGCCATCCAACTACATCTATGACTAGTAATCCACCTTCAGGTTATCATCCGAACCCCCTCCAGTATTAAGTTGCAAGCAACGGATAACTGCTTTAAGCAAGGTGTGTAAAGTAAACAATACAATTGTTCCATGAACAAAAGATCGTTGTTTTCTCCCTAGTAGCAACAACACATCTACAACCTTAGAGATTTTTGTCACTTCCCCATATTAAATAGAGGCATGAACCCACTATCAAGCATAAATACCCCCTCTTGGAGTCCCTAGCATCTACTTGGCCAAGATAGTTACTAGAAACGGAGAGCATGCCAGATCTCAAAGAACACAGACATGATAGAATCAATAAGATAAAACCATTAATCAATCTAACATAGTAATCTCAGTATCCATCAGATCCCAGCAAACACAACATGCATGATTACAAATAGATGATCTTGATCATGAACGGAGCTCACAAGATCTAAACATGGTAGCACAAAGGAGGAGAAACAACCATCTAGCTACTGTATGGACCCATAGTCCATGATGGAACTACTCACGCATCATACCAGAGGCTGGCATGGTGATGAAGAAGTCCTCCAGGATGATCTCTCCCCTCTGGCAGGGTGCCGGGAAGAGCTTCAGATCCCCCCGATCTAGGGACGATGGTGGTGGCGGCTACAGACTGTTTCATGGAGATTTGATTGGGTACTTAGTGTTTAGGTATCGGGGGCTTCTTATAGGTTAAGGGGGAGACCGAGGGGGTGCTCGAGGTGGCCGACCCCCCCCCCCCAGGAGCGGGCCAGGCCTGGCCGCACGGCCAGGGGTGTGGGCCCCTCGAGTCCCTCCTCCGCCTCGTCTTCTGGCTCTGTGTTCTCCTCGGTGAAATATTTACTTTGGCTTTTGTCCCGTCCAATTTCGAGAATATTCATTTTCTGACTTTTCTAGAACCAAAAACAACAGAAAACAGGCAACTGGCACTGTGGCATCTTGTTAATAGGTTAGTCCCAGAAAACATATAAAAATACCTCAAAGTGTAGACAAAGCAAAGAAAAGTTGATAATAAACAAGAATGGAACATCAAAAATTATAGATACATTTACGACGTATCAAGCATCCCCAAGCTTAACTCCTGCTCGTCCTCGAGTAGGTAAGTGATAAAAGAATAATTTTTGAGGTGACATGCACCACCACAATCAAGATCAAACCATGTGCAAGCATTGAAAGCTGGGATCAAAGTACTCTAAACATGAGCATGAAAGATGAAGTTCTAACAATAAGACAAAGCAACTATGCTGCAACATGAAAGGATACAAACAAAGATCATGAATAACAATGCATTGAGAGACATTTGTTTGTTTCACATATAGAAAACATATCATAGTGGCATTCATCTTGTCCCTCATGGAGTAGCAATAAATGCATAGGACACCTTAAAAGTTCATAAGGGTGACTAGATACAAATAGTTCAAGGACAAGCAATATCAACATTTTGAATCAATCAATAAGTTTTGGGACAATGCACATAGAACTAAGAATGGCACCTATTCTCTCTTAATTGGTGCATAAGGATAGAAGGTGGAGACTCAATATAAAAGTGGAAGAAAGGCCTTTCATAAGGGAAGCAGGAATTTCAAGTCTCATAAAGAGCTTCCAAAAATTATGGTACTTGCTAGCTTTCAGCTCTCATTGCCCCTATCATAAGCATCTTGAAGTGATTAAGGTTAAAGTGAACAAAATATGTAGTATATCCTTGACAAAGTATAAGTTGGCAATCTCATGTCCCTTGAGTATGAGGGCCGCTCCTCATGCTACTCAACTTTAGTCACCGGTAAGTTCTTGTCATAGTAAGTACATCTATATCATAGAGAACTGCCAACAGGGTACCCCTTGCCCAATGATACAGGAGCTATCCCAAATCAAAATGACAAGGCAAGCAGACAATGAGCATCTCAGCAATCTTCTTATTTACCATGGGAAAATGGTGTTTTTCTCTCTTTCCTCTTTTCTCATCTTTTTTTCTTTTTCTCAATCTCTTTTTTCTATCTCTCTTTTTTATAAGAAGAATGCTTCATAGATTGCTCACTATGGTGATGCTGCAAGTTTCCACCATGATTAGTCATGGCTTAGGCTAGAGGCACAGGCGTTTCTCTAACACACATACATAAGTCCATGGACTTACAAGCTCCCCTTTTATTTCACACCGACGACATCCACAAACAAAAGATCATGATATCAACTGGGTACAATGTACAAGTGCAATGTTGAAAGCGTTCCCCGTGACAGCATGGTTCTGTTAATTCCAACGTATAAGTGCAACCATATACAACATAGATGACACAATGGTTCAAGTTTATTAGGGGCAAGAAAAATAAAGTGTGCCATCAAGTTTGTGAGAGCTTTAATCACAAACTTTCACATAACAAGTTTAATTTGGAAGATAGATAAAACAAGAATATACTTGGAATGGTGTAACACACCATGCATAGTAATTTATGATGGACTCTTTGGAATAACTTGGTTTCTTGGGAGTTGGATGGATGAGTAGAGCTTACTCAATACAAGGGGAGGCTAGCAAAAGGCTGGGAGCAACCAACTAAGAGAGCAATAATGGCCATAATCATGCAAAGCGACAAAACATTATCAATCAAAGCATAAAGTGGTACCACAAGTCAAAAACTAAATGATCATAGAGGCTAAGGTGACTGGTTCATAGTCATAACATGGTGTGAGCATGTGCTAAGTCAACCCAAACAAAGCATCAAAGGAGAATAACATAATATTATGCTTTTGTATGCTAAAACAACGCATGATTCTTTCAAGGCACATTAAGCAATCCTAATTGTTTGGAACAAGTCATGCTACAGAAATAATCTCTAAGCATAAGGTCAAAACAACATCTAGCATGACATGATAAAGTATAAGTCACAGTCAAAGCAAGCACCTTCTTGTATTACTAAAGCAAGAACTTCCTACTCCTTTCCAACACCAATCAGCTTATTTGAAACAACACGGTGAAAACGGGGGTCCAACTACTTTATTCAAGAAAACTAAGTAAACAAAAACCAAAACCAAAAATAAAAACTAAGACGCTCCAAGAACAACACAACTATGCATGAAACAATAAAACGAAGTGTCTAGAAAGACCTGAGAATTTTTATTGATGAAGAAGGGGATGCCTTGGGCATCCCCAAGCTTTGACGCTTGTAACTCTTGAATATTTCTTGGGATGACATGGGGTGGCATCCCCAAGCTTGATCTTTTGTCCATTATTCATCTCATTACATCATTCTTCCCCTGCACCTGCAAATTTTCCTTCATACAAAACTTCACACAATCTTCATTAGCAACATTAGTGCATTCGAAAGATAATAGACCATTCGGATTTAGTTTTAAAACAGCAAAACTTTCACTAAAAACACAAGATACTGTATCAATTACCTCAAAAAGCTCAATTTCCCAAAGAGAACCCAAAAAGGAATCAATAAGAAGCAAATGCAAATAATGCCAGAAATATGTCAAAACATACCAGGAGATAGAAAGCGATTTTTTCGAAGACCTTCTGTTGCTCAAATCAAAAGGTGCTGAACTAACTAAAGTTAGAAAACAACCTAGGGGTTTTATTCAGAAAATTACAGCTCAATCCGACTTACAGATATTTTTCAAGAATTTTAATAGTGGAGAACAAAAATCTGTTTCGGGACAGCAACTCCCCAAATCTTACTTCCCTCTCATTAGAGGTTATTTTTGGCACAAAAATCAAACAAAAAGGATAAGGATAGGTTATTATAGAAGTAATAACTTCCAAGACTCAAGAAAACTATTGGTTTATCTCCCAAGAAGTACTTTTCTTTAACGCCTTTAAGTTAGGCACAAGAAGCAAGAATCAAGTATTTTCAAATAAAGAAGCATTGACATCAACTTTCTTGCTCCTTCCTTTCTTACCTTTATTCTTATCTTTAGGGAATGTATGATTGCTTATTGGAGAAGCAAAATGCATAATGCCTTTTTCCACATCTATTATTGCTCCAAGGTGTTTCAGTAGGGATCTTCCAAGTGTAATTTGTCCTTTTCCTACACATTCAATAACAAGATAATCAGTAGACACCACTTTCCCTGAGATCTTTGTAAATACTCCTTTAGCTATTCCAATGGGTAATATAGTTGCATTATTGGTAATAGATATTTCTTCTCCTCCTTCAGAAATTCCCCAAAGATTCAAAGACTCATAGATATCTTTATGCATAAGACAAAATTCAGACATGATATCACAACGAGCATCAAAAGTTTCATTGTTTATAGCAAATTTTATTGTAGGAAACCATTTTGAAGGATCAAAATTTATTGGAACATAATCATGGTGCTATCTAAGCATGTTATATCAATCTTTCAAAGCAACCGTACTAGTCTCAAGAGTGTCCAACCTATCATAGACGTTTATAAAGGAAGAATCAGACTTGCTAGGCATATTATAAATTGTAATCAACTTCTTTATGGCATCCAAAGCTTCATTCTCATTACATTGAAAAATATCTCTCCTTGCTATAGCATCCAAAGCATATCTATAACAAAGAGCAAGAACATGGTAGAAACTACTAATAACTAGGCCTAGAGTCATCTTAGGCTCAGTTTTTCCCTGTAAATCAGAAATTCTAGACCAATCTTCTTTGAAACTCTCTTCACTTCCTTGTTTGAAAGTAAAGATCCTTTCCATAGGTGACACAGTGATTGGAACCACACCAGACATGGTAGCAACTAAAGTAGGAACTAATTTTTTTGTGTTTTATAAGAAAAGACAAAGCAAACCAAACTAAATTTTTTTAGTTTTTGATAAAAAGAAGCAAACAAAACAAAAGAAAAAAACTAAGAAAAACAAAAACAAAGTAAAGAGAAAGGTTGTGAAGGACTCCCCTTGTGAAGCCGTCCTTAGCCTCCCCGGCAACGGCGCCAGAAAACTCGTTGATGCGGCTCAGATCACTGTAGAGCTTCATTGGGAAACCCCAAGAGGAAGGTATGATGAACATAGCAGCCAGTCTTCCCTTAGAAAGAAACCAAGGTTATCAAACTAGTAGGAGGAAGGAAACGACTCAAAGGTGTTGCTAGCAACTTGGAAACCTACACAACACAAACTCAAGACTTTTCCCCAACGAACAGTGAGGTTGTCAATCTCACCGGTTTGCTAAAAACAAAGGATTAAATGCATGATGTGGAAGGTAATGGTGGCTTGCAGAAAGTAAATAGTAATAGTGGAAGATGTATCAATGGTAAAGATTGGACCGGTGTCCATAGTTCACTAGAGGTGTTCTCCTTAAGATAAACAACATAACATGCTGGGTAAACAAATTACAACGGGGCAATTGACAGGACAGAGCAAGGCATAACAATGCAATACTAGACATTCATGATCCTATGAGATTTTATTGGGCATTACAACGATATACATAGACCGCCATCCAATTGCATCTATGACTAGTAATCCACCTTCAGGTTATCATCCGAACCCCCTCCAGTATTAAGTTACAAGCAACAGATAACTACTTTAGAAAGGTGTGTAAAGTAAACAATACAATTGTTCCATGAACAAAAGATCATTGTTTTCTCCATAGTAGCAATAGCACATCTACAACATTAGATATTTCTGTCACTTCCCCAGATTAAATAGATGAATGAACCCACTATCGAGCATAAATACCCCCTCTTGGAGACACTAACATCTACTTGGCCAAGATAGTTACTAGAAATGGAGAGCATGCAAGATCTCAAAAAACACAGACATGATAGAATTAATAAGATAAAACCATTAATCAATCTGACATAGTAATCTCAATATCCATCGGATCCCCGCAAACACAACATGCATGATTACAAATAGATGATCTTGATCATGAACGGAACTCACAAGATCTAAACACGGTAGCAAAAAGGAGGAGAAACAACCATCTAGCAACTGTATGGACCCATAGTACAAGGTGGAACTACTCACTCATCATACCGGAGGCTGGCATGGTGATGAAGAAGGCCTCCGAGATGATCTCTCCCCTTCAGCAGGGTGTCGGGAAGAGCTTCAGATCCTCCCCCCCCCCCCCCCGATCTAGGGACAATGGTGGCGGCGGCTATGAACTGTTTCGTGGAGATCTGATCGGGTACTCAGGGTTTAGGTATCAGGGGCTTCTTATAGGCGAAGGGGGAGCCGAGGCGCCCCCAGTCCTGGGCCAGTCCTAGCCGCACGGCTAGGGGGTGTGGGCCCCTCGAGGCCCTCCTCCATCTCATCTTCTGGCTATGTGTTCTCCTCAATGAAGTATTGACTTTGGCTTTTGTCCCGTCCAATTCCAAGAATATTCATTTTATGACTTTTCTGGAACAAAAAACAACAGAAAACAGGCAACTGGCACTGTGGCATCTTGTTAATAGGTTAGTCCCAGAAAACATATAAAAATACCTCAAAGTGTAGACAAAGCAAAGCAAAGTGGATACTAAACAAGCATGGAACATCAAAAATTATAAACACTTTTACGACGTATCAGGGAACTATTAACTCCGCTGGCCAACGAACGATCTAAATGTGAGAAACCACTTGATTTCGGCTATTGAGTTATTTAAACGTCTGTAGCTGCAATGCTATGATGTGTAAATTTTTTAGTCTCCTCGTGGTTTTATGTTCCAAGTAAAGTTGTAGTACTCCTCTGACCCACTATTTCTCAACAGCTATCTATTACCATGGTCACGAGTGCGCAACACAGCCCCAATTAACATGTTAAAAATAGTGGCATGATTTCTCTATGAAAGAGTTGAAGTTTTTGAAAAACAAGGAAAGAAAAAAGGTGCTTTGAGAGTCTTGAAATTTTGACGTGGGAGTAGTTGAATTGTTCTTAAATTAAATGTTCTTGGTGCAAATTTGAGTACTCTTAATTGATTAAAGGAACAAGAGCAAAAGGTTTTCATCTCTCAACAAGAGAGAAGCCAAAAAGATTTGTTTCACTTTCCTAGCTAAACTTTCGACACTCGCTCATGCATATGATTTATTTGCTAGCAAGATATACGTGGTTAGGAAGTAAACTCGGTGAAATCTTGTGAATATTTGTATGATCATGTTTAAGATTGCAAGAAATGTGAAGAAAAGAATCTAACACCAATTCAAGCTTGTAAGTTCTTTTATTTCAGTTTCGAATCTCCGCTATCCTTTCTTATTTCCTTGTCACTCGAGGGCGAGAAACATCTAAGCTTGGGGGAGTTGATAGCTATGAGATTATACACATTTTTTATGGTTTCTATCAATGGTTTTCGTTTGGATTTGATAGTTTTCTAGCTTTACCTAACGCTAATACTTCGGTAGCGAAGAAAATTTGGTTTTTAATGTGTGTTTCAGATTCTGCACATCAACATAGGGATTTAACAGCAAAAACAAAATATTCAGACGAAAACAAGCAAGTTCCTTTTTGTAAGAAATCGAGGAGAGGACACATAAACTTTAACGAGCAACTATACGGGCCGCCAACGTATCGTCCTCGCTGTATAGTTGCCATCTCCTTCGTCTTATTAAAAGGTACAATTTCGTGAAGAGGCCAAGGTCGAAAACAGAACACACGAGCTGCCATACAATCCAGAAGGGATAAAGAAGGGATTCGAAGAAGAAGGGGAAGATGTTCTTCATCTCGCTCCGCGGTCTTTGATCTCCTAGCCACCACACCTCCATAGCCATCACTTGTACTTGAGAGAGAGATCTCCACCTTGCAAGATTAGTGTTTGAGATTGTTCTTCCCATCTTGAATTGTGTTGGATTTATTTCTATTTCTTATTATGGATCTCCATGGTAATATCAAGAAGAACTCCCTTTATTTTATTATATTGATGATGCTTTCTTCTCTCATGTGTGAGTAAGTTCCCTTGGGCGTGTGAGATGGGGATTGGTGAGATGTGATGTGCCTATATATTTTCCATCAAGTTTGTGGTTGATTTTAATCACTATATTATGTGCGCTTGACTATCTGTGGGATGTTTAATGTCTGTTGTCCAATTAAGGGCCCAGACAACATGATGTTTTGTTCTACATAGATAGAATCTTGTTTGCTAGCATACCGGTGACCCCCGAGTGACACGGGGATATCAATGCTAGTTTGACTTGAGGATAACGAGGAGTAAGAAAGCTTATTGCATTAGTCCGATCCAAGGAGCTTAATTGCTAAGCAACCTGAAGGATCTTAATCGTCTAGTGACTGACCATGGTTGTGGTAAACAGGCTAGTAGGATTATTAAAGTTGGGATGAAATCTACCAACAGCAGTTCCAGCTAATTATTGGGTGCTCGTCTACACACATACTTATAATATTATAATTATTACACTTATCACTCATTCACTTGGCACATTCACTATCACCATGAGCTGAAACTCCCCGCGCCTACTTTGTCATCTGCGGAGAACAACAAACAAATCCTTCTTTACTTTTATGCTTTTTATTTCTAAAGTTTACATTTTAGTTTTATTTAAGTACTTCCGTTTAAATCCAAACTCTATTCTCATTATCAACACTTGCATTAAATTCACTCGAAGACATGTGACAACTTCGGGTACGACAGAGACTTCACCAATAAATAGTTACCTTTGGGCTCCCTGTGGAATTGATATCTAAACTTCAAAACTAGCTACAAGCGCTCTATGCACTTGCAGTCATCACATATCCATACTATATGAACTCGTATTCGAGTTACAACAACTCACTTCCTCAATTCTATCCAAGTTGTCCTATCCTACTCCACACCAAGCCACACCTTCATTCTGATTTGTATTTCATTTGGTATTTATTTCCTTGGTATTTATTTGGTTGTCATTACTATCGTTATACGAATAGGGAGCGGCGAGTTTGGACGTTTACAAATAAACTTATTGAAGAAGAAGGATTCATCAACGAAGGCATGCCCCTTACCATGTCTTATCCCAATTTTATAAAGTGCATTCTATTTTATTGTTTTACAAATATATGCTATTTTGTCACACACATATCTTTATCTACATGTCGCCATACAATACCCTGAGTATATACTATATAGTAGTCTTATTAGAGTAGAATTTCTTATCCATGCTTAATAATAAGTAGGATCCTTGATCTTCCCTCTTTGGAGGAATTGGGTGACCCTAGGGTCACATACACCCCTTTTGAAACTTGTTGAGCTCGCCGAGCAAGATGTTGTTTCTTCCTCTACTCTATTCTACTCTGGGTGAAACTTACCGTCTAAACACTGGCATGGGCGATAGCTGGATCAAAGGAAGGAGCGATTATCTGCCCTTCACTAGTTGGAGGGGGAAATCTGTCGCCTGTGTCGCATGAGATCCTAATAAGTCTCGGATTTGAAGATTGTGACCAACTGTACAACCACATGCTATAATGGGCACTGTCTTGGTCAAGTAAGTTAGTAAGTCTTATGTGTTGATGTCGCCGTACCGCTGATGAGGTGTATGCCTACGGGAGAGCCTTCGGCACAGATGGGGGACCGGTTTGGGGACATACTCTCAGTTCCGTGCGCCATACCCGGTGGGCATGTCACATCTTTGGCGGATCTAACTAAAAGACCTTATCACAATCCATATGCCGGTACACCAATTGGTGTGTATTAAACCGGCGACGACTGGTGGGCGTCAAGACGGGATTGTGTTATGTGGGAAAAGTGTACAACCTTTGCAGAGTTTAAACTATTCGAATATCCATGTCCACGGTCATGGACGGCACATGAATCTTTCTTGACATACGGGAACTTCTCTTGCTACTTCCCTCTTTGCCCCTATCCTTATCCTGGAACCTCTTTGAGTTTTCGTGGATAATCACACTATTGAGAAATACCACATTGATGATAAATATTTTTTTGTCTAAAACCGCTTTCATCAAAACTATTACCATATTGCAAATAAAATTGGCTTTATGCAAAATAACCATACAACCTTCTTTGAAGCCACATGTAGATATTATAGGTTTTGCATAAGGGGTATGTTGAGTACGTCATGTACTCATGACAATACTTTTGTTGCTACTTCAGAGTACTATGGAGAAGGAGATGACTATGACTACTATGATAACGCGGATGAGTGAGGCCTCGTGTACTACATCGACTGCCTATGGCTGAGATGGAGTCTCTACGCGTTTTATATTTCCGCTGTCTTTTTCTGGATGTAATAAATGTCACTATATATTACATTATAATGTTATCCAAACTTTATAATAAATTACTTTTGAACGTTATGCAATGACATCATTTCTCTGTGTTGTCAACCTTTGATCTTGGGATTAACAAAGATACACAGGAGGGTCTGGAAGTTAAGTTTTAGTCCTCACACCTCTTTATAGGTGAGCCCAAACAACTAATCAGGTACTCTGTTGTTTTCAGGTCTGATTCTATCCTTTCCTTACTGCATGGACTATGTATGCTACAAACAATTTATTCTAGCATCTTATTCTAATGCTCGGTGCAGCTGCCTGCCTTGCATTCCTAATTTTAGTCCTCTTATTATGAACGTTCTGAACGAAAGCAGCTATACATTGGTTCACGAGGTGATATTAATTTTGTTTCCATGATTGCAACTTCGTTTGGTATGGCCTTCTAATTAAATGTTTCATGCTTATAATGGTTACCCTGTTTTGTTTCGGGAGCATACATGCATATCACAAATAATGTGCTTTCCTTGACAACATGTTCATTGTCCTCTCTTTGAGAATAAAGTCATGCACTGTATTCATATAAGGAATCGTTAGGCCTATACTAAGAAACATAAATTATAGCCTTTTATGGTAAAAGCGAGCTTAAGTTTACATCCGCAAACCCTAATAAAAATTCTTTACTTGTCTGTTGTGATCATTCTTCCCATTGTAGGATAGTCAAGTCCCCTACAAAATGTTGATTGATCTTATGCTAAAAACCTGGTCTTCCTAAGGCGAGTTGTTAGCATAAAACTACCAATTTTGTGGTAAAATTCTAAAAATCTACCACTTTATGTTTTCATAGCAAAAATCTACCATATTTTGAGTCAATTTTCTCAAATCGCACTAAACTCGTCCTGATCGCGAATTGAGACGGGAACTAACGTTGCGATGGGAGACGAGAACCTTTAACCGTTAACAGCAGATGTGGTTAAATTTCGAAAAACTACCACTTTTCTGCTCAATATTCGGAAAACAACTACTTTTTAAAAAATATTCTGTTTATTTGTGAACGTCCTTAACTTTTGAATACAAATTAAAATGAAAAAACTATCAATATAAAAAGTTCTTACAAATGCTTGAATATTTCGAATACAAATTTAGTTCACTATTTTGGGTAATTAAAATATGCAAACAATTAAAATTGCTTCTATTACTAATGGAAACTTTAGAAATTCATAATTTTAATTATATAACTCCAAATAATATAAATAATATTTCTAAATTTATTATAAATATTATTATTTATATTATAAATAGGAGTTCCTTTTCTAAAAGAACAAACGTTCTACAGCTAGGACAACAGGCCAAACAATCGACCCAACCCCTCAAGGTGTTATCTGAAAAGGTTCCCCAGTGACGCTCAGAGCCGATAGATATGGAAGCAGCTGCGGAGTTAGCGGCCGCTATGAATCCGAGTGTTGCTGAATTGTTAGGTTTCCAGGACGACAAGTTATCCAATGCTGTTATAATCGCTAGATATGTCCCAGAGATGGATTTGATCAGCAAAGAGAAGTTGCAAGAACTTTCAACACAAATGTGGAATCTCCATGCATGGTACCTGAAGGTCGTAAAGATGGACAGAACAATGATCATAGCAAAAGTCTCATAGGAGTACTACTTCTGACCCGAGCAGATCCATGTTAAGTTTTCAGAACTCTTCCAGTTATACAATTTCTACGACCTTGATAAATCTATCATGAGTTGCTATTGTTTGTAAGTTGTTGAATTCAGTTCTTCAAGTTGTTCAGTTTATTTCACGTAATTATCCTCATTATATTCTTTTGTACTCTATTATGCAGAATGAAGATGTTAGAATATAAAAGAAAAAATGTCTTTGGTGTTGGGTTCATTGACCCAGATAAAGTACATATAAAGACACTGAGAGAAAAACCCAAGGAGACGGTGAACAGCCTTCTAAGATTTTCAAGGCATTTCTATGACCACATACTATTTCCTCAAAACTTCAAGTGAGGGTCTTACTCTATTGTATACACTCACTTTTTGCTTACTCAATGTTAAGTGCAATTGATGAATTACTGACGTATTATATATATATATGAAAAATAACTGGTGCACCTTGGTGCCTAGACACCAAGTGTGATACGTATAAATTTCCTTTAAACTACATATACCTAGGTATCATAGGTATCATATTCATAGGTATCACATATCTAACATATGCATACCTAATTTATATATATCTAAGTTATTGCATACCTAATATATATGTACTCTGCATACGTAAATATATATGTAACTTGGGTACGTACTTTTTAGGTATGTGATAACTTAGGTATATGTAATTAGGATACATATAACTTAGGAATATACATTTTAGGTATGTGAAATTTATGTACGTACACCATCAGGTATGTAAGAATTTGAATGAAATACAGATATGATGCCCGGATACCATGGTGTTCTATATGATCTTCCTATATATATAAACGTGTGTAGGTTTTAATGGATTCTGTTAGACATTCAACTTTGTAAGGGAGTAGTTGAAGTCTTCGACTCATTAAAGAAAGACATGAAAGTGTTCTGCAGCTTGCAGGACATGCTCCAGAGGTAATTTTAATCATCCGCGCTATATTGGTCTCTATTCGTTGATTTCTTACATATCAGGTAATAATGAATAATTTATTCATTTTCTTTGATGGGCAGGGTTTGGAAGATTTTTAAGACTGCAACATTTGGTTCTTTTAATAAGAAGTTGACGTTTACTCCGGTCTCGGTAACTAGTACGTGACATGTCCGCGCATCTCTTTACTTCTACTTTCAATACAATTATGATGCTAGATTATTATTTTGATTGAACTCTATCCTCGTAAAGTGCGCGAGACAGCCACAGGGGGACGAATCTATGTGGATTCTATGTTTGCGAGTTCATTCGCACGTTTACCTACGAGCGCAAATATTTTAGCATCGACGTAAGCCATACATTTATAATTTTATTTTATTACCATTACTTTTTGTTATCATAATTGATATTGATCTCCTTTTCTTATATAGTTCGAGACCATGAAGGAAAAGCTCCTACCACAGCAACGCCTACTAGGAATTGTAAAGGAGATGGCGGGATTTTTGCTGAAAGAGTTGATAGACGACGTCGGAGAATTTATTGTAAATAGGCGCTTCTGATGATCCCCAACCGTGTAATCGAATAGACGGATTCTAGTCCCGGTAATTGTGATCTCCGTGTAACTATCAAAATAATATATATTTGTATGCTCAATGTCGTAAGACAAATTATCTTATATATGCACGAGCATGTACAATATGTGGTAGCGTAGAAATATTTAAAACTATTTTGAAATGAAAAAAGAATACAAAATAAATATAATACAAAATAAATTATCTGTCGCGGCAGAGAAAGCGTCCAAAATGCTGCCGCAGCAGAGAACCAAAGAAGAAAATAAATAAAAAAGAATACAGAATAAATTCTCTACCGCGGCAGAGAAAGTGCACAAAATACTGCCGTGGTGCGTAACACCAACCGGGACTAATGGATGTGCATCTCGCGCGCGTCGTTTGCGACCACGTGGAGGACTATTTGTCCCGGCTGGAGAGAGGTCAAGACTAATGTCTAGGTCTCTAGTCCTGCTTGGCTAGTCTCGATTAGCCCTTACGGCTCGAGACTAAAGGCCCTTCCTCCACTAATGACAGCCATCAACATTCTTCAATGGATACCATATGGCCTCCATCAGGATTGAGTTCAGATGAAAATTGAGTCGTCGTTCAGCTGTGTAACTCGCCAATGCACGTTATTTCCGTGTTGTATTTCCTACGTAGACACTGTTCTGCATGCTGTTCTAGAAGCACGCTTTGTGTAAGTAGATCCTCAGGCTGGTATCTGGGAAGAGGCCGACCATCTCTTAATTAGATCTTATGCATGTGGGTTGAACTTTATGTACCCCTATGCATGGCATGATTGGCCAAAATTCCCTGGTTCTGCAGATGTGCTTTCCATGTGTTTTGGCTCACTGGTGTTGGTATTTCAAATTGATATGTTACCATATGATAAAAACTAAAAAACTTATTATTATTTTTGCTCGTAACTAAATTGGAATAAATTTAATGGGGTCGTGTGCTAGGGCGCACCCCTAAATCTAGTCCAGTATCATCCATGCACGTGCATGGACGGCGCTTGCGCGCCCAGGAGAATTTGCACCACGAGGGTATGGACGCCCTCTTCATCAAGGCGTCTCCCCTCCCATGTGAACTTTTTCTCCCATGCAGTGTTGAATCGATTGGTTCAATCTTGCTAGGTTTTCTGCACAGTCGTCGCCTGGGTCATCTCGAGTCCTTTCACCACCTCCTGCAATTGTGAGCACAAGCAGTATCTGATCCCTCCACACGTCTGAGACTGGAAGGCAAGGTATCAAACAGCTCGTTCCCCTTACCGCATGAGATCATCCATCGTACCCATATGACAAGGTTTCCACCTCCTTCCACATCTTCTTGCCCTGTAGGTGGCTGTCCTGTGAGTAGCTCCAGCATGACGATGGAGAAGGTGTACACCATAGGCTTTCGTGCTGGACATTATCATGCCGTAATCTGGGGATGTTGTATCCAAATGTATCAGCGATGTCAGTGGTAGCATGGGTCTCAGATGCGCTGACTATCCTTGTGAGGCCAAAGTCAGCTCAAAATTCTTATCCAACAGAAATTTCATGTCCAGGTTGGATGATATAGGGCACAAATCCTTCATGGAGGAAATCAAGCCCACATGCAGAACCGAGGTAGATCTTGAGACGGTTTGGCTATCCAAGTACTCCAACTGCATCTGCTTGGTTCCTCAGCTACTACTATCTCAGGGCTCCCATTCTCCATGTACTCGTAGATCAGGAACCGTTTGTCGCCACAAACACAGTAGCCAGGTAGGGGAACAAGGTTTGGATGATTTACCTTTCCAATGGTTTCCATCTCAGCTAGGAATTCATGATCAACCTCGGAACTGATGGCCACCATGAAGCCAACTCTCCTGGCTTTTTTTGCGAAAACTAGTACAAACGCAGACGCTCACAAATACGCACTTACCCTATGAACGCACACACGCATCTACCCCTATGAGCACTTCTGAAAGACTCAGTCTTGAGACTAATTCGACGGGTCTTGAACTTCACGAATTCACCACAAATGCCTCGCTATCGACGGAAACATCGCCTCCCACTGAAGAATATTCCGCCTTTTATAAGACACCAAAGTGTCAAACCTAATATTTAAACACTGGTGGGTTGGGGGTGCCATTGCCCTCCTAACCATCCAACCACAAGATGATTCTCAACTCTCCTTCCTTTAGGGAGTGCTGCTCTGTACACAGTGCCGAAGCCACCATCGCCTATCATGTTCTCTTTACTGAAATTCTTTTGTTTGTGGCTTTCCTCTGTCGTGACCCTCAACACAAATGTTGCGAGATTGATACTTAGAGGTTCCCCTGGCTTCCTTCCTAGGAGTTCATCGCATGAGGTTAGCACAATGGTAGAAAAAAAGCAATGATCTGCTCCTCAATGGATTCTTCCTAGGAGTTCATCGCATGAGGTTGATAGCAAGTGAAAGGGTACAAATGACCGCTAATATTCGAGCTCTATGAGATGGACGAGCCACCTTATGATCAATCCTATCCAGCTGCACAATCTGCTGACATGTACATGTTGATGTGGTTACCAGAGAAAATAATAAATGTGAGGCCATATAAACCGCAGATACCATAGGGGATGGAAGCATAGAAATCATTGCTTGAGAAGTCAAGATAGTTCAAATATGAGATCAGAGAGTGCTGGTGGTAAGCTTGCAGGGAGGCTATTGTTGTGGATATCAAGAGAATATAGTCATGTGCAGTTCAAGATAGTCTCATTTAGGGTCCCTAAGAAATGGTTACGGCTTGAATTAAAGATTATCAGTGAGCTCGAGGATTCTCTATCCATGGGACAACCGAATAGAATTTTTCCACATCTAGATGGTTTTGGTATTTCTTGCACTACAAAGACGGGTAGATTTCCGGTAAGTACATTATCGGACAAGTCTATCATTGAAATTTTGGGAAAAATTTGGCTCATCTCAGCAGAAATGGTGCCATCTAGGTGGTCATTTGATAGCATAAGGCCTTGGAGTTTTTACCAATGGTGCAGACCAAGGAAGCATCGTCCTGACTAATCCATTGGAAGATAGATTAATGGTTGTAAGATTTGTCAACTAATCAAGCTCTGAAGGAATGCTGCCATTCAGTAAATTTCCTTGCAAATTTAGCTCCATCGGCATAGAACACTTTTCATTGTTGTCAGAATCTGACTAGTCAAGCGGTTGTATGACAAATCAAGAAGGCCTTTATGTTGAACAAACTCTGAGTCAAGGTGAATCTCATTCTCAAACCCGACACAAATCTCGGCAGGAATAGCACCAGAGAACAAGCTATTGAGCACATTCAAGTTAGATATGGCCCTCAGGATGTGCCTAGACATATTATTAGGGCTTAGGTACAATGTGGCAAGGTTTCGGCAGTTGAAGAGCTCTATTGGTATGTTCCCAAATAACCCATTGCCATGCAGCAATAGAATTGTCAGATTCCAAAGAGATTCGACAGACCAGGGGGATGGGTCCTTTAAAATACTAGTTATTATCTATCTGCAACCTCCCCAAGCTGGAGAGCCAACCAATTATTGCCAAGATGTACCTGCAAAAGAGTCAACAGCGACTCAGACAGCATTCCCGCAAAATTGTTTAGGGACAATTCCAAAGTAATTAAGGTAGCTCAGCCAGCAACCCTGGTATCTCCACATTTTTTTTGGAAAGGAGCATATATTAATATCGCGATGATATTAATTACACCCAGCCTCTGCAACAATGCATTATCCTATTGGCATTATAGATGCACAAATCCAAAAAAGAAGAAGAATTAAAAAAAATAAAAGTCCCGCTATAGCGATAAGATCCTTAGTAGCAGTGACACTAACCCCACCAGAACAACAACATAAGTCTAACATCTCCAATAGCGACGCCTTCAAGAAGTAAACAGAGCACAAGTGATGACCCACAAGTATAGGGGGTGTATCGCAGTAGCCAAATACACAATGCATTCCCCTAGGCCCATAAATGGTGAAGTATCATGTAGTCGACGTTCACATGACACCACTAGAAGAATAGCACCAAACTTAAATACTAAACTATTGAATAATAACTCATCACAGATTCACTACTAACAACATGACTTCTCCCATGTCCCCAGGAACTAAACGAACTACTCACAAGACATCATATGGATCAAGATCAAAGATGATATGATAATGGATAACAATCTGAACATAAACAATAATCCAATGGTTCCATTCACAAGCATCATCTACAATAGTAATCAATACCGGGAAAGTTTCCCCTAAGAACTAAAGCAATATCCAACACAATTGTTACAGCAGGACGGAGTGGTGATGATGGTGCTGGTGGAGATGATGGTGTGGATGATGATGATCCCGATGAAGCCTGGCTTGATGACAGTGTTGATGGCGAGGGTCTCCCCTCTCCGGGAAGGAATTCCCTCGGCAGAAATCTGTCTACCGGAGAGATATTTCTCTCTCGGTGTTTTCTGCCCCCTAGAGGCGGCGGAAATCTATCTGTGGTCGCCCCTGAGCCTTAGGGTTTCGTAGGGAAGATATAGGTGAAGGGGCGGAGTCAAAGGCCGGGCAGGTGGGCCACACATGCCCTAGGCACGGGGTCAGGTGGGCCCGCGCCTAGGGGGTGTGGGCCCCCTCAGGCCCATCTCCATCCCTCCTTCTGGCTTCCTTCGTCATCTGGTAAAATAATATGTTTCCATATTTTTCTGGTATTTTTCTAACCTTCGCAAAATTGCACCGAAACGCCTTTTTTCCATCAAAATGCAGACTCCGGTAGTCCATCCTTAAGGAATCATCCAACATGCATAAACAGATGAAAAGCCATAAGTAATACCTCATAATAAGACAAATATCAATGAATAGAGGTAAATTATGATATAGAATGGTGATGCAAATTGGGCGTATCAACTCCCCCAAGCTTAGACTTCGCTTGTCCCCAAGCGAATACTGATCTCAGTAAACATGTCCACGGGTTTATGGAGTGAAGTGTCGATAAAAGAATACGAACAAGAGGCATCACACTTACCATTGCACAACTCTTAGAAGAAAGAAACTCACCATTGTATAACTTAGCTTGCAACCAAGTACAGCAGTCAAAATAGAGATGCATAAAGATAAATCATAATTGGAATTGGCAAAGTTGTTCTTGGTCAGAGAACACCTGGCAAACAGTTTCACAAAAGCTTTTTGTAGAAGTTTCAACACAGGAGCACTCTTTGCTCAAAAAGGTTTTTCACAAGTGAAGGCTTTCAAAGTAATATTCAATAGATAAGAGTTTTGTGCAAACAAGGAAGATGAAGAACATGATTGAATAAATCATCATATGAATGCTTGAAACACAACAACTCAAAAGCTTGCTGGAGATAGAGAGGAAGTAGGTTTACTGACTCAAACTGGTAGTGGGACAAAGGTCCCTTCTTAGAGGGTAGCAGGGAATACAAGTCATGAAGAGCTTCCAAAAGATTATGGTACTTACTAGCTTTGAGCCCTCATTGCCCCTATCATAAGCATCTTGAGATGATTAAGGTTAAAGTGAACAAAGATGGAGTATATGCTTGATGAAATATAAGTTGGCAATCTCATGTCGCTTGAATATGAGGGCCACTCCTCATGCATACTCAACTTTGGGTCCAGGTAAGTTATTGTCATTGTAAGTATTAGCATATCATTGAGAACCTCCAACGGGGTACCCTTTGCACATGGTACAGGAGCTTTCCCATAACCAAAATGACAAGGCAAGCAGACAATGAGCATCTCAGCAATCTTTTTATTTACCATATGCATAGCTTTTTATTGAGGATGCTTCATAGATGACTCACTATGGTGATGCTGCAAGTTTCCACCATAATTAAGCATGGCTTAGGCTAGCGGTCCAGTCATTTCTCTAACACAAGATAGAAACTCCATGGACTTACAAGTTCCCTCTTTATTTCACACCGTTGACATCCATAGACAAAAGAGCACGATATCAACTATGTACAGAGTACAAGTGCAATATTGAAAACGTTCCCCGTGACAGTACGGTTCTGCTAATTCCAACGTATAGATGCAAGCATATACAACTTCGATGTTCACAATGGTTCAAGTTTATTAGGGGCAAAGAAATAAAGTGTGCCATCAAGTTCTTGAGAGCTTTACTAACTAGTTTTCACATAACAAAATACTTTTTAATTCGAAAGGTAGATGAAGCTTGACAATTTGCTAGGAATAGCAAAAGCTACTAGGTAGATATGGTGGACACAAGTGGCAAAGGTTTTTGGTTCAAAGGATTTTGGAAACATGAGAAGTATGCCTTCTCAAAACAGGTTTTTGGTTAGCAAGGCTGGGTAGCAAGCAAGAGAGTTGAAATAAACAAGCAAACATACATGTAATAAAGCCAAACATTTAATCTTCCTTGAAGACACAAAAGAATCTTAAATAAAGAATACTAAGCTTATGAGCCAACAAGAAAGAAAACAAATGATACAAAATACCTGTAAGCTTTTTCTTTCTTTCTTTTTCTTTCAAACTAAAGCCACTGACCAGAACTTGGTTTGCCAAAACAAATTTAGATCCACTTGATGATCCCAGAGTAGTGCCAATACTGAACAACAAGATCCATCATATAATAGAGATTGCAAACTAAAATAAGAAGTGCAAAAAGTAAAAGATGAGACTTCTCATTAATATTCCAATAAAGGCACTCATGCCAAGGGATACATAGATAATCAACTAAAGGAGAGATACTTCCACATGCAAACCAAACTATAAGATAACCTCTCTACCACAGATATGAATCCACTAAAAAGGTAAAAGATAAAAGATAATGGTGGTGATACCGCGGCACTACCCCAAGCTTGGAACAAGCCAAGGGGATTCCAAACCTGATGACGAATTACTCCTTCGGTGGTGATGGTGTTCTCTTGATAATCTCCTCAATCAACTTCCTTAGTTCCTCGAACTCAAAAGTAAGAGTACGGATTAGCTCTGAGTTTTGCTCTATACGGTTCATGATCATGTCAGTCCGAGAATCCAGTTCTTTTTATTTTTTCCCCACTCTTCATCCTTAGCATTATCCTTCTCTCCATTGTTAGAACGAGGAAAATCCCAAGCCGAGGGAAAATTCCCTTTGGGCACATGTTGATATTGATATTCATGCATAAGTGTATGGAAGGGTCTCTTATTACGTGGAGGATATGACCGTGGATTATAGAAGAGACGTGGAGGTTTCCCTCCTGTGGACATCCGTGCTGTCCTCTTAGGTTTGATAGTGGCTGCCACCACTCCAATGCTTGCGACAGTAGCACGAGTGTCCGGTTGCTTTTCCTCCTCCATTTCACCTTCATACCCTTCTGGAATCTCCTCGTCCTTGGGAACTTGAGGTTCTTCTTCCTCGGGCTTCTTGCCTTTGTCGTTCGCGAAGGCCATGGTGCTCTAAACTTGAGAAGATTTCCTGACAGAAACAGATCAAAAAGAAAACACGACGAGAACACGATGCACGAACCTCGGGGGATCCGGGGGGTTATATATTACGAAGTTTTAATGCATAAGGAAGGTTTTGACACGAAAACGAGGCAGAGACGGAGTTCAAGGGTGGAACACCCCCCTCAGGCGTGGCCGGGTTGGGCTCGTGCCTGGGGTGGGTTTGTCCACCCCAGGCTCCGTTTCCTCTTCAGTTTCGTCTCATAACTTTCCTTATGTATTAAAAACATCAAAAATATAAAAAGATTGGGGTTTTAGGAACCTCCTGTTTTCACCACTTTTACCTATTCAAAGACGAACTCTGCAGATTCCTTTTCTCTTTCTCCTGAAAATTTCCTTCTTACAAAACCCTTGCACAAACTCAATGACAACATTAGTTGTAAGCAAAAACAATAAACCTTTGGTACACACTTCAACTGAAAACCCATCAAAACAAAAGCTTCTGTAAGAGGCAAATGCAAATGATGGCAGAAATCTGTCAAAACAGACCAGCAGGTAAAGATTGATTTTTTCGAAAACCTTTTGTTGCTCAAATAAAAAAGTACAAAACTAATGAAAGTTGGGTAACAACTTGGAGAACAATCTCAGAAAAATATAGCTTAATCCGACGTACTGATCTCCCTCGCGAATTTTTACGGTGCAGCACAAAAATCTATCCCAGGACAGCCACTTTTCACAACTCCTCTACTTCACAAAAGTAGTTGAACTTGACACAAAAACCAAAAAAAAGGATAAGGAGCGGTTATTACAGAGGTAATAACTTCCAAGGATCGACAAAACTCTTGGGTTATCTCCCAACAAGTACTTTTTTTTAATGCCTTTAAGTTAGGCTTGAAACTTCCAAAGATGCTCACAAATGAGATATAAATCTGAAATGAAAGAGAGCATCAAGAAGCAAATAACCAACACACTTGAGTCTAACCCACTTCCTATGCATGGGGGTATCATGGGAAAACGAATTGTTGAAACAAAAAGCCACTAGCATAGGAAGACAAAACAGATGCAACTTTAAAGCTTTCAGCATAAAACGGGGAAACTTAACATTATTGAGATGCATAAAACCATGCTTCCCTCTCTCAAAATAACTTTCAGTAGCACTTTGAATAAATTTGACAATATAACTGTCACTGGAAACAACTTTATCATCATAATAAGCATACTTATAGTCATCAAAAAGAGGTCCAAGGTCATAAACCGGATCAATAGAAGCAAGTTGTTTCATCCTGAAATCTTTATTAGGCAAGCTATTTCCACAAGGAGCTTTAGCAAATTTGGAAAAGTTAAACTCATAAGAATCTCTATCAAACTTAGTTAAAACTTTTTCCTTCTTACAATCAATAATAGCTCCACAAGTGTTTAAGAAAGGTCTACCAAAAATGATAGGACAAGTTTTGCTAGTTGCTGAATTAAGCACTAGAAAATCAGTAGGATACTTAATCTTACCACAAAAAACCTCCACATCTCTTACAATACCAATTGGGCAAATTGTTTCCTTATTATCAAGGTGAATAACCACATCAATGTCCTCAAGCTCACAAGGACCAATATCATGCATAATTTCCCTGTAAAGCTCATAAGGAATAGCACTAGAACTAGCACCAATATCACATAAACCGTAGTAGCAATGATCACCAATTTTAACAGAAAGCACAGGAACACTAGCTTTTCTAGCTTTACTAGGATGAGAGATAATATTGGATGCATCTTCACAGAAGACAATGTGCTCATCCTCTCTATTTCTAGTGACAGGGTCTTTCACAATAGCTACCATAGGTTCAACACTCAATTGCTTACCAGGCTCCATAGTTTTCATGGTACCTTTGTTATTTGCACTAATAAGCATAGAATACTCCTTTATCTTAGCTGGAAAAGGCATTTTCTCAACATAAGGTTCAGGCACACTGTGATTAGTAGTACAAACTTGAGTACTTCTAACTGGAACATGACTAACAACATCTTTATACGGAGCATGGTACTTATTCCACTTCTTCTTGGGGATTTCTATGTAAGAGGCAAAGGCCTTAAAACATTTGGCAATACTTTGGGAATCAAGACCAAACTCATTGCAAATATCACGGAAGTTATCAATACCCATAAAAGATTTAATGCATTCATAATCATAGTTTATACCTGACTTTCTTCCTTTGTCATTCTCCCAAGCCTCAGTGTTATCTTGAATACGGTCTAAGAGATCCCATTTAGCTTCTTCCTTCATACGTGTGAATGATCTAGCACAAGAATCATCTAGTAAATCTTTATCATGAAGAGATAACCTAGCATAAAAGTTACTAAGAATAATATTGTTAGGGAGTTCATGAATAGGACATTTAAGCATTATTAACTTTAATCTCCCCCAAGCTTGATCTGTACTCTCTCCATCAAGAGGCCAAAAGTTATATATAAGACTTCTATCCTTATGGATTTCACTGGGAGGATAAAATTTAGAGCAAAAGAGAGATGCCATCTCCTCCCATTCCATGGATTGTCCATTCTTCAGCATCTTATACCATGCTTCAGCTCTCCCTTTCAAGGATATGGAGAGTAACTTCTTCTTCACCTGTTCAGTTGTGATACCTGCACACTTAAACAACACGCATAATTCATGGATAAAAAGCAAGTGATCACCAGGATGGACAGTTCCATCCCCAAAATAATAATTATCCATAACACGATTAACAATACTTGTAGGTATCTTAAAAGGATCTATCTCAACAGGAGGTGGTTCATCTACTACCATAGAAGTGGTAGTAGTTTTCCCAAACAGAAAACCAAGTGGATTATCCATATTGGAAACAAAGTAACAAGCAGTAACAAAAGAAATACTCACAGTAAAAGTTTCCCTTACCAGTTCCACTCTTCAATAGCGCTTCACTCCCCGACAACGGTGCCAGAAAATAGTCTTGATGACCCACAAGTATAGGGGCTGTATCGCAGTACTTTCGATAAATAGGAGTGTCGATCCCAACGAGGAGCAGAAGGTGTTAAACAGTGGTATGGAGTAGGAAATCCCTATGAATACTTAGCAAACGGATTTTTAGTGGTTTTCTAACAAGGCAACAAAACAAAGAGCAAGTAATAGAAGTAACGAACAAACGGAGCAAGTGGCCCAATCCTTTCTTAGCAAAGGACAAGCCGGTGGAAATACTTATAGGGACCAAACGTTCTCGAGGACACATGGAAATTCTGTCAAGTGCTTTCGCTTCAAATAGCTGAGTACTCTTCTCTGGTGTTTGTAAGTGTTGTGTGGGTGAACCTGTGCTAACATACCGCCCTTCCTAGGACTAATACATACTTGTGATTAAACCCCTGCAAACATCCGTAACTACAGGAAAGTAATTAATATATAAATCTAACCACAACCTTAAACTCTGAGATCCTACACTCCCTTGTGCAAAGGTGTCCTAACGGGGGTTCAGTTTTCTGTCACTCCGGCAACCCCACGATTAGTAGCCAAATACATAATGCATTCCCCTAGGCCCATAAATGGTGAAGTATCATGTAGTCGACGTTCACATGACACCACTAGAAGAATAGCACCACAACTTAAATACTAAACCATTGAATAATAACTCATCATAGATTCACTACTAACAACATGACTTCTCCCATGTCCTCAAGAACTAAACGAACTACTCAGAAGACATCATATGGATCGAGATGAAAGATGATATGATAATGGATAACAATCTGAACATAAACAATAATCCAATGGTTCCACTCACAAGCATCAACTACAATAGTAATCAATACTGGGAAAGTTTCCCCTAAGAACTAAAGCAATATCCAACACAATTGTTACAGCGGGACGGAGTGGTGATGATGGTGCTGGTGGAGATGATGGTGTGGATGATGATGATGATCCCGATGAAGCCTGGCTTGATGACGGTGTTGATGGAGACGGTCTCCCCTCTCCGGGAAGGAATTCCCCTGGCAAAAATCTATCTGCCGGAGAGATCTTTCTCTCTCGGTGTTTTCCGCCCCCCAGAGGCGACGGAAATCTATCTGTGGTCGCCCCCTGAGCCTTAGAGTTTCGAAGGGAAGATATAGTCAAAGGGGCGGAGTCGGAGGCCGGGCAGGTGTGCCACACCTGCCCTAGGCGCGGGGTCAGGTGGGCCCGCGCCTAGGGGGTGTGGGCCCCCTGAGGCCCTTCTCCGTCCCTCCTTCTGGCTTCCTTTGTCTTCTGATAAAATAATATGTTTCCATATTTTTCTGGTATTTTTCTGATCTTCGCGAAATTGCACCGAAACGCCTTCTTTTCCATCAGAATCAAGACTCCGGCAGTCCATCCTCCAGGAATCATCCAACATGCATAAACAGATGAAAAGCCATAAGTAATACCTCATAATAAGACAAATATCAATGAATACAGGTAAATTATGATATAGAATGGTGATGCAAATTGGGCGTATCAACAAGCACCGTCATCGCCCGATCAAAGATCATAGGTTTTTACCCTGGAGAAAGTCCCCGCTCACAAAACAATGCCTTTAACAAGGTCATTGCCAGGCACAACCAATCAAGGCCAGACCTTGGATTTTCACCCTGCAAGGTAAGACTATGAACTCCTCCTGTGCTGCCACCCCCACGTTTCGATGCCACTGCTGCAATTCACGAATCACCAAGCCAATTTCTCATCGCCATCAGGACTCGACACACCATATCTAATCCACAAATCTTGGCTTGCATGACATTCTCCGCACACTGACTTCACCATGGAACTAAAGACATGTTCCACGATGGCAACAGACTACGGAGGTTCGTCTCGCTCCCTTTGAAACCAAACGGTCAGAAAAACACCGGTTGCGCACGACTGAATCCCATCCGTTCTAGCAATCTCCATGCATAAATCACCCATGGGATTTCGCCGACGGAGCCTTCCGGAACACGACACTTCCACCAGATCAATGAAAATAGGCTGAATGTAGATCTTCGTCCTGGCGTGAGAGAAACCCTAGGACTGCGCCCCTGGCAGCAGATGCGACCCCCGCTGCCATCCGTCGACGGAGAACCTCCATCAAAGTCTGAGGCCTCCGTCCTGGCTTCCAGACCCCGCTACCATCAGATCGTCGTCGGAGCAACAACCTTTGAGCGCCCAAGGGGCTCCCTACGGGGAAGAGGCCACCACGCGAGGAAGCAGCCCTGCTGCCACTGTCGGCCGGACTTTGCCCGGCGGCGTCCTTCGGTGGAAGCGGGGGAGAGGTGGGAGGAGTGAGTCGGGGGGCGGCGGCGGCTTGGGGTCCTGCCCGTGCCGCCTAGAAAGTTACCTAGAAAATTCAGCTCAGTGAATTTTTTGCAGCCCAGGCACAAGTGCAGCTGCTGCGCACGTTGGGCATCATCGGCGTGGATCAGGTGATCATCGCGGCTGATATGAAGGCCTACGATGACGTCTTCGCCATCCCCGTCCCTCGCATCATTCTATCGGCCATCGCCACATTCGTGGGTCGCACGTTGCCCGATGAACCCACGTTGACCGTTGTGCCACAGGGAGGCAGCTCCATTGCGGTCTAGTCGCGTGTTCTCACGCCACACATTGACGAACTCTTGTCAATTAACGCAATAATTTTTTTGATTTGGAACATTCGCGGACTGAACTCTCGTGCCAGACGTCTTGCCATACACTCATTGGTTGCAACTACGGGAGCCTCTATCATCTGTTTCTAGGAAACAAAGATGGAAACGATCAACGCGTCCATCGTCCTTGAGACCCTTAGCCCTGAATTCGATGAGTACTTCTACCTTCCAGCGATCGGCACTAGGGTTGGCATTCTCCTGACCTGGAAGAGCCACGATGTGGTCATTTCTGAGCCATCTGCCACCACAAACACGCTGACTACCAAGGTGGATACGCCCACGAACTCGATCACGCCTTGGTGGATCACCATTGTCTACGGGCCGCACGCTGACGAGGACAAGTTGGCATTCCTCCAAGACATTCGTGAAGTGTGCATTGAGTGCGATGGGCCCTGGATGATCTACGAAGACTACAACCTCATCTACCGGGACAAGGACAAAAACAATGACCACCTAAATCGGCGAATGATGGGTTGATTTCGCTGCGTCATCAATGACTTGGGACTAAAGTAAGTGTATCTCAATGGACGTTGTTATACCTGGTCGAACGAGTAATCGCCACCGATCCTGGTGCACTTGGATCGAGTATTATGCACTGCCAATTAGGAAGAGTTACACGGGGAGTGCCACCTTAGATGCCTATCCTCCGTCATGTCTGACTGCAGCCCCTCTTGTTGGACTGCTCACAGCAACCACTGTCGCACCGGCGATTCCACTTCAAAGACTACTGGGTGCGGCAAGATGGGTTTCAGGAAATGGTGACCGAAGCCTGGCACTCCGTCCACGACACAGATCCCTTCCAACGGCTGATGCTGTAATTATAGGCCACTGCCCGCAAACTTACTAGCCGGAGCGCGTGCACGATTGGAAACGTGCCGCATAGAATGGTGATATCCAGTGAGTTCATGTTGCGATTTGACAAGGCACAAGAGGACAGGGTCCTAACGGCTGATGAGGAGTGGCTCCGTAAATAGATCAAAGTCACTTACCTGGAGCTTGCATCGCTTGAGCGTACCACTGCACGCCAGTGCTCCCGCATCGCCACGCTCAAGGATGAGGACGCCAAGACCTCATTCTTCCATAGACAGTGCACATACCGGCGCCAGAAGAACACGATTCATACCCTGTCCGTCGGTGATCGAGTGCTCACTGATCACATCGACATGGCGGAAGCCGCCTTGCATCACTTCAACATGCTGCTGGGTACAGATATGAGCCGTGACTGCACGCTTGATTTAACAAATTTCATTGAGCACACAACGCTCGACGACCTCGATGCACGTTTCAGAGCCGAAGAAATATGGACCACGGTGAAGAACCTGCCTGCGCGGAAGGCACGGGGACCGGATGGCTTCACTGGATTTTTTGCGCGCATGTTGGAGCACAGTCAAGCCGGACTTCATCGCGGTCTTCCAGCAGCTTTACGAGCTATGTGTTAGAGCATACGTATCTGTTAGGGATAGACTAGATTACTTGTCTTGTACTCTAAGTAGGTTACTTGTCCTGTACTCCAAGTTGATCCCTGTACGCCTATATATACTCGCCCGAGAGGCTCAATAATACAACCATCATATTCCGCAATCTCTCTCTCCCTCTACCCTTCAACATGGTATCAGAACGGCACGGTCCTTGACCTAGCCGCCGCCTCCGCTTCCGGGGAGGTCGATCTCCATGATCTCCGTCGGGGGCCGCACAACCCGTACGCAGGGTTCGTCCGCCGATCCGTGATCGGCTGCTCTGCAAGTCTTTTTTTCCGATCTCTTGATCGGTTTTCTTTTTTGGTTTACCGATCTTAGATCGGATTGCGTCGCCCATCGCCGTCGTCATCGCCGCGCCTCTATTCCGACCATCGGCATCGACGATCTACACCACGCCCGTGCGCCTGTCACTTGCGCCGCAATGCCTTCCTCGGTAGGCCGTCGCGGCCTCATGACAGGCTGCCGTGCACCGCGGCCGGCTGCTGCGGCTTCCTCGGGAGGCTGCCACGGCCGACCCCCCTTCGGATTGTCTTCGCCGTCATCGCCCGGGATTGCACCGACAACGACGTCGCGGATTCCGTTCTGCCGTCGTCACGGACTTGGCGCGTACAGCGCCGCCGTCGGTCTGATCAACCGATCTGGCGCTCGTCTCCGCCGAGTACGTCCCCGAGCACGCGCCTATCACCGATCGAGCATCGGGCTGCCGCTGCGTCGCCCCTTCGGGCCGTAGCGTCGCCGCCTTTGGTCCCCGCCACCGGCTACCAACGCGCCTTCTCAGGCGTGACCGTCGCTGGTGGTTCTCACACCGCTGCACCGACTCGCGCCCTGCAGCTACGCCGCCCCATCGGACAGTAGCGTCGCTGCACGCGGTCATTGTCGTCACCCCGCAAGGACGTCGCAGGCTTCCACCGCGCCACCTCCCTCGGCGCGGGTCGCCTCCGTCTGCGCATGGTCTTCGTCACGTCGCCGGGTTCTTCCTCGCCTACTTCGAGCACCGCCGCCGCATCTCCACAGGTAGCCTGCATGGCCACTCCTGGCTGTCGTAGGTCCCGACGACTGCCCCTCCGTCCAGGCATCCAGTATGACCACTCTTGGTCGTCGCTGGTTCGCCGCATTCTACGTCTTCGTCCAGCACGACTTCGTCGCCATCGTCCTCAACCACACCTACTTGTCTACTCTGACAACCGCGGCCTGCATCGGTACTTCGCCGATCTGCTCAACGCAACCGTCGTAGAGTCCTCCTCTGCTAGTCTCCTCTCCGACATGGCGTGAAGTTGTTTCTACTGGTCCCGTTCTTCGCAGGCCTGGTATTGGCAATACCGGTGCGTGCCTTCGTCCCCGACGCGTTCCCGAGTCTGGCAAGCCTGGTTGTAGCGCCTCGTCTTCATTGGCTTTGACAAGGTCTTCATCGGCATCGACTACCTCCTCTACGTCTACCTCGACTGCGTCATTACCGACTTCGTCTTCGCATACTTGGTTTTGGCACAACCAGAGTATGCCTTCGTCCCCGACGTGCGCCTGGTTTTGGCAAAGCCATGGCCACACCTCGTCCTCGATGGCTCGGACTGCATCGGCTTCGGCATCGCTCTCTCCGACGACTGCCGTGACGCGTCTCCGTCCTTCTACTGGCTGCACTATGCGCACGCGGCTTAATATGTGGCTACCTCGACACCGGCAACCCTGACCATGACATCGACCACGACGACCCCTTGCGCGGCTACCTCGACCAAGGTTGCAGCACCCACCGCTCTCGGCTCACTCGACACCGGCACAAGGGCTACCACCTCGCATGAGCTCCTCACCAGCATCCTCTACGGTCCAAGCTTCTGCGACGTGACACCGTCCACGACGTTCCCGCTACCACTGCGGGGGGATGTCAGCACACTGGTCTACTTCGGCTCTCCAGTCTGATCGTTCGCGACGTTCCAGTTGTTCACGATGCTACCGCTACGACTGCGGGGGATGTTAGAGTATACGTATCTATTAGGATAGACTAGGTTACTTGTCTTGTACTCCAATTAGGTTACTTGTCTTGTACTCCAAGTTGATCCATGTACGCCTATATATACTCGCCCGAGAGGCTCAATAATACAACCATCATACTCCGCAATCTCTCTCTCCCTCTACCCTTCAACACTATGAGGCCGTGGGTTTTGCAAGATCAACCAGACCCTATTGACGTTGCTACCTAAGCTAGCTAGGGGATTACAGGCCAATAAGCCTAATACATCTCGTCGTGAAAATCTTCGCCAAGATGCTGTCGTCAAGGCTTGCATCGAAGCTCACCAACCTGGTCAGCCCAATTCAGAACGCCTTTGTCCCTGGAAGAAGCTTTGCATGACAATTTTGTATTGGTACGCCAATCAGCTCGAATACTACACAAGTTGGGCGCACCCCGAGTCCTCCTGAAGCTCGATCTGGCACACGCCTTCGACTCGCTCTCATGGCCTTTCCTCTTTGAGGTGCTGAAGCGATTTGGGTTCAGGGACAGGTTCCTGGATTAGCTAGTGATCCTATTGTTATCTGCAAGCACAAGGGTCCTAATCAATGGAGAACTAGGCCCTCCAATCTAGCACCGACGCGGCTTGCGCCAGGGCGATCCGCTCTCTCCGCAACTGTTTGTCCTGACGGTGGACACACTAGGAAGACTCGTCAAGAGCGCCATCGAGCTTGGAATCATGTAGCAGCTACATCATCAACGCGTGATCCCATCTATATCGCTCTATGCGGATGATGTAATCCTATTCTGTCATCCAACTGCGGATGATGTCGAGACCGTCAAAGGAATTTTGCATATATTCGGACTGAGTGTCAGGCTTACAGGTGAATTACAAAAAAAGTTCAGCGACTCTCATCACATGTGAAGCCGACGAAGCCACCTCGTTACTGCAGCAACTTGGATGCCCAATTGTGCCACTGCCCATCACATATCTGGGGATTCCCCTAACCATTTGGAGGCCAACTGCCGCATACATTGGCGGACACACATGTATTCATGGGTATTCAGCTGAATACCCATTTTTTGGCAAAAGAAATCATGTACTAGTAGACAGTAATATTCAGCCCAAGAAAATTAGCTGCCCTCTCAATGCATAGCATCTCCACTGAACTTCAAAGAGCCGACATTCTGGCAGTGGTTTGGCTCTAGTACTAGTCCAGCAAGACTCCGGCAGTCCGTCTTCAGGCTTGCACGGTGGCTGTCCAGCAACACATGAGTACCCGAGACGGTGAGTGATTGGTTGATTTTACAAGGCGAGGTGGCCGGCATAGCAGCGCCGTCAGCAGGGCCAGCGAGCGGCGGGAGCACCAGAGGCCGGAGACAGTAGGACCCGACACTCTGGCAGGATACCAATTCCAGCGACCGGCGTTGGGACGCAGAGTGCAGACACCAGCGAGCTAGTCACTAAATCCTCTCACGTCGTTGCAGCTGTACTGAATTTTTGGTGAGAACATACTGATGAAGAGGAGTCGTGGTGATTTGAAGACAATATGTTTGTTGTTGTAGAGAGCTTCAAAGACAAATACTGGTTCCAGCTAGATGTTGAGATGCATTGGATTTATTTTTTGACTTTGAATACCCATTACAAATATGTTGTGCCCGCCCATGGCCGCATAGCTCCAGCCACTAGTCCACTGCATGGCACACAGGATGCCAACCTGGAAGTCTAGATTGATACAAAAAACAGGCCGGCTCACACTGGTGAAATCGCTGTCAAAGAAGACAATCAAGCAATTAGAAAGGATAGAGAGAGGGTTCCTCTGGGAAGGGTGCGCTACGTCCAATGGCGACAGCTTCCATGTTAATTGGCAGCGGGTCTGCAGGCCAACCTCCCATGGGAGCCTTGGTGTACAGGATCTCGAGCGCACGGGTTTAGCGATGCGCTTTCGCTGGCAATGGCTGAGCCGGACTGATGAGATTAGAGCCTGGAGCGGCCTCGACCTGCAATTCACGTATGAGGAGAGGGAATTCTTCTTAGCCTCCACCACCATGGAGCTGGGTGACGGGTTGAAGGTGAAATTCTGGGAGGACCGATGGATCCAAGGACGCGCTGTCCGCGAGATCGCACCACTGCTCTATCTCTGTATTCCCAAGCGCCACTGCAATTCCAGAACGGTCGCAGATGGCCTTGCTGGAAACAACTAGGCACGGGACATATGCGGCGTTCTGGGCATCCACGAAATAGGACAATATCTCACTCTATGGCGGCTGATCGAGAACACGCCTCTTTCCGATGAGGCGGACAAACTGACCTGAAAGTGGACGAAAGATGGAATATACACTACCAAATATGCATACTTAGCAACATTCCATGGCTCGATCAGATGCTGAGGCCTGGAAGCTGATTTGGAAGAGCTGGGCACCTCGCAAGGTCACCTCCCAAGGTCAAGTTTTTCCACCGGCTAGCTGCCCCTGATCGCTGCGGGACCACGGACAGGCTCGCACGGCAAGGTCTGCAACACCACCCACGATGTTTCCTATGCGACCAGGCACCAGAGACAATTCAGCATCTCACCATCAGCTGCCCTTTCACACAAGCAGACGAGCCACACTGTCTGACTCGTGGTCTACTGCGAGACAGAGCACACCGAAGGCAATGCTGCAAGGTTTAGCTTCCATGACGTTGCTTCTACCATGGATGGTCTAAAAGCACCGGAACAACTGTGTCTTTGATAGAGCATGCCCATCAACTCGCGACCTCATTGAGAAAATCAAAGATGAGGCAGCAGCATGGATAACAGCTGGAGCCCTGGGATGTATACTAGTGTCACAATCTTTGTAATATGTGGAACCTCTTAGGAGGCGTGTAACAAATTCTACCTTTTCAATAAAATAAAACGCAGGGGATTCTTTGCGTTTTCTTGAAAAAAAAAAGATTTTTGCAGCCTTTAGAAGTTTCCTCGATACTCCCTGTAAGCTTGTTATCACGCAGTATGAGTGAATACAGGGACTTGGTTCGACATATCTCGGCTGAGACAGAACCTGAGAATGTTGGATTCTTCCTTATCCAATCTGGAATATGGCCCGATAGCTTGTTCCCTTCCACTGAAAAGGCCATAACAGCTTCCAATTCTGTAAGTTCTTCAGGGATAGTCAGTTTTCTTCACCTCCTAACTCCTTGTAACTTTTGTACGGTTTTTTTTTCTTAACATACTGAAACCAGTCCGGCTCTGTTTCTTCAATAATAAAAATACATACAAGATTGTTCAAAAGAAAAAAGGCTACAATCTTCTCACGTGGACAGCAGAAGGCATTATTGTCTACTAAAACAAACACAGCTCTATTTGGCTATAGGCAAAACATAATACTACAAAGTAATCAGGATATTTGCATGTCTTGCAAGCAGCACCATCAAGCTGGCAAAATTGGCTGCAAGAAATTGAGCGATACTATTTTTCCACCTAGCCAATAATCTTATCAGGTGTGAGGACAACGCCTTTCTGCAATACAGACGGACAAAATGGTTCACAATTGAGTTAGGTTTAACAAAGCTGTTTAGTGCATATCCAAATTAAGAATGAACATCTGGAATTAATAATTAGGAAGTTTACCTTCAAGTTCACCCAAACACCAAAGAATCATAACCCCAGATTGCTGAATAGACAGGACATGCATGAGAAACTGCAATTTCATTCTGATGAAATCAGTGTAGTTTGTGTTCGCTCACCCTTCTTTCCTTACCCTCAAGTGCTCCTTAGCTCATGCTTAGTAGGAAGTTCACCTCAGAATGACAGCAGTAGCAGGATACATCTTCCAACCGTGTTCCAATTAAGAAACGTGTGACAGTATGATTACAACTGCTGGAACCAACCAAAAGAAGAAACATAACCATCTAGTTTACACCAACTAATCACCTCTTGTAAGACTTGATGTGATACAATTTGTACTCGTCGCCAAATTTTGCTGCTTCTTCATCAACCCTTTTCTTCAGCCTTCTCCAGGTCCTTAACATGTCCGCTTGTATAAGACCACGATACAGTGTCTCAAAGGTGATCTTCTGGGGAAGAAAACCTTTCTCTATCATTTCCATGAAGAACTGGCATGCCTCCCTCCATTTCTCCTTGTCACATAAACCATGGATCAGTAATGTATATGAATCAAGATCAGGACCGACAGTGCTTTTGCACATATCATTCCAAAGTTCCATAACAGTTCCATGTCGGTTCAACTTGATGAACATTCCAAGCAATATATTGTAACTGTGAATATCTGGTGTAGTAGGTGAACCAGGAGCCTTCATCTTATTGTACAATTCTAGGGCACCAGTAACGTCTTTTCTCCCTCGGTACTCTTTGAAGAAACAATTGTAAGTCGCTGGGGAGGGGCATACACCCTCACTAGCCATCTCATCGAGCAACCTCTCAGCATCTTCCAGTCGCCCACACGAAGCAAGGCACTTAATCACAGAAGTGTAGGTCGCCACTGTGGGACAAATGCCCCTATCCTTCATCGAATGGAACATACACAAGCATAGCTCAGCCTTATGTGCACGACTGTAAACATGCAGGATGATTGAGTAGCTCGTTACATCTGGTTCAACTCCCCTGTTATGCATCTCCTTCAAGAGATTTTCAGCTGCATGAACTGTTCTATCAAACCGATAATCAGGGTGCAAACTTGCATGCCTACATATACCATTTAAGAGAATGTTGTATGTAACTATGTTCGGCTCTATCCCATGATCAATCATATCTTTTAGAAATTTCTGAGACATGTCATTTCGGTTTACTTTGCACCAGCCATAAATTAGAATAGTATACATCTTTTCATTTGGTTCATATTTGTATTTCCTTTTATTAAATATCTCCGCAGCAACCTGCAAAGGAGATAAAATTGCCAGTGGATACATTAATATTATCAGTGCCTACAAATAAGGTACATAAAGTAGACTAGAATTGTGTGACAACTGATTATTGCAATTCAAACACGTCCTACAATAGAGACACTAATTGCTCAACAGGTATTTCTATTTCTTCTAAAACATAACTCTACAACTTTCTAGCACACCTAGATTCACAAGAAGCTGAAACTGAATCTTATGCTATCTACTACCTAGAAAAACTGCACACTACAAACTGCAGAAAAGTAAGAGGCAAATCCATGACCAACAAGCTGTACACATAATAGTAAAACAAAACGCAAAGATTTCCATATATAACCAGTCTAGTTTCAGCTGCCAACAATTCATTACTGTGAAAGGTCTCATCAAACTACAAGCAATATTTACTGCAGGCCACAAAAACCAAACCACAATGTGATGCCAAGAGTTTCAGGCTACACTACAGACAGCTAAAGGGCAGCAGGCACAATGATCTGATGCTAGTGCATTTATATACTCCCTCCGTTTCATAATATAAGATGTTTTAGCTTTGTGAAGATAATGTACCTAGACAACTTTTAGTGTGTAGGTTCGAAGAGGTTCACTCTGAATCTACATACTAAAAGGTGTCTAGATACATTACCTTCACAAAGCTAAAACATTTTATATTTTGAAACGGAGGGAGTATGTGAGACCCCAGATTTACGGTCCGAGAATTCCCGTTATGCCTGCAATTCACGTTCCCATGATCAGTGAGCCGTGAGCATAACCGACCAGGATCATTACATCATCCATAAGTAGCAAGTACAAAACTTACATTATTGCCATTATGGCGATTATATACATCAATAGCGGAAGTCTTCAAGCGTAGAGCCCATGTCATGCCTTAACCTACAGGCAACTGACTGGGAAGACAGCCTAGCTCGCACAGACGTCAGCTTCTCCATCGTTTCTCTTGCTTATGAGAATCTGGCCAATTAAATAACCAGGGACAAAGCCATGAGTACTTTTGAATGTACTCGCAAGACCATCGAGATAAGGTAAACAAGGATAATGCATATTTGGCTGTGGCGAGGTAGCTCTACACTACGGTTGTTTTTGAAGAGCCTAAACTGACATCTCTATATCTTTGTTGAAAAAGAGTTTTTGGAAAACATGCCTCCTTTTTGAAGGTTGTTGAAGAAAACCCTTTTTAAAACATCTCCGACCATCCCTGGTCAAAATAAAGCTTTTTCTCATACTTCTCTGTGACCAAGTCACATCCTCTTTATTCATTTCAAACACATCCCCAAGGGTACTCCTAGCAATCACCTTTCCAACCGTCCTTGACCGTGGACACGGCTATTCGAATAGATTAGACTCTGCAGAGTTTGTGCACTTTACCCACAAGAATCAATACATCCGCTCGGATACAACCACGGACCGCTAGACACGGTAGACGGGGGTTCGGATTTGTTCATCCCTAGCAAAGGCGGCTTTTCCTTTTGGATTTGTTCTCCCCGGCAACGAGAATGTAGGCCCCGGCCATGTCCTCCCTTTTGCACTTCCGTATACCCAAACCGTAGCTTGGCCTATACAATAACCTCGGTGACTCCACTTCCTTCTCCACTCCTAAAGCATACCGTCCGTCGGAGACCCAATTGTTGCACCGACACTCCTGCCGAGCTGGGGTAGTGTGGTTGCACGGGTAAATTGTTCCAGTAAAGGCGTAGAACATCCCTTCTCTTTCCTTTGCTCAAAATCTTCCTCTTTCTCCTCTTCATCTTTTCTTTGGTAAAACATCCACTCGGAAATGATGCCTCTTTCCAAGGGTTTTAGTTTAAAAACTTTGTAGTGGGGGTAAAACCCAAAATAGTTTTACCATCGAAAAACCGTAGTTTCCAAAGAGGGAAGATGCTAAGCATCTTAGCCTCGATCTAAAGGGGTAAATGTGGGTGTCAATAAGGGTAAGTGTCCTAATGGACACTCCATCATAACTTGGAGGAGCCAAGTTACTCACGTATTTTATTTGAAACAAACCATGCATGTAACCATGAAGTTCATAAACGAGATACAAAACCATTGATAAAAGGAGTAGGGCAATAAAGGAGTTCGGGAATGGTGGCTTGCCTGTGACCAGCGAGATATCCCTTGACTTCCTTATAATACCAGAATACCAATGATGCCAATACCAATAGTAAATAAGACCTCTTCTTCTCTTCGTCAAACAATCGCAACTATCGTTGCCATCGAGCAATCATGCAAACAAGCAATACCACAATCAATGCAAGGCATACCAACATGAATACATACAGCAAACAATGATCAAAACAAGTTTACAAATCAGTATGGTTTGGGGAGAAGGGATTCGGAAAGATTGTAATGCGTTGGAAGCATGGAAGAATATCCCCTTGGATTTATAGTCTAGAAACTACCTAAGAGAGGGGTTTTGGACCAAGGACATATTATGTATGATACCATTGTATAAAAATGATACCATCAGATAAATATTGATAAGATGGTCTTTTTATACCATCTAAACATGGTTGGATTAGTGAGCTCAGAGCTCACCTTGGTACAAGGGATAGATGGATGGTTAGACCATGTTATATAGATTATCATGGCAGCAAGGGTTTGACTTGGTAGTATTTAAGGTGGTTTAGGAGTGATGGCAAACTTTGTTGAAAATAAGGCTGCCATAGCAGATGAGTCATGATGCCTCATAAACCATGTGGGTTTAAGAAGCACAAGGCTCCAATGGAAACAAGTGAAGGGTGTGTTGATAGACCATGGTTAGTAGATCATAACCATGCAAAGAGTTGGTCAAGGGGAGGTAGCATATGGATGTGAGCTTCTGCCAAACTAGGCAAGATGAAAAGATTTGCAAAAAAGATTATTATCTTGACTACAAAACCATCATGGATGAGTGGGTATAAGAATAGTTTAGCCAAGGGAGAGAGTGGGCTTTGGTAGTACTAAAGTTGTACTACAAGATGGTTCAGGTACATTTTCCAGATGCATACTTATTGGAGTGGGTGGAGTTCCGAAGATTGAATCTAGTTAAAGATTCCACACAGCCAAATTTGGCAGACTTGTGGATTTGGACTAGTATGTAAGAGGGAAACATTTGGAGAGGATGCAAGGGGTTTATTCTTAGCATCAAGAGGTTGATGTTGAAGGATAGCTTGTATAGAGGGGATCCATGATTGTATTTGGTCTTTGATGAGTTGGATGCTAATACAGAGGATTAGCTCAGTATAGATCTGCTTAAGGGGATTAGAGCGTCACTTAGGATAGATCCAGCTTAGGAGGCTTGGGTTAAGATTTGAGGATCTTAACCATTGGTGTGATACTAAGTGACGAGCTACTAGATTAGATCACTCTAGTTCCTAAGCAGGCAAGTCATCACACACAGCAGATTAAAGCAATTCATCTAAATAGTCTTATCCAACTACTATTAGGGTTACCATCAATTCTATCTTGAGGTAAGCATGGGTGTTTTGAAGATATGGTGATTTGAAGTAAGATAAGGACCTCTTGGTATTTCTACCAAGATTAGAATCAAAAGGTTTTTGGAAAGGTTTTGAAAAACCTAGAGATAAGAGTAGTTGAATACTCTATGTAGGTTTCCATAGTTTTGTTTAAAAAGAAACTAATAAAATATTTGGTTTTGTCAAAATCATCTTGACTCAAGTTTGAAAGGTCAGAACATTTGAGAATAGAAAAGATGAGCCAAGACATCTCTTTTGTAAAATAGTTTTTGTCAACTAGTGTTGAGGTAAGAGTATATCATCTAATACACAATCAATTGCATGCACACAAGCAAACGAGTAAACAAGTATGACATCATGTAACAAGAAAAAGTTTTTGTTCCCCCTAATTTTTGCCTTTTTGACATCCAATCAGGATTGCTGAAATTGGGACGTTACAGAGTAGTTAAAAGCAAAATAGAAATCCAGCACAATCTTTAAATTTCAATTCATTTGCATTTACATACTAAGCTCACACTGCTGTACCTTGCAACAAATCAATGGAATTCACCCATCATGAAAACTGAGATTAGAATCTAGAGCAAGAAGATAAAAAGCTACAACGCGCGTAGCAACAAAACAAGAAATGAAGTGTTAAGAGATCTTTACAATAACCTCCTCGAAATAGGCTTTCGCCCCGCTATATTAATATAACAACCACACCGATACAAGCACAAGCATTCGAAACAAAGGAAGTGCTGGGGCAGCAGCAAACACATGCCCAAAACGAAAAAAAATGAAGACAAAGGCGAATCGACGAAACGATGATGCCCCGCAACCGCAGCGCCCTCCGACTTTGACCCACCACATGCAAGCGCCCTGAAGCGTCCATATCAAGTAGCACCTTCAAGAAGGTAGCACTGTCGACACAATGCTGCTACCCGGACCAAATTGATCCTAGGGTTTCCCCCGATACGCAAAGTAAAGTGGGCAGGGATTCTCGCGGCGCCCTTCAAGAAGGAATAGTGCCACTCGAGTGCGGCACCACGCCCGGGTCAGACTAGCTGACAGGGATTTCTCCCGATCCCCGCCCACAAAAAAACTCTGGCGCAATGGAGCACCGCCACCCTGCTTTGCCACCCACGAGCATGCGCCTCCACGATATTGTAGTCACCATCGCTCGTCCCTTCATGAACACTGGCGCAGGCCTGCAAGGCGGAAGCACGCGACATCGCCGAATGAGGGACAGCAGCCTCGCCACCACAGGAGGACCCACCTCCACCGCCGAGGCAGTCATCGACCGGACAGGTCAGCGGGAGCACACCAGGCCCTGGCAGGCCCGGCCGGGCCCAGACGGGCCCGTGAAGCTCCGGCCGTCCTGCTGCAATAGGCAGCCGCAACGCTGCCGTCCCCGTCCCAGCTTAGTCGCCGCCGCCACCTCCAGGAGACTCCGCAGACGTGGTGACCCGGCCCGCCCAAGCCCATCTGGGCCCTCCCGAGCCCATCTAGGGGACGAGATACCCAGAACCGGACCGGAACGGCGGCCGATGAACCCCGCGTCCATGGCGCCCCGCCGCGAGAGGACGCCGTCACCAGCAACACCCAGCCGCGCCGGACCAGAATCTTCCGAAGTGCACCGACACCAGGGAGGAGGAGGGCCCTGACCCGATCTCCATGGAGTGGGGAGAGGCAGGCCGCCGCCGCCGGCGTCACCCGGGCTTCGCCCGGCGATCCCTGCCGACGGTGGCGACGGGGGGAGGCGGATGGATGGAGGTGGGGGAGGCGGCCGGAGGAGGAGGAGCCCCGTCGCCCTCGGGGGAGGGCGAGGGGGCTCGCGTGTTTTTCATCTTTACAATAAGATCAGGTAGATATACAGTTTCGCAACAAATTCATTCCTAGCTCATAAGTCTCAACTATGCCCAATCAATCAATCAAATCAAATCAAGAAGAATTAACTAATATCAAAGGTAGGAGATCACAAAACCTTGGGGTATTTGTATTTGCAGAGCGTGTCGAGAAGAGTGGTGAACTCCCCGGCGTCGGGCTCTCTCCCTACGAACGCCTCCATGTCATCGAATGCGCGCACTGCCTGCCTCGTCATTCCCGCGGCGACGTACCTCCTCGCAAGAACCGCGAAGGTGCGGGGGGTGGCGGCGCCGTCGGTGGAGGCCTCGACGATGAGCCGCCACGCGGCGTCAAACTGTCGCGCCAGGCCGAGAGCGTCGACAACCGCGTCGTAGGCGTAGGTGTTTGGCGGGGACGAGACAGATGGGTGGAGGCGGGCGGCGTTGAGGAGTGAGAGCGCGAGCTTGGATGCTCCGCGGAGGCGGAGGAGGATCTGCACGAGGAGCTCCTGGGAGAGGGATACGCCCCCGCCAGAGAGGAGCTGGAGTGGCGACTCGGATGGGTGGAAGGGGTTGTGGTGAGCGAGGAGTAGGCGCGCGAGCTCGTCGGCGGTGGGTGACGGTGCGACGGGCGGCAGAGCGAGGAGGTGGGTTGGGGAGGGGATCGTATCGGCGATTGTGGTGCATAGGAGGCGACGGGCGGCGGCCACGGCGGCGGCGGGGAGCGACCGCGGCATAGCGGGCAGCGGCGAGGATGCGTTGTGTTGCCAACTCTCTCTACACAATGGGTGGTCCTTCCATTCCCCTCTGCTTTAAGATTAGTGAAACTATTTCTCCAAAAACACGCCTACCTATGTCGATTTCTCGTTGAGGAATGCACTTCTTCGATCCAATGAAAGCAACTGCCAACACAAACAAAGCAGAAATCATGATCAACTTTCCCTAACAGCTTGTTTGGTTGAGGGGAATTGGACTAAGGGAATGAAAGTTTGAGGCACAGGTAATTAAGATGGGGAAAGGTAATTAATCCAATCCGTTGATTGTTTTATGAGAATGGGAGTTAAGGAGGAAATTGGAAGGGGAATTTACGTACTAAAATGCCTCGGATCTCTTACCGGGGGAGGGCAGGTAATTAAGATGGGGAAAGGGAATTGGAGTTAAATTCCCATTACCCTTCCCTACGCTTGCCAAACACGCTGTAATAAGAATAAAAAGAAAGTATTTTATAAAAATAACATGGAATAACTTTGGCCCTGTTTATGGGGATTCCATAAATATCCCATTCCAAAAAATCAAAAAGTAGAGACTTCTCGAAAATTAGATGCAGATAGTAATTCATGATCTAGCATGTATAAAATGCTCTCTCAAATTTAAATTTGAGGAATGTGAACACCTTCTAAAATCATGGAAATGGGGCAGCTTGATGAGGTTTTTAATTTGCTGCCTAAAAGTTGAGAGGTCAAGGCATGGTGGGGTCTGAGTTGCTTGTAATCACCGCGATTTGAAAAGTTTGGGGAGGGGGGAATTGCCGAGAGGGATATTTTGAGTGAATTGTGGCAAACCAAATATTTTTGAATCTTTGCCGTTATGTTAGGATATTCGGTTACACTATTACCTGTCGTGTCCCTTCTAAGCCACTCTGCACGTATAGTATGGGAAAATTCATTTATATACTTTCCTAACCCTTGACACTGAATCCGGCAGCGGCAGCAGTCCTTTTTCTCCCTCTTTGACACTGAACCAGCGGTGGTGGTCCCTTTTCTCCCTCTTCCGCCTTTTCCTTTCCCAACATGTCTAGCAAGGCGAAGGTGGTAGCTAAGTCGGCGACTGATTCGGATTCGTTGGAGTCATAGTCTCAGGGGCAACGCGAAGCGAAGTAGCGACGAGGTCTTTGTAGGGGTTCGTAGCATGGAAAACAAAATTTTTCTATCGCATACAAACAAACAAGCCAAGATCTATCTACTAGATTGTAGCAACGAGTCGATAGAGGAACTCACCCTCGAAGATTCCAAAGCGGTTAACGAGAGCAGATTCTCGTGGATGATGTAGTCGTACTCTTTCCGATCTCAAGATCGTGTAGACGATCCTTCCAGCGCCACGTTCCAGCAGCGCTCCCGCAGTCGGTCACACGTTCGGTACTCGACGAAGACCTTCCTCTCCCTTGTTCCAGCAGGCAGCGGAGGTTGTAGCACTCTCCTCGCGATTCCGGCAGCACAACGGCGTGGTACCGGAAGTAGAGGGGAGATCCCGCAGGGCTTCGCCTTAAGCCGGTGCGAGTATGGTGGAGCTTATGAGAGAGGCTATTAGTGGTCTAGTAATTAGACACACCAATTAGAAGGCTCTAAACCAATTAGAAGGCTCTAAACCGAATAGCTCTAAACCGGGGTCTAGATCTAGGGTTTAGTTTAGAGGATAGGAAACTTGTGTGTCTCTAGGAGGAGCCCTGCCCCTCCTTTTATGGGAGGGGGGTCTTGGCGCGCCAGGGGAGGGAGGGAGTCCCTCCCCAACTCGGCCTTGGGCTGGGCGCCGGCCTGGAGGAGTCCAACTCCTCCTCCAGGTTGGTTCCAACTCCTCTTGCTTGTTTCCCACAGTTTCTTGTTTTGGCAGTTTGACTTTCAAACTGGACATTTGACTTTTCTGTTTTAGGATTCAATTTAATCCTATATTTGGGACAGCAAGAACACTTAGTACATGATGCAATCATTCCAATATGTAATGACACATTCATGTACCCCTTCCCCCCCGGAGTGCCGGACAATCCGGAACCTTCTAGAACATTCCCGATGAAAACACCGGAATCATTCCCGAACTCCGAAACGGGACTTTCCTTATATGAATCTTATTCTCCGGACCATTCCGGATCACCTCGTGATATCCCGGATCCCATCCGAGACTCCGAACAACATTCGGTCTCTTTCTCATAATACCATAACTACTCAAACAACGTCGAATCCTTAAGTGTGTCTCCCTACGGTTCGTGAATTATGCGGACATGATCGAGACACTTCTCCGAACAATAACCAATAGAGGAATCTGGAAATTCATATGGCTCCCACATATTTCTACGATTACTTTGCGATCGAATGAACCACTTACATACGATACCAATTTCCCTTTGTCTCACGATATGTTACTTATCCAAGGTTATGATCGTCGGTATCTCTGCATACCTAGTTCAACCTCGTTACTGATAAGTACTCTTTTCTCGTTCCCGTGATATGTGATCCCTTGTGACCAAGTCACATGCTTGCAAGCTAATTGGATGACATTTCACCGAGAGGGCCCAGAGAATATCTATCCGTCATGTGGATGGACAAATCCCACTCTTGATCCATGTGTTTCAACCAATACTTTCCGAACACTCAATGCCACTTTTATAGCCACCCTGTTACGGTGTGGTGTTTGATGACATCAAAGCATCCATCCAGTAAAGGTGATATGCATGATCTCATGGTCGAAGGAATTAGGTTACTATGTATCAGAAAGCATATAGCAATTGAACTATTGAAATGACTTGATCTTTATGCTACGCTTATCTATAGGAGTATGTCCATCACATCATTCTCCTAATGATATGATCCTGTTGTTAATAACATCTCTATGTTCATGATCAGGAAACCATGACCATATATTAACCAACAAGCTAGTTTAACAAGAGGCTTTACTAGGGACTCTTATTTTAGTTTACAAATCACACAAGTATTAATGTTTCCGGTTAATACAATTATAGCATGGTATGCAAACATTTATCATAAGTGTGAAGACATGATAATAACCACTTTATTATTGCCTCTTGGGCATATCTCCAACAGTCTCCCACTTGCACTAGAGTCAATAATCTAGTTTCGAACCTTTGTGTATATAACACCTATGGCTTTCCGGTGTTGTATGTACACGATTGCTAGTGGTCAACTGATCTCCGGATCTGACACTTCCAGGTCCGTGTGTAATTGCATGTCTTTGCGTCTCTACGCATCACTCATTCTCTAATGAGATGGCTTTGTATAAATTTGGTATTTCGGTGTGACCTTTAGCTCTTTGGGGTTAAAACATGTTGATAATATTGTCGCACAATATATCTTCATAGTATTATCCCACTGTGAACTACACCTAGTTTGATAACAAACTTCTTGACACAAATGCCCTCTTTTGCTGCTATAATAGCAGTCATATACTTAGCCTTTTGTTGTAGTATCTGTCACAATGTCTTAACTTTGGAAATCATCCAAATCCATTATGGAACTCACTTTCCATTATATTGTGCCACCCTTAGTTTAGATTGAGATAAACTTAATTTGTACTTTGTGACAAAGCTAGTATCAATGTAGTACTTTTACAATGAACTAACCATCTATTTGTCACTTCTACAAATATTATACTCTTAGTTCTTTCAGAAGATCATAAGAATATCCTTACTATTGTCCAATGATCATCTTACGAATCATTCTGGTATATGCTCTCAACATTTAGAGCATAGGACATATCTGGATTTGTACATATCACAGTATGATTGATATAAATACTCTTTGTGATTTCATACATCAAGTATCAATCTATACTTGATTATTTGTTTCACTTTACCAAATGTCAATACACTTGAATATATCATCAACATTGAACTCATTCAATCCTTTCTGTGCGACAAGAACCTTCTCTTGTAGTTTCTATATTGAACTCATTCAATATCTTGTCTATGTACTTCTGGCACAACCATATTAGCGTCTATTGATGCCAAATATTTGGGTTTTGCCTAAGTCTTTCATCGGGATGAAATTCTTAATATGTGTTAATAAAAGATACATTATTTCCAATCAACAATATGTCCTCCACATAATGTATTAGAAATATGTCTTAGCGCTCCCACTTAATTTCTTGCAAATGCAAGCATCTTCATTGTCTCCGATGAAATTAAACTCTTTTAACAGTTTCATCATAGTGAAGATTCCAACTCCACTATGCTTACTTCAACCATTGAAGTTTGCATATGTTTTTAGCATCCTTTGAATTAACAAAACCCTTTGGACCGTGTCATGCACACGTCCTAGGTAACCATTCTATTAGAAGAACTTGTTTTGTTTATTCTACTACCACATAACAAATTATATGTATTGGTTGCTACATTAATCCGTCTAGACTAAAAATCGCTATGAAAGATCAAATCTTGTCATATACAACTTGTTGTGAACTCTTTCCCAACATGTCGACTATTTCATAGATGTAAAACATCCATGTCTATTTCTTTATAGATCCAGACACAACTGTAAGGTCTTACACCTTTCTCGAGGGTCCTTCAAGTTCAAAACTTGATTTCTCGTGTATGGAACTATCACGGATTTTATGGCTTCAAGCCATTTTACGGAGTCAGGGCCCATCATCGCTTCTCTGCATGTAGTCGGTTCATTATTCTCAAATAATGATTCAACCCTCAAATCTTGGTATTTGATTGTTTACCCGATCTACTTGTTTCAATAGGAACTTAGATCTCCGTGACCACAACCTTTGAGGCACGTGAGCCATGAGCATTGTTGCCGCCTCCGGAACACTTTTCGGCGCTGCGCAACTCTGCACATATAGCTAAGGTTCTTTTAACCTTATCAAAGTTTCTATTGTCCTCCCACTTAACTTTTCACGAAAAATTTCTTCTCAAAGAAACTTGACGTTCTAAGCAACAAACACTTTTGTCTCCGGTGTTTTATGGAGGAATAGTTTATACAAAGACAGGTTCATCCGACTTTGGTTGCACACATCTTTCTTATGCATAGCATACCAATGTTTAAGAAAGGACAACTTGGGTTTTATCCCAAACCATAACCTTATATGGTGTCATTTCAACGGATTATGATGGAGCTCTTTTCAGTGGAAAACGGTAATCTCTAAAGCTTTTAATCTTTAAAATACAATGGCAGTTTTATGAATTATACCTTTGATCTTACCATGTCAAACAAGGTTTAATTACATATCTCGAACGCTCCATACTCTTATGGTGTTTCGGGAAATGCAAATCTACGGAACGATTCCTTAAATCTTAGGTATTATGCTAAACTTGTAACTCAAATATCTTCCTTTATGATCTTTATCATAAACTGTTTATATTCTTGTTACAATGATTTTGCACTTCATCTTGAAAGTCTTTGAACTTTTCAAGTGTTTCATACTTTATCCTTATTAAGTAAATATTCATATATTCACTCAAATTTTTGGAGAAAGCATATGAAGTTGAAATCCATCGCTCTTGACTACACATAACGGACTTCGTACAACAATATGTACAAGTTCCAATAAGCTAGTCATTCGTTCCCTTTTGGCCTATGAACGAAGTTTTAATTATCTCTAGGAAAGTTTCACAAGCGTCATTTGATCAAAAATCAGAAGACTCCAAAATTCCATCCACATGGAGTTTCTTCATGTTATCTTTCCAATATAATTCAAACAGCGATGTCACTTCCTAAGTGATCTTTCAATCAATTTGTCTTTCGACATTTTAGCACTAGTTTTATGGATGTGATTTCTCCAACGAGATTTGTGAATCATCCATCTTTTATGGATTACGGCAATTATTTGAACAACCCTTTTGTTCTCATAATACCTGATAAAACAAATCTTGAAGGCAAGCTTTGATGTTTTAACGAGCAACATAATAACCCTTTATTTGTTCTCGATGAACATCATCACATATTCTTTTGCTAGTTACTTAGGCCATTGTAGTTCATGAATTCTGTTGTTTCGTATGACGATTCATACCAACAAATTCAGTATCAAATACTTAAGAACCACATTGTTTAATAAGCAAAGAATATAGCCACAACATGTATATCATCTATATACTTAAACTGAACAATTCTAGTCTTTTCTTTTCTGCCATATATTTATGAGATTCTCTTTCAATATTTCCTTTTCTATTTGAAAGAATCTATCAATATCAATAGTGAAGTCATACATATGACATATAGTCCAAAGCGTGTATAATTAAATACCAATGTCTTTGGACTTGCACTTTGAAGTAGATCACCATCATCAAATATTTGGTGTTCTTTCAAATTCCTTTCTTTAGTAATCTCTTGGTGTAGTAAACATTTTACCTACATCAAATATTCACCCTTATCATGGAATTGTCCATGATCAAGCTACTTTTAGCTTATAACGATGAATTATGAGTATAATGTTGCTATCCAAAACCTTTTGGAGGATTAGGACAACAAGTGTCTCCAACCTTTTTGCAAATTCTCATCAAATATGAGAACATGACTTTTGCCATATTATACTCTATCATGTTGCAACCAAAACTTCGTTTCAGATATCACAATATCTTCCACACATCATGGTTTCTGAAACAACTCTTTCAGATCCTAGATAACCTTGATATTAAGGGAATCCTTTGAATATCAAGAATCATGGATACAACATGATACTTATATACTAACACTTGGAATTGTTACTCTTGATTTAATACTAATTATTAAACTTCATGGAGTAACCGGAACTTACTGAAAGTTTGCAATAGGACTTTTAAACTTTAGATTAACACTTAAAACAATACGATACCAGTTCGTAAAGTATCTAACCAGAATTCTATAGTTCTATCATCTCAATTATAACTAAGCGCAAGGTGGTAAACGGATGCCAATGACTACAACAACTATGCAAATTCACTTTGATTTAGTTTATGATAAATTGAGTTCTAATTAATAATTAAATTAATCTAGGTGAACTCCCACTCAAAACAATATCCCTCACATTGTTTTAGTGATCACACGAACCAAATTCACCACATCAAAACCGATCATCACGAGAATTGATATAGCTTCAATGGCGAACAATCAACATGTTCATCATATCTACTATATGACTCATGCTCTACCTTTCGGTAATCCGTGTTCCTGAGGCCATGTCTGTACATGCTAGGCTCGTCAAGATCAAACCTTAGCTACCGCATAAGCAAATCTGGCTTGCTTACGTTGTATTCACCCGCGGAATCAAAGACACCCGATCATCACGTGGTGCTTCGAAGCAGCAAGCTTTGGCAACGGTGCATACTAAGGGTGAACACTTTAGAACTTGAAATTTATGTGCATGAGGGATCATCTTATAATGCTACCGTCGTCTACTAAGCAATACAAGATGCATAAAGGATTAACATCACAGGCAATTCATAATATGTGATATGATATGGCCTTTCTTCTTTGTGCTTTCGATCTCCATCTTCAAGCACGAACATGATCTCCATCATCACCGGCATAGCATCAAGGTCAATGATGCTTCTTCATGGTTGTCGTCCACCAGCATCAACTATTACAACTATTTTGAATAGACACGCAGGTCTTAACAGAAATTAAAGACAACCATATGGCTCCTGCCGGTTGCCAACTTACAATAAGGAACATTGCATACATCAAATATAATCACAATCATGGCCATATCACATCACTGCACACCCCTGCAAAACAAAGTTAGACGCTTCTACTTTCTTTGCATATTTTACGTGGTTTGGGGCTTTCCATAAGTGTCGTTCTAACTTACGAACAAGAACCACAACATTGATACTAGCATTGTTGATTACCCGTTGTAAATTGGATCTTAACTATGCTAGGAGAAACAGGCACCCGCAAAGCCACTTATGCAATACAAGTTGCATGTCAAACGTGGAGCAAGTCTCATGAACGATGTCATGTAAGGTTAGCCCGGGCCGCTTCATCCCAACATACCGCAAGATGCAAAGTACACAAAAAGCAATCTACAATAAAAGCATCAACGCCCACAATGACCATTGTGTTCTACTCGTGCAACAGATCTACATATAGACACGGCTCTGATACCACTGTAGGGGTTCGTAGCATGGAAAACAAAATTTTTCTATCGCATACAAACAAACAAGCCAAGATCTATCTACTAGATTGTAGCAACGAGTCGATAGAGGAACTCACCCTCGAAGATTCCAAAGCGGTTAACGAGAGCAGATTCTCGTGGATGATGTAGTCGTACTCTTTCCGATCTCAAGATCGTGTAGACGATCCTTCCAGCGCCACGTTCCAGCAGCGCTCCCGCAGTCGGTCACACGTTCGGTACTCGACGAAGACCTTCCTCTCCCTTGTTCCAGCAGGCAGCGGAGGTTGTAGCACTCTCCTCGCGATTCCGGCAGCACAACGGCGTGGTACCGGAAGTAGAGGGGAGATCCCGCAGGGCTTCGCCTTAAGCCGGTGCGAGTATGGTGGAGCTTATGAGAGAGGCTATTAGTGGTCTAGTAATTAGACACACCAATTAGAAGGCTCTAAACCAATTAGAAGGCTCTAAACCGAATAGCTCTAAACCGGGGTCTAGATCTAGGGTTTAGTTTAGAGGATAGGAAACTTGTGTGTCTCTAGGAGGAGCCCTGCCCCTCCTTTTATGGGAGGGGGGTCTTGGCGCGCCAGGGGAGGGAGGGAGTCCCTCCCCAACTCGGCCTTGGGCTGGGCGCCGGCCTGGAGGAGTCCAACTCCTCCTCCAGGTTGGTTCCAACTCCTCTTGCTTGTTTCCCACAGTTTCTTGTTTTGGCAGTTTGACTTTCAAACTGGACATTTGACTTTTCTGTTTTAGGATTCAATTTAATCCTATATTTGGGACAGCAAGAACACTTAGTACATGATGCAATCATTCCAATATGTAATGACACATTCATGTACCCCTTCCCCCCCGGAGTGCCGGACAATCCGGAACCTTCTAGAACATTCCCGATGAAAACACCGGAATCATTCCCGAACTCCGAAACGGGACTTTCCTTATATGAATCTTATTCTCCGGACCATTCCGGATCACCTCGTGATATCCCGGATCCCATCCGAGACTCCGAACAACATTCGGTCTCTTTCTCATAATACCATAACTACTCAAACAACGTCGAATCCTTAAGTGTGTCTCCCTACGGTTCGTGAATTATGCGGACATGATCGAGACACTTCTCCGAACAATAACCAATAGAGGAATCTGGAAATTCATATGGCTCCCACATATTTCTACGATTACTTTGCGATCGAATGAACCACTTACATACGATACCAATTTCCCTTTGTCTCACGATATGTTACTTATCCAAGGTTATGATCGTCGGTATCTCTGCATACCTAGTTCAACCTCGTTACTGATAAGTACTCTTTTCTCGTTCCCGTGATATGTGATCCCTTGTGACCAAGTCACATGCTTGCAAGCTAATTGGATGACATTTCACCGAGAGGGCCCAGAGAATATCTATCCGTCATGTGGATGGACAAATCCCACTCTTGATCCATGTGTTTCAACCAATACTTTCCGAACACTCAATGCCACTTTTATAGCCACCCTGTTACGGTGTGGTGTTTGATGACATCAAAGCATCCATCCAGTAAAGGTGATATGCATGATCTCATGGTCGAAGGAATTAGGTTACTATGTATCAGAAAGCATATAGCAATTGAACTATTGAAATGACTTGATCTTTATGCTACGCTTATCTATAGGAGTATGTCCATCACATCATTCTCCTAATGATATGATCCTGTTGTTAATAACATCTCTATGTTCATGATCAGGAAACCATGACCATATATTAACCAACAAGCTAGTTTAACAAGAGGCTTTACTAGGGACTCTTATTTTAGTTTACAAATCACACAAGTATTAATGTTTCCGGTTAATACAATTATAGCATGGTATGCAAACATTTATCATAAGTGTGAAGACATGATAATAACCACTTTATTATTGCCTCTTGGGCATATCTCCAACAGTCTTCAGCCTATGTTAGCGAGTAGGTCAGCCATAAGTCTGGTACTAAGGTACCTCCGAGCAGTAGGTTGAAGAGAAAAGCTAGACCGGCAACGAAGAGTTCGACGGCGGTGCGGGATCACAGAACCCAGATCTCGAAGAAAACCACTCGGAAAAAAAGCGAGAGGTGAATTTTTATTATCTATGCCTTATCTTAGAAGTAGATTAGTTACTGCAAAGTAGAATCAAATGAACTGAAAATTTCCTTTTTTAATCAAATTAGGCCCGGCTACGATACAAAGGACCTATATAATTTCATAGTTCATGTCCTCTAGTACACTACAAAACTAGATTTTGGTTACGAGAGGGTTGTGTTCGGGCAAGATGTGCATCTGCTTGTGAACTGCAAGGAGGTTGTGTCTGTTTCACAGCCGATATATATATGCTTCATGCTAGGATTTCCTTGGGGATCTAGACAGAGGAAAAAATTGGTGTGGCGCAAGATGAGTGATACCTATATGAAAATTGAGCACCCCCACGAGCTTCATATGTTTTGGAAGTGTTGTGCAGCTGATCGTAAGGTGAAAGTTAAAGTTGTTGGAGATATGCCCAAGAGGCAATAATAAAGTGGTTATTATTATTATATCTTTGTGTTTATGATAAATGTTTGCATCCCATACTGTAATTATATTAATAGGAAATGTTAATACTTGTATGTTTTGCAATCATAAAAGAGTCCCTAGTAAGCCTCTTGCTGAGCTAGCTCGTTGATTAATAGATGATCATGGTTTCTTGGTCATGGACATTTAATGTTATTAATAACAAGATCATATTATTAGGAGAATGATATGATGGACACACACCCATAGTAAGCATAGCATAAGATCAAGTCATTAAGTTCGTTTTGCTACAAGATTTCGAATATATAGTAATTGCGGTGACCCAGCATACCACTGCATGTGTAGTATACTATAGTCGTTGATATAACATTCACAGAACACCGTTCCATAAATATCACATCCCTCAGAGTGGTACAACAGAAACATTGCGGGTCCATATTACAAACATACACACATTATTATTATTACAACACCCGAAGTTCAAGACTTCATAAGATTCAACTTACAAACCAAATATATAGTGTTTCAGCGGAAGTTTTAAAGTGACAACTTCAACTCCAAATTAAACTCAACAACTTATTTTTATATATTGGTCATGTTGCTCGGCTCAATTGGTTACTACTACTAAGGCAACTAATCTAACTCGTTGCCGCCCACACCATATCTAATCTCGTAGTCCACCCGTTCCACACCGCCTGACAGGTCAGGCTCCTCATGGAAGACATCTTCTTGACATTCTGCTGCATACATTGGAGTATCTTCTGGATCCTTAGAGTCTAAGAAGGGGATCAAAGGAAAGGGTGAGTAACAGCGTTACCCAGCAAGTTCAATATATTCAAAGTGGGAAGTTTGATGCTCTATCTATCACCTCGGACTATAAGTCCTTGGCACTATACATTTTTCATAGATCTTTCTTCAAAGATTGATTTTATTGTTAAAAACTATGCCCATCAGCCTTCACAGGTTTACCAGAACTTTCATGGAGTTCCTTTCCTGTCGCATTCGTAGCTCCTTCCCGGAACAGGGAGTAACAAGTTACAATTCTTACACTCTGCAGAGGTGTGTCACTTTACCCATGAGAGATCAACACCTTGTTGCACAACCGGGCGTACTTTCCCATCCACAATTCCATGATGTGGGGCCCAGTAGGTGATCCAAGCCAATCACTGCCCCCTTCGTGACCCCGCATGTCTCCTTGGTGTACACCATGCCCACCCACTGAATTACGACAATGGTTAGTACAGACCGTTAGATGCCATAACTATCGTGGGACGTTGAGGGTTCCCACCCATATGCTGCATATCCTCTACAAATTACCAATTAATGCATGCTACGAGGATAACAGCCACAACCTTCATATCTGGCTACATGCGAGAGGAAGAAGATACAACTGACTTGTCCGTCCCATTCCAAATCTCATGGTTAACGCGTGATATACATCTCTAGAATCACTGATGTCATGGGTTGTTAAATTCCTAGGTGAGTATCATTGTTGCCAATAGAAACCTAAGTTTTATTGCTCCACTATATCATCACTTAGGATGATATCATCAATTTATTTATTTGAGAAAATAATATTTTCTTTCCTTGAAACATAGATGATAACACAAAATTTATAAATACTTTGGTAAAGACTCTTCAAAGGACATGAGCAGGTGATGAACTTGCCTTGTGATTGCAAGGTAGTGAAGTCGGATGCTTGCACTAGACCTTGAGCTTCTATGTCTACAAAACATCATTATTGCTCGGTAAGGACAATATTTAAAGAAGCAAAAATGAACATGCATATTAATGTAATGCATTATTTGTTATTTATTTTCTTTATGAGTTTTACCCAATATTTTGGTAAACTCTAAATATTTATTTAGTATTTTTCTAAAATACTATCACAATAAAATAAAATAGAAGTTATTTTTATTGATTTTTATCTTTTTTCTTGAATTCTATAAAATTCCATAAGGAATATTTATATTATAAAATCCTTAACCAAAAATTCATTTATAAAAAATGGTTTCTTAATTTAATCAAATAGGTGGGTTTATTATGAGTCTAACAATATATTAGTTGTATTTTTCAGACTTCTATTTTATTTTCTAGAATTTATTGAGATCTAGGGGTATTTTGGTCTTTTATTTAATTATTAAAGATCCTTTTAGGGTTTTGGGCCAACCCATTGGGCTTTTTGGGCCCATCTTGGTCCATTTGGCCTGGTCAAAAGTTCTCCCTAAAGGGGTACTGGCCTTATCGGCCCAGTCCTCTGCCTCACCTTCTCTCGACCTCACCCCTTTATCCTCCTCGACCCTGTGGTCGCTGACACCGCCACCGTGCGATTCTCGTCGCCGTGGTCTGCCCTGGCTACCACCGTGGTGCATGGTGTAGATGTCGACCATGCTCCATCGTTTGGTCCAATTCGATTTGGACCTGGGGCCCTCCTGCGGCCAGGCTAGCCCCATCCCGAACCCTAGGGTTTGGGATGGTGCCGGTGACGCCTTCGCCGCTGTCCCCAATGGTGCTATGGCGGTGTTGTGGTTGCGGTGGTGGTGCTGCTCATCTTTAGACGTTGTTGTGGCCGCCGCCTCGGCTCGGTGTGGGTTGCAGCGCCCCTTGGGTGCTCCCCGTGCCATCGTGTGTTCGTCGGCCTCTCTGCTTCCTCTTCTAATCTACAACGAGGACCTACGGTGAGTTGATTTGGTTTCCCCCTTGTGGTTGTTTGTCCTTTTCCCCTCCTAAGCTAGGTTGTGTGACTCTGCCTTGTATCTCTGATTAGGGTTCATACCTGTTCTAGGGTTCCTCCCTGGTTCTAGGGTTCATCCCCCTGTTTAATTGTAAATGATGAATTGGACTGGTAGTGGTGCCTAGTGGGGATTGTGATCAACTGCACTTCAGTGCTTACTATCTTAATTTGATTATCTGATGCTATTGGTTATATAGTGTTGCCTCCAATTGGTTGTTAATCTTGGTTAAGCTGATGGCATTACTGTGAAACCTGAGTGATTGTGTTAATGATTGGTGTGTTCATCTACTGTCAATACACTAGTACTGACAGTAGCACTGTCAGTGATTACTCACTGTATTAGTACATGTTGGCTTGTATGGTCATAAACAGATTGAGTTTAATCATTTGATTTTAATGATACTCTATGAATGCATAGATAAGTTTGATGATGATTTCTGAGGTGTAGTCTCAGGAAAATGATATCCAATGGCTTGCCACTTTATTTGTGGTATATTGATAATGGTTTTACTTGGCTGATAGAACCTGTTCTTGTGACACCATTTAACTATGGCACAAAAGCTGTTGGTTTCTATAATTGACTTGATTCTGTTGAGCTTATGATTGGATTAAATTAAGTTAAATAGGAATCTTCTACTTAACCATTCTGCCTGTGATGTTGGTCTGAGGCATAGGAACTTGTTTCCTATATTGATGTCCCTAATAGAAATGTTTAAGTATCATTGTTGGTTACTGGATCTTGGATCCTAATTGGCTAAGATGGTTGGTTTGCTCATAGCTTTATATTGATTCATAGAGTTTATGAAATCTGAGGTGCTACTCCATTAGGAGATGTGCCCAAAATTTATAAGCTATATGAAAACATGTTGAAATATATGAATTGTTTGTCATCACCAGGATATATGATGCTGGTCTGAGATCTTGCATGATTTGGTAGAACTTACTTATGGCTTTTTTATTCCAAAATACTCTATACTGAGAGGTTAAATATAGAACAACACATGCTTTTCTGTTTAGATAAGATAAACAGATCATGTGAGAGTTTTATAGTACTCACCACAACAATTGGTGATTGTTGTGGTTGCTGGTTGATCTGCTGATTCACCTCTTGGTGCTTCTCCTGATACTTTTGGCTCCTAGAAGCTTGGCCTTGATCTACACTTCACCTCCTAGCTCCTGCAACTTGGCCTTGCTGTCCACCTAATCCACCCCCTCCTTATGTCACCATTTGGTGATTCTAGGATGATCTTGTGTGTATGGTTGGGCTGGTGATTTGGCTAGGCTTTGACATGCTTGGTGTGTTCCTGGTGTGCTGTTTGAGATGAAAGAGTGAGATGCTAGAAGCTCCTGCCACGACTGAGCTACTTATTTTGCTTGTGTGGATGCTGCTGCTGTGTTGACAGCTCTCACCATGCATTTAGGTGAGTGTGATGCATGTGTGTTTGGTACACCATTTGGATCAGATCAATGAGGTGTCTTTACCTTTTGATATTTTAACCATTTACTCTCTTGGTGAAACTAGTCCCTTTTACTTGTTGTTGAAAGCTGTGTTGTGGCTTATTGGTCTATGAAAGAATTGATTCTTTCATATTGGTGAAACTTGCCCCTTTTATAACAATACTCAAGGATGAATCATGAGCAGTGCACCTCACTTCTCTCTACTAAGAGTATTTTAACCACTAACCTTTATTTTCCTTTTTGTTTGATTTTGTATTTGATTGCAGATACAAGATTTGTATATTCAAGATTCTAGTATAGGATCAGATAGATAGATTGTAGTTTTTATTAATTCATTTGTAAAGATTTTGTAATATCTTATTTATTCTTTTTGTAACATTCTTGTAATAATTTATTATTGAAATTTCATTTGTTGTAATTCCTCACTGTACTGAACCTTTATTGATTTAATGAATTCATTATTGTAAAGTAATTGTGTAAGAAATAAAGATACGAAATAAAGAATCATTTCTTAGTTGATTTACTTTATTGTGAATTCTATTATTATTTAATATCTCTTTTAATAACAAATAGTATTACTAAATCATTTTAAAATTAACAAATCTTAACCTTTAAATATAAGTCCAAATTTCAAATTTGAATCCAATTTCTCCCCTTCAAAGAACAATTATTCAAAAACATCATGTCAAAGTTTATCACGATCACTCTCGATATCTAACCCTAAACACAGCGAGTAAAAGAAACTCTGATCACTTTAGGTTTTTAGTTTGGCGAAAATTTTACCCGCATTTTACAGATGAATGCATGCATATGCACAAATTCCTAAATCTACCCTTCGTTGGTTCCTAAATGCTAGGATGTTACAGTAACCTAATCCTTCGACCATGAGATCATGTTAATCACTGTCATTGGATGAGTACTTTGATGATATCAAATGCCACTTTGATAACTGTGTGGTTATAAAGGTGGCATTGGGTATTCTGAAAGTATGTGTTGAAGCGCATGGATCAAGAGTGGGATTTGTCCATCCATATGACAGATAGATATACTCTGGGCCCTCTCGTTGAAATGTCATCCAATTAGCTTGCAAGCGTGTGACTAGGTCAGAAGGGATGTTATATTATGGAATGAGTAAAGAGTACTTATCGGTAACGAGGTTGAACTAGGTATGGAGATACCGACGATCGAACCTCAGATAAGTAAAATATCGCGCGACAAAGGGAATCGATATCGTATGTGAATGGTTCATTCGATCATGAAGTCATCGTTGAATATGTTGGCGCCATTATGGATCTCTAGATCCCGCTATTGGTTATTTATCAGAGAGGTGTCTCGATCATGTCTGCATAGTTCGCGAACCGTAGGTTGACACACTTAAGGTTTGATGTTGTTTAAGTAGATATGGAATATGAGTTGGAGACCGAATGTTGTTTGGAGTCTTAGATTGGATCCAGGACATCACGAGGAGATCCAGAATGGTCCGGAGAATAAGATTCATATAAGGAAAGTGGTTTTCCGAGGGTCAGAAAAATTTCTAGTATTTTGAATGGAGCTTCTAGAATGTTCTAGAGGGACCACCAGTGGGTCCACCACCCATGAAGGGGCCACTTGGGATAAGGCATGCCGCGGGGGAACCCTAGGTCCAGCCACACCAAATCCTAAGGGGCAAATCCGGTCACCAAAGGAAAAAAATGGGCCAAACCCTAGTTTGGAAAGGGGGAAACTTGGAGCGCAAGTTCCCACCTCTCCCCCTTGTGGCTGAGTTGGGGGGAACTCGGCAAGGGCCACTTAGGAGTGGGGTCGCATCCCCTTTCCCCCTTGTCCTTGGTGCCCCAACCCTAGCCGCCACCTCTCTCCCTCCTCTATCTTATTGCTCCGGCTTAGGCGAAGCCTTGCAGGAATTCTCCTCCACCACCACCACCATGTCGTCGTGCTGCTAGGATTCCGAGGGGATCCACTACCTTCGCTGCCTGCTGGAACAGGGAGAGGAAGGTCTTCATTGACTCCATACGTGTGACCGATTGCGGAAGCGCTTCCGTAACGTGGCGCCGGAAAGATTGTCTACGCGATCTTGAGATCGACAAGTGATCGACTACATCAACCACGAGAATCTGATCTCATTAAACGCTTTGGATCTACGAGGGTGGATCTATGAGGGTTAGTTATCTTCAATCTCGTTGCACCAATCTCGTGGATTAGATCTTGGCTTTGCCATAGATTGGATCTTGGTTTTGTGTGTTCTTGCGATAGAATTTTTTCCATGCAACGAACCCTTTAGTGGTATCAGAGCCGAATCTATGGGTAGATATGTTGCACGAGTAGAACACAATGTTTTTGTGGGAGTTGATGCTCTTTTTGTCGCTTTCTTTTCGTGTACTTTGCACGAGTATAACACAAGTTAGATGCTCTTGTTGTCGCGTCCCGGGCAAACCTTACATGTCAGCGTACATGAGACTTGCTCCACGCTCAACGTGCAACTTGTATTTCACAAGTGGATTTACGGGTGTCTGTCTCTCCCACCATAGTTAAGATTCAATTTACAATGAGCACTTGACAACACTTGTATCAGCGCTGTAGTTCTTGTTCATAGGTAAGAGCAGTTCTTATTCAAAATCCCCAAGCCAAGTAAAACATGCAAAGAAAATTAGAGACGTCTAACTTGTTTTTGCAGGGGCATGTGATGTGATATGGCCATGGTATGATTGTGATTATATTTGATGTATGCAATGATCCTTATTATAATATGGCAACTGACAGGAGCCTAATGGTTGTCTTTAAATTTATTAAGACCTATGGAAATAAGATGGTAAAAAACTTCTCAGAAAATATATGAGGGAACCAATCCTTTATTTCAGTTTGAACATGTACATATGATTACAAGGAAATATAACTAAGAATAGAAGGGACGTAGATGTGCAATATTCCATGGACGGTCTAATTCATCTGGGTATGTACTTGTAACATTCTAGGATTAACACCTAGAATTAGAGAGGACACATGTGGGTGCATTGCATTCATGCATCGAAAAATCCGGGGAATTTTCGCGCAAAGCTAAAGAGGCCATAGAGGGCTCGAGATCTCTCTTGTTCTGATAGAAACATCAGGACAAGTGCGATAGATTTCGACATGACCTTTGGAGAATTCTTTTTTTAAGGGGGAAGTTATTCAAACATGTATTTGAATTTTAAATTTTTATTTAAATGAATTTTAAAAGAAATACATAATAAATTATAGAATATTTAATGCTTATAAGAAATGAAAGAGAAATTCTATAATAAAGTAATACATTAATATAAAGGGTACAAAGTACTTTCATTTATACAAATAGGAAAGAATGATAATACAGAATAATAATAGAAAAGGAAATAACAATGTTATATAAAGGAAAATAAATAATAGTTAATGCATCAATAATGTTACAAGGATTCTTTATTCTGTAAATGAACATATTACATTGTTCTTACAAGATAATAATAAGATAAAACCTAAACTATATTTCCTATCTAATTCTTGATCTTCTCATTATCTCTTTGATCCTGATTTCTGCAAAATAAAAACAACATACTAACAAAAATAAAAGAATAAGGGGGTTAGTTTATTAATTGTACTCTCAGATTTGTCCTAGAGATGCTAGAGCCTGAATTCATCATTGAGTATGTATTAAAAAGGGCCAAATCATAGTATCTGTTCTTAATCAGATAGTGGCCTCAGTACAACATCATTGGCTTAGGGGCAAGTTTCACCAAAGACAGATAAGAAGGTAAAGAGGTAAAGCATCAGGAAATATCAAGCTTTTACTTGATCTAATCCCCAAACCACAACAGGCAAGCAGGCTGCTCACTCACCAGCATGCACTAGTGTGCTGTCAACACCACAAGAGTTCAACAAAAAGATAGAGTAACAGTCGTAGCTGAGCTGCTACCATATCCTCTCTCCACACACACACAACCAGACCAACAGATCCTTTATTAGCAGCCAAGAAACACCACTATTTTGTCCCTGATCCATATCATATCCAGTTCCACCACACAGCTAAGGACATCACCCCATCTCATCACAATCGCCAGGAGCATAAGGAGAAGACCAGGAGAACAAGGAGAAGTCTAGGAGCATTAGAAGCTTCCAACAACATCTGGAGGAGTAGGCAACAACAACATCACAAGGACAAAGATGGATAGCTGATCAAGTACCAGCATCAGCTAGCATAGCAACATCAAGTTCAGCATTAGGTTGCTACCCAACACTAAGGTCATCATATAGTATCTGTTTTTATCAGCATATAAAGTACAAAGGAAAAACAGGGGATTGGTAAAAGTACTTCTCTCAGATCATATAGTATCTGTTTTTATCAGCATATCGACAGCCAAATATGGATCTTTAGTTAGTCGATCAGGTAGCATGTCAATAGATGTGGTGTTCGCCACTATGCACACTTCTGAGGAAGGCACCACAGTGGCAGACACCACAACCACAACCACAAGAAATCAAACTCAAGATCTGTTCTTAATAGTTTGCACCATTAGGATCTGGGATAGATAAGGGAAAAAGCATCCAGGATAAATTATTACGACTACCCTTCAACTAGAGCTGGTCTAGGAGGATGAGAGGTAATATTTCCTCTCAGACTTGCATAGAGCTGCTATGCAAAAATCATCACAGGGAAATCAGCCAAATAAAAGTAATTATCCTTATCTATCTAAATCAGTGCCTCAGCCTTTGCATCATTGGCGGGGCCTATGTATCCATACACCATCTGATTTTGTCAAGTCATATCCCACAAGGATTGATAGCCACACACATAATTATGCAAAATGGTATAAGCAACCAAATTCCACTGACCTGCAACTAGAGGATTTATAGGCGATCAGAAGAGGTCACTAGAACCACCCAAACACATATCTGCTCATAGCAAGTCATGTTATATGGTACCTGATGTTGTGCACACTCCAAGATGGAGGCTCCACAACACCTAGGTTAGCTTAATATAGTTGTCAACAGATGGTACATCAAGTTTCTTTCAACTTAAAAGGACCATATTATATCTGCAAGAATTCATGGTAACAACTTTAATCATTTTCCTAGTCCATTACCTAGGAATCATTGAAGAGTATTTATCACATTATCAATGTAAATTCAGAATCATCACTGAACTCTAAACTCAACCAAGAACAAACACTAAACCACAGGTTCAGTTATCGTACATGATTCATAATTGGTTATAACAAGTCAATCCAGTACTCACAAGGTTTCAACCCAAATAATCATCTCCTTAGAAATATCAATTAGGAATCATATACTTCACTATAAAGCTATTTAATCAAGTTCCCATGGACAAAATAGCCAGAGATATTATCTCAAATTGATGCATCGACCACACGATCATTTACTGTGATCTGTCCAGCAGTACAAAGAAAAAAAACACATTAATAGTCTAGGTACTCTCATATCCAATAGTAAAATTCAATTTGGATTTAGCAAGTAAGGTTCAGTTAACCACACAATCAAGATAACATGGTTCATAGAGGAACTTTGTTTAATTAAAATTCAGTGAACCAAGATATAAAATAACTTATAAATAACATCTGGGCATATTTCTACTAGAATATGAAACCTAAAAGTGAAGGGTTCGCAGCATAGAAAACAAAAATTTTCCTACGATGGGAACATCTATGTACCAAGATCTATCTACTAGATACAAGCAACGGGTGGATATACATCCATAGAATACATACCCTCGAATACCGAATAGCGTTAATGAGGTTGTACTCGTGGATGATGTAGATGAACGCTTGCCGATCTCAAGATCGTGATGAAGTCCATCTGGTCCAGCCGGTCCAGCACGATCAAGTCCAGCACCTCAAAGCAGTGGTGCATCCGTGATCGCACACACGTACGGGTACCCCGACAACCTCCACGCCCTCGCTCCAGCGAAGCAGCGGAAGCAACAAATCCTTCCATAAAAAGCCACCGGGAACATGTATCTCGCTGATCCGAGACCATGGGGAAATTCTAAAGGGGGGAGAGAGATCCTTCGCGAGGAGGTGTGTTTTGAGAGGAGGAGATGGGGGCCTTTTATAGGGGAGAGGGGGGGCACCCAAGGGGCATGGCACCCAGCCATGGGGGATGACCCCACCTCTTCCACATTCATATGGGTGGAGCTCCCACTCAAAATGAAAAGCCTCCACTCCCATTAAAAAGCCTCCACTCAAAAATCCACTCACATGCATTAAATTTCCACCAAATTTAATGCAAGCTCTCATTTAAATAAAACTATTTTATTTATTTATTCAGAATTTTGTTAATTACTTTAATTAACAAACATTCACATAAAACCCCTTGCTAGTATTCTATTTCACATGCAGAACTAGTTTCAGCAATTTCAACCTAAACAGTTTCGGTGTCTAGTGAAATAAATTCCTGCGCTTTCCTTTTTCTTTCTCTGGCATATCATTTGCTCTGAATGGTGTCGGTATCCCTTAAGTGTGTCACCCTATGGTTAGCGAATAATGCAGACATGATCGAGACCCCTCTCCGATCAATAATCAGCAGCGGGACCTGGAGATCCGTACTGACTCCCACACATTCAACGATGACTTCTGTGATCGTGTGAACCTTTTACGCTAGTATCTTAATCCCTTTGTTTCACGATATATTACATGTCCGAGATTCGATCATCGGTATCTCCATACCTAGTTTGATCTCGTTACCGACATGCACTCTTTTCTCGTTCCCGTGATATAACATTCTAGTGATCAAATCACTTGCTTGCAAGCTAATCAATGTGATATCACCGAGAGGGCCCAGAGCATATCTATCCGTCATCGGGATGAACAAATTCCACTCTCGATCCATGGGTCTCAACATAACACTTTAGTAGTTCTTAATCCATCTTTATAATCACCCAGTTATGGTGTGACGTTTGATGTCATCGAGAAACTCTTCCGGTGTTAGTGATTGGCATGATCTCATGGTCTAAGGATTAGGATCACTTCGTAAGTTGTTATAGCAATATAAACTCAATGATTTTGATCGTAATGCTATACTTTGGATGAATGTTCATCACACCATTAAACTAATGTTGTGACCTCGTTATTAACAACATCCAATGTCCATGATCAGGAAACCTATGATCATCTTGTTAATCAACGAGCTAGTTTATAAGAGAGGCATAACTAGGAACTACCTTTTGTTTATTAAACACACATGTATTAAAGTTTCCGTATTAATACAATTATAGCATGTAAAATAAACATTTATCTTAAACAAGGAATACGATAATAACCACTTTATTATTGCCTCTCAGGCATATTCCCTTCAGTCTCCCACTTGCACTAGAGACAATAATCTAGTTTGAAAACTTTGTGTATTGAACACATATGGCTTTCTGGTGTTCCATATACGCAACTGCAAGTGGTTAACATAATCTACGGATCTGACGCTTTCAGGTCCGTGTGTATTTGCATGTCTTTGCGTCTTCATGCATCACTCATTCTCCAATGAGATGGCATTGTATAAATTTGGTCTTTCGGTGAGACCTTTAGTTCCTTGGGGTTAAAACACGTCGATACTATTGTCATACAATATATCTTTAGTGTTAGCCCATTGCGAACCACACCTTAGTTTGATAACAAACTACTTGACACAAATTCCCTCCTTTGCTGCTACTATAGCAGTCATATACTTAGCCTTTTGTTGTAGTATTCGTCACAATGTCTTAACTTTGGAACTCTTCCAAATCCATCATGGAAACTTTCTTTCCATTTCATTGTGTCACCCATAGTTTAAATTGAGATAAACTTAATTTGTAACTTGTGACAAAACTAGTATCAATGTAACGCTTTACAATGAACTATTTGTAATTGTTTGTCACCTCTACACAAATATATTCTTAGTTCTTCCAAAAGATCATAAGAATATTCTTACTATCGTCCAATGATCATTTTCTGATTCATTATGGTATTTGCTCATAACACTTAGAGCATAGGACATATCTGGATGTGTACATATCATGGTATGATTGATCAAAACATCCTTGTGATTTCACTCATCAAGTGTCAAAGCACTTGAATCTTGTTTCACTTATCAAGTGTCGATACACTTGAATCTTGATTCAATTCCTTTTCCATGCGACAAGAACCTTTTCTTATCGTTTCTATATTGAACTCCTTCAATATCTCATATATGTACGTTTGCACAACCATATTAGCGTCACAGTCTATCCACTATAGACATTCATGCTAAATATTCGGGTTTTGCCTAAGAATTTCATCGAAATGAAATTCTTAACCTTTGTCAATAAAATATACATCATTTCTAATCAACAAGATGTCCTCCACATAATGTATTAGAAATATGTCTTAGCGCTCCCACTTAATTTCTTGCAAATGCAAGCATCTTCATCGTCTCCTGATGAAAAAACTCATTTTTTTATCATGGTGAAGATTCCAACTCCGCGATGCTTACTTCAACCATTGAAGTTTGCATGCCCTTTTTAGCATCCTTTGAATTTAACAAAACCCTTTGGACTGTGTCATGTACACGTCCTAGGTAACCATTCTATTAGAAGAACTTTGTTTTGTTTATTCATCTACCATATACCAAATTATATGTAGTGGTTGCTACTTTAATCCGTCCAGACTAAATATCGCTATGAAAGATCAAATCTTGTCATAGTCAACTCCTTGAACATTGTCATAAAATACTTTACGACATGTCGACTATTTCATAGATGTGAAACATCCATGTCTGTTTCTTTATAGATCCAAATATGACCGATAGGTTTTTACACCTTTCCGGAGGGTCTTCCAAGTTCAAAACTTGATTTCTCGTGTATGGAACTATCGTGGATTTTATGGCTTCAAGCCATTTGACGGAGTCAGGGCCCATCATCGCTTCTTTGCATGTAGTCGGTTCATCATTGTCAGACAATAATGATTTACTCTCAAATCTTAGCATTTGATTGTTTAACCGACCCACTTGGTTCAATAAGAACTTATATCTCCGTGACCACAACCTTTGAGGCACATAAGCTATGAGCATTATGGAAGCCTTCGGAACGATTTCCGGTGCTGCGCAACTCAGCACATTTAGCTAAGGTTCGTTAACCTTATCAAAGTTCTATTGTCCTCCCACTTAACTTTTGCGAAAAATTCCTTTTTCAAGAAACTTCACATTTCAAGCGACAAAACCTTTTGTCCTTGGTGTTATGGAGGAATACCCAATTGTTATTCGAAATAACCTACAAAGACATGCTTATCTGACTTTGGTTGTAAACAACTTACTTATGTTTAGCATACCAAAATTTAAGAAATGACAACTCGGGTTTTACCCCAAACCATAACTCATATGGTGTCATTTCAATGGATCAAGATGGAGCTCTTTTCAGTGTAAAATCGGTAGTCTCTAAAGCATCTTTTTAAAACATAATGACAGTTTTATCAATAACACCTTTGATCCAACCATGTCAAACAAGATTTCATTACAAATCTCAAACACTCCATATTCCTATGGTGTTTCGGGATATGTAAATCTAGGTGTTTTGCTAAACTTGTAACTCAAATAAATCCCTTTATGATAAAATCATAATTCATTTATTTTCTTGTTACACTTGTAACTCAAACAAATCCCTTATGATAAAATCATAAACCATTTATTTTCTTGTTACAATGATTTTCCACTTCATCTTGAAAGTCTTTGAAACATTTTCAAATATTTCATACTTCATTCTCACTAAGTGAACATTCACTCAAATTTCCGGAGAAAGTATATGAAGTTGAAACCCATTGCTTACAACTATAAATAATGGACTACATACATCGATATGTATAAATTCCAATATTTTAGTCGTTCGTTCTTCTTTGGCCTTTGAACGAAGTTTTAATTATCTCGAGGAAAGTCTCACAAACGTCACTTGATCAAATCAAAGACTCCAAAAATCCATGAATATGGAGATTCTTCATGTTTTCTTTCCAATATAATTTAAACGGCGATGTCACTTCGTAAGTGATCTTTCAATCATTTGTCTTGCGACATTTTAGCATTAGGTTTTATGGATGTAATCTCTCCAACTAGATTTGTAAATCATCCATCTAATATGGAATATGGTAATTATTTGAACAACCTTTGTTCTCATAATACCTGATTTAAATAACAATTATTAAAACAAATCTTGAAGTCAAGCTTTGATGTCAACGAGAAATACAAACAACGGTTTGTTTGTTTTCGATGAACATCATCACATATTCTCTTGCTAGTTACTTAGGCCATTGTGGTTCATGAATTGCATCGTTCCGTATGAAATTTGATACCAACCAATTCGGTATCCAATACCCAAGAACCACATTGTTTAACAAGCAAAGAATACAGCCATAACCTGTATATCATCTATATACCTAAATTGGATATTTCCAATCTTTTCTTTTCTGCCAAATATATTTTATAGATTCTCTTTCAGCATTTCCTTTTACTTTTTAAAATAATCTATCAACATCAAAAGTGGCACCATATACATGACACATTGTCCAAAGCGTGTATATTCAAATAACAATACCTTTGGACTTGCACTTTGAAGTAGATCACCATCATCAAAATGATCGGTATTCTTTTAAAATCCATTCTTTAGTAATCTTTTAGTGTAGTAAACACTTTACATACATCTTATATTCATCCTTGTCATGACGACTTTCATGATCAAGCTAATGTAGCTTATAAGGAGAATCGTGAGTATAATGTTTCTTTCCAAAACCCTTTTGGATGATTAGGATGTCTAGCATCTCCAAGCTTTGTAAATTCTCATCCTATATGAGAACACACATTATACTCTATCATATTGCGACCAAAACATTGTTTTAGATATCGTTATATCTGTCACACATGATGGTTTCTGAAACAATTCTTTCAGCTCCTAGATAAACTTGATATTAAAACAATCAAGAATCATGGAGGCAAACATGATACTTAAGATACTAACACTGGAATTGTTACTCTCGATTCAATACCAACTATTAAATTTCACGGAGTAAATAGAGTTTGCTGAAAGTTTGCAATAGGACTTCAAACTTTGATTGACACTCAACACAATACGATACCAGTTTGTAAAGTAAATATCCAGAATTCTATAGTTCTATTATCTCAATTACAACTATGCATAAGGTAGTGAACGAATGCCAATGACTACAACAAATTATGCAAATTCACTTTGATTTAATTTTATGATAAATTGAGTTCTACTAATCCAAATTAGAAATGAACTCCTACTCAAAAATGACATCCCTCGTGTCTTTTTAGTGACTACATGAACCAAATCCACTACACCAAGTCCGATCATCACGTGAGTCGGTGTAGCTTCAAAGGCGAGCATCAAATGGGCATCATATCTACTATATGACTCATGCTTAACCTTTCGGTCCGTGTTCTGAGGCCATGTCTATACATGCTAGGCTCGCCAAGTAAGAACCTTAGTATTCGCGTGTGTAACTGTCTTACACCCGAGATATGCTCGTGGATTCAAGTACACCCGATCATCACGTGATGCCTTGAAGCGGCGATACATTGTCGGTGCATACTTAAGGAAGAACACATTTTTATCTTGATATCTAAATGAGGGATCATCTTATTATGCTAATAAAACGCCAAACAAGCAATATAAGATGCAATCAAACATCACATGTTTATTAGTGAAATGATATGGTTCCCGCATATGATCTCTATCATGTGCACCGTGGTATGATCTCTATCATACCTTTATGTGTAAGGCCAAGGTCTATGGAACTTACACGCTATGTGTGTTGTAAGAGTATCATCTCATACTTCTACTTACAACTGAAGGGTTTCGTAGCATAGTAAATCAAAAAAATTCTACGGATGCGAACGAGAAAGCCAAGATCTAATCTAGGAGATGCAAACAACGAGAGAGATTAGATGAGATCTTCATACCCTTGAAGATTCGCACAGCGGAACGTTCGTCGGAACGTGGGTGATGTAGTCGTACTCGCTTCTCCTCCTCGTGATCCGATCTGATCTAGCATCGCAAGTGGCGATGCCTCCGAGAGATGCACATGTGCAGCACCTCGACGTCTCCTCCTTCCTCGGTCCAGAAAGTATGGTGGAGAGACGGGTTGGATCTACAACGCGACGGCGCGGTGCAAGTGGTGGAGAGTTTCTGCAGCAGGGCTTCGCCTACACGCAGTCGGGAGGGAGAGAGAGAGGAGGGCAGCATGGCGGCTAGGGTTGAGGAGGAGGTGTGGGAGGGTGGTGCGCCCCACCCTCTATATATAGAGGGGTGGGCGCCAGCCCTAACCCCTCCCCCAAGCCCTAGGCCGGCGGCCAAAGGAGGGAGGAGTGGGGGGGCAAGTTCCCCCCTTCTAGAAGCTTCCCTAGGGTTTCCCCTTGGTTTGGCCGGCTGGGCCCTATGGGGCCTTGTGCACTTGGCCCAATGCGGCCAGGGCACTCCCTCATAGGCCCATGCCCCCTCCCGGCAGGTGGGGCCACGTTGGTCCCCCTCCGGAAGGTTCTAGAAGCTTCCGGTACAATACCGATTAACCCGAAACAATTCCGAACTCCAAAAACTGCATTGCCTTATATGAATCTTATTCTCCGGACCATTCGGAACCTCTCGTGATGTCCCGGATCACATCCGAGACTCCGAACAAAAACTCATAAACCAATTATCCAATCTATCCTAGCGTCGAGACACGTTAAGTGTGTGACCCTTCGGGTTCGAGAACATGCAGACATGATCTTCTATCAATAATCAACAGCGGGGTCTGGAAACCCATATTGACTCCCACACATTCATCGATGATCATATCGGATGAACCAAGATGCCAGGATTCAATCAATCCCATATATATATTCCCTTCGTCTCGCGATATTTTACTTGCCCGAGATTTGATCGTCGGTACCGTCATACCTAGTTCAATCTCGTTCATAGCAAGTACTTTACTCGTTCCGTAATCCGATATCACTTTGTGATTAACTCCTTAACCACATGCTTGGAAGCGGTGTTGATATCGATTACCGAGTGGGCCTGAAGTATATCTCTTCGACTTGGGAGGGACAAATCCCATCTCGATACATACAACCCAACAGGTACTTTCCGATCACCTGAGAGACACCTTTATGATCACCCTCTCATAGGATGACGTTTGATGACCTCAAAGCTTTCTTCCGATACCAGGGAGTTGTATTATCTCATGGTCTAAGGAATACAATATTTGACATAAGAAAAGCTTCGCAAAGATGAACACGATGACACGATCTAATTGCTTCGCTTAGTTTGGGTCTGTCCATCATATCATTCTCCCAATGATATGATCTCATTATTAATCGACAACTCATGTCCATGGTTAGGAAACCTTAACCATCATTAATCAATGAGCTAGTCCATAGAGGCATACTAGGGACACGGTGTTGTTCATAAACCACACAAGTATTAAAGTTTCCGCTTAATACAATTCTAGCATGGAATATAAACTTTATCATGAACAATAATTATAATAATAACATCTTTATTATTGCCTCTAGGGCATAATTCCAATAGTCTCCCACATGCACTAGAGTCAATAATCTAGTTTACATTTGGCAACAATCTCACACCCATGGCACTAAGGTGCTGATCATGTTTTACACGTGGAAGAGGTTTAGTCAATGGATCTACGACATTCAGATCTATATGTACTTTGCTAATCTTCAGATCTCCATATTCTATATAATCTCGGATTATATGAAACTTGCGGTTGATATGCTTGGTCTTTGGATGATATCTTGGTTCCTTAGCGAGTGCTATGGTGCCAGTGTTGTCACACAATATCTCTAGTGGGTCCAATGCACTTGGAACCACGCCAAGCTCAGTGATGAAGTTCCTGATCCAAACTCCTTCACTTGACGCTTCTGCAGCAGCCATGTATTCCGCTTCTACTGTAGATCCCGCGATCACGCTTTGCTTGCAGCTTCTCCAGCTCACAGCTTCTCCATTCAAAATATAAACGTATCCTGTCTGAGATTTAGAATCAGCCTTGTCGGTGTCGAAACTAGCGTCGACGTAACCTTTTACGACGAGCTGTTCATCACCCCCATAGACTAAGAACATTTCTTTAGTCCTATTTAGGTACTTTAGGATGTTCTTCACGGCTGTCCAGTGTTCCACTCCTGGATCACTTTGATATCTGCTCGTCAAACTAAGAGCATTGGACACATCCGGTCTAGTACACAGCATGGCATACATGATAGAACCTATGTCCGAGGCATAAGGCACTTTGCTCATAGCTTCCCTATCATTTACCGTAGCTGGACACTGAGCCTTGCTCAATATCTTACCTGACAACATAGGCACTGAACCTTTCTTTGCCTTATCCATTCTGAACCTTTTCAGAACTTTGTCTAGGTATGTACTCTGGCTTAAAGCTATCAGACGTCTTTGTCTATCTCTATAGATTTTGATGCCCAATATATAAGCAGCTTCACCTAGGTCTTTCATTGAAAAACACTTGTTCAAATAACTCTTCACATCGTTAAGCACGTTAATGTCATTTCCAATAATCAATATGTCATCCACATACAGTACCAGAAATGTCACCGAGCTCCCACTCACTTTCTTGTAGATACAAGCTTCGTAGCAATTTGGAACAAATCCAAAGCTCTTGATCAAAACGAAGGTTCCAACTCCGAGATGCTTGCTTCAGTCCATAAATGGAACGCTGAAGTTTGCACACTTTATCAGCATCCTTAGGATCGACAAAACCTTCGGGTTGCATCATATACAACTCTTCATCAATGTTGCCATTGAGGAACGCAGTCTTGACATCCATCTGCCATATTTCATAATCATGAAACGCAGCAATTGCTAATAAAATCCGAATGGACTTAAACATCGCTACGGGAGAGAAAGTCTCATCATAGTCAACACCTTGAACTTGTCGAAAACCTTTTGCGACAAGACGTGCTTTATAGACGGTAACATTATCATCCGCGTCCGTTTTCTTCTTGAAGATCCATTTGCACTCAACAGCCTTTCGGTCGCTAGGAGGGTCCACCAAAGTCCATACTTGGTTTTCGCTCATGGATCCCAATTAGGATTTCATGGCTTCTAGCCATTTCTCAGAGTCTGGGCTCATCATCGCTTCCTCATAGTTCGTAGGTTCACTGTCTTCTACCAACAAGACAGTCAAGACAGGGTTGCCATACCACTCAGGAGGGGCACGCGACTTTGTCGACCTGCGACGTTCAGTAGCAGCATCATCCGAAGCTTCATGATCCTTGTCATTAGCTTCCTCTATTGTTGGTGCAGGCGGCACTGGAACAATTTCAGATGCTGCGCTACTCTCCAATTCAAGAGAAGGTTCAACAACCTCGTCTAGCTCTACTTTCCTCCCACTCACTTCTTTCGAGAGAAACTCCTTCTCAAGAAAGGAACCGTTCTTTGCGACAAACACTTTGCCTTCGGTTCTATGATAGAAGGTATACCCAATAGTTTCCTTAGGGTATCCTATGAAGACGCATTTCTCCGCTTTGGGTTCGAGCTTGTCCGGCATCAACTTCTTGACGTAGGCTTCGCATCCCCAAACTTTAAGAAACGATAACTTAGGTTTATCACCAAACCATAGTTCATACGGTGTCGTCTCAATGGATTTAGATGGTGCCCTATTTAAAGTGAATGCAGCGGTTTCTAATGCATAACCCCAAAATGATAACGGCAAATCAGTAAGAGACATCATCGATCGGACCATATCTAATAGGGTTCGATTCCGGCGTTCAGACACACCATTGCGCTGTGGTGTTCCGGGTGGCGTGAGTTGCGAAACGATTCCGCTTGCTTTAAGATGCGTGAGAAAATCATAACTCAAATATTCACCTCCACGATCGGATCATAGAAACTTAATCTTTCTGTTACGATGGTTCTACACTTCATTCTGAAATTCCTTGAACTTTTCAAATGTTTCAGATTTATGTTTCATTAAATAGATATACCCATATCTACTTAAGTCATCGGTAAAAGTGAGAAAATAGCGATATCCACCGCGCGTCGAAACACTCATCGGTCCGCATACATCGGTATGTATGATTTCCAACAAGTCCGTTGCTCGCTCCATCATACCGGAGAACGGGGTTTTGATCATCTTGCCCATGAGGCATGGTTCGCATGTGTCAAATGATTCAAAATCAAGAGACTCCAAAAGTCCATCAGAATGGAGTTTTTTCATGCGCTTTACACCAATATGACCTAGACGACAGTGCCACAAATAAGTAGTATTATCACTATCTACTTTGCATCTCTTAGCCTCAATGTTATGGATGTGTGTTTCATCCCTTTCGAGATTTAGAAGAAATAAACCATTCACAACAGGTGCATGACCATAAAAGATGTTACTCATATAAATAGAACAACCATTTAAATGAATAACCGTCTTGCAATAAACAAGATCCAGAAATAATGTTCATCCTCAATGCAGGCACATAATAACATTTATTGAGGTTTAAAACTAATCCCGAAGGTAAAACTAAGGAGAGCGTGCCGACGGCCATCACATCAACTCTTGATCCGTTGCCAACGCGCATCGTCACCTCATCCCTCGCAAGCCGCCGTCTATTCCGTAGCTCCTGTTTTGAGTTACAAATATTAGCAACTGAACCAGTATCAAATACCCAGGCACTAAAACGAGGGCTAGTAAGGAAAACATCAATAACATGTATATCAAATATACCTTTGATGGTGCCAGCCTTCTTGTCCGCTAAGTACTTCGGACAGTTGCGCTTCCAGTGACCCTTGTCCTTGCAATAGAAGCACTCAGTGTCCGGCTTAGGACCAGACTTGAGCTTCTTCTCCGCAGGGGCAACGCGCTTGCCGCCGCCTTTCTTGAAGGGCTTCTTTGCACCCTTACCTTTCTTGAAGGTGGGGGGCTTGTTGACCATCAACACATGATTATCCTTTTTGATGTCCACCTCCGCAGCCTTCAGCTTTGCGAAGAGCTCGGTGATCGTATCAGTGGAACCAATCTGATTGTGAGTCACTACAAAACTTTTGTAGCTGGGAGGGAGTGACTGCAGAACCCTGTCAATCTTGAGCTCCTCTGGAATCTTGTAGTCCAGTTGCTCAAGGCGTTGAGTGTAGCCCGACATCTTAATGGCGTGCTCACTAACGGAACTCCCTTCCTCCATCTTGCAGTTAAAGAACTTCTCAGAGATCTCATATCTCTCAGAACGGGCCTAAGTCTGAAACATAGTTTTCAGCTCCTCAAGAATCTCAAAGGGCCCGGGATAGTCTTCAAAACGATTTTGAAGGTCTGATTCCATAGCAAACAACATGGTTCTCTTAATCACACCATAATCATCTTTGCGCGACTGATAGACAGCTTTCTCATCAGCCGGCGCATCTACAGCAGGGGCGTCACCTAGCGCATTTTCAAGGACATAGTCCTTCTGACCGCTAGAGAGAATGATTCTCAGATTGCGGAACCAATTGGTGAAGTTAGACCCATTGTTTCTAAGCTTTTCCTTCTCAGCAAAAACGTTGAAGTTGAAGTTGGACTTAGCCATTTGATCTACAATATTTGCAAGTACAAATTAGACTATGTTCATGATAACTAGTTCAAATTTTAATCAAATTACTAGATGAACTCCCACTAAATTCAACATCCCTCAAGTTGCTTAGTGAACATGATCCAAATTCACCACACCTAATCCGATCTTCATGAGAAGAGATGTGGTTTCAATGGTGGACAACAAAGTGTCGATCATATCATTCATATGACTCATGTTTAAACTTTCGGTTCATGTGTTCCGAGGCCATGTCTGTACATGCTAGTCTCGTCAAGTTAGACCCAAGTATTTCCGCGTGTGCAAAACTGGCTTGCACCCGTTGTATGTGAACATAGAGTCTATAGCACCCGATCATCACGTGATGCTTGGACACGACGAACTTTCGCAACGGTGCATACTTGGGGAGAACACAGTTTTATCTTGATCTTTAAGTGAGGAATCATCTTATAATGCTACCGTCGCGATCTAAGCATAATAAGATACATAAAAGGATAAACATCACATGCATATAACTTTATGTGACATGGTATAGCCAATCTTCGCGCAATGATCTCCATCTTGTGCGTGCCGGCATGATCTCCATCACTCCACCATGATTGCCTCCACCACGAATAACAACTACAACTATTGCTAACTACTTAGCGATAAAGTGAAACTATTACATGGCGTATAAGAAGTTGACACACAGGTCATACACAATTATAAACACAACCATATGGCTCCTGTCGGTTGTGTACTCATCGACATGCAAGTCGTGAAGCATTACAAAACATGATCATCGCATACAATATACACATCACATCTTGGGCCATACCATATCACAGAAAACACTCCCTGCAAAAACAAGTTAGACGCCTCTACTTTGTTGTTGCATGTTTTACGTGGCTTATGGGAGTAGCAAGCTAAGAACGATTCTTACCTACGGAAAGCCACAATGGTGATATTATGGTTGCCAAACTCCGGTGTAAATCCCATGACAACTATAGTGAGAGAAACTGGCATCCACCAGCCGCATGTGTGGAACAAGCCACACGTCAAGTGCGGAGCCGGTCTCGCGAACGACGTCGCGTAAGGTTGGCCTGGACCGCTTCAATCTCACTATCCCGCGTCATAAGAAGAACACAAACAAGAGGCTTGCAACAGAAAACATCAACGCTCACAACAACCATGTTGCGTTCTACTCGTGAAACACATCTACGCATAGATCTAGCTCTGATACCACTGAAGGGTTTGGCAGCATAGTAAATCAAAAAATTTCTACAGATGCGAACGAGAAAGCCAAGATCTAATCTAGGAGATGCAAACAACGAGAGAGATTAGATGGGATCTTCATACCCTTGAAGATTCGCACAGCGGAACGTTCGTCGGAACGTGGGTGATGTAGTCGTACTCGCTTCTCCTCCTCGCGATCCGATCCGATCTAGCACCGCAAGTGGCGATGCCTCCGAGAGATGCACACATCCAGCACCTCGACGTCTCCTCCTTCCTTGGTCCAGAAAGTATGGTGGAGAGACGGATTTGATCTACAACGCAACGGCGCGGTGCAAGTGGTGGAGAGTTTCTGCAGCACGGCTTTGCCTACACGCAGTCAGGAGGGAGAGAGAGAGGAGGGCAGCAGGGCGGCTAGGGTTGAGGAGGAGGTGTGGGAGGGTGGTGCGCTCCAGCCCTCTATATATAGATGGGTGGGTGCCAGCCCTAACCCCTCCCCCAAGCCCTAGGCCGGCGGCCAAAGGAGGGAGGAGTGGGGGGGGGCAAGTTCCCCCCTTCTAGAAGCTCCCCTAGGGTTTCCCCTTGGTTTGGCCGGCTGGGCCCTATGGGGCCTTGTGCCCTTGGCCCAATGCGGCCAGGGCACTCCCTCATAGGCCCATTCCCCCTCCCGGCAGGTGGGGCCACGTTGGTCCCCCTCCGGAAGGTTCTAGAAGCTTCCGGTACAACACCGATTAACCCGAAACAATTCCGAACTCCAAAAACTGCATTGCCTTATATGAATCTTATTCTCCGGACCATTCCGGAACCTCTCGTGATGTCCCGGATCACATCCGAGACTCCGAACAAAAACTCATAAACCAATTATCCAATCTATCCTAGCGTCGAGACACGTTAAGTGTGTGACCCTTCGGGTTCGAGAACATGCAGACATGATCTTCTATCAATAATCAACAGTGGGGTCTGGAAACCCATATTGACTCCCACACATTCATCGATGATCATATCGGATGAACCACGATGCCAGGATTCAATCAATCCCATATATATATTCCCTTCGTCTCACGATATTTTACTTGCCCGAGATTTGATCGTCGGTACCGTCATACCTAGTTCAATCTCGTTCATAGCAAGTACTTTACTCGTTCCGTAATCCGATATCACTTTGTGATTAACTCCTTAACCACATGCTTGCAAGCGGTGTTGATATCGATTACCGAGTGGGACTGAAGTATATCTCTCCGACTTGGGAGGGACAAATCCCATCTCGATACATACAACCCAACAGGTACTTTCCGATCACCTGAGAGACACCTTTATGATCACCCTCTCATAGGATGACGTTTGATGACCTCAAAGCTTTCTTCTGATACCAGGGAGTTGTATTATCTCATGGTCTAAGGAATACAATATTTGACATAAGAAAAGCTTCGCAAAGATGAACACGATGACACGATCTAATTGCTTCGCTTAGTTTGGGTCTGTCCATCATATCATTCTCCCAATGATATGATCTCATTATTAATCGACAACTCATGTCCATGGTTAGGAAACCTTAACCATAATTAATCAATGAGCTAGTCCATAGAGGCATACTAGGGACACGGTGTTGTTCATAAACCACACAAGTATTAAAGTTTCCGCTTAATACAATTCTAGCATGGAATATAAATTTATCATGAACAAGAATTATAATAATAACATCTTTATTATTGCCTCTAGGGCATAATTCCAACAACAACATCACCATATCATAACACTATCCCAGCAACAATCTAAACTAGACGCCTCTAATTTATCCATTGCAAGTTTTACGTGGCTTAGGGCTTTCGAAGATAGAACCGTTCTTACCTACGAACATGAACCACAACGAGGATAACCAAATTGTTGACAACTCGTTGCAAATTAGATATTGACTATAGTAGGAGAGACAGACACCCGCTATCCACTTATGCAAAACTAGTTGCATGTCAAGCGTGGAACAGGTCTCATGTGCGAGGACATGTAAAGTTTGTCCGGGCCGCTTCATCCCACTATGCCACCAATATCCAAAGTACAACTAAGAAGCAATAAAATGATCATCATCGCCCACATACTAATATGTGTACTACCCGTGCAAAGTATCTACGCATAGATCCGGCTCTGATACCACTGAAGGGTTCGCAGCATAGAAAACAATTTTTTTTTCCTACGATGGGAACATCTATGTACCAAGATCTATCTACTAGATACAAGCAACGGGTGGATATACATCCATAGAATACATACCCTCGAAGACCGAATAGCGTTAACGAGGTTGTATTCGTGGATGATGTAGACGAATGCTTGCCGATCTCAAGATTGTGATGAAGTCCATCTGGTCCAGCCGGTCCAGCACGATCAAGTCCAGCACCTCAAAGCAGTGGTGCATCCGTGATCGCACACATGTACGGGTACCCCGACAACCTCCGCGCCCTCGCTCCAGCGAAGCAGCGGAAACAACAAATCCTTCCAGAAAAAGCCACCGGGAACATGTATCTCGCTGATCCGAGACCATGGGGAAATTCTAAAAGGGGGAGAGAGATCCTTCGCGAGGAGGTGTGTTTTGAGAGGAGGAGAGGGGGGGGGAACCCAAGGGGCATGGCGCCCAGCCATGGGGGCTGCCCCCACCTCTTCCACATTCATGTGGGTGGAGCTCCCACTCAAAATGAAAAGCCTCCACTCCCATTAAAAAGCCTCCACTCAAAAATCCACTCACATGCATTAAATTTCCACCAAATTTAATGCAAGCTCTCATTTAAATAAAACTCTTTTATTTATTTATTCAGAATTTTGTTAATTACTTTAATTAACAAACATTCACATAAAACCCTTGCTAGTATTCCATTTCACATGCAGAACCAGTTTCAGCAATTTCAACCGAAACAGTTTCGGTGTCTAGTGAAATAAATTCCTGCGCTTTCCTTTTTCTTTCTCTGGCATATCATTTGCTCCGAATGGTGTCGGTATCCCTTAAGTGTGTCACCCTACGGTTCACGAATAATGCAGACATGATCGAGATCCCTCTCCGATCAATAATCAGCAGCGGGACCTGTAGATCCGTATTGACTCCCACACATTCAACGATGACTTATGTGATCGTGTGAACCTTTTACACTAGTATCTTAATCCCTTTGTTTCACGATATACATGTCCAAGATTCGATCATCGGTATCTCCATACCTAGTTTGATCTCATTACCGACATGCACTCTTTTCTCGTTCCCGTGATATAACATTCTAGTGATCAAATCACTTGCTTGCAAGCTAATCAATGTGATATCACCGAGAGGGCCCAGAGCATATCTATCCATCATCGGGATGAACAAATTCCACTCTCGATCCATGGGTCTCAACATAACACTTTAGTAGTTCTGAATCCATCTTTATAATCACCCAGTTACGGTGTGACGTTTGATGTCATCGAGAAACTCTTCCGGTGTTAGTGATTGACATGGTCTCATGGTCTAAGGATTAGGATCACTTCGTAAGTTGTTATAGCAATATAAACTCAATGACTTTGATCGTAATGCTATACTTCGAATGAATGTTCATCACACCATTACACTAATGTTGTGACCTCGTTATTAACAACATCCAATGTCCATGATCAGGAAACCTATGATCATCTTGTTAATCAACGAGCTAGTTTATAAGAGAGGCATAACTAGGAACTACCTTTTGTTTATTAAACACACATGTATTAACGTTTCCATATTAATACAATTATAGCATGTAAAATAAACATTTATCATAAACAAGGAATACGATAATAACCACTTTATTATTGCCTCTCAGGCATATTCCCTTCAGTCTCCCACTTGCACTAGAGACAATAATCTAGTTTGAAAACTTTGTGTATTGAACACATATGGCTTTCTGGTGTTCCATATACGCAACTGCAAGTGGTTAACATAATCTACGGATCTGACGCTTTCAGGTCTGTGTGTATTTGCATGTCTTTGCATCTTCACGCATCACTCATTCTCCAATGAGATGGCATTGTATAAATTTGGTCTTTCGGTGAGACCTTTAGTTCCTTGGGGTTAAAACACGTCGATACTATTGTCATACAATATATCTTTAGTGTTAGCCCGTTGCGAACCACACCTTAGTTTGAAAGTTGCAGTAGGCAAGGAATGCAACCATTGGGTGGTGTTGGAGGATCCAGGAGGCAAGCTAACCAGTATATAGCAGCGCCCTGGTGGTCGTCATCTACCAGCACCAAGAACGGAGGCGGTGGATCAATAGGGGGCCACAAGAGCTCGATACTTGGTTGCAGAGCTCCATGCCGGCGGGGATTCGAGGTAGAAGGGGCCGCCGGGTCATAGCCACACAGGGGCGGCATCGGAGATGGCTAGTAGCTAGCCGGGGCGGCGAACGACGACTTAGTCATGTGAGGGGAAGAGAGACAGAGGGGAATCGAGAGAGAGAGAGAGAGAGAGAGAGAGAGAGAGAGAGAGAGAGAGAGGAGGGACTTGGGTCGCATTGTTGTGGTTGTCAACACCCGGATTTTTAATCCCATATGCCTGTTATGCCATACATCGCAATCCCAGGATTACCATTTTTGCGAGACATAACAGAATTGGATACCATAGTACATCATCCATTACAAACCGTACATAAGTTCTTACACAAATAGGGATCTCATGATCCAGTTCTTAATACAACATCAAGCAGCGGAATACGTAATAATAATAACGGTAGTGTAGGCGAAGCTCCATCTTCAGGGTCACATGCAATGCTGACGATGGGACATGATCCTAGTTGTCGTAACGTTCCTGGGGTCCATCCTCCAGGTACTCCTCTTCATAGTCTGGCCATGGGAATAGCCAGGGACAAAGCCATCAGTACTCTTTAAGTACTCGCAAACTAATACTAACAAGTGAAAGGGGGTTTTGATAATAGGACACTAGGCTCTAGGGTTATTTTGCAAAAGCCAGATTTATCTCTACTAAGTTTAGGAGCAACGAATGCTAGTTGAAGTTTGACACTCTACAGAGATTGTACACTTTCACCACAACATTACATACATCCGTCAGGAACAAATCCTGAATTCACCATACTCAGTATGCGGATAATCAATCCTAACCTTTCAATTACACGCCCTAGTATAAGCACCTCTCTTGTGAGTTTGGCCTCCCAACCATGACCAACTGTCATCTTGGGTACTACACAGGTGGACAATCTTCACAAGGTAGCCTCAGCTCAGACCTTGGCCGTGAGGGAACTAATACTAAGGTATATAAGTTTCTAGTCAAGCCCTACCCAATCTTCGGGTATTGTGGTTGTACGATAAAATTGGAATGGTATCGCATCCAGACAACCATCAGTTTTATAAAGGGCTAAGGCTCATGCCTCAACATTTTCATCACCAAAATCATCAGGTGTTCGGAAACACATGTCCAAAACATTTCAATAGAATGATCCATCATTCCAAGGTTTTCATAACCATTTTTCCACCAAGTATTCCCATCTAAAGTTGATCAGGTTTTATGCTTAGCACTAGCATCTACAGGTGGGGGTAAGCACTGATGAGGGGTGGTAAACTAGTGGAGTTTTAACTAAGTTCAATCTCATGCCTTAGGATGACATCAAGATTATCTAGCTTAGGCCAAATTTTATGCTCTTTATGCAACCTTCAAGTATCCCTCTAGAATCTACAATTCACTTAAGTAAGCTCTAAGTACTAGCCTTGATAAACAAATAAAGTAAGAAGCTTGCAAGTAAAACTAGGATTGGTTTATCAAGTGGAGATGATCATATATGCTTAAGGCATATAATTGGCATGGGAACAAGCAAGTATTTGCTTGCATAGGTCAACTTGATTAGTAAAGCTTGCTAAATTGCAAGTGTTATCTTGCACATTCAACTAGTAGTATTAGGCTTGCCTTGTGCAGAGCAGTGATTGAAGTTCTCCTCGGCTTCTTCTTCGTAGAATCCTCCTTCCTCCTCGTATCCTTGGTCGGTACTAGCGTCTATAAATAAATACGATGTACACAATCACCAAACAATACTTAACTACTTGCAATCATCACACACAAGGGTCCTATAGATGATCTAACATCATCTCTAACATTACAAGATTAAGGCTTGGTTTAATTCCTTTTATTTTTAGAAAAGTAATTTCTACTCATTTAAAAACTACTTAAGATTTAATATTCTCCAAACCAAACATGGGATCATGTTGACACATGTCATCACCACATATTTTAGTCCATGGGAATATGATTTAAAGTGGTGTCACAATTTAATAAGGTTTTACCCTTTTATTTTAATTAAATAAAGTGACTAGAAATGCCTATGTAGCATTATTTTATTACTTGAACATTATTTCTATAAGTAAACCTATATGTTTTTATATATTCTGAAAGGTATGGTTAAATGTGATTTTTGAGAGTTGGAATCAACTCAAAAGCTATTATGGTTTAAATTTGAAAAATGTTTGAATGCAGAAAAGCTTCTGCCTTGTTATTTTTACCATGGGTGATCTATATATCCAAATGACTTGAATCCAACGGGCTTGGATTCAGCATTCCCAGTCCTTTCCAACAAAATTAGTTTCATTCAATTTGGTGCACTGAATCGATCTGAGTTGATTTTTGAAACTGGGTACAGAAGTGAGTTTGAAATGAAATGGAAAAGGTTTAATTCAAATAACTGGGCTGCGCGGGAAAAGTTAACGGGCCGGCCTGCTAAGCATAGCGCTTCCGCGGGCTGCTTAAGTGGCTGTCCTCACTCGTCAGTGAAACAGGGGGTGCGAAGCAGTATGGGGCGATGTGGGACGTTCGATCTGGTTCTAATCCAACGGCTGAGAGTCATCGTTGACATTGGGCAACGCCGGCGAGACAGAAACCTAGCGCGGCCAGTGGGGGTTGCTGGGGGCTCACCGGGGTGCAGGCGAGGCTCGGCGAGGCGGGCGAACGACGAAGTCGACGACGACGAACTCAGGGGTGGTCGCGGCAGCTCCTGGGGTGGACGAAATCGACAGCGCCCTTCTTCTCCAGAGGCGGCAGGCTCCGGTGAAATTCCGGCGATGCGCTGCTCGCCTTGCTCCGGGACTGAGGTGGGGTGGTTCTAGGTGAGAGAGGAGTGGAATGGTGTGAAGAATTCGAGCGGGGGAGTCCTCTATTTATAGTCTCGACGGTGAGACCGAACGGCATGGGCAGGCGACGGTGGCGATATGGCTACGGGCTGCTAGATGCATGGCCGACGGTGGGGATCGCTTGGTGGTCTCCTGGCGATGCTCTATGGCTTTAATGCGCTTGTAGGGGCGGTGCGGTTTAGTCTGGAACACGCGACGCTCTACGCGGCAGAGGCGGCGTCTTCGACGGCGAGCGGTGGCTGTGCGGCATGGGGTGGTGAACGGGGATGTCTGGCGGTCTCCTGGGTCGGTGGTGATCGTGTATGCACGCGGCGAGGGCGGCGCGCGGTCTGTGGGCTTCGGTCGAGGGTGGCGCATGCTCGGCACGGTTGGCAGAGGCACGGGCGCGGTGTTCCTGGGTGCTGTGTTTGACGTCTTCGAGGCAGGGCTGGTCGAGAGGGGGCGGTTAGGCATGGGTGATCTCCCAGACAAGGTTGGCATGGCTAGTTTCCTTCCTAGCTTGCTGTCTACACTGGGGTGGTAAGGATGCACTCAACTGTTCACCATTGATGATATTGGCAAGCTCACAGTGGTGCTAGTGCTTGGTTAATCTTACTAGATGATCTACTGAGATGGTTGTGAGCTAGATAGGGAACCAGTTAGGCTCAAAACACTGCACACTATAGTGTTTTGATTTTGTTTGATTTGCGTCTGCCAAGTGTTTGATGAAATGGCCGCATGAATTCAAGTTTTGAATTTTGAAAAGATTTTTGGTGGGTGTGCTAGATTGGTGCTGGTGAGTCTGCAGATGCTTGGGTTTTGAAAGTTGAGCTTGTTTGAGTGGTTTTTGAAAAAGTGGGATCTTCCCATATGATAAAGATTCAATTTTGAATTGCCATTTAAACTATGCATTTGAAAGTTTCTGGATGATCACAAAGTGGGCCTTGATACTTTGTTATGAGTACAATCAAGGGGTGCAAAGATCCAGAAAAGTTTCTGTTAGGTTCTGAAAGTTTGAGACAGCCAAAGTAGGCATGGGAGTTAAATTGGTCAAAATGACCATTCCTTTATTTTATTTGTTTTGCTTTATTTGTCTTTGGGAAAAGTGTGGGAAATGTTTTAGATGGTGTTTATTTCACCTAAGAAACATTTTACAAGCAAAGGAAACATACAAACAAGCTGGTTCAAAAGAATTTCAAATTCAATGCATACTCATATGCATGCATTCATAATTTTATTTAGAAAAGTTTTTGTTAACCTTAATTTTGATGCTTAGAGTTTGATGATCCAAGTTCAATATTTTTGGGATGTTACAAACCCTCCCCCCTTAAGCAAAATCTCGTCCCGAGATTTGAAAAAGGACGAAAAGATTACCTAAGATTTGAAGAGATCGGGAAACTCCGTCCTGATGTGATCTTCGCGCTCCCAGGTAGCTTCCTCTTTTGTGTGGTTGCTCCACTGAATCTTGAGAAACTTGATGCTTTGGGTAGTTCGAAAAGCTTCTTCCAAAACATGGATAGGTACTTCGGGATAGGTCAGGTCATCGTTGATCTCTATGGTCTGATGGTCGATGTTTTTGAACACTTCGGTCTTCTCGGGGACTTCGAGACACTTGCAAAGTAACGAGATATGGAACACGTTGTGCACTGCTGACATCTCTTCGGGTAGTTCCAATTGATACGATACTTCCCCTCGACGGCTCAGAATCTTGAAAGGGCCGATATATCTGGGGCTAACTTTCCTTTGAGTTGGAAACGCTGCATTCCTTTCAATGGCGACACTTTCAGATAAACAAAATCTCCTATGTTGAAGGCGAGGTCTCTACGCGTCTTGTTGGCATAACTCTTTTGTCTGGAATGGGCTGTCTTGAGGTGCTCACGAATCTTGTGAACCTTCTCTTCTGCTTCTCGTAGGATGTCGGGTCCAAAAATCTGACTTTCTCCTACTTCCGACCAGTTCAAAGGGGTGCGACACTTCCTTCCGTACATGAATTCAAATGGGGCCATTTGCAAACTGGCTTGATAACTGTTGTTGTATGAAAATTCTGCAAACGGCAGACAGTCTTCCCACTTGGATCCATATTCTAACACACATGCTCTCAACATATCTTCGAGTATTTTATTTACTCGCTCCGTTTGTCCATCGGTCTGAGGGTGATACGCGGTACTGAAATCTAAGCGGGTTCCTAAACCTTCTTGGACTTTCTTCCAGAATCTCGAGGTAAACTGAGTTCCTCAATCCGATACGATGTTCTTGGGGTCTCCATGCAAACTAATGATTCTATCGATGTACAACTCTACTAGTTTCGAACTCTGATATGTGGTCTTGACGGGTAAGAAATGGGCGACTTTGGACAATCTGTCCACTATGACCCAGATAGAGTCATTTCCCCTACTAGAAGTAGGTAGTCCAGTGATAAAGTCCATTCCAACAGAATCCCATTTCCATTCCGGAATCTGCAATGGTTGCAACAATCCAGCGGGTCTTTGATGTCCTTCCTTGACTCGCTGACAAATATCACACTTGGCGATATAGCTTCCGATTTCTCTTTTCATCTTATGCCACCAAAATTGCTCCTTCAAATCTTGATACATCTTAGTTCCTCCGGGATGGATAGAATAAAGAGTATCATGAGCCTCCTTTAAGATAACTTCTTTCAACTCAGAATCTGCTGGTACACAAAGGCGTCCTTTGTACCACAAAACTCCTTCTTCGTCCTCGGTGAATCTAGGTACTTTGCCTGTACCGATACGATTCCGTCAATACTAGCATTTCCCTTCTGCGCCTCTTTAATCTGGCTGATCAAAGTGGGCTAGAGTTCTATGCTAGCCAAAAATCCTTCACTTACTAATTCCATTCGAAAATCTTCCATCTCTTTGTGCAAACTTGGTTGCTCCTTCAAAATCATGGAGTTCAAGCGGCACGGTAATCTGCTAAGGGCATCGACTACCACGTTGGCTTTACCAGGGTGATAGTGAATGTCTAGGTCGTAATCCTTGATTAGCTCAATCCATCTTCTCTGCCTCATATTCAGCTCCTTCTGAGTGAATATATACTTTAGGCTCTTGTGATCCGTATAGATCTCACAACGGTTTCCCATCAGGTAATGCCTCCATGTTTTCAGGGCTAGAACTACGGCTGCGAGTTCGAGGTCATGGGTTGGGTAATTTTGCTCATGTTGCTTCAGTTGTCGAGATAGATAAGATATAACTTTGCCTTATTGCATTAGCACACATTCGAGACCGATCTTGGATGCGTCACAATACACATCGAAGGGCTTCGTGATATCTGGCATGATTAAGATTGGGACTGAAATCAATCTCCTCTTGAGTTCTTGAAAACTTGCTTCACATTTGTCGGTCCATTCAAACTTCTTGTCCTTCTTCAGCAATTGGGTCATAGGTCTGGCGATACTAGAGAATCCTTCTATGAATTTGCGGTAATATCCCGCCAATCTGAGAAATGCACAAACTTGGGTTTGAGTGGTTGGGGCCTGCCAATCTTCTACATCTTTCACTTTGGCCGGGTCAACGGCAATTCCTCCGGCTGATACAATGTGACCGAGGAATCCTACCTCCTGTAACCAGAATTCACATTTGCTAAACTTTGCATACAACTGATGCTCTCTAAGGGTTCCAAGAATGGTCCTTAGGTGTAGCTCATGTTCTTCTTCTGATTTGGAATAAATCAGAATGTCATCAATGAAAACAACGACAAACTTATCCAGGAAGTCCATAAAAATCTTATTCATGAGATTCATGAAATAAGCGGGGGCATTGGTTAGTCCGAAAGACATGACTGTATACTCATACAATCCATATCTGGTGGTAAATGCAGTCTTTGGAATATCTTCTGCACGAATTTTGAGTTGATGATAGCCAGTTCTAAGATCAATATTAGAGAACACTTTGGCACCGGTCAACTGATCAAACAAATCTTCTATCTTGGGCAAGGGGTACTTGTTCTTGATGGTGACATCATTCAATTTCTGATAATCCATACACAAACGGTTACCTCCATCCTTTTTGTCCACAAACAAGACAGGTGATCTCCAAGGTGACACACTTGGTTGAATCAATCCAATTTCCAGCATGGAATCCAGTTGCTTCTTCAGTTCTGCGAGCTCTGACGGGTTCATACTATAGGGTCTCTGGGCTATGGGTCCAGTTCTGGGAATTAGTTCGATGATAAATTCCATATCCCATTCTAGGGGCATACCAGGCAAAACATCTGGAAATACATCGTGGTATTCACAGACTATCCGGACTTGGTCAATGGTAGGTTGGGCTATACTCTTGTTGCACTTGAATTGACGAGGTAAGGTTTCAGATATATGCTCGACTGATATTTCGGCTGTACTGGTCATGGTGATGGCCTTCTTGGCACAGTCAATCAATCCTTTATGTTTGGACATCCAATCCATTCCTAGTACTACTTCCAAACCTTTAGTTCTGAGTACTATCAGATTAGCAAAAAAATCTATGCCATGGATTCGAATAGGGACGACTTTGCAAATTTGCCTAGCCTTGGTGGTTGAACCGGGAATTTGAACGATCATAACGTGCTTCAGTTTGGTTGGTTGGATTTTACTAGTGCATGCAAATTCTTCAGTGATAAATGAATGCGATACACCAGAATCAAACAACACTCTTGCAAGTACTGAATTAATGGAAAACATACCCAGCACGACGTCTGGCGCTTCCTGAGCTTCTTCAGCATGCATGAGAAAAAGACGGCCGTTGCAATTGAGCGAATTCCCTGGGGCAAACCTTCTTCCGGGCTGAACACGACGCTGTTGCTGAGCTGGGGCATTTGCATTGGGGGATGCGGCATTCTTCTTGTTGGGGCACTCGTTGGAGTAGTGACCCTTATTTCCACAGTCATAACAAGTTACTTGCGACTTGTCCTTTGCTGCAATAGGCACAACATTGCTTCCAGTCCTCGGGGCAGTGTTGGTGTTGGCGGTAGCATTGTTGTTGTTGAACTTGGGTGGGGCACGGTTGAAATTGTTAGAGTTGCCGGGGTTGTTGTGATTTCCTCCGGGCCTTGGGTTTCCACGGTTGGGATAGGTCGAATGGTTCATTGGGGGTCTGTTGGTTCTCGGGGCAAATCTTGGAGATGGGTTGGGGCGGTACTTTGGGGTCTGATGTGTTCCTGGTTGATGCATCATGCGACGCTTGCGGTTCTCATTGGCTTGGTTGATCTTTCCTTCCATCTGGATGGCAGAGTCGACAAGGGCTTCAATATCAGCAAAGGGGATATTGACTAACACAGTCTGCATCTCATCGTGCAGACCATTCATGAATCTTTCTTTCTTCTTGGCTTCAGTGTCGATCTCATCCGGGGCATACCTAGCTAATGACAAGAATTTTTCACGGTATGCCACTACGATCATCCTTCCTTGATTCAGTTCTCTGAATTCGTCCCTCATTCTCTTGATCAAACCTGGTGGCACATGGGTTCTGCTGAACTTGACCTTGAATTCTTCCCAGGTCATCATCTGTCCTCCGGTCATTGCACGAACACTGTTCCACCATGCTCTGGCATCTCCGGCTAGATAGTGGGTGGCGAACAGAACTTTCTCGTTGGCTTCCACTCTGGCGACTTCTAGGTTATTTTCCATGGTTTGCAGCTAATCATCGGCGTCTAAGGGCTCTTCCGACTTAGTGAAAACAGGCGGGTTGGTGTTCTGGAAATTCTTGAGCTTAGATCCATGGTTGTCCTGGTTTCCGTGGCCTTGATTGTTGTGGGCTAGCTGATCTATCTGTTGAAGGGTGGCTAGGTTGGCTTGACGTTCGGCTCTTTCAGCTTCGTGGTCAGAAACCAACATTTGCAGGATCTGCAACATCGGGTCCGGGGATGAACCACTTCCTCCGCGTGGCATCTGAAGATTGAGATAGATCATGAGAAAAGAGTGAATTTTTCTAAGGTTCCGGGATTACCATTTTTGCGAGACATAACAGAATTGGATACCATAGTACATCATCCATTACAAACCATACATAAGTTCTTACACAAATAGGGATCTCATGATCCAGTTCTTAATACAACATCAAGCAGCAGAATACGTAATAATAATAACGGTAGCGTAGGCGAAGCTCCATCTTCGGGGTCACAGGCAACACTGACGACGGGAGATGATCCTAGTTGTCGTAACCTTCCTGGGGTCCATCCTCCAGGTACTCCTCTTCATAGTCTGGCCATGGGAATAGCCAGGGATAAAGCCATGAGTACTCTTTAAGTACTCGCAAACTAATACTAACAAGTGAAAGGGGGTTTTGATAATAAGACACTAGGCTCTAGGGTTATTTTGCAAAAGCCAGATTTATCTCTACTAAGTTTAGGAGCAACGAATGCTAGTTGAAGTTTTATCACACCTAAATGGGAACTTGTATTTCATATCACAACCCTGCTGTGGTCAAGTCAAAGTCTCACTTCATTTCACAAGTCATTTTGAAAAGTCTGATGGGGGAACAGTATGGCCACTCCACCTGTCCATAATCGCAGACGCGGCTATTCGAATAGTTTGACACTCCGCAGAGATTGTACACTTTCACCACAACATTCGATACATCCGTCAGGAACAAATCCTGAATTCACCATACTCAGTATGCGGATAATCAATCCTAACCTTTCAATTACACGCCCTAGTATAATCACCTATCCTGTGAGCTTGGCCTCCCAACCATGACCAACTGTCATCTTGGGTACTACACAGGTGGACAATCTTCACAAGGTAGCCTCAGCTCAGACCTTGGCCGTGAGGGAACTAATACTAAGGTATATAAGTTTCCAGTCAAGCCCTACCCAATCTTTGGGTATTGTGGTTGTACGATAAAATTGGAATGGTATCGCATCCAGATAACCATCAGTTTTATAAAGGGCTAAGGCTCATGCCTCAACATTTTCATCACCAAAATCATCAGGTGTTCGGAAACACATGTCCAAAACATTTCAATAGAATGATCCATCATTCCAAGGTTTTCATAACCATTTTCCACCAAGTATTCCCATCTAAAGTTGATCAGGTTTTATGCTTAGCACTAGCATCTACAGGTGGGGGTAAGCACTGATGAGGGGTGGTAAACTAGTGGAGTTTTAACTAAGTTCAATCTCATGCCTTAGGATGACATCAAGATTATCTAGCTTAGGCCAAATTTTATGCTCTTTATGCAACCTTCAAGTACCCCTCTAGAATCTACAATTCACTTAAGTAAGCTCTAAGTACTAGCCTTGATAAACAAATAAAGTAAGAAGCTTGCAAGTAAAACTAGGATTGGTTTATCAAGTGGAGATGATCATATATGCTTAAGGCATATAATTGGCATGGGAACAAGCAAGTATTTTCTTGCATAGGTCAACTTGATTAGTAAAGCTAGCTAAATTGCAAGTGTTAGCTTGCACATTCAACTAGTAGTATTAGGCTTGCCTTGTGCAGAGCAGTGGTTGAAGTTCTCCTCGGCTTCTTCTTCGTAGAATCCTCCTTCCTCCTCGTATCCTTGGTCGGTACTAGCGTCTATAAATAAATACGATGTACACAATCACCAAACAATACTTAACTACTTGCAATCATCACACACAAGGGTCCTATAGATGATCTAACATCATCTCTAACATTACAAGATTAAGGCTTGGTTTAATTCCTTTTATTTTTAGAAAAGTAATTTCTATTCATTGAAAAACTACTTAAGATTTAATATTCTCCAAACCAAACATGGGATCATGTTGACACATGTCATCACCACATATTTTAGTCCATGGGAATATGATTTAAAGTGGTGTCACAATTTAATAAGGTTTTACCCTTTTATTTTAATTAAATAAAGTGACTAGAAATGCCTATGTAGCATTATTTTATTACTTGAACATTATTTCTGTAAGTAAACCTATATGTTTTTATATATTCTGAAAGGTATGGTTAAATGTGATTTTTGAGAGTTGGAATCAACTCAAAAGCTATTATGGTTTAAATTTGAAAAATGTTTGAATGCAGAAAAGCTTCTGCCTTGTTATTTTTACCATGGGTGATCTATAGATCCAAATGACTTGAATCCAACGGGCATGGATTCATCATTCCCAGACCTTTCCAACAAAATTAGTTTCATTCAATTTGGTGCACTGAATCGATCTGAGTTGATTTTTGAAACTGGGTACAGAAGTGAGTTTGAAATGAAATGGAAAAGGTTTAATTCAAATAACTGGGCTGCACGGGAAAAGTTAATGGGCCGGCCTGCTAAGCATAGCGCTTCCGCGGGCTGCTTAAGTGGCTGTCCCCACTCGTCAGTGAAACAGGGGGGTGCGAAGCGGTATGGGGCGATGTGGGACGTTCGATCTGGTTCTAATCCAACGGCTGAGAGTCATCGTTGACGTTGGGCAACGCCGACGAGACAGAAACCTAGCGTGGCTAGTGGGGGTTGCTGGGGGCTCACCGGGGTGCAGGCGAGGGTCGGCAAGGCGGGCGAACGACGAAGTCGACGACGGCGAACTCAGGGGTGGTCGCGGCAGCTCCTGGGGTGGACGAAATCGACGGCGCCCTTCTTCTCTAGAGGCGGCGGGCTCCGGTGAAATTCCGGCGATGCGCTGCTCGCCTTGCTCCGGGACTAAGGTGGGGTGGTTCTAGGTGAGAGAGGAGTGGAATGGTGTGAAGAATTCGAGCCGGGGAGTCCTCTATTTATAGTCTCGACGGTGAGACCGAACGACATGGGCAGGCAACGGTGGCGACATGGCTACGGGCTGCTAGAGGCATGGCCGGTGGTGGCGATCGCTTGGTGGTATCCTGGCGATGCTCTACGGCTTTAATGCGCTTGTAGGGGCGGTGCGGTTTGGTCTGGAACATGCGACGCTCTTCGCGGCAGAGGCGGCGTCTTCGACGGCGAGCGGTGGCTGTGCGGCATGGGGCAGCAAACGGGGATGTCTGGCGGTCTCCTGGGTCGGTGGTGATCGTGTATGCATGCGGCGAGGGCGGCGCGCGGTCTGTGGGCTTCGGTCGAGGGTGGCGCTCCGGCGCATGCTCGGCACGGTTGGCAGAGGCATGGGCGCGGCGTTCCTGGGTGCTGTGTTCGACGTCTTCGAGGCAGGGCTGGTCGAGAGGGGGCGGTTAGGCATGGGTGATCTCCCAGACAAGGTTGGCATGGCTAGTTTCCTTCCTAGCTTGCTTTCTACACTGGGGTGGCAAGGATGCACTCGACTGTTCACCATTGATGATATTAGCAAGCTCACAGTGGTGCTAGTGCTTGGTTAATCTTACTATATGATCTACTGAGATGGTTGTGAGCTAGATAGGGAACCAGTTAGGCTCAAAACACTGCACACTATAGTGTTTTGATTTTGTTTGATTTGTGTCTGCCATGTGTTTGATGAAATGGCCGCATGAATTCAAGTTTTGAATTTTGAAAAGATTTTTGGTGGGTGTGCTAGATTGGTGCTAGTGAGTCTGCAGATGCTTGGGTTTTGAAAGTTGAGCTTGTTTGAGTGGTTTTTGAAAAAGTGGGATCTTCCCATATGATAAAGATTCAATTTTAAATTGCCATTTAAACTATGCATTTGAAAGTTTCTGGATGATCACAAAGTGGGCCTTGATACTTTGTTATGAGTATAATTAAGGGGTGCAAAGATCCAGAAAAGTTTCTGTTAGGTTCTGAAAGTTTGAGACAGCCAAAGTAGGCATGGGAGTTAAATTGGTCAAAATGACCATTCCTTTATTTTATTTGTTTTGCTTTATTTGTCTTTGGGAGAAGTGTGGGAAATGTTTTAGATGATGTTTATTTCACCTAAGAAACATTTTACAAGCAAGGAAACATACAAACAAGGTGGTTCAAAAGAATTTCAAATTCAATGCATACTCATATGCATGCATTCATAATTTTATTTAGAAAAGTTTTTGTTAACCCTAATTTTGATGCTTAGAGTTTGATGATCCAAGTTCAATATTTTTGGGATGTTACAGTGGTGTGCGTGATGTGTGTTGGGCGAGGGCAAGAAAGTGAGTGGGGATCAAGATGGCCCCAAGCCAGGTTCAGTTGGGCCGAGCCGGCCCATATGCCCAACTCAATAGGCCAGATTACAATAAAATAGAAAAATAAACTAAATTAAGGAATTACCAAAAATGCCCTCAAAGTTCTCTAGGCTCTACAAAAATTCCTAAAAACACGTATAATATATCAAAATGTTCATAAAAATAATATCTACCTAAGAAAAATATAAAAATACTTGTTTGTGTTAAATAAAATACCACTAAATATTAAAGCCATTAGAGTTCTCAATAAATTATAATAACATAATAAATTATACTAAAAAATTAATAACAAAATCATTTTGTGTATAAAAATAAATCTACTATTTTATAAACGTACTAACTTAAATCTTTCATAAATAAAATTTGAAGTAAATATTTAAATACATTTAATCCTTCATGGAATTTTATAAACATAAAAATAATACTTAAAAATAATTAAAAATCATTTTTAAAGTCCTAAATAAATATATTATACTAGAAAAATATTAAATATACTATTAGAAAGGTTTTAATATTTAAAAAAAGTAATAAATCCTTGTCTATAACCTATTTTCATAATTCTTTAAAACATTCCTTAAATAAGAAATAATTATATCTCTCTAGAAATATTACAACCTTAAAATCTAATTGCTAAAATTTAAGCATAAATCATTAACTTTATAATGCTCCTTTAAACCCAAAACCAAAATTCAAAACCACAGTCTTTAAGATAATTTTATATATCATTCACCAATATGAAGAGAGAATGATCTTAACATCTAAATAATAATTAACATGACTTTATAATCAACACATTAACAACATCATCCAAATTATACTTTCATTTAATAATTGCATATTATTTTCATAATAGCAAAACAAATTTAATCTAATTATCCACTTAAATATAAAGTGAATAATTCCACACCTTAGTCATACTTATCATAAATTTAAAACTTGGGAATAATTAAAAACATGTTACACTTGAAGATTACTTACCCTTTTAAAGTTAACTTTAGTCTCAAAGATTATAAACATCATGTCTAATAAGCTACTTATGTTTTTATAGTTAACTTTGGTCTATGTCAATTAAGACATAAAGCATCTCAAGTCCAAACTAATCAATCACACACCAAAAGACATTGATTACGTTCTGTTAACAATAAAGATTGTTTAAACCTTAGAAAGGAAATCTTTTCTTCAAATGTTATTATTTTTGCCACTTCAAGCAACAACTCTATGATAGTTCTTTCAAACCTTAATAATCTAGTACATAGACTTCCATCATAACCACCAAATAGAAACTAATCTCAATCTTAGATTACTGTTGCACTCTAATTTTATCTTATATATCAAGACTTAAATCCCTATAAATGCATTTCCTGTAAAGTAAAAAAAAATTGAAGATGAATCAACTCTTAAAGGAATCACCTAAGTTCACTTCACCTACAGTGTTGGGGATTCACTTTAGGGGTTTTACAAAATGCATAGCATTACTTATGCACAAAATCATATTGCTTCTTTAAACATTAGTCCTTACCGGACCAATGATCCAAATTTCAGATATTGGATCTTATGTCGTCTCGGAGACCGTGAGTGCATAATCTTGCAATCACAAAAGGCAAGTTCACACTTGCTCATGTCCTTTGATTATTTTCTGTAAAGTATTTTGCAAATCCAGTGTTGTCATCACCTGCATTTCAAAAAGGTCAGAAAATACTATTTTTGATAATAATGTGAACTATTGGTTACTGATCCAGGGTGATCAGCTAATCTATTAAACCTGGTAGTTGGAATACCACTACTCAGGAATATATCATATCGGACTTAACAACCAATGTCACCAGTGATTCTCGCACCGTATATTATGCGTTAACCATGAGATTTGGAATGGGATGGAGAAGTCAGCTGGATCGGCTCCCTTTCACATGCATTGGACACTGTTCTGGGCATTTGTAAGTTGCAGATCATGGGTATAGCCGTTTTATACGGGGAAAGGTCTATCGTGGATCTGGGCTTACAAAAGACAGATTTCTAGTGTTAATGGTTGTTGTGTGTATCTAACTAAGGTACAGCCGTTTTATACGAGGAAAGGTCTACCTTGAGTTTGTGCATACAACAATTGCGGTGTATGCGGTGTCGCGGAGAAGGACAGTGATTGGCTTGGATCTTAGGTTGGGCCTCAAACCAAGGAAGTTTGAACGGGGACATACTCCCGGCCATGCAACAAAGCTTAAGATCTCTCATAGATAAAGTGACGCACCTCTGCATAGTGTAAGAACTGTAACTTGTTACTCCCTGTTCCGGGAAGGAGCTGCGAACGCTGCGGGAAAGGAACTCCATGAAAGTTCTGGTAAACCCATGAAGGCTGATGGACATAGCTTTTCAGAATAAATGCAACCTTTGAAGAAATGTTTACAAAAACTTGCATTGCCTACGACCTATGGTCTGTGGCTATATATATAGTGCATCAAACACTCCTTTCTAGTGAACTTGCTGAGTACGCTCGTACTCAACGTATCTTCTTAACCCTTGTAGATTCTGAGGCCAATACAGACGACGTCTACATCAACTTATGCTCCAGGAATCATCATCAAAAGATCAAGCTCTTCAATAAAGTCAAAGAAGTCAACATATACATCAATTAAACCAAAGACGAAGTTGTTTATTAGATAGAAATATAATCTCTAGCCATAGAACCTACTTCTGTAGAGTATTGCAATAGCAGCAATACAAGCCCCAATAGTTCAGATACTAGTCTATTAGTAAGTTGGTTATGAGTTGTTTATTTCTGATTCTTCTTTTTAAGAAGTTTTTTCTCTCTCTTTAACCTAGAGTGTTCTTTGGATATTGTGTAAAGAGTTGAGTTGTAACCTATAGTCATGTCTTGGACCTGCTGTGTTTCTGTTGTACCACTCTAAGGGATGTAATACTAGTGAACGGTGTTTCATTGGTGTTATGTCAACAACTATAGTGTACTACATCATGCAGTGGTATGCTGGGCCACCGCAGTACTACAACCAAATATATTTTGTTGGACCACGTAGAGATAAAACAAAACCTTTTGCCCTACGCGGTGATCCCAAGATCTTGCCGAGGTAGAAGGCCACGAGGATTACCACTAGACGCGCAATTAAGGAATTGATGAAACATGTCTGTTGAATGCAGTGCAGTCCTCATGATCCGATCCCGATCGTTGTGGTGCTGATCATACATCATATCTCCTGGTATCCACACGTACGAGGAGGAGCGCTGGCGGTGGACTGCTGGTACAGTATGGCGGCAGGACTATTGTGGAGCTAGGGTTTCCAACACATGGAATGACCTAACCGTCAACCCTCCTGGGTCTCTGTACCCACAATATATAGGGAGTGAAAGCGGGCTCCACTCACTCATGGCCCATTCACTAAAGCCCATATTAGTCACCGTGAGTCCGACTCATTGACTCAGTCCAAATCCAGTTTGAGTCCAACCCAAACAGATTTTCAGTTCAGATCCAATCCAAACTTTCTCCCGCTGTTAAGTGTGTGACCCCGCAGGCTCATGGCAACTTTGACACGATTGGAGTCCGACTCTCAATTGATCAATCGGTAGCGGCTCCTAGTAGAACGTGTCAACTTCCAAGTACCAAAAAGTTACGACAACATGCCTTTCCAATGCGACTTGTGTCCGAGTCCCTTTTGCCTCACGATATACCTTGTCGGACTATAGGCGAATAATCGTCATCCCTTAAATAGTCCGAATCTCTTCTCGATCCGAGATAAGTGATTTATCCGACTAACTCTTATTCGATCGCCTCGATTAACACTTAACCGAGTCGTGCATGGCCATGCTTTCCAAATCATATCTCATGAGAGGGCCCAGAGAATATCTCTCCAGGTGGAGGGGCAATATCCCATCTTGGCTATTCACATCATGCATCTTGATTCTCAGTCGACCCGAAGTCTTCCTTTATAACTTCCTTGTGATGGAACAACATTTGAAAAAACCTAAGTCGGTGACCCTCAACTCAGATTGTGCAACAACCTCAGGTCTAAGGATTACATTGATTGAGACATAAAAATGATGACTTGTTCGTTGTATCTCAATATGGGTCAATCCGACTCGCTAAACTCTTTAGCCGAATCTGTGTAAGTTGGAATAGCATCACCATGCCCATAACAGGTGGAACCAATTCATCAGCCAACTTTCACACTAGTCTAATTTGTGTGTCCAGCACAACCTCGATGACCAAGGATATTTAGTATGAACAACATGATTGTATAGTTCCACAACCGAATCACATATTCAATGATATACATCATATGTTCATACAAGGACAACTTAACAACTTTATGAATACAATGGGAATTACATCATACATGATTGCCTCTAGGGCATATTCCCAACAGTCTCGCACTTGCACTAGAGTCAATCTTCTGACATCACATGTCTAGGCATCTAATGCCTATAGCTCTTAGGTGCGCCTCATGCTTCGGTTGTGGTAGCAGCTTGGTCAACGAATCATCTGTGTGTAGCTTGCATAACTTGATATCACCCTGATCCATGAACTAGCGAATCAGGTGGTACCGCATGAGTATGTACTTGTTCGTCTGGTGTTGTCTAGGTTCCTTGGCTTGTGCAATAGAACCATTGTTGTCACAATACATGTCTAACGGATTGGACGAGCCCTAAAACACACTAAGATCCTTGAGGAAATTCCTCATCCAAATAACTTCCTTCACTGCCTCTGAGGTGGCAATATACTCAGCCTCTGTTGCAGATGCTAACACAGTATCTTGCCTGGAACTGTTCTAGCTCATAGCCCTCTGTTTATTACAAACACATATCCGGATTGCGAACGAGAATCATCAAAGTTTGTAAGATATCTCGCATCCATGTAACCCTTTACACTGAGTTCATCTTCACCTCCATAAACCAAAAACATATCCTTAATCCTTCTCAAGTACTTTAGGATATTTTTAGCCACTGTCCAATGGATTTCTCTAGGATCAGCCTGGTATCTTCTCACACCACTTATAGCATAGGAAACATCCATCCTAGTATAAATCATGGCATACATGATGGATCCGACTCACGAAGCATACAAAATCCTCATCTGACTTCGCTCATCATTTGTCAAAGGACACTAAGTCTTGCTAACTTTTACACCATGGGACATTTGTAAGAACTCCTTCTTAGACGATTCCGTGTTGAAAATTTTCAACACTTTTTTCCAAATATGTACTCTGACTCAATCTAATGATCCACTTTGATCTATCTCTATAGATCTGGATTCCGAGAATGTATGTTGCCTCACCCAAGTCTTTCATTGAAAAACTGTTTTCCAATGATTCCTTGGTTTCTTGCAACATCTAGACATCATTTGCATCAGCAATATGTCATCCACGTATAAGATCAGAAAGTTTACTTTGCTCCCACTAAACTTCTTGTATAAACAAGAATCATGATCACTCTTAATGAAGCCAAACAATTTTACTACCTCATCAAAGCGAATATTCCAACTCCGAGATGCTTGCTTCAATCCATAAATGAATTTCTAAAGTTTGCATACCTTGTCAGCATTAGACGGATTGACAAAACCCTTAGGCTATATCATATACACATCCTTAGTTAAATTTCCGTTAAGGAAAGCCATCTTGACATCCATCTGCCATATCTCAGAGTAGAAATAGCCTGCTATGGCTACCATGATCCAGACTGATTTAAGCATTGCTACTGGTGAGAAAGTCTCATCATAGTCAACTCCTTGAACTTGTCGGAACCCCTTCGCGACAAGACGTGCTTTATAGATGGAAACATTTCCATCCATATCTGTTTTCTTCTTAAAGACCCATTTGCACTCGACGGGTCTTGAACCGTCAGGCAGATCAACCAAGTTCCAAACATGATTTTCATCCATGGACTTTAACTCGGATCTCATGGCTCCAAGCAATGACTCAGAATTAGACCCCACCATCACTTCTGAATAATTTGTTGGCTCATCACTGTCTAACAGTAATACATCGCGAAAACTTTTTAATCTTGCCGATCTTCATAGTATAGGTGATGCTGCCGGCTTAGCAACCACGACCGACTCAACCTCCAAGGTTTTTGCCGACTCGCTACTAGCCGGTTCCTCTAGAATTTCTTCTAGGTGCACTATCCTCCCACTGACTCTCAGACTGAGAAACTCTTTCTCAAGGAAGACACCGTTCCGATCGACAAATAGTTTGCCCTCTTCTCGGTTGTAGAAGTAGTAACCCAAGGTTTCCCTCGGATACCCCATGAAAATACACTTATCCGACTTGGCCGTAAGCTTGTCTGACTAAATTCACTTGACAAAAGCTTCACAGCCCCAAATCTCAAGAAAAGACAAACTCGGCTTTTTTCCTGTCCACATCTCATGCGGTGTCTTCTCTACCGACTTTTATGGTATTCTATTTAGTGTGAACGCCTCTGTTTCTAGACAATAACCCCAAAATGATAAAGGCAGACCTATCCGACTCATCATTGAATGCACCATGTCCAACAAGGTCAGGTTCCGCCTTTCCGAGACACTGTTCCTCTACGGCGTTCCCGGCGGAGTGAGTTGAGGAACTATTCCACAACTCTTCAGATGGTCATCAAACTCGTGGCTCATGTACTCGCATCCTCGGTCCGACCGAAGAAAATTTATTTTCTTGCATAGTTGATTATGCACTTCATTCTAGAATTCTTTGAAATCTTTAAAGGTTTTTGACTTATGTTTCATCAAGTAGATATATCCATACTGACTCAAATCATCAGTGAAGGTAATGAAGTACTCATAACCACCCTTGGCTGTCGTGCTCATTGGTCCACATACATCACTATGTACTAGTCCCAACAAGTCGGACGCCCTTTCATAACTATTTGCAAAAGGTGTCTTGGTCATTTTGCCGAGTAGGCAAGATTCGAATGTCTCGAACAAAGTTAGGAGTCCATCATCATGGAGCTTCATCATGCATTTCCAACTTACATGACCAAGCCGACAATGCCAAAAGTAAGTCATATTCAGATCATTTGGTTTCAACCTTTTAACATTTATGTTATAAACCGACTCACCATCAAGATTCAAAATAAATAACTCGTCCTAGACCGGTGCAAAGCCGTGAAACATATCATTCAAATATAAAGAACAACCATTATTCTTAATATTCGAATCATGCATTGTCTCATAAGATATGAGGCAGAAATGATGTTTTGACTAAGCACTGGAAGATAATAACAATTATTTATTTCCATAATGAATCCAAAGGTCAATGAAATTGCATCATGCCGACTTCCAACACAGCGACTCTCGCTTTGTTGCCGACTTGGATATCAACCTCGCCTCTTGTTATGCTCCTAGTTCTTACCAGTCCCTACAACGAGTTGCAGATGTGAATAACTGATCCAGTATCAGATACCCAAGAACTATTAGGTGCATCAGCAAGACAAAATGTCTATAACATTGCAAACAAGCGTACTTGAGTCAAAAGTCATACCTCCACCCTTGGGTTTATCGGCCAAGTACTTGCTGCAATTCCTCTTCTAGTATCCATCCGCCTTGCAATAGAAGCAAGTGGATCCGGCTGAAGGAGATGGCTTAGTACCTGAGGAAGCTCTTGGGATCGGGTCCCGAGCCTTCTTGCCTCCCTACTTAGCCTTCTTATTAGTCCTAGAACTTCTCTTGAACTTATCCTTATTCTGCACCATCAACACTTGACTGGCACCTTTATTGAGACCTGCCTCTGCCTGCTTGAGCATCCCATGCAATTCAGTGAGCTTATTATCCATACCATGTGATGGAGGGGTTAACCTCTTGGGTGCCCAATCTTCACGGATCTCGTGGTCAAATCGATGGGAAAGCGAGGGGAAAGGGAGAAGGTAGCGGAAGCGAACACACACCTCGCGAAGAACACAATGAACACACGCAAAACTCACACGATACAAGGCCGATTGCTCCCGAACGGCGGCCACCGGTACGATAGAATCCTCGCAAGGAAAGATCGGTCAACGTGCTCCCTCAAATCCACATCGGAGAGGGAAGAACACCTTGGGGAGGGTCTTGAAAACTTGGAGACGAGACGTCGAACTCCAAGGCCTTGTTCAACGATGGATGCGTGATGCAAAGTCCAATCGAGGTTGGTGACGATAGTCGGTCCCCTTGGTAAAGGGGATGAGGCAAAACTAGAGATTCCACAATGGGGGTTGTCTTTAGTCTATCATCTATGCCTAAGGGATACATGAAGGGGTGGGGGCTCTATTTATAGGCCAGCCACATAAACATGGGTAGTTTGGGGATAAAACTAGGGTTTGGACGAGATAGAGGGGTACATGGGCCAAAGGCCCAGCTGGCGGCGCGCAGGCCCATCGTGTAGGCCGGAGACTCCGGTCTAGGCCGGAGACTCCGGTCAGTCTCCGGTGTCGTCTCCGGAGTGGCGTTCTGACTGTCCTCGGGCGGTTGCTAGGGTCGGTCCGGAGGTAGGTCCGGAGACTCCGGTGTAGCAGGACCGGAGACTCCAGTGGTTCAGCCGTGGCTTCTTTCGTCTCCTCTTCCAAGCCTCCGTCTTGTCGGGCTTGATGTCCCGGGCTTCCTCCCTAGCCTCCGTACTTGTCGGTGCGAACCTATGATGCATATGTGACGGAGTATGAAGTAGCATACCATTCAATAGGGTAGGAAGTGGGCGCGCATAGAGGAACGGATTCACCTTTGGAGTCCATGATGACTTGGCATAAGTTGGAGACCAAGATGTGGTAACGACTGTAGGTCGGGCTACATCAGCCCCCCCTTCAAAAAGAGTCGTCCTCGACTCTACATGCTCATCACAAAGTAGAAGCGGTCGAGAGACCTTCTTGATCCCGGGGTTCACCATATAGTCGTCCTCGGGAAGATTGACTTGACGACACTTCAATGTACCTTCACCTTCCTTGAAGCCTACAAATCTCACAAAAAAAGCAAAGCAACACTCAAACGTAGCCAATTCATGAAGATTATAGCATGAGTCCTCAAGTAGAAGGAAGTCACCTTATCTTGTAGCGATAGCTCGATGAAGGGTAGACATAGGTAACTCTCTTCGGTTCTTCTTGTCAACATATAGTCCATAGAGGTTGACGTGTATGCATTTGTGCCTTCACACAACAAAGACCAAGCAAAATATTTTCGTGCGTGATAGAGGAGCATGTCAAATGTGGCATGTCCATTCTTGTTCACAACACTATTAGCACAATACAAGGATAGCAAATGGAATGCATATGCAAGGTCAAAGTTCATGGAAATCGTTTGAACATCATCCAAATGTGGGAACTCAAAAACTCCATATAACGTATTAGTGGGGCATTCAAAGCATTGGATCCAAATTTCAAACATCTTTCATGCAAGAATAGGAGAATTTGGCAAAAACACACGAGGAAGAATATCCAAAGAAACATCATTATGTGTGCAAACCAACCATTGGAAAGAGAAATTGTTCAACATGTTGGATGTCACACACAAATCATTGATAGCAAATATCATGGGAATATGAGGATCCCAAGCGGAAGCAAAAACGGCATGTTTGCAAACAAAACAAAGGAAAGAGCAAGTGGTCCTTATGTTTGTTGCAACAACAAGACGAGATTCTTGGAAGCTCTCATGACAATACATGCTCTTAATGGAATTGTGGTTGCAAACAAAACATCGGAAAGAGAAAATGTTCAACATTTTTGTTGCAACACACAAAGCATCATTATCCAAAAGCAAAGAAACATGAATGTCACAAGGTGAGATAATACCATCAACATGCTTGCAATCAAACAATATGAAAGAGCAATTTGCCAACATGAAAGATGCAAAGCATGCAAAAGGTATCAGAGCTGGGTTCGATCTTGAACTCACTTGTGGGATGCTCTCAAGAGCTCTTTTTGTCAACTCGTGCTCAACTGAGGTTGACATGATAGTGCGGGTACCTACACACATCATACACAAAAGGAAGAATGTGTGTGCATGGTAGAGATACACATCATCCATCATGACGTATCTCTTCTTGTGCACATCACCATTAATATCAATCAAGTATGAAATAGGTGCATGGTGAGTATGCAAGTGGGGAACATGCTTATCATGGAAATCATCAAAATCTCCAAAAATTGAGAAAGCTATGGGGGCCATCTCATGATAACGCATATGATCAATGTTGTTGCAAGCAAAACAAGTGAAATAGCAAGCATTCATCTTATTGCAAGCAACAGGAGAAATTGAAAGACTAGCATGACAAAGCAAGTCCGAAGCAATTGGAGGATACACACAATATGCATAGCATGGCATGTTTATGGAAATGGTATCGCAATCAAACAATTCCACATGAGCAATATTATGCAAAGGCAAATCATCACATGGGAATATGAATGAAGCATATGTAATGTCACAAGTATCATCCATAGCATGCATATCCTCACAATTCATCATGTCCACTAGTGGGATCATGGCATCATCAACACCCTTATTGTTACCTTGGTCATACCTCTCATATGAAGTGGGTGTTGTGGAAGTAGTGGCCTCCTTGTGGACGAATTCGTTTTCTTGATGTAGCCATGGCATAACATCTTCTTCGTGCACCATGTACATCTTCTCCAATTGAGGCATCATTGCTTCATGGCTTGGCGCGTCTTCATCCATGGAACCTAGCACAACATAAGAGAACACACTAGAGGTAGAGGGTAAGTTGTTAGAAATAGAAATGGTCTCACTTGACCTATCAACTACCACTCTCAACTCACTCGGTGTATCACTCATGCCCTCAAAGTGGAAGCACTCAATCTCACATAAGGTGGAGTCACTCATCTCACTCTTGTTCTCACTCAAGTGGGCTAAGTGGCTCTCATACTCACATGGGATTGGTACCACATCATCACTCAAACATATAGGGGTAGGCTCAGGTTCCTCAACTCCATGCGCCCCCTTTGGTGAAGGGAAAATCCCATGCTCACCATTCTTGACCCTGTCTCCTTCAAGGTTGGATGCCATAAGACGGGCATCATCGCTCACCTGCTTAGTCGAAGGGAAAATCCCATGCTCGACCGTCTTGTGGCCATCTCATAGTAGTGGTGGAGGTAGGCTCATGCTATCCAACTTGGCGAAGTAGAGGTCTACATTTTCCTCATTGGCGAGGTCATGGAAGTCAAGCGTAGGCATTGAAGCTTGATGGCATGGAGGAAGGCTTGCTCTTGGTGCCATTGTGGTGGTGGCACGAGTAGTTGAAGGTGCCCTATGATGGTGTCGACGGAGGTCATTGGCGTGCCTTGCCGATGGTTGATGTAGGTGGCGCACTTGGTCGTCCACATGACACTCGCGACGATGATCACTTGCCTTGGCACTCTTCTTGTGCTTGTGGTGCCTTCTTGAGCTTGCTTGAGCATTATGGTTGGTGCTCATCACGAATTCTTCGTCTTTATGGCGAAGATGCCTTTGACGATGTCTTGTATCCTCTTTATGGTGGCGATGCTCATGAGAGGATGTTTGTCGATGAAGATTCTTGTTTCTTGGCGCCTCTTGATGTTTGGACGCCACTCTTATTGGGATAGGAGGTGGAGCTTGGTGCCTTGGAGGTGATGGAGCTTGGCGCCTTGGAGATGGTGGAGCTTGACGCCAACTAGGTGGTGGCACTTGATGCCGTGTCGATGGTGGCGCTTGTCGCCTTGGAGGTGGATCATCGAAGTAGGTGGTGCCCTTTGGTGTGGCACGCTTGGCCTTGAAGGTCATGGATTCTTGATGATGCGCCTCCTCTTGCTTGGCGTAGTAGGCTTCCATCTCCACGTGGTGGAGGAATTCTTCATGGCTCGTGGAGGAGCCATCAAACTCGATGAAGTTCTCCGTGTCCTCCATGCTCAGCGAGGTATCGTCGATGTCGCACTCGAAGTCGTCCATGCTTGGGGAGTAATTGTTGGTGTAGTACTCCATATCACCCAAGCATGTGGAGCCATTGTCGGTGTAGAGCTCCAAGTCTTCCATGCTTGAGGAGCCATAGTTGATGTCATGCTCCATGTATTCCATGCATGTGGAGCCGTTGCCGATGTAGTGCTCCGGGTCCTCAAAGCATGCGGAGCCATTGTCGGTGTTGTTCTCCGTCATGTCCTCTATACTTGTGGAGTCGTAGTCATGGTGGCTCATCATGGATTCTCCATAGATATCATCCTCGGTTCCGGAGTCCCTAGACATGATGCACAAGACCAAGCGGTGTATATGGAAGTGGTAGTAGGAGTTAGGGATACAACGTCAAACCTTACTTTACCTTGGAAGATCGTATCATACAAGTGGCCACACTTGAGAGCAATAAACCAAGCAAAGTGAAGTTCACGCGGAACACCAAAACCAACTAGTAACCAAAAAACACACACACACAAGGCCTATGGTGGATAGGTATGGAAAGTGGCATGTCAAGAACCAATCCGAAATCAAGATGTTGTATTGGCAAGTAAAGAACCACAATGATCACAAAGCAAAACAAGTCAATCCACAAGATAAGAAATATGTACAAGAAAACACACACGGTGGGATAAATGGGACTTGTGCGACGGAGAAAGTGAGCTAAGAACCAAATGATTACCTAGCGAAGACTATAAGCTCGTGTCACACAAGTACAAGGAGAGACGCTAGTTCGATTGCACAAAATTGATGGGCTACAAGATATGCACAATAAGTACCACCTATATGATGTTCATCAAGCTTGCGCTTCCTATTCTATGAGGCACATGTTTGTTTCTTTCTTTTTCTCTTTTTCTCTTTTTTTCTAATTTTTCTATTTCTTTTTCTTTTTCTTTTTCACTTGCCTCTTCCTTGTGCCAACAACTATACAAGATAACTATATGAGATAGCGCTCACAATGTTTGCTCGGAATCTACAAGGTATCAAAAGTGCATAGCCCAAGCAATCATAAGAGGAACTAGTCTCAATAGGTGTTTGTTGCTCGCAAAGATAGTGGGGTTCACAAAGGAATGCAAGTGGGGAAAAGTCGCGGAATGTTGTACCTTTCGTCGACGAGCTTCACCCTTTATGTTGGCTTCCGCCTTGCTCACGGAATTTGGATGGAGTAGATAGCATGAACAACGCAGATGATGATGTAGTGCTCCTTCTCCTCTTCGAAACGAGCTAAAGAACACCAAAATCCGAGTTGAAATGCAAAAGTTATTCTCAAAACCGTGCTGCAGTTTTTCTGTCTGCAGGGAGGGGCGGAGACTCCGGTCTGGAGGTCCGGAGACTCCGGTCTGGAGCCCAAAAAGTCCGGAGACTCCTGTCTAGGCCGGAGACTCCAGTCCGGGAGATTCCAGAGCGTCCAGAACTCGAACGGGACGCGATTTGGGCGGAAAAACTCGAACCAAAACCTCAGATTGATGGGGGAAATCAAGGAATTAGGCCATGGGAACGCAGGGGAAGGTAGATCAACTAGTTTAGCAAGCAATCCACGGATCAAAACCTACCAAAACGCACTCAAATCACAGATCGATCCAAAACACGAATTGGGGCTGTTTTTGGCGAAATTTTCAAATTTATGAGGAAAAGACCAAATCGATGAGAAATCCGTGGCAACCAAAAGCTGCTGATACCAGATGATGGAGGGGTTAACCTCTTGGGTGCCCGATCTTCACGGATCTCGTGGTCAAATCGATGGGAAAGCGAGGGGAAAGGGAGAAGGTAGCGGAAGCGAACACACACCTCGCGAAGAACACAATGAACACACGCAAAACTCACACGATACAAGGCCGATTGCTCCCGAACGGCGGCCACCGGTCCGATAGAATCCTCGCAAGGAAAGATCGGTCAACGTGCTCCCTCAAATCCACATCGGAGAGGGAAGAACACCTTGGGGAGGGTCTTGACAACTTGGAGACGAGACGTCGAACTCCAAGGCCTTGTTCAACGATGGATGCGTGATGCAAAGTCCAATCGAGGTTGGTGACGATAGTCGGTCCCCTTGGTAAAGGGGATGAGGCAAAACTAGAGATTCCACAATGGGGGTTGTCTTTAGTCTATCATCTATGCCTAAGGGATACATGAAGGGGTGGGGGCTCTATTTATAGGCCAGCCACATAAACAGGGGTAGTTTGGGGATAAAACTAGGGTTTGGACGAGATAGAGGGGTACATGGGCCAAAGGCCCAGCTGGCGGCGCGCAGGCCCATCGTGTAGGCCGGAGACTCCGGTGTGGGGGCCGGAGACTCCGGTCTAGGCTGGAGACTCCGGTCAGTCTCCGGTGTCGTCTCCGGAGTGGCGTTCTGACTGTCCTCGGGCGGTTGCTGGGGTCGGTCCGGAGGTAGGTCCGGAGACTCCGGTGTAGCAGGACCGGAGACTCCGGTGTAGGCCGGAGACTCCGGTGGTTCAGCCGTGGCTTCTTCCGTCTCCTCTTCCAAGCCTCCGTCTTGTCGGGCTTGATGTCTCGGGCTTCCTCCTTAGCCTCCGTACTTGTCGGTGCGAACCTATGATGCATATGTGACGGAGTATGAAGTAGCATACCATTCAATAGGGTAGGAAGTGGGCGCGCATAGAGGAACGGATTCACCTTTGGAGTCCATGATGACTTGGCGTAAGTTGGAGACCAAGATGTGGTAACGACCGTAGGTCGGGCTACATCACCATGCATATGGTAGTTTGAAATGAACTAACCATATGCACTAGGAAGAGAGTTCAGAATTATATCCGTAGCGAACTCTTTGGTAATGGGATATCCAAGCCTCTCCAGAGACTGCATGTAATCAACCATCTTGATCACATGCAGACTCAGTGGATCACCATCCTTAATCTTGCAACTCAGCAAAGCCTGAGTGTCAACACCCGGATTTTTAATCCCAGATGCCTGTTATGCCATACATCGCAATCCTAGGATTACCATTTTTGCGAGACATAACAGAATTGGATACCACAGTACATCATCCATTACAAACCATACATAAGGTCTTACACAAATAAGGATATCATGATCCAGTTCTTAATACAACTCAAGCAGCGGAATACTCAATAATAACGGTAGCGTAGGCGAAGCTCCATCTTCGGGGTCACAGGCAATGCTGACGATGGGAGATGATCCTAGTTGTCACAACCTTCCTGGGGTCCATCCTCTAGGTACTCCTCTTCATAGTCTGGCCACGGGAATAGCCAGGGACAAATCCATGAGTACTCCTTAAGTACTCGCAAACTAATACTAACAAGTGAAGGGGGTTTTTGTAGTAGGACACTAAGCTCTATGGTTGTTTTGCAAAAAGCCAGATTTACATCTACTAAGTTCAGAAGTAAGAAAAGCTAGTCAAATTTTATAACACCTAAGTGGGAACTTGAATTTCATATCACAACTCTGTTGTGGTCAAGTCAAAGCTCAATTCATTTCATAAGTCATTTTGAAAACATCTGACGGGGGAACAGTATGGCCACTCCAACTGTCCATAACCGCGGACGCGGCTATTCGAATAGTTTGACACTCTGCAGAGATTGTACACTTTCACCACAACATTCTATACATCCGGTAGGAACAAATCCTGAATTCACCATACTCAGTATGCGGATAATCAACCCTAACCTTTCAATTACACGCCCTAGTATAAGCACCTCTCCTGTGAGTTTGGCGTCCCAACCATGACCAAATGTCGTCTTGGGTACTGCACAGGTGGACAATCTTCACAAGGTAGCCTCAGCTCAGACCTTGGCCGTGAGGGAACTAATACTAAGGTATATAAGTTTCCAGTCAAGCCCTACCCAATTCTCGGGTATTGTGGTTTTACGGTAAAATTGGAATGGTATCGCATCCAGACAACCATCAGTTTTATAAAGGGGTAAGGCTCATGCCTCAACATTTTCATCACCATAAATCATCTGGTGTTCAGAAACACATGTCCAAAACATCTCAATAGAATGATCCATCATTCCAAGGTTTTCATAACCATTTTCACCAAGTATTCCCATGTATTGTTGATCAAGTTTTATGCTTAGCACTAGGATCTACAAGTGGGGGTGAGTACTAATGAGGGGTGGTAAACTAGTGGAGTTTAACTAAGTTCAAATCTCATTCCTTAGGATGACATAAAGATTATCTAGCTTAGGACAAATTTTATGCTCTTTATGCAACCTTCAATTATATTTCTAGTATCCACAATTCACTTAAGTAAACTCTAAGTAATAGCTTTGATACAGAAATAAAGTATAAAGCTTGTAAGTAAAACTAGGATTGGTTTATCAAGTGGTTATGATCATATATGCTTAAGGCATATAGTTGGCATTGTAACAAGCAAGTACTTGCTTGCATAGGTATAGTATCTTGCAAGTGTTAGCTTGCACAAGTATCAGTATAAGCTTGCTAAATTGAAAGTGTTAGCTTGCACATTCAACTAGTAGTATTAGGCTTGCCTTGTGCAGAGCAGTGGTTGAAGTTCTCCTCGGCTTCTTCTTCGTAGTATCCTCCTTCCTCCTCGTATCCTTGGTCAGTACTAGCGTCTATAATACGAGGTACACAATCACCAAACAATACTTAACTACTTTCAATCATCACACAAAAGGGTCCTATAGATGATCTAGCATCATCACTAACATTACAAGATTAAAGCTTGGTTTAATTTCTTTTATTTTTAGAAAAGTAATTTCTACTCATTGAAAAACTACTTAAGATTTAATATTCTCCAAACCAAACATGGGATCATGTTGACACATGTCATCACCACATATTTTAGTCCATGGGAATGTGATTTAAAGTGGTGTAACAATTTAATAAGGTTTAACCTTTTATTTTAAATAAAATAAGTGACTAGAAATGCCTATCTGGCATTCTTTTATTACTTGAACATTATTTCTATAAGTAAACTCATATGTTTTTATATATTCTGAAAGGTATGATCAAATGTGATTTTTGAGAGTTGGAATCAACTCAAAAGCTATTATGGTTTAAATTTGAAAAATGTTTGAATGCATAAAATGTTCTGCCTTATTATTTTTACCAAGGTTGATCTATAGATTCAAATGATTTGAATCGAACGGGCTTGGATTCAGCATTTCAATATCTTTCTAACAAAATTGGTTTCATTCAATTTGGTTCACTGAATCGAGCTGGGTTGATTTTTGAAACTAGGTACAAAACTATGTTTGAATGAAAATGGAGAAAATCCAAATTCAAACGAGTGGGCTGCACGAGAACTATTAACGGGCTGGCCCAGTGTCACTCCGCGGCGTGGGGCTCAGCTGACAGGGGGGTTCCACCAGTCAGTGGCTCTTTAAACGCGAAGCGGTATGGGGCAATATCGGCCACACGATCTAAGTCTAATCGAACGGCTGCTACTCATCGTCCACGTCGGGCGGCGCCGGTGAGACAGAAACCTAACGCAGCAGGTGGGGGTCGTCGGGGCCTCACCGGGGCTCAGGCAAGGGTCGGCGAGGTGGGCGAACGACGAAGTCGATGACGGCGAACCTCCTGGTACCGGCAGCTTCTCTTGGGGTGGACAAAATCGACGACGCCCTTCTTCTCAAGAGGCGGCCTGCTCCAGCCAAATTCCGGCGATACGCTTCTCGATTTGCTCCAGGAACAGGGTGGAACGATCAGTGAGGAGAGGGGAGTGAGATGGTGTGAAGAGTTTGAGCGGGGGAGGCCTCTATTTATAGTCTCGACGACGAGACCGAACAGGATGGGCAGGCGACGGTGGCGACATGGCTATGGGCTGCTAGAGGCATGGCCGGCGGTGGCGATCGATCGGTGGTCTCCTGGCGATGCTCTATGGCTTTAATGCGCATGTAGGGGCGGTGGCAAACGGTCTGGAACATGCGATGCTCTGCACGGCAGAGGCGGCGTCTTCGATGGCGAGCGGTGGCTGTGAGGCATGGGGCGGCGAACGGGGATGTCTGGCGGTCTCCTGGGACGATGGTGATCGTGTATGCACGCGGCGAGGGCGGTGCGCGGTCTGTGGGCGTGTGTCGAGGGTGGCGCTCTGCCGCACGCTCGGCATGGTTGACAGAGGCACGGACGCGGCGGTCCTGGGTGCTCTGGTCGATGTCTTCGAGGTAGGGCTGGTCGAGAGGGGGCGGTGAGGCACGGGTGATCTCCCAGACAAGGTTGGCACGGCTAGTTCCTCTCCTAGCTTGCTGTCTACACTGGGGTGGCATGGGTGGCTTCGGCTGTTCACCATTGATGACATTGCCAAGCTTACAATGGTGCTAGACGTTTACAAATGAGCTAGATGATCTACTAAAGCCTAGTTGCAACTAGAGAGGGAACAAGTTAGGCTCAAATAACTGCTCCAAATAGTGTTTGGATTTTATTTGATATGCATCTGCAAGGTGTTTGATGAAATGGCCGCATGAATTCAAGTTTTGAATTTTGAAAAGATTTTTGGTGGGTGTGCTAGGTAGGTGTTGGTGAGTCTGTAGATGCTTGGGTTTTGAAAGTTGAGCTTGTTTGAGTGGTTTTTGAGAAAGTGGGATCTTCCCATATGATATAGATTCAATTTTGAACTGTCCTTTAAACTATGCATTCTAATGTTTTTGGATGATCACAAGGTGGGCCTTGATACTTTGTTATGATTACTATCAAGGGGTGCAAAGATCCAAACAAGTTTCTGTTAAGTTCTGAAAGTTAGAGACAGCCAAAGTAGGCATGGGAGTTAATTTGGCAAAAGTGACCATTCCTTTATTTTGTTTGTTTTGATTTATTTGTCTTTGGGAGAAGTGTGGGGATTGTTTAGATGATGTTTATTTCACCTAAGAATCCTTTTACAAGCAAAGAAACGCATAAACAAGGCAATTCAAAATAATCCAAATTGGAATGCATACACACATGCATGCTTTCATATTTTTATTTAGAAAAGTTTTTTTGTTAACCCCAATTTTGAAGATTAGAGTTTGATGATCCAAGTTTAGTATTTTTGGGATGTTACACTGAGAGACTCGATAGCTCTTAGTCGTATCCTGAGCCTGGAACATACTTTTGAGGCTTTCGATCATATCATAGGCCTCAACATTCTCGAAGTGTTGTTGCAAGTCCGGTTCCATGTGGGCAAGCATAAGATAGATAATTTACATGGACTCATCCTTACTCCTATGGTAGGCATTGGTAGTAGCGATAGTCACATTCTCATCCGGCTCATCTAGAAGTGGGTTGTCTAGGACTCTTTTCTTGTTTGAGAATAATTCTCAGATTTTGTTACCAGTTAGTAAAATCAGTGTCATTCAGTTTATCTTTCTCAAGAATGGTTCTCAAAGAAAAACCGGATATCTGAGGATGACTGTTACTTGGTGCCATGATCTGCAATAGAAAATATGCAAAACACTTAAGACATGTATTCATAAAAGAGCAAGCATATTAAACATTTTAATACGTATGCTCCCACTAGAACCAACACCCCTCTGATGGTTACTTAGTGATTCAGGATCCTAGATAAGCAAGTTGGCTATTGATCTTTAGCATGACCGCTAGCTGCCAAGTGATCTAGGTAGAAAACTCCTTATCAATCGCATCTCATGTGACTCCTGTTGGTCGGGTGTCATCACATGCCCCGGATCCCGTCCGACTTTTTCTCGAGTCCCACAACCGTAGTGATAGACCCGTTTAGCTTACCGAGTTTTTCTGCTATAAGAGTATGACTCGAACCCACCTAGTCGGAAAGAATTGGTAGAACCTCAATTTTATGAGCCCACTACCAAAAATGTCCGACTTGTGCTGGTGCAAACACTGGTGGGAAAACCGACTAAAACTTTTTTGAGGAATTGAATTTTGCCGACTATCTAATAGAGGTAAAACAGAGACGTAACAATAACACTGAATAAAGGCAATTATGATGTGACATGATATGGCTCTCTTCATGGAGATCTCCATCTCCACAAAGCATGTAATCCGACTCGTACCAACTCTAGTCACTTGCCGTCTTACTTGATGTCACCGACTTTTACATCGGCTTGCACGTCATCCGGATTCTCCAAACAGCTACACTAGCTTCATAAAGTAAATTACATAGAGAATCTAACACGTAGGTCCTTATACAATAAAATGATAGCACCTAGGCTCCATCCGGCTGTAACATCCCAAATTTCATCAAATGCAAAATTATGTTGTTGCATTCATATCATCATGGCATTATTACCTTGCATAAAAAGTTTCAAAGCTAAACCCTAAATAAAACCATATTTAAAATCCTTTTGTATTATATATATGGGGCAAGGTTTTATTTTTATTTTAAAGACCCAAAAATGTTTTTGAGTGATTATATGTGTTTGACACAATTTTGGACACAAGGATCACAGTACAAAATTTTGGTGAAGATTTGAATTCATTTGGATTTGAATAAGCCATTCAAATGTCATTTGGAAAATCAAATCAGAAAAGAAAAAGGCAAAAGGAAAAAATAAAACAGGAGCAACCCATTCGGCCCATCTCTCCCCTCTCTCCCCGTAAATTTCCACCCGCACGTGCACCCTCTCTCTCACTGGCAACCAGGCCCCACTGCCACCTCACCTTATTCCCCAAACCCCGCGCCCGTGACTAGCTCCACGGCCGTTTCTCCCCGCAGTCACTGCCGCATTTGATTACGTTAAATCGCCATTGACTGCATGAGTGATTCTCTCCCCTGCGCAAGCCCCAAGCGCCACGAGGCTCCACGAATTTCGCTCTACACCACTGTGGTACCAACGAACTCTGGCGACACATTTCGGTGAGCTCTGTGTTCGCTGCCTCTTGTTCATGCGAGCGTGTTCCTCTTTCCCTTGCTCATCTTCTCATGCCTTTGGTTTGTTCTAAGTTGCCCTAGGTCTCCGTCCCCGTCGACCACTGCAAGCACCCGAGGCGCCGCTCGACTCCGGCGAGCAATCACGGTAAAACCCGAGCGCCCCTTGACCTCTGCTTCATGCTATCGTGCTCTCCTTGATCTTGCGCAACTTATAATGCCCACCGTTTGCCATATAACGCCCTAGGTCATCGTCTTCGTCTCCGTTCGTGAGCACCTGACACCAGTACAAACTCTAGCGAGGTTTTCCGGCCATGTCCGTGCGCCCCTGTCCAAGCCAAGTACATGTTGAGCTTCCCCGCATCCTCCCGACCTTGGTAAGCATCAGCACCCCTCCCCTAAACCCTAGCATCGCCGGCGCATCACCGTCAGTGACGTCGCTGCCTCCAGATCCATTTGCGTCGCCCGCGTATGGTCAGTTGGATTTGGCCCTTTGGATCTAGATCTAGCGGTCAGGATTAGAATTAGAATGAAGGGATAAGTTTAGATCTGAGCCACAAGATTCACTTTAGGTCTAACGGCATTGAAGCGTAATCCAGCGCAAAGCGGTACACGCGAATCAGAACGCGCCTCATGTCACTGGTTTAGATTTAAAATCTGAATTTAGATCTATTAGTTATTCAAACTTGTAAATTTAATAACTGTTGATATGTTTGTCCAAAAATTACAAATTTTATATCAACGGATTTAGATAATTGAGCTCTTTGAAGCTATGGCCTTGGTTTGGCCGTTTGCTTCTATAAAGTTAGTATTTTATGCAGAAACATTTGTAGGCCTATTTTGGCTATAAAAATTGTTTAGAAAATTATTTTCAAGTAAATTTTGGTTTATTTAGACTTTAGAAAGTATGATTTGTTTTCAGTACTGTTTATTTTGATTTGAAAAGTGTGACAAATCATTCAATTGCATTTTGCATGCATTCATATATATTTTTGTTTGTATATTGAAAGTGAATTTTGTGGTATGAATTTATGTGTAGATTTTGGTGATTGTGGAGAGTGTGACTCTGAGCATTGTGCCTATTCCCCCACCTACCAAGGCAAGTGATGCTTCATCTTTTTGTCCTAATATTTTATCTACGCACTAGTGATATTTTGAGTAGGATTTGCATGGGATTTTTTCTAAGTATATGCTATGCTATGGTAAATCCTATAGATATTGTCTTAGTAGTTTTCCCTAAGTTAAGAAACTTGCTATACTAGTATGCTTAGCCTAGCTAGTAGAATACAAGGGTGGAATATTCATGATATGATATTATGCAAAATCTATGACTATGTTTTTGATTAATAAAACAACTATATGAATGAATCACCTGGGTGGAATGGGAATATTGGTTTATGTTGAGTGGTTACACAAGTCCCATGTCTATGGTTTACCTTATGTATAACACTTGTGGATGACCACCCAGTGTAGAGGTCCCAACATTTAATAAGGTAGAGATCTGTGTGTTTACAATGCTAGTCCCTGGATCAATAGATAGCATCCACGGTTTAAGATGTAATATCAAGAAACAAAGGTCATAATACAACTTTATAACCAGGAATAAAATAATTCATTACATCTTACATAGCTCATTTGGCTATCTCATTACAATGCAGCAGAAATAACTATATAGCATGGAGTCCTTCATCTTCAAAGTGCCACAGGCAATCATGTTGGTTGTAGACTTGTAATCCTATTCAACACAGTTCACTAACATCAAACAAACCTGCAACATAATAAGTTACAGCCACAAGGGTCAATACATTTGAATTGTATTGGCAAGTGATACTATGGTAGAGTAGTGGTATCTATCATCTATATGCATTTGGCTAAGTGGAGCTTAGGCTTGCTTTGCTCAAAATAGATTTTCCTTATAAGTTGAAAACACTAAGTTTTTATTTGTCAAAATCACCCAAGGCATCTTCCAATAGAAATTGGTGATCCTTTACCCTTGTTCAACCACAAGTTTTTAACTTAGAAATTGGGATGAGGAGATCCTTGATAGCTTCCATGTATTGATGCTCAAATTGTCCATTGCCGGGGACACAGCCAAGAACTTAGATTTTACTCTCTCGAGAGGTGGTGCACTTTCCCCACAAGACTCGACATGCATCAAGACAAGACCTTTCAGAAGCCTTCCCTTAGACCAAAATGGATGCACTCCAAACCTATCACCCCCTACCACGAACTGTCCATCTGGCTAAGTTATTGCAACCTATATGATCCAGGCAGAGCCCATAATGCCATGCGGCTGCACTTGAAGCTTCTCAACATTTGACATCTCAAATATCTTTGTTCTTGGGTGGCCATCCACAAGTGAGATACACTAGGGTAGGCCATAAATATGGGCCCTGTGTAACCACTCAACATAAACCATTCTTTCCATTCCACCCAGGTGATTCATTCACATAGTTGTTTTATTAAACAAAACACAAGTCATAGACTTAGAAATATTTCATAGCACGAATATAATCCACCCTTGTTTTCTACTAGCTAAGCTAAGCATGATAGTAGTAGGGATCTTAACTTAGGGAAAATTCTACTAAGGCATCATCTACTAGGATTTCCCAAGGCATAGCATACTTAGTAAAATTCCATGCAAGTCCTACTTAGAAATATCACTAATGGATAGTGAAAATAATGGGACAAAAGTATGAAGCACCACTTGCCTTTTTAGTAGAGAATATAGATTCACTCCTTGATCTTGAAATGGTCACCACTTTTCAAAGATCACTACAATTCAATCAAGGAAGGCACAATTTCAAAACTAACATTCAAACAATTCACCACATAAAATAAAGAAAACAAAACAATGCATGCAAACATGTAAAAGATTGTTTTATTTGGAAAGGTGGTTTTTAATAGGCTATAAACATTTCAAAACACTTATTGGTCATTTATAAAAGTGGTAAAACCATTTGATATTAAGTTAGTGAAAATGGCCACTTTAAATCATTTTTGTTTTGCTAGAAATGATTTAAATCAAAGTAATAATTTCTAGTGTTTGCCAAATATATTTTTAAACACAAATGTTAGTGTTTATGGTCAAAAATGTTTAAAAACAAAATCATTTACAAAAGGTTTCACTCAAAAACCATTTAAATTAAATACCATTTTTATTTTACTAGAAATGCCTTTATTCAAAGTAATAATTTTCTAGGGTTCACCAAATATATTTTTAAATCCGAAAACTTGGTGTTTAGGTTTAGAGAGTTTAATTCAACCCATTTGCAAAAGGTTTTACTCAAAAACTATTTTCTAAACAAAATTAATAATTTTATTCTACTACTAAATGCTTTTATTCAAGGAATAATTCCTTAGTGTCACAAAATATACTTTTAAATCCATAAGTTGGTTTTTATGGTCAGTAGGTTCAAAACAATCCATTTACAAAAGATTTAACCCTAAAAACATTTTTAGAATAACTTTTATAATCAAAATAGGCCTACACATGTTTCTGCAAAAACAACTAATTTTACAGAAGCGAATCACTAAACAAAGGGAATGGTTGGAAAGTATTCTTTTTTCTGATTCCATTGATATAAAGTTTGCAAATTTTGGACGTATGGATCAAAAGTTATGGAATTTACAAATTCAAACATCTTATAGGATAGTTTCTGTTTTTAAATCAAAACATAGGCCACGCGTCACGTTTCTACTGGCTGATACCATTTCATATGGATCGGCTCACACAGCGCGTTGGATCTAAAGTGCATCGTGCGGCTCTGATCTAATCATAACGGTCCGCTTAATTCATCTATCCTAGCCACGTGATCATGATCTAACGGCTCCTAGCAGTTTGACCAAGGATGGGCGGCGCTGCGATGGTGGCGAGCGGCGGAGCGCTCTGGCGGTGGCGTTGCCGATGAATCAGGAAGCGTGGGAGAGGGAGAAGACCATTACTGAACTCGTCGTGACTTGCTGAAGCTCGAGGTGGTTCCTTTTCGTCGAGGGGCACACGGAGTCACCGTCAATTGCTCGTCGGAGTTTCACGGCGGTGTCGGGCACGCTCTGGTCTGGACGTAGGCGAGGCTGCAAGTCACGGGAAGACGAGTGGAAATGGGCGTTAGATGCGGGCGAGAGTGGAGAACACGTGTGCGTCATCGAGAGAGAGAGAGGGGAGGACGGGACTTACGGGGAATGGTCGCCGGAGTGGAGGCAGATGTTGGCGGCTCTCGGTTGTCGTCGTTGCCGAGGTTTTAGGGCACGCGCGGGTGAGATGGATCTACTGGGAGATGAGTAGGGAGGTGGGCAATGTACTCGTGGAGGTTATAGGTAGAGGGGAGGTGAGGCTTGGACGGAATTGTGGCCGGAGTGTCACCGAACAGAGAGAGTTCGAGGTCGCAATTCGGACAGCCTAGGGGCAGAGGGAGGATGGCGAGCGAGGCGAAATGGAGAGCGGGACTGGGCGATTAAGAGAGCACGGACGTGGGCGAGATTTACTCAAGCATTGAAGCTAATTAACGCGAGGCATTCATGTCTGAGAACGGCAGCGAGGTGAGGGCGAGGTCGTCGCGGGAGGAGGAAGATGATGACGCAGCAGGTGGGGCTGTGTCGTCAGCGAGTGGGAAGGGGGTTTGGTGGGGTCGGGGAATCAGTGACCGCGCGGGTGCAGATTTGAATAGAAAAATGTTTCGGAGAGGGGGAGGAAGTGGGCTGCGCTGCTGTGCTACATGGTCTGGGCTGCTTCTTTCCCTTTTTTATTCTCTGTTTCTTTTTCTTTTTCTGATTTCATTTTCTGTTTTGAATTCAAACTATTATTTGAATTCAGATTTCATTTTCAAATATTTTCCAAATATTCAGTATGTTTTAATACCGTTTTAAACATGTATTTAAATTCCATTTTAAAATAATTTTCCCTTATTCTTTTATGGTTTATTAATTAATTAATTTAGACACTTGTCTTTATTTAATTGAGATTTCAAATATGTTTTCAAACTTCTATTTGAAATCCAAATTTTACCAAATCCTTTTCAGTAGGTTTTATTTATTTATTAGTGCAATAATTCACTTTGAATTATTTAAATATTTTAATATGATTTATTCATCATTTAAATTGGGCAATTGTCTTTATTCAAATAAAATCAATTATGGTTTTAATTCCATATAAATTTTATTCAAATGATTCTTTTATTCCGTTTAAGTTAAATAATAACTTTTTAATCCACTTTGGGAAAATTCCAATTTATTATTTTCCCATGATTTAATTAATCATTTCTATTAGGGATTTTGTCTTTATTCAAATAGAATAGAATTTGGTTAATGCCATATAATTTTATTTGAATATTCTTTATCCCTTTATTTTATTTGAATTTTTCTTTATTCCATTCAAGATTTTAAATTGACTTCTAAATAATTTTCTTGGGATTTATTATTTATTTATTTGTCTTATAAAATTCATATCTATTTATTTTTGTTCCAAAATTGGTGATTCCAATATGTAGGATTTTATTTAATATTTGTTTATCTTTTTAAATCTCTTTAGGATTATTGTTCTCACAATTTTGTATGGATTTTAGATAGGAGCTTTATTAGCTTTGGAAATTATTTCCTTTTATCTTAATAAATTCATAAGTTTTTATCCATGGTTCCAAATTAAGTGAAACTAATTTCTATAGTTTTATAATATTTTTTATTTGTCATTTTGATCACTTATAAATGTTTGTTGACAAATTTTTATATGGAACAAATCCATAGTCTTAGGGATATCTTGGGATTTATTTTCTTTCATTAGGGTTTTAGGGTTTTGGTTTAACTTTTCCAAGTGTTTAAATTGCAAGATACATTTATTGATGAATCCATTTCACTTGATTGAAATTTGTTGGATCCCCTTTTCATTCAAAGTTTGTTCAAGTTGGGTTTTGATGTTTCCATTTGGAATCAAAAAGTTTCTTTTCACCCTAAATTTCAACAATTACTTATTTTGTTTATTTATTTTCCACATTTCAAAATTTGGAAAATTTTGGGATGTGACACCCAGGAACAAAGAGATTTGAGATGTTTAGTGTTGAGAAGCTTCTAGTGCAACCACATGGCATATGGTCTCTCACTTGACCAACTAGGTTGCAAGAACTTAGCAAGATGGATAGTGGGTGGTAGGGTTGATAGGATGGAACGCGTCGATGGTGGTCTAAGGGAATGCTTCTGAAAAGTCTCGTCTCGATGCATGTTGAGTCTTGTGGGGAAAGTGCACCACCTCTCGAGAGGGTAAAACCTAAGTACTTAGCCATGTCCCCGGTAACGGACATTTTGAGCCTCAAAGACATTGAAATGATCAAGGATCTCCTCATCCCAATTTCTCTAAGTTAAAACTTGTGGTTGAACAAGGGTAAAGGTTCACCAATGTCTATTGGTGGTTCCTTGGGTGTTTTTGTCAAACAAAAACTTAGTGTTTTCAACTGATAAGAAAAACCTTATTTTGAGCAAAGCCAGCCTGATCTACACTTAGACAAATTCATATAGTTATTAGATGTTACTATACTACTATGGTATCACTTGCCAATACAATTCCAAATGTATTGACCCTCTGTGGCTGTAACTTATTATGTTGCAGGTTACTCTGATGGTGACTAGGGTTATGAGTCTACACTCAACATGTTTGCCTGTGGCACATGAAGATGAAGAGTTTATTTATTTTGTTAAGCATTGTGAACTCTATGTATTAGCCTTGGGCTAATGAGTTGTAAGAACTATGTATCTCTGGATATTATGATGTAATAATGACCTTTGTATTCGTGTACTTCATCTTAAACTGTGGATGCTAGCAATTCAATCCAGGGACTAGCATTGCAATCACATGGGCCTTTACCTTAAATGGTGGGTTCTTACAGATGGTATCAGGGCACTGTGTTGCCTGTAGGATTATGACCCTAAGATGGATTAGACTAAGGAAACCACTAGGAAAAATGCAACCTTTGCAAATTCCACTCTTGTCTATTTTCATCTCGTAAACCTCTCCTAATCTTCTTTCTCATCTCTATTTGTAGATGGCCACCATCAACGAAGCCGTCAAGAAGGGACCACTCATGACCATGACCTTAGAATGTGAGACGGAGTTTCCCAAGGAACTCAAAAACCTCATGGTTTGCTTGGGAATACATGGTGAAGTTGTGTACAAAGGATTTCCAGTGATGGATGAAGGAGAAGAATATTGGTGGGTACAACTCCACTTGTATAAAAACAAGGAGGATAACCACAATAAGTCGGGATTCTGCATGGTCACCAACTCTGAAACGCATATGGCATTCTTTGACTCTGCAAGGAATGCAACTTGGAATGTTATCAAGGAGCTTGGTGAGACTCAAGTGTAGAATGCTCAACACTCAAAATGACCTTACAGAGGAGAAGAAGTATACCCAAGACTTAGAGACCGCCATAAAACGTCTAAGGGAAGATATCATAGACTTAGCATATGAGTGAGAATTGTGACGTACACCAATAGTTGGACCACCACACTTGTTGTTTTCTCTCGTTGATAATTTGATCATACCAACCTATGTGGTATGACAAAATTTTGTCTAAGTTATGTTTGAACCTTAGTGCTTGTGATAGATTATTGTATGCTATGACTTGTGTGTTTGTTGATGAATGTATGCTTTTGGCTTTTTGTTTCACTACCTTATGTTTTTCTCTTTACTTGTATTGTTTCTAATTTTTCTCTATCCTATGCAATAGATGCCTAGCTTTGTTATCAGCACCACCGAGGAGTTCAAGGGAACTCGTTTTGGTTCTCGTATTGTGGAGCTCACTAGTGTGCCTAATCTCCTCCTCCCTAACATTAAGGGACTTCAGCTTACGAAGTTCGAGAGGAAAGATCTATGGGGATTTAGAGTCTCGCAGCCAGGACGCCAGTCGGAGCCACACACCGAGGAGATTACTTTCAAGTTACTCCATGACGACAAGGAGAAGGGACTCGACGTTGCCATGCAGGAGCTACTTGGTCGTCTATGTGTACGTCACTCCACCGAGCTCAGGGGCCTCTACTTCCACCCATTTGGGAGACGTGACGAGGAGGGAGAGGTTGTAGTGTATGACGATGCCACTAGGGAGACTATGGATCCAGTGCGTCTCTATCTTCAGGACCTAGAGAGCCTCGTTAGGCACCTAGATACTGATAGGACCAACGTCATGCTTAGCAATGACGAGCTACGCGTCCAGTTGAGGGAGAAGGACAAGGAATTCAAGGAGCAGGAGGAGATCATCAAGGAGATGGAGGCTAGGTTCGAGAAGCAAGACAAGAGGTTCAAGAATAAAGAGAAGAGAGTGCAAGATAGGAACAAGAAGATCAATGAGATGAAGGACGATATGGAACTCAAGGATTTTGAGTTAGAGACATAGCAGGAGGTGATTGAGAGGCTGCATTCGCAGAAGAGGAAGCTTCAGGCAAAGGTCAATGCCTTGACCACCAGCGTGGAGGAGTACAAGTCAGGAATCGACGCAGCAGGACTTGCACTAGTGGAGGTGGAAGTTGATATGAAGGAGTAGTGTTGACTACTTGTCTATCTATCTATCATCATTTTATTTATCAAGTCGCATTGACCAACATGTGGATGACTTTGCTAGTGTGTTTACTTTGCAAACTTTTTGTTCGTGTTGTTTAAACTCTAAGTTTATTTTATGCTTGCTTATGGTGATTGTTGCTATGTAATGTATTGTGCATGTTAGCATCTATGGGGTGTTTATCCTTTCTTATCCTTATTGAAACCAGAGATGCCTCCCCGTCGTGCCAATCCCAACAATAACAACAATAACAACAATGACAATGAGATGCAGCAGCTGATGATAGCCCAGACTCAGTTGATGCAAATGATGACCCAGTTTATGGCGAATAAGAATCAGAACCAAAAAACAACAACAACAACAACAATCAAAATAACCCACCGGCCTTTGATATGCTTACAAGGTTTCTGAGATTGAGGCCTGCAAAGTTTTCTGGAACCATTGATCCTATGGTAGCCAATGACTGGTTACGTTATGTGAACAAGGACTTGGTCACTGTTGGTTGCACTGATGAGGGAAAAGTCAGGTTTGCAGCACATCTGCTAGAAGGACCAGCAGCTATGTGTCCTCGAGAATGTTTGGTCCTTATAAGTATTTCCACCGGCTTGTCCTTTGCTAAGAAACGATTGTGCCACTTGCTGCGTTTGTTCTTTATTAATTGCACTTTGTTTGGTTGCTTTATCAGAAAACCCTTAAAAATCCGTTTGCTAAGTATTTGCAGAGAGTTCCTGCTCCATACCACTAGTCAACACCTTCTGCTCCTCATTGGGATCGACACTCCTATTTATCGAAAGTACTGTGATACATCCCCTATACTTGTGGGTAATCAAGAGTATTTTATGGCGCCGTTTCCGGGGAGTGAAGCGCTATTGAAGAGTGGAACTAGTAAAGGAAACTTCTACTGTGAGTATTGTTTTTTGTTATTGCTTGTTACTTTGTTTCCATTATGGATAACCCACTTGGTTTTCTATTTGTGAAAACTACAACCACTGCTAGGGTAGTAGATGAACCACCGCCTGTTGAGATAGATCCTTTTAAGATACCTACAAGTATTGTTGATCGTGTTATGGATAATTATTATTTTGGGGATGGAACTGTCCACCCTGGTGATCACTTGCTTTTTATCCATGAATTATGCGGGTTGTTTAAGTGTGCAGGTATCACAACTGAACAGGTGAAGAAGAAGTTACTCTCTATATCCTTGAAAGGGAGAGCTGAAGAATGGTATAAGCTGCTGAAGAATGGACAATCCATGGAATGGGAGGAAATTACATCTCTCTTTTATTCTAAATTCTATCCTCCAAGTGAGATTCATTAGGATAGAAATCTGATATATAACTTTTGGCCTCATGGTGGAGAGAGTACAGCTCAAGCTTGGGGAGATTGAAGTTACTAATGCTTAAATGTCCTATTCATGAACTCCCTAACAATATTATTATCAATAACTTTTATGCTAGGCTTTCTCTTTATGATAAAGATTTACTAGATGCTTCTTGTGCTGGATCATTCACACATAAGAAGGAAGAAGCTAAATGGGATCTCTTAGACCGTATTCAAGAGAACACTGAAGCTTGGGAGAATGACAAAGGAATAAAGTCAGGTATAAACTATTATTATGAATGCATTAAATCTTTTATAGGAACTGATGACTTCCGTGATATTAGTAATGAGTTTGGTCTTGATTCCCAAAGTATTGCCAACTGTTTTAAGGCCTTAGCCTCTTACATAGAAATTCCCAAGAAGAAGTGGAATAAGTACCATGCTCCTTATAAAGATGTTGTTAGTCATGTTCCTGTTAGAAGTACTGAAGTTTGTACTACTAATCATATTGTGCCTAAACCTTATGTTGAGAAAACACCTTTCCCAACTAAGGTAAAGGAGTACTCTATGATAATTAGTACAAATAACAAAGGTACAAAGAAAAATGTGGAGCCTGATGAGCAATTGAGTATTGAACCTGTGGTAGCTATTGTGAAAGACCCTGTCACTAGAAATATAGAGGATGAGCACATTGTCTTCTGTGAAGACGCTTCTAATATTACCTCTCATCCTAGTAAGGCTAGAAAATCTAGTGTTCCTGTGCTTTCTATTCAAATTGGTGATCATTGCTACTATGGTTTATGTGATATTGGTGCTGGTTCTAGTGCTATTCCTTATGAGATTTATAGGGAAATGATTCATGAAATTGGTCCTTGTGAGCTTGAGGACATTGATGTGGTTATTCACCTTGCTAATAAGGAAACCATTTGCCCCATTGGCATTGTAAGAGATGTGGAGGTTGTTTGTCGTAAGATTAAGTATCCTACTGATTTTCTAGTACTTAATTCAACAGCTAGTAAAACTTATCCTATCATTTTTGGTAGACCGTTCTTGAACACTTGTGGAGCTATTATAGATTGTGAAAATGAGAAAGTTTTAACTACGTTTGATGGAGATTCTTATGAGTTTAACTTTTCCAAATTTGCTAAAGCTCCTTGTGAAAATAGCTTTCCTAATGAAGATTTCAGGATGGAACAACTTACTTCTATTGATCCAGTTTATGACTTTGACCTCTTTTTGGTGACTGTAAGTATGCTCATTCTTATGATAAAGTTGTTGCTAGTGATAGTTATATTGTCAACTTTATTAAAAGTTCTACTGAAAGTTATTATGAGAGAGGGAAACATGGTTTTATGCATCTCAATAATGTTATGTTTCCCCGTTTTATGTTGAAAGATTTGAAGTTGCATTCGTTTTGTCTTCCTATGCTAGTGGCTTTTTGTTTCAATAATTCGTTTTCTCATAATACACCCATGCATAGGAAGTGGGTTAGACTCAAATGTGTTGGTTATTTGCTTCTTGATGCTCTCTTTCACTTCAAATATATATCTCCTTTGTGAGCATCTTTGAAACTTTCAAGCCTAACTTAAAGGCATTAAAGAAAAGTACTTGTTTGGAGATAACCCAAGAGTTTGGTTGAGTCTTGGAAGTTATTACCTCAGTAATAACCGCTCCTTATCCTTTTTGTTTTGGTTTTTGTGTCAAGTTCAACTACTTTTGAGAAGTAGAAGAGTTGTGAAAAGTGGCTGTCCTGGGACAGATTTTTGTGCTGTATTGTATAAATTCATGAGGGAGCTCAATACATCGGATGGAGATGCGTTTTTCTGAGCTTGTTCTCCAAGTTGTTAGCCAACTTTCATTAGTTCTGCACTTTTTGATTTGAGTAACATAAGGTTTTCAAAAAAATCAATCTTTACCTGCTAGTATGTTTTGAAAGATTTCTACTATAATTTGCATTTGCCTCTTACAGAAGCCTTTGTTTTGATGGATTTCAGTTGAAGTGTGCACCTAAAGGTTAATTGTTTTTGCTTACACTAATGTTGCCATTGAAGTTTGTGGCACCCCGGATTTACGGTCCGAGAATACCCGTTATGCATACATTTCACGTTCCCATGACCAGTGAGCCGTGAGCATAACCGACTAGTATCATTACATCATCCATACAATATCGAGTACGAACTTACAAGATGGACATTATGTAAATTACAATACAAGTAGCGGAAGTCTTCAGCGTAGAGCCCGTGCCTTAACCTACAGGCAACTGATTGGGAAGACGGGCTAGCTCGCATAGACATCAGCACCTTCGTCACTTCTTAACATCTACATCTGGCCAAGTAAATAGCCAGGGACAATGCTGGTGAGTACTTTGAATGTACTCACAAACCACCGAGACAAGGTAACAAAGATAATGCATAATGGGCTGTGGCGATATAGCTCTACACTATAGGTGTTTTTGAAAGACTTAACATTGGCATCTCTATATCTTTGTTGAAAAAGAGTTTTTAGCAAAATATGCCTCCTTTTAGAAAATCTGGACATCTTCACATCCTTGTTAGAAGATTTGAAAACAGTTTTGTTGTAAAACCCTTTTTAAAATATCTTCGACCATCTCTGGTCAAAACCAAACTCATTCTTATCTTTCCTCGTGACCAAGTCACATCCTTTGTTTCATCATAACTTAACCCAAGAGTCCTCCTAGCACTTGCCATTCCAACCGTCCTTGACCGTGGACACGGCTATTCGAATAGTTTAGACTCTGTAGAGTTTGCGCACTTTACCCACAAGAATCAATACATCCACCAGGATTTAACCACAGCCCGCTACACTCTGTAGACGGGGGTTTGGATAATCAAACTTAGCTTTTCATTTGTCCATCCCTAACAAAGGAGGCTTTTCCTTTTGGGTTTGTTCTCCCCGGCACGAGTATGCGGCACTATGGCCTTAGTCCTCCATGCAGAACTTCCGTATACCCAAACCCTCGTCTTGGCAATATACAATTGTTGACTCCACTTCCTTCCCTACGCCTAAAACATACCGTCCGCGGGAGACCCAATTGTTGCACCGACACTTCCGCCGTAGCGGGCGATGGAGGCCTCAGATCCGTAGACCTGATGTAGAGTCCACTCGGGCTTCCAGGCATTGCTCCCGTTAAGCAAGTACAAGCAGCCCTGGCTAAGGATTACAACTATGAGCTAAGCCCCAGTGCCTGGGGTAATGTGGTTGCACGGATAAATTGTTCCGGACATTGGCGTAGAACATCCCTTCTCTTTCTCTTACTGAAATTTCTCCTTATTAACTTTCTCTTCATCCACCTCATATGTTCTTATGGTAAAACTTCCACTTGGAAAGGATGCCTCTTTCCAAGGATTTTATTTTGAAAACTTTGCTGTAGGGTAAAACCCAAAATAGTTTTATTCTTGAAAATCCGTGGTTTCCAAGAGGAAAGATGCTAATCATCTTGGCCTCGATCTAAGGGGGTAGAAATGGGTGTAAAAGGGGTAAGTGTCCTAGTGGCACTCATCCATAACTTGGAGAATCCAAGTTACTCACGCGCTTTTATTTGAAACAAACCATGCCCGTGATCATGCAATTTATAAACGAGATATAAAACAGTTGATAAACATAAGTAGGTTAATATAGGAGTTCAGGAATGGTGGATTGCCTGTGACCAGCGAGATGTCCCTTGACGACATTACATAACCTGAATACCAATAATAACAATAATAAGAATAACCCGATCCTTCCTTCTTCTCGGCGTCTCGCAAACGCAACTATTGCCGTTACCGAGCATACATGCAAACAAACAATATGCCAATCAAAAAAAGGCATACAACTATCAAACCATACAACAAGTAAAGGATGGATACATGATATACATCAGTATGATGTTGGAGGTTTGATTCGATTGGATTGGAAAAAGCTTTGGAGGCATTAGGGAAAAGATGCCTTTGGATTTAGAGTCTAGGAACTACCTATGGGAGGGCTTTTGCTCAAGGGTTTGATCTGTATGATACCATTGTATAAAAATGATACCATCAGATAGATATTGATAAAATGAAGCCAACAAAAGTGTTTTCACTATTTTATAAATTTCCCTTGATTTATAATGGATTTTATAGTGGATAAAACCCTAGTTTTAGGAAATAATTCACCTGAACATCTCTGGAGTTCCAAAAATTATTTCCTTGGGTGAAAAGGTAGTATTTGATGGAATGAGTCAAAAGGAGTTGGGATCTCCTCAAAACAATTACCCAAAATGCCCTTGAGAAATTCCCAAAGATAGTACTAGACACGATTTGTCTTTTTCATCAGATTTAATCTAGAGAAGCTTTTTAGTTGATTCCAATGACACATGTTAGGTACTGAGAATACCTTTATGTAGAAATTGGAATCAACCTTTTTGGAGTTGCAAAGGTACTGGGGTAATTTTATTAGTGAATAAGCCATTCACAAAAGGGTTTAATTCACTAAAACTTAACAGGGACTCCTTAAATTATGGGTTGTTGGATTTAGTAGGATATGGCTAGGTGTGTCAAATGAGGGTTGAAACTAGGTCCAAAAATCATTTGGTTTGTCCTAGAGAGGTGATGCTGGGGGCGGTGTGGGGCCTGCAGCTCGAACAGAGAGGGAGAGGGAGAGTGGGGTAGCTGCTGTCCCCTTTATTACAAAGATTTTGGCAAGATTGCTTCTCTATCTCTCTCAAGCACATGGGACAAAGGAGGGGCTAGGTACTATAGTGCTACAGTTCACACGACCATGAGGGTGTGATGAGGTTAGGAGAAGTGCTGGGCAAGCTTTGGGATATATTGGCCTTTGTTTGAAACAAGTTTGGCTAGGTTTGAAAAATTGATCAAAATGGAGGCTTGTGAAGGAAGTTGATCAACTTGTATTGGGCAAAGGGTGGCCATGGTACTGGTAGATAGATGACGTGAAATAATCTCTCCATGATTTAAATGGGATGTTTCTGAAGATTATAATCCCATTTAAATGCACTTCTTCAAAAAGTGCAGAAATAGATTATGGAAGCTAAGATGATATTTTTACATTGGACAAGCTTGGTTTTTGATGTGATATGGCCCTAAATACCATAGCACACATTGGAGAATTCTATTGGGATTTATTGAGGTGGAAAAGTATTTTTGGGGAATTATTTCTTGTTTCTTCCATTTAAAAAAGGGCAAAAAGAAATAATAAAGAGTCTCAAAAATATTTATTTTTGAATTATAAAGATAGGGTAGGATATATAGGCATAAAATGTGCCTTGATTTGGCAAAGTGATTTGGATAAAAACAAACTTGTCTTTGAGGACAAGGTTGTTGAGAAATTGGTAGGTAAAGGAAATAAAATAGTTTAATAATCGAAATAATTGTGGGAATTATTTGGGGATGCTTATATCCAAGGTGGATGATGTAAACTTGATGTAGGCATAAAGGTAAACCTTGGTTTTGAATAAAAAGAGGTAAAAAGGGTTGAAACTAGATTTGTGAGGATCTAGGGTTTGCTTAATTTGATACTACCTAAAAAAGGTTGGATTAGGGAGCTCAGAGCTCACCTTTGTACAAGGGTTATATGGATGAATAGACCATGTCATATAGATGTCACATCCCAAGATTTTCCAAATCTTGTAATGTGAAAAATAAATGAATAAAATAAAACTTTGTTGATTTTCAGGGTGAGAAGAAACTTTTTGATTCCAGTTGGAAACTTTCAAAACCTATTTGGATTAAATAAAATGCTAAAGGGATTTAAAAAGTTAAATAAACAATAAAGTTAAAAATATTTGGAATTACTATTTTGAATCTTTTAATAAAAAGATTTGGTTTCAAAAGAAAAGATAGATTTATAAATAAGGGTTATTTTATAGAGCCAAATTAAACCTGGCCAAGCTTTTGAAATAAAATGTTTTCTTTTGATTAAAAAGAGTAAAGGTTTAATTAAATAAAATAATGAGGATTTATTAATATCCAATTTTTATTTAAGTAAAGGCTTTTCCTTTTTAACAAAACACTAAAACTTATTTATTTATTTTAAATAAGTTTTCCAAGTATTTTATATTCTCAAATAAAACCTACTGAAGTGTTTTGGTTTTATTTTAGATTTCAAAATAAAGTTTTTAATAAAACAAATCCTATTTGATTTAATGACTAAGGTCCATTTTATTTAATTATTAATGGACCCTAAAATAAAATGTTATTTTATTTTAAGCAAGTTTTCTAAGTATCTTATATTTTCAAGTAAAACCTACTGATTTGGTTTTGATAATGTTTAGTTTTCAAATGGAGATTTTATTAAATAAATCAAAACCTATTTGAATTAATAATTAAGGTCGATTTTATTTAATTATTAAATAGATCCTAAAAAGAATAATATTATTTTATTTTGTTTTGGACTTTGGTTATGTTGTTAAACAGAACCAAAACTCAATACAAGTGTGGTAAATGTTTGAATTGTTTTGGAGTGTTTGAATTGTTTGTTTGAAATTCAAAACAGAAAAAGATTTGGAAAAAGAAAAAGATTCAGAACTGGAAAAAAATAGAGCAAAGACGACCCAGCCCAGCTAAGCCCATTCCAGCCCAACCTAGCCCACCTCTCCCTCTCAGCGAGCGAATCGTTTTTCACCGCAAAAGAAACCCGCGAGGACGCTAACGAATGGACCCTCCCCCTCACTCCCTTTCTTGCTGACAAGCATGCCCCACCCCTCCAGCTCATCTTCTTCCTCCCTGCGACGACCACGCCGGCTGTTTCCTGCCGTTGATGCCGCGGTTAAATTCTCCTTAACGCCTTCGCCATTACTCGCAGCGACCACGCCCCCTTAAACGTCTCCCTCTCCTCCCCATTTCCCCTCAGACTCCATGCCCTGAACGCCACCAGGCTGCCCTGAATCGAAGCAGCAACGTCACTGCTCCGACCACCGTCCCCAGCCAATTCCGGCCGAACCCTGTTGCCCCCTGCCTTCCTGAGCACACCTTCGAGATCCCCACTCCCAGGCGCACCTGCCTGTACCCTCCATACAACCGCGGGCGTCCCTGAGCGTCGACTTCGACAACCACTGACCGCGCCGCGGCGTCTGCTTTCTTCTCCGGCGACGTCCCCTGGTAAGCACAGACCATCCCGCGCCCTTTCCTTCACGCTCGCAGCTTCCCCTTGATCCTCCGCATCTAACCATGTCCTCGTTTTGCTTCGGGGTGAACCACAGCGTCGCCTCCGACCACGACCAGAGCCGCCCGACGCCATTCCCCACTCCGGCGAGCGATTACTTCCACGCCAGTACGCCCCTCGACCAACCGACCACGCCTCGAGCATCACCAAGTCCCTGCGATCACGGTGAGCATCCTCATTTCCTCTATTGCTTCCTATAACTGCCATAGCGCCACCGCCTAAGCGTCACCGCCGCGCAGCGCCGCTAGTTCTTGGTTGAGTTGCTGTGGACCATAGGATTTAGATCCAAGCGTTGCGATAGATTGCCTAAACGAAGGGGTATCATATGCTCAGAGCCGCACGATGTTATTTAGATCCAACGCACCGCATCAGTCGATCCGTGCGAACCGGTACCGCCCAATAAGAAAGCGACGCGTGGCCAGACTTCGATTTAAAAACAGATTTGAAATCAGATTTAGATGCAGATTTGAAACCCTTGTAACTTTTGATCCACACGTCCAAAAATTGCAAACTTTATATCAATGGAATCAGTGAGACAAGCCCTAGCCAACCATGCCATTTGTTTAGTAAAAAGCTTCTGGAAAAATGTTTGTTTTTGCAGAAACATTTGTATGCTTGTTTAGATTATAAAAAGTGTTCAAAAATGATTTTGGGAATAAAATCTTTTGCAAATGGTGTATTTTGAACCTACTGACCCTAGGAAACACTTTGTGGTGTAAAAAGTGTATTTGGTGAAACAAAAGAATGATTCTTTGATTTAAAACCATTTCTAGACAAATAAAAATATAGTTATTTATTAAAAATGGTTTTGGAAGAAAACTTTTGGGAAATGTTTTGTTTTAAACTCTCTGACCCTAAACACAATGTTTTATGGTTTGAGAACATATTTTGTGAGTCCTATAGATTAATGCCTTACTAAAACATTTTTACACCACATAAAATGATACCTTGTTTTGAAAATGGTTTATGAAGTGAAACCTTTTGCAAATGACTTTGCCACTTTGTAAAATGACCATTAGTTGTCTTCAAATGTTTATGACCCATTAGAAACCACTTTTACAAATAAAACAACCCTTTTGCATGCTTGCATGTATTGTTTTGTTTTATTATTTTATGTGATGTTTTGCTTGATTGGTAGATTGAGATTGTGCCTTGCTTGATTGAATTGTAGTGACTTGAAGAGTGTGATTGTTGCAAGGACAAGGAGTGAACTTATACCCTCTACCAAAAAGGCAAGTGATGCTTCATACTTTGTCCCATTACTTTCACTATGCATTAGTGATTTTTCTATGTAAAACTTGCATGGAATTTTGCTAAGTATAAACCTTGCTATAGGAAATCCTAGTAGATGAAACCTTAGTAAAATTCCTAAGTTAAGACTCCTACCACTATCATGCTTAGCTTAGCTAATAGAAAACAATGGTGGAAATATATTCACACTATGGAAAATTTCTAAGTCTGAGGACTTGTGTTTTTGTTTAATAAAACAACTAAGTTAATGAATCACCTGGGTGGAATCGTAATTGCTTGGTGGTTTTTGGTTGAGTGGTTCACAAGGCCAATATTTATGGTTGACCTTGTGTATATCACTTGTGGATGGCCACCCAGGAACAAAGAGATTTGAGATGTCAAATGTTGAGAAGCTTCAAGTGCAGCCACTTGGCATTATGGGCTCTGCCTGGATCATATAGGTTGCAAGAACTTAGCCATATGGACAGTTGGTGGTAGAGTTTGATAGGTTGGAACGCGTCCATTTTGGTCTAAGGGTAGGCTTCTGAAAGATCTTGTCTTGGGAAACCAAGTCTTGTGGGGAAAGTGCACCACCTCTGTAGAGTGTAAAATCTAAGTACTTAGCCATGTCCCTGGTAAAGGACAATTTGAGCATCAAGACATGGAAGCAATCAAGAATCTCATCATTCAAATTTCAAAGTTAAAAACTTGTGGATGAACAAGGGTTAAAGAATCTTCAATCTTTGATTGGGAGATGCCTTGGAAAAGATTTTGTCAAAACAAAAACTTAGTGTTTTCAAATGTTAAGGAAAAATCTATTTTGAGCAATGCAAGCCTCAACTCCACTTAGCCAAATGCATATAGATGATAGACTCCACTATACTACCATAGTATCACTTGCCAATACAATTCAAATGTATTGACCCTTTGTGGCTGTAACTTGTTATGTTGCAGGTTTGATTGATGTTAGTAAAGTTTGATGATTAGGATTACAAAGTCTACAACCAACATGTCTGCCTGTGGCACTTTGAAGATGAAGGACCCCATGCTTATAGATATTCTGCTGCAATGTAATGTAATAGCCAAATGAGCTATGTAAGATGTAATAAAATTATGTTATTCCTGGTTATAAGGTTGTACTATGACCTTTGTTTCTTGATATTACATCTTAACTGTGGATGCTAGCTATTGATCCAGGGACTAGCATTGTAAACACAGGGGACTCTACCTTATTAAAAGGTTGGGACCCTTACAATAGATGATCATGGAAGCAAGGATTGGGCTTGGTTATATTTGAGGTGATCATGATGAGATGGCAAACTTTGTTGAAAATAAGGCTGCCATAACAGATACATCAGGTAGCCTCCTAAACCATGTGGGTTTAGGAAGCACAAGGATCCAATGGAAACAAGTGAAGTGGGGTCTTATAGGCCATGGTTAGTAGATCCTAACCATGCAAAGATTTGGTCAAGGGGAGGTGGCATATAGAAGTGAGCTTGTGCCAAAGTAGGAAAGATGATAAGATTTGAAGAGAAGATTATTATCTTGACTACAAAACCATCATGGATGAGTGAGAATTATAATGGCTTAGACAAGGGAAAGAGTGGTCTTTGGTAGCACTAAAGATGTACTACAAGATTGTTCAAGTACCTCCTCAAGAATGCACCTGAGTTGGAAAAGGTAGAGCTCCAAAGATTGAATCTAGATAAGAAATCTAGACTTAGCCATTTTGGCAGATTTGGAGATTTTGACTAGAGTGCAAGTGTGGATGATTTTGAGAGGATGGCAAGGGTTTATCCTATCCATCAAGTGGTTGATGTTGAGACATAGATTGAAGAGAGGGGATCCAAACTTGGATTGGGGTCCTAATGGTTGATCTACTAGACTAGCTCACTCTAGTTCCTAAGTAGACAAGGCAATCAGAAGATCAAGGCAATTCATTTTTCTACTTATCTAACTACTACTAGGGTTACCATCAAGCATAGCTTGAGGTAAGGAGGGGTATTTTGAAAGGGGTTCTGCTTGAAGTAAGATAAGTACCATCTAGGTATCTCTACCAAGATTAAGATGAAAAGGTTTTAGAAAACCTAGGGATAAGAGTAGTTGAAGGTTCTGTCTTGCAAAAATAAGGAGATATATATATATATATGTCTCCATAGTTTTGGCAATAGAAACTAGTAAAGTATTTGGTTGGGTCAAAGTCATCTTGGCTCAGGTTTTGAAATGCCAGAACATTTTAGAATATGAAAGATGAGCCAAGACATCTCTTTTGTAAAATAGTTTTTGTAAGATAGTTATGAGATGAGGAGTACAAAACTAATCCACAAGCACTTGCTTGAGCACAAGCAAACAAGTAAGCACACACTGCAAGAAAAAGTTTTTGTTCCCCCTTATTTTTGCCTTTTTGGACATTTAATCAGGGTTATTGGGATGTTACAAAGTTTGTGTGAGACCTTGTAGGAAAGGAAATTCCAGGAGAAGGAGAAAAGGAGTCTGTAGAGTTCGTCTTTGAATAGGTAAAAGTGGTGAAAACAGAAGGTTCGTGAAACCCCAATCTTTTTATACTTTTTATGTTTTTTATGCATAAGGGAAGTTACGAGACGGAACAGAGGAGGAAACGGAAGCCGGGGTGGCCAAACCCACCGCAGGAGCGGGCCCACCTTGCCCTGCGCCTGGAGGGGGTGTGCCTCCCCCGAGCTCTGACTCCGTCTTGTTTTCGTATCAAAACCTTCCTTATGCTTTGAAACTTCATAATATATAACCCCCCAGATCCCCTGAGGTTCGTGCATCGTGTTCTCGTCGTGTTTTCGTTTCGATCTGTTTCTGTCAGGAAAACTTCTCAAGTTTAGAGCACCATGGTCTCTGCCAACGACAAAGCCAAGAATCCAGAGAAAGACGATTCTCGCAAACTCAGGGAGGAGGAGATTTTGGTAGGTTATGAAGGATATATGGAGGAGGACAAGAAACCGGACACCCGCACTACCGTCCCAAGAATTGGAGTGGTGGCAAAACCTACCAAGCCTAAGAGGACAGCTGTCAACACCAGGATTTTTAATCCCAGATGCCTATTGTGCCATACATCACAATCCCATGATTAACATTTTTGCGAGACATAACATATTGGATATCATAGTACATCATCCATTACAAACCATACATATGGTCTTACAACAAATAAGGATCTCATGATCCAGTAGTAATACAATTCAAGCAGCGGAATAACGTAATAATAACGATAGCGTAGGCGAGGCTCCATCTTCATGGTCATAGGCAATGCTGACGATGGGAGATGATCCTAGTTGTCGTAACCTTCCTGCTGTCCGTCCTCTTGATACTCTTCTTCATAGTCTGGCCATGGGATTTGCCTGGGACAAAGCCATGAGTACTCTTTAAGTACTCGCAAACTAATACTAACAAGTAAAGTGGTTTTTGAGTAGGATATACTAAGCTCTAGGGTTGTTTTGCAAAAAGCCATATTTATCTCTACTGAGTTCAGAAGCAAAGAAAGCTAGTTGAAAGTTTTATAACCCCTAAGTGGGAACTTGAATATCATTTCACAACTCTGTTGTGGTCAAGTCAAAGTTATAAATCATTTCATAAGTCATTTTGAAAACATCTGACGACAAAACAGTATGGCCACTCCAACTGTTCATAACCGCGGACGCGGCTATTTGAATAGTTTGACACTCTGCAGAGGTGGTACACTTTCACCACAACATTCAATACATCCGTCAGGAACAATCCTGAATTCACCATACTCAGTATACGGATAATCAATCCTAACCTTCAATTACACGCCCTATTATAGGCACCTCTCTGTGAGTTTGGCCTCCCAATCATGACCAACTGTCATCTTGGGTATTGCACAGGTGGACAATCTTCACAAGGTAGCCTCAGCTCAAACCTTGTCCGCAAGGGAACCCATACTAAGGTATATAAGTTTCTAGTCAAGCCCTACCCAAATTTCGGGTATTATGGTTGTACGGTAAAATTGGAATGGTATCGCATCCAGACAACCATCAGTTTTGTAAAGGGCTAAGGCTCATGCCTTAACATTTTCATCATCAAAATCATCTGGTGTTCAAGAACAAATGTCAAAACATTTCAGTAGAATGACTCATCATTCTAAGGTTTTCATAACCATTTTCACCAAGTATTCCCATCTAAAGTTGATCAAGTTTTATGCTTAGCACTAGCGTCTACAAGTGGGGGTAGGCACTAATGAGGGGTGGTAAACAAGTGTATCTTATCTACTTTCAATCTCATGCCTCAGGATGACATCAAGATTATCTAACTTAGGTCTAAGTTTTATGCTCCTTATGCTACCTTCATATATCTTTGTAAAATCTACAAGTACCTAAGTAAAATCTAAGAGAAATCTTTGATAAAGAAATAAAATACTAAGATTGCAAGTAAAATTAGGATTGGGTATCAAGTGGTGTAAGCTTGGAAGGATTAGCTTGCTAAGTTGCAAGTGGTAGCTTACTAAGTTCATAGCTTGCTTAGATATTAGTATAGGCTTGCAAGGTTGCAAGTATAGGCTTGCTAAGGTATTAGTATAAGGTTTCCTTGTGCAGAGCAGTGGTTGAAGTTCTCCTCGGCTTCTTCCTCGTAGTATTCTCTTTCCTCCTCGTATCCTTTGTCGGTACTAGCGTCTATAAATAAATACGAGGTACACAATCACCAAACAATACTTAACTAGTTCTATTCATCACACCAAGGTTTTCACTAGATGATATAAGATCATCACAAGCATTACAATCATTAAGGAAAATAGTTTTATTTCCTTTATTTTAGAAATTAATTTCTACTCATTGAAAAACTACTTCAGATTTAATATTCTCCAACTGAAACATGGGATCATGTTGACACATGTCATCACCACATTTTTCAGTATATGGGAATGTGATTTAAAGTGGTGTCACAATTTAATAAGGTTTAACCTTTTTATTTTAATTAATTAACGTGACTAGAAATGCCTATGGGGCAATCTTTTATTACTTGTCCATTATTCTGCAAGTAAACCTATAAATTTTTATATATTCTGAAAGATATGGTTAAATGTGATTTTTGAGAGTTGGAATCAACTCAAAACATTTTATGGTTGAATTTTGAAAAATATTTGAATGCAGAAAAGCTTCTGCCTTGTTATTTTTACCATGGGTGATCTACAAATCTAAATGGTTTGAATCCAACGGGCTTGGATTAAGCACTCTAGTACCTTTCTAACAAAATTGGTTTCATGCATTTTGGTTTAGTGAATCGAGTGGTTTTATTTTTTAATTTGGGTATAGAACTGAGTTTGAAACTAAAAGAATAAACCTAAATTTGAATTACTAGGTCGCGCGGAATGCTAACTGGGCCGGCCCACTGTGCACAATGCGCGCGGGTGGGTTGAAGTGAACGACCCCACTCGTCAGTGAGACAGAGGGGTGCGAAGCGGTATGGGGGGATGTGGACTGCATGATCTAACTCTAATCCAACGGCTGTGGTTCATCGTCCACGTCAGGCAACACTGGCAAGACAGAACCCTAGCACGGCTAGTGGGGGTCGTGGGAGGCTCACCGGGGCTCAGGCGATGGTCCGCGACGGGGGCGAACGACGAAGTCGACAACGGCGATCCTCCTGGTACTGACAGCTCCTCCTGGGGCGGCTCCAATCAACGACGCCCTTCTCCTCCAGCAACGGCAGACTCCGGCCAAATTCCGGCGATGCGCTGCTCGCCTTGCTCCGGGATTAAGGTGGGGTGCTTCTGAGAGAGAGAGGAGTGAAATGGTGTGAAGAACTCGTGCTGGGGTGGCCTCTATTTATAGTGCCTGAAGGGGACCAACGGGCGCGGGCTGAGCTCGTCGTGGTCATCGGCACAGCGAGCTAAATTCATGGGCGACGATAGGGGGCGGTGTGGAACGGTCGGAATGTCACGGCGCTCTGGGCGGGTCCGACGGTGGTTTTAATGGCGCATAGCATCTACGATCCGTGTGGCGACGAACGGGCATGTCTGCGGTGTTGCTGGGGTGCTGGCGATCCTGCTTGCACGCGGCGAGGGCAGCACACGGTCTGTGGGCGTGTGTCACGGGTGGCACACTGGTGCGCTCTCGGCTCGCTCGCAGAGAGGCTTGCCATGCTCGGGCTGTGTGGTCCAGGGGCTGGCTGCGATCGAGGCTTGTACAAGGGGTGGCGATGGACGGTGGAGAGTGTCCCAGACATGGTTGCTAGGCTTGGTGCTTCTCCTAGCTTGCTATCGACATGGGGGTGGCAAGTTAGGCTCGGCATGGTCACCATTGATGGCTATGGCATGCTCACAGTGGTGCTAAAGATTGTTAATTGAGCTAGATCATCTACTGAGAGTGTAGTGTGATCTATAGAGGGAACAAGTTAGGCCAAGATCACTGCTCACTATAGTGTTTGATGTTTGTTTGTTTCATATTTGCAAGGTGTTTGATGAAATGGCCGAAAGAGATGAAAATTTGAATTTTGGATTCAAACTTGGTGGATGTGTTGGTTACATACTAGGGAGTCTCTGGTTAGTTGGAAAGGTCAAGTGGAATTGATTTGGTTGGTTTTTGAAAAAGGGGTGATCTTCACATATGAATCAGATTCAATTTTGAAATGTGATTTGAATCAAGTTTCCAAATGTTTCTGCAAGTTTGAAAGGTGGTATTTGATTCACTTTTACTTGGTCTAACCAGGGGTGAAAAGAAATGGAAAAGTTTCTCGTTGAAATCTTGGACTAGAAACACTCAAAGTGGCCTAGTGAGCAAGATTGGCAAAAATGACCATTTGCTTATTTGATTTGTTTTTGATTTTCTCTTGATTTGTTTCTGGTTGGAAATGTTTTAGATGATGTTGTTTTCATCTTTAAACCATTCCTTGCTATTTAAATCACTCACACAAGTCCATTCATGCGTTCATACAATCATCACATACACACATGCATTCATAATGATTTTAATTAATAAAAGTTTTTGTTAACCCTAATTTTGGTGATTGGAATTTGATAATCATGTGTTCAACATTTTTTGGATGTTACAACAGCATGGATGTCTACAGGAGGGAAACCTCCACGTCATACCCTCTCTCCACGGTCACCTCCTCCAAGTACCAAGAAACCCTTCCACACTCTTATACATGAGCATCAACATCAACATGTGCCCAAAGGGAACTTGCCCTCGAGTTGGGATATGCCTTGTTCTAACCATGCAAGGGAGGAGCGTACTAAGAAGGAAGAGTGGGGAAAGAATAGCAAGGACTGGAATTCTCGGTCCGATATGATCATGAACCGCATTGAGCAAAACTCGGAGTTGATTCGTACTCTAACCTTTGAGATTGAGGAGTTGAGGAAACTGATTGAGGAGCTTATCAAGAGAACACCACCAACACCGAAGGAGTAATTCATCATCAGGTTTGGCATACCCTTGGCTTGTTAGTAAATCTCTCGCGAACTTGATGGCACACCTTATTTATTTTCCCCTAATAGACTTGAACCATTGTGTCATCGAAGTTGTATATGTGTAAGGTTCCCAACCTTTAATAAGGTAGAGATACCTGTGTTTACAATGCTAGTCCCTGGATCAATAGCTAGCATCCACAGTTAAGATGTAATATCAAGAAACAAAGGTCATAATACAACTTTATAACCAGGAATAAAATAATTTATTACATCTTACATAGCTCATTTGGCTATCTCATTACAATGCAGCAGAATATAACAATAGCATGGGGTCCTTCATCTTCAAATTGCCACAGGCAACATGTTGGTTGTAGACTTGTAATCCTAATCAACACATCTTACTAACATCAAACAAACCTGCAACAGAACAAGTTATAGCCACAATGGTCAATACATTTGAATTGTATTAGCAAGTGATACTATGGTAGTATAGTGGAGTCTATCATCTATATGCTTTTGGCTAAGTGGGGCTTAGGCTTGCTTTGCTCAAAATAGTTTTTCCTTATCATTTGAAAGAACTAAGTTTTTGCTTGATAAAAATCACCCAAGGCATCTCCCAATAGAAATTGGTGATCCTTCAACCCTTGTTCAACCACAAGTTTTTACTTAGAAATTGGGATGGGGAGATTCTTGATAGCTTCCATGTCTTGATGCTCAAATTGTCCTTTACCAGGGACATGGCTAAGTACTTAGATTTTACACTCTGCAGAGGTGGTGCACTTTCCCCACAAGACTTGGTTTCACCAAGACAAGATCTTTCAGAAGCCTTCCCTTAGACCAGAATGGACGCGTTCCAACCTATCATCCCCTACCACCAACTGTCCATTTGGCTAAGTTATTGCAACCTATATGATCCAGGCAGAGCCCATAATGCCAAGTGGCTGCACTTGAAGCTTCTCACCATTTGACATCTCAAATCTCTTTGTTCCTGGGTGGCCATCCTCAAGTGAGATACACAAGGTAAACCATAGAAATGGGCCTTGTGAACCACTCAACATAAACCAGTCCTTCCATTCCACCCAGGTGATTCATTCACTTAGTTGTTTTATTAAACAAACACAAGTCCTTGACTTAGAAATATTCCATAGTATGAATATATATTCCACCCTTGTTTTCTACTAGCTAAGCTAAGCATGATAGTAGTAGGAATCTTAACTAAGAAATTTCTACTAAGGTTTCATCTACTAGGATTTCCCATGGCATACTTTATACTTAGCAAAAATTCCATGCAAGTCCTACTTAGAAATATCACTAATGCATAGTGAACATAATGGTACAAAAGTATGAAGCATCACTTGCCTTTTTGGTAGAGAATATAAGTTCACTCCTTGATCTTGCAACAATCACACTCTTCAAATTCCACTATAATTCAATCAAGCAAGCAATATTTCAATCTACCATTCAAGCAAAACATCACATAAAATGATAGAAACAAAACAATGCATGCAAGCATGCAAAGATTGTTTTATTTGGAAAAGTGGTTTCTAATAGGTTATAAACATTCTAAAACACTTATTGGTCATTTTATAAAGTGGCAAAACTATTTGCAAAAGATTCTACCTATAAACCATTTTTAAACCAAACGATTATTTTATGTGTTGGAGAAATGCTTTTAATAAGGCAACAATCTATAGGGTTCACAAAATATGTTTTCAAATCATAAAACCTTGTGTTTAGGGTCAGAGAGTTTAAATCAAAATATTTCCCAAAGGTTTCCTCCAAACAGCATTTTTAACAAATAAACAATATTTTTATTTGACTAGAAATGGTTTAAATCAAAGGTTTATTCTTTTGCTTCACCAAATATATTTTTGAAACCACAAATTGATTTCTATGGTCAGTAGGTTCAAAACAAACCATTTGCCAAAGGTTTTATCTCAAAAATCATTTTAGAACAATTTTTATATTCTAAACATGCATACAGAAGTTTCTGCAAAAACAACCAATTTAACATAAGAATTTTACTAAACAAAGTGCATGGTCAGAAAGTAATTGTTTTGCTGAATCCATTGATATAAAATTTGCAAAATTTGGACGTGTGGTTTGAAAGTTATGAATTTTTCAAATTGGAACATCAAATAGATCAAATCCTGGTTTTTATAAACAGGCAGGGCCACGTGGCATGTTGCTATTCGTCTGTACCGCTTCGTGCGGATCTAACTGAATTGCACGGATCAGATCAGCGCATACCCCTTCGATTAGTCAACCTATCCAAGCCATCAGATGAAGATCTAACGGTCCATAGTCGATTGACCATAGGTTGGCGGCGCTGGCGGCGGCGACTGGCGGTGCGCGGTCAGACGGAGGCGTTCCCGGCGATTCAGGAAGCAAGGAAGGAAGAGAGGTAGCTCACAGGGTTCGCGGGGCGATGCTGATGCTCAACGTTGTAATAGCTCGTCGAGGGGCGCACGGGGTTGGCTCGAATCACTTGCCGGAGTTCGTGTCCATGCCGGGCTCGTCCTGTTGAAGTCGATGGCGAAAGTACGGTGCATGCCAGAGAGAGAAGAAGGTTCCGTTAGATGCGCGGGGTCACGGCGAGCATGTGCGTGTGAAGGAGAGGGGTTAGGGCGGTCAGATTTTTACCAGGGGCTTCGCCGGAGAGGTGGTAGACGACGGTGGTGCTCTGTTCAAGATGAAGGCGAGTGTCCAGGGCGTGCGCAGGTGAACTGGAGTTGCTGGGATGTGCGTCTGGTTCCTGTGAGCATGCTCGAGTGGTCGAGGCAACGAGGGGAGGCGAGGAGCTGCCGGAATTGCTCGGTGAGCTTGCCGGAGATAGTGGCGGTGCAGCATGAAATTAGACAGCCTGGGGGCGCACTAGGGTGGGGGATTGAGGGGGAAACAGAGAGGAGGGAGAGGCGGTTAAGTAGGCGAGGTCGCGGGGCTGGGTTATTGCGCCATTACCGTGCAATCAATCGAAGAAACCATCAGCAGAACGGCCGAGGAGGAGAGCATGGTCTACGCGCAGGTGAGAACGACTGTGAGGTGGCAGTGGGGTCGTTTCGTCAGCGAAGGAGAGACAGGGGAGGTGGGGTCCACGCGTCGGTGAGTGAGCGGGTGCAGACGTGAGTGAGAAAAGAAATGGTTCGGGGGAGAGAGATGGGCTCCTGCTGGGCCAGTGGGTCTTGTTGGGCTGGCTGCGGTCCGATTCATTTTTTTATACAGAAACTTTTCCCTTTTCTATTTCTATTAATCTGTTTTTATTTTGTTTAATTATTTCAAACATCAATTTGATTTCAAACCTCAACCAAAATTTGTGTAGATTTAAATACTGATTAATAACACATTCTAAACTCAAATTTAGAATAATATATTTATTCTTTTTAGGGTCTTTTAATTATTTAAAATAGGCTCTAGTATTATTTAAATAAGATTTAATAATATTTTTCAATCTCCATTTTAATTCAAATCACCACTAAACTTTGGGTGAATTTTAATTCTGTTTATCAACATATTTCAAAGTCCAAATAGAACAATTATTTTTTAGGGTTTATTATTTATTAAAAATAATAATTAAATATACTTTAGTCTTTAATTCAAATAGGTTTTAATTTATTTTGAAACTCTTTTTGAAATCTAAATAATATCAAAATCATTTCAGTAGGTTTCATTTGAAAAACTAAAACACTTGGAATTCTTATTTTGAAAAACTTTAATAAATTTTAATGTTTATTTGAAAGGGAAAAACTTTTAATTAAATAAAGTTGAATATTAATAAATCCTTATTACTTTATTTAAATAAACCTTTATTCTTTTTAACAAATATAAATATTTTATTTCATTTGCTTGGCCAAGATTTAATCTGGCTCTTTAAAATAATACTCATTTATATTTCTACCTATGCTTATCAAAACCTTATATTTTTATTTAAAGATCCAAAAATAGTGATTCCAACTATTATAACTTTATTTATTGTTTGTTTATATTTTTAAATCCTTTTAGGATTATTTGCTCACCATTTGGTATGGATTTTAGATAAGTGCTTTATTAGTTTTGGAAACTCAATTTTCCTTATCTTACTATATTCATAAGATTTTATCTATGGCTCCAAGTTAAGTGAACCCAATTCATATGGTTTTATAATATTTCTAATAGTCATTCTTGATCAATTTGAAATGTTTGTTTGACCAATTTTTATATGGATCAAATCCATAGTCTTGGAGATAACTTGGAAATGATTTTTCTTCCATTAGGGTTTTAGGGTTTTGGTTTATTCTCCAAGTGTTTAAATTTCAAGATGAATTTTAAGAGGGATGTATTCCACTTGATTTGAATTTAGTTGGATTCAAACATTAACCAAAGTTTGTTCAAGATGGGATTTTTAAGTTTCCATTTAGAAACAAAAGTTTCTTTTCACCCTAAATTTCAACAATTATTTATTTTGTTTATTTATTTTTCACATTACAAGATTTGGAAAATCTTGGGATGTGACAATATGCTTCCATCTATACGTTGGAATTAGCAGAACCGTGATGTCACGGGGAACTCTTTCAACATTGCACTTGTACCTTGTACATAGTTGATATCGTTCTCCTTTGTCTGTGGATGTCAACAGTGTGAAATAAATAGGGAACTTGTAAGTCCATGGAGTCTGTATTTTGTGTTAGAGAAACGCCTGGGCCGCTAGACTAAGCCATGCCTAATTATGGTGGAAACTTGCAGCGTCGCCATAATGAGCATTCTATGAAGAATCCTCAATAAAAAGCTATGCACATAGTAAATAAAAAGATCGCTGAGATGCTCATTGTCTGCTTGCCTTGTCATTTTGGTTATGGGATAGCTCCTGTACCATGTGCAAGGGTTACCGCGTTGGCAGTTCTCTATGATACGCATGTACTTACAATGACAAGAACTTACCGGTAATTGAAGTTGAGTAGCATGAGGAGTGGCCCTCATATTCAAGGGACATGAGATTTCCAACTTATATTTCGTCAAGCATATACTCCATCTTTGTGCACTTTAACCTTAATCATCTCAAGATGCCTATGATAGGGGCAATGAGGGCTCATAGCTAGTAAGTACCATAATCTTTTGGAAGCTCTTTATGACTTGAAATCCCTACTACCCTCTATGAAGGGACCTTTCTCCTATTTTCCAAGTTGAGTCACTAAACCTACTTTCTCTCTTTCTCCAGCAAGCATTTGAGTTGTTGTGTTTCAAGCATTCATATGGTGATTTATTCAATCATGTTTTTTATATTCCTTGTTTGCACAAAACTCTTATCTATTGAGTATTACTTTGAAAGCCTTCATTGAAAAAACTTTTTGAGTAAAGAGTACTCCTATTGTAAACCTTTTACAAAAAGCTTTTTGTGAAACTGTTTGCCAGCTGTTCTCTGACCAAGAACAAGAGTTTGCCAATTCCAATTATGATTTATCTTTATGTCTCTCTATTGTGAATCATGTACTTGTTGCAAGCTAAGTTATATAATGGTGAGTTGCTTTCTTCTATGAGTTGTGTAATGGTAAGTGTGATGATTCTTATCCGTATTCTTTTTATCGACACTTCACTCCATAAACCTGTGGACATGTTTACTAAGCTCAGTTTTCACTTGGGGACAAGCGAAGGTCTAAGCTTGGGGTGGGTTGATACGTCCAATTTGCATCACCATTCTATATCATAATTTGCCTCTATTCATTGATATATGTCTTATTATGAGGTATTACTTATGTCTTTTCCACTATTTTTGCATGTTGGATGATTCTTGGAGGATGGACTGCCGGAGTCTGGATTCTGACGGAAAAGAGGTGTTTTGATGCAATTTCGCGAAGATCAGAAAAATACCAGAAAAATATGGGAAAATTATATTTTCCCGAAATACAGAAGAAGCTAGAAGGGGAGGCAAAGAAGGGCCATAGGGGGCCCACACCCCCCTAGGCATGGGCCCACCTTGCCCTGCACCTAGGGCAGGTGTGGCCCACCTGGCCGGCCTCCGACTCCGCCCTCTAGCCTATATCTTCCTCATGGAACCCTAACACCAGGGGAGCGACCACAGATAGATTTCCACTGCCTCTAAGGGGCAGAAAACACCGAGAGAGAAAGATCTCTCTGGCGGACAGATTTCTGTCCGGGAAATTCCTTCCCAGAGAGGGGAGATCGTTGCCATCAACACCATCATCAAGCTAGGATTCATCGGGATCATCATCGTCATCCACACCATCATGTCCACTAGCCCCATCATCACCACTCCGTCCTGCTGTAACAATTGTGTTGGATATTGATTTAGTTCTTAGGGGTTCCTAGTGTTAATTACTATTGTTGTTGATGCTTGTGAGTGGAACCATTGGATTATTGTTTATGTTCAGATTGTTATTCATCACCATATCATCTTTGATCTTGATCCATATGATGTCTCGTGAGTAGTTCGTTTAGTTCTTGAGGACATGGGAGAAGTCATGTTATTATTAGTGGATTTGTGTTGAGTTATTATTCAATGGTTTAGTATTTAAGTTGTGGTGCTATTCTTCTAGTGGTGTCATGTGAATGTCGACTACATGATACTTCACAATTTATGGGCCTAGGGGAATGCATTGTGTATTTGGCTACTAATTGTGGGGTTGCCGGAGTGATAGAAACCTGAACCCCCGTTAGGACACCTTTGCACAAGGGAGCGTAGGATCTCGGATTTTAAGGCTGTGGTTAGGTTTATATCTTAATTACTTTCCTGTAGTTGCGGATGCTTGCAGGGGGTTTAATCACAAGTGTGTATTAGTCCAAGTAAGGTCGGTACATTAGCACAGGTTCACCCACACAACACTTACAACATCAAAGAAGAGTACTTAGCTATATGAAGCGAAAGCACTTGACATAATTCCCATGTGTCCTCGAGAACGTTTGGTCCTTATAAGTATTTACACCGGCTTGTCCTTTGATAAGAAAGGATTGGGCCACTTCCTGTGTTTTTTCTTTATTACTTGCACTTTGTTTTGTTGCTTTATCATAAAACCCCTAAAAATCCGTTTGCTAAGTATTTGTAGAGAGTTCCTGCTCCATACCACTAGTTTACACCTTCTGCTCCTCGTTGGGATCGACACTCCTATTTATCAAAAGTACTACGATACACCCCCTATACTTGTGGGTCATCAGGATCCTTTACAATAAGTTCGAGGCACACATCCACAACTGAATTGGAGGCTCCCGAATGCAATCAATTTGTCACACAATCAAAGACAAGCTTGTAAGAACCAAATCAAGAATTAGGGTTTCCAATGAAACACTAGAGCAAGGGGCCCTCAAGTGCATGAGGGGGAAATGATGATCTCTCTTGGTGAATCTATACATCAAGGCCTTCTCCTTCGATTCTCCAAAGATCAATGCCTTTGGATGTTTGGATGAAGAGATCTTGGTGATTTGGTGGCTCAAACGGTGGGGGCTTTGTTTGATGGAGCAAGCATCTTCCAAAGGTAGAAGAAGGGGCATTTATATAGCCCCACTGGAAATGTAGCCATTGGAAGTCACTTAACCCAAACAGTCTGGCAAAAATGGCCCGGACAGTTCGGCCAGGGCGGACACTTCGGTCGCACTCCACCGGACACTCCGTTCTGGCAAAGTTTCCAGCCAGGGTCAGGGCAGTGTTCGGGTAGAGTCCTATATACCATACTAAATGTCCACATGGTAGAGTCCGGGCTGGTATCTGCTGGAGTGTCCTGCTTTGGGATCACATCCTCACTAGACTTTGTAAGCAACAAGATATGACATGATATCATAATAAAGACTAGGTAAATAGGCTAGGCATAACATAGTCTCCAACTAAACCGGGTACGCATGTGTTACCACACACAACAAAGTTCAACACAACATAGTTCACAATAGAATGAAAATAAAGACACAAACCTTCAAAGAGGCAAATTGAAATAACGTGAAGCTTGTGCATCCATGCAAATCCCCGGTAGCAACCTAATATGGGGCTACTTATCGAGATGCCAAAAAGGTAAAAGAGCACTACGAACCCGTGGGAAGCAATGAGCTTCATCACATAAGGATCATAAAGAGGGCACTTCTTGTCCATAATGCACTTGTACAGGTCCTGATAGATGAAATCCATGACATCAATTGCCACACCTGGATGGTCTGGGCCAAGAGTGTACACTGAGTGAGCATGGGCCATAAGATTGATTTCTGCCCCTCTCATCTCATCCTTGTTGCCCGCCTTATGTCACATCCCACAATTTTCCAAATTTTGAAATATGAAAAATAAATAAACAAAAGAAATAATTGTTGAAATTTAGGGTGAAAAGAAACTTTTTGCTTCTAAATGGAAACATCAAAACCCTTCTTGAACAAATTTGAATGAAAAGGGAATCCAGCAAAATTTCAATCAAGTGAAATGCATTCATCAATGAATGTATCTTGAAATTTAAAAACTTAGAGAAGTCAAACCAAAATCCCAAATCTTAATGAAAGAAAACACTTCCAAAGATCTAATGCATTTTATGCATGGAAAGAATCTTGAATTTAAACACTTGGGAAAATAAACCAAAAACCCTAAAACCCTAATGGAAGAAAATCATTTCCAAGATCTGTCTAAGGCTATGGATTTGATCCATATAAAAATTTAGCAACAAATGTTTATAAATGATCAATAATGATAAACAAAAATATTATAAAACCATAGAAACTGGTTTCATTCAATTTGGAGCCATGGATAAAACTTATGAGTTTAATAAGATAAAAGGAAATAATTTTCAAAGCTAATAAAGCTCCTAACTAAAATCCATGCCAAATTGTGAACAAAATAATCCTAAAGGGATTTAAAAAGATAAACAAATATTAAATAAAATTCTGCAAATTGTAATCACCAATTTTGGAACTATAAATAAAAAGATATGGATTTTATAAGACAAAGAAAGAAAGAAATAAATAAGGAATATTTAAAAGCCAAATTAAATCTTGGCCAAATCCATAAAAAATGAAAGTTATTGAAATATAAAAAGGAGAAAATGATTATTTAAATAAAATCATAAGGATTAAACAATATCCAATTTTATTTAAATAAAGACAAATTTCCTAAACTAAATAATGAATCCGAAGAAAATTATTTATAAGACAATTTAAATCTTGAATTAAATCCATAAGTAAATGGAATAAATATAATCCAAATACAAATAAATTAAAGGAATAAAGATTGTTTGAATAAAAACTTATATGGACTTGAACCATATTTGTTTTGAATAAAGACAAAATCCCTAATATAAATGATTGATTAAATTAGGAGAAAATAATAAATTGAAATTACCAAAGTGGATTAAAAGTTATCCAATTATCTTAAAAAGAATAAAATAATTGTTTGAATAAAATTTATATGGGTTTAAAACCACATTTTATTTTATTTGAATAAAGACAAATGCCCAATTTAAATGAATGTTAAATCATATTAAAATATTTGAAATAATTCGAAGTGAATTATTTAAACACACTAATGAATAAATAAAACCTACTAAAAAGGTTTGAGAAACATTTGAATTTAAACAGATTATTAAATCATTTGAATTAAATAATATGGATTGGAACAATATTTAAAATCTTATTTAAATAAAGACAAGTGTCTAATTTAAATAAATAATAAACCCTAAGAGAATATAAGAAAATATTCTAAAATGGATTATTTAAATACAATAATAAAAAGTATTAAAACCTACTAAAAGTTTAGAAAAGGTTTGGTCAAAACATGAATTCAAATTGAGGTTTGAATCCTTTAAATAAAACCAAAACAGAAAATAGTAAAGGAAAAAGAAAAGGAAAACAGAAGCGAAAAAACAGAGAAAGCAAACAGACCCAGCAGCCCACTAAACCTAGCCCATTCCCTGGCCCAACTCCCAACCCAGCGTAGCCCACCTCTCTTCTCCCCCGAACCGTTATTTCTCACTCGCGAACAAACCCGCACATCTACTGACCGCGAGACCCCACATGTAACCCCTCACCTCGCTGACACAATGGCCCCACTGCCAGCTCGTCATCGTTTTCCCCACCGTGATGACCACGCCCTCCTCCTTCGTTGTTTCTGCCGATTGAATCACTCGATTAATTCTGTTGAATGCGTGAGTAATCTCCGTCCATGACCTTGCCCATTTAATCACCTCCCTCTATCCTCTCTTTTCCCTCAGACACCGCTTCTAGAGAGCCACCAGGCTGCCATAATTTTCCTTCGCGACGCCACTGACTCCGACGAGCTTCTCCGTCGATTCCGGCCAGCCCTCACCTCCCCACTGCCCCTAGCTCCCACGTGCATGTTCACCAGCGTCTCCCTCATCTTCCAATATCTTCCGCTTGCATGCGCGAGCCCCAGATACTCGTCTTCGTCTTTAACAGAATGCCGCCATGGTCAGCTACAGCTCCGGCGACCCCTACTGGTAGTTTCTGACCGTGCCTCCCCCTCTCTTTGACGCACGCATACTCTCCTCTCTCACCCGCGTCTGACACACTCATTGTTTTGCTTTTCTATGTCGTGCACCCTCGCCAACGACGACGTCGAGATCGCCCGTCGCCTGGACCAACTCCGATGAGCAATTGACGACTACACCGTGTGCCCCTATCCCTCTCACGGCCACCTTGAGAACCGAGACGACCCTACGAGAACGGTGAGCCTCTCCATTCTATCTCTCGCTTCCTAAATTCACCAGAACACCGCAGCTCGAGCGCGCCGCCACTCACCGTTGCCTAGCGCCGCCCATCTCTGGTCGAGCCGCTGTGAGCCGTTAGATCCCGATTCTGCGAATGAGTTAGATTCACTTAAACGAAACAGTATGTTAGATCTGCACCGTACACTGTAACATAGATCCAACGCACCACACTGCGCGATCCATGCGAATCGGTATCGACTAATGAAAACATGACACGTAGCCCCGTCTGTGTTTTAAAAACAGAAAATAGATCTATTAGATGATCGAATTTAAAAAAATCATAACTTTTGATCTACGCGTCCAAAAATTATAAATTTTATATCAATGGATTCATAAAAATTCAAACTTTGCAACCATGCACTTAGTTTAGTATTTTTATTATGAAAACTTAGGTGTTTTGTAGAAACTTATCTAGTCCTATTTGAGTATAAAAATTATTCTAAAATTGATTTTTGACTAAAACCTTTTGAAAATGGTTTGATTTTAACTCTCTGACCTTAAACACTAACTTTTGGATTTATAATATATTTGATTAACCCTAGTGAAATTATTCCTTTGAATAAATCATTTCTAGTAAAACAAAAATATTGCTATTATATAAAAATTATTTTTTTGGGTGAAACCTCCTGTAAATGGATTTGTTTTAAATACTTTGATCCTAAGCACTAACATTGTGTTTAAAAACATATCTAGCAAACCCTAGAATTTATTACTTTGATTTAAATTATTTCTAGCAAAACAAAAATGATTTAAATGGCCATTTTCACTAACTTGATTTTAAATGGTTTTGCCACTTTTATAAATGACCAATAAGTGTTTTAAATTATTTATAGCCTATTAGAAACCACTTTTCCAAATAAAACAAACTTTTGCATGCTTGCATGCATTGTTTTGTTTTTATTATTTTATGTGATGAATTGTTTGAATGCTAGTTTGAATATGTGCTTGCTTGATTGAATTGTAGTGAACTTTTTAGAGTGTGACCATTACAAGATCAAGGAGTGTATCTATATTCTCTACATAAAAGGCAAGTGGTGCTTCATACATTTTGTCCTATTATTTTCACTATGCATTAGTGATATTTTGAGTAGGACTTGCATGCATTTTTTACTAAGTATGCTATGCCTTGGGAAATCCTAGTAGATGATGCCTTAGTAGAATTTTTCCTAAGTTAAGATCCTTAGTACTATCATGATTAGCTTAGCTAGTAGAAACCAAGGGTGGATTATATTCATGCTATGAAATATTTCTAAGTCTATGACTTGTGTTTTGTTTAATAAAACAACTATGTGAATGAATCACCTGGGTGGAATGGTGAGAATGGATTTATGTTTAGTGGTTACACAGGGCCAGTAAACTGGTGAAAACTTGTGTATCACACTTGTGGAAATCCACCCAGTAACAAAGAGATTTGAGATGTCAAATGTTGAGAAGCTTCAAGTGCAGCCACATGGCATTATGGGCTCTGCCCGGATCATATAGGTTGCAATCACTTAGCCAGATGGACAGAAGGTGGTAGGGGGTGATATGATGGAACGCGTCCATTTGGTCTAAGGGAAGGCTTCTAAAAGATCTTGTCTCGATGCATGTCGAGTCTTGTGGGGAAAGTGCACCACCTCTCGAGAGAGTAAAATCTAAGTACTTAGCCGTGTCCCCGGCAATGGACAATTTGAGCATCAAGACATGGAAGCTATCAAGGATCTCCTCATCCCAATTTCTAAGTTAAAATCTTGTGGTTGAACAATGGTTAAAGGATCTTCAATTTTTAATTGGTAGATGTCTTGGGTGATTTTTGACAAACAAAAACTTAGTGTTTTCAACTTATAAGGAAAACCTTACTTTGAGCAAAGCAAGACTAAGCTCCACTTAGCCAAATGCATATACATGATAGATACCACTACTCTACCATAGTATCACTTGCCAATACAATTCAAATGTATTGACCCTTGTGGCTGTAACTTATTATGTTGCAGGTTTGTTTGATGTTAGTGAAGTGTGTTGAATAGGATTACAAGTCTACAACCAACATGATTGCCTGTGGCACTTTGAAGATGAAGGACTCCATGCTATATAGTTATTTCTGCTGCATTGTAATGACATAGCCAAATGAGCTATGTAAGATGTAATGAATTATTTTATTCCTGGTTATAAAGTTCTATTACGACCTTTGTTTCTTGATATTACATCTTAAACTGTGGATGCTAGCTATTGATCCAGGGACTAGCATTGTAAACACAGGGATCTCTACCTTATCAGGTTGGGACCTCTACAGATGGTATCAGAGCACTGTGTTGCATGTAGGATTGTAACCCTAGGATTGGACAAAACCCCTTAGAAAAATAGGAGTTGTATTTGTTCCAAAACTTATTTACAAACAATCTTGTAAACTCTTTCCTCAACCTTTTTGTTTTGAATCTACATCTCTTCCATTTCAACTTGTTGGACAAAAACCTCAACATGAGCAAAGACTTCAACATGAGCAAAGACTTCACCATCACCAATGATTTCAACATCAACAATGACTTCAACTTTAGTTTCACCAAGGACTTCAACTTGGACATCAGTAAGGACTACAAGTGAGACAAGAAATGATACTCAAGACTTGGAAGACTAAGGAAACACAATTTAGAAGGAACCATCATCACCTTTGAGTTTTGTGACCAAGATGCAAGAATTTTTCCAAGGACACCATGATCTTATTCATGAAGAAATAACCAAGAAGAATGGAATGATCTCAAGTGAATCATATAGTTGGACCACCATACTAGTGTTTAGTTAGATCAATCACACCAACTTATGTGGTGTAGGAAAAATATATTGTTACCCAAAACATGCTTGGACCTTATTGTTTGAGTGGATTGCATGATTGTGATTGCTTGCACATTGCTTTTGTGAATTGTTGTGTGTGAGTAAAATTCTTCCTCTATAAAACTTTTGCCTAATATAATTCCAACCCAACCCAAACAGATGACTTCCCCAAGAGACTCCAACATCAAGGATGGTGACAACAACCAAGAGATGCACATGAGAGAACAACTACTAGCAACCTAGCCAACAACTTTGAGTTAGACCCAACCATGCAAAAGTTTTTGGAAACGCAATCTCAATTGTTGCAAAGGATGACCCATCAAATGATCAACATAAGAAGAAACCTTTCCCAAGGAGATTGTGACAACAATGATATCAAGGATGATATTATAGAAGGAACTCAAGCTTGCAATATTTGTGGGGACATGGAACACACTTATAAAGAGCATGTGGATCAATGCCCTAATTGTGAAGAGAAACATCCAACTAAACAATGCCCCACATCTCAAGTTACTTGTTTCCTATGTGAAGGAAATGATGATGTCCCTATCCAATGCCCCATCTATACCATAGTTCAACAAATGAAACAAGATGGAATGCATCAAATGTTTGGAAACCTCCATAAGGGAACAACTTCTACCAAGAAGGATAAAGACAAAATCATAACCGTGCCCTCATAAGGCCACACCCAATGTGACCACAAAGTGTTGCTACTCATGTGGAGAAGAAGGTCACATCTCTAGTGACTGCCCCAAGAACAGAGAAAGATTTCCCACCTTTGAGGTGAGATATGAAGAACATGAACTAGAAGAACTCCTAGCTTTGGAGAGACCCAAAAAGAAGAAATGTCCCAACCCCAGCAAGAAAGACATTAGCGAGGTGCAATGTTTCAATTGCAAAGAGATGGGACACTATGCCAATAAATGTCCAGAAAATAAGAAGAACCAAGAAAACAAACAAGAGATAGTGATGCCAAATATGAAAGAAGATGTTAGCCAAGTGATGTGCAATAAATGCAAAAGGCCAGGCCATTATGCATCACATTGTCAAGAAAATAAGAAGTACAAGACAAGCAAGCCTATGAAGGACCTCAGCCTTGTCACATGTTTCAAGTGTGGAAACAAAGGACACTATGCAGACATCTGTCTAGAGAAGTTACATCAAGACCTCAAGTAAGCCAAGATGTAATATAGTTGAAAACCTTTTTAAGGGTGGTAGCACTCTTATTGTCTTGAAGCTAACTTGTAAACCTCTAACCTTCCCAAATATTGGGACGAGATTTCTTTTAAGGGTGGTAGCCTGTCACATCCCAAAATTTTCCAAAATTTGAAATGTGAAAAATAAATAAACAAAAGAAATAATTGTTGAAATTTAGGGTGAAAAGAAACTTTTTTGCTTCTAAATGGAAACATCAAAACCCTTCTTGAAAATTTTTGAATGAAAAGGGAATCCAACAAAATTTCAATCAAGTGAAATGCATTCATCAATGAATGTATCTTGAAATTTAAACACTTAGAGAAGTCAAAACAAAATCCCAGATCTTAAGGAAATAAAACACTTCCAAAGATCTAATGCATTTTATGCATGGAAAAAATCTTGAATTTAAACACTTGGGAAAATAAACCAAAAACCCTAAAACCCTAATGGAAGAAAATCATTTCCAAGATCTCTCTAAAACTATGGATTTGATGCATATAAAAATTTAGCTACAAACATTTATAAATGATCAAGAATGATAAACAAAAATATTATAAAACCATAGAAACTGGTTTCATTCAATTTGGAGCCATGGATAAAAACTTATGAGTTTAATAAGATAAAAGGAAATAATTTTCAAAGCTAATAAAGCTCCTAACTACAATCCATGCCAAATTGTGAGCAAAATAATCCTAAAAGGATTTAAAGAGATAAACAAATATTAAATAAAATTCTAAAAATTGGAATCACGAATTTTGGAACTATAAATAAAAAGATATGGATTTTATAAGACAAAGAAAGAAATAAATAAATAAGGAATATTTAAAAGCCAAATTAAACCTTGGCCAAATCCATAAACAAATGAAAGTTATTGGAATATAAAAATTAGCAAAGGATTATTTAAATAAAATTATAAGGATTAAACAATATCCAATTTTATTTAAATAAAATCATAAGTATTAAACAATATCCAATTTTATTTAAATAAAGACAAATTTCCTAAACTAAATAATAAATCCCAAGAAAATTATTTAGAAGACAATTTAAATCTTGAATTAAATCCATAAGCAAATGGAATAAAGATAATCCAAATCCAAATAAAATAAAGTAATAAATATTGTTTGAATAAAAACTTATATGGACTTGAACCATATTTGTTTTGAATAAAGATAAATTCTCTAATATAAATGATTGATTAAATCATGAGAAAATAATAAATTGAAATTACCAAAGTGGATTAAAAGTTATCCAATTATCTTAAAAAGAATAAAAGAATTGTTTGAATAAAATTTATATTGGTTTAAACCCATATTTGATTTTATTTTAATAAAGACAAATGCCCAATTTAAATGAATGTTAAATCATATTAAAATATTTGAAATAATTCAAAGTGAATTATTTAAACACATTAATGAATAAATAAAACCTACTAAAAAGGTTTGAGAAACATTTGAATTTAAATAGATGATTAAATCATTTGAATAAAATAATATGGATTGTAACCATATTTAAAATCTTATTTAAATAAAGACAAGTGTCTAATTTAAATAAATAATAAACCCTAAAAGAATATAAGAAAATATTCTAAAATGGATTATTTAAATACAATAACAAACAGTATTAAAACCTACTGAAAGTTTAGAAAAGGTTTGGTCAAAAGTTGAATTCAAATTGAGGTTTGAATCCTTTGAATAAAACCAAAACAGAAAATAAAAAAGGAAAAACAAAAAGGAAACATAAGGGAAAAAATAGAGAAAGCAAACAGACCCAACAGCCACTAAACCTAGCCCATTCCCTGGCCGAACTCCCAACCCAGCGCAGCCCACCTCTCTTCTCCCCCGAATCTTTATTTCTCACTTGTGAACAAACCTGCACAACCACTGACCGCGAGACCCCATGCGTAACCCCTCACCTCGCTAACACAACGGCCCTACTGCCAGCTCGTCATCGTCTTCTCCACAGCGATTACCACGCCCTCCTCCTTCGCCGTTTCTACTGATTGAATGACTCGATTAATTCCGTTAAATGCGTGAGTAATCTCCATCCACGATCTCGCCCATTTAATCACCTCCCTCTCTCCTCTCTTTCCCCTTAGACACCGCTGCCAGAGAGACACCGGGCTGCCACAATTTTCCTTCGCGACGCCACTGACTCCGACAAGCTTCTCCGCCGATTCCGGCCAGCCCTCACCTCCCCACCCCCTAGCTCCCACGAGCGTGTTCGCCAACGTATCCCGCATCTGCCATATCTTCCACTTGCACGCGCGCACCCCAGATACTCGTCTTCGTCTTCGACAAAACGCCGCCGCGGTCTGCTACAACTCCTGCGACCCCTACTGGTAGTTTTTGACCGTGCCTCCCCCTCTCTTTCACGCACGCATACTCTCCTCTCTCGTGCGTGTCTGACGCACTCGTTGTTTTGCTTTTCCGTGCGGTGCAGCCTCGCCAACAACGACGCCGAGCTCGCCCATTGCTTGGACCAACTCCGATGAGCAATTGACGACTACACCATGCGCCCCTGTCCCTCTCATGGCCACCTTGAGAACCGCGACGACCCTACGAGCATGGTGGGCCTCTCCATTCTCTCTCTTGCTTCCTAAATTTACATGAACAGCGCAGCCCGAGTGCGCCGCCGCTCACTGTTGCACAGCGCCACCCATCTCTGTTCAAGCCGCTGTGAGCCGTTAGATCCTAATCCAGCGGATGAGTTAGATTCACTTAAACGAAGCGATACATTAGATCTGCACCATACGCTATAAATTAAATCCAACGCACCACACTGCGCGATCCGTGTGAATCGTTATCGGCCAATGAAAACATGACACGTAGCCCTGTCCGTGTTTTAAAAATAGAAAATAGATCTATTAGAGGATTGAATTTGAAAAATTCATAACTTTTGATCTACACATCCAAAAATTACAAATTTTATATCAATGGATTCAGAAAAATGCAAAATTTGTAACCATGCCTTTAGTTTAGTATTTTTCTTCTGAAAACTTAGGTGTTTTTGCAGAAACTTATCTAGGCCTATTTTGAGTATAAAATTATTCTAAAATTGATTTTTGAGTAAAACCTTTTGCAAACGGTTTGATTTGAACTCTCTGACACTAAACACTAACTTTTGGATTTAAAATATATTTGATTAACCCTAGTAAAATTAGTCTTTTGAATAAATCATTTCTAGTAAAACAAAAACATTGCTATTATATAAAAATGATTTTTTGGGTGAAACCTCTTGTAAATGGATTTGTTTTAAACACTTTGATCCTAAACCCTAACGTTGTGTTTAAAAACATATTTGGCAAACCCTAGAATTTATTACTTTGATTTAAATCATTTCTAGCAAAACAAAAATGATTTAAATGGCCATTTTCACTAACTTGATTTTAAATGGTTTTGCCACTTTTATAAATGACCAATAAGTGTTTTAAAATATTTATAGCCTATTAGAAACCACTTTTCCAAATAAAACAAAATTTTGCATGCTTGCATGCATTGCTTTGTTTTCATTATTTTATGTGATGAATTGTTTGAGTGCTAGTTTGAATATGTGCTTGATTGATTGAATTGTAGTGAACTTTGAAGAGTGTGACCATTACAATATCAAGGAGTGTATCTATATTATCTACTAAAAAGGCAATTGGTGCTTCATACATTTTGTCCTATTATTTGCACTATGCATTAGTGATATTTTGAGTAGGACTTGCATGGAATTTATACTAAGTATGCTATGCCTGGGGAAATCCTAGTAGATGATGCGTTAGTAGAATTTTCCCTAAGTTAAGATCCTTACTACTATCATGCTTAGCTTAGCGAGTAGAAACCAAGGGTGGATTATATTCATGCTATGAAATATTTCTAAGTCTATGACTTGTGTTTTGTTTAATAAAACAACTATGTGAATGAATCACCTGGGTGGAATGGTGAGAATGGATTTATGTTGAGTGGTTACACAGGGCCAGTAAACTGGCGAAAACTTGTGTATCACACTTGTGGAAATCCACCCAATAACAAAGAGATTTGAGATGTCAAATGTTGAGAAGCTTCAAGTGCAGCCACATGGCATTATGGGCTCTGCCTGGATCATATAGGTTGCAATAACTTAGCTAGATGGACAGAAGGTGGTAGGGGTGATAGGATGGAACGCGTCCATTTGGTCTAAGGGAAGGCTTCTGACATATCTTTTCTCGATGCATGTCGAGTCTTGTGGGGAAAGTGCACCACCTCTCGAGAGAGTAAAATCTAAGTACTTAGCCGTGTCCCCGGCAATGGACAATTTGAGCATCAAGACATGGAAGATATCAAGGATCTCCTCATCCCAATTTCCAAGTTAAAAGGTTGTGGTTGAACAAGGGTTAAAGGATCTTCAATTTTAATTGGTAGATTCCTTGGGTGATTTTTGACAATCAAAAACTTAGTGTTTTCAACTTATAAGGAAAACCTTATTTTGAGCAAAGCAAGACTAAGCTACACTTAGCCAAATGCATATAGATGATAGATACCACTACTCTACCATAGTATCACTTGCCAATACAATTCAAATGTATTGACCCTTGTGGCTGTAACTTATTATGTTGCAGGTTTGTTTGATGTTAGTGAACTGTGTTGAATAGGATTACAAGTCTACAACCAACATGATTGCCTGTGGCACTTTGAAGATGAAGGACTCCATGCTATATAGTTATTTCTGCTGCATTGTAATGAGATAGCCAAATGAGCTATGTAAGATGTAATGAATTATTTTATTCCTGGTTATGAAGTTGTATTATGACCTTTGTTTCTTGATATTACATCTTAAACCGTGGATGCTATCTATTGATCCAGGGACTAGCATTGTAAACACAGGGATCTCTACCTTATCAGGTTGGGACCTCTACACCTTAGGAGTGATAGTGTGGCGAAACATGCGAATCAGAATGTTGTAGATGAGCTTGATGTTGGTGGTTTGCACAACCACACCGTGCTGTGAGTAAATAGGGGACAACCTTTTCTTGCCAACCTTAATGTTGTAGAACATGCATCCTGACAACGATGGGAGCATTGGGATTGAATGGTAAGCCAAGAATCTGAGGAAACTGAACAATGTTGGAATGACACCTTGTAGTGCCACACATCCACTCAAGGGGAATATCCCTAGTGTCGCCAAAGACAACTGTGGCATAGAATTGCTGGACCAACTCAATGTTGTAGTCTTCTTTAGTTTTAAAGATGGTATGCAGCCCCATCTTCTCAGTTACCCAAAGAGCATCCTGAAAGTAGCTGTGAGCACGTAGATTCTCAATATCCAACCACTTCATGGGGCACACAGGAGACCTGAACCAACAAAACAACTCTGAATACAAAAGGAATTGTTCGTTCCTCCAGAACCGATCATCTGCAAAGGTGCGAGGCATTAAATAGAACTGTTGGATCCTCATCTCAAGAAACTCTTCGGTACCCAAATCAGCCAAGGTAGTCAATGATTCAAACTTCATGCGCTTGGCTTCATCCCTTTTCAGTTTTCTAATCTTTTATTGATTTGCTGCAGCACAATAACGAGAAGACTGTCTGACCACGAAAGGATCCATATGAATATCTCGCTCTTCATCATATCGGAACTTGTGAGGACGAGGCTTTTAACCAGCCCGAGACCGGCGAGGACGAGAACCACGTGTGAGGTCAGAGTAGGAGGATAGCATATGTAAGCACATTTGTCTAGGAGGTACTGAAAAACTAGCAATAGGCAAAGTAATACAGAATCTGTACTGGCTAAATATTGCCAGACTGTCCGGAGGAATCACCCCGGATACTCCGCCTGGCCCGGACATTTCGGTGCGTATGCACCGGACATTCCGGCTGGACCTGAGTGTCCGACACATACACGCCGGAGACTCTGGCTGGAGCCTTGATGATTCCTAGGGCAGTGCGGGGAGAGTTCAATCAGAGCAGGTCAGCATTGCTAGGAATACTACTAGGGCGAACATGGTACGCATGTATGATGTACCCATGGATTTAGGGAAGAAAGAGCCCTCAAAACTCATCTAGGGCATGCCTAGAAAAGGAGAAGAGGGAGGAGCACTTTACCAGCATCCATGGAGGCCTTCACCGGAGGGGAAAGGGTCCCAACGGCAAAGGGAAGGCAATGGCCAGGGACAACGACAAGATCTGGGGTGGAGAGGCGCTCTTGGTGGTGCTCCTGGTCGGGGGAGAGCATTTGGGAGCAAGAGGGAGTCGGGGAGGAGAAGGAGGACTGAACCGTTCCCGTCTCCCAACCCCTTTTACGAGTTTGAGACTGCTCGGGCCGGAGTGTCCGGGCGGAATGCCCTGGAGTGTCCGGCCTGACCGAAATGTTCGGGCTGAACCATGCGGAGATTCCGGGATGGCAGGAGACCTCGGTTAGTTCGGGGAGGACAGTCCGACCCCCTTCAACCAGGAAACCTCGAAACAAATATTTAGACAAATGTGTGGCAAGATGAGCGTGTTTTCAGGTGAGAATAGGCCTGGGATTTAGAAGATGTACTATGAAGAACCAAGAAACCGTAACTATCAATAAGATGTCAAATAAAGCTCCAAATGAAATGAACCAAGAACCAACTCTTCAACAAGAAGAGGGCGGTGGCCGAGGCCACCATGTAATATTTTGTGGCATGACACCGCGAAGAATTATCCTTGGGTTCATAGCCACTACTCATCAATGAAGCTCACATATCACAAAATGATATTAAGAGAATTGATTTTCTTAATGTTGGCATTATGGGGGGAGGATAGCCCAATGTATTAGGAACGCACTCCCCCTATCTCCATGCCTACATCTAAACACAATAAGGGTCAATACATAGGTGAGTTTGCAAGGTAAGCAAGTCAAGCTCCTTGAATCAATGATATTTAGTTCATTCCTCAAATAAAAAATCTTGCTTCATCTACTGGCTTCGTGAATATGTCGAAAAGTTTGTCTTTGGTTGAAACATAGTCTAGCTCAATATCTCCTCAAGCAACATGATCTCTAATAAAGTGATGACGGATATCAATATGTTTTGTCCTTGTATGATCCACCGACTTGTAGGCAATCTAGATAGCACTTTCATTGTCACATAGAAGAGGCACTTTTTCACAATGGACACCGTATTCCTTTAAAGTTTGCCTCATCCATAGAAATTGAGTGCAAGCACTAGCAGCAGCCACATATTCAGCTTCGGCGGTGGAGAGATATATGCAATTTTGCTTCTTAGAGGACCAACACACCAAGCACCTACCAAGAAAATTGGCAAGATCGGAGGTTGATTTTCTATCATCCTTATCACCGGACCAATCAGAATCAGTGTACCCAAAAAGATAGAATGTTGAACCTCTAGGATACAAAATACCATAGTTTGGGGTATGAACCAAATATCGAAAGATTCTCTTGAACGCAATCAAGTGGATTTCTTTAGGAGTATCTTGATATCTTGCACACACTCCTACACTTAACACAATATCGGGTCTAGATGCACAAAGGTAAAGCAAAGAGGCAATCATAGATCAGTATACCTTTTGATCCACATCTTTAAAATTTGGATTTATTTCAAGATAAGTCTTTGTTTCCATCGGAGTAAGAGCTCCATTTATATATTTCATGTTGAACCTCTTGAGCATGTCTTGAGTATACTTGGCTTGATTGAAGAAGGTTCCTCCTCTCACTTGCTTGATCTCAAAGCCAAGAAATACCCTCAATTCTCCGATCATAGACATCCTGAACCTATTAGTCATAATATTTGATAATTCATCATCAAAAGCCTTGTTAGATAATCCAAAGATAATATCATCAACATATATTTGGCATACAAAAAGCTACCCATTAACCTTCTTAGTAAAAAGAGTGGGATCAATTTTCCCAACCTCAAACCCACGGTCTAACAACAACTCTCTAAGGTTCTCATACAATGTGCGTGGGGCTTGTTTAAGCCCATAGAGAGCCTTATCAAGCTTGTAGACATGGTTTGGGAAGTTGGGATCCTCGAACCCTGCGGGTTTCTTTACATATACCAACTCATGTAATGGACCATTTAAAATTCCACTTTCTACATCCATTTGTTGCAATTTAAAGTTATGATGTGCCACATAAGCAAGAAGTATACGTATGGACTCAAGGCAAGCCACATGAGCATATGTATCTCCATAATCAATTCCTTCAATTTGAGAGATACCTTGAGCTACCAATCTTGCTTTGTTCCTTACAACAATACCATGTTCATCTTGCTTGTTCTTGAATATCCACTTAGTGACAATAACATTGCGGCAATCTTTTGGCTTTTCAACTAACTTCCACACTTTGTTTCTCTCAAAGTTGTTGAGCTCTTTATGCGTTGCTTCTAACCAATATGAATCTTCAAGAGCTTCCCAAACTTTATTTGGCTCCACCATGGATATATGTGCTTGATGCTCATCAAAATGCTTCAATTGAGCTCGAGTGGACATTCCTCTCCTTAGATCACCAAGAACATTCTCAAGAGAGTGATCTCTTATTTCCAACATCCTATCCACTCTATTTTTACGATGAGTTTCGATCTCCTTGTTATTTCTTGCGGGGATCTCTTCATCATTTTGAACCTCGTCTTGACCATCATATTGACATAGATCTTCACTGGGATCATTCTCATCATCATGAGGCATATATTGTCCTTGGTCTTGATTAGTGACACTTCTAGACAGGCATTGAGATGATCTTGTGGATGATTGTATAAATCTGCCATAAGCAATAGACTGAGCAGCGCTCGATAATCTGGTAAGTGGAGAATCTAGTTCCTCCTGGCTAGAAGTTTCTGCCTGATCAACTTGTTGAGGGTTCTCAGGTTGTTTTTGGCTTGGGTCATTATTCTCCTCAATAGAAGGAGCTTGTTGATGTTGTGAAGATGAGGGCTCCAATTGAGTAGAGAATAGTTCTTCTTGATCCACCACAAGGGGTTCCTCAACGGGGCGGATGAATCCCACACCCATTCTTCTTATGGCAGCTTGAGGCATTTCATCATCTACATCACAAACATCAACATGCCCCCCTTGGGGACCATCATATTCTTCGAAAACCACACTACAAGATTCTACGAGAACTCCATAGAGTTTATCATAGATTCTGTAAGTGTGGGATTCGAGACCATAGCCAACAAAAGTACCCTCTAAAGCTTTGGAATCGAATTTGGACAAACGAACACCTTTTATGAGATAGAAACACTTACAAACAAACACCTGGAAGTATGAAACCTTGGGCTTGTTACCGGTAAGTATTCAATATGGAGTCTTGATCAATTCTTTGCGGAGGTAGAGCCGGTTTCATGCATGACATGTGGTGGAGATTGCTTCAGCCCAAAAGTTGTAAGGCGATTTAAACTCCGCCAACATGGACCTAGTCATATCAATTAGAGTTTGATTCTTCCTCTTAGCTACACCATTTTGTTGAGGGGTATATGCAGTGGGTATATTGGTGTTTTATCCCCTCATCACCAAGAAATCCATGCAAGGTGTAGTTCTTGAACTCAGTGCCGTTTTCACTCCTTATTACCAACACAGGGACATTGTATTGATGCTCCATGTTGATAAAGTCGATGAAGTTTTCTTGGGTCTCACTTTTCAACTTGAAGAAGTATAACCATGTGTATCTTGAATAGTCATCAGCAATCACAAAACAATATTTTTTCCCACCAAGACTTGTATGATATGGAGGACCAAAGAGATCCACATGAAGGAGCTCCAAGATCCTCTTGGAATCAATGAAGTTATTTGGCTTGTGGGGAGAATCATGCATATTTCCTTCAACACAAGCCCTGCACACATGATCTATGGCAAAACAAACATTTTCGTTTAGTCCAACAATATGGCCATTGATAGCTGTGAGATTCTACACATTTTAGATGATTTTTATCGATGTTTTTCATTTGGATTTGATAGTTTTCTAGCTTTACCTAATGCTAATACTTCGGTAGCAAAGAAAACTTGGTTTTTAATGTGTGTTTTAGGTTCTAAACATCAACAGAGGGATTTAATAGCAAAAACATAATATTCAGACGAAAACAAGAAAGTCTCTTTTTAGAAGAAATCGATGGGAGTTTACTAAAGCTTGAACGAGAAACTATACGACAGGAATATTTCTCCACCCATATAGTTCTCGCTGTATAACTGCCATCTCCTTCGTCTTATTAAAAGGGACAACTTTCATGAAGAGGCCGAGGGCGAAAACAAAGCACACGAGCCGCCATACCATCCAGAAATGAGAAAGAAAAGATCCGAATAAGAAGGGGAAGATGTTCTCCATCTCGCTCCACGATCTTCGATCTACTAGCCACCACACCTCCATAGCCATTACTTGTACTTGAGAGAGAGAGATATCTCCACATTGCAAGACTAGGGTTTGAGATTTTTCTTCCCATTTTTAATTGTGTTGGATTTATTTCTATATCTTATTGTGGATCTCCACGATAATATCAAGAAGAACTCCCTTTATTTAATTATATCGATGATGCTTTCTTCTCTCATGTGTGAGTAAGTTCCCTTGGGAGTGGGACATGTAGGGTATTGGTGAGATGTGATGTGCCTATATAATTTCCATTAAGTTTGTGGTTGATTTTAATTACTATATTATGTGTGCTTGACTATCTGTGGGATGCTTAATGCATATTGTCCAATTAAGGGCCCAGACAACATGATTCTTTGTTCTAAATAGATAGAATCATGTTTGCTAGCAGACCGGCAACCCCGAGTGACAAGGGGATATTAATGGGTAACTAGTTTGACTCGAGGATAACAAGGAGCCACCAAGATTATTGCATTAGTCCGATCCAAGGAGCATAATTGCTAAGAACCTGAAGGATCTTAATTGTCTAGTGACTTGTAACACCCCCGCTCACTCCGGACCGATGGCTGTCAATTCTGGCAGCTCAATAGGATCTCTAGACTAACCTCACAGACCAACACTAGTCTCTTCTGCGCACTTTGTCCTCACTCGTGCGCACCCGGTACCCACTTTCCGGTCGGTCACCCATCCTAGAATTGCTCTAGGCGAAGCACGCTTAACCTTAGAGTTCTTTTCGAATGAGCTTCCGGAAAAGCAGTTGCAACTTGTTGGTATGGGTTTTCTATCAATCCTATTGAGCCATGCGCCAGGGTCTCACATACACCCACCCTTAGAAGATCGACGTCCTCGTCGATCAACCACAAGCCAGGAACATCCCCTCTTGGCACACGTCTGTGCGTCCAGTGCCGGCACATTGCCATGCCATGTCCACTCCGGGCCACACACGCCATGCTACACATGTCCGCCACTGACCCCGCACACGCCCATGTAACCGCGAGGGTCAGCTCTGATGCCACTTGTAACACCCCCGGTCACTCCGGACCGACGGCTGTCAATTCTGGCAGCTCAATAGGATCTCTAGACTAACCTCACAGACCAACACTAGTCTTTTCTGCGCACTTTGTCCTCACTCGTGCGCACCCGGTACCCACTTTCCGGTCGGTCACCCATCCTAGAATTGCTCTAGGCCAAGCACGCTTAACCTTAGAGTTCTTTTCGAATGAGCTTCCGGAAAAGCAGTTGCAACTTGTTGGTATGGGTTTCCTATCAATCCTATTGAGCCATGCGCCAGGGTCTCACATGACTGACCATGGTTGTGGTAAACAGGCTAGTAAAATTATTGAAGTTGGGATGAAATCTACCAAGAGGAGTTCCGACTAATTATGGGTTGCTCGCCTACACACATACTTATAAGATTATAATTGTTACACTTATCACTCATCCACCCGGCATTCACTATCACTATGAACTAAAACTCCCCGCGCCTACTTCGTCATCTGCAGAAAACAACAAAAAAAATCGTTCTTTACCTTTATGCTTTTTTTGAAGTTTACATTTTAGTTTTATTTAAATACAATCCTTTAATCCAAAATCTATTCTTATTTTCAACTCTTAGAGTCAATTCACTCGAAGACATGTGACAACTTCGGGTGTGACAGAGACTTCACCAATAAACACTTACCTTTGGGCTCCCCGTGGGATCGACATCTTAACTTCGAAACTAGCTACAAACGATCTGTGCACCTGCAGCCATCAAGCTATTTTCTGGCACCATTGTCAGGGAGCTAAGCGCTAAGTGTTGTGTCTCTTGACATTTTAGGTGTTACTATTACAAGATGGTCTCCCTAGGAGACAAAGGGTCTACACGCTCTGGTAGGGCTTATCTACCAGATTATCTTGATCGTGTACCTACTCAAAGGTGCGAGGAAATTATTGAAAAACTTTTGAGGTCAAATAAAGTTGAAGTTGAAAACCTAAGTGACTTCATGGAAATCATGTCCATTCATAGGACGACCCCCAAGAAACCTGAGAAGACTCTTAGAGAATATAGTGCTCCAAATTTTGCATTTCTTAAACAACTAATAGAATTTCCTAATCCTGGAGTTAGGGAATATCGAGTTGACGGTGAAATTATTAAAAATTTGCAAGAAAAAGCTTTCAGTGAAAGGGAAGATGAAGACTCAGGAAGACATCTTAGAGAGTTCGACATGTGATAACATCACTTGGACCAAAAGGTTTGCCAAGAGAAATCTCTCGTTTAAAACTATTTCGTTGATCTCTCAAAGGTAAAGCTCTAGATTGGTTATATTCTCTCGCTCGCCATTATATTAAATGTTGGGAAAACTGCATTGTTAAATTCATAAACATGTTTAATCCTTTTACAAAGGTAATAGAACTAAGAAAGAGTATAGGCCACTTTAGTCAGAACATGGGAGAAAATTACCCACAAGCCTAGGAAAGATTCTTTGGAATGATCCATAGTATTCCTAATCATGGCTATTCTGAGTCAACTGTTTGCCACTTATTTTACCACGGTCTTAATACCCAATGTAGAGAATTGCTAAATTCATCAGCAGGAGGATTGATAAAAACTTTAACTATTAAAGCATGTTTGGAATTAATGGCTACTAGGGCTAAGAATGATTCTTTATATAATCCTGATCTTGGCACTAAGCCGGAAAAGGGAATACTTCGTATAAATCCTGATCTTATGCCTGAAGTACCTAAAACCATGAAAGAAAAAGGTATACCTTCTGAACTTGTCAAGGAAAACAAAGTAGATTTGTTACAAGTTTTTGCTGAAGAGGATGAAACTAGAAAAGTTTTTCAAGAATTGAAACATCGGCATGCAAAGTCTTATCATAACTTGCATAAGCAAATTCAAAGACATAAAAATATTTTGGCCTAACTTACAGAAAATTATGAGGAAATTGGCCAAGAAATAAAATTATTTAACAAGTACGTTAGTATGATTGTAACCCAATGTGGACAAATAGCATCTGGTTATGAAATTTTTTTTCGTGATGATATAAATATTCCTCTTTCTACTAATTTTGTTACAAGAAGATGTGCAGTTGTTAAAGGACCGTTAGGACCATCAGAATATGAAGCTGAAAAAGATCAACAGGAAAAAGCCTTGCTCAAAGCAAGCCAAGAAGATGATATATTGGTGGATCCTCAAGACAAGATTGCTGAATACACACAAGATCAAACCTTAGAGGATAAGAATGATGCACATGGTGATAGTTATAAATCTGATGCGGAGACTATTGATCCAATAGAATAAGAATATGTTGGGCCACGTTGATATAAAACAAAACTTTTTCCTCTAACGTGGTGATCCCAAGACCTAGCTGAGGTAGAAGGCCACGAGGATTACCACAAGACGCGCAATTGCAGATTACTGACGAAGCGCGTCAGTTGAATGCAGTGCAATCCTTGAGATTTGATCCGATCACGATCGTCCTGGTGATGATCGTACAACACCTCTGCTGGTATCCACACGTACAAGGGGGAGCACCGGCAGCGAACTACTAGGTTCGATACGACGGCTGGACTACTATGGAGCTAGGGTTTCCAACGAATGAAATGACCTAACCGATCAACCCTCCTGGGTTTCTGCGCTCCACTATATATAGGGAGTGAATGTGGGCTCCACTCACTCGTGGACCATTAACTAAAGCCCATATAATATTAGTCACTATGATTCCGACTCACTGACTCAGTCCGAAATCCGTCTCGGGTCCAACCTAACCAGATTTTCGGTTCAGATCCAATCTGAACTTGCTCCCATTCTTAAGTGTGTGACCTCGCAGGCTCATGGCTACTTGGACACAATTGGAGTCCAAATCTCAATCGATCAGTCGGCAGTGGTTCCTAGCAGAACGTGCCGACTCCCAAGTACCAAAGAGTCATGACGACTTGCCTTTCCAATGTGAATTACGTCCGAGTCCCTTTTGCCACACGATATGCCTTGTCAGACTATAGGAGAATAATTGCCATCCCTTAAATAGTCCGACTGTCTTCTCGATTCAAGATAAGTGATTCATCCAACTAATTCTTAGTCGATCGCCTCGGTTAACACTTAACCGAGTCGTGCACGGCCATGCTTTCCGAATCATATCATCCGAGAGGGCCCAGAGAATATCTCTCCAAACTGGAGGGGCAAAAGCCCATCTTGGTTATTCACATCACGCAGTTTGATTCTCAGTCGACCCGAACTCTGCCTTTATGACTGCCTAGTTACGAATCAACGTTTGACAAAAACTAAGTCGGTGATCCTCAACTCGGACTATGCAACAACCTGAGGTCTAAGGATTACATTGATTGAGATATACAAATGATAACTTGTTCGTTGTACCTCAATATGGGTCAATCCGACTCGCTAAACTCTTTAGCCGAATCCGTGTAAGTCGGAATAGCATCTCCATGCCCATGACAAGTGGAACCGAGTCATCAGCCGACTTTCACATTGGTCTAAGTTGTGTGTCCAGCATAACCTCTATGACCAAGGATATTTAGTACAAACAACATGAATGTATAGTTCCACAACCGAATCACATATTCAATGATACACATCAGATGTTTATACAAGGACAACTTAGTATCTTTATGAATACAATGGGAAATATCATCATACATGATTGCCTCTAGGGCATATTCCCACCGACACTCACTTTGTTAGGACCACTGGAATATGAAGCTGAAAAAGATCGAAAGGAAAAAACCTTGCTCAAAGAAAGCCAAGAAGATGATATATTAGTGGATCCTCAAGACGAGAGTGCTCAAGACACACAAGATCAAACCTCGGAGGAGAAGAATGATGCACATGGTGACATATATAACTCTGATGCGGAGACTATTGATCCAAGAGAAGAAGAAGATGTTGGGCCATGTAGAGATAAAACAAAACTTTTTCCTGTAACGTGGTGATCCCAAGACCTAGCTAAGGTATAAGGCCACGAGGATTACCACTAGACGCGCAATTGCGGATTACTGATGAAGCGCGTTAGTTGAATGCAATGTAGTGCTCAAGATCCGATCCGATCAAGATAGTCCTGGTGCTAATTGTACAACACCTTTGCTGGTATCCACACATACAAGGGGGAGCACCGGCGGCCAACTGGTAGGTTCGATATGACGGCTGACTGCTGTGGAGCTAGGGTTTCCAACGCATGGAATGACCTAACCGATCAACCCTCCTGGGTTTCTATGCCCCACTATATAGAGGGAGTGAATGTGGGCTCCACTCACTCGTGGCCCATTTACTAAAGCCCATATAATATTAGTCACTGTGAGTTCGACTCACTGACTCTGTCCAAAATCCGGCTATGGTCCAACCCAACCAGATCTCTGATTCAGATCCAATCCAAACTTGCTCCCTCTCTTAAGTGTGTGATCCCGCAGGCTCATTGCTACTTGGACACGATTGGAGTCCGAATCTCAATCGATCAGTCGGCAACGACTCCTAGCAGAATGTGTTGACTTCCAAGTACCAAAGAGTCATGATGACTTGACTTTCCAATGCGACTTAAGTCTGAGTCCCTTTTGCCTCACGATATGCCTTCTCGGACTATAGGTGAATAATTGTCATCCCTTAAATAGTTCGACTCTCTTCTCGATTCGAGATAAGTGATTCATCCGACTAACTCTTAGTCGATCGCCTTGGTTAACACTTAACCGAGTCGTCCATGGCCATGCTTTCCGAATCATATCATCCGAGAGGCCCCAGAGAATATCTCTCCAACTGGAGGGCAAAATCCCATATTGGTTATTCACATCATCCAGCTTGATTCTTAGTTGAACCGAACTCTGCCTTTATGAATGCCCAGTTACAGATCAGCGTTTGACAGAACCTAAGTCGGTGATCCTCAACTCGGACTGTGCAACAACCTCAGGTCTAAGGAATACATTGATTGACATATACAAATGACAACTTGTTCGTTGTACCTCAATATGGGTCAATCCGACTCGCTAAACTCTTTAGCCGAATCCGTGTAAGTCAGAATAGTATCTCCATGCCCATGACAAGTGGAACCGAGTCATCAGCCGACTTTCACATTGGTCTAAGTTGTGTGTCCAACACAAGCTCGATGACCAAGGATATTTAGTACAAACAACATGAATGTATAGTTCCACAATAGAAAGACATATTCAATGATACACATCAGATGTTTATACAAGGACAACTTAGTATCTTTATGACTACAATGGTAATATCATGATACATGATTGCCTCTAGGGCATATTCCCAACAGAAGACACAAGAAAATTAGATGAAGTTGTTGCAATAGAAAAGAAGAAAAATAAGCAGCAACAAAAGAAAGCAACTAAAAATCCTGATCCTCCACAAAAGGTAAAAGATAAAGGTAAGAAACTTCCTTATCCAGACCGTAAAAAGAAAGCACCAGATGAGGTAATCTATAACTCTTTTACAAAATCATTAAGTGATCTTCATCTAGAAATTCCATTTGCGGATGCGATAAAAGTACCTGCCTATTCTAAATTTCTCTATGATATTCTTAATAGAAAGAAAGAGATAACTGAAACCGTCGCCATAGTAACTAGTTACCCTGCCAATGGAAGGTTATTGTCTAAGTCAGGAGATCCCGGGATACCAACTATTTCATGTTCAATAGGCAAAACGGATATTCATAATGCCTTATGTGATTTAGGTGCAGGAGTTAGTGTAATGCCATACTCCCTCTATAAAGGTTAGGCTTAGGGTAATATTCCCCCACTTCTATCACTTTACAGATGGCTGACAAATCCACTAAACAACCTGTTGGTATGATTCATGATGTTCTACTTAGAATAGATGAGCATGTCATTCCCATTGACTTTATTATTCTTGAAATTCTGGAGGATGAAAAATTATCCATAATACTTGGAAGACCTTTTCTTAGCACTGCAGGAGCGTCAGTTGACTATGCTGAAGGTAAAATACTATGCAATGTTTATGATGTTGAAATAATCCTGTATTTTCCAAAGAAACTAGAAGCGTGAGAAAGGTATGTTCCACCGGCAAAACAAGTTCATGTGGTAAGTGCCTTTGATAAAGGGCAACCAAAGGTAATAATTCGAGAATAGAGAAGGGGTTGAAATATTCAACCATTCTTAACAAAATGCTTAATGGGAGTCAACTCATTATATCAATAAAATAAATGTTCATCACATTCTAACAACTTTTTCACAGACATTCTTGCGGAACCGCGCCCGTAAACATGCCGCTGTAAAAAAGTAGTAGAAATACCGACTGAATAAGCATAGATTTAGCGTAGAAAATAAAAGTTTGAGTTTTATATGTAGAAACTATCTTAATAATATTGTTCAGATAAAAATGCATCTCTGAAAATTTGGGTGAAAAAGCATGTTCTAGGAGTTGTAACGACCAACTATACGGCGGGAATATTTATTCCAGTCGTATAGTTGCTGCCGTATAGTTATAGACAAAATTCTCAAAACGTGGGGTTCAGATACAGAAGGTTTGACAACCAACTATACGGCGGGACCATTTGGTCCGGCCGTATAGTTATGATCTGGCGTTAGGAAACCCTAACCCTCACGGCGCCACAACTATATGGAGGGACCTAATAAACTCGTCTGTATAGCTCCAGCCGCATAGTTTGGCCCAACCACTTAAACGGATCGAGGCAGGATAGGTTTCTTCCTCCTCTCATTATTTCTCTAAAACTCTCTCTCCAAAACTCTCAAAACCACTCAGGAACTCTCAGTTATTCATGAATTTCGTTCGTTTGAATGGGGGAATCAATAGATCGGTATGTTTCTCTCCCTATCCATGCTTTATTTTTAGAATTCCATGGTTGATATCCTCTAATTTGATTAGTGGATGAACTCAAGCTTGATTGATTTTCTCTGTTCATTTCTCACGTTAGGATTGAATTCCTCCACGTAGAATCGTTCATATATCATGTAGAAACTATATGCCTAAGGTTTTATGTTGAAATTTCTCAGTGCATCAAGATGAAAAATCTAGGTGTCCTTTTTCGCAAGAGCAAGCGCCAACGTGGTGAAGGCTCGAGGCTCCGTGCTGAGCTCGACAACAAGTACGCCATGGTTTTGGCGAGGAAGGTGCTGCCCACATGATGGGCCGATGACGGATTTCTGAACTTAGCGGGGTTGAGGGTGGACTTCGACTACCTGTGTGCAAATGCAGGGCTCTCTAACCTCACCAATGCCAGCCACTAGACCTACGAAGGTCTCACCCATGAGTGCCTCTCCTCCTTATATGATGACTACAAGGAGAAAGGTAATGCATGCATGATAAATTTCACCATTAACCAACGGCTGTATCAAATTACCTATCAACAATTCTATGTTGCTTATGGATTCCCTCAAAAAGGGGAATCAACTGTTACAAACTTGGGAGGTTGTTTCTGTTAATGGTGGTAGGGACTTCTATCAAAAGAAGTGTTTACCATTCAGAACCCAACCATCTGTTACTTTGCTATGTTTCTTGCTAACACTTTGTTAGGAAGAGGAGATATCGGCTCGATGACCAATGCAGCCATGGCCATGATCACCAAGGCGCTCTTACCTAATGCACCACAGAGTCCCACTCCTACAGCTCTATTTCTCCAGCACCCCTGCCACCAGAGCAACAAAAAGAAAGGTGATATTCGCATCGGTGGAATGGTAACCTACCTAATCCAAGCCCTTGAAATTGCAATTCCTATTGCCCAACCTGTTGATGGCTCCATACTTATGGATGTCAAGTATATAACTGCTTGTGGATTCCTCGGTGTTTATAGAGCTAACAGGAGGCTCCGAGCCTATCAATTTGGTTATCTTGATGTTGTGCGGGATGATCAAGTGTCATTTCCTTGCCCTCAAGCCTTTGAGGTTTAGGGAAGGGACCACTGGATCCTTACCAAGGATCAAGTGACGGAGATCATGGCATATCTCTACCCTGACTCCGAGGAAGAGGAAGAAGGAGGGCAGCAGGATGAGCAGGAGCAGCATCAGGAGAAGGAGTATAACCCTTCTTGGGAGGGACAGCGGCAGCAGGAGCAACCTTGGGACTAATGGCCCCATAAGCAGAAACAACAGGGGTTCAACAACGTCCCCTATCAAGATTTTCTGCAGCTCAACCAGCGTGTTGGGGAGATTGACTAGACTCTGCATGGAGTAAGTGAAGATGTGAGTGCCTTAACTCAAAACTTTAGTAACTTCATGACCTACTTCCCCTATTACTACCAGCAACATCAGCAGCCACCGCCGAACGATGACAACAACTAAGAATGCCAACAACCTAAGCTTGGGGAGGTTTGAAAACCTCCAAGCATGCATTCATATTTTTATTTCTTCTTTTTATTTATTTTCTTTCCCAAGAATTTCATATTTACTTTTAGTTTGCATTCTTAAACCAAAAACACAAAAAATTAGCAGTAACCTTTAGTTGAAAATTTGTTTCTTTGTCTTTCTCGGAGATTGCTCAATTTTAGGTGACTTGGCAATATGCAAATATAGAGAGGATTCGACTCAGGTACGAGAACGAAGCAAGCAATATGATGTATCACATTCCTTTCATCACCTCTCATGCAACTTTAAATTGATCCTAAAATTATTTACTTGCTTGTACTTGAGTCACTCCCCACTTAGCTTCTTATCTTATAAATTATATTCCCTTGCCAGTGTCCTCGTTTAGCTTTGAAACAATGAGCAATGAACTTGGTTATAATATTTCTGACATTTTTACAAAAATAAAAGCATCCAAGAGATGACTTAAGTCCATGTTTGTCCCAAAGGATTTTATTTTAGAAACTACTCAACCCCATTGAGCTTAATGTAAATAGACTCGATAACACCCTTGAATGAAATTGTCTGATAAAATGGATGCTTCGAAGTAGTAGAGATTATGCCACTGCTTTTTCTAATAATTACAATAGGATATTGCTTTACGCGTGTCACTATAACACTATCGTACTCCATGGGGAACTATTAACTCCGCTGGCCAACAAACGATCTAAATGTGGGAAACCACTTGATGTCAGCTATTGAGTTATGTAAACCTCTGTAGCTGCAATGCTATGACGTGTAAAAAATTTAGTCTCCTCATGGTTTTATGTTCCAAGTGAAGTTGTAGTACTCCTATGACCCACTATTTCTCAACAACTATCTTTTGGCATGGTCACAAGTGCGCAACACAGCCCCAATTAACATGTTAAAAACAGTGGCATGATTTCTCTATGAAAGAGCTAAAGTTTTTGAAAAATAAGGAAATGAAAAATGTGCTTTGAGAGTCTTGAAATTTTGACGTGGGAGTAGATGAGTTGTTCTTAAATTAAATGTTCTTGGTGAAAACTTGAGTACTCTTAATTGATTAAAGGAACAAGAGCGAAAAGTTTTCATCTCTCAATAAGAGAGAAACAAAAAGATTTGTTTCACTTTCCTAGCTAAACTTTCAACACTCGCTCGGGCATATGATTTATTTGGTAGCAACATATACGTGGTAAGGAAGTGAACTTAGTGAAATCTTGTGAATATTTGTATGATCATGTGTATGATTGCAGGAAATGTCAAGAAAATAATTTGACACCAATTCAAGCTTGTAAGTTCTTTTATTTTAGTTTCGAATCTCCACTATCCTTTCTTATTTCCCTGTCACTCAAGGAAGAGCAACATCTAAGCTTGAGGGAGTTGATAGCTGTGAGATTCTACACATTTTAGATGGTTTTTATCGATGGTTTTCATTTGGATTTGATGGTTTTCTAGATTTACCTAATGATAATACTTCGGTAGCAAAGAAAACTTGGTTTTAATGTCTATTTCAAGTTCTAAACACCAAAAACACAATGTTCCGACGAAAACAAGCAAGTCTCTTTTTGGAAGCAATCGAGGGGAGTTTACTGAAGCTTTAACGAGAAACTATAAGGCGGTAATATTTCTTCGGCCGTATAGTTCCCGCCGTATAGCTGCCATCTCCTTCGTCTTATTAAAAGGGACAACTTCCATGAAGAGGCCGAGGACGAAAATAGAACAAACGATCCGCCATCCCATCAAAAGGGAGAAATAAGATATCCAAAGAAGAAGGGGACGTCATTCTTCATCTTACTCCACGATCTTCGATCTCCTAGCCACCACACCTCCATAGCCATTACTTGTACTTGAGAGAGAGAGATCTCCACCTTGCAAGACTAGGGTTTGAGATTATTCTTCCCATCTTGAATTGTTTTGTATTTATTTCTATTTCTTATTGTGGATCTCCATGGTAGTATCAAGAAGAACTCCCTTTATTTAATTATATCGATGATGCTTTCTTCTCTCATGTGCGAGTAAGTTCCCTTGGGCGTGGGAGATGTAGGGGATTGGTGAGATGTGATGTGATTATATAATTTCCATTAAGTTTATGGTTGATTTTAATTACTATATTATGTGTGCTTGACTATCTGGGATACTTAATGCCTGTTTTGCAATTAAGGGCCCAAACAACATGATGCTTTGTTCTACATAGACAGAATATTGTTTGCTAGCAGACCGGTGACCCCCGAGTGACACAAGGATATCAATGGGAAACTAGTTTGACTCAAGGATAACAAGGAGCCACCGAGCTTATTGCATTAGTTCGATCCAAGGAGCTTAATTGCTAAGCAACCTGAAGGATCTTAACCGTCTAGTGACTGACCATGGTTATGGTAAATATGCTAGTAGGATTATTGAAGTTGGGATGAAATCTACCAAGAGGAGTTTTGGATAATTATGGGTTGCTTGTGTACACACATACTTATAAGATTATAATTGTTACACTTATCACTAATCCACCCGGCACATTCACAATCACCATGAACTGAAACTCCCCGCGCCTACTTCCTCATCTGTAGAAAACAACAAACAAATCGTTCTTTACTTTTATGATTTTTTATGAAGTTTACATTTTAGTTTTATTTAAACACAATCCTTTAATCCAAAATCTATTCTTATTTTCAACACTTGCAGTCAATTCTCTCGAAGACCTGTGACAACTTCGGGTGTGACAGAGACTTCACCAATAAACACTTACCTTTGGTCTCCCTATAGGATCGACATCTAACTTCAAAACTAGCTACAAACGATATGTGCACTTGCAGCCATCAACCACCCTTGTGGATACTTTGAAAATTTCTCATGTTGACATGGGCTAGACGGCGATGCCATAGCCAACCCACATCAGCCTTTTCGAATAGGCACATCACACTTGTAGTGGGTTTCCCCAAAAAGTCCACCATATACAAATCATTTTTCGACGTACCCAAGAAATGCAACGTTTAGAGTCTTGCTCCACAAGAGGACCAAAATATCATTATCAATAAAGACGGCAAAGCCCATCTTTACAAGAGAACATACTAAAAGTAAATTATGTCCAAGGATCTCAACAAGCATGACATCCACCAGTGTAATATTGTGAGCAACCACAACCTTGCCAAAACCCATTACCTTATACTTTGACTTTTCAACATATGTCACGGTTATTTGATCATCATTTGGTCTCATATCCTTGATAATATTTTTTCTTTCGATCATATGACTTGTGCATCCACTATCAAGCATCCACTTTGACCTTCTGGAAGCATAGTTCTACAAGATATCAAACTAGTTTTTAGGTACCCATTTTTCAATGGGTCCTCTTTTGTTAGCAACAAGGGTCTTGGGAACCCAAATGGACCAAGCAATATAACCATCAAACAAGCCAACATATTGTGCATAAATATCACCATAATAATAACTCATTAAGACATAGTGAGGGTTAGCACTTCCTGCAAAATTATCATGTGACATACTTTTGCCACCCGTGGTCTTACTACCCATAATGGCTTTGTCTTTTGCTTGTGTGGGCATGGCCTTCTTCTTGTTGTTGTTCTTATTATTGGCTTTGGAGACAAAGCCAATGCCCACTTTCTCATTATTTGAACTTTGCTTACTCAAAAGATCATCAATAGACTTGGTTCCTTTGGGATAGGTGGCATTAGAAAGCCCCCCTTCAACCTAGCATTTTCTTCAATGGTGTTTGTACTAATAGACGAAATGAAAATACTTGGTGAGGCAATATTAGTCTATTGATGAAGCAACAAGACTTTGTGAGCAACAAGAGTTCTTGGCAAGTTTTTCATGAGACTTTGTGAGCAACAAGAGTTCACTCTCCAAGGCCTTGTGAGCCTTGTGAAGCTTCCTAAAGTCCTCGGCAAGTTTTTCATGAACAACACCAAACTCAACCTTATCCTTTTTAGCCTTTTTATACTTAGCAATGACATGATCACGTTCCTTGATGAGTTTATTAATAATTTGATCATTGTCCTGATCGAGGCCTTCAAGCTTTATTTCAAGGGACATCCTAGTCTCTTGCTCTTCTTCTAGAGCATTATTTAGAGCCTCCACCTCAATAATGTGCTCTCTCCCTAGTTTACATCTCTCATCAAGAAACTCTTGCATGTGAGAAAGTTGACTTAAGTGGTTCACAAAATGATTCTTGTGATCCCCTTGCAAGTTAGTCATAAACACATCAAAAGCAACTAATTCCTTTTGACTTCAGGAGATATATCCTCATCAAGTTCATCATCAATCATCAAGGAGGGGTGGGAAGGTGATAATACCTCTGATCCTTTTGCCATTATGCAAGTGACGTTTTTGTTGGAGATATTCTCATTTGGAGAGTTGAAGAGTGAGAAAGTGGAGGCAGAAATAGTGGCAAAATCATCCACACCATTTGATGTTTTTTTTCTTCTTCATCTTCATCGTCTTAATCATCGGAGGAGTATTCTTCATGAGTTATCAAAACAATCTCACCGACTTATTGTTAGCAGGATTCTTCTTGATGAAGGTTTTCTTGAAGGGAGCCTTGGAGTTTTTCTTTAACACAAGTTTACCCCCATGATCTTATCTTTTCTCATAGGGACAACCGGCAACAAAATTATTGCTGTCACCATAGTTGAAGTAAGTTCTCAGTTTTGAGTTAGTATCTCTTCTCCCATTAGGGTTGCTTCTTTGTTACATTTCCATTTTGGCCTTGGAGGGGTCTTTCCAAAACTTTCTTGCATAGAAGGCCATGTATTCACCATGAGAAACCTTGACATCTTTAGGGGGGCTAATAGGTAAGCCTTCATCACTTCCTTCATCCACATACTCAACAACTTTAGCTTTTAGGAAAAGATTGACACCCTTGTCCATCCCAAGAGCTCGAGCATGGGCATCTTTGGCAGCAACCTTGAAAGCGACCATCTCTTCCATAACTTCATTGGAGGTCATGAGATGGTAGTTGTGTCTTCCTTGGAGACCCTTCAAGTCAGTGGGCTCGAAAGGCATGAGTGCACAACATATTTTCTTTTTTATCCAAGCATCATCCACATGTGAGGCACCAACATTCCTAAAGGAGGTGCCAGTGGACTTGATCCTTCGATACATGTCTTCATGATCTTCACCATTCTTCATATAGAAGCCCTCGGCTTCATTGCTCAGTGCATCATAACGGTTTCTTCTCATGCTCTCAGTTCCAACATATAACTCAGTGAGAGCATCCCAAGCTTCCTTAGCTGTGTTGAGCTGTTCTGTATGAGGTAACTCTTTTGTCCCCAAACCTTGTTGAATCATCAACGCAGTGGCATTGAGTTAACAATTGACAACGTCTCTTCTTGTCAAGTTGGTTGGATCCACAATTATGAGTCCTTCAATGATATTCCACAATTCAATGCAAGAGCTGAGTACATAAACTACAAGGAATCTGGCTATATATGACCCTCTATTTTCATCACAGAATCATCACAATAGTCCGTTTATGAAGATTTGATGACGATTTTGAGATCGTCGAAAGCTGGGCGTCGCAAATGAAATATAACGACGATTTTAGTGAAATCGTCATAACCGTCTATGACGATATTGGATCGTCATAACTGTTATGACGATCTGATATCGTCATGGGAAAACTGGCATGGCCAGGTCAGATCCCACGTGGCCAGTCCGACGTGGCACGAAACATCCTAGTCCACAGCAGCTGTTGTTATGGGCCAAGCCCAACAACTTGGTCAATTAATTTTTGTGTCAATTCAGTTGATTTGTTGGGCCAAGCCCAACAAGTTGGCCTTCTCTATTTTCATGTCCTTTTCCTTTTAAAGATTCATTTCTTTTTTATTTTCAACCATTTTATAAAATTATACACCTCTCTAGTCTAAAATTTTGTGGGCCGGAGCCTTTTTAAAGCCCATCTAGCATTTATTTCATTTCAGACAAACAACAGTAAACATAAAATATTTACTTACGGATAGGACAAATAACATTAGTTTTTATGAATGATGACCAAATTTAGATCAATATTACACTCAGGACATATTTGACATCATCCAAGAATATAACACAGCTACAAATCGTACACTAGTATATTACAACCATGGAAAACTACAAGTATGTACATATTGAGCCACTTGCTACATGAACTATACAATCATGTGAGCAAAACCCGCATTAGTATTCCTCCTTCTTTGAACTTCGGTCTAAAGCTCATGTAAGATGGCACCACAATATATCTGGTAGAAACAATAGAACACGTGAGATAATAACAGTAAAGTAGCTAACAGTAAGTTATGCAAAGAACAAATGGGCATGTTTCTAGACATTAAATAAAGAACTATCCTATCCCACATAAACAATACATTAATTTATTTTCAGTTGCAACAGGGTTTCAAATGTTCACAACACGAAAAATGGACCTTTTCTATGTTACTAAATAGATCAGTCCCTAACTATACCTACAGCTGCTTATTAGAAATGTTTGCTCTAGATTTCACAATCACTGTTACATTGGTAATTATGTTAATTCAATAGTGAATATAATTCTATCGCAACACAAATAGCAGAGGTTGCTGCCTAATAACTCCAGTATAAAAATTAGAAACTACAACAGTAGTTTCCATGTGTTCAAAAAAGAACAGCCAATGTCATCCCAAAGAAGAAAATATGCCGATACCGCATATATTGTAACAGCAGGAACAAGAATGTTGCCGAAGAGCAAAACAACACTAGGTGGTAACTACAGACTAGTAAGGAAATAACAGAAACATTAGTGAATTGGAATAAAAAATGTATGAATGCCCGATTTTCTACTATACACGTTATTGTTGTGCAATCAATAGAACAAATATTTCATCAGATTTCAGAGGCCACACAGGGCAATGACCGTTCAGATCTTGTCAAGACCACACCGAGCGGATGGATCAAACAGATCACATCTCGCTCTTCCAAGGCATACACACAAATAGTCAAGGGAAGGGTGGGGTGTAACATCCCAAAAATATTGAACTTGGATCATCAAACTCTAAGCATCAAAATTAGGGTTAGCAAAAACTTTTCTAAATAAAATTATGAATGCATGCATATGACTATGCATTGAATTTGAAATTCTTTTGAACCACCTTGTTTGTATGTTTCCTTGCTTGTAAAATGTTTCTTAGGTGAAATAAACATCATCTAAAACATTTCCCACACTTTTCCCAAAGACAAATAAAGCAAAACAAATAAAATAAAGGAATCGTCATTTTGACCAATTTAACTCCCATGCCTACTTTGGCTGTCTCAAACTTTCAGAACCTAACAGAAACTTTTCTAGATCTTTGAACCCCTTGATTGTACTCATAACAAAGTATCAAGGCCCACTTTGTGATCATCCAGAAATTTTCAAATGCATAGTTTAAATGACAATTCAAAATTAAATCTTTATCATATGGGAAGATCCCACTTTTTCAAAAACCACTCAAACAAGCTCAACTTTCAAAACCCAAGCATCTGCAGACTCACCAGCACCAATCTAGCACACCCACCAAAAATCTTTTCAAAATTCAAAACTTGAATTCATGCGGCCATTTCATCAAACACTTGGCAGACACAAATCAAACAAAATCAAAACACTATAGAGTGCAGTGTTTTGAGCCTAACTGGTTCCCTATCTAGCTCACAACCATCTCAGTAGATCATCTAGCAAGATTAACAAAGCACTAGCACCACTGTGAGCTTGCCAATATCATCGATGGTGAACAGCCGAGTGCAACCTTGCCACCCCAGTGTAGACAGCAAGCTAGAAAAGAAACTAGCCATGCCAACCTTGTCTAGGAGATCACCCATGCCTCACCTAGGAACGCCGCGCCCGTGCCTCTACCAACCGTTCCGAGCATGTGCCAGAGCGCCACCCTCGACCGAACCCCACAGACCGCGCGTCGCCCTCGCCGCGTGCATACACGATCGCCACCGACCCAGGAGACCGCCCGACATCCCCGTTCGCCGCCCCATGCCGCACAGCCACCACTCACCGTCGAAGACGCCGCCTCTGCCGCGCAGAGCGTCGCATGTTCTAGACCAACCCGCACCACCCCACGTCTCGCCACTGTATTGTTGAGCATCGCCAGGGAACACCACACCATCCCCTACCTTCGCCCATGCCAATAGCCGTCTGTACGATCACCCCTGACGAGCTCACCGTGCGCCCCGTCGGTCCCCTCGCTCGACTATAAATAGAGGCCACCCCCAGCCAAATTGAGCACACCATTCTACTCCCCTCTCATCACTGATCGTGCCACACCGTTCCCGGAGCAAGGCGAGCAGCACTTTGCCGGAATTTCACCGGAGCCCGTCGCCTCTGGAGAAGAAGGGAGATAGCGATTGGAGCCGCCCCAGGAGGAGCCACCGGTACCAGGAGGTTTTCCGTCATCGACATCGTCGTTCGCCCGCCTCGCAGACCCTCGCCAGCACCCCGGTGAGCCCCCAACAACCCCCACTGGCCGTGCTAGGTTTCTGTCTCGCCGGCGTTGCCCAACATCGACGATGACTCCCAGCCGTTGGATTAGAACCAGATCGAACGTCCCACCTCGCCCCATACCGCTTTGCACCCCCTGTCTCACTGACGAGTGGGGACAGCCACTTAAACAGCCCGCGGAAGCACTGTGCTTAGTAGGCCGGCCCGTTAACTTTTCCCGCGCAGCCCCGTTATTTGAATTAAACCTTTTCCATTTTATTTCAAACACACTTCTGTACCCAGTTTCAAAAATCAACCCAGATTGATTCAGTGCACCAAATTGAATGAAACCAATTTTGTTAGAAAGGTCTGGGAATGCTGAATCCAAGCCCGTTGGATTCAAGTCATTTGGATCTATAGATCACCCATGGTAAAAATAACAAGGCAGAAGCTTTTCTGCATTCAAATATTTTTCAAATTTAAACCATAATAGCTTTTGAGTTGATTCCAACTCTCGAAATCACATTTAACCATACCTTTCAGAATATATAAAAATATATGGGTTTACTTGCAGAAATAATGTTCAAGTAATAAAAGAATGCCCCATAGGAATTTCTAGTCACTTTATTTAACTAAAATAAAAGGGTAAAACCTTATTAAATTGTGACACCACTTTAAATCACATTCCCATGGACTAAAGTATGTGGTGATGACATGTGTCGACATGATCCCATATTTGGTTTGGAGAATATTAAATCTTAAGTAGTTTTTCAATGAGTAGAAATTACTTTTCTAAAAATAAAAGGAATTAAACCAAGCCTTAATCTTGTAATATTATAGATGATGTTAGATCATCTATAGGATCCTTGTGTGTGATGATTGCAAGTAGTTAAGTATTGTTTGGTGATTTTGTACATCGTATTTATTTATTACGCTAGTACCGACCACGGATACGAGGAGGAAGGAGGATTCTACGAAGAAGAAGCCGAGGAGAACTTCAACCACTGCTCTGCTCAAGGCAAGCTATTAACCTTGCAAGCTAACACTTGCAATTTAGCAAGATTATATTGATATTGTGCAAGCCAATACTTGCAAGCCTTACTAATCAGGTTGACCTATGCAAGCCAATACTTGCTTGTTACCATGTCAACTATATGCCTTAAAGCATATATGATCATAACCACTTGATAAACCAATCCTAGTTTTATTTACAAGTTTATTACTTTATTTCTTTATCAAAGCTCTTACTTAGAGTTTACTGGAATAAATGGTAGATACTAGAAGGATACTTGAAGGTTGCATCAAGAGCATAAAATTTGGCCTAAGATAGATAATCTTGATGTCATCTTAAGGCATGAGATTAAACTTAGTTAAAACTCCACTAGTTTACCACCCCTCATTAGTGCTTACCCCCACCTATAGATGCTAGTGCTAAGCATAAAACTTGATCAACTTTAGATGGGAATACTTGGTGGAAAAATGGTTATGAAAACCTTGGAATGATGGATCATTCTATTGAAATTTTTTGGACATGTGTTTTCCGAACACCTCATGATTTTGGTGATAAAAATGTTGAGGCATGAGCCTTAGCCCTTTATAAAACTGATGGTTGTCTGGATGCGATACCATTCCAATTTTATCGTACAACCACAATACCCGAAGATTGGGTAGGGCTTGACTGGAAACTTATATACCTTAGTATTAGTTCCCTCACGACCAAGGTCTGAGCTGAGGCTACCTTGTGAAGATTGTCCACCTGTGTAGTACCCAAGATGACAGTTGGTCATGGTTGGGAGGCCAAACTCACAGGAGAGGTTCTTATACTAGGGCGTGTAATTGAAAGGTTAGGATTGATTATCCGCATACTGAGTATGGTGAATTCAGGATTTGTTCCTGACGGATGTATCGAATGTTGTGGTGAAAGTGTACAATCTCTGCAGAGTGTCAAACTATTCGAATAGCCGCGTCCGCAGTTATGGACAGTTGCAGTGGCCATACTGTTCCCCCGTCAGACTTTTCAAAATGACTTGTGAAATGAGTTGAGACTTTGACTTGACCACAACAGGGTTGTGATATGAAATACAAGTTCCCACTTAGGTGTTATAAACCTTCAACTAGCATTCGTTGCTTCTAAACTTGGTAGAGATAAATCTGGCTTTTGCAAAATAACCCTAGAGCCTAGTGTCCTATTATCAAAAACCCCTTTCACTTGCTAGTATTAGTTTGCGAGTACTTAAAGAGTACTCATGGCTTTGTCCCTCGCTATTCCCATGGCCAAACTATGAAGAGGAGTACCTAGAGGATGGTCCCCAGGAAGGTTACGACAACTAGGATCATCTCCCATCGTCAGCATTACCTGTGACCCCGAAGATGGAGCTTCGCCTACGCTACCGTTACTATTACGTATTCCGCTGCTTGATGTTGTATTAAGAACTAGATCCTGAGATCCCTATTTGTGTAAGAACTTATGTACGGTTTGTAATGGATGATGTACTATGGTATCCAATTCTATTATGTCTCGCAAAAATGGTAATCCTAGGATTGCGATGTATGGCATAACAGGCATCTGGGATTAAAAATCCGGGTGTTGACAAGTTGGTATCAGAGCCATCCTGACCATAGGAGACCCTAGTTAGACTGGACGTTGAATCAAAAACTTAGTTTCAAAACCAAAGAAAACAAATATTTACAAAACTTATTCCCATTCTTATCCCTTTGATTCTTTCATGAAAATTCATGTTCCTCAAAAACTCTTGCAAAATACATAAAATTTTGACACACTTAATCACTCTACTAACTTACTCATCCTATATTCTTATAGATGGAAGTGAAGTACAGCAAGTTTTACCAATTGGGGAATGGAGGAGACCTTATCTTTCAGAGGGATTTGGACTAGATTTTGGAACTTCCGGAGCGTCCGCACCCCGAGTTCTTAGGAGCTCAGCTCAATGATCAAGGAGGAGAAGATCTATAGTGGCTAATTGTTGCAAGTCTCCGAGGAAAGATTTAACCTCCCACTACGGAAGGAATTCAGTTTACCTTAAGAGAAAACAACTGGCTCGATGCACTTGCCAGGGCCATGCAGGAAGCTCTTGCCCGTTTGTGTGGGCAGAGTATCAATCAGATCAAGGGTACTCGCTTTGAGTTTTGCCCAAGGCATGATGCTAATGGACAACCACTGGAAGCCCCATACCACCCCGAGCTGAAGACCCAATTGGACCACCTTAGCTTCATGATGTACGATCGTCAGCAGGAGTTGGACAACTGCCGTGACTACTCCAACCACAAGTCTGCCATCATCAAGACGAAGGACCAAACCATCGCCATGCTAGCAAAGGATCGCAAGTCTCGCCGCCGTCAGCTCGACAAGAAGGAGCGCATCATTTCCCGTCTTCGCCACCGCATCTCATCTTTGGAGGAGACCATCCACGAAAGAGACATGCAGTTGGAGGAAAGGGAGAATGTCGGAGAGGATCTTCGTGGAGACCCCTACTCCTATCTCAGCGATGATGATGATTTTCTGGAGGATCAGGCTATGGACTTGTTCACCGATGAAGATGATTTCGCCTTCATCGATGATGATGAGGATGATGAGGCCACAGATTCCGAGGAGTAGTAGCACTTGAGCACTAGCGTAGTGAGTAGTATTCGGTCCCACTGTATCATAGTTCTCAGAATGGTTCTTAAAACCATCTTCTTTCCTTTGTTGTGGTGTGTGTTGTATCGTGTGCTATGAATGAATGAATGAAAAAACAAGTTGCTAGAAAATCTGAGTAAAACTTAAAAAACTTTTCAAAGACCCCAAAACCTTAGAAATTTCCCTCTTTTCTCATGATCTATCTCAATCTTCATATGCCACGTGGAGGAAGTGGTTCATCCCCGGACCCGATGTTGCAGATTCTGCAAATGCTGACTTCTGACCGCGAAGCTGAAAGAGCGGAACATCAAGCCAACCTAGCCACCCTTCAGCAGATAGCCCAGCTTGCCCACAACAACCAAGGCCAAGGAAATCAGGACAACCATGGATCTAAGCTCAAGAATTTCCAGAATACCAACCCACCTATTTTCACTAAGTCAGAAGAACCCCTAGACGCCGATGATTGGCTGCAAACCATGGAAAATAACCTAGAAGTCGCCGAAGTGGAAGCCAACGAGAAAGTTCTGTTCGCCACCCACTATCTAGCTGGAGATGCCAGGGCATGGTGGAACAGTGCTCGCGCAATGACCGGAGGCCAGATGATGACCTGGGAAGAGTTCAAGGTCAAGTTTAGCAGAGCCCATGTGCCACCGGGTTTGATCCAGAGAATGAGAGACGAGTTCAGAGAGCTGAAGCAAGGAAGGATGTCGGTAGTGGAATACTGTGACAAATTCTTGTCATTAGCTAGGTATGCCCCGGATGAGATCGACACCGAAGCCAAGAAGAAAGAAAGATTCCTGAATGGTCTGCATGACGAGATGCAGACAGTGTTAGTCAATATTCCCTTTGCGGATATTGAGCCCTGGTGGACTCTGCTATCCAGATGGATGAAAAGATCAACCAAGCCAATGAAAACCGCAAGCGTCGCATGATGCATCAACCAGGAACCCATCAGACCCCAAAGTATCGCCCCAACCCATCTCCAGGATTTGCCCCAAGAACCAACAGACCCCCGATGAACCGTCCGACCTATCCCAACCGTGGAAACCCTAGGCCCGGAGGAAATCACAACAAACCCGGCAACGCTAGCAATTTCAATCGTGCCCCACCCAAGTTCAACAACAACAATTCTACCGCCAACACCAACACTGCCCCTAGGACTGGAAGCAATGTTGTGCCTGTAGCAGCAAAGGACAAGTCGCAAGTGACTTGTTATGACTGTGGAAATAAAGGCCACTATTCCAATGAGTGCCCCAACAAGAAGAATGCTACATCCCCCAATGCCAATGTCCCAGCTCAGCAGCAGCGTCGTGTTCAGCCAGGAAGAAGATTTGCCCCAGGGAATTCACTCAACCGCAACGGCCGTCTTTTTCTCATGCATGCTGAAGAAGCTCAGGAAGCGCCAGACGTCGTGTTGGGTATGTTGTCGGTTAATTCAGTACTTGCAAGAGTGTTGTTTGATTCTGGTGCATCGCATTCATTTGTCACCGAAGAATTTGCATGCACTAGTAAAATTCAACCAACCAAATTGAAGCATGTTATGATTGTTCAAATTCACGGATCAACCACCAAGGCTAGGCAAATTTGCAAAGCCATCCCTATCCGAATCCATGGCATAGATTTTTATGCTAACCTGATAGTACTCGGAACTAAAGGTTTGGAAGTAGTGCTAGGAATGGATTGGATGTCCAAACATAAAGGATTAATTGACTGTGCCAAGAAAGCCATCACCATGACCAGTACCGCCGGAATATCAGTCGAGCATATATCTGAAACCTTACCTCGCCAATTCAAATGCAACAAGAGTATAGCCCAACCTACCATTGACCAAGTCCGGATAGTCTGTGAATAGCCCGATGTATTTCCAGATGTTTTGCCCGGTATGCCCCCAGATCGGGATATCGAATTTATCATCGAGCTAATTCCTGGAACTGGACCCATAGCCCAGAGACCCTATAGTATGAACCCGTGAGAGCTAGCAGAACTGAAGAAGCAACTGGATGCCACGTTGGAAATTGGATTGATTCAACCAAGTGCGTCACCTTGGAGGTCACCTGTCTAGTTTGTGGACAAGAAGGATGGAGGTAACCGTTTGTGTACGGATTATCGGAAATTGAATGATGTCACCATCAAGAACAAGTACCCCTTGCCCAAGATAGAAGATTTGTTTGATCAGTTGACCGGTGCCAAAGTGTTTTCTAAGATTGACCTTAGAACTGGCTATCATCAACTCAAAATTCGTGCTGAGGATATTCCAAAGACTGCCTTTACCACCAGATAGGGATTGTATGAGTATACAGTCATGTCTTTCGGACTAACCAATGCCCCCGCTTATTTCATGAATCTCATGAATAAGATTTTTATGGACTTCCTGGATAAGTTTTTCGTTGTTTTCATTAATGACATTCTGATTTATTCCAAATCAGAAGAAGAACATGAGCTACACCTAAGGACCATTCTTGGAACCCTTAGAGAGCATCAGCTCTAGCAAAGTTTAGCAAATGTGAATTCTGGTTACAGGAGGTAGGATTCCTCGGTCACATTGTATCAGCCGGAGGAATTGCCGTTGACCCTGCCAAAGTGAAAGATGTAGAAGATTGGCAAGCCCCAACCACTCAAACCCAAGTTCGTGCATTTCTCGGATTGGCGGGATATTACCGCAAATTTGTAGAAGGATTCTCTAGTATCGCCAGACCCATGACCCAATTACTGAAGAAGGACAAGAAATTTGAATGGACCGACAAATGTGAAGCGAGTTTTCAAGAACTCAAGAGGAGATTGATTTCAGCCCCAATCTTGATCATGACAGATATCACGAAGCCCTTGGATGTGTATTGTGACGCATCCAAGACTGGTCTCGGATGTGTGCTAATGCAAGAAGGCAAAGTTATATCTTATCTTTCTCGAAAACTGAAGCAACATGAGCAAAACTACCCAACCCATGACCTCGAACTCACAGCCGTAGTTCTAGCCCTGAAAACATGGAGACATTATCTGATGGGAAACCGTTGTGAGATCTATACGGATCACAAGAGCCTAAAGTATATATTCACTCAGAAGGAGCTAAATATAAGGCAGAGAAGATGGATTGAGCTAATCAAGGATTACGACCTGGACATTCACTATCATCCTGGTAAAGCCAATGTGGTAGCCGATGCCCTTAGCAGATTACCGTGCCGCTTGAACTCCATGATTTTGAAGGAGCAACCAAGTTTGCACAAAGAGATGGAAGATTTTCGAATGGAATTAGTAACTGAAGGATTTTTGGCTAGCATAGAACTCCAGCCCACTTTGATCAGTCAGATTAAAGAGGCGCAGAAGGGAAATGCTAGTATTGACGGAATCAAGCGTCGTATCGGTACAGGCAAAGTACCCGGATTCACCGAGGACGAAGAAGGAGTTTTGTGGTACAAAGGACGCCTTTGTGTACCAGCAGATTCTGAGTTGAAAGAAGTTATTTTGAAGGAGGCTCATGATACTCTTTATTCTATCCATCCCGGAGGAACTAAGATGTATCAAGATTTAAAAGAGCAATTTTGGTGGCATAAGATGAAGAGAGAAATCGGAAGCTATATCGCCAAGTGTGATATATGTCAGCGAGTCAAGGCAGGACATCAAAGACCCGCTGGATTGTTGCAACCATTGCAGATTCCAGAATGGAAATGGGATTCTGTTGGAATGGACTTTATCACTGGACTACCTACTTCTAGTAGGGGAAATGACTCTATCTGGGTCATAGTGGACAGATTGTCCAAAGTCGCCCATTTCTTACCCGTCAAGACCACATATCAGGTTCGAAACTAGCAGAGATGTACATTGCTAGAATCGTTAGTTTGCATGGAGTCCCCAAGAACATCGTATCGGATCGAGGAACTCAGTTTACCTCGAGATTCTGGAAGAAAGTCCAAGAAGGTTTAGGAACCCGTCTAGATTTCATCATCGCGTATCACCCTCAGACCGATGGACAAACGAAGCGAGTAAATCAAATACTCGAAGATATGCTGAGAGCATGCGTGTTAGAATATGGATCCAAGTGGGAAGACTGTCTGCCGTTTGCAGAATTTTCATACAACAACAGTTATCAAGCCAGTTTGCAAATGGCCCCATTTGAATTCATGTACGGAAGGAAGTGTCACACCCCTTTGAACTGGTCGGAAGTAGGAGAGAGTTAGATTTTTGGACCCGACATCCTACGAGAAGAAGAAGAGAAGGTTCACAAGATTCGTGAGCACCTCAAGAGAGCCCAATCCAAACAAAAGAGTTACGCCGACAAGAGACGTCGAGACCTCGCCTTCAACATAGGAGACTTCGTTTATCTGAAAGTGTCGCCATTGAAGGGAATGCAGCGTTTCCAACTCAAGGGAAAGTTAGCCCCCAGATATATCCGACCTTTCAAGATTCTGAACCGTCGAGGAGAAGTATCGTATCAATTGGAACTACCCGAAGAGATGTCAGCCGTGCATAATGTGTTCCATATCTCGTTACTTCGCAAGTGTCTCGAAGTCCCAGAGAAGACCGAAGTGTTCAAAAATATCGATCACCAGACCATAGAGATCAACGATGACCTGACCTATCCTGAAGTACCCATACGTATTTTTGAAGAAGCTTTTCGAACTACCCGAACCCGAAGCATCAAGTTTCTCAAGATTCAGTGGAGCAACCACACAGAAGAGGAAGCTACCTAGGAGCGCGAAGATCACATCAGGACGGAGTTTCCCGATCTCTTCAAATACTAGGTAATCTTTTCGTCCTTTTTCAAATCTCGGGATGAGATTTTGTTTAAGGGGGGAAGGTTTGTAACATCCCAAAAATATTGAACTTGGATCATCAAACTCTAAGCATCAAAATTAGGGTTAACAAAAACTTTTCTAAATAAAATTATGAATGCATGCATATGAGTATGCATTGAATTTGAAATTCTTTTGAACCACCTTGTTTGTATGTTTCCTTGCTTGGAAAATGTTTCTTAGGTGAAATAAACATCATCTAAAACATTTCCCACACTTTTCCCAAAGACAAATAAAGCAAAACAAATAAAATAAAGGAATCGTCATTTTGACCAATTTAACTCCCATGCCTACTTTGGCTGTCTCAAACTTTCAGAACTTAACAGAAACTTTTCTGGATCTTTGCACCCCTTGATTGTACTCATAACAAAGTATCAAGGCCCACTTTGTGATCATCCAGAAACTTTCAATTGCATAGTTTAAATGACAATTCAAAATTGAATCTTTATCATATGGGAAGATCCCACTTTTTTAAAAACCACTCAAACAAGCTAAACTTTCAAAACCCAAGCATCTGCAGACTCACCAGCACCAATCTAGCACACCCACCAAAAATCTTTTCAAAATTCAAAACTTGAATTCATGCGGCCATTTCATCAAACACTTGGCAGACACAAATCAAACAAAATGAAAACACTATAATGTGCAGTGTTTTGAGCCTAACTAGTTCCCTATCTAGCTCACAACCATCTCAGTAGATCATCTAGCAAGATTAACCAAGAACTAGCACCACTGTGAGCTTGCCAATATCATCAATGGTGAACAGCTGAGTGCAACCTTGCCACCCCAATGTAGACAGCAAGCTAGGAAAGAAACTAGCCATGCCAACCTTGTCTGGGAGATCACCCATGCCTCACCGCCCCCTCTCGACCAGCCCTGCCTCGAAGACATCGACCAGAGCACCCAGGAACGCCGCGCCCATGCCTCTGCCAATCGTGCCTAGCATGCGCCAGAGCGCCACCCTCGACCGAAGCCCACAAACCGTGTGCCGCCCTCGCCGCGTGCATACACGATCGCCACCGACCCAGGAGACCGCCAGACATCCCCGTGCGCCGCCCCATGCCACACAGCCACCGCTCGCCATCAAAGACGCCGCCTCTGCCGCGCAGAGCGTCGCATGTTCCAGACCAACCCGCACCGCCCCACGTCTCGCCACCGTATCATTGAGCATCGCCAGGGAACACCGCACCATCCCCTACCTTCGCCCATGCCAATAGCCGTATGTACCATCGCCCCCGATGAGCTCACCGTGCGCGCCGTCGGTCCCCTCGCTTGACTATAAATAGAGGCCACCCCCAGCCGAATTGAGCACATCATTTTACTCCCCTCTCATCACTGATCGTGCCACACCGTTCCCGGAGCAAGGCAAGCAGCACTTTGCCGGAATTTCACTGGAGCCCGCCGCCTCTGGAGAAGAAGGAAGCCAGCGATTGGAGCCGCCCAAGGAGGAGCCATCGGTACCAGGAGGTTCGCTGTCGTCGATATCATCGTTCGCCCGCCTCGCCGACCCTCGCCTGCACCCCGGTGAGCCCCCAGCAACCCCCACTGGCCGCGCTAGGTTTCTGTCTCGCCGGCATTGCCCAACATCGACGATGACTTCCAGCCGTTGGATTAGAACCAGATCGAACGTCCCACATCGCCCCATACCGCTTCGCACCCCCTGTCTCACTGACGAGTGGGGACAGCCACTTAAACAGCCCGCGAAAGCACTGCGCTTAGCAGGACGGCCCGTTAACTTTCCCGCGCAGCCTAGTTATTTGAATTAAACCTTTTCCATTTTATTTCAAACACACTTCTGTACCCAGTTTCAAAAATCAACCCAGATTGATTCAGTGCACCAAATTGAATGAAACCAATTTTTTTAGAAAGGTCTGGGAATGCTGAATCCAATCCCGTTGGATTCAAGTCATTTGGATCTATAGATCACCCATGGTAAAAATAACAAGGCAGAAGCTTTTCTGCATTCAAACATTTTTCAAATTTAAACCATAATAGCTTTTGAGTTGATTCTAAATCTCAAAAATCACATTTAACCATACCTTTCAGAATATATAAAAATATATGGGTTTACTTGCAGAAATAATGTTCAAGTAATAAAAGAATTCCCCATAGGCATTTCTAGTCACTTTATTTAATTAAAATAAAAGGGTAAAACCTTATTAAATTATAACACCACTTTAAATCACATTCCCATGGACTAAAATATGTGGTGATGACATGTGTCAACATGATCCCATATTTGGTTTGGAGAATATTAAATCTTATGTAGTTTTTCAATGAGTAGAAATTACTTTTCTAAAAATCAAAGGAATTAAACCAAGCCTTAATCTTGTAATATTAGAGATGATGTTAGATCATCTATAGGATCCTTGTGTGTGATTATTCCAAGTAGTTAAGTATTGTTTGGTGATTGTGTACATCGTATTTATTTATAGACGCTAGTACCGACAAAGGATACGAGGAGGAAGGAGGATTCTACGAAGAAGAAGCCGAGGAGAACTTCAACCACTGCTCTGCTCAAGGCAAGCTATTAACCTTGCAAGCTAACACTTGCAATTTAGCAAGCTTATATTGATATTGTACAAGCCAATACTTGCAAGCCTTACTAATCAGGTTGACCTATGCAAGCCAATACTTGCTTGTTACCATGTCAACTATATGCCTTAAAGCATATATGATCATAACCACTTGATAAACCAATCCTAGTTCTATTTACAAGTTTATTACTTTATTTCTTTATCAAAGCTCTTACTTAGAGTTTACTGGAATAAATGGTAGATACTAGAAGGATACTTGAAGGTTGCATCAAGAGCATAATCTTGATGTCATCTTAAGGAATGAGATTAAACTTAGTTAAAACACCACTAGTTTACCACCCTTCATTAGTGCTTACCCCCACCTGTAGATGCTAGTGCTAAGCATAAAACTTGATCAACTTTAGATGGGAATACTTGGTGGAAAAATGGTTATGAAAACCTTGGAATGATTGATCATTCTATTGAAATGTTTTGGACATGTGTTTTCCGAACACCTGATGATTTTGGTGATAAACATGTTGAGGCCTGAGCCTTAGCCCTTTATAAAAGTAATGGTTGTCTGGATGCGATACTGTCACATCCCAAGATTTTCCAAATCTTGTAATGTGAAAAATAAATGAATAAAATAAAACTTTGTTGATTTTCAGGGTGAGAAGAAACTTTTGAATCCAATTGGAAACTTTCAAAACCTATTTGGATCAAATAAATCCTAAAAGGATTTAAAAATTTAAATAAACAATAAACTTAAAAATATTTAAAATTACTATTTTTGGATCTTTTAATAAAAGATTTGGTTTCCAAAAGAAAAGGGTAAATTTATAAATAAGGATTATTTTATAGAGCCAAATTAAACCTTGGTCAAGCTTTTGAAAATAAAATGTTTTGTTTTGATATAAAAATAGTAAATTATTATTTAAATAAAATAATGGGGATTTATTAATATCCCATTTTATTAAAGTAAGGACTTTTCCCATTTTAATTAAACACCAAAACTTATTAAAAAAAATTTAAATAAGTTTTTCCAAGTATTTTATATTCTCAAATAAAACCTACTGAAGTATTTTTGGTTTTATTTTAGATTTCAAAATTAAGATTTTAATAAAACAAATCCTATTTGATTTAATAACTAAGGTCCATTTTATTTAATTATTAATTGACCTTAAAATAAAAATGTTATTTTATTTTAAACAAGTCTTCCAAGTATCTTATATTTTCAAATAAAACCTACTGATTTAGTTTTGAAAATATTTAGATTTCAAAAGGAGATTTTATTAAATAAATCAAATCCTATTTTGATTTAATAAACAAGGTCTATTTATTTAATTAATAATGGACCCTAAAATAAAAATATTATTTTTGTTTTTGGGACTTTGGTTTACGTTGTTAAACAGAACCAAAGCTCAATGCAATGTTTGGTGAAAGTTTGTTTTGATTTAGTTGTTTGAATTGTTGTTTGAAATTTAAAACAGAAAAACAATTAGAAAAAGAATACTGAACAAAAAAAAGGGAGAAACAAACATCCCAACCATCTGGCCCAGCTCCAGCCCAACAGCCCAACCTAGCCCACCTATCCCTCTCAGCGAGCGAATCATTTTTCACCGTGAAAGAAACCCGCAAAGACGCTGACTGGTGGACCCTGTTCCCTTTCCTTCTCTCTCGCTGACACTAGGCCCCACAGCCACGTCCCCTTCTTCCCCACCCGCGGACTACACCCCTCTCCCCGCCGACCGTTGCAGGCGAATAAAGTCCGGCGTAATACGCGTTAACCACGCCATTAATCGGCCCCTTGACCACGCACGTTAAAGTGTCTGCCCCTCCTCTCCATTTCCCCTCACGCGCCTCCCACTCTCTGCCCCCAGGCTGGACGAATTTCGCCACACACCCTCACTGCTCCGACCACCGTCCCAAGCCAATTCTGGCGACCTCACGCTGCCCCTTGCCTCCCCGAGCACGCAGGCAAGTTCACCAGACTCTGGCACACCGCTCTGTGGCCTCAGCTCGCCCGCGAGTGACCTGCAACCTCGCCTCCATCTTCGTCTAAGCGCCACCGAAGAACCCCACAACTCCGGCGAGTCTTCCTGGTAAGCTCGGACCGCCCCGATGCCATTCAGTGATGCTCACATGCTCCTTAGTACCATGCGCGTCTAACGAACCCTCTATTTTGCTTCGGCATGCCCTATAGCCTCGCCCACAACGACGACCAGAGCACGCCCGACGCTGTTTGGACTCCGGTGAGCAATCCACGTCGGACCAGAGCGCCCCTTGACTCCTCGAGAACACCTTGAGCTTCCCCAGGCTTCTGCGAACACGGTGAGCATCTCCCCAGCCACTCTAGCTTCCTGTATCGCTGGCACCGCCACCATCTGGCCGCTCCGCCGCCAGCCACCGCCGCAGCGCCGCTCGTTTTAGGTCAAGCTCGTAGCAGCCGTCCGATCTCGATCTAGTGGATAGGATAGAACCACTTAAAGCGAAGGGGTAAGCAATCTGATCCGTGCGATTTAATTAGATCCAACGCGCCAGAGTAGCCGATCCGAGCGAAATGGTATGGATGAATCAGAACACGCCGCGTGTCACTGGTTTGATTTAAAACAGATTTTAGAATCAGATTTGTTTGCAAATTTGAAAACCCTGTAACTTTAGTTCCATACTTCCAAATTTTGTAAATTTTATATAAATGGAATCAGTGGAACAAGCCCTAGCCAACCATGTCATTTGTTTAGTAAAAAGTTTCTGTTAAATTGTTTGTTTTTGCAGAAACATTTGTATGCTTGTTTAGGTTATAAAAATTATTCTAAAATGATTTTGGGGATAAAATCTTTGGCAACTGGATTGATTTGAACCTACTGATCATAGGAAACACTTTGTGGATTCAAAAATGTATTTGGAGAAACAAAAGAATGATTCTTTGATTTAAAACCATTTCTAGTCAAATAAAAATATAGTTTATTTATTAAAAATGGTTTTGGAAGAAAACTTTTGGGAAATGTTTTGTTTTAAAACTCTCTGACCCTAAACACAAAGTTTTATGGTTTGAAAACATATTTTGTGAATCCTATAGGTTAATGCCTTAGTAAAAACATTTTACACCACATAAAATGATACCTTGTTTTGAAAATGGTTTATGAAGTGAAATCTTTTGCAAATGACTTTGCCACTTTATAAAATGACCATTAGATGTTTTCAAATGTTTATGACCCATTAGGAACCACTTTTTCAAATAAAACAAAGCTTGGCATGTTTGCATGCATTACTTTGACTTTATGATTTTATGTGATGTTTTGCTTCATTGGTAGATTGAGTTTGTGCCTTGCTTGATTGAATTGTAGTGACTTGAAGAGTGTGATTGTTGCAAGGACAAGGAGTGAACTTATACCCTCTACCAAAAAGGCAAGTGATGCTTCATACTTTTGTCCCATTATTTTCACTATGCATTAGTGATATTTCTAAGTAGGATTTGCATGGAATTTTGCTAAGTATAAACCTTGCTATGGGAAATCCTAGTAGATGAAACTTTGTAAAATTTCCTAAGTTAATACTCCTACTACTATCATGCTTAGCTTAGCTAATAGAAAACAAGGGTGGAAATATATTCACACTATGGAAAATTTCTAAGTCTGAGGACTTGTGTTTTTGGTTAATAAAACAACTAAGTTAATGAATCACCTGGGTGGAATGGTAATTGCTTGGTGGTTTTTGGTTGAGTGGTTCACAAGGCCCATTTTTATGGTTTACCTTGTGTATCTCACTTGTGGATTGCCACCCGGGAACAAAGAGATTTGAGATGTCAAATGTTGAGAAGCTTACAGTGCAGCCACTTGGCAATATGGGCTCTGCCTGGATCATATAGCTTGCAAGAACTTAGCCATATGGACAATTGGTGGTAGGGTTTGATAGGTTGGAGTGCGTCCATTTTGGTCTAAGGGAAGGCTTCTGAAAGATCTTGTCTTGGGAAACCAAGTCTTGTGGGGAAAGTGCACCACCTCTGCAGAGTGTAAAATCTAAGTACTTAGCCGTGTCCCTGGTAAAGGACAATTTGAGCATCAAGACATGGAAGCAATCAAGAATCTCATCATCCAAATTTCTAAGTTAAAAACTTGTGGTTGAACAAGGGTTAAGGATCTTCAATCTATGATTGGGAGATGCCTTGGGGAAGATTATTTTATCAAGCAAAAACTTAGTGTTTTTAAATGATAAGGAAAATCTATTTTGAGCAATGCAAGCCTCAACTCCACTTAGCCAAAAGCATATAGATGATAGACTCCACTATACTACCATAGTATCACTTGCCAATACAATTCAAATGTATTGACCCTTGTGGCTGTAACTTGTTATGTTGCAGGTTTGATTGATTTAGTGAAGTGTCTTGATTAGGATTACAAAGTCTACAACCAACATGTCTGCCTATGGCACTTTGAAGATGAAGGACCCCATGCTTATAGATATTCTGCTACAATGTATTGTAATAGCCAAATGAGCTATGTAAGATGTAATAATTTATTTTATTCCTGGTTATAAAGTTGTATTATGACCTTTGTTTCTTGATATTACATCTTAACTGTGGATGCTAGATATTGATCCAGGGACTAGCATTGTAAACACAGGGGACTCTACCTTATTAAAGGTTGGGACCCTTACAGATACCATTCCAATTTTATCGTACAACCACAATACCCGAAGATTGGGTAGGGCTTGACTGGAAACTTATATACCTTAGTATTAGTTCCCTCACGGCCAAGGTCTGAGCTGAGGCTACCTTGTGAAGATTGTCCACCTGTGCAGTACCCAAGATGACAGTTGGTCATGGTTGGGAGGCCAAACTCACAGGAGAGGTGCTTATACTAGGGCGTGTAATTGAAAGGTTAGGATTGATTATCCGCATACTGAGTATGGTGAATTCAGGATTTGTTCCTGACGGATGTATCGAATGTTGTGGTGAAAGTGTACAATCTCTGCAGAGTGTCAAACTATTCGAATAGCCGCGTCCGCGGTTATGGACAGTTGGAGTGGCCATACTATTCCCCCGTCAGACTTTTCAAAATGACTTGTGAAATGAGTTGAGAATTTGACTTGACCACAACAGGGTTGTGATACGAAATACAAGTTCCCACTTATGTTTTATAAACCTTCAACTAGCATTCATTGCTTCTAAACTTGGTAGAGATAAATCTGGCTTTTGCAAAATAACCCTAGAGCCTAGTGTCCTATTATCAAAAACCCCTTTCACTTGCTAGTATTAGTTTGCGAGTACTTAAAGAGTACTCATGGCTTTGTCCCTCGCTATTCCCATGTCCAGACTATGAAGAGGAGTACCTGGAGGATGGACCCCAGGAAGGTTACGACAACTAGGATCATCTCCCATCGTCAGCATTGCCTGTGACCCCGAAGATGGAGCTTCGCCTACGCTACCGTTACTATTACGTATTCCGCTGCTTGATGTTGTATTAAGAACTGGATCCTGAGATCCCTATTTGTGTAAGAACTTATGTACGGTTTGTAATGGATGATGTACTATGGTATCCAATTCTGTTATGTCTCGCAAAAATGGTAATCCTGTGATTTCGTTGTATGGCATAACAGGCATCTGGGATTAAAAATCCGGGTGTTGACATGGGGAAACTCACCAGTTCGACGAGGTGGTAACTGGACCTGTACTACGAATGGGGGCTTGTTTCAAAAGTGTCTATAATCCGCTGGTGTGACTGGTTTCCTTCTGCTTTGATCTGACCTAGCAATTCCACAAAATAACATAAATAAAAAAGGCTAGGATAGATATGGTAAAGCGATATGAGTACCTATGTAAAAGATTAGCTTTACTGAAATCATGACTCGATGAGCAAGGCAGTCAAAAACTATATGACATAGATCATGTTATATAACAGAGATCAAATCGACATACCACTGCTATGATAATAACAAGATCATCCCAAGAATACGATCTTCTACTGATAAGTTCTTCAGTGGCAATTTGACATAAATGAAATAAGGATCATATTTGAGTATTCTCAAGTTGATATTTTACTTGTTATTTGCAGTAGCATGTACCAGTTGATGAATTTCTACAACAATACAGTTCTACACTGATGTTTTACAATCTACAAAAGCATCTACCAAAATCCAAATATATACTGCAGCCTATGGTCAGTGGAGAAATTTCAAGACGTGTTAACTTCATCGTCACAGCATCCAGCATATCACAGCGTGCAACATGTCAACTTTCTATACCTATTCAAGTAAAGGGAGGATCTCAGTGCAGTTCATATATGCTGCAAAGCTAGCTAAGGATTTCCAAGCAGTCCTAAAAAGATTTCAGAAAACAGAACTGTCAGCGGTAGACAGAGATGCTGCATATGCACCATTTATCGGCCAAGTATAGGAATATGCATGATCCAATTAACTAACAGTAATGAGCTAGGACATCATAAACATCGTAATTGTGTTCTTGGAGTCCTAGCAAACAAACAAGAGTGCATAAACTAAAGTGAACTATCAAACAAAATTACCATGCAGCCAATTTCAGGAACAACTGTAACTCTTTTTAGTACAATTTTATAGAGCCTGCAGCACATTTTTTAGCAACCGAATTGTGTTCTTATACCCTTCATAAGATCCTTCTACCAAAAAATCTATGTGTCTATGTAACTCTTGCAAATGCCACATAAACATCTATATATCTCTTGCAAATCATTTATCTAACCTCGGGATTGTTTTCGGCTTGATGAAAAAAAATATATCTAACCACTATGTTGGTTTGACATTTGGAATGATTAGGAGTTTCTTGCCAAACATTTCGAATCATCTGCAGCCTGCAGCACAACCACAAAAAAATCAATGTGCCAAGTAGCTAGCGTGCATGAACATCATCATAAACCAGCCGGAGGCACTCCTAATCCAACAATCCACCCACGAATCCAACTCCAAGTAGAAGTTCGTCGTGCTAAATCCCGGAGGAGATCGAGCCCAAAACAAAATATGGCACAGTGTGATTAAAAGGAGAGAAATCATACCATGACTTGAACGAGGGGATGGTAAAATGTTTATCTAGGCCACGGAGCTCGTCAGCGTGCCGGGGTACAATAGCGGAGTCAGGGGGGTTGGGGAAGGAGCTTTGTCCGGGCGTCGGGGAGTTATGCTGTGGATGGCGTAGATTGCTTGCAGACACCAAATTTCGCCATCTTCTGGGTGGCCTCTTGGGTGGATGCAGGCGATGTTACGACAACCAAAAATCTGGAAGGGGGTGCAAGTAAACATAACATGATTAGAGCATGAACAATTGAAGTGGATAAAGGGAGGAACCAGAGACTAGGGATCGCTGGATCACTAGAATGCGATGGTACTTACTTGTAGGTGAAATCTGACCGATGCCTCGTCCGATCCGGCCATCATGATACCTGCTGTCCAGATCCGGGACAGGGTGGCCTTGGCGGTGCACGAAGAAGGAAGGGATGATGATGACCTCGTGGCCCGGGATCTCGGGCAGGTGATGGGAGGGGTGAGGTGGATAGTGCGATGTCTTGCGGTAGGAGAAGGATGCGGGGCGGCTGTGGGTGGCGGAGAGAGAGTAGGAGGGGCGCCGGTGATTCCGGGCTAGGTTTTCTGGCGGCGGGGGTGGCCGGAGGTTGGTGCGGATGGGATAAGTGACGTCCTCGTGGTGGTGGTGCGCATCGAGCAAGAGGAGGGGGTCTAGGGTGGGAGGGTCCGCAACCGGCGCTAGCAGAGAAAGGGCAGGGGCGACGCTGGGAGAGAAAGGGAAGGGGCGGCGCTGGGGTGCGTGCATTGGGATCTAGGGCGAGGGTAAATGTTGTAGGGTTAGGGTTTGCCCGCGTGCTACTCTTCTCCAATTGGTTTCCCGCTGTTTGACTAAAGACATAGTTTCAGTGGGAGTGAAATTTCTGTCGTTGGATGGTGATCATCTACATGGCTGAGATCTGATTTATTGGGGTGATCCGTGGATACTCTTATTCCATCTTCTGATTGGTTGTCTTCGCTTTCTGACCATAAAAATGAGAAGCTTTGTGAAGCAACCACCAAAGAACTAATTAAAATGCTACCACCTCATTTTATAAAAGTACTAGGCCATCTTACATGGATAATCTCCCAACCGGGTATCTCAAACTTGTCCATCCACCCCTGGTGAAAAAGACAATTTCCTATCAAATATGCAGGAAGTGTGTCAAATTTGACCTACAGGTATATGATCTGATGCCCATGAATTTTTCAAAAAAATCATTTTTAGACTCACAATATGCTATTTTATCTCTAGTGCAAGTTTAGCGAGGCTCGCCCCTAGCTAAGAACCTTCATGACTGTCGTTTTAACCATAGTTTGAAACGGGCATAAAAAATTCAAAAACGGTCTGATCAACGCAAAGCCTTCGCGTGGGGTCTTATTATGTGACATAGTTTCATGAAAAAATACCAAACTTGGTAAATTGAGTATGCCTAAAAAAACCTTCACAAAATGACCTATCATGTTCAAGGTTTCATGGCTTTCGGGTCAAATGACCAATGTTATGACTAGAATCAGGGCATAGTTTGTGATAATGCACCCGTATTATGCACACATGTGCATCATGGGATGGCGAAAAATGTTGCAGGAGGATGATTTCCATTTAGTCGCATGGAAAAACCATTTTCCATTTCTCGAGCGCAAAAAAGGATTTTCCAAAATAATAGGCCACCTTACATAGACAAATGTCCCAACCGGGGTATCTCAAACCTTTCCTTCCACCCCTGGCGAAAAATACAAGTTCCTGCCGAATCAGTAGGAAGTGGGTCCGATTTAAACTACAGATACATTATCTGATGCCCATGATTTTTTGCAAAAATAATTTTTAGACTCACAATATGCTATTTCTTCAGAGATCCAATGCAAGTTTAGCGAGGCTCGACCCTTAGCTAAGAACCTTCATGACCGCCGTTTTGACCATAGTTTGAAACGGGCATAAAAAATTCAAAAACGGTCCGATCAACGCAAATACTTCGCGTGGTGTCTTATTATGTGACATAGTTGTAAGGAAAAATATCAAACTTGATAAATTGAGTATGTATCAAAAAAACCTTCACAAAATGACCTATCATGTTCGAGGTTTCATGGCTTTCGGGTCAAATGATCAATGCTATGGCTAGAATCAGGTCATAGTTTGTGATAATGCACCCGTATTGTGCACACATGTGCATCATGGGATGGAGAACAATGTTGCAGGAGGAAGTTTTCCACTTCGTCGCATGGAAAAACCATTTTCCATTTCCCGAGCGCAAATAAGGGGCCGTTTTGTGAAGCAACCACCAAATGGAAGTTTCAAAATTCTACCATCCCATTTTTCAAAAATAATAGGCCACCTTACATGGACAAATGTCCCAACCGGGGTATCTCAAACCTTTCCTTCCACCCCTAGCGAAAAAGATAAGTTCATGCCGAATTAGTAGGAAGTGGGTCCGATTTGAACTACAGGTATATTATCTGATGCCCATGATTTTTTGCAAAAATCATTTTTAGACTCAGAATATTCTATTTCTTCAGAGATCCAATAAAATTTTAGCGAGGCTCAGCCCCTAGCTAAGAACCTTCATGACCGCCATTTTGGCCATAGTTTAAAACGGGCATAAAAAATTTAAGAACAGTCTGATCAACACAAATCCTTCACGTGGGGTCTTATTATGTGACATAGTTTCAAGGAAAAATACCAAACTTGGTAAATTGAGTATGTCTCAAAAAAACCTTCACAAAATGACCTATCATGTTCGAGGTTTCATGGATTTCGGGTCAAATGACCAATGTTATGGCTAGAATCAGGGCATAGTTTGTGATAATGCATCTGTATTGTGCACATTGTGCATCATGGGATGGTGAACAATATTGCAGGAGGAAGTTTTCCATTTCATCGCATGGAAAAACCATTTTCCATTTTTCGAGTGCAAAAACAGGTCGTTTTGTGAAGCAACACAAAATGGAAGTTTCAAAATTCTACCATCCCATTTTTCAAAAATAATAGGACACCTTACATGGACAAATGTACCAACCGGGGTCTCTCAAACCTTTCCTTCCACTGATGGCGAAAAAGACAAGTTCCTGTCGAATCAGTAGGAAGTGGGTCTGTTTTGAACTATCGGTACATTATCTGATGCCCATGATTTTTTGCAAAAATAATTTTTAGACTCACAATATGCTATTTCTTCAGAGATCCAATGCAAGTTTGGCAAGGTTCGGCCCCTTGTGATTTCACTCATCAAGTGTTAAAGCACTTGAATCTTGTTTCACTTATCATGTGTCGATACACTTGAATCTTGATTCAATTCTTTTCCATGCGACAAGATCCTTTTCTCGTCGTTTCTATATTGAACCCCTTCAATATCGCATATATCTTTGTTTGGCATAACCATATTAGCGTCATAGTCTATCCATGTAGACATTCATGCTAAATATCCGGGTTTTGCCTAAGTCTTTCATCGAAATGAAATTCTTAACCTTTGTCAATAAAAGATACAACATTTCCAATCAACAAGATGTCCTCCACATAATGTATTAGGAATATGTCTTAGTGCTCCCACTTAATTTCTTGCAAATGCAAGCATCTTCATCGACTCCTGATGAAAAACTCCTTTAACAGTTTTATCACGGTGAAGATTCTAACTCCGCGATGCTTACTTCAACCATTGAAGTTTGCATGGCCTTTTAGCATCCTTTGAATTTAATAAAACCCTTTGGACCGTGTCGTGTACACGTCCTAGGTAACCATTCTATTAGAAGAAGTTTGTTTTGTTTGTTCAACTACCATATACCAATATGTAGTGGTTGCTACATTAATCCGTCCAGACTAAATATCGCTATGAAAGATCAAATCTTTTCATAGTAAACTCCTTGAAGATTGTCGTAAAATACTTTATGACATGTCGGCTACTTCATAGATGTGAAACATCCATGTCTGTTTCTTTATAGATCCAAATATGACCGATAGGTTTTTACACCTTTCTGAAGGGTCTTCCAAGTTCAAAACACTCGATTTCTCGTGTATGGAACTACCACGGATTTTCTGGCTTCAAGCCATTTGACGGAGTTAGGGCTCATCATCGCTTCTTTGCATGTAGTCGGTTCATCATTCTCAAACAACGACGATTTACTCTCAAATTTCAGCATTTGATTTTTTATCCGACCTACTTGGTTCAATAGGAACTTAGACCTCCGTGACCACAACCTTTGAGGCACTTGAGCCATGAGCATTGTGGCCACCTCCGGAACATTTTCCGGTGCTGCACAACTCAGCACATATATCTAAGGTTCGTTAACCTTATCAAAGTTCTATTGTCCTCCCACTTAACTTTTGCAAAAAACTCCTTTTTCAAGAAACTTCACGTTTCAAGAGACAAACTCTTTTATCCTCGGTGTTATGGAGGAATACCCAATGGTTATTAGAAATAACCTACAAAGACATGCTCATCCGACTTTGGTTGTAAACATCTTACTTATGCTTAGTATACCAAAATTTAAGAAAGGACAACTTGGGTTTCACCCCAAACCATAACTTACATGGTGTCATTTCAACGGATCAGGATGGAGCTCTTTTCAGTGTAAAAGCGATAGTCTCTAAAGCTTTTAATCTTTTAAAACATAATGGAAGTTTTATTAATAACACCTTTGATCCAACCATGTCAAACAAGGCTTCATTACCAATCTCAAACACTCCATATTCCTATGGTGTTTCCGGAGATGTAAATCTAGGTGTTTTGCTAAACTTGCAACTCAAATAAATCCCTTTATAATAAAATCATAAATCATTTATTTTCTTGTTACACTTGCAACTCAAATAAATCCCTTTATGATAAAATCATAAATCATTTATTTTCTTGTTATAATGATTTTCCACTTCATCTTGAAAGTCTTTGAACATTTTCAAATATTTCATACTTCTTTCTCATTAAGTGAATATTCACTCAAATTTCCAGAGAAAGCATATGGAGTTGAAATCCATCGCTTACGACTACACATAATGGACTACATACATTGATATGTATAAATTCCAATAATTTAGTCGATCGTTCTTCTTTGGCCTTTGAACGAAGTTTCAATTATCCTGAGGAAAGTCTCACAAGCCTCATTTGATCAAATCAAAGACTCTAAAAATCCATAAAAATGGAGTTTCTTCATGTTTCTTCATGAATGCCAATGACTATAACAAATTATGCAAATTCACTTTGACTTAATTTATGATAAATTGAGTTCTATTAATCCAAATTAGAAATGAACTCCCACTCAAAAACGACATCCCTCGTGTCTTTTTGGTGATTACATGAACCAAATCCACTACACCAAGTCCGATCATCACGTGAGTCGGTGTAGCTTCAAAGGCGAGCATCTAAATGGTCATCATATCAAAACATATGACTCATGCTTAACCTTTCGTTCCATGTTCCGAGGCCATTTCTGCACATGCTAGGCTCGCAAAGTAAGAACCTTAGTATTTGCGTGTGTAAAATTGTCTTACACCCAAGATATGCTCGTGGATTCCAGTACACCCGATCATCACGTGATGTCTTGAAGCGGCGAAACATTGTCGGTGCATACTTAAGGAAGAACACATTTTTATCTTGATATCTAAATGAGGGATCATCTTATTATTCTAATAGAACACCAAACTAGCAATATAAGATGCAACAAACATCACATGTGAAAAAGTGAAATGATATGGTTCTTGCACTTGATCTCCATCATGTGCATCATGGTATGATATTCATCATTCCTTTATGTGTAAGGCCAAGGTCTATGGAACTTACACGTTATGTGTGTTGTAAGATGTCACATCCCAAGATTTTCCAAATCTTGTAATGTGAAAATAAATAAACAAAATAAGTTATTGTTGATTTTTAGGGTGAAAAGAAACTTTTGTTTCTGAATGGAAACTTAAAAATCCCATCTTGAACAAGCTTTGGTTAATGTTTGAATCCAACTAAAATCAAATGAAGTGGAATGCATTTCTCTTTAAATGCATCTAGAAATTTAAACACTTGAAAAATAAACCAAAACCCTAAAACCCTAATTGAAGAAAATCATTTTCAAGTTATCTCTAAGCCTATGGATTTGATCCAAATAGAAATTTGTCAAATAAAAATTTCAAAATGATCAAGACTGACAAATAGAAATATTATAAGACCATATAAATGGTTTCACTTAATTTGGAGCCATAGATAAAAATCTTATGAATTTAATAAGATAAGGAAATTGATTTCCCAAAGCTAATAAAGCAACCATCTAGAAATACATACCAATTGGTGAGCAAATAATCCTAAAGGAATTTAAAAAGATAAACAAATAATAAATAAAGTTATAATAGTTGGAATCACTATTTTTGGATCTTAAATAAAAAGATATGGTTTTGATAAGCATGGGTAGAAATAAAAATAAGGATTATTTTATAGAGCCAAATTAAATCTTGGCCAAGCTTTTGAAATAAAATATTTCTATTTGATAAAGAGAGTAAAGGTTTATTTAAATAAAATAATGAGGATTTATTAATATTCAGTTTTATTAAAGTAAAGGCTTTTCCATTTTAAATAAACACTAAAACTTGTTAATTTATTTTAAATAAGATTTCCAAGTGTTTTAGTTTTTCAAATGAAACCTACTGAAAAGATTTTGGTATTATTTAGTTTTCAAAAAGAGTTTTTAAAATAAATTAAAACCTATTTGAATTAAAGACTATGGTCTATTTATTTAATTATTAATAGATCCTAAATGAATAAAAGAATTATTTTATTTTGGACTTTGAAATATGTTGTTAAACGGAATTAAAATTCACCCAAAGTTTGATGGTGATTTGAATTCAAATGGAGATTGATTTATATTATTAAATCTTATTTAATTAAAACTAGAACCTATTTTAAATAATTAAAAGACCCTAAAAGGAATAAAAGATTTATTCTAATTATGTGTTCAGAATGTATTACTAATCAGTGTTTGGTTATTCACAAAATTTGGCAAAGGTTTGAATTCAAATGAGTGTTTGAATTGTTTCATCAAAATCAAAACATAATAACAGAAATGGAAAAAGGAAAAACAATCAGGACAAAAAAAATGTAAAAGACTCAGCCCAGCCAGCCGGCCCACTAAGCCCACTCGCAGCCACCTCTCCCTCTCTCCCCCGAAACATTTTCTCACCGCGTAAAGAACCCACTCTGTCACTAACGACCATGCCCCACTCCTTCTCTCTCTCCCTCGCTGACTTCTCGACCCCACGCCACATCAGCGTCTTCCCCACCCGCGCGCTAACCTCGCCGGCGGTTTCTGTCGTTAACAGCTCGCTTGATTCCTCTTCAATCGCGCATTGATTCGGCCCCGCGACCATGCGTACTAAAGCGCCTTCGCCCCCTCTCTCTTTCCCCTCACTCGCCAGACCCTCAATGCCCCCAGGCTGTCTTCGATTTTCCTTGCACCGTCGCTGACTCCGGCGAGCGTTTCCAACGATTCAGGCCAGCCGCCGTCGCCCCTCGCCCTCTCGACCACACAAGCGTCATCCCCATCAACCACCGCACCTCCCAGTGGCCTCATCTTGCTCGCGCTTGACCCCCAGCCTCGACAACGACCAAGACTGTCACCACCGCCGTCTGTTTCCACTCCGACGACCTCTCCCCGGTAAACCCGACCGCCCCTCTCTCCCTGGTTGACACTTCCGTATTCGCATTTCTCTCGCGAACCTAATGGCCTTGTTTGTTTGGGTTGGAGTGAACCGTAGACTCGCCCCCATCAACACAACGCGAACCTGGTGAGCCATTCCCCTTCCTCCCTTGCTTCCTGTAATCACCGCGACGTCGTAGCCAGAGCCAGCACCGCCACCTGCCGTCATCAGCGCCGCCACTCGATGGCAGGCACGCTGTGCACCGTCCGATCTTGATCGCGTGGCCACGATAGAATTTAACCGAAGGGGTACGCTTGCTTCTGAGCCGTGTGATCCCACTTAAATCCAACGACTGTCAGCAATCGATCCGAGCGAAGCGGTACAGACGAATAGGAATAAGACACGTGGCCCTGGATGTTTTAATAAAAACAGATTTGATCTATTTGTTGTTCAATTTTGTAAAAATCATAACTTTCAAACCACACGTCCAAATTTTACAAACTTTATATCAATGGAATCAGCAAGACAAGTACTTTCTGACCATGCACTATGTTTAGTAAAATGTTTCTGTTAAATTGATTGTTTTTGCAAAAACTTATATAGGCATATTTGGAATATAAAAATTGTCCTAAAATGATTTTTGAGATAAAATCTTTGGAAAATGGTTTGTTTGAACCTACTGACCATAGAAATCAATTGGTGGTTTCAAAAATATATTTGGTGAAGCAAAAGAATGAATCTTTGATTTAAAAACATTTCTAGCCAAATAAAAATGTTGATTATGGTTTAAAAATGATTTTGGAGGAAAACCTTTGAGAAATGTTTTGATTTAAACTCTTTGACCCCAAGCACCAAGTTTTATGATTTAAAAATGTATTTGGTGAACCATATAAAAATTGTTGCTTTGCTAAAGGCATTTTCAACCACATGAAATAATTATTTGGTTTAAAAATGGTTTATAGGAAGAATCTTTTGCAAATAGTTTTGCCACTTTATAAAATGACCAATAAAGTGTTTTAGAATGTTTATAACCAATTATAAACCACTTTTGTAAATAAAACAAAGTTTGGCATGCTTGCATGCATTGTTTTGTTTCTGTTATTTTATGTGATGTTTTGCTTGAATGGTAGATTGAAATATTGCTTGCTTGATTGAATTGTAGTAATTTGAAGAGTGTGAACATTGCAAAGATAAAGGAGTGAACTTATACTCTCTACCAAAAAGGCAAGTGATGCTTCATACTTTTGTCCCATTATTTTCACTATGCATTAGTGATTTTTCTAGGTAAGACTTGCATGGAATTTTTGCTAAGTGTAAACTATGCCATGGGAAATCCTAGTAGATGAAACCTTAGTAGAAATTTCCAAAGTTAAGATTCCTACTACTATCATGCTTAGCTTAGCTAGTAGAAAACAAGGGTGGAATATATATTCATACTATGGAATATTGCTAAGTCAAGGACTTGTGTTTTGTTTAATAAAACAACTAAGTGAATGAATCACCTGGGTGGAATGGAAGGAATGGTTTGTGTTGAGTGGTTCACAAGGCCCATTTCTATGGTTTAACTTGTGTATCTCACTTGTGGATGGCCACCCAGGAACAAAGAGATTTGAGATGTCAAATGTTGAGAAGCTTCAAGTGCAGCCACTTGGCATTATGGGCTCTACCTGGATCATATAGGTTGCAATAACTTAGCCAAATGGACAGTTGGTGGTAGGGGAATGATAGGTTGGAACGCGTCCATTCTGGTCTAAGGGAAGGCTTCTGAAAGATCTTGTCTTGGTGAAACCAAGTCTTGTGGGGAAAGTGCACCACCTCTGCAGAGTGTAAAATCTAAGTACTTAGCCATGTCCCTGGTAAACGACAATTTGAGCATCAAGACATGGAAGCTATCAAGAATCTCCTCATCCCAATTTCTAAGTTAAAAACTTGGGGTTGAACAAGGGTTGAAGGATTACCAATATCATTTGGGAGATGCCTTGGGTGATTTTGTCAAGCAAAAACTTAGTGTTTTCAAATGATAAGGAAAATCTATTTTGAGCAAAGCAAGCCTAAGCTCCACTTAGCCAAATGCATGTAGATGATAGACTCCACTATACTACTATAGTTTCACTTGCCAATACAATTCAAATGTATTGACCCTTGTGGCTGTAACTTATTATGTCGCAGATTTGTTTGATGTTAGTGAAGTTTATTGATTAGGATTACAAGTCTACAACCAACATGACTGCCTGTGGCACTTTGTAGATGAAGGAACCCATGCTATTGTTATATTCTGCTGCATTGTAATGAGATAGCCAAATGAGCTATGTAAGATGTAATAAATTATTTTATTCCTGGTTATAAAGTTGTATTATGACCTTTGTTTCTTGATATTACATCTTAACTGTGGATGCTAGCTATTGATCCAGGGACTAGCATTGTAAACACAGGGATCTCTACCTTATTAAAGGTTGGGAACCTTACAGATGGTATCAGAGCATTGTGTTGCCTGTAGGATTTGTAAACCTAGGATTGGACAAAAAACCCTTAGAAAAATAGCAGTTGTATTTGTTCCAAAACTTATTTACAAACAATCTTGTAAACTCTTTTCTCAACCATTTTTGGTTTTGATTCTACATCTCTTCTATTTTAAAATTGATGGACAAAGCCTACCCCATGGCCAAAGACTTCACCATGAGCAAAGGACTTCATCAACTCTAATGACTTCAACATCTTCAAGTGATTTCAACCTTATTCTCAACAAGGACTTCAACCTTGGATATCACTAAGGACTACAAGTGAGACAAGAAATGTTGCTCAAGACTTGAAGACTAAGGAAACACAACTTAGAAGGAACCATCATCTCTTTGAAGTTTTGTGACCAAGATTCAAGAAATTCTCCAAGGATACAAAGATCTTTTTTCAAGGAGAATCAACCAAGAAGGATGGAAAGATCTCAAGTGAACCATATAGATGGACCACCATATTTAGTTTAAGTCAAACCCACCAACTTATGTGGTGTAACAAAAATACTTTTGGTTGCCTAAAAATATGCTTGAAACTTGTTGTTTGAGTGGAATGCTTGTTTGTGATTGTTTGCACATTGCTTGTGTGAATTGTGATGTGTGTGATTAGAATTATTCCCTTAGAAATATTTTGCCTATCCTAATCCCAATCCAACCCGAACACATGACTTCTCTAAGAGACTCCAACATCAAGAAGGGTGACATCAACAACCAAGAGATGCACATGAGAGAACAACTACTAGCAAACCAAACCCAGTTGAACCAAGTGACAACCCAATTTTTAGCCAACAACAATGGATTAGACCCAACCATACAAAAGTTTTTGGAAATTCAATCCCAATTGTTGCAAGGGATGGCCACTCAAATGATCAACATGGGAGACAACCTTTCCCAGGGAGTTTATGACAACAAGGATGTCAAGGATGATATTCTAGAAGGAACCCAAGCTTGTAATATTTGTGGAGACAAGGATCACACTTCCAAAGAGCATGAAGATCAATGCCCCAATTGTGAAGAGAAACATCCAACAAATCAATGCCTCACATCTCAAGCTACTTGTTTCCTATGTGAAGGAAATAATCATGTCCCTATCCAATGCCCCATCTATTCCATAGTTCAACAGAGGAAACAAGGTGGAGTGCAACAACAGTTTGTAAACCCTCATGAAAGAACAACTTCTACCAAGAAGGATGAAGGCGAAGTCAAAACTATGCACCATAAGGCCAAATCCAAAGTGACCACAAAGTGTTGCTACTCTTGTGGAGAAGAAGGTCATATCTCTAGTGAATGCCCCAAGAAGAGAGAAAGATTTCCCACCTTTGTGGTAAAGTATGAAGAGCATGAACTGGAAGAACTCCTAGCTTTGGAGAGACCCAAGAAGAAGAAGAAGAGGAAATGCCCCAACCCTAGCAAGAAAGATATTACCCAAGAGCAATGTTACACTTCCAAAGAGATGGGACATTATGCCAATGAATGCCCAGAAAAGAAGAAGGACCAAGGAAACAAACAAGAGGCAATGATACCAAAGGAAAAGAAAGATATCAGCCAAGTGATGTGTTTCAATTGCAAAGAACCAGGACATTATGCAAGCAATTGTCCAGAAAAGATGAAGCACAAGATAAAGAAGCCTATGAAGGATATCAACCTTGTCACATGTTTCAAGAGTGGAAACAAAGGACACAATGCAGATGTTTGCCCAGAGAAATTTCAACAAGATCCCAAGCAAGCCAAGAAGTAATCTAGTTGGAAATTTTTTAAGGGTGGTAGTACCCTAGTTGCTTTGAGCCAACTTGTAACCCCTAGCCTCCCCAAATCTCGGGACGAGATTTATTTTAAGGGTGGTAGCCTGTCACATCCCAAGATTTTCCAAATCTTGTAATGTGAAAATAAATAAACAAAATAAGTTATTGTTGATTTTTAGGGTGAAAAGAAACTTTTGTTTCTGAATGGATACTTAAAAATCCCATCTTGAACAAACTTTGGTTAATGTTTGAATCCAACTAAAATCAAATCAAGTGGAATGCATTTCTCTTTAAATGCATCTGGAAATTTAAACACTTGAGAAATAAACCAAAACCCTAAAACCCTAATGGAAGAAAATCATTTTCAAGTTATCTCTAAGCCTATGGATTTGATCCAAATAGAAATTTGTCAAACAAACATTTCGAAATGATCAAGAATGACAAATAGAAATATTATAAGACCATATAAATGGTTTCACTTAATTTAGAGCCATAGATAAAAATCTTATGAATTTAATAAAATAAGGAAATTGATTTCCCAAAGCTAATAAAGCAACCATCTAGAAATCCATACCAATTGGTGAGCACATAATCCTAAAGGAATTTAAAAAGATAAACAAATAATAAATAAAGTTATAATAGTTGGAATCACTATTTTTGGATCTTAAATAAAAAGATATGGTTTTGATAAGAATGGGTAGAAATAAAAATAAGGATTATTTTATAGAGCCAAATTAAATCTTGGACAAGCTTTTTAAATAAAATATTTCTATTTGATAAAAAGAGTAAAGGTTTATTTAAATAAATTAATGAGGATTTATTAATATTCAGTTTTATTAAAGTAAAGGCTTTTCCATTTTAAATAAACACTAAAACTTGTTAATTTATTTTAAATAAGATTTCCAAGTGTTTTAGTTTTTCAAATGAAACCTACTGAAAAGATTTTGGTATTATTTAGTTTTCAAAAAGAGTTTTTAAAATAAATTAAAACCTATTTGAATTAAAGACTATGGTCTATTTATTTAATTTTTAATAGATCCTAAATGAAAAAAAGAATTATTTTATTTTGGACTTTGAAATATGTTGTTAAACAGAACTAAAATTCACCCAAAGTTTGATGGTGATTTGAATTCAAATGGAGATTGATTTATATTATTAAATCTTATTTAATTAAAACTAGAACCTATTTTAAATAATTAAAAGACCCTAAAAGGAATAAAAGATTTGTTCTAATTATGAGTTCAGAATGTATTACTAATCAGTGTTTGGTTATTCACAAAATTTGGCAAAGGTTTGAATTCAAATGAGTGTTTGAATTGTTTCATCAAAATCAAAACAGAATAAAAGAAATGGAAAAAGGAAAAACAATCAGAACAAAAAAAAATGTAAAAGACTCAGCCCAGCCAGCCGGCCCACTAAGCCCACTCGCCGCCACCTCTCCCTCTCTCCCCCGAAACGTTTTATCACCACGGAAAGAACCCACTCTGTCACTGACGACCAGGCCCCACTCCTTCTCTCTCTCCCTCGCTGACTTCTTGACCCCACGCCACATCAGCGTCTTCCCCACCCGCGCGCTAACCTCGCCGGCGGTTTCTGCCGTTAACAACTCGCTTGATTCTTCTTCAATCGCGCATTGATTCGGCCCCGCGACCATGCGTACTAAAGCGCCTTCGCCCCCTCTCTCTTTCCCCTCACTCGCCAAACCCTCTACACCCCCAGGCTGTCTTCGATTTTCCTTGCACCGTCGCTGACTCCGGCGAGCGTTTCCAACGATTCAAGCCAGCCGCCGTCGCCCCTCGCCCTCTCGACCACACAAGCATCATCCCCATCAACCACCGCACCTCCCAGTGGCCTCATCTTGCTCGCGCTTGACCCCCAGCCTCGATAACGACCAAGACCGTCACCGCCGCCGTCTGTTTCCACTCCGACGACCTCTCCCCGGTAAACCCGACCGCCCCTCTCTCCCTGGTTGACACTCCCGTATTCGCATTTCTCTCACGAACCTAATGGCGTTGTTTTTTTGGGTTGGAGTGAACCATAGACTCGCCCCCGTCGACGAACAGACGAGCCCGAGGCGCAGCACAACTCCGGCGAGGAATCCACGCCACCACCATGCGCCCCTTGCCTTCTCGCGAGCACGACGAGCATCAGCGACACCACGCGAACCTGGTGAGCCATTCCCCTTCCTCCCTTGCTTCCTGTAATCACCGCGATGCCGTAGCCAGAGCCAGCGCCGCCACCTGCTACCGCCAGCGCCGCCACTCGATGGCAGGCACGCTGTGCACCGTCCGATCTTGATCGCGTGGGCACGATAGAATTTAACCAAAGGGGTACGCTTGCTTCTGAGCCATGTGATCCCACTTAAATCCAACGGCTGTCAGCAATCGATCCGCGCGAAGCGGTACAGACGAATAGGAATAAGACACGTGGCCCTGGATGTTTTAATAAAAATAGATTTGATCTATTTGTTGTTCAATTTTGTAAAAATCATAACTTTCAAACCACACGTCCAAATTTTACAAACTTTATATCAATGGAATCAGCAAGACAAGTACTTTCTGACCATGCACTATGTTTAGTAAAATGTTTCTGTTAAATTGATTGTTTTTGCAGAAACTTATATAGGCATATTTGGAATATAAAAATTGTCCTAAAATGATTTTTGAGATAAAATCTTTGGCAAATGGTTTGTTTTGAACCTACTGACCATAGAAATCAATTGGTGGTTTCAAAAATATATTTGGTGAAGCAAAAGAATGAATCTTTGATTTAAAAACATTTCTAGCCAAATAAAAATGTTGATTATGGTTTAAAAATGATTTTGGAGGAAAACCTTTGAGAAATGTTTTGATTTAAACTCTTTGACCCCAAGCACCAAGTTTTATGATTTAAAAATGTATTTGGTGAACCATATAAAAATTGTTGCTTTGCTAAAGGCATTTTCAACCACATGAAATAATGATTTGGTTTAAAAATGGTTTATAGGAAGAATCTTTTGCAAATAGTTTTGCCACTTTATAAAATGACCAATAAAGTGTTTTAGAATGTTTATAACCAATTATAAACCACTTTTTGTAAATAAAACAAAGTTTGGCATGCTTGCATGCATTGTTTTGTTTCTGTTATTTTATGTGATATTTTGCTTGAATGGTAGATTGAAATATTGCTTGCTTGATTGAATTGTAGTAATTTGAAGAGTGTGAACATTGCAAAGATAAAGAACTTATACTCTCTACCAAAAAGGCAAGTGATGCTTCATACTTTTGTCCCATTATTTTTACTATGCATTAGTGATTTTTCTAGGTAAGACTTGCATGGAATTTTTGCTAAGTGTAAACTATGCCATGGGAAATCCTAGTAGATGAAACCTTAGTAGAAATTTCCAAAGTTAAGATTCCTACTACTATCATGCTTAGCTTAGCTAGTAGAAAACAAGGGTGGAATATATATTCATACTATGGAATATTGCTAAGTCAAGGACTTGTGTTTTGTTTAATAAAACAACTAAGTGAATGAATCACCTGGGTGGAATGGAAGGAATGTTTTGTGTTGAGTGGTTCACAAGGCCCATTTCTATGGTTTAACTTGTGTATCTCACTTGTGGATGGCCACCCAGGAACAAAGAGATTTGAGATGTCAAATGTTGAGAAGCTTCAAGTGCAGCCACTTGGCATTATGGGCTCTACCTGGATCATATAGGTTGCAATAACTTAGCCAAATGGACAGTTGGTGGTAGGGGAATGATAGGTTGGAATGCGTCCATTCTGGTCTAAGGGAAGGCTTCTGAAAGATCTTGTCTTGGTGAAACCAAGTCTTGTGGGGAAAGTGCACCACCTCTGCAGAGTGTAAAATCTAAGTACTTAGCCATGTCCCTGGTAAAGGACAATTTGAGCATCAAGACATGGAAGCTATCAAGAATCTCCTCATCCCAATTTCTAAGTTAAAAACTTGGGATTGAACAAGGGTTGAAGGATCACCAATATCATTTGGGAGATGCCTTGGGTGATTTTGTCAAGCAAAAACTTAGTGTTTTCAAATGATAAGGAAAATCTATTTTGAGCAAAGCAAGCATAAGCTCCACTTAGCCAAATGCATGTAGATGATAGACTCCACTATACTACTATAGTTTCACTTGCCAATACAATTCAAATTTTTTGACCCTGGTGGCTGTAACTTATTATGTTGTAGGTTTGTTTGATGTTAGTGAAGTTTATTGATTAGGATTACAAGTCTACAACCAACATGACTGCCTGTGGCACTTTGAAGATGAAGGACCCCATGCTATTGTTATATTCTGCTGCATTGTAATGAGATAGCCAAATGAGCTATGTAAGATGTAATAAATTATTTTATTCCTGGTTATAAAGTTGTATTATGACCTTTGTTTCTTGATATTACATCTTAACTGTGGATGCTAGCTATTGATCCAGGGACTAGCATTGTAAACACAGGGATATCTACCTTATTAAAGGTTGGGAACCTTACATAAGAGCCTCCACTCACATAAACATGCCTCCACTCAAAAATCCACTCACATGCATTAAATTTCCACCAAATTTAATGCAAGCTCTGATTTAAATAAAAATATTTATTTATTTATTCAGAATTTTGTTAACTACTCTAATTAACAAACATTCACATAAAATCCCTTATAATATTTCAATTTCACACACAAAACCAGTTTTAGCAATTTCAATCGAAACAGTTCCGCTGTCTAGTGAAATAAATCCTGTGATTTGTATTTCTTTCTCTGGAATATTATTTGCTCCAAATTGTGTCGGTATACCTTAAGTGTGTCACCCTACGATTCGTGAATAATGTAGACATGATCGAGACCCCTCTCCGATCAATAATCAACAGCGGGACCTGGAGATCCGTATTGACTTCCACATATTCAACGATGACTTCTGTGATCGTGTGAACCTTATACGCATGTAACTCAATCCCTTTGTCTCGCAATATATTACATGTCTGAGATTCGATCATCGGTATCTCCATACCTAGTTTGATCTCTTTACCGACATGTACTCTTTTCTTGTTCCCGTGATATAACATTCTAGTGATCAAATCACTTGCTTGCAAGCTAACTAATGTGATATCATCGAGAGGGCCTAGAGTATATCTCTCTGTCATTGGGATGGAAAAAATCCACTCTTGATCCATGAGCCTCAACATAACACCTTCGTAGAACTGAAACCATCTTTATAGTCACCCTGTTACGGTGTGATGTTTGATGTTATCAAGATACTCTTTCGGTGTTAGTGATTGACATGATCTCATGGTCTAAGGATTAATATTACTCCGTATTATGTTATAGCAATATAAACACAATGACCTTGATCGTAATGCTATACTTCGGATGAATGTTTATCACATCATTCCAACAATGTTGTGACCTTGTTATTAACAACATCCAATGTCCATGATCAGGAAACCTTTGATCATCTTGTTAATCAACGAGCTAATTTATAAGAGAGGCATAACTAGGAACTTTATTTTTGCTCATTAAACACACATGTATTTATATTTTCGTATTAATACAATTATAGCATCCAAAATAAACATTTATCATAAATAAGGAATACGATAATAACCTTTTTATTATTGCCTCTCGGGCATATTCCGTTCACTATGAACCTCAATTTGCATAATCATTTCGTCCTTACTAGCGCAAGAAGAATCTGATCCAAAAATTCAGGAACCCAAATCTTTCTGTTGATATCAAGAAACTCTATTGTTTGAAGGCAATAGTGTTTCTCCGAACATCAGTTCATAAATCTGAGGGGGAAACAATGCTATTTTCATAGTGGTTGTTAACTTATACAAAGTCGTTCTTTTCTTCTGGCGAGAGAAAGAATCATCTTCACGTAGTTTCGATCTTTCATCCTATCGATGTCGCATCGTTCATCTTGAAGTAAGAAGATTTCTTCCTTTGAATCTCTTAAAGTTTTTGTTTCAAGAAGCAAACACAAGACTGGCAACAAGTCTAGCATGTTTTTCAAGGTGTATTGGGCGCACCATTTCGTTGTTAACCATCTTGGGAACATGAGGATCACTTTCATTATGAGCACCCGCCTCTCTTCATGCATTTTCTTTTTCCTAGGAATCTCGGGGCGAGATTGTTGTTTAGTGGGGGAGAGTTGTAGCATCCCAATTGTCTAATAATTGTAATGATACTTATCTATTCTATATACTGCTACTTCCTACATGTCACTTATTTCATCATCATTATATCATGCTCATGTCACCATGCCACCTTGCATTTGAGCATCATATAAAACCCCTTCTTATTTGGTTCTTATCCCATATGAATTTATATTGTATTACTTGTATTTTCCTCTTGATATATTATAGTTGGATTTTGATATATTTCTTGATGCCCAAGTTGATTTGGGGGCATATCTTTTACAATCCCACCACCTTTCTTTTCACCACCTTATAATTCGACCATCCAACTATATGTGAGCCTTTGCCTTTATATGGATATTTACATCTAGCTCATGTGTGTTGGGATGGATCCACTTCTAATTCTACATGCTCCCATATATGTTCTCTTATTGTTTTCACAATAATAAGTATGTGGAGCCTCATGGCCAGCTTTGCATGCCATGTGGGTAGAATCCCTTCTCAAGTTTCCACATGCCTTGGAATGGAATAAGTGATCATGTAAGGATGTAATAGTGTCTATGTGTTTCCTAGCGGATCATACACACAAGCTTTTCCATTTTGTATTCTTGCATGCTCATATATTTGGTCCATATGGAAATTTAGCTTCATTTCTTCTTCCTTGGCTTTGATCTCAGACTTGAATGCATGTATGGATTCTAAGACCACATGGAGTTATAGTGGTTTTCACAACTATAATTGTGGCATTTATGACTCGTGCATGCCCATGCAAACTTGCACCATTTTTCCTCTCCATGTCCTTCCTTTTGAATTGTGAGAAGCTTGTTGAATTCGAATTCAAATAAGTGCTACAATCCAAACAAAGTATAAATAGATCTTCTCCTATTTACACCACATATATATATGCATGTCGCCAATGGTATTTCCTTTTGTTATTGCAGTGACCCAGCATACCACTGCATGATGTAGTACACTATAGTCATTTACATAACACCAATGAAACACCGTTCACTAGTATTACATCCCTCAGAGTGGTACAACAGAAACACAGCAGGTCCAAGACATGACTATAGGTTACAACTCAATTCTTTACACAAGATCCAGAGAACACTCTAGGTTAAAGAGATAAAAAGAAACTTCTTACAAAGAATAATCAGAAATAAATAACTCCAAAACTATCCTACTATTAAGTCTAGTATCTTAACTAATGATCTGGCATTGCTACTATTGCAATACACTATAGAAATAGGTTCTATGGCTAGAGATTGTATTCCTATCTAATCAGTAACTTCGTCTTCACTTGAGTTGATGTATAACAACCATTCCACTATTAATAATCTCCAACCCAACAAATGGTTACATCTAATTCCATTCATACCCTTCCTAAATCATCCATCACTAATACTACTCTAGTAGAGGTTTATATCAAGTTCTACTCTCCTCTAGTGATTAGTATTTCCCAAGAGGAAAATACTACTTTTATAATCCAATGTACTCTAGCATCATGTTAATTATACTATCTTGTCTTCTACTTAATTCTAGTAACAAATACTCCAATCTCACATTATATTACTATGACCTGTAATGGCTAATCTAGGACAATATATCTATGCTAGGGTTTAATCCTGTTCTATCCACCAGTGTCACTTATACATGATATAAGCATTCAAGCTTGGTGAGTAAGCATGATCAATATAATCCTTTGATCATATATGGCTTAGGTTTCCAGTTGGCTAATCAAGGCTTTCATCCATACAACATTACCGTTGTATTGAAATTTTCTTCTTAGTATCTCTATCGGATTAAGGGATGTTATTCATGGACTATTCTTACTTAATCCAATAGTATTACTCCGGGGTATCTATCTTCAGGATTCATCCTTGTAATCTTATTTGTAAACATATAATTATATCTTCTACATAACTCTTCTATCTGTTAAGGAGTGAATTAACTCTATTAAGAATTACATTGATCTTATTCTTTTCCAACTCTCCCATCCTATAGAATATCTAATACTAGCATTACCACTTACCTCTTCTTACTTCTTTCTCTTAAGGACTGAAGTGAATGCTATGTTAAGAGCAAGATTTGCTAGATCAAGAATTGATAAGCTAATAATTGGTGAATCAATAGTTGATTACTCAACATTGATGAACAACAACTATAAAGATAGGGTTCATTAGAGATGATAAAGATTGATATGGATAGAAAGATATATGGTGGATGATCTTGACTTGGTTTCTTTCCTACTCAATATCACTAAAGAGTTAAGATTGTATTACCATGATGTTCATGGTATAAATAGATGAGATTAAGATTTAGTTGTTACATTCTTATTACTTAAGTTATATTTATATCTTGGTATTCATGGGTTGTGTAATGAATACTACATATGATCACTTAAGGATCAAATATGAACCATTAAGTAATATAGTAGGGTTAACTTTTATCATATTTGATCTACCCTTAGATCAAATCTCCCTTACCCAAAATAAGGTTTTAGCAAAGGTCATATTGAAACTGATCGTAGTTAAATTGATGCTCTACTTCAATTTCATCAAGTTAAGAGAAGCTTCAATCAATTTGACAAGTTTTTTATTTAAAAGCACGGAAATTATTCGGATTTTCTATGCATGGATGCAATGCACACATCTGTGTTCAGCTTATTTCTAAGCTCTAATGTTGGGATGTTATAGACTCCCCCCCTTAAAATTAACTTCGTCCTCGAAGTTCATATACTCTCACGTTTCGGAGTAAGGAATTGTCTTTCAATGATTACGATATGTCTCAACTCCATGATAACTTTAATGGAAATAATTGTAGATTCTATATCCAGATCCTTTCCTTGAATTCCTACCATACTTGGCAATTTTAATCCTGTTGTCTCCAATACTCCAAAATTCCTTTTACTTTACTCCCTTAGGAATATTTCCTTATTATGAACTCCTTAAGTAATGGTCTTTTCTTTAGTTCATTTTCTTAATTAGGTATCCTAATTCAACTTCTTTACTTGATCATCGAACTTCCCTACTATTTTATGTAAGGTCTAGGAAGTCTCACTAAAACAGGTTTTAAACTTTATTAGTCCATAGTGTGGTCAAAAGACTAATCTTTGATTTGTCACTCTATGAGTTGTACTAGTAATCCTCCTGAACCCATTGGAATTTCTTATTTCTCTACACATGCCCAATTGGATGTGCTTTATTACCTCTTAAGGACCACTTAAGAGTTGTTTCTTCTAGAATTAGTCTGTTAGGATTAATCTTTTATCACCCGAAGTACTTCTTTAACTTCCATTGATTAACTACCTCAAGGTTTGAGTACTACTACCTTGAAATAAACTCCGATCTTTCATCCAGACATACTTCAGAGATTACCTTTCTGATGATTATCTTTTAACCTTATGAAAATAAGGCTTGTTGTTGTTATAGGTTAGTCCTTCTTATCCAACCTTTATATGGAAAGTTAGATAACAATACTTCCACAAATTGTTTCCTCTCCCCCTTAGGGTTTACTAATGGTCTCTAAATTGTTTATATAGTAACCATTGGCTTAATAACTGGAATATAGGACTTTGTCTAGCGTATACTTTACCTAGTTAGGGTTTTATGAAAGATTGTATGGTGTATCCACACTTGTGTGGATCTCCGAAGTGAATCTTTCAGCATTATTAGTCTTACTTATTATTTGGACATTTTTTCTTTGATAGTTCAAGATTCGCGAAGAGTCTCGAAAGACGATCACTTAAATTTTATACTCCTTTGTGTCGTACTTATCTTAGGCCAAATTTTATGCTCTTTATGCAACCTGTAAGATGATCTGGTTAACTAAGTCAACCATCACCGGCTGTGGACAAGATACCAACTGTGGATTAAATACTAGCTATGGATCAAATACCAGCTGCGGATAAGTACCAACTGCGGACCATCCTAGGGTGTATGTATTACCCTATGGTTTCCGACATACCTCTGGCATTCTCTCTGAATTTTCAGATCTTGAACACCATTTTGGTTTCAAAGCTACTTCTTTGTATTTATTCATGATACTTCCATGAACTTGTATAATTACTCCATTGACTTCTTAGCAAAATTACCTATTTTGATTGAACCTTAAGTTCATCACTTCTTGTTGCCCATGTATTCCCTACATTAATCTTACTTCTTATTGCTGACTAATAATGATCTAAACTTGATCCATCCTTCCAATTGGATTGACATTCCTCATACTTGTCTTTACCCTTCATGTAGGTCATCATCTTGGTCTTTGGAACTCGTCACTTCCTTGCACGAATTCCCATTCGTATCTAGGTCTATAACATCAAGTAATAACTGGATGTTGCAACATGCATTTGCACACCAAGTCAAACTTCATGTACAGATCTAGTCAATCAAGGAGATCCAAGAAAAACAAATAAATCCAAATGTGGTACATATAACACACAATATTCTAAGCCTAGAATATAGTAGTTGAGTATAATATCTCTAGAATTCAGGCTTAGTTGTGTAGTATATGACACCTCCTCATATAGGTTTATATCGTGATACTTAGCACATAAGGTCAAACTATACTTTGTCTCGACATTTACCCAGATTGCTCCATTGCAACAGGATAATTCTAAACAAAGTGGTCTCAATTTGGTTTTGACTAACCTTTAGTCTCACTCTTAGAATGGCTGATATAACCAACCTGTCATATTTAGTGACTAACCTCACATGATCACTCCAAACACCTAATAAATTTCTATTGAACCCCTAAAATTGAAGGTTAACACTATTTTATGACACCTTTGACTTCTATCATAGTTCTACCATGTTATTTTTTTACTTCTACCTCAAGATAATGTACTAATTACCCATCATATTTATACTCTCATCATGGTTTCAGAGCTAATCTCACCATGATTTTCTTATGTTTTACCTGTACATCATGATTTAAGAGTTAATCTAGCCATGATGACTTTGTTTCACATAGCACTACCATTGATTATTAACATGATTCCACTTCATCACATAGAATTCTCAAGTGAATCCCACATGATTACTACTCATTACATCAACATTTATCCTAGTGATATTCATCATGTTGTCTTTGGTTATCAACTAACCATAAGATTCTATTGTCTTACATGAATTCTAGGGTTAGACTACGCCATTGAGACTACTTCAATTGATGTCTTACACTTTCCTATAGTATCTTGGTGGTTTATGTATCCCTCGGAAGATACTAAAGAGCACTATACTTAAGAAAAGATAAAATATTTACTCCTAAGAAAGAATGACTTAAGCATCTGACTTAGGTGTGACAAAGTTATCGTCAAGTGGATACTCATCACAAGTCATAAGAATATTTGGTTTAGATGAGATGACTCCTATAGTCACTATCCAACCTATAGATCTTCCTAAAAGGGTTTTAATCCTAAGGTCAAATCATATGCTCTGATACCAACTGCAGTGACCCAGCATACCACTGCATGATGTAGTACACTATAGTCGTTGACATAACACCAATGAAACACCGTTCACTAGTATTACATCCCTCAAAGTGGTACAACAGAAACACAGCAGATCCAAGACATGACTATAGGTTACAACTCAATTCTTTACACAAGATCCAGAGAACACTCTAGGTTAAAGAGAGAGAAAGAAACTTCTTAAAAAGAATAATCAGAAATAAATAACTCCAAAACTATCCTACTATTAAGTCTAGTATCTTAACTAATGATCTGGCATTGTTGTTATTGCAATACACTATAGAAATAGATTCTATGGCTAGAGATTGTATTCCTATCTAATCAGTAACATCGTCTTCACTTGAGTTGATGTATATGTTGACTTTATTGAAGAACTTTAGCTTCTGATGCTGGTTCTGGAGCATAGCTTGATGTAGACGTTGTCTGTACTGGCTTTAGAACCTAGCTAGGGTTAAGAAGATACTTTAAGTACAAGCGTACTCAGCAAGTTCACTAAAAAAGGAGTGTTTGGTGCACTATCTCTACAGCCACAAACCATAGGTCGTAGGCAATGCAGGTTTTCGTAAACATTTATTAAAAGGTTTCTTTTATTCTGAAAAACTATGTCACATCCCAAGTTTTTAGAAATTGGAACAAGAAAAAAAAATTCATTTGCATTGCATTGGCATAGCATTTTGCATTCATGAAAGTTTTGGATTGCAAAACACTAGTTTAAATCCCTAAATATGAAATAACAAAATGCTTCTACAAAAGTAAAATACATGTACTTTTGAAATCACTATTTTGAAATAGTCAAACTATTGACAAATAGGATCCTAAGATGATCCCCTAGTTTTTAGAAAATTTTAGAAACAAAATTGAGCTCATTTGGAGCTATTATGGAAAAGTTATGGAATAAATAAAAACACATAAATATATAAATAAAATAAAATATACAAGGATTTATAAATCCACTAATTGCAACTAGTGAAAATATTACAAACTTGATCCTAACTTGGTCCTCGGATTTTTAGAAAAATTTAAAGACTAAAATCACTCCATTTGGAGTTTATATGAAAAAGTTATAAAAGAAATAGTGAAAACCATAAAAGAAAAAGAATAAAACAACAAACAAAAGAAATAACTAAACTAAAACTACCCGGCTAACCTACCAGCGGCTAGGCCCAGCCCAGCAAGCCTCGCGCCTACCTGCCGCCTACCACGCGCGCGCGCGGCAGCGAAACCAGCTCCAGCCCACCAGCCCACTCGGTAGCGCCAGCGCCAGGCCCACTCTCCCATCTGCCCTTCCACCGCTGACAGCGGGACCCACATGTCATCCCCCTCCCCCGACGAGTTCGTCCTCAACACGAACGGCTACCGCGATTTCCTTCGAATCTGGCCGATTCTTCCGTCCCCGCCTTCGAATCCCATCGCCCCTTTAAATTAATTCCCTTCCACATCTTGCTCCATTTTTGTTTTCGCTTCTAACAAACCCTAGCCGCCGAATCGGAAGGTTCCGATCTGCACCACCGTCGCCACCATTGCCAAGCTTCAGAGGTCCACACTACCGCCAATTCCATCGCTCCCTCTCTCTGTACGCCCTCTAGATCATTCCCTCTCACTTAGCCGCGTCGGCTCACCTCCTTTTCACCTTCCGCAGATCACCGGAGCACGCATAATCTCTCGCCGGAGCACGAACGTACACCGACGAGGCCAGCCGCCCCTTGTCGTCGCCTAGGGAAGAGAAGATCAACACTACTGCCACTATCGTGACCTACGTCATCCTCCGCTTCTCGTAGACCACCTACCCTTCGCCTGCTACCACTGGAACTGCCGCCACCGTCACCGACCGAGCCGCCCGCCGTCGTCACCTCGTCGTCGGCCAGGTGAGCAGAAGCGATGCTTCCACGCCGTTAGATGATGGATGAACGCGCCAGATTAGATCCCATACCGAACCGGTACGGTGAATCACGTCATGCCACATGTCCTGCTGCGTCAGCAGTCAACTGCACAGTCAGCGCAGTCAAATCTATTAATAAGATTTTTTTTCTATTTAAAATATACAGAAAATTGTGCAAACTTGTAAAATTCGTAGAAATTAATCTACTAGGCCAAAAATTACAAATAAAATATGTGTAGGTTCAGTGACTCACGTAGAATCTTGCTGAATATTTGTTTTACACTTTTACAACAAGGTTTTGTCCTGAATAATTAAATGAGTTAATGCCCTTTTTAGAGTAATTAATTCATAGAATAAGTTCTGTAACTCCAAAAATTGCAAATAATATGTCCCTGGAATCAGTAGAACAAGGGGAATCTCAAAGTGAATTAAAAGGTTAGGCTTACAGTAATAATTTTTGCAGAATCTATTTAAAGGCTTACTGCAGTATTTTAATTACTCAGGGAGTATGACTCCTTTTTGAGATATTCCAATTGGTACTGTTCCTATTTAGAGTTGCCTACACAGTAGAATTTTTCCCAAGATTTTACAAATAGTATGTTAGCAGTGCTGAATTATTTAGTTTCTAGCTCTATTATTGAGCATTATAAATTGCATACTTGTTTTCCTTGCGCTAAAAATAATTTCCATGCATGCATACAGTAGCTTTACTGAATAATATTATGTGATGCTGCTGTAGCATCAATCCACTATCATGCATGCATCTTGCATCATCTTTGTTTGCATATGATTGTGGATGATTGTTTATGATTGCAATTGTATCGTGTAGATTGTGACGAGTGCAACGCTTGCTCGTGTGTGGATTGTTCTTCCGACCGCTACAACCAAGGCAAGTAGATGCTACTTTGTTCATGATGTTATCCTACTATTTTCAATGCATGTGTATTTTGTAGACGCATGTGTAGGATAATACTATCGCTATGCTATGTCCCATTATGTGGTAGGGCTCTCCTTGTAGATGAACCACCATTGGTAGAGGTGCTTAGCCGTGCTATGATGAACGAGTGCTGGGTTACATCACTGAAAGTTGTTTCTAAATGTGTTGGTTTACGAAAACTGAAACAACTTAATCAATGAATCTCCTGGGTGTGTTGGGATTGATAATTTTTGTTGGTATCATTGCGGAAAGGCACCCAGGTATCAAGAGAAAATGGTTGGCTTCTTTATTTTGTATCTTACGTGTACAACCATGTGCCAATAATGAAATGGGCGGTTGGTTGGACTCAGTAGGTTGTGGTAACTCGAACCCGCGTATCCAGAGATGTAGAATTTTGGTAGGTTGGACCGGTGCGCGTTGGGATTGGGGAGATACTTCCCGAACGGTCTCTTCTTGGACTTATCCCTATCATCACCCAAAATGAGAGTGATGGTACGAGCTGGGCTGGCCAAGTCACAAGGGTAATGTGTACTAACCCCTGCAGGGTGTATAATCTAATCGATTAGCCGTGTCCCCGGTTATGGACATCTGAGTTGCTTGATATTAATTCCATGACATGTTTCTCGCTCATTCTAATTTCATAATTGCTTTAATGTTGTTGGGTTAACTTAATTGGGATCTTTTCAAAGAAAATCAAAAACTGTTTATGAAAGTAGGATAAAAGTATTTGCAAATGCAAGCTAGCCACAGCTCCACTTGCCAGATATGCATGTAGATGTTAGCACTATTGTCTCCTTTAATAGCTCTACTTGCCATACATTCGAAGTATTGACCCTTCGGGGCTGCTACGTTTTATGTTGCAGGTTATGATTCCAATTATGAGTGATCGACTAGGTTGCGATACTCCACTCAACAGTTGTTCGCCTGTGGCACAATTGAAGATGGAGTCTATCAATTGTTTATGCTTCCGTATGCTACTTGATATTGAGCTAGCCTGTGTGCTAAGATTTATTGTAATAATTATGAATTCTGGATCAATTCGTTATTTATGATGCACTGTTAAATTCTTTGGTATTCATCTGTACTGTGTGTGCCAGTGAACCGATCCAAGGATTGGCACTATACACATGAACTCAGCCTTATCAGGCGAGGGTGTTACAGGATGGTATCAGAGCACGTGTGTCGACTGTAGGGTCGTGACCTAGGTTTGGAATAGGAAAGCTATATGAAAATATAAACCCTATTTGATTCTATCTATTCTCTTCTTACACTTCTTTCTAGTATCTCTTATCATTTCAATTCTCATACTCTTCTCTTTTATGATATAGAAGGAAGGCTCTCCCTAGCAATGAACTCATAATTTTGTACTTATTAGATTCTTGTAATTATTCATCTATCTTTTCTAATCTCATCTTGTTCAAACTTGTAGATGAACACTTGTGCAAGAAAGTGCTAGATTTAAAATAGTTAGATGATGACCACCATATAGTTTCATATGATCTCATTTAGATATAGCAATCGATTGTTGTAAGAACTTGTTTGATAGTTGATTTATTATGTTTAGGGTGTGCTATTTGATACCTTAAAGTTCTAGAATATTTTTGAGAGATTTTATAAAATGTTAATAAAGGTTTTGATTAGAAATCCGTGATAGTTTTGCTGCAGTTTTCTGCTGGACCAGCTGTACTGTACGATTTTTCATATTTATTTGGTAACTGGGGAAAATATGAAAAAAATAGGTATGGTTCGAAACTCTCTGTATTGTATATAAAAAAATTGGCTAAAAAATTCCTGATGAGTTTAAGGTGCCCAGAAAAATTCGTGAACTCTGCTGTAGTTTCAGGACAGAATCTGTCCATTGCTTTTATGATTGTAGGTTCACCCCCAAACGAATATTAGTCAATGGAAACCTATTTTGTGGATGTAATGCCACTAAAACAAAACTTCTGGAACATAAACAAAACTATTTTGGATTGAGTGTTGTTTGTGTTGATTGTGTGCTTGTGTGCTAAATAGTGTTTCATATAGTTATGGGTAATATTACTTCTCTAGTCTTTCTATCTATAACTTACCTATGCTATCCCAACAGATGCCGCCTCGCCGCCAACCCACTGAGATGGAGCAGCTGATGGCAGCCCAGGCGCAGCTAGCGCAGGTGATGACTTAATTCATGGCTACGCAGAACAACAACAACAACAACAACAATGGGAACAACCAGCCCCAGGAGGATGCTCTCACCAGGTTTCTGAAACTGAGGCCAGCTAAGTTCTCCACTACACTTGAACCTATGATTGCTCTTGACTGGTTGCGCTCGGTCAACAAAGATTTAGTGACTGTTGGATGCACTGATGCTGAGAAGGTGAGATTTGTTGCTCACCTACTGGAGGGACCAGCTGCTTCTTGGTGGGATACTTTCCAGATCACCCACCCACTGGACATTGTGACTTGGGCAATGTTTGAGGAAGGTTTTAGGACCAACCACGTATCTTCAGGAGTTCTGAGCCTGAAGAGGAAGGAATTTCGCAACCTGCGCCAAACCAACCGCACTGTGGCTGAGTATATCGAGGAGTTCAACAACCTGTCTCGTTATGCACCTGAGGATGTTGACACTGATGCCAAAAGGAGAGAGAGGTTCCTGGATGGCCTCAGTGATTAGCTCTCGGTACAACTGTTAGTGGTCTATTGCCCCACTTTCCAAGAACTGATGGACAAGGCCAGAATTCTGGAGGGAAAACACAAGCAAGTGGAAAGACGCAAGAGGAAGAACAATGATCACAACTCGGGATCACACCATAAGCGTACCTACCATGATGGTAATGGGAATTCAGGACATCATAAGCATGGAGGCAATGGACACAATTCTGGAGGCAACAGTGGACATAACCACCACCATCAGAGGAAGGATATTAGCCAAGTGATATGCTTCAAGTGCAACCAGAAGGGACACTATGCTGATAACTACCCGGAGAAGAAGAGTGAAGCTGGAGCCAAGCCGGATTCACCTCCAAAGGCAACTGTGAACCATGTGAGCATGGGGAAAGCACTCAATAAGCCATGCCGTGTGACTAGTAAGTTCTCGCTAATTTATCCATCACGCTCGTAATGTTTTCAATACTGGTGCATCATGTTCATTCATATTGAGGCATTCATGGATAAGAGTAGTTACATATGGAGTTACTTAGAGGATCTGTTGAAGAGAACCCACTGGAAAGGATTGATAGCTAGCACAAGATTCCACACATAAGTATTGGATGTTGGAGATGCCAAGCTCAGTTTTATTAAGGGGGTTAGCCCCGACAACGACACCCATAACCTTGCTAGCCATTCCGAATCTCGGGACAAGATTCATCTTAAGGGGGTTAGTCCATCACATCCCAAGTTTTTAGAAATTGGAACTAGAAATTTTTTTTTGCATTTGCATTGCATTGGCATAGCATTTTGCATTCATGAAAGTTTTGGATTGCAAAACACTAGTTTAAATCCCTAAAATTGAAATAACAAAATGCTTCTACAAAAGTAAAATACATGTACTTTTGAAATCACTATTTTGAAATAGTCAAACTATTGACAAATAGGATCCTAAGATGATCCCCTAGTTTTTAGAAAATTTTAGAAACAAAATTGAGCTCATTTGGAGCTATTATGAAAACGTTATGGAATAAATACAAACACATAAAGATATAAATAAAATAAAATATACAAGGATTTATAAATCCACTAATTGCAACTAGTGAAAATATTACAAACTTGATCCTAACTCGGTCCTCGGATTTTTAGAAAAATTTAAAGACTAAAATCACTCCATTTGGAGTTTATATGAAAAAGTTATAAAAGAAATACTGAAAACCATAAAAGAAAAAGAATAAAACAACAAACAAAAAAATAACTAAACTAAAACTACCCGGATAACCTACCCGCGGCTAGGCCCAGCCCAGCAAGCCTCGCGCCTACCTGCCGCCTAACACGCGCGCGCGGCAGCGAAACCAACTCCAGCCCACCAGCCCACTCGGTAGCGCCAACGCCAGGCCCACTCTCCCCTCTGCCCTTCCACTGCTGACAGCGGGACCCACATGTCATCCCCCTCTCCTGACGAGTTCGTCCTCAACACGAACGGCTACCGCGATTTCCGTCGAATCTGGCTGATTCTTCCGTCCCCGCCTTCGAATCCCATCGCCCCTTTAAATTAACTCCCTTCCACATCTTGCTCCGTTTTTGTTTTCGCTTCTAACAAACCCTAGCCACCGAATCGGAAGGTTCCGATCTGCACCACCGTCGCCACCATTGCCAAGCTTCAGAGGTCCACACTAGCGCCAATTCCATCGCTCCCTCTCTCTATACGCCCTCTAGATCATTCCCTCTCACTTAGCCGCGTCGGCTCACCTCCTTTTCCCCTTCCACAGATCACCGGAGCACGCATAATCTCTCGCCGGAGCACGAACGTACACCGACGAGGCCAGCCGCCCCTTGTCGTCGCCTAGGGAAGAGAAGATCAACACCACTGCCACCATCGTGACCTACGTCATCCTCCGCTTCTCGTAGACCACCTACCCTTCGCCTGCTACCACTGGAACTACCGCCACCATCACCGACCGAGCCGCCCGCCGTCGCCACCTCGCCGTCAGCCAGGTGAGCAGAAGCGATGCTTCCACGCTGTTAGATGATGGATGAACGTGCCAGATTAGAGCCCATACCGAACCAGTACGGGTGAATCACGTCATGCCACATGTCCTGCTGCGTCAGTAGTCAACTGCGCAGTCAGCGCAGTCAAATCTATTAATAAGATTTTTTTTCTATTTAAAATATACAGAAAACTGTGCAAACTTGTAAAATTCGTAGAAATTAATCTACTAGGCCAAAAATTACAAATAAAATATGGGTAGGTTCAGTGACTCACTTAGAATCTTGCTGTATATTTGTTTTACACTTTTACAGCAAGGTTTTGTCCTGAATAATTAAATGAATTAATGCCCTTTTTAGAGTAATTAATTCATAGAATAAGTTCTGTAACTCCAAAAATTGCAAATAATATGTCCCTGAAATCGAACAAGGGGAATATCAAAGTGAATTAAAAGGTTAGGCTTACAATAATAATTTTTGGAGAATCTATTTAAAGGCTTACTGTAGTATTTTAATTACTCAGGGAGTTATATGACTCCTTTTTGAGAAATTCCAATTGGTACTCTTACTATTTAGAGTTGCCTACACAGTAGAATTTTTTCCAAGATTTTACAAACAGTATGTTAGCAATGGTGAATTATTTAGTTTCTAGCTCTATTATTGAGCATTATAAATTACATACTTGTTTTCCTTGCGCTAAAAATAATTTCCATGCATGCATACAATAGCTTTACTGAATAATATTATGTGATGCTGCTGTAGCATCAATCCACTATCATGCATGCATCTTGCATCATCTTTGTTTGCATATGATTGTAGATGGTTGTTTATGATTGCAATTGTATCGTGTAGATTGTGACGAGTGCAACGCTTGCTCGTTGTTCTTCCGACCGCTACAACCAAGGCAAGTAGATGCTACTTTGTTCATGATGTTATCCTACTATTTTCAATGCATTTTCATGTATTTTGTAGACGCATGCGTAGGATAATACTATCACTATGCTATGTCCCATTATGTGGTAGGGCTCTCCTTATAGATGAACCACCGTTGGTAGATGTGCTTAGCCGTGCTATGATGAATGAGGGCTGGGTTACATAACTGAAAGTTGTTTCTAAATGTGTTAGTTTGCGAAAACTAAAATGACTTAATCAATGAATCTCCTGGGTGTGTTGGGATTGATAATTTTTGGTGGTATCATTGCGGAAAGGCACCCAAGTATCAAGAGAAAATGATTGGCTTCTTTATTTTGTAGCTTACGTGTACAACCATGTGCCAATAATGAAATGGACGGTTGGTTGGACTCAGTAGGTTGTGGTAACTCGAACCCGCGTATCCAGAGATGTAGTATTTTCGTAGGTTGGACCGGTGCGCGTCGGTATTGGGGAGCTACTTCCCGAACGGTCTCTTCTTGGACTTCTCCCTATCATCATCCAAAATGAGAGTGATGGTATGAGCTGGGCTGGCCAAGTCACATGGGTAAAGTGTACTAACCCCTGTAGGGTGTATAATCTAATCGATTAGCTGTGTCCCCGGTTATGGACATCTGAGTTGCTTGATATTGATTCCATGACATGTTTCTCGCTCATTCTAATTTCATAATTGCTTTAATGTTGTTGGGTTAACTTAATTGGGATCTTTTCAAAGAAAATCAAAAACTGTTTATGAAAGTAGGACAAAGGTATTTGCAAATGCAAGCTAGCCACAGCTCCAGTTGCCAGATATGCATGTAGATGTTAGCACTATTGTCTCCTTTAATAGCTCTACTTGCCATATATTCCAAGTATTGACCCTTCGGGGCTGCTACGTTTTATGTTGCAGGTTTTGATTCCAATTATGAGTGATCGACTAGGTTGTGATCCTCCACTCAACAGTTGTTCGTCTGTGGCACAATTGAAGATGGAGTCTATCAATTGTTTATGCTTCCGTATGCTACTTGATATTGAGCTAGCCTATGTGCTAAGCTTTATTGTAATAATTACAAATTCTGGATCAATTCGTTATTTATGATGCACTGTTAAATTCTTTGGTATTCATCTGTACTGTGTGTGCCAGTGAACCGATCTAGGGATTGGCACTATACACATGAACTCAGCCTTATCAGGCGAGGGTGTTACAAACTATGTCCGTCAGCCTTCACGGGTTTACCAGAACTTCCATGGAGTTCCTTTCCCGCCGCATTCGCAGCTCCTTCCCGGAATAGGGAGTAACAAGTTACAGTTCTTACACTCTTCAGAGGTGCGTCACTTTACCGATGAGAGATCTTAAGCTTTGTTGCACGTCCGAGAGTATGTTCCCGTTCAAACTTCCATGGTTTGAGGCCCAACCTAAGATCCAAGCCAATCACTGCCCTCTCCGCGACCTCATATGTTTGCATGATCCTTCGGGGCCAGCTCACCTTCATTAGTCCCCTTTCGGGAAGGCTATAACCATGATGAGTTCCCGAAGACTCTATGACCTAGTGCTGCCTGGAATAGTACCATTTACATTGAATATATCCTTAAACACCATTCACAGATAATCTAGACACCAAAAGTGTGGGGCGTAAGGGTGCCCTCTCATATGTTGGATCCGCACAAGGAATCACAACGTCACGTTAAGGTCGTCTTGCCTCCATACAAGAGGAAAAGGATACAGCTGACTTCTCCATCCCATTCTAAATCTCATGGTCAACGCGTAATATACGGCACAATAATCACTGCCGACATTGGTTGTTAAGTCCTAGAGGATATATTCCTGAGCAGTGGTATTCCAACTGCCAGATTTAATAGATTAGATAATCACCATGGATCAGTAACCAATAGTTCACATTATTATCAAAAATAGTGTTTTTCTGACCTTTTTGGAATGCAGGTGATGACAACACTTGATTTGCAAAATACTTTACAGAAAATAATCAAAAGGACATGAGCAAGTGTGAACTTGCCTTGTGTGATTGCAAGATTATGCACTCACGGTCTTCAAGACAATATAAGATCCAATCTGAAATCAGCATCATTGGTCCGGTAAGGACTAATGTTTAAAGAAGCAAGATGCTTTTATGCATAAGTAATGTAATGCAAGTTGATAAACTCGAATCCTGGGGATAACGTTGTTCTAGGGTTTGGAAACTGGAAATGATTTCCTTGGAATGTGTTGCCCTTTTAGATTAAGTTTCCCATAAGCGCTTCTTATTAAGGCTTGTGAGTGTGTGTGAAACAACATGTAATTATACTATCATACAACAGTAAGATACAAAGTTGTGGAATGCTATTCAAAGATTACTTATATAAGAATTACCTTATCTTTGAATCTTGCTTTACAAGTATAGGCATTTATAAGGAACTTTAAGTATTAACAATCCTAAGTATATAAGTAAAGTATAAAGTAAGGTGTTTACTATTAATTGTGATATGTTGACTGAAGTGGCAAAACTAATAACTTTTGAAGAAAAGATTCCTTTATTAAGGTTTAAATAATCCTTGTGGCTAATCTAAGGTGGTTGATGTTATTTGTGCTTGCCGGAACAGTTTGAACTTGAGATGTTTTATCACTTAATTATAATAGATCAAAGTTAACTATAAAGTATATAATAAAGTTTTTAGCATTATACTTAAAGTCTGGTAGACTAAAGTTAACTTTAAAACATAGATGGACTTTAGGTGTAATGCTTATTATACTTATACCTTGTTCACTTCATAATGTTTCTTTAAAGTTACTTAAGAATGGTATTACTTCTATTTGGTAGTGGTTTCTTTACATTATAAATGTTTAAAGGGATTTATCTCCCTATAAGGGTGTGGTTAAGATCTGTGAATAAGTAAACAATATTATTTACTACTTATGAACTTGTGGTTAAAGTAAAGGAATGGATTTTATCTTATTACAATTATTCTTGGAGATTTTAGATTGGATAAGGATCCTTTTATAAAATAACCTACACTTATGGTTTAATGATAATTCAATATAATTTCATTTTTAAAATGTGTTGAACCATTTTGACTTCATAAAATTAGTATTTAAGGCTAACACTATTTATTAGATTTAATTGGTTAATTTAAGAAATATTAACAAATTTTATTTAACATTATATGATTTATTAACTAAAGAAATAGGTTTAAATTCAAGTTATTAAAGTGTTTAACTTTTTATTTAACTTAAATGTGGAATATTATATTTTTAACATATAGGTATTATTTTTGTGATCATGTTGGTACATTACATTTATTTTTTATGATTTATAAATAATAAGATATGATTTTTACAATACTTATTATTTTATAAAGACTTAATAAATAACAAATATTTGATTAAGTGGAGTAATAATGCATGATTATAGTTTTAAATTATAATTCTTATTTTTCTAAGATTTTTGGTATTTTATTTATATTTTTAACATTTACCATTATTAAAATATGATTTATCAAAGTATTATAACTTAAAAACTTTTATTAAATAATATTTATTTAAATAATCATCATAATAATATTTGATATTATTTTTAAGTTGTAGATTTTATTTTTTGGAAAATTTTCATATATTAAACATATTTTTCTGAATTATAAAACAAAAGTTATTGATTTTATAAGATTAAATCATTTTATTTAATTTCTAGAATTAATAAACTAAGTAGTTTATGATGTACTGCTGATGTCAGCATGGGGTGAATTTTTTTCTTACTAGGTCGATACTTACCCCCAGTCACTAACTAGTGGGGTCTATGCCACGTCATATCTATAGTTTTAATTTATTATAGAAACAATAACACAGTTTTATGAAATAATAAATAAAATGGAATATGACATCAGCGTGATGTCACGCTTACATCACCCCAAGGATGATCCTCAGATCGCGATTCGATCTTTGGATTGAGAGCGCGTGAGCACGCGGGGTTGGTCGTGTTCGACTCAGTGCTCCACGCTGAGCCTCACAGAGGTTGCGCCGCTCAGGAATGGTCACCAGAGTTGCTCCGGCGACGAGCTTGCACGGCGGGGAGGCACAGGCGCATGCGGGTAGGTCAATACGGTGAGCGAGCGATGAATTGATAGAGGCTAGGATACTCAGAAGCTCACTAGGAGCGTGAAGAAGGGCTTTGAGAAGTGAATCGTGGCCGGAATCGACATCGACGACGGCGGCCGGACTTCGGGAAGATGAGGTTGCCGCACCGATTCCAAACACCCCACCTCAATTCTTTTGGCAAGCAGACTCGGGGAAACACGGAGAAGCCGTGTGCTTGATCAACGGAGCACGACGAAGCTTGGAATGATGCCAACCCGAAGCTAGGGTTTTGACCCCGAGAGAAGACAGAGAGGATTTTGAGAGGGGAAAGGGAATTAGGGTTCTTTGGCAGCGTTCAGGGCTTCTTGTAGACGACTGGGAACGGTGGCGCGGATCTTGACGCGGCCGGCAATGGGGTGGCCGCCAGCGAGCTGCTTCGCTGCATCTTGGGGTCGCCGGCGTCGCGAGGAAGACGATGCGAATAGAAGGTCAAAAGGGTACGGGCCAGTGTCGGGCCGCACTTGGGCCTGATGGGCTGCATTTGGCTGCTCGTGAGCGATGGATAAGTTAGTGAGGATGTAGGTCATGGGCCAGATTTGTTGTTTCTTCTGTTTTTTCCTGATTCTATCCCTTTTCTATATTCTGTTTTGTTTTTAGCTTTGAATTTGCACAAATGATTTGAGTTTTCTTTGAAGAATTAATTTGTTAAACAATTGCAGCAATAATGAATGTATTTAAAGTCATTTTTTGAACTTTTATTATATATTGTTTAGAGTTCTTTATTTTCTTTATATAGATATTTTCCTATTATTATTTGTGAGGGCCTTTAATATGAATTTAATTTGACAAAAATTCCTAAACTTATTATAGAATGTATTACTACTAACTAATGAGATTTTATTCTCATTGATACATAATATTAAGGCAACTTTTATATTTAGTGATCCTTCATAAGTATTTGATACATAAAGTTCTAAGTACTAATAGGGTTAATATTATTCCTATGAATTTAGGGAATAGCAATATAGGTAATTTATTATTACTAACTTAAGAGTTAAAGGTTTGAGATTATAAATGTCTACCATGAATTATGGGAGTTTTAATATCTTTATATCCCTTGATAATTGTGAATAAAGATGAGTGGTTAAAATATATTATCTTTCTGTTAAAGATCTTGAATGATATCACCATTTAGAATTAAATAGTGGGATTGTTTTCTAGGCTAACTTATGAGAAAGAATTGATAAAGATAGTTCTTAAGCACCTATGATAATGATGGTTGAAAATAACAAAGATGTGCTTAAGTGAGTTGATATAGGAAATATTCCTATTAACCATTGTGGACTTAAGATGATAAATCAATCATTTGATATGGATATTAGGTTTGGTTACAGAATTAGGTTTTAGTGTCTACCAAGAATTTCTATATTCCATAATTCACAATCCTGGACTTCTAACTAAGGAATTCCTTTCCTAGATATACTACTTATTCCTATCCATCATCATGTGTTAACATGATGAGCTTTACTTTTCAAGAATATTCTTATCCACCTTTTATTCTTCTAAATCCATTTATAATTCCAATTAGTTTGATACTGAAGCTCTTCATAATCTTCTTATATCCATACTTGGCTATAACAACCATTCTACTATTAATAATCTCCAACCTAACAAATGGTTACATCTAATTCCATTCATACTCTTCCTAAATCATCCATCACTAATACTACTCTAGTAGAGGTTTATATCAAGTTCTACTCTCCTCTAGTGATTAGTATTTCCCAAGAGGAAAATACTACTTTTATAATCCAATGTACTCTAGCATCATGTTAATTATACTATCTTGTTGCTAGATCAAGAATTGATAAGCTAATAATTGGTGAATCAATAGTTGATTACTCAACATTGATGAACAACAACTATAAAGATAGGGTTCATTAGAGATGATAAAGATTGATATGGACATAAAGATATATGATGGATGATCTTGACTTGGTTTCTTTCCTACTCAATATCACTAAAGAGTAAAGATTGTATTACCATGATGTTCATGGTATAAACTGATGAGATTAAGATTTAGTTGTTACATTCTTATTACTTAAGTTATATTTATATCTTGGTATTCATGGGTTGTGTAATGAATACTACATATGATCACTTAAGGATCAAATATGAACCATTAAGTAATATAGTAGGGTTAACTTTTATCACATTTGATCTACCCTTATATCAAATCTCTCTTACCCAAAATAAGGTTTTAGCAAAGGTCATATTGAAACTTATCGCAGTTAACTTGATGCTCTACTTCAATGTCATCAAGTTAAGAGAAGCTTCAATCACTTTGACAAGTTTTTTATTTAAAAGCGCGAAAATTATTCGGATTTTCTATGCATGGATGCAATGCACACATCTGTGTCCAGCTTATTTCTAAGCTCTAATGCTGGCATGTTACCGTTATCTATTCAAGCGACAAAGGAATATGTATGGATCTTCCCTATTCTTCTACTCATGACCATATATGGTTTGATCCAAACCATTTCAAAATAATCCATGTACTTGTCATTTACAATCTTGGTATTCGAAACACCTTGTATTGACCATCTACATTGCACATGCATGCCCACCACATTTTTGTTTTCACAAAAATGTTAGAACATGCATGTTGGTGCCCATGCATGGCACACACACTAATAAGGGCACATACCCATCTCTTCTTATTCTTTTCTATTTGAGACCTTTGTATGTTTTAGGTTGAATTCAAACAACCATGCTCTTTTTTTGAAATCAAGAAACCTAACTAAATCAACCACCATTTATCTAACCTACCTAATCCATCTAAACCACCTTACCTAAGCCCACCTAATCCATACCTACCCGTGGACACACCCACACACGCATGGGCATAGCATATGGTGGATATTCTCCTTCCTCCCCTTCTTTGTCTTGTCTTGCAAGATGGTCAGGTGGATAGAACACCATCCTCACCTCCCCTGGTCCCCTCCTCTTTTCCTCTCTCGGTGGATAGCAAGAAGAGAGAAAGATGTCAGGAATATGCAACATGTATTCCTCTTGGGGCCAAAGGCCACAATATATAGTACAGGTACAGGTGTGAATATGCAGGAAGCCCCCAAACATATGGGGAAACTACAATATACAAATGTATACATCTAACACCCCCCCCCCTCTCAAACTCATGGTGGATCCACAACACTGAGTTTGGAGAGTAAGAAATCATGATGCGCTCTGTTCTATGTCTTCGTGAAGAAATCCGCCAACTGTAAATCTGAAGGCACATACTGAAGCGCAACAACCTGAGCCTGCACCTGAGCACGTGTATAGAAAGCATCAACACCAATATGCTTGGTAAGCTCATGCTTGACCGGATCACGTGCAACACTAATAGCACCTGTACTGTGAGACAAAACCAGAGTGGGTTTGGTAATAGAGACCCCAAAATCCGCAAGTAACCACCGTAACCAGGTCACCTCAGTAGTCAACAAGGCCATAGCACGCAACTCAGCCTCAACACTCGAACGGGAAACCGCTGTCTGTTTCTTCGTCTTCCAAGCAATGAGCGAACCACCAAGAAACACACAGTAAGCAGAAAGTGAACGGCGATCCAAAGGATCACTCGCCCGCGTAGCGTCCGAATAGCACTGAAGCTGGAGGGAGCTGGAACGAGGAAAGAAAAGGCGACGTGTAACACCCCGGTTCTGAAAAGACCGTGGCCTCTATGTGACATGCCAATCCCTGGATCGGTTCATTGGCCCACAATAGAGTAAGATGAATAACATAGCAAAATAACCGTGTATCATAGATAACGAAGATCCAGAGTACCATTATTACAATAAAAGCTTAGCTCAAGGCTAGCTCAAATTATTCAGGTAGCAACATAAACAAAGTAAATCCTCCAGTCTTCAAATTGCCCACAAGTGAACAAGTGCCGAGTGGAGTACCGTGGCCTATATCGATTACTCAGAATCGGAATAACCTGCAACATGAAACGTAGCATCCCCGAAGGGTCAATACATGGAATGTATGGCAAGTAGAGCTAGTAAATGGAGACAACAGTACTAACATCTACATGCATATTTGGCAATTGGAGTTGTGTCTGGCTTGCATTTGCAAATACATTTGTCCTACTTTCATAAACAGTTTTTGATTTTCTTTGAAAAGATCCCAATTAAGTTAACCCAACAATATTAAAACAATTATGAAATTAGAATGAGCGAGAAACTTGTCATGCAATCAATATCAGGCAACTCAGTTGTCCATAACCGGGGACACGGCTAATCGATTAGATTATACACCCTGCAGAGGTTAGTACACTTTACCCATGTGACTTGGCCAGCCCAGCTCGTACCATCACTCTCATTTTGGGTGATGATAGGGAGAAGTCCAAGTTGAGACCGTTCCGGAAGTAGCTCCCCAATCCCGACGCGCACCGGTCCAACCTACCAAAATTCTACATCTCTGGATACGCGGGTTCGGGTCACCACAACCTACTAAGTCCAACCAACCGCCCATTCCATTATTGGCACATGGTTGTACACGTAAGCTACACAATAAAGAAGCCAATCATTCTCTCTTGACACCTGGGTGCCTTTCCGCAATGAAACCACCAAAAATTATCAATACCATCACACCCAGGAGATTCATTGATTAAGTTGTTTTAGTTTTCACAAACCAATACTTTTAGAAACAAGTCTCAATGATGTAACCCAGCCCTCGTTCAACATAGCATGGCTAAGCACATATACCAACGGTGTTTCATCTACAAGGAAGGTCCTACCACATAATAGGACATAGCATAGTGATAGTATCATCCTACACATGCAACTACAAAATACACGACAATGCATTGAAAATAGTAGGACAATATCATGAACAAAGTAGCATCTACTTGCCTTGGTTGTAGCGGTCGGAAGAACAATCCACACACGAGCAAGCGTTGCACTCGTCACAATCTACACGATACAATTGCAATCATAAACAAACAATCCACAACATATGCAACAAATATGATGCATGAATGCAAGAGCGACAAGTGAATTGGTGCTACAGCTGCACCACAAAATCCTATACCATAATACTACCGATTGCATGCATGGAAAATAGTTTTAGCGCTAGGAAAACTATTAAGCAAAGGAATGCTCAAAACTAGAGCTAGAACTCAAATAATTCACTACCGGTAGTATACTGTTTGTAAAACCTTGGAAAAATTCTACCGCATAGGCATCGCTGAATAGAAACAGCACCAATTGGAATTACTCAAAAAGGAGTTATAAAACTTTCCGAGTAATTAAAACACTGCAGAAAGCCATTAGACAGTTTCTGTAGAAGTTTTTACTGTAAGTCTACCTTTTTAATTCACGATGAGATTCCCATCGTTCCCACGAGTTCAGGGACATATCATACGCGATTTTTGGAGCTACGGATCTTTTTCTACGAATTTACTACTCCAAAAAGGCCAATAACTAGTTTGATTAAACTGTACTAAACCTTACTGCAAAGGCCTGAACCAAAGGTACAGCGAGATTCTACACGACTCCCTGAATCCGTACATATTTTATTTACAATTTTTGGCCAAGCGGTTTAATTTCTACGCAATTTACAAGATTCTACCGAAATCTGCCAACTAAAAGGATTAACGAAATTAGCCCAGTCAACTGTGTCTGTTGACTGGTCAACTCGTCTGCTGACTGGGCGCTGACTGGGTGTCCGACTAGTCAACGCCTGGGTGCTGACCAGTCAACGAACGATCTAAGCCGCTGATCTGAGATCTGACGGTGGCTGCTGTCTTATCGGAAACAAGCGGCGAAACGGACTCCGGACGGTGCGGCGAGTTCCGGACGGCGGCGTTGATCGGTTCCGGCGTCGGGGTTCTTCCTGCACGGACATACACGGTTAGCGCAACGGATTAAAATCGTCAACGCGGCGCGCGTACGTGTGGGTGTGCGTGCGCGCGCGTGTGTGTGTGCAAACGCGCGTGTGTGCGCACAAAGCGGCGCAAGCGAGGCAGCGCAGCGTGCAGCAGCGAGTGCGCGCAGCGGCGGGCAGCGTGCGCGCGGGTGGAGCGCAGGCGCGCGGGCGGAGGGCGGCGATGGCGGCGTGCGGCGGCTGCTGCGAGGCGGCGGCGCTGCAGCGGCTTGGCGGCGGGGGTCGGCGCAGGCGCGGGCGGAGGCGGCGTGGCCGGCGGCGGGTGCGGGCGGTCGCGGGCTCGCGCGGGCGGAGGGCGGCGAGGTGGAGGCGGTGGCCGGCTGCGATCGGGGCACTGGCGGCGGGAACGGAGAGAAGAGAGAGAGGGGAGGCGGCGCGGCGCACCTGGCGGCGGCCGGCGGCGGCGGTGCGGCCAGGAGGCGGCGGCGGCGGTTCTCGGGAGGCGCGCGCGGGGAGGCGATCGAGGCGGCGGTGGTTGGCGGGCACGGTTCCCGAGGCCCTGGTGGGGTCCTTTTGTGGCCCTCTCGCGAAAACCTACTCAGATTCGGTCCGGAGTTAGACGCGGATTCGGAAATCGGTCCGGATTTTCGGACCGTTTTCCGGCGAATCACTAAAACGGCCGCGGTTTCTTCGTATGAGCTCCGATTCAAGCGATTCTTGCGCCTACGGGTTCGTATGGTCGAGGGGAACAATCTAGAGTCAAGTTTTGAGCGAAACTCCTAAACTACAGGGGTGGTCCATGCTAGTCCTACTAAAGCTTCCCGCAGGAACCTCGTAGTGAAACAAAATAGGGTTTTGAAGATAGCGTTTCACCGAACCCTTTGACTCGACGGTTTTGCATGGAAAAGCATGATGCAATGACATGAATGATATGCAAGACCAAATCTAAAATTTGGGATGTGACAAGACTAACCCCCTTAAGATGAATCTCGTCCTCGAGATTCGGCGCGGCTAGTAAATAGGTGTGGGTAGTCCTCTCGGATGTCATCTTCACGCTCCCAAGTGGCTTCCTCTTCGGTGTGGTGGCTCCACTGCACCGTGCAAAACTTGATTGTCTTGGTACAGGTAGTCCTTTCTGCTGTCTCCAGAATCTTGACCGACTTCTCCTCATAGGTCAAATCATTCTCAAGATGAACCTCCTCTAGCGGTATAGTGTCTCTCAATGGTGTATCCACCATCTCCTGATGGCACTTCTTCAGCTGGGATACGTGGAACACATTGTGAACAGCGGATAGAGCTTCTGGCAACTCCAACTGATAAGCAACTTCTCCTTTGCGTGCTAAGACTCGATACGGTCCAATAAATCGAGGTGCCAGTTTGCCCTTAATTCCAAATCGCTTGATTCCACGAAGTGGCGACACTCTGAGGTATGCTCTATCACCTACCTCATACACCACTTCCTTGCGCTTGGCGTCTGCGTAGCTCTTCTGTCTTGATTGTGCTACCTTCAGTCTGTCCCTAATCAAGGCGACCTTCTCCTCAGCGTCCTTGATCAAATCAGGTCCAAACAACTGGCGTTCTCCTACTCCATCCCATAGCAATGGTGTTCGGCACCGTTTCCCATATATCACATCGAACGGTGACGTCTTGATGATGGTTTGATAGCTGTTGTTGTAGAAAAACTCTGCATACGGCAAATTCTCATCCCAACTAGAACCATGAGCCAAGGCGCAAGCTCTCAGCATGTCCTCCAAAATCTGATTCACCCTCTCGGTCTGTCCATCAGTCTGTGGGTGAAACGCTGTGCTAAACTCCAATCTAGTGCCAAGTGACTCGTGTAACTGGCGCCAGAAGTGTGAGGTAAATTGGGTGCCTCTATCAGATACGATACTCTTGGAAACTCCATGTAGGCACACAATCCTGTCCATGTAAATCTTGGCTAACTTAGCACTCGTATAGGTCGTCTTCACCGATATGAAGTGGGCTACCTTGGTCAAATGGTCGACCACTACCCAAATAGAGTCATATCCTGACCTGGTCCTGGGCAGTCCTGTGATAAAGTCCATTCCCACTCTATCCCATTTCCAATCCGGCACGGGCAATGGCTGTAGCAGTCCTGCTGGCTTCTGGTGTTCTGCCTTCACTCGGCTACATACATCACATAGAGCAATATGCTTGGCGATATCTCCCTTCATGTTGTTCCACCAAAATCTGCTCTTCAAATCCATATACATCTTTGTGTTGCCCGGATGTATGGAATACGGCGAGTTATGAGCCTCCTGCAGAATCAACTCCCTTATCTCCGGGTCGCTGGGCACACACAAACGATCACCATACCACAAGGTACCATGCTCATCCTCGCGAATATCCTTTTCCCGATTCTCCTTCATCTTTTCCTTTATCTCATCTATTTCCTTGTCTCCTATCTGAGCCTTTATGATCCTATCCTGTAGCGTTGGTTGGACTTCCATTGTTGCCAAGTATCCTTCAGATACTACCTCCAGTCTAAGGTCCTTGAATTGCTTGCACAAATCCTCAGGCAATTCACCAATTGTCAATCCATTGGCATAAACCTTCCGGCTCAGAGCATCTGCTACTACATTGGCCTTTCCTGGGTGGTATTGTAGATTCATATCATAATCCTTGATAAGTTCCAACCATCTCCTTTGCCTCATATTCAATTCCTTCTGTGTAAATATGTACTTCAGGCTCTTGTGGTCGGTGTACACATCACAGTGTTTTCCCATTAAGTAATGCCTCCATACCTTGAGCGCATGAACCACTGACGCTAACTCCAACTCGTGTGTGGGGTAATTCCGCTCATGGTGCTTGAGTTGTCGCGAGGCATATGACACTACTCTCCCATCTTGCATCAGCACACTCCCAAGTCTCTGTCGTGAAGCATCACAGTACACTTGGAAATCCTTCTGAAGATCTGGTAAACACAGAACAGGCGCAGTCACTAGTCGACGCTTCAGTTCCTGAAAGCTGGCTTCACATACGTCTGACCATTCAAACTTCCTCTCTTTCTTCAGAAGTTCAGTCATCGGCTTAGCAATCTTGGAAAAGTTTTCAATGAACCTCCTGTAATATCCAGCAAGTCCCAAAAAGCTTCGAATCTCTCCCACATTCTTGGGTGCCTCCCACTCAGTTACTGCAGTCACTTTGCTTGGATCAACAGCGACTCCTTCTCCTAACACTACGTGTCCAAGAAACCCAACGGTGTTAAGCCAGAATTCACACTTGCTGAATTTGGCATACAGCTGGTGTTCCCTCAGTTTCTCCATAATCAGTCGCAGATGTTTCTCATGCTCAGCATCATCCTTGGAATATATCAGTATGTCATCAATAAACACCACCACGAACTTGTCCAGGTACTCCATAAATACCTTGTTCATCATGGTCATGAAATATGTCGGGCATTCGTTAGTCCAAAAGACATAACTGTATACTCATATAAACCATACCTAGTAGTGAAGGCGGTTTTTGGTACATCCTCCTTCCGGATCTTCAATTGAAAGTAGCCAGATCGCAGATCAATCTTGCTGAACACCTTTGCTCCTTCTAGTTGATCAAACAAATCATTTATGTTTGGCAGAGGGTACTTGTTCTTGATGGTTACTTCATTCAGCGAGCGGTAGTCCACCACTAATCTCTTGGTGTTGTCTTTCTTCTCCACAAACAGAACAGGTGCACCCCATGATGACGAACTAGGCTGAATGAATCCCTTTTCCAGCTGCTCTTTCAACTGCTTCTTCAATTCCTTCAGCTCATCCACATCCATCTTATATGGTTTCTTTGCTATTGGTCCTGTTCCCGGCATCAGGTCGATAAGAAACTCTACTTCTCTGTCAGGTGGCATTCCTGGCAGTTCTTCCGGAAACACGTCAGGGTAATCCCTAATCACTGGCACAGTATCCATACTAACCCCCTTAAGAGAATTCAACTTACACCTTCCTGGTCGTGCAGCTGACTTGAATCTAATCCTCTTACCATCCGGGGTTTTGAGTGAAACAGCTCGCTGTGCACAATCTATGTGTCCCCCATGCATAGACATCCAATCCATACCCAGAATAACGTCTAATCCCTGTGATTCCAACACTACCAAATGTGCAATGAAGTTGTGTGTTCCAATCCTCACCGTTAAATTGCGGCATCCCGCACTAGCTATCATATCTCCTCCAGGTGAACTCACTCTAATAGACCCTTTCATAGACTCGGTAGGTAGCTTATACTTATCCACGAAAGCCCTTGATATGAATGAATGCGATGCACCAGTATCGAAAAGTATAAGTGCAGGGTAAGTGTTGATTGGAAACTTACCAATCACAAGGTCAGGCTCATCTGGGATCTCCTCCACATTCATGTGGTTCACTGTGGCCTTCTCGCTGTTGGTTGGCTTTAGTCCTTTCCTCTCCGGACAGTTGTCAGCATAGTGTCCCTTCTGTTTACACTTGAAGCATGTCACCTCACTCAGATCCTTCTTCACAAAGTTGCGATCACGGTTGCGGTCCTGTCCACCGTGTCCTCCAGAGTGGTGAGAGTGCCCTCCCTTGTGGCTGTGGTGGCTGCTCCTATGGTTGTCATGACGATGCCCATCGCCTCCATGGTGGTGGCGGTCATGGCTCCCATGGTCACTTCCTCCATGCTTGGAGTATCCATCATATGAAGTGCGAGACTTGTGGTGTGAACCAGAGTGGTGATTATTACTCTTTCTCTTGCGGTTTTCCACCTGTTTGTGCTTCCCTTCCAAGATTCTGGCCTTATCCATAAGCTCCTGGAAAGTGGGGCAATAAACCACCAGTAGCTGCACTGAAAGCTCATCACTGAGGCCATCCAGGAATCTCTCCCTCCTTTTTGCATCAGTGTCAACATCCTCAGGTGCATAACGGGACAGGTTGTTGAACTCCTCAATGTACTCGGCCACGGAGCGATTGGTTTGGTGCAAGTTGCGGAACTCCTTCCTCTTCAGGATCAGAACTCCTTAAGACACGTGGTTGGTCCTGAAACCTTCCTCAAACATTGCCCAAGTCACGGTATCCAGCGGGTGGGTGATCTGAAAAGTGTCCCACCAAGAAGCGGCTGGTCCCTCCAGTAGGTGAGCGGCAAACCTCACCTTCTCAGCATCAGTGCATCCAACAGTTACCAGATCCTTGTTGACTGAACGCAACCAGTCGAGAGCAACCATTGGTTCCGTTGCAGTAGAGAACTTAGCTGGCCTTAACCTCAGAAATCTGGTGAGAGCATCTCCCTGAGGCTGATTGTTTCTATTGTTGTTGTTCTGATTTGCCATGAACTGAGTCATCACTTGGGTCAGCTGTGCCTGAGCTGCCATGAGCTGCTCCAACTCAGTGGGTTGACGGCGGGGAGGCATCTGCGGTTCAGCACAGGTAAGTTTAGAAAGAATTAACTACGACAATAGGATTCTACCCATGCATATGATCAATCAACAACAAACAATAGCAGACAATCACAAGCAAGTAACACATCAATAAACAAGCGGTCCAGCAACATCCCAGGTGTTATCCTAGCATTATATACCTACTGAAATAGTTTTGCAAGAGTTGGCAATGGTTAACTAAACAATAGATCAACTACACAACCAAAACAGCAATCTGCCAGAACAGTCCAGCAGCGTTCGCGAATTTTTCTGCCTGACTTAAACTCGTCAGAAAAATTAGCTGATTTTTGTGCATATAGCACAGAGAGTTTCGCATCAGCCCAATTTTTTTCAGATTTTTCCGAGTTACCAGAAAAATATGAAAAATCGCGCAGTACTGCTGTATCAGCAGAAAACTGCAGCGAAAATAACACAGATAGTAACCAAATTGCCATAACTCTTTCATTAAAAATTCGCACAAATAATTCCTGGGATATTGGAGTACACAAATAAGCAACTAATCACTCTTAAACTAACACGAACTAAGCTTCACAACGATCGAGACTAATCCTAACAAATTTACCTAACGAGGACTAATCGGTGGACTTCTATCTACTTCTTGAAGAGATTGAGGTAGGTCCTTGCGGTCATGCGTTGGCGCTTCGGCTCGTGGTACAACCATGGCGGCGGAGTGTACACCTCTCCTGAATCATCACTTGAGATCTCAAACTCCACCTCTTCTGGATCCTCCTCTTCTTCTTCACTTTCAGCTGCAACTACAACAACTTCATCTCCTCCACCATCATCGTCTCCATCATCATCATCCTCGTCCTCATCATCATCATCTCCACTGTCATCATCATCCCCATTGTTGCCATCATCTCCATTGTCATCATCAGAGGGTGGATTCAGCTGTGCTTGGAGAGCGGCAATCTGGGCTGTCATAGCTTCAATAGTTTGATCCCTTTCCTGGACGGTCCCTTGCAATTGCTGTATGTTCTGGGTGTTCTCCTGCACAGTACCATGAAGATGTGCTATGGTTGCATCTCTGGCTATTAGGGCATTCTCCAGAACTCCCACAGCTTCACGCAAAGTGTCTATCTCCTGTCCTTGGACCACCATACCATTGCTAGTAAAATCTGCAATCTCCTTTATCATCCTCACCTTCTCTGCTAGAGCTCCATTCTCCCTTTCCATGTCCTCTATGTGCCTCCGACGGGGCGGCATGTTGTTCCTGTCGCCCGGGGTAACCACAATGTTCCCATCTTCATCACGCCTTCCATAGTCACGGTAGGGTGAATCTGCTGGTAGTAGGTGTCGGACTTGATGGCACTGGCGAGACAGGGCTTCATGTATGGCCAAGTTAATTCCAAGTTCCCAGTTGCAGTATGTCTTTGTGTAGATCAAGTGCACTGGATTTGGCAAGGCGGCATCTCTGAATATGAAAGTGGTGATCTCCCATGCATCCTCTCCATATCCATAGGTATACAACCTTCTTCCCTTGAACATGGGCAGCGGCAATCCCAATGACTGCGAGAGCTGAGCTAACTGCCTTGCAAAGGGCCTTGGTGACTCCATGGTGGCATACTCAGTCCTGACTTCTCCCATCTATCAAGTAAAAGAGGAAAGGGTGAGAATAGCATATGGTAAGAATTTACGAGGATGAAAGGCATAAGATGAAAGACAGAGTTAATATAGGCTTTAATAAATCTATGGCTTCCTAATCCAATCCTAGGTCACGATCCTACCGTCGACACACGGGCTCTGATACCATCCTGTAACACCCCGGTTCTGAAAAGACCGTGGCCTCTATGTGACATGCCAATCCCTGGATCGGTTCATTGGCTCACAATAGAGTAAGATGAATAACATAGCAAAATAACCGTGTATCATAGATAACGAAGATCCAGAGTACCATTATTACAATAAAAGCTTAGCTCAAGGCTAGCTCAAATTATTCAGGTAGCAACATAAACAAAGTAAATCCTCCATTCTTCAAATTGCCCACAAGTGAACAAGTGCCGAGTGGAGTACCGTGGCCTATATCAATTACTCAGAATCGGAATAACCTGCAACATGAAACGTACCAGCCCCGAAGGGTCAATACATGGAATGTATGGCAAGTAGAGCTAGTAAATGGAGACAACAGTACTAACATCTACATGCATATTTGGCAATTGGAGCTGTGTCTGGCTTGCATTTGCAAATACATTTGTCCTACTTTCATAAACAGTTTTTGATTTTCTTTGAAAAGATCCCAATTAAGTTAACCCAACAATATTAAAACAATTATGAAATTAGAATGAGCGAGAAACTTGTCATGGAATTAATATCAGGCAACTCAGTTGTCCATAACCGGGGACACGGCTAATCAATTAGATTATACACCCTGCAGAGGTTAGTACACTTTACCCATGTGACTTGGCCAGCCCAGCTCGTACCATCACTCTCATTTTGGGTGATGATAGGGAGAAGTCCAAGTTGAGACCGTTCCGGAAGTAGCTCCCCAATCCCGACGCGCACTGGTCCAACCTACCAAAATTCTACATCTCTGGATACGCGGGTTCGGGTCACCATAACCTACTAAGTCCAACCAACCGCCCATTCCATTATTGGCACATGGTTGTACACGTAAGCTACACAATAAAGAAGCCAATCATTCTCTCTTGACACCTGGGTGCCTTTCCGCAATGAAACCACCAAAAATTATCAATACCATCACACCCAGGAGATTCATTGATTAAGTTGTTTTAGTTTTCACAAACCAATACTTTTAGAAACAAGTCTCAATGATGTAACCCAGCCCTCGTTCAACATAGCATGGCTAAGCACATCTACCAACGGTGTTTCATCTACAAGGAAGGTCCTACCACATAATAGGACATAGCATAGCGATAGTATCATCCTACACATGCAACTACAAAATACACGACAATGCATTAAAAATAGTAGGACAATATCATGAACAAAGTAGCATCTACTTGCCTTGGTTGTAGCGGTCGGAAGAACAATCCACACACGAGCAAGCGTTGCACTCGTCACAATCTACACGATACAATTGCAATCATAAACAAACAATCCACAACATATGCAACAAATATGATGCATGAATGCAAGAGCGACAAGTGAATTGGTGCTACAGCTGCACCACAACATCCTATACCATAATACTACCGATTGCATGCATGGAAAATAGTTTTAGCGCTAGGAAAACTATTAAGCAAAAGTAATGCTCAAAACTAGAGCTAGAACTCAAATAATTCACTACCGGTAGTATACTGTTTGTAAAATCTTGGAAAAATTCTACCGCATAGGCATCGCTGAATAGAAACAACACCAATTGGAATTACTCAAAAAGGAGTTATAAAACTTCCCGAGTAATTAAAACACTGCAGAAAGCCATTAGACAGTTTCTGCAGAAGTTTTTACTGTAAGTCTACCTTTTTAATTCACGATGAGATTCCCATTGTTCCCACGAGTTCAGGGACATATCATACGCGATTTTTGGAGCTACGGATCTTTTTCTACGAATTTACTACTCCAAAAAGGCCAATAACTAGTTTGATTAAACTGTACTAAACCTTGCTGCAAAGGCCTGAACCAAAGGTACAGCAAGATTCTACACGACTCCCTGAATCCGTACATATTTTATTTACAATTTTTGGCCAAGCGGTTTAATTTCTACGCAATTTACAAGATTCTACCGAAATCTGCCAACTAAAAGGATTAACGAAATTAGCCCAGTCAACTGTGTCTGTTGACTGGTCAACTCGTCTGCTGACTGGGCGCTGACTGGGCGTCCGACTAGTCAACGCCTGGGTGCTGACCAGTCAACGAACGATCTAAGCCGCTGATCTGAGATCTGACGGTGCCTGCTGTCTTATCGGAAACAAGCGGCGAAACGGACTCCGGACGGTGCGGCGAGTTCCGGACGGCGGCGTTGATCGGTTCCGGCGTCGGGGTTCTTCCTGCACGGACGTACACGGTTAGCGCAACGGATTAAAATCGTCAACGTGGCGCGCGTACGTGTCGGTGTGTGTGCAAACGCGCGTGTATGCGCGCAAAGCGGCACAAGCGAGGCAGCGCAGCGTGCAGCAGCGAGCGCGCGCAGCGGCGGGCAGCGTGCGCGCGGGTGGAGCGCAGGCGCGCGGGCGGAGGGCGGCGATGACGGCGTGCGGCGGCTGCTGCGAGGCGGCGGCGCTGCAGCGGCTTGGTGGAGGGGGTCGGCGCAGGCGCGGGCGGAGGCGGCGTGGCCGGCGTGGCCGGCGGCGGGTGCGGGCGGTCGCGGGCTCGCGCAGGCGGAGGGCGGCGAGGTGGAGGCGGTGGCCGGCTGCGATCGGGGCGCTGGCGGCAGGAACGGAGAGAAGAGAGAGAGGGGAGGCGGCGCGGCGCACCTGGCGGCGGCGATGGCGGCGGCCGGCGGCGGCGGTGCGGCCAGGAGGCGGCGGCGGCGGTTCTCGGGAGGCGCGCGCGCGGGGAGGCGATCGAGGCGGTGGTGGTTGGAGGGCACGGTTCCCGAGGCCCTAGTGGGGTCCTTTTGTGGCCCTCTCGCGAAAACCTACTCAGATTCGGTCCGGAGTTAGACGCGGATTCGGAAATCGGTCCGGATTTTCGGACCGTTTTCCGGCGAATCACTAAAACGGCCGCGGTTTCTTCGTACGAGCTCCGATTCAAGCGATTCTTGCGCCTACGGGTTCGTATGGTTGAGGGGAACAATCTAGCATCAAGGTTTGAGCGAAACTCCTAACCTACAGGGGTGGTCCACGCTAGTCCTACTAAAGCTTCCCGCAGGAACCTCGTAGTGAAATAAAATAGGGTTTTGAAGATAGCGTTTCGCCGAACCCTTTGACTCGACGGTTTTGCATGGAAAAGCATGATGCAATGACATGAATGATATGCAAGACCAAATCTAAAATTTGGGATGTGACACGACGAGTGATCATACCACGAAGGTAACGAACACGGAGAAGATGACTATAGTGAACAGTGGTAGGAGCAGAAACAAACTGACTCAGAATATGAACAGGATAAGAGATGTCAGGACGAGTGACATCAAGATAAGTATCAAAGAGGACCCAGGAGTAAAAGCCATCAGAAGTGGAGGAAACCCCAATCGCAAGAAAGTATCGAAGAGGACCAAGATCAGTCATAAGGAACTGATCACGAAGATGAGCCTTAACAAAGGCGATATATACTCAGAATCATGACCAGTAATGATCATATCATCAACATAGAGAAGAAGAAGAGTGTGTCCACGACGATAAGTGTGAACAAACAGCGCTGGATCATGAGCACTAGGGGAGAAACCAGCAGAAGTCACTACAGAAGCAAAGCGCTCAAGCCAGGCATGAGGGGCCTGTTTGAGGCCATAAAGAGAACGTCGAAGACGACAAACCATCCCCTCGGGAACAGAATACCCAGGAGGAGGCTGCATATAAAACTCCTAAGTCAAGTCACCATTGAGAAATGCGTTCTAAACATCAAGATGGGACACAGACCAGTGACGAACAGAAGCAACAACAAGAAGAGTACGCACAGTGGTCATATGAGCCATAGGAGCAAAGGTCTCATCATAGTCACGACCATGCTCCTGCTGAAAACCACGAGCCACAAGACGCGCTTTATAGCGCTCAAGAGATCCATCAGAGTGGGTCTTAATCTTATAGACCCACTTACACGTGATAGGACGAACACCAGGAGGGGAGAAACAAGATCCCAGGTGCCATTGCTCTCAAGCGCAGCAATCTCCTCAGCCATGGCCAGTTGCCATTCAGGATGAAGCTCAGCATCCCGATAAGAAGTCGGCTCGGAGGCAATAGAAAGACCATACTGACTAGGAGAATAACGGTTGGGGGCATGACGCTGACGAACAGGACGAGTAGAGGGAATCTCATCAGAGGAAGATGACTCAGGAGACGACGATGAAGAAGAAGGAATAGCAGAGGAAGACTCCGGAGAACGAGGAGAACTAGGAGAACTAGACAGAGCAGAGGAGGACGGTGTCGAAGAAGAGACATCAGGGGGAGGAGATCCTGAAGAAGACACAATAGGAGTATAAGGAGGTGTGTCAGGAAAGAGAAGAAAAGAGATATCGTCCACCGGGTAGGTACCAGCGGTGGGACGAGGATAGAAAGGACGCGTCTCATCAAAAGTAACATCACGAGAGATACGCATCCGACGACCAACGGGGTTCCAACAGCGATAGCCCTTATGCTCATTATTGTATCAAAGAAAAACACACTCAATAGACTGAGCGGTCAGTTTGGTGCGCTTGCGAGGAGCAAGAAGAACATAGCAAACACAACCAAACAAGCGAAGCATGAAGTAGTCTGGAGACTGTCTAGATAGGCGCTCAAGAGGGACACCACCCTGCAGAGTGGCAGAAGGCTGAATATTGATGAGGTAAGCGGACGTAGCAACAGCCTCAGCCCAGAAATGCGACGGAAGAGAAGAAGCAATCATCATGGCACGAGTGGTCTCAAGAAGATGATGATGCTTACGCTCAGCAACGCCATTCTGGGCATGTGCGCTAGGAAAGGAGAACTGAGCAAGGGTGCCCTGCTCAGCAAGAACACCTCGCAACATCTGGGAGATATACTCACCAGCAGAATCAGCACGAAACACACGAATGGGGGTAGAATATTGAGTACGGACCATGGCCGCAAAACGCTGATATATGGATAGCACCTCACTGCGAGAGCGCATAAAATACAACCAAGTGTACCGAGAAAAATCATCGATGAATAAAATATAGTAGCGATGGCCCCCTTTCGAAGCGAAAGGAGCCGGACCCCAAAGATCGGAATGAACTAAATCAAAAGGTCGCTGAGATACAGACGGTCTAGTAGGATAGGGAAGTTGAATCTGGTTACCCAACCTACAGCCCTGACAATGTAAAGACCCATCTCCTGAGACAGACCCCAGAAGACCACGATGAACTAATGACGACAGGCGAGAGTCACAAAGGTGACCAAGACGATGACGCCACTGCTGAAAGGAGATGGTAGCAGAGGCGACGACTGGAGAAGAACTAGCAGATGAAGTGGCAGCGAAAGGAACACGAAGCCAGTCTAACTCCCAAAGTCCTGAAGAGTCACGGCTGCGAGGGACAGCTCCAACCAGGGCTTGTGTGCGACGGTCCTGGACAACACAAGAATCAGCATCAAGAATGACGCGACAACAAGAGTCAGTAAGCTGGCTAGCAGAGAACAGATTCATCTCAAGAAGAGGGACATGAGAAATATCAGGAACAGAAAAAGAAGAAGTAGAAAGGGTGCCCGACTAGAAACAGGAAGAGAGGTACCATCAGCCGTGAAAACACGGACAGGAGAAGGGAGAGAACGAAGATCGGACAGAAAAGAAGACTCAGAGGTCATATGAAAGGAAGCTCCAGAATCCAGATACTACGGGGATGTACCTGACTATGTAGAAGGTGGTGGTCGCGTAGTGCCGGAAGAATCAGTCACAGAACCAGCAGTACCTGTTGAAGAAGAGCCTGTAGCAGCAAGCAGACCGCGAAGACTCCTGATAATGTCCTGATCGGAGAGAGCAACTGCTGAAGATCCGGAAGGAGCCGACTTCCCACGAGCCTGGTGCTGCTGACATAAACTAGGATCCCGTGTATAACAGGTGGCCCAAGTGTGGCCATCCTTGTTACAGTAAGAGCAGTGACGAGGAGAACCACGACGACCCTGACCACGAGCCTGCTGGTGCTGACTCTGGCCCTGAAACTGCTGGTGCTGACTCTGACCCTAAAACTGTTGGTGCTGACTCTGGCCCTGACCTGGAGGAGTGGGTAGTATCGGTGGCGGCACAGATGACCGCGGCTGAGTCGAGGGAGCAAACGGCATAGGAGGACCACGATTAGTAAGCACATATGGAACTGCAAGAAGACCAGCACCACGGAGACGGGTCTCCTCAGCCCGAAGCTCAGACAACACCTCATAGAGTGGAACACGACCACGAGCATTCAGCTGAGCACGCCAGGGCTCAAACTCCTGACGGAGCCGAGACAGAAACTCATAGATGCGGTGAAACTCCAAATCCGAGCACACAATCTGGCAGCACGAGCATGTGCCACAAACAGCAGTACGGAGAGAATCAATCTGACGCCAGATAGCAGCACTCTGAGTATAGAACTCATCAATAGTAGAATCACCCTTCCGGAGAGCATGCTCCTGGCGAACCACAAACAGGTAAAGAGCATCCCCAGATGGCTGGTAGCGCTGACGAAGATGGGCCCACTGAGCAGCAATAGTAGGGAGACTCATGAACTCAGCAGTATACTGGGGCAAAACACTGGAGGTGAGAACAGCAGCAACACGAGCATCATCATCAACCCACTGAGTGTTGACAGTCAGAGCGTGGCTATAGGCCTCGAGATCAAAAGAGTACTGCTTGAACTTCAGGTCATAAGAAGCAACAACACTATAATCAGCACTCTGAGCAGCATCCTTGGCCTCCTGAGAGGCATCAGCACCGAGAACAATCGGCGTCGGTGGAAGGGGAGCCACAGGAGTAGGGGGGCACGGCGGATAGGAGACCTCGCCAGAGAGCACACCCCAAAGACGGAGACCACGCATAAAGGCAGCGAAATTAGGGTAATTCGCGCCATCGAAGATCACCGGACAGTGAGGAATCACAACATAACCCGATGAAGAACACATATCTCTTTTTTTTGAAGTCAACTTGTCAATCTCAGATCAGATCTGACGAGGAGCAGGGCCAGCAGCCCGCGGAGATGCGGCGGGGCGGGAAGATGGCGCCGGCAGGGCAGATGGCGTCGACGGGGCGATTGCAGGCAGCGGGGCGACGACGCCGGCGAGGCGACGGCAGGCAGCGATCGCGCGTTAGGCGGCAGGGCGACGGGGCGGGCAGATGGCGACGGGACGATGGGGCGGTCCAGCGGCCAGCAGGCGATGGCAGGCGGCAGCGGACGGCGGCCAGATGGCGGGGCGACAACAGGCGGCGGCGGACGGCGGCCAGATGGCGGCGGGGCGGACGGTCGGCCCGGCGGCGGACGGCCCGGCCAGCGGATCCGATCGGGCGGCGACAGATCCGATCTAAAGATGGCAAGAGAGATGGCCAGAAACAGCGGCAACCGGCTGCGACGACGTCGGAAGAACGACGATGACAGGGACGGTGGCGGCTGTGACGATGTTGCAGAAAAATTGGCTAACCTAGCTCTGATACCATGTCAGGAATATGCAACATGTATTCCTCTAGGGGCAAAGACCACAATATATAGTACAGGTACATGTGTGAATATGCAGGAAGCCCCCTAACATATGGGAAAAATATAATATACAAATATATACATCTAATAAAAGAAATCTACCCCTCTCTCTACTTTTTCCAAAACCACAAACACTTGAGCCTAAACCCTTCCTCTTATCCCCATCTCATCTAGATCCCTGGATTGAGATCCATCCCTCTCCTCCCTGTCCCCAAGCCAATTCCTGGATCATCCATGGAGATACCAAACACTAGTGAGCCGTCCTCGTCCATGTCTTCCTCCCGACATTCTAGAGCGCACCAAGCCAAGTCACAAGCACCGACGGCTTTCTCTGCATCCTCCTCTTTGACCAGAACCTGGAGGCGCCGCTATAACCTGTCGGTTTCCACTGATTGCCGTCATACCCGAAGCCATATGCATGAACCAGAGCGCCATCCTTCCCCATGATCTCCTCCAGCCCTCCTAGCTCGGCTAGCGCAGGGTTGCTTAGTGAGTTTCCCTTTGGCTCTCAGACATCCTACTACATCCTCGTGGGCACCCTCGACTTGATCTGCTGACCGAACACCGCCATGGCCACCCCAGTTCACCATCGCTCGCTGCCCATGTCGATAACCATCACGAAGACCTATGCCAGCGTGCCGCTCGCTAGCCTCACTGTTGCGCGCGCAAGTAGTACAAGCATCAACCGCGGGCGTCCAGTAACCGCGATCGCGTGTGTTCCTCGTGCACCTCGCTTCGTCCACCGCGTGCAGACAGCAAAAACCGCAGCTCACCGCTTCCATATTCCTTATTGTTCTTAATTTAGGTTGCTAATAAGAACTAGTGCTAGTACGTGCATGTGTTACTCTAGCAAGTGGAGTGGTGCATGTAGTAGTCTAGAGAATGTATAGGGTTCACACTAGTAAGAGATAGCGGCTACTAGCAAGTCAAATATTCTAGGAGATGTCTCGACAGATGTCAGGATAACTAGAGCAGTGCTCATGATAAGAGGAGGCTGCAATGCTGCCAGAAATAGCTAGGGCGGACTTCATGGACTCTGTTCACATTGTAAACTAGTGGTTGTAGTAAAGCCTAGAGTAGTATAAGTAGTAGGTACTTTGTATCAGCTTTAAGCAATGTAAGAAGAGCATTCAGCCTCTCACTCTCTCCACACCCGAGCTCTGTCGCGTGTGTGTGTTCATCTCCTGTCCTGGGGGTCTAACAATTGGTATCAGAGCCAAGTTCAATAGCCATGTCGCAAGGGAATTAGAGAGGCACCTCTGCTAGGGCAGCGATGATGATCGTCGAGCCGTGGGCGCAGCAGGGTGCGACACAACGGTGGCGAGATTATCGTGAAATAGGTTGTGCGTAAGACCGGAGGCGGTAGCGGAACCAACCTCTCCTTCCCTATCTTGACGCGCTCCAACTACACCAACTGGGCGATGGTGATGGAGCTGAACCTCTAGGCGGCGTTGCTCTGGGAAGCGATCGTGGACGAGACCGTACCTCGTAGGGAGTACAAGCAGGCGTTGGTGGTGTTGCTCCGCTCTACCCCATCGAAGATGCACTGCATGCTCGTGGGGAAGGGGAGCGCCAAGGCGGCCTAGGAGGCAATGCACCTTCAGTACCAGGGGAACGATCATGTGCGCGACTCGTGTGTGCGTCGGCTGAGAACTGAGTTCGAGACCGCATGTTCAAGGCCAACGAGCGCATATCCAACATCACGTCTGCTCTACACTCTCTCGGCGACTCGATCGACGAATATAACGTTGTGAGAAAATTTCTCTCTTTTGTCCCTACGCGCTTCATGCAAATTGCCTTCTCCATCGAGACACTCCTCGACCTAGCAACGCTCACAGTCGAGGAGTTTGTTGTCCATCTCCAAGCTATTGAGGAATGGCTGGACGGTGATCAAGGAGGAATCTCCGGCGGCCAGCTCCTACTCACCGAGGAACATTTGAAGGCACGAAAGAAACAGCTGCGGGGAAGCGGAACAAGCGCCAAAGGGGATGTCCCCGACAATGGTTGTGTCGGAAATGGGAGATAGGGCGGGCAGCCTCAGCAGCAGGCCGCATCGACATAAGGTTCCGACAACAACATCGGCAAGAACAACTGCCAGTACTTTGGGAAAAAGTGCCATTAGGCCTTTGAATGCCGCAATAAGCAATGCGATGAAGTGGCAGCGGCAGCACCATCGGCCGTTGCCAATCTTGTCCAGGTCGAGGAAGACAAAGGCCCTATACGGATGATGGTGTGCGTCGAGGAGGTGTTCGAATGCCCCGAGAACACCATGGCACGCACTGGTGGTCAAGTGTTCCTCATCGAGGAGAGGGCCATCGTCACCCCTGCCCATGGGACGACCAAGGAGGCGAAGTGTGTTTCGCAGACATATCGGTGGTGGATATCCATGGGCGTGGCACTATTGTGTTTTCCATCGACGGGGGAGCTCACCGCTCTTTCACCGAGGTCTTCTTCATCCTGGCACTCAAGAGCAGCATCATTAGCCTTGTCCTGCTCGACGAGAGCTGGTATGACATCCACATACGCTATGGAATCCTAAACGTGCGTGACCAGCGAAATCGCCTATGATGAAGGTACAACGCTCGCCCAATCGCTTGTACAAACTTCGATTCACACATGTTCATCCAGTCTGCCTCGCCATGGGTCACGTGTCTCATGCCTGAAGCTGCCACGCGCGGCTCGGGAACCTGCACTTCGATGGCTTGCAGAAGATGGCTCATGGAGGCTTGGTGCGTGGTCTTCCACACATCGAGCACGCCGATGAGCTATGCAAGGCGTGCCTTGCCGGGAAGTAGTGGTTCCTACGATTCCCGCAGACGGTGCACTATAGGGCACAAAAGCCGCTTGAACTCGTTCACAGGGACTTGTGTGGCCCGATCACGCCACTAACGCCAGGAGGTCGGTGCTACATCTTGTTGCTGATCGACGATCGAAACAGGTACATGTGGGTGGAGCTTCTGGTTTCCAAAGACGAGGCCGCATGCGCTATTGTCAAGTTCCAGGCAGCTGCTGAGGTGGAGTGCGGGCACAAGCTGCGTGTGATGCGCACCGATCGTGGCGGCGAGTTCACATCGGCCTCCTTCTACGAGCACTGCGCCGAGAGCGGCGTGCAACGTCACCTCACCGCGCCGTACATGCTACAGCAGAATGGCATCATTGAGTGGTGGAACCAGAGAGTGCTGGGCATGGCGCGTAGCATGCTCAAGTCTAAATGGGTGCCTAACCTGTTTTGGGGAGAGGCAGTTCTCATGGCGGTGTTCATCCTCAACCGGTGATTCATGAGGAGCGTCGATGGCATGATGCCCTACGAAGCGTGGCACGGCAAGAAGCCAGACATGCGCTTCCTCCGAGTCTTGGCTTTGTTGGACACGTCAAGGTGGCGCGCCCACACCTGCAGAAGCTCAATGACAGGAGCACCCCCATGGTCTTCATCGGCTATGAGACAGGGTCAAAGGCGTACAGGATGTACGATCCCGTCTCCAAGTGCCTACAAGTATCACACGACATCATCTTCGATGAAGAGGCACGACAGAACTGGGAGGATCCCAGGGAGGCCCCACAAGAAGCTCCTTCACGATGGAGTACCCCGTCTACGCCACGCATGCGGCCACGTCGACCACGACTCATTCCCGGGACACAACTCCAGCAAGCAGTCGTGTCACTATCACGCCTTTAGCCACATTGTCTCCAGCCCGGCAATAGCTCCTGACAACAAGCCTAGCAAGGATGCTGAGATTCTCCCATCTGGCTCCACTGAGGTGTGGTTCATGACACCTCCGTCGGCGCAATCGTCTCTCTTCTATGCCCAAGACAGTGCCACCACACCACACCGGTTCTGGCTCGTCAATGATCTTCTTGGAGCTCCTATCAGTACACCGCAACTAGTGGATCAGTTAATCGATGACGATGCACTACACCTCGTGGCAGGAGAAGAACCGATATCGTTCCCTGAGGCGAAACGTGAGGATTGCTAGCGCCACGCGATGTTATACGAGCTTTAGTCCATCGATGACAACAAAACCTAGACTCTCACCTCCCTCCCTACAGGACACCGTGCGATCAGCCTCAAATGGGTGTTTAAGGTGAAGAAAAATGAGCATGGGCGCATTGTCAAGAACAAGGCCCGGTTGTCACAAAGGGCTACGTGCAGCATCAAGGTGTGGATTTCGAGGAGCTATTCGTGCCAGTGGCAAAGCTCAAGTCTGTGTGGCTCATCCTCGCTCTAGCGGCGCACCATGGCTGGGAGGTTTATCACATGGATGTTAAATCCGCATTCCTAAACGGAGACCTCGAGGAGAAGGTCTACGTTTTCTTGGCACCAGGGTTCATCACCGACGGACATGTAAATGGCGTCTACAATCTCCACAAGTATGGGTTGTGACAAGCACCAAGGGCGTGTAACGCCAAACTGGATGCAAGTCTAGCTTCGCTCAGCATCACGCGTAGTGTCACAAAACATGGCGTGTACACATGAGGAACCGGGAACACACTATTAATTGTCGGTGTCTATGTCGATGACCTGGTGATCATCGGTGTTGAGCAGCTAGAAGTGCACCGTTTCAAGGAGGAAATGGAATGGTTGTTCTCCATGAGTGACCTTGGCTTGCTCCGATACTGCCTCGGCCTAGAGGTGAAGCAGGAGCGTGGGTGCACCACGATCACGCAAGCTACATACGCGAGCAAACTGCTCCACAAGGAAGACATAGTGGGATACAACACCGCGCACACTCCCATGGAAGAACGATGTCAGCAGAGCAAGGATAGCAAGGAGACGCCGGTGGATGCAACCATCTACCGCAGCGTCATCGCTCAGCCTTAGGTACCTGGTTCATACCCGCTCGGACATTGCGTTCGCTGTGGGCTTCCTAAGAAGGTTCATGGAGGCACCGGCAGGCGATCACCTTGCGGCAGTGAAGCATCTTCCTCGAAACATCGCCGGTACACTAAAACACGCGTGTGTGTACCGCCGCGGTGACGGCGAGAAATTGATCGGTTTCAGCGACTCCGATCATGCCGGCGACATGGAATCCAGGAAGAGCACCTCTGGCATGTTGTTCTTCCTCAGGGACAATCCAGTAAGCTAGTAATCTTAGAAGTAGAAGGTTGTCGCCACTTCTTTGTGTGAGGCAGAGTACATACCGGCAGACGGCGGCATACCAATGGATTTGGCTTCCCGTCTGTTCGGCGAACTAGTAAACCAAGAGGTTGCGCCGGTCAAATTGTTCATCGACAACAAATCTGCGATCTCTCTATGCAAGAATCCAGTTCTCCACGATCGCAGCAGGCACTTTGATCTGCGCTACCAATTCATCCGCGATTGCGTGGAAAAGGGCTCCGTTGCTGTTGACTTTATCGGAACTAGTGAGCAGAAGGCGGACATCCTGACAAAGGCACTCGGTCGCACTTAGTTCCAGAGTCTGCCGACAAAAATTGGGGTCACCAAAATTGAGAGAAACTAAATTAGGGGGAGAATTGCTGTTCTTAATTTAGGTTGCTAATAAGCACTAGTGCTAGTACGTGCATGTGTTACTCTAGCAAGTGGAGCGGTGCATGCAGTAGTCTAGGGAATGTTAAGGGTTCACACTTGTAAGAGAGAGCAGCTTCTAGCAAGTCAAATATTCTAGGAGATGTCAAGATAGATGTCAGGATAACTAGAGTAGTGCTCAGGGTAAGAGCAGGTTGCAACGCTGCCAGAAATAGCTAGGGCGGCTTGACTTCATGGACTCTGTTCACATTGTAATGAGTGGCTGTAGTAAAGTCTGGAGTAGTATAAGTAGAAGGTACTTTGTATCAGTTTGAAGCAATGCAAGAAGAACATTCAGCCCCTCACTCTCTCCACTCCTGAGCTCAGTCTCTGTCGCGTGTGTGTAGTGTGTTCATCTTCTGTCCTAGGGGCTAACATTCCTTTATGGTTTTCGGCGCCCTTGCCCCTCTTTTGGCGAGACCCCAAGATGGAATCCGATCTTGGCATTACCCTTTCTCGAGCACCATGAAAATCCCTCCAATCCGTGGTCGGTAGAGCTTAGAAACATCCAATGATTTTGGACGAACTTCACTATGGCACTATCAAAGTTGGTAGTTCAGATTCGCCTCAGTGTCCCTTTTTCCTCTCTATGTTCCCTCTCAGTTCCAACCTTCCACACTAACCTCAGGTGTTTTCCTTCACACACAGGCACAATCGGTATATCCAGCTTCGTCCAGCTTCAAATCTAGCTCATCTTCGTTCTTCGTGCTTCGAGCTGCTCGAAAACATCGTCTGAAGTTTGAGAAATTTTATTGACGCCCGCAACAGTTTCTTTCAGTTTCACACATCTTTCTTTTATCCTCTGTTCCCGTGAAAATTACGGACATTCCAATACATATCCGACTTAGATCTTCACGTCCACCTCATCTTCTTTGATCCATCTTTCAAATGCATCCAGCCTCATTAAAAATGGAGCTCGGACGCGATTGGAATCATCTCGCGAATGTCGGTGTAATTCTCTGTTCATGTTATCGAAAATTACCAACTTTTTCGTCAGAAGCAACCAACCAGCCAGAAGATTTTATAAAAAGGCCTAGGGACCTTTGAGTTTCCAACCCGCGGGTCCCCCTCAGCCCTTACCATATGGGCCGGCCCAGTCTTCCCTCGTGCGCCCGCACGGTAGCTAGCAGAGGACGTTCTAGCTTCCTTTCCGGGTGGCCCACTTCGGTGTATCAAGCCATTTTCTAATTAAAGTTCCTTTATAATTCAAACTCGAATCTAAATTTATATATTTTTCGTTGTTTGTATTTTGCTAAAACTTCCAAAATGAAATGTGCTTAATTTTCAGAAATGGATTGAAAACCATAGGTGTAAATTAAAAACAATAATTCTAACTATTAACAATATTGCCTTTTTCTATTTAAATCGTATTTATTAATAACTTGTTAATGCTATTTTCAAATAATGCAAATAGTATTTTTTAGATCAGAAAAATGCAAGGCCTAATAATATGTCATCCAAAATATTTTTAGAACAATTAAAAAAATTAGAAATTGTTTTAATATTATTAAAATGTTTTTTCTTAATAAATCCATAACTTTTAAATCGTAAATCCAAATTCGACAAATGATATGTCTAAATCGATAAGCGTGAAGAGGCCGTCCTAACTATGCATTCCATGATTTGAGGCATGCAGTATATAAATATTAATGGGGCATCAAGGTTATGAGGGCAAAATATGACAAAACAACTAATAAAATGCTTTGTTCTTGTACCCCACACCTCACCATGCCATGCTATGTTATACCATGTAATTGTGAATCATTCCATCATGGCATATCTTGTATTGCTTGTTGCATATGATTTATATGATTGCGCAGTATATTCATTATGCCCCCTTGTGTGTTTGGGTTTTATCTGGATAGACGCCGAGCAAGGGAACTATCAGGAGCCCCATGAGTATTACCCGGATCCCACCTATTCTGCAACTGAGCTACTAGGAAAGCAATTCCCCATGCTTGCAATACATATAGTACCTATTGCATCTGTATTATTCTTGCATCATGAATCGCGTCACGAATTAAATTGCAATCCCAAGTACTGTATAGCCTTTACTTTTAAACCCCACTAAAGCTTGTTCCTCAATCCTATGACCCATCACTATAGGAGTTTTTTGAGCCATGCGAGTCATAGAACTACATGTGTAGGGTTTGTGAAGAGTCTTTGAATAACAAGGTACCTAAACAGCTGACTTGAGTAGTAATGGGATAACTAAAGAAAGAGGCACCGATGGGCAATATCTGCTATTTGGTTCTTTATGCTCACTTGTGTCCCATAGGAGTGTTCCTTGACTATAGCATTATTCGTATGTGGGACCATGAATCCCCATAGTCTTAGCCTAATTCAAATTTTATTTCTTGGAGCCACAAAATAGTTTCGGGCGTTATTATTATTATCTTATACTTATGCCATGCTACTTATTTATTTACTATTGTTGCTTGGGGAGCTTTTACTACTTTACTATTTAGGACTTGTGCTACGTTTACGCAGTATCAACAAGCCCCGCCACACTTGCGGGTTCCTAGTCGTTTATAGCCGTCGACACAAATCATGTGTCCATCTTGGAGCCCAGCCGACTTTGTTGCGGGTAGCTTAGTGGGGTGCCCCCCTAAAATCATCTTTGAATCTTGTGAATGCTTTGTCGTGATGCCATGTTGCTTTTATTTCGTTCTTCCTAGGGCTTATTTTGCGTGTGTTGCAATTTGTGCAACCCTGCTGGGTAAATCTTTCTGAAAGTCATGTCCGCAGAAATGGACTACCTGGATCACAGTTTCTTGATCATAGACAACTACAACTAAAGTACTGTCTTTCATTTGACTAAAACTTGACTAGTAATAGAGCAATAATCATGGAATGATTAATAAAAGTACCAACAGATGGGATGTTCCTCCGCCTTCTTGTTCGGGAATGAGAAGGAGGGCGAGTGATGTTTATTTATGTTGATTTATCTATTAGGTAACTAATTGTTCTTTAATTAACGAGCGTCTGTCTATCATTGGTTAGGCGGATGTTGTAGCGTGTCGCTATAGAACTGCTAGGCTTTATTTTGGCTGCAATTGTGTCACCCTCAGGATGTTCCCTTTAGATGCATAAAGACTTGCTGGGCCCCCTAGGGTCTCACATGATAAATATTGTTTAGATAGACAGGTATATTTAGAGGAAGTTTACTGGGTCGAGGAGACCGATGAGGGTGGCAACGACCGTCGGGTGTAGATATTCTGAGGATGGAGATATGTGGGAGAGATGTGCTTATTTCTAGGCATCTTATTCTAGTTTTCTTCTTATCTGTACTCAGTTCTTGTTTTCCGCTTCCGCTTGATACTCTGATATGTGATGTATGATGATGTATCTTAAAATATTATCTCTATCTAGGATATTTGGATCTTGCCATATGGAGTTGAATATTTATACTTCTTTTAGATGGTCTGACTCTAATGTACTGTTGTATCTCACTGACATATACACTTGTGTATGTTTTGTTCGCATGCCAGTCAACTACGCCGCTCGCACCTGATACGATGATCTTGCAAAGTGGATAGGGTGGTTGGCATGTACCATGCACTACTCCGCTCAGACGGTCCTACATGTGGGTGGCCTTTGAGCCTCCATGGTAGCACACCTTATGCACTTTGGGTTCATCCTAGCTTGTTGCTTAGAGCGTAGTGTCCGAGGTATTACAGGGAATGACTTCATCATCTTTGCCATGGACAACCCCCATGCCATGCGTCGTAATTATGATCATCAAGTGTTCGCCATCAACCGATCAAGAGAGGAACCACACGCTTGGCTGATCATTCGGAATAGGTGCTGGGATTACAAATGACAGCTCCTTGTTACCTGCAACATCTGAATTGGAGACAAAAAGTGTGTTGCTAGAATACATATTTGATGCAAGTAAAATGCATACATGAACTTTTTAGTTTGTGAACATGTTCATCCACATATTTGCATCATATATAATGTTATATACATGTTTTACATTGATTTTTGGGGATTTACCAATTATCCCTTTATTTTGGCTATAACCCAGTAGGGCCGAAAAACCCTATTTTCAGTGTTTTTGATGTTTCAGGACCTATACAAAGTCAAATGGACCTGGGCTTTTGGGGATGTCAATATTTATCCACGAGAAGCATATGGAGTGCAAGAATCCCACCTAGACGGCTAGGAGGCCCAAAAGATACTGGGTGGCGCGCCCAACCCAGGTAGGCATGCCACCTACCCTCATTTCCTCCTTGGCCGTCTGATCACCTTGATTCTTTCGCCCACGGAGTTATCTTGACCTAAAAATTCCTATATAAGTATCCCATGGGGATTCCGAGAGAGAGCACACCAGAGACGAAAACACCACCAAACATAGTCTGATCCAGCAAAGATTGGAGGGGGAACTCCTTCAGAGCCGCCTCCGAAGGGATCTCCCTCTCCTCCAACATCTCCAGCAACATCACCATGATGAAGAGGGAGTAGTCTACCTATGTACTATGGGTTTGTGGCAGTATATTGATCTATTTCTCTCTTGTTCTTCGTAGATATAGTACCATATGAGTTGCCCAACATGATTATGCCCAACATGATTATGTTCATATATGTATTTCCTATGTTGTGGATCTTTATTCTATGATTTGATATATGAGATTGGAACCTATTTTGTGTAAGATGTGTCGATAGATGCATATCATGTACCCCGTTCTTAATTGCTTGTTTTGATCCAACTTGTATGCAAGAACTTGTATGGGGAGAAGTGTGTATTAGATGGAGTAGCATGGTGTTAGTGATTGAATTGTGACAACAATGTTCAAGATCTACTTTGATTTTTACCTTTCCTTTGCTACCTCACTAGGGATAAAGTGAAATCATGTGCTATAATTATCATGTGATAGAGAGATAATCTTGTTAGATTAAGGTAGTATATTTGTATTTCAAACATCATGTTATATTACTTAAAACTATACCTGGATTTGTTCTTAATTCAAGACTGCATGGAGTTTCCCTTTCTTGAGGAGTATAAGAGAGATGTGTTTCATCTCTATGTTAGGACATGATGCCTATATGAATGCTTATCATACACATATAGAAGTTCCATTAATAGTTATCATTGATGAATTGTTTTATGATCACTACAACTTAAAAATAGAGTAGACAAGTGAACCCATGAACCACGGTCCAATTTTAATCATAAGAGACACATTTCCATTGCAAATACTACCTTTCATATTTTTTGAAATTTATTATTTCGAAAATACAAAAATACATTTCTACTTGCAATCATCCATAAAGACCCAAAACAACTCTATTATCTTGCATATCATATAGTTTTGCATTACTTTACTTTATTTACTTTAATTATACTAGTTTACTTTATATTTTATTTCATTTTACTAATACAAAACCTTGTGCTTGACAACAACTTTGTGGAGTTGGGGACACGAGACAAATTATTTTACTTTACAGGTTATTTGAAGAGGAGAAGACGAATACATTTCCACAACCAATTCCCGAGAGTTCGATAGAAAGCCTCGATTCACCCTTGTGAGGAAAAGAAGCTTGCTACAACACTCTGCAATTGGAGTCCCAACAAAAGTGGACATGAGTGTTGCCATCAAGAAGTATTTTCTGGCGCCGTTGACGGTGAATTGGCGAAGTTACCACACAACTGCATCCTTACCAAATTTGAAGAGCAAGGTAGTTTCCATGGCACTTGCAAGTATCTTATGCCGCCGTCATCTACATCAACTTGTGCAAAAACCCAAGCTTGGGGAGGTTGCACCACTGTTAGCTTTTTCTTATCCTTTTAGATTTTTAAAGTATTTTTTCTTTGTCTTGTTTTTAGTCTTTTTAAGTTTCCCTTAAAACACAAAAATACATACAAAAATTAGTAGAAACTCTAAATATGCATGATAAAATATGGAGAAACTTGGAATCCACATACCTAAAGGTCATGTTAGAATGTTGGAAGCCTACTATGAATATAGATCAACCAAAGAAGGAAATAGAACGAATGAATTTTTTAAACATCTCAATCAACTTGCTACTGACTTTTGTGAACCACATGATATAACTTGTTGCAGTAAAAAGACTATAAACACTCTCACTATCAATGTAAGCATAATAGTGATCCTATTTTTGCTTCTTATCATGAGTGTAAATATTTATGCAATGAAATATAAAAAGTTGAGAAATATATTGCCTATGTTGGAGCCAATGAGCCAGACTCTCTTATGAATGAAAAACTTGAAAATAGTCATGATGCTCATATAATGAAAGGATACATGTCTATTATCCTCCAAATTTGCATAAAAGACTTTAGTAATAATCCTTATTCTATCAAATATAAAGAAAGAACTCTTGATGCCATGGAAATTAGTGATACTTTGCAAGAAAAATATTATGAAAACATAAGCTTGGAATAGGAAATATGCAAAGAAGAAAATGAAGAAGATATAATCCAACATAAGATTGGGGAAGAGTGGGATCTTCCTCCTTCACCATCAACAAGTGATAGCAACATTCAAATTAACTCATTTGTCATTTATAAAAATCCATGCACTTCTTATGAGGAAATTGAGAATTCAATGGTTATCCATGAGAACCCTTCCTATTATGATGAACTACTACTAATGCTACTACCAAAATTATTTATGATAATGACGAATTTTGTTTAGACATGCTATATGATAATGCTTTAGATGATGACCCTATGTCTCTTAATAACCCTCCATGTATAATATATGAGGATGAAATTGATATACTTGATGTCTGATGATAGTCTTGTTAGTAAGAGTCCTATAATATTCTTGAACTGTTCTATGTTAACCATAGAGGAGAAATATGCACTTGCTAAAACTTATATATGTGGTTTGCAATTACATTATGTTGAAAATCCTTATTGCAACCATGACAATTTTTTGAAAAGATTACTAGCAACTATTTTGAAGAGGAAATCATGCTAATGAATACCATGATAATTATGATGATGCTCATCATATAAAAAACTTTACAAACTTGCATGCTTCCAATAGTCATATTGCTAAATTTATTTCTAGTACTTGCAACTATTATGAAAGAGGAGGTTGACAATTCCCTCCTTACGTTGATAATAATTTTAAAATGCATGAACATAATGATAATACGCATAGGTATACTCTTGTTTGTTGTACCTTATTCAAATATAAAAGCCCTATGCATAGGAAGAAAGTTATACTTCGTTATTATCACTTTTATGTTTTGTGTTGCTCTATACCATGTTCCTATTTTATTATTTATTTGATTGGCATAATAACACCATGGGACCCTGGTATTTCCAAGAAATAAGGAGGTAGCAAATAAACACAAGCTATCCCATGAATTCCATATCACTTAAACCAAGGAAGTAAAACCTAGCTATATGGTTATAAAGAAAGCGCTTCGCGGGAGGCAACCCAGTTATTTTATTTTGTATTTTTTATTTGAAATCTTGATGTAGAAAGAGAGTTTTATTTTGGTTTTCTTTCTGTAAGTTTTAATAAGTACCAATTGGAACCCATTTTGTATGTTTTAAAGTTGCTAAACATATGGAGTAGCAAATTTCTGTAAAATAGTTTATAGTGCAAGAATTTTCTAATTTGTTATGGAACTCTGATTGCGCTCATATTTACACATAATTTACAAGTTTTCATCCTGTGTATGCAAAACAATTTGCTAAAATTCCTGAAATGTTTAAGTGGGCAAAACAATTCGTTTAGCTGCTGCTGAAAATCTGGATAGATTCTACCATGTTTTGTTTTAACCATTCCCAAGTGTCCTAAAATGATTTTTATGAGTCATAGTATATGCTAGGTATATGTAGAAACATTATATGCTTGCTAGAACATTTAGAAAGAATTTTTTCTTTGATATATACACAGCAACTATTATGGTTTTGTGCCACTAATGTCACCACTCAGAAAAGAGATGGAAGAAAAAGTTTTGTGTTGAAGTTTTTTGAGAGGTAATAGAGGAACATCACACCAAGAGCAATCCAAGTATTGCAAAAACAATAAGCTTAGGTATTCCCAAGGCACCCCACTGGACCTATTGAACTCTCGGTTTGCAAGCCTCTAAACTTTGTTTTTCGAGCAACCTAAAACTATCATAGAAACTTGGAGCGTCTGTTTTGTCTATTTTTCTTTTGTTTGAAATAAAAGGACCACCAATATGAATTGTTATGCATGTTTATGATTATTCTACTGAAAAGAAACTTTAACATGATGAGATTAAGATTGAATATGAATGCCTTGAAATAAAAAAAGGGGGATAAAAGCAAAATGCTGAAATTCATGTTGTGTCTAGTTTTTAAGATCAAGTACTTTATATGAATTATGATTTGTTTGTGCATATTAATTTGTATCCTTTGTTCATGTATATTTATGTTCAACCATAAGGATAAAGGTGAGCAAATAAATGTTGGCATTATGAACTAGATGGCACACTCTTTAGAGCTCTTTTTGCTAAGCCTTCACAATGCAAGCTAAGACTTGTTCCAAACAACCTAAAACTAGATTAGGAATGTCCACCTATCAGTGGAAAAATCTACTTTCAAGTATAATATGTGTGTTAATTATCCAAACATTCTTAAAACATCCTTTTTTATTTAATTTAAAGCTCATATGAAAGTAAGGTTTGGGGTGATACCACTATGGAACTTTATGTGCTTACATCTTATAAGCTATTTGTTAGCCAAACCATGCTGTCATGGCACAATATTTAAATATTGAGTGTTTATAATCATGTTAGTTCTGCCTATGGATTGCATCGATGTGAAATAAAGTGTGCATATTGGAGTAGGCATGTTTATAGAAAATGCTCCTAGGCCGCTAGCCAAACTCATGCATGACATGGTGGAAACTTACAGCATGACAATCCATGATGCTATTTTCAAAATAAATTTGCCGAGAGAACTCATATGTATTTTTTCTTGTCTTGTTAAATGTGGATATATGCCCCTTATGAAAAGAACGCAAAAGAAGCATGCTTCCTAGCCACCAAAATGTATAAAGGGCATATAGTCACAGAGGGGCAAGAGATACCTCATTGATGCGGTTTCAATGATAAATATGTATCCTATAATGACATGCCTAAGTTGAGTAGCATGAGGAGTGCAAGACCATAAGTTAAGGTGCATGATACAATCAACTCATAAGATGTTTAACACATAAACCATATGAAGCTTTGAAATAAAATATACTTGGAACGCCGTCGTTATTAGTATTTTTGACATGAATTACATAGCTCAAAACATTATTTTACATTCTTTATGGACGATTAACATATGTATTCAATGCTTACTTTCGCTACGAGATGCAAAACATCTCAAGGGAATACATGAAACTAAGAAGTGAGTCTTCAAGTAAGTGCATTAAACTAAGAAGTAGCCCAAAAATAAAAGTAGAGGCATAAAACACCAATGCCAATTATAGGAAGAGTCTCTTATTCTATATGTTCATCAAGTGTGCTTGAAGGTTTGTTTTGTCCCTCATTTGTTTTATCACACCATTACTTATTGTTTAACATGTTTATAGATGTGGAAAAAATACAACTTGATAGTACTCTTACATGTTATGTTTCATTGAAAGGATTTGAACATATGAACTTTACATGATAATGAAAGAAGCAAAAGTAACAAACTCCAAAGTCCATGTTTATTTATCACCTTCATGCTCGAGGACGAGCATAGGTTAAGCTTGGGGATGTTGATGCATGTAAAATGCATACATGAACTTTGTAGTTTGTTAACATGTCTATCCAAATATATATTTGCATCATATATAATGTTATATCCATGTTTTACATTGATTTTTGGGGATTTACAAATGATCCCCTTTATTTTGGCTATAATCCAGCAGGGCAGAAAAACCCTGTTTTCAATGTTTTTGATGTTTCAGTTCCTATACGAAGTCAAATGGACTAGAGCTTTTGGTGATGTCAATATTTGTCCATGAGAAGCATCTGGAGCATAAGAACCTCACCTGGAGGACCAGGAGGACCAAAAGAGACAGGATGGCGTGCCCATCAAAGGTGGTCGCGCCACCTACCCTCTATTCATCCTCGGTCGTCCGATCGCCTTGATTCTTTTGCCCATGGAGTTCTCTTGACCTAAAACCCCTATATAAGGATTCCCTGGGACTCCTCAAGAGAGACCACACCAGAGACGAAAATACCACCAAACAGAGTCATATCCAACGAAAATTGGAGGGGGAAACTCCACTGGAGCCGTCTCGAGAGGGATCTCCCTCTCCTCCAACATCTTTAGCATCATAACCATGATGAAGAGGGAGTAGTCTACCTCTGGACTATGGGTTTGTGGTAGTAGCTTGATCTATTTCTCTCTTGTTCTTCATAGATCTAGTACCATATGAGATGCCCAAAATGATCATGGCCATATATGTCATTCCTTTGTTGTGGATCTTTATTCTATGATTTGATATATGAGATTGGAACCTATTTTGTGTAAGATGTGTTGATAGATGCATATCATGTACCCCGTTCTTAATTGCTTGTTTTGATCCAACTTGTATGAAAGAAATTTTATGGGGAGAAGTGTGTATTAGATGGAGTAGAATGGTGGTAGTGATTAAATTTTAACAACAATGTTTAAGATCTACTTTGGTTTTTGCCTTTCTTTTGATGCCTCACTAGGGATAAAGTGAAATCATGTGCTATAATTATCATGTGACAGTGAGATAATCTTGTTAGATTAAGGTAGCATATTTGTATTTCAAACATCATGTTATATTACTTAAAGCTATACTCTAATTTGTTCTTAAATCAAGATTTTAGGGAGTTTCCCTTTCTTGAGGAGTATAAGAGAGATGTGTTTCATCTCTATGTTAGGACATGATGCCCATATGAATGCTTATCATACACATAGAGAGGTTCCATGAATATTTATCATTGATGAATTGTTTTCTGATCACTATATCTTCAAAAGAGAGTATATAAGTGAAACCATGAACTCTGGTACAATTTTAATCATAAGAAACACCTTTCCATTGCAACTACTACCTTTTATGTTTTCTGCTACTTGTAATCATCCATAAAAACCCAAAAACAACTCTATTATCTTCCATATCATATAGTTTGCATTGCTTTACTTTATTTACTTTAATTATTCTAGTTTACTTTATATTTTATTTTATATTGCTAATACAAAACCTTGTATTTGACAACCACTTGGTGGAGTTGGGGACACAAGATAAATTATTTTACTTTACAGGTTGCTTGAAGAGGAGAAGAAGAATACACTCCCACAACCAATTCCCCGAGAGTTTTATATAAACCCTCGAGTCACCCTTGTGAGTAAAAGAACCTTGCTAAAACACTCTAAACTTGGAGTCCCAACGAAAAGTGGCCACGATTGCTGCCATCAATATTCTAACACTAGCATTCTTCATTGTTCTTTCTAACAGTGTGAATAGGAAAATCCTGATTAGAAATTGATTTTTCTTATTCTTCTATTCTGAATATTTGGATTTCTTGTATATCTTACTTTCCTAGTTGTTATAAGTTTTAAAAGAGGGACCGATCATTCAGTTATATGAAAAAATGAGGGACTCTTTGGATCACATGTACACATGAAGGAGAAAAAACTAGCAACGCCACTTTTTATTGATATAGAGGCTGTCCACTTGAATATAGGATTAGATACCTACAGGATTTTGGATCAAGTCTAGTGTTTGATTGCACAGGAAATCCGAAGGAATTATACAAAGAGGTTGGAGTGAATATATATTTTCTTCCAAAATAGAGTGAAAATCCTTTGAAGGAATTCCTAAGGATTATACTCTTTTGAATCAAGATCATTTATAGAAAAAAAGCTAAGGATCCAAATCATACAAAAATCCTACTCTAGTCTAAAGGAAAATATTGGTGTCCTACAAAAATCCTATGTGATGGTCCCTACAATCTGAGGAGGGCCTGAAAGTAGAAACAAATCAAGATACCCGGCTTTAGTGTGTTGCCCTCACATTTGAGATGCTCGTTAATACCTTTCATATTCTGATAATGAACAAACTTAATAGTGCAGGGACGCAGTCATACACTATATTTTTGAAACACTTATTACTGGTACTAATTCATTAGTAGCATGGTTCATTCATATTTTTTAGGACATAAAGGGTATGCTCATTTAGTCACATGAAAGGTAGAAATAAAATAAGTAGTTAAAGAACAACTTAACTAAATCACTCACAATGTATCATGGAACTAGAATTACCTTCCAATATGGGATCCCAACAGTAGGTGCAGCCTTCAACTACAACTGCAAAAATGTGTCCACCATGTTCAATGGCATCATGGTGTTATCGTCTTATATGACCTGAATAGTCCAGACGTCTCTAAACTTCGCTATCGCCTTCCAGGTATAGGCGATTTTCACTATCAAACATTGCAAGGAGCTTGTAGTCTGTGTAACCACCAGCTTCTATGGGCACTTTCGAGATTACGATCTTCAACAGGTCAAGACATCCATACCAAGACTTTTCGTACTTTTATTCATACCTGCGGAATCGCCAAAAAAAGCTTTTTCCGAGTATAGAAATGGGTAGAGGTAACTGTGGAACCCTGGGTGGATAGTAGCATTAACTGTTATATAATCAATATAATGGAAATGAGACGTCGTGAATTCCTCAAGTGTCCTTCAATGGAAGGTTTATTACTTGATATGTGTAGATGTTCGCTAAGTACCAGACCCCGCTAGGGTCCACAACGACAAGTCAGTCGCTATTCTTGCACCGAGGACCGTCGAGGGGCACCACGTCGTACACCATGTCATGAACAATCAGCTCGTCAGAGTGCTTGACAAACCAATGAACAGGCTGAGGCATTAGTAGGCAGGGTTCACTCCAATGGTGCAAAATCCATTTTGTACCTTCGTTGTTGCTGATACGATTGTACAACATCTTGAAGCATGCGGCTGGCCTTACGGTTCTAGAAATGTCTAGACGCTGAACAATGAGATCGATATCGTCTGCTCTGAGTTGATCCCACTTGCAACGCTGGATGAGCTTCGAATTGGCCATCATGACCGGATAGATTTAGGCGGATGCAAGTGCGATTGGGGTTTTCTGGAGAAGGAGGGGGAGCGTTTGCAAGGAACGAGTAAGGAGAGAGGGCATGGGGGAGATCATGGGTGGAGTGTGGAATGGGGAATAAGATGGAGAGGCAAATAAAAAATGAGAGGAGGGAGATTTTACTTGCTTGCTCTGTCAACAGCAGCATCCAGGACGTCAGCGCTTCCTAGATTTCACTGTATGTTAGACTAGCATGCCATAGAGCTACTCCTACGTATCAGAGGTGCATTATGGTCTAGTCACAATAGTTTGACCAGAGGGTTTTATTTTTACAATTTTGATTTTAACATAGTATTTTCAACGGAAAATAGGAGGACGAACTACTACTAGTAGTATTAGCCACGAAATGGACTCATGTACTTTCACCTTGTTCCCCTACATGAAGAAGTAATAGTATAGAACCATAAATATATACACCGGATACAGTGCACATATGTGTGTGTCTATGGTAATTTTTGTATGTTGCATGTATTTCTATATACATGAAATTACACATGTCCAACATGCAACTGTCCAACAAAATGAGAGACGTGTACTATATGCACGGATACAAGATTTAATGTGCATGACTTTGTGTGGCTCTGAATCACTGGCAGACGGTCCCAATTTAGGTCGGCCCCACTTACCAGTGAGAACCTGCACGCATCATGCGCTCAGAGACACTAGAGACTTCCACGATGGAAATTAAAATTTTCAACTAGTTGCACCCGCTAGTTGTTGCATGTCACACTTCCAAATTTTTCATAAAATGTGAAATAAATCATGGACAGATTGTATATAATTCATATGTAAATTTTTAGCCTAAAATATTACATGGTCTGGCCACCACAAAATTAACAAATGAACACAAGATATCGTTCGATCAGGTTTTTTCTTTTTTACACACGTCACATAAAATCATATTAAGGGAAATAGTATTATAGATGCACGAGATACAACATAGCCAATGGTTCTGATTTGTTTCACATTTTTTGAGAACTCGAAAGTACAACAAATACTAAAGTAGTGCAGGCGCAATGAGTTCCAGAATAATCGACACGCATTGATGAAAGATATGGCTTGCATACAAAAGGAGTTTGATCTAATTGCAGGCCTTGCACTTACATTGCCACATAATGAGTGTTTGAGTACAACAAGTTAATGGCTCAGGCACATGAGATACAAATGAGGGAAAGGAAATAATTCAAGATACAGAAATCCCTATTCCATATGATCACTATGTCCAGCCCCTCTTTCTTGAACTATTAATTATGCTGGTTCCAATCCTTCACGTGGGACAAGCTTGGGACGAACCACAATGGAGTATGCCGCCAATTCCAGCCAATGTTTGTTGAGAAACCAATAGCAGCGTCTTGAGCATTCATACTAAAGCGGCATATTTTAGGATGAGAATTAAATCCATAGAGGCTAACTGCATGCGGCGAGGTATATACACAGTTGCTACTCATTAGATCTCCAGGGCCAAGTCCTGTCGTGCCAACTGGAATAGTAATCAGATAGTTCAATCCAAGAAAGAGAGAAAATGCTCCAAGGTTAAAAATCCTCTGCCATTTCCTGGGTGGAAGTATCCTACTAGTGTTAATCGAGAAAACATGGCAGCAAAACTCAGTAGAATAGGTGTGAATAGTGTGGCCATGATGATAAGCTATATTATCAGAGATAGGTAACCACCATAAGTACTGTCATACCCCCTATCACTAACGCCCTCTATATTGATAAGAATAAGGCTATCACCATCAGGAGATCTTGCTAACCACCACAGATTTGGATCGTACTCACGATTACCGTCAAAATCGGGTGGCCCTAGAAGACGCACATGACCTTGCAACAAAAGACAATTCAGAGGTTAGATTAGCACAATTTGAATGATGAATCTAAAAAATTTAAGGATGGAAATTTTACCCCATTCCCAAGGATCCCATGCATAAACATTGCCAATCTAAGTTACAGTATAGACAACTCCCTTGTGGATAATTGCATCGCGGTAGCTAAACATGCTGAACTGGTTCTCAAGAACCATCCACATACCATGAGGACCATCAAGGAAGGCAATTATAGTGTCGAAGATGGCCAGGACAGAAAAATCCGTATAGTTCCTAGAAGCTGTGGGAACTCAGCAATTGGCTATCTTCAATAGATTATTTGGCTGACCAGTGGCATAAACTTAATTACCTCGGAGGTGTCCTCAAAGTCAAAGATTGCTGGTAGACGAATCCGGTAACAAGTGAACACATTCACAAGATCATAGTTCCAGGCGAGGCCAACCGTGGCAATCCAATCTCCATTCACGCCTGCCCACTTCTTACCCTCACAGTATGGCATCATAGTATCAAAGGAGGACCTATCCACTGGCGTCAGCTCGTACAAGGTCCAGCTGAACTTCTGCTTGCCCCTGCTGCAATAGTAGCTGCCACTTTAGAACTGCTTCTTGCGATTTCCGCGGTAGAAGGCATTGTACTCACGCGGTAGCTCAGTTGGGTGAGAGTGAAGAAAACAGGGGAGACCAAATGGATGATATTACGCCAGGGATGCACTATGTGTTGATAAGTAAAGATAACGTTTGCAGCAGGTGACGAGGCTCACGACGGTGATGACGTCGCATCTGGCTAAGATTTCATCAAGGGGCCATGGGAAAAGACCCTAGAAGTTTCATTGTCATCGATCAACTGGGCCATCACGAGGAATAGCTCGAGTAGGTGGGGGATGATGGAGTTTGGTTTTAATTGGGGTTTTGGAGGAGAGAGCGAGTAGCATCTGGTAGGGCAAGACGGAAAACAGTCTATCAAAATGGGCACCGGAGCTGATCCTAAAATAGCATGTCGACGTTGGCGGGTGATTGTATTTGTGTGCGAGTGCGAATGTTTGTCATCGAGACATTGGTGGTGAAGTGAGGATGGATATCGAGGAAAGGATAAATACGGGATGAAATAAAATCAAGCGTTCCTTCTTTCTCTCTGCTAAATCTACTGTGCCTATCGAACTAGGACCTGTACATGATCTGAAAGAGGCATGGCTGCGTTGGCGTGTGCTAAGGTGGGAGAGAGGGGATGAGCAAGAATATGGAGGGGAATAGAATGAGAGCAAAGGAAAATACTACGAGTAGAATAAATCTATTTAAATCGTACCGACTGGACTAGGTCTGGAATTCACTACAACATAGCTAGCCTAGCACGCCATGGAGATGTACCATCCTGTCAATAGTCTGGAGTATACTCAGAGAAGCTCTTGCCAAACGTAAATAATCCTTAGATCTTCTACATTCATCATTGTGTGTAGGCACATTAATAAGAAGTACTATACTAGTTCCATCGTAAGGAACCAAAACTAGAATACTCTCGAACTCTTGTAGTAGTACAATAACAAAAATGCTTGTAAAATGGGCCACCAGTACCATCTGTACACCGACACTGCCACCTCAAATAAACTTGCCTGCTACACCTCCAATTTTCTCTACCCTTTCGGCCTGTACGCCCCCATTCCCGGACCCTAAATTGACCATCTCTCGGAAAAAAAATCAACCATCGACCAACATAAAATCCGTTTCCGAATCCTTCCCATTCATTTTAGATGGACCATCGCAATTTCTTGAGAGCCGCGCGAGTATATGTCTAAACTACTGGTTGTATCTCCACGAAAGAAAGTGCCTGGAAGCAGCGGAATAATTTATTCTCTGTCAGACATGGAAGAATATCGATGATACAATACCAAATCAACAAGTTAGTGGCTTTATCCGTCTGACCAGTGGGAACCGACACGAGTGGTGAACATCTTAGGATGGTCATCATAGTGCTAAATACTAAATTAAACTAGTAACTTGCACATGTTATTACTACCTTCATATTGGGTAATAATATTTGTGTATTGTGATGCAAGGCCTAATTAATTTGGTTATAGAATCTAGTCTTGTTATGTGTGATCTTATGGTAACTAGCTAAGTTACTACCTCCGTCGCTTTTTTCATTAATCTCCTCCGAAACACATTTAATTCGAGACCAGTATATCGCGCTTACTTGTAGTTCAAGTTTGACTTAAATTGTTAAGATGCAAAATCTTAGAAAGAAGTTAGAACTTGTTGTCAGAACTCATGGTGGCTTTTGATATATTAATTGACCGCCTGATGGATACCTCCAAAAGCTTTTTCCTAAAACTTTCAAAGCAACCTAAATTTACTTGTAGTTCAAATTTGACCAAATTTTGATAAATCTACATAAAATCATTCAAGTGGGCAGAGTTAGTTAGGAAGTTTGAAAACTCATAAAACATAGGAATCATCAGTACAATATGTTGGTCCACTATCTATATGTATAAAAGCTTGGCTTGTGGCATTCAAATCCATATTCTTCGCTCTTTATTTATGGAAAGGAGCAATCTTGTCGTCACTTAGAACATTGAGAATATTATTTCATGGTAGTTGGTTGTTTACTACAAGAATATGCTCCCATCCACCTCCAAAATGATAACTAACTCGAGAGCAATCTATCACACTTTTGTATCTCAAGTTTGACCTAATTTTGGTAAATTGTCAAGATACAAAATATTAGCAAGAAGTTGAAGCTGATATATTAATTGACCCCCCAATAGGTACGTCCAAAAGCTGTTTCTTAAAACTTTCAAAGAAACCTACAATTTACTTCTAGTTCAAATTTGACCTAATTGTGATAAATCGACATAAAGTCATTTCATGTGGCGGAGTTAGCTAGGACCAAGTTTGAAAACTCATAAAACATGGGACTCATCAGTAGATCATGTTGGTACACTATACTATATATGTCATAAAGCTTGGCTTGTGGCATTGACATCTATTTTCTCCATATTATCTTTACGGAAAGGAAAAATCTCGTCATCACTCAGAAAATTAAGAATGTTCTTTCCTGATAGTTGGAAACTCACACCGATTACACTATTTGCTACAAGAGGATGCACCCATCTACCTCCGAAAATACAAATAATTTAGGATCAATCAATCATGCTTACTTGTTCCTCAAGTTTGACCTAATTTAGTTTCAAGATGCGAATCTTAGCAATAAGCTGAACATGTTGTCAAAACTCTCGATGGTATCCAATATATTAATTCACCCCGATGGGTAGCCCCAAAAGCTTTTCATCAAACTTTCCAAGAAACCTAGATTTACTTGTAGTTCAAATTTGACCTATTTTTGATAAATCAACATAAAGTCATTCAAGTGGGTAGAGTTAGCTAGGAAGTTTGAAAAGTCATAGACATGGGAATTGTAAGTAATACATGTCAGTCCACTATAAATATTTGAAAGCTTTTCTTGTGGCATTCAGATCCATATTCTTCAGACCTTCTTTACAGAAAGGAACAATCTTGTCATCAATTAGAAAATTGAGAATGTTCTTTCCTGATATTTGGAAACTCACACCGATGACATTGTTTACTAAAAATAATATTCATCCATCTACCTTCAAAAACAAAATCACTTAAAGAGCAATCTATCACTTGAAGAAGGCAGTGAATTGTGCGAAGTTAGCTAGGAAGCTTGAAAAATGGAATTATATAAGAAACTGTGGTCCATCTTCTGTGATAATTAGGGCGGTTGCATTTTATATAACCGTGGTAAGTCCCGTAGGAGCGAGGTGCTTCAGTTAACACGGTTGGTGGAAGTACTAGTTACATTGAGGATCTCATACATAATTAAAATTACATCAAAATCCATGCATTTAGCACAAGGTCCCTGGAACTAAGCAATGAAGTGTGTTTTGAGGTTTGCGCATACTAGTGTTCATTGTGCTAAATACTATCAATATATTCTCCTGGATGCTAAGAATGGAAAATAAGATCCAATGGTTAGCAATGTTTGGATTTGCAAGTCATGATCGAACACTCAATGTTTAAAGTTATCCATACACTATATAGTGGTATATGGTATTCTAAGAGATAAGACAAGATAAAATGAGATAATAAGTACTACTGCGAATTGCCGGTCTTTTGAATAACCTCCCCTCCCGATGTTTGGGATGCAAGTGAAAATTTCAAAACCGGAAAAGTTTGAATCTTTTGGCGCAAAGGACCCAAGTGGTTTCCTTCCTATGTACTCCTCCTCCTACTCCACACCAACGCGGATGCCAAACACGCTAGATAGACCGAGCCTCCCTCTCAAAAAAAAGAGCCGTAGTAGCAAGGCACACGTGCGCAGCGTCATGTTGTGGATAAGGGAGAGATCAACCCAGACAGTGCGCGAGGGGAGAGGGGTGGAGATATGAGAGGCAACAAAGGAGAGAGAAAACACACAATTTTTTGCGTGCATAGGTCATGAAATTTAGTACTAGTAGAGTGTACACTATAAGGCGGCAGGATTACCTCATCTTAGGAACCTCACGAGCTTTTTATTAGACCATGATCCGAACATTACATTGACACTGATGATTAGCCAAACTGCAAATAAAGCAAACCCAACCTCATACGGAGTACATTACAACTTAACGACTTCTAGTGGGACTGCGTGGTCTTCTCAAGCGACTTGGCAGCATCATCCTCGGGGAACTTGGTTGCATCCTCCATGGTACCATCACCAAGCAGCGACTCATGGATGTTAGTGTGTCACCCTGGATTTACGGTCCGAGAATACCCGTTATGCATACAATTCACGTTCCCATGATCAGTGAGCCATGAGCATAACCGACCAGTATTATTACATCATCCAGAAGGTAACAATTTAAAAACTGACAATATGGCCATTATGGCTGTAACATCCCAGCATTAGAACTTAAAAATAAGCTGAACATAGATATGTGCATTACATTCATGCATAGAAAATCTGAATAATTTTCGCGCTTTTGAACAAAACTTGTCAAAGTGATTGAAGCTTCTCTCAACTTTATGGAATTGAAGTAGATTATCAAGTTGACTGCGATAAGTTTCAATATGACCTTTGCTAAAACCTTATTTTGGGTAAACATGATTTGATCTAAGGGTAGATCAAATGTAATAAAACTAAGCCATTGCATATTGTTTAATGATTAATATCTGTTCCTTAAGAGATCGTATCATAGTATTCATTACAACAATTCATGAATACCAAACCTCATCATCTCTAATGAATCTTATCCTAATATCTATTGTTCATAAATGTTGAGTAATCAACTATTGATTCACCAATTCTTATCCTATTAACTATTGATCTATCAAGTCTTAGCCTATCAATTCTTGATCTATCAACTCTTGTCCTTATCATAGAATTCACTTCAGTCCTATAAAGAAAGAAGTAAGAAGAGGTAAGTAGTAATGCTAGATTTAGATATCATCTATAGGATGGGAGTGTTTGAAGAAAATTGAAGCAATATGATACTTGATGGAGTTAACTCACTCATGGATGGATAGAAGAGTTATTTGGAAGATATAATTATATGGTAGCAAAGAATATTACAAGGATGAATATTGATGATAGTTACCAAGGAGTAATCCTACTAGATCAAGTAGGTATAGTCAATTAGTAATATCTCATAGTTAGGTAGAGATACTAAGGAGATAATTATAATACAACTATAATGTTGTATTGATGAAAGCCTTGATTAGCCAACTGGAAACCTAAGTCATAAATGATCAAAGGATTATAATGATCATGTTTTAGTCACTAAGAGAGAATTATTATATCATGTATAAGTAACATTGGTGGATAGAACATGATTAAACCCTAGTATAGAAATGTTATCCTAGATTAGTCATGACAAGTTACAATGATATAATGTGAAGTTGGAATATAAGATACTGGAGATAAATAGAGATAAGATAGTATGACTAAGCTGATGCTAGAGCAATATTGAGTTATTGAAGTAGTAATATTCCTCTTAGAGAATACTAAGCACTTGAGGAAAGTAGCAATTGATATATATATATACATCTACTGGAGTAATTATAGTGATGGGTGATAAAGAAAGAGTATGAATGGAGTGAAAGGTAACTACTTGTTGGATTGAAGGTTAGCATTAGTACGTTGATATAATCAAGTGGAGATATAAGAAGTTTATGAAAGGCTTCAGTAACAAGCTTCTGAGATTTATAAGTAAGATTACAAATCAATTGTGAACTAAGAGAGTAATCATTCAAATGGAATTGGATTCATTAGAAATATTCTAGATGTCACATCCCAAAATTCTCCTAATTTTGGAATGTGAAACACATAAAATAAGTTTGATTGATTTTTTAACTTGGTGGAAAATTTTCAAAGAACATAAACTTTTTGAATTGAAAATCCTCTCAACCTTGAATTCAAAACCTTATATTCTTTTGTTATGACCTAAGTAGCCATATAGGCAAAAGGGCATGGATTGATTATCGATTGTTGATTTGGGTGCAAGATTTAAAATTTCAAAATCATGAAGCATGCATGAGCACCATTGCACTAAAACCATAAGAAAGAATTCCATCATCCAAGAAGGATTATCCAAAACCCTAAATGTGATTTCCCCATTTAAGTACAACCCTTGAGTTATGGCTTTGTCCATAGTAACAATTAAGAAATGGAATTCATGAAGGGTGTATTTTTACAGATATCACTTTTAAAAAACCATAAAAATTGGTTTGGTGGATTTTGGAGCTCAAAATCAAAAGTTATGAATTATATAAAAAGGGAATAAAAGAAATGAAGTAAAAGCCCTATAAATCAAACTCAACTTTTAATAGTTGAAGTATTTGAAATATATAAAAAATAGGTTAATTATGTCCTAAAATAAACCTTGTCAAATTACAAATTTTTAGAAATTTGTTTGACCTAAATTGGATGCCTAAAACAAAACCTAGAAAATAAAACAGAAATAGAAAAACAGAAAAAGGAAAAAAACGAAACCTAAACCTAACAGCCGGACCCGCACAGGCCCAACCGACCCATCTCATTCTCTCCCTATACACCGCCCGCGTGCGCGCAGCAGCCCACCAGCGGCCAACAATGCAGCCGCGGCATCCCGCAACGGCCTGCATGCTCTCCTTCCCCTCTCTTTTTTATTGCTTATATGTTGCTCTATCTTACTCTAGTATTGTTCTCAACGTTTTTAAAACTATTTTGTGGTTATATACTATTAAGTTTAGACCCCTATAATGTTATTATGCAAGTGTTTGCTTGTGGGTTCATTACTTGGTTGTATGTTTGTATGATTGTGTTGTATGAGCTTGCTTGCATGGGTAGAATTATTTCCTTAGTAGTTTCTTTCCAGTAGAATCTATTCTTCCCTATCTTGAACCCTTGAAGATAGAATGATGTGTTAAGTGGAAGGTTTGACAACACAATGCATTTAGCAAGGAGAATGGTTCATCTAATCAACAAAAGTATTGGAAGTATGAAATGTTGCAATGATGTTATGTAGTAGATTACGCAACCTGAAAGTTTAAGTATCGATAGTTTAGTTTTAGTAGTATCTTTGTTGATTGAATACATGGGAGTCTATATCGAGCATTAGTTCTTGCCCATGGAAACCTTATTCAAGTAAACTAAGGATGCCTGAGTGATAAGTTATGCGATGACCTATCCTCATGAAGGATAATGATTTGGGTGCAGGATGGATTGATCACCATTCCTACTTCTCTTATTATTCTCTCTTGTATTGCGAATCTTGAGCGCCTTTTTGAACCATATAAGAGAGCCGGCGTTGAGCCTATACCTTAGATTGGTATGATGTCCCACCCTTACAGAAGCATTCATTTCTTAGTGTAGGAATATACAGTAAGGATGAATTCCAATGATTATTAATGGGTATTATGAAGGAAACGTTCCCTAATTGCCCACCATGAGGGTTTCGTCAGTTCAAGAAGTGATTTCTTAGAAACTATCAATAATAAAGTTCAGAATATGCAAGATACATTGTGCAGTTCAGAGGAGAATCGATCTGATCCTAGTGAACCCTCAAGAAGTGACCTCGTCAGATTTCTTTTAAGGGTGGTAGCGCCTTAATGGATCCCGAACCTTTCTTTCTTTCTAGCCTTCCCAAATCTCGGGACGAGATTTCTTTTAAGGGTGGTAGTTTGTAACATTCCAAAATTCTCCTAATTTTGGAATGTAAAACAGATAAAATAAGTTTGATTGATTTTTTAACTTGGTTGAAAATTTTCAAAGAAAAGAAACTTTTTGAATTGAAAATCCTCTCAACCTTGAATTCAAAACCTTATATTATTTTGTTATGACCTTTATAGCCATATAGGAAAAAGGTCATGGTTTGATTACGGGTTGTTGATTTGGGTGCAAGATTTCAAAATTCAAAATCATGAAGCATGCATGAGCACCATTGCACTTAAACCATAAGAAAGAATTCCATCATCCAAGAAGGATTATCCAAAACCCTAAATGGGATTTCCCAATTCTAAGTAGAACCCTTGAGTTATGGATTTGTCCATAGTAACAATTAAGAAATGGAATTCATGAAGGGTGTATTTTTACAAATACCACTTTTAGAAAACCATAAAAATTGGTTTGGTGGATTTTGGAACTAAAAATCAAAAGATATGAATTATATAAAATAGGGAATAAAAGAAATGAAGTAAAATCCCTATAAATCACACTCAACTTTTAATAGTTGAAGTATTTGAAATATATGAAAAATAGGTTAATTATTTCCTAAAATAAACCTTGTCAAATTACAAATTTTTAGAAATTTGTTTGACCTAAATTGGATGCCTAAAATAAAACCTAGAAAATAAAACAGAAATAGAAAAACCAAAAAAGGAAAAAAAATGAAACCTAAACCTAACAGCCAGACCCGGCACAATCCCAACCAACCCATCTCATTCTCTCCCTATCCACCACCCGCGTGCTCGCAGCAGCCCACCAGCGTCCAACAGGGCAGCCGCGGCAGCCCGCAACGGCCAGCATGCTCTCCTCCCCCTCTCTTTTTTCCTGAAGTGTGGGGCCCTTCGTCATCTTCCTCACATGGTCTTACTCGTCACGGAGACGAACTGCCTCCGCTTGAATCGCCGTTCCGCTCGATTTCTGTCACCCCCGCACCCTAAATCCGCTCCACAATATAAAGCCACCGCATCCCTCTTGTTGTTTTCCTCTTTTGGAAAATCTTCTAAAAACCAGAGACAAAATCAAAATCGAATCTCATAATTCACTGCCTCCAAGCTTGGGTGGAGGTCCAATCCATCGATCTTGTCGCCTTGAGACCCCATCCTCTACTCCATCTTTCTCTTCTTGATGCACCGCATCATATCATCCTCTTTTCTTCCCTATTCTCGCAGTAGAACGACCGCGAGAGCCCGCCGGAGCTTCGTCGGAACACCACCGATGTTGCACGCCTCTAGCCGCCCTTCACTGCTGCCCGAGGAATAAATAATCGATGTGGAGGATGCAATCACACTCGTCGTAGACCCCCGCATCGACGCTGCCAGGGATCACCGGAGCGCTGCCAACCATCATCGCCGAACCACCGCCGTCCACCGTCATAGTCGCCATGCCACTAGCTCGCCATCATCAATGCCAATCGTCTGATCCGCAGTGGACGAAACAGATTAAATCGATCCAAGCCCAGCCGAAGCTCAAGCCAAGCCGAGGCTCAAGCCAAGCTGGTGATCGAGCCATAGATCATCATCGTTAGATCTTGATCCAATGGACCGCATTAGATCACTTAATAGAAGAGGTACCGTCTAGTCAGAAGCGGCCACGTCGACAGGAATAATCCCTGTTAATTTGGAAATAGAAGAAATAGATAGAAAAACATATAAAGTTGTAAAATTCATAGAAAAAGATTAACATGTCCAAAGATTGTAAATAATATTTCATTGGATTCAGAAACTTGTGCAGATTATTAATATACCATCATATCTAACTCTTATAGTATATATTTACTGCAGTAATTTAAATGATTTAATGGCCTATTTGAAATAAATAAATCATAATAAATTATTTACTGATCTAAAAATAGAAAATAATATACTGATGGAAATATAATTTCATGTATATTATGAATATGTAGTTGGTTCAGACAATTGCTCTAAGACTTGGCTGTAATGATTTAAACAAGTTAATTCCCCTATTGGTGTTATAAATTAATAAGAAAATAAATACCATTAATAAAAATATAAATAAGATGTCCTTGGAATCCTTGTTTCATGTAGAACAAGTACCTGGCCTTATATATATTTTTTGTCGAAGGAAATAATTTAAATGATTTAAACCCTTATAACTAGTATTTAAATCATAGAAAATTAACCAGAACTCCAAAATTAGTGAAACCAATTGGTACTGTTTTGTATTGATAATATCTATCCAGAGAAATTACGTACCAAATTATTTGGTACTGTTAAAATAGAAATACATGAAGAAAGCTATAAACCCATTGCAATAGTACTTTAATCATAATAAAAGATCTATAACTTCTTTTTAGGTGATTCAAATTGCTGCTGGATCTAAATTGCATTACCTATCCAGTAGCATTCACTTCACAATTTAATATGACATAAAACATCAGTAGTTCAATTAAAGTGAGATAAACCATATTAAATCGATATAACTTTAGTAATAAAAGCTTTAGTGAATTAAATGATTTTTCCCATATATCATGTGATATAATAATGTTCATATAACTAAATGCAACCATTATGTCTTACTAAATCATCATACATGCATTTGTTCATCATTGTTTTATTGTATTGCGCGTAATTACAATGTTTGAATGATGTGTTTGTTATGCCTTTGTTTTTGAACGATAGATTGTGAGGAGTGCAACTACTATGATTGCAAGTATTGTGGTTATGACGAGTGTAATCATTATATCTATGAGGATTGTGAGGATTATCTGATCGACTACATCTACAACTAAAGGAAAGTGGTGTTATCTTGGTCATAAATATCCTACTGTTTTCCTATGCATTGTAGATATTTTGTAGAATTGCATCTATAGGAATTGATGTGTATATGCTATGCTATGCCCCATGCTATTTCCTAGTATTCCTTGTTTATGAGCCATCGTTTTGGTAGATTGCTTAGCTATGCTATTTAGACGAGGAAGGGAATCACACCATGAAAAGTTATAAGTTTTGAAAGGCTTATATTTTGCTAAATGATAAACCAACATGATTTTAATGAACCACCTGGGCGGAATGGCATTGATTGGGTCATTGAGTGCGGATTTATGGTGGGGAATGCCACCCAGGGTACTGAGAAAGGATTGGTTTCTTTATTTGGTACCTTTCGTGTGCAACCATGTGCCAGTAAGAGTGGGTGGCTGGCTGGACTTAGTAGGTTGTGGCGACCCGAACCCTACATAGCCATAGATGTAGAATAGTGTAGGTTGGTATAGTGCGTGTACGGGTTTAGGAAGCTCTTCCCGAATTGTCTCGGCTTGTACTTCTCCCTATAATCACACAATATGAGTGTGGTGGTCCGATATGGATTGGCCAGGTCACATGTTTAAAGTGTACAAACCCCAACAGGGTGTCTAAACTAAGTACTTAGCCGTGTCCCCGGATATGGACAATTTGAGCGACCTGATACTTATGCTATGACGTTTCTCACTTATCCCAATTTCTTAATCACTTAATACTTGTTGGGTGAACTTAATTGGGTAGGAGCACCTGGGAGTGAACCAGAGTGTGATATTTATCGTATTGGTAAACTACTTTGTTATAAATGTTAGGATAAAAATATTTCTTTATGCAAATGAGCCTATGCTCCACCAAGCCAAATAAGCATGTAGTTCATAGATATGTCGTTAACCACTTTAGCCTACTTCTCATACATTCCATGTATTGACCCTTAGGGGCTACTATGTTTTATGTTGCAGGTTATATCGTATTTGAGTGATCGTTCATAGGTCGCGAGACTCCACTGTAGCATCCCAATTGTCTAACAATTGCAATGCTACTAGCCTAGTCTAGGTATAATGCTACTTCCTACATATAATTGTTGCATCATAAATATATCATGCTCATGTCATCATGCCACCTTGCATTTGAGCATCATATAAAACCCTTTTTGTTCTGGTTCTTCTCTCATATGCATTATTAATTGTATTTGCCTCTTGATATTGTATTTGGTTATTGATATATTGTTTAATGCCCAAGTTGAGTTGGGGGCATATATTTTAATCAACTCCACCACCTTTCTTGTCACCACCTTATAATTCCACCATCCAACTAAATATGAGCTTGGCACTTATTAGTTTTACCTCTAGCTCATGTGGGTTGGGATGGATCCAATTCTTTTCCACATGCTCTCATCTTGGCATCATGTTGTTTTCACATTATTGATGTATGAGAGTCCCATGGCCACCTTTGCATGCCTTGTGAGTGGAACCTTTTGTTCCTTGCTTCCATATGGGTTGATTGGGGATATTCTCATGTTGGGGTATTATTGAGGCTATGTATGCATCTAGTGGGACCTACACACTAGCATGGCCAAATAATATTCCAAATATGAGCATATTTCATCTACTCCACATGGGACCCCAACACCATTCTTTTGGCTTGGCCTTAATTCCATGTTTGGAGATGCATGTGTTAATAAATGCCCATGACCATTTACAATTGTTTTCACAATAATAGACATGGTATTTAATACCCATGCATGGGCCATGCAAAGCATCACCATTCTTTATCCTTTGGGTTTTTATTTGGTTTTTAAAGTGGATCATCCTCTATCTCCCCTCTCTTTTGGCTTGATCTAGTTTGATCTTGCTCAAACCCATCACCACCTTTATCTCTTCCTCCCTTTGGTCTAGCTCATGTTTGTTTTGGTTTGTTCTTGCTTGAGCTTGTCTTTACCATGCTTGATCTAGGCAAAAAGAACCACTCCATCTATCACTCTCTCTAAACCTAAACCTTACACTCATCTCTCCTCTCTTTACCACCCTCTTTCCTTAACCCTCTCTCTAAACCCTAGCCCGAGGCTACCACAACCCCAGCCCTAGCAAACCCTAAACCACCCCATCTACCCTAGCCCGAGCTCACCTCCCCTCTCGGTTACCGTCTCTTCTCCTTCCCCTCACCTTGGCCCCACCTTACAGCCTCTCTGCCCTCCCCCACCTCTTTCTTTGGCTACAAGACAAGGAGAAAAGTAGAGGAGAGAAGACCTAGCCCGATCCCCCTCTCCTCACCGTTTTCCAAAGCTAAAGCCACCACCCCCATGTGCCTACCCTCCTCCCTCATCTAACCACACCTTACCCCCACCTCAGAGCTACCAGGAGGCACCCAGACCCCTCTCCTTCCGTCCCACAACAACCTGGCCATGGTCATGGTACCTCTAAACCCTAGCTCTGGCCAGATCGATTGGAGGCGGTTGGAGAAATGCAAGAGGGAGTCTCGGAGCCCAGGAACCTTTGCCGCCCTCCTCAGCATCACCCCGAACCAGGAGCCGCCCCGGAGCGCGCCAGAGAAGCCTCGCCGCCGCCGCGCCCGAGCAGGTCTGTCGCCGTTGCCACCAAGCCCGCAGCTAGATCCTCTCCACCCCCCGCATGATCTGCCACACCGCCGAACTCCTGGTGAGCCCCCCTACTCGCCGGACTTGCCCGTTCCCTCTCTGGTGCCCCGTAACGCTGCCGCCCTCCGTCGAACAGCCGGCGCGCGCGCAGACGCTGCCGGTCCGTGCCGCTCGCGTCGCCACCGCAGCTTTCTGCCTCTGTTCTTCGTCGTGCCCCGCGCGCTGTAGTCCGCCTCCGTGCGCGCTTGCTATACGAAAGCTGTAGCCCTTGTTGCCCTCTTCGTTTTTCGTTTTTGGAGCATCGTGTTTCGTCCAGCGGCGGCGTCGCCATCGTCGCCGGAAGACGGCCGGATCCGCCGCCGCACGGCCTCTGTCTGTCAGCGCTCAACAGCAGCCGCTGGCCGTTTTGCGCAGAGCACCCTGACGTTTCTCCCGCCTAAACCCACAGCCCCCACGGCCCACCTGTCAGCCTCGTTGCGTATTTGCGTGAAACCCCCCTGGAAAACATGGCCACCACGGTCCAGTCCCCCCCTCCGCGCGCCTGGGATCGCCCACGTGTCCAGCACACGTTGGCCGCGCGCGCGCAGTGGCCCCGCAGCCCTGGGACCCACCTGTCATACTCAGAGGCTAGGAAGCGCCGCGGTGTAAAAAGCTTTTCTGCGCGCTGAGCTGCCCAGTCAGCATATGACCCCACTTGTCACCGTCTGTGGCTAGAACCAGGCTGGGTAACAAAATTATTTCTGTCTATCTGTTTTATTTAAATTCTTTTCAAATTAATTCAAATTCAAATCTGTTTTAAAATAACTTTTCAAATATTATTCCAAATAATACAAATAATATATGTTTTCAAATCAGAAAAATATGAGGTTTTCAAATATGCCATCCAAAATATATTTTGAACACTTTATTTTCCAAGTTAATTAAAATTACAATAAAATGCCCTTTTATCTTAATTAATTAATAACTTTTGTTTTATAACTCCAAATTTGACAAATAATATGTCTAAAGTGATTAGCTCGACGAGACCTCTCTGTTTACGCATTCCATGATCTGTTTTGAAGCATGCATCATATAAATATATTGTATACAACAACTAATATGAGGATAAAATGGGGCCAAAACTCAATAAAATGCTTTATTATTGTTTTCCACACTTCACCCATGCCATGCTACTTTATTGCCATGCAAATTGTGCATAATTCATCATGGCATGATTGTTTGCTTGATGCATTTATTCATATGCTTGCGCACTTTATTTATGTTGGCCCTTGTTTGTTTGGTTCTTCTTCGAATAGACGCTGAGCAGGGGATATACCAAGAGAACCAGGAGTACCACCCAGATCCTTCTCCTGCTTCAACTGAGCTGCCAGGCAAGCACTACCACATGCTTGCATACATATAGTACCTATTGCCTCTAACTTATTCTTGCATCATTGAGTCGCGATTGCATTAAATTGAATCCCAAGTATTGCATAGCCTTTACTTTTAAACCCCACCGAAGCTTGTTCCTCCATCCCATGAGCCATTACTACAGGAATTGTTTGAGCCATGCGAGTCGTAGAACAGCATGTGTAGGGTATGTGAGTGTCTGATGGATAACGAGGTACCTAAACAACTTAACCTGAGTAGTAATGGGATAACTAATGAAAGTGGCATCGGTGAGCCATATTCGCTATTTGGTTTTTCAGGCTCAATTCTGTCCCGTAAGACCCCGAGTACTTGATTCCTGTTCCAAGAATATTCGCGCTATCCACATCCGGGAGGCTTATGAACCCCCCTGAGCCAGAGCTTGATTCATTCTTATTTCTTGGGGCCACAAACTAGTTTGAGGTTTTATTTACTATCCTGTACTTATGCCATGCTTTACTGCTTTATTTAAATTGTGCGAGGTACTGCACACTGTACTGTTTAGGAAAGCGGAGTGTTTTCGCGGTGTCGACAAGTCCAGTCACATTTTCGGGTTCCCAGTCGTTCACAGCCACTGGCGCAAACCTTGAGGCCTTCGCGGAGTCAGCTAACTTCGTTGCGGGTAGCTCAATGGGGTGGCCCCCTGAAATATTTCTGAATCCTGTGATCGCTTTGTCGTGACTGCCTCGTTGGGTTTTGATTTGGTTTTTCCGAGGCATATCGAGTGTGTGTTGCTATTTGTGCACCCCTGCAGGGTAAAACTTTCTAAAAGCCGTGTCCGCGGTTATGGACGACTTGGAGCACAGTTTCTCGATCATAGACAAGCATAACTAAAGGACCGCTTTTAATTTGACTAGACTAGGTACCTGACTAGTAAATAGTGCAACACTCACGGAATGGATAATAAAACTGCCAACGGATGGGGGGGTTGTTCGTCCGCTTCCTCGTCGGTAAGCGAGGAGGAGGATGGATCTGTTAAGATTACCGTTTTAACTGCTATAACTGTTGTTATTCATTCACAGACATCCGTCTATCTCTGGTTAGGCGGATAGTTAGCGAGTATCTCTAGAATTGTTAGGGTTTATCTTTTGCTGCAATTGCGTCACCCCAGGTTGTGTCCCCTTTAGAGGCATAAAGACTTGCTGAGTACCCCTAGGGTCTCACACGATAAATTATTGGTTCAGATGAACAGGTACCCTCGCAAGATGGATACTGGGTGGAAGAGACGGACGATGTGGGCAACGATCATTCGGTGTAGAGATTCCGGGAACGGGGATCCGTGAGATCTGTGGGCGGGATCTGCTTATTTATGGGGCATCTTATGCCGATTTGCTTCTTATCCGTACTCGGATTTTGTCTTCCGCTTCCGCCTGATACTCTGATGTTTGATGTATGAGGAGATATCCTAAACTATTATATCTATCTAGGATATTTGGATCTTGCCGTATGGCGTTGCTATATTTCCTTTCTTTTTAGATGGAATGGCTCTGATGTACTGTTGTATGCTGGCTTGCATACATACTCATTTGTGTATGTAGTTGATCCCTTCGCCTGCCGATTACGCCGCCCGTTCTGGTCCCGATGTTTGGAAATGGTTGGGACGGCCGAAAGGTCTACCTGTGAGTGGCATTTGGGCCCCACCGTACTATTTCAACCATTTCTGCTCATCTAGGCTTGTAACTAGGAGCGTAATTCACCGAGGTAGTTACAATTGGTATCAGAGCCATCCCGACCTTCAGGGTCTCAGCCAAATGGTCGTTGTCTGTCTAGCAAATATTTTTGGTAGCTATGTATACTAGGGAAAAACAAAACGCGAGAGTAGGACTGCTTCCACTTTTCTTCTTAACCAACCACCCACCCTTTTCTGGTAAGGAAGTGTAACGTTTTCAATCCTCTTCTTAAAATTCAAACTAGGATTCACGTGTTCTGGGTTTCCGTAGTACCATAGAAAGTGTGTGTGTGTGTGTAAATCCTTGTCTATCTGTTGCATCCAGTTTGTTGTCTCTATCTGCCTTTTGGTTATCAACTGTTGGTACATTCCATACTGACAGGCTTTTGAAAACCGGCGCGATATATCTGACTCCTTGTTAACCGGTGCCATCTTCTTAAGGGTGTCCTTCCTTCTAGCAACTCCTCTTTCTGTGTAAGCATCTGTTGCTAACCTCTATCTGATAAGTGATTTTGCGCATCTATTGGTATTTTGAATGCCGAAAATTGCGGAAAATTTTTCTTTGATACATCTGTGTTTCCACCCTCCTTTTCAGTCGTGTGTGAAACATTATCTATCTCCCTTTTATCAGCATGTCCATGCTAACTCATTCTTTTGTAACCGGCGCTTAATCCTAGAGTTTCTTTTCGTCTCCTTTTCTCTTGGACTAATTACATAACATGTGTCGATCCGATGCTGATGATTGTAATTTGGTTCTCGGCATACCTATATTCCACTCATGATAAGTAATTTGGTGATCTTATGCAGAGTGGAATATGGAAAAATGCTATCAACCGTCACCATCTGGAGGATAAGGTTATCTCCTGTGATTTTGAGTACACCGTGATCATATCTATGCATATTCAAGGATCTTTGGCAATCCGGAGTTTCTCAAGGCACTACGGAGGTCTATCATCTGCCCATCATGCTGCACATCTTTCTGAACCCCATATCTGCACAATTCTCCTGGAAACGTGGGAATTGCATCTTTTCGTCTCTGGTAGCTTTGCTTGAGGTATGAGCTATCATCTTTTTCTTCCTCCAAGATCTCTTTATCTTGTGACCGGTGATCCAATCGACAATGTGAACCAGGTGACATCTCTTTTTCTTCCGAAGGACCAGATAATCTATTCTTCCAGTGCATCTTCTTCAACACGAACCCGTGCTCTTAATATTGATCTTTCTAAGAGCGTTGAGCTCAGAAAGTGTTTCGAGCATTTGTTCGTTTCTCCCGCCTTTTGAACTTGATATTCTAGGAATATCCTGTTAATCCATGGTGGTATATGTTGTTAATATGCTTGCCTATTCGATATCAATGGAATAACATGGAAGATCATCTGTGTCTCTTTCTCTCAAGCTTTGTTAACACTGCCTGTGTGCAAAGTTCTCAAAGCGTGAATTCTGGCTTCTTGAAGTCACCTATCTCGACCACGTCCTTCTGCTAAATAGATCGCTTCAATTCTGGAATCAGCAAGTCAATTGTTAATTCCATCCTCCATCTTCAACCAATCCGGAGTTGTTCCTTGTTGGCAAGTTATCAACGTCGTTCCACCGTAGATTTCCTCAAAACTGCTAAATCTCTCTCAATCATTTCAAGAACAACATGGAGTTCTTTCACCTTAGTATCGTCAAGTGATCTCTTGAAACCCTCTCGCTCTATCGTCTATGCTCAATCCACCGGAGGCCATGAAGACCTTCCAGATCTTGTATTCCTTCTGTTCAAGTTGGTGCTATCTTTTCTGTAGCTGTTGAATCTTGCAGTTCTTCTCCGTAATCTTCCTTCATATCTTTCCGGTGGCTTGGTACTTCCGACATGACAACAACATCATCATCTTTATCTATCTATGAATCCGGCGAATCGTTTGCATCTATCCTTGTTTTCTAGCGTAGTCCCCTGAGCTTTTGTCAATACCTTCAGTCTGTTCGGTAGTTGGGTTGCATGGTTTTCTTATTCATGTGTGGAGTAATGCTTTGAGTGCGGGATGGAGTAGCTACCATACCACTACTCTTATCATTCGCTCTTGTACATTGAATTGGTGAATTTATGTGATTTCACTCATTCCACGGAAGTTAGAAGTGGCCTTTATCCCGCGATACTTTTACTTCCGTCTTTGTTTTTCCGGAGTGTTCTCTCGAAGAAAGTAATCAATAATCTCTTGTTGGTGGTCTGTCTATTCTAGATGGAGAAAAATCTTCAATTATCTGGTGGAAACAGACACAAACTCTTTTCTGTCCTCGTCATTCTACCGATGCTCGACATCCCCAAACAAGATGAAAGGAAACTATCTCTCTTTGTTTCATCAATTCTTTTTCTGTGGTAAGCCAGTTATGGTTGATGCCATCAGCCGCAAATCTATGGCGTTAGTCTCAAGGCTAATGAAAGCAATAAGTATCTCTACAATAAACTCCAGATCCTCCATATTCCTTGCTTCTCGGGATTCCACCATAATCTGGCTTCACATCCGTCTCTAGAAGTTATATCCGCGCACCTCAATTGCGTGATCCTTGGTTCTTACCGGCGCAACAAGAATCTAATCCGACGATGTCTGACTAAATCTTTCTGTTGATATCAAGGGACTCTATTGTTTGAAGGAAATATTGTTTCCGTGCTTCCTTTATCCAATCCGAGAGAAGATACGATGCTATTGTCATAGTGGTTCAAAACCTCTCCAATCTAGCTCTTTTTCTTCCGATGAGATAAAGATTCATCCTCTCTCGTATCAGTAAATCTTTAATCTTAATGGTGTGTTTTTCTTTATCCAGGATACATCATCTTGTCTTTTCTTTCACAAGTGGTTCTATTCTTTTATCATGTTTCTTGGGAAAACCGGAGCTATGTCCATCCTATCCTTCTTGTATCACGGCAATCCTTCAACTCTTCTAACCGTTGTTTCTCAAGCAAAACGCAAGACTCGCAACAAGTCTAGCAAGTTTTGCAAGGTGTAATGGTCGCACCATTCCGTTGTTCATCAACTTGAGAACGTGAGGGTCACCTTCGTTCCGAACACCCGCCTCTCTTTGTGTTGTTTTCTTTTTCCTAGGAATCTCGGGGCGAGATTCTTGTTTAGTGGGGGAGAGTTGTAGCATCCCAATTGTCTAACAATTGCAATTCTACTAGCCTAGTCTAGGTATAATGCTACTTCCTACATATAATTGTTGCATCATAAATATATCATGCTCATGTCATCATGCCACCTTGCAATTTGAGCATCATATAAAACCCTTTTTGTTCTGGTTCTTCTCTCATATGCATTATTAATTGTATTTGCCTCTTGATATTGTATTTGGTTATTGATATATTGTTTAATGCCCAAGTTGAGTTGGGGGCATATCTTTTAATCAACTCTACCACCTTTCTTGTCACCACCTTATAATTCCACCATCCAACTAAATATGAGCTTGACACTTATTGGTTTTACCTCTAGCTCATGTGGGTTGGGATGGATCCAATTCTTTTCCACATGCTCTCATCTTGGCATCATGTTGTTTTCACATTATTGATGTATGAGAGTCCCATGGCCACCTTTGCATGCCTTGTGAGTGGAACCTTTTGTTCCTTTCTTCCATATGGGTTGATTGGGGATATTCTCATGTTGGGGTATTATTGAGGCTATGTATGCATCTAGTGGGACCTACACACTAGCATGGCCAAATAATATTCCAAATATGAGCATATTTCATCTACTCCACATGGGACCCCAACACCATTCTTTTGGCTTGGCCTTAATTCCATGTTTGGAGATGCATGTGTTAATAAATGCCCATGACCATTTACAATTGTTTTCACAATAATAGACATGGTATTTAATACCCATGCATGGGCCATGCAAAGCATCACCATTCTTTATCCTTTGGGTTTTTCTTTGGTTTTTAAAGTGGATCATCCTCTATCTCCCCTCTCTTTTGGCTTGATCTAGTTTGATCTTGCTCAAACCCATCACCACCTTTATCTCTTCCTCCCTTTGGTCTAGCTCATGTTTGTTTTGGTTTGTTCTTGCTTGAGCTTGTCTTAATCATGCTTGATCTAGGCAAAAAGAACCACTCCATCTATCACTCTCTCTAAACCTAAACCTTACACTCATCTCTCCTCTCTTTACCACCCTCTTTCCTTAACCCTCTCTCTAAACCCTAGCCCGAGGCTACCACAACCCCAGCCCTAGCAAACCCTAAACCACCCCATCTACCCTAGCCCGAGCTCATCTCCCCTCTTGGTTACCCTCTCTTCTCCTTCCCCTCACCTTGGCCCCACCTTGCAGCTTCTCTGCCCTCCCCCACCTCTTTCTTTGGCTACAAGACAAGGAGAAAAGTAGAGGAGAGAAGACCTAGCCCGATCCCCCTCTCCTCACCTTTTTCCAAAGCTAAAGCCACCACCCCCATGTGCCTACCCTCCTCCCTCATCTAACCACACCTTACCCCCACCTCAGAGCTACCAGGAGGCACCCAGACCCCTCTCCTTCCGTCCCACAACAACCTGGCCATGGTCATGGTACCTCTAAACCCTAGCTCTGGCCAGATCGATTGGAGGAGGTTGGAGCCATGCAAGAGGGAGTCTCGGAGCCCAGGAACCTTTGCCGCCCTCCTCAGCATCACCCCGAACCAGGAGCCGCCCCGGAGCGCTCCGAAGAAGCCTTGCCACCGCCGCGCCCGAGCAGGTCTGTCGCCGTTGCCACCAAGCCCGGAGCTAGATCCTCTCCACCCCCCGCACGATCTGCCACACCGCCGAACTCCTGGTGAGCCCCCCTACTCGCCGGACTTGCCCGTTCCCTCTCTAGTGCCCCGTAACGCTGCCGCCCTCCGTCGAACAGCCGGCACGCGCGCAGACGCTGCCGGTCCGTGCCGCTCGCGTCGCCACCGCAGCTTTCTGCCTCTGTTCTTCGTCGTGCCCCGCGCGTTGTAGTCTGCCTCCGTGCGCGCTTGCTATACGAAAGCTGTAGCCCTTGTTGCCCTCTTCGTTTTTCGTTTTTGGAGCGTCGTGTTTCGTCTAGCGGCGGCGTCGCCATCGTCGCCGGAAGAAGGCCGGATCCGCCGCCGCATGGCCTCTGTCTGTCAGCGCTCAACAGCAGCCGCTGGCCGTTTTGCGCAGAGCACCCTGACGTTTCTCCCGCCTAAACCCGCAGCCCCCACGGCCCACCTGTCAGCCTCGTTGCGTATTTGCGTGAAACCCCCCTGGAAGCGCCGCGGTGTTAAAAGCTTTTCTGCGCGCTGAGCTGCCCAGTCAGCATATGACCCCACCTGTCACCGTCTGTGGCTAGAACCAGGCTGGGTAACAAAAGTATTTCTGTCTATTTGTTTTATTTAAATTCTTTTCAAATTAATTCAAATTCAAATCTGTTTTAAAATAACTTTTCAAATATTATTCCAAATAATACAAATAATATATGTTTTCAAATCAGAAAAATATGAGGTTTTCAAATATGCCATCCAAAATATATTTTGAACACTTTATTTTCCAAGTTAATTAAAATTACAATAAAATGCCCTTTTATCTTAATTAATTAATAACTTTTGTTTTATAACTCCAAATTTGACAAATAATATGTCTAAAGTGATTAGCTCGACGAGACCTCTCTGTTTACGCATTCCATGATCTGTTTTGAAGCATGCATCATATAAATATATTGTATACAGCAACTAATATGAGGATAAAATGGGGCCAAAACTCAATAAAATGCTTTATTATTGTTTTCCACACTTCACCCATGCCATGCTACTTTATTGCCATGCAAATTGTGCATCAGTCATCATGGCATGATTGTTTGCTTGATGCATTTATTCATATGCTTGCGCACTTTATTTATGTTGGCCCTTGTTTGTTTGGTTCTTCTTCGAATAGACGCTGAGCAGGGGATATACCAAGAGAACCAGGAGTACCACCCAGATCCTTCTCCTGCTTCAACTGAGCTGCCAGGCAAGCACTACCACATGCTTGCATACATATAGTACCTATTGCCTCTATCTTATTCTTGCATCATTGAGTCGCGATTGCATTAAATTGAATCCCAAGTATTGCATAGCCTTTACTTTTAAACCCCACCGAAGCTTGTTCCTCCATCCCATGAGCCATTACTACAGGAGTTGTTTGAGCCATGCGAGTCGTAGAACAGCATGTGTAGGGTATGTGAGTGTCTGATGGATAACGAGGTACCTAAACAACTTAACCTGAGTAGTAATGGGATAACTAATGAAAGTGGCATCGGTGAGCCATATTCGCTATTTGGTTTTTTAGGCTCACTTGTGTCCCGTAAGACCCCGAGTACTTGATTCCTGTTCCGAGAATATTCGCGCTATCCACATCCGGGAGGCTTATGAACCCCCCTGAGCCAGAGCTTGATTCATTCTTATTTCTTGGGGCCACAAACTAGTTTGAGGTTTTATTTACTATCCTGTACTTATGCCATGCTTTACTGCTTTATTTAAATTGTGCGAGGTACTGCACACTGTACTGTTTAGGAAAGCGGAGTGTTTTCGCGGTGTCGACAAGCCCAGTCACATTTTCGGGTTCCCAGTCGTTCACAGCCACTGGCGCAAACCTTGAGGCCGTCTCGGAGTCAGCTAACTTCGTTGCGGGTAGCTCAATGGGGTGGCCCCCTGAAATATTTCTGAATCCTGTGATCGCTTTGTCGTGACTGCCTCGTTGGGTTTTGATTTGGTTTTTCCGAGGCATATCGAGTGTGTGTTGCTATTTGTGCACCCCTGCAGGGTAAAACTTTCTGAAAGCCGTGTCCGCGGTTATGGACGACTTGGAGCACAGTTTCTCGATCATAGACAAGCATAACTAAAGGACCGCTTTTAATTTGACTAGACTAGGTACCTGACTAGTAAATAGTGCAACACTCACGGAATGGATAATAAAACTGCCAACGGATGGGGGGGTTGTTCGTCCGCTTCCTCGTCGGTAAGCGAGGAGGAGGATGGATCTGTTAAGATTACCGTTTTAACTACTATAACTGTTGTTATTCATTCACGGACATCCGTCTATCTCTGGTTAGGCGGATGGTTAGCGAGTATCTCTAGAATTGTTAGGGTTTATCTTTTGCTGCAATTGCGTCACCCCAGGTTGTGTCCCCTTTAGAGGCATAAAGACTTACTGAGTATCCCTAGGGTCTCACACGATAAATTATTGGTTCAGATGAACAGGTACCCTCGCAAGATGGATACTGGGTGGAAGAGACGGACGATGTGGGCAACGATCATTAGGTGTAGAGATTCCGGGAACGGGGATCCATGAGATCTGTGGGCAGGATCTGCTTATTTATGGGGCATCTTATGCCGATTTGCTTCTTATCCGTACTCGGATTTTGTCTTCCGCTTCTGCCTGATACTCTGATGTTTGATGTATGAGGAGATATCCTAAACTATTATATCTATCTAGGATATTTGGATCTTGCCGTATGGCGTTGCTATATTTCCTTTCTTTTTAGATGGAATGGCTCTGATGTACTGTTGTATGGTGGCTTGCATACATACTCATTTGTGTATGTAGTTGATCCCTTCGCCTGCCGATTACACCGCCCGTTCTGGTCCCGATGTTTGGAAATGGTTGGGACGGCCGAAAGGTCTACCTGTGAGCGGCATTTGGGTCCCACCGTACTATTTCAACCATTTCTGCTCATCCAGGCTTGTAACTAGGAGCGTAATTCACCGAGGTAGTTACATCCACTCAACAATTGTTCGCCTGTGGAACATTTGAAGGATGGAGATCTACCTTGTAATTGCTTTCCGCTGTAAAAAAATGTAAAGTCTAGATCATATCCATTGTACTTATGATGCACAGTTATATTTGTTATCATTTTATATGGTGTGTGCTAGTGAACCGATTCAGGGATTGACACTATACACATGAACTCAGCCTTATCAGGCGAGGGTGTTACAAGATGGTATCAGAGCTGTGTGTTGACTGTAGGATAGTGACCGTAGAAATAGATTAGCAATAGGATACCTCTATTAGGAGAACATATTTTCTACTTATTAGAGTTCTTATATTCCTTTTCTATCTTCTCTATAATCTCTTCTTGTTCAAAATTTACAGTTGTCCATTATTTTGGTACCTATATGAGAGTTAGCTTAGTAAAAGAACAAATAATATGACATAAATAAATATCTCATCAAGTTTGAGTAGGTATGGACCACCATATTTTATTTATTTAGGAGATGATCGCTATCGTGTTAGCATATTGATCTTACCAACTGATGAGGTAAGACAATCTAGGTTGCTTGCTTGTTTGTACTGAACCATATTGTTTGATGCCTTGTTTAGGATCTGTTGTTTTGAAACTCTAAATGTTCTGGAATTTGTGCGAGGTTTAAAAATTATTTTAATGGTGTGATTTGATTAAAATTCGTGAGATTACTGCTGCAGTTTTCTGCCTGACCTGTTGTACCGCGCGATTGTTCATATTTTATTGGTAACTCAGAAAAATCTGAAAAAATAGGATCTGGAGCTTAATTACCTGTACTACAAGCACAAATATTGGCTAAAATTCTTGACGAGGTTAATTCGGTCGGAAAAATTCGTGAAACCTGCCGTACCATTTTGATAGATTTCGTTTATTGCTTATATGTTGCTCTATCTTACTCTAGTATTGTTCTCAACGTTTTTAAAACTATTTGTGGTTATATACTATTAAGTTTAGACCCCTGTAATGTTATTATGCAAGTGTTTGCTTGTGTGTTGATTAGTTGGTTGTATGTTTGTATGATTGTGTTGTATGAGCTTGCTTGCATGGGTAGAGTTATTTCCTTAGTAGTTTCTTTCTAGTATAATCTATTCTTCCCTATCTTGAACCCTTGAATATAGAATGATGTGTTAAGTGGAAGGTTTGACAAAAAACAATGTATTTAGGAAGGAGAATGGTTCATCTGATGCAACAAAAGGATTGGATGTATGAAGTGTTGCAATGATGTTATGTAGTAGTTTACACAACCTAAAAGTTTAAGTATCGATAGTTTACTTTTAGTAGTAGCTTTGTTGATTGAATACATGGGATTCTACATCGAGCATTAGTTCTTGCCCATTGAAACATTCTTCAAGTAAAGTGAGGATGCCTAAGTGATAAGTTACGCGATTCACCTATCCTCATGCAGGGTAATAATTTGGGTGCAGGATGGATTGATCACCATTCCTACTACTCTTATTATTCGCTCTTGTATTGTTGGCTTTGTGAATCTTGAGTGCCTTTTTGAACCCTATAAGAGAGCCGGCGTTGAGCCTATACCTTAGAATGGTATGATGTCCCACCTTACAGAAGCATTCATTGCTAAGCGTAGGAATATACAGTAAGGATGAATTCCAACCATTATTAATGGGTATCGTGAAGGAAACGTTCCCTAATTGCCCACAATGAGGGTTTCGTCAGTTCAAGAAGTGCTTTCTCAGAAACTATCAATCATAAAGTTCAGAATATGCAAGATACATTGTGCAGTTCAGAGGAGAATCGATCTGATCCAAGTGAACCCTCAAGAAGTGACATCGTCAGATTTCTTTTAAAGGTGGTAGCGCCTTAATGCATCCCGAACCTTTATTTCTTTCTAGACTTCCCAAATCTTGGGACGAGATTTCTTTTAAGGGTGGTAGTTTGTCACATCCCAAAATTCTCCTAATTTTGTAATGTGAAAAAGATAAAATAAGTTTGATTGATTTTTTAACTTGGTTGAAAATTTTCAAAGAAAAGAAACTTTTTGAATTGAAAATCCTCCCAACCTTGAATTGAAAACCTTATATTATTTTTTATGACCTAAGTAGCCATATAGGCAAAAGGGCATGGATTGATTATGGATTGTTGATTTGGGTGCAAGATTTAAAAATTCAAAATCATGAAGCATGCATGAGCACCATTGCACTTAAACCATAAGAAAGAATTCCATCATCCAAGAAGGATTATCCAAAACCCTAAATGGGATTTCCCCATTCTAAGTACAACCCTTGAGTTATGGCTTTATCCATAGTAACATTTAAGAAACGGAACTCATGAATGGTGTATTTTTACAGATGTCACTTTTAGAAAACCATAAAAATTGGTTTGCTGAATTTTGGAGCTCAAAATCAAAAGATATGAATTATATCAAAAATGGGAATAAAAGAAATGAAGTAAAAGCCCTATAAACCAAACTCAACTTTTAATAGTTGAAATATTTGAAATATATAAAATAGGTTAATTATGTCCTAAAATAAACCTTATCAAATTACAAATTTTTAGAAATTTGTTTGACCTAAATTAGATGCCTAAAAAAACTTAGAAAATAAAACAAAATAGAAAAACATAAAAACGAAAAAAACGAAACCTAAAACTAACAGCCAGACCCGGCACAGGCACCACCGACCCATCTCATTCTCTCCCTATCCATCGCCCGCGTGCGTGCAGCAGCCCACCAGCGGCCAATAGCCTAGCCGCGGCAGCCTGCAACGGCCTGCACACTCTCCTTCCCCTCTCTTTTTTCCTGACGTGTGGGGCCCTTCGTCATCTTCCTCACCTGCTCGTCACGGAGACTAACGGCATCCGCGTGAATTGCTGTTCCGCTTGATTTCCGCGTGAATTGCTGCTCCACTATATAAAAACACCGCATCCCTCTTGTTTTTTTCCTCTTTTGGAAAATCTTCTGAAAACCAGAGACAAAATCGAGATCGTATCTCGTAAGTCACCGCCACCATTGAAGCTCGGGTGGAGGTCCAATCCGTCGATCTTGTCGCCCTAAGACCCCATCCTCTACTCCATCTTTCTCTTCTAGATGCACCGCATCGTCCCATCCTCTTTTCTCCCCTTTTCTCGCAGCAGAACGACCGCGGGAGCCCGCCGGAGCTTCGCCAGAACACCACCGATGTTGCACGCCTCCAGCTGCCCTTCACCGCTGCCAGAGGAATAAAGAATCGACGCAGAGGGCGTAATCATACTCGCCGTAGACTCCCGCATCGCGTGGACCATCTCGAAGCCTCCAGGGATCGCCGGATCGCTGCCAACCATCGTCGTCGAACCGTCGTCCACCATCGTTATCGCCATGCCACTGGCTCGCCATCATCAATGCCAACCGTCTGATCCGCAGTGAATGAACCAGATTAAATCGAGCCGAGCCCAGTCGGAGCTCAAGCCAAGCTGGCGATCGAGCCACATATCAGCACCGTCAGAACTTGATCTAGTGTACCACATCAGATCACTTAATCGAAGAGGTACCATCCAGTCAGAAGCGGACACATCGCCATGAATAATCCCTGTTAATTAGGAAATAGAAGAAATAGACAGAAAAAGATATAAAGTAGTAAAATTCATAGAAAAAGATTTTCATGTCCAAGTTTACTCGTTCAAGTTTACTCTTCGGGTCACCACTTTTGGGAAGGCATAAAGTTTACTCGTTCAAACCAACATTATTTTAATGAACCACCTAGGTGGAATGGCATTGATTGGGTCATCTAGTGGGGATTTATGGTGGGGAATGCCTTCCCAAATCGTCATACATGCATTTTTTTCATCATTATTTTATTGTATTGCGCATAATAGCAATGTTTAAATGGTGTGGTTGTTGTGCCTTTGTTTTTGAACGATAGATTGCGAGGAGTGCAACTACTATGATTGCAAGTATTGTGGTTATCACGAGTGCAACCATTATATCTATGAGGATTGTGAGGATTATATAATCGACTATATCTACAACTAAAGGCAAATGGTGCTATCTTGGTCATAAATATCCTACTGTTTTCCTATGCATTGTAGATGTTTTATGGAATTCCATCTATAGGAATTGATGTGTATATGTTATGCTATGTCCCATATTATTTCCTAGTATTCCTTGTTTATGAGGAATCATTTTGGTAGATTACTTAGCTATGCTATTTAGACCAGGAAGGGAATCACACCATGAAAAGTTATAAGTTTTGAAAGGCTTATATTTTGCTAAATGATAAACCAACATGATTTTAATGAACCACCTAGGCGGAATGGCATTGATTGGGTCATCTAGTGTGGATTTATGGTGGGGAATGCCGCCCAGGGTACTAAGAAAGGATTGGTTTCTTTGTTCGGTAGCTTTTGTGTGCAACCATGTGCCAGTAAGAGTGGGTGGCTGGCTAGACTTAGTAGGTTGTGGTGACCCGAACCCTATGTAGCCAGAGATGTAGAATAGTGTAGGTTGGTATGGTGCATGGATGGGTTTAGGAAGCTCTTCCCGAATTGTCTCGTCTTGGACTTATCCCTATCATCACACAATATGAGTGTGGTGGTCCGAGATGGGTTGGCCAGGTCACATGTGTAAATTGTACAAACCCCTGCAGGGTGTCTAAACTAAGTACTTAGTCGTGTCCCCGGTTATGGACAATTTGAGCGACCTGATACTGATGCTATGACATTTCTCACTCATCCCAATTTCTTAATCACTTAATACTTGTTGGGTGAACTTAATTGGGTAGGAGCACCTTGGAGTGAACCAGAGTGTCCTATTTATCGTATTGGTAAACTACTTTGTTATAAATGTCATGATAAAACTATTTATTTATGCAAATGAGCTTGTGCTCCACCTAGCCAAATAAGCATGTAGTTGATAGATATGTTTTTAACCACTTTAGCCTACTTTCCATACATTCCATGTATTGACCCTTGGGGTTGCTATGTTTTATGTTGCAGGTTATATCGTATTTGAGTGATCGTTCATAGCTCGCGAGACTCCACTCAACAATTGTTCGCCCGTGTCATATTTGAAGGATGGGGATCTACCTTGTAATTGCTTTCCGCTATAAAATAATGTAAATTATGGATCATATCCATTGTACTTGTGATGCACAGTTATATTTTTTATCATTTTGTACTGTGTGTGCCAGTGAAACGATTCAGGGATTGGAACATACACATGAACTCAGCCTGATCAGGCGAGGTGTTACACTAGAGATGACAATTATGCTTATGAGGAGATCATATAGAGCTTTAGTGTTAAGCTCATTGGATTTACAAATGGATTTAGGAGGAGAAATTATTAATAAGAATATTCTTGTAAAGTAAAGCTCATAATGTTAACACATGATGATGGATATGAAGAAGTAGTATATTTGGGAAAGGAATTCCTTAAGTAGAAGTCAAGAATTTTGAAGTATGGAAGATAGAAATTCTTGGTAAACACTAAACCTTAAATCTATAATCAAATTTAATGTCTACCTCATCTGTTTCATCATTCATCTTTTTTCCACAATGGCTTATAGGAATATTTTCCTATAGCAAATCACTTAAGCATATCTTTGTTAGTTCCAAACATTAAAATCATATGTGCCTAGAAACTGTAACTATCAATTCTATCTCTTAAGCCATCCTAGAAAACAACCCCATTATTTTACTTTAAATAGTGATATCATTCCTGATCGCAAGCATAAAGACATTCTGTATTAAACCTTAATGTTATCCATATCTATAAAATAATATATGAATATTAAATCTCCTAAAACTCATGGTAAACATTTTATAATTTTAAACCCTAACTTCTATGCAAGTTATAACAAAATATACACCTTGATATCACATAAGCTCATGGGAATAATATCAACCATATTAATTCCTTAGAATTTTATGTATCAAATAATAATGAAGGATCACCATATGAAAGTTTCCCTGAAAAATCTATAAGTTAATGAGAAGTAAGTCTCATGAATCATTTAGTAATATATCCTTAAATAAGTTTATGGTATAGTATATAAATCAAATTCATAACAAAGGTCCTACAAAATATTAACAGGAAATGGACCTATATAAAGAAAATAAACAAATTATAAAATTATATAATAAATTTCGCAAAATGATACTAAATACATTTTCGTATTACTACAACTACTTAGCAAATAAATTCTATGAATAAAGATTTAAAACAAATGTATAATACAAATCTTAAAAACAAAACAGAATATGGAAAAGGAAAAGGAAAAAATAAATAAAAAAGGACCTGACCTGAGCAGCAGGCCGGCCCAGAGTTTCCCTCTGCCTAACTACTGCCCCGCCGCAACACCTTCTCTTTCCGCTCACTCCATCAAGGCCCAAAAGCAGCCCAGGCCCACGTACCGTTTTGTCGAACTAATTGTCATCGTCTACCTCGTGCTCGTCCCGAAGCAGCTCGCAGGCAGTAGCGCCGCCGCTCGCCATCTTGGAGATTCATGTTGCCGACAACTAGAGGGGATAAGGAGGCCAAAGCGACGTAGCATTGCCTCATCCTCTCCCACTCGCCCACTCTCTTTCTCTTTGTGTTCTCTTGGGACTGAAACCCTAGCTCACTGAACCGCTCGTCATCGCCCTCTTCATCTTAGGATACTCAATCAAGTCAGGGGAGCTCCAAATCGATGCAGCCGAGCCATTCCCTTTCAATGGTGGTCGTCAGGATTCGCGACGAATAGCTAATATCGGGGCGCCATCGTCCTCTTCGACTACCACAACGACATCTAGGTGAGTGTACGCATCTCCCCATGCCCTCTAATCTCTCCCTCTCACCGTGTATCGTCATTCCGCCATGTACCGCTGCTGACCACCACAGTTGAGGGTCACCGGAGTAGCTCCGATGACCAAAACTGAGCAGCGCCGCCACCAAAAGGTTCGCCTTGAGACCCTCTTTCAAGCACGACCATCCTCGCAAGTCCGTGTTTCCCCAATAGACGGATTGATCACCGATCTGAGATGATCATCCAATGCTGACGTCACAACGACGTCATGCATACGTTAAGGTTGACCTGATCCACCATTTGACCAGTCCTTGCCCATGTGGCATGTGACATGGCCTTGGTCCCATTTGTCATTAACTGTGAGTAGAAATAGGTTTAGTAACAAATGTATTCACTAATCTAGGCATGTGATGTGGCCACTGGCCCACCAGTCAGTGATTGGGTCTAAGTGTAGTCCCATATATCAAAATGTTTAGAAAAGTAAAATCTATAACTTAATTTTATTATCAAATATTATTATGTTAATCATTTAAATGATTATTATATAATAACGGTTTTGTAAGTAATAAAACTTTGATAATTCATAATTTAATAATGGTAAATGCTAAAAATATAAATAATATACCAAAATTCTTAGAAAAATAATAACTATAATTTAAAACTATAATCATGTATTATTATTTCACCTAATTAAATATTTATTATTTATTAAGTATTTATAAAGTAATAAATCTTATAAAAATCATATTTTATTATTTAAAATTCATAAAAATACATGTAATATACAAAAAAGGATCACAAAAATAATATCTACATGTTAAATATGTAACATCCCAGTTTTGAATTTAAATGTCATTCCTTAATTGATAATTCATATAAAGATAACTAAAAATTACTATTATTACTAAAAATTATTCCTTTGAGGTCTAAAAATAATATTAGTTCTAAGTTTTGATAATGTGAAGTTAAAATAAGTTTAACACATTTTAAATTATAATTTTGTTGAATTATTACTCAACAATAAGTGTATACTATTTTCCAAAAGGTGTAATCAAATATTAAATTCTCAAGATTATTATTTTATCTTAATAAAATATTTTACCATTACTTCAATGACAAATTTATAAACATATTAAAAATCCAAAGAAAATTCATGAGTAGTTAAGTAATATTGTTTACTTACTCACAAACCATAAGCACACCTTTATAAGGAGATAAATGATTCGATTTGAGTATTATATTAAGAAACCACTACTCAAATAGAAGTAATACCATTCTTAAGTAACTTTAAGGAAACATTATGAAGTGAACAAAGTACAAAGATCATAAGCATTACATCTTAAGACCATCTATGTCCTTAAAGTTAAACTTTAGTCTACAAGATTGTAAACACCATGTTAAAAGCTTTATTATGTGTTTTATAGTTTACTTTGGTATGTTTCAATTAAGAACTAATGCATCTCAAGACCAAATTAACCGAGTAAACACCAAGAGACATCGACCACATTCTATTAACCATAAAGATTGTTTAAACCTTAGAAAAGAAACCTTTTCTTCGAAGGTTATCCTTTTTGCCACTTCAAACAACAGATGACAATTAATAATAATCACATTACTTTATACTTTACTTGTATACTTAGGATTTTTAATACTTAAGTTCCTTATATATACCATTAGTTGTAAAGTAAAATTTGAAGATAAGACAATTCTTATATAAGCAATCTTTGAGAAGCATTCCACAATTGTGTATTTTATTATTGTATACTATTTATTATGTTTACATGGTGTTTCACAACCACTAACAAGACCTAATAAGAAGCACAAGTGAGAAATTTATCTAAAAGTACAACACATTCTAAAGGAACCATTTCCAGCATCCAAACCCTAGATCAACACTTATTCCGGGGATTCGAGTTTACCAAATTGCATTACATTACTTATGCATAATAGCATCCTGCTTCTTTAAACATTAGTCCTTACCGGACCAATGATTATGATTTAAGATATTGGATCTTATATTGTCTCGAAGACCGTGAGTGTATAATCTTGCAATCACAAAAGGCAAGTTCACACTTGCTCATGTCCTTTGATTATTTTTTGTAAAGTATTTTGCAAATCCAGTGTTGTCATCACCTGCATTTCAAAAAGGTCAGAAAACACTATTTTCATAATAATATGATTATTGGTTATTTACCATGAGGCAATAACCTACTATGAACGTTTCGGTGGTAAAGGAACATATTATCTAGGACTTAACAACCAATGTCGCCAGTGATTCTTGCGCCGTATATCACACATTAACCATGAGATTTGGAATGGGACGAAGAAGTCAGCTAGATCTTATTCCTTTCACATGAACAAGATGTCCATCTCGTGATGCTGATGTGACCTAAGAGACTCAGCATGGGTGGAACCCCTTAGTTCCCCGTGATATTGGTGTCTAGACTACCCCTGAGCGACCGTCATAGGTATGTCCTCATATTGATGGGGGTGAAAAGGTTCCTGTTTGCTCACTGGAGTCCTCATTGAGTCAACCATAGTTATATCTGCTATGCAGATTAACAGAGGTCGTCCTGCTTGGGGGCATGTGAAGGGAATATGCCCAAGAGGCAATAAAAAAGTGGTTATTATCGTATTCTTTATTTATGATAAATGTTTATTTTGCATGCTATAATTGTATTAATACGGAAACGTTAATACATGTGTGTTTAATGAACAAAAATAAAGTTCCTAGTTATGCCTCTCTTATAAACTAGCTCGTTGATTAACAAGATGATCAAAGGTTTCCTGATCATGGACATTGGATGTTGTTAATAACGAGGTCACAACATTGTTGGAATGATGTGATGAACATTCATCCGAAGTATAGCATTATCATCAAGGTCATTGTGTTTATATTTCTATAACATCATACGAAGTAATCTTAGTCCTTAGACCATGAGATCATGTCAATCACTAACACCGGAAGAGTATCTTGATAGCATCAAACGTCACACCATAACAGGGTGACTATAAAGATGGGTTTAGTGCTACCAAGGTGTTATGTTGAGGCTCATGGATCAAGAGTGGAATTTTTCCATCCCGATGATGAAGAGATATACTCTGGGCCCTCTCAGTGATATTACATTAGTTAGCTTGCATGCAAGTGATTTGATCACTAGAATGTTATATCACGGGAACGAGAAAAGAGTGCATGTCGGTAACGAGATCAAACTAGGTATGGAGATACCGATGATCGAATCTTGGACATGTAATATATCCTGAGACAAAGGGATTGAGTTACATCCGTATAAGGTTCACACAATCACAGAAGTCATTGTTGAATGTCTAGGAGTCAGTACGGATCTCCAGGTCCCGCTGATGATTATTGATCAGAGAGGAGTCTCGATCATCTCTACATTACTCTCGAACCGTAGGGACACACTTGGAATACCGACACCATTCGGAGCAAATGATATGCCATATAAAGAAAAAGAAAGCACCGGAATTTATTTCACTAGACACCGAAACTGTTTCGGGTGAAATTGCTGAAAGTGTTTATGCATGTGAAATGAAATACTAGCAAGGGGTTATATGTGAATGTTTGTCCATTAAAGTAATTGACAAAATTCTGAATAAATAAAAGGATTTTTATTTAAAGAGAGATTGCATTAAATTTGGTGGAAATTTAATGGAGGTGAGTGGAATTTTGAGTGGGTGGCTATTTATGTGAGTGGGAGCTCCACCCACATGAATGTGGAAGAGGTGCGGGAACCTCCATGGCTGCCACGCCTTGGGAGGGGGCTGCCCCCTCTCCCTATAAAAGGCCTCACTCTCCTCCTCTCATAACACACCTCCTCGTGAAGGATCTCTCTCCCCCCTTTAGAATTTCCCCATGGTCTCGGATCAGCGAGATACATGTTCCCGATGGCTTTTTTTGGAAGGATTTGTTGCTTCCGCTGCTTCGCTGGAGCAAGGGTGCAGAGGTTGCCGGGGTACCCGGACATGTGTGCGATCACGGATGCACCACTGCTTTGTGGTGCTAGACTAGATGGTGCTGGACTTGCTGGACCAGATGGACTTCTTCTCGATCTTGAGATCGGCAAGCGTTCGACCACATCATCCACGAGTACAACCTCGTTAATGCTATTCGGTCATCGAGGGTATGTATTCTATGGATGTATATCCACCCGTTGCTTGTATCTAGTAGATAGATCTTGGTACTTAGTTGTTCCCATCGTAGGAAATTTTTTGTTTTCTATGCTGTGAACCCTACAGCGTGTTCTATATGGGGTCGCAGAGAAGGGCAGTGATTGGCTTGGATCTTATACTGGGCCCCATATCATGGAAGTGTGGACAATCTCATGACTTGGTTGTGCAACAAGGCTAAGGTCTCTCATGGGTAAGGTAACGCACCTCTGCAGAGTGTAAGAACTATAACTTGTTACTCCCAGTTTTGGGAAGGAGCTATGAACACGGCAGGAAAGGAACTCCATGAAAGTTCTGGTAAACCTGTGAAGGCTGACGGACATAGCTTTTCAGAATAAAAGAAACCTTTGAAGAAATGTTTACGAAAACCTGCATTGCCTACGACCTATGGTTTGTGGCTGTAGATATAGTGCATCAAACACTCCTTTTTAGTGGACTTGCTGAGTACGCTCGTACTCAACGTATCTTATTAACCCTTGCTAGATTCTGAAGTCAATACAAATGACGTCTACATCAACTTATGCTCCAAGAATCATCATCAAAAGCTAAAGCTCTTCAATGAACTCAAGAAAGTCAACTTATATATAAACTCAAGTGAAGACGAAGTTGCTGATTAGATAGGAATATAATCTCTAGACATAGAACCTACTTCTGTAGATTATTGCAATAGCAGCAGTGCAAGCCCCAATAGTTCAGATACTAGTCTATTAGTATATTAGTTATGAGTTGATTATTCCTGATTCTTCCTTTTTAGAAGTTTATTTCTCTCTCTTTAACTTAGTGTGTTCTCTGGATCTTTTGTAAAGAGTTGAGTTGTAACCTATAGTCATGTCTTGGACCTGCTGTGTTTCTGTTGTACCACTCTGAGGGATGTAATACTAGTGAACGGTGTTTCCTTGGTGTTATGTCAACGACTATAGTGTACTACATCATGCAGTGGTATGCTGGGTCACCGCAACTAGTATCAGAGCATATGCTTTGACCTTTGGACTAAAACCCTTTTAGGAAGATCTGTAGGTTGGATAGTGACTATAGAATCCATCTTATCTAAACCAAATATTTTTATGAATTGTGATGAGTATCCACTTGAGGATAACCTTGTCACACTTAAGTTGGATGCTTAAGTCATCTTTCTTAGGAGTAGTTATCTATTTTCTCTCAGTGAAGTGCTCTTTAGTGTTTTTCAAAGGAGGTATAACCCACCAAGATACTTTAGGAAAGATAATTGGTTGTAGTAGAGTTAAATCAAGTTTAGTATGTAAGTTGAAGTAATACAAATTGAGACCACTTTGTTTAAAATTATCCTGTTGCAATTGAGCAATTTGGGTAAATATTGAGATAAAGAATAGTTTGAACCTATGTGTTAAGTATCACAATGTAAACCTATATGAGGAGGTGTCATATACTACACAACTAAGCCTGAATGCTAGAGATGCTATACTCAACTATTAAATTTTGGGCTTAGAAAAATTGTGTGTTATATGTACCACATCTGGATTTGTTGGTTTTTCTTAGATCTTCTTGATTGACTAGATCTGTACATGAAGTTTGACTTGGTATGCAAATGCATGTTGCATCATCCAGTTACTACTTGATGTTATAGACCTAGATAGAAAAGGGAATTCGTGTAATGGAGTGACGAGTTCCAAAGACCAAGATGAAGACTTACATGAAGAATGAAGCCAAGTATAAGGGGTATCAACACAAGTTGAAGGTTGGATCAAGTTCAGATCATGGTTAGTTAGCAATAAGAAGGAAGATTAGTGTAGGAAATATATGGAGCAATAACAAGTGATGAATTTAAGTTCATGCAAAGTAGGCGACGTTTCTAAGGAATTAATGAAGTAGTTGTACCAAGTTCATGGAAGTATCATGAATATGTGCAAATAAGCAGTCTTAAAACCAAAGTGTATTCAAGCTCTGACAATTCAGAGAGAATGCCGGTAGTATGTCGAAAACCACAGGGTAATACATACACCCTAGGATTGTCCGCAGCTAGTATTTGGTTAAATTAGTTAACCAGATCATCTTAGTATTCCATAAAGAGCATAAAACTTGGCCTAAGTTAAGTAAGACATAGAGAAGTATAAGGTTAAAGTGATCGTTTTCCAAAACGCTTCATGAAATCATACCTACCAAATCAAGAATATCCCTTACGAGAAGTAAGACAAATAATGTTGCAAGATTCACTTCGGAAATCCACAATTGTGTGGGTATACCGTAGGTTCTTTCATGAGACTTTAAATAGGTAGAATACAAGATAGACAATGACTAACATTCTAGTTAGAAAGCCAATGGTTATTATACATGTAGTTTTGAGAACATTATTAAACCCCAAGGGGGAGAGTGAACAACAAAATGGAAGTATTGTTATATGATATTTAGAGTAAGGATTAGAAAAGAAGTGCTAAACTAGGACAACATTAAACCTTACTTTCATAAGATTAAAAGAAGCCATTATTATAAAAGTACTTTCAGAAGTATGTCTGGATAAAAGATTAGAGTTACTTCAAAATAGTAGCACTCAAATCTTAAGGTAATGAACAAAAGGAAGTTGAAGAAGTACTGAAGGTAATAATAAAATATTATCTAAAGCTTGCTAAGGTAAAGGCTTGAAGGTGATAAAATAGATTAATCCCAATAGACTAATTCCAAAGGAAATAACTCTTAAATGATCATTAAGAAGGAATAAAGCACATCCAATTGGACATGTGTTGAGGAACAAGAAATTCCAATGAGTATGGACTAAATGTGTTCAACACCAATCTTCGGAAGGACTACTAGTTGTAACATCCCAAAATAAATGAATTACAAAAGCGTGCATTTCATTCATGCATTCATAGCATTCTTAGCTTTGCACAAAATTTTTCAAATCAAAACTCAAATTAAAACCAATTTTATGCCTATAGTTTATATATTATATGAGGTTTGGTTTTATTTTATTTTCAAAGTACCTAAGTGTAATTGAGTAAACAAGTATGTTTGACACATGTTTGAATACTTGGATCAGACTACAAAAATCTAGAGGTGATTTGAATCCAAACTCATTTGAATTTGGTTTGAAATTGTTTCTTGAAAATAAATTAGAAAAAGAAAAAGAGAAAGGAAAAAGGAAAAGGCCAGCGCTACCTATTCGTCCCAGTGCCAGAAACAGCCCACGATCCCACCCGGCCATTTCTCCCTCTACCCTCTCTCTCACCCGCACCCACTCTACCCCGCAGTCACTGCCCAGTGGCCCCACTGCCACCTCATCTTCTTCCCAAACCCCGCGCCCGCGACCAGCTCCACGGCCGTTTCCTCCCCTTGTCACTACCGATGAATGCGAGAGTAAATTTCCGTTGATTCGCCGAATAACTCCCCACCTAGTTCCGGATACTTAACCCCCTCCTCCTCGCAACCATTTCCCCCAACACAGCAAGCCCCAAGCGCCACCAGGCTCCATGAATTTCTACTTGCACCGGTGCAGCACCGAACAGCTTCGGCGACCTATTGCGGTGAGCCCCGTGCTCCCCTTCGCCTCTCATTCATACGAGTTTTCTTGCCAGACCCTTGCGCATCTTCTCACACCTTTGGTTTGCTCTGAATCACCCCAGGTCGTCGTCTCCGTCAAGCCCCGCGAACGACCGAAGCGCTGCTCGACTCCGGCGAATAATCACGGTAAATCCCGACCGTCCCTTGACCCCTAATTCTTACGACTGTGTTCGCCGTGCCTTTGTGCATCTCCTAATGCCGTTCGTTCATCCTATTGTACCATAGAACGTCGCCTTCGTCTCCGGCAGTGAACACCCGACGTGGGTATGAACTCCGACAAGGTTTTCCGACCGTGCCAGTGCGCCCCTGTCCAAGCAAAGACCACGTTGAGCTTCACTATCATCAAGCGAGCTTGGTAAGCAACTGCATGTTCCCCCTAAGCCCCTAGCCTTTCCGGAATGCCACCGCCAGTAGCGCCGCTGCCGCTGCGACCACACGTGCCGCCAGTTCCTAGTCAAAGCATCGTGAGCTGTTAGATCTAGATCCAGTGTCTAGGATAGATCACTTAAGCGAATTGATTTTGTTTGATCTGAAATGTACAGATTCACTTAGATCCAACGCTTCACATTATCCGATCCACACGAAGTGGTATCAACCAATCATACACAGCCACGTGTCGAGGGTTTTGATTTAAAATCTGTTTTTATATCTATTAGAGATTCAAACTTATAAAATTCATAACTTTTGTTCTGTTTATCCAAAATATATATATAAGATATCATTGGATTCAGAAAAATGAGCCCTACACCACTCTGGGCTCGAATTTGTATATTGCTTATGTAAAATTGGGTTTATTTGCAGAATAAAATATAGGCCTATTTTGACTATATAAATTAGTTAGGAAATGATTTTAAAGCAAAATTAAGTTTATTTAGACTATATTTAGATGTCTTTGTGTTCAGTAATGTTTTGTTGAATGGTTTAGTGTAGAAAAATTCATTCCATTGAATTTGCATGCATTCATATATTTTTGCTTGAATATTTTGAATGAGAATTTGGTGCTATCATTTTATGTGTAGATTTTGGTGCTAGTGGTGATTGTGATTGTGAAGATTGTTGCTACTCCCCCAACTACCAAGGCAAGTGGTTCTTCATGTACTTTTCCTATTATTTTTGACTATGCACTAGAGGTATTTTGTATAGGGATTGCATGAATTTTTGCTAAGTATCTATATGCTATGCCATGGGAAATCCTAGTAGTTGTAGTCTTGGTGGAATTTTATCTAAGTTAAGATACTTGTTATGTTATCATGATTATCCTAGCTAGTAGCAAACAAGGGTGGATTATATACATGCTATGGAAAATTTTGCTAAGTCTTGGACTTATGTTTTTGCTTAATAAAACAACTAAGTGAATGAATCACCTGGGTGGAATGGTATGATTGGGTTATGTTGAGTGGTTACACAAGTCCCATGTCTATGGTCTACATTGTGTTTCACACTTGTGGAAAGCCACCCAGGAACAAAGGGATTTGAGATACTTAGTGTTTAGAAGCTTCTAGTGCAACCACATGGCATATGGGCTCTGGCTTGATCATATAGGTTGCAATCACTTAGCCAGATGGACAGATGGTGATAGGGTGATAGGATGGAACGCGTCCATTTGGTCTAAGGGAAGGCTTCTGAAAGATCTCGTCTCCATGCATGTCAAGTCTTGTGGGAAAAGTGCACCACCTCTCGAGAAGTAAAAACCTAAGTACTTAGCCGTGTCCCCGACAATGGACAATTTGAGCATCAAGACATTGAAGCTATCAAGGATCTCCTCATCCCAATTCCTAAGTTAAAAATTGTGGTTGAACAAGGGTTAAGGTTCACCGATGTCTATTGGTGGTTCCTTGGGAGTTTTTGTCAAACAAAAACTTAGTGTTTTTCAAGTGATAGGAAAAATCTATTTTGAGCAAAGCAAGCCTAAGCTACACTTAGCCAAATTCATATAGATGTTAGATACTACTATTCTACCATGGTATCACTTGCCAATACAATTCCAAATGTATTTACCCACTGTGGCTTTAACTTATGATGTTGCAGGTTACTCTGATGAAGATTAGGGTTATGACTCTACCCTCAACATGCTGCCTATGGCACATGAAGATGAATATTTTACTTTCTTTATTTATGTTATGAACTCTTTTACTAGCCTTTGTCTATGGAGTTGTAAAAGACTATGTTTATCTCTAGAATGACGATGTAATAAAGACCTTTGTATCTGTGTACTTCATCTTAAAGTGTGGATGCTAGCATTTGATCCAGGGGCTAGCATTGCATTCACAGGGACCTTTACCTTATAAATGTGGGATCTTACAGATGGTATCAGAGCACTTTGTTGCCTGTAGAAAACCACTAAGGAAAAATGCAACTCTTTGCAAATTCCACACTTGTCGTAATTTCACAAAAATTTGTCTAAGTTATGTTGAACCTTAGTGTTGTGATTGACTTTGTATGCCATGACTTGTATGTTTTATGGATGATGTATGTTATTTGCTTTCATTCTTCTGTCTTGTTTTCTCCTACTTGTGTTGTTCTAATATTTCTCTATCTTACATTAGATGCCTAGCTTAGTGATCAGCACTGCCGAGGAGTTCAATGGAACTCATTTTGGTTCACGCATCGTGTAGTTTACTAGTGTGCTCAACCTCCCACTTCCTAGTATCAAGGCACTTCATCTCACCAAGTTTGAGAGGAAGGACCTTTTGGGATTTAGAGTTTCACAGCCAGGATGATAGACGGAGCCAGTCACGGAGGATATTTCCTTCAAGCTGATGCACGATGGCAAGGATAAGGGTCTAGTTGTAGTGATGCAAGAGCTACATGGACGCCTCTGCGGACTCCACTCCACCGAGCTTAGAGGCCTCTACTTCCACCCGTTCGGGAGATGTGACGAGAAGGGAGACGCATTGGTGTATGAGGGTGCTATTAGAGAGACGATTGAGACATTTCGTCTGTACCTCCAGGACCTAGAGGGCCTTATTAGACACCTTGACACCGATAGGACCAACGTCATGCTTAGCAATGATGAGCTCCAGGTTCAGTTGAGGGAGAAGGACAAGCTCTTCATGGAGCAAGACGAGATCATCAAGGAGATGGAGGCCAGATTCGAGAGCCAGGACAAGAAGTTCAAGAATCACGAGAAAAGAGTCCAAGAAAGAAACAAGAAGATCAAGGACATGAAGGCCGAGATAGAGGCCAAGGACTTCGAGCTCGAGACCCAACAGGGAGTGATTGAGAGGCTACGCTCACAGAAGAGAGCTCTCCGTGCGAAGGTCGAGGCCTTGACCACTAGTGTCGAGGAGTACAAGACATGCATGGAGAGATCCGGACTTACACTTGTTGACGTGGAGGTTGACATGGAGGAGTAGTGTAGACTACTTGACTATCTTCTATCTATTTACACTTTGATTATTGATTCGCAATGACCATCTAACATGTGGATGGCTTGCTATGGTGTGTTTACTTTTTCCAAAAACTTGTTGTTTACTTTGTTCAAACTCTATGTTATTTTGATCTTGGTTATTGTGATGGTTGTTTTGTGATGTATTGTGCATGTTAAGCATCTATGGGTTATCTCATTCCCTATCCTTATTGAAACCACAGATGCCTCCCCGTCGTGCCAACCCCAACCCAAATAACAACAATAACGTCACTCCCGAGATGCAGAATTTGATGACCGCTCAAGCTCAACTTATGCAGATGATGACCGAGTTCATGCAAAACCAGAATCAGAATCAGAACCATAACAAGAACAACAATCCCAACAATCCACTAGCATTTGACATGCTTACCAGATTTTTGAGGTTGAGGCCAGCCAGGTTCTCAGGAACAACTGATCCAATGGTAGCCAATGACTGGTTACGTTCCGTGAACAAGAACTTAGTCACTGTTGGTTTCATCGACGAGGAAAAGGTCAGATTCACAGCACATCTGCTCGAAGGACCAGCAGCAACCTGGTGGAATAACTTTCAGATCACCACTCACTAGTGGAAACGAGGTCTTTTGTTGATCCCGAAAAAGGGATTTAACACCGGTTCTTCTACGAACCGGTGTTAAAGGGGGGGCCATACCAGCGTGGCCCCTGCGGCAAAAAAGGAGGCCCCCTTTAACACCGGTTCATGCCACGAACCGGTGTTAAAGGTCCCTGCAACAGTGGCCCGCCCACCCCCCCCCTTTAACACCGGTTCGTGGCATGAACCGGTGTTAAAGGGGGGGGGGCTATATAAGACACCACCCCAGCCCACACACACCCCACTCTTCCATTCTTTCACATTTTGGAGCCTAGCAAGAGGGTGTGAAGAGTGCTAGTTTGTGTTTTTTTCATATGCACAAGAGGTGTTCGGTGAAATGCCCGAGAGCTCAAAATAAGTTTTCTTGTTGCTCTTTCCGTCTCGGTCGAGGTCGGTAACTATAGTTTCATGTGTCATTGATGTACTATATATATAAATGGTCATCTCCCTATTATTTTTTGATATATACTACATATTAATGCAGATGAACCGGCAATGGATGTACGGTGACCGCCGCACTTCCGAGTACATTACGGGCCTCCAAAATTTCATCGTTGTGGCTAATGCAAACCGTGGTCACAATGGTTTTATGTGTTGTCCGTGTGTTCACTGTCAGAACAAGAAAGACTACTCAAATACCAGAACCATTCACGCCCACCTGCTTCGATCCGGTTTCATGCCCAGCTATAATTGTTGGACCAAGCACGGAGAAAAAGGGGTTATGATGGAAGACAACGAAGAAGAAGAGGATGATGACAACTATCATAATATGTATCCTAAATATGATGATAATGCAACGGGGGTAGATAATGAAGATCAAGAGGGAGCAGATGGGCCCGCTGATGACGATCTTGGTCGGGCCATTACTGATGCAAAGGAAGAATGTGAAACTAAAAAGGAGAAGGAGAAGCTGGAGCAGATGTTAAAGGATCACAAAACATTGTTGTATCCAACTTGCGAAGATGGCCACAAAAAGCTAGGTGCCACACTGGATTTGCTGCAATGGAAGGCAGAGAATGGTGTGACTGACAGCGCATTTTCAAAGTTGTTGGTAAAAATGAAGAATCTTCTTCCAAGAAATAATGAGTTGCCCGACAGTACATACCAAGCAAAGAAGGTTGTCTGCCCTCTAGGATTAGACGTGCAGAAGATACATGCCTGCATTAATGACTGCATCCTCTACCGCGGTGAGAAGTACGAGAATTTGGATGCATGCCCGGTATGCACTGCACTGCGGTATAAGATCAGACGAGACGATCCTGGCGATGTTGAGGGCGAGGCCCCTAGGAAGAAGGTTCCCGCCAAGGTTATGTGGTATGCTCCTATACTACCACGGTTAAAACGTCTCTTCAGAAATAAAGAGTATGCCAAGTTGTTCCGATGGCACATGGAAGACCGTAAGAAAGACGCGATGTTGAGACACCCCGCTGATGGGTCACAGTGGAGAAAAGTCGAGCGAGAGTACCCGGACTTCGCACGTGACGCAACGAACTTAAGGTTTGGTCTAAGTACAGACGGCATGAATCCTTTTGGTGAGCAGAGCTGCAGTCACAGCACCTGGCCTGTGACCCTATGTATCTATAACCTTCCTCCTTGGTTGTGTATGAAGAGGAAGTTCATTATGATGCCAGTGCTCATACAAGGCCCGAGGCAACCCGGCAACGACATTGATGTGTACCTAAGGCCATTAGTTGAAGAACTTTTACAGCTGTGGGCCAAACCAGGTGTACGTATGTGGGATGAGCACAAAGGGGAGCCATTTGACCTACGAGCATTGCTTTTCGTAACCATCAATGATTGGCCTGCTCTTAGTAACATTTCAGGGTAGACAAATAAGGGATACAATGCATGCACACACTGTTTAGATGATACTGAAAGTGTATATTTGGATAAATGTAAGAAGGTTGTGTACCTAGGGTATCACCGATTTATTCCGAACCTGCATCCAGTAAGAAAGAAAGGCAAGCATTTCAAACGTCTGGCAGAACCCCGGAGGAAGCCTGTCCTCCGTACCGGTGAGGAGGTATTTGGTATGGTCAAGGACCTAGAAGTAATCTTTGGAAAAGGTCCTGGCAGTCTATCTGTTCCGAATGACAATGCCGGACACGCGCCCATGTGGAAGAAGCAATCTATATTTTGGGACCTACCCTATTGGAAAGTCTTAGAGGTCCGCTCTTCAATCAACGTGATGCACGTGACGAAGAATGTTTGCGTGAACCTGCTAGGCTTTCTAGGAGTGTATGGGAAGACAAAAGATACATCGGAAGCACGGCAGGACCAGCAACGTCTGAAGGCCTCTAAAGAGCCTATGCATCCTGAGAACGAGAAGGGTAAACGATGCCACTTAACTCCTGCTAGCTACGCTCTTACCAAAGCAGAGAAGGAAATCTTTTTTGAATGTCTGAGCAGTATCAAGGTCCCGTCTGGCTTCTCGTCAAATATAAAGGGAATAATAAATATGGCAGAGAAAAAATTCCAAAACATGAAGTCTCATGACTGCCACGTGATTATGACACAATTGCTTCCGATTGCATTGAGGGGGCTTCTACCTGAAAATGTTCGAGTACCCATTGTGAAGCTATGTGCATTCCTCAATGCAATATCTCAGAAGGTAATCGATCCAGAAAGCCTACCAGGGTTACAAACAGATGTGGCCCAATGTCTTGTCAGCTTTGAGTTGGTGTTCCCACCATCCTTCTTCAATATTATGACGCATCTCCTGGTTCACCTAGTAGAAGAGATTGCCATTCTCGGTCCTGTATTTCTACACAATATGTTCCCCTTTGAGAGGTACATGGGAGTCTTAAAGAAATATGTTCATAACCGTGCTAGGCCAGAAGGAAGCATCTCCAAGGGATATGTAATAGAGGAGGTCATTGAGTTCTGTGTTGATTTTATTCCTGACCTTAAGGCGATTGGTGTTCTAGAATCACGACATCAGGGGAGACTGCGTGGAAAAGGCACCCTAGGATGTAAAGCAATGATATGTAGGGACGGGCATTCTCTCAATCAAGCACACTACACGGTTTTACAAACATCTATCTTGGTTGCCCCGTATATCAATGAACACAAGAATTTAATACGCCTCAAACACCCGGGGCAGTCTGATGAATGGATTATAAGTGAACACATGGCGAGTTTTGGCGGCTGGCTGCAAAGACTTCTCACGAATAACACCACTGTTGGGGATCAGCTGTACTTGTTGGCCAGGACACCATCTTCGACTATATGTACTTTCCAAGGGTACGAGATAAATGGGAATACATTTTACACGATAGGCCAAGATAAAAAGAGCACCAACCAAAACAGTGGTGTCCGCTTCGATGCAGCAGAAGACAATGGGCAAAAGACCACGTATTATGGGTTCATAGAGGAGATATTGGAACTTGACTATGGACCTAATTTTAAGGTCCCCTTGTTTCGATGCAAATGGGTCAAGCTAACAGGAGGAGGGGTTGAGGTAGACAAGAAGTACAGAATGACAATGGTGGATCTCAACAATCTTATGAAGGTAGACAAGAACTTAGACAAACCATTCGTCCTAGCCAATGATGTGTCTTAGGTTTTCTATGTGAAGGACATGTCCTCCAGACCAAAAAAAAGAAAAAATATGCAAACGAATACATCATATGATGAGCCAAAGCGTCACATAGTTCTTTCAGGGAAAAGAAACATCATGGGAATCGAGGACAAGACAAACATGTTAGAAGATTATAATAAGTTTGATGAAATTCCGCCCTTCACAGTGAAAACTGACCCAAGCATTCTGTTAAGTAAAGAAGATGCTCCATGGTTACGTCTGAAGCGATCATAAGGAAGGACATATGCCAAGAAGTTCATGCTCATATTATGTAACTCTAGTTCATGTTTTTAATATTAATACATGTCTTGAGTGTTAGTCATGTTTTGTGGATGGACCGGGACTATGAGAAGAAGTTGTCCCTGTTCGTACTTACCATTAAGATCTGATCTCCAAACGCGCGTGGTCACATATTAGGGAGTGCCTCTATGACTAGTTTCTGGAGATGCCGGAGGACTAGGCTCCGTCGGCATCTCCCTGAAACTGGCCGTAGTGGTGTCCCTGCTCTCGAAAACCATCTTGTAGCTTTGTAACTTCTCTAACTAGATCAATACACCTGGGAGCTAACGAATTTCACATATTAGGGAGTGCCTCTATGACCAGTTTCTCGGAGATGCCGGAGGACTGGGCTCCGTCGGCATCTCCCTGAAACTGGCCGTAGTGGTGTCCCTGCTCTCGAAAGGAGGTAAGGCATAGCCTCAAACTGGCTGGAGGACTGGACTCACAAGGATGCCTATTTATAGTACAAGCAGCTCGACATAGTGTCGACACTTACGAAATAATGTCGACACTCACCCCTATTATTAGTGCTGACTCATGTTTTTTCCCGGTTGGTGTCTCCAACCGGGACTAAAGGTTCATCTTTAGTCCCGGTTGGTGACACCATCCGGGACAAGGTACACGCCGCACGACATAATGTCGACACTCACCCCTATTATTAGTGCTGACTTGTGTTTTGTCCCGGTTGGTGTCTCCAACCGGGACTAAAGGTTCATCTTTAGTCCCGGTTGGTGACACCATCCGGGACAAGTTACACGCCGCACGACATAATGTCGACACTCACCCCTATTATTAGTGCTGACTCGTGTTTTGTCCCGGTTGGTGTCTCCAACCGGGACTAAAGGTTCATCTTTAGTCCCGGTTGGTGTCTCCAACCGGGACTAAAGGTTCATCCCGCCATTTTTTCCCGCTATTTTTCTTCCCACCAGTTCTTCTTCCCGCCATTTTTCTTCCCGCCATTTTTCTTCCCGCCAGTTCTTCCCTCCAGTTCTTCCCGCTAGTTCCCTATATATATATGTAGGGTTGGCCTCCATTGTAATTGCACATCTCTAGACTCATATCTGCAACCTCATCACTCTTTCCCATGGCTTCCACCGTAGCACTAACCCCTAGGGAGGCGGAGGCGCTTTGCGCCTCGAACTACCCCTGCCCGCCGGGCTACTGTGTCCCCGTCGGCTGGATGCTGAGCGTTGGAGGTGTGCTGGTTCCTCTTGTCCCTCAAGGTGTGGCGCGCCGGATGGCCATCACGAACCACTACTACTTTGAGCTCACGCCGGAGCAGCGGAGGACTCCCAGATGGCATCCCGACTATTTCCCTACTTGGGAAGCCTTCTTCGTGGATCGGCATGAGAGGGCGCTCGCTAGGCATGAGGAGGACGTCCCACCTCCTCCTAACTTCAACGAGGTCGGCCGTCGGCTATGATGGCGCAGTCGGACTCTCCAGAGCGTCATGGCCTATGACACTGCCGCCGACTCTAACCCCCGTCTGCGCTACCCTCAAGTCTAGCCCATGCGCTACCCTCAAGTCCAGCCCACGTCAATTACGGCGACCCCGACGATGATAGCGATGACGGCAGCGGCGAGTACGACGACTACAGTGGCGAGTATTACAGGTGTAGGCAGGAGCATGACTGAATCATTCCAACATTCCGAAACAAGTTCGGCCGATTGTTACTTAATCTGGCCATGTATCTTAATTTTTAGTTCTTTTATGTATCTTAATTTTCAGTTCCAGTTCGGCTTTATGTAACTTACTATTAGTTGCATTCTCATTCGAGGTTGACAATATGCTATTTTATCAAAAAAACAATGCAAGTTGAGCGAGGCTTGGCCCCGAGCTAAGAATCATCATGCCCGTTGTTCGACAAAGTTTGTCGATAGTTTAAAACGGGGATAAAAAAATAAAAAAAGATCGAAACAGTGCGAAACCTTCGCGTGGTGTTATATTATGTGACATAGTTAGAAGGAAAAATCTCAAACTTGGTATATTGATTATGTCTCGAAAAAACCTTCACAAAATGACCTATCTCATTAGAGGTTTCTTGGCTTTCGGGTCAAATGACCAATGTTATGGCTAGAATCAAGGCATAGTTTGTGATAATATGGCCATATTGTGCATACATGTGCATCATGGCATGGCAAACAATGTTGCAAGAGGAAGTTTTCCTTTTTATCGCACCAAAAAGGCATTTTCCATTTTTCGAGCATAAAAAACGGACGGTTTTGTGAAGCAACCACCAAATGGCTAATTCAAAAAACCACCAACACATTTTACAAAATACTAGACCACCTTATATGCACAATGTACCAACAGGGGATCTGAAACCTTTCCGTCCACCTCTGGTGAAAAAGACAAATTCCTACCGAATCGGCAGGAAGTGGGTCAGATATGAACTACAGGTACATGATACGATGCTCATGATTTTTTACAAAAATCATTTTTAGGTTCACAATATGCTATTTTATCAAAAAAAAACAATGCAAGTTGAGCGAGGCTTGGTGAGATTCAAGTGTATACAAAAGATGCGACATTTAAATATCCAATCAATTCAAAAATGTTAATACAAAAGATGCGGCATTAAAATATGATTTGATCTAATAAAATAGGGTTAGATTTATTTTTAGATGCTTAATATTTCTTATGTTCAAAGTTTTAGGATTTAACAATTTATTTTTGTTTGAATTGAATAATCAAAATTTATATGTAAGTGTTTTAATTATTTTGAAAATTTTCATGTAAAGTAAATATAAAATGATTTACATGAATGGATAGATATTATTTTTCTGAAAAATTATGATATATTATTCATATTTTTCTGAGTTGAAATGAAAAAGATATGAATTTTCTAAATTCATATCATATTTTTTGAATTAAAAATGCCCCTTTAATGCATGAAATAAATGCCCCCCCCTTTAACACCGGTTCCAGACACGAACCGGTGTTAAAGGGGGGCATTTATTTCATTTCCCGCGCGCACCACCCCCCCCCCCCCTTTAACACCGGTTCCTGGATGGAACCGGTGTTAAAGGGGGGGTAATAAATGCGCGCGGGAAACGGAATCCCCCCCTTTAACACCGGTTCCAGCCACGAACCGGTGTTAAAGGGGGGGGTATTAAATTCGCCTTCCCCTTCCTTTCTTCCCCCCAGAGCCAGATCGAACCGCCACCGCGTGCGCGCCATCGGAGCAGAGAGAAGCGCCGCCACCGCATCGGAGCAGAGAGAAGCCACCGCCGGCCGCCACCGCCCTCGGAGTGAGGGAGGAATCGTCCGTGGGTGCCCTCGGAGCTCGCGCGTCTCGCCGCCGCCGCCCTCGGAGTGAGGGAGGAATCGTCCGTCTCGCCGCCGCCGCCTCCATTGTCGAGCTACGGAGCTCGAGGTCCTTGACGAGGCAGTCGCCCCCGACCCTCTCTTTTCCGTATGACCTCTCCCTCTCACTTGACCGCATCGCCCTGACCACCTCTTCCCCGTGCAGGAGCAGCCGACCGCGCCCAATTCCTCGCCGGAGAACCGCCGATGCCGCCCGTCTCCAGCCGTCTGCTTCTGTCGCCCTAGGAAGCAATCCACCGCGCCGAGGCCACCAACCTTCTCGCCATAGTACCCCGCCTCTCGTAGGCCACCTCGACATCGCCGGAGACCGCCACATCCGCCACTAGCACCGCCGCCCGACGAGCCCGCCGCCTCCGTACGTCACCCCACCGGTGAGCAAACCAGAATGCGCCACCTGTCTGCCACGTCAGCGATGACACAGCGCCAGTCAATGTTGACTCTCCTGAAAAATAGAAGAAAAGATAAAAATTGCAGAAAATTGTATAATCTTGCAAAAATCATATAAAAAGATTCGTAGATCCAAAAATAGCAAATTATATATCAATGAATTCAGAAAATTTAGTAGATTATCAATATAAAGTTGGATTTAACTTTTACAGTACGTGTTTACTGTAATAATTTAATTAGTTTTAATGGTCTTTTAGGTTAATAAATTCATAGTAAAATATCTACTGGTCCAAAAATCACAAATAATATACCTATGGATTCACAATTGTGTGTAGATCATCAATATGCAAATTGTTAAGCCAAATAATATAAGGTTTTTCAGGAATTAAATAAATGGTATAATGGCTTATTTAGAGTAATAAATTCGTAAGAAAATAAATAATGTTCAGAAAATTACAAATAATATGTCCCTGGAATCACAACCCCGTTGGGATTATATATCTGATTTTAGTTTGATTTTTAGACAACAGAAACTATTTAAATGATTTAAAACCCATTAAACACTATTTAAATCATAAGAAAAGATTTGTAACTCTGATTAGGGTGAATCCAACGCCTACTGGTTCGTATTAATGTCCTCTATCCATAACAAATACTCCATTGCATTAATTAGCCTCTTGCATGCATCATATACTTCAGTATTGTTTAGAGAACTAAAGTAACAACCATTGTGACTTATTAAATTGCCATGCATGCATTTGTTGCATTTGTTTGATCTCTATGTGCTATTTTTTATGTTGTATGAAATTGTTTGCTCGATAGATTGCGAGGAGTGCAACGTGTGTGATTGCTGACTCATCCTGATTAAAACTTGTTTGCTCGATAAATTGTACTACATGCATAGATTAAAACTTGTATACAAATTGGACCTCTGACTCATCCTGATTAGGGTTTCGACCCCTCGGAACTCGTTTAAAATGATCAAGCATCCTTAGGGTTTTAATTTCATTTGTGTATTTATTTGTGTATTTTTGTATGAATAATATGTATATTTGTCTATGAATCCAGGTCCACTTGAATGTTTACACTCTTACTCTAGATAATATTATTGTTTTAGAAACTATGTATCCACTTAGTAGAAACATTGAAGAAGAAGAAATAATGGAGAATATTATTGATGAGGACACCTCATAATATCTGAACTTGGAGGGACATGATGACGACAGCTCAAGTACTAGTCATGGAGAAGATGAAGACTCCGGTGAACGCAATTTAATGGTTACAAAGTCCAGCGAGATATATGCATTGATTAAGCCTCTGCTAACTTCCACCAACAATCTTCTTCTACATGTATTAATTAACGCTTCTTTCTTCTTTTATCCCTCTGGATCGACCAGCCAGCAACCATCTTCTTCTACGAAAAAGAGCAAGCGAGGCGCGAGCCAGCGGTTGAAAGATCGTGCAAAGTTCACGATCGAAGCAATCCGTGTTGATGGCAGGCCGATGGAGCCCAAGAAGGCCGCAGACAAATTTGTACGTCAGGCTGGAGTTCTTGTTAGGGACCAAATCCTAATCATAATTGAAAATTGGAATAAGCCAAAGAAGGGCGACGGTACCTTTGTCGATGACAGATCCAAAGAAACGCTTTGGAATTCGTTGTTGGTAAATTTCACCCTTCCGCCAGAGGAGGAAGAAAACAACCCGGTTATAAAGGAAAAGGTCAAAGAGTGGACTCTAAAGAAGATGGTTGACGCTTTCCGCAACTGGAAGACAAAATTGAACAAATTTGTCAAATCTGGCGAGACTCCAAATTTCGAAGACGCATATTATGCGAAGATAAGACCTCACTGGCCCGAATTTGATACATATAAAAAAAGTGCTATAGCTAAAAAGAGGTCAGAAACCAATACGCTTAATGCCCTGAAGAAGGAATATCACCAGAGGACGGGGTCAGGTGGCTACATATCTCAGAGGCCTAAGTGGGAGGAAGCTGAGAAGGCCCTGCGCGAGAGAGGGATCACACCCCAGACAGATGGGTGGGACCTACATGCAAAGACTTGGTTCTACGGAATCGAGGCAAGGTTGGACCCAGAAACAAGATTGTGTATCTTCCCAACCCTCCTTGCCAAACCCGTCACTGAACTCAACACGACATACGAGGAAACATCCGCCAGGATCTTCCATCCCGACAGAGAGAATGACCAGCTCACATGCGCCATCGGTAAAAAAGAACACCCTGGACATGCACGAGGCACAGGGGGTATGACGTGGAAGGATGGGTTTGCTGACTGGAGCGACTCTTACAGATGGTGCGGCAGAAAAGAAAAAGAGCGTACATAGCGGATGACACAGATAGAACATGCACTTGCGGCGCTGCAGGCGCAAGTGAATGCACAACAGAGCCATCAAGCTACCGGCCCATCTCAGCGGCACGAAGAGCCTGCATTGGAAGCTGCCGGCGGCCCAGACTCTGTGCGGAAAAGCAGTGTGGCTTCCACGGAGAACGTGCAGCCCACACTTGAAATGGCGGTTCCTCGATACCCCGTGGATGAGATCACGGAGAGCGAACACGCTGAGCTGCATGTGAGATTAATGGGCTTATCGATTAAGGTGGCTGTCGGCTATGCCTTACCTCCTGTAGCTGGTGGAACTTACCACTGCTGACTGATTCCAGATGGCTATGCTATTGTCGGGGTGGATGAGGTTGTAAAGGAATATGAGGAAGCACAGCTTGACCATGCTACAGGTGAAGGGGAAACTCAACTCAAATTTGCAGTGAAAACAACCATTCTTTGGAAGAAGGAACACACTGTGCTTCCAAATGGGAGGTCACTAGCACCCCCGCCGTCTCCGCAGCGTCAACAGTCTGAGCCGCTTCAGCTATCTCCTGCACGGTAGTCATTTCCGGCGCTTCAGCCATCTCCTGCGCGGCAGCCATCTCCAGCCCGTCAGCCATCTCCGGTGCTTCAGCCATCTCCTCAGCATAAGCGGAAGAGCACTGCCACGAAGAGCATCAGTAGCACTGCCACAGAGAAATCCGCAGAAAATCGTATGCCAAAGAGTTCAAAAAACTACGTCCCGCAGCTTTCCGCCAAGCCATTGCCGGTTTTACCGTGGAATCGCAGCGACGAGGAGACCAATAGGATCTCGGAAGAACAGGTCAAGAAATTCTTTGCACCTAGACGGGCCGAGCCAAAGGAGAAAATAGATCCGGCGGTGGTGGAGAAGTTTTACAAAAATATTTTGAAACCTGAAACCCCACTTGTGCCGGACTACGAGAGCCAGATTTTGAAAGCGGATGCAAGGCGCCGTAGGGAGAATGAAAGTAGCAGTCGTGAGGCACCCCAGAAAACAGTTCCCATGCTCGGAGAGCAGGAAAACCAATCATGCGCCCCGCTCCAAATGTTCGACACACGGGACGCTCCTCCCGTAAATGATTACGAGGCAGAGCTACAAAGAAAGGCCAATGAGATGGGGATGACTTACATTGCATACTTAAACGTCATGGGAGACAACTTGCCCAAATGCGATGCCAACCCCATACAGCCATGGAAGTATGGGAAGAATCTCGTCAAGAAAGAGGAGCTCAAGAATCTACCAACAAAGATGCGAAAATTGCACAAGTGGTACCTTGATTTCTGCAAGACGAGAAAGGTAGAATGGATCACGGCGCATATATGAGATGAGATTTTCTTCTGCGAAGACGACGCGATCGACTTCAACATTCAAGACTTGCATTTTCTATTCAATCAGAAGGAACTCGACAAAGCTGCCATCAGCCTTTATTGTGTGTAAGTACTATTTCTGTAATTTATATCTCATCTCATTCACTTCATTAATTGCATGTATATATATATGCTCACCATATATGTATATACTATTATGCAGGAAAAAGGTTATGGAATGCAGGAAAGGAGGCCCTTTTGACATTGGGTTCGTTGACCCAAATAGAGTTCATGAAGAAGTGGTAGAAACCAAACCCGGGCAAACAGAAGATTACTTGCTAACGTCTTTACTGAGACAACAAACCAAAAGGGAAATACTATTGCCTTACAACTTCTCTTGAGTACTGTTACCCTCTCTCTTGTACACATTCTATTTCAGCTTACTCGATGTTAAGTGTAACTGTTGATGAGTTATGCGTGCGTAGGTTCCACTTTATTCTGCTAGTCATTCAACCCGACTCAGGAAAAGTCCTTGTCATGGACTCGTTACGAAAAGAAAAAGAGATATGGGCAGACTTTAGAGAGATGCTCCAGAGGTAATTTCAATCATATTATCGCACTAGATCGGCAACTTTCGTGACAACAAGTAATTAATTACTCCTTTATCCATTTTCTTTGCCGGACAGGGTTTGGAAAAGGTTCACGGGCAGGGCCGTGGGTGAATGGTCAGAAGAACTAAAATTTGTAGACCAAAATGTAAGTAATACTAGCTAGCTTCCAATTCCATTATATCATGCTTTATTGATTATTATTTTGATTGAACTCTCTATTCTCGTAAAGTGCGCGCATCAGGGACACGGCAATAACTTATGTGGGTACTATGTTTGCGAGTTCATTCGCAACACGATATGTGCGACGGGCCAAGCCGCACTAGAACAACTTAGAGTAAGTAAACAAAGTCCACAATATTATTTTATTACCATCAATTGTGTTGAGTTTTATTCTTATATATATTGATAGCCCATTCTTCATATATATTCAGATCGAACGGATGCGGGACCAACTCCTACCATTTGAACGCATACGAGCCATTCAAGAGGAATTGGCGGGGTTCATACTTGATGAGATCGTCACGCCTGGCGGAGAACTCTTTAGATATCCACCAAAATGAACGATGGCGATGTATGTGCCGATGACGATGTATGTGCCGATGACGATGTTTGTGTATAATAATAGTTGCTTAATTATTCATGTACTCGTATGTACCGATGACGATTTATGTGTATACGGCTCCCGATCGATTCCCCCTCGCCCCCCTCCCGCAGAAATACGCCCAGAACGGGGCCGAGGTAGAAGTCTACCGTGGCAGAGATTTAGGCCGTTTTCCTGCCGCGGCCTAAATCTCTGTCGCAGTAGAAGAACCTTTAACACCGGTTCCAGCCCCGAACCGGTGTTAAAGGGGGGGCCTGAGGCCTGCGACAGCCCCACGTGCGCCACCCTTTAACACCGGTTCGTATAAGAACCGGTGTTAAAGGGGCCCCCCCTCTAACACCGAACCCTCAACAGCGGTTGAGGAACCGCTGTTAGAGGGCCCTCCCAACCGGAGTTAAAGGGGGGGCTCTGCACTAGTGACTCCCCTTGAGGATGCGACATGGGCTATCTTTGAGGATGGTTTCCGTACAGCTCACATCTCATCCGGAGTGATGAACTTGAAGAAAAAAGAGTTCCACAATCTAAAACAGCGTCACCGCAGTGTGGCTGAGTACATTGAGGAGTTCAACAATCTGGCGCGCTATGCACCGGATGAGGTTGATACAGATGCTAAGAGGAAGAAGAAGTTCCTTGAGAGATTTAATGATGAGTTAAACCTTTAGCTATCTGTTGCCTATGTCCCAACATATCAATCACTTTGTGACAAGGTCACCATCTTGGAAAATCAGATGAAACAGGTTGAAGGCAGAAAAATGAAACATAACTTCGATAAGCACAGCTCGGGATCGTCTTACAAGTATTCCCATAATGATGATAGTGCAAGTTCTGGATTCCACGAGCTCCCGAAGTACAACAGCTGTTTGACGAGATTTTGTACTACAATCTCTTCCTAACACTAAAAGAAAGCGGCACATACCGTATACCACACGGTCAAATTTTGTGCACGTACATGTGACCAGCATGCTCATTTTGTACAAGCATGACACGAGAGGTACAGATATATACTGATGAAAACACTTGTGCATGGCTGAATAAAATGCTCAAGATTGGCACATCGATGGATATTGTGCATAGACATCGAGCTGTGCATATGTACAGGCTGCATACGTACAGTACTCTGACTGGTTCAGAAGCGCAGCGTTTCGCGTACGCACGCACGGCCAGGTTTGTTGAACCGTGTGTACCCGCAACTAACAAGTTTTGGCTAGCTGTAGGTACCGTATATATATCTATATATCCATCAAAACGATCAGATTAACGTCACGGGAGATTCTCACGGAAGATCACGCGGTGGCCGTCCGGGAGCGCCGAAGATCACACGTTCGTCTCTATCTACTGCCCTCCCGCTCATATCTGCTGCCTATAAAAACTCACAGACAGAGACCCAGACGGACCACGCTAGAGCCCGAACTGACCACGCCACACAGAACTCACACCCGGAGACTCACGCAGACTCTGCTCCCTCAGGAGGAAGCACACACCCGGAGGCAATCACCACACCCATCGACTCTCAATTACCATACACGCACACAACTAGCCAATCCCCAATCCACCACAAGCCATCCATCCGATTTTTATACACCCATCCATCAGCATCCAAATTAATCTCAAATACCACGCAAGGAGGCCATGGAGGACAAGCCGATGGTCAGGAATGGTGAGAATTACGATTGACTCTTCCTCTCTCTCCCTTTTTCTCTCCAGCAGACAAGCATGAACGCGTGCATGCATCCCACACACGGTGAGCGCATGGAGCCGGTGTGAAGCTCACGGACAAGACGATGGGCGTCAGCACTGCTGGCGCGCAGCCCGACTGGTGCTATCTACGAGTCCATCGACGCCGAGACACGGTGCCCTCTTCACTACCACGAGCTTCCACCAAGACGACGGACCCAGGGCGCATGGCTGCCGGCGTGCAGCCCGGTGCCACGTCCATCTCCGCCGCCACCAAGAGGACGGTCTCGACAGCACGGATGCCGGCGTGTAGCCCGGCGCCACGTCCATCTCCGCCGCCACCAAGAGAACGGTCTCGATGGCACGGTTGCCGGCGTGTAGCCCGGCGCCACGTCCATCTCCGCCGCCACCAAGAGGACGGTCTCTCGATGGTGCGGCTGTCAGCGTGAAGTCCGGCGCCATCTCCATCTCCGCCGCCACCAAGAGGACGACCTCGAGGACGTGAGGCTGCCGGTGTGCAGCCCGGCCCCATCTCCATTAACGCAACCAAGACGATGGCCTCAAGATGACGGCCTCGAGGATGCACGGCTGCCGGCACTGTCACCAAGATGATGGCCTCAAGGGCGTGAGGCTGCTGTCGTGCAGCCCGGCGCCATAGCCATCTCCACTCCGGTGTGGCGCGCCAAAGACGGCGGCCTTGCGACTGCCGGCATGTCGTAGCGGTGCCATCTCCTTCCCCATCGAGTCATGCTCTACGGCGGCGCCGAGGACAATGGCGACGTGGAGCCAGATACCTCCTCACTCCGGAGAAGCGTGCTGAAGACGATGGCGAGAAGGTAGCCGGCGTGCATCCGGCGCTACGTCTATCTCAATGTACACCATGCTTCCCAAGACGGCGGCGGGGCTGCTAGCGTGCAGCCCGACCTTCTCTTCACCTCCTACGAATGCCAACAAGACGACGGCTCCGACGGCGCGGCTGCCGGCGTGCAGCCCGGCGCCATCTCCATCTCCGCCGCCACCAAGACGATGGCCTCGAGGACGCGAGGCTGCCGGCGACGCCACCTAGGCGACGGCCCCGAGGGCGCGTGGCTGCCGGCGCGCAGCCCGGTGCCATCTCTTCTCCCATCAAGCCCGGTGCCTTCTTCACTCCGGCGAGGCATGCCGAAGACGAGTGATGGTGAGGCTGCTAGTATGCAAGCCGGCGCCATCTCCACCTCCACAAGCCATAGGCGATAGCGTCGGGGTGTCCATCGGACAGCCCGGTGCTAATTCCCTCATCGTAAAGCCGGCGGGCATAGGCGAAAGCGCTGCCGACTTGCAATCCGGCGGCATACCCCACCTCCATCTCCACGAGCCCGTGAGACGACGCTCTTGTCTAGGACGACAGCCGTGAAGTCGGAGTCGGACCGAGATGAGGTGTTGACCATGCTGGCTGCACCGACTTATAGGCACGCGTCGATTTTGCACCAACACCGATTTCCACCAACACTTACTCCTGCGAGGCATTACCCCTTACGCACCCCGACGAGGCTGCAGGTCGTCGAGAAGTCCCAGCTGAGCGGACCCATGCTACTCCAACTCTAAGTACATCGACGCCGTCAAGATCGATGAGGCACGACGGAGTGGGCGGGCGTGGCCGGAGCAAAGGCCACACTATTCGTGGCGCTTGTACCGGCGAGGACACGGGCTCTGCCGCCGCCTACACACACCACCACCACCACATCATGCATGGAGAATGCGAAGCGAAGACGACGAAGACGACCACACGGCTTAATCGGAGGTGTATCGCGATGTAACCCGCGGGGGTAATTAACCGGGTGTCTTCCAAGGCCCCGGGAACCATGAGATCGCAATCGCCATAGTCAGGCTGGCCGTGCAAGTAGGCCACGGAGCGCACTGTATTAGGGATTTGTACTTTGTTTCTCCATGAGAGATTAATGAAATGCATCTTCCCTACCTTTTTTCTTGTGTACTACGGTACACTGGCACGCCCGCACTTCTTTTTTTTTACCCGGGCGCATGAGAAAAACACGCTACCATCCTTCTTCCCTCTAGTAGCCTACTTCTACCTTTCGAGAACGTTTTTCTCGTGTCAAACAAATTGGCACGCCCGGTGGGACGTGGTTCTCCTCCCACCTTTGCTCTGTTGTGGTCGTCAGAATCGTCTTCGCCCGCTCACCCAACACACACGACATCCTGCATGACAAGCCAACGGCGAGGACCTCCGCTGATCAAGGGTCATCTTCAGGCAGGAGAGCTCCCCCACGCCATCAACACGGAGCCCTGGGTGATCCACTTTGGATCATCCTTTCCTCCCATGGTGGTTGTCGAGGTCGGCACCAAGATGTTCATGCACCAAGCCCAGGAGCCAGTGTAGTTCCAAACTACGCGATCCAGCAAGGCGCAAAGGCGGGCATCCTCCATGGCCAAGAAGGAGCGCCACGAGTTGATGCTCGAGGTGCGCGCCCTGTTGAAGGAGTCAACAGGACATGACGTCAAAGGGGACGTGGGGGCGCTCCAACGCCTCTCTTCCAACGTCGCCGACAAGTGGGCGGGAGCGGTGTCACTTCACGCCCCTACCCCGCCTTTGCACCCGGAGCTGCCGATGCCAACACCTAGGAGCACCGGAGTGGAGCTTCTTGGAGGCTTGGAAGCCGCATCTGGTGACCTGTGGAGACTCATGGAAAACGCCCGTTTGTCATGCCCGTTTGTCAGAAAGCCCGCATCCACTAAGGAACTACAGGAGGAAGTGTCATAAGGTACAACGCCTTCACCAGCTATTAAGCTCCCGCATCACTAAGAGCATGGTTCTTGCGGAAGATTGGTCCCTCGGCGCAAGGGACCTCGCGGACAAGGTGTTCACATGTACGAGCACCAAGCCATCAGAGGTCAAGTTGGTGGTGAGAAGAGCCATCATGAAGGAGTTCTGGAAATGGTACTCTCAAAAGGAGTCCTTCTTGCCAGGCCCGACGCTCTCCATCAACCTCGAAGATCCTCGAAGAAACATGTGTGCACCATGCTGCCACACTTCGGAGGTCAACGGCCGCCCCATCCCCAACGACAACAGGTTCACCGTTCTTCGAAACGAGGCACCTGCACCATGCGGAGAAGACCTACGGCAGGAGTTCCACCGCTTGCAAGGTCAAATGAATAGCATCCAGAGGAGGCTCCATGAGCAAGGAGCACCAAGTTCTTCATCAGCACAAGCTGGGGGCAGGAGTAGGCACCAAGCCCCTAGTCATCGTCCTCAACATGAGCGCCATACCTTGGCGCCCCGACGCCAACCTTCGCCCATCAGGCATGCACACCGGGGGCATCCTAACACGCCCCCACGTTGGAACCATTGGTCACGACATCAAGATGATGAGAGGAACCCTCGCCCCACTCAATAGTGCAGACCTAGCGATCCTTCGCGAGATGCACTTCCACCATGGCCTTAATCCCTGCCTAGGCATGGAGAGCGACTTCAGGTGCGCCCTTCAAGGGATGCGCCTACCACATCAACACCACAAGCTACACCGCCTCTTCTACCAACTCGATCAGCTCCCTCAAGAACCCGACAGGTCCTCACGGAGAACCAACGCAAGCGCGAGAGGCGCCAGAGGAATCGCCAAGTTCTATACAAAGAACTCGAAGCCCTGGTGCTCCGCCACACCCAAGTTCGGGTACGACCCGATGGTGGGGTCATTCAAGAAAGCGATAGGATCGGCTTCCGCATCTCTCGAAACCTGGAGCGGCACGAGCGGTACAATTACCTGCTGAGTCGCCTCGCTCCAAAACCGCGCAAGATGCCCTTAGGGGGTGTTGAATAAAAGGGCAAAGCGGTTCCACCACCGCTTCCTTCAGCAAATCCTCAACAAGGCGATGTACACATCGTCATCTTCGCCTCCTCTAAGGCAAAAGACACCAACACCAACAGCCACGCCAATGGAGGGCATCGAGAAGACTCTAGCCCCAACTTCCTCCAACCCCGAGGCGGATCTTGGGGCTTCAACCTCCGTTGCCCCGGGAAAAGACGAGATGCCTCCCACGAAACCTTTGTTTACTTCTCCGCAAGGAGACGAGAAGATTGGAGATGATGCCCTTCAGCAGGGAGATGGAAAGGAAAAGGAGGCAACAAAGAAGAACCTTGCCTTGTGCGGCACTGTGTAGTGTGCCCAAGGCTTGAGTCAAATGACGGTTGGCAACCTCCTCAAGTCACCCAGGAGTTTGGCTATCCCTCGAACGAGGAGATCATGCCGAACCCCAAAGCTGACTTCAAGAAGGCTTTCTTGCCACGCCTCGGGATGTATGTTCATGGTTAAAGGGCACTGACGTGGAAGCCAAGTCCGGCGCTTCTACAAGTCAAGAGGGAGCAAGATCTACTGCCCCATGCCTTCCCATCATGGAAGGGAAAGGATCACTTTCCGATTGAGATTCGGGATATCACCCGAACATTTGGCCACGACGCTACACCGACATCACCTCAAGACTCCCACGAGATCCTGACGAGTTGTTGCAGGTTGCAAGTCGACCTAGAGCCAAGACGTGGCTAAGGTCTATCGCACTTTAGAGTGTGACAGACAGATCAACCGGAGAGGAAGGGATTGACCACTACGCTGACACTGACGATGAAGAGAGCTTCTCCTACTCTTCTTCTACCTCTTCGTTGGAGAAACTTACAAACGCCCCTCCATACCACGAGCTCGCCCCTTTGGTCCTATCGGACTGTGAAGATGGCCTTGAAGATGTCCATACTGCACCATCCCACATGGCGGTAGATGGTGGAAAGAACGACATCTCTTCATCCGTGCAGGCTAGTGTGGCGGCAGGGAGAGAACTTGCACTAGAAGAAGAGATGAAGGAGCAACGCCAGAAGATTGATCAATTGACATCAAAACTCGACCAGTTCATCGATCTCATGATGAACAACAACGGTGTTCCACCACAAAGCGTACCACAAGGAGTGGTAGACCCACAAGAGGAGGACTTGAAGGCGGGCGCTCTAACGAGTGCGCCACCCCATCATGAGCACCAACACGAAGAAACAAGCACACACGCTCGCCAGTGGGCTAGACCCTTTGGTCCAGCCGACACAGCGCCGCAACAAAGCATGCTTAAAGGCTACCATGACATGCTTAAAGACATGGTGGACAAAATATTCGAGCAATTGAAGGTCGATAATGCTCCTCGCACCAAAGGGAGCGAGTTGGAGAAGCCCTATGAAGCATGGCACGACCTGGTGTCATTCCCTGCTGGGTGGCACCCACCAAAGTTCCGTCAATTCGACGGGACGGGCGATGCAAAGGAGCACTTGGTGTACTTCGAGGCGGCGTGTGGCGACACTGCAAACAACGCGTCACTTCTCCTTCGACAATTTTCAGGGTCGTTAATCGGTCCTGCCTTCCACTAGTACAGCCGCCTGGCGGTTGGATCCATCGAAAGTTGGTCAGGCATGAAGGAAGTCTTTAAGAAGCACTTCGTTGCCATGAAGAAGGACTTCTCCGTCGTCGAGATCGCGCAAGTTCGTCAACAATGAGACGAGTCCATCGACGATTACGACATTCGCTTCCGCAACAGCTATGTGCGGCTCGCTCAGGAGATGCACCTTGAGGACGCCATCGAGATGTGTGTCCACGGGATGCAACAACATTGGTCACTTGAGGTCTCTCGGCACGAGCCTAGGACCTTCAGTCCTCTTAGCATGGCGGTGGAAGCAACGAAGCTCGAGTTCGAGAAATCACCACAGATCATGGAGCTCTACAAGAACACCACTACATTCGACCCATCCAAGCGCTTCGCATCAACATCCAAGACAACCAATAATGGGGCCAAGATGAAGGCACCGGCGGAGGCAAACGCCACCAGGGTCTTCTCCTCCACGCCCCAAGGCAATGTGCCAATGTTGGGCGCAAGAGGCAACGGCCCACAATTCAAGAGCTCCTCAAGAAACAATACATCTTCCGTAGAGAGCTGGTGAAGGACATGTTCAACCAGTTGATGGAACATAGACCCTTGAACCTTCCAGAAGCTTGAAGATCCGATCAAGTGGGATGACAAATAATTCTTTGTTTTGCCCATATCATAGGTACGTGGGACACGTCATCAAGGACTGCGTCTCCTTCAAGGAATGGCTCCAGAGAGCCGTCAATGAAAAGAGGATCAACTTGGACCTGGAAGCTATCAATCTAGATTACCAAGTTGTGAACATGGTGAGCGTAGTTGCGCCCTCTTCATCAAGGCAACGCGATGAATATGAAGATGGATGGGCGCCCCTCTCACAAGTTGAGGGCCAACTATCCAACCTCGTCCTGGCGACAGCATCAACACCTCTCCTTCAACAGGATTCTACACCAACCATGTCCATGGAGAAGCCTTGGAGCACGGTCCGTCGGAGGACATACCCGAGGGACCTTCCAACTCGACCTCCTCGTCTGGCATCATCAACAAGCGCTCCCCCAACGATTCTAAGGCGAGTTGATCCAAGTCAATGCCGTCCGCCACCGAGGTTCGTCCCCAAGTCCGAGGGAGATGTGCGCACTTTGGTGCAGTTCCTACCCCATGGTTGGGAGCAAGGGCCAATAGAGGATGTCGAAGGAGTACAAGATGAGGCTCGCTCCTCTCAAGAACGAAACACGACGAGTTGCAATGTCATCCTCGACTACAAGGACGTGCCTAGCTCCGAGTCGGACGACATTTTCACTCCTTAAGAGCACGAGGCGTTCCATGTTGAAGGTGCCACAAAGAACCCACAGGTGGAAGAGGTGAATATGAACCTGCGTGGGGGAAAGGTCTTACCCGACCCCCTAAAGGCCAAGCAAACACGAGTGGACAAGCCGGCGGCCCAGAAGGAGGCAACACCGCATGAAGAGGCACCGGAAGCACATGATGGTGGGAAGGCGAAGCCACAGGACATCGACTACAACATCATCGCCCACCTCAAGCGAATTCCAGCGCTCCTGAGTGTGCATGATGCGCTCATGCTGGTGCCAAACCTGCGTGAAGCCCTCATCAAGGCGCTCCAGGCTCCAGAGATCTATGAAGTGTGCATGGCGAAGCATCGTCTCTTTGCCAATCCCTTGTTCGTGAATGAGATCATGTTCAACGAAGAGGACAATCTCATAGAAGACGGTGCCCATAATCAGCCACTTTACATGGAGGGGAACATTGGGGCCACGCATCTTCGTAGGATCCTCATCGACCCAGGGTCTGCTCTGAACATACTACCTGTCCAGAGTTTGAAACGGGCAGGTTTCATGGTGGACGACCTAGAGTCCACCGACGTGATGATATGCGGCTTCGACAACCAAGGGAAGCCAACACTGGGGGCCATCACGGTGAAGATCCAGGTGTCTACATTCAGCTTCAAGGTGCGGTTCTTCGTCATCGAAACGAACACCTCCTACTCAGCTCTCTTAGGGAGGCCTTGGATCCACAAGTATCGTGTGGTGCCTTCTACCCTTTACCAATGCCTAAAGTTCCTCGACGGCAACGACACACAACAACGCATCATCGGCAACACCAACCCCTACACCGTGCAAGAGTCGCATCATGCAGATGTGAAGTACTACTTCCTCATCGAAGACAGTGACCAACATGTCGGGCGGACAACACCAGTGGTTGATGTCTTAATCAAAATGGGTGTTGCACCAGTCGCCGAAGCACGACAGCTCATCATACCATGCTCCCCTGCGGACTCACAGGGTTCCTCCTCTCGTAGCCGAAGGAACCCTGGGCGTAGATGATCTTCCTCGACTGTGCAACACAACTACAAGCCCTTCCCCTAGGACGGGATGGGGAGTTCTACCCCGATCTTGCTGGGGGCAAGCTCTTCTATGCCTGCCCCGGTAGCCCCGTTGCTATTGAAGGCAAGGTACCAGAATCCCACTCCAATCACGTTGAGGTCGGCAATGACGCCTCTACAAGAGGCTCCTACATCTTCATCGACTTCGGCGCACCAAGAGCCTGGTTGTTTAACACTTGGCGGCTCTGTAGGTGCCCAGGAAGGACCGAAGGCATTGATTGGCAGCAGTGATGCGCCCCCTACGATCACACTGTGGATGTGCAACACTCCAAAAGAGGAAGGTGCACCCACTCAGCCGGGGGTGGTAAAGGAGATAGAGGAAGTTGCGCGGGGAGCTCATGTCATGCAGCCCCCATCCCTCTACATATCCACGGCTTCTCCATTGGTGGTTTGGGCTATCCCAAGTTCATCTGGGTCTAGAACCCAAACCATTTTCTATAATGTTCCACAGGTACAACACTGTGACTCCATATTTGAGCTTCCCCAACCACGCGGTGATACAGAAGAAGCACTATCCACAATCAAGCCCGAGCCCAAGATGGCTCGCTTTCTAGAGAAGGCGGGGTTCACGCTTCGGCAAAACAATAGAATACCGCCGCCACCCGTGGTTTGCGAGGCATGGTGGAGGCAAGCCTAGGACCTCATCAAGTAGAAGGGCAAGACTCGGACCAAGTTCGGGCTTGGGTACACCCAACCGGGTGGCCACGAAAATGAAGAAGAAGGAGGACTCAATGACGTCGCACAAGTCATGTTCCATGCTACGTCTGTCTCTTCAGGAGACGACATGGAACTGTCACATCATGGCCTTCACCACCAAAACTGCGTCGACAACGAGCCGGTCAAGGAAGAAGAAGAGGTCGAAAACACGCTGGCTCCACAGGAGATGGAAGACGGTGGTCAGCCCACCATCGATGAACTTGTCGAAGTCAACCTCGGAACCGAAGACGATCCCCGTCCCACTTTTGTCAGCTCCACGCTGACGGAAGAGGAACGAGAAAGCTATCGACGCTTCTTGATGGAGTATCGAGATTGCTCCACTTGGAGCTACAAAGAGATGTTGGGGCTCGACCCTCGTGTCGCTACACACAAGCTGGCCATTGACCCGCAACACCGCCCCGTCAAGCAGCCTCCACGGCGCTTGCATCCAGAGTTTCCAAGTCATCGCCAAGGTCGATAAATTAATCATTACAGATTACATCAAAGAGGCAAAATACACCGAGTGGCTTGCAAACATCGTCCCCGTGGAGAAGAAGAATGGCCAGGTATGGGTGTGCCAAGACTTCCGCGATCTAAATAGAGCATGCCCCAAAGACGACTTTCCCCTGCCAATAACGGAATGGTCGTCGACTCCACCACGGGCCATGGCGCGCTATCCTTCATGGATGGTTCGTCAGGTTACAACAAAATCAAGATGGATCCGGATGACGCCATCAACACCGCATTTAGGACCCAGAAGGGCAACTTCTACTACACTGTCATTCCATTCGGCTTGAAGAATGATGGTGCGACGTACCAGCATGCATGACATACATCCTTGGCGACCTGATCCACCATTCAGTGGAGTGCTACATAGATGACATGGTGGTGAAGACCAAGGACCTCCGGGATCATCAGGAGGACCTCCGGGTCATCTTTGAGCGCCTACGTCGACACCAGCTCAAGATGAACCCGTTGAAATGTGCCTTCGCCGTTCAATCAGGCCTCTTCCTAGGCTTCGTTGTCCATCATCGAGGCATAGAAATTGAACCGAAGAAGATCACGACCATCCTCAACATGCCACCACCTTGTAATCTCAAGGAGTTGAGAGCCTTACAAGGGAAGTTGGCGTACATCCGTCGGTTCATCTCCAACCTCTTGGGACGCATCCAACCCTTCTCAAGTCTCGTGAAGAAAGGATCTCCGTTTGTATAGGATGAAGGGTGTCAAAAAGGATTTGACGACATGAAGAAATACTTACTTAACCCACCTATTTTGGCAGCTCCTGTAAAAGAGCGCCCTCTTATTCTATACATTGCAGCGCAGCCTACTTCAATAGGTGCTCTTCTCGCGCAGCACAATGATGAAGGGAAGGAGGTGGATTGATACTACATGAGTCGTACCATGTTGGGCGCTGAGCGAAACTACTCTCCAATAGAGAAGTTATGCTTGGCGCTCATATTCGCGTTGAAGAAGTTGAGGCACTACATGCTAGCACTTTAAATCCAGCTCGTCGCTAGAGCGGATCCCATAAGGTATGTGCTAAGTCAGCCCGCACTAATGGGGCGACTCGATAAATGGGCATTGCTCGTGATGGAGTTCGACCTCACCTTTGTGTCTCAAAAAGCGATCAAGGGCCAAGCTTTAGCGGAGTTCCTCGTGACGCATCCTGTCCCCGACGACTCTCCACTCATTACCAACCTCCCCGACGAGGAGGTTTTCCCCGCGGAGGTCGAGGCTCCATGGGAGATCTACTTTGATGGTGCTTCTCGCACAGAGGCCGACCCTAATGGAACACCCAAGCGGAGAGCAGGAGCAGGATTGGTGTTCAAGACTCCACAAGGAGGGGTGATGTATCACTCATTCTCCATTCTCAAGGAAGAATGCTCCAACAACGAGGCGGGGTACGAGGCGCTCATCTTTGGCCTCCTCCTGGCACTCTCCATGGAAGTCCATTCTTTACGGGCCTATGGAGATTCCCAGCTCATCGTTCGGCAAGTCAATGACATCTACGAGGTATGCAAGCCGGAACTGGTGCCGTACTATGGTGCGACCCAAAAGGTTATGGAGAAATTTCGACATGTTGAAATTCTCCATGTCCCGCGAAGCAGGAATGCGCCTGCCGATGCCTTGACGAAACTGGCATCGGCGCTGGTGCTCCGAGATGATAAATCCATGCAAGTGACGGTGGAAGAAAGATGGCTTCTTCCCGCTGTCCTAGAGCTCATCCCGGAGGAAGGGGAAGTCAACACCATCATGACGAACGCCGTGGAGGAGGATGAGTGGCTACAACCCTTCCTCAACTACTTCAAGCACATCAGCCTCCCCGATGACCCTGTCGAGAGGCGCCAACTCCAACAACGACTTCCCTCCTATGTATATAAGGCCGGCGTCTTGTACAGACGGTCTCATGGGCAAGAGATTCTACTTTGGTGCGTCAACCAAGACGAAGCCAAAAAGATCCTATAGGAGGTGAACCACGGAGTCTGTGGTGGACAGCAAGGTGGAGCCAAGATGTACCATGCCATACGCCTGGCTGGGTACTATTGGCCCGACATCATGAAGGACTGCCTCTAGGTAGCCAGGTCATGCCATGGTTGCCAAATCCATGGAGACTTCAAGCATCAGCCGCCAGTTCCTCTACACCCCACCATTCTCTCATGGTCATTCGACGCCTGGGGGATTGACGTCATCAGACCCATCGATCCACCATCTTCCAGGGGCCATCGTTTCATCCTTGTAGCGACGGACTAATTCTCCAAGTGGGCGGAGGCTGTCCTGCTGCGGGAGGTGAAGAGCGACAACGTCATCAACTTCCTAGAGCGAAATATCATACATCGCTTTGGGATACCACACCCTATCACCTCCGACAACGGCAAGGCATTCAAATCCAACAAGATGTACAGGTTCATGGCAAAGTACAAGATCAAGTAGAACTACTCCACTGGCTACTACCCTCAAGACAATGGAGCAATCGATGCCTTCAACATGACGCTCGGCAAGATACTCAAGAAGACGGTGACAAGACATAGAAGGGACTGGCCCGACCATCTCTTCGAGTCTATATGGGCGTACCGTGTTACAGCCCGTACCCCAACCCAGTGTACACCCTATTCCCTTGCCTATGGGAGTGAGGAGGTACTTCCATTGGAGGTCCATCTACCCTCTCTTCGTGTCGCCATCCAAGATGAACTCACCAAAGATGAATAGGTACAACTGCGATTCCAGGAGCTGGATGCCCTGGAGGAGGAGCATCTCCAAGCCCTGCAGAACTTGGAACTTTACCGTCAAAACATGGTGAGAGCTTACGGCAAGCTCGTGAGGCAACGCGTCTGTTGGAAGGGAGAGCTAGTGCTTGTCCTCGGGTGCCCCATCGTCGTCACGCACAAGACAAAGGGGAAGTTCGAGCCAAAGTGGGAAGGACCCTGCGCCATCGAGCAAGCCTACGATGGGGATGCATACTAGCTAGTCGAACCTCAAGGAGACCGGCCCATGTCTCCAATTAACGGAAGGTTTCTTAAAAAATATTTTTGCTAAATATTTGCCTCTTCCGTTGCCTTTTTCCTTTTTTCTGTTTTTTTATGGGGAATCCTTCAGTTGGCTCAAGTCCATGATGCATTCTCCTTTGCATAGTGTGGATCATCTGTTTTCCCCCAACAACAAAAAAAACTGGCTTTCCCTAATCATACCGTGCTGGTGATTGAAGATCTGGCTGCCTTAGGACTTGTCGGAGGGGGGCACGAGGTGCCAAGTTACAAGTGGAGCGGCACCTACACCCACAAAGCACGACACGTACCAAGTGCATGCTTCCAGAGGCAGCGGAGAAGATCACTTCGGCACTTTAGCGTGCCGAGACTCCATGCCCCTCATGCTCCCCGACGTGCCTCGCGCTCGTAGAGGCTCACACCCTAGGGAAGACCATAGGAAAAGATCATGAAAAGGCTGCCCGACTTGATGCGTAGCCGCGTGACAACCCTGAGGTGTGCCACAAAACCCTCTAGATAAAGTGCTAGAGGGTTCCTTAGTCCACCAAGGTGAACGGTGCCTTCCAAGTTCCCAAGATGGCTCCCCGAGCGAAGAAAGAAGAAGAGAATCTCAGAAGTTCAAGCCAGAAACAAAAAAAAAGTATCTCCAAGAGTGCAAGCAATCTCATGAAGTCCATGGTCACCCCAGTGGCCCTCGCAAGCAGTTCCCGCAGGAGGGCAAAAATACATAAAATCAAAGAAGCAAGTCTAAACCGTCACAATCATAAGGGAACCATTCGAAGGAAGGCGGAAGGTAGCTGTTCACCACCCCTCAATAAGGCGCGGAAGTTTCAAAGATATTGTCCCAAAGCCTTAATCCCTCGTTTTACCATGCCCAAGTCTCTGGGTTCGCGGGGTATCATGTAGGGGGCATGACTGAGCCGTGGGGCTCCTCGGTACCAGGATGGGCTAGAGTATGATTCTCTACTGCCTCTTGGAAGCATCTCCGAAGACGGCGTCTCCACACACGTACACGGAAGGACAAAGTTGTAATCGTCATGGTCTTGTGACGATTCTCGAAGACAAGTCCTTTGGCGGCCTTTTCCAATATCACACATATAGCTAGTGTATAACGGGAAAGCCAATATTTTAAAAATCCAACAAAACCATGTTTTCTCAAGATTTCATGCTTTTTGGCTCTTGTGGGTTTTATTCCTCGAGCAAATACTCGGCCATGTGCTTGGCCATATGCTTTTACAAGCGGAATGTCTATTGGGTGTACGCAATACTCCGAGCGCCATCAACTTCAAGGGTCTCCACCAGCCTACATCGGCAACACCAGGGGGTGTTGACGCTGATGAAGCGCAACAACCCGAGCCTACACCTGAGAACGTGTATAGAAAGCATCAACACCAATATGCTTGGTAAGCTCATGCTTGACCGGACCACATGCAACACTAATAGCACCTGTACTGTCAGACAAAACCAGAGTGGGTGTGGTAATAGAGACCCCAAAATCCGCAAGTAACCACCGTAACCAGGTCACCTCAGCACTCAACAAGGCCATAGCACGCAACTCAGCCTCAACACTCGAACGGGAAACCGCTGTCTATTTCTTCGTCTTCCAAGCAATGAGCGAACCACCAAGAAACACACAGTAAGCAGAAAGTGAACGGCGATCCGAAGGATCACTCGCCCACGTAGCGTCCGAATAGCACTGGAGCTGGAGGGAGCTGGAACGAGGAAAGAAAAGGCGACGAGTGATCGTACCCCGAAGATAACGAAGAACACGGAGAAGATGACTATAGTGAACGGTGGTGGGAGCGGAAACAAACTGACTCAGAATATGAACATGATAAGAGATGTCAGGACGAGTGACAGCAAGATAAACAAGACTCCCAACAAGATGACGATAACGCGTCGGATCAGGAAGAGGATCACCATCAGTAGGCTGAAGCTTAACATTAAGCTCCATAGGGGTCTCAACAGTGCGCTCATCCCCAAGCGCAGCACGAGCAAGAAGATCCTGAATATACTTTTCCTGGGAGATGTAAAAGCCATCAGAAGTGCAGGAGACCTCAATCCCAATAAAGTATCGAAGAGGACCAAGATCACTCATAAGAAACTGATCACGAAGACGAGCTTTAACGAAGGCGATATACTCGGAATCATCACCAGTAATGATCATATCATCAACATAAAGAAGAAGAAGAAGAGTGCGTCCATGAGGAGAAGTGTGAACAAACAGCGCTGGATCATGAGCACTAGAGGAGAAACCAGCAGCAGTCACAACAGAAGCGAAGCGCTCAAACCAGGTACGGGGGGCCTGTTTAAGGCCATAAAGAGAACGTCGAAGACGAAAAACCATCCCCTCGGGAACAGAATACCCAGGAGGAGGCTGCATATAAACCTCCTCACTCAACTCACCATTGAGAAAGGCATTCTGAACATCAAGCTAGGACACAGACCAGTGACGAACAGAAGCAATAGCAAGAAGAGTACGTACAATGGTCATATGAGCCACAGGAGCAAAGGTCTCATCATAGTCACGACCATGCTCCTGCTGAAAACCACGAGCCACAAGACGCGCTTTATAGCGCTCAAGAGATCCATCAGAGCAGGTATTAATCTTATAGACCCACTTACAGGTGATAGGACGAACACCGGGAGGGGGAGAAACAAGATCCCAGGTGCCAGTGCGCTCAAGAGCAACAATCTCCTCAGCCATGGCCAGCTGCCATTCAGGATGATGCATAGCATCCCGATAAGAAGTCGGCTCGGAGGCAACAGAAAGACTATACTGACTAGGAGAGTAATGGTTGGGGCACGAAGCTGACGAACAGGACGAGTAGAGGGAAGCTCATCAGAGGAAGATGACGCAGGAGACGACGATGAAGAAGAAGGAATAGCAGAGGAAGACTCCGGAGAACGAGGAGAACTAGACAGAGCAAAGGAGGATGGTGTCGAAGAAGATACATCAGGGGGAGGAGAGACAGAAGAAGACACAATAGGAGTAGAAGGAGGTGTGTCAGGAAAGAGAAGAAAAGAGATATCTTCCACCGGGTAGGTACCAGCGGTGGGACGAGGATAGAAAGGACGCGTCTCATCAAAAGTAACATCACGAGAGATACGCATCCGACGACCAACGGGGTCCCAACAGCGATTGCCCTTATGCTCATCACTGTATCCAAGGAAGACACACTCAACAAACTGAGCGGTCAGTTTGGTTCATTCGCGAGGAGCAAGGAGAACATAGCAAACACAATCAAACAAGCGAAGCATGGAGTAGTTTGGAGACTGTCCAGATAGGCGCTCAAGAGGGATACCACCCTGCAGAGCGGCAGAAGGCTGAATATTGATGAGGTAAGCCGACGTAGCGACAGCCTCAGCCCAGAAATGCGGCGGAAGAGAAGAGGCAATCATCATGGCACGAGTGGTCTCAAGAAGATGGCGATGCTTACGCTCAGCAACGCCATTTTGGGCATGTGCACCAGGACAAGAGAACTGAGCAAGAGTGCCCTGCTCAACAAGAACACCGTGCAACATCTGGGAGATATACTCACCAGTAGAATCAGCACGAAACACACGAATGGGGGTAGAATATTGAGTATGGACCATGGCCGCAAAACACTGATATATGGAGAGCACTTCACTGCGAGAGCGCGTAAAATACAACCAAGTGTACCGAGAAAAATCATCGATGAATAAAATATAGTAGCGATGGCCCCTTTCGAAACGAAAGGAGCCGGACCCCAAACATCTTAATGAACTAAATCAAAAGGTCGCTGAGATACAGACGCGCTAGTAGGATAGGGAAGCTGAATCTGTTTACCCAACCTACAGCCCTGACATTGTAAAGAACCATCTCCTGAGACAGACCCCAGAAGACCACGATGAACTAATGACGACAGGCGGGAGTCACAAAGGTGACCAAGATGATGGTGCCACTGCTGAAAGGAGCTAGTTGCAGAGGCAACGACCGGAGAAGAACTGGCAGATAAAAGTGGCAGAGGAAGGAACACGAAGCCAGTCTAACTCCCAAAGTCCGAGTTACGGCCGCGAGGGCTAGCTCGGCCTGTGTGTGACGGTCATGAACAACACAAGAATCAGCATCAAGAATGACGCGACAACCAGAGTCAGTAAGCTGGCTAGTAGAGAACAGATTCATCTTAAGAAGAGGGACATGAGAAATATCAGGAACATAAAAAGAAGAAGTAGAAAGGGTGCCCCGACTAGAAACAGGAAGAGAGGTACCATTAGCCGTATAAACACGGACAGGAGAAGGGAGAGAACGAAGAGCGGACAGAAAAGAAGACTCAGAGGTCATATGAAAGGAAGCTCCAGAATCCAGATACCACGGAGATGTACCTGACTGTGTAGAAGGTGGTGGTCGCGCAGTGCCTGAAGAATCAGTCATAGAACTAGCAGTGCCCGTCGAAGAAGAGCCTGTAGCAGCAAGCAGACCGCGAAGACTCCTGATAATGTCTTGATCAGAGAGAGCAACTGCTGAAGAACCGGAAGGAGCCGACTGCCCATGAGCCTGGTGCTGCTGACGTAAACTGGGGTCCCGTGTATAACAGGTGGCCCAAGTGTGGCCATCCCTGTTGTAGTAAGAGCAGTGATGAAGAGAACCACGGTTACCCTAACCACGAGCCTGTTGCTGCTGACTCTGACCCTGAGGTTGCTGGTGCTGAATCTAACCCTGACCCTGACCTGGAGGAGTGGGTAGTATCGGCGGCGGCGGCACAGGGGACCGCGGCTGAGTCGAAGGAGTAGACGGCAAAGGAGCACCACGAGTAGCAAGCACAGACGGAACCGCAAGAAGACCAGCACCACGGAGACGGGTCTCCTCAGCCCGAAGCTCGGACAACACCTTAGAGAACGAAACACGACCACGAGCATTCAGCTGAGCACGTCGGGGCTCAAACTCCTGGCGAAGCCGAGACAGAAACTCATAGATGTGGTGAAACTTCAAATCCGAGCGCATAATCTGGCAGCATGAGCATGTGCCAGAAACAGCAGTACGGAGAGAATCAAGCTGACGCCAGATAGCAGCACTCTGAGTATAGAAATCATCAATAGTGGAATCACCCTGCTGAAGAGCATGCTCCTGGCGAAGCACAGACAGGTAAAGAGCATCCCCAGACAGCTGATAGCGCTGACGAAGATGTGCCCACTGAGCGGCAATAGTAGGGAGACTCATGAACTCGGCAGCATACTGGGGCAGAACACTGGAGGTGAGAACAGCAGCAGCACGAGCATCCTCATCGACCCACTGAGTGTAGGCAGTCAGAGCGTGGCGATAGGTCTCGAGATCAGCAGAGTACTGTTTGAACTTCAGGTCATAAGAAGCAACAACACTGTCATCGGCACTCTGAGCAGCATCCTTGGCCTCATGAGAAGCATCAGCACCGAGAACAATCGGCGTCAGCGGGAGAGGAGCCACAGGAGCAGGGGGACACGGCGGACAGGAGACCTCGCCGGAGAGCACACCCCAAAGACGGAGACCGCACATGTGAACGCGCATGAAGGCAGCGAAATCAGGATAATTCGCGCCATCGAAGATCACCGGGCAGCGAGGAATCGCAACATAGCCCGATGCAGAAGACATATCTCTCTCTCAATTTTTTTCTCAACTCTCAGATCCAAACGGGACCGACGAAACAGTCTGTCAGATCCGACGAAAACGAACTCGCGAGCAGTCGTCGGGCAGGACGCGGCGTCAGGCAGGTGACACAGGCGGACGCAGGCGAGTGCGCGCGTGACGCAGGCGGGACGCAGGCGGGCCCTCGCGAAGCGGACGTGATGCAGGCGGGGTGGAACAAATAGCGGGGCCCAGGCGGACACAGGCGAGTACGCGCGTGACACAGGCGGGCCCTCGCGAGGCGGACGTGACACAGGCGGGATGGAGAAGATGGCGGGGCCCCTTGCGCACATGTGCAGGCGGACGCAGGCGAGTGCGCGTGACGCAGGCGGGCCCTCGCGAGGCGGACGTGACGCAGGGCAGACGCGGGCAGGGCTGATCCCCAATCGGTGGACAGCAGCAGAGAGCAGGGCAACGAGGATCGGCGGGTGCGCGCGTGAGGAACAGTGCCCAATCGGTGGTGGCGGGGGCCAATCGGCAATGGAAGGATTTGTGGAGGGTAAGGGTGGATGAGGGTGAAGATCGGATCTGAACGAAAGGACAAAACGAATCTGGGAAGGACAAGAATGACACCAAGCGGTCAGAACGGGAACCAACGAGAGGCCAGGGCGAGCTGACGGCGGCGATCACAAGCACAGGACCGGTGGGCACGAGAACCCTAAAACCGGCTCTGATACCATGTTAAGAATAGACAAGTTGTATTCCTCTGGGGGCCAAAGGCCACAATATATAGTACAGGTACAGGGCAAATATGCAGGAAGCCCCCTAACATATGAGAGAAATACAATATACAAATATATACATCTAACAACATCTACACCGACACCCAAAGATACGGGAGCAGTGCAGTGCGCCAGTGCGGCCAGTACGAATCTGTGAAACCCTTTGATCTAGTCGGCTGGTACATGTACAGGCCGCGTACGTACAGTACTCCGACTGGTTCAGAAGCGCAGCGTTTGGCGTACACGCGCACGGCCACGTTTGTTGATCCGTGTGCGTACCCGTAACTAACAAGTTTTGGCTAGCTATAGGTACCGTGTATATATCTATATATACATGGAAACTATCGGATAAACATCGCGGGAGATTCTCACGGAAGATCACGCGGCGGCCATCCGGGAGCGTCGAAGATCACAAGTTCGTCTCTATCTACTGCCCTCCCGCTCATATCTGCTGCCTATGAAAACTCACAGGCAGGGACCCAGACGGACCACGCTAGAGCCCGGACTGACCACACCACACAGAACTCACACCCGGAGACTCACGCAGCATCTGCTCTCTCAGGAGGAAGCACACACCCGTAGGCAATCACCACACCCATCGACTCTCAATTCCCATACACGCACACAACTAGCCAATCCCCAATCCACCACAAGCCATCCATCCGATCTTTATACAACCATCCATCAGCATCCAAATTAATCTCAAATACCACGCAAGGAGGCCATGGAGGACAAGCCGATGATCAGGAATGGTGAGAATTACGATTGACTCTTCCTCTCTCTCCCTTTTTCTCTACAGCACACGAGCATGAACGCGTGCATGCATCCCACACACGGTGAGCGCATGGAGCCGGCGTGAAGCTCACGGACAAGACGATGGGCGTCAGCGCTGCCGGCGCGCAGCCCGGCTGGTGCTATCTACGAGTCCATCGACGCCGAGACACGGCGCCCTCTTCACTACCACGAGCCGCCACTAAGACGACGGACCTGGGGCGCACGGCTGCCGGCGTGCAGCCCGGCGCCACGTCCATCTCCACCGCCACCAAGAGGACAGTCTCGACGGCACGGCTGCCGGCGTATAGCCCGGTGCTACATCCATCTCCGCCGCCACCAAGAGGACGGTCTCGACGGCACGGCTGCCGGCGTGTAGCCCGGAGCCACGTCCATCTCCACCGCCACCAAGAGGACGGTCTCGACGGCGCGGATGCCAGCGTGCAGCCCGGCGCCATCTCCATCTCCGCCGCCATCAAGAGGACGGCCTCGAGGACGTGAGGCTGCAGCCTGGCGCCATCTCCATCTACACAACCAAGACGATGGCCTAAAGATGACGGCCTCGAGGATGCGCGGCTGCCGGTACTGTCACCAAGATGATGGCCTCAAGGGCGTGAGGCTGCTGTCGTGCAGCCCGGCGCCATCGCCATCTCAACTCCGGTGTGGCGCGCCAAAGACGGAGGCCTTGCGACTGCCTGCATGCCGTAGCAGTGCCATCTCCTCCCCCACCGAGTCATGCTCTACGGCGGCGCCGAAGACGATGGCGGCACGGAGCCAGATACCTCCTCACTCCGGAGAAGCGTGCTGAAGACGACGGCGAGAAGGTAGCCGACGTGCATCCGACGCTACGTCCATCTCAATGAACACCATGCTGCCCAAGACGACGGTGGGGCTACCGGCGTGCAGCCTGGCCTTCTCTTCACCTCCTACGAACGCCAACAAGACGACGCCTCCGATGGCGCGGCTGCCGGCATGCAGCCCGGCGCCATCTCCATCTCTGCCGCCACCAAGACGATGGCCTCGAGGACACGAGGCTGCCGCGATGCCACCAAGGCGACGGCCCCGAGGGCGCGTGGCTGCCGGCGCACAGCCCGACGCCATCTCTTCTCCTATCAAGCCCGATGCCTTCTTCACTCCGGCGAGGCATGCCGAAGACGAGTGATGGCGAGGCTGCTAGTATGCAAGCCGGCGCCATCTCCACCTCCGCAAGCCATAGGCGATAGCGTTGGGGTGTCCATCGGACATCCCGGTGCTAGCCCCATCATCGTAAAGCCGGCGGTCATAGGCGAAAGCGCTGCCGACTTGCAATCCGGCGGCATACCCCACCTCCATCTCCATGAGCCCGTGAGACGACGCTCTTGTCTAGGACGACAGCCGTGAACTCGGCGTCGGGCCGAGATGAGGTGTCGACCACGCTGGCTGCACCGACTTGTAGGCGCGCGTCGATTTTGTACCGACACCGATCTCCACCAACACTTACTCCCGCGAGGCATTACCCCTTGCGGACCCCGACGAGGCTGCTGGTCGTCGAGAAGTCCCAGCTGAGCGGACCCATGCTACTCTAACTCTAACTACATCGACACCATCAAGACCGACGAGGAATGACAGCGAGGGCGGGCATGGCCAGAGCAAAGGCCACGCTACTCGCAGCGCGTGGACCGACGAGGACATGGGCTCTGCCGCCGCCTACACACACCACCACCACCACATCATGCATGGAGAATGCTAAGCGAAGACGACGAAGACGACCACACAGCTTAATCGGAGGTGTCTCGCGGCGTAACCCACGGGTGTAATTAACCGGGTGTCTTCCAAGGCCTCGGGAACCATGAGATCGCAATCGCCATAGTCAGACTGGCCGTGCAAGTAGGCCACAGAGCGCACTGTATTAGGGATTTGTACTTTGTTTCTCCATGATAGATTAATGAAATGCATCTTCCCTACCTTTTTTCTTGTGTACTACGATACACTGGCACGCCCGTACTTCTTTTCTTTACACCGGCGCATGAAAAAAACACGCTACCATCCTTCTTCCCTCAAGTAGCCTACTTCTACCTTTCCAGAATGTTTTTCTCGTGTCAAACAACAGCCACCACAACCACAACCGTCATCATGACAACAAGCATCATCGTATTCATGATAATGACAAGCATAAGAACCACAAGAGTGGACACAGGAGCCACCACAGTGGAAGTGGTAATAGGAGTCAGCCTGCAAAGAAGGACCTCAGTCAGGTTGAGTGTTTCAAGTGTAAGAAGATGGGGCACTATGCAAATGAATGCCTAGAAAAGAAAGTTGAGGGAGCCAACATGCCCAACCCTTTCCATAAGGGACAAGTGAACCACATCAATGTGGAAGAAATATATGAAGAGTCTGATGCTGCGGCTGGTAAGTTCAAAGCTCAATTCTTTTCCAACACTTGTTCTTTTTGATACTGGCGCATCGCATTCATTCATATCAAGAGCATTTGTTGATAAAAATGGACTTCCAACTGAAACTATTGGATGTCCTATAAAAGTAAGCTCTCCCGGAGGAGAGATGATAGTGAATTTTGGATGTCATGATCTAGTGATAGAATTTGGAAAGTATAAGTTTCCGGTTAGTTTGATAATCCTAGATTCCCAAGGATTGGATGTTATTCTGGGAATGGATTGGATGACTAAGTATGAAGGAGTACTATATTGTGCCAATCCTACCGTCACACTCACAACCCCGGATATGAAACAGATTAGATTCAAGTCTAATTTTGAATCTAAAGGAAGCAAGTTAAATTCTCTTAAGGGGGTTAGCATAGACAGTGTGCTAATTGTGAGAGAGTATCCGGATGTGTTTCTGAAAGAATTTCCTGGAATGCCACTAGATAGAATGTGGAGTTTCTTATTGACTTGCTGCCAGGGTCAGGTCCAATAGCAAAGAGACCCTACAATATGTTAGTTGATGAGTTGAAAGAACTCAAGAAACAGCTTGGAGAACTGTTACAGAAAGGATTTATTCAACCAAGTTCTTCATCATGGGGTGCACTAGTTTTGTTTGTTTAGAAGAAGGATAGAAGCCAAAGGTTATGCATAGATTACCGTTCACTCAATGAGGTGACTATCAAGAAAAAATATCCTTTGCCAAGAATCAACGATATGTTTGATCAGCTAGAAGGAGCCCATGTGTTCTCAAAATTGATCTCCGATCAGGCTACTTTCAACTAAAGATTAGAGAACAAGACATACCTAAGACTGCTTTCACCACTAGGTATGGTTTGTATGAGTACACCATGATGCCATTTGATTTGACAAATGCACAGGCCTATTTCATGAATATGATGAGCATGGTGTTCATGGAATTTCTTGACAAGTTTGTTGTCGTATTCATCGACGACATTTTGATCTATTCCAAGAGCAAAGAGGAACATGAAGGACATTTGCGTTTGATACTTGAGAAGCTGAGGGAGAACAAGCTGTATGCGAAATACAGTAACTGTGAATTCTGGCTGAATGAAGTTGGATTTCTCGAACATATTGTGTCGGGAGATGGTATAGCTGTCGATCCCGCAAAGGTGTCAGCTGTGACTGAGTGGGAATCTCCCAAGTCAGTAAAAGAAGTTTGTAGTTTCCTAGGCTTGGCAGGTTACTATAGAAGATTCATTGAGAATTTCTCAAAGGTAGCTAAGCCAATGACGGAGTTACTCAAGAAAGAAAAGAAATTTGATTGGACTGAAGGGTGTGAGGTCATTTTCCAAGACCTATATAAGAGACTAGTATCAGTACCAGTCTTATGTCTGCCAGATTTGGAGAAGGATTTACAGGTCTATTGTGATGCATCTCACCAAGGATTGGGTGGTGTTTTGATGCAAGAAGGGAAAGTTGTGGATTATATATGCCTCGAGACAACTCAAAACATATGAAGTGAATTATCCTACTCATGATTTAGAGTTAGCCTCTGTTGTCCATGCACTCAAAACATGGAAACATTATCTTTTGGGAAAGCATTGTGAAGTGCTCACGGATCACAATAGTTTGAAGTATATATTCACTAAAAAAGAAATCAATATGAGATAAATAATATGGCTACAACTCATCAAGGACTATGACTTGAGTTTGCAATACCAGCCTGGTAAAACAAATGTTGTAGCGGATGCTTCAAGCCGCAAGGTTTATATGAATGGCCTTACTAAGGGAGAATTGCCAGATGATCTGCGTGCCAAATTCAAAGATCTCAGATTGGAGATAGTACCCGAAGGACATCTCATGTTGTTGGATGTTCCACCCACATTGTTGGACAAGATCAAATAAGCCCAAAAGTTGGACAAGGAAATTGAAGAGATTAAAGGAAAAAATAGCAAAGGGAAAGCTAAAGGTTTCCATGAAGACGAACAGGGTACTTTATGGTATGGAAAACGTATCTGCATTCTGCAAGAACCAGAGCTTCGGAAACTGATTCTGCAAGAAGCCCACAACTCACCATATTCCATTCATCCAGGTAAAACCAAAATGTACATGGATGTGAAGGAAAGATTTTGGTGGAACAACCTCAAGAAAGATATTGCGGAGCATATTGCCTTGTGTGATGTATGTAGTCGAGTGAAGGCAGAACATCAGAAACTGGCAGGGTTATTACAACCACTACCTATTCCTGATTGGAAGTGGGACAATATTGGTATGGATTTCATCACCGGATTACCAAGGACAAGATCGGGATACGATTCTATTTGGGTTGTTGTTGATCGCCTAACTAAAGTGTCTCATTTGATACCTGTGAAGACAACCTATACAAGTGCTAAGTTAGCCAAGATTGACATGAACATGATTGTATGTCTGATGGAGTACCCAAGAGTATTATGTCTGATAGAGGAACTCAGTTCACCTCACATTTTTGGCGACAATTACATGAATCATTGGGAATGAGATTAGAGTTCAGCACAACTTTTCACCCCCAGACTGATGGACAGGCGGAAAGAACCAATCAGATTTTGGAGGATATGTTGAGGGCATGTGCCCTAGACTATGGTGCCAGTTGGGATGAAAGTCTGCCTTACGCAGAATTCTCTTACAATAATAGCTATCAAGCCAGCATTGAGATGGCACCGTTTGAATTTATTTATGGGAGAAAGTGTACTACACCATTATTATGGAGTGGCGTTGGAGAAAGAAATTTGTTCGGACCAGAATTGATTAAGGAAGCTGAAGAGAAATTCAAATTGGTAAAGGACAGATTGAAGATAGCACAGTCCTGACAGAAGAGCTACGCAGATCCAAAGCATAGAAAAGTCACCTATGAGGTAGGTGATAGCGCGTATCTTAGAGTCTCACCACTTCGTGGTGTGAAGAGATTTGGAGTCAAGGGAATATTGGCACCAAGGTATGTTGGACCATTCAAGATTTTGAGTCGCAAAGGAGAAGTGGCTGAATCAATGTCTGCAGTTCACAATGTGTTTCATGTGAGCCAGTTGAAGAAATGCCATCCAGAGATGGAAGAAACTTCTTTGAAGGATACTATACCTTTGGAAGAGGTTCAGTTAGAGAGTGATCTCACCTATGAAGATTCTTGAGACTGCAGAAAGAGTTACTCGTACCAAGACTATCAAATTCTGCAAAGTTCAATGGAACCATCATTCCGAAGAAGAAGCAACTTGGGAAAGAGAAGATGATCTTCGAAAAGACCACCCACACCTATTTGCTAGCCAATCCGAATCTCGAGGGCGAGATTCACCTTAAGGGGGTTAGATTTGTAACACCCCAAAATTCATGAATTACAAAAGCTTGCATTTCATTCATGCATTCTTAGATTTGCACAAAAAATTTCAAATCAAAACTCAAATTAAAACCAATTTTATGCCTATAGTTTATATATTATATGAGGCTTGGTTTTATTTTATTTTCAAAGGACCTAAGTGTAATTGAGTAAACAAGTATATTTGACACATGTTTGAATACTTGGACCACACTACAAAAATCCAGAGGTGATTTGAATCAAAACTCATTTGAATTTGGTTTGAAATTGTTTTATGAAAATCAATTAGAAAAAGAAAAAGAGAAAGGAAAAAGAAAAAGGCCAGCATTACCTATTCGGCCAAGTGCAGAAGCAGCCCACGAGCCCACCCGGCCATTTCCCCCTCTGCCCTCTCTCTCACCCGCACCCACTCTACCCCGCAGTCCCTGCCTAGTGGACCCACTGCCACCTCATCTTCTTCCGCAAACCCCGCGCCCACGACCAGCTCCACGGCCGTTTCCTTCCCTCATCACTGCCGATGAATGCGCGAGTAAATTGCCATTGATTCGCCGAATAACTCCCCTCCCAGCTCCTGCTACTTAACACCCTCCTCCTCCTGACCATTGCCACCAACACAGCAAGCCCCAAGCGCCGCCAGGCTCTGCGAATTTCTTCTTGCACCGCCGCAGCACCTAACAGCTCCGGCGACCTATTATGGTGAGCCCCGTGCTCTCCTTTGCCTCTCGTTCATACAACTTTGCTTTCCAGACCCTTGCGCATCTGCTCACACCTTTGGTTTGCTTTGAATCTCCCTAGGTCGTCGTGTCCGTCAAGCCCCGCGGACGACCGAAGCGCCGCTCGACTCCGGCGAACAATCACGGTAAATCCGACCGCCCCTTGAACCCTAATTCTTACTACTGTGTTCGCCCTGTCTTTGTGCATCTCCTAATGCCTTTCGTTCATCCTATTGCACCGTAGAACGTCGCCTTCGTCTCCGGCAGTGAACACCCGATGTGGGTATGAACTCCGACGAGGTTTTTCGGCCGTTCCAGTGCGCCCCTGTCCAAGCAAAGACCACGTTGAGCTTCACCATCATCACGCGAGCTCGGTAAGCAACTGCATATTCCCCCTAACCCCCTAGCCTCGCCGGAACGCCACCGCCAGTAGAGCCGCCGCCGCTGCGACCACGTGCGCTGCCAGTTCCTAGTCAAAGCGTCGTGAGCCGTTAGATCTAGATCTAGTGGCTAGGATAGATCACTTAAGCGAATCGTTTTTGTTTGATCTGAACCGTACAGAGTCACTTAGATCCAACGCTCCACGATAGCCGATCCGCGTGAAGCGGTATCAACCAATCAGACACAACCACGTGTCTAGGGTTTTGATTTAAAATCTGTTTTTATATCTATTAGAGATTCAAACTTGTAAAATTCATAACTTTTGTTCTGTTTATCCAAAAAAATACAAATAAGATATCATTGGATTCAGAAAAATGAGCCCTGTACCACTTTGGGCTTGAATTTGTATTTTGCTTCTGTAAAATTGTGTTTATTTGAAGAATAAAATATAGGCCTCTTTTGACTATATAAATTAGTTAGGAAATGATTTTAAAGCAAAGTTAAGTTTATTTAGACTATATTTAGATGGCTTTGTGTTCAGTACTGTTTATTTGAATGGTTTAGTGTAGAAAAATTCATTCCATTGCATTTGCATGCATTCACATATTTTTGCTTGAATATTTTGAATGAGAATTTGGTGCTATCATTTTATGTGTAGATTTTGGTGCTAGTGGTGATTGTGATTGTGAAGATTGTTGCTTCTCCCCCAAATACCAAGGCAAGTGGTGCTTCATGTATTTGTCCTATTATTTTTGGCTATGCACTAGAGGTATTTTGTATAGGGATTGCATGAATTTTTGCTAAGTATCTATATGTTATGCCATGGGAAATCCTAGTAGTTGTAGTCTTGGTAGAATTTTCTCTAAGTTAGGATACTTGTTATGTTATCATGCTTATCCTAGCTAGTAGCAAACAAGGGTGGATTATATACATGCTATGGAAAATTTTGCTAAGTCTTGGACTTATGTTTTTGCTTAATAAAACAACTAAGTGAATGAATCACCTGGGTGGAATGGTATGATTGGGTTATGTTGAGTGGTTACACAAGGCCCATGTCTATGGTCTACCTTGTGTATCACACTTGTGGAAAGCCACCCAGGAACAAACGGATTTGAGATACTTAGTGTTTAGAAGCTTTTAGTGCAACCACATGGAATATGGGCTCTACCTTGATCATATAGGTTGCAATAACTTAGCCAGATGGACAGATGGTGGTAGGGTGATAGGATGGAACGCGTCCATTTGGTCTAAGGGAAGGCTTCTGAAAGATCTCATCTCGATGCATGTCGAGTCTTGTGGGGAAAGTGCACCACCTCTCGAGAAGGAAAAACCTAAGTACATAGTCATGTCCCCGACAATGGACAATTTGAGCATCAAGACATTGAAGCTATCAAGGATCTCCTCATCCCAATTTCTAAGTAAAAATTTGTGGTTAAACAAGGGTTAAGGTTCACCAATGTCTATTAGTGGTTTCTTGGGAGTTTTTGTCAAACAAAAACTTAGTGTTTTTCAAGTGATATGAAAAATCTATTTTCAGCAAAGCAGGACTAAGCTACAGTTAGCCAAATTCATATAGATGTTAGATACTACTATTCTACCATGGTATCACTTGCCAATACAATTCCAAATGTATTGACCCACTGTGGCTGTAACTTATGATGTTGCAGGTTACTCTGATGATGATTAGGGTTATGAGTCTACACTCAACATGCTTGCCTATGGAACATGAAAATGAAGACTTTACTTTATTTATTTATGTTATGAACTATAGTACTAGCCTTTGTCTATGGTGTTGTAAAAGACTAAGTTTATCTCTGGAATGACGATGTAATAAAGACCTTTGTATCTGTGTACTTCATCTTAAACTATGGATGCCATCATTTGATCCAGGGGCTAGCATTGCAATCATAGGGACCTTTACCTTATAAAGGTGGGGTCTACACTAGTATAAACCATACAAATACAAACCAAATATAGTCTTTTGGCCACAACTATTGTCTAATAAAATTTTAAAAACCCTGTTGTGTAAGACTCCTTAGACCTTACATAATATAGTAAAGAAGATCGATGATCAAGTAAAGGAGTTGGATTAGGATACCTAATCAGGATAAGGAACTAAAGAAGATACCCCAAATTAAGGAGTTTATAATAAGGACATATCCCTAAAGGAGGATAGTGAAAGGAACTTTGGAGTATTGAAGACAACAAGTTGGAGATTTCCAAGAATGATAAGAAATCAAGGAAAAGATATGGATATGGGATACTACAATTGTTCCCATTAAGGTTACCATGGATCTGAGACGTGTCATAACCAATACAGGACAATTCCTCATTCCAAAACGTGAGAGTATACGAACTTCTAGGACAAAGTTTATTTTAAGGGGGAGAGTCTGTAACATCCCAACATTAGAACTTAAAAATAAGCTAAACACAGATGTGTGCATTGCATTCATGCATAGAAAATCCGAATAATTTTCGCGCTTTTGAAAAAAACTTGCCAAAGTGATTTAAGCTTCTCTCAACTTGATGGAATTGAAGTAGATTATCAAGTTGACTGCGATAAGTTTCAATATGACCTTTGCTAAAACCTTATTTAAGGTAAACATTATTTGATATAAGGGTAGATCAAATGTAATAAAACTAAGCCATTGCATATTGTTTAATGATTAATATCTGATCCTTAAGAGATCGTATCATAGTATTCATTACAACAATTCATGCATACCAAACCTCATCATCTCTAATGAATCTTATCCTAATATCTGTTGTTCATCAATGTTGAGTAATCAACTATTGATTCACCAATTCTTAGCTTATTAACTCTTGATCTATCAAGTCTTAGCCTATCAATTCTTGATCTACCAACTTTTGTCCTTATCATAGCATTCACTTAAGGCCTATAAAGAAAGAAGTAAGAAGAGGTAAGTAGTAATGCTAGATTTAGATATCATCTATAGGATGGGAGTGTTTGAAGAGAATGAAAGCAATAGGATACTTGATGGAGTTAACTCACTCATGAATGGATTGAAGAGTTATTTGGAAGATATAATTGTATGGTAGCAAAGAAGATTACAAGGAAGAATATTGAAGATAGTTACCAAGGAGTAATACTATTGGATCAAGTAGGTATAGTCAATTAGTAATATCTCATAGTCAGGTAGAGATACTAAGAAGATAATTATAATACAACTGTAATGTTGTATTGATGAAAGCCTTGATTAGCATCTAAGCCATAAATGATCAAAGGATTATAATGATCATGTTTTAGTCACTAAGAGAGAATGATTATATCATGTATAAGTGACATTGGTGGATAGGACATGATTAAACCCTAGTATAGAAATGTTATCCTATATTAGTCATCACAAGTCACAATGATATAATGTGAAGTTGGAATATAAGATACTGGAGATAAGTAGAGATAAGATAGTATCACTAAGCTTATGCCAGAGCAACATTGAGTTATTTAAGTAGTAATATTCCTCTTAGAGAATACTAAGCACTTGAGGAAAGTAGGAATTGATATATATATACATCTACTGGAGTAATAATAGTGATGGGTGATAAAGGAAGAGTATGAATGGAGTGAAAGGTAACTACTTGTTGGATTGAATGTTACCATTAGTAGGTTGATATAATCAAGTGGAGATATAAGAAGTTTATGAAAGGCTTCGGTGAAAAGCTTCTGAGATTTATAAGTTAGATTACAAAGCAATTGTGAAGTAAGAGAGTAATCATTCAAATGGAGTTGGATTCATTAGAAATATTCTAGAGATGACAGTTATGCTTATGAGGAGATCATATAGATCTTTAGTGTCAAGCTCACTGGATTTACAAATGGATTTAGGAGGATAAATTATTAATAAGAATATTCTTGTAAAGTAAAGATCATCATGTTAACACACGATGATGGATATGAAGAAGTAGTATATCTGGGAAAGGAATTCCTTAAGTTGAAGTCAAGAATTGTGAAGTATGGAAGATAGGAATTCTTGGTAAACACTAAACCTTAAATCTATAGTCAAATTTAATGTCTACCTCATCTATTTGATCAATCATCTTATTTCAACAATGGCTTTTAGGAATATTTTCCTATAGCAAATCACTTAAGCATATCTTTGTCACTTCCAAACATTAAAATCATATGTTCCTAGAAACTATAAGTACAAATTCTATATCTTAAGCCATCCTAGAAAACAACCCCATTATTTTACTTTAAATAGTGAAATCATTCCTGATCACAAGCATAAAGACAATCTGTCTTAAACCTTAATGTTATCCATATCTATAAAGTAATATATGAATATTAAATCTCCAAAAACTAATGATAAACATTTATAATTTTAAACCCTATCTTCTATGCAAGTTATAACAAAATATACACCTTGATATCACCTAAGCTCATGGGAATAATATCAACCATATTAATTCCTTAGAACTTTATGTATCAAATAATAATGAAGGATCACCATATAAACGTTTCCTTGAAAATCTATAAGTTAATGAGAACTAAGTCTCATGAATCAATAGTAATATACCCTTAAATAAGTTTATGGTATAGTATATAAATCAAATTCATAACAAAGATTCGTACAAATTATTAACAGGAAAAGGACCTATATAAAAAAAATAAACAAATTATAACATTATATAATAAAAGTTCACAAAATGATACTAAATACATTTCAGTATTACTACAACTACTTAGCAAATAAATTCTACGAATAAAGATTTAAAACAAATGTATAATACAAATCTGAAAAACAAAAACAGAAAATAGAAAAGGAAAATAGAAAGAAAAAAAGGACCTGGCCCGAGTAGGAGGCCGGCCCAGAGTTTCCCTCTGCCTAACTACCTCCCCGCCGCAGCACCTTCTCTTTCCGCTCACTCCGTAAAGGCCAAACTGTAGCCCAGGCCCACGTACCATTTTGTCGAACTAATCGTCATCGTCTACCTTGTGCTTGTGCCGAAGCAGCTCGCTAGTAGCAGCGCCGCCGCTCGCCGGCGTGGAGATTCGTGATGTCGATAACCAGAGGGGATAAGGAGGCCACAATGATGCAGCATTGCCTCATCCTCATCCTCTCCCACTCGCCCACTCTCTTCATTGTTGTGTTCTCTTGGGGAGGAAACCCTAGCTCACCGAACTGCTCGTCGTCACCGGTGGAGGTCGTTCTGGACTCCGTGGCATGATCGAGGAGAATTTCCGCGTCACCCTCTTCATCTTAGGATACTAAATCGAGTCATGGGAGCTCCAAATCGATGCAACCTAGCCATTCCCTTTTGCCGGTGATCGTCGAGATTCGCGACAGATAGCTCATATCGGACTACCACAACGACATCTGTGTGAGTATACGCATCTCCCCATACCCTCTAATCTCTCCCTCTCACCATGTATCGTCGTTCCGCCGTGTACCGACGCCGACCACCGCAGTTGAGGGTCGCCGGAGTAGCTCCGATGACCAAAACTGAGCGGCGCCACCACCAATAGGTTCGCCTTGAGACCCTCTTTTGAACACGACCATCCTCGCGAGACCACGTTTCCCCAATCGATGTATTGATCACCGATCTAAGAAGATCATCTAGTGCTGACGTCATAGTGACGTCATGCAAACATCAAGGTTGACCTGGTCCACCGTTTGACCAGTCCTTGCCCATGTGGCATGTGATGTGGTCCTTGTACCATTTGTCATTGACTATGAGTAGAAATATGTTTAGTAACAAATATATTCACTAATATGGGCATGTAATGTGGCCACTGGCCTACCACTCAATGATTGGGTCTAGGTGTAGTATCGGTGTAAAAAGTATTTACCATTTATAATTTAATTACAAAATGTTTAAATCTTATAAATTACATATCTTTTATTTTATAATTCAGAAAAATATATATTATATATCAAAATGTTTATAGAAATAAAATCTATAACGTAATTTTATTATCAAATATTATTATGTTAATCATTTCAACAATTATTATTTCATAAAGGTTTTATAAGTAATAAAACTTTGATAATTCATAATTTAATAATGGTAAATGCAAAAATATCAATAATATACCAAAATTCTTAGAAAAATAATAACTATAATTTAAAACTATAATCATGTACTATTATTTCACCTAATTAAATATTTACTATTTATTAATTATTTATAAAGTAATAAATCTTATAAAAAACATATTATTATTTAAAATTCATAAATATACATATAATATACCAAAATGATCACAAAAATAATATCTACATGGTAAAAATATAACATCCCACTTTTGAAGCAAGTAAAACTTTAATATTCTAATAACTTGAATTTAAATATAATTCCTTAATTGATAATTCATATAAAGATAAGTAAAAATTACTAATATTACTAAAAATTATTCCTTTGAGGTCTAAAAATAATATTAGTCCTAAATTTTGATAATGTGAAGTCAAAATATGTTTAACACATTTTAAAGTATATTTTTGTTGAACTATTACTCAACAATAAGTGTATACTATTTTCCAAAAGGAGTAATCAAATATTAAATTCTCAACATTATCATTTTGGATTAATAAAATCTTTTACCATTACTTCAACCACAAATTTATAAACATATTAAAAATTCAAAGAAAATTATGAGTAGTTAAGTAATATTGTTTACTTACTCACAAACTATAACCACACCTTTATAAGGAGATAAATGATCCTATTCCATTATAATAATAAGAAACCACTAGTCAAATAGAAGTAATACCATTCTTAAATAACTTTAAGGAAACATTATGAAGTGAACAAAGTACAAATATCATAAGCATTACATCTTAAGACCATATATGTCCTTAAAGTTAAACTTTAGTCTACAAGATTGTAAACACCGTGTTAAAATCCTTATTATGTTTTTCGTAGTTTTGTCAAATCCCGAAATTTTCCAAATTTTTAAATGTGAAAAATAAATAAACAAAGAATTTATTGTTGAAATTTAGGGTGAAAAGAAACTTTTTGTTTCTAAACGGAAACATCAAAACCCTTCTTGAACAAACTTTGAATGAAAAGGACATCCAACAAAAATATCAATCAAGTGAAGTGCATTCATCAATGAAGGAATCTTGAAATTTAAACATTTGGAAAAGTTAAACCAAAACTCCAAATCTTAATGAAAATACTTTGGAAAATAAACCAAAACACTTCCTAAGATCAGATGCATTTTATGCATGGAAAGAATCTTGAATATAAATACTTTGGAAAATAAACCAAAACACTAAAACACAAATGGAAGTTTATTGAATAATAAAAAGGAATAAAAGATTATTTAAATTAAACTATATGGACATTTAACCATATTGAATTTTATTTAAATAAATAAAAATTGCCTAAAGTAAATAATAAATACCAAGAAAATTATTTAGAAGAATTTAAAAAATGATTGAAATCCATAAGCAAATGGAAAAAAAGGTAATCCAAATCCAAATAAAATAAAGGGATAAAGAATATTCAAATAAAAGTATATGGGATTAAACCATATTCAAATTATATTTAGATGGAGACAAAATCCCTAATATAAAGGATTAATTAAATCATGGGAAAAATAATTGAAATTGCCAAAATGGATTAATAGTTATCTAATTAACTTGAAAATAATAAAATAATAATTAAATAGAATTATTAAAACCATATTCAGATTCATTTAAATAAAAACAAAAACCTCATTTAAATAAATATTAAATCATAATAAAATGTTTGAAATAACTCAAAGTGAATTATTTAAACACACAAATGAATAAATAAAACCTACTGAAAAGGTTTGATGAACATTTGAAATCGAATGGAGGCTTGAACCAATGGTTTGAATAAAGACACAATCCTCATCTAAATAAATATTAAAACCATAAAAGAATATTTGAATATTCTAAAATGGAATTTTAAACACATTATTAAACAGTATTAAACTACTGAAAAGGTTGGAAAAAATTGGAATTCAAATAGAAGTTTGAAAACATATTTAAACCTTATTTAAATAAAGACAAAATGTATATTTCAAATAGATAATAAACCATAAGAGAATATAAGAAAATATTCTAAAATGGAATTTAAAATACATTGTTAAACAGTATAAAAAAATACTGGAAAGTTTGGAAAAGTTTTGAAAATAAATGAGTGTTTAAATCACTTGATTCAAATCAAAATAGAAAATGAAATCAGAAAAGGAAAAAATAAAAAGAGACCCAGCCCACTAACCTACCCATCCCAGCAAAGCCTCAAGCCTAGTAGGAGCCCACCCGGCGTCTCCCACTCTCTCTCGCGTAACGTTTTTACTCGCGCACAAACACCTCACCTCGCTGACAACATGTCCCCATGCCAACCTGGCAGCCCCGTCATCGTCTCCCCCACCCACGTGACCAATTCTCCCCTCTTCCCGGTCGTTTCTGCCGCTAATTTCTCTGTGATAGTTCGCGTTGATGCCACGACAATTACTCCCCGAGACCACGTTCGTTAAATTTCCTTGGCCTCCTCTTTCTTTCCCCTCAGACCTCAGACCACCAGAGCCACCAGGCTGCTGCAATTGCTGCTCCAAACCACCACTGCTCCGGCGAGCTTCCCGTCCAATTCCGGCAACGTCGACCCTCTCTACTGCCCCTAGTTCCCTTGAGAGCACTCCTCGTCGCCTCGCGCACCTACCAGCATCATCAGCTCGCCCGCGCATGCCCCACAGCCTCAGCAACAACCAAGTCCGAGCGCCATCTTCGACTGCATCCACTCCGGCGACCTCTCACCGTAAGCACAGATCGCCCCCTCCTCTCTGGTTGACACTCGCATGCTCTCCTCTCTCTCGCGCATCTAACATTGTTTTGCCTCCCCGTGCCCTATAGCCTCACATTCTTCGATGATAGAGCGTGCCCGTCGTTAGTAGCATCTTCGGTGAGCGATTCAGGCCAACCTCGTGCGCCCCTTGGTCTACGGCGACCACCTCAAGCATCAGCACTCCACAACGAACCCAGTGAGACCCTTTTACCTCTCCCTCGCTTCCTATTTTGGCCAGACCACCACAGCCCGAGCGCACCGCCGCTCATCGTCGCCAAGCGCCGCCAGATCATGGCTAGAGTGCTTGAGGCCGTTGGATACTGATCCAGTGGCTGAATTAGATCGTTTAGGCAAACCATTTTTGATCAATTTGTACCGTCTAATCTCACTTAGATCCTACGGCCCGCTTAGCGTGATCCAACCAAAGCGGTACAGACCAATAGAAATAAGACACGTGGCCCTGCCTGTTATTTTAAAAACAGATTTTGATCTATTAGATGATTGACTTTGAAAAATTCATAACTTTTGATCCACATGTCCAAAATTTGCAAATTTTATATCATTCGAATCAGGAAAAATAAACCTTTGCAACCATGCCCTTAGTTTAGTATTTTGCTTCTGGGAAATTAGTTGTTTTTGCAGAAACATTTCTAGGCCTATTTTGAGTATAAAATTTATTCTAAAAATGATTTTTAGGTAAAATATTTTGCAAATGATTTGTTTTGAACCTACTGACCAGAAACACATACTTTTGGGTTTAGAAATATATTTGATCAACCCTAGAAAATTATTCTTTGAATAAAGGCATTTCTAGTAAAACAAAAATGTTGCTATTATTTAAAAATGGTTTTTGAGTTAAACCTTTTGTAAATGGATTTGTTTTAAACACTTTGACCATAAAAACTAACATTTGTGTTTAAAAATATATTTGACAAACACTAGAAATATAAGTGACCTATTTGACAAACCCTATTTATTTGATTAAAATCATTTCTAGCAAAACAAAAATGATTTAAAATGGCCTATTTTCACTAATTCGATTTCAAATGGTTTTGCCACAATTATAAATGACCAGTAGGTGTGTTTGAGATGTTTATAGCCTTAGTAGAAACCACTTTTTACATAAATTTTTTTTGCATGCTTGCATGCATAACTTTGTTTTCATTATTTTATGTGGTAAATTGTTTGGATGCTAGTTTGAGTTTGTGCCTTGATTGAATTATAGTGAACTTTGAAGAGTGTGACCATTGCAAGATGAAGGAGTGAACCTATATTCTATACTAAAAAGGAAAGTGGTACTTCATACATTTTTTCCTATTATTTTGACTATGCATTAGTGATATTTTGAATAGGACTTGCATGGATTTACTAAGTATGCTATGCCTTGGGAAATCCTAGTAGATGATGCCTTAGTAGAATTTTCCCTAAGTTAAGATTCTTGCTACTAGTATGCTTAGCCTAACTAGTAGAAAACAAGGGTGGATTATATTAATGCTATGAAATATTTCTAAGTCTATGACTTGTGTTTTGTTTAATAAAACAACTATGTGAATGAATCACCTGGGTGGAATGGTGTGAATGGATTATGTTGAGTGGTTACACAGGGACCCATATTCATGGCCTACCCTAGTGTATCTCACTTGTGGGAAGACACCTAGGAACAAAGAGATTTGAGATGTCAAATGTTGAGAAGCTTCTAGTGCAACCACATGGTATATGGGCTCTGCTAGGATCATATAGGTTGCAATAACTTAGCCAGATGGACAGAAGGTGGTAGGGGGTGATAGGATGTAACACGTCCATTTGGTCTAAGGGTAGCCTTCTGAAAGAACTTGTCTCGATGCATGTCGAGTCTTGTCGGGAAAGTGCACCACCTCTCGAGGGAGTAAAATCTAAGTACTTAGCCGTGTCCCCGATAATGGATAATTTGAGCATCAAGACATGGAAGCTATCAAGGATCTCCTCATCCCAATTTCTAAGTTAAAAACTTGTGGTTGAACAAGGGTTAAAGGATCACCAATATTTATTGGTAGATGCCTTGGGTGATTTTGACAAACAAAACTTAGTGTTTCCAAATGACAAGGAAAATCTATTTTGAGAAAAGCAAGCCTAAGCTCCACTTAGACAAATGCATATAGATGATAGATACCACTATTCTACCATAGTATCACTTGCCAATATAATTAAAATGTATTGACCCCTGTGGTTGTAACTTATTATGTTGCAGGTTTGTTTGATATTAGTGAAGTGTTTTGAATATGATTACAAGTCTACAACCAACATGATTGCCTATGGCACTTTGAAGATGAAGGACTCCATGCTATATAGATATTTCTGCTGCATTGTAATGGGATAGCCAAATGATCTATGTAAGATGTAAGGTATTATTTTATTCCTGGTTATAAGTTGCAATATGACCTTTGTTCCTTGATATTACATTTTAAACTGAGGATGCTAGCTATTGATCTAGGGACTAGCATTGTAAACACAGGGATCTCTACCTTATCAGGTTGGGACCTCTAGAAGTTTACTTTGGTCTGTTTCAATTTAGAACTAATGCATCTCAAGACCAAATTAACCGAGTAAACACCAAGAGACATCGACCACATTCTATTAACCAGAAAGATTGTTTAAACCTTAGAAAATAAACCTTTTATTTGAAGGTTATCCTTTTTGCCACTTCAAACAACAGATGACAATTAATAATAATCACATTACTTTATACTTTACTTGTATACTTAGGATTGCTAACACTTAAGTTCCTTATAAATACCATTACTTGTAAAGTAAAATTTGAAGATAAGACAATTCTTATATAAGCAATCTTTGAGAAGCATTCCACAATTGTTTAGTTTATTATTGTATAGTATTATTATGTTTACATGTTTTTTCACAACCACTCACAAGCCCTAATAAGAAGCACAAGTGAGAAATTTATCAAAAAGTACAACACATTCTAAAGGAACCATTTCCAGCAACCAAACCCTTGATCAACAATTATTCCGGGGATTCTAGTTTACCAAATTGCATTACATTACTTATTCATAATAGCATGTTGCTTCTTTAAACATTAGTCCTTATCGGACCAATGATGCTGATTTTAGATATGGGATCTTATATTTTCTCAAAGACCATGAGTGTATAATCTTGCAATCACAAAAGGCAAGTTCACACTTGCTCATGTCCTTTGATTGTTTTTTGTAAAGTATTTTTCAAATCCAGTGTTGTCATCACCTGCATTTAAAAAAGGTCAGAAAACACTATTTTCATAGTAATATCATTATAGGTTATTTACCATGAGGTAATAATCTACTATGAAATTTCTGGTGGTAAAGGAACATATTATCTAGGACTTAACAACCAATGTCGCCAGTGATTCTTGTGCCGTATATCACGCGTTAACCATGAGATTTGGAATGGGATGGAGAAGTCAGCTGGATCTTCTTCCTTTCATATGAACAAGATGTCCATCTCGTGACGCTTATGTGACCTAAGAGACTCAGCATGGGTGGGACCCCTTAGTTCCCCTTGATATTGGTGTCTAGACTATCCCTAAGCGACTGTCGTAGGTATGTCCTCATATTGATGGGGGCGACCAGGTTCTTTTCTGCTGACTGGAGTCTTCAAGGAGTCAACAATAGTTATATCTGCTATGCGGATTAACAGAGGTCATTTTGCTTGTGGGTCGTGTTCTATGTGGGGTCGCGGAGAAGGGCAGTGTTTGGCTTGGATCTTAGACTGGGCCCCATACAATGGAAGTGTAGACAAGCTCATGACTTGGTTGTGCAACAAGGATAAGGTCTCTATTGGGTAAAGTAACGCACCTCTGTAGAGTGTAAGAACTATAACTTGTTATTCCCTGTTCCGGGAAGGAGCTATGGACGCGGCAGGAAAGGAACTCCATGAAAGTTCTGATAAACTTGTGGAGGCTGACGGACATAGCTTTTCAGAATAAAAGCAACCTTTGAAGAAATGTTTACGAAAACCTACAGTGCCTACGACCTATGGTCTGTGGATGTAGATATAGTGCATCAAACACTCCTTTTTAGTGGACTTGCTGAGTACGCTCGTACTCGACGTATCTTATTAACCCTTGCTAGATTCTGAAGTCAATACAGACGATGTCTACATCAACTTATGCTCCAAGAAACATCATCAAAAGATAAAGCTCTTCAATGAACTCAAGAAAGTCAACATATACATCAACTCAAGTGAAGACAAAGTTGCTGATTAGATAGGAATATCATCTCTAGCCATAGAACCTACTAATGTAGAGTATTGCAATAGCAGCAATGCAAGCCCCAATTATTCTTATACTAGTCTATTAGTATATTAGTTATGAGTTGATTATTCCTGATTCTTATTTTTTAGAAGTTTATTTGTCTCTCTTTGTAAGACCCCACCTTTTAAAGGTAAAGGCCCCTATGATTGCAATGCAAGTCCCTGGATCAAATGCTAGCATCCATAGTTTAAGATGAAGTACACAGATACAAAGGTCCTTATTACATCGTCATTCCAGAGATAACATAGTCTTTACATCTCAATAGCCAAAGGCTATTACAAGAGTTCATAACATAAAGTAAATAACTATAAGTCTTCATCTTCATGTGACACAGGCAAGCATGTTGAGTGTAGACTCACAACCCTAATCTCCATCAGAGTAACCTGCAACATCATAAGTTACAGCCATAGTGGGTCAATACATTTGGAATTGTATTGGCAAGTGATACCATAGTAGAATAGTAGTATCTAACATCTATATGAATTTGGCTAAGTGTAGCTTAGGCTTGCTTTGCTCAAAATAGGTTTTACTTATCAGTTGAAAAACATTAAGTTTTTGTTTGTCAATAGATATTGGTGAACCTTTACCCTTGTTCAACAACAAGTTTTTAACTTAGAAATTGGGATGAGGAGATCCTTGATAGCTTCAATGTCTTTGATGCTCAAATTGTCCGTTGCCCGGGACACGGCTAAGTACTTAGGTTTTACCCTCTCGAGAGGTGGTGCACTTTCCCCACAAGACTCGACATGCATCGAGACGAAACCTTTCAGAAGCATTCCCTTAGACCACCATGGACTTATTCCAACCTATCACCCTACCACCAACTGTTCATCTGGCTAAGTTCTTGCAACCTATGTGGTCAAGGCAGAGCCCATATGCCATGTGGTTGCACTAGAAGCTTCTCAACACTAAACATCTCAAATCCCTTTGTTCCTGGGTGGCTTTCCACAAGTGTGATGCACAAGGTAAACCATAGACATGGGTCTTGTGTAACCACTCAACATAAAACCATCATACCATTGCAACCAGGTGATTCATTCACTTAATTGTTTTATTAATCAAAACACAAGTCATAGACTTAGAAAAATTTCATAGCATGAATATTCCACCCTTGTGTGCTACTAGCTAGGCTAAGCATGATAACACAACAATTTTCTTAACTTAGCGAAAATTCTACTAAGACTACAACTACTAGGATTTCCCAAGGCATAGCATATATATACTTAGCAAAAATTCCATGCAAGCCCTACTCAAAATATCACTAGTGCATAGTCAAAATAATAGGACAAAATACATGAAGAACCACTTGCCTTGGTAGTTGGGAGAGTAGCAACAGTCCTCACAATCACAATCACTACTAGCACCAAAATCTACACATAAAATCATAGCACCAAGTTCACATTCAAATAATCAAAAAAAATATACATGAATGCATGCAAATGAAATGAAATGATTTTCTATACTAAACAAGTCAAATGAAACAGTACTGAGCACAAAGTAATCTATCTAAAGTCTAAACAAACTCAAATTTGCCTCAAAACAATTTTATAAACATTTTATATAGACAAAATAATCATATAATTGGTTCTGCAAATAATCCTATTATTCCAGAAGGAAAATACAAATTAAAGCCAATATTAATGTAGGGCTTAATTTTCTGAATCCATTGATATATTATTTCCAAAATTTGGTCAAACATAACTAAAGATATGAATTTTACAAGTTTAAATCTCTAATAGATACAAAAACAGATTTTAAAACAAAATCACAGACACGTGGCCGTGTCTGATTGGCCCGTACCGCTTCGCGTAGATCAAGTGCGTGGACCGTTAGATGTAAGTCAGATCCTCTGGCCCAGATCTGGCGATACCGGTTCGTTAAGTGATTCTATCTACGACGTCAGATCTAGATCCTACGGCTCTGACACATGCGACCAAGGATGGGCGGCACAAATGGGCACTGGCGGCGGTGGCGCTTCTGCCGGTGACGCTCAAGCAAATATAAAGGGGGATAGGGGTAGTGAAGTGGCTTACCAGCGTCGCACGGTTGCAAGGATGCTCAACATGGCCTTGGGTTGGACAGGGCGAGCTGTTGCGGCTGTGGGAGCTCGTCGGAGTTGCGGACAGCGTCGGGCTCTTGCAAACAACGACAGAGGGGACGACCTAGGTCACCATAGCGCAAACCAAAAGCATCAGTACTTGCACAAGGTTAAGGCGCACAACATAGATTGAATCAGAGGCCAAGGGGCGTGCGAGCCTGGACGGAATTACTCGCCAGAGTTGAGAACAGCGTCGGATGCTCACGGGCGTTGTCGCTGGCGGCGCAACGGGGCATGAGAAGACAAGAAAAAGGTAGCGTTAGACACGCATGAGGATGGTGAGTGCGAGAGCATCAACCAGAGAGAGGGGGAGGCTAGGCTTTACCGTATTTGCTCGCCGGAGTTGCTTGGGGCAGCGGCGGTGCAAGCTCGCGTGTGGGCAGCCTAGCGGCTATTAGAGGGTGGCGAGTGATGGGAAAGGAGCAGAAGGAGGAGGGGGTTAAGTAGAGGGGCGTCGGGTGCAGGATTACTGCGGCATTGAATCGAATTGATTTGAATTCAATCGGCGAGGTAACGGGCGGCGACGGCAAGTCTGCGGACGTTGATTGAGGATGATGGAGACGATGTGGCGGTGGGACCAGGAGGTCGGCGAGGGGGGTGCAGCACACGCGGTGAGAAAATAAAGGCAGAGGGGTACTGGGGAAGCCGGGTGGGCTTGCTGGGCTGCGAGTTGGGCCGTGGGGGTGGGCTGCGCCAGTTGGCTTGTCTACTTCTCTTTTTTTTCCTTTTTTTTCTTTTTCTGATTTGATTTTCCAAATGAGGTTTGAATGCTCAAATCCAAATCAAGTCAAATTTTCACCAAAAATTTGTGGGACTATTCTGGTGTCCAAAAGTGTGTCAAACACATACATTCACTCAAAAACATTTTAGGGTTTTGAAAATAAAATAAACCATGCCCCATATATTGTAAGATACCTCCTTTGTAAAGGAAAAGGACATGTGATTGCAATGCTAGTCCCTGGATCATTGCTAGCATCCACAGTTTAAGATGAAGTACACAGATACAAAGGTCATTTATTACATTCATTCCAGAGATAAAACATAGTCTTTTACAACTCAGGGCCACAGGCCTAATACAAGAGTTTTTGGAATACGTAAATAAACATAAGTCTTCATCTTCATGTGCCACATGCAAGCATGTTGAGTGTAGACTCATGACTCCTAATCATCATCGGAGTAACCTGCATCACAAGTTACAGCCACAGTGGGTCAATACTTTGGAATAGTATTGGCAAGTGATACCTAAGTAAATTTTAAGTGGACTATATTACTATGTGCATTTTGGCTAAGTGTAGCTTGGCTTGCTTTGCTCAAAATAGGTTTTTCCTATTAGTTGAAATCACTAAGTTTTTCTTTGTCAAAAACTTTCCCAAGAAACCACCAATAGACATTGGGGTCCTTCACCCTTGTTCACCCACCAATTTTTACTTAGAAGTTGGAGTGATGAGATTCTTGTATCTTCCATGTCTTGATGCTCAAGTTGTCCATTGCCATGGACTTGGCTAAGTACTTAGATTTTCCATCTGCAGAGGTCGTGCACTTTCCCCACCAGACTTGGTTTCCCAAGACATGACCTTTCAGAAGCCTTCCCTTAGCCAAATGGACGCGTTCCAACCTATCATCCCACTACCACCAACTGTCCAAATGACTAAGTTCTAGCAACCTATATGATCAAGGCAAAACCCATATTGCCAAGTGGCTGCACTATAAGCTTCTCAACACTTGGCCTCCAAATCCCTTTGTGCCTGGGTGGCATACCACAAGTGTGATACACAAGGTAAACCATATCCATGGGCCTTGTGTAACCACTCAACCAAAAACCACCATTCAAGTCCCATTCCACCCAGGAGGTTCATTGACTTAGTTGTTTTATTAAGAAAAACATAAGTCTCAAGACTTAGAAACATTTTCATCATAGCATGTATATACTTTACCAACCCTTGTTTGCTACTAGCTAGGCTAAGCATGGCATAGTAACTTAACTTAGGAAAATTCCCTAGCAATTCTACAATTCTACAACTACTTAGGATTTCCCAACATAGCATTTGGCAAAAATAGTAACATGCAAGACTTAGCAAAATATTTCTAATGCTTGTACAAAATATAGGGATGGAAATATCATGAAGTACCAATTTCCTTGGTAATGGGGAGAGTAGCACTCTTCACAATCACAGTCACTAGCAAAATCTACACAAAAATTTGTAGCACAAAATTACACACAATTCATATACAAACAAAAATATGAATGCATGCATGCAAGAAAATGCTAAGTGATGATTTTTGAAAACTCCACCAAGCAAGTGCATGATACAGAAACATAACCAAGTCAAAAACTTGCTAACTAAACTTATTTAGCACTAAAACCATTTGCTAAACAAAATCTATACTCAAAATGGTCCTAAACAAGTTTCTGCCTAAAAAGTCATTTTGACAGAAACTTTTTGTTAAACACATTGCAGATTCAGAAAGGGCTTGTCTCACTGATTCCAACGGTATAAAATTTGCAAAAATCTAACGTGGGAATCAAAAGTTATAGCCATTTGAAATTTGGATCTAAATCTGATTTGAATTCTGTTTTTGAATCTAACCCTAGCCACGCGTCGTGTTTCTATTGGCGCGTACCGGTTCGGCCGGATCGAGCTCTGCGGGCCGTAGGATCTAAGTAAGGTCTGGCAGCTCAGATGCGCGCTTACCTCTTCGCTCAGTTCTAATCTCAGCCGCAGGATCTACATCTAACGCTCCTAATCGTTCTGACCAAACACGAGCGGCGCTAGCGGCGGCGACTGGCGGCGGCGCGTCTGACAGCGGCGGTGCTGGCGCTCTAGGTCGCACGGGAGTGGGGGAAGTAGCTTACCAGATCCGCGGTGGCGTGCTGAAGCTCGACGTGGCGTTGGTTTGCGAAGGGGCGCGCTGGCACGGTCTCAGGGGCTCGTCGGAGTTGCGGGCGGCGTCTGTCGCTTGCAGTCGTGGTTGTTGCCGATGTTTGGCGTCGCCCTAGCACGAACCAGAGGCATCAGGAGTTGCGCAAGACGCAGGCGAACAAACTCGCGTGAAGGAGGGGGCAAGGGGCGCTCAGGTTTTACCTTAATTGGTCGCCGGAGTCTATCGGCGGCGCAGGTGGTTTCGGTCGTGGACGGAGACGACGACCTGGGTCACGAGCAGGCAAAAGAAAGGCGTCAGCGTATGCGCAAGATCAAGCTGGGCATCATCGTTTGAACCAGAGAGAGGGGGGCGGTCGAGGCTCACCGGAATCGGTCGCCGGAGTCGTCGGTACTGCGGGGCTTCGAGAGCAAATGCGCGCAGCCTGGTGGCGGAGTGAGCGAGGAGAGTAGGGGGAAATGCTCGCGATGCAGAGGGGATTAAATAGGCCCAGGCGCGACAGGAAACGCCTGCGGCATTAAGTCTAATTACGCCGCGCCATTACCGGCCTTGACAGCAGCGGCGACGTGGTCGCGGGCGCGGTTTGGGGAAGACGAGGGCGACGTGGAGAGGGCCCGATCGTTAGCGAAACGCGCGAAGAGGTGGGGTCTGGTCGTCAGCGACTGTCTGGGTGTGCTGGCGCGTGCGAGAGAGAGAGGAATGGCCCGGGTGGGCTAGCTGGGCCTGTTCAGATGCTGGGCTAGAATCCTGGCGCCGACCCTTTTCTAATTCCTTCTCCTTTTTCTTTTTCTGTTTCAATTTTCTGAATTGATTTTCAAATGAATTCAAGTTTCATTTGAATTCAAATATTCTTGAGGTTTTGTAGTGGTGTAATGATCTCAAAAATAGGTCATAACCCAAGTGGTTGCTTTGCAAAGGCTTGGTCAAGCTTGGAGAATAAAATAACAGAGACTTGGCACTTGGTTTGCAAAATTTGAAAAATGGTTTTTGAAACTATTTCCAATTTGTAAATCTTGGTCCAAAACCACACTCAATCCTTTCTATAAGTAATACAAACAAGCTAGGTTTAAAATCATTCAAACTCTCAAATGGGGATGGCCATTTGATTTAAATCTGCTCACATAAAATCATAGCACTATGTGCTTCTGTTTTTCTGAAATGAGTTTGAAATTGATCTCAAATCTATATGCATGCATGAATGATATGCAAACTTTGAAATCAAGATTTTAGGGATGTTACAAATCTAACCCCCTTAAGGTGAATCTCGCCCTCGAGATTCGAATTGGCTAGCAAATAGGTGAGGGTGGTCTTTCCGAAGATCATCTTCTCTTTCCCATGTTGCTTCTTCTTCGGAATGATGATTCCATTGTACTTTGCAAAACTTGATAGTCTTCGTCCTTGTGACTCTTTCTGCAGTCTCAAGAATCTTGATAGGCTTTTCTTCATAAGTGAGATCACTTTCTAGTTGAACTTCTTCCAAAGGTATGGTATCCTTCAAAGAAGTTTCTTCCATTTCTGGGTGACATTTCTTAAGCTGACTCACATGAAACACATTATGGACTGCTGATAGAGATGCTAGCAGTTCAATTTCATAAGCAACTTCTCCTTTGCGACTCAGAATCTTGAATGGCCCAACATATCTTGGTGCCAACTTTCCTTTGACTCCAAAATTTTTCACTCCACGAAGTGGTGATACTCTAAGATAGGCTCTATCACCAACTTCGTAGGTGACTTCTCTACGCTTAGGATCTGCGTAGCTTTTCTGTTGGGACTATGCTATCTTCAACCTGTCCTTAACCAGTTTGACCTTCTCTTCGGCTTCTTTGATAAGATCTGGCCCAAATAAACTTCTTTCTCCCACACCATTCCATAACAATGGGGTGGTACACTTTCTTCCATAGAGAAACTCAAACGGTGCCATCTCAATGCTGGCTTGATAGCTGTTGTTATAAGAAAATTCTGCGTAAGGCAGACTTTCATCCCAACTTGCTCCATAGTCTAGGGCACATGCCCTCAACATGTCTTCCAGAATTTGATTAGTCCTTTCTGTTTGTCCATCGGTTTGAGGATGAAAAGCAGTACTGAATTCCAACCTCGTTCCGAATGACTCATGTAGCTGTCTCCAAAAATGGGAAGTGAATTGGGTTCCCCTATCGGACACAATACTCTTAGGCACACCGTGAAGTCATACAATTCTACTCATGTAGATTTTGGCTAACTTGGCACTTGTATAGGTTGTCTTCACGGGTATAAAATGAGCCACTTTAGTTAGGCGATCCACTACTACCCATATGGAGTCATATCCCGATCTGGTCCTTGGTAATCCGGTAATAAAATCCATACCAATCTTGTCCCATTTCCAATCAGGAATATGTAGTGGTTGAAGTAAACCTGCTGGTTTCTGATGCTCCGCTTTTACCCTACTACACACATCACACAAAGCAATATGTTCGGCGATGTCTCTCTTGAGATTGTTCCACCAAAATCTTTCTTTCATGTCCATGTACATTTTGGTGTTACCCGGATGAATAGAATACGGGGAGTTGTGGGCTTCTTGCAGAATCAGTTTCCGCATCTCTGGATCTTGTGGAACACAAATACGTTTCCCGTGCCATAAAGTACCTTGTTCGTCTACATGGAAACTTTTAGCTTTCCCTTGGCTAATCCTTTCCTTAATCTCTTCAATTTCTTTATTAGTTTTTTGAGCTTCTCGAATCTTGTCCAACAAAGTGGGTTGGACATCTAGAGACATGAGATGTCCTTCAGGCACAATCTCCAATCTGAGTTCCTTGAATTGAGTACACAAATCATCTGGCAATTCTCCTTTAGTAAGGCCATTCACAAACACCTTACGACTTAGAGCATCTGCTACAACTTTTGCTTTACCGGGGTGGTATTGCAAACTTAAGTCATAATACTTGATAAGTTCTAACCATCTTCTTTGTCTCATATTGATTTCCTTCTGGGTGAAGATATACTTCAAACTCTTGTGATCGGTGAACACTTCGCAACGTTTTCCCAAAAGGTAGTGCCTCCATGTTTTGAGTGCATGGACGACAGAGGCTAACTCTAAATCATGAGTAGGATAGTTCACCTCATGAGTTTTGAGTTGTCTCGAGGCATAGGCCACAACTTTACCGTCTTGCATAAGTACGACACCCAAACCTTGATGAGACGCATCACAATATACTTGGAAATCCTTTTCCAAATCTGGCAGACATAGAACTGGTGCTGTCACAAGTCTCTTCTTCAATTCTTGAAAGCTGACTTCACAACCTTCAGACCAAGCAAACTTCTTTTCTTTCTTTAATAATTTAGTCATGGGCTTAGCAACCTTTGAGAAATTCTCAATGAATCTTCTGTAGTAACCTGCTAAGCCAAGGAAACTACGAACTTCTTTTACATTCTTGGGAGATTCCCATTCCGTCACAGCTGAAACCTTAGCAGGATCAACTGCCACACCATCCTTTGTCATAACATGAACAAGAAAACCAACTTCTTCTAACCAGAACTCACACTTGCTGAATTTTGCATATAGTTTATGCTCTCTCAACTTCTCAAGTATCAAACGCAAGTGTCCCTCATGCTCTTCTTTGCTCTTGGAGTAGACTAAGATGTCATCGATGAAGACGACAACGAACTTGTCAAGAAATTCCATGAACACCTTGTTCATCATATCCATGAAGTATGCTGGAGCATTGGTCAAGCCGAAAGGCATTACGGTATACTCATACAATCCATACCTGGTGGTGAAGGTCGTTTTAGGTATGTCTTGATCTCTTATCTTGAGTTGAAAATAGCCTGACCGGAGATCAATCTTTGAGAACACACATGCTCCTTCTAGCTGATCAAACAAGTCATTGATTCTAGGCAAAGGATATTTGTTCTTGATAGTTACCTCGTTGAGTGAACGGTAATCTATGCATAACCTTTGGCTTCTATCTTTCTTCTCCATGAACAAAACTGGGGCTCCCCAAGATGAAGAACTTGGTTGAATAAATCCTTTCTGCAACTGTTCTCCTAGTTGCTTCTTGAGCTCTTTCAGTTCATCAACTGACATTTTGTATGGTCTCTTTGCTATTGGTCCAGAACCTGCTACCAAATCTATCAAAAACTCCACATCTCTATCTGGTGGCATTCCTGGTAATTCTTCCGGAAGTACATCCGAATACTCACATACAATTGGTACACTGTCCATGCTAACCCCCTTACGAGAATTAAGCATACTCCTTTTTGCTCCAAAGCTGGTCTTGAATCTGATCCTTTTATTATCCGGAGTTGTGAGTGAGACAGTATGGCTGGCACAATCTATCACTCCTTTGTACTTAGTCATCCAGTACATTCCCAGAATGACATCCAAACCTTGGGAGTTTAATATTATCAAGTTAACGGGAAACTTATACTTCCCAAATTCTATGACTAGGTCATGGCATCCTGAATTCACTATCATTTCTCCACCAGGAGAACTTACTTTTATAGGACACCCAATAGTTTCTACCGGTAGTTCATTTCTTTCAACAAATGCTCTTGATATGAATGAATGAGATGCACCAGTATCAAAGAGTACAAATGCTGGAATGGAATTGAGTCTGAACTTACCAGCAACAGCGTCAGGTTCCTCATAAACCTCCTCCACATTAATGTGGTTCACCTGACCTTTCTGGAAAGGATTGGGCTTGACAGGTCCTTCAACTTTCTTTTCGGGGCACTCATTTGCATAGTGTCCCATCTTCTTGCATTTGAAGCACTCAACCTGAATGATGTCTCTCTTAGCAGGCTGACTTCCACTTCCACTACCATTCCCACTGTGGTGGCTCTTATGTCCACTCTTGTGGTTCTTGTATTTGTCATTGTCATGACTGCGATGATGCTTGTTGTCATGACGGTTGTGGTTGTGGTGCTTGTTGAATTTCCCATGCTTGTGGGATCCTGAGCTTCCACTGTCATCATAGTGAGATCGTTTGTGAGACGATCCCGAGCTGTGCTTATCGGAGTGTTTCCTCTTCCTACTCTCGACTTGCTTCATTTTGTTCTCCAATATAGCCGCCTTGTCACAGAGTGACTGATAAGTGGGAACATATGCCACAGCCAGCTGCAGATTCAGCTCATCATTCAAGCCTTCCAGAAATTTCTCCTTTCTTTTGGCATCTATGTCAACCTCATCCGGTGCATAACGCGCCAGATTGTTGAACTCCTCAATGTATTCAGCCACGCTGCGGTGGCGCTGCTTCAGATTGTGGAACTCTTTCTTTTTCAGGCTCATTATTCCTGACGAGATATGAGCAGTGCGAAAGCCTTCCTCAAAGATAGCCCAAGTCACCTCATTTATAGGAGTGGTGATTTGGAAGTTGTCCCACCAAGTGGCGGCTGGCCCTTCCAGCAGATGTGCTGCGAACTTGACCTTTTCAGCATCCGTGCAGCCCACGGTCACTAAGTCCTTGTTCACAGAACGTAGCCAATCATTAGCCACCATGGGATCAGTCGTCCCCGAGAACTTAGCTGGCCTCAAACGCAGAAATCTGGTGAGCATATCAAAGCCCGGAGGGTTGTTGTTGTTGTTATTGAGGTTGTTGTTGTTGTTATTCTGGTTTTGGATGAATGTTGTCATCATCTGCATAAGCTGTGTTTGAGCATTCATCATTTGCTGCATTTCTAGAGTGATGTTGTTGGGGTTGGGGTTTGCGCGACGGGGAGGCATCTGTGGTTTGTTCAAATAGAGATAAGAATGAGATACCCATAGATGTTTTATGCACATTACATCACATATGAAAACACATAGCATGCATCACAAAGATAAAAGCTCAACAACAGGATAACAAGTTCTCAAAGTAAAACACACAAGTGGCAAGCCATCCACATGTCGGATGGTCCAATAACAAGTCCACAAATAACAAGTATGATAATAAAAGATAAACGAGTAGTCAAGTCTACTCATCAGCATCAATCTCCTCCTCGACGAAGGTAAGACCTGCGTTCTCCATCGCGGTCTTGTTCTCCTCAATAGTAGTGGTCAAGGACTCGATCTTGGTCTTGAGAGCCCTCTTCTGGGAGCGAAGCCTCTCGATCACCATATGCTGCTGCTCTAGCTCAAAATCCTTGGACTTCAGTTCTTCAGTCATGTCCCGGATCTTCTTGTTCCTATCCTGGACGCGTTTCTCCTGACTCTTGAACTTACGGTCCTGGGTCTCGAACTTCGCCTCCATTTCCTTGACTATCTTGTCCTGCTGTGCGAAAAGCTTGTCCTTCTCGCGAAGCTGCACCTGGAGCTCGTCATTGCTGAGCATGACGTTGGTCCTGTCCGTGTCCACGTGCCTAATGAGAGACTCTAAGTCCTGGAGATAGAGACGTATCGGCTCTGCTGCGTCCCTCGAGTCATCCTCAAAGTCGATGGACTCTCCATCATCATCACGTCTTCCGAAGACGTGGAAGTGGGTGCCCCTAACCCGTCGGGAGTGACGTCCTAGCAGACGTCCTATCAGGTCCTGCATGACTACCTCCATGCCTCTCTCCCTGTCGTCGTGCATAAGCTTGAAGACGATGGCCTCCGTAGTAGGCTCTGTCTGGCGTCCGGGCTGGTTCACCTTGAAGCCCCAGAGGTCCTTCCTCTCGAACTTGGTGAGTGGATGCACCATGATGGTGGGAAGAGGGAGATTGAGCAAAGTGGTAAGCTCAACGATACGAGGACCAAAGCGGGTAACCTGGAACTCCTCAACAGTGCTGATGGTAATAGGCATCTATTTATAAGATAGAAAAGTTAGGACAACACAATTTAAGATAAAACAAGACAAACATTTCATACATATCCTTGGAACACAAAATCACACAAGTCATGCATACATGAATCCATTACATCAATCAGGTCCAAACTTATTTAAGGTATCATTTTGGAAAATAAGGTGATAGGTGGTGGTCCAACTAACGAAGTGCGTTTACAATCCTATCTCACTGGATCTATTGGCTAACACAATGTTCCTAGAGGCAATCAGTCTATCTTGCTCACATGATTCCATCACTAAGTCTATAATATCTCCCCTTAAGGTTTGGTTGGTGGCTTCCAACTCTTGGGTATGTTCCTTCTCTTTCTCTAAGTCTTTTTGGAGGTTGAGCATTCTGCACTTGACTCTAGCACTAAGTTCTTTGATAGTCCTCCAAGCTGCTTCCCTTGCTGACTCAAAGAATGTGGTGTGCACCACAGTGTTGGTGTACATGTAGAATCCTCTTTCTTTGTGGTTGTCTTCCTTGCTTTTGTACAAGTGAAGTTGCACCCACCAGTACTCAACTCCTTCATCCATCACTGGAAAGCCTTTGTACACAGCTGCACCATGTATTTCCATTGCCACCATGAGGTCCTTGAGAATTTTGGGAAACTCAGTCTCACACCCCAAGGTCATGGTCATGAGTGGTCCTTTCTTCACGGCTTCGTTGATGGAGTTCATCTACAAATAGAGATGAGAATGAGAAGATTAGAAAAGTTTACGAGAAGAATAGACAAGTGTAGAAGTAGTTGAATTTTTTTTCCTTAGTGGTTTCCAATCCTAGGGTCATAATCCTACAGGCAACACAGTGCTCTGATACCATCTGTAAGATCCCTCCTTTGTAAAGGAAAAGGATCCCTGTGATTGCAATGCTAGTCCCTGGATCATTGCTAGCATCCACAGTTTAAGATGAAGTACACAAATACAAAGGTCATTTATTACATTCATTCCAGAGATAAAACATAGTCTTTTACAACTCAGGGCCACAGGCCTAATACAAGAGTTTTTGGAATAAGTAAATAAACATAAGTCTTCATCTTCATGTGCCACAGGCAAGCATGTTGAGTGTAGACTCATGACTCCTAATCATCATCGGAGTAACCTGCAACATCACAAGTTACAGCCACAGTGGGTCAATACTTTGGAATAGTATTGGCAAGTGATACCTTACTAAATTTTAAGTGGACTATATTACTATATGCATTTGGCTAAGTGTAGCTTGGCTTGCTTTGCTCAAAATAGATTTTTCCTATTAGTTGAAATCACTAAGTTTTTCTTTGTCAAAAACTTTCCCAAGAAACCACCAATAGACATTGGGGTCCTTCACCCTTGTTCACCCACCAATTTTTACTTAGAAGTTGGAGTGATGAGATTCTTGTAGCTTCCATGTCTTGATGCTCAAGTTGTCCATTGCCATGGACTTGGCTAAGTACTTAGATTTTCCATCTGCAGAGGTTGTGCACTTTCCCCACCAGACTTGGTTTCCCAAGATAGGACCTTTCAGAAGCCTTCCCTTAGCCAAATGGACGCGTTCCAACCTATCATCCCACTACCACCAACTGTCCAAATGACTAAGTTCTAGCAACCTATATGATCAAGGCAAAGCCCATATTGCCAAGTGGCTGCACTATAAGCTTCTCAACACTTGGCCTCCAAATCCCTTTGTGCCTGGGTGGCATACCACAAGTGTGATACACAAGGTAAACCATATCCATGGGCCTTGTGTAACCACTCAACCAAAAACCACCATTCAAGTCCCATTCCACCCAGGAGGTTCATTGACTTAGTTGTTTTATTAAGAAAAACATAAGTCTCAAGACTTAGAAACATTTTCATCATAGCATGTATATACTTTACCAACCCTTGTTTGCTACTAGCTAGGCTAAGCATGGCATAGTAACTTAACTTAGGAAAATTCCCTCGCAATTCTACAATTCTACAACTACTTAGGATTTCCCAACATAGCATTTGGCAAAAATAGTAACATGCAAGACTTAGCAAAATATTTCTAATGCTTGTACAAAATATAGGGATGGAAATATCATGAAGTACCACTTGCCTTGGTAATGGGGAGAGTAGCACTCTTTACAATCACAGTCACTAGCAAAATCTACACAAAAATTTGTAGCACAAAATTACACACAATTCATATACAAACAAAAATATGAATGCATGCATGCAAGAAAATGCTAAGTGATGATTTTTGAAAACTCCACCAAGCAAGTGCATGATACAGAAACATAACCAAGTCAAAAACTTGCTAACTAAACTTATTTAGCACGAAAACCATTTGCTAAACAAAATCTATACTCAAAATGGTCCTAAACAAGTTTCTGCCTAAAAAGTCATTTTGACAGAAACTTTTTGTTAAACACATTGCAGATTCAGAAAGGGCTTGTCTCACTGATTCCAACGGTATAAAATTTGCAAAAATCTAACGTGGGAATCAAAAGTTACAGCCATTTGAAATTTGGATCTAAATCTGATTTGAATTCTGTTTTTGAATCTAACCCTAGCCACGTGTCATGTTTCTATTGGCGCGTACCGGTTCAGCCGGATCGAGCTCTGCGGGCCGTAGGATCTAAGTAAGATCTGGCAGCTTAGATGCGCGCTTACCTCTTCGCTCACTTCTAATCTCAGCCGCAGGATCTGCATCTAACGCTCCTAATCGTTCTGACCAAACACGAGCGGCGCTAGCGGCGGCGACTGGCGGCGGCGCGTCTGACAGCGGCGGTGCTGGCGCTCTAGGTCGCGCGGGAGTGGGGGAAGTATCTTACCAGATCCACGGTGGCGTGCTGAAGCTCGACGTGGCGTTGGTTTGCGAAGGGCCACGCTGGCACGATCTCAAGGGCTCGTCGGAGTTGCGGGCGGCGTCTGTCGCTTGCAGTCGTGGTTGTTGCCGATGTTTGGCGTCGCCCTAGCACGAACCAGAGGCATCAGGAGTTGCGCAAGACGCAGGCGAACAAACTCGCGTGAAGGAGGGGGCAAGGGGCGCTCGGGTTTTACCTTAATTGGTCGCCGGAGTCTATCGGCGGCGCAGGTGGTTTCGGTCGTGGACGGAGACGACGACCTGGGTCACGAGCAGGCAAAAGAAAGGCGTCAGTGTATGCGCAAGATCAAGCTGGGCATCATCGTTTGAACCAGAGAGAGGGGGGCGGTCGAGGCTCAGCGGAATCGGTCGCCGGAGTCGTCGGTACTGCGGGGCTTCGAGAGCAAATGCGCGCAGCCTGGTGGCGGAGTGGGCGAGGAGAGTGGGGGGAAATGCTCGCGATGCAGAGGGGATTAAATAGGCCCAGGCGCGACAGGAAACGCCTGCGGCATTAAGTCTAATTATGCCGCGCCATTACCGGCCTTGACAGCAGCGGCGACGTGGTCGCGGGCGCGGTTTGGGAAAGACGAGGGCGACGTGGAGAGGGCCCGCTCGTCAGCGAAACGCGCGAAGAGGAGGTGGGGTCTGGTCGTCAGCGACTGTCTGGGTGTGCTGGCGCGTGCGAGAGAGAGAGAGTAATGGCCCGGGTGGGCTAGCTGGGCCTGTTCAGATGCTGGGCTAGAATCCTGGCGCCGGCCCTTTTCTAATTCTTTCTCCTTTTTCTTTTTCTGTTTCAATTTTCTGAATTGATTTTCAAATGAATTCAAGTTTCATTTGAATTCAAATCTTCTTGAGGTTTTGTAGTGGTGTAATGATCTCAAAAATAGGTCATAACCCAAGTGGTTGCTTTGCAAAGGCTTGGTCAAGCTTGGAGAATAAAATAACAGAGACTTGGCACTTGGTTTGCAAAATTTGAAAAATGGTTTTTGAAACTATTTCCAATTTGTAAATCTTGGTCCAAAACCACACTCAATCCTTTCTATAAGGAATACAAACAAGCTAGGTTTAAAATCATTCAAACTCTCAAATGGGGATGGCCATTTGATTTAAATCTGCTCACATAAAATCATAGCACTATGTGCTTCTGTTTTTCTGAAATGAGTTTGAAATTGATCTCAAATCTATATGCATGCATGAATGATATGCAAACTTTGAAATCATGATTTTAGGGATGTTACATATATATATATTAAAAAGGGGTTTAAATATGGTTCCAAAAGGGTTTTTGTTCTGAAAATTTTGTGCAAGATAAATATGCCATGATGCTATGAATGCAACAATATGAATTTGCATTTGATGAAATTTGGGATGTTACAAATCTAACCCCCTAAATATGAACCTCGCCCTCGAGATTTAGTTTGGCTAGCAAATAGGTGAGGGTGGTCTTTCCGAATATCATCTTCTCTTTCCCAAGTTGCCTCTTCTTCGGTATGATGATTCCACTGTACTTTGCAGAATTTGATAGTCTTCGTACGAGTAACCCTTTCAGCAGTCTCAAGAATTTTGATAGGTTTCTCTTCATAAGTAAGGTCACTCTCCAACTGAACCTCTTCCAAAGGTATAATGTCCTTCAATGAAGTCTCTTCCATCTCCGTATGACACTTCTTCAACTGACTCACATCAAACACATTGTGAAAAGCAGAAAGTGATTCTGGCTATTCTATCTCATAAGCCACTTCTCCTTTGCAGCTCAAAATCTTGAATGGTCCAACATACCTTGCTGCCAATTTTCCTTTGACTCCAAATCTATTCACACCACGAAGTGGTGAGACTCTAAGATAAGCTCTATCACCTACTTCATAGGTGACTTCTCTACGCTTTGGATCTGCGTAGCTATTTTGTCGGGACTGGGCTATCTTCAATCTGTCCTTTACCAAGTTGACTTTCTCTTCAGCTTCCTTGATTAGTTCTGGTCCGAACAAATTTATTTCTCCTACACCACTCCATAGAAATGGCGTAGTACACTTCCTTCCATAAAGAAATTCAAACGGTGCCATCTCAATGCTGGCTTGATAGCTGTTATTGTAAGTGAATTCTGCGTAAGGCAGACTTTCATCCCAACTAGCACCATAGTCTAGGGCACATGCCCTCAGCATATCCTCTAAAATCTGATTGGTCCTTTCTGTCTGTCCATTAGTCTGGGGTGAAAAGCTGTGCTCAATTCCAATTTTGTTCCCAATGATTCATGCAGTTGTCGCCAAAAGTGCAAAGTGAACCGAGTTCCTCTATCAGACACAATACTCTTAGCACTCCATGCAGACATACAATCCTGTTTATATAGATCTTAGCTAACTTAGCACTTGTATAGGTAGTCTTCAAAGGTATGAAATGAGCCACTTTAGTTAGGCGATCTACAACAACCCAAATGGAATCATATCCAGATCTGGTCCTTGGCAATCCGGTGATAATGTCCATACCAATCTTATCCCACTTCGAATCAGGAATAGGTAGTGGTCGTAATAACCTTGCCGGTTTCTGATGTTCCTCCTTCACTCGACTACACACATCACACAAGGAAATATGTTCCGCAATATCCTTCTTGATATTGTTCCACCAAAACCTTTCCTTCACATCCATGTACATTTTTGTGTTACCTGGATGAATAGAATATGGCGAATTGTGTGATTCTTGCAGAATCATTCTCCGAAGTTCCGGTTCTTGCGGAATGCAGATACGCTTTCCATACCACAAAGTACCTTGCTTGTCTTCGTGGAATCCTATAGCCTTCCCTTTGCTAATTTTTCCTTTAATTTCCTCTATTTCCTTGTCCAACTTTTGGGCTTCTTTGATCTTGTCCGACAATGTTGGTTGAACATCCAATGACATGAGGTATCCTTTGGGTACTATCTCCAATCTGAGACCTTTGAATTGGGCACACAGATCATCTGGCAATTCCCCCTTAGTAAGGCCATTCACATAAACCCTACGGCTTAAGGCATCTGCTACAACATTTGCTTTACCGGGATGGTATTGTAAATTCAAGTCATAGTCCTTGATGAGCTCTAGCCACGTTCTTTGTCTCATATTGAGTTCCTTCTAGGTGAAGATATATTTCAAACTCTTGTGATATGTGAACACTTCACAACGTTTTCCCAAAAGATAATGTCTCCATGTTTTGAGTGCATGGACAATAGAGGCTAACTCTAAATCATGAGTAGGATAATTCACTTCATATGTTTTGAGTTGTCTCGAGGCATATATAATCCACAACTTTCCCTTCTTGCATCAAAACACCACCCAATCCTTGGTGAGATGCATCACAATAGACCTGTAAATCCTTCTCCAAATCTGGCAGACATAAGACTGGTACTGATACTAGTCTCTTCTTCAATTCTTAGAAACTGATTTCACATCCTTCAGTCCAATCAAACTTCTTTTCTTTCTTAAGTAAATCCGTCATTGGTTTAGCTACCTTTGAGAAATTCTCAATGAACCTTCTATAGTATCCTGCCAAGCATAGGAAACTACAAACTTATTTAACCGACTTGGGAGATTCCCACTCAGTTAAAGCTGACACCTTTGCAGGATCGACAGCTATACCATCTCCCGACACAATGTGTCCAAGAAATCCAACTTCATTCAACCAAAACTCACACTTACGGAACTTGGCATAAAGTTTGTTCTCCCTAAGCTTCTCAAGTATCAAACACAAATGTTCTTCATGCTCTTCTCTGCTCTTGGAATAGATCAAAATGTCATCTATGAATACGACAAGAAACTTGTCAAAAAATTCCATGAACACCTTATTCATCATGTTCATGAAATAAGCTGGTGCATTTGTCAATCCAAATGGCATCACGGTATACTCATACAAACCATACCTAGTGGTAAAGGAAGTCCTAGGTATGTCTTGCTCTCTAATCTTTAGCTGAAAGTAGCCTGATCGGAGATCAATCTTTGAGAACACACGGGCTCCTTCTAGATGATCAAATAGATCAATGATTCTAGGCAAAGGATACTTGTTCTTTATAGTCACCTCATTGAGTGAACGGTAATCTATGCATAACCTTTGACTTCTACCCCTTTTCTCAACAAACAGAACTGGTGCACCCCAAGACGAAGAACTTGGTTGAATAAATCCTTTCTGCAACTGTTCTCCAAGCTGTTTCCTGAGTTCTTTCAACTCATCAACTAACATCTTGTAGGGTATCTTTGCTATTGGTCCAGATCGTGACAATAAGTCAATCAAAAAATCCACATATCTATCTTGTGGCATTCCTGGTAATTCCTCCGAAAACACATCCGAATATTCCTTCACAACTGGTACACTGTCTATGCTAACCCCCTTAAGATAATTTAGTTTACTCCCTTTAGATTCAAAGTCAGACTTGAACCTAATCCGTTTCTTATCCGGGGTTGTGAGCGTAACAGTGCGACTGGCACAATCTATTAATTCTTCATACTTAGTCATCCAATCCATGCCCAAAATTACATCCAATCCTTGGGAATCTATGATTATCAGACTAACTGGAAACTTATACTTTCCAAATTCTATCACTAGATCATGAAATTCAAAATTCACTATCATCTCTCCACCGGGAGAGCTTACTTTAATAGGACACCCAATAGTTTCAGTTGGAAGTCCATTTTTATCAACAAATGCTCTTGATATGAATGAATGCAATGCGCCGCTATAAAAAAGAACAAGTGCTGGAAAATAATTAAGCTTGAACTTACCAGCCACAACATCAGATTCTCACTTGTCCCTTCTAGAAAGGGTTGGGCTTGTTGGCTCCATCAACTTTCTTTTATGGGCATTCATTTGCATAGTGCCTAGTTTTCTTGCACTTGAAGCACTCCACCTGACTGATGTCTCTTTTTGCAGGCTGACTTCCATTGCCATTCCCACTATGGTGGCTCTTGTGTCCACTCTTGTGGTTCTTATATCTATCATTGTCATGGTTGTGGTGGTGCTTGTTGTCATGGTGACAGTTACTGTTGTGGTGGCTATTATACTTCCCATGCTTGTGGGAACCAGATCCTCCACTATCATCACCATGGGAACGTTTGTGAGACGATCCCGAGTTGTGCTTGTCAAAGTGATGCTTCCTCTTCCTGTTCTCAACCTGCTTCATCTTGCTTTCCAAGATGGTGGCCTTGTCACACAGTGATTGATATGTTGGAACATTTGCAATAGATAGCTGAAGGTTCATCTCATCATTTAGTCGCTCGAGGAATTTTTCCTTCCTCTTGGCATCAGTATCAACCTCATTCGGCGCATAGTGTCCCAGATTGTTGAACTCCTCAATGTATTCAGCCACATTGCGGTGACGCTGTTTCAGATTGTGGAGCTCCTTCTTCTTCAAGTTCATCACCCCTGATGAGATACGGGCGGTGCAGAAACCATCTTCAAATATGGCCCAAGTCACATCTTCAAGGGGGGTGGTGATCTAGAAGTTATCCCACCATATTGCTGCTGGTCCTTCCAGCAGATGTGTTGCGAATCTGACCTTTTCCTCATCGATGCAGCCAAAAGTGACCAAGTCCTTGTTCACAGAGCGTAAGCAGTCATTGGCTACCATTGGATAAGTGGTTCCCGAGAACTTGGCTGGCCTCAACCTCAAAAATCTTATAAGTGTGTCAAAGGCTGGTGGTTGTTTCGATTGTTGTTGTTATTATTATTATTGTTGTTGTTGTTGTTGTTGTTGTTGTTATTCTGGTTTTGATTTTGTTTGGCCATGAACTGGGTCATCATCTGCATCAGTTGAGTTTTAGCTGTCATTAGCTGCTGCATCTCAGGATTGTTGTTATTGTTGTTTTGGTTGGGATTGGCACGACGGGGAGGCATCTGTGGTTTCAATAAGCATTAGTAATGAGATATAACCCATAGATGCAATCATGCACAATACATCACATAGCAACAATCACACAAGCACACAAGCATAAGATAAACTTAGAGCTTCAACAACGTAAACAACAACTTTTGGAAAAGTAAAAACACTAGCAAGCCATCCACACGTTGGAGGATCATTGCGACTCGATAAATCAAAGGATGATAAATAACAAGATAGCTGAGTAGTCAACACTACTCCTCCATGTCGACCTCCTCGTCCACTAGAGTAAGTCCAGATGTCTCCATGGCTGTCTTGTACTCCTCCACATTGGTGGTCAAGGCCTCAATCTTCGCACGAAGGAATCTCTTCTACGAGCGCAGCCTCTCTATCACTCCCTGCTGGGTCTCTAGTTCAAAGTCCTTGTCCTCTATCTCGGCCTTCATGGCCTTGATCTTCTTGTTTCTGTCCTGAAATCTCTTCTCTTGATTCTTGAACTTCTTGTCCTGGCTCTCAAATCTGGACTCCATCTCCTTGACGATCTTGTCCTGCTCCGTGAACAGCTTGTCCTTCTCCCTCAACTGAACCTGAAGCTCGTCATTGCTAAGCATGACGTTAGTCCTATCTGTGTCGAGGTGTCTAACGATACCCTCTAGGTCCTGGAGGTAGAGATGTACAGGCTCAATTGTCTCTCTAGTAGCATCATCATACACTACAGCCTCACCCTGCTTGTCATGTGTCCCGAACGGGTGAAAGTAGAGGCCCTAGAGCTCGGTGGAGTGTCGTCGACAAAGGCGTCCAAGTATCTCCTGCATGACTAAATCTAGTCCCTTCTCCTTGTCATCATGCATCAGCTTGAAGGTAATCTCCTCCATGGGTGGCTCTGTCTAGCGTCCAGGCTGCGAGACTCTAAAGCCCCAAAGATCATTCCTTTCGAACTTGGTGAGCTGAAGTGCCTTAATACTAGGGAGTGGGAGATTGAGCACACTAGTGAGCTCCACAAGACGAGAACCGAAACGAGTTCCCTTGAACTCCTCAGCAGTGTTGATAACAAGGCTAGGCATCTATTGCATAAGATAGAGAAAAATTAGAAACAATACAAGCAGAGAGAAAAACACAAGATAGTGAAACAAATCCAAAAACATACATTCAACAATGAAGACATACAAGCCATGGCATACAAAACCTACCACAAGCACTAAGGTTCAAACATAACTTAGACAAATTTTTGCGAGAAAACGACAAGTGTGGTGGTCCAACTATTGGAATACGTCCCAATTCACACTCATATGCTAAGTCTATGATATCCTCCCTTAGACGTTTTATGGCGGTCTCTAAGTCTTGGGTATACTTCTTCTCCTCACTAAGGTCATTTTGAGTGTTGAGCATTCTACACTTCTGAGGTGGTGACCATGCAGAATCCTGACTCTTTGTGGTTGTCTCCCTTGTTTTTGTACAAGTGGAGTTGCACCCACCAATATTCTTCTCCCTCATCCATCACTAGAAATCCCTTATACACGGTCTCACCATGTATCCCCAAGCTAACCATGAGGTTTTTGAGTGCTTTGGGAAACTCTGTCTCACATTATAAGGTCATAGTCATGAGTGGTCCCTTCTTGACGGCTTCGTTGATCGTGGCCATCTATAAATAGAGATGAGAAAGAAGATTAGAAGAGGTTTACGAGAAGAAAAAGACAAGTGTGGAATTTGCAAAGAGTTGCATTTTTCCCCTAGTGGTTTCCTTAGTCTAATCCAACTTAGGGTCATAATCCTACAGGCAACATAGTGCTCTCGTACCATCTATAAGACCCCACCTTTTAAAGGTAAAGGCCCCTGTGATTGCAATGCTAGTCCTTGGATCAAATGCTAGCATCCACAATTTAAGATGAAGTACATAGATACAAAGGTCGTTATTACATCGTCATTCCAGAGATAACATAGTCTTTACAACTCAATAGCCAAAGGCTAGTACAAGAGTTCATAACATAAAGTAGATAACTATAAGTCTTCATCTTCATGTGCCACAGGCAAGCATGTTGAGTGTAGACTCACAACCCTAATCTACATCAGAGTAACCTGCAACATCATAAGTTACAGCCATAGTGGGTCAATACATTTGCAATTGTATTGGCAAGTGATACCATAGTAGAATAGTAGTATCTAACATCTATATGAATTTGGCTAAGTGTAGCTTAGGCTTGCTTTGCTCAAAATAGTTTTTACTTATCAGTTGAAAAACACTAAGTTTTGTTTATCAAAAAGACCCAAGGAACCATCAATAGACATTGGTGAACCTTTACCCTTGTTCAACCACAAGTTTTAACTTAGAAATTGGGATGAGGAGATCGTTGATAGCTTCAATGTCTTTGATGCTCAAATTGACCGTTGCGGGGGACATGGCTAAGTACTTAGGTTTTACCCTCTTGAGATGTGGTGCATTTTCCCACATGACTCGACATGCATTGAGACGAGACCTTTTATAAGCATTCACTTAGACCACCATGGACACGTTCCAACCTATCACCCTACCACCAGCTGTCCATCTAGCTAAGTTCTTGCAACCTATGTGGTCAAGGCAGAGCCCATATGCCATGTGGTTGCACTAGAAGCTTCTCAACACTAAACATCTCAAATCCCTTTGTTCCTATGTGGCTTTGCACAAGTGTGATACACAAGGTAAACCATATACATGGGCCTTGTGTAACCACTCAGCATAAAACCATCATAATATTCCACCCAGGTGATTTATTCACTTAGTTGTTTTATTAATCAAAATACAAGTCATAAACTTAGCAAAGTTTCATAGCATGAATATTCCACCCTTGTTTTCCACTAACTTGGCTAAGCATGATAACACAACAAGTTTCTTAACTTAGAGAAAATTCTACTAAGACTACAACTACTAGGATTTCCCAAGGCATAGCATATATATATTTAGCAAAAATTCCATGCAAGCCATACTCAAAATATCACTAGTGCATAGTAAAAATAATAGGAAAAAATACATGAAGCACCACTTGCCTTGGTAGTTGGGAGAGTAGCAACAGTCCTCACAATCACAATCACTACTAGCACCAAAATCTACACATAAAATCATAGCACCAAATTCATATTCAAATAATCAAACAAAAATATACATGAATGCATGCAAATGCAATGAAATGATTTTTCTATACTAAATAAGTCAAATCAAACAGTATTGAACACAAAGTAACCTATCTAAAGTCTAAACAAACTCAAATTTGCCTCAAAACAATTTTATAAACATTTTATATAGCCAAAATAAGCATATAATTGTTTCTGCAAATAATCCTATTCTTTCAGAAGCAAAATACAAATTCAAGTCCATTGTAATGTAGGGCTTAATTTTATGAATCTATTGATATATTATTTACAAAATTTGGTCAAACAGAACTAAAGATATGAATTTTACAAGTTTAAATCTCTAATAGATACAAAAACAGATTTTAAAATAAAATCACAAACACGTGGCCGTGTATGATTGGCCCGTACCGCTTCACGCGGATAAAGCGCGTGGACCGTTAGATCTAAGTCAGATCCTGTGGCCCCGATCTGGCGATACTGGTTCGTTAAGTGATTCTATCTACGGCGTCAGATCTAGATCCTACGGCTCTGACGCATGCGACCAAGGATGGACGGAGCAAATGGGCACTAGCGGTGGTGGCGCTACTACCGGCGACGCTCCGGCGAATCTAGAGGGGGATAGGGGTAGTGTGGTGGCTTACCAACGTTGCGTGGTTGCAAGGACGCTCAACGTGGCCTTGGGTTGGACAGGGGCGAGCTGCTGCGGCCATGGTAGCTCGTCGGAGTTGCGGACAGCGTCGGGCTCTTGCAAACGACGACAGAGGCGACGACCTAGGTCACCATAGCGCAAACCAAATGAATAAGTACTTGCACAAGGTCAAGGCGCACAAGATAGATTGAATCAGAGGCCAAGGGGCGTGCGAACCTGGACGGAATTACTTGCCAGAGTTGAGAATGGCGTCGGGTGCTCACAGGCGTCGTTGTTGTCGGTGCTACGGGGCACGAGAATACAAGCAAAAGGTGGCATTAGACATGCGTGAGGATGGTGAATGCGAGAGCATCAACCAGAGAGAGGGGGGGCTAGGGTTTGCCGTATTTGCTCGCCGGAGTTGCTCAGGGAAGCGGCGGTGCGAGCTTGCGTGTGGGCATCCTAGCGACACTTAGAGGGTGGCGAGTGAGGGGAAAGGAGCAGAAGGAGGAGGGGGTTAAGTAGAGGGGGGCGGGCGCGGGATTACTGCGGCATTGAATCGAATTGATTTGAAATCAAACGGAGAGGTAACGGGCGGCGTTGGCGAGTCTGCAGGCGTTGATTGAGGATGATGGAGACGGCGTGGCGGTGGGACTAGGATGTCAAGTAACACACCTCTGTAGAGTGTAAGAACTTTAACTTGTTACTCCCTGTTCTGGGAAGGAGCTATGGTCGCGGCAGGAAAGGAACTCCATGAAAGTTCTGGTAAACTTGTGAAGGCTAACGGACATAGCTTTTCAGAATAAAAGCAACCTTTGAAGAAATGTTTATGAAAACCTGCATTGCCTACAACCTATGGTTTGTGGCTGTAGATATAGTGCATCAAACACTCCTTTTTAGTGGACTTGCTGAGTACGCTCGTACTCAACATATCTTATTAACCCTTGCTAGATTCTGAAGTCAATACAGACGACGTCTACATCAACTTATGCTCCTAGAATCATCATCAAAAGCTAAATCTCTTCAATGAAGTCAAGAAAGTCAACATATACATCAACTCAAGTGAAGATGAACTTGCTGATTACATAGGAATATTTTTGTGGGAATGGCCACGGCAGATGCTGCAATCGGCAGCGAGTAGTAGAACGAAGGGAAAGGGCGGCAAGCCATCTGCGGTGCGAGATGAGGGCGGAGACACAAGGTTTTATCCAGGTTCGGCCCCTAGACGGTAAAGACCTACTCCTGCTAGATTGTATTATGGAGAGAGTGCAAGGGCGAGCTCGACGACTAGGCGGCGAGTCGCTAGGGTGTATGATGGGACGTCATCTATGCATACCCTAGGGAGGTTTATATAGGCTCACCTCGCTAGGGTTTACAGATCTACAACCAAATTAGTTAAGGATTCGGAGGGTTCTTGACCTAATCCGATTGGGCCTAGCTACGCTTCTGGGCCTCCAGCTTCCAGTCGCCTGAGTCCTCACCAAGTCTCGATCCAGTCGCCGTCCTGCAGGCCCACTCGCTGGCATCTTAGGCCAATAGGAAACGTCCTGCTGGGTATACCCCGGTAGGAATATCCCCATCAGTAGTCCCCGAGGCCGTCGTTGATTCGTCGCAGGTGTTCATTGGCAGTCGGAGTATGCGGGTCCAATTTGGACGCCCAGTCGAATCAGCGGTGGACTCCTGAACAAGGAAAGAACTAGTCATTTTAGTCACAATAACGACGACCAATCAGATCGCAGCTTGGCGAACAGGTCGGCGAATAGTTAAGTCACTATTATAGTGATCGGGTCGGCGAATCGTCAAGTCGCTAAAGACAGCGAGTTGAGTGGATGAAGTTGGACCGTCAGCGCTGGTCAAACTAGCCGTTGGGTAAACCAACGGTAATATCAGCGTAATTACCGCGTGGTAACGGCTCTCCGAAAATGGCAGGTAACAACCGCTATATAAGGAGAGTGACAAGCGAGGGGGAAACACTTCCCTCACTTCCTCCGATCTCGTGCATTCTCAATTATCCATTCTGCGCAGCGACTAGAGCGACCCAGAGCGATTCACAGCCCCAGATCCCTCAATCGATGGCCCCTCCAGCGGAACCATGGGGAAGATCCAAGTGTACGAAGGCGTTGCTGAAGTCGTTCGAGGAGGTGGGGATCCTCCGCGCCAGGAAATGGCGCATTCCCGCGGTCGGAGAGGTGATCCCAAACCCGCGTGAGGGGGAATTCGTCTTCTTCACTAGCCATTTGGAGCGGGGGCTCGGATTCCCCACCCCCTCTTCTTCCGCCGCTTCTGCGCCTACTACGACATCCAACCATCGGACCTAGGGTCGCACAACATCGAGCAGCTCGCCATCTTCGTGGTGTTCTATGAGTACTCCCTGGGTTGTCGGCCGTACTCCCCCTTATGGCAAGATCTGTTCCATGGGAGGATCAGCCGCGAAGAGGCAAGCGGCCCGATTTTAGCCATGGGCGGCCTGACCTTTCAGCTGAAGTCAAAGGCGTCTTTCTTTGATCTGATGCTGCCCGCCAAAGCAGCAAATGAATGGAAGAAGAGCTAGTTCTACGTGACCAAGTCGTCGCCAGGAGACGGGGTGGCTCTCCCGACGTACTCCGCCGACCGGACCGAGCCGCGTCGGCTCCAAGTTACCAAGCTTCCGCTAGATCAGCGAATGGTCATCGATGAGATGTTGCAGACCATCCGCAACCTGAAGAGGAAGGGCCTCCAAACCATCAACCTCTTCAACTGCTGGCTCGGACGACGTCTCGTACCTCTGGCCAGCCACGCCCATTATATGTACGACTACACAGGCAAGGACGACCCGACGAAGTCCTGCCATGCCGAGTGGAGAATCAACGACTACACCTTGGCCCTGAAGAAGATCACCCTGGCGGTGTATCTCGACGCAAAGGAAGGGGTCGCACCTTACACCGCGAAGCACCAAGCCCCAACGGTGAGTTCCTTTATTTCCCATGCACTCGTAGTCACAGTTTTGTATTCGCGGTCGTGCTAATTTGCTTGGCTGTTGCAGCTATTCCAAGTGGTGGAAGGTTGGCTTCCACCCGCAGATGATGAGAACTCAAACTTGTTCGCCGAAGACGTGAGTGAGTCTTCGCCCAATAAGGGTGATGCCAAAAGTGACGATGGCAGTGACGATGATGGCGACAAAGCCGGGGAGGTCGCCGCACCAACGGTTCGCAAGACCCGTGGGCAACATCAACACGAGCTCGAGGCTAGCAAGAGCCTCGAGACCCATGACGACGATGACGACGATCTTCCCAATCAAACTTCGCAGCGTGAAGCCACACCATCAAAGAAGAAGAAGCCGCCGCCACCAAAGAAGAAGACGAAGCCGGCTAAGCCGGTGTCTCTGCCTCGGTCCGCGAGTAGCTCCGATGCTACCAGCAAAGCCGAAGAAGCAGCGGTGCATGCGACCGTGGCGACTGGTGCGACCGTCGCGGAAGACAAGGTGCCGTTGTCATCACTACCGCTGCTGTTCGTCCCAGTTACCGGGCAGGTGGCCGCTCCATCCATAGGGGCCTCACCGTCGAGAGGAGCTCCCGCGGCGATCGCTACTGAACCTCCTGCCGCGGCCTCGTCCTCGAAGAAGCCGTCGGTGTCGTGGGCGCAGAGCGTGTTCGAGGAGGTCCTTAGTCGGAAACTAGGGCCAGAGCTGGAGAAGCCGACCAGTATTCGTACTGGTCTACGATTTATCCTAGTCGCCAAGTGAGTGTTTCTCAATCCTTTTGTTTGTCTGCTTGATGCATGTTTGACTGGCGAGTCTACTGACGGAGTTGTTGCACAGTACTGGAGTGAAGAAGATAGGTCACCCTTCGGTGGCCAAGGTTCCCTCGTGTGCCACAGAGGCACCCGCTGACCCCTCGAAGAAGAGAAAAGGCGACGAGGTTGATGCGCCTGCTGAAGGAGCCAAGAGAGCAAAAGGCGACGAGGTCGTCACAATCTCAGACGAACCAGCCGTTGCCCCGAGCGAAACTCCGATTGCCATGGCCGTGGCTCCGAGGGCCATGGAGGACGCGGAGTCACAGCGGGCAGGCCCCACAGCCTCGGTTGAGGAGACCGGCACGCCTTCGGGTGGTGCAGGAGCCGCGGTGGCGACGTTCCCTTGCTTTGTAGCGAGGGCTGCCACGGCGAGTGCCTCGGTGTCATCAAGCCAATTGCCTGGGGCCGCCGGTACGAAAATCGAACAGTATCGCGGGCATACTCCACTCCTGCTCTCGTCGGTGGACGCGATGGAACTTCACGGCATGCTAGGTGCCGCCATCCAGTCCCCGAAGATCGGGCCACTGAATTTCAGTGGTTGGATTCTTTTTGTTTTTCACCATCTAGTCCCCGAGTGGCTAGTCGCTGAATTTTAGCGGCTAGGCACTTAGGAATTTTTGTCGTCCAGTCCCCAAGTAGCTAGTCGCTGAATTTCAGCGTCTAGGCACTTAGGAATTTTTGTCATCCAGTCCCCAAGTGGCTAGTCCCTGATTTTCAGCGGATAGGCACTTAGTAATTTCGTCATCCAGTCTCAGAGTGGCTAGTCGCTGAATTTCAGCGGCTAGGCACTTAGGAATTTTGTCATCCAGTCCTCGAGTGGCTAGTCTCTGAATTTCAGCGGCTAGGCACTTAGGAATTTTTGTCGTCCAGTCCCCGAGTGGCTAGTCGCTGAATTTCAGCGGCTAGGCACTTAGGAATTTTGTCATCCAGTCCCCGAGTGGCTAGTCGCTGAATTTCAGCGGATAGGCACTTAGGAATTTTTGTTGCTGACGCTTTCGTTGTTGCACAGGGCCTGCATCACGAGTCGCCAGAGCGGCTTGCTTCCAAGCATCGCATGGAGAAGGAGCTCCTCGCTGTTCAGGATACGAACGAGCATCTTCGAGCAAATGCGGGTGAGTTTTCATCATGCTTGGCGCTGATCATAAACTTGTTATGTTTGTAATCGTTTTGTTGTTGAAACAGAGGATAGTGCGGCCGCGGTGAAGGAGGCTCGCTAGGGCCTCGTTCCGGGCGAGTGAGTTGACGGCTGCCTAGTCGTCCTTGAGTGACGTGGAGAAGCGAATCGCTGAACTGGAGCATGAGCTCAAGAAGGCAAAGGCGAAGGCGAGCTCGGTGGATGGACGGGCCAAGGCGGCCGTTGCTTCTGCTGCCTAGGAGCGGAAGGTGTCAGACGCACTCGTCACCGGGCTGCAGAATGACCTCTCTGCTCTTCAAAGTTTCATCACGGATCTCTGTCGCCCACTGATTGGTGTGTTTTCCTTCTTCGCCTCCCTAAGCGCGCGGACCGCATTGTTTTGCTGGTACTTCCCTTACTATTTGCTTGTGTGTTGCAGGCCTGATTACTGATAATGCCGAAGAAGCGCAGTCGTATGACGCTCGTCAATGTGTCACCACTCTGGTTGATTCTGTCACACTGTCAGCGACCTTCCTCTGGGCCTATCTTCAGGAGATCTCGCCCACAGAGGTGATCTCGAGCGACCTCGTCGAAGTTTGGCGCTATCTGGAGAAGGCTCCAACGTTTGTGGAGTTCATGACGCGGTCGGCCTTCCGTCGTGGAGCGGCGACTATGCTGAGCCTTGGGCTCGCGCATTTTCCCGACGTCTTCGACCTTGACGACATCATGAGCGGGTACCCTTTGTCGATGGGCTCAGTCGAGATTGTCGAGGTGCTAAAGCTGACAGAGCGAGCAGCGGTGTATGCCGACCGGGTGTGGGCGATGCGCGACCTCATTCCTTACCAGGAAACGTTCGTCGCCCCGAACGACCCCGAGCCGGCGCACCAAGACTTCAAGGTGGACCAGCCGTTCCGTGCGGCCATGGCAGGTGAGCTCACGACGTACCCATCGAATCTGTGGGTTCCCTTTATCCGTTGTCGCAAGGATGGTGGCGCCTCCTCGTCGAAGCCTGCAGAATAGAGTACTTTGCCGATCGACGTTAGTTTAGGACAAATGTGTAATTATCCTTGTAAGTGAACAAATTTTGCTGCTATGAAGAAATACAAGGGTTCTTTTGTTATTGTTTTTCTGGTTTGGTTGTTGGTTGCGCGAGTCCTCGAGCGCGTCCGCCCTTTTTATGGGGTTAGCCTCATTTTTATGTGTTGTTTGGATTGTTAGTGAGTTAAGGTCGACTCGCCATGGCTCAGAAAGCCAGTCGCATGGCGACTCCAAGGGGCACTCTATACTTGGCCGTTTTCCCGGGCGCGAACAGGGTCGGGTCGCCGAGTCCCCGAGCATGGTACTTGGCTGTTCTAGTCGCGTGCCCGAGGTAGGTGAGGACGAGGCGTGTTGTGTTAGGCGCGTCACTCCACCTGATCCATAGGACCAGCCGCGTGGCAAGTCCAGGGCGCGCTCTCGTACTTGGCGTTTTTCCCTAGCTGCTCCTCTTTGGGCTGGCGTCAGTCCCCGAGCATGGTACTTTGCCGTTCGAGTCGCTGCGCCGAAGATGTGGAGGACTGGGTCGCTGTGGGAAGCGAATGTAGTTGTCTTGGCTCGGGAAGCCAGTCGAGCAAGGCGACTCCAATGGGGCTCCGGGTTGGCTTTTTTCATGGACGGTACGAGGTCTGAAGTTTTCTAGTGCCCTCATACTGCACTACTTGGTCGTGCCGGTTGCATCACCAAAGGTTGACTTCTGCGAGTAGAATAGCGCTGTTATTACGAGGGCGAGTTGCACAAGGTATGGAGAGTGGACACAATTTGTGTGAATCGATATTCTTTATTTCATAGCGTGTAGGAGGTACATGTCTGGAGTTCTAGGAGTAGAACTTCCATAAGAGGTTTACATTCCATGGACGCTTGACGTCGAGTTTTCCGTCGCCTTGGACGTCGGTGAGGTAGTAGGCGTCGTTGCCCAGAACTCGCCCAATGGAAAATGGTTCCTCCCAAGGGGAGGAGAGCTTGTGCATGCCCGATGGCGAATGGTCCGTCCTGGCGTGCAAGCTCGTTGTCGGCCTCCACGTAGTTGACTACCCACGGCGAATCATGCTCGAGGCCGGTTGGCATGACGACCTCGGCACCGTACACCATGAAGAAGGGAGTGAATCATGTCGACCTGTTGACACAGGTGCGGATGCCCCAGATGACAGAGGGGAGCTCTTCGACCCAGCACCCGGGAGTTCGCTCGGGTGTAACTTGCAGTTGCGGCTTCAGGCCATGGAGGATGTTCTAGTTGGCGCGTTCCGCCTGTCCATTGGACTCCGGGTGGGTGACTGAGGTGAGGTCGAGTCGTATATTGTGTCCCTCGCAGAATTCCGCCATGGCTCCTTTGGCGAAGTTTGTGCCATTGTTCGTGATGATGCTATGCGGGAACCCGTAGCAGTAGATGATCTCGCGTAGGAATTTGGTGGCAGTCTTCCCGTCGCACTTGCGGACTGTCTTGGCCTCCACCCATTTTGTGAACTTGTCGACTGTGACTAGGAGGTGGGTGAAGCCAGAGGGGGCGTTCTTGAGTGGGCCCACCATGTCCATGCCCCACACGGCGAATGGGCGGGTGATGGGGATAGTCTTGAGTGCCGAGCTCGGCACGTGCGTCTGGTTAGCGTACTTCTGGCACCCGACGCAGCATTGGACGATGTCGACCGCGTCGGCGTGTGCGGTGAGCCAGTAAAAGCCATGTCGCATGGCCTTGGAGACTAGGGAGCGGGCGCCAGCGTGGTGGCCGTAGTCGCCAGCGTGGATGTCCTGGAGGATCTTGCGTCCTTCTGCGGGTTGGACGCAGCGTTGAAACACGCCGGTCACGCTCCGCTTGTGGAGCTCGCCATTGATGATGACAAAGGATTTGCAGCGGCATGCTATCATCCGGGCCTCCGTCTCGTCAGCGGGTAGGATGCCTCCCTCCAGGTAAGCGACGTATGACGCGGTCCAGTCGCTTGGCTCGGCGATCAGTGTGACCAGGGCTGCGTCTGGTTGCAGCGGGATTCCGATGTAGATCTCCCTCGGGGGAGAGACGGAAGGCTTGGTGATGGTGTCAAGGAAGACACCGGCGGGTGGTGCGAGTCAAGCCGAGCCGATGCGGGAGAGTGCGTCGGCCTCCTCGTTCTTCCGCCTGTCGATCCACTCAACGGAGTAGCCCGCGAAGTGGTCTCCTAGCTAGTCCACTGCTTGGCGGTATGCTGCCATGGTGGGGGAAACTGCGTCGCAGGTGCTGGCGACTTGCCTGGCGACGAGGTCGGAGTCGCCGTAGCAGCGCAGGTGATTGATGTTCATCTCCTTTGCTGCCCGCATGCCGTGGAGTAGCTCCTCGTACTCGGCCATGTTGTTTGTGCAAGGGGTGAACTCGAGGTACATGACGTAGCGTAGCTTGTCGCCCTTCGGAGATGTGAGCACGATCCCTGCCCCTGCGCCATCTGCATTCTTGGAGCCGTCGAAGTGTAGGCTCCAGTAATGGAGGTATGGCAGTTTCTCTGGCTGCTGGGCCTCCTCCCAGTCGGCGAGGAAATCTACGAGAGCCTGCGACTTGATCGCCTTGCGCGGCTCGTACCCTATGTTGTGGACTTCGATCTCGACGGCCCACTTGGCGACTCGCCCGGTCGCCTCGCGGTTGCGGATGATATCCTGCAACGGTGCCGAGGATACGACCGTTATTGGGTGCTCCTGGAATTAGTGCGGGAGTCGCCGCTGGGCTCTGAAGACCGCATATACCAATTTTTGGTACTGCGGGTAGCGCTGGCGCGAGTCGGTGAGGACTTCGCTGATGTAGTACACAGGTCGCTGTACTGGGCGCTCCTTGCCTTCCTCTGGTCGTTCGACGACCATGACGGCGCTGACGACACGCTCGGAGGCCGCGACGTAAACGAGCATGGGCTCCTTCTCGACGGGGGCGGCGAGTAGTGGTGCCGCGAGTAGCACCTCCTTGAGGGCATGGAACGCATCGCCTACCTCCTTGTCCCACTGGAAAGTGGGGTTCTTGCGCATTAGGCGGTATAGGGGCATCGCCTTCTCGCCTAGCCGGGGGATGAAGAGACTGAGAGCCGCGACTCGCCCGGCCAACTTCTGGACGTCGCGCAGGCACTCGGGTCTGCCGAGCCGGGCAATCTTGTTGATCTTGGCGGGGTTTGCCTCGATCCCGCGCTTGGAGACGACGTACCCCAGCAGCTGACCATTGGGTACACCGAAGGTGCACTTTCCTGGGTTTAGCTTTTTTTGTACCTCCGCAGGTTGGCGAAGGTTTCTGCCAGGTCGGCGAGTAGGTCGCCCTGGCGAGTGGACTTTACCACCACGTCGCCGATGTAGACGTGGATGTTGCGGCCGATTTGGCTCGCAAGGCACTCCTGCATACACCTCTGGTAGGTCATCCCGGCGTTCTTGAGGCCGAAGGTCATGGCGGTGTAGCAGAATGCTCTGAATGGCGTGATGAACACCGTCTTCTCCTCGTCCTCGACTGCCATTTTGATCTGGTTGTACCCAGAGTAGGCATCGAGGAAGCATAGAGACTCCGAACCCGCGGTTGAATCGATGATTTGGTCGATCCGCGGGAGGACGAATTGCTCCTTCGGGCAGGAGCTGTTGAGGTTTGTGTAATCTATACACATTCTCCAGGTCCTGTTTTTCTTCTCGACCAAGACTGGGTTTGCCAGCCACTTGGAGTATTTGATTGGCCGGATGAAGCCTGCAGCGAGTAGACGCTGCACCTCCTCGGCGATTGCTCGGCGGCGCTCTTCATTGAAGGGCCGCAACGACTGCTTGACGGGTCGCGCTTTGGGGTCGGCGTTGAGTTTGTGCTTAGCGAGTTCCCTCGGGACACCAGGCATGTCAGATGGCTTCCATGCGAAGATGTCGCGATTCTCACGTAGGAACTCGATGAACGCGCCTTCCTATGCTGGGCTTATGCCCGCCCCAATCGTCACCGTCTTGCTGGAGTCGCCTAGGACCAACTCGACGGTGTGAGTGTGCGTCCTTGCCTCGAAGGTGGTGGAGCTGCCACCCTCCGAGTTGGGCTTCTTGAGTATGGTGGGGTCGTCATTGTTGACCCCGCTCGTGTACTTGGCAAGCTCCTTTGCGTGGTTGGCTTCTGCCGCGATGACAGCGTCGACGAGCTCGGCGCCTTTGGCCTCGCACTCTTCAGCCATGTCGGGGTCGCCATGGACGGTGATGATGCCGCACGGCCCGGGGAGCTTCATCACGTTGTACACGTAGTGGGGCGCTGCCATGAATTTGGCGAACGCCTGGCGCCCTAGGACGCAGTGGTAGGGGTTGTTGAATGGCACCAGCTCGAAGACGATCCTCTCGGTGCGGAAGTTCGCTGGTGTGCCGAAGGTGACTGGCAGCGTCACCTTGCCGATCGGGTATGCCTTCCGACCGGGGACGGTGCTGTGAAAGTTGGTGTAGGTCGTCTCGATAATCGACTGCGGGAGCCACAGTCGCCTGAATGTGTCCAGGTACAGGATGTTGATGGAGCTGCCGCCATCCATCAACATCTTGGGGAGCCAATAATCTCCCACCTTGGGCTTGACGACCAAGGAAACTCGGCCCAGATATTCGATCCGTGGCAAGTGGTCCTCGCGGCTCCAGGTGATTGGTTGCTCGGAACAGTTAAGGAACTAGGGGATGTCGATCTGGGACACCGTGTTGACGGCGACAGCACGGGCGATGACCTTCTTCTCGTGCTTCGTGTTGAAGCCTGTGAAGGTGTATTGCGAGCCAGCATCGTTGCCGAATTTGCCGCCGTTTGGCGAGTGGTTGTCGGGGTCTTTCCTTGCGCGCCGTGCCTTCTCGATCTCCCTCAGGGAGTGGCATTCGACGTTCATGTGCGTGGTAGGTTTCCCCTCCCTGCTGTGAAACACACAGGGCTAGTTGAGGAGAGCCGCGGGGTCGAATCGCGGCTTCTCCTTGTAGTTGCCGCCGTCGCGGCATTGGACTCCATCGCGGCGAAAGATTTTGGGCTCGCGTGGGGCGTACCCGGCGTTGGCGACGAAGTCGACTCGCCCGTCACCTCGGCGCTTGCCGGTGAGGCGAGTGTTGCTGTACCTCAGCTCGGGTCGTCTCCCGTTGTCGTGGCCGCTCGTGCGGCGATTCCCCCCTGACTCGTAATCGGTTTCTTGGTTTGGGTCCTCCTCCGCGTACCGCTTGGCGATCTCGAGGCGGTCTGGTATGTTGTTGAGTGTTTTGTACACCCGCTTGAGTTTGGCGACCAGGGGCTCGTAGCGGCACGAGGTCTTGAAACAGTGGATCACGGTGTCTGGGAGGATTCTGGCCGCGTTGTACCACAGGTCTTGCCACCTTTGGACCCAGCTGCGGGTAGACTCGCAGGGTCCCTAGATGCATCTCTCCAGGTCCTCGATGGTGGTGGTGCGGGTGTAGGACCCCACGAAGTGCCTGACGAAGGCATCGCACATTTCCTCCCATGAGTCGATGTTGTCCGCGAGGAGGGTGTTGATCCATTGCCAGCATGCTCCCTCCATCATCAGGGGGAGGTAGCGAGCGGCAATCAGGTCGGTGTGGCTGGCGATTCCCATCGCCATGAGGTAGGTTCCTAGCCACACAGATGGGTCGTACGAGGGGTCGTACTTCTTGATCTCTTTCGGCGCCTTGAAGTTTGTCAGGTATCTTTCGCCTCGGATCATGGGTCCAAAGCACTGGGGTCCGACTCGGCTCAACGACCCCCTTGGTTCGCCATCGCGGCGATTGGTGATGGTATGCCTCAAGCATCAGGCTGGCGTGCGCGCCAGCTCTGGTTGTTTATGATGTGGGTGCGCGCGTCGACTGGCTACCCGTTGGTGGCGACTAAGTTGTTCGCCTGTCGCGGATCGTTGTTGGAGAGTGCCGCGTGCGCGGGTCGATGTTGGAGTTGCAGGGACTCGGGTGGTGGGCAGTTGAGGGTGTTTCCCACCATTGGGCGGCCGCTCGAGGCCTCCCTGCTGCCTGACGAGCGTTAGTACATGCGACCCTATGAGTCAGCGCTAGCGTTTTGTTGCTCCACTTCCTTGGCGAGTAGAGCCTTGGCGTACTAGATCTGCAAGGCGCCTTCCCCGGTCACAGTAATGTTGTCGACCGCGGTTCGGCTCGCGACGACGTTGTCCATCGGGGTGGAGAACAGCGGGAGGCCATTCGCGTCTCGCTCCCGCGAGGAGACCAGGATTCTCGGCTGATCCCGGGGGGGGGGGGGGGGGGGGGCGTGCGGCCTAGTGGTGGTGGTGGGGTGCCATTAGCCGTCACGCCTGGTGGTGGCCGGGAACTTCCTCCTAGCGGCGCGTTTTCGCATATCGCGCGCTCGGCTATGCGAGCCGGGTCATTCTCATTGTCGAAGTTTAGGGCGCGGCCCTAAACGGTGGGTTTCAGGAGCGACCTGATGCAAAGTTGGTGGTAGCGCAAAAGCTCCTATGCTGTCACCTGCTCGAGGCGGAATTTTTCACGCTCGGCTTGTTCCTTGCGGACTGCCTCCTCTAGTCGCACGCGGAGTTCCTCGACCTCCGTTGCCATCACGGATGGTGGGATTAGCATGGAGAAGGGGTCTGGCGGGGGTCTGCTCCATTCGCCATGTAGGCTGCAACGTTGCGGCCAGATCCGACGTGGAGATCACCGGAGTTCTCCGACCCGGAATCAAAGTCAAAGATCCCAAGAATGAAGGGATCCTCAAAGTCTCCCACGTTGGAGACCGGGGTGATGGAGCCTGCGGATGAGGCAGTGATGATAGATCCGGCGGCCGATGCCGGGGTCGCCGAGTCGGCGTCGTCGTTGAGGGCCGCGTCGTCCGCAGCCGTGGCGGTTTTGGCCACGTTGCTGTTGGCCGAGCCGTACTCGGAGGCGAGGCGGTGGATGGTGCGGACCTGGCTCTCAGAGAGCCGGTCGCGTGGTGGCGACTCGTGGATGCGAGACGAGTTCTCCGAGGCGATGACATCGGTGAAGCCGACGAAGAGGTTGATCGTGCCGACCGACATGATCATGTTGTGCGTGACGGGGCGTGCCGACGGGACGTAGCTGCTCGGCAAGATCTGGAGGATATCCGATCGCAACCATGCGGCCGGTGGCGATCGTCTCGTTGATGGTCAGATTGGATCTCGCCGCAGAACACCGGCCTGACCGGCCAGGCCCCAAGGTGGGCGCCACTGTCGTGGGAATGGCCATCGCAGATGCTGCAATCGGCAGCAAGTAGTAGAACGAAGGGCAAGGGCGGCCAGCCATCTGCGGTGCGAGATGAGGGCGGATACACAAGGTTTTTCCCAGGTTCGGCCCCTCGAAGGGTAAAGACCTACTCCTGCTAGATTGTATTATGGAGAGATTCAAGGGCGAGCTCGACGACTAGGCAGCGAGTCGCTAGGGTGTATGATGGAACGTCCTCTATGCGTACCCTAGGGAGGTTTATATAGGCTCACCTCGCTAGGGTTTATAGATCTACAACCGAATTATTTAAGGATTCAGAGGGTTCTTGACCTAATATGACTGGGCCTAGCTACGCTTCTGGGACTCTAGCTTCTAGTCGCATGAGTCCTTGCCAAGTCTCGATCCAGTCGCCATCCTGCAGGCCCACTCGCTGGCAGCTTGGGACAATAGGAAACGTCCTGCTGGGTATACCCCGGTAGGCATATCCCCATCAAATATCATCTCTAGCCATAGAAGCTACTTCTGTAGAGTATTGCAATAGCAGCAATGCAAGCCCCAATAGTTCAGATACTAGTCTATTAGTATATTAGTTATGAGTTGATTATTCCTGATTCTTCTTTTTTATAAGTTTCTTTCTCTCTCTTTAACCTAGAGTGTTCTCTTGATCTTTTGCAAAGACTTGAGTTGTAACCTATAGTCATGTCTTGGACCTGTTGTGTTTCTATCGTACCATTCTGAGGGATGTAATACTAGTGAATAGTGTTTCATTGGTGTTATGTCAACGACTATAGTGTACTACATCATGCAGTGGTATGCTGGATCACCGCAAGGGAGATTACATCACAAATAGCGGAAGTATTCAAGCGCAGAGCCCATGTCATGCCTTAACCTACAGCAACCGACTGGGACGACGGCCTAGCTCGCATAGATATTAGCATCTCCATCATTTCTCTCAATCATCTGAAAGTCTGGCTAAGTAAATAGCCAGGGACAATGCCGGTGCGTGCTTTGAATGTAATCTCAAACCACCTTAAGAGAACAGTGATAAAGGATATGCAATATGGTTTTGGTAGGATGGCTCCATGAGAGGTTCTTTTATAAACTAGTTTCTCTTGTAGATATAGCATAGCTCTATATCTTTGTTGAAAAACTTTTGTAAAACATTTGGAAACCTTTTTGAAAAGTTTTAAGAAAACGCTAGGATTTTCGGTCACCCATTTGTTTCTCCTCCGGTCATCTCATGACCAAAATCCTTCCTCCATTTTCCTGACCATCCCATGGTCAAAACATTTCCAAGCCATTGCTTTTTCGAAGTCCTTTTTGAAATCAAAGCAATCACCCACCAAATAGCCGCCAACACAACCTTCCATGATCGAGGACTCGTCTATTCGAATAGATTTACACTCTGCAGAGGTTGTACATGATGTCTACGCACTTCTATTCTTGTAGACAGTTGTTGGGCCTCCAAGTGCAGAGGTTTGTAGAACAGCAACAAGTTTCCCTTAAGTGGATTACCCAAGGTTTATCGAACTCAGGGATGAAGTGGTCAAAGGTATTCCCTCTCAAGCAACCCGACAATCAAGATACAAGAAATCTCTTGTGTCCTCAACACACCCAATACACTTGTCAGGTGTATAGGTGCACTAGTTCGGCGAAGAGATAGTGAAATACAAGTGGTAACGGTGCCAGAAAATAGCTTCTGACTTGTTGTTGACATGGGGTAACATGTGTGCCTGCCATAAAATAGCTTGACGGTGAGGTAAAGAGTAAAGGCAAAAGGATGGAAGCAACATGCAACAGATCTAGATGCAAACGGTGTTTCAATGCTTAGAAACAAGGCCTAGGGATAATAGTTTCACTAGTGAACACTCTCTCATAAATATATTATCTTCATGATACTACTCTTAACTACTCTCAGGTTGGACACTCTAATCCATGGTAGGGCTATAAAAGAACTCCTCAAAGTCCGCCTTTCCCAATATAGATAACCCCACACTATCACCTTGAGCGCTAGATGGTTCCAACAAACACCACAATTTCATAGAGACAACCAACTCAAAATATACTCATGAAATATATATGTAACCTAGCTTAAGTGCCACACACAGTGTGAACACTGTCACTTTCACACACGTGGGTAAAAGCACAGATCTATTAAAGCACGATGAGTATTTATGTAGACTCTAGCCTAAGTGACACCATGGCGTGCACGCTGTTACTTTAACACACATGGGGAGAGCAGAGATCTATTGATGCACTTGAGTAGCAGATTAGATCTACTTGATTACAAAGCTCATGACCACAAGAAGATCATGCATAGAGAGAGAGATGAAAACATAGTTACCGGTAGAGACCTTAGCCTCGAGGAAGAACTACTCCCTCCTCATCATGGGAATCAGCAACGGTGATGAAGATGGTGATGGAGATCGATGTATATCGCTCCGGGGGCACTTCCCTGTCCCGGCAGGGTGCCGGAACAGAGATTTTCTGTCCCCCGAATATCCCTTTCAGTGGTCGTGGCGCAGTGGAGGTTTTCATGGATTCCCACCAGATGATTTAGGGTTTTTGGTTCGAAGGCTTCTTATAGGCGGAGGAGGCAAGGTCGGTGGAGGGCCAGGGGGCCCACACCCCCTGTAGGCGCCACCAGGGCTTGCCCGCGCCTAGGGGGTGTGGCCACCATGGTGCCCTACTCCGTATATTCTTTGTGGTTTCGTTTTGGTCCTGGAAAAATAATGACATTCGCTTTTGTCCCATCCAATTCCAAGAATATTGATTTTCTGCCTTTCTGGAACCAAAAACAGAAGAAACATGCAATTGGCACTATGGCATCTTGATAATAGGTTAGTACCAGAAAACATATAAAAACACCTCAAAGTGAAGACAAAACAAAGCAAAGTAGATACTAAACAAGCATGGAGCATCAAAAATTATAGATATGTTTCCGACGTATCAAGCAACCCCAAGGTTAACTCCTGGTCGTTCTCGAGTAGGTAAGTGATAAAAAGAATAATTTCTGAGGTAACATGCACCATCACAATAAAGATCAAACCATTTGTAAAGCATTGAAATATGGGATCAAAGAACTCTAAGCATGAGCAAGCAAGATGTAGTTCTAACAATTAGACATAACAACTATGCATGCAACATGAAATGTTACAAACAAATATCATGAATAACAATGCATTGAAAGACATTTGTTTGTTTCACATATAGAAAACATAGCATAGTGGCAATCAGCTTGGCCCTCATAGAGTAGCAAATAGATGCATAGGACACCTTCAAAGTTCATAAGAGTGACTAGATACAAATATCACAAGAACAAGTAATATCCCAATATGCATCAATCAATAAGTTTTGGGACACTACACATAGAATGGAAACTATGCTCTCTTAATGGTGCCTAAAGGTAGAAGGTGGAGACTCAAATAATGGTGGAAGAAAGTCCATTCAGAAAGGGAAGCAGGGATTTCAAGTCTCAAAAAGAGCTTCCAAAAATTATGGTACTTGTTAGCTTTCAGCCCTCATTGCCCCTGTCATAAGAATCTTGAAGTGATTAAGGTTAAAGTGAAAAAACTATGGAGTATATGCTTGACAAAGTATAAGCTGTCAATCTCATGTCCCTTGAATACGAGGGCCACACCTCATGCTACTCAACTTTAGTCACCTGTAAGTTCTTGTCATAGTAAGTACATGTGTATCATAGAGAACCACTAACGGGGTACCCCTTGCACATGATACAGGAGCTATCCCATAACCAAAATGACATGGCAAGCAGACAATGAGCATCTCAGCGATCTTTTTATTTACTATGCGCATAGCTTTTTATTGAGGATGCTTCACAGATAGCTCATTATGGTGATGCTGCAAGTTTCCACCATGATTAGGCATGGCTTAGGCTAGCGGCGCTGGTGTTTCTCTGACACTGGATACATAACTCCATTGACTTCCAAAAATTATGGTACTTGTTAGCTTTCAGCCCTCATTGCCCCTGTCATAAGAATCTTGAAGTGATTAAGGTTAAAGTGAAAAAACTATGGAGTATATGCTTGACAAAGTATAAGTTGTCAATCTCATGTCCCTTGAATACGAGGGCCACACCTCATGCTACTCAACTTTAGTCACCTGTAAGTTCTTGTCATAGTAAGTACATGTGTATCATAGAGAACCGCCAACGGGGTACCCCTTGCACATGATACAGGAGCTATCCCATAACCAAAATGACATGGCAAGCAGACAATGAGCATCTCAGCGATCTTTTTATTTACTATGCGCATAGCTTTTTATTGAGGATGCTTCACAGATAGCTCATTATGGTGATGCTGCAAGTTTCCACCATGATTAGGCATGGCTTAGGCTAGCGGCGCTGGCGTTTCTCTGACACTGGATACATAACTCCATTGACTTACAAGCTCCCTCTTTATTTCACACCAGCAACATCCATAGACAAAAGAGCATGATATCAACTGTGTACAAAGTACAAGTGCAATGTTCAAAATGTTCCCCGTGACAACACGGTTCTGCTAATTCCAACGTATAAGTGCAAGCATATACAACATAGATGACACAATGGTTCAAGTTTATTAGGGGAAAGAAATATAAAGTGTACCATCAATTTCATGAGATCTTTAATCACTAAGTTTTCACATAACAAAACACTTTTTACTTGGAAGAAAGATGAAAACAAGAATATACTTGGAATGGTGTAATATACCATGCATAGGAGTTTATAGTGGACACTTTGGAATAACTTGGTTTCTTGGGAGTTGGATGCATGAGTAGAGCTTACTCATACAAGTGGAGGCTAGCAAAAGACTAGGAGCGACCAACTAAGAGAGAAATAATGGCCATAATCATGCAGAGCGACAAAACATTACTAATCAAAGCATAAAGTGGTACTACAAGTCAAGGACTAAATGATCATAGAGGCTATGGTGACTGGTTCATAGTCATAACATGGTGTGAGAATGTGCCAAGTCAACCCAAACAAAGCATCAAAGGAGAATACCACAATACTATGCTTTCGTATGCTAAAACAACGCATGATTATTTCAAGGCAAACTAAGCAATCTCAATTATTTGTAACAAGTCATGATACAACAATAATCACTAAGCATAAGGTCAAAACAACATCTAGCATGACAAGATAAAGTCTAAGCCACAGTCAAAACAAGCTCCCTTTTGTACCACTATAAGCATGAGGCTTCCTACTCTTTTCCAACACCAATCGACTTATTTGAAATAACTCACAGAGATAATAATCAACAAAGATCAGTGAGAATGTCTCACAAATCCACAAAGAAGAACTAAAAAGTTATATGATGAAAGCACAAGAAAACTAAGGCTAAACACAGTGCTAGCAAAAGAGAACACTCACAAGACAATAAGAATAAAAACTAGAGTGTTCTAGGCAATGAAAACAGAGTGTGTCTCTCTCCAAAAGAAGTGTGTTGTGATCAAACCAACTTACTCAAGAAAACTAAGCAAAAGAAAACCAAAAACGAAAACTAAGACACTCCAAGAACAACACAACTGTGCATGAAACAATACAAACGAAGTGTCTAGAAAGACGTGAGATTTTTATTGATGAAGAAGGGGATGCCTTGGGCATCCCCAAGCTTTGACGCTTGTAACTCTTGAATATTTCTTAGGGTGACACGAGGTGGCATCCCCAAGCTTGAGATTTTGTCCATTCTTCATCTCATTAATCATTCTTTCTCTACACCTAAAAATTTTCCTTCATACAAAACTTCACACAATCTTCATTAGCAACATTAGTGCATTCAAAAGATAATAGACCCTTGGGTTTAGATTTAGAACAGAAAAAATTTCACTAAAAACACAGGCTACTGTATCAATTCCCTCAACAAGCTATTTCCCAAAAAGAACCCAAAAAGGAATCAATAAGAAGCAAATGCAAATAATGGCAGAAATCTGTCAAAACAGACCAGCAGGTAGAAACCGATTTTTTCAAAAATCTTGTGTTGCTAAAATAAAAAAGTGTTGAACTAACGAAAGTTAGATACCATACTGGGGGATTTATTTGTAAATTTTCTTCTCAATCCAACTTACAGAGACTCCTCACAAATTTTTATTCTGGAGGACAAAAATCTATTTCGGGATAGCAACTCGCCAAATCTTACTTCCCTCTCATTAGAGGTCATTCTTGGCACAAAAAGCAAACAAAAAGGATAAGGAGGGGTCATTAAAGAAGTAATAACTTCCAAGACTCAAGAAAACTCTTGGGTTATCTCCCAAAAAGTACTTTTCTTTAATGTCTTTAAGTTAGGCATAATAGTTTGAGAAGATGATCACATAAGTAAAAGAGAGCATCAAGAACAAAATTCAAAACACATTTAAGTCTAACCCACTTCCTATGTATAGGAATCTTTTAAAGAAACAATTCATGAAAGCACAAAACAACAAGCATAGGAAAGCAAAACAAGTGCAACTTCAAAATTTTCAACATAAAGAGGGGAAACTTAATATCATTGAGATGCATAAAACCATATTTCCGTCTCTCATAATAACTTTCAGTAGCATCATGAATAAACTTAACAATATAACTATCACATAAAACATTCTTATCATGAGCCACATGCATAAAATGATTATTACTCTCCACATAAGCATAGTCACTCTTATTAATTGTAGTGGGAGCAAATTCAACAAAATATCTATCATTATTATTCTCATCACCATAATCATCAAATATAGGAGGCATATTGTAATCATAATTAATTATCTTTTCAATATTAGGTGGACTGAAAATAACATACTCATCATTATAATCATTATATATTGGAGGTTTGGTATCATCATAAGCATAGAATACCTATCTTCCAAAGATGGGGAACTAAAAAGATCATTTTCATAAAAATTAGCTTCCCCAAGATTAGACGTTTCCATAGCATTAGCAATAATGGTGTTCAAAGAATTCATACTAGTAACATTTCTATTAGCATGCAAATAAAGTTCCATAGGTTTTTTAATTTTCTCTTAAAACACTTCATGTCCTAGCTCAAGATAAACACTATAAAGATCTCTAATTTTATTTGTTTTCCATTAAGCCAAACTAGTGAAAACAAGAAACAAAAACACAAAATTGCAGAATCTAAAGGAAATAACTTCGAGCACTCACACCGGAGGATGTGAGTACCTTTTACCTTACCTCCCCGGCAACGGTGCCAGAAAATACTTTGATGGATCTTGACATGGAGGAAAGGTAAAAGCCCAAAACCTCCCCGACAACGACGCCAGAAAATAGCGTGATGTCTATGCACTTCTATTCTTGTTGACAGTTGTTGGGCCTCCAAGTGCAGAGGTTTGTAGAACAACAGCAAGTTCCCCTTAAGTGGATTACCCAAGGTTTATCAAACTCAGGGAGGAAGTGGTCAAAGGTATTCCCTCTCAAGCAACCCTGCAATCAAGATATAAGAAGTCTCTTGTGTCCTCAACACACCCAATACACTTGTCGGGTGTATAGGTGCACTAGTTCGGCTAAGAGATAGTGAAATACAAGTGGTAACGGTGCCAGAAAATAGCTTCTGACTTGTTGTTGACGTGGGGTAACGTGTGTGGGTGCCAGAAAATAGCTTGACGGTGAGGTAGGGACTAAAGGCAAAAGGATGGAAGCAAGCACACATGCAATAGATCTAGATGCAGACAGTGTTTCAATGCTTAGAAACAAGGCCCAGGGATCATACTTTCACTTGTGAACACTCTCTCATAAATATATTCTCTTCATGATACTACTCCTAACTACTCTCCGGTTGGACACTCTAATCCATGGTAGGGCTATAAAAGCACTCCTCAAAGCCCGCCTTTCCCAATCTAGATAACCCCACACTATCACCTTGAGCGCTAGATGGTTCCAACAAACACCAAAATTTCATAGAGAAAACCAACTCAAAATATACTCATTTATATATGTAACCTAGCTTAAGTGCCATACATGGTGTGCACGTTGTCACTTTCACACACATGGGGAAAATCATAGATCTATTAAAGCACGATGAGTATTTATGTGGACTCTATCCTAAGTGCCACCATGGTGTGCACGCTGTCACTTTCACACACATGGGGAGAAAAGAGATCTATTGAAGCACTTGAGTAGCATAATAGATATACTTGATTACAAAGCTCATGTCCACAACAAGATCATGCATAGAGAGAGATGAACACATAGCTACCGGTAGAGCCCTTTTCCTCGAGGAAGAACTACTCCCTCCTCATCATGGGAATCAGCAACGGTGATGAAGATGGCGATGGAGATCGATGGAGATGGCTCCGGGGGCACTTCTCCGTCTCGGCAGGCTGCCGGAATAGAGACTTTGTGTCCCCCGAATCTCCCCTTCAGTTGCGGCGGTGTTGTGGAGGTTTTCGTGGATTTCCACCAGATGATTTAGGGTTTTTTGGTCGGAGGCTTCTTATAAGCGAAGGAGGCAAGGTCGGTGGAGGGCCAGGGGCCCACGCCCCCTGTAGGCGCCACCAGGGCTTGCCTGCGCCTGGGGGGTGCGTCCACCGTGGTGCCCTACTCCCTATCTTCTTCCTAGTTCCGTGTTGGTCCATGAAAAATAATGACTTTGGCTTTTGTCCCATACAATTCCGAGAATATTGATTTTCTGCCTCTCTGGAACCAAAAACAGAAGAAAACAGACAACTGGCACTATGGCATCTTGTTAATAGGTTAGTACCAGAAAACATATAAAAACACCTCAAAGTGAAGACAAAACAAAGCAAAGTAGATACTAAACAAGCATGGAGCATCAAAAATTATAGATACGTTTCCGACGTATCAGTACACTGTACCCACACCATCCGATTACCCGTCCCTGATCTACACCGATCATGGGTCGAATAACCAGTCAATACCTTCCGGATGCCCTCTCTAATACAAGTGCCTACCCTATGATGTTAATCCCCTCAAAACCGGTATGCCCTATATTGTAATGAAGCCAACCGGAGCGCATTTTGCACCTTGACTGGTGGGCGCTTTCAATGAGGGGCTCATAGTATCGCGCGGAGGCCCGCTGACCCTTCATTCCTTCTCCCGGTCAATGCTACACATGGACCGTTGGCCGAAGAAGTCCCACCCTCTAGGGATTGTTTGCCCCTGTAGTAGTGAGAGGCACCTCTACCATATTATACAAACTTATATCCCAGCCCCGTCCCATTCTAGAGTAATGTGGTTCCATGGGTTAATTGTTCTAGCATAGTAAACTGCATAGCCCAGCATGTTTTCGTAAACATTTTTCCTCCATCTTTCGTCCAAACTTTTTGTAAAACCAAAACCTTTTCTAATTTTCAACTTCACTTGGTAGGCCAAGCCTCACCAGAGTTTTCTCATAAAACATTTTTGTAAGCTTTTCCGGGGTCTTCCCATCCCATAGTTTTGCTTCGGCTAAAACGGGGTTTCCAAAGGGGCATGGTGTTATACACCATCTATCATACTAGGGGCAAGTAGGTGTCATCAAAGGGTTGTTACCTAATGGTACCGAGGGAATAATATCTTGGAGGGGCCAATATTCCCACGTATAAAACATAAATAAGTAAACTAGGAAATTTAAGTAAACCATTTGAATAACTTGCATAAGTATGAAAATAGGACAGGGGTTTATGAGCAATAAGGTGTCTTGACTTTGACAAGCGAGACGTCCCGTGACTTCTTTAGAATACCAGAAACCAATAATAACAATAATGGAATAACCCAATGTTTCCTTCTTCTCAGTGTCTCACAATTCGCAACTATCGCCGTTATCGAGCATACATGCGAACAAACAACACCATGATCAATAAATTGCATACAAACACCAATTCAAACAGCAAGCAATTGACAAAGCATGTTTATAGATCAGTAAGGATTGAATATTTGGTTGGGGATATAAAGGAAATGCTTTAGTTGCATTTGTGGATTTTCTAATTAAGATTTATCGTCAAAAACTACCTAGATAAGGGGTTTTAGAGAAAGGACAAGTTCTGCATGCTATAACTATATGAAAATGATACCATCAGATAGATACTGATAAAATGAATCCAGCAAAAGTGGTTTCACTATTTTATCAATTTCCGATGATTTTTATAGTGAATAAAACTCTAGTTTTAGGAAATAATTCACCAGAATTATTACGGAGTTACAGAAACTAATTCCTTGGGTGATTCGGTATTATTTGGTGGACTTATTCAAGAGAAGTTGGAATCAACTCAAAATAAATACCAGAATGCCCTTGAGAAATTCCCAAAGACAGTACTGGATGGTTTTTGTCTGTTTCACCAGATTAAAATTATAAGGGATTTTGATGTGATTCAATAGAAACATGTTAGGCATTTGAAATTAATTTCTGAAGAAATTCGAATCACCCATTTTGGATTTACAGAACTAAGGTTATGAATTTATTGGTGAAATACCCATGCATAGAAAGGATTAATTCACCAAAATTCAAAGAGAGCTCAATAAATTTTGGGCTCATGGGGTTTGTTATATATGGGTATGTAGATGTACAGAGAGTTTTAAATAGGTCAAAACCATTTGTGGTTTTTCCTAGAGAATTTTATAAAGTCAGAAATACCCTGTTTTTATTATTTTTGTTACTGTCAAACCATAGTCCAGCTTGACATGGAACCAAGTCCAGTGGTTGGGTGTTTCCAATACTATCCAGAGGAAGTTGGGTTCATCCCATTTGGATTTACCAAACTTCTTGGAACAATTTATTAGTGGAAACAGGTACATCTTGCATTTATTTTACCTGAAAAAGATGGTAAATATTTTGGGCAAATGACCTTCTCTATATGTTTATAGAAACACACAGGGGTATGAACAAATATAGATCCATCAAATTTGGCCCATTTTCTATTTTCAAAATGATTTAAAACTAATGGTCAATTATGCATCTGGACAAATCAAATAAAGGAAAGAATAAGAAGGGCCACCGGGCTAGATCTTGGGATTGATACGTAAGAAACATATCTATAATTTTTGATGCTCCATGCTTGTTTTGTATCAATTGTCTTATGTTTTGTCTACACTTTGAGGTATTTTTATACACTTTCTAGAACTAACCTATTGACAAGATGCCACAGTGCCAGTTGCCTATTTTCTTCTGTTTTTGGTTCCAGAAAGGCAGAAATCAAAATTCTCGGAATTGGACGGGACAAAAGCCAAAATTATTATTTTTTCCGGAGCAACACGGAACCACAAAGCAGAGCTGGAGGGGGGCCACAGGGTGGACGCACCCCCCTAGGCGCGGGCAAGCCCTGGAGGCGCCCATAGGTGGTGTGGGCCCCTTGGACCCCCACCGACCTTGATTCATGCGCCTATTAGTAGCCTCCTACCCAAAAACCCTAGGGGACCCAGAATAAATACACGAAAACCTATGTAGCACCTCGCCACCGAAGGGGATATTCGGGGATAGAAAGTCTCTGTTCCGGCACCCTGCCAGGACGGGGAAGTTCCCCCGGAACCATCTCCATCGCCATCTTCATCACCATTGCTGATTCCCATGATGAGGAGGGAGTAGTTCTTCCTCAATGCTAAGGGCTCTACCGGTATCTATGTGTTCATCTCTCTCTATGTATGATCTTGTTGTCGTCATGAGCTTTGTAATCAAGTAGATCTACCTTGCTATTCAAGTGCTTCATAAGATCTCTGCTCTCCCCATGTTGGCACTTTGGCTAGATTGAATATTTTTTATGAGTTATATTTGGAGTTGGATGTCTCTATGAAATTGTGGTGTTTGTTGGACCTACCTAGCGCTCAAGGTGACAGTGTGGGGTTATCTATATTGGGGAAGGAAGACTTTGAGGTGTGCTGTTATAGCCCTACCATAGATTAGAGTGTCCAACCAGAGAGTAGTTAAGAGTAGTATCATGAAGAGAGGATAATTATATGAGAGAGTGTTCACTAGTGAAAGTATGATCCCTAGGCCTTGTTTCTAAACATTGAAACACCGTTTGCATCTAGATCTGTTGCATGTTTGCTTGCTTTAGTCTTTACCTCACCGTCAAGCTATTTTCTGGCACCGTTACCACTTGTATTTCACTATCTCTTCGCCGAACTAGTGCACCTATATTGGGTGTGTTGGGGACACACGAGACTTCTTGTATCTTGATTGCAGGGTTGCTTGAGAGGGAATACCTTTGACCACTTTGAAAGAACATTTCATAATCCCTAGTGTTTTGTGTGTTAGATAACAATATCAAGGATTATTTAATGTGTGTTGAAGTGTTGCACTTCTCTCTAAGGAAAAAGGAAAAGGAATCTGCCTTTGGGGGCCGATAGTCCGCCCCACCCTTTTTCCAGATAGGCGCAAGCCCCAGAAGGAGGGCGGAGTTTCGGCCGGATTTTCTGGCCTCGCCGGATAATCCGCCCCTCATGCTCATTGCTAAGGCGCAAGCCCCAGAGGGGGTCGGAGTTTTGGCCGGACTTTTCGGCCATGCCGGATAATCCGCCCCCCCCAAGGTCTTCATCGAGTTCTTCATGCGCCATTCCCAGAGAGGGGGCAGATTTTCTCCCTGGAGTATCCGTCCTGGGGGCGGAGTTTTCCCCCGGGGCGGATAGTCCGCCCCTAGTGGGGGCAGATAATCCGCCCCCAAACATGTTCAATGACCAGATCTGTGTAAGGGGTATTTAAGCCAGCCTTCCCCCTCCTGCCAGATCTCTTGGTTCATTCGAAAAAGTGAATATCTGATCTGCAACCTTCATCCAAGAGAGATCCACCTAGATCCACCCAAAGGCCCTGTCCCTTGGGGAATCGAAGGAGGAGAACTCGATCTTCATCAACTGCAGTCAAGCGCTTCATCTCCTCTCCATTCATTTGGAGAATCACCGATATAGTATTTCTTGCAAATATCTAGATCCTTGTTTTGTTTATATTGATAAACCATGTTCTTGTGACAGCTTGTTATCATCTCAGGAGCCCCCAATTCAGTTGTTGGTGTGTGCCCCGGTAGCGTTGTAAAGGCACCGGTTCCTGCCTCGAATGGTACCAATAGTGGAGAAGGTGGTTTAGGCCTTTCGTGGCGAGATCCATCGGAGAATAGGGTGAGGCCTATTGTGGCGTGGTGGTATTAGAACCGCCCACCCCTCCAATGAAAATGTACTTCCCTTAACAAGGAAGGAACTGCGGTAAAACAAATCCCCGTGTCTCCGCGTGCTCCACTATGGTTTCCTCGCTCCTCTCTTTACGTTCTTAGTAGCTAGGTTTGTATATAGGGAAATTCTTGTAGTTACATATCTAGAGAATTTACTTTGTGTCAAGCCTAAAATTAAAAAATAACTAAAAAATTGGGTAGCACCTATTCACCCCCCTCTAGGTGCCCATACAATCCATTTCAATTGGTATCAGAGCCCCAGCTCTTATTTCGGGCTTAACCGCCTAAGAGAAGTATGGGTTCCAAGGTAGATGGGAGTGATTCTCCGGAGGTAGTCACCATGAACAATCTCAAGACGTTGGAAACAGCCTTGGTGAGTTCAATGGAGGCTAAGATGGAAGAGATGCGTCAATTGATAATGCGTCTTTCCACATCCGCATCATCACCTCCATCTAACTCTAAGGCTACCACTCTGCAATCCAAGGAAACGGGTAAAACCGATTCCAAAGATAACGAACTGGTTGGTGATGACACTAGAAAGAGATCCTCCTCGAAAAAGGATAGTGGAAAGGATGAATACAATGAGGTTTCTCATGTGTATTCTCCTGATCCACCTATCCCTCACCCACATATACATAATAGGGGTGATCCACCCAAACTTTCAGCATCTACTTTTACTCAATGGCAATTTTTATGAAGTCTTATGTGTGCAGTTCCTCCATTGAGTTGTGGAAAATCATTGAAAATGGTCTTCATGTTGGAAATCCCAACAATCTCACAAGAAGAGAAGTTGTCGATAGTCAACTCAACGCTACAGCTCTACACATGATAAAGCTTGGCGTGGGTGACAAAGATATGCCACACATTCAGCATCTTAGTACAGACAAGGAAGCTTGGGATGCTCTCATAGAGCTCTTCATCGGAAATGAAAGTATGAGAAGGAAAAGATATGATGCTTTGAGCAATGAAGCTGAAGGATTTTATATGTTGGATGGAGAAAACCACGAGGACATGTATAGGAGGCTCAAGGCAATAGCCACAACTTTCAGGAATCATGGTGCCGCTCACGTTGATGATGCATGGATCAAGCGCAAATATGTCAGTGCTCTTATGCCATTTGAGCCCATAGATTTGAAAAGTCTCCAAGGTACGCATAACTACCATCTTATGACATCCAATGAGGTAATGCAAGAAATGGCTGCTTTCAAAGTGGCTGGCAAGAATGCCGAAGATGCTAGCGCACAAGCTATGGGGATGCAAAAGGGAGTCAACATGGCCTTGAAGACTAGTGTGATTGATCATGATGAATATTCCATAGAAGGTATGGACTGTCCCGAGGATATAAAAAGGATCCACGGACAATACCTGGCTCTTTATGCTAGAAAGTTTTGGAAAGACCCGGCCAAGGCTAAAGCTGAACTAGAACGCAAGAGTGGAACCTACGGAAGAAAGGAAAATGGTCCCAAGATAAGAACATGTTTCAACTGTGGTGACCGGCTGCACTTTGTAGCTGAGTGTCCATATCAAAGTAGGGAAGATAATGGAGGAAGACTTATTTTCAAAGACAAGTCAAAGGCTCCACACAAGAAACAACTTGTAAATAATAATGCTCCTTTCAAGAAGCAACCAAAGATTGTTCTAGTGGCTCAAGAAGAATATTCTTCGGGAAGTGAAGATGAGGACGAGGATGATAGCTCTCAAGAGGTGGCTGCTATAGCCACCACATCTACATCAACATCTCTCTTAGACTCTCCGAACGAAAACATCATCAACAAGAATGCTACTTGTCTCATGGCAAGATGTTCCGAGGTAACTACTTCTAACTCTTATTTTCCTAAGGCTATGATTGACATGGATGATCCTACTAGTCTTAAGGTTAAAGAAGAGATTATTGCTTTGGACTATTTCTTCACTAACTTACAAGGTGAGCACAAAATATGTTTTGAAGCTCTTATGGACCAATTGACCCAAAATGAAGCTATCCTCGAAGAAAAGGGAAGAATTGAAAGGGAGGACGCAATGGAAATTGCATCCTTAAAAAATGCTCTTGAAGAAGAAGAAGAAGAGGCTCGGGTCTCTCTTGAAGAGAGGCTTGAGTCCATTGAGGAGTCACATGAAGAAATAGTGGCTAAACTTTTTAAGGAACGTGACAATGCATTCACCAAAGCAAAGAAGTTAAAGAAAGAAAAGATTGACTTTGGGGCTGCTCATGATAGACTATCCGAGGAATTGGAGAAACTTGACAATGCTCTTAAGGCGTTGAAAAGCGATTTCTCCATTCCCAATGAGTCACATGATTAGCTCCAAATTCGATTGGACAAGTATGATGTTCCTAGCACATCCAATTCAACATATAGTCACAAGGAAAATGCTAGTGTGGAAGAAGAATTGGTCAAGGACATCACTCACAAGGATAAGGGCGTTATTGATGAAGTTCTTGGCAAGCAAAGGTCAAATCATGGTAAAGAGGGACTTGGGTATGTCACCAAGTCCAAGAAAAAGAAGAACAAGACCAAGAATGTACAATCAAAGACAAGCACCGTTGAGAAGAATGTCACAAAATACAAAACTAACAATATTGGTTTTGTAGGGTCTCACAATCCAAATTATGAACTCTTTTGTGATGGTTATGGCAATGTTTATGATTATTATGTTAGTCCCTTTGATGAATATATTGCTTGGTCTATTTGGGTTCCAAAGACCCTTGTTACTAACATGAAAGTACCCATTGAAAAATGGGTACCTAAAACCAAGAAGTAATTCTCTTGCAGGGCTATGCTTCCGGTGGGTCGAAATGGGTGCTAGATAGTGGATGCACTAGTCATATGACCATAATCAAGGAGATCATCACGGAGATGCGTCCAAATCATGATAATATTACAGTCTCCTACGGTGATAAGTCTAAATCTCAGGTATTGGGTCTTGGCAAGGTTGTGGTTGCCCATGATAATATTACACTTTGTTCATTATGTTCATGAAATAAGGTGGTGCATTAGTCAAACCAAATGGCATCACGGTATACTAATACAATCCATACCTTGTGGTGAAAGATGTCTTAGGTATGTCTTGTTCCCTTTTCTTGAGCTGGAAGTAACCTGACTGGAGATCAATCTTTGAGAACACACAAGCTCCTTCTAATTGATTAAACAAGTCATTGATTCTAGGCAAAGGGTATTTGTTCTTGATAGTCACCACATTGAGTGAACGGTAATCTATGCATAACCTTTGACTTCTATCTTTCTTTTCCACAAAAAAAACTGGTGCTCCCCAAGATGAAGAACTTGGTTGGATAAATCCTTTCTGCAACTGTTCTCCAAGTTGCTCCTTGAGTTCCTTCAGTTCATCAACTGACATCTTGTATGGTATCTTTGCTATTGGTCCGGAACCTGGTAGCAAATCGATCAAAAATTCCACATCTCTATCTGGTGGCATTCCTGGCAATTCTTCCAGAAATACATCTGGATATTCACACACAATAGGCACACTGTCTATGCTAACCCCCTTAAGAGAATTTAGCTTACTCCTTTTTGCTTCAAAGTTGGTCTTGAATCTGATCCTTTTGTTTTCTGGAGTTGTGAGTGAGACAGTATGGTTGGCAGAATCTATCACTCGCTTGTGCTTAGTCATCCAGTCCATTCCCAAAATAACATCCAATCCTTGGGAGTTTAGGATTATCAGGTTAACGGGAAACTTATACTTCCCAAACTCTATGACTAGATCATGACATCCTGAATTCACTACCATTTCTCCGCCAGGAGAACTTACTTTTATAGGACACCCAATAGTTTCTACCGGTAGTTCATTTCTTTCAACAAATTCTCTTGATATGAATGAATGAGATGCACCAGTATCAAAGAGAACAAATGCTGGGACAGAATTGAGTTTGAACTTACCAGCAACAGCATCAAATTCCTCATAGATCTCTTCCACATTGATGTGGTTCACTTGTCCCTTTTGAAAAGGGTTGGGCTTGTTGGGTCCTTCAACTTTCTTTTCTGGGCATTCATTTGCATAATGCCCCATCTTCTTGCACTTGAAACATTCAACCTGACTAAGATCCTTCTTGACAGGATGGCTTCCACTACCACTTCCACTTCCATTGTGGTGGCTCTTATATCCACCCTTGTGATTCTTATATTTGTCATTATCATGACTACGGTGGTGCTTGTTGTCATGATGATGGTTGTGGTTGTGGTGCTTGTTGTATTTTCCATGCTTATGGGATCCAGAACTCCCACTATCCTCATAATGGGAACGCTTGTGAGACGATCTCGAGCTGTGCTTGTCAGAGTGCTTCCTCTTCCTGCTTTCAACTTGTTTCATTTTGCTCTCCAAAATAGCAGCCTTTTCACAAAGAGACTGGTATGTGGGAACATAGGCCACAGCTAACTGCAGGTTCAATTCATCATTCAATCCTTCAAGGGACTTTTCCTTCCTCTTAGCATCAGTGTCAACTTCATCCGATGCATATCGCGCCAGATTGTTGAACTCCTCAATATATTCAGCCACGCTGCGGTGGCGCTGCTTCAAGTTATGGAACTCTTTCTTCTTCAAACTCATCACTCCGGATGAGATGTGAGTAGTACGGAAACCATCTTCAAAGATAGCCCATGTCACATCCGCAATGGGAGTGGTGATCTGGAAGTTATCCCACCAAGTGGCTGCTGGTCCTTCCAACAAGTGTGCTGCCAACCTGACTTTCTCTTCATCAGTACAGCCAACAGTTACCAAATCCTTGTTCACAGAACGTAGCCAATCATTGGCCATCATAGGATCAGTAGTTCCTGATAACTTTGCTGGCCTCAGCCTTAAGAACCTGGTAAGCATGTCAAAACCCGGTGGGTTGTTCTGATTGTTGTTGTTGTTGTTGTTATTATTATTGTTGTTGTTGTTGTTGTTCTGATTTTGTATGAACATGGTCATCATTTGCATCAGCTGTGTCTGAGCTGTTATCATCCGCTGCATCTCAGGGGTGATGTTGTTGTTGTTGGGGTTGGGATTGGCACGTCGGGGAGGCATCTGTGGTTGTTCAATGGATATAAGAATGAGATACCCATAGATGCTAACATGCACAATACATCACATAAACAATCACCAAACATGCATCATAATAGTAAAAGTTCAACAACATAGACAACAAGTTCTGAAAAGTAAACACACCAATAGCAAGCCATCCACATGTTCGATGGTCATTGCTACTCAATAATCAAAGGTATGATAAATAAAGGTAAATGAGTAGTCATCACTACTCCTCTGCATCAACCTCCTCATCAACAAATGTAAGACCTGCATTCTCCATTGCGGTCTTGTATTCCTCGACATTGGTGGTCAAGGTCTCTACTTTGGCTTTGAGAGCCCTCTTCTATGCACGAAGCCTCTCAATCACACCTTGCTGATGCTCAAGCTCGAAGTCCTTGGCTTCTAGTTCTGCAGTCATGTCTCAAATCCTCTTTTTCCTATCTTGGACTCTCTTCTCTTGACTCTTGAACTTTCTATCCTGACTCTCAAACTTGGCCTCCATGTCTTTGACTATCTCATCTTGCTCCGCGAAGAGCTTGTCCTTCTCACGTAGCTGCACCTGGAGTTCGTCATTGCTGAGCATGACGTTGGTCCTATCAGTATCTAGGTGCCTAAGAAGAACCTCTAAGTCCTGGAGTAATAGACGAATCGGCTCTGCCGTCTCTCTAGCAGTATCCTCGAAGTCAATGGCCTCACCATCCTCATCACGTCTACCGAAGGCGTGGAAGTGAGTACCTCTAATCTCTCGAGAGTGTCTCCCTAGTAAATGTCCAAGCAAATCCTGCATGACTACCTCTAGGCCTCTCTCCTTGTCATCATGCATGAGCTTGAAGATGATTGCCTCCGTGGTAGGCTCTGTCAGGCATCCTGGCTGATTAACCTTGAAGACCCAAAGGTCTTTCCTCTCAAACTTGGTGAGGGGAAGCATCATGATGGTAGGAAGTGGGAGATTGAGCAAACTAGTGAGCTCAATAATACGAGTGCCAAAATGAGTTCCCTTGAACTCTTCAGCCGTGCTGATAGTAACATTAGGCATCTATTTTATAAGATAGAAAAAGTTAGAGTCAACACAATTAAATGTTAAATCACAATACAAGGAATCACATGCATATCTTTGGAAATCAACACACTCAAGTCATGGCATACATAAAACCATTACAAGCATCGAAGGTTCAACTTATTTTAAACAACATTTGGAAATAAATGAAAGTGGTGGTCCAACTAACGAAGTACGTTAAAATCCCATCTCACTTGCCAAGTTGGCTAACAAGGCATCCCTAGAGGCAATCTGTCTATCTAGATCACATGAATCCATTGCTAAGTCTATGATGTCCTTCCTTAAACTTTGGTTGGTAGCCTCTAACTCTTGGGTATGCTTATTTTTTCCCTAAGGTCATTCTGAGTGTTGAGTATTCTGCACTTGATTCTATCACCAAGCTCTTTGATGGCTTTCCAAGCTGCATCCCTTGCCGAATCAAAGAATGTGGTGTGCATCACTGAGTTGGTGACCATGCAGAATCCTGAGTCCTCGTGGTTGTCTTCCTTGTTTTTATACAAGTGAAGTTGCACCCACCAGTACTCAACTCCTTCATCCATCATAGGTAAACCTTTGTACACAGCTGCACCATGTATTCTCATGGCAACCATGAGGTCCTTGAGAGCCTTGGGGAATTCTGTCTCACATTCTAAAGTCATAGTCATGAGTGGTCCCTTCTTCACGGCTTCGTTGATGGAGTTCATCTACAAATAGAGATGAGAAATAAGATTAGAAAAGTTTACGAGAAGAAAAGACAAGTGTGGAAGTTGTTAAAAAATTTCCTTAGTGGTTTCCAATCCTAGGGTCATAATACTATAGGCAACACAGTGCTTTGATACCATCTGTAAGATCCCTCCTTTATAAAGGAAAAGATCCCTGTGATTGCAATGCTAGTCCCTGGATCAATCCTAGCATCCACAGTTTAAGATGAAGTACACACAAACAAAGGTCATTATTACAAGTCATTCCAGAGACAAACATAGTCTTTTACAAACTCCATGGCCACAGGCCTAGTACAAGAGTTTAAATATGTAATAAGATAAATAAGTCTTCATTTTCATGTGCCACAGGCAAGCATGTTGAGTGTAGACTCATAACCCCTAATCACCATCAGAATAACCTACAACATCACAAGTTACAACCACAGTGGGTCAATACATTGGAATAGTATTGGCAAGTGATACCTTAGTAAAATATTGGTAGACTAGATACTATATGCATTTTGGCTAAGTGTAGCTTAGGCTTGCTTTGCCCAAAATAGGTTTTACCTATTAGTTGAAAACACTAAGTTTTTCTTTGATAAAACTTTCCCAAGGAAACACCAATAGAAATTGGTGAACCTTCACCCTTGTTCAACCACAAGTTTTTACTTAGAAATTGGGATGAGGAGATTCTTGATAGCTTCCATGTCTTGATTCTCAAGTTTTCAAACACCAAGGACATGGCTAAGTACTTAGATTCTTCCATCTGCAGAGGTTGTGCACTTTCCCCACAAGAATTGATTTTCACCAAGACAGGACCTTTTAGAAGCCTTCCCTTAGACCAAATGGACGCGTTCCAACCTATTATCCCACTACCACCAACTTTCCAAATGGCTAAGTTATTGCAACCTATGTGATCCAGGCAGAGCCCATATTGCCAAGTGGCTGCACTAGAAGCTTCTTAACATATGGCATCTCAAATCCCTTTTTTCCTGGGTGGCTTTCCACAAGTGAGATACACAAGGTAAACCATAGAAATGGGCCTTGTGTAACCACTCAACACAAACCATTCCTTCCATTCCACCCAGGTGATTCATTCACTTAGTTGTTTTATTAAACAAAACACAAGTCCTTGACTTAGAAATATTTTCTCATAGCATGAATATATAACCACCCTTGGTTGCTACTATCTAGGCTAAGCATGGCATTGATAAGAATCTTAACTTAGAAATTTCTAGCAATTCTACAACTACTAGGATTTCCCAAGCATAGCATATAGATCAAAATATTCATGCAAGACTTAGCAAAATATTTCTAATGCATAGTTGAAAGCATAGGAATAAAATCATGAAGCACCACTTTCCTTGGTAGTTTGGAGAGTAGCAACAATCCTCACAATCACAATCACTATTTGCACCAAAATCTATACATAAAACAATGGCACAAAATCACATACACAATATATACAAACAAAAATACATGAATGTATGCAATATGCCATGTGATGATTTTCTACACCAAACAAGACAAGTGCACAGTACTGAATCATAAACAAGTCCAAAACTTGACAAATAAACTTTATTTGATTAGAAAAACTTTTCCAAATAATTAATATACACATTTTATGCCTACAAATGTTTCTGCAAAAACAACCACTTTCACAGAGGCAAAACATTAAACATATTGCATAAACAGAAAGGTCTTTCTCTCCTGATTCCAATGATATAAAATTTGTCAAATTTGGACGTGGGAATCAAAAGTTATGAATTAAACAAGTTTAAACATCTAATAGATATAAATTCTGATTTTAAATCTAAGAACTAGCCACGCGCCGCGCTCTGATTGGATGGTACCGCTTCGCGCTGGATCGCGCTCGCGCACCGTCAGATATACTTAAAACGAGAGGCTCAGATCTGCCCGTACCTCTTCGCCTGGCTTCTAATCTAAACCACTGGATCTAGATCCAGTGGATCAAATCTCTCTGACTCTAAATCGGCGGCGCTCATGGGCACAGCGGCGGCAACGGCTCTGCCGGCGATGGTGTGGCAATTCTAGCGAGGGCTGGGGGCATTGGTGAAGCTTACCAGCGTCGCAAGGTTGCGAGGAAGCTCCAGATGTTGTTGGCATGGACAGGGGCAAGCTGTTGTGGCCGTGGGAGCTCGTTGGAGTCGGGGACAGCATCGGGCTTAGGTGGACGGCGACGTTGGCGACGTTCTGATCCGCCCTAACACAAACGGAAGGCATCAGCGTGTGCACATCGTTCAGGCGAACATGATAGGGTCAAGGGGAAGGCACGGGGCGGTCGAACCTCACCAAAATTTCTTGTCGGAGTTGGAGACGGCATCGGGAATTTGCGGTGCTTGACGGATTCGACGACCTGGGGCAGTACAAGTCGAACCAAAGGTGTCAGAAGAAGCGCAAGATGATTGCGAAGCATCTCACGTGAACCAGAAAGCAAGGCATGCTCGGAACTCACCGTGATGGCTCGCCGGAGTGGTTCGGGACAACGGCGGCGCGAGCTCGATTGTGGACAGCCTAGCAGCACTCTGTGGTTTGTGAGTGAGGGGAATGGAGCGGAGTGAGGAGGGGTTTAAGTAGCCGAGGAGAGAGAGGGAGTTATGCCTGCATTAACTTGTAATCAAGCGCGAGATCGTCGGGAAGAAACGGCCGCGGCGGAGCTGGTCGCGGGCGTGATTTGGGGACGAACACTACTAGGAAAACGGCTATAGGTAATCCATACATTCGTGGCGCACGTGCTAGTGGTGCCCCACGGGTAAAATAGGTGGCCGCAACACACATACCCGTAGCGCACTATGTCAAGGTGCGCTACGGATGTGAAACTTAACCGTAGCACACCTTGACCTAGTGCGCTACGGGTATGTGTGTTATAGCTGACTGGGTCAACTTAGCCATAGGGCACTCTGCCCTAGTGCCCTACGGCTAAGTGGCCTACACCAACTCCACACCCCCCCTGGATCGCCTTTTTAGCTTTGCAAAAAATAAAAGAAAATGAAAAACACTTCAAATAATAGAATCCTTTTATATTTTGGTAGATAATGTGGTCTAGTTTCTAGTAAAATTAACAAACATGAATTTCGACTTTTTCTACAAAAAAAAGTCATGCCATGGTAAACCGGCCGTAACTTTTGCATACGATGTAAAAAAACGTATAATATAGCAAAATGACAAGAACGAGATTCTAGATCCGCTTGCAACCCCTTTAGGTCGTTTAGAGATTTTTTAGAATCTTAAAATTCGAAAAGAGTAAAAAGTTATGGCAAAAACAAGATTTTTTGCTGCAGAAAAAAAAATGAGGCAACTTACCCGTAGCGCACCACCACCTAGTGCGCCACGAGTAAGTTGGGCGGGATTCGAAATTTGAATCACCACCCCGCCCACCTACCTCCCTCTCTCCCTCTCTTCCTTCCTCTTCGATCTCTTCCTTCCTCCCTCTGTTCTTCTCTTCCTCTTCTCTTCCTCTCTTCTTATCTTCCTTCCTCTTCTCTTCCTTCCTCCCTCTCTTCTTTCTTCCTCTTCTCTTCCTTCCTCTATCTCTTCTTCTCTTCCTCCCTCTTATCCTTCTCCTCACTTCGGCCTCCTCCAACCAAGGATGACCACGGGTAACCAGCTCCTTCAGCAGTCGTCGTCGCCTCCTCCGACCACACGTCCTCCAGCCGCCGTCGCCGCCACCACCTCCTCTGACCATACCTCCATCCACCTCCGACTGCACCTCTGACGCACCTCCGGTTGTCTCCTCCGACCACACCTCCTCCTACTGCCTCGACGCCAACGAGGACTAGCACGGCCACAGCCTCCCGCACATCCCTGCGGTGGTAGGTCGTGGCCACGGCCACTACTCCGGCGACGCGATGCGACGGCGGCGATTTCTAGACCCGATTGCTTTTGCAATTCAAAACGAGGGTGTTTTTTGCATTTTTTTTTGTTTTTTGAAAAAAACATCCGTGGCGCACCTATACCCCTACCCGTGGCGCACCTAGTAGTGCGCCACGCCTATCCCCATATAACCGTAGCGCACCAGGGTAGTGCGCTACGGGCACTTTTTAGCCGCAGCGTACGCTTAGTGGCACACCACTAGTGCGCCACAGATGGTATTTTTAGGTGCGCCACGAACAGCCCTTTTTCTAGTAGTGGAAGGGGTGACGTGGAGGTGGGTCCGGGGCGTCAGCGAGAGGGGGGTGCTCGCGTGGGTGAGAAACAGAGGGAGAGGGAAACCCCGGGTGGGCTGGTTGTTGGGCTGGATCCAGTGTTGGGCCAGATTGGCAACGCTGGCCCTTTTTCTTTTCTTTATTCCTTTTCTATTTCTGTTTTGATTTTCTGGATTCATTTTCAAATGAATTCAAATGCAATTTGAATTCAATTCTTTTCTGGATTTTTGTAGAGTGTAACACTCATATTTTGGGCATAAAACCATGTGGTCTCTCTGTACTAGCTTGGTCCCTTTGATTAAACAAAATAAACAGTGCTAAAGCACTTGATTTGAATAAGTTTTGAAAATGGTTTTAAAACCATATCTATTTTTTAAATTTTGGTCCAAGCACTAACATTTAACCAAAACAACAAGAGAGCAAGCAAAGCTTGGTTAAAACAAATAATTTCTCATTGGAGGGTAGCATTGGATCAATGCTTTGTCTACATAAAATAATAGCACTTAGTGCTTCTGTTTACTTGAAATGAGTTTGATATTTGTTTCCTAAATGGTATGCATGCATGGATGATATGCAATCCTTGAAAACATGATTTTAGGGATGTTACAGGATAAGACATCAATATTCCGCTGCGTACACCCCTCAACAAAATGGTGTAGCCGAGAGGAAGAACCGGACTTTGATGGACATGGAAAGATCAATGTTGGCTGAATTCAAGTCTCCTTACAAATTTTGGGTTGAAGCCATATCCACTGCTTGTCACTCATCCAACCGGCTCTACCTCCTAAATATTTTGGACAAGACTCCATATGAAATACTTACCGGTAACAAGCCCAACATCTCATACTTCAGGGTATTCGGTTGTAAGTGTTTATTTCTTATTAAAGTGTCCGCTTGTCTAAATTTGAGTCCAAGGCTTTAGAAGGTATTTTTGTTGGTTACGGTGCCGAATCCCACACTTATAGAGTCTACAACAACCTCACCGGGACTGTTGTAGAATCTTGTAGTGTGGAGTTCGATGAAAATAACGGCTCCTATGCAGGGCAAGTTGATGTTTGTGATGCAGATGTTGAAATACTCCAAGATGCCATAAGAAGAATGGGCATGGGATTTTTCCGCCCCATCGAGGTACCCCTTGTGGCGGATCGGGAAGGACAATGCTCCACTCAAGTGGAGCCCTCATCTTCACAAGATCAACAAGCTCCTACTACTGAAGAAAACTCTGCACCAACACCACAACTTTCTAAAGCTCATCTATCTCCTGGACAAAATGGCAGTCCCAGGCTGGATTACCCGCTCCCTCCAAGGGGCGGACAGTCCGCCCCTGGCACTCCAACTCGCCCTAGGGGATCCGAAGAAGAAGAGAACAGCCAAGAAGACTCCAGGCCGGATTCTCTGCCCCCGAGGGCAGATTATCCGGCTCTGGATCTCCCAGCTCTATCAGGGATTCTCAAGAAGAGGAAGTTGTTGCCACACCTCCCAGGCCGGATAGTCCGGCCCCAACAAGGGGCGTATTATCTGGCCCTGAAGAAAATATTCAGCAGCAAGCTCCTGTTGTAAACTCAGAACAGGATCAAGGGCAAGAACAAGATCAAGGGCAAGGTAGTGGTCAAGACAAGGATACCAATGTTGAATCAACTCCTCCTAGAAACAATAAGGATATTGAGACTCGTCGCAAGGCTCGTTCTGATCGGAACCTTGAGCTTAGAGGACACACTCTTGACAAGGTTGTCGGTGATCTTCGAAGAAGGGTGTCTACAAGAAGAGAACTTGCAATGTTCTGTGATCATCAAGCTCACATTTCTATGGTTGAACCAAAGAAGGTATTTGATGCTCTTGAAGATACCTATTGGGTTTTTGCAATGCATGAAGAATTAAATAACTTCGAGCGCAATAAAGTTTGGAAGCTCGTAGAAAAACCCAAGGATTGCCACAATGTTATCGGCAGCAAGTGGATTTTCAAGAACAAACAAGATGAAAATGGCATTGTTGTGAGGAATAAAGCAAGACTCGTGGCTCAAGGATTCTCTCAAGTGGAAGGAATTGATTTTGGCGAGACTTATGCTCCTGTGGCTCGTCTTGAGTCCATTCGTATCCTTCTTGCATATGCCGCTCATCATAATTTTAAATTACAGCAAATGGATGTTAAGAGTGCATTTCTTAATGGTCCACTACATGAGTTGGTATACGTCAAGCAGCCCCGGGGTTTTGAGGACCCCAAATTTCCGAACCATGTCTACAAACTCGATAAGGCGCTATATGGCCTTAAACAAGCCCCACGTGCGTGGTATGAGCACCTTAAAGAGCTTTTGTTAGACCGTGGATTCGAAGTTGGGAAAATCGATCCCACTCTTTTTACTAAGAAGGTTAATGGGGAGCTTTTTGTATGCCAACTCTATGTAGATGACATTATTTTTGGCTCTACTAACCAAGCTTTTAACGATGAATTTTCAAAGCTTATGACTGAAAGGTTTGAGATGTCGATGATTGGTGAATTGAGGTTCTTTCTTGGATTCGAGATCAAACAACTTAGAGAGGGAACTTTTATTAATCAAGGTAAGTACATCGAAGACATGCTCAAGAGGTTCAAGATGACAGATCTCAATGGCGTTGCGACTCCAATGCAAATAAAGTGTCATCTTGAGCTCAATCCCAAGGGTAAAGATGTGGACCAAAAGGTATACCGATCCATGATTGGCTCTCTCCTTTACCTTTGCGCATCTAGGCCCGATACCATGTTAAGTGTAGGAGTGTGTGCAAGGTACCAAGCCGCTCATAAAGAAAGCCACTTAGTGGCGGTCAAACGAATCTTCAGATATTTGGTTCATTCCCCAAATTTTGGGCTATGGTATCCCAAAGGTTCAATTTTCTCTCTATGTGGTTACACTGATTCAGATTGGGCTGGTGACAAAGATGATAGAAAATCAACTTCTGGTGCATGTCAATTCTTGGACAGATCTCTAGTGTGTTGGTCTTCAAAGAAACAGAATTGCATTTCACTCTCAACCGCCGAAGCTGAATATGTTGCTGCTGCAAGTGCTTGTACACAGTTATTATGGATGAGGCAAACTTTAAAGGAATATGGTGTCAATTGTGACAAAGTGCCTCTATTATGTGACAATGAAAGTGCTATCAAAATTGCTTACAATCTCGTGCAGCATACAAGAACAAAACATATTGAGATTCGCAACCATTTCATTCGGGATCATGTTGCTCGTGGCGATATTGCCCTATCCTTTGTGAGCACGAAGAACCAACTTGATGATATTTTCACGAAGCCTCTTGATGAAGCAAGATTTTTTTTTGAGGAATGAGCTAAATATCATATATTCAAGGAGCTTGGCTTGACTACCCTTGCACACTCACTTACTCTTTTCATGTATTTGGTTTAGATGCGGGCATAGACATAGGAGGAGTGTGGTCCTAATTGATTGGGCTAACCCTCCCCCATAATGCCGAAAGCAAGAAAAATCATTTCCCTTAATATCATTTAGTTATATGTGGGTTATTGATGAGCATTGGTTTTGAACTCAAGATACATCTTCGCGGTGTCATTCCATGCGCTCCAACATGGTGGGTTCGGCCACCGCCCTCTTCCTTGAGAAGAGTTGGTTTCTAATGGCTCTCTTTGGATTTTCCTGCATATTTCTTCTTCTTATGGAAAACACACTCACAAATTTGGGTGTGTAGTACCATCTTAGTTTGTTGCTCTGACCTAAGCCTTCTTTCCCTCCTTGAACCATCTGTTCTTGCACACAAGTCCTCTATACACCTTCGAGGGGTTTTGCAAGGGTGCCTCGGCCTGAATCTATACTTAACAGGAAATTCTGAGGGGGCGGACTATCCGCCCCAAGTGGGGGGGCGGATTATCCGCCCCGGGCGAATTCTGCCCCTTAAGGGCTGGGTCGGGGAGGCCAGGCTCAAATAGAGAAGCCAGCCCTCCCCCAACCCTAGCTCTGCCCCCAACCTCCGTTGGAGCTTCCACCCCTCCCCGGAGTCGATTTGACCACCGGATTCTCCGGGCCCTCCCCGGATCTTCTTCACCTCGCCTCCGGGTATCTTCTCCTCCGTGATTTTCCTCCAATGAGTGAGGGTAACTCCCTCATCTCTATCCTTTTTTATGGGATGCATTTTTTGGTGGAAATATCGTTGTAGAAGATCCTTGGTGTTTTCCTTCCTACCTTGAATCAGTAGTATTGCAACCCTAGTGCCCGATCTGCTTTGCCATGGTAAATCTGGGCCGTTCCAGAATTTTTCTGCGGGGGGCGGATTATCCGCCCCTGCCAAGGCCGGATAATCCGGCCTGGAGATTAACATCTGGTCTGGTTTGGTCCCGATTTCTGCAATGCACATCATTGTCTTATGGATTGCTTTTGTACTATTTCTACCTTTCTCCTGAACTTATGTGTGTGCTTATCTCCATGCTATCCCTCTCATTCTTTTCACAGGTGGTTCCAAGGCTACTAAGACCTTCTCTCATCGTACCCGTGCCTGTTATCTCAAGCCCACTTCAGAAGGGACATTCATTGATGAAACATAAGTTAGCAGAGCAGAAAGAGAGGATGAAAGAATGGCTGAGGCAGGAAAGAAAACAAAGAGGACTGCATCTCGCAAGGGCAAACAGTCTCGGCCCAACTACAAGGCTATGGACAGTATTCAGTATGCCTCCATTTGCCATACTGACTACTATGATGAGTCTGACAGTGATGGTCCCCCAGAGGACTCTATGTTTTGGAATGCCCACTTTCGGGCTATTCATGATGATGTGTATGCCACTCTCAAGCTTCGCCCCATGCACCCCATCAATATGACTGAGGCCCAATCCAAGGCAAGGCTCCTTGAGGCATTGGACTTCACCACCTTATGACTCTCCAATGCAACTATGATTCCTCCGTGGTGAGGCAGTTTTTCTCGACACTTGTGATTTGCGGTGATGAGCGATGTACCATGAAGTGGATGACCGGGACAACAATGATTCAGTCGGACATCCGCATTTTTGGGCAGGTTATTGGGTATGCCTTCCATGGCTGTGACACTCCTTCTGGTCATTGCATCATTTCCCCACTAAAGCCATCCAAGGACACTGTGCTCACTCCTTGCCTTGGATGGCATGTCTTCCTGTGGCACTTTGAAGATGAAGGACCCCATGCTATTGTAATATTCTGCTGCATTGTAATGAGATAGCCAAATGAGCTATGTAAGATGTAATAAATTATTTTATTCCTGGTTATAAAGTTGTATTATGACCTTTGTTTCTTGATATTACATCTTAACTGTGGATGCTAGCTATTGATCCAGGGACTAGCATTGCAACCACAAGGATCCTTTTCCTTTATAAAGGAGGGACCTTACAGATGGTATCAGAGCATTGTGTTGCCTGTAGAATTGTAACCCTAGGATTGGACAAAACCCCTTAGAAAAATAGGAGTTGTATTTGTTCCAAAACTTATTTACAAACAATCTTGTAAACTCTTTCCTCAACCATTTTGGTTTTGATTCTACATCTCTTCTATTTCAAAATTGATGGACAAATCCTACCCCATGGCCAAAGACTTGACCATGTGCAAAGGACTTCATCAACTCTAATGACTTCAACATCTTCAAGTGATTTCAAACTTATCCTCAACAAGGACTTCAACTTGGATATCACTAAGGACTACAAGTGAGACAAGAAATATTAGTCAAGACTTGAGGACTAAGGAAACACAACTTAGAAGGAACCATCATCACCTTGAAGTTTTGAGACCAAGATGCAAGAAATTCTCTAAGGATACAAACATCTTGTTCAAGAAGAATCAACTAAGAAGGATCGAAAGATCTCAAGTGAACCATATAGATGGACCACCATATTAAGTATAGATCAAACACACCAACTTATGTGGTGTAGCAAAAATATTGTGTTGCCTAAAGATGTGATTAAACTTGTTGTTTGAATGGAGTGTTTGTTTGTGATTGCTTGTACATTGCTTGTGTGAATTGTGATGTGTGTGATTAGAATTATTCCCTTGGAAATATTTTACCTATTCTAATCCCAATCCAACCCAAACAGATGACTACTCCAAGAAACTGCAACATCAAGGATGGCAACAACAACAACCAAGAGATGCACATGAGAGAACAACTACTGGCAAACCAAACCCAGTTGAACCAAGTGACAACTCAGTTTTTAGCCAACAACAATGGGTTAGATCCAACCATGCAAAAGATTTTGGAAATTCAATCCAAATTGCTGCAAGGGATGACCACTCAAATGATCGACATGGGAGACAACTCTTCCCAAGGAAACTATGACAACAAGGATGTCAAGGATGATCTTTTAGAAGGAACCCAAGTTGCAATATTTGTGGAGACAAGGATCACACTTCCAAGGAGCATGAAGATCAATGCCCCAATTGTGAAGAGAAACATCCAACTGACCAAGGCCCCACATCTCAAGCTACTTGTTTCCTATGTGAAGGAAATAATCATGTCCATATCCAATGCCCCATCTATTCCATAGTTCAACAAAGGAAACAAGGTGGAGTGCATCAACAGTTTGGAAACCCACATGAAGGAACAACTTCTACCAAGAAGGATGAAGGCAAAGTCAAAACTATGCATTATAAGGCCAAATCCAAAGTGATCGCAAAGTGTTGCTACTCTTGTGGAGAAGAAGGTCATATCTCTAGTAACTGTCCCAAGAAGAGAGAAAGGTTTCCCACCTTTGTGGTAAATTATGAAGAGCATGAACTAGAAGAACTCCTAGCTTTGGAGAGACCCAAAAAGAAGAAGAAAGACATAAGCCAGTTGCAATGTTACAATTGTAAAGAAATGCGACACTATGCCAGTGATTGCCCAGAAAAGAAGAAGAACCAAGGAAATAAACAAGAAGAATTGATACCAAAGAAGAAGAAGGATAATATCCAAGTGATGTGTTTCAAATGCAAAGAGCTAGGCCATTATGCAGACAAGTGTCCAGAGAAGTTTCAACAAGATCCCAAGAAAGCCAAGATGTAATCTAGTTGGAAATTTTTTAAGGGTGGTAGTACCCTAGTTACTTTGAGCCAACTTGTAACCCTAGCCTTCCCAAATCTCGGGACGAGATTTATTTTAAGGGTGGTAGCTTGTCACATCCCAAGATTTTCCAAATCTTGTTATGTAAAAATAAATAAACAAAATAAACAATTGTTGATTTTTATGGTGAGAAGAAACTTTTTGATTCCAATTGGAAACATCCAAACCTATTTTTCAAATAAAATCCTAAAGGGATTTTAAAAGATAAACAATTAATAAAGAAAGTTTTAATAATTGGAATCACTATTTTTGGATCTTAAATAAAAAGATATGGTTTTCAAAAGCAAAGGTAGAATTATAAATAAAGATTATTTTATAGAGCCAAATTAAATCTTGGCCAAGATTTTGAAATAAAATATTTCTATTTGATAAAAAGAGTAAAAGTTTTTTTAATAAAATAATGAGGATTTATTAATATCCATTTTTATTAAAGTAAAGGTTTTTCCATTTTAAATAAACACTAAAACTTGTTAATTTATTTTAAATAAGATTTCCAAGTGTTTTAGTTTTTCAAATGAAACCTACTGGTAAGATTTTGATATTATTTAGAATTCAAAAAGAGTTTTAAAAATAAATTAAAACCTATTTGAATTAAAGACTATGGTCTATTTATTTAATTATTAATATATCTTAAAAGAATAAAAGAATTATTCTATTTTGAACTGTGAAATATGTTGATAAACAAAATAAAATTTCACCCAAAGATTGGTGGAGATTTAAATTCAATTGGAGATTGAATAATATTACTAAGTCTTATTTAATTAAAACTAGAGCCTATATTTAAATAATTAAAAGACCCTAAAAAGAATAAATAAATTATTATAAATTTGACTTTGGAATGTGTTATTAATCAGTATATGAATCTACACAAATTTTGGTTGAGGTTTGAATTGATTTGATGCTTGAATTATTTGTTTGAAAATCAAATCAGATTATTCAAACAGGAAAAGGAAAAACAATCAGAACAAAAAAAATGTAAAAGACTCAGCCCAGCCCAGCTAGCCCACTAAGCCCATCGGCAGCCCACCTCTCCCCCTCACCCGAACGAACCGTTTTTTTACCGCAGACAGAACCCGCTAAGCCACTGACTATTGGACCCCACCCCCACACTCTCTCTCGCGCTGCCAAGCGACCCCACGCCACATCAGCGTCTTCCCCACCCGCACGCCAACCTCGCCGGCCGTTTTTGCTGGTTCTTAACTCGCATCAATACGCGTCAATGCCCCGCTTAAGCCTCGCCACGACCATGCACGATTAAACGCCTGCCTCTCCTCCCCATTTCCCCTCACTCGCCTCCCCCTCTCTGCCCCCAGGCTGTCTCCAATTCCTCCAAGAACGCCACTGTCTCCGGCGTGCTCCACTTTCAATTCCGGCCACACCCCGCCGCCCCTCGACTCCTCGACCAAACGAAAACATTCCCCAGCCTCTGGCGCACACTCCAGTGCCGCCAGCTCGCTCTCGCTTGCCCCACAACCTCGCCTCTGTCTTTGTCTGAGCGCCACCGATGACCCCGCAATTCCGGCGAGTCCTCCTGGTAAGAATAGACCGCCCTTTCCCCCTCTTGGATGCTCAGATGATCGCGACTTCCATACGAACCTAACAGTGCCCTTTATTTGCTTTATCATGTCGTATATCATCGCCCCCGTCGACAAACAAACGAGCCCGAGGTGCAGCTCAACTCTGGTGAGGAATCCACGCCACCACCGTGCGACCCTTGCCTTCTCGCGAGCACCTTGAGCATCACCACGACCACGCGAACCTGGTGAGCTTCTCCCCAACCTCTCTCGCTTCCTGCATCACCAGCACCGCCACCGTCTGACCGCGCGCCGCCAGTCGCCGTCGCCAGCGCCGCTGCTTAATGGTCAAAGCGTTGAGGACCGTTAGATGTTGATCTAAAGGATACGATAGAATCACTTAAAGCGAAGGGGTATGAAATATGAGCCGTGCGATGTCACTTAGATCCAACGGCTCGCATTTGTCGATCTGCACGAAGCGGTACAGACCAATCACAGCACGACGCGTGGCCCTGTCCGTTTGAAATAAAAACAGAAATGTCTATTAGATGATCAAATTTGAAAAATTCATAACTTTCAAACCACACGTCCAAATTTTGCAAATTTTATATCAATGGAATCAGCAAAACAAGTACTTTCTGACCATGCACTTTGTTTAGAAAAATGCTTCTGTTAAATTGATTGTTTTCGCAGAAACTTCTGTATGCATGTTTAGAATATAAAAATTGTGCTAAAATGATTTTTGGGATAAAACCTTTGGCAAATGGATTGTTTTGAACCCACTGACCATAGAAATCAATTTGTGGTTTCAAAAATATATTTGTTGAAGCAAAAAAATAAACTTTTGATTTAAACCATTTCTAGTCAAATAAAAATAATGTTTATTTATAAAAATGGTTTTGGGAGAAAATATTTGGGAAATGTTTTGGAATAAACTTTCTAACCCCAAGCACCAAGTTTTATGATTTAAAAATGTATTTAGTGAACCCTATAAAGATTACTACCTTGATAAAGGCATTTTCAACCACATAAAATAATGATTTGGTTTAAAGATGGTTTATAGGTAAAATCTTTTGCAAATAGTTTTGGCACTTTATAAAATGACCAATAAGTGTTTTATAATGTTTATAACCTATTATAAACCACTTTTTTAAATAAAACAAAGTTTGGCATGCTTGCATGCATTGTTTGGTTTCTACAATTGTATGTGATGTTTTGCTTGAATGGTAGATTGAAATATTGCTTGCTTGATTGAATTGTAGTGGAAATTGAAGAGTGTGAGTATTGCAAGATCAAGGAGTGAACTTATATTATCTACCAAAAAGACAAGTGATGCTTCATACTTTTGTCCCATTATTTTCACTATGCATTAGTGATATTTCTAAGTAGGACTTGCATGGAATTTTGCTAAGTGTAAACTATGCCATGGGAAATCCTAGTAGATGAAACCTTAGTAGAAATTTCCAAACTTAAGATTCCTACTACTATCATGCTTAGCTTAGCTAGTAGAAAACAAGGGTGGAATATATATTCATACTATGGAATATTTCTAAGTCAAGGACTTGTGTTTTGTTTAATAAAACAACTAAGTGAATGAATCACCTGGGTGGAATGGAAGGAATGGTTTGTGTTGAGTGGTTCACAAGGCCCATTTCTATGGTTTACCTTGTCTATCTCACTTGTGGATGTCCACCCAGGAACAAAGAGATTTGAGATGTCAAATGTTGATAAGCTTCAAGTGCAGCCACTTGGCATTATGGGCTCTGCCTGGATCATATAGGTTGCAATAACTTAGCCAAATGGACAGTTGGTGGTAGGGGATTGATAGGTTGGAGCGCGTCCATTCTAGTCTAAGGGAAGGCTTCTGAAAGATCTTGTCTTGGTGAAACCAAGTCTTGTGGGGAAAGTGCACCACCTCTGCAGAGTGTAAAATCTAAGTACTTAGCCATGTCCCTGGTAAAGGACAATTTGAGCATCAAGACATGGAAGCTATCAAGAATCTCCTCATCCCAATTTCTAAGTTAAAAACTTGTGGTTGAACAAGGGTTGAAGGATCACCAATTTCTATTGGGAGATGCCTTGGGAAATATTTTGTCAAGCAAAAACTTAGTGTTTACAAATGATAAGGAAAATCTATTTTGAGAAATGCAAGCATACGCTCCACTTAGCCAAATGCATATAGATGATAGACTCCACTATACTACCATGGTATCACTTGCCAATACAATTCAAATGTATTGACCCTTGTGGCTGTAACTTATTATGTTGCAGGTTTGTTTGATGTTAGAGAGGTTTATTGATTTAGGATTACAAGTCTACAACCAACATGTCTGCCTGTGGCACTTTGAAGATGAAGGACCCCATGCTATTGTAATATTCTGCTACATTGTAATGAGATAGCCAAATGAGCTATGTAAGATGTAATAAATTATTTTATTCCTGGTTATAAAGTTGTATTATGACCTTTGTTTCTTGATATTACATATTAACTGTGGATGCTAGCTATTGATCCAGGGACTAGCATTGCAACCACAGGGATCCTTTTCCTTTGTAAAGGAGGGACCTTACAGATGGTATCAGAGCATTGTGTTGCCTGTAGAATTGTAACCCTAGGATTGGACAAAATCCCTTAGAAAAATAGGAGTTGTATTTGTTCCAAAACTTATTTACAAACAATCTTGTAAACTCTTTCCTCAACCATTTTGGTTTTGATTCTACATCTCTTCTATTTGAAACTTGAGGGACAAAGCCTACCCCATGGCCAAAGACTTCACCATGTGCAAAGGACTTCATCAACTCTAATGACTTCAACATCTTCAAGTGATTTCAAACTTATCCTCAACAAGGACTTCAACTTGGATATCACTAAGGACTACAAGTGAGACAAGAAATATTAGTCAAGACTTGAGGACTAAGGAAACACAACTTAGAAGGAACCATCATCACCTTGAAGTTTTGAGACCAACATGCAAGAAATTATCTAAGGATACAAACATCGTGTTCAAGAAGAATCAACTAAGAAGGATGGAAAGATCTCAAGTGAACCATATAGATGGACCACCATATTAAGTATAGATCAAACACACCAACTTATGTGGTGTAGAAAAAATATTGTGTTGCCTAAAGATGTGCTTAAACTTGTTTGAATGGAGTGTTTGTTTGTGATTGCTTGCACATTGCTTGTGTGAATTTTGATGTGTGTGATTAGAATTATTCCCTTAGAAATATTTTACCTATTCTAATCCCAATCCAACCCAAACAGATGACTACTCCAAGAAACTCCAACATCAAGATGGCAACAACAACAACCAAGAGATGCACATGAGAGAACAACTACTGGCAAACCAAACCCAGTTGAACCAAGTGACAACTCAGTTTTTAGCCAACAACAATGGGTTAGATCCAACCATGCAAAAGATTTTGGAAATTCAATCCAAATTGCTGCAAGGGATGACCACTCAAATGATCAACTTGGGAGACAACTCTTCCCAAGGAAACTATGACAACAAGGATGTCAAGGATGATATTTTAGAAGGAACCCAAGCTTGCAATATTTGTGGAGACAAGGATCACACTTCCAAGGAGCATGAAGATCAATGCCCCAATTGCAAAGAGAAACATCCAACTGACCAAGGCCCCACATCTCAAGCTACTTGTTTCCTATGTGAAGGAAATAATCATGTCCCTATCCAATGCCCCATTTATTCCATAGTTCAACAAAGGAAACAAGGTGGAGTGCATCAACAGTTTGGAAACCCACATGAAGGAAAAACTTCTACCAAGAAGGATGAAGGCAAAGTCAAAACTATGCATTATAAGGCCAAATCCAAAGTGATCACAAAATGTTGCTACTCTTGTGGAGAAGAAGGTCATATCTCTAGTAGCTGTCCCAAGAAGAGAGAAAGATTTCCTACCTTTGTGGTACATTATGAAGAGCATGAACTAGAAGAACTCCTAGCTTTGGAGAGACCCAAAAAGAAGAAGAAAGACATAAGCCAGTTGCAATGTTACAATTGCAAAGAAATGGGACACTATGCCAGTGATTGCCCAGAAAAGAAGAAGAACCAAGGAAATAAACAAGAAGAATTGATACCAAAGAAGAAGAAGGATAATATCCAAGTGATGTGTTTCAAATGCAAAGAGCTAGGCCATTATGCAGATAAGTGTCCAGAGAAGTTTCAACAAGATCCCAAGAAAGCCAAGATGTAATCTAGTTGGAAAATTTTTAAGGGTGGTAGTACCCTAGTTGCTTTGAGCCAACTTGTAACCCTAGCCTTCCCAAATCTCGGGACGAGATTTATTTTAAGGGTGGTAGCCTATCACATCCCAAGATTTTCCAAATCTTGTTATGTGAAAAATAAATAAACAAAATAAACAATTGTTGATTTTTAGGGTGAGAAGAAACTTTTTGATTCCAATTGGAAACATCCAAACCTATTTTTCAAATAAAATCCTAAAGGGATTTTAAAAGATAAACAATTAATAAAGAAAGTTTTAATAATTGGAATCACTATTTTTGGATCTTAAATAAAAAGATATGGTTTTCAAAAGCAAAGGTAGAATTATAAATAAAGATTATTTTATAGAGCCAAATTAAATCTTGGCCAAGCTTTTGAAATAAAATATTTCTATTTGATCAAAAGAGTAAAGGTTTATTTAATAAAATAATGAGGATTTATTAATATCCATTTTTATTAAAGTAAAGATTTTTCCATTTTAAATAAACACTAAAACTTGTTAATTTATTTTAAATAAGATTTCCAAGTGTTTTAGTTTTTCAAATGAAACCTACTGAAAATATTTTGATATTATTTAAAATTCAAAAAGAGTTTTGAAAATAAATTAAAACCTATTTGAATTAAAGACTATGGTCTATTTATTTAATTATTAATAGATCTTAAAAGAATAAAAGAATTATTCTATTTTGAACTTTGAAATATGTTGATAAACAAAATAAAATTTCACCCAAATATTGGTGAAGATTTAAATTCAATTGGAGATTGAATAATATTACTAAGTCTTATTTAATTAAAACTAGAGCCTATTTTTAAATAATTAAAAGACCCTAAAAAGAATAAATAAATTATTCTAAATTTGACTTTGGAATGTGTTATTAATCAGTATATGAATCTACACAAATTTTGGTTGAGGTTTGAATTGATTTGTTGCTTGAATTATTTGTTTGAAAATCAAATCATATTATTCAAACAAAAAAAGGAAAACAATCAGAACAAAAAAAATGTAAAAGACTCAGCCCAGCCCAGCTAGCCCACTAAGCCCATCGGCAGCCCACCTCCCCCCCTCACCCGAACAAACCGTTTTTCACCACAGACAGAACCCGCTAAGTCGCTGACTATTGGACCCCACCCCCACACTCTCTCTCTCGCTGCCAAGCGACCCCACGCCACATCAGCGTCTTCCCCACCCACGCGCCAACCTCGCCGGCCGTTTCTGCTGGTTCTTAACTCGCATCAATACGCGTCAATGCCCCGCTTAAACCTTGCTGCGACCATGCACGATTAAACGCCTGCCTCTCCTCCCCATTTCCCCTCACTCGCCTCCCCCTCTCTGGCCCCAGGCTGTCTCCAATTCCTCCAAGAACGCCACTGTCTCCGGCGAGCTCCACCTTCAATTCCGGCCACACCCCGCCGCCCCTCGACTCGTCGACCACACGAAAACATTCCCCAGCCTCTGGCGCACACTCCAGTGCCACCAGCTCGCTCTTGCTTGCCCCACAACCTCGCCTCCGTCTTTGTGTGAGCGCCACCGACGACCCCGCAACTCCGACGAGTCCTCCTGGTAAGAATAGACCGCCCCTTTCCCCCTCTTGGATGCTCAGATGATCGCGACTTCCATCTGAACCTAACGGTCTGACCCATACCCCCTTTAGCATGTCGTATATCGTCGCCCCCATCAACGAACAAACGAGCCCGAGGTGCAGCTCAACTCCGGCGAGGAATCCACGCCACCACCATGCGCCCCTTGCCTTCTCGCGAGCACCTTGAGCATCACCACGACCACGCGAACCTGGTGAGCTTCTCCCCACCCTCTCTCGCTTCCTGCATCACCAGCACCGCCACCGTCTGACCGCGCGCCGCCAGTCGCTACCGCCAGCGCCGCTGCTTAATGGTCAAAGCATTGAGGACCGTTAGATGTTGATCTGAAGGATACGGTAGAATCACTTAAAGCAAAGAGGTATGCAATATGAGCCATGCGATGTCACTTAGATCCAACGGCTCACATCTGTCGATCCGCACGAAGCGGTACAGACCAATCACAGCACGACGCGTGGCCCTGTCCGTTTGAAATAAAAACAGAAATGTCTATTAGATGATCCAATTTGAAAAATTCATAACTTTCAAACCACACATCAAAATTGTGCAAATTTTATATCAATGGAATCAGCAAAACAAGTACTTTCTAACCATGTGCTTTGTTTAGTAAAATGCTTATGTTAAATTGATTGCTTTTGCAAAAACTTGTGTATGCATGTTTAGAATATAAAAATTGTGCTAAAATGATTTTTGGGATAAAACCTTTGGCAAATGGATTGTTTTGAACCCACTGACCATAGAAATAAATTTGTGGTTTCAAAAATATATTTGGTGAAGCAAAAAAATAAAATTTTGATTTAAACCATTTCTAGTCAAATAAAAATAATGTTTATTTATAAAAATGCTTTTGGGAGAAAATCTTTGGGAAATGTTTTGGAATAAACTTTCTGACCCCACGCACCAAGTTTTATGATTTAAAAATGTATTTAGTGAACCCTATAAAGATTACTACCTTGATAAAGGCATTTTCAACCACATAAAAATAATGATTTGGTTTAAAGACGGTTTATAGGTAAAATCTTTTGCAAATAGTTTTGCGAATTTATAGAATGACCAATAAGTGTTTTAGAATGTTTATAACCTATTATAAACCACTTTTGTAAATAAAACAAAGTTTGGCATGCTTGCATGCATTGTTTTGTTTCTACAATTTTATGTGATGTTTTGCTTGAATGGTAGATTGAAATATTGCTTGCTTGATTGGATTGTAGTGGAAATTGAAGAGTGTGAGTATTGCAAGATCAAGGAGTGAACTTATATTCTCTACCAAAAAGGCAAGTGATGCTTCATACTTTTGTCCCATTATTTTCACTATGCATTAGAAAACAAGGGTGGAATATATATTCATACTATGGAATATTTCTAAGTCAAGGACTTGTGTTTTGTTTAATAAAACAACTAAGTGAATGAATTACCTGGGTGGAATGGAAGGAATGGTTTGTGTTGAGTGGTTCATAAGGCCCATTTCTATGGTTTACCTTGTGTATCTCACTTGTGGATGGCCACCCAGGAACAAAGAGATTTGAGATGTCAAATGTTGAGAAGCTTCAACTGCAGCCACTTGGCATTATAGGCTCTTCCTGGATCATATAGGTTGCAATAACTTAGCCAAATGGACAGTTGGTGGTAGGGGATTGATAGGTTGGAGCGCGTCCATTCTGGTCTAAGGGAAGGCTTCTGAAAGATCTTGTCTTGGTGAAACCAAGTCTTGTGGGGAAAGTGCACCACCACTATAGAGTGTAAAATCTAAGTACTTAGCCATGTCCCTGGTAAAGGACAATTTGAGCATCAAGACATGGAAGCTATCAAGAATCTCCTCATCCCAATTTCTAAGTTAAAAACTTCTGGTTGAACAAGGGTTGAAGGATCACCAATTTCTATTGGGAGATGCCTTGGGAAAGATTTTGTCAAGCAAAATCTTAGTGTTTACAAATGATAAGGAAAATCTATTTTGAGAAATGCAAGCCTAAGATCCACTTAGCCAAATGCATATAGATGATAGACTCCACTATACTACCATGGTATCACTTGCTAATTCAATTCAAATGTATTGACCCTTGTGGCTGTAACTTATTATGTTGCAGGTTTGTTTGATGTTAGAGAGGTTTATTGATTTAGGATTACAAGTCTACAACCAATATGTCTGCCTGTGGCACTTTGAAGATGAAGGACCCCATGCTATTGTAATATTCTGCTGCATTGTAATGAGATAGAGAAATGAGCTATGTAAGATGTAATAAATTATTTTATTCCTGGTTATAAAGTTGTATTATGACCTTTGTTTCTTTATATTACATCTTAACTGTGGATGCTAGCTATTGATCCAGGGACTAGCATTGCAACCACAGGGATCCTTTTCCTTTATAAAGGAGGGACCTTACATTGGATAAGGATCCTTTTATAAAATAACCTACATTTATGATTGAATGATAATTCAATATAATTTCATTTTTAAAATGTGTTGAACCATTTTGACTTCATAAAATTAGTATTTAAGGCTAACACTATTTATTAGATTTAATTGGTTAATTTACGAAATATTAACAAATTTTATTTAACATGATATGATTTATTAACCACAGAAATAGGTTTAAATTCAAGTTATTAAAGTGTTTAAATTTTTATTTAAATTCAAAGGGGAATATTATATTTTTAACATATAAGTATTATTTTTGTGATCATGTTCGTATATTACATTTATTTTTTATGATTTATAAATAATAAGATATGATTTTTACAATACTTATTATTTTATAAATACTTAATAAATAAAAAATATTTGATTAAGTGGAGTAATAATACATGATTATAGTTTTAAATTGTAATTCTTTTTTCTAAGATTTTTGGTATTTTATTTATATTTTTAACATTTACCATTATTAAAATATGATTTATCAAAGTATTATTACTTATAAAACTTTTATTAAATAATATTTATTTAAATAATCATCATAATAATATTTGATATTAGTTTTAATTTGTAGATTTTATTTTTCTCAATTTTTTCATATATTAAACATATTTTTCTGAATTATAAAACAAAAGTTATTGATTTTATAAGATTGAATCATTTTATTTAATTTCTAGAATTAATAAACTAAGTAGTTTATGATGTACTGCTGATGTCATCATGGGGTGAAATTTTTTTCTTACTAGGTCGATACTTACCCCTAGTCACTGACTGGTGGGTTCTATGCCACATCATATCTATAGTTTTAATTTATTACAGAAACAATAACACAATTTTATGAAATGATAAATAAAATGGAATATGACATCAGCGTGATGTCACGATGACATCACCCCAAGGATGATCCTCAGATCGCGATTCGATCTTCAGATTGAGAGCGCGCGAGCACGCGGGGTTGGTCGTGTTCGACTCAGTGCTCCACGCTGAGCCTCACAGAGGTTGCGTCGCTCGGGAATGGTCACCGGAGTTGCTCCGGCGACGAGCTTGCACGGTGGGGCGGCACAGGCGCATGCGGGTAGGTCAATACGGTGAGCGAGCGACGAATTGATAGAGGCTAGGATATTCAGAAGCTCACCAGGAGCGTGAAGAAGGGCTGAGAGAAGTGAATCGTGGCCAAAATCGACATGGACGACAGCGGCCGGACTTCAGGAAGATGAGGTTGCCGCACTGATTCAGACGCCCCACCTCAATTCTTTTGGCAAGGAGACTCAGGGAAACACGGTGAAGCCGTGTGCTTGATCAACAGAGCACGGTGGATCTTGGAATGATGGCAACCCGAAGCTAGGGTTTCGACCCCGAGAGAAGACAGAGAGGATTTTGAGAGGGGAAAGGGAATTAGGGTTCTTTGGCCGTGTTCAGGGCTTCTTGTAGACGACTGGGAACGGTGGCGTGGATCTCGACGTGGACGGCGACGGGGTGGCCGCCAGCGAGCTGCTTCACTGCATCGTGGGGTTGCCGGCGTCGCGAGGAAGACGACGCGAATAGAAGGTCGAAAGGTTATGGGCCAGTGCCGGGCCGCACTTGGACCAGATGGGCTGCATTTGGCTGCTCGTGAGCGATGGATAAGATAGTGAGGATGTAGGCCGTGGGCCAGATTTGTTGTTTCTTCTGTTTTTTCCTGATTCTATCCCTTTTCTATATTCTGTTTTGTTTTTAGCTTTGAATTTGCACAAATGATTTGAGTTTTTCTTAGTAGAATTAATTTGTTAAACAATTGCAAAAATAATGAATTTCTTTAAAGTCATTTTGTGAACTTTTATTATATATTGTTTAGAGTTTCTTTATTTTCTTCATATAGATATTTTTCCTATTATTATTTGTGAGGGCCTTTAATATGAATTTAATTTCACAAAAATTCCTAAACTTATTATAGAATGTATTACTACTAACTAATGAGATTTTATTCTCATTGATACATAATATTAAGGAAACTTTTATATTTAGTGATCCTTCATAAGTATTTGATACATAAAGTTCTAAGTACTAATAGGGTTAATATTATTCCTATGAATTTAGGGAATAGCAATATAAGTAATTTATTATTACTAACTTAAGAGATAAAGGTTTGAGATTATAAATTTCTACCATGAATTATGGGAGTTTTAATATCTTTATATCCCTTGATAATTGTGAATAAAGATGAATGTTTAAAATATATTATCTTTCTGTTAAAGATCTTGAATGATATCACCATTTAGAATTAAATAGTGGGCTTTTTTTCTAGGCTAACTTATGAGAAAGAATTGATAAAGATAGTTCTTAAGCACCTATGATAATGATGGTTGAAAATAACAAAGATGTGCTTAAGTGAGTTGATATAGGAAATATTCCTATTAACCATTGTGGACTTAAGATGATAAATCAATCATTTGATATGGATATTAGGTTTGGTTATAGAATTAGGTTTTAGTGTCTACCAAGAACTTCTATATTCCATAATTCACAATCCTGGACTTTTAACTAAGGAATTCCTTTCCTAGATATACTACTTATTCCTATCCATCATCATGTGTTAACATGATGAGCTTTACTTTTCAAGAATATTCTTATCCACCTTTTATTCTTCTAAATCCATTTATAATTCCAATTAGTTTGATACTGAAGCTCTTCATAATCTTATTATATCCATACTTGGCTATAAAAACCATTCTACTATTAATAATCTCCAACCCAAAAAATGGTTACATCTAATTCCATCCATACCCTTCCTAAATCATCCATCACTAATACTACTCTAGTAGAGGTTTATATCAAGTTCTACTCTCCTCTAGTGATTAGTATTTCCCAAGAGGAAAATAATACTTCTGCAATCCAATGTACTCTAGCATCATGTTAATTATACTATCTTGTCTTCTACTTAACTCTAGTAACAAATACTCTAATCTCACATTATATTACTATGACCTGTAATGGCTAATCTAGGACAATATACCTATGCTAGGGTTTAATCATGTTCTATCCACCAGTGTCACTTATACATGATATAAGCATTCAAGCATGGTGAGTAAGCATGATCAATATAATCCTTTGATCATATATGGCTTAGGTTTCCATTTGGCTAATCAAGGCTTTCATCCATACAACATTACAATTGTATTGAAATTATCTTCTTAGTATCTCTATTGGATTAAGGAATGTTATTCATGGACTATGCTTACTTAATCCAATAGGATTACTCCTAGGTATCTATCTTCAGGATTCATCCTTGTAATCTTATTTGTTAACATATAATTATATCTTCTACATAACTATTCTATCTGTTAAGGAGTGAGTTAACTCCATTAAGAATTACATTGATCTTATTCTTTTCCAACTCTCCCATCCTATAGATGATATCTAATACTAGCATTACCACTTACCTCTTATTACTTATTTCTCTTAAGGACTGAAGTGGATGCTATGTTAAGAGCAAGAGTTGCTAGATCAAGAATTGATAAGCTAATAATTGGTGAATCAATAGTTGATTAAGCAACATTGATGAACAAAAACTATAAAGATAGGGTTCATTAGAGATGATAAAGATTAATATGGACAGAAAGATATATGATGGATGATCTTGATTTGGTTTCTTTCCTACTCAATATCACTAAAGAGTTAAGATTGTATTACCATGATGTTCATGGTATAAATAGATGAGATTAAGATTTAGTTGTTACATTCTTATTACTTAAGTTATATTTATATCTTGGTATTCATGGGTTGTGTAATGAATACTACATATGATCACTTAAGGATAAAATATGAACCATTAAGTAATATAGTTGGGTTAACTTTTATCACACTTGATCTACCCTTAGATCAAATCTCCCTTACCAAAATAAGGTTTTAGCAAAGGTCTTATTGAAACTTATCGCAGTTAACTTGATGCTCTACTTCAATTTCATAAAGTTAAGAGAAGCTTCAATCACTTTGACAATTTTTTTATTTAAAAGCGCGAAAATTATTCGGATATTCTATGCATGGATGCAATGCACACATATGTGTTCAGCTTGTTTCTAAGCTCTAATGCTAGGATGTTACAAACTCTCCCCCTTAAAATTAACTTCGTCCTCGAAGTTCGTATCCTCTCACATTTCGGAGTAAGGAATTGTCTTGCAATGATTACGATATGTCTCAACTCCATGATAACTTTAATGGAAATAATTGTAGTATTCTATATCCAGATCCTTTCCTTGAATTCCTACCATACTTGGCAATTTTAATCTTGTTGTCTCCAATACTCCAAAATTCCTTTTACTTTACTCCCTTAGGAATATTTCCTTATTATGAACTCCTTAAGTAATGGTCTTTTCTTTAGTTCATTTTCTTAATTAGGTATCCTAATTCAGCTTCTTTACTTGATCATCAAACTTCCCTGCTATTTTATGTAAGGTCTAGGAAGTCTCACTAAAACAGGTTTTAAACTTTATTAGTCCATAGTGTGGTCAAAAGACTAATCTTTGATTTGTAACTGTATGAGTTGTACTGGTAATCCTTCCGAATATTAGTTTTGAACACATTTAGTCCAAACCCATTGGAATTTCTTATTTCTCTACACATGCCAATTGGATGTGCTTTATTACCTATTAAGGATCACTTAAGAGTTGTTTCTTCTAGAATTAGTCTGTTAGGATTAATCTTTTATCACCCGAAGTACTTCTTTAACTTCCATTGATTAACTACCTCAAGGTTTGAGTACTACTACCTTGAAATAAACTCCGATCTTTCATCCAGACATACTTCAGAGAGTACCTTTCTGATGATTATCTTTTAACCTTATGAAAATAAGGCTTGCTATTGTTATAGGTTAGTCCTTCTTATCCAAACTTTATTTGGAAAGTTAGATAACAATACTTCCACAAACTGTTTACTCTCCCCCTTAGGGTTTACTAATGGTCTCTAAATTGTCTATATAGTAACCATTGGCTTAATAACTGGAATGTAGGGCTTTGTCTAGCTTATACTTTACCTAGTTAGGGTTTTATGAAAGATTGTATATGCTGTATCCACACCTATGTGGATCTCCGAAGTCAATCTTTCAGCATTATTAGTCTTACTTATTATTTGGACATTTTTCCTTTGATAGTTCAATTTTCACGAAGAGTCTCAAAAGACGGTCACTTAAATTTTATACTCCTTTGTGTCCTACTTATATTAGGCCAAATTTTATGCTCTTTATGCAACCTTTAAGATGATCTGGTTAACTAAGTCAACCATCACCGGCTGTGGACAAGATACCAACTGTGGATCAAATACTAGCTATGGATCAAATACCAGCTGCGGATAAGTACCAGCTGCGGACCATCCTAGGGTGTATGTATTACCCTATGGTTTCTGATATACCTCTAGCATTCTCTCTGAATTGTCAGAGCTTGAACACCATTTTGGTTTCAAACTACTTCTTTGTATTTATTCATGATACTTCCATGAACTTGTATAATTACTCCATTGACTTCTTAGCAAAATTACCTATTTTGATTGAACCTTAAGTTCATCACTTCTTGTTTCCCATGTATTCCCTACATTAATCTTACTTATTATTGCTGACTAATAATTATCTAAACTTGATCCATCCTTCCAATTGGATTGACATTCCTCATACTTGGCTTTACCCCTCATGTAGGTCTTCATCTTGGTCTTTGGAACTCGTCACTCCCTCAAACGAATTCCCATTCCTATCTAGGTCTATAACATCAAGTAATAACTGGATGTTGCAACATGCATTTGCACACCAAATCAAACTTCATGTACAGATCTAGTCAATCAAGAAGATACAAGAAAAACAAATAAATCCAAATGTGGTACATATAACACACAATATTCTCAGCCCAGAATATAGTAGTTGAGTATAATATCTCTAGAATTCAGGATTAGTTGTGTAGTATATGACACCTCCTCATATAGGTTTATATCGTGATACTTATCACATAAGGTCAAACTATACTTTGTCTCGACATTTACCCAGATTGCTCCATTGCAACAGGATAATTCTAAACAAAGTGGTCTCAATTTGGTTTTGGCTAACCTTTAGTCTCACTCTTAGAATGGCTGATATAACCAACCTTTCTTATTTAGTGACTAACCTCACATGATCACTCCAAAGGACTAATAAATTTCTACTGAACCCCTAAAATTGAAGGTTATCACTATTTTATGACACCTTTGACTTCTATCATAGTTCTACCATGTTATTTTTTTACTTCTACCTCAAGATAATGTACTAATTACCCATCATATTTATACTCTCATCATGGTTTCGGAGCTGATCTCACCATGATCTTCTTATGTTTTACCTGTACATCATGATTTAAGAGTTAATCTAGCCATCATGACTTTGTTTCACATAGTACTACCATTGATTATTAACATGATTCCACTTCATCACATAGAATTCTCAAGTGAATCCCACATGATTACTACTCATTACATCAACATTTATCCTAGTGATATTCATCATGTTGTCTTTGGTTATCAACTAACAATAAGATTCTATTGTCTTACATGAATTATAGGGTTAGACTACGCCATTGAGACTACTTCAATTGATGTCTTACACTTTCCTATAGTATCTTGGTGGTTTATGTCTCCCTCGGAAGATACTAAAGAGCAATATACTCGAGAAAATATAAAATATTTACTCCTAAGAAAGAATGGCTTAAGCATCTGACTTAGGTGTGACAAAGTTATCCTCAAGTGGATACTCATCACAAGTCATAAGAATATTTGGTTTAGATGAGATGGCTCCTATAGTCACTATCCAACCTACAGATCTTCCTAAAAGGGTTTTAATCCTAAGGTCAAAGAATATGCTCTGATACCAACTGCGGTGACCCAGCATACCACTTCATGATGTAGTACACTATAGTCGTTGACATAACACCAATGAAACACCGTTCACTAGTATTACATCCCTCAGAGTGGTACAACAGAAACACAGCAGGTCTAAGACATGACTATAGGTTACAACTCAATTCTTTACACAAGATCCAGAGAACACTCTAGGTTAAAGAGAGAGAAACTTCTTACAAAGAATAATCAGAAATAAATAACTCCAAAACTATCCTACTATTAAGTCTAGTATCTTAACTAATGATCTGGCATTGCTGCTATTGCAATACACTATAGAAATAGGTTCTATGGCTAGAGATTGTATTCCTATCTAATCAGTAACTTCGTCTTCACTTGAGTTGATGTATATGTTGACTTTCTTGACTTTATTGAAGAACTTTAGCTTCTGATGCTGGTTCTGGAGCATAGCTTGATGTAGACGTCGTCTGTACTAGCGTTAGAACCTAGCAAGGGTTAAGAAGATACTTTGAGTACGAGCGTACTCAGCAAGTTCACTAGAAAAGAAGTGTTTGATGCACTATCTCTACAGCCACAGATCGTAGGTCGTAGGCAATGCAGGTTTTCGTAAATATTTCTTCAAAGGTTTCTTTTATTCTGAAAAACTATGTACGTCAGGCTTCACGGGTTTACCAGAACTTTCATGGAGTTCCTTTCCCGCCGCGTTCGCAGCTCCTTCCAAGAACAGGGAGTAACAAGTTACAGTTCCTACACTCTGCAGAGGTGCGTCACTTTACCCATGAGAGTTCTTAAGCTTTGTTGCACGGCCGGGAGTATGTTCCAGTTCCAACTTCCATGGTTTGAGGCCCAACCTAAGATCCAAGCCAATTCAAGCCAATCACTGCCCTCTCTGTGACCTCATATGTCTGCACGATCCTTCGGGGCCAGCTCACCTTCGTTAGTCCCCTTTCGGGAAGGCTATAACCATGATGAGTTCCCGAAGACTCTATGACCTAGTGCTGCCCAGAATAGTACCATTTACATGGACTATATCCCTAAACACCATTCACAGATAATCTAGACACCAAAAGTGTGGGGCATAAGGGTGCCCACCCATATGTGGGATCCGCACAAGGAATCACAATGTCACGTTAAGGCCGTCTTGCCTCCATACGAGAGGAAAAGGATACAGCTGAATTCTCCGTCCCATTCCAAATCTCATGGTCAACGCGTAATATACGTCGCAAGAATCACTGGCGACATTGGTTGTTAAGTCCTAGAGGATATATTGCTGAGCAGTGGTATTCCAACTGCCAGATTTAATAGATTAGCTGATCACCCTGGATCAGTAACCAATAGTTCACATTATTATCAAAAATAGTGTTTTCTAACCTTTTTGGAATGCAGGTGATGACAACACTTGATTTGCAAAATACTTTATAGAAAATAATCAAAAGGACATGAGCAATTGTGAACTTTCCTTGTGTGATTGCAAGATTATGCACTCACGGTCTTCAAGACAATATAAGATCCAATATCTGAAATCAGCATCATTGGTCCAGTAAGGACTAATGTTTAAATAAGCAAGATGCTTTTATGCATAAGTAATGTAATGCAAGTTGATAAACTCGAATCCCGAGGATAGCGTTGTTCTAGGGTTTGGAAACTAGAAATGATTTCCTTGGAATGCGTTGTCCTTTTAGATTAAGTTTCCCACATGTGCTTCTTATTAAGTCTTGTGAGTGTGTGTGAAACAACATGTAATTATACTATCATACAACAGTAAGATACAAAGTTGTGGAATGCTATTCAAAGATTACTTATATAAGAATTGCCTTATCTTTGAATGTTGCTTTACAAGTATAGGCATTTATAAGGAACTTTAAGTATTAACAATCCTAAGTATATAAGTAAAGTATAAAGTAAGGTGTTTACTATTAATTGTGATATGTTGACTGAAGTGGCAAAACGAATAACTTTTGAAGAAAAGATTCCTTTATTAAGGTTTAAACAATCCTTGTGGCTAATATGAGGTGGTTGATGTTATTTGTTCTTGCCGGAACAGTTTGGACTTGAGATGTTTTATCACTTAATTATAATAGACCAAAGTTAACTATAAAGTATATAATAAAGTTTTTAGCATTATACTTAAAGTCTGGTAGACTAAAGTTAACTTTAAAACATAGATGGACTTTAGGTGTAATGCTTATTATACTTCTACCTTGTTCACTTCATAATGTTTCTTTAAAGTTACTTAAGAATGGTATTACTTTTATTTGGTAGTGGTTTATTTACATTATAAATGTTTAAAGGGATTTATCTCCCTATAAGGGTGTGGTTAAGATTTGTGAATAAGTAAACAATATTATTTACTACTTATGAACTCACTGTAGTGTTTTGATTTGTTTATAAACTTGTGGTTAAAGTAAAGGAATGGGTTTTATCTTATTACAATTATTCCTGGAGATTTTAGACTAGATAAGGATCCTTTTATAAAATAACCTACACTTATAGTTGAATGATAATTCAATATAATTTCATTTTTAAAATGTGTTGAACCATTTTGACTTCATAAAATTAGTATTTAAGGCTAACACTATTTATTAGATTTAATTGGATAATTTAAGAAATATTAACAAATTTTATTAAACATTATATGATTTATTAACTAAAGAAATAGGTTTAAATTCAAGTTATTAAAGTGTTTAAATTTTTATTTAACTTAAAAGTGGAATATTATATTTTTAACATATAGGTATTATTATTGTGATCATATTGGTATATTACATTTATTTATTTTTATTTATAAATAATAAGATATGATTTTTACAATACTTATTGTTTTATAAAGACTTAATAAATAACAAATATTTGATTAAGTGGAGTAATAATGCATGATTATAGTTTTAAATTATAATTCTTATTTTTCTAAGATTTTTTGTATTATATTTATATTTTTAACATTTACCATTATTAAAATATGATTTATCAAAGTATTATTACTTATAAAACTTTAATTAAATAATATTTATTTAAATAATCATCATAATAATATTTTATATTAGTTTTAAGTTGTAGATTTTATTTTTCTTAAAATTTTCATATATTAAACATATTTTTCTGAATTATAAAACAAAAATTATTGATTTTATAAGATTGAATCATTTTATTTAATTTCTAGAATTAATAAACTAAGTAGTTTATGATGTACTGCTGATGTCAGCATGGGGTGAAAAGTTTTTCTTACTAGGTCAATACTTACCCCTAGTCACTGACTGGTGGGGTATATGCCACGTCATATCTATAGTTTTAATTTATTACAGAAACGATAACACGGTTTTATGAAATGATAAATAAAATGGAATATGACATCGGTGTGATGTCACGCTGACATCACCCCAAGGATGATCCTCAGATCGCGATTCGATCTTTGGATTGAGAGCGCGCGAGCACGTGGGGTTGGTCGTGTTCGACTCAGTGCTCCACGCTGAGCCTCACAGAGGTTGCGCCGCTCGGGAATGGTCACCGAAGTTGCTCCGACGACGATCTTGCACTGTGGGGCAGCACAGACGCATGCGGGTAAGTCAATACGGTGAGCGAGCGACGAATTTATAGAGGATAGGATACTCAGAAGCTCACCAGGAGCATGAAGAAGGGCTCAGAGAAGTGAATCATGGCCGGAATCGACATGGACGACGGCGGCCGGACTTCGGGAAGATTAGGTTGCCGCATCGATTCCAGACGCCCCACCTCAATTCTTTTGGCAAGGAGACTCAGGGAAACACGGCGAAGCCGTGTGCTTGATCAACGGAGCATGGTGGATCTTGGAATGATGGCAACCCGAAGCTAGGGTTTTGACCCCAAGAGAAGACAGGTAGGATTTTGAGAGGGGAAAGGGAATTAGGGTTCTTCGGCGGCGTTCAGGGCTTCTTGTAGACGACTGGGAATGGTGGCGCTGATCTTGACGCGGCTGGTGATGGGGTGGCCGCCAGCGAGCTGCTTGGTTGCATCGTGGGGTCGCCAGCGTCGCGAGGAAGATGACACGAATAGAAGGTCGAAAGGGTACGGGCTAGTGTCGGGTCGCACTTGGGCCAGATGGGTTGCATTTGGCTGCTCATGAGCGATGGATAAGATAGTGAGGATGTAGGCCGTGGGCCAGATTTGTTGTTTGTTCTGTTTTTTCCTGATTCTATCCCTTTTCTATATTCTGTTTTGTTTTTAGCTTTGAATTTGCACAAATGATTTGACTTTTTTTTTTAGAATTAATTTTTTAAACAATTGCTGCAATAATGAATGTATTTAAAGTCATTTTGTGAACTTTTATTATATATTATTTAGAGTTTCTTTATTTTCTTTATATAGATATTTTTCCTATTATTATTTGTGAGGGCCTTTAGTATGAATTTAATTTGACAAAAATTCCTAAACTTATTATAGAATGTATTACTACTAACTAATGATATTTTATTCTCATTGATACATAATATTAAGGCAACTTTTATATTTAGTGATCCTTCATAAGTATTTGATACAAAAAGTTCTAAGTACTAATAGGGTTAATATTATTCCTATGAATTTAGGGAATATCAATATAAGTAATTTATTATTACTAACTTAAGAGTTAAAGGTTTGAGATTATAAATGTTTACCATGAATTATGGGGAGTTTTAATATCTTTATATCCCTTGATAATTGTGAATAAAGATGAATGGTTAAAATATATTATCTTTCTGTTAAAGATCTTGAATGATATCAGCATTTAGAATTAAATAGTGGGATTGTTTTCTAGGCTACCTTATGAGAAAGAATTGATAAAGATAGTTCTTAAGCACCTATGATAATGATGGTTGAAAATAACAAAGATGTGCTTAAGTGAGTTGATATAGGAAATATTCCTATTAACCATTGTGGACTTAAGATGATAAATCAATCATTTGATATGGATATTAGGTTTGGTTATAGAATTAGGTTTTAGTGTCTACCAAGATTTTCTATATTCCATAATTCACAATCCTAGACTTCTAACTAAGGAATTCCTTTCCTAGATATACTACTTATTCCTATCCATCATCATGTGTTAACATGATGAGCTTTACTTTTCAAGAATATTCTTATCCACCTTTTATTCTTCTAAATCCATTTATAATTCCAATTAGTTTTATATTGAACCTCTTCATAATTTTCTTATATCCATACTTGGCTATAAAAACCATTCTACTATTAATAATCTCCAACCCAACAAATGGTTACATCTAATTACATTCATACCCTTCCTAAATCATCCATCACTAATAATACTCTAGTAGAGGTTTATATCAAGTTCTACTCTCCTCTAGTGATTAGTATTTACCAAGAGGAAAATACTACTTCTATAATCCAATGTACTCTAGCATCATGTTAATTATACTATCTTGTCTTCTACTTAACTCTAGTAACAAATACTCGAATCTCACATTATATTACTATGACCTGTAATGGCTAATCTAGGACAATATATCTATGCTAGGGTTTAATCCTGTTTTATCCACCAGTGTCACTTATACATGATATAAGCATTCAAGATTGGTGAGTAAGCATGATCAATATAATCCTTTGATCATATATGGCTTAGGTTCCAGTTGGCTAATCAAGGGTTTCATCCATACAACATTACAGTTGTATTGAAATTATCTTCTTAGTATCTCTATTGGATTAAGGGATGCTATTCATGGACTATGCTTACTTAATCCAATAGGATTACTCCTGGGTATCTATCTTCAGGATTCATCCTTGTAATCTTATTTGTTAACATATAATTATATCTTCTACATAACTCTTCTATCTATGAAGGAGTGAGTTAACTCCATTAAGAATTACATTGATCTTATTCTTTTCCAACTCTCCATCCTATAGATGATATCTAATACTAGCATTACCACTTACCTCTTCCTACTTCTTTCTCTTAAGGACTAAAGTGAATGCTATGTTAAGAGCAAGAGTTGCTAGATCAAGAATTGATAAGCTAATAATTGGTGAATCAATAGTTGATTACTCAACATTGATGAACAACAACTATAAAGATAGGGTTCATTAGAGATGATAAAGATTGATATGGACAGAAAGATATATGATGGATGATCTTGACTTGGTTTCTTTCCTACTCAATATCACTAAAGAGTTAAGATTGTATTACCATGATGTTCATGGTATAAATAGGTGAGATTAAGATTTAGTTGTTACATTCTTATTACTTAAGTTATATTTATATCTTGGTATTCATGGGTTGTGTAATGAATACTACATATGATCACTTAAGGATCAAATATGAACCATTAAGTAATATAGCAGGGTTAACTTTTATCACATTTGATCTACCCTTAGATAAAATCTCCCTTACCCAAAATAAGGTTTTAGCAAAGGTCATATTGAAACATATCGCAGTTAACTTGATGCTCTACTTCAATTTCATCAGGTTAAGAGAAGCTTCAATCACTTTGATAAGTTTTTTTTATTTAAAAGCGTGAAAATTATTCGGGTTTTCTATGCATGGATGCAATGTACACATCTGTGTTCAGCTTATTTCTAAGATCTAATGCTGGGATGTTACACACACTCTGTTTTCATTGCCTAGAACACTCTAGTTTTCACTCTTATTGTTTTATGAGTGTTCTCTTTCACTTTGCACTGCGTTCAACCATAGTTTTCTTGTGCTTTCAGCTTGGAACTTTTTAGTCCTTTGTGGATTTGTGAGACAAGCTCACTGGTCTTTATTGATTATTATCTTTGTGAGTTGTTTCAAATAGGTTGCTTGGTGTTGGAACAGAGTAGTAAGTTCTTGCGTGTAAGTGCAAGATGAGCTTGCATTGACTGTGACTTAGACTTTAGCATGACATGCTAGGCGTTGTTTTGACCTTATGCTTAGTGATTATTGTTGTAGCATGAATTGTTCCAAACAATTAGGATTGCTTAGTGTGCCTTGAAAAAAATTATTTGTTGTTTTAGCATGCAAAAGCATAGTATTGTGGTACTCGCCTTTAATGCTTTTCTTGGGTTGACTTGGCACATGCCCACACCATGTTATGACACTCACAAGTCACCATAGCCTCTATGATCATTTAGTCCTTGACTTTTAGAACCACTCTATGCTTTGATTAGTAATTCTTTGTTTCTCTGCATGATTATGGCCAGTATTGCTCTCTTAGTTGGTTTCTCCCAGTCTTTTGCTAGCCTCCACTTGTATGAGTAAGATCTACTCATGCTTCCAACTCCTAAGAAACCAAGTTATTCCAAAGTGTCCACTATAAATTCCTATACATGGTGTGTTACACCATTCCTAGTATATTCTTGTTTTCATCTATCTTCCAATTAAAAACTATTTTTTTATGTGAAAACTTAGTGATTAAAGCCCTCACAAACTTGATGGCACACTTTATATTCTTTGCCCCTAATAAACTTGAACCACTGTGTCATCTATGTTGTATATGCTTGCACTTATACGTTGGAATTAGCAGAACCGTGCTGCCACAAGGAACATTTTCAACATTGTACTTTGTACTCAGTTGATATCATGCTCTTTTGTCTATGGATGTCACCGGTGTGAAATAAAGTGGGAACTTGTTAGCCCATGGAGTTTGTATCCTGTGTTAGAGAAACGCGTGGGCCGCTAGCCTAAGCCATGCCTAATCATGGTGGAAACTTGTAGCATCACCATAGTGACATCTATGAAGCATTCTTCTTATAAAAAAAGAGACACATTGAGAAAAGATGAAAGAGAGAAGAAAGCACCATATTCCCATGGTAAATAAGAAGGTTGCTGAGATGCTCATTGTCTGCTTGCCTTGTCATGTTGGTTATGGGATAGATCCTGTACCATGTGCAAGGGGTACATTGTTGGCGGTTCTCAATGATATGCAAATACTGACAATGACAAGAACTTACAGGTGACTAAAGTTGAGTAGCATGAGGTGTGGCCCTCGTATTCAAGGGACTTGAGATTGCCAACTTATACTTCGTCATGCATATACTCCATCTTTGTTCACTTTAACATTAATCACTTCATGATGCTTATGATAGGGGCAATGAGGGATGAAAGCTAATAAGTACCATAATTTTTGGAAGCTCTTTTTGAAACTTGAAATCCCTGCTTCCTTTATAAAAGTTCTTTGTTCCACCACTATTGAGTCTCCACCTTCTACCTTTAGGCACCATTAAGAGAGCATAGTTGTCATTCTGTGTGCAGTGTTCCAAAGCTTATTGATTGATGCATATTGTGATATTACTTGTTCTTGTGCTATTTGTTTCTAGTCACCCGTGTGAACTTTGAAGGTGTCCTATGCATCTATTTGCTATTCTATGAGGGACAAGTCGATTGCCACTATGCTATAATTTTTTGTATGTGAAACAAACAAACGTTTTTCAATGCATGTTATTCATGATCTTTGTTTGTAGCTTGTAACATCCCAATAATGTTGAGCAATGATTATCAAATTCCAATCATCAAAATTAGGGTTAACCAAAAACTTTTGTTAATTCAAATCATTATGAATGCATGTGTGTATGTGATGAATGTATGAATGAATGAATGGACTTGTGAGATTGATCTAAATAGAAAGGAAAGGTTCAAAGATGAAAACAACATCATCTAAAACATTTCCAAGAAAAAACAAATCAGGAGAAAATCAAAAACAAAACAAATAAGCAAATGGTCATTTTTGCCAATCTTGCTCACTAGGCCACTTTGAGTGTTTCTAGTCCAAGATTTCAAACAGAAACTTTTCCATTTCTTTTCACCCCTTGCAAGACCAAGTAAAAGTAAATCAAAGCCCACCTTTCAAACTTACAGAAACATTTGGCAACTTGATTTAAATGACAAGTCAAAATTGAATCTTTATCATATGTAAAGATCACACATTTTCAAAACCCAACCAAACCAGTCCCCTTGACCAATCCAACTAACCAGAGACTCCCTAGTATGTAGCCAACACACCCACCAAGTTTGAATCCAAAATTCAAATTTGAATCTCTTTTGGCCATTTCATCAAACACCTTGTAATCAGCAAACAAACAAACATCAAACACTATTTGGAGTAGTGATTTTTGCCATCCTTGTTCCCTCTCTAGCTCACCCTACACTCTTAGTAGATGATCAAACTAACTTAACTAGCTTTAGAACCACTGTGAGCATGCAATGTCCATCAATGGTGAGCATGCCGAGCCTAACTTGACACCCCCAAGTCGACAACAATCTAGGAGAAGCACCAAGCCTAGCAAGCATGTCCGGAGCACTGACCACCATCCACCGCCACCCCCTGTCCAAGCCTCAAGCGCTGTCAGCCCCTGGACCACACAGAAAGATCGCGCCCAGTTTCTCTACGAGCGTGCCGAGAGCGCGCCAGAGCGTCACCCGCGACACAAGCCCACAGACCGCATGCCGCCCTCGTCGCTTGCGTGCGTGATCGCCAGCACCCCAGCAACCCGACAGACAACCCCGTTCGCCACCACGCGGACCATGGACTATGTGCGCCATTAAAACAACCGTCGGACCTGCCAGAGCGCCGTGACGTTCCGACCATTCCGCACCGCCCCACGCCGCATAGCTATGTCGTTGAGTTTCGCTAGGGAGCACATCACCGCGCCCTACAATTTCCCGTGCCTTTAGCTCGCTGTGCCGAAGACCACGACGAGCTCAGCCCACGCCCGTCGGTCCCCTTCAGGCACTATAAAAGGAGGCCACCCCTGTTTGATTTGAGCACACAATATCACTCCCCACCTCTCACTGATCACACCCACTCACTCCCGGAGAAAGGAGAGCACCAGGTGGCTGGAATTTCACTGGATTCCGCCGCTGCAGAGGAGGAGAGGCGCCGTCGATTGATGCCGCCCCAGGAGGAGCTGCTGGTACCAGGAGGATCGCCATTGTCGACTTTGTCATTCGCCCCCATCACTGAGCATCGCCTGAGCCCCGGTGAGCCTCCCACAACCCCCACTGGCCGCGCTAGGGTTCGTGTTCATCGCGTCCTGTTCAGGCATGGACGATGAACCACAGCCGTAGATCTAGCTTCTAATCATACGGACTAGATCACCTCATACCGCTTCGCCACTCGCTGTCTCACTGACGAGTGGGGACAACCACTTAATGTAGCACCCCTCGGGGTTAGGATTAAACTAACCTCAGATCACCATCTAAGATAAGTTCTACATTACATCAGACAGCGAAAGCAAATTATGTTGTTCTACACAACAAGTTAGCAAAAGGCCAAAGAGGCCATAAACAAAAGCGAAGTCCATCCCATAGTCCTCAGGCTGCTACCTGGGACCCCCAAATACTCATCGATGTCAACATAGAAGCCACCTTCATTTGCAACCAGATCCTCTGTAGAAAAACAACAATGGCGCAAGGTTGAGTACGAGAATGTACTCCGCAAGACTTAGATAAACTATTATCTACATGCTCTGTCTAGAGAAGCTTTCTTTGGATATACTTTTGCGAAAAGAAATCTACATTTGTAAACAAGAGAGAGAAGAGGCTCGTCTACTCAGAATCTTTTAAAAAGGGATAAGATAGCAACTTCTTCATCTTGTTCATCACATCTCGATAAACACTAGCTTCATCAGAACCTCCTATCTAGGATCACCCCCTCGACCCAGAGGAAGCATCCTTAAGCACACGTGGATCAACAAGTTTTATAGCAGTTAAATTTTTCTATGATCATCACGTCCGTTCCGAAGTCGTTCATAACCGTGAACATGGATTTTCGAAAAGATTAATACCCTGCAGGGGTGTACAACTTTAACCACACGTACCAACCGACTCTTAATGCCAAATTATTAGCCCTCTTCCTTGGAAGGCCGACAAAGGGTGGTTGACCACGACCTTTAGCCTGCTTTCGCCGAGACCATGAGTCACGCCCGAGGGATGGTTCCACCGTAACGGGTCAAGTCCTGAAGCCGTTCCCTAAAGATGTTAGGCGAGGTTGGTTCACCAGGGGCTCCATCGACCCCAAGCAACCCGGTCCACTCTTCCCTACCCGTTATGATGCACCTCCTTCACCTCCTCATTTCGAAAAGTTTTTCAATGCGTATGCCAGATGGAAAGCCCAAACTATGTGAATCATAGAATCTACTAGGAAAGTTAGTTGCTCGTGGGGTTTTCCAGGCCCCGTGTGGTTGTACACTCGTCTTGGTTCAAGAGGCAAGAACTCGGGTCCTATTGGTGGCGAGCATGGGACTACAAAAACCACACCCAACGTGGCCTCCCATATAAGCCTTAGCATGATTAGTTAACTCCTTCGATGATGTCACCACCTCCTACCTTTCTAGATTCTTTGGCACCTCTAATTCATCGTTCAGATAGATCAGATATTGATACTATGCATGGCTAAGCTGTCGACCTCAGAAGCTCTAGCAACGCTCAGATGCCAGACCTAGGTATGCTAGGAGCAGTGGATCAGGAGTATAAGGCTACAATAGGGAAACTATGCAGCAGATAGGTAACACTAACTACTGACAAAAGACCACATTGGAATCGTGTGCATCATAGAGAGAACGTAATATACTTTGTAAAAGTAGGTTCAGAATGACAGGCTACACTTGCCTTGTCCGTCAGTAGACAGGTACGTATCTTCGGTGTTGTTGACTTTAGCTTTGGATTCGGATCCTATCGCGAGGAACCAATACCGGAAACAAAGGAGACAATCAAGACATGGCATCGATGCAATGCTCAAACAAGGATGATGATATGACAAGTTGAATTGCGTTGAAATGAAACCCTAAAACATGCTTAGCAATTTAAACGGGGTTCCGAGGGTTGAAAACCCTAACTCATAAAACTCCGGAAACACATGAGAGGGGTTACTATGTTGTTCTAATTAAACTTGTCATTAAAGTTGTTTAACAATGCATGATTATAGGTTAGTTAGATAGTTCTCATTTTTCTAAACATTTTTATATATTATTTGTATTTTTCTGAACTACAGATTAAAATTAATTGAATTTACAATATTCAAAACAATTTCTGAAATTTTTAAACCCTTTTATTACATTTTTATGGAAATAAAAGAAAATGAAACTTTTTACACCGCAGGATGGGCTAGCCACAGAAACAGACAGGTGGGCCCGTGGCCACCTCAGCAGCTACACACGAGAAAAGGGCTCAGGGCATTTTTCACCGGGGCAGAGACTACCCACACCGACTAACGGGTGGGGCCAAGGCCACGCAGGCAGGGAACGCGAGCGCCACCTAGGCTCGCCGGAGTCCGTGTCAGACGGCGGCGATAGACCGTGCTACAGGGCATGGGAGGATGCGTGCTACGGCTTGTTCGAATCAGCGCACGGAGGCGAACCTAACTACGACGGCACCTCCGATTATTGGTCACCGGAGCACCCTCCACAATGATGGATGGCGGCAGTGCTTGCAGATCGGTGACGCGGCGTCGACACAAAGGGAGAGGAAGCAAGCGGAGGGTGCCTTGAGCACCTGGGGCTCACCACGATGCTCGCAGGAGGGTTGGGGAAGCCAAGCGAGGCCAGGATCGACGTCGAGGCGAGCGGCGGAGAACGTCGGGGTCGGGGAAGAAGCAGTCGATGGCGACGAATCACGGCGCCCCTTGTCGATTCCTTTTGCAGGAGGATGGAGTGGAGTGAGGCGGAGCTCGTGGCGGTGTCGGATGGGCTCGGGGAGGCCAGAAACGGCGGCTAGCCGGCAGACACGGCGGGCTAGGGTTTGAGCTGGCACGGGGAATTAGGGAAAAAGGGGATCTAGGGTTCATCTGAGCGCCGGCAGGGATACTTGTAGACACGGAGATGGTCGGTAGCGAGGATCCTGGTGCGGGTGGGCATCGCGGCAACGGTGGACGGCAGGCGCAGTGCCAACGAGCAGCTTGCTCGTCGGGTCGAAGACGACGAAGCGTCCTTGGGGCCGAAGCGGTACGAGGCCGCTGGCGGGCTGGCATGGGCCGGGTGCTGGGACGCCGGAGAGGGAGAGAGGGGGCAAGTTTGCTGGGCTGTGGCCTAGCTTGCTCCAGCTCTATATTTTTTTAACAAATCCTTTTCCTTTTCTGTTTTTCTATTTCCTGTTTGTATTTTCAAATTCAAACTGTTTTGAATCTTTTCAAAGTACCAGGAGCTTTCATAAAACATACAAACTATTGTGGGGCCCTCATAACCAATTGGTCTTCACATTTTGATACTTTCCAAAATTCAACACCATTTGAATGTAGTTTCAAAGAGAGGGGAGGTTTAGGGTTTTAAATTTGCATTTAGTTCAACACATGCTCTCATGCAAATATTGTTTAGATTTAAACAGAAGCATGCAATGCTTTAACATTATATATATATATATATATATATCACAGACTTGGGCTGTTACACTTAACCATCCCGCGCGCGTGCTATGCGTAGTGGGTCGGCCCAGTTAACCTCCCGCACAACCCAGTAATTCAAATCTAGGTTTATTATTTAAATTTCAAACTCATTTCTGTATCTAGATTCAAAAATCAACCCAGCTCGATTCACTAAACGAAAATGCATGAAACCAATTTTTTTAGAAAGGTACTGCAGTTCTCAATCCATGCCCGTTGGATTCAAACCATTTAGATTTGTAAATCACCCATGGTAAAAATAAAAAGGGAGAAGCTTTTCTACATTCAAACATTTTTCAAAATTCAACCATGAAAGCCTTTGAGTTGATTCCAACTCTCAAAAATCACATTTAACCATACCTTTCAAAATATATAAAAATATATAGGTTTACTTGCAGAAATAATGGTCAAGTAATAAAAGAATGCCCCATAGGCATTTCTAGTCACTTTATTTACTTAAAATAAAAGGTTAAACCTTGTTAAATTGTGACACCACTTTAAATCACATTCCCATGTACTGAAATATGTAGTGATGCCATGTGTCAACATGATACCATGTTTTAGTTGGGGATATTAAATCTTAAGTAGTTTTTCAATGAGTAGAAATTACTTTTCTAAAATAAAGGAAATAAAACTATTTTCCTTATTGATTGTAATGCTTGTGATGATCCTATATCATCTAGTGAAAACCTTGGTGTGATAACTAGAAATAGTTAAGTATTATGTGGTGATTGTGTACCATTTATAGACGCTAGTGCTGACCAAGGATACGACGAGGAAGGAGGATACTACGAGGAAGAAGCCGAGGAGAACTTCAACCACTCCTCTGCACAAGGCAAGCTAACACTTGCAACTATGAAAGTTAGATAACCTATGCAAGGCATTAAGCATGCTTGGTTAGATATATTTGATGCTACCCAATCCTAGTTTTACTTACAAGCTTAGTATTTTATTTCTTTATCAGAGTTTTTATTTGAGTTTACTTGGTGACTTGTAAATATTAGAAGGATAACTGAAGGTAGCATAAAGAGCATAAAACTTGGCCTAAGTTAGATAATCTTGATGTCATCCTGAGGCATGAGATTGAACATAGATCAGTCACCCTTGTTTACCACCCCTCATTAGTGTTTACCCCCACTTTTAGATGCTAGTGCTAAGCATAAAACTTGATCACTTTAGATGGGAATACTTGGTGAAAATGGTTATGAAAACCTTAGAATGATGAGTCATTCTACTGAAATGTTTTGACATGTGTTCTTGAATACCAGATGATTTTGATGATGAAAATGTTAAGGCATGAGCCTTAGCCTTTATAAAACTGATGGTTGTCTGGATGTGATACCATTCCAAATTTATCGTACAACCGCAATACCCGAAATTTGGGTAGGGCTTGACTGGAAATTTATATACCTTAGTATGGGTTACCTTGCGGCCAAGGTTTGAGCCGAGGCTACCTTGTGAAGATTGTCCACCTGTGCAGTACCCAAGATGACAAATGGTCATGGTTGGTAGGCCAAACTCAAAGGAGAGGTGCCTATACTAGGGCGTGTAATTGAAAGGTTAGGAATGATTATACGCATACTGAGTATGGTGAATTCAGGATTGTGAATGTTGTGGTAAATCTGGTTTTTTGCTTCTGAACTTAGTAGAGGTAAATCTTTGCTTCTGAACTTAGTAGAGGTAAATCTTGCTTTTGGCAAAACAACCCTAGAGCTTAGTATAACCTACTCAAAACCACTTCACTTGTTAGTACTAGTTTGTGAGTACTTAAAGAGTACTAATGGCTTTGTCCCTGGATATTCCCGTGGCCATACTATGAAGAGGAGTATCAGGAAGACGGACAGCAGGAAGGTTACGACAACTAGGATCATCTCCCATGGTCAGCATTGCATGTGACCATGAATATGGAGCTTCTCCTACGCTATCGTTATTATCACGTTATTTCGTTGCTTGAATTGTGTTAAGACTGGATCATGAGATCCGTATTTGTGTAAGACCTTATTTATGGTTTTTAGTGGATGATGTACCATGATATCCAATCTGTTATGTCTCGCAAAAATGGTAATCTTGGGATTGCGATGTATGGCATAACAGGCATCTGGGATTAAAAATCCGGGTGTTGACAAGTTGGTATCAGAGCCATCCTGACCATAGGAGACCCTACTTTAGAATGGACGCTTGAATAAAAAACTTATTTTCAAAAACAAGGAAGTGAGTATTTATGAAAAACTTATTCGCATTCTTATCACTTAGACTCTTTCATGAAAATTCATGTTCCTCAAAAATTCTTGCAAAATTACATAAAATTTGACACACTTGATCACTCTACTAACTTACCCATCCTATATTCTTATAGATGGATGTGAAGTACAACAAGTTTTATCAGTTGGGGAATGGGGGAGACCTCATCTTTGAGTGTGACTTGGACTAGCTGTCCGCACCCCGAGTTCTTAGGAGCTCAGCTCAATGATCAGGAAGGAGAGGATTTGCAGTGGCTAGTTGTTGCAAGTATCTGAGGAAAGATTAAAGACCCCACCTCAGAGGGAATTCAGTTCACCTTGAGAGAGAACATCTGGCTCGATGGACTTGCCAGGGCCATGCAGGAAGCACTTGCCCGTCTGTGTAGGAAGAGTATCAACCAAATCAAGGGTACCCGCTTTGAGTTCTACCCAAGGCGTGATGTCATGGGACAACCACTAGAGGCCCCATATCAGCACGAGTTGAAGAGTCAATTGGACCACCTTAGCTTCATGATGTATGACCGCCAGAAGGAGTTAGACAATGCCCACTCCTACGCCAACCATGAGTACTCCATCGCCGCCAAGAAGGATCAGACTATTGCCATGCTAGTAAAGGATCGCCAGTCTCGTCGCCGTCAGCTCGACAAGAAGGAGCGCATCATTGCCTGTCTTCGCCACCGGATCACGAATTTGGAGGAGACCATCCACGAGAGAGACATGCATCTGGAGGAGATGGAGAATGCAGGGGAAGACCTTCGTGGAGACCCCTACTCCTATCTTAGTGACAATGATGACTTTCTAGAGGATCAGGCCATGGAGTTCTTCACCGATGTGGATGACTTCGCTTTCATCGATGATGATGATGAGGAGGAGGATGATGAGGACACTGACTCCAAGGAGTATTAGCACTTGATAAATAGTGTTAGTGAGTTGTATTTAGTCCCATTGTATCATAGATTCACAGAATGGTTCTTAAAACCATATGTTTTCCTTTGTTGTGTTGTGTGTTGTATCGGGTGCTATGAATGAATGAAAAGAAAGTTGCTAGAAAAATATGAGTCAAACTTTGAAAACTTTTCAAACCCAAAACCCCTGAATCTTAGAAATTCCCCTCTTTTCTCATGATCTATCTCAATCTTCAGATGCCTCACGGAGGAAGCACTTCATCCCCGGACCCGATGCTGCAAATCTTGCAAATGTTGGTTTCGGATCGTGAAGCTGAAAGAGCCGAACGTCAAGACAACTTAGCCACCCTTCGACAGATAGCTCAGACGGCCAACAACAATCAAGGCCATGGAAATCATGACAACCATGGATCCAAGCTCAAGAATTTCCAGAACACCAATCCTCCCGTTTTCACTAAGTCTGAAGAACCCATAGATACCGATGATTGGCTGCAAACCATGGAAAACAACCTGGAAGTTGCAGGAGTGGAAGCTAACGAGAAGGTACTGTTTGCCACCCACTACCTGGCCGGAGATGCAAGAGCATGGTGGAACAGCGTTCGCGCAATGACTGTAGGACAGATGATGACTTGGGAAGAGTTCAAAGTCAAGTTCAACAGAACCCATGTGCCACCGGGTTTAATCAAGAGGATGAGAGATGAATTCAAGGAACTGAAGCAAGGCAGGATGACTGTAGTTGAGTACCGTGACAAATTCTTGTCATTGGCTAGGTATGCACTAGATGAGATAGACATTGAAGCCAAGAAGAAGGAGAGATTCCTGAATGGTCTGCATGATGAGATGTAGACAGTGTTGGTCAATATCCCATTTGCTGATATTGAAGACTTAGTTGACTCTGCCATTCAGATGGAAGGCAAGATCAACCAAGCCAATGATAACCACAAGCGTCGCATGATGCATCAACCAGGAACCCATCATACAAAAAAGTATCGCCCCAACCCATCTCCAGGATTTTCCCCAAGAACCAACAGACCCCCGATGAACCGTCCTACCTATCCCAACCGTGGAAACCCAAGGCCCGGCGGAAAAAACAACCCCGGCAACCTCAGCAATTTCAATCGTGCACCGCCCAAGTTCAACAACAACAATGCCGCCACCAACACCAACACTGCCCAAGGACTGGAAGCAATGTTGTGCCTGTTGCGGCAAAGGACAAGTCCTAAGTGACTTGTTATGAATGTGGAACCAAGGGTCACTATTCCAATGAGTGCCCCAAGAAGATTGCCATAGCCCCCAATGCAAATGCCCCAGCTCAGCAGCAACGTCGTGTTAAGCCCATAAGAAGGTTTACCATAGGGAATTCGCTCAACCGCAATGGCCGTTTCTTTCCCATGCATGCGGAAGAATCCCAAGAAGCGCCAGACGTCGTGCTGCGTATTTTTTCTGTTAACTCAGTACTTGGAAGAGTGTTGTTTGATTCTGGAGCATTGCACTCGTTTATTACTGAAGAATTTGCATGCACTAGTAAGATTCAACCCACAAAATTGAAGCATGTTATGATAGTTCAAATACCTGGTTCAACCACCAAAGCTAGACAAATTTGCAAGGCCGTACCTATCTGAATCCATGGCATAGATTTTTATGCTAATCTAATAGTACTCGGAACTAAAGGTTTGGAAGTAGTATTAGGAATGGATTTAATGTCGAAACATAAAGGGTTAATCGATTATGCCAAGAAAGCCATAACCATGACCAATACAGCCGGAATATCAGTTGAGCATGTATCTGAAACCTTGCCCCGCCAATTCAAATGCATCAAGAGTATAGCCCAGCCAAACCTTGACCAAGTCCAGATAGTCTGTGAATACCCCGATGTATTTCCAGATGTTTTGTCCGGTATGCCCCCAGATCGAGATATCAAATTTATCATTGAACTAATCACTGGAACCGGACCCATTGCTCAGAGACCTTATAGTATGAACCCGTCTGAACTAGTGGAGCCGAAGAAGCAACTGGATGCTATGATGGAGATAGGATTAATCCAACCAAGTGCGTCGCCATGGAGACCACCTGTCTTATTTGTGGATAAGAAAGATGGAGGCAACCGTTTATGTACGGATTATCAGAAGTTGAACGATGTCACCATCAAGAACAAGTACCCGTTTCCAAAAATAGAAGACCTGTTTGACCAGTTGACTGGTGCCAAAGTTTTTTCTAAGATTGATCAGAACTGGCTATCGCCAACTCAAGATTCACGCAGAGGATATTCCAAAGACTGCCTTTACCACCAGATATGGATTATACGAGTATATTGTCATGTCTTTTGGATTAACCAATGTCCCCGCTTATTTCATGAACCTCATGAATAAGATTTTTATGAACTTCCTGGATAAGCTTGTTGTTGTTTTCATCGATGACATTCTGATTTATTCCAAATCAGAAGAAGAACATGAGCTACACCTAAGGACCATTCTTGGAACCCTTAGAGAGCATCAGTTGTATGCCAAGTTTAGCAAATGTGAATTCTGGTTACAGGATGTAGGATTCCTCAGACATATTGTATTAGCCACAGAATTGCCGTTGACCCTGCAAAGGTGAAGGATGTGGAAGATTGGCAAGCCCCAACCACTCAAACCCAAGTTCGTGCATTTCTCGGATTAGCGGGATACTACCGCAAGTTCGTAGAAGGATTCTCGAGTATCGCAAGACCCATGACCCAATTGTTGAAGAAGGATAAGAAGTTTGAATGGACGGACAAATGTGAAGCGAGTTTTCAAGAACTCAAGAGAAGATTGATTTCAGCCCCAATCTTGATCATGCCGGATATCATGAAGCCCTTTGATGTGTATTGTGACACATCCAAGATAAGTCTCGGATGTGTGTTAATGCAAGACACGAAGACCTTGAACTAGCAGCCGTAGTTCTAGCCCTGAAGACATGGAGGCATTATCTTATGGGAAACCGTTATGAGATTTATTCGGATCACAAGACCCTGAAGTATATATTCACTCAGAAGGAGCTGAATATGAGGCAGAGAAGATGGATAGAGCTAATCAAGGACTATGATCTGGACATTCACTATCACCCCGGTAAAGCCAATGTGGTAGCAGATGCCCTTAGCAGATTGTCGTGCCGCTTGAACTCCATGATTCTGAAGGAGCAACCAAGTTTGCACAAGGAGATGGAAGATTTTAGAATAGAATTATTAAGTGAAGGATTTTTGGCTAGCATAGAACTTCAACCCACTTTGATCAGTCAGATCAAGGAGGCTTAGAAAGGAAATGCTAGTATCGATGGAGTCAAACATCGTATCGGTACAGGAAAAGTACCCGGATTCACAGAGGATGAAGAAGGAGTTTTGTGGTACAAAGGACATATCTGTGTACCAGCAGATTCAAAATTGAAGGAAACTATTTTGAAAGAGGCCCATGATACTCTTTATTCTATCCACCCCGGTGGAACAAAGATGTATCAGGCTTTGAAGGAACAATTTTGGTGGCATAAGATGAAGAGAGAAATCGGAAGCTATATCACCAAGTGTGATATTTGTCAGAGAGTCAAGGCGGGACATCAGATACCCGAAGGATTGTTGCCACCATTGCAGATTTCGGAATGGGAGTGAGATTCAGTTGGAATGGACTTTATCATCGGATTTCTTACATCTAGTAGGGGAAATGACTCTATTTGGGTCATAGTTGACAGATTTTCCAAGGTAGCCCATTTCTTACCAGTTAAGACCACCTACCAGAGTTCGAAGCTAGCGGAGTTATACATCACTAGAATCGTTAGTTTGCACGGAGTTCCCAAGAACATTGTATCGGATCGAGGAACTCAGTTTACCTCGAGATTCTGGAAGGAAGTCCAAGAAGGATTAGGAACCCGACTGGATTTCAGCACAGCTTATCACCCCCAGACTGATGGGCAAAAGAGCGAGTAAATCATATACTCAAAGATATGTTGAGAGCATGTGTGCTAGAGTATGGATCTAAATGGGAAGAATGTCTGCCATTTGCAGAATTTTCTTACAATAACAGTTATCAAGATAGTTTGCAAATGGCCCCATTTGAATTCATGTATGGAAGGAAGTGTCGTACCCCTTTGAATTGGTCGGAAGTAGGAGAGAGTTAGATCTTCGGAACCGACATCCTACGCGAACCAGAAGAGAAAGTTCACAAGACAAAAGAGTTAAGCCGACAAGAGATGTCGAGATATCGCTTTCAATATCGGAGATTTTGTGTATCTCAAAGTGTCGCCTTTGAAAGGAATGTAGCCTTTCCAGCTCAAGGGAAAGTTAGCCCCCAGATATATCGGACCCTTCAAGATTCTGAATCGTCGAGGAGAAGTATCGTATCAACTGGAACTACCAGACGAGATGTCAGCAGTGCATAATGTGTTCCATATAACGTTACTTCGCAAATGCCTTGAAGTCCCGGAGAAGACTGGAGTTTTCAAGAACATTGATCACAGAACCATAGAGATCAATGATGACCTGACATATCCCGAAGTATCCATCCGAATATTGGAGGAAGCTTTCAGGACCACCAGGACCTGAAGCATCAAGATTCTCAAGATTCAGTGGAGTAACCACACTGAAGAAGAAGCTACCTGGGAGCAAGAAGATCACATCAAGACGTAGTTTCCCGGTCTTTTTAAATCCTAGTTTTCTTCTTTCTTCGTTCTCAAATCTCGGGACAAGATTTTAGTTAAGGAGGGAATGTTTGTAACAACCAAAAAATATTGAGCAATGATTATCAAATTCCAAGCATCAAAATTAGGGTTAACCAAAAAAATTGTTAATTCAAATCATTATGAATGCATGTGTGTATGTGATGAATGTATGAATGCATGAATGGACTTGTGAGATTGATCTAAATAGCAAGGAATGGTTTAAAGATGAAAACAACATCATATAAAACATTTCCAAGCAGAAACAAATCAAGAGAAAATCAAAAACAAAACAAATAAGCAAATGGTCATTTTTGCCAATCTTGCTCACTAGGCCACTTTGAGTGTGTCTAGTACAAGATTCAAACAAAAACTTTTCCATTTCTTTTCACCCCTTGCAATACCAAGTAAAAGTAAATCAAAGCCCACCTTTCAAACTTATAGAAACATTTGGCAACTTGATTTAAATGATAAGTCAAATTGAATCTTTATCATATGTAAAGATCACACATTTTAAAAACCCAACCAAACCAGTGCCCCTTGACCAATCCAACTAACCAGAGACTCCCTAGTATGTAACCCACACACCCACCAAGTTTGAATCCAAAATTAAAATTTGAATCTCTTCCGGCCAATTCATCAAACACCTTGTAATCAGAAAACAAACAAACATAAAACACTATTAGGAGCAATGATTTTGGCCAAACTTGTTCCCTCTCTAGCTCACCCTACACTCTCAGTAGATGATCAAACTAACATAACTAGCTTTAGCACCACTGTGAGCATGCAATGGCCATCAATGGTGAGCATGCCGAGCCTAACTTGCCACTCCCAAGTCGACATTGAGCTAGGATAAGCACCAAGCCTAGCAAGCATGTCTGGAGCATTGACCACCATCCACCGCCACCCCCTGTCCAAGATTTAAGCGCTGCCAACCCCTGGACCACACGGAAAGCTCGCGCCCAGTTTCTCTGTGAGCGTGCCGAGAGCACGCCAGAGCGTCACCCGCGACACAAGCCCACAAACCGCGCACCGCCCTCACCGCTTGCATGCATGATCGCCAGCACCCTACCAACCCTCCAGACAACCCCCTTCACCGCTGCCCAGAGCGCCGCGACGTTCCGACCATTCCGCACCGCCCGACGCCGCATAGCCATGCCGTTGAGCTTCGCCAGGGAGCACAACACTGCCCCCTACCGTTGCCCATGCGTTTAGCTTGTTGTGCCGACGACCACGACGAGCTCAGCCCGCGCCCGTCGGTCCCCTTCAGGCACTATAAAAGGAGGCCACCCCCATTCGATTTGAGCAAACCATCTCACTCCCCACCTCTCACTGATCACACCCACTCACTCCCAGAGCAACGCGAGCACTAGGTGGCCGGAATTTCACCGGAGTCCGCCGCTGCAGAGGAGGAGAGGTGCCATCGATTGAAGCCACCCCAAGAGGAGCTGTTGGTACTAGGAGGATCGCCGTCGTCGACTTTGTCATTCGCCCCCATCGCCTGAGCCCCGGTGAGCCTCCCACGACCCCCACTGGCCGCGCTAGGGTTCGTATTCGTCGTGTCCTGTTCAGCGTGGACGATGGACCACAACGGTAGATCTAGCTTCTAATTCTATGGCCTAGATCACCCCGTACCGCTTCGCCAATCTCTGTCTCACTGACGAGTGTGGACATCCACTTAACCAGCCCACGCGCCTGTGCATAGTGGGTCGGCCCAGTTAACCTCCCGTGCAACCCATTAATTCAAATCTAGGTTTATTCTTTTAATTTCAAACTCAGTTCTGTATCTCAATTCAAAAATCAACCCAGCTCGATTCACTGAACCAAAATACATGAAACCAATTTTTTTAGAAAGGTACTGGAGTGCTCAATCCAAGCCTGTTGGATTCAAACCATTTAGATTTGTAGATCACCCATGGTAAAAATAACAAGGCAGAATCTTTTCTGCATTCAAACATTTTTCAAAATTCAATCGTGAAAGCTTTTGAGTTGATTCCAACTCTCAAAACTCACATTTAGCCATAACTTTCAAAATATATAAAAATATATAGGTCTACTTGTATAAATAATGGTCAAGTAACAAAAGAATGCCCCATAGGAATTTCTAGTCACTTTATTTAATTAAAATAAAAAGGTTAAACCTTGTTAAATTGTGACACCACTTTAAATCACATTCCCATGTACTGAAATATGTGGTGATGACATGTGTCAACATGATCCCATGTTTTAGTTGGGGAATATTAAATCTTAAGTAGTTTTTCAATGAGTAGAAATTACTTTTCTAAAATAAAGGAAATAAAACTATTTTCCTTATTGATTGTAATGCTTGTGATGATCCTATATCATCTAGTGAAAACCTTGGTGTGATAACTAGAAATAGTTAAGTATTGTGTGGTGATTGTGTACCTCGTATTTATTTACAGACACTAGTACCGACCAAGGTTACGAGGAGGAAGGAGAATACTACGAGGAAGAAGCCGAGGAGAACTTCAACCACTGCTCTGCACAAGGCAAGCTAACACTTGCAACTATGAAAGTTAGATAACCTATGCAATGCATTAAGCATGCTTGGTTAGATACATTTGATGATACCCAATCCTAGTTTTACTTACAAGCTTAGTATTTTACTTCTTTATCAAAGTTTTTATTTGAGTTTACTTGGTGACTTGTAAATATTAGAAGGATAATTGAAGGTAGCATAAAGAGCATAAAACATGGTCTAAGTTAGATAATATTGATGTCATCCTGAGGCATGAGATTGAACTTAGATCATTCACCCTTGTTTACCACCTCTCATTAGTGTTTACCCCCACTTGTAGATGCTAGTGCTAAGCATAAAACTTGATCACTTTAGATGGAAATACTTGGTGAAAATGATTATGAAAACCTTAGAATGATGAGTCATTCTACTGAAAAGTTTTGACATGTGTTCTTGAACACCAGATGATTTTTATGATGAAAATGTTAAGGCATGAGCCTTAGCCTTTGTAAAACTGATGGTCGTATGGATGCGATACCATTCCAATTTTACCTTACAACCACAATACCCGAAATTTGGGTAGGGCTTGACTGGAAATTTATATACCTTAGTATGGGTTCCCTTGCGGCCAAGGTTTGAGCCGAGGCTACCTTGTTAAGATTGTCCACATGTGCAGTACCCAAGATGAGAGATGGTCATGGTTGGGAGGCTAAACTCATAGGAGAGGTGCCTATACTAGGGCGTGTAATTGAAAGGTTAGGATTGATTATCCGCATACTGAGTATGGTGAATTCAGGATTGTTCCTGACGGATGTATCGAATGTTGTGGTGAAAGTGTACCCCCTCTGACGGATGTATCGAATGTTGTTCCTGCAGAGTGTCAAACTATTCGAATAGCCGCGTCCGCGGTTATGGACAGTTGGAGTGTCCATATTGTTCCGTTGTCAGATGTTTTCAAAATGACTTATGAAATGATTCATGATTTTGACTTGACCACAACGGGGTTGTGATATGAAACTCAAGTTCCCACTTAGGTGTTATAAAATTTTCAACTAGATTTCTTTGCTTCTGAACTTAGTAGAGGTAAATCTGGCTTTTTGCAAAACAACCCTAGAGCTTAGTATATCCTACTCAAAACCACTTCACTTGGTAGTACTAGTTTGCGAGTACTTAAAGAGTACTCATGGCTTTATCCCTGTATATTCCCATGGCCAGACTATGAAGAGGAGTATCAGGAAGATAGACAGTAGGAAGGTTACGACAACTAGGGTCATCTCTCATCATCAGCATTGCCTGTGACCATGAAGATGGAGCTTCACCTACGCTATCATTATTATTATGTTATTCCGTTGCTTGAATTGTGTTAAGACTGGATCATGAGATCCGTATTTGTGTAAGACCTTATGTATGGTTTGTAATGGATGATTTATTGTGATATCCAATCTGTTATGTCTCGCAAAAATGGTAATCTTGGGATTGCGATGTACGGAATAATAGACATCTGGGATTAAAAACCCGGGTGTTGACATAGCTTGTCATGTTGCACTCATAGTTACTATGTCCTATTGTTAGAACTCCATCTTTCATGCACATGTTTAGAGTTCTTTGATCCCAGCTTTCAATGCTTGCAAATGATTGGATCTTTATTGTGAAGGTGCATGTCACCTCAAAAATTATTCTTTTTATCACTTACCTACTCGAGGACGAGCAAGAGTTAAGCTTGGGGATGCTTGATACGTCGGAAACATATCTATAATTTTTGATGCTCCATGCTTGTTTTGTATCAATTGTCTTATGTTTTGTCTACACTTTGAGGTATTTTTATACACTTTCTGGAACTAACCTATTGACAAGATGCCACAGTGCCAGTTGCCTGTTTTCTTCTGTTTTTGGTTCCAGAAAGGCATAAAATCAATATTCTCAGAATTGGATGGGATAAAAGCCAAAGTTATTATTTTTCCTGGAGCAACACGGAACCACGAATCAGAGCCGGAGGGGGCCACAGGGTGGCCGCACCCCCCCTAGGCGCGGGCAAGCCCTGGAGGCGCCCACAGGGGGTGTGGGCCCCCTGGACCCCCATCAACCTTGATTCCTGTTCATATAAGAAGCCTCCGACCCAAAAACCCTAGGGGATCCAGAAGAAATCCACAAAAACCTCAGTAGCACCGCCTCCCCGAAGGGGGGATTCAGAGGACAGAAAGTCTCTGTTCCGACACCCTGCCGGGATGGGGAAGTTCCCCCGGAGCCATCTCCATCGATATCCATCGCCATCTTCATCACTGTTGCTGATTCCCAGGATGAGGAGGGAGTAGTTCTTCCTCGAGGCTAAGGTATCTACCGGTAGCTATGTGTTCATCTCTCTCTCTATGCATGATCTTGTTGTGGTCATGAGCTTTGTAATCAAGTAGATCTACCTTGCTACTCAAGTGCTTCATTAGATCTTTGCTCTCCCCATGTGTGTGAAAGTGACAGCGTGCATTCCATGGTTGCACTTAGGTTTGAGTCTACATAAATACTCTTTGTTCTTTAATAGATCTATGCTTTTCCCCACGTGTGTGAAAGTGACAGCGGGCATACCGTGTGTGGCACTTTAGCTAGATTTAATATTTGTTATGAGTTATATTTGGAGTTGGATGTCTCTATGAAATTGTGGTGTTTTTTGGACCCATCTAGCGCTCAAGGTGACAGTGTGGGGTTATCTAGATTGGGGAAGGCATACTTTGAGGTGTGCAGTTATAGCCCTACCATGGATTAGAGTGTCCAACCAGTGAGTATTTAAGAGTAGTATCATTAAGAGAGGATATTTATACGAGAGAGTGTTCACTAGTTAAATTATGAACCCTAAGCCTTGTTTATAAACATTGAAACACCGTTTGCATCTAGATCTGTTGCATGATTGCTTGCTTTAGTCTTTACCTCACCGTCAAGCTATTTTCTGGCACCGTTACCACTTGTATTTCACTATATCTTCGCTGAACTAGTGCACCTATATTGGGTGTGTTGGGGACACAAGAGACTTCTTGTATCTTGATTGCAGGGTTGCTTGAGAGGGAATAGCATTGACCACTTCCTCCCTGAGTTCGATAAACCTTGGGTAATACACTTAAGGGAAACTTGTTGCTATTCTACAAACCTCTGCACTTTGAGGCCCAACAACTGTCTACAAGAATAGAAGTGCGTAGACATCAGGGATGCTGGGCCACAGCAGGTAGATCCGACCCAGCTTGCAAGGGACGTGCGCAGGTTGCCGCAGTTTCAAACCCGCGGGGCGGGGCCCTCCCATGAGCGGTAGAGGAGCCGCGAAGGGGTATCGGTGATTTCGGTCCACCAGATCAAGTGAGATTCAACGGTGCCAGGTCGTCGTCGACCTTAGGACAGGGACAGCGGAGGGGAAACCCTAGCGGCGGCGGGATGGCTCGGGGGCTCACCTGTGGTGATGGGGAGGCGATGTGGAGCCCACAGGGCGACGCGGTTGACGGAGGCGACCTTGGGGAGGGGCGGTAGCAGGGGTTTCTGCGCCCGGATGGAGCTCACGCAAGGGCGGCTAGGAGGAGGCTTCGGGGCTCGCCGGAGCTGCTTCTAGGCTAGTTCCTAAGCAAAGAAAACAATAGGGGAGAGTAAGAGAGGGTTGGGGGATGCTGTAAGGTGACATGTAGAGGGGAAGGAGTGGAGAGGGGAGCTCGGGGCTCGATTTCTTTCCATGGCCGAGGTTCTCTCCTTTCCCTTTCTCTCGGTCTAGCCAGGGCAGGGGAGGAAGAGGGAGGTGCTGGGGGAGATGTGTAGGAGTGCTAGGATGCAAATGATAGGGGTGGGAGGCCCTGGGTGGCCTCATGCCTTTATACCGAAGGAGGAGGGTCTATGGGGGACTATGTCCATGGGCAAGTTTGAGGAGGAGGTTGGCCTTCCATTGGGCAGCTGGGGTGGTGGAGAGGGGTGTGTGGGGCCATGCATTCGACCAGAGAGTGGTGGGGAGGGTTGGTGGCTGCTGGTTTGGACAAACAAGATATTTGTGCTCTCCCCTCCCTCCTTTTCTTATTCTTTAGACAAAAAGACAAGAGGGCAAGGATGCTACAGTACCATGCCACCAGGTATCACTACAAGGAGGGAGTGGAGGGTGCTGTGGAAGTTTTCCTAGCAAGTTTGGAGGAAATTTGAGTTGGTTTGAATAAAAGTTTGCTTGGTTTTGCAAACTTGATCAAGATGGGGCTTGTGAGGGATGTTGGAAATTTTACATATGGCAAGGTGATGAGTTGGTTCTAGTGGATGAGTATGATCAAGATACTTCCATAGCATTTAGTTGGGATTTTTCTGATGATTAAAAGTCCACTTAAAACCATTTATTCAAAAAGTGTAGAGATGGTTTCTAGAAGCTCCTTTGGTATTTTTACATTGTACAAGATGGTTTTTTATGTGATATGGTCCTAGATGCCATATTACACATTGGAGAATTTTATTGGAATTTATTGAGATGGAAAAGTATTTTTAAGGGAATTATTTCTTGTTTTTTCCTTTTAAGAAAAACGGCAAAAAGAAATAACAAGGGAGCTCAAAAATATTTATTTTTGAGTTTGGAAGATAGAGTATGTTAGATATAACTCAATTGTGCATTGATTTGGCAAAGTGAAATGGAATAAAACAAACTTGCCTTTAAGGACAAGGATTGGAGGATTTTGCCAGAAATAGAATTTAAATAGTTTTAGACTCCAAACAATTATGGAAATTATTTGGCAAAATATTATATCCAAAGTAGATGATGTAAAATTGATTCATACATCATTGTCCACTTTGGTTTTGAAGTATTTTGATGAAATGGGAAGAAACTAGGTTTTAGGTAATCTAGGGTTTTGTTATTTTCATGCCACCAAAACATGGTTGGATTAGTGAGCTCATAGGTCACCTTGGTAAAGGAATATATGTATAGCTAGAACAAGTTCTATATATGATCATGGAAGCAAGAGTTGGGCTTGGTTGTAGTTGAGGTGGTCTAGAAGGGATGGCAAACTTGGTTGGAATTAAGGCTGCCATAACAAAGTTGTCATGATGCCTCATAAACCATGGGGGTTTAAGAAGCACAAGGTTCCAATGGAGACAACGGAAGTGGGGATTGATAGTCCATGGTTAGTAGATCATAACCATGCAAAGATTTGGTCAAGGAGAGGTAGCATATAGATGTGAGCTTCTGTCAAAGTAGGCAAGATGACAAGATTTGCAGAAAAGATTGTTATCTTGACTACAAAACCATCATGGATGAGTGGCAACCAGAATGGATTATCCATTGGCAAGAGTGGTCTTTGGGAGTGCTAATGATGTACTACAATACGATTAAAGTACATTCTAAAGAATGCCCATAGGTTTGAAATGGTAGAGATGCAAGGATTGAATATAGATAAGAATTCCAGACTTGGCCATTTTGGAAGATTTAGAGTTTTAGACTAGAGTACAAGTGTAAGTGATTTTGAGGGAATGCTAGGTTCCAAATTCATGATCAAGGAGATGATGTTGAATTGTTAACTAAGTGGATAGGATCCAGTTTTAAATGCTTGGTTTGAGATTAATGATCACAAACATAGATTGGGTCCTAAGGGATGAGCTACTAGATTAGCTCACTCTAGTTCCTAAGTAAACAAGGCAATCAGTAGATCAAGGCAATTCATTTAATGAAACTTATCCAACTACTACTAGGGTTACCATCAAGCCTAACTTGAGGTAGGGATGGGTATTTTGAATTGGTTATATTTTGAAGTAAGATGAGTACCTCTTGGTATTTCTACCAAGATTGGAGTGGAGAGGTTTTAGGAAAAAGGTTTTGGAAAACCTAGAGATAATAGTAGTTGAAAGTTCTGTCTTTAAAACATAAGGAGATTGTATATAGGTCTCCATAGTTTTGTTAATAGAACTAGCAAAACCTTTTGTTGTGCCAAAGTCATCTTGGCTCATGCCAGAACATTTGATAATATGGAAGATGAGCCAAGACATATCTTTTGTGAAATAGCTTTTGTCAGATAGTGTTGAGAGAGAAATTATTTTACCTAATGCACAAGTAGTTTCATGAACACAAGAAAACAAGTAAGCAAGCATTTCAACAAGTAACAAGAAAAAGTTTTTGTTCCCCCTAATTTTTGCCTATTGGACATCAAATTAGGGTTGCTGAAATTGGGATGTTACAGACCTTTTCCCCTTACAATAATCTCGTCTCGAGATTAGGGAGGAGTAGGGTTGGGTGATAACATCCCCTTAACAATTTCAGCGGTGGAATTATTAGATGCTTAAATGGTTTTTCAACAGATCGGTGTGGTCAGTTACGGATCGGAGCTGAGTGGCTTCGGATTGGGCGGTTTAGAGGCAGCAAGTGGAAAAGACGCAGTCTTTTCCCCTTAGTATGATTCTATGTGGGTTTTATGTCGACAGGGTCCTTATTCTTTAGGAGAGACGATGATTTGAGCCTGCTTCAATCCTTCATTGCTTAAGTCAGCTTCTTTGCCTTCTGGTTTAGAAATGATGGGGTGTTGGCTTGTCTGTCGACCTTGGGGTGGAAAACTTTCCCGAAATATATTTTGATTCCGGGGAAGTGTGGGGTTGTTGCCCTTCATGCAGGGTCGATGATTCTTATTTGGAGGGGTGGTCATCACTTAACGATAACTAGAGTTCGACTCCAGAGTTCTATTGGGTTTTTGGGACACAGTATTTCCCCATTAAAGCGACACTAGGGGTTTTTGGTGGAGTCGTCGACTTTCTTGATTGGGGTCGTATGCTGATCCTGGGGGATGGCACTGCACCTTTCGTCCGGAGGTGGTTATATTCTATTGACCTTGTATAACCAGCTTCGTGTGAGACGTCGACACCATTCCTGAGTTAGGAGGTCTACTGGAAAGGGCGTCTACTAGCTTTCGGGTAGTTAGTTCTGAGCTAGTTAGGGGTCTGATGGGTTGGAGGATGTTGTTGGAGGTTGGTGCTCTAGGAACGCAGTCCTTTAGAAAGGGGTCATTTCGGGTTCGGTCTGATGCAATGTCATGGGTAAAACATGCAAAGAACAACATCATTCTTGCACATCATCTAACAGGGTTCATCCAGAATTCAACGGATTTGCGTTGGCCAATGGTGAAGGTACTTGAAGCCTTACTGAACGGGACTTCGAGGCGATCCATCACTGGCTAGAGGTTGGAAGAGTGGGTTGGTAGGGTATGAAGGACTATGTCGAGAGTGCTCCTTGAATCTTGTAGCCGTCCTTGGGTTGGGTACCAACTTTGGTTACTGCATTTCCTCGGGGGTATGAGGGACATTCAGCTCTTCAGCAGTGAGGGGCGTGACTTCTCTGGTGTTTGCTTTGACATGTGGATGTTTTGGGGGTGGTGGCTTGAAGACGGGTTGATACTTGTGAAGGGGACAGTTCTTCATTCTCCGTCTCGGGGGTTGCAGATTCGGAGGTCTTTTTTCGTGGGTCGTTAGTAGCAAAAGCAGAGAAGGGGGCTTCACGACGTCTTCAGAGAAACTCGATGTTTTGGGTTTCTTTATTCTTCTTGGAGGGTAGTATTGGCAGTGTCGGGCAGTCTTGTCATCTTAATTCTGAATGTCTCGGGTGTTGGGAGATTCGAGCAGTCTTCTGAAGATTGTTGATGATGTCTATTTTTTGTTCCTCTGAAGACTCTTGGGGTGGGGCTTGGGGCAGGTTCTTGGATTGGAGATCTTCTGGGATTATCTTCTCAGGTTCGGTCTTCCACCTTAAATCTTTACTTAGGGTCGTCGAGGTTGGGGTAGATCCTTCGTCTTGGATCAAAGCATGGCGCTAGAGTTGAGGTCTTCGGGTGACGCCTTCTTGCGACTACCTTGCTATGGTGGTTACCTAATGAAATCGAAAGGGTTAGATTGGGGTTGTTTTAGTGGTTAGCAACGCTTCTTCTTGGTTCTTCATCGAGGTGGAGGCATGTAAGCTTCAGAGGGGTGGTCCTAACTCGAACTCGTTGTGTTTCTTTGAGACTATGACAGAGTGGACTATTTGACTTCGGGCCTCCTTATCTTCCAAGTTCTTGGGGCATTTGTGTTATGGCGAGGACTTCCCTTTGATTCGACAGAGGGTTGAATAGGATCGTTGCTCCTTTGGGGCGATTAGATCTAAGACACGAGTGGGAGTTGTCGAGGAGTTCTTTATGTGGTCATCCTGCTGAGGAGAGGTTTCCAGCTATGGTGTTGTGAGGGTTAGCTTCGTGATATGCCATCAAGGTGGTCAAAACTTTGGGATCGGATGATCCAAGGCAGACAAGCAACACATTCACGACATCATATAAGCACATGACAAGAAAACAAGGAATACCTTAGGTGCTAAGGGGTGACCACACGCCATAAGGGGAATCCTATATTAGGGATGCTAATCCTAAGTACGGACGTTACGAGGGTCTTGACTTTTATCTTGCCATCTGTTGTCGTTGGTGTCGTACTTGATTGATTTGAGGGCGACGAAGGACTATGTTGGTAGGGTGATCTTGTAGTTTCTTTCGTTGTTGGTAGCTCCTTTGGTTTTCTTGTCTCAGTGTCTCTTCATTTCGAGATCTCCGTCTCATATTCTCTGAGTCGAACTTTGTTTTTGGAAAATGGAACCGTGGAAGTAGACAATATATAGAATAATCCATTTTCAAATAGTTTAAGTGAGAAAAGGTGAGATAAGAACTCTTTCGGAAAGCTTTTGAGGAATAGTTTTCAAAAGCCGGTGTTTTCAGAAATAGGGGTTGTCTTGTCTAACGTCCATGCTAACTAAGGTCTCCTAAAGTTAGGATGGCTCTGATACCAAGTCTGTGGCACCCCAGATTTACGGTTCGAGAATACCCAATATGCATACAATTCACGTTCCCATGATCAGTGAGGCGTGAGCATAACCGACTAGTGTCATTATATCATCCAGAAGGTAACGATTTCAAAACTTACAGTACAGCCATTATGGCGATTAGATCATAAACAACGGAAGTCTTCAAGCGCAGAGCCCATGTCATGCCTTAACCTACAGGCAACCGACTGGGAAGACGGCCTAGCTCGCATAGACTTCAGAATCTCCATCATTTCTCTCGGTCATCTGAAATCTGGCTAAGTAAATAGCCAGGGACAATGTTGGTGAGTACTTTGAATGTAATCACAAACCACCTTAAGAGAACAATGATAAAGGATATGCAATATGGATGTGGTAGGATGGATCCATGAGAGGTTCTTTTATAAACTAGTTTCTCTTGTAGATATAGCATATCTCTATATCTTTGTTGAAAAACTTTTGTAAAACATTTGGAAAACTTTTTGAAAAGTTTTACGAAAACGCTAGTATTTTGGGTCACCTATTTGTTTCTCCTTCCGGTCATCTCATGACCAAACTCCTTCCTCATTTTTCCCAACCATCCCATGGTCAAAACATTTTCAATCCATTGCTTTTCCGAAGTACTTTTTGAAATCAAAAACATCACCCGTCGTACATACGCCAGCACACCCGTCCATGACCGAGGACTCGGCTATTCGAATAGATTTACACTCTGCAGAGGTTGTACATTGTAGCCACACTATCCGATTACCCGTCCCAGATCTACACCGATCGCGGGTCGAATAACCGGTCTAGACCTTACAGATGCCCTCTCTGGTACAAGTGTCTACCTTATGATGTTAATCCCCTCAAAACCAGGACGCCCTATATAGTAATGAAGCCAACCGGAGCGCATTTTGCAAATCGACTGGTGGGCACTATCGATGAGGGGCTCATAGTATCGCGTGGAGGCCCGCAGACTCTTTGTTCCTTGTCCCAATCGATGCTACGCATGGACCGTTGGCCGGAGAAGGCCCACCCTCCGGGGATTTTTTTTCCCGTGTAGTAGTGAGAGGCACGTATACCATATTAGACAAACTTCCAGCCTAGCCCCGTCCCATTCCAGAGTAATGTGGTTGCACGGGTTAATTGTTCTAGCAAATCAGGGTTGACGAAATTGGGATGTTACAGTTGGGCAGCACGTCGCCGTGCGCAATGGTGATGTCGGCCAACAGCTTATTGAGCTCCTCGTAGAGCATGATGTCGAGCATCACGTGCCTTGGTATGGTGCAGATCTTTTGGTTGTCCTTGGCGGCTTGCCCGACGAGCTCTAAAACCTCGACGATGAGGTACTTGAGAACGACCGCGAGGTATACGGGAGCCGTGAAGCCTATGCGTTGGTAGTACCAACCCTCCTTGAGGTACCACCCAATTCGGTCGATGGGAAAATGCAGCCCTGCCTTGGCGTACCTCGTCACCTGCTTCTTCATGTGCCTTCCTGGTGCGAGACTATGACCTGGAGTGGCCATAGCAGGATTCTGAGGCCAGCGACATGTCTTGTTTTTCTCCATGGCCTTTGTCTCTGCCACCTGGATATTATTGTTCTTACCCCAGGGAGCTCCGGTCGAGCCATAGCTGCAAAGTCATAAAGGAGCATGGGGGAAAAGGACGAAAGGTTAATTGTTGAGGTCCGATGAAGGTGTCCAAGTCCCTTATATTGAAAATTTAACAACATATTTTTTTTAATAAAAGGCTATGTGTATCAACCGATGTACATGCCAGGGTTCTACTCCCCTTTTCGAAATAAAAAAATTGACCTTGGTCATTTTTCTAATGTTTCCATATTTTTGTTGACATTTTTAAATAAGGTAAGATGTGTCGTCATGAAATTTCATACAAAGAAGTTGTATCTTTCAAAACAGTCATTGGTCTTCAGTATGACTGCGTGGGGAGAATAATTATATATGAATTTTGGACAAATTACAAGCAATCTATCATGCACTTGTACTTCAAATTTTACCTACTTTGGTCAATTGACAAAAAATTCATTTAAGTATGATAAATTAGATATAAAGCTTGAAAAATCATGAAACTTGTTAACCATAAAACATACTCTATTTTATGTGAAATTCAGTGTGTTGTGGCATTCAGAGCCATACTTTTTGCACTATCTTTAAAAAACATTTATATGTGGCACTTCTAAAATTATTTTAAAATGTTTGCATATATAAATGTTGAAAAGTCACATTAACAACATTAGTATGTCATTCCAAGATGCACCCATCTACCAGAAATGGACACGTTATTATAAATTATGTAGATAATGGCCATGACCTTGATCATAATTTAGCTTGAAACACAAGTATGTTAACACATCGCTGGTTATATTATGAAGCAAATGTTTTAAAATCTTGTTAAAATTCATGTTTATCATTTATAGAAGAGAACACCATATGCAAGTGCTTAAGATTTTTTTATTGTTTTATTTAATTTATCGAAAATAAACGGGACGAGTGATGTAGATATGACCTTGACATTGGTAACTTGGCTTGAATGTCAATAATCCTCATCGTTGTTCTCGACCTCCTCCATGTCATCATTTTTGGCCTCCTCCTCAACGTCGTCCTCAGACTCCTCTTGCTCAGTCTCATCGTCCATCTTATCGGAGTCGCTTGGCATTGGTGGCGGTGTCCCTTCGGAAAAGTGCTTCCAATGGCTATCTTGTTCATCTGAGGAATCAGACAGTGATGGCATCCATGGCCCGTCGACTGAGTCTGGGCTTCTAGGCAGACTTTCTGGGCCATTCCCTTTTTAGGTCGATCGACATGTTTTAGAGAGAGAGTTGGCGTACAAAATTTTGGAAGGAAACAAGGAGAGATCAAGTTCTAAGGAACGGTGGGTTGGTTGTTTTGGGTGAAAGGAGGGGTGTGTATTGTTGTAATTTATAATGTCTATTTACAATCATGCTTATATTAATTCCTTGAAAAGTATTTCAAAATATCATAAATAGATTGTATCAGACTTGTCCCATCAACAAAAAAGATTATACCAGACTCGTCAATTCTTTATTTTTATTGGCCTAGGGAATTCAGGAGGCGCCCTCTTGATACAAAAATGAAGAGAATTATCCAAATCATGCTGAATTACTCGGTGTCTCGTACTCTCTACATGTTTATCTACAGTAGTGTACTCTACACAAAGTTGCTTCATCGAACTCGATTGATGGTGATATGTTGTGGGCCACATATTTGTCTGCACCACTTCATCTCAGACTAGAAGTATAATCCTTGCACGAAAACTTACATGGTAAGGAAGGTGAAATGGAGGATGGATCGTGAGCTGGGACCAAGGAGAGAGAAAATCGAGAGGTAGAGTATGTGTAATAGTACCGCGTGACATTGCACCGCCTTCAACTCCACTCACGATGCCTACGCTATTCTCCGAGATCATATTCTCTTCTCGCTCTTCAATTTTCCGCTCCATTTCGATCCATATTCTTCATGGTACTGGTACTATTTGATTTACAGAAAAAACATTCCTCTCACTCGGAACATTGAGATTATCTATTTCCTAGTACTTGTTGGAAACTCCCCTTGGCAACATTGTTTACCAGTCCAAGATGCACCAATCTAATAAATATGGGAAAATTATCAACATGATATTGGATATGGTCATGACCTTGGTCTTTCGTCTTGAAACATGTTCACATACATGCTAGGAAAATATTGTGAGGCAAGTTTTCCCAAAGTTATCAAAACTCATATTTACCATTTTTCATGGCAGGTAGTACAAGAGAAAAAAGGTCATCTGTAACTCTTAGTTTTTAGGATTTTTCTTTATTTTCTTCTATTCATTTGAAAATATGGTCAACAGTTTTGGCATGCAAATTATTAGCAAGAAGTTGAATCTTTCGAAACTCTCCGAGGTTCTCGTATATTGATTTTATTAGCAAGGACAAAGTTTGAAAACTCATAAAACATGGGGATAATAAGTACAACATGTCGGTCACTATATAGGTTTGAAAACTTGTATTGTGGCATTCAAACCCAATATTTTTCGGACTTTCTTTATGAAAAAAACAATCTCTTCATCAGTTAGAAAATTGAGATAGTAATTTCCTGATAGTTGGAAAATCACACCGGCAGTATTGTTTACTACAAGAATATGCACCCATCTACCTCTGAAATGATATTTAATTCGATAACAATCTACTGCGCTTATGTAGCTCAAGTTGGACCTAATTTTGTTAAATAGTGAAGATGCAAAATCTTTGCAAAAAGTCAAACCTGTTTTCAAAACTATCGGTGGTGGTTTGTGCAATATTAAATGACCTCCCAATGGTTACCTCCGAAAACTTGCAAAAGTTTCAAAGTAACCTATAATTTTCTTGTAGTTCAAATTTGACCTAATTTAGATAAATCAACATAAAGTCATTCAAGTGGGCAAAGTTAGCTATAACAAAGTTTGAGAACTCATGAAACATGGGAATCATAAGTAGTACAAAATGTCAATCCACTGTACATGTCTAAAAGCTTGGCTTGTGGCATATTCAGATCAAATATTCTTCGGACTTTCTTTACAGAAAGGAAAAATCTCGTCATCATTTAGAAAATTGAGAATGTTTTTTCCTGATAGTTGGAAACTCACATCGACGACATTGTTTACTAAAAGAAGATGCACCCATCCACCTTCAAAAATACAATCAATTCAAGAGCAATCTATTGCGCTTACTCATAGCTCAAGTTTGACCTGATTTTGTTAAGTTGTCAAGATGGAAAATCTTATCCAGAAGTTGAACCTGTTTTCAAAACTATTGGTGGTGGTTCGTGATATATTAAATGACCGCCCCCCCGATGGTTACCTCAAAAAATCGCGAAACCTTCAAAGCAACCTACAATTTTCTTTCAGGATTGACCTAATTTTGATAAATCAACATAAAGTCATTCAAGTGGGCAGAGTTAGCTAGGCCGAAGTTTGAAAAAACATAAAACATGGGAATAATAAGTACACCATGTCGGCCCACTATAAATACTTGAAAGATCTCCTTGTGGCATTCATATCCATATTCTTCAGACTTTCTTTATGGAAATGAAAAATCTCGTCATCTCTCTAAAAATTAAGAATGTTCTTTCCTAATAGTTGGAAACTCACACCGATGGCATTGTTGTTGGGAATATGCCCTAGAAGCAATCATGTATGATGATATTTCCTATTGTATTCATAAAGATATTAAGTTGTCCTTGTATAAACATCTGATGTGTATCATTCAATATGTGATTCAGTTGTAGAACTATACATTCATGTTTTTGTACTAAATATCCTTGGTCATTGAGTTTCTACTAAACACACAACTTAGACCAATGTGAAAGTCAGTTGATGATTCAGTTCCACTTGTCATGGGCATTGTGATGCTATTCTGACTTACAAATATTCGGCTAAAGAGTTTAGCGAGTCAGATTGACCCATATTGAGGTACAACGAACAAGTTGTCATTTGTATATCTCAATCAATGTAATCCTTAGACCTGAGGTTGTTGCACAATCCGAGTTGAGGATTACTGATTTTTGTTCTGTCAAACGCTGATCCGTAACTAGGAAATTATAAAGGAAAAGTTCAGATTGACTGAGAATCAAGCGGCGTGATGTGAATAACCAATATGGTATTTTGCCCCTCTAGTTGGAGAGATATTGTCTGGGCCCTCTCGGATGATATGATCCGGAAAGCATGGCCATGCATGACTCGGTTAAGTGTTAACCGAGGCGATCGACTAAGAGTTAGTCGGATGAATCACTTATCTTGGATCGAGAAGAGAGTCAGACTATTTAAGGGATGACAATTATTTTCCTATAGTATTACAAAGTTTATCGTTAGGCAAAAGGGACTCGGACGCAAGTCTCATTGGTAAGGAAAGTCGTCATGACTCTTTGGTACTTGTGAGTCAGCACATTCTACTAGGAGCCGCTACCGACTAATCGATTGAGATTCAGAATCCAATCGTATCCAAGTTGACATGAGACTGCGGGGTCACACACTTAAGAGCGGGAGCAAGTTCGGATTGGATCTGAACCAGAAATCTTGTTGGGTTGGACCCAAGCCGGATTTTGGACTGAGTCAGTGAGTCCGACCAACAATGACTAATATTATATGGGCTTTAGTGAATGGTCCATGAGTGAGTGGAGCCCACGTTCATTCCCTATATATAGTGGGGCGCAGAAACCCAGGAGGGAAAAAAACGGTTAGGTCATTCCATGCATTGGAAACCCTAGCTCAATAGCAGTCCTGCCGCCATAAAGAACCTAGCAGTTCACCGCCGGTGCTCCTCCTTGTACAGGTGGATATCAGCAGAGGTGTTTTACGATCAGCGCCATGAAGATCGTTGATTGGATCGACATTGCAAGGACTGCACTGCATCAACTGACGCGCTTCATCAATAATCCGCAACTGAGCATTTAGTGGTAATCCTCGTGGCCTTCTACCTCATATATATCTTGGGATCACCACGTTAGAGGAAAAGTTTTGTTTTATCTCTACGTGGCCCTACAATTTTTTACTAAAAAGAAGATGCACCCATCTACCTTCAAAAATACAATTAATTCAAGAGCAATCTATCGCGCTTACTAGACGCTCAAGTTTGACCTAATTTTGTTAAATTCTCAAGATGCAAAATTTAAGCAAGAAGTTGAACATGTTGCAAAATTCTTGGTGGTGGTTTGTGATATATTAAATGATCACCCGATGGTTACCTCAAAAAACGCAAAAATTTCAAAGAAACCTAAATTTTTGATGATTTGTGATATATTAAATGACCCCCCGATGGTTACCTCAAAAAAGAAAAACTTTCAAAGCAACCTACAATTTTCTTGTAGTTCAAGTTTGACATAAGTTCGATTAATCGGCATAAAGTCATTCAAGTGGGCAGAGTTAGCTAGGACAAAGTTTGAAAACTCATAAAACTAAATGTAGGAATCATAAGTGAAACATGTTGGCCCACTTAATATGTCTGTCATCTTGGTTTGTGGCATTTATATCCATATTCTTGGGACTTCCTATATGAAAAAGAACAATCTCGTCATTACTCAGGAAATTGAGTAAGTTCTTTCCTGTTAGTTGGAAACTCAAACCGAAGACATTGCTTACTACAATAAGATGCACCCATCTACCTCTGAAAAGACATTTAATTCAAGATAAATCTACCGCGCTTACTTGTAGCTCAAGTTTGACCTAATTTCGTTAAATCGGCGAGTAGTCAGTGAAGTGTGCAAACTTACCTAGGAAGCTTGAAAAATGGAATTATATAAGAAACCATGGTCCGCTTTGTGTGATAATTAGGAGGGTTAGTTTTTCTTCTAACCGTGGTAGGCCCCATAGGAGGAAGGTGCTTCAGTTAGCACGATCGGTGGAAGTACAAGTTACATCGAGGACCGCATCAAAAATGAAAATTACATCTAAGTCCATGCATTTATCTCAAGGTCCCTGGAACTAAGCAATGAAGTGTTTTTTGAGGTTTGCGCATACTAGTGTTCACTGTGATAAATACTATCAATATAATCTTCTAGATACTAAGAATGAAAAAGAAGATCCAATGGTTAGCAATGTTTGTATTCGCCAGTATTGATCCAACGGTCAATGTTCAATGTTATCCGTACAATATATAGTGGTCTATGGTATTGTAAGAGTTAAGAAAATATAAAGATAACATATGAATTACTACTGGGAATGGCCGATTATTTGAATAACCTTCCCTCCCGATGTTTGGGAAGAAAGTGAAAATTTAGAAAGCAAAAAAGTTTGATTTTTTTGCTGCCAAGGACCAAAGTGGTTTCCTTCCTATGTACTCCTCCTCCTACTCCACACCAACGCGGCTGCCGAACACGCTAGAGAAATACAAAAACCCTCTCTCAAAAAATAAAGAAACAAAGTTGCCATAGCATGGCTCACGTGTGCAGCACCACGTTGTGGATGTGGAAGAGACCAATCGGGCCGGTGTGTGAGGGGAGAGGGGTGGAGAGATGAGAGACAGTGAAGGAGAAAGAAAACACAATTTTTTGCGTTCATAGGTCATGAAATTTTCTACTAGTAGTAGAGTCAGGAGTACCTCGTGTTAGGATCCTATCATAACTTTTCTCTGACATCTCCCCCGCAAAAGTACACTTTGCTCTAACATCGAACCTCCTTAAACTCCTCTGTAACTACCTCGGTGAATTATGCTCTTAGTTACAAGCCTGGATGAGCGGAAATGGTTAAAATAGTACGGTGGGGCCAAATGCCACTCACAGGTAGACCTTTCGGCCGTCCTAACCATTTCCACACATCGGGACAAGAACGAGTGGCGTAATCGGCAGGCGAAGGGATCAACTACATACACAAATGAGTATGTATGCAAGCCACCATACAACAGTCCTCAGAGCCATTCCATCTAAAAGAAATAGAAATATTGCAACGCCATACGGCAAGATCCAAATATCCTAGATAGATATAATAGTTTAGGATATCTCCTCATACATCAAACATCAGAGTATCAGGCGGAAGCGGAAAACAAGATCCGAGTACGGATAAGAAGCAAATCGGCATAAGATGCCCCATAAATAAACACATCCCGCCCACAGATCTCACGGATCCCCGTTCCCGGAATCTCTACACCGAGTGATCGTTGCCCACATCGTTCGTCTCCTCCGCTCAGTATCCATCTTGCGAGTTTACCTGTTCATCTGAATCAAACAATTTATCGTGTGAGACCCTAGGGGTACTCAGCAAGTCTTTATGCCTCTAAAGGGGACACAACCTGGGGTGACGCAATTGCAGCAAAAGATAACACCTAACAATTCTATAGATACTCGCTATCCATCCGCCTAACCAAAGATAGACGGATGTCCGTGAATTAATAACAACAGTTATAACAGTAATATTAACAGATCCATCCTCCTCCTCGCTTACCAACGAGGAAGCAGACGAACAGCCCCCCATCCGTTGGCAGTTTTATTATCCATTCCATGAGTGTTGCACTATTTACTAGCCAGGTACTTAGTCAAATTAAAAGCGGTACTTTAGTTATACTTGTCTATGATCGATAAACTGTGCTCCAAGTCGTCCATAACCGCGGACACGGCTTTCAGAAAGATTTACCCTGCAGGGGTGCACAAATAGCAACACACACTCGATCAACCTCGGAAAAACCAAATCAAAACCCAACGAGGCATTCACGAAAAAGCGATCACAGGATTCAGAAATGTTTCAGGGGGCCACCCCATTAAGCTACCCGCAACGAAGTGGGCCGGCTCCGAGACGGACTCAAGGTTTGTGTGGACGGCTGTAAACGACTGGGAACCCGAAAGTGTGACTGGGCTTGTCGATACAGCGAAAACGTGTCACGATCCTAAACAGTACAGGTGCTCCTCGCACAATCGTAAATAAAGCAGTAAAGCATGGCATAAGTACAGGATAGTAATAAAGCCCCAAACTACTTTGTGGCCCCAAGAAATAAGAATGAATCAAGCTCTGGCTCAGGGGGGTTCATAAGCCTCCCGGATGTGGATAGCGCGAATATTCAAGGAACAGGAATCAAGTACTCGGGGTCCTACGGGACACAAGTGAGCATGAAAAACCAAATAGCAGATATTGCTCACCGGTGCCACTTTCATTAGTTATCCCATTACTACTCAGGTTAAGTTGTTTAGGTACCTCGTTATCCATCAGACACTCACATACCCTACACATGCTGTTCTACGACCCGCATGGCTCAAACAACTCCTGTAGTAATGGCTCATGGGATGGAGGAACAAGCTTCGGTGGGGTTGAAAAGTAAAGGCTATGCAGTACTTGGGATTCAGATTAATGCAATCGCGACTCCATGATGCAAGAATAAGATAGAGGCATTAGGTACTATATGTATGCAAGCATGTGGTAGTGCTTGCCTGGCAGCTCAGTTGAAGCGAGAGAAGGATCTGGGTAGTGCTCCTGGGTTTTTTGATATATCCTCTACTCAGCGTCTATTCGAAGAAGAACCAAACAAACAAGGGCCAACATAAGTAAAGTGCACAAGCATATGAATAAAATGCGACAAGCAAACAATCATGCCATGATGAATGATGCACAATTTGCATGCCAATAATGTAGCATGGCATGGGTGAGGTGTGGGGTACAAGAATAAGGCATTTTATGGAGTTTTAGTCACATTTTATACTCAAATAAGTTGCTGTATACTTTATATTTATATGATGCATGCTGCAATTCAGAACATGGAACGCATAGATAGAACGGGCTCGTCGCGCTGATCGATTTAGACATATTATTTGTCAAATTTGGAGTTATAAAACAAAAGTTATTAATTAATTAACATAAAGGGCATTTTATTGTAATTTTGGTCAACTCTAAATTTAAAGTGTTCAAATAATATTTTGAATGGCATATTTGAAATCCTCACATTTTCTGATTTCAAAACATATATTACATGTTTAATTTGGAATTATATTTTAAAAGTTATTTAAAAATAGATTTGAATTTGAATTTAAAACATTTCCTGGAAATTTAAAACAAAACAGAAATCCAGAAAACTTTTGTCACCCGGCCCAGTGCTAGCCAGAGCCACCGACAAGTGGCCCAACTGCTGACTGGTCGACACAGCGCGCAGAGGGAGTGTTCTCACCGAGGCTATCTCTAGCCACTACGACTGACGGGTGGGCCTGCGACTGGAGGCCCACGTGACAGCGGCGGAACGCACGGAGACTGACAGGTGGGCCAAAGCGGGAGCGCGGGTTACGGGCTATAAAATTGCGGGTCATTTTTGTAAAGCGACAGAGAGACTGACTGGTGGGGCTCGGTGTACCGCGGGTTGAGGAGAAAATGAAAAGGAGGGGCTAAGTGTAAAGTGGCAACATGCCCTGTAGATCTTCTCTAAACCGATGGACCGATTGGTGACCGACCGACGCAGAGCGCGACACGGGGGATCAAACTGGGGACGCGAGGGTGCGCGCTGGGGGTGCGAGCCGGTGCGGTAGTGCTAGGGTAGCTGATGGGGAGGAGGGCGCGGGCTAGATAAGGCTCTATGCGGCGCGTACGCCGTGCAGACAACGGCGAACGACGCGCACGGTGGGCGTTCGACGGAACGATCGGCGGATCTAGACGGCGACAGCGAGAGCGAGGATGTCAGCGAGGATTAGGGGCTCACCGAGGAGAGGATGGTGGTGTCAGATCAGCTTGGGGAGCAGCAGGGCGTCGACGAGGCAGGCGAACGGCGGGCTAGGGTTTTCGTCGGGGCGTCTCGGTACTGGCACGCCTGGGGCTTCTCCTCCTTGCTGGCGGGTCCAGGGCGAAGCAGAGGGTGGTCCTCGCCCTTCCTCAACAACCACAGCTCCTCGCCACCGGCTGCAAGAGGGGGGACGGTGGAGACTGACAGATCGCCGGCCGGTGGAGAGAAAAGTAGAGGGGGAGGAGAGAAGGCTGCGGCGCGAGGCCAGGGGTGGATCTGGGGATGCAACAGGTGAGAGAGAGGGAGTAGATAGGGACGGGAGGGAGGGTAGATGGCGTGGGGGCTCGGGGTGGAAAAGGTGGTCGGGTGGACACCTTTCCTTCTCGCCCTCACGTGCTCGGGCTGGCTTGGTTTGAGCAGGGCAGGCAGAGGCAGGCAGGTAGGCCAGGGAGGGAGGAGAGGATGGTGGGGCTGGCACGGCAGGGAGAGAGGGAGAGGGAGGCTCGGTTAGAGCTAGGGTTAGAGGGAGGGGGTAGATAGCTAGGTTAGGATGGAGAGGCTCGGGTTAGGGTTTTTGGTTAGGGTTGGGGTAGGGTAGCTGGGGTGTGGGCCAGGGAGAGAGAGGGCCAGGTGGGGCCAGCATGGTAGGGAGAGGGGATACCTCGGCATGGTGAGAGGAGAGGGTGAGAGAGAGGGAGATGGGTGGCTTAGGGTTTTGATGAGGAAAAAGGAAAGAGAGAGAGGGTGATGTGGTGGTGGCTTTTTAGCAAGATCAACAAGATCAAGCAAAAGGAGTGGTAGAGAGGGATAGAGGTGATGGATGGATAAAGCCCCAAAAAGAGAAAACCCATTTAAACCAAGAGAGAAACAATTGGCTAAAGGTGGAGGTACTCTTGCATGGCCCATGCAATTTAATAAATGCCATGATTAAATTCTTGTGAAAACAAAATAATAGCATGGCATTATCCTTATGCATCCCAAGAAGTGGAATAAAGGCCAAGCAAAAGAATTTATAGATTTAGATCCACTCCACCCACATGAGCTAGAATAAAATCAAAAGAAAAAGAGAAACAAGCTCATGGATAATGAGATGGTGGAATTATAAGGTGGTGACAAGGAGAGGTGGTGGAATTGGAATAAAAGATATGCCCCCAACTCAACTTGGGCATTTAAACAATATATCAATAACCAAATACAATATCAAGAGGCAAATACAATTTACAATGCATATGAGAGAAGAACCAAATCAAAAGGGTTTTATATGATGCTCAAATGCAAGGTGGCATGATGACATGAGCTTGATATAATTATGATGCAACAATTATATATAGGAAGTAGCCATTATATTACTAGACCAAGTAGCATTACAATTGTTAGACAATTGGGATGCTACAACTCTCCCCCACTAAACAGGAATCTTGCCCCGAGATTCTAGGAAGAAGAAGAAGACTCAAAGAGGGTAGGATACTTGGCACGGAGTTCATCTTCACGTTCCCAAGTGGCTTCATCAACAGAATGGTGTGACCACTGCACCTTGCAGAACTTGATGGACTTGTTGCGAGTCCTTCTTTCTGCGACTTCAAGGATTTTTGTGGGGTGTTCTTGATAAGACAGGTCTTCTTGGAGATTGATAAGCTCATGGTCCACGGTCCTGCCGGGATCCTTGAAGCACTTCTTGAGTTGAGAGATGTGGAAAACATCATGGACCTTGAGTTTTTCCGGGAGCTCAAGAGCATAAGCAACTTCTCCTCTTCTTCCACGAATTTTGAATGGACCGATGTATCTAGGAGCGAGCTTTCCTTTGATACCAAAACGGTGCGTGCCTCTCATGGGAGTGACACGAAGGTAAACGAGATCACCAGGGACATACTCCATGTCCGTGTGTTTTCTGTCATAATTGCTCTTCTGGCGACTTTGAGCAATCTTCAGATTTTCAAGAATGATGTGAACCTTCTCCTCCGCTTGAGTTATAATGTCGGGGCCAAACAATATTCTTTCTCCTGCACCCGACCAACCAATCGGAGTTCTGCATTTGCGACCATAGAGAGCCTCAAATGGTGCCATCTTTAGACTTTTCTGGAAGCTATTGTTGTAAGAGAATTCAGCATAAGGAAGACATTCTTCCCACTTCATGCCGAAAGAGATGACGCAAGCACGGAGCATATCTTCCAGAATCTAATTGATCCTTTCAACTTGTCCTTGCGACTGAGGGTGGTAAGCTGTGCTGAAGTTCAATTTTGTTCCCAAAGCATTTTGGAAACTTTCCCAGAACTTGGAAGTTAAGATGCTTCCATGGTCCGAACTGATCTCAAGAGGAACCCCATACAGAGAGACAATTCTGTTGATATAGAGCTCAGCCAACTGAATTGCAGAAATTGTTTCCTTGACGGGAAAGAAGTGAGCCACTTTAGAAAGCCTGTCAATGACAACAAAGATTGCATTGTTGCCCTTCTGCGACCTTGGAAAACCAGTTATGAAGTCCATCTCCACTTTCTCCCATTTCCATTCCGGGGGTTTCAATGGCTGTAGAAGACCGGAAGGTTTCTGATGGACAGCTTTAACTCTGCGGCAAACATCACACTCCGAGACATACTTGGCACAATATCGTTTCAATCCCGGCCACCAATATTGTGTTTTCAAGTCCATGTACATCTTTGTGCTGCCAGGGTGAATAGAAAGAACATAATCATGCGCCTCCTTGAGAACTTGCTCTCTCAAACCCGGGTAGTTCGGAACAAACATCCGGTGTTCAAAGAAAAGCGTGCCTTGGTCATCAACGTGGAAGGAATCATACTTCGGAAGCTGAAGGTTGGAGATGATCTTTTTGGTGTACGGATCACCAAGTTGAATGGAGCGAACCTTTTCTTCCAAGAGAGGGGTTGCCAGAAGGTTCAGAAGATACCCTTGATCCACAATTTCAAGGTTGAGCTGACGGAATTCCGCGCACAAGAGCCGTTGTTGTTCTTCCACCATGAGGTTGCTGACATAAGCTTTGCGGCTGAGAGCATCGGCCATGACATTAGCTTTGCCCGGAGTGTAGTTGATAGTCAAATCAAAATCATTGATTGCTTCAATCCACCTCCTCTGATGAAGGTTGAGATCAGGCTGTGTGAAGATATACTTCAGACTCTTGTGATCAGAAAAGATTTCACAACGGTTGCCAAGCAAGTAATGCCTCCATACTTTCAAAGCAAAGACAACTGCTGCGAGTTCGAGATGTGTAGGATAGTTGATCTCATGCGTCTTCAACTGTCGAGAGGCATAAGCAACAACTTGTTTTTCTTGCATAAGGACCGCACCCAATCCTTGCAAAGATGCGTCACAGAATATCTGGAAGGGCTTGGATGTATCTGGAGGAACCAAGACTGGTGTGGAAGTGAGCTTCTCTTTGAGTGTTTCAAAGCTTGCTTGACATGCAGGAGTCCAAAGGTATTTCTTGCCTTTCTTGAGGAGATCGGTAAGAGGCTTCGCTATCTTCGAAAAGTTCTGAATGAAGCGGCGACAATAACTAGCCAAACCAAGGAAGCTCCGGACTTCTTTGACATTTACAGGAGGAAGCCAGTCAACAATTGTCTTTACAGTTTCCGGGTTGACGGCAATGCCCTTGGCAGAGATGACGTGACCAAGATAGGTGACTTGAGGCAGCCGAAACTCACATTTGGAGAACTTTGCATACAGGCTGTTCTCACGAAGCTTGTTTAGGACACACCGAAGGTGTTCTTCATGTTCTTCCTTTGACTTAGAATAGACTAGCATGTCATCCAGATAGACCACAACGAACTTATCAAGATACTCCATGAAAACTGAGTTCATAAGCCTCGAGAAGGTGGCAGGTGCGTTGGTGAGACCGAAAGACATGACCGTGTACTCATACAGGCCATAGCGGGTGGTGAAAGCTGTTTTACGAACATCTTCCTTGCGAATCTTGATTTGATGATAACCACTTCTCAAGTCAAGCTTAGAGAATACCACAGCTCCAGCTAGCTGATCGAAGAGATCATTAATCCGCGGAAGGGGATATTTATTCTTGATGGTTTTAGCATTGAGAGCCCGATAGTCAACACAAAGTCTATCAGTCTTATCTCGCTTCTTCACAAAGATGGTTGGGCTACCCCAAGAAGAAGTACTGTGTTGAATGAAACCCAACTTCTCTTGTTCATCAAGCTGACGTTTGAGTTCAGCCAACTCAGCAGGACCCATTTTATAAGGCCGCTTGGAGATAGGAGCCGTTCCAGGTTCAAGCTCAATTACAAACTCAACCTCACGATCCGGAGGCATACCTGGCGACTCTTCAGGAAAGACATCTGGGAACTCACAGACCACCGGAACACTCTGAATAGCTTCCATAGCATCAGCATTCAGAGCCGCCAAAGAGAAAAGCTGAATAGCAGGAGTCAGACTTCGAGAATAGACTATATGGCCTTCAGGAATTTTCAGAGAAACCGAGCGTTCAGCACAATCAATCACATCTGCATTTGCTGTCAACCAATCCATGCCCAAGATAACATCAATGTCAGAATTGCCCAGAATAATTAAGGACGCCGAGAACGAAGAGCCACCAATCTCAATTTGGTTGTTATGGCTGATATGAGCAGCCCTCATGTTTGAGCCAGGAGATTGTACCACCAGACGATGCAATAAGGGAACCATATCCAGATCATGCTCATGAGCAAACTTATGCGAAACAAAAGAATGCGAAGCACCAGAATCAAACAAAACTCGTGCAGGGGCGGAGTTAACGGGAAGCATACCCATCACAACTCCAGGTGCATGCTCAGCTTGAGCGGCGTTGACACAGTTGGCACGAGCAACAGTAGACCCGGGCTTGGTGTTGATGTTGAGAGCCCGAGGTGGTGGTGCACGAACCATAGGAGAGCTTGCCGCAGGCCTTGGAGGTGGTGGAGGAAGAGCTTTGTTGTTCATTGGACAGTTCCAGTGTTGATGCCCAGTGTTTCCACAAGTGTAACAAGCACCAGGTGGACGTGGAGCAACGTAGCCAGGGACTCCGCCAGGCGCTCCAGGGTAGTGGTGGTTGTAGCCCCTGGGAGCAGCAGTGAGGAAGTTTGGTGGCCTTGCCGCGTAGCTTGAAGGTCTTGGTGGAGCCGGGAGCGACGGTGGGGTGTTTGGAACCCAGACACGACGCTTAGAAGGAGTTGACATAGCTGAAGAGCTTGTTGCATCACGGTTGTGTTTCTTTGACTCCTCAAACACTTGCCTACTTGCTTCTTCCTGTAGAGCTGTATGCTGAAGTTCCAGAAAAGACGCCGGCCTTGCATGTGTGATTGCATATTTAATCGATGCATTGAGCCCTTGTCGTAACCTCTTTTGCTTCTTCTTGTCATCAGAGATCTCATCGCCACCATAACGAGAAAGGTTCATGAAGTTTCTGATGTAGGTATTGACATTGTCATTGCCCTGCTTGAGGTTGAGAAACACTTCCTTCATCCTCTCCATGACAATTTCTGACAGATACTGATCTTTGAAAGCTCCAGTGAACTGTTCCCAAGTAGGCTGAAAACCAGTGTAGTTTGCCTTAAGGTAATTCTCCCACCACAGAGCTGCATCTCCCTTCAGAAGGTGAGTGGCACATTTTACCCATTCTTGCTCAGGAACATCAGTAGTCACCAGTAACCTTGACATCTCACGCAACCAATCATCAGCATCAAGTGGTTGATCGGACACATCAAATTGGCGTGGGTTGAACTTCAGGAAGCTTTTGATGTCTCCTCGCTTGGGAGGTGGAGGTAGCGGAACAAACTCATTCCTCCTGACACTTTCTTCAAAACGCTGCTGGTTCTGCTGCATTGCTGCCAAGGCATTAGCAATGCTTGACAACGCGGCCCCCAGTTCAGTTTGTATGTCCTCCTCAGAACGGCGTGGTGGTGCCATCCTGTGATTGATATAAAACACAAGTCAGTACTATAATGGAGAATAATAATAATCCAAAATAGTACCAAGATGGAATTAACCAAGATTAAAGGATACAATTTACTAAGATGATATTAAAATATCAACAAAGTTCAAAGCACCTAGAAGATATCAAGCACATCGCACACGACTGAAAAGGAGTGTGGAAGCACAGATGTATCAAAGAAATTTTTTCCGCATTTTCGGCATTAAAATACCAATAGATGCGCAAAATCACTTAACGAATCAAGATTAGTGATTCTACCAATTCAATATACAAGAGCGAATGATAAAAGTAGTGGTATGGTTGCGACTCCATCCCGCACTCAAATCATTACTCCGCACATGAATAAGTAGAACACGTATCCCAACACCTTCTTCTCAAGATGAACCTAAAGATTAGTAACTACGGAAACGAACACCCCAAACAAGATAACGTCGGATAACAAAGAGTAAGACAGATCGTGGCGGTATACAATGAATCAGATAGATCGCGTCGGTTTGCAAAAGCATGTCGGTATGGGATGTACCACCAGTTGATAACCAAGAGGCAGATAAAGATAACATGTTGGATGCAACAGATAGACAAGGAATTACACACACACACACACACTTTCTATGGTACTACGGAAACCCAGAACACGTGAATCCTAGTTTGAATTTTAAGAAGAGGATTGAAAACGTTACACTTCCTTACCAGAAAAGGGTGGGTGGTTGGGTAAGAAGAAAAGTGGAAGCAGTCCTACTCTCGCGTTTTGTTTTTCCCTAGTATACATAGCTACCAAAAATATTTGCTAGACTGACAACGACCATTTGGCTGAGACCCTGAAGGGCGGGATGGCTCTGATACCAATTGTAACTACCTTGATGAATTACGCTCTTAGTTACAAGCCTGGATGAGCGGAAATGGTTAAAATAGTACGGTGGGGCCAAATGCCACTCACAGATAGACCTTTCGGCCATCCTAACCATTTCCACACATCGGGACAAGAACGAGCGGCGTAATCGGCAGGCGAAGGGATGAACTACATACACAAATGAGTATGTATGCAAGCCACCATACAACAGTCCTCAGATCCATTCCATCTAAAAGAAATAGAAATATTGCAACACCATACGGCAAGATCCAAATATCCTAGATAGATATAATAGTTTAGGATATCTCCTCATACATCAAACATCAGAGTATCAGGCGGAAGAGGAAAACAAGATTCGAGTACGGATAAGAAGCAAATCGGCATAAGATGCCCCATAAATAAACACATCCCGCCCACAGATCTCACGGATCCCCGTTCCCGGAATCTCTACACCGAGTGATCGTTGCCCACATCGTTCGTCTCCTCCGCCCAGTATCCATCTTGCGAGTTTACCTGTTCATCTGAATCAAACAATTTATCGTGTGAGACCCTAGGGGTACTCAGCAAGTCTTTATGCCTCTAAAGGGGACACAACCTGGGGTGACGCAATTGCAGCAAAAGATAACACCTAACAATTCTATAGATACTCGCTATCCATCCGCCTAACCAAAGATAGACGGATGTCCGTGAATTAATAACAACAGTTATAACAGTAATATTAACAGATCCATCCTCCTCCTCGCTTACCAATGAGGAAGCGGACGAACAGCCCCCCCATCCGTTGGCAGTTTTATTATCCATTCCATGAGTGTTGCACTATTTACTAGCAAGGTACTTAGTCAAATTAAAAGCGGTACTTTAGTTATACTTCTATGATCGAGAAACTGTGCTCCAAGTTGTCCATAACCGCGGACACGGCTTTCAGAAAGATTTACCCTGCAGGGGTGCACAAATAGCAACACACACTCGATCAACCTCGGAAAAACCAAATCAAAACCCAACGAGGCATTCACGACAAAGCGATCATAGGATTTAGAAATGTTTCAGGGGGCCACCCCATTAAGCTACCCGCAACGAAGTGGGCCGGCTCCGAGACGGACTCAAGGTTTGTGTGGACGGCTGTAAACGACTGGGAACCCGAAAGTGTGACTGGGCTTGTCGATACAGCAAAAACGTGTCACGATCCTAAACAGTACAGGTGCTCCTCGCACAATCGTAAATAAAGCAGTAAAGCATGGCATAAGTACAGGATAGTAATAAAGCCCCAAACTACTTTGTGGCCCCAAGAAATAAGAATGAATCAAGCTCTGGCTCAGGGGGGTTCATAAGCCTCCCGGATGTGGATAGCGCGAATATTCAAGGAACAGGAATCAAGTACTCGGGGTCCTACGGGACACAAGTGAGCATGAAAAACCAAATAGCAGATATTGCTCACCGGTGCCACTTTCATTAGTTATCCCATTACTACTCAGGTTAAGTTGTTTAGGTACCTCGTTATCCATCAGACACTCACATACCCTACACATGCTGTTCTACGATCCGCATGGCTCAAACAACTCCTGTAGTAATGGCTCATGGGATGGAGGAACAAGCTTCGGTGGGATTGAAAAGTAAAGGCTATGCAGTACTTGGGATTCAGATTAATGCAATCGCGACTCCATGATGCAAGAATAAGATAGAGGAATTAGGTACTATATGTACGCAAGCATGTGGTAGTGCTTGCCTGGCAGCTCAGTTGAAGCGAGAGAAGGATCTGGGTAGTGCTCCTCGGTTTCTTGATATATCCCCTGCTCATCGTCTATTCGAAGAAGAACCAAACAAACAAGGGCCAACATAAATAAAGTGCACAAGCATATGAATAAAATGCGACAAGCAAACAATCATGTCATGATGAATGATGCACAATTTGCATGGCAATAATGTAGCATGGCATGGGTGAGGTGTGGGGTACAAGAATAAGGCATTTTATGGAGTTTTAGTCACATTTTATACTCAAATAAGTTGCTGTATACTTTATATTTATATGATGCATGCTGCAATTCAGAACATGGAATGCATAGATAGAACGGGCTCGTCGCGCTGATCGATTTAGACATATTATTTGTCAAATTTGGAGTTATAAAACAAAAGTTATTAATTAATTAACATAAAGGGCATTTTATTGTAATTTTGGTCAAATCGAAATTTAAAGTGTTCAAATAATATTTTGAATGGCATATTTGAAATCCTCACATTTTTCTGATTTCAAAACATATATTACATGTTTAATTTGGAATTATATTTTAAAAGTTATTTAAAAACAGATTTAAATTTGAATTTAAAACATTTCCTGGAAAATTTAAAACAAAACAGAAATCCAGAAAACTTTTGTCACCCGGCCCAGTGCTAGCCAGAGCCACCGACAAGTGGCCCAACTGCTGACTGGTCGACACAGCGTGCAGAGGGACTGTTCTCACCGCGGCTATCTCTAGCCACTGCGACTGACGGGTGGGCCAGCGACTGGAGGCCCACGTGACAGCGGCGGAACGCGCGGAGACTGACAGGTGGGCCAAAGCGGGAGCGCGGGTTACGGGCTATAAAATTGCGGGGCGTTTTTGTAAAGCGACAGAGAGACTGACTGGTGGGGCTCGGTGTACCGCGGGTTGAGGCGAAAATGAAAAGGAGGGGCTAAGTGTAAAGTGGCAACAGGCCCTGTAGATCTTCTCTGAACCGATCGACCGATCGGTGACCGACCGACGCGGAGCACGACACGGGGGATCGAACTGGGGACGCGAGGGTGCGCGCTGGGGGTGCGAGCCGGTGCGGTAGTGCTAGGGGAGCTAATGGGGAGGAGGGCGCGGGCTAGATAAGGCTCTATGCGGCGCGTACGCCGTGCAGACAACGGCGAACGACGCGCACGGTGGGCGTTCGACGAAACGATCGGCGGATCTAGACGGCGACAGCGAGAGCGAGGATGTCAGCGAGGATTAGGGGCTCACCGAGGAGAGGATGGTGGTGTCAGATCAGCTTGGGGAGCAGCAGGGCGTCGACGAGGTAGGCGAACGGCGGGCTAGGGTTTTCGTCGGGGCGTCTCGGTACTGGCGCGCCTGGGGCTTCTCCTCCTCGCTGGCGGGTCCAGGGCGAAGCAGAGGGTGGTCCTCGCCCTTCCTCGACAACCACAGCTCCTCGCCACCGGCTGCAAGAGGGGGGACGGTGGAGACCGACGGATCGCCGGCCGGTGGAGAGAAAAGTAGAGGGGGAGGAGAGAAGGCTGCGGCGCGAGGCCAGGGGTGGATCTGGGGACTTAACAGGCGAGAGAGAGGGAGTAGATAGGGATGAGAGGGAGGGTAGATGGCGTGGGGGCTCGGGGTGGAAAAGGTGGTCGGGTGGACACCTTTCCTTCTCGCCCTCACGTGCTCGGGCTGGCTCGGTTTGAGCAGGGCAGGCAGAGGCAGGCAGGTAGGCCAGGGAGGGAGGATAGGAAGGTGGGGCTGGCACGACAGGGAGAGAGGGAGAGGGAGGCTCGGTTAGATCTAGGGTTAGAGGGAGGGGGTAGATAGCTAGGTTAGGTTGGAGAGGCTCGGGTTAGGGTTTTTGGTTAGGGTTGGGGTAGGGTAGTTGGGGTGTGGGCCAGGGAGAGTGAGGGCCAGGTGGGGCCAGCATGGTAGGGAGAGGGGATACCTCGGCATGGTGAGAGGAGAGGGTGAGAGAGAGAGGGAGATGGGTGGCTTAGGGTTTTGATGAGGAAAAAGGAAAGAGAGAGAGGGTGATGTGGTGGTGGCTTTTTAGCAAGATCAACAAGATCAAGCAAAAGGAGTGGTAGAGAGGGATAGAGGTGATGGATGGATAAAGCCCCAAAAAGAGAAAACCCATTTAAACCAAGAGAGAAACAATTGGCTAAAGGTGGAGGTACTCTTGCATGGCCCATGCAATTTAATAAATGCCATGATTAAATTCTTGTGAAAACAAAATAATAGCATGGCATTATCCTTATGCATCCCAAGAAGTGGAATAAAGGCCAAGCAAAAGAATTTATAGATTTAGATCCACCCCACCCACATGAGCTAGAATAAAATCAAAAGAAAAAGAGAAACAAGCTCATGGATAATGGGATGGTGGAATTATAAGGTGGTGACAAGGAGAGGTGGTGGAATTGGAATAAAAGATATGCCCCCAACTCAACTTGGGCATTTAAACAATATATCAATAACCAAATACAATATCAAGAGGCAAATACAATTTACAATGCATATGAGAGAAGAACCAAATCAAAAGGGTTTTATATGATGCTCAAATGCAAGGTGGCATGATGACATGAGCATGATATAATTATGATGCAACAATTATATATAGGAAGTAGCCATTATATTACTAGACCAAGTAGCATTACAATTGTTAGACAATTGGGATGCTACATCCTCTTATCTCTTTGTTGCTGATATCTTCCCCTGCCTACATTTTATTCTCTCTGCATGTACATCACATAGACAAAAGTGAGCGTATGTCTAATTAAATAAATACTACGATTAAGGGCATCCAATATGTTGTCCATAAGGAAAAAAAGTAGTCCTAATGGACTTACATATACATAGTGGAAGCTATCCACAAGCTAAAAACATTAAGGGTCACCCTTAAGCTTATGGGTAGTCCATAAGCATTAAAATATTGATATCTAGTACATGTAGCTATAGAAAACAAATTTTAATCACAAGACTACGAGAGGGTAGCTCTTATATGTGGGTCCTATCTTATGGACATGTTTGACTAGATACATTATGGTGCAATCAACTAGCTTGGTATAACATGTGGGTACCATAATAAAGATAGGTTTGCCCATATACATAGGTGATGCCCTAAGTTCTACCATTTAGCCAGTGTCTACACGATACGATTCGTGGGACATAGTAAACTGAAGATGCTAACTTTTTCATAGTAGTTTTAAAGCTTGGTCATACACTTCCAAGTGGGTCCCATTATTTACTTTTTTCCTTTGGATACTTGTGCCTTGTACAGTAGGGGTTCGTAGAATGGAAAACAAAAAATTTCTACCGCATGAACACATACAAGCCAAGATCTATCTACTACATTATAGCAATGAGTCGATAGAGTACTCACCCTTGAAGATTCCAAAGCGGTTAACAAGAGCAGATTCTCGTGGGTGATGTAGTCGCTCACTTGCCGATCTCAAGATCGCATAGACGATCCTTCTGGCGCCACGTTCCGGAAGATCTCCCACAATCGGTCACACGTTCGGTACTTGATGAAGACCTTCCTCTCCCTTGTTCCAGCAGGCAGCGGAGGTTGTAGATCTCTCCTCGCGATTTCGGAAGCACGACGGCATGGTGTCGGAGTTTAGAGGGGAAATCCCACAAGGCTTCGCCTAAGCCGGAGTGGGTATGGTGGAGTAGAAGAGGGCCTTGGCGATCAAGGGTTTATAGGGAGCCAAGGGGGTGGTGTGGCCGGCGGCTAGAGAGGGCTAGGCGGCAGTGACTTGGTCGATCCCTAGGGCGGCGGCAACTTGTGGTGGCAAGGGACGACGGCTTGGGTTTTTTGTGTGTGGTAGGGGCGCCCTACCCCTCCTTTTATATGTGCGGAAGCGTAAAGGGGGAGCGAATCCTCCCCCAAGTCCACTTCTTATGGCCGGTGGCAAGGATAGGGAGGAATCTTCCCTTAGGTAGGATTCCTTCCCTCCCTCCACTTGGAAACCAATGTTCTAGTTTGATTTTTTCAAACTGTCTTTTTGACTTTCAAACTAGATTTTAATTTCTCTCTTCCAAGTGTCCAGCCAAGTGACCTAGAAAATTATGCAACCATTCCACTTTTCCATGATAGATCCATGTACCCTTCCCCCTCCGGTTCGGTGGACCTTTTAGACCCTTCTAGAACATTTCGGTGAAAACACCGAAACCATTCCTGAACTTCGGAATTGGAATTTCCTTATATGAATCTTATTCTCCAGACCATTCTGGATCTCCTCTTGATATCCCGGAACCCATACAAGACTTCAAACTATATTCGGTCTCTTTACTCACTTTCCATATCTACTAAACAACATCGAATCCTTAAGTGTGTCTCCCTACGGTTCGTGAATTATGCAGACATGATGGAGACTCTTCTCCGATCAATAACCAATAGAGGAATTTGGAAATTCATATGGCTCCCACATATTTCGACGATTACTTTGTGATCGAATGAACCATTTACATACGATACAATTTTCCCTTTGTCTCACGATACTTTACTTACCCGAGGTTTGTTCGTCAGTATCTCTGCATACCTAGTTCAACCTCGTTACCGATAACTACTCTTTACTCATTCCTATGATATGTGATCCCTTGTGAGGCAGTCACATGATTGCAAGCTAATTGGATGACATTCCACCGAGAGGGCCTATAGTATATATATCCGTCATATGGATGGACAAATCCCACCCTTTATCCATATGCCTCAACACATACTTTCCGAACACTCAATGCAGGACCGGTCCTGAGATTTTAGGGGCCCGGGGCAAAAATAAAATTTAGGGCCCCTTGCTTTTTTTTTATATACACGTATAAAATGATGAAAAATAAATACTTCAAGTATACCTATTTTAATTATTCATATAAAAATGAAAATATTTACATATTACCTTCAAATTTTCTCTGTGTATTCTTAGAAGCGAAGTCACTAACAATGGAATCAATATCAATCTCGTCCAAAAACTTTTTCTCGATGCCGGATCATAAAGATCCACACTAATTGGTTCCAAATCAACACTAGCAGATTTTGTAGGAGACGAATCAAATGCGATATCATGATCACTTACATTATTATTACCCGTGTTGATTTCATCGTTCTCCTCCGTACCGATATCATCCTCTAGATCAATATTACTCTCTTCCCCAACAAGAACTAGTGCTAACTCAACTAGATTCCTCTAAGTGCTCGTGTTACTCTTTAAAAATTTATGAAGGGATCCTCTCTGTGAGTTAATCAAATTTTGTTCTTCCTTCCTCTTTTTCGTTTTCTTAGCACCAGAATCAGGCTCCTTAACCAATTAACCATACTAAAAATATAAAGAATAATTACTGATTAGAACAACATTAGGGGCAACGTTAGACTGCAGAAGACTGGGATCAGAAATTCAGAACTCAGACCTACAAACGCTTAACGGCCAAGGTGAGACGAGAGGCAGGCAGCAGGCAGAGGGCGAGGGTGCGAGGCGATTGGCGACCATCTCGACGGGCGACGGCTTGCTACTTGCCGCGTGCGGGCCTTCCTAGGATCGAGAGCTCAACGTCGAGTCAAGATCGAGGCGGGAACTGGCGTGTGGCCTGCCTTCGTATGATACGATCAAAGAGATCGATAGCTGATCTGATCTTAGGTTATGTACGTGATGCTGTGATGAACTCCAAATCTAAAACATATGTGTGTGTCTAGTAAAATAGAGGGCCCAATCTAGCCCAATAGAAAGCTTGAAGCTGCTATTTTTTATTTTTGTAATATCTATTATAGCCCATATATAGAACACATATTTGCGGAGGGCCCCTTAAAATTTTGGGCCCGGGGCGGCTGCGCCTCCGGTCCCCCCTCAGGGCCAGCCCTGACTCAATGCCATCTTTATAGCCACCTAGTTAGGAAGTGGTGTTTGATGTCATCAAAGCATCCATCTGGTGATGGTGATTAATGTAGCACCCCAATTGTCTAACAATTGCAATGCTACTAGCCTAGTCTATATATAATGGCTACTTCATACATATAATTGTTGCATCATCATTATATCATGCTCATGACATCATGCCTCCTTGCATTTGAGCATCATATAAAACCCTTTTTGTTTTGGTTCTTTTCTCATATGCATTGTTAATTGTATTTGCCTCTTGATATTGTATTTGGTTCTTGATATATTGTTTAATGCCCAAGTTGAGTTGGGGGCATATCTCTTATTAACTCCACCACCTTTCTTTCACCACCTTATAATTCCACCATCCAGCTAAATATGAGCTTTGCACTTTATTGGGTTTTACCTCTAGCTCATCTGGGTTGGGATGGATCCAATTCTAATTCCACATGCTCTCATCTTAGCATCATGTTGTTTTCACATTATTGATATATGAGAGCCACATGGCCACCTTTGCAAGCCTTGTGAGTGGAACCTTTTCCTAGCTTCCATATGGGTTGTTTTGGGGTTATTATCATGTTGGGATATTTTTGGGACTATTAAACATCTAGTGGAATAAACACACTAGCAGGTCCCAATTATAATCAAATGTGATCATCTTCACCTATTCCATCTGGAACTTTCCTTTAAATTCTTTTGCTTGGCTTTATTCCAAATTTTGGGGAATGCATAATAATAATGCCATGTTAATATGACTGTTTTCACAAGATTTTTATCATGGCAATTATCATTTTTGCATAGGCCATGCAAGAGTACCCCACCTTTAGCCTTTGTTTCTCTCTTGGCTTTGTTTGGTTTTATCTTATGGAGCCATGGACATTCACCTTTCTCTACCCCTCTTTTGGCTTGATCTAGATTGGTTTGCCAAAGTCCACCACCACACCTCTCTTGTGGGTCTAGCTAGAAGCATGCAAGTTTCTAAACCAAGCCCCCTCCCTCTCTCTCCTCTCTCTAGCCTAGTTAAACCCTAACCCTAATCACCTACCCTCTATCACCATCCCCCTACCCTAGCTACCACCTCCCTCTCTCGGCCTCTCTCCCTGCCAAGGCTACCCCACCTAGCCACCCTCCCCCCTGGTCGAGATACCCCCTCTCACCTAACCCTAGCTCCAAACCTAGCTCAAACCCGAGCCTAGCTCTAACCCTACCCGAGTCTCACCTCTCTCTCCCTAGCTCTCTCTCTCTACCAAGCGGGTCCTACACCGAGCCACCCTCCCTGGCCTCGCCTCTGGTCCCACCTGGAGGCCCCCATGCACCTGCCCTGCCCCTGCCCGACCGAGCACGTGAGGAGAGGAGGATAAAAAGGTGGCCGAGCCACCTTTTCCCTCCACCACTCCCCCACGGCACCCCCTCTCCCTCTCTGCTATCTACCACCGTCCCCTGGCTCCCCTCTGCCCCAGATCCACCCCAGGCGCCTGCCCTCCCCTCCTTCCTTCTTCTCCATCGCCACCGCTACCCCATCGCCGGCAGAACCGTCGGCCTCCTCCACGTCCCGTTGATCCAGTCGAGCCGCGCGTCCGTGAAGTGGCCTGGGAGATCGAGGAGGGTCCCCTGCATCGTCCTGTACCCGCCGTCGAGGAGGAGACGTGCCAGAGCCGGAGATCACCGCCGAGCCGACGCCGAAACCCTAGCTCCGCCCGACCTCTGCCTCGTCGGCGATCAACTGCTCTCCTGCCCGATCGAACACCGTCAACCAACTCTCGGTGAGCTCCCCGACCTCCCTGACATGGTCCCCTTCACCGTGACGCCTTAGATTCGCCGGACCAACCGCCGAGCACCCTCTGTGCGCCGGCGTCGCGATCTTTCTCCTCGCCGTAGCGTCGCGTAAGCCCTATCTAGGCCCCGCCCGCATCCCTGACACCAACCCCCACCCCACCGCGCTGGTTGCGCCCCGCAGCGCGCACTCCCGCGTCCCAGGTTTGAATCCCCGCCTCGCGCGAGCACCGATCTGTCCGCGGAGGAAGAGGAACAGTACGACGCTCCATTTTGCTTTTAACCCCCTTGCTGTTTTTCGGCTAAACCCACAGTCCGCGTAGCCCCACCGTCAGCCTCTCTGTTTGTTTTGCTAAAACACCCCCGCCGTTTTACGCCCTTAACCCGCGCTCCCGGGCTCTCCCACGTGGCACGCCCCCGCTGGCGCGCCCGCGTGTGGCCCCGAGGACGCCCTGGCCCCACCTGTCATTCTCTTAGTCTAGCCTAGCTCGCGGTGACAGAAGCTTTTCCGCGCAGTGTGCTGCTGAGTCAGCTGCTGGCCCCACTGGACAGTGTCTGTGGCTAGCTTAGTTTAGGTACAAAAAGTATTTCTGCATATCTGTTTAAATTCAAACTTATTCAAAATTAATTCAAATTCAAATTTAATTCTGTTTTTAAATAACTTTTAAAATACAAATCCAAATAATACAAATAATATATGTTTTCAAATCAAAAAAATGTGAGGAATTCAAATCTTCCATCCAAAATATATTTTGAACACTTTATTTTCCAAGTTAATTAGAATTACAAATAAATGCCCTTTTTCCTTAATTAATTAATAACTTTTGTTTTATAACTCCAAATTTAACAAATAATATGTCTAAAATGATTAGCTCGACGAGACCTTTCTGTTTATGCATTCCATGTTTTGTTTTGAAGCATGCATCATACAAATATATTGTATACAGCAACTAATATGAGGATAAAATGTGGTCAAAACTCAATAAAATGCTTTATTATTGGTTTCCACACCTCACCCATGCCATGCTACCTTATTGCCATGCAAATTGTGCATCATTCATCATGGCATGATTGTTTGCTTGTTGCATTTATTCATATGCTTGTGCACTTTATTTATGTTGGCCCTTGTTTGTTTGGTTCTTCTTCGAATAGACACTGAGCAGGGGATATACCAAGAGAACCAGGAGCACTACCCAGATCCTTCTCTCGCTTCAACTGAGCTGCCAGGCAAGCACTACCACATGCTTGCATACATATAGTACCTATTGCCTCTATCTTATTCTTGCATCATTGAGTCGCGATTGCATTAATTTGAATCCCAAGTATTGCATAGCCTTTACTTTTAAACCCCACCGAAGCTTGTTCCTCCATCCCATGAGCCATTACTACAGGAGTTGTTTGAGCCATGCGAGTCGTAGAACAGCATATGTAGGGTATTTGAGTGTCTGATGGATAATGAGGTACCTAAACAACTTAACCTGAGTAGTAATGGGATAACTAATGAAAGTGGCATCGGTAAGCCATATTCGCTATTTGGTTTTTCAGGCTCACTTGTGTCCCGTAGGATCCCGAGTACTTGATTCCTGTTCCTTGAATATTCGCGCTATCCACATCCGGGAGGCTTATGAACCCCCCTGAGCCAGAGCTTGATTCATTCTTATTTCTTGGGGCCACAAACTAGTTTGAGGTTTTATTTACTATCCTGTACTTATGCCATGCTTTATTGCTTTAATTTAAATTGTGCGAGGTACTGCACACTGTACTGTTTAGGTCCGTGACCCGTTTTCGCTGTATCGACAAGCCTAGTCACACTTTCGGGTTCCCAGTCGTTTACAGCCGGCTCCACAAACCATGAGGCCGTCTCGGAGTCAGCTAACTTCGTTGCGGGTAGCTCAATGGGGTGGCCCCCTGAAATATTTCTGAATCCTGTGATCGCTTTGTCGTGACTGCCTTGTTGGGTTTTTATTTGGTTTTTCCGAGGCATATCGAGTGTGTGTTGCTATTTGTGCACCCCTGCAGGGTAAAACTTTCTGAAAGCCGTGTCCGCGGTTATGGACGACTTGGAGCACAGTTTCTCGATCATAGACAAGAATAACTAAAGTACCGCTTTTAATTTGACTAGACTAGGTACCTGACTAGTAAATAGTGCAATACTCACGGAATGGATAATAAAACTGCCAACGGATGGGGGGTTGTTCGTCCGCTTCCTCGTCGGTAAGCGAGGAGGAGGATGGATCTGTGGATATTACCGTTATAACTATTGATTATTATTTCACGGACATCCGTCTATCTTTGGTTAGGCGGATGGTTAGCGAGTATCTATAGAATTGTTAGGGTTTATCTTTTGCTGCAATTGCGTCACCCCAGGTTGTGTCCCCTTTAGAGGCATAAAGACTTGCTGAGTACCCCTAGGGTCTCACACGATAAATTATTGGTTCAGATGAACAGGTACACTCGCAAGATGGATACTGGGTGGAGGAGACGGACGATGTGGGCAACGATCATTCGGTGTAGAGATTCCGGGAACGGGGATCCGTGAGATCTGTGGGCGGGATGTGTTTATTTATGGGGCATCTTATGCCGATTTGCTTCTTATCCGTACTCGGATTTTGTCTTCCGCTTCCGCTTGATGCTCTGATGTTTGATGTATGAGGAGATATCCTAAACTATTATATCTATCTAGGATTTTGGATCTTGCCGTAAGGCGTTGCTATATTTCCTTTATTTTTAGATGGAATGGCTCTGATGTACTGTTGTATGGTGGCTTGCATACATACTCATTTGTGTATGTAGTTGATCCCTTCGCCTGCCGATTACGCCGCCCGTTCTTGCCCCGATGTTTAGAAATGGTTGGGACGGCCGAAAGGTCTACCTGTGAGTGGCATTTGGGCCTCACCGTACTATTTCAACCATTTCTGCTCATCCAGGCTTGTAACTAGGAGCGTAATTCACTGAGGTAGTTACAATTAACATGATCTCCTGGTCAAAGGATTTAGGCTACTATGTATCTGAAATCTCTATAGCAAACAAACTATTGAAATGACTTGATCTTTAAGCTACACTGAACTATAGGATTATTTCCATCACATCATTCTCCTAATGATATGATCTTGTTGTTAATAACATCTCAATGTTCATGATTAGGAAACTATGATCATCTATCAACCAACAAGCTAGTATTGCAAAGAGGCTTTACTAGGGACTCTAACAAGTTTACAAATCACACAAGTATTAATGTTTCCGGTTAATACAATTATAGAATGAATGTAAACATTTATAATAAACACGAAGATATAATAATAACTACTTTTATTATTGACTCTTGGGCATATCTCCAACAGTCTCCCACTTGCACTAGAGTCAATAATCTAGATTACATGGTAATATACCGAACACCCATGGTGGTTTGGTGTTGGTCATGTTTTTCCCTCGGGAGAGGTTTAGTCAACGGATCCTCCACATTTAGATATGTGTGTACTTTTCAAATATTTATGTCACCATCTTGGACATGCTCTTGAATAACATTAAAACGTAGCTTGATATTCTTCAACTTCTTCTGTGACCTTGGCTCATGTGCACTTTCTATGGCACCCATGTTATCACAGTAGATAGCCATTGGGTCCAGCGCACTGGGAACCACATGAAGCTCCGTAATGAACTCCTTCATCCATATTGCTTCTTGTGAAGCCTCCGAAGCAGCCATGTATTCCGATTCAGTTGAAGATCTCGCCACACTTTGCTTTGCAATCCTCCAGCTCACTAATGCACCATTCAAAGAAATACGTATCCAGATTGTCATTTAGAATCATCTGGATCGGTGTTCCAACTAGCATTGGTGTTACCATTAACAATGAGCTCTTCATCACCTCCATAAGAAAGAACCATATCCTTAGTTCTTCTCAAGTACTTCAGGATGTTTTTGACCGTTGTCCAATGATCCACTCCTGGATCACTTTGATATCTGCTAGTCAAACAAACAACATATGCAATTTCGGGTCTAGTACATAGCATGGCATACATGATAGATCCTATGGCTGAAGCATAGGTAGTCTTACTCATCCTCTCTCTATCTTTAGCCATAGCAGGACTTTGAGTTTTACTCAAGGTCGTATTGGGCAACATGGGCATGAACCCTTTATTGTTATCTTCCATTCCAAACTCTTTAGAACTTTGTCCAAATATGCACTCTATGAAAGCGATATTAGGCGTCTCGATATATCTCTATAAATCTTGATGCCTAACATGTAAGAAGCTTCGCCAAGATCCTTCATTGAAAAACTATTATTCAAATAATCTTTGACACTTTTAAGAAGGTCTACATCATTCCCAATCAACAATATGTCATCCACATATAGTAATAGGAATTCTATAGAGCTCCCACTCACTTTCTTGTAAATACAAGCTTCTCCATAATTTTGTATAAAACCAAAACTTTTGATTACCTTATCAAAATGGTGATTCCAACTTTGGATGCTTTCTTCAATCCATAAATGGACCTTTGAAGTTTGCATACCCTGTTAGCATCTTTAGGATCGACAAAACCTTTGGGATGTACCATATACAACTCTTTATCAATTTCTCCATTGAGGAACGTTGTTTTGACATCTGCCATATCTCATAATCATAATATGCAGCGATTGCTAAAAAATCCTCACAGACTTTAGATTCCCTACCGGTGAGAAAGTCTCATCGTAGTCAACTCCTTGAATTTGTCGAAACCCTTTTGCGACAAGTCAAGATTTATAGAAGGTTACATTACCATCATAATTTGTTTTCTTCTTGAAAATCCATTTGTTCTCGACAGCCTTCCGGCCATCCGGTAAGTTCACCAAATTCCACACTTGGTTTTTGTACATGGATAAAATATCGGATTCCATGGCTTCTTGCCATTTACTGGAATCTAGGGTCATCATCGCTTCATCATATGTTGTAGGGTCGTCGGTGTCGTCCACCAACATGACACTCATAATGGGATCATACCAATCGGGAGTGGTACGGGTCCTCGTCGACCTGCGAGGTTTCGTAGTAACTTCTACCGAAGTTTCATGATCACCATCATTAGCTTCCTCTCCTATTGATGTAGGCGCCACAGGAACTAATTCCAGTGTTGCGCTGCTCTCAAATCCAAGAGAAGGTTCGACAACCTCGTCGATACCTACTTTCCTTCCAGTCACTTCCTTTGAAAGAAACTCCTTCTCTAGAAAGGATCCATTCTTGGAAACGAAGATTTTGCCTTCGGATCTATGATAGAAGTTATACCCAATAGTTTCCTTTGGGTATCCTATGAAGATGCATTTCTCCGCTTTGGGTTCAAGCTTGTCGGGCTGTAAATTCTTTACATAAGCTTCGCAACCCCATACTTTAAAGAACGACAATTTAGGTTTCTTCTAAAACCATAATTCATACAGTTTCGTTTAATCTAAGGATGGCAATTTTATCCATGGGTACGGGTAGTCACGGGCACCTTACCCGCATGGGTAGGGTATGGGCATACTTTTATACCCATGCATAATACCCATACCCTACTCGTTAAGTCACGGGTATGGGCACAGGTATAGGGTTGTACCCATGGGTATACCCATACCCTGCCCATTTAAATTGACTTATAAAACTTAATGTAGAGTTTCAACCTATGCGGCCGAGTAGCCTAGGGGCAAGTATGAGATTGCAATATCTAAACGTCGATAATTGTTATGTACTCATCTACCTATTATTGAGTAGATATACTTATTTTTTTGTCAAATATGATATTAATTAATGTAAAATTGGGAATAACTTGTGTACTATTGGATCTACCTGTCGGGTACCCAATGGGTACGTGTATGGGTAAAGATTTATCCCTGTGGGTACGGGTATGGGTAAAGTTTTCTACCCATTAACTACACGGGTATGGGTATGGTATTTATCTACCATGTCCATACCTGCCCATTGCCATCCTTAGTTTCAACGGATTTATATGGTGCCCTATTTAAAGTGAATGCAGTTGTTTCTAATGCATAACCCCAAAAAAATAACTGTAAATCTGTAAGTGACATCATAGAACGAACCATATCTAAGAGAGTTCGATTACGATATTTGGACACAACATTACATTGTGGTGTTCCCGGTGGTGTCAATTGTGAAAGTATTCCGCATTTCTTCAAATGCTCACCAAACTCGTTTAGATATTCACCTCCATGATAAGATCGTTGAAATTTAATCTTCTTGTTACGTTGATTCTCTACTTCACTTTGAAATTCCTTAAACTTATCGAAAGTTTTGGACTTATTTTTCATGAAATAGATATACCCATATCTACTCAAGTCATCCGTGAAAGTAAGAACATAACGATAACCACCACGCGATGCTACACTCATCGGGCCACACACATCGGTATGTATGATTTCCAATAAGTCCGTAGCTCACTCCATCATACCAGAAAATGGAGTTTTAGTCATTTTTCCATCAGACATGCTTCACATCTTTCAAGTGATTCAAGAAGTCCATCCGAATGGAGTTTCTTCATACGCTTCACTCCAATGTGACCAAGACGACAGTGCCACATGTATGTAGTGTTATCATCTAATTTCAAATGTTTAGCATCTATATTATGAACATGTGTATCACTACTATCGAGAATCAACAAGAATAGACAATCTATCAAAGGTGCATGACCATACAAGATATTACTCATATAAATTGAACAACCATTATTCTCGGACTTAAACAAGTGACCGTCTCAGAATAAACAAGATCCTGATATAATGTTCATGGTCAACGCAGGCACCAAATAACAATTATTAAGTATAAAACTAATCCCGATGGAAAATGAAGAGGCAGTGTGCCGACCGCGATCACATCAACTTTTGATACCTTTCCTACATGCATTGTCACATCGTTCTTCACTAGTCTCTGTTTATTCTACAACACCTATTTCGAGTTACAAATATGAGCAACCGAACCAGTATCAAATATACCTAGGCACTAAAACAATTACTAGTAATATACACATCAATAACATGTGTATCAGATATACCTTTCTTCTTGATGTTGTCGTTCTTCCGATCCGCCAAGTACTTGTGGCAATTCCGCTTCTAGTGACCTTCTCCCTTGCGGTAAATGCACTCAATATCAGGCTTAGGCCCAGCCTTGGTATTCTACGCCTGCGCGGTAGCTTTGTTACTGCCCTTCTTGAAGTTACCATTTTTCTTAGGCTTGCCTTGCTTCTTAAAATTGGTAGTTTTATTGACCATCAACACTTGGTGCTCTTTCTTAATCTCCACTTCCGCAGACTTCAACATAGAGAAGAGTTCTCGTAACAACTTATACATGCGCTGCATGTTGTAGTTCATCACAAAGTTCTTGTAACTAGCTAGTAGTGATTGGAGGACATGGTGAATCCCCAAAGCATTAGGAATCACTATCCCCAAGCTCTGGAGATTATTGGCATGCCCAGACATCTTAAGCACATGTTCACTGACGACACTGCCCTCTTCCATCTTGTAGTTAAAGAACTTTTCAGAAGCTACATAACTCTCAACTGCCGCGTGAGCCTCAAATATCATTTTGAGATCACGGACAAGATCATGTGGGTCAAAGTTCTCAAACCTCTTTTGAAGCTCCAATTCGAAACCATACAAGATAGCACACTAAACGGTGGAGTATTGTTGCTTCCGAGAGAGGAAAACATTCTTCACCTCATCGGTAGCATCATCTGCGGGTGGGTCACCCAGTGGTACATCCAGCACATAGGTCAACTAACCAGCATTGAAGAAAATCCTCAAATTGCGGAACCAATCCGCGAAGTTGCTTCCATTGTTTTTCAACTTTTCTTTCTCTAGGAACGCATTAAAATTGATGGTAGGGGCCGCCATGATCTACAACATATTTTCAATAGTTTAGACTAAGTTTATGACAAATTGAGTTCTAAGTAATACTTAAATTAATCTAGGTGAATTACCACTCAAAACAATATCCCTCACATTGTTTTAGTGATCACACGAACCAAATCCACTACATCAAGTCCGATCATCATGAGAGATGATATAGTTTCAAAGGCGAACAATCATCATGTTCATCATATCTACTATATGACTCATGATTTACCTTTCCGTGATTCGTGTTCCAAGACCATGTCTATACATGCTAGGCTCGTCAAGATTAACCTTAGTTTCTGCATGAGCAAATATGGCTTTCTCCCGTTGTATGCACACGTAGAATCTATCACACCCGATCATCACGTGGTGCTTCGAAACAACGAGTCTTGGTAATGGTCCTAACTAAGGACGAACACCTTATTACTTGATATATTGTGAGTGGGATCATCTTATAATGCTACTGTCTGATCTAAGAAATACAAGATGCCTAAAGGATTAACATCACATGCAATTCATAATATGTGATATGATATGACTTTTCTTCTTGTGCTTTCGATCTCCATATTCAAGCACGAACATGATCTCCATCATCACCGGCGTGGCGTCAAGGTCAATGGCACTGCTCCATTGTTGTCGTCCACCAGTATCAACTTATTACAACTACTTTGAATAATAGACACGCAGGTCTTAACAAAATTAAAAGACAACCATAATGCTCCTGCCGGTTGCCGACTTACAATAAGGATCATTGCATACATCATATATAATCACAATCATGGTCATATCACATCACAACACTACCCTGTAAAACAAAGTTAGACGCCTCTAATTTTCTTTGCATGTTTTACGTGGTTTGGGTCTTTCAATAAGTACCGTTCTAACTTACGAACAAGAACCACAACATTGATGCAAGAACTATGAAGTGCCCGTTGTAAATTAAATCTTCACTATGATGGGAGAGACAGACACCCGCAAAGCCACTTATGCAATACAAGTTGCATGTCGAGCATGGAGCAAGTCTCATGAATGATGTCATGTAAGCTTAGCCCGGGCCGCTTCATCCCACCATCCCGCAAGATGCGATGTACACAAGAAGCAATTGATAATAAAAGCACCACCGCCCACAATGACCATTGTGTTCTACTCGTACAACAAATCTACATATAGACACGGATCTGATACCACTGTAGGGGTTCGTAGCATGGAAAACAAAAAATTCTACCGCATGAACACATACAATCCAAGATCTATCTACTAGATTGTAGCAACGAGTCGATAGAGTACTCACCCTCAAAGATTCCAAAGAGGTTAACGAGAGCAGATTCTCGTGGGTGATGTAGTCGTTCACTTGCCGATCACAAGATCGCATAGACGATCCTTCCGGCGCCGCATTCCGAAAGCGCTCCTGCAGTCAGTCACATGTTTGGTACTCGATGAAGACCTTCCTCTCCCTTGTTCTAGCAGGCAGCAGAGGTTGTAGATCTCTGCACGCGATTCTGATAGCATGACGGCGTGGTGTCAGAGTTTAGAGGGGAAATCACGCAGGGCTTCGCCTAAGCTAGAGCGGGTATGGTGGCGTAGCAGAGGGCCTTAGAGATCTAGGGTTTAGAGGGCGCCAAGGGGGTGGTGTGGCCGACTTCTAGAGAGGGCTAGGTGGCAGTGAATTGGGAGATCTCTAGGGCGGCGGCAACTTGTGGTGGCAAGGGCCGGGGCTTGGTTTTGTTATGTGTGCTAGGGGGCGCACACCCCTCCTTTTATAGGTGCGGAAGCGGAAAAGGGGAGGGAATCCTCCCCCAAGTCCACTTCATGTGTCCGGTGACAAGGATAGGGAGGAACCCTCCCTTAGGTAGGATTCTTCCCTCCCACCACTTGGAAACCAATGTTCCAGTTTGATTTTTTCAAACTGGCTTTTTGACTTTCAAAATAGAGTTCAATTTCTCTATTCCAAGTGTCCAACCAAGTGACCTAGGAAATGATGCAACCATTCCACTTTGTCATAAAAGATCCATGTACCCTTCCCCCTCCGGTTCGGTGTACCTTCTAGACCCTTCTAGAACTTTCCGGTGAAAAGACCGAAACCATTCCCGAACTCCGGAACTGGACTTTCCTTATATGAATCTTATTCTTCGGACCATTCTGGATCTCCTCTTGATATCCTGAAACCCATCCGAGAATTCAAACTTTCTCTCTTTACACACTTTCCATATCTACTAAACAACATCAAATCCTTAAGTGTGTCTCCCTACAGTTCATGAATTATGCAGACATGACCGAGACTCTTCTTCGATCAATAACAAATAGAGGAATCTATAAATTCATATGGCTCCCACATATTTTTATGATTACTTTGTGATAAAATGAACCATTTACATATGATACGAATTTCCCTTTGTCTCACGATACTTTACTTATCCGAGGTTTGATCGTCAGTATCTCTGCATACCTAGTTCAACCTCGTTACTGATAAGTACTCTTTACTCGCTTCTATGATATGTGATCCCTTGTGAGCCAGACACATGATTGCAAGCTAATTAGATGATATTCCACCGAGAGGCCCCAGAGTATATCTATCTGTCATATGGATGGACAAATCCCACTCTTGATCCATGTGCCTCAACACATACTTTTGAACACTCAATGCCACCTTTATAGCCAGCCAGTTATAAAGTGTTATTTGATGTCATCAAAGCATCCATACGGTGATGGTGTTTAACATGATCTCATGGTCGATGGATTTAGGTTACTATGTATCTAAAAGCTTTATAGCAAACAAACTATTGAAATGACTTGATCTTTATGCTACGCTTAACTATAGGAGTATGTCCATCACATCATTCTCCGAATGATATGATCTTGTTGTTAATAACTTCTCAATGTTCATGATCAGGAAACTATGATCATCTATCAACCAACAAGCTAGTATTACAAAGAGGCTTTACTAGGGACTCTTACAAGTTTACAAATCACACAAGTATTATTGTTTCCGGTTAATACAGTTATAGCATGAATGCAAACAGTTATCATAAACACAAAGATATAATAATAACTACTTTTATTATTGCCTCTTGGGCATATCTCCAACATGTACTCCCCTTTCCACCATGCTAGACTCGATTTTTTTGTGAAATTCCACCTTTCTATTAATAATGATCAATAACCGTATAAAGATACCCAAAATTAAGTTTCTCTTACACACCCTATTTCCTCAACAATTTGGATGCATAATCTCTTCTCGTTCTTCGATTTTCCCCTCTGTTTTGAGCTATATTCTTTACATAAAAGAAAAAATTGCCCTAATTTTGGTAAATTTATATATAGTCATTTAAGTGTACTAAGTTAGCTAGTAATCCTGAAAAATCCGTCTAAAAATTTGGGAATTGTAAGAAAGCAACGTCCACTTTGTATGAAAATTGGGGCGGTGGAATTTTATTTTAACTGATCCAGGTCCCGTAGGAGCAATGTTCTTCAGTTAACACGGTCGGTAAAAGTACAAGTTGCATCAAGATTCTTAGAAAATGAAAAATACATCCACGTTCATCACTTGGAAAATTTAGAATGTTCTTTTTTGATAGTTGGAAACTCACACCGACAATATTGTTTACTAAAATAAGATGCAACCATCTACCCATGAAAAGACATTTAATTTGAGAGAAATCTATCGCTCTAACCGGTAACTCAAGTTTGAACTAATTTTGTTAAATTGTTAAGATGCAAAATCGTAGCAAGAAGTTTAACCTGTTTTCAAACCTCTTGGCGGTGGTTTGTGATATATTAAAGGGGTTTCTATTTTTGTTCCCCTGGTTCGTTAGTTGTACTCAGTTTTTCCCAGCCTCTTAACTTTTCCTCACTTTTCCCCTTGCAATGTTATGAAAACGTTGCAAGCGCTCGGACGGAGGGATGTCGTCAGGTCAAAGGCTTGACCGTTACATGCTGATTGGTGGGACCGCGTTGTGCCGGGTTGTGCGCTAAGCGTTACACTACGTGGCCTCAACCGTTACATGCTGAAGGGTGGGGCCGTGTTGGGGGCGGGTCATAAATACGTGGTTAAGGGTGGGGCCATGTTGGGACATGTCTTGCATACGTAGTGAAGGGTGGGGACACATGGAGACACGTTGGACCGGCCATTCTCGGTCACCCAAAGCATTCACTTCCCTCTGAGCTAGGCACAGCTCCCACACCGCCCCTCCGCTGCCCCGCCGTCGTGCCCTCCTACCTTATGTCGTCCCCGGCCCCAGAGCCGCCCCCTCCCCCTAGCCATGGAGCCCACTCCACCTTCGGCTCTGCTCCCACCCCTGCTAGATATACCCCTTTCGCGGAACAGTATGCAAAGCCGGCTGGTGTATCAACCATCCACGTCGAGCAGGGAGAAGATTGGGTGGAAACGCAGGGATCTAACACATGGATTCCATCTGGGTAAGCATTGTTTCCCTTTATGGATTGATTATTGGCAGTATTTGAGCGCGAATCGTTGGTGCTCAACTAACTGCCTTGCTTTTCGAATAGGATTGATCCAGTGCTGGAATTTAGGCTAGCGGTTAGACTGGATACTAGCATAATTCTTGGCTGTGAATAATATGTCTCTGGATTTTACTTCCCAGCGATGGTTGTAACCTCCATAACTCTCATAGAATTGATAGATAAAATATGTAAATTCCCCTGGAGCAGTGGTGATTCAGTTGATTTGCAATATTTCAACATTATCGAGCAAAGATTGCTCCCACTAACTAGCAAAGATGATCTGGTAATGGTTTTCTCTTTGAATGATGCCGAATGTTTTGGTCGAATTCGTCTCCATGTGCATCCTAAAGTTGAGCACACGGGAAAGAGTGTTAAATTATCATCTGGTGGTCACGTATCATCAAGTGGTCGGGAATCATGTGTCTCTGCTAATAGTGTGTGCCTCGGCGATCCTTGTAGGTCCACAATAGTACCATCTGTTCGCACTGTGAGTGTAAGCCAAACCGCTCGTCTGGCCAATCTGGAGGACGAGGCAGAGCCTAACGAGGGAGCGCCTCCACTAGATGATGAGGATGAGTTGATGTTTCCTGAATTTGTAGATAGATTCAGTAAACAGGCACTAGAGGATCAATACATGGATGAAATTGCCCAGGGTGACAGATTTGATGACACTAATGACGAAGAGAACAAGGAGAAGAATGACAACCTCGTTTTAGCCGAGTACGATGGTGAGGACTTGCCATTAATTGAGTGGGATAGGGACGATCCTAAGATTTTAGAAGGAACCATATTTGAAATGATGTAGGGTTGTCGTAATTCCCTTACTACATATTGCATTCGCACCAATAATGATTATGATGTTATTAAGAGTGAGCCAGCAAGGTTCATAGTCAAGTGTCCATACAAGAGGTGTAGGTGGAGGATGCATGCATCCACTATTCTCAGAAACAGTTTGGTTCAGGTATTACAACTAGTTTTGTATTTTAGATCATTGTGTAGAGTTTGTCAGCTGTACCTGACATTTTCATTATGTTTTAGATAAAAGTTAACCGGTTCAAACATTCTTTTCCACCTCAAGGGGGACAGCCAAAAGGACAAAACAAAACTAGCAAAGACTAGGTGGTAGGCAGATGCAATCATGGATTGGATGAGAGCGAACCCATCACTTGGTGCAACAGCGCTCATAAAAGATGTTTCTAAAAAGTTTAATATTACAGTACCCTACATGAGGATGTTCTATGCAAAGGAAATGGCTCTTGAGAGGATTAATGGTCCATGGAATGAAAGTTTTGAGTTGCTTTACAACTTCAAAGCTGAAGTGGAGATGGCTAGTCTAGGTAGTCTTGTACAGATAGACAGGCATAAAGTTCAGTACGAAATAAGAGGGAAGACAATGGAGAAGGATTGATTTAGAAGGGCTTTTGTTTGTTTCAAATCTTGCTGGTAAGGGTTTCTGGATGGTTGCAGGCCTTATTTGGCTGTGGATGTAATAGCTCTTCATGGCAGATTTAAAGGACAACTAGTAGCTGCTACTGCAGTTGATGGCCACAATTGGATGTTCCCTATTGCTTATGGAGTTTTGGAGATTAAGTTAGAGGAAAGTTGGATTTGGTTTTTGGAGAATTTGTGCGACCTTATAGGTCATCCACTAGGACTTACTATCCACACGGACGCTTGCAAAGGTTTGGAGAAAGCTATAGAAACAGTATTCCCCAGAGTGGGGCATAGGGAATGTACGCGACACTTAGTGCAGAATATTACAAATAAATTCAAGGGTAAACTTTATATTGACAACCTATGGCCAGCTCCATACACATACAGTTTGAGGAAGCATCTATATCATTTGGAAGTGTTGTATAAACAAAAACCTGCGGTGAAGGATTACTTGGATGCACATCATGGAATGGTTTGGTCAATAAGCCGATTCAATGAAATTTGGAAGGTATATTATGTAACAAGTAACCTTGCAGAGAGTTCCAATGAAAAGGTCAAGTCATTGAAAGGGCTTATGTTGTGGCAAATATTTGATAAGATTAGGCAGATGATCATGATAAAGATCGATTTGCGTCAAAGAATTTCATCAACGGTATATGCTAGCCATCTCATCCTCCCATCTTTGATTAAGGATTTGCATGCTAGGGAAAAACAATTGAATATGAAATGCATTAGAAGAGGAATGGAGGTTGAGGTAACGTACACTGATATTAAAGATAAGAAATGGAGGTATCCAGTGAGTTTGGTTGATAGGACATGCCATTGCAGGCAATGGCAGCTCCGTGGGAAACCCTGCATACATGCATTTTTTCATGGGTGTTCTAGGAGGTGAAGAGGGTGAAGATGATCAGTACGTGTCGGAGTATTTCTGCGTTGCCAAATTTAGGGCAGCATATGCTTAGAATGTTCCAGCCTTGTTGGGAAAAGACCAATGGATGGAAGTAGATCTAGGCTTCAAGCTATACCCTCCAATTTTTACTAGACCAGCAGGTAGGCCAAGGAAGAGTAGGATAAGAGCTAGTGCAGAGATTGGTACACCACCTCAATGACAGAAGTGCAAACATTGTGGGATCCTAGGGCACATTTCTAGGCTTTGTAAAAATGTAGTGGACCCATCTTGTGGAATGGATGATCCGGCGGGAGCAGCAAATGCAGATGATAATGAGGTGCTTGAACGAGAGGAGAATTAAGCAATGGATACATTGTAGATTGAACCAATGGATCGAGAGGAGATGGAACCAAATGTAGAGCAGATTGAACCAAATGTAGAGGAGATTGAACCAATGGATCTAGAGGAGATTGAACCAAATGCAGAGGAGATTGAACCAAATTTAGGGGAGATTGAACCAGACGGTCGAGAGGAGATTGAACCAAATGCAGGGGAGATTGAACTAGTCGATCGAGAGGAGATTGAACCAGTCGATCTAGAGGAGATGTAACATCCCAAAAATATTGATCATGATTATCAAATTCTAATCACTAAAATTAGGGTTAATAGAACTTTGATTAAATAAAAACCAAATGAATGCATGTGTGGATGTGATGATTGTGTGAATGAATGAATGGACTCGTGTGATTAACCTAAATAGCAAGAATGGATTAAAGATCAAAACAACATCATCTAAAACATTCCCAAGTAGAAAAAAAATCTAGAGAAATTCAAAAAAAATCAAATAAGGCAAATGGTCATTTTTTCCAATCTTGCTCACTAGGTCACTTTGAGTGTTTCTAGTCCAAGATTTCAAACAGAAACTTTTCCATTTCTTTTCACCCCTTGCAAGACCAAGTAAAAGTGAATCAAATCCCACCTTTCAAACTTGCAGAAACATTTGGCAACCCCATTCAAATGACAATTGAAAATTGAATCTATAACATACGTGAAGATCCCACATTTTCAAAACCCAACCAAACCAGTGTACCTTGACCAATCCAACTAACCAGAGACTCCCTAGTATGTAACCAACACACCCACCAAGTTTGAATCCAAACTTCAAATTTGAATTTCTTTCGGCCATTTCATCAAACACCTCGTCAGCAGCAAACAAACAAACATCAAACACTATTAGTAGCAGTAATTTTGGCCAACCTTGTACCCTTTCTAGCTCACTCTACACTCTCAGTAGATGATCAAACTAATCTAACTAGCCTTAGCATAACTATGAGCATGCATAGCCATCAACGGTGACCATGCCGAGAGCACCCTTGCCACCCTCATGCCGCCAGCGAGCTAGTTGAAGCTATAGCCTCGCCAACCTTGTCTGGAGCACTAACCACCGTCCACCGCCACCCCCTGTCCAAGCCTCGAGCGCAGCCAGCCACTGGACCACACGACAAGCTCGCGCTCAGTTTCTCTGCGTGCGTGCCGAGAGCGCGCCAGTGCGCCATCAGCGACACGAGCCCACAGACCGCACGCCGCCCTCGCTGCTTGAGGACGTGATCGCTAGCACCCCAGCAACCCACAAGACAACCCCGTTCGCCGCCGCGCGGACCATGGATGTTGTGCGCCATTAAAATTACCGTTGGAACCGCTCAGAACACCGCGACGTTCCGACCGTTCCTCACCGCCCCACGCCTCTCCATCAAGACGTTGAGCTTCGCCAGGAGGCAACACGACGTCCCCTATTGTCGCTCATGCCATTAGCACGCTGTGCCGACGACCACGACCAGCTCAGCCCGCGCCCATAGGTCCCCTTCAGGCACTCTAAAAGGAGGCCTCCCCCGTTCGATTCGAGCACACCATCTCACTCCCCACCTCGCACTGATAACACCCACTCACTCCCGGAGCGAGGCAAGCACCAGGTGGCCGGAATTGCACCGGAGTTCGCTGCTGTAGAGGAGGAGAGGCGTCGTCGATTGGAGCCGCACCAGGAGGAGCTGCCGGTACCAGGAGGATCGTTGTCGTTGACTTCGTTGTTCGCCCCCATCGCCGACCATCGCCGGAGCTCTGGTGAGTCCCCACTGACCCCCACCGGCCGCGCTAGGGTTCAGCCTCACCGCGTCTATTCAGGCATGGACGATGAACCACAGCCGTAGGATTAGAACTAGATCGCATGGCCTAGATCACCCCGTACCCCTTCGCCACTTGATGTCTCACTGACGAGTGGGGTCGTTCACCTAACCAGCCCACGTGCACACTGTGTGTAGTGGGTCGGCACAGTTAAATCTCCCGCGTGACCCAGCAATTCAAACTTAGGTTTATTCATTTAGTTTCAAAATAAGTTATGTTCCTAGATTGAAAAATCAACACAGCTCGATTCACTGAACCAAAATGCATGAAACCAATTTTGTTAGAAAGGTAATGGAGTGCTTAATCCAAGCCCGTTGGATTCAAACCAATTAGAGTTGTAGATCACCCATGGTAAAAATAACAAGGCAGAAGTTTTTCTGCATTCAAACATTTTTCAAAATTCAACCATAGAAGCTTTTGAGTTGATTCCAACTCTCGAGAATCACATTTAACCATACCTTTCAGAATATATAAAAATATATAGGGTTACTTGCAGTAATAATGATCAAGAAATAAAAGAATGCCTCATAGGCCATTCTTGTCATTTTATTCAATTAAAATAAAAAGGTTAAACCTAATTAAATTGTGACACCACTTTAAATCACCTTCCCAAGTACTGAAATATGTGGTGATGACATGTGTCAACATGATCCCATGTTTGAGTTGGAGAATATTAAATCTTAAATAGTTTATCAATGAGTAGAAATTACTCTTCTAAAATAAAATGAATAAGACAAGTGCTTTAATCTTTGTGATAATAGTGATGATTCTAGATCATCTAGTGTGAACCTTTGTGTGTAAATTGAGTAGTTAAAAATTGTGTGGTGATTGTGTACCTCGTATTTATTTATATACGCTAGTACCGACCAAGGATATGAAGAGGAAGGAGGATACTACGAGGAGGAAGCCGGGGAGAACTTCAACCACTGCTCTACACAAGGCAAGCTTATACTAATATCTTAGCAAGCTATTACCTGAGCAAGCTACTACTTGCATGGTTACCAATGAAAGCCTATACTTGCAATCTTGCAAGCCTTACTATATAAGTTGACCTAGCAAGCTTACACCTTCATGACACACCCTCCTAGTTTTACTTGCAAGCTTAGTACTTTATTTCTTTAATAAAGCTTTCTCTTAGAGTTTACTTAGTGACTTGTAGATTTCAGAAATATATTTAAAGGTAGCATAAAGAGCATAAAACTTGACCTAGGTTAGATGTCATCCTGAGGCATGAGATTGAACTTAGCTAATTCCCAATTGTTCACTACCCATCATTAGTGTTTACCCCCTCATGTAGTTGCTAGTGCTAAGCATAAAACTTGATCAACTTTAGATGGGAATACTTGGTGAATATGGTTATGAAAACCTTAGAATGACCAGCCATTCTACTGAAATGTTATGACATGTGTTCTTGAACACCAGATGATTTTTATGATGAAAATGTTAAGGAATGAGCCTTAGCCCCTATATAAAACTGATGGTTATCTGGATGCGATACCATTGCAATTTTACCGTACAACCACAATACCCGAAATTTGGGTAGGGTTTGACTTGAAATTTATATACCTTAGTATGGGTTCCCTTGCGGCCAAGGTTTTAGCTGAGGCTACCTTGTGAAGATTGTCCACCTGTGCAGTTCCCAAGATGATAGTTGGTCATGGTTGGGAGGCCAAACTCACAGGAGAGGTGCCTATACTAGGGCGTGTAATTGAAAGGTTAGGATTGATTATCCGCATACTAAGTATGGTGAATTCAGGACTTGTTCCTGACGGATGTATCGAATATTGTGGTGAAAGTGTACCACCTCTACAGAGTGTCAAACTATTCGAATAGCCGCGTCCGTGGTTATGGACAGTTGGAGTGGCCATACTATTCTGTCGTCAGATATTTTCAAAATCACTTGTGAAATGATTTATGACTTGACTTGACCACAACAGAGTTGTGATATGAAATTCAAGTTCCCACTTAGGTGTTATAAAACTTTCAATTAGCTTTCTTTGCTTCTGAACTCAGTAGAGGTAAATCCGGCTTTTTGCAAAATAACCCTAGAGCTTAGTACTTCCTATTCCAAAACCACTTCACTTGTTAGTATTAGTTTGCGAGTACTTAAAAAGTACTCATGGCTTTGTCCCTGGATATTCCCGTGGCCAGACTATGAAGAGGAGTATTAGGAAGACGGACATTAGGAAGGTTACTACAACTAGAATCATCTCCCATCTTCAGCATTGTCTGTGACCATGAAGATGGAGCCTCTCCCACGCTATCGTTACTACTACGTTATTCCGCTGCTTGAATTGTATTAAGACTGGATCATGTGATCCTTATTTGTGTCAGACCTTATGTATGGTTTGTAATGGAGATGTACTGTGATATCCAATCTGTTATGTCTCACAAAAATGGTAACCTTGGGATTGCGATGTATGGCATAACAGGCATCTGGGGTTAAAAATCCGGGTGTTGACAGGAGATTATATCAACTTCGTGGGAGATTTAAGGAGAGTTCAAGCATAAAGGAATTACACGAGCGGATATTGACGAAATGGAGGCAAAGCTTTTTGAACCGTATGAACCAGATGATTGAAACATGATTGAACTAATTGTAGGATAGACTCAAGCACTTTATTCATTGGATGTAGAGAAAAAGGACAAAGGGGAGAAACGGAAGAAGCTAATGGTCGACTCCGAGAATATTTCAGCTAGGATCACTAGGATCAAGGTGGTGAACCAAGCGAAAAACACTAGGATCAAGAAAAAAATGGATTTGAATTTGTATGATAAATTTGAAATGCTGTCAATGTTTGTATTGAATTCGAGCTAGTGTGACGCTCCCAAGTTTGTATGTTGGATAATCCCATAATGTATGTGTTATTGCAAGTTTCTATGGTCATGCACCTAGTTGCTTAGCACTGCTCAGTTTTGCCCTCGACATGTGGTTAGCACATGGGGTTTAGCTAGCTCATGGCTTAAATGTGGTCCAATTGATCCAAAATTTGGCGCACTTGTGTATCTTGGATTGATTTACCATATGAAATTGGATATTTTGGATTAACTTGTAATCAGCCACATTTTTCTTTTTCTAAGTGATTAAATTCAAAAAATGGTTTTAGGGTTAGTTTAATTCAAAAAAAAGTCAAAACATAGAACCTTCAAATGGAGTATTGTTATGTTGCCTACAACATAGGATGAATAATAAAGGAAAAGGAAATATAGAGAGATGGACTTATCCCCTAAACCACATCTTAAACCCTTCTTGGAATGAGTTACTATCTATGAAGGTGCATGGCTTTCTTACTGATCGACCTCCAAAATAACCCATTGATACGTTGGAAACGTATCTATAATTTTTTATGCTCCATGCTTGTTTAGTATCTACTTTTTTTTACTTGTCTACACTTTGAGGTGATTTTTACATGTTTTCTGGTACTAACCTATTAACAAGTTGCAACAGTGTCAGATGCCTATTTTCTGCTGTTTTTGGTTTCAGAAAAGTTAGTAAAGAAATATTCTCAGAATTGGACGGGACAAATGCCAAAGTCAATAACTTTCCGCGGGGAACAAGAAATCGAGAGGAGAGCCGGAGGGGCTGGCCAGGGGGGCAGACCCACCCTAGGAGTAGGGTCAGGTGGACCCGCGCCTGGGTAGGGTTTGGCGACCCTGGTCGCCTCCTGGACTCACCCCTTCGCCTATAAGAAGCCCCCGATATAGAAAATCTCGGTACCCCATCAGAAATCCACAAAACCGTCTGTAGCCGCCTCCACCATCGTCTCTAGATCGGGGGGATCTTAAGCTCTTCCTAGCACCCTGCCGGAGGGGAGATCATCCCGGAGGCCTTCTCTCCGGTATGATTTGTGAGTAGTTCCACCTTGGACTATGGTTCCATGTAGTAGCTAGATGGTTGTATCTCCTCCTTTGTGCTTTCATGTATAGATCTTATGAGCTCCGTTCATGATCAAGATCTAATCTATTTGTAATCATGCATGTTGTGTTTGCGGGGATCCGATGGATATTGATATTATTATGTTGGTTTGATTAATGGTTTTATCTTTATGATTCTATCATGTCTGTGTTGTTTGTGATCTTGCATGCTCTCTGTTGCTAGTGGTTATCTTGGCCAAGTAGTTGCTAGTGACTCCAAGAGGGAGTATTTATGCTCGATAGTGGGTTCATGCCTCTAGTTTCCAAGGGAAGTGACAGAAATCTCTTCGGTTGTAGATGTGTTGTTGCTACTAGGGAGAAAACAATGGTCCCTTGTTGATAGAACATGTGGATTGTTTACGTTACACACTTTGCTAAAAGCAGTTGTGTGTTGCTTGCAACTTAATACTGGAGGGGGTTCGGATGATAACCTGAAATTGGACTTCTAGTCATAGGTGCAGTTGGATTATGGTCTATGTATAATGTTGTATTGCCCAATCAACTTCATAGGATCTTTCTAGCTAGTAATTGGATTGTTATGCCTTGCTCAGTTCCTGTCAATTGCCCCGTTGTAATTTGTTTACCCTTCATGCCATGTTGTTTATCTAAGGAGAGCACCTCTAGTAAACTATGGACCCCGGTCCAGTCATTACCATTGATACATCCTCCACTGTTCCTTGTTTACTTGCTGCAAACCATTACCTTCCACACCATACGTTTAATCCTTTGTTACAGCAAACCGGTGAGCTTGACAACCTCACTGATTCGTTGGGGAAAAGTCTTGAGTTTGTGTTGTACAGGTCTCCACGTTGTCAGTAACACCTTTGAGACGTTTCATTCCTCCTTAAGGTTCGATAACGTCAGTCTCTACTGAGGGAAACTTGCTGCTATGCTCATCACACCTTGCTCTTGGGGTTCCAATGAAGTGTCCCACATCAACACGGGGTGCACGCATCACCCATCCCAAAACATACTTTGTCTAAATGAGGCCAAATTTGGAACACTTGTGTATCTTTGAGTTGCAAACAATATAATGTCGGCCAAGATGAATTATTTTATTCAAATAACACATTTTCCATTTTTTGTGCCAAAAGCTTGAATTTACCTTACTCATTTTTTATCTGAGTTCCCTTGTTTTCCTTAGCTCTACTCAGTTTTCCCCTCCCTCTAAAGTTTTCCTCACTTTTCCCCTCCCGCTAAAGTTTTTCTCACTTCCCCCTCTCTCCCGACTCAAACCCTCACAATAGCTCAACTTGCGCTCAGTTTGGCTGATGCGCTCTGATTGTTCGAGATGTATGTCACATGGATCTTGGCCAACCACCGTTGGATACATCATGATCCGACGGGCTGGAGGTCTCTTTCTCCTGATGGGAGCACCTACCTTGTACGGATAGGAGAGTCCGACAGGCTGGATGTCTCTCCCTCCCTTTCCTTGCCGCACGTATACCAGCGGCATCAGTTTGGCTGCGCTCTGATTGGTTGAGATGTATGTCACACGGATCTTGGCCAACCACCATTGGATACATCATGATCCGACGGGCTAGAGGTCTCTCTCTCCCGATGGGCGCACCTATCCTATACATAGAGGAGCGCCCGATGGGCTGGATGTCTCTCCCTTCCTTTCCCTGTCGCATGTATACTAGCCGCATCTTCCTCCCCTCCTATCGATGTTCAACGGCACGGTAGTCTGAATGGCGTGCAACAGCGTGGTTCTAAGCATGGCGGAATGAATGGCGTGCGATAGCGCAGACCTAAGCCTGGCGGTCCAAATGGCGTGCGCCGGTGCAGACCTAAGCATGGGGGTTGGAACAGCGTGGGACGGTGCGGATCTAAGCCTGGCGGTCGGAATAGTGTGCGGCGGCACGGTCTTAGCGTGGGGGTTGGAATGGCTTGCGGCGGCGCGGATCCAAGCGTGGCGGCTGGAACGGCATGCGGCGGTGAGGATCTAAGCGTCTGAAATTTCCGTCTCTGTCCCTCTCACTCATGTTCACACCCTTAGATTCGTTGCTAGTGAAAGACACCAAGGCGGCGGCGGTGCCGACAGTGATCTTCGATGCAACGATGATTGAAGCCATCATCGTCAACATCACCATGACGACGCAAATCAAGCCCTGGTGAACTGATGTTGTGGGAGGCAGGCCGCGGCTGGCACGTCGAAGTGCAGTTTAACAGTGAAGGCTGGATGTACCTCGTGGCCGGATAGATGCGGTAGGAAGGGAGGCTAGCTCATCGGGACAAATTTGATCCCATATTAGTCGATTTAGATTCATCTAGATATGAACGTATCTACTCAATTTTTAGTGCTAATATGGGTCAGAGGGAGTTGCTTTGATAATATCCGGTGGGCTTGTATAAATTTGATCAAAATATGTATCATTTGAATCAAAATTGATACTCCCTCGGATTCATACTACTTGTCGTCGAAATGGATGTATCTAGCACTAAAACATGTCTAGATACATCCATTTCAGTGACAAGTAGTAATATGGATTGGATGGATATGCTCTAAAACTGATTCATAAGTAGTACGCCCTCTGACCCAAATTAGTTGATTTAGATTTGTCTAAATTTGATTGTATCTAGACATGAATTTGTATTAGATTCATCCGTATCTTAGCGAATTTGAGTCAACTAATTTGGATCGGAGGGAGTAGTACTTTCTTTGACAGATCGCCTGTCTGGACAAGAAGAATGCGCAACTAATAGGGACCCAAACTTGACCCTCTAGGCATTTGGCACGCCAACTATAGGCAGCTAGATCCAATGGCAAGAAACTCGGGACCCGCAATGCATTCTCTTGATAACTTTGGAACCGCAAAGTGACTAAATTAGCAGGAACTCACAACCATCCATTGAATAACAATTCTACTCTCTAAATTAGCTATCAATTCAACTAATCATTACGTGTGCCACCTTCACCACAAACCCATAGTGTAACTGTTAGGACGGGGATGACAACTACTAAAACTTCCCACATGAATCTACTATTCTCCTCCCCCTTCACTTGAAGTTCATTTTTTAGATTTTCTACCACTTGATCAGATACGGCAAGATCAGCCTCAAGTGTCTACTTCTCTTTGCGAATAAGCTCTGAGTTCTTATTTTCTTCCTCGACGGTATGCTTCATATCTAATATCAACAGGTTTTTACGGGACAATTCATCACCTAAATTGGCAACCATCTCCTCCAAATCCATCCTCTAGCTATACCACTGGGTTGATTCATCTTGGTATGCAATGTACGATGGATCATCGGCCTGCATAGCATACTGTAACAATCCCAAAACAAACCCAATTAAAATCAGTCTGACAGGCCATGGCGGCACTTCAAATTCAATGGTAGTACAAAGAAAAGGAGATGTCTACACTTCCGACGTGGTAGGAGAAGGAGAATGTGGCCACGACATGATCGAATCCCAACCCTCACCGGTGTACTCGCTACGACCAGACATTGAAGACTAATTTACCCCTACAATATCGAGGAAATTACAGGAACCGAATCAATTAGGGTGGGAGGAGCAGGAGCGAAGGTCTTACCAAGAACTACTAGCGATTGCTGTGACCGTTCGTAGAGCTATGGTGGCGGAACAAAATCCCGGTCATCGTGGGCGGCGAACCTTCCTGCGGCCGGTATTGCCTCAGCATACAATGTGTGTAGGCGAAACAGGTGCTGGAGCCGTAGTTGAGGTGTAGCGCGGCAGTCCGTCTGACGCCACCGTAGGACGGAGCCGCCGACCCGCCGACGATGGCTGCTCTATCCGTCCATGGGGTAGGAGCTGCTCGGGCTGGGGGCTGGGAGCGGATGAGAGAGAGCAGACCTCACGTGTGTCATACACGACCCCACCTTTCAATTTTTGGGGGAGTAGCTGCTCCGGGATTTTTTCATATTTGTCAATTTTGCACATCTGCCAAACTTTTTCTTTGAAATTTGCATATTTGCCACATGACCACCACATGACAGTGACACACAAAATGGAAAATATACAAGTTGCAATCTAAAACATGGCAAATATGCAAATCTCCTCTCTAGCCCCACATCACGGCCCCATCATTCATTGGCTTCGACAGCCCCACATGACGGACCCATCGTTCATTGGCTTCGATGACCCCATAGAACGAACTTTTTCTTTGAAATTTGCATATTTTCCACATGACCACCACATGTCAGTAAAATAAAAAATAGAAAATATGCAAGTTGCAATGTAAAACGTGGAAAATATGCAAATCCCCCTCCAGCCCCACATCACGGCCCCATCGGTCATTGCCTTTGATGGCCCCACATGATGGCCCCATCGTTCATTGGCTTTAATGGCCCCATAGAACGAACCTTTTCTTTGAAATTTGCATATTTGCCACATGACCACCACATGTTAGTGACACACAAAATGGCAAATATGCAAGTTTCAATGTAAAACGTCGCAAATATGCAAATCCCCCTCCAGCCCCACATCACGGCCCCATCTATCATTGGCTTCAACAACCCCACATCACGGCCCCATCGTTCATTCGCTTCGATGGCCCAACACAACGGCCGTATTTGTCATTGCCTGCACCGGCCACCCAATCAGGAAAAAAGCGGCCCACAAGTCAGCAAGAGATGGATGGCAGGTCCGACATGTATCCTGGCCCCCACCCGTCAGCATGTATAGGCCACGACAGGACCAGCCCCAACACGGTCCCACCAGTCGACATGTAACGGTTGAAGCCACGTAACGTAACGCTCAACGCACGACCCAGCTCAATACGGTCCCACCAGTTAGCATGTAATGGTCATGCCTTTGACCTGACGGCATCCCTTCCTCCGAGCGCATGCGAGTGCCTGCGAGGGTTTCATAACATAGCTAGGGGAAAGTGAGGAAAAAGCGTCTAAGGAAAACTGAGTACAACTAACGAACCAAGGGCAGGAAAATAGAAATCCCTATATTAAATGACCCCGCGATGGTTACCTCCAAAAAAATCGCAGAACTTTCAAATAAACCTACAATTTTCTTGTAGTTCAAATTTGACCTAATTTCGATAAATCCGCATAAAGACATTCAAGTGGGCAGAGTTAGCAAGGACAAAGTTTGAAAACTCGTGACACATGGGAATCATTAGTAGTACAACGTGTCGGTCCACTATATATGTCTGAAAGCTTGGCTGGTGGCATATTCAGATCCAGTATTCTTTGGACTTTCTTTACAGAAAGGAACAATCTCGTCATCACATGAAAAATTGAGAATGTTTTTTCCTAATAGTTGGAAACTCACACCGATGACATTGTTTACTAAAATAAAATGCACCCATCTACCTTCGAAATGACAATTAATTCACGGGAAATCTATCGCCCAAAAGTGTAAAGAACGATCTATTAATAATGGTCAACAACTGTATAAAGAGGGTCAAAAGTAGGTTGCCCTTAGACACCCTATTTACTCAACAATGTGCATGCATAATCTCTTCTCATTCTTCGATTTCCCCCTCTATTTGAGCTATTTTATTTACAAAAAAGAACAATTTGACCTAATTTCATTAAATCGACATAAAGTCATTTAAGTGTACCAAGTTAGCTAGTAATCTTTATAAATCCAACTAAAAACTTGGGAATTGTAAGAAAGCATGGTCCACTTTGTATGATAATTGGGTGGTAGCATTTTCTTTTAACTGACGTTGGTCCCATAGGAGTAGTGTTCTTCAGTTAACACGGTCGGTGGAAGTACAAGTTGTATCTAGGACCTTAGAAAATGAAAATGACATCCAAGTCCATACATTTAGCACAAAGGACCCTGAAATTAATTAAGCAAGGTAAGAAGTTGGATTTGGCTATATATTTCTCCACCAAGAAGGTAAGCCATACCCTTCGGCTAGTACCACTTTCTTAACAAAAGAAGACATCGCGTTGCTCACTTTCCCTAGATCTAGTTGATGAATTGCATCAAAAAGTACTTTAGTTTTTGTTTTTTCATTATTTTATTTCTATATTTTAAAAATAGGGTCGACATGCAAATTATTAGTAAGAAATTGAATCTGTCCAAACCCTCACTAGTTTTTTCGCTAATCAACCAAAAGTCATTTCAGTGGTCAAAACTAGCTAGAAAGCTTGAATAAATCTTTCGAATCATTCTTAAACATATATACATGTTTGTATAAAAATGGGGTGGTGCCAATCTCGCGCGCCGAGTCCAATGAGAGCTCGTCTAGTTGACTCGTTTGAGCTTGGTTTGTTTTCTTAACGAACTTAGGTCAGCAACATTTTTTCTCATTAATGTTAATGAACTAAATAATGTAGTTAAACAGTTTGGTGAGCTACTTGTTAAGTTCGGTCACAATAACAAACTTAGAAAGCGTGTTCGCCTAATTTCATGCATGCCAGTTATTTATTGTCTACCATGCAGTGTATAGGAGAGAGAGAGAGAGAGAGAATAACATCCCAATTTTAGCAACCCTGATTTGTTATCCAGAATGCAAAAATCATGGGGAACAAAAACTTTTTCTTGTTAAATAATGCAATATTTTCTTTCTTGTTAGTTTGAACTTTGCATATAATTGGGTATTATATGATATACTTCTTACCTCAAGCCCTTTTGACAAAAGTTATTTAACAAAATAGATGTCTTGGCTTATTTTACATATTCTCAAATGTTCTAACAATTCAAAGCTAAGTCAATATGCCCTTTCTACAAAGACTATTTATTAGCTTCTATTTAACAAAACTATGGAGATCCATAAGATATAATCTCCTTAGGTTTTCAAGACTGAACTTTCCACTACTCTTACCTCTATATTTTTCCAAAACTTTTTATAAAACCTTTTGAACTCTGCTCTTGGTAGAAATACCAAGAAACACTTATCTTACTTCAAAACCCAACCTTTTCAAAATACCCAACCTTACCTCAAGCCAAGCTTGATGGTAACCTCGGTAGTAGTTTCAGTTGCTAGTTAAGATGAATTGCCTTGATCCGATCAATCCAGAGGAAACCCTTTCTATCAGCATCTAAGGCAATGAGGACCAACTACAAGCATGGATCCCTTCTACTCAATCTAATATCGAACATCATCCACATAATGATGAGTTTGGAACCTAGCATCCTCTCCAAATCATCTCCTCTTGTATCCTAGTCGAAAACCATAAATCTACCAAAATGGATAACTTGGAACTATTATCAACATCACATATTTGAATCCTTCCCTTTCTCATCCCTTATGCATTTTTTAAAGTGCACTTAAACCATCTTGTAAACCATAATAAGGAATATCAAACAACACTCTTGCCATTGGCTAGATCATCCTTTGACCCACTTGATCTTGATGTTTTTGCAGGAAAGAAAATAAACTTTTTTGCCATTCTGATCATCATCCCTACTTTGGCAGAAGCTCGCATTCCCATGGTATATTTTCTTGAACAACTATTTGCATGGTTGTGATCTACTAAACTTGATATATAAACCCACACTGACCATGTTTTCATTGGAGCTCCGTTCTTCTTAAAACCACATGGTTTTTAAGGTTAAATGATAATCTGCTATGACACTCTTAATTTCAACAAAGTTTGGCATCATTTCTAGAAGCCCTCAAACTTGATAAAACTTAACTATTGGTGCCATGACCATATACACAACTTGATATATCCATCCATTTATCCCATGACCCAAGGTGAGCTCTAAGCTCCTTAATCCCACAAGGTTTAGGTGGTATAAAAATATTCCAGCCCAAGATCCTCCATCTCTTGTTTTGTTCAAAAATCAAGTTTGATTTTCAAAAACCAAGGTGCAAAATGAGGGATATATTCTATTGACATGATCTACCTTGATTATAAATATTTATCAAATATTTTCCATAATTATTTTGGTACCAAAACTATTTAATTCCTTTATTTTGCAAAATCATCAAAACTCCCTTTGTTGAACAAACTTTGTTTCTCTACAAAACACTTCTTCAAATAAAGACACAATTGATGCCTACATTTTGTAACCTATCCTCTCATTTCAAAAATAAATATTTTTTAAGAGTTTTAGTAATTAGTTTTGCCTATTTTCTTAAATGGCAGAAAGGAGAAATAAATGTTTTAAATTACTTTTCCTTTTGAAAAAATCTTGAGAAAATACTCCAAGCTGTGTCATATTTGTGACCATCTCAAATAAAAAACTCACCTTGTACAATTCAAATATTTCAAATGAATTCATTAAAACATAATCAGCACTTTTTGAATAATGGATATAAAAGGGACCTAAAATAGCCATAAAAATCCCAAATAAATCCAGGATATGTAACTTGATCTTACCCATCTATCCAAATATAAAACCATCTATCCAAGATCAAATTTTGAGAACCTTCTTCATGATCACTAAATATGGAAAATTTTCAAATTCTCCAAATCCTTAAGACAAACCCTCATCAAACCACCACCCAAGCCCTTGGATAATACCCACAGCAACCCCATCACCCCCTGGTCAACACCACTATAGCAGGTCAATGTAGCAAACCCTATTCTCTTGTCCTCTAGTGCTTGGAAGCTAACAAATAAGTGGGATAGAAGCACAAACTTGCCATTTAAAAATCTTGCTACGTCACAACCCTCCCCTGCCCCTCTGCACGACCACAATCCTCTCTCACACCCCGCTCACCGCCCTAGCTGCCCAATCAGAGGCTAACCCTCCTCACAAAGCTCACCATGGACTATGTCCATCATAGACCCCAACCCTCGAAATAAAGGGAAACAGGCTCTCCCAACTCTCCCCACCACTCTCATGTCTCCCCTTACCACTAGAGCCTCACCCCACGAGCTCCTACCCCTTCCTACGCCCTCCCTCACCATGGAGAGGAAGGAAATCTCCCTCTCGGTCATGCAAGGAGAAGGAAGGCATGAACTTATCTCAACTGTCCCCTCCCTGTTTATTCACATATTTGAGCTACCCCTCTTCAACTCTTCACGCCTATGTCCCTCCCTAAACCAGGGGAAATGATACCTAGCACCCAGGGATCACAACTTTTGATCCCCCGGGTGGCCGGGTCACTGTACGTGTGCATGGTTTTTTTCCCGCATGCAACAGGTGGCCCCCCACTAATACAAATAACCGTCATCTTTTCCGCTTCCAAAAAATTGTCTTCTCCTTCCAGTGACGAGTGGCCATGCTCCTCTTGGCGGCACCGGCTGTGCTCCGCCCCTACCACTCGTGCCCCTGCACCTCTCTGCAAGAACGCCACCCCTACACCTCCCTCTAGAGCGTAGCCCGTGCTCCTTCCCGGAGGAACGTGAGGACAATGACCAACATCACTGCTTGACCACGCCTCCCGCTGCTCCCTATATTCTTCCACATCTCCGCAGGCGCACCATGGCCGATATCAAGGACCGTCGATGGGCTGTGCTACCCCATGTGATACTTTTGCCGCCTGCGCCGGTGATGTCCTCCATCTATGCCCGCGTGAACTACCATTTTTGCCCTGGTCACGTCGCCACCTCCCTACTTGCGCGCCGCTATCGCCTTGGCTGCGCTGCTGCCCTAAAAAGCTCTGCTCCTATCAGCAGCCGGCCAACGACATGTAGCCATCTCGTCCCAGCCATGTCCGTCAGTGCTAGCGTGCTCCATGTGTTATAATTAATCTTGTTAGTGGAGTAGTGTCCAGTTTGCTAGTTTCCTAGTAGTTGTCAAGTTTAAATTCTAGTCGGTTTAGTCCAGCATGTTATTAGTTTAGACAAGAGTTGTAGTCTGATTAGTACTAGCTAGAGTACTGGTCCATGTAGGCCAGGGTTCAACATTGGGTAGGTTTTCCTTGTCCGCATAGGTTTAGTATTAGTCTCCAGGTCAGCTTGTAAGTTGCACACCATGGTCAGGTCTAGATTACATATATAAGTAAGGGTAGACCGTGAGTTTTGTAGTACCGCGAGAACAGAAAATCAATAAAGGAAAAATAGGGCACGATATGAGCCCTTGGCCATAAGATTTTTTCAAACGTGTTTATTCATATAATTTGCTGTAATCAATCCGTGGAAATTCCACCACCGTGTTCGTGCTTCTACAGCCCGTGGCATCCTCTGCTACACGCGGCTTCTGCAAACCAGCATAATGCTATATGGCTGCCATGTGCTATCGAAGGCAACTTGGAATACTACTAGAGGCCACCAGAGAAGCTACATACGGCCGTCCGAAGTGCTACCAGCGTGGTCGACACCGACGAGGTCTCTCACCGGTGTCAACTGATATCGACGAGAGGTAGTGGGGTATCCACAACTCGGTGCTACACAGGCAGGATAATGATGCTACAAGAATTGGTCGTTGTTGCTACAACTAAAGGGTCGTGATGCTAACGACCAAATGATGCTTTTGAGATTTTGTTATAGGGCGATGCTACAATAGTAGCAATTTTTTACAATTTATGTTCTATGTTTTTGATACAATAGCATAATGTATTTGCTATGACATTGTCGATGAAAGTCCCCATCAAAATCGGTTTTGCTACAGTTGCCTAACTTTATTTTTTCTACCAAGCCACCAAAGATGTCACATGCGAAGTCGGTTTTTTTCTACATTAGCACTTTTTTGCTACCACAATTTTGTGATTTTGCTATAATAGCATCACATTTTTGCTACAAGATCCCTAGCGAGGTCTCTCGGTGAAAGTCTCCGGCGATTCTTCGGCGAAGTAGGATTTGCCACATTAGCATAAATTTTTTGCTACATACTCTCTGGAGAAACTCTGGCGAGTTCTCCGGCGAGATCTGTCTTTTTTATTTTTGTCGCATGGATGAAACGTTTTTCTACATATAGCAAAAGAGGGTAAGTTTATAGAAAAACATGCCAGTTGCAGCAAAAGCAGGATTAAGGTGTATTTTTAGGGACACGTGTCGACTGGAGGACCCAGGGGATATTGGGGACTTATCCTCGGGGACGCGTAGTACTGCCCTTGTGTGAGGTGGTGTTGTTTCTCTTCCAAAACTTGTCTCGATATTCCTAGGGTTTGATCATGTTTGTCTAACTTATGATTGCTAAGAATCATCTAGTCTAGATTCCAAAAGTCCAGAACTTGTTATGATATGCCTATGGTGCTATTAAATATGGCTATCTTAGACCGTCTAAAAACTGATCTAAAAGCTCGGAAACTGCTCTTGCTCTCGCCTCGCCCTTCTGCCCGAAAAAATTTAGTCTCCGGACTCCAGGGCAGCTTTGTTCCCCGTTGTGGTTTATGTTTGGTTGTATATCTCCCCTCTTTAGTTGCTTTAGGGCATCTAGTACTTTTTTGGCCGGTTTGGAGGGCGTCGGGTAGATGAAATATTTGGGGGGTGCTGGCTTCCATAGTGTCACCATACAAAAATTCCAAACATTTCAAATAACTCTCAAATTCTTGTAAATACGAAATTATCGGAGATTTCATAGGTATTTCAAACATGTTTATGCAAATTTTAAACAGACAATAAAAAACTAATCTACTGGCCACAGCCACGCCCTCCCATGCCAAGGGATGGTACATCGCCGCCGCGTAGTTGTAGTCATCATTGTCACGGGGCACCTGCTTTGGCGGCGGCATGGTGCTGTAGCCCTTACTCAAATCGCCTCTGTGGCCACTCCAGGACGAGGGGCTAGCCCACACTACAAGAAATGTGTTAGCTAGTGACCTTTTCTTAACGACCATAGTTTTTTAGTCATAGATCAATGACCATTTCGAACCAAATGGTCGTAGGCCATTTGGGAGGGTCCAAACACTAAAAAACTATGACTTTTTATGTCAGGAAGAACGTTTGCATGACCGGGGCAACGGCTCCCCCAATATCCCGGATGACACCGGATAAGCGCATTATCCGTGGTTACCATGGATGACCACCCAGATCAATCTGAGGAGAAGTAGCCCATATGGAACACGAAAAAAGTAACGCGGCAATCACCTTTTTAAGGAATCATACCGACTGGGAACGTTTACATGACCGGGGCAACGGCTCCCTCGATATCGTGAATGACACCGGATTACCACGTTGTTGCGCGGCGGAGCTCAAATCATCAATTTCATGGTGCTACACCTCATGCAATACACCTCAGACCCAGATCCCCGTACGGATACTAAAGGATCGGTTTACGGTGATGGTATCTGACCCTATGTTTGGACCAACTACGACTAATTTAAATGGTCATAGGTGCTATTTATGATTACTTAAAAAAAGACCAATGGTCACCTTAGGCTGATCCTAGTGCTAGTATCATAAGGTGTATCATGCATGCCAACTTGGCAAAAATCTGATGTGGCATCACAATTAATGAAGAGAAATGTGGTTAGAGTATCATAGGTAGATACTGTATCATAGCATTTAAAACTAGAAATTATAATGACAAGTAAATCTTGTACACACATTTTGCATAGAGATTCTACAAATTAATAAATATACCATTATTATGATACTATTACATGATACAATGCACTAAGACATAGTATCATACACAAGTATCATATGTGTCATGACCAATGATACTCCCACTAGGACAAGCCTTACCAAGTTGATCTATGTGTCATGTCTAGATGCCAAATTTCGCTGACGTGTCTATAAATGTGTAAGGAGCAAACCAAACTGCACCAGCTCATACATGTCTGATAGGCGGGACCCACTAGATAATGTACAAAAGAACTAACGTCAATTTCGAACTAAAAAAGATGCGGGTCATGAAATCGATCCCGCGTCGGAAAGCAACAGGAAAACCATACGGCATCCTTACCACTTAATCGCCTTGCTCGATGTTATTCATACTCAACGTGCGCTCTTTTAAATAGGTGCACCGGCTGGAACTGACAAGGAGGCCTCGTCTGGAACTGGCAAGAGGGCCCTAACGGAATGACCGAGCAATTCACGCAAAAATTCGGAGCCGGCTGCTTGGGTTGCTCGCTGGGCTGGCCTTGGGCCGACAGTAATGTGCGAGCGCCCATGCCTCTCTAGGCTGCCTCGTTTCCCTGGCTGGTTCGTCCGGCCAGCTACCTCCAATTTTTGTTTGTTTATTCTTTTTTGAATTCTTTTGTATCTTCTTATTTATAATTTCAAATTGATTCAAACAAAATTCAGAGAAGTTGTAATATTTTAAGAATATTTTTAGTACATTATTGAAAAAATTTACTTTCTAGAAAACTACAAGGACATATTTTCATTAAAAACCTTAATAGGTATAAATAGATATTTTGAATCATGATTTTGACAATAGGGGTTTGAAATTAATTATTTTTTATCTCGGGGTTGGGTCTTTCTAAACTATTAATGGATCTTTAAATAAACATCATTTTACGTGTCTAAAAATGATTTTTCAAAAAATGAAATGCATTAGATAATATAGATGTAGATCAAATCGGACCCACTTTCTATCGATTCGACAAGAATTTTTCTTTTTACCATGGGTGGAAGAAAATGTTTGAGATATCTCAGTTGGGAGATTGTCCATGTAAGGTGGCCTAATATTTTTTTAAATATGGTGGTAGCATTTTGAATGAGCACTTTGGTGGTTGCTTCAAAAAATGCCCTGTTTTTGGCATTCAGAAAATAGAAAATGCATTTTCCGTGTGATGAAATAGAAAACTTACTCCTACAACATTATTCGCTATCCCAAGATGCATATGCGTGCACAATATGGGCACATTCTCACAAACTATGCTATTTTCTGGCCATAACATTTGTCGTTTGACCTGAAAGCCCTGAAACCTCGATCATGATAGGTCATTTCTATAAAGGTTTTTTCAAGATCCAATCAATATACCAAGTTTGGTATTTTTCTTTGCAACTATGCCACATAATATGACACCACGCAAAGGATTTACCTTGTTTGGACTGTTTTTGAATTTCTTATGCTCGTTTCAAATTATGGTCAAAACGGCGGGCATAAAAGTTCATAGATAGGGGATGAGTGTCAATAAAATTTTATTGGATGTTTGAAGAAACATCATATTTTGAGTCTAAAAATGATTTTTTTCAAAAAATCATGAGCATTAGATCATGTACATGTAGTTCAAATTGGACTCACTTCCTCCGATTCGTCAGACATTTGTCCTTTTGAGAGGGGTGTACAAAAAGGTTTGAGATACCCGGATTTTGACATTGTTCATGTAATATGGTCAAGTATTTTTGAAAAATATGGTGGTTGCATTTTCAATGAGCGCTTTGGTGGTTGCTTCACAAAAGCCCCATTTTTGGCCTTCGGAAAATGGACAAAGAATTTTCTGTGCGAAAAAAACGAAAAATTCCTCCTCCAGCATTTTATGTTGCGATTATGGCCATAACATTGGTCGTTTGACCTGAAAGACATGAAACCTCAAACAAGATAGGTCATTTATGTGAAGGTTTTTTCTAGATGCAATCAATATACCAAGTTTGATATTTTCCTTGCGACTATATCACATTATAAGACACCGCACAAAGGATTTGCCTTATTTGGACGATTTTTGAATTTCTTATGTCCATTTCAAACTATGGTCAAAACGACGGACATTAAGGTTCTTAGCTAGGGGATGAGTCTTTCTAAACTTGCATTGGATCTTTGAAAAAATATCATATTGTGAGTTTAAAAACTAATTTTGCAAAAAATCATGCGTTTTAGATCATGTACCTGTAGGTCAAGTTGGATCCACTTCCTACCGATTCGGCAGAAATTTGTCTTTTCCACGAGGGATGGGCGGAAAGGTTTGAGATACCACGGTTTAAACATTGTCCATGTAATATGGTCTAGTATTTTTGAAAAATATGGTGGTAGCATTTTGAATGAGCACCTTGGTGGTTGCTTCACAAAACGCCCCATTTTTGGCATTTGGAAAATGGAAAATGCATTTTTTGTGCGGCGAAAAGGAAAACTTACTCCTACAACATTGTTCGCCATCCCAAGATGCACATGTGTTCATAATATGGGCACATTATCACAAACTATGTCGCGACTCTGGCCATAACATTGGTCATTTGACCTGAAAGCCAGGAAACCTCAACCAATATAGGTCATTTTTGTGAAGGTATTTTCGAGATCCAAGCAATATACCAAGTTTGGTATTTATCCTTGCAACTATATCACATGATATTACACCATGCGAAGGATTCACCTTGTTTGGACCGTTTTTGAATTTCTTATGCCCGTTTCGAACTATGGTCAAAATGGCGGGCATTGAGGTTCTTAGCTAGGGGTTGAGCCTCACTAAAATTGATTAGATCTCTTAAGAAAGATCATATTATGAGTTTAAAAATGATTTTTGCAAAAATCATGAGCATTAGATTATGTACATGCAGTTTAAATCAGACCCACTTCCTGCCGATTCGACAAACATTTTTCTTTTCGAGATGGAATCAATATAACAAGTTTGGTATTTTTCCTTGCAACTACATAATAGGACACCACACGAAGGATATACCTTGTTTGGACCATTTGACCTTAAAGCCACAAAACTTCATACTCGATAGCTCTTTTGTGAACACTTTTTAAAGTATTTGAAAATATTGCAAGTTTGTTATTTTACCTACATACTAGAAGGTTTTTCATTTTTTGAATTTTTTGGTGTACTTACACCGTTTTCAAGAAACAGTGCTAGAGCCAACCTGTCACAATAGAGAATCACAGTGTCCACGGACCACCTAACCAACTCAGATCTCGGTCGTTCACATGACATCCATCCAACGCTCCCCTTTTAGAAAATATCCCACGCCTCCCAATCATGTTCACTTTGGAATGACCGAAACGCCCTAGTTCCAACAGTCTACCCCCCAAAGGTGCTTAGGGGTATTTCCATAACATCCTCTCCCCAAACCCTAGTCCCCCAATGCCCCTTGCACCTCGTCCCAGACCCTACCCCCACAGCCTCCCTCTCTCGCTCGACAGTTGATAGTCTCCCTCAAAAAAAAAGAAACCCTAGTCCCCCATGGCCCTCACACCTTTGCTCCCTATCGCCCCTTCTCCCCACCGCTGATCTGCAAGGGAGGCAACATCCCTCGAACGAGGAATCAACAACGATGCTCAGGGAGCTCGGACGAGGAACCAACGACGGTGCGATGTCTTCCTAAGAGGTACGAGAGGAACTTCGTGTGATGTCTTAATGTGTGGATAGGAACGACACACAATCACCATGGACCTCGACCAAATCCAGCGGAGGAGCGCTAAAAGATCTTGTTCTTCTACTGTAAGTCACAACCCACCCCGATCCCCTCCCTCCACTCTATCTCTCGCTTACAAATCTCACCTCCTCTCTCTCCTTTGTTTTCTTGGCGTGGAAGGGAACAAGTGCGCATTCGAGAAGTTTGCGACCGATGGCATCTGGTCGCGGCATCTAGTCTTGAGGGTCCTAAGTGCAACCTCTTAGTGTGTTGCTTCCATGGTTCGACGATATCAGCTCAGCCTCCCTCGCTTGCGACGGCTGGATCTGTAGGTGCGGGACTATCAGGACCTACGGTTAGGATCGTTCCATCTGATCCAACGGCTCTACCTAAATACTCTTGTCTGATTAGCAGTAACTTAATTAGTGGCTTAATCGTGTCTATAATTCTTGAGCGCTTCCCTTTCGATATAAAAGGAGTGCGTGGGTGGCTAGGAGGCCAAGCATAATAAAAATCCCAATTGATTTCCCTTATCAATTTTCTCTCTTCAATTTACTGTTCTTAGCGTAGCAACCTGATTTCCTTCTTCCTCCTCCCGATTTCCCCTACTCGGGCCATCGTGGTCCTGAAAAAGTTGTATCAGAGCACTCTGATGCCATGCCCGATTCTTCCCTCCCTCCCTTCCCTTTTCTCGGTTGAATCCTCGAGGTTATTAGATCTCCCCGATCCGGCTGTAAAATCCCTCCCTCCTTCTTCACATGGCTAGATCCATCAAGACACGCTCCCAGGAGTGCTTGGAATTGGAGGCCGAGGAAGCGACGACCCTGGCGGCTGCTCAAGAGAAAGCTCATCTCGAGGTGGCCATCCACCATCGTCTTCCTCGCGAGGTACTCAACCTCAACAGGAGCATAGACCAACAACACGAGTCATCTTTGAAGTCCTTCGCCGATCTTCAAGGTGAAATATCCAAACTTTCGCAACTCATGTCAAACATGGTCATGCCATAGTCGAGATCTGTCAATCCAGAAGGAATTGGGGTAACTTCTGCCTTCTCTCCGCAAAATCAAACCTTTGCTACACCACCTCCACCCCACCCACACAACCTGTCACCAATTACAGAAGCTTCCACCCCAGCCAATTCTAGCCAAAATAACTCAAACACCATGCGCCCTCTGCACTTCGGCAACATACCTATTGACTAGCTACCCCACCCACTGTTTCAACCACCCCCATTCTCTACCAATCCACCTTTCCAACATCAACTCCAATTTAGACATCCATGCCTCAGATTTCCCAAACAACCAACCCACAGATGTACCAACAACAGCAGTCCCAAACCTTTTAGCCACCGTTCTACAGTCCAATTCCACCTTTTTACCCATACCAACCAAAATTCATGCAGCCCCAATTTGGTTCTCCTTACCCCATGCCTTACCAGCCACACCCATAGTACCAGTTGCGATATATCCCTCCACCAAACCCAACACCATGCCCCCCACCCAACCATCCCCTTTGTCAACAACCTGAGGCACCATGACAACAAACTCACCACCAACTCAATGAACCCCAAATTCACACACCTCATGTCGAACTACCTATCTTTACGGGCGAAAATCCATCTGCATGGAAACATGAGTGCTAGAGCATTTTTTATCTAGATGACATTCAATCGGATCAACAAGCTAAATGGGGCATGGCCCATATCAGAGGGAGGGCCAACACCTGGCTACATGGAGCCCTGCAAGACAATCAGAATATTACCTGGAACACGCTGTGTACCACTCTTATTCAGTACTTTCCAGAGGCCCCTAACACTGACTCAATGGAGCAACTCCAATAACTGCGCCCAGTGACAACGGTCAATGCTTACATTGAAAGTTTTGAGGACTGGATGGATATAATAAAGCAGGATCATACTTATCTACCAACATGATTCTTCATGGAACGATTCATCAGTGGTATGATGAAAAACATTCACCATTTAGTCAAAATACAGAAGCCTGATTCTCTCCTCAATGCATATTGGTACCCTCGCCTGCATAAACATTCATATCTGTCGAATAACATACGTTCAGCGACTCAGCTGTTAAACACCAAACATCCTGCTCCTGGTACGCAACAACAGATAGGCCCAACCAAGAGGAATACCTAGAAATATAGACCACACATACCAGATAAAAACAGGGAACCAAGAAAATGCTGGTATTGCTCAGATCCTTGGGTTTTTGGTCACAAATGCATCTCAATGCGGAAAGCGGTGAATGCTATTGAAATGCAGGGCTATTCTGAAGAAGAGTATGAGGATGTTGTTTGTTCACTAGAAACACTCCACCCTCAACTTGTCCCACCAATGCATGCTCCTACTGATCATATGGCCACTCCAGCACAGGAAAATCCACACAAGGACAACCTCATCAGTATCTCTGTAGAAGCTTACAGTGGTATGCCCGGTCCATCCACAATCTCTGTATTGTCAATATACAAGGACACAAAGATATTTCCTTGATGGACATTGGGAGTACTAATACATTCATCTCCCAAGATTTTGTCAGCAAATTCAACCTGCCTTTATCTCCTATTGCCAGCAGACAAGTCAAGGTAGCAGGAGGTGGAGAACTCACTTCAAATAGTGTCCTAGCTAATTGTCCTTTTGAAATTCAGGATGACAAATTATGTACTGATTTTAGAACACTGCCACTACAAGGAACTGACATCATATTGGGGGTAAATTGGATGACACTCTACAATCTAGTCCTATTTGACTTCATTGGCAGGAAGATCACTATCCATGATGATCATAGGCCAATCCTCTTTACTGATCACATGATTCCCAACAAAGACTACATCATCTCAGCTAAAGTGTGCATTAAACTGATAGAAACAGGAGCCCCTGGATTTGAAGTAAACCTCACAATTCTGTAAGAAGAATCGATGTTTGCTGAATTGTCTATAGGCCAACCAGAAATGGATAAAATACTGGTACAATTTCAGGATGTTTTCTCTCCTCCCTCAGGCCTACCTCCCCACAGGGACATTGACAATAGCATCCCTCTGATTCCCATTGCCAAACCACCAAATATCAGACCCTACAGGCTCTCCCATCACTAGAAGAACATTGCAGAAACACTAATCAAAGAGATGCTCATCAATTCTGAGATAAGACCTAGTTCCAGTCCTTTCTCTTCTCCTGTGATACTTGTGAGTAAGAAAGGCAAATCTTGGCAACTCTGGGTTGATTACAGGCAGCTCAATGACCTCACCATCAAGAACAAGTTTCCCATCCCAGTTATAGAAGATTTGCTAGATGAGTTATTTGGTTCCACAATATTCTCTAAGTTGGATATGTAGTCAGGTTACCACCAAATCAGGATGAAGCCTGCAAACATTCCAAAGACTGCATTAAGCACCCATCTAGGCTACTATGAATATTTAGTGATGCCTTTTGGCCTGATAAATGCTCGTACAACATTTCAGGAACTTATGAATACCATTTTCTCCAAGTACTTGAGGAAATTTGTCTTGGGTTTCTTTGATGACATTCTCATCTACAACAAGGACATCATAGAACATCAAACACGCATACAATTAGTCTTACAGGTGCTGAGAAATCACAACCCGAGAGACAACATGAACAAGTGCATCTTTGGACAGAAGCAAGTAGAGTACTTGGGCCATGCGATTTCATAAACAGGAGTATCTACAGATCCTTCCAAAATTTTGGACATAGTGGCACAGAAAACCCCCCAAACAACCAAGAAATAAAGAGGATTTTTGGGTCTCACAGGGTACTATAGAAAATTCATCAAGAACTATGCTCAAATCTGCCAACCACTACATGTTGTATTAAAGAAAGATGCATTCACTTGGATAGATGCACAAGCTGCTGCCTTTGAGGCTGTGAAAGTAGCCATTACTTCACCCCCTACCTTGTCTCTACCTGATTTCTCATCTCCTTTCATCTTGGATACTGATGGCTGTGCTTATGTCCTAGGAGCTATTCTGATGCAAAAAGGGAAACCATTGGCCTTCTTTAGCAAATACTTGGGTCCTAAGAATGATGCTCAATCCATATATGAGAATAAAGCCATGGAAATCATGGAAGCCTTAAAAAAATGGAGACATTACTTTTTACGCACCAAATTGATCATCAAAACAGACCAACAAAGCCTGAAATTCCTTAACAGCCAGAAATCTTGGAAGGCACAAATTGATGCTCAAACTTCTTGAGTTCGGTTACTCCATTGAGTGCAAGAAGGGTCCTGAAAATATAGCAGCAGATGCCTTGTCCAGACAGTTTCAAACTGATGCCTTATCTGCTATCTCTGCTGCAATTCCAGCTTGCATTCAAGAAGTCATTGATTCATACAGCAATGATACAGTGTGTCTTAAGCTTCTCCAAGAACTCTCAGTTGACAACAACAACAGTAAACCCAACTATGGTTTGCTCTCTGGGATTCTCAGATACAATGGAAAAGTTTACATTGGAGACAACATTGACCTGAAAACCCAAAAAAATCACTCTTTCCACTCCTCAATATTTGGGTCCACTCAGGTAACAGAGTAACATTACACAGGATGAAGAAAGTTTTTTTCTGGGCTCACATGAATACATTCATCAACACCCTGTTAACTGAATGTCCAACTTGCCAGATATCAAAATCTGAGAAATCGCAATACCCTGGTCTATTGGACCCTCTCAAAGTACCAAAAATGAAATGGTCATCCATCAGCATGGAGTTAATCAAAGAACTGCCCAAGTCAGGGAACAAGGATGTCATACTGGTGGTGGTTGACAGGTTGACCAAGTATGCTCACTTCATACCCTTATCCCACCCTTATTCTATCCAATCTGTTAGCAAGGCTTTTATGGATAGGTTAAGCTACATGCCCCCCCTGACAACATAACTACAGATAGGGACATAAATTTCTAGAGCAAGTTATGGAAGGAAATTTTCCAAGCACTCAAGATTGACCTCAATTTCACATCTGCTTACCACCCAGAATTAGATGGGCAAACGGAAAGAGTAAATTAGTGTGTGGAACAATACCTCAGGTGCATGGCTCAAGATCCCAAGAAGTGGTTAGATTGGTTGGGAGCAGCTGAATGGTGGTACAACACTTTTTACCACACCACAGTCAAGATGTCTCCTTTCGAATATCTATATGAATACAACCCCCCACACTTCTCAACTATCTCAGTTCCTTGCAATGCATCTCAGGAGGCCCAAGTAACTATATATGAAAAGGATCACATGCTCAAGACCCTGCAAAGGAACATGACACTAGCCCAAGGAAAGATGCAGAAATATGCAGACGCTAACATAATAGAACGACAATTCGAAGTGGGTGCTATGGTGTATTTAAAGATGCAACCATATAGGCGGGGGTGGCGACAAGGGGGGCAAGCAGGGGCTAGACCCCCCTCAAGGTTCGCCCACCCCCCTATGCTCTTGTGTAAATTTTAACAAGGTCTAAATGCTAATTAACGCAAATAATTACTAGATTAGTAGTATTGGAAGTCCATGCCTATACTAGTATTCTTATGCAGTTGTACGCACGGAAGACCGGCCCAATTAAAAGAATCCTCTTGAAGCTCGATTCTTTCTGCATGATCTCCAGTTTATTCCAATCTTTATCTCCTTTCCCTAATTATTTATCGATCTGCCATGGTGCTTTGTAGCTCGCAAGCTATCATGGGTGATCATGCCGACTGCTGCGGTGCCTCTCCGTTTCGGGAAAATCCTGTCATGGCGCATCACCATCGTTGATGACGTCTACCTCCTAGTTATAGGGATCAAACACTCAAACCTGGAGGTATGCCGGTAGCTATACACACAATTTTTTTTTGACAATCCTATACTTTGTACATGTAACTGAATAGCTGATTAATTGTCTATGAGCATGTGTATGGACTGCTTCCAATCCTAGTGAAGCGCTAGCAGATCAGTATTAGTTTTGTGTTTAAACCCGGTAGAAATTCTAGCAGCTAATTTATTAACTTCCATCTAAGAGTTAGGGAAGTGGATGTATAGCCCAGCCACCCAGGTTCAAGTCCTCACGGATGCAGATTTGGGTTCTTATTGTTTTAAAAATAAACTCGTTGTAGGGGCTTATCCTATCGCATTCCTTTAAAAAAATAACTTCCATCTATATTCTATGTCTAAATTTGATACTTCTTCCTATCTAAATTAGTTGTCGCAAGATGAACATGCCGCAACTAATTTGGATCAAAGGTAGCAAAAACTTTATATTCATGACCCATAGTATTTGATTAGAGGCTCTAAATTAGTGATATGTCCACTATTTATGAGGAAACAATCTTGAGTCATTTGCTCAACATATTTGTTACTTCACCTCCGCCTCGTCCCCCATATACCTAAATCCTGGCTCCGCCCCTGCATATAGGGAGACAGCCCTAGCGCTCAGGAACTCTCTGAAGCTCACCTCCAAGTGGTACGGTCCTTTCAAGATATTAGAGAAGATTGGGTGAGCGGCTTACAAGCTTCAACTACCTGACAGTGCAAAATTTCACAACGTTGTTCATGTCAGTCAGTTAAAGAAACACATGGGTCCTCGAGCAGTACCAAATCCCTTGCTTCCTATGGTTACACCGATGGTAAGGTAAATGTAGCCCCCCTGCCTGTCTTGGATCGTTGTCAGATACCCTAGTCAGCTAGTGATTATGATGTAGCTGTACCACAATGGCTTATCCTTTGGCAGAACATGAGCGAGGAGGAAGCAACATGGGAAGATGCAATACTCATTCAGGACACCTTTCCGTCATTCAAGCCCCGAGGTCTTGAGTCAAGAAGGGGGAAATGTCAGGACCTACGTTCAGGATCGTTCCATCTGATTCAACGGCTCTACCTAAATACTCGTGTCTGATTAGCGGTAACTCAATTAGTAGCTTAATCTTGTATGTAATGCTTGAGCGCTTTCCTTTTGATATAAAAGGAGCACCTGGGTGCCTGGGAGGCCAAGCATTATAAAAACCCCAATTTATTTCCCTTTCAATTTACTATTCTTAGAGTACCAACCCGATTTCCTTCTTCCTACTCCCGATTTCCCCTGCTCTGTCCATCGTGGTCCTCACATGGATTTGATATGTTGATCCAAGGTCATGGACAATCTCTAATCGTGGAGGCGGTAAAGGAGTAGGGAGGGAGATGCTGACGGAGAAACTAAGCTAGGTTCGCCATGAGGGCCTGTAGATCTTCTCCATCGACATCCAGCCTGGCGGAGGCCTTCACTCCCCCACAGGTGGGGTTGACCAGAAGGTTGCTTTTTTCTCTTCTTCTCTGATTTTCTTCATTATCATTTGAGCTACAGATACTAAGAATTTCCGTCTTGGTTGTGCCAAGCTTAGGATTTTTTCCAGTCGTTAATTGGCGTGAAGGTTCGAGTGTGGATGAGAATGCTAGTGTGAGCTTGTGGGTTGTAGCAGTAAATGTTGCTAGGATTAAATTACTAAATACTGTACTTATGATTGGAGTATTAGGAATACTAGGAGTAGGATTGAACCAGCTATGATAGAATGACCATTACTTCAGGGACATTTTTTCACTGTAAATTCCTCTTGTGCTCGTGTGTTCCTCTTGATACAAACTTTTCACTATACTAGGAGTACGAGTGAACCAGGATATTTGTTTATTGTACTAGGAGTAGTAGTAGGAGCGAACATGGATATTTTTCTGGTTCAGATTATATTTAGTAGTGTCAATACTCCTTGTAGTAGTGCTTGTTCTTGAAGTGTCTTTTCTTGTTCAGATTATATTTTTTGGTTTAGTTTTACTCTGATATTATCTTTGATCATGGAGTACTATACTTAGCTTGTGAAAACTCTGACATGATGGGAAATGCTGAGCAAGTTGTCCTGATGGGAAAATAATAACAATAAATAGACAGTACGTGTACTCCTGATTTTAGTAGTCATTACTATAGTTTATTGTTTATTGTTTTACTGGAGTATATCCTGGGAGTAGGATTACTTGTTGATTTTAGTATAATATGCAGTATATCCTGGGAGTATGAGTAGTTACTGGGAGTAGAAGAGAAAATTTGCTTGATTGTAGATGTTCTGAATATTTAGAGACTGAATGCACTTGTACAATAACAACATTTGACTATTATATAACAACAATTACGTCTTGACTGTTCAGATTCCTAGAGTATCAAACTAGAAATAATATTACTATCATTTGACTATACAATTACTTCTTGACATCTCTTTAATTACTCATGTGGTACATGTTGTGGTCATTTTACTCAAACATGGACTGATGTGTAGGGAATCAACTAAGGAGGCTATAAGAATTCTAAATTGAAGCCAGCTGGGACATAATACCATAAGGGTTCAATGGGATCATTCTCTTTCTAACACGTAGGTAGATTTTGTATCTTGCTTATCTACTCTTCCTGATGTGAGGTCATTTTGTACATTGTATCAGTTTTGGGTGTTGTCTGAAAATCCTATAACGTCTTATATTTTGATACGGAGGAATTAGTAAATAGATGACAGTGTGAAGACACTATTTTGATTTATGTTGGAGAAGACATCTATAAGTAGTTGCTTTGTTGGTAGCTTACATCGTGATAGATATTCGATAAGTACTCCATCCGTTTCAAAATATAAGATGTTTTAGTTTTGTTAAGAAAATATATCTAGACTTGTTTTAGTGTGTAGATTCACTCCAAACCTGAGTGAACCTATATAGTAAAAGTAGTATAGATAAATTTGCTCCACAAAGCTAAAATATCTTATATTTTGAAACGGAGGGAGTAGTTATGTTTCATAGCTAGTAGATATTTCCTATATTGAGACTAATAATGTGCCTTTTTCTCTCTATTCTAGGAATTCCATCCCAAGAAATTCTAAATCAAAGACCCAGTCAGCAAAAAGTATCTAGTTACTATAAGTATACTGCTAGTTATATTGTAACCGTCAAAATATCTTGGCTGCTATGATGTATATAAAGCCTGTAATAGACTATCCTCAGATGTTATTTGAAGAGTTTCGTTTCAAAATAGCACAATAATATTTTCGTTGTTGTTTTATATTCCTGTCTCGTGTGAAGTATGTCCTGATTGTAATACATGTTCTAATTTTTATATTGTCATTTCTGAAAATTAATGTTATTTGGGCTCTGCTTATTGAAATATTGGTTATTTACTATCTAGAAACAAACGAAATGCTAGTTGGGCTCTAAAAAGGCCAGGACCCAAAATATTGGACTAGAACAATATATAAATCTAGAAAAACATTGAAATTTAAGAATAACTGGATTGTAAAAAGGCCAACGCATAGGAAATAAAAAGTCCAGAATGTTGAGCTTAGCCCATGTTTCTCACCATAATTCAAAAAAAAATCTAGAATTGTTGGGCTTGGCCCATGTAGAGCACCAAATTGGACTGGGCTGGAACCTGCCACGTAGGATTGGCCACGTTGGATATGATGTGGACATGCCAAATTACTCATGACCAAATTGTTTGGTCATGGACACTATGACCATGTACTTTGGTCATAACTGTCCATGACCAATTCAAAAAAAAGTCCTTAGCTGTCTATAATGACTCTCTCTATGTGACCTAGTATTTTTGTACATATAAAGGTCATAGATGAATTACTATGACATTTCTATGAAAAATATTTGGGGCCACTAATTAGCACATTTCTTGCAGTGCCATTAATCGTCCTCTAGTACTCCGCCGCAGACAAGCCTCGATAAACTTTTCTGCCACTGGTGGCACGGTCTCGAAGGAGACACACTTGGCAATGTGCTGGCCCAGAAACTCGTCTGGCTCCTCCTCGATCTTTAGATGGAGGGCGGTTGCATTGTACTCTAGCGGCGGTGTCCACTCCTTCACATAACGTTAGGGCCTGGTGAGACAGAGGCGGCCATGGGGAAGGGAAGGTGCATGGTGGTCCCTAATGAAAACAACGCCCGAGCGCCTGTGTTGATGCGGCGGTGGGCTCTCCTCGTACTCATCATTCACCGGGGCGAGGAGCATGGAGAAGCATGGCAATGTCGTGGAGTAGTGGGAGTAGCACGCTAACAACAACGAAGATCGCAATGAGAAAGATGTTGAAAAGATGGTGGCTTGTAAGCGCGACGCCCAATGCTGGCTCGACTATCGCAGCCGCAGCTTCGGTGGAGGTATCGTCAGCCGTGGGTTGTGTCCACCGGCGATGTTGGCCATGACCTAGGCGAGCGTCCTGCTTGGGGTGCTCCACCATCGCGTCCACAATTCAATGTTGTAGTTCTCTGGTGGGGGAGTCACCGTCGTAGGCGTTGATGCATCTCTTCTCCTTGAAGAATCTGTCCCACGCATCGTCATTGTCCGGATCCCAAACGGGATCATTCCTATCCTCCACCGTGAGTGTGCCCTAGAAGTGCCGGTAGATCGCCGCGATGCATAGTACCAAAGGGAACCGGCGGGACGGACATGCCGCCAACACTTAGCGACCAATTCTTTGGACAGTGCATGTCCGGATGCACTGGGTAACCCGACTCCCATAGTTCCTGAGCCTCGTAGACGTGCAACGAGCGCCGCCGGAAACCATTCACGGTGGCACAATCTCCGGGGTACCTCTCAATCACTGGTGCTTGGTGGTTGGGAAGAGAGTAGACGAGGCGGAATGGAGGCGGAGAGGAGGGAATGCAGCGGAGAAGCAAAAAAAGAAGGGGGTTTTAATAGATGATGGCTATTAAGTGCGCGGTCGGTGGGACATGTGAGAACCTTGGCGGACTAGACATATTGACTGCTCGCCTGCAAAGCCTGTTCGACAAGCATCTCCATCACAGGGCGTAGCAGTTGAGGAGGAAGACAGACCGAACTTGTCGGACGCTGATGCTGACACGGGGTCGCCCGCAATGACTAGCCGCTTCATGCACCTCCTTCTCCCCTATTTACCACTAGAAACGCGCCATCATATGCCCCTGCTAGCCCTCCCACGGTTTGGGTTCGTCCTGGGTGCCAGATAACAAAAAGGGACGCGACGACACCAAAAAAGAATGAGGGGGGCAGGCTGGGCGTGAATTCGACCGCCGACACCCCAATAGCCGTTTAGGGGGGGGCTTTAGGGACCCCAAGTGGATATGTTCTTAGTGCATGCTTGGTTTGCCGTATCAATTTTGGGATCATTCTAGCCAAGTCTCATGAGGCCCCGCTAGCGAAAACAGCCCTCGAGTCATGTTTTCCACTTGTTTTGGTTGCCTATGTAGCCTTCATTTGGCCATGGAGATTGGAGTGGGGGTTGTTTGGTTGGTCACACTCTATTTGGTTGCCTCGAAATTAAAAGTTAACACTCACATTCCTTAGTGAGACCGTTGTACAACGCTATACTCTTGTCGGATGTGGGTGGATTTATCCATGTACAACATGTGGGCCTAATCCACGATCCCTGCCCAGTAAGACCTCAACATACAAGTACCAAAGGCTTGCACCCAGAAGCTCTCAATCGACCTGACCCATGGGGCGGTAAGACGACTCTCAGGAGATTCTCGAAGACTAGACGCGCATCCAAGGAAGGTTAAGGATCGACTTAATGTTGCAAGGCAATATGAAAACATGTCGTGACCGAGGGAGAATCTAACACTACCGACGACTATATATTTAAATACATTCACACGAAGGGAACACGCCATAATCGTCCAAGATTTAGCTAGTAGCCTTAGTCATAAACCCTAGAGATGTGAGGCAAGGTTGGTTTACCAGCGGCTCTATCCATCCCAAACAACCGTGGCCAAGCTCACCTAACTATTATGATGCACCTCCTTCACATCCTTCGAGAATATCCAAAATGCATATGTCAAATGGAATTCCTGACCTATGTGATTCATGGAATCTACTAGCCAAGTAAGTAAGTCGAGGGGTTCCCATGCCCCGTGTGGTTGTACGCTCGTCTCGGTTCCAAAGGAAAGAACTGGGTTCCTAGTGGTGGCGATCACGGTACTATAAAAACCACATCCCACTGTGGCCTCCCATATAAGACTTAGCATAATTAACATCTCCACTGATCTCATCTCATCACGTTCTCCTTCCATACTAGATTCTCTGCATTTGATACATCGTCTAGATGAAGCATCACAAACAGCTATGCATGGCTTAGAAGGGCATAGATATAAGCTCTAGCAGTGCACACAAGCCAAACCTAGTTATGCTAGGAGCAGTGGATAGGTAATATAAGATCAAAGGAAGTAATGAAATAGATAGGATACTCTATCTATCGATAAAATACCACAATAGAATTGTATGCATCATGGCAAGAATTGAAATACTTTGAAAGCATGGGATTATCTAATGGTGGGGCTATGCTTTCCTTTGCCTGTTGATAACCAATTTGCATATCTTCGTAAGCCTTATACTTGACATGGTTATAGTTGGTCAAGTATGGATCTTCGATGGTGTTGATCTTTGTCTTTGATCTCAGATTCTACCAGGCAGAAGTAAAACATTAGATAGAAAGGGAAATAATCAACACTATACTACCAATGCCAATACCTATATCTGATAGATATTAATGTGAAATACATGGCATCGATGCAATGATCGAGCAAGAATGATGATATGACAAGTTAAAAAGTGTTGAAATGAACCCCTGGTACATGATTGACAATTTGAACATGGTTTCAAGGATCCAAACCCTAATTCAGAGAAACCCTGAATGCATATGATACAGGTTAATTTGTTCTTCTAATTAAACTTGTAATTAAAGTTGTTAAACAATGCAGTATTTTGATGCTAAGAGATAGAACTCACTTTTATAAATAATTTGATATATTATTAGTATTTTTATGAATTATAGATTTTAAAATATTATATCATTTTCCTTAAATATTAAAATAATTTATTGTGTCAGCATGACAAGAGGCGGATGTCACCAGGGAGAACTGATTTATTTTTCACTAGGCCTAAGTCTACCCATAGAGGCTGACGGTTGGGCCCAGGGACACATGGACATGCCATGCTGGCAACGCTTGCATGCTACTAACGAGGGCACCACGTCATGCCAACGCAGGCGTCACGCAAGACTCACCAGAGGACATGTTGGCGACGGTGACTAGCGGCACTAGGGGCTTGCTGGGCTGCACGGGAAGGCGCGTATGATGTAGCCGATCAAGGCAAGAAAGGAACTCGCGGCGCCGCCCAGATTTGGTCACTAGAGCAACGAGCATGACGGTGTTCAGCGGCGGAGCTTGCAGCATAGCGACGAGTAGCGGCTGTAGCACGCGAGGGAGACAAAGGGGAGGTTCAGGAGGACCACAAGCTCACCCTGGGCATGATTATGGTGACGGGAAGGCCAGAGGTGGACGGGGTCGACGTTAATGGCAATGGAGGCGCTCAGACAGAGGCGAAGAAGACGGCTTGGCGGTGGCGATTTCAAACGGTTCACGTCAATTCCTTCTGCGGGGAGGTTGTTGGCGATGATGTGGATCCCGGGTCTGCTCAGGGAGCCGAGGGGAGGCACGGGATGGCGGGGCACCGTCGGGTCTGTGGCTAGGGTTTCGGTAGAGAGGGGATGTGCAGAGGGAGGGCGAGAGAGCGAGCAAGAGGGACTGAGGAGGATAGCCACGACACTGTGGGTCTTATCCTCACGGGGAGTCGGTGACGCGCATTGTGACAATAGGGAGTGGCAGAGGCAGTGCCAAGAAGCTGCTTGGCTCGGCGGTGAGGACATACGTGAAGGGGTATTGGGTCGGTTGGCCGCGGTTGGCTACAGTTGTTGCATGTGAGCAGCATGGAGAGAGGGAAGGGAATTGGGCCGGCCTGGGCTAAGCACTGACATTATTTTATTTGCAAAACCTTTTTTGTTTTTAGTTCCCTCTACATTATCTTTTATATTTTACTTCAAAACTATTTTGAATCATTTCAAAAATACCATATGGTTAATAGAAATATTGAAATATTGTGGAACTGTTGTAGTCAATTTGGGCTCCATATATTTTTTAGGTTTTCAAAATATTCAAAAGCTTTTGAATTGAATTGCAAAGAGAGGGGAAAAACTAGGGTTAGGGTTTCGCATTTCTTATTGTTTGCCTTATTTATTTGTCTTTCGCAAAATACATGATGATCATCGATGCACAGACAAATCCTAATTACCTTACTAAAACTTGGGGTGTTATAGCTCTATCCCCCTTACGAGAATCTGGACTAGAGATTCCAAAGGTAGGAAGAGAGAGAAGGAAACATGCCACTCAAGGATAAGACGGAAACACACTAAACAACAGCACTCAAGGATAATATGGAAACACACTAAATAGCACACTGAGTATCTCATGGTCAACTCGGGAAAGGAGTGTTCAAGGACAACTCTGAGACGACAAACATGAAACACGTCAAGGTAACAAAGTAAACAAAACGAGAAGGTTTCAGGTTGTTAGATAGACGGTCTACATAAGGATTGAGACCATGGAGCTTCAAAAGAGTTTAAGGTTCTAAGGAGGAAAGCTTCCAACAAAAAGAACATAACAATAGACTTTGATACGAAACCTCTACTAAATGGCTTAAGTAGAGATTTCAGGTTGCAGAGATACGGGTCAAACAAACCAAGACGTTGAACTACTTTTGAAACAAAAGGGTCACTTTTTGTTCAATACAAGGCCAAGATAGAAAGGTTGTTTTCGTGGATAGGACTTATAAGAGTCACAAGGAACATGTATCTAGAGAAACTTCTGATTATCATAATCATCATAGCTCTTCAAACATGACTGATAAAATGAAGGAACTCTTTATTCATCAAGGACTATCAGGATCTTTGCCAAAGATCATGATATCACTTTTACACCACCAAGATGAATAGGTAAAAATATTCCTGGTGACACGAGAAAAACAAACTTCATTCCCATACTTCAATTACTTGGCACAACAAAACGCTTGCCAACATAAAAGGTCTAGAGGATCGACCGATAAACATTTAACAACTGTATTTTAAATGTTCTCCTTGATATTTGAGAAAGCAAACATCAAGTAAAGGTTGGACTTCGGATACAAAGGAAACCATAAGCATAACTCCGATAATATATCATAAAATAAGCCTCATGAAGAGTGGTTATTATTGTTGATTCAAGGAATATGACAAAAGGTCTTTTGTCTAATTGTGTCAACAATTACACCAATCTTGCCGGATTTACGAAGGGAACTATGTCGAAACCTTGAGGAACACCAAGCATCATTGTTGCTTGAGATTTAGCTTTGGTTAGGTGGGATGATACTTTAGACTCAGCATGTCCGAATAGAAAGTGTGCAACATTTACCACAAGGTAAATTTACTAGATTCTCAAGATATGGACTACAATGTTAAGCTCCAAAAGACTGAGCTAGATTACTAGACACATGTATTATAAATTTGTCAAAGGACAACTGTACACACATGAGGTACTATGAATAAAACCCACATGTGTCCTTAAGGAAAGAAACATAATTCTTCTTGAATCAACAACGACATATTTCAACAATTGCACGTGAACTCGAGAAGGTTACTTCTAACATCTAGAACACATTCTTCGAGATGAACCGCAGACGGTTCTCAAAAGTTTCCAACATTGATGCCAACTGTTCCATATGAATCTAAACTAGGATGGAGGAAATAAGGATGTCATCGATGGGCTCAAGAAAAAACTTATTGAGACACTCAAGTAAGATGGACTCATATGTTGCGTAAAGAAGATAAAAATACTGGTCAGACCAAAGGACATGAAGATATACTCAAGTGAAACACCACGAGTAGAAACATCATCAAGATAGTCCTTGGAACTTAGTTTGATTTGACAATAACCCAAATCAAATCAAAAGACGGGGGACGATAACATATCTATAAAGGAGATACTATCTTTCTTCAACAAAAGCAAATTAGACATCCCTTCAAGAAAGAACAAATTCGGATAGAACTTTTGTCTTACAACCCTCCAAGTTGTTGTTTAAGATCAGCCAACTACCTCAGGGGTATCTAGTATGGATCCCTAGAGAGAGGAGTAGTTTAGAGAGCTTGCGTGCTCAAGAACTTGATATCACGGTCATGTAGCAACATGGATATAATTCTAGTAGACATCTAGAATATCACAAACCACCGATCTGTCACTTAGTTCAAGAGGGAAATTGCTTTGTAAGGCAAGAAGACGCAGTCTCAGAGCTTCGGCACAAGCCTAACTTTTTGACCGAAGAGAGTGCACCAAAATAGAAGACTTGGCAGCACGATCATCCTTTGCTTAGTGATAGGGTTAACCAATCACGCTAAGGATGACACAAATTTCCTTGGAGTTCAAAGTAATAGGAATTGCTAAGAATCTTGAATGGCCACATCATTACGCACACACATCATTCATAAGAACTAAATCTTGAGGGAAGGGTGGGTAAAGACGTGTAAGAGCATCACTTTATTAAGAGGGTCGGCCTCTTAGTATAGAATAGTGTGATACTTTAAGGTAGAACATACATAAATAATCAATGCCTCTTAATATTCGGAGTACAACACTTTAACCTGGTCCTAGAAATGACGAGGTACTAGAGTTTGTTTCTCCTAACATCCCAAAACGGTTTGTCTTGATGGACCACAAGAGTATCTTGCATCGGAAGACACCAATGCATGTTTACTACTTGGATACCATCTGGTAGACAATGGTGAGAAACAACAACAGGAAAGGAACATGCCCAGGATAGAATTCCGAGATGTAGATGCAGAGATTATCAATCTTCCAAAAATCAATGTATAGAAGAGGTAAGGTGTGGCAGCATCGCGAGTATAGATGCAAGACTCACAAGGAGTACTCTTGTCATGATTTACTTGGTTCCATTAAATAATATCTGCCATAGAATGTGGTAGGGGAGGTCCGTAATTTGGCATGATTAAATCGCATCAATAACCACAAGATTGAAAGCTATATTTAAAATTAGCCATCCTAAGGAATGCTTGAACATTAACAATAGGGGTCAAAGGAATGTATCTTGGGTTAAAGACCAGCATCATGTACCAAATTCACAAAACTAGAATCCAGCACAATCTGGGACCTTCGGTTCAAGTCCAAGGGTTAAAACCTGAGAAATGAGTAACTACTAGTTTAGTGACATAACATGCACTACAATATAGGAATAACGAGGTATCTTCCGAAATAATAAACGACTTCTGAACTACCCAAACTAATAACAAGGAGGCATACGAGGCGAAAGGAAACCTCAAAGACTAGAGCAGAACACTATGGATCCTACAATATAATATTATGGGCCCATAGGATAAAGAGATCATGGTGGAAAGGAATATCTTAGATGAATAAGTGAAAAGGAAAAAAAGGAATTCACAACACACACAACTCTAGAGAAGTCAACATTAGGTCAATTGGTTGAGAAACGACATGCCCAAAAGGCACCTAAGCTTTAAAAAACTAGAAGAGATATCGAAAATTCCAAATCAACATGAGATGAGATGACCTAGAGGTAGATCAATACCAGATAAGTAGTAAAATAAGCATACTAGAGTTTTCTCAAATACTTTTCAACTTTAAAATAGTTTTCACAAGCACTAGAATGAACATCGAACAATAGCAAGGTTTTCCTATGGTCGGTACTGCTCTGATACCAAAACCTGTGACACCCCAGGGATCAGGGTTAAACAAATCCTAGATCTTATCCTGACATAATCTTAACCTTGAAATCAAGGATATCCAGTGAAGATTCGGTAAAACAGAAGTGACCCTACGTCATTGACCACAAACATCACAAAATGTAAGGAAAATTATGCTATTAAGTATAGAAAACTTAACAAACGGCCTAAGAGGCCTAAAGCATAGTGATGACTTCCTAGCCCATAGATTCCAGGCTATCGGCCAGGAACCCCAAGCTACTCGTCAGTGTCGATGTAGTACCAAACTCGTCTTCTGGGGAACACTTACTCTGCGACAAAACTATCAACAAAGCAAAGGTCATTACAGGGAGTACTCCGCAAGACTTATGACTGGTTGAGCTGTTTGCATAAAGCTATTTTTCTTTATAAAATAAGAGGGAGAAAAACCTCGTCTAATCGGAACATTTTAAAAGGGGATAAGAGAGCGACATATCCAAAATATTGATCATCATATTTTGATATCCACCAAATAATCATCACCTCTCAACCAGGAACACCCCCTCGTATCCATGAGGAAGCATTCTTAAGCACACATTGATCTGCCAAGTTTTATTATTAGGTTATATTTCTCTATGATTTTAGAATCTGCCAAGTTCATAATCGTGAACACTGCTTTTCTAAAAGATTTAACCCTGCAGGGGTTGTGGCACCCCTAGATTTATGGTCCGGGAATCCCTTTTATGCATACCACCATGATCCCATGACCAGTGCATCGTGGAGCATAACCAACATATATCAAAGTGTACATCCTTTACAACATCGATTACAACAAGGTTTACATAAATCGACTTACATAATACCACCATGGGCCCAAATACATAAAAGAAACGGAACTTCTACTCACAGAGGACATGCGTCAAGCCATAACCCAATAGGGGGGGCGACTAGAAGATTCTCCCTAGCTCGCATAGACGTTAGCTTCTTCCTCGCTCCTCGCTCTTATGGTAATCTGGCCAAGTTAATATCCAGGGACAATGCCGGTGAGTACTTTGAATGTACTCGCAAACCATCTTAAGAGAATAATATATATAACAAGAGGATATGTAGTATGGCTATGGTAATAGGAGGGATACATCAGAGTTTCCTTTCAAAAATATTTTATCTTGTAGATATAGTATCTACAAGGTTTTGTTGAAAAAAAGTTGTGAAACATTTTGGAAACCTTTTTTGAAAACACTAGGATTGGGTCACCCTATAACATCACCATGGTCTTCAACTGACCGGGTTGTCCTCTTCCTTCTCTGGTGTCCCACGGACCACCAGGTTTTTGTAAACACTTGTTTTATGAAAACAGTTTTGAAAACAAAGTCGGCACCGCTCTACATCAACCTTCCCAACCGTCCATGACCGAGGACTTGGCTACTCTAATAGTTTTAAACTCTGCAGAGGTTGTACACTTTACCCACAAGATTTTATACATCCGTCGGGATTACAACCACGGCCCGCTACACATGGTAAACGGGGTTTCAAATAATCAAACAAAACCTTCGGAAAGTCCACTCCTACACAGGCCCTACCCTATGAGTTGTTCCTCTCAACACCGGGATGTCAGGATCGACGGACAAACTGGAGTTCAACCCAGCTCCTTCAGAGTCGGCACTTTCAATGAGAGGCTCATAGTATCGCCCAGTCACTCACATGGGTGATCCTGCTTCCTCTAGGTGACTGCCACGTAGTTGACCCTTTTTATAAAGGAAGCCCGGAATTAGAGGGAGATGATCCCTTATAAGTAGTCATGCGGACACCCATATTGAGGTGAACTAACTTTGGGTTAAGTCACATCCCACTTCAGGGTATTGTGGTTGCACGGGTTAATTGTTCTAGAAAAACTACAAAGAACCAGGTGCCTTTTTGGAAAACCTTTTTTCCTTCATCATTTTGTAAAACAAAACCTTTTTATTTCTCTACTCTCTTGGCAGGCCAAGCCTAGCCAAGGTTTTCTCATAAAACATTTTCATAAACACATTCTCGGGGTCTTCCCATCCTATACTTTTACTTAGGCTAAAAAGGGGTCTCCAAGGGGTTATTTTGTTAAACACCATCTACTACACTATGGACAAATAGGTACCATCAAGGTGGTGTACTTAGTAGTACAAATGGGTAATGTTTTGGAGGAGCCAAACCAATACCAGATAATAAAACATAATATAGTAAAACCATGCAATTTGCATAAACAAGTAGATAAAACATGCAAAGGTCAAATAATAGGCAAGGCTTATGAGCAAGAAGGTGGCTTGCCTGGTTGGTAGAAATATGGAAATTGTCCCTGGACTTCTTCAAAATACCAGCATACCCAAAATAAATAATATCTCCTCTTCTCATCGTAAGACAATCACAACTACTGTCGTCGTGGATCACACATGAAAGTAAACAAGGGAACAATCAACACCAAGCATACAACATCATAGCATACAACAAAGCAACAAGGTATACATTTATACATCAATATTGGTTTTATTATGATGGATTTAGAAGGGTTAGGAAATGTCTTGGAGCATTTGGGGGAAATCCATATATGTTTTAAGGTTTAGGAAGTAGGTAGGAGAGGGTTTTTAGGTCAAGGTACATTTCTGTATGATATCAATATACAAAATTGATATCATCAAAAATATATTGATAAAAGGAAACCAACAAAAGTGGTTTCACTATTTTATCAACTACCATTAATTTACAATGGATTTTCTAGTAATATAAACTGTAGTTTTAGAAAATAATTCACCAGAATAGTTCTGGAGCTTAAAAAATTATTTCCTTGGGTGATTAGGTAGTATTTTATGGACTGATTCTCTGAGAGTTGGAATCATCCCAAAATATTTAGCAGAATGCCCTTGGGAAATTCCAAAAGTCAGTATTGGATGGTTTGTCCTTTTCACCAGGTTAAATATAAAAGTGATTTTGATATGATTCCAAAGGCACATGTTACGTATTTAGGATACCTTCCTGTAGAAATTCGAATCACCCTTTTTGGAGTAACAGAACTAAATTGGTGAATAAACCATGCACAGAATAGTTTAATTCACCAAAATTCAACCATGGCGTGATAAATTTTGATATCCTACGGTTTGTTAGATATTGGTGTACATGTGTACTTAGAGATGGGATTGGGTAAATAGCACTATGGATTTATCCCAGGGAAATTCCTAAAGTCATAAGTGTTATATTTTTATTATTTTTGCTATGGGCAACATAGTAAGCAAATTAATTTGATGCCAAGGAAACATGCAAGATATAATGGGTACCTTGCAGTAAAAAAGGTTTCATCCTATTTGAAGGTGTAAAACTTCCTAGAGGAATTATTTACTATAAAAGATACATTTTGTTGGTTAAATACCAGGAAATTTTGAGTTAGTATTTGGGGTAGGTCTTGGTTCTGCATGGTTAGGAAATCCTTAGGGAAACTATATAAATTTAGATCTAGTCAATTTAGGAGGTTTTATATTTTTGAATTGAATTAATCTAAACAGCGAACTTGCAGTCCTGGAATAAAAGAATAAAGGAGTAGAGGACCCTGGGCTGGCTCGAAGGGCAAATGGGCCGGACCAGCACCGGCCGGCCCACGCACGGATGAGCAAGCGCATGAGTGTAGCCCGTTCAAGATCCATGGTAGGGCCCGCATGTCAGTGTCAGAGAGGGGACGAAGGGGTAAGGAGCGACGGGAGTCGGTCGATTAAATTCAGATCGACAGCTCCCCATTGTCTTCCAGCTTGACGTCATGGTGGCGGGGATAGAACCCTAGAGAGCTCGAGGAGATGTGCGGCTGGCTCACCTGAGGGCAGGAGGACGTTGGCGAGGACCTGGGGCGATGCGACGCGCAGAGGGGAGTCCAACAGGGGGTGACACCGATGCTTTTGGGACCAGGACTTGCTCCTCCAGATGCGACCGAAGGGGACTCGCCGGAGTTTTTTGGGGCCCGTTCCTGAGGCGTGCATGAGCAAACAGGCGGGCAAGGGTTAGGTAGGTACCATCCTTGGGAGTTTGCCTGAGGAGGAATAAAAGGGACAGAGGCAGTAGGGAAGGAGTAGAGGGAAACCTTTTGAAATGCTCGATTCTAGTTCTTCTTCTTCTCCACGGCGGTGCAGGTCAGCAGAAGGGCTCTGCAGCTCGTGGGTGGTAGATCATAGGGAGGGGGTCACTGTTAGGCTACATGCAAGAGGAGGAGAGCCGAGGAGGAGGAGCTAGGCCAATATCTTAAAAATGGCCGAGGGACTTGTTTGAGTTATTCTTGGCGAGAACAGAGGAGAGGAGAGGCAAGGGAGCTTGGGGATACAAGTGATAGGAAGGGGGATCAAATGAGAAAATAGGGGTGGGTTGTGCTGGCCCCTTTGACTTAAAAACCATAGAGGGACAAGGGGAGGGTGAAACCAGGGTGGGGCTGGTTCATATGGGTCTGTGGGGTGGTTTCTGGTGGAGTGGTATGGCAAGGAGAGAGAGGGATGCTGTTGGGTGGGGTCTTGGTCAAGTTTGTCTTAACAAGTGTACCTTCTCTTTTATTAAGCACATGTGGAAAAAGGGGGAGGGGTGCTATAGTGGCCATGTGATATGTCCTCAACGTATCTATAGTTTTTATGCTCCGTGCTTGTTTTATATCATTTGTCTTATGTTTTGTCTACACTTTGAGGTATTTTTATACATTTTAGAGAACTAACCTATTAACAAGATACCGCAGTGTCAGTTGCCTGTTTCTGTTGTTTTTGGTTTCAGAAAAGCTAAAAAATGAATATTCTCGGAATTGGACGGGACAGAAGCCAATCTTCCTATTTTTCCTGGAGCAATACGGAAACGCGAAGCAGAGACAGAGTAGGGCACTAGGGTAGGCACTCCCTAGGGTGGTGCGGGCCCACCCTAGTGGCGCCACCAGGGGGTGTGCCCCCCTGGCCACCTCCTCGCCTTGCCCTTTCGCCTAGAAGAAGTTCCTGAGGCAAAAACCCTAGAGGAATCATCATACATCCACGAAAAGTTCCACATCTCCGCCGCCACCGAAGGGGAGATTCGAGGGACATAATTCTCTGTTCCGGCACCCTGCCGGGACGGGGAATTGCCCCCGGAGCCATCTCCATCGATCTCCACCACCATCTCCATCGCCGTTTCTGATTCCCATGATGAGGAGTGAGTAGTTCTTCCCTGAGGCTAAGCGCTCTACCGATAGCTATGTGTTCATCTCTCTCTATGCATGATCATATTTTGATCATGAGCTTTGTAATCAAGTAGATCTATTCTGCTAGTCAAGTGCTTTAATAGATCTCTGCTTTCCCCATGTGTGTGAAAGTGACAGCGTGCACACCGTGTGGCACTTAGGCTAGAGATTACATAAATACTTGTCATGAGTATATTTTGAGTTGTTTGTCTCTATGAAATTGTGGTGTTTGAAGGAACCATCTAGCGCTCAAGGTGCCAGTGTGGGGTTATCTAGATGGGGATTGCAAACTTTAAGGAGTGCTTTTGTAGCCCTACCGTGGATTAGAGTTATCCAATCAGAGAGTAGTATCATGAAGAGAAGATATTTATATGAGAGTGTTCACTAGTGAAAGTATGATCCCTAGGCCTTGTTTCCAAACATTGAAACACCGTTTACAACTAGATGTGTTGCATGTTTGCTTGTTTCCATCTTTGTTTCAGATTGCCTTTAGTTTCTTCCTCCCGTCAAGCTCTTTTCTGCCACGTCAAAAACATGCCATCAAAGTCTTTTCTGGCACCGTTGTCTTATAATCATCATATCACTTGTATTTCACTATCTCTTCGCCGATATAGCGAACCTATACACCTGCCAAGTGTATTGGGTGTGTTGAGGACACAAGAGACTTCTTGTATCTTGATTGCAGGGTTGCTTGAGAGGGATACCTTTGACCACTTCCTCCCTGAGTTCTATAAAACTTGGGTGATCCACTTAAGGGAAACTTGCTGCTGTTCAACAAACCTCTGCACTTGGAGGCCCAAAAACTGTCTACAAGAATAGAACTGTGCATAGACATCTAGCTCTTTTCTGGCGCCGTTGCCGAGAAGGTAAGTTAAAAGGCACTCACATCATGGTGTGTGAGTGCTCGAAGTTATTTCCTTTAGATTCTGTAATCTTATCTTTTTGTTTCTTGTTTTCACTAAATAGGCTTAATGGAAAACAACAAAAAATTAGAGAGCTTTATAGTATTTATCTTGAGTTAGGACATGCAGTGTTTGAAGAGAAAATTAAAAAACCTATGGAACTTTATTTCCATGCTAATAGCAATGTTATTAGTATGAATTTTTTGAACACTATTGTTGCTAATGCCATGGAAACGTCTAAGCTTGGGGAAGCTAGTTTTTATGAAAATGTTGTTTTTAGTTCCGCAGCTTTGGAAGATAGCTATTCTATTGCTTATGATGATACCAAGCCTCCAATATATGATGATTACAATGATGAATATGATATTTTCAGTCCACCTACTATTGAGGACAAAATTAATTATGATTACAATATGCCTTCTATATTCGATGACTATGGTGATGACAATAATAATGATAGCTATTTTTTTGAATTTTCTCCCACTACAATTAATAAGAATGACTATTCTTATGTGGAGAGTAATAATTATTATATGCATGTGGCTCATGATAAGAATGTTTTATGTGATAGTTATATTGTTAATTTTATTCATGATGCTACTAAAAGTTATTATGAGAGAGGGAAACATGGTTTTATGCATCTCAATAATATTAAGTTTCCCCTCTTTATGTTGAAATTTTTTAAGTTGCAATTGTTTTGCTTTCCAATGCTTATTGCTTTGTGCTTTCATGACTTGTTTCTTTATATGATTATTTTTCATAGGAAGTGGGTTAGACTTAAATGTTTTTTGAATTTTCTTCTTGATGCTCTCTTTTACTTCAATTCATATTTCCTATGTGAGCATCTTCTCAAACCATCATGCCTAACTTAAAGGCGTTAAAGAAAAGTACTTATTGGGAGATAGCCCAAGTTTCATCAGGATTTTCTTTCGTTGAGTATTGGAAGTTATTACTTCAGCAATAACCTCTCCTTATCCTTTTTGTGTGGTTTTTGTGCCAATAATAACCTCTAATGAGAGAGAAGTAAGATTTGGGGAAAGTTGCTGTCCCGAAACATATTTTTATGCTTCACTGTAAAAATTCATGAAAAATCTCTTTATGTCGGATTGAGCTTTAATTTTCTAAATAAAACCCCCAGGTTGTTAGATAACTTTCATTAGATCAACAATTTTTTATTTGAGCAACATAAGGTCTTCGAAAAAATCGGTTTTCACCTGCTGGTCTGTTTTGATAGATTTCTGCCATTATTTGCATTTGCCTCTTTATCAATTTATTTTTGGGTTCCTTTGGGTAAATTGAACTTTTTAGGGAATTTCTACAGTAGCTTGTGTCTTCAATGAGATTTTTTCTGTTTTGAAACTAAACTCAAAGGTTTATTACTTTTCAATGCACTAATGTTGCTAATGAAGATTGTGTGAAGTTTTGAATGAAGGAAAAATTTCAGGTGTAAGGAAAGAATGATGTAATGAGATGCATAATGGACAAAATCTCAAGGTTGGGGATGCCACCCCGTGTCACCCCAAGAAATACTCAAGAGTTACAAGAGTGAAAGCTTGGGGATGCGCAAGGCATCCCCTTCTTCATCAATAAAAATGTCAGGTCTTTCTAGACACTTCGTTTTTATTGTTTCATGCACTGTTGTGTTGTTCTTGGAGTGTCTTTCTTTTTGTTTTTGGTTTTCTTTTGTTTGGTTTGCTTTAATAAGTTGGTTGGATTACATCAGTTCTTTTGGAGAGAGAGACATAACTAGTTCTTCATTTTCTAGAATACTCTAGTTTTCATTCTTATTGTTTTGTGAGTGTTCTCTTTTGCTAGCACTGTGTTTAGCCTTAGTTTTCTTATGCTTTCTTCTTAGAACTTTTTAGTTCTTATTTGTGGATCTGTGAGACAAGCTCACTGGTATTTATTGATTATTATCTTTGTGAGTTGTTTCAAATAAGTTGATTGGTGATGGAAAGGAGTAGAAAGTTTCTTGCTTATAGTGGTACAAGAGGGAGATTGTTTTGACTGTGGCCTAGACTTTATCATGCCATGATATATGTTGTTTTAACCTTATGCTTAGTGATTATTGATGTAGCATGACTTGTTCCAAACAATTGACATTGCTTAATGTGCCTTGCAAGAATCATGCGTTGTTTTAGCATAGAAAAGCATAGTATTGTGGTATTCACCTTTGATGCTTTGTTTGGGTTGACTTGGCACATGCTCACACCATGTTATGACTATGAACCAGTCACCTTAGCCTATAGGATCATTTAGTTTTTGACTTGTGGTACCACTTTATTCTTTGATTAGTATTGTTTTGTCGCTTTGCATGATTATGGCCATTATTTCTCTCTTAGTTGGTCGCTCCCAGTCTTTTGCTAGCCTCCACTCATGCATCCAGCTTCCAAGAAACCAAGTTATTCCAAAGTCTCCACTATAAATTCTTATGCATGGTGTGTTACACCATTTCAAGTATACTCATGTTTTTACCTATCTTCCATATTAAACTTCTTATGAGAAAATTAGTGATTAAAGCTCTCACAAACTTGATGGCACACTTTACCTTTTTGCCCCTAATAAACTTGAACCATTGTGTCATCTATGTTGTATATGCTTGCACTTATAATTCGGGAATTAGAAGAACCGTGCTGTCACGGGGAACGCTTTCAACACCTATAAATATCTACCCAGTTGATATCATGCTCTTTTGTTTATGGATGTCGGCGGTGTGAAATAAAAGGGGAGCTTGTAAGTCCATGGATTTATGTATGTGTGTTAGAGAAATGCCTGGGCCGCTAGCCTAAGCCATGCCTAATCATGGTGGAAACTTGCAACATAACCATGGTGAGCAATCTGTGAAGCATCCTCAATAAAAACATATGCAAATAGCAAATAAAAAGATCGCTGAGATGCTCATTGTCTATTGCCTTGTCATTTTGATATGGGATAGCTCCTGTGTCATGGGGCAAGGGGTACCCCGTTGGCAGTTCTTTATGGTACACATATACTTACAATGGCAAGAACTTACCCGTAACTAAAGTTGAGTAGCATGTGGAACGGCCCTCGTACTCAAGGGACATGAGATTGCCAACTTATACTTTGTCAAGCATATACTCCATATTTTGTTCACTTTAACCTTAATCACTTCAAGATGCTTATGATAGGGGCACTGAGAGCTGAAATATAACAAGTACCATAGTTTTTGGAAGCTCTTTATGAAACTTGAAATCCCTGCTTCCCTGTGAAGGGCCTTTCTTCCTAATTTTATATTGAGTCTCCACCTTCTATCCTTAGGCACCAATTAAGAGAGCATAGTTGTAATTCTTAGTTCTATGTGCATTGTCCCAAAACTTATTGATTGATTCATAATGTTGACATTTCTTGTTCTTGAACTATTTGTATCTAGTCACCCTTATGAACTTTGAAGGTGTCCTATGCATTTATGTTTTGCTACTCCATGAGGGACAAGTTGAATGCCACTATGCTATGTTTTCTATATGTGAAACAAAAAAACGTATCTTAATGCATTTTTATTCATGAATATTTGTTTGTATCCTTTCATGTTGCAGCATAGTTACTATGTCTTATTGTTAGAAATTCATCTTTCATGCTCATGTTTAGAGTACTTTTATCCCAACTTTCAATGCTTGCAAATGGTTTGTGTTGGAGATATGCCCTAGAGGCAATAATAAATACAGTTATTATTATATCTTTGTGTTTATGATAAATGTTTACATTCATGCTATAATAGTATTAACAAGGAAACATTAATACTTGTGTGATTTGTAAACTTAATTTGAAGTCCCTAGAAAAGCCTCTATATAATACTAGCTTGTTGGTTAATAGATGATTGTGGTTTCCCTATCATGAACATTGAGATGTTATTAACAACAAGATCATATCGTTAGGAGAATGATATGATGGACATACTCCTATACATAAGCGTAGCATAAAGATTAAGTCATTTTAATAGTTCAATTGCTATATGCTTTCTGATACATAGTAATCTAATTCCTTCGACCATGAGATCATGCATATCACCTTTACCGGATGGATGCTTTGATGACATCAAACACCACACCGTAACTGGGTGGCTATAAAGGTTGCATTGAGTGTTCGGAAAGTATTGGTTGAAACACATGGATCAAGAGTGGGATTTGTCCATCCATATGACGGATAGATATACTCTGGGCCCTCTCGGTGAAATGTCAGCCAATTAGCTTGCAAGCATGTGACTGGCTCACAAGGGATCACATATCACGGGAACGAGAAAAGAGTACTTATCGGTAACGAGGTTGAACTAGGTATGCAGAGATACCGACGATCATAACCTCAGATAAGTAAACTATCGTGAGACAAAGGGAAATTGATATCGTATGTAAATGGTTCATTCGATCGCAAAGTAATCGTAGAAATATGTGGGAGCCATATGAATTTCCAGATTCCTCTATTGGTTATTGTTCGGAGAAGTGTCTCGATCATGTCCGCATAATTCACGAACCGTAGGGAGACACACTTAAGGATTCGACGTTGTTTGAGTAGTTATGGAATGATGAGAAAGAGACCGAATGTTGTTCGGAGTCTCGGATGGGATCCGGGATATCACGAGGAGATCCGGAATGGTCCGGAGAATAAGATTCATATAAGGAAAGTCCCGTTTCGGAGTTGGAGAATGGTTCCGGTGTTTTCATCGGGAATGTTCTAGAATGTTCCGGAATGTCCGGCACTCCGGAGGGGAAGGGTACATGAATGTATTGTATCAAGTTGGTATGATTGCATCATGTACTAAGTGTCATCGTTGAACCAAATAAAGGATTAATTCAAATCCTAGTTTGAAAAGTCAAACAGCTAGTTTGAAAAGTCAAACGGCTAATTTTGGAAAGAGGAAAAGAGGAGGAAACCGAGTTGGGGAGGAGTCCCTCCTCCCCACCGCCGGTGCCACCCAAGCCGAGTTGGGGAGGGAGTCCTCTCCCTCCCCTTTGCTGGACGGCCCCTCCACCTATATAAGGAGGGGCAGGGCTCCCTCCTAGACACACACAAGATCCTCTCCTCCAAACCCTAGTACCAAGCCGCCGCCGCCTCCAAGCCGCCGCCGGCCCTAGGGCACTCGCCGCCGCCGCCTAGGTGAAACCCTAGCCGCCAGCACTAGCCCCTCCTTGGCATGTCTAAACCCTAGATCGTCGAGGGACTCTCTCATACTCCACCATACTCGCTCCGGCTTAAGGCGAAGCTCTGCGAGATCTCCCCTCTACTTCCGGTACCACGCCGTTGTGCTGCCGGAATCGCGAGGAGAGTGCTACAACCTCCAATGCCTGCTGGAACAAGGGAGAGGAAGGTCTTCGTTGAGTACCGAACGTGTGACCGACTGCGGGAGCGCTGCCGGAACGCAGCGCCGGAAGGATCGTCTACGCGATCTTGAGATCGGAAAGAGTACGACTACATCACCCATGAGAATCCGCTCTCGTTAAACACTTTGGAATCTTAGAGGGTGAGTTATTCTATCGACTCGTTGCTACAATCTAGTAGATAGATCTTGGCTTGTTTGTTTGTATGCGGTAGAAATTTTTTGCTTTCCATGCTACGAAACCCTACAGTGGTATCAGAGCCGTGTCTATATGTAGATCTGTTGCACGAGTAGAACACAATGATCATTGTGGGCGTTGATGATTTTATTGTCGATTGCTTCTTGTGTACTTTGCATCTTGCGGGATGTTGGGATGAAGCGGCTCGGGCTAACCTTACATGACATCGTTCATGAGACTTGCTCCACGCTTGACATGCAACTTGTATTGCATAAGTGGCTTTGCGGGTGCCTGTTTCTCCTAGCATAGTTAAGATCCAATTTACAACGGGTGATTAACAATACTAGTATCAATGTTGTGGTTCATGTTCGTAAGTTAGAACGACACTTATTGAAATCCCCAAACCACGTAAAACATGCAAAGAAAGTAGAGGCGTCTAACTTTGTTTTGCAGGGGTGTGCTGTGATGTGATATGGCCATGATTGTGATTATATTTGATGTATGCAATGTTCCTTATTGTAAGTTGGAAACCGGCAGGAGCCATATGGTTGTCTTTAATTTATGTTAAGACCCGCGTGTCTATTCAAAGTAGTTGTAATAGTTGAAGCCGGTGGACGACAACCATGGAGAAGCGTCATTGACCTTGATGCAATGCCGGTGATGATGGAGATCATGTTCGTGCTAGAAGATGGAGATCGGAAGCACAAAGAAGAAAGGCCATATCATATCACATATTTTGAATTGCATGTGATGTTAATCCTTTATGCATCTTGTATTGCTTAGTAGACGACGGTAGCATTATAAGATGATCCCTCATGCACATGAATTTCAAGTCATAAAGTGTACACCCTTAGTTAGCACCGTTGCTAAAGCTTGTTGTTTCGAAGCACCACGTGATGATCGGGTGTGTTAGATTCCGCAAGTGCATACAACGTGAGAAAGCCAGATTTGCTCATGCGGAAACTAAGGTTTGATCTTCATGAGCCTAGCATGTACAGACATGGTCTCGGAACACGGATCACCGAAAGGTAAAGCATGAATCATATAGTAGATATGATGAACATGTCGATTGTTCGCCATTGAAACTATATCAACTCTCGTGATGATCGGTGTTGATGTGGTGGATTTGGTTCGTGTGATCACTAAAACAATGTGAGGGATATTGTTTTGAGTGGGAGTTCACCTAAGATTAATTTTATTAATTTGAACTCAATTTGTCATAAACTTAGTCTAAACTATTGCAAATATGTTGTAGATCAATGGCAGCCCCTACCATCAATTTTAATGCGTTCCTAGAGAAAGAAAAGTTGAAAAACAATGGAAGCAACTTCGCGGATTGGTTCCGCAACTTGAGGATTGTCCTCACAGCTGGTAATTTGACCTATGTGCTGGATGCACCGCTGGGTGATCCACCTGCAGCTGATGCTTCTGATGTAGTAAAGAATGTTTACCTCACTCATAAGACTCAGTACTCCACAGTTCAGTGTGATATCTTGTATGGTTTAGAATCGGAGCTTCAGAAAAGGTTTGAGAATTCAGACCCATATGATATTGTCGAGGATCTCAAATTGATCTTTGAGACTCATGCGGCAATTGAAAGCTATGAGGCTTCTGAAAAGTTCTTTAACTGCAAGATGGAAGAGGGCAGCTCCGTCAGCGAGCATGTGCTTAAGATGTCTGGGCACGCAAACAAACTTCAAAGATTGGGTATTGTGATTCCTAATGCTTGGGGATTTACCATGTCCTCCAATCACTACCACCAAGTTACAAGAACTTTGTGATGAACTACAACATGCAAAACATGAACAAGACGTTGCCAGAACTCTTTGCCATGTTAAAGTCTGCAGAAGTGGAGATCAAGAAAGAGCACCAAGTGTTGTTGGTCAATAATACCACCAAATTCAAGAAAGGCAAGTCTAAGCAGAAGGGACACTTCAAGAAGGGTGGTAAGAAAGTTACCACGCCGACGAAGAAGACCAAGGCTGGACCTAAGCCTGATACTGAGTGCTTTTACTGCAAGGGAGAAGGTCACTGGAAGCGGAATTGCCCAAAGTACTTGGCGGATTTGAAGAACGGCAACATCAAGAAGAAAGGTATATCTGATATACATGTTATTGATGTGTATCTCACTAGTACTCGTAGTAGTGCCTGGGTATTTGATACTGGTTCGGTTGCTCATATTTGTAACACGAAATAGGTGCTGCAGAATAAACGGAAGCTAGCGAAGAACAAGGTGATGATGCGCGTTGGAAACGGATCAAAGGTTGATGTGATCGCGGTCGGCACGCTACCCCTTCATCTACCATCGGGATTAGTTTTATACTTAAATAATTGTTATTTGGTGCCTGCGTTAAGCATGAACATTATATCGGGATCTTGCTTATTGCGAGACGGTTACTTATTTAAGTCTGAGAATAATGGTTGTTCGATTTATATGAGTAATATGTTTTATGCACATGCACCTTTGATAGATGGTCTATTCTTATTGAATCTCGATAGTGGAAATACACATATTAATAACATTGAGGCTAAACGTTTGAAATCGAGCGATAACTTGACCTATATGTGGCACTGCCGTCTTGGTCACATTGGAGTGAAGCGTATGAAGAAACTCCATTCCGATGGACTTCTTGAATCACTTGATTTCGAATCACTTGATAGATGCGAAGCATGTCTGATGGGTAAAATGACTAAGACTCCATTTTCTGGTATGATGGAGCGAGCTACGGACTTATTGGAAATCATACATACCGATGTGTGTGGTCCAATGAGTGTAGCATCGCGCGGTGGTTATCGTTATGTTCTTACCTTCACGGATGACTTGAGTAGATATGGGTATATCTATTTCATGAAACATAAGTCCGAAACTTTCGAGAAGTTTAAGGAATTTCAAAGTGAGGTAGAGAATCAACATAACAAGAAGATTAAATTTCTACGTTCTGATCGTGGAGGTGAATATCTAAGTTACGAGTTTGGCGAGCATTTGAAGAAATGTGGAATACTTTCGCAGTTGACACCGCCGTGAACACCACAGCGTAATGGTGTGTCCGAACGTCGTAATCGAACTCTCTTAGATATGGTTCGTTCTATGATGTCACTTACAGATTTACCGCTATCATTTTGGGGTTATGCATTAGAAACAGCCGCATTCACTTAAAATGGGGCACCATATAAATCCGTTGAAACGACACCGTATGAATTATGGTTTGGGAAGAAACCTAGATTGTCGTTCCTTAAAGTTTGGGGGTGCGAAGCCTATGTAAAGAAGTTACAGCCGGACAAGCTTGAACCCAAAGCGGAAAAATGCGTCTTCATAGGATACCCGAAGGAAACTATTGGGTATACCTTCTATCATAGATCCGAAGGCAAAATCTTCGTTGCCAAGAATGGATCCTTTCTAGAGAAGGAATTTCTCTCGAAAGAAGTAACTGGAAGGAAAGTAGAACTTGACGAGGTTGTCGAACCTTCTCTCGTAATTGCGAGTAGCGCAGCACCGGAAGAAGTTCCTGTGGTGCCTGCACCAATAAGAGAGGAAGCTAATGATGATGATCATGAAACTTCGGTTAAAGTTGCTACAGAGCCTCGCAGGTCAACGAGAACTCGTACCACTCCAGATTGGTATGATCCCGTTATGAGTGTCATGTTGGTGGACAACACCGATGACCCTGAGACATATGAGGAAGCAATGATGATCCCAGATTCCAATAAATGGCAAGAAGCCATGAAATCCGAGATTGGATCCATGTACGAAAACCAAGTATGGACTTTGGTGGACTTACCGGATGGCCGGAAGGCTGTCGAGAACAAATGGATCTTCAAGAAGAAAACAGATGTTGATGGTAATGTTACTGTCTATAAAGCTCGACTTGTCGCAAAAGGGTTTCGACAAATTCAAGGAGTTGACTACGATGAGACTTTCTCACCAGTAGCGAAGCTAAAGTCTGTGAGGATTATGTTAGCAATCGCTGCATATTACGATTATGAGATATGGTAGATGGATGTCAAAACAGCATTTCTCAATGGAGACATTGATGAAGAGTTGTATATGATGCAACCCAAAGGTTTTGTTGATCCTAAAGATGCTAACAAGGTATGCAAACTTCAACGGTCCATCTATGGATTGAAGCAAGCATCCCGAAGTTGGAATCAACATTTTGATAAGGTGATCAAAAGTTTTGGTTTTATACAAACTTATGGAGAAGCTTGTATTTACAAGAAAGTGAGTGGGAGCTCTGTAGCATTCTTAATACTATATGTAGATGACATATTGTTGATTGGGAATGATGTAGACCTTCTTAATAGTGTCAAGGAATATTTGAATAATAGTTTTTCAATGAAGGATCTTGGCGAAGCAGCTTACATATTAGGCATAAAGATTTATAGAGATAGATCGAAACGCCAAATATCATTGTCACAAAGTACATATTTGGACAAAGTTCTAAAGAGGTTTGGAATGGAAGATAGCAAGAAAGGGTTCTTGCCCATGTTGCCCAATACGACCTTGAGTAAAATTCAAAGTCCGACATCAGCGGAAGATAGAGAAAGGATGAGTAAGACTCCCTATGCCTCAGCCATAGGATCTCTAATGTATGCTATGCTATGTACTAGACCCGACATTGCATATGCTGTTAGTTTAACTAGCAGATATCAAAGTGATCCAGGAGTGGATCATTGGACAACGGTCAAAAACATCCTTAAGTACTTGAGAAGAACTAAGGATATGGTTCTTTCTTATGGAGGTGATGAACATCTCGTTGTTAATGGTTACACCGATGCTAGTTGGAACACCGATCCGGATGATTCTAAATCACAATCTGGATACGTATTTATTTTGAATGGTGCAGCAGTTAGCTGGAGGAGTGCAAAGCAAAGCGTTGTGGCGAGATCTTCAACTGAATCGGAATACATGGCTGCTTCGGAGGCTTCACAAGAAGCGATATGGATGAAAGAGTTCATTACAGAGCTAGGTGTGGTTCCTAGTGCGCTGGACCCAATGTCTATCTACTGTGATAACATGGGCGCCATAGCCAATGCGCAAGAACCAAGGTCACACAAGAAGCTGAAGCATATCAAGCTACATTTTCACGCTATTCGAGAACATATCCAAGATGGGGATATAAAGATTTGCAAAGTACACACAGATCTAAATGTGGCGGATCCATTGACTAAACCTCTCCCGAGGGCAAAACATGACCAACACCAAACTGCCATGGGTGTTCGGTATATTACCATGTAATCTAGATTAGATGACTCTAGTGCAAGTGGGAGACTGTTGGAGATATGCCCTAGAGGCAATAATAAATACAGTTATTATTATATCTTTGGTTATGATAAATGTTTACATTCATGCTATAATAGTATTAACAAGGAAACATTAATACTTGTGTGATTTGTAAACTTAATTTGAAGTCCCTAGTAAAGCCTCTATATAATACTAGCTTGTTGGTTAATATATGATTGTGGTTTCCCTATCATGAACATTGAGATGTTATTAACAACAAGATCATATCGTTAGGAGAATGATATGATGGACATACTCCTATACATAAGCGTAGCATAAAGATCAAGTCATTTTAATAGTTCAATTGCTATATGCTTTCTGATACATAGTAATCTAATTCCTTCGACCATGAGATCATGCATATCACCTTTACCGGATGGATGCTTTGATGACATCAAACACCACACCGTAACTGGGTGGCTATAAAGGTGGCATTGAGTGTTCGGAAAGTATTGGTTGAAACACATGGATCAAGAGTGGGATTTGTCCATCCATATGACGGATAGATATACTCTGGGCCCTCTCGGTGAAATGTCATCCAATTAGCTTGCAAGCATGTGACTGGCTCACAAGGGATCACATATCACGGGAACGAGAAAAGAGTACTTATCGGTAACGAGGTTGAACTAGGTATGTAGAGATACCGACGATCATAACCTCGGATAAGTAAACTATCGTGAGACAAAGGGAAATTGATATCGTATGTAAATGGTTCATTCGATCGCAAAGTAATCGTAGAAATACGTGAGAGCCATATGAATTTCCAGATTCCTCTATTGGTTATTGTTCGGAGAAGTGTCTCGATCATGTCCGCATAATTCACGAACCGTAGGGAGACACACTTAAGGATTCGGCGTTGTTTGAGTAGTTATGGAATGATGAGAAAGAGACCGAATGTTGTTCGTAGTCTCGGATGGGATCCGGGATATCACGAGGAGATCCGGAATGGTCCAGAGAATAAGATTCATATAAGGAAAGTCCCGTTTCGGAGTTGGAGAATGGTTCCGGTGTTTTCATCGGGAATGTTCTAGAATGTTCCGGAATGTCCGGCACTCCGGAGGGGAAGGGTACATGAATGTATTGTATCAAGTTGGTATGATTGCATCATGTACTAAGTGTCATCGCTGAACCAAATAAAGGATTAATTCAAATCCTAGTTTGAAAAGTCAAACAGCTAGTTTGAAAAGTCAAACGGCTAATTTTGGAAAGAGGAAAAGAGGAAGAAACCGAGTTGGGGAGGAGTCCCTCCTCCCCACCGCTGGCGCCACCCAAGCCGAGTTGGGGAGGGACTCCCGTCCCTCCCCTTGGCCGGCCGGCCCCTCCACCTATATAAGGAGGGGCAGGGCTCCCTCCTAGACACACACAAGATCCTCTCCTCCAAACCCTAGTACTAAGCCGCCGCCGCCTCCAAGCCACCGCCGGCCCTAGGGCACTCGCCGCCGCCGCCTAGGTGAAACCCTAGCCGCCGGCACTAGCCCCTCCTCGGTGTGTCTAAACCCTAGATCGTTGAGGGACTCTCTCATACTCCACCATACTCGCTTCGGCTTAAGGCGAAGCTCTGCGAGATCTCCCCTCTACTTCCGGTACCACGCCGTTGTGCTGCCGGAATCGCGAGGAGAGTGCTACAACCTCCGCTGCCTGCTGGAACAAGGGAGAGGAAGGTCTTCGTCGAGTACCGAACGTGTGACCGACTGCGGGAGCGCTGCCGGAACGCAGCGCCGGAAGGATCGTCTACGCGATCTTGAGATCGGAAAGAGTACGACTACATCACCCACGAGAATCCGCTCTCGTTAAACACTTTGGAATCTTCGAGGGTGAGTTATTCTATCGACTCGTTGCTACAATCTAGTAGATAGATCTTGGCTTGTTTGTTTGTATGCGGTAGAATTTTTTTGTTTTCCATGCTACGAAACCCTACAGTTTGATCATGATTATGATGGTGCATGTCACCTAAAAAATTATTCTTTTTATCACTTACCTACTCAAGGATGAGCAGGAGTTAAGATTGGAGATGCTTGATACGTCATAAACGTATCTATAATGTTTTACGCTCCATGCTTGTTTTATATCATTTATCTTATGTTTTGTCTACACTTTGAGATATTTTTATACATTTTCTGGAACTAATATATTGACAAGATGTTGCAGTGCCAGTTGCCTATTTTCTGCTATTTTTGTTTTCAGAAAATCTAGAAAAATTAATATTCTCGGAATTGGATGGGACAAAAGCCAATCTTCCTATTTTTGCTAGAGGAATACGGAAATGCAAAGCAGATACGGAGTAGGGCACCAGGGTGGGCACACCCTAGAGTGGCGCGAGCCCACCCTAGTGGCGCTACCAGGGGTCTGGCTCCCTGGCCGCCTCCTCGCGTTGCCCTTTCGCCTATAAGAAGCCCCCGAGGAAAAAACCCTAGAGGAATCGACATACATCCACGAAAAGTTCCTCAGCGCTGCCGCCACCGAAGGGGAGATTCGGGGGACAGAAGTATCTGTTCTGGCACCCTGCCGGGACGGGGAATTGCCCCCGGAGCCATCTCCATCGATCTCTACCACCATCTCCATCACCGTTGCTGATTCCCATGATGAGGAGGGAGTAGTTCTTCCTCGAGGCTAAGGGCTCTACCGATAGCTATGTGTTCATCTCTCTCTATGCATGATCATATTTTGATCATGAGCTTTGTAATCAAGTAGTTCTATTCTGCTAGTCAAGTGCTTTAATAGATCTCTCCTCTCCCCATGTGTGTGGAAGTGACAGTGTGCACACCGTGTGGCACTTAGGCTAGAGATTACATAAATACTTGTCATGAGTATATTTTGAGTTGGTTGTTTCTATGAAATTGTGGTGTTTGAAGGAACCATCTAGCGCTCAAGGTGACAGTATGGGGTTATCTAGATGGGGATTGCAAACTTTAAGGAGTGCTTATGTAGCCCTACTATGGATTACAGTTATCCAACCTGAGAGTAGTTAAGAGTAGTATCATGAAGAGAAGATATTTATTATATAGTGTTAACTAGTGAAAGTATGATCCCAAGGCATTGTTTCCAAACATTGAAACACCATTTACAACTAGATCTGTTTCATGTTTGCTTGTTTCAATCTTTGTTTCAGATTGCCTTTAGTTTCTTCCTCCCGTCAAGCTCTTTTCTGCCACGTCAAAGACATGCCATTAAAGTCTTTTCTGGCACCGTTGTCTTATAATCATCATATCACTTGTATTTTACTATCTCTTCGCCGAACTAGTGCACCTACACACTTGACAAGTGTATTGGGTGTGTTGGGGACACAAGAGACTTCTTGTATCTTGATTGCAGGGTTGCTTGAGAGGGATACCTTTGACCACTTCCTCCCTGAGTTCGATAAACCTTGGGTGATCCACTTAAGGGAAATTTGTTGCTGTTCTACAAACCTCTACACTTGGAGTCCCAACAACTGTCTACAAGAATAGAAGCATGCGTATACATCACCATGCTACAGTGGAGCATGACCAGGAGGGAGGTGCTGCACTGTGCAAGCTTGGTTGACTATATTGGTGAAGGTTTTGGGGGGTTTAGAGTTGAGGTATTGTCTAGTTGATAATTTTCATCCCAACAAGGGTTGTGAAGGAAGTTGCATAATTTACACTAGTCAAAGTGGGGAGATAATACTGGTAGATGAGCATGGTCAGAATATCTCTTCATGATTTATTTGGGATGTTTCTAAAGAGTATAGGTCCACTTAAAGTCATTTATTCCAAAAGTGCAGAAGTAGTTTATAAAATCTAATGTTTTATTCTTTCATTGGGAAAGGTGATTTTTTGGTGTGAAATGGTTCTGAATACCATATCACACTTTGGGAATTTTTTTGGGATTTATTGAGAAGGAAAAGTATTTTTAAGTTATTATTTATGTTTCTGCCAAATAAGAAAAAGGGCAAAAAGAAATAATATAGAATCTCAAAAATATTTATTTTGAGATGGGAAGATTGGATATGATATATAGGCATCAAGTATGCCTTGATTTTGTAGGGTGGTTTGGAGAAAATTAAAGTTGTCTTTATAGAGAATGTATTGAGGATTTTATAAATAAAGGAATTTTAATAGTTTAATAATCCAAATAATTATGGTAATTATTTGGGGATGAATATATCCAAGGTAGATGGTGTACACTTAAAGTATCTAGCAAGATCACCTTGGGTATTGACAAACAAGATGGATTTTTGGAAGAAGACAAAGACTAGAGGATCTAGGGCATTAGTATTTTTATGCCCTCTAAAGATAGTTGGATTAGTGAGCTCGGGGATCACCTAGGTACAAGGGATATATGGATAGATAGACAAAGGTATATATATGAGAATGGTGCCAAGATTTAGGCTTGGTTGTATTTGTGGTGATATAGGGATGATGGCAATCTTTGTTGAGAATAAGACTGTCATAGTAGGATGGTCATGATGCCTTATAAACCATGTGGGTTTAAGATGCACAAGGTTCCAATGGAAATAAGTTAAGTAGGGATTGGTAGACCATGGTTAGTAGATAATAACCATGGAGGGAGTTGGTCAAGGGGGGTAACATATGGATGTGAGCTTCTGCCTAATTAGGCATGTTGACTAGATTTGCAGAAAAAGATTATCATGATGTCTACAAAACTATCATGGATGAGTGGGTATAAGAATGGTTTAGCCAAGGGAAAGAGTTGGCTTTGGTAGTACTAATGATGTACTACAAGATGGTTCAAGTCCATTTTTAAGAGTACACAAATATTTGAGTGGGTGGAGTTCCCAAGATTTAATCTAGTTAAAGATTACAGACTTGGCCATTTTTGCAGATTCAGGGTTTTGGACTAGATTACAAGGGTAGATAATTTTGGGGTGATGATAGGATCCAAAGTCATGATCAAGTGGATGATTTAGATTGGTAGATTTAGTAGAAAGGATCCATAATTACACTTGGTCTTCAAGGGGTTGGAAACTAGCACAGGGGATTAGCTTAGTATGGATCTTCTTAAGTAAATTAGAGGTCCACGTGAGTGGCTCAAGATAGATCTAGCTTAGGATGTTTGGTTCCATATGTGGAGATCTCAAACATTGATCTGATCCTAAAATATTAGCTACTAAATTAGCTCACTCTAGTTCCTAATCACACAAGGCAATCAGCAGATCAAGGCAATTCATCAGACATCAGATCAAGGCAATTCATCTAGTCAAACTTATCAACTATTACTAAGGTTACCATCAATCCTAGATTGTGGTAGGGAGTATGTCACCTACTCCACAATCAGTTGTATAAGAACAAGCACCAAGCAACAAGCATTGCAATACTTAACCAAAAAAAGTTTTTGTACCTCCTGATTTTTGCCTTTTTGACAAAAGATCAGGAGTGCTAAAATTGGAATGTTACAGGGGTGTTCAACTTTACCCACACATATCAACCTTCTCTTAATGCCACAACGAGTAGCCCTCTTCCTTGGACGCCGATAGATGGTTGACCAAGACCTTTAACTTGCTTTCTATGAGACCATGAGTCACGCCCTAAGGAGGGTTCCGTAATGTGTGAAATCCCGAAGCCAGTCCCTATAGATGTGAGGCGAGGTTGTTTTACCAGGGGATCTAAAAATACCAAAGGGCTTTCATAAAATATATGGAAATACATAGGGGCCCTTGTAGTTAATTTGGGCTCCTTTATTTTGGTAGTTCTCAAAATATAAAAACCATTTGAATAGGTTTTCAAAGAGGGAGGAAAATATAAGGTTAGGGGTTTTCATATCTTATTTTTTGCATTATTTATTTTTCTTTAGAAAAATACATGATGCTCATGAATGCACAGACAAATCCTAATTAGCTAACTGAAACTTGGGGTGTTACAACTTTGTTTCCTAGAACAGGTCAGGCCTCTCTGTCTCACACGAAGTTGGGGTGTCCCGGTACCCTAGCACGGTATCTCTGGTTTCGAGGACAGGGGCCTAGCCTATTCATAGGTCCATCTAGATCTTAGAAGAGGAACCGATGTAGGCAGAAGACCTGGATTTGGAGGAAGGCATACTGCAAGAAATATTGCTCCTTCGCCACGCGGGACGACTTCGTCTTCACAAGGAAGCGATCAACCCTTACAGAGCCGCATGACCGCAGATACTGCAAGGGCGACTCCAGGGCTTAACCGAATAATTCATACCTACATGAGGTGGATATCACTCTCGTAGCATGCAGCGTATAAAGGATAGTTGGTGTGGGTTTCACATGACCAACACCCACAGACAAAAATAGTGCAGGGGATGAGGACATGGACCTATATCTTTCTTCTCCCTGCAACCTGCCCTCTACGAACTCAACCATCTCTGTACCAAAGCAATGATACGCAGCTTCAATGCAGATGTAGTTTGTGGACCGAGCTTCAGTGAATTTATGCTTCCAAGTCTTACCGTGAATTGGTGCGAACATCCACCGTCCATCTTAGATCCAACATACCAGATTGTCTCATATTTCAAACTAAAAACCTAAAACTATTCAGGAAATTCTGAAAAGATTCAGTAAAGTGTAAATGCCATGTTTTGAAATAAGTGAATGTTTCATCCCATTCGGATAACTAGTTTTTGATTGAATATATTACGTTTTCGTGCACTAGTTTAAACTAAGTATCTATTTAACCACAACTTCATGATCCAAATGAAATGAAACTGCACTAGAGTACAAATATAAACATGCATGATTTAATAGAATTTTTTCAAATTTTCTGAGTAATTTTAATTATTTAGTTTAAAGGGATTCCTATTTTCGGGCCCTGGGATCGTTATTTGTACTCACTTTTCCGCAACTGCTTAACTTTTCTCACTTTTTCCCAACTCCTTCTCTAAAACTCTCACACCGTCTGAAACTCGTTGTCTGTCCCATAGTGGACACCTCTATCCACTAATCCATATCAGCGTGTTACCCATATCCTATCCACATGAGCACCTTACCCAGAACATACCCAGGTTGGTGTTGCAAGATGGGACCCCAAGCCAGCACCGTGCCCGTGCATGTTCCTGTGTCGTTGCGTCCCCTTTCTTCTTCTTCTCTGGTGACGGTGGCCCTTCTCTGGCCATCGAGTTATGTCTAGCTTCACTTCGGCCTCTCGTTCGTCCTGTCCGCAGTATGGTTCCGTCCTGTTGACCTATATGAAGGATGACAATGGCAACCGCATGCAGGGAAGGTTAGATCTCGCACCAAATTTTTCTGATTAGAGTGGGCGCTTGCTCTGGACAATCAATCGGCGCAACTTGGAAGATCAATTGGGCGCGTGCTTGCTGTGGAGATTGTGGCCGATAGAGGAGTCGTTCCGATGATTTAATTTCGTTATCGAGTTAGTGTCTCAGTTGCAATCAAGTGAATCTATGAGGTGAAAGACAAACTTTAAGATTTAGGGAGATGGAAGTATAAGAAATAAGAAAATGATAAAACCCTTGAACACTTTCAAATTAAAAAATTTGTACAACTCTTAATGTAAAACAGATTTTATAATTGACATAACTCTTCAACACTTTCAAATTTGTGCATGATAATGTTGTCCTAAGAAAATCTTGAGACTTTACCATTTTTAGAGCGTAAAAGGTAATGCATAAACTAAAGGGATACCTAAACTAAAATATTGATGCCTCGTGCATATACGAAAATTATACACCTTTGAACACTATGAAATCACACATAGGACATGATAATGTTGTGATAATTAAGAAAATCTTGAGAGTTTATCATTTTCATAGAGTAAAATGTAATGCATAAACTTGGCTAAATTATACACCTTTGAACACTGTGAAATCGCACTTAGGACATGATAATCATGTGCTAAGAAAATCTTGAGAGATTATCATTTTCATAGAGTGAATGTAATGCATAAACTTGCATATACAAAAACTATACACCTCTGAACACTTTGAAATTGCACTTAGGACATGATAATGCTGAGAGATTATCATTTTCATAGAGTCATGCGAAAGTTATACACCTTTGACCTCTTTGAAATCGCACTTAATACGTCATAATGATGTGCTAAGAAAATCTTGAGAGATTATCATTTTCATAGAGTGTAATCTAATGCATAAACTTGGATATACGGAAATTATACACCGTTGAACACTTTGAAATCACACTTAGGACATGATAATGTTGAGAGATTATCATTTTCATAGAGTGAAATTTAATGCATAAACTTGCATATACGAAAATTATACACCTTTGAACACTTTGAAATCGCACTTAGGACATGATAATATTGAGAGATTTTCATTTTCATAGATTGAAATGTAATGCATAAACTTTCATATATGAAAATTATACACCTTTGATCTCTTTGAAATCGCACTTAGTATGTGATCATGTTATGCTTACAAAATCTTGAGAGATAATCATTTTCATAGAGTGGAATTTAATGCATAAACTTGCATATACGAAAATTATACACCTTTGAACACTTTCCCTTCAAATTATATTCAAATTAATTTGTTTATGAAGTTAAAGTACCGATGGCAAACTTGTTATTTTGCATGGATAGGGGGTGACCCCCGACAGATATAGGGGTTACCCTATCCGCTAGATCACAGAGGACAAACGGTTGGTGGGCCCTATCCATATGACAACTGTCTCGAAAAATCAGAGTGTAGCAACCAAGATGAGTATAGGTGTGAGAGATTATTACTAAGAGAGAGGGGAAAACTGAGTAGTACTAAAAAACCAAGGGAAAAACTTACAAAGGGATTCAAATATAAAATAAAAGTAGAATTAAAAGATGAAAAATGCGCCTTTTATAAAATAAAATACATCTTGGCATACATCAAACTATTTGCAATTCAAATATACATGAGTGTGACAATTATTGCCTCATTTAGACAAACTATGTTTAGGGAGGGTCATTTTGGGAAGAGGCTTGAGTAGAAAGCCATGAACCTTCATAGATAGTAGGTTATTTGAGAAGTGTTGGTTTAGGTTAAAACTTGATTTCTTTATATTTATTATGGTGGCAGGTCACATAAGAAGACTCCCTAGATAGGTTCCACTATGTTTTGATCTTTTTGAATTTACTGTGCATAAAATGACTCAATTATCTAGCTAAAACTCATTTGTTGACTCTTTGTTGACCATCCACCGGAGGGTAAAACTGAGCATATTGCACGTAGTAGTGTTAGTAATAGAGGGAGAAACTGAGTACAACCAAATTTCCAGTGCTACTCTCAAGGGTAGACACAAAGAAAAAACTGAGTATAACTGAGTACACCTAAATCGTCAGGCTTGGTCACGAGGGAAAAAACGTGATGCACGGTACGCGTGTCGCGGTGCACAGGGCAGTAGCGGACGCGTGTGTCCATGCACAGTGCAGTAGAGTACGCGGTTACACAATGCACAGTGATGCAACAAAATTCCCTTCCCATTACCTTTATAGAGGCCTTCTCACTCTCACTCATCACTCACTTGCTCACTCACGCAACTGTATCCACTGTCCTATCACCTTCTACAAACCCCTAAGAAAACCCCAACCTCGTCGGCGATGGAGAAGAACTACGCGGTGGCCATCATCGCCTCCAAGGACGCCGACAAGGAGGCCCTCGTCCCCATACAGGTCCTCGTCGAGGCATCAAAGTTAGCCGTCGTCCCCATCTAGGCCACCATGCCCGCTTCCACCGTAGCAGCTGGCGAGGAGGCCCCCGCCAGTCTCGGCAGATCCCGCTTGACTGGGACCCCTACAAGAAGGAGGTGTACATATGGACGGAGAGCCCCTACGACAACAGCATCGTCGACCCATGGTCTGAGGTAACTAGGGTTTTCTCTCCTTCCCTTGTTCTTCTCCCATTCCCATTGTTGGATGCCAGATCGTGTGTTATTAGGGTTCGACTGTTTGTATTTTCAATCGTTGGATGCTAGGTATTTTTACAGAAGCTAATTCTCTTGTGTTAGATCTCGTGTTTGGATGAATCCCCATGTTCATATTTCAATCCTATTTTATTTGTCCTTCGAGTTGTAGTTAAGGGATTCCCTAGTTAGTACTAGCGCCGATCTATAGTTGGGATTAGTATTTGATTTTGTTTGAGATTTGGAGATTGGGGAAATTTAACCCACTCGGTTAATTTATGCAAATAATCAGGGGATCTCAATTGGTTAATTTATGCAGATAATCAATCCCAATAATCAAGGTATATCAATCATGTCCTTATTGCACGCTACTATGTTTTTCTAACAGGTGGATAGAAGTGACGCCTGCATCAACGACAAGTCCAAAGCACACCAAGACTCGTCAGGTGCTGAGGAGGATGAAGTCTGGCCAGTATGACGACTACTTCGCCGGTGATGTCTATAGGTGCCCCTTCTGCAACAGGAGACTCCTTGTCACCAACTTCAACTACCTCGTGAAGCATGCCGAGGACTTGGGCTCCTGCAACCCCAAAGTCGGCTAGAACGTGAACGTCCACGCCTTCATAGCCAAGCACAAGGCGCTCGGTTTTCACCTCCGCAACCTCCAGAAGATGGCCATCGAACAGGGTCGCATGCCCCCGATCAAGCCCAAGGTGCCCAAGTCAAGGTACCAGGCAGCAAGAAGTGGAGGAAGCGCCAAAAGGAGGAGGCAGAGGCCAGGAGGGCAGAGGCTAGGAGGTGCCACTGTTCTTGTGTCCTGCTCCTACTGTAAGAAACTTCTTTTGTATTGTCTGTGTTGAACTTGTCTGCTGCTACTGCTGATCAGCCAAATTGTTGAACCTCGTTAAGTATCATACTATATGTCATATATTAGTTGCTTTATCTACATCTTCTTTGTTTACTGAATGTATTCATGCTGCTGGTTAGATTTGCTGCTCTAGATTTTCTACATGATTGGGAAAAACAAGGGCAAAAAGGAATGATGAATGAAGAGAGAAGCTGCTCTAGATTCGCTACCTTTTCGGGAAAAAACACAACTGTTAACAAGAGAGAGGTAAAATGTGCTCTTAAAAAGGCCAATCATAACAAAAATAAAAATAAAACTTCGAATTTAGGCGAGAGGTGCGCATGTAACTACCAAACGCGCCCTACATGGTCCCATACTATGTTCCTCACGTCAGCATATCGCGGTCCTAACCAACCATCCCCATGCAATCCCACATGGTACGCCCCATGCGTCAATATAATGCTTTCCCGGCCAATCGGCCTCACATGGTCCAGCACCACGTGGTCTCACACGTCAGCCAACGGTCAAGCTGACGGCAGCTCCCGCTCGAGCTCTTTGATGAGTTTCAGAGAAGGAGATGGACAAAAGTGAGGAAAAGTTAAGCGGCTGAAAAAAGTGAATACAAGTAAGGAACCAATGGCACGAAAATAGAAATCCATAGTTTAAAATATGATTCAATCTTATAGGTTGGATCAGAGATGAATGGTGGATATTTGCACCAAGTCACGATGAGACTTGGAAGCATAAATTCATTGATGCTCAGTACTTAGTTCGGGCTGCCACGCTTGGGGCCAATGGTACTGTGGGATCTCACGTTTACCTGTCGGTTGGTCAGAATGCAAGGACCGACCTAGCGCTTCTTGTCTCCCATTATCTCGCAAATGTATGAATATGAGGAAGTGTGGCAGATCCAACAAAAATTGCTACAATGATGTCGTCCAAATTGCTGACCTATTTATATGTCTCTGCCGATCATATCAAATTAGAGACCAATGATGCGGACGAAGATACCACAAAAATCATAGAATTAACATATTTAAAGAAACAAGGCAAAAAATAACCTTCTTTTCAAATGATTTTGCAGTCTAACTTATTTTTATGGTGTCATACCGGAGGGAGTCATCGTCATCGTCGCAATGCCGTCGGCCGCGACGCCATGCTACTAAGGTGCTCCTGTCAACGGCGCCATCTAAGCGTCCGACATGGCGGTCGTCGCGGCAGCCGAGCCCACTCGCATAAGTATGGCGCCATTCTCCACGGCACCATAGTACTACACATAGAGCCTCCCTCTCTGGATGGCGTCATGCACCTTGACCATATAACTGGCCCAGCCCGCACGGTGGCTGCCCAAACCCGACCCCAAATAGTTCTCTTCTTCCCATCTTGACCCAGAACAAACTCTCTCTCCCTCTCTCTCCCCCAACTCATCCTCCATTCAAATCCTTCCAAATCGGTGGTCTTTCTTCTTCGATTTCTGCCCCCCTTGTCACCAAGATGTAATCTCCACCGCCCCCTTGTTTTGGTCCAATTAGATCTGTGCAATTTGGTGGAACTTTGGAAAAAATGTTGGTACCCTAGATCTATCATTTGAAGTGAAAACTATGGTTTATTGTTGCATTGTTAACTAATGCTTGTTCGTTCCATGGTTTGTAGTCATTATATGTAGAAATTGTAGGCTAGGGTTAGGGTTTTGGTACATTTACTTGAGTTATGTTTTGTATGCAAGGGTTTTCCTTATTAGTGGGTTGCTATGGTGAGAAACTTTATTAGTGGGTTGCTACGGTTGGTGGTAACCTACTTGTTTTTTATACATTTTGGTTGTGGTCAATGTTTTTAGATGGCAAGGATCGTTAATGTTCATCATGTGGACAAGGGGGCTTTCTTGAAAGGCAATGCCGAGTGTGACCCGGAGAAGGTAGTCATGGTGTTTGGCACTAGTTCTACCTATGCCGAGGTTGTGGAAATAGCGAGGAATGATTTGAAATGGATGGACCCTAGTGATGTGTATGATTTGGTTGGAAGGTATAATGCCGAGTTTGGCCATCACAATAGATTGAAGATAATGCCTATCAACTATGAGTTGAATTGGAGTGCATATAAGGAGATGGTGGCGAAATACGAAGATAAGTCACTCGAGATATTTTCCACAAGAAAGTTTGGGGCTCGTTTGCACCTTGACTTGAACTATCATGCTTCCATGAGCCCGGCTCAAGGTGAGCCACATGTGTATGACACAATAATGATCCAACCTCCTTTGAGCCTAGTCCGCATCAAGACAACCTATGATGGCACAACAATGAGGCAACCATCCATGAGCCCTGTCCGCAATGACAACTACGAAGCACCCCAAATGGTGGATGTTTACTTTGAGGGTGATGAAGTAGAGCATGGGCTTCATGACAATGAAGTAAGAGATGTGGAGGCAAATTGCAATGAGGAGGACATGGACCATGATCTCCCTTATTTGCGCTGTCATGCATCGGACTACGAGGATGAAGGACTAGATGAAGATGTTGATGAGGATGGTTTAACGGTTAAATTATTAGAAGCTCATAAAAAGGTAGTAGGAAGGGATCATCGACCTTCATTGTTCTATGATGTTAGCCTTGTGGATGAGTCCCAAGTTGACGATGGAATTAGTAGAGTGTTCAATCCACGAGCATCTTCTAAAAAGGATTTGAAGCCCAAAAAGTATGGGATAAATCCCGGGGTGAAGTTTGAAAGCTTGTTGGAATTTCAGACATTGTCGGCTAGTTATGTCCGTGGATGGCACATTTTTGACCGGAAAGTTCAAGGGCACACTATTGACTGCCATATGTCACAACGAAAACAATCGGGTTTGGCCTTTGGCTTCTTCCTTGGTTTTGGTGAAGAACAACGATAACTAGGAGTGGTTTTTTCATATATTGAGGACCAAGGTTATTGAACCTGATAGAGAGGTTTGCATCATCTTAGACCGCCACGAAGGAATACTCAATGTTGTCGAGAAGGACATTGCCGGGTGTGCTCGTATCCACAATTGATGGTGCATGAGGAATTTTGTTCCAACTTCTATAGAGCATGTGGAAACAAGGAGCATGCCGACGATCTACAAGATTGCTGTCTTGCCTTCACCGCTTGGCATTTTCAAAAATTATACGATAGACTGTATGGTCTCACAATTGATGGTGGCAAAGAGTTTCTCAGAAGGAACCTTCATGATAAGACCAAGTGGGCAAGAGCTTATGACTATCGAGGCAAGAGATATGGTGATTCCACAAGCAACATGGCAGAATGCTTCAACAAAGCACTGAAAGGTGTATGTCAATTTCCCATGACTGCCATAGCGGAGTACACCTTTTGAAAGTTGAATGAATACTTTCAAAAGTATAGTGAAGAAATGGATAAGAAAATTTCTTGGGATAACAAGAAAAAAAGAAGTATGATTACCCGCCATTGGTCGATAATTGGTTAGAATACCAATCAAAGAAAGTGGACACACAAACGGTTGAATATTTCAATAACCAAGAACTGATTTCCCAAGTGAATGGGCATGGAGGTAGGAAAAGAGGAGGTGTGCAACATGGCAGACTTTCATATAAGTTCTAGCTACGCAATTGTCATTGCTCTTGCGAGGGACTGGCATTGTATCATCTCCCATTATCACACATGATGAAGGCAAAATCCGAACGAATGGTGGGTCTTAATCACCCGGATACGGTTAGGTTGGACGAGCACTCCATCCAAGCGGTGAAGAACACATGGGTGGGTAGATTTCAACCTTACTTTGACCAAACTCAATGGCCAGAATATGATGGTGTGCAACTTTTGACCGATCCGGCTACGAAGGTGGTTAGTTGGGAAAGAAGACAAACCAAGCGTTTCTGAGGTGACATGGATGATTGGGCAGATGGATACCGACGGGAATAGGGCAACCAGTATTTCACGGAGCCTCGTGACAAAACCCGCTGTGGAGAATGCAATAGTGAGGGACATAATAAAACATATTGTAGCCAAAAAAATCAAAGGGAGCCGACACCCCTATTGGGGACACAAGCCAACAAGGTGGTGATGGTGGTAGAAGCACTAGCCAAGGAGGTGGTGATGGTGGTAGAAGCACTAGCCAATGGTGATGGTGGTAGAAGCACTAGCCAAGGAGGTGGTGATGGTGGTAGAAGCACTATCCAAGGAGGTGGTGATGGTGGTAGAAGCACTAGCCAAGGAGGTGGTGATGGTGGTAGAAGAACTAGCCACGATGGTAGAGGTAGTGGCGCTGGTAGAGGTCATGGCGGTGGTAGAGCACATGGCGGTAGTATATTTACGTGCCTTCGAAGAGAATTCCCGTATGTTTACTTGCATGTTTATTTATCTTTACTAACTTTTATCTTGCATTTAAGTTTATTTTCTCTTTAGTAACTTTTATCTTATTGTAGGTATGTTGACCCAACCCACCAATGAGAACAGTGATGGGAATGGTATGAGCTACTCGAAAGTGTTGGAGGAGGCTTTGAGGAGGGTGAAGGAGAGGGATGATGAAGTAGATCAGTTGATCAAGGAAAGGGAAGAGGAAAGGAGGGTGGCTGAAGAATAATGGCGGTTTGAAGAAGATTTCAATAGGAGATGGCGTGAGGCAGGGATAAAGAAAGAACACGAGAGAGAGTAAAAAAATTGCAAAATGTGAATAGGACATGTACTTGAAGAACTTGAGGAATCGTCGACAATTTGAGAGGGTGTCTGAAGAGGCGAGTCTCATAATGGAGGAAGAAGAGAGTAAGAGGAAAGAGGAGAGGAGACGCTAATTCGAGGCACAATTGAACACCATTGTCTAGCTTACACGCGACTTTTGGGAAAATGAAGAGGAATAGGAAGAGGAAGAGAGGAAGAGGAAGGTGAAAGGGAAGGGGAAGGAGCCTCCGGCGACACAATGGAGTTGTCACCATGTTGTGATCTATGTTATGGACTCCACTATGTGGAATTTATTTTGAGCCTTCTGTGACCTTTGCAATGTCGTGAACTATGGTTGTACTATTTATGTTATGAACTATGTCTTAATTGTGCAACTATGTATTGTGAACTTGGTTGTACTATTTATGTTATGAACCATGCTTGTTTCTCCAGCGTGCAACCATGCAATTATGTGCTATGAACTTTCTTGTAGTCACAGACTGTAACGTCCCAGAATTTAGGAACCAACGAAGGGTAGAACTAGGATTTTGTGTATAAGCATGCATTCATCTGTAAAATGCAGGTAAATTTTTCGCCAAACAAAAACGTAAAGTGATCAGAGTTTCTTTCAACCTCTGTGTGTAGGAATAGCTATCGAGAGTGATCGTTATAAATTTTGACATGATCTTTATGAATCAATGTATCTCGGGGGAAGAATTTGAATTCAAACTTGAAATTTGAATTTATATTTAAAAGTTAAGATTTGGTATTTTGAAATGATTTTCAAAATGATTTAGTAATATCATTTGTTATAATAAAGAAATAATAAATAATAATAGAATTCCATATAAAGTAGTTCGAATAATAAATGACTCTTTATTTCTTATTCTTATTCCATACACATTTTTACAATGATGAACTCATTCAACTAATGAAGGGGTTCAGTACAGTAAAGAATTACAATATAGGGAATTCAAATAATAAACTATTACGAGACTGTTACAAAAAGAATAAAATAAAAAGTACAATATGAATGTATCTATCTATCTATCTATCTATCTATCTATCTATCTATCTATCTATCTATCTGATCCTATACTAAATCTTGCATATCTAGATCTTGTACCTGCAAAAATACAAAACAAACAAAATGAAAATAAAAGATTAGTTGTTAGGTTTACTCTCAGTGGAGAGCAGTGAAGTGCACTGCTCAAGTTTACATCATTGAGTAATTGTTAAAGGGGAAAGTTTCACCAATATGAAAGAATTTGTTCTTCCATAATAAATAAGCCACAAGTCAATATATTAGCAGCAAGAAAAAGGGGCAAGTTTCACCAGGTGAGTAAAATGTAAAAGATCAAAAGGTGAAACACATCATCGATCTGATCGACACCATGCACCCAACAGCCAGGTAGCACAGTCACCTACTACATGGTGTGTACTATCAACACAACAGCAGCCACACAAGAAAAAGGAGAAGAGCTCAGCCGTAGCAAAGCTTCTAGCAGCTCATTCTCACTTTCAAACATCAAACCAGGAACACACCAAGCTTACCAAAGCCAAGAAAATCATCAGCAAAACCATACACCAGACCATCCAAGTACTCACCATATGGTGACATAAGGAGGGGGTGGATCAGGTGGATAGCAAGGTCAAGGCCAAACTTACAGGAACCAGAAGGTGAAGGACAAGATCAAGCCAGCAGCACAATCAGCAAGATCTAGCCAACCAAATCAATCAGCCACAACACCAGCAATCTAATAGTTGTGGTGAGTAAGATAAAACCCTCACATGATCTAATCATCTTCTCTAGATTAAGATACATGTGTTGTTTTATATCTAGATCTCTTAGAAATCACCCAAGTGGGGTGTCAACACCCGGATTTTTAATTCCAGATGCTTGTTATGCCATACATCGCAATCCCAGGATTACCATTTTTGCGAGACATAACAGATTGGATACCATAGTACATCATCCATTACAAACCATACATAAGGTCTTACAACAAATAAGTGATCACATGATCTAGTCTTAATAAAAACATAGCAGCGGAATAATGTAATAATAACGGTAGTGTGGGCGAAGCTCCATCTTCATGGTCACAGGCAATGCTGACGATGGGAGATGATCCTAGTTATCGTAAACTTTCTGTGGTCCATCCTCCTGATAGTCATCTTCATAATCTGGCCATGGGAATATCCAGGGACAAAGCCATGAGTACTCTTTAAGTACTCGCAAACTAATACTAACAAGTGAAGGGGATTTGAATAGGAAGTACTAGGCTCTAGGTTGTTTTGCAAAAAGCCAGATTTACCTCTACTGAGTTCAGAAGCAAAGAAAGCTAGTTGAAAGTTTTATAACACCTAAATGGGAACTTAGCTTTCACTTTCACAACCCTGTTGGGGTCAAGTCAAAGTCATGATTCATTTCACAAGTCATTTTGAAAACATCTGCTGACGGAACAGTATGGCCACTCCAATTGTCCATAACCGCGGACGCGGCTATTCGAATAGTTTGACACTCTGCAGAGGTGGTACACTTTTACCACAATATTCGATACATCCGTCAGGAACAATCCTGAATTCACCATACTCAGTATGCGGATAATCAATCCTAACCTTTCAATTACATGCCCTGGTATAGGCACCTCTCCTATGAGTTTGGCCTCCCAACCATGACCAACTACATCTTGGGAACTGCATAGGTGGACAATCGTCACAAGGTATCCTCAGCTCAAACCTTGGCCGCAAGGGAGCCCATACTAATGTATATAAATTTGTCGTCAAGCCCTAACCAAATTTCGGGCATTGTGGTTGTACGGTAAAATTGGAATGGTATCGCATCCAGACAACCATCAGTTTTATAAAGGGCTAAGGCTCATGCCTCAACATTTTCATCATAAAAATCATCTGGTGTTCAAGAACACATGTCAAAACATTTCAGTAGAATGACTCATCATTCTAAGGTTTTCATAATCATTTTCACCAAGTATTCCCATCTAAAGTGATCAATTTTTTATGCTTAGCACTAGCAACTACAAGTGGGGGTAAACACTAATGAGGGTTGGTAAACAAGTGTGAATGATCTAAGTTCAATCTCATGCCTCGGGATTACATCAAGATTATCTAACTTAGACCAAGTTTTATGCTCTTTATGCTACCTTTAAATATCTTTCTAAAATCTACAAGTCACTAGGTAAACTCCAATAGAAAATCTTTGATAAAGAAATAAAATAACTATGCTTGCAAATAAAACTAGGATTGGGTATCAAGTGATATAATCAAGGCATGCCTAATGCATTACATAGATTATATAGTTTTCATAGTTGCAAGGGTTAGCTTGCATAGGTAACATGCAGGTGGTAGCTTGCTAAGATATTAGTATAAGCTTGCCTTGTGCAGAGTAGTGGTTGAAGTTCTCCTCATCTTCTTCCTCGTAGTATTATCCTTCCTCCTTGTATCCTTGTTCGGTACTAGCGTCTATAAATAAATACGAGGTACACAATCACCAAACAATTCTTAACTACTCTATTTAGCACACAAAGGTTCACACTAGATTATCTAGCATCATCACTATTATCACAAAGATTAAATCACTTGTCTTATTTATTTTATTTTAGAAAAGTAATTTCTACTCATTGAAAAACTACTTAAGATTTAATATTCTCTAACTAAAACATTTGATCATGTTGACACATGTCATCACCACATATTTCAGTACTTGGGAATGTGATTTAAAGTGGTGTCACAATTTAATAAGGTTTAACCTTTTTATTTTAATTAAATAAAGTGACTAGAAATGCCTATGGGGCATTCTTTTATTGCTTGACCATTATTTCTGCAAGTAAACCTAGATATTTTTATATATTCAAAAAGGTCTTATTAAATGTGATTTTTGAGAGTTGGAATCAACTCAAAATATTTTGTGGTTGAATTTTGAAAAAGGTTTGAATGCAGAAAAGCTTCTGCCTTGTTATTTTTACTATAGGTGATCTACAAATCTAAATGACTTGAATCCAACGGGCTTGGATTAAGAATTCCAGTACCTTTCTAACAATATTTGTTTCATACAATTTCGTTCAGTGAATATCTCTGGATTGGTTTTTGAATCTAGGTATAGAACTAAGTTTGAAACTAAATGGAAAAACCTAAATTCAAACTACTGGGTCACGCGGGAAGTGAACTGGGCCGGCCGACAACGTACAGTGCGCGCGTGGGTGGGTTTAAGTGAATGTCCCCACTAGTCAGCGAGACAAGTGGTGCGAAGGGGTACGGGGCAATCTAGACCACACGATCAACATCTAATCGAACGACTGTGACTTATCATCTCTGTCGGGCAACGCCGGCGAGACAGAACCCTAGCACGGGCAGTGGGGATCATGTGAGGCTCACTCGGGCTTAGGCGAGGGTCGGTGACGGGGGAGAATGTCGAAGTTAACGACGGCAAACCTCCTGGTAGTGGTGGCTTCTCCTGGGGTGGCTCCAATCGCTGGCTCCTCTTCTCCTCCTCCACGGCAGACTCTAGTGAAATTCCGGTGACCTGCTGCTCGCCTTGCTCCGGGGATGAATGGGGGTGGTTCTGAGAGAGAGGGGATTGTGTTGGTGTGAAGAAATCGAACGAGCGTGGCCTCTATTTATAGTGCAGCGAGCGGACCAAAGGGCGCGGGTGGAGCTCGTCGTGGTCGTCGTCACAGTGGTCTAACATCATGGGCGATGGTAGGGGACAGTGATGTGTTCCCCGGCGAAGCTCAACGGCATGGTTGCAAGGCATGGGGCGGTGCGAGATGGTCGGAACGTTATGGTGGTCTGGGCGGGTCCGACGGAAGTTTTAATGGTGCACGGGTTCTCCTGGTCACGCGGCGATGAAAGGGCATGTCCTGGCGGTTCCTGGAGCGGTGGTGATCACGCATGCAAGCGGAGAGGGCGGCGCACGGTCTGTGCTCACGTGTCGAGTGCGGCGCTCTAGCACGCTCTCGCCATGCTTGCAGAGATGTTGGGCATGCTCGGGCTGAGTGGTCCAGGGGTTGGCTGCACTTGGGCATTGGACAGGGGGTGGCGGTGGTTGGTGGTCAGTGCCCCAAACAAGGTTGGCGAGGCTAGAGCTGCTCCTAGCTTGCTGTAGACAATGGGGTGGCAAGTTGAGGCTCGGCATGCTCACCATTGATGGCAATGGCAAGCTCACAGTGAGCTAAAGCTTGTTAACTGAGCTAGATGATCTACTAAGAGTGTGATGTGAGCTAGATAGGGAACAAGTTAGGCCCAAACACTGCTCACTCTAGTGTTTTGTGTTTTGTTTGATTTGTGTTTGCAAGGTGTTTGATGAAATAGCCGAAAGAGATTTGAATTTGAATTATTGAATGAAAATTGGTGGGTGTACTAGTCACATACTAGGTAGTCTCTGGTTAGTTGGAAAGGTCAAGGTGCACTGGTTTGGTTGGTTGTTGACAATTGGTGATCTTCACATATGATAAAGATTCAATTTTGAGTTGTCATTTGAGTCAAGTTCCAAATGTTTCTGTGAGTTTGAAAGGCGGGCTTGGGTTCACTTCTACTTGGTACAGCAAGGGGTGAAAAGAATAGGGATTGTTTTTGATTGAAACATTGGACTAGAAACACTCAAAGTGGACTAGTGAGCAAGATTGTCAAAAATGACCATTTGCTTATTTTGTTTATTTTTTAATTTCTCTTGATTTGTTTCTTCTTGGATTTGATTTGGATGATGTTGTTTTTATCTTTAAACCATTCTTTGCTATTTATAACAATCACACAAGTCCATTCATGCATGCATACAGTCATCACATACACACTTGCATTTATAAAGATTTTAAATTAACAAAAAAAATTGTTAACCCTAATTTTGGTGATTGGAATTTGATAACCTTGCACTACTAGGAAAAGGGTTGTTCGTGGCGCACCTAAAAAGCCCATATGTGGCGCACTAGTGGTGCACCACTAAGCGTACGCTGCGCTAAAAAGTGCCCGTAGCGCACTACCCTGGTGTTCTATGATTATATGGGGATAGGCGTAGTGCACTACTAGGTGCGCCATGGGTAGGGGTACAGGTGCGCCACGTTTTTTTCAAAAAACAAAAAAAAATCCAAAAAACACCCTCGTTTTGAATTGCAACAATCGGGTTCGCATCGCCGCCGTCGCTGGAGCATGGTGGCCGTGGCCACGACGTACCATCGCAGGGAGGTGCGAGAGGCCATGGCCGTGCTAGTCCTCGCCGGCATCGAGGAAGAGAGGGAGAAGGAGGTGTGGCTGGAGAAGGGAGGAGGTCGCCGCAAGGAGAAGGAGGTTGTCGTCGCCGCTCGCCGTGACTGCAAGGAGGAGGCCGCAAGGAGAAGGAGGTTGTCGTCGCTCGTCGTGACTGCAAGGAGGAGAAGGCCACCGTCGCTACAAGGAGAGGAGGATGCCAGAGCAAGGAGGAGGAGAAGGCCACCGTCTCTACGAGCAGAGAAGGATGATAGAGCAAGGAGGAGGAGGAGAAGGCCACCGTCGCCATCGTCAGTCAGTGCATGGAGAGGAGGAGTCCAGAGAAAGGATAAGGGGAAGGAGGAGAAGAGAGAAAGAAAAGGAGGAGGGAGGAGAATGAAAAGGAGAAGAGGGAGGGAAGAGAAGAGGGGTAGGTGGGCGGGGTGAGGATTCAAACTTTGAATCCCGCCCAACTTACTCGTAGCGCACTAGGTGGTGCGCTACGGGTAAGTTGCCCTCTTTTTTTCTGCAGGAAAAAGGGTCATTTGACCGTAACTTTTTACTCTTTTCGAATTTTGAAAATCTAAAAAATCGCTAAACGACCGGAGGTGGTTGCGAGCGGATGCGAAATCTCGTTCTCATTATTTTGGTATATTATATGATTTTTTTCGACATCGTATGCAAAAGTTACGACCATTTTACCGTGACATGACTTTTTTTTGCAGAAAAAGTCGAAATTATTGTTTGTTAATTTTCCTAAAAACTATACCACATTACCTATCTACATATGAAATGATTTTATTTTTTTGAAGTGTTTATCATTTTCTTTTATTTTTTGCAAAGCCTAAAAAGGCGATCCACGAGGGGAGGAGGGGAGGGGGTGGAGCTGGTGCAGGCCACTTAGCCGTAGGGCACTAGGACATAGTGCCCTACGACTAAGTTGACCAGCTGTTGCAGCACACATGCCCGTAGCGCACTAGGTCAAGGTGCGCTACGGCTAAGTTTCACATCCGTAGCGTACCTTAACCTAGTGCGCTACAGGTATGTGTGCTGCGGCCACCTATGCCCTGGGCCACAGATAGCCGTGGCGCACCACCCCCATGTGCGCCACGATTACGACAGTTAGCCGTAGGGCACCTGTGGGTAGTGCGCCATGCCTATTTTACTCGTGGGGAACAACTAGAACGTGAGCCACAGATGTGTGGATTACCTATAGCCATTTTCCTAGTAGTGTTGATTAATATTTTTGGGATGTTACAAACCTTCCCTCCTTAAACAAAATCTTGTCCCGAGATTTGAGAAAGAAAAAAAAACTAGGATTTAAAGAGATCGGGAAACTCCGTCTTGATGTAATCTTACTGTTCCCATGTAGCTTCGTCTTCAGTGTGGTTAGTCCACTGAATCTTGAGAAACTTGATGCTTCGGGTCCTGGTGGTTCTGAAATCTTCCTCCAAAATACGGATGGGTACTTCGGGATATGTCAGGTCATCGCTGATCTCTATGGTTTGGTGATCAATGTTCTTGAAAACTTCAGTCTTCTCTAGGACTTATAGGCATTTGCGAAGTAACGATATATGGAACACATTATGCACGGCTGACATCTCCTTCGTCAGTTCCAGTTGATATGAAACTTCTCCTCGACGACTCAGAATCTTGAAGGGTCCAATATATCTGGGGCTAACTTTCCTTAGAGATGGAAACATTGCATTCCCTTCAAAGGCGACACTTTGAGATACACAAAATCTCCGATATTGAAAGCGAGGTCTCGACGTCTCTTGTCGGCATAACTATTCTGTTTGGATTGGGCGGTCTTGAGGTGGTCGCAGATCTTGTGAACTTTCTCTTCTGCTTCTCGTAGGATGTCGGGTCTGAAAATCTGACTCTCTCCTACTTCCGACCAATTCAAAGGGGTATGACACTTCCTTCCATACATGAATTCAAATGGGACCATTTGCAAACTAGCTTGATAACTGTTGTTGTACAAAAATTCTATGAAAGGCAGACAATCTTCCCATTTAGATCCATACTCTAGCACACAGGCTCTTAACATATCTTCGAGTATTTGATTTACTCGCTATGTTTGTCCATCGGTCTGAGGGTGATAAGCTGTGCTGAAATCTAGTCGGGTTCCTAATCCTTCTTGGACTTTCTTCCAAAATCTTGAGGTAAACTGAGTTCCTCGATCCGACACAATGTTCTTGGGGACTCCGTGCAAACTGATGATTCTAGCGATATACAACTTTGCTAGCTTCGAGCTTTGATAAGTTGTCTTAACTGGTAAGAAATGGGTTACTTTGGACAATCTATCAACTATGACCCAAATAGAGTCATTTCCCCTACTAGAAGTAGGCAATCCGGTGATAATGTCCATTCCAACTGAATCCCATTTCCATTCTGGAATCTGTAACGGTTACAACAGTCCTGCGGATCTCTGATGTCCTGCCTTGACTATCTAACAGATATCACACTTGGCTATGTAGCTTCCGATTTCTCTCTTCATCTTATGCCACCAAAATTGCTCCTTTAAATCTTGATACATCTTCGTTCCTCCGGGGTGGATAGAATAAAGAGTATCATGGGCTTCTTTCAAAATAGCTTGCTTCAATTCGGAATCTGCTGGCACACAGATACGTCCTTTGTACCAGGAAACTCCTTCTTCATCTTCGGTGAATCTGGGTACTTTGCCTGTACCGATGCGATGTTTGACTCCGTCGATACTAGCATTTCCTTTCTACGCCTCCTTGAGCTGACTGATCAAAGTGGGTTGAAGTTATATGCTAGCCAAGAATCCTTCACTTACTAATTCCATTCTAAAATCATCCATCTCTTTGTGCAAACTTGGTTGCTCCTTCAGAATCATGGAGTTCAAGCGGTATGGCAACCTGCTAAGGGCATCTGCTATCACATTGGCTTTACCAGGGTGATAGTGAATGTCCAGATCATAATCCTTGATTAACTCTATCCATCTCATCTGCCTCATATTCAGCTCCTTCTGAGTGAAAATGTACTTCATGCTTTTGTGATCCGAATAAATCTCACAATGGTTTCCCATAAGATAATGCCTCCATGTCTTCAGGGCCAGAACTACGACTGCTAGTTCAAGGTCATGGGTAGGATAATTCTGCTCATGTTGCTTTAGTTGGTGGGATAGATAAGATCTAAATTTTCCCTCTTGCATTAGCACACATCCGAGACCGATCTTAGATGCATCACAATACACATCAAAAGGCTTCGTGAAATCCGACATGATCAATTGGGGCTGAGATCAATCTCTTCTTGAGTTCTTGAAAACTCGCTTCACATTTCTCCGTCCATTCAAACTTTTTTTCCTTCTTCAACAATTGGGGTCATGGGTCTTTCGATACTCGAGAATCCTTCTACGAACTTGCGGTAATGTCCCGCTAATCCGAGAAATGCACAAACTTGGGTTTGAGTGGTTGGGGCTTGCCAATCTTCAACATCCTTCACCTTTGCAGGGTCAACGGCAATTCCTCCGGCTGATACAATATGTCCGAGGAATCCTACCTCATGTAACCAGAATTCACATTTGTTGAACGTGGCATACAGATGATGCTCCCTAAGGGTTCCAAGGATGGTCCTTAGGTGTAGCTCATGTTCTTCTTCTGATTTGGAATAGATCAGAATGTCGTCGATGAAAACAATGAAAAACTTATCCAGGAAGTCCATAAAAATCTTATTCACGAGGTTCATGAAATAAGCGGGGGCATTGGTTAATCCAAAGGACATGACAGTGTACTCATACAGTCCATATCTGGTGGTAAAGGCAGTCTTTGGAATATCCTTTGCGCGAATCTTGAGTTGATGATAACCAGTTCTAAGGACAATCTTAGAAAACACTTTGGCACCGGTCAACTGGTCAAACAGGTCTTCTATCTTCGGAAGTGGGTACTTGTTCTTGATGGTGACATCATTCAACTTCCGATAATCCATACACAAACGGTTACCTCCATCCTTCTTGTCCACAAATAAGATAGGTGATCTCCATGGTGACGCACTTGGTTGGATCAGTCCTATCTCCAGCATAGCATCCAGTTGCTTCTTTAGCTCCACTAGTTCAGACGGGTTCATACTATACGGTCTCTGGGCTATGGGTCCGGTTCCAGGGATTAGTTCAATGATAAACTAAATATCCCGATCTGGGGGCATACCGGGCAAAACATCTAGAAATACATCAGGGTTTCACAGACTACTCTGACTTGGTCAATGGTTGGTTGGGCTAGACTCTTGTTGCACTTGAATTGACGGGGCAAGGTTTCAGATACATGCTCTACTGATATTCTGGATGTACTGGTCATGTTTATGGCTTTCTTGGCATAGTCGATTAATCCTTTATGTTTCGACATCCAATCCATTCATAGTACTACTTCCAAACCTTTAGTTCCAAGTACTATTAGATTAGCATAAAAATCTATGCCATGGATTCAGATAGGTATGGCCTTGCAAATTTGCCTAGCTTTGGTGGTTGAACTAGGTATTTCAACTATCATAACATGCTTAAATTTTGTTGGTTGAATCTTACTAGTGCATGCAAATTCTTTGGTGACAACGAGTGCGATGCTCCAGAATCAAACAACACTGTTGCAAGTATTGAGTTAACAGAAAACATACCCAGCACGACATCTGGCGCTTCTTGGGCTTCTTCATCATGCATGAGAAACAGACGGCCGTTGCGGTTGAGCGAATTCCCTGGGGCAAGTCTCCTTCCAGGCTGAACACGACGCTGCTGCTGAGCTGGGGAATTTGCATTGGGAGCTACTGCAATCTCCTTGGGGCACTCATTGGAATAGTGACCCTTGGTTCCACATTCATAACAAGTCACCTCAGACTTGTCCTTTGCTGCAACAGGCACAACATTGCTTCTAGTCCTTGGGGCAGTGTTGGTGTGGTGGCGACATTGTTGTTGTTGAACTTGGGGGGTGCACGATTGAAATTGATGGGGTTGCCGGGGTTGTTATGGTTTCCTCCGGTCCTTGGGTTTCCTCCTCCATGGTTGGGATAGGTCGGACGGTTTGTCGGGGGTCTATTGTTTCTTAGGTCAAATCCTAGAGATGGGTTGGGGCGATACTTTGGGGTATGGTGGGTTCCTGTTTGATGCATCATTTTACGCTTGTGATTCTCATTGGATTGGTTGATCTTGCCTTCCATCTGGATTGCCAAATCCACTAAGGCTTCAATATCAGCAAACGGAATATTGACTAATATCGTTTGCATCTCATCATGCAGACCATTCAAGAATCTCTCCTTCTTCTTGTCTTCAGTGTCAATCTCATCTGGTGCATACCTAGCCAATGACAAAAATTTGTCATGGTACTCAACTTCTGTCATCCTCCGTTGCTTCAGTTCTCTGAATTCATCTCTCATCCTATTAATCAAACCTAGTAGCACATGGGTTCTTCTGAACTTGACTTTGAATTCATCCAAAGTCATCATCTGTCCTCCATTCATGGCACGAACGCTGTTCCACCATGCTCTTGCATCTCCTGCCAGATAGTGGGTGGCAAACAGTACTTTCTCATTAGCCTCCACTTCTGCGACTTCCAAGTTGTTCTCCATGGTTTGCAGCCAATCATCGGCATCTAGGGGCTCTTTAGACTTAGTGAAGATAGGTGGATTGGTGTTCTGGAAATTATTGAGCTTGGATCCATGGTTGTCCTGATTTCCATGGCCTTGGTTGTTGTTGTCCATCTGAGCTATGTGCTGAAGGGTGGCTCAGTTGGCTTGACGTTCGTCTCTTTCAGCTTCACGGTCAGAAACCAACATTTGCAAGATTTGCAACATCGGGTCCGGGGATGAAGTGCTTCCTCTGCCAGGCATCTGAAGATTGAGATAGATCATGACAAAAGAGGGAAATTTCTAAGGTTCTGGGTTTTTTTTCGAAAAGGTTTTGAAGTCTGACTCGGATTTTTCTAGCAACTTGCTTTTCATTCATTCATAACACACCATACAAACGCACACCACAACAAGGAAAAAACAGATGGTTTTAAGAACCATTCTGTGAAACTACGATATAGTGGGACCGGATACAACTCACTAACGCTAGTGCTCAAGTGCTACTACTCCTCGGAGTCGGTGTCCTCATCATCATCATCAATGAAGGCAATGTCATCCTCATCGGTGAAGAAGTCCATGGCCTGATCCTCCAGAAAGTCATCATCGTCACTAAGGTAAGAGTAGGGGTCTCCACGAAGGTCCTCTCCTACGTTCTACCTCTCCTCGAGATGCGTATCCCTCTCGTGGATGGTCTCCTCCAAGTGTGTGATCCTGTGGTGAAGACGGGCAATGATGCGCTCCTTCTTGTCAAACTGACAGCGACAAGACTGGCGATCCTTCACTAGCATGGAAATGGTCTGCTCCTTGTGGACAGCGATGGCAGAGTTGTGGTTGGCGTAGGAGCGGGCATTTTCTAACTCCTTCTTTTGGTCATACATCATGAAGCTAAGGTGGTCCACTTGGTTCTTCAGCTCAGGGTGATATGGTGCCTCCAGTGGCTGTCCCATAACATCACGCCTTAGACAGAACTCAAAGTGGGTACCCTTGAGCTGGTTGATACTCTACCCACACAGATGAGCAAGAGCTTCCTACATGGCCCTGGCAAGTCCATCGAGCTAGTTGTTCTCTCTAATGGTGAAGTGGATTCCCTCTGAGGTGGGGGCTTCAATCTTTCCCCAGAGACTTGCAACAATCAGACATTGCAGTTCCTCTCCTTCCTGATCGTTGAGCTGAGCTCCGAAGAACTCGGGGTGCGGGCGCTCTAGAAGTTCTGAAAGATGGTTCAAGTCACGCTCAAAGATGAGGTATCCTCCGTTCCCCAACTGATAGAACTTCCTATACTTCACGTCCATCTATAAGAATGTAGCATGAGTAAGTTAGTAGAGTGATCAAGTGTGTCAAATTTCATGTAAGTTTGCAAGAATTTTTGAGGAACATGAATTTTCATGAAAGAATATAAGTGATAAGAATGAGAATAGGTTTTCATAAATACTCACTTCTTTTGTTTTGAAACTAAGTTTTTGATTCAAGCGTCCATTCTAAACTAGGGTCTCCTATGGTCAGGATGGCTCCGATACCAACTTGTCAACACCCGGATTTTTAATACCAGATGCCTGTTATGCCATACATCGCAATCCCAGGATTACCTTTTTGCGAGACATAACAGATTGGATATCACAATACATCATCCATTACAAACAATACATAAGGTCTTACAACAAATAAGGGATCACATGATCCAGTATTTATACAATCATAGCAGCGGAATAACGTAATAATAATGGTAGCATGGGCGAAGCTCCATCTTCATGGTCACAGGAAATGCTGACGATGGGAGATGATCCTAGTTGTCGTAACCTTCCTGCGGTCCATCGTCCTGATAGTCCTCTTCATAGTCTGGCCACGGGAATAGCCAGGGACAAAGCCATGAGTACTCTTTAAGTACTCGCAAACTAATACTAACAAGTGAAGGGGTTTTGAGTAGGAAGTACTAGGCTCTAGGTTGTTTTGCAAAAAGCCATATTTACCTCTACTGAGTTCAGAAGCAAAGAAAGCTAGTTGAAAGTTTTATAACACCTAAATGGGAACTTAGCTTTCACTTACACTACCCTGTTGGGGTCAAGTCAAAGTCATGATTCATTTCACAAGTCATTTTTAAAACATCTAATGATGGAACAGTATGGCCACTCCAACTGTCCATAACCGCGGACGCGGCTATTCGAATAGTTTGACACTCTGCAGAGGTGGTACACTTTCACCACAATATTCGATACATCCGTCAGGAACAATCCTAAATTCACCATACTCAGTATGCAGATAATCAATCCTAACCTTTCAATTACACGCCCTAGTATAGGCACCTCTCCTATGAGTTTGGCCTACCAACCATGACCAACTATCATCTTGGGAACTGCACAGGTGGACAATCGTCACAAGGTAGCCTCAGCTCAAACCTTGGCCGCAAGGGAGCCCATACTAATGTATATAAATTTTTCGTCAAGCCCTACCCAAATTTCGGGCATTGTGGTTGTACGGTAAAATGGGAATGGTATCGCATCCAGACAACCATCAGTTTTATAAAGGGCTAAGGCTCATGCCTCAACATTTTCATCATCAAAATCATCTGGTGTTCAAGAACACATGTCAAAACATTTTATTAGAATGACTCATCATTCTATGGTTTTCATAATCATTTTCACCAAGTATTCCCATCTAAAGTGATCAAGTTTTTATGCTTAGCACTAGCAACTACAAGTGAGGGTAAACCTAATAAGGGCTGGTAAACAAGTGTGAATGATCTAAGTTCAATCTCATGACTCGGGATGACATCAAGATTATCTAACTTAGACCAAGTTTTATGCTCTTTATGCTACCTTTAAATATCTTTCTAAAATCTACAAGTCACTAGGTAAACTCCAATAGAAAAGCTTTGATAAAGAAATAAAATAACTATGCTTGCAAATAAAACTAGGATTGTGTATCAAGTGATATAATCAAGGTATGCCTAATGTATTGCATAGATTATATAGTTTTCACAGTTGCAAGGGTTAGCTTGCATAGGTAACATGCAGGTGGTAGCTTGCTAAGATATTAGTATAAGCTTGCCTTGCGCAGAGCAGTGGTTGAAGTTCTCCTCGTCTTCTTCCTCGTAGTATTATCCTTTCTCCTTGTATCCTTGTTCGGTACTAACGTCTATAAATAAATACGAGGTACACAATCACCAAACAATTCTTAACTACTCTATTTAGCACACAAAGGTTCACACTAGATTATCTAGCATCATCACTATTATCACAAAGATTAAATCACTTGTCTAATTTATTTTATTTTAGAAAAGTAATTTCTACTCATTGAGAAACTACTTAAGCTTTAATATTCTCTAACTAAAACATTTGATCATGTTGACACATGTCATCACCACATATTTCAGTACTTGGGAATGTGATTTAAAGTGGTGTCACTATTTAATAAGGTTTAACCTTTTTATTTTAATTAAATAAAGTGACTAGAAATGCCTATGTGGCATTCTTTTATTGCTTGACCATTATTTCTGCAAGTAAACCTAGATATTTTTATATATTCAAAAAGGTCTTGTTAAATGTGATTTTTGAGAGTTGCAATCAACTCAAAAGCTTTTGTGGTTGAATTTTGAAAAATGTTTGAATGAGAAAAAGCTTCTTCCTTGTTATTTTTACTATAGGTGATCTACAAATCTAAATGATTTGAATCTAACGGTCTTGGATTAATAATTCCAGTACCTTTCTAACAAAATTAGTTTCATCCAATTTGGTTCAGTGAATATCTCTGGATTGATTTTTGAATCTAGGTACAGAACTAAATTTGAAACTAAATGGAAAAATCTAAATTCAAACTACTAGGTCACGCGGGAAGTTAACTAGGCCGGCCCACGACGTACAGCGTGCACGCGGGTGGGTTTAAGTGAATGTCCCACTAGTCAGCGAGTCAAGGGGGTGTGAAGGGGTACGGGGCAATCTAGACCACACGATCAACATCTAATCGAACGGCTGTGACTTATCGTCTCCGTCAGGCAACGTCGGCGAGACAGAACCCTAGCGCGACCAGTGGGGGTCGTGTGAGGCTCACCGGGGCTCAGGCGAGGGTCGGCGATGGGGGCGAACAACGAAGTCGACCATGGCAAACCTCCTGGTACTGGTGGCTTCTCCTGGGACGGCTCAAATTGCTGGCTCCTCTTCTCCTCCTCCATGGCAGACTCTGGTTAAATTCTGGTAACCTACTGCTCGCCATGCTCTAGGGATGAGTGGGGGTGGTTCTGAGAGAGAGGGTAGTGTGTTGGTGTGAAGAAATCGAACGGGGGTGGCCTCTTTTTATAGTGTAGTGAGGGGACCGAAGGGCGCGGGTGGAGCTCGTCGTGGTCATCGTCACAGTGGGCTAACGACATGGGTGACAGTAGGGGACAATGTTGTGTTCCCGGCGAAGATCAATGGCATGGTCGCGAGGAGTGGGGCAGTGCGAGATGGTCGGAGCTCTGGCGTGCTCTCGGCATGCTTGAAGAGAAGCTGGGCATGCTCGAGCTGAGTGGTCCAGGGGTTGGCTGCGCTTGGGAATTGGACAGGGGGTGGTGGTGGACGGTTGTCAGTGTCCTAGACAAGGTTGGTGAGGATGGAGCTACTCCTAGCTTGCTGTCGATAATGGGGTGGCAAGTTGAGGCTCGGCATGCTCACCATTGATGGCAATGGCAAGATCATAGTGAGATAAAGCTTGTTAACCAAGCTAGATGATCTACTAAGAGTGTGTTGTGAGCTAGATAGGGAAGAAGTTAAGCCCAAACACTGCTCACTATAGTGTTTTGTGTTTTGTTTGATTTGTGTTTGCAAGGTGTTTCATGAAATAGCCGAAAGAGATTTGAATTTGAATTTTTGAATGAAATTTGGTGGGTGTAATAGTCACATACTAGGTAGTCTCTGGTTAGTTCGAAAGGTCAAGGTGCACTGGTTTGTGTGGTTGTTGAGAACTGGTAATATTTACATATGATAAAGATTCAATTTTGAGTTGTCATTTGAATCAAGTTGGAAAATGTTTCTGTGAGTTTGAAAGGTGGGCTTGGGTTCACTTTTACTTGGTCTAGCAAGGGGTGAAAATAATTGGGATTGTTTCTGATTGAAATCTTGGACTAGAAACACTCAAAGTGGCCTAGTGAGCAAGATTGGCAAAAAATGATCATTTGCTTATTTTTTTTGTTTTTGATTTTCTCTTGATTTGTTTCTACTTGGATTTGATTTGGATGATGTTGTTTTCATTTTTTAACCATTCCTCGATATTTATAACAATCACACAAGTCCATTCATGCATTCAGACAATCATCACATACACACATGCATTCATAAAGATTTTAAATAACAAAAGTTTTTGTTAACCCTAATTTTGGTGATTGGAATTTGATAACCTTGATAATATTTTTGGGATGTTACATGGGGTGAATCCATCACAGATGATCTTTTTGAATAAAGAATATGTTAAAATCTTACACGACCCAGGATCTCAGACCAGCATCATAGATCCTGGATATTATAGCCAAATCTTATATTCTAATATGACCATAGCTTAGCTTATGAATTCTGGGCACATCTCCTAGTGGAGTAGCACCCCAGAATCCATAAAGCCTATGAACCCTTATAAACCATGAGCACCCCAACCATCTTAGCCATAAGGATTCAAGATACAGTAACTAATGATAATATAAGAACATGTCTATGAGGGACAGCATGAAAGGAATCTAATTCCTAAGCCTCAGACCAACATCATAGGCTAACATGTTTAAAAAGGAAGCTTCCAACTTAGCTTTGACATAAATCCAATGCTAAGCACCAATAGAATCAAGCCACTACTAGAACCTAAACTTGTGTGCCATTTTATGATGGTGTCACAAGAATAGATTCTAAATCAAGCAGATCCATTATTTATCTTGCATAAATAAACTTGTAAGACACTAAATATCATTTTCCTGGAATCAAACCAGGAATCATTACCAAATCCATATCCATCCACATAATCATATTATCACTACAATCACATTGTTAACTTAATCCTGAGTGTAATCTCACAAGTTAGAGCTCAACAATTCAGTGAGCAATCACTGACAACACTACTGTCAGTACTAATATCTTGATAGTGGTGAATTCACAAATCACCAACACCACAAGTAAAACTCCACACTAGCATTAGCATTCAGGGAATGACCAATTATCAATTGGAATCAGTGTTATAAGGTCACTAGAATCATAGAAATCAAATGTAAATAGTGATCAATTTAGTGTACTTGATCACAGTCCTCACTAATCATCACCATTAGTTCCAGTTCATCATATATAACCAAAACAGAGGGAGGAACCCTAAACAGGACATGAACCCTAATTAGGGATGCACACCAGAGACACACATAATAGATCAAGGGAGGTAGAGGACAACAAACATGAGGGGGAGATCAAGATCAAACTTACCATGGGTACTCGCTGTAGTTTAGAAGAGGAAGCAGAGGGGCCGACGAGCGCACAGCGGCATGGGGAGAACCGAAGGGCGCTGCAACCCGCACCGAGCCGAGGCGGCGGCCAAAACAACGCTTGAGGATGAGCAGCACCACCACCGCAACATAAGAACGCCCCACAGCACCATTGGAACGGTGGCGGCATCACCAGCATCACCCCAAACCCTAGGGTTTGGGACGGAGCCAGCCTGGCCGCATGAGAGCCCAAAACCAAATCAAAATGGACTAGATGAAGGAGCAGGACTAACAACCATGCCATGCGCCACGACGGCAGCCAGGGAGGACCAGGGAGGCGTGAATCGCATGGCGGCGGTGTCGGCAACCCCACGGGGTCGAGGAAGGAGAGGAGTGAACGAAAGAGAGAGAGGGGAGTGTACTGGGCCGATAGGGCTACTACCACTTCTGGGAGCTATATTGACCAGGCTAATTGGGCCAAGAATGGCCCAAATAGCAAATGAAGTAGGCCCAAATGTTAAAAGGATTTTAATGATTTAGTAAAATACCAATATACCCCTTGGATTCAATAAATCCTAATAAAGCCATATTTTTAGATTTATACTAAAATAACTTATTAAATTAAAATAAGAAATCTATTTTTAATATAGGAACTTTAGGTTGAAGATTTTTATAATATATACTCCCTCTGTTTCATAATATAAGGTTTATAGTTTTTTGTGAAAAAATCTAGAATATAAGGTGTATAGATAATTCTGGGATTTGTTCCTCTAATTTAAGAGGCAATTAATCCGATAAGAGAGAGAGAGAGGATACCCATATTTCCTATGTTCCCTCTATATCATGTCAATCACCTAGGGTATTCATGTCCGAAACCAACAAAATTGGTCCTCCTAGCCTGTGCGCTAATATTCATGCAAGAAAACTATACACCTTATATTAAGGAATAGAGGGAGTATTCCTTATGGAATTTTGTAAAAATCAAGAAAATACCTAAAAATAAATAAAAATATCTTTTATCATTTTTAGTTATTATAGTATTTTAGAAAAAAACTAAATTGATATTTAAGATACCAAAATAAATCTCTTTAATTAAAAACTTATTCTTAAAAACAAATTTTAAGGAAACAATTATAAGAGTTAAAAATTAAATAAAATTAGTTTTTAACTCTATTAATAATATATTACATTATCAAAATAATAATTGCAATATTTATAAAATATTAAGGTTATTCCTTAAATTGAATTCCTTTATTACATAAAGAAATTCTAGAAATTAAAATATTAGGGTAAAACACACAAAGAAGTTAAATAATAAATTATGCATTACATTACTATGCATATTCCTTTTTTGCTTCTTTAAATATGGCCCTTATCGGGCAATAATGGTGTTTTGTAAACATAGAAGCTCAAGGACCAGTGCAAGCATCCGACTTCACTACCTTGCAATCACAAGGCAAGTTCATCACTTTCTCATGTACTTTGAAGAGTCTTTATCAAAGTATTTATAAATTGTGTGTTATCATCTATGTTTCGAGGAAATAAAATATTATTTTCTCAAATAAATAAATCGTTGGCATCATCCTAAGTGATGATATGGATTAGGTGAGCAATAGAATTTAGGTTTCTATTTGCAATAAGATTAATCACCTAGGAATTAACAACCCATAACATCAGTGATTCTAGCGTCGTATATCACGCATTAACCATGGGATTTGGAATGGGGCGAAGAAGTCACCCAGATCTTCCTCCTTTCACATGAACGGATGACCATCTTGTGACGCTGTTGTACCTAACGAGGCCCAGCATGGTGGGAACCCTTAGTTCCCCACGATATTGGTGTCTAGACTATCCCTAAGAGATCGTCGTAGGTATGTCCTCATAATGATGGGGGCGACCAGGTTCCTGTCTGCTCACTAGAGTCCTTAAGGAGTCAACCATAGTTATATCCGCTATGCGGAATAATAGAGGTCGTTCTGCTCGGGGGGTTGTGTTCTATGTGGGGTCGCGAGAAAGGGCAGTGATTGGCTTGGATCACCTACTGTGCCCCACCGGGAAAGTACGCCCGGTTGTGCAACAAGGAGTTGATCTCTCATGGGTAAAGTAACACACCTCTGCAGAGTGTAAGAATTGTAATTTGTTACTCCTTGTTCTGGGTAGGAGCTACGAATGCGGCAGGAAAGGAACTCCATGAAAGTTCTGGTTAACCTATGAAGGCTGATGGGCATAGTTTTTATTAATAAAATCAATATTTGAAGAAAGATTTATGAAAATTGCATAGTGCCAAGGACTAATAGTCCGAGGTGGTAGATAGAGCATCAAACTTTCCACCTTGCATATAATGAACTTGCTGGGTAACGTTGTTACTCACCCTTTCCTTTGATCCCCTGCTTAGACTCTGAGATTCCAGAAGAGACCCCACTATATGCAGCTGAAGGTCAAGAGGAGGTCTACTATGAGGAGCCGATCTAGCTGGTGCTATAGAAGGGGTGGACTATGACATAGTCTATGGAGGAGAGCACAATGAGTCGGAATAACTATCTTAGTAACTAGTAACCAATTGAGACGAGAACATGAACCATATATAATAAGTTGTAGAGCTCAATTTGGAGTTGAAGTTGCAACTTTAAAACTTGCGCTGAAACAGTTTATATTTGGTTTGTAAGGTGAATCTTTTGAAGTCACGAACTTCTGGTATTGTAATAATAATAATATGTGTATGTTTGTAATATGGACCCGCAATGTTTTTGTTGTACCACTCTGAGGGATGTGATATTTATGGAACGGTGTTCTGTGGATGTCATGTCAATGACTATAGTGTACTACACATGCAGTGGTATGTTGGGTCACCGCAGTTGGTACCAGAGCAATTGCTTTGACCTTAGGTTGGAAACCTAGTAAAGGGTATTACCTATAGGAGTTTATAGCAAGGATAAAGAATTCTCTAAAAGTGTATAATGGGTATTTAACTGAGAATATTTGTTGTATATTTTAGTGCCATAATTCTTTGTTATGATGCAATATATTATTGTTTACGAATCAAAATATTTTGGGTATACAGTGTTATGGCACCAAAGTTTCCAAAACAAACTTTGGCAAGGAAAGAGGAGACTCCCAATGATTATCAAGGATCATTCACTGATCACCTTCGTCAACTCTTAAGCATTTTTAGGTGTCCAAGTAAGATCCCAGTGAATACCATAACCTATTATGATGGTCGTATGTTATCCAAGTACTGTGGGAGTATCCAACTTCCAGAGGAGTGTCGTAGTTTTGTCAACACGTACGCCATAGGGGTATCCCAACGGCGAGTTTAGAGACATGGGGGGAAGACGGGGAGCGTCCGGGTCGGCATGATATAGTTTACCCAGGTTCAGATCTCATGACGGTGGCGAGATCCTACTCCTGCTATAAAACACTATAATGGCAATACACCGAGTTACATGATTGGGGGTTCGCTATGTGCGGGTAGTGCTATGCACTTGGTCTATCTGCCCTAAAGGCTCCTGTAGGCCGGCTTATAAGGACGCCAGGACCTAGGGTTACAAGGAGAGTCCCAGTTGGATACGGTTACAGAGTCCTAGACTAACACTAACTAGTCTTCGTGTCCTCCAAGGCCCCGACTTCCAGCTATGGCGGTGGCACGTCGCCTTCCTTCATCCCTACTGGACCTCCGTCTTGTCTATCAGCAACTGGGCCGTCCGGTTATGCCATAGGCCTAACCACCAACTGTGGGCCACCCGGGCTTGCCGGTATGAGACTATGCCGTAGGTATACCTATTTGGTATATCCACCACAGTAGCCCCCGGAGTTCTTCAAGATCCTCGCGTTCCTCCGTCTAGCTTTGAGCGTCAGTATCACGTGGTCTTTAATTTGTAAGCATGCTTCACGAAGAATCTTGGAGAGCTCCCATATCATATTCTCATCCGACTAAGCCTAGCCAGAGAGTTGCTTGTATGCTTCTACCAACGAATCCAAGGAGGAGAATTCTCACGAATTGTTAGAGATTCTGTCAAGCTCTAGGAATGCTTAAATATCATCATCCATGTGCTGGATGGTATGCAAGCCGGAAAAAATCACGGCTACTGGGCCACGGTCGTAAAGGCTGCCAAACTGCTGACACATAAGAGCTTGCCGAATTAAGGTCTTAGAGCCTCTCATATCTTGAACGTTTAGGCCATCGAGCCATGTAACCCAGTGAAACTTCCGTGAAGGCAAAGTTGATGTCGAGCCCCCGGGTTTCGCTAGCCGGATGTTTCACCGTCTTGAAAGTTTCTTGACATAACCATATGTAGCCCCCGAGCATTGAGTCGGCTTCCATGATGAAGGCGGCTTGATGCTCAAAAGAACATGCATAATTGTACATCAAACTATTGTAGCCCCCGAGCACCAAGTCGGAGTTTCAAAAGAAATTTGTCTTGACGCTCTCAGAGTAGCTTTAGAGAAAATGTGAATAGTGTAGCCCCGAGCGTCAAGTCGGAGATAATTTTGGCTTGGTGCTCCAAAGAGAACTTCACAAAAAATTCAGCATTGGTGTAGCCCCCGAGCGTCAAGGTGGAATTCACATGAATTTTTCGTCTTGATGCTCAAAGAGAACTAAACCATGTCTTGGAGATCATCGTATTGTAGCCCCCGAGGTTGTTCCGGCTTGGACGCAAGGCGGGACAAAGCTCTTAAATTAGAGATGTCAAGCCCCCGAGCATCGATCCGACATCCTCAAAGGCGGCTCAAGTTTTGGTCAAAAATTGCAATTGCAGCCCCCGAGGTGTCAAGCCTAGTGAAAATCCAGCTTAAAATACCTTAATCCAAGGAACGCGACAATGTCCAAGCGTTACGTATCTGAAACATAAACATAAAAATACAAATGTATTAAATTGTTCCTTTGATAGTGTCCAACGAATAAATGTAAGACGGAACAAACACGTTCTTTAAACAAATGCTTTAAAGCTGAAACTATGCAGGAGATGGACAACACAAAACTGTTTAGGAGGAAAAAACTCAACTAATTTAAACAGTTTATGTAAAATTTTATTTAAAAGTGTTGGCTTATTTATTCTGGTTTTTATGCTTGACCTTTCATGAGACGGAAGACTCGTAGCACAGAACCATATCCTTAGGTGACGATGCCTAATGGCACCGTCCAGAACCCAAGGCCAAAACGCCGGCTTTGAGTGCCGAAAAGACACTACTCCGGAATCCACATAAAAACAACAGAAAACGTGTATCCAGAAAACTTAAGCTAAAACCCGAAGGCGGGTTTTTTGCATGGTACTGGGGCCTTAAAACGACAAGCCAGCAAAAAGTTAATACTCACGAGCTCAAGGCAAATCGTGGAAAAATGTATGACCAAAACGAAAGTGGTAAAAGACTCAAGACTCGAGTGAACCAATCTTAATCTCATGATCATAAACAATTAAAATAAAATATAAATAAGGACTTAGCTATTTGAGCGAAGTCGGTGTCGTTCCGACGAAGACTGATTGCGTCGAAATCGAAGCAGCTAAACTTGTCTGCGACGAAGACAGATTTGTCCATGGCAAAGTTTGAATAGAGCTGACGTCGATTGTAGCAAAATTGGAGACCGATTCAATCAAGCCAATACCATATGTGGCTTTGGCCAAGACAAACCGGCAGGCATGATCGACTGTATCTACCAAGTACATGCCTGATGCAACAGTTTTGTTCCGTGTTTGATTTAAATAAAGCCTTGCCATGTTGTACGGATGAGTGCTACTCCCTTGCAAAATTAGAGTATAAGGCCACAATGATGAAGTTGGATAAATCGTCTGATGAAACAAAACGAAGACGGAAAAACGGTGGCAGGGAGCGAGAGCCCTTGTTGGCCACGATTCCCGCAGTGTTCTCTTTCACGCCAATATCATAATCATCCTCACAGTTGTGTTCGTTGTTGTTAGGCCAGCAAATTCGCGCAGGAGTAGGAGTCGTACGTCAAACTAATAATGTAATACTTTTTGAGGTAGAAAAATCAATCAGATGCTACCTTGTGACTTTATTTGAAGACTGGATTTGATGGGCGCTCCGTCCGATCGATCGGGTGCAAGACGCATATAGTACACGCAATATGTGCACGAGCAAATCGATCAGGCACAATTTAGTACACACGCGATAGCTCCACGGACGGCTCCAATTCGAGGATCAAAGATCTGACTCAACTCGGTTTGCCGCACGCAACGAGACTCACATCATGCAATGCAAGCAAGTTCTTCTCGCGCTAACTGAACGACACCGCCAGCAGATTTAATTGCGTCAGTACGTCAATGCCGCGTGTAGATATAGATCTCCAGGATGCTGCCGACTCGACCACACGCTAAAAAAAGAGATGGCGATGCCGACGCATCACTGGAGATGCGATTTGTCCGTCTTCAAAGACGGTGAGGGATCCCGCCCGGATCCATGTTGTAAGCGTCTCTTGCCCCACGGTGGGGCGCCAACTGTCGTGGTTTTATCGACACGTACTCCATAGGGGTATCTCAACGGCGAGTTTAGAGACGTGGGGGGAAGATGGAGAGCGTCTGGGTCGGCGTGACACAGTTTACCCAGATTCAGATCTCACGACGGTGGCGAGATCCTACTCCTGCTATAAATCACTATAATGGCAATACGCCGAGTTACATGATTGGGGGTTCGCTGTGTGCGGGTAGTGCTATGCACTTGGTCTATCTGCCTTAAAGGATCCTGTAGGCCGGCTTATAAGGACACCAGGACCTAGGGTTACAAGGAGAGTCCCAGCCGAATACGGTTACAGAGTCCTAGACTAACACTAACTAGTATTCGTGTCCTCCAAGGCTCCGGCTTCCATCTATGGCGGTGGCACGTCACCTTCCTTCAGCCCTGCTGGACCTCCGTCTTGTCTATCAGCAACTGGACCGCCCGGTTATGCCATAGGCCTAACCACCAACTGTGGGCCACCCGGGCTTGCCAGTATGAGACTATGCCATAGGTATATCTATTTGGTATATCCACAACAAGAAGCTTGGATTATATCACAATCTACCTATAGGTGAAGGTAGGAGTCATTTAGCAGCATACCATGTTGTTGTTTTGGAGGAAATAACCAATATCCAGGAGCACAAAGCCCAAGAGTTAGAAGGGAGCACATTTTCTGTGATTCCTCATGATTCCATAGACTCGGAGCTAGTACCGGATCATCTTACTTTAGTAAAGAAGCATCCTAAATTAGATTCCAAGTTTATGGATCAATATCGACTAATTGTTCGGTCTTTGTATAAGACACATCAAGTCATAGTAGAGGATAAAAATGAGATGTTAGAGGATCTAACAGATAAAGAATGAAGGAATCAGTTAGCATCAAGTTAGAGAATGAAGCAAGGAGTAGTGCAAAACCAATCCTTAAGGATATACCTATATATCCTGAATCATTTATACCATATCCTTATACACCTAGAACAGAACCTATCTATGATCCTATTTTAGATATGAGGTATCCTGTACCACAGGCTTCTAAGGAAGGATCTAATTTAGAACTTCCTATTGAGTATTCTGATGGATGGAGGATGAAATCACCTGAGGGATCCCGAGGAAATCAAATGTCAGTGGATGGGTCTGACAGAGATGTTGGACAATCCAGCTGGATGGGTGCGAGAATCAATCCTAATGATAGTAGCATAAATACCATATTTGTAGGAAGTCAGGATGAGGAAGAAGATCCTCAGGAGAGAGTGTTTAAATCACCAATATCTTATCAAAACCCAGGGAATGTACATTATTCAGTGTTTAATTATCTTGCCCAGCAGAGCACCTAGGGGGCTGCGGAATCTGGGTATTCTGTTGACAACTCTAGGAATGAAGCTCAGGAGATGCAAGTGGGTGTTAGTGATGAACAGGTTTCTGAAGGCTTTTCAGCTGAGCTGGATGGAGTCAATGCATTCAGGTTGAGTAATAACTCAAGTCTTGATACTTCAGATACCAAGTATGTTCCATCTAGAAGGCCATTTGTACCACAAAATGTGCGACAGACGTCACGCCATCACAGTTGGATTTTAGGCATGTACGATGAGCATCGCGGATACTAAAGTCGTAGGTTATTTTTTAGGAAGTAGTTGGTATTGCATATTGTAGTGCGAGAAAAAGATGTATCTAAATAAGTGAGGTAGTGTTCATATGTGAGATTGTACCTATATGGTACAGGTTTGTAATGACTTTGTATTCACTAAGTTGTTTGTAATGTAATATGTGAAAATGCATATTTTGATCTTATTTGGGTTTTGTTTTCCATTTTGTGACTAGTTCTGTGCATAAGGTTGAGCTCAGAACACATGTGCATGATGTAATTATGAGTATTCTCTTTATGTTGCAGGACTAGGGGTTCATGGAATCGGGTGTAGAAAATGAATCTGAATAGCAGCGCATGGAGCGCGAGGCTAAGGAGAAAGTAGATGATGATGCTAGAAATCAAGGAGCATTACCACCACCACCAATGAGGCCGCTAATGGAGCAGAACTTTATACAATACATGCAAATGATGCAAGAATCCCAGAACAAATTCATGGAAGAGTTGTTGGGACGAGCTGGAAATCAGAGAGTACCTGAAGGTGGAGGAGTGAGTCTTTCTGACTTCCAGAATGCAAGGCCGTTACCTTTTGCATCAGCTCTAGTACCAATGGATGCAGAGGATGGGCTAGCAGATACTGAGAGAAAGTAAAGACTGTTGGTTGCAATGATGAAGAAAAGCTCAGGTATGCAACCCATCTCTTGACCAGATCTATAGCATCATGGTGGGAGAATCTGTCTTGGGAATGGCTACGACAGATGCTGTGATTGGCAGCGAGTAGTAGAACGAGGGGCAAAGGCAGCCAGCCATCTGCGGTGCGAGATAAGGGCAAAGACACGGGGATTTACCCAGGTTCGGCCCCGGAGGGTAAAGACCTACTCCTGCTAGATTGTATTGATGAGAGAGTATAATAGGCGAACTCAGCGGCTAGGTGGCGAGTCGATGGGGTGCATGATGGAACGTAAGTTCTATGCGTGCCCTAGGGAGGTTTATATAGAGTCACCTCGCTAGGGTTTATAGATCTACAACCGAGTTGGATAAGGACTCAGAGGGTTTTGACCTAATCCGGTTGGGCCTAACTACTCTTCGGGGCCTTCAGCTTCCAGTCGCCTGGTTCCTCCTTGGGTCATGATCCAGTCGCCTTCCTACAGGCCCACTCGCTGGAAGTATGATCCGGTAGGAAACGTCCTGCTAGGTATATCTCATTCGGCATATCCCCATCAGTACTCCCCGAGGCCATCGTTGATTCGTCGCAAGTGTTCTTTGGTAGTTAGAGTATTCGGGTCCAATTTGGACGCCCAGTCGAATCGGCCATGGACTCCTTCAATGAGGGAAGAAATCTTCAACATGCATCCTCAGTCGCAATAACCACTACAAGAAATGTGTTGACTTATGACCTTCTCATAGTGACGGGGAATAAAACCGTCATAGATCTATGACGATTTCGCACAAGATGGTCGTAAGCTATTTGAGAGGGCCAAAACCTTATTAAATTACGATGATTTTGGCTAAAACATCATAATTTTAATAGATAAAATTGTCATAACATGTTTGATACAGTCTAGGACCTTATGTATGGCGGAATCTGACCAAATTAAATCGTTATATTGTCTAAAATAAAATAGGTTTAAATGACTGGACTGCCACCTCATCATTTATGCCTATGTGTCATTTTTATGTGTCAATTTTTGACTATGTAACGAGTCTACGTGTCCATTTTTATTTCTATGTCTACTTACACCGAGCTCAAGCAGCGGAACTGACGTTGAGGCCCCACCAAACTCTAACAGTGTTGCCAATTAACAGGGCAAAAATAGGGGGTGTGGGGGATCGAACCGGCAATGCCTTGCTTGATAGCTTGAAAGCCAACCACTACACCACTCGTCAGTTTGTGTGTTGACACGGAGCTCATTCTATTTGAACATATCCTTGGTTCCTTATTTCAAATAATAGACAAAAAAGCCAGAGGACTAGGGGTCGAACCTAGGACCTCGCGTCCACTCTAGCACACCACAACCACCAGGCCAGCATTTCGAGACTGTCTACAAACACGTGCCACAGTATATATAGGTTCCAAACCTCCAGTTTTTTTTCCAGCCTGGGAAGGGAGGCGGCCTGCGTATTCTCTGGGGCCGAAATGGGCCTTGGCGCGGCAGATTAGGTCCGGGCCAGCTTGGCTGGTCCGGTTAGGATAGATTTTTTTCTTTTTTTATAATTCTTTTGTATCTTTTTTGTAGTATGTCTAAAGATGAAAAAATTGTATCTAAATTTTTATAAATTCAGTAGATCATCTTAGTATGTTAATTAACAATGATTCTATTATTTAACAATACTTGATTTACTAATCCAACATTGTTCGATGGTAGGGATAATATTATAATTCAAAAATATAATTTTAAAATTAGGGGTTTGAATTAAAAATTTGGGGATTGAGCCTCGCTAAACTTGCATTGGATCTCTGAAGAAATAGAATATTGTGAGTCTAAAAATGATTTTTGCCAAAATTCATGAGCACCGGATCATGTACATGTAGTTCAAACATGACCCACTTCCTACCGATTCGGCAGGAATTTGTCTTTTTCGTCAGAGGTGAACGGAAAGGTTTGAGATATCCCGGTTGGGACATTGTTCATATAAGGTGGTCTAATATTTTTACAAAATGTGTTGGTACCATTCTAAAATTTTCATTTGGTGGTTGCTTCACAAAATGCCCCGTTTTTTGCGCTCGGAAAATGGAAAATAGATTTCATGCGTCAAAAAGGAAAACTTTCTCCTGCAACATTGTTCGCCATACCATGATACATATGTGTGCACAATATGGGCACATTATCACAAACTATGACCTAATTCTATCCATAACATTGGTCGTTTGGTCCGAAAGCCATGAAACCTCGGACATGATAGGTCATTTCTGAGAAGGTTTTTTTGAGACACTTGCAATCTACCAAGGTTGGTATTTTTCCTTGAAACTATGTCACATAAGAAGACACCACGCGAAGGATTTGCATTGATCTGGCCGTTTTTGAAATTTTTTATGCCCGTTTCAAACTATGGTCAAACGGCGGGCATGAAGGTTCTTAGCTAGGGGCTGAGCCTCGCTAAACTTGCATTGGATCTCTGAAGAAATAGCATATTTTGAGTCTAAAAATGATTTTTTGCCAAAAATCATGAGCACCGGATCATGTACCTGTAGTTCAAACAGGACCCACTTTCTACCGATTCGGCAGGAATTTGTCTTTTTTGCCAGCGGTGACCGGAAAGGTTTGAGATACCCCGGTTGGGATATTGTTCATATAAGGTGGTCTAATATTTTTACAAAATGTGTTGGTACCATTCTAAAATTGTCATTTGGTGGTTGCTTCACGAAACGCCCCGTTTTTTGCGCTCGGAAAATGGAAAATGGATTTTCCGTGTGTCGAGAAGGAAAACTTTCTCCTGCAACATTGTTCGCAATACCATGATACATATGTGTGCACAATATGGGCACATTATCACAAACTATGACCTGATTCTAGCCATAACATTGGTCGTTTGGTCCGAAAGCCATGAAACCTCGGACATGATAGGTCATTTCTGAGAAGGTTTTTTGAGACACTTGCAATCTACCAAGGTTGGTATTTTTCCTTGAAACTATGTCACATAAGAAGACACCACGCGAAGGATTTGCATTGATCGGGTTGTTTTTGAATTTTTTATGCCTGTTTCAAACTATGGTCAAAACGGCGGGCATGAAGGTTCTTAGCTAGGGGCTGAGCCTCGCTAAACTTGCATTGGATATCTGAAGAAATAGCATATTGTGAGTCTAAAAATGAATTGTGCCAAAAATCATGAGCATCGGATCATGTACCTATAGTTCAAACAGGACCCACTTCCTACCGATTCGGCAGGAATTTGTCTTTTTCGCCAGGGGTGAACGGAAAGGTTTGAGAACCCTCGGTTGAGACATTGTGCATGTTAGGTGGTCTAGTATTTTTGAAAAATAGGATAGTAACATTTTAGAACTTTTATTTGGTGGTAGCTTGACAACACAACCCTTTTTGGCACTCAAAAAATTATTTTATTTTGCGACCAATCAAATTGCAGGAATCTGGCTTCCACAGATCGGCCATCCGTGACTGATCTGGCTCATTCAATTTCCATCCAAGGGTCGTCCTTTGCAGAAACAAACACACGCACCCACTCTTCCAGATCGCCTCCACCCGAACCCTAACCTCCAGATCGCCTCCCTGTGCGCCGCACCCATTACTTACCGTGCGCCGCCGATCTCCCCGGCCGAGCCTCCAAACCCTAGCGCTCTCCTCCGTGTGCGCCGCCGCCACCCCTCGATCCTCGCTACCACCACCTAACCTCCAGATCGCCATCACCTCCAGACCCCATCGCTGCGCTCCCCCCACACACATCCCACCCAACACCGCCCACCCCCACGCACATGCCTTCCCGTTTCCCTCGTTCTTCAGATCCACCACCACAAGCCCAGGAGGAGCTGCCGCGGCCGGTGCTTCCACCTACTGATCGGAGGGAAAGCTCCACCTAGACCCAACGGCCGTCGCTGTCGTTTGGGAGGCGAAGAGGAGGCGGATGTACTTCTCGCGGACACCAAGGGAAATTCGCCGGTTGTCGGAACACTGCGGAACGAGCATGTCTAGGGCGGCGGCAGGGCAGGGACCAGAGGAGACAGCGCAGATGTTTCATGTGGAGATCTTCTCCGACCTTGCCGCCATGGACATCTTCTCCGCCGCCACCCCCACCCCCACCCCCACCCCCATCACGCCCGATCCCATCTAGAGAACCACATCGTCGATCTCCGCTCACCCCCTCGCTCCCCCAGCACCACAACCTCCCCCTCTATCTCTCTCCTCCCAAACACCACCCATGGCAACCTAGCTCGCGTACACGCCACCGGAAGGCCTGCAGGGGATCTCGCGCGAGAAGCTGCTCGCGGAGGGCGGGTTCGGGTGCGTGTTCAAGTCCATGCTGGGCGACGACAGGAAGGTGGCCGTGAAGCAGCTCAAGGGCGGCGACGGGCAGGGGGAGCGGGAGTTCCAGGCGGAGGTCGAGATCATCAACCGCGTCCAACACCGCCACCTCGTCTCCTCCGTTAGCTACTGCATCTCCGAGGACCACCGCCTCCTCGTCTACGACTTCATCGCCAATGACACCATGCACCACAAGCTCCACGGTACGACTTTTGACACGACGCCACCAGGCACCAGCTCCACTTCATCATTCTGGAACGGATGTTGCTTACCGGTGAGGACTGTAAGATGTCGACGAGTTTAATCTATTTATTTATTTAGGTGTGTATGTGTCTGGTTGGAATTAGATCTGAATTATCTTGTTGTTCCTTGATGTCACCCACCTGCTTGCCTAGGTACCTTTGTTCTGGAATTGGATGTAGTAAAATGCAATGATATCTCTATTAAACGGGCTTTGATATTATGAGGTTTCTTGTAGGATTAAGTGCAGTAGCATTGTTGTTTAGATTCGACATTACATATTTGATTTTTCTTTCTAGATCTTCTACTAGCTTGTAGTGATGTATAGTATTGCGTGCAGGCTGCTTACCGAAACCTGAAGTGATCTGCTACTAGCTGGAATGTTCTGCTTGCTGGTGGTGTAGTTGATCTTATCTCCATGCTTGTTAGGATTCGAGTTACACACAATTGATCTAGATAGGCTGTTGGTATAATCCTCCCAGGGATTCTATGTTGGTTCCTTCTGCTTGTTAATCAAATATTGTAAAACAGCATCCATCTTATTGGATACAAACTATTCTACTAGGTACTTCATATATATTTTTTACATCCATCTCGTGATGAACATTTTATACTAACTCAATTCCATGTGAATGATTTCTTATTGTATTCAATATAATGTTAATTACAAGTTGTTTGTCAAAATAATTTCAGAAATATGTATATAAAACTGGGCCTTTCCCCATACTGAATAAGGACACACAACTACTAATGTTTGATGATGGAAGAAACATAATGGCAAGTGTTTGTAAGCAGAAAATATGGTTCACGTGGTTTCGGCCACTTCCTGTAGTATTAGTAAGACATCTAGGACAATTAGTATCCATAGGATTACTTCTGTATCATCATTCTTTTTTGTTGAAGAAACTGCATGTTCATCGTATAGTTGAAATTAAGAGGTTTTTTGCTGGTTATTTGTGCAGGCTGCTATGGTTGCTGCTTTCTCTAAGATGATGGTTTTTTGCTGGTTGTTGCTTCTTGCTGACCCATGTCCTGAGGGTGCACTGTGATGAGTTAGCTAGAACAGACAATCTTTGAATTTGGTGAACATTAATAGCTAACTAAGTTGTGCACCATTGATGTTCTGATAGAAGTATAAGCAGTCAACCACTATATAGCTATTTGTATATGTGTTTTATAGTTTTTATAAATGATATATTCTGCAAGATGTGCACATGCTAATTTTCATTGACATGATAGGTCAGTTGGATTTCTCAATGCTAGAATGCGTAGCTACATTCCAATTCACAGGTTCTAAAATTGTATGTTGTTTCGGATTTCCTTGACAAATGGTGTCATGCAAAAATTTTAGTCGAGTGAACTTTTTTACTCCCTTTATATCAGTACCGCTACCACTTCATGTAGTCAAGTGAAAACTGCTATTAACCATGTTGTAGCACTGCTTATTTGTAGTAGCTATAGCAGGAATTCATCTCTGGGTTCAGTTAGGCCATGTTGTCGTCTTTAGAATTTATTCTGGTGATTTCTTTGTTCATGTGTGTGCTGCAGGTTACCCAAGGGAGGCATGGAGAAAGGCGGCGTGATTGCGAAGAAGGCGCACCGGGGGCAACACCATGTCCAGGGTCGTGAAGGGCTTCATCGAAGGATGGTAGGCTGCTTTATCATTGAAGGACATCCTTCGTACTCCTGATGCATGTGACTAGGGATCTAAAATGTATGCTTTTGTTGTCAAGAAAATTTGGAAGTACGAGTGCATTGGTTTGTCATATCTGATGGTAAATTGCTTTGCTTCTACCCATGATGACCATCTCTATTAATTTTGAGCTTGTGTTGCTGTGAGAAAGTATGTTACCGATATCATCTGAGAATTTATTGTATACTTTTTGCATGAATAGGGATTATTGTAATTCCATTGCATCATTGTGTTAGGCACAATGAAATCAGATAATGAGCAGTGTTTGTTCTTTTGCAAATCAATACTTGTAAAGTAACTAGTATCTATTTTGATGCTTATTAATAATCTCTTTTACCAGATTTAGTAATTGTCATGCGTTTTTGTGCTAGAACCAAACATATACAAGGAGCAGTGGTGGCCGGTAGCGACGGCTGGCAGCATGGAGCAGGAGTGGCGGCTGGCAGCATGGAGGAGCCGTAGCAACTCCCCTAGGATCTGGGTGGCTAATAGCATGGTCGTTCTCATGTTGAGCTTGTCTGTTAGTTGATTGTTATGCTTTCTAGTCTTTCAAATCCTTTTTAGCTGTGTTGATTATTAACAGATGAGACATATGTTTGGTAAATGTTTAGATGCACTATTGTATTAGTTGTTCTGATTGGCTGCTATACTATTGTATTAGTTGTTCATTATTTGTTCTGATTGGCTGTTGTACTAGTCAAATGCATTGTACGTGGGCTCTTAAATGGGCCAGAACAACTCGTGCACATTTCAGCTAGAAATGGTGAAGCCCACTAACTAAATGGACCAAACGAAAAATAAATTGATCATGAAAAGGTTGAAGCCCCTGAAAATAAATGGACCAAAAAGTCCAAAGCCAATATTGCAATGCATTATAAAAAAGGCACCAAAAAGGCCAGGCCCATTTAATAAATGGTTGAATTGTTGGGCTCAGCCCATATAGAACACTGAAATGGACCGGGCTGAATTCCAATTACAATGATCTCGTTTTGTCATAATTTTGCAACGTCAGATCAGCCACGTAGGATCTGACCTGGCTTGGTTATATGTCCCATGACGATAATGGATCGTTATAATGGTTATGACGATCTAATATCGTCATGGATGGTTATGAAGATTTCGGAAAAAACGTCGTTGTATGCAATTACTGACGCTCAGTTTTTGACGATATGTTTTTCGTCATAAGATCGTCATATATTGTAGACAATGACGATTCAGTGAAGAAAATGGAGGGTCATGTATCAACAGATTCCTTGTAGTGAACGGCGAACAATCGAATTGACAATTTGGCATGTAGTCGAATCACAGCCACGGCGAATTGGTCGGTGAGTCCATTAGACAAAGTTGGATGGTCAGGCTGGTCAAACTAGCCGTTGGGTAATCCAACGGTAATATTGGCGTAATCACCGCGTGGTAACGGCTCCCTGAAATTGACGGGAACCAACCGCTATATAAGGAGAATGACGGGTGAGTTGCGAGCATTCCCCACATTTCTTCCGACTCCATGCGTCCTTCAATATTCGATTCCCTCCAGAGCGACCCAGAGCAATCTAGCGATCCTAGATCCTCGAATCGATGCCCCCCAAAAGAATTGTGGGGGAGATCCAAGTGTACCAAGGTGTTGTTGAAGTCCTTCGAAGACTCAGGGATTCTCCACGCTGGGAGATGGCGGATCCCCGCGGCCAGAGAGGTGGAACCGAATCTGTGCGCCAGCGAGTTCGTCTGCTTCACTAGCCATCTCGAGAGGGGGATCGGCTTCCCCACCTCGCTATTCTTCCGCCGATTCTGCATGTACTACGGCATCCAGCCGTCAGATCTGGGTCCGCATAGCATCGAGCAGCTCTCCACTTGCCCCTGTGGTAGGAGTTGTTCCACGGGTGGATCGGTCGCGAAGGGGCAGGCAGCCCGATGCTCGCAGCGGGCGGCCTTACCTTTCAACTAAAGTCTAAGGCCTCCTTCCTTGACCTCATGCTGCCGAAGAAGGCAGCGAACGAGTGGAAGAAGAACTGGTTTTACGTGAATGATTCGACTCCATATGGCGAGGTGTCACTACTGATGTATTCAGCCGAGCGGCCCGAGCCGCGGCGGCTTCAAGTCACCAAAATTCCGCATGACCAGTGGATGGTGGTCGACGAGATGCTGATGATGATTTGTCAGCTGAAGAAAGACGGGCTCGAGACCATCAATTTGTACAATTGCTGGCTCAGGCGGCGACTAGTGCCCCTATCCAGCCGTGATCATTGGATGTATGAGTACACCGGTAAGGACGACGCGACCAAGGCCTGCACCGCCAAGTGGAAGGTCGACGACTACGCCCTCGCACTGAAGAAGATCACTAACGCGGAATACCGTGACGTGAAGGCCGGGATCCCCCCATAGACAATGAAGCGCAAGGCGCCACCGGTAAGTTTGCATTTCCTTGTCTATTTCGCAGTCGCAGAAATGCAGTCGTGGTTTATTAACCATGTGTCGTTTGTGCAGTTGTTCCAAGTGGTGGAAGGTTGGCTTCCTCCACCGACGATGAAAGCTCGGACAAGGCCGCCGAAGACGAGAGCGAGTACTCCTCCGCCGAGGAGATAGATGGAGACAATGACGACGACGATGAAGCCGTGGAGGTTGTTGCACCGGCGGTTCGGAAGACTCGCGGGCAACGGCAACACGAGCTCGAGGCCAGCAAGAGCCTCGAGGCTCACAACGGGGGCGAAGACGAAGACCCTGGACATACTTCACGACTTGTGGCTATGCCATCTAAAAAGAAGTCGCCGAAGAAGAAGAAGAAGAAGAAGGAGGCGCCCAGGGCAGTGTCGCCGCCTCGGTCAGCGACTAGATCCGAAGCGACTAGCGCGGCTGATGAAGCCGGTGTTGAAACGTCGGCGAAGGCGCCTGAGGCAGCCAGCACGACCATGGTGGAGGACGAAGTACCGCTGGCGTCACTTCCGCCATCGTTCTCGGCAGTCACGTGTCTCGGGGCTTCTTCAGCCGCAGAGGCGTCTCCATCAAGGGAGGCACATGCGTCGACTGGAGGATAACTTCCCGCTGCCGCGGCCTCATCAACAAAGAAGGCTTCTATGGTGTAGGCTACAGACCTATTTGAGACGGGCATCAGCCGAAAGCTAGGCCCGGAGCTAGAGAAGCCGGCGCACATCTGCACCGGCCTGCGCTACATCCCAATTGCCAGGTAAATGTCTTGGCATGTCCACTTGAAACACTAATTTGTATCCGTTGTTTGTTTTGATGATCATTTCATTTTGCAGGACTAGCGTGAAAAAGATCGGTCATCCCGCGGTGGCCAAAGTTCTAGTAGAAGCCGCGGGGGCGGAAGCCGATCCCTTGAAGAAGAGGAAGGGCGACGACGCCAAGGCGCCCACTGAGGGCGCGAAGAAGATGAAGGGCGATGAGGTCATCACAATCTCAGACGAACTGGTTGACGCCCCAAGTGGAGCTCCGACTAGAGCAGATGCGACCGTGAAGGTCGTCGTGGATGCGGGGTCACAGCAGATAGACCCTGCGGCATTGGCGGGGCATCGGGCCCTTCGAAGAGTGCTGCGGGAGCAGCGGTGGTGACCTTCCTTTTTTTATGGCGAGGGCCTCCACCGCAAGTGTGTCGGCACAGCCGGCCCAAGCGCCCGAAGTTTTGGGCTCGTAAGTTGAGCAGCGTCACGGGCGCACGCCTCTTGTGCTGCCGTTGGTGGATGCGGTCGAGCTGCACGGCATGCTGGGCGCAGCTATTCGGGTATGTCAAGTCCCCGAGGATCTGGTCGCTGAATTTTAGCGGGCAGATTCTTAATACTTTTTGTTGTCCAGTCCCCGAGTGGCTAGTCTCTAAATGTCAGCATCTAGGCACTTAGGAATTTCCTCGATGTCCAGTCCCCGAGTGGCTAGTCGCTGAATTTCAGCGGCTGGGCACTTAGGAATTTATTCGATGTCCACTCCCCGAGTGGCTAGTCGCTGAATTTCAGTGGTTAGGCACTTAGGAATTTGTTCGATGTCCAGTCCCCAAGTGGCTAGTCGCTGAATTTCAGCGACTAGGCACTTAGGAATTTATTCGATGTCTAGTCTCTGAGTGGCTAGTCGCTGAATTTCAGCGGCTAGGCACTTAGGAATTTCATGCATGCTTTCTTATGTTAGTTGTGTCTATGAAGGGCCTCCAGCGTGAGTTGGCAGAGCGACTGGCTGCCAGGGAGCATCTGGATCATGACCTCCGCTTCGTTCAGGAAGTGAACAAGTAGCTCCAGGAAACCGTTGGTGGGTTTTCGAGATGCCCTCTCCCTTGTTTTATTATTTTTGGTTGCGATATCACCCTTGTGTTTCTGCACAGGAGCATTCATTCATGGTTACAAAGGCTCGCGAGGGTTTGGTGCCCATCAGCGAGTTGACGGCTGCCAAGTCATCATTGACCGTCACGGAGAAGCGTGTGGGCGAACTGGAGCAAGAGCTCAAGACCGCGAAGGCGGAGGCGAGCTCGGCAGAGGAGAGGGCTAAGGCGGTTGTTGCTGAGCTAAGTAGCGGAAGGTGTCTAATGGTCTCTTCGCGGGGCTGCAGACCAACTAAGCGGGTCTTCAAGATTTCATCACGGGGCAATGTCGTCCCCTGATTTGTGAGTTCCTTCGTCTTGCGTTTGTTTGTATCAGTGAGTCCCCGAGCATGCGGGTCGCCATTGTCATTGTGTCCCGAGGGGGTGGGCTTGAATCGTGCGTCCTTCTGACGTTGAGTTACTTGTTCTTCTGCAGGGAAGATTCTTGATGACGATCCTGAGGCGCAATCATACAATGCGAGGCAGTGTGTCACGATGCTGGTGGATTCTGCCGCCCTTTCGGCGACCTGCATTCGCGCATACCTCTAGGAGATATCGTTGACGGAGGTGATTCCTAGCGAACTCATGGAGGTGTGGCGCTACCTGGAGAGGGCTCCAGCGGTGGTGGAGTACATGTCGGGGTCGGCCTTCCACCGCGGAGTCGCGACTGTGCTAAGCCTTGGGCTCGCCCACTTCCCGGATGACTTCGACCTTGACGACGTCACTAGCGGGTATCCCTCATCGACTGGGTCGGTCGAGATCTCCGACGTGCTGAAGTTGACCGATCGGGCCATGGTCTACTCCGAGCGGGTTCTGGCGATGGGCGACCTTCTGCCGTATCAGGAGATGATCGTCGCTCTGAACGACCCCAAGCCGGCGCATCGCGACTTCAAGGTGGAGCATCCGTTCCGATCGGTGATGGCGGGCACCTTAACAACGTACCCATTGAACCCGTGGGTCCCCTTCATCCACATTCGTTTTAGCAATGGTGCGCGTCTTCGAAACCTGCAAAGTAGATGACTTTGTCAATTGGCGTTAATTGTAATAAATGTATGCCTGCCCTTGTAAGCGAATTTTTTTTGTTACCATAAGGAATGCATGTATGCTTTTGTCATCTTTAATTTTGAGTTTGGATTATTTTGTTGTGCAAGTCCCCGAGCGCGTCCGCCCTTTTATGGGGTTTACCTCGTGTCTATGTGTGTATGTTTGTTTTTGTACTGTTAGTTAATTGAGGTCGACTCGCTGTGGCTTGGGAAGCCAGTTGCTTTGGCGACCCCAAGGGATGCTCTGTACTTAGCCATTTTCCCAGATGCATACGGGGTCGGTTGGACGAGTCCCCGAGCGTTGTGCTTGGCGCATCACTCCACCTGACTTAGAGAGCTAGTCGCATTGCAAGTCTAGGGCGTGCTCTCATACTTGGTGTTTTCCCTAGCCACGTAGGTTTGGACTGGCGTCAGTCCCCGAGCGTGGTACTTGACCGTTCGAGTCGCTGCGCCGAGGATGTGAAGGACTGGGTCGCTTTGAAAAGCGAATGCAGTTGTCTTGGCCCGGCGGGCCAGCCGATCGGGGCGACTCCGATGGGGCTCCAGGTTGGCGTTTTCGTGGACGGCGCAAGGCCCAAATTTTATCAATGCCCTTGCGTCGCACTACTTAGCCATGTCGGTCCCACGACCAAGGGTTGACTTTCGTGATTAGCGTAATGATGTTTTTACGAGTGCGAATGGCACAAGGGTTGGAGAGTAGACACAATTTGTGTGAGTCGAAAGTCTTTATTGCATGGCGGGGGGAGTACATGTCGAAGTTCTAGTTGTAGAACTTTCTTAGGAGATTTACATTCCACTGCCGCTTGATGTCGAGTTGCCCGTCACCTCGGACATCGATGAGGTAGTAGGCGTCGTTGCCTAGGACAGAGTACCCAGTGAAGTACCCCAGAGGGTAAAGACCTACTCCTACTAGATTGTATTGATGAGAGAGTAGAGTAGGCGAACTTAGCGGCTAGGCGGCGAGTCGATGGGGTGTATGATGGAACATAAGTTCTATGCGTGCCCTAGGGAGGTTTATATAGAGTGACCTTGCTAGGGTTTACAGATCTACAACCGAGTTGGATAAGGACTCAGAGGGTTTTGACCTAATCCTACTAGGCCTAACTATGCTTCTGGGCCTTCAGCTTCCAGTCGCCTGGTTCCTCCTTGGGTCACGATCCAGTCGCCGTCCTGCAGCCCCACTCGCTAGAAGTATGATCCAGTAGGAAAAGTCCTGCTGGGTATATCCCATTCGGCATATCCCCATCAGAATCAGTTAGCAATTCAACCGCCACGAAGAGAGTATACCTGGGAGGAGTTCAAGCAGAGGTTCCATGAGTATCATGTTCCTGAAAGTGTGATGGAGTTGAAGCGTAGAGAGTTTGAGGAGCTTCAACAAGGAGATACCAGTGTCATGAAGTACATCTGAGGGTTCAGCCAACTATCTCGTTATGATGAGGGTCAAGTGAGCACTCAGGAAAAGAGGAAGAATCGTTTTCTGCGATGACTAAATCCGTTCGTAAAGATGTAGTTGAGGTTGGCCAACAAGCAAACTTTTCAACAGTTGCTCGATGCATCTATTACCTTCGAAGATGACTACAAGAATGTCTAAGAGGACCGAAGGAAAAGAGCTAAGAAGGAAATAAAGAGGATACAAGCAAGCAAACCTAAACCCAATTTGGAATTCAAACCTAGGAACATATCCTATAACAAGAATAATTCCAATCGGCGTACAAATCCAACTAGAAAGAATGTTATATGCCATAATTGCAAGCTTCCAGCGCATATGAGCAGGGATTGCCAGAAACCAGTAATTGTTGACCATAGTTGCGGCCAAAGGGGTCATATAAGGACAAATTTCCCAAGTAAACCATCGGGTGGTTGGCTGACAAGAAATGAAGGACAAGCCCGTGAAGGGAATGGACAACCTAAGAAAGGAGGAAACTTTGTCAAGAACAATAATGGAAAAAGGAGAAGGCCTACCGGGAAGCTGAATTGCGCAACCTTGGAGGAGGTGGATATTTCCGAGCACACAGTGATAGGTACGCTCAATATCCTTACCAATCCTGGAAAAGTTTTATTTGATACCGGTGCAACTACTTCATTCATATCTGATGAAATCTGTGATAAGTTTGGGATTAGAAGGGAAACATTAGAAAACCATATGACCATGGTGACGGCAGGGGGAAATGTAGTTGTACGCCACATTAAACAAGATCAGGTTATCTCGATCTATGGTTGTACATACTTTGCGGATCTTTATGTGATTCCTTTGAAGGGAATTACAGTAGTGCTGGGTATGGATTGGATGACTGAACATGGAGGCCAGATAAATTATGAGGATAAAACTGTCTCAATCAAGACTCCAAGTGGAGCACGGATAGTATATCAGGTTGATAAGCACAGTCATATCATGGTAGATCTTCAATTGAACTCAATGAAGGAGGTCAAGTTGGAAGATATTCCTGTAGTAAATGAGTTCCAAGATGTTTTCCCAGCAGAGTTACCAGGAATGCCACCGGATCGGGAAATAGAATTCACTATTGATCTAATCCCTGGTACAACACCAATAGCTCAAGCACCATACAAGATGGGTCCGAAGGAATTAAAAGAGCTTAAAGAGAAAATTGATGAGTTAGCTAGAAAGGGATTTATTCAAGAAAGTGTATCTCCATGGGGAACTTCGGTGATCTTTGTAGATAAAAGAGATGGAGGATGAAGGATGTGTGGGGATTACAGAAATATCAACAATGTTACCATCAAGAACAAATACCCATTGCCAAGAATTCAAGATCTATTTGATCAAGTCAAGGGAGCTAGAGTATTTTCCAAGATTGATCTGAGATCAGGATACCATCAGATAAAAATCAAACCTAAAGATGTGCCAAAGACAACATTTGTGTCAATATATGGACATCGTGAGTATCTCGTTGTACCTTTTGGTTTGACAAATGCACCAGCAATATTCATGAATCTGATGATCAAAATATTCATGTCGTACTTGGACAAGTTTGTCATAGTGTTTATTGATGATATTTTGATATATTCAAAGGATAAGAAAGAGCATGCATATCATTTGAGAATAGCATTGCAAATGTTAAGAGAACATAAGCTTTACGCTAAGTTCAGCAAGTGTGAATTTTGGTTGGACAAGGTAGAATTTCTTGGTCATGTGATCAGTAAGGATGGGATTGCTGTAAATCCATCCAAAGTTCAATCAGTGCTAGAGTGGATTGCACCAACCAATGTGAAACAAATCCGAGGTTTCTTGGATATGGCTGGTTATTACCAGAGGTTCATTGAAGGTTTTTCCAAGATAGTTGGACCGATGACCAAATTTCTAAGAAATAATACACCATTCATATGGGATGAGAAGTGTGAAGCAAGCTTCCAAGAGTTGAAAACTAGATTAACTACCGTCCCAATCTTAACAGTTCCTGAAATAGGGAAGGATTACATGGTATATTGTGATGCATCCAAAGAAGGATTGGGATGTGTGTTAATGCAAGATCGTAAGGTGATTTCTTATGGGTCAAGACAACTGAAACCACATGAAGTCAATTATCCAACTCATGATTTGGAGTTAGAAGCAGTAGTATTTTCCTTGAAAGGATGGAGGAATTTTCTCTATGGAGCAATATGTGAGTTATACACTAACCACAAAAGTCTCAAATATTTCTTCACTCAAAAGTAATTGAACATGAGGCAGAAGCATTGGTTGGATCCAATCAAAGGTTATGATCTGACAATCAATTATACCCTTGGAAAGGCCAATGTTGTGGCCGATGCTTTAAGCCGAAAGAGCACATATATTCAGCCTATCAATATAGAACTACAAAAAGAGCTACATATGGATTTGGAAAGGTTGGAACTTCAATTCATAAGAACAGAGATTCTTGGAGGACTAGCTACCATGTGAGTAGTGGAAGAACAGAGGAGTGATCTGAGGCATGAAATTTTTAGGCAACAAAACGAAGATCTTTTTATTGCTAAATAAATTCAAAGGATATCCCAAGGTCAGGCGTCAGTTTTTCGCTTAGGAGATTATGGATCTTTATGGTTCCAAGATCATCTTTGTGTTCCAGATGTGTCAGAAATTCATGAACTGATACTCCGAGAGGCACATGAGACACCATATTCAATTCATCCAGGAAGTACTAAGATGTACATATGGATTTGAAAGAATTATTCTAGTGGAATAACATGAAAAGAGACATTGCAAAATATGTGTCGAAATGCCATACTTGCCAAAGGGTAAAAGATGAACATCAAAGTCCAGCAGGACCATTACAACCTATGGAAATTCCAGAGTGGAAATGGGAAGAAATTGGTACGGATTTCATCATAGGATTACCCATGACACCAAAACGGAAGGATATGATATGGGTGATTGTTGATAGACTCACAAAAAGTGCACATTTTATTCCGGTAAATCAAAAAGATAATGTCGAGAAGTTAGTAGAAGTATATGTTAAGGAGATAGTAAGTAAGCACAGAGTGCCCAAGAACATTATATCTGATAGAGGATCTGTGTTTACTTCAGCATTTTGGAAATAATTACATGAAGCACTTGGTTCAAAGTTAGATTTCAGCATAGCCTATCATCCAAAAACTAGGGTTATACTGAAAGAACCAACCAAATATTGGAATACATGCTGAGGGCTTGTGCATTAGACTTTGGAGGTTCGTGGGAAGATCACCTACCATTGGCAGAATTTTCCTATAACAACAGCTATCAAAGTAGTCTAAAGGCATCCCCATATCAAATACTTTATGAGAGAAAATGTAGATCACCAATATGCTGGTATGAACCTGGCAGTAGCAAGGAATTTGCACCAGACTATATCAAGGAAAGGCAAGATATCATCAAACATAGATTGAAGATAGCTCAAAGTAGACAGAAAAGTTATGCTGATCAAAGTCGAAGATCTTGGCATCCTGAAGTGGGAGATATGGTATATCTCAAAGTAAGATTGACATGGTTATACCCCGCGGGTACATGACTTCAGCATACCTAGTCCAGCCCAAGGAAGGCCCACGACAAATATACGTCGGCCCATGAAGACTTTCGGGTGGCCAGGGCCCATGACGCCTTCGGATCCTTGGAGAGCAAGACTAGAGTAGATAGAAAATTCAAAGGGGTAAACCCTAAAACCTGTAACCGACTCGGTCTGTGTCTGGGACCTGCCTAACTCTATATAAAGGCTAGGAGGGAACGACCTAGATATCTGACCTCATACTTCCGCATAGACACCTCCACGCCAGATTGCATCTACGCACCCCTGTAATCTTCGGTTTTGCCGTAATCAAGAGCAGACAAGCAGGAGTAGGGTTTTCCCTCCGGGGGCCTGAACCTGGGTAGACCTCATGTCCCGTGTTTCTTGTTTCCTAACCGTTCCGCGATCTCCAGTATCCCCATCTTCTCCAAAACCCAAGTCCATAACAATGGGCATTGACGAGATGAAACCTCGTCAATTGGCGCCGTCTATGGGAACTGGGGACGCTGATTGTGCGATCATGACGGTCCCAACCCAAGCGATCTACAACTCCGCGGCTTCGGAGAGTCATCTCCTCTTCGGTGCCTTCGACTTCACCACCCACTCACCGGCCACCATGAAGGACTTCGAGCCCGTTGGCGACGGGCTCGAGATCCTGTTCGGGAGTTTCTGCTTTTAGGTGGGGCAGATCGGCACTCTCCGCCTCCCAGAGCGGGTGCCCCTGCCGTCGATTAGGCCTGCTTAGTGGGCTCCACACCCCGTGCTACACACATCATCATCGACAGATGAGTCTTATGACAGCAGCAGCTGCAACTCAGATCTGTGTGATCCACCGTCGGATGAAGGGACCTACGATTCCGGATCCGAAAGCTACGGCAGCAGCGATCCGATCTACAAGCTCTACCAGTGCTCCGCGGTCATCCAGGATCAAGAACACAATCCGCCACCCAACCCGCAGGGTAGAAACGGTGGAAACAGAAGAAGCCAGTCCCCCACCCAACGGGGAAAACAACAATCAGGTCATCCACCTTGACGAGGAGGGATGGACCCAAGCACGCAAGGCCGTGGCAGGCAACAAGATCCTGCCCGCTGATGCCTCACGAGATCTACTGATGGCATACCACATGCTCCTCATCGAGGAGCACAAGAAGCAGATCAAGATGCAGGAAGTGTTGGACAAGCGCAAACAGGAAGCTTCGGAGTCCAGTGCATGGCGAGCTGCGATCTCCGCCATGGGCATGGGCTCCAGCTCACACGGCAACAATGGGAACAAGCACCGTTCTCGGATGGAGAACATGGACCCCAAAGAGCGCCGCGAGGTGACACGAGCCTTCAACGCGTCCTTCATGGAGATGGACGCCGACGGGAACGTCATCCCAAAAACTCCGCAAGTTGTGATCATGGCAGCGACAGCATACCTCGCGTCCCACCCACCTCCAGAGGGGGACGTGAAGAGGGCCATGCACAAATCCTCGCTTACCGGGCTCGGACTCTTCGGAGCTGCGCTCCACGGAGAAGCTCCTGCGGAGCCGAAAAAGAAGGCTATGGTAAGATTCAACCACAGCCCCACACCCTCATCCGAAGACGAAGAGCATGACCTTCCTCGAAGGCATAAGAGCTCACGCCATCGCGGCCACGACTATGACACTCGAAATGAGCTAACTCAGTGCAAGATCGACAAGGCACACGCCAAACGCGTATGCTCGTCTGAATCCGAGATGGACGAAGACGAAGGAGAACTCTATGGAGCCCAATGCTTCAGCAGATCTATTCGATGGACACGGATGCCACGCAACTTCAAGCTCCCTTCGGACACTCCGAAATTCGACGGCACACAGGACCCCAAGGAGTGGCTCAGTGACCACTTGTCGTCCGTCAAGCTACACGGCGGAAGCAGGGAAACCGCCATGCAATGCCTTCAGCTGCAGCTGACAGGCGCAGATCGGATCTGGCTAAGCAGCCTATCCTCAGGGTACATCCGCAGTTGGGAGGAGTTGGCGTACAGATTTGTCCGAAACTTCAAAGGCACCAGCAAGAGGCCTGCCTCGATTGAGGAGTTGCGAGCCTACACCCAACGAACGGGTGAATCCATTCGCTCGTACATACTGCGCTGGTCCAACACCAAGAACTCCACGGCGCACATCTCCGAAGAAATGGCCATCAACGCCTTCAAGGACGGCGTCAAGCGCCAGGACTTCAAGGAAGAACTTGGGCGCGTCAAGCCCAAGACACTTGACCACCTCATGGACATCGCCAAAAGGTGGGATGATGGTGAGGACTCCGTCCACCGAGCGCACTCGAAGGAGGAAGATGACTACGGCCTGCAACGTGAGCGTCGTAGCAAGAGAAGATCGCGCGTCTACGACGATCGCGACAGACCCTGCATGGTCGCGGCTGGCTACGCCGACCGCCGCAACGACGGCAACCGCAACAGCGGCGGATACCGCGGAAACAATTTCCGTGACAAAGGACGCCCGGCACAGTCGTGGCACCGCCGCGATCGCGACGACGGACCCTCAGCATAAGAAAAAATGTCGGGTCCATGTACCATCCGCTTCTACATCGACAAACAGGATGGCAAGAAGAAGGCAAGCCACATGCTCAAGGACTGTCGCGAGTTCCAGAAACTCAGCGAGCGCATGGCTCAGATGAGGCAGCAAGCCCCAAACCCTGGATTCGGGAACGCACCCGCACGAGGTGAGATCACGCATGGAGCTCCTCCACAACCACCTGCAGGAGGCCCGAACCACCCAATCGCACCCGCACAGAATAACGGTGGGCACGGGTACCCCCCGCCGAAAGGAGCACTGATGATCTAGAAGGGGCGCCCAACGAATAGGGTGCAGAAGAAAATCACCCATCAGATCAACCTAGCCGTGACAGCTCCACCTGCCATCCCTGAGTACCTCAGCGGATCGGAGTCTTGCATCACGTTTAGCCGTTCGGATCACCCTTGCCAGGTCCCTTGCCCAGGTCAGGCTACCCTGGTGCTTGAGGCGCAGATCAGAGGGTTCGAGATGAGCCGCGTCTTCATGGACGGCGGCAGCGGCATCAACCTGATGTTTGCAAGCACCCTAGCAGCAATGCGGATCCCGCTGTGCAGCCTGGAACAGTCAGACACAACGTTCCATGGCATCGTTCCAGGAAAGGGCATATTCCCCTTGGGAAAGATATGGCTCGACGTCATCTTCGGCAAGCCGGATAACTTTCGATGCGAACGGCTCGGGTTCGAAGTGGTGGACTGGCCATCACAATACCACGCCATCCTCAGAAGTGTAGCATTCGCAAGGTTCTTGGCAGTACCACACTACGCGTACCTGCTACGCAAGATGCCAGGACCCAGATGCGTCATCACGGTCCACGGGAGCTTCACCCGATCGGACCACTGCGACAAGGACTTCAACAGAATCTCCTAGTCATTCGGCATGCAAGAGGAGCTCGTAAAGCTCCGCGAGGTGACGGACAATGGGGCACCCCCAGTCGCACAACAAAACGCACCCGATATGTCCTTCGACTCCACAGTCAACACAAAGAAGGTGCAGGTCCACCCGACGGATGCCTCCAAGACGGTGCTGATCGCCAACGATCTCAGCCCCGCATAGGAAAGCGCGCTCGTCGAATTCCTCTGTGAGCGCTGGGAAATCTTCGCCTGGTGTCCTGCGGACATGCCAGGAGTTCCCAGGGAATTCGCCGAGCACGCACTCAACATCTTTCCAGACACCAAGCCCGTCAAGCAGTCCATCCGGAGACTGTCTGAGCCCCAGGCCGAAACCATAGGGATTGAAGTCAACAGACTACTCACTGCAAACTTCATCAGGGAGATCAAGGAAAGCGAGTGGCTCGCCAATACTGTGATGGTCCCTAAAAAGGACACAGACATCCTGCGGATGTGCGTGGACTTCACATCGTTGAACAAGCACTGCCCAAAGGACCACTTCCCTCTCCCTCGGATCAATCAGATCATCGATTCGACTACAGGATGCGAGAATCTCTCCTTCCTCGACGCCTACTCAGGCTACAACCAGATTCGACTCAAAGTCGAAGATTAGGAGAAAACGGCATTCATCACGCCGTTCGGGGTGTTCTGCTACAACACAATGCCCTTTGGGCTAAAAAACGCAGGTGCCACGTACCATCGGTGCATGCAGGCATCCCTAAAGGACCAGATCGGTCGCAATGTCCAAGTCTATGTCGACGACATAGTCATCAAAACCAAGGAGGCGAGAACACTCATCGACGATCTCCGCGAGACGTTTGATAATCTCGACCACTACAGGATCAAGCTTAACCCCGAAAAGTGCGCCTTCGGCGTCCCATCGGGTCAGCTTCTTGGTTACTTCATCTCCCAGCGAGGGATCGAGGCGAACCCGAAGAAAATACTGGCAATCATGGCCATGGAGAAGCCGAAAAAACTCAAAGGTGTCCAGCAACTTGCAGGACGAATAGCGGCATTAAGCAGGTTAATCAGCCGCATGGGCGAGAAAGCACTGCCATTCTACCAACTGCTACGCAAGGCAGGCAAATTCGAGTGGACGCCTGAGGCGGATGACGCATTCGAAGATCTAAAGTGGCTGCTCTCTACCTCGCCCGTCTTGGTCACGCCAAAGGAGCACGAGCCCTTACTGTTCTACATAGCAGCTACACACCAGGTGGTGAGCACCGTACTAGTGGTCGAGCAACCCGAAGAAGGCAAAACCCATGGGGTCCAACGCCCAATCTACTACCTCAGCGAGGTATTGACGCCAACAAAGCAGAGGTACCCTCACTACCAGAAACTCTCCTACGGCGTGTTCATGACGGCTCGTCGGCTGAGCCATTACTTCCAGGAGCACCAGGTGATGGTCGTCAACGAGGCACCCCTGAACAGCATCCTGAACAATACGGAGGCCACAGGATGCGTGGCCCTTTGGGACATTGAGCTGTCATCCCTAGACATCGTCTACGAGAAGCGACTCGCAATCAAGTCTCAAGTCCTCCCGGACTTCCTTGTCCACTGGATGGAGCTGTAGCTGCCAGACACCCCAGACATGTCGCAGTCATGGACGATGCATTTCGACGACTCCAAGCGCGAAGCCGGAGCGGGAGCCGGAGTCATACTGACCTCCCCGCAGGGCGACAAGATGAAGTACATCCTTCGGATGAAATTTCGAGCTTCCAACAACGAGGCCGAATACGAAGCCCTCATCCAAGGCATGAGGATGGCAAAGATCTACGGTGCAACGCGCCTTGTCATCTACGGTGACTCCATCGTCCAACAGACGATGAATGAGTGCGACGCACACGCCGCCAACATGATTGCGTACCGTGCACTCTACAACGCACTCGAAGGAGACTTTGACGGCGGCGAGCTTCGGCACGTTGGAAGAGAAAGCAACGAGGAGGCCGACAGACTCACCAATATCGGCTCCACCTGCGCACGGCTACCGCCAGGTGTGTTCCTCGAACAGATCTGCGTGCCATCCATCAAGCGGAAATTCCCCAAGGGATCACCCGAAGAAGCAGAACACTCGGGGGCTGCGCTACCCGAAGGACAGGAAGGACCCGAAAAGCTCGACACAGAAGTCGCCGTGGTTAACCTGATGCAGGTCATGGCAGTCGAAGAAACTTGGACACGGCCATACCTCCGGTACCTGATAGACGAAGAACTGCCTGACAGCCCGATGGATGCCCGGCGCATATCTCGCCGGTCCAAAGCCTTCACCATCATCAATAACGAGCTGTACAAGCGCAGCATTTCGGGTGTACTACAAAGGTGCGTCACCATCGGTGACGGGAAAACCATCCTCCAAGACATCCACGAGGGCATCTGCGGCCATCATGCAGGCAGCCGCTCCCTTGTCGCCAAAGCTCTACGAGCTGGATTCTACTGGCCAACGGCCATGAACGATGCCAAGGACATCGTCCGAAGATGCAACGGGTGCCAAAGGTTCGCCGACAAACCGCACGCACCCGGGTCGGAGCTCAGGCCCATACCTTTAGCCTGGCCTTTCACCCAATGGGGCCTCGACATGATCGGCAAGCTGCCAAGGTCCTCGAAAGGAGGACATGTCTACCTCCTGGTCGCAGTCGACAAATTCACCAAATGGATTGAGGCCATGCCGGTCACTAACCAAAAGGGAAAAACTGCCGTCAAGTTCTTTCAATCCATTGTCTACAGGTTTGGAATGCCGCATAGCATCATCACCGACAATGGATCGAACTTCATCTCCAAAGAATTCTAGGACTTCTGCGAAGGCCTCGGAATCAATATCACATATGCCTCAGTGGCGCACCCGCAAACAAACGGGCAGGTGGATAAGTCCAACGGCCTAATCGGCCCTGGAATCAAGAAGCGCCTCATGAGCCTACTCGAGTGACTCGCCGGAGCCTGCACGAAAGAGCTACCCTCCGTCCTATGGAGCCTGCGTACCACGCCAAACAGGTCAACCGGCTACACGCCGTTCTTCATGGTGCACGGAGCCGAAGCCGTGCTACCAGCCGAAGTACGCCACCAGGCCCTGCGCGTTGTCGCTTATAGCGAAGCCGAATCCACAGTTGCACTCGAAGACGCCGTCGACACACTCAATGAAGCGCGATACACAGCAGCAGCTCGATCAGCGGTGTATCAGCAGAATCTCCGCAACTACCACAGCCGACGGCTGCGCCCAAGGTCCTTCGTCGAAGGAGACCTCGTCCTGCGACTCAAGCAAGAACGACCGAAGAAATTCGAGTCGCCATGGGAAGGACCCTACATCGTCACCGAGGTCATCCCAGGTGGCGCCTATCGCCTCAAGCACATGGAGTCTGGAGTCGCATACTCCAACCCATGGAACGTCGCACAACTGCGACGGTTCTACCCCTAGCTACCTCCCTCTTTACTTTCAATAAGGCTATTCAGCCAAGGCTACTCAGCCGAACAATGTACCTCCTCCATTACAATATGAATAAAGCTAAGTGTCTCGCCCCAAAATTTTGTTTACTACTCGCATTTTTTACTCCATGCTACAAACGCATTCGGGGGCTCCCCCCACCTCACTACTTCGTCAACTGGGGATAACGCGTGTACACCTGAGTAGCTGACCACGTCAGGCTAACGAAAAGGGCACGCATACGAACAAAGCACTACGTGCTAGCACAACAACCAAACCTTTATAGCAAAGGGCAAAACACGCCCAGCCAAATATATACAAATTTTAAATCTATCTTTTTTATAGGTACTACCTACTCTGAAGAATAACCTGAGCACGCTGCTCAAACAGATCTACGATCTCTTCGGCATACTGCCTTACAGCCGTGTAATGCGGACGCATATTCCACTCACCACCATCTGGCCAAAGAGGTGGCCCAGCCGCTACAGTGGACAGATCTACATCAGGACGATGCAACCGCACAAGGGAGAGCGCAACCTTCACCCCTGCGATGAGCTGATGCCGCACCAGTTCCTTGACATGATGCATGTTCCGAAACTTCGACAGCGGACCAGAGAGAGTTGACGGTGCATCATCCAGCGGAAACATCACATGCAGGACCGACGCGAGTGAAGTGTTCACCTGACGAAGCACCCGCGATACTTGGTGAACGCGATCTTGCACCGTCACAAGGACCATGGCACGGTCACGGTCCATCCAGAAGAACCCGCCGGCTTCCATGTCCTGCTGAGTGAAGCAGTTGACCCGAACAGCAACACGCTCCTTCTCCTCCCTTGGAGCAAGGTTGGCACCTGCAATACTTGCAAAAAAGTAAGATGCAAGGCCAGCAGGCGCATCCGAAGTAATGGGCAACAGCTTGAAAAACTCACACTGAAGCTGCTCGGACAAGCGAAGCAACTCCGCCATCAAGTACTCCTCTCTGGCAGCACCCCGATCCGCCTTGGATTTCCAAACGTCAGCATGGCCACGCACCCCAAGCAACTCTTTCTCGAGTCTACGAACACGGTCTCGAAGAAACGCAAGCTACGACGCATCATCCAAGGATGGCCGCAGCCGCGTTGCAGGCAAAGCGTCAACGGGATCAGCACCTGAAGGACCCTAGATTAACAGAAATACAAGGACATGAACAAGCAGTCAAAGGAGCACGAAATTCAGCACATTCATTAAAAGTGCAGCAAAAGCCACCACGTGGAACAAGGATTGTTCGTCAAAAATATTTACAACAAAAGAAGCTACAACTATCCTATAACTATAGCACCAACAAAGCTGCACCCTGAGTAGCCTCGGAGCCGGATTGCCTCACCTTGGCTTCCCCCTGCTGCCTTAGCGCATACTCGGCTAGCAGATCAATCAACTTCGTCCCGTAGCGCTTACAGCGAGCAGCATAGGTGGCGAAGGCTACCTCGGATCCATCCGCAGTCGTCAGCATCCGGGAAGTGACCTGAGGAAGGTCCAGCTCCGCTCCAGCCGCCAAGGCCATTGCCAGCCCGACGGATGCACCGATACCCTTCTGCTTGCGCTTGTACGCCGCAGGTGCTTCGACTGACAGCACCTCCGCCAAGGCATCAACATCCTCGAGGGCCACACCCTTGGGGACAAGCTCCTTGTAGAAGCGCCCAAGGACCTCTTTGGCCTTGGCAAGCGAGTTGACAATAGTACTGCAGTGGTCTTCGACCGCCTCAGTAGCATCATCCAGAGCACTCCCGTGCTCCAGAGCACCGCGATCAAAATCAATGCCCACGGCATCTAAGAAAACAAAGGAAGCAGCATGAACAAACGCACTGCAAAAAAAGAAAGAGAAGGAAATCAATAGGTGAAGGTGGAGATACTCACCCGAAATAGCCTTGGTAGCTGCCATAAGTTTGCCGGCCACCTCTCTCTCGCGCGCAGCCGTGGCGGTGGCGAGCTGCTCCTCGTGGTCCATAGCCTCCTGCTGCAGGCGCTCCTTAGCCTCGGCCACGTTGACCAACTCCAGCTCGAGGCGCTCCCTTGCACCAACGGCGACCTCGGCCTTCTTCTCCGCTTGACCAAGGCTCTTTTTGAGAGCATCAATCTCACGAAGAGAGGCGTTGTGATCCTCTGCATTAGGCAATACAAATGTCGGATCGAAGGACAAAATTCAAGAAGAAACAAAAGACCAAGGAATAACAATACCTTGAAGTTGCTTGAGGCTGTCCTCCAACGCCAGGTGCTGCTGCACCAGTTGGTTGGCACCTTGCACAAAAGGCTGCAAAAAAGACCCACTAGTCAAAAGAGGAGCTCGGGGGCTACGCCCAAAAGAACGAGCAAAAGCAAGTTACACACATGAAAGTGCTCGGGGGCTCCTCCCGAGACTCGAAGGAAGAACGAACAAACAAACTACCCTACAAACGCCCGGGGGCTCCCCCCGAGGTAGGAAGAAAGGAGATAATCAATAGATCATTCAAAAAGGCCGGGGGCTCCCCCCATAGCAGGAAGCAGAATTACTTAAATGACTCGAAGGCGACTCCGAAGGTCCGCTTGCAGCCTTCTGAGGAGCAACCACCCGAACCTCCGGCGGAGAAGGGTCTGGGGCAGCGCCTTCAGAGGTGGCCACCGCATGAGGAGGAGGAAGCACGACCTTCGACTCCCCCATCATCTCCCGAGCACCATCACTGGAGGAGTCGTTGGATGAATGGCTGCACAAGGACAAGTTAGCACACGAACAAAGTAAACAGGCAAGAAAAGGAAATACAGGACTAAGAAAACTTACGAGTCAAGGTCGCTCAAGTCGAAGACGGGAGGGGTCCTCCGGACCTTCTTCTCCTCTTTCTTCTCTTCCTTCTTCTCTTCTTTCTTTTCTTCCTTCTTCCGCTTCGCCAGCGGTTGCGGTGCCACAGTCCGCACGGGAACGGCAGGAATCGGAGAGGAAGAGCCTCCATGCCCATCATTGTGACGTTCAAGCCACAGCGGGTTCCTAGGAGTCGGCGGAGTCGAAGCATCCAAACACTCGCTAGAACTTTGCGTCCGCTTGCGAGTGTGGTCCTCGCTCGACTCATTGGCCTCTTCAGCCGGAGACCGCGCCGATGGCAGCTCGGACATGGAATCCACCACTTCATTGTCCGATGCAGCCAGAAACAATTCGGGAAGTGGTGGCGACATGCCCGGCACCTTGAACTCCTGCACAAAAGAAGAAAATTTGTTAGCAAACAAATGCAAGTACAATGCAGTAGAAAATAGCGCTACGCGCACGTCCCGGATCTACACCTGTGGAACATGAAGTGAAGCAGAGAACGGAGAAGTCAGTGACTTCCCCGGGATATCCTCTCCAGCCTTGAACTTCAGCGGCGGACGAAGGACCCCGTCGAGATCTCCCTTGGAGAATTCTTCGGCTGAAACCCTAGTCGGATCACGACGACCAGTGAAAGGAACATCGGGTGCGCCCTAGCCTGGAGCGGCTGCACCCGATGTTTGAGAGAGGTGCGGATGATATCCACACCATTCACCTCCTTTTCCGGAGTCAACTAGAGATCCTCCGCCCGACGATCGAGCCCCTCTATCTCTGCTACCTCGCCATCCAAGATCTGGTTTTTCCAAGACCTTTTCGGCTCGATTTTCTGGGAAGGGTCAAAAGGAGCAAGACCAAAGTCCTGCCCAGCTACCGTGGAGTCGCGGATGTAAAACCATCGCCTCCGCCAGTACTGGACAGATTCGCACATGGAAAAGGAGAAGACAAGAAGATTGGATCGAAGGGAGATGATGTAACCCCTAATGGGATAAACACCATCAGAACTAGATTGCCTCTTCACGGAATAGAGTTTCCGGAAGAGGCCAAAGTGAGGCTCGATACCGAGCCAGCACTTGCAGAAAGTAATAAAACAAGCAATGTGAAGAAGAGAGTTGGGGGAAAGATGATGCAGCTGGATGCCGTAAAGAAAAAGCAGTCCACGAAGGAAGTTGTGGACTGAGAAGGAAAAGCCCCGAAGGTCAAACGCGAGGAACATAACCTGAAACCCAGCGGGGGGACGGGGAATTACCTCGTTGCTAGGGAGTTTGACGGCCTCCCTATCTTGCGGGATTAAACCCCGCTCACGAAGCTTGCGGAGATCGCTCTCCCGCATCTCCGATCGCCGCCAGCCACCGTCGGTGACACGGATAGCGGCAACGCTCTTCTTGCCTCCAGCAGCGCTGGTACCAACCGCAGAAGAAGACTTCTTAGTTTACCCCATTGCGGTGCGGCGGCGCCGGCGGCGAGAACGTAGGAGCAAAGAAGGAAATGTCCGAAGATATTCTAGCGTGCAGCAAGAAATTGGAGAGAACAATGGAGCAGTGAAACGAGAATGGCTGCGGTGAAAACAGACTAATTTTTCCCCAATGATTATAAGGAGGAAGACGATGCACGATGACCGTCCATCGAGAAGACCTAACGCCAAAGACAAGATCTGACCATACACGTGTCAGCATTGCAGCGAACCGTCGCTCACACACCGTCCACTACGCGCGGAAATCGAGGAGACGCCGTAATTATCTCCACGTCGCGCGTGACCGGTCAATTCAAGGTCAGAAGGTGGGATCCATGTTCGTCCAGTCAAGTCATCTCTGGCGCAGCAGACGCTTGAGGTCACCGATCGTCAGCATTGACGTCATCAAAAGCTATACTTTCAAAAATCACAAGTCTTCTGCGACAAAGCTAAGAGTACTCCCTCGAATCTATGATTCGACTAACTACTCGGGGGCTACTCCTATCAGGAGCGCTGGCCGCGCACCCGAAAATGAAAAAATACTACGACAATGAACTATTTCTTCGAGTCCTACGTCAAGTCTGCGAACCCACTACGGACTCGGGGGATACTCCCATAGGGAGCGTGGATTCAAGCATCCGAAAAATTTGTGTCCTGCGGACCTGAAGCTGAATAGCGGCTGAATCAAAGTCTCTGCTCGAGTCTATGACTCGAATAGACACTCGGGGGCTACTCCCATAGGGAGTGCTGGTCGCGCACCCTATGAATTCTTCGACTGCGATCCTTCGGATCAGCACGCAAAAATTTTCGGCAACTCTGCCCCATTAGACGCTAAGTGAGCAACGTCCTCCTTGGCCACCCGAAACACCTCCGCGGTGATAAACATTCGAATGCTGTGTCTGCGACACAAAGATAAGACCTACAGATATCATCTGATGGCCTGGTAACGCACATGACTGCGCTCTGCTAGTAAGAATCCATGCCAACAGGCGCGATGAAAAATCCTGACGGACGCGTTGGGTACATCATTTAAACTCACTGGAATTCCACTCCTGTAAGTCCTCCGCGGCCTGAGTCGAATTACGCCAGCATACGTTCCAGGTTCGAGTCGAGGGACTCGAGCCTGAACAAGATCGTGTTGTTTTGTCCTAAGATAGTTAACTGACCCTGATCCGTCGGGAGAGTCAGGCACATGTATCAACAATCCCTACACATTCTCTTGAAAGACAGAGTTGCACCCAAAGGATTGAAGAGTCCTTAGCCGAATCTGCGATTCGATTCGACTAAACACTCGGGGGCTACTAACATGGTTATACCCCGCGGGTACACGACTTCAGCATACCTAGTCCAGCCCAAGGAAGGCCCACGGCAAATATACGTCGGCCCATGAAGAATTTCGGGTGGCCAGGACCCATGACGCCTTCGTATCCTTGGAGAGAAAGACTAGAGTAGATAGAAAATTCAAAGGGGTAAACCCTAAAACCTGTAACCGACTCGGTCTATGCCTAGGACATGCCTAACTCTATATAAACGCTACGAGGGCACGACCTAGATCTCTGACCTCATACTTTTGCATAGACACATCCACGCCAGATTGCATCTGTGCACCCCTGTAATCTTCGGTTTCACCGTAATCAAGAGCAGATAAGCAGGAGTAGGGTTTTCCCTCCGGTGGCCTGAACCTGGGTAAACCTCTTGTCCCGTGTTGCTTGTTTCCTAACCGTTCCGTGATCTCCAGCATCCCCATCTTCTCCAAAACCCAAATCCATAACAATGGGCATTGACGAGATGAAACCTCGTCAAAGCTTAATGAAAGGAGTTAAGAGGTTCAGAGTTAAAGGAAAATTGAGTACTACATATATAGGACCGTTCAAAGTACTGAGTCAAAATACAAATATAGCTTATGCTTTAGAGTTACCACCAAGATTGGTTCAAGTTCACAATGTTTTCCATGTATCACAACTCTGGAAATCTCATAAGGTTCCTGATGATGCAATCACACATCAACAAGTGGACATACGAGAAGATTTGACGTATGTTGAGAAACCCTGTAATGATGAACTCATTCAACTAATGAAGGGGTTCAATACAGTAAAGGAATTACAATATAGGGAATTCAAATAATAAACTATTACAAGACTATTACAAAAAGAATAAAATAAAAAGTACAATATGAATGTATTTATCTATCTGATCCTATACTAAATCTTGCATATCCAGATCTTGTACCTGCAAAAATTCAAAACAAACAAAATGAAAATAAAAGATTAGTTGTTAGGTTTACTCTTAGTGGAGAGCAGTGAAGTGCACTGCTCAAGTTTACATCATTGAGTAATTGTTAAAGGGGCAAGTTTCACCAATATGAAAGAATTTGTTCTTCCATAATAAACAAGCCACAAGTCAATATATTAGCAGCAAGTAAAAGGGGCAAGTTTCACCAGGTGAGGAAAATTTAAAAGGTCAAAAGGTGAAACACATCATTGATCTAATCCACACCAGGCAGCATAGTCACCTAACTGCATGGTGTGTGCTGTCAACACAGCAACAGCCACACAAGCAAAAGGAGAAGAGCTCAGCCGTAGCAAAGCTTCCAGCAGCTCATTCTCACTTTAAAACATCAAACCAATAACACACCAAGCTTACCAAAGCCAAGCAAATCATCAGCCAAACCATACACCAGACCATCCAAGTACTCACCAGATGGTGACATAAGGAGGGGGTGGATTAGGTGGATATCAAAGTCAAAGCCATGCTTACAGGAACCAGAAGGTGAAGGACAAGATCAAGCCAATAGCACAATTAGCAAGATCTAGCCAACCAAATCAATCAGCCACAACACCAGCAATCTAACAGTTGTGGTGAGTAAGATAAAACCCTCACATGATCTAATCATCTTCTCTAGATTAAGATACATGTGTTTTTTCATATCTAGATCTCTCAGAAATCACCCAAGTGGGGTGAATCCATCACAGATGATCTTTTTGAATAAACCATGAGCACCCCAACCATCTTAGCCATAAGGATTCAAGATCCAGCAACTAATGATAATATAAGAACATGTCTATGAGGGACAGAATGAAAGGAATCTAATTCCTAAGCCTCAGACCAACATCATAGGCTAACATGTTTAAAAAGGAAGCTTCCAACTTAGCATTGACATATATCCAATGCTAAGCACCAATAGAATCATGCTAGTAGTAGAACCTAGACTTGTGTGCAATTTTAAGATGGTGTCACAAGAATCAAGCAGATCCATTATTTACCTTTCATATATAAACTTGTAAGACACTAAATATCATTTTCCTGGAATCAAACCAGGAATCATTACCAAGTCCATATCCATCCACATAATCAGAGTATCACTATAATCACATTGTTAACTTAATTCTAAGTATAATCTCACAAGTTAGAGATCAAAAATTCAGTGGGCAATCACTGACAGTACTGCCGTCAGTACTAATATCTTGATAGTGGTGAATTCACAAATCACCAACACCACAATAAAACTCCACAATAGCATTACCATTTAGCCCATGACTAATTATGAATTGGAATCAGTGCTATAAGGTGACTCGCATCATAGAAATCAAATGTAAATAGTGATCAATTTAGTGTACTTGATCACAATCCTCACTAATCATCACCATTAGTTCCAGTTCATCATATATAAACAAAATAGAGGGAGGAACCCTAAACAGGACATGAACCCTAATAAGGGATGCACACCAAAGACACACAGAATAGATCAAGGGAGGCAGAGGACAGCAAACACGAGGGGGAGATCAAGATCAAACTCAGCATGGGTCCTCGCTGTAGTTTAGAAGAGGAAGCAGAGGGGCCGACGAGCGCACGATGGCACGGGGAGCACTGAAGGGTGCTATAACCCGCACCGAGACGAGGCAGCAGACACAACAACGCTTGAGGATGAGCATCACCACCACCGCAACATAAGAATGCCCCACAACACCCATGGAGCAGCGGAGGCATCGCCCTATACCCTAGGGTTTGGGACGGAGCCAGCCTGGCCACAGGAGAGCCCCAAAACCAAATCAAAATTGACTAGATGAAGGATCAGGACCAACAACCATGACATGCACCACGACAGCATCCAGAGAGGAACAGGGCGGTGTGAATCGCACGACGGCGGTGTCAGCAACCCCACGGGGTCGAGGAAGAAGGAGAGGAGAGAGAGAGAGAGAGAGAGAGAGAGAGAGAGAGAGAGAGAGAGAGAGGTGTACTGGGATGATAGGGCCAGTACCACTTCGGGGAGCTGTTTGACCAGGCCAATTGGGCAAAGAATGGCCCAAATAGCAAATGGAGTAGGCCCAAATGTTAAAAGGATTTTTATGATTTAGTAAAAGACCAAAATACCCGTAGGATTCAATAAATCCTAAAAACATAAAATAAAAGCCTTAAAAATGCAAACAATATATTTTTAGATTTATGATAAAATAACTTATTAAATTAAAATAAGAAATCTATTTTTAATAAAGGAACTTTAGGTTAAAGATTTTTATAATATAGATTCCTTATTGAATTTTGTAAAAAACAATAAAATACCTAAAAATAGATAAAAATAACTTTTATCATATTTAGTTATTATAGTATTTTAGAAAAAGACTAAATTGATATTTAAGATACCAAAATAAATCTCTTTAATTCAAATACTTATTTTCAAAAAAGAAATTTTAAGGAAACAATTATAAGAGTTAAAAATTAAATAAAAATTAGTTTTTAACTCTATTAATAATATATTAGATTATAAAAATAATAATTGCAATATTTGTAAAATATTAAGGTTATTCCTTAAATTGAATTCCTTTAATATATAAAGAAATTCCAGAAATTAAAATATTAGGGTAAAACACACGAAGAAGTTAAATAATAAATGATGCATTGCATTACTATGCATATTCATTTTTGTAGACACCGGGCAATATTGTCCTTACCTGGCAATAATGGTCTTTTGTAGACATATTCTTCTTTAAATATTGTCCTTACCGGGCAATAATGGTGTTTTGTAGACATAGAAGCTCTAGGACTAGTCCAAGCATCCGACTTCACTACCTTGCAGTCATAAGGCAAGTTCATCACTTGCTCATGTCCTTTGAAGAGTATTTATCGAAGTATTTATAAATTGTGTGTTATCATCTATGTTTCAAGGAAAGAAAATATTATTTTATCAAATAAATAAATTGTTGGCATCATCCTAAGTGATGATATGGATTAGGTGAGCAATAGAATTTAGGTTTCTATTTGCAAAAAGATTAATCACCTATTAATTAACAACCCATGACATCAGTGATTCTAGCACCGTATATCACGCGTTAACCATGAGATTTGGAATGGGACAAAGAAGTCAGATGGATCTTCCTCCTTTCACATGAACGGATGACCATCTCGTGACGATGTTGTACCTTACGAGGCTCAGCATGGGTGGGACCCCTTAGTTCCCCACGATATTGGTGTCTAGACTACCCTGAGAGACCGTCGTAGGTATGTCCTCATAATGATGGGGGCGACCAGGTTCCTGTCTGCTCACTGGAGTCCTCAGGGAGTCAACCATAGTTATATCAGCTATGCAGAATAACAGAGGTCGTTCTGCTTGGGGGGTCGTTTTCTATGTGGGGTCGCAAGAAAGGGCAGTGATTGGCCTCTTCAGCCGGAGACCGCGCCGATGGCAGATCGGACATGGAATCCACCGCTTCATTGTCCAGTGCAGCCGGAAACAATTCGGGAAGCGGTGGCGACATGCCCGGCACCTTGAACTCCTTCACAAAAGAATAAAATTTGTTAGCAAACAAATGCAAGTACAATGCAGTAGAAAATAGCGCTACGCGCACGTCCTGGATCTACACCTGTGGAACAGGAAGTGAAGCAGAGAACGGAGAAGTCAGCGACTTCCTCGGGATATCCTCTCCAGCCTTGAACTTCAGCAGCGGACGAAGGACCCCGTCGAGGTCTCCCTTGGAGAATTCTTTGGCTGAAACCCTAGTCGGATCACGACGACCAGTGTAAAGGAACATCGGGTGCGCCCTAGCATGGAGCGTCTGCACCCGACGTTTGAGAAAGGTGCGGATGATATCCACACCATTCACCTCCTTCTCCGGAGTCAACTGGAGATCCTCCACCCGATGATAGAGCCCCTCTATCTCCGCTACCTCGCCATCCAAGATCTGGTTTTTCCAAGACCTTTTCGGATCGATTTTCTGGGAAGGGTCGAAAGGAGCAAGACCAAAATCCTTCCCAGCTACCGTGGAGTCGCGGATGTAAAACCATCGCCTCCGCCAGTACTAGACAGATTTGCACATGGAAAAGGAGAAGACAAGAAGATTGGATCGAAGGGAGATGATGCAACCCCCAATGGGATAAACACCATCAGAACCAGATTGCCTCTTCACGGAATAGAGTTTCCGGAAGAGGCCAAAGTGCGGCTCGATACCGAGCCAGCACTCGCAGAAAGTAATAAAACAAGCAATGTGAAGAAGAGAGTTGGGGGAAAGATGATGCAGCTGGATGCCATAAAGAAAAAGTAGTCCACGAAGGAAGTTGTGGACTGGGAAGGAAAAGCCCCGAAGGACAAACGCGAGGAACATAACCCGAAACCCAGCGTGGGGACGAGGAATTACCTCGTTGCCAGGGAGTTTGACGGCCTCCCTATCTTGCGAGATTAAACCCCGCTCACGAAGCTTGCGGAGATCGCTCTCCCGTGTCTCCGATCGCCGCCAGCCACCGTCGGTGACACGGATAGCGGCAGCGCTCTTCTTGCCTCCAGCAGCGCTGGTACCAACCGCAGAAGAAGACTTCTTAGTTTTCCCCATTGTGGTGCAGCGGCGCCAGCGGCCAGAACGTACGAGCGAAGAAGGAAATGTCCGAAGATATTCCAGCGCGCAGCAAGAAATTGTAGAGAACAATGGAGCAGTGAAACGAGAATGGCTGCGGTGAAAACAGACTAATTTTTCCCCAATGATTATAAGGAGGAAGACGATGCACGATGACCGTCCATCGAGAAGACCTAACGCCAAAGACAAGATCTGACCATACACGTGTCAGCATCGCAGCGAACCGTCGCTCACACGCCGTCCACTACGCGCGGAAATCGAGGAGACGCTGTAATTATCTCCACGCCGCACGTGACCGGTCAATTCAGGGTCAGAAGGTGGGACCCATGTTCGTCCAGTCAAGTGATCTCTGGCGCAGCAGACGCTTGAGGTCACCGATCGTCAGCACTGACGTCATCAAAAGCTATACTTTCAAAAATTACAAGTCTTCTGCTACAAAGCTAAGAGTACTCACTCGAATCTACGATTCGACTAACTACTCGGGGGCTACTCCTATCAGGAGCGCTGGCCGCGCACCCGAAAATGAAAAAACACTATGGCAATGAACTATTTCTTCGAGTCCTACGTCGAGTCTGCGACTCCACTACGGACTCGGGGGCTACTCCCATAGGGAGCGTGGATTCAAGCATCCAAAAAATTTGTGTCCTGCGGACCTGAAGCTGAACAGCGGCTGAATCGAAGTCTCTGCTCGAGTCTACGACTCGAACAGACACTCGGGGGCTACTCCCATAGGGAGCGCTGGTCGCGCACCCTATGAATTCTTCGACTGCGATCCTTCGGATCAGCACGCAAAACATTTCGGCAACTCTGCCCCATTAGACACTAAGTGAGCAACGTCCTCCTTGGCCTCCCGAAATACCTCCGCAGTGATAAAAATTCAAATGTTGTGTCTGCGACACAAAGATAAGACCTACAGATATCATCTGATGGCCTGGTAACGCACATGACTGCGCTCTACTAGTAAGAATCCGTGCCAACATGCGCGATGAAAAATCCCGACGGACGCGTTGGGTACATCATTTAAAATCACTGGAATTCCACTCCTGTAAGTCCTCCGCGGCCTGAGTTGAATTATGCCAGCATATGTTCCGGGTTCGAGTCGAGGGACTCGAGCCTGAAGAAGATCGTGTTGTTTTGTCCTAAGACAGTTAACTGACCCTGATCCGTCGGGAGAGTCAGGCACACGTATCAACAATCCCTACACATTCTCTTGAAAGACAGAGTTGCACCCAAAGGATTGAAGAGTCCTCAGCCGAATCTGCGATTCGACTGAACACTCGGGGGCTACTGACATGGTTATACCCCGTGGGTACACGACTTCAGCATACCTAGTCCAACCCAAGGAAGGCCCACGACAAATATACGTCGGCCCATGCAGACTTTCGGGTGGCCAGGGCCCATGACGCCTTCGTATCCTTGGAGAGCAAGACTAGAGTAGATAGAAAATTCAAAGTGGTAAACCCTAAAACCTGTAACCGACTCGGTCTGTGCCTGGGACCTGCCTAACTCTATATAAAGGCTAGGAGGGCACGACCTAGATCTCTGACCTCATACTTTCGCATAGACACCTCCACGCCAGATTGCATCTGCGCACCCCTGTAATCTTTGGTTTCGCCGTAATCAAGAGCAGACAAGCAGGAGTAGGGTTTTCCCTCCGGGGGCCTGAACCTGGGTAAACCTCGTGTCCCGTGTTGCTTGTTTGCTAACCATTCCGCGATCTCCAGCATCCCCATCTTCTCCAAAACCCAAATCCATAACAATGGGCATTGATGAGATAAAACCTCGTCAAAGCCTAATGAATGGAGTTAAGAGGTTCGGAGTTAAAGGAAAATTGAGTACTACATATATAGGACCATTCAAAATACTGAGTCAAAATAGAAATATAGCTTATGCTTTAGAGTTACCACCAAGATTGGCTCAAGTTCACAATGTTTTCCATGTATCACAACTCTGGAAATGTCATAAGGTTCCTGATGATGCGATCACACATCAACAAGTGGACATACAAGAAGATTTGACGTATGTTGAGAAACCCTGTAAAATTTTGGAAGAGAACTGGAAAAGGTTGAGAAACAGGGTAATCAGGTACTGCAAAGTACAGTGGGAGCATCACCCTGAGAGAGAAGTAACATAGGAGAAAGAGGATGACTTAAAATAAGCCTATCTAGAACTATTAAGGTACACTTCGGCAAACTTCGGGACAAAGTTTAATTTAAGGGGGGAAGTCTGTAACATCCCAGCATTTAGGAACCAACAAAGGGTAGAACTAGGATTTTGTGCATAAGGATGCATTCATCCGTAAAATGCGGGTAAATTTTTTGCCAAACAAAAACCTAAAGTGATCAGAGTTTCTTTCACTCTCTTTGTGTAGGAATAGCTAGAGTGATCGTTATAAATTTTGACATGATCTTTATGAATCAATGTGTTTTGGGGGAAGAATTTGAATTCAAACTTGAAATTTGAATTTATATTTAAAAGTTAAGATTTAGTATTTTGAAATGATTTTCAAAATGATTTAATAATATCATTTGTTATAATAAAGAAATAATAAATGAATTCAATATAAAGTAATTCAAATAAGAAATGACACTTAATTTCTTATTCCATACACATTTTTACAATGATGAACTCATTCAACTAATGAAGGGGTTCAGTACAGTAAAGGAATTACAATATAGGGAATTCAAATAATAAACTATTACAAGACTATTACAAAAAGAATAAAATAAAAAGTACAATATGAATGTATTTATCTATCTGATCCTATACCAAATCTTGCATATCCAAATCTTGTACCTGCAAAAATTCAAAACAAACAAAATGAAAATAAAAGATTAGTTGTTAGGTTTACTCTCAATGGAGAGTAGTGAAGCGCACTGCTCAATTTTACATCATTGAGTAATTGTTAATGGGGCAAGTTTCACCAATATGAAAGAATTTGTTCTTCCATAATAAATATGCCACAAGTCAATATATTAGCAGCAAGTAAAAGGGGCAAGTTTCACCAGGTGAGTAAAATTTAAAAGGTCAAAAGGTGAAACACATCATTGATCTAATCAACACCAGGCAGCACAGTCACCTAACTGCATGGTGTGTGCTGTCAACACAGCAGCAGCAACACAAGCAAAAGGAGAAGAGCTCAGCCGTAGCAAAGCTTCCAGCAGCTCATTCTCACTTTAAAACATCAAACCAAGAACACACCAAGCTTACCAAAGCCAAGCAAATCATGAGCCAAACCATACACCAGACCATCCAAGTACTCACCAGATGGTGACATAAGGAGGGGGTGGATTAGGTGGATATCAAAGTCAAAGCCAAGCTTATAGGAACCAGAAGGTGAAGGACAAGATCAAGCCAACAGCACAATCAGCAAGATCTAGCCAACCAAATCAATCAGCCACAACACCAGCAATCTAACAGTTGTGGTGAGTAAGATAAAACCCTCACATGATCTAATCATCTTCTCTAGATTAAGATACATGTGTTTTTTCATATCTAGATCTCTCAGAAATCACCCAAGTGGGGTGAATCCATCACAGATGATCTTTTTGAATAAACCATGAGCACGCCAACCATCTTAGCCATAAGGATTCAAGATCCAACAACTAATGATAATATAAGAACATGTTTATGAGGGACAACATGAAAGGAATCTAATTCCTAAGCCTCAGACCAACATCATAGGCTAACATGTTTAAAAAGGAAGCTTCCAACTTAGCTTTGACATAAATCTAATGCTATGCACCAATAGAATAAAGCTAGTAGTAGAACCTAGACTTGTGTGCAATTTTAAGATGGTGTCACAAGAATCAAGCAGATCCATTATTTACCTTTCATAAATAAACTTGTAAGACACTAAATATCATTTTCCTGGAATCAAACCAGGAATCATTACCAAGTCCATATCCATCCACATAATCAGAGTATCACTATAATCACATTGTTAACTTAATTCTAAGTATAATATCACAAGTTAGACATCAACAATTCAGTGGGAAATCACTGACAGTACTACTGTCGGTACTAATATCTTGATAGTGGTGAATTCACAAATCACCAACACCACAAGTAAAACTCCACAATAGCATTACCATTTAGGCCATGACTAATTATGAATTGGAATCAGTGCTATAAGGTGACTAGCATCATAGAAATCAAATGTAAATAGTGATCAATTTAGTGTACTTGATCACAATCCTCACTAATCATCACCATTAGTTCCAGTTCATCATATATAACCAAAATAGAGGGAGGAACCCTAAACAGGACATGAACCCTAACAAGGGATGCACACCAAAGACACACAGAATAGATCAAGGGTGGTAGAGGACAGCAAACACGAGGAGGAGATCAAGATCAAACTTAGCATGGGTCCTCGCTGTAGTTTAGAAGAGGAAGCTGAGGGGCCGACGAGCGCACGATGGCACGGGGAGCACTGAAGGGTGCTATAACCCGCACCGAGACGAGGCAGCGGACACAATAACGCTTGAGGATGAGCAGCACCACCACCGCAACATAAGAATGCCCCCACAGCACCAATGGAGCGGCGGCGGCATCACCCTAAACCCTAGGGTTTGGGACGGATCCAGCCTGGCCACAGGAGAGCCCCAAAACCAAATCAAAATGGACTAGATGAAGGAGCAGGACCAACAACCATGCCATGCACCATGACGGCAGCCAGAGAGGACCAGGGCGGCGTGAATCGCACGACGGCGGTGTCGGCAACCCCACGGGGTCGAGGAAGAAGGAGAGGAGTGAACAAGAGAGAGAGAGAGAGAGAGAGAGAGAGAGAGAGAGAGAGAGAGAGAGAGAGAGAGAGAGAGAGGTGTACTGGGATGATAGGGCCAGTACCACTCCGGGGAGCTGTTTGACCAGGACAATTGGGCCAAGAATGGCCCAAATAGCAAATGGAGTAGGCCCAAATGTTAAAAGGATTTTTATGATTTAGTAAAAGACCAAAATACCCGTAGGATTCAATAAATCCTAAAAAAATAAAATAAAAGCCTTAAAATGCAAACAATATATTTTTAGATTTATAATAAAATAACTTATTAAATTAAAATAAGAAATCTATTTTTAATAAAGGAACTTTAGGTTAAAGATTTTTATAATATAGATTCCTTATTGAATTTTGTAAAAATCAATAAAATACCTAAAATAGATAAAAATAACTTTTATCATATTTAGTTATTATAGTATTTTAGAAAAAGACTAAATTGATATTTAAGATACCAAAATAAATCTCTTTAATTAAAATACTTATTTTTAAAAAGAAATTTTAAGGAAACAATTATAAGAGTTAAAAATTAAATAAAACATAGTGTTTAACTCTATTTATAATATATTAGATTATAAAAATAATAATTGCAATATTTGTAAAATATTAAGGTTATTCCTTACATTGAATTCCTTTAGTATATAAAGAAATTCCAGAAATTAAAATATTAGGGTAAAACACACAAAGAAGTTAAATAATAAATGATGCATTGCATTACTATGCATATTCATTTTTGTAGACACGGGGCAATATTGTCCTTACCGAGCAATAATGGTGTTTTGTAGACATATTCTTCTTTAAATATTGTCCTTACCGGGCAATAATGGTGTTTTGTAGACATAGAAGCTCTAGGACTAGTCCAAGCATCCGACTTCACTACCTTGCAGTCATAAGGCAAGTTCATCACTCGCTCATGTCCTTTGAAGAGTATTTATCGAAGTATTTATAAATTGTGTGTTATCATCTATGTTTCAAGGAAAGAAAATATTATTTTATCAAATAAATAAATTGTTGGCATCATCCTAAGTGATGATATGGATTAGGTGAGCAATAGAATTTAGGTTTCTATTTGCAAAAAGATTAATCACCTATTAATTAACAACCCATGACATCAGTGATTCTAGCACCGTATATCACGCGTTAACCATGAGATTTGGAATGGGACAAAGAAGTCAGATGGATCTTCCTCCTTTCACATGAACGGATGACCATCTCGTGACGCTGTTGTACCTTACGAGGCTCAGCATGGGTGGGACCCCTTAGTTCCCCACGATATTGGTGTCTAGACTACCCTGAGAGACCGTCGTAGGTATGTCCTCATAATGATGGGGGCGACCAGGTTCCTGTCTGCTCACTGGAGTCCTCAGGGAGTCAACCATAGTTATATCAGCTATGCAGAATAACAGAGGTCGTTCTGCTCGGGGGGTCGTTTTCTATGTGGGGTCGCAAGAAAGGGTAGTGATTGGCTTGGATCACCTACTGGGCCCCACATCATGGAATTATGGACCGGAAAGTACACCCGGTTGTGCAACAAGGAGTTGATCTCTCATGGGTAAAGTAACGCACCTCTGCAGAGTGTAAGAAATGTAACTTCTTACTGCCTGTTTCGGGAAGGAGTTACGAACGCGACAGGAAAGGAACTCCATGAAAGTTCTGGTCAACCTATGAAGGCTGATGGGCATAGTTTTTAACAATAAAATCAATATTTGAAGAAAGATTTACGAAAACTACATAGTGCCAAGGAGTAATATTCCGAGGTGGTAGATAGAGCATCAAACATCCCACCCTGCATATAATGAACTTGCTAGGTAACTCTATTACTCACCATTTCCTTTGATCCCCTTCTTAGACTCTGAGGATCCAGAAGATATCCCACTATATGCAGCTGAAGGCCAAGAGGAGGTCTTCTACGAGGAGCCAGATCTGTCTGGTGCTGTAGAAGGGGTGGACTATGACATAGTCTATGGAGGAGAGCACAATGAGTCGGAATAACTATCTTAGTAATTAGTAACCAATTGAGCTGAGCAACATGAACCATATAAAATAAGTTGTTGAGCTCAATGCAACTTTAAAACTTCCGATGAAACAGTTTATATTTGGTTTGTAAGTTGAATCTTTTGAAGTCACGAACTTCTGGTATAATAATAATGTGTGTATGTTTGTAATATGGACCCACAATATTTCTGTTGTACCACTCTGAGGGATGTGATATTTATGGAATGGTGTCCTGTGGATGTCATTTCAACGACTATAGTGTACTACACATGCAGCGGTATGCTGGGTCACTGCACAGACCATGGCACCATTACGCAAGGCGTCGTAGTAAATGGCATGGCGCCATGAAAAACGGCACCATAAATGCTTGGCTCCGTGACACCATCATGGCGCCACGGGGTACTGCCTAGTCGCAACTAGCCAGCGAGGAATCGACAAGAAAATGCTAATTCACTAGCATGGCGTCGTCTTCCATGGCACCGTACAATGTAGCACGGCGTCGTCCACCATGGCGCCATCCATTCATGGCGCCACGGGGTACTGACCCAACCGCAAATCGATAGCGGCCGAAAAATCCTAAGTCAGTAGAATGGCACCATGCCCAAAGGCACCATCCTATAGAGAACGACTCCACTTTCCATGGCGCCATGTATCATGGAGCTGTTTCGAATGGCGCCGTCCTACATAGCACGCCTCCACCTTCCATGGCTCCATCCTTCGAGAATGACGCCATCCTGTGTAGCACTCTGCCATGACATCCATAACAAGTCATACAAAAATTCATCTTACCACATATCAACAGCAAATCATCAAAGAGTTCAAATTCAGCATATGAGATACTTGTCCAACACATAGTTCAACAATAAATATAAATGGCCAACACATAGTTCAACAATAATGATAGATGAACAACAAATAGTTTGATACATGGCCATCACTTCGTCCCCTTTCCTCTTTTTGACGATCGATCATTGTTCTTCTGCATACGCCCCTCATTCCTCGCACTCCTACGTGGTGGCTCGTCGTAGTATTTATCATCGAAGATTGATGCCTTGTGTGCATCTGCCTTGCGTGCCTCCGCCAATTCTTTCTTCTTCTCCCACTCACTTGGAGTGTACGGGTTTCTTGGCTTTCTACAATGCGTCATTTGACTAGACTGCAGTGCGTCCATCAATTGAGACATGCCAATCTCGTCATACTCCTCATCACCCTCGGAAGAATCCTACATTTTAAAATGAAAAGGCTGAACTTATTGAAGTTTCCATTCCAACATATCTTTAACTCATCCTCGTCCTCGTCCTCGTCCTCATAACCCTCACCCTCCTCATCCTCGTCCTCATCACCCTAACCCTCCTCTTCCTCGTCCCCATCTTCACCCTCCTCTCCCTCATCACCATCTTCACCCTCCTATTCCTCGTCCTCATCACCCTCTCGGGTATTTCCATGGCTAGTACCATCGCCCACAAGCCGTGAGGATCGCCTCGACCTTGTCGGTATCGTGGACTTGACGGTATGAAAACCAATCAAAATACCCAAGATGCGTCCCTGTAACAACCCTAGTTTTACTAAATAGACGCTAGGGTTTGAATGTGCATTCATGAGCATCATCATCTTAAAATGCATGCAAGAAAGAAAATAATCACAAAACCCTAAAACCTATTTTTCCTCTTCCTCTTTGAAACCTTTCAAATGGGTTTGAAATAATTTGAAAACCCCAAAACCTATGGAGCCCAAATGGATTACAAGGTCCCCTCAACTATTTTCAAAAGTTACAAAAAATTCTGGTATTTTGAAACCATACAAAACAGTTTACAATTGAAAATACCAAAGAGAAAAAGAGAAACAGGAAAAGGAAAAAGGTTTTCTGAAATAAAAATAGTTCCTAACCTAATCTGGGTCGTAGCCCAGCAACCTCCCTCCTCCTCTCCCCTTTCCTCCCACCCACGCGCGCCCGTAGCCAGCCTACCTTAGCCCATGCGTAGCCCAAGCTGGCCCGGTACCGTTTCGCCCCTGTCCCTATCGTCTTCTTCCCACCCGGCAAGCAGCTGCCTGGCAGCGCCCCCACCATCGATCCTCGCCGATGCTGCGATGCGCACCGCCGCTTGACAGGGAGAGGATAAGAACCGTTGTGTCGTGCTCTCTCCCCCATACCCATCTCTCTCTCTCGCCATGTCTGCTTTTTTCCCCTTTGACCCGAACCCTAGCTCGCCGGCAACCTCCCGTCGCCACCATACCAGACCTCTCCAGGCTCCTCTGATCCCACCGTCGTCACCACCTCGTCGTTCTTATTCACCTCACCAAAGGAATCGGGCCAAGGCGCCCTCTATTGCCATCAATGACCGCGCCTTCCCCGACTCCGGTCGTCGTGTTCATCATCGATTCCGGTGCCGTTAGGCCTTGCCTCGCCTCCCCAACCCCTCCGTCGCATTTGTGGTTAGTCTCTAATCACTCCAGCACCTTCCTTTGCTCCTCTTGCTTCCTGGTTTGGCCTCCCTCCGTGTGCCACCGTCCGCCGCCGCATAAGCTCTTCACCGGCATAGCTCCGGTGACCATTTCCGAGCGGCTCCGCCACTGGCTGGCTCAGCGCGGGATGCTGAGCCCGACCCTTCTCGCCCCGCACGTGCTCCCGATCGATGGATCGAGCCACGATCTGAGGATCAAGCTCTTGTTGACATCATCCATACGTCATGCCTGTGTAATAAACCCTTTTTGTTTTAACTAAATGTTTTAGTAAATCATTTATGTAAATAAGAATCCCTGATAGGTGGGTCCATCATGTAAGTCAAATAAATATTTTCACAAATGTTTTCTGATTAAATAAAATGTAAAAGTAATTCCGAAATGTAAATTATTTTATAATATTATAAAAATAATTTAAAATGAATTAAAATTGGATAAATTCATAACTAATTCATTTTAAATCAGAAAATAGAAATAATATATCAAAATGTTTAGAAAAATGAACTCTATCTATTTAAACTATAATCATGCATTGTTAAACAACTTCAATTGCAAGTTAGTTAGAAGAACTAAATGCACCCTCTCATATACATCCGGGGTTTCTCCGAATTAGGGTTTGGAACCCTCGGACACCATTTAAAATGGTCGAGCATGTTTAGGGTTTCAATTTCAGTACAAATTAACTTGTCATATTATCATTCTTGATTGAGCATTGCATAGATGCCATGTGTTGATTGTTTTCCTCTCTTTCTGGTGTTTGGTTCTCCTCCGGTAGAATACGATATCGGAATCGGGATTGAGATTGAATACCGAGATCAACACCGTCAAAGCTCGAAGATTAATACTTGGCCAACTATAACCAATTCAAGTACCAGGTGTCCGAAACTCTGTTTTCTGGATATCGACTGGCAAAGGCAAGCGAAGCCCCACACATACATATGAATCCTATGCTTTCAAAGTATTTCATTCCTGCCATGTGCATACGATTCCAAAGTCTTTCATCGATAGATAGAGTAATCCTATCTGTTGCATGTTCACTTTGTAGCCTATACTCCCTGGTCCACTGCTTCTAGCATAACTAGGGTTTGGCTTGTGAAGTGTTGCTAGAGCTATTATCTCTGCCATGCTTAGCCATGCTTAGTTGTTGTCGCTGGTCCATCCGGTTGATGAATCAGAGATGCGAATGAACCTAGTTTGACAGGATGACGTGGTATGATCAGAGATGAAAGTTAAGCATGCTAAGGCTTGTATGGGAGGCCACAGTGGGTTGTGGTTTTTGCAGTCCCATACTTGCCACCCTTAGGATCTGATGTTCTTGCCTCTTGAACCAAGACGAGCGTACAGCCACACGGGGGCCTAGAAACCCCCTCGACCAACTAACTTGTCGAGTAGATTCCATGAGTCACATAGTTCAGGTGTTCCATTCTACATACGCATTCTGGATCTTCTCGGAGGAGGTGAAGGAGGTGCATTCATACAGGTAGGTAAGCATGGCAGGGAATGGGAGATGCCAGGCATTCATAATCTCAAACCCTGTTCACATCATTAGGGACCGACTTCGGGATTCGACCCTTTACGACGGCATCTCCCTAGTGCATGACTCATGGTCTCGGCAAGAGCAAGGTAAAGGTCGTGTCTAACCACCCTCTGGCGGCCTTCCAAGGAAGAGGGCTTATCTAGTGGCATTAAGAGAAGTTTAGTACGTGTGGGTAAAGTTGTACACCCCTGCAGGGTTATTAATCTTTTCAAAAAGCCATGTCCGCGGTTATGGACGACATGGGAACGGACGTGAAGATCATAGAGAACTTTAACCTAGTCATAAAACTTGGTAGATCAACGTGTGCTTAAGGACGCTTCCTCATGGGTACAAGAGGGTGATCCTAGTTAGGTTCAGCTGATGAAGATTCGGTGGATATCAAAAGATGATCAAAGCTAGAGATACCGCTCTCTTATCCCCTTTTAAAATATTCTGATTAGTCGAGATTCTTCTCTCTCTTGTCTTCCAAACAAAGATGGATTTATGCAAAATAACTCCACCAGCCATAAGTCCTGCGGAGTACACCCTGTACTCACCCTTTCTTCGTTGATACTTTTGCAGCAGAGTAAGTGTTACCATAGAAGTAGAGTTCTTTACGGCATCAACATCGACGAGTAGCTTGGGGTTCCCAGTCGGCAGTCTGGGATCCGTGGATTGGACGTCATCGTTATGCTTCGGGCCTCTTAGGCCATTTGTTAAGTTTGCTATACTTAATAGCATAATTTGCCTTCCGTTGTTTGATGTTTGTGGTTAGTGAACTCTGCTTGTAATATTTGGTTCTTTGCTCAGTTATGAGCTCATTGTAATAAATTTTGTGTTGTAGGGTCACTGTTGTGTTACCGATTTTCTCTCTGTACGCTTCCGAGATTTAGGTTAGGCTTATGTTTAGACGAAGGTCTGGGATTTGTCTAGCCCTAATCCCGGGGGTGTCACACCCCAATGCTTGGTATGCTATGACATTGGCGATCAAGTTAGAAAATTTCATCACACACAAAAATTAACATGCATGCAAAAAAATATTGTAACATCCCAAAAATATGAAACAATGATCATCAAATTCTAATCACTAAAATTAGGGTTAACAAAAACTTTGATTAAATAAAAACCAAATAAATGCATGTGTATGTGATGATTTGATGAATACATGAATGGACTTGTGTGATTAACCTAAATAAGAAGGAATGGTTTAGGGATGAAAATAACATCCTCTAAAACATTTCCAAGAAGAAACAAATCAAGAGAAAATCAAAAACAAATCAAATAAGGAAAATGGTCATTTTTGCCAATCTTGCTCACTAGGTCACTTTGAGTGTTTCTAGTCCAAGATTTCAAACAGAAACTTTTCCAATTCTTTTCACCCCTTTCTAGACCAAGTAAAAGTGAATCAAATACCACCTTTCAAACTTGCAGAAACATTTAGCAACCACATTCAAATGACAATTCAAAATTGAATCTTTAATATATGTGAAGATCGCACCTTTTCAAAACCCAACCAAACCAGTGCCCCTTGACCAATCCAACTAACCAGATACTCCCTAGTATGTGCCTAGCAAACCCACCAAGTTTGAATCCAAAATTCAAATTTGAATTTCTTTCGGCTGTTTCAGCAAACACCTTGCTGGCATCAAACAACAAACCACAAACACTATTGTGAGCAGTGAATTTGGCCTAACTTGTTCCCTCTATAGCTCACACTACACTCTCAGTAGATGATCTAGCCCAATTAACAAGCTTTAGCACCACTGTGAGCAAGCCTAGCCATTAATGGTGAGCATGCCGAGAGCATCATTGTCACCCCCATGTCGCTAGCGAGCTAGAGGAAGAACTTGCCTCGCCAACCTTGTCTGAGACACGTAGCACCGTCCACCACCACTCCATGTCCAAGCACCGAGCACAGCTAGCCACTAGACCACCCGCCAAGCATGCGCCCAGTCTCTCTGTGTGCGAGCCGAGAGCGCGCCAGTGCGCCGTCAGCGACACCATCCCACAGACCACGCGCCGCCCTCGCCACTTGCAGACATGATCGCCAGCACCCCAGCACCCCGTGAGACAACCTCGTTCGCCGCCACGTGGACCACACACGTTGTGCACCATTAAAATTGCCATCGGTCCCGCCTAGAGCACCGCAATGTTCCGACCGTTCAGCACCGCCCCATGCCGCAAGACCATGTCGTTGAGCTTCGCCAGGGAGCATAGCACCGCCCCCTATCGTCGCCCATGCCAGTAGCACTTTGTGCCGTTGACACCGACGAGCTCCACCCGCACCATTCGATCCCTTCCAGCCACTATAAAAGGAGGCCTCCCCCGCTCGTTTTATTCACACCAGTTCACTCCCCACATCTCACTGTTCACACCCACTCGCTCCCGGAGCAAGGCAAGCACCAGGTGGCCAGAATTTCATCGGAGGTTGCCGCTGTAGAGGAAGAGAGGCGCTGTCAATTGGAGCCGCCCCAGGAGAAGCTGCCGGTACCAGGAGAATCGCCGTCGTCGACTTCGTCGTTCGCCCCCATCGCCGACCATCGCCAGAGCCCCGGTGAGCCTCCCACGACCCCCACCTCTTTTCATTTGTTTCCCGACATGGACGATGAACTAGAGCCGTTCGATTAGAGTTAGATCCTACGATCCTAATCGCCCCATACCGCTTCACCCCTTGTTGTCTCACTAACGAGTGGGGTCGCTCACTTAACCATCCCGCGCGTGCACTGTGCGTAGTGGGCCGGCCCAGTTAACATCCCGCGCAACCCACTAATTCAAATTTAGATTTATTCATTTAATTTCAAACCCAGTTCTGTACCTAGATTAAAAAATCAACCCAGCTCGAATCACTGAACCAAAATGCATGAAACCAATTTTGTTAGAAACATACTGGAATGCTTAATCCAAGACTATTGGATTCAAACAAGTTAAATTTGTAGATCACCCATGGTAAAAATAACAAGGCAGAAGCTTTTCTGCATTTAAACATTTTTCAAAATTCAACCATAAGAGCTTTTGAGTGGATTCCAACTCTCAAAAATCACATTTAACCATAGCTTTCAGAATATATAAAAATATATAGGTTTACTTACAGAAATAATGTTCAAGTAATAAAAGAATGCCACATAGGCATTTCTAGTCACTTTAATTAATTAAAATAAAAAGGTTAAACCTTATTAAATTGTGACACCACTTTAAATCACATTACCATGTACTGGAATATGTGGTGATGGCATGTGTCAACATGATCCCATGTTTGAGTTGGAGAATATTAAATCTTAAGTAGTTTTCCAATGAGTAGAAATTACTTTTCTCAAATAAAATAAATGAGACAAGTGTTTTAATCCTTGTAATGTTAGTGATAATGCTAGATCATCTAGTGTGAACATTTGTGTGATGATTAGAAATAGTTAAGTATTGTTTGGTGATTGTGTACCTCGTATTTATTTATAGACGCTAGTACCGACCAAGGATACGAGGAGGAAGGAGGATACTACGAGGAAGAAGCCGAGGAGAACTTCAACCACTGCTCTACACAAGGCAAGCTTATACTAATATCTTAGCAAGCCTAATACTACTTGTTGACTTAGCAAGCTACAACTTGCTTGTTACTATGCCAACTATATGCCTTAAGCATATGTGATTATACCCACTTGATACCCAATCCTAGTTTTACTTGCAAGCTTAGTACCTTATTTCTTTATTAAAGCTTTCTCTTAGAGTTTACTTAGTGACTTGTAGATTTCAGAAAGATATTTAAAGGTAGCATAAAGAGCATAAAACTTGGCCTAAGTAAGATAAATCTTGATGTCACCCTGAGGCATGAGATTGAACTTAGCTAACTCCCACTTCCTTATCACCCCTCATTAGTATTTACCCCCACCTGTAGATGCTAGTGCTAAGCTTAAAACTTGATCAACTTTAGATGGGAATACTTGGTGAAAATGGTTATGAAAACCTTAGAATGATGAGTCATTCTACTGAAATGTTTTGACATGTGTTTCCGAACACCAGATGATTTTTGGATGATGAAAATGTTAAGGCATGAGCCTTAGCCCTTTATAAAATTGATGGTTGTCCAGATGCGATACCATTCCAATTTTACCGTACAACCACAATACCCGAAAATTTGGTAGGGATTAACTGGAAATTTATATACCTTAGTATGAGTTCCCTTGCGGCCAAGGTCTGAGTTGAGGCTACCTTGTGAAGATTGTCCACCTGTGCAGTACCCAAGATGACGGTTGGTAATGGTTGGGAGGCCAAACTCACAGGAGAGGTGCCTATACTAGTGTGTGTAATTAAAAGGTTAGGATTGATTATCCGCATACTGAGTATGGTGAATTCAGGATTTGTTCTTGATGGATGTATCGAATGTTGTGGTGAAAGTGTATAATATCTGCAGAGTGTCAAACTATTTGAATAGCCGCATCCATGGTTATGGACAGTTGGAGTGGCCATACTGTTCCACCGTCAGATGTTTTCAGAAGGACTTGTAAAATGATTTGTGACTTTGACTTGACCACAACAGTGTGGTGACATGAAATTCAAGTTCCCACTTAGGTGTTATAAAACTTTTAGCTAGCTTCCTTTGATTCTGAACTTAGTAGAGGTAAATCTGACTTTTTGCAAAACAACCCTAGAGCTTAGTATATCCTATTCAAAACCACTTCACTTGTTAGTATTAGTTTGTGAGTACTTAAAAAGTACTCATGACTTTGTCCCTGGCTATTCCCGTGGCCAGACTATGAAGAGGACTATCAGGAGGACGGACAGCAGGAAGGTTACGACAACTAGGATCATCTCCCATCGTCAGTATTGCTTGTGACCATGAATATGGAGCTTCACCCACGCTATCGTTATTATTACATTATTCCGCTGCTTGAATTGTATTAAGAACTAGATCATGAGATCCTTATTTGTGTAAGACCTTATGTATGGTTTGTAATAGATGATGTACTGTGATATCCAATCTGTTATGTCTCGCAAAAATGATAATCCTGGGATTGCGATGTATGGCATAACAGGCATATGGGATTAAAAATCCGGGTGTTGACAAATATCAACGCATAACTCCACAAACTCTCGGAGGACCGACATAGATTGTTTACCCGGAGGGTGCTTGAGTACTTCACCAGCAGCCTCCACATGTTTCGTGACCTCTTCGCGCTAAAAAGAAATAAACAAGTCGTCATATCCTTCTCTAGTTTTCAATCATAGGTCAGTAAGGAAGCACTTACCACAAAGCAGATAACCCTGGTAGTATTTGCGCCCCTTCCACCTCTAACAAGTCTGTTATACTATAGTATGGTCGTAAGCCGAATAATTGTCCTCCACTATGTCATCAGAGGTAAAAGCCGGTGGCTGTAGGTACAAACGAGACACTTTACCAAGCCAAACAAGAGAGTTATTGAACGCTTCACCATCATGTGGATGCTCAGGAGGTTGGACTATATGTGGATCTTCTATCTCCGCAATCTTTGCATACAACTTTTATCTGTATTTGTGATATCTTGAAGCCCAATTCTTTTCCTTACTCTACTTGATCTTGTCCATCCTACACTCCAATTCACCGTCATTGATATTACTATCATGACACACCCAAGAAATTAACATGTTAAGCTATGTAGATCACTCACCCGTGCATCACTATGCTAGTGTCCTTATATGGCGGCGGGGTGAGCTCAAATAAACCAAACTGCCTCATAACTCAATCTGGAAGGTGTCATTCAATAGCATAGATGCATATTAATGGGAACCGCATCATCCAAATATGTGCTTCTTCGAGACACTTGGGGTTCAACTCGAACCAAATGACTATACCCACGTTCCTTCGAGGTCCATATGGCTCCCATTACACCTACGTGTAATACAAAATTAGCATATTGAGTCGATCTATACAAGTAGAACATGTGACAATTAGGACACCAAGGAATAGAGTACCTTCTATAGAGTTAGCAAGTCGGTTTGGTTAGTATATCTCAAATAACATTATTTAGATTCACCATGGAATGCCTCAGTATTATCCCACATGTAAGCCGATGTAGGCCGCCAAATACGGGTATTGCCGACATTTCCCCACAGTTGTTATGTCCCGTGGATTAGGCGCCCAACCGGTATGCCACACCATGACCATATCGTGAGTAGCAACATGGGCCCACCAATACTTGCTCCTTTGTTTGTCCTGCAACACGCCTCGTACAAATTCACATAGAGCAAACATATGTAAATACAGAACATAGAAAATATAGGAGTGACCCACATATAAGAGTGATCCACATATGTAACTATCGATATAAATAAGCAAGAGCCACCGAATCCCAGATGTGCTTAGAGTCCAATAATATAAATATAGTAAGCCACATGTAGGATGCCTTTCTTCATGTGCCGTCTGAGAAAAGAGTCCTACTAACAACGTACCACAAATATGCTTGAGCATACCTCTCAACCAGCACATCATCGGCATCCTTGGGAAAATTCTTAAAATGTTCTTGTATCCATTTGTATGTATCCCCAGCAGACATCTTCTCGGTTGTATGTGCATCACCAATTAAATCCATCATCCCTTCACGCCAATTCTTTAAATCTGTGTTCATAAGCACATGCCGTCCTTTGATGGGAAGCACCAGGATCATGGAGACATCCTGCAAAGTCATCGTCATCTCACCAGAAGGGAGGTGAAAATTATGTGTCCGGGGTCTCCATCTATCAACAAGTGTCGTGATGAAACATGGGTTCATATGTGGCATTAAACGAGACACAAGCTAGACGAAAGGAAGGAGGCTAGTCCTCTTGACCCACGGTGTGTACCGCTCGTCATAAGGCATCTTCTTACTATGCACCTCGTGCGATCTTAGGTGCAACTATTTGAAAACTTTATTCTTCTCCGCCATGAACATATCACGGTGCCTTGAATCATAATGCCAATTGAGAAGAGTCATTTTCTATCCTAAATATGTGATCACATAGATATGTGAGCAAAATAAAACTATAAAACAATAAATTATTCTCATATGGTGTATATTAGCCACCACACTAATTTTATAATCATCTAAAAAATCTAGAACTTCATACTAAACAATCTATAGTTTCATCCTAACCATAACATACCAAAATCTATGTAAACCAACTAGGGTTAATACTAAGGAAATTCCTCATCTATGTGAAACAACACAATCTATATGAACTAGGGTTAACATATGGAGGTAATATGATGATTTCAACCATTCTCTATGAACTAGGCTTTACAATAGGAGGGGAAATTGTCTTACTGATCAATCATCCTGCTATATACATGAGAAATCACCAAACAAATTCGAAAATCTTTGATGAACTAAGGTTATGAAAAAGGAGGGGGTGGGATGATTTCAACCAATAAATAGAGGGGAATCGAAGGAGAATACCTTGGGCATTGCAATGGGAAGGAAATCCACCAAAATTTCTTGCAGATCCGCTTGGTTTTGAGGTACGATTTGAAGGGGGGTAGAGGGAGGAGAGAGGACCATGGCACTATTATCTGTTGTAGAGCATGGGGCCACCACGCAAGGAGCCATCCTCACTAGTATGACACCTTAGGGTTTCTCTAGGGTAAGGCGACTGCGGAGGATGATTGGCGGAGGACCAAGTACTAGACTTCACCACACGTGAGTGTTCCTCCTCCTTCTATCTTGCTCATGCTGATCTAGGGACCAGCTTGCATGGTTTCCTAGCCTTGGTAGAATGGGGGTTGGGCTTTTCTCGGGGACACATGGGAGATCTGAGAAGAGCGAAGCAATGGCGAAGGATTCAACGAACTTGGGGGCCAGGAAGAGAGGAAGCAAGATGGTGGATGTTGAAGATCTCCTCAAGAGCCTGAAGTTGCACGACGTAGAGCTAGATGAAGTTATCCTGCAAAAGGAAGAAGTGGGCAATCTACCCACTATTAAGTGGATGGCGGTGGATGAATTGCTAACCAGGAAGAGGTTTAGCTCGGAACCATTGAAGAAGACGATGATGGTGGCATGGAGCCCAGCGCAGGAGGTGTCTTTTCTGGATGATGAGAAGAATTTGTTTACCGTGCAAGCCCGCTATCTCGGAGACTAGAAGAGGATTACAAAGGATGGACCATGGTTGTTTCGTAACCAAGCGCTCATGATTGAACCTTTTGATGGAATGATGGTTGTCCTGTTAGTGATACCGAGTAAAGTACAAGCTTGGATTCAAATATATAGGGTTCCACCCATGTACCACACCAAGGAGGTGATATCGCAGCTGGTGAGTAGGGTTGGAGAGATGAAGGCGGTTCCTATGAGAAAGGGTGAATTCCATCGTGTACGGGTGAAGCTAGATGCATATAAGCATCTTACGAGGTTCACTCCATTGTCACCAGAGGGGCAAGAACGCATGTTATTGCAGATTAGATATGAGAAGATCTCACTTTATTGTAAACATTGTGGGCTGATAGGGCATGCGTATCTGGAATGTGGAACAGGGGAGTATGAAGATGCGGAGCTGCATTTTGGGTTATCGATGAAGGCTAAAGAGGAACTATGTCGCCTTGGAACCCTAGTGATGCGAGTGACATGCTCCTTTGGACGCTCGGAAGGCTCTGGAGGTAGGGGAAGTGTTGGAGCTCGTAGAGGAAGAACGGGGGAATGGGACTAAACTGCATGTGTGCAAATGGTGCCCTAAGGGATCAGCGATGGATGAAAGTAATACTTCCAAGAAAAGGGACTCGCTGGAGGCAGGATTGGGAGGCACAAAAGATTTGGAGTTGGACGATATAACAGCTAGCCCACTCAGAAATTGGCCAAAGTAGGGGATGAATTCACTGCTAAATCTGAATTAGCTCCTTCGATCAGGAAGCAGCTTGACATGGATGGTACCGAATGTACAACAGCGGTTGTGGTTCCTCCACCACCGCCAGGGTATGTCACGCCGAGTGAGTAGAAGCGCTTGAACAAGAAGGTAGTAGGGGGAAGGAAGAAAGAGAATGTGGGGAAGAAGAACATCAATGATGGAAAATTGGCAGGCTCTGGGGAGGAGCTCCACCGGGCACAAGTATCTCAAGTTGGAATGGTCGTGTACTTGGCATGGCTGTGACCATAAATGAGCTCCGCAATTTTGTGCGGGAACATGCCCCATCAGTCCTTTGTCTAGTTGAGACTCAGCTACCGACGCAACATGTGGAGAGACTAGCGAGTGCGCTAGGTTATGACCGAAGCTTTGCTGTTATTATCTTGGGTCGTAGTGGAGGCATAGAGGTTTTATTTAATAATGCAATAAAATTTCATATTCTTCCTTATTCCTAGTACCATTTGGATGCTATTGTTTCTTTGCCCAATATTAAGCTGTGGCGTCTAACGTGTGTATATGGGGAGGCATGTGTCCAGGAGAGGTACAAAACATGGGACATGTTGAAGTTTATCAAATCTTCTACAGATTTCCCATACTTCAACGAGGTTCTCCACGGATATGATCATGATGAGTCAATGAGAGAAGCAATTCTCTAGTAGCTTTGTTTCGTGAAGCGGTGTATGTTTGAGGCCTAGCCGACTTAGGGTACACTGGGCTACCGTGGACTTTTGAGAAGAGAGTGGCAGGAGGACAATATTGCAGGACACGTCTTGATAGATCCCTGGCATCCCCGACGTGGTGCACACGGTTTCCACTGGCCATGATGAAACACATGACAGCGAAAACATCTGATCACTCTCCGATCCTTCTTCTGCTAGAAGGTTGAGAGGCGGCAGAGATCTGCACAACTTTTCAAGTATGAAGTGATGTGGGAGTAGCATGATGCCTTTAACTCGACGCTGGAGAAGGCGTGGCAGGAGAAAGGACAGTTCTCATCAACAACATACATGAAAGCTAAATTACATAATCTTTTGGGCGACCTATCTCAATGGAAAAATAATACCTTTGGCATCATGAGGAGCAAGCTTAAGGCATTACGAGCTGAGTTGAAGAGGCTCAGAGCTGTCCCTAGGCGGTATGCACCTACATATGAAGGAAACCAAGATCTGTGAAGGACCTGCATATGGAGAGGGTCCTAGACACGGTTCCTAAAAAGGTGACTAGGCAGATGAATGAAGACTTGTTGGCTTTGTACAATGATGAAGAGGTTAAAACGACTCTGTTTCAATTGTATCCTACTAAGGCGACTGGTCCTGATGGATATCCAGCACATATTTTTAGCGAAACTGGGCTCTTTGTGGAGGTGAGGTCACAAATTCAGTACTTCACATCCTGAGAGGTATTGATAGCCTAGAGGAGATAAACAGTACATTCATCGTGCTTATTCCTAAGGTGGCGAGTCCAAAGGAGATGGGCCAATTTCGTCCGATCAGCCTGTGCAAAGTAATATATAAGATAGCCTCCAAAGTCATTGCCAATAGTTTGAAGAACATACTACCATAAATTATCTCGCAAGAGCAATCAACTTTTGTCCCGGGACGGTTGATCACGGACAATATAATTACAGCCTACGAGAGCCTTCATTTTATGAAGAAGAATAAATCAAATATTCATACTCTGAAGCTAGACATGAGGAAGGCATATGACCGAGTTGAGTGGGCATATTTAAAGACGATCATGCTCAAACTTGGGTTTCATGCAAGCTGGCCACAACAAGTGATAAAGATGATATCTATAGTGTCATTTTCAGTGTTGTTTAATGGTTCACCATTGGATTTATTCAAGCCAACATGTGGCATTCAATAGGGTGATCTGATTTATCTATATTTATTTCTTCTAGCGGTAGAGGGTCTTTCGTGCCTTTTAAAATCTAGAAGTGTTGATCCATGATCGAACCTTCAAGGTCTCAAGGTGGCGAGTTCTGCTCCTGCAATTAACCACCTCCTTTTTGCTGTGTGGAGGGAGCGGATTAAGTGGTACAGATATTGGAGACATATTTCCAAGCATCGGGACATAGGATAAATTTTGATAAGTCCTCTGTGTTTTTCAACAAGGGGTGTCCGGAGACCTTGCGCAACATGATGAAGCAAAGACTAAATGTCCTTTCTGAATCACTCAATGACAAATACCTTGGTATGCCTTCTGATGTTGGTAAGTATGTAAATGGTACTTTCAAGTATTTGAAGGACCGAATATGGAAGAGGGTTCAAGGGTGGATGGAACTGATCCTTTCGGCCGGAGTCACGGAGATTTTAATCAAATCGGTAGCTCAAGCAATTCCTACATTCTCTATATCTCCCTTTAAGTTATCGGCCAGACTTTGTCAAAGTATCAACGCACTATTGCGGAACTTCTGGTGGGGGAGTCGAGATGGACAAAGGAAGACATGTTGGGTATCATGTGACCAGATGACTACACCAAAATATGCTGGAGGATTTGGCTTCAGGGACATTGAATTGTTCAATCTTGCCCTTTTGGCACGGACAGGCGTGGAGATTGTTGCAGCACCCACAGACATTAAGCGCACGAATTCTAAAGGTTATATATTATCCTACAAGTGATGCACTAGAGGCGAGAGCAGACTCTCATCCGTCTAAATTTTGGCGGTCTATTTTGAATGGTCGTAATACTCTGTGAAAGGGTTTAATATGCAGAATTGGCACATGCTAGGACACTCATCCATGGAATGATAATTTGTTGCCACGGAGTGTAGCAATGCATCCTATTGCCTTTTTGAAAGAAGATGTTGATCCACCTACATGGGAGGCAGAACTCATCGATGACACATCTGCAAGTTGGGATCTTCATAAGTTTGAAAAGTTCTTTATACCGATGGATATCGAAGTGATCAGATCAATCCCCATTAACACTAGGAGGCATGCAGACTTTTGGGCCTGGCACTTCGAGAAAACTGGCCTTTTTTTGTTAGATCAACTTATCACATGATTATTGACACCAAGAGGCATAGGGAGGATTGGATTGAGCAGTGACCAGCTAGCTCGAACCAAGAATAGGAGGAGAAAATGTGGACCTGTCTCTGGAAAATTAAGGTTCCATAAAAAAATTGCGTATTCCTTTGGAGACTGGCTAAGTAGTCTATACCAACGGGACATGTTCTCTTTCACCGAAATATGGAGGCTGATTCTACATGTGGGTTTTGTGGCGTGCAGGATTCATGGCACCACTCTCTGTTGAAGTGCACGATCTCACGGTGTGTGTGGGCTTTGGTTCCTGATTCTGTTACTAAGCATATGGATTTCACGACTGGGCCAAGCGCCAAGCAGTGACTTTTTATGATGATCTCGACGTTGAAGCATGAGGACCTCATCCGATGCCTAGTCACCCTCTGGGCTATTTGGCATACTCGCCAAAAGGCGATTTACGAGGAGTTGTTCCAAAGCCCCTTGTCGACTTATAGTTTCGTCGAGAGTTTGCTCCGAGATCTTATCTTGGCAAAGGAGAAGAAAATAGTGAACACGTGGGTCGAGCTACCGGTCAACAGGTGGATCGCTCTGCCGGTAGGTCATGCCAAGATAAATGTTGATGCCGTCATAAGGAAGCATCAGAATTTTGGAGCACTAGCAGCAATAAGCAGGGCGAATGACGGCCGCTATCTTGGTGCATCAGCTGTCGTTGTGCAATTAATTGTGGATCCCGTGACTTTGGAAGCATTGGCTTGTAGGGAAGCTCTTGCTTTGGCGCAAGACCTACAACAACATAGAATTATGGTGGAAACAGATTGCTTGGAGGTGATCAGTAGCATGGAGGGCAAGAACATGGGCTGGTACAGCACGGTCTATTGAGATCCAAGCGAGAGCAAACGACTTCCAACTTGGATATCACTAAGGACTATATGTGAGACAAGGAAATCTTGCACAAGATTTAGAGACTGAGGGAATGCAAAAGTTAGAAGGAGCCCACATCACTTGAAATTTGGTGACCAAGGAGTTTTTCCCAAGGAAACCATGATTTCATGTAAGGAAGAATCAACCAAAGAAGGATGGAAAGATCACAAGTGAACCATATAGATGGACCACCATATTTTAGCTAAGTCAAACCCACCAACTCATGTGGTGTAACAAAAATATTTTATTGCCTAAGTATGTGCTTGAACTTTGTGTTTGAGTGAAAAGTTGTTTGTGATTGCATGCACAATGCTTCTGTGAATTGTGATGTGTGTGATTAGAATTGATTCCTTAGAAAAAATCTTTTACCTATTCTAATCTCCATTCAACCCAAACAGATGACTACTCCAAGAGACTCCAACATCAAGGTTGATGACACCAGCACCAACCAAGAGGACAGCATGAAAGAGCTCATAGCAACCCAACACCAGTTGAACCAAGTGACAGCTCAGTTCATAGCTAACACTAGTGGAGCAGATCCAGCCCTGCAAGGATTTTTGGAAACTCAAGGCCAACTGATGCTTAAGGTGACTGATCAAATGATCAAAATGGAAGAAAGCTATCCCAAAAGAGTCTTTGACAACAAGGATGACAGAAATGTTATTCTAGATGGAGCCCCAGCTTGAATTATTTGTGGAGACAAGGATCATACTTCCAGGGAGCATGGAGATCAATGCCCCAACTGTGAAGAGAAACATCCTGTTGGACAATGTCCTACCTCTCAAGCTACTTGTTATCTTTGTGAAGGAAACAACCATGTCCCTATCCAATGCCCCATCTACTCCATTGTGGAACAAAGGAAACAAGAAGGATCCAAGTCTACCAAGAAAGGAAAAGGACCACTTATACCTCCAAACAAGACAACCCAATTCAAAGGACTAAAGAAACCCAAGAAACAAAAGCAGGACATGAGCCTTGTGCAATGTCGTAAATGTAAGGAAATGGGACACTACTCCAGTGGATGCCCACAGAACAAGAAGAATAAAGAAATTGGCCAAGTGGTGTGCAACAACTGCAAAGAATTAGGCCACTATGTAGCAACTTGTCCACAAGAGCCACGTAAAGAACTCCAAGACATCCACTGTTTCAATTGCAAAAACCCAGGACATTATGCAAGCAACTGTCCAGAAAAGATGAAGAACAAGATCACCAAGCCTATGGAGAAACTCAACCTTGGCCCATGAGTCAAGTGTGGAACCAAACACACAATGCAAATGTTTGCCTAGAGAAGCCTTCCCAGGATCCCAAGAAGGACACTATGTAATTTTTGTTTGAAATTTTTTAAGGGTGGTAGTACCCTAGTTGTTTTGAGCCTACTTGTAACCCTAGCCTTCCCAAATCTCGGGACGAGATTTATTTTAAGGGTGGTAGCCTGTCACATCCCAAGACTTTCCAAATCTTGTAATGTGAAAAATAAATGAATAAAATAAAAACCTTATTTGATTTTCAGGGCCAGAAGAAACTTTTTGAATTCAATTGGAACTTCAAACCAAGTTGGATCAAATAAAATCCAAAGAGATTTAAAAAGATAAACATTTGATAAAGGAAAATAAAATATTTTGATATTACTATTTTTGATCTTTTAAATAAAAGGTTTTGGTTTACAAAAGAAATAGAGATTTTATAAATAAAGATTATTCTATAAAACCAAACTAAACCTTGGCCAAGCTTTTGAAATAAAACATTTTGTTTTTGATAAAAATAGCAAAGGTTTGTTTAAATAAATATAAAGGATTTAATATCCAAGTTTTATTAATAAAGGTTTTACTATTTCCAAAACATCAAAACTTATTTATGTATATATTTAAAATAAGTTTTTCCAAAATATTTTTGTATTTTCAAATAAAACCTACTGATTTGGTTTTGAAAATATTTAGATATCAAAAGAGATTTTAAATAAAACAAGACCCATTTGTTTTAATAACATTGGTCTGTTTATTTAATTAATAATGGACCTAAAATAAGAATTATTATTTTGGTTTTGAAATTTTGGTTTATGTTACCAAACAGAACCATTTTCAAAGTTGCAAAGTTGGTGATTGTTTGAATTGATTTGATTGTTATTTGTTTGTTTGAATTTCAAAACAGAATTAGAAACAGAAAAAGGAAAAGGTATTTGAAAGAAAAAAAATAGAATCTGGACCAGCCCAGCCGGCCAAGCCCAGGAAGCCCAACAAACCAGCCCAGCTCCCCTCCCCGAAAGAAAACGGTTCGCACCAACTCCCTGACCCGCAGAACCAATGACTGGTGGACCTTCCCCTCGCTCCTTTCCCACTGACCAACCGACCCCACTTTTTCCAGCTCTTCTTCCTCCTCGCGCTGACGACGCCCTGCCGTTGCTGGCATTGAAAGCCTCGTTCAATTCACCTTAATGCCGCGCCTTAAACCTCGCTGCGACCACGCACGATAAATCGCCAGCGTCTTCTCCTCCTTTCCCCTCACACGCCACTCTCTCACTGCCCCCAGGTTGCCACGAATCGAGCTGGTACTCCCTCTGTTCCGACGAGCTTCCACCTCCAATTCCGGCCGTGTCCTACCACCCCGTGCCTCCTCGACCTAGCTCACACCTTCCCCACTCCCTGGCGCATCTTCCTGTACCCGCCGTTCAACCGCGGGCGCCCTAGAACACCGTCCTCGACAAGCTCCGAGCGCCGCCGCGCCTGTCTCCTACTCCGGCGCGTTCCCCAGGTGAAATCCGACCGCCCCTCTGCTTCTCGATCATGCGAGCAGCTTCGCCTTGGTCTTACGCACCTGACCATGCTCCTGTCTTGCCTTAGGGCGATCTGCGGCGTCGACTCCGACCAGGACCAGAGCCGCCCGACGCCGTTTCCAACTCCGGTGAGCGATTCCACCTGACCCCGTGCGCCCCTTGCCACGTCGACCACACGTAGAGCACCACCTCGTCCTCGCAAACACGGTGAGCACCCCCTCTGTCTTCTTTGCTTCCTAGAACCACCGTAGCGCCACCGCCTGGCCGTGCGCCGCCGCTAGCCACCGTCGGCGCCGCTCGCATATGGTCAAGCAGACCAGCACCGTAGGATCGAGATCTGACGCTCACAATTAGATCACTTAGCACCGAAGGGGTACGCGATCAGGACCGTGCGATCTAATTAGATCCAACGCGCCGCAGAGCCGATCCGGCCGAACCGGTACCGTCCAATTAGACAGTGCCGCGTGTCACCAGTTCTGTTTAAAAACAGAATTGAAATCAGAATAGAATGTGAATTTCAAACCTTTGTAACTTTTTATCCACACGTCCAAAATTCACAAATTTGATATCATTGGAATCAGTGGAACAAGCCCTAGCCAACCATGCCCTTGGTTTAGCAAATAGTATCCATTAGAGTGTTTGTTTTTGCAGATACTTTTGTGTGCTTGTTTAGATTAGAAAAATTGTTTAAAAATGTTTTTAGGGTTAAAACCTTTGCAAAATGGTTTGTTGTAAACTCACTGACCCTAGGAACCAACGCATGGTTTTGAAAATGAATTTGGTAAAGTTTAGGAATAAAAAACTTGATTTAGTCATTTCTAGCCAAATAGAAGTAATGGTATTGTTATGAAAATGATTTTGGAGTAAAAACTTTGGGAAAATGTTTTGGATCAAACCTACTGACCCTAAACACCAATTTTTGAAAAACAACAACTTATATGGTGAACCACTTAAAGTTGTTGCTTGATAAAAAAATATTTTCCACCACATAAAATGATGAATGGATTTGAAAATGGTTTTTGGATCAAACCCTTTTGCAAATGACTTTGCCATTTTGGTAAATGACCACTTTAGACCTTATAAAGTTTAGAAACCTAGTGGAGACCATCCTTGCAAATAGAACCATCCTTTGCATGCTTATATGCATGACTTAGATCCCATTGTTTTATGTGTGTGTGAATTGTTTGATTATTAGTTTGGAATGCTGGTTGATATTGTGTTTGCTTGATTGACTTGTAGTGAAGTTAGAAAAGTGTGAGACTAGCAAGATCAAGGAGTGAACCACCATTCCCTGCCAAAAAGGCAAGTTACACTATCATCTAAAAGTCCTACTATTTTCATTATACTTAGTGGATTTTGAAACATGCATGAAAAGAATTTCTATACTTATGCTATGCTAAATCCTATTAGGATACCCTATACATTCCTTAGAGAGAACAATGTAGTTGTTGCATGCTTAGCCATGCTATATTTTGAAAAGAGATACATGTTGAGATTTTATGGAATTGAAAAAAGGACTTGTGTTTTATATAATAAAACAAGGACTCAATGAACCACCTGGGTGGCCAAGGATACTTTGAGTTTTGGAGAAGGTGGCAACAAAAGGAACCATGTCTATGGCAATCACTTTGTGTTGTGCTCCAAAGGAAACCACCCAGGAAACTTAGAGATTGAACATGTTTCTTCAATTGTGGATTTCGTGTGCAACCACATGCTATTATGGCTCTGGCTTAGTCAACTACATTGGGAAGAACCATGCATTGTCTTCAGTTAACTGGACATGGGGACCTGGAATCCTACATGGGTGCTGAAGGCAAGCTAGCAATGGTGTATGGGAGGACCCTTTGGAAAGACTTCGTCACATTCTCAATCTGCCAGTACTCCATCTTGGTGAGCACTAATCCAGTGGCCACTGGTGGGAAAAGGATGGGATTGTGACATGTGGGTAAAGTGTACTCCTTCTGCAGAAGATAATAAAATCTAAGTACTTAGCCATGTCCCCGGTTATGGACAATACTGAGCAACTAAAGTTTGAAGCTATGGGAGATCTCGACATTCCAATTTCTAAAACAAAAACTTGATGCACTTGGGGGTACCAAGGATCTCAAGAGATTTGATAAAACTTGATGCACTTGGGGTTACCAAGGAGCTCAAGAGATTGTGATAAAACTTGATGCACTTGGGGTTACCAAGGAGCTCAAGGGATTTTGACAAGGACTTGAATACTTGAGTTTCTACCAAGTAGTTCAAGGAGATTTTTTATAACAACTTAAACCCTTGGAATTTACCAAGAAGTTTTCAAAGATTTGACAAAGGACCAAAACCATTTTTGAAAAGACAGGATAAAATATTTCTTTATGCAAATAAGCCTAAACTCTACCTAGCCAAATATGCATGTAATGATAGGATCCACTTATATTCAACATAGTAGTGAACTTGCCAATACAATTCAAATGTATTGACCCTTGTGGCTGTAACTTGTAATGTTGCAGGTTTGATTGATTTTAGTGAAGATTGATTGATTAGGATTACAAAGTCTACAACCAACATTTGCCTGTGGCACTTTTGAAGATGAAGGACCCATGACTATAGTTATTCCGCTGCAATGTAATGTAATAGCCAAATGAGCTATGTAAAGATGTAATTATGTTATTCCTGGTTATAGAGTTATATTATGACCTTTGTATCTTGATATTACATCTTAACTGTGGATGCTAGCTATTGATCCAGGGACTAGCATTGTAAACATAGGGGACACCACCTTATGTTAATAAAGGTTGGGACACTCCCTCTACACTTTGTCGGTCACCTTCGAGGAACAAGGTATTCATCACCAGATTTTGCACTTTCAAGGCGGTCCACAGGCAGCTCTTCGTATTGGACTAGAAACAGTTGTCCTACACTAGTGGAAACGAGGCCTTTGGTTGAGCCTGGAAATGGGCTTTAACACCGGTTCTTCTACGAACCGGTGTTAAAGGGGGGGCGTACCAGCGTGGCCCGTGTAGCAAAAAGGAGCCCCCCTTTAACACCGGTTCATGGCACGAACCGGTGTTAAAGGCCCCTACACCAGTGGCCCGCGTAGCCCCCCCCCCCCCTTTAACACCGGTTCAAGCCACGAACCGTTGTTAAAGGAGGGGATGTATATCACACCGCAGCCCACACCCCTCTCTTCCATTTTTTCACTCTCTCATTTTGGAGCCTAGCAAGAGGGTGATAGGTGTGCTAGTTTGTATTTTTTTCCTATGCACAAGAGGTGTTCGGTGAAATGCCCGAGAGATCAAAATAAGTTTTTGTTGGAATTATGCCCTAGAGGCAATAATAAAGATGTTATTATTATAATTCTTGTTCATGATAAAGTTTATATTCCATGCTAGAATTGTATTAAGCGGAAACTTTAATACTTGTGTGGTTTGTGAACAACACCGTGTCCCTAGTACGCCTCTATGGACTAGCTCATTGATCAATGATGGTTAAGGTTTCCTAACCATAGACATGAGTTGTCAATTGATAATGAGATCATATCATTGGAGAATGATATGGTGGATAGACCCAAACTAAGCGAAGCAATTAGATCGTGCCATCGTGTTCGTCTTTGCGAAGCTTTTCTTATGTCAAATATTGTATTCCTTAGACCATGAGATAATGCAACTCCCTGGTATCGGAAGAAAGCTTTGAGGTCATCAAACGTCATCCTATGAGAGGGTGATCATAAAGGTGTCTCTCAGGTGATCGGAAAGTATCTGTTGGGTTGTATGTATCGAGATGGGATTTGTCCCTCCCAAGTCGGAGAGATATACTTCAGGCCCACTCGGTAATCGATATCAACACCGCTTGCAAGCATGTGGTTAAGGAGTTAATCACAAAGTGATATCGGATTACGGAACGAGTAAAGTACTTGCTGTGAACGAGATTGAACTAGGTATGACGATACCGACGATCGAATCTCGGGCAAGTAAAATATCGCGAGACGAAGGGAATATATATATGGGATTGATTGAATCCTGGCATCGTGGTTCATCCGATATGATCATCGATGAATGTGTGGGAGTCAATATGGGTGCCCAGACCCCGCTGTTGATTATTGATAGAAGATCATGTCTGCATATTCTCGAACCCGCAGGGTCACACACTTAACGTGTCTCGACGCTAGGATAGATTGGATAATTGGTTTATGAGTTTTTGTTCGGATTCTCGGATGGGATCCGGGATATCACGAGAGGTTCCGGAATGGTCCGGAGAATAAGATTCATATAAGGCAGTGCAGTTTTTGGAGTTCGGAATTGTTCCGGGTTAATCGGTATTGTACCGGAAGCTTCTAGAACCTTCCGGAAGGGGGCCAACGTGGTCCCACCTTCCGGGAGGGGGCATGGGCCTATGAGGGTGTGTCCTGGCCGCATTGGGCCAGGGGCACAAGGCCCCATAGGGCCCAGCCGATCCTAGAGAGTTTAAATCGTTTAAACTAGAGATAAGATAAGATAGGATTTCTAGATAAGGGAGAGTTTAAATTGTTTAAACTAGAGATAGGCTTGGAGGAGAGGCTAGGGCTGGCCGCCCCCCCCCCCCCCCCTCTATAAATAGAGGGCTGGTGCGCCCCCTTCCACACACACCTTCCTCCAACCCTAGTTGCCCTGCTGCCCTTCCACTCTCCCTCCCGACTGTTTGTAGGCGAAGCCCTGCAGCAGAAATTCTCCACCATATACACCACGCCGTCGTGCTGTAGATCCAATCCATCTCTCCACCATACTCGCTGGTCCGAGGAAGGAGGAGACGTCGAGGTGCTGCACGTGTGCATCTCACGGAGGCACCGCCACTTGTGGTGCTAGATCGTATCGGATCGCGAGGAGGAGAAGCGAGTACGATTACATCACCCACGTTCCGACGAACGTTCCGCTGTGCGAATCTTCAAGGGTATGAAGATCTAATCCAATCTCTCTCGTTGTTTGCATCTCCTATATTAGATCTTGGCTTTCCCTCAGTTCGCTTCCGTAGAAAATTTTGATTTACTATGCTGCGAAACCCTTCAGTTTTCTCGTTGCTCTTTCCTTCTCGGTCGAGGTCGGCAACTATCGTTTAATGTGTCATTGATATACTATATATATAAATGGTCATCTCCCTATTAATTTTTGATATATACTATGTATTAATGCAGATGAACCGGCAATGGATGTACGGTGACCGACGCACTTCCGAGTACATTACTGGCCTCCAAAATTTCATCGTTATGGCTAATGCAAACCGTGGTCACAATGGTTTTATGTGTTGTCTGTGTGCTCACTGTCAGAACAAGAAAGACTACTCAAATACCAGAACCATTCATGCCCACCTGCTTCGATCCGGTTTCATGCCCAGCTATAATTGTTGGACCAAGCACGGAGAAAAAGGGGTTGTGATGGAAGACAACGAAGAAGAAGAGGATGATGACAACTATCATAATATCTATCCTGAATATGATGATACTGCAACGGGGGTAGATAATGAAGATCAAGAGGTAGCAGATGGGACCGCTGATGACGATCTTGGTCGGGCCATTACTGATGCAAAGGAAGAATGTGAAACTGAAAAGGATAAGGAGAAGCTGGAGCAGATGTTAAAGGATCACAAAACATTGTTGTACCCAACTTGCGAAGATATCCACAAAAAGCTAGGTACCACACTGGATTTGCTGCAATGGAAGGCAGAGAACGGTGTGACTGACAGCGCATTTTCAAAGTTGTTGGTAAAAATGAAGAATCTTCTTCCAAGAAATAATGAGTTGCCCGACAGTACATACCAAGCAAAGAAGGTTGTCTGCCCTCTAGGATTAGACGTGCAAAAGATACATGCCTGCATTAATGACTGCATCCTCTACCGCGGTGAGAAGTACGAGAATTTGGATGCATGCCCGGTATGCACTGCACTGCGGTATAAGATCAGACGAGACGATCATGGCGATGTTGAGGGCGAGGCCTCTAGGAAGAAGGTTCCTGCCAAGGTTATGTGGTATGCTCCTATAATACCACGGTTAAAACGTCTCTTCAGAAATAAAGAGCATGCCAAGTTGTTGCGATGGCACATGGAAGACCGTAAGAAAGACGCGATATTGAGACACCCCGCTGATGCGTCACAGTGGAGAAAAGTCGTGCGAGAGTACCCGGACTTCGCACGTGACGCAAGGAACTTAAGGTTTGGTCTAAAGTACAGATGGCATGAATCCTTTTGGTAAGAAGAGCTACAGTCACAGCACCTGGTCTGTGACTCTATGTATCTATAACCTTCCTCCTTGGTTGTGTATGAAGAGGAAGTTCATTATGATGCCAGTGCTCATCCAAGGCCCGAGGCAACCCGGCAACGACATTGATGTGTACCTAAGGCCATTAGTTGAAGAACTTTTACAGCTGTGGGCCAAACCAGGTGTACGTCTGTGGGATGAGCACAAAGGGGAGCCATTTGACCTACGAGCATTGCTTTTCGTAACCATCAATGATTGGCCTGCTCTTAGTAACATTTCAGGGTAGACAAACAAGGGATACAATGCATGCACACACTATTTAGATGAGCCTGAAAGTGTATATTTGGATAAATGTAAGAACGTTGTGTACCTAGGGTATCGTCGATTTCTTCCGAACCTGCATCCAGTAAGAAAGAAAGGCAAGCATTTCAAACGTCTGGCAGAACCCCGGAGGAAGCCTGTCCTCCGTACCGGTGAGGAGGTATTTGGTATGGTCAAGGACCTAGAAGTAATCTTTGGAAAAGGTCCTGGCAGTTTATCTGTTCCGAATGACGATGCAGGACACGCGCCCATGTGGAAGAAGCAATCTATATTTTGGGACCTACCCTATTGGAAAGTCTTAGAGGTCCGCTCTTCAATCGACGTGATGCACATGACGAAGAATGTTTGCGTGGACCTGCTAGGCTTCCTAGGAGTGTATGGGAAGACAAAAGATACACCGGAAGCACGGCAGGACCAGCAATGTCTGAAAGACCCTGAAGATCCTATGCATCCTGGGAACGAGAAGGGTAAACAATGCCACTTAACTCCTGCCAGCTATGCTCTTACCAAAGCAGAGAAGGAAATCTTTTTTGAATGCCTGAGCAGTATCAAGGTACCGTCTGGCTTATCGTCGAATATAAAGGTAATAATAAATATGGCAGAGAAAAAATTTCAAAACCTGAAGTCTCATGACTGCCACGTGATTATGACACAATTGCTTCCGATTGCATTGAGGGGGCTTCTACCTGAAAATGTTCGAGTACCCATTGTGAAGCTATATGCATTCCTCAATGCAATATCTCAGAAGGTAATCGATCCAGAAATCCTACCAGGGTTACATATAGATGTGGCCCAATGTCTTGTCAGCTTTGAGTTGGTGTTCCCACCATCCTTCTTCAATATTATGACGCATCCTGGTTCACCTAGTAGAAGAGATTGCCATTCTCGGTCCTGTATTTCTACACAATATGTTCCCCTTTGAGAGGTACATGGGAGTCTTAAAGAAATATGTTCATAACCGTGCTTGGCCAGAAGGAAGCATCTCCAAGGTCTATGTAACAGAGGAGGTCATTGAGTTCTGTGTTGATTTTATTCCTGACCATAAGGCGATTGGTGTTCCAGAATCACGACATGAGGGGAGACTGCATGGAAAAGGCACCCTAGGATGTAAAGTAATGATATGTAGGGACGGGCATTCTCTCAATCAAGCACACTACACGGTTTTACAAAGATCTATCTTGGTTGCCCCGTATATCAATGAACACAAGAATTTAATACGCCTCAAACACCCGGGACAGTATGATGAATGGATTATAAGTGAACACATGGCGAGTTTTGGCGGCTGGCTGCAAAGACTTCTCACGAATAACACCACTGTTGGGGATCAGCCGTACTTGTTGGCCAGGACACCATCTTCGACTGTATGTACTTTCCAAGGGTACGAGATAAATGGGAATACATTTTATATGATAGGCCAAGATAAAAAGAGCACCAACCAAAATAGTGGTGTCCGCTTCGATGCAGCAGAAGACAATGGGCAAAAGACCATGTATTATGGGTTCATAGAGGAGATATGGTAACTTGACTATGGACCTAATTTTAAGGTCCCCTTGTTTCGATGCAAATGGGTCAAGCTAACAGGAGGAGGGGTTGAGGTAGACAAGAAGTACGGAATGACAACAGTGGATCTCAACAATCTTATAAAGGTAGACAAGAACTTAGATGAACCATTCGTCTTAGCCAATGATGTGGCTCAGGTTTTCTATGTGAAAGACATGTCTACCAAACCGAAAAAAATAAAAAATAAGCAAACAGATACATCACACGATGAACCAAAGCGTCACATAGTTCTTTCAGGGAAAAGAAACATCGTGGGAGTGGAGGACAAGACAGACATGTCAGAAGATTATAATAAGTTTGATGAAATTCCGCCCTTCAGAGTGAAGATTGACCCAACCATCCTGTTAAACGGTGTTGATACTCCATGGTTACGGCCGACGCGATCATAATATTGACTATATGTATTAATTGAGCCATTTTTGGCACACATATGTATCTCAACATGGAAATCAATGTCATATTTCTTCTGTTAACAGTATATATATTAAATGAGCCATTTTTCTTCCTGCCATTTTTCTTCCCGCCATTTTTCTTCCCGCCATTTTCTTCCCGCCATTTTTCTTCCCGCCATTTTTTCCCGCCATTTTTATTCCTGCCATTTTTCTTCCCGCCAGTTCTTCCCTCCATCCATTTCTCACTGTATATATATGTAGGGTTGGCCTCCATTGTCATTGCACATCTCTAGACTCATATCTGCAACCTCATCACTCTTTCCCATGGCTTCCACCGTAGCACTAACCCCCAGGGAGGCGGCGGCGCTTTGCGCCTCGAACTACCCCTGCCCACCGGGCTACTGTGTCCCCATCAGCTGGATGCTGAGCGCTGGAGGCGTGCCGGTTCCTCCTGTCCCTCTAGGTGTGGAGCGACGGATAGCCATCACGAACCACTACTACTTCGAGCTCACGCCGGAGCAGCGGAGGAATCCCAGATGGCATCCCGACTATTTCCCTACTTGGGAAGCCTTCTTCGGGGATCGGCGTGAGAGGGCGCTCGCCAGGCACGAGGAGGACGACCCACCTCCGCCGAACTTCAATGAGGCCGGCCGTCGGCTATGGTGGCAAGGTCGGACTCTCCAGAGCGTCATGGCCTACGACACTGCTGCCGACTCTAACCCCCATCTGCGCTACCCTCAAGTCCAGCCCACGCGTACTCAGCCTTCAAGGTTCAATTACGGCGACCCCGACGACGACAGCGAAGACGGCGGCAGCGAGTACAACGACTACAGTGGCGAGTATTACAGGTGTAGGCAGGAGCATGACTGAATCACTCCAGCGAGTATTACAGGCGGCGAGCACGACGACTATAAATTCCTGCCGAATCGGTAGGAAGTGGGTCAGATATGAACTACAGGTACATGATACGATGCTCATGATTTTTACAAAAATCATTTTTAGGTTCACAATATGCTATTTTATCAAAAATCCAATGCAAGTTGAGCGAGGCTTGGCCCCGAGCTAAGAATCTTCATGCCCGTTGTTCGACAAAGTTTGATGATAGTTTAAAACAAGGATAAAAAATTAAAAAAAGATCGAAACAGTGTGAAACCTTTGCCGTGGTGTTATATTATGTGACATAGTTAGAAGAAAAAATATCAAACTTTCTATATTGATTATGTCTCAAAAAAACCTTCACAAAATGACCTATCTCGTTCGAGGTTTCTTGGCTTTCGGGTCAAATGACCAATGTTATGGCTAGAATCAAGGCATAGTTTGTGATAATATGGCCATATTGTGCATACATGTGCATCATGGGATGGCAAACAATGTTGCAAGAGGAATTTTCCTTTTTGTCGCACCAAAAAGGCATTTTCCATTTTTCGAGCATAAAAAACGGACGGTTTTATGAAGCAACCACCAAATGGATAATTCAAAAAACCACCACCACATTTTACAAAAATACTAGACCACCTTATATGTACAATGTACCAACAGAGGGATCTGAAACCTTTCCGTCCACCTCTGGTGAAAAAGACAAATTCCTGCCGAATCGGTAGGAACTGGGTCAGATATGAACTACAGGTACATGATACGATGCTCATGAATTTTTACAAAAATCATTTTTAGGTTCACAATATGCTATTTTATCAAAAATCCAATGCAAGTTGAGCGAGGCTTGGCACCAAGCTAAGAATCTTCATGCCCGTTGTTCGACAAAGTTTGACGATAGTTTAAAACGGGGATAAAAAATTAAAAAAAGATCGAAACAGTGCGAAACCTTCTCGTGGTGTTATATTATGTGACATAGTTAGAAGGAAAAATATCAAACTTGGTATATTGATTATGTCTCAAAAAACCTTCACAAAATGACCTATCTCATTCGAGGTTTCTTGGCTTTCGGATCAAATGACCAATGTTATGGCTAGAATCAAGGCATAGTTTGTGATAATGTGGCCATATTGTGCATACATGTGCATCATGGGATGGCAAACAATGTTGTAAGAGGAAGTTTTTCTTTTTGTCGCACCAAAAAGGCATTTTCCATTTTCCGAGCATAAAACACGGACGGTTTTGTGAAGCAACCACCAAATGGCTAATTCAAAAAACCACCACCATATTTTACAAAAATACTAGACCACCTTATATGGACAATGTACCTGCAGGGGATCTGAAACCTTTCCGTCCACCTCTAGTGAAAAAGACAAATTCCTGCCGAATCGGTAGGAAGTGGGTCAGAGATGAACTACAGGTACATGATACGATGCTCATGATTTTTTACAAAAATTATTTTTAGGTTCACAATATGCTATTTTACCAAAAATCCAATGCAAGTTGAGCGAGGCTTTGTCGTATTCCAAAGTATACAAAAGATGCGGCATTTAAATATCCAAACAATTCAAAAATGCTAATACAAAATAAAATATGATTTGCTCTAATAAATAGGGTTAGATTCCTTTTTAGATGCTTAATATTTATTATGTTCAAAGTTTTAGGGTTTGACTATTTTATTTTTGTTTGAATTGAATAATCAAAATTTATATGTAAGTGTTTTAATCATTTTGAAAATTTTCATCTAAAGTAAATATATAATATTTTTACATGAATAGATAGATATTATTTTTTTGAAAATTATGATATATTATTCATATTTTTTTGAGTTGAAATGAAAAATATATGAATTTTCTAAATTCATATCCTATTTTTTGAATTAAAAATGCCCCCACCCCTTTAATGCATGAAATAAATGCCCCCCCTTTAACTCCGGTTCCAGCCACGAACCAGTGTTAAAGGGGGGCGCATTTATTTCGTTTCGGTGCGGGCGCGAAACGAATTCCCCCTCCCCTTTAACACCGGTTCGTGGCTGGAACCGGTGTTAAAGGGGGGCATTTATAACGCGCGCCACTTCCTCCTTCCCCCCCCCCAGCCAGATCAAGCGCGTGCAGCAGAGGAACAAGCAGAGGCGATGCCGCAGCGCCGCCGTCCCCGCCCCGTCTCGCCATCGCCGGGCTGCCGCGCCGTCCCCGCCCCGTCTCGCCGTTGCCGGGATTGCCGCGCCGTCCCTACCCCGTCTCGTCGTCGCCCCTCCGTCGTCCCCACCCCGCCGTACCGGCCCGCTGCCGCGTGCCCCTCCGCCGACCCATCCCGGCCGCGCGCGTCGCCCACCCGCACACCGCATCGCCCAGCAGCGCCACGCCACCCACGCCACGCCGCCGCCCAGAGGTGAGCATGCCCGCCGCCGATTTTTGTTAGTGTTAGTGTTTTTTGGTTAGTGGTTAGTTATAGTGTTAGTTAGTGTTAAATTATTATAGTATTATATGTATATGTATGTATGTGTATGTATGTGTATGTGTATTTGTTAGTGATTGGTTAGTGTGTATGTGTATTTGTATATGTATGTGTATATGTATATGTATATGTATGTATATTTTTTGTATGATATATATATGTATATATATTTGTATATGTATGTGTATATATGTATATATTTTTTGTATGTGTATATATGTATGTATGTGTATATATGCATCACTTGACCGATTACTTTTCCAATGCCGTGGACCCTGACCTCCTCTACCCTCGCTGAGTCGCCCATTTTAGGAGCCCACGTCGCGATGGTTCAAACGCACACCCCCACGCATCCTGGCCCCGCTCTCGCCCTAGCGCCGCTAGCCGCCGCCCTAGTACACCTCTCGTTGTCAATATAGCATTAGGGTTTCTCCGAATACGGGGTTTTTCTGAATGTATCCTCTCATATGAATCCGGGGTTTCTCCGAATTAGGGTTTGGAATGACCAAGCATGTATTAGGGTTACATTTCAATACTTATAACCTGTCATATCATCATCCTTTGCCCTTACCGAGTTGCCCATTTTAGGTAGCCCACGTCGTGCTGGTTCGAACGCACACCCCCACGCATTCCGGCACCGCTCTCGCCCTAGCGCCGCCAGCCGCCGCCCTAGTACACCTCTCGTTGTCAATATAGCATTAGGGTTTCTCCAAATCCAGGGTTTTTCCGAATGTATCCTCTCATATGAATCCGGGGTTTCTCTGAATTAGGGTTTATAATGACCAAGCATGTATTAGGGTTACATTTCAATAATTTTAACCTATCATATCATCATCTTTGCTTGAGCATTTCAATAGATGTATTACTGATATTTGTGTGATCATATTATTGTTTTAGAAACTATGGATCCACTTAGTAGAAACCTTGAAGATGAAGAAATAATGGAGAACATGATCCACGAGGACACCTCACAATATCTGAACTTGGAGAGACATGATGACAGCTCAAGTAGTCATGGAGAAGATGACGACTCCGGTGAACGCACTTTAGTGATTACAAAGTCTGTCGAGGTATATGCATGGATTAAGCCTCTGCTGACTTGCACCGATTGATTTGTATATGTAAATGTATTAATTAACGCTTCTGTCTTCTTTTACCCCTCTGGATCGACCAGCCAGCAACAATCTTCTTCTACGAAAAAGAGCAAGCGAGGCGCGAGCCATCAGTTGAAAGATCGTGCAAAGTTCACGATCGAAGCAGTCCGTGTTAATGGAAGGCCGATGGAGCCCAAGAAGGCCATAGACAAATTTGTACGTCAGGCTGGAGTTCTTGTTAGGGACCAAATCCCAATCATAATTAAAAATTGGAATAAGCCAAAGAAGGGCGACGGTACCTTTGTCGATGAAAGATCCAAACAAACGCTTTGGAATTCGCTGTTGGTAAATTTCACCCTTCCGCCAAAGGAGGATGAAAACAAACTGGTTATAAAGGAAAAGGTCAAAGAGTGGACTCTAAAGAAGATGGCTGACGCTTTCCGCAACTAGAAGACAAAATTGAACAAATTTGTCAAAGCTTGCGAGACTCCAGATTTCGAAGACGCATATTATGCGAAGATAAGACCTCACTGGCCCGAATTTGTGGCATACAAGGAAGGTGCTATAGCTACAAAGAGGTCAGAAACCAATACGCTAAATGCCCAGAAGAAGGAATATCACCAGAGGACGGGGTCAGGTGGCTACATATCTCAGAGGCCTAAGTGGGAGGAAGCTGAGAAGGCCCTGCGCGCTAGAGGGATCACACCCCAGACACATGGGTAGGACCTACATGCAAAGACTTGTTTCTATGGAATCGGGGCAAGGTTGGACCCAGAAACAGGATTGTGTATCTTCCCAACCCTCCTTGTCAAACCCGTCACTGAACTCATCACGACATACGAGGAAACAGCCGCCAGGACCTTCCATCCCGACAGAGAGAATGACCAGCTCACACGCGCCATCGGTAAAAAAGAACACCCTGGACATGCACGAGGCATAGGGGGTATGACGTGGAAGGATGGGTTTGCCGAGTGGGGCGACTCTTACAGATGGCGCGGCAGAAAAGAAAAAGAGCATATAGAGCGGATGACACAGATAGAACATGCACTTGTGGCGCTACAGGCGCAAGTGAATGCACAAAAGAGCCAGCAAGCTACCGGCCCATCTCAGCGGCACGAAGAGCTTGCATTGGAAGCTGTCGGCAGCCCAGACTCTGCGCAGAAAAGCAGTGTGGCTTCCACGGAGAACGTTCAGCCCACGCTTGAAATGGCGGGTCCTCGATACCCCGTGGATGAGATCACGGAGAGCGAACACGCTGAGCTGCATGTGAGATTAATGGGCTTATTCATTAAGGTGGCTGTCGGCTATGCCTTACCTCCTGTAGCTGGTGGAACTTACCACTGCCGACCGATTCCAGATGGCTATGCTATTGTCGGGGTGGATGAGGTTGTGAAGGAATATGAGGAAGCACATCTTGACCATGCAACATGTGAAGGGGAAACTCAACTCAAATTTGCAGTGAAAAAACCATTCTTTGGAATAAGGAACACATCGTGCTTCCAAATTGGAGGCCACTGGCACCCCCGTCGTCTCCGCAGCGTCAGCAGTCTGAGCCGCCTCATCCGTCTCCAAGTCATCAGAATACTCCCCTGTCGTCTCCGGCGCTTCAGCCATCTCCTGCGCGGCAGCCATCTCCGGCGCTTCAGCCATCTCCTGCGCGGCAGCCATCTCCGGCGCGCCAGCCATCTCCTGCGCGGCAGCCATCTCCGGTGTGCCAGCCATCTCCTCAGCGTAAGCGGAAGAGCACTTCCACGAAGAGCATCACTAGCACTGCCACGAAGAAATCCGCAGGAAACCGTACGCCAAAGAGTTCAAGAAACTACGTCCCGCAGCCTTCCGCCAAGCCATTGCCGGTTTTACCGTGGAATCGCAGCGACGAGGAGACCAATAGATGTTGGAGATATGCCCTAGAGGCAATAATAAAAGTAGTTATTATTATATCTTTGTGTTTATGATAAATGTTTACATTCATGCTATAATAGTATTAACAAGGAAACATTAATACTTGTGTGATTTGTGAACTTAATTTGAAGTCCCTAGTAAAGCCTCTATATAATACTAGCTTGTTGGTTAATGGATGATTGTGGTTTCCCTATCATGAACATTGAGATGTTATTAACAACAAGATCATATCGTTAGGAGAATGATATGATGGACATACTCCTATAGATAAGCGTAGCATAAAGATCAAGTCATTTTAATAGTTCAATTGCTATATGCTTTCTGATACATAGTAATCTAATTCCTTCGACCATGAGATCATGCATATCACCTTTACCGGATGAATGCTTTGATGACATCAAACACCACACCGTAACTGGGTGGCTATAAAGGTGGCATTGAGTGTTCGGAAAGTATTGGTTGAAACACATGGATCAAGAGTGGGATTTGTCCATCCATATGACGGATAGATATACTCTGGGCCCTCTCGGTGAAATGTCATCCAATTAGCTTGCAAGCATGTGACTGGCTCACAAGGGATCACATATCACGGGAACGAGAAAAGAGTACTTATCGGTAACAAGGTTGAACTAGGTATGCAGAGATACCGACGATCATAACCTCGGATAAGTAAACTATCGTGAGACAAAGGGAAATTGATATCGTATGTAAGTGGTTCATTCGATCGCAAAGTAATCGTAGAAATATGTGGGAGCCATATGAATTTCCAGATTCCTCTATTGGTTATTGTTCGGAGAAGTGTCTCGATCATGTCTGCATAATTCACGAACCGTAGGGAGACACACTTAAGGATTCGACGTTGTTTTGAGTAGTTATGGAATGATGAGAAAGAGACCGAATGTTGTTCGGAGTCCCAGATGGGATCCGGGATATCACAAGGAGATCCGGAATGGTCCAGAGAATAAGATTCATATAAGGAAAGTCCCGTTTCAAAGTTTGGGAATGGTTCCGGTGTTTTCATCGGGAATGTTCTAGAATGTTCCGGAATGTCCGGCACTCCGGAGGGGAAGGGTACATGAATGTGTTGTATCAAGTTGGTATGATTGCATCATGTACTAAGTGTCATCGCTGAACCAAATAAAGGATTAATTCAAATCCTAGTTTGAAAAGTCAAACAGCTAGTTTGAAAAGTCAAACGGCTAAATTTGGAAAGAGGAAAAGAGGAGGAGTGGGAAACCGAGTTGGGGAGGAGTTCCCTCCTCCAACCGGCGGCGCACCCTCCAAGCCGAGTTGGGGAGGGACTCCTCTCCCTCCCCTTGGCCGGCCGGCCCCTCCACCTATATAAGGAGGGGCAGGGCTTCCTCCTAGGACACACAAGATCCTCTCCTCCAAACCCTAGCCGCCGGCCAAGCTTACTCCTCGGCGTGTCTAAACCCTAGATCGTCGAGGGACTCTCTCATACTCCACCATAATCGCTCCGGCTTAAGGCGAAGCCCTGCGAGATCTCCCCTCTACTTCCGGTACCACGCCGTTGTGCTGCCGTAATCGCGAGGAGAGTGCTACAACCTCCGCTGCCTGCTGGAACAAGGGAGAGGAAGGTCTTCGTCGAGTACCGAACGTGTGACCGACTACGGGAGCGCTGCCGGAACACAGCGCCGGAAGGATCGTCTACGCGATCTTGAGATCGGGAAGAGTACGACTACATCACCCACGAGAATCCGCTCTCGTTAAACACTTTGGAATCTTCGAGGGTGAGTTATTCCATCGACTCGTTGCTACAATCTAGTAGATAGATCTTGGCTTGTTTGTTTGTATGCGGTAGAAAATTTTTGTTTTCCATGCTACGAAACCGTACAGTGGTATCAGAGCCGTGTCTATATGTAGATCTGTTACACGAGTAGAACACAATGGTCATTGTGGGCGTTGATGCTTTTATTGTCGATTGCTTCTTGTATACTTTGCATCTTGCGGTATGTTGGGATGAAGCGGCCCGGGCTAACCTTACATGACATCGTTCATGAGACTTGCTCCACGCTTGACATGAAACTTGTATTGCATAAGTGGCTTTGCGGGTGCCTGTTTCTCCTAGCATAGTTAAGATCCAATTTACAACGGGTGATTAACAATACTAGTATCAATGTTGTGGTTCATGTTCGTAAGTTAGAACGACACTTATTGAAAGCCCCAAACCACGTAAAACATGCAAAGAAAGTAGAGGCGTCTAACTTTGTTTTGCAGGGGTGTGCTGTGATGTGATATGGCCATGATTGTGATTATATTTGATGTATGCAATGTTCCTTATTGTAAGTTGGCAACCGGCAGGAGCCATATGGTTGTCTTTAATTTCTGTTACGACCCGCGTGTCTATTCAAAGTAGTTGTAATAGTTGAAACCGGTGGACACAACCATGGAGAAGCGTCATTGACCTTGATGCAATGCCGGTGATGATGGAGATCATGTTCGTGCTAGAAGATGGAGATCGGAAGCACAAAGAAGAAAGGCCATATCATATCACATATTATGAATTGCATGTGATGTTAATCCTTTATGCATCTTGTATTGCTTAGTAGACAATGGTAGCATTATAAGATGATCCCTCATGCACATGAATTTCAAGTCATAAAGTGTTCACCCTTAGTTAGCACCGTTGCTAAAGCTTGTTGTTTCGAAGCACCACGTGATGATCAGGTGTGTTAGATTCTGCAAGTGCATACAACGTGAGCAAGCCAGATTTGCTCATGCGGAAACTAAGGTTTGATCTTGACGAGCCTAGCATGTAAAGACATGGTCTCGGAACACGGATCACCGAAAGGTAAAGCATGAATCATATAGTAGATATGATGAACATGTCGATTGTTCGCCATTGAAACTATATCAACTCTCGTGATGATCGGTGTTGATGTGGTGGATTTGGTTCGTGTGATCACTAAAACAATGTGAGGGATATTGTTTTGAGTGGGAGTTCACCTAGATTAATTTTATTAATTTGAACTCAATTTGTCATAAACTTAGTCTAAACTATTGCAAATATGTTGTAGATCAATGGCAGCCCCTACCATCAATTTTAATGCATTCCTAGAGAAAGAAAAGTTGAAAAACAACGGAAGCAACTTCGCGGATTGGTTCCGCAATTTGAGGATTGTCCTCACAGCTGGTAATTTGACCTATGTGCTAGATGCACCGCTGGGTGACCCATCTGCAGCTGATGCTGCCGATGAAGTAAAGAATGTTTACCTCACTCGAAAGACTCAGTACTCCACAGTTCAGTGTGCTATCTTGTATGGTTTAGAATCGGAGCTTCAGAAAAGGTTTGAGAATTCAGACCCATATGATATTGTCGAGGATCTCAAATTGATCTTTGAGACTCATGCGGCAATTTAAAGCTATGAGGCTTCTGAAAAGTTCTTTAACTGCAAGATGGAAGAGGGCAGCTCCGTCAGCGAGCATGTGCTTAAGATGTCTGGGCACGCAAACAAACTTCAAAGCTTGGGTATTGTGATTCCTAATGCTTTGGGGATTTACCGTGTCCTCCAATCACTACCACCAAGTTACAAGAACTTTGTGATGAACTACAACATGCAAAACATGAACAAGACGTTGCCAGAACTCTTTGCCATGTTGAAGTCTGCAGAAGTGGAGATCAAGAAAGAGCACCAAGTGTTGTTGGTCAATAAGACCACCAAATTCAAGAAAGGTAAGTCTAAGCAGAAGGGACACTTCAAGAAGGGTGGTAAGAAAGTTGCCACGCCTACGAAGAAGACCAAGGCTGGACCTAAGACTGATACTGAGTGCTTTTACTGCAAGGGAGAAGGTCACTGGAAGCGGAATTGCCCAAAGTACTTGGCGGATTTGAAGAACGGCAACATCAAGAAGAAAGGTATATCTGATATACATGTTATTGATGTGTATCTCACTAGTACTCGTAGTAGTGCCTGGGTATTTGATACTGGTTCGGTTGCTCATATTTGTAACTCGAAACAGGTGCTGCAGAATAAACGGAAGCTAGCGAAGAACGAGGTGACGATGCGCGTGGGAAACGAATCAAAGGTTGATGTGATCGCGGTCGGCATGCTACCCCTTCATCTACCATCGGGATTAGTTTTATACTTAAATAATTGTTATTTGGTGCCTGCATTAAGCATGAACATTATATCGGGATCTTGTTTATTGCGAGACGGTTACTTGTTTAAGTCTGAGAATAATGGTTGTTCGATTTATATGAGTAATATGTTTTATGCACATGCACCTTTGATAGATGGACTATTCTTGTTGAATCTCGATAGTGGAAATACACATATTAATAACATTGAGGCTAAACGTTTGAAATCGAGCGATAACTCGACCTATATGTGGCACTGTCGTCTTGGTCACATTGGAGTGAAGCGTATGAAGAAACTCCATTCCGATGGACTTCTTGAATCACTTGATTTCGAATCACTTGATAGATGCGAAGCATGTCTGATGGGTAAAATGACTAAGACTCCATTTTCTGGTATGATGGAGCGAGCTACGGACTTATTAGAAATCATACATACCGATGTGTGTGGTCCAATGAGTGTAGCATCGCGCGGTGGTTATGTTATGTTCTTACCTTCACGGATGACTTGAGTAGATATGGGTATATCTATTTCATGAAACATAAGTCCGAAACTTTCAAGAAGTTTAAGGAATTTCAAAGTGAGGTAGAGAATCAACGTAACAAGAAGATTAAATTTCTACGTTCTGATCGTGGAGGTGAATATCTAAGTTACGAGTTTGGTGAGCATTTGAAGAAATGCGGAATACTTTCACAATTGACATCGCCAGGAACACCACAACGTAATGGTGTGTCTGAACGTCGTAATCAAACTCTCTTAGATATGGTTCATTCTATGATGTCACTTACAGATTTACCGCTATCATTTTGGGGTTATGCATTAGAAACAGCCGCATTCACTTTAAATAGGGCACCATCTAAATCCGTAGAAACGACACCGTATGAATTATGGTTTGGGAAGAAACCTAGATTGTCGTTCCTTAAAGTTTGGGGATGCGAAGCCTATGTAAAGAAATTACAGCCGGACAAGCTTGAACCCAAAGCGGAAAAATGCGTCTTCATAGGATACCCGAAGGAAACTATTGGGTATACCTTCTATCATAGATCCGAAGGCAAAATCTTCATTGCCAAAAATGGATCCTTTCTAGAGAAGGAATTTCTCTCGAAAGAAGTGACTGGAAGGAAAGTAGAACTTGACAAGGTTGTCGAACCTTCTCTCGAAATTGCGAGTAGCGCAGCGCCGGAAGAAGTTCCTGTGGTGCCTACACCAATTAGAGAGGAAGCTAATGATGATGATCATGAAACTTCGGTCGAAGTTACTACAGAGCCTCGCAGGTCAACGAGAACGCGTACCACTCCAGATTGGTATGATCCCGTTATGAGTGTCATGTTGGTGGACAACACCGATGACCCTGAGACATATGAGGAAGCGATGATGAGCCCAGATTCCAATAAATGGCAAGAAGCCATGAAATCCGAGATTGGATCCATGTACGAAAACCAAGTGTGGACTTTGGTGGACTTACCAGATGGCCGGAAGGCTATCGAGAACAAATGGATCTTCAAGAAGAAAACAGATGTTGATGGTAATGTTATTGTCTATAAAGCTCGACTTGTCGCAAAAGGGTTTCGACAAATTCAAGGAGTTGACTACGATGAGACTTTCTCACCAGTAGCGGAGCTAAAGTCTGTGAGGATTATGTTAGCAATCGCTGCATATTACGATTATGAGATATGGCAGATGGATGTCAAAACAGCATTCCTCAATGGAGACATTGATGAAAAGTTGTATATGATGCAACCCAAAGGTTTTGTTGATCCTAAAGATGCTAACAAGGTATGCAAACTTCAACGGTCCATCTATGGATTGAAGCAAGCATCCCGAAGTTGGAATCAACATTTTGATAAGGTGATCAAAAGTTTTGGTTTTATACAAACTTATGGAGAAGCTTGTATTTACAAGAAAGTGAGTGGGAGCTCTGTAGCATTCTTAATACTATATGTAGATGACATATTGTTGATTGGGAATGATGTAGACCTTCTTAATAGTGTCAAGGAATATTTGAATAATAGTTTTTCAATGAAGGATCTTGGCGAAGCAGCTTACATATTAGGCATAAAGATTTATAGAGATAGATCGAAACGCCAAATATCATTGTCACAAAGTACATATTTGGACAAAGTTCTAAAGAGGTTTGGAATGGAAGATAGCAAGAAAGGGTTCTTGCCCATGTTGCCCAATACGACCTTGAGTAAAACTCAAACTCCGACATCGGCAGAAGATAGAGAAAGGATGAGTAAGACTCCCTATGCCTCAGCCATAGGATCTCTAATGTATGCCATGCTATGTACTAGACCCGACATTGCATATGCTGTTAGTTTAACTAGCAGATATCAAAGTGATCCAGGAGTGGATCATTGGACAGCGGTCAAAAACATCCTTAAGTACTTGAGAAGAACTAAGGATATGGTTCTTTCTTATGGAGGTGATGAACAGCTCGTTGTTAATGGTTACACCGATGCTAGTTGGAACACCGATCCGGATGATTCTAAATCACAATCTGGATACGTATTTATTTTGAATGGTGCAGCAGTTAGCTGGAGGAGTGCAAAGCAAAGCGTTGTGGCGAGATCTTCAACTGAATCGGAATACATGGCTGCTTTGGAGGCTTCACAAGAAGCGATATGGATGAAAGAGTTCATTACAGAGCTGGGTGTGGTTCCTAGTGCGCTGGACCCAATGTCTATCTACTGTGATAACATGGGCGCCATAGCCAATGCGCAAGAACCAAGGTCACACAAGAAGCTGAAGCACATCAAGCTACGTTTTCACGCTATTCGAGAACATATCCAAGATGGGGATATAAAGATTTGCAAAGTACACACAGATCTGAATGTGGCGGATCCGTTGACTAAACCTCTCCCGAGGGCAAAACATGACCAGCACCAAACTGCCATGGGTGTTCGGTATATTACCATGTAATCTAGATTAGATGACTCTAGTGCAAGTAGGAGACTGTTGGAGATATGCCCTAGAGGCAATAATAAAAGTAGTTATTATTATATCTTTGTGTTTATGATAAATGTTTACATTCATGCTATAATAGTATTAACAAGGAAACATTAATACTTGTGTGATTTGTGAACTTAATTTGAAGTCCCTAGTAAAGCCTCAATATAATACTAGCTTGTTGGTTAATGGATGATTGTGGTTTCCCTATCATGAACATTGAGATGTTATTAACAACAAGATCATATCGTTAGGAGAATGATATGATGGACATACTCCTATAGATAAGCGTAGCATAAAGATCAAGTCATTTTAATAGTTCAATTGCTATATGCTTTCTGATACATAGTAATCTAATTCCTTCGACCATGAGATCATGCATATCACCTTTACCGGATGAATGCTTTGATGACATCAAACACCACACCGTAACTAGGTGGCTATAAAGGTGGCATTGAGTGTTCGGAAAGTATTGGTTGAAACACATGGATCAAGAGTGGGATTTGTCCATCCATATGACGGATAGATATACTCTGGGCCCTCTCGGTGAAATGTCATCCAATTAGCTTGCAAGCATGTGACTGGCTCACAAGGGATCACATATCATGGGAACGAGAAAAGAGTACTTACCGGTAACGAGGTTGAACTAGGTATGCAGAGATACCGACGATCATAACCTCGGATAAGTAAACTATCGTGAGACAAAGGGAAATTGATATCCTATGTAAGTGGTTCATTCGATCGCAAAGTAATCGTAGAAATATGTGGGAGCCATATGAATTTCCAGATTCCTCTATTGGTTATTGTTCGGAGAAGTGTCTCGATCATGTCTGCATAATTCACGAACCGTAGGGAGACACACTTAAGGATTCGACGTTGTTTTGAGTAGTTATGGAATGATGAGAAAGAGACCGAATGTTGTTCGGAGTCCCGGATGGGATCCGGGATATCACAAGGAGATCCGGAATGGTCCAGAGAATAAGATTCATATAAGGAAAGTCCCGTTTCAGAGTTGGGGAATGGTTCCGGTGTTTTCATCGGGAATGTTCTAGAATGTTCCGGAATGTCCGGCACTCCGGAGGGGAAGGGTACATGAATGTGTTGTATCAAGTTGGTATGATCGCATCATGTACTAAGTGTCATCGCTGAACCAAATAAAGGATTAATTCAAATCCTAGTTTGAAAAGTCAAACAGCTAGTTTGAAAAGTCAAACGGCTAAATTTGGAAAGAGGAAAAGAGGAGGAGTGGGAAACCGAGTTGGGGAGGAGTTCCCTCCTCCAACCGGTGGCGCACCCTCCAAGCCGAGTTGGGGAGGGACTCCTCTCCCTCCCCTTGGCCGGCCGGCCCCTCCACCTATATAAGGAGGGGCAGGGCTTCCTCCTAGGACACACAAGATCCTCTCCTCCAAACCCTAGCCGCCGGCGCCGCCACCTCCACTGCCGCCGCTGCCGACCTAGGCCAAGCCGCCGCCGCCTAGCAACCCTAGCCGCCGGCCAAGCTTACTCCTTGGCGTGTCTAAACCCTAGATCGTCGAGGGACTCTCTCATACTCCACCATACTCGCTCCGGCTTAAGGCGAAGCCCTGCGAGATCTCTCCTCTACTTCCGGTACCACGCCGTTGTGCTGCCGGAATCGCGAGGAGAGTGCTACAACCTCCGCTGCCTGCTAGAACAAGGGAGAGGAAGGTCTTCGTCGAGTACCGAACGTGTGACCGACTACGGGAGCGCTGCCGGAACGCAGCACCGGAAGGATCGTCTACGCGATCTTGAGATCGGGAAGAGTACGACTACATCACCCACGAGAATCCGCTCTCGTTAAACACTTTGGAATCTTCGAGGGTGAGTTATTCCATTGACTCGTTGCTACAATCTAGTAGATAGATCTTGGCTTGTTTGTTTGTATGCGGTAGGAAATTTTTGTTTTCCATGCTACGAAACCCTACAATAGAATCTCGGAAGAAGAGGTCAAGAAATTCTTTGCACCTAGACGGGCCGAGCCAAAGGAGAAAATAGATCCGGCGGTGGTGGTGAAGTTTTACAATAATCTTTTGAAACCTGAAACCCCACTTGTGCCGGACTACGAGCGCCAGATTTTGAAGGGGGATGCAAGGCGCCGTAGGGATACTGAAAGTAGTAGTCATGCGTCATCCCAGAAAACAGTTCCCATGCTCGGAGAGCAGGAAAACCAATCATGCGCCCCGCTCCAAGTGTTCGACACACGGGACGCTCCTCCCGTAAATGATTACGAGGCGGAGCTACAAAGAAAGGCCAATGAGATGGGGATGACTTACATTGCATACTTGAACATCATGGGAGACAACTTGCCCAAAGGCGATGCCAACCCCATACAGCCATGGAAGTATGGGAAGAATCTTGTTAAGAAAGAGGAGCTCAAGAATCTACCAACAAAGATGCAAAGATTGCACAAGTGGTACCTTGATTTCTGCAAGACGAGAAAGGAAGAATGGATCACGACGCATATAAGAGATCAGATTTTCTTATGCGGAGACGACGCGATCACCTTCAACATTCAATACTTGCATTTTCTATTCAATCAGAAGGAACTCGACAAAGCTGCCATTAGCCTTTATTGTGTGTAAGTACTATTTCTTTAATTTCTATCTCATCTCATTCAATTCATTAATTGCATGTATATATATATATGCTCACCATATATTTATATATATACTATTATGCAGGAAAAAGGTTATGGAATGCATGAAAGGAGACCCTTTTGACATTGGGTTCGTTGACCCAAATAGAGTTCATGAACAAGTGGTAAGAGACAAACCCGGGCAAACAGAAGATTTCTTGCTAAGGTATTTACTGAGACAACAAACCAAAAGGGAAATACTATTGCCTTACAACTTCTCGTGAGTACTGTTACCCTCTCTTGTACACATTTTGTTTCGGCTTACTCGATGTTAAGTTTAACTGATGATGAGTTATGCGTGCGTAGGTTCCACTTTATTCTGCTAGTCATTCAACCTGACTCAGGAAAAGTCCTTGTCATGGACTCGATACAAAAAGAAAAAGAGCTATGGGCAGACTTTAGAGAGATGCTCCAGAGGTAATTTCAATCATATTATCGCACTAGATCGGCAACTTTCGTGACAACAAGCAATTAGTTACTCCTTTATCCATTTTCTTTGCCGGACAGGGTCTGGAAAAGTTTCACGGGCAGGGCCGTGGGTGAATGGTCAGAAGAACTAAAATTTGTAGACCAAAATGTAAGTAATACTAGCTAGCTAGGTATGTGTGTCTCTTTGATTCTACTTCCAATTCCATTATATCATGCTTTATTGATTATTATTTTGATTGAACTCTCTATTCTTGTCAAGTGCGCGCATCAGGGACCCGTCAATAACTTATGTGGGTACTACGTTTGCGAGTTCATTCGCAACACGATATGTGCGACGGGCCAAGCTGCACTAGAACAACTTAGAGTAAGTAAACAAAGTACACAATATTATTTTATTACCATCAATTGTGTTGAGTTTTATTCTTATATATATTGACCCCATTCTTCATATATATTCAGATCGAACGGATGTGGGACCAACTCCTACCATTTGACCGCATACGAGCCATTAAAGAGGAATTGGCGGGGTTCATACTTGATGAGGTCGTCACGTCTGGCGGAGAACTCTTTAGATATCCACCAAAATGAACGTTGTATATATGCTTGAACGTGCTTGTCTTGTACTTGATGCTTCAACGTTTACGGAGAATACCACACAATGACGATGTTTATGTATAATAATAGTTGCTTAATTATTCATGTACTCGTATGTACCGACGACAATGTATGTGTATACTGCTCCCGATCGATTCCCCGTTCCTCCCTCCCCGTCCTCATCGCGCCGCAGAAATACGCCCAGAACGGGGCGGGGGTAGAACTCTGCCGCGGCAGAGATTTAGGCCGTTTTCCTGCCGCGGCAGAGATTTATCTCTTTTTCCTGCCGCGGCACAGAACCTTTACGAACCGGTGTTAAATGGGGAGACCCACGTGCGCCACCCTTTAACACCGGTTCGTATAAGAACCGGTGTTAAAGAGGGGGCCTCTAACACCGAAACCTCAATAGCGGTTTTACAACCGCTGTTAGAGGGCCTTGTGAACCGGTGTTAAAGGCCTCCGTCTGCACTAGTGCTAGTTAAACGCAGTCATCGACAACATGAGCCGGACGACAAAATTTGATAAAAATTTGTTTAAAAATATAGAAATATAAAAAGGAAATTATTGATGGCCTGAATGAAATCAACAAAAAGAAGTGCATTTTTGTAGAGCTTGTCTTAAATGTAGATTGGAGAGCGGCAGTGGTGGCGTGCGTCGACATGGCCTGTTGGTTGAAAATGAAGGTCTTTTCATGTAATTTTTTTTGTTGAGCTGTTTTGTAATGTTGGGTTTTCCCGGAAAGAAAATGAATTAGATCAGCTAAGCACAATAAGTGTATCTCGTGACTCCAGACCTGCAGTAAAAAATCAGTCCATAATAAATCGTGGGGAACCAAACGAACTGGCACTTGACCCAGCCCATTATGACTCCATTCAGACTTGCATACCCATATTACAAAAAGAAAAACTTGCGCCCATATATAGTGAAAAAACAGCTATCCTACAGCTCATCCGCGGAGCTGCGGAGTAGTTGCAGGCAAGCTATAAATATGGTATGGTTAGCCGTTCATCTTGGGCAGAAAGGAGGACAAGAAGCAGAGATCATTAGCTAACACTGAGAGCTGGAGGGATTATGGAGATCACCACCACGGTCGACCTCCATGGACTAAAGCATGGAGGCCTAGGGTGGAAGGAAGCCCGTGACGCGGTGACCGCGTCCATGGTGGCGCACGGGTTCGTGGTGGTCACGCACGACGCGCTGGGCCCGAAGCTCCGGCAGGCGCTGTTCGGCCGCGTCATGCCGGAGTTTTTCGCGCTCCCGGCGGAGACCAAACAGCGAAACGTATCCACCTTAGGTCCCTATAGAGGCTACGCCTCCAACATCCCCGGCATGAACTGGGAGAGCGTGAGCATCTTCGACCCCACCGACGCTGGCCGCGTCCGCGGGTACGCCGACCTCATGTGGCCACAGGGAAACCCCGCATTCTGGTAATTACGTTACGGCCACCAATTCTCTTTAATTTTCTCGAATGAGTAGAGCAGCCATCCATCTTTAACCGCTGGATCCATCCTTCCATCTGATCTGCAGCGACACAATTCTGTCGGCTTCGGAGAACATGCTAGAACTGCTGCAGACGGTGCAGAAGATGATCCTGGAGGGCCTCGGCGTCCAGGAAGAGCACATCGACGCGCACCTGGACACGCTCGCCCACGGCCTCCGGCTGTCGAGCTACGGGGTCCCGCCAGACACGGAGACCAGCATGTCCCTGAAGGGGCACTGCGACGACAGCGTGATGACCACCATCATCCAGCACGAGGTGGAAGGCCTCGAGGTGCAGGCCAAGGACGGGACCTGGCTCGCCGTGCCGCCTCATCCGGGCACGTTCACCTTCGTGGCCGGCGAGGTGTTCACGGTAAGAGCCCATTCATTCTCTCGCATTGCTTCTTCCGTGCATCTACGGTTCTGACGCCGCAGGTGTGCTTGTGTCACCGCCGTGCGTTGCAGGTCGTCACTAACGGAAGGGTGCCGCCGTGCATCCACCGTGTCAGGACGCCCAGTAACCGTGAGCGCCTCTCGGTGCTGTTCGGCTGCGAAGGGAAGAACGGCATCGATCTCAGCGCGATGGATGAACTCGTCGACGATGATCACCCTCTGCTGTACAATCCCTGCAACAACAACGACTACACTAAGTTCCGGCACTCCGAGGAAGGGCGCAAGTTCAGTGATCCATTGAAGTATTTCTGCGGTGTGGACAAGGATGGACTGCTCAAGGAATGATCACTAAATCAAAGTTCGGCCTACTGAAATTTAGTCGGATTGCTTGGGACGTTTTTTTTTGCATCTGATGAATAAATAAAAATCTATCTTGGCCACCAAGGAGCAAAGAGAGATCTCGCAGATCTTTTTGGAATTCCTACTTATTACTGTAGCCCCTCTTGCTATTGAAGTTGCTAATAGAGTTTGCTCGAATTTCCATGTACCTTCCGCATTTCATGAAATTTTAATAAACCTCTCCGTTAAATAATTCTCTCTTGGTCAGTGCAATGTTCCGTGCAGGTCTGCCTACATGAATTAATCGCAATAAATATGCCAGAACAAATTTCACAGCAAACTGATGAGCATGCAACATCGATTGATTGCATATACATTTGTTCGAGTCATGTGCACGCAGCAATAGTCTAGATTGCATCACACTTGATGGTAGTCCTCAGATTTGCTCTTGGGCTGTCATTATCATTATCATTGACATATACTACTTTAATTTATGCTATGAGACTCGGTGCCATGAATTGTAGATCCTAGTTGGCCTGAACAAATCCTATTGGAGATGTCCGCAGAACGCGGAACGCCATTGGGGCGACTGCGAGGGCGATTCTGGTCCCTCGCCGCCGTCTCCGATGAAGATGACTGCTCCTCACCTACGATCGCTCCTTCGTCTCCGTCGTCCTACTTCGCGGGGACCCCGGAAGCGGTGGAATGCGATCTGAGGGCGCAGTCATTTAGTTCTATTCGGAGGAGAGAAGAGAAGAAGAGGAATCAGCGTCTGCTTGCAATGGAGTTGCAACCGGAAATCGGGCTTGAGGTGTAGGAGGAGGTACGTGATCTTTCGTCTAATCTGCGTGCAGTTTCATCGATCGTTTCAGGTGAACCCCCTTTTTCGCCCTCAACATTTCTCCTAGAGGATTTTGATGCTCGCGAATGGACAATCGTTCGACGGAAGAAGACGTTGAAGATGTTGCGGCAACGATTTGCCAACCGCCGGCGCAAAGGAAGATTAGGCTCACCGGCGTCAGTAATTTTTTCAAATTCGGATCAGATCTCGGGTGGAAAACGATCTGTTGATAGTTTAATCACAGGCCAAATGGGCCATGTCGTGTCCTCGGATTTACAGAAATTGCCTCATTTTCGTGGCCATGTGGGCCCGAGAGAGCAACCTGTTTCGGAAACCAAAAGATATACCGCGGGTGGTATGCGCCGGGTTCTAGGTTTCCTTTGGGAAAAGTTCTCTTGTCCTGCCCCTGTTGTGACAGCGCATGATCTTGACCACGGCATGGCGCACCGTGGCGGTGGTGGTCACTACCCTCAGCGGGGGAGAGGGCAAGGCTTTGGAGGTGGTCGTCCGGATGGAGGCCGTGATGATGGCGGTGGCCGTGGAGATGGTCGCCGTGACTAGTGGTACTGCTGTTTCCAAGGATTACTTTGAAGGAGGTCCTAGTGGTACTGCTGGATCTGATGGAAACGCAGATGATTATCCTGATCACCGTGGCTCTTTCCAAGGATCAGATATGCAAAGAGGTTATCAGGGTTTTGATGGAGGTCTAGGTGGTTTTCAGGCAGGTACTGGTTTTAATCATGGTTCTGGTTTTAATCGAGGTGGTGCTAGGCGTCCGTACAATGGAGGTAGGAATACTCGCCGCATTGAGAACATGCCTAGTCGTGGACAATACAATAACACTGGTGCTCGCAGTCGTTCTGGCCGGATCAATGCTGATGGTCAGGTTTTGGGTCTTTCGGAGTTGCAGGATCAGATTGTGAAGGATGCTGGTGCAGCTATAGCGAAGCAAATTGCTGAACACGCTTCGAATTTGCAAGGCAATAAGATGGCAAATGCTCCTAACGCTGCAGCCGGGGTTCCTCTGCCGCAGCAGCCTGCCGCTGCCTCTGAACAGACTGTTGCTGCTCCACGGCAGCCTGCCACTGCCACCCGGCAGCCTGCTGTCGCTCCACGGCAGCCTGCTGTCGTCCCTCGGTAGCCGGTTGTACAGGCCACGGCTGTATCTAATATTGAAGGGTCACTGCTGAATGTTTGTGAACCTACTGGGGATGGTAGTGTTGATGGTGATTCGATGAACAAGGCAAAAAAGCAAAAAGGTCCGAAGTGTTTCGGATGTGGTAAACCGGGACATTGTCTCAATGACTGTAGTACTCCTCGTTGTGATATTTGTCAGCTACCTGACCATGCTACAGCTGACTGTAATATTCCCAGTGCACCCAGACCCCAGATGTTAATGTATGGTTTCGCTCATGAAGAGTTAATGTTCTGGTAATTACCGTTGACGGGGATGGCCAGGCCTCGGATGGAGAACACCAGGTTGGGGAGAGTTACTGTTGCAAACGGGGTTATGACAGTACCAGAAATAATTCAGCAGCTCCAATGGGTTGTCCCTGATGATCAATATCAATGGGAGGTTTGGTCGATTGGTGATAATGTGTACCAAGTGAATTTCCCTAGCAAGCTTGACCTGTTGCGTGCTCAGCGGATTGGTGTATATCGAGTGCCAAATAGTCAACTAACCATGACTTTTGAATTTTGGAGACGTGCTATTCAGCCAGCTTGGTCAATTGAAGATGTTTGGGTGCGTGTGTATGATCTACCAACGGAGGCACTTGATGACTACTTGTCTCTATGGGCTCTAGGTTCTTTGTTTGGAAAAACTCTTGAAGTAGACATGCCTTTCACAAGGAGGACAGATGTGCTGCGTATTAGAATTGCTTGTATGGATCCATCGATAATCCCTGCAAGAATGGATGTGCAAATCAGGGGAGAGTTCTATGCTCTTCGTTTTCATGTTGAAGGGGAGGTGCCAATTGCTGCGGCCAATGGAGATGTTAATATGGATGATGCTACAGGTGGTGATGGACATAACCAAGATAACAATAATGGTAATGATGATAATCCAAGAGAGAATGGACACAACGTTGATAGGAATGAAGAGAATGCATACAAAAATAATGGGGAAGTTACTACACAGAATGATGTTCCAATGGAGACGGCTGAAATCATAGTGAGCTCTATTTTTATTTCCTGTTCGACTAGTCCTAAGAAGAAAAAAAAGTGGTCTGTTGTGGAGGAAGAAGAAAGTAGGGAAGCAGCTTCTTCTGCTGGAGGCGTTGGACGTGGAGATGGCCATGGCTGTTGTGTGCCCTTGGTTTCTCCATCTACCTAGATGATTCCGCCACCTTACGCTGTAGCTTCAGGGGCGTCACCTAAGACACCAAGCCAGGTTTCTGTTGGTGGACATGCTGCTCCTTATGTGGCTTCGCCGCGGCCAGCCTCAGGTGTAGGTAGTCGCCCGTGCGCGATGCAGCAGGCTGATGATGCTCAGACTCCGTGTGTGGGTCTTCAAGCTACGGCACCGCCTTTTGCTGCGGCAGATTTTCTTCTGCCGGGTACCTCTATTTCTTCTTCTTACTCTTATACTCCTAATGACCTATGTTCATCGGCTCATAGTTCTGTGGGGTTTGTTATTGATCGTCCAGAGGGCGCATATGCTAGCCGTGCTCCGACTATGGAGGAGGTTATTTCTTATGGAGGCATTCCTGCTAGTTCTGTGGCTAGGGTGCGGTCGAGTGGAAGACTGCAGGCACAGGCTAATTGTGACGCCACTCAAATGGAAAGGGCAATGCTGATTGCCCAGCGTCGCGACGAGCTCCAAGGAACAGGTACTAATTCAAACAACAATTTTTCTCTACTTAGCTTTTCTGACCAAGACGTTATCGATAGATCTCATGTTCTTGGAGTGTCTCTAGGGACAACGCATTTAGACAAAATAACTTCCGCGAAAATAATTAAAGATAATGAGGTGCAAAGGCCATTGACATTTCTAGAGAAGATTGGTAAGGAGGATGATAAGGATGCTGAGGCACACAATTTGTTGGTGTCTCGGGTATCAAATTTGTGTGAGGATTTAGTTGACGATGAACTTTTAGCCGCTGATGAGTGTTCCGTGCCTTTATTACAAAGTGTTAAAATCCCACGAACTCGTAGACGGAAGTCTTATGATAAGACCAACATTCGTAGAAGTACTAGATTTAAAATTAAAAAGAACTACTCATAATGGTAGGTTTAAGGGGTATGACTTGGAACAGTGAGGCTTTTCGTGACCCAGGTAAACATTTGTTTGTTCATGAATCGATTAGAGACCATCTGTTAGATTTTATTGCATTATTGGAAACGGGAAGATCTAATTTCACGGTGCCGTTCTTAAATCATTTGGCAGCTGGTAAGGATTTTGCTTGGTTTTGTTTACCGCCACATGGGCGGTCGGGCGGAATCCTTGTTGGTATTAACACATCAACTCTCCAAGTTAAAAAAGTTGTTACCGGAGATTTTTGTGTTAAACTTCACATTAGAAACAAATCTGATGGTTTCGAATGGGTTTTTGTGCCGGTATATGGGGCCGCACAAGAAGCAAACAAACCTTTTTTCCTTTCCGAGCTTGTTAGATTGTGTGAAGATGAATGACTACCTATGTTGTTAGGAGGTGATTTTAATATCTTGCGTACGCGCGAAGACAAAAGTAATGATAACTTTAATCCTCGCTGGCCGTTTATGTTCAATGCCATAATTGAAAGCCTCAACCTTAGAGAAATTGCTCTCTCTGGTAGACAATTCACATGGGCTAATAGAAGAGATGTTCCAACATTTGAAAAGTTGGACCGTGTGCTCACAAGTGTAGATTGGGAGCAAAAGTTTCCTATGGTCACGGTTCGAGCACTGACTCGCTCGGGATCTGAACACACTCCGTTGTTAATTGACTCTGGTCATCAATCTCACTTGGGAAATAAAAAACATTTCTCTTTTGAGTTATCATGGTTGCGGCATGAGGATTTTTTTGAGATGGTGGCGGCTGAATGGAATGTGGTGTCCAATGGGAACACACCCATTCAAATTTGGCAAAACAAAATAAGACATCTCCGTCGTTTTCTAAGAGGTTGGGCAATGAATCTTAGTGGTAAGTATAAAAAAGAAAAAGAGAGATTGTTGGCTATTATCGATGAGTTGGACATCAAGGCCGAAACTTCTCCTCTTAATGATACAGAGAAGAACAACTTGAAAGATGCGAATGATCGCATTTGTTCTCTTAGACGCTAAGGTTAAACATGTGCAGGAAGGCGGGAATAACACCAAATATTTTCATTTGATTGCAAATGGAAAACATAGAAGGAAAAAATATTCCAATTAGAGCAGGACGAAGGAACTATAGTAGAAGATGACAATATGAAAACATACATTACTGAATTCTATAAAAAAATGTTCGGGGATCCTGATCCAAGTACTGTCACTTTAATGGAGGAAAGGGTTGAGGATATTCCACAGTTGTCGTCTGAGGAAAATATTCTTCTTACAAATGTCTTTAGTGAGGAGGAAGTCTTTGAGGCTATCTCTCAAATGGAACATAATAAAGCTCCAGGGCCAGATGGGTTCCCTGCAGAATTTTATCAAAAAAATTTGGAGGTTATAAAAAAAGATTTGATGGCATTGTTTGCCAACCTTCTATCAGGAGAGCTCCTCTTATTTAAATTGAATTTTGGGATTATTACTCTCCTTACCAAAAAGAAAAATGCGGTCCAAATCCAGCAATATAGACCAATTTGTCTACTTAATGTTAGCTTCAAAATTTTCACAAAAGTGGCCACCAACCGTATCACAGACCTGTCACAAAAGGTGATTAGACCATCGCAAAGTGCTTTTGTGCCAGGAAGACATATTTTGGAGGGCGTGGTGGTATTGCACGAAACCATCCATGAACTTCATCATAAGAAGCTTGATGGTGTCCTTTTCAAAATTGATTTTGAAAAGACATATGACAAGGTGAAGTGGCCTTTTCTGCAACAAGCCTTGCGTATGAAGGGCTTTGATCCCGTTTGGTGTGAGTGGATTAAGAATTTTGTACAAAGAGGCAGCATCGGTATTAAGGTAAATGATGATATTGGTCATTATTTCCAGACAAGAAAAGGTTTGCGACAGGGTGATCCTTTGTCTCCTATGCTTTTTAATATAATAGTTGATATGTTGGCCATCCTAATAGCACGGGCGAAAGAGGATGGTCAAGTTGGCAGCCTCATACCTCATTTGGTGGAAGGAGGGGTGTCCATTTTGCAGTATGCCGACGACACAATTCTTTTTATGGAACATGATCTTCAAAAAGCGGTGAATATGAAGCTAATACTATGTATATTTGAACAACTATCTGGTTTAAAAATAAATTTCCATAAAAGTGAAGTCTTCTATTTTGGGGAAGCTAAACATTTGGAGCATCAATATAGAGAAATTCTTGGATGTCAGTCGGGTTCTTTTCCTTTCCGGTATCTTGGGGTACCTATCCATTATAGAAAATTGAGAAATTCTGAATGGAATCCGGTAGAGAGTCGTTTTATGTCCAAGTTGGGCTGCTGGCAAGGAAAATTACTCTCTTATAGAGATCGTTTAGTTCTTATTAACGCTGTCTTAACTAGCCTGCCAATGTTTATGCTCTCATTTATGGAGATACCTAAAGGGGTACGTAAACGGTTAGATTTCTTCCGGTCTAAATTCTTTTGGGAAAGTATCGGCTCCGGTAAGAAATATAGGCTCACAAGATGGAATATCATTTGCCGTCCTAAAGACCAAGGAGGGCTAGGTGTTGAGGTGTTGGAACTAAAAAATAAATGTTTTTTAAGCAAATGGCTTTTCAAGCTTTTAACTGAAGAAGGTTTGTGCCAGCAGTTGCTTAAAAACAAGTACCTATATAATAAAACACTCTCACAAGTTGAAGCAAAACCAAGTGATTTCCCCTTCTGAAAGGGCCTTATGCGTGTTAAAAATGTTTTTTTCACCAAAGGCTCCTTCGAAATTGGTGATGGGGCTGCTGTTCGCTTTTGGGAAGATGTGTGGTTGGGTGAGTCTCCGCTTGCTGAGCAATACCCGTCATTATTTAACATTGCGCAAAGGAAAAATATTTTAGTTACGAACGTTTTATCCAATGTACCACTGAACATTGAGTTTCGACGGACATTAACTGGCAATAAGTGGAACGCATGGTTACACCTTTGTCAGCGTCTAATGGCGGTGCAGTTATCTAGCACCCCGGATAAATTTGTTTGGAACCTTACATCCACGGGTGTTTTTACTGTCAAATCGATGTATCTAGACCTTATGAATGGCCATACTCGATTTCTTCACAAGTATCTCTGGAGACTGAAAATTCCACTCAAGATAAAAGTTTTCATGTGGTTCCTTAAACACAAGGTCTTGCTTACTAAGGACAATAGCCAAGCGTAAATGGAAAGGATGTGCTAAATGTTGCTTCTGTAACTCAATGGAGTCGGTGGAACACCTTTTCCTATCATGTCCTTTTGCACACATTATTTGGCGAATAGTTGTCATCACATATAATATACCACCACCAACTAATATTACTAATATGTTTGGTAATTGGTTGAACAGAATGGCTAAAAAGGATAAGGCACATATGCGTATGGGGGTATCAGCCTTATGTTGGTCTATTTGGACTTGTAGAAATAATCGTGTGTTTGACAAGGAAAAGGGTACCAATTTTTTGTAGGTTATTCGTCTGGCTGCGCATTGGATACTACAATGGTCTATCCTCCTTCCGGCGGATCAGCAGGAGTCCATGGCTTTTGGATGCAACCGGCTTTTGACGGTCGCTCAGGACTACTATTTCCAGGCTACTGGATGGCGGCACATTAATAGACTACAAAATGGATAGTTTCTTGTTACTTTTCATTTTCCGCTGGTTGATACATGTCTCAACCTTATGTGATCTGTGATGTAAGACTCAGAATATTCACTTTGCAATAAATATGGCTGTGTGCATAACTTGATGCAGAGGCCGGGGATTTGTCCCCATTTCGAAAAAAAAATTGTTCGAGTCATGTACATATATGATAGTACAATACCATGCCTCAACACTTCAGGCATCGCGCTGCAGCCACCGCACTGCTCCGAGGGAACCCAGACCTGGGTATCTGGATTGGACGATGACGGCGCTTTAAGCGTCGCTTTTCCTCATTGGGGTATTGTCATTGGAGCAACAGCTGGACAGAGGAGACACGAGTCTCAGCGGCATGGTGCAGCGGGGTCTCGGTGTCGGACGTGATAAGATAGACTTGCGCAGGACAGATGCGCTGTTTGACGTCATGGCGGCTTCGATGGCAGGCCTGGCGAGAGCTATGCGGATCTCTATCCTAAAGATGTCTTAGCGTTTCTACGGCATATAAGGCCCTGTTAACAAAATCTTTGACCATTGTCGAGTTTGTTGGTGGTTTCGAATTTTTTGATGTATACTCTGTGTCAAATCTTTGTTGAGTAAATAATAAAGTAGGCCGTATGCATCTTTATGCAGAGGGCCTGGGTCATCCTCCGTTTCAAAAAAAAAATACATCAGCACTTCATTAACATTCAACAACAAGCTTGCGGTGGTAGAATGGATTCGTTTGGATGTCGGTATTGGGGAGCTACAAATTAGATCTGGATCAATACCAAATAAGGCTATGCACAATACATAATTGAAATAAGAAAAAGTCTTATACGGCCATAAAAGGTGTATTAATCATATAAAAATAGTACTAGACAGAGCACACTATGGCAAAACAGCAAGTCCGCTGTTAATAAGAGGTGGCAATTCCTCCTTACAAGGAACATAATCTTCATCCATCCACCCCATGCAATAGTTGTGGAAAGCTAAAAGTATCAGTAAAGAGATATGCTAAGCGCCACATATCAGATTTCTTTGCTGATTTAAAAAAGTAAACTAAGAGCATCTCTAATAAATACCTTATTTTAGTATGGATGCTCTGAAAACTGTTTTCTAAGGCATGAAAATTAAAAAAATGAGCCTCCAACAGGTGCCCTGATATTGTTCTCTATAACAGGGTTGCCCTAAAATTTGTATGTTCTTTTCGTGCGCACGTGCCCAACTGTCGTGTTTGAGCATTCATTTCCCACCCCTAGTGTATGCATAGCTCTGATCCCCGCAGACGTGCCGCCATAGCTGCTAGATCCTGTCATCGCCGACCATCCCCTCGCCTTGCCATGCCTAAGGGCCGCCTCCCTGGAAGCCCTAGGTTCTGCATTCGGCCACCCGCAAAGCTCGACCCAATTCTGCGGCGTCCGCTGACGGCCGTCAGGCCGGTACGCGGCCCAAATCTACCGCGGTGACTGGTGGTGGATGTGGACATTCAAGCACCCAGAGGATGTCGCACGTGCATACGACCTTGCCATCTTTTGCTTCGACCTCGACCGCGACCACCTCAACATCCCTGACACTGTCGACGAGGAGGAAGCAGAGTTCCTCGCACTGGACAATGATGTTGGAACGCTTCATCGGGAAACCCCAAGAGCAAGGTGTGATGTAGCACAACAGCAAGTGTTCCCTCAGTAAGAAACCGAGATTATCGAACCAGTAGGAGGAAGGAAACGTCTCAAAGGTGTTGCAAGAAACTTGGAAACCTGTACAACACAAACTCAATACTTTGCCCCAACAAACAGTGAGGTTGTCAATCTCGTCGGTTGCTATAACAAAGGATTAACTGTATGGTGTGGAAAGTGATGGTGGTTTGCAGAAAGTAAACAATAACAATGGAAGATGTATCAATGGTAAAGATTGGACCGGGGTCCATAGTTCACTAGAGGTGTTCTCCTTAGATAAACAAACATGGCATGCTGGATAAACAAATTACAGCAGGGCAATTGACAGGACTGAGCAAGGCATAACAATGCAATACTAGACATCAAGATCCTATGAGATTTGATTGGGCAATACAACAACATACATAGACCGCCATCCAACTGCATCTATGACTAGAAGTCCACCTTTGGGTTATCATCCGAACACCCTCTAGTATTAAGTTGCAAGCAACAGACAACTGCTTTAAGCAAAGTGTGTAAGGTAAACAATCCACTTGTTAAATGAACAAGAGACCATTATTTTCTCCCTAGTGGCAACAACACATCTACAACCTTAGAGATTTCTGTCACATCCCTTAGATTAAATAGAGGCATGAACCCACTATCGAGCATAAATACCCCCTCTTGGGGTCACTAGCAACTACTTGGCCAAGATAGCTACTAACAATGGAGAGCATGCAAAATCACAAACAACACAGACATGATAGAATCAATAAGACAGGACCATTAATTAATCTGACATAGTAATCTTAATATCCATCGGATCCCCGCAAACATAATATGCATGATTGCAAATAGATGTGATCTTGATCATGAACGGAGCTCACAAAATCTAGACATGAAAGCACAAAGGAGGAGATACAACCATCTAGATACTACATGCACACGTAGTCCAAGGTGGAACTACTCACGCTTCATACCGGAGGCTGGCATGATGAAGAAGAAGGCCTCTGGGATGATCTCCCCTCTGACAGGGTGCCAGGAAGATCTTCAGATCCCCCCGATCTAGGGACGATGGTGGTGGCGGCTATAGACGGTTTCGTGGAATATTGAACATGTGTTTAGGGTTTAGGCATCGGGGGCTTCTTTATAAGAAAAGAGGCGAGGCAGGAGGGCGGCCAGGGGGCCACACCCTGCCAAGGCGTGGCCTAGGGTGGGCCCATGCCTGGGGGGTGCGGCCGCCCTGTGGCTCCCCTCCGTCTCTTCTCTGGACTCCGTGTTCTCCTCGGTGAAATATTGACTTTGACTTTTGTCCCGTCCAATTCTAAGAATATTTCCTTACTAGCTTTTCTATAACCAAAAACAGCAGAAAACAACTGGCACTGTGGCAACTTGTTAATAGGTTAGTACCAGAAAACATATAAAAACACCTCAAAGTGTGGACAAAGCAAAGCAAAGTAGATACTAAACAAGCATGGAACATCAAAAATTATAGATACGTTTCCGACGTATCAAGCATCCCCAAGCTTAACTCCTGCTTGTCCTCGAGTAGGTAAGTGATAAAAAGAATAAATTTTGAGGTGACATGCACCATCAAAACCAAGATCAACCCATTTGCAAGCATTGAAAGATGGGATCAAAAAACTCTAAACATGAGCATGAAAAATGGAGTTCTAATAGTAAGACAAAGTAACTATGCATGCAACATGAAAGGCTACAAACAAAGATCATGAATAACATGCATTGAAAAACGTTTGTTTGTTTCACATACAGAAAACATGGTGGCATTCAGCTTGTCCCTCATAGAGTAGCAAATAGATGCATAGGACACCTTCAAAGTTCATAAGAGTGACTAGATACAAATAGCACAAGAACAAGCAATATCAACAATATCCATCAATCAATAAGTTTTAGGACAATGCACATAGAACTAAGAATGGCAACTATGCTCTCTTAACTTGTGCCTAAAGGTAGAAGGTGGAGATTCAATATAATAGTGGAAGAAAGGCCCTTCATAAAGGGAAGCAGGGATTTCAAGTTTCAAAAAGAGCTTCCAAAAATTATGGTACTTGTTAGCTTCAGCCCTCATTGCCCCTATCATAAGCATCTTGAAGTGATTAAGGTTTAAGTGAACAAACGATGGAGTATATGCTTGATAAAGTATAAGTTGTCAATCTCACGTCCCTTGAATACGAGGGCCGCTCCTCATGCTACTCAACTTTAGTCATCTGTAAGTTCTTGTCATAGTAAGTACATGTGTATCATAGAGAACCGCCAACGGGGTACCCCTTGAACATGATACAGGAGCTATCCCATAATCAAAATGACAAGGCAAGTAGACAATGAGCATCTCGGTAATCTTCTTATTTACCATGGGAATATGGTTCTTTTTTCTCTCTTTCCTCTTTTCAATATGTCTCTTTTTTTATAAGAAGAAAGCTTCATAGATGTCATTATGGTGATGCTGCAAGTTTCCACCATGATTAGGCATGGTTTAGCTAGCGGCCCAGGCGTTTCTCTAACACAAAATACATAACTCCATGGACTTACAAGCTCCCCTTTTATTTCACACTGACGACATCAATAGACAAAAGAGCATGATACCAACTGTGTACAATGTACAAGTGCAATGTTGAAAGCGTTCCCCATGACAGCACGGTTCTGCTAATTCCAACATATAAGTGCAAGCATATACAACATAGATGACACAGTGGTTCAAGTTTATTAGGGGCAAGAAAAATAAAGTGTGCCATAAAGTTCATGAGAGCTTTAATCACTGAGTTTTCACATAAGAAAATACTTTTTATTGGAAGGTAGATGAAAACAGGAATATACTTGGAATGGTGTAACACACCATGCATATGAATTTATAGTGGACACTTTGGAATAACTTGGTATCTTGGGAGTTGGAAGCGTGAGTAGAGCTTACTCATACAAGTGGAGGCTAGCAAAAGACTGGGAGCAAGCAACTAAGAGAGCAATAATGGCCATAATCATGCAGAGCGACAAAACATTACTAATCAAAGCATAGAGTGGTACTACAAGTCAAGGAATAAATGATCATAGAGTCTATGGTGACTTGTTCATAGTCATAACATGGTGTGAGCATGTGCCAAGTCAACCTAAACAAAGCATCAAATGAGAATACGACAATACTATGCTTTTGCATGCTAAAACAACGCATGATTCTTTCAAGGCACACTAAGCAATCCCAATTGTTTGGAACAATTCATGCTACAACAATAATCACTAAGCAAAAGGTCAAAACAACACCTAGCATAACATGCTAAAGTCTAAGTCACAGTCAAAGCAAGCTCCTCTTTCACTATTCAAGCAAGAACTTTCTACTCCTTTCTAACACCAATCAACTTATTTGAAACAACACAACGAGAACGAGGGTACAAACTACTTTATTCAAGCAAACTAAACAAAATAAGCAAAACAAACGAAAACTAAGATGCTCCAAGAACAACACAACAGTGCATGAAACAATAAAAACGAAGTGTCTAGAAAGACCTGAGCTTTTTGTTGATAAAGAAGGGGATGCCTTGGGCATCCCCAAGCTTTGATGCTTGTACCTCTTGGATATTTATTGGGGTGACACCAGGGTGGCATCTCCAAGATTGAGCTTTTGTCCGTTCTTCATCTCCTTACATCATTCTCTCTCTACACCTAAAATTTTTCCTTCATACAAAACTTCACAAATCTTCATTAGCAACATTAGTGTATTCAAAATATAATAGACCCTTTAGGCTTAGCTTTGGAACAGCAAAACTTTCACTAAAAACACAAGCTACTGTACCAACCCTCTCAAAAATCTCTATTTCCCCAAAATAACCCAAAAAGGAATCAATAAGAAGCAAATGCAAATAATGGCAGAAATCTGTCAAAACAGACCAGCAGGTAGAAACTGATTTTTTCGAAGACCTTCTGTTGCTCAAATAAAAAAGTGTTGAACTAACTAAAGTTATATAACATACTGTGGGATGTATTCATAAATTTTCAGCTCAATCCGACTTACAGAGACTCCTCACGAATTTTTATGGTGGAGAATAAAAATCTGTTTTGGGACAGCAACTCCCCAAATCTTACTTCCCTATCATTAGAGGTCATTCTTGGCACAAAAAGCAAACAAAAAGGATAAGGAGAGGTCATTACTGAAGTAATAACTTTCAAGACTCAAGAAATTTTTTGGGTTATCTCCCAACAAGTACTTTTCTTTAACGCCTTTAAGTTAGGCACAAGAAGCAAGAAATCAAGAATTTTCAAATGAAGAAACATTAACATCAAACCTTGCTTTCAAAGGAGGAGAAAAAAGAAACTTCTCTCTCCTCATAGGGAAGTTTTCAATACCTTTCTTGAATGTAAATTGATATTTAATGGTGCCTTCTTTCATATCAATGATGGCACCAACAGATCTAAGAAAAGGTCTTCCCAAAGTAATAGGACAAGAAGCATTGTATTCAACATCCAAAACATAGAAATCAACAGGGACATAAGCATTGTTAACCATAATGAGAACATCATTAACACTCCCCCATAAGTTTCTTCTTAGCATTATCATTAAGTGGGACATCCAAATAACAATCTTACAAAGGTGGCAAATCAAGAATTTCATAAATCTTCCTAGGCATAATAGAGACACTAGAACCAAGGTCACATGAAGCTTTGAGATCAAAGTCATTCACTTGCATATTAATAACGGGTTCCCAACTATCTTCTACTTTCCTAGGAATAGAAGCTTTGTGTTTAACTTCTCTTCCTTAATTTTAACAAGAGCATCTGTAATGTGTTTGGAAAAAGCAACATGCATATTCACTAGCATCAGGACTTCTAGCAAGCTTTTGCAGGAACATAATAACTTCAGAAATATTGCAACCATCAAGATCAAAATCAAACTTAGCATCACTAGTAGTAGACTCATTGACCTTAGGCATTGTTGGAGGAGGAATAGGGACTTCTTGCGGTTTAGTGACATCCATATTGGTGGTGATGGTGCACACACTATTGTTTCTAGCAATTTCCAACTTCCCTTTCCCACTTAGCATGAAGTTGGGCTAACAGTCTAACATTTTCATCAATAGTAACTTGTATGGCATGAGTAGCAGAAAAGGTACTTTCCATGGTTTCAGGTTTAGCAGCCATTTTATTAATCAAAGAGGACTGTGCTTCAGACAAAGAGGAAATATTTTTCTTAGCACTCAAAATTTTTGACTATAAACTAGGAATTTCTCTATTCAAATTCTCAAGCTGATGACTAATATTTTTCAAGACAACAAAATTTTCTTCCATAGTTTTAGTGAATATCTTGTTTTTCTCAAATTTTATTTGCATGAAGTTCTTAGTGGATCTTTCAACTTCTAGAATCCTATCTTCACTAGGTATTCCAGATCTACCAAGATAAGTATTTCCATTATTAGGAGGGTAAGGCGTATAGTTATTACCATAAGCATTTTTGCCAAAATTATTATTCCTAATGAAGTTTACATCAACTTGCTCTTCTTGAGCAACCAAAGAGGCTAAGGGAACATTATTTGGATCTAAAGGAGCTTTCCCATTAACAAGCATAGCCATAATAACATCTATCTTATCACTCAAAGAGGAGGTTTCTTTAACAGAATTTACCTTCTTACCTTGTGGAGCTCTCTTAGTGTGTCATTCAGAATAATTAACCATCATATTATCAAGGAGTTTTGTTGCAGCACCCAATATGATGGTCATAAAGGTACCTCCAGCAGCTGAATCCAACAGGTTTCTTAAATAGAAGTTCAAACCTGCATAAAAAGTCTGGATAATCATCCAAGCAGCAAGTCCATGAGTGCGACAATTCTTAACCAAAGATTTCATTCTTTCCCAAGCTTGAGCAACATGTTTATTATCAAGTTGTTTAAATTTCATAATATCACTTCTCATAGATATAATCTTAGGAGGAGGGTAGTACTTTCCAATAAAAGCATCTTTGCACTTAATCCAAGAATCAATACTATTTCTAGGCAAGGATAGCAACCATTCTTTAGCTTTTCCTCTCAAGGAGAAAGGAAACAACTTGAGATTAATAATATCTCCATCTACATCCTTATACTTATGAATCACACAAAGTTCAACAAAGTTATTGAGATGGGCAGCGGCATCATCAGAACTAGCACCAGAAAATTGCTCTCTCATCACAAGATTCAACAAAGCGGGCTTAATTTTATAAAAGGTAGCATCAGGAGCAGGTGGAGCAATAGGAGTGCTTAGAAAATCATTGTTGTTTGTGCTAGTGAAGTCACACAACTTGGTGTTCTCAGCAGAGTTCATTTTGGCAAAAGTGGAGCAAACCATAAGTAATAGCAACTAGAGCATGGACTTTTTTTGTGTTTTTTATAAGAGAAAGCAAAACAAACTAAACTAATTTTTTTGAGTTTTTGATAAAAAGAGGCAAACAAAACCAAGCAAAAGAAACTAAGCAAAACAAAAACAAAGTAAAGAGAAAGGTTGAGAAGGAATCCCCTTGTGAAGACGTCCTTAGCCTCGCCAGCAACGGTGCCAGAAAACTTGTTGATGGTGCTTTGTTGATGTGGGAGCACTTCGTCAGGAAACCCCAAGAGCAAGGTGTGATGCAGCACAGCAGCAAGTCTTCCCTCAGTAAGAAACCGAGGTTATCGAACCAGTAGGAGGAAGGAAACGTCTCAAAGGTGTTGCAAGCAACTTGGAAACCTGCACAACACAAACTCAAGACTTTGCCCCAACAAATAGTGAGGTTGTCAATCTCACCGGTTGCTGTAACAAAGGATTAACTGTATGGTGTCGAAAGTGATGGTGGTTTGTAGAAAGTAAACAGTAACAATGGAAGATGTATCAATGGTAAAGATTGGACCGGGGTCCATAGTTCACTAGAGGTGTTTTCCTTAGATAAACAAACATGGCATGCTAGGTAAACAAATTACAGCAGGGCAATTTACAGGACTGAGCAAGGCATAACAATGCAATACTAGACATCAAGATCCTATGAGATTCGATTGGGCAATAGAACAAGATACATAGACCTTCATCCAACTACATCTATGACTAGAAGTCCACCTTTGGGTTATCATCCAAACCCCCTCCAGTATTAAGTTGCAAGCAACAGACAACTGCTTTAAGGAAAGTGTGTAAGGTAATTAATCCACTTGTTCTATGAACAAGAGACTGTTATGTTCTCCCTAGTGGCAACAACACATCTACAACCTTAGAGATTTATGTCAATTCCCTTAGATTAAATAGAGGCATGAACCCACTATCGAGCATAAATACCCCCTCTTGGATTCACTAGTAACTACTTGGCCAAGATAGCTACTAACAACGGAGAGCATGCAAGATCACAAACAACACAGACATGATAAAATCAATAAACAAAACCATTAATCAATCTGACATAGTAGTCTCAATATCCATTGGATCCCCGCAAACAAAACATGAATGATTACAAATAGATGAGATCTTGATCATGAACGGAGCTCACAAGATCTAGACATGAAAGCACAAAGGAGGAGATACAACCATCTAGCTACTACATGGACCCGTAGTCCAAGGTGGAACTACTCACGCTTCATACTGGAGGCTAGCATGATGAAGAAGAAGGCGTCCGGGATGATCTCCCCTTCGGCAGGGTGTCGGGAAGATCTTCAGATCTTTCCCTATCTAGGGACAATGGTAGCGGCGGCTACAGACGGTTTCGTGGAATATTGATATGGTGTTTAGGGTTTATGCATCGGGGGCTTCTTATAGGTGAAGAGGCGAGGAAGGAGGGCGGTCACACCCTGCCCAGGCACGACCTAGGGTGGGCCCGTGCCTGGGGGGTGCGGCCGCCCTATGGCTCCCCTCCGTCTCTCCTCTAGACTCTGTGTTCTCCTCGGTGAAATATTGACTTTGGATTTTGTCCCATCCAATTCCGAGAATATTTCCTTACTAGCTTTTCTGGAACCAAAAACATCAGAAAACATGCAACTGGCACTGTGGCAACTTGTTAATAGGTTAGTACCAGAAAACATATAAAAACATCCTCTACTTTCATTGACTGCGAGGATCCGAGCAGTGTCTTCAATAGTGGGTGATCTCAAGTACTGTTCCCCGAACACTGCAATCACTGCCCTGCAGAACCTGTACAAGCAATCAAGGGCGATGGACTCGGCGATGCAGAGATAGTCATCGGCACTGTCAGCCGGCGCTCCATATGCAAGCAACCTCATCGCCATGGTGCACTTCTGAAGCGAGGAAAACCCAACCAAGCCGGTGCAGTCCTTCTTGCAAAGGAAATATGGGTCGAACTCCCGGATGGCATGCACGATCTTGAGGAAGAGCTTCCGGCTCATCCTGAAACGGCGGCGAAACACGTCCTCTCCATGGAGTGGCTGGTCGGCGAAGTAGTCGGCGTACAACATGCAGTAGCCCTCTATCCTTTGTCTCTCCTTGCACTTCCGGTGACCTGGCGCCGCACCACCGCGCTTCGGCTTCGCCATCTGCATGTACAGCTGGTCGAGTGATGCGAGGATCTGCAAGTGCTCTTCACCTTCGGCGACCTCGGCGCTCTTCTCCTCCAGGAGTACGGCGAGCATCTCCTCGTCGTCGGAGTCCATGTCGAGTATCTCGTCCTTGTCGGAGTCAACGGCGACCATCTCCTCGTCGCCAGAGTCCATGGCCGAATCCGGCTAAATGCCGAACACTTGGCGGGCGTGGTGGTGGGAGCACGCAGTGAAGCAGAGCTACGACGAGGCTAGGTCGGCGAGATCGGCGGCGGGGAAGGCGTGGTTGTGGGCGGCAACTACGGCGAGCGTAGCTAGAGGCGTGGGCATGCCTCGGCGCGCACGAGCTCCGCTGACGAAGTCATGGCGACAGGGGGCGCTGGGAGCTCTTCGTGGTAGTCTGGGCGAGTGGAGTGGGTGGGAATGGGAATGTTTCGCCGACGGAGCTGGCCCACGCCCTTTTTTGTGGCCTCCGGCGTCCCCAGGGCGTACCCGGGAATCTGGGTTCGGCCTGGATAGGCAGGACCAAAACACGTCGAAATCCGGACGAAAACAGGTCCCTGGGTATGCGACTGAGCCGAATTTCGACGTCCGGACCGAATTTCAACGTCCGGATCGGCGTCCTGGGTAGACGAGTCGAGATGTCTAAAGAACGCCGCTTTTCCGGCCTTCGCTCGCTAGCATCGCAGATGGCACTGTTCATGCGCATGAACAGTGTTCGGTGCTTATCCGGCTGTTGTTTTTTATTCAATGGTACACGTAGGTACTATAGATTTCTAATTTTGTCCAATGGTCTTGTGATGCGTTGCATTGTCTTATTTTTTCGACTATAATTATACACGATAACTTTAATGGACTTTCTACTTTTGGCCAATAGTCTCACAATATGTTGCAAAGTTGTAATTTTCCAGACTATAATTTTACAATTTTACAACACAACAGTAATTTTCTAAATGTTAATTTATCGGCAGTAACTATTTTTGGTGATCTTTTCTCAACCATGTATGAAAGGTAATTTTCGACAGTAATTTTCCGACCTAAACCGATATTTCACCATAATATACTGTAATATACTGTAGATATACAGTTTTAACCAATCCCTGGCCGCCCCATCGGGCCCTTCTACATTGTTTTTTTCTCATCATTTGTACTTATTAATAGTCTTTTTGGCCGAAATTTTTCGGTGATAGTTAACCTACATCTATGATAGTAGTTTTTTAACCTACTTTTTGATTGCTCAACGGTTTGTTCGTAATTTTCTATGTAATTACACTAAATTTATGAGGATTTTCTAAAGTACTTTTTAAAACCATCCGACTCTAATTCTTCGATGCACTTCTATGTCTAAGGTATATATTTTTTAGCTCTTTTTAACTTTGGGGCATTTTCATTCTTTTATAGTAGTATATATATATTAAAGGGTCGTGGCTTTTCCGGCCTTCGGCTGTTGTTTTTTATCCAATGGTACATGTAGGTTATTATAGATTTCTATATTTGTTCAATGGTCTCGTCACGCGTCGCACTACTTTATTTTTTCCGACTATAATTATACATAATAATTTCAATGGACTTTCTACTTTTGGCCAATAGTATCACAATACGTTGCAAAGTTGTAATTTTCCGGACTGTAACGTAGCAGTAATTTTCTAAAGGTTAATTTGTCGCCAGTAACTCTTTCTTTTCTTAACTGTGCACGAACGGTAATTTTTGACAGTAATTTTCTGACTTAAACCGATATTTCACCGTAACATATTGTAGATATACAGTTTCAATCAATCTTTAGCCGCACGTCGGGCCCTTCTACCTTATTTTTTTTCCATCATTTGTACTTATTAATAGTCTTTCGCCATAATTTTCTGGTGATAGTTAACCTATATCTATGATAGTAGTTTTTTTAACCTACTTTCTGATTGCTCGGTGGTTTGTTCGTAATTTTCTCTGTAATTACACTACATTTATGAGGATTTTCCAAAGTACTTTTTGAAACCACCCAACTGTAATTCTTCGGTGTACTTCTATGTCTAAGGTAATGTTTTTTTAGCTCTTTTTAACTTTGGGGCATTTTCATTCTTTTTTTATTTCTCTGTTTTTCGACGTAACTATTACGCGCTTTCTCAACCGTAATTTTTCGACAGTAGCTCTTTTTAACTTTGGTTCTGGCACAACCTTCTAGCACAACCTTCTGGCTGTATCTTTTAGACAAAAGTTATTCTAGAGTAATTCTCCGATATATTTTCCCGCCGTTATTTTTTGACAGTGATTAGCCTACGTCTGTAAGATTGATAATATTTTTCCAACTCATATTTTAACTATTCGGCGGTAATTTCTAGACACACCTTTTCGGCCGTAGTCTCCAACGAGAGTACCCAACTTCTTGCAGTATTTGTGTACCTCATTTTTCTTAATTTCCCGCCATATTTTCCTGTCTATGTTCCTCGTGATATATGACGTAGATACTCCCTTGCCGGCAATGTCTAGCCGCAGATTTTCAACTTAATGGTGGTAATTCGAGAGTGATCCTTAATTAGTGCGCTTTAATGGTAATTGCTTTGTGTATCTCTTCGGTCTCAAACGTAATTTGGGGCATGGTCTTCGCTGCCTTTCTGCACGCCGTGCCGCGTGACACTGTGGCACTGTTCATACTAACAGTGTCACACGATGAATAGTGCTTGCTACTCTTTGGCCATGGATTTTTATCCGATGGTCCGTTTTGCGTATATACTATTCTTTATCTTAATTTTTTGGATAAAATTTGTTTGCCCCAACCGATATTTTGTCACGTTCATCTTTACTAACTATTCGGCTTATATTTTGCCACCTTTTTCAGCCGCTTGATCCGCGTGTACTATTATTTATCTAATTTTGTCTAATTACGTGTCACGTCATGTTGACGCAACACAACATTTTGGTTAAAATTTCTTGCCCAAATCGACTTTTTTACTTTCACCTTTTCTGGCCACCTTTTTTAGCCGTTCGATTTGATGATCCGCATCCGGCTATGTACTATTTATCGTCTAATTATGTCGAATTAGGTACCATGTTATGTAGACGCGGTACAAGTTTTTGGCTAATTTTTTTTGCCCGTTATCTTCATCTTTTCTAACTATTCGGCTTACATTTTTTGGACCACCTTTTCCGGACATTCCTTCCAACTATCCGTATCCGCGTGTGTATTATTTATCGTCTAATTTGCCCAATCCATGTCACGTCACATAGACGCAACACAACTTTTCGGCTAAAATTTTCTTACCCTGACTGATATTTTTTGCGTTCATCTTTTCTAACTATTTTGCTTAAATGCCTTAATTTTTCTACTTCATCTTCGGACACAACTTTTCAGCTTCAATTTTATAGCGGTAGTTATTCTATATCTACGATAAATTTATTTGGTTCCATTTTTATGGTACTTTTATGAAATAACTTTTGTAGTTACCGCATGGTAACTTTCGCATGTGTATAATTGTATAAAATTAGTTCGCCATCAATATTTTTTAGGGTTATTTCATATTATTTAGGATATGTGTTTTTTAGGTGTATTCATATTCTTTAGCAGTAATTTGTCCTTGCACTTTCCGATATGTAATTTCCATATGGTAATCACCATTCGGTATTTTTTCAAGGGTAAATAATTTTCTAACTATAATTAACAAGTAGTGATTTAATTTTGTTATACTTTTTCATTCTTCCATACTAATTGTATCATCCGTTGACTTTTTTATTTGCAAATAGTACTATTTTTCTTCTACCATAACTTCGGCCAACAATAATATACTGCATATGACGTGCTCTCCACTCTCCAACAAGTATTTTAACCAATAATTTCGTAACATTGTCCCTCACGAACACGGTGTGACGTCCCTAAGGGAATCTCCACGGGCCGACCCATCCGGTCCAAGCGTGTCCGAAACTCTCTGCGCGGACACACGGGGCGTGCGCAGCGCCCTAGTGGGGCGACCCATCTGGCGAAACATGTCTGACTCGACACATCCATGCATCTAATCTAGGGCTCGGTTGCATCGGTTCAAATGCGCGCGGATAGGGCGGACGTCGGACGTCGTTCGCGTGCGTGCTACTGGCCCACCCGTCAGCAACCTTGACCCGCGGCATTGATTTCAGATGGACGAAGCGACACAGATTCAGAAGATTCAGAGGCGCTGGCGGAAGGCTGACCGGTGGCAGCATGCGCCATCAATGCCGACGCGGCGACACGCTGACTGACTGGACGACACGCTCTCCACCACCGCTGCAGGCGCCGCCCGACGCCTTCCCTACTGGCTGGACACTTTAATGCCCCTCTTCGGCTTCCGTGTCGGCATCCGATGCCGACCCTTTTTAACCAGCCACATGCGGCCATCTTCTCCCCCACAGAACACCATCCATCTCCTCCTTCCCTTTTTCCTTCTCCACTGCTTGAAGCTAGCGATGTCTGGCGGTGCTAGGTCGACGGGAGGCCGTGGTGGCCGTGGATGCCTAGGGAAGCATGGAGGACGCGGCCAACTCACCGCACCACCACGCTCTCCCTCAACGCTGTCGTTGCCCAAAGATTTCGAGTAAGGCACCCAGTTCACTGTGGCCATCCACCTTGGCATGCCGTGTGACAGGCTGATCCTACCTTGTGGGTTCCTGACGCTGATCGGCGACAAGCTGCCCCCGCTTCTCATGCTGCGGGCAAACGGCTTCAGGACTGGTAGGTACCCAGTCGACCTACAGTCCGACCACCTCGGCCAGATGTACTCGGCAATCGATGGGAGCGCTTCGCCCGCTCGCACCAGATCGAAGCGAGCAACATCGTCGTCTTCAAGTATGACGGCAAAGGAAAGTTTGGCGTCAGCGTCTTCAACCATACCATGTGTCGCCGCTGCTACCACTCCGGACTCCTCCTCTGACTCCGATGAGTAGGATAGACTGTGCACGCGCCATGTATGATGTATGAATGTAGGCATTGGCCATTTGCAATGAAAATCTTTATTCAAGTCCTAGAACATTCGTTACAGTCACGCCACACAACCTAAGACTACGCATGGCCGCCGGCGCTGGGGGTGGTGGCTGCGGCGAGTCAGATACACCATTCGTCACTGAGAGAATTGATGATCGCTCGTTGCGTCCGCACCTCCTTTTCAGCTCGGTCGAGGCAGGCACGCAGGGAAGCATCTTCAAGATTGGCCCGCACAACATTCCGGAGGTTGCCACGCACCAATCCGAGCTGATCCAATCGTTGGTATTCCAGCAGAAAGCCGTGTTCCGCCACCGCCGTCGTGAAAGGCTCGCCGGTGGTCACGTGACGGCGGTAGAAATGGCGACGCGGCGCCGTGCCCATCCTGTAAATCCGCGGGCGCCCCGGAATCAGAGGAGGCAACACGTCCGATAACTCCGGCGGATTCGGCCACCACGATGACAACGGCCGCTCGGGCACCTCTTCTTTGCCGGCATCGGGGTTGCCATGGAGCTCCTCATGTTGATGTCGGTGGCTAGGATGTCAACACCCAGATTTTCAATCCCAGATGCCTGTTATGCCATACATCGCAATCCCAGGATTACCATTCTTGCGAGACATAACATATTGGATATCACAGTACATCATCTATTACAAACCATACATAAGGTCTTACACAAATAAAGGATCTCATGATCCAGTCTTAATACAATTCAAGCAGCGGAATAATGTCATAATAACGATAGCGTAGGCGAGGCTCCATCTTCGTGGTCACAGGCAATGCTGACGATGGGAGATGATCCTTGTTGTCGTAACCCTCCTGCTGTCCATCTTCCGGATACTCCTCTTCATAGTCTGGCCACGGGAATAGCCAAGGACAAAGCCATGAGTACTCTTTAAGTACTCGCAAACTAACACTAACAAGTGAAGGCGGTTTTGAGTAGGATACTAAGCTCTAGGGTTGTTTCGCAAAAAGCCAGATTTACCTCTAGTAAGTTCAGAGGAAAGAAAACTAGTTGAAAGTTTTATAACACCTAAGTGGGAACTTGAATTTCATGTCACAACTCTGTTGTGTTCAAGTAAAAGTCATAAATCATTTCATAAGTCCTTTTGAAAACATATGATGACGGAATAGTATGGCCACTCCAACTGTCCATAACCGCGGACGCGGCTATTCGAATAGTTTGACACTCTGCAGAGATTGTACACTTTCACCACAACATTCGATACATCCGTCAGGAACAATCCTGAATTCACCATACTCAGTATGCGGATAATCAATCCTAACCTTTCCATTACACACCCTAGTATAGGAACCTCTCCTGTGAGTTTGGCCTCCCAACCATGACCAACTGTCATCTTGGGAACTGCACAGGTGGACAATCTTCACAAGGTAGCCTCATCTCAAACCTTGGCCGCAAGGGAACCCATACTAAGGTATATAAATTTCCGGTCAAGCCCTACCCAAATTTCGGGTATTGTGGTTGTACGGTAAAATTGGAATGGTATCGCATCCAGACAACGATAATTTTTGTAAAGGTATAAGGCTCATGCCTTAACATTTTCATCATCAAAATCATTTGGTGTTCGGAAACACATGTCAAAACATTTCAGTAGAATGACTCATCATTCTAAGGTTTTCATAACCATTTTTACCAAGTATTCCCATCTAAAGTTGATCAAGTTTTATGCTTAGCACTAGCATCTACAAGTGGGGGTAAATACTAATGAGGGGCTATCTTATCTAAGTTCAATCTCATGCCTTAGGGTGGCATCAAGATTATCTAACTTAGGCCAAGTTTTATGCTCTTTATGCTACCTTCCAATATCCTTTAATTATCTACAAGTTACTAAGTAAACTCTAAGAGAAAGCTTTGATAAAGAAATAAACTATTTAGCTTTGCAAGTAAAACTAGGATTGGGTATCATCAAATGTATCTAACCAAGCATGCTTAATGCATTGCATAGGTTATCTAACTTTCATAGTTGCAAGTATTAGCTTGAATAATTGCAAGTATAAGCTTGCAAGGTTTAGCTTGCTCAGTTAATAGCTTGCCTTGTGCAGAGCAGTGGTTGAATTTGTCCTCGGCTTCTTCCTCGTAGTATCCTCCTTCCTCCTCATATCCTTGGTCGGTACTAGCGTCTATAAATAAATACGAAGTACACAATCATCACACAATTCTTAACTACTCTATTTAACACACAAAGGTTCACACTATATGATCTAGCATCATCACTATTATCACAAAGATTAAAGCACTTGTCTTATTTATTTCATTTTAGAAAAGTAATTTCTACTCAATGAAAAACTACTTAAGATTTAATATTCTCCAACTAATACATGGGATCATGTTGACACATGTCATCACCACATGTTTCAGTATATGGGGATGTGATTTAAAGTGGTGTCACAATTTAATAAGGTTTAACCTTTTTATTTTAATTAATTAAAGTTACTAGAAATGCCTATGAGGCATTCTTTTATTACTTGATCATTATTTCTGCAAGTAACCCTATATATTGTTATATATTATGAAAGTTATGGTTAAATGTGATTTTTGAGAGTTGGAATCAACTCAAAAGCCTTCATGGTTGAATTTTTAAAAATGTTTGAATGCAGAAAAGATTCTGCCTTGTTATTTTTACCATGGGTGATCTATAATTCTAAATGGTGTGAATCCAATGGGCTTGGATTAAGCACTCCAGTACCTTTCTAACAAAATTGGTTTCATGCATTTTGGTTTAGTGAATCGAGCTGGGTTGATTTTTCAATCTAGGTACAGAACTGAGTTTGAAATTAAAAGAATAAACCCAAGTTTGAATTGTTGGGTCGCGCGGGAGGTTTAACTGGGCCGGCCCACTACGCATAGAACACGCGGGCTGGTTATGTGAGCGACCCCAATCGTCAGTGAGACATCGAGTGGCGAAGCGGTATGGGGCGATTAGGGCCGCACGATCTAACTCTAATCGAACGACTGAGGTTCATCGTCCACGTCGGGCAACGCCGGCGAGACAGAACCCTAGCACAGCCAGTGGGGGTCATGGGAGGCTCACCGGGGCTCCGGCGATGGTCGGCCATGGGGGGAATGACGAAGTTGACGACGACGATCCTCCTGGTACCAGCGGCTCCTCCTGGGGCGGCTCCAATCGACGGCGCCTCTCCTCCTCTGCAGTGGAGAACTCCGGTGAAATTCCGGACACCTGGTGCTCGCCTTGATCTAGGAGTGAGTGGGGGGGTATCAGTGAGAGGTGGGGAGTGAGATGGTGTGAAGGGTTTGAGCTAGGAGGGCCTCTATTTATAGTGCGACAAGGGTACCGAATGACGCGGGTGGAGCTCGTCGGTGTCGTCGGCACAACGTGCTAATGGCATGGGCGACGATAGGGGGCGATGCAGTGCTCCCTGGAGAAGCTCAATGGTATGGTCACACGGCGCCGGGAGGTGCTGAACGGTCGGAACATCGCGGCGCTCTAGGAGGGTCCGACGGCAAGTTTTGTGGCGCACAACGTGCATGGTCCGTGCGGAGGCGAATGGGGCTATCTGGCGGGTTACTGGGGTGCTGGCAATCACGTATGAAAGCGGCAAGGGCGGCGCGCGGTCTGTGAGCTTGTGTCCCTGACTAGCGTGCTCTCGGCATGCATGCAGAGAGACTAGGCATGAGCTTGCCGTGTGGTCCAGGGGCTGGCAAGGCTCGGGACTTGGACAGGGGGTGGCGGTGGACGATGGAGAGTGTCCCAGACAAGGTTGGCGAGGCTAGTGCTTCCTCTATCTTGCTGGCGACATGGGGGTGGCAATGGTGCTCTCGGCATGGTCACCATTGATGGCTATGCTTGCTCACAGTGGTGCTAAAGCTAGTTAGATTAGTTTGATCATCTACTGAGAGTGTAGAGTGAGCTAGGAAGGGGACAAGGTTGGCCAAAATTACTGCTACTAATAGTGTTTGATGTTTTGTTGTTTGCTAATCACAAGGTGTTTGATGAAATGGCCGAAAGAAATATAAATTTGAATTTTGGATTCAAACTTGGTGGGTTTGCTAGTTACATACTAGAGAGTATCTGGTTAGTTGGATTGGTCAAGGAGCACTGGTTTGGTTGGGTTTTGAAAATGTGGGATCTTCACATATGTTAAAGATTCAATTTTAAATTGTCATTTGAATGGGGTTGCCAAATGTTTCTGCAAGTTTGAAAGGTGGGCTTTGATTCACTTTTACTTGGTCTTGCAAGGGGTGAAAAGAAATGGAAAAGTTTCTGTTTGAAATATTGGGCTAGAAACACTCAAAGTGACCTTGTGAGCAAGATTGGCAAAAATGACCATTTGCCTTATTTAATTTATTTTTGATTTTCTCTTGATTTGTTTCTACTTGGAAATGTTTTAGATGATGTTATTTTCATCTTTAAACCATTCCTTGCTATTTAGGTTAATCACACAAGTCCAAACATGCATTCATACAATCCTCACATACACACATGCATTCATATGGTTTGTATTTAATAAAAGTTTCTGTTAACCAAAATTTTAATGATTAGAATTTGATAAGCATGATCAATATTTTTGGGATGTTACAAACCTTCCCTCATTAAAAAAATCTTGTCCCGAGATTTGAAAAAGAAGAAAAAAGATTACCTAGGATTTAAAGAGATCGGGAAACTCCATCCTTATGTGATCTTCTCACTCTTAGGTAGCTTCTTCTTAAGTGTGGTTGCTCCACTGAATTTTGAGAAACTTGATGCTCTGGGTTCTGGTGGTTCTGAAGGCTTCCTCCAAAATATGGATGGGTACTTCGGGATACATCAGGTCATCGTTCATCTCTATGGTCTGGTGATCAATGTTCTTGAAAACTTCTGTCTTCTCCGGAACTTCAAGGGATTTGCGAAGTATCGATATATGGAACACATTATGCACTGCTGACATTTCCTATGGCAGTTCCAATTGATATGATACTTCTCCTCGATGATTCAGAATCTTGAAAGATCCGATATATCTAGGGGATAAATTTCCTTTGAGCTGGAAACACTACATTCCCTTCAAAGGCGACACTTTGAGATACACAAAATCTCCGATATTGAAAGCGAGGTCTCGACGTCTCTTGTCGGTGTAACTCTTCTGTCTTGACTGGGCGGTCTTGAGGTGCTCACGAATCTTGTGAACTTTCTCTTCTGCTTCTCATAGGATGTCGGGTCCGAAGATCTGACTCTCTCCTACTTTCGACCAATTCAAAGGGGTGCGACACTTCCTTCCGTACATGAATTCAAATGGGTCCATTTACAAACTAGCTTGATAACTGTTGTTGTATGAAAATTCTGCGAAAGGCAGACAGTCTTCCCATTTAGATCCATATTCTAGCACACAGGCTCTCAACATATCTTCGAGTATTTGATTTACTCGCTCTGTTTGTCCATCGGTTTGAGAGTGATACGCTGTGATGAAATCCAATCGGGTTCCTAATCCTTCTTGGACTTTGTTCCAGAATCTCGAGGTAAACTGAGTTCCTCGATCTGATACGATGTTCTTGGGAACTTTGTGCAAACTGACGATTCTAGCGATGTACAACTCCGCTAGCTTCGAACTCTGGTAGGTGGTCTTGACTGGTAAGAAATGGGCTACCTTGGACAATCTGTCAACTATGACCCAAATAGAGTCATTTCCCCTACTAGAAGTAGGCAATCCAGTGATGAAGTCCATTCTGACTGAATCCCATTTCCATTCCGGAATCTGCAATGGTTGCAATAGTCTTGCGGGTCTCTGATGTCCCGCCTTGACTCTCTGACAAATATCACACTTGGCGATGTAGCTTCCGATTTCTCTCTTCATCTTATGCCACCAAAATTGCTCCTTTAGATCCTGATACATCTTTGTTCCTCCGGGGTGGATAGAATAAAGAGTATCATGAGCTTCCTTCAAAATCATTTCTATCAACTCTGAATCTGCGGGTACAAAGAGACGTCCTTTGTACCAAAGAACTCCTTCTTCATCGTCGGTGAATCCGGGTACTTTGTCTGTACCGATACGACGTTTGATTCCAGCGATACTAGCATTTCCTTTATGCGCCTCCTTGATCTGACTGATCAAAGTGGGTTGAAGTTCTATGCTAGCCAAACACTACAAGAAATGTGCTGATTTGACCCTCCATATTGGTCACTGAATGGTCATTGTCTCCATTTTATGACCTTCCTGTGACCAAAAATAGATGGTCAAAAGCTGAGAGTCACTGACGGACTATAAAGACCTTTTCTGTGATTTGGTCATAGACTATTATGGCCAATATAATGGTTTGGTCATCGGCTATCTAGCATATCCACGTAAGTCTCCACGTAATCCAATCCTACGTGGCAATGCTTGTAGATCGAATTCAGCCCAATCCAACGAGATGCTCTTCATGGGCCAAACCCAACAATTCTAGACTTTTTATTTTCTAAATTTGGCATTTATGGTGCAGTTATTTAGTAGAGGTAGCCCAAATAATTTTGGCCCGTGGCATTTTCTGGCCCAACATTTTTGTCCATTTATATTTTTTAAAAGCTAGTTCCACTAGTCAGATGGCCCCACCTATCATGGGTCCCGTTTGTCAGATCTGTCCTACTTGTCACACATATTTCATAAATTAGTCAATTATAAGGGATAATTTGTAAACGGGTTCCACCAGCAGATTTATACATCAAACGCTTTCAAACTGCATACATAAACATTATTTAAAATAGTAGTACAGAACTTATTAAATTCATCAGAAACCTGCCAGATATAGCCTATTACAATCTTTACATACTCTATTACAACCCTGATATGCTAACTACTACAATATAATATGCTACTCCTTCCTCTGTAGTAGAAATCATGTATTTGGAATAACTAAACAGGTGTAACGAATGATCAAAGCCTCAAGAAGTACAAAAATTAGGAGGCATGCAAAATTCTCATGCAGGACATAGCGCTAGTTCAGCATGTCACTAGGCGCCAGCTTCAGGGATTTAAGCAGCAAATTTCTTAGACCTGTAGCTCTTGTAGAAGAGGAATTGCCACACAGATATCTCAAAAGGCCAACATGTCAAGAAAACAGAGACAAACAGTAAGACTCAGAGGGTGGAAACCTTAACTTATTCGGAATGTGACATGCCACATCAATATAATCTGATAGAGCTATCAGACAATAATTATGATTTGATACATATGCCAATACCACAAAATTATGCACTTAGAAACAGTAAACAGGATAGGTATTGTGCTCCATTAGCACTGAAGTACCATTCTTCAGCAGTTCCCCATTCTTAGAAGTAAATAGTTGTACAAGCAACCCCATTCTTAGTGCAAATAAGTAAACACATAGCTTATATCTTATAACACTGGCAATAACTTGTGTCGCAGTTGTTGAAGAACAAGACAGAACAAAAAATTAGATGGCTCATAATAATCATCTAATTTCACATGCAAAGTATCTAGAATTCTACTACAGCAGATAAAATTATGAAATACATAATTGAATTACTACAGAATCAAAGTACAAAAGATGCATGGTCTGGTTGTTATATAGCCTTAGGCTAATATAGAATCATAAAAAAGAATAATCCTTCAGCGTATCCAAATCCATACCTCTCTATAAATCTACCAGTGAAAACGCATTCAGAGAGGCGGTGAAAATTGTGCTTACCATGGGGGCGAGCGTGACGGGGGAGACCGAACTGAGATGGCGAATGTGAGGAGGAGGGCTGGGCAGAGCTGGGGACGTCTCCCTTGAGTAGGGGCTGGACAAGCTCCTCTTTAGGACCATAGCATGTTTTCCTGGTAACAACAAACTCAGGGTCAATGTAGAAAAGGTAACCGCAAAATCTATAACACAAAGAAGCGTGAACTATGACTGTAGCAACTCAGAAACAACAAATACTTCATGCTAATTTGTAGCAACTCGGAAAAAACATATGTAAACAGCAGCATATTTTAGTTCCCATGCTATGCAAGATAAAGCTAAGTACATGAACCACAACTAGAGAAGAATGTTGCATGTAAAATTATACCCAGATTAACTAGCATATGTTCTTGTCAGGGTAATTTCAGAATCACTAACCGTGTTGTCCAAAGATAAAAGATTCATGAGGTATCAGGGAACAACATCTTATTAAAAAATCAAAACAACATTATTACAACCTCTTCTTATTAACAGATCACACTTTACACATATGACAACTACCCTATAAATGGAATCCAGCAGAACCAAGTAAGTATGCAAAACAATATCATGCAGCATCAGGACATAATGGGATGATACAACATCCTATTCCACTATCAGGTCATAATTTGCTATTGGTAATACAACAACCTAAATTTATAGGCATGAACTAACAAGAACACATGACATGAACTAGCTCAATAAGGTTTGAAGGCCACCAGGAGATGCACCTAGAATTGCATCTAGTGCAACAAGGTTTGTAGGCCAGAGGGAGATGCAAAAACACAAGTTACAGAAGTCGCATGATCATATCTAGGTGGTAAGTACTTGCCTTTACAGAAGTTGATGGCCTCGTCTCGGCGATGCGTGGGTTGTTGGCCTCGATCTCGCTGACGACACACGAGTTACAAAGGAGGTGAATACCTCACTGTCGAAGATGGAGGACTCTCCGATGTTCCCCGTCGTCTGTGTGTGAAGGTTCCTCCTAACGCCGCTAGCCGGTGACGTGGAGGACTCCCTGCCCCCGCCGCTTGGGCCCGTCTGTTCCCGCTGGCCCGTGATGCAGAGGCTATTGGAGATATGCCCTAGAGGCAATAATAAAAGTGGTTATTATTATATCTTTGTGTTTATGATAAATGTTTACATTCATGCTATAATAGTATTAACCAGAAAAATTAATACTTGTGTGATTTGTAAACTAAATTAGAGTCCCTAGTAAAGCCTCTTTGTAATACTAGCTTGTTGGTTAATAGATGACCGTGGTTTCCCGATCATGAACATTGAGATGTTGTTAACAACAAGATCATATCATTAGGAGAAAGGTATGATGGAAATACTCCTATAGATAAGCGTAGCATAAAGATCAAGCCATTTCAATAGTTCATTTGCTATAAGCTTTCTGATACATAGTAACCTAATTCCTTCGACCATGAGATCATGCTAATCACCATCATCGGAAGGATGCTTTGATGACATCAAACACCACACCGTAACTGGGTGGCTATAAAGGTGGCATTGAGTGTTCGGAAAGTATGTGTTGAGGCACATGGATCAACAGTGGGATTTGTCCATCCATATGACGGATAGATATACTCTGGGCCCTCTCGATGGAATGTCATCCAATTGGCTTGCAAGCATGTGACTGGCTCACAAGGGATCACATATCACGGGAACGAGAAAAGAGTACTTATCGGTAACGAGGTTGAACTAGGTATGCAGAGATACCGACGATCAAAACTTCGGATAAGTAAACTATCGTGAGACAAAGGGAAATTGGTATCGTATGTAAGTGATGCATTCGATCGCAAAGTAATCGTAGAAATATGTGGGAGCCATATGAATTTCCAGATTCCTCTATTGGTTATTGATCGGAGAAGTGTCTCGGTCATGTCCGCATAATTCACGAACTTTAGGGAGACACACTTAAGGATTCGATGTTGTTTAGTAGATATGGAATGTTAGTAGGGATACCGAATGTTGTTCGGAGTATCGGATGAGATCTATGATATCACGAGGACATCCGGAATGGTCCGGAGAATAAGATTCATATAAGGAAAGTCCGATTCCGGAGTTCGGGAAAGATTCCGATGTTTTCATCGGAGAGGTTCTAGAAGGGTATAGAAGGTTCACCGGACCGGAAGAGGAATGGTCCATGAATGTGTCATGGATAAGTGGAATGATTGGATCATATCCTAGGTCACTTGGTGTGGGAATTTGCAAGAGAGAATTAAATCTCTAAATTGAAAGTCAAACGGGAAGTTTGAAAAGTCAAACTGGAACAATGGTTTCCTAATGGAAGAAGAAACAAGTCCTTCTCACACCTAGCCCTAGCCCCTCCCCACACGCTCCGCCGCTGCCAAGCCGCCGCCGCGCCGCCGCCGCCGACACCTCCTCCTCCTCCCGATCTTCTAAACCCTAGATCACCAGGAAACCCTAGATCCACCATAACTCGCACCGGCTTAGGCGAAGCCCTGCGGGATCTTCCCTCTACTTCTGACATGACACCGTCGTGCTGTCGGAATTGCGAGGGGAGAACTACAACCTTCGCTGCCTGCTGAACAAGGGAGAGGAAGGTCTTCATCGAGTACCGAATGTGTGACCGACTGCGGAAGCGCTGCCGGAACACAGCGCCGGAAGGATCGTCTACACGATCTTGAGATCGGCAAGTGTACGACTACATCACCCACGAGAATCTGCTCTCGTTAAATGCTTTGGAATCTTCGAGGGTGATTGTTTCTATCGACTCATTGCTACAATCTAGTAGATAGATCTTGGCTTGTTTGTGTGGATGCGGTAGAAATTTTTTGTTTTCCATGCTACGAACCCCTATAGTGGTATCAGAGCCGTGTCTATATGTAGATCTGTTGCACGAGTAGAACACAATGGTCATTGTGGGCGGTGGTTCTTTTATTATCAATTGCTTTTTGTGTACTTTGCATCTTGCGGTATGATAGGATGAAGCGGCCCGGGCTAACCTTACATGACATCGTTCATGAGACTTGCTCCACGCTTAACATGCAACTTGTATTGCATAAGTGGCTTTGCGGGTGTCTGTCTCTCCCATCATAGTATAGATTCAATTTACAACGGTCACTTGATAGTTCAAACATCAACGTTGTGGTTCTTGTTCGTAAGTTAGAACGACACTTATTGAAAGCCCCAAACCACGTAAAATATGCAAAGAAAATTAGAGGCTTCTAACTTTGTTTTGCAGGGGTGTGCTGTGATGTGATATGGCCATGATTGTGATTATATATGATGTATGCAATGTTCCTTATTGTAAGTCAGCAACCGGCAGGAGCCGTATGGTTGTCTTTTAATTCTGTTAAGACCTGCGTGTCTATTCTAAGTAGTTGTAATAGTTGATGCTGGTGGACGACAACCATGAAGCCGCGCCATTGACCTTGACGCCATACCGGTGATGATGGAGATCATGTTCGTGCTTGAAGATGGAGATCGGAAGCACAAGAAGAAAGGCCATATCATATCACATATTATGAATTGCATGTGATGTTAATCCTTTTATGCATCTTGTATTGATTATTTCGCGACAGTAGCATTATAAGATGATTTCTCAAGCACAAAATAATTTCAAGTTATAAAGTGTTCATCCTTAGTAAGCACCATTGCTAAAGCTCGTTGTTTCGAAGCACCACGGGATGATCGGGTGTGTTAGATTCTGCGAGTGTATACAACATGAGCAAGCCAGATTTGCTCATGCAGAAGATAAGGATTGATCTTGACGAGCCTAGCATGTACAGACATGGTCTCGGAACACGGATCACCGAAAGGTAAAGCATGAGTCATATAGTAGATATGATGAACATGTTGATTGTTCGCCACTAAAGCTACACCAACTCTCGTGATGATTGGTTTTGATGTGGTGGATTTGGTTCGTGTGATCACTAAAGCAATGTGAGGGATATTTTTTTGAGTGGGAGTTCACCTAGTTTAATTTAACTATTAATTAGAACTCAATTTGTCATAAACTTAATCTAAACTATTGCAAATATGTTATAGATCAATGGCGGCCCCTACCATCAATTTTAATGCGTTCCTAGAGAAAGAAAAGTTGAAAAACAATGGAAGCAACTTCACGGATTGGTTCCGCAATTTGAGGATTGTCCTCAATGCTGGTAATTTGACCTATGTTCTGGATGCACCGCTGGGTGACCCGCCTGCAGCTGATGCTACCGATGAGGTAAAGAATGTTTTCCTTGCTCAGAAGAATCAGTACTCCACAGTTCAGTGTTCTATCTTGTATGGTTTGGAATCGGAGCTTCAGAAAAGGTTTGAGAACCATGACCCACATGATATTGTCCGGGAACTCAAAATGATATTTGAGGCTCACGCGGCAGTTGAGAGTTATGAGGCTTCTAAAAAGTTCTTTAACTGCAAGATGGAAGAGGGCAGCTCCATCAGTGAGCACGTGTTTAAGATGTCTGGGCACGCAAGCAAGCTTCAAAGCTTAGGTATAGTGATTCCTAATGCTTTGGGGATTCACCGTGTCCTCCAATCACTACCACCAAGTTACAAGAACTTTGTGATGAACTACAATATGCAAAACATGGACAAGTTGTTGCCCGAACTCTTATCCATGTTAAAGTCTATGGAAGTGGAGATCAAGAAAGAGCACCAAGTGTTGATGGTCAATAAGACCACCAAATTCAAGAAGCAAGGAAAGTCTAAGAAAAAGGGAAACTTCAAGAAGGGCGGTAAGAAAGTTAACACGCCGGCGAAGAAGACCAAGGTTGAGCCTAAGCCTGATACTGAGTGCTTTTACTGCAAGGGAGAAGGTCACTGGAAGCGTAATTGCCCTAAGTACTTGGCGGATTTTAAGAATGGCAACATCAAGAAGAAAGGTATATCCGATATACATGTTATTGATGTGTATCTCACTAGTACTCGTAGTAGTGCCTGGGTATTTGATACTGGTTCGGTTGCTCATATTTGTAACTCGAAAGAGGTGCTGCAGAATAGACGGAAGCTAGCGAAGAACGAGGTGACGATCCGTGTTGGAAATGGATCAAAGGTTGATGTGATCGCGGTCAGCACACTACCTCTTCATCTACCATCGGGATTAGTTTTATACTTAAATAATTGTTATTTGGTGCCTACGTTGAGAATGAACATTATATCCGGATCATGTTTATTGCGAGACGGTTACTTGTTTAAGTCCGAGAATAATGGTTGTTCGATTTATATGAGTAATATTTTTTATGCACATGCACCTTTGATAGATGGTCTATTCTTATTGAATCTTGATTGTAGTAATACGCATATTAATAACATTGAAGCTAAACGTTTGAAATTGAACGATAACTCGACCTATATGTGGCACCGTCGTATTGGTCACATTGGAGTGAAGCGTATGAAGAAACTCCATTCCGATGGACTTCTTGAATCACTTGATTTCGAATCACTTGAAAGATGCGAAGCATGTCTAATGGGTAAAATGACTAAGACTCCATTTTATGGTATGATGGCGCGAGCTACGGACTTGTTGGAAATCATACATACCGATGTGTGTGGCCCAATGAGTGTAGCATTGCACGGTGGTTATCGTTATGTTCTTACCTTCACGGCTGACTTGAGTAGATATGGGTATATCTATTTCATGAAACATAAGTCCGAAACTTTTGAGAAGTTTAAGGAATTTCAAAGTGAGGTAGAGAATCAACATAACAAAAGGATTAAATTTCTACGATCTGATCGTGAAGGTGAATATCTAAGTTACGATTTTGGCGAGCATTTGAAGAAATGCGGAATACTTTCACAATTGACATCACCGGGAACACCACAACGAAATGGTGTGTCCGAACGTCATAATCGGACTCTCTTAGATATGGTTCATTCTATGATGTCACTTACAGATTTACCGCTATCGTTTTGGGGTTATGCATTAGAAACAGCCACATTCACTTTAAATAGGGCACCATCTAAATCCGTTGAAATGACACCGTATGAATTGTGGTTTGGGAAGAAACCCAAATTGTCGTTCCTTAAAGTTTGGGGTTGTGAAGCTTATGTAAAGAAGTTACAGCCCGACAAGCTTGAACCTATAGCGGAAAAATGAGTCTTCATAGGATACCCGAAGGAAACTATTGGGTATACCTTATATCATAGATCCGAGGGCAAAATCTTTGTTGCCAAGAATGGATCCTTTCTAGAGAAGGAGTTTCTCTCGAAAGAAGTGACTGGAAGGAAAGTAGAACTCGACGAGGTTGTTGAACCTTCTCTCAAACTTGCGAGTAGCGCAACACCGGAAGTAGTTCCTGTGGCACCTACACCAATAAGAGAGGAAGTTAATGATGTTGATCATGAAACTTCGGTTGAAGTTACTACGGAACCTCGCAGGTCAACAAGAAATCGTACCACTCCTGATTGAGATGATCCCGTTATGAGTGTCATGTTGGTGGACAACACCGATGACCCCGCGACATATGAGGAAGCGATGATGAGCCCAGATTCCAATAAATGGCAAGAAGCCATGAAATCCAACATTGGATCCACGTACGAAAACCAAGTATGGACTTTGGTGGACTTACCGGATGGCCGGAAGGCTATCGAGAACAAATGGATTTTCAAGAAGAAAACAGATGTTGATGGTAATGTTACTGTCTATAAAGCTCGACTTGTCGCAAAAGGGTTTCAACAAATTCAAGGAGTTGACTACGATGAGACTTTCTCACCAGTAGCGAAGCTAATGTCTGTGAGGATTATGTTAGCAATCGCTGCATATTATGATTATGAGATATGGCAGATGGATGTCAAAACATCATTCCTCAATGGATACATTGATGAAGAGTTGTATATGATGCAACCCAAAGTTTTTGTCGATCCTAAAGATGCTGACAAGGTATGCAAACTTCAACGGTCCATATATGGATTGAAGCAAGCATCCCAAAGTTGGAATCAACATTTTGATAAGGTAGTCAAAAGCTTTGGTTTTATACAAACTTATGGAGAAGCTTGTATTTACAAGAAAGTGAGTGGGAGCTCTGTAGCATTCTTAATACTATATGTAGATGACATATTGTTGATTGGAAATGATGTAGACCTTCTTAATAGTGTCAAGGATTATTTGAATAATAGTTTTTCAATGAAAGATCTTGGTGAAGCATCTTACATATTAGGTATAAATATTTATAGAGATAGATCGAGACGCCTAATATCATTGTCAAAGAGTACATATTTGGACAAAGTTCTAAAGAGGTTTGGAATGAAAGATAGCAAGAAAGGGTTCTTGCCATGTTTCCCAATACGACCTTGAGTAAAACTCAAAGTCCTACAACGGAAGAAGATAGAGAAAGGATGAGTAAGACTCCTTATGCCTTAGCCATAGGATCTCTCATGTATGCCATGCTATGTACTAGACCCAACATTGCATATGCTGTTAGTTTGACTAGCAGATATCAAAGTGATCTAGGAGTGGATCATTGGACAGTGGTCAAAAACATCCTTAAGTACTTGAGAAGAACTAAGGATATGGTACTTTCTTATGGAGGCGATGAACAACTCGTTGTTAATGGTTACACCAATGATAGTTGGAACACCGATCCGGATGATTCTAAATCTCAATCTGGATATGTATTTACTTTGAATGGTGCAACAGTTAGCTGGAGGTGTGCAAAGCAAAGCATTGTGGCGAGATCTTCAACTGAATTGGAATGCATAGCTGCTTCGGAGGCTTCACAAGAGGCGATATGGATGAAGGATTTCATTACAGAGCTCGGTGTGGTTCGAAGTGCGCTGGACCCAATGTCTATCTACTGTGATAACATGGGCGCCATAGCCAATGCGCAAGAACCAAGGTCAGACAAGAAGTTGAAGCACATCAAGCTACGTTTTCATGCTATTCGAGAGCATGTCCAAGGTGGGGACATAAAGATTTGCAAAGTACACACAGATCTGAATGTGGCGGATCCGTTGACTAAACCTCTCCCGAGGGCAAAACATGACAAGCACCAAACTGCCATGGGTGTTCGGTATATTACCATGTAATCTAGATTAGTTGACTCTAGTGCAAGTGGGAGACTGTTGGAGATATGACCTAGAGGCAATAATAAAAGTGGTTATTATTATATCTTTGTGTTTATGATAAATGTTTACATTCATGCTATAATAGTATTAACTAGAAACATTAATACTTGTGTGATTTGTAAACTAAATTAGAGTCCCTAGTAAAGCCTCTTTGTAATACTAGCTTGTTGGTTAATAGATGACCGTGGTTTCCCGATCATGAACATTGAGATGTTGTTAACAACAAGATCATATCATTAGGATAATGGTATGATGGACATACTCCTATAGATAAGAGTAACATAAAGATCAAGTCATTTCAATAGTTCATTTGCTATAAGCTTTCTGATACATAGTAACCTAATTCCTTCGACCATGAGATCATGCTAATCACCATCACCGGAAGGATGCTTTGATGACATCAAACACCACACGGTAACTGGGTGGCTATAAAGGTGGCATTGAGTGTTCGGAAAGTATGTGTTGAGGCACATGGATTAAGAGTGGGATTTTGTCCAACCATATGACAGATAGATATACTCTGGGCCCTCTCGGTGGAATGTCATCCAATTGGCTTGCAAGCATGTGACTGGCTCAAAAGGGATCACATATCACGGGAACGATAAAAGAGTACTTATCGGTAACGAGGTTGAACTAGGTATGCAGAGATACCGACGATCAAAACTTCGGATAAGTAAACTATCGTGAGACAAAGGGAAATTGGTATCGTATGTAAGTGGTGCATTCAATCGCAAAGTAATCGTACAAATATGTGGGAGCCATATGAATTTCCAGATTCCTCTATTGGTTATTGATCGGAGAAGTGTCTCGGTCATGTCCGCATAATTCATGAACCGTAGGGAGACACACTTAAGGATTCGATGTTGTTTAGTAGATACGGAATGTTAGTAGGGATAGCTAATGTTGTTCGGAGTCTCGGATGGGATCTGGGATATCACGAGGAGATCCGGAATGGTCCGGAGAATAAGATTCATATAAGGAAAGTCCGATTCCGGAGTTCAGGAAAGATTCCGATGTTTTCATCGGAGAGGTTCTAGAAGGGTCTAGAAGATTCACCGGACCGGAAGAGGAATGGTCCATGAATGTGTCATGGATAAGTGTAATGATTGGATCATATCCTAGGTCACTTGGTGTGGGCATTTGCAAGAGAGAATTAAAGCTCTAAATTGAAAGTCAAACGGGAAGTTTGAAAAGTCAAACTGGAACAATGGTTTCCTAGTGGAAGAAGAAACAAGTCCTTCTCTCAATCCAACTTGAGTTTGGGTTTGGATTCAAACCCACCCCTCCCAAGGCTGCCCCCCTCTCATAAATAGAGGGGGAGGGCTGTCCCAAAACACCAAGCCCTAGCCCCTCCCCACATGCGCCGCCGCCAGCCACCGCCTTGTGTCATCGCACCGCCGCCGCCTTTCGCCGCCACCGGCATGTCGCTGTCGCCTAGTAGGCATAGCTAATGTCGCTGTCGCCTAGATCACCGGTCTTCTAAACCCTAGATCACCGGGAAACCCTAGATCCACCATAACTCGCACCGGCTTAGGCGAAGCCCTGCGGGATCTTCCCTCTACTTCCGACACCATGCTGTCGTGTTGTCGGAATCGCGAGGGGAGAACTACAACCTCCGCTTCCTGCTAGAACAAGGGATAGGAAGGTCTTCATCGAGTACCGAACATGTGACCGACTGCGGAAGCGCTGCCGGAACGCAGCGCCGGAAGGATCGTCTACGCGATCTTGAGATCGGCAAGTGTACGACTACATCACCCACGAGAATCTGCTCTCGTTAACCGCTTTGGAATCTTCGAGGGTGAGTGCCTCTATCGACTCGTTGCTACAATCTAGTAGATAGATCTTGGCATGTTTGTGTGCATGCGGTAGAAATTTTTTGTTTTCCATGCTACGAACCCCTACTGAGGCCACCCTCGATCTGCTGCCCCATCTGCCGTCGCCGCCCTGATCTGGCACTAGGATACGCCCACCCGCCGTCACCGCCGAGTCCGCACGCGTCCGGACCTGAAAAGCGACGAGAAAAACGTGAGATCAGGGTGCATCGAAGCCAGAGATGCTGGATGCGTGCTCGTCATCTCTGGATGCGTGCCCGTGATGCTCACCTGGATCCTGGGTGTGGAGCTACGGGCGGCCGTAACCGTCAGCATCGACGGCCGGGATTCCCAGATCCGTAGGCATCGATGTAGGGAGCTCGGACGTCCGCACATAGAGCTTGGTGGCTCTCCTAGCGCCAAGAACCGTCGTCGTGGCGCTGGACACCCCACTGCCAACCATGGAGCACCGCTGCCATCTACTAGGTCACTATGATGAGGCCCAAGCGTCCAGATCCGCAGGCATCGAGGAGGATACGGCAGTCGCCATAGGGATCGGTGTTGGTGGATCGGGGTGGGGAAGGCAAAGTTGTGGTTCACAATATCGGATCGCGTTAGGGTTGGGAACTTAGGATTACGGCGGCGGGGTCGGGAAGGGGGTGGGAAGCTCTGGATCCTAAGATAGACGCCTAGGGTTAGAAATAGACTTTGACGAAACTACCCTAGATACTTCGGTCAAGAAGGTGTGGGATCTGTAGGGGCGTCTTGGTCATTTTTTTTTGTCAAAAGTGAGCGGGTGGGTCAAGTTGGATCTGGATCGTCGGATTTGGATAGTGGGCAGATATTTGCATTTGCAGGATGATCCGTGGGTAGGCTGATGCTTGGTTATGATTGGTTGGATTTATACCGTGGGGTTGTTCTCAGAAACGAGGTAATACCAAGTTTGAAACGGGAATAATAAATTCAAAAACGGACCAAATGAGGTAAATCCTTCGCGTGGTGTCTTATTATGTGACATATTTGCAAGGAAAAATACCAAACTTGGTATATTGCAAGTGTCTCGAAAAAACCTTCATAGAAATGACCTATCATGTTCGAGGTTTCATGGCTTTCGGCCCAAATGACCAATGTTATGGCCAGAATCGTGGCATAGTTTGTGATAATGTGCCCATATTGTTTATGCATGTGCATCTTGGGATGGCAAACAATGTTGCAGGAGGAAGTTTTCCTTTTCGTCACATAGAAAATGCATTTTCTATTTTTCGAATGCCGAAAACGGGGCGTTTTGTGAAGCAACCACCAAATGAAAGTTTCAAAATGGTTCCACCACATTTAAAAAATATATTATACCATGTTACATGGACAATGTCCCAAGCAGGGTATCTCAAACCTTTCGGTCCACCCCTCGTGAAAAAGACAAATGTCTGCCGAATCGGTAGGAAGCGGGTCCGATTTGAACTACATGTACATGATCTAATGCTCATGATTTTTTGAAAAAATCATTTTTAGGTTAACGATATGATGTTTTATCAGAGATCCACTGAAATTTCAGCGAGGCTCATCCCCTAGCTAGGAACCTTCATACCCTCCGTTTTGACCATAGTTTAAAACAAGCATAATAAATTAAAAAACGGTCCAAACGAGGCAAATCCTTCGCGTGTTTTCTTATTACGTGACATATTTGCAAGGTAAAATACAAAACATGGTATATTGCAAGTCTCTCAAAAAAACTTCTCAGAAATGACCTATCATGTTCGAGGTTTCATAACATTTAGGCCAAACGACCAATATTATGGCCAGAATGACGGCATAGTTTGTGATAATGTGCCCATATTGTGCATACATATGAATATTGGGATGGCGAACAATGTTGCACGAGGAAGTTTTCCTTTTCATCGCACAGAAAATGCGTTTTCTACTTTTTGAATGCCGAAAAGCGGGGCATTTTATGAAGCAACCACCAAATGAGAGTTTCAAAATGGTTCCACCATATTTTTGAAAAATACTAGAGCATGTTACATGGAAAATATCCCAAGCGGGGTATCTAAAACCTTTCGGTCCACCCCTCGTGAAAAAAACAAATATCTGCCGAATCGGTAGGAAGCGGGTCCGATTTGAACTACATGTACATGATCTAATGCTCATGATTTTTTGCAAAAATCATTTTTAGGTTCACAATAAGATGTTTTATCAGAGATCCACTGAAATTTCAGCGAGGCTCGTCCCCTAACTAGGAACCTTCATTCCCTCCGTTTTGACCATAGTTTGAAACGGGCATAATAAATTCAAAAACGGTCCAAACGAGGCAAATCCTCCGCATGGTGTCTTATTACATGACATATTTGCAAGTAAAATAACCAAACTTGGTATATTACAAGTTTCTCAAAAAAACCTTCTCAGAAATGACCTATCATGTTCGAGGTTTCATGGCTTTCGGGTCAAACGACCAATGTTATGGCCAGAATGACAACATAGTTTGTGATAATGTGCCCATATTGTGCACGCATGTGCATCTTGGGATGGAGAACAATGTTGCAGGAGGAAGTTTTCCTTTTCATCGCACAGAAAATGCGTTTTCTATTTTTCGAATACCGAAAAACGGGGCGTTTTGTGAAGCAACCACAAAATGAGAGTTTCAAAATGGTTCCAACACATTTTTGAAAAATACTAGACCACGTTACATGGACAATATCCCAAGAGGGGTATGTCAAACCTTTCGGTCCATCCCTCGTAAAAAAGACAAATGTCTGCCGAATCGGCAGGAAGTGGGTCCGATTTAAACTACATGTACATGATCTAATGCTCATGATTTTTTTGCAAAAATTATTTTTAGGTTCAAAATTTGATGTTTTATCAGATATCCACTGAAATTTCAGCGAGGCTCGTCCCCTAGCTAGGAACCTTCATGCCCTCCATTTTGACCATAGTTTGAAATGGGCATAATAAATTCAAAAATGGTCCAAACAAGGTAAATCCTTCGCGTAGTGTCTTATTATGTGACATATTTGCAAGAAAAAATATCAAACTTGGTATATTGCAAACATCTCAAAAAAACCTTCATAAAAATAACCTATCATGTTCGAGGTTTCATGGCTTTCATGTCAAACGACCAATGTTATAGCTAGAATCGTGGCATAGTTTGTGATAACATGCCCATATTGTGCACACATGTGCATCTCGGGATGTTGAACAATGTTACAGGAAGAAGTTTTCCTTTTCGCCGCACAAAAAATGCACTTCCTATTTTCTGAACGCCGAAAATCGAGGCGTTTTGTGAAGCAACCACCAAACGAAAGTTTCAAAATGCTACCATCCTATTTTTCAAAAATACTAGACCATGTTACATGGATAATTTCCAAACAGGGGATCTCAAACCTTTCCTCCCACCTCTCGCGAAAAAGACAAATGTCTGCCGAATTAGTAGGAAGTCGGTCCGATTTGAACTATAGGTACATGATATAATACTCTTAGTTTTTTGCAAAAATTATTTTTAGACTCACAATATGATGTTTCTTCAGAGATCCAATGAAATTTTAGCGAGGCTCGTCCCGGACAAATAATTACAATTTCAACCCGCTATTGTCAAAACCATGATTCAAAATCTCTTTGTACACCTATTAAGTTTTTATATGAAAATATCTTGTGTTTTACAAGAAAGTAAAAGTGTTCCACAATATACTAAAAAATTCTCTAAAATTTGATAATTTCTCTGAATTTTATATGACTCAATTTGGATTTATGATTAAAAATACATAAAAGAATTCATAAAAAAAGAGAAAAAACTGGATCAGGCCGGCCCGGCGAACCCTACAGGCAAATGGGCCAGCAGAGCAAGACTTGCGGCCTGGCTTGCTTCCGTCAGCCCAAGACAAGCCCACGGAGCAGCCCAAGAAGCCACAACGTGGAGGCCTGCGTGGGTTTAGAAGGCCCATTTCTAGTTAAGAGAGCGCGGTAGTCTTTTATATACAAAAGCATCGATATGGCCTGTTGGTAGACCTTGTATGGAGGAAACGCGGCCGCGAGGTCGCGAGGTCGATCCTCCCCGACGCCCTTTTTTGTCTACTAATATTCCGTCTGACGCTCTTCAGCTCAGGGAGAGATTTGTGGTTAAAAGAGGGTGGTAGTCATTTAAGTACATGAACGACGATGTGGCATGTTGGTAGACCGTGTGTGGAGGAACCATGGCCGTAAAGTCGTGAGTTCAAGCCCTCGCGTCGCCCTTTTTTGTATTCAATCTGACACCACGTCGTATGTCTAGTCTACTGATCAACATGTCAAAGCCAACATGGCAAGCAGTTGGTAGACCGCGTGTGGAGGAACCACGGCCGTAAAGTCGTGAGTTCAAGCCCTCTCGTCGCCCTTTTTTGTATTCAATCTGACACCACGTCGTATGTCTAGCCCTCGCGTCGTCCTTTTTTGTATTCAATCTGACACCACGTCGTATGTCTAGTCTACTGATCAACATGTCAAAGCCAACATGGCAAGCAGTTGGTAGACCGCGTGTGGAGGAACCACGGCCGTAAAGTCGTGAGTTCAAGCCCTCTCGTCGCCCTTTTTTGTATTCAATCTGACACCACGTCGTATGTCTAGTCTACTGATCAACATGTCAAAGCCAACATGGCAAGCAGTTGGTAGACCACGTGTGGAGGAACCACGGCCGTAAAGTCGTGAGTTCAAGCCCTCTCGTCGCCCTTTTTTGTATTCAATCTGACACCACGTCGTATGTCTACTGGTCAACATGTCAAAGTCAACATGGCAAGCAGGCCCCACATGTCATTGGGTTGTAGTATAATTGGTAGTCAGCACCACATGGACATGAAATGTCAGCGTAAAATGATCCATATGCAGACACGTCAGCGAAACTTGACACATGGACGTGACACCTAGATCAACCTGCTGAGTTGGCCATCGATCTTTTCTGAAGTTATCATGAATAGCATCCATGACCATTTAAATTGGTCGTAGTCGCTCAAAATTAAGATCATGGACCAGCGATGCCTATGTTATGACCAACTTGTATAAGCAAACCATGACCTTCTTGACAAAAAAGGTCATAGTTTTCTAGGGTTTGTACCCTTCCAAATGGCCTACGACCAGTTGGTTCAAAATGGTCATAGATCTATGACCAAAAATCTTAGGGTCGTTAAGAAAAGGTCACTAGTCAACACATTTCTTGTAATGAAAAATCCTTCACTTACTAATTCCATTCGGAAATCTTCCATCTCTTTGTGCAAACTTGGTTGCTCCTTCAGAATCATGGAGTTCAAGCGGCACGGAAATCTGCTAAGGGAATCTGCTACCACATTGGCTTTACCGGGGTGATAGTGAATGTCCAGATCATAGTCCTTGATTAGCTCAATCCATCTCCTCTGCCTCATATTCAACTCCTTCTGAGTGAATATATACTTAAGGCTCTTGTGATCTGAATAGATCTCACAACGGTTTCCCATCAGATAATGCCTCCATGTTTTCAGGGCTAGATCTACGGCTGCTAGTTCAAGGTCAAGGTTTGGATAATTCTTTTCATGCTGCTTCAGTTGTCGGGATAGATAAGATATAACTTTGCCTTCTTGCATTAGCACACATCCGAGACCGATCTTGGATGCGTCACAGTACACATCAAAGGGCTTCGTGATATCCGACATGATCAAGATGGGGGCTGAAATCAATCTCCTCTTGCGTTCTTGAAAACTCGCTTCACATTTGTCTGTCCATTCAAACTTCTTGTCCTTCTTCAGCAATTGGGTCATGGGTCTTGCGATACTCGAGAATCCTTCTACAAACTTGTGGTAGTATCCCGCTAATCCGAGAAATGCACGAACTTGGGTTTGAGTGGTTGGGGCTTGCCAATCTTCAGCATCCTTCACCTTCGCAGGGTCAACGGCAATTCCTCCGGCTGATACAATGTGTCCGAAGAATCCTACCTCCTGTAACCAGAATTCACATTTGCTAAACTTGGCATACAACTGATGCTCCCTAAGAGTTCCAAGGATGGTTCTTAAGTGTAGCTCATGTTCTTCTTTTGATTTGGAATAAATCAGAATGTCATCGATGAAAACAACGACAAACTTATCCAGGAAGTCCATAAAAATCTTATTCATGAGGTTCATTAAATAAGCGGGGGCATTGGTTAATCCAAAAGACATGACAGTGTACTCGTATAATCCATATCTGGTGGTAAAGACAGTCTTTGAAATATCATCTGCGTGAATCTTGAGATGATGATAGCCAGTTTTAAGATCAATCTTAGAAAACACTTTGGCACCAGTCAACTGGTCAAACAGGTCTTCTATCTTTGGCAATGGGTACTTGTTCTTGATGGTGACATCATTCAACTTCCGATAATCCGTACACAAACGGTTACCTCCATCTTTCTTATCCACAAATAAAACAGGTGATCTCCATGGTGACGCACTTGGTTGAATCAATCCAATTTCCAGCATAGCATCCAGTTGCTTCTTCAGTTCCACTAGTTCTGACGGGTTGATACTATATGGTCTCTGGGCTATGGGTCCGGTTCCAGGGATTAGTTCAATGATAAACTCGATATCCCGATCTAGGGGCAAACCGGGCAAAACATCTAGAAATACATCGGGGTATTGATGCAGCACTGAGTTGATGTAGGAGTGATTCGTTGGGAACCCCAAGAGCAAGGTGTGAAGCAACACAACATCAAGTTTTCCCTCAGTAAGAAACCAAGGTTATCGAACCATTAGGAGGAAGGAAACGTCACACAGGTGTTCCAAGCAACACGGAGACCTGCACAACACAAACTCAAGACTTTTCCCCAACGAAACAGGGAGGTTGTCAAGCTCACCGGTTTGCTGTAACAAAGGATTAAACGTATGGTGTGGAAGGTAATGGTTTGCAGCAAGTAAAAAGTAACAGTGGAAGATGTATCAATGGTAAAGATTGGACCGGGGTCCATAGTTCACTAGAGGTGCTCTCCTTAGATAAACAACATGGCATGAAGGTTAACAAATTACAGCGGGGCAATTGACAGGAACTGAGCAAGGCATAACAATGCAATTATTAGTTAGAAAGATCCTATGAGGTTGATTGGGCAATACAACAATATACATAGACCGCCATCCAACTTCATCTATGACTAGTAGTCCACCTTCAGGTTATCATCCAAACCCCCTCCAGTATTATGTTGGAAGCAATAGACAACTGCTTTAAGAAAAGTGTGTAAGGTAAACAGTCCACATGTTCCATGAACAAGAGACCGTTGTTTTCTCCCTAGTAGAAACAACACATCTACAACCGAAGAGATTATTATCACTTCCCTTGGAAACTAGAGGCATGAACCCACTATCGAGCATAAATACCCCCTCTTGGAGTCACTAGCAACTACTTGGCCAAGATAGCTACTAACAACGGAGAGAATGCAAGATCACAAACAACACAGACATGATAGAATCATAAAGATAAAACCATTGATCAAACCAACATAATAATCTCAATATCCATCGGATCCCCGCAAACACAACATGCATGATTACAAATAGATTAGATATTGATCATGAACGGAGCTCACAAGATCTATACATGAAAGCACAAAGGAGGAGATACAACCATCTAGCTACTAAATGGACCCATATTCCAAGGTGGATCTACTCACGCATCATATCAGAGAGAAGGCATCCGGGATGATCTCCCCTCCGGCAGGGTGCCGTGAAGAACTTTAGATCCCCCCGATCTAGGGACGATGGTGGCGGCGGCTATAGATGGTTTCGTGGATTTCTGATCGGGTACTCAGGGTTTCTGCATCGGGGGCTTCTTATAGGTGAAGGGGCGAGACCGGGAGGAGGCCAGGGCCACCAAACCCTAGATAGGCGCGGGCCCACCTTCCCCCATGCCTGGGGTGGGTCTGGCCCCATTGGCTGGCCCCTCCGGCTCTCCTCTGGACTTCTTGTTCCCCACAGGAAGTAATTGACTTTGTCCTTTGTCCCGTCCAATTCCGAGAATATTTCTTTACTAACTTTTTTGAAACCAAAAACAGCAGAAAACAGGCATCTGGCACTGTTGCAACTTGTTAATAGGTTAGTACCAGAAAACATGTAAAAAGCACCTCAAAGTGTGGACAAGTAAAGCAAAGTAGATGCAAAACAAGCATGGTGCATCAAAAATTATAGATACGTTTCCAACGTATCAACATCCCCAAGATTAACTCCTGCTCGTCCTCGAGTAGGTAAGTGATAAACAGAATAATTTTTTAGGTGACATGCACCCTCACAATAAAGATCCAACCATTTCCAAGCATTGAAAGCTGGGATAAAAGAACTCTAAACATGTGCATGAAAGATGGAGTTCTAACAATAGGAAATAGTAACTATGCATGCAACATGGCAAGATACAAACAAACATCATGAATAACATGCATTGAAAAACATTTGTTTGTTTCACATACAGAAAACATAGCATAGTGGCAATCAGCTTGTCCCTCATAGAGTAGCAATATAGATGCATGGGACACCTGCAAAGTTAACAAGGGTTACTAGAAACAAGTAGCACAAGAACAAGTAATAACACAATATGCATCAATTAATAATCTTTGAAACACTGCACACATAATGACAACTATGCTCTCTTAAAGGTGCCTAAAGGTAGAAGGTGGATACTCAATAGTGGTGGAAGAAAGGCCTTTTTGTAAAGGAAGCAGAGATTATAAGTTTCAAAAAGAGCTTCCAAAAATTATGGTACTTGTTAGCTTTTAGCCCTCATTGCCCCTATTATAAGCATCTTGAAGTGGTTAAGGTTAAAGTGGCAAAGCTGGAGTATATGCTTGACGAAGTATAAGTTGGCAATCTCATGCCCCTTTAATACGAGGGCCACACCTCATGCATACTCAACTTTGGGTCAAGGTAAGTTCTTGTCACTATAAGTATTTGCATATCATTGAGAACCGCCAGCGGGGTACCCCTTGCACATGGTACAGGAGCTTTCCCATAACCAAAATGACAAGGCAAGCAGACAATGATCATATCAAACATCTTTTTATTTACCATATGCATAGGTTTTTATTGAGGATGCTTCATATATAGCTCATTATGGTGATGCTGCAAGTTTTCACCATGATTAGGCATGGGTTAGGCTAGCGGCCCAGGCGTTTCTCTAACACAGAATACAAACTCCATGGACTTACAAGTCCCTCTTTATTTCACAACGGTGACATCCATAGACAAAAGAACATGATATCAACTGAGTACAACAATGTACAAGTGCAATGTTGAAAACGTTCCCCGTGACAGCATGGTTCTGCTAATTCCAACTTATAAGTGCAATAATATACAACAAAGTTGTCACAATGGTTCAATTTTATTAGGGGCAAAGAATAAAATGTGCCATCAAGTTCATGAGGGCTTTAATCACTAAGTTTTCACATAACAAAATAGTTTTTAATTGGAAGATAGATGAAAATAAGAATATACTTTGGAATGGTTTAACACACCATGCATAGGACTTTATAGTGGAAACTTTGGAATAACTTGGTTTCTTGGGAGTTGGAAGCATGAGTAGAACTTACTCATACAAGTGGAGGCTAGCAAAAGACTGGGAGCAACCAACTAAGAGAGCAATACTGGCCATAATCATGCAATGCAACAAAGCAAACTAATCAAAGCAAAGAGTGGTACTACAAGTCAAGGACTAAATGATCATAGAGGCTATGATGACTTGTCATAGTCATGACATGGTGTGATCATGTGCCAAGTCAACCCAAGCAAAACATCAAAGGAGAATACCACAATACTATGTTTTTGCATGCTAAAACAACGCATAATTTCTTCAAGGCACACTAAGAAATCCCAATTGTTTGGAACAAGACATGCTACAACAATAATTACTAAGCATAATGCCAAAACAACACCTAGCATGTCATGCTAAAGTCTAAGTAACAGTCAATGCAAGCTCCTCTTGCACTTTAAGCAAGAACTTACTACTCCTTTCCAAACACCAAGCAAACTTATTTGCAAAACAACACAGCAAGAACGGGGGTCCAAAGTACTTTATTCAATTAAACTAAACAACCTAATAAAAGCAAACAAAAACTAAGACGCTCCAAGAACAACACAACTGTGCATGAAACAATAAAAACAAAGTGTCTAGACAGACCTGAGATTTTTATTGATGAAGAAGGGGATGCCTTGGGCATCCCCAAGCTTTGACGCTTGTACCTCTTGGATATTTCTTGGGGTGACACCATGGTGGCATCCCCAAGCTTGAGCTTTTGTCCATTCTTCATCTTATTGCATCATCCTCTCTCTACACCTGAAATTTTCCTTCACACAATCTTCATCATCAACATTAGTGTATTCAAAAGATATTAGACCACTAGCAAAGCTTTGGAACAGCAAGGCTTTTCACTAAAAACACAAGCTACTGTAGTGACTCCTTCAAAAAGCTCAATTTACCTGAAGAGAACTCAAAAAGGAATCAATAAGAAGCAAATGCAAATAATGGCAGAAATCTGTCAAAACAGACCAGCAGGTAGAAATGATTTTTTTCGAATATCTTCTATTGCTGAAAACAAAAAGTGTTGAACTAATGGAAGTTAGCTAACATAGTTGGGGATTTATTCGTAAATTTTGAGCTTAATCCGAGTTACAGAGCCTCCTCACGTAATTTTTTGGTGGAGGACAGAAATCTGTTTCGGGACAGCAACTCCGCAAATCTTACTTCCCTCTCATTAGAGGCCATTCTTGGCACAAAAAGCAAACAAAAAGGATAAGGAGAGGTCATTACAGAAGTAATAACTTCCAAGACTCAAGGAAACTCTTAGGTTATCTCCCAATAAGTACTTTTCTTTAACGCCTTTAAGTTAGGCACAAGTAGCAAGAAGAATCAAGTATTTTCAAATGAGGACGCATTAACATTCATACTTGCAAAATCTTCAATTATGAAAGGTATCTCATCCAAATGGGTTTTGGAGGATCCTTTTTCATCTCTCTTCGGTCTACTACCTTCATCAAAAAGATTTTCAAGGACAATCCAATCAAAATTCTTTTCGAAGGCTTCATGCATTCCAACAAGCTTAAAGGGTATGGGTATATTGAATTCCTCTGTAGGCTTAGTTTTATCAGAAATACCCACAAGAACTACACTTGAACCTAGCATATTGAAACATTCAAAAACCTTTTTGGCCTTCCTAGCAACATCATGGAATTTTGTTGATCAAGTTTCAAGGATGAATTCCCTTTTTTCAACATTCTTCTCTTCTTTTAGTTTTAGGAACAAAAATTGTATGAAGGGGTTAAGGCTAACAAACCTAGCCTCCAACATATGAACTAAAGAAGATACAACAATCTCATAATTAGGAGCAAGATCTGCTATAGATTTATCCTGAATATCCTCATGCTTGCTAACATAATTTAAGAATTCTTCAATATTATCTTTTCCAATTATAGAGCCACTACCTATTGCAAGATCTTTCAGAGTGAACTTGGGTAGAAACATGGTGAGCAAGAGAAAGGTGGCACCTAGAGCAGGAACTAATTTTTTTGTGTTTTGAATAAAGCAAGCAAACCAAACTAGACTATTTTTTTTGGGTTTCTTGGAAAGAGGCAAACAAAACCAAGCAAAAGAAACAAAGCAACCTAAAAACAAAGTAAAGAGAAAGGAAGTGAAGGACTCCCCTAGTGAAGACGTCCTTAGTCTCCCCAGCAACAGCGCCAGAAAAGATTGATGCAGCACTGAGTTGTTGTAGGAGTGCTTTGTTGGGAACCCCAAGAGCAAGGTGTGAAGCAGCAAAGCAGCAAGTTTTCCCTCAGTAAGAAACCGAGGTTATCGAACCAGTAGGAGGAAGGAAACATTACACAGGTTTTGCAAGCAACGCAGAGACCTGCACGACACAAACTCAAGACTTTGCCCCAACAAAACAGTGAGGTTGTCAAGCTCACCGGTTTGCTGTAACAAAGAATTAAACGTATGGTGTGGAAGGTAATGGTTTGCAGCAAGTAAACAGTAACAATGGAAGATGTATCAATGGTAAATATTGGACCGGGGTCCATAGTTCACTAGAGGTGCTCTCCTTACATAAACAACATGGCATGAAGGGTAAGTAAATTACAGCGGGGCAATTGACAGGAACTGAGCAAGGCATAACAATGCAATTACTAGTTAGAAAGATCCTATAAGGCTGATTGGGCAATACAACAATATACATATACCGCCATCCAACTTCATCTATGACTAGTAGTCCACCTTCAGGTTATCATCCGAACCCCCTCCAGTATTAAGTTGCAAGCAACAGACAACTGCTTTAAGCAAAGTGTGTAAGGTAAATAGTCCTCATGTTCCATGTACAAGAGACCGTTGTTTTCTCCCTAGTAGCAACATCACATCTACAACCGTCGATATTATTGTCAGTTCCCTTGGAAACTAGAGACATGAACCCACTATCGAGCATAAATACCCCCTCTTGGAGTCACTAGCAACTACTTGGCCAAGATAGCTACTAACAACAGAGAGCATGCAAGATCACAAACAACACATACATGATAGAATCATAAAGATAAAACCATTAATCAAACCAACATAATAATCTCAATATCCATCGAATCCCCGCAAACACAACATGCATGATTACAGATAGATTAGATCTTGATCATGAACGGAGCTCATGAGATCTATACATGAAAGCACAAAGGAGGAGATACAACCATCTAGCTACTACATGGACCCATAGTCCAAGGTGGAACTACTCACGCCTCATACCGGAGAGAAGGGTTCCGGGAAGAACTTCAGATCCCCCCGACCTAGGGACGATGGTGGCGGCGGCTACAGACGGTTTCGTGGATTTCTTATCGGGTACTCAGGGTTTCTGCATCGGCGGCTTCTTATAGGCGAAGGGGAGAGACCGCGAGTTGGCCAGGTCCACCAAACCCTAGCCAGGCGCGGGCCCACCTGCCCCCGTGTCTGGGGTGGGTCTGGCCCCCCCTGGCTGGCCCCTCCGGCTCTCCTCTGGACTTCTTGTTCCCCACATAAAGTAATTGAATTTGTCCTTTGTCCCGTCCAATTCCGAGAATATTTCTTTACTAACTTTTCTGAAACCAAAAAAAGCAGAAAACAGGCATCTGGCACTGTTGCAACTTGTCAATAGGTTAGTACCAGAAAACATGTAAAAGTACCTCAAAGTGTGGACAAGTAAAGAAAAGTAGATACAAAACAAGCATGGAGCATAAAAAATTATAGATACATTTCCAAGGTATCAGGTATTCACAAACTATCCGAACTTGGTCAATGGTTGGTTGGGCTATACTCTTGTTGCACTTAAATTGACGAGGCAAGGTTTCAAATACATGCTCGACTGATATTCCGGCTGTATTGGTCATTGTTATGGCTTTATTTGCACAGTCGATTAATCATTTATGTTTGGACATCCAATCCATTCCTACTACTACTTCCAAACCTTTAGTTCTGAGTACTATTAAATTAGCATAAAAATCTATGCCATGGATTCAGATAGGGACAACTTTGCAAATTTGTCTAGCTTTGGTGGTTGAACCAGGTATTTGAACTATCATAACATGCTTCAATTTGGTTGGTTGAATCTTACTAGTGCATGCAAATCCTTCAGTAACAAATGATTGGGATGCTCCAGAATCAAACAACACTCTTGCAAGTATTGAGTTAACATAAAACATACCCAGCACGACATCTGGCGCTTCTTGGGCTTCTTCAGCATGCATGAGAAAGAGACAACCATTACGATTAGCGAGTTACCTGGGGTAAACCTTTTTCCGGGCTAAACACGATGCTGCTGCTGAGATGGGGAATTTGCATTGGGGGCTGCGACAATCTTCTTAGGGCACTCATTGGAATAGTGACCCTTGGTTCCACATTCATAACAAGTCACCTGAGACTTGTCCTTTGCTGCAACAGGAACAACATTGCTTCCAGTCCTTGGGGCAATGTTGGTTTTGGTGGCGGCATTGTTGTTGTTGAACTTGGGCAGGGCACGGTTGAAATTACTGGGGTTGCCGAGGTTGTTGTGGTTTCCTCCGGGCCTTGGGTTTCCACGGTTGGGATAGGTCGGAAAGCTCATCGGGGGTCTATTGGTTCTTGGGGAAAATCCTGGAGATGGGTTGGAGTGATACTTTGGGGTATGGTGGGTTCCTGGTTGATTCATCATGCGACGCTTGCGGTTCTCATTGGCTTGGTTGATCTTTCCTTCCATCTGAATGGCAGAGTCAACTAAGGCTTCAATATCAACAAAGAGGATATTGACTAACACTGTCTGAATCTCATCATGCAAACCATTCAGGAATCTCTCCTTCTTCTTGGCTTCAGTGTCTATCTCATCTGGTGCATACCTAGCCAATGACAAGAATTTGTCACGGTATTCCACTACGGTCATCCTCCCTTGCTTCAGTTCCCTGAATTCATCTCTCATCCTCTTGATCAAACGCAGTGGCGCATGGGTTCTGCTGAACTTGACTTTGAACTCTTCCCAAGTCATCATCTGACCTCCTGTCATTGCGTGAACGCTGTTCCACCATGCTCTTGCATCTCCGGCCAGGTAGTGGGTGGCAAACAAAACCTTCTTGTTAGCTTCCACTCCTGCAACTTCCAGATTGTTCTCCATGGTTTGTAGCCAATCATCGGCATCGAGGAGCTCTTCTGACTTAGTGAAGACGGGTGGATTGGTGTTCTGAAAATTCTTGAGCTTAGATACATGGTTGTCCTGATTTCCATGGCCTTGATTGCTGTTGGCCATCTAAGCTATCTGTTGAAGGGTAGCTAAATTTGCTTGACGTTCGGCTCTTTTGGCTTCGTGGACAGAAAACAACATTTGCCAGATTTTCAACATCGGGTCCGGGGATGAGTTGCTTCCTCCGCGAGGCATCTGAAGATTGAGATATATTATGAGAAAATAGGGAAATTTCTAAGGTTCAGGGTTTTTGGGTTTGAAAAGTTTTCAAAGTTTGACGCAGGTTTTTCTAGCAACTTGCTTTTCATTCATTCATAGCAAACGATACAAACACACACCACAACAAACGAAAAAATGTGATTTTAAGAACCATTCTGTGAAACTACGATACAGTGGGACCGAATACAACTCACTAACGCTAGTTCTCAAGTGCTACTACTCCTTGGAGTCGGTGTCCTCATCATCATCATCATCATCATCAATGAAGGAGAAGTCATCCTCATTGGTGAAGAAGTCCATGGCCTGATCCTCCAGAAAGTCATCATCATCGCTGAGATAGGATTAGGGGTCTCCACGAAGGTCTTCCCCTGCATTCTCCCTCTCCTCCAACTGCATATCCCTCTCGTGGACAATCTCCTCCAACTCTGTGATCCGGTGGCGAAGACGGGCAATGATGCGCTCATTCTTGTCGAGCTGACGGCGACGAGACTAGCGATCCTTCACTAGCATGGCGATGGTCTGATCCTTCTTGGAGGCGATGGCGTACTTGTGGTTGGCGTAGGAGCGGGCATTGTCCAACTCCTTCTAACGGTCATACATCATGAAGCTGAGGTGGTCCAATTGAGTCTTCAGCTCATGGTGATATGGGGCCTCCAGTGGCTGTCCCATAACATCACTCCTCGGGTAGAACTCAAAACGGGTACCCTTGATCTGATTGATACTCTGCCCACACAGAAGGGCAAGAGCTTCCTGCATGGCTCTGGCAAGTCCATCGAGCCAGTTGTTCTCTCTCAAGGTGAACTGAATTCCCTCTGCGGTGGGGGCTTTAATCTTTCCCCGGAGACTTGCAACAACTAGCCACTGCAAATCCTCTCCTTCCTGATCATTGAGCCGAGCTTCGAAGAACTCAGGGTGCGGACGCTCTAGCATGTTTGCCAGCTGGTCCAAGTGATGCTCAAAGATGAGGTCTCCTCCATTCCCCAACTGATAAAACTTGATGTACTTTACGTCCATCTATAAGAATATAAGATGAGTAATTTAGTAGAGTGATCAAGTGTGTCAAATTTTATGTAAGTTTGCAAGAATTTTTGAGGAACATGAATTTTCATGAAAGAGTCTAAGTGATAAGAATGAGAATAAGTTTTCGTAAATACTCACTTCCTTGGTTTTGAAACTAAGTTTTCCATTCGAACGTCCATTCTAATCTAGGGTCTCCTATGGTCAGGATGGCTCTGATACCAACTTGTTAACACCCTGATTTTTAATCCCAGATGCCTATTATGCCATACATTGCAATCCCAGGATTACTATTTTTACGAGACATAACATATTGGATATCACAGTACATCATCCATTACACATACATAAGGTCTTACACAAATAAAGGATCTCATGATGCAGTCTTAATACAATTCAATCAGCAGAATAACGTAATAATAATGATAGCATAGGCGAGGCTCCATCTTCGTGGTCACAGGCAATGCTGACGATGGAAGATGATCCTAGTTGTCGTAACCCTCATGTTGTCCATCTTTCGGATACTCCTCTTCATAGTTTCGCCACAGGAATAGCCAGGGACAAAGCCATGAGTACTCTTTAAGTACTCGCAAACTAATACTAACAAGTGAATGGGGTTTTGAGTAAGATACTAAGCTCTAGGGTTGTTTTTCAAAAAGCCAGATTTACCTCTACTAAGTTCAGAAGCAAAGAAAACTAGTTGAAAGTTTTATAATACCTAAGTGGGAACTTGAATTTCATGTCACAACTCTGTTGTGTTCAAATCAAAGTCATAAATCATTTCATAAGTCCTTTTGAAAACATATGACGACGGAACAATATGGCCACTCCAACTGTCCATAACCGCGGACGTGGCTATTTGAATAGTTTGACACTCTACAGAGATTGTACACTTTCATCACAACATTCGATACATCCGTCAGGAACAATCCTAAATTCACCATACTCAGTATACGGATAATCAATCCTAACCTTTCCATTACACGCCCTAGTATAGGCACCTCTCTTGTGAGTTTGGCCTCCCAACCATGACCAACTTTCATCTTGGGAACTGCGCAGGTGGACAATCTTCACAAGGTAGCCTCAGCTCAAACCTTGGCCGTAAGGGAACCCATACTGATGTATATAAATTTACGGTCAAGCCCTACCCAAATTTCGGGTATTGTGGTTATACGGTAAAATTCGAATGGTATCGCATCCAGACAACCATCAGTTTTGTAAAGGGCTAAGGCTCATGCCTTAACATTTTCATCATCTAAATCATTTGGTGTTCGGAAACACATGTCAAAACATTTCAGTAGAATGACTCATCATTCTAAGGTTTTCATAACCAATTTCACCAAGTATTCCCATCTAAAGTTGATCAAGTTTTATGCTTAGCACTAGCATCTACAAGTAGGGGTAAATACTAATGAGGGGTGGTAAACAAGTGTATCTTATCTAAGTTCAATCTCATGCCTTAGGGTGGCATCAAGATTATCTAACTTCGGCCAAGTTTTATGCTCTTTATGCTACCTTCCAATATCCTTCTATTATCTACAAGTTACTAAGTAAACTCTAAGAGAAAGCTTTGATAAAGAAATAAAGTATTAAGCTTTGCAAGTAAAACTAGGATTGGGTATCATCAAATGTATCTAACCAAGCATGCTTAATGCATTGCATAGGTTATCTAACTTTCATAGTTGCAAGTATTAGCTTGCATAATTGCAAGTATAAGCTTGCAAGGTTTAGCTTGCTCAGTTAATAGCTTGCCTTATGCAAAGCAGTGGTTGAAGTTCTCCTCGGCTTCTTCCTCATAGTATCCTCCTTCCTCGTCGTATCCTTGGTAGGTACTAGCGTCTATAAATAAATACGAAGTACACAATTACCACACAATTCTTAACTACTCTATTTAACACACAAAGGTTCACACTAGATGATCTAGCATCATCACTATTATCACAAAGATTAAAGCACTTGTCTTATTTATTTCATTTTAGAAAAGTAATTTCTACTCATTGAAAAACTATTTAAGATTTAATATTCTCCAACTAAAACATGGGATCATGTTGATACATGTCATCACCACATGTTTCAGTACATGGGAAGTTGATTTAAAGTGGTGTCACAATTTAATAAGGTTTAACCTTTTATTTAATTAATTAAAGTGACTAGAAATGCCTATGAGGCATTCTTTTATTACTTGATCATTATTTCTGCAAGTAACCCTATATATTGTTATATATTCTGAAAGGTATGGTTAAATGTGATTTTTTAGAGTTGGAATCAACTCAAAAGCCTTCATGGTTGAATTTTGAAAAATGTTTGAATACAGAAAATCTTCTGCCTTGTTATTTTTACCATGTGTGATCTATAATTCTAAATAGTTTGAATCCAACGAGCTTGGATTAAGTACTCCAGTACCTTTCTAACAAAATTGGTTTCATGCATTTTGGTTCAGTGAATCGAGCTGGGTTGATTTTTGAATCTACGTACAGAACTGAGTTTGAAATTAAAAGAATAAACCTAAGTTTGAATTGTTGGGTCACGCGGGGGGTTTAACTGGGCCGGCCCACTACGCACAACGCGCGTGTGGGCTGCTTATGTGAGCGACCCCACTCGTTAGTGAGACATCGAGTGGTGAAGCGGTATGGGGCGATTAGGGTCGCACGATCTAACTCTAATCGAACGACTGAGGTTCATCGTCCACGTCGGGCAACACCGGCAAGACAGAACCCTAGAGCGGCCAGTGGGGGTCGTGGGAGGCTCACCGAGGCTCCGGCGATGGTCGGCGATGGGGGAACGACGAAGTCGACGACAGCGATCCTCCTGGTACCAGCGGCACCTCCTGGGGTGGCTCCAATCGAAGGCGCCTCTCCTCCTCTGCAGCGGCGAACTCCGGTGAAATTCCGGCCACCTGGTGTTCGCCTTTCTCTGGGAGTCAGTGGGGGGTATCAGTGAGAGGTGGGGAGTGAGATGGTGTGAAGGGTTTGAGCTGGGAGGGCCTCTATTTATAGTGCGACGAGGTGACCGAATGACGCGGGTGGAGCTTGTCGGTGTCGTCGGCACAGCGTGCTAATGGCATGGGCGACGATAGGGGGCGGTGCTGTGCTCCCTGGAGAAGCTCAACGGTATGGTCACACGGCACGGGGCGGTGCTGAACGGTCGGAACATCGCGGTGCTCTGGGAGGGTCCGACGACAAGTTTAATGGCGCACAGCGTGCGTGGTCCGCGCGGCGGCGAACGGGGCTGTCTGGCGGGTTACCGGGGTGCTGGCGATCACGTATGCAAGCGGCGAGGGCGGTGCGTGGTCTGTGGGCTCGTGCCACTGACAACGCACTGGCGCGCTCTCGGCACGCACGCAGAGAGACTGGGCATGAGCTTGACGTGTGGTCCAAGGTCTGGCAAGGCTCGTGGCTTGGACAGGGGGTGGTGGTGGATGGTGGAGAGTGTCCCAGACAAGGTTGGCGAGGCTAGTGCTTCCTCTATATTGGTGGCGACATGGGGATGACAATGGTGCTCTTGGCATGGTCACCATTGATGGCTATGCTTGCTCACAGTGGTGCTAAAGCTAGTTAGATTAGTTTGATCATCTACTGAGAGTGTAGGTGAGCTAGGAAGGGGACAAGGTTGGCCAAAATTACTGCTACTAATAGTGTTTGATGTTTTGTTGTTTGCTTATCACAAGGTGTTTGATGAAATGGCCGAAGAAATTCAAATTGGTGGGTTTCCTAGTTACATACTAGAGAGTATATGGTTAGTTGGATTGGTCAAGGGGCACTGGTTTGGTTGGATTTTGAAAATGTGGGATCTTCACATATGTTAAAGATTCAATTTTAAATTGTCATTTGAATGGGGTTGCCAAATGTTTCTCCAAGGTTGAAAGGTGGGCTTTGATTCACTTTTACTTGGTCTTGCAAGGGGTGAAAATAAATAGAAAAGTTTCTGTTTGAAATCTTGGACTAGAAACACTCAAAGTGACCTAGTGAGCAAGATTGGCAAAAATGACCATTTGCCTTATTTAATTTATTTTTTATTTTCTCTTGATTTGTTTCTTCTTGGAAATGTTTTAGACGATGTTATTTTCATCTTTAAACCATTCCTTGCTATTTAGGTTAATCACACAAGTCCAAACATGCATTCATACAATCCTCACATACACACATGCATTCATATGGTTTGTATTTAATAAAAGTTTTTGTTAACCCAAATTTTAGTGATTAGAATTTGATAAGCATGATCAATATTTTTGGGATGTTACACAGTCATGGTGGTTTTTTGTGTTGTGGGTAACGTGGGTATGGTCGAAGATATCTCGGCAACCTCCCCTTTTTATAGCTGTGCCTAGACGCGACGGGAAACGCCGAGAACTCGCGGAAAGCGGGGGAAAGAAAGGCGGGAGATGGCATGGCGGTGGGAAGACACTGGAAATACGTTGAAGTTGCCTCGCCCAACGCGGACAAATGGGTCACGGCGCGGCTGGCCAGAACCCCTACCCAAATCGACCGGGGCCTGACCCAAACGGAGAAAAACGGACCGTTTGGGATGACCGTATGGGTCGGCCCGGTGGAGATGCCCTAATAGGACATCTATTAGAGATGCTCTAAAAGGATGATTTTTTTTACAAATATGACCCTCTGCAATTCGCCATCGCCAAAAATACCCCCCTCGCGCCGCAAAAGCCAAAATTCCCTCGCGGGAGGCTGAAAAGGCGACACGTGTCACCTCCCGGAGGTGGCAGGATGTTCCTCCCGCCATAGGGGGTGGCGGGATGTTCCTTCCGCCTTTGGTGGTGGCGGAATGATGTCGTGGGGCCCACTAGCGCGAGCGCAAAGTCAAACCTCCCCGCTGGCCTAGTCGTGGGGCCCACCTCATCCCGCCATTCTCCCTGGCGGAAGGAACATCCCGTCACCCCCTGTGGCGGGAGGAACATCCTGCCACCCCCCGTGGCGGGAGGTGACACATGTCGCCTTTTCAGCCTCCTGCTAGGGCATTTTTGGTTTTGCGGCGCGAGGGAGGTATTTTTGGCTATGGCGAATTGCAGAGGGTCATATTTTTAAAAGAATCCTAAAAGGACGAGGAGGATTCGAAGCACTCGGACCATTTGTTTTAGCGTGAAGATACGTCCCAGCACGACTTTGCAGTGAATAGTTTTGGTAAAAACATAGAAATACTAGTCTCCTAGGGCATGTACCGTAAGATGATATCAGCCTACACTCGAAGTTAACATGTTGGATTTCCTCTTAGTTGGACGAGAGAATGAAAAAAAGAGAAGTTGTCTTCATTTAGCCAAAATATGAGCATTGTTTCTCCATTTCAACTAAATTTAATTAATTCTCATTAAATGCTAAGAAAGACAATACGCTGTACTATTTAGTTTTATTGTGTTCTCTAAGAGTACTCACATTGGAGAGTATCATATAATAGTATCATGTATACGATATTAGTATATGATACCAACTCCACAATGCATATTATCATGTACTGCCATACTCTTAGGTTTTATAGAATCTCAATATAAAACTGTGTACAAGATTTATTTGCGATTAATTTTTCTAGTTCTATGTGCTATTATACCGTATCTATCTATGATACTAACACGATCTCTTTCATCATTAATTACAGTAACACATATGGATGACTTCTTTTGAGATTTTGTTTATGGAGAAGCAAGCTTATGGATTTCGGTGGGAATAAGCAAAGGTGAGGATAAGCTCCAAGAATCTGTTTGTACACTTCTTTTGGGCTTATGTGATTTAGGCTTATGATAACTGTAATGTCTGTGCTACCCCTGAATCAGTTATGTGACCAAGTGAAAATAACATATTTTACAAGTAGAAAACCAATTAGATATGCCCACAAATTCCACCATATGAACCTCTACCACTCAAATCTATCATAAACAAGTGCTAGTTTACTGTTATTACTACTTTTAAACAAAAAAAGAACTGGAGTGGCCATGGAGATGGCAGCAGACCTCCATGCGCTGCCTGCAGCCAAACGGCGGGAGGCAAGCTCATGTCCAGTATCCTGTGGTGTCGCGGAACCATGAAGGTCCCGATGTGGTCGCAGCGGCCAGCAGCGGTGGTGGCGGGTGGATGTGGTCGCAGCGGGGCAAGAAAGATGCAGCGACGGCTGGGCAAGGTAGACGCGGCGTCGAGGATCAGGGACGCGCGGTCTGGCAACGGGAAGACTCAGCGGTGGTGGGCCGAGGTGCTCAGGACTCTGCTGGCGTCGGGAAGGTGTGGCGGCGGCGGGCCGGGGTGCTCGTGGTGGGCGGGCGGCGCTGTTGGCGTCGGGCAGGTGCTGCGGCGGACCAGGGTGCTCACGATGGGATGGCGGCTCTGCTGGTGTCGGGCTGGTGCGGCGGCGGTCGGCTGGGGTGCTCGCGGCTCTGCTGTTATCGGGCAGGTGTGGTTGCGGTGCATACCTGGTTCGGTCGATAGAGGAAAGGAGTACTCGCGTGAGGGCCAGATCTAGGAAAAAATTAGCAGAAAAGTTTAGGCCTGCGGTGGCATTTCTAGCGTAATATCCACAAAAGTTATGGGTACTTCATTTCACCTAGTTTGGTACCTTGCGGGAAGCTGCTAGAAGTAAGTCTCGGGCAGTTTATCTGGACAGCAATAATTGCACTATAAGCGAAAAGCATGGTAGGAAGAAACTGGTTAGAAGGAGACACTTCATTTAGACTTCTCCGATAGGAATGTATAAGCTAGTCTAGAAGGCCAAAAGAAGTCACCCATAAGCATTTTGCATGCATAGAGTGCATGATACTATTTATGACATCTTTATTGAGGATAATTTTAAGCTACTTATAGTGGAAGTAACATAGGTGGTAACATGCATGCCACCTAGAAAAAAAGAGTGATATGACAAATAATTAATAAGGAGAGAGACAAATGGAGTAACATACCATAACATCACACTTTTTAATGCAAAATGAGTTTAGAAATTAATTAATGAAGGTTTTATGTTATCACAAATATGACACTCCCCCACTATAGAGGTAGTAACTTAGACTAGTAACATAAGCATGCTACTAGTCTAAGTTACCCCGTGAATGATCGGACCTACTGGATTTTCCCTTTGATCCTATCACCTATAGACGTGAATCCTAAAGGACTCCCCAGATATCCATTGGATATGTCGGATAGAAAATCTCATCTAGCCATGCCCTAAGGGCATCTCTAGTGGGACGGCACAAACCGGCACCGCATCGGGTATGATTCTGTGGGATGTGTCAGCCCGCAGGCAGAATTTGGGTTGTGGTCTGACCTGCCTGGCCTAAGCGCCCACCAGTGCGATCTATCCGTTTTGTGCTGGCCAAGAGCAAAAAGTTTGTAATTTCAAACACAATTAAAAAACAAGCGAAATTGAAATTTATTTACATTGAATCATTGATAATTTACATAGTAAATAATAAGCATAAAACCCTAGCATCTACTTGGCGATGGTGGCGGCGACGTGGCCATCAACTTGTCATTTTCGGAGACGAGGTCGACCCACACCGGTGGGGTCCATAAGTTCGCTGGCGGCAGGTCAGGTTGCGGTGCACGAGCGCCGGTGGGTTCATTACCTGCCCCTGAGGAGTTGGCTCTAGCAATGGCACCATGTAGAAGTGGATACCGTTGATCTCGAGGCCTTCAGGATAGTTGGGCACGATCGGGGGCGCCCATGCTGACAGAGATGGTGCTGGCGGCAGATCGACCACGTGTTGCATTTGTAGGGCCCATCACCTTGACGTCGTTGTTGTACCACTCCCACCGGGCGTTCTTTTCCTTGACAGACACCACCAAGGCCTCCCGCATCACGACGTCCTCGTCCTAGCCATCAGCGACAATGGCCTGGTACTCAAGGCAGCTGGATGATAAACCGGCCAGCGTTAGCGTTCGCCTCCTGCTGGATGACGCCCTCCATCACATAGTCGTCATCATCGTCGTCCTCCTCCTCCTATGCTCCCACTTGAGGAAGTCTGCCCAGAACCGATGGTTTCGGTAGCCCGCTCGTAACATTGGGATGGGGGGAGGGCGTTAATGCGATGTTGCATCTCCTCCTCGAACTCCTCGGTGCCTAGTTTGGGTACCGGTGACACCAACACCCTCTCGATGTTGAGATGCCAGGCGCTGGGGAGGGAGGCATCGTGGTAGGTGATTCGGTCCCCCTCCCTCTAGTGCCACTCGCAGTTGATACATCATAAATAATTTTTGATTTCCCATGCTTTTTTAGTATCCACTTTGCTATGCTTTGTCTACACTTTGAGGTATTTTTATATGCTTTCCGGGACTAACCTATTAAAAAGTTTCCACAGAGCGAGTTGCCTATTTTCTGTTGTTTCTGGTTTAAGAAAATCTAGTAAAGAAATATTCTCGGAATTGGACGGGACAAAAGCCAACGTCAATATTTCACCGAGGAGAACACAGAGACCAAAAGGCGACCGGAGGGTTGCCCTAGGGTGGCCACACACACCCCATGCATGGGCCCACCCTGGGTCACGCCTAGGAAGGGTGTGGGCCCCCTGGCCACCTCCTGCCTCGTCCCTTCACCTATAAGAAGCCCCTGATGTCAAAACCCTCAGTACCCGATGAGATCTCCACGAAACAGTCTGTAGCCGCTGCCACCATCTCCCTAGATCAGGGGGATCTGAAGCTCTTCCCGGAACCCAGCCGGAGGGAAGAGATCATCCCGGAGGCCTTCTTCATCAACATGCCAGCCTCCCATATAATGCTTGAGTAGTTGCACCTTGGACTATGGGTTCATACAGTAGCTAGATGGTTGTTTCTCCTCCTTTGTGCTACCATGTCTAGATCTTGTGAGCTCGTTCATGATCAATATCATCTATTTTTAATCATGCATGTTGTGTTTGCGGGGATCCGAGGGATATTGAGATTACTATGTCAGATTGGGTAATGGTTTTATCTTATTGATTCTATCATATCTGTGTTGTTTGAGATCTTGCATGCTCTTCATTTCTAGTAGATGCTAGTGACTCCAAGAGGGAGTGTTTATGCTCGATAATGCGTTCATGCCTCTATTGAATCTGGGGAAGTGACATAAATATCTAAGGTTGTAGATGTGTTGTTACTACTAGGGAGAAAACAACGATCTTTTGTTCATGGAACAATTTTATTGTTTACTTTACACACTTTGTTTAAAGCAGTTATCCGTTGCTTGCAACTTAATACTAGAGGGGGTTCGGATGTTAACCTGAATCATAGATGAAGTTGTATGGTGGTCTATGTATATTGTTGTAATGCCCAATCGAATCTCATAGGATCATGAATGTCTAGTATTTCATTGTTATGCCTTGCTCCGTCCTATCAATTGCCCCGCTGTAATTTGTTTACCCAGCATGTTATGTTGTTTATCTTAAGGAGAACACCACTAGTGAACTATGGACCCCGGTCCAATCTTTACTATTTATACATCTTCCACTATTACTGTTTAGTTTCTGCAAGATACCGTTACCTTCCACACCATACATTTAATCCTTTGTTTTCAGCAAACCGGTGAGATTGACAACCTCACTATTCGTTAGGGCAAAGTCTTGAGTTTGTGTTGTGCAGGTTTCCAAGTTGTTAGAAACATCTTGGGGTCGTTTCATTCCTCCTACTGGTTAGATAACGTTGGTTTCTTATCGAGGGAAGAGTTATTGTTGTACTCATCATACCTTCCTATTGGGGTTTCTTATCGAGGGAAGATCTACAGTAATCTGAGCCTCATCAAGACGCTTTCTGGCGCTGTTGCCGCGGAGTTAAGGACAGCTTCACAAGGGGAGTCCTTCACAACCTTTATCTTTACTTTTTTTTTGTTTTTCTTAGTTTCTTTTGCTTTGTTTTCCTTGCTTATTTTTATCAAAAATTCCAAAAAAAATAGTTTCGTTTGTTTTGCTTTTTCCTATCAAAAACACAAAAAAATTAGTTCCTACTATAGTTGTTGGTCTGTCATTGCCTTGCTTTGTCATGCTTTCTATCAATGGTTGGTTTCTTTGAAGCTAGTTCTTATTGGCAAGGTGGATTAACGGAAGAACAAAAGTACTATTATAAGAAACACAGCTTGTCACAAAAAGGAAAACACTTATGGGAATAAATTGATAAATTGAATACTATTGCTAGAGACATGTGCTCTTCTTATAATGTTACTTATTGATTTGATAAATCTTGTTGCTATAGGAGGTATAAACACCTCCCTTTTCAATGTGAGTATAATGATAATGTTACCATATCTTATTATGTTAAAGGAAATTATGACTTTTATGATGTGGAACAAATTGAAGAATTTATTGCTTGGAACGGTACATTTGAACTTGCTAGTTTGCTTGAAAATACTGATCATTCACCTTATGAATATGAGGTTTATGATATACTTAAATTTTGCTTTGATAACTGCAAGGAAAAAAATGGCTATATCATTGAATATTTTAATAGATGCTCTCCACAAATGGAAGAGACTAATGCCTTGCAGGAGCTTATGGAAGAAGAAATTGCTGAAATGGGAAGCTCATTAGATGAAAAAGAGGAGGAGAGTGATGAACAAAATAAGGAAGAATGGTTTATATACCCATGCCTACCTTCCAATGAGATTAACTCTTTATCCCTATTATTTTATTGTCCCCCATGCTTTCCAAAGGAGGATGAATGTTATGTTCCTGTGATTCTTTTGAAATACCTACTATGGGTAAAACTTGTGATAATAATTATGCTCCTGTTATCTATGATAATCCTATATTTGTGCCTAACATTGAAATGCATGGTACTAAAGAGTTTTGCTCAGAAATTTTTTATGATAAAGCTCTCGATGATGGTCCTCTTGAGAATGATCAGTCATCTTCTTATAAAATTGTTAAAAGTGGGTTTGAAGGTTTTAATCCTACTATTCTTGAGCTTGATAAAAATTATGTGTTTGTAGATCATGAAAAGCATGATTTATTGGATAGTTATTGTTGAGTTTATTCATGAGGCTACTAAAAATTATTATGAGAGACAAAAAGATGGTTGTAGAAGTTTTCATGGTACTGAAACACCTCTCTATGTGCTCAAAGTTTTGAAGTTGCTCTTGTTTTATCTACCCATTCTTGTTACTATGTTCTTCTTTGATTTATTTTCTTACAAGATTCCTATGCATAGGAAGTGGGTTAGACTTACATGTGTTTTGAATTTGCTTCTTGATGCCCTCTTTTACTTCAATTCATATTTCTTATGTGAGCATCTTCTCAAACTATCATGGCTAACTTAAAGGCGTTAAAAAAGTACTTCTTCGGAGATAACCCAATAGTTTTCTTGAGTCTTGGAAGTTATTACTTCTGTAATAACCTCTCCTTATCCTTTTGTTTGATTTTTGTGCCAAGAATAACCTCTAATGAGAGGGAAGTAAGATTTGGGGAGTTGCTGTCCCGAAACAGATTTTTGTGCTCTACTGTAAAAATTCGTGAAAAATCTTTGTAAGTCGGATTGTGTTGTAATTTTCTCAATCAATCCCCCAGATTGTTAGATAACTTCCTTTAGTTCAATACTTTTTGATTTGAGGAATAGAAGGTCTTCGAAAAAATCGATTTCTACCCGATGGTGTGTTTTGCTAGATTTCTGCCATCATTTGCATTTGCCTCTTTATTGATTCCTTATTGGGTTCTCTTTGGAAAATTGAGCTTTTTGACGGAATTGCTACAGTAGCTTGTGTTTTTAGTGAAATTTTCTGTTTTAAAACTAAACCCAAAGATCTATTTTCTTTTGAATGCACTAATGTTGCTAATGAAGATTGTGTGAAGTTTTGTATGAAGGAAAATTTTCAGGTGTAAAGGAAGAATGATATAATGAGATGAAGAATGGACAAAACCTCAATCTTGGGGATGCCACCCCATGTCACCCCAAGAAATATTCAAGAGGTACAAGCTTCAAAGCTTGGGGATGCCCAAGACATCTCATTTTTCGTCAATAAAAATCTCAGGTCTTTCTAGACACTTCATTTTTATTGTTTCATGCACAGTTGTGGTGTTCTTGGAGCGTCTTAGTTTTTATTTTTGGTTTTTTTTCCTTAGTTTTCTTGAATAAAGTAGTTGGACCCCTTTTTTATCCGTGTTGTTTCAAATAAGTTGATTGGTGTTGGAAAGGAGTAGAATGTTCTTGCTATAGTAGTACAAAGAGGAGCTTGCTTTGACTGTGACTTATACTTTATCATGTCATGCTAGATGTTGTTGTGACCTTATGCTTAGTGATTATTGCTCTAGCATGACTTGTTCCAAACAATTGATATTTCTTAATGTGCCTTGCAAGAATGATGCATTCTTTTAGCATACAAAAGCATAGTATTATGGTATTCTTTTGATGCTTTGTTTGGGTTGACTTGTCACATGATAACACCATGTTATGACTATGAACCAATCACCTTAGCCTCTATGATAAATTAGTTTTTGACTTGTGGTTCCACTTTAGGCTTTGATTAGTAATGTTTTGTCGCTCTTGATGATTATGGCCAATCTATCTTAGTTGGTTGCTCCCAGTCTTTTGCTAGCCTCCACTTGTATTGAGTAAGCTATACTCATACATCCAACTCCCAAGAAACCATGTTATTCCAAAGTGTCCACTATAAATTCCTATGCATGGTGTGTTACACCATTCCAAGTATATTCTTGTTTTATCTATCTTCCAAATTAAACTTGTTATGTGCAAGTTAGTGATTAAATCTCTCACAAACTAGATGGCACACTTTATTTTCTTGCCCCTAATAAACTTAAATCATTGTGTCATCTATGTTGTATATGCTTGCACTTATAAGTTGAGAAAACAACAATCTTTTGTTCATGGAACAATTGTATTATTTACTTTACACACTTTGCTTATAAGTTATCCGTTGCTTGCAACATACTACTGGAGGGGGTTCGAATGATAACCTAAAGGTGGATTACTAGTCATAGATGCAGTTGGATGGCGGTCTATGTATATTATTGTAATACACAATCGAATCTCATAGGATTATGAATGTCTAGTATCTTAAGGAGAACACCTCTAGTAAACTGTGGACCCTGGTCCAATCTTTACCATTGATACATCTTCCACTATTACTGTTTACTTTCTGCAAGCTACCATTACCTTCCACACCATATGTTTAATCCTTTGTTTTCAGCAAATCGGTGAGATGGACAACCTCACTGTTCGTTGGGGCAAAGTCTCGAGTTTGTGTTGTGCGGGTTTCCAAGTTGTTATCAACATCTTGGGGTCATTTCCTTCCTCCTACTGGTTCGATGTCACATCCAAAATTTTAGATTTGGTACTGCATATCATTCATGTCATTGCATCATGATCATCCATGCAAATTTTTAGCTTAAAAAGATTTTGGCGAAACAATATTTTCTAAGCCTATTTTGATTTGCTGAGATGCACCTATGAGAGGATATACTAGGATTATATAAATCCACTAACCTCAACTGGTATAAGGGTTTACAAGCTTGATCTTGTCGATCCTCTAGTTTTTACAAAAATTTAGAGACAAAAATCACTTAATTCGGAGTTCGTATGAAAAAGATGCGATGGAAAAACTAAAACAGAAATAGAAAAGAAAAGAACAAAAAAAAAGAAACGGCGCAGCCAGCCAGCCTGCTGGGCCGCGCCGTCCCAGCCACGCCAGCCAGCGCACGCGCGCGTCGCAGCCGCCACCGCCCGCGGGGCAGACAGCTACACGCTGCCTTCCAGCCCGCGCAGTCGCCCCAGCCACCGACAGGTGGGGTCCACCTGTCGGCGCCGCCGTCGCCGCCGTGTCCGATGCGGACACCGTCCGCCGCCGCCTCGAAGTCCGCAACCGCCGCGCCTGCGCCGCCCCTATAACCCCCTGGCCCGACCCTACACCCCTCTCTAACCCTAGCCGCTCGAGCCGCCGCCGCCGCTCCTGCTCGCGACGCCGCTGCCGCCTCGCCGATTCCGCACCCGCCGCCACACCGCCGCATCGCGCCGTCGCCCTTCCCCGCGTCCGCGACCTCGCCCCGCCCCGCTGACCCCCTCCTCCGCTTCTCCCCTGCGCAGGACGTCACCCCCGACGTCGCCCGAGGCGCGAGCGCCGCCGTCGCCTCCAGCCGGCTGCCGCGCAAGCCGCCCGTGTCTCCCGAGGCCGCCCCGATGCCGACGACCCCTGCACGTTGCCCCCGACGTCGTGCACCACCTCGCCGCCACCAGGCGCCGCCGACGCCGCCGCCCGACCCTCGCCGCCGCTGCTCAGGTGAGCCACCCCGCCGCCGGCCACCCCTGCAACTCGATCTGCAACGGATGACCCAGATCGGGCCGTGGACTAGTCAGCCTGGGCGCTGTCAAACCGCCACGTCAGCGCCACGTCAGCCAGTCAATAGTCAAAGTCTGACTGGGAAATGTCTAAATAGATTTAATTGACAGAAAATTGTATAAACTTGCAAAATTCATATCTTTAAATCTACTGGGCCGAAAATTGCAAATAAAATATGTGTAGATTAAGTAAGTCGTGTAGAATCTTGCTGTACCTTTGTTTCACACTTTTACAGCAAGATTTTGTCCAGATTAATTAAATGAGTTAATGGCCTTTTTAGAGTAATTAATTTTTAGAAAAAGATCTGTAACTCCAAAAATTACAAATAATATGTCCCTGGATTCAGTAGAACAAGGGGAATCTTAAAGTGAATTAATAAGTTAGTCTGACAGTAATATATTTTGCAGAATCTATTTAATGGATTTATACAGTATTTTAATTACTCAGGGAGTTATATAATTCCTTTTTGAGAAATTCCAATTGGTACTGTTCCTATTTAGCAATGCCTACACAGTAGAATTTTTCCAAGATTTTACAATCAGTAAGTTAATGGTAGTGAATTATTTGGGTTCTAGCTCTAGTATTGAGCATTATAAATTGCATACTAGTTTTCCTTACGCTAAAAATATTTTCCATGCTTGCATACAGTAGCTTTACTGAATAAGGTTATGTGATGCTGCTGTAGCATCAATCCACTTGTCATGCATGCATCTTGCATCATCTTTGTTTGCATATGCTTGTGGATGGTTTGTTTATGATTGCAATTGTATCGTGTAGATTGTGACGAGTGCAACGCTTGCTCGTGTGTGGATTGTTCTTCCGACCACTACAACCAAGGCAAGTAGATGCTACCTTGTTCATGATATTATCCTACTATTTTCAATGCATTGTCGTGTATTTTGTAGATGCATGCGTAGGATAATACTATCGCTATGCTATGTCCTATTATGTGGTAGGGTTTTGCTTGTAGATGAACCACCGTTGGTAGATGTGCTTAGCCGTGCTTTGATGAACGAGGGCTGGGTTACATCACTGAAAGTTGTTTCTAAATGTGTTGGTTTGTGAAAACTAAAACAACTTAATCAATGAATCTCCTGGGTGTGATGGGATTGATAATTTTTGGTGGTATCATTACGGAAAGGCACCCAGGTATCAAGAGAAAATGATTGGCTTCTTTATTTTGTAGCTTACGTGTACAACCATGTGCCAATAATGGAATGGGCGGTTGGTTGGACTTAGTAGGTTGTGGTAACTCAAACCCGCGTATCCAGAGATGTAGAATTTTGGTAGGTTGGACCGGTGCACGTCGGGATTGGGGAGCTACTTCCCGAACGGTTTCTTCTTGGACTTCTCCCTATCATCACCCGAAATGAGAGTGATGGTACGAGCTGGGCTGGCCAAGTCACATGGGTAAAGTGTACTAACCCCTGCAGGGTGTATAATCTAATCGATTAGCCGTGTCCCCGGTTATGGACGTCTGAGTTGCTTGATATTGATTCCATGACATGTTTCTCGCTCATTCTAATTTCATAATTGCTCTAATGCTGTTGGGTTAACTTAATTGGGATCTTTTCAAAGAAAATCAAAAACTGTTTATGAAAGTAGGATAAAGGTATTTGCAAATGCAAGCTAGCCACAGCTCCACTTGCCAAATATGCATGTAGATGTTAGCACTATTGTCTCCTTTAATAGCTCTACTTGCCATACATTCTATGTATTGACCCTTCGGGGCTGCTACATTTCATGTTGCAGGATATTCCGATTCTGAGTAATCGATATAGGCCACGGTACTCCACTCGGCACTTGTTCACTTGTGGGCAATTTGAAGAATGGAGGATTTGCTTTATTTATGTTGCTACCTGAATAATTTGAGCTAGCCTTGAGCTAAGCTTTTATTGTAATAATGGTACTCTGGATCTTCGTTATTTATGATACACGGATATTTTGCTATGTTATTCATCTTATTCTATTGTGGGCCAATGAACCAATCCAGGGATTGGCATGTCACATAGAAGCTACGGTCTTTTCAGAACCGTGGTGTTACAAGATGGTATCAGAGCCTGTGTGTCGACTGTAGGATCATGACCTAGGTTTGGATAGGAAGCCATAGAATTATTAAAGCTTATATTAACTCTGTCTTTCATCTTATGCCTTTCACCCTCGTAAATTCTTACCATATGCTATTCTCACACTTTCCTCTTTTAATTGATAGATAGATGGGAGAAGTCAGGACTGAGTATGCAACCATGGAGTCACCAAGGCCCTTTGCAAGACAGTTAGCACAACTCTCGCAGTCATTGGGATTGCCACTACCCATGTTCAAGGGAAGAAGGCTGTACACCTATGGATATGGTGAGGATGAATGGGAGATCACCACTTTCATCTTCAGGGATGCCGCCTTGCCAAACCCTGTGCATCTGATCTACACCAAGACATACTGCAACTAGGGACTTGGAATAAACTTGGCCATGCATGAATCCCTGTCTCGCCAGTGCCATCTTGTCCGACACCTACTGCCAGCTGATTCACCCTACCATGACTATGGGAGGCGTGATGAAGATGGGAACATTGTGGTTACCCCGGGCGACAGGAACAACATGCCTCCCCGTCGGAGGCACATAGAGGACATGGAAAGGGAGAATGGAACTCTAGCTGAGAAAGTGATGATGGTAAAGGAGATTGCAGATTTTGTCAGCAATGATATGGTGGTCCAAGGACAGGAGATAGACACCTTGCATGAAGCTATGGGAGTTCTAGAGAATGCCCTGATAGGCAGGGATTCAACCATAGCTCAGCTTAATGGAACTGTGCAGGAAAACAACCAGAACATACAACAGTTTCAAGGGACCGTCCAGGAAAGGGATCAAACTATTGAAGTTATGGCAGCCCAGATTGCCGCTCTCCAAGCACAACTGAATCCACCATCTGATGATGAAAATGGAGATGATGGCAACAATAATGATGATGATGATGACGACAGTGGGAACGATGATGATGATGAGGACGAGGATGATGATGATGGAGACGATGATGGTGGAGGAGATGAAGTTGTTGCAGTTGCAGCAGAGAGTGAAGAAGAAGAGGAGGATCCAGAGGAGGTGGAGTTTGAGATTTCAAGTGATGACTCAGGAGAGGTGTACACTCTGCCGCCATGGTTGGATCGTGGACAGAAGCGCCAACGCATGAGTGCAAGGACCTACCGCAACCTCTTCAAAAAGTAGATAGAAGTCCACCAATTAGCCTTCGTTAGGTAAAATCGTTAGGATTTAGTCTCGATCGATGTAAAACATAATTAATGTTAGTTTAAGAGTGTTTAGCTGCTTATTTGTGTACTCCAATATCCCAGGATTATTTGTGCGAATTTTATGGAAGAGTTATGGCAATTTTGGTTAAGACCTGAGTTATTCCTGTTGCAGTTTTCTGCTGATACAGAAGTACTGTACGATTTTTCATATTTTACTGGTATCTGGGAAAAATCTGAAAAATATAGGTCTGGTTTGAAACTCTCTGTACTGTATGCACAAAAATCAGCTAAAATTCCTGACGAGTTTAAGTCAGGTAGAAAAATTCGTGAACACTGCTGGACTGTTCTGGCAGATTGTTGTTTTTAATGCTTTGTTGATCTATTGTGTATGTAGATAACCGTTGCCAACTCATCTAAAAGCTATTTCAGTAGATATGTACTGCTAGGATAACCCCTGGGATGTTGCTGGATCACTTGTTTGTTGACGTGTTGCTTGCTTGAGATTGTCTGCTATTGTCTGTTGTTGTTTGATCATAATGCATGGGTAGAATCCTGTTTTCGTAGTTGATTCTTTCTAAGCTTACCTGTGCTGAACCGCAGATGCCTCCCCGCCGTCAAACCACTGAGTTGGAGCAGCTCAGGCACAGCTGACCCAAGTTATGACCCAGTTCATGGAAGCTCAGAACAACAACAACAATGGGAACAACCAGCCTCAGGGAGATGCTCTCACCAGGTTTCTGAGGCTAAGGCCAGCTAAGTTCTCTACTGCAACGGAGCCGATGGTTGCTCTCGACTGGTTGCGTTCAGTCAACAAGGATCTAGTAACTGTTGGATGCACTGATGCTGAGAAGGTGAGGTTTGCCGCTCACCTACTAGAGGGACCAGCCGCTTCTTAGTGGGACACTTTTCAGATCACCCACCCGCTGGACACTGTGACTTGGGCAATGTTTGAGGAAGGTTTCAGGACCAACCACGTGTCTTCAGGAGTTCTGAGCCTAAAGAGGAAGGAGTTTCGCAACTTGCACCAAACCAACCGCACCGTGGCTGAGTATATTGAGGAGTTCAACAACCTGTCTCGTTATGCACCTGAGGATGTTGACACTGACGCCAAAAGGAGGGAGAGATTCCTGGATGGCCTCAGTGATGAGCTTTCAGTGCAGCTACTGGTGGTTTATTGCCCCACTTTCCAGGAACTTATGAACAAGGCCAAGATCTTGGAAGGGAAGCACAAGCAGGTGGAGAACCGCAAGAGAAAGAGCAGCAATCACCACTCTGGTTCTCACCACAAGTCTCGCACTTCTTATGACGGATACTCCAAGCATGGAGGGAGTGACCATGGACACCATGGGAGCCATGACCGCCACAACCATGGAGGAGATGGACATCTCCATGATAGACATAAGAGCAACCGCCACAACCACAAGGGAGGACACACCCACCACTCTGGAGGACACAGTGGACATGACCGCAACCGTGATCGCAGCTTTGTGAAGAAGGATCTGAGTGAGGTGACATGCTTCAAGTGTGGTCAGAAGGGGCATTATGCAGACAACTGTCCGGAGAAGAAGGTGCTGAAGCCAACCAACAACCAGAAGGCCACAGTGAACCACATGAATGTGGAGGAGATCCCAGATGAGCCTGACCTTGTGATTGGTAAGTTTCCAATCAACGCTCACCCTGCACTTATACTTTTCGATACTGGTGCATCTCATTCATTCATATCAAGGGCATTTGTGGATAAGTATAAGTTACATACGGAGTCTATGAAAGAGTCTATTAGAGTGAGTTCACCTGGAGGGGATATGATAGCTAGCACGGGATGCCGTGACTTAACTGTGAGGATTGGAGCACACAATTTCATTGCACATCTAGTAGTGTTGGAATCACAAGGTTTAGATGTTATTCTGGGTATGGATTGGATGTTTATGCATGGGGGACACATAGATTGTGCACAACGAGCTGTTTCGCTCAAAACCCCGGATGGTAAGAGAATTAGGTTCAAGTCGGTTGTGCGACCGGGAAGGTGTAAGTTGAATTCTCTTAAGGGTGTTAGCATGGATACTGTGCCTGTGATTAAGGATTACCCTGACGTGTTCCCGGAAGAGCTGCTAGGGATGCCACCTGACAGGGAAGTGGAGTTTCTCATCGATCTGATGTCGGGAACATGACCAATAGCCAAGAGACCATATAAAATGGATGTGGATGAGCTGAAAGAATTGAAGAAGCAGTTAAAGGAGCAGTTGGACAAGGGATTCATTCAGCCTAGTTCGTCGTCATGGGGTGCACCTGTTCTGTTTGTGGAGAAGAAAGACAGCAGCAAAAGATTAGTGGTGGACTATCGCTCGCTGAATGAGGTGACCATCAAGAACAAATACCCCCTGCCGAACATAAATGATTTGTTTGATCAATTGGAAGGAGCAAAGGTGTTTAGCAAAATTGATCTGCGATCGGGCTACTTCCAATTGAAGATCCGGGAGGAGGACATACCAAAAACCGCTTTCACTACTAGGTATGGTTTATATGAGTATACAGTTATGTCTTTTGGACTAACGAATGCTCCGGCATATTTCATGACCATGATGAACAAGGTATTCATGGAGTACTTGGACAAGTTCGTGGTGGTGTTTATTGATGACATACTAATATATTCCAAGGATGATGCTGAGCATGAGAAACATCTGCGACTGATTATGGAGAAGCTGAGGGAATACAAGTTGTATGCCAAATTCAGCAAGTGTGAATTCTGGCTTAACACTGTCGGATTTCTTAGACACGTGGTGTCAGGAGAAGGAGTCGCTGTTGATCCAAGCAAAGTGGCTGCAGTGACTGAGTGGGAAGCTCCCAAGAATGCGGGAGAGATTCGAAGCTTTTTGGGACTTGCTGGATATTACAGGAGGTTCATTGAAAACTTCTCCAAGATTGCTAAGCCGATGACAGAACTTCTGAAGAAGGAGAGAAAGTTTGAATGGACGGATGCGTGTGAAGCCAGCTTTCAGGAACTGAAGCGTCGACTAGTGACCGCACATGTTCTGTGTCTACCAGATCTTCAGAAGGATTTCCAAGTGTACTGTGATGCTTCTCGACAGGGACTTGGTAGTGTGCTGATTCAAGATGGGAGAGTGGTGTCATATGCCTCGTAGCAACTTAAACACCATGAGAGGAATTATCCCACGCATGATTTGGAACTAGCATCAGTGGTTCATGCGCTCAAGGTATGGAGGCACTACTTGATGGGGAAACACTGTGATGTGTACACCGACCACAAGATCCTGAAGTACATATTTACACAGAAGGAACTGAATATGAGGCAAAGGAGATGGTTGGAACTTATCAAGGACTATGATATGAATCACCACCCAGGAAAGGCTAATGTAGTAGCAGATGCTCTGAGCCGGAAAGTTTATGCCAATGGATTGACAATTGGGGAATTGCCCGAGGATTTGTGCAAGCAATTCAAGGACCTTAGACTGGAGGTAGTGTCTGAAGGATACTTGGCAGCAATGGAAGTACAACCAACGCCACAGGACAGGATCAGGAAGGCTCAGGTAGGAGACAAGGAAATATAAGAGATAAAGGAAAAGATGAAGGAAAATCGAGAAAAGGATATTAGCGAGGATGAGCATGGTACCTTGTGGTATGGAGATCGTTTGTGTGTGCCCAGCGACCCGAAGATAAGGAAGTTGATTCTGCAGGAAGCTCATAACTCGCCATAGTCCATACATCCGGGCAATACAAAGATGTATATGGATTTGAAGAGCAGATTTTGGTGGAATAACATGAAGGGAGACATTGCCAAGCATATTGCCTTATGTGATGTATGTAACCGAGTGAAGGCGGAACACCAGAAGCCAGCAGGACTACTACAGCCATTGCCAGTGCCGGATTGGAAGTGAGATAGAGTGGGGATGGATTTTATCACAGGATTGCCCAGGACCAGGTCAGGATATGACTCCATTTGGGTAATGGTCGATCATTTGACCAAGGTAGCCCACTTTATACCGGTGAAGACGACCTATACGAGTGCAAAGTTGGCCAAGATTTATATGGACAGGATTGTGTGCCTACATGGAGTTCCTAAGAGTATTGTATCTGATAGAGGCACCCAATTTACCTCACACTTTTGGCGCCAGCTGCACGAGTCATTGGGGACTAGATTGGAGTTTAGCACAGCGTTCCACCCCCAGACTGATGGACAGACCGAAAGGGTGAATCAGATTTTGGAAGACATGTTGAGAGCTTGCGCCTTGGCTCATGGTTCTAGTTGGGATGAGAATTTTCCGTATGCTGAGTTTTCCTACAACAACAGCTATCAAACCAGCATCAAGACGTCACCGTTCGATGTGCTATATGGAAAGCGGTGCCGTACACCATTGCTATGGGATGGAGTAGGAGAACGTCAGTTGTTTGGGCCTGATTTGATCAAGGACGCTGAGGAGAAGGTCGCCTTGATTAGGGACAGGCTGAAGGTAGCACAATCAAGGCAGAAGAGCTACGCTGACGCCAAGCGCAAGGAAGTGGTGTATGAGATAGGTGATAGAGCATACCTCAGAGTGTCGCCACTTCGAGGAATCAAGAGATTTGGAATCAAGGGTAAGCTGGCACCTCGGTTTATTGGACCATATCGGGTCTTAGCACGCAAAGGAGAAGTTGCTTATCAGTTGGGGTTGCCAGAGGCTCTGTCCGCTGTCCACAATGTGTTCCACGTGTCCCAGCTGAAGAAGTGCCATCCGGAGATGGTGGATACACCATTGAGAGACACTGTGCCACTAGAGGAGGTTCAGCTTGAGAATGACTTGACTTATGAGAAGCTGGTCAAGATACTAGAAACAACGGAGAGGATTACCCGTACCAAGATGATCAGGTTTTGCAAGGTGCAATGGAGCCAACACACCGAAGAGGAAGCCACTTGGGAGCGTGAGGATGACATCCGAGGGGACTACCCGCACCTATTTGCTAGTCGCGCCGAATCTCGGGGACGAGATTCATCTTAAGGGGGTTAGTCTTGTCACATCCCAAATTTTAGATTTGGTACTACATATCATTCATGTCATTGCATCATGATCATCCATGCAAATTTTCAGCTTAAAAATATTTTGGCGAAACAATATTTTCTAAGCCTATTTTGATTTGCTGAGATGCACCAACGAGAGGATATACTAGGATTATATAAATACACTAACCTCAAATGGTGTAAGGGTTTACAAGCTTGATCTTGTCGATCCTCTGGTTTTTACAAAAATTTAGAGACAAAAATCACTCAATTTGGAGTTCGTATGAAAAAGATACGATGGAAAAACTAAAACAGAAATAGAAAAGAAAAGAACAAAAAAAAGAAACGGCGTAGCCAGCCAGCCTACTGGGCCACGCCGGACCAGCCACGCCAGCCAGCGCACGCGCGCGCCGCAGCCGCCACCGCCCGCGCGGCAGACAGCTACGCGCCGTCTGCCAGCCCGCGCAGCCGCCCCAGCCACCGACAGGTGGGGTCCACCTGTCGGCGCCACCGTCGCCGCCGTGTCCGATGCGGACATCGTCCGCCACCGCCTCGAAGTCCGTAACTGCCGCGCCTGCGCCGCCCCTATAACCCCCTGGCCCGACCCTACACCCCCCTCTAACCCTAGCCGCTCGAGCCGCCGCCGCTCCTTCTCGCGACGCTGCCGCCGCCTCGCCGATTAAGCGCCCGCCGCCACACTGCCGCCGCCGCACCATCGCCCTTCCCCGCGTCCGCAACCTTGCCCTGCCCCGCTGACCCCTCCTCCTCTTCTCCCCTGCGTAGGACGTCGCCCCCGACGCCGCCCGTGCGGCGAGCGCCGCCGCCTCCAGCCGGCTGCCGCGCATGCCGCCCGTGTCGCCCGAGGCCGCCCCGACGCCGACGACCCCCGCACGTCGCCCCTGACGCCGTGCACCACCTCGCCGCCTCCAGGCGCCGCCGACGTCGCCACCCGACCCTCGCCGCTGCCGCTCAGGTGAGCCACCCCGCCGCCGGCCACCCCTGCCACTCGATCTGCAACGGACGGCCCAGATCGGGCCATGGACTAGTCAGCCCGGGCGCTGACTGGTCAAACCGCCACGTCAGCCAGTCAATAGTCAAAGTCTGACTAGGAAATGTCTAAATAGATTTAATTGACAGAAAATTGTATAAACTTGCAAAATTCATATCTTTAAATCTACTGGGCCCAAAATTGCAAATAAAATATGTGTAGATTCAGTAAGTCGTGTAGAATCTTGCTGTACCTTTGTTTCACACTTTAATAGCAAGATTTTGTTCAGATTAATTAAATTAATTAATGGCCTTTTTAGAGTAATTAATTCATAGAAAAAGATCTGTAACTCCAAAAATTATAAATAATATGTCCCTGGATTCAGTAGAACAAGGCGAATCTTAAAGTGAATTAAAAAGTTAGGCTTATAGTAATATATTTTGCAGAATCTATTTAATGGATTTATACAGTATTTTAATTACTCAGGGAGTTATATAATTCCTTTTTGAGAAATTCCAATTGGTACTGTTCCTATTTAGCAATGCCTACATAGTAGAATTTTTCCAAAATTTTACAATCAGTAAGTTAACAGTAGTGAAATATTTGGGTTCTAGCTCTAGTATTGAGCATTATAAATTGCATACTAGTTTTCCTTGCACTAAAAATATTTTCCATGCTTGCATACAGTAGCTTTACTGAATAAGGTTATGTGATGCTGCTGTAGCATCAATCTACTTGTCATGCATGCATCTTGCATCATCTTTGTTTGCATATGCTTGTGGATGGTTTGTTTATGATTGCAATTGTATCGTGTAGATTGTGACGAGTGCAACGCTTGCTTGTGTGTAGATTGTTCTTCCGACCGCTACAACCAAGGCAAGTAGATGCTACCTTGTTCATGATATTATCCTACTATTTTCAATGCATTGTCGTGTATTTTGTAGATGCATGTGTAGGATAATACTATCGCTATGCTATGTCCTATTATGTGGTAGGGTCTTCCTTGTAGATGAACCACCGTTGGTAGATGTGCTTAGCCATGCTTTGATGAACGAGGGCTGGGTTACATCACTGAAAGTTGTTTCTAAATGTGTTGGTTGCGAAAACTAAAACAACTTAATCAATGAATCTCCTGGGTGTGATGGGATTGATAATTTTTGGTGGTATCATTGCGGAAAGGCACCCAGGTATCAAGAGAAAATGATTGGCTTTTTTATTTTGTAGCTTACGTGTACAACCATGTGCCAATAATGAAATGGGCGGTTGGTTGGACTTAGTAGGTTGTGGTAACTCGAACCCGCGTATCCAGAGATGTAGAATTTTGGTAGGTTGGACCGGTGCGCGTCGGGATTAGGGAGCTACTTCCCGAACGGTCTCTTCTTGGACTTCTCCCTATCATCACCCAAAATGAGAGTGATGGTACGAGCTGGGTTGGCCAAGTCACATGGGTAAAGTGTACTAACCCCTGCAGGGTGTATAATCTAATCGATTAGCCGTGTCCCTGGTTATGGATGTCTGAGTTGCTTGATATTGATTCCATGACATGTTTCTCGCTCATTCTAATTTCATAATTGCTTTAATGCTGTTGGGTTAACTTAATTGGGATCTTTTCAAAGAAAATCAAAAACTGTTTATGAAAGTAGGATAAAGGTATTTGCAAATGCAAGCTAGCCACAGCTCCACTTGCCAAATATGCATGTAGATGTTAGCACTATTGTCTCCTTTAATAGCTCTACTTGCCATACATTCCATGTATTGACCCTTCGGGGCTGCTACGTTTCATGTTGCAGGATATTCCGATTCTGAGTAATCGATATAGGCCACGGTACTCCACTCGGCACTTGTTCACTTGTGGGAAATTTGAAGAATGGAGGATTTGCTTTATTTATGTTGCTACCTGAATAATTTGAGCTAGCCTTGAGCTAAGCTTTTATTGTAATAATGGTACTCTGGATCTTCGTTATTTATGATACACGGATATTTTTCTATGTTATTCATCTTATTCTATTGTGGGCCAATGAACCGATCCAGGGATTGGCATGTCACATAGAAGCTACGGTCTTTTCAGAACCGTGGTGTTACATTCGATAACCTTGATTTCTTACTGAGGGAAAACTTATTGATGTACTCATCATTCCTTTCTCTTGAGGTTTCCTAACGAAGCTCTATAGTGATCTGAGCCGCATCAAGACGTTTTCTGGCGCCGTTGCCGGGGAGTTAAGGACGGCTTCACAAGGGGAGTCCTTCACAACCTTTCTCTTACTTTTTTGTTTTGCTTAGTTTCTTTTGATTTTTTTCTTGCTTCTTTTTATAAAAAATACCAAAAAAAAGGTTTCGTTTGTTTTGCTTTTTCCTATAAAAAACACAAAAAAATAGTTCCTACTATAGTTGATGGTCTGTCATTGCCTTGCTCTGTCATGCTTTCTATCAATTGTTGGATTCTTTGAAGCTAGTTCTTATTGGCAAGGTGGGTTCACGGAAGAACAAAAGTATTATTATAAGGAACACCGGTTGTCACAAAAAGGGAAACACTTATAGGAACAAATTGATAAATTGAATACTATTGCTAGAGACGTGTGATCTACTTATAATGTTACTTATTGCTTTGATAAATCTTGTTGTTGTAGGAGGTATAAACACCTACCTTTTCAATGCGAGTATAATGATAATTTTACCATATCTTCTTATGTTAAAGGAAATTATGACTTTTATGATGTGGAACAAATTGAAGAATTTATTGCTTGAAATGGTGCATTTGAACTTGCTAGTTTGCTTGAAAATACTGATGATTCACCTTATGAATATGAGGTTTATGATATACTTAAATTTTTCTTTAATAATTACAAGGATGAAAATGGCTATATTCTTGAATATTTTAATAGATGCTTTCCACAAACAGAAGAGACTAATTCATTGCAGGAGCTAATGGAAGAAGAAATTGCTGAAACGGGAAGCTCATTAGATGAAAAAGAGGAGGAGAGTGATGAACAAAAGGAGGAAGAATGGTTTAGCCACCCATGCCTACTTTCTAATGAGAGTAACTCTTTATCCCTTACATTATTTTATTGTCCCCCATGCTTACCAAAGGAGGATGAATGTTATGTTCTTGTGGATTCTATTGAAACACCTATTATGGGTAAAACTTGTAATAATAATTATGCTCTTATTATATATGATAATCCTATATTTAGCCTAACTTTTAAATGCTTGTTACTAAAGAGTTTTGCTTAGAAAATGTTTATGATAAAGCTCTAGATGATGGTGCTCTTGAGAATGATCAGTCATCTTGTTATAAAATTGTTAAAAGTGGGTTTGAAGGTTTTAGTCCCACTATTCTTGAGCTTGATAAAAATTATGTGTTTGTAGATCATGAAAAGCATGCTTTATGTGATAGTTATTGTTTAGTTTATTCATGAGTCTACTGAAAATTATTACGGGAGAGGAAAATATGGTTGTAGAAGTTTTCATGGTACTGAAACACCTCTCTATTTGCTGAAAATTTTGAAGTTGCTCTTGTTTTATCTACCATACTTGTTACTATGTGCTTCTTTGATTTATTTTCTTACAAGATTCCTATGCATAGGAAGTTGGTTAGACTTAAATGTGTTTTGAATTTGCTTCTTGATTCCCTCTTTTACTTTAATTCATATTTCTTATGTGAGCATCTTCTCAAACTATCATGCCTAACTTAAAGGCGTTAAAGAAAAGTACTTCTTGGGAGATAACCCAATAGTTTTCTTAAGTCTTAAAAGTTATTACTTCTGTAATAACCTATCCTTATCCTTTTTGATTGATTTTTGTGCCAAAAAATAACCTCTAATGAGAGGGAAGTAAGATTTGGGGAGTTGCTGTCCCGAAACAGATTTTTGTGCTCGACTGTAAAAATTCATGAAAAATCTCTATAAGTCGGATTGAGCTGTAATTTTCTCAGGAAATCCCACAGGTTGTTAGCTAACTTTCGTCAGATCAACACTTTTTGATTTGAGCAACATAAGGTCTTAGAAAAAATCGGTTTCTACCTGCTGGACTGTTTTGACAGATTTCTGCCATTATTTATCTTTGCCTCTTTATTGATTCCTATTTGGGTTCTCTTTGGGAAATTGAGATTTTTTAGGGAATTGCTACAGTAGCTTGTGTTTTTAGTGAAAGTTTTGATGTTTTAAAACTAAACCCAAAGGTCTATGATCTTTTGAATGCACTAATGTTGCTAATGAAGATTGTGTGAAGTTTTTTATGAAGGAAATTTTTCAGGTGTAAAGGAAGAATGATGTAATGAGATTAAGAATGGACAAAAGCTCAAGCTTGGGGATGCCACCTCGTGTCACCCCAAGAAATATTCAAGAGGTACAAGTGTCAAAGCTTGGGAATGCCCAAGGCATCTCCTTCTTCATCAATAAAAATCTCAGGTCTTTCTAGACACTTTGTTTTTATTGTTACATGCACAATTGTGTTGTTCTTGGAGCGTCTTAGTTTTCATTTTTGGTTTTTGTTTGCTTAGTTTTCTTGAATAAAGTAGTTGGACCCCCGTTTTCGCTGTGTTGTTTCAAATAAGTTGATTGGTGTTGGAAAGGAGTAGAAAGTTCTTGCTTTAGTAGTACAAAGAGGAGCTTGCTTTGACTGTGACTTAGACTTTATCATGTCATGCTAGATGTTTTTTTGACCTTATGCTTAGTGATTATTTCTGTAGCATGACTTGTTCCATACAATTGAGATTGCTTAATGTGCCTTGCAAGAATCATGCGTTGTTTTAGCATACAAAAGCATAGTATTATGGTATTCTCCTTTGATGTTTTGTTTGGATTGACTTGGCACATGCTCACACCATGTGATGACTATGAACCAGTCACCTTAGCCTCTATGATAATTGAGTTTTTGACTTGTGGTGCCACTTTATGCTTTGATTAGTAATGTTTTGTCGCTCTGCATGATTATGGACATTATTGATGTCTTAGTTGGTCTCTCCCGTCTTTTGCTAGCCTCTACTTGTATTGAGTAAGATCTACTTATACATCCAACTCCCACGAAACCAAGTTATTCCAAAGTGTCCACTATAAATTCCTATGCATGGTGTGTTACACCATTCCAAGTATATTCTTGTTTTATCTATCTTCCAAATTAAACTTGTTTTGTGAAAGTTAGTGATTAAAGCTCTCACAAACTTGATGGCACACTTTATTTTTCTTGCACCTAATAAACTTTGAACCATTGTGTTATCTATGTTGTATATGCTTGCACTTGTAAGTTGGAAATTAGCAGAACCATGTTGTCGGAACGCTTTCAATATTGCACATGTACATGTTACATAGTTTATATCATGATCTTTTGTTTGTGGGTGTCATCAGTGTGAAATAAAAGGGGAGCTTGTAAGTCCATGGAGTTATGTATGTGTGTTAGAGAAATGCCTGGGCTGCTAGCCTAAGCCATGCCTAATCATGGTGGAAACTTGCAGCATCACCATAGTGAGCAACCTATGAAGCATTCTTCTTATAAAAAAGAGAGATAGAATAAAGAGATTGAGAAAAGGGAAAAAAGAGTTGAGAAAAGAGGAAAGAGAGAAAAAAGCACCATTTTCCCATGTTAAATAAGAAGATTGCCGAGATGCTCATTGTCTTCTTGCCTTGTCATTTTGATATGGGATAGCTCCTGTATCATGGGGCAAGGGGTACCACGTTGGTGGTTCTCTATGATACACATGTACTTACTATGAAAAGAACTTACCCTCGTACTCAAGGACATGAGATTGCCAACTTATACTTTGTCAAGAATATACTCCATATTTTGTTCACTTTAAACTTAATCACTTCAAGATGCTTATGATAGGGGCAATGAGAGATGAAAGCTAACAAGTACCATAATTTTTGGAAGCTCTTTATGAGACTTAAAATCCCTGCTTCCCTTTGAAGGGATTTTCTTCCACTTTTATATTGAGTCTCCACCTTCTATACTTAGGCACCAATTAAGAGAGCATAGTTGTAATTCTTAGTTCTATGTGCATTGTCCCAAAACTTATTGATTGATTCATATTGTTGATATTGCTTGCTCTTGAACTATTTTTATCTAGTCATCTTTATGAACTTTGTAGGTGTCCTATGCATTTATGTTTTTCTACTCCATGAGGGACAAGATGAATGCCACTATGCTATGTTTTCTATATGTGAAACAAACAAACGTCTTTGAATGTATTGTTATTCATGAATCTTTGTTTGTATCCTTTCATATTGCATCATAGTTACTTTGTCTTATTGTTAGAACTTCATCTTTCATGCTCATGTTTAGAGTACTTTGATCCCTGCTTTCAATGCTTGGAAATGGTTTGATCTTGATTGTGATGGTGCATTTCACCTTAAAAATTATTATTTTTTATCACTTACCTACTCGAGGACGAGCATGAGTTAAGCTTGGGGATGCTTGATATGTCGTAAACGTATCTATAATTTTTTATGTTCCATGCTTGTTTAGTATCCACTTTTCGATGCTTTGTCTACACTTTGAGGTATTTTATACGCTTTCTAGGACTAACCTATTAACAAGTTGCCACAGAGCCAGTTGCCTGTTTTCTGCTGTTTTTTGGTTTTATAAAAGCTAGTAAAGAAATATTTTCGGAATTGGACGGGACAAAATCCAAAGTAAATATTTCACCGAGGAGAACATAGAGACCAAAGGGCGGCCGGAGGGGTGCCCTAGGGTGGCCACCCCCACACGCGGGCCCACCATGGGGAAGTGGGTTCATGCCTCTATTGAATCTGGGGAAGTGACATAAATCTCTAAGGTTGTAGATGTGCTGCTGCTAGTAGGGAGAAAACAACGATCTTTTGTTCATGGAACAATTGTATTGTTTACTTTATACATTTTGCTTAAAGTAGTTATCCGTTCCTTGCAACTTAATACTAGAGGGGATTCGAATGATAACCTGAAGGTGGATTACTAGTCATAGATGCAGTTGGATGGCGGTCTATGTATATTGTTGTATGCCCAATCGAATCTCATAGGATCATGAATGTCTAGTATTGCATTGTTATGCCTTACTCTGTCCGGTCAACTGCCCCGCTGTAATTTGTTTACCTAGCATGTTATGTTGTTTATCTTAAGGAGAACACCTCTAGTGAAATATGGACCCCGGTCCAATATTTACCATTGTTACATCTTCCACTGTTACTGTTTACTTTCTGCAAGCTACCATTACCTTCCACACCATATGTTTAATCATTTGTTTTCAGCAAACCGGTGAGATTGACAACCTCACTGTTCGTTGGGGCAAAGTCTTAAGTTTGTGTTGTGTAGGTTTCCAAGTTGTTACCAAAACCTTGGGGTCATTTCCTTCCTCCTACTGGTTCGATAACCTTGGTTTCTTACTAAGGGAAGAATTATTGTTGTACTCATCATACCTTCCTCTTGGGGTTTCCCAACGAAGCTCTACAGTGATCGGAGACGCATCAGCAGTCAGCGAGAAAAAACTACCGGCGGTCCTGGGGAGGTGGCGATGCATGGGAGAAATGCAACTGCCGTGCCACAACATAGGCCCTGTCCTTGGAAGAGAAGGGACGCTGCAGGGGAGGTGTGGCTGGGGCGGTGGAGTGGGCGAGCGCCGCCCCCACGGCGACTCGACCCGGACCCAGAGCCGCTCGCCTCGTGGTTGTTCGCCGTCTTCTTCAGCCGGTGGGGAATCTTCATGGCGGCGCTGGGGTGCTGGCAGTGGTGGATGTGCTAAAGGGGGAGCAAGTTTTTTTTGACTTTGGGAGAGCAAGTTTGTCTTGAAGTGGCAATGGAAATGGCAATGGCGCTGCCAATGGTGACAGAGAGGCGCATGGTCGATTTAAAGGAAGCCGTGGCCAGTGTGCGTGCACGCTCTAGCACCTTCGCCATCAATGTCGGCGCAGGCACTTAGGCAGCATCGCGCCAGTCAGTGCCATCATTGATGGCCATTGCTGCCGCCAATTCTGCCGGTGAGACTGCTGCCAATTCTGATGCCACCGATCCTAGATCGCTGACAGGTGGGCCCGCGGTCTAAGTGGGAGGACACGTGCTCGGTGCGTCCACATCCGCGCCGATGCATAGGGCACCCAAATTTGGTGCGCCGATGGGTCGCGCTGGACGTGTCGGTTTGGATGCTCCGTACCGCTAGAGAGCGCGCACATGGCGCCCGCGTCCTACCGGACCGGTTCGGACGCGCGCAGACTAGATGGGTCGGCTCACTAGAGATTCCCTAAGGTCTCGTTTTGTCCCCCGTGGTCTAGAATGTCTGGCATGCCCAGGCCAACTTCCACAAGAAGCCTTCTACACGCACCGAACACAATCTGCGTGCCCCGTGGTCCACTACCAACAGTGACTGAACGCTGCGGTCGGCATTTCAATGTGGCGCTAGTGACCAGTCAGCCTAATTAGAGACAACGAGAATTCCCTAGATGGGAATAAGAAGGCGTCCCGTCATTGCTGCGGGGGAGTGTGGCCTGGTGGGTTTTACATGGCGGCATGAATGTGTGTCGTCGGCCCACTCCTAGCTCAAGCTTAAATAGGCATGGAGCGCACTACACTCTCCCACAACCCCTCTTTCCCTCCTCCATCGCTCTCTCTTCGCACAGTTCTCGCGCTGACAAACACTGGCATGGCACACTGTTGCATCGGAGGCACGGCCGCAAATGTTTTTGGCCCATGCAACCTCACATTGGAGGAGGTTGGGCATTGTGCCACGAGGGGTACCCGGCGCTGCCAAAATTGTGGCTCCCCGGCATGTGGCGGCTGAGCACGGGTGGCATCGGCATACAGTCGGACCCCAATAAGCTCATCGATCGGTGGTGGCAGGATCCACGACCACCGCGCCGTGCTGACAGAAGAGACGCGAGCGCCACTTGTTTGGGGTGTCGTGAACGACACCTGTTGCACCAACTATAGTTTTTGCATTTCTAAAAAAAACTATAGTTGTTGCACAACAGCAGCGCATATGGCCGCCTCATTTGTAGAACCAGGTCAGGTGCGCCAGGTTCTAGAGTGTGCCGTACCACACCCTAGAAGTCTTCCTTGCCTGGATCAGGAGCGGCGAACCTCACCTTGAGACGCTTCTACCGCCATCACCACCGTGCCAGTAGAAGCACGAGCCAACCATGTCCGTGTGAAGTCCTCGTCTGGATGCTCCACTAGGTCGTCGCACTCTGTCGGCCCATCCTCCTTCACACGACACTCATCCTACCTCGTCCCGAAGCGTGAGGTGAAGGCGAAACTATCAGCGCTGTTGAGGAGGCGCATGGCCTCGCACAACATTTCCTTCCACGAGATGGCATGACAACCCTCACCGCCTCATGGAATCTTGCACCTTGACCACCCAAAGAAGGAGCCGAACCATGTGGAGGAGAACGACGGGGGAAGTTGTTGTTGGCCATTGCCCGACGGAAGTAGAGGCTACTCTAGAGCGCCAACGACCCCACAGACAGACTAGGAAACCTGCAGGCAATCATCGACTTGATGAACGACAACTAGAACTGGACATTGCCGATGTCCATCAGGATCGAGCGGTCGGTCCGCGACATAGGATGCGAGTCATCGGACTCACAAGTGATGGCATCGTCAGTTCCTCCAGTGGCGCCGGCCCTAGCAGAGTCAAGGACGATCCCGACGAGCACAAGGAGGAGTGCCTGGCCACCAAGTATTGATGGTTCTACCTCGGTGATTAGATTATTTTTAGTTTATGTTTGTGTTGCTTAAAATTCGTTCAAGTTTGTAAAATATAATCAAAGGTCAGATAAAATTTGAGCTTCTCTAAATTTAAGTCAAATCATTAATTAGGGGTGTGGCTGGAGAGGCATGCCCCAAAGTCGGAAACTCATGTCGATGTGCCCCAAATGATCGATCCGGTGCTGTTGCAAGACGTTGTTTGAGGCCACGACGCTCTTATGACATCGATTTAACTTATATAATATAACATATAACACAAAAATTATGCCATTAAAGAATGTAACAGCTAAAGTTTTTAATGATATGTGTTTTGTAATATATACCCCATATTAAGTTGGTTAAATTGAAAACATAGGAATACATGTAGGAATTATAAACCAAAACGGAAGGAGTAATATTAACCACACGCTTGGCAAAGTTGTGCATCTACTTATCAAAATTTAAAAATAACTTTTAATATACAAATGATAAATTGGAAAACAATATTTACTAAAAAATATTTTTTATAAATTAAACATCTATATGCAAATACATTTGCATTTTTGAAAAGTATAAAAATTAATCCCAATTGACACTTAAATGAATTTCCGTGGTTAATGGTTGTTTAGTGGTTAGTCAAATATTTTAAAAAATAGTGGGATCGCTTGAGTGAAATAATAAGTTCTTAAAAATAAATTAGTTGAAAAAACCGTTTAAAATTTGTTGTTCGTAAAATAATTGCGATGAACCTAATCATTTAGTTGGAGGAGGACATAATAAAAAAATATATCAGCTCTAGAAATAATGATATAATTGATAAAGATGGAAGTAATTGAGATAAGACCAAGTAACAATGATGCGGCCAAATTCTGTTGTTAGATTTGAACGTTATGTTTGTGGAAGGTAGCATAGTTGTCCAACTTGGGCTCCGAGTGTCACAAGTTAGAGTGAATATTACATGATAATGTCAATTGGATATACAAGATTAAATATTATCTTGTATTAAACTATAAAAACAGAAAATAAGCAAGATGTAAGTTAAGAATTAGCTATAGCACGTGCTTCTAGATAATTGATATAATGTTAAGCTTTATGCACTAACCAACTATTCTATAGACCGATCTGATGAAAAAGAATCGGAAAATCCATTTATATAGTTTAATAAAACACAATCCTAAAATATTTTCAGCTTAATAGATATGTTTAATTAGGACGTATACCCTCCTGTTTTATTGAGACTATTTGTGTGAGTACAGTATATGTATGAAATATATATTATGTAACAATGAGACATAATCGTGGGAGCCCACATTCATAATAGTAGGTGGTTGGCTGCTCCACAATGAGATTTACTAGCGGGAGCCTCCAGTACAAGTTCTGCTTCGTGCATATACTGCATTCACACCTGCATGCAAGTAGTACCTATTAAGCTCTCTCCAAAAAAAACATACCTATTAAGCTGAGAATGTTTTAGACTTGCTTTTTTAAATTAAGAAGTACTTCCTCCGATTCAGTTTATTTGGCACGCACGTAGTTTAAAAAAAAATTTATCATCAATTTTAACCAATAAAATATGCAATATATGTCTCAAAAAAATATATCATTGGAAACTACTTTTAAAGATGAATCTAATGGTATAATTTTTGTGACATATTATGTAAAATTTGTTGACCAAAATTAATGGTCAAAGTTGATCTTAAACTACGTGCTCGCCTAATAAATCGAACCGGAGGGAGTAATACCTATTAGTAGTTAGTACTATGAGTTAATTAGGCTTGCATGCTTATCTAAATTGACAATTTAACCATCTTAATATGAGGTACTACTCCTACCTCTGTTTGGAACAATGAAGGCTAAAATATTTTCTTATTTTGTTGGAGATTATAAAGACTATCTCACTTATTAGTCTTTCTTATCCAATGTATGTCCTCTTTTTCATCTCACTTGTCTCATGCAATTAAAACTATTGGTGCATGCATAGGTTAATGAAAAGAGTTATGGAGTGTCTGGGTCCTAGCAACTAGACCCTTTGGACTAATAATCCCAAACAGTAGTATATATTATAAAATATATCGTTATAAACTTTAGATGTTATAAATGATAAATTTATGTATTGTATAATTTATTTTATATAGATTAAATTGACAATCTAAATATACTTGCAAAACTAATAAACCCGAGAAGCTGTGGAAGAACAGAAACACCTTCTTTGTTCCATTCATGGACTCTAATCCTCTTTTCTTCTTCGTTTGTTTCCCATGGCGCTGGGCTGGATGCTTTCTGAGGTAGGAGAAGCTGTCGTTGGGTGGATGCTCTGGTAATGCATTGTAAATGTCAGCATCTTCTTAATTGTATCAAGAAAATGTGTACTTCGCGTGTTACTTTAGATTTCAAAACATTAGGTCCTTTCATAGAATACGTAATTAAGTATATAATTTGCTTGTCCTCAAATTTACGACCTTGTTCTCAATTTTAGGGGAACCAGAAGGAAGGAGTATTTTACTTTAAGGTCGAAGAGTTCACACGCCCATGTCCTGGGTGCTAGAGTCGCTTATAATTAGTTTGATTTGTAAAGTTTGATTGTTAACTGAAATGCCGAATTTTTCTTCCATTAAGTTAATAATATGTAATAGTTTCAATTAGATTGCAGCTGATATAATATCTAGATAAATCTCATAGGCTATTTAGGCATTTAGTTGACTTCATCCACATATGGAGGTAGGCGGTACCATAACTGCGCTAGTCAGGTCGATTATGGAACAATATTCGACTTTGGTATTTGCCCGTCTTGCATTGGGCCGATGATGAACAGTAAAAGATGCTCGCAAATTGTACACCTTTTATCATATTGGGATGGGATTCAACAAGGCCAAAATTAAAAAATATAGTGAAAGTAACGACCCGATCCATAGGCGGGCTCTAATAACAGTAAAATGTCAGAAATAGTAAAATGCCGAAACAGTAAAAATACAGAACCATAAAAGGCCAGAGTAGTAGCAGGACAGAATATTAATGGGCCAAAAACAGTAGCATGCCGAGTGCACAACGGGCCAGAACTTTAACATGACAGAAAAATTTACCAGGCCAGAACAATAACTAGTAGAGACTTTACCAGGTCAAAACAATAACAGACCGGAAAGCTTACTAGGCCATAGCAGTAATAGTCCAGAACCTTAGCAGTCCTCTAATGGGCCGGAATAGTAAAAGCCAGAATAGTAGTGGACCTTCTCAAAGGCGGGCCCTTAGTAGGCGGCCCATGATGGGCTATAAGAATAGTCACGGGCCTACTACAAGCCTTAGTAGTGCCGGGCTGACTTGGCACGAGCAGTTAATGTGCCGGATAGTATTAGACAAAGGTGGGTCTTCTATAGGCCGAAACAGTAATGGTCCTGATAGTTTACGAGCCGTAGTCAGCTACATTAATGAGCCCATTTCTAACAGTGTAGAACAAAACAGTAACGGGTCGTATTTTTATTGGGCTCTCGTAATGGGCTGACCCACTTAATAATTAGCAGGCCTTGACTGGGCCTAGCTTCTACCACGGTTTCCATGACCGTTAACAGTGGTAAATGGGTGTTAACGGCGTTTGCCATGTGGAAGTTTGCATGAAATTATGGTCAATATGGCTGGCGAACAGATCTACAACAGAACAAATTTTCGTGGCTGAAAGGTGTGATCCGCAACGGTCTAAAAAACACATGGTAGATTCATTTGTGATGGGGTTTTTACCGCAAAGGGCATCCATCATAGAAGGCTTTTCAACCACGAAAATCGTCAATTCTAAAAGCCTATTTTTCTTGTAGCGTAGCCATAGTTGTTTTTACTTTATTAGGTAGAGTAGCAATAGTTGTAAGACCAAAGTGTGGCGATTATGATCAAGGAATGATGGACCTCGATGCTATGCCCATGGCACGTGAAGATGTTCCCGGTGCCAGAAGACGTTGATGATGGAGATGGTTGGCATGAAGTGCTATACCATATCACTATATGAATTGTATGTGATGTTAATCCTTTTATGCACTTTATTTGTTATGTGGTAGTAGTAATACATAGGGTTATCCCTCACTTAAAATTACCAAGTTAAATGTGTTCTCCCTAAGTTAGGCGCCCGTAACATGAGTTTCCAATTGTTGTGGGTCATTGTAGTACCACAGCATTTAGGACCAAAAGTGAGTGGTTGAATGAGTTTGTGCATTTCATTCATGCATAGAAAATCCAGGTAAAATTTTCGCTTTTGAATAAATTTAGCAAAGGGATCGATGTCTCTCTTATGTCGATGAGTAGGATTAGTCATTGATGTGAATGCGATGGATTTCGACATGAATGATACGTTGTAAACGTATCTATAATTTTTGATGCTTCATGCTTATTTTATATCATATATCTTATGTTTTGTCTACACTTTTAGGTATTTTTATACGCTTTCTGGAACTAACCTATTGACAAGATGCTATAGTGCCAGTTTCCTGTTTTCTGCTATTTTTGGTTTCAGAAAATCTAAAAGATGAATATTCTCGGAATTATATGCACTACTAGAGAAAAGCTTATGCGAGGCACACCTAAAAGCTTATGCGAGGCGCATATCATATGCGCCTCTAGCTTCAAGCCTCGGCTATTTTTTATGCGAGGCGCATATGATATGCACCTCCTATACTTCACATCGATATGCGCCTCCTATATTATTATGCGAGGCGCATATCGATATGCGCCTCGCATATGTGAAGTATAGGAGGCGCATATCATATGCGCCTCGCATATGTTTTACAATGCGCCTCGCATATTTATAGGATATGCGCCTCCTATAGTGTCCTATATGCGTCTCCGGTAATATTTTCGAAATTCAAGTTTTACAGACCACTATAAATAATAATATACAGATATTCAAATATACAATATAGTCCATAATACAGTATAAAGAGCACAGAATTTTTCAGAAACTTGCAATTTGCCAAAGCATAATAGAACCAACATGAATACAATACATTACATATCAATCATGACATACAAGTTCATACATCAAGTGTTTGTGCCACAAGTTCACACCTCCGAGTACAAGTTCACAATCACATTACACCTCCGATTACAAGTTCACAACCACATTACAACTCCGACGATGGAGCTCTAGCTAGATGAAGTAGAGCACATAACCTACCATGAAGAGCAACAAGGTGGTGATCACGAGGAAGTTCCTCCACTTCTTCCTTCTGTGCTGGACGCGGCGTGCTGGACGCGGCGTGCTCAGCGGCCTTGTGCAGCGTCGGCCCGGACCCTGCTAGAAGAAGAGAGACCTTGTTCTCTTTGGCGATGGCCTCGGCAGCGGCCAGCGCGCTCAGAGACGAGGGCTTCACGAGCCCGCCTTCGTGCTCCGGAATCCTGAATAAAGAGCAAGACCAGAATTTGTAATAAAGCACGTAAGGATAGCACATTGAGAATGGCTCAGCACTTGAGTTGATCAGAGGACATGGAGGGGGTAGTACTCACTGAGAATCATTTATTTTGTCAAATCCTGCAACTAGGATACTGTAGGTAACTATTGTCAACTCAATGCCCTCAGCTTTCATTTCTTCAACGCATGACAGTGCCCCACGCATATCTCTAGCAACTGCATAAGCGTGAACGAGGCTGCATGAAATGAATTAAATTTAATGCAGGGGACAAACCAGCAATGTGAAGCAATCACAAAGACTATCTTGTATCTTGCAGAAATATTTCCATGACCAATTTATATATAAAAAAAGAAATTGCAGTTTGTCTATTTGAATTAGTGGTTTGCAGCTTCTGTTTTATCCTACATTAGTCTCTCTATCATGAAAAAGAAACAACCAAACAAAATGTAAATGACAAGTGAAACGGACCTACCTTGTGAAGACAAAAGCATTGGGCTCTATTCCTCTTGCTCTCATGCTCTCAAAGGTTGCACGAGCATGATGCTTATCACCGCGCTTGGCATAGTACACAACCATCAGACCAAATTCTCTCCTTGATGGCTGAAACAATAAAAGTAAAGATTATAAATGAATCATATCAAGAGAGAATTTATATCACAGTGAGACTGTCAGACAATTCTAAAAAAATCAGTGAAAATCAATTAGAGCAACATTCGTTTCCTTGTTCAGCCCTGCGTGTCAAGTAAAGTGGCTCTGCAACTTCCGTAGGAACTCTAAGTAAACGCGTAGAATATTCATATTTATGCACAGGGTTACCCCACCTACAAAATATACAGAAAAGTAAAATGTACTGATTACAAGAATCTCTATCCGCAATAATATGTGTTCATATAAACGAAGAACACCGTGTGGAGCAGTCAATTTTCCAGACAGTCGACTAGTTATAAATAGTTGAGAGTGAGCTCGGTTTCCATTGAAATCGCAAATGGCATCAGCTATGTAGCAACCGCATGAGGCTAGCTAATAAGAATTAGCAGAAGCTTATGCAGTCACAGATCATCTCTCGTTAAAAGGACAACAAGACCGCGCTCATATAATTGAGCAATTGGCATCCTGATGAAACTATTCTACTACAGAGTACTATATGTCATATCACGGCATGGTAAGAGGATATCTGTGCAAGTGCAATCGCGTATCAACTGAAAGTGCAGTTTTCTCAACAACAAAAAAACTGAAAGAGCAGTGCGAGCAGACCAGCACGCACCTTTGGGATCCTCTCGAAGGCGGAGACGACGGCCTGCCAGTCCTCTGGCCGCGACTCCACGACCCTGTGGAATTCGTGGCACGCATCGTCCCTGCCCTGGTGCCACGGCGAGGGCGCCTCCCGCCTGCGTCCGTGGTCAACCCAGCGGGCCCGGTCCTCCGCCCTGGCCCTCCCTCGCCTCCCGTCGTCGAGCCGCACCGTGAGGGACCTGCCCCGGAAGTCCACCCCGTCGACCTCGGCAGCACGCTCCGCCGCGGCCTCGGTGTCGGCGCCCTCGCCCTTGGCATCCGTGTAGTAGAGGAAGCATAATCCGGCGTTGCGCTCGGGGTCGTCATGGGCGCGCACGAGCTCGACCTTCTCGAGCGGGCCGAACTGGCGGAAGAACTCGGCCACGTCGGCCTTCCGCGCCCGCAGCGGCAGGTTCCCCACGAAGACCTTGCCCTTCTGCCTGAAGTCCTCCTCGTCCTCGTCCTCGTCCTCGAGTGGCAGCGCCTCTGGCTCCGGCTCGGGCTCCGGTTCCAGTGGCGGGGGCGGAGGAGGGTGATGTAACGTTTTGGGGGGCGGGGGAGGTGGGGGCGGAGAGAGCTTGATGGAGAGCCAGAGCTTGGAGGCGAGGGGGTTGGGGAGAGGAGGGGGAGGCGGAGGCGGTGGAGGCGGTGGGGAGGGTTTGGGGGGCGGTGGCGGGGGCTGGAAGGGGCGCGGAAGGAAGAGACGGAGGAGGAGGATAGGGCCGCGAGCGAAGTGCGGGGTTGAGGTGGGGTCATGGGTCTGGTTTGACCGCGTGGGCAAACGTCTGCGTGTGCACGTGGGCGTGTCGGTGCGAAGGGACATACTCGAGGCGCACTCGGCTAAACGCGCCTCGCATATTTCAAGTATAGGAGGCGCATATGCTGATATGCGCCTCGCATATTCGATCACCTACCTCCGCCCGGGCCCACAGGAGTTACTTGAGGCGCATATGACCATATGCGCCTCGCATATTATCAAATATAGGAGGCGCATATAACCATATGCGCCTCGCATATTCGTGCACCTACCAAAACGCGGGCCCACACAGATTATGCGAGGCGCATTCTGCCAATATGCGCCTCGCCTATCTAATATATAGGAGGTGCATATGACTGGAATGCGCCTCCCATAATATGGGGCTGCTAGATTTAGTCCGTACAGGGATTATAGGAGGCGCATTCTTATCATATGCGCCTCGCCTATTTTTATACTAGAGGCGCATGGATAAGGAGTGTGCCTCGCCTATTTTATAGGAGGCGCATATGGTCTAAATGTGCCTCGCATAAGCATGTCTCCTATAGCCTTTTCTCTAGTAGTGATGGGACAAAAGCCAAAGTCATTATTTTACCCGACACGACATGGAACCACGAAGCAGAGATGGAGGAGGACACCAAGGTGGCCACACCCTAGGTGGGCGTGGGCCAGCCCTGGTGGCGCCCATAGGGGGTGTGGTCCCCCTGGCCCTCCACCGAACTTGCCTCCTTCGCCTATAAGAAGCCTCGGACCCAAAAACCCTAAAGAATCGACCAAAAAGCCATGAAAATTTCCGCAGCACCGCCGCCATCGAAGGGGAGATTCAGGGGACAGAAAGTCTCTGTTCCGGCATCCTGCCGGGACGGGAAAGTGCCCTCGGAGCCAACTACATCGATCTCCACCACCATATCCATCACCATTGCTGATTCCCATGATGAGGAGGGAGTAGTTCTTCCTCGAGGCTAAGAGCTCTATCGGTAGCTATGTATTCATCTCTCTCTCTATGCATGATCATATTGTGGTCATGAGCTTTGTAATCAAGTAGATCTACCTTTCTACTCAAGTGCTTTAATAGATCTCTGCTCTCCCCATGTGTGTGAATGTGACATCATGCACGCCATGGTGGCACTTAGGCTAGAGTCTACATAAATACTCATCATGCTTTAATAGATTTATGCTTTTCCCCATGTGTGTGAAAGTGATAGCATGCACACCGTGTGTGGCACTTAAGCTAGGTTACATATATATATTTATCATGAGTATATTTTAAGTTGGATGTCTTTATAAAATTGTGGTGTTTGTTGGAACCATCTAGCGCTCAAGGTGATAGTGTGGGGTTATCTAGATTGGGGAAGGCGGACTTTGGGGTGTGATGTTATAGCCGTACCATGTATTAGAGTGTACAACCAGAGAGTAGTTCAGGATAGTATCATGAAGAGAATATATTTATTGAGAGTGTTCACTAGTGAAAGTATGATCCCTAGGCCTTGTTTCTAAGCATTGAAACACCGTTCACAACTAGATCTGTTGAATGTTTGCTTGCTTCCAGTCTTTTCCTCCCCGTCAAGCTCTTTTCTGGCACCGTTGTCTTATAATCATTCATACCACTTGTATTTCACTATCTCTTTGCCGAACTAGTGCACCTATACACCTGACAAGTGTATTGGGTGTGTTGGGGACACAAGAGACTTCTTGTATCTTGATTGCAGGGTTGCTTGAGAGGGATACCTTTGACCACTTCCTCCCTGAGTTTGATAAACCTTGGGTAATCCACTTAAGGGAAACTTGCTGTTGTTCTACAAACCTTTGCACTTGGAGGCCCAACAACTGTCTATAAGAATAGTAGTGCGTAGACGTCAATGACCTTTGTGTAGCATCTTTGTTTTGGGGGGAAAACAATTCGAAATTAGTTCAAATATGAATAATAGTAATTCAAATGTGAAGGAGTAATAGAATTTAAAATTACATTAAAGCGTATGAACTAAAAAAAGTTAATCACATTACATTTGATTTACATAATAAATTGGAATTATAATTCCGAGAAGAATAAATATTACACTTCCATAACATTTAATAATACAAGTATATAAGAGATATAGCAATTAGTAAATAGTACAATTTAGACATGAAATAAAATACACATTTACTTTCTTATAATAATAATACAATGTTACAAAAGGATAAATAAAATTACAACAATTAATGAAAGTATAAAGTAGAAGTTACAAAAAGGAAATTACAGTAAAGTAAAAAGAAAATGAAACAACCCTAAACTAAATTCTATCTATATTATCTATCTCTTCTTCTTGGTGCTCATTACTGCAAAACAAATCACAAAAACAAAGAGAAACATTTTTGATAATGTTAAAATGTTTGCCTCACCAAGTGAGGCAATTAAATATATGATTTAGATTAGGGATATTGGTAAGAATTACCAAAATCCACTAATGACCTAAGAGGGCACCACCCAATCTAGACAATAAGTAGAATCTTGATCTCTGATCTATACACTTGAGTATGAGAGGCAAATTTAAAGTCCAAGGAAACCATTGCAGATTTGATCATTTGTATTAAGGAAACAATTAGCATGCTATGGCACCATCTTAAGCCTAGCTAAAGTCAATTGGAAAGAAAGAGGCAAAAATAACTAAAAAAGGGAATAATCATGTTTAGCACTAAGTCAACTAAACAGATTATGTTAAGACAATGTGGTCCTCGTCCAAGGACAAGCTAAATGGAAGCACCAACCATAGTATATGCACTTGGCAGTAAGAAAATAAAGGAACAGAGATAGTTATCCACATCAATCGGGGCTTGTTACTTTGTGACCCGATAGTTCGTAGACTAAGGCATCGCGGGGTCCTAGTTGCATGTAATCACCACGATTCGAAAAGTGTGTGTGTGTGTGTGTGTGGGGGGGGGGTTAATTGCCGAGAGGGGTATTTCGAGTGAATGGTAGCCAAACCAAATATTTTCAAATCTTTGCCGTTATGTTAGGATATTCTGTTACACCAGTACCTGCCATGCCCTGATACGTCAAAAATGTATCTATAATTTTTGATGCTCCATGCTTGTTTAATATCTACTTTGCTATGTTTTGTCTACAATTTGAGGTATTTTTATACACTTTCTAGTACTAACCTATTAACAAGATGCCACAGTGCCAGTTGCCTGTTTTCTTCTATTTTTGGTTCCAGAAAGGCAGAAAATCAATATTCTCGGAATTGGACGGGACAAACTCCAAAGTCAATATTTTACCGTGGGCGTCATGAAGCCAGAAGGGGAGACGGATAGGTGCCAGAGGGCCACCACACCCCCCAGGCGGGGCTAGGGTGGACCCGCGCCTGGGCAGGGTGTGGCCCCTCTAGCCGCCTCCCAGCCTCGCCTCTTCGCCTATAAGAAGCCCACGATGCAGAAACCCTAAATAATCCATCATACTTCCAGAAAAATTTCCGTAGCGCCGCCGCCACCGAAGGGGATATTCGGGGGACAGAAAGTCTCTGTTCTGGCACCCTGCCGGGACGGGAAAGTGCCCTCGGAGCCATGTCCATCGATCTCCACCACCATTTTCATCATCGTTGCTGATTCCCATGATGAGGAGGGAGTAGTTCGTCCTCGAGGATAAGGGCTCTACCGGTAGCTATGTGTTCATCTCTCTCTCTATGCATGATCTTGTTGTGGTCATGAGCTTTGTAATCAAGTAGATCCACCTTGCTACTCAAGTGCTTCAATAGATCTCTGCTCTCCCCATGTGTGTGAAAGTGACAGCGTGCACGCCATGGTGGCACTTAGGTTTGAGTCTACATAAATACTCTTTGTGATCTAATAGATCTATGCTTTTCCCCACGTGTGTGAAAGTGACAGCGTGCTTACCGTGTGTGGAACTTGGCTAGATTGAATATTTGTTATGAGTTATATTTGGAGTTGGATGTCTCTATGAAATTATGGTGTTTGTTGGAACCATCTAGCGCTCAAGGTGACAGTGTGGGGTTATCTATATTGGGGAAGGCGGACTTTGAGGAGTGCTGTTATAGCCCTACCGATGATTAGAGTGTGCAACCGGAGAGTAGTTAAGAGTAGTATCATGAAGAGAGGATATTTATATGAGAGAGTGTTCACTAGTGAAAGTATGATCCCTAGGCCTTGTTTCTAAACATTAAAACACCTTTTGCATCTAGATCTGTTGCATGTTTGCTTGCTTTAGTCTTTACCTCACCGTCAAGCTATTTTCTGGCACCGTTACCGCTTGTATTTCACTATCGCTTCGCCGAACTAGTGCACCTATACACTTGACAAATGTATTGGGTGTGTTGGGGACACAAGAGACTTCTTGTATCTTGATTGCAGGATTGCTTGAGAGGGAATAACTTTGACCACTTCCTCCCCGAGTTTGATAAATCTTGGGTAATCCACTTAAGGGAAACTTTCTGCTGTTCTACAAACCTCTGCACTTGGAGGGCCAACAACTTTCTACAAGAAGAGAAGTGCGTAGAAATCAAGATCTTTTCTGGCGCCGTTGCAGGGGTGGTTTTTGGCTTTTACCTTTCCTCCATGTCAAGCTCCATCAAAGTATTTTCTGGCGCCGTTGCCGGGGAGGTAAGGTAAAAGGTACTCACATCCTCCGGTGTGAGTGCTCGAAGTTATTTCCTTTAGATTCTGCAGTTTTGCCTTTTCGTTTCTTATTTTCACTAGTTAGGCTTAATGGAAAACAACAAAAAAATTAGAGAGCTTTATAGTATCTATCTTGAGTTAGGACATGAAGTGTTTAAAGAGAAAATTAAAAACCTATGGAACTTTATTTGCATGCTAATAGCAATGTTATTAGTATGAATTCTTTGGACACCATTATTGCTAATGTTATGGAAACATCTAAGATTGGGGAAGCTAGTTTTTATGAAAATGATCTTTTTAGTTCCCCACCTTTGGAAGATAGCTGTTCTATTGCTAATGATGATACCAAACCCCCAATTTTTGGTGATTATGGTGATGATTATGATATTTTTAGTCCACCTACTACTGAGGAGAAAATTTATTGTGATTACAATATGCCACCTATATTTGATGATTATGGTGATGAGAATAATAATAGCTATTTTGTTGAATTTACTGCCACTACAATTAATAAGAATGACTATGCTTATGTGGAGAGTAATAATAATTTTATGCATGTGTCTCATGATAGGAATGTTTTATGTGATAGTTATATTGTTAATTTTATTCATGATGCTACTAAAAGTTATTATGAGAGAGGGAAACATGGTTTTATTGAAGGGAATATGCCCTGAGAGGCAATAATAAAGTGTTTATTATGTGTATTCCAAGTATATGATAGATGTTTATTTTGCATGCTATAATTTGTATTAATACGGAAAAATAATACATGTGTGTTTAATAAACAAACATAAAGTACCTAGTTATGCCTCTCTCATAAACGAGCTCGTTGATTAACAAGATGATCAAGGTTTCCTGATCATGGACATTGGATGTTGTTAATAACGGGATCACAACATTAGTGTAATGGTGTGATGAACATTCATCCCAAGAATAGCATTACGATCAAAGTCATTGAGTTTATATTGCTATAACAACTTACGAAGTGATCCTACTCCTTAGACTATGAGATCATGTCAATCACTAACACCGGAAGAGTTTCTTGATAACATCAAACGTCACACCGTAACAGGGTGATTATAAAGATGGGTTCAGAACTAATAAAGTGTTATGTTGAGGCCCATGGATCGAGAGTGGAATTTGTTCATCCCGATGATGGATAGATATACTCTAGGCCCTCTCGGTGATATCACATTGGTTAGCTTGCAAGCAAGTGATTTGATCACTAGAATGTTATATCACGGGAACGAGAAAAGTGTGCATGTCAGTAACGAGATCAAACTAGGTATGGAGATACCGATTATCGAATCTCGGACATGTAATATATCGCGAAACAAAGGGATTAAGATACTAGCGTAAAAGGTTCCGATGATCACAAGAAAGTCATCGTTGAATGTGTGGGAGTTAGTATGGGTCTCCAGATCCCGCTTCTGATTATTGATCCGAGAGGGGTCTCGATCATGTCCGCATTATTCACGAACCGTATGGTGACACACTTAAGAGACACCGACATCCAATTGGAGCAAAAGTTTCATGCCGGAAAGAATAACAAGCGCAGGAATTTATTTCACTAGATACCGAAACAGGTTTTTGGGTGTAATTGCATAAAGTGGTTATGCATGTGAAATAGATTTCTAGCAAGGGGTTATATGTGAATGTTTGCTATTAAAGTAATTGACAAAATTCTGAATAAATAAAAGAGTTTTATTTAATGAGAGTTTGCATTAAATTTGGTGGAAATTTAATTGCAAGTTTGAGTGGGATTTTGAGTGGAGGGAAATGAAGAGGTTTTTGTGAGTGGAGCGTCCACCCACATGAAGAGGGAAGGGAAAGGGGGCAGCCCCCATGCGCCGGACACCCCCTTGGGGTTCCCCCTCTCCTATAAAAGGCACCCCTCTCCCTCTCTCTCACTCACACCTCCTCGTGAAGGATCTCTCTCCCCCTCTAGAATTTATCCCCAATGGTCTTGGACTAGCGAGATACATGTTCCCGGTGGCTATTCGGCAAGAAAGGGTTGTGCTTCCGCTGCATAGCTGGAGCGAGGAGGTGGAGGTTGCTCGGTGCCTCGGACGTGTGTGCGAGCACGGATGCGCTGCTGATTTGCGGCGCTAGGACTTCCTCTCGATCTTGAGATCGACAAGAGATCGTCTACATCAACCATGAGTTTATCTCGTTAAGCTTTGGCGGTCTTCAAGGGTATGTTCTCTACGGATATACATCCGCTCGTTGTTTATATCTAGTAGATAGATCTTGGTACATAGTTGTTCCCATCGTAGGAAATTTTTTGTTTTGTATGTTGCAAACCCTATAGTGGTATCAGAGCCGGATCTATGTGTAGATGATTTACACGGGTAGTACACATATGAGTATGTGGGCGATGATGATCATGTTGTTGCTCCTTAGTTGTAATTTTGGATATTGGTGGCATAGTGGGATGAAGCGGCCCGGACAAACTTTACATGTTCTTGCACATGAGACATCTTCCACGCTTGACATGCAACTAGTTTGCATAAGTGGCTAGTGGGTGTCTATCTCTCCTACTATAGTCAATATCTATTTTGCAACGAGTTGTCAACAATTTGGTTATCCTTGTTGTGGTTCATGTTCGTAGGTAAGAACGGTTCTATCTTCGAAAGCTCTAAGCCACGTAAAACTTGCAATGGATAAATTAGAGGCGTCTAGTTTAGATTGTTGCTGGGCTAGTGTCATGATATGGTGATGTTGTAAGTAGAAGTATGAGATGATACTATTACAACACACATAGCGTGTAAACTCCATAGACCTTGGACTTACACATAAAGGTATGATAATGATCATACCACGATGCACATGTTAGAGATCATATGCAGGAACCATATCATTTCACTAATAAACATGTGATGTTTGATAGCATCTTATATTGCTTGTTTAGCGCTTTGTTAGCATAATAAGATGATCCCTCATTTAAAAAATCAAGATAAGAATGTGTTCTTCCTTTAGTATGCACCGATTATGTTTTCGTCGCTCCAAGACGTCACGTGATGATCGGGTGTTCTTGGATCCACGACCATATATCGGGTGTAAAACAGTTACACACGCAAATACTAAGGTTCTAACTTGGCGAGCCTAGCATGTATAGACATGGCCTCGGAACGGACCGAAAGGTTAAGCATGAGTCATATAGTAGATATGATGCCCATTTGATGCTCGCCTTTGAAGCTACACCGACTCACGTGATGATCGGACTTGGTGTAGTGGATTTGGTTCATGTAATCACCAAAAAGGCACGAGGGATGTCGTTTTTGAGTGGGAGTTCATTCGTAATATGGATTAGTTGAACTTAATCTATCATAAACTTAGTCTAAACTTTACAAATTCTGTTGTAGATGGCACCACCTGCTTTTAATTTCAATGTGTTCATGGAGAAAGAGAAACTTGCAACGAACGGTAGCAACTTTATCGAATGGGCCATGAATTTGAGGATTCTCCTCTCTGCTGCACAAAAGAAATATGTGCTAGAAGCGCCGCTAGGCCCCCCACCTTTTGAGGATGCCCCTGATGAGGAGAAGAATGTCTATAAGACTCGTTAGGAGGACCACAACTTAGTTCATTGCGGCATATTGTATGGGCTAGAGCCAGAACTTCGAAAGCGTTTCGAAAACGGCAATGCATTTGATACAATGGGTGAGTTGAAAATGATTTTCGACACACATGCTGCTGTAGAGAGCTACAACGCTTCAAAAAAGTTCTTTAGCTGCATGATGGAAGAGCACAGCTCCGTTAATGAGTATGTACTCAAGATGTCGGGTTACGCCGATAAGCTTGTGTCCTTGGGAATAACGATTCCCATTGACTTAGGCATCCATCATGTTCTGTAGTCTCTGCCACCTAGCTATAAGAGCTTCATGATGAACTATAATATGCAAGACATGAAGAAGTCTCTCCCTGAGCTTCTGTCAATGCTTAAAACTGCAGAAGTGGAGATCAAAAAGGAACATCAAGTGTTGATGATCAATAGGAACACTGGTTTCAAGAAAGACAAGAAGGGAAAACAAAATGGAAGTAAGGGCGGCAAGCAGGTTGCCGTGCCTGAAAAGAAACCCCGAGTTGGACCTAAGTCTGATACCGAGTGCTACTATTGTAAGGGGACGGGCCACTGGAAGCGCAACTGCCCCAAGTATTTGGCAGACAAGAAGGCCGACAAGACAAACAAAGGTATATATGATATACATGTTATTGATGTGTACTTGACTAGTGCTCACAGTAGCACCTAGGTATTTGATACCGGTTCAGTTGCTAATATTTGTAACTCGAATCAGGGGCTATAGAACAAGCGACCGCTAGCAAGGGGTGAGCTCAAGATGCGTGTTGGCAATGGATCAAGCGTTGATGTGATCGTCGTCGGAATTCTACCTCTCCATTTGCCGTCGGGATTAGTAATAAACTTGAAGAATTTTTATCTGGTGCCAGCACTTAGCATGAACATTGTATCTGGATTGTGTTTAATGCGAAGTGGTTATTCATTTAAATCCGAGAACAATGGTTGTTCCATTTATATGAATGAAATCTTTTATGGTCATACACCGATGATGAATGGTTTATTTCTTTTGGATCTCGATAATAATGTTACACATATTCACAATGTTGATGCTAAAAGGATTAAACTTAATGATGATATATCCGCATATATGTGGCACTGCCGTCTAGGTCATATTGGCGTTAAACACATGAAGAATCTGCATTCGGATGGACTTTTGGAATCACTTGATTTTGAATCATTTGATACATGTGAGCCATGTCTTATGGGCAAGATGACTAGAACGCCATTTTCTGGTTCAATTGAACGGGCGACAAATTTATTGGAAATCATACATTCTGATGTATGTGGTCCAATGAGTGTATCGGCACGAGGTGGATATCGTTATTTGGTTACTTTCACGGATGATTTGAGTAGATACGGTTATATCTACTTGATGAAACACAAGTCTGAAACATTTGAAAAGTTCAAAGAATTTCAGAATGAAGTGGAAAATCATCGTAATAGAAAGATTAAATTTCTATGGTCCGACTGTGGAGGTGAGTATCTAAGTTACGAGTTTAGCACTCACATGAAAGAGTGTGGAATTGTTTCACAACTCACACATGCCAGAACACCATAGCGAAATAGTGTGTCAGAACGTCGTAATCGTACTTTATTGGATATGGTTCGATCTATGATGTCTCTAACAGACTTGCCGTTGTCATTTTGGGGTTATGCAATAGAAACTGCTGCATTCACTTTAAATCGGGCACCATCTAAATCCGTTGAAAAGACACCATATGAATTATGGTTTGGAAACAAACCTAAGCTGTCATTTCTTAAAGTTTGGGGATTCGATGTTTATGTGAAGAAACTTCAACCGGATAAACTCAAAACCAAAGCGGAAAAATGTGTTTTCATAGGATACCCTAAGGAATCAATTGGGTATTCCTTCTATCACAGATCCAAGGGCAAGGTTTTTGTTGCCAAGAATGGATCCTTTCTAGAGAAAGAGTTTCTCATGAAAGGTGTGAGTATTTAGAAAGTAGAACTCGAAGAGGTTATTGAACCTTATCTTCAAAGTATGGTGATTAGCGCAGCGCCGTAAGTTGTTCCGGAGTTGGCTTCACCAGTTGAAAAAGGAACTAATGATAATGATCATGAAACTCCGAAAGCGAGTACTACCGAACCTCGCAGGTCTAGCAGGACCCGTGCAGCTTCCGAGCTGTACGGAAATGCTGTCATGAATTTCATGGTTGATGAAAATGATGATCCTACGACGTATGAAGAAGCAATGATGAGCCCGGATTCCAACAAATGGTTAGAAGCCATGAAATCCGAGATGGAATCCATGTATGAAAATCAAGTTTGGAACTTGGTGGAATTACCTCACTACCAAAAGGCCGTGGAGAACAAATGGATTTTCAAAAGGAAAACTGATGCTGATGGTAACGTAACCGTCTATAAAGCTCGACTTGTCGCAAAGGGGTTTCGAAAAATTCAAGGATTTGACTACGATGAGACATTCTCTCCCGTAGCGATGCTAAAGTCAGTTAGGATTATGTTAGCAATTGCTGCATATTTCGATTATGAGACATGGCAGATGGATGTCAAAACCGCATTTATCAATGGTAATATCGAAGAAGAGTTGTATATGATACAACCAAAGGGTTTTGTCGATCCCAAGGATGCTAACAAGGTGTGCAAGCTTCAGCGATCCATCTATGGATTGAAGCAAGAATCACGAAGTTGGAATCTCCGCTTTGATGAAGTGATCAAAGAGTTTGGATTTGTCCAAACTTATGGAGAAGCTTGTATTTACAAGAAAGTGAGTGGGAGCAATGTGGCATTTCTGATACTATATGTGGATGACATATTATTGATCGGAAATGATATAGATCTTTTAAACAGTGTTAAAAGTATCTAAACAGCAAATTTGCAATGAAGGACCGAGGTGAAGCGTCATACATATTAGGCATAAAGGTCTATAGAGATAGATCTAGGCGCCTAATAGGGCTATCGCAAAGTACATACCTTGATAAGATTTTAAAGAAGTTTAAAATGGAAGATAGTAAGAAGGGGTTCTTACCTATGACACAAGGCACGACATTGAGTAAGACTCAAAGTCCGGCTACGACGGAAGAAAGAGAGAAAATGGACAAAGTCCCCTATGCTTCAGCCATAGGCTCTATAATGTACGCCATGCTATGTACAAGACCGGATGTGGCACATGCTATTAGTTTGACTAGTAGGTACCAATCGGATCCAGGTTTGGAACACTGGAAAGCGGTCAAGAATATCCTTAAGTACTTATGAAGAACAAAGGATATGTTTCTTGTATACGGAGGTGAAGAAGAGTTGGTCGCTAAGTGTTATGTCGACGCTAGCTTTGACACTGATCCGGATGACTCTAAGTCTCAATCCGGATACGTATTTCTCATGAATGGCGGAGCGGTTAGTTGGAGGAGCTCCAAACAACCTATGGTGGAGGGATCAACGACGGAGGCCGAATATGTTGCTGCTTCGAAAGCGGCTCAGGAATCAGTTTGGATGAAGGAGTTCATATCCGAACTAGGTGTGGTTGCAAACGCGTTGGACCCAATGGTGATCTATTGTGACAACAATGGTGCCATTGCCAATGCCAAAGAGCCAAGGTCTCACAAGCATTCCAAGCATATTAAGCGCTGGTTTCACTCCATTCGCCAGCATGTCAAGGATGGAGATATAAAGATTTGTAAAGTACACACGGATCTCAATGTAGCAGATCCGTTGACTAAAACTATCCCTAGAGCAAAACATGATTAACACCAGAACTCCATGGGTGTTAGATTCATCACTATGTAACTAGATTATTGTCTCTAGTGCAAGTGGGAGACTGAAGGGAATATGCCCTGATAGGCAATAATAAAGTGTTTATTATGTGTATTCCAAGTATATGATAGATGTTTATTTTGCAAGCTATAATTGTATTAAGACGGAAACATTAATACATGTGTGTTTAATAAACAAACAGAAAGTTCCTAGTTATGCCTCTCTCATAAACTAGCTCATTGATTAACAAGATGATCAAGGTTTCCTGATCATGGACATTGGATGTTGTTAATAACGGGATCACAACATTAGTGTAATGGTGTGATGAACATTCACCCTAAGTATAGCATTACAATCAAAGTCATTGAGTTTATATTGCTATGACAACTTACGAAGTGATCCTAATCCTTAGACCATGAGATCATGTCAATCACTAACACAGGAAGAGTTTCTTGATAAAATCAAACGTCACACCGTAACAGGGTGATTATAAAGATGGGTTCATAACTAATAAAGTGTTATGTTGAGGCCCATGGATCGAGAGTGGAATTTGTTCATCCCGATGAACGATAGATATACTCTGGGCCCTCTCGGTGATATCACATTGGTAAGCTTGCAAGCAAGTGATTTGATCACTAGAATGTTATATCACGGGAACGAGAAAAGAGTGTATGTCAGTAACGAGATCAAACTAGGTATGGAGATACCGATGATCGAATCTCGGACATGTAATATATCGCGAAACAAAGGGATTAGGGTAGCACCCCCCGGGATTAGGGTTAAACTAACCTCACATCATCATCTAAGATAAGTTCAACTCCAAGCACGGAAGATCACAGTATGATTCAGTAACATTATAGAACACAGGGATTCAACAACATAAGTTTAAACTCTTAACAGAGTAAGATATTAGAGTTATTACAAACCAGAGGTAATAGACCCAACATTACATCACACAGCGAAAGCAAATTATGTTGTTCTACACAACAACTTAGCACAAGGCCTAAGAGGCCATTAACAAAAGTGACGTCCATCCCATAGTCCTCAGGCTGCTACCTGGGACCCCCAACTACTCGTCGATGTCAACGTAGAAGCCACCTTCAGTTGCAACCAGATCCTCTATAGAAAAACAATAATGGCGCAAGGCTGAGTACGAGGATGTACTCTGCAAGACTTAGATACCCTAGTATCTACATGCTTTGGCTGGAAAGGCTTTCTCTGGATTTTCTTTTGCGGAAAGCAATCTTTATTTGTAAACAAGAGAGAGAAGAGGCTCGTCTACTCAGAATCTTTTAAAAGGGATAAGATAGCGACCTTTTCATCTTGTCCATCACATCTTGATAACCACTAGCTTCATCAGAACCTCCTATCTAGGATCACCCCCTCAACCCAGAGGAAGCATCCTTAAGCACATGTGGATCAACAAGTTTTACTTAAGTTATAGTTCTCTATGATCATCATGTCCGTTCCCAAGTCGTTCATAACCGTGAACACGGCTTTTCGAAAAGATTAATACCCTGCAGGGGTGTACAACTTTACCCACACGTACCAACCGACTCTTAATGCCAAATTATTAGCCCTCTTCCTTGGAAGGCCGGCAGAGGGTGGTTGACCATGACCTTTACCTTGCTTTCGCCGAGACCATGAGTCACGCCCTAGGGATGGTTCCGCCGTAATGGGTCAAGTCCTGAAGCCGGTCCCTAAAGATGTGAGGCAAGGTTGGTTCACCAGGGGCTCCATCGACCCCAAGCAACCCGGTTCTCGCTTCCCTACCTGTTATGATGCACCTCCTTCACCTCCTCATTTCGAAAAGGTTTTCAATGCGTATGCCAGATGGAAAGCCCGAACTATGTGACTCATGGAATCTACTAGGCAAGTTAGTTGCTCGTGGGGTTTTCCAGGCCCCGTGTGGTTGTACGCTCGTCTTGGTTCAAGAGGCAAGAACTCGGGTCCTATTGGTGGCGAGCATGGGACTACAAAAACCACACCCAACATGGACTCCCATACAAGCCTTAGCATATTTAGTTACTCCTTGATGATGTCACCATCTCCTACCTCACTACCTTCATTAGCACCTCTGATTCATTGTTTCGATATATCAGACATTGTTACTATGCATGGCTAAGCTGCCGGTAACACAAGCTTTAATTCGGCATCCCGCAAAAAAAACCACTACTAGAAAATCGCGTTGATTTTGTGCATTGCATCATCATGACATCATCATACATCTATCTGTCTAAAACTATTTTGTTAAAAGCCCTATTTTGTTTTCTATATTAATTTCTCCCTATTATTTTAAATCAAAACACCGGTGCTTCCGGATATCTCAGCTTGTCTAAAACAATTTACAAAAGGTTTTTAAAATAAATTATAAAATCCTACCTACCCAGATCTCCCCAAACCCTTTTCTACCTAAACCTAGTCTACCCACCCTACCTCCACCTCACCCCACCCAATAGTCTGCCGCCACCTCACCCCTCTCTTCCCCTCTACCCTATCCTATGCCGCCACCTCACCAACCCCACCCCACTCCCTCTCTCACCCCAACCGACACAGCACACACACAACACACCCACGCCACCACTCCCTGGAACCGACCCCACCCGCCTGACCCCATTCTCCCGTAGGCCCCACCCCAGAACCACTCCCGCATGCCTGCCCCAGACGCCACCTGCCCCGCGTTCGACGCCTTCCTCGCTCCCCACCAACCCCCGCATCCCCTTCCTCGCTCGGTGTCGTCCCCGGCGCCTCCCTGCCAGCCATCGCCGCTGGTCTCCTCCCACCGCAAGGACGCGCCGCCCTGCTTCCTTGGACCGGCCCCGCGCCTGCGACCTGCGGACCCCCCTGCTCGTCCCCGAGCCTCCGTCGCCCGCGACCCCGTCTCTCCCTCCTTCCCCAGGCGCCGCCAAGAGCCCGCCTCCGCCTCGCCGGAGCCCGCGCCCTGCCGCCCTAGCTCCTCGCCGCGTCACCGAGCCAGCACCGCCTGCACGAGCCCCAGCGTCTCCCGCCGCCAACCTCCGCTCCGCGCAGGCCCTAAGCGCGACCCCGTGACGGTGCCCCTGCGCGGTCTCCCCGTCGACCTCCTCTGCCGGCCTCTGCCGCGGACGACCTCCGCCAACCGCGACGCGCCGAAGCCGCCACCATTGGCCGCCCAGGCTCGACTCCCCGGCCTCTTCCCGTGTGTCGCCGCTGAGGCCGCCCCGCCCGCGGCTGCCGTCGGCCGGAGCTCCGCGGCATGTGCGTCCTCGACCGGTGTCTGTGTCATCCTTCGGACCAAGTCCAGCTGATGCCAAGGGGGCTCTGCCTATTGCTGCACCAATTCAAAGTCGAAGACCACAAAATCCCAAGCTAATCGTGACAAGACCATCAACACCGATCCAAGTTCCACCTTCGATGCATCCCCGACACTGACACAAGTTCACCATCGGCCAACGACGTGGGAACTACAAGAGATATTCGAAGTTGACCCGAAGCCCGAACCACAAGAACACCAACAGAGAGCATATGCCCGAGAACCCAGATGCCAAGGTCGTCGACACGGATTCGCCAAGTACTTCCTCACAGACGCCAAGTCCTTTGCCCCGAATGCCAAGACCGACTCGATGGCGCGGACCCGACAAGATCTTCGCAACGACAAGATCGGCACCGACCAGAGCGGATCCGATGTGCCCCGACACCAACCAAGTCCTTCTCGGATGCGACAAGATCGATTTCCGTTATCCGAGACCGATCCCGCCGAGACCGAACCCAAGATCCGGACCCTGAGAACCGACCTTGAACCCCTCGGAGCCCAAGTTCGCCAAACCCAGATGTGTGAACCTTTTCCCGAGCCCCTATTTTATAAATGCCTTATATAAAACTTGTTGCATATTAATTGTTCATCTCGCATGCATATCATGTGGGTTGGGGGCATTATGCCGATTCACCTTATAATTAAATATGGGATCCATATGCGGGAAAATCTAGTCTTATATTGGTCCCAATTAAAATTGTGTAGCGAACCGGTGACATGTTTTGGCTTGTTAAGACAACATTTAAATTGCAGGGTATCTAGATAACTTGAACCGTCTAATTAAATGTCGGGACCCCGGTTCCGCTTAATATTGCCTAATTGCATCGCATCTTTGCCATGTCATGCATCATACATGCATCATGCCCGATTTTCTACCGTAGTATTAAATAGTGCATCCGATGTTTCTTCTAGTGTTTTGCTTCTTAACGGATAAGGCCGTTGAGTTGATGTGAGCTTCGCCCCGATCTTCGGTTGAACCTTCGGCAATGTTTTCAGGCGAGCATCTCCCCCTTTCTACCTATCTTACTTTTATAGTCTTTATTTCCTCCTGTTGATCTATTGCTATCTGTGTTGCGATGCTCTAGTTTTCGTACCCGTGATATCCCTTGCAGCCTTATATTGCCTTGGACACATCCTATTACCTGTTGTTTGGTAGATAGTTGGACTTGCGCGTCGTAGTCGCTTGCTCTAGTGCTGATGCGTCTCGTCCAGAACCACAGTTGTTGGAGTATTGCCGTGTGTTTGATGTTGGAGATGATCATGGCTTTAATTACTGTTTAATAACTAAAATTGAAGTAGGTAAATGCAGAGGCACCGGTGGGTGATAGACACTATTTGGTTTCCGACCGCTCACTGGTGTCCCGTAGGACCCCGAGTTCTTGACACCTGTTCCGAGATCGAGCGCGCTAACCACATGTGGGATGTGTGGGCACCCCATCGATTTAGTACCTGATTCCAAGTATTGTACTGGGGGCCACAACTAGTTTGAGGTTTTATTTACTATCTTGTACTTATGCCATGCTTTACTGCTTTATTTAAATTGTGCAATGTACTGCACACTGTACTGTTTAGGATCGGGACACGTTTTCGCTGTATTGACAAGCCCAGTCATCTTTTCGGGTTCCCAGTCGTTTACAGCCGTCCACCCAAACCCTGAGTCCGTCTCGGAGACCGGCCGACTTCGTTGCGGGTAGACTTAGTGGGGTGGCCCCCATGTACATGCTTTGGGTCTGGGAAACGTCATGACTTAGGCCCCGCCGACATACCGATGGGTGTATGTTAATTGATCTGGCAAAAAGGGTCGAAGTGCGTGTGGATACTTTGGTGCACCCCTGCAGGGTTAAATCTTTTCGAAAAGCCGTGTCCGCGGTTATGGACGACTTGGAGCACAGTTCTCGATCATAGACAACTATAACTAAAGTTTACTGTTATAATTTGACTTGTATCCGATGTGACTAGTAATCAGCTCAACTGCAATGAAATGGCTAAATAAAAGTACCAACAACTGCTGGGTTTGGGATATCTCATTCTAATTGTATTTGACTAGTAAGTGTCGCAACTACAACGGAATGGTTAAATAAAACTGCCCACTGCTTATTTTATCAGGATGAATATCTACATTTGACTAGTAATTGCCGCAACTATAACAGAATAAATAAAACTGCCAACTGTGTGAGTTCCTCGGTTGACTTCCTCGTTTGGTCTCGAGGGGAAATACCAGGATGGGTATGTTTGGTGGTAGAATCAGGTTGGCTCCGAATAGGTCTTTCTTATCCCTCTCTGATAGCCGACAGTTATCTCGAGTCTCTATAGGTTGTTTCATGCATGCCGCGCTGCCGCTTAGTCCACCATACCTATGTAGGCGAGAGCCGCCGAATTCTAGTCTCGCCGTGTACTGGCCTCAGTACTGACGCTCCTCTTTTTTCTTTGCCCTTTGTCGGCACCCCTTTTGTTTAGCAGGTTTGAGCTCGACGTCGTTAGCAGGGTTACCCTTCCGGCTTGGCCTGGGCAGGGTTATGGACGCCATTGGTTATTCTTCAGGGCTCTTAGCTCAATTTGCATCTTGTCCGTACTCGGACGCTATATCGTTTTCAAGGTGATTTGGATCTTCGTACTGTAAATCTGTATTCTTGACTCTTTGAGTCGCTGATGTATATATATGTTCTGTGGGTCCCATCGAGGACTTTTGTGTAATGTTATTACTTCGTCACCCGCACGAAAGTGCCTGGTGGGCGTCCTTGAATCGTTTCTATGCGGGTTTAGCGGGAAGCGCTAAAACTTGCATAGGGCCGATTCGAGGGTGTTACATTTAACAACGCTCACATGCAAAACCTAGGTATGCTAGGAGCAGTGGATCAGGAGTATAAGGCTACAAAAGGGAAACAATGCAGCAGATAGGTAACCCTAGCTACTGACAAAAGACCACATTGGAATTGTGTGCAACATAGCGAGAAAGTAATATACTTTGTAAAACATAGGTTCAGAATGAGAGGCTACGCTTGCCTTGTCCGTCAGTAGACAGGTATGGATCTTCGGTGTTGTTGACTTCAGCTTCGGGTTCGGTTCCTATTCGCTAAGAACCAAATACCGGAAAAAAGGCAACAATCAAGACATGGCATCGATGCAATGATCAAACAAGGATGACGATATGACAAGTTGAGTTGTATTGAAATGAAACCCTAAAACATGCTCGGCAATTTAAACAGGGTTCCGAGGATTGAAAACCCTAACTCGGAAAACTCCGGAAACACATGAGAGGGGTTACTATGTTGTTCTAAATAAACATGTCATTAAAGTTGATTAGCAATGCATTATTATAGCTTAAATAGGTAGAACTCATTTTTATGAATATTTTGATATATTATTTGTATTTTTCTGACTTATAATGAATTAGTTATTGATTTTACAAATTTATATCATTTTCTGAAATTATTAAAACAATTTAAACCAAAATATTACATCAGGCTGACATCAGCACATGAGCTAGATACTTTTTACACTCGGGCTGACCCTAGCCAGAGAGACTGACAAAGGGGCCTGAGGCCACCTCAGCAGCCACGTTGGCCCGACGGGGTCAGAGGCGTTTTCCACCAGGGTTGGCTCTAGCCAGAGGGGCTGACTGGTGGGGCCTGGGCCACGCAGGCCTCACCGGAGAACGGCCAGACGACTGCGACTGGCGGCGCTACAGGGCACAGGAGGATGCGTGCTAAGGCTCGTTCGAATCAGCGCACAGAGGCGGACCTAACTACGGCGGCACCTCCGATTTTTGGTCACCGGAGCAGCAAGCACGGAACGAACGACGGCGATGCTCTCTGATCTATGGCGCGGGCTCGACGCAGAGCACTAGAGAGGAGAGGGAGGGTGCCTTGAGCACCGTATGCTCACCCTGAGCGCGTAGATGGCGACGACGATGGCAGACAGAGGCGGGGAGGGCGAGGTTGTTGCCGATGATTGGATGCACCCGCGGCCGATTCCTTGGGTGAAGATGACCTTCGTGATGGGCAGTTCCAACGGCGGCATCAGCTGACCGTGGGGTGGCCGGAGGTGGCGGGACGAGGCGGCTCCTACGAGCTCTAGGGTTAGAGCTTGCGCGAGCGAGAGCCAGAGAGGAAGGGAGAGGGGAAAGTGAGGTCCAGGGGAAGAGGAGCATGGCGCAGACGGGTCTTATCCTCGCGAGCGTCGGCGACGCGCATCGCAACGACGAGGTGGCATCGGGCGGCCGCGGCGGCGACAGCGAGCTGCATGCCGTCAGCGGGGAAGACGACAGGGGAGCGGGGCGAAGCGGTATCGGGCCACTGGTGGGCTGGCGTGGGCCGGGTGCTGGGCCACGGGAGAGGGAGAGAGGGGAAGAGGTTTGCTGGGCTGCGGCCTCGTTCTCCCTCCTGACTATTTTTTTCTTGGAAAACCTTTTCTTTTTCTGTTTTAAGTTTTGAATTCCAAGTCTGTTTTGAATCATTCAAAATTACCAGAGAGGTTTTGTGAAATATATAAAATATCGTGAGCCCTTTTAGTCCATTTGGGCTTTACTATTTTGCTAACTTTTCAAATTCAAATCCTTTTGAATTGCTTTTTAGAGAGAGGGGAAAAATAGGGTTTTGAATTTGCATTTATTTCAACACATGCTCACATGCAAATATTATATTGATTTAAGCTGATGCATGCCATGCTTAAGTACTGAGTACATATATTACAAGCTTGGGCTGTTATAGCTCTACCCCCCTTACAAGAATCTTGACCCGAGATTCCTAAGTTTTTGAAAAGAAGGCAGGGTACTCAAATCGGAGACGATCTTCTCATTCCTAGGTTGTTTCATCCTCAGAGTTATGAGACCACTGAACTTTCAGGAACTTGATGTTTTGACGACGAGTTTTGCGCTCGGTTTCATCAAGGATACGAACAGGATACTCACGGTAAGTCAGATCCTTCTGGAGATCAAGAGTTTGGTGATCAACACCACGGACAGGATCTTTGAAGCAACTCTTGAGTTGAGACACATGAAAGACGTCATGCACCTTAGGGAAGTTTGCAGGCAACTCCAACTTGTATGCGAGGTTACCTTGCCTAGACAGAACGCGAAACGGACCAACATAGCGAATTGCTAGTTTTCCTTTGATACCGAAACGATGGACACCCTTCAGAGGAGTGACCCGGAGATAAGATTGATCACCAACTTCATATTCAACATGTTGATGGTGACGATCATGATAGCTTTTCTGGCGAGACTGAGCAGTTTTCAAACGATCTCGAGTGATACAAACTTGATCTTCTGCTTCCTGGATCATATCTGGACCAAAGAACTTTCTTTCACCGGTTTCTGACCAGTTCAAAGGAGTATGACAGGTTCTTCCATATAGAATCTGGAATGGTGCCATACCAATACTAGACTTAAAACTGTTGTTGTAGGAGAATTCAGCAAAAGGAAGGCATTTCTCCCAGTTCTTGCCAAAAGATATGACACACGCTCTAAGCATGTCTTCAAGAATTTGATTCACTCTTTCGGTTTGACCACCGGTGCTAGGATAATAGGTTGTGCTGAAGGAAAGGCGAGTTCCCATAGCAGTTTGGAAACTTTCCCAGAACTTGGAGGTGAACAGACTTCCATGTTCAGATGTTATCTTCTTAGGAATACCATGAAGAACAACAATCCGAGAGATGTAAAGATCAGCCAGTTCACTCGCTCGAAGGCTTTCCTTGACGGGAAGAAAGTGAGCGACCTTGGACAGGTAGTCAACGATCACCCAGATTGCGTCATTTCCTTTTTGAGTCTTAGGAAGACCAGTGATGAAATCCATACCAACTTCATCCCATTTCGACTTAGGTATTTTATGTGGTTGCAGGAGACCAGCGGGTCTTTGGTTCTCAGCTTTGACGCGACGGCAAACATCACATTCAGCAACAAAACGAGCGATATCCTTCTTCATACCAGACCACCAGAATCTTTGACGAAGATCCCGATACATCTTGGTACCTACAGGGTGGATAGAAAGAGGTGATTCATGAGCCTCTTGGAGAATTAAATCCCTCAATTTTTTTCTCTTCGGCACTACCAAACGGTCTCCAAAATAAACAGTACCTTGATTATCAACAGAGAAAAATTTAGCAACTCCGCTAGCAATGTTCCCTTTGATCTCAGGAATTTCAGAATCATGTTTCTGAGCAATCTTGATGTCATCCTCTATAGAAGACTTCACTTCAAGGGTAGAAAGGAATCCACGAGGAACTACTTCAAGATTCAATTGAGCAAATCCCTCATGAAGAGAATGTTGAGATTGTTTGGTCTCCAAATTGTTGCAATAAGACTTACGACTTAGCACATCAGCAACAACATTGGCTTTTCCAGGTTGATAGTTGAGACCCAAATCATAGTCCTTGATGAGTTCCGGCCATCTTCTTTGCCTGAGATTCAGATCAGGTTGTGTGAAAAGGTACTTCAGACTCTGATGATCCGAGTATAACTCGCAACGACTACCGAGAAGGTAATGTCGCCATTGCTTAAGAGCATGAACAACAGCTGCAAGATCAAGATCATGAGTTGGGTAGTTGTTCTCATGTGGTTTTAGCTGACGGGAGGCATAAGCCACCACATGCCCATCTTGCATTAGCACACATCCGAGACCTTGGCGAGAAGCATCGTAGAAGACTACAAAGTCTTTGCTAGTGTCTGGAAGAACTAACACCGGTGCAGTGGTTAACTTGGTTTTCAACATCTGGAAGCTCTCTTCAGCCATATCAGAACATTCAAACTTCTTATCCTTCTTAATAAGATCAGTCATTGGCTTGGCAATTCTGGAGAAGTTCTCGATGAATCGACGGTAATAACCAGCCATCCCGAGAAAACTTCGGACATCCTTTACGGATTTAGGAGACTCCCAGTCGAGGATAGTTTGAACCTTATAGGGGATAATAGCAACCCCTTGGGCGGAAACAACATGACCAAGGAATACGAGCTATTGTAACCAGAACTCACATTTGGAAAACTTGGCGTAGAGATGATGTTCTCGGAGTTTGGTTAACACCAAACGAAGATGTTTAGTGTGCTCTTCTTTAGTCTTGGAATAGACCATAATATCATCGATGTAGACCATGACGAACTTGCCAAGATACTCCATGAAGAAAGAGTTTATAAGCCGCATGAAAGTGGCTGGAGCATTGGTAAGACCAAAGGACATGACTGTATACTCGTAAAGACCGTAACGAGTGGTGAAAGCAGTCTTTGGTATATCTTCCTTACGGATCTTTATCTGGTGATACCCTGACCTCAAATCCATTTTGGAAAAGACAGTGGCACCACTTAACTGATCAAAGAGATCATTGATCCTAGGGAGAGGATACTTGTTCTTGATAGTCACGGCATTGAGTGGGTGATAATCCACAACCAGACGCGGTATATTGGTATCCCGCTTCTTAACAAAGATGGTAGGGCATCCCCAAGAAGATGTGCTGGGCTGAATGTGTCCTTTTTCCTTATAACTCCTCTAATTGCTTCATCAACTCCACAAGCTCATGAGGAGGCATACGGTAGGGTCTTTTAGAAATAGGAGTAGTTCCAGGAACTAACTCTATGACAAACTCCACACTTCGATCAGGTGGCATGCCAGGAAACTCCTCAGGAAAGACATATGGAAACTCACAGACCACGGAAACATCTTGGATCTCTAACGCAGGTAGAACTTCAAGAGCATACAAGTCTGCTTCAGGAATAGAAACAGCTGAAGGGGATAGTGACCCTACGGTATAGTACTTGACTGTTATGCCAACAAGACTAGCCAGAGTCACAAACTTGGTTGTACAATCGAGAATAGCTTGAAAACGGGTCAACCAGCCCATGCCCAAAATGATGTCAATATCAGTTGACTTGAGGGCTATCAAAGAAGTGGGAAAGAGTTGAAATGCAACTTCAATTAAATTCCCATGACTAACCATGGTGGAACACCACCTAGAACCAGGAGACTGAACTAGCAGAGGAACGAATAACCCCTCAAAGCTTATCCCATGCATTTGAGCAAAATCTTGTGACAGAAATGAATGTGATGATCCAGAATCAAACAAAACTTTAGCTGGAATTTGATTGATACGAAGCGTACCCATGATGATGCTTGGATCTTCCTGAGCCTCCTCAGCAGAGATATGGTTCAGGCGTCCTTTTCTAGCACCTGGATACTTATCATTCTTCTTTGCTGGTTGTGCCTTCTCAGCGACATTCTTTTGAGGACACTCCTTTGCATAGTGGCCAGGCTGGCGACAATTGAAGCATATAAAACCTGATGCATTGCCAGCAGGAGGGTAGTTCGATCCACCAACATTGCTTCAAGTAGCATTCGGACGAGGAGCATATCCAGAAGACCTTGGAGTATAAGGAGCACGTGGAACAACACTGTAAGGCATGAAGACACGATGCTTCTTATTACTAGAACCAGCCTTGTTGTACCCATCTTGGGGACGCTTACGAGTTTCTTCATACTCCACTTTTCCACTCTCGGCCTTCATAGCCTTGTTCACAAGACCTTGGAAGTTACCAAAGTCCATGGGGTGGATATCACGACGAACCTTAGGATCCTGCCCCTTGCGGAACAGAGCTTGCTTCTTAACCTCAGTGGAGACCTCTTCAGTAGCATAGCAGGCAAGATAGTTGAAGTTGTGCTGGTAATCACACACGGAACCAGTGCCCTGCTTAAGATTGAGGAACTCCTCCCTCTTTTGATCCATCAGGCCCTCCGGAATGATAAGCTCGGAAGGCTTCAGTGAACTCTTGTCATGTAACAACATGTTGAGCTTCTTGCATAGCCAAGAAATTTTCCCACCAGGAATTAGTTGCTCCCTCCAGATGGTAGCCAGCAAAAGTCAACCAATCAGCTTGAGAAACATGACCAACCTGAAGTTTGCGCTCCATGGTGCGAAGCCAGTAGTCCGCATCAAGTGGCTCAGTGGAATAGCTAAAAACTGGCGGAGTGAGATGTGTGAAGTCCTTGATACCAACTTGATTGTTCTGGTGTTGAGCAGTGTTGCGCTCAATCCTTTGAAGGAGCCTCATGTTGTCAGCACGGTTGGTTTCGTACATGGCCATGAGTTAAACCATGTAAGGTGGTGGTGGAAGGTTGGAAGATTCACCCTCATTTGTAGCACCATGTGCGTGAGCACGAGTACGGGCACGAGAGGTATCACCCATCCTGAAAGAACAAAAAGAGATTAGATAAAGGATTCAAAGGAGCAAGACGGAAGGATGAACAAAGAGTACTTGATATAAACGTATCATCTTATAAAGAATGGCAGTATCAAAGCATACTAATGTATACACTAACCAGCTGACTTACAAACCATGACAATGGAATGCTAAGATGTTACACACCAAGCAAAACTGAGATATCTTAGAACTCTAAGAATAGCAACCAAGTACGGAGTACTTTTAGAGAAACAACCCCAAAACCACGATCCTAAAAGTTTTGAGATATAAGGTAAGGAATGAAAACCTTTCAAACCAAATAAGGTAAGAGAAACTCCAGCATCAGAAACACACCAGAGAAGGAGTAAAAATAATCCTAGTCAGAGTTTCTGCAAATAGTTTTAACTTTCAAATAGTTTTGTCAACTTCTAGACTCAACATCGATCAATAAAAGGGTTTCCTACAGGCAGTCTTGCTCTGATACCAAAACCTGTAGCACCCCCCGGGATTTGGGTTAAACTAACCTCAGATCATCATCTAAGATAAGTTCAACTCCAAGCACGGAAGATCACAGTATGATTCGGTAACATTACAGAACACATGGATTCAACAACATAAGTTTAAACTCTTAACAGAGTAAGATATTAGAGTTATTACAAACCAGAGGTCATAGACCCAACATTACATCACACAGCGAAAGAAGATTATGTTGTTCGACACAACAACTTAGCAAAAGGCCTAAGAGGCCATTAAAAAAAGTGACGTCCATCCCATAGTCCTCAGGCTGCTACCTGGGACCCCAACTACTCGTCGATGTCAACGTAGAAGCCACCTTCAGTTGCAACCAGATCCTCTGTAGAAAAACAACAATGGTGCAAGGCTGAGTACGAGGATGTACTCTACAAGACTTAGATAACCTAGTATCTACATGCTCTGGCTGGAAAGGATTTCTCTGGATTTTCTTTTGCGGAAAGCAATCTTTATTTGTAAACAAGAGAGTGAAGAGGCTCGTCTACTCAGAATCTTTTAAAAGGGATAAGATAGCGACCTTTTCATCTTGTCCATCACATCTTGATAACCACCAGCTTCATCAGAACCTCCTATCTAGGATCACTCCCTCAACCCAGAGGAAGCATCCTTAAGCACATGTGGGTCAACAAGTTTTACTTAGGTTATAGTTCTTTATGATCATCACGTCCGTTCCCAAGTCGTTCATAACCATGAACATGGCTTTTCGAAAAGATTAATACCCTACAGGAGTGTACAAATTTACCCACACGTACCAACCGACTCTTAATGCCAAATTATTAGCCCTCTTCCTTGGAAGGCCGGCAGAGGGTGGTTGACCACGACCTTTACCTTGCTTTCACCGAGACCATGAGTCATGCCCTAGGGATGGTTCCGCCGTAACGGGTCAAGTCCTGAAGCTGGTCCCTAAAGATGTGAGGCGAGGTTGGTTCACCAGGGGCTCCATCGACCCCAAGCAACCCGGTCCACGCTTCCCCACCTGTTATGATGCACCTCCTTCACCTCCTCATTTCGAAAAGGTTTTCAATGCGTATGCCAGATGGAAAGCCCGGACTATGTGACTCATGGAATCTACTAGGCAAGTTAGTTGCTCGTAGGGTTTTCCAGGCCCCGTGTGGTTGTACGCTTGTCTTGGTTCAAGAGGCAAGAACTCGGGTCCTATTGGTGGCGAGCATGGGACTACAAAAACCACACCCAACGTGGCCTCCCATACAAGCCTTAGCATATTTAGTTACTCCTTGAATGATGTCACCATCTCCTACCTCACTACCTTCCTTAGCACCTCTGATTCATCATTTGGATATATTAGACATTGCTACTATGCATGGCTAAGCTGCCGGTAACACAAGCTTTAACAACGCTCACATGCCAAACCTAGGTATGCTAGGAGCAGTGGATCAGGAGTATAAGGCTACAAAAGGGAAACAATGCAGCAGATAGGTAACCCTAGCTACTGACAAAAGACCACATTGGAATCGTGTGCAACATAGCGAGAAAGTAATATACTTTGTAAAACATAGGTTCAGAATGAGAGGCTACGCTTGCCTTGTCCGTCAGTAGACAGGTACGGATCTTCGCTGTTGTTGACTTCAACTTCGGGTTCGGTTCCTATTCGCGAAGAACCAAATACCGGAAAGAAAGGCAACAATCAAGACATGGCATCGATGCAATTCTCAAACAAGGATGATGATATGACAAGTTGAGTTGTATTGAAATGAAACCCTAAAACATGCTCGGCAATTTAAATGGGGTTCCGAGGGTTGAAAACCCTAACTCGGAAAACTCCGGAAACACATGAGAGGGGTTACTATGTTGTTCTAAATAAACTTGTTATTAAAGTTTATTAGCAATGCATGATTATAGCTTAAATAGGCTGAACTCATTTTTCTGAACATTTTGATATATTATTTGTATTTTTCTAACTTATAATGAATTAGTTATTGAATTTACAAATTTATATCATTTTCTAAAATTATTAAAACAATTTAAATCGAAATATTACATCAGGCTGACATCAGCACAGGAGCTAGATACTTTTTACCATTCGGGCTGACCCTAGCCAGAGAGATTGACAGAGGGGCCCGAGGCCACCTTAGCAGCCACGTTGGCCAGATAGGGTCAGAGGCGTTTTCCACCAGGGTTGGCTCTAGCCAGAGGGGCTGACTGGTGGGGCCTGGGCCACGCAGGCCTCGCCGGAGAACGGCCAGACGGCGGCGACTAGCGGCGCTACAGGGCACGGGAGGACACGTGCTAAGGCTCGTTCGAATCAGCGCATAGAGGTGGAACTAACTACGGCGGCGCCTTCGATTTTTGGTCACCGGAGCAGCAAGCACGACGACGAACGGTGGCGATGCTCTCTGATCTACGGCGCGGGTTTGACGCAGAGCACTAGAGAGGATAGGGAGGGTTCCTTGAGCACCGTATGCTCACCCTGAGCACGTAGATGGCGACGGTAAGGCCGGAGGAGGCCGAGGTCGTCGGCAATGTCGACGACGGTGGCAGACAGAGGCGGGGAGGGCGAGGTCGCTGCCGATGATTGGATGCACCCGCGGCCGATTCCTTTGGTGAAGATGACCTTCGTGACGGGGCGGTTCCAACGGCGGCCTCAGCTGACCGTGGGGTGGCCGGAGGTGGCGGGACGAGGTAGCTCCTGCGAGCTCTAGGGTTAGAGCTTGCGCGAGCGAGAGCCAGAGAGGAAGGGAGAGGGGAAAGTGAGGTCCAGGGGAAGAGGAGCACGGCGCAGACGGGTCTTATCCTCGTGAGCGTCGGCGGCGCGCATCGCAACGACGAGGCGGCGTCGGGCGGCCGCGGCGGCGACAGCGAGCTGCCTGCCGTCAGCAGGGAAGATGACAGGGGAGCAGGGCGAAGCGGTACCGGGCTGCTGGTGGGCTGGCGTGGGCCGAGTGTGGGCCGCGGGAGTGGGAGAGAGGGAAGGAGGTTTGCTGGGCTGCGGGCTGGTTCTCCCTCCTGACTATTTTTTCTTGGAAAACCTTTTATTTTTCTGTTTTTGATTTCTGTTTTTAGTTTTGAATTTCAGGTCTGTTTTGAATCATTCAAAATTACCAGAGAGGTTTTGTGAAATATATAAAATACCATGGAGCCCTTTTAGTCCATTTGGGCTTCACTATTTTGGTAACTTTTCAAATTCAAATCCTTTTGAATTACTTTTCAAAGAGAGGGGAAAAATAGGGTTTTGAATTTTCATTTATTTCAACACATGGTCACATGCAAATATTGTATTGATTTAAAATGACGCATGCCATGCTTACGTACTGAGTACATATATTACAAGCTTGGGCTGTTACATTAGGATACTAGCGTAAAAGGTTCTGACGATCACAAGAAAGTCATCGTTGAATGTGTGGGAGTCAGTATGGGTTTCCAGATCCAGCTTCTGATTATTGATCCGAGAGGGGTCTCGATCATGTCCGCATTATTCACGAACCGTAGGGTGACACACTTAAGAGACACCGACATCCAATTGGAGCAAAAGTTTCATGCCGGAAAGAATAACAAGCGCAAGAATTTATTTCACTAGATACCGAAACAGGTTTTCGGGTGAAATTGCATAAAGTGGTTATGCATGTGAAATAGAATTATAGCAAGGGGTTATATGTGAATGTTTGTCACTAAAGTAATTGACAAAATTCTGAATAAATAAAAGAGTTTTATTTAATGAGAGTTTGCATTAAATTTGGTGGAAATTTAATTGCAAGTTTGAGTGGGATTTTGAGTGGAGGGAAATGAAGAGGTTTTTGTGAGTGGAGTGTCCACCCACATGAAGAGGGGAGGGCAAGGGGGCAGCCCCATGCGCCGGCCGCCCCCTTGGGGTCCCCCCCCTCTCCTATAAAAGGAACCCCTCTCCCTCTCTCTCACTCACACCTCCTCGTGAAGGATCTGTCTCCCCGTCTAGAATTTATCCCCCATGGTCTCAGACTAGCGAGATACATGTTCTCGGTGGTTATTTGGCAAGAAAGGGTTGTTGTTCCGCTGCATCGCTGGAGCGAGGAGGTGGAGGTTGCTCGGTGCCTCGGACATGTGTGCGAGCACGGATGCGCTGCTGATTAGTGGCGCTAGGACTTCCTCTCGATGTTGAGATCGGCAAGAGATCGTCTACATCAACCATGAGTTTAACTCGTTAAGCTTTGCCTGTCTTCAAGGTTATGTTCTCTACGGATATACATCTGCCCGTTGTTTGTATCTAGTAGGTAGATCTTGGTACATAGTTGTTCCCTCATAGGAAATTTTTTGTTTTCTATGCTGCGAACCCTAAATTTATGCATCTAAAAAATATTAAGTTTCCCCTCTTTATGTTGACAATTTTGAAGTTGCACTTGTTTTGTTTTCCTATGCTTGTTGCTTTGTGCTTTCATGACTTGTTTCCTTACAAGATTCCTATGCATAGGAAGTGGGTTAGACTTAAATGTGTTTTGAATTTGCTTCTTCATTCTCTCTTTTATTTCAATTCATATTTTTTATGTGAGCATCTTCTCAAACTATTGTGCCTAACTTAAAGGCGTTAAAGAAAAGTACTTGTTGGGAGATAACCCAAGAGTTTTCTTGAGTCTTGGAAGTTATTACCTCTGTAATGACCTCTCCTTATACTTTTTGTTTGCTTTTTGTGCCAAGAATAACCTCTAATAAGAGGGAAGTAAGATTTGGGGAGTTGCTGTCCCGAAACAGATTTCTGTCATCCACCATAAATATTCGTGAGGAATCTTTGTAAGTCAGATTGAGCTGAACATTTACGAATAAATCCCCCAGTATGTTATCTAACTTTCTTTAGTTCAACACTTTTTGATTTGAGCAAGAGAAGGTCTTCGAAAAAACGGTTTCTACCTGTTGGTCTATTATGACAGATTTCTGCCATTATTTGCATTTGCTTCTTATTGATTCATTTTTGAGTTCTCTTTTGGGGAATTGAGCTTTTTGAAGGAGTTCCTACAGTAGCTTGTGTTTTTAGTGAAATTTTTTTTGGTCTAAAGCTAAACCCAAGGGTATATAATATTTTGAATGCACTAATGTTGCTAATGAAGATTGTGTGAAGTATTGTATGAAGGAAAAATTTCAGGTGTAGAGAGAGAATGATGTAATGAGATGAAGAATGGACAAAAGCTCAAGCTTGGGGATGCCACCCCGGTGTCTCCCCAAGAAATATCCAAGAGGTACAAACGTCAAAGCTTGGGGATGCCCAAGGCATCCCCTTCTTCATCAATAAAAAGCTCAGGTCTTTCTAGACACTTCATTTTTATTGTTTCATGCACAGTTGTGTTGTTCTTGGAGCGTCTTAGTTTTAGTTTTTAGTTTTCATTTGCTTAGTTTGCTTGAACAAAGTTGGTTGATCACAACACACTTGTTTTGATGAGAGACACACTCTGTTTCCATTGCCTAGCACTGTGTTTAATAGATCTATGCTTTATAGCCCTATCGATGATTAGAGTGTCCAACCGGAGAGTAGTTAGGAGTAGTATCATGAAGAGGGGATATTTATATGAGATAGTGTTCACTAGTGAAAGTATGATCCCTATGCCTTGTTTCTAAACATTGAAACACCGTTTGCATCTAGATCTGTTGCATGTTTGCTTGCTTTAGTCTTTACCCCACCGTCAAGCTATTTTCTGGCACCGTTACAGCTTGTATTTCACTATCTCTTCGCCGAACTAGTGTACCTATACACTTGAAAAGTGTATTGGGTGTGTTGGGGACACAGGAGACTTCTTGTATCTTGATTGTAGGATTTCATGAGAGGGAATACCTTTGACCACTTCCTCCCTGAGTTCGATAAACCTTGGGTAATCCACTTAAGGGAAACTTGTTGATGTTCTACAAACCTCTACACTTGGAGGCCCAACAACTATCTAAAAGAAGAGAAGTGCGTAGACATCATGCCCCTTCTAAGTCACCCTGCATGTGTCACAGGGAAAATCCATTTATGTACTTTCCTAACCTCAACACTAAATCTGGCGGCGGCGGTCCTTTTTCCCCTCCCCCACACTAAATCTAGTTCGGCGGCAGTCATTTTTCTCCCATCCCCGTCCCCCTTCCCCCCCCACAAACACTAAATCCGGCGGCATATGTCCCTTTTTGTCCCTGTCCTGCCATATCCATGCCTAGCATGTCTAGCGAGGCTAACATGGTAGATATGTTGGCGACTGATTCGGCTCCATCAGAGCTAGCATCTCAGGTGCAATGCCAGACAAGAGAAGCAGAGGCATGGCCTGCAGCCTAGGTTAGCGAGGAGGTCAGCCAGAAGTCTGCTAACAGGGTACCTATGACGATTGAAGAGAAAATCTAGGCCGGCGGAGGAGTGTTAGGCTGTAGTCCAGGGTCGTGGAACCCAAATCTCGAAGAAAACAACCCAAGAGAAGAGCAAGAGGTGAATTTTTCTTATCTATGCCTTGTCTTACAAGTAGATTAGTTACTACAAAGTAGATTCGAATGGACTGAAAGGTCCCATTTTTAATCAAATTAGGAACAACTTCGATGCAACGGACCTATTTGAGTTCATGGTTCATGTTTGCCAGTACACTGCAAAACTAGATTTTGGTTGCGAGAGGGTTGTGTTCGGGCAGGATGTGTGTCTTCTTGTCAACTGCAAGGAGGTTGTGTCTATTTGCAGTTGATAGATATGCTTCATGCTAGGATTCCTTGGGGATCCAGATAGAGGGAAAAATTGGTGTGGCGCAATATGAGTGATACCTATATGCAAACTGAGCACTCCCATGAGCTTCAGATGCTTTATGAGTGTCGTGCAGCTGATCGTAAGGTGAAATATGAAGTGATGATTGATGATATATGTGCAGATATTGGAGATCTTGCTGATATAGCTTCTACTGCTCGAGTTTACGGACCACCATATGCTAATCAAGCTAATTTCAATATACACCTAGAGGTGGATTCATACATGGCAAAACTTGATGGCGGAGTTAATAAGTTAGTTTCGTCATGTACTGTGGACATAGCCGTCGATTCCAAAAACATAACTCTTGTTGAACTGAGAGAGATGATTGGTAAGGAAATGATTGACCCTAAGAAGATGGCACGACTCTGGTGGTAGCATCATAAGAATCAGGAATTCATAGAGGTTTTGGATACCGATGATCTGATGTAGATTATATGACGAAAGAAGCAAACCAGGAATGTGTTCTTCATGTCTGCCATTTCTGATGCTGTTGAACAGGTTATAGCGGATGTAGAGGCCCATATCCTGGATGAACAGAATGAGGCAATCGTCATTGATAAAATCTGATGAGAGATGCTACCCAAGGCTTGTCATATAGACCGCAAGGTTCCCTTGCCTGTATTTGCAACAAAGACCGTTGTTGCTTTGAAACTGTGTTTCTGTGGTCATGTCTGTTCAGTGATTGCAATCCGATCTTCTATGAGATGTTGAGATTTTTGGACATATCACTCGATGAAACCATTGTTGTTTTAATAAGACATAACTACATTGTAGTTGACATGATTATGTTTGTTGAGATGATGTAATATACTTTTTTCTAGGATTATGATTATTGAGAGATTGTAATATAATGTTCTCTGATATGTTGGGATTTTCGGACATATCATTCATTGAAACCATCACTGAACAAGGTGATACAAAAGTACCTTGTAGTTGATATGATTATGATGTAATATAATTCTCTGTGAGATCGGTAATTTTAATAATTGCGGGAGAAATACCTATTACTTAGAAGGAAGTACTATCATGGATGAATGAGCATAAGGTTTAGGAAAAAATACTAAGTAGGATACAGTTACCTATGGGACATGCAGGTTTAGGATTTAGGATTAAGGGTTAAGGGGTTAGTGCAATAAACAATGCATTAGACCCTAAACCATAAACCCTAATCCTATATTGTTCATTAGATAAGGTTTTATATGTTGATATAAGTCAAACAAATTAGGAAGGAGGAAGTACATGATTAATATTACAAATTAAAATGAAGGAAGAGAAAAAATATTAGCTATGAGACAGTAATCCAGTCACAAAGCATGTATCAATTTAACCATTGTAACATGCCAATTTAGTCAATGTTGCAACATTGATGCACTTCACTTTCCCTACTGTTGCTCTCTCCACTCACTGCCCTCCTCTCTCTCCTCACTGTCACTGACGCGTCGCCCCGATCGCATTCGCCATGTCGCCTTGGAACAACGAGGACGATCAGTCGAGCAGCGACAGCCTTCTCTCCGACACCGAGTCTTCCTCTTTGTTCTTGGCAATGGTTAGGCATTGTTAATTACCTCAATCCAAGCTCCATTTGTTTGTGCAATCATGCTTATTTCTAGCTTTTCGTTCCCTTATAGGTACCACTCAGGATCTACGACCCCGATTGGGAGGGCCTATATCTCGATTGGGAAGTACCATGTGACCATGGGCTAAAACTGAGGAAATATGTTGCATTTTAAGGAAGTAACACTGGGAGAAGGTTTTTGGGCTATACAAATCAGGTTTGCTTTTGTTATGTACAATGGTGACATGAAGAAAATTGTATAGTGTTATGTTGGTAATTCGGTCGCGTGTTTTTTTAGGTTGGCCCGGTGTGTAAAGTAGTAGGGTGGGTGGATCTTGAGTGGCCAGACACACTTAAGAAATGTTTGGCCTAGTTATGAGATATGTATGAGCTCAAAAGGTTGGGGAGATTTACTGATGCCTGTGATGCAGCTGAAAAAATTACAAGCTCTCGGTAGGAAATAAGGGACTGGAACAGGAAATAAAGAATTTGAAGTTAGAACTAAATGACACAATTAATGGGATCTTGGTGGTGGAAACTGCACGCAAGGTTCAGAAGACAGAAAAGGATAGGGATCAACTCATGTAAGAGAAGAATAAGCTAGAGTACTATATTGCGGATCTATTGAAGGATCTGAAGAAGGAGCGCGAGGTGAACAAGGACAAGCTACAGAGGATGAAGGAAATTTTAGATGAATAATTTATGCCGTGAAAGTATATGAAACTAGTTAGCTGTAATACTTGCAATTGTGATATCATAACTAATCCAAATTCAATCTTTGAGAAAAATAACCTTTCAGAACAAAGTATAGTTTGCATAGAGCTAGGTCCACATTTAAAAAATCACTACTACATGGATAAAACACAATTTGGTCTGTCATAACACATAGTTTGCAAACTAATTTCAGAAGAACTTATAGTTTGCACTGATCCTAGCGTAGAGATCTCGTTTTCCTTCCTGAGAACCTCCAGTTGGAGGGTTCGTTCGACCAGGTCCGCTTTGGTTTTTACCTGCTCCCTCAGTACTTGGACGTGCGCCTCCTGCTGGTTCAAGCGCTCCGTCTAGGATGCGACAAGCTTATTAGTAAGCTCGTGACTTCTTCTCTCAGGTGGTCATGGGCCACTTTTTGAAAATTCTACTTCTCCATTTGGATGGCCATCTTGTCCTTTAGCCAGGTTGGAAGTTCTGGTTTAAGCTTTCTTCTCTTTTGTTGCAACAAAAAATATGTGGTTAGTTTCCAGAATTTAAAAAATTAACTAGTTTAAAAGTCATAATTTGAGGACAGAGCGATATAGGATTGTTCAAAGTTTAGCAGAATCAACTAGTGGCAGAGTCCTAATTCCAATGTCAAGGCAATATAGGCCTTTTTGTCAATTCAACAGGATAAAGTAGTGGCACAGTCCTAATTTCAATTTCAAAGCAACCTAGAACTATCTCCAACTAAGGGTGTTGTGGGTTTTTCCAATGTAACCAAATAGTAGTGACATAGTCATAATCTAATTCCAAGCTCAGATACATAATGGAAAGAAAGGGTGATGTTCATTCATGAGAACATAAACCCATAATTCAGTTGACAGGCAAGTAAGATAATCAGAGAAATAAGGAGTTGCTCCAAGATTCCTTAATGGCATGACATATATAAATTACAAAAGCAGTGGAGCATGAACTAAGATTCATGCCCCCTCTAATCGGAATCTGACTTGGGAATTGCCTGATACGCCTCCAACTTGGACGTTAGCTCCTCCATCTCCTTGTTTAGACTCTTGAGCATGGTGAGACCTCGGTCCAAGTCTTCCGTCATCCATCTCACTGCATCCAGGGAATGGTCCCTATCATTGTAGGCTTTGATGGCAGCCTTTGCTTTCGTCGATGCATTCTCTGCCTATCTCGGTGGCTCCGTCCATCAGGAAGATGCATCTATTCTGGAGATTCTTCTTGCCACACATGATCTTCTTAATTAACTTGATGACCAAGTCTTATTTAGACAAGTTGTGTGCGATCAACTTCTGCAGCTCGTCGATCACCCTCTATAGCTCGTCGTGCTCTGCTTATAGCCTCTTGATGTTAAGTGAAAAATCAAGCGTGATCGCCTTCTGTATAGACAAACACCTTTGAAGGCGCTCATTAGCCTAGGCTATGGAGTGTGCACCCTGAAGTTGGTTGTCAATATTGGCATTGATCGCGGCCACCTTATCATGTCAATCGGACGATGCTTGCTGCATCGTTCATATTATTTAAAATAGGTACTCTATAATTGTATTGCATGTTCCAGGGAAGGACAATATTCAAATCACAAAAACCCCAATGTGTCTAAAAAGAACAATATTTATTAAAATGATTGAGCATGGTCCCTACCTGGAGGCTACTTGCGGGAAGACACGATCTAATATTTCCACATTTAGAATCTCAAAAATAAAACCAAATGCATGTCAGCGGCATTATGAGTGGTAAAAAGTGTAAGGATTTCCCACCTCACTGAGCCGGGGAACATGGCCAAACGGGTCCTGTGACGCTGCCGCCATCGTGCTGGTTTTAGGGTCCACGACCTCCCTGGAATATGTAGCAGAGTAATAAGAAGAAGAATAAGAAGTAAACATAGAAGAAGAACAAAACATATAAGAAGAAGACTATACCGAGAGGAGCCCTCTCCTGCTGGAACATTCAACGCCAACACTGCCATCGTGGTGGTTTCAGGGTCCACGGCCTTCCTGGAATATGTAGCAGAGTAACAAGAAGAAGAATAATAAGTAGACATAAAAGAAGAAGAAAATAGAGAAGAAGAAGACTGTACTGGGAGGAGCCCTCGGCTGCTGGAACATTCAACGTCATTGCTAGGAGAGATTGGGCCTTTGTGCGTTGGGGATTGAGTAGATGGTTGAGCAAGAAGTTTCAGGCAGCAAGCTCTCTCGTTTCTCTCCGCGCGCACGGTCCATTCGCCTCTCTTCCGGGGATCCATGTCTAATGCATATGGAGGAAGGTGGGGGCAGGAGGAAGAAGAAAGTGATAGGTGGGGGAGAATGGTCAAAGACTCCAGTACGTGGTACAGTTCACCGTTTAATACGGTGCTATCTCACCCTACATCCTGCGGTGACCCAGCATACCACTGCATGTGTAGTACACTATAGTCGTTGACATGACATCGACAGAACACCGTTCCGTAAACATCACATCCCTCAGAGTGGTACAACAGAAACATTGCTGGTCCATATTACAAACATACAAGATTATTATTATTACAAAACCAGAAGTTCAAGACTTCAAAATATTCAACTTACAAACCAAATATAAAGTGTTTTAGCGGAAGTTTTAAAGTGACAACTTAAACTCCAAATTGAGCTCAACAACTTATTGTTATATATTGTTCATGTTGCTCGGCTCAATTGGTTCCTAGAACTACGGTAATTATTATGACTCATGGTGCTCTCATCCGTAGACGACATTGTAGTCCACCCCTTCTACGACACCATACATATCAGGCTCTTCGTAGAAGACCTCCTCTTGGCTTTCAGCTGCATACATTGGAGTTTCTTCTGGATCCTCAGAGTCTAAGCAGGGGTTCAAAGGAAAAGGTGAGTAACAGCGTTACCCAACAAGTTCATTATATGCAAAGTGGGAAGTTTGATGCTCTATCTATCACCTCGGACTATAATTCCTTAGCACTATGTAGTTTTCATAAATCTTTCTTCAAAGATTGATTTTATTGTGAAAATCTATGACCATCAGCCTTCACAGGTTTTCCAGAACTTTCATGGAGTTCCTTTCCTACCGCGTCCGTAGCTCCTTCCCGGAACACGGAGTAAAAAGTTACAGTTCTTACACTCTGCAGAGGTGCGTTACTTTATCCATGAGAGATCAACTCCTTGTTGCGCAACCGGGCGTACTTTCCCGTCCACAATTCCATGATATGGGGCCTAGTAGGTGATCTAAGCCAATCACTGCACTCTCCGCGACCCCATATGTCTGCACGATCCTTCGGGGCTGGCTCACCTCCGTTAAGCCCCCTTCCGGGCAGGCTAAAACCCTAATGAGTTCCCGAAGCCTCTATGAGCTAGTGGTGCCTTGGTAAGTACCTTATAGGTCCGGCTAAACCTCCGGCAGCCACTCATAGATAATCTAGACACCAAAAACGTGGAGCCTAAGGGTGCCCACCCATATGTTGGATCCGCACAAGGAATCACAATGTCATATTAAGGTAGTCTTGCTCCATACGAAAGGAAAAGGATATAGCTGAATTCTCTGTCCCATTCCAAATCTCCTGGCTAATCCGTGATATACGGCGCCAAAATCACTGATGTCATGGGTTGTTAAGTTCCTAGGTGATTATCATTGTTTCAAATAGAAACCTAAGTTCTATTGGTTCATTATATCATCACTTAGGATGATGATAACAATTTATTTACTTGAGAAGATAATATTTTCTTTCCTTGAAACATAGATGATAACACAAAATTTACAAATACTTTGGTAAAGACTCTTCAAAGGACATGAGCAAGTGATGAACTTGCCCTGTGATTGAAAGGTAGTGAAGTCAGATTCTTGCACTAGACCTTGAGCTTCTATGTCTACAAAACATCATTATCGCCCGGTAAGAACAATATTTAACGAAGCAAAATGAATATGCATAGTAATGTAATGCATTATTTATCATTTATTTTCTTTGTGGTTTTTACGCATTAATTTTAGTTCTAAGAATTCCTTTAAGTAATAGAGGATTTCATTTTAAAGAATGATCTTTAATATTTTATAAATATTTCATTCTATATATACTTAAATAGAGTTAAAGCCAAGAATCTTTATTAAATATAATTCTTGTATTTATTTGTTTACTAGTTCTTTTTAAGAATTAGTATTTAGATAAAAGAGAATTTCTTCTAATAACTCTAAATATTTATTTAGTATTTTTCTAAAATACTATAATAACGAAACACAACAAAAGTGATATTTATTTATTTTTATCCTTTTCTTTAATTTTATAAAATTCCCTAAGGAATATATTTATCAAAAAATTATTGACCAAAAATTATATACATAAAATTTATTTCTTAATTTAATTAAATAGGTTGGATTATTATGAATCCAAAAATATATTATTTGCAATTTTTAGACTTCTATTTTATTTTCTAGAATTTTATTTAATGTTAGGGGTATTTTGGTCTTTTATTAATTATTAAAACTTCTTTTAAGTTTTTGGGCTATGTCCTTTGGGCTTATTGGGCCAAACTGGCCCAAGTCACTTGGCCAAAAGGTCTCCATGTTCTAGCCCTATCGGCCCATTCTCTCTGTCCCTCCCTCTCTCGTCCTCACTTCTTCTCCTTCTCAACCCCGTGGTCGTTGGTGCCGCCGCCGAGTGATGCCCGTCGCCGTGGCCTTCCCTGGCCGCCGTCGTGGTGTATGGCGAGGTTGTAGGCTATGCTCCTTCATCTGCTCTGACTCGATTTGGTTCTGGGTCCCTCCCGTGGCCAGGCTAGCCTGTCCCGAACCCTAGGTTTGGGGTGGTGCTGTTAACGCCGCCGCCGATGCTCCAGTGGTGACGTGCGGTGCTTGGTCACCCTCGTGTGCTGCTGTGGGCGCCTTCGTGGCTGGGTGCAGGTTGTAGCGCCCTCTGGGGTACTCCCTGTGCCGCCACGATCTTGTCGGCCCCTCTGCTTGCTCTTCAATTCTCTAGCGAGGACCACAAGTGAGTTGGTTCTCTGTTATCTCCCGTACCTATGTCTACTTCGAGTATCTCTGTGTGTAACTAGTGGATATCCTTCATTAGGGTTTGTACTGGTTCTAGGGTTCATCCCTCTGTAAGCTTGTATGATAATACGTTGATCAAGCAGTGATGCCTAGTATGAATTGTGCTCACTGTAATTTAAGGCTTACTGTCATGATTTGATTATCTGATGCCACTATGAATCTGATGCTAGTGGTTAGATGATGTTGCCTCTGACTGGTGATTAAGCTGGTTAACCTGATGGCATAATTGTGAAATCTGTTGGGTGAGATTGATGCTTAGTATGGTCACTTGCTATCATTACCTTGATACTGACAGTAACACTGTCAGTGGTTGTTCACTGCATCAGTTGGTGTTGACTTTTAGGTTTATCAATAAACTGAACTTAATCATTAGAATCTAATGATATTTTGAAGATAGATGGATATATTAGCTGATCTCTGAGTGTAATCTCAAGTAAATGATAATTTTTGGCTTACTGGTTGATTCATGAAAGCTAGAATAACTGTTTCGCTTGGTTGTAAAATTTGTTCTTATGACACCATCTTAGAATGGCACACAAGTTGATTTTACTTACTGGCTTTACTATGGTCGGTACTTGAGATTGGATAGATGCCTAAAAATAAGTTGAAACCTTTTCTTGATATCTATGCCTATGATGTTGGTATGAGGCTCTAGGAACTATATTCCTATCTTGCTGCCCCTTTCAAATATGCTACAATATCATGGTTTCTCACTGGATCTTATATCCTAGTTGGTTAAGATGATTGGTTTGTTTGTAGCTTATGAAATCTGAGGTGCTACTCTTTCTTGGATATGTGCCCAGATTTTATAAGAACAAATGATGAAGTATATAAGTTGTTTGTTGATATCCCCAGATCTATGATGCTGGTCTGAGATTTTGATGGATTTGGTAGAGTTTACTGTTGGTCTTTATATTTCAGATCCTCTAGGATAGGTTCACCCCACTTGGGTGATCACTGAGAGGTTAACTCTAAAACATCACATGATTTTCTGTCTGGATAAGATAAACAGAGTCTGTGGATGTTTTATGATGATCACCACACAGTTGATGATTTGTGATGGTTGTTGGTTGATCTATGGCTTGATCTTGTTGATTATGTTGCTGGCTTGATCTTGCCCCTCACCTCCTGGTGCTGCTCTTGCTACTTCTGGTTGTTGTGCTTGGCCTTGATCAACCCTGCACCTCCTAGCTCCTGTGAGCTTGACCTTGTTGTCCACCAGATCCTCCCCCTCCTTATGTCACCATCTGGTGATGCTAGGTTGATCTGGTGTGTGGTTTTGGCTGGTGGTTTGCTTAGGTTTGTGCAGCTGGGTGTTCTTGTGTGGTGTGGGAAATGCAGAGATGCACTAGTAGCTGCCCACAGTTGTGCTTGGTCCTTTTACTTGGTTGAGTTGTTGTGACTGTCTCGATATCACACCCATGCAGTTTGGTGAATGAGCTGCCTATGTGTCTATTGCATAGTTGTGGATGAGATCAGTGAGGTGTTTTACCCTTTGATCTGTTTACTATTAACCTTCCTGATGAAACTTGCCCCTTTTACTTGTTGTAATCATTTGACTTATAGCTTATTTATTATGAAAGATCAAGTTCTTTCATATTGGTGAAACTTGCCCCTAAAAGATTTACTCAATGATGTAAACTTGAGCAGTACAACTCACTGCTCTCTACTGAGAGTAAAATTAATAATTTAACTTTCATTTTCCTTTTTTGTTCTTTATTTTGCATGTACAAGATCTGAATATTCAAGATTAGTATAGGTTTACTTTTAGACAAATAAATTCCTTTGTAAATTTTATTTCATTCTTTTGTAAGAAATGTGTAATGGTTTATTAATATATGTATATTTATCTTTTTGTAATTCCCTTTGTAAAGATTCTTTATTGTCTTAATGAGTTACTCTTTGTAACCTATTCATGGAATAAAGATAAGGAAATAAATATTCATTTCTTAATTGGATTTCTTATGGAGGACATTTCCTTCCATGAGATGGCACGACAACCCTCACCGCCTCATGGAATCTTGCACCTTCACCACCCAAAGAAGGAGCCGAAGCATGTGGAGGAGAACGACGGGGGAAGTTGTTGTTGGCCATTGCCCGACGGAAGTAGAGGCTACTCTAGAGCGCCAACGACCCCACAGACAGACCATAAAACCTGCAGGCAATCATCGACTTGATGAACGACAACTAGAACTGGACAGTGCCGATGTCCATCAGGATCGAGCGGTCGGTCCGCGACATAGGCCGCGAGTCATCGGACTCACAAGTGATGGCATCGTCAGTTCCTCCAGTGGCACCGGCCCTAGAAGAGTCAAGGACGATCCCGACAAGCACAAGGAAGAGTGCCTGGCCACCAAGTATTGATGGTTCTACCTCGGTGATTATATTATTTTTAGTTTATGTTTGTGTTGCTTAAAATTCGTTCAAGTTTGTAAAATATAATCAAAGGTCGCATAAAATTTGAGTTTCTCTAAATTTAAGTCAAATCATTAATTAGGGGTGTGGCTGGAGAGGCACGCCCCAAAGTCGGAACCTCATGTCGATGTGCCCCAAATGATTGATCCGGTGTTTTTGCAAGACGTTGTTTGAGGCCACGATGCTCTTATGTCATCGATTTAACTTGTATAATATAACATATAACACAAAAATTATGCCATTAAAGAATGTAACAACTAAAGTTTTTAATGATATGTGTTTCGTAATATATACCCCAATTTAAGTTGGTTAAATTGAAAACATAGGAATACATGTAGGACTTATAAACCAGAGCGGAAGGAGTAATATTAACCGCACGCTTGGAACGTTGTGCATCTACTTATCGAAATTTAAAAATAATTTTTAATATATTAAAAGTCAATGCAAATGATAAATTGGAAAACAATATTTACTAAAATATATTTTTTATAAATTAAACATCTATATGCAAATACATTTGCATTTTTCAAAAGTATAAAAATTAATCCTAATTGATACTTAAATGAATTTCCGTGGTTAGTGGTTGTTTAGTGGTTAGTCAAATATCCTAAAAATAGCGGGATCGCTTGAGTGAAATAATAAATTCTTAAAAATAAATTAGTTGAAAAACCTGTTTCCAATTTGTTGTTCGTAAAAGAATTGCGATGAAAGTAATCGTTTAGTTGGAGGAGGACATAATAAAAAATATACCAGCTCTAGAACTAATGATATAATTGATAAAGATGGAAGTCATTGAGATAAGACCAAGTAACAATGATGCAGCTAAATTCTATTGTTAGATTTGAACGTTATGTTTGTGGAAGGCAGCATAGTTGCCCAACTTGGGCTTAGAGTGTGAGAACTTAGAGTGAATATTACAGGATAATGTCAATTGGATATACAAGATTAAATATTATCTTGTATTGAACTAGAAAGACAGAAAATAAGTAAGATGTAAGTTAAAAATTAGCTATAGCACGTGCTTCTAAATACTTGATATCATGTTAAGCTTTATGCACTAACCAACTATTCTATAGACCAACTATTCTATAGACCGATCTGATGAAAAGAATTGGAAAATCCATTTATATAGTTCAATAAAAAGCAATTCTAAAATATTTTCAGCTTAATTGGTATGTTTAGTTAGGACGTATCCCCTCCTCTTTTATTGAGACTATTTGCATATAGGTGTGAGTAATACTTCCTTCGGTCCACTTTATTAGGCGCGCACGTAATTTAAGATTAACTTTGACCATTAATTTTGGTTAATTTTTTTTACATAATATGTCATAAAAATTATACCATTAGATTCATCTTTAAAAGTACTTTCCAATGGTATATTTTTTGAGCCATATATTGCATATTTTATTGGTTAAAATTGATGGTCAAAGTTTTTTTAAACTACATACGTGTCTAATAAACTGGACCGGAGGAAGTATATACGAGGCTAGTCATAGTGGGAGTAATTTGAGTATTAACATAGTTCTATATGTATTGATAACTAAGTATTTAGATGACTTGGTATGCAATTAAGTGATGAGAGAGAGGCTTGTGATAACTAGCTATGTTATCATAACATCACACATTTTAAGACAAAATGAGTCTATATTATAATAAATAAGCCTTTGCATGACATCATATATATTTTTCCACTATGAAGATAGTAACTTAGACTAATAACATACGCATGTTACTATTCTAAGTTACTCCCCACTATAACCAGCCTAAAATATATTTTATATAATGATGCCACATAATTGTGGGAGCCCATATTCATAATGTAGATGGTTGGCTGCTCCATAATGAGATTTAATAGCGGGAGCCCGCTGTACAAGTTCTGCTTTCCTGCATACACTGCATTCACACCTGCATGCATATAGTCCCATTAAAGAAGAAGTGGTACGCTCTAATTAAACATACTTTCTCCATTTGGGATTATAGGTCATGGTTAATTATGTTGCCAATTTGACCAACAAAATATAAATAAAATAATATAAAAATTATATCTTTACAAACTTTAAATGCTATATTTTCTAATTATATAATTTTTGTGCAATATAACTTATATTTTATTAGTAAAATTAATGACCTAGGTATACGCATAGGACCTATAATTCCAAACAGAGGTAGTACCTATTAAGCTCTCTCCAAAAAACATACCTCGGAATGTTTTAGACTTGCTTTTTTAAATTAAGAAATACTCCCTCCTGTCCAGTTTATTAGGCACGCACGTAGTTTAAAAAAAACTTTGACCGTCAATTTTAACCAATAAAATATGCAATATATGTCTAAAAAATATACCACTGAAAACTACTTTTAAAGATGAATGTAATGGTATAATTTTTGTGACATATTATGTAAAATTTGTTGACCAAAATTAATGGTCAAAGTTGATCTTAAACTACGTGCGCGCCTAAAAACCGGACCGAAGGGAGTAGTATCTATTAGTAGCTAGTACTTTGAGTTAATTTGGCTTGCACGCTTATCTAAATTAACAATTTAACCATCTTAATATGAGGTACTACTCCGACCTCTGTTTGGAACTGTAAAGGCTAAAATATATTTTTATTTTGTTGGAGATTATAAAGGCTATGTTATTTATTAGTCTTTCTTCTCCAATTATGTTATCCTTTTCATCTCACTTGTCTCATAAAATTAAAACTATTGGTGCATGCATAGGTTAATGAAGAGAGTTATGGAGTCTCTGGGTCCTAGCGACTTGACCCTTTGGACTAATAATCCCAAACCGTAGTATATATTATAAAAATATATCATTATAAACTATAAATGTTATAAATGGTAAATTTATGTATTGTATAATTTATTTTATATAGGTTAAATTGACAATCTAAATATACTTGCAAAACTAATAAACCTGAGAAGCTGTGGAAGAACAGACAACACCTTCTTTGTTCCATTCATGGATTCTAATCCTCTTGTCTTCTTCGTTTGTTTCCCATGGCACTAGGTTGGATGCTTTATGAGGTAGGGGAAGCTGTCGTTGGGTTTTCTAACATATAGAGTTTTTTGACGAGTTTTTACAGTGAAGTACAAAAATCTGTTTCGGGACAGCAACTTCCCCAAATCTTACTTCTCTCTCATTAGAGGTTATTCTTGGCATAAAAACCACACAAAAAGGATAAGGAGAGGTTATTAGAGAAGTAATAACTTTCAAGACTCAATAAAACTATTGGTTTATCTCGCAAGAAGTAATTTTCTTTAACGCCTTTAAGTTAGGCATAGGAAGTAAGAATCAAGTATTTTCAAATGAAGAAGCATTAAGATAAATACTCGAAATTTCGTCAACCAGGAAAGGTATCTCATCCAAATGAGTTCTATAGGATCCTCTCTCAACACTCGTGGGTTGACTGCTTTCATCAAACGGTTTTTCAGGAACAATCCAATCAAAATTCTTTTCTAAGGCTTCATGCATTCCTACAAGTTTAAAAAGTATGGGTATTTTAATTTCCTCTCCATTGGTTTGGTTTTATCCAACTTTTCTAATATACCCATAACATCTACACATGAGCCTAGCATATTAAAATGATCAAATATGTTTTTAGATTCTTTGGAAATATCATTGAACTCCTTTATCAAGGTTTCTAGAATAAAATCTCTCTTTTCAATATCCTCAATATCTTTAAGTTTAAGAAACATTATTTGCATCATGGTGTTAAGGTTAACAAACCTAGCCTCCCACATGTGAACTAAAGAAGCAGCAGCAATTTCATAATTAGGAGCAAGTTCTGCTAAAGATCTATCCTCAATATCCTCATGCTTGCTAATATGATTAAAAAATGCTTCAATATTTTATTTCCCAATTATAGAGCCATTACCTACTGAAAGGTCTTTCAGGGTGAACTTAGGAATCAACATGGTGGTCTCGAACAAAGTGACAACTATAGGAGGAACTAATTTTTTATGATTTTTTAAAGAAAGAAACAAGCAAAACAAAGCAAAAGAAACTAAGCAAAACAAAAACAAAGTAAAGAGAATGGTTGTGAGAGACTCCCCTTGCAAAGTTGTCCTTAACTCCCTGGCAATGGCGCCAGAAAATGTCTTGATGGCTCAGATCACATTAGAGCTTCGTTGGGAGACCCCAAGAGGAAGGTATGATGAGAAAAATAGTAAGTTTCCCAACAGTTATGAAACCAAGGTTATCGAACCAGTAGGAGCAAGGAAACAACTCCAAGGTGTTGCTAACAACTTGGAATCCTGCACACAACACAAACTCAAGACTTTGCCCCAACTTACAGTGAGACTGTCAATCTCACTGGTTCGCTGAAAACAAAGGATTAAACGTATAGTGTGGAAGATAGGAGATTCTTGTAGAAAGTAAACGGTAACAGTAGATGATGTATCAATGATAAAGGTTGGACCGGGGCCCACAATTCACTATAGGTGTTCTCCTTAAGATAGATAACATGCTGGGTGAACAAATTACAGCGGGGCAATTGACAGATTGAGGAAGCATAACAATGCATATACTAGTCATCAATACTCCTATGAGATTTGATTGGGCATTACAACAATATACATAGACCGTAATCCAACTGCATCTATGACTAAGAATCCACCTTCACGTTATCATCCGAACCGCCTCCAGTATTAAGTTGCTAGCAACAGATTATTGCATTAAGCAATGTGTGTAAAGTAAATAGTACAATTGTTCCATAAACAAAAGATTGCTGTTTTCTCCCTAGTAGCAACAACACATCTACAATCTTAGAGATTCCTGTCACTTCCCTAGATTACTTGAGGCATGAACCCACTATCGAGCATAAATACTCCCTCTTGGAGTCACAAGCATCTACTTGGCCACCCCAGCTACTATCAACGGAGAGCATGCAAGATCACAAATAACACAGACATGATAGAATCAATAATCAATCTGACAAAGTATCTCAATATCCATCGGATCCCGGCAAACACAATATGTATGATTACAAATAGATGATCTTGATCATGAACGGAGCTCACAAGATCTAAACATGATAGAACAAAGGAGGAGAAACAACCATCTAGCTACTGTATGGACCCATAGTCCAAGGGTGAACTACTCACGCATCATAATGAAGGTTGTCATGGTGGTGAAGAAGGCCTCCAAGATGATATCTCCCCTCCGACAGGGTGCCGGGAAGAGCTTCAGATCTCCCACAATCTAGGGACGATGGTGGCGGCGTCTACGGACTGTTTCGTGGAGATTTGATCGGGTGCTTAGGGTTTTTGCCTCAGGAAACTTTTATAGGCGAAGGGGCAAGGTCGGTGGGCGCCCGAGGGGGATACACTAATGACCCACAAGTATAGGGAATCGCAACAGTCTTCGCGGATAGTATTACCCAATTTATTGATTCGACACAAGGGGATCCAAATAATACTTGCAAGCCTTTACAACTGAGTTGTCAATTCAGCTGCACCTGGAAATAGTTCTTGCTCACAGAAGTTTATTATTAGCAACAGTTTGTAGTAGCGACAGCAAAGCAACAGCAGTAGTAACAACAATAGTAAGACAGTAGCAATAGTAACAGTAACGGTAACCGTAGGATTCGAGTGCGGTAGACATAGGGATGGATGGACGGGTATTGCATGGATGAATCTAAACATGTAACTTCAAGATCTAGGGCATTGCAGATAAATAATAACAAGCATCCAAGTACTAAACAATCCTAGGCGTGTGCTCCATATATAGTCATACGTGCTCGCAATGAGAACTTGCACAACATCTTCTGTCCAGCCAGCCCGTGGCAGCGGGGCCTCTAGGGAACTACTGGCAATTAAGGTGCTCCTTTTAATAGAGCACCGGAGCAAAGCACTAACATTCCATGAACACATGTAATACTCACACCACAGCCATCCCCTCCGGTGTTCCCAATTATTGTCACTTTGGGGCCTTTGGATTCGGACAATGATATGTGTACACAACTTGCAGATAAGATCACAAACAATACTATCGTAATGTTCAATAATAAGTTCATTTCTGAGATCACGGAACTCGGGCCCTAGTGACAAGAATTAAGCACAACAAGTTGCAACAAAGTCAAATAGCACTAATGGAGATACTAGGCACTATGCCCTAACAGATCTTATTCGATTACATGATAGAACTCATCCAATCCCTACCATCCCCAAGCCTACAACGGGGGATTACTCACTCATGGATGAGGGAAACATCGGTGGTTGATGGAGATGCATTGGTGATGACGATGGCGTTCATCTTCTCCAAATTCCATGTCCCGGCAGGGTGCCAGAACGGAGTTTCTGAATCCGAATCTTGGTTTCTGGTGGTAGCGGCGGAGCGGAACTCTTTCTGGAAAACTATTGAACCCCCCTCGGTTTTTAGGTCGAAATGCAACTTATAGGCGAATAGGGAGGCCGAGGGGGTGCCTGGGGTGGCTGCACCCCCTCCAGGCGCGACCAGTGGGGGGCCCGCGCCTCGGGTGGGTGTGGGCCTCCCAGGCCTCCTCTCCGTCTCTTCTTATGGCTCCATGGATCTTCTGGTGAAATATAATTTTTGGCATATTTTTCGGGATTTTTCCTAATAGTTCATTTTCTGCACAAAAAACAAGACACTAAGGTAATTCTGCTGAAAACAGTGTCAGTCCGTGTTAGTTGTATCCAAATCACACAAGTTTAGAGGAGAAACAATAGCAAAGTGTTCGAGAAAGTAGATATGTTTTGGATGTATCAACTCCCCCCAATCTTAGCTTATTGCTTGTCCTCAAGCAATTCAGTTGAGAACTGAGTGCGATAAAAGAACTTTCATGAACACATTTGCTTCATATGATGTATATATTCTCAGCACAGGAGTAGATGCTTAAACCATTCATAATAAGAAGTACGCAACTAAGTCTACTCAGTAGTCATTGCAAGCTATGAAGAGAAACCAACTAGATAATAATAAGTAGCATGAAACATAAACATAAGCAACATTGCAATGCTCATAGTAAGGTATGATAAAGTGGTATCTCGCTTGCCTTTGTTTGAAGAGCACAATATAAATGCCAAGGCACCTCTGAAGTTCAAGTGAAGACTAGAGGTAAAGATATCAGAAATACAAGCATCAAAGTCATGACATAATTAACCAAGTTTTGGAACAAACACAAGAATGACAACTATGCTCTCAAGAAGGTGCTCATAGAATAAATGGTGACTCAATAGAATTGTAAAAATGGTTTTGTGAAGGTTTGAAAGGCTTCCAAATGCTGAAAGGAAGGTACTCATTAGCTTTGAGCTCTCATTGCCCCTATCATAGGCATCTTCATGTGGTTAAGGTGAAAGTGAGGTCCACTCTGAATCATATGCTTAACAGACCATAGACTGGAAATCCCAAGTCCCTTGAATACGAGGGTCGCTCCGCATGCTACTCAACTTTGGTCACCTGAAAGTTCTTATCATTGTAAATACATGCATATCATTGAGAACCGCCAACGGGGTACCCCTTGCACATGGTACATGAGATTTCCCATAAACAAAATGACAAGGCCAGCAGACAATGAGCATCTCGGCAATATTTTTATTTACCATATGCATAGCTTTTTATTGAGGACACTTCATAGATGCTCATTATGGCGATGCTGCAAGTTTCCACCATGATTAAGCATGGATTAGGCTAGCGGCCCAGGCGTTTCTCTAACACAATGCATAAACTACATGAACTCACAACCTCCCCTTTTATTTCACATTGTCGACATCCGTAAACTGGATGAGATATCCAAGAGGTGTTGAAAGCGTTCCCCATGACTGCACGGTTCTGTTGACTCCCAGTATATAATTAGCAAGCATATAACTTTCATGGACTACTCACAATGGATCAAAATTATTAAGCGCAAAGAATAAAGTGTTCCATCAAGTTCATGAGAGATTTACTAACTAACTTTCTCAAAACAGACAAACATTTTATTTTGAAAGAAAACCCGGCATATATAAAATATGCGCTGAAATATCAAATGATGCTAATAGGTAGGTATGGTGGACACAACTGGCAATATTGGTTTTCGGGAGTTGGAAGCACAGGTAGAGCACAAACTCAGTGCAAGTGAAGGCTCGAATTAGAGAGGGAGCGACAAACGAGAGAGCAATAGCTGTCATAATCATGCTTGCTAAAAAACAGGATTAACTATGGCATGAAAGTGATACAAGAACTCCGAGGCAAAATAAATCATCGAGGCTTACTGACTATTGATTAGTCATATGCATGCGTGAGCATGTGCCAAGTCGATTCACATGAACAGTCAGGGGAGGATACCAAAATGTCATACCAAAGTATGAATAAAACAATGCAAGCAAACATTCATATGACATGCTACAAACTATTAGCAAGCTGGAGCTAATCATAGACAAGCAAGTACTACTAAGCATCCATAATGACATACACCTTACACAACAGGCTAAGCATGGTCGAAATGATGATTATATGTACAAAAATGAAACAAATAGAGTTTGTTACCAGCCTCTTACCACACCTCGAGTTGTCTTAATCTTCATTATTGCCCTTCACTTGTGTGACTTGAATAATTAACATGAAACCAAAATCCACTAAGGACGGCTGAACCATGCAAAGAACTCACAAAACCAAAGAAGAACAACAATCATTTTTGGTGTTTTCGATTTTTTTAGAAACAAGCAAACAAAGAAAAACCAAACAAAAGAGCAAACCAAACAAAGCAAAATCTTTTTGGATTTTTCTTTTTTAAGTCAAATCAAAGCAAAAAAAAAGAAACAAACCAAGAGAAACAACGAAAATATTTTTGGTATTTTCGGGTTTTTAGAAAGAAGCAACAAAAAACAAAAAGAAAGCGAAACAATGGATATACAAAGAACCGACCGAACATGATAATATATGAGTGTGATGTCGGTATACCTCCCCCAAGCTTAGGCTTTTGGCCTAAGTGGGGATCAATAGCACGGATAGTACGCCCATACTGGCGGGTCATCATAGGAATGATCATAGTCAGGCGCTTGCGATAAAGAAGACGCGCCCCAATCAAATGAGGGATGCTGGTATGAAGCCTCTCCCAAGTTGGAGGTCTGAACCGAATGGTCTTCGGCATCCTCTTCAACATTCTCCTCTTGCTAGGAGAGTTCCCCCACATAAGTGTCAACCTACTCCTCCGTAAGCGACCATCCTTGCCTATTATCAAAGTTAAACAAAGGAGGTGTAGGCAAATAAACTATTTTCTCAGTCCTACCCTTCTCCGACCTTGCTGGGAAAAAGATAATTCATATGGTAAACTTCTCACAGTAGCCCCCAAGGAAACAAAACCATGCTGATTCATGGACTCAATATCAAGCCCCTCTATGGGGAACTGAAAATATGAAAAGTGAGGCTATAAACCATGGAAAGCTAGCAACCTAGAAGCAACGAGAACTCCACAAATTCCACCCTTCTTACGGTTGGTGGTGAGACGGTGAGCTATCAGAGCACCCAAACTATAAGATCTATTCCTATTTAGAGCAGCTGCGATAAAATCTAGATCAAAAGAAGATAACTTTCTAGCAATCTTTCTAGCAAGAACACACTTGGTAATGAAATAGGAAAAGTATCTAATAGCTGGGAGCTGAATGTTCCGAATTTTACCACTTTCCTTTGAGAAGTCGAAACCTTGGCAAATCTCAGCATATAAATCCACAAGTGACTTGGGCCTCTCCTTGATCTTCTCGCAAAATCCCCACTAAGGTACTCTAATTATTGCATATAAATCAGCAAAAGGCAGGTCGACAAGTATATTATATATTTTGTAATGGACCATGGGATTAGAAGTAGACCAAGTGAACCGGGAGTCCTGCATAAAGGCCATGGTTAGCATAACATATTGGAATGATTCACCTTCAACAAAGTATTCCAACCCTGCATTTGTAACCATAGTTTGGAAATCTTGGAGGATCCTCGTAGCTCTCACAAATTCATTGCATGGATATATGGAAGGAAAAACTCCCTCCTCACGATGAACCTTCATTGGCTGATGCACCATCAAGTCCTATTGGTTCAGTGGATAAGCACTCATCTTCCTTGCTGAAAATTTTAGATAACCATCAAACCAAGTGATTTCTAAGTTGATAAATGATGATCAACTACTATAGGAACTTGCTAGAGGACTACACATGCATCAAAACAAAGTTTCTAAGCAAAGAACAAGCATGCAAGATCAAACAACCTGACACCTATAGAAGCAAAATACTCAAGATACAATCTACCAATCAAAAATCTAATTGGACAAGTGGAGGAGGCACATACCAAGGAGTAATCCCTCCAAAAATCAGCACTTGAGATGGGGTGAACAAGGAGATCGAAAATCGTGAGCAAGAACAACAAGAACTCGAGCTTGAGCAAGTTTTCTGGTGTTTTTCAGGAGAGAGAAAGAAGGTGGCTTTGAGGAGGTAGTCTGGAGGGCCCCAGGTGGGCTAGACCCCCTAGGCGCTGCCACCTGGTAGGCCGCACCTACCAGACGTGTGGTGGCTTGGGGTGGCCCCTAGGTCACTTCAGGTGCCTCTATGCCCCTTTTTTCGAGGAAAATTTATTTTGAATTTTCTGGGATTTTTCGGGAAACTTTATTTTTGGTCAATTTTCAGGGTATGAAAATTGATTTTCTCGCAGAAACAGTTTTTTCAGAAGAAGCAAAAGCAAACCAAAAGCCAAACTACAGGAGCTCTAAGAAACTCAAACAAGCAAACAACTAGCAAAACTAAATCTAGAGCAAAGACTAGGAAGGAGAAAAGTAAAAGAAAGCAAGTATAACCATGGTGAAAACATTATTTTGTTCATAAAAATCCTTTTGTTAACAAGGTTGATCAAGTCTTGTTACCAAAACAATCTTATATGAAACAAAACTTTGCATTCCACAAGGTGATTATGTTACCTCATACTTGATAGCAATGGTCCCAATCATAATAGTTTCAAAATTTTCTTGTGGAATGGGACAATATATTTATCCAACCTTGATGCTCTCAATATTTTCGATGGAATTCAGGCAATAGCTTCTAACAACCTTTTTGGGGAAATAGACAGTGTGCTCTTTGTCATTAATATTGAATGTTACTTTTCCTTGATTGCAATTGATGATAGCACCTGGAGTATTAAGAAAAGGTCTCCCAAGCATAATAGACATATTATCATCTTCAAGGATTTCCAGCACAACAAAATCAGTTAAGACCATGCAGTTATGAGAAACTTGAATAGGAACATCCTCACATATACCAACAGGAATAGTAGTTGACTTATCAGCCATTTGAAAAGATATACTAGTTGGTATCAACTTTTCTAGCTTTAGTCTCTTATAGAGAGAAAAAGGCGTAACACTAACTCTAGCTCCCAAATCACGTAAAGCAGTTCGAACATAATTATTCTTAAGGGAGCAAGGAATAGTTGGTATACCTGGATAACCAAGTTTCTTTGGAACCTTACCATTGAAGGAGTAATTAGCAAGCAAAGTAGAAATCTCCTCATTAGGAATCTTCCTTTTATTAGAGACAATATCCTTCATATACTTTGAATAAGGAGGCAACTTAATAGCATCAGTCAAAGGAATTTGCAAAAATAAAGGTTTCATCCACTCACAAAACTTATTGTAGTGTTCTTCCTCCTTTGACTTATGTTTCTTACCTGGAAAAGGAATAGGTTTCTGCACCCAAGGTTCTCTCTCTTTACCATGTTTATTAGCAATAAAATCTTCCTTTGTGCACCTAGTGTGCTTTTCAGTTTCTTCCTCACCTTACTCATTATTAGGAGACTCATTTTTATCATTATCACTCTTAGTTTCAGCATCAGAGACATATATACTATTAGGATCCATAGCAGCTTCAAGTGGTTCCTCAACTATCTTATGTTTCTTTTTCTTCCTCTTATGAGGAATACCACTATCTTCACCTTGTTGGGAATCCTTCTCTATTCTTTTAGGGTGTCCTTCAGGATATAAAGGATCTTGAGTAGCTATACCACTCCTAGTTCTAATTCCATAAGCATGTTTATCTCCTGAAGCATTAACTAGCATATCCTTTTGTACCTTAGCAAGTTGATCAAGTTGAGTTTGAACCATTTTAAAGTGTTTACAAAGCATTTTAATATCATTAGAAGTTATTTCCACAATATCTTTCAACTCATGGATAGCTCTAGAGTTTTCCAATAAATGATTCTGAACTTGTTTATTAAAATACCCTTGTTTAACAATAAATGTGTCAAGATCCTCTAAACATTGATCAGGAGGCTTACCATAAGGAATATCACCTTCATCAAAGTGTTGGAGAGAGTGTACCTCAATAGTAGATGAGTGGGGAATTGGCTTACATAATTCTTATATAGGAGGTAGATTATTCACATCTTCAGCTCTAATACCTTTCTCCTTTAGACATTTATTAGCTTCTTTCATCACTTCATCATTTAATGCAATAACTCCCCTCTTCTTAGGTGTTGATGTTGGAACTGGTTCAGGAGCAACCGGTTCAGGAGTAATAGGCTCAGGTGCATTAAGCTGATTTGAAGTCCAATCATCATAATTCTTGCTTATTTTAGTCATTAATTCTTAAGCATCTGTAGGAGTCCTTTTCCTGAAACACAATCAACAAAGCTATCTAGGTATGTCCTAGAATCATTAGTTAGTCCATTATAATAAATATCAAGAAGCTCATTCTTAGGTAATGGACATCCAGGATGTGCATGAATCAAGGCACATAACCTTTTCCATGACTCAGGCAATTTCTCTTCTTCTCCCTATTTAAAATCAAAAAATCTCTGCAACGTAGAATGTCTAGCACTGGGAGGAAAATATTTCTAAAAGAAAGAAGCAATCAAGCAATCAGGGCTATCAATGGAACCAGGAGGTAATCTATTAAACCAAGCCCTATCTTCTCCTTTTAGTGAAAAAGGGAAGATCTTAGTAACAAAGTACTTGCGCATCTTAAAATCATCAGAGAACAAAGCACTCATAGTAGAAAGCTCATTCATATGAGCCACAACACTCTCATTTTTAGTCCCACAAAAAAGTTCTTTCTCAACAATATCTAAATAAAATAAATCAAGAGAGAAATCATAATCTTCATCTTTAATATCTATGGGAGAAGTGGCAAACTTAGGATCAGAGGACAACTTAGGCATGATAGTACGTCCAGCAAGGAGACTCTTAATAGCACTAGTACCATGTGTGTTTCGACATTCTTCAACAAAATCATTAGTGAACTCAATGTAACCATCATTAATATCATAACTCTCACTAGCCTTAGGTGAGCTAACAGGTGTAACAGTGTCTTCACTAGGAGTTTCGGTATTTCCTAGACTAGCCATAGTAGCATCTAGAAAAGGACCTAATGAACCACTCGCATCAAGCACAGTAGAAGTAACATCATGAGCATCAAAAGCAGTTTCAGACTTAGCAGTAGTAGCAGTGTGTGTAGCATGTGTATGTGGTGGTGGTGTGACAAGCTTACTTATAACAGACGGTGAATCAAGAGCAGCAGAGGTGTTTAGGACTGTACGTCTTCTTGTAGTGGATGGTAAAATAGGGATCTTTCCATCACGAGACTTCCCCATGATGAAAGGAGTAACAGTGAACAATAGTAGATCCAAGTGAACTTACAAATAAATCTATGCTCCCCGGCAACGACGCCAGAAAATAGTCTTGATGACCCACAAGTATAGGGGATCGCAACAATCTTTGTGGGTAGTATTACCCAATTTATTGATTCGACATAAGGGGAGCCAAAGAATACTTCCAAGCCTTAACAACTGAGTTGTCAATTCAGCTGCACCTGGAAATAGTTCTTTCTCATAGAAGTTTATTAGTAGCAACAGTTTGTAGTAGCGATAGCAAAGCAACAACAACAGTAACAACAATAGTAAAACAGTAGCAATAGTAACAGTAATGGTAACAGTAGGATTCGACTGCGGTAGGCATAGGGATGGATGGACGGGCATTGCATGGATGAGTCTAAACATGTAACTTCAAGATCTAGGGTATTGCAGATAAATAATAACAAGCATCCAAGTACTAAACAATCCTAGGCATGTGCTCCATATATAGTCATACGTGCTCGCAATGAGAACTTGCACAACATCTTCTGTCTTGCCAGCCCGTGGCAGCGGGGCCTCTAGGGAACTACTGGCAAATAATGTGCACTTTTAATAGAGAACTAGAGCAAAGCATTAACATTCCGTGAACACACGTGATCCTCACACCACAGCCATCCCCTCCGGTTGTCCCAATTATTGTCACTTTGGGGCCTTTGGATCCGGACAATGATATGTGTACAGAACTTGCTGATAAGATCACAAACAATACTATCGTAATGATTCAATAATAAGTTCAGATCTAAGATCATGGAACTCGGGCCCTAGTGACAAGCATTAAGCACAACAAGTTGCAACAAAGTCAAATAGCACTAATAGAGATACTAGGCACTATGCCCTAACAGATCTTATTCGATTACATGATAGAACTCATCCAATCCCTACCATCCCCAAGCCTATAGCGGGGGATTACTCACTCGTAGAAGAGGGAAACATCGATGGTTGATGGAGATGTGTTGGTGATGACGATGGTGATGATCCTCTCCAAATTCCCTGTCTCGGCAGGGTGCCAGAATGGAGTTTCTGGATCTGAATCTTGGTTTCTGGTGGCGGCGGCGGAGCGGAACTCTTTCTGGAAAACTATCGACCCCCTCGGTTTTTAGGTCGAAAGGAAACTTATAGGCACAAAGGGAGGCCGAGGGGGTGCCTGGGGTGGCTGCACCCCCTCCAGGCATGGCTAGTGGTGGGCCCGCGCCTGGGGTGGGTGTGGGCCCCCAAGCCTCCTCTCCGTCTCTTCTTCTGGCTCCGTGGATCTTCTGGTGAAATATAATTTTTGGCATATTTTCCGGGATTTTTCCTGATAGTTCATTTTTTGCACAAAAACAAGACACCAATGTAATTCTGCTAAAAACAGCGTCAGTCCATGTTAGTTGTATCCAAATCATACAAGTTTAGAGGAGAAACAATAGCAAAGTGTTCGAGAAAGTAGATACGTTTTGGACATATCATACACCTAGGGCTAGCGCGCCCCCTGGCCGCGCCGCCACCAGGTGTTGTTGCCTCATGGCCCCACTCCGTTTGCCCTCTGGACTCCGTGTTCCTTCTGGTAAAATATTGATTTTATCTTTTGTCCCGTCCAGTTCCAAGAATATTTCCTTACTAGCTTTTCTGAAACCAAAAACTAGAAGTAGAATCCAACAGATTTCTTGAAGAAAAAACTAGTCCTTCATAAAAAGTTTGGATAATCATCCAAGCAGTCAATCCTTGAGTGGCACAATTCTTTACCTAAGATTTCATTCTTTCCCAATCTTGAGAAACATGTTCATTATCAAGTTGTTTAAATTTCATTATTTCACTTCTCATGGATATAATCTTAGCAGGAGGATGGTATTTTCCAATAAAATCATATTTGCATTTAATCCAAGAATCAATACTATTTATAGGCAAGGACAACAACCATTCTTTATCTTTTCCTCTCAAAGTGAAATGAAAAAATTTAAGCTTAATAATATCTCCATCTACATCCTTATGTTTTTGCATCTCACAAAGTTCAACAAAATTATTAAGTTGAGCAACATCATCATGAAAACTAGCACCAAAAAATTGCTCTTTCATAACAAGATTCTACAAAGCAGGCTTAATTTTATAAAAGGTAGCATTAGGAGCAGGTGGAGCAATAGGTGTGCAAAGGAAATCATTGTTGTTTGTGCTAGTGAAGTCACACAACTTGGTGTTCTTAGGAGTGTTCATTTTTGACAAAGTGAAGCAAGCTAACAGGAGTAGCAACTAAAGTAGGAACTAATTTTTGTGTGTGTTTTTATAAGATAAAGCAAACCAAACGAAACTATTTTTTTGTATTTTTGAAAGAAAGAAACAAGCAAAACAAAGGAAAAGAAACTAAGGAAAACAAAAACAAAGTAAAGAGAATGGTTGTGAGAGACTCCCTTGCGAGAATCTTCTTTCTCCCTGAAAGGTGATTGACGTGGAGGAAGAGATTGAAGCTGTCCTTAAATCCCCGGCAACGGCGCCAGAAAACGTCTTGATGTGGATCAATTCACTATAGAGTTTCATTGCGATACCCCAAGAGGAAGGCGTGATAAGCACAGCAGTAAGTTTTCCCTCAGTTATGAAACCAAGGTTATCGAACCAGTAGGAGTAAGGAAACAACTCCAAGGTGTTGCTAACAACTTGGAACTTGCACAACACAAACTCAAAACTTTGCCCCAACGTACAGTGAGGTTGTCAATCTCACCGCTTTGCTGAAAACAAAGGATTAAACATATAGTGTGGAAGATAATAGTTGCTTGTAGAAAGTAAATGGTAACAGTAGATGATGTATCAATGATAAAGATTGGACTGGGGTCCACAGTTCACTACATGTGTTCTCCTTAAGTTAGATAACATGCTGGGTGAACAAATTACAGTGCAGCAATTAACAGATTGAGAAAGAAAAATAATGCATATACTAGACATCTTGACACCTATAGATTTGATTAGGCATTACAATAATATACATAGACCGTAATCCAACATCATCTATGACTAATAATCCACCTTCAGGTTATCATCTGAACCCCTTCTAGTAATAAATTTCAAGCAACAGATTATTGCATTAAGCATTGTGTGTAAAGTAAACAATACAATTGTTCCATGAAAAAAAGATTGTTGTTTTCTCCTTAGTAGCAACAACACATCTACAACCTTAGAGATTTCTGTCACTTCCCCGGATTACTAGAGGCATGAACCTACTATCAAGCATAAATACTCCCTCTTGGAGTCACAAGCATCTACTTGGCCAAGATAGCTACTAGAAACAGAGAGCATGCAGGATCACAAATAACACAGACATGATAGAATCAATAATCAATCTAACATAGTATCTCAATATCCATCAGATCCTCGCAAACACAACATGTATGATTACAAATAGATGATCTTGATCATGAACGGAGCTCACAAGATCTAAACATGATAGCACAAAGGAGGAGAAACAACCATCTAGCTACTGCATGGACCCATAGTCCAAGGGTGAACTACTCACACATCACTCCGGAGGTTGGCATGGTTATGAAGAAGGCCTCCGGGATAATATCTACCCTCCAGCAGGGTGCCGGGAAGAGCTTCAGATCCCCCTGATCTAGGGACGATGGTGGCGGCGGCTATTGACTGATTCGTGGAGATTTGATCGGGTACTTAGGGTTTATGCATCGGGGTGGTTTTATAGGAGAAGGGGAAAGGTCGATGGGAACCCGAGGGGCCCACACCTGATGGCGGCGTGGCCCCTGGGACGTGCGGCCCTAGTGTTGGGGATATGCTAAATGGGTACCATCGTTGCATGTCTCTAATCCGGATAACCCGGGTGGCCCACAGTAGGTAGCAAGGCCTATGGCCTGCTGGGCGGCCCAGTTAGATGGATCCAGAAGTAAGGCCCATGCCGGATGAAGGAAGACTGCGGAGGAGTCACCAGCATACCCGGAGCCTTGGAGTGCAAGACACGTGAGACTAGTTGTGTACCGTGTAGGACTCTGTAACCTGTCTGGCTAAGACTTTGCCTGTAAACCTAGGATCTGGCGACTATATAATCCGTACCTAGAGGAGACTTTAGGGAAGACCAATTAACTCATACCTCACACAGCGAACCGATCCCTATAACTCGCTTATTGCCATTATAGTGATTTATAGCAGGAGTAGGATTCCGCCACCATCGTGGGATCTGAACCTGGGTAAGCCGTGTTACCTCGTACCCTTCAACCTTCCGCCTTACCCCACGTCTCTAAACACGCACTATGAGGACCCCTCCATGGCATACTCGTCGGCAATACCACGATAGTTGGCGCACACTGTGGGGCAAGAGGCGCTTCAGGCTCTACAACGGGCGAGGTCCAAGCTCTTCACGGGAATCGGCGAAACTATAGCCATCAACCGTGTTCTCTTCTCCGGCAACGTTCTGATCATCCCTCCCGACAAATTCTGGATTCTGGAGAAGACGAACCCCACTCGCTTCTTGATCGTCCCAATCGGGGACATCCACCTCTTCGTCGGTGAAACGGACTGAGGCACTAATTCCCTAGAATTCGGAAGATCGTCAAGGCCCACACGGACCGCCTACGGGCATGATACGTTCGCGGAAGGATCGAAGTCAGATCTCTCTTTGGAGTTTGCCGGCTTAGATGGGAAAAATTCAAGGCCCAACCAAACCACCCCTGTGCAAGATATAATGGTGGAAGCTCACTCCAAATCTGCCGGCTTCGCCCATGCGTCTAGAAAGTAGAGGGCCCAGTTCGTCGGCGTGGTAACTATCTTTGATCTAGCGTGTTGCATTCAGATAGAGGGTGAAAACCCCCGTGATTACCTCGCCAGGTGGCTCCGTATACGGGCCGATCTGGAACATTACCCCAGTGATGATGCTATTTATCACTTTGTGGAGGGACTGGATCGCGGCACTTCTTCGGCATACGCTAAGGCGGCAACAGGCCACGGGTCTCCTCACCTTTGAGAGAATGATTAGCACCGTCAACAACTACGTGGCCGCTGAAGGCGCTGCTCAGGCCAAGATCGTTGCCATACCCAGGTCACCGCCGCCACAGCCTCGGCCGCCACCCCATTCAACATCCCTGCAGCCTCAGCATCTTCTTCCGTCAACTAGGAGGCCCCCGCACCCTCTGACTCTGTTTTGGACGCGCTCTAAGCCGACATTAGCATGGACTCGAAGGAGATGGATATCAACCCGGAGGAACTTGACTCTGCTATGCAGGAGACGGAGGAGGACAACAAGCGCGAGGAGTAGGCCGACAAGGCCATCACATCCCAAGAGGTGTTCGTCGCCATTGGGAGCGTGATGGAATAAGACCAACCCGGACAAGATCCACCTAAGGAGCTGGATAAGGGGAAGGGACCCGCTGATGCTGCAGACAATGGTCGCGCAAAATCCATGCCCCCTCCGCCTAACACAGCGCAGCAGCAGGAACTCAACACCGGTCCGAGTAACCCCAACACCGCAAATCCGCCACCTCCAGCATCTACGTTTGCGGCTACCCTAATCACTCCAGCTGATAGAGTGATGTACGGCAACTTGCTCGTTGAGGCTATGACGGTGGAGCATATACGGAATGTAGTCCAACTTGACGAGAAGCGACAACAGCTACTGGAGGAAGCGCAGGCCATCGCGGAGTAGGGCGCAAAGTTAGATCGATATCTGGCCAAGGCACAAAACTCAACCGCAACAGCTAGAGCCATGGAGGCGGAATACAAGACTTTGCTCAAGCAGCAGAAGTCTAAGAAAGCTCGGGCTCGCGTTATCAACGATCCTGGTTTACGGGGTAACCTAGGATGAGCTCCCCCAAAGCCGCCACAAGCCAAGACATACATTGACAGCGAAGGAAGGTAGGTCATGCCTACTCCTATCCTCAACTTAGCCTTCGCCAAGACCTTACTAGAGAAGGATATATCACCCGCAGCTGTGGAACAGGTCTACGACCTTGTAGCGACGGCGTTCAAACAGCAGGAAAAGGCCACCTCTAAGTGGCTTGAGTCTGACTCAACATATTGCCAGTCTAGCAATACTAAGCCACCGAGGGAGAGATCGCCTCACGATCGGTTCCCAGATGGGTTCATCCGAACAAAGACAGAGGGACGTGTGCAACAGGAAGGACGCTAGCCCCATGTCCTCTAAACACGGAGGTAAGGCCCATCCTCGTCGCCCATCTCCTCCGTCCTGGTGTCCCCGGCATCACGAAGACCCAAAGGCTCACCACCGTGCAAGCATGCCTCCGCCAAGACACCCTCAGGGTGGCATCGTCATTCGTGACAATGCGGAGCAGCCCCGTCACGGTGGAGAGCATAATGGCAATCAAGGACACAAGAGCAGGTCACGCCATGACCCTCCATGTCCGACGAGCAACCACGACAGAGGCGAGGCGTCGCGGGAGGGTAACAGTAAGAAGGCTAACCCACTGCCACCTCCGCCTCTGTCGCCACCTAGCAGCCAGCATGGTGGAGGGGGGCCGTGTCGTTCACGCAACCCATCCCCTGGCGGCAAGAAGAAAATAGGAGGCCCGGAGCCATACGACGCACGCTCACGCCTGGACAAGATTCACGAGGCCCGGGAAGGACAGTTCGTGGTACCACGTTGCTTTGGACCTGTAATACAGACCACAACTTACCCCAAGGGTTTCTGGATAGACAAGACGATCAAGCCCTATTATGGCACCGCCAAACCAGCTACATGGTTGCAGGACTATGGCAACGCGGTGGAGATCGCCGGGGGAAACCCCAACGTTGTCATCAAGTACCTCCCACTGATGTTGACGGGCACGGCCCGCCAATGGATTGATGACTTGCCAGAAAAGTCCATATGCAACTGGTTGGACAAGCAAGAAGCGTTCACGAAAAACTTCAAGGGTACGTACAAGCGTCCCTGCACTGTTGGCGATCTATAGCGGTGCATGCAAGAGAAAGACGAGACATCTCGAGCCTACCTCTCTCGCTGGCTGGATATGAAAAATTCCTGCGCAGGAGTGCACAATCAGACCGCCATGGCAACCTACTTTGACGGCTTGGAAAAGGGTACATTGCTCCGACATAAGTTGAGGCGTCTATAGGACAATCACCGGCTAGATCTCAACCAGATGATATCGCTCGCTAGTGAGTTCGCGGCTGCCGATGACGATGCTCGCGGCTCCTTGCCGGCAATCGCCATCCCTACCCAAGCCAAGAGGAATAACAACACCAAGCGAAAAAGTCCGCCAGAAGAAAAGCCGGCCTCCGACATGGTCGAGATGGCATTTGTAGGAAGAGGTGATGGCGGACAACGTGGCCAAGGACGGGGGGCTGGTCGTGGGCAGCAGCGAGGTAGTGAAACTACCAAGGCAGCTCCCCTCATTCCCCAAACGTACGAGGAGTATCGTGACATGGCATGCCTTGTACACCTCGATGCCAATGGAAAAGCCACTCACACCAATCTCCATTGCAAGTTCGTCAACGACCTCAAGGAAGACTCGATGTCCGGCTACAAGCGAAGCCGGAAGAATAGACCACGAGGCAATGGCAAACAGAAGAAGAAGGAAGAGAATTCCAAGGATTCAAGTGACATGGACAAGGACGTTGACCCCAAGCACGTCGACAAGGGCGATGGCAAAGTCAAGAACCCCTTCGAGAAGAAGGCCCCCATCTACCACACATACCTTGGCACCCCAATAGTCCGGGCACAGAAAACCTCGCTGAGGATACTGATGGCCACCCTACCCCCAGTTCCCCAATTCCTGCGCTGGTCGGAAGTTTCAATTAATTTGGACAGGAAGGATCACCCAGACCTCATCTCAACGGAGAACCAATACGCCATGGTAATCAACCCTTTGATTGCCGGCAATGAGTTCACCAAATGCATGGTGGACAGTGGAAGCAGCATCAACATCATGTACCTGGATACACTGCACAAGATGAACTTGATGGAGACCAACCTAAGGCGGACAATCATCGTGTTTCATGGCGTAGTTCCTGGCCGGGAGGCTCGGTCCCTTGGGTGCATCATGCTTCCGGTCGCTTTTGGTGATGATAACAATTACCGCCTTGGGTGTACCACGTCATATTCGGACGCGACATCTTCCACGCCTTCATGACCAAGCCATGCTTCATCTACAACAAGCTCAAGATACCCGGACCAAATGGTGTGATCATCGTATCCGGAGCTTTTCAAAGGCAAGGGACTGCGAGATTGGAGAAGCAGCCTTTGGAGAAGCTGTCCCCTATAGCGAATAATTCAAGGAGATCCAGAGAAAGGTCGACGCCTCGGATATGCCGACATCGAAGAAGCAGATTTCTGACTCCGATCCCGCTTTCAAGGCCGCCATCGAAACCAAGTCGGTGGAACTTGTGGTTGGTGATGCCTCCAAGACCACCGCCATTGGGACGAACCTGGACCCTAAATAGGAAAGCGCGCTTCTCGAGTTCCTCTGTGAGAATAGGGACATCTTTGCTTGGCAACCCACCGACATGAAAGGTGTACCTAGGGAACTTGCTGAGCATAGCCTGAATATTGATCCAAAATGCAAACCGGTGAAACAACCTCTATGACGCTTCGGAGACGAGAAAAGACGTGCCATAGGCAAAGAGATAGCTAGTTTACTTAAGGCTAGTTTTATTCGAGAAGTCCTTCACACCCGATGGATGGACAATCTTGTACTTGTCCCCAAAAAGGGAACCAAAGAATTAAGAATGTGCGTTGATTACACCGGCTTGAACAAAGCGTGTCCGAAAGATCCGTTTGCTTTGCCTCGCATTGACCAAGTCATTGACTCGACGACTGGCTCGTAACTTCTGTGTTTTCTAGATGCATACTCAGGATACCACCAGATAAATATGAGGAAGTCGGACCAATTTTCCACTTTGTTCACCAAACCTTATGACACATTTTGCTATGTCACAATGCCCTTTGGGCTGAAAAACGCAGGTGCTACGTACCAGCGGACTATGCAGCATTTCTTACACGACCAAATTGGTCGGAACGTTCACGCCTATGTGGACGATATAGTGGTGATTTCTAAAAAGTAAAATGATTTAATCTCTGACTTAAAAGAAACCTTTGATAATCTTCGGAAATACAACATGATGCTTAACCCAAAGAAGTGTGTCTTTAGGGTTCCAGCCGGCAAATTGTTGGGCTTCATCGTTTCCCAACATGGAATCGAGGTAAACTCAGAGAAGATCAAAGCCATCCTAAACATAAACTGTCCGACATGCCTGAAGGACATCCAACGACTCACAGGATGTGTTGCAGTGGTAAGCTGGTTCGTCAGCTGACTTGGAGAGAAGGCTCTGCCGCTGTACAAGTTGCTGAAGAAGGCGGAAAAATTTATATGGACGGACGAAGCAGATGCTGCGCTTAAAAAGCTAAAGGAGATACTCTCCTCTGCACATGTGCTCGCAGCGCCCGAGCCTATGGAGCCTATGTTGATCTACATTGCGACCACCAACCGGGTAATCAGCATCGTCGTCGTGGTAGAGCGGAAGGAACGAACGCATGAGTATGGAGTGCAAAGACCAGTTTACTATGTAAGAGAGGTCTTGTCGGAGTCCAAGCACCGTTACCCGCACTACCAGAAGCTAGCTTATGGAGTGTACCTTGCGTCTTGGAAGCTAAGGCACTATTTCCCGGAGCACCCTATCACAGTTGTGAGCAAAGCTCCACTGTCCGACATCATCAATAACAGCGACGCTTTAGGAAGGGTTGCGAAGTGGGGCATTGAACTTTCCGCCTTCGAGATCACCTACAAGAGACGCGACGCTATCAAATCACAGGTCTTGGCGGATTTCATTGCAGATTGGACGGAGATGCCAAATGCTACCCCTATACCAAAGCCAAAATAATGGGTGATGCACTTTGAAAGATCAAATCTAATCAACGGCTCGGGGGCTGGTGTACTGCTACAGTCACCAACAGGGCAAAAGGTGCACTATGTTCTGCAGATCTACTTTGAGGCTATAGATAACATGGCAGAATATGAAGCACTCATTCACGGACTTCGCGTAGCCAAGGATATTGGCATCAAGCGCATAGTTTGTTGTGGAGCTTACGACTTGGTTGCCCAGTAGGTGGCTAGCACCTGGAACGCGTGGAACCCTATGATGGAGGCATATCGAGATGATGTAGATGAGATAGACAAGTGCTTAGAGGGCTACGAAGTCAAGTATGTCAAGAGGGAGGAAAATGAGGCGGCTGATCTACTGTCAAAGGATGGATCAGGGCGCAAGCCAATTCCGCCTGGCATTTTTCCGGAGCATCTACGTACACCATCCATTAAGGGAGCGGACCCCGAGAACCCGGATAGAGTTGACTCTTTTGTTCATGCAGTAACAAAGGTCCCTCCGGCATGGACAAAACCGTTCATGGAGTAGCTCATACACGAAACTTTGCCTATCGACGAAGTCCAAAGTCGACAAATAGTACATCAAGCAAATGGATATACCATAATCAATGGACAACTCTATAAAATAAGCACCACTTAATGGATAACCGCGAAGGAGGATGTCGACAAGCTGGTTGAGACATGCATGGGATGCCAGTATTATGCCCGACAACCACATGTACCAGCACAAGAATTGCGAACAATACCAATAACTTGTCCGTTTGCAGTCTGGGGGCTAGACATGGTTGGTCCATTACAGACGACACCTTGTGTGTTTATGCATATTCTAGTAGCAGTTGATAAATTCACGAAATGGATAGAAGCTAAATCCATTAGAAATCTGGATGGGGCAACTGCCCTTAGGTTTGTCTGGGATCTAGTGGTGAGATTTGGTCTCCCACATAGCGTTATCACCGACAATGGCAGCAACTTGTCACTCTGAGAAGTGGAAGCCTATTGTCGGGAGAAGGGCATCCGACTTTACTTGGCATCTGTGGCACGTCCATAGTCCAATGGGCAAGTTGAGCGAGCCAACAGATTAATTCTGCAGGGAATCAAGCCACGTCTAGAGGCAGCGCTACATAGAGAAACTAGAGCCTGGGCAGAGGAATTACCGTCTGTTTTGAGGATTTTATGAATACACCTAACAGATCCACCGGCTACACCCCTTATTTCATGGTATATGGAGCAGAAGACATCCTGCCTTCCGACATCCTTCACGATTCACCAAGAGTTGCTGCCTACGACGAAGATGACGCTGAAGAATCTAGATGCCTAGATGTGGACCTTCTCGAGGAAGAGCGCGTTTTGTCATGCCAAAGATCTGGCATCTACCAGCAGAAGCTACGCAGCTACCATAGTTGCCGCATTCGGAATCACTCATTTAAAGAAGGTGATTTGGTGCTCCGACTTAAGAAAAATAAGTCACACAAATTATCTCCGCCATGGGAAAAACCTTTCATCATTAGCAAGGCGCTACTCAATGGGTCTTACTACCTCGTTGATAATCGTGAACTATAGGATAGACCAAACGAGGATCATAAGCGTAAGCGATGTGACCCGGATGATGACTACCCGGAGCTTGATCAGTCATGGAACATAGCATAGCTACGTCCTTTTTACACTTAGCATATTTTTATCTATTGTGTACCTCTTATATAATCAATGAAATAAATATCTTTGGTTCACTCATATTCTTGATTATTTTACCTCTTTTAGTGTTCATTTTTGGATTGTATAAAACCTTTATGCCCAAGTTTTGCATTTGCCCTTGTGAAAATTCTGCCTACGGGCATTAGCTTAAGTTTTCTGGTCTACACTTTCTTTGTTGTTTTATGTGGATTCTGGATTACTGACGTTCGGCACTCGAATTCGGAGATTTTGTGCTTAGGTTTTTGATGGTGCCATTGGGCATCATCGCCTGAGCGCATAGTTCCAACTACGGGTCTTCCGACTCATGAAAAGTCAAGCATAAAAACCAGAGTAATGGATAAGCAAGCACTTGCTTAAAAAATATATACATGCTGGAACTAGTACTTAAGTAGTAAGAAACATATAGCTATTATTTTCCGCCTTAAGGTTAATGTTGGAATTATGCCCTAGAGGCAATAATAAAGATGTTATTATTATAATTCTTGTTCATGATAATGTTTATATTCCATGCTAGAATTGTATTAAGCGGAAACTTTAATACTTGTGTGGTTTGTGAACAACAACGTGTCCCTAGTACGCCTCTATGGACTAGCTCATTGATCAATGATGGTTAAGGTTTCCTAACCATAGACATGAGATGTCAATTGATAATGAGATCATATCATTGGGAGAATGATATGATGGACAGACCCAAACTAAGCGAAGCAATTAGATCGTGTCATCGTGTTCGTCTTTGCGAAGCTTTTCTTATGTCAAATATTGTATTCCTTAGACCATGAGATAATGCAACTCCCTGGTATCGGAAGAAAGCTTTGAGGTCATCACACGTCATCCTATGAGAGGGTGATCATAAAGGTGTCTCTCAGGTGATCGGAAAGTATCTGTTGGGTTGTATGTATCGAGATGGGATTTGTCCCTCCCAAGTCGGAGAGATATACTTCGGGACCACTCGGTAATCGATATCAACACCGCTTGCAAGCATGTGGTTAAGGAGTTAATCACAAAGTGATATCGGATTACAGAACGAGTAAAGTACTTGCTATGAACGAGATTGAACTAGGTATGACGGTACCGACGATCGAATCTCGGGCAAGTAAAATATCGCGAGACGAAGGGAATATATATATGGGATTGATTGAATCCTGGCATCATGGTTCATCCGATATGATCATCGATGAATGTGTGGGAGTCAATATGGGTTTCCAGACCCCGCTGTTGATTATTGATAGAAGATCATGTCTGCATATTCTCGAACCCGCAGGGTTACACACTTAACGTGTCTCGTCGCTAGGATAGATTGGATAATTGGTTTATGAGTTTTTGTTCGGAGTCTCGGATGGGATCCGGGACATCACGAGAGGTTCCAGAGTGGTCCGGAGAATAAGATCCATATAAGGCAGTGCAGTTTTTGAAGTTCGGAATTGTTCCGGGTTAATCGGTATTGTACCGGAAGCTTCTAGAACCTTTCGGAAGGGGACCAACGTGGCCACACCTTCCGGGAGGGGGCATGGGCCTATTAGGGAGTGCCCTGGCCGCATTGGGCCAGGGGCACAAGGCCCCATAGGGCCCAGCCGGCCAAGAGAGGTTTAAACTCTAGATAGAGCTTCTAGAAGGGGGGGTTTCCTTGCCCCCCACTCTTCCTCCTTGGGGCCGCCGGCCTTGGCTTGGGGGAGGGGCTAGGGCTGCGCCCACCCCTCTATATATAGAGGGATGGGGGCGCACCAACCCCCTACACCTTCCCCTCCAACCCTAGCCGCCCTGCTGCCCTCCTCTCTCCCTCCCGACTGCTTGTAGGCGAAGCCCTGCTGCAGAAATTCTCCACCAATTGCACCGCGCCGTCGTGTTGTAGATCCAATCCGTCTCTCCACCATACTTGCTGGTCCGAGGAAGGAGGAGACGTCGAGGTGCTGCACGTGTGCATCTCATGGAGGCACCGCCACTTGTGGTGCTAGATCGGATCGGATGGCGAGGAGGAGAAGCGAGTACGACTACATCACCCACGTTCCGACGAACGTTCCGCTGTGCGAATCTTCAAGGGTATGAAGATCTAATCCAATCTCTCTCGTTGTTTGCATCTCCTAGATTAGATCTTGGCTTTCCCTCTGTTCGCATCCGTAGAAAATTTTGATTTACTATGCCGCGAAACCCTTCAGTGGTATCAGAGCTAGATCTATGCGTAGATGTGTTTCACGAGTAGAACGCAACATGGTTGTTGCAGGCGTTGATGTTTTCTGTTGCAAGCCTCTTGTTTGTGTTCTTCTTATGACGCGGGATAGTGAGATTGAAGCGGTCCAGGCCAACCTTACGCGACGTCGTTCGCGAGACCGGCTCCGCACTTGACGTGTGGCTTGTTCCACACATGCGGCTGGTGGATGTCAGTTTCTCTCACTATAGTTGTCATGGGATTAACACCGGAGTTTGGCAACCATAATATCACCGTTGTGGCTTTCCGTAGGTAAGAATCGTTCTTAGCATCTACTCCCATAAGCCACGTAAAACATGCAACAACAAAGTAGAGGCGTCTAACTTGTTTTTGCAGGGAGTGTTTTCTGTGATATGGTATGGCCCAAGATGTGATGTGTATATTGTATGCGATGATCATGTTTTGTAATGTTTCACGACTTGCATGTCGAGGAGTACACAACCGGCAGGAGCCATATGGTTGTATTTATAATTGTGTATGACCTGCGAGTCAACTTCTTATACGCCATGTAATAGCTTTACTTTATCGCTAAGTAGTTGGCAATAGTTGTAGTTGCTATTCATGGTGGAGGCAATCATGGTGGAGTGATGGAGATCATGCCGGAACGCACAAGATGGAGATCATTGCGCGAAGATTGGCTATACCATGTCACATAAAGTTATATGCATGTGATGTTTATCCTTTTATGTATCTTATTATGCTTAGATCGTGACGGTAGCATTATAAGATGATTCCTCACTTAAAGATCAAGATAAAAACTGTGTTCTCCCCAAGTATGCACCGTTGCGAAAGCTCGTCGTGTCCAAGCATCACGTGATGATCGGGTGCTATAGACTCTACGCTCACATACAACGGGTGCAAGCCAGTTTTGCACACGCGGAAATACTTGGGTCTAACTTGACGAGCCTAGCATGTACAGACATGGCCTCGGAACACAAGAACCGAAAGGTTAAGCATGAGTCATAGGAATGATATGATCGACACTTCGTTGTCCACCATTGAAACCACATCTCTTCTCGTGATGATCGGATTAGGTGTGGTGAATTTGGATCGTGTTCACTAAACAACTTGAGGGATGTTGAATTTAGTGGGAGTTCATCTAGTAATTTGATTAAGTTGAACTATTTATCATGAACATAGTCTAAATTGTACTTGCAAATACTGTAGATCACATGGCCAAGTCCAACTTCAACTTCAACGTTTTTGCTGAGATAGAAAAGCTTAGAAACAATGGGTCTAACTTCACCAAATGGTTCCGCATTCTGAGAATCATTCTCGCTGGCGGACAAAAGGACTATGTCCTTGAGAAAGCGCTAGGTGATGCCCCTTCTATAGATGCGCCGGCTGATGAAAAAGCTGTTTATCAGTCGCGCAAGGATGATTATGATTTGATTAAGATCGCCATGTTGTATGCTATGGAATCGGATCTTCAAAATCGTTTTGAGGAGTTCGCCGGGCCCTTTGAGATTCTCGAGGAGCTGAAAAACATGTTTCAGAATCAAGCCCGTTCTGAGAGAAATGAGATCTCTAAGAAATTCTTTAACTACAAGATGGAGGAAGGGAGTTCCGTTAGTGAGCACGCCATTGAGATGACGGGCTACACTCAACGCCTTGAGCAACTGTACTGCAAGATTCCAGAGGAGCTCAAGATTGACACTCCTAGCTACAAAAGTTTTGTAGTTGATCACAATCAGATTGGTTCCACTGATATGATCACTAGGCTCTTTGCTAAGATGAAAGTAGCGGAGGTGAACATCAAAAAGAATAATCATGTGTTGATGGTCAACAAGCCCGCCACCTTCAAGAAAGGTAAGGGTGCAAGGAAGCCCTTCAAGAAAGGCGGCGGCAAGCGCGTTGCCCCTGCTGAGAAGAAGCTCAAGTCTGGTCCTAAACCGGACACTGAGTGCTTCTATTGCAAGGACAAGGGTCACTGGAAGCGCAACTGTCCGAAGTACTTAGCGGACAAGAAGGCTGGCACCATCAAAGGTATATTTGATATACATGTTATTGATGTTTTCCTTACGAGCCCTCGTTGTAGTGCCTGGGTATTTGATACCGGTTCAGTTGCTAATATTTGTAACTCGAAACAGGAGCTACGGAATAGACGGCGGCTTGCGAGGGATGACGTGACGATGCGCGTTGGCAACGGATCAAGAGTTGATGTGATGGCCGTCGGCACGCTCTCCTTAGTTTTACCTTCGGGATTAGTTTTAAACCTTAATAAGTGTTATTATGTGCCTGCGTTGAGCATGAACATTATTTCTGGATCTTGTTTATTGCAAGACGGTTATTCATTTAAATCGGAGAATAATGGTTGTTCTATTTATATGAGTAACATCTTTTATGGTCATGCATCTATTGTGAATGGTTTATTTCTTCTAAATCTCGAAAGGGATGAAACACACATCCATAACATTGAGGCTAAGAGATGCAAAGTAGATAGTGATAATACTACTTATTTGTGGCACTGTCGTCTAGGTCATATTGGTGTAAATCGCATGAAGAAACTCCATTCTGATGGACTTTTGGAGTCTTTTGATTTTGAATCATTTGACACATGCGAACCATGCCTCATGGGCAAGATGATCAAAACACCGTTCTCCGGTATGATGGAGCGAGCAACGGACTTGTTGGAAATCATACATACCGATGTATGCGGACCGATGAGTGTTTCGACGCGCGGTGGATATCGCTATTTTCTCACTTTTACCGATGACTTAAGTAGATATGGGTATATCTATTTAATGAAACATGAATCTGAAACGTTTGAAAAGTTCAAAGAATTTCAGAATGAAGTGGAGAACCATCGTAACAGAAAGATTCAGTTTCTACGATCCGATCGTGGAGGTGAATATTTGAGTTATGATTTTCTCATGCATCTTAAAGCAAGTGGAATCGTTTCACAACTCACGCCACCCGGAACACCACAGCGCAATGGTGTGTCTGAACGCCGGAATAGAACCCTATTAGATATGGTCCGATCAATGATGTCTCTTACTGATTTTCCGTTATCATTTTGGGGTTATGCATTAGAAACCGCTGCATTCACTTTAAATAGGGCTCCATCTAAATCCGTTGAGACGACACCGTATGAACTGTGGTTTGGTGCTAAACCTAAGTTGTCGTTTCTTAAAGTTTGGGGATGCGAAGCTTACGTCAAGAAGTTGATGCCGGACAAGCTCAAACCCAAAGCGGAGAAATGCGTCTTCATAGGATACCCTAAGGAAACTATTGGGTATACCTTCTATCACAGAACTGAAGGCAAAGTGTTTGTCACAAAGAACGGTTCCTTTCTTGAGAAGGAGTTTCTCTCGAAAGAAGTGAGTGGGAGGAAAGTAGAGCTAGACGAGGTTATTGAACCTTCTCTTGAATTGGAGAGTAGTGCAGCACCTGAAATTGTTCCAGTGCCGCCTGCACCAACAATAGAGGAAGCTAATGACAAGGATCATGAAGCTTCGGATGATGCTGCTACTGAACGTCGCAGGTCGACAAGGTCACGTGCCCCTCCTGAGTGGTACGGCAACCCTGTCTTGACTGTCTTATTAGTAGAAGACAGTGAACCTACGAACTATGAGGAAGCGATGATGAGCCCAGACTCTGAGAAATGTCTAGAAGCCATGAAATCCGAATTGGGATCCATGAGCGAAAACCAAGTATGGACTTTGGTGGACCCTCCTAGCGACCGAAAGGCCATTGAGTGCAAATGGATCTTCAAGAAGAAAACGGACGCGGATGGTAATGTTACCGTCTATAAAGCACGGCTTGTCGCGAAAGGTTTTCGACAAGTTCAAGGTGTTGACTACGATGAGACTTTCTCTCCCGTAGCGATGTTTAAGTCCATTCGGTTTTTATTAGCAATTGCTGCGTTTCATGATTATGAAATATGGCAGATGGATGTCAAGACTGCGTTCCTCAATGGCAACATTGACGAAGAGTTGTATATGATGCAACCCGAAGGTTTTGTTGATCCTAAGGATGCTGATAAAGTATGCAAACTTCAGCGTTCCATTTATGGACTAAAGCAAGCATCTCGGAGTTGGAACCTTCGTTTTGATCAAGTGATCAAGAGCTTTGGATTTGTTCCAAATTGCTACGAAGCTTGCATCTACAAGAAAGTGAGTGGGAGCTCGGTGACGTTTCTGGTACTATATGTGGATGACATATTGATTATTGGAAATGACATCAACATGCTTAACGATGTGAAGAGTTATTTGAACAAGTGTTTTTAATGAAACACCTAGGTGAAGCTGCTTATATATTGGGCATCAAAATCTATAGAGATAGACAAAGACGCCTGATAGCTTTAAGCTAGAGTACATACCTAGACAAAGTTCTGAAAAGGTTCAGAATGGATAAGGCAAAGAAAGGTTCAGTGCCTATGTTGTCAGGTAAGATATTGAGCAAGGCTCAGTGTCCAGCTACGGTAAATGATAGGGAAGCTATGAGCAAAGTGCCTTATGCCTCGGCCATAGGTTCGATCATGTATGCCATGATGTGTACTAGACCGGATGTGTCCAATGCTCTTAGTTTGACGAGCAGATATCAGAGTGATCCAGGAGTGGAACACTGGACAGCCGTGAAGAACATCCTAAAGTACCTAAATAGGACTAAAGAATGTTCTTAGTCTATGGGGGTGATGAACAGCTCGTCGTAAAAGGTTACGTCGACGCTAGTTTTGACACCTACAAGGATGATTCTAAATCTCAGACATGATACGTGTATATTTTGAATGGAGGAGCTGTGAGCTGGAGAAGCTGCAAGAAAAGCGTGATCGCGGGATCTACAGTAGAAGTGGAATACATGGCTGCTGCAGAAGCGTCAAGTGAAGGAGTTTGGATCAGGAACTTCATCACTGAGCTTGGCGTGGTTCCAAGTGCATTGGACCCACTAGATATATTGTGTGACAACACTGGCGCCATAGCACTCGCTAAGGAACCAAGATATCATCCAAAGACCAAGCATATCAACCGCAAGTTTCATATAATCCGAGATTATATAGCAGATGGAGATTTGAAGATTAGCAAAGTACATACAGATCTGAATGTCGCAGATCCGTTGACTAAACCTCTTCCGCGTGCAAAACATGATCAACACCTCAGTGCCATGGGTGTGAGATTGTTGCCAAATGTAAACTAGATTATTGACTCTAGTGCAAGTGGGAGACTGTTGGAATTATTCCCTAGAGGCAATAATAAAGATGTTATTATTATAATTCTTGTTCATGATAATGTTTATATTCCATGCTAGAATTGTATTAAGAGGAAACTTTAATACTTGTGTGGTTTGTGAACAACACTGTGTCCCTAGTATGCCTCTATGGACTAGCTCATTGATCAATGATGGTTAAGGTTTCCTAACCATAGACATGAGTTGTCAATTGATAATGAGATCATATCATTGGGAGAATGATATGATGGACAGACCCAAACTAAGCAAAGCAATTAGATCGTGTCATCGTGTTCGTCTTTGCGAAGCTTTTCTTATGTCAAATATTGTATTCCTTAGACCATGAGATAATGCAACTCCCTGGTATCGGAAGAAAGCTTTGAGGTCATCAAACGTCATCCTATGAGAGGGTGATCATAAAGGTGTCTCTCAGGTGATCGGAAAGTATCTGTTGGGTTGTATGTATCGAGATGGGATTTGTCCCTCCCAAGTCGGAGAGATATACTTCGGGACCACTCGGTAATCGATATCAACACCGCTTGCAAGCATGTGGTTAAGGAGTTAATCACAAAGTGATATCGGATTACGGAACGAGTAAAGTACTTGCTGTGAACGAGATTGAACTAGGTATGACGGTACCGACGATCGAATCTCGGGCAAGTAAAATATCGCGAGACGAAGGGAATATATATGGGATTGATTGAATCCTGGCATCGTGGTTCATCCGATATGATCATCGATGAATGTGTGGGAGTCAATATGGGTTTCCAGACCCCGCTGTTGATTATTGATAGAAGATCATGTCTGCATATCCTCGAACCCGCAGGGTCACACACTTAACGTGTCTCGACGCTAGGATAGATTGGATAATTGGTTTATGAGTTTTTGTTCGGAGTCTCGGATGGGATCCGGGACATCACGAGAGGTTCCGGAGTGGTCCGGAGAATAAGATTCATATAAGGCAGTGCAGTTTTTGGAGTTCGGAATTGTTCCGGGTTAATCGGTATTGTACCGGAAGCTTCTAGAACCTTCCGGAAGGGGACCAACATGGCCACACCTTCCGGGAGGGGGCATGGGCCTATGAGGGAGTGCCCTGGCCGCATTGGGCCAGGGGAACAAGGCCCCATAGGGCCCAGCCGGCCAAGAGAGGTTTAAACTCTAGATAGAGCTTCTAGAAGGGGGGGTTTCCTTGCCCCCCCCCACTCTTCCTCCTTGGGGCCGCCGGCCTTGGCTTCGGGGAGGGGCTAGGGATGCGCCCACCCCTCTATATATAGAGGGCTGGGGGCGCACCAACCCCCTACACCTTCCCCTCCAACCCTAGCCGCCCTGCTGCCCTCTTCTCTCCCTCCCGACTGCTTGTAGGCGAAGCCCTGCTGCAGAAATTCTCCACCAATTGCACCACGCCGTCGTGTTGTAGATCTAATCCGTCTCTCCACCATACTTGCTGGTCCGAGGAAGGAGTAGACGTCGAGGTGCTGCACGTGTGCATCTCACGGAGGCACCGCCACTTGTGGTGCTAGATCGGATCGGATCGCGAGGAGGAGAAGCGAGTACGACTACATCACCCACGTTCTGACGAACGTTCCGCTGTGTGAATCTTCAAGGGTATGAAGATCTAATCCAATCTATCTTGTTGTTTGGATCTCCTAGATTAGATCTTGGCTTTCCCTCTGTTCGCATCCGTAGAAAATTTTGATTTACTATGCCGCGAAACCCCTCAGTTAAACCCATAGTTTTTCCACATACATACATACACCTAGAGGAAACAAATATTACATAAGTTTTTTTCATTCCTTTGGCGTAGGAGATTTTGAAGTAATGTCATCATCAGCAGGAGATTCCTCTTGGTAATCAACGAAGTCGGTAGTCTTGAGGGACTCGGAGGAGCTGGACTGGTCGGCGTCAATAACCTCAAGAGGCACAAATGTGTTTGCATCCACCAACTTGGCAACCCTGGTGTCATAGCTAGTGAGTGATGACCAGATAGCTCCGCGATCGATCTTCTGGCCGTCATCATCTACATCGGGCAGACCAGACGTCACTGTGTCGATGTCGGCATTTTCATAGTGAGCCTTGACTATCGCCAGCGACATCCTTGCCCCAGCCCGGGTACATGAAGCTTTCCAGCTTACGATACGGTCGGGGCTTGGCGCAGGATCTCTGAGTACTTCATGATGGAATCTACCGCTTTGATATTGATGGCTAAGGGCTTGGAGATCTCCTTTGCTTGGGTGATGGCGGTGCTGATGAAGTTGCCGGCAAGAACCATGCATTCCTTTGGCGGAGGAGGACTATTGGTCAAACCAATAGGAGATGCATTTCTGGCCAAGCAATGGAGTACATGAGTTCAACACAACAAAAATGTTCAAAGTACCTGGCCTACAGAAGTACAAGAAGGATATTGCTTACCAAGGATGCTATCCTCACCTTGCTGGAGAGTCTCCGCCATGGAGTCCCGCTCTTTTCGGAGGACCTTGTAAGCGTCAAGGTTTCGTGTATTCTGCTTGGTGGTAGCTTTGTTCTGCTCCTTGAGGATTGCAATTTCCTCCTTCAGGCGGTTGATCTCCGTGTTGGCGGACTCCTGCACGGCCTTCATAGCATCCTCGTGCATCTTCAAAGATTCAGCCCTCTCCTTCTTAAGGACTTTGTTCTCACTATCTAGCAGCTGTATGTGCTTAGATTGCTTGACAATATCCTTCTCTTTGTCAATAGCTTCTGCATGTCGGAGAAATGACAAAGTACAATGAGTAGTTGGAAGTTAATGGCGCAAGACCAAGATTGAGTGCAAAATTAAAAAGAAAAACAGACTCTTGCTCTTGGTGATTTGATCCTTCAAGAAGGAAGTTTTACCATTTTCAGGTTCAAGGTTAGCACGCATCTTGTGGAACTTGTCGTTGGCGACACCCCTCCGAGCATTCTCATTCTGCAAAAAGATTAAAGTTACTTAGTCTACTTGGAGCATCTAGTCGGATAACTATCCACCTAGAGGCTTGGGGGCTACAGTACGAGTTTTTAACTCGGCAATATGCTTAGTCTATCTTTAAGCATCTAGTCAGAACTAATTCTTTTTCAACTAGAGGCTTGGGGGCTACAGTATTGAAAAATTACAAAAACTGCATCTAGGGATAATTCAGTCAAACTACATACTTTGGGGCTACAATGCGAAGTTTCTAGCTTAGTCACTCTTAGAGCATTCAGACCCAAATACCTATGTTTTCTGTTTAAATCCTAGGGGCTACAGAGGGATACTACATATGAAATGCAAAAGGCATATAAAACTTACAAGTGCAATGATCTTGAGGTTGCTGGCGCTCTCGGCGAATATCTTGCTAAAAGCAAGGATGTTTACGTGCAGAATCTCTGCCTGCTTGAGCAGCTCCTCAAGACCACACGTAGGAGAAGTCGGCGCTGCCCCAGGAGTTAGAGCTAAGCTACTCAGTGCAAGCACCGGGTAGATGATCTTTGGGAGCTCTGATGACGTCTTGGGTGCAACGGATCCGCCTACAGCTCAGCCTATGGCATAAGTTCCGCCTTCCATCATTGCCTTACCAGTGTCATCCTTAGCTGGAGCTTCAGCCACTTTGGAAGACGTGCTCTCTTGTGTCGCCTGCTCACCGACAACATCATTATCCGCAGCAACATCTGGGACCTCCTGATAAGGAGCTGGGTCCACTTCCATGGCGGATGGTTCAGACGTTACCTTTGTCGGAGAGCTTGTCAGTGCGGTAGCAGGCTGGACACTCGGAGTAGGAGGGGCGATGGCGGGAGATGCTTGGTGAAACATTTCCTTGATGTTTTTAGAAGCCCCCAATGTTTTGGAGGTCTTCTTCAAACTCATATTCCTCTTCTTCCTGAAATGTGCAAAAAGTATAAATACTGGAATAAGACGAGCAAGAGACAAAGTCGGATGATAAGAAGCTTACACAACGGTTGGTGCCTTGCTAAATGGGATACTAGTAATTCTTCTTTTCTCCGCCTCTAGGGAGGCGGTGGATCTCTTGGAGGCTTCACCCTCCGTCTTCTTTTTCTTGCCTCCATCGGCAGAGTTAGAGGTGGAGCTCTTCCGCTTTCATGCCAATGGGAAATCATCGTCGGACACGACGGTGACTTCCTTCATCTTGGGATCATAGACTTGGGCAGCCATGCTACCTTCGTCTAGATCCTTCAGCTGTCAAGTGAATCCCAAAGTGTTACACGCAAAGGTTAAGGCAAGGCGGAAGAACTGGAGTATATGTCATACACGGAAAAATAAATAAGTACCTCTGGGCACTTGCCGCCCTCGAACATGTCATAGGTGATGGTGAATCCACGCTTCCTATCCTTCACCTTGACTATGTCTTTGAGGCGATGCTTGATGGAGTCACTCGAAAAGTTGTCCTCGGAGATGCGGAGGCTATCCTTCCTATCCTTGGAATATTCATGCATAAGCTTCACGCGATGCTGCAGAGGCTGAATCCACATGATGAACCAGCACATGGCTAGGTCCAATCCGGTCAGAACGGTCTCTATGAACCACTCGATCTGCCTTATGGCGCACAAGGCTTCGTCGTCGTAAGGGAGGAGGGCTTGGGATCTCCATGTCGAGGCTTTAGCGGCGGCCCCATCGACAAAGTCCGGGTACGTTTTTTCTTGGTCAGCCAGAGGGATATCTGGACCATAGAAATACGTCCTCTGCCAGTTCTTGCAGGAATCATGGCCTACGATGTCGAGGAAACGCCGGCCAGGCCGAATCTTGAAGCTAATGGTTCCACAATTCCTAAGCTCCTCCTTTCTCACCCCGACTTCCCTCTTAACGGTAAAGAAGTAGATGAACAGATCTAACCTAGGCCTAATCCCTAGGTAACCCTCACAAAGCTCCGCGTAGTTGCTAAGCACGAGGATGCTGTTTGGGGAAAGGTTGTGAGGTTGAACCCGAAAGTGGATAAGGACTTCTATGAAGAAGTCGGAGATTTGGAGGGAGACGCCGCACACTAGTTGGGCTTTGAGATATACCTTTTCTCCAGCTAGGGAGAAGGGATGACCTCTCCGGTCGGTGCTGCCTGCCAGACCATACCCTCCGTCGCAGGGAGATACCCCTCGGCGAGCATCTCCTTGAGATCGTTAACAACGATGTCCGAGCCGCGCCATTCCCCCTTGTGGGAATCAGCCTCTTCCTCCAGTAGTTCCAGCCCAGCTAGAACATGGTCGCCGCCAGTGGATTCCACCACTGCAGTGCGTGTCACCACCACACCTTCTGATGGAACATGGACGGAGCTTGTTGGCTTTGTGGTAGCCTTGCCTGACGCCTCCATGGATGGAGTAGTGCTGCTGCTTTCCATTGGTGCGGGAGAGAAGTGACTATGGATTGGAAGAAAGTTAGGGTTTTTTCCTCTATGCGCATGGAGAGCTCGAGGAGATGTTGGCTATAGGAAGAAGATGATTCGAGGAAGAATGGGGTGAAAATATAAAAATCACCACGGTTATAATTTATATTACTTGACATCAAGATTCGTGCAAGTTGATCGAACGGTTGCTGCATGGACAGCACGTGCGTGCGCGTGCATGGAAATTTCGCCATGTTCCCACCGCCGCGGCCAACGTTTCATATCCTTCTTGCGGGAAAATCGGCTATGATTACGTTCTCTGTAGGTGTGAGTTATGAGGTGTCGCTGACCTATGGTCTATGTCACTCTACTGGAATAGGCAGGTGAACCATACCATATGAAGATATTGACATGCACGGATCCAGTCCAGCTACGAGAAGAGTACGATGGAAGATTCAGCAGTTCTCCGACTTATATGTTGAAGATGGAGAACATTGCAGGGTTCTTGAGAGGACTACAAGATATTTCTTGATGATTTGCTGACATCCATCTAGATGGAGCATTCAATCTGAAAAGGCAAGAAGACAGAAGATCTCGGAGTTTATCGGGGGCTACTGTTGGGGATATGCTAAATGGGTACCACCATTGCATGTCTCTAATCCCGATAACCCGGGTGGCCCATAGTCGGTAGCAAGACCTATGGCCTGCTGGGTGGCCCAGTTAGATGGATCCAGAAGGGAGGCCCATGCTAGACAAAAGAAGGCTACGGAGGATCCATCAGCGTACCTGGAGCCTTGGAGTGCAAGACACGTTAGACTAGTTGTGTACCGTGTAGGACTCTGTAACCTGTCCGGCTAGGGCTTTTATTGTAACCCTAGGATCTGTCGACTATATAAGCCGGACCTAGATGATCCTTTAGGGCAGACCAATGAACTCATACCTCGCACAACGAACCGATCCCTATAAATCGGCGTATTGCCATTATAGTGATTTATAGCGGGAGTAGGATTCCGCCAGCGTCATGGGATCTAAAACTGGGTAAGTTGTGTTACCTCGTACCCGCTGATGACCCACAAGTATAGGGGGTGTATCATAGTACTTTCGATAAATAGGAGTGTAGATCCCAACGAGGAGAAGAAGGTGTTGACTAGTGGTATGGAGCAGGAAATCTCTGTAAATACTTAGCAAACAGATTTTAAGTGGTTTTCTGATAAAGCAACAAAACAAAGTGCAAGTAACAAAGAACAAACGCAGCAAGTGGCCCAATCCTTTCTTAGCAAAGGACAAGTCGGTGGAAATACTTATAAAGACCAAACGTTCTCGAGGACACATGGGAATTCTGTCAAGTGCTTTAGCTTCAAATAGCTGAGTACTCTTCTTTGGTGTTGCAAGTGTTGTGTGGGTGAACCTGTGATAATGTACCGACCTTACTTGGACTAATACATACTTTTGATTAAACCCCCTACAAACATCTGTAACTACAGGAAAGTAATTAAGATATAAATCTAACCACAGCCTTGTGATGGTGTGGATGATGATGATGATCCCGATGAAGCCTAGCTTGATGACGGTGTTGATGGCGACGATCTCCCCTCTCCAGGAAGGAATTCCTCGAGCAGAAATATGTCTACCGAAGAGATCTTTCTCTCTCGGTTTTTTCTGCCCCGGAGAGGCGGTGGAAATCTATCTGTGGTCGCCCCCTCGTATGAGGCTTCCATAGGGAAGATATAGGCGAAGGGGCAGAGTCGGGAACCGGGCAGGTGGGCCACACCTTCCCTAGGCGCGGCCCAGGGTGGGCCCGCGCCTAGGGGTGGTGTGGGACACCTGCGGCCCTTCTTCGCTCCTCCTTCTGGCTTCATCAATCTTCTTGAAAAATAATGTTTTCCCATATTTTTCTGGTATTTTTCTGATCTTCGCAAAATTGCATCAAAATGCCTTCTTTTCCATCAGAATCTAGACTCCGGCAGTTCATCCTCCAAGAATCATCCAACATGCATAAACAGTGGAAAAGACATAAGTAATACCTCATAATAAGACATATATCAATGAATAGAGGTAAATTATGATATAGAATGGTGATGCAAATTGGACGTATCAACTCCCCCCAAGCTTAGACTTTCGCTTGTCCCCAAGCGAAAACTGAGCTCAGTAAACATGTCCACAGGTTTATGGAGTGAAGTGTCGATAAAAGGATATGGACAAGAAGCATCACACTTACCATTGCACAACTCATAGAAGAAATCAACTCACAATTATATAACTTAGCTTGCAACAAGTACATCAGTCACAATAGAGAGTCATAAAGATAAATCATAATTGGAATTAGCAAACTTTTTTTCCTGGTTAGAGAACAGTTGGCAAATAGTTTGACAAAAAACTTTTTTTAGAAGTTTTATAACAGGAGCACTCTTTGCTCAAAAAGGTTTTTTAAAGTGAAGGCTTTCAAAGTAAGACTCAATAGATAAGAGTCTTGTGCAAACAAGGAAGATAAAGAACATGAATGAATAAATCACCATATGAATGCTTGAAACACAACAACTCAAATGCTTGCTGGAGGTAGAGAGAAAATAGGTTTACTGACTCAACTTAGAAGATAGGAGAAAGGTCCCTTCATAGAGGGTAGCAGGGATTACAAGTCATAAAGAGCTTCCAAAATATTGTGGTACTTACTAGCTTTGAGCCCTCATTGCCCCTATCATAGGAATCTTGAGATGATTAAGGTTAAAGTGCACAAATATGGAGTATATGCTTGACGAAATATAAGTTGGCAATCTCATGTCCCTTGAATATGAGGGCCACTACTCATGCTACTCAACTTTGGTCACAGGTAAGTTCTTGTCATTGTAAGTACATGCGTATCATAGAGAACCGCCAACAGGGTACCCCTTGCACATGGTACAAGAGCTTTCCCATAACCAAAATGACAAGGCAAGCCGACTGTGAGCATCTCAGTGTTTTTTTATTTACTATGTGCATAGCTTTTTATTGAGGATGCTTCATAGATAACTCACTATGGTGATGTTGCAAGTTTCCACCATGATTAGGCATTGCTTAGGCTAGCGGCCCAGGCATTTCTCTAACACAAAATACAAACTCCATGGACTTACAAGTTCCCTCTTTATTTCACACCATTGACATCCATAGACAAAAGAGCACGATATCAACTGAGTACAAAGTACAAGTTCAATGGTGAAATCATTCCCCGTGACATCATGGTTCTGCTAATTCCAATGTATAGATGCAAGCATATACAACTTCGATGACACAATGGTTCAAGTCTATTAGGGGCAAAGAAAATAAGGTGTGCCATCAAGTTCATGAGAGCTTTACTAACTACTTTTCACATAACAAATTACTTTTTAATTCGAAAGATAGATGAAGCTTGAGAATTTGCTTGGAATAGCAATTGCTACTAGGTAGATATGGTGGACACAAATGACAAAGGTTTTGGTTCAAGCGTTTGGAAACATGAGAAGTATGCCTTCTCAAAACAGGTTTTTGGCTAGCAAGGCTGGGTAGCAAGCAAGAGAGTTGAAACAAACAAGCAAACATACAAGTAATAAAGCCAAACATGAAATCTTCCTTGAAGACACAAGATAACTTAAATAAAGAATACTAAGCTCATAATCCAACAAGAAAGAAAATAAATGATACAAAATACCTGTAAGCTCTTTCTCTTTTCTTTCAAACATCAAAAAGTATTGCTACTGACCAGAACTCGGTTTGCCAAAACCAATTTAGATCCACTTGATGATCCCAAAGTGATGCCAATACTGGTCAACAAGATCCATCATATAATAGAGATTGCAAACTAAAATAAGAAGCGCAAACAGTAAAAGATGAAACTTCTCATTAATATTCCAATAAAGGCACTCACACCAAGGGATACATAGATAATCAACTAAAGGAGAGATACTTCCACATGCAAACCAACCTATAAGATAACCTCTCTACCAAAGATATGAATCCACTAAAAAGGTAAAAGATAATGGTGGTGATACCGCGGCACTCCCCCAAGCTTGGAACAAGCCAAGGGGATGCCAAACCTGATGACAAATTACTCCTTCGGTGGTGGTGGTGTTCTCTTGATAATCTATTCAATAATTTTCTTCAAATCCTCAATCTCAAAGGTTAGAGTATGAATCAACTCTGAATTATGCTCAATGCAGCTCATGATCAATTCAGACCGAGGATCCCAGTCCTTGTTATTCCTTCTCCACTCTTCCTTCTTAGAGTATTCCTTCCCTGCATGGTTAGAGCAAGTGGTACGAGGAGGAGGAGACCGTGGAGAGAGGATATGACGAGGAGTTTTCCCTCCTATAGACATCCGTGCTGTCCTCTTAAGCTTGATATGTTTTGCCACCACTCCAATGCTTGTGATAGTAGTGCGGGTGTCCGGTTGCTTGTCCTCCTCCATGTCTCCTTCATAACATAACAAAATCTCATCCTCCATGGGTTTGCGAGGATCGTCTTCCTTGGGCTTCTTGCCTTTATCGTTGGCGGATACCATGGTGCTCTAAACTTTAGAACATTTCCTGACAGAAACAGATCGAGACGAAAACACGATGAGAACACGATGCACGAACCTCGGGGGATTTGGGGGGGGGGATTATATATTATGAAGTTTAAAAGCATAAGGAAGGTTCTTGTAGGAAAAAGAGGGGGAGTCGGAGCTCGGGGGTGGCACACCCCCTCCAGGCGTGGCCAGGCTAGGGCCCGTGCCTAGGGTGGATTTAGCCACCCCGGCCTCCGGTTCCTCCTCTGTTACATCTCATAACTTCCCTTATGTATTAAAAGTGTAAAAAATATAAAAAGTTTGGGGTTTCACGAACCTTCTATTTTCACCAGTTTTACCTATTCAAAGACGAACTCTGAAACTCCTTTTCTCCTTCTCCTAGAATTTCCTTTCCTCACAAGGTAATACACAAACTTTAATGGCAACATTAGTGTAAGAAAAATAATAAACCTTTAGGTTCACACTTCAAATTAAATCCATCAAAACAAAGGCTTCTCTAAGAGGCAAATGCAAATGATAGCAAAAATCTGTCAAAACAGACCAGCAGGTAAAGCTTGATTTTTTTGAGAACCTTCTATTGCTGAAATCAAAAAGTGCAGAACTAATGAAAGTTGGGTAACAACATGGATATCAAGCTCAGAAATATGCAGCTCCATCCAACGTACTGAGCTCCCTCATGAAGTTTTACAATGCAGCACAAAATTTGTCCCAGGACAGCCACTTTTCACAACTCCTCTACTTCACAAAAGTAGTTGAAAAATTGACACAAAAACCAAAACAAAAAGGATAAGGAGCGGTTATTACAGAGGTAATAATTTGCAAGACTCAACCATACTCTTGGGTTATCTCCCAACAAGTACTTTTCTTTAATGCCTTTAAGTTAGGCTAGAAACTTTCAAAGATGCTCACAGAGGAGATAAATATTTGGAATGAAAGAGAGCATCAAGAAGCAAATAGCCAACACATTTGAGTCTAACCAACTTCCTATGCATGGGAGTGTCATGAGAAAACAAATTTTTGAAACAAAAATCCACTAGCATAGGAAGACAAAACAAATTCAACTTCAAAGCTTTCAACATAAAATGGGGAAACTTAACATTATTGAGATGCATAAAACCATGTTTCCCTCTCTCATAATAACTTTCAGTAGCACTTTGAATAAAGTTGACAATATAACCATCAAAGGAATCAATTTTATCACAAAAATGAGCATACTTACAGTCACCAACAAGAGGCCCAAGGTCATAAACTGGATCAATAGAAGCAAGTTGTTCCATCCTGAAATCTTTATTAGGAAAGCTATTTTGACAAGGAGCTTTAGCAAATTTGGAAAAGTTAAACTCATAAGAATCTCCATCAAACTTAGTTAAAACTTTTCCTTCTTACAATCTATAATAGCTCCACAAGTGTTCAAGAAAGGTTCACCAAAAATGATAGTACAAGTTTTGCTAGCTGCAGAATTATGCAATAGAAAATCAGCAGGATACTTAATCTTACCACAGAGAACCTCCACATCTCTTACAATACCAATAGGGAAAATGGTTTCCTTATTTGCAAGGTGGATAACAACATCAATGTCCACAAGCTCACAAGGACCAATTTCATGCATAATTTCCCTATAAAGCTCATAAGGAATATCACTAGAACTAGCACCAATATCACATAAACCATAGTAGCAATGATCACCAATTTTAACAGAAAGCACAGGAACACTAGATTTTCTAGCCTTACTAGGATGAGAGATAATATTAGAAGCGTCTTCACAGAATACAATGTGCTCATCCTCGATATTTCTAGCGTTAAGATCTTTCACAATAGTTACCACATGTTCAATATTCAATTGCTCATCAGGCTCCATATTTTTCATTGTACCTTTATTATTTGCACTAATAATCATAGAATACTCCTTTACCTTAACTGGGAAAGGAACTTTCTCAACATGAGGTTCAGGCACAATATGATTAGTAGTACAAACTTTAGCACTTCTAACAGGAACATGACTAACAACATCTTTATAAGGAGCATGGTACTTATTCCACTTCTTCTTGGGAATTTCAATGTAAGAGGCAAAGGCTTTAAAACAGTTGGCAATACTTTGGGAATCAAGAACAAACTCATTACTAATATCACAGAAGTCATCATTTCCCATATAAGATTTAATGCATTCATAATCATAGTTTATACCTGACTTTCTTCCTTTGTCATTCTCCCAAGCTTCAGTGTTCTCTTGAATACGGTATAGTAGATCCTATTTAGCTTCTTCCTTCATACGTGTGAATGATCTAGCACAAGAAGCATCTAGTAAATCTTTATCATAAAGAGAAAGCCTAGCATAAAAGTTATTGATAATAATATTGTTACAGAGTTCATGAATAGGACATTTAAGCATTAGTAACTTCAATCACCCCCAAGCTTGAGCTGTACTCTCTCCATCACGAGGACAAAAGTTATATATCAGATTTCTATCCTTATGAATCTCACTGGGAGGATAAAATTTAGAGAGTAGCTTCTTCTTCACCTGTTAAGTTGTGATATCTGCACACTTAAACAACCCGCATAATTCATGGATAAAAAGCAAGTGATCACCAGGATGGGCAGTTCCATCCCCAAAATAATAATTATCCATAACATGATCAACAATACTTGTAGGTATCTTAAAAGGATCTATCTCAACAGGTGGTGGTTCATCTACTACCCTAGCAGTGGTACTAGTTTTACCAAACAGAAAACCAAGTGGGTTATCCATATTGGAAACAAAGTAACAAGGAGTAACAAAAATAAATACTCACAGTAGAATTTTCCATTACCAGTTCCACTCTTCAATAGCGCTTCACTCCCCGGCAACGGCGCCAGAAAATAGTCTTGATGACCCACAAGTATAGGGGGTGTATCGTAGTACTTTTGATAAATAGGAGTGTCGATCCCAATGAGAAGGTGTTGACTAGTGGTATGGAGCAGGAAATCTCTATAAATACTTAGCAAACGGATTTTTAGAGGTTTTCTGATAAAGCAACAAAACGAAGTGCAATTAACAAAGAACAAACGCATCAAGTGGCCCAATCCTTTCTTAGCAAAGGACAAGCCGGTGGAAATACTTATAAAGACCAAATGTTCTCGGGGACACATGGAAATTTTGTCAAGTACTTTCGCTTCAAATAGCTGAGTACTCTTCTTTGGTGTTGTAACCGTTGTGTGGGTGAAGCTGTGCTAATGTACCGACCTTACTTGGACTAATACATACTTGTGATTAAACCCCCTGCAAACATCTGTAACTACAGGAAAGTAATTAAGATATAAATCTAACCACAGCCTTAATCTCTGAGATCCTACGCTCCCTTGTGCAAAGGTGTCCTAACGAGGGTTCAGGTTTCTGTCACTCCGGCAACCCCACAATTAGTAGCCAAATACACAATGCATTCCCCTAGTCCCATAAATGGTGAAGTATCATGTAGTCAATGTTCACATGACACCCCTAGAAGAATAGGACCACAACTTAAATACTAAACCATTGAATAATAACTCAACACAGATCCACTAATAACAACATGACGTCTCCCATGTCCTCACGAACTAGATGAACTACTCACAAGACATCATATGGATCAAGATCAAAGATGATGTGGTCATGAATAACAATCTGAACATAAACAATAATCCAATGGTTCCACTCACAAGCATCAACTACAATAGTAATTAACATCGAGAAAGTTTCCCCTAAGAACTAAAGCAATATCCAACACAACTGTTACAGCAAGACGGAGTGGTGATGATGGTGCTGGTGGAGATGATGGTGTGGATGATGATGATCTTGATGAAGCCTAGCTTGATGACGGTGTTGATGGCGACGATCTCCCCTCTCTGGGAAGGAATTCCCTCGGTAGAAATCTGTCCGCCGGAGAGATATTTCTCTCTCGGTGTTTCCCGCCCCACAGAGGCGGCGGAAATCTATCTGTGGCCGCCCCCTCGTATTAGGGTTACATAGGGAAGATATAGGAGAAGGGGCAGAGTTGGGAGCCGGGCAGGTGGGCCACACCTGCCCTAGGCGTGGCCTAGGGTGGGCCCGTTCCTAGGGGTGGTGTGGGCCCCCTGCGGCCCTTCGTCGCTCCTCCTTCTGGCTTCCTCAATCTTCTGGAAAAAATAATATTTTCCAATATTTTTCTGGTATTTTTCTGATCTTCGCGAAATTGCATCAAAACACCTTCTTTTCCATCAGAATCCAAACTCTGACAGTTCATCCTCCAAGAATCATCCAACATGCATAAATAGTGGAAAAGACATATACCTCATAATAAGATATATATCAATGAATAGAGGTAAATTATGATATAGAATGGTGATGCAAATTGGACGTATCACCCGCCAACCTTCCACCTTACCCCACGTCTCTGTACGATCATGTCATAAAGTTTAAATTGCTATCACATTTTTAGTCACACAATGTCCTTGGACCATGAGATCACATCAATCACTTTCACCGGAAGAGTACTTTGATTACATCAAACGTCACACCGTAACATGGTGATTATAAAGGTATCGTCAGGTATTTGGAAAGTGTTAGTTGAGGCTTGTGGATTAAGAGTGGGATTTGTCCATCCGGATGACTGAGAGAGATACTCAGGGCCGTCTCGGTGATATCACATTAACATAGCTTGCAAGCAAGTGATTTGATCACTAGAATGTCATATCACAGGAACGAGAATAAGTGTACTTGTCAGGAATGATATTAAACAAGGTATGGATGATACCAAGTGATCGGATATCAGACAAGTAAAATATCGCAAGACAAAAGTACCATTATGGATTATCTGATTTTCGTGGAACTAGTGGTTGTCATTATGGATCTCTAGGTCCCGGTAATGATTATTGATCGGAGAAAGTCTCGATCATGTCTACATAGTTCTCAAACCCATAGAGAGACACACTTAAGGTTAGTCAACGCATTTGATCGGATATGAAACATATAGGAAGTCAATAGACATCGTAGAAAATTGTTCTACTGCAGAAAATTGTTTTGCCAAATCTGCCGAAATAGTTTTGGGGTATCGTAGCAAAGCAAGGGATCAAAAAGTTAATGTGTTCATTAAATGAAGTACTCATTTAGTGAAGTATTAATTAAATTGAGTTGTATTAAAACAAGGGAATTAAAGTGCTTTAATGTAAAGACCTTTGTTTTTTGACTGGAGATTTAATGGGAGAAAGTGGAGATAGAAATTATGTGAGTGGAGAGAGCACTCAAATGAATGAAGGGAGGAGAGGGGGAACCCTATTGGCCTCCGTCCAATGGAGGGGCTTTGTAAAATCCCAAAAATCATGATTTCAAAGTTTGCACATCATTCATGCATTCATAATCATATTTAGGATCATTTCTTCAAAAACAGAAATTTGGTGATCTATTATTTTATGTAAGCAAGGCAAAGGCCATATTTCTATTTTCTCATAATAAAAATGCTTATTTTAATCAGTAAGGATTTGATCATGGACTTGAGTGATGTTTATAAAGTTTGGTTAAGGTTTTCAAAAACAAATTTATGACTTAGAAACCATTCATATACTATTTACAAACATTTAATTAGGGCATGGTTTAAATTTCATTTTCAAACCCAATTTGAATTTGAGTGTAAATAAGTGTTTTACACACCCCAGGATAAAAGAATCACAATACAAAAGTTTGGAGAAAATTTCAATTGAAACAGATTTGAAATGGGCATTTAAATTCAAACCAGAAAATCAAATCAGAAATGGAAAAAGATAAAAGAAAAGAAAACGGGCGGCGCCACCCTTTCGGCCCAGAAGCTAAAGCAGCCCACCCGGGGTTTCCCTTCTCCCTCTGTCTCTCACTCAACCCACGCGCACCCACTCACTGACGCTCCGACCCCACCATCCACCTCAACATCGTCGTTAATCACGCGCTAGAGGAACTGCTCGCCCGCGGACGTTTCTCCGATTTGATTCCGCGCTTGATTTTGAGTAAACGCCAGCGTGATTTCCTCTCTCGCCCCGGCTATTTAACCCCCTCCTCCTTTCGCTCATTTCCCCTCAAGCCACAACCACAGAGAGCCACCAGGCTGCCCACAATCGAGCTCACTCCGCCGCTGTACTGACGAACTCCGGCAACGAATTCTGGTGAGAACTCCCCGCCCCTTGCCTCCTGGTCTTGATAGCTCTTTCCCTGCATCCTTGCGCATCGTTTAACACTTTTGCTGTGTGCTAGGACAACCACAAATGTCGGCAACGTCGATGACTGCGCGAGCCCGACGAAACACTCAACTCCGGCGAGTTGTTCTGGTTAGTCCCGAGCGCGCCTTGCCCTCTTTTGGATACTCGCTTGACCAGCATCGCTTCCCGCATCTGACGTGCTACTTATTTCTATCTAGCATGATCTACAACCTCGGCAACATCGACGAACAGCCATGCCCGACGCCTTCACAAACTCCGGCGAGCAATCCCAGACGACTCCGAGCGCCCCTCCGCCAACGAAGACCACCTTGAGCTCCAACGTCATCACGCGAACACGGTGAGCTACCCCACTGCCCTTCTCTCTTCCAATAACACTGGCGACATCACCGTCTGACCGCGCCGCTGCCAGCCACCATCGCAGCGCCGCTGACTTTTGGTCTGTTTGATGTGGACAGTTAGATCTAGATCGGGTGTGTAGAAATAAATCACTTAAACAAGGGGTAAGTTAGATCTGAGCCGTGCGATGCGTTTTAATCCAACGGCCCGCGAGCGTGATCCAGTGCGAAGCGGTATCGACCAATCAGAAAGCGCCGCGTGGACTATGTTTTGATTTAAAATCTGGAATTAGATCTATTAGTTGTTCAAACTTGAAAAATTCATAACTTTTGATCCACACGTTCAAATTTTGTAAATTTTATATCATTGGAATCAGGAGAAAGAATTACATCCAATTATGCACTTTGTTTAATAAATTGTGTCTTAAAATGGGTTGTTTTTGCAGAGACATTTACAAGCTTATTTTATATATAAGAATTGTATGGAAAATGTTCTAAGGGCCAAATTAATTTTATTTAGTGTATGGTTGTTTTGTTTATGATACAATACTGTTCCACTTGTCTTGTTTGATTTAGAAAAATCATCACATGACATTTGCATGCATTCATATATTTTTGCTTGTATATTTTTGATATGTGAATTTGGTGCTATCATTTTATGTGTAGATTTTGGTGCTAATAGTGATTGTGCTTGTGAAGATTGTTGCTACTCCCCCAACTACCAAGGAAAGTGGTGCTTCATATTTTTGTCCCAATATTTGGCTATGCATTAGGAATATTTTGTATAGGGCTTGCATGAATATTTTGCTAAGTATCTATATGCTATGCTTGGGAAATCCTAGTAGTTGTAGAATTGTTAGAATTTTCTATAAGTTAAGATACTTGTTATTTCCATGCTTAGCCTAGCTAGTAGCAACCAAGGGTGGAATATATACATGCTATGTAAAAATATTGCTAAGTCTTTGACTTATGGATTTTTGCTTAATAAAACAACTAAGTGAATGAAACACCTGGGTGGAATGGTAATTGCTTGGTGGTTTTTGGTTGAGTGGTTAGACAAGGCCCATTTCTATGGTTTACCTTGTGTATCTCACTTGTGGATTGCCACCCAGGAACAAAGGGATTTGAGATGCCAAATGTTAAGAAGCTTCTAGTGCAGCCACATGGCATTATGGGCTCTGCCTGGATCATATAGGTTGCAATAACTTAGCCAAATGGACAGTTGGTGGTAGGGGTATGATAGGTTTGGAGCGCGTCCATTCTGGTCTAAGGGAAGGCATCTGAAAGGTCCTGTCTTGGTGATTTAACCAAGTCTTGTGGGGAAAGTGCACCACCTCTGCAGATGTAAGAAACTAAGTACTTAGCCGTGTCCTTGGTAATGGACAACTTGAGCATCAAGACATGGAAGCTATCAAGAATCTCCTCATCCCAATTTTCTAAGTTAAAACTTGTGGTTGAACAAGGGTGAAGGTTCACCAATTTCTATTGGTGGTTCTTTGGTAAAGTTTTTGCCAAACAAAAACTTAGTGTTTTCAACTGATAGGTAAAACCCATTTGAGCAAAGCAAGCCTAAGCTACACTTAGCCAAATTCATGTAGTAACTAGATGCTAATATTCTACTAAGGTATCACTTGCCAATACTATTCCAATGTATTGACACACTGTGGTTGTAACTTGTGATGTTGTAGGTTACTCTGATGATGATTATGGTTTATGAGTCTACACTCAACATGCTTGCCTGTGGCACATGAAGATGAAGACTTCTATTTTTATATTGTTAAGTTAAACTCTTGTACTATCCTATGGCTATGGAGTTGTAAAATACTATGTTATCTTTGGAATGACGATGTAATAATGACGTTTGTTTCTGTGTACTTCATCTTAAACTATGGATGCTAGCAATTGATCCAGGGACTAGCATTGAAATCACAGGGATCTTTACCTTTACAAAGGTGGGATCTTATAGATGGTATCAGAGCACTGTGTTGCCTGTAGGATTATGACCCTAGGATTGGATTAGAAACCAGTAAGGAAAATATTTCAACAATTTCCACACTTGTCTTTTTCTTCTCGTAAACTCTTCTAATCATATTTCTCATCTCTATTTGTAGATGAACTCCATCAACGAAGCCGTGAGGAAGGGACCACTCATGACCATGACCTTGGAGTGTGAGACAGAATTCCCCAAGGCCCTCAAGAACCTCATGGTTACCATGGGGATACATGGTGCAGCTGTGTACAAAGGATTCCCCGTGATGGATGAAGGAGTAGAGTACTGGTGGGTGCAACTTCACTTGTACAAAAACAAGGAATACAACCACAAGGAGTCAGGATTCTGCATGGTCACCAACTCAGAAATGCACACAACATTCTTTGACTCTACAAGAAATGCAGCTTGGAATGCCATCAAGGAGCTTGGTGATAGACTCAAGTGCAGAATGCTTAACACCCAAAATGACCTTAGGGAAGAAAAGAAGCATACCCAAGAGTTAGAGGCTACCAACCAACGTTTAAGAGAAGACATCATAGACTTAGCAATGGAGTCATGTGATCAGGATCGACAGATTGCCTCTAGGGATGCCTTGTTAGCCAACTTGGCAAGTGAGATGGGATTGTAATGTACTTCGTTAGTTGGACAACCACACTTATCGTTTTATTTCCAAAAAAAATTTATCTAAGTTATGTGGAACCTTTGATGCTTGTAATGGATTTGTGTATGCCATGACTTGTGTGATTATTGCCAAAGATATGCTTGTGATACTTGTCTTGTGATTTTTCTCTGTTGATGTTGATTCTAACTTTTCTCTATCTTATATAAATAGATGCCTAGCGTTACTATCAGCACGGCTGAGGAGTTCAAGGGAACTCGTTTTGGCACTCATCTCATTGAGCTCACTAGCGTGCTCAACCTTCCACTCCCTAGCATCATGACGCTTCCCCTCACCAAGTTTGAGAGGAAGGACCTTTGGGGTTTCATAGTCACTCAGCCCGGATGCCAAGCAGAGCCAACCATGGAGACCATCACCTTCAAGCTGATGCATGACGACAAGGAGAAAGGCTTAGATATAGTTATGCAGGAGTTACTTGGGCTCCTGGTAGGGAGACACTACAGAGAGCTTAGAGGTCTTTACTTTCACCCCTTCGGGAGACGCGACGAGGAGAGTGAGGCTATTGAGTTCGAGGATGCTGCTAGAGAGATGGTGGAGCCGATTCGTCTGTACCTTCAGGACCTAGAGGTTCTTATTTGGCACCTAGATACTGATAGGACCAACGTCATGCTTAGCAATGACGAGCTCCAGGTACAACTTCGTGAGAAGGAAAAGATTTTCGCAGAGCAAGACGAGATAGTAAAGGAAATGGAGGTAAGTTTGAAAGCCAGGACAAGAAATTCAAGAGCCAAGAGAAGAGAGTCCAAGACCGGAACAAGAAGATCCGGGAGATGAAGGAAGAGCTGGAGGCCAAGGACTTCGAGATCGAGCATCAGCAGGGAGTGATCAAGAGGCTTCGCTCACAGAAGAGGGCTCTCAGGGCCAAGATAGAGACCTTGACTACCAACGTCGAGGAATACAAGACCTCTATGGAGAATGCAGGTCTTAAACTTGTTGATGTGGAGGTTGATGCAGAGGAGTAGTGATGACTACTCATTTATCTTTCATTTACCATGCTTATGTTTATTCAGTCGCAATGACCATCCAACATGTGGTGGCTTGTTATGGTGTGTTCGTTTGTTTTCCAAACTTGTTGTTTACGTCATTTGAACCTTATGTTATTTTGATGTTTGATTTGGTGATTGTCTATGTGATGTTTTGTGCATAATAAGCATCTATTTGTATCTCATTCTTATCCTTATGAAAACCACAGATGCCTCCTCGACGTGCCAACCCCAACCCAAACAACAACAATGTCACCCCCGAGATGCAGCAGCTGATGACAGCACAGGCACAACTGATGCAGATGATGACCACTTTTATGCAGAATCAGAATAACAACAACAACAATAACAACAATAACAACAACAATCCGGAAAATCCACCAGGATTTGACATGCTCACCAGATTCCTAAGACTGAGGCCTGCAAAGTTCTTAGGAACTACTGATCCCATGGTGGGCCAATGATTGGCTATGTTCGGTGAACAAGGATTTGGTAACTGTCGGCTGCACCGATGAGGAGAAGGTCAGGTTTGCAGCACATCTGTTGGAAGGACCAGCAGCTACTTGGTGGGATAACTTCCAGATCACCACTCCCATTGATGATGTGACATGGGCTATCTTTGAAGATGGATTCCGTACAGCTCACATCTCATACGGGGTGATGAATTTGAAGAAGAAGGAGTTCGATAACCTGAAACAACGTCACGGCAACGTGGCTGAATATATTGAGGAGTTCAAAAATCTGGCGTGTTATGCACCGGATGAAGTTGATACCGATGCCAAGAGGAAGGATAAATTCCTCGAAGGACTGAACGATGAACTGAATCTGCAGCTATCTGTTGCCTATGTCCCAACCTACCAATCACTTTGTGACAAGGCTACCATCTTGGAGAACAAGATGAAATAGGTTGAAAGCAGAAAGAGGAAGCACAGCTTTGACAAGCACAGCTCGGGATCGTCTCACAAGCATTCCCATCACGATGATAGTGGGAGTTCTGGATACCACAAACATGGAAAGCACAACAACCACCACAGCCACAACCGCCATCATGACAACAAGCATCACCGTAGTCATGATAATGATAAGTACAAGAACCACAAGAGTGGACACAAGAGTCACCATAGTGGAGGTGGAAGTGGAAGTGGTAGTTAGCCTGCAAAAAGGGATATCAGTCAGGTTGAATGTTTCAAGTGTAAGAAGCTGGGGCATTATGCAAATGAATGCCCAGAGAAGAAAGTTGAAGGAACCACCAAGCCCAACCCTTTCTAGAAGGGACAAGTGAACCACATCAATGTGGAAGAGATTTATGAGGAGTCCGATGTTGTGGCTGGTAAGTTCAAAATCAATTCTATTCCAGCACTTGTTCTTTTTGATACTGGTCCATCACATTCATTCATATCAAAAGCATTTGTTGATAGAAATGGGTTTCCAACTGAAAATATTGGGTGTCCAATAAAAGTAAGTTCTCCCGATGGGGACATGATAGTAAGTCTTGGATGTCGTGATCTAGTGATAGAATTTGGAAAGCATATGTTTCTAGTTAGTCTGATAATCCTAGATTCCCAAGGACTGGATGTAATTTTGGGAATGGACTGGATGACCAAGTATGAAGGTGTACTAGATTGTGCCAATCGTACTGTCGCACTCACAACCCCGGAAAAGAAACAGATAAGATTCAAGTCTAACTTTGAATCAAAAGGGAGTAAGCTAAAATATCTTAAGGGGGTTAGCATAGACAGTGTACCAATTGTAAGAGAATATCCGGATGTGTTTCCGGAAGAATTGCCGGGAATGCCACCAGATAGAGATGTTGAATTTCTGATTGACTTGCTGCCAGGATCAGGACCAATAGCTAAGAGACCTTACAAGATGTCAGTTGATGAGTTGAAAGAACTCAAGAAACAACTTGGAGAACAGTTGCAGAAAGGATTTATTCAACCAAGTTCTTCATCTTAGGGAGCACCAGTCTTGTTTGTGGAAAAAAAAGATAGAAGTCAAAGATTATGCATTGATTATCGTTCACTTAATGAGGGGACTATCAGGAACAAATATCCTTTGCCCAGAATCAATGACTTGTTTGATCAGTTACAAGGAGCCTGTGTGTTCTCAAAGATTGATCTCCGGTCAGGCTATTTTCAACTTAAGATAAGGGAACAAGACATACCTAAGACAACTTTCACCACTAGTTATGGATTGTATGAGTACACCGTGATGCCATTTGGTTTAACCAACGCAGCAGCTTACTTCATGAATATGATGAATGTCACATCCCAAAATTCTCCTAATTTTGGAATGTGAAATAAATAAATAAGTTTGATTGATTGTTTGACTATGTTGAAAATTCTCAAAGAGAAGAAACTTTTTGAATAGAAAATCCTCTCAACCTTGAATTCAAAATCTTATATTCTTTTGTTATGACCTAAGTATCTATATAGGCAAAAGGGCATGGATTGATTATGGATTGTAAAATTGGTGTGCAAGATTTAAAAATGAAAATCATGAAGCATTCATAAGCACTTCATTACATCCATGCAAAGTTCTCACAAACTAAATCCAAATCCTGGTATCTAAATCCTATAGTTGATTCGCCCAAATGTTCCTTAGGGTAATTAAATTGACTTTATAAAACCCATTGTTGTTAAGGCATAAATTATTGATAATTATAGCCTAAATAGATCCAATTAATACTACAAAATTTTAGAAATAAAATTGAGCTCATTTGGAGCTAGTATGAAAAAGTTATGGAATAAATACAAACAAATAAAGATATAAATAAAATGGAATATACAAGGATTTATAAATCCACTACTTCCAAACTAGTAAAGAAGATTACAAATTTGATCCTATAATGATCTATTCGATTTTAGAAAAATTTAGAAACAAGAATCATGTCATTTGGAGTTCGTATGCAAAAGATATGAGGGAAACAAGTAAATAGAAAAAGAAAAAAAAAACTAAACGGGCCGGCCCACTCGGACCGACCGGAGCAGCTACAAGCGCGCACGACCAGATTTGCTTTAAAAAGCGTGCAAATCGGTTTTTGTTAAACCTATCTCTACTCAAACTCTCATAACTTTTTATCTACAACTCCGAATCGAATTCCGTTTGTTTCTACTTGTTCCCTACTCCAAGGCCTATCTCTACACCATCCCAAAACTTTATATAAACTCGTGAAGCCACAACTGTACAAGTTTCTCTTCTCGAAATCCCGAATCTACATATGCCCAAATCTTATTTCGCTTTTTAACCCATCTAGACTTTGTTGTTTGCCTTCGGTCAAAAAACGAAAGTTGTAGAACGCGTCGAAATCTTTCAATCCCGACAAACCTCACCTCTTTTCATCCACCACAGCAGGAGAATTTCGCATCGCAATATTTCAGATCTGACGGTGTAAATCCAAGATGTACTCGCGCTCGTTTCTTCAAATCCAAATTCCTTTGGTGAGAAGGTAGGAATAATGATTCCCCACAACTTTAATGTTGAAAGTTTTTCAGTTTGAGCTACGGATTTGTCTCTCTAACACAGATCTGTTTCTTGTCTATTCTGAGCCAAAATCGGGTCAAACTCTTTTTCTAGCCACCGGATCCTATCCAGACGGTCGAGATCCAAATCAAACCGGTGCGTGCCATGTCGTTATTCCAATCAGCTTCCTCATAAACGCCACGTCATCGTCAGGTCAACATCTAGTCCCAGTCAGCATACAAAGTCAACCTGTCCAGTCAGCGGAATATTCCCTGAAATATTCCGTTCGAATTTAAAATTGCACATTATAGATCTAACTTGTAAAATTCATTAGAAATTCATACCACGTCCAAAAATTGCTTATAATATATCAAATTGAAGATAATTTCACGTAGAATCATATTATGAGAATAGATCCATCTTTTACTGTACGTGGTTACTACAGTAATTTAATTAGTTTTAATGGTCTTTTAGGTTAATAAATTCATAGAAAATTATCTGTAACTCCAAAAAATATGAACAATATATCAAATTGAAGCTACTGTAATGTACATTAATAATATCTGGTTGGATCTAGCCTTTGCGGATTATTTAACCCGTAGCAATTTAATTAGTGTTAATGGCTTTATAAATCATTAAATTCATAGTAAATTAATTGCTTGTCACAAAAATATAAATAATATACTGATGGAAAGCTGGTTCCATGTATCATTAATATGCAATTAGTTCAGCCTTTGACTGTAAGGTTTTGCCGTGAAGATTTAAATGGTTTAATGGCTTATTTAGAGTAATAAATTCATAAGAAAATAAATACTATCAGAAAATTACAAATAATATGTCCCTGGATTCACAGTTCCGTGGAGATTACAGATATAATTTTAGTTTGATTTTTAGACAACAGAAACTATATGAATCATTTAAAACCCATTAAACACTATTTAAATCATACAAAAAGATCTATAACTCTGATTAGGGTGAATCAACCCAGTAACGTCTTCTATCCAGTAAACCCAAGAAACAAATTTAATTCGACATTTAGAACATGCGTTACAACAGAACTACTAAAAACCCTATATTGGCAAGCAATTATTAATAACAAGTACTCCATTGCATTAATTGGCCTCTTGCATGCATCATATACTTCAATATTGTTTAGAGAACTAAAATAACAACCATTGTGACTCACTAAATCGTCATGCATACATCTGTTCATCATTGTTTTCTGGTAATGTTGCACTGTTGTATGTTTGCAATATTTTGAATGGTGTTTGTTGCGTTTGCTTCAAATGTTAGATTGCGAGGAGTGCAACTACTGTGATTGCAACTACTATGATTGCAAGTATTGTGGTTATTACGAAAGAGACCAATATAATTGTAAGGATTATCTAATCGACTACATCTACAACAAAGGCAAGTGGTGCTATCTTGGTCATAAATGTCCTATTGTTTTCCTAAGCATTGTAGATGTTTTGTAGAATTGCATATGTAGGAATTGATGTGTATATGCTATGCTATGTCCCATATTATTGCCTAGTATTCCTTGTTTATGAGCCATCGTATTGGTAGATTGCTTAGCTATGCTATTTAGACGAGGAAGGGAATCATACCATGAAAAGTTATTTGTTTTGAAAGGATTTTATTTTGTTAAATGACAAACCAACATGATTTTAATGAACCACCTAGGCGGAATGATATTGATTGGGGTCATTGAGTGTGGATTATGGTGGGGAATGTCGCCCAGGACACTGAGAAAGGATTGGTTTCTTTGTTTGGTAGCTTTCGTGTGCAACCATGTGCCAATAATGAAATGGGAAGTTGGTTGAACGCAGTAGGTTGTGATAACTCGAACCCATGTATCCAGAGATGTAGATAGTGTAGGTTGGACCGGTGCGTGTCGGGTTTGGGGAGCTACTTCCCGAACGGTTCCTTCTTGGACTTCTCCCTATCATCACCCAATATGAGAGTGGTGGTACGAGCTGGGCTGGCCAAGTCACATGGGTAAAGTGTACTAACCCCTGCAGGGTGTATAAACTAAGTGCTTAGCCGTGTCCCCGGTTATGGACAATTTGAGCGACCTGATACTGATGCTATGATATTTCTCACTCATCCTTATTTCTTAATTACTTAAAACTTGTTGGGTGAACATAATTGGATAGGAGCACCTGGGAGTGAACCAGAGTGTCCTATTTATCGTATTGGAAAACTACTTTGTTACAAATGTTAGGATAAAGCTGTTGCTTTATGCAAATGAGCCTGAACTCCACTTGGCCAAATAAGCATGTAGTTGATAGATCTGTTGTTAACCACTTTAGCCTACTTGCCATACATTCAATGTATTGACCATTCGTGGCTGCAACGTTTCATGTTGCAGGTTATATCGTATCCGAGTGATCATTCATAGGTCGCGAGACTCCACTCAACAATTGTTCGCCTGTGGCACATTTGAAGGATGGAGATCTACCTTGTATTCGTTTTCCGCTGTGTACTTGTATAAATAATGTAAATTCTGGATCATATTCGTTGTATTTATGATGCACAGTTATATTTGGTATCATTTTGTACTGTGTGTGCCAGTGAACCGATCCAGGGATTGGCACTATACACATGAACTCAGCCTTATCAGGCGAGGGTGTTACAAGATGGTATCAGAGCTGTTCGTTGACTGTAGGATCGTGACCTTAGAAATGGATTAGTAATATAAGACCTCTATTAGGAGAACAATCATATTTTCTACTTATTAGAGTTCTTATATTCCTTGTCTATCATTTTCCAACACCTCTCCTTGTTCAAACTTGTAGATGTCCATTCATTTGATTAGTAGAAGAAGTGATCTACCATAAAAACTACAAGAATTGGAAAATGTTATTAGTAGTTTTCTATAAAGCAAATCACTATATGAGAGTTATCCTACAAGTAAAGAACAAATAACATGACGTAAATGAACATCTCACCAAGTTTTGGTAGGTCTGGACCACCATATTTTATGTCTTTAGGAGATCATCTCTATCGTGTTAGCATATTGTTCTTACCAACTTATGTGGTATGACAATATAGGTTTCTTGATTGTTTGTACTGAACCATATTGTGTGATGCCTTGTTTAGGATTATTTTGAAACTCTAAAGTTGCTGGAGTTTTCGTGTGGTTTTAAAATTATTTTAATGGTATAATTTGATTAAAATTCGTGAGATTACTGCTGCAGTTTTCTGCCTGACCTGTTGTACCGCGCGATTTTTCATATTTTATTGGTGACTCATAAAAATCTAAAAAAATAGGATCTGGAGCGTAATTACCTGTAGTACATGCACAAAAATTGGCTAAAATTCCTGACGAGTTTACGTCGGTCAGAAAAATTTGTGAAGTCTGCTGTACCGTTTTGACAGATTTTGTTTATTGCTTATATTTGCTATGTTTTACTCTAGTATTGTTCCCAATGCTTTAAAACTATTTTATGGTTATATACAGCTATATTTGGACCCCTGTAATGTTATTATACAAGTGTTTGATTGTGTGTTGATCGCCTATGATTGTTTCCTTGTTTGTGACATTGATTGCTTCATATAGTTATGGGTAGGATTATTTTCTTAGTCGTTTCTTTCCTATAGAATCTATTCTTCCCTATCTTGAACCCTTGGAGATATAATTATGTGTTAAGTGAAAGGTTTGACAACACAATGCATTTAGGAAGTAGAATGCTTTATCTAATGAAAAAAAAAGAGATGTGGAAGTATGAAGTGTTGAAATGATGTTATGTAGTAGATTACCCAACCTGAAAGTCGAAGTATCGATAGCTTAGTTTTAGTAGTAGCTTTGTTGATTGAGTAAATGGGAGTATTAATAGAGCACTAGTTCGTACCCATGGAAACATTCTTCAAGGCAAGTGAGAATGTCCGAGTGATAGAAAAACGTGATTCACCTATCCTCATATAGGGTAATGATTTTTGGGTGCAGGATGGATTGATCACCATTCCTACTACTCTTATCATTCTCTCTTGTACTATTGGCTTTGCGAATCTTGAGTGTCTTTTCAACCTTAGCAGAGAGCCAGCGTTAAGCCTAGACCTTAGAATGTTATATTTCCCCCTTTATAAAAGCACCCAGTGCTTAGCGTAGGAATATACGGTAAGGATGAATCCCAACCATGAATTATGGGCACCGTGAAGTAAATGTTCCCTATTTGCCCACCATGAGAGTTTTGCTAGTTTAAGAAGTGCTTTCTCGGAAACTATCAATCATGATGTTTAGAATGTGCTAGAGACATTGTGCCAATAAAAGACTAAAGGATAACCAATCTGAGCTAAGTGAATTCTCAAGAAATGACCTAGTCAATTTTATTTTAAGGGTGGTAGCATCCTAATGGATCCCGAACCTTTCTTTCTTTCTAGCCTTCCCAAATCTCGGGACGAGATTTATTTTAAGGGTGGTAGTCTGTCACATCCCAAAATTCTCCTAATTTTGGAATGTGAAATAAATAAATAAGTTTGATTGATTGTTTGACTATGTTGAAAATTCTCAAAGAGAAGAAACTTTTTGAATAAAAAATCCTCTCAACCTTGAATTCAAAATCTTATATTCTTTTGTTATGACCTAAGTATCTATATAGGCAAAAGGGCATGGATTGATTATGGATTGTAAAATTGGTGTGCCAGATTTAAAAATGAAAATCATGAAGCATTCATAAGCACTTCATTACATCCATGCAAAGTTCTCACAAACTAAATCCAAATCCTAGTATCTAAATCCTATAGTTGATTCGCCCAAATGTTCCTAAGGGTAATTAAATTGACTTTATAAAACCCATTGTTGTTAAGGCATAAATTATTGATAATTATAGCCTAAATAGATCCAATTAATACTACAAAATTTTAGAAATAAAATTGAGCTCATTTGGAGCTAGTATGAAAAAGTTATGGAATAAATACAAACAAATAAAGATATAAATAAAATGGAATATACAAGGATTTATAAATCCACTACTTCCAAACTAGTAAAAAAGATTACAAATTTGATCCTATAATGATCTATTCGATTTTAGAAAAATTTAGAAACAAGAATCATGTCATTTGGAGTTCGTATGCAAAAGATATGAGGGAAACAAGTAAATAGAAAAAGAAAAAGAAAAAAAAACCTAAACGGGCTGGCCCACTCGGACCGACCGGAGCAGCTACAAGCGCGCACGACCAGATTTGCTTTAAAAAGCGTGCAAATCGGTTTTTGTTAAACCTATCTCTACTCAAACTCTCATAACTTTTTATCTACAACTCCGAACCGAATTCCGTTTGTTTCTACTTGTTCCCTACTCCAAGGCCTATCTCTACACCATCCCAAAACTTTATATAAACTCGGGAAGCCACAGCTGTACAAGTTTCTCTTCTCGAAATCCCGAATCTATATATGCCCAAATCTTATTTCGCTTTTTAACCCATCTAGACTTCGTTGTTTGCCTTCGGTCAAAAAACGAAAGTTGTAGAACGCGTCGAAATCTTTCAATCCCGACAAACCTCACATCTTTTCATCCACCATAGCCGGAGAATTTCGCATCGCAATATTTCAGATCTGACGGTGTAAATCCAAGATGTACTCGCGCTCGTTTCTTTAAATCCAAATTCCTTTGGTGATAAGGTAGGAATAATGATTCCCCACAACTTTCATGTTGTAAGTTTTTCAGTTTGACCTACGGATTTTTCTCTCTAACACAGATCTATTTCTTGTCTATTCTGAGCCAAAATCGGGTCAAACTCTTCTTCTAGCCACCGGATCCTATCCAGACGGTCAAGATCCAAATTAAACCGGTGCGTGCCATGTCGTTATTTCAATCAGCTTCCTCATCAAAGCCACGTCATCATCAGGTCAACATCTAGTCCCAGTCAGCATACAAAGTCAACCTGTCCAGTCAGCGGAATATTCCCTGGAATATTCCCTTCGAATTTAAAATTGCACATTATAGATCTAACTTGTAAAATTCATTAGAAATTCATACCACGTCCAAAAATTGCGTATAATATATCAAATTGAAGATAATTTCACGTAGAATCATATTATCAGAATAGATCCAACTTTTACAGTACATGGTTACTGCAGTAATTTAATTAGTTTTAATGGTCTTTTAGGTAATAAATTCATAGAAAATTATCTCTAAATCCGAAAAATATGAACAATATATCAAATTGAAGCTACTGTAATGTACATTAATAATATCTGGTTGGATCTAACCTTTGCGGATAATTTAACCCATAGCAATTTAATTAGTTTTAATGGCATTATAAATCATTAAATTCATAGTAAATTAATTGCTGGTCACAAAAATATAAATGATATACCGATGGAAAGCTGGTTCCATGTAGATCACTAATATGCAACTAGTTCAGCCTTTAACTGTAAGGTTTTGCCGTGAAGATTTAAATGGTTTAATGGCTTATTTAGAGTAATAAATTCATAAGAAAATAAATACTATTCAGAAAATTACAAATAATATGTCCCTGGATTCACAATTCCGTGGAGATTACAGATATAATTTTAGTTTGATTTTTAGACAGCAGAAACTATATGAATCATTTAAAACCCATTAAACACTATTTAAATCATACAAAAAGATCTATAACCCAAGAACATGCGTTACAGTTAGAACTACTAAAAACCCTATATTGGCAAGTAAACCCAAGAAAGAAATTTAATTCGACATTTAGAACATGCGTTACAACAGAACTACTGAAAACCCTATATTGGCAAGTAATTATTAATAACAAGTACTCCATTGCATTAATTGGCCTCTTGCATGCATCATATACTTCAATATTGTTTAGAGAACTAAAGTAACAACCATTGTGACTCATTAAATCGTCATGCATGCATCTGTTCATCATTGTTTTCTTGTAATATTGCACTGTTGTATGTTTGCAATATTTTGAATGGTGTTTGTTGTGTTTGCTTCAAATGTTAGATTGCGAGGAGTGCAACTACTGTGATTGCAACTACTATGATTGCAAGTATTGTGGTTATTACGAAAGAGGCCAATATAATTGTAAGGATTATCTAATCGACTACATCTACAACAAAGGCAAGTGGTGCTATCTTGGTCATAAATGTCCTATTGTTTTCCTATGCATTGTAGATGTTTTATAGAATTGCATATGTAGGAATTGATTTGTATATGCTATGCTATGTCCCATATTATTCCCTAGTATTCCTTGTTTATGAGCCATCATATTGGTAGATTGCTTAGATATGCTATTTAGACGAGGAAGGGAATCATACCATGAAAAGTTATTTGTTTTGAAAGGATTTTATTTTGTTAAATGACAAACCAACATGATTTTAATGAACCACCTGGGCGGAATGGCATTGATTGGGTCATCGAGAATTTCTCCAAGGTAGCTAAGCCAATGATGGAGTTACTAAATAAAGACAAGAAATTTGCTTGGACTGAAGGATGTGAGCTCAGCTTTCAAGAATTGAAGAAGAGACTAGTGACAGCACCAGTCCTATGTCTGCCAGATTTGGAGAAGGATTTCCAAGTGTATTGTGATGCATCTCATCATGGATTAGGTGCAGTTCTGATGCAAGGAGGGAAAGTTGTGGCTTATGCCTCGAGACAACTCAAAACTCATGAGGTGAATTATCCTACTCATGATTTGGAGTTAGCCTCAGTTGTCCATGCACTCAAACACATGGAGACATTATCTTTTGGGAAAGCGATGTGAAGTGTTCACAGATCACAAAAGTTTGAAGTATATCTTCACTCAGAAGGAAATCAACATGAGACAAAGAAGATGACTAGAACTCATCAAGGACTATGACTTGAGTTTGCAATACCACCCCGGTAAAGCAAATGTTGTAGCAGATGCACTAAGCCGTAAGGTGTTTGTGAATGGCCTTACTAAAGGAGAGTTGCCAGATGATCTGTGTGCCCAATTTAGAGACCTCAGATTGGAGATTGTGCCTAAGGGACATCTCATGTCATTGGATGTTCAACCCACCATGTTGGACAAAATAAAGGAAGCCCAAAATACGGATAAACAAATTAAGGAAAAGATTGGCAAATGAAAAGCCAAAGGATTCCATGAAGACAAGCAAGGTACTTTATGGTATGGAAAACATATCTGCGTTCCGCAAGATCCGGAGCTTCAGATATTGATTTTACAGGAAGCACACAACTCACCATATTCCATTCATCCAGGTAACACCAAAATGTACATGGATATGAAGGAAAGATTTTGGTGGAATAATCTCAAGAAGGACATCGCCGAACATATTTCTTTGTGTGATGTATGTAGTAGAGTGAAAGCGGAACATCAGAAACCAGCATGATTGTTACAACCACTACCTATTCCTGATTGGAAGTGGGACAAGATTGGCATGGATTTCATCACCGGGTTGCCAAGGACCAGGTCAGGATATGATTCTATTTGGGTAGTAGTGGATCACCTAACTAAAGTGGCACATTTCATACCCGTGAAGACAACCTATACAAGTGCTAAGTTAGCCAAGATCTATATGAATAGGATTTTGTGTCTGCATGGAGTACCCAAGAGTATTTTGTCTGATAGGGGAACTCAATTCACTTCTCATTTTTGGAGGAAACTGCATGAATCATTGGGAACGAGATTGGAATTCAGTACTGCTTTTCATCCCCACACTGACGGACAGACAGAAAGGACCAACCAGATTCTAGAGGATATGTTGAGGGCATGTGCCCTAGACTATGGAGCTAGTTGGGATGAAAGTCTGCCTTACGCATAATTCTCTTACAACAACATCTATCAAGCCAGTATTGAGATGGCACCGTTTGAATTTCTCTATGGGAGAAAGTGTACTACCCCATTGCTATGGAATGGTGTGGGAGAATGAAATTTGTTTGGACCTGAACTAATCAAAGAGGATGAAGAGAAAGTCAAGCTAGTAAAGGATAGATTGAAGATAGCACAGTCCGGACAGAAGAGCTACGTAGATCCTAAGGGTAGAGAAGTCACATATGAGGTGGGTGATAGAGCTTATCTTAGAGTGTAACCACTTCGTGGAGTGAAGATATTTGGAGTCAAAGGAAAATTGGCCCCAAGATATGTTGGACCATTCAAGATTCTAAGTCGTAAAGGAGAAGTAGCTTATGAGATTGAATTGCCAGAATCATTGTCTGCCATTCATAATGTATTTCATGTGAGTCAGCTAAAGAAATGCCACCCAGAGATGGAAGAGACTTCTTTAAAGGATACTATACCTTTGGAGGAGGTCCAATTGGAAAGTGATCTCACTTATGAGGAAAAACCTATCAAGATACTTGAGACTGCAGAAAGAGTTACTCGGACAAAGACTATCAAATTCTGCAAAGTTCAATGGAACCATCATTCCGAAGAAGAAGCAACATGGGAAAGAGAAGATGACCTTCGGAAAGACCACCCTCACCTATTTCCTAGCCAATCCGAATCTCGAGGGCGAGATTCATCTTAAGGGGGTTAGATTTTTAACATCCCAAAAATCATGATTTCAAAGTTTGCACATCATTCATGCATTCATAATCATATTTAGGATCATTTCTTCAAAAACAGAAACTTGGTGATCTATTATTTTATGTAAGCAAGGCAAAGGCCATATTCCTATTTTCTCATAAGAAAAATGCTTATTTTAATTAGTAAGGATTTGATCATGGACTTGAGTGATGTTTATAAAGTTTGGTCAAGTTTTTCAAAAACAAATTTATGACTTAGAAACCATTCATATACTATTTACAAACATTTAATTTGGGCATGGTTTAAATTTCATTTTCAAACCCAATTTGAATTTGAGTGTAAATAAGTGTTTTACACACCCCAGAATATAAGAATCACAATACAAAAGTTTGGAGAAAATTTCAATTGAAACATATTTGAAATGGGCATTTAAATTCAAACCAGAAAATCATATCACAAATGGAAAAAGATAAAAGAAAAGAAAACGGGCCGGCGACACCCTTTCGGCCCAGAAGCTAGAGCATCCCACCCAAGGTTTCCCTTCTCCCTCTGTCTCTCACTCAACCCACGCGCACCCACTCACTGACGCTCCGACCCCACCATCCACCTCAGCATCGTCGTCAATCACGCGCGGGAGGAACTGCTCGCCCGCGGCCGTTTCTCCGATTTGATTCCGCGCTTGATTGCGAGTAAACGCCAGCGTGATTTCCTCTCTCGCCCCGACTATTTAACCTCCTCCTCCTTCCACTCATTTCCCCTCAAGCCACAACCACAGAGAGCCACCAGGCTGCCCGCAATCGAGCTCACTCCGCCGCTGTACTGATGAACTCCGGCAGCGAATTCCAGTGAGAACTCCCTGCCCCTTGCCTCCTGGTCTTGCTAGAGCATTCCCTGCATCCTTGCGCATCGTTTAACACTTTTGATGTGTGCTAGGACAACCACGAACGTCGGCAACGTCGACGACTGCGCGAGCCCGACGAAACACTCAACTCCGACGAGCTGTTCTGGTTAGTCCCGAGCGCGCCTTGCCCTCTCTTTGATACTCGCTTGACCAGCATTGCTTCCCGCATCTGACGCGCTACTTATTTCTCTCTGGCATGATCAAAAATCTGGGCAACATCGACGAACAGCCGTGCCCGACGCCTTCACGAACTCCGGCGAGCAATCCCTGACGACTCTGAGCGCCCCTCCGCCAAGAAAGACCACCTTGAGCTCCAGCGTCGTCACGCGAACATGGTGAGCTACCCCCACTGACCTTCTCGCTTCCTCTAACGCCGGCGACATCACCGTCTGACCGCGTCGCCGCCAGCCACCGTCGCAGCGCCGCTGACTTTTGGTCTGTTTAATGTGGATCGTTAGATCTAGATCGGGCGTGTAGGAATAGATCACTTAAACAAGGGGTAAGTTAGATCTGAGCCGTGCGATGCGTTTTAATCCAACGGCCCGCGAGCGTGATCCAGTGCGAAGCGGTATCGACCAATCAGAAAGCGCCACGTGGACTGTGTTTTGATTTAAAATCTGGAATTAGATCTATTAGTTGTTCAAACTTGAAAAATTCATAACTTTTGATCCACACGTTCAAATTTTGTAAATTTTATATCATTGGAATCAGGAGAAAGAATTACATCCAATTATGCACTTTGTTTAATAAATTGTGTCTTAAAATGGGTTGTTTTTGCAGAGACATTTACAAGCTTATTTTATATATAAGAATTGTATGGAAAATGTTCTAAGGGCCAAATTAATTTTATTTAGTGTATGGTTGTTTTGTTTATGATACAATACTGTTCCACTTGTCTTGTTTGATTTAGAAAAATCATCACATGACATTTGCATGCATTCATATATTTTTGCTTGTATATTTTTGATATGTGAATTTGGTGCTATCATTTTATGTGTAGATTTTGGTGCTAATAGTGATTGTGCTTGTGAAGATTGTTGCTACTCCCCCAACTACCAAGGAAAGTGGTTCTTCATATTTTTGTCCCAATATTTGGCTATGCATTAGGAATATTTTGTATAGGGCTTGCATGAATATTTTCCTAAGTATCTATATGCTATGCTTGGGAAATCCTAGTAGTTGTAGAATTGTTAGAATTTTCTATAAGTTAAGATACTTGTTATTTCCATGCTTAGCCTAGCTAGTAGCAACCAAGGGTGGAATATATACATGCTATGTAAAAATATTGCTAAGTCTTTGACTTATGGATTTTTGCTTAATAAAACAACTAAGTGAATGAAACACCTGGGTGGAATGGTAATTGCTTGGTGGTTTTTGGTTGAGTGGTTACACAAGGCCCATTTCTATGGTTTACCTTGTGTATCTCACTTGTGGATTGCCACCCAGGAACAAAGGGATTTGAGATGCCAAATGTTAAGAAGCTTCTAGTGCAGCCACATGGCATTATGGGCTCTGCCTGGATCATATAGGTTGCAATAACTTAGCCAAATGGACAGTTGGTGGTAGGGGAATGATAGGTTTGGAGCGCGTCCATTCTGGTCTAAGGGAAGTCATCTGAAATGTCCTGTCTTGCTGAAACCAAGTCTTGTGGGGAAAGTGCACCACCTCTGCAGATGGAAGAAACTAAGTACTTAGCCATGTCCTCGGTAATGGACAACTTGAGCATCAAGACATGGAAGCTATCAAGAATCTCCTCATCCCAATTTTCTAAGTTAAAACTTGCGGTTGAACAAGGGTGAAGGTTCACCAATTTCTATTGGTGGTTCTTTGGGAAAGTTTTTGCCAAACAAAAACTTAGTGTTTTCAACTGATAGGTAAAACCCATTTGAGCAAAGCAAGCCTAAGCTACACTTAGCCAAATTCATGTAGTAACTAGATGCTAATATTCTACTAAGGTATTACTTGCCAAAACTATTCCAATGTATTGACCCACTGTGGCTGTAACTTGTGATGTTGCAGGTTACTCTGATGATGATTAGGGGTTATGAGTCTACACTCAACATGCTTGCCTATGGCACATGAAGATGAAGACTTCTATTTTTATATTGTTAAGTTAAACTCTTGTACTAGCCTATGGCTATGGAGTTGTAAAAGACTGTTATCTCTGGAATGACGATGTAATAATGACCTTTGTTTCTGTGTACTTCATCTTAAATTGTGGATGCTAGCAATTGATCCAGGGACTAGCATTGCAATCACAGGGATTTTTACCTTTACAAAGGTGGGATCTTACAGGCTTCCCCCTCCCCCTATAAAATGAGGTGGCATCCTCCCCCTCTCGCACACACTCTCACATTATTTCTCATATGCCATTTGGTTGGCATTTTATCCCCTTGCTTGCCTTGTCCATTGCCACTAGAAAAGGTGCTCGGCGAACCCATGCTCTAATTATTCCCCTCCACCACCACTTGACATGGTTATAACCTACGGGTAAACGACATTATCATACCTAGTCCAGCCCAAGGAAGGCCCACAAGAATATACGTGGCCTATGGAGATTTTCGGGTGGCCCAAGCCCATGACATCTTCGGATCCTTAGAGAGCAAGACTAGAACAGATAGAATATTCAAAGGGGCATCTTTTTCCACTGCATACACACCTCCACGCCAAATTGCATCTGCGCACCCCTGTACTTTTCGGTTCCGCCGCAATCAAAGAGCAGACAAGCAGGAGTAGGATTTTCCCTCCGGGGGCCTTGGTTGCTTGTCTGTTAACCGTTCTGCGATCTCCAGCACCCCCATCTTTTCCAAAACCCAAGCTCATAACAATGGGCATTGACGAGTCGAAACCTCGTCAATTGGCGCCGTCTGTGGGAACCCGGGGCGCTGATTGTGTGATCGTGATGGTCCCGACCAAAGCGATCTACAACTCCTCAGCGACGGAGAGCCATCTCCTCTTCGGCGCTTTCGACTTCACCGCTGATTCGCCAGCCACCATGAAGGACTTTGAGCCCGTAGGCGACGGACTCGAAATTCTGTTCGGGAGCTTCTACTTCCAGGTGGGATAGACCGGCACTCTCTGCCTCCCAGAGCGGGTGCCACTGCCATCGATCAGGCCCGCCTCCTGGGCCCCGCATCCCAGCGTGCTACACACGTCAACGTCGGCAGATGAGGCTGAAACTCAACTATCGAACCCCCCTCGGTTTTTAGGTCGAAAGGCAACTTATAGGCGCATAGGGAGGCCGAGGGGGTGCCTAGGGTGGCTACACCCCCTCCAGGCGCGACCAGTGGTGGGCCCGTGCCTCGGGTGGGTGTGGGCCCCCCAAGCCTCCTCTCCGTCTCTTCTTATGGCTCTGTGGATATTCTGGTGAAATATAATTTTTGGCATATTTTCCGAGATTTTTCCAGATAGTTCATTTTCTGCACAAAAAGAAGACACCAAGGTAATTCTGCTGAAAACAGCGTCATTCCATGTTAGTTGTATCCAAATCACACAAGTTTAGAGGAGAAACAATAGCAAAGTGTTCGAGAAAGTAGATACGTTTTGGACGTATCAACTCCCCCAAGCTTAGCTTATTGCTTGTCCTCAAGCAATTCAGTTGAAAACTCAGTGTGATAAAACAAATTTCACGAACTCATTGGCTTCATATGATGTATATATTCTCATCACAGGAGTAGATGCTTACACCATTCATAATAGGAAGTATGCAACTAAGTCTACTCAATAGTCATTGCAAGCTATGAAGAGAAACCAACTCAATAATAATAAGTAGCATGAAACATAAACATAAGCAACATTGCAATGCTCATAGTAAGGTATGATAGAGTGGTATCTCGCTTGCCTTTGTTTGAAGAGCACAATATAAATGCCAAGGCACCTCTGAAGTTCAAGTGAAGACTAGAGGTAAAGATATCAGAGATACAAGCATCAAAGTCATGACATAATTAACCAAGTTTTGGAACAAACACAAGAATGACAACTATGCTCTCAAGAAGATGCTCATAGAATAAGTGGTGACTCAATAGAATTGTGAAAACAGTTTTGTGAAGGTTTGAAAGGCTTCCAAATGCTGAAAGGAAGGTACTCATTAGATTTGAGCTCTCATTGCCCTATCATAGTCATCTTCATGTGGTTAAGGTGAAAGTGAGGTCCACTCTGAATCATATGCTTGACAAACCATAGATTGGAAATCCCAAGTCCCTTGAATACGAGGGTCTCTCCACATGCTACTCAACTTTGGTCACCTGAAAGTTCTTGTCATTGTAAATACATGCATATTAATGAGAACCGCCAACGGGGTACCCCTTGCACATGGTACATGAGCTTTCCCATAACCAAAATGACAAGGCAAGCAGACAATGAGCATCTCAGCAATCTTTTTATTTACCATATGCATAGATTTTTATTGAGGACGCTTCATAGATGCTCATTATGGTGATGCTGCAAGTTTCCACCATGATTAAGCATGGCTTAGGCTAGCGGCCCAGGCGTTTCTCTAACACAATGTATAAACTACATGAACTCACAACCTCCCCTTTTATTTCACATCGTCGACATCCGTAAACAAAATAACAAAGAATCAACTGGATGACATATCCAACAGGTGTTGAAAGCGTTCCCCGTGACAGCACGGTTCTGCTGACTCCCAGTATATAATTAGCAAGCATATAACTTTAATGGACTAGTCACAATGGTTCAAAATTATTAAGCTTAAAGAATAAAGTGTGCCATCAAGTTCGTTAGAGATTTACTAACTATCTTTCTCAAAACAGACAAACATTTTATTTTGGAAGAAAACACGGCATATATAAATATGCGCTGAAATAGAAAATGATGCTAATAGGTAGGTATGGTGGACACAGCTGGCAATATTGGTTTTCAGGAATTGGAAGCACAGGTAGAGCACAAACTCAGTGCAAGTGAAGGCTAGCAATAGAGAGGGAGCGACAAACGAGAGAGCAATAGCTGTCATAATCATGCTTGCAACAAAACATGACTAACTATGGCATGAAAGTGATACAAGAACTCTGAGGCAAAATAAATCATGAAGGCTTACTGACTATTGATTAGTCATATGCATGCGTGAGCATGTGACAATTCGATTCACATGAATAGTCAGAGGAGGATACCACAATGTCGTACCAAAGTACGAATAAAACAATGCAACCAAACATTCATATGACATGCTACAAACTATTAGCAAGCTAGATCTAATCATAGACAAGCAAGTACTACTAAGCATCCATAATGACATACACCTTACACAAATAGGCTAAGCATGCTCACAATAATGAGTATATGTACAAAAATGAAACAAATAGTGTTCGTTACCAGCCTCTTACCACACCTCGAGTTGTCTTAATCTTAATTACTGCCCTTCACTTGTGTGACTTGAATAATTAATATGAAACCAAAATCCACTAAGGACGGCTTAACCCTGCAAAGAACTCACAAAACCAAACAAGAACAACAAATATTTTTGGTGTTTTCGATTTTTTTAGAAACAAGCAAACAAAGAAAAACCAAATAAAAACAAAGCAAAATCTTTTTGGATTTTTCATTTTTTAAGGCAAACCAAAGCAAAGAAATAAAGAAACAAACCAAGAGAAACAACGAAAATATTTTTGGTATTTTCGGGTTTTTAGAAAGAAGCAACAAAAACCAAAAAGAAAGCGAAACAATGGATATACAAAGAACCGACCGAACATGATATATATATATATGAGTGTGATGTCGATATACCTCCCCCCAAGATTAGGCTTTTGTCCTAAGTCGGGCTCAATAGCACGAATAGTACCCCCATGCTGGTGGGTTATCATAGGAATGATCATAGTCAGGCGCTTGCGATGAACAAAACGTGCCCCAATCAAATGAGGGATGCTGGTATGAAGCCTCTCCCAAGTTGGAGGTCTGAACTGAATGGTCTTCGGCATCCTCTTCAACATTCTCCTCTTGCTGGTAGAGTTCCCCCATATAAGTGTAAACCTCCTCCTCGGTAAGCGACCATCCTTGCCTGTTATCAAAGTTAAAAAAAGCAGGTGCAGGCAAATAAACTATTTTCTCAGTCCTACCTTTTCTCGGACCTTGTTGGGCAAAAGATAATTCATATGGTAAACTTCTCACATTAGCCCCCAAGGAAACAAAACCATGCGGAATCATGGATTCAATATCAAGCCCCTCTATGGCGAACTAAAAATCTGAAAAAAGTGAGGCTCTAAACCATGGTAAGCTAGCAACCTAGAAGCAATGATACCTCCACAAATTCCACCCTTCTTACGGTTGGTGGTGAGACCGTGAGCTATCAGAGCACCCAAGCTATAAGATCTATTCCTATTCAGAGCAGCTGCGATAAAAGCTAGATCAAAAGAAGATAACTTTCTAGCAATCTTTCTAGCAAGAACACACCTGGGAGCTGAATGTTCCGAATTTTACCACTTTCCTTTGAGAATTCGAAACCTTGGCAAATCTCAGCATATTAATACACAAGTGACTTGGGCCTCTCCTTGATCTTCTCGCAAGATCCCCACTAAGGTACTCTAATTGCTGCATAGAAATTAGCAAAAGGCAGGTCGACAAGTATATTATATATTTTGTAATGGACCATGGGATTAGAAGTAGACCAAGTGAACCGGAAGTCCTGCCCAAAGGCCATGCTTAGCTTAACATATTGGAATGATTAACCTTCAACAAAGTATTCCAACCCTGCATTTGTAACCATAGTTTGGAAATCTTGGAGGATCCCTGCAGCTCTCATAAATTCATTGCATGGATATATGGAAGGAAAAACTGCCTCCTCACGATGAACCTTCATTGGCTCATGCACCATCAAGTCATATTGGTTCAGTGGATAAGCACTCATCTTCCTTGCTGAAATTTTTAGACAACCATCAAACCAAGTGATTTCTAAGTTGATAAATGATGAGCAACTACAATAGGAACTTGCTAGAGGACTACACATGCATCAAAACAATGTTTCTAAGCAAAGAACAAGCATTCAAGCTCAAACAACCTGACACCTAGATCAGCAAAATACTCAAGATACAATCTACCAATCATAAATCTAATTGGACAAGTGGAGGAGGCACATACCAAGGAGCAATACCTCCAAAAATCAGCACTTGAGATGGGCTGAACAAGGAGATCGAAAATCGCGAGCAAGAACAACAAGAACTCGAGCTTGGGCAAGTTTTCCGGTGTTTTTCAGGAGAGAGAAAGAAGGTGGATTTGAGGAGGTAGACTGGAGGGGCCTAGGTGGGCCAGACCCCCTAGTCCCTGGTGCCTCTATGCCCCTTTTTTCGAGGAAAAATTTATTTTGAATTTTCTGGGATTTTTCGGGAAACTTTATTTTGGCCAATTTTCAGGGTATGAAAATTGATTTTCTCGCAAAAACAGTTTTTTCAGAAGAAGCAAAAGCAAACCAAAAGCCAAACTACAAGAGCTCTAAGAAACTCAAACAAGCAAACAACTAGCAAAACTAAAGCTAAAGCAAAGACTAGGAAGGAGAAAAGTAAAAGAAAGCAGGTATAACCATGGTGAAAACATTATTTTGTACATAAAAATCCTTTTGTTAACAAGGTTGATCAAGTCTTGTTACCAAAACAATCTTATATGGAACAAAACTTTGCATTCCACAAGGTGATTATGTTACCTCATACTTGATAGCAATGGTCCCAATCATAATAGTTTCAAAATTTTCTTGTGGAATGGGACAATATATTTCTCCAACCTTGATGCTCTCAATATGTTCAATGGAATTCGGGCAATAGCCTCTAACAACCTTCTTGGGGAAATATACAGTGCGCTCTTTGTCATTAATATTGAATGTTACTTTTCCTTGATTGCAATTGATGATAGCACCTGCAGTATTAAGAAAAGGTCTCCCAAGAATAATAGACATATTATCATCTTCAGGCATTTCCAGCATAACAAAATCAGTTAAGACCATGCAGTTATGAGCAACTTGAACAGGAACATCCTCACATATACCAACAGGAATAGTAGTTGACTTATCAGCCATTTGCAAAGATATATCAGTTGGTATCAACTTTTCTAGCTGGAGTCTCTTATAGAGAGAAAAAGGCATAACACTAACTCCATCTCCCAAATCACATAAAGCAGTTCTAACATAATTATTCTTAATGGAGCAAGGAATAGTTGGTATACCTGGATCACCAAGTTCCTTTGGAACCTTACAATTGAAGGAGTAATTAGCAATCAAAGTAGAAATCTCCTCATTAGGAATCTTTCTTTTATTAGAGAGAATATCCTTCATATACTTTGAATAAGGAGGCAACTTAATAGCATCAGTCAAAGGAATTTGCAAAAATAAAGGTTTCATCCACTCACAAAACTTGTTGTAGTGTTCTTCCTCCTTTGACTTGTGTTTCTTACCTGGAAAAGGAATAGGTTTCTGCACCCAAGGTTCTCTCTCTTTACCATGTTTATTAGCAATAAAATCTTCCTTTGTGTACCTAGTGTTCTTAGTGTGCTTCTCAGGTTCTTCCTCACCTTCCTCCTTATCAGGAGACTCATTTTTATCATTACCACTCTCAGAGACAGATATACTATTAGGATCTAAAACAGGTTCAAGTGGTTCCTCAATTATCTTACGTTTCTTTTTCTTCCTCTTACGAGGACTACCACTATCTTCACCTTGTTGGGAATCCTGCTCTATTCTTTTAGGGTTTCCTTCAGGATATAAAGGATCTTGAGTAGCTATACCACTCCTAGTTATAATTCGATAAGCATGTTTATCTCCTGAAGCATTAACTAGCATATCCTTTTGTACCTTAGCAAGTTGATCAAGTTGAGTTTGAACCATTTGAAAGTGTTTACAAAGCATTTTAATATCATTAGAAGTTCTTTCAACAATATCTTTCAACTCATGGATAGCTCTAGAGTTTTCCAATAAATGATTCTGAACTTGTTTATTAAAATACCCTTGTTTAACAATAAATGTGTCAAGTTCCTCTAAACATTGATCAGGAGGCTTACCATAAGGAATATCACCTTCATAAAAGTGTTGGAGAGAGTGTACCTCAATAGTAGATGAGTGGGGAATTGGCTTACATAATTCTTCTATAGGAGGTAGATTTCACATCTTCAGCTCTAATACCTTTCTCCTTTAGACATTTCTTAGCTTCTTTCATCACTTCATCATTTAATGCAATAACTCCCCTCTTCTTAGGTGTTGATGTTGGAACTGGTTTAGGAGCAACCGGTTCAGGAGTAATAGGCTCAGGTGCATTCAGCTCATTTGAAGTCCAATCATCATAATTCTTGCTTATTTTAGTCATTAATTCTTCAGCATCTGTAGGAGTCCTTTTCCTGAAACACAATCAACAAAGCTATCTAGGTATGTCCTAGAATCATCAGTTAGTCCATTATAATAAATATCAAGAAGCTCATTCTTAGGTAATGGACATCCAGGATGTGCATGAATCAAGGCACAGAACCTCTTCCATGACTCAGGCAATTTCTCTTCTTCTCCCTGTTTAAAATCAAAAAGTCTCTCTATTGCAGCATGTCTAGCACTGGGAGGAAAATATTTCTGGAAGAAAGAAGCAACCAAGCAATCAGGGCTATCAATGGAACCAGGAGGTAATCTATTAAACCAAACCCTAGCTTCTCCTTTTAGTGAAAAAGGGAAGATCTTAGTAACAAAGTACTTGCGCATCTTAAAATCATCAGAGAACAAAGCACTCATAGTAGAAAGCTCATTTATATGAGCCACATCACTCTCATTTTTAGTCCCACAAAAAGGATCTTTCTCAACAATATCTAAATAAAATAAATCAAGAGAGAAATCATAATCTTCATCTTTAATATCTATGGGAGAAGTGGCAAACTTAGGATCAGAGGACAACTTAGGCATGATAGTACGTCTAGCAAGGAGACTCTTAATAACACTAGTACCAGGTGTGTTTCGGCACTCTTCAACAAAATCATCAGTGAACTGAATGTAACCATCATTAATATCATAACTCTCACTAGCCTCAGGTGAGCTAACAGGTGTAACAGTGTCTTCACTAGGAGTTTCGGTATTTCCTAGACTAGCCATAGTAGCATCTAGAAAAGGACCTAATGAACCACTTGCATCAAGCACGGTAGAAGTAACATCATGAGCATCAAAAGTAGTTTCAGACTCAGCAGTAGTAGCAGTGTGTGTAGCATGTGTATGTGGTGGTGGTGTGACAAGCTTACTTATAACAGACAGTGAATCAAGAGCAGCAGAGGTGTTTAGGACTGTACGTCTTCTTGTAGTGGATGGTAAAATAGGGATCTTTCCATCACGAGACTTCCCCATGATGAAAGGAGTAACAGTGAACAATAGTAGATCCAAGTGAACTTACAAATAAAGCTATGCTCCCCGGCAACGGTGCTAGAAAATAGTCTTGATGACTCACAAGTATAGGAGATCGCAATAGTCTTCGTGGGTAGTATTACCCAATTTATTGATTCGACACAAGGGGAGCCAAAGAATACTTCCAAGCCTTAACAACTGAGTTGTCAATTAAGCTGCACCTAGAAATAGTTCTTGGTCACAGAAGTTTATTAGTAGCAACAATTTGTAGTAGCGACAACAAAGCAACAGCAGCAGTAACAACAACAATAAAACAGTAGCAATAATAACAGTAACGGTAACAGTAGGAATCGAGTGCGGTAGGCATAGGGATGGATGGACGGGCGTTGCATGGATGAGTCTAAACGTGTAACTTGAAGATCTAGGTCATTGCATATAAATAATAACAAGCATCCAAGTACTAAACAATCCTAGGCATGTGCTCCATATATAGTCATACATGCTCGCAATGAGAACTTGCACAACATCTTCTGTCTTGCCAGCCCGTGGCAGTGGGGCCTCTAGGGAACTACTGGGAATTAAGGTGCTCCTTTTAATAGAGAACTGGAGCAAAGCATTAACATTCCGTGAACACACGTGATCCTCACACCACAGCCATCCCCTCCGGTTGTCCCAATTATTGTCACTTTGGGGCCTTTGGATCCGGACAATGATATGTGTACAGAACTTGTAGATAAGATCACAAACAATACTATCGTAATGATTCAATAATAAGTTCAGATCCGAGATCATGGAACTCGGGCCCTAGTGACAAGCATTAAGCATAACAAGTTGCAACAAAGTCAAATAGCACTAATAGAGATACTAGGCACTATGCCCTAACAGATCTTATTCGATTACATGATAGAACTCATCCAATCCCTACCATCCCCAAGCCTACAGCGGGGGATTACTCACTCATGGATGAGGGAAACATCGGTGGTTGATGGAGATGTGTTGGTGATGACGATGGCGATGATCCTCTCCAAATTCCCCGTCCCGGCAGGGTGCCAGAACAGAGTTTCTCGATCCGAATCTTGGTTTCTTGTGGCGGCGGCGGAGCAGAACTCTTTCTGGAAAACTATCGACCCCCCCTCGGTTTTTAGGTTGAAAGGCAACTTATAGGCGTAGAGGGAGGCCGAGGGGGTGCCTGGGGAGGCTGCACCCCCTCCAGGCGCGACCAGTGGTGGGTCCGCGCCTAGGGTGGGTGTGGTCCCCCCAAGCCTCCTCTCTGTCTCTTCTTCTGTCTCCATGGATCTTCTGGTGAAATATAATTTTTGGCATATTTTCCGGGATTTTTCCTGATAGTTCATTTTCTGCACAAAAAAAGACACCAAGGTAATTCTGCTAAAAACAGCTTCAGTCCGTGTTAGTTGTATCCAAATCACACAAGTTTAGAGTTGAAACAATAGCAAAGTGTTCGAGAAAGTAGATACATTTTGGACGTATCATACACCTAGGGCTAGCACGCCCGCTGGCCGCGCCGCCACCAGGTGTGCTTGCCTCATGGCCCCACTTCGTTTGCCCTCTGGACTCTGTGTTCCTTCTGGTAAAATATTGATTTTATATTTTGTCCCGTCCAGTTCCAAGAATATTTCCTTACTAGCTTTCTGAAACCAAAAACAATAGAAAATAGGCAGCTGGCACTGTGGTATTTTGTTAATAGGTTAGTCCCAGAAAATGTATAAAAATACCTCAAAGTGTAGACAAAACATAGATAAGTTGATACTAAACAAGCATGGAGAAACAAAAATTATGGATACGTTTACGACGTATCAATTATCAAGGAGTTTTGTTGCAGCACCCAAAGTAATGGTCATAAAGGTACCTCCAGCAGTAGAATCCAACATATTTCTTGAAGATAAAATTAGTCCTGCATAAAAAGTTTGGATAATCATCCAAGCAGTCAGTCAATGAGTGGGACAATTCTTTACCAAAGATTTCATTCTTTCCCAATCTTGAGAAACATGTTCATTATCAAGTTGTTTAAATTTATTATTTCACTTCTCATAGATATAATCTTAGCAGGAGGATAGTATTTTCCAATAAAATCATGTTTGCATTTAATCCAAGAATCAATACTATTTATAGGCAAGGACATCAACCATTCTTTAGCTTTTCCTCTCAAAGAGAAATGAAACAATTTAAGCTTAATAATATCTCCATCTACATCCTTATGTTTTTGCATCTCACAAAGTTCAACAAAATTATTAAGGTGAGCAGCAGCATCATGAAAACTAGCACCAGAAAATTGCTCTTTCATAACAAGATTCAACAAAGAAGGCTTAATTTTATAAAAGGTAGCATCAGGAGCAGGTGGAGCAATAGGTGTGCAAAGGAAATCGTTGTTGTTTGTGCTAGTGAAGTCACAAAACTTGGTGTTCTCAGGAGTGTTCATTTTTGCAAAAGTGAAGCAAGCTAACAGAAGTAGCAACTAAAGTAGGAACTGATTTTTTTGTGTTTTTGATAATAAAAAGAAAACCAAACGAAACTATTTTTTTGTATTTTTGAAAGAAAGAAACGAGCAAAACAAAGAAAAAGAAACTAAGGAAAACATAAAAAAATTAAAGAGAATGGTTGTGAGAGACTCCCTCGTGAGAATCTTCTTGCTCCCTGAAAGGTGATTGACGAGGAGGAAGAGATTGAAGTTGTCCTTAACTCCCCAGCAACGTCACCAAAAACGTCTTGATGCGGCTCAATTCACTGTAGAGTTTCGTTGGGATACCCCAAGAGGAAGGTGTGATGAGCACAACAGTAAGTTTTCCCTTAGTTATGAAACCAAGGTTATCGAACTAGTAGGAGTAAGGAAACAACTCCAAGGTGTTGCTAACAACTTGGAACTTGCACAACACAAACTCAAAATTTTGCCCCAACGTACAGTGAGGTTGTCAATCTCGCCGGTTTGCTGAAAACAAAGGATTAAACGTATAGTGTGGAAGATAATAGTTGCTTGTAGAAAGTAAACGGTAACAGTAGATGATGTATCAATGATAAAGATTGGACCGGGGTCCACAGTTCACTACATGTGTTCTCCTTAAGATAGATAACATGTTGGGTGAACAAATTACAGCGGGGCAATTAACAGATTGAGAAAGGAAAATAATGCATATACTAGACATCTTGACTCCTATGAGATTTGATTGGGCATTACAACAATATACATAAACTATAATCCAACTTCATCTATGACTAATAATCCACCTTCAGGTTATCATCTGAACCCCTTCTAGTATTAAGTTGCAAGCAACAGATAATTGCATTAAGCAATGTGTGTAAAGTAAACAATACAATTGTTCCATGAACAAAAGATTGTTGTTTCCTCCTTAGGAGCAACAACACATCTACAACCTTAGAGATTTCTGTCACTTCCCCAGATTACTAGAGGCATGAACCTACTATCGAGCATAAATACTCCCTCTTGGAGTCATAAGCATCTACTTGGCCAAGATAGATACTAGCAACGGAGAGCATGCAGGATCACAAATAACACAGACATGATAGAATCAATAATCAATCTGACATAATATCTCAATATACATCGGATCCCCGCAAACACAGCATGTATGAGTACAAATAGATGATCTTGATCATGAACGGAGCTCACAAGATCTAAACATGATAGCACAAAGGAGGAGAAACAACCATCTAGCTACTGTATGGACCCATAGTCCAAGGGTGAACTACTCACGCATCACTCCGGAGGTTGGCATGGTGATGAAGAAGGCCTCCGGGATGATATCTACCCTCTAGAAGGGTGCCGGGAAGAGCTTCAGATCCCCCTGATCTAGGGACGATGGTGGCGCTGGCTATTGAATGATTCGTGGAGATTTGATCGGGTACTTAGGGTTTCTGCATCGGGGTGGTTTTATAGGCGAAGGGGAAAGGTCGATGGGCACCCGAGGGGCCCACACCTGGTGGCGGCATGCCCACTGGGCCGCGCGGCCCTAGTGTTGGGGATATGCTAAATGGGTACCACCGTTGCATGTCTCTAATCCGGATAACCCGGGTGGCCCATAGTAGGAAGCAAGGCCAATGGCCTACTAGGCGGCCCAGTTAGATGGATCCAGAAGAGAGGCCCATGCCAGATGAAGGAAAGCTGCGGAGGAGTCACCAGCGTACCCGGAGCCTTGGAGTGCAAGACACGTGAGACTAGTTGTGTACCGTGTAGGACTCTGTAACCTGTCCGGCTAAGACTTTTCCTGTAAACCTAGGATCTGGCGACTATATAAGCCGGACCTAGAGGAGCCTTTAGGGCAGACCAATTAACTCATACCTCGCACAGCGAACCGATCCCTACAACTCGCGTATTGCCATTATAGTGATTTATAGCAGGAGTAGGATTCCGCCACCATCGTGGGATCTGAACCTGGGTAAGTCGTGTTACCTCGTACCCTTTAACCTTCCGCCTTACCCCACATCTCTAAACACGCACTGTGAGGACCCCTCCATGGCGTTCTCGTCCACAATACCACGATAGTTGGCGCCCACCGTGGGGCAAGAGGCGCTTCAGGCTCTACAACGGGTGAGGTCCAAGCTATTCGCGGGAATCGGCAAAGCTATATCCATCGACCGTTTTCTCTTCTCCGGCAACATTCTGATCATCCCTCCCAACAAATTCTGGATCCTGGCGAAGACTAACCCCACTCGCTGCTTGATCGTCCCAATCGGGGACATCCACCTCTTCATTGGTGAAACGGACTCGGGCACTAGTTCCCTAGAATTCGGAGGATCGTCAAGGCCCACACGGACCGCCTACGGGCATGATACATTCTCGGAAGGATCGAAGTCAGATTTCTCTTTGGAGTTTGCCGGCTTAGATCGGAAAAATTTAAGGCCCACCCAAACCGCCCCCGTGTAAGATATAATGGTGGAAGCTCACTGCAAATCGGCCGGCTTCGCCCGTGCGTCTGGAAAGCAGAGGTCCCAGTTCGTCGGCGTGGTAACTATCTTTGATCTGGCGCGTTGCATTCAGAGAGAGGGTGAAAACACCCATGATTACCTCGCCAGGTGGATCCGTATACGGGCCGATTTGGAACATTACCCAGTGATGATGCTATTTATCACTTCGTGGAGGGTCTGGATTGCGGCACACTTGTTCGGCATACGCTAAGGCGGCAACAGGCCGCGGGTCTCCTCACCTTTGAGAGCATGATTAGCACCGTCAACAACTACGTGGCCGCTGAAGGCGCTGCTCAGGCCGAGATCCCTACCATACCCGGGACACCGCTGCCACAGCCTCAGCCGCCACCCCCAGTCAACATACCTGCAGCCTTAGCATCTTCTTCCGTCAACGAGGAGGCCCCCACACCCTCTGAATCCGTTTTGGACGCGCTCTATGCCGACATTAGCATGGACTCGGAGGAGATGGATATCAACCCGGAGGAACTTGACTCTGCTATGCAGGAGACGGAGGAGGACATCAAGCGCGAGGAGCAGGCCGACAAGGCCATCACATCCCGAGAGGTGTTCATTGCCATTGGGAGTGTGATGGAAGAAGACCAACCCGTACAAGCTCAACCTAAGGAGCTGGACAAGGGGAAGGGACCCGCTGATGCTGCAGACAATGGTCGAGCAAAAGCCATGCCCCCTCCGCCTAACACAGCGCAGCAGCAGGAACTCAACACCGATCCGAGTAACCCCAACACCGCAAATACGCCGCCTCCAGCATCTACGTTTGCAGCCACCCAAATCACTCTAGCTGATAGAGTGATGTACGGCAACTTGCTCGTCGAGGCCATGATGGTGGACCATATATGGAATGTAGTCCAGCTTGACAAGAAGCGGCAGCAGCTACTCGAGGAAGCGTAGGCCATCGCGGAGTAGGGCGCAAAGCTAGATCGAGATCTGGCCAAGGCGCAAAAATCAATCGAAACAGCTAGAGCCATGGAGGCCGAATACAAGACTTTGCTCAAGTAGCAGAAGGCTAAGAAAGCTCCGGCTCGTGTTATCAATGATCCTGGTGTATGAGGAAACCTAGGATGAGCTCCCCCAAAGCCGCCACAAGCCAAGCCATACATTGACAGCGAAGGCAGGTAGGTCATGCCTACTCATATCCTCAACTTAGCCATCGCCAAGACCTTACTATAGAAGGATAGATCACCCGCAGCTGTGGAACAGGTCTATGACCTTGTAGCGAAGGCGGTCAAACAGTAGGAAAAGGCCACTTCTCAAAGGCTTGAGTCTGACTCAGCATATTGCCAGTCTAGCAATCCTAAGCCGCCAAGGGAGAGATCACCTTACGATGTCGTTCCTAGATGGATTCATCCGAACAAAGACGGAGGGACGTGCACAACAGGAAGGACGCTAGCCCCATATCCTCTGAACACGGAGGTAAGGCCCATCCTCATTGCCCATCTCCTCCGCCCTGGTCTCCCCGGCATCATGAAGACCCAAAGGCTAACCACCGTGCAAGCATGCCTCTGCCAAGACACCCTCAGGGTGGCATCATCATTCGACAATGCGGAGCAGCCCCGTCACGGTGGAGAGCATAATGGCAACCAAGGACACAAGAGCAGGTCACGCCATGACCCTCCACGTCCGACAAGCAAACGCAACAGTCGCGAGGCGTCTCAGGAGGGTAACAGCAGGAAGGCTAACCCACCGCGACCTCCGCCTCCATCTCCAGCTAGCAGCCACCATGGCGGAGGGGGCCCGCGTCGTTCACGCAGGACATCCCCCTGGCGGCAAGAAGAAAAGAGGAAGCCCGGAGCCATACGACGCACGCTCACGCCTGGACAAGATTCACGAGGCCCGGGAAGGACAGTTCCTGGGACCACATTGCTTTGGACCTGTAATACGGACCACAACTTACCCCAAGGGTTTCCGGATAGACAAGACGATCAAGCCCTATGATGGCACCGCCAAACCAGCTACGTGGTTTGCAGGACTATGGCAAAGTGGTGGAGATCGCCGGGGGAAACCCCAACATTGTCGTCAAGTACCTCCCACTGATGTTGACGGGCACGACCCGCCAATGCATTGATGACTTGCCGGAAAAGTCCATATGCAATTGGTTGGACAAGCAAGAAGCATTCACTAAAAACTTCAAGGGTATGTACAAGCGTCCCTGCACTGTTGGCGATCTATAGCGGTGCGTGCAAGAGAAAGACGAGACATCTCGAGCCTACCTCTCCTGCTGGCTGGATATGAAAAATTCCTACGCAGGAGTGCACGATCAGACCGCCATGGCAGCCTACATTGACGGCTTGGAAAAGGGTACATTGCTCCGACATAAGTTGAGGCGCCTGTAGGACAATCACCGGCTAGATCTCAACCAGATGATCTCGCTCGCTAGTGAGTTCGCGGTTGCCGATGACGATGCTCGCGGCTCCTTGCCGGCAATCGCCTTCCCTACCCAAGCCAAGAGGAATAACAGCACCAAGCGGAAAAGTCCGCCAGAAGAAAAGCTAGCCTCCGACATGGTCGCGATGACATTTTCAGGAAGAGGTGATGGCGGACAGCGTGGCGGAGGACAGGGGGCTGGTCGTGGGAAGCAGCGAGCTAGTGAAACTACCAAGGCAACGCTCCGCGTTCCCCAAACGTACGAGGAGTATCGTGACATGTCATTCCTTGTACACCTCGACGCCAATGGAAAATCCACTCACACCAATCGCCATTGCAAGTTTGTCAATGACCTTAAGGAAGACCCGGTGTCCGGCTACAAGCGAAGCCGGAAGAACAGACCGTGAGGCAAGGGCAAAGGGAAGAAGAAGGAAGAGGAGTCCAAGGATTCAAGTGACATGGATGAGGACGTTGACCCCAAGCATGTCGACAAGGGCGATGGCAAAGGAAATAACCCCTTCGAGAAGAAGGCCCCCGTCTACCACACTTTCCTTGGCACCCCAACTATCCGGGCACAGAAAACCTCGCTGAGGATACTGATGGCCACCCTACCCCCAGTTCCCCAATTCCTGCGCTGGTCGGAAGTTTCAGTTAATTGGGACAGGAAGGATCACCCATACCTCATCCCAACGGAGAACCAATACGCCATGGTAATCAACCCTTTGATTGCCGGCAATGAGTTCACCAAATGCATGGTCGACAGTAGAAGAAGCATCAACATCATGTACCTGGATACACTACACAAGATGAACTTGACGGAGACCAACCTAAGGCGGACAATCACCGTTTTTCATGGCGTAGTTTCTGGCTGGGAGGCTCGGTCCCTTGGGTGCATCATGCTTCCGGTCGCTTTTGGTGATGTTAACAATTACCGCCAAGAGAGCATGACCTTTGAAGTGGTCCCCTTCAAGAGCGTGTACCACGTCATATTCGGACGCGACATCTTCCATGCCTTCATGACCAAGCCATGCTTCATCTACAACAAGCTCAAGATACCCGGACCAAATGTTGTCATCATCGTATCCGGAGCTTTTCAAAGGCAAGGGACTGCGAGATTGGAGAAGCAGCCTTTGCAGAAGCTGTCCCCTATAGCGAATAGTTCAAGGAGATAAAGAGAAAGGTTCAAGCCTCGGAGATGCCGGCATCGAAGAAGCAGATTTCTGAATCCTATCCCACTTTCAAGGCCACCATCGAAACCAAGTCGGTGCAACTTGTGGTTGATGATGCCTCCAAGACCACCGCCATTGGGACGAACCTAGACCCTAAATAGGAAATCGCGCTTGTCGAATTCCTCCATGAGAATAGGGAGATATTTGCTTGGCAACCCGCCGACAAGAAAGGTGTACCTAGGGAACTTTCCGAGCACAGCTTGAATATTGATCCAAAATGCAAACCGGTGAAACAACCTCTACGATGCTTCGGAGAGGAGAAAAGGCGTGCCATAGGCAAAGAGATAGCTAGGTTACTTAAGGCTAGTTTTATCCAAGAAGTCCTTCACACCCGATGGGTGGCCAATCCTATACTTGTCCCCAAAAAGGGAACCAAAGAATTAAGAATGTGCGTTGATTACACCGTCTTGAACAAAGCGTGTCCGGAAGATCCGTTTGCTTTGCCTCGCGTTGACCAAGTCATTGACTCGACGGCTGGCTCGAAACTTCTGTGTTTTCTAGATGCATGCTCAGTATACCACCAGATAAATATGAGAAAGTCAGACCAATTGTCCACTTCGTTCACCAAACCTTATGACATGTTTTGCTATGTCACAATGCCCTTTGGGCTGAAAAACGCAGGTGCTACGTACCAGCGGACTATGCATCATATCCTACCCGACAAAATTGGTCGGAACATTCACGCCTATGTGGACGATATAGCGGTGATGTCTAAAAAGTCAAATGATTTAATCTCCGACTTAAAAGAAACCTTTGGTAATATCTAGAAATACAACATGATGCTTAACCCAAAGAAGTGTGTCTTCGGGGTTCCAGCCGGAAAATTGTTGGGCTTCATCGTTTCCCAGCATGGAATCGAGGTCAACTCAGAGAAGATCAAGGCCATCCTATACATAAACTGTCAGACATGCTTGAAGGACATCCAATGGCTTACAGGATGTGTTGCAGCGGTAAGCTGGTTCGTCAGCCGACTTGGAGAGAAGGCTCTGCTGCTGTACAAGTTGCTGAAGAAGGCGGAAAAATTTATATGGACAGACAAAGCAGATGCTGCACTTAAGAAGCTAAAGGAGATACTCTCCTATGAACATGTGCTCGCAGCGCTAGAGCCTATGGAGCCTATGTTGATCTACATGGCGGCCACCAACCGGGTAATCAGCATCCTCATCGTGGTAGAGCGGAAGGAACCAACGCATGAGTATGGAGTGCAAAGACCAGTTTACTATGTAAGCAAGGTCTTGTCGGAGTCCAAGCAGTGTTACCCGCACTACCAGAAGCTAGCTTATGGAGTGTACCTTGCGTCTTGGAAGCTAAGGCACTATTTCTAGGAGCACCCTATCACAGTTGTGAGCAAAGCTCCACTGTCCGACATCATCAATAACAGCGACGCTACAGGAAGAGTTGTGAAGTGGGGCATTGAACTTGTCACCTTCGAGATCACCTACAAGAGACGCGACGCTATCAAATCATAGGTCTTGGCTGATTTCATTGCATATTGGACGGAGATGCCAGATGCTACCCTTGTACCAGAGCCAGAATAATGGGTGATTCACTTTGACGGATCAAATCTACTCAACGGCTCGGGGGCTGGTGTACTGCTACAATCACCAACAGGGGAAAAGCTACACTACGTTCTGTAGATCCACTTTGAGGCTACAAATAACGTGGCAGAATATGAAGCACTCATTCACGGACTTCGTGTAGCCAAGGATATTGGCATCAAGCGCATAGTTTGTTATGGAGCTTCCGACTTGGTTGCCCAGCAGGTGGCTAACACCTGGAACGCGTGGAACCCTATGATGGAGGCATATCGAGACGAAGTAGACGAGATAGCCAAGTGCTTTGAGGGCTACGAAGTCAAGTATGTCAAGAGGGAGGAAAATGAGGCGGCTGATCTACTGTCAAAGCTTGGATAAGGGCGCAAGCCAATTCCTCCTGGCGTTTTTCTAGAGCATCTACGGACCCCGAGAACTCGGATAGAGTTGACTCTTTTGTTCATGCAGTAACAAAGGTCCCTCTGGCATGGACAAAACCATTCATGGAGTATCTCATACACGGAACTTTGCCCATCGACGAAGTACAAAGTAGGCAAATAGTACATCAAGCAAAGGGCTATACCATAATCAATGGACAACTCTATAAAATAAGCAACACTTGTGTATAACTAAAGTGTGTTTGCCAACAAGAAGGTATTGAAATCCTTCGTGAGATCCATCTCGGATATTGCGGGCATCACGCCGCTCCTCGATCATTGGTCTCCAAAGCCTTTCGGCAAGGATTCTACTGGCTAACTGCGAAGGAGGATGTCGACAAGATGGTTGAGACATGCATGGGATGCCAGTATTATGCCCGACAACCACATGTACCAGCACAAGAATTGCAAACAATACCAATAACTTGTCTGTTTGCAGTCTAGGGGCTAGACATGGTTGGTCCATTACATACGACACCTTGTGGGTTTATGCATCTTCTAGTAGCAGTTGATAAATTCACAAAATGGATAGAAGCTAAATCCATTAGAAAGCTTGATGGGGCAACTGTCCTTAGGTTTGTCCGGGATCTAGTGGTGAGATTTGGTCTCCCACATATCATTTTCACCGACAATAGCAGCAACTTGTCACTCGGAGAAGTGGAAGCCTATTGTTGGGAGAAGGGCATCCGACTTTACTTAGAATCTATGGCACATCCACGGTCCAATGGGCAAGTTGAACGAGCCAACTAATTAATTTTGCAGGGAATCAAACCACGCCTAGAGGCACCGCTACATAGAACAGCTAGAGCCTGGGCGGAGGAATTACCATCTATTTTGAGGAGTTTATGAACTACACCTAACAGATCCACCGGGTACACCCCTTATTTCATGGTATATGGAGCAGAAGACATCCTGCCATCCGACATCCTTCACGATTCACCAAGAGTTGCCGCCTACGACGAAGATGACGCTGAAGAAACTAGATTCCTAGATGTGGACATTCTCGAGGAAGAGCGCGTTTTGTCATGCCAAAGATCCGGCATCTATTAGCAGAAGCTACGCAGCTACCATAGTCGCCGCATTCGGCATCACTCATTTAAAGAAGGTGATTTGGTGCTCTGACTTAAGCAGAATAAGGCACACAAATTATTCCCGCCATGGGAAGTACCGTTCATCATTAGCAAGGGGCTACTCAATGGGTCTTACTACCTCGTTGACAATCGTGAACTATAGGATAAACCAAACGAGGATCATAAGCGTAAGCGATGTGACCTAGAGGATGACTACTTGGAGCTTGATTGGCCATGGAACATAGCACAGCTACATCCTTTTTACACTTAGCAAATTTTTTATCTATTGTGTACCTCTTATATGATCAATGAAATAAAGCTCTTTCGTTCACTCATATTCTTGAGTCTTTTACCTCCTTTAGTGTTCATTTTTGGATCGTATAAAACCTTTATGCGCATGTTTTGCATTTTCCCTTGTGAAAATTCCGCCTATGGGCATTAGCTTAAGTTTTCTGGTCTACACGTTCTTTGTTGTTTTTATGTGGATTCTGGAGTAGTGACTTTTGGCACTCGAAGTCGGCGATTTTGTGCTTAGGTTTTTGATGGTGCCATTGGTCATCATCGCCTGAGCGCATAGTTCCAACTACGGGTCTTCGGACTCACAAAAAGTCAAGCATAAAAACCAGAGTAATGGATACGCCAGCACTTGCTTAAAAATATATACATGATGGAACTAGTACTTAAGTAGCAATAAACATATAGCTATTATTTTCCGCCTTAAGGTTAAACCCATAGTTTTTCCACATACATACATACACCCATAGGAAACAAATATTACATAAGTGTTTTTCATTCCTCTAGCGCAGGAGATTTCGAAGTAATGTCATCAGCAGCAGGAGAGTCCTCTTGGTCATCAATGAAGTTGGTAGTCTTGAGGGACTCGGAGGAGCTGGACTGGTCGACGTCAATAACCTCAAGAGGCACAATCGTGTTTGTATCCACCAACTTGGCGACCCTGGTGTCATAGCCAGTGAGTGATGACCAGATAGCTTCGTGATCGATCTTCTAGCCGTCATCATCTACGTCGGGCAGACCAGAGGTCACTGTGTCGATGTCGGCATTTTCATAGTGAGCCTTTACCATCGCCAGCGACATCCTTTAACCAGCCCGGGTACATGAAGCTTTCCAGCTTACGATACGCTCGGGGCTTGGTGTAGGATCTCCGAGTACTTCATGACGGAATCCACCACTTTGATAATGATGGCTAAGGGCTTGGAGATCTCCTTTGCTTGGGTGATGGAGGTGCTGATGAAGTTACCGACAAGAACCATGCATTCCTTTGGCGGAGGAGGACTATTGGGCAACCAATAGGAGCTGCATTTCTGGCCAAGCAATGGAGTATATGAGTTCAACACAACAAAAAAGTTCAAAGTACCTGGCCTACAGAAGTACAAGAAGGATATTGCTTACCAAAGATGCTATCCTTAGCTTGCTGGAGAGTCTCCGCCATGGAGTCCCGCTCTTGTCGGTGGACCTTGTAAGCGTCAAGGTTGTGCGTATTCTGCTCGGCGGCAGCTTTGTTCTTCTCCTTGAGGATTACAATTTCCTCCTTCAAGCAGTTGATCTCCGTGTTGGCGGACTCCTCCACGGCCTTCATAGCATCCTCATGCATCTTCAAAGATTCAGCCCTCTCCTGCTTAAGGATTTTGTTCTCACTATCTAGCAGATGTATGTGCTTATATTGCTCGACAACATCCTTCGCTTTGGCAATAGCTTCTGCATGTCGGAGAAATGACAAAGCACAATGAGTAGTCGGAAGTTAATGGCGCAAGACCAAGATTGAGTGAAAAATTAAAAAGAAAAACAGACTCTTGCTCTTGGTGATTTGATCCTTGAAGAAGGCAGTTTTACCCTTTTTAGCTTCAAGGTCAGCACGCATCTTGTGGAACTTGTCGTTGGCGACACCCCTCTGAGCATTCTCATTCTGCAAAAAGATTAAAGTTACTTAGTCTACTTGGAGCATCTAGTCGGATAACTATCCACCTAGAGGCTTGGGGGCTACAGTACGAGTTTTTAACTCGGCAATATGCTTAGTCTATCTTTAAGCATCTAGTCAGAACTAATTCTGTTTCAACTAGAGGCTTGGGGGCTACAGTATTGAAAAATTACAAAAACTACATCTAGGGATAATTCATTCGAACTACATACTTTGGGGATACAATGCGAAGTTTCTAGCTTAGTCACTCTTAGAGCATTCAGACCCAAAGACCTATGTTTTCTGTCTAAATCCTCGGGGGCTACAGTGGGATACTACATATGAAATGCAAAAGGCATATAAAAATTACAAGTGCAATGATCTTGAGGTTGCTGGTGCTCTCGGCGAATATATTGCTAAAAGCAAGGCTGTTTATGTGCAGAATCTCCGCCTGTTTGAGCAGCTCGTCAAGACCACACGTAGGAGAAGTCGGCGCTGCCCCAGGAGCCAGAGCTAAGCTACTCGGTGCAAGCACCGGGTAGATGATCTTTGGGAGCTTTGATGATGTCTTGGGTGCAACGGCTCCGCCTACAGCTCAAACTACGGCATAAGTTCTGCCTTCCATCATTGCCTTACCAGTGTCATAGCTTCATCCACTTTGGAAGACGTGCTCTCTTGTGTCACCTGCTTACCGACAACATCAAGATCTGTGGCAACGTCTGGGACCTCCTGAGAGGTAGGTCCACTTCCATGGCGGATATTTCAGACGTTACCTTTGTTGGAGAGCTTGTCAGTGCGGTAGCAGGCTGGACGCTCGGAGTAGGAGGGGCGATGGCGGGAGATGCTTGGTGAAACATTTCCTTGATGTTTTTAGAAGCCCCTATGTTTTGGAGGTCTTCTTCAAACTCATATTGCTCTTCTTCCTGAAATGTGCAAAAAGTATAAGTACAAGAATAAGACGAGCAAGAGACAAAGTCGGATGATAAGAAGCTTACACAACGGTTGGTGCCTTGGTAAACGGGATACTAGTAGTTCTTATTTTCTCCGCCTCCCGGGAGGCGGTGGATCTCTTGGAGGCTCCACCCTCCGTCTTCTTTTTCTTGCCTCCGTCGGCAGCGTCAGAGGTGGAGCTCTTCCGCTTTCCTGCCAACGGGACATCATTGTCGGACACGATGGTGACTTCCTTCATCTTGGGATCATAGACTTGGGCAGCCATGATACCTTCGTCTAGATCCTTCAGCTGTCAAGTGAATCCCAAAGTGTTAGACACAAAGGTTAAGGCAAGGCAGAAGAACTGGAGTATATGTCTTACACGAAAAAATAAATAAGTACCTATGGGCACTTGCCACCCTCAAACATGTCATAGGTGACGGTGAAGCCACGCTTCTTGTCCTTCACCTTGACTATGTCTTTGAGGCGATGCTTGATGGAGTCACTCAAAAAGTTTTCCTTAGAGATGCGGAGGCTATCCTTCCTATCCTTCGAATATTCATGCATAAGCTTCACGCGATGCTGCAGAGGATGAATCCGCCTGATGAACTAGCACATGGCTAGGTCCAACCCGGCCAGAACGGTCTCTATAAACCACTTGATCTGCCTTATGGCGCACGAGGCTTCATCGTTGTAAGGGAGATGGGCTTGGGATCTCCATGTCGGGGCTTCAGCGGCTGCCCCATCGACAAAGTCCGGGTACATCTTTTCTTGGCCAGCCAGAGGGATATCTGGACCGTAGAAATATGTCCTCTGCCAATTCTTGCAGGACTCGTGGCCTACGATGTCGGGGAACCGCCGTCCAGGCCGGATCCTGAAGCTAATGGTTCCATAATTCCTAAGCTCCTCCTTGCTCACCCCGACTTCCCTCTTAACGGTAAAGAAGTAGATGAACAGATCTAACCTAGGCCTGATCCCTAGGTAGCCCTCACAAATCTCCGCATAGTTGCTAAGCACGAGGATGCTGTTTGGGGAAAGGTTCTAAGGTTGAACCCAGAAGTGGCTAAGGACTTCTATGAAGAAGTCGGAGATTGGGAGGGAGACGCCGCGCACTAGTTGGGCTTTGAGATATACCTTTCCTCCGGCTAGGGAGAAGGGACGACCTTGCCGGCCGGTGCTGCCCGGCAGACCAGACCCTCTGTCGCAGGGAGATACCCCTCGGCAAGCATCTCCTTGAGATCGTTATCAATGATGTCCGAGCCGCGCCATACCCCCTTGTGGGAATCAGCCTCTTCCTCCAGCAGTTCCAGCCCCGCTGGAACATGGTCACCGCCAGTGGATTCCACCATCGCAGTGCGTGGCACCACCACACCCTCCGACGGAACATGGACAGAGCTCGTTGGATTTGTCGTAGCCTCGCCTGGCGCCGCCATGGATGGAGTAGTGCTACTGCTTTCCATTGGTGTGGGAGAGAAGTGACTGTGGATTGGAAGAAAGTTAGGTTTTTTCCTCTGTGCGCATGGAGAGCTCGAGGAGAGTTTGGCTATAGGAAGCAGATGATTCGAGGAAGAATGGGGTGAAAAGATAAAAATCACCACGGTTATAATTTATAGTACTCGACATCAAGATTCGTGCAAGTTAATCAAACAATTGCTATGTGGACAGTGCGTGCGTGCAAGTGCACAGAAATTTCGCCATGTTCCCACCGCCGCAACCAAATACACAATGCATTCCCCTAGGCCCGTAAATGGTGAAGTATCATGTAGTCGACATTCACTTGACAATACTAGAAGAATAGCACCACAACTTAAATATTAAACCATTGAATAATAACTCAACATAGATCCACTAATAACAACATGACTTCTCCCATGTCCTCAAGAACTAGACGAACTACTCACAAGACATCATATGGATCAAGATCAAAGATGATATGGTGATGCTTAACAATCTGAACAAAAACAATAATCCAATGGTTCCACTCACAAGCATCAACTACAATTGTAATTAACACCGAGAAAGTTTCCCCTAAGTACTAAAGCAATATCCAACACAATTTTTATAGCGAGACAAAGTGGTGATGATGGTGCTGGTGGAGATGATGGTGTGGATGATGATGAGGATCCCGATGAAGCCTAGCTTGATTACGGTGTTGATGATCTCCCCTCTCTGGGAAGGAATTCCCCCGGCAGAAATCTGTCTTCCGGTGAGATCTTTCACTCTTGGTGTTTTCCGTCCCACAGAGGCGGTGGAAATCTATCTGTGGTCGCCCCCCTCGTATGAGGGTTCCATAGGGAATATATAGGCTAAGGGGCGGAGTCGAGAGCCGGGCAGGTGGGCCACACCTGCCCTAGGCGCGTCCCAGGGTGGGCTCGCGCCTAGGGGTGGTGTGGGCCCCCTGCAGCCCTTCTTCACTCCTCCTTCTGGCTTCATGAATCTTCTGGAAAAATAATGTTTTCCCATATTTTTCTGATCTTTGCAAAATTGCATCAAATCGCCTTCTTTTCCATCAGAATCCAGACTCCGGCAGTTCATCCTCCAAGAATCATCCAACATGCATAAACAGTGGAAAAGACATAAGTAATACCTCATAATAAGACATATATCAATGAATAGAGGTAAATTATGATATATAATGGTGATGCAAATTGGCCGTATCAACTCCCCCAAGCTTAGACTTTCGCTTGTCCCCAAGCGAAAACTGAGCTCAGTAAACATGTCCACATGTTTATGGAGTGAAGTGTCGATAAAAGAATACGGACAAGAAGCATCACACTTACCATTGCACAACTCATAGAAGAAATCAACTCACCATTATATAACTTAGCTTGCAACAAGTACGGCAGTCACAATAGAGAGGCATAAAGATAAATCATAATTGGAATTGGGAAACTTTTGTTCCTGGTTAGAGAACAGCTGGCAAATAGTTTCACAAAAAACTTTTTGTAGAAGTTTTATAACAGGAGCACTCTTTGCTCAAAAAGGTTTTTCAAAAGTGAAGGCTTTCAAAGTAAGACTCAATAGATAATAGTCTTGTGCAAACAAGGAAGATAAAGAACATGAGTGAATAAATCACCATATGAATGCTTGAAACACAACAACTCAAATGCTTGCTGGAGGTAGAGATAAAATAGGTTTACTGACTCAACTTAGAAGATAGGAGAAAGGTCCCTTCATAGAGGGTAGGAGGGATTACATGTCATAACGAGCTTCCAAAAGATTGTGGTACTTACTAGCTTTGAGCCCTCATTGCCCCTATCATAGGCATCTTGAGATGATTAAGGTTAAAGTGCACAAAGATGGAGTATATGCTTGACAAAATATAAGTTGGCAATCTCATGTCCCTTGAATATGAGGGCCACTACTCATGCTACTCAACTTTGGTCACAGGTAAGTTCTTGTCATTGTAAGTACATGCGTATCATAGAGAACCGCCAACAGGGTACCCCTTGCACATGGTACAGGAGCTTTCCCATAACCAAAATGACAAGGCAAGCAGACAGTGAGCATCTCAGTGATCTTTTTATTTACTATGTGCATAGCTTTTCATTGAGGATTCTTCATAGATAACTCACTATGGTGATGCTTCAAGTTTCCACCATGATTAGGCATGGCTTAGGCTAGCGGCCCAGGCATTTCTCTAACACAAAATACAGACTCCATGGACTCGCAAGTTCCCTATTTATTTCACATCGTTGACATCCATAGACAAAAGAGCACGATATCAACTGAGTACAAATACAGGTTCTGCTAATTCCAACATATAGATGCAAGCATATACAACTTCGATGACACAATGGTTCAAGTCTATTAGGGGCAAAGAAAATAAGGTGTGCCATCAAGTTCATGAGAGCTTTACTAACTAGTTTTCACATAACAAATTACTTTTTAATTCGAAAGATATATGAAGCTTGAGAATTTCCTTGGAATAGCAATTGCTACTAGGTATATATGGTGGACACAAATGGCATAGGTTTTGGTTCAAGGGTTTGGAAACATGAGAAGTTTGCCTTCTAAAAATAGGTTTTTTGCTAGCAAGGCTGGATAGCAAGCAAGAGAGTTGAAAGAAACAAGAAAACATACAAGTAATAAAGCCAAACATGAAATCTTCCTTGAAGACACAAGAGATCTTAAATAAAGAATACTAAGCTCATAATCCAACAAGAAAGAAAATAAATGATACAAAATACCTGTAAGCTCTTTCTCTTATCTTTCAAACATCAAAAAGTATTGCTACTGAACAGAACTCAGTTTGCCAAAACCAATTTAGATCCACTTGATGATACCAAAGTGATGCCAATACTGGTCAACAAGATTCATCATATAATAGAGATTGCAAACTAAAATAAGAAGTGCAAATAGTAAAAGATGAAACTTCTCATTAATATTCCAAAAAAGGCACTCACACCAAGGGATACATAGATAATCAACTAAAGGATAGATACTTCCACATGCAAACCAACCTATAAGATAACCTCTCTCCCAAAGAATGAATCAATAAAAAGGTAAAAGATAATGGTGGTGATACCGCGGCACTCCCCCAAGGTTGGAACAAGCCAAGGGGATGCCAAACCTGATGACGAATTACTCCTTTGGTGGTGGTGTTCTCTTTATAATCTCTTCAATAATTTTCTTCAAATCCTCAATCTCAAAGGTTAGAGTACGAATCAACTTCGAATTATGCTCAATGCAGCTCATGATCAATTCGGACCGAGGATCCTAGTCCTTTTTATTCCTTCTACACTCTTCCTTCTTAGAGTATTCCTTCCCTGCATGGTTAGAGCAAGTTGTACGAGGAGGAGGTGACCGTGGAGAGAGGATATGACATGGAGTTTTCCCTCCTATAGACATTCGTGTTGTCCTCTTAAGCTTGATAGGTTTTGCCACCACTCCAATTCTTGCGACAGTAGTGCGGGTGTCCGGTTGCTTGTCCTCCTCCATGTCTCCTTCGTAACATAACAAAATCTCATCCTCCTTGGGTTTGCGAGGATCGTCTTCCTCTGGCTTCTTGCCTTTATCTTTGGCGGATACCATGGTGCTCTAAACTTGAGAAGATTTCCTGACAGAAAAAGATCGAAACGAAAACACGATGAGAACACGATGCACGAACCTCGCGGGATCCGGGGGGTTATATATTATGAAGTTTCAAAGCATAAGGAAGGTTCTGGTATGAAAAAGAGGGGGAGTCGGAGCTCGGGGGTGGCACACCCTCTCCAGGCGTGGCCAGGCTGGGGCCCGTGCCTGGGGTGGGTTTCGCCACCCCGGCCTCCGGTTTATCCTCTGTTCCATCTCGTAACTTCCCTTATGTATTAAAAACATCAAAAATATAAAATGATTGGGGTTTCACGAACCTTCTGTTTTCACCGCTTTTACCTATTCAAAGACGAACTCTGCAGACTCCTTTTCTCCTTCTCCTGAAATTTCCTTTCCTCAAAAGGCAATACACAAACTTTAATGGCAACATTAGTGTAAGCAAAAACAATAAACCTTTAGGTTCACACTTGAACTGAAATCCATCAAAACAAAGGCTTCTGTAAGAGGCGAATGCAAATGATAGCAGAAATCTGTCAAAACTGACCAGCAGGTAAAGATTGATTTTTTCGAGAACCTTATGTTGCTGAAATCAAAAAGTGTAGAACTAATGAAAGTTGGGTAACAACATGGATATCAAGCTCAGAAAAATGCAGATCCATCCAACGTACTGAGCTCCCTCACGTATTTTTATAATGCAGCACAAAAATCTGTCCCAGGACAGCCACTTGTCACAACTCCTCTACTTCACAAAACTAGTTGAACTTGACAAAAAACCAAAACAAAAAGGATAAGGAGCGGTTATTACAGAGGTAATAATTTCCAAGACTCAACCAAACTCTTGGGTTATCTCCCAACAAGTACTTTTCTTTAATGCCTTTAAGTTAGGCTAGAAACTTTCAAAGATGCTCACAGAGGAGATAAATATTTGGAATGAAAGAGAGCATCAAGAAGCAAATGGCCAACACATTTGAGTCTAACCCACTTCCTATGCATGGGAGTGTCATGATAAAACAAATTATTGAAACAAAAATCCACTAGCATAGGAAGACAAAAAAATGCAACTTCAAAGCTTTCAACATAAAACGGGGAAACTTAACATTATTGAGATGCATAAAACCATGTTTCCCTCTCTCATAATAACTTTCATTAGCACTTTGAATAAAGTTGAGAATATAACCATCAAAGGAATCAATTTTATCACAAAAATGAGCATACTTACAGTCACCAACAAGAGGACCAAGGTCATAAACTAGATCAATAGAAGCAAGTTGTTCCATCCTGAAATCTTTATTAGTCAAGATATTTTCACAAGGAGTTTTAGCAAATTTGGAAAAGTTAAACTCATAAGAATCTCCATCAAACTTAGTTAAAACTTTTTCCTTCTTACAATCTATAATAGCTCCACAAGTGTTCAAGAAAGGTCCACCAAAAATGATAGGACAAGTTTTGCTAGCTGCAGAATTATGCACTAGAAAATCAACAGGATACTTAATCTTACCACAGAGAACCTCCACATATCTTACAATACCAATAGGGCAAATGGTTTCCCTATTTGCAAGGTGGATAACCACATCAATGTCCTCAAGCTCACAAGGACCAATTTCATGCATAATTTCCCTATAAAGCTCATAAGGAATAGCACTAGAAATAGCACCAATATCACATAAACCATAGTAGCAATGATCACCAATTTTAATAGAAAGCACAGGAACACTAGCTTTTCTAGCCTTACTAGGATGAGAGATAATATTAGAAGCGTCTTCACAGAAGACAATGTGCTCATCCTCTATATTTCTAGCGTCAAGATCTTTCACAATAGCTACCATAGGTTCAATATTCAATTGCTCATCAGGCTCCACATTTTTCATTGTACATTTATTATTTGCACTAATAATCATATAATACTCCTTTACCTTAGCTGGGAAAGGAACTTCCTCAACATTAGGTTCAGGCACAATATGATTAGTAGTACAAGCTTCAGCACTTCTAACAGGAACACGACTAACGACATCTTTATAAGGAGCATGATACTTATTCCACTTCTTCTTGGGAATTTGTATGTAAGAGGCAAAGGCTTTAAAACAGTTGGCAATACTTTGGGAATCAAGACCAAACTCATTACTAATATCACGGAAGTCATCATTTCCCATAAAAGATTTAATGCCTTCATAATCATAGTTTATACCTGACTTTCTTCCTTTGTCATTCTCCCAAGCTTCAGTGTTCTCTTGAATACGGTATAGTAGAACCTATTTAGCTTCTTCCTTCATACGTGTGAATGATCTAGCACAAGAAGCATCTAGTAAATCTTTATCATGAAGATAAAGACTAGCATAAAAGTTATTGATAATAATATTGTTATGGAATTCATGAATAGGACATTGAAGCATTAGTAACTTCAATCTCCCCCAAGCTTGAGCTGTAGTCTCTCCACCACGAGGGCAAAATTTATATATCAGATTTCTATCCTTATGAATCTCACTGGGAGGATAAAATTTAGAATAAAAGAGAGATGCCATTTCCTCCCATTCCATAGATTGTCCATTCTTCAGCAGCTTATACCATTCTTCAGCTCTCCCTTTCAAGGATATAGAGAGTAGCTTCTTCTTCACCTGTTCAGTTGTGATACCTTCACACTTAAACAACCCGCATAATTCATGGATAAAAAGCAAGTGATCACCAGGATGGACAGTTCCATCCCCAAAATAATAATTATCCATAACATGATCAACAATACTTGTAGGTATCTTAAAAGGATCTATCTCAACAGGTGGTGGTTCATCTACTACCCTAGCAGTGGTACTAGTTTTCCCAAATAGAAAACCAAGTGGGTTATCCATATTGGAAACAAAGTACAAGCAGTAACAAAAAGCAATACTCATAGTAGAAGTTTCCCTTACCAGTTCCACTCTTCAATAGCGCTTCACTCCACAGCAACGGCGCCAGAAAATAGTCTTGATGACTCACAAGTATAGGGGTGTATCGTAGTACTTTTGATAAATAGGAGTGTTGATCCCAACGAGGAGGAGAAGGTGTTAACTAGCGGTATGGAGCAGGAAATCTCTATAAATACTTAGCAAAAGGATTTTTAGTGGTTTTCTGATAAAGCAACAAAACAAAGTGCAAGTAACAAAGAACAAACTCAGCAAGTGGCCCAATCCTATCTTAGCAAAGGACAAGCTGGTGGAAATACTTATAAAGACCAAACGTTCTCGAGGACACATGGGAATTCTGTCAAGTGCTTTCGCTTCAAATAGCTGAGTACTCTTCTTTGGTGTTGTAAGTGTTGTGTGGGTGAAACTGTGCTAATGTACCGACCTTACTTGGACTAATACATACTTATGATTAAACCCCCTGCGAACATATGTAACTATAGGAAAGTAATTAAGATATAAATCTAACCAGAGCCTTAAAATCTGAGATCCTATGCTCCCTTGTGCAAAGGTGTCCTAACGGGGGTTCAGGTTTCTGTCACTCTGGCAACCCCACAATTAGTATCCAAATACACAATGCATTCCCCTAGTCCCATAAATGGTGAAGTATCATGCAGCCAACATTCACATGACACCACTAGAAGAATAGCACCACAACTTAAATACTAAACCATTGAATAATAACTCAACACAGATCCACTAATAACAACATGACTTCTCCCATGTCCTCAAGAACTAGACGAACTACTCACAAGACATCATATGGATCAAGATCAAAGATGATATGGTGATGAATAACAATCTGAACATAAACAATAATCCAATGGTTCCACTCACAAGCATCAACTACAATAGTAATTAACACCGGGAAAGTTTCCCCTAAGAACTAAAGCAATATCCAACACAATTGTTACAGCGAGATGGAGTGGTGATGACGGTGCTGGTGGAGATGATGGTGTGGATGATGATGTTGATCCCGATGAAGCCTAGATTGATGACGGTGTTGATGGCGACGATCTCCCCTCTCTGGGAAGGAAGTCCCCCGGCAGATATCTGTCTGCCGGAGAGATCTTTCTCTCTCGGTGATTCCCGCCCCACAGAGGCGGCGGAAATCTATCTGTGGCCACCCCCCTCGTATTAGGGTTCCATAGGGAATATATAGGCGAAGGGGCGGAGTCAGGAGCCGGGTGTAGCACCCCAGGGTAAATCCACTACTAGATAATCGCGTGTTATTTTATTTATGCATCATCATCATGACAGCATGCATATATTTTGCATAAAACTATTTTCGTAAAATCATATGTTGTTTCTAATTAGCCCTCTCCTTTAATCTCAAACTAAAACCTCAGTCTCTTCAGATCTTTTATTTTCCTAAAAAGTATTTACAAAAATGTTTTAAAAATAAAATATATAATAAAAAGTTTTGTCCGAGGGAGGCAACCTAGCCCGTAGGCCAGGCCAAATACAACCTCGGCCCAGCCCACCGAAGCTACCAGATCCCAAACCCTAATCCCATCTAACCCTATACCCCTCTCCCTGACCCCGCCGCCGATGTCAAGATCGCCTTCTCGGATGCCATGACCATCTACATGGATCCGATGTCCGAGACCCCGAAGACCGATCCTGGCGAGCCGAACCCGAGACCTCGGCGAATCCCAAGATCTTCGGATCAATGGGTGACCCCTTTACCTCCAAGCCCTATTTTTATAAAGGATATATCTTGTTGCATATACTCATCCATACTTGCATGCATCTTGTGTGGTTTGGGGGCATTATGACGATTCACCTTATAATTAAATATGGAGGCCATATGCGGGCAAATCTAGCCTTAGTTTGTCTCCATTTAAATTTGTATAGCGAACCGATGATATATTTTTGCCTTGATAAGACAACATTTAATTTGCGGGTATCTAAATAACTTGAACCATCTAAATAAATGTCGGGACCCCGGTTCCGCTTAATATTTCCTAGTTGCATTGTATCTTTGCCATGTCATTCATCATACATGCATCACGCCCGATCTTCTACCGTAGTATTAAATAGTGCATCCGGTGCTTCTTCTAGTGTTTTGCTTCTTCGCGGATAAGGCCGTTGAGTTGATGTGAGCTTCGCCCCAATCTTCGGATGAACCTTCGGCAGTGTTTTCAGGCGAGCATTCTTCCCCTTTCTACCTATTTTACTTTACAGTCTTTATTTCCTCCCGTTGATCTATTGCTATCTGTGTTTTGATGCTCTAGTTTTCGTACTCGTGATATCCCTTGCAGCCTTATATTGCCTTGGACACATCGTATTACCTATTTTTTGGTAGATAGTTGTACTTACGTGTCGTAGTCGCTTGCTCAAGTGCGGTTGTGTGTTGTCAAGTACCTCAGTTGTTGGAGTAATGCCGCATGTTTAATGTTGGAGATGATCATGGACTTAATTACCGTTTAATAACTAAAATTGAAGTAGGTAAATAATGCAGAGGCACATGTGGGCAATAGATGTTATTTGGTTTTTAACCGTCCACTTGTGTCCCGTAGGACCCCGAGTACTTGATACCTGTTCTTTGAATATTCGCACTATCCGCATGTGGGACCATGAATCCCCCTAGCCAGAGCTTGAGTCATATATTATTTCTTGGGGCCACAAACTAGTTTGGGGCTTTATTACTATCCTGTACTTATGCCATGCTTTACTGCTTTATTTACGATTGCGCATGGAGCGCCTGTACTGTTTAGGTAAGCGGAGTGTTTTCGCGGTATCGACAAGCCCAGTCACACTTTCGGGTTCGCAGTCGTTTATAGCCATTGACGCAAACCTCTCGAGCCGTCCAACTTCGTCGTGGGTAGCTTGGTGGGGTGGCCCCCTGAAATTTATATGAATCTTGCAATTGCTCTATCGTGATGCCTCGTTGGGTTTTTATTTGGTTTTTCCCGAGGTTGATCGTGCGTGTGTTGCTATTTGTGCCCCCTGCAGGGTAAAACTTTCTGAAAGCTGTGTCCGCGGTTATGGACGACTTGGAGCACAGTATCTCGATCATAGACAACTATAACTAAAGTAGTGCTATAAATTTGACTTATAATGACTAGTAATCAGCTTCACTACAACGAAATGGCTAAATAAAAGTACCAACAACTGCTGGTTTTGGGATGCCTCATGCTATATGTATCTGACTAGTAAGTATTGTAACTACAACAGAATGGTTAATTAAAACTTCCCACTGTTTATAATATCAGGATGACTCATGCTATCCATAACTGACTAGTAATTGCCGCAACTATAATGGAATGAACAAAACTGCCAACTGTGTGAGTTCCTCAGTTGACTTCCTTGTTTGGTCTCGAGGGGGAAATACCAGGATGGGTATGCTAGGTGATAGTTTCAGGTTGGATCCGAATAGGTCTTTCTTATCCCTATCTGATAGTCTCTATAGGTTTTTTAGTGCATGCTCCGCTGCCGCTTCAGTCCACCATACCTATGTAGGCGAGGACCGCCGAATTCTAGTCTAGCCGTGTCCTGGCCTCAGTACTGACCGCTCTCTTTTTCCTTTTCCCTTTGTCGGCACCCCATTTGTTTAAGCAGGTTTTGAGATCGACGTCGTTAGCAGGGTTACCCTTCCGGCTTGGCCTGGGTAGGGTTATGGACGCCATTGGTCATTCTTCAGGGCTCTTAGCTCAATTTGCATCTTGTCCGTACTCGGACGCTGTATCGTTTTAAAGGTGATTTGGATCTTTGTATTGTATATCTGAATTCTTGACTCTTTGAGTCGTTGTTATATATATATATATATATATATATATATATATCTGTTCTATGGGTTCCATCGTGGACTATTGTGTAATGGTATTACTTCGTTTTCCACCCACACGAAAGTGCCTGGTGGGCACCTTTGAATTGTTTCTATGCAGGTTTGGCAAGAATCGCTGAAACTTGCATAGGGCCGATCCGAGGGTGTTACACCGGGCAGGTGGGCCACACCTGCCCTAGGCGTCGCCCAGGGTGGGCCCGTGCCAAGGGGTGGTGTGGGCCCCCTGTGGCTCTTCTTCGCTCCTCCTTCTAGCTTCCTCAATCTTCTGGAAAATAATATTTTTCTGATCTTCGCGAAATTGCATCAAACCACCTTCTTTTCTATTAGAATCCAAACTCCGACAGTTCATCCTCCAAGAATCATCCAACATGCATAAATAGTGGAAAAGGCATATACCTCATAATCAGACATATATCAATGAATAGAGATAAATTATGATATAGAATGGTGATGCAAATTGGACGTATCACCGGCCAACCTTCGACCTTACCCCACGTCTCTGTACGATCATGTCATAAAGTTTAAATTGCTATCACATTTTTAGTAACTCAATATCCTTAGACCATGAGATCACATCAATCACTTTCATCGGAAAAGTACTTTGATTACATCAAATGTCACACCGTAACAGGGTGATTATAAAGGTATCGTCAGGTATTTGGAAAGTGTTAGTTGAGGCTTGTGGATCAAGAGTGGGATTTGTCCATCCAGATGACTGAGAGAGATGCTCAGGGCCATCTCGATGATATCACATTAACATAGCTTGCAAGCAAGTGATTTGATCACTAGAATGTCATATCACAGGAACGAGAATAAGTGTACTTGTCAGGAGTGATATTAAACAAGTTATGGATGATACCAAGTGATCGGATCTCAGACAAGTAAAATATCGCAAGACAAAAGTAATTTATTACAGTGAAAGAGGTTCAGATGATTATCTGATTTTCGTGGAACTAGTGGGTGCCATTATGGATCTCCAGGTCCCGGTAATGATTATTGATCGGAGAAAGTCTCGATCATTTCTCCATAGTTCTCGAAGCCATAGCGAGACACACTTAAGGTTAGTCAATGCATTTGATCAGATATGGAACATATAGGAAGTCAATAGACATCACAGAAAATTGTTCTACTGCAGAAAATTGTTTTGCCAAATCTGCCGAAATAGTTTTGGGGTATCGAAGCAAAGCAAGGGATCAAAAAGTTAATGTGTTCATTAAATTAAGTACTCATTTAATGAAGTATTAATTAAATTGATTTGTATTAAAACAAGGGAATTAAAGTGCTTTAATGGATAGACCTTTGTTTTTTGACTAAAGATTTAATGGGAGAAAGTGGAGATAGAAAGTATGTGAGTGGAGAGAACACTCAAATGAATGAAGGGAGGAGAGGGGGAACCCTATTGGCCTTGTCCATTGCCACTAGAAAAAGGTGCTCGGCGAACCCATGCTCTAATTATTCCCCTCCACCACCACTTGACATGGTTATACCCTACGGGTACATGACATTAGCATACCTAGTCCAGCCCAAGGAAGGCCCACAAGAATATACGTGGCCTGTGGAGATTTTCGGGTGGCCATGGCCCATGACATCTCTGGATCCTTGGAGAGCAAGACTAGAACAGATAGAATATTCAAAGGGGCAGACCCTAAACTTGTAACTGACTCAATCTGTGCCCGAGACCTGCCTAAACTCTATATAAAGGCTAGAGGGCACGGCGAGGAGGACATATTTTTCCACCGCATACACACCTCCATGCCAGATTGCATCTGCGCACCTCTGTACTTTTCGGTGCCGCCGCAATCAAAGAGCAGACAAGCAGGAGTAGGGTTTTCCCTTCGGGGGCCTGAACCTGGGTAAATCTCGTGTCCCCTGGTTGCTTGTCTATTAACCGTTCCGTGATCTCCAACACCCCCATATTCTCCAAAACCCAAGCTCATAACAATGGGCATTGACGAGTCGAAAACCTCGTCAATTGGCGCCGTCTATGGGAACCGGGGGCGCTGATTGTGCGATCGTGACGGTCCCGACTAAACAGATCTACAACTCCTCGGTGCTGGAGAGCCATCTCCTCTTAGGTGCTTTCGACTTCACCGCCCACTCGCCAGCCACCATGAAGGACTTCAAACCTTTGGCGACAGACTCGAAATTCTGTTCGGGAGCTTCTGCTTCTAGGTGGGACAGACCGGCACTCTCCGCCTCCTAGAGCGGGTGCCACTACCATCGATCAGGCCCGCCTCATGGGCCCCGCATCCCAGCGTGCTACACACGTCAATGTCGACAGATGAGTCATACGACAGCAGCAGCTGCAACTCAGATCTGTGCGACCCCCCGTCGGATGAAGGAACCTACGGTTTCGGATCCGAAAGCTGCGGCAGCAGCGATCCAATCCGTGAGTGCTACCAGTGTGCCGTGGTCATCCAAAGCGACGTGGAACAACCACCAGCTTCGAGTGCCCACATGCCACCACCCAACCCGCAGGGTGGAAATGGAGCAAACAGGAGGCAACCATCCCTCCCACCCAACGAGGACGACCCCGATGCCTATCGAATAATTCACCTCAACGAGGAAGGATGGCACCAGGCACACGAAGATGTGGCGGGAAACAAGGTCATGCATGTGGACGCTTCACGGGACCTGCTGATGGCATACCACCTGCTCCTCATCGAAGAGCATAAAAAACAGGTGAAGATGCAAGAGGTACTCGATAAACGCAAGCAGGCGGCATCGGAGTCTAGCGCTCGTCGAGCTGCTCTCTCTGCCGCTGGGGGCTCCAGCTCGCACGGAAACAATGCCAACAAGCATCTCTCTCGCACAGAGCACATGGATCCCGCTGCACGTCGTGAGGTCTCGAACCCTCAACACGTCCTTCATGGAGATGGACGCCAATGGCAACGTCATCCCGAAGACGCCGCAAGTTGCGATCATGGCAGCCACCACATATCTCGCGTCCCATCCACCTCCGGTGGGGGACCCGAAGAGAGATATGCACAAGTCCGCACTGGCCGGACGCGAACTCGTTGGAGCTACGCTCCACGAGGAGGCTCCTGCGGAGCCGAAAAAGAAAGCTGCGGTCACATTCAACCGCAACCCCATGCCCTCAGACGACGAGGAGGAAGACGAGCATGATCTGCCTCGATGACACAAGAGTCCAAGACGTCGCAGCCGCAACTACAACGCTCGAAACGACATAGCATAGCGCAAGGTCGACAAGGGACGTGCCAAACGCGCGTGCTCAGACGAATCCGATGAGGACGACGACGGAGAACTCTGTGGAGCTCGATGCTTCAGCAGATCTATTCGGCGAACACGGATGCCGAGAAATTTCAAGGTTCCTTCGGAAAACTCTGTGGGGGCTACAGTGTTGAATTCTACAAAAACTGCGTATGCTACTCTAAAAGTATCTAGTCGTAATAATTCATTCAAACTAAATACTTGGGGGCTACAGTGCAAAGTTTTCTATCTTAGTCACTCTTAGAGCATTCAGATGGAAAGGCATATGGTTTTCTGTCTAAATCCTCGGGGGCTACAGTGGGATACTCATATGAAATGCAAAAGGAAAATAAAACTTACAAGTGCAATGATCTTGAGGTTCGTAGCGCTCTCGGCAAACAACTTGCTGAAGAAAGGCTATTTCCTCACAAGATATCTGCTTGTCGGAGAAGCTCATCAAGACCGCAGGTTGGAGATGTAGGCGCTGCACCAGGAGCCGAGCTACTCGGCGTAAGCGCCGAGTAGACTATCTTCGGGAGCTCTGTGGTTATCCTAGGTGCAGAGGCGCTGCCTTCGATGGAAGTTCCACCCACCACCACCGCCTTTACGCTACCGATGGCATCCTTAGACGGAGCTTCAGCCATTTTGGTCGCGGTGCTTTCTTGCATCGCCTGTTCGTCGACAACGATGAGATCCACGGAGCCATTTGAGTCCACTTCCATGGCAGAAGGGCCAGATGCATCCTTAGCCGGAGATCTTGTCGGAGCAGGTGTGGGCTGGACGCTGGGAGTGACAGGGGCGATGGCGGGAGATGCTTGGTGAGACACGTCACGATGCAACATGTCTTTTATGTTTTTAGAAGCCCCCGATGTTTTGGAGGTCTTCTTCAAACTTAAACTAGCCTTCTTCCTGAAACATGCGAAAGTATAAGTACATGAATAAGATGAGCAATGGACAATGTCAGGGGAAAAGAAACTTACACAACAGTGGGAGCTTTGGTAAAAGGGATCCCGGTGATCTTTCTTTTCTCCGCCTCCAGGGCGGCGGTAGTCTTTTTGGAGCCTCCACCCTCCGTCTTCTGCTTGCCTCCGTCAGCAGCGTCAGAGGTGGAGCTCTTCCGCTTTCGCGCCAACGGGACATCGTCGTCGGACAAGACGGTGACTTCCTTCATCTTGGGGTCATAGATTTGTACATCCATGCTATCCTCCTCTAGACTTTTGAGCTGTTAAGTGAAATCCCAAAGTGTTAGTATAGATGATAATGGCTAGACGGAAGAACTGTAGTACATGTCAAACACGGAAAATACATACCTCTGGGCACTTTCCATCTACGAACATGTCATAGGTGATGGCGAAGCCACGCTTCCTGTCCTTCACCTTGACGATGTACTTAAGGCGGAGCTTGATGGAGTCACTCGAAAAGTTATCCATGGAGATACAAAGGATATCCTTCCTATCCGTGGTATACTGATGCATTAACTTCTCGCGGTGTTGCAGAGGCTGGATCCGCATGATGAACCAGCACATGGCTAGGTCCAACCCGGTCAAACCTGCCTCTACGAACCATTCTATCCTCCTTATGGCGCGAGAAGCGTCGTTATCGGAGGGAAGGGTGGCCTGGGATCTCCATGTTGGTGCTTCGGCAGCGGCTCCATCGACGAAGTCCGGGTATGTATTTTCTCGGTCATCTAGAGGGATATCTGGGCCGTAGAAGTATGACCATTGCCAGTTCTTGCAAGATTCATGGAAGACGATGTCGAGGAACCACCGGCCAGGCCAGATCTTAAAACTAATTGTCCCACAATTCATGAGCTTGTCCTTGCTCGCTCCGGCTTCCCGCTTGACGGTGAAGAAATAGTTGAACAGGTCTAACCTAGGCCTAATCCCTAGGCATCCCTCGCAAAGCGCCACATAGTTGCTAAGCGCGAGAATACTATTGGGGGAAAGGTTCTGAGGTTGAACCCGGTAATGATTGAGGACAGAAAGGAAAAAGTTGGAGATGGGCAGGGAATCGCTCCGTACCAACTAAGCTTTGAGGTACACCTTCTCTCCGGCTTGGGGAGAAGGGGTGACCTAGCCGGCCAGCTCCGCCTGCCAGACAATCCCCTCCGTCGCGGGGAGGTAGCCTTCGACAAGAAGCTCCCTGATATCACTATTAGTGATATCAGAGCCACGCCAATCCCCCTTGTGGGAATTGTTTTCTTCTTCCAGTAGCTCCAGCACCGCTGGGATATGGTCGCTGCCGGTGGATTCGACCACCGCGGATTTGGGCAGCACTAAGCCCTCTGGGGGCACGTGGATGGCGCTCGCTGGCTTCGCCGCAGTATCAGCCGCTACAGCCATGAATGCGCTAGTGTTGCTGCTCGCCATTGGGATGGAAGAGGAGATGGCAGGGGAGATTGGGAAGCTAGGGTTTTTCGCGTGCACGCAGAGGGCTCGAGGAGATGCTCGCAGGAGGAAGAGGATGATGCAGAGGATGAATGAGGTGAAAAGTAAAAATCCACCGTAGTTGTAACTTATAACCCCTGGCGTCAAGATTCGTGCAAAGTGATCGAATGGTCGGCGCGTGGACGACGTGTGCGGGCATGTCCACAGAAATTTCACCATGTTCCCAACTGTCGCCGCCAACGGTTCGGATCCTTCACACAGGAAAAACGGACATGATTGTGTTCTCTGCATGTGTAAGTTATGAGGCGCCGCTGACCTATGTCTACGTCGTTCTAGGTGACATAAGCAGGTGAACCATCACATCGGAATATTCTGGCATGGACGGATCCAGTCCGGCTACGAGAAAAGTACGATGGAAGATTGAGCATTTCTCCGACTTACAAGTTGAAGACGGAGAGCATTGCAGGGTTCTTGGGAGGACTACAAGATATTGCTTGACGATTTTCCGACATCCATCTAGATGGAACATTCAACCTGAAGAGGCAAGATGGCACAAGATCCCGGAGTTCTCTGGGGCTACTGTTGGGGATTTTCTATATGGGTATCCTCATAGCATGCCTCCTATCCGGATAACCCGGGTGGCCCACAGTTGGTACATGGCCCATGGCCTGCTAGGCGGCCCAGTTAGATGGATCCAGAAGGGAGGCCCATGCCGGATAAAGGAAGACTACGGAGGATTCACCGACGTACCCAGAGCCTTGGAGTGCAAGACACGTTAGACTAATTGTATATTGCGTAGGACTCTGTAACCTATCCGGCTAAGACTTTCCCTGTAACCCTAGGACCTGGCGACTATATAAGTCGGGCCTATGCGAGCCTTTAGGGCACGATACAACATACACCTCGCACAGCGAACCAATCTCTGTAACCCGGCATATTGCCATTATAGTGATTTATAGCAGGAGTAGGATTCTGCCACCGTTGTGGGATATGAACCTGGGTAAGCTGTGTTACCTCGTACCCGTCAACCATCCACCTTACCCCACGTCTCTAAACACGCACTGTGAGGACCCCTCCATCGCTTACTCGTCGGCAATACCACGACACCTAGCACCCTCTCAGCATTAGAAACAACTTCTCCAACTAGAGATTTCGTAGTCATTTGTAGAAATCTTGACTTTCCATTTTCTGAACCAGAAAATCGGTGTTTTCCAAAGGAGATGCAAGATTAAGGCGCACCCAAGGGCCCAAGGAAATTTTCACGTATGCTACATCATGGTGTATGTCCATTCCAGGGAGGTGGGTATTTATATCGTGGTGCAAGCATATACTGTATTTTTCGTGAGTTACGGCCTGGTAAAGGCGGTTTCTAACTATAGGTAGCCTATAAGACACTCTCAATTTTCAGAAAAAAATGGTTTGGGTGCCCCATGGGGTACCTAGGTTTGATGCATGCCTAGGTCCAAGATTGCACCGACCCTTGCGTTGCCACGGCCACCGGCAGGTTTTGGCTTTTTTTGACATAACCAAACAAAATCTAAAAAAACCAGAAACATGTGAAAACAACTCTTGGAGCCCTTGCATGTGACCCACTGCACTCATAGTATCATAAGGATGGCATACCATATCCTTTGGAACCCAAGGCACCAACTGGATGTGTATCGAGTGTGAGTTAACTTGGCTTTCAACCCTATATCCCCCTCGCTGCCTAGAACTATGGAACCACTCGATGGATCGATCCCACACCCGGCACATAGCTCCCTCTCAGCATCACAGCAACTTATCCAACTAGAGATTTAATGGTCATTTAGAGAAATATTGACTTTCCATTTTCTGAACCCAAAAACCGGAGTTTTTCCAAAGGAGGTGCAAGATTACGGAGCGCCCAAGGGACGAAGGCAATTTTCACGCATGCTACATCATGGTGTATGTCCATTCTTGGGAGGTGGATAATTATCTCGTGGTGCAAGCATATACTCTATTTTTCTTGAGTTACGGCCAGAAAAGTCGGTTTCTAAATATAGGTACCCTATAAGACACTCTCGATTTTCAGGAAAAAATGGTCTAGGGTGCTGCATGGGGCACGTATGTTGGATGCATACCTAGGTAGAACATTGCAGCGACCCTTGTGATGCTGTGACCGCCGATGAATTTGGCCTTTTTTGGACAACATCAAACAAAATCTAAAAAACAATAAAAATGTGAAAATAGATTTTAGATCCCTTGCATATGACCCACTACCCTCATAAAATTATAAGAAGGGCATAAAAGGTCCATTAGCACCCAAGGTACCACCCGGATGTCTATCGAGGGTGAGTTAACATGACTTTCAACCCTATATCCCCTCTCACTACCCAGAACTATGGAACCACCCCGTAGATTATCGAGCCCAAACCCTACACCTAGCTCCCTCTCGACATCACAAGCAACTTATCCAACTAGAGATTTCATGGTCATTTGTAGAAATCTTATCTTTCCCTTTTCTAAACCCGAAAAACCGGTGTTTTTACAAAGGAGCTACAAGATTAGGGCGCACCCAGGGGTCCGCGGAAATTTTCATGCATGCTACATGATGGTGTATCTCCATTCCCAGGAGGTGGATATTTATCTCGTGGTGCAAGCATATACTGTATTTTTCTTGAGTTACGACCCGGTAATTGCAGTTTATAACTGTAGGTACCCTATAAGACACTCTTAGTTTTCAGGAAAAAATTGTTTGGGGTGCCCCATGGGGTAACTAGGCTGGATGCATGCCTAGGTCCAACATTGCACCAAACCTTGTGATGTCGCGACCGCCGGCAGATTTGGCCTTTTTTGGAAAACACCAAAGAAAATCTAAAAAAAATCAGAAAAATGTGAAAACAGATTGTGGAGCCCTTAGATGTGACCCACTTCCCTCATAAAATCCTAAGCATGCAATACCAGGTCCTTTGGCACCCAAGGCACCACCCGGATATCTATCGAGTGTGAGTTAACATGGATTTCAACCCTAGACCCCCCTCGCTACCCAGAACCATGGAACCATTACATGGATTATCGAGCCCAAAACCGGCACCTAGCGCCCTCTCAGCATCACAAGCAACTTCTCCAACTAGAGATTTTGTAGTCATTTGTAGAAATCTTGACTTTCCATTTTCTGAACCATAAAATCGGTGTTTTCCAAAGGAGCTGCGATATAAGGGCGCACCCAAGGGACGAGGAAATTTTCACGTATGCTACATCATGGTGTATGGCCATTCTAGGGAGGTGGGTATTTATATCGTGGTGCAAGCATATACTGTATTTTTCTTGAGTTACGACCCGGTAAACGCGATTTCTAACTATAGGTACCCTATAAGACACACTCAATTTTCAGGAAAAAACTGTCTAGGTGCCCCATGGGGTACCTAGGTTTGATGCATGCCTAGGTCCAAGATTGCACCGACCCTTGCGTTGCCATGGCCACCGGCGGGTTTGGGATTTTTTGACAGAACGAAACAAAATCTAAAAAACCCAGAAAAATGTGAAAACAACTCTTGGAGCCCTTGAATGTGACCCACTGCCCTCATATTATCATAAGTATGGCATACCAGATCCTTTGGAACCCAAGACACCAACCGGATGTCTATCGAGTGTGAGTTAACTTGGCTTTCAACCCTAGATCCCCCCTCGCTGCCCAGAACTATGGAACCACTCGATGGATCGATCCCACACCCGGCACCTAGCTCCCTCTCAGCATCACAAGCAACTTCTCCAACTAGAGATTTAATTGTCATTTAGAGAAATCTTGACTTTCCATTTTTTTAACCCAAAAAACCGGTGTTTTTCCAACGGAGGTGTAAGATTACGGAGAGCCCAAGGGCCGAAGGCAATTTTCACGCATGCTACATCATGGTGTATGGACATTCTAGGGAGGTGGATAATTATCTCGTGGTGCAAGAATATACTGTATTTTTCTTGAGTTACGCCCCGGAAAAGGCGGTTTATAACTATAGGTACCCTATAAGACACTCTCAATTTTCAGGAAAAAATGGTTTGGGGTGCCGCATCGGGTACCTATGTGATGGTGCTCGACGTGGCACTTTGTTGGTAACCCCAAGCGCAGGGTGTGAAGAGCACAACAGCATGTTTTCCCTCAGTTGAGACCGAGGTTATCGAACCAGAAGGAGGAAGGAAACCTCACACAGGTGTTTCAAACAACATGGAGACCTGCACAACACAAACTCAAGACTTTGTCCCAACGAACAGTGAGGTTGTCAAGCTCACCGGTTTGCTGTAACAAAGGATTAAACGCATGGTGTGGAAGGTAATGGTGGTTTGCAGCAAGTAAAAAAGTAACAGTGGAAGATGTATCAATGGTAAAGATTGGACCGGGGTCCATAGTTCACTAGAGGTGCTCTCCTTAGATAAACAACATGGCATGAAGGGTAAACAAATTACAGCGGGGCAATTGACAGAAACTAAGAAAGGCATAACAATGCAATTACTAGTCAAAAAGATCCTATGAGATTCGATTGGGCAATACATCAAGATACATAGACCGACATCCAACTACATCTATGACTAGAGGTCCACCTTCAGGTTATCATCTGAACCCCCTCCAGTATTAAGTTGCAAGCAACAGAAAACTGCTTTAAGCAAAGCGTGTAAGGTAAACAGTCCACATGTTCCATGAACAAGAGACCGTTGTTTTCTCCCTAGTAGCAAAAGCACACCTACAACCGAAGAGATTTCTATCAGTTCCCTTGGAAACTAGAGGCATGAACCCACTATCGAGCATAAGTACCCCCTCTTGGAGTCACTAGCAACTACTTGGCCAAGATAACTACTAACAATAGAGAGCATGCAAGATCACAAACAACACATACATGATAGAATCATAAAGACAAAACCATTAATCAAACCAACATAATAATCTCAATATCCATCGGATCACCGCAAACACAACATGCATGATTACAAATAGATTAGATCTTGATCATGAACGGAGCTCACAATATCTATACATGAAAGCACAAAGGAGGAGATACAACCATCTAGCTACTACATGGACCCATAGTCCAAGGTGGAACTACTCACGCATCATACCGGAGAGAAGGCCTCCGGGATGATCTCCCCTCCGGCAGGGTGCCGGGAAGAACTTCAGATCCCCCCGATCTAGGGACGATGGTGGCGGCGGCTACAGAAGGTTTAGTGGAATATTGATAGGGTGCTTAGGGTTTCTGCATCGGGGGCTTCTTATCGGCGAATGGGGAGGACGAGGAGGTGGCCAGGGGGCCCATGCCCTGCCTAGGCGCGGGCCCACCCCTGGCCGCGCCTAGGGGGGTGTGGACGCCCTGGCACGCCTCTCCGTCTCCCCTCTGGACTTCTTGTTCCCCATGGGAAGTTATTGACTTTGACGTTTGTCCCGTCCAATTCCGAGAATATTTCCTTACTAGCTTTTCTGGAACCAAAAACAGCAGAAAACGTGCAACTGGCACTGTGGCAATTTGTTAATATGTTAGTACCGGAAAACATGTAAAAAGCACCTCAAAGTGTAGAAAAAGCAAAGCAAAGTAGATACTAAACAAGCATGGAACATCAAAAATTATAGATACGTTTCCAACGTATCAAGCATCCCCAAGCTTAACTCCTGCTCATCCTCGAGTAGGTAAGTGATAAAAAGAATAATTTTTGAGGTGACATGCACCCTCACAATAAAGATCAAACCATTTACAAGCATTGAAAGCTGGGATCAAAGAACTCTAAACATGATCATGAGAGATGGAGTTCTAACAGTAAGACAAAGCAACTATGCATGCAACATGACAGGCTACAAACAAAGATCATGAATAACATGCATTGAAAAACGTTTGTTTGTTTCACATACAGAAAACATGGCATAGTGGCAATCAGCTTGTCCCTCAAAGAGTAGCAAATAGATGCATAGGACACCTTCAAAGTTCACAAGGGTGACTAGAAACAAATAGCACAAGAAAAAGTAATATCACAATATGCATCAATCAATAAGTTTTGGGACACTGCACATAGAATGACAACTATGCTCTCTTAACGGTGCCTAAAGATAGAAGGTGGAGACTCAAATAATGGTGGAAGAAAGGCCTTTTATAGAGGAAGCAGGTATTTCAAGTTTCAAAAAGATCTTCCAAAAATTATGTTACTTGTTAGCTTTCGGCCCACACTGCCCCTATCATAAGCATCTTGAAGTGATTAAGGTTAAAGTGAACAAAGATGGAGTATATGCTTGACAAAGTATAAGTTGGAAATCTCAAGTCCCTTGAATACGAGGGCCACACCTCATGCTACTCAGCTTTAGTCACTTATAAGTTCTTGTCATTATAAGTATTTGCGTATCATAGAAAACCGCCAATGGGGTACCCCTTGCACGTGGTACAGGAGCTTTCCCATAAACAAAATGACAAGGAAAGCAGATAATGAGCATCTCATTAATCTTTTTATTTAGCATATGCATAGCTTTTTATTGAGGATGCTTCATAGATAGGTCACTATGGTGATGCTGCAAGTTTCCACCATGATTAGGCATGTCTTAGGCTAGCGGCCCAGGCGTTTCTCTAACACAAAATACAAACTCCATGGACTTACAAGTTCCCTGTTTATTTCACAAGGTGACATCCATAGACAAAAGAGCATGATATCAACTGAGTCCAAAGTACAAGTGCAATGTTGAAACCTTTCCCCATGACAACACGGTTCTGCTAATTCCAACGTATAAGTGCAAGCATATACAACATAGACAACACAATGGTTCGAGTTTGTTAGGGGCAAAGAATATAAAGTATGCCATCAAGTTTGTGAGGGCTTTAATCACTAAGTTTTCACATAACAAAATAGTTTTTAATTGGAAGATAACTAAAAACAAGAATATACTTGGAATGGTGTAACACACCATGCATAACTGTTTATAGTGGTCACTTTGGAATAACTTGGTTTCTTGGGAGTTGGAAGCATGAGTAGAACTTACTCATATAAGTGGAGGCTAGCAAAAGACTGGGAGCAACCAAATAAGAGAGCAATAATGACCATAATCATGTAGAGCAACAAAGCATTACTAATCAAGGCATAGAGTGGTACTACAAGTCAAGGACTAAATGATCATAGAGGCTAATGGTGACTTGTGAGAGTCATAACATGGTGTGAGCATGTGCCAAGTCAACCCAAACAAAGCATCAAAGGAGAATACCACAATACTATGCTTTCGCATGCTAAAACAACGCATAATTTCTTCAAGGCACACTAAGCAATCCCAATTGTTTTGAACAAGACATGCTACAGCAATAATCACTAAGCATAAGTTCAAAACAACATCTAGCATGTCATGCTAAAGTCTAAGTAACAGTCAATGCAAGCTCCTCTTGCACTTACAAGCAAGAACTTACTACTCCTTTCCAACACGAATCAACTTATTTGCAAAACAACACAGCGAGAATGGGGGTCCAAACTACTTTAGCAATCTAAACAAACTAATCAAATCAAACAAAAACTAAGACGCTCCAAGAAAAACACAATAGTGCATGAAACAATAAAAATGAAGTGTCTAGACAGACCTGAGCTTTTTATTGATGAAGAATGGGATGGCTTGGGCATTCCCAAGCTTTGAAGCTTGTACCTCTTGGATATTTCTTGGGGTGAAACCATGGTGGCATCCCCAAGCTTGACCTTTTTTCCATTCTTCATCTCATTACATCATTCTCTCTCTACACCTGAAATTTTTCCTTCATACAAAACTTCACACAATCTTCATTAGCAACATTAGTGTATTCAAAAGATATTAGACCTCTGACAAAGCTTTGGAACAGCAAGGCTTTTCACTGAAAACACAAGCTACTGTAGCAACTCCTTTAAAAATCTCAATTCCCCAAAAGATAACTCAAAAAGGAATCAATAAGAAGCAAATGCGAATAATGGCAGAAATCTATCAAAACAAACCAGTAGGTAGAAACCGATTTTTTCTAAGGTCTTTTGTTGCTCAAATCAAAAAGTGTTAAACTAACAAAAGTTAGATAACATATTAGGGGATTTATTTGTAAATTTTCAGCTCAATACGAGTTATAGAGACTCCTCACGATTTTTTTTGGTGGAGGATAAAAATATATTTTGGGACAGCAACTCCCCAAATCTTACTTCCCTCTCATTAGAGGTCATTCTTGGTACAAAAAGCAAAAAAAAGGAATAAGTAGAGGTCATTACTGAAGTAATAACTTCCAAGACTCAATAAAACTCTTGGGTTATCTCCCAACAAGTACTTTTCTTTAACGCCTTTAAGTTAGGCATGATAGCTTGAGAAGATGCTCACATAAGAATTATGAATTGAAGTCAAAGAGAGCATCAAAAAGCAAATTCAAAACACATTTAAGTCTAATCCTCTTCCTATGCATCGGAATCTTGTACACAAATAAATTCACAAAGAACAAAGTGACAAGCATAGGAAGATACGACAAGAGTAACTTCAAAACTTTCAGCACATAGAGAGGTGTTTCAATACCATGAAAACTTCTACAACCATATTTTCCTCTCTCATAATAATTTTCAATAGCCTCGTGAATAAACTCAACACTATAGTTATCACATAAAGCATGCTTTTCATGATCTAGAAATTCATAATTTCTATCAAGCTCAAAAACAGTGGGATTAAAACCTCCACAGGTTTTATCCAAAGTAGATATTTCAAAAGGATCCACAGGAACATAACATTCATCCTCCTTTGGTAAGCATGGGGGACAATCAAATAATGTAAGGGATAAAGAGTTAGTCTCATTAGAAGGTAGGCATGGGTATATAATCCATTCTTCCTCCTTTTGTGCATCACCCTCCTCCTCTTTTTCATCTACTGAGCTTCCAGTTTCAACAATTTCTTCTTCCATAGGCTCCTGCAAGGCATTAGTCTCTTACATTTGTGGAAAGCACCTATTAAAATATTCAAGAATATAGCCATTTGCTTCCTTGTAATTATCAAAGAAAAATTTAAGTATCTCATAAACCTCATGTTCATAAGGTACATCATTAGTATTTTCAAGCAAACTAGCAAGTTCAAATGCACCCTTGAAAGCAATAAATTATTCAATTTGCTCCACATCATCAAAGTCATAATTTCCTTTAACATAGGGAGATATGGTAACATTATCATTATACTCACATTCAAAGGGTAGGTGTTTATACCTCCTACAGCAACAAGCTTTATCAAAGCAATAAGTAACATTATAAGTAGAGCACACGTCTCTATCTATAGTATTCAACTTATCAATTTGTTCCCATAAGTGTTTCACTTTTTGTGACAAACGGTGTTCCTTATAATAATATTTTTGTTCTTCCATGAACCCACCTTGCCAATAAGAACTAGTTTCAAACAAACCATCCATTCACAGAAAGCATGACCAACCAAGACAACAACAGACCACCAACTAGAGTAGGAACTAATTTTTTTGTGTTTTTGAATAAAGAAAGCAAACCAAACTAAACTAAATTTTTTAGAGTTTTTGAAAAGAGGCAAACAAAACCAAGCAAAATAAACTAAAAAAACTAAAAAAAAGTAAAAAAGAAAGGAAGTGAAGGACTCCCCTTGTGAAGAATTCCTTAGCCTCCCCGGCAACAGCGCCAGAAATACTTGATGGTGCTCGACGTGGCACTTTGTTGGTAACCCCAAGCGAAGGATGTGAAGAGCACAACATCAAGTTTTCCCTAAGTTGAGACTGACGTTATCGAACCATAAGGAGGAAGGAAACGTCACACAGGTGTTACAAACAACGTGGAGACCTGCACATCACAAACTCAAGAATTTGTGCCAACGAATAGTGAGGTTGTCAAGCTCATCAGTTTGCTGTAACATAGAATTAAACGTATGGTGTGGAAGGTAATGGTGGTTTGCAGCAAGTAAAACAAGTAATAGTGGAAGATGTATCAATGGTAAAGATTGGACTGAGGTCCATAGTTCACTATAGGTGCTCTCCTTAGATAAACAACATGGAATGAAAGTTAAACAAATTATAGCGGGGCAATTGACAGGAACTAAGAAAGGCATAACAATGCAATTACTAGTCAGAAATATCCTATGAGATTCGATTGGGCAATACAACAAGATACATAGACCACCATCCAACTACATCTATGACTAGAAGTCCACCTTCAGGTTATCATCCAAACCCCCTCCAGTATTAAGTTGCACGCAATAGACAACTGCTTTAAGCAAAGTGTGTAAGGTAAATAGTCCACATGTTCCATGAACAAGAGACCGTTGTTTTCTCCCTAGTAGCAACAACACATCTACAAGTGAAGAGATTTCTGTCACTTCCCTTGGAAACTAGAGGCAAGAACCCACTATCGAGCATAAATACCCCCTCTTGGAGTCACTAGCAACTACTTGGCCAAGATAGCTACTAACAACGGAGAGCATGCAAGATCACAAACAACACATACATGATAGAATCATAAAGACAAAACCATTAATCAAACCAACATAATAATCTCAATATCCATCGGATCCCCGCAAACACATCATGAATGATTACAAATAGATTAGATCTTGACCATGAACGGAGATCACAAGATCTATACATGAAAGCACAAAGCAGGAGATACAACCATCTAGCTACTACATGGACCCATAGTCCAAGGTGGAACTACTCACGCATCATACCGGAGAGAAGGCCTCAGGGATGATCTCCCCTCGGCAGGGTGCCGGTAAGAACTTCAGATACCCCGATATAGGGACGACGGTGGCGGCAGGTATAGAAGGTTTCATGGATTATTGATCGGGTGCTTAGGTTTTCTGCATCGGGGTCTTCTTATAGGCGAAGGGGAGGCCGAGGAGGTGGCCAGGGGGCCCACACCCTGCCTAGGAGTGGCCCCACCCCTGGCCGCGCCTAGGGGGGTGTGGCCGCCCTGGCACGCCTCTCCGTCTCCCCTCTATACTTCTTGTTCCCCATGGAAAGTTATTCACTTTGACGTTTGTCCCGTCCAATTCCGAGAATATTTCCTTACTAGCTTTTTTGGAACCAAAAATAGCAGAAAACAGGCAACTGGCACTGTGGCAACTTGTTAATAGGTTAGTACCGAAAAACATGTAAAAAGCACCTCAAAGTTTATAAAATCAAAGCAAAGTAGATTCTAAACAAGCATGGAACATGAAAAATTATAGATACGTTTCCGACGTATCACTATGCTAGATGCACACCTAGGTAGAAGATTGCACCGACCCTTGTGATGTCGTGACCGCCGACAGATTTGGCCTTTTTTGGACAACACCAAACAAAATCTAAAAAAATAAGAAAAATGTGAAAATAGATTTTGGAGCCCTTGCATGTGACCCACTATCCTCATAAAATTATAAGAAGGGCATAAAAGGTCCATTGGCACCGAAGGTACCACCCGGATGTCTATCGAGTGTGAGTTAACATGACTTTCAACCCTAGATCCCCTCTCACTGCCCAGAACTATGGAATCACCCCATCGATTATCGAGCCCAAACCCGACACCTAGCTCCCTCTCAGCATCACAAGCAACTTATCCAACTATAGATTTTATGGTCATTTGTAGAAATCTTAACTTTCCATTTTCTAAACCCGAAAAACCGGTGTTTTTCCAAAGGAGCTGCAAGATTAGGGCGCGCCCAGGGGCTAGCGGAAATCTTCATTCATTCTACATCATGGTGTATGTCCATTCCCAGGAGGTGGGTATTTATCTCGTGGTGCCAGCATATACTGTATTTTTCTTGAGTTACGACCCGGTAATGGCGGTTTCTAACTGTAGGTACCCTATAAGACACTCTCAGTTTTCATGAAAAAAAAATTTAGGGTTCCCCATGGGGTAACTAGGCTGGATGCATGCCTAGGTCCAACATTGCACCAAACCATGTGATGCCGCGACCGCCATTCTAGGGAGGTGGATATTTATCTCGTGGTGCAAGCATATACTATATTTTTCTTGAGTTACTGCCCGAAAAAGGCGGTTTCTAACTATAGGCACCCTATAAGACACTCAATTTTCACGAAAAAATGGTTTGGGTTGCCCCATGGGGTACCTATGCTGGATGCACGCCTAGGTAGAATATTGCACCGACCCTTGTGATGCCGCGACCGTCGACGGATTTGGCCTTTTTTGGACAACACCAAACAAAATCTAAAAAAATCAGAAAAATGTGAAAACAGATTGTGGAGCCCTTGATGTGACCCACTGCCCTCATAAAAACATAAGCAGGCAGTACCAGGTCCTTTGGCACCCAAGACACCACCCGGATATATATCGAGTGTGTGTTAATAACGCTTTCAACCATAGCCCCCTCGCTGCCCAGAACCATGGAACCACTACATGGATTATCGTCACCAAAATCGGCACCTAGCACCCTCTCAGCATCACTCCAACTAGAGATTTAGTAGTCATTTGTAGAATTCTTGACTTTTCATTTTCTGAACCCGAAAATCGGTGTTTTCCAAAGGATCTGCAAGATTAGGGCGCACCCAAGGGACCAAGGAAATTTTCATGCATGCTACACCATGGTGTATGTCCATTCTATGAAGGTGGGTATTTATATCGTGGTGCAAGCATATACTTTATTTTTCTTGAGTTATCGCCCAATAAAGGCAGTTTCTAACTCTAGGTACCCTATAAGACACTCTCAATTTTCAGGAAAAAATGGTTTCGGTGCCCCATGGGGTACCTAGGTTTCATGCATGCCTAGGTCCAAGATTGCACCGACCCTTGCATTGTCGCTTCCACCGGCGGTTTTGGGCTTTTTTAACAGAACCAAACAAAATCTAAAAAACCAAAAAAATGTGAAAACAACTCTTCTAGCCCTTACATGTGACCCACTGCCCTCATATTATCATAAGGATGGCATACCAGATCCTTTGGAACCCAAGGCACCAACCAGATGTCAATCGAGTGTGAGTTAACTTGGATTTCAACCCTAGATCCCCCTTCACTTCCAAGAACTATGGAACCACTCGATGGATCAAACACACACCTGGCACCTAGCTCCCTCTCAGCATCACAAGCAACTTCTCCAACTAGAGATTTAGGTTGTGTTTGGTTCAGCTTCCTAACCCAAATTCACTTGCAAAACGGTAAAATATGAACCAAAGAGGTTCTGCGGCCTCGACAGATTTTAGAATGCACAAGATTTTCGGAGTGTAAACTAGAATCGTCGGTACCCCCAGATTTCCCAGCGTCGCGGCCAACCAAACCGATCTAAAATTACCCACCATGCCACTAGCAAGTCAACTGGCCGGTTCTTTTTTCCTTTTCACCTCCGACCCTTCTCTCCCTCATGTCTCGAACAGCCATCCCCAACCAGACGCAATGGTCAGGATAGGGTTCCGTCGCCGCCGACTTACTCCGGCAGCCTTGCCGGCAGTCTCCGGCAGCGCCGCAATGAGAAATCGAATCCCCGTAGCCTGCCGCTCCTTTCCCCCTCGTCTACTGCCGCAACCGCCATAGACCGGCTCGTCCCCATCACCAAGCCTGCCCTTGTCTTCGTGCGTCCGTCCATCTTGCGTCGCAGGAAGGACGACAACCGGCGACCGCCAAATAAATCATACACCTGCAGGTACGCACCACCCCCTCTATTCCCTCCAGTCTTTCCTCCCATTTTCCTCCCGTGCCTAATTAATTTCACTGATTAGTTGGTGTTCATCACATCTAGCATGTTCTGTGAACTAAAAAACTATTGCTTGTGAAGGATATATAGAAAGAACGATTGTTCCTTATTGTGTATCATATATAGGAATTCCCCCTTGCATGAGTATTGTTGATGTAGGAATATGCATTATTTTTACATCTTCAAGCATACTATTGTGACAACAAATATTCTGTTAGATGAAATAATTTTTGTGGGATTGAAGTATGGGAGAGAAGGTAGTATGGGATAAACAAAGTGTGAAGCATTTCTGTGAAATTTCTAGCGATGAGGTTCTTGCTGTCAAGGGAAATACATACCATCTACCAGAATTCCGTCTTCGTCGTCAGGTGCACCTCAAGGGAAGTATGAGATATTCAATTTTTTGCATTCGTCCCTTCGCAATGTCATTGAGCATGAATTCGGGGTCTTGACGCAAAAGTGGCGCATATTGAAGGCTATGCCAAGTTTCTCACCTCGTAGACAAAAGCATATCATCATTGCTTGCATAGCATTGCATAATTTCATTCGTGATAGCAAATTGAGGGATGAAGAATTTGATAAATGTGATGAAGGTGAAGAATACATGCCTAAAGAGGCACAAACAACGACACAACCGCAAGAGGAAGATGTTCCAGAGGAGGAGAACGAGCTCACCATGAGTACCATTCCTGAAAGGATAGCGAATGCTTTGTTTCTTGTGAGAGCGACCTAGGATAGTTATGTCGATGGCGAACATCATGTAGTGAACCGTATGTCTTTTGTATATTTCATGGGTCTAACCTACGATACTTATGTCGATGGCGAACATCATGGAGTAAAGCATATGTCTTTTGTATAATCACTGTGTCTTTTGAAGTAATCTCGTGTACCACTTTGTAAGTTATATATGTATAAAATATAAGAAATGAAGAAGTCTTTTCCAAATGTTTATTTGTATGTCAACCTGTATAAAAATCATTGTTTTAGCATAATCTCACAGCTTAGGGAGATTACAGACAGTTCCTACAGAATCCACAGTTGGTAGTTTCCACAACCAAACAACTTCTAGCTTTCCCACAGTTGTCAACTCACAGCTGCTTTTTCATAGCAGATTTCCCACAGCTGATTTTCAGGAATCTACAGCTCAACCAAACACAGCCTTAATGGAGATTTAGAGAAATCTTGACTTTCCATTTTCTGAACCCAAAAAACCGGTGTTTTTCCAAAGGAGCTGTAAGATTATGGAGCACCCAAGGGCCGAAGACAATTTTCACGCATGCTACATCATGGTGTATGGCCATTCTAGGGAGGTCGATATTTATCTCATGGTGCAAGCATATACTGTATTTTTCTTGAGTTACGGCCCGAAAAAGGCGGTTTCTAACTATATGTACCCTATAAGGCACTCTCAATTTTCAGGAAAAAATGGTTTGGGGTGCCCCATGGGGTACCTAGGCTGGATGCACGCCTAGGTAGAATATTCCACCGACCCTTGTGATGTCGTGACTGCCGACGGATTTGGCCTTTTTTGGAAAACACCAAACAAATCTAAAAAAATAGGAAAATGTGAAAACAGATTCTGGAGCCCTTGCATATGACCCACTACCCTCAAAAATTATAAGAAGGGCATAAAAGGTCCATTGTCACCCAAGGTACCACCCGGATGTCTATCGAGTTTGAGTTAACATGACTTTCAACCCTAGATCCCCTTTCGCTGCCCAGAACTATGGAACCACCCCATGGATTATCGAGCCCAAACCGGACACCTAGCTCCCTCTCGGCATCACAAGCAACTTATCCAACTAGAGATTTCATGGTCATTCATAGAAATCTTAACTTTGCATTCTCTAAACCCGAAAAACCGGTGTTTTTCCAAAGGACCTGCAAGATTAGGGCGCGCCCAGGGGCCCACGGAAATTTTCATGCATGCGACATGATGGTGTATGTCCATTCCCGGGAGGTGGGTATTTATCTTGTGGTGCAAGCATATACTGTATTTTTCTTGAGTTACTACCCGGAATGGCGGTTTCTAAATGTAGGTACCCTATAAGACTCTCAGTTTTTAGGAAAAATTGTTTGGGGTGCCCCATGGGGTAACTAGGATGGATGCATGCCTAGGTCCAACATTGCACCGAACCTTGTGATGCCGCGACCGCCGGCAGATTTGGCCTTTTTTGTACAACACCAAACAAAATCTAAAAAAATGAGAAAAATGTGAAAAAAGATTGTGGAGCCCTTGCATGTGACCCACTGTCCTCATAAAATCATAAGCACGCAATACCAGGTCCTTTGGCACCCAAGGCACCACCCGGATGTCTTTCGAGTGTGAGTTAACATGGCTTTCAACCCTAGACCCCCCTCGCTGCTTAGAACCATGGAACCACTACATGGATTATCAAGCCCAAAACCGGCACCTAGCACCCTCTCAGCATCACAAGCAACTTCTACAACTAGATATTTCTTGGTCATTTGTAGAAATCTTGACTTTCCATTTTCTGAACCATAAAATCGGTGTTTTCCAAAGGAGCTGCAAGATTAGCGTGCATCCAAGGGACCTAGGAAATTTTCACGCATGCTACATCATAGTGTATGGACATTCTAGGGAGGTGGGTATTTATCTCGTGGTGCAAGCATATATAGTATTTTTCTTGAGTTACGACCTGATAAAGGCTGTTTCTAACTATAGGTACCCTATAAGACACTCTCAATTTTCAGGAAAAATGGTTTGGGTGCCCCATCCGGTACCTAGGTTTGATGCATGTAGAGGTCCAAGATTGCATCGACCCTTGCGTTGTCGCGGCCACCGCCGGGTTTGGGCTTTTTTTTACAGCACCAAACAAAATAAAAAAAACCAGAAAAATGTGAAAACAACTGTTGGAACCCTTTTGTGTGACCCACTGCCCTCATATTATCATAAGGATGGCATACCAGGTCCTTTGGAACACAAGGCACCACCCGGGTGTCTATTGAGTGTGAGTTTACTTGGCTTTCAACTCTAGATCCCCCTTGATGGCTAGAACTATGGAACCACTCCATGGATTGAGCCCACACCCGGCACCTAGCTCCCTCTCGGCATCACAAGCAACTTCTCCAACTAGAGATTTAATGGTCATTTAGAGAAATCTTGACTTTCCATTTTCTGAACCCAAAAAACTGGTGTTTTTCAAAGGTGGTGCAAGATTACAGAGCGCCCAAGGGCCAAAGGAAATTTTCACGCATGCTACATCATTGTGTATGGCCATTCTAGGGAGGTGTATATTTATCTCGTGGTGCAAGCATATACTGTATTTTTCTTGAGTTACTGCCCGAAAAAGGCAGTTTCTAACTATAGGTACCCTATAAGACACTCAATTTTCACGAAAAAATGGTTTAGGGTGCCCCATGGGGTACCTATGCTGGATGCATGCCTAAGTAGAAGATTGCACCAACCCTTGTGATGCCCCGACCACCGACGGATTTGTCCTTTTTTAGGACAACACCAAAAAAAATCTAAAAAAATAAGAAAAATGTGAAAACAGATTTTGGAGCCGTTGCATGTGAACCACTTCCCTCATAAAATCATAGAAGGGAATACCAGGTCCTTTGGCACCCAAGGTACCACCCGGATGTCTATCGAGTGTGAGTTAACATGACTTTCAACCCTAGATCCCCTCTCGCTGCCCAGAACTATGGAACCACCCCATGGATTATCGAGCCCAAACCCGACACCTAGCTCCCTCTCAGCATCACAAGAGACTTATCCAACTCAAGATTTCGTGGTCATCTGTACGAATCTTGACTTTCCATTTTCTAAACCCGAAAAACCGGTGTTTTTCCAAAGGAGCTGCAAGATTAGGGCGGGCCCAGGGGCTTGCGGAAATTTTCATGCATGCTATATCATGGTGTATGTCCATTCCCGGGAGGTGGGTATTTATCTCGTGGTGCAAGCATATACTGTATTTTTCTTGAGTTGCGACCCGTTAATGGAGGTTTCTAACTGTAGGTATCCTATAAGACACTCTCAATTTTCAGGAAAAAATGGTTTGGGTGCCCCATGTGGTACCAAGGCTGGATGCATTCCTAGGTCCAAGATTGCACCGACCCTTACGATGCCGTGGCCACCGGTGGGTTTGGGCGGTTTTTTTGACAACATCAAACAAATTCTACAAAAAATCATAAGAATGTGAAAAAGGCTTTTGGATCCATTGCATGTGACTAACTGCCCTCATAAAATCATAAGCATGTCATACCAGGTCTTTTGGCACCCAAGGAACCACCTGGATATCTATCGACTATGAGTTAACATGGCTTTCAACCCTAGATTCCATGTCTCTGCTCAGAACTATGGAACCACTCCATGGATTATCGAGCCCAAACTCGGCACCTAGCTCCCTATTGGCATCACAAGCAACTTCTACAACTAGATATTTCATGGTCATTTATAGAAATCTTGGCTTTCCATTTTCTGAGCCAGAAAAACCGGTGTTTTTCCAAAGGAGCTACAAGATTAGGGCGTGCATAAGGGCCCGATTTTTTTTTCACTCATGCTACATCATGGTGTATGGCCATTCCCGATAGGTGGGTATTTATCTCGTGGTGCAAGCATATACTGTATTTTTCTTGAGTTACGGCCCGGTAAATGCGGTTTCTAAATGTAGGTACCCTATAAGACACTCAATTTACAGGAAAAAATGGTTTGGGCGCCCCATGGGGTACCTAGGCTGGATGCATGCCTAAGTCCAAGATTGCGCCGACCCTTGTGTTCCCGCGACCACCGGCGGGTTTGTCCTTTTTTGACAGAACCAAAAAAAATCAAAAAATGTGAAAATAGCACTTTGACACTTTCAATCGTAGATCCCCCTCGCTGCCCAGAACTATGTAACCACTCCATGGATCGAGCCCAAACCCAGCACCTAGCTCCCTCTCGGCATCACAAGAAACTTCTCCAACTAGAGAATTTAATGGTCATTTAGAGAAATCTTGACTTTCCATTTTCTGAACGCAAAAAACCGTTGTTTTTCCAAAGGAGGTGGAATATTACGGAGCACCCAAGGGCCGAAGGCAATTTTCACGCATGCTATATCATGGTGTATGGCCTTTCTAGGGAGGTGACTATTTATCTCGTGGTGCAAGCATATATTGTATTTTTCTTGAGTTACGTCTCGGAAAAGGCGGTTTCTAACTATAGGGACCCTATAAGACACTATCAATTTTTAGGAAAAAAATGGTTTAGGGTGCTCCATGGTACCTAGGCTGGATGCATGCCTAGATAGAAGATTGCACCGACCCTTGTGATGCTGCGACTGTCGAAGGATTTGTCCTTTTTTGGACAACACCAAACAAAATTTAAAAAAAATAAGAAAAATGTGAAAACAAATTTTGGAGCCCTTGCATGTGACCCACTACCCTCATAAAATTATAAGAAGGGGATACCAGGTCCATTGGCACCCAAGGTACCACCCGAATGTCTATCGAGTGTGAGTTAACATGACTATCAACCCTAGATCCCCTCTCACTGCCCAAAACTATGGAACCACCCCATGGATTATCGAGCCCAAACCCGGCACCTAGATCCCTCTCGGCATCACAAGCAACTTATCCAACTAGAGATTTTGTGGTCATTTGTAGAAATCTTGACTTTCCATTTTCTAAACCCAAAAAACAGTGTTTTTCCAAAGGAGCTGCAAGATTAGGGCGCTCCCAGGGGCCCGAGGAAATTTTTACGCATGCTACATCATGGTGTATGTCCATTCCCGGGAGGTGGGTATTTATCTTGTGGTGCAAGCATATACTATATTTTTCTTGAGTTATGGCCCAGTAATGGCGGTTTCTAACTGTAGGTACGCTATAAGACACTCTCAATTTTCAGGAAAAAATGGTTTGGGTGCCCCATGGGGTACCAAAGCTAGATGCATGCCTAGGTCAAATATTGCACCGACCCTTGCGATGCCTCGGCCGCCAGCGGGTTTGGCCTTTTTTTGGATAGCACCAAACAAATTATAGAAAAAATCGGAAAAATGTGAAAAAAGGCTTTTGGATCTGTTGCATGTGACCCACTGACCTCATAAAATCATAAGCATGTCATACTAGGTCTTTTGGAACCCATGGAACCACCCGCATAACTATCGAGTGTGTGTTAACATGGCTTTCAACCCTAGATCCCCCCTCTCTGCCCAGAACTATGGAACCACTCCATGGATTATCAAGCCCAAACCCAGCACCTAGCTCTCTCTCGGAATCACAAGGAACTTCTACAACTAGATATTTCATGGTCATTTGTAGAAATCCTGGCTTTCCATTTTCCGAACCCGAAAAACAGTGTTTTTCCAAAGGAGCTGCAAGATTAGGGCGTGCCCAAGGGCCCAGGAATTTTTCACGCATGCTGCATCATGGTGTATGGATATTCCCGAGAGGTGGGTATTTATCTCGTGGTGCAAGGATACACTATATTTTTTTGATTTATGACCCGATAAATGCGGTTTCTAACTGTAGGTACCCTATAAGACAGTCAATTTTCAGGAAAAAATGGTTTGGGTTCCCCATGGGCTACCTAGGCTGGATGCATGCCTAGTTCTAAGATTGCACCGACCCTTGTGTTGCTGCGGCCACCGACGGGTTTGTCCTTTTTTTGACAGCACAAAAAAATCTAAAAAAATCATAAAAATGTGAAAATGGCACTTGGAGCCCTTGCATGTGACCCACATGCTCATAAACTCATAAGCAGGGCATACCAGGTCCTTTGGAACCCAAGGCACCACCTAGATGTTTATCGACAGTGAGTTAACATGGCTTTCAACCCTAGATCCCCCCTCACTACCCAGAACTATGGAAGTACTCCATGGATCGAGCCCAAACCTGGCACCTAGCTCCCTCTCGACATCACAAGCAACTTCTCCAACTAGAGATTTAATTGTCATTTATAAAAATCTTGACTTTCCATTTTATAAACCCAAAAATCAATGTTTTCCAAAGGAGTTGCAAGATTACGGTGCGCCCAAGGGCTCGAGGAAATTTTCATGCATGATACGTCATGGTGTATGGCCATTCTAGGGAGGTGGCTATTTATCTCGTGGTGCAAGTATATATTGTATTTTTATTGACTTACGGCCCGGTAAAGGCGATTTCTAACTATAGGTACCCTATAAAACACTCTCAATTTTTAGGATAAAATGGTTTAGGTACCCCATGGGGTACCTAGGTTTGATGCATGCCTAGGTCCAAGATTGCACCAAGCCTTGTGTTGCCGCGACCACTGGCGGGTTTGGCCTTTTTTGACAGCGCCAAACAAAATCTAAATTTTTTTAGTAAAATGGGAAAACAGCTCTTGAAGCCCTTGCATGTGATCGACTGGCCTCATAAAATCATAAGGATGGCATACCAGGTCCTTTGGAACCCGAGACACCACCTAGATGTCTATCGAGTGTGAGTTAACATGGCTTTCTACCCTAGACCCCCCCCCCTCGCTACCTAGAACTATGGAACTACTCCATGGATCGAACCCAAACCCGACACCTAGCTCCCTCTCGGCATCACAAGCAAATTCTCCAACTAGAGATTTCATGGTCATTTGGAGAAATCTTGACTTTGCATTTTCTGAACCCAAAAAATCGGTGTTTTTCCAAAGGAGCTGCAACATTAGGGCGCGCCCAAGGGCCCAAGGAATTTTTCACGCATGCTACATCATGGTGTATGGCCATTCCCGGGAGGTGGGTATTTATCTCGTGGTGTAAGCATATACTGTATTTTTCTTGAGGTACGGCCCGATAAAGGCGGTTTCTAAATGTAGGTACCCTATAAGACACTCAATTTTCAGGAAAAAATGGTTTTGGTGCCCCATGGAATACCTAGGCTGGATAGATGCCTAGGTCCAAGATTGCACCTTCCCTTGCATTGCCGCGACCACCAGCGGGTTTGGCCTTTTTTTGACAGCACCAAAAAATCTAAAAAATCATAAAAATGTGAAAACAGCTCTGGGAGCCCTTGCATGTGACCCACTTCCCTCATAAATTCATAAGAAGGGCATACCAGGTCCTTTGGAACCCAAGGCACCACCTGGATGTCTATCGAGTGTGAGTTAACATGACTTTCAACCCTAGATCCCCCCTCAAGGCTGCCCAGAACTATGGAACCACTCCATGTATCAAGCCCATACCCGACACCTTGCTCCCTATCGGCATCACAAGCAACTTCTCCAACTATAGATGTCACGGTCATTTGGAGAAATCTGGACATTCCATTTTCTGAACCCAAAAAATGGTGTTTTTGCAAAGGAGGTGCAATAATACGGCGCGCCCAAAGGGCCCGAGGCAATTTTCATGCATGATACATCATGGTGTATGTCCATTCTAGGGAGGTGGCTATTTATATTGTGGTGCAAGCATATACTATGTTTTTCTTGAGTGACGACCGAGTAAAGGCGGTTTCTAACTATAGGTACCCTATAAGACACTCTTAATTTTCACGAAAAAATGGTTTGGGGTGCCCCATGGGGTACCTAGGCTGGATGCATGCCTAGGTAGAAGATTGCATTGACCCTTGTGATGTCGCGACTTCCGACGGATCCTTTTTTTGGACTACACCAAACAAAATCTAAAAAAAATACCAAAAAATTAAAAAATTGGAGCCCTTGCATGTGACCCACTGCCCTCATAAAATCATAAGCATGGCATACCAGGTTCTTTGGCACAAAAGGCACCACCGGGATGTCTATCGAGTGTGAGTTAACTTGGCTTTAACCCCTAGACCCCCCCTCGCTGCCTAGAACTATGGAACCACTCCATGGATCGAGCCCAAACCCAGCACTTAGCTCCCTCTCTGCATCACAAACAACTTATCCATCTAGAGATTTCGTGGTCATTTGGAAAAATCTTGACTTTCCATTATCTGAACCCGAAAAACTGGTGTTTTTCCAAAGGAGGTGCAAGTTTAGGGCGCTCCCCAGGGCCCGAGGCAATTTTCACGCATGCTACATCATGGTGTATGGCCATACCCAGGATGTGGGTATTTATCTCGTGGTGCGTTCATATACTATAATTTCTTGAGTTATGGCCCGCTAAAGATGGTTTCTAACTTTAGGTACCCTATAAGACACTCTCAATTTTCAAGAAAAAATGATTTGGGTGCCCGATGGGGTATCTGAAGGGAATATGCCCTTAGAGGCAATAATAAAGTGTTTATTATGTATATTCCAAGTATATGATAGATGTTTATTTTGCATGCTATAATTGTATTAATACGGAAACTTTAATACATGTGTGTTTAATAAACAAACAGAAAGTTCCTAGTTATGCCTCTCTCATAAACTACTTCGTTGATTAACAAGATGATCATGGTTTCCTGATCATGGATATTGGATCTTGTTAATAACGAGATCACAACATTAGTGTAATGGTGTGATGAACATTCATCCGAAGTATAGCATTACGATCAAAATCATTGAGTTTATATTGCTATAACAACTTACGAAATGATCCTAATCCTTAGACCATGAGATCATGTCAATCACTAACACCGGAAGAGTTTCTTGATAACATCAAACGTCACACCGTAACAGGGTGATTATAAAGATTGGTTTAGAACTAATAAGGTGTTATGTTGAGGCCCATGGATCGATAGTGGAATTTGTTCATTCCGATGACGGATAGATATACTTTGGGCCCTCTCGGTGATATCACATTGGTTAGTTTGCAAGCAAGTGATTTGATCACTAGAATGTTATATCACGGGAACGAGAAAAGAGTGCATGTCAGTAATGAGATCAAACTAGGTATGGAGATACCTATGATCGAATCTCGTACATGTAATATATCGTGAAACAAAGGGATTAAGATACTAGCATAGAAGGTTCTGACAATCACAAGAAAGTCATCGTTGAATGTGTGAGAGTCAGTATGGGTTTCCATATCCCGCTTCTGATTATTGATCTGAGAGGGTTCTCGATCATGTCCGCATTATTCGTGAACCATAGGGTGACATACTTAAGAGACACCGACATCCATTTGGAGCAAAAGTTTGATGCCGAAAAGAATAACAAGCGCATGAATTTATTTCACTAGATACCGAAACATGTTTTCGGGTGAAATTGAAGAACGTGTTTTTGCATGTGAAATGAAATACTAGCAAGGGGTTATATGTGAATGTTTGTCATTAAAGTAATTGACAAAATTCTAAATAAATAAAAGGAGTTTTATTTAATGAGAGTTTGCATTAAATTTGGTGGAAATTTAATGGGAATTTTAAGTGGGATTTTGAGTGGAGGGAATTGAAAGGATTTTTGTGAGTGGAGTGTCCACCCACATGAATGAGGGGAGGGTAATGGGGGTAGCCCCCATGCGCCGGCCACCCCCTTGGGGTTCCCCCCTCTCCTATAAAAGGCAACCCCTCCTCACTTCTCACTCACACCTCCTCGTGAAGGATCTCTCTCTCCCCCTCTAGTATTTATTCCCCATGGTCTCGGACTAGCGAGATACATGTTCCCGGTGGCTATTAGGCAAGAAAGAGTTGTGCTTCCGCTGCATCGCTAGAGCGAGGAGGCGGAGGTTGCTCGGTGCCTTAGACGTGTGTGCGAGCACGGATGCGCCGCTAATTACATGGTTATACCCTACGGGTACACATCATCAGCATACCTGGTCCAGCCCAAGGAAGACCCATAAACATATACGCGGCCCATGAATATTTTTGGTGGCCCAAAGCCCATGACATCTTCAGATCCTTGGAGAGCAAGACTAGAATAGATAGAATATTCAAAGGGGCAAACCCTAAACCTGTAACTGACTCGATGTGTGCCTAGTACATGCCTACCTCTATAAAGGATAGGAGGTCACGAGGAGGAGGCTCTCTCTCATACCACCGCATACACACCTCCACGCCAGATTGCATCTGCGCACCCCTGTAACTTTTGGTTCCGCCATAATCAAGAGCAGACAAGCAGGAGTAGGGTTTTCCCTCCGGGGGCCTGAACCTGGGTAAATCTCGTGTCCCCTGGTTGCTTGTCTGTTAACCGTTCCGCGATGTCCAGCACCCCCATCTTATCCAAAACCCAAGCTCATAACAATGGGCATTGACGAGATTAAACTACGTCAATTAGTGCCGTATGTGGGAACTGGGGGCGCTGATTGTGTGATCGTGACGGTCCCGACCAAAGCGATCTACAATTCCTCGGCGACTGAGAGACATCTCCTCTTCGGTGCTTTCGACTTCACCGCCCACTCGCCACCACCCTGAAGGACTTCGAGCCCATAGGCGACGGGCTCGAGATCCTGTTCGGGAGCTTCTGCTTCTAGGTGGGTCAGACCGGCACTCTCCGCCTACCAGAGCGGGTGCCACTGCCATAGATCAGGCCTGCTCGTGGGCTTCGCATCCCGTGCTACGCACGTCAACATCAATAGATGAGCCATACGACAGCAGCGGCTACAACTCGGATCTGTGCGATCCACCGTCGGATGAAGGGACCTACGGTTCCGGATCTGAAAGCTGCGGCAGCAGCGATCCGACATACGGACGCTACCAATGAACCGTGGTCATCCAAAGCGACGTGGATCAGCAGCCACCCAACCCGTAGGGTAGAAACGGCGAAAACAGGAGAAACTAATCCCCCCGCCCAACGAGGACGACCCTGACACCAATCGGGTAATCCACCTCAGCAAGGAAGGATGGAACCAAGCACGCGAAGCCGTGGCGGGCAACAAGATCCTGCATGTGGGTGCCTCATGGGACCTACTGATGGCATACCACCTGCTCCTCATCGAAGTGCACAAAAAGAAGGTGAAGATGCAAGAAGTGCTCGATAAACGCAAGCAAGCGACTTCGGAGTCTAGCGCGCGGCAAGCTACGCTCTCCGCCGTTGGCGGCTCCATCTCGCACGGCAACAATGCCAACAAGCATCGTTCTTGCATAGAGAATATGGACCCCGCTGCACGTCGCGAGGTGACCCTAACCCTCAACACGTCCTTCATGGAGATGGACGCCAACGGAAACGCCATCCCGAAGACGCCGCAAGCTGCGATCATGGCAGCCACCACATACCTTGCATCCCATCCACCCCCGGTGGGGGACACGAAAAGGGCCATGCACAACTCTGCACTAGCCGGACTCGGACTCGTTGGAGCTGCGCTCCACGAAGAAGCTCCTGGGGAGCCGAAAAAGAAGACTGCGGTCAGATTCAACCGCAGTCCCACACCTTCATCCGACGAGGAGGAGCACGACATAACTCGACAGCACAAGAGCTCACGACGTCGCAGCCGCGACTACGACGCCCGAAGCAAACTCACCCAACGCAAGATCGACAAGGCATGCTCCAAGCACGTGTGCTCATCCGAATCCGAAGAGGATGACGCTGAAGGAAACTCTGATGCTTCAGCAGATGTGTTCGGTGGACGCGGATGCCGAGGAACTTCAAGCTTCCTTCGGACACTTCGAAGTTTGACGGCACACAGGACCCTAAGGCGTGGCTCAGCGACCACCTATCGTCCGTCAAGCTGCACGGCGGCAACAAAAATACCGCCCTACAACGCCTTCAGCTACAGCTGACAGGCATAGCCCGGATCTGGCTCAGCAGCCTATCCTCGGGATCCATCCGAATCTAGGAGGAACTATCATACAGTTTCATCCAAAACTTCAAGGGCACCAGCAAGAGGCCAGCCTCGATCGAAGAGCTGCGAGCCTGCACCCAACAAACGGGCGAATCCATTCGCTCGTATATACTATGCTGGTCCAACATCAAGAACTCCGCGGCACACATCTCAGAGGAGAGAACAATCGACGCCTTCAAGGATGGCGTCAAACTCCAGGAGTTCAAGGAAGAACTTGGGCGCGTCAAGCCCAAGACACTCGACCACCTCATGGACATCGCCAACAGGTGGGCACATGGCGAGAACTCGTCCACCTAGCACATTCGAAAGAGGAAGATGACAACAGCCGCCGACGCGAGCGACGTAGCAAGCGAATATCGCGCATCTACGACGATCACGATGGACCCGACATCGTCATGGATGGATACGCCGACCGCCGCAACGAAAGCAACCGCAGCAGCGGCGGATACCGTGGAAAGAACTTCCGCGATGGAGGACTCCCAACGCAAACGTGGCAACGCCGCGGCCGTGACGATGAGCCCTCGGCATATGACAAATTGTCGGGCCCTTGCACCATCCACATCTACATTGACAAGCAGGATGGCAAGAAGAAGGCCAGCCACATGCTCAAAGATTGTCGCGAGTTCCAGAAACTAAGCGAGAGCATGTCCTAGATGAGACAACAAGCCCCAAACCCTGGGTACGGGCACGCACCCACACCAGGTGACATCGCCCACGGAGCTCCTCCACCACCACCCGTGGGACCTTCGAATCACCCGATCGCACCCGCACAGAACAACGGCGGAAACGGGTACCCCGCATCGAAAGGGTCATTTATGATCGAAAAGGGGCGCCCAACAAACATGGTGCTAAAGAAAATCACCCGCCAAGTCAGTTTGGCTGTGACCGCTCCACCCGCCATCCCTGAGTACCTCAGTGGTTCGGAGTCTTGCATCATGTTCAGCCGTTCGGATCACCCCCCCACCAGATCCCTCGCCCAGTTCATGCTGCCCTGGTGCTCGAGGCGCAGATCGGAGGGTTTGAGATTACCCGCGTCTTCATGGACGGTGGCAGCAACATCAATCTGATGTTCGCTAGCACCTTAGCAGCAATGCGGATCCCGCTGTGCAGCCTGGAACAATCAGACACAACGTTCCACGACATCGTCCCAGGAAAGGGCATATTCCCCTGGGAAAGATATGGCTCGACGTCATCTTTGGCAAGCCCGACAACTTTCGGTGCGAGCGACTTGAGTTCGAAGTAGTGGACTAGCCATCACAGTACCACGCCATCCTTGGCCACGTGGCATTTGCAAGGTTCCTAGAAGTACCACACTATGCGTACCTGCTACTCAAGATGCCAGGACCTAGGGGTGTCATCACAGTTCATGGGAGCTTCACCCGGTCGGATCACTGCGACAGGGACTTCAACAGAATCTCCTAGTCATTCGGCATGCAGGAGGAGCTCATAAGACTCCGAGAGGTGACAGACAACGGGGCACCCCCAGTCTTGAGGCAAAACGCACCCGACATGTCATTCGACTCAACAGTCAACACGAAAAAGGTGCAGGTCCACCCAACGGATGCCTCCAAGACGGCGCTGATCGCCAACGATCTCAGCCCCACATAGAAAATCGCACTCGTCGAATTCCTCCGTGAGCACTAGGAAATCTTCTCCTTGTGTCCTGCGGACATGCCAGGAGTTCCCAGGGAATTCGCCGAGCACGCACTCAACATGTTCCCAGATGCCAAGCCCGTCAAACAATCGAAGTCAACCGACAGCTCGACACTGATTTCATCAGGGAGATCAAGGAAAGCGAGTGGCTGGCCAACACCGTGATGGTCCCTGAAAAGGAAATGGACATCCTGCGGATGTGCGTGGACTTCACATCGCTGAACAAGCACTGCCCGAAGGATCACTTCCCTTTCCCTCGGATCGATCAGATCATTGATTCGACTGCAGGATGCGAGAAGCTCTCCTTCCTTGACGCCTACTCAGGCTACAATCAGATTCGACTGCAGGTTAAAGACCAGGAGAAAATGGCGTTCATCACGCCGTTCGGAGTGTTCTGCTAAAACACAATGCCCTTCTGGCTGAAGAACATAGGTGCCACATACCAGCGGTGCATGTCGGCATGCCTGAAAAGCCAGATCGGCCACAACATATAAGTCTATGTCGACGACATAGTAATCAAAACAAGGGAGGCCAAGACACTGATCGATGATCTCCGTGAGACGTTCGACAACCTTGATCGCTACAAGATCAAGCTAAACCTAGAAAAGTGCGCCTCCGGCGTCCCATCTGTCCAACTGCTTGGCTACTTCATCTCCCAGCGAGGGATTAAGGCAAACCCGAAGAAAATCCAGGCCATAATGGCCATGGAGAAACCGAAGAACCTCAAAGGTATCCAACGGCTAGCTGGACGCATCATGGCGTTGAGCAGGTTCATCAGCCGCATGGGTGAGAAGGCCCTGCCTTTCTACCAGCTGCTACGCAAAGCAAACAAATTCGAGTGGACGCTTGAAGCGGACGACGCATTCGAAGATCTGAAGCGGCTGCTCTCCACCTCGCCCGTCCTGGTCACGCTAAAGGAGCGCGAGCCTCTACTGCTATACATAGCATCCACACATCAGGTGGTAAGCACCGTGCTCATGGTCGAAAGACCCGAAGATGGCAAGACTCATGGGGTCCAACGCCCTATCTACTACCTCAGCGAGGTATTGACACCAACAAAGCAGAGGTACCCTCACTACCAGAAACTCACCTATGGCGTGTTCATGACGGCTCGTCGGCTGAGCCACTACTTCCAGGAGAATCAGGTAATGGTCGTCAATGAGGCACCTCTGAACAGAATCATAAATAACCCGTAACCACAGGACGTGTGGCCCTGTGGGTCATCGAGCTGTCCCCTCTAGACATAGTCTATGAGAAACGCCATGCGATCAAGTCGTAGGTCTTACAGGACTTCCTCGTCCACTAAATGGAGCTGCAGCTGTCGGAAACCCCGGACATGACACAGTCATGGACGATGCAGTCTTAGCACGCAAGGGAGAGGTTGCATATCAGTTGGAGTTGCCAGAGGCTCTATCCGCTGTCCACAATGTGTTCCACGTGTCCCAGCTGAAGAAGTGTCATCCGGAGATGGTGGATACACCATTGAGAGACACTATGCCACTAGAGGAGGTTCAGCTGGAGAGTGACTTGACATATGAGGAGAAGCCTGTCAAGATACTGGAGACTGTGGAGAGGTTTACCCGTACCAAGACGATCAGGTTTTGCAAGGTGCAATGGAGCCACCACACCGAAGAGGAAGCCACTTGGGAGCGTGAGGATGACATCCAAGAGGACCACCCACATCTATTTGCTAGCCATGCCAAATCTCGGGGACGAGATTCATCTTAAGGGGGTTAGTCTTGCCGCATCTCAAATTTTAGATTTGGTACTGCATAGCATACATGTCATTGCATCATGAACATCATTGCAAAAATTCAGTTTGAAATTTTTTGGCAAAACCCCCTCCGTTGACTGATTCGTCCTGCCATTTCTTCCGTGTCGCACAGAGCCCCGACGCCTCTTGCCGACCTTGCCGGAGCACACCACCACTGACGCCGCTCCAGCTCGCCGCCACCGTCGCCCGTGGACGCCCCAACCGACACCGGCGCCCCCACGAGCTTCGTTGCCACCACCCGCATGCCGTACGCCGCCAGCCGCTGCCGTTCCTCGCCGAGAACCACCGCCACCGTCGCCGTCGGAGTTGCCGTTGACGTTGGCCACCAAGGTGAGCACCGACACCCCCCTGCCCTTTGATCTTGGACGAACGGTCCAGATGGACCATGGACCGACTGGTAGACCACTGACTGGTCAGCGCTACGCCACGTCAGCGCAGACCAGTCAACAGACGATTGACTATTTACTTTAACTCGATTTATTTTGGCAGAAAATAGATAAAACTTGTAAAATCAATAGAAATTAATCTTCTGGTCCAAAAATTGCAAATAAGATATGGATGGATTCAGTTTTTCACGTAGAATATTGCTGTATAATTGTTTCATACTTTTGCAGCAAGGTTTTGCCGTGATTAAAGTTTAATGTCCTTTTTAGAATAATAAATTCATAGTAAAAGTTCTACAACTCCAAAAATTGCAAATGAGATGTCCCTGGAATCAGTAGAACAAGAGGAATCTCTTAGTGAATTAAGAAGGTAGACTTACAGTACTAGAAATTGCATAATCTATAAAAAGGCTTACTGGAGTATTTTAATTGCTCAGGAAATTCTATAAATCCTTTTTGAGTGATTCCAGTTGGTACTGGTTCTATTTTAGGTTGCCTACACAGTAGCTATTTTTCCAATATTTTACAATCTGTCCAATAGCAGTGGCTTAATAATTGGGTTATAGCTCAATGGTTTGGCCAATTAAAATTGCATGACTAGTTTTCAACACTTTTAAAATGATTTCCATGCATGCATACAGTAGGTATACTGAACAATATTGTAGAATGATACTGGAGCTTTGTTCAACTTGTCATGCATGCATCTTGCATTGTTATGTTTGTATATGGTTGTGTTTTGGTTTGTTTATGTGATTGCAATTGTATCGTGTAGATTGTGACGAGTGCAACGCTTGCTCGTGTGAGGATTGTTCGTTCTACCGCTACATCCAAGGCAAGTAGATGCTACTTTGTTCATGATGTTGTCCTACTATTTTTCAATGCATTGTCGTGTATTTTATAGATGCATGTGTAGGAAATTACTATTGCTATGCTATGTCCTATTATGTGGTAGGGCTTTCCTGTAGATGAGCCACCGTTGGTAGATGTGCTTAGCCATGGTATGGTGAACGTGGGATGGGTTAAATCACTGAAGGTTGTTTCTAAATGTGTTGGTTTGCGAAAACTAAAAACAACTTAATCAATGAATCTCCTGGGTGTGATGGGATTGAAAATTTTGGTGGTATCATTGTGGAAAGGCACCCAAGTATCAAGAGAGAATGATTGGCTTCTTTATTTGGTAGCTTACATGTACAACCATGTGCCAATAATGGAATGGGCGGTTGGTTGGACTCAGTAGGTTGTGATAACTCGAACCCACGTATCCAGAGATGTAGAATTTTGGTAGGTTAGACCGGTGCGTGTCGGGTTTGGGGAGCTACTTCCCGAACGGTCCCTTCTTGTACATCTCCCTATCATCACCCAATATGAGAGTGGTGGTACGAGCTGGGATGGCCAAGTCACATGGGTAAAGTGTACTAACCCCTGCAGGGTGTATAAACTAATCGATTAGCCGTGTCCCTGGTTATGAACATCTGAGTTGCTTGATATTGAGTTCATGAAATGTTTCTCGCTCATTCTAATTTTCTAATTGCTTTAATGTTGATGGGTTAACTTAATTGGGATCTTTTCAAAGAAAATCAAAAGCTGATTATGAAAGTAGGACAAAGGTATTTGCAAATGCAAGCTAGCCACAACTCCACTTGCCAAATATGCATGTAGATGCTAGGTTTATTGTCTCCTTTAATACCTCTACTTGCCATACATTCCATGTATTGACCCTTCGGGGCTGCTACGTTTCATGTTGCAGGATATTTAGATTCTGAGTGATCGATTTAGGCCACGGTACTCCACTCAGCACTTGTTCACTTGTGGGCAATTTGAAGAATGGAGGAGTTATTTTATGTATGTTTCTACTTGAATAAGTTGAGCTAGCCTAGAGCTAATCCCCTTTATTGTAATAATGTTACTCTGGATCTTCATTATTTATGATACACGGATATTTTGCTATGTTATTCATCTTTATTCTATTGTGGACCAATGAACCGATCCAGGGATTGGCGTGTCACATAGAAGCTACGGTCTTTTCAGAACCATAGTGTTACAGAAAAGGCCAAAATTAATATGATCAACGAATTCTACCATATATCAAGTAATAATTATCCAAGGACAAGAAGTAATAGGGATAATTTTCCTGAGGTAGTTTGCAAGGAAATCCAAGATCATATTCACACAAAGAAGCATATAACAAGATAGGAATTAAGCTTGATGCTTCGAAAGAGATTCTTGATTGCTTCGAATAGTCACACAATCACTAGTGATTGGATTAAATAGAAGCAAGTGGTTCCCGTGAGGATATATAGATCCAAGTATGAGGAAACACATACCAAGAATCACTCTCACACACAAGATCACAAAAAAAATGAGAAATAAAACATCCAAGCAAATTGGAACTTGTATGAGCAAATGTGCCACATAGGAGCTAGATAGTTTTCAATATCAATTCTAAGTGGCACTACCTAAAATGTCCACATTTTATAGTTTTGCAATATGCATAAAGCATACAACTCCCCCATAATGTGATAAACCAAGAAATATCAGCAAGAGGCAATATCAAAATAGAGGTATTAATGGACATTATGGAACTTGAGTTTCTCATGAGAGAGACATGCCACATAGAGACTAGATAATCATGAAATAAAACTACTAAGTGGTTTTCCTCATGTACACACATTTTAGGTTTGTGGAATGCCCAAGCATGACACTCCCCCAAAACGGAATAGTCCATTAATCCCTCACAAGAGCCAAATAAGATACCTACTAGAAACAAAAAAGGCTCCAAACCAAGAAACACAAATACATGGTGTGCCAACCAACATACACAAATATACATAGGTCAATCTAAGTAAGTGGGAAGCACAACATGTACAAACACATGCAAGGTACAAAACCAACACATGCACAAGGGAGCACGTAACTATAAATGTAAAGGAGTTTAGCACAAGTTACCGGAAGGAGGAACATTGGATAAGGAATAGAAGCATGATAACCAATGACTTGACTCAATTTACACATTAGTCCATAGAGATTGTCATTAATTACCAAAACCACAAATGGGGTCATACATGCCCTTTCACTTTGCCCAAAGAAGCACATCAGGAACTTCCATGTCCTTGTGTTATATCCTCCCCCCCTTTACACCACAGGGGGAGAGCAGCATATCATACGTCGGAAATGTATCTATAATTTTTGATGTTCCATGCTTGTTTAGTATCTACTTTGCTTTGCTTTGTCTACACTTTGAGGTGTTTTTATATGTTTTATGGTACTAACCTATTAACAAGATGCCACAGTGCCAGTTGCCTATTTTCTTCTGTTTTTGGTTCCAGCAAGACAGAAAATCAATATTCTCGGAATTGGATGGGACAAAAGCCAAAATCAATATTTTACCATGGGGAACACAGAGCCAGAATACGAGAAGGAGGGGATCCACCAGGGGGGCCACACCCCCTGGCCACGCAGCTAACCCTAGCCCGCTCCTAGGGGGTGCGGCCGCCCTGGCTGCCCCCTGCCTCGCCTCTTCGCCTACAAAGACCCCCCGACACAAAAACCCTAAGTACCCGATCAATATTCCACGAAACCGTCTATAGCCGCCACCACCATCGTCCCTAGATCGGGGGGATCTGAAGCTCTTCCTGGCACCCTACCGGAGGGGAGATCATCTTGGAGGCCTTCTTCTTCATCATGATAGCCTCCGATATGAAGTGTGAGTATTTTCACCTTGGACTACGGGTCCATGTAGTAGCTAGATGGTTGTATCTCCCCCTTTATGCTACCATGTTTAGATCTTGTGATCTACGTTCATGATCAAGATCATCTATTTGTAATCATGCATGTTGTGTTTGTGGGGATCCGATGTATACTGAGATTACTATGTCAGATTGATTAATGGTTTTGTATTATTGATTCTATCATGTCTGTGTTGTTTGTGATCTTGCATGCTCTCCATTTCTTGTAGCTATCTTGACCAAGTAGATGCTAGTAACTCCAAGAGGGGGTATTTATGCTCGATAGTGGGTTCATGCCGCTATTTAATCTAAGGGAAGTGATAGAAATCTCTAAGGTTGAAGATGTGTTGTTTCCACTAGGGAGAAAACAACGGTCTCTTGTTCATGGAACAAGTGGATTGTTTACCTTACACACTTTGCTTAAAGCAGTTATACGTTGCTTGAAACTTAATACTAGAGGGGATTTAGATGATAACCTGAAGGTGGATTTCTAGTCATAGATGCAGTTGGATGGAGGTCTATGTATCTTGTTGTATTGCCCAATCTAATCTCATAGGATCATGAATGTCTAGTATTGCATTGTTATACCTTGCTCAGTCCTGTCAATTGCCCTGCTGTAATTTGTTTACCCAGCATGCCATGTTTGTTTATCTTAAGGAGAACACCTCTAGTGAACTATGGACCCCGGTCCAATCTTTACCATTGATACATCTTCCACTGTTACTGTTTACTTTCTGCAAACCACTATTACCTTCCACACCATATAGTTAATCCTTTGCTTTCAACCAACCGGTGAGATTGATAACCTCATTGTTCGTTGGGGAAAAGTCTTGAGTTTGTGTTGTGCAGGTTTCCAAGTTGCTAGAGACACCTTTGTGTCTTTTCCTTCCTCCTACTGGTTCGATAAACTTGGTTTCTTACTGAGGGAAAACTTGCTGCTGTGCTCATCATACCTTCCTCTTGGGGTCTCCCAACGAAGCGTTCGCGCACCATCAGCATCTTACTTTCCCAAGGCGAACTAGTCCTTGCATGGAAATCCTGTTGACGGGTCGCCTACCGCGTTGTACTTCACGTCATGGAGACACTCCCTCGTGAGGCCCCAGTCCGGGGGCCTAGGAGAAGGCGCGGTTGACCTTGGGGAGCGCCAGTTGCTTCATGTTCTCCTTGAGCCCTAGCGAGTGTTGCACTCCTCACGAGCCCTTCCAGGATACGTCCGATGGGTCTGGTGCCTCGGCAAGACGAGGTGCCCCTGGTGCCAATAGTATGACATATGCCATGTATGAGATGTCTATTACTTGTTGCTCGATGAGAGTTTATTATGGTTTCATAGGTGCGTCACTCTATCACGGGAATATATTATCTATGGTCTCTGCTCGCGTGACAAATGCATGCAACCTCAGGGTCCATACGAGGATTAGCTATACCTTGTACGGGTAGCTCTTTTGGGTGGCCCCCGTGTACTTTATTTGGGTCTACGAAAGCATCGTGTCCGAAGCCCCACCGACATACCAATGGGTGTATGTTAATTGATCTAGAAAAAAGGGTGAAAGTGCGTGTGGAAACTTTGGTGCACCCCTGCAGGGTTAAATCTTTTCAAAAATACATGTCCGCGGTTATGTACGACTTGGAGCACAGTTTCTCGATTATAGACAACTTACACTAAAGTTCACCGTTATAAACTTTAGTTGTATCTAATATGACTAGTAAGTTGGATAATCACCAAGGAAAGAATGGATAAAACTGCCAACCGTGTGAGTTTCCTCGGAATGACTTCCTCGTTTGGTCTCGAGGGGAAATATGAGGATGGGTATGTTTGGTGTTAGTATCAGGTTGGATCCAAATAGGTCTTTATTATCCCTCTCTAATAGCCATCAGTTTTATCTAGTCTCTATTGGTTGTTTAGTGCCTGCTTCGATGCTGCTTCAATCCACCATACCTATGTAGGGGAGAGCCGCTGAATTCTATGACTCACCGTGTACTGGACTTAGTAATGACTGCTCCCTTTTTATTTTTCCCTTTGTCGACACCCCTTTGTGCTTGACAGGTTTGAGATCGACAATGTTAGCAGGGTTACCCTGCCGGCTTGTCCTGGGGAGGGTTATGGACACCATTGGTTAATCTTCAGGGCTCTTAGCCCCATTTTCTATTGGGGTTCGGTGTAGAAAATCAAAAAATTTACTATGCGGGAAACCCCGATTGCCCAAGATCTATCTATGAGTAATGCAGTAATGGTCGAGGGGTTTCGGATACATACCCTTGTAGTCCTAAAGTGGTTAACGTTCTGAGGGGAACGTGATTGAAGTAGTCGTACTCGTAGCCGACCTCAAGGTCGCGATGCTCCTCGCAGGTCACCCCTTGCTCCAACACCGTGAAGCAGTTCGGCTCATGACATACAAAGTGCCTCAAGTGTTGCACCTCGTTACTTTTTACACATAGGTGTTCGACGAGAACCTCCATCTCCCTGATCACTCCGGGAGTGCGGAATTAGATCTCCGGCTTCAGAATGCCCTCATCGCAACGGCGTTCTATGGATGCGTTGTCTCTTGCGCGAACAACCCTGGGTCGTGCCAGCGCGCGGAGACAACTAGAGAGAGAGATTGCAGGGGAGGAGGAGGAAGAGAGCTCCTAACTCAAGGGATCTTTCGTATTGGTGTGTCCTCCAAAGGGTAGAGGGGGCCTATTTATGTAGGGGTGAAGGGGGTATCCTTTCCCATCCCCCAAGCCATCTAGGAGGCGTACAAAGGGGAGAGGAGGCGACGGCCAAGGGGCATCCCTAGGGCGTCCAAAACCCTAACCCTAGCCGCCGGCCAGGGAGGGGGACAACCCTAGGCGCCAAACCCTAGGTGCCAAGGCCCTCTCCCTTCTGATTTCTCTCATGTGCCCTTTTTCCCTTTAGGGAAGTTGGCCCGTTAGTGAAATAACCCCTCAAATTAGATTTTAATATTATATTTAATATTAATTACATTAATTATTATGTAAATACATATTACCAAATCCGATTTGACCAGAAAAACCTTTCGGTTCCCCTTCTATATCCTCTAAACAACTTCGGAACTCCCAGAATGATTTCGGTCCTCTCACCAGAACTTTTCCGATTTCCTTTCTTTCTCCGAACAACTTCGGATCTCTCTCTATGGAACAATTCTGACTTTCTCTTTCTCTACTATGATTCCAACTTATGGATAACCTCAAGCTCATCACACCCTTAAGTGGATCCCCTCATGGTTCGGTAACGTCACATACATGATCAAGACTCCTCTTGCGTCAATGATCAACATTGGGAATGTGATGTCCATAATGATCCCTGTGTATTCCAGATTGACGTGTCGTTTGAACCGTAAACATCGTGTCCATTTTCCTTTGTTTCTTCGATACTACTTGTCCAAGATCCTATCGTTAGGTATCTCCATACCTTGTTAAATCTCGTTACCAACAACTACTGCTTACTTGTTACCGCGATATTACACCCCCGTGACATAGTCACATGTTGCAACATTTATGGATGTAATCTCACCAAGTTGGACTAACTGTATCTTACCCGTCACTGGGTGAACAAATCCCGCTCTTGACGTAATATCTTCTACATGTTCCTCCGGATACCCAACATACACCTTTATAATCACCATTTCACTGAGTGACGTTTGATGTTTTCAAAGCAGCCTCGGGATCCAGTGATTTGATATGGTCTCACGGTCTAAGGATAAGGAGACTTTGTTTCTGACTATTGCAACGATGAACTTTGTGACTTGATCATGTCGCGATCTTTGAGGAATGTACATCACATCATTCACCAATGATACGACCTTGTTGTCAACCAGCGTTATCACTTCATGATCAGGAAACCTTGATCATCATGTTGCCCAACGAACTAGTAATAGAGGCTACTATGGACTTATGTTTCATATCACACATGTATCAATGTTTCCACTTGATACATTTATAGCACAACATGAAACTATTACGAACTTATTGGGATATGACAATAATAAACCTTTTATTATTTTCCTCTAGGGCATATTCCCTTCATTTGCATCTTATCCGTACTCGGATGTTGTATCATTTTCAAGGTGATTTGGATCTTTGTACTATATATCTATATTCTTGACACGTTGATTCGATGTTGTATATATATGTTCTTGTGGGTTCCATCGTGAACTATTGTGTAATGATATTACTTCATTTTCCACCTGCACGCAAGTGCCTGGTGGGCATCCTTGAATCGTTTCTATGCGGGTTTGGCGGGAATCGTTAAAACTTGCATAGGGCCGATTCGAGGGTGTTACACTAACCATGTCTATAAAATCGATAAGGCGCTCTATGGACTTAAATAAGCACCTCGTGCATGGCATGAACACCTTAGAGAGTTCCTATTAGACCGTGGGTTTGAAGTTGGGAAAATCGATCCCACTCTTTTTACTAAGAAAGTTAATGGGGAGCTTTTCATTTGCCAACTTTATGTGGATGACGTTATCTTTGGGTCTACTAAGAAAGCTTTTAATGAGGAATTTTCAAATCTTATGACCGATAGGTTTGAGATGTCTACGATGGGAGAGATGAGGTTCTTTCTTGGTTTTGAGATCAAGCAATTAATTGGAGGAACCTTCATCAACCAAGCCAAATATATGCAAGACATGATCAAAAGGTTCAAGATGAAGGATCTCAATGGGGTATATACACCTATGCAAACCAAAGTCATCTTGAGCTCAATCCCAATGGTAAAGATGTGGATCGAAAGGTATATCTGTCCATGATTAGTTCTTTGCTTTACCTTTGTGCATCTAGACAAGATATTGTGTTGAGTGTAGGAGTGTGTGCAAGGTATCAAGCGGCTCCTAAAGAAATCCATTTAGTGGCGGTCAATAGAATCTTTTGATATTTAGTTCATACTCCAAACTATGGTTTGTGGTATCCAAAAGGTTCAAGTTTCTCTCTTTGTGGTTACATGGATTCAGATTGGGCGGGTGATAAGGATGATAGGAAATCAACCTCCAGGGCATGCCCATTCCTTGGTAGGTCCTTGGTGTGTTGTTCTTCTAAGAAGCAAAACTGCGTATCACTCTCCACCACCGAAGCTGAGTACGTGGTAGCTGCAAGTGGATGCACTCAATGATTATGGATGAGGCAAACTTTAAAGGAATACAAAGTCATATATGACAAAGTGCCTCTTTTGTGCGACAATGAAAGTACTATCAAGATTTCCTACAACCCGGTGAAACATACAAGAACCAAGCATATTGAGATTCGGAATCATTTCATTAGAGATCATGCTTCTCTTGGAGATATTGATCTAATATATGTAAGCACCAAGGATCAACTCGCGGATATATTCATGAAGCCTCATGATGAAGCAAGATTTTGTTATTTGAGGAATGAGCTAAATATCATAGATTCAAGGAGATTGACTTGACTACTTTGCATACTCTATCTCAGTTTAAGCGTGGGCATGGAGATAGGGGAGTGTGATCCTAATTGCAGGGTTCGCAGCATGGAAAACAAAAAAAATCTATCGCGGGAACACACAAAAGCCAAGATCTAATCTACGAGATTAGTGCAACGAGTTTGCAGAGAACTAACCCTCATAGATCCAAAGCGTTTAACGAGATCAGATTCTTGTGGTTGATGTAGTCAATCACTTGCCAATCTCAAGATCGTGTAGATGATCCTTCTGGTCACACATACGGTAGTCGATGAAGACCTTCCTCTCCCTTGTCCCAGCAGGCAGCGGAGGTAGTAGATCTCCTCAGAATCCCAACAGCATGACGGTGTGGTGGTGGTGGTGGACGAGGAGAGATTTCTACAGGGCTTCACCTAAGTCGGAGCAGTGCGGTGGAGGAGAAAGGGGTAGACGACGGAGGAGAGAGGGGAATACCCAACGGTTGTTCTAAATAACATACAAAGACATGCTCATCCGACTTTGGTTGTAAATATCTTACTTATGCCTAGCATACCAAAGTTTTAAGAAAGGACAGCTTGGGTTTTATCCCAGACCATAACTTATATGTTGTCATCTCAACATATCATGATGGAGCTCTTTTGAGTGTAAAAGCAGTAGTCACTAAAGATTTTAATCTTTAAACATTTTTATAACTGACAGCTTTGATATCACCATGTTAAACAAGGTTTTATTACATATCTCGAACACTCCATACTACTATGGTGTTTCAGGAAATGCAAATCCATGGAACGATTCCTCAAATCTTAGGTGTTATGCTAAACTTGTAACTTAAATATCTTCCTTTATGATCCAATCATAAACTCTTTATTTTCTTGTTACAATGATATTCCACTTCATCTTGAAAGTCTTTGAATATTTTCAAATATTTCACACTATTTCCTCATTAAGTAAATATACATATATATTCACTCAAATTTCTTGAGAAAGCACATGAAGTTGAAATCCATCTCTCACGACTACACATAATGTATTACATACATCAATATGTATAAATTCCAATAAGTTAGTCATTCGTTCCATTTGGCCTATGAACGGAGTTTCGATTATCTCTAGGAAAGTACTACAAGCGTCATTTGATCAAAATCAAAAGACTACAAAATTCCATCAACATGGAGTTTCTTCATGTTATCTTTCCAATATAATTTAAATGGTGATGTCACTTCTTAAGTGATATTTCAATCATTTGTCTTGCGACATTTTTTAGCATTTAGTTTTATGGATGTGATTTCTCTAACTAGATTTATAAATCATCCATCTTACATGGAATACGGTAATTATTTGAACAACCGTTTTTCTCATAATACCTAATCATAACAATATTTATTGAAACAAATCTTGAAGGCAAGCTTTGATGTCAACGAGAAACACAACAACACTTGTTTGTTTTCGATGAACATCATCACATATTCGCTTGCTGGTTACTTGGGCCATTGCAGTTCATGAATTGTGTTTTCATGTATGAAACTTAACACCAACCAATTTGGTATCAAATACCCAAAACCACATTGTTTAACAAGCAAAGAATATAACCATAACATGTATATAATCTATATACTTATGATGGACAATTCAAGCCTCTTATTTTCCGCCAAATATTTCTAAGATTCTCTTTTAGCATTTCTTTTTCTTTTTAAAATAATCTATCAATATCAACAGTGGCGCCATACACATGACACATAGTCTAAAGCATGTATAGTCAAATACTAATATCTTTGTACTTGCACCTTTGAATTAGATCACCATCATCAAATGTTTGGCGTTCTTTCAAAATTCATTCTTTAGTAATCTTTTAGTTTAGTAAACATTTTACCTACATCTTATATTCATCCTTATCATGACAACTTTCATGATCTAGCTACTAGATCTTATAAAGGTGAATCGCGAGTATAAAGTTGCTTTCCAAAACCTTTTGGAGGATTAGAACGACTAGCGTCTCCAGCCTTTTGCAAATTCTCATCAAATATGAGAACAAACATTTTACTAAATTATACTCTATCATGTTGCAACCAAAACATTATTTTAGATATCGCAATATCTTCCACACATGATGGTTTCTAAAACAATTCTTTTAGCTCCTAGATAACCTTGATATTAAAATAATCTTTTGAATATCAAGAATCATAGAGACAAACATGATACTTATATACTAACACTGGAATTGTTACTCTTGATTTAATACTAATTATTAAACTTCATGGATTAAATGGAGTTTGCTGAAAGTTTGCAATAAGACTTTTAAACTTTAGATTGACAATAAAAAAAGGATACCAGTTTGTAAAGTAATAATCTAGAAATCTATAGTTCTATTATCTCAATTATAACTAATTATAAGGCGGTGAATGGATGCCAATGACTACAACAAATTATGAAAATTCACTTTGATTTAATTTATGATAAATTGTGTTCAACTTTAATCATATTATTATTTGAACTCCCAGCCAAAACAACATCCCTCGAGTCATTTTGGTGATTACATGAACCAAATGCACTACACCAAGTCTGATCATCACGAGAGATGATGTAGCTTCAAAGGCGAACAATCAACATATTCATCATATTATCCATAGGACTCATGCTTTACCTTTCGATATTCCGTGTTCCTAGGCCATATCTATACATGCTAGGCTCGTCAAGGTTAAGCTTAGTATCTGCATGTGCAAATTTGGTTTGCACCCATTGTATGCACACGTAGAATCTATCACACCTGATCATTACGTGATGCTTCGAAACGACGAGTCTTAGCAACGTGCCTACTAAGGATGAACACTTTATTACTTGATATTTAGTGATAGTGATCATCTTATAATGCTACCGTCGTGATCTAAGCAATACAAGATGCATAAAAAGGATTAACATCACATGCAATTCATAATATATGATATGATATGGCATTTCTTCTTGTGCCTTTGATCTTCATATCCAAAGCACGAACATGATCTCCATCATCACCGGCGTGGCGTCAAGGTCAATGGTGCCGCTTCATGGTTGTCCTCCACCAGCAGCAACTATTACAACTACTTTGATGAATAGACACACATGTCTTGAACGAAATTTAAAGACAACCATAAGGCTCTTGCCGGTTCAGAGAAGATTCGAGAGGATTTGATTTGACCATCCCAAATAACATGCATCATACGGCCGAAGCCGTACATCAAGTAAAGAATTCTATCACGGAATTGCTTCCCTCGTGATGGCGTTAGTTGGACATTATCATGTTATGGGTGCATTACATGCAGTATTTGTAGTTGTAGGAGGACATGCCTCTATCCCTTACACCAAATCATGATGATGAACACATGCGCTGGTCGTGGTTTGTGGTTTGGACTGGTCACAATATGTAGTATTAAGTAGTGATATCGTGCATATGATATTATTGTGTGATACTCCCTCCATTAGGAATTATTAGGTCAGAAATTTTTTCAGATATTTTGAAATTTCCAGTCAGGAGACTTAACTCTCCTTGATTCCCAAGTGAGACTTAATTTCCCTGCGAGACTTAATTTTCCTGCGCTAAATAGCCTTTTCTCTCTACGCCATCGTCTACCTCCTCCTTGCTAACTGGACTGCTAACTGGACGGATTAATTTCTCTCTTGGTCTTCTTCCCAATAGCCAGCTTCAGTTGAGATAATGCAGGTGTGATTCAGTCCTTTCACAATGGTTGTTTTACCTCTATATTCTAGACACTTTGTTTATGTGGCATTATAGTTAATGAGAAAAGAGATTGAGGTTGTATCTTAGATGGTCATAGTGGTAGTATCATAATACTAGTATCATGCATATGATACTAGTGTATTGTACTATCTTCATAATACATGGTATCATATGGTAGTATAATACTAGTACTATATTCAATGATTTGTAGAATCTCAATACAAAATTATGAACAAGATTTATTTGTATGAGGATTTTTTAGTTCTATGTGCTATGATACGGTATCTACCTATGATACTCTAACCATATTTTTCTTCATTAATTGTTGTGCCATATCAAAATTTTGCCAACATGGTATGCATGATACTAGCTATGATACTCCCACTAGGACCAGCCTTAGCTAAAAACACCTCTTGCACAAAATCATATGCAAAATACATTGTTAGGTCAATTACATGCATGTATATCCTCTAAATCATTAAATATAGAGACATCATTTAAGGCCTTTTCCAATGGGCGTTTCTTAGCATGGTATCATAGGCAAATTGTTTATGTGGCACTATATTTAATTAAGAGATAAAGTGAGGTTGTACTCTCTGTCTGTAAATACCCTGCATTCTGGATTTAGTCAAGGTCAAACTTTGTGAAGTTTGACCAAATATATAAAAAAAATTATATACATCTATAATATAAAATAAGTACCATTAGAATTGTCATAAGATATATTTTCATATTGTATACATTTAGTATTATAGATGTTTATAGTTTTTTCTATATTTTCTATCAAACTTTACAAAGTTTGACTTTGACTAAACCTAGAATACAGGAAAATTATTGACAGAGGGAGTATCTTAGCTTAGCTACAAGCTTTGCACGATATCATAGGAAAAATACATGGTTAGTCTAATCACATGCATGCATATACTCAAAATTATTAAATGTAGATACAACTCTTAAGATACAAACCATTATACTAGTTGTCTCTTAAGATATACTACTACCTAGGATAACTAGCTAAGATACACTCCATTATGAAAGGCCTAAGAAACAATACATTGGAGAAATTATCTCTTAACCATTTATTTCTCCTATAATAATGTGATAAGATACACTCCATTGTGAAAGACCTAATAGCCATTAAACACCCCAGGTTTTCTCTGATTTTTCAGCCCACGTCTTGGTCTTGCCGCTATGGCCCTTCGGCTTAATAATCCCTAACAAACGAAGGACTATTTATATAGTGCATGACATCATATAATATTATCATAGTTTTATTATATTTATTGATTATAATTTTAATGTGAATTTTTTAAGATTTATTTGACACTAAATTTTCTATTTCTACGTGCTATGATACCATCATGACCTCTTGCATCATTATTTACAGTGCGACATTAATTTTTTGTGTATATGTAATACATGATACCACCCATGATACCCGAGAAAATATAACATGTCAGATCCACGGGATTTGAAGTTAATTAACTAGATGATACCCCATGCGTTGATGTGGAAAATCATGTTACTACTGGTTGTTTCATAGAAAAATATCATACTCTTAAGATAATTAACAAAATAATTAATTGTGGTTGCTGTGAGAAATAACATAGAACTGTATATGGATATTACTTCAAACAATAAAAGGAGACACCATTGTCACATTCTTTTTCAAGGGTAACACGATTGTTTAATATATTATGTATACTCTTGAGTTAAGTACATAGAGAGAAAGCGAGTATACATTGTGAAAAACAAACCTTGTTAGTCCAGAGTTGTGGTCACAGGTAAAAATCGAGTATTACAATGCTAGCAATCAGCCTATTACAACCAAAGAACGAAGTTGACATATATGGTCCTCCAATTGATTGGTTAATTCCTTCCGTTTTCATTTCAGCCTTACTCATGGTCGTAGAATTGCATAGAATAATAATCGATAACAATATTGTGGCAATTACAAGAGGTATATATGAGGGTCTAGGTGCATCGGCCTAGCCCTATAAAAAACCGATTAGCACTCTTAAACCTAACAAGTGTTGTATTCTAACATCCCCCTCAGTTTCAACGGTAGACTCGACGACGTTGAGACTGAAACGAATGTCTTGAAACAGAGTAGTCACCAGGCCTTTAGTAAAGATATCAGCGAACTGAGCTGAAGTAGGCACATGTAGAACACGAACTTGACCGAGAGCCACCTTCTCTCGAATAAAATGAATGTCGATCTCTATATGCTTGGTACGACGGTGTTAAACCGGATTCCCTGACATGTAAATAGCTGAAATATTATTACAGTAAACAATAGTAGCTTGCTCAATAGGGCGATGCAGCTCCGACGGCAACTGGCGCAACCAAACTGTATCAGCAACCGCATGAACCACAGCGCGATACTCAGCTTTGGCTGACGAGCAAGAAACCGTAACCTACCTTTTTTAAGACCAAGAAACCAAATTGTTACCAAGAAAAACACAAAATCCGGATGTGGACCATCGAGTATCGAGGCAACCAGCCCAGTCTGCATCAGAGTAAGCTGTCAACGAGGTGGGAGAGGAATTGTTTATATGAAGACCTAAATCTAATGTGCCTTTGAGATACCAAAGAATACGTTTGACATGGTTGAAGTGAAGAACACGAGGATCATACATGTAAAGACAAGTTTGTTGAACAAAAAGGAAATTTCAGGACGAGTAAGATTAAGATATTGGAGGACACCGATAAGACTACGATAAAGATAAGGATCAGAAAAGGGATCACCATCAGTGGAAAGTTTTGAACCTGTATCAGCAGAAGTACGAGCGGTTGACAATCAAGCATACCAGCACGAGAAAGAAGATCTAGGGTGTACTGATGTTGAGATAAGAAAAGACTAGATGAGTCACGGATGACAACAATACCTAAGAAGTGATGAAGAAGACCTAGATCGGACATAGAAAATTCTTTGCGAAGAAGAGAGATAATATGATCTAAAAAGTGTTGTGAGGAAGCTGTGAGAATAATATCATCAACATAGAGAAGTAGATAAGCGGTATCAGTATTATGATGAAAGGTGAAGAGAGAAGTGTCAGAACGAGAAGGAGTAAAGCCAATTGTTTGAGCATAAGTAGAAAAACGTTGAAACCAAGCCCGTGGTGCTTGTTGTATACCATAGAGAGATTTGTGAAGAAGACAAAAATGATTAGGATAACAGGAATTTTCGAAGCCAAGAGGTTATTGACAATAAACTGTTTCTGGAAGAGAGCCATGAAGAAAAACGTTTTTGACATCAAGTTGATGGATGGGCCAAGAAGAAGAAACGACGATGCTAAGAACAATACGAGTAGTGCTGGGTTTGATAACTGGACAGAAAGTCTCATCATAATGGATGCCGTGTTGTTGAGAGTAACCACGACATACCCATCGATATTTATAACGTGCAAGAGTTCCATCGGAACTAAATTTGTGTCAAAAAAACCATTTTCCGGAAACTATATTAGTGTTTAATGGACGAGGAACTAATTGCCATGTATTATTTTGAAAGAGAGCATCATATTCATCTTTCATGGTTGCGGCCCAATGAGGATCTAGGAGAGCTGATTTGTAAGATTTGGGAATAGAGGAAGAAGACAGAGATGCATTGAGATTTAGACGATCTTTAGCGAGTAAACGAAAATCGGATTTGCCATGTGTGCGTATGTGTAACATCCCAAAAATATTAAACTTAGATCATCAAAACACTAATCATCAAGATTAGGGTTAACAAAAACTTTTCTAAATAAAATCATGAATGCATGCATATGTGTATGCATGGATTTTTAATTTCTTTAAAAACCACCTTGTTTGTGTGATCCATTGCTTGTAAAATGTTTCTTAGGTGAAAAGAACATCATCTAAAACATTTCCCACACTTTTCTTAAAGACAAGTAAATCAAAACAAATATATTAAGTGAATGGTCATTTTGGCCAATTTAACTCCCATGCCTACTTTGGCTGTCTCAAACTTTCAAAACCTAACAGAAACTTTTCTGGATCTTTGCACCCCTTGATTGTACTCATAACAAAGTATCAAGGCCCACCTTGTGATCATCCAGAAACTTTCAAATGCATAGTTTAAATGATAATTCAAAATTGAATCTTCTTCATATGGGAAGATCCCACTTTTCCAAAACCCACTCAAACAAGCTCAACTTTCAAAACCCAAGCATCTGCAGACTCACCAGCACCAATCTAGCAAACCCACCAAAATTCATTTCAAAATTCAAAACTTGATTTCATGCGGCCATTTCATCAAACAGGTTGCAGACACAAATCAAACAAAACATCAAACACTATAGTGTGCAGTGATTCTTGCCTAACTTGTTCCCTAGTTAGCTCACACACAACCCAGTAGATCATCTAGAAAGATTAGCCCAACACTAGCACCCCTGTGAGCTTGCCATACCGCTTCCACGTTGTCACTGACGAGTGATACTACCAACATTAGATTAGAACTAGATCGAACGATCCACGTTGCCCCATACCGCTTCGCCCAGCCCCGTGTCACTGACGAGTGGGGGCACCCACTTAAGCAGCCCGCGGGAGCCCTGTGCTTAGCAGGACGGCCCGTTAGAATTTCCCGCGCAGCCCAGCAATTCAAATTAAACCTTTTCTTTTTAAATTCAAAAACACTTCAGCACCCAACTTCAAAAATCAACCCAGATCGATTCAGTGCACCAAATTGGATGAAACCAATTTTGTTGGAAAGGTCTGTGAATGCTTAATCCAAGCCCGTTGGATTCAAGTCATTTGGATCTGTAGATCACCCATAGAAAAAATAACAAAGCAGAAGCTTTTCTGCATTCAAACATTTTTCAAATTTAAACCTTAAAAGCTTTTGAGTTGATTCCAACTCTCAAAAATCACATTTAACCATACCTTTCAGAATATATAAAAATATATAGGTTTACTTGCAGAAATAATGTTCAAGTAATAAAAGAATGCTTCATAAGCATTTCTAGCCACTTTAATTAATTAAAATAAAAGGGTAAAACCTTATTAAATTGTGACACCACTTCAAATAACATTCCCATGGACTAAAATATGTGGTGATGACATGTGTCAACATGATCCCATATTTGGTTTGGAGAATATTAAATCTTAAGTAGTTTTCAATGAGTAGAAATTACTTTTCTAAAAATAAATAAAAGGTTTAAACCAAGCTTTAACCTTGTAATGTTAGAGATGATGCTAGATCATCTATAGGACCCTTGTGTGTGATGATTGCAAGTAGTTAATTATTGTTTGGTGATTGTGTACCTCGTATTTATTCATAGACGCTAGTACCGACCAAGGATACGAGGAGGAAGGAGGATACTACGAAGAGGAAGCCGAGGAGAACTTCAACCACTGCTCTGCACAAGGCAAGCTTATATTGACACTGATGCAAGCTAGTAACTATGCAAGCTGATACTATACCAATGCAAGCCTAATACTACTAGTGTATATGCAAGCTAACCCTTGCCAGATACCCTACTGTTGCCACAAACCCATACTTGTGATATGACTACTATATGCCTTAAGCATATGTGATCATACCCACTTGATAAACCAATCCTAGTTTTATGTGCAAGCTTCTTATTTTATTTCTTTATCAAAGCTTACTTAGAGTCTACCTAAGAGTTTGGTAGATACCAGACAGTTGTGCTGAAGGTTGCATAAAGAGCATAAAATTTGGCCTAAGCTAGAAACCTTGATATCAGCCTAAGATATAATGTTGGACTTAGTGAAACTCCACTAGTTACCACCCCTCATTAGTACCACCCCCACCTGTAGATGCTAGTGCTAAGCATAAAACTTGATAAACTTTTAGATGGGAATACTTGGTGGAAAAATGGTTATGAAAACCTTAGAATGATGGCTCATTCTATTGAAATGTTTTGGACATGTGTTTCCAAACACTGGATGATTTTGGTGATGAAAATGTTGAGGCATGATCCTTAGCCCCTTTATAAAACTGATGGTTGTCTGGATGCGATACCATTCCAATTTTATCGTACAACCACAATACCCGAAGATTGGGTAGGGCTTGACTGGAAACTTATATACCTTAGTATTAGTTCCCTCCCGGCCAAGGTCTGAGCTGAGGCTACCTTGTGAAGATTGTCCACCTGTGCAGTACCCAAGATGACAGTGGTCATGGTTGGGAGGCCAAACTCACAGGAGAGGTACTTATACTAGGGCGTGTAATCGAAAGGTTAGGATTGATTATCCGCATACTGAGTATGGTGAATTCAGGATTTGTTCCTGACGGATGTATCGAATGTTGTGGTGGAAGTGTACAATCTCTGCAGAGTGTCAAACTATTCGAATAGCCGCGTCCGCGGTTATGGAAAGTTGGAGTGGCCATACTGTTCCCCCGTCAGACTTTTCAAAATGACTTGTGAAACGAATTGGGACTTTGACTTGACCACAACAGAGTTGTGACCTGAATTACAAGATCCCATTTAGGAGTTATAAAATTGTGACCAGCTTTGGAACTTAGTAGAGATAAACCTGGCTTTTTGCAAAACAACCCTAGAGCCTAGTGTCCTATTATCCAAAAAAACCCTTACTTGTTAGTATTAGTTTGCGAGTACTTAAAGAGTACTCATGGCTTTGTCCTTGGCTATTCCCATGGCCAGACTATGAAGAGGAGTACCTGGAAGATGGACCCCAGGAAGGTTACGACAACTAGGATCATCTCCCATCGTCAGCATTGCCTGTGACCCCGAAGATGGAGCTTCGCCTATGCTACCGTTATTATTAAGTATTCCGCTGCTTGATGTGTATTGAGAACTGGATCATGAGATCCCTATTCGTGTAAGAACTTATGTATCGTTTGTAATGGATGAAGTACTATGGTATCCAATTCTGTTATGTCTCGCAAAAATGGTAATCCTGGGATTGCGATGTATGGCATAACAGGCATCTAGGATTGAAAAATCCGGGTGTTGACAGTATGGTATGATCATTAGTGGGAGCTGGGACTATAATAGCATGTGGAGGAGGAATGGATGATGATGTGGAAGACACGCTCGACGCAGCAGAAGAAGCGGACGCGGGAGTCAGCGGTGGAAGTAGGAAGTCTGCCGTGGCACAGTTTTCGGCGGTTTCGGAAGCCGCGGCAGAGGTGGCGGCAGGAGAAGGCGCGGCAGGATCAGTTGCCACGGCAGAGAATTCGGGCGTTTTTGCTGCCGTGGCACGAGCGATGGCAGGAGATGGCTGATGAAAGAAGGGAAAATTATTTGGATGAGGGGTACTAGTAGATGGTGCGGATGTTTTAGGATCAAGAGATGACCCTCAGAAAAAAGAAAAATATTTTCAGCAAAAGTTACATGACGAGACACATGGACGCGACCACTAACAAGATCTAGACAACGATAGCCTTTGTGTTCGTCGAAAAAATCTAGATGGACGCACGGGATAGAACATGGTGAACGTTTGTTAGAAGAAGTAGAGTAGGAGTTAGGAAAACAAAGACAGTCGAAGACACGAACGTCAGAGTAGTTTGGGTGAGAAAGAAATAAAGAGAAGTAGGATGTGGTTTGAGGATTAACTTTATATGGTCGAATGTTAAGTAGATATGTGGTCGTGTGGAGACCTTCAGCCCAGAACTTCGGAGGCATAGAAGATTGAATAAGAAGGGTGCGAGTGATGTCATTAAAACTGCAAAGAGAACGCTCGGCCTTGCTGTTTTGAGGGGAGGTATAGGGATAGGAAAAACGCAGAAGAATTCCATATTGGAGAAAGAAAATTCAGTTTTTAAAGTTGTCAAATTCACGACCATTATCGCATTGAATAAATCTTATAAGAAGGAAAAAATGGACCAAGACATAGCGCTGAAAATTAAGAAAAATATTGTGAACGTCGGATTTGTTGTGTAAGGAAAAGGTCCAAACATAGTGTGTAAAATCATAAAAAATAACAAGATAATACTTAAAACCAGAAACACTTTCTATTGGTGACGTCCATAGATCACAATGAAGTAACTCAAAAGAAAAAGTACTAGAGGATAGAGAGGAGCTAAAGGGGAGAAGAACATGTTTGCCTAATTGACACGACTGACAAATAGAAGAATTATGAGAATCTCTATTACAAGGTATTGAAAATCACTAAGAAGAGTAGATAACACATTATTATTGGGATGGCCGAGATGTTGGTGCCACAGATCAACAGTGGCCACCATAGACGATGGAGGGGCAGGGGCCGGAATACCATGGAGGGAATAAAAATCACCAGAGCTATTGAATCAAGCGATCTCGGCCTTGGTCCGGTAATCCTTCACAAACAAACCAAAGGGATCAAATTTGACAGAAATGTGATTGTCATTGGTGAATTGGCAAACATAAATCAGATTTTTAATTAGTGCAGGAGCTACAAGAACATCGCGAAGAAGCAAAGGTTTGATTGGGGATTGGATTTGGGATTGACCGACATAGTAAATAGGAATAGATGATCTGTCACCGAGAGTAATAGATGGAAAAGGCGACGGTGTGTAAGAAGACAGCAAATTACTTGATGCAGACATATGACTAGAAGGATCAGAATCGAAAATCTAATTTGTACCTGAGTTTCATTTTGCAGCAAAGTTGTTCATGGCTTATAGAAAAGCAGCTTGGTCCTAGCTCGGAGTTGAAGTAGAGGATGGTGTAGACATGTGAGCTGGCGGATGTGGCGGCGTCGGCAGTAGGGCCGGCATCGGCGTATAGATAGAGCCACCATCATTGTACTGCGACATATTGTACTGTGGCATGTAGGGTGAGGTTGTAGCGCCATATGAAACATAAGGAGAAACTTTGTAGATTGTTGGCGCATAGGCGGGGGCGGCGTGGTACGTGGTTGTCGGCTGTCGCGGCGCGAGGACGGGAGCGCCGGTGTGAGGGCGGGCACCAGGCTGCCAGCCACCAGTGTAGGCAGGCGGGGCACCATAGGGCGTCGGGGCGGACCAGGGCATAGGCCACGCCTGGACTAGCCCGGTCCACAGATCAGGAGAAGGACGCCAGCCGGGGGCAGCGGTGATGCAGTCGGTGGTGTAGACGTTGGAGCCAGAGCCGAGGGCGGAGGAGGACCAGGCGCCGTACGAAACTGCGGCGGTTTAGGGTTTCAACCCCTGTATTTTGGACTCGAACGCCAGCCCGATGGTTGAGGAGGAGCCATTGGAGGAGGTGGCGGTGGCGGCGGTGGTGCAGACGGTCGAGGAGCAGCAGTAAAGACCTGAGGACGGGATTCCTTGTTGGTTTGGGCACGATCGGCCCATTGCAGCATCGAGCGAACCTCAGCGAAGGAGGGGCGCGAACGCATCATAGGAATGAAGGAGGCATGTTTCTCGAACCGCTCGCTGAGGCTGATGAGGAGGACGTTGATGAGCTGCCGATCGTCGATCGGATCACCGAGTTCGTGGAGTTCATCGCGATCACCTTAAGGCGTTGGCAGTAGACGCCGACGGGTGGATCACCTTGCACCGTGTTCTAAAGCTCGGTGTGGAGATTGTTGGCGCGAGCGTCGATGTTGTCCTGGAAGAGCTGACGAAGGGCTGCCCACAGATCAGCGGCGCAGGCACCATCACGGTGTACGAGATTGAATATTTCTATGGAGACTCGCATGTAGATCCATTGAATAATGGCGAGATCATCCTTGACCCATTGCGGATCGTGAGGTTTAGGGCGAGCGTCGTCGGCGACGTAAGAGCGGAGATTGCATCGCCCGAGGTGGACATCGAAGAGGTGACGCCAATGGTAGTAGTTGTGAGCAGCGAGGTCTAGGGTTACAGGTATGTAGGGGCTCATATCGGATATGGTGTCGGTGAAGGAGATTGAAGGGGCTATTGGTGGAGGTAGAGCTAAAGTAGAGGTAGAGGTGGAGGGGGCCGTGGCCGCGGCGACCTTGGCGGCGCGTCGCTCGAAGTAGCCGGGCGGTGGCAGGGTCGGCGGGTGAGCCATACCCTTAGATCGGAAGTCTGATACCATATAGAATTGTATAGAATAATAATCGATAATAATATTATGACAATTACAAGAGGTATATATAAGAGTCTAGGTGCACCGGCCTAGCCCTATAACAAACCAACTAGGACTTTTAAATCTAACAAGAGTTGTATTCTAACACTGGCGTATATATATATCATGTGCTATTCTAACGCATGATTTAGAAAGAATAACAATTTCTTAGAAAATAGAAGGGTCGCTTCATGTGAAGCTGAACTTCTTGAGACGATGGACTATGATTAAGAATCAAAATACAAATAATATAATTGAACCTCTTCATGTTCCATTAGACATAAGAAAATATAAGAAATAGAAAATAAATAATTGCAATTTGTGAATAGAAAAACTAACGTTGAAAAACTGCTATTTGACATGCAAAAGAAGGCGTATCACTACACAAATATGTAAGTTAGTTTATTTTAGGTTAAAAATTTGTCATATGCAAAGACAAATTATGCAACAAAATCCAGAGATCCGATTTGTGAGGCTCACTTGAATTAAAGTAATCCTATATAATTTTCACATACCTGCATGCATAGATTATACTTCAGTTTCGATTGCCCAAACTGGGATATTCAGCTGTGCCGCAGTACATGATGCTAACTGTCCAAGGTTAAAACAAAGCTGTAATGTCAACATCTAGACCCATTGTGTATCTGTCTTCACTTTACTAACCTGCATAGTTGAAAAAGAAAGTTGTTTTAATCTGAATCAATTATAGTTCTTAGTTCTAAATCATGCGTAAAGCAACTGATTGGGACTTACCAATAATTGATTCCTTCTTTGATCAAATACATAAAATATTCAATTGACGCACACGCCACCAAGAAGTATGCGGTTGAGGCGTACTTTTCGGCCCGGTTACCTGCTTAATCAGATAAAGGCAATCAACAAATAGATCGACATATACATCTTGTATCACAAATTGGCATGTGAAAATCCAAATTAAGGAAGTGCAAGAAGACTTGCAACAAAAAGAAACAAATCATAGATTTCAAGAGTTCCCGTGTGCAACTAATCTGAATCTGTAATAAAAACAAAGATTACCAGATGAGATGAGAATGGAAACCTAGAATAGTGGCACCAACATCATCGAGAAGACGAGAAACCCATACCTTATGAAGAGATCGAGGTGGCAGGATGTTGGAATTTAAGGCATATTTGATGTTGGCCTTTTGGTCCATAACAAATACAAATTCTGAAATTCTCTTTGGCCCATTATTATGGCAGCTCATGTGTGTGCTAGTGGTGCCAAAGTTTAGTCCTACATTGCTAGTGGAAGGGGAGTTGGACCATCTTATATAGTAGAGTGTTGCACCACTCACTAAGGTGTGAGAAGAAGAAAGCCCTCGCGCACTCCTCCTTCGACGCCGCCCGCCCGTCTCGCCACGACGCGCGCGCCGCAGGTTGCGGAGTCGTGGGCTGTTGCCCACGTCCTACCCGACCCGCACTATATAAACAGGCAGACACGAACCCTGTCTACCTACCAGCAATTAGATTGCATCTGCCTACCTGTGCATCGCCGTTCCACCTCTCTGTGCTGCCCTCTGCTACTCCATCCCGCCAACTGCGTGCACGGCCGTCCGGGAGAGCAGGTCTTCAGAACCCCGTATCTCTGATCCTGCACCGGGAGAGAGACGATAAGGTTTTTGGGGAGCGTTTAGGCGCGACTGCTCAAGCTCTTCTACGTCCGGCTTCCTCGACTCCATCGCCATGTCTAGCCACGCTTCCAAGCAGGCTGCCGCTGGTGGCGGATCCACTTCTGTTGCGCCGTTGGTCATACCATCGACGAACTCGTACGTGTTATTTGCTCTCCTGTTATTTCCTATGATGATTACTAGTATTGCAGTATGCGTAGATGTGCTAAGTTTTCACTTGCATGTATGTTGCATGTCTATTATGCGTATGCTAGTTAGTCTTGGAAATTGTTCTGTCATGATTTACACTTGGATTAAATTAATACGAAAACTGCTAATTATTTCAACAATCCAAAAACCTTATTTTAGGCTATTTTCGCGTCAAGGCTTTGTCGCTTGTCTGAAACCAAACCCGTTTACGGGTGCGCACTTTAAGCGCTGGAAAACCAAGGGTACCCTCTGGCCGATGACTATGGACGCCTTCTGGGTATCGGCTGGTAATCCTGAAGGAACGATCACTCCTGAACAGGAGAAGACGTTTAAGGAGACCACCATATTCTTTGTGGGCTGTGTCATAAGCGTCATTGGGGACAAGTTGGTGGATGCATATTTACATATGCGCAATGCCAAAGAACTACGGGATGCACTTGAAGCAAAATTCGGTGCTACTGATGCTAGCAGTGAACTGTATGCCATGGAGCAGTTTCATGACTATAGGATGGTTGAAAATCGTTCTGTCGTTGAACAGGCTCATGAGATTCAGTGCATTGCAAAAGAACTTGAGCTCCTGAAGTGTGCGTTGCCCGGCAAATTTGTTGCGGGATGCATCATTGCAAAGCTTCCTCAATCCTGGAGGAGTGTTGCCACTAACCTCAAACACCAGAGGCAAGAGATGTCTGTTGAGAATCTCATTGGGTTTCTGGACCTTGAGGAAAAGGCAAAGGCAAAAGACGCACACTCAAAGGGAGCCGAGGCACCCAGTCAAGCGCCAATGTAGTGCAGAAGAACTTTCACAACAAGTTTAAGGGGAAGACCAAGGCCGTTTGTACTACCAACTTCAAAAAGAATAAGAAGGACAAGTCACAGGATCCCTGTTTTGTGTGCGGCGAGGTTGGACATTGGGCTCCAAACTGCAAGCAGCGCAAAGGAAGGAAGAATCCAAATGGACAGAACTCTAAGTCTGTCAACGTGACTATGAGCAACAATGATAAGGGTGCATCCGAGTATGGTAATTTACCTACTATTTTGTCAATTTGTCAATCTACAGATTGGTGGATCGACACCGGTGCTAATATTCATGTGTGTGCTGATATCTCTTTGTTTTCTTCTTATCAGGTCACAAGAGATCTCTCCGTCTTGATGGGAAACGGATCACATGCTTCTGTTCGTGGTGTTGGCACGGTGGATCTGAAGTTTACTTCGGGAAAGATCGTGCAGCTGAAGAACTGCAGCATGTGCCCTCAATAAATAAGAATCTCGTTAGTGGTTCCCTTCTTTGCAAAAAAGGTTTTAAGTTGCTATTTGAGTCCAATAAAGTAGTCATCTCTAAGTATGGACAATTTATCGGTAAAGGTTATGAGTGCGGCGGTTTGTTCCGTCTTTCCCTATCAGATTTTTGTACTCCCTCCAATCCTAAATAAGTGGCACGGTTTTGAACTAACTCTAGTTCAAAATGGCGACACTTATTTAGGATCGGAGGTAGTAATAAGGTTGTGAACCATATTTGTGCCCCTGGCAATGATACCGATATTTGGCGTTCACGACTTTGTCACATTAATTTTGGTTGTATGACGCGGATAGCTAAGATGAATTTAATTCTAAGTTTCACTTTAGTCAAAGGCTCTAAATGTCAAGAGTGTGTTCAAGCTAAGCAACCGCGCAAGCCTCACAAGGAAGCGAGAAACTTGGCACCACTGGAGCTTATATATTCAGATCTATGTGAGATGAATGGTGTGTTGACTAAAGGTGGAAAGAAATACTTCATGACGTTGATTGATGATTCTACTAGATTTTGCTATGTATATATTTTGAAAACTAAAGATGAGGCTCTACACCACTTTAAAAACTATAAGGAAGAAGTTGAAAATCAACTTGAGAGAAAGATTAAGAGAGTCCGGTCAGATCATGGTGGAGAGTATTTCTCAAATGAGTTTGTTTTGTTTCGTGCGGAACATGGCATTATTCATGAGAGGACGCCTCCCTATTCTCCCCAATCTAACGGGGTTGCCGAAAGGAAAAATCGTACTCTAACAGACTTGGTTAACGCCATGTTAGGTACTTCGGGTTTGTCCAAGGCATGGTGGGGAGAGGCGATATTGATATCATGTCATGTCCTGAATAAAGTTCTCACAAAAGACAATGAAACTGCTCCCTATGAATTATGGGAGAAGAGAAAACTAACACTCTCGTACTTACGTACTTGGGGCTGTTTGGCAAAGGTGAATTTGCCAATTCCCAAAAAGCGTAAACTTGGACCAAAGACCGTAGACTGTGTCTTTCTTGGCTATGCTCATCATAGCATTGGATACAAATTTCTAGTGGTGAAATCTGAGGTACCTGACATGAAGGTCGGTACAATAATGGAGTCTAAGGATGCTACATTCTTTGAGGATATTTTTCCGATGAAAGATATGCCTAGTACATCTAGACAGGAATCTGTTGAAAGTCCTGAACATGCTATTCCCATCGAATATTATGAACGAGCACATGATGAAATTCCTTAGGAGATAGACAATGAAGTTCCTATAAGGAACAAGAGACAGAGGATTGTAAATTCCTTTGGTGATGATTTCATTGTCTATCTCGTGGATGATACTCCCACCTCTATTTCAGAGGCTTATGCATCCTCTGATGCAGACTACTGGAAAGAGGCTGTTCGTAGCGAGATGGATTCCATCATGGCAAATAAAACTTGGGAGATCACTGATCGTCCTTATGGGTGCAAACCTGTAGGATGTAAGTGGGTGTTCAAAAAGAAGCTTAGGCCTGATGGTACGATTGAAACGTACAAGGCTCGGCTTGTTGCCAAGGGTTATACTCAAAAAGAAGGCGAAGACTTCTTTGATAATTATTCGCCTATGGCTAGATTGACCACTATTCGAGTTCTACTCTTATTGGCTGCCTCACATGGTCTTATCGTTCATCAAATGGACGTCAAGACAGCTTTCTTTAATGGAGAGTTGGATGAGGAAATTTATATGGATCAGCCAGATGGTTTTGTAGTAGATGGTCAAGAAGGCAAGGTGTGCAAGCTATTGAAGTCTTTGTATGGACTGAAACAAGCACCTAAGCAATGGCATGAGAAGTTTGATCAAACTTTAACATCTGCTGGTTTTGTTGTAAATGAAGCCGACAAATGTGTATACTATCGCCATGGTGGGGGCGAAGGAGTTATACTTTGTTTGTATGTTGATGACATACTGATTTTTGGGACAAATATGATTGTCATCGAACATGTCAAGAGTTTCTTGTCTCAAAGTTTTGACATGAAAGACCTTGGAGAAGCTGGTATTATTCTAAACATTAAGCTGCTGAGAGATGAGAATGGTGGAATTACATTTCTGCAATCTCACTATGTGGAGAAGGTGTTGAGTCGCTTTGGCTACTCAGATTGTACTCCTTTGCCGACACCATATGATCCTAGTAAGATGCTTCGAAAGAACAAAAGAACAACTAGAGATCAGCTGAGATACTCTCAGATAATTGGCTCGTTAATGTATTTAGCTAGCGCAATAAGGCCCGACATCGCATTTTCTGTGAGCAAACTTAGTTGGTTTGTTTCCAATCCGGGAGATGATCATTGGCATGCTCTTGAGAGAGTAATGCGCTATCTAAAGGGTACATCGTGTTATGGTATTCACTATACCGGAGACCCTGTGGTACTTGAAGGGTATAGTGACTCAAATTGGATTTCTGATGCTGATGAGTTGAAAGCCACAAGTGGATATGTATTCACTCATGGTGGTGGCGCTGTTTCATGGAAGTCTTGCAAGCAGACCATCTTAACGAGGTCAACAATGGAAGCAGAACTCACAACACTAGATACAGCTACTGTCGAAGCAGATTGGCTTCATGAACTCTTGATTGACTTGCCGGTTGTTGATAAACCTGTACCGGCTATCCTTATGAACTATGACAATCAAACTGTGATCGTCAAAGTGAGTAGTTCAAAGGATAATATGAAGTCATCAAGACATATAAAGAGAAGATTGGCATCTGTTAGGAAAATGAGAAACTCCGGAGTAATAGCATTGGATTATATCCAAACAACTAAGAATCTAGCAGATCCCTTCACAAAAGGTCTATCAAGAAATGTGATAGATATTGCATCAAAGGAGATGGGTTTGAGACCCACATGAGTTACCGTGGTAGTAACCCAACCTATGTGATTGGAGATCCCGTGAATTAGGACCTGGGGAAACAAGCCAGTGGCTAACTGGAGGAGAGTAACTTTTATTAATCCATTCCGCTGAAGATGCATTACTCTCACGATCTATATGGTAGGTTGACTTAGTCTTAATGTGTTCATAGGCTTGTATAAGCCAAGATGCTATCCTACAGAGCAGTCTTGAAAGAACGCACCTATGTGAGCCCGACTGGTGGTCACAGTTTATGAGATAGGGTAATCTCTAGGAAGCTCATGAAAAAGGCCAGGAGTGTGACTTATATGCTCCACCCGAGGGGTAGCCTTCGGCAGCCTAGTATCAGTATGACATTAGGTGAAACTCATCTACACAAAACTGGCAATTCAAGGCCTAGTCCATTGACAGTTGTTGATGAGTGTAGTCTAATGCTCTAGGTGGAAGTTCAACTTAACAGTCTCCACTGAAAAACGCTGGTATATCAAAACAGTGATTTGGAACAAAGTGATGTGATGTGTCCATGAGACTTTGTGGGGGATTGTTGGAATTTGAGGCATATTTGATGTTGGGATTTTGGCCCATAACAAATACAAATTCTGAAATTCTCTTTGGCCCATTATTATGGCAGCTCATGTGTGTGCTAGTGGTGCCAAAGTTTAGTCCCACATTGCTAGTGGAAGGAGAGTTGGACCACCTTATATAGTAGAGTGTTGCACCACTCACTAAGGTGTGAGAAGAAGAGAAGCCCTCGCACACTCCTCCTCCGACGCCGCCCGCCTTGCCTCGCCGCGCCTCGTCACGACGCGCGGGCGGGTTGCAGGAATCTCGCCGAGCCACGCTTTATTTTGCTGTTTGGGAAAATTAATTGTGTATTAATTATGAGTCATTAATGCGTTAATATGGACGCGTTAATCAACCGACCGTTTCTACATCGTGGGCTGGTACTGACTCAGTCGTGGGTTGCTGCCCACGTCCTACCTGACCCGCACTATATAAGCAGCCAGACGCGAACCCTGTCTACCTACCAGCAATTAGATTGCATATGTCTACCTGTGCATCGCCGTTCCACCTCTTTGTGCTGCCCTCTGCTACTCCATCCCGCCGGCTGCGTGCACGGCTGTCCGGGAGAGCAGGCCTCCAGAACCCCGTCTCTCTGATCCTGCACCGGGAGAGAGGCGATAAGGTTTTTGGGGGGCGTCTAGGCACGACTGCTCAAGCTCTTCTACGTACGGATTCCTCGACTCCGTCGCCATGTCTGACGATGCTTCCAAGCAGGCTGCTGATGGTGGTGGATCCACTTCTGTTACGTTGTTGGTCATACCATCGACGAATTCGTACGTGTTATTTGCTCTCCTGTTATTTTCTATGATGATTACTAGTATTGCAGTATACGTAGATGTGCTAGGTCTTCACTTGCCTGTATGTTGCATGTCTACTATGCGTATGCTAGTTAGTCTTGGAAATTGTTTTGTCATGATTTACACTTAAATGAAATTAATGCGAAAACTGCTAATTATTTCAACACAGGATCCTGCAATTTGTGAGAGATTTAGAGAGAGATGGCGTTGTCCCATACGAGCAGGAAGCTTCGACTTTGAAGTGGTTGATTAAGTGTGGATATACTCCCTCTATTTTAAAATATAAAATGTTTTAGATTTATGGAGAAAATATATCTAGACTTATTTTAGTGTGTAGATTTATTTCAAATATGAGTGAACCTATATACTAAAAGTAGTCTAGATACATTTGCTTCACAAAGCTAAAACATCTTATATTTTGAAACGGAGAAAGTATAAATCAATTAATATGATACATAGAGCATGTAGAAAACGGGAGGGAGTCAATCACCAACGACAGCGACGGCATGTGTGCTGTGGAAGAAGCCCACCTGTGCCTAAAATATGACAATTCGGATCTCTGAATTTTGTTTCATACTTTGTCTTTGCGCTGAATTTTCCTTTTTATACTCTTACCTCCACATGTACGGGATGGGCATGAGAGCAGAGCGGGCAAGGGTGGAGATAAGAGTTTAAAGAGGAAAATTCAGTGCAAACTCGTCAGATTCCTCTATCGGTTACCGATTTTTATAGAGATCGTGGGGAGAAGAAGTTAGTAGCGCTGTCACAACTTGATTGCGAAGAGGAAACGCAAATCGGCATTGATTGTAGTTGATGAATGGTTTTTTATTTTATGATCAGATTTGTTTGGCCGCTTGACGAATGCTCGAGAAGACAAAGTAGTGTCACCACGTGAGAATAACTAGGAAACTTGGTGCGGCGATGCCGCGTCCGCTAGGGGCAATGTCGTGAAATAATCAGTTAAAATTGTTGCTGGAGACTATGTCCTATGCAGTGTATTATCGTTGTCTGAAGTTGCGGAAGAAAAAAAAACAATAGTACTATTTATAGATAAAAAGGCGATACATTTAGTGTAGAAGAATAAAAAAGTATAATAAAATTGAATCACTGCTTGTTAACTATAACTAGAAAATTATTCACCCTTGGAGAAGTACCAAAGGGTAACTACCCTGTGAAAGTGCAAGGAAAAAATACTGCTAAAAAATATGAAATAACCTAAAAGAAACATCTCCACTAAAGAATATAAAATAACCTTAAAAGAAATATTATTAGCAAACTAAGGTTATACAATTATACACCGACAAGTTGTCATAGAGATAGAATAACTATTGCTGCAAAATAAAGCCAAGAAGTTGTGTCCGAAAATTAGTTAGAAAAATTATGACCGGAAAAGGTGGACCAGAAAATTTAAGCCCAATAGTTAGAAAAGATGAACAAAAAAAAAGAAAAGATTAGGCAGAAAAAAAAGAAAAGATGAACATAAAAAAAATCGGTTAGGTCAGAAAATTTTTAGCCAAAAAATTTATATTGCACATGATTGGGCAAAATTAGACGATGAATAATACACGCGTGGACACAAACCACCGGATCAAGCGGCTAGAAAAGGTGGGTCAGAAAATTTAAGCCAATAGTTAGAAAAGATGAACGTAAAAAATATATCGATTAGAGCAAGAAAATTTTAGTCAAAAAATTACGTTGCATCTACGTGACGTGACACACGTGAAGTTGCGGCAGAAGAAAACAGTATTACTATTTATAAATAAAAAGGTAACATATAGTATATTTAGTGTAAAAAATAAAAAGTATAACAAAATTATATCACTGCTTGTTAACTATAGTTAGAAAATTATTCACCCTTAAAAAAATACCAAGGGTAACTACCGTGTAAAAATTACAGATAATATAAAAAAACACCTTCGCTAAAGAATATGAAATAACCTTAAAATAAATGTTGCTGACGAACTAAGGATATACAATTATACACCGGTGAGAAATTATCATGGATTAACTATCGACGATAATTATGGACAGAAAATTATTTCAAAAAAAGTATCTTTGAATAAAAAATAGAACCCAAAAATATTGTCGTAGATATAGAATAACTATCGCTGCAAAAATAAAGCCTACAGCCCAAAAAGATGAACAAGAAAATTTAAACCCGGTAGTTAGAAAAGATGAACATAAAAATATTGGTTAGGTTAAAAAAAATTTAGCCAAAAAATTATATTACGTCTACATAAATTAGATGATAAATATGGACTGTTCAATACCAGAAAAAGTGGGTCAGAAAATTTAAGCAAAATAGTTAAAAAAGATGAACATAAAACATATCAAGCAAGAATATTTTAGTCAAAAAATTACGTTGCGTCTGCGTAACTTGGCACGCGCGCGACGCAGACAGACGCCGGATCGAAAGTGAACGGCAGGAAATGAGTTGCACACTATTCATAGATGCGATAAACAGTGCGCGCGGCCTCCTTTTTTTTGTGTGTGTGGTGGTGGTGGTGGGTGGGGTGGGGGGACAGCGCGGCCACCTGAGAGGGATGGAAAGCCACGCGCCTTTGGGCTGCAACTACGAAGAATAGGCGCGGTGACACACCACGCCCGTCCATGCGACCGATAGCCACGGTTGAATCTTGAATGTGTGCATGACAACATTAAAGAGTAATTGTACTGGGAAGGCGCACAGGGATTAACCACATGTACTGATATACCTTTTTGAAGGATTACATAGTTGATGAAATGGCGTTACATAGACAGTAGATTAGCAAGTGATACTATTTACATTACTATTTAACCACGTAGTGCTACATAACTGGCAAATTAGCTAGCGGCACTAATATAAATTGCTACTTAATTAGCCGATAGCATGGTAATATAGGTGTTGTAAGTGTTCTTCTGTCTTTGAGCTATCAGTGGCCGGTGTTGCTGTCCTCATCATTGGAGCCTCAGAGAACAGGATAATGATAGGTTCCTTCTTTAGACGGGAATATGAAACACCAATCTTGTCATCAGTAGAGAAATGAAAATGAACGGCCAGACCCCTGGAAATATCAGGGTTGTCTGCAAAAGAGTGAATTACTGTATTACCCGACAATCTCTGAAACTGAGAGGGGTCTCGGCAATGTCATGAATTTTGCTAATCGCCCCTCATAAAATTTTCCTTGATTCTCAGACGGCGTCTCCTTGAATCGCACAAACTTGGCCTATGCATAGAATGCAGATGTACTATGAGAACTTAGATTGCATTCCAGGTAGCTGCACTGTAAGAGTTGAATAGATGGAAGACCAGATCAACTCTAATACTTACAATCTCCTTACAATTCCAGGGAAAGAACATCAAAGTAGTAGAGCAATTAATCTGATATATGACCAACATTAAATGAATAAATGATCTAGGCATATGATGGTAGACGTGCTTCCTAGCAACCAAAACATTTGACAAATAACATAATATTGTAGCAGTCATCTCGTCAACCATTTAAAAAGCAAGCAGTGTAGAAAAAAAGGACACCAACATACGAAGGAGCAGCGGCGGACCTACAGGGTATGCCGCATATGCCATGGCATACCCTGCGGCCCAGCCATGCAAGCCTATGCCCCTTTTATTCAGCTGGACATAATCAAAACGAGCTAATGCATGGAGCCTCTAGCCATGCATGCATGTCTTGCTTGGGGACAACCTTTGATTTGGCTTTGGCCACTAATCTAGTTGGATGTTTATTAAGATGGGCTTTAGTCTTAAACGTGTAAAGCCTGCAGGCCAGCTATGGCATGCACATGCGTATGTAGCTATTTTGGTATTCTCTTCGATTCATATTAGTCAACTAAAATTTGTTTAAATACGGATGTATTTATCATTTAAAATTTAACTAGATACGATGAATCTAAGTTAACATATAGATCGGAGGGAGTAATGGATTTGACCCTATTAGCTAAGATGACTAATCAACAGAAATATTTACCTAGTGTACAATACGATTGGAGCGACTCTACAGTGTGTTTTAGTAGTATATATGGGCTAGCTAGCATCAGTAGATAATTTGATCAACTGAAAATTAGTCTTAGTATATTTTGTATATGTTCCCTTGCTGCTTTTTGTAACATCCATTTTATATATTATTTTTTATTTTAATACAGTATTGTATCTTATAGTGTTGCCGAAATGATTATCCCACGGTCGGATAATTTGGAAATTTAATGTTTTACACAATGATAAGAATTTAGTTCAATATTAGAATGCCCCGTCGACGGTGCATATGTGTCCAATAATTTATATTTTTTATTAAAATATAAAGACTATTTTTCTTTAAATATTTTGATATATTTGATAATGGTCTTTTTTTATATTCTAAGATAAAATTGTTTGTCAATAGGCACGTCAATTTTTTTTGGCATACCCTTTACTAAAATCCTAGATCCGCCACTGCGAAGGAGTAAACCACTGATCCGTTGCCATACAGAAGAGTGGTACCAATCATCAAAAGAAGTATTGTTAGTAATCCTTTCAACCTTTTAAAATGAAGGAGCAAACCGCTGATTTGTTGCCAGACATAAGAGTGGTACCAATCATCAAAAGAAATACCGTTAGTAATCCTTTCAACCGATTAAAATGCAAGTACCATAGATAAAAATAAGGTGTCAACATACAGAGAAGGTGTATGGTTAGTTTTTATCAACTGTATTCCTCAAAAAAATTATCAACTCTGAGGCACACAGGTGGGTGTGTATAGGATAAATTCTCTGTTTTCAATTCGATTGCTTATAGATCTGCTACGGGCCTAAGCATGATAAGTTGAATGTAATCAAATTGAGCTAGACATATGTATGCCTTAATTAGGAAGAATTAGCAGCCAAACATATTTACAGTACTGACAGAAAAAGAAAAGCAGATACATCAAATGTCTAGTTACACCGGTAACTATCAGGTTGTTAGTCATTTAAGAAAATTTAAAAACAAACAGAGAAAAAGTTCAGATCACGCCATAGGTCCAAATGTTCTATCATCTCTGATATCTTCTATATACCATAAAGAATACCGGTGTTGCAATATCTGGTCGATAAGAATAAGATTGATCGGGGTCCATCATAAGGGCGTTTGCCATTTCATCCCTACAATTAGTACATGTAAATGTGCTTAGTACGTCTTGTGCACCATGATAGGAAAGCTAGAATGAAGAATACATTGGACCCCAATATATTTCCAGTGAAATTCCTTCCCATAGAGTAACCGAGATACCTTGATATGTTTCTGATCTTGGGAATCTTGATTAAGAAAATGGCAGTTTAGTCATTAAGACCCAATAGAAGAATATGAATCAACCACAAGGTGTTGCGAGGACTGCAACAACAGGTAAATGATTGGGCTATCCTCTTCTACAATGGAATCTAAAACAACAGTATTCTATCATAGATACTTTGTATCCTGCAATGAATGAAGGACCATCAACAAATATATATTTTATACCAACATGAAACTCTATAGAACCATAAAGGAATAAAAGTGTATACTGAAGAGGAATGAGTAATGGATTTAAAGGAGATACTTGTTGGAGAGGTCCCGATGTGCTATCTTCTGAACAACGACGTCAAATCTAGATATATCAAGCCGCATATCACCAACAGTCAGTGTAACTAATTCAGGAGCAACTCGTAGAGAGTAAGGGTTTTCAAAAACAACACCTTCGTGACCAAACAATATATATGTCAACCTCAGCTGTATAAGGAGAAAAAACCTTTGGCTAGCAGCTCGAAACTTTTCCATAGGGGGATACCACTTCTTAAGTATCCGATCCAATGCCCGCACTATAACATTAGATCCAACAATGTGAAAACTGCAAGACAATCCCTGCGGATAACCATTGGCAGACTGATAAAAATATGGAAGCAACAGACAACATAAGCAAGAAAAAACATGCCAAAATGTTAGCGCCAGGAAATTGTAATAGAGAATTACAAACAGCACGATGCAAATATTATACTCCCTCTGTCCCAAATTAGATGTCGTAAGTTTGTCTAAATTTAGATGTATCTAGACACTAATATGACCCAAGTATACCTAAAAGGCTGAAATTTGCTATAAGTTCTAATGATTACTTTTCTTTAATAAGTCTCAGATCAGTTAGTAGATTAGATGCTTGCAAACATAAGTGTTTAGTCTGATACTTATATAGGTAATGTTGATGGCCAAGCTTCGGAAAGTAGTGCCTATTCAGGAGGTTGAAGTAGTAGTTACTTGAAAGAATTAACTTATGTATCATCAGAATGACAAAATCTAAGGAAATGGATCTCCTGGATAACAATCGAAATTTGGAGAACATGAGTCACAAAATCATGAACACTATGAGTCACAAATTTGCTGCATTAATGCACAAATTATTCCAAATACTATCATTTGAGGTGTGCTAATGAATAACCTAAAGTCCGAGTAACTTAAAAAAAAGCAAGTATTGATTTTCAGGCGGCACCAACATAAGCATGTGCATGATCCTCACCTTTGATCCTTTCTTACCGTTGATAATCCAAGAAAGGTGAAGCATGATCCTTATACGTATCTTTGGCATTATCTAGATTGACAGAAGATACAATGCTGCAAATAAACTTGAAGCAGAAGCATAGGGGAATGAGCCTCGAAGAAAATAAGAAAAATATATCTGCTAATGTCAAAGAGTAGCCCAGTGATAAATTAAGTCACAATTCAGTGCACTATAAAATATTGAAAATGATCCGTGGTAAGTTAACCATGGAGATGAGTAATTTATCTAGAAGAAAATAGAGGGGGGAAGCAACCACACAAAACTGAATGTTAGCACCTGTCAAGCATTCCATCAAACATGTTGAATGGAGCTACAGCAGCAAGGCTGTAGTACGTCTGATATTGCACCGTACCTGGGGATAGGGGAGGGAGATTGAGTATTCAATGGCCAAAGTAGAAACCTCAGCGAGGGAAAAACCCAAATAGCACAACTATCGCATGCATCAGCATGTCCAAGTCCCTCTAGTGGTTTTGACGGAGAAGGCCGCGGGCAGCAGCAGGCGATGGCAAAGGCCCTTCCCTCGTCAATTTTGGCAGCAGCTAAATAACCTCTGACCCGCATGCGGACCTCTCCCATAAGGAAGTGGAGATAAGCCTGAGAGGGGAGAGAGAGAGAAAGAGAGTGGAACGGCCGAGATCTGACCTGCACGGACGCCGTCGGTCTTCATGCGGCCCTTCCTCTGTGCTTAAAATCCTATTGCCGTGCTCCTGCTGCGCTTTTCCTCCACTGACCGCCTCCACCGTCTCCCGCGCTCAGGCGTTGCCGACGGCATGAACGTTGTCCCGTGGTAACACAATATCCATGAAGTGAGGCGGTGCAACCAGATAGGGATCATGCGGTGGCGCTACCAGCAGACGCGCAGCCACGCAGAGGACCAGACGGTGAGGTCGTGAAGAGATGAAGCCAGCAAGCTACGCCATAGGCATCTTCCACAGAGAAGGTAGGCACCAGACGGACGTGTCGCTGCGCGCACGCACGACAACCACGGTGGATGTTGTGCAGCTGTGGGGAGATTATCTTTGGAACTGAGACGTGGGGATTGGGGAAGAGAAATCGGCAGTGGTAGAGATTTGACGGTGCGGCGTCCGCGCCGCTTTGACGGAGACAAAGTGACACGTAACAGGTCTGAGGTATGCACGCGGCGTCGTCGGCGAGAAAAATATCCAGCACTGTAGATGGTATGGTTACTGTAGAAGTGTCAAACTCAGTGTTTCAACAGTTCTATCGATGATGTGGACGTACGAATGGGTCGTTGAAGTGCATCGCTTTCATATATGTAGTTATGGGCCTGTGGGATGTACCAATAAGATGGAATGGAGGCTGTGGAGGTATTTGTTCAACCACCCTGAATTAAACAGAAAAAACCTAAAACTATACATACGTTGCAGGAAAGTGACGTGGCACACAACTAATTAGAAACTGGTAGAAGTGAGGTGACATGCTTGCATGTTAAGGTAAATTATGTAGTGGAAAACTTCTATTTAAATTTAGAAGATTAATTGATTATTCCAACAGTCTTTAATTGATCTATTAGTCGTATTTAAGGGCCCATGTTTGAGAGATTGTTTTGTACTTTTGGTGGCATTTAATTATGAAAAGGTGTTTTCAAGCTGACAGAGATGACGCGGTACCTCAGCTAACCATTCCACGATTTAGTTCATGTGATGATCAATGGAAATGTGTGAACCACGAGTCTATGTTGTCGTAGATGTACGTGTACCTCACAGTTTGTTATTTTATTTTATAAAAGGAGAATATATTAACATCTCAAGATATTAATTACACATACTCTCTGCAACAACGTATTATTCTATTATAAAAATAAAAAATCCCGTGAAAGCGATCAGATCCTCAACGCCACTAATACCACCAAAACAACACCAGAGACCAATCCCTCAAAAACGACGTCTCCAAGAAGAAAACAATGCTCAAGCACAGTCGTCGCCCGATCAAAGATCCTAGGTTTTTACCCTGGAGGAAGTCTTCGCTCGCAAAACAATGTCTTCTGGAAGCCTTTACTCGAGGAGGTGTTGTTGGTCCAGTTAATATCACCTATTCTAGAGTTTATCAGTGGTGGTATACAATAGGATTACATACCAATGAGGATCTTTATACTGGAGCTAAGGGCCCTGATACTACCATTTGGATCTGGAACCTACATGCTGATGCTCACGATTTTGATAGTCATACGGGTGATTTGGAGGAGATCTCTTGAAAAGTCTTTAGTGCTCATTTCAGGCAACTCTCCATTATCTTTTTTGGTTGAGTGGCATGTACTTTCATGGTGCCCGCTTTTCCAATTATGAAGCATGGCTAAGTGATCCTACTCCATTGCTAGGCACAACCAATGAAGGTCAGACCTTGGGTTTTCACCCTGCAAAGTAAGACTGTGAATATCTCCTGTGTTGTCGCCCCCTCTAACAGACGCTGTTGTGAGTCACAGATCACCAAGCCAGATCGTCAATACCCCAAAGACTCCATAGCTAGCACTTATATTCATGTCTTCATAAAATTCTCAATATCTTACTTCACCATAGATCATTAAAGACATGACATATGATGGTAACATGTAGTAGAGCTTCGTCACGCTCCATTTGAAGCCAAACGGCCAGCAAAAACACAGGTGCGCATGACCGAATTTTTTTTGATCCAGCATACTCCAGGCATGATGCGCCCATGGTAGTTCTCCGGTAGTGCCTTTCAGAACTAGACATTTCAGACAGATCCATGAAGGCGCGCATCAAGTAGAGCTTCATCTTGATGTGCGAGAGATCCGACGACCCTACCTTTATTCATGCCTAGCCGGCAGCCCCCATGCCGCCCGTCGGCGACCTGCAAGATCTACCGCTCCGACCCCTAGCAGCAGCCCGTGGGCTAGGCCAACATCGAGAAAGGCAACAACAGAACAAGATCGACCCTCCACCGGATCTGGCCTAACCATGCATCAAAGAGTAATTGGGGGGCGACATGGGAGACACCCAGATTAAAATCTAGGGTTTCGTCCATGGCCACCAAGTCTAGTCCCACCTCCGCTATCAGCCATGGCGCCGCCAGGAGAGGATCTCCGCCACTATCCCGACCGGGGACGCCTCCCTGGCCGCTACACGTCAGCGTGCCGACCATCATTGCCCCAGCGAATTCGGCAGGAACCTCCGGCAACCACCACCCCAAACCTCCTTCGGAGGCTAGGCCCGTCGCCACCGCGGCGATGGCTGGCGGCAGTGGCGGCGAGAGAGGTAAGGGCAGGGGTCTCTGGCGGTGGCGCGCGGGTCGCCCCTCGTTGTTTGTTATGAAAGTATCAAACTCAATTGTAGATATACGATTAAAAATCAGACTACTTGAGAAAAGAATAAGTTGGAAAAGAAAAGCTCAATTGAGATATACGATTAAAAATCAGACTACTTGAGAAAATATTTGATAGTAAAGCGACAAAGTCTTCGGAAAATGAATTCACAACCTCTAGAAGTTTTCAATTTTTCTGACAGTAAACTAGAGTAGCCCTTTTGAGGAAAATAAATTGCAGCAAGTTAATGTATTTTCTTCACAAAAGCGGGAAGTAATATATTCTGAAAAAGTATGGATGGATCATTGATATATATTTATGGAGTTAACCGCTTAACATTTTTCTTTCGAGACAAGGGGAAGAATTCCTCTAATTCTTTGTATTGAAGAATTCAATTTGTATTGCGAGCGCGGAGGATCAAACCCGCCACACATCAACCCGTGCCTGGGGTTATACCACGGTTCTCAACCCCTTATAACATTTTAAATTATCCTACACCCTGACGAAGCTTCAAAATCAGAGATGATTACTCTAACTCCGTTTTAGAAAGCATCAGAGGTTAGTTTGCTAAAAAAAATAAGCCTAAGAGGTTAGTTTCTCTTAGCTGTCCAATTTAACCCTGGATTACAATTTGGGTAACTTCATTTTATTTACCTTCAAAGAGATCTACATTTTCTGGAAAAGGGAGATGGTCAGATTTTCTATTTTTCGGAGAACATGAAAGTTTTTAAGTTTTTCAGGGACAGGCGAATGGGTTGATCTAAAAATGGCTGAACATAACCAGCCCAGTTGAAAAAAGCCTACTAGCCACAGCCCACAAGCTATGAGTTGAGACAAGCCTGACCCATTAGAGCCTGACAAACGTGTCATGCCCACGCGCACATTACCTACCTCGCCGCCTCCGCCTTCTATCCACTCTCCTCTATGTTTCCTCTTTCTCCCTCCCCGACTACGCTTCAGGCGTCACACACGGCGTCCATCCCCTCCACCTTCCACCGGCACCTCGACGCGGGCGCCGGAGATGCAGGCGGCCGTCGCCTTCAGCCAGGCATCTTTTCTCGCCCGGCCGTTCCGGCGACTCCCAAGGCCTTACCACGCGTACGTTCGATTCCCCTTGCTTCAATTTCGTCCCCTCCATCTTTGCGCCTTGTATTGACCTCCACTTTCGTGAGCTAACTGGACCATGCGGTTTTCTAAACTTCGCAGCACTGGGGCGGATGATGGTGTGGTGGTACGGGGAGGCGTGTCCCTCCAGCGGCTGCAGCGCACCTGTTGCTCTGCGAGCCTCTCCATCGGCGCCGGTGGTGGCTATGGCAGTGGTAAGGATGGATAACCCGTAGCTCCAGTTGATGCTATGGATTGTTTGTGCGACTTCGTGGTACCATGGCCCTGATAGTCTGGTTATCGATACCTTGCTGACTTTGGAAGATGGAGATGCTAGCTTTGCAGCTTTACTCCCTTCAGGTTGAGGGTAAACTTTTGAGATGTTTACTCGGTCTGCATAAACTTTTGAGATGATATATGGTTTGGCAGTGTGATAGTGCTATGTGTCGGGAATCAATTATGAGACCTTTTTTTCGAAATGGAGACTGAGCCCCGGTATCAATTATGAGACTAGGCCAATAGGGTAAACTTTGAGATGATATTATGATGTAGCAGCACGATAGTGTCGTGAGTGAGGAATCAGTTGTTCTCACCGTTTCAGTTCATGAGCTAATGCATGTTTTTCCCGAGGAGGTTGGCTAATGCAAGTTTTCGTCTTATGGTGGCTAAAAAGAAATAATTCTGTGCCATCACAAAGGAGGGAAAAATGTGCGATTGTGTTGAAGTATGAATCATGTAAAATGATGTGGAATCCAGAATCCTAGCCTTCAGGATAAATGGTACTATATGGGAATTTGTGACTGCATGGTAGTGTGAATGATGGGGGTCAGTGGGCAGTTTTGATTTGACAAAATTGCTTTATGGCTCCCATGTGCTGCTAGAGGGGTAGCTGCCATGTTTGCTGTATGCATTTCCAAAACTGTTCTGGACTTAGAGTTTGCCATGCTTCTGTTGATTGTTTTCAGTATTTATTCTTGACCTGCCCAGCTAGAATCAGATGTCATGAATCGGATGCATTTGCTTATTTGTAAGCAAAATCTGAGAGAATTAAATACTTACCTTTTTGCCATTTTGTGGGATAAAAGTGATCATATGAACTAGATGTTCTGTGAAATCAAAACATACTCCCTCTGTACTGGGCATGAACCAGCCATATCTACCTAACTTAGTCCTTGCTACTTCCTTAGCTTCGTTGAGTTGCTGAGATAGACCCAGCCAGGTGGATTCTATGTACAAAACCTGCTTTCGTGTTGTTAGACTTCAGATATGACTTCCTGTAATTTTGTTATCATTCTGTGTTCCTTGAACCACAGTTTGTAAAGTAGATGTGTAAATCCTTCCGTCTTCACTAAATGTTGTCTTTGTCTTGTTGAACGAGCAGTCGAAACCGAAATTCTGTGTTCCTTGAAATCCACTTTCATGTTGTTAGACTTCAAAATACTCCCTCTGTCCGGAAATAAGTGAGTTAGGCTTGTCTAGATTTGGACGTATCTACAAACTAAAATATATCTAGATACATGTGAATTTAAACAAATCCAAGTCACTTATTTTTAGAAGGAGGGAGTATGATTTCCTGTAATTTTGTTATCATTCTGTGTGTCTCGAACCACAGTTTGTAAAGTATATTTGTAAATCCTTTCCGTCTTCACTAATTTTCATTTTCATTAATTTAGCTGCAACAGGTTTTTCCAGAATTTGCAATTGAACTGGTAGAGATTGAGTTGGCGAACTTTAGCCTAACTTGTGATTGTGATAATGAACCTGGAATGCATGCCTTTTATCATTTCACTGAGTCTGAGTGTCGAATGCTCAAGTTTTCTGTATATTTTTCTTGCTCACTGCTCTTATTTTACTAACTTATTTCATGTTTTATTAGAAACCTATGAGATTCCATCTTCTGTTCTGTGCTGTACTTTGGTTCCATCTTTTGTATCTAATTTTGAGCCGACTTGATGTGTATTTGTAGAGCATGTTCCGGTATTCCCAAGACAGAAAACATGGGATCCCTACAAGCTTCTTGGTGTTGGTCGTGATGCAACTGAAGAAGAAATCAATAGTGCAAGAAACTTCCTTCTTCAACAATACTCTGGGTATGAAGAAAGCGAAGAGGCAATTGAAGGTGCCTATGACAAGATAATGATGAAAAGCTACTCACACCGTAAGAAATCCAAAACCAACCTGAAAAGCAAACTTAAAAAGCAAGTGGAAGAGTCCCCATCATGGGTTAAGACACTGCTTGGATATTTTGAGGTGCCAGCAATGGATGTTGTGTCGAGGCGATTGGCTTTTTTTTGCTTTCTTGCTGCGTGGAGCATTGCAACTTCTGCTGACACTGGACCTACCTTCCAGGTATGCTCGTGATGTTTCTTCCAACAGATTTAACAATTCTTTTCTAAGCATTATAAACCCATTAGAGATCAGAGCCTCTGGCTGTCTGGATCAGGGTGGTGCAAAATTCTCCCATGAAGAGACTAGGTAGCTATCATGATTTTCTAGAGGCCCCTTCAACATTTTTGTTTCTTTTTGTAGAAAATTAGAGGCTCATAATGACCTGAAGATATTTTCCTTGTGGTTTGAGAATTGGAACCATTGAACAGAAAATGTACATATAAGATTAAGCCTGCTTTACCAATTTTCCTTACTGGTTCTAACAATTTTTTAACATGGACCATTAATGGTTTTCTGTTGCAGCTTGCACTGTCACTCGTCTCATGCATATACTTCCTCAATGACAAGATGAAAAACCTTGTCAGGGCGTCTGCGATAGGGTTAGTGAGCATTTCTATAGCAATGTATCTCACTAGTTATTAAATCACACCCCGGGTGTTTACTCGTTTTGTTCTTTCAGGCTTGGAATGTTTGTGAGTGGCTGGATAGTAGGTTCTCTGCTTGTTCCAGTGATCCCGGCATTTGTTGTCCCTCCCAATTGGTCTCTGGAGCTCCTTACTTCGCTGGTTGCTTATGTATTTTTGTTCCTGGGTTGCACTTTCCTTAAGTGAAATCTCGGGTGTTCCAATTGCAACTGCAAACACTTTGTTTCTGCAATACTTACTCCCACCGTCCGGAAATAAGCACCTGGATTTGTCTAGAATAGCATATACTTTCTTCATCTCGAAATAGATGTCAAAGATTTGTCTAGATTCCCATGTATCTAGATGCAGAGAGACGAATTTTAGTTTTAGGTGCATGTGAATCTAGACAAATTCGAGTACATATTTCCCTCATATCTCTTACTGACATTTCAACCACAGGCCTAAAATTCCCGACTAGCAAGCCGCTTGAATCAAAGGAAATTCCCGACTAGCAAGCCACTTCAATTAAATGCTGGCCCACTTCACTGAGCTTTGGATTCGAAGATGTCTGTCAATCGAATTGAAAAACACTGCTCTTCCCTCCGGTTTCCCTAAAATTGAGGACGAGCTAATTAACCTAAATACATATTCTATAAAAGGACCCAATGCTTTGTAATCTAAAGTAACACGTGGAGTAGACAATTAATAAGATGCTGGCATTTATTTTCGTAGCAATGCATGGTCAGAGCATCCAGCCCACCGACAGCTTCTCCTACCTCAAAGCATCCAGCCCAGGGCCATGGGAAAAAAACGAAGAAGGCAAAAAGGATTGGAGTTCAGGAATAGAACAAAGAGGAAGGTGTTGTCTGTTCTTCCACAGCTTCTCGGGTTTATTAGTGTTGCATGTATATCTAGGTTATTAATTTAACTTATATAAAATAAATTATATAGTATAATGATTATACCATTAGAAAGTATAGCATCTAAAATATTAATAATAATATATTTTTGTAATATAAACCTCATATTAAGTTGGTTAAATTGCCGGACGTGCAAGCTGGAAGGAGTACCATTTTTATAGTGCATATTAACTACTAATAGGTCGTATCATAGATGACTATATTAATTAGTTTATAAACTCATTTTGTCTGCGAGCTCAGGTGAAGAATGCTCGGTCTGCAGCCCGTATACAGGGTACCTCACCGGAGGTGCACGATATTGAAAGGCAGCTCCATGATGTTTACGAGAAGGAAGAGATCATGTATAGGCAGCGGTCTCACCGGCAGTGGTTGAGGGAAGGCGACAATAATACCAAGTTCTTTCAAAACCGTGCATCGCACTGGTGACGAAAAAATACAGTTAAAGGCCTCCGATGACTGATGGCACATTATGCACCTCTACTGAGGGGATGTGTGACTTGGCGATGGGATTTTATCAGTCACTCTACACCATAGAGGGATCTATTGCCAGAGAGGATATCTTGGGCCTTATTGACTGCATGGTCTCGACGGAGATGAAACAGGCCTTGACAGCCACTTTCAGCGACAAAGTAATTTTTGTAGCGCTTTTCCAAATGGGGGGCCAACGAAGGCCCCTAGGCCAGATGGACCGCCAACCCTCTTTTATCAAAAACACTAGCTTTTTTTAAAATCCCATGTTTGTAACGCTGTTAGAGATTTTTTGGCAAGAAAAGATTATCCAGAAGATTTTAACAATACAATTTTGGTTCTGATCTCTAAGACCAACTCACCGGAGTTGTTGTACCAATTCCGCCTGATCAGCGTCTGCAACATTTTGTACAAGATTGCCACTAAAAAGGTGGCAAATAGGCTAAAATGGATCTTACCAATTTTTATCTCCGAAGAGCAGAGCACCTTTGTCCTGGGGCGATTGATCACCGAAAATGTCCTTGTTGCTTACGAATGTGTGCATGACATAGGGACGCGGAGAAGAAATAAGCTACTTTGCATAGTAAAATTGGACATGATGAAAGCCTATGATAGGATCGAATGGGTTTTTCTGGAGGAAATGATGAGGAAGATGGGGTTCTCAGAGGAATGGATTGCTATGATCCTGCAATGTGTTAAATCTGTTTGTTTCTCCGTAAAGCTTGATGGATCTATTTTATAGTCTTTTATTCCTACGGAGGCCTATGACCAGGGGACCCTTATCCCCCTATTTTTTATTATTTTGTGTGGAGGGTTTTCCAGCTCAGCTATGCCAGGCACAATGGGATAGAGAGCTGGCTAGTGTAAGCTTTGGGAGCCAAGGTTCTACAGTTACACATCTTTTGTTGGCAGATGACAGTGTAGTTTTTCTTGAGGCTAGCGTTGGAAATATGGAGGCACTTAAACGAGTCTTGCAAAGGTATGCGGTTAGCTCAGGTCAGAAAGTTAATTTGAATAATTCATCCATTTAATTCAGCAAGGGCTACACCCAAGAGGAAAAGGGACCCCCAAGACATCCATTGGGATTCAGTGCGAGGTGCTATCTGAACGATACTTAGGCCTACCAACTGTGGTGGGTCGTTCTAAAAATGGATTGTTTGGATACCTTACTGATAGGTCGAGAAGCAAGGTCTCATGCTTGAAGGGCCAGGGATTGGGCTTGTTACTTTGTGGCCCGGAAGTTCAGAGGCCAAGGCATAGCAGGGTCCGAGTTGCTTGTAATCTCGCGGAGCGGTTGTAGTAACTTACCCAATTGTAGAGGGGTAAAATGGGGGTGAATACAAATCTAACGGCCAATCGATTGTTTGAACCAGTTGAACAAACGGTTGAACTCAAATCCCATCGTTAGGTTAACACCTCTTGCCCCGCTCTATAAGTATTCTCCATTATCCTTTGCAATCGTGGACTGGTTTATCCCTTTGTGGACCAGATCTTCCTCTCTGCTCTACTCTTCTCCCCAATTATTCCCTTCTCCATTACCTTGCTCAGCTTCGGCTGCTGGTCTCTAGATCGGAGCTCGTCATTGCTCTTCTTGTGTCCCGACCATGGCCAATCAACCTCCCACGCCCCTAATCGAAGCTCCCCGCCATCGTCGTCACCTCGTTTTTCCTAGTTGTCGAGTCGGAGCTCTGCGTCCCCAGCCTAGCCTCTCACCTCTATCTAGTCCTTCTTGCATGGCGGAGCGCGTCTCGCCGGGCAATTCGGACCGGTGACCAGCCTCGGGCAGTTGCGTGTTGTCGCGCACCCCAGGCATGGTATCCCTTTCATAGGAGTTTGACGACACCGTTCTCATGGCCACCGTGTTGGGCACACGTCCTGCCGTGTCACAGGCAGACTTGCTGTCAGCTTTCAGGTCTCGTTTTGGGATCAGACAAAAAGTGATCAATATTGAGGTATGTGCGCCGCCATTCGATTTCTTCGTCTAGTTCGCGCAAAGCTGAGACAGCGAGCGCATTCTGCATTCTTCCTGTTCTTTCGAGTGTTGTGGAAAGAAAATGAGCTTCATGCGTTGGCATCGCGCCGTGGGTGGGACAATCACTTGGGACAGCTTCATTTCTTCTCTCAACTCGGCTTTGACGGCCTTCCTTTGGATGCTTGGGAACTGGAGGCCCTCAAGCAGGTCATCAATAGCCTCGGCGGTGAGCTGGTGGAGATTGTGCCACCGAGCGACAGATGGATCATCGAGGTAAATGTGTGGTTGAAAGATCTAGACACCATTGCTAAGATGTACGAGGTGGAGATTCCAAGTAGGGTAGAACAACATCTTAGATGGAAGAACCCGGCCATCATCCACCTGCAGGAGATTCTGGAATCGGTACATGGCATTTAGGACCCCAATGAGGCAGCCAGAAAGCGTCATTGTCGCCTGCAGTGTTGGCCTGGAAGGATTGATAACACAGGACCACCACCGTTCTGCGGCGGAGGGCACAATTTAGGTGGGGGGACTGGGCGTGGACAAGCTGGTGGTTCTGATTTCCTCGAGTGAAGACGGAGATTTAGTGAATCTGAAAGATTGCTGACTTGAGAGTGGAGCAGGTAGTTCGCCTGGAGCTACCTTATGTAATAGTTTGAATTGTTGTAGTATGTGTGGCTAATGAATTTGTAATGTGCGCCTAATGAATTTATAGTATTTGTGGCTAGCGAATTTGTAGTTTGTGTGACTAATGAATTTATAGTATGTGTGGCTAATGAATTTGAGGAACACCGTGCTTTATAATTTGTGTGAATAACGAAGGATAACCTCCTAAAAAGAGGGTGAACTGGCAATGATCAATGTCATACTTTGGTTGCGGGAAAATGTAGATCTTTCCTATTTGAGTACTAGGTAGATAGATAGATTTGTTTGCCAAGTGGTTAGCGATCCGAAAGACAAGAAATACTGCTGATTTCCAAACAAATATTTTCTAATGATCCTTCTAACATTGTCTACATGTTATGTACCATGCTACACCGCTCGATCATTTTGCAAATAACACAAGACAAAGGAAGAATGGGGTTTTTATAGGACTGTACCCTTAGATCACTAATTGGGACTGTGCCATTAGGACTCAGTTCGTTGGGAGGTCATGTTCAACATGGCCATGCATGTGAGCCGGTGTCTTTAGAGTGATCTAGTTCTAGTGAAAATGCAATCTGTTGTGTCTGAATTGCCTGACTAGAATATTTACCGAGGTTTGTTCGAACTGGTGCGTGATTTTATATGGAAGTGCATGAATAAACCACACAAGATTAGTACATAAATGCTGACTGAATTTTGTCTGCCTCGAATAAGTATGGAAATTAACTAAATTCAACCGTCGGTAGTAATTAAATAAATAGATACATCTTGATAGTATTTGGTTACCTCAGCACTAATTCCATACTAAAGTATGGGATAGCTTCACAAAAGAGGGCTATTGCCTCTACAAAATACATTCTATAGAGTTAGTGTGAACTTAAGGTTATTCACTGAAGAAGATGCAGATCTCCACCAGAAAAGTTGGCTGGCCAATTGCCTTAAGAGGACATAAGTTCAGTGGTCATTCAACTTCAACTGATCTTTTTTTCTTCCTGCCAAACTTCAAGAGATCTGCATTGTTTATGCACGTCTCCTGTGCTTGAACCAGTCCTGGTTCAGTACGAACAGCCGCGCCGCCGCAATGATTTCTTTGAACATGAACTCCAGCATGTCATGGAAGGGATCGTAGGTCCTTGTGAATCAGAACCTGAATTCCGGCGTTGAGCTGTTGCCCGCCGTCGGCTCTAGTTGTCGAACACTCCCACAAGGTGAGTGTAGATGGATGCTCGCCGCCGCGGTCTGGTCGCTGATGGTGCGTAGTATGGATCGTCTTTGCTGCTGACGGCGTGTGCCTAGATTGACCCACTGCGGTAAGGTCGCTCGCGCCAAGGCTTGGAGGTGAGAGTTGGTTGACCTTGGCGCTGCCCTGTTCGAGGGTCTGTTCCTCGGCGGCATACTCCCAAGAACTCTTTGCAACATACCTTCTTTGTCCTGCGTAGAGCACATGAAAATGTTGATGCATGCTTTCTCCATGACACTCTCTTGGCCCTGCTCGCCGCCGCTTTCGGCATCGCCTCCACCTATGCAGCACATTCTATGAAATCAACTGTCTGGGATGGCAATGAGAGACCAGCCTTGTAGTATAGCCACATGGCCTGCCTTAGAGGGGCTAAATAACCTAGCTTCGGCGGCGGCCGCGGCCACGACAACTTAGGTGGGGCCATAGATAAACTTCCTAGGAAAGTTGTTATTCAAAACTAGTTCGACTAACTACTGAATGTTTATTTCCCTTCTTAGCATAAGAGCGTGATACGATCGGAAACGTATCTATAATTTTTGATGATCCATGCTTGTTTTGTATCAACTTTGCTATGTTTTGTCTACACTTTGAGGTATTTTTATACACTTTCTGGTACTAACTTATTAACAAGATGCCACAGTGCCAGTTGCCTGTTTTCTTCTGTTTTTGGTTCCAGAAAGGCAGAAAATCAATATTCTTGGAATTGGACGGGACAAAAGCCAAAGTCATTATTTTTCCCGGACCAACACGGAATAACGAAGCACAGACGGAGTAGGGCACCAGGGTGGCCACACCCCCAGGCACGGGCAAGCCCTAGTGGCGCCTACAGGGGTGTGGGCCCCCTGGCCCTCCACCGACCTTGCCTCCTTTGCCTATAAGAAGCCCCCGGGGAAAAACCCTAAATAATCCATCATACTTCCAGAAAGAGTTCTGCTGCGCCTCCGCCACCGAAGAGGAGATTCGGGGGACAGAAAGTCTCTGTTCCGGCACCCTGATGGGACGGGGAAGTGCCCCCGGAGCCATCTCCATCGAGCTCCATCGCCATCTTCATCACCATTTATGATTCCCATGATGAGGAGCGAGTAGTTCTTCCTCGAGGCTAAGGGCTCTACCGGTAGCTATGTGTTCATCTCTATTTCTATGCATGATCTTGTTGTGGTCATGAGCTTTGTAATCAAGTATATCTACCTTGCTACTCAAGTGCTTCAATAGATCTCTGCTCTCCCCATGTGTGTGAAAGTGACATCGTGCACGCCATGGTGGCACTTAGGCTAGAGTCTACATAAATACTCATCGTGCTTTAATAGATCTATGCTTTTCCCCATGTGTGTAAAAGTGACAGCGTGCATGCCGTGTGACACTTAAGCTAGACTACATATATATTTGTCATGAGTATATTTTGAGTTGGTTGTCTCTATGAAATTGTGGTGTTTGTTGGAACCATCTAGCGCTCAAGGTGACAGTCTGGGGTTATCTAGATTGGGAAAGGCGGACTTTGAGGAGTGATGTTATAGCCCTACCATGGATTAGATTGTCCAACCAGAGAGTAGTTAAGAGTAGTATCATGAAGAGAGGATATTTATATGAGATAATGTTCACTAGTGAAAGTATGATCCCTAGGCCTTGTTTCTAAACATTGAAACACCGTTTGCTACTAGATCTGTTCCATGTTTGCATGCTTCCTTCTTGGTGCCTTTAGTCTTTACCTCAGCATCAAGCTATTTTCTGGCACTGTTACCACTTGTATTTCACTATCTCTTCGCTGAACTAGTGCACCTATACACCTGAAAAGTGTATTGGGTGTGTTGGGTACACAACAGACTTCTTGTATCTTGATTGCAGTGTTGCTTGAGAGGGGATACCTTTGACCACTTCCTTCCCGAGTTCAATAAAACTTGGGTGATCCACTTAAGGGAAACTTGCTGCTGTTATACAAATCTCTGCACTTGGAGGCCCAACAACTGTCTACAAGAATAGAAGTGCATAGACATCAAGCGCTTTTCTGGCGCCGTTGCCGGGGACTGAAGAAGGCGAAGCTCCCACGTCAACCACGCGCCATAAAAGTATTTTCTGGCGCCATTTTCGGGATATACAGGACAACTTCAACCTTTTCCTCCCTGTCAAAAGCTCTTTTCTGGCGCCGTTGCCGAGGAGGTTTTGGCCTTTTACCTTTCCTCCACATCAAGCTCCATCAAAGTTATTTTATGGCGCCGTTGCCGGAGAGGTAAGGTAAAAGGTACTCACATCCTCTTGGTGTGTGAGTGCTCGAAGTTATTTCCTTTAGATTCTGCAATTTTGTCTTTTTGTTTCTTGTTTTCACTAGTTAGGCTTAATGGAAAACAACAAAAAAATTAGAGAGCTCTATAGTATTTATCTTGAGTTAGGACATGAAGTGTTTGAAGAGAAAATTTAAAAACCTATGGAGATTTATTTGCATGCTAATAGCAATGTTATTAGTATGAACTCTTTGGACACCATTATTGCTAATGCTATGGAAATGTCTAAGCTTGGGGAAGCTGGTTTTTATGAAAATGATCTTTTTAGTTCCCCAGCTTTGGAAGATAGGTATTCTACTGCTTATGATGATACCAAACCTCCAATATATGATGATTACAATGATGAATATGACATTTTCAGTCCACCTACTATTGAGGAGAATATTAATTATGATTACAATATGCCTCCTATATTTGATGACTATGGTGATGAGAATAATAATGATAGCTATTTTGTTGAATTTGCTCCCACTATAATTAATAAGAATGACTATGCTTATGTGGAGAGTAATAATTATCATATGCATGTGGCTCATGATAAGAATGTTTTATTTGATGGTTATATTGTTAATTTTATTCATGTTGCTACTGAAATTTATTATGAGAGAGGGAAACATGGTCTTATGCATATCAATAATATTAAGTTTCCCCTCTTTATGTTGAAAATTTTGAAGCTGCAATTGTTTTGCTTTCCTATGCTTGTTCCTTTGTGCTTTCATGACTTGTTTCTTTACAAGATTCCTAAGCATAGGAAGTGGGTTAGACTTAAATGTGTTTTGAATTTGCATCTTGATGCTCTCTTTTACTTCAATTCACATTTCTTATGTGAGGATCTTCTCAAACTATCAAGCCTAACTTAAAGGCGTTAAATAAAAGTACTTGTTGGGAGATAACCCAAGAGTTTTCTTGAGTCTTGGAAGTTATTACTTTAGTAATGACCTCTCCTTATCCTTTTTTTTTGCTTTTTGTGCCAAGAATGACCTCTAATGAGAGGGAAGTAAGATTTGGGGAGTTGCTATCCCAAAATAGATTTCTGTCCTCCACCATAAAAAATAGTGAGGAGTCTCTGTAAGTCGGATTGAGCTGAAAATTTACGTATAAATCCCCCAGTACGTTAGCTAACTTTAGTTAGTTCAACAAAGGTCTTCGAAAAAATCGGTTTCTACCCGCTGGTCTATTTTGACAGATTTCTGCCATTATTTGCATTTGCTTCTTATTGATTCCTTTTTGGGTTGTTTTTTAGGAAATTGAGCTTTTTGAAAGAATTGCTATAGTAGCTTATGTTTTTAGTGAAAGTTTTGCTGTTCTAAAGCTAAACCCAAGGGTCTATTATCTTTTGAATACACTAATGTTGCTAATGAAGATTGTGTGAAGTTTTGTATGAAGGAAAATTTCAGGTGTAGAGAGAGAATGATGTAATGAGATGAAGAATGGACAAAAGATCAAGCTTGGGGATGCAACCCCGTGTCATCCCAAGAAATATTCAAGAGGTATAAGCATTAAAGCTTGGGGAGGCATCCCCTTCTTCGTCAATAAAAATTTCAGGTCTTTCTAGACACTTCGTTTTTATTGTTTCTTGCACTATTGTGTTGTTCTTGGAGCGTCTTAGTTTTTGTTTTTGGTTTTTATTTTCTTATTTTGCTTGAATAAGTTGGCCGGATCACAACACACTTCTTTTGGAGAGAGACACACTCTGTTTTCATTGCCTAGAACACTCTAGTTTTCACTCTTATTGTTTTGTGAGTGTTCTCTTTTGCTAGCACTGTGTTTAGCCTTAGTTTTCTTGTGCTTTCAGCTTAGAACTTTTTAGTTCTTGTTTGTGGATTTGTGAGACTTGCTCACTGGTTTGTTTTTTATTATTATCTTTGTGAGTTGTTTCAAATAAGTCGATTAGTGTTGGAAGAAGAGTAGAAAGTTTCATGCTTATAGTGGTACAAAAGGGAGCTTGTTTAGACTGTGTCTTAGACTTTATCATGTCATGCTAGATGTTGCTTTGACCTTATTCTTAGTGATTATTGCTGTAGCATGACTTGTTCCAAATAATTGAGATTGCTTAGTGTGCCTTGAAATAATCATGCGTTGTTTTATCATACAAAAGCATAGTATTGTGGTATTCTCCTTTGATGCTTTGTTTGGGTTGACTTGGCACATGCTCACAACATGTTATGACTATGAACAAGTCACCATAGCTTCTATGATCATTTAGTCCTTGACCTGTAGTACCACTCTATGCTTTGATTAGTAATGTTTTGTCGCTCTGCATGATTATGACCATTATTGCTCTCTTAGTTGGTTACTCCCAGTCTTTTGCTAGCCTCCACTTGTATGAGTAAGCTCTACTCATGCATCTAACTCCCAAGAAACCAAGTTATTCCAAAGTGTCCACTATAAATTCCTATGCATGGTGTGTTACACCATTCCAAGTATATTCTTGTTTTCATCTATCTTCCAATTAAAAAGTATTTTGTTATGTGAAAACTTAGTGATTAAAGATCTCACAAACTTGATGGCACACTTTATTTTTCTTGCCCCTAATAAACTTGAACCATTGTTTCATCTATGTTGTATATTCTTGCACTTATACGTTGGAATTAGCAGAACCATGCTGTCATGGGGAACATTTTCAATATTGCACTTGTACTTTGTACATAGTTGATATCATGCTCTTTTGTCTATGGATGTCACCCGTGTGAAATAAAGAGGGAGCTTGTAAGTCTATGTAGTTATGTATTTTGTGTTAGAGAAACACATGGGCCGCTAGCCTAAGCCATGCCTAATCATGGTGGAAACTTACAACATCACCATAATGGGCTATCTGTGAAGCATCCTCAATAAAAATCTATGCACATACTAAATAAAAAGATCGCTGAGATGCTCATTGTCTGCTTGCATTTTCATTTTGTTTATGGGATAGATCATGTACCATGTGCAAGGGGTACCCCGTTGGCAGTTCTCTATGATACACATGTACTTAATATGACAAGAACTTACAGGTGACTGAAGTTGAGTAGCATGAGGTGTGGCCCTCGTATTCAAGGGACATGAGATTGCCAACTTATACTTAGTCAAGCATATACTCCATAGTTTGTTCACTTTAACCTTAACCACTTCAAGATGCTTATGATAGGGGCAATGAGGGCTGAAAGCTAACAAGTACCATAATTTTTGGAAGCTCGTTTTGAAACTTGAAATCCCTGCTTCCCTTTGTGAAGGGCCTTTCTTCCACCATTATTTGAGTCTCCACCTTCTATCTTTAGGCAGCATTAAGAGAGCATAGTTGCCATTTTGTGTGCAGTGTCCCAAAACTTATTGATTGATGCATATTGTGATATTGCTTGTTCTTGTGCTATTTGTATCTAGTCACTCTTATGAACTTTGAAGGTGTCCTATGCATCTATTTGCTACTCCATGAGGGACAAGATGAATGCCACTATGCCATGTTTTCTGTATGTGAAACAAACAAACGTTTTTCAATGCATGTTATTCATGATCTTTGTTTGTAGCCTTTTCATGTTGCATGCATAGTTACTTTGTCTTACTGTTAGAACTCCATATTTCATGCTCATGTTTAGAGTTCTTTGATCCCAGCTTTCAATGCTTGCAAATGGTTTGATCTTGCTTTTGATGGTGCATGTCACCTCAAAAATTATTCTTTTATCACTTAGCTACTCGAGGATGAGCAGGAGTTAAGCTTGGGGATGCTTGATACGTCGGAAACGTATCTATAATTTTTGATGCTCCATGCTTGTTTTGTATCAACTTTGCTATGTTTTGTCTACACTTTGAGGTATTTTTATACACTTTCTGGTACTAACCTATTAACAAGATGCCATAGTGCCAGTTGCCTGTTTTCTTCTGTTTTTGGTTCCAGAAAGGCAGAAAATCAATATTCTCGGAATTGGATGGGACAAAAGCCAAAGTCATTATTTTTACCGGACCAACACGGAACCACGAAGCAAAGACAGCAAGTCTCTGTTCCGGCACCCTGCCGGGACAGGGAAGTGCCCCTAGAGCCATCTCCATCGATCTCCATCGCCATATTCATCACCGTTGCTGATTCCCATGATGAGGAGGGAGTAGTTCTTCCTCGAGGCTAAGGGCTCTACCGGTAGCTATGTGTTCATCTCTCTTTCTATGCATGATCTTGTTGTGGTCATGAGCTTTGTAATCAAGTATATCTACCTTGCTACTCAAGTGCTTCAATAGATCTCTGCTCTCCCCATGTGTGTGAAAGTGACATCGTGCATGCCATGGTGGCACTTAGGCTAGAGTCTACATAAATACTCATCGTGCTTTAATAGATCTATGCTTTTCCCCATGTGTGTAAAAGTGACAGCGTGCATGCCGTGTGTGACACTTAAGCTAGACTACATATATATTTGTCATGAGTATATTTTGAGTTGGTTGTCTCTATGAAATTGTGGTGTTTGTTGGAACCATCTAGCGCTCAAGGTGACAGTCTGGGGTTATCTATATTGGAAAAGGCGGACTTTGAGGAGTGATGTTATAGCCCTACCATGGATTAGAGTGTCCAACCAGAGAGTAGTTAAGAGTAGTATCATGAAGAGAGGATATTTATATGAGATAATGTTCACTAGTGAAAGTATGATCCCTAGGCCTTGTTTCTAAACACTGAAACACCGTTTGCTACTAGATCTGTTACATGTTTGCATGCTTCCTTCTTGCTGCCTTTCGTCTTTACCTCACCATCAAGCTTTTTTTTGGCACCATTACCACTTGTATTTCACTATCTCTTCGCCTAAGTAGTGCACCTATACACCTGACAAGTGTATTGGGTGTGTTGGGGACACAAGAGACTTCTTGTATCTTGATTGCATGGTTGCTTGAGAGGGGATACCTTTGACCATTTCCTCCCTGAGTTTGATAAACCTTGGGTGATCCACTTAAGGGAAACTTGCTGCTGTTCTACAAACCTCTGCACTTGGAGGCCCAACTGTCTACAAGAATAGAAGTGCATAGACATCAGAGTGCTAATATATTAAAATTGACTTAGTTCTGTCGGGGCAATGTACCTGGTCAGGGTTCCATTTTTAGTACAATTGTGTCCTTAGTTCTGTCCAATATTATGCTTGTGTCACTATGATCCATTGAATTGTAGCATTTTACTGATGTGGCATCAAAAAAAGGGGAAGATGACGTGGCATTTTACTGTGGGCCCCACCACCTCGACTATCGATGGCGCACATCCTAGGTTTGTGGATTAGTGCCCCTATTATTGTGCGATTTTCCATATTCTATCGCTCGCATCTCCATTCTTCTCCGCTGCTATGGTGATGCCACCGCCACTCCGCCTCGCCGTGCACCACTCTCATCCTACCCCTAGGCCATCGTCCTTCCACCTCCCCTACCTGCTCTATCCTCCCTGTCCTATCTCCTTGCCCTATATCCTTGCCGCCATCCCCGCCCACGCATGTCTGGGAACAAAAATCATGAGGCGGGCATTGGGTTCTCACGCAACAACGGTGGCTTTGATCCGGATCCCGCCTAGAGATGGATCCTGCATGGTCGGAGAACATGGAGATGGGTCTTGCCTAGCTGGAGAGAACGGAGACGGAACCTTCAAGGCTGGAGAGCATGAAGGAGGACGAAACAGGGGAAGAGGACATGGGGTGCAAAGATTTGGAACTCTGGAGCCCGCTGAATGTGCCGCGTACGCCCTCCCTAAAGGGTAATAGTCCCATGGCGACCGTAGGACGTCTGCCGCATCCGTATTTCTATTGAAGATTTGGCATGGGTGTCGGACTGAAACCTTGTCCAACGGTAGAATCGCAGTTACCAGTGGATTTGATTATCAACTGATAGCAGATGCAGAGGACATAACTCTAAGTGACTTGTGCATGCAATTTGTCAAGTTTCTGATTGGCCAGCATGATGAATTCGTAAGCAAGTACTACGACACAAATTCACAGACTTTCTGCGATGTTAGGACCGAGAAGGCTCTGGCAATGATGTGGGGTAAACACCTCGGCACGATGACTGTGCTGATGTCTGTGCACATCATTAACAAAGATAATAGGGAAGATATTGTCATGAATGATCCCGACCGATGTGGAATACGAACAGAGAAGCCTCTGTTTGTGATATCGAGCGCGATCGTGCAACTTTTCCTTGAGCATGATGTTTTGTCAAGAGAGCATGAATACATCGAGATGGGTGGGATGAGGATGATTTTTTGCTCGAATATGATGATGATGATAAAGCATATACATATGTGGCTGTTGACCCTAATAGGATGGAGAGTAGGGAATATTTGGTTTATTCGAACTTTGAGCTTGACTATGGGACTGATGAGGAAGAGGAATGTGATGATGCAGAAATGGGATGTAGATACGATGACGAAGACGAGGAAATGCCAGTGATACACTTTGACAGGAAAAACCCTACAACTGATGAGGGGACTATCTTTGAGACTGTGGAGGAATGCAGATATGCAGTTGCTACCTATGCAATAAGAGATGGGTTCGAATTTATAATTGAAAAGAGCTACCAAAAGAGATTTATGGTGAATTATAGGGAAAGTAAGGTGTGTAAAATCAGATTGCATGCATCTCCAATGCGGGGTGGGACACCCATTTTAGGTTGCAATAGCTACATTTAGTTTCAGTCTTTCTCATATTTGTACTGTTGATAAGTCCTCTGATTTATTTTTATTCCTATCGAATGCAGATCAAGGTAAACACGAAGAAACAAAATTTCTCTAATACTTCTTTCAGTGATAAAATTAGACCGGAGACAACCAAGTGGATTGCTGCTACTGTACTTGACCATGCGAGGCAGGATCATAACATTGTGTAGCACCTTGGTAAAACCTGTACTAGAAAACCGCTTGATGTTTCTGCCTTTGTGCATGATCACGACATCATCATGCATATTAATTGCCAAAACTATTTCGCCAAAAGCCTACTTTGTTTTTTATATATATCCTCCTTCAGTTTCAAATCTAAAATCCCGGTCTTCCGGATATTCCGTTTGTCTAAAACTATTTACAAAAAGGTATTATAAAAACAAAACTAATTTAGGAGAGACCCCTAGCCGCTAGGCCCAAAGCTCAGCAACCAGGAGCCTACCACCCCAACCTAGTGAAATCCTAAACCTAATCTACCCTACTCCCCCAAACCCTAAACCCCACCCCACACCAACCCAAGAAGTCGCCACCACACACGCGCGTAGCCGCACTCACCCGCTCGTCCTGTACACAAACACGCACGTGCCAGCACACGCGAACCCTGGCCACCTCCCCGTGTCGCAACATGCGCCCCGCACCCCAGCGTTGCTCACACGTAACCACTCGCCCAACCTCTCCATCCCGCACGGGATCGCCCATGCACGCACGTACGTTTCCTCACCGCTCGCACGTACTCCCCACCGACACGACAACCACCCCAGCGGCCCGGCCCCACCTTGCTTCGTCCTTGCTTCCTCGCAATCTCCGCCGCCATCTCCCTCTCCCCATCGCTCCTTCCCCACCTACCCTGCACCGGATGCGAGAACCCCCACGCTCGATCCTGCCACCAGGGAGCCGCCCCATGCCCCCTCGCCGGCTGCATCGGCTCTACCTCCTCCTCTGCTCGTCAGCCCCACGCCCGACCTCTCCTCAGCAACGCCACCAACGGGCCCACTCCTCCCAAACCGCCGCCGCTGCCATCGGCGAGCCTCGCCTCCACCTCGCCGTCTGGTCGCCGCCGTCCGGCCTCGCCCGAGCGCGCCTCCACCTCATCGCTATCCACCATCCCTCCGTGTCGTAGAGCCAGCCTTCTCTGACCTGTAGGCCACCTTCTCCCGTCAAGTGTCATCGCCGTCGTCGTTGTTCTCGGCCGTGGGATTCCTCTCCTGCCGTCCTCCCTGCCTCTGCACGACGCCGTCATGGCTGCCATCGTCCTCGCTACCCCGTCGCCGCTCGGCCTCTCCAGCACGCGTCCTCACTGACCATCGTCCTTGTCTCTACTATGCGGTTGCTGCAATCCTCGTCGCCGGCCGTGTTGTCCTGTCCCCATGCACGCACTCTGCCTCCCAGAACAACTTGTTGGCGAGTGTTCCAGTACCTTCCCATGTCGTTTCCTCCCTTGCGCAGGAACACAACCGATAGAGGGCTACTATCCGCATGTAGCAGGCCTTCCATCAACATGTCTAGATGCGTGATACGAAGTGTGTGTGCTGATGTGGTTCCGGTGCTCAAAGTGGTAACATTGTGTTGCCGAGAGAAGGTTTGTTGATGTTGACCCGGTTGTTCAAGGCCTCCGATGGACAAGATTGATGTACATTCCGACAAGACCTTCGGTACCAAGCGGGTGCCAGAGATAGATGGTTGAAGCGAAGCAGAAGAACCGCATCGCACCTGATATCTCGCCAAGACCGTCCTCCATGGCAAGTCCGGACCCTTAGGACGTTGAGGTGGAAACCCAGGACCTCCAAAGCAGGGACATCGAGTTCTCCATCACGAATCCGAAGCACTTCGATAGGGAAATAAGGATTGACTGGATGCCAAGATCGCCCACATGGAAAACCCGAAGACCCCAAAGATCGAACCCCGTCGAACCCTCGGAACTCCAAGACCACCGATACTGAGATGTGTGACCCTAAGCCCCTATATTTTTATAAAATGATATTTAATTTGCGCATATGGAATTATCATGCTTGCATACATGTTTATTTGCTTGGGGGTTTATCTCCAATTCACCTCATAATTAAATATGGAGATCATATGCGGGTTTTTCTAGTCTTATTTTGGCCCCATGTAAGTTTGTGTAGTGAACCGATGCTATGTTTTTTCTTTATTAAGACAATATTTAAATTGCGGGGTATCTATACAACATTAACCATCTAATTAATTATCCGGACCTCGGTTTGCTTAATATTGCCTAGTCGCATCATATCTTTGCCATGTCATACATCATATATGCATCATGCCGATCTTTTGCCGTAGTTTTAAAGAGTGCATTTGGTGTTTCTTCTAGTGTTTTGTTTCTTCACGGATTAGGACGATGAGTTGATGCGAGTGTCGACCCAATCCCGGTGAATCATCGGCAGTTTCCCAGGCGAGCATTCTCACCCTTTCTACCTATTTTTCTTTTATAGTCTTTACTTCCTCCTGTTGATCTATTGCTATCCGTGTTATGATGCTTTAGTTTCCGTGCACCATTTATATTCCTTGCATCCTCTATATTGCCTTGGACACCTCCTATTGCCTATTGATTGATAGACAGTCGGCCTTGCGGGTCATAGTTGCTTGCTCAGGTGCTGCTTCGCGTCGTCGATGTTCCACCGTTGTTGGGTGGTTGGCACATGCTTAATGGTGGAGATTTTCATGGCTTTAATTAGCGTTTAATAACTAAGGTTGAAAGTAGGTAAATAATGTAGAGGCACCGGTGGGTAATAGATAATATTTGGTTTTTAACCGCCCACTTGTGTCTACCTAAGACCCGAGTTCTTAACACCTGTTCCGAGATCGAGCGTGCTAACCACAGGTGAGGTGTGTGGGCACCCCCGTCGATTTAGTACCTGATTTGAAAGTACTACACTGGGGGCCACAAACTAGTTTGGAGCTTTATTACTATCATGTACTTATGCCATGCTTTACTTGTCATGACCCGGGATTAGGGCTAGACAAATACCAGATCCTCATCTGATATGAGCCTAACCTAAATTCCGAAGCGCGCAGGGGAGATCGGTAACATTACAGAACATACAAACCATACATTAATAAGGTAAACTCTTAAGAGAGTTACAAACCAGTCATACAAGCCAGGGGTCAACCAGACCCATCATTACATCAAACAACGGAAGCAAACAAGTTGTTCTAAACAACAAACTTAGCAAAGGGCCTAAGAGGCCATAACAAAAGTAGCGACCCTTCCATAGATCCTAGGCTGCTGCCCGGGAACCCCGACTACTCATCGACTTCGACATAGAAACTACCTTCAGTTGGGGTAGCATCATCTATAGAGAAACATCAACGAAGCATGGCTGAGTACAGGGTGTACTCCGCAAGACTTATGGCTAGTGGAGTTATTTTGCACAAAGCCATCTTTTGTTTTCAAAACAAGAGAGAGAAGAAACTCGTCTAGTCAGATCATTTTCAAAAGGGGATAAGAAGACTTCAACTCTAGCTCTTAAATTCATCTTTGATATCCACCAAGTATCATCATCAACTGAACCACTCCTCCCGGACTACCCCCTCAACAACCCCGAGGAAGTATTCCGGATCTCACTTTAGTTGACAAGTTTTAACATTCGGTTATAGTTCTCTATGATCTTCACGTTCGTTCCCAAGTCGTCCATAACCGTGGACACGGCTTTTCGAAAATATTAATAACCCTGCAGGGGTGCACAACTTTACCCACACGTACCAACCGATTCTTAATGCCAAATTATTAGCCCTCTTCCTTGGAAGGCCGGCAGAGAGTGGTTGACCACGACCTTTACCTTGCTTTCGCCGAGACCATGAGTCACGCACTAGGGAGATGCCGCCATAACGGGTCAAGTCCCGAAGCTGGTTCCTAATGATGTGCGCAGGGTTCAAGATTACGGATGCCGGGCATCTCTTGTTCCCGGCCATGCTTACCTACCTGTTATGAATGCACCTCCTTCTCCTCCATTTAAGAACAACCAAGATGCGTATGTCGAATGGAAAGCCTAAACTATGTGTCTCATGGAATCTACTAGGCAAGTTAGTTGGTCGAGGGGGTTTCCAGGCCCCCGTGTGGTTGTACGCTCGTCTTGGTTCAGGAGGCAAGAACATCGGGTCCTAGGGGGGGAAAGTATGGGACTACAAAAACCACAACCCACGTGGCCTCCCATACGAGCCTTAGCATGTTTATCATTCATCTCTGATCACATCACCACAACCTACCATACTAGATTCATTCGCACCTCCGGTGCATCACCTGAATAATCAGCATCGGACCACTAAGCATGGCTAAGCTTGACTGAACTGTGGCGCTAGCGACGCTCATAAGCCAAACCCTAGTTATTCTAGGAGCGATGGATCAGGTAACATAGTTCACAAAGGATAACATGCATCAGATAGGATTACTCTGTCTACCGATAAAAGACTGTTTGAACCGAATGCATATGACAAGAATGAAATACTTTGTAATCATAGGATTCATATGTATGAGTGGGGCCTTGCTTGCCTTGTCCGTTGTTGGACTGGTACTGCTATTCGGTGGCATTGACTTCAACTTCGGGTTCGGTTCCTATTCGCGAGAACCAATCACCGAAAAAGAGAAAGCAACACTCAACACATGGCATATGCAATACTCATACAATATGGATGATATGACAAGTTAAATAATGTTGAATTGAACCCTAAAGCATGCTTTGTCACTTTAAAGGGGCTCCGGAAGTCCAAACCCTAAAACAGGGGAATCATCGGAATCACCTATGGGCTTCAATTGGTTCTTCTAATTAAACTTGATATCAAAGTTTATTAACAATATATTATTATAGCTTAGTTGGATAGTTTTCATTTTTCTGAAAATTTTGGTATATTATTTGTATTTTTCTGATTTAAAATGAATTTCCCAAATTTTAGTTCATTTTAAACATTTTTGGAATATTTAAATTAATTTCCAAACTTGGGCCCACATGTCAAACTTTTAATCATTTCAGAAAATATTTACAAAAATTAATAAAATCCTGACAAGTATGGCCCACCTGTCATATTTTTTTCTATTTACAGAAATAATTACAGAAAACATTAAAAGAAATAAAAGAAATATGACATCATCATGATGTCATGCTGACATCATCAACGCCATTGCTTGCAGATCCTTGATGGATCGATCAATCTAGAGCTCGCGGGGCGATGGGGAGTAGCGCCCTGGAAGCAGACGAGTGCGGGGAGCCAAAAAGTGGCGGCGCCGCTTCCAGGAGGTCACCGGAGACGGCGACGCAACGACGAACGGCGGCGGCGGCATCGGGATCTCGCGGGGAGGACAACACAGAGGGGGTGGGAGCAAATGGAGGGGTGATTGAGCACCACAAGCTCACCCTGAGCGCGATGGAGGTGATGGCGAGGCCGGGGACGGTCGGACGGCGTCGAATCGACGACGGCAACCTCGGCAACTAGCAGCGGTTCAGGGACGATTCCGGCGAGGTGGAGCCTTCCCTGCTGGAGTGCTTCAGTGAGGAGGACGAGGGCAGTGAGGCGCTTCCAGCAGTAGCCTCGGCGCACCGCGGGGTGGTCGGGAACATCGACGTCGGCGAGCTCCAGAGAGCTAGGGTTCTGGCGAGGAGGGGGAAGAAGGGGAAAAAGGGACTAGGGTTCGTCGACGGCGACCAGGGTTACTTGTAGACACTTGGGGGCGGTGGCGCGCATCGTGGCGCTGGCGGTAATCGTGGCGCAGACGAGAGTCGGCGGCAGCTCCACGCAGCTGCTTGCCGGCGACGGAAAAGAAGGAAGGGGAGAGGCAGAAGGGGTACATGCTTGGCTAGGCTGCTCTTGGGCCAGGCTTGGGCTTCGGGTGGGCTGCAGAAAAGGTTGCGCGGCTGCTGCTGCTGCTGGGCGACAGAGAGAGGGAGAAGAGGTGGGCTCGGCCCAGTAGCTAGGTTAGTATTAGATTTTTATTTCAGAAACCTTTTTCTTTTCTGTTTTTCTGATTACTTTTTTTATATTTTGAATTTAAACCTGTTTTGAATGATTTCAATTGACAGAAACTTTTGTATAATATCTGAAAACACTAAGGGCACTTATAACTATTTGAGCTCCATGCATTTTGAGGATTTTCAAAATATGGGAACCTTTTGAATTGATTCAAAGAGAGAGGGAAAAACTATTAGGGTTTAGAGTTTTGCTTGCTCTTATTTGATTAAATCTAAGTGCTAATGTAACGCATGCATCCAATGCTCAAACATATCTTATTTATATTACACAAAAGATGGTATGTTACAGCTCTACCCCACTTACAAGAATCTCGACCGAGATTCCTAGGTTTTAGAAAAGAAGGTAGGGTACTCAGATCGAAGACGACCTTCGCGTTCCCAGGTTGCTTCTGACTCAGAGTGATGAGACCATTGAACTTTCAGGAACTTGATGGTTTGGCGACGAGTCTTGCACTCGGTTTCATCAAGGATACGAACAGGGTATTCTCGGTAGGTTAGATCATCTTGGATATCCAAAGTTTCATGGTCCACACCACGAATGGGATCTTTGAAACAACGCTTGAGTTGAGACACATGAAAAACATCATGAACCTCTGGAAAAGTTGAAGGTAGATCCAATTGGTAGGCAAGCTCACCCCGCTTGGAGAGAATGCAAAAGGGACCAACGTAGCGAGGTGCCAATTTGCCTTTGATACCGAATCGATGGACACCCTTCAAAGGAGTGACCCGGAGGTAAACTTGATCACCAACTTCATAATGAACATCAAGATGATGATGATCATAGTTAGTCTTCTGACAAGATTGAGCAGCCTTCAGATGCTCCCGAATTATGCGAACTTGATCTTCTGCTTCTTGGATCATGTCCGGACCAAAGAATTTTCTTTTGCTGGTTTCTGTCCAGTTCAGCGGTGTTCGACATGTTCTCCCATACAGGAATTGGAAAGGTGCCATCCCCAAGCTGGATTTAAAACTGTTGTTGTAGGAGAACTCCGCAAAAGGAAGACATTTCTCCCAGTTCTTTCCAAAGGATATGACACACTCTATGAGCATGTCTTCAAGAATTTGATTCACTCTTTCAGTTTGACCACCGGTTTTAGGATGATAGGCTGTGCTGAAGGAGACATGAGTTCCCATTTCTTCTTGCAAACTTTGCCAGAATTTGGAAGTAAACAAACTTCCACAATCAGAGATGATCTTTTTGGGAACCCCATGAAGAATGACGACCCGAGAGATGTATAGTTCCGCCAACTGACTAGCACGGATAGTTTCACGAACTGTAAGGAAATGAGCAACCATGAATAACCGATGAACTATTACACATATGGCATCATTTCCTGCTTGTGTCCTTGGGATTCCAGTGATAAAGTCCATACCAATTTCATCCCATTTCCCTCAGGAATTTTCAATGGTTGCAGAAGTCTAGCAGGCCATTGGTGTTCAGCCTTTACATGACGGAAAACGTCGCACTCTGCAACAAAGCGAGCGATTTCTGGTTTCATTCCACTCCACCAGAATCTTTGACGGAGATCTCGGTACATCTTGGTACCACCACGATGGATAGACAGAGGGGATTCATGAGCTTCCAAAAGAATTAGATCTTTGATTTTCCGACTATTTGGAACCACTAGCCGGTTACTGAAGTATAGAATACCTTGATCATTGACGGAGAAACATTTAGCTTCACCGCTTGCAGCACGTTCTTTGATCTTGGTAACTTCATCATCTTGCTTTTGAGCTTCCTTGATTTGGTCCTCTAGAGAATATTTTATTTCAAGGTTATCAAGGAATCCACAAGGAACTACTTCAAGGTTAAGACGCTTGATTTCCTCGTAGAGAACAGGTTGGGCTTGTGAAATCATCAGATTGTTGCAATAAGACTTCCGACTTAGGGCATCAGCTACGACATTGGCTTTGCCGGGTTGATAGTTGAGTCCCAAATCATAATCTTTGATGAGTTCCATCCATCGTCTTTGCCTGAGATTCAGATCTGGCTGGGTGAAGAGGTACTTCAGACTTTGATGATCCGAGTAAAGTTCACAACGGTTACCGATGAGGTAATGTCGCCATTGCTTAAGAGCATGAACAACAGCCGCGAGCTCGAGATCATGGGTTGGATAATTGTTCTCATGTGGCTTCAACTTCCGAGAAGCATAGGCCACTACATGACCATCTTGCATCAACACACAACCGATCCCTTGGAGGGAAGCATCACAATAGATGACGAAGTCCTTGCTTGTGTCCAGAAGAATAAGCACATGAGCGGTGGTTATCTTAGTTTTCAAAGCTTGGAAACTTTCTTCTGCCTTTTCTGACCATTCAAACTTCTTATCATTCTTAATAAGATCGGTCATAGGCTTGGCTATCTTGGAGAAGTTCTCGATGAATCAACGGTAATATCCTGCCATTCCAAGAAAACTTCGTACTTCCTTGACTAAAGTAGGTGACTTCCATTCCAGAATGGTATGAACCTTATCCGGTATGATAGCGACACCACTTGCAGACACAACGTGACCAAGGAAGACGAGCTCTTGTAACCAGAACTCACATTTGGAAAACTTGGTGTAGAGACGATGTTCATGAAGTTTAGTCAATACCAAACGTAGATGTTCGGCATTCTCTTCTTCGGTGTTGGAGTAGATTAGAATGTCATCAATGTATACCACGACGAACTTGTCGAGATACTCCATGAAGACGGAGTTCATGAGCCTCATAAATGTGGCAGGGGCATTGGTTAAACTGAAGGACATCACTGTATACTCGTAAAGACCATAACGAGTTGTGAATGCTGTCTTTGGGATATCTTCCTTTCTGATCTTGATTTGATGATACCCTGATCTTAAGTCCATTTTGGAGAAGACAGTGGGACCACTTAATTGATCAAAGAGGTCATTTATCCGAGGAAGTGGGTACTTATTCTTGATTGTCACCGCGTTGAGTGGACGGTAATCAACCACCAATCTTGGAATATTTGTATCCCGCTTATTGACAAAGATGGTAGGGCAACCCCAAGAGGATGTGCTAGGTTGGATGTATCCTAGACCCTCTAACTCTTCAAGTTGCTTCTTCAACTCAACCAACTCATGAGGAGGCATGCGGTAAGGTCTTTTGGAGATAGGAGCAGTTCCAGGAACTAGCTCAATGACAAACTCCACACTTCGATCAGGTGGCATTCCAGGCAACTCTTCAGGAAAGACATCCAGGAAATCACAGACTATATGGACATCTTGGACCTCGAGAGCAGGTAGGACATCCATGGCATACAACTCCGAGAAAGGTTTAAGAACTGGTGACGGAGACTTTGAACTATCAGTCCAATACTTGACAGTTATGCTAGCAGGAGAGGTCACAGAAACTATTCTAAGTGCACAGTCAATGACGGCTTGATACTTGGTTAACCAGTCCATGCCCAGAATGACATCTATGTCAGTTGACTTGAGTGCAATTAGAGAAGTGGGAAACTTTTGATATGCTATATCTATCTCAACCCCATGAGTAACCCAAATGGTCTGCCAACACGACCCAGGAGTAATAATCTCTATAGGGAAAGGCATTGCTTCAAAAGGTATACCATGCTCCCGTGCAAACTCTTGTGATATGAATGTATGCGATGCTCCAGAATCAAACAAAACTATTGCAAGAATTGAATTGACACAGAGCGTACCCAGAATGACGCGTGGATCTTCCTGAGCTTCCTCAGTAGTGACATGGGTCAGACGACCACGTCCAGCACCTTGAGATTTATCATTCTTCTTTGCCTGCTGATCATTGCGTCCAGTAGCCCTTTGAGAACACTCCCATGAGTAGTGACCAGGCTGACCACAGGAGTAACAGATACCCAGTGTGAGAACCAGCAGGAGGATGATAGTTTGATCCACCAGTATTTGACTGTGGCGGACGAGAATTATTGCCAGAAGACTTGGGTGCATAAGGATCACGAGGCACAACACTGTATGGAACAAAGACACGACGCTTCTTGTTACCAGAGGAAGAAGCACGAGAACTTCCTTCTTCATGCTTCTGAGATACTTCCATATCCTTCCTTCCATGCTCCAGAGTAAGAGCCTGATTGTGTAGGTCCTGGAAAGCCTGGAACTTGAAGGGCAGCAACTCGTAGCGAAGTGCAGGGTTAAGTCCCTTATGGAACATCTCTTGCTTATCTTCATCATTGGTCACATCCCTGGTTGCATAGCAAGCCAGGCGAGTGAACTCACGCCCATAGGTTTCAATATCCTTGCGCCCCTGAGTCAGATCCAGAAACTCCCTCCTTTTGAGATCCATGACAGGCTTAGGGATATATGAGGCACGAAATGCTGCAACGAACTCCTCCTAGGTAACGACATGTCCCTGAGCTTGCAGATTCTGAAAACCTTCCCACCAAACACCAGCCTCACCTTCCAGTTGATAGGTGGCGAAGTTGACACGGTCAGCGGGACGGACACGAAGAGCACTGAACTTGCGCTCTATGGTGCGGAGCCAATCATCAGCTTCAAGGGGCTCCTTGGAGTGGGTGAAGATTGGAGGAAAAGAGCGGATGAAATCTCCAAGTGTGACACAGTCGTCAGGACGACGTTCAGTGTTCTGCGCCACACGCTCCAGAAGGCGTTCATTCCGCAGACGGTTGGTCTCAATGTTGTTGAGAACCTTGGCCATTGTGGGAGGTGGCAGAAGTTCCTGATCAGCATCGTTGTTTCCTCGACGGCCAACAGATCCACGAGTACCAGCCAACATCCTGAGGAGAAAACAGAAACCATGAAAATGGATTCACCAAAAAGGGTACAACAAAGGATGGCAAAACCATATCAAAGGATCATGGTAGAGGTGAACATGTGGATGAAAACTATATTAATGCATTAAGTATGGCAGTAGAACAAGCATACAAAACATATACACTACCAACTTAGATACAAACCATAACAATGGAATGCAAGCATGATGTGATACCAACAAGTCACAAAAGAGTTGAGAGGAGAATTGAAGGCATCCTTAGCAAAGTTGAAAAACAATGCTTCAGTTGCACGGATATATCTTGGAAACTCTGAGCCTTGCAACCAAGTATGGAGTACTTAGAGAGAAATGACCCAAACCCGTATATCCTAAGAGTTTGAAATGGTAGATGAGAAGTGAAAACTTTGCAAAGCAAACAAGGTAAGATAACTCAGCAATAGAACAACCTTGGATAAGGAGTAAAAAGAGTCCTATTCAGAGTTTTGCAAATAGTTTTATCTTTAAAATAGTTTTCTCAAACTCTAGACTCAACATCGACCAGCTAGAAGGGTTTCCTAGAGGCAGTCCTGCTCTGATACCAAAATCTGTAATGACCCGGGATCAGGGCTAGACAAATACCAGATCCTCATCTGATATGTGCCTAACCTAAATTCCAAAGCGCGCAGGGGAGATACGTAACATTACAGAACATACAAACCATACATTAATAAGGTAAAATCTTATGAGAGTTACAAACCAGTCATACAAGCCAGGGGTCAATCAGACCTATCATTGCATCAAACAACGGAAGCAAACAAGTTGTTCTAAACAACAAACTTAGCAAAGGTCCTAAGAGGCCATAACAAAAGTAGTGACCCTTCCATAGATCCTAGGCTGCTGCCCGGGAACCTCGACTACTCATCGACTTCGACGTAGAAACCACCTTCAGTTGGGGTAGCATCATCTATAGAAAAACATCAACGAAGCAAGGCTGAGTACAGGGTGTACTCTACAAGACTTATGGCTAGTGGAGTTATTTTGCACAAAGCCATCTTTTGTTTTCAAAACAAGAGAGAGAAGAAACTCGTCTAGTTAGATCATTTTCAAAAGGGGATAAGAAGACTTCAACTCTAGCTCTTAAATTCATCTTTGATATCCACCAAGTATCATCATCAACTTAACCACTCCTCCTGGACTACCCCCTCAACAACCCCGAGGAAGTATTCCGGATCTCACTTTAGTTGACAAGTTTTAACATTCGGTTATAGTTCTCTATGATCTTCACGTCCGTTCCCAAGTCGTCCATAACCGTGGACACGACTTTTCGAAAAGATTAATAACCCTGCAGGGGTGCACAACTTTACCCACACGTACCAACCGATTCTTAATGCCAAATTATTAGCCCTCTTCCTTGGAAGGCCGGCAGAGAGTGGTTGACCACGACCTTTACCTTGCTTTTGCCGAGACCATGAGTCATGCACTAGGGAGATGCCTCCATAACGGGTCAAGTCCCGAAGCTGGTCCCTGATGATGTGTGCAGGGTTCAAGATTACGGATGTCGGGCATCTCTTGTTCCCGGCCACGCTTACCTACCTGTTAGGAATGCACCTCCTTCTCCTCCATTCAAGAACAACCAAGATGCGTATGTCGAATGGAAAGCCCAAACTATGTGGCTCATGGAATCTACTAGGCAAGTTAGTTGGTCGAGGGGGTTTCCAGGCCCCAGTGTGGTTGTACGCTCGTCTTGGTTCAAGAGGCAAGAACATCGGGTCCTAGGGGTCGCAAGTATGGGACTACAAAAACCACAACCCACATGGCCTCCCATACGAGCCTTAGCATGTTTATCATTCATCTCTGATCACATCACCATAACCTACCATACTAGATTCATTCACACCTCCGGTGCATCACCTGAATAATCAGCATCAGACCACTAAGCATGGCTAAGCTTGACTGAACTGTGGCGCTAGCTACGCTCATAAGCCAAACCCTAGTTATGCTAGGAGCGATGGATCAGGTAACATAGTTCACAAAGGATAACATGCGTCAGATAGGATTACTCTATCTACTGATAAAAGACTGTTTGAACCGAATGCATATGACGAGAATTAAATACTTTGTAATCATAGGATTCATATGTATGAGTGGGGCCTCGCTTGCCTTGTCCATTGTTGGACTGGTACTGCTCTTCGGCGGCGTTGACTTCAGCTTCGGGTTCGGTTCCTATTCGCGAGAATCAATCACCGGAAAAGAGAAAGCAACACTCAACACATGGCATATGCAATGCTCATACAATATGGATGATATGACAAGTTAAACAATGTTGAATTGAACCCTAAAGCATGCTTGGTCACTTTAAAGGGGATCCAGAAGTCCAAACCCTAAAACAGGGGAATCATCGGAATCACCTGCGGGGTTCAATTGGTTCTTCTAATTAAACTTGATATTAAAGTTTATTAACAATGTATGATTATAGCTTAGTTGGATAGGTTTCATTTTTCTGAACATTTTGGTATATTATTTGTATTTTTCCGATTTAAAATGAATTAGTTATGAATTTCCCAAATTTTAATTCATTTTAAACATTTTTGGAATATTTAAATTAATTTCCAAATTTGGGCCCACATGACAGACTTTTAATCATTTCAGAAGATATTTACAGAAATTAATAAAATCCTGACAAGTACGGCCCACCTGTCATATTTTTTTACTATTTATAGAAATAATTACAGAAAACAATAAAAGAAATAAAAGAAATATGACATCATGATGATGTCATGCTGACATCATCAACACCATTGCTTGAAGATCCTAGATGGATCGATCGATCCAGAGCTCGCGAGGTGATGGGGAGTAGCGCGCTGGAAGTGGACGAGTGCAGGGAGCCAAAAAGTGGCGGTGCCGCTTCCAGGAGGTCACCGGAGACGGCGGCGCAGCGACAAACGGCGGCGGCGGCGTCGGGCTCTCGCGGGAAGGACAACACAGAGGGGGAGGGAGCAAACGGAGGGGTGCTTGAGCACCACAAGCTCACCTGAGCGCGGTGGTGACGGCGAGGCCGGGGACGATCAGACGGTGTCGAATCAACGACGGCAACCTCGGCAACTGGCGGCGGTTCGGGGACGATTCCGGCGAGGTGGAGCCTTCCCTGCTTGCGTGCTTCAGTGAGGAGGACGAGGGCGGCGAGGTGCTTCCAGCAGTGGCCTCGGCGCACCGTGGGGTGGTCGGGAACAACGACGTCGGTGAGCTCCAGAGAGCTAGGGTTCTGGCGAGGAGGGGAAGAAGGGGGAAAAGGGACTAGGGTTCATCGACGGCGGCCAGGGTTACTTGTAGACGCTCGGGGGCGGCGGCGCGCATCGCGGCGCTGGCAGTAATCATGGCGCAGACGAGCGTCGGCGGCGGCTCCAGGCAGCTGCTTGCCAGCGATGGAAAAGAAGGAAGGGGAGAGGCCGAAGGGGTACGGGCCTGGCTGGGCTGCTGTTGGGACAGGCTTGGGCTCCGGGTGGGATGCAGAAAAGGTTGCGCGGCTGCTGCTGCTAGGCGACAGAGAGAGGGAGAATAGGTGGGCTCGGCCTAGTAGCTAGGTTAGGATTGGATTTTTATTTCAGAAACCTTGTTCTTTTCTGTTTTTCTGATTTCTTTTTTTATATTTTGAATTCAAACCTGTTTTGAATGATTTCAATTTACAGAAACTTTTGTATAATATCTGAAAACACTAAGGGCACTTATAACTATTTGAGCTCCATGCATTTTGAGGATTTTCAAAATATGGGAACCTTTTGAATTGATTCAAAGAGAGAGGGAAAAACTATTAGGGTTTAGGGTTTTGCTTGCTCTTATTTGATTAAATCTAAGTGCTAATGTAATGCATGCATGCAATGCTCAAACATATCTTATTTATATTACACAAAAGATGGTATGTTACATTACTGCTTTATTTACTATTGCGCGTGGAGCACCTGTACTGTTTAGGAACAAATGTGGAATGTTTTCGCGGTATCGATAAGCCCAGTCACACTTTCGGGTTCAAAGTTGTTTACAACCATTGACACAAACCCTGGGTCTATCTCGGAGACCGACCGACTTTGTTACGGGTAGCTTAGTGGGGTGGCCCCCATGTGCTTGCTTTGGGTCTGGGAAGCGTCATGTCTGAAACCCTGTCGACATACCATTGGGTGTATGTTTTGTGATCTTGTACCTACCTGATCTGATAACAAGGGTGTAGGTGCGTGTGGAAAGTTTGGTGCACCCCTGTAGGGTTAAGTCTTTTCGAAAAGCTGTGTCCGTGGTTATGGACGACTTGGAGCATAGTTCTTGATTATAGACAACTATAACTAAAATTTACTCTTATAATATGACTTGTATCTGATATGACTAGTAAGTTGGATAACCACCATGGAATGAATGGATAAAACTGCCAACCGTGTGAGTTTCCTCGGCATGACTTCCTCGTTTGGTCTCGAGGGGGAAATACCAGGATGGGTATGATTGGTGGTAGTATTAGGCTGGTTCCGAATAGGTCTTTCTCATCTCTTCTGATAGCCGACAGTTGCCCCGAGTCTCTATAGGTTGTTTAGTGCATGCCGCTACCACTTCCGTCCACCATACCTATGTAGGCGAGAGCCGCCGAATTCTAAGACCCGTCGTGTACTGGCCTCAGTACTGGCCACTCCCTTTTTCTTTTGCCCATTGCCAGCACCCCTTTGTGTTTGACAGGTTTGAGGTCGACATCGTTAGCAGGGTTACCCTTCTGGCTTGGCCTGGGCAGAGTTATGGACGCCATTCGTTATTCTTCAGGTCTCTTAGCCCAATTTGCATCTTGTCCGTACTCGGACATGGTATCCTTTTTCAAGGTGATTTGGTTCTGTGTATGGTATATCTCTATTCTTGACTCGTTGAGTCGCTGTTGTATATATCTGTTCTGTGGGTTCCATCGTGGACTATTTTGTAATGATATTACTTCGTTTTCCACACACACGCAAGTGCCTGGTGGGCACCTTTGAATCGTTTCTATGCGGGTTTAATGGGAATCACTAAAACTTGCATAGGGTCGATCCGAGGGTGTTAAACACTGGACCTACTGAACTCAGAACTAAGCTTAGAAAAATGTTTAACGTTCTGATTCCTTACCATAGAGTCTTTGTTGGGAAGGAGATGGCTCTAGACTTTATTCAGGGCAAGTGGACTGACAGTTTTAACATGTTGCATAGTTTTAAAGCTGAGACTGAGAAGACATTACCTGGTGTGTTGTTGACATTGATTACGAGGTTGTGAAGGGAAATTAAAAGGTCTCAAGGGGGTAAAGTAAAAGCAAACAGATAAGAAATGCTCCAGGAGATGTTTTGTCTTCCTAAAGGCATGCTGGAAGGGGTTCCTAGATGGCTGCAAGCCATACTTGGAAATAGACACAACTTCTTTATGAGGGAAGTTCAAGGGACAGCTTGCTACTGCTTGTGTCGTGGATGCGCATAATTGGCTTTTCCCATAGCTTATGTTATTCTTGAGGGTGAATTGAATGAAAGCTAGATATGGTTCATGCATAGACTACGTGCAGTTATTGGTCACCCTGAAGGCTTGGTGATACACAGTGACACTGGTGCATGTAAGGGGTTTGAGAATGCTGTTGATGCTTCATTTCCTAGGGTTGATCATAGGGAATGCATGCGGAACGTTGCTACTAGATTCACAAAGAAGTTCAAAGAAAATACCTTTGAAGACAACTTGTGGCGATCAACATACATGTATACCCCAATCAAGCATGCTACTTACATGCAGAACCTGTATACCGTGCCTAAGTTGGAAGAATACCTCGAAGAACATCACAATAAGCTACGGGCCAGAAGCAAGTTTGATGAGTTAAGCAAAGTGGATTATATTTGCAATAATTTGACATATAGTTTTAATGCTAATATTAGGAGCATGAAGTCACTTGCAATTTTTATTTTGTTAGATGCAATAAGATAGTGTATAATGGTGAAGATAGATGTTAGGCAAAGAATTTGTGCAAGAATTTTTTTTAGGCCATAAAATAGTTCCAAAGGTGGTTTTGTTACTGAATACAAGAACCAGGGCAATGAGAACGATAAACACGAGGATGGTTAGAAGTTTTAATACATTGGCTGAGTTATATAAAGAAGATAAGCGTGGAACTGAACGCATGTATACTATAGACATTGGAAACAAGACTTGTTCATGCGGGAAGTGGAAGGTTGTTGGTCTGACATGCCACCATGCACTGCACTTCATCTTAAAGCTGAGAGGTAATGGTGCTGAAATAGAGAACTGTGTTTATAACTATTTCTCCGTGGACAAGTTTGTTGCAACTTATGCAGAAAACATACTATTAGGGGTGACCCCTTAGGGTTGCCCGATCTTTCACGAATCCCCATGGAAATCGAGATGGAGGCGAGTGGGAGGAGGAAGAGGATGAAATCCATGGACTCACACGCGAAGAACTCGATGAACACACACACACATGAAAACATGATACAAGCCAATAGATCATGCCAGAAGCAACCGGTCCGACACAATCCCTAGGATCGGTGACGGGTAAGAACACTCCCCCTCTACCGACACAGCGGTGAGACACTTGATGAGATTTTAACATCTTGGAGACGAGACACCGATTCCAACGACTTGTACAACTTGAATTCACTAGGCAAAATCCAAGAGGTTGGGGGGATAATTGGTGCTCCTTGTCAAGGATCATGAGACTAGCAATGGATAGATCCTCTAGGGTTTCTTCTATTACAATTATCCAAGTATAGGGATTATAATGGAGGGTGGGGGCTATTATAGGCCGGCCACTTAAACAGGGGTAATTTGGGCATAAAAAGGTAAAGTCTGGACGAAATAGGGGATTACATGGGCTAAGCCCAAGAGTTGACTTGAGTTTGGACGATTCCGGTGATAAGTCCGGCGACGCCGGGGTTGATGCCTAAATTTCCGCGACCGCCGGTATTTCTAGCCACGCGCCGGAAGGCCTTACATAGATGTGTTTTGGTCCAGTTCCGGTCGTTGCCGGGGCTATCGCCGGGATTTTCGGTCGGGGTTCCAGTCCGCCAGAGCTGTTGCTGGGAAATCCGACGGTGGCTTCGGTTTGCCAGGCCTAGCACCGGTTTCGTCTGGAGGTTCTTATGATGGCTTGGTTGCTTCTCTTGGCATTTATTCATGGGATTCATAGCTCAGGATGCACAAAGTATTGGCATGAAGTAGCAAGCCATCCAAGGATGTATCGAAATCACACAAGGAGAGGAGCGAGTTAACCTAGCTTATAGGAGCTTGGCCCGAGTGCGTTTCATTGGTCCACTTGGGGGACTAGGAGTAGAGGATATAGGTACGTCCATGGGACAGGCTGCATTAGCTCCACCCCTTGGGAAAGGGTCATCCTCGACTCTTCACCCATATCAACTTTGTATTCTCCATGGAATGGTGAAAGGGCCTTTACATTGAACGTCTTGCTCACGAGCTACTTTGATGTTGGTATGTCGATGACGTAGGAATTTTTTTGATTCTCTTGAAGACTTTTAATGGACCATCACCCCGTGGCTTGATCTTGGAGTCACGATCCTTGGGGAAGCGGTCTTTACTCAAGTGTATCTACACAAGGTCACCTTCTTTGAAGATCATTTCTTTCTTGGTCTTGTTTAGCCTTGAAGCTTGGCGAAGCACTTGTTCCTCTATCGTAGCTCTTATGTCTTCATGTAGTTTCTTCATGGCTTGGGCACACTTGTCGACGTCCATGTTGGTGCGCTCATGGAGAGGAAGTGGTAGGATGTCGAGCGCGGTGAGGGGCTCGAATCCATAGACGATCATGAATGGGCTCTTCATGGTTATGGAGTGCTTGGCGCGATTGTAGGAGAACTCGGCATGGGGAATGCATTCCTCCCAATCCGTAAGGTTCCGAGGCTTCGGTTGACGACCTCGGTTTGGCCATAGGTTTGAGGATGCGAGGTGGACGAGAAGAGTATCTTGACGCCGAGCTTGGCCATGAGTGTCTTCCAAAAGTAGCTCATGAAATTGATGTCGTGGTCGGAGACGATGGTTCTTGGCACAGTGTGAAGATGAACTATTTCCCTGAAAAACAGACTTGCGATATGTGAAGCATCATCGATATTATGGCACGTAATGAAATGTGCCATTTAGGAAAAGTGATCCACTACGACAAATATAGAGTCATGACCATGCTTAGACCCAGGCAATCCTAACACAAAGTCCATGCTAATGTCCAACCAAGGTGCAAGAGGAATAGGAAATGGCATAGAAAGAGCAAATGGGTTAGACTTAGACTTAGCTTGGACACATGTAGTGCATCATTGGACGTGGCGCTCCACATCGTGCTTCATCTTTGGCCAATAGTAGTGAGTGGAGAGCATGTCATATGTCTTGTCATGACCAAAGTGACCCATAAGGCCTCCACCATGAGACTCTTGAAGAAGCAAAATTTGGATAGACGACTTCGGAATGCAAAGCTTGTTTTGTTTAAATAGAAAGCCCTTATGCAAATAGAAATCATCAACCCCTTTTTCTATGGGACACTTTGCAAAAAGTGGTCCAAAGAACGGGTCAGAAGCATACAAAGTTTTTATGTCATCAAGACCCAACATGTTTACTTCGAGGCACATAAGAAGGCTTGTGTTTTTGCAAGACAAAGCATCCACAACTACATTATATTTGCCTTTCTTATACTTGACAAATTAAGGAAAAGACTCCATGAACTCAACCAACTTATCATGCCTTTTACTCAAGTTTTTTGGCCCTTAAGATAATTCAACGACTCATGGTCGAAATGTATGATAAATTCTTTAGGCCAAAGGTAGTGTTGCCACACTTGAAGGACACAGACTAAGGCAAAAAGCTCTTTGTCGTAAATTGGATATTTATGGCATGCACCATCTAGTTTCTCACTATGGTATGCAATAGGACACCCTTTTTTCATAAGGAATCCTCCAATGCCAATACCACTAGCGTCACACTCTATGTCAAAAGTTTTTGTGAAATATGGTAAAGTAAGGAGAGGTGCTTCGGTGAGCATCTTTTTGAGGTAATAAGAGGCCTTTTTTTGTGCTTTCACCCAAACAAAGGTGACATTCTTCTTAGTCAACTCGTTGAGAGGGCAAGCGATGGTAGAGAAATCTTTCACAAATTGATGGTAGAAACCGAACAAACCGTGAAAACTGCGAAGTTCACTCACATTGGTAGGTATGGGCCAATCTCTAATGTCTTTTACTTTAGAAACATCAACTTCAATACCATTCGAAGAAACAACTAATCCAAGAAAAATCAAATTGTCTTTAGCAAAAGTGAACTTTGGGAGATTAGCATATAGCTTTTCATTTCGAAGGATTTGTAAAACCTCCTTAACATGTATAACATGCTCCTCTAGTGACTTGCTATAAACAAGGATATCATCAAACTAGACAACTACACTTTTTCCAATGAGAGATCTCAAAATACGGTTCATGAGGTGCATGAAGGTAGATGGGGCATTGGATAATCCAAAAGGCATAATCAACCATTCATAGAGACCAAGTTTGGTCTTGAAGGCAGTTTTCCACTCATCACCTTCCTCCATGCGTATTTGATGGTAACCACTATGAAGATCAATTTTCGAGAAAATAGTGGCTCCACACAACTCATCAAACATGTCATCGAGACGTGGTATAGGATGTCGATAACGCACGGTGATAGCATTGATTGGATGGTAGTCCATGCATAACCACAACATATCATCCATTTTTGGGACAAGAATCACGGGTACCGCACTTAGGCTAGTGCTTACTTGGATCAAACGTTTGGAGACGAGTTGGTTGATTTGTCATTCGATGTCGTTTGTATCCTTCGGGTGAGTGCGGTACGCGGTGCGGTTTGGGAGAGGTGCCCCGGGTATGGGATTAATGCGATGCTCAATTCCGCAAAGAGGAAGTAGTCCATGAGGAAGCTCTTCGAGAAATACATCCTTGAATTCCTGCAAAATATCCATCAAAGAGGGAGGAACATTTTTCAAGTCATTAGTTCCTTGCGCTAGTCCCTTGCAAATAAGGACATAGTGCAAGATACATGGGTTATTCCTCACTTCTCTCATCTCACTTTTGGTGGCAAGAAGAACAATCTTGTTTTTCCGCTCAAGTTTCGCTTGTGGCCATCACTCTATATGGTGGTTCTCTCACTCACCACTCTTCTCACAAGATGGTTTTGTGGTTTGCACCGTCGCTAAAGCCTTTGCATTATCCGGAATTATCTGGCTAGGAGTCATCGGTTGAAAAACACATGTCTTGTCAAGCCATTTGAAAGTGTATGCGTTTGTGCGACCATCATGTAAAGCACCTTTGTCATATTGCCACGCTCTACCAAGCAACATATGGCAAACCGTCATTGGATCCACATCACACTCCACCATTTTCTTGTATGTTCCAATTGAGAAAGTTACCAAACAGTGTGCTTGATCTTCAAGGACCCTTGGTCACTTAGCCAGTAGACATGGTAGGGGTGCTTGTGTGGATGGAGGGTTAGGTTGAGCTTCTCATACAACTTGGTTCTTGCAAGGTTGTGGAAACTCCCTCCATAGATGACAACTTTAATGAATTTCCCATTGATACCAGCATGAGTTTGGAAGATGTTGGATCGTTTATCTTCATGTTTTTGGGCTTGAGTGGTCAAGAACCGTATGCCGACAAGCGACAGAATTGCATCCTTCTCACACACGAGGATGTCTTGGTCATCTTCCACATGTTGCCTTGCCAATGCTTCTTTGACTCTTGCATCAAACTCATCTTCACTCAAGTATTCCTCATCTCCAATGTCATGGATGAATAAAACTTTCTTGTTTCCACATGTGGTCGACTTGTGTCCCTTTACTCCACACTTGTAGCATTCACTGTTGAATGGCGGGTCATCCTTTGTATATTTTCCACTGGGGGAAAGTTTTCCTTGAGGAAGTGTGGGTTTGAAAGGAAGCTTGGAGGTACTTGATGATCTTACATTGAGGTTGGTTGGTGTAGTGGTTGAGGCTTGCTTGTAGGTGAAGTACATCTTGGGCTTGTTGTACTTGATGTCCTCTTGTACTTGACGCTCTGCTTTTGTTGCGATGTGCACAAGCTCAACCATGTTGTTGTACTTTTGGAACTCGTTGATGCGCTTGATTGGATGGTTCAAGCCATTGAGGAAAGGTGCCATTGTTTGCTCGTCGCGCTCTTTAATGTTGGCACAGATAATGTTGAGCTCCATTTGCTTGAAGTACTCTTCCACGGTCATTGTCCCTTGGCTAAGCCTTTGAAGCTTGTTTAAGAGGTCGTGCATGTAATGTGAAGGAACAAAGCGTGATATCATATGAGCCTTCATATCTTGCCAAGTGGTGATTGGAGGATCTTCTCTTTCTTCGCGAGTGAGTTGGACTTGTTCCCACCAAAGGTTGGTGTAATCATCAAACTCTAGAGATGCCATGGCCATCATCTTCTCATTGCTATAGTTGTGCATGCGGAAGATCTTGTTGACTTTGAGTGCCCATGATAGATACTCTCTGGGATCATTGGAAACATTGTACTTTGGCATGTTGAATTTGAGCTTGCCAAAAGTTTCTTCCTCGTTGCGGTTTTGGTATCCGTGGTTGCCATGATGTTGATGGCCTTCTTCATCATCCGAGATATCATGTCCCGCTTAGTGATGGTGTTGTTGCCCTTGTAGTTGTTGAACCGTGTTTGTTGGTGGTTGATCTTGGTACTCGTGACATTGTTGGGGAGCTTGTTCTTTCTCTTGGCGCGGTTGAGGATGAGGTTGAGGTTGAGGCGCTTGGGCCTCACGAAGTTGACGAGGATGTGGCTCATTCCTCGGGTGGTGATGTTGGTTAGGCACTTGGTCCTCATGGTGACGAGCATGTTCTTGAGCCTCATGATGTGGTGGACGTCTATCCACATGTACAACTTGACGCTCCATGTCTTGATGTGGTGGGGGATGCTCATCATGGTGACCATGGTGTCGGCGTTGACGTTCATGACAGAGATGATGTCTTGGTGGATCTTAAAGTGCTTCATGTTGATGGCGAGCTTGTTCTTCCAAATCAGAGGCATCAGTTGTTGTTGAGTGTAGGTCTTGTGGGCATTGACGATGAACTTGATGTTCCATTTGAGGTTGCTCATGTGGTTTCTCTTGTTGGATCAGTAGTGCCCTTGCATGGTGAAGATGCTCTTCTCGCGTTGGAGGTCTCGCGGAGAAGTCATCATCATAGCTTGACATTGCGGCGTGTCGAGGAGAGGGTACACCTTGCGAAGAGCTCATGGATTGGAGTACGGGTCCTTTGTTGCGCCTCGGAGCACGATGGTGTGATCAGCTTGACACACTGGAGTGGTGCCTTGAAGAGCTTGGTGCGTGAGAAACGTGACCTTGCATTGCTTTCCAAACCATCAATGAGGCATTGAAGCTTGTCGTCCATTGCGGAGACATCACGTTGGAGACCTTCATTTTGGTGCCCAGTGTTGTGTTGCATAGCATGCATTTGTACTCGGATTTTTTCGTGGTGTGGAACACGGCAGTGCCATCGGGGATGGCTAAAGAGGGACACTTAGGTGCAATCGATGGCTCACGCAATGGGTTGGGCACGATGAACTGCAGACACAGTGACGTACCCAGGTTTGGGGAGCTCCTAGCGAGGTAACACCCCTACTCCTGCAAGATCTACTATATGGGGGCGAATGCCCAGTACAAGTGCTCCTGGAGCTGTTTCCTTAGCAACTATCGATGGGTAGAGGAAGAAGAACTAGAGGTGAGATCTTGCTACTACGGTTGTCTATCTAGAACCCTAGCTTTACCTGCCCTTATATACTGGTCGGGGGAGGTAGGTTACAATGTGGGCTCTAGGGTTTACTATTTGGATCTGGGTTTACAGGGCGGGCCAGCTGCAGGGCCCCAGCCGGTGGAACAGGACCCAGTCAACCTCCAGTACATCGCTGGACAACGCTACAGTAGCCCCGCGCCCTTCCTTTAGCGTCACCCTTTACTTTGGCGGTCACCCGGGCTTCCTTTGGGGCGTCATCCTTGCTTTAACGGTCACCTAGGGCACCTTTGGCGGTCATACAACCGCTTTGCTTTATCCTCATCTGGTAGCGCCGGTCAGGGCGGCGCGCCAGCCTGTCTGGTGACGAGAGGCGCCAGTGGTGTACTCCGCAAGGATCATATCCCCCTCTGCGCTCTCCATCAAATCCGAGGCCAGCCGGGTGGGAGCGGCCACCCAGCCGGTTCTTCTGGCTACCCGGCTAGACGAGCCAGCCAGGAAAGCTTTAAGCCCAGCCGGATGGGACTAGCCAACCGGCTAGAGTGCTTCAGCTTGATGGCCAGGCGGCCGATGCCTTCTGGAGCCGGCCTGCTTAGGCCTGGCTTTCCCCCACCGGGGGTTATCCCCCCGACACTAGTCCCCGAGTGCGTAAGGACTTGGCCGGTGGGAAAGGTCTTGCGAGCTCCTTTGTTTCTCGAGGTAGTTTGTCGACGAGGTCCAGCTGCAGATTTTCCTTTTGCTTTCCGGCTGGGAAATCGATGGCTTCCCACTAGGTGTAAACAACAAAGGCAGTGACTGGCTGGCGAAGATGGAGCCGAAACTTCTGGTGGATGACATCAGTGCTGCCATCAGCCACGACCGTTGCTCTGGCGCACGTCGCGTTGGTTTGAGTTCCGCGCCTCTGCGCCAGTTTTTGGTAACTGCGTGCACCTCTTGCCGCAGCGGTTTCTCGAGGCGAGTGCCCAAACCTCGCCTCCCACGTAATGCCTGTCGATCTTCTGTGCACAGTCATGCTAGCAGGGAAGATCCAGAACCATAACACCACGAGATTGGAAGCGCCGCGCGACCACGTGTTAGTTGGGAGCGGAGGAGACGACGGTGCCTCCCGCGAGGATAAATAGGCCCATAGGAGGGGACAAATCCTCCCACTTCGTCTTCTTCCAGCTCTCGCTTCCCTTGCCTTCTCCGTTCTTGCCTTCTCGCTTGCACCGCTAGTTTGTGGTTGTCGGAGCCGTCGTCGCTTCCTGTGCGTTTACTGAGCACTCCAGTCTCCACCACGGCTTCTCCTCCTGCTGAGATGTTGTCGGAGCAACGTGGCGGCTGGTGCGGGTCATTCGTGATGGACGAGCTGGTATACAAGTACCAGTGAGGGAAATTCCTCCCTTCGTCGCCGCTGGTGAAGCACCGGCTTGCTCCGGAGGAGGAGCGGGAGACCGAGCCCCGAGCCGGGGAGCGCATCGTCTTCCTCTCCCACTTTGCTCGCGGCTTCGGCCTTCCCGCCAGCCCTTTCCTTCTTAACATCTTTGATTTCTTCGACCTCCAACTCCACCACCTTGGCGCCAATGCCATCACGTAGCCGTCGCACCATGCGGCATGCTGCGAGTCGTACCTTGGGGTCTGGCCCGAGGTGGCGAACTTTCTGAAGTTCTTCCACTTCAAGGCTTAGAACACCATCAAGGATGGCCCGCTGACGGAGGTGGGCTGCTACGCCGTCTACCCACGTCCCTCCTCGCCGATGCCGTGGTTCGACCTCCCCGACACCGTCAAGCTCTAGCAGCGCTCATACTTCTATGTGAGAAACGCCACAGAGGTCGACTAGATCGGGCTGCCGCCCTTCGTCAACGTGCCCTTGACGCAGAAGGCCTTGATGGTGAAGGGGATGGGGGCCTAGGCGAACATCACTCGGATGGCCGCTTGGGTGGAGGCGATGGCGACGACGTAGTGGCTCACCGCCTGGGACATCACGCTGTCCTGGATGGCGCGTAGCCTGCTTTCGCTCCAGAGGCGGTCGCACAAGAGGTGCTACTTGTCCACCGTCGACGACCTGACCCGGACGTCGCAGAAGGAGGTGCGTATGAGGCACTGCGGAATATGATCTCCATGATTTCTGATACGAATCGTAAACGTATCTATAATTTTTGATGTTCCATGCTTGTTTAGTATCTACTTTGCTTTTCTTTGTCTTCACTTTGAGGTATTTTTATATGTTTTCTGGAACTAACCTATTAACAAGATGCCACAGTGCCAGTTGCCTATTTTCTTCTATTTTTGGTTCTAGAAAAGTTACAAAATGAATATTCTCGGAATTGGATGGGACAAAAGCCAAAGTCAATATTTTACCGCTAGGAACACGGAGCCAGAACACGAGACGGAGGAGGGCCTCGAGGGGTCCACACCCCCTAGACGCGCGGCCTAGCCTGGCCCATGCCTGGGGGGGGGGGGGGGGGTGGGTGCAGCCGCCTCGGGCACCCCCTCGGCCTCCCTCTTTGCCTATAAGAAGCCCCCGATATCTAAACCCTAAGGACCCAATCAATCTTCCACGAAACAGTCTGTAGCCTCCGCCACCATCATCCCTAGATCGGGGGGGGGGGGGGGGGGGGGATCTGAAGCTCTTCCTGGCACCCTGCCAGAGGGGAGAGATCATCCTGGCGGCCTTCTTCATCACCATGCCAGCCTTCTGTATGATGCGTGAGTAGTTCCACCTTGGAATATGGGTCCTTGTAGTAGCTAGATGGTTGTTTCTCCTCCTTTGTGCTACCATGTTTAGATCTTGTGAGATCCGTTCATGATCAAGATCATCTATTTGTAATCATGCATGTTGTGTTTTCGGGGATCCGGTGGATATTGTGATTACTATGTCAGATTGGTTAATGATTCTATCTTATTGATTCTATCATGTCTGTGTTGTTTGAGATCTTGCATGCACTCAGTTACTAGTAGCTATCTTGGCCAAGTAGATGCTAGTGACTCCAAGAGGGAGTATTTATGCTCGATAGTGGGTTCATGACTCTATTTAATCGGGGGAACTGACAAAAATCTCTAAGGTTGTAGATGTGCTATTGCTACTAGGGAGAAAACAACGATCTCTTGTTCATGGAACAAGTGGATTGTTTACCTTACACACCTTACATAAAGTAGTTATCCATTGCTTGGAACTTAATACTGGAGGGGGTTCGGATGATAACCTGAAGGTGGATTACTAGTCATAGATGCAGTTGGATGGCGGTCTATGTATCTTGTTGTATTGCCCAATCAAATCTCATAGGATCATGAATGTCTAGTATTGCATTGTTATGCCTTGCTCTGTCCTGTCAATTGCCCCACTGTAATTTGTTTACCCAACATGTTGTGTTGTTTATCTTAAGTAGAACACCTCTAGTGAACTATGGACTCTAGTCTAATCTTTACCATTGATACATATTCCACTGTTACTGTTTACTTTCTACAAACCACTATTACATTCCACACCATACAGTTAATACTTTGTTTTCAGCAAACCGGTGAGATTGACAACCTCACTGTTCGTTGGGGCAAAGTCTTGAGGTTGTGTTGTGTAGGTTTCCAAGTTGCTAGCAACACCTTTGGGTCATTTCCTTCCTCCTACTGGTTCGATAACCTTGGTTTCTTATTGAGGGAAAACTTGTTGCTGTGCTCATCATACCTTCCTCTTGGGGTCTCCCAACGAAGCTCTACATTGATCTGAGCTAGACATCATCAAGCTATTTCTGGCGCCATTGCCAGGGACATTAAGGACGGCTTCACAAGGGGAGTCCTTCACAACCTTTCTCTTTACTTTGTTTTTGTTTTGCTTAGTTTGTTTTGCCTTGTTTTGTTAGCCTCTTTTTATCAAAAACTCCAAAAAAATTAGTTTCGTTGGTTTGCTTTATCTTATCAAAAACACAAAAAAATTAGTCCCTAATCTAGTTGCTGCTGCTGTTGGTTTGCTCCACCTTTGGAAAAATGAACTCTGCTGAGAACACCAAGTTGTGTGACTTCACAAGCACAAACAACAATGATTTCCTGAGTACACCTATTGCTCCACCTTCTCCTGATGCTACCTTTTATGAAATTAAGCCTGCTTTGTTGAATCTTGTGATGAAAGAGCAATTCTCTGGTGCTAGTTCTGATGATGATGCTGCCCACCTTAATAACTTTGTTGAACTTTGTGAGATGCAAAAATATGAGGATGTAGATGGAGATATTATTAAGCTCAAATTGTTTCCTTTTTCATTGAGAGGAAAAGCTAAATAATGGTTGCTATCCTTGCCTAGAAATAGTATTGATTCTTGGATTAAGTGCAAAGATGCTTTTATTAGAAAATACTATCCTCCTGCTAGGATTATATCTATGAGAAGTGAAATAATAAAATTTAAACAACTTGATAATGAACATGTTGCTCAATCTTGGGAAAGAATGAAATCTTTGGTTAAGAATTGTCCCACTCATGGACTTACTGCTTGGATGATTATCCAGACTTTTTTATGCAGGGTTAAACTTCTCTTCAAGAAATCTGTTGGATTCAGCTGCTGGAGGCACCTTTATGACCATTACCTTGGGTGCTGCAACAAAGCTCCTTGATAATATGATGGTCAACTATTCTGAATGGCACACCGAGAGAGCTCCACATGGTAAGAAGGTAAATTATGTTGAAGAAACCTCTTCTTTGAGTGATAAGATTGATGTTATCATGGCTATGCTTGTTAATGGAAAAGCTCATATTTATCCAAATAATGTTCCTTTAGACTCTTTGGTTGCTCAAGAAGAGCAATTTGATGTGAACTTCATTAGAAACAGCAATTTCAGCAACAATGCCTATAGGAATAATTTTGGTAGTAACAATAATTATAGGCCTTATCCTCCTAATAATGGCAATACCTATGGAAACTGCTACAAAAATACTAGAAGTGCTCCCTCTGAAGTTGAAGTCATGCTTAAAGACTTTATTAGTAAACAAACTATTTTCAACAAAACTGTGGAGGAAAAGCTTTTGAATGTTGAGAAAAATATTTGCTCTTTGTCTGAAGCACAGTCCTCTTTGATTTATAAAATGGCTGCTAAACCCGAAACCTTGGAAAGTACCTTTGCTGCTACTCATGCCATACAAGTTACTATTGATGAAAATGTTAGACTATTAGTTAAACTACATGCTAAATGGGAAAGAGAACCTATAATTGCTAGAAACAATAGTGTGTGTACTATTACCACCACCAATATGGATGCTACCAAACCACAAGAAGTCCCCATTCCTCCTACAACAATGCGTAAACCCAATAAGTCTACTACTTGTCATGCTAAGTTTGATTTTGATCTTGATGGTTGCAATATCTCTGAAGTGATTATGTTCCTACAAAAGCTTGCTAGAAGTCCTAATGCTAGTGATATGAATGTGGCTTTCACCAAAAACATTACAAATGCTCTCATTAAAATTAAGGAAGAAAAGTTGAAACACAAAGCCTCTATTCCTAGGAAAGTAGAAGATAGTTGGGAACCTATCATTAATATGCAAGTGAATGACTTTGATCTCAAAGCTTCATGTGACCTTGGTTCTAGTGTCTCTATTATGCCTAGAAAGATTTATGAAATGCTTGATTTGACACCTTTGGAAGATTGCTATTTGGATGTCCCACTTGATGATAATGCTAGAAAAACTCACGGGGAGTATTAATGATGTTCTTATTATGGTTAACAATGCTTATGTCCCTGTTGATTTCTATGTTTTGGATGTTTTTTCGAGAGTACACGGAAGCGTACCTTAATTTTAGAGAAGGCAGAATATATAGTAGAAGAAGGGTTTCTAGGATGCACACACCCGAACCCAGGAGCTCTAGAGGAGAAAAACTAAAGGACTACTCTCTCGCCCTAGTTCTGTCTCCTACTCCCCCATCTTCCTCTCGCCTCAAGGCTACCCTCAGCAGCTCATCTCCTCAAGGATGAGATCAGTGAGGCTGCTACCTCTAAGGTTCTTATGTGGGTTACTGAATACCCAAGCATTTCTGTTTTTCCACAGAGCATAGATAATTGTACAAACAAGACCATCAAACCATCTAATCTCCTCAGCTCCGAACCTGCTCCTCTGCTCTAGCCACCAATCTTTGATGTTATCCGTTGGTGTAGGCCCTCGTAATGGAATGCCAAGCGCTTGACCACAATGGTGCCACACCTCCCTAGCGAAGACACATTGAAGAAGGATGTGCTCCGCCGTGTCCTCCTCCTGCAGGCACACAAAGCAACAAGAGGGTTGGCTCTGTAGTCCATGCCTTAGCCGCTGATCCGCTGTCCAAATCCGGTGTTGTACCGCAAGCCACATGAATAGTTTCCCTTTGGGGGTCGCCTTGCTCTCCTAGATAGGCCCTCCAAGATCAAATATATCCCGACCCTGCGATAGACTCACATAGGTGGATTTTGCTGTGTAGGTTACCGTGCTTGACCCCGGCCAGCTGAAGGTGTCCGATGCCGCAATATCTCTGTTCACTCCTATTATGGCAAGCCAGAGCGCCAGGCACTCCATGACACCTCAATATGCTAGGTTTCTAGGGATGTCCAGGAGCCAGCGGTTTTCCAACAGGCCTTGCTCGACCGTCCTCGAGTTACGTATCCTCGTGCTGACCGTGGATGTGAGGCCCAGTGCAAACTCCGAAGCAAAGCGCCTTGCTATCCATCGATCATGCCAGCAGAGAGTGTCCTTGCCATTGCCCACATCGATCTGAACCAAACTGTCGAAAACCCTCCTGGCTTCTTCGTCACGGGGCATAGGGAGCCCTAGCCAAGGTTTGTTCTTGTTTGTTCTCCGAAGCCATTCCCAGTGTACCCGCAGCGCCAATCCTTGCCTCCTCATATTATTGACACCTAGCCCTCCAAACTCATACGGGTTGCAGACTTGTTCCCAGGACACTAAGCATTGTCCACCATGTGCGCGCTCTTTCCCTGCCCAGAAGAAACCCCTGCAGCTGCTTTGAAATTCCTCAATGAGCCAAACCGATTCTTTTGTGGTGATCAAATGATGGACCGACCTAGCTGCCATGACCGCCTTGACGAGTACCAGTCTGCCTGGTCGCGCAATGAGACCCTTATGCCAGGCAGGGAGAATCTTCACCGCTGCATCTAGCATGGGTTGCCATTGTGCCTTGGTGAGTGGGCGCAACGCAAGCTGCAATCCTAGATACCGAATCGGGAACCTAGCAATCTCGCATGTTAACAACTGTTCCACCAGGGTCTCAGTCTCCTCTCCCCCTCTGATAATTGTCGTAGTAGTCTTCCTGTAGTTCACATGTAGGCCAGCCGCCTCTCTGAAGATCGACCTCAGCTCTCTGACCGTGGCAAGATCATGGTCGGTAGGCTTGATGAAGAGCACAACATCATCCGCGTAGATCGACACCTGCTGCAGCTGAGAGCTGTTTCCAATTGGAGATAGGAGTCCCTCCTCCGATGCCTTGTAGAAAAGTAGTGTGGCAACATCCATAGCTAGGACAAATAGTTGCGGCGAGAGCGGGTCACCCTGGCGTAGCCCTCTGGCATGCATGATAGTGTCTCCTGGCACGCCATTAATAGATACTCTAGTGCTGGCCATGCGTAGCGCAATAGCATTCCACGATATCCAAATCTTCGGAACCCCATAGCTCTAAAAACCTCCAGGAGAAAAGCCCACGATACCGAGTCAAAGGCTCGGGCAATGTCCATCTTTATTAGCACACCTGTCTCTCTTCTGGAGTGGATCTTCCTCGCTAACTGTCTGACCAGCATGAAGTTGTCGTGTAGGTTATGCCCCTTGATGAAGGCCGATTGGTTCCGGCTAACAAGGTGCTCCATCTTGGGCTGCAGCCTGTTTGCAAGCAGTTTCGACAAGAGCTTAGCGAAGCTATGCACGAGGCTGATCGGCCTGAAATATCCCACTTCCTGTGCTTTCGCTTTCTTGGGTATGAGTATGATAATGGCCCGATTCAGTTTTCCAAAGACTCTGCCATCCCCCACAAACAACTTGAAGAGTGCCGCCATTATCTCAGGTTTTATAATGGGCCAGGCCCATTGGTAAAATTCTCCAATAAACCCGTCTGGTCCTGGTGCCGATCCGGTGGCATCTCTTTAATCACTCCCCAAACCTCCTCCTCCATAAATAAAGCTCTAAGATCAGACAAGAGATCGGCTTGGTTTTGCATACCTAACGCCTCAAGGTCCAACGTGCAGTCACGGTTCCTGAGAGTGCCTAGCAACTCCATATACGCATCATAGAAGATGGCCTCCTTGCGCTTCTGATCAGTGATTAGCTCATCCCCATGTCTGATCGCAGGTATATAGTTTTTAGTGCGTCTCCCATTTGCAACAAGATGGAAAAGTTTTGTGTTCGCATCTCCCTCCGGAGCCCCCTCAAGCGAGACCGTTGGTGCGCCATCGTGCGTTCCAACGAGGAGAGGGCTAGGACGGTGTGCTTGAGCGTCCGTCGGAGCCACCCTTCCTCCGGGAATAGGATCCTACTATCCTGAGCTGCGTCAAACCGATGGATGATCACATTTGCCATAGCAATCTGAAGCTTAAGATTCCCCACCTTGCGGTCTCCCCATGCCTACAGATAGGTTGCCAAGTTACACATGCATGCGTTTAGGTGAAGGAAGGGGTCCACTATCGCCGCCTCACACCTCCACCCCTCTTTTACCGCCTCATCGAAGCACTCCAGTTTGATCCAAAATAGTTCAAACTTGAATCTTTTTTTAGGCCGAGCGCAGGCATTCATCGAGAGATGTAGTGGTGTGTGGTCAGAAATTGATGACAACAGCGCCTGCAATAGCGAGTCCGGGAACATTAGCTCCCAATCAATGGACACTAATGCTCGGTCGATCCTGGATAGCGTTGGGGGATTGCACATGCATGCGTTTTGGATGTTGAATACAATGCTTCTTGTCCTATTACTTTGGGAAGACCTTTTCTTAGAACTGTTGGTGCCATCATTGATATGAAAGAAGGCACCATTAAATATCAATTTCCATTCAAGAAAGGAATTGAACACTTCCCTATGAGGAGATAGAAGTTGCCTTTTGCTCCTCCTTTGAAAGCAAGGTTTGATGTTAATGCTTCTTCATTTGAAAATACTTGATTCTTGCTTCGTGTGCCTAACTTAAAGGCGTTAAAGAAAAGTACTTCTTGGGAGCTAACCCAATAGTTTTCTTGAGTCTTGGAAGTTATTACTTCTGTAATCACCTCTCCTTATCCTTTTTATTTGATTTTTGTGCCAAGAATAACCTCTAATGGGAGGGAAGTAAGATTTGTGGAGTTGCTGTGTAACATCCCTAAAATCATGATTTTAAAGCTTGCATATCATTCATCCATGCATATAGATTTGAGATCAAATTTCAAACTCATTTCAGTAAACAGAAGCACATGGTGCTATGATTTTATGTGAGCAGATTTAATTCAAATGGCCATCACCATTTGAATGTTGGAAGTTTAGGAACTTGGTTGCTTGCTTTCATTGTTGAAAAGATTGTGTGTGGAATTTAGACCAAAATTTTCAACTTAGAAATAGATTCAAAACCCCCTTTTTAAACTTTTGCAAACCAGATGCAAAGTCCCTGATTATTTCTATACTCCAAGCTTGTCCAAGCCTATGCAGAGTAACCACATGCTTAATACCCATTTTAGAGACTACTGCACCCTACAAAAACCCCAGAAAAGTTTGAATTCAAAAAGAGTTTGAATTCAAATCAAAACCATTCCTGAAAATCAAAATAGAAAAGGAAAAGGAATAAACAAAAGAAAAAGGCCGCGCGCCAGGGATCTAGCCCAGCAACGAATCAAGCCCAACAAGCCCACCCGGGGCATTTCCTGTCCTCTCTCACGCACGAGCGCACGCACTCAGTCACTGACAGCCAGACCCCACGCCCCCTCGGTTTATTTCGCTGACCAGCGGGCCCCATCCACGTCAGCTTCGTCTTCCCCTGATTCCGCGCATGACCTCAGCCGCTGGCCGTTGCAGCACTGATTCCGCGAGCTTAATTAGCATTGATGCGACGAGCGTTTCCTGTCGAGCCTCTGGCTATAAGATCCCCACATCCTCACAACCATTTCCCCCCAATCAATTTTGCCTTCACGCCACTAGGCTGCCCACGACTTGCACGAACCCGCCGCTGTTCCGACGACTATGCCGGCGAATTCCGGTGAGTCTAGTGTTCCCCTCCATCTCTAGCTCATGCTATCTTGTTCAGTGAGTTTCTGCGCACCTACTGACACACCCCATTTGCCTCCGCATGAACCGTAGCTCTAGCAACGTCGACGACTGGCCGCCACCGTCTTCGGTTTCAACTCCGACGACCTCCAGTGGTAAGTCCAGACCGCCCCAAGCTTTCTCCTTCACACACACATCTCCTCCATGATCTCCTGCATCTGACCATGCCCTTTGTTTGCCTCCTATTGATCAACAACCTCGCCAACGACGACGACTGACCGTGCCGACGCCTGTCTCTACTCCGACGAGCAATCATCACCGTATCTGCGCGCCCCTTGACAAACCAGAGCCACCTCGAGCTTCAGCACGCCACCGCGGTCCTGGTAAGCGCCTTCTTGCTTCCCCGGACGACCTAGAGTCCGGCGCCACCGTAGTCAGACGCGCCGCCGCCGGTCAACGCCGCTAGCGCCGCCCGTTTCTGGTTAACAGATTGTAGTCGTCAGATCTGGATCCTACGCGTAGAAACAGTTCACTTAACGAAGGGGTATGGACATATCTGAGCCGCGCAACGTTAGTTAGATCCAACGGCGTAGAAGGGTGATCCGGTGCGAACCGGTACGCACTAGTTATAACGCGACGCGTGTCTCGGGTTAGTTCAAAAACAGAATTCAAAATCAGATTTGGATCAAATATTCAATTGGCTATAACTTTTGATTCCCACGTTGGAATTTTGCAAACTTTATACCGTTGGATTCAGTGAGTCAAGACCTTTCTGAATATCCAATGTGTTTAACAAATAGTAACTGTTAAAATGACTATTTATACAGAAACATGTTTAAGGCTATTTTGAGTATAGATTTAGTTTAGTGATTTGTATTAGTGCCAAATAAGTTTGATTGGCAAACTTTGTGTCCTGTTATGTTTCTGTATCATGCAATTTCTTGGTAGGGTTTTAAAAAAAATCATCACTTAGTAATTTCTTGCATGCATGCATACATAATTTTGTTTGTGTTTAAATTGTGTGTATAATTGTGTGCTACAAATTTTATGTGTAGATTTTGCTAGTGACTGTGACTGTGAAGAGTGCTACTCTCCCCATTACCAAGGCAAGTGATATTTCATGAATATTTCATTCCTATATTTTGTACTAGCATTAGATATTTTGCTAAGTCTTGCATGCTACTCTTGCCAAATAAAAGATTGGGAAATCCTATGTAGTTTAGAATGGTAGAATTGCTAGGAAATTTTCCTAAGTTAAGTTACTATGCCATGCTTAGCCTAGCTATTAGCAAACAAGGGTTGGTATAATCTATTCATGCTATATTGACTATATTTCTAAGTCATGAGACTTATGTTTTCTTAATAAAACCACTAAGTCAATAAACCTCCTGGGTGGAATGGAAAGATTGGTTTATGTTGAGTGGTTACACAAGGCCATGGATTTGGCTTGTGTATCTCACTTGTGGTATGCCACCCAGGCACAAAGGGATTTGGAGGCCAAGTGTTGAGAAAGCTTACAGTGCAGCCACTTGGCAATATGGGCTCTGCCTTGATCATATAGGTTGCTAGAACTTAGTCACTTGGACAGAAGGTGGTAGTGGGAATGATAGGTTGGAGCGCGTCCATTTGACTAAGGAAAGGATTCTGAAAGGTCCTGTCTTGGGAAACCAAGTCTGGTGGAGAAAGTGCACAACCTCTGCAGATGGAAAACCTAAGTACTTAGCCAAGTCCATGGGAATGGACAAATTGAGCATCAGGACATGGAAGCTACAAGAATCTCATCACTCCAACTTCTAAGTAAAACTTGTGGGTGAACAAGGGTAAGGACCCCAATGTCTATTGGTGGTTTCTTGGGAAAAGTTTTGTCAAAGAAAACTTAGTGATTTCAACTAATAGGAAAAATCTATTTTGAGCAAAGCAAGCCAAGCTACACTTAGCCAAAATGCATATAGTAATATAGTCCACTTAAAATAAACTAAGGTATCACTTGCCAATACTATTCCAAAGTATTGACCCTCTGTGGCTGTAACTTGTGATGTTGCAGGTTACTGCGATGATGAATAGGAGTCATGAGTCTACGCTCAACATGCTTGCCTGTGGCACATGAAGATGAAGACTTATGTTTATTTACTTATTCCTTAAACTCTTGTATTAGGCCTATGGCCCTGAGTTGTAAAAGACTATGTTTTATCTCTGGAATGAATGTAATAAACGACCTTTGTATCTATGTACTTCATCTTAAACTGTGGATGCTAGCATTGATCCAGGGACTAGCATTGCAATCACAGGGATCCTTTTCCTTTACAAAGGAGGGGTCTAACATGCTGTCCCGAAACAGATTTTTGTGCTCCATTGTAAAATTCGTAAAATCTTTGTAATTCGGATTGAGCTGTAATTTTCTGAATAAATCCCCCAGGTTATTAGCTAACTTTATTTCGTTCAATACTTTTTGATTTGAGCAACAGAAGGTCTTCGAAGAAATTGTTTTCTACCTGCTGGTATGTTTTGACAGATTTCTGCCATTATTTGCATTTCCTTCTTATTGATTCCTTTTTGGGTTCTTTTTGGGAAATTGAGATTTTTGAGGGAATTTATACAATAACTTGTGTCTTTAGTGAAAGATTTGCTATTTTAAAACTAAACCCCAAAGGTCTATTATATTTTCAATGCAGTAATATTTCTAATGAAGATTGTGTGAAGTTTTGTATGAAGGAAAATTTTCAGGTGTAAGGAAAGAATGATGTAATGAGATGAAGAATGGACAAAAGCTCAATCTTAGGGATGCCACCCCGTTTCACCCCAAGAAATATTCAAGAGGTACAAGCGTCAAATCTTGGGCATGCCCAAGGCATCCCCTTCTTCATCAATAAAAATCTCAGGTCTTTCTAGACACTTCGTTTTTATTGTTTCATGCACTGTTGTGTTGTTCTTGGAGCATCTTAGTTTTTGTTTTTGGTTTTTGTTTTTTTAGTTTTCTTGAATAAAGTAGTTGGACACCGTTTTCACCGTGTTGTTTCAAATAAGTTGATTGGTGTTGGAACGGAGTAGGAAGTTCTTGCTTTAGTAGTACAAGAGGAGCTTGCTTTGACTGTGACTTAGACTTTATCATATCATGCTAGATGTTGTTTTGATCTTATGCTTAGTGATTATTGCTGTAGCATGACTTGTTCCAAACAATTAGTATTTCTTAATGTGCCTTTAAATAATCATGCATTGTTTTAGCATACAAAAGCATAATATTGTGGCATTCTCCTTTGATGCTTTGCTTGGGTTGACTTGGCACATGCTCACACCATGTTATGACTATGAACTAGTCACCATAGCCTCTATGATAATTTAGTTTTTCACTTGTGGTACCGCTTTATGCTTTGATTAGTAATGTTTTGTCGCTCTGCATGATTATGGCCATTATTGCTCTCTTAGTTGGTCGCTCCCAGTCTTTTGCTAGCCTCCACTTGAATGAGTAAGCTCTACTCATGCATCCAACTCCCAATAAACCAAGTTATTCCAAAGTGTCCACTATAAATTCCTATGCATGGTGTGTTACACCATTCCAAGTATATTCTTGTTTTATCTATCTTCCAAATTAAACTTGTTATGTGAAACTTAGTGATTAAAGCTCTCACAAACTTGATGGCACACTTTATTTTTCTTGCCCCTAAATCAACTTGAACCATTGTGTCATCTATTTTGTATATGCTTGCACTTATACGTTGGAATTAGCAGAACCATGCTGTTATGGGGAACGCTTTCAACATTGCACTTGTACATTGTACCCAGTTGATATGCTGCTCTTTTGTTTGCGGATGTCGTCGGTGTGAAAAAAGGGAAGCTTGTAAGTCCATGGAGTTATGTATGTGTGTTAGAGAAATGCCTGGGCAGCTAGCCTAAGCCATGCCTAATCATGGTGGAAACTTGCAGCATCACCATTGTGAGCAATCTATGAAGCTTTCTTCTTATATAAAAAAGAGAGACATTGAAAAGAGGAAAGAGAGAAAAAAGCACCATTTTCCCATGGTAAATAAGAAGATTGCCGAGATGCTCATTGTCTTCTTGCCTTGTCATTTTGATTATGGGATAGCTCCTGTGTCATGTGCAAGGGGTACCCCGTTGGCAGTTCTCTATGATACACATGTACTTACTATGACAAGAACTTACCGGTGACTAAAGTTGAGTAGCATGAGGAGCGACCCTCATACTTAAGGGACATGAGGTTGCCAACATATACTTTGTCAAGCATATACTCCATAGTTTGTTCACTTTAACCTTAATCACTTCAAGATTCTTATGATAGGGGCAATGAGAGCTGAAAGCTAACAAGTACCATAATTTTTGGAAGCTCTTTATGAGACTTGAAATCCCTGCTTCCCTTTTATGAAGGTCTCTTCTTCCACCATTATATTGAGTCTCCACCTTCTATCCTTAGGCACCAATTAAGAGAGCATAGTTGCCATTCTTAGTTCTATGTGCATTGTCCAAAAACTTATTGATTGATTCATATTGTTGATATTGCTTGCTCTTGAATTATTTGTATCTAGTCACTCTTATAAACTTTGAAGGTGTTGGGCCACGTCGAGATAAAACAAAACTTTTTCCTCTAATGTGGTGATCCCAAGATCTAGCTGAGGTAGAAGGCCACGAGGTTTACCAACAGACGCGCAGTTGCGGATTACTGATGTAGCGCGTCAGTTGATGGAGTGCAGTCCTTTGCGATCCGATCGTCCCGGTGCTGATCGTACAACACCTCTGCTGGTATCCACACGTACAAGGAGGAGCGTTGGCGGCGAACTGCTAGATTCGTTACGACGACAGGACTGCTGTGGAGCTAGGGTTTCCAACACATGGAATGACCTAACCGAACCCTTTCTGGGTTACAGTGCTCCACTATATATAGGGAGTGAACATGGGCTCTGCTCGCGTGGCCCATTCACTAAAGCCCATATAATATTAGTCCATGTGAGTCCAACTCACTGACTCAGTCCAAATCCGGCTCGGGTCCAACCCAACCAGATTTCCGGTTCAGATCCAATCCGAACTTGCTCCCGCTCTTAAGTGTGTGACCCCGCAGGCTCATGGCTACTTGGACACGATTAGAGTCCGACTCTCAATCGATCAGTCGGTAGCGGCTCCTAGCAGAACGTCCCGACTCCCAAGTACCAAAGAGTCATGACGACTTGCCTTTCCAATGCGACTTGTGTCCGAGTCCCTTTTGCCTCACGATATGCCTTGTCAGACTATAGGCGAATGTTTGTCATCCCTTAAATAGGCCGACTCTCTTATCGATCCAAGATAAGTGATTCACCCGACTAAATCTTAGTCGATCACCTCGGTTAAAACTTAACTGAGTCGTGCATGGCCATGCTTTCCAAATCATATCATCCGAGAGGGCCCAGAGAATATATCTCCAAGTGGAGGGGCAAAATCCCATCTTGGTTATTCACATCACGCAGCTTGATTCTCAGTCAACCCGAACTCTGCCTTTATAGCTGCCCAGTTACGGATCAGCGTTTGACAGAACCTAAGTCGGTGATCCTCAACTCGGACTATGCAATAACCTCAGGTCTAAGAATTACATTGATTGAGATATACAAATGACAACTTGTTCGTTGTACCTCAATATGGGTCAATCCGAATCGCTAAACTCTTTAGACGAATCTGTGTAAGTTGGAATAGCATCTCCATGTCCATGACAAGTGGAACCGAGTCATCAAGCCAACTTTCACATTGGTCTAATTTGTGTGTCTGGCACAATCTCAATGACCAAGGATACTTAGTACAAACAACATGAATGCATAGTTCCACAACTGAATCACATATTCAATGATACACATCCGATGTTTATGCAAGGACAACTTAATATCTTTATGAATACAATGGGAAATATCATCATACATGATTGCCTCTAGGGCATATTCCCAACAGTCCCCCACTTGCACTAGAGTCAATCTTCCGACATCACATGTCTAAGCATCTAATGCCCATGGCTCTCAGGTGCACCTCATGCTTTGGCTGTGGTAACGGCTTTGTCAACGGATCCGCAATATTTGCATCCGTGTGTACCTTGCATAACTTGATATCACCCTGATCCACAAACTGGCGAATTAGGTGGTACCGCATGAGTATGTGCTTGTTCTTCTGGTGTTGTCTAGGTTCCTTGGCTTGTGCAATAGCACCATTGTTGTCACAATACACGTCTAATGGATTGGACGAGCCCTGAACCACACCAAGATCCATGAGGAAATTCCTCATCCAAACAGCTTCCTTTGCTTCCTCCGAGGTGGCAATATACTCAGCCTCTGTTGTAGATGCAGACACAGTCTCTTGCTTGGAACTCTTCCAACTCACAGCACCTCCATTTATAATAAACACCTATCCAGATTGCGAACGAGAATCATCAGAGTTGGTAAGATAACTCGCATCCGTGTAATCCTTTACACTGAGTTCATCTTCACCACCATAAACCAAAAACATATCCTTAGTCCTTCTCAAGTACTTTCGGATATTTTTAGCCGCTATCTAGTGGATTTCTCCAAGATCATCCTGGTATCTTCTCACAACACTTAGAGCATATGAAACATCTGGTGTAGTACAAATCATGGCATACATGATGGATCTGATTGCAGAAGCATACAGAATCGCACTCATCCGACTTTGCTCATCAGTTGTCGAAGGACACTGAATCTTGCTAAGTTTTACACCATGGGACATCGGTAAGAACCCCTTCTTAGACGATTCCATGTTGAACTTCTTCAACACTTTGTCCAAATAAGTACTCTGACTCAATCTAATGAGCCTTCTTTATCCATCTCTATAGATCTGGATTCCGAGAATATATGTTGCCTCACCCAAGTCTTTCATTGAGAGACTCCTTTCCAATGATTCCTTGGTTTCTTGCAACATCTGGACATCATTTCCAATCAATAATATGTCATCCATATATAAGATTAGAAAGTTTACTTTGCTCCCACTAAACTTCTTGTATAAACAAGAATCATGATCACTCTTGATGAAGCCAAACGATTTGAGTACCTCATCAAAGCGAATATTCCAACTCCGAGATGCTTGCTTCAACCCATAAATGGATTTCTGAAGTTTACATACCTTGTCAGCATTAGCCGGATCGACAAAACCCTCGGGCTGTATCATATACACATCCTTGATTAAATTTCTGTTAAGGAAATCCGTTTTGACATCCATCTGCCATATCTCATAGTCGAAATAGGCTGCTATAGCTAACATGATCCAAACTAATTTAAGCATCGCTATGGGCGAGAAAGTCTCATCATAATCAACTCCTTGAACTTGTCGGAACCCCTTCGCGACAAGGCGTGCTTTATAGACAGATACATTTCCATCCATATCAGTTTTCTTCTTAAAGACCCATTTGCACTCGACGGGTCTTGCACCGTCTGGCAGATCAACCAAGTTCCAAACTTGATTTTCATCCATGGACTTTAACTCGGATCTCATGGCTCCAAGCCATGACTCGGAATCAGATCCCACCAACGCTTCCGAATAATTTGCCGGCTCATCATTGTCTAATAGTAACACATCACGAACACTTCGTAATCTCGCCGATCTTCGTAGTACAGGTGCTTCTGCCGGCTCAGTTACCACGACCGGTTCAACCTCCAAGGTTTTCGCCGACTTGCTACTGGCCGGTTCCTCTCGAATTTCTTCGAGCTGCACCATGCTCCCACTTACTCCCCGACTGAGAAACTCTTTCTCAAGGAAGACACCGTTCCGAGAGACAAACACTTTGCCCTCTTCTCGGTTGTAGAAGTAGTAACCCAAGGTTTCCCTCGGATACCCCACGAAAATACACTTATTCGACTTGGCCATAAGCATGTCCGACTGAAGTCGCTTGACAAATGCTTCACAACCCCAAATCTTAAGAAAAGACAAACTCGGCTTTTTTCCTGTCCACATCTCATGCGGTGTCTTCTCTACCGATTTTGATGGTACTCTCTTTTGTGTGAACACTGCTGTTTCTAGACAATAACCCCAAAATGATAAAGGCAGATCTGTCCGACTCATCATTGATCGTACCATGTCCAACAAGGTCTGATTCCGCCTTTCCAAAACACCATTCCTTTGCGGCGTTCCTGGCAGAGTAAGTTGAGGAACTATTCTACAACTTTTGATATGGTCATCAAACTCATGGCTCATGTATTCGCCTCCTCGGTCCGACCGAAGAAACTTTATTTTCTTGCCGAGTTGATTCTGTGCTTCATTCTGGAATTCTTTGAACTTTTCAAATGCTTCCGACTTATGTTTCATCAAGTAGATATATCCATACCTACTCAAATCATCAGTGAAGGTAATGAAGTACTCATAACCACCCGTGGCTGTCGTGCTCATTGGTCCACATACATCACTATGTACTAGTCCCAACAAGTCGGACGCCCTTTCGCAACTCTTTGCGAAAGGTGTCTTGGTCATTTTGCCAAGTAGGCAAGATTCGCATGTCTCGAACGACTCCAAGTCGAACGAAGTTAGGAGTCCATAATCATGGATCTTCTTCATGCGTTTCCAACTTATATGACCAAGCTGATAGTGCCAAAAGTAAGTCATATTCAGATCATTTGGTTTCAACCTTTTAACATTTATGTTATAAACCGACTCACCATCAAGATTCAACATAAATAACCCGTCCTGAACGGGTGCAAAGCCGTGAAACATATCATTCAAATACAAAGAACAACCATTATTCTTGATATTCGACTCATAGCCTTGCCTCATCAAACATGAAGCAGAAATAATGTTTTGACTGAGCACTGGAACATAATAACAATTATTCAATTCCATAATGAATACGGAATGTAAATGAAGTTGCATCGTGCCTACTTCCAACGCAGCAACTCTTGCTTTGTTGCCGACTCGAATATCAACCTCGCCTCTTGCTACGCTCCTAGTTCTTACCACTCCCTGCAACGAGTTGCAGATGTGAATAACTGATCCGATATCATATACCCAAGAACTATTAGGTGCATCAGCAAGATATATGTCTATAACATTGCAAACAAGTGTACCCGAGTCGGAAGTCATACCTCCACTATTGGCTTTATCAGCCAAATACTTGCTGCAGTTCCTCTTCCAGTGGCCATCCGCCTTGCAGTAGAAGCAAGTGGATCCGGCTGAAGGAGATGGCTTAGTCCCTGAGGAAGCGCTTGGGACCGGGTCCTGAGCCTGCTTTCCTCCTGACTTAGCCTTCTTCTTAGTCCAGGAACTCTTCTTGAACTTAGCCTTATTCTGCACCATCAACACTTGACTGGCGCCCTTCTTGAGATCCGCCTCTGCCTGCTTGAGCTTCCCATGCAATTCAGTGAGATTCTTATCCATACCATGCATGTGGTAGTTCGAAATGAACTGCCCATATGCACTTGGAAGAGAGTTCAGAATTATATCCGTAGTGAACTCTTCGCTAATGGTTTAGCCAAGCCTCTCTAGAGACTGCACATAACCAACCATTTTGATCACATGCGGACTCAGTGGATCATCATCCTTAAGTTTGCAACTCAGCAAATCCTGAGAGACTTGATATCTCTCAGTCTTTGCCTGAGCCTGGAACATACTTTTGAGGCTTTTGATCATATCGTAGGCCTCAACATGCTCGAACTTATTTTGCATGTCCGATTCCATGTGAGCAAGCATAACACAACTAATATCCATGGACTCATCCTTAGCCCGACGGTAGGCATTGGTGGCAGCGACAGTCGCATTCTCATTCGGCTCATCTAGAAGTGGGTTGTCTAGGACATGGTCTTTCTTTTCTTGTTTGAGAACAATTCTCAGATTTCGATACCAGTTGGTAAAATTAGTGTCGTTTAGTTTATCTTTCTCAAGGATAGTTCTCAACGCAAAACCGGATATCTGAGAGTGACTGCTACTTGGTAACATGATCTACAACAGAAAATATGCAAAACACTTAAGACATGTATTCATAAAAGAGCAAGCATATTAAACACTTTAATATTTTATGCTCCCACTAGAACCAACACCCCTCCGATGGTTACTTAGTGATTCAGGATCCTAAATAAGCAAGTCAGTTAGTGAGCTTTAGCATCACCGCTAGCCGCCAAGTGATCTAGGTAGACAAGTCCATGTCAATCGCATCTCATACGACTCCTGTTGGACGGGTGGCATCACATGCCCTGGCTCCCATCCGACTTTTCCCCGAGCCCCACAACCGTTGTGATAGACCCATCTAGCTTACCGAGTGTTTCTATAGTAAGAGTCCGACTCGAACCCACCTAGTTGGAAAGAATTGGCAGCACCTCAATTTTATGAGCCCACTACCAAAAATGTCCGACTTGTGATGGTGCAAACACTGGCGGGAAAACCGACTAGACTATCTTTGAGGGATTAAATTTTACTGACTATATAATAGAGGTAAAACAGAGACATAACAATAACACATAATAAAATAATCATAATGTGAAATGGTATGGCTCCCTTCATGGTGATCTCCATCTCCACAAAGCCTGTAATTCGACTCGTGCCAACTCTTGCCACTTGTCGTCTTTCTCCATGTCGCCGACATGTACAATGCCTTGCATGCCTTCCGGGTTCTCCAAACAGCTACACTAGCTTAGTAAAGTAAATTACAAGGAGAATCCGACACGCAGGTCGTTATACAATAATATGATAGCACCTAGGCTCCAGCCAGCTGACAAAATTGTGATTCGCAGATCACGTATGAATTACACACATACATCACATGCACATGAACCATACCATTCACAACTTCCTGCAAGAACAAGTTATGCATAGATACAATATCTACCGACGTTGTGAAAATCGCAAATACATCTAAGGCGCTACGACAGGGCAAAGCCGGCGGCCCGACCATTATTACGATTCGATAAAATTCTTTGATCTTTGATCACCGCTTCCGGATTTACGTGTCACAGTCTACCCCGATGGAGGAAGCCGACCGGTAGGGGTATGTTGTTCCACGATCTCAACAGTATGATCACGGAAATCAGATCTACCATTCCCCGAGTACAATTGATCCAATCAACCTCGTACAAAACCGATATATCTCATAGATCGACCACCAAAACAACACATAAATCTCATCTACAGCCAACCGCATATCACATATGCGAGATCTCGTCCCTAAAACCAGAAGCTATCGCTCTGATACCACTGTTGGGCCACGTAGAGATAAAACAAAACCTTTTCCTCTAACATGGTGATCCCAAGATCTAGCTGAGGTAGAAGGCCACGAGGTTTACCAGTAGACACGCAGTTGCGGATTACTGATGTAGCGCGTCAGTTGATGCAGTGCGGTCCTTTGCGATCCGATCGTCCTGGTGCTGATCGTACAACACCTCTGCTGGTATCCACACGTACAAGGAGGAGCACCGGCGGCGAACTGCTAGATTCTTTACGACGGCAGGACTGCTGTGGAGCTAGGGTTTCCAACACATGGAATGACCTAGCCGAACAACGATTAACCTTTCTGGGTTACGGTGCTCCACTATATATAGGGAGTGAACATGGGCTCTGCTCGCGTGGCCCATTCACTAAAGCCCATATAATATTATTCCCTGTGAGTCCAACTCACTGACTCAGTCCAAATCCGGCTCGGGTCCAACCCAACTAGATTTCCGGTTCAGATCCAATCCGAACTTGCTCCCGCTCTTAAGTGTGTGACCCCGCAGGCTCATGGCTACTTGGACACGATTAGAGTCCGACTCTCAATCGATCAGTCGGTAGCGGCTCCTAGCAGAACGTGCCGACTCCCAAGTACCAAAGAGTCATGACGACTTGCCTTTCCAATGCGACTTGTGTCCGAGTCCCTTTTGCCTCACGATATGCCTTGTCAGACTATAGGCGAATATTTGTCATCCCTTAAATAGGCCGACTCTCTTCTCGATCCGAGATAAGTGATTCACCCGACTAACTCTTAGTCGATTGCCTCGGTTAACACTTACCGAGTCATGCATGGCCATGCTTTCCAAATCATATAATCCGAGAGGGCCCAGAGAATATCTCTCCAAGTGGAGGGGCAAAATCCCATCTTGGTTATTCACATCACGCAGCTTGATTCTCAGTCAACCCGAACTCTGCCTTTATAGCTGCCCAATCACGGATCAGCGTTTGACATAACCTAAGTCGGTGATCCTCAACTTGGACTATGCAATAACCTCAAGTCTAAGGATTACATAGATTGATATATACAAATGACAACTTGTTCGTTGTACCTCAATATGGGTCAATCCGAATCGCTAAACTCTTTAGCCGAATCTGTGTAAGTTGGAATAGCATCTCTATGCCCATGACAAGTGGAACCGAGTCATCAAGCCAACTTTCACATTGGTTTAAGTTGTGTGTCTAGCACAACCTCAATGACCAAGGAAATTTAGTACAAACAACCTGAATGCATAGTTCCACAACTGAATCACATATTCAATGACACACATCTGATGTTTATACAAGGACAACTTAATATCTTTATGAATACAATGGGAAATATCATAATACATGATTGCCTCTAGGACATATTCCCAACAGAAGGTGTCCTATGCATTTATTGCTACTCTATGAGGGACAAGCTGAATGCCACTATGCTATGTTTTCTATATGTGGAACAAAAAACGTCTTTCAATGCATTGTTATTCATGATCTTTGTTTGTATCCTTTCATGTTGCATGCATAGTTACTTTGTCTTATTGTTATAACTTCTTCTTTCATGCTCATGTTTAGAGTACTTTGATCCCAGCTTTCATTGCTTGCAAATGGTTTGATATCTATTTTGATGGTGCATGTCACCTCAAAAATTATTCTTTATATAACTTACCTACTAGAGGACGAGCAGGAGTTAAGCTTGGGTATGCTTGATACGTCGTAAACGTTTCTATAATTTTTGATGTTCCATGCTTGTTTAGTATCTACTTTGCTTTGCTTTGTCTTCACTTTGAGGTTTTTTTATATTTTTTCTGGGACTAACCTATTAACAAGATGCCACAGTGCCAGTTGCCTGTTTTCTTCTGTTTTTGGTTCCAGAAAAGTTAGAAAATGAATATTCTCGGAATTGGACAGGACAAAAGCCAAAGTCAATTTTTCACCATGGGGAACACGGAGCCAGAAGATGAGATGGAGGAGGGCCTCGAGGATGCCACACCCCCTGGCCCATGCCTAGGGGTGCAGCCTCCTTAGGAACCCCCTCGGACTCCCTCTCCACCTATAATAAGCCCCCGATACCTAAACCCTAAGGACCAGATCAATCTTTCCACGAAACAGTCCGTAGCCACCGCCACCATCATCCCTAGAACGGGGGGGGGGGGATCTGAAGCTCTTCCCGGCACCCTGCCAGAGGGGAGAGATCATCCCGTAGTCCTTCTTCATCACCATGCCAGCCTCCGGTATGATGCGTGAGTAGTTCCACCTTGAACTACGGGTCCATGTAGTAGCTAGATGGTTGTTTCTCCTCCTTTGTGCTACCATGTTTAGATCTTGTGAGCTCCGTTCATGATCAAGATCATCTATTTGTAATCATGCATGTTGTGTTTGTGGGGATCCAATGGATATTGAGATTACTATGTCATATTGATTAATGATTCTATCTTATTGATTCTATCATGTTTGTGTTGTTTGAGATCTTGCATGCTCTCTGTTTCTAGTAGCTATCTTGGCCAAGTAGATGCTAGTGACTCCAAGAGGGAGTATTTATGCTTGATAGTGGGTTCATGCCACTATTTAATCTGGGGAAGTGACAGAAATCTCAAAGGTTGTAGATGTGTAGTTGCTACTAGGGAGAAAATAACAATCTCTTATTCATGGAACAAGTGGATTGTTTACCTTTCACACCTTTCTTAAAGCAGTTATCCGTTGCTTGCAACTTAATATTGGAGGGGGATCGGGTGATAACCTCAAGGTGGATTACTAGTCATAGATGCAGTTGGATGGCGGTCTATTTATCTTGTTGTATTGCCCAATCAAATCTCATAGGATCATGAATGTCTAGTATTGCATTATTATGCCTTGATATGTCCTGTCAATTGCCCCGCTGTAATTTGTTTACCCAGCATGTTGTGTTGTTTATCTTAAGGAGAACACCTCTAGTGAACTATGGACCCCGGTACAATCTTTACCATTGATACATCTTCCACTGTTACTGTTTACTTTCTGCAAACCACCATTACCTTCCACACCATACATTTAATCCTTTTTTTCAGCAAACCGGTGAGATTCACAACCTCACTGTTCGTTGGGGAAAAGTCTTGAGTTTGTGTTGTGCAGGTTTCCAAGTTGCTAGCAACACCTTTGGGTCGTTTCCTTCCTCCTACTGGTTCGACAACCTTGGTTTCTTACTGAGGGAAAACTTGCTGCTATGCTCATCATACTTTGCTCTTGGGGTCTCCAAACGAAGCTCTACAGTGATCTGAGCTACGCATCATCAATCTCCAAGTTCCATGTGGAGGCGATTTGTTCATACTCCTGCCCGCCGTACCACCGCGGCCGCCTGCCGCCTCGGGTGAGTTGTCCTTGTTTTTCTTCTTTTTGTGTTTAGACTTTTCCCTGGTAGGTTTTCCTTGGGTGCCTTATGTTCCCCCTTTGAGTAGATGTCTATAGTGCAACATGCTAAGGACGGAATTGGCGACTTCGCTCTCCCCTCCTTCCTGCCGGATCGGAAGACTTCCAAGTGCCCCCAGACGGAGCCGGAGGGGTTTCCCGTCTGGCTCGACGACGGTCCTTCGGATCCTCACGGTAACTTCCGAGTGCAGCTTTTTGTTTTTGATCTGCTGATGAGGCTTCTCGTTGATGCTTGTGTTTGTGCGAAGGTGCTGGATGGAGGAGGAAGTGTGAAGGTGCTGGATGGAGGCGGTGAGCGTGTCTTGCTCATTCTCGAGCACAGATCCCTCTCCTCCCGCTCGACGGTCCTGTGGCGGGCGATGGTTCTCGTGGGCGTGCACCACCATGACCTTGACGCAGTCGTTCATCGCGGCAATGCCACGAATGAGGTGGTCGAGAGGCACGTCCGAGACGGTGTCGACCTTCCTAGGGAAGGCCTCGGCGATGGTGGTGACATAGACGCGGAGGTCCCCAAAGTGCATGATGGAGCCATTGATGGGGAAGGTGTCCCCGGCAAAGCACGCATCATTGCCGACGACGCAGTCGAAAGTGCCGAGCGTGAGGACGAGGCCGGAGGCCACAAGCTTGCCGGCAACAAGCGGAAGTCCTGTGCGGAAGATGATCCCAGCTGAAGCGCTGTGCCCCATGGCGGGCGCCAATTGTCGTGGTGTGGAACATGGCAGTGCCATCGGGGATGGCTAAAGAGGGACACTTAGGTGCAATCGGTGGCTCACGCAACGTGTTGGGCACAATGAACTGCAGACATAGCGACGTACCCAGGTTTAGGGCCCTCCTTGCAAGGTAACACCCCTAGTCCTGCAAGATCTACTATATGGGGGGCGAATGCCCAGTACAAGTGCTCCTGGAGCTGTTTCCTTAGCAACTATCAATGGCTAGAGGAAGAAGAAGAACTAGAGGCGAGCTCTTGCTACTATGGTTGTCTACCTAGAACCCTATCTCTACCCGCCCTTATATACTGGTCGGGGGAGGTAGGTTACAATGTGGGCTCTAGGGTTTACTGTTTGAATCTGGTTTTACAGGGCGGGCCGGCTGCAGGGCCCTAGCTGGTGGACTAGGACCCAGTCAGCCTCTAGTACATCGCTAGACGGCGCTACAGTAGCCCTGCGCCCTTCCTTTAGCATCACCCTTTACTTTATCACTCACCCGGGCTTCCTTTGGGGTGTCATCCTTTCTTTAATGGTCACCCGGGGCCCCTTTGGCGGTCAGACGACCGCTTTGATTTATCCTCGTCTAGTAGCGCTGGTCAGGGCGGCGTGCCAGCCTATCTGGTGACGGGAGGCGCCAGTGGTGTACTCTGCAAGGAGTATCTCCCCCTCTGCGCTCTCCATCGAATCCAAGACCAGCCGGGTGGGAGCGGCCACCCAGTCGGTTCTTCTGGTTACCCGACTAGACGGGCTAGCGGGAAATCTTTAAGCCCAGCCGGATGGGACTAGCCAACTGGCTAGAGCACTTCTGCTTGAAGTCCAGGCGGCTGATGCCTTATGGAGCCGGCCTTCTTAGGCCTGTCTTTCCCCACCCGAGGGTTATCCCCCCGACAGATTTCCTCGAAGCGCTTGTTGATGCTCTTGAACTCCATTTGAGTTTCTCCAAATTATTCATCTTGATGCTTCTCAAGTTCCTCAAAACATTGATGAAATTCTCCTCGTATCATCCAATGATTTGCTCTTGTCATATATGGTCCTTCTCCTTCCTCTTGTGATGGGGGTGGTTGGCTCGTCTCACCATGCATATCCATGATGCAAAGCCAACAAGGATTGTATATGGAAGGTAATATATGGTAGGGGGTTAGGATTTTGCCTCACCTTGGGGATTGTATCAAACAAGTTGCCACACATGAGAACTAAAAGCTTGCAAAGTGAAATCACAAAGAAAACACACACTAAAGGAAGAACTTAAACTCTCAAAAGCTTTTGGTGGAAGGTTAGGATGGTGGAAAGCCAAACGAAATGATCCAATGTAAAGGTTATTGTTAAAGGTGGTAAAGGACCAAAGATCAAAAGCAAATGGATATGATCTACGAAAACATGAGGGAACACACACGTGGAGATGAGTGGGTTTAGCACGGCTATGAAAATGAGCACAAAATGTCCTAATGAAGACTAACCTCGGTTGTCGTGCCAACGCAATGAGAGACCACAACTCTTTTGCCAAAATAGGGTAAGCAATGGATTTGTGCACTTGCCTTGGTCATGCTTTTTATCTCTTTTTCTTACAAGCTTGATACTCTCTTTGTATTGGGAAACTATGTATCTTTCAAATTTTGCTTTTTCTTTTTCTTTATCTCTCTCTTTTTATTTCTTCTCTCCCTTTCTATACTACTATGTCAACTTTCGTATTTGCTTACAACTCTCACTTTACAAGGGAAAGTGCACAATGCTTAAGAAAACACAAAATGAGCTACTCTCATAGGATAGATACACACAAAGGAAGATATAGGGTTAACAAGATGGAGCAAGTTATACCTTTAGTATTATTGACAACTTGCTACCAGTGTTGGGGATGATGCTCGGCTGTCGTGGAATTGAGGAACACGAGTTGTGACAATTTGCGGAATCTTGTTGTTAGTTTTGCAAAACGCATGCGAAAAACGAACAAACAAAAGAAGAAATTGGTCAAAATTGGGACTAGGAAGATTTTTGGTGGAGCATCCGGCGGCGCCGGTTCTGTCGCCAAAAATTCTGGTGGTGAGTCCGACGCGCCGAAATTTCTGGTCACGGAACCAGATCGCCGGGATGCTCACTGAAATTAGTTCATGACGAACTCCGTAAAGTCAAACTAAGAAATCCGTCGAAATTGGGATGGGGAAGGTCAAGGAAGGTAGATCAACACCCAAAGCAACAGATCTATGGACCAAAATCACGAACAACACACCAAATCCAGAGATTGATCCAAAGGCAATTTGGGGCTCTTTTTTGGGGATTTTTGAATTTTGGTGGATAAAAGAAAAATTGGAGGGAAATTGGTGATCAACGAAGATCTTGATACCAATATGTTAGGGTGGCCCCTTAGGGTTTCCTAATCTTTCACAAATCCCCGTAGAAATCGAGATGGAAGTGAGTGGGAGGAGGAAGAGGATGAATTCCATGGACTCACACACAAAGAACTCGATGAACACACACACACGAAAACATGATACAAGCCAATAGCTCTTGCCGGCGGCAACCGGTCCGACACAATCCCTAGGATCGGTGAATGGCAAGAACATTCTCCCTCTACCGACATGAGGGTGAGAGGCTTGATGAGATCTTGATAGCTTGGAGACGAGACACCGACTCCAAGGACATGTAAAACTTGAATGCACTAGGAAAAAATCCAAGAGGTTGGGGATAATTGGTGCCCTTTGTCAAGGAGCATAATACTAGAAATAGATAGGTCCTCTAGGGTTTATTCTATTACAATTATCCAAGTCTAGGGATTACAATGGAGGGTGGGGGATATTTATAGGCCAGCCATTTAATTGTTGTTTCGGTGAAAGAGGGAAAAATCGGAGAGCACCGGATGAAGACAAGTGACGTCAACAAAGGCCGTTTTATAGGGGGACAGAGTGGAGCACGGTGAGATGGACCAAGTCCACTTAAAGTAGTCTCCTAGACTGGGATCTCGAGGGGTGGCACTGTGGATGACCTTCCGTCCAAAGGCTAGGGGAAGAGGCTCGGCTCCGCCCTATATAAGTGACCCTCCTCCTACATTATAAGGGGTTGATCCCCAGCGATCAAAACCCTAGACATTCACCCTCCATTGTAACCTCTCGCAGCAAGCGAACAATACACAAAGGAGGAGTAGGGGCTTTACCTCCTCACGAGGGTCCCGAACTTGGGTAAAAAACCATGTGTGATCTCTCTATTATTTTCTTTCTCCGTTGTCGCCACCGTCGATGAGGCTGCTTGGAAACAAGTGTCCAGCCCCCTCTCGAACCGAGGGATCGTTGGACCCTAGTTCCTTCATGGGACAAATCTCCGACATTTGGCGCACCAGGTAGGGGGATTAGGCGCGCTTTAAAGACCTTCACCAAACTCAACCACATGTCGAGCCGTGCCAAGCATGTGCTTCGTTGCGCGGCGAGCAAGGCCCAGAATGAGCCAAATCCATGACATTCCCCCTCCGAGAAGCACCCGTGGAACGAGGATGATAGGGGCTATACCTACCTCTCATCGCGGGAGTCACAGTCCTCCTCGCGTGATGCCACCTCGCTCTCCTACACCACTTCCTCGTGTGTCCATCCCTAGCATCTCATGCCTAAAGCCGCCAAGCGCATGGTGCAGGAGCTCCTAGATCACCCACTAGACAACCTAGGGAAGGAGAGGTGGTGTGACCGGATCACGAGCTCCTCGAGGTCGCCACGCATCCCCACGAGAGCAGGAGGCTCAAGGAAAGGACCAGACACCGGGGGCTGGGGCTCGCTGCCAGCCTGGCGCCATGACGGGGACCGCAAGTCCGACCAGGTGACCTCGTCGGCGGCCAATAGCTTCCAGATCATCTCGTCCCCCGCGGCCGTGGTACCTCCGCACGGGCGCGAGGACCGTCTCGCTGAAGAAATCGCTGGTGCAGGTCAGCAGAACCATGCGGCCCTTGCCAACGGCAAGGATGTACATGCCAACGACTATCTCGCCCTAACCAAGGGGCTCCACCATGTGGTCTGGTCGCACAAGTTTCGTCCGGAGACGCCTGCGCGCTATGACGGGACGACCAACCCGTGTGAGTTCTTATAGCTCTACACCACGGGCATCGAGGCCGCGGGAGGCGACGACCGCATCATGGAAAACTGGCTTCCCCTAAGCTTTAAGAATATGGCTGGCCCTTCGCTGATGAACCTTCCGGAGGAATCAATTGACCCGTGGGCCCGAGATCAGCTCCCTCTACATTACGAACTTCAAGGGGAGCTACGAACGCCCACTCACATACTTCGACCTCCACCAAGTGCGCCAGCAACCTGAATAGACCCTCTTCAAGTTCATGTAGAGGGTCAGCCGAGTCCACGGCAAGATCCCCAAGATCTCGGACTCCAACTTCATCACCGCCTTCTCCGAGGGTGTCAAGGACATCAAGGCGAGGGAGAAGATCGGCATCCAGGGTGAGAACCTCACCACTACTGTGGATCTATTCGTGAGGGCTGAAAAGTACACCAAGGCAGAGACGGAGCAGATGTTTGGTCTCGCCGAGGTGGAGATCACCCCAAGTCCTCGAGATCATCCAAGAGCAAGGACAAGGATAAGGACTTCAAGCGTAAGACCGCCATCATCCTGGCCGCAGAACCAGACCGGAAGAGTCCTCGCCAGGAGAACAACGAAGGGGAGAGGACGATAACATGTACTATCACCTCCACAAGAGGCATGGACAACCTATCGACGACTGCTATGAGTTCAAGCAGCTCTATGAAATGCGCAACAAATAGAGAAGGGGCAGATCTGGCAGCGAGCACAGCGGTGTGAGGGGTGGTAACCACAGGGGCGAGCGCTGGAACAACAACTTCGGAGGCTATGACACACCACAGGTGGGCCATCAGGCCAACACCGTGAACATCACCCTCCATAGCCAAAGAAGGGCCCTGCCGAGGACCCTTCTTGGCATGTCGTTTCTAAGCCAGTTGACCTAGTGTTGAGTTCTCTAGAGTTGTGTGTGTTGTGAATTCCTTGTTCTCTTTCTCTATTCATATGATAGATTCCTTTCTACCATGATCTATGTATTTTTTGGAACCACAATATTATATTGTAGGATCCCAGTGTCTGCTCTAGGCTTCGAGGTTTCCTTTCGCCTTGTGTGCCTCCTTTTTGTTTGTTTGGTACTTCAGGAGATGTTTCTTCTTTTGGAAGTTACCCCGTGATTATTATCTTGCAGTGTACGCTATGCCACTCAAGTAGTAGTTACTCCTTTCCCTGGTTCTTAACCCTTGGACTTGAACCGAAGATCCCTGGTTGTGCTAGATTCTAGTGTTATGAATCTTGCACATGAAGCTGACCTTTAACCCCAGATCCAGTCCTTTGACCCCTCTCTTCAATGTTCACACATTACCTCAGGATGGCTGGTACTACAATTCTAGCCTTCATGCTTGTGGTTGTTGTCGTGATTGAATTGTGGCAACTAAGGACTTCACCTACCACATGCTATGGAAGATGTTCTTTAATGGAACCAAATATATCACGACAAGAGTACTCCTCGTGAGTCTCGCATCTACATTCGTGACTCTACCACACCTTACCTTTTCTAAGCATTGGTTTTCGGAAGATGTTAATCTATGCATCCACATCTCGGGATTCTATTCTGAGCATGTTCTTTTTCCCTTGTTGTTTTCTGACCTTTGTTTACAGGTTGGTAACCAAGTAGTAATTGCACATCGGTGTCTTCCAATGCAAGATACTCTTGTGGTCCATCATGAAAAACCATTTCGGGATGTCAGGAGAAACAAACTCCCGTACCTCGTCATTTCTAGGACCAGGTCAAAGTGTGTAACCCGCAGGTTAAGAAACATTAATTATCTTCTTTTTGTTCTACCTTAAAGTGCCACACTCTTTTATACTAATAGGTTCTGATGAGTTTCATGACCCCTTAATGAAGTGATGATCTTACACATAAATACCCACCTTTCCTCGAGCTTCCGTACTCATAAGTGATGCGTGTGCGTAATAATGTGGCCATTCGAGAAATTTTTGCAATTATTATTGCTTTGAACTCTAAGGACATTTGTGTCATTCTTAGCGTGATTGGTTAACTTATCACTAAGCCAAGGATGATTGTGCTACCAAGTCCGTTCTTCTGGTACACTTTCCTCGGTCAAAGAGTTAGGCTCATGCCGACGCTCTAAGATTATTTCTTCTTGCCTTACAAGGCAAGTTTCCTCTCGAACTAAGTGACATTTCAGTGGTCTGTGATATTTTAGATGTCTACTAGAAGTATCACCATGTTGCCACCGTCATCAATTACGGCGTTGTTTGACCTCCCCCGACCCTGTCGACCCCTCTATCGTGCTCTTGGTGAGCTCACGGTTCTCTGGCACCTCTCCATTGCCTTCCTCTCTTGCTTTGTCGTGCACGCATCGCGCGCCTCTGTCTGCCGCCGTAGATGGTCGTCGGAGCCAAAGCTCCGGTGACCAAACCAAGGCGGCGCCAGCACCTTTAGTTAGCCCATGCTTTGCTCTCTCTAACGCCCCCTAACCACGCATGCGCGCGCGCCCCCAATCTCCTGCCCCGTGCTTGATCTGTGAGCAATGGCGAAAGTGACGTCAGCATGACGTCATGCTGACGCCATAATCCTTTTTCACTTGTTTTAATGTTTTCTAAAAATCATTTCTAGAAATATAAATAACCCCTATGGGCCACACCTGTCAGGTTTTTAACTTTTTTCATAAATGTTTTCAGAAATGAATAAACATATGACATGTGGGACCAATTTGGAAAATAATTTAATCCAAAAATGTTTTTTAATTTCCTAAAAATGTTTATAATGGATTTAAACTGATAAAAATCATAAGTATTCATTTTAAATTAGAAAAATATGTATAATATATAAAAATGTTCAGAAGAATGAGAACTACATATTTAAGCTCTAATAATGCATTGTTAAACCTCTTACATGACAAGTTTAATTAGAACAACATAGAAACCCCTCATAGATGCATCCGGAGATTCTCCAAATTACGGTTTATACCCCTTGGAATTCCGATTAAATTGTAGACCATGTCTTAGGGATACATTTCAATACTAATCAACTTGTCATATCATCATACTTGCTTGAGCATTCCATCAATGCCATGTTTTGATTGTTTCCTTGTTTCCGTTGTTTGCTTCTTCCCGGTAGAATACGATATCGAGATCGAGATCGAAGACCGAGATCAACACCGTCGAAGCTCGAAGAACAATACTTGACCAACTATAATCAAGTCAAGCCAAGGCTTCCGAAGATCTGCTTCTTGGTTATCAACGGGCAAAGGCAAGCATAGCCCCACCATGATATAATCCTATGATTTTGAAATCATTTCAATTCTTGCCATGATGCATACGATTCTATTTTGGTCTTTTATCGATAGATATAGTATCCTATCTGTTGCATTACTCCCTTTGAGCTTATATTACCTGATCCACTGCTCCTAGCATAACTAGGTTTGGCTTGTGTGCACTGCTAGAGCTTATATCTGTGTCTGCTTAGAGATGCATAGCTGTTAGTACTGGTCCACCCAGATGATGTATCAGATGCAGAGAATCTAGTATGACATGATAACATGATGGTATGAGATCAGTGGTAAATGTTAAACATGCTAAGATCTGTATGGGAGGCCATAGTGGAATGTGGTTTTTGTAGTCCCATGCTCGCCACCATTAGGACCCGAAGTTCTTGCCTCTTTAACCAAGACAAGCGTACAATCACACGGGGCCATGGAAACCCCTCGATTGACTAACTTGCCTAGTAGGTTCCATGAGTCAGATAGTTCGGGCGTTTCATTCGACATGCATTCTGGATCTTCTTGAAGGAGGTGAAGTATGTGCATTCATAACAGGTAGGGAAGCATGGACCGGGTTGCTTGGGGTCGATGGAGCCCCTGGTAAACTAACCCTGCCTCACATTTCTAGGGACCGGCTTTGGGATTTGATCTGTTATGCTGGAACCATCCTTAGGGCGTGACTCATGGTCTCAGCGAAAGCAAGGTAAAGGTCATGGTCAACCACCCTCTACCGTCCTTCCAAGGAAGAGGGCTAATGATCTGGCATTAAGAATCGGTTGGTACATGTGGGTAAAGTTGTACACCCTTGCATCGTAATAATCTTTTCGGAAAGCCGTGTTCACGGTTATGAACGACTTGGGAATGGACGTGATGATCATAGAGAACTATAACCTAATCATAAAACTTTGTAGATCAATGTGTGCTTAAGGATGCTTCCTCATGGGTACGAGGGGGTGATCCTAGATAAGGTTCGATGCTGATGACTTGGTGGATATCAAAGTTGATGATCAATATTTCAGAGATGTCGCTCTCTTATCCCCTTTTAAAATACTCTGATTATACGATATTCTTCTCCCTCTTGTTTTATAAACAAAGATGGGTTTATGCAAAACAACTTCACCAGCCATAAGTCTTGCGGAGTACACCCTGTACTGACCCTTGCTTTGTTGATACTTTTGTAGCATTGTAAGTGTTCCTCTGAAGACGAGTTCTGTACTACATCGACACCGACGAGTAGCTTGGGGTTCCCTTACATCGACACCGATGAGTAGCTTGGGGTTCCCTTGCTTTGTTGATACTTTTGTAGCAGAGTAAGTGTTCCCCTGAAGATGAGTTCTGTACTACATCGACACTAATGAGTAGCTTGGGGTTCCTGGCCGGTAGCCTGGAATCTATGGGCTGGGACATCATTGTTATGCTTCAGGCCTCTTAGGCCATTTGTTAAGTGTTCTATACTTAGTAGCATAATTTCCTTCCGTTGTTTGATATTTGTGGTCAGTGACCTTTGCTTGTAATAGTTTGGTTCTTTGCTCAGTTGTGAGCTTGTTGTTATAAATTTTGTGTTGTAGGTTCACAGTTGTGTTACCAATTCTCCACTGGATATCCTTGAGCTGAAGGCTAAGCTTATCTCAGACGGAGGTCTGGGATTTGTTTAGTCCTGATCACGGGCGTGTCACAGGTTTTGGTATCAGAGCAGTACCGACCGTAGGAAAACCTTGCTACTGGTCGATATTGAGTATAGTACTTGTGAAAACTATTTTAAAGATGAAAAGTATTTGCGAAAACTCTAGTATGATTCTTTTACTCCTGATCCAGTTTTGCTCTAACTCTGGGTCATCTTATCTTGTGTTGATTTGGAAAAGTTTTGATATCTCTTCTAATTTTTCAAAGCTTTGGTGCCTTCTTGGCATGTCGTTTCTAAGCCAATTGACCTAGTGCTGAGTTCTCTAGAGTTGTGTGTGTTGTGAATTCCTTGTTCTCTTGCTCTATTCATCTGAGAGATTCCTTTCTACCATGATCTATCTATCTTTTGGAACCCTCTACTGGATACCCTTGAACTAGTTGGTTGAGCTTAAACAACAACTTGGAGAGTTGTAAGACAAAAGTTCTAATTAACTTTGTTCCTTCTTACAGGGATGTCTAGTTTAGTTTGTGCTGAAGAAAGATAGTATTTCCTCTGTGGATATGTTATCTTCCCCCACCTTTGATTTGATTTGGGTTATCTTCAAATCAAACTCAGTTCCAAGGACTGTCTTGACGATGTTTCTACTCGTGATGGTTCACTTGAGTACATCTTCATGTCTTTGGTCTGACCAATAGTTTTCCTTGTTCATCCAACATACGAGTTCATCTTCTTGGAGTGTCTCGATAAGTTTGTTGTTGATCCCATCGATGACATCCTTATCTCCTCTGTGCTAGATAAGATTCATATGGAACAATTGGCATTAATGTTGGAAACTTTCAATAACCGTCTTTGAGTCATCTCGAAGTATATGTTCTGGATATTAGAAGTAACCTTCCCCGATTCATATGCAAATATTGAAAGATGTCACCGGGGATTCGAGTAGTGTTAACTCCGTTCCTTAAGGACACATGTGTGTTTTATTGTTAGTACTTTATGTGTGTGCAGTTGTCTTTCGACTATATGATAATATATGAGTCTAGCAATTTAGCTCATCATTTTGGAGTTTTACACTGTAGTCCATATCTTGAGAATCTAGTAACTTTACCTTCTTGGTAAATGTTGTGAACTTTCTATTCGGACATGCTGAGTCTGAAGTATCACTTCACCTAACAAAAGTTGAATCTCAAGCAACAATGATGGTTGGTGTTCCTCAAGATTTTGACAGAGGTGTCTTTGTACATCTAGCAAGATTGATGTAATGGTTGACACACTTAGCCAGAAAGACCTCTTGTCATATTCTCTTAATTCAGCAATATCAACCACTCTTCATGAGGATTCTTCTATGATTTATTATAGGATTTATGCTAATGGTTTCCTTTGTATCCGAAGTCCGACCTTTACTTGATGTCCCATGTGTCGAACATCAAGAGACCATTTAAAGTAGCACTGCTAAATGTCTCCCGGTCGATCCTCCAGACCCTTTATGTTGGCAAGCACTTTGTTATGCCAAGTAACTAAAGTTTGAGAATGAAGTTCCTTTCTTCTCGTGTCAACAGGAATCTTTTTTATTATTCATCTTGGTGGTGTAACAGTGATATCATGATCTTCAGCTAAGATCTTGGTAATCCTGGATGAATAAAGAGTTTCCTTCATTCTCTCAACCATGTTTGAACAGTAACTATGATTTTGGTAGTCAGCAGTTAATTTTGCTACGTGTTCCTTGTGACTTTTACGAGTCCTCTCCACAAAACAACTTCCTGTCTTGGCTTTCTATTGAATGAAAGAGTGACTCTTCTGTTTCAAAAGTACTTCAATAGCTTGGTTTTGTTAATCCATATATTTGCAACCTGAAATCTCTACTTAATTCGTTTAGTAGAGGTTCCTTATCGAAGTTTGTGGTCATGTTCTTTCTGTTGGAACCTTCCTTCTCAGAAGTTTAACTCTTCTGTGAGTTTCATGTTCTCAATCCTTATGAAGACCGTCTATCTAAAAACTTGAAACCTTATCCTCTTGTTCCTCCGTTACCTTGACATGTTTCATGTTAGTCATGCCAGAGTTGTTTCTAAACACTCCATCCATGAGTTGACCAGGAGATACTCTATGTGTTTTTTAATGTGTTTCCCTCTTATCCTTAGTATGACCCTGTTTCTTTCTCTCTCTGTCTCTCTTCCTACCTTTGGAATCTCGTGTCGAGATTCTCGTAAGGGGGATAGAGCTGTAACACCCCAGTTTTAGTTAATAGTAATTAGGGTTTTGATTGTTCATTCATGAGCATCATATCTAAAATTGCATGTAGGAAAGAAACATACAAAACCCTAAACCCTAGTTCTCCCCTCTCTTTGAAACACATTCAAATGGTTTTGATATTTCGAAAAGTACCAAAATTATTGGAGCCCAAATGGACTAAAAGGGCCCCATAGTATTTTATAGTTTTATAAAACTTCTGGTATTTCTAAAATATCTCAAATCAGATTTGATATTCAAATAGAAATGGAAAAGTTAAAACAGATTTGGAAAAGTTTTTTTTAAAAGAGCAACATCAGCTAGTGGGCCACGGCCCATTTCTCTTTCCCTCTCTCCCTGCCGCTCAGCGTAGCGCACCGTAGTCCAGCTGGCCCAGGAGCAACCCAATCGGCTTGTACCCTTTCGTACGCTCTATCCTCGTCGTACACCTTCGGCTGCGATGGAAGCAGTTCGCTGTCGATGCCTCGCTGGCCTCCACGCGCCAAGATGCTTGCCGCTGCCCCACAACGCCTATAAGGCCTCGCCGACGGTTCCAAGAACCCTAGCCAACCTCAGTTCGCTACTTCCTTTTCCCTTCCGCTTGCAGGTTGCAAGAACCCTAACCCTAGCCTCATACCTCGCTGGTGCCCCGCCGTCTCTAGCCTTCCCTCGTCGTTTTGAGGCCACTTCTGAGCTCGCCCTGCTGCGTTGGATCTTCCCAGCTAAGTCATGAAGCCGGGCGCGCCCACAACTCCTCGAATTGAAGCCTCATTCCTGTCATCCGTCGCAGCCATCGTCGTCAATTCTGGCGCTGTCTAACCTCCTCCTACCTCATCGACCCCTCCATAATGCTTGTGATGAGCTCATGGTGCTTTGGCACCTCTCCGTTTCCTTCCTCTCTTACTCTGTCATGCCCGCGTCGCGCGCCTCAATCCGCCGTCGCGGATGCTCGTGGGTGCCAAAGCTCCGGTGACCAAACCAGGGCGGCGCCACCACCTTTAGGTATCCCGCACCAAGCTCTCTCCGACGCCCCCAACCACGCATGCGCACGCCCCCCAATATCCTGCCCCATGCTCGATCTATGAGCAATGGCGAAGTTGATGTCAGCATGACGTCATCCTGACGCCATAATTCTTTTTCTCTTGTTTTAATGTTTTCTAAAAATCATTTCTGGAAATATAAATAATCCATGTGGGCCACACCTGTCAGGTTTTTAATATTTTCAGAAATGAATAAACATATGACATGTGGGACCAAGTTGGAAAATAATTTAAATATTCCAAAAATGTTTTATAGTTTCCTAAAAAGATTTAAAATGGATTTAAATTTAGAAAGATCATAACTAATTCATTTTAAATCAGAAAAATATGTATAATATATCAAAATGTTCAGAAAAATGTGAACTACATATTTAAGCTATAATCATGCATTGTTAAACCACTTACATGACAATTTTAATTAGAACAACATAGTAACCCCTCATAGATGCATCCGGAGTTTCTCCGAATTAGGGGTTATACCCCTCGGAACCCCGATTAAATTGTCGAGCATGCCTTAGGGTTACATTTCAATACTAATCAACTTGTCATATCATCATCCTTGCTTGAGAATTGCATAGATTTCATATGTTGATTGTTTCCTTTCTTTCTGGTGTTTGCTTATTCCCGGTAGAATACGATATCGAGATCGAGATCAAAGACCGAGATCAACACTGTCGAAGCTCGAAGAACAATACTTGACCAACTATAATCAATTCAAGCCAAGGCTTTCAAACATCTTCTTATTGGTTATCAATGGGCAAAGGCAAGCATAGCCCCACCATGATATAATCATATGATTTTGAAATCATTTCAATTCTTGCCATGATGCATACGATTCTACTATGGTCTTTTATTGATATATAGAGTATCCTATCTGTTGCATTACTCCCTTTGAGCTTATATTACCTAATCCACTGCTCCTAGCATAACTAGGTTTGTCTTGTGTGCACTTCTAGAGCTTATATCTATGTCTGCTTAGCCATGCATAACTGTTAGTACTGGTCCACCCGGATGATGTATCAGATGCACAAAATCTAGTATGATAGGATAACGTGATGAGATGAGATCAGTGGTAAAGGTTAACCATGCTAAGGCTTGTCTGGGAGGCCATGGTGGAATGCGGTTTTTATAGTCCAATGCTCGCTACCATTAGGACACGAAGTTCTTGCCTCTTGAACCAAGACGAGCGTACAACCACACGAGGCCATGGGAACCTCTCGGTTGACTAACTTTCCTAGTAGATTCCATGAGTAACATAGGTCGGGCATTCCATTCGACATGCATTCTGGATCTTCTCGAAGGCGGTGAAGGAGGTGCAGTCATAACATGTAGGGAAGCATGGACCAGGTTGCTTGGGGTCGATGGATTCCCTAGTAAACCAACCTCGCCTCACATCTCTAGGGGCCGGCTTTGGGATTTGACCCGTTATGGTGGAACCATCCTTAGGGCGTGACTCATGGTCTTGGCGAAAGAAAGGTAAAGGTCGTTGTCAACCACCCTCTATCGGCCTTCCAAGGAAGAGGGCTAATGATCTGGCATTAAGAGTCGGTTGATACGTGTGGGTAAATTTGTACACCCCTGCATGGTAATAATATTTTCGAAAAGTTGTGTTCACGGTTATGAACGACTTGGGAATGGATGTGATGATCATAGAGAACTATAACTTAATCGTAAAACTTGGTAGATCAATGTGTGCTTAAGGATGCTTACTCATGGGTACGAGGGGGTGATCCTAGATAAGATTCGATGATGATGACTTGGTGGATATCAAAGATGATGATCAATATTTCGGAGATGTCGCTCTATTATCCCCTTTTAAAATTCTCTGATTAGACGAGCTTCTTCTGCCTCTTATTTTATCAACAAAGATGGCTTTATGCAAAACAACTTCACCAGCCATAAGTCTTGCGGAGTACACCCTGTACTCACCCTTTCTTTGTTGATACTTTTGTAGCAGAGTAAGTGTTCCCTTGAAGAAGAGTTCTGTATTACATCGACACCGACGAGTAGCTTGGGGTTCCCGACCAGCAGCCTGGAATCTATGGGCTGTTATGCTTCAGTGCCTCTTAGGAAATTTGTTAAGTTTGCTATACTTAATAGCATAATTTGCCTTCCGTTGTTTGATATTTGTGGCCAGTGACCTTTGCTTGTAATAATTTGGTTCTTTGCTCAGTTATGAGCTTGCTGTAATAAATTTGTGTCGTAGGGTCACTGTTGTGTTACCGATTCACCACTGGATATCCTCGAGATCAAAGCTAATCTTATGTCAGACGGAGGTCTGGGATTTGTTTATCCCTGATCACTGGGTGTCACAGGTGTCCAACCGACACTTCAAGATGGTCACTCGTGAGGTTGCCGCCGCCAGGCCTGGAGTCCCATCCCCGAAGCTCAACTGGTCTCAGTACCCATCACCTACGACGCTCGTGACCACCCCATCTACACCAGGCCCGTGGGCACTCTCCTCATGATCTGCACCCCCACAATCAACAACATCGCGGTTGCTAAGACCCTCATCAATGAAGGCACTGACATGAACATGATCTCCAGCAAGATGTTCACCTAGATCCAGGTGCCCTATGATAGGCTAATGCTGACCATGTCGTTCTTTGGAGTGATAGATGGTACCACCATACCCATCGGGAAGGTGCGACTCTCGATCGCGTTTGGGACGCGTGAAAACTACCGCACCGAGCTCATCGACTTTGACGTGTCTCACATCGAGCTCCTGTACAACGTCATCCTCGGCTACCCCGCTCTGGCCAAGTTTACCATGCCTACAACATCCTCAAGATTCCTAGAGGCAACGATGGAATCATCACGGTCCGCTGTGACAAAGTGGAGGCCTTGCGCTCCTTCGAGCACGCCTACAAAGCAGCGGCAATCGCCTACCCGAGGACCTGGATTATGTCGAGGGCTCCACGAGGAGGAGGCAGATGGCGGCTCAGGAAAACACCCTACTCAAGAGGGTGGTAGCTGCGATGCACCCACCTCGCGAGGGGCAGGGCACGGTCGGCCCCTAAGACTTCAAGAGGGTCCAGGATCTACCACAACCCCTCACGAGCATCGAATAGGCTCCCTTGGACTACCTTGGCCCGGGGGCTCCCAACTTCCTGACGGACTTCACCCAGCGTGCGAGTAACACCGATAGCCCCCCTGAAGGCAGCTAGGCTACCAACCGAGCTAGAGTCTAAGGCTGCGAGAAGGTGGAGAAGCCTCTCCAAGAAACACACCTGGCTCCATGAATTTTTGAAGGTGATCCCGAGAAACCCTCACCCCTTGCAGTCTTATCTCTAGTGAGGCCCCGTGCGAGCCTTGGCGGTGCTGTAATAATCTTGAACTCTTAGCTGTTTTTTGGATCTTGTGCTTCGCGTACGTCTTGCCAATTGTTTTTTTCCTCAGAAAGGACTTCTCTAAAAACCGTACCTAACTTAGTTCCCTCACATGCAGCACGCGAGCGGGGGGCTGGGCACGGTGCCCATAACCGAGTCACCCCCGACATCATCAGAGCCTAAAGTGTCGAGCTTTGGACTTACGGACTTATTCCGGCCATAAGTTACCCCACCTATGGCCTCTGGTGCTTGTGTCCCTCGCTCGGTGCATGTATCGAGCCCCAGCGTACGCGCGTTTTGCCCTACGGCCCTATCCTGGTAAGGTCTACGGGGCGGCTTATGAGGGAACATTCCCCTCTGTTGGCCAAAACATATACAGGACCTAACGTGATGAGCTCTGAACTTACGTACTAGGTCTGACTACGAATCACCTCAACCACGCTCCTGGATCTTTAAAAAACATTTTAGTGACGACTCATGAGGCCCTGTTCCTACGCAACCCGATCTCTCAGGACCTAAAGTGTCAAGCTCTGAACTAACAGACCGGGTCCGGTGAAGGTTCACCTCACCCACGGTTCCTGACATTTTTAAAAACTCATGCGAAACCCACAAAACCCTCGACACAGGGGTTTTCTCCTCGAGAGGCTTACGGGGCGACAATGGAGACACCCTCTCCAGCGGTTAAACGTCGCAGGGCCTAGAATGTGAGATATGAACTTACGGGCCAAACCTGCAATAAGTTACCTCACCTACGGTTCCTAGCACTCCAACACGTGCATTCAGGGCTCTAGAAGCATGTGTTCATGCTCTACGGCAATCCCCTTGGGAGGCACTCAAGAAAGGCGCACGAGGCTGAGCTCCCTCGCGTCACAATCACTACTCGCGGTTTGAAAGGATCCACCATCGAATCGCCATAGCTGCTATCAGGTGCTGGCCCTATAGTACTCCACCGGATGGCCTGCCGAGCATCTCGGGAGACGACCCTGACTGTGAACCTGCATAGAGGTAGCCACTTCAGGGCAGACAATGCCTCCTCCTACATAACCAAGAAACAGTGCTGCGCATAAGCCTCATGAGGTTGGTACCACACCTCAAGGATGCAGACCCCAGAAGTCAGCAACGAATCCCTCCACAAGGGTGTGCGGCAAGGTCACTCCTTGAAAGGACCCACCTAACATTGCGTCGGCACAAGCAGCAAACCACACGAGAAACCTAAGGTCCAAAGGCCTAGTTGTCCTCTGCTAAGGCGGGGGGCTACACCCAAGAAGTACGTAGGAACCTCGCGAAGCCTAACCGAGCGAGGCCTGCTGCGTGGTAGTCTGGTCCGCTGGCTCGAAGCACTCCGCCAGCAACATCCCCCGAGGGCCATCTTCAAGAAGCGCCTCGTTAGTTGTTACCCCTAACGGGTTCACCTTGCTAGGGCATCGTCCTAGGATGCTCAGTCCTTTGACAAACAAGCTCGAAGGCTCAAGGGGCTGTCCCTGGGAAAAGAAATCACAAGTGGCCACTATTAGCTTTTTCAAGCGGGCATCATGCCATGAACATACAACAGAACTCCAGGCACAACAAGAACGTGCAAAAGGGGACAAGCAGAATAAGGGTCCGTATAGAGAAGTTCATCCTACGTCCTAACAATAAGGCAAAAGGGTCAAGAAGTGATACGCATTACCCCTTCGTGGGTAGGGAGCCGCGCCCCCGGCTACACCTCTCAGGCTTCCATAAGGTGAGGAGGATAGTCGACGCGACACATCTGGGTGTCAAACACCAAGACGGAGAAGTGTCCCCCGCCGACGTACCAAAACCGCAGCGTGAAGTCATGCTGAATACATTGCTCAGAGAGGAAGCGGCGCCAGCTGCTGGAGAGGAACTTCTCACCCCACAAGAAGGCATCGATGCACACCTCCCACTTATCACGTCCTCTGGAGTTTTGCAAATGCACCTCCCTAGGAAGGTCTTTCGCTGTCCCAAGCACGAATCGCTCGGGCAGCTTCACCCGCACGAACCAGTCTAGGTGGTTGAGGACGACAATGAAATCGATGACCCTGATAGGCTCGGGGTCATCCCCAATATTTATGACCACGGGAGAATTAGCCTCGGTGGCGATAGGAGTGGATGTCCCGGGTTCAGTCCCTGACATACTGCCACGTACCCCGCGGGGACGGCCACGCCTGCGCGTAATGGGAGCTTCTTTGATGGCCACCTCCACCTCCGTGGATGCGACCATGGCTAGGGCCACACCGCAGCCGCCGCGTCTCCCTCATCTTATTCCGCGTGGCCTTCGGTGGTCCTGCTTCACCGGCGAGGCCTCCCTTGTTCTGGCAAGAATCGAGACAACCTGCACCTCGACTGATAAGCCCTTGCTGGCCTCGATGGGCGGAAGGTATGGGGACGCCATGGAAAGGTATGAAGCTCCGACACGGAAGAACAAGGTAGGAAGAAGGGGAACGATAGCGTGGAAGCAAAAGATTACTTCCCCGCTACCCAATTTAACCAGGCCAATTCAAAGGACACATCACTGCGTCATGCATGCAATATCAACCTCTAGGCCCCATGCGCCATCGTATCGTGGGAACAACTCTTGATGTGGGAACAGTGCACTCCAGATCCATGGATGAGAGCGCACAGCCGGTTGGGCTTCATGACCAAAATTCAAGGATGTCACGTCCTTGTTGACCAAGCGAGCGTGGGGGCCCGTCCATCGTCTAGGGCCACTTGACCATTCGAGCCCACAAAGGGATATGTGCAAGACAAGTGCCCAGGGGATACTGTCAGGGACCTGGCAACCGGGGTGCCACGTCCCCACGATTGACGAGCCCCGCGTCAGAGGTACCGCCACCCTCATGAGGTAGCAGTGCCTCTAGAGGTGGCCCAACAATGCATGCATCGTGAGGCCCCCGCCTCACCAGGGAATGAGCCTCCAGAGGGAACGCCTCCCGAAGACTGCCTCTACACCGAGCTATGCCCTCAAGCCTCGGATACCTCGGAACGCGTCGAGGGAAGGACCATAACTTCATCAAGCAAAGCGTGAGCCATGGCCCAATAGGGAGTGCAGCGACCCTATGGTACCAGCTTCCTCGATAAAGGAACCCTCCATCTGCCCCCTTTTTGCAGGGAAAGGATAGGAGATCTCGTAGTGGAGGACTCCTTCCATTGCCATTTCGGTGAAAGAGGGAAAAAGCGGAGAGCGCCGAATGAAGACAAGCGACATTAACAAAGGCCGCTTTACATGGGACAAAGTGGAGCATGGCGAGCTGGACCAAATCCACGTAAAGTAGTCTCCTAGAATGGGATCTCGGGGAGCGGCACTATGGACGCCCTTCCCGTCCAAAGTCTGGGGTAAGAGGCCTGACGTCGCCCTATATAAGTGACCCTCCTCCTACCTTAGAAGGGTCGATCCCCAACGATCAAAACCCTAGACACCATCCATTGTACCCTCACGAAGAAAGTGAGTAATAGAACAAAGCAAGAGTAGGGGCTTTACCTCCTCACGAGGGTCCCGCACCTTGGTAAAAAACCCGTGTCATCTCTTTGTCATGTTCTTGCTCCATCATCGCCACCATTGCTAAGGCTCCTTGGGAACGCGTGTTTAGCCCCCTCTCGAACCAAGGGATTGTTGGACCCTAGTTCCTTCAACGGATAAATCTCCAACATCTTCCCCTCCCAAAGAGGCCCAATCTCTCCTAGCAATGGCATGGAATGTTCCAGCAAGCTTAGGATCCTCCAGGTACGGTCTTATTCTTATTATTCTTCTCTATCTTTTTCTTCTTGTTGTTATTCTGCTACATATTCCAGGCCAACCATGGACCCAGAAACCAGCACAATGACGGCCACGTTGCAGGACCCGTTCAGACTAGTTCCCTGGCTCAGCGAGGTAGGAAATCTGCACACTTTTTTACTATTGATAATGCCGCTGACATGCATTTGTTTTTGTTTTTGAGATTATAAATGTGGAATTTTTAGATTGTGTCTGCCCGCAAGTAGGGACCAAGTCCATCCTTTTTTTAATTTTGTTGTTCATAGACACATTATGGGTTTTCGTGTTTTGGATTCATTTTTCCCTGGAACCTAGAGTAGAATTATAGATTATCTATTTTAAATAACATGAACGATGCAGCAAGCAAAGGCCGAGTGCCGTGACAAGGTCGCCACGATCAATTCCAAGATTGACAACCAACTGGAGGGTTCACACTCCCTAACCCAGGCTAATGAGCATCTTCGCAGGCGTTCGTCGCTACAGAAGTAGATCTCACAAGATTTTTCACTTGACATCAAGAGGCTTGAAGAAGGGCGCGACGAGCTGCATAAGTTGATCGACAAGCTACTGATGTTGATGGCATATGGCGTGACCAAGAAAGAAATATCCATCAGGATAATTAGGGAGCTCATGGGTGACAAGAAGAATCTCCAGATTAGATGCACCCTCCCGCAGGAGGAAGCCACCAAGGAACTCAAAGAACGCATCAACGAAACAAATGCTTCCATCGACGCATACCATGACAGGGACCGTTGCCTGGATGAAGTGAGACAGATGAAGGAGGACATGGGCCGAGGGATACCTATGCTGAAGGGTGTACAGAAGGATAACGAGGATCTAAGGGCCAAGATGGAGGCGTATCAGGCAATGCCCAATCCTGATTCCCAGTAGAGGGGGCAGGAATCTCAGTTCAAGCTCCACTAGTTTTGTAATTTATATATGTCATGCGATTAAGGAATCTTGCAAAAACACCATATTTCTCTATTTATCTTACTTGCCTACCAATTAAACTATGGATTTTTGTTCTCATGAATCGACATAATCCTTTCTTTCCATTCTGTATATGATCTTGATTTTAGATTATGACTATGCCACTACTATTTGGTTACATTGGAAAACCCACATCACCTTTTTTTGGAGATAGTGTTAGGTTGCTTTGAAATTAAAATTAGGACTGTGCCACTAGTTGATCCTGTTCAATTGGGAAAATCCTATCTTGCTCTGACATTGAAATAAGGACTATGCCAATAGTTGATTCTGTTAAATTTTGAACATCCTAGATCGCCCTGTCCTTCAAATTATGACTTTGACACTAGTTAATTCAGACAAATGATGATCAGTCCTACATTGCTTCATCCTTGAAATTATGCATGAGACACTAGTTGATTCATTTAATTATAGAAACTAACTACCTTGGCATGGTGAACTGATTAACTGAACAAACCATATATTTTTGTTGCAGCAAAAGAGGCAAAAGCTCAACCTAGAACCGCCGACCTGGCTGAAGGACAAGATAGACATCCAAAAGGAGAAGCATAATTCTCAAAAACTGGCCTCTGACCGCCTGAGAGAAGAAGTTGTGATCGTTTATGACAAGTGCCACAATTTGAAGGTGGACAACGCAGGTTGGGAGGAACTTCACAAGAAAGGTCTCACCTCAGCATATAAGAAGGAAGAGATCATCAAGGAGATCATGGAGGATAATTGTAAGCTTATGGATAAGCTTGTTGCATCCCAGAAAGAGCGCTTGAAATACCACGGGAGCAGGTAAACACCAAAGCGGACCTGATTGAACTAACCCTTGAACTAGAGGATCTCAGGAACGAAAACGAGCATCTCCAGGCCAGGCTCTTTTGAAGCCAACTAATGGCTATATCATACCGAACTGCGTGTTTTATCCCTGTAGTAGTGATTTTGTAAACGGGGACCTACATTACAAGAAATGTTTCCTTCTGCAATGACTGGGCCCGTCGGTCTTTGTACAAGGCGCGTCTTCTGCGACGAAATTCTCGGCTCGACTGTGGATGATGATTTTTTTTCCTGTTTTGTGCCCCTCTACTATGACAAACCTTCTAAAAACATGGACGAATCTCGACGGGCGCGTGGGAGAAGTAAGATTTCCGCTTTCTCGTGAGATGTTGACTCACCGAAATTTTTTTGAGTGTGGGTGCCGGACGTCAGTGACTCTAGTGGACCAAACTTTTTAGTCGCGCCTCCTTGATTTGAACTCGATAATGTTGTGCGATGTCTCCTCCATTTAGTCAGGATGCTTGTACCACATGTCTGCCTCTCATTAGAGGAATCGTGTGTATGATGGAATTTTTTCCTTCCCTATTCCGAACATGATAGTGTTGCTCGATGCATCTTCCGTTTAATCAGGCTGCTGGGTTCCACGTGTCATCCTCACACTATAAGAAACGTGTGTATGATTGATTTTCCCTTGGCTCGTGCCTCCCTGATTTGAACTCGATAATGTTGCCCGATCTATCTGCCGTTAATCATGCTGCTGGGTCCCGCATGCCAGCCTCTCATTACAAGAATCGTGTGTATGATGAAATTTTTCCTTCGCTCCCGCTACCCTGTTCCGAACTTGATTGCGCTGCTAGATGCATGTACCGTTTAATCACACAGCTGGGCCCCACATGTCATCCTCCCATTATAAGAAACGTGTGGATGATTGATTTTTTTCTTAGATCGTGCCTCCCTGATTTGAACTCGATAACGTTGCTTGATCTATCTGCAATCACGCTTCTGGGTCCCACATGCCAGCATCTCATTAGAAGAACCGTGTGTATGATGGAAATTTTTCCTTCGCTCCTGCTACCCTTTTTCGAACATGATTGCTACTAGATGCATCTACCGTTTAATCATGCAACTGCGCCCACATGTCATCCTCTCATTAGAAGAAACGTTTGTATGATGATTTTTTTGCCATCGGTCGCGTTACCCCGTTCCGAAACTTGATATCATTGCCAGATGCATCTACTGTTTAATCACGCAGCTAGGCCCGACATGTCATCCTCTCATTAGAAGAAACGTGCGCAAGATGGAATTTTTGCCCTTGGTCATGCCTCCGTGTTATTTTGATAGCGTTGCTAGCTACATCAGCCATTTATTTAGGCTAGTGGGTCCCATATGTCAGCCTCATATTAGAAGGATCGTGTGTATGATTGAATTTTTTCTTCTCTAGCGCTACCCTGTTCCTAACTAGATAACGTTACTCAACGAATCTGTCGTTTGGTCATGCAGCTGGGTCCCACATGTCAGCATTTCATTAGAAGAATATGTGCATGTTGTACTTTTTTCTCGCTCGCGCCTCTGTGTTTTGAACTTGGAAACGTTGCTTGATGCATCAGCCATTTATACAGACTGGTGGGTCCCCGTGTCAGCCTCTCATTAGAAGAAACATGTGCATGCTGGACTTTTTTCACGCTCGCTCCTTCCTATTTCGACCTTAGGAACGTTTCTCGATGCATCATCCATTTATACAGGCTGGTGGGTCCCTCATGCTAGCCTCTCATTAGAAAAAATGTGTTCATGCTGGACTTTTTATCGCTCGCGCCTCCCTATTTCAAACATCGCAACATTGCTCGATGCCTCCTTTGTATTAGGTCTCTCTGGAGGGTCCCACATGTTAGGATCCTTTGTAGAGGACACGTGTGTATGTTGGACATTTTTTTGGTTTCCTCCCACGGTTTGAGCTTGGTAATGTTGCTAGGTCCTAGATGTCAGCCTTCTCTATGCAAAAAACATGTATGCTGGAAAAAATGTACAAGTACGACATAAAGTGGTGAGAAGAGAGCGTGTGGAGGAGATCATGGGTGGAGCGGGGACTAGGGAATAAGATGGAGAGACAAAGAAAAAACGATAGGAGGGAGATTTTACTTTCTTGCTCAGTCAGACAAAGAAAAAACGAGAGGACGTCACCACCGCCTAGACTTTACTGTATGTTAGACCAGCACGCCACAGAGCTGCTCCTACGTAACAGAGGTGCAGTCTGGTCTAGTCACATCGCTTTGACCACAGGTTTTCTTTTTACAGCTTTCATTTCAACATAGTATTTTTAACGAAAAATAGGAGGATGAACTACTACTACTAGTAGCCGCCACATGGACGCATGTACTTTCACCTTGTTCCCCTATATGCAGAAGTCGTAGTATAGGACCAAAAATATATACACCGAATATAATGCACATACGGGTGTGTCCGTGGTAATTTTTGCATGTGTTCAAATATACATGGAATTACACGTGTCCAACATGCAACCACATAGCAAAATGAGAGACATGTGCTACATGCACGAACACAAGATTTAACGTGCATGACTTTGTGTGGCTCTGCTTCACAGATAGGCGGGCCCTGTTTAGGTCGGCCCCACTTGCGAGTGAGAACATGCATGCATCATGCGCTTGGAGCCACTAGAGACATCCACGAAAAAAATTACAATTTGCAACTAGTTGCACCTGCAACTAGTTGTTGCATGTCACACTTCCAAGTTCTTCATAAAATGTGAAATAAATCATGACCATATCGTATATAGTTCTTCTGTGAATTTCTAGCCCAAAATATTACATGGTCTGGCCACCACAAAATTAACAAATAAACACAAGATATCGTTCAATTAGGTTTTTTTACATAGGCCGCGTAAGATCATATTACAGGAACGAGTATTTTATATGCACGAGAAACAACATAGCTAATGTTGCTGATTTGTTTCACATATTTCGAGAACTAGAAAGTGCAACAAATAATAAAGGGGTGTGGGCGTAATGAGTTACAGAATAATCGACACACACTGACAAAAGCTATGACTTGCATACAAAAGGAGATTGTTCAATTTTCATTCCTTGCACTTACATTGCGGCTAAATGAGAGTTTGAGTACAATAAGTTAACGGCTCAGGGCCATGCGATACAAATGAGGCAAACAAAATAATTCAAGATACATGAATCCCCATTCAAATGATTGCTATGTTCAGACCCACTTTCTTGAACTGTTAATTATGCAGGTTCCAATCCTTCGCGTTAGCCAAGAATGGGACAAACCCCACAACGGAGTCTGCCGTCAATTCCAGCCAATGATTGTTGAGAAACCAACAGCAGCATCTTGAGCATTTATACTAAAGCAGCATATTTCAGGACGAGAATTAAATCCATCAAGGCTAACTGTATGTGGCGAGGTGTATACACAGTTGCTCCTCATTAGATCTCCAGGGTCAACTCCTACCGTGCCACCTGGAATAGTAATCGGATAGTTCAATCCAAGGAAGATATAAAATACTCCAAGGTTAAAAACCCTCCACCATTGCCTCGGTGGAAGTAACCTACTAGTGTCAATCAAGAAAACATGGCAACAAAACCCAGTAGAATAGGTGTGAATAGTGCGGTCATGATGATAAGCAACATTATCAGCGACATTGCCATACCTACTATCTCTAACGCCCTCAGTATTGATCAAAATAAGGCTACCACCATCCGGAGATCATGCTAACCACCACAGATCAGGACCGTACTCACGATTACCGTCAAAATCGGGTGGCCTCGGAAGAAGCACATGACCTTGCAACCAAAGAACATTCAGAGGTCATTTCAGCAAAATTTGAATGATGAAGCTAAAAAAATTTAAGGATGGAAATTTTACCCCATACCAAGGATCCCATGCATAAATATTTCCCATCTGAGTTGGGTAATTTCATCGCGGTAGTTGAAAATGCTGAAGTGGTTCTCAAGAACCATCCAGATACCATGAGGACCATCAAGGAAGGCAATTAAAGTGTCGAAAATGGTTAACACAGATAAATCCTTATAGTTCCCATCAGCTATGGGAACTCGACAAATGGCTATCTTAAGTAGATTAGTTGGATGACTAGCGGCCACAAACTTAAGTACCTTGGAGGTGGCCTCAAAGTAAAAAATTGCTGGTAGACGAATCCGGCAACGAGTGAACACATTCACAAGATCCCAGTTCCATGCGAGGCCAACAGTGGCAATCCAATCTCCATTCGCACCTGCACACTTCTTACCCTGACAGTATGGCATCACAACATCGGAGGAGGACCTGTCCAGCAGCGTCGGCTCACACAAGGTCGAGCTAAACTTCTGTTGTGGCTTCTGCTTGCCCCTGCCACAATAGTAGTTATCCCTATAGAACTGCTTCCTGCGATTCTCGCGGTAGAAGAAATTGTACTCATGCGGTAGCTCAGTTGGTTGAGAGTGAAGAACACAGGGGAGACCAAACAGATGAGATTTCGCCAGGGATGCACTATGTGTTGCTAAGTAAAGATAATGTTTGCAGCAGGCGACGAGGATCGTGGTGGTGATGACGTCACATCTGGCTGAGATTTCTTCAAGGGGGCATCGAAAAACACCGTAAAAGTGTCATTCTCATCGATCGATTGGGCCATCACGAGGAATAGCTCGAGTAGTTGGGGAACAATGGTCTTCGGTTTTTATTGGGGTTTTTGAGGAGAGAGCGAGCAGCAGCTAGCAGTACGACACCAAAAACAGTCTATCAAACTAGTCGTTGGAGCTAATCCTAAAGCGGCATGGCGGCGTTGGTGGGTGACTGTATTGGTGTGCGAGTGGTAATGTCCGTCGCCAGGATGTTATAAGTGAAGTGAGGATGTAGATTGAGGCAAGGATAAATACGAGATGAAATAAAACCAAGTGTGCCTTCTTTCTCTCTACTAAATCTACTGTGCCTATCGAACTGGGCTTCAGAGATGATCCGAAAGAAGCATGGTGGCGTGTGCTAAGGTGGGTGAGGGCGAGTGGGGATCAGCGAGAAGATGGAGAGGAAGAGGACGAAGAGAAAAGGAAAATAATAGGATTAGAATAAATCGATTAAAATCATACCGACTCGAGTAGGTCTTGCCTTCACTACAACATAGCTAGCCTAGCACGCCATCGAGTTGTACTGTCCTGTCAAATGAATGGTCATGGCAGAGAGACGGTCTGTAGTATACTCAGATATCCTCTTCCCAAACGTAAATAATCCATGGATCTTCTACATTCATCATCGTGTGTAGGCACATTCAGAACAAGTACTGTACTAGTTCCATTGGTAAAAGGACCCAAACTAGAATACTCTCGAACTCTTGTAGTAGTACAAAAAGAAAAATGCTCACAAAATGGGGTACCAATACCATCTGTACACCCACACTCTGCCACTCCAAATCAAATTTCTTGCGACACCGCCAATTTCCTCTCCCCTATCGGACTTTATGCCCCCATCGACCGAAAGAAAATCCATTGTCTAATCCTTCCTGTTCATTTTGGATGGACGGTCGCAATTGCTCGAGAGCCACGTGAGTAGACGTCTGACTACTGGTTGTAGCTCCGCGAAAGCACATGCCTAGAAGCGGCGGAAGAATTTATTCTCTATCAGGGACGGATGAAGATCGATGATAAAATACCAAATCAACAAGTCAGTGGATTTATCCGTCTGACCAGTGAGAGCCGACACGAGTGGTGATCAGCTTATGAAAAGGAGTCTTTAAGGCATACCATACATAGTACTACTCCATAAAGTATTGTAGTACACCTCCGTTCTCATTTAGGATGGTGATCATAGTGCTAAATACTAGTACTAACTTAGAATAGTAACTTGTGCATGTTAATTAATACCTTTATACGGTGTTGGATAATAACATGTGTGTAGTGTCATGCAAGGCCTAATTAATCTGGTTGTAGAATCATACTAGTATTGGTATGTGTGATCTTATGGTAACTAGCTACTATCTTGCTTTTTTCATTAATTACCTACAAAACACATTTAATTTGATACTGGTATATCGCGCTTACTTGTAGTTCAATTTTGACCTAATTTTGGTAAATTGTTAAGATGAAAAATCATAGCAAGAAGTTCCAACTTGTTGTCAAAACTTGCGGTGGCTTATTGATAGCCGTGAGATTCGACACATTTTTAATGGTTTTTATTGATGGTTTTCTAGCTTTACCTAATGCTAATACTTTGGTAGCAAAGAAAACTTGGTTTTCAGTATATGTTTTAGGTTATGAACATCAAAAGAAGGTTTCGGCAGCAAAAATACAATATTCAGGCAAAAACAAGAAAATATCTTTTTCGAAGCAATCAAGGATGGCAATAATGACCAACTATATGGCGGGAAGATTTTATCCAGCCGTATAGTTCCCGACGTATAGTTGCCACCACCTTCGTCTTGTCAAAAGGAACAATTTTCGGGAAGGAGGCATATGCAAAAACATAACACATCAGCCGTCGTTCCATCTAGAAGGGAGAAAGAAGAGATCCGGAGAAGAAGGGGAAGACATTCTTCATCTTGCTCCACGATCTTCAACCTCCTAGCCACAACACCCCCATAGCCACTACTTGTACTTGAGAGAGAGAGATCTTCACCTTGTAAGATTAGGGTTTAAGATTGTTTCTTCCTATCTTGAATTGGGTTGGATTGATTTTCTATTATTATTGTGGATCTCCACAGTAATATTGAGAAGAACTCCCTTTATTTAATTATATTGATGATGATTTCTTCTCTCATGTGTGAGTAAGTTTCCTCGGGTGTGGGAGATGTACGGGATTGGTGAGATGTGATGTGACTATATATATTTTCCATTAATTTGTGATTGATTTTAATTACTATATTGTGTGTGCTTAACTATCTGTGGGATGCTTAATGCTTGTTGTCCAATTAAGGGGCCAGACAACATGATACTTTGTTCTACATAAATAAGATCTTGTTTGCTAGCGGACCGGCGACCCCTCGAGTGACATGGGGATATCAATGGAAAACTAGTTTAAATCGGGGAGCACGAGGAGCCACTGTGCCTATTGCATTAGTCTGATCCAAGGAGCTTAATTTCTAAGCAACCTAAAGGATCTTAATTGCCTAGTGAATGACCATGGTTTTGGTAACAGACTAGTAGGATTATTGAAGTTGGGACGAAATCTACCAAGAGGAGCTCATGCTAATTATGGGTTGTTCACCTACATATACACTTATAAGATTATAATTGTTACACTTATCACTCATCCACCTGACACAATCACTATCACCATGAACTTTATCTCCCTGCGTCTACTTTGTCATCTGTGGAAAACAACAAACAGTCGAAATGTTCTTTAATTTTATGCTTTTTATTTCTAAAGTTTACATTTTAGTTTTATTTAGATACATTCAGTTTAATTGTTCTTATTTCAACACTTACAGTCAATTCACATGAAGACCTGTGATAACTTTGAGTGTGACAGAGATTTCATTCATAAACACTTACCTTTGGGCTCCCTGTGGGATCGATATCTTAACTTCGAAACTAGCTACAAACGATCTGCGCACTTGCAGATATCAAGCTATTTTCTAGCGCTGTTGCCGGGGAGCTAAGCGCTAAGTATTTTTCTCTTGACATTTCAGGTGTTACTACTACCAAATGGTCTCCCTAGGAGACAAAGGGTCTACATGCTCTGGTAGGACCTATCTACCAGATTATTTTGAGCACGTGCCTGCTCAAAAGCGCGAAGAAATTATTGAAAAACTTTTGAGATCAAACAAGGTTGAAGTTGAAAACCTAAGTGATTTTATGGAAACCATTTCCATTCACAGGACAACTGCCAAGAAACCTGAGAAAACTCTCAGATAATACAATGCTCTAGATCCTGCTTATATTAAACAACCAATAGAATTTCCTAATCCTGAATTTAGAGAATATCAATTTGATGGTGAGATTATTAAAATTTTGTAGGAAAAATCTATCAGTGGAAGGAAAGATCAAGACCCATGAAGACATCTTACAGAGTTCGATGATGTGATAACATCAATTGGATCAAAAGGTTTGCCTAGATATTTCTCCCGTCTAAAATTATTTTGTTGGTCTCTTAAAGGTAAGGCTCTAAACTGGTTATATTCTCTCCCTCATCATTACATTAATTCCTAGGAAAATGTATTGTCAAATTCATAAAAAAATTTAATTCTTTTAAAAAGGTAACTGAAATTATAAAGAATATATGCAACTTCAGTCAAAACGTGGGAGAAAACTACTCACAAGCTTGGGATATTTTTTTGGAATGATCAATAGCATTCCTAATCATGGCTATTCCGAATCAACTGTTTGCCACTTATTTTATCATGATCTTAATACTCAACATAGAGTGTTGGTTGATTTATTAGCTGGAGGATCGATAAGTACTTTAACTACTAAAGCCTATTTGGAATTGATATCAACTAGGGCTGAGAATGATTGTCTTTATAATCCTGATTTTGGTACTAAGATGGAAAAATGAATACTTCGTATAACCCCAGATCTTATGCCTGAAGTACGCAAAACAATGAAAGAAAAAGTTATACCTTCTAAACTTGGTAAGGAAAGCAATGTATATCTGTTACAGATTTTTACTGAAGAAGATGAAACTAGGAAAGTTTTTCAAGAATTAAAACATTGACATTCCCAATCTCATAACAACCTGCATAAGAAATTCAAAGACATAAGAAGATTTTGGCAGAACTCACGAAAAATTATGCTAAGATTGGCCAAGAAATAAAATTATTTATCAAGTACCTTAGTATGATTGAGACCCAATGTGAACAAATAGAATCTAGTTATCAAATTTTCTTCAAGATGATATAAATATTTCTATTTCTACTAATGTTGTTACAAGGGGAGGTGCAGTTGGTACAGGACCATTAGGAACACCAGAATACGAAGCTAAAAAGGATCAAAGGGAAAAATCCTTGCTCAAAGCATATAGCTAGCTCAAAAATACAGCGGAAACATAAAATAACTTGAGTCTATCAACGCCCCAGGCTCATTGAGTGTAGACTCGCGATCCCTACGCACCTTTCAATCTTCGGATTCTGCACATAAGACGTGCAGCCAACAAGTTGGGTCAATACTTTGAATGTATTGGCAAATTACACCAAGGAAAGAAAAGACTAACTCTACACGCAAGGCTAATTTTAGGCTGTGGAGTTCATTTGCACAAATCTAGTTTTCTCTAAGTATGGGGAAAACAAGAGAGAAAGTTTTCCTACTTTGTAAACATTTGTTTAAGTAATATAGGGTCGAATGGTGCACGAGGATGTTACTCACCAAGTGTCCAAACAACCTAACACTTGGATACTCGCCAAGTTCCCAAAATCCCATCCATTGGGGATATGACTCACGCCATGGGTTTAGAAAACTTCAAGTTTTGGAAAGAGAGAGAGAGAGGAAGATCCTTCAGAGGCTCCATCCTTCAGATGCTCAAGTGTTCTTTTCCGTGAACTCGACTGATTGATCAGATTGCAATACTCTCGGGAGTTTGTGCACCTTACCCACAATCCACGACCAAGTCCTTTTATAGACAAGATCATGGCGAGGCTTTCCCTTAGTAGCCCCTCTACCTTCTGGATCCAACCGTGCCAAGAACCTCCAAATGTTGGTACCCAGGTGAGGTTTCCCACTAAGTACTAGGCCAAGACAGACCCCATATGTATTGTGGTTGCACTAGAAGCTTCTGGATTCTGAAACATGGCAGACTTCTTTGATTCCTGGGCGGCCGTCCTCCACCAAAATCTCACTCGTTGTCCCAACAACCATTCTGCTCAAAAGAAAACTTAGTTTTATTTTGTAGTGGATTTGAGAAGAAAAGATCGCTCAAGAGAGCCTTTATACTTAGAAAAATTCCTTGTCTTTCGAACCCCAAACGGTACTTTATATAAATAGCATAGCAAGGACTTAGCAAAATAGGAGAACCTATTAGGAGGGGAAAAATCCTAAGTATAGAGATACTCATGGCATACTACAAAATCATCACACTTGCAAAATAATACTAAGGAAAATTCTTCTAGAACATCCTACACATGCATGCTACAAAATTTGAAGATCACATGCATAGAATAAAACTTGGACAAAAATACGAACAAGTAGTGTAACTTGCCTTGATCCAAGCAGCACTCTACACAATAGTACTCCTCAGCGCACTCCGAACAATCTAACGAAACACAAACATAGATCTAATCACAACTTGCACAAAATAATGCCACAAAAATAATATGCATGCATGCAACATGGTAATATGCAAGATTGTGTTCTAATTTGACTAAGATAATCTTTCTGAGTTGCTAATGTGTTGGGGATGTTGTTAGTATCAATTTCCCACAGATTTTAATCAATTTGGGTTATTGCTTTAATTTATAAGCTCATAAGGAGATCTAAACTTATAGGCATCATAAAAACAAAGCCAATGCAACAAGAATCAACTAAAACAGAGTTTTAATTATTTTTCTACAAATTAAATACTCCAATCTAGAGATTAAATTCTACACAGATAAAACTGCTGCAAACTCGCAAAATTATCCCAGATCTGTGTTCTACACAATTTTGTGAATCCAACGGTATATTATACGCAATTTTTGGCCAAGTGATCGAATTACTATGAATTTTGCAAGTTTAAAATGTTTTCTGCCTATTTAGAAAAAAACATAGATCTAATCTGAACAAATCCGCCATGTGTTGGAATCCGATTGGGCGCGCAGGCGAAGCACTGACTGTGCGTGCTGACGCGGCACTTGCCACAGGGCGCGACGCGATAGGGCCATACCCCTTCACCGATCCATTTAATCTATGCCCTAGGTTATCGATCTAGAAGACGGGGGAGACGGCGATGACTTACAAGGCAGCAACGATGGCAATGGGCGGCGGTGGCATCGGTGGTGACGGGCGACGGCGTCCTGGTGGATTCCCGGGGTGGTGGAGTGGTCGACAGCGATCAGCAGTTCCTTGCGGTTCCCTTGGCACTGACGGTGGCGAGTGTTGCTTCCTCATCCAGCTATTGTGGCCCGTTGTTCCTCGCGAGCTCCGGCGGAACAACGGCGAGCAATCGGGCTCGCTGTGCTGCGATGGACAAGGGGTAAAACAGATGTGGGGTGAGGGTCGAGCGAGAGGATCCCGATAAGGAAGAAATCAGGGAAAGGGGAGCTCCCTATCGCCGACAACCTTCACCTACCGAAGCTTCGGCGGCGGTTGCTCCGACGTGGTCGAAGCGAGGTAAATCGAGAGTTGTTTAGGTTTTCAAAGCGGCATGGTCGGGGGGTTTATATGGGCGAAGAATCTTGGCGAGGGGGTCATGGGAACCTCTCCGATTCGGCCGGAGTTTGCCTCAGCACACGGCGTTCGTCCGATTTCCGCGGGGAGGAAGGAGATGACAAGTGGGCCCAAACGATCAACTGGTGCTGGCGGGTTGGGCGCTGGCGGGCTAGTGCTAGCGGGCTGGTGCGTTTGCGGCTGCGGCCCAGCTAGGGTTAGGCGACGTGCATGCGCGGCAGAGGCTTGCGTGCCGGCCCAGTTAGGTTAGGTAGTTAGTTTTTTTTGTTCTTTTACCATTTTTCTTATTTACCAAATGTTTAATAACTTTTGCATAACAAGCTCAAATTTAATGAAACCAGTTTCTAATTTTTTTAATAAAGAGGTGGTTAACACAGAACCAGAAAATAATATTTTTTTATAGCTTTAGTAAGGCTAGGCATAGTAGACCCCCTTCTTGCTCCTATAGAGAAATTATTATTAGGGTTTGGTGGTAGGGTTTTAGATGTAACATTAGTTGTCAGATGAAATGATGCAAGGATGATGCATGATACTAGTAACATCTTAATATAAAATCAAGGATGTTACAAACCTACCCCCTTAAGAAGAATCTCGTCCCCGAGATTCAGGTTGGCTAGCAAATAGGTGTGGGTGTTCCGTCTTCAAATCTTCTTCTCGTTCCCACGTGGCCTCTTCCTCGGAATGGTGGTTCCATTAAACCTTGCAGAATCTGATAGTATTGGTACGGGTAATTCTTTCAGCTGTTTCCAATATTTTGATGGGCTTTTCCTCATAAGTAAGATCATTTTCCAATTGAACCTCATTTAGGGGTAATGTATCTCTTAGTGGTGTTTCGGCCATTTCCGGGTGGCACTTCTTTAGTTGTGACACATGAAACACATCATGAACAGTCAATCCTTCTGGTAACTCCAACTGATAAGCAACTTATCCTCTACGGGCCAGAACCTTACCCTTGATTTCGAACCTCTTAACTCCTCGTAGTGGTGAAACTCGGAGGTACGCACGGTCCCCTATTTTATAACTAACATCTCTGTGCTTGGAGTCAGCATAGCTCTTTTGTCGAGATTGGGCTACCTTTAGCCTATCTTGAATCTGCTGTACCTTTTCCTCAACATTCTTGATCAACTCAGGTTTAACTCCAACTCAATAGACTATGTTCTCAAACTCAACTCCATGATAGCGGAGTCCTACATTTCCTGCCATATAGAACTTCAAACGGGGCCATATTGATACTCGTTTGGTAACTATTGTTGTACGAGAACTCTGCATACGGCAAGTTATCGTCCCAACTAGACCCATAGTCTAGTGCGCAAGCTCTCAACATATCCTCCAAAATCTGGTTAACCCTTTTTGTTTGGCCATCTGTTTGAGGGTGGAAGGCAGTACTGAATTCTAGTCCAGTTCTGAGAGACTCATGTAGTTGTCGCCAAAACTTTGAAGTGAATTGGGTGCCCCTATCTGACACAATCCCTTTGGGGACACCATTCAGACTTACAATTCTTGACATATATATCTTGGCAAGCTTATCACTTGTGTATGTGGTCTGTACGGGGATAAAGTGAGCCACTTTGGTAAAGTGGTCCACCACTACCTAGATAGAATCAAATCCTAATTGAGTTTGGGGCAACCCCGTGATAAATTCCATGCCAACCTTGTCCCACTTCCAGTCGGGTATAGGTAGTGGTTGCAACAATCCTGTCGGTTTCTGATGCTCGGACTTAACTCTATTGCATACGTCACACATGTAAATATACTCAGCAATTTCCCTTTTCAAATTGTTCCACCAGAATCTATCCTTCACATCCATGTACATTTTTGTGTTACCCGGATGAATTGAGTCTGGTGAATCGCGAGCCTCTTGTAAAATCAACTTCCTGATATCGGAGTCATTGGGAACGCACAAACGTTTTCCATACCAAAGGGTTCCTTGTTCATCCAGACGAAAATCTTTTTCCATCCCTTCACTTATTTTGACTCTTATTTCCTCCAACTCTTTGTCTCCCTTTTGTTCTTCCTTGATTATCTCTTTAAGTGTAGGCACTATTTCCCTAGTTGCCATGTGTCCTTTCGGAACTATTTCCAGCCTGAGATCTTTAAATTGCTTGCATAAATCCTCTAGAAGTTCCCCCGCGGTAAGTCCATTCACATAAACCTTACTACTTAAGTCATCAACTACTACATTAGCCTTTCCGGGGTGGTACTGTAAATCCAAATCATAATCCTTAATGAGTTCAAGCCATCTTCTTTGCCTCATGTTTAACTCCTTTTGGGTGAAAATGTACTTCAAACTCATATGATCCGTGAACACATCAAAAAAAATTTGCCCATGAGGTAGTGTCTCCATACCTTGAGTTCATGTACCACAGACGCAAGTTCCAAATCATGTGTGGGGTAGTTATGTTCGTAGTTCTTAAGTTGTCGAGAGGAATAGGATACTACCTTCCCATCTTGCATCAGTACACTTCCAAGTCCTTGCCGAGAAGCGTCACAATAGACTTGGAGATCCTTTTGGATATCAGGAAGAGACAGAACTGGTGCCGTTACAAGGCGTTTCTTCAACTCTTGAAAGCTTGCTTCACATGCCTTGGTCCATAGGAATTTCTTTTCCTTCTTCAACAATTATGTCATGGGTTTTGCTATTTTGGAGAAGTTTTCAATGAACCTCTGGTAATATCCTACAAGGCCGAAGAAACTCCTAATATCTCCCACATTCTTGGGCGACTCCCATTCAGTTAAGGAAGCTACCTTACTAGGGTCTACGGCAACTCCTTTTGACGACACAACATGACCAAGGAAACCCAGTTCTTTTAACAAGAACTCACATTTGCTGAACTTGGCATACAACTTGTGTTACCTTAGCTTCTCCATAATTAGGCACAGATGCCTCGCATGTTCCTTTTCATCCTTGGAGTATATAAGTATATCATCTATGAATACCATGATAAATTTGTCCAAATACTCCATGAATACCTTGTTCATCATGGTCATGAAGTACGCCGGGGCATTGGTGAGTCCAAACGACATCATGGTGTACTCATACAACCCATACCTTGTGGTGAAGGCTGTTTTGGGCACATCCTGTTCTCGAATATTTAGCTGAAAGTAACCTGATCATAGACCGGTCTTTGAAAACACACTGACTCCCTTTAACTGATCAAACAGGTCATTGATGTTGGGTAGAGGGTACTTGTTCTTGATCGTCACTTCATTCAACAAGCGGTTGTCCACAACTGGCCTGTTCGTTTTATCCTTATTTTCCACGAATAAGACAGGTGCTCCCCAAAATGACGCGCTGGGTTGAATGAATCCCTTGTCCAATTGTTCCCTAAGCTGTTTCTTGAGTTCCTTCAACTTGTCCACATCCATCTTATACGGTCTCTTGGCTATCGGCCTTGTGCCTAGCATCAAGTCAATGAGAAACTCAATATCACGGCCAGGAGGCATCCCGGGTAACTCTTCCAGGAAGACATCTGGGTATTCCTTCACAATGGGTACATCCTCCAAGCTAACCCCCTTAAGAGAATTCACCATAACCTCCATAAGTGCAAAATTTGACTTGATACGAATCCTTTTCCCTTCCGGTGTTGTGAGCGTGACAATCCTTTTGGCACAATCTATGACTCCCTCATATTCAGTCATCCAATTCATTCCCAAGATTATGTCTAATCCTTGTGACTCTAGAACTACTAGACTTGTGGAAAGATGTGTGTCCCGATCCTTAGTTCTAACCCCCGGCAACCAGAGTTTGCCACTATTTCTCCTCCAGGAGAACTTACCCTTAGGGGAGAATTTATAGTCTTCTTAGGTATCTTGCCTCTATCCACAAATACCCTTGATATGAATGAATGCGATGCACCAGTATCAAAAAGAACAACTGCGAGAATGGAATTGAGCTTGAACTTACCAATCACGGAGTCCGGTGCGTCACAAGCATCCTCCATGGAGACATGATTCACTGTGGCTTTTACAAACGGATTCGGCTTCTTCCCGTTTCCATTACCATGGTTGTGTCCATGGCCATTCCCATTGCCATTTCCATTTCCATTCTTTTTGTCAGGGCAAGTGGTTGCATAGTGCCCTGTCTTGTTGCACTTAAAGCATGCCACCTCACTGAGATCCTTTCCATTGCTGCCATTTCCATTGCGGTGCTTATGACCATTGTGTCTGTGACTACCATGGTGATGACCGTTATGGTTGTGGCCATTACTGTTATAAGGTGGTGGTGATGAAGTGCGCTGTTTCTGGTACAGAACAGAGTGCTTGTGAGGGTTAGACTTCCACTTGCGGTTCTCTATGTTCTTCCTCTTGGATTCAACCAGAATGGCCCTGTCCAAGAGGTCCTGAAAGTTGTCAAACTTCTGAGCCACTAGTTGAATAGATATCTCATCATGGAGCCCTCTTAAGAATTCTTCGTGCCTCTTGGCATCATTGGAAACATCATCGGGTGCATAACGGGCTAGCTTGTTGAAAAGCTCACCATATTCGGTGACATAATGGTGCAGATGGTGTAAGTCGCGAAACTCGCGCCATTTCAGATTCATGACACCAGCAACCACATGATGAGTGCAGAAAGATATCTCGAACTGAGTCCAAGTGATAGCATCAATATACGGGTGGGTGACTTGGTAGTAATCCCACCATTCTGCAGCAGGTCCTTCAAGTTGGTGCATGGCCTAACGCACCCTGTCGGATCCGGCAGCTTGCACGGTGTCCAACCTCTTGTTGATTGTGCAGATCCAATCATCTGCAATGATTGGTTCAGCGCTACTAGTGAAGGTAGGAGGGTTCAACCTCAAAAACCGAGTCAAGCAATCCTGTTGAGGTGGTGGTGGGGGTGGGGCTGGCGGAGGTGGCCCATTGTTGTTGTTGTTTTTGTTGTTTTGCATATTCTAAGTGAGCAGTTGGATCAGCTGGTTCTGATTGGCCAAAAGTTATGCAATCTCTGGAGGGATTTTGGTGTTCGCACGTCTTGGCGGCTTCTGTGGGGTTTGAGCAACAAGTTAAGAAACAGACAAAAAGAGTAAGTAGTAAACTCCTACCCTTATGAAAACACACAAGGCACACAATGTCGTGGTATTGCCGACGAGTACGCCATGGAGGGGGTCCTCACAGTGCTTGTTTAGGGACATGGGGGAAGGCGGACGGTTGACGGGTACGAGGTAACACATCTTATCCAGGTTCAGATCCCACAATGGTGGCGGAATCCTACTCCTGCTATAAATCACTATAATGGCAATACGCCGAGTTACAGAGATAGGTTCGCTGTGCGAGGTGTATGTTGATCAGTACTAGGTTATGCCCTAAAGGCTCCCATAGGCCTGACTTATATAGTCGCCAGGTCCTAGGGTTATAGGGAAAAGTCCTAGCCGGACAGGTTACAGAGTCCTAGGGTTACTCCAAGGCTCTGGGTACGCTGGTGACTCCACCGTAGCCTTCCTTTATCCGTCATGGGCCTCCCTTCTGGATCCATCTAACTGGGCCGCCCAGCAGGCCATGGTCCAAGCTACCAACTGTGGGCCACCCGGGTTATCCGGATAGAGGACATGCTATGAGGGTACCCATAAAGCATATCCGAACAGTAGCCCCCAGAGAACTCAAAGATCTTGCGCCGTCTTGCCTCTTCACGTTGAATGCTCCATCTAGATGGATGTCGGCAAATCGTCAAGCAATATCTCGTAGTCCTCCCAAAGAACCCTGCAAGGTTTTCTCCGTCTTCAATTTGTAAGTCGGAGAATCGCTGAATCTTCTATCATACTCTTTCGTAGTCGGACTGGATCTGTCCATGCCAGAATCTTCCGATGTGATGGTTCATCTACCTATGACAGCTAGGGTGACGTAGACATAGGTCAGCAATGACTCGTAACTCACACATGCAGAGAACGCAATCATGTCCACTTCTCCCGTGCGAGCGATACGAACCGTTGGTGGCGACGGTTGGTACGTGGCGAAATTTGCGCGCACGTCTCTGCACACGTCGTCTACGCGGCAACCATTCGATCAAGCTGCACAAATCTTGATGCTGGAGACCATAAATAGTAACTGCGGTGGAAAATTTACTTTTTCACCTCATTCTCCTCTGCATCGTCTGCTTCCTCCAGCGAGTGCCTCCTCGAGCTCTCCGCGCAACGTACGAAAAATCCTAGATCCCCAATCTTTCTCAGTCACTACCGAACACAACCGATGGCCGGTAGCAGCTCCTCCCCTTGCATGGCAGCATCGGGCGAAGCCGCGGCGAAGCCGGCAAGCTCCGTCGTCGTACCCCCAGAGGGCCTGGTCATCCCAAAGTCCGCGGTGGTCAAAACCACCGGCGGCGACCATAATCTAGCGGCGCTGGAGCTACTGGAGGAGGAGTATGATTCGCACAAGGGCGACTGGTATGGTTCGGATATCACGGACCGCGACATCAAAGAACTGGTCAATGAGGGCTACCTCCCCGCGACGGAGGGGCTCACCTGGCGGGCGGCGCCGGCCAGCGAGGTCACTCCTTCTCCCCAAGTCGGAGAGAAGGTGTATCTCAAAGCACAGATGGTACGCGGCGTCTCCCTGCCCATCTCCAACTTTTTCCTTGCTGTCCTGAATCATTACCGAGTACAGCCACAGAACCTCTCCCCCAATAGCATATTAGCGCTCAATAATTATGCGGCGCTCTGCGAGGGTTATTTAGGGATTAGGCCTAGGCTAGATATCTTCATATATTTCTTTACCGTCAAGCGCGAAGCCGGAGCCAGCAAGGACGAGCTCAGAAATTGTGGCACCATTAGTTTTAAGATCCGGCCTGGCCGGCGGTTCCCCGACATCGTCGGCCACGAGTCCTGCAAGAACTGGCAGCGTAGTTACTTCTATGTCCCAGATATCCCTCTGGCCGGCTGAGAAGTAACGTACCCGGACTTCGTCGATGGAGATGTCGCTGAAGACCCGACATGGACATCCTAGGCCTCCCTTCCCTCCAACATCGATGCTTACCGTGCTATACGGCGGATAGAGTGGTTCGTAGATACGGGTTTGACCGGATTGGACCTAGCCATGTGCTGGTTCATTAGGCGAATCCAGCCTCTGCAGCACCGCTCGACGCTGATGCACGAGTATTCCAACGATAGAAGGGATAGCCTCCGCATCTCTGAGGACAACTTCTCGAGCGACTCCATCAAGCTTCGCCTCAAGGACATCGTCAAGGTGAAGGATAAGAAGAGTGACTTCACCATCACCTACGACATGTTCGTTGAGATCAAGTGCCCGAAGGTACCTATTTTATTTTCCGTGTATGACATATACTCCAGTTCTTCCGTCTAGCCATTACCATCTCATCTAACATGGTAGCCTTTCACTTAACAGCTTAGCGATCTGGAGGAGGATAGCATGGCTGTCCAAATCTATGATCCAAAGATGAAGGAAGTCACGGTCATGTCTGACAACGATGTTCCGTTGTCACGAAAGCGGAAGAGCTCCACCTCTGACGCTGGCGATGGAGGCAAGAAGAAGAAAGCGGAGGGTGGATCCTCTAAGAAGACTACTGCTGCCCTGGAGGCAGATAAGAGAAAAGTTACTTGGATTCCATTTTCTAAAGCACCCCCTCTTGTGTAAGCTTCTTTCTCTCCGAAATTTTCCATTTGTCTATCTTATTCCCGTACTTATGCATTTTGCATGTTTCAGGAAGAAAGCCACAACCATCTTGAAGAAGACCTCCAAAACTTTGGAGGCTTCTAGAACCATAAAGGATATGTTGCATCACGACGTATCTCCCGCCATCGCCCCTGTCACTCCCATTGTGCAGCCCTCGTCTGCTCCGACAAGCTCTCAAGCTAAAGAAGCATCTGGCCCTTCCGCCATGGAAGTGGACTCAGGTGCCTCCACAGAGCTCGCTGTTGTCGGCGAACAGACGACGCAGGAGAGTGCCGCAAACCAAATGGCTGAAGCTTCGGCTAAGGATGCCATGGGTAGCAGTAAAGCGGTGGTACATCTGCCGAAGGCGGATCCTCCGCACCCAAGAAGACCATAGAGTTTCCGAAGATAGTCTATCCGACGCTTACGCCGGGTAGCACTTCTCTGGTTCCTGGTGCGGCGCCGACATCTCCAACGTGCGGTCTCGAGAAGCTTCTCTAGCAAGCAGAGATTTTCCAAGAAAACAGCGTATCCTTCGGCAAGTTGCTGGCTGAGAGTGATACCAACCTCAAGATCATTGCACTTATAAGTTTTATTTGCCTTTTACATTTCATATGAGTATCCCACTATAGCCCCCGAGGGTTTAGACGGAAACCCATAGGTCTTTGCGTCTAAATGCTCTAAGAGTGACTAATCTAGAAAACTTCTCACTGTAGCCCCCAAGCATATAGTTTGAATGAATTATTCCGACTAGATGCTTTAAGAGTAGCATACGCAGTGTTTATAAATTTCGATACTGTAGCCCCCAAGCTTCTAGTTGTAAGTGAATTAGTTCCGACTAGATGCTTAAATAGAAGCTAAGCATCTGAGTTAAAAACTTTATACTGTAGCCCCCAAGCTTCTAATCGAAAATTGAATTAGTTCCGACTATATGCTTAAAGAAAGACTAAGCATATTGCCAAGTTAAAAACTCTCGCTGTAGCCCCCGAGCGTCTAGGTGGAAATTTTCCTTCTAGATGCTCCAAGTAGACCGAACAACATTTAACTTTCTTCTTTCCACAGAATGAGAATGCTCGAAGGGGCATGGCCAACGACAAGTACCAGAAGATGCGTGCTGATTTGGAAGCCGAAAAGTGTAAAACTGCCTTCTTGAAGGAACAAATCACCAAGAGCAAGCGTCCTTTCTTTTTTGCACTCCGACTTGGTCTTGCACCAACATTCTCCGAGTACTCACTGTGTACTGGTCTTTTCTCCTAGTTGCAGACACCATTTCCAAGGCCAAGGATATTGTCGAGCAATCCAAGCACATTCAGCAGCTGGATAGCGAAAACAAGATCCTTAAGCAGGAGAGGAAAGACATGCTAAAGATGCATGAAGACTCGATGAAAGCCCTGCAAGACTCCGCCAATGAGGAGATGAACCGCTTGAAGGAGGAAATAGCGATCTTAAAAGATCAGAAGATAGCTGCCGATGGGCAAAATCAACGCCATCATGAAGCATACAAGATCCTCCGACAAGAACGGGACTCCATGGCGGAGATTATCCAGCAAGCTGAGATAAGCATCTTTAGTAAGTGATTTTCTGTCTTGGATTTCTGTAAGCTGAATACTCTGAATTTTGGAAGTCATGTGCTCCTTTGTCGGAAATTTGCAGGTCCTATGGGTTTAACATGATCGCCTCCTCCGCCAAAGGAATGCATGGTTCTTGTCGGCAAATTTATCAACACCGCTATCACGCAGACCAAAGAGATTGCCAAGCTCCTCCAGATTAATATCAAGGCATCGGACTCTGTGGCGACGTTCTCGGAGATCCTGCATCGAGCTCCCGAGCGTATCTCAAGATGGAAAGCTTCTTGTGCACGGGCCGGCGCCAGGATGGCATTGTCAATGGTGAAGGCACACTACGAGAATGCCGACATCGACACGGTAACCTCCAGTATCCCCGACATAGACGACGAAGGCCAAAAGATAAACCACGAATCTATCTTGGCGTCGCTCGCGGGTTATGACACCAGAGTCGCCGAGTTGGTCAACGTTAACGTCTTTTTCCCCCTAAAAACCATTGAAGACAAAAGCCAAAGCTCCTCCGAGTCCCTCAATACTACCGACTTCGAGGGAGGCGACTCTCCTGCTGCCGATGATATTACTTCCAAGTCGCCTGCGCTAGAGGAATAAAAACAACTTGTAATATTTGTTTCCTCTGTAATGTGTTATGCGAAAAAACTATGTGTTAACTTAAGGCGGAAAACAATGGTGTATGTCCTGCTACTTAAGAACTAGTTCCATCATGTATATATTTTTTAAGCAAGTGCTGGCTTATCCATTACTTTGGTTTTTATGCTTGAATTTTGTGAGTTGGAAGACTCGTTGTCGGAACCATGAGCTCAGGCGATGATGCCCAATGGCACCTCAATAACCTAAGCACAAAATCGCCAACAATAAGTGCCAAAAGTCACTACTTCAGAATCCACATAAAAACGACAAAGAACGTGTAGACCAGAAAACTTAAGCTAACGCCCGCAGGCGGAATTTTCACAAGTGCAAACGCAAAGCTTGTGCATAGAGGTTTTATAGGATCCAAAAATGAACACTAAAGGAGGTAAAAGACTCAAAAATATGAGTGAACCAGAGAGCTTTATTTCATTGATCATATAAGAGATACACAATAGATAAAAAATGCTAAGTGTAGAAAGGACGTAGTTGTGCTATGTTCTATGGCCGATCAAGCTCCGGGTAGTCATCATCCGGGTAACGTCGCTTACGCTTATGATCCTTGTTGGGTCTATCCTTCAGTTCACGATTGTCAACGAGGTAGTAAGACCCATTGAGTAGCGTCTTGCTTATGAATAACGTTCCTTCCCATGGTAGGGATAATTTGTGTGACTTCTTCTGCTTAAGTCGGAGCACCAGATCCCCCTCTTTAAATGAGAGATGCCGGACACAGCGACTATGGTAGCTGTGTAGCTTCTGCTGGTAGACGGCGGATCTTTGGCATGCCAAAACACGCTCCTCCTCGAGAAGGTCCACATCTAGGCGTCTGGATTCTTCAGCGTCATGTTTGTCGTAGGCGGCAACCCTTGGTGCATCGTGAAGTATGTCGGAAGGTAGGATGGCTTCTGCTCCATATACCATGAAGTAAGGGGTGTAGCCGGTGGATATGTTGGGTGTAGTTCGTAAACTCCACAACGCAGATGGCAATTCTTCTGCCCAGGCTCCAGCTGCTCTATGTAGCGGTGCCTCAAGATGTGGCTTGATTCCCTGCAGAATTAATCCATTGGCTCGCTCAGCCTGACCATTGGACTGTGGGTGTGCCACAGATGCAACGTTAAGTCGGATAGCTTTGTCCCAGCAATAAGCCTCCACTTCTCCGAGTGACAAGTTGCTGCCGTTGTCGGTGACAATGCTATGTGGGAGACCAAATCTCACCACTAGATCTTGGACAAACCTAAGGGCAGTTGCCTCGTCAGCTTTCTAATGGGTTTAGCTTCTATCCATTTAGTGAATTTATCAACTGCTATTAGAAGATGCATAAATCCACATGGTGTCGTTTGTAATGGTCCCACCATGTTTAGCCCCAGACTGCAAACGGCCAAGTTATTGGTATTGTTCACAATTCTTCAGCACGAACATGTGGTTATCGAGCATAATACTGGAATCCCATGCATGTTTCAACCAACTTGTCAGCGTCCGCCTTCACGGTCAGCCAGTAGAATCCTTGCCAGAAGGCTTTCGCAACCAAAGATCGGGAAGCGGCGTGATGCCCGCAATCTCTGAGATGGATTTCGCGTAGTGTCATGGGAATGGCCACGGCAGATGCTGCAATCGGCAGCGAGTAGTAGAACATGGGGCAAGGGCAGCCATCCATCTGCGGTGCGAGATGAGGGCAGATACACAAGGGTTTACCCAGGTTCGGCCCCCCGGAGGGTAAAGACCTACTCCTGCTAGATTGTATTATTGAGAGAGTACAAGGGCGAGCTCGACGACTAGGCGGCGAGTTGTTGGGGTGTATGATGGAACATGTCCTCTATGCGTACCCTAGGGAGGTTTATATAGGATCACCTCGCTAGAGTTTTCAGATCTACAACCGAATTGGTTAAGGATTCGGAGGGTCTTTGACCTAGTCCGACTGGGCCTAGCTACGCTTATGGGCCTCCAACTTCCAGTCGCCTGAGTCCTCGCCAAGTCTCGATCCAGTTGCCGTCCTGCAGGCCCACTCGCTGGCAGCTTGGGCCAATAGGAAATGTCCTGCTGGGTATACCCCGATAGGCATATCCCCATTAGTAGTCCCCGAGGCCGTGGTTGATTCGTCGCAGGTGTTTGTTGGCAGTCAGAGCATGCGGGTCCAATTCGGATGCCCAGTCGAATCGGCGGTGGACTCCTGAACAAAGGAAAGAACTAGTCATTTTAGTCGCAATAACGGCGACCAATCAGATCACAGCTTGGCGAATGAGTTGGAGAATAGTCAAGTCACGGTTATAATGACCGGGTCGGCGAATCATCGAGTCACTGAAGATAGCGAGTCGAGTGGACGAAGTTGGACCGTCAACTTGGTCAAACTAGCTGTTGGGTAATCCAATGGTAATATCAGCGTAATTACCGCGTGGTAACGGCTCACCGAAAATGGCGGGTAACAACCACTATAAAAGGAGAGTGACGGGTGAGGGGAAAATGCTTCCCTCACTTCCTTCGAACTTGCGCATTCTCGTTCCTCCATTCCGCCCAGCGACCAGAGCGACCGAGAGGGATTCGCAACCCCCGATCCTCCAGTCGATGGCTCCTCCTGCAGAACCATGGGACAGATTCAAGTGCACGAAGGCGCTGCTGAAATCATTTGAGGAGGCAGGGATCCTCCGTGCCGGGAGATGGTGCATCCCTGCGGCCGGAGAAGTGACTCCAGATCCACGCGATGGGGAATTCGTTTGCTTCACCAGCCACCTGGAACGGGGGCTCGGATTCCCCACTTCCCTCTTCTTCCGCCGCTTCTGCGCCTACTATGACATCCAGCCGTCGGACCTGGGACCGCACAGCATCGAGCAGCTCGCCATCTTCATGGCGTTCTATGAGAGCTACCTGGGATGTCGGCCATACTTTCCCTTATGGCAAGATCTGTTCCATGGTAGGATCAGCCGCGAAGAGGCGGGCGGCCCAATGTTAGCCGCGGGCGGCCTGACCTTCCAGCTTAAGTCGAAGGCGTCATTCTTTGATCTGATGCTGCCCGCCAAGGCAGGAATGAGTGGAAGAAGATCTGGTTCTACGTGACCGAGTCGACGTCGGGTGACGAGGTGGCGCTTCCAAGGTACTCCGCCGACCGGCCCGAGCCGTGTCGGCTCCAAGTCACCAAGCTTCCGCTGGACCAGCGGATGGTCGTCGACGAGATGCTGCAGACCATCCGCAACATCAAGAAGAAAGGCCAAACCATAAAGCTCTACAATTTTTGGCTCGGGCGACGGCTCGTGCCTCTGGCCAGCCGTGCCCACTATATGTACGAGTACACGGGCAAGGACGACCCGACGAAGTCCTGTTACGACGAGTGGAGACTCTATGACTACACCCAGGCCCTGAAGAATATCACCCAGGCGGTATATCTTGACGCAAAGGCCGAGGTCGCAGCCTATACCGCGAAGCGCCCAGCCCCAACGGTGAGTTTTTATTCCCTTGCACTCGTAGTCGCAGTTTGTGCATTCGCGGTTGTGCTTAATGTTGTTTGATCGTTGCAGTTATTCCAAGTGGTGGAAGGTTCGCTTCCACTCGCAGATGACGAGAACTCGAACTCATTCGCCGAGGATGAGAGCGAGTCATTACCTGACAAGGGCGACGTCAGGAGTGACGGGGGTAGCGATGGTGATGACGACAACGACGACGACGAAGCCGTGGAGGTTGCTGCCCCCATGGTCCGCAAGACTCGCGGGCAGCACCAGCGTGAACTCCAGGCCAGCAAAAGCCTCGAGGCCCATGACGACGACGACGAGCTCCCCGAGCATAACTCACGGCGCGAGGCCACGCCGTCAAAGAAGAATAAGCCGCCGCCACCCAAGAAGAAGACGAAACCGGCCAAGCTGGTGTCTCCGCCTCGATCCACGAGTAGCTCCGATGCTACCAGCACAGCCGAAGAAACAGCAGCGCACGCGGCTACAACGACAGGTGCGACCGTCATGGAAGACGAGGCGCTGCAGGCGTCACTTACGCCGCCGTTCGCCCTAGTCACCGGGTTGGTGGCCACTCCAGCCGCAGGGGCCTCACCGCCGAGAGGAGCTCCCGCGGTAGTTGCCACTAAGCCTCCTGTCGCGGCCTCATCCTCGAAGAAACCGCCTGTTTCTTGGGCATAGAGCATGTTCGAGACGGGCCTCAGTCGGAAACTAGGGCCAGAACTGGAAAAGCCGGCCAGCATTCGCACTAGCCTACGATTTATTCCGGTCGCGAAGTGAGTATTCCTCAACCTTTCATATGTCTGTTTGATTCGTGTTTCGATTGGCGAGTGTTATTAACGGAGTCCTAGCAGGACTGGAGAAAAGAAGATAGGTGCTGGCTTATCCCTCGAAGAGGAAGGGCGACGAGACTGAAGCTCCCGCCGACGGTGCCAAGAAAACCAAAGGCGATGAAGTCGTCACGATCTCGGACGAGCCAGCGGCTGCCCCGAGCGAAGCCCCGATTGCGGTGGACATAGCTCTGAAGGCATCGGAGGATGCGGGGTCGCAGCAGGCATGCCCCATGGTTCAGATTGAGGCGGCCGGGCCGCCTTCGGGTGGCGCGGGGGCCACGGTGGCGATGTTCCCTCGCTTTGTAGCTAGGGCCGCCATGGCGAGTGCCTCGATGCCATCAAGCCAATTCCCTGGGGCCGCCGGTATGGAGGTCGAACAGAGTCGCGGGCACACTCCGCTCATGCTTTCGTCGGTGGACGCGATGGAGCTTCATGGCATGCTAGGTGCCGCCATCCAGGTATGTCCAGTCCCCGAGGATCTGGCCACTGAATTTCAATGGTCGGATTCTTACTGTTTTTCGCCATCTAGTCCCCGAGTGCCTAGTCGCTGAATTTCAGCGGCTAGGCACTTAGGAATTTTGTCATCCAGTCCCCGAGTGCTTAGTCGCTGAATTTCAGCGGCTGGGCACTTAGGAATTTTGTCATCCAGTCCCCCAAGTGTCTAGTCGCTGAATTTCAGCGGCTGGGCACTTAGGAAATTTTTGTTGCTGATGCTGTGATTGTTGCACAGGGCTTGCAGCACGAGTTGGCCGAGCGGCTTGCTGCCAAATGCCGCGTGGAGAAGGAGCTTCTCGCCGTCCAGGATACGAACAAGGAGCTTCGAGCGACTGTGGGTGACTGTTTGTCTTGTTTGGCACTTGTCGCGAACTTGTTGTGGTGTTGACCATTTTGTTTTGGAAGCAGAGAATAGTGCGGCTGCAGTGAAAGAGGCTCGACAGGGCCTTGTTCCGGTGGGTGTGTTAACAGCGGCTCAGTCTTCCTTGAGCGTTGCGGAGAAGCGAATCGCCGAACTAGAGCATGAGCTCAAGGAGGCGAAGGCGGAAGCGAGATCGGCGGAAGGACGAGCCAAGGCGGCCGTCACTTCTACTGCTGAGGAGCGAAAGGTGTGGGACGCACTCGTCGCCGGGTTGCAGAATGACCTCTCAGCTCTTCAGAATTTCATCACGGACCTCTGCCGCCCACTGATTAGTGAGCTTTCCTTCAGCCAATTTCCGAGCTCGCGTACCACATTGTGATTTTAGTGCTTCGCTCACTGTTTGCTTGTGTGTTGCAGGCCTGATCACTGATAACGCCGAAGAGGCGCAGTCGTACGACGCGCGGCAATGCATGACTACCCTGGTCGATTCAGTCGCGCTGTTAGCGACTTGTCTCCGGGCGTATCTTCAGGAGATCTCGCCTACAGAGGTGATCCCCAGCGACCTCGTCGAGGTATGGCGCTATCTGGAGAAGGCCCCGTCGATCGTGGAGTTCATGACGCGATCGGCCTTCCGTCGTGGAGCGGCGACTGCGCTGAGCCTTGGGCTCGCACATTTTCCCGACGATTTAGACCTCGATGACGTCACGAGCAGGTACCCCTCGTCGACGGGCTCGGTCGAGATTGCCGATGTGTTGAAGCTGACGGAGCGAGTTGCGGTGTACTCCGACCGCGTTTGGGCGATGGGCGACCTTATTCCCTATCAGGAAACGGTCGTCGCCCCCAATGACCCCGAACTCCGCACCACGACTTCAAGTGGAGCAACCATTTCGTGCGGCGATGGCGGGTGAGCTCATGACGTACCCGTCGAATCCCTGGGTTCCCTTTATCCGCAACCACAAGGACGGTGGCGCCTCCTCCTCGAAGCCTGCGGAATAGAGTGTTTTGCCGTTCAGTGTTAGCGCAAGATAAACATGTAATTCTCCTTGTATGCAAACAAATTTTTCTGCTATGAAGGAATGCGCGGATTATTTTGTCATTGCTTTTGTGGTTTGAGTGTTGGTTGTACGAGTCCCCGAGCGCCTCCGCCCTTTTTGTGGGGTTAACCTTGTTTTTATATGTTGTGTGAACTATTAGTGAGTTAGGGTCGACTCGCCATGGCTCGGGAAGCCAGTCGCATGGCGACTCCCAGGGGTGCTCTTTACTTGGCCGTTTTCCCGAGCGCGAACGGGGTCGGGTCGCTGAGTCCCCGAGCGTGGTACTTGGCCGTTCTAGTCGCATGCCCAAGGTAGGTGAGGACTAGGAGCGTTGTGTTAGGCGCGTCACTCCGCTTGATCCATAAGATCAGTCGCATGGCGAGTCCTAGGCACGCTCTATTACTTGGCATTTTTTCCTAGCCGCTCTTCTATGGGCTGGTGTCAGTCCCCGAGCGTGGTACTTTGCCGTTCGAGTCGCTGCGCCGAGGATGTGGAGGACTGGGTTGCTATGGGAAGCGAATGCAGTCGTCTTGGCTCGGGGAGCCAGTCGAGCTAGGCGACTCCAATGGGGCTCCGGGTTAGATTTTTTCGTGGACGGTATGAGGCCTGAATTTTTCCAGTGCCCTCGTACCGCACTACTTGGTCGTACCGGTCGCGTTACCAAAGGTTTACTTCTGCGAATAGTGTAACGCTGTTATTACGAGTGCGAGTGGCACAAGACATGGAGAGTAGACGCAATTTGCGCGAATCAATCTGCTTTATTTCATAGAAGGTAGGGGGTACATGTCTAGAGTTCTAAGAGTAGAACTTCCGTAGGAGGTTTACATTCCATGGCCGCTTGACGTCGAGTTTTCCATCGCCTCGGACGTCGGTGAGGTAGTAGACGTCGTTGCCCAGGACTCGCCCGATGGCGAATGGTCCCTCCCAAGGGGGGAGAGCTTGTGCATGCCTTTCTTGTCTTGGATTAGAAGCAGTACCAAGTCGCCTTCCTGGAAAGTGCGAGTCCGTACTCGTCGGCTGTGGTAGAGGCGAAGCCCTTGCTGGTAGATGGCGGTGCGGGAGCGAGCTAGGTCGCGTGCTTCGTGAAGCTGGTCGACTCCGTCTTGGCGTGCGAGCTTGTTGTCAGCCTCCGTGTAGTTGACCACCCGCGGTGAGTCGTGCTCGAGGTCGGTTGGCATGACTGCCTCGGCACCATACACCATGAAGAAGGGGGTGAACCCCGTCGACCTGTTGAAGGAGGTGCGGATGCCCCAGATGACAGAGGGGAGTTCTTCGACCCAGCGCCCGGAGGTGCGCTCGAGTGGGACTTGTAGCCGTGGCTTCAGGCCGTGGAGGATGCTCTGGTTGGCGCGTTCCGCCTGGCCATTGGACTCTGGGTGGGTGACTGAGCCGAGGTCGAGTCGGATGTTGTGCTCCTCGCAGAACTCGGCCATAGCTCCCTTGGCGAAGTTGGTGCCGTTGTCTGTGATGATGTTGTTTGGGAACCCGTAGAGATAGATGAGCTCGCGTAGGAATTTTGTAGCAGTCTTCCCGTCGCACTTGCGAACTGGCTTGTCCTCCACCCATTTTGTGAATTTATCGACTGCGACTAGGAGGTGGGTGAAGCCAGAGGGGGCCTTCTTGAAGGGGCCTACCATATCCATGCCCCATATGGCGAACGGCCAGGTGATGGGTGATGGGGATATGCTCACCGGGGTATACCCAGCAGGACGTTTCCGACTGGCCCAGGAACTGGCGAGTGGGCCTGCAAGACGGCGACTGGATCAAGGCCCGGTGTGGATCCAAGCGACTGGAATCTGAAGGCCTAGGCGAGTAGATAGACCCAGTCGAGTTAGGTTAAACGATTACCGAAGCCTTAACTGATTCGGTTGAGATATGTAAACCCTAGGGGAGGTGAGTCTATATAAACCTCCCTACAGGGCGTGTAGAGATACGTTCCATCAGACACCCAAGCGACTCGCCGCCTAGCCGCCGAGCTCGCCCATTGTAGCACCATCATAATACAATCTAGCAGGAGTAGGTCTTTACCCTCCGGGGGGCCGAACCTGGTTAAAACCTTGTGTCTCCGCCCTCATCTCGCACCGCAGATGGCTGGCCGCCCTTGCCCCTCGTTCTACTACTCGTTGCCGATTGCAGCATCTGCCGTGACCATTCCCACGACAGTGGCGCCCACCGTGGGGCCTGGCCGGTGTTCTGCGGCGAGATCCAATCTGCCCATCAACGAGACGGTCGCCACCGGCCGCATGATAGCAATCAGCGAGATGCTCCAAATCTTACCGAGCAGCTACGTCCCGGCGGCGCGACCCGTCACGCACAGCGTGATCCTGCCGGTCGGCACGATCAGCCTCTTCGTCGGTCTCACCGACGTCATCGTCTTGGAGGACTCGGCTCGCATCCGTGAGTCGCCGCCATGCGATCGACTCTCTGAGAGCCAGATCCGCACGATCCATCGCCTCGCCTCCGAGTAGAACTCGGCCCACAGTAACGTGGCCGAAAACTCAGCGGCCGCAGAAGACGCGGCCCTCAACGACGACGCCGACTCGGCGACCCCGGCGTCGCTCGCCGGATCCATCACCGCGGCTTCACCCGCGGGCTCCATCACCCAGGTCTCCAACGTGGGAGACTTCGAGGATCCCTCCATCCTTGGGATCTTCGACTTCGACTCCGGGTCGGAAAATTCCGCCGACCTCCGCGACAGGACCGGTCGCCACGCCGCGACCTACATGGCGACCAGTACCGATCCGCCGGAGGATCCCTTCTCCACCCGATCCCTCCAAACTCCACGGCAACGGAGGTCGAGGAACTCCACCTGAAGCTGGCGGAGGCAGTGCGCAAGGAGAAAGCCGAGCGCGAAAAATTTCGCCTCGAGCAGGTGACGACGCAGGAGCTATCGCGCTACCACCAGCAACGAATCAGGTCGCGCCTGAACCCCACCGTCCAGGGGCGCGCCCTGAACTTCGACAATGAAAACGACCCGGCCCGCGTGGCCGAGTGCGCGATCTGCGAGAACGCGCCACCAGGAGGAAGCGCCCGGCCCCCGCCAGGGTCGACGGCGATGGGTGCCCCACCTCCACCCAACCGCACACCCCCCAGGGATCAGCCGCGGATAGTAGTCTCCTCACGGGAGCGGGACGCGAACGGCCTCCCACTGTTCTCCACCCCGATGGACAACCTCGTGGTGGGCCGAGCAGCAGCCGACAACATCACGGCCACCGGCAACGGCGCCCTACAGATCCAGTACGTCAGGGCCCTGCTCGCAAAAGCCATTGAGCAGCAAAACGCAGGCGCCGACTCGCAGGGTCGAGTGTACTCGCGTTCTTCGGGAAGCAGAGCGGCCTCAAGCGGCCGCCCAATGGCGGCAAACACCCTCAACTGCCCGCCACCAGAGCCATTGCAGCTCCAACACCGACCCGCGAACGCGGCACTCTCCACCAACGACCCTAGGCCAGCGACCAACTTCGTCGCCGCCAACGGTCAACCCATCGACGCCCGCACCCACATCATCAACAACCAAAGCTGGCGCGCACGCCAGCCCGACGACCTACGGCACACCCTAACCAATCGCCGCGACGGCGAGCCAATGGGGTCGCTAAGTCGACTCGGCCCCAAGTGCTTCGGACCGATGATCCGAGGCGAGAAGTACCGGCCGAACTTCAAGGCGCCGAAGGAGATAGAAAAGTACGACCCTTCGTACGACCCCGCCGTCTGGCTCGATACATACCTCATGGCGATGGGGATCGCAGGCCACACCGACCTGCTAGCCGCCCGTTACCTCCCCCTGATGATGGAGGGGACGTGTAGGCAGTGGATCAACACCCTCCCCCAGGATAGTATCGACTCCTGGGAGGAGATGCGCGACGCCTTCGTCAGGCACTTCGAGTGCTCCTACACCCGTGCCACCACCATCGAGGACCTGGAGCGATGCGTCCAGGGACCCCGCGAGTCGACCCGCAACTGGGTCCAGCGGTGGCAAGAACTCTGGTACAACGAGGTCGGCATCCACCCGGACAGCGTGATCCATTGCTTCAAGACCTCGTGCCGCTATGAGCCTTTGGTCGCCAAGCTCAAGCGACATTCTCGCACACTCGACAACATACCGGACCTCCTCGAGATCGCCAAACGGTACGCGGAGGAAGATCCAAACCAGGAAACCGACGACGAGTCGGGAGGTCAACGCCGCACGAGCGGCAACGACAGCGGACGACGGTCCGACCTACGCTACAGCAACACTCGCCTCACCGGCAAGCGCCACAGTGATGGGCGAGTCGACTTCGTCGCCAACGCCGGGCACGCACAATGCGAGCCCAAAAGTTTCCGCCACGACGGAGGACAACGCCGTGACGGCGGCAACTACAAGGCCAAGCCAAGGTTTAACCCCGCGGCCCTCCTTAACCAACCTTGTGCGTTTCATAGCAGGGAAGGGAAGCCCGCAACACACACGACCGCCGACTGCCACACCCTCAAGGAGATCGAGAAGGCACGGCGAGCACGGGAGGACCCCGACAACGACCCGCCAAACGGCGGAAAATTCGGCAAAGTGGCCGGCTCGCTCCATACCTTCACAGGCTTCAACACGAAGCGCGAGAAGAAGGTCATCACCCGCACCATCGCCGTCAACGCGGTGGCTCAGGTGGACGTTCCCCAGTTCCTCAACTGGTCGGAGCAGCCTATCACCTGGAGCCACCAGGACCACTCGCCACGCATCGAGTACCCAGGCCGAGTCGCCCTGGTGGTCAAGCCTAAGGTCGGCGACTACTGGCTCCCCAAGACATTGATGGACGGCGGCAGCTCCATCAACATCCTGTACCTGGACACCTTCAGGTGGCTGCGGCTCCCGCAGTCGATGATCGAGACAACCCACACCATGTTCCATGGCATCATCCCCGGTCGGAAGGCGTACCCGATCGGCAAGGTCACGCTGCCCGTCACCTTCGGCACACTAGCAAACTTCCGCACCGAGCGGATCGTCTTCGAGCTGGTACCCTTCGACAGCCCCTACCACTGCGTCCTGGGGCGCCAGGCGTTTGCCAAGTTCATGGCAGCGCCCCACTACGCGTACAATGCGATGAAGCTCCCCGGGCCGTGTGGCGTCATAACCATCAACGGCGACCCCGACATGGCCGCCGAATGCGAGGCCAAAGGAGCAGAACTCGCCGACGCCGTCATCGCGGCAGAAACCAACCACGCCGATGAGCTCGCCAAGTACGCGAGCGGGGTCAACAACGACGACCCCACCATACTCAAGAAGCCCAACTCGGAGGGCGCAAACACCTCAACCTTCGAGGCAACGACGCACACCCGCACCGTCGAGCTGGTCCCAGGCGACTCCAGCCAAACGGTGACGATCGGGACAGGCATGAGCCCAGCCTAGGAAGGCGCGCTCATCGAGTTCCTCCGTGAGAATAGGGACATCTTCGCATGGAAGCCATCTGACATGCCTGGTGTCCCTAGGGAGCTCGCTGAGCAGAAACTAAACGACGACCCCAAAGTGCGACCCGTCAAATAGTCGCTGTGGCCCTTCAATGAAGAGCGCCACCGAGCCATCGCCGAGGAGGTGCAGCATCTACTCGCTGCAGGCTTCATCCGGCCAATCAAGTACTCCAAGTGGGTGGCAAACCCAGTCCTGGTCGAGAAGAAGAACGGGACCTGGAGGATGTGTATCGACTACACAAATTTGAACAGCGCCTGCCCGAAGGAGCAGTTCGTCCTCCCGTGGATCGACCAAATAATCGACTCTACCGCGGGCTTGGAGTCGCTATGTTTCCTCGACGCCTACTCCGGATACAACCAGATCAAAATGGCTGTCGAGGACGAGGAGAAGACGGCGTTCATCATGCCATTCAGAGCCTTCTGCTACACCGCCATGACCTTCGGCCTCAAGAACGCCGGAGCGACCTACCAGCGGTGCATGCAAGAGTGCCTCGCAAGCCAAATTGGCCGCAACATCCATGTCTACATCAATGACGTGGTCGTAAAATCCGCTCGCCAGGGCGATCTACTCGCCGACCTGGCGGAAACATTCACCAACCTGCGAAAATACAAGATAAAGCTTAACCCAGGAAAGTGCACCTTCGGTGTACCAGCAGGACAACTACTGGGGTACGTCGTCTCTAAGCGAGGTATTGAGGCGAACCCCACCAAGATCAACACGATCGCCCGACTCGGCAAACCCGAGTGCCTGCTCGACGTCCAGAAGCTGGCCAGGCGAGTAGCGGCTCTCAGTCGCTTCATCCCCCGCCTGGGCGAAAAGGCGATGCCCCTATACCGCCTGATGCGCAAGAACCCCACCTTCCAGTGGGACAAGGAGGCAGACGACGCGCTTGGCGACCTCAAGAAGGTGCTACTCGCCACACCACTACTCGCCACCCCCGCCGACAAAGAACCCATGCTGGTCTACATCGCGGCGTCCGAGCGCGTCGTCAGCGCCGTCATGGTCGTCGAACGGCCGGAAGAAGGAAAGGAGCGCCCAGTACAACGACCGGTGTACTACATCAGCGAGGTCCTCACCGAGTCGCGCCAGCGATACCCGCAGTACCAGAAACTGGTAAACGCGGTGTTCAGAGCACAGCGGCGCCTGCCGCACTACTTCCAGGAACACCCAATCACGGTCGTCTCCTCAGCACCGTTGCAGGACATCATCCGCAACCGCGAGGCGACCGGGCGGGTCGCCAAGTGGGTCGTCGAGATCGGCGTCCACAACATCAAATACGAGCCACGAAAAGCGATCAAGTCGCAGGCTCTAGCGGACTTCATCGCCGACTGGGAAGAGGCCCAGCAGCCAGAGAAGCTGCCATACCTCCATTACTGGAGCCTGCACTTCGACGGCTCCAAGAACGCGGACGGCGCAGGAGCAGGGATCGTGCTGACTTCACTGAAGGGCGACAAGCTCCGCTACGTCCTCTGCCTCGACTTCACCCCCTGCACCAACAACGTCAACCGCCTACGCTGCTATGGAGACTCGGACCTCATCGCCGGGCAAGTCGCTGGCACCTGCGATGCCGTTTCCCCCACCATGGCAGCATACCGCCAAGTAGTGGACAAGCTGGGTGGACACTTCACAGGCTACTCCGTCGAGTGGATCGACAAGCGGAAGAACGAGGAGGCCGACGCACTCTCTCGCATTGGGTCGGCTCGACTCGCACCACCCGCCGGGGTCTTCCTGGACACGATCACCAAGCCATCAGTCTCTCCCCCAAGGGAGATCGACATCGGAGTCCCGCTGCAGCCAGAGGCAGCCCTGGTCGCACTCGTCACCGAGCCCGAAGACTGGACCAAGCCCTACGTCGCCTACCTGGAGGCCGGCACCTTGCCGGCAGACGAGACGGACGCTCGGATGATCGCACGCCGATGCAAGTCCTACACCATCATCGACGGCGAGCTCCACAAGCGCAACGTCACCGGCGTGTTCCAACGCTGCGTCCAACCCGCCGAAGGACGCAAGATCCTCCACGACATCCACTCCGGCGACTGCGGCCACCACGCTGGCTCCCGCTCTCTGGTCGCCAAGGCTATGCGGCATGGCTTTTACTGGCCCACCGCACACGTCGATGCCGTCGACATTGTCCAGCGGTGCGCCGGGTGCCAGAAGTACGCCAACGGGACGCACGTGCCGAGCTCAGTGCTCAAGACAATCCCCATCACCTGGCCATTCGCCGTGTGGGGCATGGACATGGTAGGCCCCTTCAAAAAGGCTCCCTCCGGCTACACCCACCTCCTGGTCGCGGTCGACAAATTCACAAAGTGGGTGGAGGCCAAACCAGTCCGGAAGTGTGACGGGAAGACCGCCACAAAATTCCTACGCGAGCTCATATATCGATACGGGTTCCCAAACAGCATCATCACGGACAACGGCACCAACTTTGCCAAAGGAACCATGGCCGAGTTCTGCGAAGAACACCACATCCGGCTCGATCTCGCGTCAGTCGCCCACCCGGAATCCAATGGCCAGGCAGAACGGGCCAATCAAAGCATCCTCCACGGCCTGAAGCCGCGACTCCAAGTACCACTCGAGCGCACCGCCGGGTGCTGGGTCGAGGAGCTACCCTCCGTCATCTGGGGCATCCGCACCTCGGTCAACAGGTCGACAGGATTCACCCCCTTCTTCATGGTTTACGGCGCCGAGGCAGTCATGCCCACCGACCTCGAGCACGACTCGCCGCGGGTCGTCCACTACACGGAGGCTGCAAACGAACTCGCCCGCCAGGACGGAGTCGATCAACTCGAAAAGGCACGTGACCTTGCTCGATCACGCAGCGCCATCTACCAGCAAGGACTCCGCCGCTACCATAGCCGGCGGGTGAAAACTCGCACCTTCCAGGAAGGTGACCTGGTGCTGCGCCTCATCCAGGACAAGAAGGGCATGCACAAGCTTTCCCCTCCGTGGGAGGGACCATTCGCCATCGGGCGCGTACTCGGCAATGATGCATACTACCTCATCGACGTCCGCGGGGATGGCAAACTCGACGTCAAGCGACCATGGAATGTAAACCTCCTACGGAAGTTCTACTCCTAGAACCCCACATATGTACCCTCCAGTCGCTATGAAATAAAAATAATTGGTTACCGCAAATTGCACCTACTCTCCGTGTCTTGTGCCACTCGCACTCGTCATAACAGCGTCAAGCTAACCGCAGAAGTCAACCTCTGGTACAGCGATCGGCACGGCTAAGTAGTGCGGTGCAAGAGCACTGGGTCACCTCAGGTCTTGCATCATCCATGAAAAACGCCTACCCGGAGCCCCATTGGAGTCACCCAGCCCGACTGGCTCTACGAGCCAAGACAACTGCCTCCGCTTCTTACAGCGATCATGATCCTCCGCATCCTCGACATAGCGACTCGAACGGCCAAGTACCATGCCCGGGGACTGACGACCAGTTTAGCGCGAGCGGCTCGGGAAAACGCCAAGTATGAGAGCATGCCCAGGACTCGCCATGCGACTGACCCAACGGGCCAGGCAGGAGTGATGCGCTCAAACTAACGCGCCAAGTCCTCACCCACCCTCGAGTCGCGCCTAGAACAACCAAGTACCACGCTCGGGGACTCGGCCACCCGACCTCGTTCGCGCAGGGAAAACGGTGAAGTACAGAGCGCTCAAGGGAGTCGCCTTGCGAATGGCTCTCCGAGTCCGGGCGAGTCGACCACAATAACAAAACATTCAAAAACCACAAACACATCACACACGAGGTAAACCCCACAAAAAGGGCGGACGCGCTCGGGGACTCGTTCAACCCTCAATCGGAAAACACATGACAAGTCACAAAACAAACACGATATCTCATTAATAGCATGTCGCAATCATCTCAGAATACAAAATATGCCCAAACGGCAGATCTGCTACTAACGCCCCAGGGCAAACTATTCTATTCCGTAGGCTTCGACAACGACTCGCCAGAACCCTTGCGATTGCGGATGAAGGGAGTGTACGGGTTCGACGGATACGTCGTCAGCTCACCCGCCATCGCCGCACGAAAGGGCTGCTCGACCTTGAAGTCCCGATGCTGTGGCTCGGGGTTGTTGGGCGCGACGACCGTCTCCTGGTAAGGAAGGAGGTCGCCCATCGCCCAGACGCGCTCGGAGTACACCGCGGCGTGACCCATCAACTTGAGCACCTCTGAGATCTCCACCGCGCCAGTCGATTACGGGTAGCCACTCGTCACATCGTCCAGATCGAAATCCTCTAGAAAGTGAGCAAGCCCAAGGATAAGCGTCGTCGCTGCTCCGCGCCGCAACGCCGATCGTGTCATGAACTCAACGACCGACGGCGCCTTCTCCAAGTACTTCCACACCTCGACGAGGTCGCTGGGAATTACTTCCTTGGGCGATATCTCCTGGAGGTAGGCTCGGATGCATGTCGCTGACAACGTCGCCGAGTCGACGAGCGTGGCTACACATTGTCGCGCGTCGAACAAGCTCGCCTCTTCCGCGCTATCAAGGATGCGACCTGCGAATAGAAGATAACAGTGAGTACGTTGGACATCACAAAAAGGCATATGCAATAGGCAGGGGCAGACACACTCACCAATCAAGGGACGAGAGAGATCCGTGATGAAGCTCTGAAGATATGTGTAATCATCCTGAAGCCCAGCAACAAGGGCGTCAGAAACCTTACGTTCTTCCGCGGCGGCCGTAACAGCGGCCTTGGCTCAACCATCCGCCGAACTTGCTTCTTCTTTCGCCTCCCTCAGCTCGCGCTCAAGGTCGGCGATCCGCTTCTCAGCCGAGCTCAATGCCGATTGAGCCGCTGCCAACTCACCCGCTGGGACAAGTCCCTGGCGAGCCTCCTCTGCCTTCGCGGCAACTGCCTGAAGCCTCTTATTCGCCTCTTGGACGGTGGCTAGTTCCTTCTCCGCGCGGTGTTTTGCTGCCAATCGGTCAGCCGACTCACGTTGCAGACCCTGCACACAATTCAAACAGTTAACCAAATCGGAATCCTAAGTGCCCATCCGCTGAAATTCAGCGAGTGCGCACTCGGGGACTAGCGATAAAACAAAAATCCTAAGTGCCCACCCGCTGAAATTCAGCGAGTACGCACTCGGGGACTGGCGATCAAAAAATCCTAAGTGCCCACCCGCTGAAATTCAGCGAGTGCGCACTCGGGGACTGGACGCGAAAAATAACAACAAGACACTAAAAGAATCAGACCGCTGCAACACACCGGCCTGATCCTCGGGGACTAGACATACCTGGATGGCTGCGCCAAGCATGCCATGAAGTTGTATCGCATCCACGGACGCAAGGAGAGCCGGCGTGTGCCTACGACGCTGCTCGACCTCCGCGTCAGCGACCCCAGGTGCATGGCTCGAGGGCGAGGTCCCACTCGCTGTAGCCGCTCTGGCCATGAAGCGCGGGAACGTTGCGATAGAGGCACCGGCGCCAAAGGAGGCCGGCTCGGCCACCCCAGGCGAGGGAGCACTCTCCTTCGTGGGTACGGCCGCCTCCGTTGTGGGTTCATTCGGCGCGACCGCCGTGTCGTCGGAGATCGTGGCGACATCGTCGCCCTTGGCTTTCTTGGCGCCATCCACAGAAACGACGACTTCGTCCGCCTTCCTCTTCCGGGAGGGATCCTCTTCGCTGACGATGGGCGGCACCTTAGCCATGGTTGGATGGCCTATTTTCTTCGCTCCGGTCCTACAAATTGATTGCGTGAGCAAGATAATTCAAGTACAATGAAAGACGAAAGAAGGTGAGCAAACTCACTTAGCGACTGGAATGAAGCGTAGCCCGGTGCGGATGCCGGCCGGCTTCTCCAGTTCGGGGCCCTGTCGGCGACTGAGGCCCATTTCCAAGACGTCGTGCGCCCAAGACACGGATGGTTTCTTCGTCGTCGAGGCTGCGACGGGAGCCTCTGAGACATCTTCAGCGGGAGCTTTCTTGCGAGGTGAAGTCGCCGCGACCGGAGCGGCCCCTAGTCCAGAGACTGGGGCGAATGGCGGAGGTATCGAAGCCAGTGGCACCTCGCTCAGGACAGCGGCCGTGTCCAGCACGGTTACCATCGGCGGCGCCTCGCCCTTGGCCAGACTGGTGGCGTCGGAGCTGCTCGCCGAGTGCGGCGGGGAGGCCGGTCTCACCGGCTTTGTCTTCTTCTTCGGAGGGGCCTTCACCTCCTTCTCTGTCTTCTTCTTCTTCTTCTTCGACGGAGTAGCTTGGCGGCGCGAGGTGGTCTCCGGAAGTTCGTCATCATCATCGTTATGACGCTCAAGGCTTTTACTTGCCTCAAGCTCACGCTGACGTTGCCCGCGGGTCTTGCGAACCGACGGGGCGACCTCCTCCTCGGATTCGTCATCATCGCTGTTTTCGTCGCTCTCGGCGTCGCCCTTGGTGGGAGGCGATTCGCCCAGGTCCTCGATGGACGGGCTCGAGTTCTCGTCGTCTGAAGGCAGGAGCCATCCTTCCACCACTTGGAATAGCTGCAATGAGTACAAAATGAAATTAGAATGACCGCGACTGCATAAACTGCGACTGCGAATGATGCGAGGTGATTTACCGTTGGGGCTGGATGCTTTGCATTGTAGGGGGCGACCCCAGCCTTTGCGTCTAGGTACACCGCCTGGGTGATCTTCTTCAGTGCTGGGGTGTAGTCCTCGAGCTTCCACTCGGCGAGGCAGGACTTCGTCGAGTCCTCCCGGCCAGTGTATTGGTACATGTAGTGGTCGCGACGAGCCAGAGGGACGAGCCGCTGCCCAAGCCAGCAGTTATATAAGTTAACTGTCTGGAGGCCTTTCTTCTTCAGACTGCGGATGGTTTGGAGCATTTCGTCCACGACCATCCGCTGGTCGGTGGGGAGCATGCCGACTTGGAGTCGGCGCGGTTCGGACCGGTTGGCGGAGTATCATGGGATCGCCGCCTCGCCCTCCAGGGTCGCCTCGGCAACGTAGAACCAAGACTTTTTCCAGTCGCTCGCCGCCTTGGCGGGCAGCATCAAGTCAAAGAACGAAGCCTTAGACTTCAGCTGGAATGTCAGGCCGCCCGCGGCAAGCATTGGGCCGCCCGCTTCCTCACGACTGATCCATCCGTGGAACAGATCTTGCCATAGAGGGAAGTAGGGCCGGCAGCCCAGGTAGCACTCGCAGAACGCCACGAAGATGGCGAGCCGCTCGATGCTGTGTGGACCCAGGTCCGACGGTTGGATCCCGTAGTAGGCGCAGAAGCGCCGGAAGAACAGGGACGTAGGGAATCCTAGCCCCCATTCTAGGTGGCTGGTGAAGCAGATAAATTCTCCCTCGCGCGGGTTCGGGGTCACCTCTCCGGCCGCGGGGATGCGCCAACAGCCGGCGCGCAGGATCCCGACCTCCTCGAAGGACGCCAGTTGCGCCCTCGTACACTTAGATCTACCCCAAGGCTCGGTGGAGGGGGCCATGGCGGAAGGATTTGTGGGGGGTCGGAGGATTTCGGGTCGGCTGGATCGCGATGCGAAGGAAGGCGAAAGTGCGTGCAATCGGAGGAAATGGCGAAATCAGGGAGCCGTTCCCCTTATATAGCGGTTGTTACCCGCCAAATCAGGGAGCCGTTACTACGCGGTGATTACGCCAAAAGTTACCGTTGGATTACCCCAACGGCTAGTTTGACCATGTTTAACGGTCCAACTTCAGCCACTCGGCTCGCCGACCCGATCACTACGACAGTGACTAAGTGTTTCGCCGACTCGACTCGCCAAAGCTGCGATCAGGATGACTAGTGGTTTCCTTCGTGTAGGAGCCCGCCGACGATTCGACTGGATGCTTGCTTTGAAGCCGTATACTCCGACTGCCAGCAACCACCTGCGCCCAATCAAAGACGGCCTCGGGGACTACTGATGGGGATATGCCCACCGGGGTATACCCAGCAGGACGTTTCCGACTGGCCCAGGAACTGGCGAGTGGGCCTGCAAGACGGCGACTGGATCAAGGCCCGGTGTGGATCCAAGCGACTGGAAGCTGAAGGCCCAGGCGAGTAGATAGACCCAGTCGAGTTAGGTTAAACGATTACCGAAGCCTTAACTGATTCGGTTGAGATATGTAAACCCTAGGGGAGGTGAGTCTATATAAACCTCCCTACAGGGCGTGTAGAGATACGTTCCATCAGACACCCAAGCGACTCGCCGCCTAGCCGCCGAGCTCGCCCATTGTACCAGCATCATAATACAATCTAGCAAGAGTAGGTCTTTACCCTCCGGGGGGCCGAACCTAGGTAAAACCTTGTGTCTCCGCCCTCATCTCGCACCGTAGTTGGATGGCCGCCCTTTCCCCTCGTTCTACTACTCGCTGCCGATTGCAGCATCTGCCGTGACCATTCCCACGACAATGGGGATTGTCTTGAGCGCCGAGCTCGGTACGTGGGTCTGCTTGGCGTACTTCTGGCACCCGATGCATCGCTAGACGATGTCGACCACGTCGGTGTGTGCGGTGAGCTAGTAGAAGCCATGTCGCATGGCCTTGGCGACCAGGGAGCGGGTGCCGGCGTGGTGGCCGCAGTCGCCAGAGTGGATGTCTTGGAGGATCTTGCGTCCTTCAGCGGGTTGAACGCAGCGTTGGAAGACGCCGGTCACGCTGCGCTTGTGGAGCTTGCTGTTGATGATGATGAAGGATTTGCAGTGGCGAGCTATCATCTGGGCCTCCGTCTCGACTGCGGGTAGGGTACCTCCCTCTAAGTAAGCGATGTATGGCGTGGTCCAGTCGCTTGGCTCGGCGATTAGTGCGACCAGGGCTTCGTCTGGTTGCAGCGGAATTCCAATGTCGATCTCCCTTGGGGAAGACACGGAGGGCTTGGTGATGGTGTCGAGGAAGACACCGGCTGGTGGTGCGAGTCGAGCCGAGCCGATGTGGGAGAGTGCGTCGGCCTCCTCGTTCTTCCGCCTGTCGATACACTCAACGGAGTAGCCTACGAAGTGGCCTCCCAGCTGGTCCACTGCTTGGTGGTATGCCACCATGGTGGGGGAGACGGCATCACAGGTGTCGGCGACTTGCCCGGCGACGAGGTCGGAGTCTTCGTAGCAGCGCAGGCGATTGATGTTCATCTCCTTGGCTGCCCGCATGCCGTGGAGTAGCGCCTCGTACTCGGCCATGTTGTTGGTGAAGGGGGTAAAGTCGAGGTAGAGGATGTAGCGTAGCTTGTTGCCCTTCGGAGATGTTAGTACGATCCCCGCCCCTGCACCATCTGCGTTCTTGGAGCCGTCGAAGTGTAGGCTCCAGTAATGGACGAATGGCACCTTCTCTAGTTGTTGGGCCTCTTCCCAGTCGGCGAGGAAGTCTCCGAGAGCCTGCGATTTGATCGCTTTGCGCGGCTCGTACCTTATGTTGTGGACACCGATCTCGATGGCCCACTTGGCGACTCGCCTGGTCGCCTCACGGTTGCAGATGATGTCCTGCAACGGTGCTGAGGAGACGACCGTTATTGGGTGCTCCTAGAAATAGTGCGGCAGTCGCCGCTGTGCTCTCAAGACCGCGTATACCAATTTTTTGTACTGCGGGTAACGCTGGCGCGACTTGGTGAGGAATTCGCTGATGTAGTATACGGGTCGCTACACCGGGTGCTCCTTGCCTTCCTCTGGTCGTTTGACGACCATGACGGCGCTGACGACGCGCTCGGAAGCCGCGGCATAGACGAGCATGGGATCCTTGTCGACGGGGGCAGCGAGTAGCACCTCCTTGAGAGCGTGGAGCGCGTCGTCTGGCTCCCACTGGAAGGTGGGGTTCTTGCGCATTAGGCGGTAGAGGGGCATCGCCTTCTCGCCTAGCCGGGGGATGAAGCAACTGAGAGTCGCGACTCGTCCGGCCAACTTCTGGACGTCGCACAGGCACTCGGGTCTGCCAAGCCGGGCGATCGTGTTGATCTTGGCGGGGTTCGCCTCGATCCCGCGCTTGGAGACGACGTATCCCAGCAGCTGTCTAGTGGGTACACCGAAGGTGCACTTTCCTGGGTTTAGCTTTATCTTGTACCTCCGCAGGTTGGCGAAGGTTTTCGCCAGGTCGGCGAGTAGATCGCCCTAGCGAGTGGATTTTACCACCACGTCGTTGATATAGACGTGGATGTTGCGGCCAATTTGGCTCGCAAGGCACTCCTGCATGCACCTCTGGTAGGTCGCCCCGGCATTCTTGAGGCCGAAGGTCATGGCGGTGTAGCAGAACGCGCCGAATGGCGTGATGAACAACGTCTTCTCTTCCTCCTCAACTGCCATTTTGATCTGGTTGTACCCATAGTAGGCATCGATGAAGCATAGCGAATCCGAACCCGCGGTCGAGTCGATGATTTGGTCGATCCGCGGGAGGACGAACTGCTCCTTCGGGCAGGCGTTGTTGAGGTTTCTGTAGTCAATACACATTCTCCACGTCCCGTTTTTATTCTTGACCAGGACTGGGTTTTCCAGCCATTTGGAGTATTTGATTGGCCGGATGAAGCCTGCAGCGAGTAGACGCTGCACCTGCTAGGTGATTTCTCGGCGGTGCTCTTCATTGAAGGGCCACAGCGACTGCTTAACAGGTCGCACTTAGGTGTCGGCGTTGAGTTCATGCTCAGCGAGTTCCCTCGGGACACTAGGCATGTCGGATGGCTTCCATGCGAATATGTCGCGATTCTCACGTAGGAACTCGATGAGCGCGCCTTCCTATGCTGGGCTCATGCCCGTCCCGATCGTCACCGTCCGGTTAGAGTCGCCTAGGACCAGCTCGACGTTGCGAGTGTGCGTCGTTGCCTCGAAGGCGGTGGGGCTGCCACCCTCCGAGTTGGGCTTCTTAAGAATGGTCGGGTCGTCGTTGTTAACCCTGCTTGCGTACTTGGCGAGCTCCTCAGTGTGGTTGGCCCCTGCCGCGATGAGGGCGTCAGCGAGTTTAGCGCCTTTGCCTCACATTCTGCGGCCATGTCGGGATCGCCATGGACAGTGATGATGCCACACGGCCTGGGGAGCTTCATCGCGTTGTATGCGTAGTGGGGCGCTGCCGTGAATTTGGCGAACGCCTGGCGCCCCAGGACACAGTGGTAGGGGCTGTTGAAGGGCACCAGATCGAAGATGATCCGCTCGGTGCGGAAGTTTGCTGGTGTGCCGAAGGTGACTGGCAGCATCACCTTGCCGATTGGGTACGCCTTCCGACCGGGGACGATGCCGTGGAAGGTGGTGTAGGTCGTATTGATCATCGACTGCGGGAGCCGTAGTCGCCTGAATATGTCCAGGTATAGGATGTTGATGGAGCTTCCGCCATCCATCAGCATCTTGGGGAGCCAATAGTCCCCCACCTTGGGCTTGACCACCAAGGCGACTCGGCCCGGATATTCGATCCGTGGCGAGTGGTCCTCGCGGCTCCAGGTGATTGGTTGCTCGGACCAGTTAAGGAACTGGGGGATGTCTATCTAGGACACCGCGTTGACGGAGACAACACGGGCGATGACCTTCTTCTCGCGCTTCGTGTTGAATCCTGTGAAGGTGTGGAGCGAGCCGGCAACGCTGCCAAATTTTCCGCCGTTTGGCGGGTTGTTGTCGGGGTCTTCCCGTGCGCGTCGTGCCTTCTCAATCTCCTTGAGGGAGTGGCAGTCGGCGGTCGTGTGCGTGGCGGGCTTCCCTTCCCTCTGTGAAACACACGGGGTTGATTGGGGAGAGCCATGGGGTCGAACGTCGGCTTCGCCTGGTAGTTGCCGCCATCGCGGCGCTGGCCTCCGTCGTGGCGGAAGATCTTGGGTTCGCGCGGCGCGTATCCGGCATTGGCGACGAAGTCGACTCGCCCATCACCGCGGCGCTTGCCGGTGAGGCGAGTGTTGCTGTAGCATAGCTCGGGTCGCCTCCCGTTGTCGTGGCCGCTCATGCGGCGATTCCCTCCCGACTCGTCGTCAGTTTCTTGGTTTGGGTCCTCTTCCGCGTATCGCTTGGCGACCTCCAGGAGGTCCGGTATGTTGTCAAGTGTTCTATACAGTTGATTGATCTTGGCGACCAGGGGCTCGTACCGGGACGAGGTCTTGAAATAGTGGATGATGGTGTCTGGGTGGATTTCGTCCGCGTTATACCATAGGTCTTGCCACCATTGGACCCAACTGCGGGTTGACTCGCGGGGTCCTTAGACGCATCGCTCCAGGTCCTCGATGGTGGTGGCGCGGGTGTAGGAACCCTCGAAGTGCCTAACGAAGGCATCACGTATTTCCTCCCAGGAGTCGATGCTATCCGCAGGGAGAGTGTTGATCCATTGCCTACACGCTCCCTCCATCATCAGGGGAAGGTAGCGGGCGACAAGCAGGTCGGTGTGGCCAGCGAGTCCTATTGCCATGAGGTAGGTATACAACCACACAGACGGGTCGTACGAGGGATCGTACTTCTCGATCTCCTTCAGTGCCTTAAAGTTCGCCGGGTATTTTTCACCTCGGATCATTGGTCCGAAGCACTAGGGTCCGACTCGACTCAGCGATCCCCTTGGTTCGTCGTTGCGGCGGTTGGTGAGGGTATGCCGCATGTCGTCGGGCTGGCGTGCGCGCCAGCTCTGGTTGTTGATGATGTGGGTGCACGCATCGACTGGCTGCCCGTTTGTAGCGACGAAGTTGTTCGCCGGCCGCGGGTCATTGGTGGAGAGTGCCGCGTGCGTGGGTCGATGTTGGAGCTGCAGGGGCTCGGGTGGTGGGTAGTTGAGGGTGTTCGCCAAAATTGGGCGGCCGCTCGAGGCTGCCCTGCTGCCTGACGAACGCGAGTACATGCGACCCTGTGAGTCGGCACCCGCGTTTTGTTGCTCGATTGCCTTGGAAAGCAGAGCCTTGGCATACTGGATCTGCAGGGCGCCTTCCACGGTTACGTTTATGTTGTCGACCGCTGCTCGGCTCGCAACGACATTGTCCATCGGAGTGGAGAATAGCGGGAGGACGTTTGCATCTCGCTCTCGCGAGGAGACCACGATTCTTGGTTGGTCCCTGGGGGCGCGAGGTTGGGTGGTGGTGGGGCGCCGTTGGCCGTCACGCCTGGTGGGGGCCGGGAGCTCCCTCCTGGCGCCGCGTTCTCGCAGATCGCGCGCTCGGCTGCACGAGCCGGGTCATTCTCGTCGTCAAAGTTCAGGGCGCGTCCCTGAATGGTGGGGTTCAGGCGCGACCTAATTCGGAGTTGGTGGTAACGCGAGAGTTCCTGCTGTCACCTGCTCGAGGCAAAAAAAATCGCGCTCGGCTTGTTCTGGTTGGGGGTCAGCACCATTCGCCATGTAGGCCGCGACATGGCGACCAGACCCGTCATGGAGGTCGGCGGAGTTCTCCGACCCGGAGTCGAAGTCAAAGATCCCAAGGATGGAGGGGTCCTCGAAGTCTCCCATGTTGGAGACCTGGGTGATGGAGCCCGCGGGCGATACGGCGACGATGGATCCGGCAGCCGACGCCAGGGTGACCGAGTCGGCGTCATCATTGAGGGACGCGTCGTCCGTGACCATGGAGGTTTTGGCCATGTTGATGTGGGCCGAGTCGTACTCGGAGGCGAGGCGGTGGATCGTGCGGACCTTGCTCTCAAAGAGCTGGTCACGTGGCGGTGACTCGCGGATGCGAGACGAGTCCTCCGAGACGATGACGTCGGTGAAGCCGATGAAGAGGCTGATCGTGTCGACCGGCATGATCAGGCTGTGCATGACAGGGCATGCCGCCAGATCTTGCCGATCGCGATCATGCGGCTGGTGGCGATCATCTCGTTGATGGGTAGATTGGATCTCGCCGCAGAACACCGGCCTGACCGGCCAGGCCCCGCGGTGGGCGCCACTGTCGTGGGAATGGCCACGGCAGATGCTGCAATCGGCAGCGAGTAGTAGAACATAGGTAAAGGGCAGCCAGCCATCTGCGGTGCGAGATGAGGGCGGAGACACAAGGGTTTACCCAGGTTCGGCCCCCCGGAGGGTAAAGACCTACTCCTGCTAGATTGTATTATGGAGAGAGTACAAGGGCGAGCTCGACGACTAGGCGGCGATTTGCTGAGGTGTATGATGGAACGTGTCCTCTATGCGTACCCTATGGAGGTTTATATAGGCTCACCTCGCTAGGGTTTACAGATCTACAACCGAATTGGTTAAGGATTCGGAGGGTCTTTGACCTAGTCTGACTAGGCCTAGCTACGCTTCTGGGCCTCCAGCTTCCAGTCGCCTGAGTCCTCGCCAAGTCTCGATCTAGTCGTCGTCCTGCAGGCCCACTTGCTGGCAGCTTAGGCCAATAGGAAACGTCCTGCTAGGTATACACCGGTAGGCATATCCCCATCACGTAGGATTTCAATACCTTCTTGCTGGGAAACACACTTAAGGTATACACCAGTAGTGCTCCTTTGGTAGAGCTATCCATTGATTATGGTATATCCCTTTGCTCGACGTACTATTTGCCGTCTTTCGACTTCATCGTCGGGCAAAGTTCCATGTTCGAGATATTCCATGAACGGTTTTGTCCAAGCCGGAGGGACCTTTGCCACCATATGGACGAAAGAGTCTACTCTGTCCGGGTTGTCGATCTCTGCTCCCTTCACGGATGGTGTCCGTAGATGCTCTAGGAAAACTCCTAGCGGAATTCGCTTGCGCCCTGATCCAAGCTTAGACAGTAGATCAGCCGCCTCCTTTTGCTCCCTAGGTACATACTTGACCTCGTAGCCCAAGAAGCTCTTGGCTATCTCGTCCACTTCGTCTCGATATGCCGCCATCATAGGGTTCCGCGCGTTCCAGGTGCCAGCCACCTGCTGGGCAACCAAGTCAGAATCTCCACAACAAACTATGCGCTTAATTCCACTATCCTTGGCTACGCGTAATCCATGAATGAGTGCTTCATACTCCGCGATGTTGTTCGTAGCCTCGAAGTGGATCTGCAGAACGTAATGTAGCTTGTCGCTAGTTGGTGACTGTAGCAATACACCAGCCCCCGAGCCGTTGAGCAGCTTTGATCCGTCAAAGTGCATTACCCTGTATTCTGGTTCCGGCAATGGGGTAGCATCTGGCATCTCCGTCCAATCTGCGATAAAATCCGCCAAGGCTTGTGACTTGATAGCGTCGCGTATTTTGTAGGTGATCTCGAAGGCCGCAAGTTCAATGCCCCACTTCGCGACTCTTCCTATAGCGTCGCTATTGTTGATGATGTCGGACAGTGGAGTCTTGCTCACTACTGTGATGGGGTGCTTCTAGAAATAGTGCCTCAGCTTCCGAGAAGCAAGGAATACTCCATAAGCTATCTTTTGGTAGTGTGGGTAACGCTGCTTGGACTCCGTCAAGACCTTGCTTATGTAGTAAACTGGTCGCTGAACTCCGTGCTCATAGCCTGGTTCCTTCCGCTCTACTACGACGACGATGCTGATTACCCGGTTGGTGGCCGCCATGTAAATTAGCATGGGCTCTCCAGGATCGGGTGTTGCAAGGATAGGCGATGAGGAAATAATCTCCTTGAGCTGCTTCAATGCTGCATCTACTTCGTCCATCCACGTGAATTTGTCGGCCTTTTTTAGAAACTTGTATAGTGGCAGAGCCTTCTATCCAAGCCGGCTGACGAACCGACTAACTGCTACAACACAACCTGTTAGTCGTTGTATGTCCATTAGAGATATCGGACGGTTTATGTTTAAGATGGCCTTGATTTTCTCCGGGTTGACCTCGATTCCACGCTGGGAAACGATGAAGCCCAACAATTTGCCGGCTGGCACCCCGAAGACGCACTTCTTAGGGTTAAGCATCATGTTGTATTTCCGGAGATTATCAAAGGTTTCTATTAAGTTAGAGATTAAGTCATTTGAATTTTTAGACATCACCGCTATATAGTCCACATAGGCGTGAATGTTCCGACCAATTTGATCGTGTAGGCAACATTGCATTGTCCGTTGGTAGGTAGCACTTGCGTTTTTCAGCCCGAAGGGCATCGTGACATAGCAAAACGTGCCATAGGGTGTAGTGAATGAAGTGGCCAATTGGTCCAACTTCCTCATCTTGATCTGGTGGTATCCTGAGTATGCATCGAGAAAACACAAAAGTTCCAATCCAGCCGTCGAGTCAATGACTTGGTCAATGCGAGGCAAAGCAAACGGATCTTTGGGGCATGCTTTGTTCAAGCCGGTGTAATCAACGCACATTCTTAATTCTTTGGTTCCCTTTTTGGGGACAAGTACAAGATTGGCCACCCATTGGGTGTGAAGGACTTCTCGGATAAAACTAGCCTTAAGTAACCTAGCTATCTCTTTGCCTATGGCGCGTCTCTTCTCATCTCCAAAGCGTCGTAGAGGTTGCTTCACTGGTTGCATTTTGGATCAATGTTCAAGTTGTGCTCGGCAAGTTCCCTAGGTATGTCGTGGTATTGCCGACGAGTATGCAATGAAGGAGTCCTCATAGTGCGTGTTTAGAGACGTGGGGGAAGGCGGACGGTTGACGGGTATGAGGTAACACAGCTTACCCAGGTTCAGATCCCACGGCGGTGGCGGAATCCTACTCCTGCTATAAATCACTATAGGGGAAATATGTCGAGTTAGAGGGATTGGTTCGCTGTGCGAGGTTGTCTGTGAACGTCTAAGATTGTGCCCTAAAGGCTCCCATATGCCCGACTTATATAGTCACCAGGTCCTAGGATTACAGGAAAATTCCTAGTCGGACAAGTTACAGAGTCCTACACCGTCTATTACTAGTCTTGTGTATCTTGCACTCCAAGGCTCTGGGTACGTCGGTGACTCCAACCGTAGCCTTCCTTTATCCGGCATGGGCCTCCCTTCTGGATCCATCTAACTGGGCTGCCCAGCAGGCCATAGGCCATGCTACCAACTGTGGGCCACCCGGGTTATCCGGATAGGAGACATGCTATGAGGATACCCATATAGCATATCCCCAGCAGTAGCCCCCAGAGAACTCCGAGATCTTGCACCGTCTTGCCTCTTCACGTGGAATGCTCCGTCTAGATGGATGTCGGCAAATCATCAAGCAATATCTTTTAGTCCTCCCAAAGAACCCTGCAAGGTTTTCTCCGTCTTCAACACGTAAGTCGGAGAAATGCTGAATCTTCCATCGTACTCTTCCATAGCCGGACTGGATCCGTCCATGCTGGAATCTTCTAATGTGACAGCTCATCTGCCTATGTCAGCTAGGGCGACGTATACGTAGGTCAGCGACGCCTCGTAACTCACACATGCAGAGAACGCAATCATGTCCGATTTTCCCGCGCGGGCGATACGAACCGTTGGCGGCGATGGTTTGAGACGTGGCAAAATTTCCGTGCACGTTCGCGAACACGTCATCTACGCGGCAACCGTCCGATTATGCTGCACGAATCGTGATGTTGGAGATGATAAATAGTAACCGTGGTGGGATTTTTTACTTTTTACCTCATTCTCTCCTCGCATCGTCTTCTTCCTCCAGCGCGTGCCTCCTCAGGCTCTCCGCGCGAACTCGCGAAAAACCCTAGCCCCAATCTGCACCAGTCGCCTCCAAACTCACTCCATGGCTAGTAGCAGTACTTCCCCTTCCATGGCGGCGTTGAGCCAAGCCGCGGCGAAGCCGGCGAGCTCTATCGTCGTGCCCCTAGAGGGCTTGGTCATCCCCGCCTCGGCAGTGATTGAGTCCACCGGCGGTGACCATAATCCAGCGGCACTGGAGCCGTTGAAGGAGGAGCTCGATTCTCACAAGGGCTATTGGCGTGGTTCAGATATCACGAACCGCGACATCCAGAAGCTGATCACCGAGGGCTACCTCCCTGCGACGGAGGGGCTCGCCTGGCAGGCGGCGCCGGCCGGCGAGGTGACACCTTGTCCCCAAGCCAGAGAAAAAGTTTACCTCAAAACCCAATTGGTACGCGGCGTCTCCCTGCCCATCTCCAACTTCTTCCTCTCCGTCTTGAACCACTATAGAGTCCAGCCCCAAAACCTTTCTCCCAACAGTATCTTAGCGCTTAGCAACTACGCGGCACTCTGTGAGGGTTACTTAGGGATACAGCCTAGGCTATATCTCTTCGTGTATTTCTTCACCATTAAAGGCGAAGCCGGAGCCAGTAAGGAAGAACTTAGAAATTGTGGCACCATAAGCTTCAAGATCCGTCCTGGCCGGCGGTTCCCCGACATCGTCGGTCACGAGTCCTGCAAAAACTGGCAGTGTACTTACTTCTACAGTCTAGATATCCCTCTGGCTGGCCGACAAGTAACGTACCCGGACTTCGTTGACGGAGCCGCCGCTGAAGCCTCGTCATGGAGATCCCAGAACTCCCTTCCCTCTAACATTGATGCTTCCCGCACCATAAGGCGGATAGATGGTTCGTAGAGACGGGTTTGACCGGCTTGGACCTAGCCATGTGCTGGTTCATCAGGCGAATCCAACCTCTGCAGCACTGCGCGAAGCTCATGCACGAGTATACCATCGATAGAAGGGATAGCCTCCGCATCTCCGTGGACAACTTCTCGAGTGACTCCGTCAAGATTCGCCTTAAGGACATCGTCAAAGTGAAGGACAAGAAGTGTGGCTTCACCATCACCTATGACATGTTCGTAGACGGCAAGTGCCCAAAGGTAGTTATTTATTTTCCGTGTATGACATATACTCCAGTTCTTCCGTCTTGCAAATGTCATCTCATCTAACACGGTGACTTCTCACTTAACAGCTTAGCGATCTAGAGGAGGACAGCATGGCTTCCCAAATCTACGATCCAAAGATGAAGGAAGTCACGTTTGTGTCCGACGACGATGCTCCATTGGCGCGAAAGCGGAAGAGCTCCACCTCTGATGCTGCCGAAAGAGGCAAGAAGAAGAAGACGGAGTGTGGAGCCTCCAAGAAGACTACCGCCGCCCTGGAGGCGGAGAAGAGAAAATTTACCGGGATCCCCTTTGCCAAAGCACCCCCATTTGTGTAAGTTTCTTTCTCTCCGACATTGTCTATTCATCTGTCTTGCTCCTGTACTTATGCATTTTTCATGTTTCAGGAAGAAAGCCATGACCATCCTGAAGAAGACCTCCAAATTGGGGGCTTCTAGAACCATCAAGGACATGCTGCATCGCGACGCATCTCCCGCCATCGCCCCTGCCACTCCCTCCGTCAAGCCCTCGTTTGCCCCGACAAGCTCACAAGCTAAGGAGGCACCTGGCCCTTCCGCCATGGAAGTGGACTCAGGTGCCTCTACCGAGGTTGCTGTCGTCGGCGAGCAGGCGGCGCAGGAGAGTGCCGCCCACCAAATGGCTGAAGCTCCGGCTAAGGATGCCATTGGTGGCGGTAAGGCGGTGGTGGAAGCAGGTACTTCCCTCTTTGGCCGCACCCCGAACCCAAGAAAGCCATAGTTTATCCAAAGATAGTCTATCCGGTGCTTACTCCGGGTAGCACTGCTCTGGCTCCTGGTGCGGCACCGACATCTCCGACGTGCGGTCTAGAGGAGCTCCTCCGACAAGCTGAAATCTTGCAAGGAAACAGCGAGTCCTTTGGCAAGCTGCTGGCCGAGAGTGCTACAAACCTCAAGATCATTGCACTTGTAAGTTTTATTTGCCTTTTTCTTTTCATATGAGTATCCCACTATAGCCCCCGAGGATGTAGACGGAAAACCAAAGGTCTTTGCATCTATATGCTCTAAGAGTGACTAAGTTAGAAAACCTCTCACTGTAACCCCCAAGAATATAGGTGGAATGAAATATTCCGACTAGATGCTTTAAGAGTAGCATACGTAGTGTTTATAAATTTCAATACTGCAGCCCCCAAGACTCTAGTTGTAACTGACTTAGTTTCGACTAGATGCTTAAAGAAAAGCTAAGCATATTGCCGAGTTAAAAACTTTATACTATAGCCCCCAAGCTTCTAATTGAGAACTGAATTAGTTCTGACTAGATGCTTAAAGAAAAGCTAAGCATATTGCTAAGTTAAAAACTCTCGTTGTAGCCCCTGAGCGTCTAGGTGGAAAATTTCCGGCTAGATGCTCCAAGCAGACCAAACAACGTTTAACTTTTTCCCTTTTTTCCACAGAACGAGAATGCTCGCAGGGGCATGGACAACGACAAGTACCAGAAGATGCGTGCAGACTTGGAAGCTGAAAAGGGTAAAACTGCCTTCTTGAAGGAACAAAACACCAAGAGAAAGCGTCTGTTTTCTTTTTCGCATTCCGACTTGGTTTTGTTCCCATATTCTCCGAGTACTCACTGTGTACTTTGCTTTCTCCGACTTGCAGAAACCATCGCCAAGTCCAAGAATATTGTCGAGAAATCCAAGCACATTCAAGAGCTGCATAGCGAGAACAAAATTCTTAAGCAGGAGAGGAAGGACATGCTGAAAATGCACGAGGAGTCAATGAAGGTCCTGCAGGACTCTGCCACCGAGGAAATCAATCGCTTGAAGGAGGAGATCTCGATCTTAAGAGATCAGAAGCAAGCTTCCGACGAGCAGAATCAACGCCATCATGAGGCGTATACTCCAACAAGAGAAAGAATCCTTGGCGGACACCCTCTAGAAAGATGAGGCCAGCATCTTTAGTAAGTTTTCTCCGTCTTGGATTTCTGTAGTCTGGGTACTCTGAACTGTTGAACTCATGTGATCCTTGTTGGAATTTGCAGCTCCTATGGGTTTAACCCGGTCGCCTCCTCTAGCCAAGGAATGCATGGTTCTTACCGGCAACTTCATCAACACCGCCATCACGCAAGCCAAAGAGATTGCCAAGCCCCTCCAGATCAACATCAAGGCATCGGACTCCGTGGCGAAGTACTCGGAGATTCTGCACCGAACCCCCGAGCGTATCACAAGCTGGAAAGCTTCATGTGCACGGGCTGGCGCAAGGATGGCATTGTCCATGGTCAAGGCACACTATGAAGATGCTGACATCGACACGGTGACCTCTGGCATTCCCGACGTAGACGACGATGGCAAAGATATTAACCACGAATCCATCTTGTCGTCGCTCGCGGGCTATGACACCAGAGTTGCTGAGTTGGTCGACATCAACGTCTTCGTGCCGATGAACACCATCGATGGCGGCAACCAAAGCTCCTCCGAGTCTCTTCACACCGCCGACTTCGAGGGTGGCTCTCCTGCTGGTGATGACGCTGCTTTTAAGTCACCTGCGCCAAAGGAATGAAGAACAACTTTGTAATGTTTGTGTCACCTTTGGTGCATATGCGGAAAAAACTTATTTATGTAACTTAAGGCGGAAAACAATATTGTATGTCCTGCTACTCAAGAACCAGTTTCCAGCATGTATATATTGTTTAAGCAAGTGTTGTCTTATCCATTACTTTGGTTCTTATGCTTGACTTTTCGTGAGTCGGAAGACTCGCTGTTGGAACCGTGCGCTCAGGTGATGATGCCCAATGGCACCATCAATAACCTAAGCACAAAATCGCCGACAATAAGTGTCAAAAGTCACTACTCCAGAATCTACATAAAAATGACAAAGAACGTGTAGACCAGAAAACTTAAGCTAACGCCCGTAGGCGGAATTTCCACAAGTGCAATCGCAAAACTTGTGTATGAAGGTTTTACCTGATCCAAAAATGAACACTAAAGGAGGTAAATGACTCAGAAATATGAGTGAACCAGAGAGCTTTATTTCATTGATCAAATAAGAGGTACACAATTAGATAAAAAATGCGAAGTGTAAAAAGGACGTAGCTGTGCTATGTTCCATGGCCGATCAAGCTCTGGGTAGTCATCATCCGGGTCACGTCGCTTATGCTTATGATCCTCGTTGGGTATATCCTTCAGTTCACAATTGTCAACGATGTATTAAGACCCATTGAGTAGTGCCTTGCTTATGATGAACGGTCCTTCCCATGGCGGGGATAATTTGTGTGACTTCTTCTGCTTAAGTCGGAGCACCCAATCCCCCTCTTTAAACGAGTGATGTCGAACATGGAGACTATGGTAGCTGCGTAGCTTCTGCTAGTAGATGGCGGATCTTTGGCATGCCAAAATGTGCTCCTCTTCGAGAAGGTCCACATCTAGGCGTCTGGATTCTTCAGTGTCATCTTTGTCATAGGCGGCAACTCTTGGTGCATCGTGAAGGATGTCAGAAGGCAGGATGGCTTCTGCTCCATATACCGGCAGGATGGCTTCTGCTCCATATACCATGAAGTAAGGGGTATAGCCGGTGGATCTGTTGGGTGTATTTCATATACTCCACATCACAGATGGCAATTATTCCGCCCAGGCTCGAGCTGCTCTATGTAGCGGTGCCTCAAGACGTGGCTTGATTCCCTGCAGAAATAATCCATTGGCTCGCTCAACCTGACCGTTGGATTGTGGGTGTGCCACATATGCAAGGTCAAGTCGGATGCCTTTATCCCAACAATAAGCCTCCACTTCTCCGAGTGACAAATTGCTGCCATTGTCGGTGATAATGCTATGTGGGAGACCAAATATCACCACTAGATACCGGACAAACCTGAGGGCAGTTGCCCCATCAAGATTTCTAATGGGTTTAGCTTCTATCCATTTAGTGAATTTATCAACTGCTACTAGCAGATGCGTAAACCCACATGGTGCTGTCTGTAACGGTCCCACCATGTTTTGCCCCCAGACTGCAAATGGCCAAGTTATTGGTATTGTTCGCAATTCTTCAGCAGGAACATGTGGTTGTCGGGCATAATACTGGCATCCCATGCATGTCTCAACCAGCTTGTCGGCGTCTGCCTTCGCGGTCAGCCAGTAGAATCCTTGCCGGAAGGCTTTCGCGACCAACGATCGAGGAGCGGCGTGATGCCCGCAATCTACGAGATGGATTTCGCGTAGGATTTCCATACCTTCTAGCTGGGAAACACACTTTAGGTATACACCAGTAGTGCTCCTTTTGTAGAGTTGCCCATTGATTATGGTATAACCCTTTGCTCATCGTACTATTTGCCATCTTTCGACCTCGTCGTCGGGCAAAGTTCTGTGTTCGAGATATTCCATGAACAGTTTTGTCCAAGCTGGAGGGACCTTTGTCACCATGTTGACGAAAGAGTCAGCTCGATCCGGGTTGTCGATGTTGGCTCCCTTCACGGATGGTGTGCGCAGATGCTCTAGGAAAACTCCTGGCGGAATTTGCTTGCGCCCTGATCCAAGCTTAGACAGCAGATCAGCCACCTCGTTTTTCTCCCTAGGTACATACTTGACTTCGTAGCCCAAGAAGCTCTTGGCTATCTCGTCCACTTCGTCTCGATTTGCCACCATCATAGGGTTCCACGCATTCCAGGTGCCAGCCACCTGCTGGGAAACCAAGTCGGAATCTCCATAGCAAACTATGTGCTTGATGCCAATATCCTAGGATACACGTAGTCCGTGAATGAGTGCTTAATACTCCGCCATATTGTTTGTAGACTCGAAGTGGATCTACAGAACATAGTGTAGCTTGTCTCCTATTGGTGACTATAGCAATACACCAGCCCCCGAGCCGTTGAGCAGCTTTGATCCGTCAAAGTGCATCACCCAGTACTCTGGTTCCGGCAATGGAGTTGCATCTGGCATCTCCGTCCAATCTGCAACAAAATCCGCCAAGGCTTGTGACTTGATAGCGTCGCGTCTCTTGTAGGTGATCTCGAAGGCGGCAAGTTCAATGCCCCACTTCCCGACCCTTCCCGTAGTGTCGTTGTTGTTGATTATGTCGGACAGTGGGGTCTTTCTCACCACTATGATTGGGTGCTCCTGAAAGTAATGCCTCAGCTTCCGAGAAGCAAGGAATACTCCAGAAGCTATATTCCGGTAGTGCGGGTAACGCTGCTTGGACTCCGTCAAGACCTCGCTCACATAGTAAACTGGTCGTTGAACTCCTTGCTCATAGCCTGGTTCCTGCCGCTCTACCACGACGACGATGCTGATTACCCGGTTGGTTGCCGCCATGTAGATTAACAGAGGCTCGCCAGTATCGGGTGCTGAAAGGATGGGCGCTGAGGAAAGAATCTCCTTGAGCTGCGTCAATGTTGCATCTGCCTCGTCCGTCCATATGAATTTGTCCGCCTTCTTTAGCAACTTGTACAGTGGCAGAGCCTTCTCTCCAAGTCGGTTGACGAACCGACTAACTGCTGCAACACAATCTGTTAGTCGTTGAATGTCGTTTAGGAATGTCGGACGGTTTATGTTTAAGATGGCCTTGATTTTCTCCGGGTTGACCTCGATTCCGCGCTGGGAAACGATGAAACCCAACAATTTGCTGGCTGGAACCCCGAAGACGCACTTCTTAGGGTTAAGCATCATGTTGTATTTCCGGAGATTATCAAAGGTTTCTTTTAAGTCGGAGATTAAGTCATTTGACTTTTGTGACATCACCGCTATATCGTCCACATAGGCGTGAACGTTCCGACCAATTTGGTCGTGAAGGAAACTCTGCATTGCCCGCTGGTATGTAGCACCTGCGTTTTTCAGCCAAAGGGCATCGTGACATAGCAAAACGTGCCATAGGGGGTAGTGAATGAAGTGGCCAATTGGTCCGACTTCCTCATCTTGATCTGGTGGTATCCTGAGTATGCATCGAGAAAACACAAAAGTTCCGAGCCAGCTGTCGAGTCAATGACTTGGTCAATGCGAGGCAAAGCAAACGGATCTTTGGGACATGCTTTGTTCAAGCCTGTGTAATCAACGCACATTCTTAATTCATTGGTTCCCTTTTTGGGGACAATTACAGGATTGGCCACCCATTGGGTGTGAAGGAATTCTCGAATAAATCTAGTCTTAAGTAACCTAGCTATCTCTTTGCCAATGGCGTGTCTCTTCTCATCTCCAAAGCGTTGTAGAGGTTGTTTCACTGGTTTGGATTTTGGATCAATGTTTAAGCTGTGCTCGGCAAGTTCCCTAGGTACACCTTTCATGTCGGCAGGTTGCCAGGCGAAGATGTCCCTATTCTTACGGAGGAACTCGACGAGCGCGCTTTCCTATTTGGGATCCATGTTCGTCCCAATGGCGGTGACCTTGGAGGCATCGCCTACCACAAGTTCCACCGGCTTGGTCTCGATGGCGGCCTTGAACGCAGGAGCGGATTCGGAAATCTGCTTCTTCGACGCGGGCATCTCTGAGTCATCGACCTTGCTCTGGATCTCTTTGAATTCTTCGCTGTAGAGGACAGTTTCCGCAATGGCTGCTTCATTGATCTTGCAGTCCCTTGCCTTGGTAAAGCTTCCGGATATGGTGAAGACACTGTTTGGTCCGGGTATCTTGAGTTTGTTGTAGACGAAGCATGGCTTGGCCATGAATGTGTGAAATATGTCGCGGCCGAATATGATGTGGTACACGCTGTTGAAGGGGACCACCTCAAAGGTCATGCGCTCTTTGCGGTAATTATTAACATCGCCAAAGGCGACCTGAAGTGTAATGCACACAAAGGACCGAGCCTCCTGACCAAGAACTACGCCGTGGAAGATGGTGTTGGTCCGCCTTAGGTTTGCCTCCGTCAAGTTCATCTTCTGCAGTGTATCCAGGTACATGATGGTGATGCTGCTTCCACTATCCACCATACAATTGGTGAACTCCACTCCGTCAATCAAGGGGTTGATGACCATGGTGTACTGGTTCTCTGTGGGGATAAGGTCTGGGTGGTCCGTCCTGTCCCAAGTAATTGGAACCTTCGACCAGCGCAGGTACTCAAGGAGGTCTTCTGTTGTCAGACAGTGGGGGTGCCAAGGAAAGTGTGGTAGACTGGTGACTTCTTCACGAAGGGGTTCTTGCCCTTGTCGTCGCTCTTGGCGGCGTGCTTGGGGTCAACGTCCTCGTCCATGTCACTTGAATCCTTGGACTCGTCCTCCTCCTTCTTCCCCTTGCCCTTGCCTCGCGGTCTGTTCTTTCGACTTCGCTTGTAGCCAGACTCCGGGTCTTCCTTGAGGTCATTGACGAACTTGCAGTGTCGATTGGTATGGGTGGCCTTGCCATTAATGTCGAGGTGTACCAGGCACGTCATATCGTAGTACTCTTTGTAGGTTTGGGGAACACGGAGCAGCGGCGAGGTAGTTTTGCTTCTTCGTTGCTGCCCACGACCAGCTCCCCTTCCTCGGCCACATTGTCCGCCATCACCTTGTCCTGCAAAAGTCATAGCGACCATGTCGGTAGATTGCTTTTCTTCTGAAGCGGTTTTCCGCTTTGTACTGCTGTTCCTCCGAGCTTGCGTTGGAACGGACATTGCCGGCATGGAGTCGCGAGCATTGTCGTCGGCAGCTGCGAACTCACTAGCCAACTGTATCATCTGGTTCAAGTCAAGTTGGTGATTGTCCTGCAAGCGCTTCAGCTTATGTCGGAGCAACGTGCCCCTTTCCAACCCATCGATGAAGGCGGCCATGGCGGTCTGAGCATGCACTCCTGTGCAGGAATTCTTCATGTCTAGCCAGCGAGAGAGGTAGGCGCGAGATGTCTTGTCTTTCTCTTGCATGCAGCGCTGTAGATCGCCAACAGTGCAGGGACGTTTGTATGTACCCTCAAAGTTCTTGGTGAACGCTTCTTGCATGTCCAACCAATTGCGGATGGATTTATCCGGCAAGTCGTCGATCCATTGAAGGGCCGTGCCCGCCAACATTAATGGGAGGTACTTGACGGCGACATTGGGGTTGCCTCCAGCAATCTCCACCGTGTTGCCGCAGTCCTGTAGCCATGTGGCTGGCTTGGCGGTGCCATCATAGGGCTTGATGGTCTTGTCAATCTAGAAACCTTTGGGGTAAGTTGCGGACCATATTGCAGGTCCAAAGCAACGTGGTCCCAGGTATGGTCCTTCCCGGGCCTCGTGGATCTTATCGATCCATGAACGTGCATCGTATGGCTCCGGGTTCTTCTTCTTGTCAACAGGGGATGGGCTGCATGAACGATGCGAGCCTCCACCGCCATGGTGACTGCTTGGTGGTGACGGAGGCGGAGGTGGCGGCGGGTTAGCCTTCTTGCTGTTACCCTCCTGCGATGCCTCGCGCCTTTCATGGTTGCTTGTCAAACACGGAGGTTCATGGCGTGACCTTCTCTTGTGTCCTTGGTTGTGCTCTCCGTCATGACGGGTCTACTCCGCATTGTCACGGATGACGATGCCACACTGATTTCGTGGGGGCATATCCGTACGATGGTGAGCCTTGGGATCTGCGCGATGTCGGGGGGATCAGGGTGGTGGCGATGGGTGACGAGGTCGGGCCTTTTCTCCGTGGTCGGAGGATATGGGGATAGCATCCTTCCTGTTGCGCGCATCCCTCCGTCTTCGTTCTGATGAACTCGTCTAGGACCCGACATCAAGAGGAGATCGATCCCTTGGTGGCTTGCACTGGCTAGACTGGCAAAGCGCTGGGTAGGACTCAAGCCTCTGAGAGGTGGCCTTTTCCTGCTGCTTCACCACCTTGGCCACTAGGTCATAGACCTGTTCCACTGCCTCAGGCGATCTATCCTGCTCCAAAAGGGTCTTGGCGACGGCGAGGTTAAGGAGTGGGGTGGGCATCACCTTCTGGCCTTCACTGCCAATGTATGGCTTGGCCTGTGCCGGCCTCGAGGGAGCCCATCCTAGGTTTCGCCTTACACCAGGATCGTTGATGACGCGAGCCGGAGCTTTCTTGGCCTTCTGCTTCTACAGCAGGGTCTTGTACTCGGCCTCCATTGCTCTAGCTTTCTCTATGGACTTCTGCGCGTTGACCAGATATCGATCTAGCTTAGCGCCTTGCTCCGCGATGGCATGCGCTTCCTCTAGCAGCTGCTGGTGCTTCTCATCAAGCTGGGTCACATTCCGGATATGAGCTACGGTTAGTGGCTCGACGAGGAGATTGCCGTACATCACTCTATCAGCCGGAGTAACTTGGGCAGCAGCAGACGTAGATGCCGGAGGCGGCAAGTTTGCGGTGTTATTGTTGCTTGGTCCGGTGCCGAGTTCCTGCGGCTATTGCACTGGGTTAGGCGGAGGAGGCATGACCTTTGCGCGATCATCGTCAGCAGCAATAAGTGGCCCCTTCCCCTTCTCCAGTTCTGTAGGCGGAGCACGTCCGGGTTGACCTTCGTCCATCGCCGTCCCAATGGTGATGAACACCTCTCGAGACGTGACGGCATTGTTGGATTGCTTGTCGCGCGTGTACTCCTCCTCCATCTCCTGCATGGCGGAGTCTAGCTCCTCTGGAGTGAAATCTATCTCCTCTGAATCTGCACTGAAATCAGCATAAAGCGCGTCAATAACAGAGTCGGAGGGTGCCAGGCAAAGATGTTCTTATTCTCACGGAGGAACTCGACGAGCGCACTTTCCTATTTGGGATCCAGGTTCGTCCCAATGGTGGTTGTCTTGGAGGCATCGCCTACCACAAGTTCCACCGGCTTGGTCTCGATGGCGGCCTTGAATGCTGGAGCGGAGTCAGAAATCTATTCCTTCGACGCGGGCATCTCCGAGACATCGACCTTGCTCTGGATCTCCTTGAATTCTTCGCTGTAGAGGACAGCTTCCGCGTAGGCTGCTTCTCCAATCTTGCAGTCCCTAGCTTTGGTAAAGCTTTCGGATACGGCGATGACACCGTTCAGTCCAGGTATCTTGAGTTTGTTGTAGACGAAGCATGGCTTGGCCATGAAGGTGTGGAATATGTCGCGGCCGAATATGATGTGGTACACGCTCTTGAAGGGGACCACCTCAAAGGTCACGCGCTCTTGGCGGTAATTATTAACATCACCAAAGGCTACCTGAAGTGTGATGCACCCAAGGGACCGAGCCTCCTGACCAGGACTACTCTGTGGAAGATGGTGTTGGTCCGCCTTAGGTTTGCCTCTGTCATGTTCATATTTTGCAGTGTATCCAGGTACATGATGTTGATTCTGCTTCCACTATCCACCATACATTTGGTGAACTCATTTCCGTCAATCAAAGGGTTGATGACCATGGCGTATTGGTTCTTCGTAGGGATAAGGTCTGGGTGATCATTCCTGTCCCAAGTAATTGGAATCTTCGACCAGCGCAGAAACTGGGGAACTGGGGTAGAGTAGCCATCAGTATCCTCATAGAGGTCTTTTGTTGTCAGACGGTGGGGGTGCCAAGGAAAGTGTGGAAAACTGCCGCCTTCTTCTCGAAGGGGTTCTTGCCTTTGCCGTCGCTCTTGGCAGCGTGCTTGGGGTCAACGTCCTCGTCCATGTCACTTGAATCCTCAGACTCCTCCTCCTTATTCTTCCCCTTTCCCTTGCCTCGTGGTCTGTTCTTCCGACTTTGCTTGTAACCGGACTCCAGGTCCTCCTTGAGGTCGTTGACGAACTTGCAGTATCGATTGGTGTGAGGGGCTTTGCTGTTGACGTCGATGTCTATGAGGCATGGCATATCGCGGTACTCCTCATAGGTTTGGGGAACACGGAGCGCTGCCGAGGTAGTTTCACTTCCTTGTTGTTGCCCACGACCAGCTCCCCATCCTCGGCCACGTTGTCCGCCATCACCTTGTCCTGCAAAGGTCATGGCGACCATGTCGGGAGTTTGCTTTTCTTCTGGTGCTGTTTTCCACTTGGTGTTGATGTGCCTCCGAGCCTGAGTTGGAACGGCCGTTGCCGGAAGACAACCGCGAGCATCATCATCGGCAGCTGCGAACTCACTAGCCAACTAAATCATCTGGTTTAAGTCAAGCTGGTGATTGTCCTGCAAGCGCTTCAGCTTATGTTGGAGCAACATGCCCCTTTCCAACCCATCGATGAAGGCGGCCATGGCGGTCTCAGCGTGCACTCCTGCGCAAGAATTCTTCATATCCAGCCAGCAGGAGAGGTAGGCGCAAGATGTCTCATCTTTCTCTTGCACGCACTGTGTAGATCGCCAACAGTGCAGGGATGTTTGTACGTACCGTCGAAGTTCTTGGTGAACGCTTCTTGCATGTCCAACCAATTGCAGATGGATTTCTCCGGCAAGTCATCAATCCACTGATGGGTTGTGCCCACCAACATCAATGGGAGGTACTTGACGGCAACATTGGGGTTACCCCCGGTGATCTCCACCGTGTTGCCGTAATCCTGCAACCATGTGGCTGGCTTAGCGGTGCCGTCATAGGGCTTGATGTTCTTGTCAATCCGGAAACCATTGGGGTAAGTTGCGGACCGTATCGTAGGTCTAAAGCAACGTGGTCCCAGGTATTGTCCTTCCCAGGCCTCGTGGATCTTGTCTATCCGTGAACGTGCGTCGTATGGCTCCGGGTTTCTTTTCTTCTCGTCAACAGGGGATGGGCTGCGTGAACAACGCGAGCCTCCTCCGCCATGGTGACTGCTAGGTGGCGACAGAGGTGGAGGTGGTGGTGGATTAGCTTTCTTGCTACTACCCTCCTGCGACGCCTCATGCTTGTCGCGGTTGATTGTCGAACGCGGCGGGTCATGGCGTGACCTGCTCTTGTGTCCCTGGTTGCACTCTCCGTCATGACGGGTCTACTCGGCGTTGTTGCTGATGACAATGCTGCTCTGCCTTGGCGGGGGCATATCCATACGACGGTGAGCCTTGGGGTCTTCGCGATGTCAGGGGGAGCGAGGCGGTGGCGATGGGAGACGAGGTTGGGCTTTGCCTCCATAGTCAGAGGATATGGGGATAGCATCCTTCCTGTTGCACGCATCCCTCCGTCTTTGTTCTGATGAACCCGTCTGGGACCCGACATCAAGAGGAGATCTGTCCCTTGGTGGATTATGCTGGCTAGACTAGCAAAACGCTGGGTCAGACTCAAGCCTCTGAGAGGTGGCCTTTTCCTGCTGCTTCACTGCCTTGGCCACTAGGTCATAGACCTGGTTCACCGCCTCAGGCTATCTATCCTGCTCCAGAAGGGTCTTGGCGATGGCGAGGTTGAGGAGAGGAGTGGGCATCACCTCCCTGCCTTCACTGTCAATGTATGGCTTGGCCTGTGCCGGCTTCGGGGGAGCCATCCTAGGTTTCGCCGTACACCAGGATCGTTAATGACGTGAGCCAGAGCTTTCTTGGCCTTCTGCTGCAGCAGCAGAGTCTTGTACTCGGCCTCCATTGCTCTAGCTTTTTCTATGGATTTCTGCGCGTTGACCAGATCTCGATCTAGTTTTGCACCTTGCTCCGAAATGGCCTGTGCTTCCTCCAGTAGCTGCTGGCGCTTCTCGTCAAGCTGGGTCACGTTCCGGATATGAGCTACGGTCAGTGGCTTGACGAGGAGATTGCCGTACATCACTCTATCAGCTGGAGTAACTTGGGCAGTAGCAGACGTAGATGCTGGAGGCGGCAAGTTTGCGGTGTTGTTGTTGCTCGGGCCGGTGCCGAGTTCCTGCGACTGTTGCACTGGGTTAGGTGGAGGGGGCATGACCTTTGCGCGATCATTTTCGGCAGCAAACGGTGATCCCTTCCCTTTGTCTAGAGATGTAGGCGGAGCTCGTCCGGGTTGATCTTCATCCATCATCGTCCCAATGGTGACGAACACCTCTCGGCACGTGACGGCGTTGTTGGCCTGCTCGTCGCGCGTGTACTCCTCCTCCATCTCCTGCATGGCAGAGTCTAGTTCCTCCGGACTGAAATCTATCTCCTCTGAATCTGCACTGAAGTCGGCATAGAGCTCGTCAATCACAGTGTCGGAGGGTGCCAGGACTTCCTCGATGACGGAGGGTGGATGTGCAATAGCAGCGGCGATGACTGGAGGTGGTGTTGCAACCGTGGCGATGGCGGCCGGAGGCGGTCGTGGCGATCCGCCAATGAGCACAAGATCCGCCTGAGCTGCCACCTCGGCCTCCGCGTAGCTGTTGACGGTGTTCACCATGCTTTCGAAGGTGAGGCATCCTGAAGCTTGTTGTCACCTTAGAGAATGTTGGAGAAGAGTTCCCTGGTCCAGTCCTTCCACAAAGTGATACATAGCATCATCATTGGGGTAGTGGGCCAGATCGGCTCGTATACAGAGCCACCTGGCAAGGTAATCGCGGGGGTTCTCGCCCTCTCTCTGAATGCAATGCGCCAGATCAAAGATGGTAACCATGCCGACGAACTTGGATCTCTGCTGTCCAGACGCACGGACGAAGCTGGCGGACTTGCAGTGATCTTCCACCATTATATCCTACACAGGGGCGGTTTGGGTGGGCCTTGAATTTTTCCGATCTTTGCCGGCAAACTCTAAAGAGAGATCTAACATTGATCCTTCCGCGAACGTATTCTGCCCATAGGCGGTCCGCGCAGGTCTTGATGCTCCTCCGACTCCTAGGGAACTAGTGCCCGAGTCGGTTTCGCCAATGAAGAGGTGGATGTCTTCGATAGGAACAATCGAACACCGCGTAGGGTTCGTCTTCGCCGGGATCCAGAACTTGTCGGGAGGGACGATCGGAACGTTGCCGGAGAAGAGAACGCGACCGATGGCTACGGTTTCGCCGATTCCCGCGAAGATCTTGGTCCTCGCCTGCTGAAGAGCCTAAAGCGCCTCTTGCCCCATGGTGGGCGCCAACTGTCGTGGTATTGCCGACGAGTACGCCATGGAGGGTCCTCACAGTGCATGTTTAGGGACATGGGGGAAGGCGGACGGTTGACGGGTACGAGGTAACACAGCTTACCCAGGTTCAGACCCCACAATGGTGGCGAAATCCTACTCCTGCTATAAATCACTATTATGGCAATACACCGAGTTACAGAGATAGGTTCACTATGCGAGGTGTATGTTGATAGATACTAGGTTGTGCCCTAAAGGCTCCCATAGGCCCGACTTATATAGTTGCCAGGTCCTAGGGTTATAGGGAAAAGTCCTAGCCGGACAGGTTACAGAGTCCTACACTGTCTATTACTAGTCTAGCGTGTCTTGTACTCCAAGGCTCCAGGTACGCTGATGACTCCACCATATCCTTCCTTTATCCAGCATGGGCCTCCCTTCTGGATCCATCTAACTAGGCTGCCCAGCAGGCCATGGGCCATGCTACCAACGGTGGGCCACCCGGGTTATCCGGATAGAGGACATGCTATGAGGATACCCATATAGCGTATCCCTAACACACAAGAAATAAGCAACACAAGTATAACACATAAAGCATCCAAGTTTAACTAAACCAAACATGTCTTGGTATTTATTACAATCGTGAATAATGTTCAACTATAGAATTTAAAGGTGGTCCAACTACTACACATCTTCCACGCCTTCCTCTTCCTCGTCTTTGAACGAGTAGCCCTCATGCTCTAGGGTTGACTTGTACAGCTCCATCTCCTTTGTGACGGCCTCAAGCTTCTCTTGGAGGTCCTTTATTTCATCTTGCAGTTTCTTGGTAGTGGCTTCTAGCTGCTCCTAAAGTCCCTCCTTCTTGCCCTGCAACTCCTCCACTAGGCTTGACTTCTTGGCCGCCTCAAGTTGCTCTTATAAGCCTCTCTTAGAAGCATGCACGTCATTGATTATCTTGCAAAGGCCCTCTGTCTGCACATCAGTGTCCTTGATCTCCTTCTTGAGTTCCCTAATCCTCTTGTTCTTATTTATCACCCTCCTCTCTTGGTTAGTGAACTTCTTCTCTTGGTCCTTGAACTTCATCTCTTGGGCCTTCATTGCCTCCTCCTGCTGCTTGATTATTTCTTCCTTCTCCTTGATGAGAGCGCATAGCTCATCGTTCCTTAGCATCTCGAGGGAGCTACCTTTTTCAAGGTCATGGATGTGGCACTCCAAGTCTTGAAATTGCGTCCTTCGGTGCTTGGTAGAAGCCCTTTCTTCAAAGGTCAACTCCATGGGAACTCCTTCCTCATCACGCCTTCCAAAAAGGCTAGCCGCAGTGTCCTTGAAGATATTCCTGATAGCGCCCACACAGGCGACCAATGAGCTGTTGCAAGCTGATGCTAAGGGCCTTCTCCTTGGAGTCGCTGATGGTGTGGATTGCTATGTCCTTTGCCGGGCGCTCGCCTCCATCTCTTCGGGGCTGGATGACCTTGAGTCCCCAGCAGCCGCCCTTGTGGAGTTTCTTCATTGGGATTCCCTGGATTGTTGGCATGGGAAGTTCCAAACGTGTGAGGAGGTCCATGAGGAATCCCCCAAAGCGAAGGGGCTCGATGTCCGCGACGGTGTCGTAGAAGAAGCTTGTCATGTTTAAGTTAGAAGAATGAAGATTAGATACTTAAACAAGTAGGGAAAAGCAGGTACTAGAAGCTCATAAATAATTAGTAGAATAAAGCGAGTAAGGCACACAAGGTTAAAGGTGGTTCCAATCCTAGGGGTCACGTCCTACTGGCAACTTTGTGCTCTGATACCATCTATTGTGACCTTGGATCGTAAAAGATCCTAAGTCCCTATGATTTACATGCTAGTCCCTGGATCAATAGCTAGCACTCACAGTCGATGAATATCATGTAAAACACAATGTCATTATTACACGAGGAGTCCAGAGTATAAAATTATCACAAATTCACTTAGCATATAGCTAGCTCAAAATACAGCAGAAACATAAAATAACTTGAGTCCATCAAGACCCCATGCTTGTTGAGTGTAGACTCGTGATCCCTATGCACCTTTCAATCTTTGGATTCTGCACATAAAACGTGCAGCCAACAAGTTGGGTCAATACTTTGAATGTATTGGCAAATTACACCAAGGAAAGAAAAGACTAACTCTACATGCAAGGCTAATTTTGGGTTGTGGAGTTCATTTGCACAAAGCTAGTTTTCTCTAAGTATGGGGAAAATGAGAGAGAAAGTTTTCCTACTTTGTAAACATTTGTTTAAGTAATATAGGGTCGAATGGCACACGAGGATATTACTCACCAAGTGTCCAAACAACCTAACACTTGGATATTACTCACCAAGTCCCCAAAATCCCATCCATTGGCGATATGACTCACGCCATGGGTTTAGAAAACTTTAAGTTTTGGAAAGAGAGAGAGGAAGATCCTTCAGAGGCTTCGACTTACCCACAAGCCATGACCAAGTCCTTTTACAGACAAGATCATGGCGAGGCTTTCCCTTAGTAGCCCCTCTACCTTCTGGATCCAACCGTGCCAAGAACCTCCAAATGTTGGTACCCAGGTGAGGTTTCCCACTAAGTACTAGGCCAAGATAGATCCCATATGTATTCTGGTTGCACTAGAAGCTTCTGAATTCTGAAACATGGCAGACTTCTTTGATTCCTGGGCGGCCGTCCTCCACCAAAATCTCACTCGTTGTCTCGACAACCATTCCACCCAGAAGAAAACTTTGTTTTATTTTGAAGTGGATTTGAGAAGAAAAGATCGTTCAAGAGAGCCTTTATACTTAGAAAAATTCCTTGTCTTTCGAACCCCCCAATGGTACTTTATATAAATAGCATAGCAAGGACTTTGCAAAACAGGAGAACCTATTAGGAGGGGAAAAACCTAAGTATAGAGCTACTCATGGCATACTACAAAATCATCGCACTTGCAAAATAATACTAAGGAAAATTCTACTAGAACATCCTACACATGCATACTATAGAATTTGAAGATCACATGCATAGAATAAAACCGGGACAAAAATATGAACAAGTGGTGTAACTTGCCTTGATCCGAGCAGCACTCTACACAATAGTACTCCTCAGCGCACTCCGAACAATCTAACAAAACACAAACATAGATCTAATCACAACTTGCACAAAATAATACCATAGAAATAATATGCATGCATGCAACATGGTAATATGCAAGACTGTGTTCTAAATTAACTAAGATAATCTTTCTGAGTTGCTAATGTGTTGGGGACATTGTTAGTATCAATTTCCCACAGATTTTAATAAATTTGGGTTATTGCTTTAATTTATAAGCTAATAAGGAGATCTAAACTTCGAATAATCCACGAAATAGATCTAAAGGTCCCAAGCAAGTTTTTATAATTTTATACAGTAGGCATCATAAAAAAAAGCCAACGCAACAAGAATCAAATAAAACGGAGTTTTAATTATTATTTTACGAATTAAATACTCCAATCTAGAGATTAAATTCTACACAGATAATACTGCTGCAAACTCGCAAAATTATACGAGATCTATGTTCTACACAATTTTGTGAATCCAACGGTATATTATACGCAATTTTTGGCCTAGTTATCTAATTACTATGAATTTTGCAAGTTTAAAATGTTTTCTGCCTATTAGGAAAAAACATAGATCTAATCTGAACAAATCCGCCACGTGTCGGAATCCGATTGGGCGCGTGGGCGAAGCGCTGGCTGTGCGCGCTGACACGGCACTTGCCACGCGGCACGAATCAATAGGGTCGTACCCCTTCGCCGATCCATCTAATCTAGGCCGTAGGTTATCGATCTAGCGGACGGGGGAGAAGGCGATGACTTACAGGGCAGCAACGGTGGCGATGGTCGGCGGTGGCGTCGGTGGTGATGGGCGGAGGCATCCTAGTGGATTCCCAGGGAAGTGGAGTGGTCGACGGCGATCAGCAGTTCCCCGTGGTTCCCTTGGCACAGACGGCGGTGAGTGTTGCTTCCTCGTCCAGCTGCTGTTGGCCGCTGTTCCTCGCGAGCTTTGACAGAACAACAACGAGCAATCGGGGTTGCTTTGCTATGATGGACAAGGGGTAAAATAGATGAGGGGTGATGGTTGAGCGAGAGAATCTCGATAAGGAAGAAATCTAGGAAAGGGGAGCTCCCTATCGCCGACAACCTTCACCTACCGAAGCTTCAACGGCGGCTGCTCCGACATGGTCGAAGCGAGGCAGCCCGATGGTGGTAAATCGAGAGTTGTTTAGGGTTTCGAAGCGGCGGGGTCGTGGGGTTTATATGGGCGAAGAATATTGGCGAGGGGGTCACGGGAACCTCTCTGATTCGTCCAGATTTTGCTCAGCACACGGTGTTCGTCCGATTACCGCGGGGAGGAAGGAGATGACAAGTGGGCCCAAGCGGTCAACGGGTGCTGGCGGGTTGGGCACTGGAGGGCTAGTGCTAGCGGGATGGTGGGTTGGTGGTTGCGGCCCAGCTAGGGTTAGGCGACGCGAGCGCGCGGCAGAGGCTTGCGCGCTGGCCGATTTAGGTTAGGTGGTTAGTTTTTTTTGTTCTTTTACCATTTTTCTGATTTACCAAATCTTTAATGACTGTTGCATAACAAGCTCAAATTTAATGAAACCAGTTTCTAAATTTTTGTAATAAAGAGGTGGTTAACACAGAACCAGAAAATAATATTTTTTGATAGCTTTAGTAAGGCTAGGCATAGTAGACCCCCTTCTTGCTCCTATAGAGAAATTATTAGTAGGGTTTGGTGGTAGGGTTTTAGATGTAACTTTAGTTGTATGATGCAGTGATGCAAGGATGATGCATGCTACTAGTAACATCTTAATATAAAATCTAGGATGTTACAAGTAGAAAAGAAGAAAAGCGATAAGCAGCAACAAAAGAAAACAACTAAAGAGCTTGATCCCCCAAAAGAGATAAAAGACAAGAATAAGAAAGGTGAGCAAAAACTTCCATATCCAAGTCGCAAAAAGAAAGCACCTGATCAGGTAATCTATAATTCTTTCAAAAAGGCACTTGGTGATCTCCGTCTAGAAATTCCATTTATGGATGCAATAAAATTTCCTACCTATACTAAATTTCTCTGTGATATTTCTTAATAGAAAGAAAGAAATAACTGAAACCGTTGCCATGGTGACTAGTTATCCTGCTAATGGGAGGTTATTATCTAAATCTGGAAATTCCAGAATAACAACTATTTCATGCTCAATTGGCAAAACTGATATTCATAATGCCTTGTGTGATTTAGGTGTCGGAGTTAGTGTAATGCCATATTCCCTCTATAAAATGTTAGGGTTGTGGGAGTATTCCCCTACTTCTATCACTTTTACAGATGGATGAGAAACCTACTAAACAACCCATTGGTATGATTGAGGATGTTCTACTTAGAATAGATGAGCATGTTATTCCCACTAATTTTATTATGCTTGAAATGCCAGAGGATGAAAAATTATCTATAATACTTGGAAGACCTTTCCTTAGTACTACAGGGGCGTCATTTAATTGTTCTAAGGGAAAAATATTCTTCAATGTTTATGATGCTGAAATCATCCGGTATTTTCCAATCAAGCTAGAAGCAAAAGAAAGGTATATTCCACTGGCAAAACGAGTTCCAGTGGCAAATGCTCTTCATAAGGGGAAACCCAAGGTAAGAATTCGAGAACAAAGAAAGGGTTAAAATATTTGACCATTCTTAATAAAATGCTTAATGGGAGTCAACCCATTACATTAATAAAAATAGTTGAAGAATAAAATGTTCATCGTATTCCTATAACTTTTTCACAGACATTCTTGCGGAAGCTCACCCGTAAAGATGCAGCTGTAAAAAAATAGTAGAAATATCGATTGAGTAAGCATAGATTAAATGTAAAAATTAAGTTTGAGTTTTATCTGCATGAACTAGCCTAAACATATTGTTCTGATTAAAAAGAGGAGTATCTCTTAAAAATTTGGGCAAAAAGCATGTTCTGGAGAGTCTAACGACCAACTATACGGCGGGAATCGACCGTATAGTTTTGCTCTTATAGTTATCGACCCCTTTTTCACGAATTCTATCTCGGGGGACAATACATTTAATGACCAGCTATACGGCGAGAGGTTTTCTCTGCCCGTATAGTTGCAACAGTATAGTTCGGATCTGGCAAAAAGAAACCCTAATTTTTGTTGCCGCCGTAATTATACGGCGAGAACTACAATCCTGCCCGTATAGTTCCCATTGTATAGTTCATGGGACCACTTAAACGAGCCGGCAGGGATAGGGTTCTTCCTCCTCACTTTTTCTCTCATATTCTCTCTCCGAACTCCTCAAAACCCACCTAGAATTCTGGATTCTTCGCGGATTTCATTCGTTTGAGTTGGGCAATCAACATATCGGTATGTTTCTCTCCCTATCCATGCTTTATTTTCAGAATTCCATGGTTGAAACTATCACATTGATCTAGTGGATGAACTCAAGTTTGTTTGATTTTCACTTTTGATTTCCCACACTAGGATTAAATTTTTCCATGTAGTCGTTCGTATATCATGTATAAACTATATGCCTAAGGTTTTATGGTGAAATTTTCAGTAAAAATCAAGATGAACAAGCTTGGTATCCTTTTTCGCAAGAACAAGCGCCAACGTGGTGAGGGCTCGGGACTCCGCGCTGAGCTCGACAACAAGTACGCCATGGTTTCATCAAGGCGGGTGATGCCCACACGTTGGCCGATGATGCCTTTCTCACTGCGGCAAGGTTGAGATCGGATTTCAACCACATGTGTGCAAGTGCAGGGTTATCACTCCTCGCCTACGCAAGCCACTACACCTACACTGAGCTCACCTTTGAGTTCCTCGCCTCCTTCTACAATGATTACAGTGAGAAAGGTAATGCGTGTATGGTGAGTTTCACCATAAACCAACATCCATATCAAATTTCTTTCCAACAATTTTGTGATGCTTCTAGATTCCCTCATGATAGGGAACCAACTATTACAAATTTATATAGTGTCTAAAGTGGAGAAACTTTGGAGGTTATTTTTGTTAACGGTGGCAGGGACTTCTACCAGAAGAAGATGTCGACCATTCAGAACCCAACAATCCGCTACTTCGCCTCGTTTCTCGCCAACACTATGTTGGGAAGATGAGATACCGGTTCAATGGCCAATGCAGACATGGCCATCATCACCAAGGCACTCTTCCCCAATGCACCGCAGAGTCCTAATCCTACAGCTCTACTCCTCCAGCACCTCCGCCACTAGAGCAACAAAAGAAAAGGTGACATTTGCATTGGTGGATTGGAAACCCACCTTGTCCAAGCCTGTGACATTCCAATACCTGTTATGCAACCTGTCAACGGCTCCATACTTATGGACGTCAAATATATAAATGCTTGTGGCTTCCTCGATGTCTACCGAGCTGACAAGAGGCTCCGAGCATATTAGTTTTGTTATCTTGATGCCTCATAGGATGATCAGGTGCCGCTTCCTTGTCCACAAGCTTTCTCAATTTTGGGGAAGGACAACTGGATCCTCAACCAAGATCAAGTGAGGGATATCATGGTTGAGCTCCATCCTAACCCCGAAGAGGATGAAGAAGGAGAGTAGTAGGATGAGCAGGAGCAGGACAATCCTGCTTGGGAAGGATAGTAGCAGCAACAGGAAGGACCCTGGGACCCATGGCCCAGTCAGCAGTAGGGGATCAACAACGTCCCCTATCAAGAATTTCTGCAGCTCAACCAGCGCATTGGGGAGATCGACCACACTCTTTAGGGGGTGAATGAGGATGTTCGTTCCCTCACTAACAGCTTCAGTCACTTCATGACCAACTTCCCCAACTACTACCATGAGTACCTGTACCAGCTGCCAAATGACAGCAACAACTAAACCTGGCAACAACCTAAGCTTGGGGGAGGTTTGAAAACCTCCAAACTTTGCATTCGTATTTTTATTTCTTCTTTTGATTTATTTTACTTCTTCAAAAATTGCATGTTTATTTTCTGTTTTGCATTCCTAAATCAAAAACACAAAAAAATTGGTTGTAACTTCTATTGCAAATTTGTTTCTTTGTTTCTCTCAGAGATTGATCAATTTTAGGTGACTTGGAAATAGGGAAATATAGCGGGGTTCAACTCAAGTACAAGAACGAAGCAAGTAAGAGGAGGTATCACATTCCTTTCATCACCTCTTCTGCAATTTTAAATTGACCCTACAACTATTTGCTTGCTTGCACTTGAGTAACTCCCCACTTAGCTTATTATCTTATAAATTCTATTCCTTTCCTAGTATCTCCTCTTTAGCTTTGAAATAATGAGCAATGAACTTGGTTAAAATATCTACAAAAATTTTACAACAAGAAAAAACATCCAAAACATTACTTGAGTCCATGTTTAGCCCAAAGGATTCAATTTTAGAACTACTCAGCCCCATTGAGCTTAATGTAATATAGTTGATAGCACTTTTGAATGAAATTGTTTGATAAAATAGATGTTTTCAAGTAGAATATATTATGCCACTGATTTTCTAATAATTAAAGTAAGATATTGCTTTATGCGTGTCATTACAACACTGTCGTCCTCCATGAGGAACTACTAACTCCGCTGGCCAACGAATGATCTAAATGTGGGAAAACACTTGATTTTGGACATTGATTTAAGGAAGTGTCTATAGCTGCAATGCTATGAAGAGTAAAAATTCTAGTTCCCTCATGGTCTTATGTTACAAGTGAAGTTGTAGTACTCCTCTGGCTCATTATTGCTCAACTGTTATCTATTGGCATGGTCACGAGTACGCAACACAGTACCAATTAACATGTTAAAAACAGTGGCATGATTTCTCGCTGGATGAGCTGAAATTTTTGAAAGGCAAGGAAAGAAAAAAGGTGCTTTTAGGGTCTTGAAATTTTGATGTGGGATTAGATGAGTTGTTCCTAAATTGAATGTTTCTGGTGCCAACTTGAGTACTCTTAATTAATTAAAGAAACAAGAGCAAAAAATATTTTACCTCTCAACAAAGAGAGAAACCAAAAGAATTTGTTTCACTTTTCTAGCTAAACTATTGACACTTGCTCGGGCATATAATTTATTATCTAGCAAGATATACATGGTTAGGAAGTGGACTTAGTGCAATCTTGTTAATACTTGTATGATCATGTTTAAGATTGCAGGAATTGTGAAGAAAGGAATTTGGCACCAATTCGAGATTGTAATTCCTTTTATTTCTGTTTTGAATCTCTGCTATTCTTCTCTATTTCCTTGTCACTCGAGGGTGAGCAACATCTAAGCTTGGGGGAGTTGATAGCTGTGATATTAGACACATTTTTAATGGTTTTTATTGATGGTTTTCATCTTGATTTGATGGTTTTCAAGATTTACCTAACGCTAATACTTCAGTAGCAAAGAAAACTTGGGTTTCAGTGTATGTTTCAGGTTCTAAACATCAACAGAAGTTTTCAGCAGAAAAAATACAATATTCAGGCGGAAACAATAAAATCTCTTTTTGAAAGCAATCAAGGATGGCAACCAGTAGGTTTAATGACCAACTATATGGCGGGAACATTTTATCATGCCAAATAGTTCCCGTCGTATAGTTGCCACCGCCTTCTTCTTATCAAAAGGAACAACTTTCAGGAAGGAGGCATACGCGAAAACATAACAAATCAGCCGCTGTTCCATCCAGAAGGGAGAAAAAAGAGATCTAGGGAAGAAGGGGAAGACGTTCTTCATCTCGCTCCATGATCTTCAACCTCCTAGCCACAACACCCCCGTAGCCACTACTTGTACTTGAGAGAGAGAGAGATCTTAACCTTGCAAGATTAGGGTTTGAGATTGTTTCTTCCTATCTTGAATTGTGTTTGATTGATTTTCTATTCTTATTGTGGATCTCCATGGTAATACTAAGAAGAACTCCCTTTATTTAATTATATTGATGAGGATTTCTTCTCTCATGTGTGAGTAAGTTCCCTCAGGTGTGGGAGATGTAGGGGATTAGTGAGATGTGATGTGCATATATATATTTTCCATTAATTTGTGATTGATTTTAATTACTATATTGTGTGTGCTTGACTATCTATGGGATGCTTAATGCTTGTTGTCCAATTAAGGGACCAAACAACATGATACTTTGTTCTACATAGATAAGATCTTGTTTCTAGCAGACCGGCGACCCCCGAGTGACATGGGGATATCAATGGAAAACTAGTTTAACTCGAGGGGCACGAGGAGCCACCAACCTAACGGATCTTAATTGCCTAGTGACTGGCCATAGTTTTGGTAACAAACTAGTAGGATTATTGAAGTTGCGATGACATCTACCAAGATGAGTTCTGGCTAATTATGGGTTGCTTGCCTACACACACTTATAAGATTATAATTGTTACACTTATCACTCATCCACCTTGCACAATCACTATCACCATGAACTGTATCTCCCCGCGCCTACTTTGTCATCTGCAGAAAACAACAAACAATTGAATCGTTCTTTACTTTTATGATTTTTATTTTTAATGTTTACATTTTAGTTTTATTTAAATACATTCAGTTTAATCCGAATTTTTTTCTTATTTCAACACTTGTAGTCAATTCACTCGAAGACCTATGACAACTTTGAGTGTGACAGAGACTTCACTCATAAACACTTTCCTTTGGCTCCCTATGGGATCTATACCTTAACTTCGAAACTATCTACACATGATCTATGCACTTGTAGACATCACTTATATTAATTGACCGCCTGATGGGTACCTCCAAAAGCTTTTTCTTGAAACTTTCAAAGCAACCTAAATTTTACTTGTATTTCAAATTTGACCTAATTTGGATAAATCTACATTATATCATTCAAGTGGGTAGAGTTACCTAGAAGTTATAAAACTCATAAAACATAGGAATCGTTAGTACAACATGTTGGTACACTATCTATATGTCTAAAAGATTCGCTTGTGGCATTCAAATCCATATTCTTCGCACTTTCTTTATGGAAAGGAGCAATCTCGTTGTCACTCAGAACATTGAGAATGTTTTTTCATGGTAGTTGGTTATTTACTACAAGAATATGCTCATATCTACCTCTGAAATGACAACTAATTCAAGAGGAATATATCGTGCTTAATTATAGCTCTTTTGACCTAATTTTGGTAGTTGTAAAGATGCAAAATATTAGCAATAAGTTGAAGCTATTTTCAGAACTCTTGGTGGTTTCTGATATATTAATTCACTCCCTATGGGTACGTCCAAAACATTTGTCTTGAAACTTTCAAAGCAACCTACAATTTACTTGTAGTTCAAATTTGACCTAATTTCAATAAATCGACATAAAGTCATTCAAGTGGGCGGGTTAGCTAGGAAGAAGTTGTAAAATTCATAAAACATGGGAATTGCCAGTAGAACATGTCGGTCCACTATACTATATATGTCTAAAATATTGTCTTGTGGCATTCACATCCATGTTCTCTAGACTTTTCTTATGGAAAGAAACAATCTCGTCATCACTCAGAAAATTGAGAATGTTCTTTCCTGATAGTTGGAAACTCACACCGACAGTGCTATTTTATATAAGAGGATGCACCCATCTACCTCCGAAAATACAAATAATTCAAGAGCAATCTATCACGCTTAATTGTTGCTCAAGTTTGACCTAACTTTGTTATATTGTCAAGATTCAAATCTTAGCAACAAGTTGAGCCTATTGTCAAAACTCTTGGTGGTATCCGATATATTAACTGACCCTCGATGGGTACCTCCAAAAGATTTTTCGTAAAACTTTTGAAGCAACCTAGATTTGCTTGTACTTCAAATTTGACCTAATTTTGATAAATCGACATAAAGTCATTCAAGTGGGCAGAGTTAGCTCGGAAGTTTGAAAAATGATAAAACATGGGAATCGTAAGTACAACATGTCGGTCCACTCTAAATATTTGAATACTCTTCTTGTGGCATTCAGGTCCATATTCTTTAGGCTTTCTCTACGGAAAGGAACAATCTCGTCATCACTCAAAAAATTGAGAATGTTCTTTCTTGATAGTTGGAAACTCACGCTGATGAATTTTTTTACTAAAAATAAGATTCATCCACCTACCTTCAAAAGGACAATTAATTTAAGTGCAATCTATCGCACTTACTAGTATCTCGAGTTTGTTCTAATTTTGTTAAATTGTCAAGATGCAAAATTTTATCAAGAAGGTGAACTTGTTGTCAAAACTCTTGGTGGTGGTTTGTGATATATTAAATGCCCGTGAGGGTTACCTCAAAAAATCGCAAAACTTTCAAACCAAACCTACAATTTTCTTATAGTTAAAATTTGACCTAAGTACGTTAAATCGGCATAAATTCATTCAAGTGGGCAGAGTTAGATAGGAAGAAGTTTGGAAACTCATAAAATTAAACATAGGAATCGTAAGTAAAACATGTTGGTCCATTTAATATGTCTCGAACATTATTGTTGGGGATATGCCATATGGGTATCCTCATAGCATGTCTCTTATCCGACTAACCCGGGTGGCCCATAGTCGGTAGCATGGCCTATGGCCTGCTGGGTGGCCCAGTTAGGTGGATCCAGAAGGGAGGCCCATGCCGGATAAAGGAAGGCTACGGTGGAGTCACCAGCGTACCCGGAGCCTTGGAGTGCAAGATACACAAGACTAGTAATAGACGATGTAGAACTCTGTAACCTGTCCGGCTAGGACTTTTCCCTGTAACCCTAGGATCTGGCGACTATATAAGTCGGGCCTATGGGAGCCTTTAGGGCACGATAACTTAGACTTTCTAGTCACCTCGCACAGCGAACCTAATCTCTGTAACTCGGCGTATTGCCATTATAGTGATTTATAGCAGGAGTAGGATTCCGCCACCGTTGTGGGATCTGAACCTGGGTAAGCTGTGTTACCTCGTACCCGTCAACCGTCCGCCTTACCCCACGTCTCTAAACACGCACTGTGAGGAGCCCTCCATGGCGTACTCATCGGCAATACCATGACAGTTGGCACCCACCGTGGGGCAAGAGGCGCTTCAGGCTCTTCAGCCGGCGAGGACCAAGATCTTCGCGGGAATCGGTGAAACCGTAGCCATCGGTCGCGTTCTCTTCTCCGGCAATGTTCCGATCGTCCCCCCCCCCCCCCCCGACGAGTTCTGGATCCTGGCGAAGACGAACCCTATGCGGTGTTCGATCGTTCCTATCGGAGACATCCACCTCTTCATCGGCGAAACCGACTCGGGCACTAGTTCCCTGGGAGTCGGAGGAGCATCAAGACCCACACGGACCGCCTACGGGCAGGATATGTTCGCGGAAGGATCGATGTCGGATCTCTCCTTGGAATTTGCCGGCAAAGATCGGGAAAATTCAAGACCCACCCAAACCGCCCCTGTGTAGGATATAAAGGTGGAAGATCACTGCAAATCCGCCGGCTTTGTCCGTGCGTCTGGACAGCAGAGATCCAAGTTCGTCGGCATGGTTACCATCTTCGATCTGGCTCGCTGCATTCAGAGAGAAGGCGAAAACTCCCGCGATTACCTGGCCAGGTGGCTCCGTATACGAGCCGATCTGGCCCACTACCCCAATGATGATGCCATCTATCACTTTGTGGACGGACTGGACCATGGCATGCTTCTCCGACACTCTCTAAGACGGCAACAGGCGTCAGGACGCCTTACCTTCGAAGGCATGGTGAACACCATCAACAACTACGCGAAGGCTAAAGCGGCAGCTCAGACAGCGCTTGTGCTCATTGACGGAGCACCTCCGGCCGCCATCGTCGCAGTAGCGCCACCACCTCTAGTCATCGTCGAGGCCGTTGCACCTCCACCACCCATCATCGAGGAAGTCCTGGCACCCTCCGACTCTGTCATTGACGCGCTTTATGCTGATTTCAGTGCAGATTCAGAGGAAATAGACTTCAGTCCAGAAGAGCTAGACTCCGCTATGCAGGAGATGGAGGAGGAGTACTCGCGTGACGAACAAGCTAATAACACCGTCATGTCCCGAGGGGTGTTTGTCACCATTGGGATAGCGATGGATGAAGACCAGCCCGGGCAAGCTCCGCCTACGGCGCTGGATAAGGGGAAGGGACCACTTATTGCTACCGACGATGCTCACGCAAAGGTCATGCCTCCTCCGCCTAATCCAGTGCAACAGCCGCAGGAACTCGGCACCGGTCCGAGCAACAACAGCACCGCAAACTTGCCACCTCCAGCATCCACGTCGGCAGCAGCCCATGTTACTCCAGCTGATAGAGTGATGTACGGCAATCTCCTCATTGAGCCACTAACTGATGATCATATCCGAAATGTGACTCATCTTGACGAGAAGCGCCAGGAGCTGCTGGAGGAAACACAAGCCATCGCGGAGCAAGGCGCTAAACTAGATCGAGATCTGGTCAACGCGCAGAAGTCCATAGAAAAAGCTAGAGCAATGGAGGCCGAGTACAAGACTCTGCTACAGCAGCAGAAGGCTAAGAAAGCTCCAGCTCGCGTCATCAACGATCCTGGTGTACAGCGCAACCTAGGATGGGCTCCCTCAAAGCTGGCACAGGCCAAGCCATACATTGACAGTGAAGGCAAACAGGTGATGCCCACCCCACTCCTTAACCTCGCCGTCGCCAAGACCCTTCTGGAGCAGGATAGATCGCCTGAGGCAGTGGAACAGGTCTATGACCTAGTGGCCAAGGCGGTAAAGCAGCAGGAAAAGGCCACCTCTCAGAGGCTTGAGTCTGACCTAGCGCTCTGTCGATCTAGCCAATACAAACCGCCAAGGGACAGATCTCCTCAAGATGTCGGATCACGGATGGGTTCATCAGAACGAAGATGGAGGGATGCGCGCAACACGAAGGATGTTATCCCCATATCCTCCGACCACGGAGAAATAGCCCAACCTCGCCGCCCATCGTCACCGCCCCGATCCCCCCAATGTCAGGAAGACTACAAGGCTCACCGTCGCACGGATATGCCTCCACCAAAGCAGTGCGGCATCGTCATCCGCGACAACGCGGCACAGACCCGTCATGATGAAGAGCGCCACCAAGGACATAAGAGAAGGTCACACCACGACCCTCCGCGTCCGACAAGCAACCGCGACAGGCGTGGGGCGTCACAGGAGGGTAACAGCAAGAAGGCTAACCCACCGCTACCTCCGCCTCCGTCGCCGCCAAGCAGTCACCATGGCGGAAGAGGCCCGCGTCGTTCATGTAGCCCGTCCCCTGTTGACAACAAGAAGAAGAACCCAAAGCCATACGACGCACGTTCGCGGATCGATAAGATCCACGAGGCCCGGGAAGGACCATACCTGGGACCACGTTGCTTTGGACCTGCAATACGGTCCGCAACTTACCCCAAAGGTTTCCGGATTGACAAGACCATCAAGCCCTATGACGGCACCGCCAAGCCTGCCACATGGTTGCAGGACTACGGCAACGCGGTGGAGATTGCCAGAGGCAACCCCAACGTCGCCGTCAAGTACCTCCCGTTAATGTTGGCGGGCACGACCCGTCAATGGATCGAGGACTTGCCGGAGAAATATATCTACAACTGGCTGGACATGCAAGAAGCATTCACTAAGAACTTTGAGGGTACATACAAGCGTCCCTACACTGTGGGCGATCTACAGCGGTGCGTGCAAGAGAAAGACGAGACATCTCGCGCCTACCTCTCCTATTGGCTGGATATGAAGAATTCCTGCGCAGGAGTGCACGCCCAGACCGCCATGGCCACCTTCATCGATGGGTTGGAAAGGGGCACGTTGCTCCGACATAAGCTGAAGCGCTTGCAGGACAATCATCAGCTTGACTTGAATCAGATGATTCAGTTAGCTAGTGAGTTCGCAGCTGCCGATGACGATGCTCGTGGCTCTTTGCCGGCAACGGCCGTTCCAACCCAAGCTCGGAGGAACAGCAGTACAAAGCGGAAAACCGCTCCAGAAGAAAAGAAATCTACCGACATGGTCGCCATGAATTTTGCAGGACGAGGAGACGGCGGACAACGTGGCCGAGGAAGGGGAGCAGGCCGCGGGCAGCAGCGAGGAAGTGAAACCAACTCGGCGCCGCTCCGTGTTCCCCAAACGTACGAGGAGTACCGCGATATGTCGTGCCTCGTACACCTCGACGTCAACGGCAAGGCCACCCATACCAATCGACACTGCTAGTTCGTCAACAACCTCAAGGAAGACCCGGAGTCCGGCTACAAGCAAAGTCGGAAGAATAGACCGCGAGGCAAGGGCAAGGGGAAGAAGATGGAGGAGGAGTCCAAGGATTCAAGTGACATGGACGAGGACGTTGACCCCAAGCACGCCGCCAACAACGACTACAAGGGCAAGAACCCCTTCGCAAAGAAGGCCCCAGTCTACCACACTTTCCTTGGCACCCCCACCGTCCGACAACAGAAGACCTCTCTAAGGATCCTGATGGCTACTCTCCCCCCAGTTCCCCAATACCTGCGCTGGTCGGAGGTTCCAATCACTTGGGACAGGACGGACCACCCATAACTTGTGCCCACGGAGAATCAGTATGCCATGGTCATCAACCCATTGATTGACGGCACGGAGTTCACCAAGTGCATGGTGGATAGTGGAAGCAGCATCAACATCATGTACCTGGATACACTGCAAAAGATGAACTTGACGGAGGCAAACCTAAGGCGGACCAACACCGTATTCCATGGCGTAGTGCCTGGTCGGGAGGCTCGGTCCCTTTTGTGCATCACACTTCAGGTAGCCTTTGGCGACGTTAATAATTACCGCCAAGAGCGCATGACCTTTGAGGTGGTCCCCTTCAAGAGCGTGTACCACGTCATATTCGGCCGCGACATATTCCACACGTTCATGGCCAAGCCATGCTTCGTCTACAACAAGCTCAAGATACCCGGACCAAACGGTGTCATCACCATATCCGGAAGCTTTACCAAGGAAAGGGACTGCGAGATCAATGAAGCAGCCGTTGCAGAAGCTATCCTCTACAGCGAAGAATTCAAGGAGATCCAGAGCAAGGTCAATGACTCAGAGATGCCCGCGTCGAAGAAGCAGATCTCCGACTCTACTCCTGCGTTCAAGGCCGCCATCGAGACCAAGACGGTGGAACTTGTGGTAGGCGATGCCTCCAAGACCGTCGCCATTGGGACGAACCTAGATCCCAAATAGGAAAGCGCGCTCGTCGAGTTCCTCCATGAGAATAGGGACATCTTTGCCTGGCAACCTGCCGACATGAAAGGTGTACCTAGGGAACTTGCCAAGCATAGCTTAAACATAGATCCAAAATGTAAACCAGTGAAACAACCTCTACGACGCTTCGGAGATGAGAAGAGACACGCCATTGCCAAATAGATAGCTAGGTTACTTAAGGCCGGTTTTATCCGAGAAGTCCTTCAAACCCGATTGGTGGCCAATCCTGTACTTGTCCCCAAAAAGGGAACTACTAAATTAAGAATGTGCGTTGATTACACCGGCTTGAACAAAGCATGTCCCAAAGATCCGTTCGCTTTTCCTCACATTGACCAAGTCATTGACTCGACGGCTGGCTCGGAACTTTTGTGTTTTTTCGATGCATACTCAGGATACCACCAGATCAAGATGAAGAAGTCGGACCAATTGGCCACTTCGTTCACTACCCCATACGGCATGTTTTGCTATGTCACAATGCCCTTTGGGCTAAAAAACGCAGGTGCTACCTACCAGCGGACAATGCAACGTTGCCTTCACGACCAAATTGGTCGGAACATTCACGCTTATGTGGACGATATCGCGGTGATGTGTAAAAAGTCAAACGACTTAATCTCCGACTTAAAAGAAACCTTTGATAATCTCTGGAAATACAACATGATGCTCAACCCTAAGAAGTGCGTCTTCGGGGTTCCAGCCGGCAAAATGTTGGGCTTCATCGTTTCCCAGCGCGGAAATGAGGTCAACCCGGAGAAAATCAAGGCCATCTTAAACATAAACCGTCCGACATGCCTAAAGGACATCCAACGACTAACAGGTTGTGTTCCAGCAGTTAGTCAGTTCGTCAGCCGACTTGGAGAGAAGGCTCTGCCGATGTACAAGTTGCTGAAGAAGGCAGACAAATTCACATGGACAGACGAAGCAGATGCAGCATTGAAGCAGCTCAAGGAGATTCTTTCCTCAGCGCCCATCCTTGCAGCACCCGAGCCTGGAGATCCCCTGTTAATTTACATGGCAGCAACCAACCGGGTTATCAGCATCATCGTCATGGTAGAACGGAAGGAACCAGGCTATGATCACGGAGTTCAACGACCAGTTTACTATGTAAGCGATGTCTTGACGGAGTCCAAGCAGCGTTACCCGCACTACCAAAAGATAGCTTATGGAGTATTCCTTGCTTCTCGCAAGTTAAGGCATTACTTTCAGGAGCACCCAATCACAGTAGTGAGCAAGACTCCACTGTCCGACATTATCAACAACAGCGACGCTACAGGAAGGGTCGCGAAGTGGGGCATTGAACTTGCCGCCTTCGAGATCACCTACAAAAGACGCGACACTATCAAGTCACAAGCCTTGGCGGATTTTATTGTAGATTGGACGGAGATGCCGGATGTTACTCCATTGCCAGAACCAGAGTACTGGGTGATGCACTTTGACGGATCAAAGTTGCTCAACGGCTCGGGGAATGGTGTACTACTACAGTCACCAAAAGGAGACAAGCTACACTACGTTCTGCAGATCCACTTTGAGGCTACAAACAACATGGCGGAGTATGAAGCACTCATTCACGGACTGCGTGTAGCCAAGGATATTGGCATCAAGCGCATAGTTTGCTATGGAGATTCCGACTTGGTTGCCCAGCAGGTGGCTGGCACCTAGAATGCGCGGAACCCTATGATGGCGGCATATCGCGACGAAGTGGACGAGATAGCCAAGAGCTTCTTGGGCTACGAGGTCAAGTATGTGCCTAGGGAGCAAAACGAGGCGGCTCATCTACTGTCTAAACTTGGATCAGGGCGCAAGCAAATTCCGCCAGGAGTTTTCCTAGAGCATCTACGCACACCATCCGTGAAGGGCGCCGACATCGACAACCCGGATAGAGCTGACTCTTTCGTCAACATGGTGACAAAGATCCCTCCGGCTTGGACAAAACCGTTCATGGAGTATCTCAAACACGGAACTTTGACCAACGACGAGGTCGAAAGACGGCAAATAGTACGACGAGCAAAGGGTTATACCATAATCAATGGGCAACTCTATAAAAGGAGCACTACTGGTGTATACCTAAAGTGTGTTTCCCAGCTAGAAGGTATGGAAATCCTACGCGAGATCCATCTCGGAGATTGCGGGCATCACGCCGCTCCTCGATCGTTGGTCGTGAAAGCCTTCCGGCAAGGATTCTACTGGATGACCGCGAAGGCGGACGTCGTCAAGCTGGTTGAGACATGCACAGGATGCCAGTATTATGCCCGACAACCACATGTTTTTGCTGAAGAATTGCGAACAATACCAATAACTTGGCCGTTTGCAGTCTGGGGGCTAGACATGGTGGGGCCGTTGCAAACGGCACCGTGTGGATTTACACATCTGCTTGTAGCAGTTGACAAATTCACCAAATGGATAGAAGCTAAACCCATTAGAAAGCTTGATGGGGCAACTGCCCTCAGGTTTGTCCGGGATCTAGTGGTGAGATTTGGTCTCCCACATAGCATCATCACCGACAACGGAAGCAACTTGTCACTCAGAGAAGTGGAGGCCTATTGCTGGGACAAAGGCATCCGACTTGACCTTGCGTCTGTGGCACACCCACAATCCAATGGTCAGGTTGAGCGAGCCAATGGATTAATTCTGTAGGGAATCACGCCACGCCTTGAGGCACCGCTACATAGAGCAGCTGGAGCCTGGGCGGAAGAATTGCCGTCTATGCTGTGGAGTTTACGAACTACACCCAACAGATCCACAGGCTACACCCCCTATTTCATGGTATATGGAGCAGAAGCCATCCTACCTTCCGACATCCTCCACGATGCACCAAGAGTTGCCTCCTACGACGAAGATGACGCTGAAGAATCCAGACACCTAGATGTGGACCTTCTCGAGGAGGAGCGCGTTTTGGCATGCCAAAGATCCGCCATCTACCAGCAGAAGCTACGCAGCTACCATAGTCCCCGCGTTCGACATCGCTCGTTTAAAGAGGGGGATTTGGTGCTCCGACTTAAGCAGAATAAGTCACACAAATTATCCCTGCCATGGGAAGGACCGTTCATCATAAGCAAGGCGCTGCTCAATGGGTCTTACTACCTTGTCGACAATCGTGAACTCAAGGATAGACCCAACGAGGATCATAAGCGTAAGCGACGTGACCCGAATGATGACTACCCGGAGCTTGATCGGCCATGGAACATAGCACAGCTACGTCATTTCTGCATTAGCATTTTTTATCTAATCGTGTACCTCTTATATGATCAATGAAATAAAGCTCTTTGGTTCACTCATATTGCTTAGTCTTTTACCTCCTTTAGTGTTCATTTTTGGATCATATAAACCTTTATGCACAAGCCTTGCGATTGCACTTGTGAAAATTCCGCCTACGGGCGTTAGCTTAAGTTTTCTGGTCTACACGTTCTTTGTTGTTTTTATGTGGATTCTGGAGTAGTGACTTTCGGCCCTCATTGTCGGCGATTTTGTGCTTAGGTTATTGACGGTACCATTGGGCATCATCACCTAAAGCGCATGGTTCCGACAACGAGTCTTCCGACTCACGAAAAGTCAAGCATAAGAACCAAAGTAATGGATAAGCCAGCACTTGCTTAAAAAATATATACATGCTGAAACTTAATTCTTAAGTAGCAGGATACGACAACCATTGTTCTCCACCTTAAGATTACAACAACAAAGTTTTTCCCGCGCACACTCCAAAGGTGAAACAGAAAATACAAAGTATTTTTTACTCTTTGGGCGCAGGAGACTTGGAGGCCGCATCATCACCAGCCGGAGAATCACCCTCACCATCGGCGCTGTGATGAGACTCGGAGGATTCCGGGTTGGCATTGTCAAGAAAGTTCCTGGGCACGAAGACGTTGACATCTACCAACTCGGTAACCCTGGTATCATACCCCGCGAGTGACGATAAGATGGCTTCGTGATCGATCTCCTTGTCGTCATCATCCATGTCGGGGATACCAGATGTCACCGTGTCGATGTCAGCACCTTCATAGTGTGCCTTCACCATGGACAATGCCATCCTTGCGCCAGCCCGTGCACATGAAGCTTTCCAGCTTGCAACACGCTCGGGGGCTCGGCACAGAATCTCCGAGTACTTCACCATGGAGTCCGAGGCCTTGATATAAATCTGGAGGGGCTGCGCGATCTCCTTGGCTTGGGCGATGGCGGTGTTGATGAAGTTTCCGGCAAGAATCATGCATTCCTTGTCCGAAGGAGGCGAGCGGGTTAAATCCATGGGCGCTGAAAATTCCGACAACGAGTGCATGAGTTCAAAAATTCTAAGTATCCAGACTACAAAACTACAAGGCGGAGGACACTTACTGAAGATGCTGGCCTTAGCCTGCCAGACGACGTCCGCCAAGGATTCCTTCTCTTGTTGGAGGAGCTTAAACGCATCGCTATGGCGAAGGTTTTGCTCATCGGAAGCTTGCTTCTGATCCTTTAGGATCGCAAGCTCCTGCTTCAAGCGATTGATCTCACGGAGGCGGAGTCCTGCAGGGCTTTCATGGAATCCTCGTGCATCTTCAGCATTTCTTCTCTCTCCTTCTTAAGGATCTTGTTCTCGCTGTCCAGCTGCTGGATGTGCTTGGACTGCTCGACAATATCCTTGGCCCTGGCGACATGCTCTGCAAGTCGGAGAAAACAAAGTACACAGTGAGTACTCGAAGAAGGAAGGAACAAAAGTAGGATGAAAATGCACAAAAAGAAAACAGACTCTTGTTTTTGATGATCTGTTCCTTCAAGATGGCGGTTTTACCCTTTTCAGCTTCAAGGTCTGCGCGCATCTTCTGGTACTTGTCATTGGCCATGCCCCTCCGAGCATTCTTGTTCTGTGGAAGCAAATACAAAGTTAAGTCGTTGTTTAGTCTACTTGGAGCCCCTAGTCGGAGATTTTCCATCTAGGCGCTCGGGGGCTACAGCGAGAGATTTTAACTTAACAATATGCTTAGCTTTTCTTTAAGCATCTAGTCGGAGCTAATTCAGTTCTCAACTAGAAGATTGGGGGCTACAGTATAAAGTTTTAACTCGGAAAATGCTTACCTTTTCTTTAAGTATCTAGTCGGAACTAATTCAGTTACAACTAGAGGCTTGGGGGCTACAACACTTAAATTTATGAACACTGTGTATGCTACTCTTAAAGCATCTAGTCGGAATAATTCATTCCATCTAAATTCTTGGGGGCTACAGTGAGAGTTTTTCTAACTTAGTCACTCTTAGAGCATATAGATGCAAAACCAATGGTTTTCCGTCTACATCCTCGGGGGCTATAGTGGGATACTCATATGAAATGCAAAAGGTAAAGTAAAACTTACAAGTGCGATGATCTTGAGGTTTGTAGCACTCTCGGCCAGTAGCTTGCCAAAGGAAACGCTGTTTCCTCGCAAGATGTCTGCTTGACGGAGTAGCTCCTCGAGACCGCACGTCGGAGATGACGGCACTCCTCCAGGAACCATAGTTGTGCTACCCGGCGTAAGCACCGAGTAAATAATCTTCGGCAACTCGAAGGGTTTCTGGGGAGCAGAGGCGCCGCCTTCGGCAGAGGTACCATCTCCCATCACCGCCTTGCCGCTACCGATGGCATCCTTAGCCGGAGCTTCAGCCATTTGAAGAGCAGCACTCTCCTGCGTCGCTTGCTCGCCAATGACAGCTAGATCGGTAGAAGCGCCAGAGTCCACTTCCATGGCAGAAGGGCCTGGTGCCTCCTGGACTGGGGAGCTTGTCGGAGCAGAGGAGGTCTTGACGGCAGGAGTGTCAGGGCGATGGCGGGAGAGGAGTCGCGATGCAGCATACCTTTGATATTTCTAGAAGCCCCAAGAGTCTTGGAGGACTTCTTGAGGCTGGTTGTGGCTTTCTTCCTGAAACGTGCAAAATGCATAAGTACAGGAATAAGACAGATAAATGAGACAATGTCGGAGAATAAGAAGCTTACACTAGGGGGGCGCTTTGGCAAATATCCCGTTGGCTTTCTTCTTTTCTGCCTCCAGGGCGGCAGTACTCTTTTTGAAGGCTCCACCCTTCGTCTTCTTTTTCTTGCCTCCGTCGGCAGCGTCAGAGGTGGAGCTCTTCCGCTTTCACGCCAACAGGACATCATCGTCGGACACGACCGTGACTTCCTTCATCTTTGGATCATAGATTTTGGTAGCCAGGTTGCCCTCCTCTAGATCGTTAAGCTATTAAGTGAAGAAATCATCGTGTTAGACAAGATGATATTGGCAAGACGGAAAAACTAGAGCAATGTCATACACGGAAAATAAATACCTACCTTTGGGCACTTTCCATCTACGAACATGTCATAGGTGAGGGTGAAGCCACGCTTCTTATCCTTCACCTTGACGATTTCCTTGAGACGGAACTTGACGGAGTCGCTCGAGAAGTTGTCCTCGGAGATCCGGAGGGTATCCCTTCGGTCGCCGGTGTACTCGTGCATGTACTTCGTGCGGTGCTGCAGAGGTTGGATCCGCCTGATGAACCAGCACATGGCTAGGTCCAAGCCGGTTAGACCCGTCTCTACGAACCACTTGATCCGCCTTATTGCGTGAGAAGCATCAAGGTCGGAGGGAAGGGAGGCATGGGACCGCCATGTGGAGACTTCGGCGGCGGCTCCATCCACGAAGTCCGGGTACGTTACTTCTTGGCCCGCCAAAGGAATGTCGGGGCCGTAAAAGTACGTCCGCTGCCAGTTTTTGCATGACTCGTGGCCGACGATGTCGGGGAACCGCCGGCCAGGACGGATCTTGAAGCTTATGGTGCCGCAGTTTCTAAGCTCCTCCCTACTGTGTCTGGCTTCACGCTTGACGGTGAAGAAGTATACAAACAAATCTAACCTAGGCCTAACCCCTAGGTAACCCTCACAAAGTGCCACGAAGTTGCTAAGCACTAAGATACTATTGGGGGAGAGGTTATGGGGTTGGACCTTGAAGTGATTCAAGACGGACAGGAAGAAGTGAGAGATGGGCAGAGAAACGCCGCGTACCAATTGCGCCTTGAGGTACACCTTCTCTCCGACTTGGGGTGAAGGGGTCACCTCGTCGGCCGGTGCCGCCCGCCAGGCGAGCCCCTCCGTCGCGGGGAGGTAACCCTCAGCAACCATCTCTTGGATGTCGCGGCCGGTGATGTTCGAGCCGCGCCAGTCGCCTTTGTGCGAGTCTGGCTCCTCTTCCAGGGCCTCCAGCGCCGCCAGATTATGGTCGCCGCCGGTGGTTTCTATCACCGCCGATGCGGGGATGACCAGGCCCTCTGGGTGCACGACGATGGAGCTCGCCGGCTTCGCCGCGGCTTCGCTCGACGCCGCCATTGACGGGGATGAGCTGCTACTAGCCATGGAGGAGGGAGAGAACGCGACTGGTGCAGAGAGCGAGGCTAGGGTTTCTCGAGGTTTTCGCGGAGAGCTCGAGGAGGCGCGCGGCTGGAGGAAGAAGACGATGGCGTGAGAGAATGGGGTGAAAAAGTGGCAAGTGTCCCACGGTTACTATTTATCTTACTCTGCGTCAAGATTCGTGCAGCTAATCGGACGGTTGCCGCGTAGACGACGTGTTCGTGAACGTGCGCGGTAATTTCGCCACGTCTCCAACCGTCGCCACCAACGGTTCGTATCGCTCGCGCGGGAAAATCAGATATGATTACGTTCTCTGCATGTGTGAGTTACGAGGCGTCGCTGACCTACAGCCTACATCGCCATAACTGACATGGTAGATGAGCCGTCCCATCAAAGATTCCGGCATGGACGGATTTAATCCGAAAATGGGAGCGTACGATGGAAGATTCAGCATTTCTCCGACTTACTCATAGAAGACAGAGAAACCTTTGCAGGGTTCTTTGGGAGGACTACAAGATGTTGCTTGACGATTTTTCGATATCCATCTAGACATTCCACGAGAAGAGGCAAGACAGCGCAAGATCTTGGAGTTCTCCGGGGGCTACTGTTGGGGATATGCCATATGGGTATCCTCATAGCATGTCTCTTATCCGACTAACCCGGGTGGCCCATAGTCGGTAGCATGGCCTATGGCCTGCTGGGCGGCCCAGTTAGGTGGATCCAGAAGGGAGGCCCATGCCGGATAAAGGAAGGCTACGGTGCAGTCACCAGCGTACCCGGAGCCTTGGAGTGCAAGATACACAAGACTAGTAATAGACGGTGTAGAACTCTGTAACCTGTCCGGCTAGGACTTTTCCCTGTAACCCTAGGATCTGGCGACTATATAAGTCAGGCCTATGGGAGCCTTTAGGGCATGATAACTTAGACTTTCTAGTCACCTCGCACAGCGAACCTAATCTCTGTAACTCGGCGTATTGCCATTATAGTGATTTATAGCAGGAGTAGGATTCCGCCACCGTTGTGGGATCTGAACCTGGGTAAGCTGTGTTACCTCGTACCTGTCAACCGTCTGCCTTACACCACGTCTCTAAACACGCACTATGAGGACCCCTCCATGGCGTACTCGTCGGCAATACCACGACAATTATTACACCTTTTGAGAACCCTCACAAGATTTTTCTTAGACCATGATATGAACATTATTACATTGATGTTGTTGATTAGCCAAACTGCAAAAAGAGGAAAATCAACCTCATATGAAGTATAGTACTACTTAACGACTTCTAGGGGGACTCCACGGTCTTCTTAGGTGACTTGGCAGCATCCTCCATGGGCAACTTAGCTGCGTCTTCCGCGGTACCATCGCCAAGAAGCAACTCGTGGATGTTGGGAAATAAGCCGCCATGCGTGATGGTGATGCTGACCAGCAGCTTGCTGAGATCCTCGTCGCACATGACGCCGAGCATCACGTGCCTCAGGATGATGTGGATCTTGTTGTCCTTGGCGGCTTTCCCGGAAAGCTCCAGCACCTCGGTGGTGAGGTACTAGAGAAAGGCCGCGGGGTAGAAGGGAGCCCCGAAGCCTATGCGCTAGGAGTACCGACCCTCCTTGAGGTAGACCCTGATTTGGCCGATGGGGAAATGCAGCCCGACTTTGATGTACCTCGTCACCTCCTTCTTTCTGTGCCATCCTGGTGCGAGACGGCGACTTGGAGTGGCTAGAGCAGGATTCGGAAGCCGACGACATGTCTTCTTTTTCTCCATGGCATTTGTCGCCGCCACCTGGATATTCTTATTCTTCCCGCGGGGATCTCCGATCTTCGGAGCCATAGCTGGAAAGTCGTAAAGGAGCAGGGGGAAGAAGAGCAAGAAAGGTTAATTCTGGAGGTCCAGTGAAGGTGCCCAGGTCACCTATATTGAAACTTTAACATCATCATTTTTACTGTTTTACTATGATTTTTTAATAAAAGGCTGTGTGTATCAACCGATGCAGTGGTTGGGGTCCTACTCCCCTTTTCAAAAGAAAAAAAAAGACCCTCCTCATTTTGCAATGTTTCCATATTTTCTTCGACTTTTTTGAAACATGATTAGATGTGTTGGCATGAAAATTCATACAAATAAATACTATCTTTCAAGATAGTCGTTGGTTTTCAGTATGACAGCATCAGCACAATAATTATATATGAATTTTGGACAAATTTCATGTACTTGTACTTCAAATTTTACCTACTTTGGTCAATTGACAAAAGGTCATTTAAGTGTGAAAAAATAGATAGAAGTCTTGAGAATTCATGAAACTTGTTAACCATAAAACATACTCTATTTTATCTAAAATTTAGTGTGTTTTGGCATTCAGAGCCATAATCTTTGCACTATCTTTAAAAAAACATTTATAAGTGGCACTTCTAGAATTATTTGAAAATGTTTGAGAACATAAAAGTTGAAAATTCACATTAACAACATTATTATGTCATGCCAAGATGCACCCATCTACCATAAATGGACACATTATTATAAACTACATAGATAATGGCCATGACCTTGGTCATTATTTAGCTTGAAACACAAGTATGTTAACACATCGCTGGTTATATTGTGAAGAAAATGTTTTTAAACCTTGTCAAAATTCATGTTTATCATTTATGGAAGAGGATACCATAAGCAAGTGCTTAACTTTTTTATTATTTTCTTTAATTTGTAGAAAATAAATGGGACGAGTTATGTAGATATGACCTTGACATTGGTAACTTGGCTTGAAACGTGAACAATCCTCATCGTCGTCCTCGGTCTCCTCCCTGTCATCATCTTTGGCCTCCTCCTCAACGTCGTCCTTAGACTTCTCTTCCTCGGTCGCACCGTCCATCTTATTAGAGTCGCTCGATATTAGTGACGGCGTCCCTTCAAAAAAGCGCTTCCATTGGCTATCTTCTTTATCTGAGGAGTCGGACAACAGTGGGAGTCATGTAACATCGACTAAGTCTAGCATTCTAGGCGGACTTTCGGCGCCGTTCCCATTTGTCAGTTCGATCGACGTGTTCTGGAGAGAGTTGTCATACGACATTTTAGAAGGAAACAAAGAGAGATCAAGTTCTAATCAACGACGGGTTGGGTGTTTTGGTTGAAAGGAGGGGTGTGTAGTGTTGCAATTTATAATCTCTATTTACAATCGTACTTGTATTAATTCCCTAAAAATTATCCCAAAATATCATAAATAGATTGTACGAGACTTTTCCTGTCAACCAAAAAAGGATTATACCAGACTCGTCGATTCTTGATTTTTCTCGGCCCAGGGAATTCAGGAGGTGCCCTCTTTATGCAAAAATAAAGAGAATCATGTAGATCATGCTGAATTACTTGGTGTCTCGTATCTCCTGCGATCAAAATTAAGTGTCTCTACATGCTTATCTACAGTAGCAGTAGTCTACTCTACATAAAGTTGCATCACCAAACTTGATTGATGGTGATATGGTGTGGGCCCTGTCTTTTGTGCACCGTTACATCTCAAACTAGAAGTATAATCATTGCACGAGATATTACATGAGAAGGAAGGAGATATGGAGGATGGATCGTTAAAGGGGGTAAAGGAGAGAGAAAATCGAGAGGTAGAGTAGGTTTACTAGTAACGCGTGACATCGCACCACCTTCAAATCCTCTCGCGCTTCCTACATTATTCTATGAGCTCACAGTATCTTCTCGCTCATTGATTTTCCCCTCCATTTTGAGCCATATTCTTCGTTGTACTGGTACTACATGATTTACAGAAAAAACATTCCTCTCACTAGGAAAATTGAGATTGTCTCTTTTCCTAATACTTGTTTAAAACTCCCCTTGTCAACATTGTTTACCATGCCAAGATGCACCAATCTACTAAATATGGGAAAATTATCATAAACATCATGTTGGATATGGCCATGACCTTGGTCTTTCCTCTTTGGGCTTGAAACCTGTTCACATACATGCTAGGCAAATTTTGTGAGGTATGTTTTTCCAAAGTTATCAAAACTCATGTTTACCAATATTCATGGCAGTTAATACACACAAAAGGACGCCAAGCGTAATTCTTAGTTTTTAGGATTGCCAATCTTTTGAATAACCTTCCCTCCCGATTTTTGAGAAGCAAGTGAAAATTTCGAAACCAGAAAAGTTTGAATTTTTTTGCCACCAAGGACCAAAGTGGTTTCCTTTCTATGTACTACTACTCCTACTCCACAAAAACATGGATGCCAAACACGCCAAAGAAACAGAGCCGCCCTATTAAAAAATAAAGAAAGAAACAGAGCCGTCGTAACAAGGAACACGTGCCCAGCGCCACACTGTGGACGAGGGAAAGATCAGCCGGGCTGGTGCGCAAGGGGAGAGGGTTGGAGAGATGAGAGTCAGCGAAGGAGAGAGAAAACACACCTTTTTTTTGTCATGCATAGGTCCTGAAATTTACTACTAGTAGAGTGTACACTATATTTGTAAGGCGGCAGGAGTACCTCGTGTCAGGAACCCATCATAACTTTCCTCTTCGCTGCATCCCTCCTCCCCTGCCCACAAGCTAAAAACCTTAAAGGAGCGCATGGGTAGTGCATAAGCATTAAAATATTGATATCTAGTACACATGGCAATAGAAAACATATTTTAATAACAAGACTACGAGAGGGTAGCTCTTACATGTGGTTCCTATCTTATGGACAAGTTTGACTAGATACATTGTGGTGCAATCAACTAGCTTGGTATTAGCAAGTGGGTCCCATCTTTAAGATAGGTATGGCCATATCAATAGGTTATGCCCTAAGCTCTGCCATTTAGACATTGTCTATACGAGACGATTCATGGGACCTACTAAACTAAAGATGCTAACTTTTTCATAGTAGTTTTACATCTTTGTCATACACTGCCAAGTGGGGCCCATTATTTGTTTTTTTCCTTTAGACACATGTGCCTTGTACTCGCCTCGCCACCATGATAGACTTGATTTTTTTGCAGAATTCCTCCGATATATTAATAATGATCAACAACCATATAAGGAGACCCAAAAGTAAGTTGCTCTTACACACCATATTTCCTCAACAATTTGCATGCATAATCTATTCTTGTTCTTCGATTTTCCCCTCTATTTTGAGCTATATTATTTACAAAGAAGAATAATTTGACCTAATTTCGTTAAATCTATATAAACTCATTTAAGTGTCCCAACATAGCTAGTAATCTTGAAAAATCCATCTTAAAACATGGGAATTGTAAGAAAGCAAAGTACTTTTTGTATGAAAATGTGGGTGGTGGTATTTTATTTTAGCTGACGTGGGTCTTGTGGGAGCAGTGAGCTTCAGTTAACACGGTCAGTGGAAGTACAAGTTGCATCAAGGACCTTATAGAAACTGAAAATGACTTCTAAGTATATCACTTGGAAAATTGAGAATGCTCATTCCTGATAGTTGGAAAATCACGCTGATGGTATTGTTTACCAAAAGAAGATGTACCCATCTACCTCTTAAATGATATTTAATTCGAGAGAAATCTATCGCTCTTACTGGTAGCTCAAGTTTGACCTAATTTCGTTAAATTGTTAAGATGTAAAATCTTAGCAAGAAGTTGAACCTATTTTCAAATCTCTCACTGGTGGTTTATGATATATTAAATGATCCCCCGATGGTTACCTCCAAAAAAATCACAATACTTTCAAAGCAACCTACAATAATTTTCCTGTAGTTCAAATTTGACCTAATTTCGCTAAATCATCATAAAGTCATTCAAGTGGGAAGAGTGAGCACGGACGAAGTTTCAAAAATCAGGAATCCTGGGAATCATAAGTAGTACAACATTTTGGTCCAATGTATGAAAGCTTGACTTGTGGCATATTCAGATCAAATATTCTTCGGACTTTCTTTACAGAAAGGAACAATCTCATCATCACTCGGAAAATTTAGAATGTTCTTTCCTAATAGTTGAAAACTCACACCGATGAAATTGTTTACTAGAAGAAGATGCACCCATCTACCTTCGAAAAGACAATTAATTCAATAACAATCTATCACGCTTACTCGTACCTCATGTTTGACCTAATTTCGTTAAGTTGTCAAGATGAAAAAGCTTAGCAAGAAGTTTAACTCGGCCGTTTTCAAAACTCTCGGTGGTGGTTCGTGATATATTAAATGACCCCTCCCCCCATGGTTACCTCAAAAAATACGCAAAACTTTTAAAGCAACCTACAATTTTCCTGTAGTTCAAGATTGACCTAATTTTGATAAATCAACATATAGTCATTCAAGTGGGCAGAGTTAGCTAGGCCAAAGTTTGAAAAATCGTAAAACATGGGAATCATGAGTACAACATTTCGGTCCACTATAAATATTTTAAATGTCTACTTATGGCATTCAGATCCATATTCTTCAGACTTTCTTTACGGAAAGGAGAAATCTCATCATCACTCAGAAAATTAAGAATGTTCTTTCCTGATAGTTGGAAACTCACACCTACGACATTGTTTACTAAAAGAAGATGCACCCATCTACCTTCAAAAAGACAATTAATTCAAGAGCAATCTATCACGCTTACTCATACCTCAAGTTTGACCTATTTTTGTTAAGTTATCGAGATGAAAAATCTTAGCAAGAAGTTGAACATGTTTTCAAAACTCTCAGTGGTGGTTCGTGATGTATTAAATGACCCCCACCCCCCGATGGTTACCTCAAAAAGATCACAAAACTTTCAAAGAAACCTACAATTTTCATGTAGTTCAAGATTGACCTAATTTCGATAAATAGGTATAAAGTCATTCAAGTGGGCAGAGTTAGCTAGGCCTAAGTTTGAAAAATCATAAAGCATGGGAATCGTAAGTACAATATGTCGGTCCACTATGAATATTTGAAAGGTCTGCTTGTGGCATTCAGGTCCATATTCTTCAGGCTTTCTTTACGGAAAGGAACAATCTCGTCATCACTCGGAAAATTAAGGACGTTCTTTCCTGGTAGTTGGATACTCACAGCGATGTCATTGTTTACTAGAAAGAAGATGCACCCATCTACCTTCGAAAAGACAATTAGTAATTAACGAGGTCACAACATTGGTGGAATGATGTGATGAACATTCATCTGAAGTATTGAATACGATAAAAGTCATTATATTTAAATTGCTATAACATCATTCCGAGTAACTTTAGTCTTTAGACCATGAGATCATGGCAATCACTAACACATGAAGAGTAGCTTGATAACATCAAACGTCACATCGTAACATGGTGACTATAAAGGTGGGTTCAGATACTCCGATAGTGTTATGTAGAGGCACATGTATCAAGAGTTGGATTTGTCCATCCAAATGACAGAGATATATACTCTGGGCCCTCTCGGTGATATCACATTGATATAGCTTGCAAGCAAGTGATGAGGATCACTAGAATGTTATATCACGGGAACAAGAAAAGATTACATGTCGGTAACGAGACCAAACTAGGTATGTGGATACCGATGATTGAATCTCGAACATGTAAAATATTTCAAGACAAAAGGTTTTAGTTACAATGTTAAGGTTCTCATGATCACAAAAAGTCATCGTTGAATGTGTAGGAGTCAGTATGGATCTCTAGGTGCCGCTGCTGATTATTGATCGGAGAGGGGTCTCGATCATGTCTGCATTATTCATGAACCATAGGGTGACACACTTAAGGGATATCGATACCATTTGGAGCAAATGAGTTGCCAGGAAAAGAATATCAAAGCGCTGGAATTATTTCAATGGACACCGAAATTGTTTCAGGTAAAATTGCTGAAATTGGTTCTGCATGTGAAACTGAAATATAGTAAGGGGTTTTATGTGAATGTTTGTTAATTAATTTAATTAAAAAATTCTGAATAAATAAATAAAAGAGTTTTATTAAATGAGAGATTCCATTAAATTTGGTGGAAATTTAATGTAATTTGAGTGGCATTTTGAGTGGGGAAAATGGAGGGGCATTTGTGTGAGTGGGAGATCCAACCACATGAATGATTGAAGAGGTGGGGCACCACCTTGGCCCCCGGTCATGGCCTTGGGGCTGCCCCCTCCTCCTATAAAGGCATCGTCCTCCATCCTTCTCACTCACACCTCCTCGTGAAGGATCTCTCTCCCCCTCTTGTACTATTCCCCCATGGTCTCGAATTAACGATATACATGTTCCCGGTGGCTTTTTCTAAGGAAAGGATTTGCTGCTTCCATTGCATTGCTGGAGCGACGACGCGGAGGTTTTCGGGATCCTGGATGTGTGTGTGATCATGGATGCTCCGCTAAGTTGCGGTGCTGCCGGACTTCCACACGATCTTGAGATCAGCAAGAGATCAACTACATCACCAACGAGTCCATAATCATAAAGCTTTGTCGGTCTTCAAGGGTATGCATTATATGGATGTATATTCACCCATTGATTGTATCTAGATAGATGGATAGTGGCGTATACAATTCCCATTGTAGGATTTTTTGTTTTCTATGATGCGAACCCAAAGTGGTATCATAGCCGGGTCTATGCGTAGATAATCTGCACGGGTAGTAAACATATGGTTATGTGGGTGCTGATGGTCACATTATTGCTTATCATGTGTATTTTGGATATTGGTTTCATAGTGGGATGAAGCGGCCCGGACAAACTTTACATGTCCTCGCACATGAGACCTGTTCCACGCTCAACATGCAACTAGTTTTGCATAAGTGGCTTGCAGGTGTCTGTCTCTTCTACTATAGTCAAATATCTCATTTACAACGAGTTGCCAATAATTTTATTCATTATTGTGGTTCCATGTTCATAGGTATGAACGGTTCTATCTCTGAAATCCCTCAGCCACGTAAAACATGCAAAAGATAAATTAGAGGCTTCTAGTTTTTTGGTTTTGTTGGGCAAGTACTATAATATGGCAGTATTATAATTTGTAGTATGGATTGATACTATTGGAAATTATAATATGCCAAAGTGTAAGTTCCATAGACCTTGGCCTTGCACATATAGGAATGATAAAGATCAAACCAAGATTCAAAAGATAATGATCAAAGTGCAAGAACCATATCATATCACTTTTAGCATATGATGTTTGTATGCATCTTATATTTCTTGTTTGGCGCTTTAGTAGCATTATAAGATGATCCCTTTTTAAATATCAAGGTAAAAATTTGTTCTTCCTTTATTATGCACCATTTAGAAAGTTCGTCGTTTTGAGACACCACGTGATGATCGGGTCCGATAGACTCAACGTTCGTATACAACGGGTGTAAGACAGTTTTACACACACGGGTACTAAGATTCTTACTTGGAGAGCCTAGCATGTACATACATGTCCTCAGAACACGAACGGTAAGGTAAAGAATAAGTCATATGGTTGATATGATGACCATCTAGATGCTGGCCTTTGAAGCTACAACAATTCACGCGATGATCGGTTTTGTTGTAGTGGATCTGTTTCATGTAAACACCAAAAAGACATGAGGGATGTTGTTTTTGAGTGGGATTTCATTTGTAATTTGGATTAATTGAACTCAAATCTATCAGAAACTTAGTCTAAATAAACTTTGCAAATTTTGTTGTAGATGGTACCACCTACTTTTAATTTCAATGTGTTCGTGGAGAAAGAGAAACTTCCGGCGAATGGTAGAAACTTTACCAGCTGGGCCTTGAACTTGAGGATTCTCCTCCCTGCTGCACAAAAGCAATATGTGGTAGAAGCGCCGCTAGGCCCCCACCACTTGATGATGCTCCCGACAAAGTAAAGAATGTTTACTTAAGTCGTCAGGAGGACCACAACATGGTTCATTGCGGCATAATGTATGGGCTAGAGATGGAACTCCAAAAGCATTTTGAGAATGGCAATGCCTTTGATACCATGGGTGAATTAAAATGATTTTAGATACCCATGCTATTGTGGAGATTTATGATGATTCAGAAAAGTTCTTTAGCTGCATGATAGAGGAGAACAGCTCCGTTAGTGAGCACGTACTCAAAATGTCTAGGTACGTCGATAAGCTTGTTTCCTTGGGAATAACGATTCCCATTAACTTAGGCATACATCATGTTCTCCAATATCTACCACCAAGCTACAATAGCTTCGTGATGAACTATAACATATAGGGCATGAAGAAGACTCTCCCTGAGCTTTTGTCTATGCTTAAGACTGCTGAAGTGGATATCAATAAAGAACATCAAGTATTGATGATCAATAAGACCACTGGTTTCAAAAAGGACAAGAAGGGCAAACAGAAGGGTGAATTCAAGAAGGGCGGCAAATCTATTGCCGCGCCCGATAAGAAGACCCAAGATGGCCCTAAGTCTGAAACCGAGTGCTTCTATTGTAAGGGGACTGGTGTAAGATCCCACCTTTATAAAGGTAAAGATCCCTGTGGTTGCAATTCTAGTCCCTGGATCAATTGCTAGCATCCACAGTTTAAGATGAAGTACACAGAAACAAAGGTCATTATTACATCGTCATTCCAGAGATAACATAATATTTTATAACTCCATAGTCGTAGGCTAGTACAAGAGTTTAACTTAACAATATAATAAAATAGAAGTATTCATCTTCATGTGCCACAGGCAAGCATGTTGAGTGTAGACTCATAACCCCTAATCATCATCAGAGTAACCTGCAACATCACAAGTTACAGCCACAGTGGGTCAATACATTGGAATAGTATTGGAAAGTGATACCTTAGTAGAATATTAGCATCTAGTTACAACATGAATTCGGCTAAGTGAAGCTTAGGCATGCTTTTCTCAAAATAGGTTTTACCTATTAGTTGAAAACACTAAGTTTTTCTTTGGCAAAAACTTTCCCAAGGAGCCACCAATAGAAATTGGTGAACCTTCACCCTTGTTCAACCCCAAGTTTTAACTTAGAAAATTGGGATGAGGAGATTCTTGATAGCTTCCATGTCTTGATGCTCAAATTGTCCTTTACCGGGGACACGGCTAAGTACTTAGTTTCTTCCATCTTTAGAGATGGTGCACTTTCCCCACAAGACTTGGTTTCACCAAGACAGGACCTTTTAGATGCATTCCCTTAGACCAGAATGGACGCGAAACCTATCATTCCCCTACCACCAACTGTCCATTTGGCTAAGTTATTGCAACCTATATGATCCAGGCAGAGCCCATAATGCCATGTGGCTGCACTAGAAGCTTCTTAACATTTGGCATCTCAAATCCCTTTGTTCCTGGGTGGCAATCCACAAGTGAGATACACAAGGTAAACCATAGAAATGGGCCTTGTGTAACCACTCATCCAAAAACCACCAAGCAATTACCATTCCACCCAGGTGTTTCATTCACTTAGTTGTTTTATTAAGAAAAAACCATAAGTCAAAGACTTAGGAATATTTTTCCATAGCATGTATATATTCCACCCATGGTTGCTACTAGCTAATAATTCTATTAGAGAAAAATCTAATAATTCTACAACTACTAGGATTTCCCAAGCATAGCATATAGATACTTAGCAAAATATTCATGCAAGCCCTATACAAAATATTTCTAATTCATAGTCAAAATATTGGGATAAAATTATTAAGCACCACTTTCCTTTGGGGGAGTAGCCACAATCTTCACAACCACAATCACTATTAGCACCAAAATCTACACATAAAATGATACCACCAAATTCACATATCAAAAATATACAAGAAAAAAATATATGAATGCATGCAAATGCCATTTGATGATTTTTCTAAATCAAACTAGACAAGTGAAATAGTACTGAATCATAAAAAAACAATTATACACTAAATAAAACTAATTTGGCCCTTAGAACATTTTCCATACAATTTTTATATACAAAATAAGCTTGGAAATGTCTCTGCAAAAACAACCCATTTTACAGATGCAATTTATTAAACAAAGTGCATAATTGGATATAATTCTTTCTCCTGATTCCAATGATATAAAATTTATAAAATTTGAACGTGTGGATCAAAAGTTATGAATTTTGCAAGTTTGAACAACTAATAGATCTAATTTCAGATTTTAAATCAAAACACAGACACGCGGCGCTTTCTGATTCGTCGATACCATTTCATGTGGATCTATCAACGAGAGCCGTTGGATTTAAGTGGAAGCGCACGGCTAGATCAGCGCGTACTGGTTCGATTAAGTGATTTATTCCTGTGCATCGGATCTAGATCTAATGGCTATGACGCAAGCGACCAAAGACTGGCGGCGCTAATGGTTGTTGGCGGCGGCGGTGCTTCTTCCGGCGATGCTCCGGTGATTCCAGAGGGGGCTAAGGGTCAAGCAGTGGCTTACCAGACTCGCGGGATCACGACGATGCTCAAAGTGTCGCTGGCGTGGGCGGGGGCGTGCTGCAGAGGCTACTAGGGCTCGTCGGAGTTGGAAGTAGCGTCGGGTTTGCTCGGACGGCGACGAAGGCGACGTTACTGACCACCCTAGCACAAACCAAGGGTATCAGCGTGTGCACAACACTCAAGCGAACCTGATAGGGTCAAGGAGAAGGCGCAGGGCGGTTGGGTTTTACCTCAATCTCTCGCCTTAGTTGGAGACTGCGTCGGATGCCCATGTTGCTCGTCGAAGTGGACGCTCTGGATCACAAGCAGATGAACAAAGGGGATCAGGAGGTGCGCAAGGATCAGGGGATCATCCCAGGGTGAACGAGGAGTGGCATGAACAGTAGACTTACCGGAATACCTCGTCGAAGCTGGCTCTGTCTGCGGCGGTGTAATGCGAAATAGAGGCAGCCTGATGGCGGAGCGAGCGAGTGGAGTGAGGGGAAAAGTGCGGGGTGGAGAGGGGGTTTTGTAGCCGGAGCAGGGGCGAGGATCACACACGGAAACGCCGGTAATTACTCGGGTTTAAAGCGCGGCAGTGATGGCGGAGGTGAGCTGGCGAGGGTCCACCAGTCAGCGACTGTTTGGGTAGCACGGGTGCGGTGAGAAAAACAGGGAGAGAGGGAAATCTCGGGTGGGCTGGCTAGTGGGCTGCTTCTGCTATTGGGCTCAAATGCTAGCGCCAGACTTTTCCATTTCTTTTATCTTTTCTTTTTCTGTTTGATTTTCCAGGAATCCTTTTCAAATGAATTTAAAGTGGTTTGAATTCAAACAACTCCTGGATTTTTGTAAGGTGAAATAAGTACATAATTGGCTACAGATCAATGTTGTACACTTGGAAATACATGGGCACATTGGAATTTAAAAATAATCAATGCCTTTATCAATTATTTAATAAAGACATAAGAGTGGTTTTAAATTCATACTTTGTTTTGAAAATTTTGTCCAAGCTTTAGAAAATCTCAATCAACTCTAAGTTCAAATATTTCTGGTTTAAAACAAATAATCTCATACTAGAGAGTAGTAGTGGGCCATTTCCTTGCTTACATAAAATAATAGACATTCAGATGCTTCTTTTTATGAAATCTTATTTGAAAATGATCCTAAAATGATTATGAATGGATGAATGATATGCAAGCTTTGAAATCATGATTTTTAGGATGTTACAAATCTAACCCCCTTAAGGTGAATCTCGCCCTCAAGATTCGGATTGGCTAGCAAATAGGTGAGGATGGTCTTTCCGAAGGTCATCTTCTCTTTCCCATGTTGCTTCTTCTTCGGAATGATGGTTCCACTGAACCTTGCAGAATTTGATAGTCTTTGTCCGAGTAACTCTTTTTGCAGTCTCAAGAATCTTGATAGGTTTTTCATCATAGGTGAGATCACTTTCCAGTTGGACCTCCTCCAAAGGTATATTATCCTTCAAAGAAGTCTCTTCCATCTCCGGATGGCATTTCTTTAGCTGACTCACATGAAATACATTATGAACGGCAGACAAAGATTCTGGCAACTCAATCTCATAAGCTACTTCTCCTTTACGACTCAGAATCTTGAATGGTCCAACATATCTTTAAGCTACTTCTCCTGCTGGTTTCTGATATTCTGCTTTCACTCTACTACATACATCACACAAAGCAATATGTTCGGCGATCTCCTTCTTGAGATTATTCCACCAAAATCTTTCCTTCATATCCATGTACATTTTAGTGTTACCCGAACGAATGAAATATGGTGAGTTGTGTGCTTCCTATAAAATCAGTTTTTGAAGCTCCGGATCTTGCGGAACACAGATACGTTTTCCATACCATAAAGTACCTTGTTCGTCTTCATGGAATCCTTTGGCTTTTTCCCTTGCCAATCTTTTCCTTAATCTCTTCAATTTCCTTGTCCGTCTTTTGGGTTTCCTTGATTTTGTCCAACAAGGTGGGTTGAACATCCAATGACATGAGATGTCCCTCAGGCACAATCTCCAATCTGAGGTCTCTAAATTGGGCACACAGATCATCTGGCAACTCTCCATTAGTAAGGCCATTCACAAATACCTTACGGCTTAGTGCATCCGCTTCAACATTTGCTTTACCGGGCTGGTGTTGCAAACTCAAGTCATAGTCCTTGATGAGTTCTAGCCATCTTCTTTGTCTCATGTTGATTTCTTTCTGAGTGAAGATATACTTCAAACTTTTGTGATCTGTGAACACTTCACATCGCTTTCCCAAAAGATAATGTCTCCATGTTTTGAGTGCATGGACAACAGAGGCTAATTCTAAATCATGAGTAGGATAATTCACCTCATGAGTTTTGAGTTGTCTCGAGGCATAAGCCACAACTTTCCCTTCTTGCATTAGAACTGCACCTAATCCATGATGAGATGCATCACAATACACTTGGAAATCCTTCTCCAAATCTGGCAGACATAGGACTGGTGCTGTCACTAGTCTCTTCTTCAATTCTTGAAAGCTGAGTTCACATCCTTTAGTCCAAGCAAATTTCTTGTCCTTCTTTAGTAACTCCGTCATTGGCTTAGCTACCTTGGATAAATTCTCAATGAATCTTCTGTAGTATCCTGCCAAGCCAAGGAAACTACGAACTTCCTTCACTGACTTAGGAGATTCCCATTCAGTTACAGCTGACACTTTTGCGGGATCAACTGCTACACCATCTCCTGACACAATGTGTCCAAGAAATCCAACTTCATTCAACTAGAATTCACACTTGCTGAATTTGGCATACAGCTTATGCTCTCTAATCTTCTCAAGTATCAAACGCAAATGTCCTCCATGCTCTTCTTTGCTCTTGGAATATATCAAAATGTCATCGATGAAAACGACAACAAACTTGTCAAGGAACTCCATGAACACCTTGTTCATCATATTCATGAAATAAGCCGGTGCATTGGTCAAACCAAATGGCATCACGGTGTACTCATACAATCCATACCTAGTGGTGAAAGATGTCTCAGGTATGTCTTGTTCCCTTATCTTAAGCTGAAAATAACCTGACCGGAGATCAATCTTTGAGAACACACATGCTCCTTCTAACTGATCAAACAAGTCATTGATTTTGGGCAAAGGATATTTGTTCTTGATAGTCACCTCATTGAGTGAACGATAATCGATGCATAATCTTTGACTTCTATCTTTCTTTTCCACAAACAAGACGGGTGCTCCCCAAGATGAAGAACTTGGTTGAATAAATCCTTTCTGCAACTGTTCTCCAAGTTGTTTCTTGAGTCCTTTCAATTCATCAACTGACATCTTGTAAGGTCTCTTTGCTATTGGTCCTGATCCTTGCGGTAGCCCAGTTTCTCAAACAAGGACATCACGAGTTCAATCCTTGCGGCATCCAAAATCTCTTAGCTTTTTCCTCTGAATTCGGGCTATTGTTATCTGAACCTGTATCTGCTGGTCCAAAAAATGTCAGTGTAACCACGCCCCAGGCTGCATCTTGTTTTATCCAAACCCCCCCCTTTTTTAAAAACAGTGGATATATTTTGAATACAGACTCAAATTCGAAAAAATAGAATATGAGAAGTATTTAGAGTCGTTTAAAGAATTCACATATAAAGTTTGTTTTCAATTTAGATTATTCTAAATACATAAACTCATTGGTCCTTTTTCTTAAAAAAAAAGAAAGAAATAAATAATTCATATCTTTTAAAACTCATCGAAATTCGTCAAATAATATGTCTAAATCAATAAGCATATCGAGATGGATCTAACTATGCCATCCATGCTTGCAATTGTATCATATTTAATGCATTGTTTTCCCTAAGTAAAAATTCTTAGTAAAATGTGAATTAATACTTTAATGCTTCTGATGCCTCACCAAGATTGTATCATTGATATGCCATGCTCATGACATCTATCCAACTTAGTTTGCTTCATCAACTTGCCATGTCATGCATCATATCATGATCATGCCGATTCTTTCGCATTAGTTGTAATTGTTGCATCGCTTGTTTCTTTTAGTGTTTTACTTCTTCCCGGATAGGACGATGAGATGTTGTGAGCTTCGACAAGTTCTTCGGTTAGGAAACTTCGGCAATGTTTTCAGGCGAGCATTCTCCCCCTTTCTACCTATTTTACTTTTATAGTATTTATTTCCTCCTGTTGATCTATTGCTATCTGTGTTGCGATGCTCTAGTTTTCGTACCCGTGATATCCCTTGCAGCCTTATATTGCCTCGGACACATCCTATTACCTGTTGTTTGGTAGATAGTTGGACTTGCGTGTCGTAGTCGCTTGCTCAAGTGCTGTTGCGTGTCGTCAAGTACCACCGTTCTTGGAAGACTGTCATATGCTTTATGTTGGAGATGATCATGGCTCTAATTATCGTTTAATAACTAAAATTAAAAGTAGGTAAATGCAGAGGCACCGGTGGGTAATAGACAATATTTGGTTTCTAACCGCTCACTGGTGTCCCGTAGGACCCCGAGTTCTTGACACCTGTTCCAAGATCGAGCGCGCTAACCATAGGTGGGGTGTGTGGGCACCCCCATCGATTAGTACCTGATTTCAAAGTACTGTACCGGGGGCCACAAAGTAGTTTGGGGCTTTATTACTATCCTGTACTTATGCCATGCTTTACTGCTTTATTTACTATTGCGCGTGGAGCGCTTGTACTGTTTTGGAACCTCGTGCCACGTTTTCGCGGTATCGACAAGCCCAGTCACACTTTCGGGTTCCCAGTTATTTACAGCCGTCGTAACAAACCCTGGGTCCGTCCCGGAGCCGGCCGACTTCGTTGCGGGTAGCTTAGTGGGGTGGCCCCCATGTGCTTGCTTTGGGTCTGGGAAACGTCGTGTCCGAAACCCCGTCGACATACCATTGGGTGTATGTTTTGTGATCTTGTACCTACCTGATCTGACAACAAGGGTGTAGGTGCGTGTGGAAACTTTGGTGCACCCCTGCAGGGTTAAATCTTTTCGAGAAGCCGTGTCCGCGGTTATGGACGACTTGGAGCACAGTTCTCAATCATAGACAACTATAACTAAAGTTTACTGTTATAATTTGACTTGTATCCGATATGACTAGTAATCAGCTTCACTACAACGGAATGGCTAAATAAAAGTACCAACAACTGCTGGGTTTGGAATATCGCATGCTAATTGTATCTGACCAGTAAGTGTTGCAACTACAACGGAATGGTTAACTAAAAGTGCCCACTGCTTATTATATCAGGATGACTATCTATACCTGACTAGTAATTGCTGCAACGATAACTGAATAAATAAAACTATCAACTGTGTGAGTTCCTCGGATGACTTCCTCGTTTGGTCTCGAAGGAGGGAAATACCAGGATGGGTATGTTTGGTGGTAGAATCAGGATGGTTTCGAATAGGTCTTTCTTATCTCTCTCCGATAGCCGACAGTTGTATCGAGTCTCTATAGGTTGTTTAGTGCATGCTGCGCTGCCGCTCAGTCCACCATACCTATGTAGGCGAGGACCGCCGAATTCTAGTCTCGCCGTGTACTGGCCTCAGTACTGACCGCTCTCTCTTTTTTTCTTTGCCCTTTGTCGGCACCCCTTTTGTTTAAGCAGGTTTTGAGATCGACGTCGTTAGCAGGGTTACCCTTCCGGCTTGGCCTGGGCAGGGTTATGGACGCCATTGGTTATTCTTTAGGGCTCTTAGCTCAATTTGCATCTTGTCCGTACTCGGACGCTGATTCGTTTTCATGGTGATTTGGATCTTTGTATTGTATACCTGTATTCTTGACTCTTTGAGTCATTGTTGTATATATCTGTTCTGTGGGTTCCATGTGGACTATTGTGTAATGGTATTACTTCGTTTTCCACCCGCACGAAAGTGCCTGGTGGGCACCTTTGAATCGTTTCTATGCGGGTTTGGCGGGGATCGCTGAAACTTGCATAGGGCCGATTCTGAGGGTGTTACAGAGTGGTATCAGAGCGCAGCAGTTGCGATACCCCACTTGTCCAGCCTGTAGGATAACTTAGCTAACGACCGATGTAGAGTGTCAAAACTATTTTGAAAAAATCGGTTGGATAGTTCTGATTAGGTCTAATTTTACTCCTTACCCATGTGTTGTTCTCTTCTTACCTCCGCGTGTTTTGAATCTGCTCTCTTATTCTTTCTCCGTGTCTAGGAATTCTCGTGGTTGGGTTTCTGTCGTACCTTTAGGGTTTCGCTTCCTTCCTCTTGGAATGGTGCTTCGACATCCGGCCTTCACGCTATCTGATGAATGTTTCATCTGTTGTATCTTTCAGTGGATCGAAAATTCACTAAATTTTTTCTTTGTATCTCCCAAAGTTTCTCAACATGACAACATCATCTCCATCAGATCTGATAAAGAACCTACATCAGTCTTTTGTTTCCAAACGTCTCTTGTCAAGATCTTCAGTCTAAATCTGAGAATGGGTTGCATGCTTTTCTACTGAACGTGCAGAGTAATAGTTTGGGTGCGTGATGGATTGGCCCCCATGCCGACTACTCATTCTATTTGCTCTCATACATTGAAGTGGATTAGAATGCATCTTTTACCTCTTTATGTCGAAGTTAGAGGTGGCTTTATCTGTTGAAACCTTTACCTTCGTCCTTTGTTCACCGGAGGGTTCTCTCGACAAATTTGGCAAGGCGCAGTTGCCGCACCATCCCCTTGAAGGAGCTACATGGGATCGTGAAGATTTCTTTACTAGGAATCTCGGGGCGAGATTCTTGTTCAGTGGGGGAGAGTTGTAGCATCCCAATTGTCTAACATTGGAATGCTACATAAGAAATACCGATCAACACTACCTTATGTTTGTTATTTGTTGCATCATCATGACATCATCCTCATGTCATCATGCCAGATTGCATTTGAGCATCTTATAAAATTTTGCATTTGTTTGTCTTGTTTGTGTTGTTGCTATTACGAATACTTCTCTCCCTCTTTTGAATATATCTATTTTTTTCAATAAGTTGGTACCCACTTGCTAGGGTCCATTATTTCTCAAAGTATTTGATTCAATTGCAAAAACCCTAGTTCTTACTCTTGTAAAATGCCCAAATTGAATTTATTTGTGGGTATTCCCTTTATCTTGTGATATTCCCTTGTATCCACTTTTATGTTGCCAAAACTCCCTTTCAAATATAAATAAAAATGGTTGAAAAGAATTTCGTAAAAGAACAAATGCTAAAACAAAAGAAGGCTAAAAAAAATTAGAAAGGAGTGAGAGAGAGACCATGGCCTTAAATAATTTTCTTCCTAGAAGCCCATCTGGTTCCTCCCTTCCTTGTCCACTTGGCCCATAACCCTCCTTCCTGTCTGTCTTCTTTCTGAGGACAGAGAGCGAGCACAGGCACGAGCTTGGCGTGCCCCCATCCAATTACTCCTCCACATGTTCCTACCCCCTCCCCACATATACCAGCTGTCCTGCCCCTTTTCCCCTCTATCTAGATCGAGATTGAGAGAGTTTGTTCCTCCTTGCTTCTCCACAAAATTCTGCCACCGAGAGCGCCGCCTCCTTCCTCGTCGACAAGTTGATGGCCATGGTCTTTGCCAAGCCAAGCTGAGCACCGGATGGAGACCAGGATGTCGTCTGCATCCATTTTCGCGGAAGGATTTGGAGCCGTAACAGCGTGAAGGGACATCCAGGCCGCCAACATGACGGTCGCCTATGTCCGCCTGTTCAAGCACCAGGTCGTCGCCGGCATCGTCAAGTCCTCCTCTCCGATCGCCTCCAATCTCGCCAAGGTCGCCCTCAACTCCCAGGGTGAGCCTGCCCCCCTTTCCCTCCCTTCGCTGTCTCAAAAGCTTCTATAATCTGGCCGCCCCGTTTCATCTGCACGCACGTGATACCAAAGTTCAGACCGGACATCCTTCTCCGTCAGTTTTGTCAGGAGCCTGATACGCGCCAGTTCCGATCCAATATTAGAGGTTCCAATCCAACTGCTGCAACTTGCTCTCGTGCGCACACGCTACGACCATGGGTCGGCACCGCGCGACGTTGAGATTGTAGTGCTACGTTCATTTCAGCTAGCTCGTTTTGCCTCTGATCGTTTCGATTGAGCTGCTTGCTTGCTTGCTTGGTTCATTCAAGTAATGTTGCGTGCGATGCTTTGCAGACAAAGCTAGTCGTCCGAATGGTTGTGTTCTTTCTCTTTGATCTCCTATCGATCATAAAGTCAACCACCCAAATCAGCAGATTTTAATCCCTCGTCTGTTCTTTTTTCCTCTCTCTGAAAATCTAATCCGGAGACGCTGTAAATCTTCAGGTTTCGGCAGAGGAACTCTCGTTCTTAAACAGCCGATCTTCTATTCTAAGAATAGCCACGGCAGTAGCCCAGTTTCTCAAACAAGGACATCACGAGTTCAATCCTTGCGGCATCCAAAATCTCTTAGCTTTTTCCTCTGAATTCGGGCTATTGTTATCTGAACCTGTATCTGCTGGTCCAAAAAATGTCAGTGTAACCACGCCCCAGGCTGCATCTTGTTTTATCCAAACCCCCCCTTTTTTAAAAACAGTGGATATATTTTGAATACAGACTCAAATTCGAAAAAATAGAATATGAGAAGTATTTAGAGTCGTTTAAAGAATTCACATATAAAGTTTGTTTTCAATTTAGATTATTCTAAATACATAAACTCATTGGTCCTTTTTCTTAAAAAAAAGAAAGAAATAAATAATTCATATCTTTTAAAACTCATCGAAATTCGTCAAATAATATGTCTAAATCGCATAACGAGATGGATCTAACTATGCCATCCATGCTTGCAATTGTATCATATTTCATGCATTGTTTTCCCTAAATAAAAATTCTTAGTAAAATGTGAATTAATACTTTAATGCTTCTGATGCCTCGCCAAGATTGTATCATCGATATGCCATGCTCATGACATCTATCCAACTTAGTTTGCTTCATCAACTTGCCACGTCATGCATCATATCATGATCATGCCGATTCTTTCGCATTAGTTGTAATTGTTGCATCGCTTGTTTCTTTTAGTGTTTTACTTCTTCCCGGATAGGACGATGAGATGTTGTGAGCTTCGACAAGTTCTTCGGTTAGGAAACTTCGGCAATGTTTTCAGGCGAGCATTCTCCCCCTTTCTACCTATTTTATTTTTATAGTATTTATTTCTTCCTGTTGATCTATTGCTATCTGTGTTGCGATGCTCTAGTTTTCGTACCCGTGATATCCCTTGCAGCCTTATATTGCCTCGGACACATCCTATTACCTGTTGTTTGGTAGATAGTTGGACTTGCGTGTCTTAGTCGCTTGCTCAAGTGCTGTTGCGTGTCGTCAAGTACCACCGTTCTTGGAAGACTGTCATATGCTTTATGTTGGAGATGATTATGGCTCTAATTATCATTTAATAACTAAAATTGAAAGTAGGTAAATGCAGAGGCACCGGTGGGTAATAGACAATATTTGGTTTCTAACCGCTCACTGGTGTCCTGTAGGACCCCGAGTTCTTGACACCTGTTCCAAGATCGAGCGCGCTAACCACAGGTGGGGTGTGTGGGCACCCCCATCGATTAGTACCTCATTTCAAAGTACTGTACCGGGGGCCACAAAGTAGTTTGGGGCTTTATTACTATCCTGTACTTATGCCATGCTTTACTGCTTTATTTACTATTGCGCGTGGAGCGCTTGTACTATTTTGGAACCCCGTGCCACGTTTTCGCGGTATCGACAAGCCCAGTCACACTTTCGGGTTCCCAGTTGTTTACAGCCGTCGTCACAAACCCTGGGTCCGTCCCGAAGCCGGCCGACTTCGTTGCGGGTAGCTTAGTGGGGTGGCCCCCATGTGCTTGCTTTGGGTCTGGGAAACGTCGTGTCCGAAACCCCGTCGACATACCATTGGGTGTATGTTTTGTGATCTTGTACCTACCTCATCTGACAACAAGGGTGTATGTGCGTGTGGAAACTTTGGTGCACCCCTGCAGGGTTAAATCTTTTCGAGAAGCCATGTCCGCGGTTATGGACGACTTGGAGCACAGTTCTCGATCATAGACAACTATAACTAAAATTTACTGTTATAATTTGACTTGTATCCGATATGACTAGTAATCAGCTTCACTACAACGGAATGGCTAAATAAAAGTACCAACAACTGTTGGGTTTGGAATATCGCATGCTAATTGTATCTGACTAGTAAGTGTTGCAACTACAACGAAATGGTTAACTAAAAGTGCCCACTGCTTATTATATCAGGATGACTATCTATACCTGACTAGTAATTGCTGCAACGATAACTGAATAAATAAAACTGTCAACTGTGTGAGTTCCTCGGATGACTTCCTCGTTTGGTCTCGAAGGGGGGAAATACCAGGATGGGTATGTTTGGTGGTAGAATCAGGATGGTTTCGAATAGGTCTTTCTTATCTCTCTCCGATAGCCGACAGTTGTATCGAGTCTCTATAGGTTGTTTAGTGCATGCTGCGCTGCCGCTCAGTCCACCATACCTATGTAGGCGAGGACCGCCGAATTCTAGTCTCGCCGTGTACTGGCCTCAGTACTGACTGCTCTCTCTTTTTTTCTTTGCCCTTTGTCGGCACCCCTTTTGTTTAAGCAGGTTTTGAGATCGACGTCGTTAGCAGGGTTACCCTTCCGGCTTGGCCTGGGCAGGGTTATGGACGCCATTGGTTATTCTTCAGGGCTCTTAGCTCAATTTGCATCTTGTCCGTACTCGGACGCTGATTCGTTTTCAAGGTGATTTGGATCTTTGTATTGTATACCTGTATTCTTGACTCTTTGAGTCATTGTTGTATATATCTGTTCTGTGGGTTCCATCGTGGACTATTGTGTAATGGTATTACTTCGTTTTCCACCCGCACGAAAGTGCCTGGTGGGCACCTTTGAATCGTTTCTATGCGGGTTTGGCGGGGATCGCTAAAACTTGCATAGGGCCGATTCTGAGGGTGTTACACTGCCCAGAACAACAACAATAACAACAACAGGAACAACCAGCCCCAGGAGGATGCTCTCACTAGGTTTCTGAAACTTAGGCCAGCTAAGTTATCCACTGCACCTGAACCTATAATTGATCTTGACAGGTTGCACTCGGTGAACAAAGATTTAGTGACTGTTGGATGCACTGATGCTGAGAAGGTGAGATTTGCTGCTCACCTACTGGAGGGACCAGCTGCTTCTTGGTGGGATACTGTCCAAATCACCCACCCGCTGGACACTGTTACTTGGGCCATGTTTGAAGATGGATTCAAGACCAACCATGTCTCTTCAGGGGTCCTGAGTCTGAAGAGGAAGGAGTTCTGCAATTTGCGTCAGACTAACCGTACAATGGCAGAATACATAGAGTAGTTTAATAATCTGTCACGCTATGCACCTGAAGACGTTGACACTGACGCCAAAAGGAGAGAGAGGTTCCTGGATGGTCTCAGTGATGAGCTCTCGGTGCAGCTGTTAGTGGTTTATTGCCCAACATTCCAAGAGCTGATGGACAAGGCTAGAATTCTTGAAGGGAAGCACAAGCAAGTGGAACGACGCAAGAGGAAGCACAATGACCATCACAACTCAGGACCATATCATAAACGTACCTTCCATGATGGCAATAACAATTCTGATGACCACAACAACAGAGGTAATGACCACAACGGTAATGGCCACAACAAAGGTAGCAATGGCCATCAGCATAATGGAAACAGAGATCTCAGTAATGTGGAATGCTATAAGTGCAGGAAGTTGGGACACTATGCCTACAGTTGTCCAGAAGATGGAACCAAGTCAAACTCAACTGAGAAGGCAACTGTGAACCACATGAAAAGAGGACTCAATAAACCATGCTCTATGACTGGTAAGCTTCTAGCAAATTTATGCATCGCACTCATACCTTTTCAATACTGGTGCATTGCATTCGTTCATATAAGGCATTCATGGATGAGATTAGTCACATATGGAGTTACTTAGAGGATATGTTAAAGTGAACTCATTGGAGAAGAAATTGATAGCTAGTACAAGATGCCACAATTAAGTCTTAGATGTTTGAAGATGCAAGTTCAGTTCTCTTAAGGGGGTTATCTTGATGATGAACCCATATAAAGAGAAGCCACATGGATGCTAGAAATACAATCTTCGAGAACACCACTAGAACCTATTTGCTAGCCATTTCGAATCTCGGGACGAGATTCATCTTATGGGGGTTAGTCTGTAACATCCTAGATTTTTAAAATGGGAATGATTAATTGGATCCATATGCATTGCATTAAGCATCTTGCAAAAAAATCTCAATCTCAAAACCATTTGGGAAAAACCCTATTTGAAAATCCTCTATGCATCTATTAGGGTTTCTAACCAAAACCTATTGTTTTAATATTTTAAATGGACATGAATAAGTTCCCCAGTAGTCCTAAAATGTTGTGTTGAATTTTAGAAAAATTTACAAATTGGTTTGAGGTCATTTGGAGCTATATTTCAAAAGTTATTAAACAAACTAAAGAAAGAAAAAGAATAAAAGAAACAAAAAAAAGGGAAACCTACCCGGCCAGGCCAACCAGCCCACCCGGCCTGTCTCTCCTCTCCCCTCTACCTGCCGCACCCGCGCGCAGCAGCTAAGGCAACATCGGCAGCATGTGAAGCCCAACATAATGCCCAACTAACCGCAGCCCTAGCCTGCTGCCTCTCTCTCTGCCAGGTGGGGTCCACCCCCTTCTCCTTCGTCCGGCCGGAGCCTGTGCTCCACACGACGGCGCCCGCAACCTCCCTCCATTCTCGTCGAATCCGACCGATTCGTTTGACCCCCAAGCTCCTCGCACACCCCCCTTATGATTTAAACCCCCTCCTCCACCTCGTTCTGATTTTTCGATCTCCTGGAAACCCTAGCCACCTCATCTGTGGCGGATCCTATCTACCGCCGCCAGCGCCATTATCGAGCTCGGGAGAAGCTACGACGGTGGATAACGAGCATCCCCGCCCCTCCTTTCTCTTTCAATCTCTTCCCTGTGAAGTAACCCATCGACCTGACCCATTCCCTCTCCGCAGGACCACCACAGACGCCCCAAATTCGTCATCGGAGCTCCGCCACTATCTACCGCCTCCGTTCGCTCGCCACCGTCTGCAGAGGGCGCAAAAGCCAGCGAAGAGGACAATATCGAGATCTTCGTGCTCCTGCGTGCATAGTCCACTACCCCGCCTTCATCGGCGACCGCCGGAGCACCTCCTAGCACCACCGCCTACACGAACGCCACCGTCCGCCGCCGCTGCCCTCCACCTTGCCGGTGAGCACCAAGCCCAACTATCCCACGCTGTCGGATCGAGAACCCGCGACCCAGATCATTTCTTTGCGTGGATGACTGTTGACCAGTCAGCGCAGCGCCGAGTCAGCTGCCGCGTCAGCGGGAATATGCTAGGGAATATTCCCCCGGGATTTCTAGAATAAGAAAATAGACAGAAATTTGTGCAAACTTGTAAAATTCATATAAAATTGAATATTGATCATAAAAATACATGTGATATATCCCTGGATTCAGAATAATGTGTAGATTATTAGCATGCAATAAAATTCGTACTTTGACCAATGCATATTTTCTGGATTATTTAAATCTATTATATGGTACATAATTCATAGGAAAATATCCACAACTCCAAAATTGGAAAATTTGGTGTCTATGGATTCAGAAAATTGTAATCTACGTCACTGTAGCATTGGTTGATTTTGTTATAGTACAAAATAATTATGTATGATTAAATCACTTAAATGAGTATTTTGGCTATAACTTTTTATCTATAAATCATTTTAAGGTGAAACCAGTGGCAAATGAAAGCTATGAACATTACCTATCCAGTAGGACGGTTCTCATAATTTGTATGAAACGTTTTTGTACTGAAAGTATTCATATTCCAATAATGCCTATTTAAAGCCTATTTGTTTAATGGAAAATGTTTATGGAAAACTTTTGATCTTGTTTCTCTTTTCTAAAATGCATGCATACTGTTTTGTTGTGTTGTTGTACTGTATGATTGATGGCAACTATTGTTTTGCGTGATAGATTTCCTGGAGTGTGATTACTGTGATTGTGACGACTGTGTGAGCGATTACTACAACTGAGGCAAGTGTCACTATCATGAATCTATTGTTTTCTTATGCATTTATTTTTCAGTAGCTTGCATTGAAGAAAATGCTTTATATTATATATGCTATGATATGGTGTGAGTACCCAATAGAATTGTCATAGACCCTAGTTGATTCCTTGATAGCCATCGTATTGTAGATGCTTAGCCATCGTATTGTATGAGAAGTATTATGTTTTGCTGAAAATGAAAAACACGTAATCAATGAACCACCTGGGTGGAATGGAATTGATTGGGTCATCGAGTGTGGATTTTGGTGGGGATTGCCATTCAGGCTTCAAAGAGATAATAGGCGGTCTTGATTAGTAACTTCCATGTACAACCACATGTCATATGGGATCTGACTTGACTAAGTAAGTTATAGGATCATGTCCTACCGTGACTAGCAGATGTAGGTGTTGATAGGATGGTACGGTCCACAGTTAGGCTCATGATTCTATTTCCCAAAGGTCTTGTCCTGGTCTTCTCTCAAAAGGGGTTGATCTGGTCTTATGGGTAAAGTGTACTAGCCTCTACATATGGTTTATGAACTAAGTATTTAGCCGTGTCCCTGGTAATGGACAATTATGAGTAACTTCTCTTGACGCAGTTGAAAAGTCTCATTCATTCCAATTTATCTAATAAAACTTGATGGGTGAACATAATGGGTTATAGGAGCACTTGAGTGACTCAATGTTTCCATAGTTTTAGGAACTCTCGAGTGACTCGAGTTGTTCTTAGTTATTTTGTAGAACTAAAACTTTATTTAAAAATGTAGGAGAAAATGTTGCTTTATGCAAATAGCCTAAACTCCACTAGCCAAAGTGTGAACGTATATGATAGGTTGCCAATTGTGTCCACATAACAGTGACATCTTGCCAATACAATTCAAATGTATTGACCATTCGTGGCTCCAACTTTTTATGTTGCAGGTTATTTCGACGACAAGTAAGGTTACCGTTTAGGTTGCGAATCTCCACTCAGCGAGTTGCCTGTGGCGTGATGGAGCCTTTATACATTGTTTATCTGTTGAACTATGTTATTTGAGCTAGCTGTGAGCTAAGCAACTTTGTAATATTTATATTATTCGATCAATCGTTGTAGTGATGTGACACATTGATACTCTTTTATTCATCGAAACTGTGTGTGCTAGATAATCGATCCAAGGGACTAGAACTGTAAACACAAGATCCAATTCTTAATGGGTTGAATCGCTTCACAATCTTGTAGGCATAATAACATATTATCTATAAAGGATCAAGTATAACCCACAGTAACCATATGGTTGCCTTCTCCAAACACTCCAGCCAAGACACGAGTATATACTAGTTACTATATAGTATAAGATAACTGCTCCATCAGACACATGAAACCTCAGGCCTAATTTTCTGATGTTTTATGACAAGGTACATGACCAGGCCCAATTCTATGAAATTAGTACTCCATCTACATGTATAGCTAGTGTTCTGATGCCATTAATTGGTAGAGCTGTATACGATGAAAAGTAGTGTAACATCCCAACATTAGAGCTTAGAAATAAGCTGAACCCAGATGTGTGCATTGCATTCATGCATAGAAAATTCAAATAATTTTCGCGCTTTTGAACAAAACTTGTCAAAGTGATTGAAGCTTCTCTCAACTTGATGAAATTGAAGTAGATCATCAAGTTGACTGCGATAAGTTTCAATATGACCTTTGCTAAATCCTTATTTTGGGTAAAGAAGATTTGATCTAAGGGAAGATCAAATGTAATAAAATTAAACCATAATACATTGCTTAATGATTAATATCTGATCCTTAAGTGATCATTCCATAGTATTCATTACAATAAGCCATGAATACCAAGCTATGAATATAATTCAAGTAACAAGAATGTATTAACTAACTCTTGACCTATTTTATCCTTATCTATTTCTACCATGAGGATCATGGTAATACTTCACCCAAACTCTTTAGTTATATGGAGTAGGAAGGAAACCAAGTCAAGACCATTCACCACATATCTTTCTTTCCATATCAATCCTTATCATCTCTACTGAATCTTATCCTAATATCTGTTGTGCATCAATGTTGAGTAATCAACTATTGATCTATCAAGTCTTAGCCTATAAATTCTTGATCTATCAACTCTTGTATTTATCATAGAATTCATTTTAAAGCCTTTAGAGAAAGAAGTAAGAAGAGGTAGGTGGTAATGCCAATTTTAGATATCATCTATAGGATGGGAGTGTTGGAAGAGAATAAGATCAATATGATAATTTATGGAGTTAACTCACTCTTGAATAGATAGAAGAGTTATCTGAAATAAAGATATATGTGGTAACAAAGAAGATTATAAGGATGAATATTGAAGATAGTTACCAAGGAGTAATTGTAACATCCCAAAAATATTAATCAAGATTATCAAGTTCTAACCACCCAAGTTTAGGGTTAACAAAAACTTTTGTTAATTAAAATCAATATGAAAGCATGTGTGTATGTGATGAATGCATGAATGCTTGCCATGACTTGATTGATTGCTATGAATGGCAAGGATTGGTTTAAAGATGAAACCAACAACATCTAAATCATTTCCAAGCAGAATCAAATCAATACAAATTCAAATATAAACAATATGAGCTAATGGTCATTTTGACCAAAGTTAACCACTAGACCACTTTGAGTGTCTCTAGTCCAAGATTTCTAACATAAACAAATCCAATTCTTTTCACCCATTGGTAGACCAAGTAAAAGTGAATCCAAGCCCACCTTGCAAACCCATAGAAACATTTCGCAAATCTATGCCAAGGACAATTCAAAATTGAATCTAGTTCATATGGTAAGATCACCATTTCTCAAAATCCACTCAAACCAGTTCACCTTGAAAAACCCAAGCAACCAGAGACTACCAAGTATATGACCAGTGCACTCACCAAAATTCATCCAAAAATTCAAATATAAATTTCTTTCGGCCATTTCATCAAACACTTGGCAGACAAAAATCAAATTGGCCAAACTTTCACTGTTTTGAGCAGCGATCATTCAAACCATTATCCTCAATTCTTAACCCTTGTCCCCCCAGTGAGCACACCTATATTGAACAGCCTAGCAAGCTACCCTTGCACCATGTCGTGCATGCCCGACCACCCCTTGTCCACCTCAACATCGACAACACGATGCAAGCGTCCCAGCCTCGCCAACCATGTCTAGCATGCTGCCCGTGCCTCACTGCCCCCTCTAGACCAGACCTAGCTCAAGGACATAGAGAGGAGACGCCGGGAATGCCGTGCCCACGCCGCTGTTGACCATGCTGATGTGCACCGCAGTTCACGCTTCGTTCTCGCTCAACCCGACCACCTCGAGCTCTCGCCGCCCACCTACACGATCACCACCGTCCTAGGAGACCAAAAGACATGCACGTTCCCTCAACCGTGCCCCGTAGCCACCGCACGCCGCGAAGTTCGCCGTCAGTACCGCGCAGAGCACCGCCCTGTTCCGACCGCTGCAGACCTCCATTGACTGAGCCATGCTGCCCGTGATGACCGCCAGGCGATCGCCCATCGTCCTAGCCTCCGAGCCATGCCGTTAGCTCGCTGTGACACCAGCTCCGACGACCCCTTCCCATGCCGTGCTGCCCCTCTCGCCCCGCTATAAAAAGGAAGCTCCCTCGCACCAATTCTTCACACCATCTCCTTCCACACCTTATCAGAAACGCCTCCGAGCAACCCTAGAGCAAGCCATTGCCCGTAGCACCCCAATTCCACCGGAGACCGCCGCGGCAGGAGGAGAAGGGCACCGACTATTTAGGCCACTATAGGAGATGCCGCCAGTACCAGGAGAACCGCTGAAGCCTCCTTGTTCATTTGCCCCCGTCACCGACCCTCGCCAAAGCTCCGGTGAGCCTCCCCCGACCCTCACTGGCCGTGCTAGGATATCTCCTCCTTGTACCCCGTTCGAGGATGAGTGGGGACATCACTTCACCCAGCCCCCGCGCGCGCTGTGCGCAGTTCGCCGGCCCATCTAGCTCTCCCGCGCGCCCCAGTAGTTCAAATTTAGATTTTTCTATTTTAGTTCAAACATAGTTCTGGCAGTAGATTCAAAAATCAATTCAGAGAGTTTCACTAAACAAAATTGCATTAAACTAATTTTGTTAGAAAGATATTGAAATTCTTAATCCAAGCCCGTTGGATTCAAACCATTTAGAGATATAGATCATCTATAGTAAAAATAACAAGTTAGAGACTTTTTTGCATTCAAACATTTTTTAAAAATCAACCATAAATGCTTTTGAGTTGATTCCAACTCTCAAAAATCACATTTGATAAGATATTTCTGAATATGTAAAAATATCTAGGTTTAATTGCAGTAATAATGGACTAGTATTAAAAGAATGCCCCATAGGAATTTCTAGTCACTTTAATTAATTAAAATAATAATGTTAAACCTTATTAAATTGTGACACCACTTTAAATCACATTACCAAGCATTAAAATATGTGGTGATGACATGTGTCAATATGATCCCATATTTTAATTGGAGAATATTAAATCTTAAGTAGTTTTCAATGAGTAGAAATTACTTTTCTAAAATAAAATAAATAAGACTAAGCCTTTATTTCATGTGATGATGGTGATGATACTAGATCATCTAGTGTGAACCTTTGTGTGCCAAATAGAACTAGTTAAGTATTGTTTGGTGATTGTGTACCTCATATTTATTTATAGATGCTAGTACCAACCAAGGATACAAAGAGGAAGGAGACTACTAAGAAGAGGAAGTGGAGGAGAACTTCAACCACTTCAGTACTCAAGGCAAGCCATCTTAGAAAGCTACACTATGCAAGCTAATCCTTGCAAGCCCCACAATACCACTTAACCCAGTGAATGCCTTAGGCATATTTGGTTATGCCACTTGATTATACCAAATCCCAGTTTTCACTTGCAAGCTTTATTCTTTTATTTCTTTATCAAAGTTCATTATTTACTCCTAGTTAGTATTTAGTGAGTTTTGGAAATATATTAGAGGTAGCATAAAGAGCATAAAACTTGGCCTAAGTTAGATAAAACTAGATGTCATACTGAGGCATTAGATTAGATTTAGATAAGTCACACTTTATTAGTACCCCTCATTAGTGAGTACCCCCAACTTTAGTGGCTAGTGCTAAGCATAAAACTTGATTACTTTAGATGGGAATACTTGGTGAAAATGGTTATAAAAACCTTAGAATGATGAGTCATTCTAATGAAGTGTTTTGACATCTGTTTATGAACACCAGATGATTTGATGATGAAAATGTTGAGGCATGAGCCTTAGCCCTTTTTAAAACTGATGGTTGGGTTCGGATGTGACACCATTCCCATTTTATCGTATAACCACAATACCCGAGTTTGGGTAGGGCTTGACTGGAAGTTTATATATCTTAGTATGGGTTCCCTTGCGGAAGAGGTTTGAGCTGAGGCTACCTCGTTATGACTGTCCACCTGTGCGGTTCCCAAGATGATAGATGGTCATGGTTGGGAGGCCAAACTCATAGGGGAGGTGCCTATACTAGGGTGTGTAATTGAAAGGTTAGGATTGATTATCCGCATACTAAGTATGGTGATTCAGGATTGTGCCTGACGGATGTATCGAATTTTGTGGTGAAAGTGTACCACCTCTGCAGAGTGTCAAACTATTCGAATAGCCGCGTCCGCGGTTATGGACAATTAGAGTGGCCATATTGTTCTGTCGTTAGATGTTTTCAAAATGACTTGTGAAATGAATCATGACTTTGACTTGACCATAACAGGGTTGTGAAAGTGAAAGCTAAGTTCCCACTTAGGTGTTGAAAGACATTAAACTAGTTTTTCTTTACTTCAAAACTCAGTTAGAGATAAACCTGGCTTTTTGCAAAACAACCTAGAGCTTAGGATTCCTATTTGAACCACTTTACTTGTTAGTGATAGTTTACGAGTACTTAAAGAGTACTTATGGCTTTGTCCCTGGCTATTCCTATGGCCAGACTATGAGGAGGACTACCAAGATGATGGACAACAGGAAGTCTACGACAACTAGGATAATCTCCCATCGTCAGCATTGCCTGTGACCCTGAAGATGGAGCTTCACCCATGATACCGTTATTATTATTATTCCGCTATGTTGATTGTATCAAGACTGGATCATGATGTCCTTTATTTGTAAGACCTTTATTATGGTTTGTAATAGATGATGAACTATGGTACCAATCTGTTATGTCTCGCAAAAATGGTAATCTTGGGATTGCGATGTATGGCATAACAGGAATCTGGGATTAAAAATCCGGGTGTTGACAAGTTGGTATCAGAGCCATCCTGACCATAGGAGACCCTAGTTAGAATGGATGTTTGAATCAAAAACTTAGTTTCAAAACAAAAATAAGTGAGTATTTATGAAAACCTATTCTCATTCTTATCACTTAGATTCTTTCATGAAAATTCATGTCCCTCAAAAATTCTTGCAAAATTACATAAAATTTGACACACTTGATCACTCTACTAACTTACTTATCCTACATTCTTATAGATGGACATGAAGTATAGCAAGTTCTACCAGTTGGGCAATGGAGGAGAGCTAATCTTTGAGCGCGATTTGGACCAACTCTCAGAACTTCTTGAGTGCCCGCACCCCGTGTTCTTCGGAGCCCAGCTCAACGATCAGCAAGGTGGAGAATTACAGTGGCTGATTGTTGCAAGCCTCAGAGGCAAGATGGAAGCACCCACCTCAGAGGGGATCCAATTCACCTTAAGAGAGAACAAATGGCTAGACGGGCTCACCAGGGCTATGCAGGAAGATCTTGCCTGTCTATGTGGACAAAGCATCAATCAGATCAAGGGTACCCGCTTTGAGTTCTACGCAAGGCGTGATGCTATGGGACATCCATTGGAGGTGCCAGGTCACCTGGAGCTGAAGCATCATGTGGATCATCTTGACTTCATGCTGTATGATAGGCAGAAGGAGTTGGACAATGCCTGCGCATACGCCAACCACAACTATGCCATTGAAGTCAAGAAGGACCAGACCATCGCCATCCTTGCGAGGGAGTGCAATTCATTTCACCATATGCGTGAAAAGAAGGATCGCATCATTGCTTGCCTTAGTCACAGAGTGTCAGACTTGGAGTAGACCATCCATGAGTGGGACATGCAGCTTGAGGAGAGGGAGAATGCAGGGGAAGATATCCGTGGAGACCCTTACTCCTACCTTAGTGAAGATGATGACTTCCTGGAGGACCAAGCCATGGACATCCACACTGATGATGATGATTCCGCCTTCATTGATGATGATGATGAAGCCACCAATTCTAATGAATGGTATCACTTGAGCACTATCATAGGTGTGAGTTGTATCCGGTCCCAATGTATCGTAGTCTAACAGAATGGTTCTTAAAACCATCTGTTACCTTAGTGTGGTGTGTGTTTGTATTGTGTGTTATGGATGAATGAAAAGCAAGTTGCTAGTTGGAAAAACCTGAGTCAAACCCAAAGTTTAAAAGATTTTGCAAAAAACAAATCCCTAAACCTTAGAAATTTCCCCCTTGTCTCATGATCTATCTCAATCTTTAGATGCCTCGCGAAAGAATCATTTCATACCTGGACCCAATGCTGCAAATCTTGCAAATGTTGGTTTCCAACCGTGAAGCTGAAAGAGCCGAACGTCAAGCTAACTTATCCACCCTTCAACACATAGCTCAGTTGGCCAATAACAATCAAGGCCATGGAAACCAGGACAACAATGGATCCAAGCTCAAGAACTTTCAGAACACCAATCCACCCATCTTTAGTAAGTCTGAAGAGCCATTAGATGCAGATGATTGGCTGCAGACCATGGAGAACAACTTAGAAGTCGCAGGAGTGGAGGCCAATGAGAAAGTACTTTTTTCCACCCATTATCTGGCAAGAGATGCAAGAGCTTGGTGGAATAGCATCCGTACCATGAATGGAGGACATATGATGACTTGGGATGAATTTAAACTCAAGTTTAGCCGAAACCATGTGCCACTGGGTTTAATAAAGAGGATTAGAGATGAATTCAGAGAATTGAAGCAGGGGAGGATGACAGTAGTTGAGTACATGACAAATTTCTATCATTAGCTAGGTATGCACCAGATGAGATTGACACTGAAGCCAAGAAGAAGGAGAGATTCCTGAATGGTCTGCATGATGAGATGCATACAGTATTAGTCAACATTCCTTTCACTGACATTGAAGCCTTAGTAGATTCTGCAATTCAGATGGAAGGCAAGATCAACCAAGACAATGAGAATCACAAGCATTGAATGATGCATCAACCAGGAACCCATCATACCCCAAAGTATCGCTCCAACCCGTCTGCAGGATATGCCCCAAGAAACAATAGACCCCCGATGAACCGTCCAAACTATCCCAACCGTCGAGGAGGAAACCCAAGGCCCGGAGGAAACCAAAATAACAACCCCGACAACTCCAACCACTTCTACCGTGCACCGCCCAAGTTTAACAACAACATCACCAACAACACCAATACTTCCCCCAAGGACTAAAAGCAATGTTGTGCCTGTTGCAGGAATAGACAAGTCTTAGGTGACTTGTTATGAATGCAGAACCAAGGGTCACTACTCCAATGAGTGCCCCAAGAAGCTTGCAGCAACCCCCAATGTGAATGCCCCAGCTCAGCAGCAGCACCGTGTTCAGCCTAGAAGGAGATTTTCCCCAGGGAACTCACTCAACCACAACGGCCGTCTGTTTCACATGAATGCCGAAGAAGCCAAAGAAGCGTCAGATGTCGTGCTGGGTATGTTTTCTGTTAACTCAGTACTTGCAAGAGTGTTGTTTGATTTTGGACCATCGCACTCGTTTGTTACAGAAGAATTTGCATGCACTAGTAAGATTCAACCAACAAAATTGAAGCATGTTATGATAGTTCAAATACCTGGCTCAACCACCAAAGCTAGAAAAAATTGCAAGGCCGTACCTATTAGAATCCATGGCATAGATTTTTATGCTAATCTAATAGTACTTGGAACCAAAGTTTTGGAAGTAGTACTAGGAATGGATTGGATGTCGAAACATAAAGGATTAATTGATTGTGCCAAGAAACCCATAACCATGACTAGTACCACTGGAGTATCAGTAGAGCATGTATCTGAAACCTTGCCCCGTCAATTCAAGTGAAACAAGAGTCTATCCCAACCAACCATTGACCAAGTCAGAGTAGTCTGTGAATACCCTGACGTATTCCCAGATGTTTTGCCCGGTATGCCCGAGATCGGGATATCAAGTTTATCATTGAACTAATCCCTGGAACCGGACCCATAGCCTAGAGACCTTATAATATGAACCCATCAGAATTAGTGGAGTTGAAGAAGCAACTAGATGCTATGTTAGAGAGAGGATTGATTCAACCAAGTGCATATCCATGGAGATCACCTGTTTTATTTGTGGATAAGAAAGAAGGAGGTAACCATTTGTGTACAGATTATCGGAAGTTGAATGATGTCACCATTAAGAACAAGTATCCACTACCAAAGATAGAAGATCTGTTTGACTAGTTGACCGGTGCCAAAGTGTTTTCTAAGATTGATCTTAGAACTGGTTATCATCAACTCGTGATTCACGCAGAGGATATTCCAAAGACTTCCTTTACCACCAGATATGGACTGTATGCTTACACTGTCATGTCTTTTGGATTAACCAATGCCCCCGCTTATTTCATGAACCTCATGAATAAGATCTTTATGAACTTCCTAGATAAGTTTGTCTTTGTTTTCATCGATGACATTATGATCCATTCCAAATCGGAAGAACATAGGCTACACCTAAGGACCATCCTAGAAAACCTTAGGGAGCATTAGTTGTATGCCATTTTAGCAAATGTGAGTTTTCGTTAAAGGAAGTAGGATTCCTCAGACATATCGTGTCAGCCGGAGGAATTGCTGTCGACCCTGCAAAGGTTTAGGATGTTGAAGAATGGCAAGCCCCGACCACTCAAACCCAAGTTTGAGAATTTCTCGGATTAGAGGGATATTACCGCAAGTTTGTAGAAGGATTCTCGAGTATCGCAAGACCCATGACCCAATTGTTGAAGAAAGATAAGAAGTTTGAATGGACGAACAAATGTGAAGCAAGTTTTCAAGAGCTCAAGAAGATATTGATCTCAGCCCCAATCTTGATTATGCCGGACATCAGAAAGCCTTTTGATGTGTTTTGTGACGCGTCCAAGATTGGTCTCGGATGTGTGCTAATGCAAGAAGGCAAAGTCATATCCTATTTATCCTGAAAACTGAAGCAACATGAGAAGAATTACCCTACCGATGACCTCGAACTAGTAGCCATAGTTCTAGTCTTGAAAACATGGCGGCATTACCTTATGGGTAACCGTTGTGAGATTTATTCGGATCACAAGATCCTAAAGTATATTTTCACTCAGAAGGAGCTGAATATGATGCAAAGGAGATGGATAGAGCTAATAAAGGACTATGATCTTGACATTCACTATCACCCCGGTAAAGCCAATGTGGTAGCATATGCTCTTAATAGATTGATGTGTCGCTTGAACACTATGATTCTGAAAGAGCAACCCAGTTGTCACAAGGAATTGGAAGATTTTAGAATGGAGCTAGTAAGTGAAGTATTTTTGGCTAGCATAGAACATCAACCCACTTTGATCAGTCAGATCAAGGAGGCATAGAAAGGAAATGCTAGTATCGACGGAATCAAACGTCGTATCGGTACAGGAAAGGTACCTAGATTCACCGAAGATGAAGAAGGAGTTTTGTGGTACAAAGAGCATATCTGTGTGCCAGCAGATTCAGATTTGAATCAAGCTATTTTGAACAATCCCATGATACTCTTTATTCTATCCACCCCGGAGGAACAAAGATGTATCAAGATTTGAAAGAGCAATTTTGGTGGCATAAGATGAAGAGAGAAATCGGAAGCCATATAGCCAAGTGTGATATCTGTCAGAGAGTCAAGGCGGGACATCTGAGGCCCGCATGACTTTTGCAACCATTGTAGATTTCGGAATGGAAATGGGATTCTGTAGGAATGGATTTTATCACCGGTTTGCCTACGTCTAGTAGGGGAAATGACTCTATCTGGGTCATAGTGGATAGACTGTCCAAAGTCGCCCATTTCTTACCAGTCAAGACCACTTATTAGAGTTCGAAGCTAGTAGAGTTGTACATTGCTAGAATAGTCAGTTTGCATGGAGTCCCCAAGAACATTGTGTCGGATCGAGGAACCCAGTTTACCTCGAGATTTTGGAAGAAAGTCCAAGAAGGATTAGGAACCAGACTAGATTTCAGCACAGCTTATGACCCTCATACTGATGGACAAACAGAGCGAGTAAACCAAATACTCGAAGATATGCTGAGAGCTTGTCTGCTAGAATATGGATCAAAATGGGAAGATTGTCTGCTTTTCGCAGAATTTTCATACAACAACACTTATCAAGCCAGTTTGCAAATGGCCCCATTTGAATTTATGTATGGAAGGAAGTGTCGTACCCCTTTGAATTGGTCGGAAGTAGGAGAGAGTCGGATTTCGGACCCGATATCCTACGAGAAGACGAAGAGGAAGTTCACAAGATCCGTGAGCACCTTAAGACCGCCCAATCCAGACAGAAGAGTTATGCTGACAAGAGACATCGATACCTAGCCTTCAACATCGCAAATTTTGTGTATCTCAAAGTATCACCCTTGAAAGGAATGCAACGTTTCCAACTCAAAGGAAAGTTTGCCCCTAGATATATCAGACCCTTCAACATTTTGAATCGTCGAGGAGAAGTATCGTATCAACTAGATCTGCCGGAGGAGATGTTAGCCGTGCATAATGTGTTTCATATCTCGTTACTTCGCAAATTCCTAGAAGTCCTAGAGAAGACCGAAGTTTTCAAGAATATTGATCACAGAACCATAGAGATCAGCGATGACCTGACATATCCAGAAGTACCCATTTGTATTTTGGAAGAAGCCTTCAGAACCACCAGAACCCGGAGTATCAAGTTTCTCAAGATCTAGTGGAGTAACCACACTAAAGAAGCTACCTGGGAGCGGGAAGATTACATTAGGACTGAGTTTCCAGATTTCTTTAAATCCTAGTTTTCTTTTTCTCAAATCTCGGGAAGATATTTTGTTTAAGGGGGGAAGGTTTGTAACATTCCAAAAATATTAATCAAGATTATCAAGTTCTAATCACCCAAGTTTAGGGTTAACAAAAACTTTTATTAATTAAAATCAATATGAATGCATGTGTGTATGTGATGAATGCATGAATGCTTGCCATGACTTGTTTGATTGCTACGAATGGCAAGGATTGGTTTAAAGATAAAAACAACAACATCTAAATCATTTGCATGCAGAATCAAATCAGTAGAAATTCAAATATAAACAATATGAGCTAATGGTCATTTTAACCAAAGTTAACCACTAGACCACTTTGAGTGTCTCTAGTCCAAGATTTCTAACAGAAACAAATCCAATTATTTGCACCCGTTGCTAGACCAAGTAAAAGTGAACCCAAGCCCACCTTGCAAACCCACAGAAACATTTTGCAAATCTATGCCAAGGACAATTCAAAATTGAATCTAGTTCATATGGTAAGAACACAATTTCTCAAAAACCACTCAAACCAGTTCACCTTGACAAACCCAAGCAACCAGAGACTACCAAGTATGTGACCAGTGCACTCACCAAAATTCATCCAAAAATTCAAATATAAATTTCTTTTGGCCATTTCATCAAACACTTGGCAGACACAAATCAAATTGGCCAAAAGTTCACTGTTTTAAGTAGTGATCATTCAAACCATTGTCCCCAATTCTTAACCCTTGTCCCCCTAGTGAGAACACCTATATTGAACAGCCTAGAAAGATACCTGCACCATGTCGTGCATGCCCGACCACCCCCTTGTCCACCTCAACATCGACAACACGATGCAAGCGTCGCCAGCCTTGCCAACCATTTCTAGCATGCTGCCCGTGCCTCACCGCCCCTCCAGACCAGCCCTAGCTCAAGGACAGAGAGAGGAGACGCTGGGAACACCGTGCCCGCGCCGCTGTCAACCATGCCGACACGCACCCCAGTTCACGCTTCGTTCCTGCTCAACCCGACCACCTCGAGCTCTCGCCGCCCGCCTACACGATCACCATCGTCCCAGGAGACTAAAAGACATGCCCATTCCCTCGACCGTGCCCCGTAGCCGCTGCACGCCATGAAGTTCATCGTCAGTACCGCGTAGAGCACCGCCCCGTTCCGACCGTTGAAGACCTCCATTGACTGAGCCATGCTGCCCATGATGACAGCCAGGCGATCGCCCACCGTCCTAGCCTCCGAGCCATGCCGTTAGCTCGCTGTGGCACTAGCTCTGACGACCTCTACCCACGCCGCGCTGGCCCTCTCGCCCCTCTATAAAAAGGGAGCTCCCCCAAACCAATTTTGCACACCATCTCCCTCCACACCTTCTCAGAAATGCCTCTGAGCAACCCCAGAGCAAGCCGCTGCCTGTAGCTCCCCAATTCCACCGGAGACCGCCACGGCAAGAGGAGAAGGGCATCGTCTATTTAGGCCACCGCAGGAGATGCCGCTAGTACCAGGAGAACCGCCAGAGCTGCCTCGTTCGTTTGCCCCCGTCACCGACCCTCGCCAGAGCTCCGGTGAGCCTCCCCTGACCCTCACTGGCCGTGTTAGAGTTTATCCTCATTGTATCCTGTTCGAGCTATGGACCGTTGGATTCCAATCTAATCTAATGGCCCAGTTTTGTAGATACCCCTTCGGCACCCCCTGTCTCACTGACGAGTGGGGACATCACTTAACCCAGCCCCCACGCGCGCTGTGCGCAGTGGGCCGGCCCATCTAGCTCTCCCGCGCGACCCAGTAGTTTAAATTTAGATTTTTCTATTTTAGTTCAAACATAGTTCTAGCAGTAGATTGAAAAATCAATTCAGAGAGTTTCACTAAACCAAATTGCATTAAACTAATTTTGTTAGAAAGATATTGAAATTCTTAATCCAAGCCCGTTGGATTCAAACCATTTGGAATTATGGATCATCTATAGTAAAAATAACAAGGCAGAGACTTCTCTGCATTCAAACATTTTTAAACAATCAACCATAAATGCTTTTGAGTTGATTACAACTCTCAAAAATCACATTTGATAAGTCCTTTCTGAATATGTAAAAATATCTAGGTTTACTTGCAGCAATAATTGACTAGTATTAAAAGAATGCCCCATAGGAATTTCTAGTCACTTTAATTAATTAAAATAGTAATGTTAAACCTTATTAAATTGTGACACCACTTTAAATCACATTCCAAAGCATTAAAATATGTGGTTATGACATGTGTCAATATGATCCAAAATTTTAATTGGAGAATATTAAATCTTAAGTAGTTTTCAATGAGTAGAAATTACTTCTCTAAAATAAAATAAATAAGACTAAGCCTTTATTTCATGTGATGATGGTGATGATACTAGATCATCTAGTGTGAACCTTTGTGTGCCAAATAGAAGTAGTTAAGTATTGTTTGGTGATTGTGTAACTCGTATTTATTTATAGACACTAGTACCGACCAAGGATACGAAGAGGAAGGATACTACTACGAAGAGGAAGTGGAGGAGAACTTCAACCACTAGACTACTTGAGGCAAGCTATCTTAGCAAGCTACACTATGCAAGCTAATCCTTGCAAGCACCACAATACCACTTAACCTATTGAATGCTTTAGGCATATTTGGTTATGCCACTTGATTATACCAAATCCCAGTTTTCACTTGTAAGCTTTATTCTTTTATTTCTTTATCAAAGTTCATTATTTACTCCTAGTTAGTATTTAGTGAGTTTTGGAAAGATATTAGAGGTAGCATAAAGAGCATAAAACTTGGCCTAAGTTAGATAAAACTAGATTTCATACTGAGGCATGAGATTAGATTTAGATAAGTCACACTTGATTAGTACCCCTCATTAGTGACTACCCCCAACTTTAGTGGCTAGTGCTAAGCATAAAACTTGATTACTTTAGATGGGAATACTTGGTGAAAATGGTTATAAAAACCTTAGAATGATGAGTAATTTTGATGAAATGTTTTGACATGTGTTTATGAACACCAGATGATTTGATGATGAAAATGTTGAGGCATGAGCCTTAGCCCTTTTTAAAACTGATGGTTAGGTTCAGATGCGACACCATTCCAATTTTACCGTACAACCATAATACCCGAGTTTGGGTAGGGCTTGACTGGAAATTTATATATCTTAGTATGGGTTCCCTTGCGGAAGAGGTTTAAGCTAAGGCTACCTCATTATGACTGCCCAACTGTGCAGTTCCCAAGATGACAGATGGTCATGGTTGGGAGGCCAAACTCATAGGGGAGGTGCCTATACTAGGTTGTGTAATTGAAAGGTTAGGATTGATTATCCGCATACTCAGTATGGTGATTCAGGATTGTGCCTGACGGATGTATCGAATGTTGTGGTGAAAGTGTACCACCTCCGCAGAGTGTCAAACTATTCGAATAGCCGTGTCCATGGTTATGGACAGTTGGAGTGGCCATACTGTTCCGTCGTCAGATGTTTTCAAAGTGACTTGTGAACTGAATCATGACTTTGACTTGACCACAACAGGGTTGTGAAAGTGAAAGCTAAGTTGTTGGGGATATACTTTCCGGGTATACCCATAGGACTCCCTGACTAGGGTGGCCCACTAACGGGTTAGAGCTTTGCTTCACGGGTGGCCCAGTCAGAGAAAGAGGAGGAGCCAGTTCCGCCTACGACAAGGCCTAGAAGAGTTACCGACTTAGGCCTATAGTATTACTTGTAGTCCAAGCTGTACTAGTTACCGACTCTGTAACATAGCCGGATATGTCTCTCCTTGTAACCCTAGGCCCCGGTGACTATATAAACCTCCCCTATGGGAGCCTTTAGGGCAAGAACTCAATAGACAACCACAACAAACTCGCACAGGCGAACGTCTCTTGTAATCCACTATAACATCCAGCTTACGCCGATATATTACTGGGTTGCTAGCAGGAGTAGGATCCGATCACCACAGTCGGATCTGAACCTGGGTAAACTTGTGCTCACCGCTCTTGGAACATCCGACGTCTCACACCCCTTCTTTCCAACGCAACTAGGACCCCCTATGGCGTACTTGTCGACCATCCGACAATATTTGGTGCCCACCGTGGGGTAGGTGACCTTTGGAGCATCGTTCCAGACGGATTCTGCACCTACAGGAATCGGCAAAACAATCGCCACGGGTCGCGTGGTTACGCCAGTGATGTCCCTCTCATCCTCCTAGATGAGAATTGGATTCTGGCTTCTAGGACCGTGACAACCTACACAATCATGTCAATCAACGAGATCGATATCTACCTCAGTTTCGCTGAACCCGCCCAACCCACCCTTGAGATGATGACCATGGTGGAAGAAAAATCTGGATCCACTTTGTCCACAGAAGCGGAAGAGTTCAAGGTCCCAGAGAAAATCGAACCCACCCAGCCCACTCTTGTAGTGGAAGAAGAGGTGGAAGTAAAATCCGAATCCGATCTCCCAGATGATATTGGATACCACGGATGAAGAATATATTCACTACGGCTCCACCATACCGGACGTCGTAGAAGAAAAACTACCCTTGAAGCACATGATGAAGGAGATGATGAAGCGCCCCTACATCGATTACGAAGAAATCGTCAACATCATGGAGAACTTTGAGATGGAGGAGGCAGAAACCTAGTTGTGCCACTACTTCAAGAACATGAACAAGAAGAAGCACTATTTCGTGTACCAAATAAGCACTGGATCCGACTCTGTCGATGCTGGAGCTGGTAGCGACTCGGTCCTAGACGCAATCGAAGAAAACGCCGACTTACCTGGCTCTCCTACGGAGTCAATCACGTCGCAGGAACTTCGAGACTTCGACATGGAGATAGAAGAGTACGAGCAACAGCATGTCTCCAGACAAACTCCAGGTGACCCGAAAACTCCTCCTAGTCCATATGATAGCATGGATGAAAGCTACACCTCGCAGGATGACATGGACACCAGAGATTCCTCGGAGGTCTACAAGCCAACCATGACGAAAAGTACCGACGGAAGTTTATCCTCGGCTACCGGACCAAAAGCCATCTTTGCCACTGGTGCGCACGTTAAGGCTACAAGGCGGTCAAAGAAGAAGAAGAAGAACAAGAATCTAACTCCGGCAGAGCCGGACATTGAGGAAACCAACAAAGAAAAAGTTGATGAAGAGATCGAGATGGAGAATCAGGACGGAGATCCAATTAATCCCACCCCGATCGATCCTCCTGTGGATGGACACGTTATCACCATGGGTGCACGCGAAATCTACGGAGATGCTCTCACAATTCCAATCCCAATAGCTTCAGATCATACGCCGGAGGCGCTGGAGAAAAGGGCTAAGGACCTGGAAAAGCACCGCTTGTTTCTAATTGAAGAGGCCATGCGCCTCGTCGAGATGAGACAGCAGTTAGATAGTGATCCTGCCAGATATCAGTCAGATTTCAAGCGACATCCAAACAAAACAAGGGGAGGTCCGTTTCTTGCAAACAAGAATCCGGATATCCACAAAGATCTATTCGACGGAAAATATGGAGAGAATATCCGAGTCTACAACACGCCAGTGGAAAACGCTGCAGCAGCTCGAGCCATCCTCGCCAACAATCCGTCTCCACAGCAAGTCCAGCAGTGCGTTGTGTTACTGGACAAAGGATTAAAGCAGCAGAAGACGGCCGCGTCATTCAGTGGCAAGCTGGCCTCAAAATCCGATTTTTGCCACACTGGCACTGACCAAAGCGGTGACGTAAGGCTCCGCAGGGATACGGCTCAGCGCTACCGTCCCCGTGGAGAAGAAGACAATTCTAGGACCGGCGCCAACAGCCACTCTTGCCGGCCGACACGTGACTAGGCAAGAGTTATTCCGGCTGCGGCCGAAGACGCCATCAGGGCAATGGTTCCTCATCAGGACCATCGTCGGCAAAATAATCGCTATAGAGAAGACCCGGAAACACGCCGCCAGCGAGAGGAGCAAGATCGGCTAAGGATGCCACCCCCAAGCCGTTCGGCTGGCAACGCCGGACGAAGAGATGATCCGGATCGTCCTGAATCTAGTAGGGACGATGCCCAAAGAAGTAGGCATCAGAGTCAGCATAATGAGGCTCCACCGCCACCACCAAGGAACCCAGCCAGAAATAATCCACTAGGGACACCATCGCCTCCCAGCAGCGACCATGAAGGATCACGTCGTAGCCACGGAAGGCACAGGGGCGGAGGCGGCAATGGTGAGAGAAAAAGAAAAAATCCGAATCCACCGTGCAGAAGCCGCGAGCCTCCAAGGTGCAGATCACTCTCGCCATACGACGCTCGCCATCTCATTGAATCAAACATAGAAGTGCAGCGGTACGAGGAAGAAGATGTGTATGTGGGACCCAAGTGCTTTGGTCCACGTATACGTCAGACAAAATTTCCGGTTGACTTTGGCATCGCCAAGCACATTCAGCCCTATGATGGCGCCGCTCGGCCAGATACTTGGCTCCAAGATTTTTTCCAGGCTTGTTGCATCCAAAGGAGGAAACAACCTGGTTGCAGTCCGATATCTCCCACTGATGTTGAGGAAGACGGCTCGATCATGGCTCAATGAACTGCCAGATAATTCAATTCATAACTGGTATGATATGCAAAGTGCGTTCTTTTCAAACTTCGAGGGAACATACAGGAGGCCCTACACAGTCGGAGACGTGCAGCGTTGCACCCAAAGACCCGGAGAAACCTTCCGGGATTACCTCGGATGATGGATCGATACGAAAAATCCTGCAAAGGAGTAAACGAGCAAACTACGATAGAAGCTTTTATTGCAGGACTTCCAGTCGGACTTTTACATCACAGGCTGAAGAGTGACCACGCCATAGATTTGGGAGAAATGATAGAGATGGCAAGCAAGTATGCTGATGCCGATGATGATTCAGAAGGGCTGCTAAATATTCTGGCCAATCCCAATGCGGCCAAACAACCAAAGCAAACTTAGAAGCGCAAGAACACCTCGGACGAAAAGCCGGCTCCAGACAATGCAGCTGTCAACACAACATTCGGATCTGGAGGACGAGGAGGGCGCGGAGGGGGCTATGGTAGATGCTGAGGAACTTCCCGAATCCAGGGCAGAGGAGATCAACAACCCGGAAGAACCTATACCTGGGTTGACGTTGCCAATAATCCATGTGTCCACCACTTGGATAGTAACGGAGGATCTACCCATACAAACGCCGAGTGTCGTTTCAATGACGACATCAAGAAGACGAATACCCTGGCTACAGAGCCAAGCGACGAAAAGGAAAGAAAAATTCCGAGAAAGGAAAGGAGCCAAGGAATATTCTGACATGGAAGAGGCAGAACTTCCTCAGAGCCCAAGTCGGATGGAAAGAAGAGTTTTCTGACTAAAAAAGACGCATACGTTTGCTTCCTTGGATCCCAACCAGCTAAGGAAAAAAGGCGGTTATTCGTGAGCTCAATGCCACGATTCCGGCTGTCCCCCAATTCCTGGATTGGTCAGAGGTGACTATCACCTTTGATCATTCAGATCACCCGAGGAAACACACATCGTCGGGGTAAATACCCTCTAGTCGTCAATCCTCTTATTGATGGCTATGAGTTCTCAAAAACACTCATGGATGGTGGGAGTAGTATCAATATTCTCTACGTCGAGACACCGCACCGCATGAAGCTACACGAGAGCCAGTTGAGTTACAGCAGTGTAACTTTCCATGGAATTCTACCAGGGAGACAGTCAAATTCTCTGGGTGACATTACTCTAGACGTGACATTCGGAACCCGAGAAAATTACCGGACCGAGCCACTCTCCTTCGAGGTGGTACCGTTCAAAAGTGCTTACCACGCCATCTTCGGGCGTCCGGCTTACTGGGCGTTCATGACCCATCTGTAACATCCTAGCATTTAGGAACCAACGAAGGGTAGATTTAGGAATCTGTGAAAATTCATGCATTCATCTGGTAAAACATGGGTAAATTTGTCGCCAAATAAAAACCTAAAGTGATCAAAGTTTCTTTCATGCTTTGAGATTAGGTATAGTCTTGAAGGATGATTGTTATAGACTTTGATATGATCTTTGTGGACTAATGTGTTTTGGGAAATGAAATTTGAATTTAAACTTGAGTGTTGAATTTATAGTTCAAAAGGATTTAGAGTTATGTTTGAGTATTATGCTTTAGTCAAGAGTTAATAATTATTAGTTCAAACTTTATATAAAGAAAACAATTAAGAATAAGAATCTTCATTTCAAAATTTTATTCAATAAATAAGTTACATAAATGTAACCTATGGAATTAAGTAGCAATTTTAACAATAGTAATTAAATAGAAGAATAATATTTCTTTATTGAATAATAGTACAATCTTTATTACAAAAGAATAAAAATAAAATTACAAAAGAATAAAGCAATATTACATATGACTATTCTACAAAGAAAAAATAAAACCTAGACTAAAGTCTTGAATTTCCAAGTTTGGTACCTACAAACAAACACAAACACAAACACAAAGAAAGAAAGTTAAGGTTAAAATTATATTACTCTGAGAATTGACAGTGAAGTGCAGTGTTCAAGATTTCATCATTGAATAATCTTCTAAAGGGGCAAATTTCACCAATATGAAAAAATATATCTTTCATAATTTTAAGCCATAAGTCAAATAAACAACAAGGAGGGGCAAGTTTCACCAACCAAGTAAAGGGTAATCTGATAAAAGTAACTTTCAAATTCAGAACATATCCACAAGTTGTGCAGCAGGCACACATGCAGCACACACACCAAATTGCATGATGTGTGCTGTCAGCACCACAACAATAGCTCAATCACACAAAACCATCAACACAGCCGTGGGAGGCATCCCCACACCACTTCCTTGTTCATTACACACCAACAATAGCAGCCCAGCTAAACCAAGCCAAAGCCAAGCAAGATCACACCCATCAAAACCCTGGATCACATCACCAAAATGGTGACATAAGGATGGGGTAGATCAGGTGGATAGCAAGACCAAGATCAAGCCATCAGGACCAGGAGGTGAAGGGCTAGATCAAGAACAAGCCTAGGAGCTGGAAACACCAGGGGAGCACCAGATCAAGCTAGCCACAAGATCAACAACAACAACCAAGTGTGGTGAGTAGTAACAGACCATCACATAATCTATCTATCTAAGCTAGACAAATATTTATGAGTTGTCTCATAGTCCATTTCTCAGAAAAACACCCAAGTGGGGTGATTCCATCATTGAAGTTTTAAACACTAAAAGCAATCAGAAAATTATAAAGATCGAACTAGGATCTCAGGGCAACATCATTGATCCTAGCTATCAAGCTATATTCAAGAATGAATATAGCCAAGATTTAAACTTCTAGGCACATCTCTTAAATAGGAGTAGCACCTTAGAATTTAATCTTATGGATCTATATAAGTTATCAGGCTTACAATCATTTTCCCCAACTTTGATTCAAGAAACAGTAGCTGGTATCACTACTAGAACCAATTCATGGGAAACAACAAGATAAAGGCTTCATCCCTAAACCTCAGACCAACATCATGGGTTCTAGGGATGCAAGGAAAGAGAATTCCACTTATCTAAAATGCCAAGCTAAATTTTAAGCTTGAACAAAACCAAACCATGTTATAGAATCTAATCTAGTGTGCCATACAAGGATGGTGTCACAAGAACAGTTCTAAACTAAGCAGGTTGAGCATTCAACTTTCACAGTTACACTCACAGCTAACTATAAAATCAATTTCCTGACATCACAGGAATCATAATCAGGAAAATCCATATACATATCTTCACTGTAAGAGACCATTAGATCTCAAGCTATATATGAATTCTTAAGACAACAATACTAATATAGTGACTTCATCACACAACACCCACTGTCATTAACCAAGGAATGACAGTGGTGAGCTATTAAACCACTTGATTTCCCAAGTATTGCTTCTAGAGAAACTTTACCATCTGAACTATATCAAAATTAATCCATAGAGTCATCTGGTAAACCACTAGCATCACCATAGTTAATTATAAGCAGCAAGTCATAGCTAACAAACACTTATCATGCTTAGGGACCATCAAAACTTGATCCAACTCATTAGATATCTATTCCGTAGAGGGGTATGAACCCTAAGAAGAACAAAGCAGCTTAATCAGGACAGGACACTAACTAGCAATGGCCATTACCAACATCTAGCATGGAATGGCCTAACATAGAGAGCACGAGGGGAAGAGAAACAACTTACCGAAGGTCCTCGCTGTAGATTAGGAGAGGAAGCAGAGGGTCGACGACGAACACGGCGGCACGGGGAGCACCCCCAAGGTGGCGTTGCGACCCACAAAACGCCACGGTGGAGACCATAGCCATGCCAGGGGGCGAGGGGCATCACCGCGGCACACGACAGCAGCAGCGACGTCAGCACCAACGCCACTCTAAACCCTAGGGTTCAGAACAACATCGATCTGGCCACAGGAGGGCTCCAGGTCCAAATCGAATTGGACAGAAGGGTGAATCAGGGTTGACAACCACCCTATGAACCATGGTGGTGTCCATGAAGGTCCACGGTAGCACGAATCGCTGGCAGCAGCATCGCTGACCACGGGGTCGGGAGAGGAGAAGAGAGGTGAGATCGAGGGTGAGACAGAGGGTGAGTTGGGATGGTTGGGCCAAGACCCCTTCAGGGTGTGGTTTTGACTTTGCCCTACTGGGCCACAAGGGCCCAATAACACCAAACAATCAGCCCAAATCACTTTAATCATGTTTTAATAAATAGGAACATACCAAAATGCCCCTGAAATTAAATAAATTCTAGAAAATAAAATTAAAGTCCAAAAATTATAAATAAAATATTTTTGGATTCACAATAATCCAAACTATCCAAATAAATTAAGAGATAAAATTTTAGACATATAAATTTTATTAAGAATTTTGTAATATATATATTCCTTATGGAATTTTACAAAATTTTTGAAAGATGATAAAAATAAATAAAAATCACTTTGATTATGTATTAATATTGTAGTATATTAGAAAAATACTAAACAAATATTTAATATCAATTTTTGGTATTTAATGATAATTCTTAAAGGAATTATTAATTAAATAAAATGCAATAAAATAAAAGAATACAATATTCAATAAATATTAAAAAAATAATATTTATAAATTCTCTATTATTAAAGAAATTTTTATAGTTTAAATAAATGGGGAAGAATACATATAAAGCTAAATGATGCATTACATTACTTTGCATAATCATTTTGGTTCTTTAAATATTGTCCTTACCGGGCAATACTGATGTTTTTGTAGACATAGAACCTCAAGGTCCAGTGCAAGCATCAGACTTCACTACCTTGCAAGAACAAGGAAATTTCATCACTTTCTCATGTCCTTTGAAGAGTTTTTATCAAAGTATTTGTGAATTGTGTGTTATCATCTATATTATAGAAAATGAAGACAATATTTTCTCAAGATACTAAATCTTAGATATCACCCTAAGTGATGATATGATGGAGCAATAGAACTTAGGGTTCTAATTTCAATAATGATGAACAATTAGGGATTAATAACCCATGACATCAGTGATTCTAGCAACGTATATTACGCGTTAACCATTAGATTTTGTAGTGACCTCGGATCAATAAGTATCCTAAGTCCCTGTGATTAACATGCTAGTCCCTGGATCAATAGCTAGCACTCACAGTCGATGAAATATCATGTAAAACACAAAGTCTTTATTACACAGAGAATCCAGAGTATGAATTTATTACAAAATTGCTTAGCATTAAGCTAGCTCAAATAACAGCGGAAACATAAAAGCATCTTGAGTCCATCAACGCCCAGGCTTGTCGAGTGTAGACTCGTGATCCCTACGCACCTTTCAATCTTCATATTCTGCATATAAAACATGCAGCCAACAATTTGGGTCAATACTTTGAATGTATTGGCAAATTACACCAAGGAGAGAAAAGGATATCTCTACATGCAAAGCTAGTTTAGGCTGTAGAGTTCATTTGCTCAAAGCTAGTTTTCTTAAGTAGAGAGAAGAAGAGAGGATTGTCCTACTTTGTAAACATTTGCTTAGATAACATAAGGTCGAGTGGCACACGAGGATATTACGCACCAAGTGTCCAAACAACCAAACACTTGGATATTACGCACCAAGTGACACTTGGATATTACGCACCAAGTGACACTTGGATATTACACACCAAGTTCCCAAAATCCCACCCATTGGGGATATTACTCACGCCATGGAGTTTTAAAACTTTGTTTAGGAAAGAGAGAGGAAGATCCTTCAGAGACTCCATCCTTCAGACGCTCATTGTTGTTCTGTTACCGTGAACATGGCTGATCGATCAGATTGCAATACTCTCGATGGTTTGTGCACTTTACCCACAATCCACGATCAAGTCCTTTTACAGACAAGACCATGGCGAGGCTTTCCCTTAGTAGCCCCTCTACCTTCTGGATCCAACCGTGCCAAGAATCTCCAAATGTTGGTACCCAAGTGAGGTTTCCCAGTAAGTACTAGGCCAAGACAGAGCCCATAATGTTTTGTGGTTGGACTGGAAGCTTCTGAATTCTGAAACATGGCAGACTTCTTTGATTCCTGGGTGGCCGTCCTCCACCAAAATCTCACTCGTTGACCCGACAACCATTCCGCCCAGAAGAAAACTTAGTTTTATTTTGAAGTGGATTTGAGAAGAAAAGTTTGCTCTAGAGAGCCTTTATACTTAGAAAATTCTTTGTCTTTCGAACCCCCCAACGATACTTTGTATATATACAATAGCAAGCAATACTTAGCAAAAACAGGGGTAACCTATTAGGAGGGTAAATCCTAAGTATAGAGCTACTCATGGCATACTACAAAATCATCGCACTTGCAAAATAATACTAAGGAAAAATTCTACTAGAACATCCTACACATGCATACTACAAAATTTTGAAGATCACAAGCATAGAACCAAAACTGGGACAAAAGTTATGAACAAGTGGTGTAACTTGCCTTGATCCGAGCAGCACTCTACACAATAGCACTCCTTAGCGCACTCCGAACAATCTAACGAATCACAAACATAGATCTGATCACAACTTGCTCAAAACAGGTCACAGAGATAATCATGCATGCATGCAACATGGTATTTTATGCAAGATTGAGTCACTAAACAATTCCTAGGGTTAAAAGGAGATCATCTAATTTGCCCCAAACTAGATCTAATGATCTTAAGCGAGGTTTTATAATTTTGCCTAGTAAGCATTGTGGAAACAAAGTTATTGCAACAAGAATCAATTAAATCAGAATTTTAATTATTTTTCTATAGAATAAACACTCTAATCTAATGATTAAAATCTACACCTAAAACATTACTATAAACTTGGAAAATTATTGCAGATTTGGATTCTACATAAAATTATGAATCAAACGGTATATTATGAGCTAAAATTGGCCAAATATTCAATTTTATATGATTTTCGCAATGTTTAGATCAAATCTGCAAAACTTGATCTAACCCTAACTCTAAACGCGCCAGGTGGCGGCTTCCGATTGGCCCAGCTGGCACGGTAGGGAGGGTGACGCGGCGCGGGCGCTGGCGCCGACGCGCTTGACACGCGGCAGCATGGGGTTCGCCGATACCCCTTCGGCATCGGTTCTAATCTAAGCCGCAGGTGGCAGATCGGACGGTCGAGAGGGCGTGGCGACTCACCGTGGCGGCGACGGCGGCGATGGGTGGCGGCGGCGTAGGTGGAGATGGTTGGCGGTGCTCTGGTGGCTCCCCGAGGCGGCGGTGTGGTCGACGGAGCGTGTCTGCTCCCTGCGGTCCCGCTCATGGCTTCGTCTGCGCTCCTCGTTTCCTCCTCCGATGGCAAGGCCCCGCCGATCCTCCCCGTCTCCGGTGACGCGTCGACGAGAAATTGCCGATGACCTGCTGCAGTGGAGAGGGGGAAAAGTGCACGGGGCGAATCAGTGGTGAACGAGAGGAAGCTTTAGAGGAAGGAAGGGGCAAGAGGGGGTCCCGAACCGTCTCGGTGAGGTCGACCCAACGGCGGCGGTGCGAGTCGTCGATGGGCTAGGGCTTTCGCTAGTAGAAAATCGAACGGGGGGGGGGGGGTGAGCCGAGGGTGGCGGGGTTTAAATAGGTGGGGAGTCTTGGCGTCGGGGACACGGACTCCTCTCTGATTCGGTCGGAGTCCGACCAGCTCACGGCGGCGCGTGATTTCCGCGGGGAGGAAGGGGATGACGGGTGGGTCCCGCATGTCTGTGGTGGAGGGGGAAGTGGGCTGGCGCGGGTGCGGGTAGGCTAGCTGCCGCGCAGGCGTGGGTGGGCTGGCGCCGCGGCCCAGTTAGGTTAGGTCGCCTCTTTTTTTCTTTCCTTTTAACTTTTATCAAATTCTGTTTTAGTAAAACCCAATTAACTTTTGCATACTAAGTCCAAATTTGATGAAATTTGTTTCTAAACTTTTATAAAATTAAGGTGGTCAACATAGGACCATGGTTTGATGTTTCTCAAGGTTTTTAGTAGTGTCAAGCTTGTGTACAACAATAATGCCTACATAAATAAATCTTTATTAGGGTTTTGATAGGTTTATGTGTTAGGATTTTGTTGCAAATTATTATTTGTAGGGTGCAATGATGCAAGGATGATGCATGTCACTAGTAACATCCTAATATAAAATCTGGGATGTTACAAACCTACCCCCCTTAAGAAGAATCTCGTCCCCGAGGTTCGGGTTGGCTAGCAAATAGGTGTGGGTGCTCTGCCTTCAAGTATTTTTCACGCTCCCAAGTAGCTTCTTCCTCGGAGTGGTGGTTCCATTGTACTTTGCAGAATCTTATAGTCTTGGTGCGGGTAATCCTTTCGGCTGTTTCCAGTATTTTGATGGGTTTTTGCTCATAGGTAAGGTCATTCTCCAATTGAACCTCGTCTAGGGGAACGGTGTCTCTTAGCGGTGTTTCGGCCATCTCCGGGTGACACTTCTTTAGTTGCGACACATGAAACACATCATGAACAGTTAGTCCTTCCGGCAACTCCAACTGATAAGCAACCTCCCCTCTACTGGCCAGAACCTTATATGGTCCTAAGAATCGTGGGGCTAACTTGCCCTTGATTCCAAACCTCTTAACTCCTCGTAGGGGTGAAACTCGGAGATACGCACGGTCCCCTATTTCATAGGCCACATCTCTGCGCTTGGAATCAGCGTAACTCTTCTGTCGGGATTGGGTTACCTTTAGCCTATCCTGAATCTGCCGTACCTTTTCTTCCGCATCCTTTATCAATTCAGGTCCAAAAAGACTGTGTTCACCAACTCCATTCCATAGCAGCGGAGTCCTACATTTCCTGCCATATAGAACTTCAAACGGAGCCATCTTGATACTTGTCTGGTAGCTGTTGTTGTATGAGAACTCGGCATACGGCAGGTTATCGTCCCAACTAGACCCATAGTCTAGTGCGCAAGATCTCAACATATCTTCCAAAATTTGATTCACCCTTTCTGTTTGGCCATCCGTTTGCGGGTGAAAGGCAGTGCTGAATTCTAGTCGGGTTCCAAGAGACTCATGTAGCTGTCGCCAAAACTTTGAAGTGAACTGGGTGCCTCTATCTGACACAATTCCCTTGGGAACACCATGCAGACTTACAATTCTTGACATGTATATCTTAGCAAGCTTAGAACTTGTATGCGTGGTCTTTACGGGGATGAAGTGAGCCACCTTGGTGAAGTGGTCCACCACTACCCAGATAGAATCAAATCCAGAATGAGTCCGGGGCAATCCCGTGATGAAATCCATGCCTACCTTGTCCCACTTCCAGTCGGGTATTGGTAGTGGTTGAAGTAGTCCTGCCGGTTTCTGATGCTCGGCTTTAACTCTATTGCATACATCACACAGAGAAATATACTCTGCAATATCTCTCTTTAGGTTATTCCACCAGAATCTATCCTTCACATCCATGTACATCTTCGTGTTACCTGGATGAATTGAGTATGGAGAATCATGAGCTTCTTGTAAAATCATCTTCCTAATATCGGGGTCATTGGGAATGCACAAACGCTTCCCATACCAGAGGGTTCCTTGTTCGTCCAGACGAAATTCCTTTGTTTTTCCTTCGCTTATCCTGACTCTTATTTCTTCCAACTCTTTATCCCCTTTTGTGCTTCTTCGATCCTTTCTTGGAAGGTGGACACTATTTCCATAGTCGCTACATGTCCTTTCGGAACTATCTCTAGCCTGAGATCCCTGAATTGTTTGCATAAATCCTCTAGAAGTTCCCCTGCGGTAAGTCCATTCACATACACTTTACGACTTAAGGCATCAGCCACCACGTTTGACTTTCCGGGATGGTATTGTAAGTCCAAGTCATAATCCTTAATTAGTTCAAGCCATCTTCTTTGTCTCATATTCAACTCCTTTTGGATGAAGATGTACTTCAAACTTTTATGATCTGTGAATACATCACAATGTTTGCCCATGAGGTAGTGTCTCCATACATTGAGTGCATGAACCACAGACGCTAGTTCCAAATCATGTGTGGGGTAGTTGTGTTCGTGATTCTTAAGTTGTTGGGAGGCATAGGATACCACTTACCCATCCTGCATCAATACACTTCCCAGTCCTTGTCGAGAAGCGTCACAATAGACTTGAAAATCCTTTTGGATATCAGGCAGGCACAGAACTGGCGCCGTTACGAGGCGTTTCTTCAACTCTTGAAAACTTGCTTCACATGTCTCGGTCCATAGGAATTTCTTTTCCTTCTTCAGTAGTTCCGTCATGGGTTTTGCTATTTTGGAAAAGTTTTCAATGAACCTCCGATAATATCCTGCGAGGCCCAAGAAACTCCTAATATCCCCCACATTCTTGGGTGACTCCCATTCTGTCACTGAAGCTACCTTACTAGGATCTACGACAACTCCTTTTGCCGACACAACATGACCAAGGAATCCCACTTCCTTTAACCAGAATTCGCATTTGCTGAATTTGGCATACAACTTGTGTTCTCTTAGTTTCTCCATAATAAGGCGCAGATGTTTCTCATGTTCCTTCTCATCCTTAGAGTATATGAGTATGTCATCTATGAATACCACGATAAACTTGTCCAAATACTCCATGAACACTTTGTTCATCATGGTCATGAAGTATGCTAGGGCATTGTTTAGACCAAAAGACATCACGGTGTACTCATACAATCCGTATCTTGTGGTGAATGCTATTTTGGGCACATCCTGTTCTCGAATCTTTAGCTGAAAGTAGCCTGATCGCAGATCGATCTTTGAGAACACACTGGCTCCCTTTAACTGGTCAAACAAGTCATTGATGTTGGGTAGAGGATACTTATTCTTGATCGTCACCTCGTTCAACGAGCGGTAGTCCACAACCAGCCTCTTGGTTTTATCCTTCTTTTCCACAAATAGGACAGGAGCTCCCCAAGATGACGCGCTGGGTTGGATGAATCCCTTGTCCAATTGTTCCCTAAGCTGTTTCTTGAGTTCCTTTAACTCGTCCACATCCATCTTGTATGGTCTCTTAGCTATCGGCCCCGTGCTTGGCATCAAGTCAATGAGGAACTCGATATCACGATCGGGTGGCATTCCGGGTAGCTCTTCTGGGAAAACATATGGGTATTCTTTTACAATAGGTACCTCCTCCAAGCTAACCCCCTTAAGAGAGTTCACCATGACTTCTTTAAGTTCGAATTTCGACTTGATACGAATTCTCTTCCCTTCCAGTGTTGTGAGCATGACAGTTCTTTTGGCACAATCTATGACTCCTTCATATTTGGTCATCCAATTCATTCCCAAGATTATGTCTAATCCTTGTGATTCTAGAACTACTAGACTTTTGGGAAAGATGTGTGTCCCAATCCTTAGTTCTAGTCCCCGGCAACCGGAGTTTGCCACTATTTCTCCCCCAGGAGAACTTACCCTTAGAGGAAAATTTATAGTCTCCGTTGGTATCTTGCCTCTATCCACAAATACCCTTGATATGAATGAATGCGATGCACCAGTATCAAAAAGAACAACTACGGGAATAGAATTGAGTTTGAACTTACCAATCACCGAGTCTGGAGCATCACAAGCATCCTCCATAGAAACATGATTTACCATGGCTTTGACAAACGGATTTGGCTTCTTCCCGTTTCCATTGCCATGGTTGTGTCCATTTCCATTCCCATTACCATTTCCATTCTTCTTCTCGGGGCAAGAGGTTGCATAGTGCCCCATCCTGTTGCACTTAAAGCATGTCACCTCACTGAGATCCTTCACATTGCTGCCATTCCCATTGCGGTTTTTATGCCCATTGTGTTTGTGGACACCATGGTTATGACCGTTATGGTTGTGGCCATTATTGTTATAAGGTGGTGGTGAGGAATTGCGCTGCTTCTGGTATGGAACAGAGTGTTTGTGAGGGTTAGACTTCCTCTTGCGGTTTTATATGCTCTTCCTTTTGGATTCAACCACAATGGCTCTGTCCAGAAGTTCCTGAAAGTTGTCAAATTTCTGAGCCACAAGCTGAATAGATATCTCATCATTGAGTCCTCTTAGGAACTGCTCCTGTCTCTTGGCATCAGTGGAAACATCGTCGGGTGCATAACGGGCTAGCTTGTTGAAAAGATCACCATACTCGGTGACAGAACGGTGCAGCTAGTGTAGGTCGCGAAATTCGTGCCTTTTCAGAGTCATGATACCAGCAGCCACATGATGAGTGCGAAAAGCTAACTCAAACTGATCCCAAGTGATAGCTTCAATATATGGGTGGGTGACTTGGTAGTTATCCCACCATTCTGCAGCAGGTCCTTCAAGCTGGTGTGCAGCGTAATGTACCCTATCGGCTCAGATAGCTTGAACGGTATCTAGCTTCTTGTTGATCGTACGCAGCCAGTCATCAGCGATGATTGGTTCAGTGCTTCTAGTGAAGGTAGGTGGGTTCAGCCTCAAAAACCGAGTCAAGCGATCCTGTTGAGGAGGTGGCGGAGGTGGTGGTGGCGGCGGGTTGTTGTTGTTGTTTTGCATGTTCTGAGTGAGCAGTTGGATCAGATGGTTCTGAGTGGCCAAAAATTGTGCTATTTCTGGAGGGATTTCGGAGTTCGCACGTCTGGGCGGCATCTGTGGGGTTTAAGGGAATAGTTAAGAAATAGACAGAGAGACTAAGTAGTAAACTCCTACCCTTATGAAAACACACCAAGCACACAAAGCACACAGGGCATAACAACACAGCTTAACACAGAAAACAAGTTTAGCTAAACCAGATTTGTCTTGGTATTTATTACAATCGCGAATAACGTTCTACTATAGAATTAAAGGTGGTCCAACTATTACACATCTTCCACGCCTTCCTCTTCCTCGTCCTCGAACGAGTAGCCTTCCTGCTCTAGGGTTGTCTTGCAACTCCATCTCCTTCGTGGTGGCTTCAAGCTTCTCTTGGAGGTTCTTTATCTCATCCTGCAGCTTCTTGGTAGTGGCTTCCAGCTGCTCCTGAAGTCCCTCCTTCTCGCTTTGTAGCTCCTCCACTAAACTTGACTTCTTTGCGGCTTCAAGTTGCTTTGCCAAGTCCCTCTTGGAGGCACACACATCATTGATTATCTTGCAAAGGCCTTTAGTTTGCACTTCAGCTCCATCGATTTGCTGTTTGAGTTCCCTGTTTCTCTTGTTTTTACTTATCACCCTCTTCTCTTGGTTAGCGAACTTCTTCTCTTGGTCCTGAAACTTTATCTCTTGGAGCTTCATTGCCTCCTCCTGCTGCTTGATCATTTCTTCCTTCTCCTTGATTAGGGCGCATAGCTCGTCGTTCTTCAACATCTCGAGGAAGGTACATTTTTCAAGATCATGGATGTGGCACTCCAAATCTTGATATTGGGTCCTTCGGCGCTTGGTAGAAGTTCTTTCCTCAAAGGTTAACTCCATGGGAATTCCTTCCTCATCTCGTCTTCCAAAGAGGTCACCGCAGTGTCCTTGGAGAGCTTCATGATGACGTCCACATAGGCGACCAATGAGTTGCTGCAAGCTAATGCTAAGGGCCTTCTCCTTGGAATCGCTAACAATGTGGATTGCTATGTCTTCTTCCGGGTTCTTGCCTCGCTCTTTTCCTGGCTGGATGACCTTGACTCCCCAACAGCCGTCCTTGTGGAGTTTCTTCATTGTGCTCCCCTGGATTGTTGGGAGAGGAAGGTTCAAACGCTGAGTAGGTCCATGAGGCATCCACCAAAGCGAAGGGGCTCGATGTCCGCGACGGTGTCGTAGAGGAAGCTTGTCATCTTTGAGTTAGAAGAATGAAAGTTAGATACTTCAACAAGTAGAGGAAAGCAGATACTAGAAGTGCGGAAAATAACTTAGTAGAAAAACATGTAAGGCACAGTTAGAGGTGGTTCCAATCCTAGGGTCATGTCCTACAGGCAACGATGTGCTCTGATACCATCTGTAGTGACCTCGGATCGATAAGGATCCTAAGTCCCTGTGATTAACATGCTAGTCCCTGGATCAATAGCTAGCACTCACAGTCGATGAAATATCATGTAAAACACAAAGTCTTTATTACAAGGAGAATCCAGAGTATGAATTTATTACAAAATTGCTTAGCATTAAGCTAGCTCAAATAACAGCGGAAACATAAAAGCATCTTGAGTCCATCAACGCCCCAGGCTTGTCGAGTGTAGACTCGTGATCCCTACGCACCTTTCAATCTTTGGATTCTGCACAAAAAACGTGCAACCAACAAGTTGGGTCAATACTTTGAATGTATTGGCAAATTACACCAAGGAGAGAAAATGCTATCTCTACATGCAAGGCTAGTTTAGGCTGTAGAGTTCATTTGCTCAAAGCTAGTTTACTTAAGTAGAGAGAAGAAGAGAGGATTGTCCTAATTTGTAAACGTTTGCTTAGATAACATAAGGTCGAGTGGCACACGAGGATATTACGCACCAAGTGTCCAAACAACCAAACACTTGGATATTACGCACCAAGTGACACTTGGATATTACACACCAAGTTCCCAAAATCCCACCCATTGGCGATATTACTCACGCCATGGAGTTTTAAAAATTTGTTTAGGAAAGAGAGAGGAAGATCCTTCAGAGGCTCCATCCTTCAGACGCTCATTGTTTTTCTGTTACCGTGAACACGGCTGATCGATCAGATTGCAATACTCTCGAGAGTTTGTGCACTTTACCCATAATCCACGATCAAGTCCTTTTACAGACAAGACCATGGCGAGGCTTTCCCTTAGTAGCCCCTCTACCTTCTGGATCCAACCGTGCCAAGAACCTCCAAATGTTGGTACCCAGGTGAGGTTTCCCACTAAGTACTAGGCCAAGACAGAGCCCATAATGTATTGTGGTTGCACTGGAAGCTTCTGAATTCTGAAACATGGCAGACTTCTTTGATTCCTGGGCGGCCGTCCTCCACCAAAATCTCACTCATTGACCCGACAACCATTCCGCCCAGAAGAAAACTTAGTTTTATTTTGAAGTGGATTTGAGAAGAAAAGTTTGCTCTAGAGAGCCTTTATACTTAGAAAATTCTTTGTCTTTCGAACTCCCCAATGGTACTTTGTATATATAGCATAGCAAGCAATACTTAGCAAAAACAGGGGTAACCTATTAGGAGGGTAAATCCTAAGTATAGAGCTACTCATGGCATACTACAAAATCATCGCACTTGCAAAATAATACTAAGGAAAAATTCTACGAGAACATCCTACACATGCATACTACAGAATTTTGAAGATCACATGCATAGAACCAAAACTGGGACAAAAGTTATGAACAAGTGGTGTAACTTGCCTTGATCCGAGCAGCACTCTACACAATAGCACTCCTTAGCGCACTCCGAACAATCTAACGAATCACAAACATAGATCTGATCACAACTTGCTCAAAACAGGTCACAGAGATAATCATGCATGCATGCAACATGGTATTTTATGCAAGATTGAGTCACTAAACAATTCCTAGGGTTAAAAAGAGATCATCTAATTTGCCCCAAACTAGATCTAATGATCTTAAGCAAGGTTTTATAATTTTGTCCAGTAAGCATTGTGGAAACAAAGTTATTGCAACAAGAATCAATTAAAACAGAATTTTAATTATTTTTCTATAGAATAAACACTCTAATCTAATGATTAAAATCTACACCTAAAACATTACTGTAAACTTAGAAAATTATTGCAGATTTGGATTCTACATAAAATTATGAATCCAACGGTATATTATAAGCTAAAATTGGCCAAATATTAAATTTTATATGATTTTCGCAATGTTTAGATCAAATCTGCAAAACTTGATCTAACCCTAACTCTAAATGCGCCAGGTGGCGGCTTTCGATTGGCCCAGCTGGCGCGGTGGGGAGGGTGACGCAGCGCGGGTGCTGGCACCGACGCGCTTGACACGCGGCAGCGTGGGGTTCGCCGATACCCCTTCGGCATCGGTTCTAATCTAAGCCGCAGGTGGCAGATCGGACGGTCGAGAGGGCGTGGCGACTCACCGTGGCGGCGACAGCGACGATGGGTGGTGGCGGCGTCGGTGGAGATGGTTGGCGGCGCTCTGGTGGCTCCCCGAGGCGGCGGTGTGGTCGACGGAGCGCGTCTGCTCCCTGCGGTCCTGCTCGTGGCTTCGTCTGCGCTCCTCGTTTCCTCCTCCGATGGCAAGGCCCCGCCGATCCTCCCCATCTCCGGCGACGCGTCGGCGAGAAATTGCCGATGACCTGCTGTAGTGGAGAGGGGGAAAAGTGCACAGGGCGAATCAGTGGTGAACGAGAGGAAGCTTTAGAGGAAGGAAGGGGCAAGAGGGGGTCCCGAACCGTCTCGGTGAGGTCGACCTGACGGCGGCGGTGCGAGTCGTCGATGGGCTAGGGCTTTTGCTAGTAGAAAATCGAGCGGGGGGGGGGGGGGGTGAGCCGAGGGTAGCAGGGTTTAAATAGGCGGGGATTCTTGGCGTTGGGGACATGGACTCCTCTCCGATTCGGTCGGAGTCCGACCAGCTCACGGCGGCGCGCGATTTCCCGCGTGTCTGTGGTGGAGGGGGAAGTGGGCTGGCGCGGGTGCGGGTAGGCTAGCTGCCGCGCAGGCGTGGGTGGGCTGGCGCCGCGGCCCAGTTAGGTTAGGTCGCCTCTTTTTTTTTCCTTTTAACTTTTATCAAATTCTATTTTAGTAAAACCCAATTAACTTTTGCATACTAAGTCCAAATTTGATGAAATTTGTTTCTAAATTTTTATAAAATTAAGGTGGTCAACATATGACCATGGTTTGATGTTTCTCAAGGTTTTTAGTAGGGTCAAGCTTGTGTACAACAATAATGCCTACATAAAGAAATCTTTATTAGGGTTTTGATAGGTTTAGGTGTTAGGATTTTGTTGCAAATTATTATTTGTAGGGTGCAATGATGCAATGATGATGCATGTCACTAATAACATCCTAATATAAAATCTGGGATGTTACAGATTTGGAATGGGACGGAGAAGTCAGCTGTATCCTTTTCCTCTTGTATGGAGGCAAGACGACCTTAACGTTACGTTGTGATTCCGTGTGCGGATCCAACATATGGGTGGGCACCCTTACGCCCCACACTTTTGGTGTCTAGATTATCTATGAATGGTGTTAATATAGTCCAGTCAAATGGTGTCTTCGGGAACTCATCAGGGTTTTAGCCTGCCCGAAAGGGGGCTTTACGGAGGTGAGCCAGCCCCGAAGGATCGTGCAGACATATGAGGTCGCAGAGAGGGCAGTGATTGGCTTGGACCAACTAATGGGCCCAACATCATGGAATTGTGGACGGGAAATTATGCCCGGTTGTGCAACAAGGAGTTAATCTCTCATGGGAAAAGTAACGCACCTCTGCAGAGTGTAAAAAATTGTAAATTGTTACTCGCTGTTTTGGGAAGGAGGTACGAACACGGCAGGAAAGGAACTCCATGAAAGTTCTGGTCAACCTGTGAAGGCTGATGGTCATAGATTTTTATAATAAAATCATCCTTTTAAGAAAGATTTACAAAAATTGCATATTGCCAAATACTTATAGTCCGAGGTGGTAGTTAGAGCATCAAACTTCCTACCTTGCATATAACGAATTTGCTGGGTAACGCTGTTACTCATCCTTTCCTTTAAATCCTTGCTTAGACTCTCAGAATCCCGAAGATAGTCCAATGTATGCATCTGAGAGTCAAGAGGAGGTCTTCTATGAAGAGCCCAACCTGTATGGAGCCGTAGAAGGGGAGGACTGCAACATCGTCTACGGAGGAGAGTTCCAAGAGTCCGAATAATTACTATAGTTATAGTAGCCACTTGAGCCGAGAAACATGAACAATATATAGCAATAAGTTGTTGAGCTCAATTTGGAGTTTAAGTTTTAAATTTGAAACTTCCGCTAAAACACTTATATTTTGGTTTGTAAGTTGAACCTTTTGGAAGCCTTGAACTTCCGGTATTGCAATAATAATAACGTGTGTATGTTTGTAATATGGACCCGCAATGTTTCTGTTGTACCACTCTGACGGATGTGATATTTATGGAACGGTGTTCTGTGGATATCATGTCAACGACTATAGTGTACTACACATGCAGTGGTATGCTGGGTCACCGCAGTTGGTATCAGAGAAAATTTCTTTGACCTTAGGTTGGAAACCTAGTAAGGGTATTACCTGTAGGAGAGTGTAGCAACGATAAAGAATTCTCTAAAAGAAATATAATGGGTATTCAAATGAGAATATTCCATTATATGTTTTAGTGCGATAATTCTTTCTTATGATGCAATATATTATTGGTTACTAATAAAAATATTGTTTTGATATACAGAGCTATGGCACCAATGTTTCCAAAACAGACTTTGGTAAGGAAAGAGGAGACTCTTGATGATTATCAAGGATCATTCATAGACCAACTTCGTCAACGTTTAAAGCTTTTTAGTTGTCCAACTAGAATTCCAGTGAATACTATAACTTACCATGATGGCCGGATGTTATCCAAGTATCGTGTGAGTATCCAAATTCCAGAGGAGCTTGGATTATATCACGATCTACCTATAGGTGAGGGTAGAAGTCATTTAGCAGCCTATCATGCTGCTGTTGTGGAGGCGATAGCTAATATCCGGGAGCATAAAGCCAAGGAGTTAGAAGGTAGCACATTTTCTGTAATACCTCATGATTCTATAGACTCGGAGCCTATACTGGATCATCTTACTTTGGTTAAAAAGCATCCTAAGTTAGCTTCCAAGTTTATGGATAGATACCAAACACTCGTTGCGTCTTTTTATAAGACACATCAAGTGATTGTCGAAGATAAGAATGACATGTTAGAGGATCTAACTGATCTGGAAAGGAGGAAGCAGTTAGCATTCCAGTAAGAGAAGGAAGCAAGTAGTAGTGCAACACCTATCTTTAAGGATATACCTATAGATCCTCAATCTTTTATACCATATCCTTATTCACCAAGTCCTGAACCTATACATGATCCTACTATGGATATGAGGTATGCAGTACCACAGGGTTCAGAGGAAGGTTCTGATTCAGAACTTCCTATTGAGAATTCTGATGGTTAGAGAAGGGGATCATATGAAGGATCTCACGAACACCAGATGTCCACAGATGGTTCTGACAGTAATGTTCGACAATCTAGTTGGATGGGTGCAAGAATTAACCCTAGTAATAGTAGTAGAAATGCCATGTCGATAGATAATCAGGATGAAGAAGAAGATCCCTGAGGAGAGAGTGTTTGAATCATCAACATCTTCTCAAAACCCAAGAAATATACATTATCCGGTGTTTAACTATCTTGCCCAAAGGAGCACCTGGGGACCAGCAGGATCTGTGTATCCTGTTGACAACTCAAGGAATGAAGCTCAGGAGATGCAGGCAAGAGATAATGTTGAATATGTTTCTGAAGACTTTTCAACTGAGCTGGAGGGAGTCAATGCGCTCAGGTTGAGTAATGACTCAAGTCCTGACACTTCAGATACTAAGTATGTTCCTTCTGGAAGGCCATTTGTTCCACAAACTATGCGACGAACATCACGTCATCACGGTTGGACATCAGGCATGTATGATGAGCATAGTTACTACTAGGAGTAGGCAACTATTTAGAAGTATCAAGTACCGTGTATTGTACTCCAAGAAATAAGACAGTTAGATAAATAAGGTAGTGTTGTGATTATACCTATATGGTATATGTTGTAATGACTTTGTATTATTATGATATTATGTATAATATGTGAAATGCATATTTGGATTTTCTTTGGATCTTCATTGTGTGACTAGTTCTGTGCGTAAAGTCGAGCTCAGAACACATGTGCATGATGTAATTATGAGTATTCACCTTATGTTGCAGGACTAGAGGGTCATGGATACGGGTGTAGAAACCGAAGCTGAACAGCAGCGGATGGAACGTGGGGCCAAAGAGAAGGCTGATGCAGATGCAGCAAATCATGGAGCATTACCACCACCACCACCAATGAGGCCGTTAATGGAGCAGAACTTTATGCAGTGTATGCAAATGATGCAAGAGACCCAGAACAAGTTCATGGAGGAGTTGCTGGGACGAGCAAATCAGAGGGCACCTGAAGGTGGAGGAGTGAGTCTATCTGACTTCCAGAATTGAAGGCCGTTACCTTTTGCATCAGCTCCTGAACCAATGGATGGAGAATATTGGATAGCAGATACAGAAAGAAAGCTGAAGACTGTAGGTAGCAATGATGAGGAGAAATTGAGGTATGCAACTCATCTTCTGACTAGACCTGCAGCATCATGGTGGGAGAATCAGTTTTCCATGCAACAACCAGGAAGGGAGTACACCTGGGAGGAGTTTAAACAGAGATTCCGTGAATATCATGTTCCGGAAAGTGTTATGGAGTTGAAGTGGAGAGAATTTGAGGAGCTGCAGCAGGGATATACTATTGTTATGAAGTATATTTGGGAGTTTAGTCAACTGTCTCGTTATGCCGAGCAAGAAGTTAATACGGAGGAAAAGAGGAAGAAGTGTTTCCTGCGTGGATTAAATCCATTTGTGAGGAGGTTGGCTAATAAGCAAACTTATCAGCAGTCGCTAGGTGCAGCTATTACCTTCGAAGATGACTACAAGAATTTCCAAGAGGATAGAAGGAAGAGAGCTAAGAAGGAAACCAAGAGGATACAAGCAAGAAAGCCCAAGCCCAATCTAGAATTCAAACCAAGGAATAGGCCCTATAACAATGACAATTCCAATCGGAGTGCAAATACAAACGCAAAGAATATTATATGCCACAATTGCAAACTCCCAGGGCATATGAGCAGGGATTGCCCGAAACCAGTAATTGTATGCCATGCTTGTGGTCAGAGAGGTCACATCAAGCCCAATTGTCCAAGCAAACCACAAGGAGGTTGGCCGGTTCGAGATGGAAGGCAAGCCAGTGGAGGAAATGGACAACCCAATAAAGGAGGAAATAATGGCAAGAACAACAGACCTACCGGGAAGATGAACTGTGCAACCCTCGAGGAGGTGGATAATTCTGAGCATGCAATGATAGGTACGCTCAATATCCTTACCAATCCTAGCAAAGTTCTATTTGATACTGGTGAAACTACTTCATTCATTTCAAGTTCGGGATTAGAAGGGCAACGTTAGAAAACCCTATGACCGTAGTTACAGCAAGGGGAAATGTCATTGTACACCACATTAAACAAGATTAGGTTATCTCGATCTATGGTTGTAGATACTTTGTGACCTTTATGTGATTCCTTTGAAGGGAATTGCAGTAGTGCTGGGGATGGACTGGATGATGGAACATGGGGCTCAGATAAATTGTGAGGAGAAAACTGTCTCAATCAAAACTCCAAGTGGAGCAAGGATAGTTTATCAAGAAGATAAGCACAACCATATCATGGTGGATCTGAAGTTGAACTCGATGAAAGAGTTCAAATTGGAAGATATTCCTATAGTAAATGAATTTCAAGATGTTTTTCCAGCAGAGCTACCTGGAATTCCACCAGATCGGGAGATAGAGTCCACTATTGATCTAATTCTTGGTATGGACCAATAGCTCAAGCACCATATAAGATGGGACCAAACAAATTAAAAGAACTCAAAGAGAAAATTGATGAGTTAGCCAAAAAAGGATTTATTCAGGAAAGTGTATCCCCATGGGGAACACCAGTAATTTTTGTGGATAAGAGAGATGGTGGAAGAAGTATGTGTGGAGATTATAGAAATATGAACAACGTTACTATCTAGAATAAATATCCTTTACCAAGGATTCAAAACTTGTTTGATCAAGTGAAAGGAGCCAGAGTATTTTCAAAGATCGACTTAAGATCTGGATACCATCAAATAAAAATAAAACCTGAAGATGTTCAAAAGACAGCATTTGTCTCAAGATATGGACACCATGAATACCTGGTAGTACCATTTCGTTTGACCAATGCACCAACAATATTCATGAATCTGATGAACAAATTCTTCATGCCATATCTGGATAAGTTCGTCATAGACTTTATTAATGATATTCTGATATATTCCAAGGATAAGGAAGAGCATGCTGATCATTTGAGAATAGCATTGCAGACTTTAAGGGAACATAAACTTTATGCTAAGTTCAGTAAGTGTGAATTTTGGCCAGATGAGGTAGAATTCCTCAGCCATGTGATTAGTAAAGATGGAATTGCTGTAAATCCATCTAAAGTTCAGTCAGTACTAGAGTGGACTGCACCAACCAATGTGAAGCAAATTCGAGGTTTCTTAGGAATGGCAGGTTATTATCGGAGATTCATTGAAGGTTTCTCCAAAATAGCTGGACCAATGAACAAATTTTTAAGAAAGAATACACCATTCAATTGGGATGAGAAGTCTGAAGCAAGTTTTCAGGAGTTGAAGACTAGGTTAACCACAACTCCAATCTTAGCAGTTCCTGAAACAGGGAAGGACTTCACAGTATACCGTGATGCATCTAAAGAAGGTTTAGGTTGTGTGTTAATGCAAGATCGGAAGGTGATTGCTTATGGTTCAAGACAACTGAAACCACATGAAGTCAATTATCCAACTCATGATTTAGAGTTAGGAGCAGTAGTCTTTGCGCTGAAAGGATAAAGGAATTTTCTTTATGGAGCCAGATGTGAGTTATACACTAACCATAAAAGTCTCCAATATTTCTTTACTCAAAAGGAGTTCAATATGAGACAGAAGTGTTGGTTGGAACTAATCAAAGATTATGATTTAACAATCAACTATACTCCAGGGAAAGCAAATGTTGTAGCTGATGCTTTAAGCAGAAAGAGTGCAAATATTCAGCCTAGCAATCGGGAGTTACCAAAAGAGTTACAAATGGACTTGGAAAGATTAGAGCTTCAATTCATTAGAACAGAGGTTCTTGGAGGATTAGCTACTATGCAGGTAGTTGCAGAGTAGGACAGTGATCTTAAGCACGAAATTTTTAGACATCAACCAGAAGATCCTTTTATTGCTGAGGAAATTCAGAGGATATCTCAAGGGCAAAAATCAGTTTTTCACCTTGCAGATTATGAGTCTTTATGGTTTCAAGACCGTATTTGTGTTCCAGATGTGACTAAGATTCGAGATGTCATACTCAGAGAAGCACATGAAACGCCATATTCTATACATCTAGGAAGTACTAAGATGTATATGGATTTGGAAGAACTATTCTGGTGGAATAACATGAAAAGGGACATTGCTAAATATGTAACGAAATGCCATACTTGCCAAAGGGTGAAGGTTGAACATCAAAGTCTAGCAGGACCATTACAACCTTTGGAAATTCCCGAATGGAAGTGGGAGGAAACAGGTACGGACTTCATCACAGGATTGCCCATGACACCTAAACGGAAGGATATGATATGGGTTATTGTGGACAGACTCATTAAAAGTGCACATTTTATTCCGGTAAATCAGAAAGATAATGCCGAGAAGTTAGTAGAAGTTTACATCAAAGAGATAGTAAGTAAGCATGGAGTGCCCAAAAAATCGTAACTGATAGGGGATCAGTGTTTACTTCAACATTTTGGAAGCAATTACATGAAGCAGTTGGTTCAAAGTTAGATTTCAGCATAACCTACCATCCAGATACAGGAGGTCAAACAGAAAGAACAAATCAGATACTAGAAGACATGTTAAGAGCCCATGCATTAGATTTTGGAGGTACATGGGAAGATCATCTACCATTTGCAGAATTTTCCTACAATAATAGCTATCAGAGTAGTCTGAAGGCAGCTCCATATCAGGTTCTGTATGGAAGGAAGTGTAGATAACCAATATGTTGGTATGAGCCTGGAAGCAGCAAAGAATTTGCGCCATAATATATTCAAGAAAAACAAGATATCATTGATAAGATCAAGGATAGACTGAAAATAGCTCAGAGTAGGCAGAAAAGTTATGCTGATCAAAGTCGAAGATCTTGGCATCCAGAAGTGGGAGACATGGTATATTTGAAAGTAAGTCCAATGAAAGGGGTGAAAAGGTTCGGAGTTAAAGGAAAATTGAGTCCAAGATACATCGAACCATTCAAGATATTGAGTCAGAACAGAACTATAGCTTATGCTTTAGAGTTACCATCAAGATTGGCTCAAGTGAATAATGTTTTCCATGTGTCACAACTTCGTAAATGTTTGAAAGTTCCGGATAATGCAATCACACATCAGGAGATAGAACTACAAGAAGACTTGACTTATGTTGAAAAGCCCTGTAAATTTTTGGAAGAAAACTGGAAAAGGTTGAGGAATAGGGCAATAAAGTACTGCAAGGTACAGTGGGAACATCACCCTGAAAGAGAAGCCACTTGGGAGAAAGAAGAGGATTTAAGAAAATCCTATCCAGAACTATTCAGGTACATCTCAACAAACTTCGGGACGAAGTTTAATTTAAGGAGGGAAGTCTGTAACATCCCATCATTTAGGAAGCAATGAAGGGTAGATTTAGGAATCTGTGAAAATTCATGCATTCTCTGGTAAAACGTGGGTAAATTTTTCGCCAAATAAAAACCTAAAGTGATCAAAGTTTCTTTCATTCTTTGAGATTAGGTATAGTCTTGAAGGATGATTGTTATAGACTTTGATATGATATTTGTGGACTAATGTGTTTTGGGAAATGCAATTTGAATTTAAACTTGAGTGTCGAATTTATAGTTCAAAAGGATTTAAAGTTATGTTTGAGTATTATGCTTTAGTCAAGAGGTAATAATTATTAGTTCAAACTTTATATAAAGAAAACAATTAAGAATAAGAATCTTCATTTCAAAATTTTATTCAATAAATAAGTTACATAAATGTAACCTATGGAATTAAGTAACAATCTTTACAATAGTAATTAAATAGAAGAATAATATTTATTTATTGAATAATAGTACAATCTTTATTAAAAAAGAATAAAAATAAAATTACAAAAGAATAAAGAAATATTACATATGACTATTCTACAAAGAAAAAAAGAAAACCTAGATTAAAGTCTTGAATTTCCAAGTCTGGTACCTGCAAAACAAACACAAACAAAAATAAAGAAAGTTAAGGTTAAAATTATATGTCAGGTTCCCAACCTTTAATAAGGTAGAGATCCCTGTGTTTACAATGCTAGTCCCTGGATCAATAGCTAGCATCCACAGTTAAGATGTAATATCAAGAAACAAAGGTCATAATACAACTTTATAACCAGGAATAAAATAATTTATTACATATTACATAGCTCATTTGGCTATCTCATTACAATACAGCAGAATATAACAATAGCATGGGGTCATTCATCTTCAAAGTGCCACAGGCAGACATGTTGGTTGTAGACTTGTTCCTAGGTGGCATTCCACAAGTGTGATACACAAGGTTCACCAGTCCCCTAGCCTTGTGTAACCACTCAACACAAACCATTCCTTCCATTCCACCCAGGTGATTCATTCACTTAGTTGTTTTATTAAACAAAACACAAGTCCTTGACTTGGAAATATTCCATAGTATGAATATATATTCCACCCTTGTTTTCTACTAGCTAAGCTAAGCATGATAGTAGTAGGAATCTTAACTTAGGAAATTCTACTAAGGTTTCATCTACTAGGATTTCCCATGGCATAGTTTATACTTAGCAAAATTCCATGCAAGTCCTACTTAGAAATATCACTAATGCATAGTGAAAATAATGGGACAAAAGTATGAAGAATCACTTGCCTTTTTGGTAGATAGTATAAGTTCACTCCTTGTCCTTGCAACAATCACACTCTTCAAGACACTACAATTCAATCAAGCAAGGTACAATTTCAATCTACCAATCAAGCAAAACATCACATAAAATGATAGAAACAAAACAATGCATGCAAGCATGCAAGAGATTGTTTTATTTGTAACAGTGGTTTCTAATGGTTCATAAACATTTTAAAACACCTAATGGTCATTTTGATAAAGTGGCAAAACCATTTGCAAAAGATTTTACTTCATAACCCATTTTTAAATCAAGTCATTATTCTATGTGGTTGAAAATGCCTTTAGCAAAGCAATATTTTATAGGGTTCACAAAATATGTTTTCAAAACATAAATTTGGTGTTTGGGGTCAGGGGGTTTATTCCAAAACATTTCCCAAAGATTTTCCTCCAACATCATTTTTAACAATTAAACCATATTTTTATTTGGCTAGAAATGTTTTAATTCAAGGTTTTATTCTTTTTCTTCACCAAATACATTTTTTAAACCACCAATTGATTCCTAGGGTCAGTAGGTTCAAAACAAACCATTTTCCAACGATTTTATCCCCAAAATCATTTTAGAACAATTTTTATATTCTAAACATGCTTACACAAGTTTCTGTAAAAACAAACATTTTATCATGAACAATTTACTAAACAAAGTGCATTGTTGGATAGGGCTTGTCTTGCTGAATCCATTGATATAAAATTTGCAAAATTTGGACGTGTAGATTAAAAGTTATAGATTTTACAAAATCTAGCATCTAATAGATCAAATCTGTTTTAAATCAAACAGACAGGCCACGTGTCTTGATTCTATTCACTGGTACCGGTTCGTTCCGATCACGCACTGAGGGCCGTTGGATTTAAGTTACATCGCATGGCACAGACCTATCCATACCCTTTCGAGTTAGCTTCTATCGTGGCCACGCGATCAAGATCGGACGGCACACAGCGTGCCTGCCAGAGATGGGCGGCGCTGGCGGCGGCTGTGCGGCGGTGACGCTCTGGCGGCGGAGTTCCGGCTAATACATGAAGCAAGGGAGAGGGAGGAGTTGCTCACAGTGATCGCATGGGTATGGCGAAGCTCAAGGTGGTCTTCGGGTAGCAGGGGGTGCACGGGTGTCGTCGGAATTCCTCGCCGGAGATGCTCCTGGCGTCGGGTGCGGTCAGACGTCGACGAGGGCGAGGCTACAACGCACGAGAAGGCAAACAGAAGATGCGGTTAGCTTCGTACGCGAGTCACGGACTTGTGTGCATCAAAAGGAAGGCAAGGGGGGGGGTCTGGTCTCACCAGTAGTGCTCGTCGGAGCGGAGGCAGACGACGACGACGTTCAGACGAAGACGGAGTCGACGATACAGGGCACGCGCGAGTGAGCTGAGGGTGCAGAGAGAAGCGCCAGGGTCTGGGGGTCACGTTCGTGTGCTCGAGGAGGCGAGGGGCGGAGGAGGCTGGCCGGAATTGAAGAAAATGTTCGCTGGAGACAGTGGCGGTGTAAGCGGAAATGGGGATGGCCTGGGGTCGTAGAGGTTCTGGCGAGTGAGGGGAATGAGAGAGGGGGCGCAGGAAAATTAGTATGCATGATCACGGGGTCGTTTAATGTTGTTGTTAACGCGTATTCACGCCGGCATTCATTGGCAGCAATGGCCGGCGAGGTCAGCGGGAGGGTGGGGAAGACGGGAGCTGGCGGTGGGGTCCTTTGTCAGCGTGAGGGAGAGAGGGGAAGTGGGTCCGGGCGTTCAGCGACCGAGTGGGTGAGTTCTGCGGTGAGAAAACGTTTCGCTCGGGGTGAGAGGGAAGATGGGCTGCTGGGCCTAGTGGGCTCGCTGGCTGGTTCCATTTTTTTATACTGAAACCTTTTTCTTTTTCTATTTCTAATTTCTGTTTTGGTTTTGTTTAATTAATTCAAACTCTCATTTGAATTCAATCCTTTGCCAAATTTTGTGAATAATCAAACACTATTTATTACCATAATCTGATGTTAAACTTAGAATAAAACTTTTATTCCTTAAGTGCCTTTTTAATTATTTAAAGTAGGTCCTTGTATTAATTCCTTCAAGATTTAATAATGTTTTTAATTTCCATTTGAATTCTAAATCCTTCCAAAACCTTTTAGTAAGTTTTATATACTTAATAGGGTGTCAAAATATTCACCTAGAATTATTTGGAATGTATTTAATATGATTCATAAATCATTTGAATTGGGTATTTGTTTTAATTTCAATGGAATTATATATAGTTTTAATTCCCTAAATTTTATTTGAAAGTTTTCTTTAATCTTAATTAAGTTGAATTAAACAACTTTTATTTCACTTGGGTAAATTCCAAAATACTATTTTCTCATGAATTATATAATTATTCTTATTAGAGATTTGTCTTTATTCAAATAGAATTTGGTTCATGCCATTTTATTTTATTTGGAAAATTCCTTATCCATTATTTTATTTGGGTTTGGATTAAATTCATTCCATTTGCTTATGGTATTGGCCAAGATTTAATTTGGTCTTTAAATATTCCTTATTGAATATTTCTTTCTTCATCTTATAAAATCCATATCTTTTTATTTAGAGATCCAAAACTTGGTGATTCCAATTTGTAAAATCTTATTTGATGTTTATTTATTCCTTTTAAATATCTTTAGGATTATTTGCTCACCATTTGGTATGGATTTTAGATAAGTGTTTTATTAGCTTTGGAAATTACTTTTACTTATCTTATTACATTCATAAGATTTTATACATGGTTCCAAATTAAGTGAAACCAATTTATATGGTTTTATAATATTTCTATTTGTCATTCTTGATCATTTATAAATGTTTGTTGACAAATTTTTATATGGATCAAATCCATAGGTTTGGAGATAACTTGGAAATGATTTTATTCCATTAGGGTTTAGGGTTTGGTTTTATTTTCCAAGTGTTTAAATTTCTAGATGCATTTTATGAGGAATGCATTCCTCTTGATTTGGATTTTGTTGGATTCAAACTTTAATTAAAGTTTGTTCAAGATGGGATTTTAAGTTTCCATTTAGAAACAAAAGTTTCTTTTCACCCTAATTTTCAACAATAATTTATTTTGTTTATTTATTTTTCACATTACAAGATTTGGAAAATCTTGGGATGTGACATTATATTACTCTCAGAATTGACAGTGAAGTGCACTGTTCAAGATTTCATCATTGAGTAATCTTTTAAAGGGGCAAATTTCACCAATATGAAAGAATATATCTTTCATAATTTTAAGCCATAAGTCAAATAAACAGCAATGAGGGGCAAGTTTCACCAGCCAAGTAAAAGGTAATCTGATAAAAGTAACTTTCAAATTCAGAACATATCCACAAGTTGTGCAGCAGGCACACAGGCATCACACACACCAAACTGCATGGTGTGTGCTGTCAGCACCACAACAACATCTCAATCACACAAAACCATCAGCACAGCCGTGGGAGGCATCCCCACACCACTTCCTTGTTCATACACACCAAGAACAACAGCCCGGCTAAACCAAGCCAAAGCCAAGCAAGATCACACCAATCAAAACCCTGGATCACATCACCAAAATGGTGACATAAGGAGGGGGTAGATCAGGTGGATAGCAAGACCAAGATCAAGCCATCAGGACCAGGAGGTGAAGGGCTAGATCAAGATCAAGCCTAGGAGCTGGAAATACCAGGGGGGCACCAGATCAAGATAGCCACAAGATCAACAACAACAACCAAGTGTGGTGAGTAGTAACAGACCATCACATAATCTATCTGTCTAAGATAGACAAATATTTATGAGTTGTCTCATACTCCACTTCTCAGAAAAACACCCAAGTGGGGTGATTCCATCATTGAAGTTTTAAACACTAAAAGCAATTATAAAATTTTAAAGATCCAACTAGGATCTCAGGGCAACATCATTGATCCTAGCTATCAAGCTATATTCAAGAATGAATATAGACAAGATTTAAACTTCTAGGCACATCTCTTAAATAGGAGTAGCACCTTAGAATTTAATCTTATGGATCTATATAAGTTATCAAGCCTACAATCATTTTTCCCCAACTTTGATTCAAGAAACAGTAGCTGGTATCACTACTAGAACCAATTCATGAGAAACAACAAGATAAAGGCTTAATCCCTAAACCTCAGACCAACATCATGGATTCTAGGGATGCAAGGAAAGAGAATTCAACTTATCTAAAATGCCAAGCTAATTTTAAGCTTGAACAAAACCAAACCAAGTTATAGAATCTAATCTTGTGTGCCATACAAGGATGGTGTCACAAGAACAGTTCTAAACTAAGCAGGTTGAGCATTCAACTTTCACAGTTACACTCACAGCTAACTATAAAATCAATTTCCTGACATCACAGGAATCATAATCAGGAAAATCCATATACATATCTTCACTGTAAGAGACCATTAGATCTCAAGCTATATATAAATTTTTAAGCCAACAATACTAATATAGTGACTTCACCACACAATACTCACTGTCATTAACCAATTAATGATAGTGGTGAGCTTTTAAACCACTAGATTTCCGAAGTATTGCTTCTAGAGCAACTTTACCATCTGAACCATATCAAAATTAATCCATAGAGTCATCTGGTAAACCACTAGCATCACCACCGTTAATATTAAGCAGCAAGTCACAGCTAATAACCACTTATCATGCTTAGGGACCATCAAAACTTGATCCAACTCATTAGATATCTAATCCATAGAGGGGTATGAACCCTAAGTAGAACAAACCAGCTTAATCAGGACAGGACACTAACTAGGAATGGCCATTACCAACATCTAGCATGGAATGGCCTAGAATAGAGAGCACGAGGGGAAGAGAAACAACTTACCGAAGGTCCTCGCTGTAGATTAGAAGAGGAAGCAGAGGGTCGATGACGAACACAGCGGCACGGGGAGCACCCCCAAGGGGGCGCTGCGACCCACACAATGCCACGGCGGCGACCATAGCCACGCCTAGGGGCGAGGAGCATCACTGCGGCACACGACAGCAGCGGCGACGTCAGCACCAACGCCACTCCAAACCCTAGGGTTCGCAACGGCATCGATCTGGCCACAAGAGGGCTCCAGGTCCAAATCATATCGGACAGAAGGGTGAAGCAGGGTTTAAAACCACCCTATGCACCACGGCGGTAGTCAGGAAGGTCCACGGCGGCGCGAATCGCCGGCGGCAGCATCGCTGACCACGGGGTCAGGAGAGGAGAAGAAGAGAGATGAGATCGAGGGTGAGACAGAGGGTGAGTTGGGCTGGTTGGGCCAAGACCCCTTCGGGATGTGGTTTTGACTTTACCCTACTAGGCCACAAGGGCCCAATAACACCAAACAGTCAACCCAAATCACTTCAATCCTGTTTTAATAAATAGGAAAAGACCAAAATGCCCCTGAACTTACATAAATTCTAGAAAACAAAATTAAAGTCCAAAAATTAAAATAAAATATTTTTGGATTCAAAATAATCCAAACTATCCAAATAAATTAAGTGATAAAATTTTATACATATAAATTTTATTAAGAATTTTGTAATATATATTCCTTATGGAATTTTACAAATTTTTTGAAAGATGATAAAAATAAATAAAAATCACTTTCATTATATATTAATATTGTAGTATTTTAGAAAAATATTAAACAAATATTTAATATAAATTTTTGGTATTTAATGATAATTCTTAAAGGAATTATTAATTAAATAAAATGCAAATAAATTGAAATAAAATAGAAGAATACAATATTCAATAAATATTAAAAAATTAATATTTATAAATTCTCTATTATTAAAAGAATTCTTATAGTTTAAATAAATGGGGAAGAATACATATAAAGCTAAATGATGCATTACATTGCTTTGCATAATCATTTGCTTCTTTAAATATTGTCCTTACCGGGCAATAATGATGTTTTTGTAGACATAGAAGCTCAAGGTCCAGTGCAAGCATCAGACTTCTCTACCTTTCCATCACAAGGCAAGTTCATCACTTTCTCATGTCCTTTGAAGAGTCTTTATCAAAGTATTTGCAAGTTGTGTGTTATCATCTATATTATAGAAAAAGAAAACAATATTTTCTCAAGATACTAAATCTTAGATATCATCCTAAGTGATGATATGACGGAACAATAGAACTTAGGGTTCTAATTGCAATAATGATGAACAATTAGGGATTAATAACCCATCACATCAGTGATTCTAGCACCATATATTACGCGTTAACCATGAGATTTGGAATGGGACGGAGAAGTCAGTTGTATCCTTTTCCTCTTGTATGGAGGCAAGACGACCTTAACGTGACGCTGTGATTCCGTGTGTGGATCCAACATATGGGTGGGACCCCTTACGCCCCACACTTTTGGTGTCTAGATTATCTATGAATGGTGTCTAGGGATTTAGTACAGTCAAATGGTACTCGTCTTGGCATCACCAGGTCATAGAGTCTTCGGGAACTCATCAGGGTTTTAGCCTTCCCGAAAGGGGGCTTAATGGATGTGAGCTAGCCCTGAAGGATCATGCAGACATATGAGGTCGTAGAGAGGGTAGTGATTGGCTTGGACCAACTACTGGGCCCCACATCATGGAATTGTGGACGGGAAAGTACGCCCGGTTGTGCAACAAGGAGTTGATCTCTCGTGGGAGAAGTAACGCACCTCTGCAGAGTGTAAAAATTGTAACTTGTTACTCCCTGTTCTAGGAAGGAGCTACGAGAGCGGCATGAAAGGAACTCCATGAAAGTTATGGTCAACCTGTGAAGGCTGATGGTCATAGATTTTTATAATAAAATCAACCTTTGAAGAAAGATTTACGAAAATTGCATAGTGCCAAAGACTTATAGTCCAAGGTGGTAGTTAGAGCATCAAACTTCCTACCTTGCATATAATGAATTTGCTGGGTAACAATGTTACTCATCCTTTCCTTTGAATCCTTGCTTAAACTCTGAGAATCCCGAAGATACTCCAATGTATGCATCTGAGAGTCAAGAGGAGGTCTTCTATGAAGAGCCCAACTTGTATGGAGCCGTAGAAGGGGAGGACTACGACATCGTCTATGGAGGAGAGTTCAAAGAGTCCGAAACGGTGTACCACTCTAAGGGATGTGATATTTACGGAACGGTGTTCTGTGGATGTCATGTCAACGACTATTGTGTACTACACATGCAGTGGTATGCTGGGTCACCGCACCGTCCCTGTTATATCTACAATATTATTAAACTTCCAGGTCCAAAGGGCGTAATCACCGTACGAGGAAATCTGAGGAAGGCGCGAGAGTGCGACGAAGGATCTGCTGCCTTCGCCAAAGCCGTGATGCATGCCTAGGAGTACCAGGAGATCAAGAAGACCATTAATCCATCCGAGATGCCCGCTACGAAGAACGAGGTGCTGAAGCCAAGTTTGCAGTTCAAGGCGTCAGAAGAGACGAAGAAGACGTCACTGAAGGAAGACGATCCCTCCAAGACGACGAACATAGGGGTAGGCTTAGGCCACGCATAGTAAAGCACGCTCATCGAGTTCCTCAAAGCTAATAGTGATATCTTCGCATGGCAGCCATCTGACATGACCGGAGTACCTAGGGAACTTGCAGAGCACTCTCTTAATGTGTACCCAGATGCTAAACCCGTCAAACAGTCCTTATGACGGTTTGGCAATGAAAAGCGCAAAGCAATAGCCAAGGAATTAGCCCGCTTAGAGATAGCGGATTTCATAACAGAGGTCATCCATACATATTGGGTGGCAAATCCTATACTCGTCCCTAAAAAGGACACCATTGATTTAAGGATGTGTGTTGATTATACCGCTTTGAGCAAAGCATGCCCGAAAGATCTGTTTCCTTTCCCAATAATCGATCAAATTATGGACTCAACGGCAGGGTCGGAATTACTCTGTTTTCTCGACGCATATTACGGATATCACCAAATACCGATGAAAAAGTCGGATCAAATTAAGACGTCTTTCTTCACTCCTTTCGGAACCTTCTGCTACAAAACTATGCCTTTTGGCTTAAAGAACGCAGGAGCAACATATCAACATACCATGCAACATTGTCTCAACGACCAAATCGGACGCAGCGTCCATGTATACGTAGACGACATAGCATTTATGTCAAAAATGAAGGAAACTTTAATTTCCGACTTGGATGAAACGTTTACTAGTCTATGAAAATTCAACATGATGCTAAATACGAAGAAGTGTTTCTTTGGAATTCCAGCTAGAAAATTGTTAGGTTTCATCGTCTCTGAGTGAGGCATTGAGGTGAATTGGGACATTATCAAGGCTATCTTAAACATTACCAGGCCGACTCGCTTGAAGGACGTACAACGTCTCACTGGTTGCATTGCATTAGTGAGTCGGTTTGTCAGCCAGCTTGGTGAAAGAGCCACACCTTTATATAAACTCTTGAAGAAAACCAACAAATTTGTCTGGACCCCAGAAGCTGAAACTGCACTGCAAAGTTTGAAAGATTTGCTTTCAAATCCACCAGTTCTCGCAGCGCCAGAAGCTCAGGAACCTATGTTAATCTATATTGCAGCAACCAACAAGGTCATAAGCGTGGTAACAGTAGTTGAGCACGAGGAAGAAGGCCACAAGCATAAGGTGCAGCGGCTAACTTATTATCTAAGTGAGGTCCTGACAGAATCAAAACAACAGTATCCGATCCACATCATCAAAAGCTAGCTTATGGAGTGTTCTTTACATCCAGAAAGCTACGCCACTATTTTCAAGAGCACAAGATCACAGTAGTGAGCATGGCTCCTCTGCGAGATATAATCAACAACCGCAACGCCACAGGACATGTCGCAAAGTGGGGAATAGAGCTTGCAGCTTTCGACATTGAGTACAAACCACGTACAGCAATCAAGTCCCAAATTCTTGCCGACTTTGTTATTGATTGGACAGAAACGGCAGAAAACACAGGCCCTCCAGACTCGGAATTTTGGACCCTTCACTTTGATGGATCAAAAGCACGAGGAGGCTCGAGGGCTGGCGTGGTGCTCAAATCACCCCTAGGAGATAAGCTGTTCTATGTGTTGCAAATACACTTCTCGACAACCAATAATATTGCCGAGTACGAAGCACTGCTACGTGGAATACGCATGGCAAAAAACATTGGCATATCAAGACTCATGTGTTACGGAGACTCGGATTTAGTTGCTCGGCAAGTATCCGACATTTATAACGCAAACAAACACATGGCAGCATACAAAGCTGTTATGGATGAATTATCCAAATTGTTCGAGGGCTTTGAGGTTCAACACATCCCTCGAGCAAAAAATAAGGAAGCAGATGCCCTATCAAGGATAGGCTCTACACGGAAAAAAGTACAGGATGGAGCTTTTTTAGAGCATTTAAGGGTCCCCTCCATAGTCGGAGTTGATGAGGACTATCCGACGAAATCCGACTCACCTTTAATAGCAGTTATGGCTGTAATCCCCAGCTGGACAAAACCCTATCTGGATTTCCTTATAGACAGAAAATTACCCGAAGATGAAGTCTTGAGCCGACAGATTGTTCGACGAGCAAAAGCATACACTATAATAAATGGTGAGCTCTATAAGCGGAGTGTTTCTGGCGTGTTTCAAAGATGTATTTCTTCGGAAGAAGGAGTGGAAATCTTCAGAGAAATCCATGAAGGCGAGTGTGGTCACAATGCTGCAGCCAGATCCTTAGTGGCAAAAGCTTTTCGACACGGATTATTTTGTCTTACAGCTAAGGCAGACGTTCATCAGGCACACGTGCAAGGGCTGCAAAAAGTACGCTCATCAGGCACACGTTCCGGTAGCAGCTGCGAACAATCCCTATTACATGGCCGTTCGCGGTCTGGGGGCTTGATATGGTAGGTCTGTTTGGCATGGAAAAATGTGGATTCACTCACCTACTAGTGATGGTGGATAAATTCACAAAATGGATTGAGGCTAAACCCGTAACAAGTTGCGATGGAGCCACAGCCAGAAGATTTGTCGAGGAAGTAATCATCAGATTCGGATATCCGCACAGTATAATTACTGACAACGGGAGCAACTTTTCCATGGGGGAACTTTCCGAATTCTGCGAAGAGCAAGGGATCCGACTTGATATTGCATCAGTCGCACATCCACAAGCCAATGGACAAGTCGAAAGAACTAATGACCTTATTCTACAAGGAATCCGACCTCACTTAGAGGATCCGCTTCGTCGGGCCGCGGGGGCTTGGGCGGAAGAATTACCATCTGTGATTTGGAGCTTACGTATAACTCCTAACAGATCAACCGACTATACTCCTTTCTTCTTGATCACGATGAAGAAGCAGTTCTTCCGAGTGATCTCATCCATCAAGCTCCACGAGTCAAAGAGTATATCGAAGAAGATGCAAAAGTTTCTCGGCAAGATGATCTCGATATAATTGAATAAGTACGCGTCATTGCTCAACAGAGATCTACAGCCTATCAGTATAAGTTACGCAAGTATCATAGTCAGAGAGTGCAAAACCGTTCTTTCAGAAAAGGCGATTTAGTTCTTCGACTTGTGCAAAACAGAAAGCACAAACTTCCTCAATTTGGGAAGGACCTTTTATAGTTAGCAGAGTTTTGCATAATGGGTCATATTATTTAACCGACATGATACCAGTCAAGGAAAGACCTGATACTCGGAAAAGGAAGAGAGCTGGTGGCAGCATAGACCCAAATGAAATAGACCGTCCATGGAATATTGCACAGCTATGTCCCTTCTATTCGTAGTTATATTTCCTTGTAATCATATATGTACATGTTCAAAGTGAAATAAAGTATTGGTTCCCTCATATTGTTATTTCCAAATGAGCATGTAATTTTTTCAAAAATCCCAGAATACTTGAAAGTACTTTATGCTCATGTTTGTTCTGGTTACGATTTTTGAACAATCTAAAAAATGATACCTTAGGGTACAAAATTTAAATTATTACCTATACTTTGATTCTTTATCTGATTGCTTAGACGCGGGCATTTTCTGAGTAATGAGTTGTTGGTACTGGAAGACGACTTTGTTTCTGAGTTTAAACTGGTTTAGCAATTGCGACCCGTTGCTCGGCAAAGTTTCCGTGCTAAAGGTTGGCCGACCCATGAAAGGGACGAGGCAAATAACCAGCTAAACCGATAAGAATAGGCATAAAAAACGAGTGCTTCGGAAATTTTCAAGCACAAAGTATAAAAATATATAAAAAAAAAGTGCTAAGACAGTAAAAGCATTAGTTTTTTACAGACCAGCACAAAATAAATATTGTAGCCATCATTACATTGCCATAAGTTTCAGATAATGCATAGAAAAATATTTATGCTGCAGGCAATGGTGATGAAGCAGGTGGAACACTGGAATCATCAGCAGTGTCGCCCTCAATCTCAGACTCGGAAGCGTTGCTGGCTTCAGGCTCTTGAGGCGAAGGAGGCGCGGCGACGGTTTCGAAGAATGGCGTCGTGTAGTTGGTCATCTCCGCCATCCGACAAGCATAACCTGCACAAGATTCTTGGATGGCCTTGATATCTTGCGGGTTACCCTCATACTCCTCCTCGACAATGCCCTTGGTAACGTGCCAGATTTCCATCTCGCTATGATGGCTCATCACCATGGTCAGAGCTGTTTGCGCATCAGTCCGAGCATAGGAGATCTTCCAGTACTCAATCAACTTCGGAATCTCCTTCACTTTGTCCCTCACCTCGTGCACTGACATTTTGTTCAAATCGGAAAGCTTGACGGATTCGCTAGCCTCTTCTAGAGTTTGGCAGAAGTCGAACAAGACATCTCCGACGAGCTTGATGCGCTCAAGGCGAGGTTCAGAAGTGGAAGAATCGAAAAGATTCAAGGGGGCTGAGAAAGAACCAAAAGTCAAAATTTCGGCTAAAACAACAGTCGGAAAATGAATAACACAAAGAAAAAGATTCGGAAATCTTACCAAGCACAGAGTGATTCCATTCAGCATGCTCCTTGCGGAGGCTGTCTAGTTCGCTTGTTGAGGCCTGAGCAAGATCCTTCTGGATATCAAACTACTTCCTGAGATCACCAAGTTCTTTATCTCGGAGGGATAGGAGCTTCTCGAGCCTCACGGTCTCGTGATTGCTTGATTCCAAAACTACAGCTATGGATTTCATCGACTCCACAGTTAGGGTCTCAAGCTTTTTTCGGAGTTCAGTATTCTCTGCCTCCAAGACTTTAAAGTTTTTGGCCTGCTCCACCATCTTGCTGGATTGGCACAACAATTCTGCAAAGACAAAAATATCAGTCGGATAACGGAAAATCCGACTACTATAAGTTTCTTTGAGGACTTTGAAAATTCAAAGTCTATGATGCCCTGGTCATCATAGACTTTGAATTTTCAAAGCGCAAAGCTTTGATTTCTTTGCGCTTGTTGGAGATATTCTTGAGCAATTCCTGGTTGGAAGATGCAATTTTCTATAAGTTTAGAGACGGAATATCGCCAGACGGCTACTAAGACTCGGGCTGCAAATTTAACTAAGTAAAATTACAGCACGAGCCTTGGGGACTACACTACATCGTTCTTTTGCAACCTAAAAGCATCAACCCGGATCCAGTACTGTTTATCCGACTTTATGCTTGGGGGCTAGAGGATATGATAATAAATGCAAATAAGAATCGGAAACTTACAATGTGTTCCTGGTGCAACTTTTCGAATCCGAGCATGGCGCTGTGAAACACCTTCTCGGTAAGGGTGAGGTACGGAACATTCGTCGCTGGAAGTTCGCTAGATGCGACTTTAGCGTCCCGGACCAAAATCTGGTCCAGGAGGTTGGCCAGCTTGACGTCTTCCTCCTCCTGTCTCGCTGCTTCTGGGGTCAATATTTGTTTCTCAAGACTAGACTGAGCTAGTTTGAGGATCTCTTCTTTCTCCTTCCTCTTGAGGCCGGGAACAGCTGAGTCGACCACTTTAGTCACTGTACCTCTGGTCATTACCATGAGATCATTACCCTTTTCGGGTTCAACCTTGTCAGTTGCCTGGTCATCTATGCTGACCAGGGCTTTCGAGGTTTTACCAGCGTCAGGGGATGCAGAAGCTCCCTGCGTTGATGGAGAAGTGGATGGGGTCGATGGTGGCACAGCTGGAGAAACAACAAGCTTCTGCTGACGCAGCTGCTTGCCTGGCTTGCTTTCCGGCTTGATCTTTCTCTTCAACGATGATTTAACTCTGGAACACAGAAATCCTAAATATTAGGTGTACTTTGGAAATATAATAAAGGTACAAGAGTACTAAAAATGAAAGGTGTGATGCTTACTTTTTAACTACTGGCATCACTTGGCTACCAGAAGCGACAACTTCCTTCGCCTTACGCTTCTTGGAGGCGGAGACGGCAACTTCTTGCACCTCATCATCCTCCGTTGCCTCCGGGTTGTTTGAAACGTATCCCTATAGTGGAGCTAGCTAGGACTCGGAGAGTTTCTCGAGATGACAGAATCAGAAAAGCATCGAAAATAGAGTCGGAGAAAGAACCAAAGAAAATGACAAAACGCGAAAGCAGAGTCAAAATATTTACCGGAGTCAGAGGACGGCTGGATGTATACATCTTCATGGAAACTTCCGGAACTTTTCGTTCCACTCTTTCCTTGACCAAGTATTGCATGAGGGTCATGTAGTCCTTCGGCGAGAGCCGATTCAGGCTGACCTTCATGCTGTCCTTTTTGTCACCGGTGATTTGGTGCATGAGGCGGTCTCCGTGGTGCTGGAGAGGCTGAATCCGGCGCTCCAGCCAGCAGTGGATCAAGTCGGATCCACGAAGCCCCTCATGCTTCATGAGAAATTCGATCCGCCTCTTGGAAAGGATCAAAATATTGGACAACTACGGTGCCTCCGCATCCCATGAATCTTGGTGGGGAGCGGCGCCATTGGCGAACGCCGGAAGACCTTTCGCCTTACCCGGAGCCGTAATATCTTTATGATAAAAGAAAGTTCTGGCCCAACGTTTGACGGACTCACTAGCATTAATCCTAGGATAAATCCGATTCCTCCTAAGGACTAAGTTAAGAGTGCTGGTGACATAAGGCACACCGGCACTGATGGAATTCTTCCTAGTACCATAATAGTACCGGAAAAGGGTGAGACTTGGCCTAATGCCAAGAAACCCCTCGCACAGAGCTGCGTGAGCACTAAGCTCAAGAAGAGAGTTGGGAGGAAGATTGTGGAGTTGCACACCGTAATGGTTGAGGACCTCGACGAAGAAGTCCGATGGTGGCAAACTGAGGCCGCGGTCGACGTGAGTGCTGAACAACACCCTCTCGCCGTCTTTCGGCGTGGGGACGGTGTGTCCAGCAGCGCTCCGCCATGCGCCGGCAGTGATGAACCCCTCATCCTACATGACTTGGAGCTCCTCAGTGTCCATTGCGCTGGGGATCCACAGACCCCTCATCTTCTTCTCATCCGCCGCCGACGAACCCGCCGCTGCTCCCGAAGACGAGGTAGACGCCATAGTTTTCTGGAGAAAGATGGGCTGGTGGGGGAAGGAGAGATTTTTTCTCAACGGAGGGCAGATGGGAACTGGTGCGGAGAGCTCGAGGAGTACGAGGAAGCAATGAATGAATCGATGGAGAAGTGAATCTGATAAGAAGGGTTTTCTCTCCTCTTATTTACCTTTGTATCAAGATTCGTGCGGTGAGACGCGCGATTATCGCCACGTGTATAGGAGAGGGGGAGTTAGCTTCCTCGTGACTCTTCCGCCCCCTCGATTTTTGCGTAGGCATTGAAACGGCGTTCTGTTCCGTAAGGAACGGACCCACCAACGGTCGTGCTGATGGAAATCCTATCCGTGATGGGACCTGACCTGTAAAGTTGTCAGTCAGCACGCCGCTGTAAAATCCAGCTTATGTTTCAAATCAAGCAACAGAAAAATCAAGGTTAGAGCAGAATATATCCAACTCAACTGACTCGGAATCCTACATCAATGAAAGAAGTTTTCGTGAACCCTTCAAGATTCTCAAGATGAAGAAACCATCAAGCTAGATGATTTATCCGACTTCAGATCTTGGAGACTTTCGGGGGCTACTGTTGGGGATATACTTTCCGGGTATACCCATAGGACTCGCTGACAAAGGTGGACCACTAATGTGTTAGAGCTTTGCTTCACAGGCGGCCCAGTCAGAGAAAGAGGAGGAGCCAATTCCGGCTATGACAAGGCCCAGAAGAGTTACCGACTTAGGCCTATAGTATTACTTGTAGTCCAAGCTGTACTAGTTACCGACTCTGTAACATAGCCGGATATGTCTCTCCTTGTAACCCTAGGCCCCGGTGACTATATAAACCGTCCCTATGGGAGCCTTTAGGGAAACAACTCAATAGACAACCACAACCAACTCGCATAGGCGAACCTCTCTTGTAATCCGCCGTAACATCTGGCTTACGCCGATATATTACTGGGTTGCTAGCAGGAGTAGGATCTGATCACCACAGTCGGATCTAAACCTGGGTAAACTTGTTCTCACTACTCCTGGAACATCCAACGTCTCACACCCCTTCTTTCCAATGCCACTAGGACCCCCTATGGCGTACTTATCGACAATCAGATGACATAAGTTGCCACTTAGGTGTTGAAAGACATTAAACTAGTTTTTCTTTACTTCTAAACTCAGTTAGAGATAAGCCTGGCTTTTTTAAAAACAACCTAGAGCTTAGGATTCCTATTTGAACCACTTTACTTGTTAGTGATAGTTTGCGAGTACTTAAAGAGTACTCATGGCTTTGTCCCTGGCTATTCCTATGGCCAGAATATGAGGAGGAGTACCAGGATGATGGACAACATGAAGTCTACGAAAACTAGGATCATCTCCCATCGTCAGCATTGCCTGTGACCCTAAAGATGGAGCTTCACCCATGCTACCATTATTATTATTACTCTGTTGCGTTGATTGTATCAAGACTGGATCATGAGATCCTTTATTTGTAAGACCTTTATTATGGTTTGTAATGGATAATGAACTATGGTACCAATCTGTTATGTCTCACAAAAATGGTAATCCTGGGATTGCGATGTATGGCATAACAGGCATCTGGGATTAAAAATCCGGGTGTTAACAGTAATCTTATTGGATCAAGTAGGCATAGTCATTGAATAATAACTCTTAGTCGGATAGAGACACTAAGAAGATAAGTATAATACAACTGTAATGTTGTATTGATGAAGACTTGATTAGCCAACTGGAAACCTAAGCCATAAATGATCAAAGGATTATAATGATCATGTTTAAGTCACTAGAAGTGAATGATTATATCATGTATAAGTGACATTGGTGGATAAAACATGATTAAACCCTAGTATAGATATGTTATCCTAGATGAGTCATGACAACTCACAATGTTATAATGTGAAGTTGGAAAAGGAGATACTGGAGCCAATTAGAGATAAGATATTATGAATAAGATGATGCTAGAGAATCATTAAGTTATTGAAGTAGTAATATTCCTCTTAGAGAATACTGAACACTTGAAGGAAGCGGGATTTGATATATGCATCTATTGAAGTATATTAGTGATGGATGATAAAGGAAGTGTATGAATGAAGTTAAAAGTAACTACTTGCTGGATTGAAGGTTACCATTAGTAGTTTGATATAACCAAATATAGATATGAGAAGATTATGAAAAGCTTCAGTGACAAGCTTTTGAGATTTATAAGTGAGATTATAGAGTAATTATGAAGTAAGAGAATAATTAGTCAAGTGGAATTATATTCATTAGAAGCATTCTAGAGATAAGAATTATCTCTATGAGGAGATCATATAGAGCTTTAGTGTCAAGCTCATTGGATTTACAAATGTATTTATAAGAAGCAAGTATTGATAAGAATATTCTTGTGAAGTAAATCTCATCATGTTAACACATGATGATCGATATGAAGAAGTAGTATATCTAGGAAAGGAATTCCTTAATTAGAAGTCAAGAATTATGCAATATGGAAGATAGGAATTCTTGGTAAACACTCAACCTTAATTTAAGAACCAAACATAATATCTATCTCATATGTTTGATAAATCATCCTATTTTCCCAATGCCTTGTGGGAATACTTCTCTATAGAAAATCACTTAAGCACATCTTTGTCATTTCCAACTATCATAACCATATGTGCTTAGAAACTATTCTTATCAATTTTTTTTATCATAAGTCATTCTAGAGAATAACCTTAGTATTTTAAAAGGTGATATCATTCCTGAACACAAGCATGAAGACAATATGTCTTAACCATTAATTTCTATCCATCCCTATAAAATAATATGAGAACATCAAGTCCTCTAAAAACTCATAGTAAATGTTTGTAATTCTGAACTCAAATTCTTATGCTAGACATAACAACACATATACCTTGTTAGCACCTAAGATTATGGGAATAATATTAATCATATTAATTCCTTAGAACTTTATGTATCATATAATGATGAAGGATCACCATATAAAACTTTCCTAAAACTATAAGTTAATGAGAACCAAACTTTATGAAATAGGTATTAATATACATCCTTTAATAAGTTATGGTTTATTATGTAAATTAAATTAATAACAAAGGTCCTTACAAAATATTAAAAGGAAAATGACTTATATAAAGAAAATAAAGAAACTATAACATTATATAATAAAGGTTCACAGAATGAATCTAAATACAATTCATTATTGCTGCAGCTATTTAGCAAATAATTTCTATAAAGAAAATTGCAAACAAATGTGTAAATACAAGAATAGAAATGAAAACAGAAAATAGAAAAGGTTTAATAGAAAAGGTCATTTTGGGTGTTGAGCATTCTAGACTTGAGTCTTTCACCAAGCTCCTTGATAGCATTCCAAGCTGCATTTCTTGAAGAGTCAAAGAATGTCGTATACATTTTTGTGTTGGTGCCCATGTAGAATCCCGACTCTTTGTGGTTGTCTCCCTTGTTTTTGTACAAGTGAAGTTGCACCCACTAATATTCTTCTCCTTCATCCATCACTGGAAATCCCTTGTACACGGCCTCACCATGTATCCCCAAGCTAACCATAAGGGTTTTGAATGCTTTGGGAAACTCCGTCTCACATTCATGAGTGGTCCCTTCTTGACGGCTTCGTTGATGGTGGCCATCTACAAACTGAGATGAGAAAGAAGATTAGATGTAGAGGTCCCAACCTTGATAAGGTAGAGATCCCTTTGTTTACAATGCTAGTACCTTGATCAATAGCTAGTATCCATAGTTTAAGATGTAATATCAAGAAACAAAGGTCATAGTACAACTTTATAACCAGGAAAAAATAATTCATTAAATCCTACATAGCTCATTTGGCTATCTTGTTACAATGCAGCAGAACTAACTATAGCATGGAGTCCTTCAGCTTCAAAGTGCCACAGGCAATCATGTTTGTTGTAGACTTGTAATCCTAATCAACACACTTCACTAACATCAAACAAACCTGCAACATAATAAGTTACAGCCACAAGGGTCAATACATTTGAATTGTATTGGCAAGTGATACTATGGTAGAATAGTGGTATCTATCATCTATATGCATTTGGCTAAGTGGAGTTTAGGATTGCTTTGCTCAAAATAGATTTTTCTTATCATTTGAAAACACTAAGTTTTTATTTGTCAAAATCACTCAAGGCATCTACCAATCAAAGATTGAAGATCCTTTAACCCTTGTTCAACCACAAGCTTTTAACTTAGAAATAGGGATGAGGAGATTCTTGATAGCTTCCATGTCTTGATGCTCAAATTGTCCATTGCCGGGGACATGACTAAGTACTTAGATTTTACTCTCTCGAAAGGTGGTGAACTTTCCCCACAAGACTCGACATGCATCGATACAAGATCTTTCAGAAGCCTTCCCTTAGAGAAAAATGGACGTGTTCCCAAACCTATAATCCCTACCACCAAATGTCCATGTGGCTAAGTTATTGCAACCTATATGATCCAGGCAGAGCCCATATTTCCATGTGGCTGCAATTCCTCGCTGGAGTCATCGTTGGCATCGGGCACATTCTGTCGAAGACGGAGGCGAGGCTATGGTGTATGCAGAGAACGTCGGCAGAGCGGATGCAGACGATAGCGGCACTCAGATGTTGTGCTTGCCGATGTTTCAGAGTGCGCAGAAGTGAGCTGGTGCTACAGGAAGGTGCACAAGGAGAAGGGGAGTGTCCTCGTGGGAACTGGGGCCAGTGGGGAGGGTTGTGCTCGCCGGAATCGATAGGAAGGCTCGCCAGAGCAGTGGGCGTCTCGAGCAACAATTGCAGCAGCCTGGTGGCTCATAGGCAGAGAGGTTTGAGGGGAAATGTAGAGGAGAGAGTGGCGATTAAATGGGCGTGGTCACGGGTCTGAATCAATGCGGCAGTAAAGCAAATTTAATCCGCGGAGTTAGAGGCAGAAATGGCAACGAGGGGGAAAGGAATTGGTCGCGGGGTGAGGAAGACGATGACGCGGCAGTGGGGTCCGTTGTCAGCGAGTGGGGAGGGGGTACAGTGGGGTCTGGTCGTCAGTTCCTGTGTGGGAAGAGAGGGACTGGGCTACGCTGCTGGGCTGGACTGGGCCTGGTCCTGGGCTGGGGTTTGTTTCTATTTTATTCTTTCTGCTTTCCTTTTCTTTTTACTTTTCTATTTTTCTGTTTTGATTTTTGTTCAAATAATTCAAACACCAATTGAATTCAGATCTTTACCAAACTTTCAGCAAGATTTTAATACTGTTTATTATTGCATTTTAAAGACCATTTTGGAATATTTCTTTTATTCTCATATGGTTTGTTATTTATTTAAATAGACATTTTGTTTTTAATTTAATAGGATTTTAAATATGGTTCTAATCCATATTATTTATTCAAATAATTTAACCTTCTGTTTTAAATTCAAATGTTTATCAAACCCTTTTCAGTAGGTTTTTATTTATTCCACAGTGTGTTAAATAATTCATTTTGAATTATTAATCATTTAAGTTGGGCAATTGTATTTATTCAAATAAAATCAAACATGGTCTTAATCCCATATAAATTTTATTCAAATAATTCTTTGATTCCATTTAAGTTAATTAAGTAACTTTTATTCTATTTAGGCAAATTCCAATTTATTATTTTCTCATGATTTAATTAATCATTCTCATTAGGGATTTGTCTCCATTTAAATATAATTAGAATATGGTTTAATCCCCAAATGTTTTTATTTGATTATTCTTTATCCCTTTATTTTATTTAGATTGTCTTTATTCCATTTGCTTATGGATTTAACTCAAGATTTAAATTTTCTTCTAAATAATTTTCTTGGAAATTATTATTTAGGCAATTTGTCTTTATTTTAAATAAATTGGACATTATTCAATTCTTATGATTTTATTTAAATAATATTTTACTCCTTTTTATTATTCAATAAACTTTCATTCTATTTGTTTATGGATTTAGCCAAGATTTAATTTGGCTTTTAAATATCCCTTATTTATTTATTTTCTTCCTTTGCCTTATAAAATCCATATAGTTTTATTTATAGATCCAAAATTGGTGATTCCAATTTGTATAATTTTATTTAATATTTGTTTACCTTTTTAAATACTTTTAGGATTACTTTGTTCATAATTTTGGCATGGATTTCATTATGTGCTTTATTAACTTTGGAATTTATTTTCCTATTATCTTAATAACTTCATAAGTTTTTATCCATGGCTCCAAATTAAATGAAACCAATTTCTATGGGTTTATAATATTTTTGTTTATCATTTTGATCACTTATAAATGTTTGTTGACAAATTTTTATATGGAACAAATCCATAGTCTTAGAGTGATCTTGGAAATGATTCCGTTCATTAGGTTTTTAGGGTTTTGGTTTAACTTTTCCAAGTGTTTAAATTTCAAGATACATTAATTGCTGAATGCATTTCACTTGATTGAAATTTGTTGGATTCCCTTTTCATTCAAAGTTTGTTCAAGTTGGGTTTTGATGTTTCCTTTTGTAATCAAAAAGTTTCTTTTCACCCTAAATTTCAACAATTATTTATTTTGTTTATTTATTTTTCACATTTAAAAATTTGGAAAATTGTGGGATGTGACATTAGAAGAGGTTCATGAGAAGAAAAAGACATGTGTGGAATTTGCAAAGAGTTGCATTTTTCCTTAGTGGTTTCCTTAGTCTAATCCAACTTAGGGTCATAATCCTACATGCAACATAGTGCTCTGATACCATCTGTAATACCCCACCTTTATAAAGTAAAGGCCCCTGTGATTGCAATGCTAGTCCCTGGATCAAATGGTATCATCCACAGTCTAAGATGAAGTACACAGATACAAAGGTCGTTATTACATCCTCATTCCATAAATAACATAGTCTTTTACAACTAAATAGCCAAAGGCTACTACAAGAGTTCATAGCATAAAGTAAATAACTATAAGTCTTCACCTTCATGTGCCACATGCAAGCATGTTAAGTGTAGACTAACAACCATAATCTCCATCAGGGTAACCTGCAACATCATAAGTTACATCCACAGTGGGTCAATACATTTGGAATTGTATTGGCAAGTGATACCATAGTATAATAGTAGTATTTAACATCTATATGAATTTGGCTAAGTGTAGCTTAGGCTTGCTTTGCTCAAAATAGGTTTTTCCTATTAGTTGAAAAACACTAAGTTTTTGTTTGTCAAAACACCAAAGGAACTACCAATAGACATTGGTGAACCTTTACCATTTTTCAACCACAAGTTTTTAACTTAGAAATTGGGATGAGGAGATCCTTGATAGCTTCAATGACTTTGATGCTCAAATTTTCCGTTGCCGGGGACACGGCTAAGTACTTAGGTTTTACCCTCTCGAGGGATGGTGCACTTTCCCCACAAGACTCAACATGCATCGAGACGAGACCTTTCAGAATCCTTCCCTTAGACCACCATGGACGCGTTCCAACCTATCAACCTACCACCAACTTTCCATATGGCTAAGTTTTTGCAACCTATGTGGTTAAGGCAGAGCCCATATGCCATGTGGTTGCACTAGAAGCTTCTCAACACTAAATATCTCAAATCCCTTTGTTCCTGGGTGGATTTCCACAAGTGTGATACACAAGGTAAACCATAGACATGGGCCTTGTGTAACCACTCAACACAAACCATCATACCATTCCACCCAGGTGATTCATTCACTTAGTTGTTTTATTAAGCAAAAACACAAGTCAATGACTTAGAAATATTTCATAGCATGATTAATCCACCCTTGTTTGCTACTAGCTAGGCTAAGCATGATATCATAACAAGTTTCTTAACTTGGAGAAAAATTCTACCAAGACTACATCTACTAGGATTTCCCAAGGCATATCATATATATACTTAGTAAAAATTCCATGCAAGCCCTATTCAAAATATCACTAGTGCATAGTCAAAATAATAGGACAAAATACATGAAGCACCACTTTCCTTGCTAGTTGGGGGAGTAGCAAGAATCTTCACAATCACAATCACCACTAGCACCAAAATCTACACATAAAATGATAGAACCAAATTTACATTCAAATATTCAAGCAAAAATATACATGAATGCATGAAAATGCAATGAAATGATTTTTCTATACTAAAAAAGTCAAACAAAACTGTACTGAACACAAAGTGATCTATCTAGAGTCTAAACAAACTCAAATTTGCTTTAAAATAATTTCCTAAATAAATTTTATAGTAAAAATAAGCATACAATTGGTTCTGCCTAAAATCCTATTTTCCATAAGAAAAATACAAATTCAATCCAATAGTAATGTAGGGTTCATTTTTCTGAATCCATTGATATATTATTTGCATTTTTTGGATAAATAGAACAAAAGATATGGATTTTACAAGTTTAAACATTCAAAAACCTTTTCTGGATTTTATTTAAACAAAACACAGACACGTGGCCATGTCTGATTGGTCAGTACCGCTTCACGCGGATCGATAAACGTGAGTCATAGGATTTAAGTGAAAGCGTATGGCCAAATCTGCTGATACTGGTTCGAGTAAGTGATCTTATCTTGTCCTTTGGATCTAGATCTAACAGCGCTAACGCATGACACAATAAGCGAGGTGCACGAATGGCTACTGGCAGTGGCGGCGCTACTGGCGGTGGTGCTCCAGCGATTCCAGAGGGGGCTAAGGCTGGTGGCGATGCTTACCAGCGTCGCAAGGATGGTCAAGGTGGCTTCGGCTTGGACGGGGGCGAGCTGCTGCGATCGTGGGACCTCGTCGGAGTTGCGGACAGCGTCGGGCTTGAGCAAACATCGATGTCTACGGCGTTCTGGTTCACCCTAGCGCAAGACAAAAGCATCAGAACATGCACACGGACATGGCGCACCAGTGAGTGTGAACTAGGGGCCAAGGAGCGTTTGAATCATACCGTGATTGCTCGCTAGAGTTGAGGGCGGCGTCTGGTGCTCATGGTGCTTGACAAAGCCGACGTCCTGGGTCACAAGCATATGAACAAAGGGAATGAGAAGAAGCGCAAGATCAAGGGGAGCACGACAGCAAGAACTAGAGGGCACGGGGCGGACGGTTCTCACCGGAATACCTCATCGGAGTTCGTCGGGAAGTAGAGTTTTGAGCTCAAATACGAGCAGCCTGGGGGCGATTTGGCATGGGTGTTTGGGGGGAAATGGTCGCGGTGCAGAGAGGTTTAAGTAGACGGCGAGGGAGAGGGAATTATGCTGTGAATCAATGGCAATTAAGCCCAAATCAACCGCGGCAATGAATGGGGAAGAAACGGGCAGCGACGGCGTCTGCGCGCGAGGTTTGGGGGAGACGATGCTAAGCTGGCCTGGGCCCAGAGGCAGTGAGCGCGGGTGAGAGAGGGAAGAGGGGGAAATGGCCCGGTGGGCTAGATGGGCCAGGAGTGTAGCTGGGCTGAAATGCTGGTGCAACTTTTTATTTTTTTCTTTCTCTTTTTCTTTTTCTAATTGATTTTTCAGGAATGGTTTTGAATCCTTTTTCAACTTGTTTGAATTCAAACCACTTCTGGATTTTTGTAATGGGATCCTTGCACTCAAAAGTGTGTCAAACACTACTATTTATTCAATCACACTTTGGTCCTTTGAAAATAAAAATAAAACCATGCCTCATATGATTAATAAAATGGGCATAATAATGGTTTTATTTGGAGTTTTGGTTTGAAACTTTGTGCAAGTCAATATGCTATGCTTATATGAATGCAATGCATTATTTCACAACTCATGAATTTTGGGATGTTACAAATCTAACCCCCTTAAGATGAATCTCTCCCTCGAGATTCGGATTGGCTAGCAAATAGGTGAGGGTGATCTTTCCGAAGGTCATCTTCTCTTTCCCATGTTGCTTCTTATTTGGAATGATGGTTACACTGAACTTTGCACAATTTGATAGTTTAAGTACGAGTAACTCTTTCTGCAGTCTCAAGTATCTTGATAGGTTTCTCCTCATAGGTGAGATCACTCAGGGAACTGAATCTCTTCCAAATGTATAGTATCCTCCAAAGAAGTTTCTTCCATCTCCGGATGACACTTCTTCAATTGACTCACATGAAACACATTGTAAACTGCTAACAGTGATTCAGGTAATTCAATCTCATAAGCCACTTCTACTTTGCGGCTCAAGATCTTGAATGGTCCAACATACCTTGGTGCCAATTTTCCTTTGACTCCAAATCTTTTCACACCACGAAGTGGTGAGACTCTAAGATAAGATCTATCACCTACCTCATAGGTGACTTCTCTATGCTTTGGATCTGCGTAGCTCTTCTGTTAGGACTGGGCTATCTTCAATCTGTCCTTTACTAATTTGACTTTCTCTTTAGCTTCCTTAATCAGTTCTGGTCCAAACAAATTTCTTTCTCCTACACCACTCCATAGAAATGGCGTAGTGCAAATTCTTCCATAAAGAAATTCAAATGGTGCCATCTCAATACTAGCTTGATAGTTGTGATTGTAAGAGAATTCTGCGTAAGGTAGACTTTCATCCCAACTAGCACCATAGTCTAGGGCACATGCCCTCAACATATCCTCCAAAATCTGATTGGTTCTTTCTGTCTGTCCATCAGTGTGGGGGTGAAAAGATGTGCTGAATTCCAATCTTGTTCCCAATTATTCATGCATTTGATGCCAAAAATGTGAAGTGAATTGAGTTCCTCTATCAGACACAATACTCTTAGGTACTCCATGCAGACATACAATCCTGTTCATATAAATCTTAGCTAACTTAGCACTTGTATAGGTTGTCTTCACGGGTATGAAATGAGCCACTTTAGTTAGGCGATCCACAACAACCCAATAGAATCATATCCGGATCTAGCCCTTGGTAGTCTGGTGATAAAGTCCATACCAATCTTATCCCACTTCCAATTAGGAATAGGTAGTGGTTGTAATAACCCTATCGGTTTCTGATATTCCGCCTTCACTCAACTGCACACATCACACAAGGCAATATGTTCCGCAATATCGTTCTTGACTTTGTTCCACCAAAATCTCTCCTTCACATCCATGCACATTTAGGTGTTTCCTGGATGAATAGAATATGGGTAATTGTGTGCTTCCTGCAGAATTAATTTCCAAAGTTTCGGATTTTGCGGAATGCAGATACGTTTTCCATACCATAAAGTACCCTGTTCGTCTTCATGGAATCCTTTAGCCTTCCCTTTGCTAATTTTACCTTTAATCTCTTCAATTTCCTTGTCCAACTTTTGGGCTTGTTTAATCTTGTCCCGCAATGTTGGTTGAACATCCAGAGACATGATATATCCTTTGGGCACTATCTCTAATCTGAGATCTTTGAATTGAGTACACAGATCATCTCGCAATTCACCCTTAGTAAGGCCATTCACATAAACCTTACAGCTTAAAGAATCTGCTACAACATTTGCTTTACCAGGATGGTATTGCAAACTCAAGTCATAGTCTTTGATGAGCTCTAGCCACCTTCTTTGTCTCATATTGATTTCCTTCTGAGTGAAGATATATTTCAAACTCTTGTGGTCTGGGAACACTTCACCAATGTTTTCCCAAAAGGTAATGTCTCCATGTTTTGAGTGCATGGACAACAAAGGCTAACTCTAAATCATGAGTAGGATAATTCACTTCATGAGTTTTGAGTTGTCTCAAGGCATAAGCCACAACTTTCCCATCTTGCATCAAAACTTCACCTAATCCTTGGTGAGATGCATCACAATAGACATGGAAATCCTTCTCCAAATCTGGCAGACATAAGACTGGTGCTGTCACTAGTCTCTTCTTCAATTCCTGAAAACTGACTTCACAACCTTCAGTCCAGTCAAACTTCTTATATTTCTTAAGTAACTCTGTCATTGGCTTGGCTACCTTTGATAAATTCTCAATGAACCTTCTATAGTATCCTGCCAAGCCTAGGAAACTACGAACTTCCTTAACTTACTTGGGAGATTCCCACTCAGTTACAGCTGACACCTTTGTCGGATCGATAGCTATACCATCTCCCGACATAATATGTCCGATAAATCCAACTTCATTCAACTAGAATTCACACTTGCTGAACTTGGCATATAGCTTGTGCTCTCTGAGCTTCTCAAGTATCAAACGCAAATGTTCTTCATGCTCTTCTTTGCTCTTGGAATAGATCAAAAAATCATCAATGAATATGACAACAAACTTGTTGAGAAACTCCATGAACACCTTGTTCATCATGTTCATGAAATAAGATGGTGCATTTGTGAATCCAAATGGCATTACGGTATACTCATACAATCCATACTTGGTGGTGAAAGCAGTCTTAGGTATGTCTTGCTCTCTAATCTTTAGCTAGAAATAGCTTGATTGAAGATCAATCTTTGAGAACACACAAGCTCCTTCTAGCTGATCAAATAGATCATTGATTTGTAACATCCCAAAAATCATGATTTGAAAAGTTGGCATATCATTCATGCATTCATAACATTTGGTCATTTCAAACAAGATTTCAAATTAAGAAACCATATTATGCCTATTATTTTGTGCAAATAAGGCAATGGTTTTATTTTTACTTTCAAAGTATGAGAATGCTTTGGATTGATCAGAAATGTTTTAAAGTTGAATGCAAAGATTGCACAAAGATTTTCAAAAAAAAAATTCAATATAAAATCATTTATATGCCTATTATATATATTTAAATAAGGCATGGTTTTATTTTATTTTTCAATGGGTCAAAGTGCTTTGGAATAAATAGTAGGGTTTTATACACAAATAAGTACAAGGATTACACTACAAAAATTCAGAGGTGATTTGAAATCAAACCCATTTGATTTTAGTTTGAATTTGATTCCTGAAAATCCAAACAGAAAAAGAAAATAAAAAATAAAAATAAAAACCAACCGCTACCTATTTGGCCCGGCACCAGATACAGCCCATCTAGCCCACCCGGGTCATTTCTTTCTCTGTCTCTCTCTCACGCGCGCAACTCTACCCACAGTCACTGACGTGCGGACCCCACTGCCACCTCAGCCCTTCTTCCCCAAATCACGCCCCGCGGACTGCGTCACCGCTGCCGATAATGGTGCGGCATAATTAGCCATGAATTCGTAGGCGTTTCCTATCGAGATGATGGCTACTTAAGCCCCTACACCCCACGATCATTTCCCCCCACTCAGCACACTCTCTCCGCCACCAGGCTGCCGGCAATTTGCTCTGCACCTCCGCCGCCCGACGCGCTCCGACGAACTATTCCGGTGAGTCTAGCACGCCCCTCTACCTCTCATTCATACGAGCGTACTTGCCAGGCCCTTGCGCATATGCTCACAACTTTTCTCTAAACCGCCCAGGAACATCGTCTCCGTCGAGCTTCGCAAATGACAGGAGTGCCGCCCAACTCCGGTGAAGAATCAAGGTAAAGTCAGACCACCCCTTGACCCATGAGCCATACAACTAAGTCCGCCGTGTCTCTGTGCGTCTCCTAATGCCTCTGGTTCATATTATTTCACCGTAGAACGTCACCTTCGTCTCCGGCAGTAAGCATCAGACGCAGGCACAAACTCTGTCGAGGTCTTCAGGCCACCACAACATGCCCCTGTCCACACCGACGATTCGTCGATCTTCCTCGCAACTTTGCGACGCTGGTATGACCAACCACATCCCCCAACCCCCTCTGTAGCCGCTGGAACCTCACTGGAAGAGCGCCACCGTCGTGTCGCCGTCGCCAGCGCCGCCACATTTTGGTCATTGAATCCGCGTCGTTAGATTTGAATCGTAGGGATAGGATTAGATCGAGTACGAAGCGGTATCCTTTGATCTGGGCCACTGGATCTAACTTAGATCCAACGCTCCACGTTGGCCGATCCGCGCGAAGCGGTACCGTCCAATCAGAGCATGCCACGTGTGGGTGCTGTTTAAATAAAAATCCAGAAAAGATTTTTGAATGTTTAAAATTGTAAAATTCATAACATTTGATTTGTTTGTCCAAAAAATGCAAATAATATATCAATGGATTCACAAAAATATATCCTACACTACTGTCGGTTTGGATTTGTATTTTTCTTCTGTTAAAATGGAATTTTCGGCAGAGACATTTGTAGGCTTATTTTGAGTATAAAAATTGTTTAAAAAAATGTTTTTAAGACTAATTTGAGTTTATCTAGTCTATAAAAGTTTAGTTTTGTGTTTAGTACTGTTTACTTGTCTTTCTTGATTTGGGAAAAATCATCACATGGCATTTGCATGCATTCATATATTTTTGCTTGATGAATTTGAATGTAAATTTGGTGCTATCATTTTATGTGTAGATTTTGGTGCTAGTGGTGATTGTGATTGTGAGGATTGTTGCTACTCGCCCAAATACCAAGGCAAATGGTGCTTCATATTTTTATCCCAATATTTTGACTATGCACTAGTGATATTTGGTATAGGGCTTGCATGATATTTTGTTAAGTATCTATATACTATGCTATGGGAAATCCTAGTAGTTGTAGTCTTGGTAGTCTTGGTAGAATTATTCTCTATGTTAAGATACTTGTTGATATCATGATTAGCCTAGCTAGTAGCAAACAAGGGTGGATTATATATACATGCTATGGAAATTTTGCTAAGTCTTTGACTTATGTTTTTGCTTAATAAAACAACTAAGTGAATGAATCACCTAGGTGGAATGCAAAGAATGGTTTATGTTGAGTGGTTACTCAGGGCCCATTTTTATGGCCTCCCTGGTGTATCTCACTTGTGCAAAGCCACCCAGGAACAAAGGGATTTGAGATACTTAGTGTTTAGAAGCTTTTAGTGCAACCACATGGCATATGGGCTCTGCCTTGATCATATAGGTTGCAATAACTTAGCCAGATGGACAGTTGGTGGTAGGGTGATAGGTTGGAGCGCATCCATTTGGTCTAAGGGAAGGCTTCTGAAATATCTCGTCTCGATGCATGTCGAGTCTTGTGGGGAAAGTGCGACACCTCTCGAGAAGGAAAAATATAAGTACTTAGCCGTGTCCCCGGCAACGGACAATTTGAGCATCAAGACATTGAAGCTATCAAGGATCTCCTCATCCCAATTTATAAGTTAAAAACTTGTGGTTAAATAAGGGTAAAGGTTCACCAATGTCTATTGGTGGTTCCTTGGGAGTTTTTGTCAAACAAAAACTTAGTGTTTTCAACTAATAGGTAAAACCTATTTTGCGCAAAGCAAGCCTAAGCTACACTTAGCCAAATTCATATAGAAGCTAGAAACTATTATTCTACTAAGGTATCACTTGCCAATACTATTTCAATGTATTGACCCACTGTGGCTGTAACTTGTGATGTTGCAGGTTACTATGATGAGGATTAGAGTTATGAGTCTACACTCAACATGTTTTCCTGTGGCACATGAAGATGAAGACTTTACTTTATTTTGTTAAGTTGAACTCTTGTACAAGCCTATGGCTATGGAGTTGTAAAAGACTATGTTATCTCTGGAATGACGATGTAATAAAGACCTTTGTATCTGTGTACTTCATCTTAAACTGTGGATGCTAGCATTTCATCCAGGGACTAGCATTGCAAACACAGGGACCTTTACCTTTACAAAGGTGGGGTCTTACATGATTCTAGGCAAAGGGTACTTGTTCTTTATAGTCACTACGTTGAGTGAACGGTAATCTATGCATAACCTTTGACTTCTATCCTTCTTCTCAACAAACAGAACTGGTGCACCCCAAGACAAGGAACTTGGTTGAATAAATACTTTCTGCAACTGTTCTCCAAGTTGTTTCTTGAGTTCTTTGAACTCGTCAACTAACATCTTGTAGGGTCGCTTTGCTATTGGCCCAGACCCTGGTAGTAAGTCAATTAGAAAGTCCACATCTCTATCTGGTGGCATTCCTGTAAATTCCTCCAGAAACACATCCGGATATTCCTTCACAACTGGTAGACCATCTATGCTAACCCCTTAAGAGAATTTGGCTTACTCCCTTTAGATTCAAAGTTAGACTTGAACCTAATCCGTTTCTTATTCAGGGTTGTGACTGTAACAGTATGATTGGCACAATCAAGTACTCCTTCATACTTAGTCATCCAATCCATGCCCAATATTACATCCAAACCTTGGGAGTCTAGGATTATTAGACTAACAGGAAACTTATACTTTCCAAATTCTATCACTAGATCATGACATCCAAAATTCACTATCATCTCTCCACCGGGAGAGCATACTTTAATAGGACACACAACATTTTCAGTTGGAAGTCCATTTTTATCAACAAATTCTCTTGATATGAATGAATGCGATGCGCCGGTATCAAAAAGAACAAGTGCTAGAAAAGAATTAAGCTTGAACTTACCAGCCATAGCATCAGACTCTTCATATATTTCTTCCACATTGATGTGGTTCACTTTTCCATTCTGGAAAGGGTTGGGCTTGTTGGCTCCTTCAACTTTCTTTTCTAGGCATTCATTTGCATAGTGCCCAGTTTTCTTGCATTTGAAGCACTCAACCTGACTAATATCTCTTTTATCTGGCTGACTTCCATTGCAATTCCCACTGTGGTGGCACTTGTGGCCACGATTGTGGTTCTTATACCTATCATTGTCATGGCTGCGATGCTGCTTGTTGTCATGGTGAAGATTACTGTTGTGGTGGCTGTTATACTTCCCATGATTGTGGGACCCAGAACCTCCACTATCATCACCATGGGAACGCTTATGAGACGATCACGAGCTGTGCTTGTCAAAGTGATGCTTCCTCTTCTTGTTCTCAACCTGCTTCCTCTTGCTTTCCAAGATGGTGGCCTTGTCACAGAGTGATTGATATGTTGGGACATAGGCAACAGATAGCTGCAGGTTCATCTCATCATTCAGTCCCTCGAGGAATTTATCCTTCCTCTTGGCATCAGTATCAACCTCATCCAGCGCATATCGTTCCAGATTGTTGAACTCCTCAATGTACCCTGCCACACTGCGGTGACGCTGTTTCAGATTGTCGAAGTCCTTCAAATTCATCACTCCTGATGAGATATGAGCTGTACGAAATCCTTCCTCAAAATTAGCCCAAGTCACATCCTCAAGGGGAGTGGTGATCTCAAAGTTATCCCACCATGTTGCTGCTGGTCCTTCCAGTAGATGTGCTGCGATCCTGACCTTTTCCTCGTCAGTGCAGCCGACAGTGACTAAGTCCTTGTTCATGGAATATAACCAGTCATTGGCTACCATTGGATCAGTGGTTCCCGAGAACTTGGCTGGTCTCAACCTCAAAAACCGGGTAAGCATGTCAAAGGCTGGCGGGTTTTTTTGATTGTTGTTGTTATTATTCTGGTTCTGATTTTGATTTTCCATCAATGTCGTGGTATTGCCGACGATTACGCCATGGAGGGGTCCTCACAGTGCGTTTTAGAGACATGGGGGAAGGAAGACGGTTGACGGGCACGAGGTACCACAGCTTACCCAGGTTCAGATCCCACAACGATGGCGGAATCCTACTCCTGCTATAAATCACTATAAGGGCAATACGCCGAGTTGCAGAGATTGGTTCGCTGTGCGAGGTTGTCTGAGACTGTAAGTTATCATGCCTTAAAGGCTCCCATAGGCCCGACTTATATAGTCGCCAGGTCCTAGGGTTACAGGGAAAAGTCCTAGCCGGACAGGTTACAAAGTCCTACACCGTCTATTACTAGTCTTGTGTATCTTGTACTCCAAGGCTCCGGGTACGTCGGTGAATCCAACCGTAACCTTCCATTATCCGGCATGGGCCTCCCTTCTGGATCCATCTAACTGGGCCGCCCAGTAGGCCATGGGCCATGCTACCAACTGTGGGCCACCCGGGTTATCCGGATAGGAGACATGCTATGAGGATACCCATATAGCATATCCCCAACAGTAGCCCCCGGAGAACTCCGAGATCTTGCGCCGTCTTGCCTCTTCATGATGAATGCTCCGTCTAGATGGATGTCGGCAAATCGTCAAGCAATATCTTGTAGTCCTCCCAAAGAACCCTGCAAGGTTTTCTCCGTCTTCAATACGTAAGTCGGAGAAATGCTGAATCTTCCATCGTACTCCTCCATAGCCGGACTGGATCCGTCCATGCCGGAATCTTCCGATGTGACGGCTCATCTGCCTATGTCAGCTAGGGCGACGTAGGCGTAGGTCAGCGATGCCTCGTAACTCACACATGCAGAGAACGCAATCATGTCTGATTTTCCCACGCGAGGGATATGAACCATTGGCGATGACGGTTGAGACGTGGCGAAATTTCCGCGCATGTTCACGCACACGTCGTCTACGCGACAACCATCCGATCAAGCTGCACGAATCTTGATGCTGGAGATCATAAATAGTAACTACGGTGGAATTTTTTACTTTTCACCTCATTCTCTCCTCGCATCATCTTCTTCCTCCAGCGCGTGCCCCCTCGAGCTCTCCGCGCACACTCGCGAAAAACCCTAGCCCCAATGCTCGCTAGTCACCTCTAAACTCACTCCATGGCGAGCAGCAGCACTACCCCTTCCATGGTGGCGTCGAGCGAAGCCACGGCAAAGCCGGCGAGCCCCATCGTCGTGCCTCCAGAGGGTTTGGTCATCCCCGTATCGGCAGTGGTTGAGTCCATCGGCGGCGGCCATAACCCAGCGGCGCTGGAGCCACTTGAGGAGGAGCTCGACTCCCACAAGGGAGATTGGCGCTGTTCGGACATCACGAACCGCGATATCCAGGAGCTAATCGCTGAGGGCTACCTCCTTGCGATGGAGGGGCTCGCCTGGCGGGCAGCGCCGGCCGGCGAGGTGACACCTTCTCCCCAAGCCGTAGAGAAAAGTGTACCTCAAAGCCCAACTGGTACGCGGTGTCTCCCTACCCATCTCCAACTTCTTCCTTTCCATCTTAAACCACTATAGAGTCCATCCCCAGAACCTCTCTCCCAACAGCATCCTAGCGCTTAGCAATTACGCGGCGCTCTGCGAGGGTTATCTAGGGATTAAGCCTAGGCTAGACCTCTTCGTGTATTTCTTCACTGTCAAGCGTGAAGCCGGAGCCAGTAAGGAGGAACTTAGAAATTGCGGCACCATAAGCTTGAAGATCCATCCTGGCCGACGGTTCCCCGACATCGTCGGTCACGAGTCCTGCAAAAACTGACAGCGTACTTCTACGGCCCAGATATCCCTCTGGCCTCCCGAGAAGTAACGTACCCGGACTTTGTCGATGGAGCCGCCGCTGAAGCCTCGTCATGGCGATCCCAGGCCTCCCTTCCCTCCGATCTCGATGCTTCCCGCGCCATAAGGCGGATAGAATGGTTCGTAGAGACGGGTTTGACCAGCTTGGACCTAGCCATGTGCTGGTTCATCAAGCGAATCCATCCTCTGCAGCACCGCGCAAAGCTCATGCACGGGTATACCAACGATAGAAGGGATAGCCTCCGCATCTCCGTGGACAATTTCTCGAGTGACTCCATCAAGATCCGCCTCAAAGACATCGTCAAGGTGAAGGACAAGAAGCGTGGCTTCACCATCACCTACGACATGTTCGTAGACGGCAAGTGCCCAAAGGTAGTTATTTATTTTCCGTGTATGACATATACTCTAGTTCTTCCATCTAGAAAATGTCATCCCGTCTAACACGGTGGTTCTTCACCTTACAGCGTAGCGACATAGATGAGGACAGCATGGCTCCTCAAATCTATGATCCAAAGATGAAGGAAGTCACCGTCGTGTCCGATGATGATGCTCCATTGGCGCAAAAGCGGAAGAGCTCCACCTCTGACGCTGCCGACGGAGGCAAGAAGAAGAAGAGGGAGGGTGGAGCCTCCAAGAAGACTACCGCCGCCCTGGAGGTGGATAATAGAAAAGTTACCGGGATCCCCTTTGACAAAGCACCCCCACTTGTGTAAGCTTCTTTTACTCCGACATTGTCTATTTTATCTGTCTTGTTCCTGTACTTATGCATTTTCCACGTTTCAGGAAGAAAGCCACGACTAGCTTGAAGAAGACATCCAAATCATTGGGGGCTTCTAGAACCATTAAGGACATGTTGCATCACGACGCATCTCCCGCCATCGCCCCTGCCACTCCCTCCGTCAAGTCTTCGTCTGCCCCGACAAGCTCACAAGCTAAGGAGGCATATGGCCCTTCCGCCATGGAAGTGGACTCAGGTGCCTCTACCGAGGTCGCTATTGTCAGCGATCAGGCGACGCAGGAGAGTGCTGCCCACCAAATGGATGAAGCTCCGGCTAAGGATGCGATCGGTGGCAGTAAGGCGGTGGTGGCAGCTAGTACTTCTGCTGTAGGTGGCGCCCTTGCACCCAAGAAAACTATAGAGTATCCAAAGTTTGTCTACCCGGTACTTACGCCGGATAGCAATACTTTGGCTCCTGGTGCAGCGCCAACATCTCCGATGTGCGGTCTAGAGGAGCTCCTCCGACAAGCAGAAATCTTGCAAGGAAACAGCGTATCCTTTGGCAAGCTGTTGGCCGAGAGTGGTACAAACCTCAAGATCATTTCACTTGTAAGTTTTTACTTGCCTTTTAAATTTTATATGAGTATCCCACTATAGCCCCCAAGGATGTAGACGGAAAACCATAGGTCTTTACGTCTATATGCTCTAAGAGTGACTAAGTTAGAAAACCTCTCACTATAGCCCCCAAGCATATAGGTGGAATGAATTATTCCGACTAGATGCTTTAAGAGTAGCATACGCAGTGTTTATAAATTTCAATACTATAGCCTCCAAGCCTCTAGTTGCAAATGAATTAGTTTCGACTAGATGCTTAAAGAAAAGCTAAGCATATATCCGAGTTAAAAACTTTATACTGTATCCCCAAGCTTCTAATCGGAAACTGAATTAGTTCCGATTAGATGGTAAAGAAAAGCTAAGAATATTGCTAAGTCAAAAACTCTCACTGTAGCCCCAGAGCGTCTAGGTGGAAATTTTCCGGCTAGATGCTCCAAGCAGATCAAACAACGTTTTAACTTTTCCCTTTTTTTCCACAGAACAAGAATGCTCGGAGGGGCATGGCCAACGACAAGTATCAGAAGATGCGTGCAGACTTGGGAGCTGAAAAGGGTAAACTGCCTTCTTGAAGGAACAAATCACCAAGAGCAAGCGTCTGTTTTTATTTTTCGCATTCCGACTTGGTTTTGTGCCCATATTCTCCGAGTACTCACTCTGTACTTTGCTTTCTCCGACTTGCAGAAACCATTGTCAAGGCCAAGAATATTGTCGAGCAATCCAAGCACATTCAAGATCTGGATAGCGAGAACAAAATTCTTAAGCAGGAGAGGAAGGACATGCTGAAAATGCATGAGGAGTCAATGAAGGTCCTGCAGGACTCCGCCACCGAGGAGATCAATCGCTTGAAGGAGGAGATCTCGATCTTAAGAGATCAGAAGAAAGCTGCCGATGAGCAGAATCAATGCCATCATGAGGCGTATAATCTCCTCCAACATGAGAAAGAATCATTGGCGGATACCCTCTGGCAAGCTGAGGCCAGCATCTTCATTAAGTTTTATCCGTCTTGGACTTCTGTAGTCTAGATACTCTGAATTTTTGAACTCATGTGCTCCTTGTCGGAATTTGCAGCTCCTATGGGTTTAACCCGGTCACCTCCTCCAGCCAAGGAATGCATGGTTCTTGTCGGCAACTTCATTAACACTGCCATCACGCAAGCCAAAGAGATCGCCAAGCCTCTCCAAATTAATACCAAGGCGTCGGACTCTGTGGCAAAGTACTCGGAGATTCTGCGCCGAGCCCCCGAGCGTATCACAAGCTGGAAAGCTTCATGTGCACGGGATGGTGCAAGGATGGCGCTGTCCATGGTCAAGGCACACTATGAAGATGCCGATATCGACACGGTAACCTCTGGCATACCCGACGTGGATGACGATGGCAAAGAGATTAACCATGAATCTATCTTGTTGTCACTCGCGGGTTATGACACTAGAGTTGCCGACTTGGTCGACATCATCATCTTCGTTCCAATGAACACCATCGATGGCGGCAGCCAAAGCTCCTCCGAGTCTCTTCACACCGCCGACTTCGAGGGTGGCTCTCCTGCTGCTGATGACGCTGCTTCCAAGTCGCCTGCGCCAAAGGAATGAAAAAACAAATTGTAATATTTGTTTCACCTTTGATGCGTATGCGGAAAAAACTATGTATTTATCTTAAGGCGGAAAACAATGTTGTATGTCCTTCTACTTAAGAAACAGTTTCCAGCATGTATATATTTTTGAAGCAAGTGCTGGATTATCCATTACTTTTGTTCTTATGCTTGAATTTTCGTGAGTCGGAAGACTCGTTGTCGGAACCATGTGCTCAGGTGATGATGCCCAATGGCACCATCAATAACCTAAGCACAAAATCGCCGACAATAAGTGCCAAAAGTCACTACTCCAGAATCCGCATAAAAACGACAAAGAATGTGTAGACCAGAAAACTTAAGCTAACGCCTGTAGGCGGAATTTTCACAAGTGTAATCGCAAAACTTGTGCATAAAGGTTTTACATGATCCAAAAATGAACACTAAAGGAGGTAAAAGACTCGGAAATATGAGCGAACCAGAGAGCTTTATTTCATTGATCATATAAGAGGTAAACAATTATATAAAAAATGCTAAGTGTAAAAAGGACGTAGCTGTGCTATGTTCCATGGCCGATCAATCTCCGGGTAGTCATCATCCGGGTCACGTCTCTTACGCTTATGATCCTTGTTGGGTCTATCCTTGAGTTCACGATTGTCAACGAGGTAGTAAGACCCATTGAGAAGTGCCTTGCTTATGATGAAAGGTCCTTCCCATGGCGAGGATAATTTGTGTGACTTCTTCTGCTTAAGTCGGAGCACCAAATCCCCCTCTTTAAACGAGCGATGCCGAATGCGGCGACTATGGTAGCTGCGTAGCTTCTGCTGGTAGATGGCAGATCTTTGGCATGCCATAGCGTGCTCCTCCTCGAGAAGGTCCACATCTAGGTGTCTGGATTCTTCAGCGTCATCTTCGTCGTAGGCGGCGACTCTTGGTGCATCATGAAGGATGTCGGAAGGTAGGATGGCTTCTGCTCCATATACCATGAAGTAAGGGGTGTAGCCGGTGGATCTGTTGGGTGTAGTTTGTAAACTCCACAGCACAGATGGCAGTTCTTCCGCCCAGGCTCCAGCTGCTCTATGTAGCGGTGCCTCAAGACGTGGCTTGATTCCCTGCAGAATTAGTCCATTGGCTCGCTCAACCTGACCATTGGATTGTGGATGTGCCACAAATGCAAGGTCAAGTCGGATGCCTTTCTCCCAAAAATAAGCTTCCACTTCTTTGAGTGACAAGTTGCTGCCGTTGTCGGTGATAATGCTATGTGGGAGACCAAATATCACCACTAGACACTACTAGGAAAATGGCCATTCGTGGCGCACGTGAAAAGGGCATCCGTGGCGCACTAGTTGTGCGCCACTAGCCTCGCGCTACGGCTATCTCTTACCCGTAGTGCACTACCTGGTGCGCTACGGTTATCTTGAGATAGGCGTGGCACACTACCAGGTGCGCCACGGGTAGGGGTATAGGGTGCGTCACGGATGTGTTTTTCAAAAAACAAAAAAAAATGCAAAAAACACCCTCGTTTTGAACTGCAAAAGCAATCGGGTCCGTGCATCGCTGCCGTCGTGTCACCTCGACGGAGCATGGCCGTGGCCACGACCTACCACCGTAGGGAGGTGCGGGAGGCCGTGGCCGCTCTAGTCCTCGCCGGCGTCGAGGTGGTAGGAAGGGTGTGGTTGGAGAAAGGAAGGTAGGAAGAGAGGGAGGTAGCAAGAGATGGAGGAAGAGAGGGAGGAAGGAAGGTCGGTGAGGAGAAGGATGCCGCCGTCGCCCGTTGCCCGCTGCGGTCACTGCAAGGAGGAGGAGAAGGCCGCCGTCGCGCTGCTGTCACTGCAAGGAGAGGAGGAGGCCGCTGTTGCCTGCCGCCGCGCCACCGTCACTGCAAGGAGAGGAGGAGGCCGCCGTTGCGCCGTCACTGCAAGGAGAGGAGAAGGGGAAGGAGGAGAAGGAAAAGGAGAAGGAGAAGGAGAAGGAAGAAGGAGAAGGAGAAGGGAGAAGGAAGAAGGAGAAGGGAAAGGAAAAGGGAGAGGAAAAAGGGGGAAGGAAAAGGTAGGAGGGCGGGGTGGGGATTCAAATTTTGAATCCCGCCCAACTTACTCGTAGCGCACTAGGTGGTGGTGCGCTACGAGTAAGTTGCCCTCTTTTTTTCTGCAGGAAAAAACGGTCTTTTGACCGTAACTTTTTACTCTTTTTGAATTTCGAAAATCTAAATAATCGCTATGTGCGGATGCGAAATCTCGTTCTCGTCATTTTGGTATATTATAGGATTTTTTTCGACATCGTATGCAAAAGTTACGACCATTTTACCGTGGCATGACTTTTTTTGCAGAAAAAGTGGAAACTCATGTTTGTTAATTTTCCTAGAAACTATACCACATTACCTACATAAAGATGAAAAGATTTTATTTTTTGAAGTTGGTGCATGCCACTTAGCCGTAGGGCACTAGGGCAGAGTGCCCTACGGCTAAGTTGACCCAGCTGCTGCAGCACACATGCCCGTAGCGCACTAGGTCAAGGTGCCCTACGGATAAGTGACACATCCGTAGCGCACCTTGACCTAGTGCACTACGGGTATGTGTGCTGTGGCCACATGTGCCCTGGCCCACACATAGCCGTGGCGCACCATCCCCATGTGCGCCACGCTTACGGCAGTTAGCCGTAGGGCACCTGTGGTTAGTGCGCCACGCCTATTTTACCCGTGGGGCACCACTAGCACGTGCGCACGGATGTGTGGATTACCTATAGCCGTTTTCCTAGTAGTGAGATCCCGGAAAAACCTAAGGGCAATTTCCCCATCAAGCTTTGTAATGGGCTTAGCTTCTATCCATTTAGTGAATTTATCAACTGCTACAAGCAGATGCGTAAACCCACATGACGCCGTCTGTAACGGTCCCACCATGTCTAGCACCCAGACTGCAAACGGCCAAGTTATTGGTATTGTTCGCAATTCTTCAGCAGGAACATGTGGTTGTCTGGCATAATACTGGCATCCCATGCATGTCTCAAACAACTTATCGGTGTCCGCCTTCGCGGTCAGCTAGTAGAATCCTTGCCGAAAGGATTTCGCGACCAACGATCGAGGAGCGGCGTGATGCCCGCAATCTCCGAGATGGATTTCGTGTAGGATTTCCATACCTACTAGCTGGGAAACACACTTTAGGTATACATCAGTAGTGCTCCTTTTGTAGAGTTGCCCATTGATTATGGTATAACCCTTTGGTCGTCGTACTATTTGTCATCTTTCGACCTCATCGTCGGGCAAAGTTTCGTGTTCGAGATATTCCATGAACGGTTTTGTCCAAGCTGGAGGGACCATTGTCACCATGTTGACGAAAGAGTCGGCTCTATCCGGGTTGTCGATGTAGGCTCCCTTCACGAATGGTGTGCATAGATGCTCTAGGAAAACTCCTGGCAGAATTCGTTTGCACCCTGATCCAAGCTTAGATAGCAGATCAGCCGCCTCATTTTGCTCCCTAGGTACATACTTGACTTCGTAGCCCAAGAAGCTCTTGGCTATATCGTCCACTTCGTCTCGATATGCCGCCATCATAGGGTTACGCGCATTCCAGGTGCCAGCCACCTGCTGGGCAACCAAGTCGGAATCTCCACAGCAAACTATGCGCTTGATGCCAATATCCTTGGCTACACGAAGTCTGTGAATGAGTGCTTCATACTCCGCCATGTTGTTTGTAGCCTCGAAGTGGATCTGCAGAACGTAGTGTAGCTTGTCTCCTGTTGGTGACTGTAGCAATACACCAGCCCCCGAGCCGTTGAGCAACTTTGATCCGTCAATGGAGTAGCATCTGTCATCTCTGTCCAATCTGCAACAAAATCCTCCAAGGCTTGTGACTTGATAGCGTCGTGTATTTTGTAAGCGATCTCGAAGGTGGAAAGTTCAATACCCCACTTCGCGACCCTTCCCGTAGAGTCGCTGTTGTTGATAATGTCAGACAGTGGGGTCTTGCTCACCACTGTGATTGGGTGCTCCTGAAAGTAGTGCCTCAGCTTCCGAGAAGCAAGGAATACTCCATAAGCTATCTTCTGGTAGTGCGGGTAACGCTGCTTGGACTCCGTCAAGACCTCGCTCACATAGTAAACTGGTCGTTGAACTCCGTCCTCATAGCCTGGTTCCTTCCGCTCCACCACGACGACGATGCTAATTACCCGGTTGGTTGCCGCCATGTAAATTAACAGGGGCTCACCAGGCTCGGGCGCTGCAAGGATGGGCCCTGAAGAAAGAATATCCTTGAGCTGCTTCAATTCTGCATCTGCTTCATCCTTCCACGTGAATTTGTCCGCCTTCTTCAGCAACTTGTACAGCAGTAGAGCCTTCTCTCCAAGTCGGCTGACGAACCGACTAACTGCTGCAACACAACCTGTTTGTCGTTGAATGTCCTTTAGGCATGTCAGACGGTTTATGTTTAAGATGGCCTTGATTTTCTCCGGGTTGACCTCGATTCCGCGCTGGGAAACGATGAAACCCAAAAATTTGCCGGCTGGAACCCCGAAGACGCACTTCTTAGGGTTAAGCATCATGTTGTGTTTCTGGAGAATATCAAAGGTTTCTTTTAAGTCGGAGATTAAGTCATTTGACTTTTTAGACATCACCACGATATCGTCCATGTAGGCGTGAATGTTCCGACCAATTTGGTCGTGAAGGCAACATTACATTGTCCGCTGGTATGTGGCACCTACGTTTTTCAGCCCAAAGGGCATCGTAACATAGCAAAACGTGTCGTATGGGCTAGTGAACGAAGTGGCCAATTGGTCCGACTTCCTCATCTTGATCTGGTGGTATCCTGAGTATGCATCGAAAAAACACAAAAGTTCCGAGCCAGCCGTCGAGTCAATGACTTGGTCAATGCGAGGCAAAGCAAACGGATCTTTGGGACACGCTTTGTTCAAGCCGGTGAAATCAACGCACATTCTTAATTCTTTGGTTCCCTTTTTGGGGACAAGTACAGGATTGGCCACCCATTGGGTGTGAAGGACTTCTCGGATAAATCTAGCCTGAAGTAACCTAGCTATCTCTTTGCCAATGGCGGGTCTCTTCTCATCTCCAAAGCATCGTAGAGGTTGCTTCACTTGTTTGGATTTTGGATCAATGTTTAAGCTGTGCTCGGCAAGTTCCCTAGGTACACCTTTCATGTCGGCAGGTTGCCAGGCAAATATGTCCCTATTCTCACGGAGGAACTCGGCGAGCGTGCTTTCCTATTTGGGATCCAGGTTTGTCCCAATGGTGGCGACCTTGGAGGCATCGCCTACCACAAGTTCCACCGGCTTGGTCTTGATGGCGGCCTTGAATGCAGGAGCGGAGTCGGAGATTTGCTTCTTCGACGCGGGCATCTCTGAGTCATCGAACTTGCTCTGGATCTCATTGAATTCTTCGCTGTAGAGGACAGCTTCCGTGAAGGCTGCTTTGTTAATCTCGCAGTCCCTTGCCTTGGTAAAGCTTCCGGATACGGTGATGACACTGTTTGGTCCGGGTATCTTGAGTTTGTTGTAGACGAAGCATGGCTTGGCCATGAACGTGTGGAATATGTCACGGCCGAATATGACGTGGTACACGCTCTTGAAAGGTCATGCACTCTTGGCGGTAATTATTAACATTGCCAAAGGAAACCTGAAGTGTAATGCACCCAAGGGACCGAGCCTCCCGCCTAGGAACAACGCCGTGGAAGATGGTGTGGTCCGCCTTAGTTTTGCCTCCGTCAATTCATCTTCTGCAGTGTATCCAGGTACATGATGTTGATGCTGCTTCCACTATCCACCATACACTTGATGAAATCCACGCCGTCAATCAGGGTTGATGACCATGGCGTACTAGTTCTCCGTAGGGATAAGGTCTGGGTGGTCCGTCCTGTCCCAAGTAATTGGAACCTCCGACCAGCGCAGGTACTGGGGAACTGGGGAAGAGTAGCCATCAGGATCCTCAGAGAGGTCTTCTGTTGTCGGACGGTGGGGGTGCCAAGGAAAGTGTGGTAGACTGGCGCCTTCTTCACGAAGGGGTTCTTTCCCTTGTCGTCGCTTTTGGCGGCGTGCTTGGGGTCAACGTCCTCATCCATGTCACTTGAATCCTTGGAATCCTCCTCCTTCTTCTTTCCCTTGCCCCTGCCTCGCAGTCTGTTCTTCCGACTTTGCTTGTAGCCGGACTCCGGGTCTTCCTTGCGGTCATTGACGAACTTGCAGTGTCGATTTGGTATGGGTGGCCTTGCCGTTTACATCGAGGTGTACGAGGCACGACATATCGCGGTACTCCTCGTAGGTTTGGGGAACGCGGAGCGGCGCCGAGGTAGTTTCGCTTCCTCGTTGCTGCCCACGACCAGCTCCCCGTCCTCGGCCACGTTGTCTGCCATCACCTCGTCCTGCAAAAGTCCTAGCGACCATGTCGGTAGATTGCTTTTCTTCTGGAGCGGTTTTCCGCTTTTTACTGCTGTTCCTCCGAGCTTGAGTTGGAACGGCCGTTGCCGGCAAGGAGACGCGAGAATCGTCGTCGGCAGCTGCGAACTCACTAGCTAACTGAATCATCTGGTTCAAGTCGAGCTGGTGATTTTCCTGCAAGCTCTTCAACTTCTATCGGAGCAACGTGCCCCTTTCCAACCCATCGATGAAGGCGGCCATGGCGGTCTGAGCGTGCACTCCTGCGCAGGAATTCTTCATGTCCAGTCAGCAGGAGAGGTAGGCGTAAGATGTCTCGTCTTTCTCTTGCATGCACCGCTGTAGATCGCCAACAGTGCAGGGACGCTTGTATGTACCCTCAAAGTTCTTGGTGAACGCTTTTTGCACGTCCAACCAATTGCAGATGGATTTCTCCGGCAAGTCGTCGATCCATTGACAGGCCGTGCCCGCCAACATTAACGGGAGGTACTTGGCGGTGATGTTGGGGTTGCCTCCGGCAATCTCCACCGCGTTGCCGTAGTCCTGCAACCATGTGGCTGGCTTGGAGGTGCCTTCATAGGGCTTGATGGTCTTATCAATCCGGAAACCCTTGGGGTAAGTTGCGGACCGTATTGCAGGTCCAAAGCAACGTGGTCCCAGGTATGGTCCTTCCCGGGCCTCGTGGATCTTATCGATCCGCGAACGTGAGTCGTATGGCTCTGGGTTCTTCTTCTTCTTGTCAACAGGGGATGGGCTGCGTGAATGACGCGGGCCTCCTCTGCCATGGTGACTGCTAGGTGGTGATGGAGGCGGAGGTTGCGGTGGGTTAGCCTTCTTGCTGTTACCCTCCTGCGACGCCTCACGCCTGTCACGGTTGCTTGTCGGACACGGAGGGTCATGGCGTGACCTGCTCTTGTGTCCTTGGTTGCGCTCTCCATCATGACGGGTCTGCTCCGTGTTGTCGCGGATGACGATGTCGCACTGCTTTGGCGGGGGCATATCTATACGATGGTGAGTCTTGGGATCTTCGCGATGTCGGGGGGATCGGGGCGGTGGCGATGGGCGACGAGGTCGGGCCTTTTCTCCGTGGTCGGAGGATATGGGGATGGCATCCTTCGTGTTGCGCGCATCCCTTCGTCTTTGTTCTAATGAACCCGTCTAGGACCCGACATCAAGAGGAGATCTGTCCCTTGGCGGTTTATACTGGCTAGACTGGAAAAGCGCTGGGTCAGACTCAAGCCTCTGAGAGGTGGCCTTTTCTTGCTGCTTCACCTCCTTGGCCACTAGGTCATAGACCTATTCCACTGCCTCAGGCGATCTATCCTGCTCCAGAAGGGTCTTGGCGATGGCGAGGTTAAGGAGTTGGGTGGGCATCACCTGTTTGCCCTCACTGTCAATGTATGGCTTGGCCTGTGCCGGCTTCGAGGGAGCCTATCCTAGGTTTCGCCGTACACCAGGATCGCTGATGACGCGAGCCGGAGCTTTCTTGGCCTTCTGCTGCTGCAGTAGAGTCTTGTATTTGGCCTCCATTGCTCTAGCTTTCTCTATGGACTTCTGCGCGTTGACCAGATCTTGATCTAGCTTAGTGCCTTGCTCCGTGATGGCCTACGCTTCCTCTAGCAGCTGCTGGCGCTTCTCGTCAAGCCGAGTCACATTACGGATATGAGCTACGGTCAGTGGCTCAACGAGGAGATTGCCGTACATCACTCTATCAGCCGGTGTAACTTGTGCATCAACAGACGTAGATGCTGGAGGCGGTAAGTTTGCGGTGTTGTTATTGCTCGGGCCGGTGCCGAGTTCCTGCGGCTGCTGCACTGGGTTAGGAGGAGGGGGCATGACCTTTGCGCGATCATCGTCAGCAACAATAAGTGGCCCCTTCCCGTTTTCCAGTGGTGTAGGCAGAGATCGTCCGGGTTGATCTTCATCCATCGCCGTCCCAATGGTGACGAACACCTCTCGAGACATGACGACATTGTTGGCTGGCTCGTCGCGCGTGTACTCCTCCTCCATCTCCTGCATATCGGAGTCTAGTTCCTCTGGACTGAAATCTATCTCCTCTGAATCTGCACTGAAGTCAGCATAAAGCGCATCAATAACAGAGTCGGAGGGTGCCAGGACTTCCTCGATGACGGGCGGTGGAGGTGCAACAGTAGCGACGATGACTGGAGGTGGCGGCGCAGCTGCGACAATGGCGGCCGGAGGCGGTGGTGGCGATGGATGAATCAGAGGGGCTCCGTCAATGAGCGCAAGCACTGTCTGAGCTGCCTCTTCGGCCTCTGCGTAGTTGTTGACGGTGTTCACCATGCTTTCGAAGGTAAGGCGGCCTGACGCTTGATGCCGTCTTAGAGAATGTCGGAGAAGCGTGCCATGGTCCAGTCCTTCCACAAAGTGATACATAGCATCATCATTGGGGTAGTGGGCCAGATCGGCTCGTATGCGGAGCGACCTGGCCAGGTAATCGTGGGGGTTTTCACCCTCTCTCTGAACGCAACGCGCCAGATCAAAGATGGTAACCACGCAAACAAACTTGGATCTCTGCTGTCCAGATGCACGGGCAAAGCCGGCGGACTTGCAGCGATCTTCCACCTTTATATCCTGCACAGGGGCGGTTTGGGTGGGCCTTGAATTTTTCCGATCTTTGCCAGAAAACTCCAAAGAGAGATCCGACATCGATCCTTCCGCGAACGTATCCTGCCGGTAGGCGGTCCGTGCGGGACTTGATGCTCCTCCGACTCCCAGGGAGCTAGTGCCCGAGTCGGTTTCGCCAATGAAGAGGCGGATGTCTCCGATAGGAACGATCGAACACTGTGTAGGGTTCGTCTTTGCTGGGATGTAGAACTCGTTGGGAGGGACGATCGGAACATTGCCGGAGAAGAGAATGTGACCGATGGACACAGTTTCGCCGATTCCCACGAGGATCTTGGTCCTCGCCCGTTGAAGAGCCTGAAGCGCCTCTTGCCCCATGGTGAGTGCCAACTGTCGTGGTATTGCCGACGAGTACACCATGGAGGGGTCCTCACAGTGCGTTTTTAGATACACGGGGGAAGGCGGACGGTTGACGGGTACGAGGTAACACAACTTACCCAGGTTCAGATCCCACAACGGTGGCGGAATCCTACTCCTGCTATAAATCACTATAAGGGAAATACGCCGAGTTATAAAGATTGGTTCGCTGTGCGAGGTTGTCTGAGAGTGTAAGTTATCGTGCCCTAAAGGCTCCCATAGGCCCGACTTATATATTCGCCAGGTCCTAGGGTTATAGGGAAAAGTCCTAGCTAGACAGGTTATAGAGTCCTACACCGTTTATTACTAGTATTGTGTATATTGTACTCCAAGGCTCCGGGTACGTCGGTGACTCCAACCGTAGCCTTCCTTTATCCAGCATGGGCCTCCCTTCTGGATCCATCTAACTGGTCCGCCCAGCAGGCCATGGGCCATGCTACCAACTGTGGGCCACCAGGGTTATCCGGATAGGAGACATGCTATGAGGATACCCATATAGTATATCCCCAACAATGAACTGGGTCATCATCTACATCAGTTGGGTTTGAGCTGTCATCAGCTGCTACATCTCGGGATTGACATTATTGTTGTTGTTGTTGTTTGGTTGGGGTTGGCACGACAGGGAGGCATCTGTGGTTTCAATCAGGATAAGTAATGAGATATAACCCATAGATTCCATGCACAATACATCACAAATCAAGACACAATAAACAAACATAAGATAACTTAGAGATTGAACAAAGTAAACAACAAGTTTTGGAAAAGTAAACATAATAGCAAGCCATCCACATGTTTGATGGTCATTGCGACTCAATAAATCAAAGGATGATAGATAAATAGGTAGTCATGTATTCATCACTACTCCACCATGTCGACCTCCTCGTCAACAAGAGAAAGACCTGCTGTCTCCATGGCTGTATCGTACTCCGCCACACTAGTGGTCAAGGCCTCAATCTTTGCGCGAAGGGCTCTCTTCTATGAGCGAATACTCTCTATCACTCCCTGATGAGTCTCTAACTCAAAGTCCTTGGCCTCTATCTCGGCCCTCATGTCCTTGATCTTCTTGTTTCTATCCTGAACTCTCTTCTCCTGATTCTTCAACTTCTTGTCCTGTCTCTCGAATCTGGCCTCCATCTCCTTGACGATCTCGTCTTGCTCCGTGAAGAGATTGTCCTTCTCCCTCCACTGAACCTTAAGCTCGTCATTACTAAGCATGATGTTGGTCCTATCTGTGTCGAGGTGTCTAACGAGACTCTCTATGTCCTGGAGGTAGAGACGTACAGGCTCAATTGTCTCTCTAGTAGCATCATCATACACTACAGCCTCACCCTGCTCGTCACTTCTCTCGAACGGGTGAAAGTAGAGACCCTGGAGCTCGGTGGAGTGTCATCCGCACAGGCATCCAAGTAGATCCTGCATGACTACATCAAGTCCCTTATCATTGTCATCATGCATCAGCTTGAAGGTGATCTCCTCCGTGAGTGGCTCCGTCAGACGTCCTGGCTATGAGACTCTAAAGACCCAAAGATCCTTCCTCTCAAACTTGGTGAGCTGAAGTGCCTTAATACTAGGAAGTGGAAGGTTGAGCACACTAGTGAGCTCCACAACACGAGAACCAAAACGAGTTCCCTTGAACTCCTCGGTAGTGCTGATAACAAGGCTAGGCATCTATTACATAAGATGGGGAACAAAATTAGAAACAATACAAGTAGATAGAAATGCAAGATAGTGAAACAAAAGCCAAAAGAATACAAGTCATGACATACAACATCTACCACAAGTACTAAGGTTCAAACATAACATAGGCAAATATTTGCGAGGAAACGACAAGTGTGGTGGTCCACTAGCGGAGTACGTCACAATTGTCACTCATATGCTAAGTCTATGATATCCTCCCTTAGACGTTTTATGGCGGTCTCTAAGTCTTGGGTATACTTCTTATCCTCCTTATGGTCATTTTGGGTGTTGAGCATTCTACACTCGAGTCTTTCACCAAGCTCTTTGATAGCATTCCAAGCTGCATTTCTTGCAGAGTCAAAGAATGTCGTATACATTTCTGAGTTGGTGCCCATGTAGAATTCTGACTCTTTGTGGTTGTCTCCCTTGTTTTTGTACAAGTGAAGTTGCACCCACCAATATTCTTCTCCTTCATCCATCACTTGAAATCCCTTGTACACGGCCTCACCATGTATCCCTAAGCTAACCATAAGCGTTTTGAGTGGTTTGGGAAACTCCTTCTCACATTCATGAGTGGTCCCTTCTTGACGGCTTCGTTGATGGTGGCCATCTACATATTGAGATGAGAAAGAAGATTCGAAGAGGTTTACGAGAAGAAAAAGACAAGTGTGGAATTTGCGAAGAGTTGCATTTTTCCTTAATGGTTTCCTTAGTCTAATCCAACTTAGGGTCATACTCCTACATGCAACACAGTGCTCTGATACCATATGTAAGACCCCACCTTTATAAGGTAAAAGCCCCTATGATTGCAATGCTAGTCCCTGGATCAAATGCTAGCATCCACAGTCTAAGATGAAGTACACAGATACAAAGGTCGTTAGTACATCCTCATTCCAGAGATAGCATAGTCTTTTACAACTCAATAGTACAAAGGCTAGTACAAGAGTTCATATCATAAAGTAAATAACTATAAGTCTTCATCTTCATGTGCCACATGTAAGCATGTTAAGTGTAGACTCACAACCCTAATCTCCATCAGAGTAACTTGCAACATCATAAGTTTTAGCCATAGTGGGTCAATACATTTGGAATTGTATTGGCAAGTGATACCATAGTAGAATAGTAGTATTTAACATCTATATGAATTTGGCTAAGTGTAGCTTAGGCTTGCTTTGCTCAAAAGAGGTTTTTCTTATTAGTTGAAAAACACTAACTTTTTGTTTGTCAAAACACCCAAGGAACCACCAATAGACATTGGTGAACCTTTACCCTTGTTTAACCACAAGTTTTTAACTTAGAAATTGGGATGAGGATATCCTTGATATCTTCAATGTCTTTGATGCTCAAATTGTCCGTTGCGGGGGACACGGCTAAATACTTAGGTTTTACCCTCTCGAGAGTTGGTGCACTTTCCCCACAAGACTCGACATGCATCGAGACGAGACCTTTCAGAAGCCTTCCCTTAGACCACCATGGACGCGTTCCAACCTATCAACCTACCACCAACTATCCATCTAGCTATGTTTTTGCAACCTATGTGGTCAAGGCAGAGCCCATATGCCATGTGGTTGCACTAGAAGCTTGTCAACACTAAATATATCAAATCCCTTTGTTCCTAGGTGTATTTCCACAAGTGTGATACACAAGGTAAAACATAGACATGGGCCTTGTGTAACCACTCAACACAAACCATCATACCATTCCACCCAGGTGATTCATTCACTTAGTTGTTTTATTAAGCAAAAACACAAGTCAATGACTTAGAAATATTTCATAGCATGATTAATCCACCCTTGTTTGCTACTAGCTAGGCTAAGCATGATATCATAACAAGTTTCTTAACTTAGAGAAAGTTTCTACCAAAACTACATCTACTAGGATTTCCCAAGGCATAACATATATATACTTATTAAAAATTCCATGCAAGCCCTATTCAAAATATCACTAGCGCATAGTCAAAATCACTGTTCAAAAAATAGGCTGAATCAGTGATTAATAGGCCGATTAATCGCTACAAGGGACCTGACCGTGTCGATTACCATTAATCATTTGTGTTAATCGTTTAGCTCGATTAATAGATCTGACACTCTGATTACTAGGTATGTTCCCGATCAATTACTATACTTGATCAAAAAAGTTTCAAAATTATCAACACATATCGCCCATCCATCCGCTAGCCCACCCCAATGAAGTAGGTTTTTCGAAGCTCCTGCTCGATCCCTGCCTCTAGGATCCCGATTTCTACCATCACCAGCATGTTACTTGTCGTTGTTGACTAGTTCCTCGTAATTGCCGATCAGACCTCAGATACAAGAGCTTGAGCGCCTTGAGGATCTTATCCGGGAGCTTGAGGCTACCTTTAATAGGGTAGGTGGTTGAGGTGCAAGAGGAGTCATATGTGTTTTAGGTGCTAATTTTTGTAGGTTGCACCAATTAATAGCCGACATATTAAATTAGTTAATCGTCCGAATTCCGATTAGTTGCTACTCCCAAGACAACCAAGCAGTTAACGATTAACGATTTCCTTACCATTGGTCAAAATAATAGGACAAAATACATGAAGCACCACTTGCCTTGGTAGTTGGGGGAGTAGCAACAATCTTCACAATCACAATCACCACTAGGACCAAATCTACACATAAAATGATAGCACCAAATTTCCATTCAAATATTCAAGCCAAAATATACATGAATGCATGCAAATGCAATGAAATGATTTTTCTATACTAAGAAAGTCAAACCAAATAGTACTGAACACAAAGTGATCTATCGAGAGTCTAAACAAACTCAAATTTGCTTTAAAATCATTTCCTAAATAAATTTTATAGTCAAAATAAGCATACAATTGGTTCTGCCTAAAATCCTATTTTTCCAGAAGCAAAGTACAAGTTCAATCCCATAGTAATGTAGGGTTCATTTTTCTGAATCCATTGATATATTATTTGCATTTTTTGGATAAACAGAACAAAAGATATGAATTTTACAAGTTTAAACATTCAAAAACCTTTTCTGGATTTTATTTAAACATAACACAGACACGTAGCCGTGTCTGGTTGGTCAGTACCGCTTCACGCTGATCGATCAACGTGAGCTGTACGATTTAAATGACAGCGTACGGCCAAATCTGCTGATACCGGTTCGAGTAAGTTATATAATCTTGTCCTTTGGATCTAGATCTAACGGCGCTAATGCATGCGACAATAAGCGAGCGGCGCGAATGGCTACTGGCGGTGGCGGCGCGAATGGAGGTGGTGCTCCGGAGATTCCAGAGGGGGCTAAGGGTGGTGGTGATGCTTCCTAGCATCACAAGGATGCGAGGATGCTCAAGGTGGCTTTGGCTTGGACGGGGGCGAGCTACTGCGGCCGTGGGACCTCGTCGGAGTTGCGGACAGCGTTGGGATTGAGCAAACGGTGATGGAGATGACGTTCTGGTTCACCCTAGCGCAAGCCAAAGGCATTAGAACATGCACACAGGCATGGCGCACCACTAAGTGTGAACTACGGGCCAAGGGGCGTTCGAATCATACCATGATTGCTCGCCGGAGTTGAGGGCGGCGTTGGGTGCTCACGGTGCTTGACGAAGCCGACGTCCTGGGTCACAAGAAGCAGAATATCAAGGGGAGCATGGCAGCATGAACCAGAGGGCATGGGGCAGACGGTGCTCACTGGAATACCTCATCGGAGTTCGTCGGGCGGCAGAGTTTCGAGCTCAAATACGAGCAGCCTAGGGGTGATTTGGCGTGGGTGTTTGGGGGGAAATGGTCGCAGTACAGAGAGGTTTAAGTAGCCAGTGAGGGCGAGGGAATCACGCTATGAATCAATGGCAACTAAGCCCTAATCAACCGTGGCAGTGACTGGGGAAAAAATGGGCGGCGACGGTGTCTGCGCGCGAGGTTTGGGGGAGACGATGCTGAGCTGGCCTGGGCCTAGTGGCAGTGAGCGTGGGGTAGGGTGAGCACGGGTGAGAGGGGGAAATGGCCCGGTGGGCTAGATGGGCCAGGAGTGCTGCTGGGCTAAAATGCTGGCGCAGCTTTTTATTTTTTTCTTTCTCTTTCTCTTTTTCTTTTTCTATTTGATTTTTCAGGAATGGTTTTGAATCCTTTTTCAAACTTGTTTGAATTTGAAACCACTTATGGATTTTTGTAATGTGATCCTTGCACTCAAAAGTGTGTCAAACACTACTGTTTATTCAATCACACTTTGGTCCTTTGAAAATAAAAATAAAACCATGCCTCATATGATTAATAAAATGGGCATAATAATGGTTTTATTTGGAGTTTTGGTTTGAAAATTTTTGTGCAATACAAATATGCTATGATTATATGAATGCAATGCATTCTTTTACAACTCATGAATTTTGGGATGTTACAAATCTAACCCCCTTAAGATGAATCTCTCCCTCGAGATTCGGATTGGCTAGGAAATAGGTGAGGGTGATCTTTCCGAAGGTCATCTTCTCTTTCCCAAGTTGCTTCTTCTTCGGAATGATGGTTCCACTGAACTTTGCAGAATTTGATAGTTTTAGTACGAGTAACTCTTTATGAAGTCTTAAGTATCTTGATAGGTTTCTCCTCATAGGTGAGATCACTCTGCAACTAAACCTCTTCCAAAGGTAGAGTATCCTTCAAAGAAATTTCTTCCATCTCCGGATGACACTTCTTTAATTGACTCACATGAAACACATTGTGAACTACTGGCCTTGGTGCAACATACCTTGGTGCCAACACATTGACTCACATTGTAATTCAATCTCATAAGCCATTTCTCCTTTGAAGCTCAAGATCTTGAATGGTCCAACATACCTTGGTGCCAATTTTTCTTTGACTCCAAATCTCTTCACACCACGAAATTGTGAGAATCTAAGATAAGATCTATCACCTACCTCATAGGTGAGTTCTCTATGCTTTGGATCTGCATAGCTCTTCTGTCGGGACTGGGCTATCTTCAATCTATCCTCTACTAATTTGACTTTCTCTTCAGCTTCCTTAATTAGTTCTGGTCCGAACAAATTTCTTTCTGCTACACCACTCCATAGCAATGGCGTAGTGCACTTTCTTCCATAAAGAAATTCAAACGGTGCCATCTCAATACTAGCTTGATAGTTCTTATTGTAAGAGAATTCTGCATAAGGTAGACTTTCATCCGAACAAGCACCATAGTCTAGGGCACATGCCCTCAACATATCCTCCAAAATCTGATTGGTTCTTTCTGTGCGTCCATCAGTCTGGGGGTGAAAAGCTGTGCTGAATTCCAATCTTGCTCCCAATGATTCATGCAGTTAACACAAAAAATGCGAAGTGAATTGAGTTCCTCTATCAGACACAATACTCTTAGGTACTCCATGCAGACATACTATCCTGTTCATATAAATCTTAGATAACTTAGCACTTGTATAGGTTGTCTTCACTGGTAAATGAGCCACTTTAGTTAGGCGATCCACAACAACCCAAATAGAATCATATCCAGATCTAGTCCTTGGTCATCTGGTGATAAAGTCCATACCAATTTTATCCCACTTCCAATCAGGAATAGGTAGTGGTTGTAATAACCCCGCCGGTTTCTGATATTCCGCCTTTACTCGGCTACACACATCACACAAGGCAATATGTTCCGCAATATACTTCTTGAGTTTGGTCAACCAAAATCTCTCCTTCACATCCATGCACATTTTGGTGTTACCTGGATGAATAGAATATGGTAATTGTGTGCTTCCTGTAGAATCAATTTCCAAAGTTCTAGACTTTGTGGAATGCAGATACGTTTTCCATACCATAAAGTACCCTGTTCGTCTTCATGGAATCCTTTAGCCTTCCCTTTGCTAATTTTACATTTAATCTCTTCAATTTCCTTATCCAACTTTTGGGCTTCTTTCATCTTGTCCAACAATGTTGGTTGAACATCCAGAGACATGAGATATCCTTCGGGCACTATCTCTAATCTGAGATCTTTGAATTGAGTACACAGATCATTTGACAATTCACCCTTAGTAAGGCCATTCACATAAACCTTACGGCTTAAAGAATCTGCTACAACATTTTCTTTACCGGGATGGTATTGCAAACTCAAGTCATAGTCTTTGATGAGCTCTAGCCACCTTCTTTGTCTCATATTGATTTCCTTCTGAGTGAAGATATATCAAACTCTTGTGGTCCGGGAACACTTCACAATGTTTTCCCAAAAGGTAATGTCTCCATGTTTTGAGTGCATGGACAATAGAGGCCAACTCTAAATCATGAGTAGGATAATTCACTTCATGAGTTTTGAGTTGTCTCGAGGGATAAGCCACAACTTTCCCATCTTTAATCAAAACCCCACCTAATCCTTGGTGAGATGCATCACAATAGACTTGGAAATCCTTCTCCAAATCTGGCAGACATAAGACTGGTGCTGTCACTAGTCTCTTCTTCAATTCCTGGAAACTGACTTCACAACCTTCAGTCTAGTCAAACTTCTTATATTTCTTAAGTAACTCCATCATTGGCTTGGATACCTTTGAGAAATTCTCAATGAACCTTCTATAGTATCCTGCCAAGCCTAGGAAACTACAAACTTCCTTAACTTACTTGGGAGATTCCCACTCAGTTACAGCTGACACCTTTGCAGGATCAACAACTATACCATCTCCTGACATAATATGTCCGAGAAATCCAACTTCATTCAACCAGAATTCACACTTGCTGAACTTGGCATACAGCTTGTGCTCTCTGAGCTTCTCAAGTATCAAACGCAAATGTTCTTCATTCTCTTCTTTAGTCTTGGAATAGATCAAAAAATCATTGATGAATATGACAACAAAATTGTCGAAAAACTCCATGAACACCTTGTTCATCATGTTCATGAAATAAGCTGGTGCATTTGTCAATCCAAATGGCATCACGGTATACTCATACAATCCATACCTGGTGGTGAAAGCAGTCTTAGGTATGTCTTGCTCTCTAATCTTTAGCTGGAAATAGCTTGATCGGAGATCAATCTTTGAGAACACACGGGCTCCTTCTAGCTCATCAAATAGATCATTGATTCTAGGCAAAGGGTACCTGTTCTTTATAGTCACTTCATTGAGTGAACGGCAATCTATGCATAAACTTTGACTTCTATCCTTCTTCTCAACAAACAAAACTGGTGCACCCCAAGACGAAGAACTTGGTTGAATAAATCCTTTCTACAACTGTTCTCCAAGTTGTTTCTTGAGTTCTTTCAACTCGTCGACTGACATCTTGTAGGGTCGCTTTGCTATTGTCCCAGACCCTGGTAGTAAGTCAATTAGAAACTCCACATCTCTATCTGGTAGCATTCCTGTCAATTCCTCCAGAAACACATCCAAATATTCCTTCACAACTGGTACACCATCTATGCTAACCCCCTTAAGAGAATTTAGCTTACCCCATTTAGATTCAAAGTTAGACTTGAAACTAATATGTTTCTTATTCGGGGTTTTGAGTGTAACAGTACGATTGGCACAATCTAGTACTCCTTCATACTTAGCCATCCAATCCATGCCCAATATTACATCCAAACCTTGGGAGTCTAGGATTATCAGACTAACTGGAAACTTATACTTTCCAAATTCTATCACTAGATCATGACATCCAAAATTCACTATCATCTCTCCACCGGGAGAGCTTACTTTAATAGGACGCCCAATAGTTTCAGTTGGAAGTCCATTTTTATCAACAAATGCTATTGATATGAATGAATGTGATGCGCCGGTATCAAAAAGAACAAGTGCTGGAAAAGAATTAAGCTTGAACTTACCAGCCACAGCATCAAATTCTTCATATATTTCTTCCACATTGATGTGGTTCACTTGTTTGTTTTGGAAAGAGTTGGGCTTGTTGGCTCCTTCAACTTTCTTTTCTAGGCATTCATTTGCATAGTGCCCAGTTTTCTTGCATTTGAAGCACTCAACCTGACTGATATCTCTTTTAGCAGGCTGACTTCCATTCCCATGCCCACTATGGTGGCTCTTGTGGCCACTCTTGTGGTTTTTATACCTATCATTGTCATGGCTGCGATGCTTCTTGTTGTCATGGTGACAGTTACTGTTCTGGTGGCTGTTATACTTCCCATGCTTGTGGGACCCAGAACCTCCACTATCATCACCATGGGAACGCTTATGAGACGATCCCGAGCTATGCTTGTCAAAGTGATGCTTCCTCTTCCTGTTCTCAACCTGCTTCATCTTGCTTTCCAAGATGGTGGCCTTGTCACATAGTGTTTCATATGTTGGGACATAGGCAACAGATAGCTGCAGGTTCATATCATCATTCAGTCCCTCGAGGAATTTCTCCTTCCTCTTGGAATCAGTATCAACCTCATCCGGCGCGTATCGTTCCAGATTGTTGAACTCCTCAATGTACTCTGCCACACTGCGGTGATGCTATTTCAGATTGTGGAACTCCTTCTTCTTAAAATTCATCACCCCTGATGAGATATGAGCTGTACGAAATCCTTCCTCAAAAATAGCCCAAGTCACATCCGCAAGGGGAGTGGTGATCTGAAAGTTAACCCACCATGTTGCTGTTGGTCCTTCCAGCATATGTGCTGTGATCCTGACCTTATCCTCGTCGGTGCAGCCGACAGTGACTAAGTCCTTGTTCACGGAACATAACAGTCATTGGCTACCATTGGATTAGTGGTTCCTGAGAACTTGGCTGGTCTCAACCTCACAATCCTGGTAAGCATGTCAAAGGCTGGCGGGTTGTTTTGGTGGTTGTTGTTGTTGTTGTTGTTTTTATGGTTCTGATTTTGATTTGCCATGAACTGGGTCATTATCTGCATCAGTTGGGTTTGAGCTATCATCAGCTGCTACATCTCGGTATTGACGTTATTGTTGTTGTTGTTTGGGTTGGGGTTGGCACGACGGGGAGGCATCTGTGGTTTCAATAAGGATAAGTAATGAGATATAACCCATAGATGCCATGCACAATACATCACAAAGCAACACAATAAACAAACATAAGATAACTTAGAGTTTGACCAAAGTAAACGACAAGTTTTGGAAAAGTAAACATAATAGCAAGCCATCCACATGTTGGATGGTCATTGCGACTCAATAAATCAAAGGATGATAGATAAATAGGTAGTCATGTAATCATCAGTACTCCACATGTCGAACTCCTCGTCAACAAGAGCAAGACCTGCTGTCTCCATGGCTGTATTGTACTCCTCCACACTGGTGGTCAAGGCCTCAATCTTCGCGCGAAGGGCTCTCTTCTGCGAGCGAAGCCTCTTTATCACTCCCTGCCGAGTCTCTAACTAAAAGTCCCTGGCCTCTATCTCGGCCCTCATGTCCTTGATCTTCTTGTTTCTATCCTGAAATCTCTTCTCCTGATTCTTAAACTTATTGTCCTGGCTCTCGAATCTGGCCTCCATCTCCTTGATGATCTGGTCTTGCTCCGCAAAGAGCTTGTCCTTCTCCCTCGACTGAACCTGAAGCTCGTCATTTCTAAGCATGATGTTGGTCCTATCTATGTCTTGTAGGTAGAGACGTGCAGGCTCAATCGTCTCTCTAGTAGCGTCATCATACACTACAGCCTCACCCTACTCGTCACGTCTCCCGAACGGGTGAAAGTAGAGACCTTGGAGCTCGGTGGAGTGTCATCCGCAGAGGCGTCCAAGTAGCTCCTGCATGACTACATCAAGTCCCTTATCCTTGTCATCATGCATCAGCTTGAAGGTGATATCCTCCGTGAGTGGCTCCGTCTGACGTCCTGGCTATGAGACTCTAAAGCCCCAAAGATCCTTCATCTCAAACTTGGTGAGCTGAAGTGCCTTAATACTAGGAAGTGGAAGGTTCAACACACTAGTGAGCTCCACAAGACGAGAACCAAAACGAGTTCCCTTGAACTCCTCGGCAGTGCTGATAACAAGGCTAGGCATATATTTCATAAGATGGAGAAAAAAATTAGAAACAATACCAGTAGAGAGAAATGCAAGATAGTGAAACAAAAGCCAAAAGAACACATCCATCAACAAAAACATACAAGTCGTGGCATACAACATCTACCACAAGTACTAAGGTTCAAACATAACTTAGGCAAATTTTTGTGAGGAAACGACAAGTGTGGTGGTCCAACTAGCGGAGTACGTCACAATTCTCATTCATATGCTAAGTCTATGATATCCTCCCTTAGAAGTTTTATGGCGGTCTCTAAGTCTTGGGAATACTTCTTATCCTCCTTAAGGTCATATTGGGTGTTGAGCATTCTACACTTGAGTCTTTCACCAAGCTCCTTGATAGCATTCCAAGCTGCATTTCTTGCAGAGTCAAAGAATGTCGTATACATTTCTGAGTTGGTGCGCATGTAGAATCCCGACTCTTTGTGGTTGTCTCCCTTGTTTTTGTACAAGTGATGTTGCACCCACCAATATTCTTCTCCTTCATCCATCACTGGAAATCCCTTGTACACGGCCTCACCATGTATCCCCAAGCTAACCATAAGGGTTTTGAGTGCTTTGGGAAACTCTGTCTCACATTCATGAGTGGTCCCTTCTTGACGGTTCGTTGATGGTGGCCATCTACAATTGAGATGAGAAAGAAGATTAGAAGAGGTTTACGAGAAGAAAAAGACAAGTGTGGAATTTCCAAAGAGTTGCATATTTCCTTAGTGGTTTCCTTAGTCTAATCCAACTTAGGGTCATAATCCTACGGGAAACACAGTGCTCTGATACCATCTGCAAGACCCCACCTTTATAAGGTAAAGGCCCCTGTGATTGCAATGCTAGTCCCTGGATCAAATGCTAGCATCCATAGTCTAAGATGAAGTACACAGATACAAAGGTCATTATTACATCCTCATTCCAGAGATAACATAGTCTTTTACAACTCAATAGCCAAAGGCTTGTACAAGAGTTCATAGCATAAAGTAAATAACTATAAGTCTTCATCTTCATGTGACATAGGCAATGATGGGGATATGCCTACTGGGGTATGCCTAGCAGGACGTTTCCTATCAGCCCAAGCTGCCAGCGAGTGGCCCCACGGGACGGCGACTGGATCAAGACTTGGCGAGGACCCAGGCGACTAGAAGCTGGAGGCCTAGAAGTGTAGCTAGGCCCAGTCGGACTAGGTCAAAGAACCTCCGAATCCTTAACCAATTCGGTTGTAGATCTGTAAACCCTAGCGAGGTGAGCCTATATAAACCTCCCTAGGGTACACATAGAGGACACGTTCCATCATACACCCCAGCGACTCGCCGCCTAGTCGTCGAGCTCTCCCTTGTACTCTCTCAATAATACAATCTAGCAGGAGTAGGTCTTTACCCTCCGGGGGGCCGAACCTGGGTAAAACCTTGCGTCTCCGCCCTCATCTCGCACCGCAGATGGCAGCCGCCCTTGACCCATGTTCTACTACTCGCTGCCGATTGCAGCATCTGCCGTGGCCATTCCTCCGAGGTGTTCTGCGGCGATATCCAATCTACCCATCAACGAGACGATTGCCACCGGCCACATGATCGCAATCGGCGAGATCCTCCAGATCTTGCCGAGCAGCTACGTCCCGGCGGCACGCCCTGTCACGCACAGCGTGATTATGCCGGTCGGCACAATCAGCCTCTTCGTCGGCTTCACCAACACCATCACCTCGGAGGACCCGGATCGAATCTGCGAGTCGCCGCCACACGACCATCTCTCTGAGAGCCAGGTCCGCACAATCCACCACCTTTCCTCCGAGTACGACTCGGCCGATAGCAACGTGGCCGAAACCGCCATGGTCGCGGACGATGCGGCCCTCAACGATGACGCCGACTCGGCGACCCCGGCGTCGGCTGGATCCATCGTTGCCTCATCTCCCGCGGGCTCCATCACCCAGGTCTCCAACATGGGAGACTTCGAGGACCCCTCCATCCTTGGGATCTTCGACTTCGACTCTGGGTCAGAGAACTCTGCCGACCTCCACGACGGGTCTGGTCGCCACGTCGCGACCTACATGGAGAATGGCGCCGACCGCCCGCCAGGCCCCTTCTCCATGCTGATCCCACTGAATGCAACATCAACAGAGGTCGAGGAACTCCGCCTGCGGCTGGAGGAGGCGGTCCGCAAAGAACAAGCCGAGCGCGAAAAATTTCGCCTCGAGCAGGTGACAGCGCAGTAACTCTCGCGTTACCACCAACTCCGAATCAGGTCACGCCTGAACCCCACCATTCAGGGACGCGCCCTGAACTTCGACGACGAGAATGACCCGGCTCATGCAGCCGAGTGCGTGATCTGTGAGAACGCGCTGCCAGGAGGGAGCTCCCGGCCCCCACTAGGCGCGAAAGCCAACGTCGCACCACCACCACCCAGCCGCGTGCCCCCCAGGGACCAAACAAGAATCATGGTCTACTCGCGGGAGCGAGACGCCAACGGCATCCCGCTGTTCTCCACTCTGATAGGCAATGTCGTCGTGAGCCGAGCTGCGGTCGACAACATAAACGTAACCGGGGAAGGCGCCCTACAGATCCAGTACGCCAAGGCTCTACTTGCCAAGGCAGTCAAGCAACAAAATGCAGGTGTCGAGTCACAGGGTCGCATGTACTCGCGTTTGTCAGGCAGCAGGTGTAGCATCCCAATTGTCTAACAATTGCAATGCTACTAGCCTAGTCTATATATATGCTACTTCCTATATATAATTGTTGCATCATAATTATATCATGCTCATGTCATCATGCCACCTTGCATTTGAGCATCATATAAAACCCTTTTCCATTTGGTTCTTATCTCATATGCATCATTAATTGTATTTGCCTCTTGATATTGTATTTGGTTCTTGATATATTGTTTAAATGCCCAAGTTGAGTTGGGGGCATATCTTTTATTAACTCCACCACCTTTTCTTTAACCACCTTATAATTCCACCATCCAACTAAATATGAGCTTTGCACTTTATTTGAGTTTACCTCTAGCTCATGTGGGTTGGGATGGATCCAATTCTTTCACCACATGCTCTTGCTTGATCTATGTTTGGAGCATGCTAGCTCTAAAACCCTAGATCTCACCCTTCCTCTCTTTTCTTAGCTTGATCTAGTTGGAGCTTGGCGTGTGCTTGGCTTGATCTTGGACCCTAGCTACCATACCACTCATGTCTCTTACCTCACCTCTCTAAACCCACACCCCCATCTAAACCAAAACCCTAAGCTACCCTACCCTCTCTCGGCCTCTCTCCTCTCCCCTCCTTGCTGGCCCCACCTGGCCACCCTGGCCCACCTAGCTGCCACCCAAACCAAACCCTAACCGAGCCATACCCCCTCTCCCTCCTACCCTAGCTCCAACCCTAGCTACACCCGAGCCTCCCCCTCTCTCTCTCTAGCTCTCTCTCTGCCAAGAGGACCCCAGCCCGAGCACCACCTCCCTGGCCCTACCGTCCCCACCTGCCAGCTACCTGCCCATCACCACCCTGCCCCTGCCCCGACCGAGCACGTGAGGAGGAGGAGAGAAAGGTGGCCGAGCCACCTTTTCTCTGCCCCACTCCCCCACGGCACCCCCTCTCCTCTCCCGTCCCTATCTACCCCCTCTCTCGCCTCCCCTGCATCCCCAGATCTGCCCCAGCGCCTGCTCTCTTCCCCTCTCTCCCTCCACCACCATCTACCCTATCCCCGGCCACCGTCGGTGTCCACCGTCGCATCCTAGAACCAGCCGGTGGCGTGGCGCTCTTGGGTGTCGAGGAAGATCACGGACGCCTGCTGCGTCGCCCTGTACACGGCAACGAGGAGGAGGCGAACCAGAGCCACCAGATCGATGCCAAGGCCGACGCCAAACCCTAGCCGCCGTCCGCGAGCCACGTCGACGATCGCCAGCGCCCCTGCCCGAACCAATGATGCCGGCACCCTCTCGGTGAGCACCCGCCCCTCCTAGACATCTGCGTCGTCGTCATCGTCCCCTGTACACGTCGGACCGCTTGTCGAGCACCCTCGGTGCACCGGCGAGCGCATGCGTCCGCAACCTCCCCGCTCCGCGTCAAGCCTTGGCTAGGCCCCAGACCACCTCCTGTCAGCTCCCCTAGCCCTACCGCAGTGGCTACCGCCGCCAGCGCGCACCCGCACGTCCCCGGGTCGAATCCCCACCCCGCGCGGTCGATCACCGACCCGTCCGCGCGCTGGCAGGAAGATCCACAGTGGCTGTGGACGTTTTGCAGCTTAGCCCCCCCTTTTTAATTCCCTGAACCCGCACTCCCTCTAGGCCCACTAGTCAGCCGCCGTGGAATTCTCCCAGAAAACCCCCTGGCTTTTTGTAAACCTTGACCCGCGCTCCAGCCCGGCCCCACCCGTCAGTTCCTGTCCCTCTCGCCGCTGTCACGTGGACCCGCGGGTGCTCTAGCCCCACCTGTCACTCTCTGTGGCTGGCAGCAGTCGCGGTGACAGAAGCTTTTCGCGCGCGTGTGCCCTCCAGTCAGCTTGGCCCCACCCGACAGCGTCAGGGGCTAGGTTAGTCTGAGTACTAAAAGTCTCTGAGCTTATCTGTTTGAATTCAAATCTTTTTCCAAATTAATTCCAATTCAAATTTAATTCTGTTTTTAAATTGCTTTTAAAATACAAACCCAATTAATACAAATAATATATGTTTTCAAATCAGAAAAATGCGAGGATTTCAAATATAGCCTTCAAAATATATTTTGGACTTTAATTTCCAAGTTAATTAAAATTACATTAAATTGCCCTTTTGACTTAATTAATTAATAACTTTTGTTTTATAACTCCAAATTTAACAAATAATATGTCTAAAATGATTAGCTCGATGAGTCCTTTCTGTTTATGCATTCCTTGATCTGTTTTGCAGCATGCGTCATATAAATATAATGGGTACAGCAACTAATAAGAGGCTAAAATGTGATTAAAACTCCACAAAATGTTTATTCTTGTATGCCACACCTCACCCATGCCATGCTACCTTAATACCATGCAAATTGTGCATCATTCATCATGGCATGATTGTTTGCTTGTCGCATTTTATTCATATGCTTGCGCACTTTATTTATGTTGGCCCTTGTTTGTTTGGTTCTTCTTCGAATAGACACTGAGCAGGGGATATATCAAGAAAACCAGGAGCACTACCCAGATCCATCACTTGCTTCAACTGAGCTGCCAGGCAAGCACTACCACATGCTTGCATACATATAATACCTATTGCCTCTATCTTATTCTTGCATCATTGAGTCGCGATTGCATTAAATTGAATCCCAAGTATTGCATAGCCTTTACTTTTAAACCCCACCGAACCTTGTTCCTCCATCCCATGAGCCCTTACTACAGGAGTTGTTTGAGCCATGTGAGTCGTAGAACATCATGTGTAGGGTTTGTGAGTGTCTGATGGATAACGAGGTACCTAAACAACTTAACCTGAGTAGTAATGGGATAACTAATGAAAGTGGCATCGGTGAGCCATATTCGCTATTTGGTTTTTTCAGACTCACTTGTGTCCCGTAGGACCCCGAGTACTTGATTCCTGTTCCTTGAATATTCGCGCTATCCACATCCGGGAGGCTTATGAACCCCCCTGAGCCAGAGCTTGATTAATTCTTATTTCTTGAGGGCCACAAACTAGTTTGAGGTTTTATTTACTATCCTGTACTTATGCCATGCTTTACTGCTTTATTTAAATTGTGCGAGGTACTGCACACTGTACTGTTTAGGAAAGCGGAGTGTTTTCGCGGTGTCGACAAGCCTAGTCACATTTTAGGGTTCCCAGTCGTTCACAGCCATTGACGCAAACCTTGAGGCCGTCTCGGAGTCAGCTAACTTCGTTGCGGGTAGCTCAATGGCGTGGCCCCCTGAAATATTTCTGAATCCTGTGATCGGTTTGGCGTGACTGCCTCGTTGGGTTTTGATTTGGTTTTTCCGAGGCATATCGAGTGTGTGTTGCTATTTGTGCACCCCTGCAGGGTAAAACTTTCTGAAAGCCGTGTCCGCGGTTATGGACGACTTGGAGCACAGTTTCTCGATCATAGACAAGCATAACTAAAGTACCGCTTTTAATTTGACTAGACTAGGTACCTGACTAGTAAATAGTGCAATACTCACGGAATGGATAACAAAACTGCCAACGGATGGGGGTGTTCGTCCGCTTCCTCGTCGGTAAGCGAGGAGGAGGATGGATCTGTGGATATTACCGTTATAACTGTTATAACTTTTGTTATTCATTCACGGACATCCGTCTATCTCTGGTTAGGCGGATGGTTAGCGAGTATCTATAGAATTGTTAGGGTTTATCTTTTGCTGCAATTGCGTCACCCCAGGTTGTGTCCCCTTTAGAGGCATAAAGACTTGCTGAGCACCCCTAGGGTCTCACATCATAAATTATTGGTTCAGATGAACAGGTACCCTCGCAAGATGGATACTGGGTGGAAGAGACGGACGATGTGGGCAACGATCATTCGGTGTAGAGATTCCGGGAACGGGGATCCATGAGATCTGTGGGCGGGATGTGCTTATTTATGGGGCATCCTATGCCGATTTGCTTCTTATCCATACTCGGATTTTGTCTTCCGCTTCCGCTTGATACTCTGATGTTTGATGTATGAGGAGATATCCTAAACTATTATATCTATCTAGGATATTTGGATCTTGCCGTATGGCGTTGCTATATTTCCTTTCTTTTTAGATGGAATGGCTCTGATGTACTATTGTATGGTGGCTTGCATACATACTCATTTGTGTATGTAGTTGATCCCTTCGCCTGCCGATTACGCCGCCCGTTCTTGTCCCGATGTTTGGAAATGGTTGGGACGGCCGAAAGGTCTACCTGTGAGTGGCATTTGGGCCCCACCATACTATTTCAACCATTTCTACTCATCCAGGCTTGTAACTAGGAGCGTAATTCACCGAGGTAGTTACAGTTGGTATCAGAGCCATCCCGACCTTCAGGGTCTCAGCCAAATGGTCGTTGTCTGTCTAGCAAATAGTTTGGTAGTTATGTATACTAGGGAAAAACAAACGCGAGAGTAGGACTGCTTCCACTTTTCTTCTTACCCACCCACCACCCTTTTCTGGTAAGGAAGTGCAACGTTTTCAATCCTCTTCTTAAAATTCAAACTAGGATTCACGTGTTCTGGGTTTCCATAGTACCATAGAAAGTGTGTGTGTGTGTGTGTGTAATTCCTTGTCTATCTGTTGCATCCAAGTTGTTATCTTTATCTGCCTTTTGGTTATCAACTGTTGGAACATTCCATATTGACAGGCTTTTGAAAACCGGCGCGATCTATCTGACTCCTTGTTAACCGGTGCCATCTTTTTAAGGGTGTCCTTCCTTCTAGCAACTCCTCTTTCTGTGAAACCATCAGTTGCTAATCTCTACCTGATAAGTGATTTTGCGCATCTATTGGTATTTTAATGCCGAAAAATGAGGAAAATTTTTCTTTGTTACATCTGTGTTTCCACACTCCTTTCTAGTCGTGTGTGAAACATTATCTATCTTTCTTTTATCAGCATGTCCATGCTAACTCATTCTTTTGTCACCGACGCTTAATCCTGGAGTTTCTTTTCATCTCCAATTCTCTTGGGCTAATTACATAACGTGTGTCGATCCGATGCTGGTGATTGTAATTGGGCTCTCGGCATAGCTATATTCCACTCATGATAAGTGTCGATTGGAATATGGAAAAATGCTATCAACCGTCACCATCTGGAGGATAAGGTTATCTCCTGTGATTTTGAGTACACCGTGATCATACCTATGCATATTCGAGCATCTTTGGCAATCCGGAGTTTCTCAAAGCACTACGGCGGTCTATCATCTGTTCAACATGCTGCATATCTTTTTCAACCCCATATCTGCACAATTCTCCTGGATACGAGGGAATTGCATCTTTTCGCTTCTGATAGCTTTGCTTAAGGTATGAGCTATCATCGGTTCTTCACCAAGATCTCTTTATCTTTGTAACCGGTGATCCAATCGACAATGTGAACTAGGTGACATCTCTTTTCTTCCGAAGGACCAGATAATCTATTCTTCCAGTGCATCTTCTTCAACACGAACCCGTGCTCTTAATATTGATCTTTCTAAGAGCATTGAGCTCAGGAAGTGTTCGAGCATTTGTTCGTTCCTCTCGCCTCTTGAACTTGATATTCTGAGAATATCTTGTTAATCCATGGTGGTATATGTTGATAATATGCTTGCCTATTCCATATCAATGGAAGGACATGGAAGATCATCTCTGTCTCTTTCTCTCGAGCTTCGTGAGCAATGCCTGTGTGCAAAGTCTCAAAGTGAGAATTCTGGTTTCTTGAAGTCACCTATCTCGACCACGTCCTTCTGCTAAATACATCACTTCAATTCTGGAATCAGCAAGTTCATTGTTAATTCCATCCTCCATCTTCAATCAAACCCGGAGTTTTCCTTGTTGGCAAGTTATCATCGTCGGTCCGCTAAAGATTTCCTCAAGGCTGCTAAATCTCTCTCAATCATTTCAAGAACAACATGGAGTTCTTTCACCTCAGTCTCGTCAAGTAACCTCTTGAAACCCTCTCGTTCTATCGTCCATGCACAATCCACCGGAGGCCATGAAGATTTTTCAGAACTTTTGTAATCCTTATGTTCAAGTGGTGCTATCTTTTTCTTTGTCTGGGGAATCTTGCAGTTCTTCTCCGTAATCTTCCTTCATATCTTTCTGGTGGCTTGGTACTTTCGACATGACGACAACATCATCATCTTTATCTATCTATGGATCCGGTGAATCGTTTGCATCTATCCTTGTTTTCTAACGGAGTTCCATGAGCTAACCTTGTCAATACCTTCAGTCTGTTTCGGTAGTTGGGTTGCATGGTTTTCTTATTCATGTGCGGAGTAATGCTTTGAGTGCGGGATGGAGTAGCTACCATACCACTACTCTTATCATTCGCTCTTGTACATTGAATTGGTGAGCTAATGTGATTTCACTCATTCCACGGAAGTTAGAAGTGGCCTTTATCCCTCGATACTTTTACTTCCGTCCTTGTTTTCGGAGTGCTCTCTCGAAGGAGGTAATCAATAATATCTTGTTGGTGATCTCGTCCTTTCTAGAAGGAGCAAAATCTTCATTTATCTGGTGGAATCAAACGCAAACTCCTTTCGGTCCTCGTCTTTCTACCGATGCTCTACATCCCCAAACAAGATGAAAGGAAACTATCTCTCTCTTTGTTTCATCAATTCTTTTTCTGTGGTACAATAAACTCCAGATCCTCCATAATCTTTGCTTCTCAGGATTCCACCATGATCTAGTTTCACATCCGTCTCTGGAAGTTATATCCGCGCACCTCAATTGCGTGATCCTGTGGTTCTTACCGGCGCAACAAGAATCTAATCCGGCGATGCCTAACTAAATCTTTCTGTTGATATCAAGGGACTCTATTGTTTGAAGGCAATATTGTTTCCGTACTTCATTTATCAAATCTGAGAGAAGATATGTTGCTATTGTCATAGTGGTTCAAATCCTCTCCAACCTAGCTCTTTTCTTCCGGCGAGACAAAGTTTTCATCCTCTCTAGTATCGGTAAATCTTTAATCTTAACGGTGTGCCTTTCTTTATCCAGGATACATCATCTTGTCCTTTCTTTCACAAGTGGTTCTATTCTTTTATCATGTTTCTTGAGAAAACCGGAGCTATGTCCATCCTATCCTTCTTGTCTCACGACAATCCTTCAATTCTTCTAACCCGTTGTTCTTCAGGCAAAACGCAAGACTCGCAACAAGTCTAGCAAGTTTTGCAAGGTGCAGTGGTCGCACCATTCCGTCGATGAAGCCACTTGGGAACGTGAGGGTCACCTTCGTTCGAACACCCGCCTCTCCTTGTGTTGTTTTCTTTTTCCTAGGAATCTCGGGGCGAGATTCTTGTTTAGTGGGGAAGAGTTGTAGCATCCCAATTGTCTAACAATTGCAATGCTACTAGCCTAGTCTATATATATGCTACTTCCTATATATAATTGTTGCATCATCATTATATCATGCTCATGTCATCATGCCACCTTGCATTTGAGCATCATATAAAACCCTTTTCCATTTGGTTCTTATCTCATATGCATCATTAATTGTATTTTCCTCTTGATATTGTATTTGGTTCTTGATATATTGTTTAAATGCCCAAGTTGAGTTGGGGGCATATCTTTTATTAACTCCACCACCTTTTCTTTCACCACCTTATAATTCCACCATCCAACTAAATATGAGCTTTGCACTTTATTTGAGTTTACCTCTAGCTCATGTGGGTTGGGATGGATCCAATTCTTTCACCACATGCTCTTGCTTGATCTATGTTTGGAGCATGCTAGCTCTAAAACCCTAGATCTCACCCTTCCTCTCTTTTCTTAGCTTGATCTAGTTGGAGCTTGGCGTGTGCTTCGCTTGATCTTGGACCCTAGCTACCATACCACTCATCTCTCTTACCTCACCTCTCTAAACCCACACCCCCATCTAAACCAAAACCCTAAGCTACCCTACCCTCTCTCGGCCTCTCTCCTCTCCCCTCCTTGCTGGCCCCACCTGGCCACCCTGGCCCACCTAGCTGCCACCCAAACCAAACCCTAACCGAGCCATACCCCCTCTCCCTCCTACCCTAGCTCCAACCCTAGCTACACCCGAGCCTCCCCCTCTCTCTCTCTAGCTCTCTCTCTGCCAAGAGGACCCCAGCCCGAGCACCACCTCCCTGGCCCTACCGTCTCCACCTGCCAGCAACCTGCCCATCACCACCCTGCTCCTGCCCCGACCGAGCACGTGAGGAGGAGGAGAGAAAGGTGGCCGAGCCACCTTTTCTCTGCCCCACTCCCCCACGGCACCCCCTCTCCTCTCCCGTCCCTATCTACCCCCTCTCTCGCCTCCCCTGCATCCCCAGATCTGCCCCAGCGCCTGCTCTCTTCCCCTCTCTCCCTCCACCACCGTCTATCCTATCCCCGGCCACCGTCGGTGTCCACCGTCGCATCCTAGAACCAGCCGGTGGCGTGGCGCTCTTGGGTGTCGAGGAAGATCACGGATGCCTGCTGCGTCGCCCTGTACACGGCAACGAGGACGAGGCGAACCAGAGCCACCAGATCGACGCCAAGGCCGACGCCAAACCCTAGCCGCCGTCCGCGAGCCACGTCGACGATCGCCAGCGCCCCTGCCCGAACCAATGACGCCGGCACCCTCTCAGTGAGCACCCGCCCCTCCTAGACATCTGCGTCGTCGTCATCGTCCCCTGTACGCGTCGGACCGCTTGTTGAGCACCCTCGGTGCACCGGCGAGCGCATGCGTCCGCAACCTCCCCGCTCCGCGTCAAGCCTTGGCTAGGCCCCAGACCACCTCCTGTCAGCTCCCCTAGCCCTACCGCAGTGGCTACCGCCGCCAGCGCGGACCCGCACGTCCCCGGGTCGAATCCCCACCCCGCGGTCGATCACCGACCCGTCCGCGCGCTGGCAGGAAGATCCACAGTGGCTGTGGACGTTTTGCAGCTTAGCCCCCCCTTTTTAATTCCCTGAACCCGCACTCCCTCTAGGCCCACTAGTCAGCCGTCGTGGAATTCTCCTAGAAAACCCCCTGGCTTTTTGTAAACCTTGACCCGTGCACCAGCCCGGCCCCACCCGTCAGTCCCTGTCCCTCTCGCCGCTGTCACGTGGACCCGCGGGTGCTCTAGCCCCACCTGTCACTCTTTGTGGCTGGCAGCAGTCGCGGTGACAGAAGCTTTTCGCGCGCGTGTGCCCTCCATTCAGCTTGGCCCCACCCGACAGCGTCAGGGGCTAGGTTAGTCTGAGTACTAAAAGTCTCTGAGCTTATCTGTTTAAATTCAAATCTTTTTCCAAATTAATTCAAATTCAAATTTAATTCTGTTTTTAAATATCTTTTAAAATACAAACCCAATTAATACAAATAATATATGTTTTCAAATCAGAAAAATGCGAGGATTTCAAATATAGCCTTCAAAATATATTTTGGACACTTTAATTTCGAAGTTAATTAAAATTACATTAAATTGCCCTTTTGACTTAATTAATTAATAACTTTTGTTTTATAACTCCAAATTTAACAAATAATATGTCTAAAATGATTAGCTCGACGAGACCTTTCTGTTTATGCATTCCTTGATCTGTTTTGCAGCATGCATCATATAAATATAATGGGTACAGCAACTAATAAGAGGCTAAAATGTGATTAAAACTCCACAAAATGTTTATTCTTGTATTCCACACCTCACCCATGCCATGCTACCTTAATACCATGAAAATTGTGCATCATTCATCATGGCATGATTGTTTGCTTGTCGCATTTTATTCATATGCGTGCGCACTTTATTTATGTTGGCCCTTGTTTGTTTGGTTCTTCTTCGAATAGACACTGAGCAGGGGATATATCAAGAAAACCAGGAGCACTACCCAGATCCATCACTTGCTTCAACTGAGCTGCCAGGCAAGCACTACCACATGCTTGCATACATATAGTACCTATTACCTCTATCTTATTCTTGCATCATTGAGTCGCGATTGCATTAAATTGAATCCCAAGTATTGCATAGCCTTTACTTTTAAACCCCACCGAAGCTTGTTCCTCCATCCCATGAGCCCTTACTACAGGAGTTGTTTGAGCCATGCGAGTCGTAGAACAGCATGTGTAGGGTTTGTGAGTGTCTGATGGATAACGAGGTACCTAAACAACTTAACCTAGGTAGTAATGGGATAACTAATGAAAGTGGCATCGGTGAGCCATATTCGCTATTTGGTTTTTCAGGCTCACTTGTGTCCCGTAGGACCCCGAGTACTTGATTCCTGTTCCTTGAATATTCGCGCTATCCACATCCGGGAGGCTTATGAACCCCCCCTGAGCCAGAGCTTGATTAATTCTTATTTCTTGAGGGCCACAAACTAGTTTGAGGTTTTATTTACTATCCTGTACTTATGCCATGCTTTACTGCTTTATTTAAATTGTGCGAGGTACTGCACACTGTACTGTTTAGGAAAGCGGAGTGTTTTCGCGGTGTCGACAAGCCCAGTCACATTTTCGGGTTCCCAGTCGTTCACAGCCATTGACGCAAACCTTGAGGCCGTCTCGGAGTCAGCTAACTTCGTTGCGGGTAGCTCAATGGGGTGGCCCCCTGAAATATTTCTGAATCCTGTGATCGCTTTGTCGTGACTGCCTCGTTGGATTTTGATTTGGTTTTTCCGAGGCATATCGAGTGTGTGTTGCTATTTGTGCACCCTTGTAGGGTAAAACTTTCTGAAAGCCGTGTCCGCGGTTATGGACGACTTGGAGCACAGTTTCTCGATCATAGACAAGCATAACTAAAGTACCGCTTTTAATTTGACTAGACTAGGTACTTGACTAGTAAATAGTGCCATACTCACGGAATGGATAATAAAACTGCCAACGGATGGGGGTGTTCGTCCGCTTCCTCGTCGGAAAGCGAGGAGGAGGATGGATATGTGGATATTACCATTATAACTGTTATAACTGTTGTTATTCATTCACGGACATCCGTCTATCTCTGGTTAGGCGGATGGTTAGCGAGTATCTATAGAATTGTTAGGTTTTATCTTTTGCTGCAATTGCGTCACCCCAGGTTGTGTCCCCTTTAGAGGCATAAAGACTTGCTGATCACCCCTAGGGTCTCACACGATAAATTATTGGTTCAGATGAACAGGTACCCTCGCAAGATGGATACTGGGTGGAAGAGACGGACGATGTGGGCAACGATCATTCGGTGTAGAGATTCCGGGAACGGGGATCCGTGAGATCTGTGGGCGGGATGTGCTTATTTATGGGGCATCTTATGCCGATTTGCTTCTTATCCGTACTCGGATTTTGTCTTCCGCTTCCGCTTGATACTCTGATGTTTGATGTATGAGGAGATATCCTAAACTATTATATCTATCTAGGATATTTGGATCTTGCCGTATGGCGTTGCTATATTTCCTTTCTTTTTAGATGGAATGGCTCTGATGTACTATTGTATGGTGGCTTGCATACATACTCATTTGTGTATGTAGTTGATCCCTTCGCCTGCCGATTACGCCGCCCGTTCTTGTCCCGATGTTTGGAAATGGTTGGGACGGCCGAAAGGTCTACCTGTGAGTGGCATTTGGGCCCCACCGTACTATTTCAACCATTTCTGCTCATCCAGGCTTGTAACTAGGAGCGTAATTCACCGAGGTAGTTACAGCAGGGCGGCCTCGAGTGGCCGCCCAATGGTGGCAAACACCCTCAACTGCCCACCATCTGAGCCCCTGCAGCTCCAACATCCACTACTAGAGAAAAGCTTATGCGAGGCGCATATCATATGCGCCTCTACCTTTGAGCCTCGGCTATTTTTATGCGAGGCGCATATGATATGCGCCTCCTATACTTCACATATGCGAGGCGCATATCGATATGCGCCTCCTATAATATGGTGGGCAGTTGAGGGTGTTTCACAATGCGCCTCCTATAATATGTTTCACAATGCGCCTCGTATATTTATAGTATATGCGCCTCCTATAGTGTCCTATATGCGCCTCTAGTAAAAATTTCGAAATTCAAGTTTTACAGACCACTATAAATAATAATATACAGATATTCAAATATACAATATAGTCCAGAATACAGTATAAATAGCAAAGAATTTTCCAGAAACTTGCAATTGGCCAAAGCATAATAGAACCAACATGAATACAAGTACACTGCACATCAATCGCGACATACGAGTTCATACATCAAGTAGAATCAACAAGTGTCAAGTTTTCACACAACACCAAGTGTTTGTGCCACAATATCACACCTCCGATTACAAGTTCACAACCACATTACAACTCCGACGATGGAGCTCTAGCTAGATGAAGTAGAGCACATAACCTACCATGAAGAGCAATAAGGTGGTGATCTCGAGGAAGTTCCTCCACTTCTTCCTTCTGTGCCTCCTCCACTTCTCTTTCGCCACCTCTCTACTCTTGTAGCCTAGGTAGTTGTTGCCCGAGAAGTTGTGTCAGTGGAAAGCAATAGCAGTTCACAAGATAGAATCATGCATATATATATGGGTGGAACAAGATGTAAGAAATCAGGTTATAATCATCGGCATTTCGAAGAAAGACCAAAAAAAGCAAACCAAGAATGACTTGGATTAGTGCCTCATACTTAGATTGGGCACGGAAATAACAATGCTCGCTGTTCGATCTCATGCGGCAAGTAGAGTATATGCCCAAATTACTAGTCTACTTGGCACACCAGATCGAATAGCGGCATAGTCATACACATGACATCACAACACGTTCTAATCATCGGCATTTCGAAAAAAGACAAAGAAAGCAAACCACAAGAAATAGGGCATAGACAAATAGTTACAGGCAAAACTACAAAAGTCCAAATCTGAAATGTAACAAAAGCGGAAGTGGGAAATAAAGAACCGAGAACGAATGGGCCAGATGGATTTCTACTATTAACCAATCTTGCACTAATAATGAAGTTGTAAGTATTTCTGTATACATGACATGCACTATAAGAACTAATCAGATTCAAGCAAGGTACTGTGTCTCAAATATGATTTTCCATATTTCGCGTTGCCATGCATGCACATCTCGATGAAAGATCAAAATATATCCAAGCAAATCTGCGGTGTATAAATATATATTCAAGTAATTTGCATGGTTTCTCAGCTAAGATGGTGTGGTGTCTGGTGAGAATAAGTTAGTAGGTCAATTTGAACTTAAGGCAGAGTACATGAAAAACATATTATATTAACACATAAATAGCCTAAGAAAAAATGTGAGTAAGCAGATATTTATATAAACAACAGTACTAATTTTACATCACCACATGAAGCACTCAAGCGCATCATAAGTTCCTTCTATTCTCCTGTATTTTCAGGGGCTGCCCAAATCACGGTATACAAACACAAGAAACATTAGTTTTTCAGAAATAAACCACATGGGGCTACTAAAGAAATTATGCGGACATGGTAGTGTACCATAGTTGTCAGTAATGCTTCACTGAAATATGCATCTATATTACCAAGATAATTTTATTAGCAGTGATAAAAATCAGTTAGATAGTTGATTTCCTTATCTACTGTATGTATATCTCATGAACTATATAGTCACCAATTTTTTATCTACCTGTGAGGAAGTAAAACAACGGCACACTAAAAGCTGTTCTACTTCTTTTAAAAAAAACTGTTTTACTCTTCTGTGTACGAAACTTACTCAGTAATTCAGGCTTACACCAGCTATTGCCTTATGTAACAGTACAACCAAACCAAAGTAATCTTCATCTAGGCTAGTGTATGATACATCTGTACAATTAAACCAAAGTGAATCACGGACATTCCAGCAATTCGAAGACAGAAGTACTCCACTACATTAATTTGTCATAGGCATATGCTACCAAAAGGAACTGGGCAGACAATGTGCAGTGGCAACAGTAGCAGGACGGTGAGGCTGTACCATTTTCAAATCTCGAGTCTGTCAGCAAACTGCTCGAACAGCTTGCGGCTGCAGCGGCATATTTGTGTGTGGCTTTCATGAGTGCTTGCTGTGTGTTTGGAATTGTAACAGCTGCCTATGTGTGCCTGCATGCATCTACATGGCTGGCTGATGTGAGTGTGATTTGGTTGAGAGTATTTGCAACTGTGTATCTGAGCTGGTTTTGTGTGTATACTTGCACGCATCCAACATGAAAGTGTGATTTGCTTCTGCTTTTTTGGAAGATAATAAAAAGGCAGCAGCTATGTGTGCCCGCTGTTGCAACTCCCTGCCCCTCTGAGCATCAGTTCTGACTGTTTTTCCTGTGGTTCTTTCCAAGTAGTATTACATTGACTCTACTAATTATGAAGATACTAGATTGCTCACATGTTTCAATTGTACTGGCAAGGAATTCAGCATTTAAATCAGAAGATTTTGACTGAAGAATCTATGCACCACAAGCATATTTTTGACAGTTTTTTTTCTTTATTATGGATCTTGAAATAGTGGTTTCAAGCGTTATGTTGACACTACTGATTGTGAGCAGACCACATTGCTCACACGCTCAAAGAATTCAGCAGCTGCTGCTATCTAACTGATAGTGCTTCATGATGCAAAGACCCAACCTAAGGAACTCACGGTTTAGCAGCAGTTTGCTAGCAAGGTCAACCTTCACACATGTCAGGTTCCCCAATTCGAACAGCTCGAGCCTGCAGGCCATTTTCAAATCTGAGTCTGTCAGCAATCCCCAATTCGCGAATCGAACTTCCTACCCTGCAATTTCGAGGAATGGAGGGCGTGGGCTGCTTACCCGTATCCGTGCTGCGCGTAGTAGGGCAGGTTGGAGAGGAGCGTCTCGTCGACGTCGAACACCCAGGCGCCGTCAGCGGCGGCGGCGGCGCGGGCGTAGGCGGAGGCCTCCCTTGCGACGAGCTCGAGGTCGGAGCGGTAGGCGGGGCCCGTGAGGTAGCGGCGCACGTGGGGCGCGCACTCCTCGGGCACCGCGGTCCACGGCGCGAGGTTGTTCACCTCCCCCGCCATCCTCCAGCTCGCGCACCGCAGCTCCGTCTCCTCCTCCGCCCCGCCCTGGCCGACGGGGCGCGTCGAGGAACTCACCTCTCATGCGCCGGGATGAGGCTAGCTGCGACGAGACGGGGTCGAGGCTCCAGAAAGGGCGAGCAGCGACGGCGACCCTTCTCCCTCCAGGGCAGGATTGGGGAGCGGCGAGGAGAGAGAGGCAGGGAGAATCTGTGGGGAGAGAGAAGTGGAGAAAACTGGAGTTTTGGGAGGAGGCGAGGTGGGGGTGGGAGAAGGAAGGAGGGCCCACACAGATTATGCGAGGAGCATTCTGTCTATATGCGCCTCGCCTATCTGATATATAGGAGACACATATGACTAGAATGCGCCTCGCATAATATGGGGCTGCTAGATTCCGTCCGTACAGGGATTATAGGAGGCGCATTCTTATCATATGCGCCTCGCCTATTTTTATACTAGAGGCGCATGGAGAAAGAGTGCGCCTCGCCTATTTTATAGGAGGCGCATATGGTCTAAATGTGCCTCGCATAAGCATGTCTCTTATAGCCTTTTCTCTAGTAGTGATCGACCCGCGCCCGCGGCACTCTCCACCAACGACCAGCGGCCGGCGAACAACTTCGTCGCCGCCAACGGGCAGCCAGTCGACGCGCGCACCCACATCATGAACAACCAGAGCTGGCGCGCATGCTAGCCCGACGACCTGAGGCATACCCTCACCAACCGCCGCGACGGCGAACCAAGGGGATCGCTGAGTCGAGTCGGACCCCAGTGCTTCGGACCAATGATCCGAGGCGAAAGATACCCAGCGAACTTCAAGGCACCGAAGGAGATCAAGAAGTACGACCCCTCGTACGACCCGTCCGTGTGGCTGGATACCTACCTTATGGCAATGGGAATTTCCGACAACACTGAACTGCTCGCCGCCCGCTACCTCCCCCTGATGATGGAGGGAGCGTGCAGGCAATGGATCAACACCCTCCCCGCGGACAGCATCGACTCCTGGGAGGAAATGAGTGACGCCTTCGTCAGGCACTTCGAGGGTTCCTACACCCGTTCCACCACCATCGAGGACCTGGAGCGATGCGTCCAGGGACCCCGCGAGTCGACCGGCAGCTGGGTCCAATTGTGGCAAGACCTGTGGTATAACGTGGCTAGAATCCACCCGGACACCGTGATCCACTGTTTCAAGACCTCGTGCCGCTACGAGCCCCTGGTCGCCAAGCTCAAGTGAGTGTACAGAACACTCGACAACATACCAGACCTCCTGGAGATCGCCAAGCGGTACGCGGAAGAGGACCCCAACCAAGAAACCGACGACGAGTCGGGAGGGAATCGCCGCACGAGCGGCCACGACAACGAGAGGCGACCCAAGCTACGCTACAGCAACACTCGCCTCACCGGCAAGCGCCTCGGTGATGGGAGAGTCGACTTCGTCGCCAACGCCGCATACGCGCCGCGCGAACCCAAGAGCTTCCGCCGCGATTGAGGCCAGCGCCGCGATGGCGGCAACTACAAGGCAAAGCCGTGGTTCAACCCCACGGATCTCCTCAATCAACCATCTGTGTTTCACATGAGGGAAGGGAAGCCCGTTATGCACACGACTGCCGACTGCCACTCCCTAAAGGAGATTGAGAAGGCACGACGCGCACAGGAAGACCCCGACAACAACCCGCCAAATGGTAGAAAATTCGGGAGCATCGCCGGATCGCTCCACACCTTCATAGGTTCAACACGAACCGCGAGAAGAAGGTCATCGCCCGCGCCGTCGCCGTCAATGCGGTGTCCTAGATAGACATCCCCCAGTTCCTTAACTGGTCCGAGCAACCAATCACCTGGAGCCGCGAGGACCACTCGCCACGGATCGAATATCCGCGCCGAGTCGCCTTGGTAGTCAAGCCCAAGGTGGGGGACTATTGGCTCCCCAAGATGCTGATGGACGGCGGAAGCTCCATCAACATTCTATACCTGGACACATTCAAGCGACTGCGGCTCCCGCAGTCAATGATTGAGACGACCTACACCACCTTCCACGACATCGTCCCCGGTCGGAAGGCGTACCCAATCGGCAAGGTGACGCTGCCAATCACCTTCGGCACACCAGCAAACTTCCGCATCGAGCGGATCGTCTTCGAGCTGGTGCCGTTCAACAGACCCTACCACCGCGTCGTGGGGCGCCAGGCGTTCGCCAAATTCATGGCAGCACCCCACTACGCATACAACATGATGAAGCTCCCAGGGCCGTGCGGCATCATCACTGTCCATGGCGATCCCGACATGGCCGTAGAATGCGAGGCCAAAGGCGCCGAACTCGCTGACGCTGGCATCGCGGCAGAGGCCAACCACGCTGAGGAGCTCGCCAAGTACGCAAGCGGGGTCAACAATGACGTCCCCACCATACTCAAGAAGCCCAACTCGGAGGGTGGCATCTCCACCGCCTTCGAGGCAACAACGCACACTCGCACCGTCGAGTTGGTCCTAGGTGACTCCAGCCAGAAGGTGACGATTGGGACAGGCATGAGCCCAGCATAGGAAGGCACGCTCATCGAGTTCCTACGTGAGAATCGTGACATCTTCGCATGGAAGCCATCCGACATGCCTGGTGTCCCGAGGGAACTCGTTGAGAACAAACTCAACGCCGAGCCCAAAGCGTGACCCGTCAAGTAGTCGCTGCAGCCCTTCAATGAAGAACGCCGCCGAGAAATCGCCGAGGAAGTGCAGCGTTTACTCGCTGTAGGCTTCATTCGGCCGATCAAATACTACAAGTGGCTGGCAAACCCAGTCCTAGTCGAGAAGAAAAAGGGACCTGGAGAATGTGTATCGACTACACAAACTTCAACATCACTTGCCCGAAGGATCAATTCATCCTCCCGCGGATTGACCAAATCATCGACTCAACCACAGGTTCGGAGTCGCTATGCTTCCTCGACGCCTACTCTGGGTACAACCAGATCAAAATGGCAGTCGAGGACGAAGAGAAGACGGCGTCAATCATGCCATTCGGAGCCTTCTGCTACACCACGATGACCTTCGGCCTCAAGAACGCCGGGGCGACCTACCAGAGGTGCATGTAGGAGTGCCTTGCGAGCCAAATTGGCCGCAACATCCACGTCTACATCGACGACGTGGTGGTAAAATCCACTCGCCAGGACGATCTACTCGTCGACCTGGCTGAATCCTTCGTCAACCTGGGGAGGTACAAGATAAAGCTAAACCCATGAAAGTGCACCTTCGGTGTACCTACTGGACAGCTGCTGGGATGCTTCGTCTCCAAGCGCGGGATCGAGGAGAACCCCGCCAAGATCAACACGATTGCCCGGCTCGGCGGACCCGAGTGCCTACGTGACGTCCAGAAGTTGGCCGGGCGAGTCGCGGCTCTCAGTCGCTTCATCCCCCGGCTAGGCGAGAAGGCGATGCCCCTCTACCTCCTAATGCGCAAGAACCCCACCTTCCAGTGGGACAAGGAGGCAGACGACGCGCTCCACGCCCTCAAGAAGGTGCTACTCGCGGCACCGCTACTCCCTGCCCCAGTCGACAAGGAGCCCATGCTTGTCTACGTCGCAGCCTCCGAGCGCGTCGTCAGCGCCGTCATGGTCGTCGAACGACCAGAGTAAGGCAAGGAGCGCCCGGTGCAGCGACCCATATACGACATCAGCGAAGTACTCACCGAGTCACGCTAGCGCTACCCGTAGTATAAAAAATTGGTATATGCGGTCTTCAGAGCACAGTGGCGACTGCCACACTATTTCCAGGAGCACCCAATAACGGTCGTCTCCTCAGCACCGTTGCAGGACATCATCTGGAACCGCGAGGAGACCGGGCGAGTCGCCAAGTGGGCCGTCGAGATCGGCATCCACAACATCAGGTACGATACGCGCAAAGCGATCAAATAGCATGCTCTTGCAGACTTCCTCGTCGGCTGGGAGGAGGCCCAGCAGCCAGAGAAGCTGCCATACCTCCATTACTGGAGCCTACACTTCGACGGCTCCAAGAACGCAGATGTCACAGGAGCGGGGATCGTGCTAACATCTCCGAAGGGCGAAAAGCTACGCTACGTCCTCTACCTCGACTTCACCCCTTGCACCAATAACATGGATGAGTACGAGGCGTTACTCCATGGCATGCGGGCATCCAAGGAGATGAACATCAATCGCTTGCGCTGCTACGGAGACCCCGACCTCGTCGCCGGGCAAGTCGCCGGTACCTGCGATGCAGTCTCCCCCACCATGGCGGCATACCGCCAAGCAGTGGACCAGATGGGAGGCCTCTTCGCAGGATACTCCATCGAGTGGATTGACATGCGGGAGAACGAAGAGGCCAACACACTCTCCCGCATCGGCTCGGCCTGACTCGCACCACCCGCCGGCATCTTCCTCGACACCATCACCAAGCCTTCCATCTCTCCCCCCAAGGGAGATAGACATCGGAATGCCGCTACAACCAGACGCAGCCCTGGTCGCACTGATCGCCGAGCCAAGCGACTGGACCACGCCATACGTCGCGTACTGGAGGGAGGCACCCTACCCGCAGATGAGACGGAGGCCCGGATGATAGCACGCTGCTGCAAATCCTTCGTCATCATCAATGGCGAGCTCCACAAGCGCAGCGTGACCGACGTGTTCCAACGCTGCGTCCAACCTGCTGAAGGACGCAAGATCTTCCAGGACATCCACTCCGGCGACTGCGGCCACCACGCTGGCGTCCGCTCCCTGGTCGCCAAGGTCATGCGACATGGCTTTACTGGCTCACCGCACACGCCGACACGGTCGACATCGTCCAGCGATGCATTGGGTGCCAGAAGTACGCCAACCAAACTCACGTACCGAGCTCGGCGCTCAAGACAATCCCCATCACCTGGCCGTTCGCCGTATGGGGCATGGACATGGTAGGCCCCTTTAAGAAGGCCCCCTCTGGCTTCACCCACCTCCTCGTCGCAGTCGATAAATTCACAAAATGGGTGGAGGCCAAGCCAGTCCGCAAGTGCGACAGGAAGACCGCTACAAAATTCCTACGCGAGCTCATCTATCGCTACGGGTTCCCAAACATCATCATCACGGACAACGGCACCAACTTCGCCAAGGGAGCCATGGGCGGATTTTGCGAGGAGCACAACATCCGACTCGACCTCGCCTCAGTCGCCCACCCGAAGTCCAATGGCCAGGCGGAATGCGCCAACCAGAGCATCCTCCACGGCCTGAAGCCACGACTACAAGTCCCACTCGAGCGCACCCCTGATTGCTGGGTCGAAGAACTCCCCTCCATCATCTGGGGCATCCGCACCTCCGTCAACAGGTCGATGGGGTTCACCCCCTTCTTCATGGTGTACGGCGCCGAGGCAGTCATGCTAACCGACCTCGAGCACGACTCACCTCGGGTGGTCAACGACACGGAGGCTGACAACGAGCTCGCACGCCAGGATGGACTCGACCAGCTCGACGAAGAGCACGACCTAGCTCGCTCCCGCACCACCATCTACCAGCAAGGGCTTCGCCGCTACCACAGCCGTCGAGTACAGACTCGCACTTTCTAGGAAGGCGACTTGGTACTGCGTCTAATCCAGGACAAGAAAGGCATGCACAAGCTCTCTCCTCCTTGGGAGGGACCATTCTCCAGCGGGCGAGTCCTGGGCAACGACGCCTACTACCTCACCGACGTCCGAGGCGACAAAAAACTCGACATCAAGCGGCCATGGAATGTAAAACTCCTACGGAAGTTCTACTCTTAGAACTCCAGACATGTACCCCCTACCCGCTATGAAATAAAGCAGATCGATTCGCGCAAATTGTGTCTACTCTCCAGGCCTTGTGCCACTCGCACTCGTAATAACAATGTTACGCTATTCACAGAAGGCGACCTTTGGTAACGCAACCGGCACGGCCAAGTAGTGCAGTATGAGGACACTGGAAAAATTCAGGCCTCATACCGTCCACGAAAAAAGCTAACCCGGAGCTCCATTGGAGTCGCCTAGCTCGACTAGTTCCCCGAGCAAAGACGACTGCATTCGCTTCCCACAACAACCCAGTCCTCCACATCCTCAGCGCAGCGACTCGAACGGCAAAGTACCACGCTCGGGGACTACCAGCCCAAAGAAGAGCGGCTAGGGAAAAATGCCAAGTAAGAGAGCGCGCCCTGGACTCGCCATGCGACTGGTCTCACGGATCAGGTGGAGTGACGCGCCTAAAATAACGTGCCTAGTCCTCACCTACCTCGGGCATGCGACTACAATGGCCAAGTACCACGCTCGGGGACTCGGCGACCTGACCCCGTTCGTTCCCGGGAAAATGGCCAAGTAAAGAGCACCCCTGGGAGTCGCCATGCGAATGGCTCCGCGAGCCATGGCGAGTCGACCCTAACTCATTAACAGTTCACACAACATATCAAAACGAGGTTAACCCCATAAAAAGGGCGGACGCGCTCGGGGACTCGCACAACCAACAATCAAACCACAAAAACAATGACAAATAACCCGCGCATTCCTTCACAGCAGCAAAATTTGTTCGCATACAAGGAGAATTACATGTTTATATTAAGCTAACGCCGAATGGAAAAATATTCTATTCCGTAGGCTTCGACGAGGAGGCGTTGCCATCCTTGTGATTACGGATAAAGGGGACCCAAGGGTTCGACGGGTATGTCGTGAGCTCACCCGCCATGGCCGCACGAAATGGTTGCTGCAACTTGAAGTTGCGGTGCGCCAGTTCGGGGTCATGGGGGGCGACGACCGTTTCCTCATAGGGAATAAGGTCGCCATCGCCCACACGCGGGCAGAGTACACCGTGGCTCGCTCCGTTAGCTTCAACACCTCGGCAATCTCGACCGAGCCCGTCAACGAGGGGTACCCGCTCGTGATGTTGTCAAGGTCGAAGTCGTCGGGAAAATGCGCGAGCCCAAGGCTCAGCGCAGTGGCCGCTCCATGAGGGAAGGCCAACCGCGTCATGAACTCCACGACCGAAGGGGCCTTCTCCAGATAGCGCCATACTTCGACGAGGTCACTGGGGATCACCTCCGTGGAGAGATCTCCTGAAGATACGCCCGGAGGCAGGTCACCGTCAGCGCGGCTAAATCGACCAGGGTGGTGACGCATTGCCGTGCGTCGTACGAATACGCCTCTTCGGTGTTGTCAGTGATCATGCCTGCAACACATAATCCAACAGTGAGTGAAGCACTAGCAAAACAACGTGGTACGCGCGCTCGGGGAATCGCTGAAGGAAAACTCACCAATCATCCGGCGGCAGAGATCCGTCATGTAATTCTGAAGATCTGAGAGGTCATTCTACAGCCCGACGATGAGTGCGTCCGAGACCTTCCGCTCCTCAGCAGCAGAAGTAACGGCCGCCTTGGCTCGTCCTTCCGCCGAGCTCGCTTCTGCTTTCGCCTCCTTGAGCTCACACTCCAGTTCGGCGATTCACTTCTCTGCGGCGCTCAAGGACGACTGAGCAGCCGTCAACTCACCAGCCGGAACAAGGCCCTGGCGAGCCTCCTTCACTACGGCCGCACTATTCTCTGCTTCCGAAACAAAATGGTCACAAACGCAACAACTTCGCGACAAGCACCAAACAAGACAAACACTCACCCGTAGTCGCTCGAAGCTTCTCGTTCATATCCTGAACAGCGAGAAGCTCCTTTTCCACGCGGCACTCGGCAGCAAACAGTTTGGCCGACTCGCGCTGCAAGTCCTGTGCAACAATTGCAGCGTCAGCAACAAAAATTCCTAAGTGCCTAGCCGCTGAAATTCAGCGACTAGACACTCGGGGACTGGATGACAAAATTCTTTAGTGCCTAGCCGCTGAAATTCAGCGACTAGACACTCGGGGACTGGATGGCGAAAAAACAGTAAGAATCCGACCACTGAAATTCCTAAGTGCCCAGCCGCTGAAATTCAGCGACTATACACTCGGGGATTGGACATACCTGGATGGCGGCACCTAGCATGCCGTGAAGCTCCATCGCGTCCACCGACGAAAGCGCGAGTGGAGTGTGCCCGCGACGCTGTTCGACCTCCACACCGGCGGCCCCAGCTAATTGGCTCGATGGCACCGAGGCACTCACCGTGGCGGCCCTCGCTACAAAGCGAGGGAACGTCGCCACCGCGGCCCCCACGCCACCCGAAGGCGGCCCGGTCGCCTCAATCGAAACCATGGGGCCTGCCTGCTGCGACCCCGCGTCCTCCTTGGATACGTCCACCGCAATTGGGGTTTCGCTCGGGGCATCCGCTGGATCGTCCGAGATCTTGACGACTTCATCGCCTTTTGTTCTCTTGGTGCCTTCAGCGGGAGCCTCAACCTCGTCGCCCTTCCTCTTCTTCGAGGGATCAACCGGTGCCTCAGCAGCGACCGATGGAACCTTGGCTACCGAAGGGTGACCTATCTTCTTTAATCCAGTCCTGTGAAACAACTCCGTCAATTACACTTGCCAATCGAAACACGAATCAAGCAGACAAATGAAAGGTTGAGGAATACTCACTTCGCGACTGGGATAAATCGTAGGCCAGTGCGAATGCTGGCCGACTTCTCCAGTTCTGGCCCCAGTTTCCGACTGAGGCCCGTCTCAAACACGCTCTATGCCCAGGACACCGACGGTTTCTTCGAGGATGAGGCCGCAGCAGAAGGCTCAGTGGAAATCGCCACGGGAGCTCCTCTCGGCAGCGAGGCCCCTGCGGCTAGAGCATCCACCAACACGGTAACTGGGGCGAACAATGGCGGCAGTGATGCCAGCGGCGCCTCGTCTTCCACGACGGTCGCACCAGTCGCTGTGGCCGCGTGTGCTGCTGTTTCTTCGGCTGCGGTGGTAGCATCGGAGCTACTCGTGGACCGAGGCGGAGACGCCGGTTTGTCCAGCTTCGTCTTCTTCTTGGGTGGCGGCGGCTTCTTCTTTGACGGCGTGGCCTCACGGTGTGAGGTATGCTCGGGGAGCTCGTCATCATCATCATCATGGGCCTCGAGGCTTTTGCTGGCCTCGAGCTCATGCTGGTGCTGCCCACGAGTCTTGCGGACTGTGGGTGCAGCAACCTCCACGGCTTCATTGCCATCATCGCCATCGCCGCCCCCGTCACTCCAGACATCGCCCTTGTCAGGAAATGATTCGCTCTCGTCTCCGGCGGACGAGTTCAAGTTCTCGTCATCTGCGGGTGGAAGCCAACCTTCCACCACTTGGAATAACTACAACAATCAAACAACATTAGCACAACCACGAATGCACAAACTGCGACTATGAGTGCAAGGGAAATAAAAACTCACCGTTGGAGCTGTGCGCTTCGCGGTATAAGGTGCGACCCCGGCCTTTGCATCAAGATACACCTCCTGGGTGAACTTCTTCAGGGCCAGGGTGTAGTCGTTGAGTCTCCACTCGTCATAACAGGACTTCGTCGGGTCGTCCTTGCCCGTGTACTCGTACATATAGTGGGCACGACTGGCTAGAGGCACGAGCCGTCGCCCGAGCCAGCAATTGTAGAGGTTGATGGTTTGGAGGCCTTTCTTCTTCAAGTTGCGGATGGTCTGCAACATCTCGTCGACGACCATCCACTGGTCCAGCGGAAGCTTGGTGACTTGGAGCCGACGCGGCTCGGGCCGGTCGGCGGAATACCTTGGAAGCCCCACCTCGTCGCCCGGCGTCGACTCGGTCACATAGAACCAGCTCTTGTTCCACTCATTCGCTGCTTTGGGGGCCAGCATCAGATCGAAGAACGACGCCTTCGACTTCAGCTGGAAGGTCAGGCCGCCCGCGGCTAACATTGGGCCTCCCGCCTCTTCACGGCTGATCCTCCCATGGAACAGATCTTGCCATAGGGGAAAGTATGGCTGACAGCCTAGGTAACACTCACAGACTGCCACGAAGATGGTGAGCTGCTCGATGCTGTGCGGTCCTAGGTCCGACGGATGGATGTCATAGTAGGCACAGAAGCGGCGGAAAAGAGGGAAGTGGGGAATCCGAGCCCCCACTCTAGGTGGCTGGTGAAACAAACGAATTCCCCCTCACGCGGATCTGGAATCACTTATTCGGCCGGGGGACTACGCCATCTCCCGGCGCGGAGGATCCCTGCCTCCTCGAACGATCTCAGTAGCGCCTTCATGCACTTGGATCTGCCCCATGGTTCCGCCGGAGGAGCCATCGGTTGGGGGATCGGGGGTTGCGAATCACTCTGGGTCGCTCTGGTCGCTGCGCGGAATGGAGGAACGAGAATGCACGAGTTCGGAGGAAGTGAGGGAAGCATTTTCCCCTCACCCATCACTCTCCTTATATAGTGGTGGTTACCCGCCATTTTCGGGGAGCCGTTACCACGCAGTAATTACGCTGATATTACCGTTGGATTACCCAACGGCTAGTTTGACCAAGCCGATGGTCCGAATTCGTCCACTCGACTCGCTATCTTCAGCGACTCGACGATTCGCCGACCTGATCACTATAACAGTGACTTGATTATTCGCCAACCCGTTCGCCAAGCTGCGAACTGATCAGACGCTGTTATTGAGACTCAAATGACTAGTTCTTTCCTTTATTCAGGAGTCCACCGCCGATTCGACTGGGCGTCCGAATTGGACCCGCATACTCCGACTGCCAACAACCACCTGCGACGAATCAACGATGGCCTCGGGGACTACTGATAGGGATATGCCTACCGGGGTATGTCTAGCAGGACGTTTCCTATCGGCCCAAGCTGCCAGCGAGTGTGCCCACGGGATGGCGACTGGATCAAGACTTGGCGAGGACCCAGGCGATTGGAAGCTGGAGGCCCAGAAGCGTAGCTAGGCCCAGTCGAACTAGGTCAAAGAACCTCCGAATCCTTAACCAATTCGGTTGTAGATCTATAAACCCTAGCGAGGTGAGCCTATATAAACCTCCCTAGGGTACGCATAGAGGACACGTTCCATCATACACCCCAGCGACTCGGCACCTAGACATCGAGCTCTCCCTTGTACTCTCTCCATAATACAATCTAGCAAGAGTAGGTCTTTACCCTCCGGGGGGGCGAACCTGGGTAAACCCTTGTGTCTCCGCCCTCATCTCGCACCGCAGATGGCAGGCAGCCCTTTCCCCATGTTCTACTACTCGCTGCCGATTGCAGCATCTGCCGTGGCCATTCCCACGAAAGGCAAGCATGCTCAAAATAACCTGCAACATCATAAGTTACAGCCACAGTGGGTCAATACATTTGGAATTGTATTGGCAAGTGATACCATAGTAGAATAGTAGTATTTAACATCTATATGAATTTGGCTAAGTGTAGCTTAGGCTTGCTTTGCTCAAAATAGGTTTTTCCTATCAGTTGAAAAACACTAAGTTTTTGTTTGTCAAAACACCCAAGGAACCACCAATAGACAATGGTTAATCTTTACCCTTGTTCAACCACAAGTTTTTAACTTAGAAATTGGGATGAGGAGATCCTTGATAGCTTCAATGTCTTTGATGCTCAAATTGTCCATTGCCGGGGACATGACTAAGTACTTAGGTTTTACCCTCTCGAGAGGTGGTGTACTTTCCCCATAAGACTCGACATGCATCGAGACGAGACCTTTCAGAAGCCTTCCCTTAGACCACCATGGATGCGTTCCAACCTATCAACCTACCACCAACTGTCCATCTGGCTATGTTTTTGCAACCTATTTGGTCAAGGCAGAGCCCATATGCCATGTGGTTGGGTATGTTTTTGCAACCTATGTGGTCAAGGCAGAGCCCATATGCCATGTGGTTGCACTAGAAGCTTCTCAACAAGTGTGATACACAAGGTAAACCATAGACATGGGCCTTGTGTAACCACTCATCATAAACCATCATACCATTCCACCCAGGTGATTCATTTCACTTAGTTGTTTTATTAAGCAAAAACACAAGTCAATAACTTAGAAATATTTCATAGCATGATTAATCCACCCTTGTTTTCTACTAGCTAGGCTAAGCATGATATCATAACACGTTTCTTAACTTAGAGAAAATTTCTACCAAGACTACATCTACTAGGATTTCCCAAGGCATAACGTATATATACTTAGTAAAAATTCCATGCAAGCCCTATTCAAAATATCACTAGTGCATAGTCAAAATAATACGAAAAAATAAATGAAGCACCACTTGCCTTGATAGTTGGGGGAGTAGCAACAATCTTCACAATCATAATCACAATCACAATCACAATCACCACTAGCACCAAAATCTACACATAAAATGATAGCCCCAAATTTACATTCAAATATTCAGGCAAAATATACATGAATGCATAAAAATGCAATGAAATGATTTTTCTATACTAAAAAATTCAAACCAAACAGTACTTAACACAAAGTGATCTATCTAGAGTCTAAACAAACTCAAATTTTCTTTAAAATCATTTCCTAAATAAATTTTATAGTCAAAATAAGCATACAATTGGTTCTGCCTAAAATCCTACTTTTCCAGAGGAAAATAACAAATTCAATCCCATAGTAATGTAGGGTTCATTTTTCTGAATCCATTGATATATTATTTGCATTTTTTGGATACACAGAACAAAAGATATGAATTTTACAAGTTTAAACATTCAAAAACCTTTTCTGGATTTTATTTAAACAGAACACAAACACGTGGCCGTGTCGGATTGGTCAGTATCACTTCGCGCGGATCGATCAACGTGAGCCGTAGGATTTAAGTGACAGCGTACGGCCAAATCTACTGATACCGGTTCGAGTAAGTGATCTAATCTTGTCCTTTGGATCTAGATGTAACGACGCTAACGCATGCGACCATAAGAGAGCGACACGAATGGTTACTAGCGGCGGAGGCGCTACTGGCGGCGGTGATACGGAGATTCCAGAGGGGGCTAAGGGTGGTGGTGATGCTTACCAGTGTCACAAGCATGCGAGGATGCTCAGGTGGCTTCGGCTTGGACGGGGGCAAGCTGCTACGACCGTGGGACCTCGTCAGAGTTTCGGACATAGTCGGGCTTGAGCAAACGGCGATGGATATGACGTTCTGGTTCACCCTAGCGCAAGACAAAGGCATCAGAACATGCACACGAACATGGTGCACCAATGAGTGTGAACTAGGGGCCAAGGGGCGTTCGAATCATACCGTGATTGCTCGCTGGAGTTGAGGGCGCGTCAGGTGCTCACGGTGCTTGACGAAGCCGACGTCCTGGGTCACAAGCAGATGAACAAAGGGCATGAGAAGAAGCGCAAGATCAAGGGGAGCACGGAAGCAAGAACCAGAGGGCATGGGACAGACGGTGCTCACCAGAATACCTCACCGGAGTTCGTCGGGCAGTGGAGTTTCAAACTCAAATACGAGCAGCCTGGGGCGATTTGGCATGGGTGTTTGGGGAAAATAGTCGCGGTACAGAGATCTTTAAGTAGCCGCCGAGGGCGAGGGAATCAGACTGTGAATCAATGGCAATTAATTCTGAATCAACCGCGGCAGTGCATGGGGATGAAACTGGCGGCGACGGTGTCTGCGTGCGAGGTTTGGGGGAGACGATGCTGAGCTGGCCTGGGCCCAGTGGCAGTGAGCACGGGGTAGGGTGAGCATGAGTGAGAGAGGGTAGATGGGGAAATGGCCTGGGTGGGCTAGATGGGCCAGGAGTACTGTTGGGCTGAAATGCTGGCATAGCTTTTTATTTTTTTCTTTCTCTTTTTCTTTTTCTATTTAATTTTTTAGGAATGGTTTTGAATCCTTTTTCAAACTAGATTGACTTCAAACCACTTCTGGATTTTTGTAATGTGATCCTTGCACTCAAAAGTGTGTCAAACACTACTGTTTATTCAATCACACTTTGGTCCTTTGAAAATAAAAATAAAACCATGCCTCATATGGTTAATAAAATGGGCATAATAATGGTTTTATTTGGAGTTTGTTTTGAAATTTTTTGTGCAAGACAAATATGCTATGCTTATATGAATGCAATGCATGCTTTTGCAACTCATGAATTTTGGGATGTTACAGATGCTCGCCGCTGACACTCTAGAAGGGGATAAGAATGCCACCGCGACGTCCCCTCTCGTCCTCATCCATATTTTCCCTCTGAAGCTCTCTATCTCGTTTTCCTCTTCTAAATCGAAACCCTAGCTCCAAGTTTCCATTGATTGCCATTGCTCTGAGCTCTCCTGTGCTCCGTTTATCAAGCTCACGTCTTCTCCTTGTCCTCCCGAGCCTCCTAGTCAAAAGAATCGTGGAGGGGTGCAAGGAATCGATGCCACGATGTCATCTTCCCGAAGTCCGGCCACCTTTGTCATCGTCGATTTTGACCGCCTCAGGTCACGCCAATCGCTCCACTGCAATCCTGGTGAGCTTCTGAGCCTCGTAGCCCTCTTTGATTCGTCGCTTGTGCATCGTAGCAACCTACCGCCATTTACTTTTCTCTGTCGCCGTCGTTCATCGTCGTTGCGGCTACTCCGGCGACCTTAACTAAGTGGCGGCGCCACTATTAGGTTCCTTGCATCGCGTAGTATCAAATCTGACCAACCAATATTCCCAAAACCACGTCTTGCACCGTTTCTGATGATGTTCCGGCGAGGAACTGGCGAGCTGACGTTAGGATGATGTCACGCTTGACCTCGTCCACCCAGTTGACTAGTCCACACGCCTAGGTGGCATGCCGACGTGGCCTAACCCCACCTATCTGTGACTTGGGCTAGAACCAGTCCGAGTGTAAAAAGTTATTTCATGTTTAGTAAATAAATAAATAAAAATATATTCAAACACAAATATTTCCAGAAATTAAATAAAATGATTAAACCTTGTAAATTTAATATATTTTGTCTTATAATTCAGAAAAATATGTTTTATATATGAAAATTTTCAGAAAAATAAAATCTACAGCTTAAAACTATTATCAAACATTATTGTTAAACATTTAAATAATTATTATTTAATAAATATTTTATAAGTATTAATACTTTGAAAATTTATATTTTAATATTGGTAAACAAGAAAAATATAAATAATTTATGAAAAATCTTAGAAAAATAAGAACTATAATTTAAAACTATAATCATGTGTTATTATTTCACTTAATTAAATATCTATTATTTATTAAGTAATTATATAGTAATAAATCTTATAAAAATCATATCTTATTATTTATCAATCACAAAAATAAAATGTAATATACTAAAATGATCACAAAAATAATATCTACATGTTAAAAATATAACATTCCACATTTAAAGTAAATAAAAACTTAATACTCTAATAACTTGAATTTAAACCTATTTCCTTAATTGATAATTCATGCAATGATAAATAAAAATTGCTAATATTTCTAATATTTTACATCTAAGGCCTAATAATAGTATTTTACTTAAATATTGATATTATAAATTTCATGTAGTACAAAACATCCTAATTACAACTTTGAAGAATTATCATTCATCTATAAATACTAAATAATATTGTTTACTTATTCACAAACCATAACCACACCTTTATAAGGAGATAAATGATTCCATTCCATTATAATAATAAGAAACCACTACTCAAATAGAACTATTACCACTCTTAAGTAACTTAAGGAAAACATTATGAAGTGAACAAAGTACAAATATCATAAGCATTGCACCTTAAGTCCTCTATGTCCTTAAAGTTAAACATTAGTATACAAGATTGTAAACACCATGTTAAAGGCTTCACTATGTATTTTATAGTTTACTTTAGTCTGTTTCAATTAAGACCTAGTGCATCTCAAGACCAAACTAACCGAGTAAGCACCAAAAGACATCGACCACATTCTATTAACCAAAATATTGTTTAAACCTTAGGAAAGAAACCTTTTTTCGAAGGTTATCCTTTTTGCCACTTCAAACAACAAATTTTGCAATAATATCTCTAACTCTTAACAACTAAATTCAAGGACTTTTATCATAGTCAACATATGACAATTAATCATAATCACATTACTTTATACTTTACTTGTATATTTAGGATTGTTAACACTTAAATTCCTTATAAATACCATTACTTGTAAAGTAAAATTTAAAGATAAAACAATTCTTATATAAGCAGTCTTTGAGTAGCATTCCACATTTATGTATATTATTGTTGTATGATATTATAATTACATGTTGTTTCACACACACTCACAATCCTTAATAAGAAGAACAAGTGTGAAGCTTATCTAAAAGTAAAACACATTCTAAAGGAACCATTTCCAAATCCCAAACCCTAGATCAACGCTCATTATAGGGATTCGAATTTATCAAACCACATTACATTACTTATGCATAATAGCATCTTGCTTCTTTAAACATTAGTCCTTACCAAACCAATAATACTGATTTCATATATTGGATCTTCTATTGTCTCGAAGACTGTGAGTGCATAATCATGCAATCACAAAAGGCAAGTTCACACTTTCTTATGTCCTTTGATTATTTTCTGTAAAGTATTTTGCAAATCTATTGTTTTCATCACCTACATTCCAAAAAGGTCAGATAACACTAATTTCATAATAATATAATTATAGGTTATTTACCATGAAGTAATAACCTACTATGAAAGTTCCGGTGGTAAAGGAACATATTACCTAGGACTTAGCAACCAATGTCGCCAGTGATTCTTGCGTCGTATATTACACATTTACCATGAGATTTGGAATAGGACAGAGAAGTAAGTTGTATCTTTTCCCTCTCGCATGGAGACGGATGTGCGGGTCGTGGCTGTTATCCTCGTAGCGTGCATTAATTGATAATTCGTAGAGAATATGCAGCATATGGGCGGGAACCCTCAACGTCCCACGATAGTTTCGACATCTGAATGGTCTGTATTTCCTATTGCCGTAATTCAATAGGTGGGCATGGCATACACCAAGGAGACATGCAGGGTCATGAAGAAGGTAGTGATTGGCTTGGATCTTAGGTTAGACCTCAAACCAAGGAAGTTTGAACGGGGACATACTCCTGGCCGTGCAACAAAGCTTAAGATCTCTCATGGGTAAAGTGATGCACCTCTGTAGAGTGTAAGAACTGTAACTTGTTACTCCCTGTTCCGGGAAGGATCTACGAACGCGGAAGGAACGGAACTCCACGAAAGCTCTGGTAAACATGTGAATACTGACATACATAGTTTTTTCAGAATAAAAGCAACCTTTGAAGAAATGATTACGAAAACCTGCATTGCCTGTGACCTATGGTCTGTGGCTGTAGCTAGTGCATCAAACAATCCTTTTTAATGAACTTGCTGAGTATGCTCGTACTCAACGTACCTTCTTAACCCTTGCTAGATTCTAAAGCCAGTACAGATAACGTCTACATAAACTATTACTCAAGGGAATCGTCATCAACAGCTCAAGTTCTTCGATAAAGTCAATGAAGACAACACATATATCAATTAAAGTGAAGATGAAGTTGCTGATTAGATAGGAGTATCATCTCTAGCCATAGAATCTACTTCTATAGAGTATTGCAATAGTAGCAATACAAGATCCATAGTTATATGCTAGTCTTATTAGCTTAAATGTTATGAGTTGATTATTTCTGATTCTTCTTTGTAAGAAGTTTCTTTCTCTCTCTTTAACCTAGAGTATCTCTGGATCTTTTTTAAAGAGCCGAGTTGTAACCTATAGTCATGTCTTGGACCTCCTGTGTTTCTGTTGTACCACTCTGAGGGATGTAATACTAGTGAACGGTGTTTCATTGGTGTTATGTCAACGACTATAGTGTACTACATCATGTAGTGATATGCTAGGTAACCCCAGCTGGTATCAGAGCATATGCTTTGACCTTAGGATTAAATCACTTTTAGGAATATCTATAGGTTGGATAGTGACTATAGAAAGCCATCTTATCTAAACAAAATATTCTTATGACTTGCGATGAGTATCCACTTGAGGATAACTTTGTCACGGGATGCTTAAATCATCCTTCTGAGGAGTAGTTATCCATCTTTTCTAGGTATCATACTAGTTCTAAGAAGGTAGAACACCATTAAGATGTCTTATGTAAGATAAAACATCAAAGTAGATTATGACTAAGTTTAGTATGTAAATTGAAGTAACACAAATGGTGTAGCCTAACCATAAAATTCAAGTAAGACAATAAAATATTATTGTTAATTGATAACAGTAGCTAATATAATGAAGACCATTAGAGAATGTATAGTTGTAATGGTTAGTTAATCATGTGGGATTCACTTTAGAATTCTACGTAAAGGAGTGAAATTATATTCAAGATCAATGATAGTACTATGAGAAATAAAGTCATCATGGTGTGATTAGCTCTTAAATCATGATGAATAGGTAAAACATAACAAGGTCATGGTGATATTAGCTCTGAAACCATGATGTAGGTGTAAGTATGAAAAGTAATTAGTGAATTATCTTGAACCAAAAGTAAGAAAATAACATGGTAGAACTATGATAGAAGTCATAAGTGCTAAAAATTTCTAATAATCTTTGGTTTAAGTTATTAATAGAAACTTATTAGTCATTTGGAGAGATCATGTGAGATTATTTTACTAAATAATGAAAGGTTGGTTATAGCTAGTCATTCCAAGAGTGAGACAAAAAGGTTAGTCAAAACCAAATTGAGACCACTTTGTTTAAAATTATCCTATTGCAATTGAGAAATTGGGTAAATACCGAGACAAAGCATAGTTTCACCCTAAGTGCTAAGTATCACAATGTTAACCTATATGAGGAGGTGTCATATACTACACAACTAAGCCTGAATTCTAGAGATATTATACTCAACTACTATATTTCGGGCTTAGAATATTGTGTGTTATATGTACCACATTTAAAATTATTGGTTTTTATTGGATATTATTGATTGACTAGATCTATACATGAAGTTTGACTTGGTGTGCAAATGCATGTTGCAACATCGAGTTACTACTTGATGTTATAGACCTAGATAGAAAAGGGAATTCGTGTAAGGGAGTGACAAGTTCCAAGGAAAAAGATGAATATTTACATATAGAATGAAGCCAAGTATAAGGAGTATCAACACAATTTGAAGGATTAATTAAGTGCAGATTATTACTATCCAGCAATAAGAAGGAAGATTAGTGTTAAAGATGTATGGAGCAACAAGAAGTGATGAAATTAATTTCACCCAAAATAGATAATGTTGCTAAGAAGTTAATAAAGTACTTGTACTAAGGTCATGGAAGTATCATGAATAAGTGCAAAGAAGAAGCTTTGGAACAAAATGTACTCAAGCTTTGATAATTCAGAGAGAATGACAGTAGTACGTCGAAAAATCGTATAATAATACATATACCCTAGGATGGTCCGCAGCTGATATTTGGTGAACCTAGTTAACCATATCATCTTAGTATATCATAAAGATCATAAAACTTGTCCTAAGTTAAGAAAGACATAAAGGAGTATACAAATTAAAACGATCGTCTTTCAAGACACTTCGCAAAACCATACCTGCCAAAGAGAGAATGTCTAAATAGTTGTAAGACAAATAATATTGGAAGATTCATTTCGGAGATCCACTATTATGTGGGTATACTTTAAGTTCTTTCATGAAACCTTATAGAGGTAAATTATAAGCTGGATAGAGACCAATATCCTAGTTATACAGCCAATGGTTACTATATAGGCAGTTTAGAGACCATTAGTAAACCCTAAGGGGGAGTGTAAACAGTAAACGGAAGTACTGTTATCTGAATATCCAATTAAAGGTTAGAGAAGAAGTACTTACCGATAACAACATTAAGTCTTATTTTCATAAGGTTAAAAGAAGACATCATTATAAAAGTACTCTTGGAAGTATGTCTAGATGAAAATCAAAGTTTAATTCGAATTAATAGAATTCAAACCTTAATCTAATTATAAAAGGAAGTTGAAGAAGTACTTAAGGTAATAATAAAAGATTATCTAAATCCTACTAAAGTAAAAGCTTGAAGGAGATAAAATAGATTAATCCTAATAGCCTAATTATAGAGGAAACAACTCTTAAGTGATCCTTAAGAGGGAATAAAGCACTTCCAATTTGACATATGTTGAAGAACAAGAAATTCCGATGGGTATGGACTAAATGTGTTCAAAACCAATCTTCGGAAGGAATACCAGTATAAACCATACAATGACAAACAAAAATTTTAGTCTTTTGGCCACAACTATTGTCTAATAGAATTTAAAACCCTATTTTTGTGAGACTTCCTAGACCTTACATAATATAGTAAGGAAGTTCAATAATCAAGTAAAGAATTTGGATTAGGATACCTAATCGGGGAAATGAACTAAAAAGAGACCCCAATTTAAGGAGTTTATAATAAGGACATATCCCTAAGGGAGTAAAGTAAAAGGAACTTTGGGGATATTGAAAACAACAAGTTGGAGATTGTCAAGTATGAAGAGAATTCAAGGAAAAGATCTGGATATGAGATACTACAATTATTCCCATTTGAGGCTACCATGGAGATGATAAATGTCATAATCAATACAAGTCAAGTCCTCATTCTGAAACGTGAGAGTATACGAACTTCGAGGACGAAGTTTATTTTAAGGGGGAGAGTCTGTAACATCCCATCATTAGAGATTAGAAATAATCTAAACCCAGATGTGTGCATTGCATTCATGCATCTAAAATCCGAATAATTTTCGTGTTTTTGAACAAAACTTGTCAAAGTGATTGAAGCTTCTCTCATCTTGATGGAATTGAAGTAGATAATCAAGTTGACTGTGATAAGTTTCAATATGACCTTTGCTAAAACTGTATTTTGGGTAAAGAATATTTGATCTAAGGGTAGATAAAATGTAACAAAATTAAACCATAATACATTGCTTAATGATAAATATCTGATCCTTAAGTGATCATTCCATAGTATTCATTACAATAACCCATGAATACCAAGCTATGAATATAATTCAAGTAACAAGAATGTATTAACTAACTCTTGACCTATTTTATCCTTATATATTTCTACCATGAGGATCATGGTAATACTTCACCCAAACTCTTTAGTTATATGGAGTTGGAAGGAAACCAAGTCAAGACCATCCAGCACATATCTTTCTTTGCATATCAATCCTTATCATCTCTACTGAATCTTATCCTAATATCGGTTGTGCATCAATGTTGAGTAATCAACTATTTATCTATCAAGTCTTAGCCTATAAATTCTTGATATATTAACTCTTTTCTTCATCATAGCATTCATTTTAAAGCCTTTAGAGAAAGAAGTAAGAAGAGGTAGGTGGTAATGCTAGTTTTAGATATCATCTATAGGATGGGAGTGTTGGAAGAGAATAAGATCAATATGATAATTGATGGAGTTAACTAATTTTTGAATATATAGAAGAGTTATGTGAAATAAATATATATGTGGTAACAAAGAAGATTATAAGGATGAATATTGAAGATAGTTACCATGGAGTAATCCTATTGGATCAAGTAGGCATAGTCATTGAATAATAACTCTTAGTAAGATAGAGACACTAAGAATATAAGTATAATACAACTGTAATGTTGTATTGATGAAGCCTTGATTAGCCAACTAGAAACCTAAGCCATAAATGATCATGGGATTATAATGATCATGTTCAAGTCACTAAGAGTGAATGATTATATCATTTATAAGTGACATTTGTGGATAGAACATGATTAAACCCTAGTATAGATATGTTATCCTAGATGAGTCATGACAATTCACAATGTTATAATGTGAAGTTGGAAAAGGAGATACTGTAGTCAATTAGAGATAAGATATTATGAATAAGATGATGCTAGAGAAGCATTAAGTTATTGAAGTAGTAATATTCCTCTTAGAGAATACTGAACACTTGAAGGAAGCAGGATTTGATATATACATCTATTGAAGTAATATTAGTGATGGATGATAAAGGAAGTGTATGAATGATGTTAAAAGTAACTACTTGTTGGATTGAAGGTTACCATTAGTAGTTTGATATAACCAAATATAGATATGATAAGATTATGAAAAGCTTCAGTGATAAGCTTCTGAGATTTATAAGTTAGATTACAGAGTAATTATGAAGTCGGAGAATAATCAGTCAAGTGGAATTTGTCGTCGGATTGTCGACAAGTACGCCATAGGGGGTCCTAGGGGCGTTGGAAAGATGGGGTAAGAGACGTCAGATGTTCCAAGAGCGGTGAGCACAAGTTTAACCAGGTTTAGATCTGACTACGGTGATCGAATCCTACTCCTGCTAGCAACCCAATAATATATCGGTGTAAGCCGGATGTTACAGCGGATTACTAGAGAGGTTCGCCTGTGCGAGTTTATTGTGGTGTTACGATTCGTTGTGCCCTAAAGGCTCCCATAGGTCCGGTTTATATAGTCACCGGGACCTAGGGTTACAGGAGAGACCTATCCGGCTATGTTACAGAGTCGGTAACTAGATACAGCTTGGACTACAAGTAATACTACTAACCTAAGTCGGTAAATCTTCTGGGCCTTCTCGTAGCCGGAACTGGCTCCTCCTCTTTCTCCGACTGGGCCGCCCGTGAAGCAAAGCTCTAACCTGTTGGTGGGAAATCCTAGTCAGCGAGTCCTATGGGTATACGCGGAAAGTATATCCCCAACAGTAGCCCCCGGAAGTATCCAAGATCCAAAGTCGGATAATCGTCTAGCTTGATGGTTTCTTCGTCTCGAGAATCTTGAAGGGTTCTCGAAAACTTCTTTCTGTAGCGTAGGATTCCGAGTCAGTTGAGTCGGATATGTTGTATTCTGACTTCAGTTTTTTCCTAGCTCAGTTTGAAACATGAGCCGGATTTTACAGCGGCGTGCGGGCTAACAACTTTTCAGACCAGGTCCTGTCACTGACAGGAGTCCCATCAACACGACCGTTGGTGGGCCTGTTCCTTACGGAACAGAACACCGTTTCAATGCCCGCACGAGAATCGAGGGGGCGGAAGAGTCGCGAGGAAGTTACCCACCTCTCTCCTATATGCATGGCGCTAATTGTGCATATCAACACACGAATCTTGGTGCAAAGGTAAATAAAAGAGAGGAGAAAAACCTTCTCTCAGATTTATCTCTCCACCGCTTCATTCATTGTCTTCCTCGTACTCCTCGAGCACTCCGCATCCATTCCCATCTACACGACTCAAAAAAAATCTCTCTCCCCCACCAGTCCTTCTTCTCCAAGAGAAATGGCATCTGCCTCGGGCTTAGGAGAGACAGCGGGTTCGTCGGCGGTGGATGAAAATAAGATGCGGGGCCTCTAGATCCCTAGCGCCATGGATGATGCTGAACTCCAGGTCATGGAGTACGAAGTACTCATCGTCGCTGGCGCGTGGCGGAGCGCCTTAGGGCACGCCTTTCCGGTCCCGCACGACGGCGAGTGGGTGCTGTTCGGCACACATATCGACCGTGGCCTCAGCCTGCCACCGTCGGAATTCTTCATCGAGGTCCTCAATCATTATGGTGTGCATCTCCATAACCTCCCTCCCAACTGTCTGCTCGAGCTTAGCACTCACGCAGCTCTGTGCGAGGGGTTTCTTGGCAGTAGGCCAAGTCTCACCCTTTTCTGGTACTACTATGGTACCCGGAAGAACTCTATTAGCGCTGGTGTGCTTTACACTACCGACACCCTTATCTTAGTCCTTAGGAGAAACCGAGTTTATCCTAGGATTAATGCTAACGAATCTGTCAAACGCTGGGCTGGAACCTTCTTTTATCATAAGGATATTCCGGCTCCTGGAAAGGCGAAAGGTCTTTCGGCCTTCGTTGACGGGATGCCCCCACAAGAAGTCATGGGATGTAGAAGCGCCAGACCTGTCGGATATTTTGCTCCTCTCCAAGAGGCGGATTGAATTTCTGATGAACTACAAGGGCCTCCGTGGATCCGACTTGATCTACTGCTAGCTGGATCGCTGGATCCAGCCTCTGCAGCATCATGGAGATCGCCTCATGCACACCTTCAGTAGTGACAGGAAGGACAACATGCAGGTCAACCTGAACCAGATTCCGGCTAAGGATTACAGGACCCTGATGCAGTATTTGATCAAGGAGAGGGTGTAACGAAAAGTTTTGGATGTCTCCATGAAGATGTTTATGTACAACCGTCCTCTGACTCCGGTAAATATTTCGACTCTGCTTTTGCATTTCGTCATTCTTCTGTTCTTTCTCTGACTCTATTTTCAGCGATGCTTTTCAACTTTGTTAGCTCGAGAAACTCCCCGAGTCTGAGCTAGCTCCACTAGAGGGCTATCTTTCAGACGATTCGGAGGCGACGGAGGATGACGATTTGCAAGAAGTTACTGCCTCCGCCTCCAAGAATCATAAGGCGAAGGAAGTTGTTATCACTGCTGGTAGCCAAGTGCTTCCAGTAGTTAAAAACTAAGCACCTTGTACCTTTCTTTATTTCTAGAGCACACCTGATATTTGGATTTTCGTGTTCTAGAGATAAAATGTCTTCGAAGAGTAAGACCAAGCCAAACAGCAAGCCGAGAAAGCAACTGCGTCAGTAGAAGCTTGTTATTTCCCCTGCCATGCCGCCACCAACTCCTTCCAGTACTCCATCAGCATAGGAAGCTTCCGCCTCTCCTGATGCTGGCAACATCTCGCAAGCCGTGGTCACCATTGGTGATCAGGCAACTAACAAGGGTGAACCCGTCAAGGGTAATGATCCCATGGTAATATCTATAGGAACATTGGATAAAGTGGTCAGCTCCATTGTATCTGGCCTGAAGAGGAAAAAGAAGGAAGAGATCCTCAAGCTATCTCAGTATAGTCTTGAGAAACAAACCTTAACCACAGAGGCAGCAAGCCATGAGCAGGAGGACGTCAAGCTGGTCAGCCTCCTGGACCAGATTTTGGTCCGAGATGCTAAGATAGAGTCTGGCGAACTCCCAACTACGGATGTTCCCTCCCTCTCCCTTGCCGAGAAGGTGTTTCACAACACCAAACTCGGATTTGAGAAGTTGCACTTGGAACACATTGTAACTTTCCGATTCTTATTTGCATTTATTTTATTATCATATCCTCTATCCCCCAGCATAAAGTCATATAAACATCTTTGGATCCGAGTTGATGCTTTTAGGTTGCAAAAGGACGATGTAGTGTAGCCCCCAAGGCTCGTGCCGTATTTTTACTTAGATAAATTTGCAGCCCGAGTCTTAGTAGCCATCTAACGGTATTCCATCTTCTAAACTAACAGAAAATTGCATCTTCCAACCAAGAATTGCTCAAGAACATTCGTAATAAACACAAGAAAATAAAAGCCTTGCGCTTGAGAATTCAAAGTTGCAAGTTAAGAAATATGAAGAAAAAGGTAATTATTTCGGACTTCCTTTTTTTCAATTAGCTATTGTCATAGTCAAACTTGTTTTGTCCGACTGATATTTTTCCCTTAGCAGAACTGTTGTGCGAGTCCAGCAAGATGGTGGAGCAATACAAGAACTTCAAGGTCTTGGAACTGGAAAAATGCTGATCTCTGGGACAAGCTTCCGAAGATCACTATTGAGTCGGAGAAATCCGTAGCTGCTGTCCTGGAGTCAAGCAATCATGAGACCGTGAGGCTCGAGAAGCTGCTATCCCTCCGAGATAAACAATTGGATGATCTAAAGAAGGACTTCGATAGTTAGAGGGATCTAGCCCAGGCCACAGAGAATGAACTGAACATCCTCTGTGAGGAGCATGCTCAATGGAATCGTTCTGTGCTAGGTAAGATTTCCAACCTTCATTTTTTCGTTGAATTTTTCGACTTCCTTTTCAGTCGAATTTTGACTTTTGGTTCTTTGCCAGCCCCCTGAATCTTTCCGACTCTCCTACCTCCGAACCTCGCCTCGAGTGCATCAAGCTCGTCAGAGATACCTTGTTCGATTTCCGTCAGACTCTTGAAGAGGCTGTCGAGTCGGTCAAGCTTTCCGACTTGCACACAATGTCAGTGCAAGAGGTGAGGGACAAGGCCAAGGAGATTCCAAAGCTTATCAAGGACTGGAAGATCTCCTACGCTCGGACTGCTGCGCATGCTGCTCTTACCATGGTGATGAGCCACCACGGCGAGATGGAAATCTAGCATGTCACCAAAGGTATCGCCGAGGATGACGATGAGGGTAACCCGCAGGACATCAAGGCTATCCAAGATTCCTGTGTAGGTTATGCTTGTCGTGTGGCAGAGATGACCAACTATGTGACACTGTTCTTCGGATCCGTCGCCGTGCCCCCCTCGCCTCAAGAGCCAGAAGACAACCTCGCTGAAGCAGCTTCCGAGTCTGAGGTCCAGGGCGACAATGTTGTCCACTCCAGCGCTCCACCTTCTTCATCACCACCACCTGGCTCTGCAGCAAAAGCAGTTTTTATGCATTATTCTGAACTTCTGGCAATGTAATGATGGAAACAATATTTTTATTTATCCCGGTCTGTAAAAAACTTAATGCTTTTACTATCATAGCACTTTTTTTATATATTTTACGCGTGTGCTTGAAAATTTTTAGAAGCACTTTTGGTTTATGCCTATAGTTGTCGTTTTATCTGGCTCTGTGCCTCGTCCCTTTCATGGGCCGGCCAACTTTTAGCATGGAAACTTTGCCAAGCAACAAAGATCACTTGCTAAACCAGTTTAACCTCGGAAACAAAACCGGCTTCTAGTACCAACAAGTCATTACTCGGAAAATACCTGCATCTAAGCAATTACATAAAAAACCAAAGTATAAACAATAAATTAAATTTTTTACCCTAAGGTAACATTTTTAGATATTCAAAAATTGTAACCAGAACAAACATGAGAATAAAGTACTTTCAAGCATTCTGAAATGTTTGAGAACGACATGCTCTTTTGGAAATAAGATGGCAAAAAACTTCTCAAATATAATATATGAGGAAACCAATACTTTATTTCACTTTGAACATGTACATATATGATTACAAGGAAATATAACTAAGAATAGAAGGGACGTAGTTATGCAATATTCCATGGTCGGTCTATTTTATCCAGGTCTATGCTATCGCCAGCTCTCTTCCTTTTCCGAGCATCTGGTCTTTCTTTGACTCGTCTCATATAGGTTAAATAATACGACCTGTTATGAAGAACTCTGCTAATCATAAAAGGTCCTTCCCAAATCGGAGAAAGTTTGTGTTTTATCTTTTGCACAAGTCGGAGAACCAAATCGCCTTTTCTGAAAGAACGATTTTGAACTCTCTGACTATGGTAATTGCACACCTTCTGCTGATAGGCTGTAGATCTCTTCTCAGCAACGATGTGTACTTCTTCGATTACATCGAGATCATCTTTTCGAGAAACTTCTACATCCTCTTCGATATACGCTTTACCTCATGGAAACTAATGAATTATCTCACTTGTAAGAACTGCTTCTGCACCCTAGACCAAGAAGAAAGGAGTATATTCGATTGATCTGTTAGGAGTTGTACGTAAGCTCCGTATCACAGACGGTAATTATTCCGCCCAAGCCCCCGCGGCCCGACGATGCGGTGCCTCGAGATGAGGTCGGAGTCCTTGTAAAATAAGACCGTTTGTTCTTTCGACTTGTCCATTGGCTTGTGGATATGCTACTGATGCAATATCAAGTCGGATCCCTTGTCCTTCGTAGAATTCGGCAACTTCCCCATGGAAAAATTGCTCCCGTTGTCAGTAATTATATTGTGCAGATATCCGAATCGGATGATCAAGTCCTCAACGAACTTTCTGGTTGTGGCTCCATCGCAACTTGTTACGGGTTTAGCCTCAGTCCACTTTATAAATTTATCCACCATCACTAGTAGGTGAGTAAATCCATATTTTTCCATGTGAAACGGCCCTATCATATCAAGCCCCCAGACCGCAAATGGCCATGTAATAGGGATTGTTCGCAGCTGTTCAGCCGGAACATGTGCCTAATGGGCATACTTTTGGCAACCTCTGCATGTTTTGACCAGTTTGTCGGCATCCGCCTTAGCTGTAAGACAAAAGAATCCGTGTCGAAAAGCTTTTGCCACTAAGGATCTGGCTGCATCATGGTGACCACACTCTCCTTCGTGAATCTCTCTTAAGATTTCCACTCCTTCTTCCGAAGAAATACATCGCTGAAAAATGCCAAAAACACTCCGCTTATAGAGCTCACCATTTATTATAGTCTAGGCTTTTGCTCGTCGGACGATCTGCCGGCTCAAGACTTCATCTTCGGGTAGCTTTCCGTCTATTAGGAAATCCAGATAGGGTTTTGTACAGCTGGGAATTACATCCAGAACTTCTATTAAAGGTGAGTCGAATTTCTTCGGATAGTCCTCATCAACTCCGGCTCTGGAGGCGACCCTTAAATGCTCTAAAGAAGCACCATCCGGTACTTGTTTCCCGCAGAGCCTATACTTGATAGAGAATCTGCTTCCTTATTTCTGCTCGAGGGATGTGTTGAACCTCAAAACCCTCGAGCAATTTAGATAATTCATCCATGACAACTTTGTATGCTGCCATGTGTTTGATTGTGTTTGCAGATGTCGGATACTTGCTGAGCGACTAAATCCGAGTCTCTGTAACACATGAGTCTTGTTATGCCAATGTTTTTGGCCATGCATATTCCACGCAGAAATGCTTCATACTCGGCAATATTGTTGGTTCCTGTAAAGTGTATTTGCAACACATAGAACAACTTATCTCCTTGGGGTGATTTGAGCACCACGCCAGCCCCAGAGCCTCGTCGTGCTTTTGATCCATCAAAGTGAAGGGTCCAAAATTCTGAGTCTAGAGGACTTTGTGTTTTCTGCCGACTTTGTCCAATCAACAACAAAATCGGCAAGTATTTGGGACTTGATTGCTGTACTCGGCTTGTACTCAATGTCAAAAGCTGCAAGCTCTATTCCCCACTTTGCGACACGTCCTGTGGCATCGCAGTTATTGATTATATCTCGTAGGGGAGCAGTGCTCACCACTGTGATCTTGTTCTCTTGAAAATGGTGGCGTAGGTTTCTAGATGCAAAGAACACTCCAGATGATAGCTTTTGATGATGTGGATATCGTTGTTTTGATTCTGTCAGGACCTCACTCAGGTAATAAGTTGGATACTACACCTTATGCTCGTGGCCTTCTTCCTCGCGCTCCACTACTATAACCACACTTATGACCTTGTTGGTTTTTGCAATGTAGAGTAACATAGGCTCCTGAGGTTCTGGCACTGCGAAAACTGGTGGGTTTGAAAGTAGGTCTTTCAAAAATTGCAGGGCAGTTTCAGCTTCCTGGGCCCAGACAAACTTGTTGGTTTGCTTCAAGAGTTTGTATAAAGGTGCGGTACTTTCGCCGAGCCGGCTGACGAACCGACTCACTGCTGCAATGCAACCAGTGAGACGTTGTACGTCCTTTAGGCGAGTCGGCATGTTAATGTTGAGTATAGCCTTGATTTTGTCCCGGTTCACTTCTATGCCTCGCTCTGAGATGATGAAACCTAACAATTTTCTGGCTAGAATTCCAAAGAAACACTTCTTTGAATTTAGCATCATATTGAATTTTCGTAGACTAGCAAATGTTTCCTCCAAGTCAGAAATTAAAGTTTCCTTCTTTTTGGACATAACTGCTATGTCATCTACGTATACATGGAAGTTTCGTCCGATTTGGTCGTTAAGGAAACGTTGCATAGTACGTTGATATGTTGCTCCTATGTTCTTTAAGCCAAAGGGCATAGTTTTGTAGAAGAAGGTTTCGAAAGTTGTGACGAAAGACGTCTTAATTTGATCCGACTCTTTCATCAGTATTTCGTGATATCTGGAATATGCGTTGAGAAAACAGAGTAATTCTGACCCTGCCATTGAGTCGATAACTTGATTGATTCTTGGCAAAGGGAACGGATCTTTTGGGAATGCCTTGTTCAAAGCGGTATAATCAACACACATCCTTAAATCAACGGTGTCCTTTTTAGGGATGAGTACATGATTTGCATCTTTCTTAGTCGGAAAATTCTTTTTTCCATCTGACTTGGGCTCTGCGGTGGCATCTGCTTCTTCCATGTCGGAATCTTCCTTGGGCTCCTTTCCTTTCTTGGAATTTTTCTTTCCTTTTTGTCGCTTGCCTCTGTAGCCAGCGGATTCGCCTTTCTTGATGTCGTCATTAAAACGACACTTGGCATAGGGATTGTTGGCAATGTCAACCCAGGTATAGGTTCTTCTGGGTTGCTGGTATCCTCTGCCCTGGATTTGGGAAGTTCCATGGCCTCTACCCGGCCGCCTCCGCACCCTCCTCGTCCTCCAGATCCGAATGTTGCATTGACAACTGCGTTGTCCGGAACCGGTTTATTTCCAAGGTGTTCTTGTGCTTCTAAGTTTGTTGTTTTGGCTGTTTGGCCGCATTGGAATTGGCCAGAATGTTTAGCAGCCCTTCTGAATCATCATCAGCTTCAGCATATTTGCTTGCCGTCTCTATCATATCTTCAAATTTGTGACGTGGTCACTCTTCAATGTGTGACACACAAGTCCGACTGGGAGTCCAGCAATGAAAGATTCGCAGTTTGTTGATTTACTCCTTAGCAGCAGTTCTTCGTGTCAATCCATCATCCGAGGTAATCCCGACAGGTTTCTCCGGGTCTTTGGGTGCAATGCTGCAAGTCTCCGACTGTGTAGGGCCTCCTGTATGTTCCCTCGAAGTTTGAAAATAATGCACTTTGCATATCATACCAGTTATGAATTGAAAATAATGCACTTTTCATTAAGCCACGATCGAGTCATCTTCCTCAGCATATGCAGGAGATATCGGACTGCGACCAGGTTGTTTCCTCCTTTGGCGATGCAATAGGCCTGAAAAAAATCCTGGAGCCACGTATCTGGTCGTGCCACGCTATCGTAGGGTTGGATGTGTTTGGCAATACCAAAGTCAACCGGAAATTTGGTCTGATGAATGCATTGGCCAAAGCACTTGGGTCCCACGTACACATCTTCTTCCTCGTACCGCCGAGCCTCTATGTTTGACTCAATGCGATGGCGAGCATCGTTTGGCGAGAGAGATCTACGCCTTGAAGGCTAACGGATTCTACGCGGTGGAGTCGGATTTCTGCTTCTCCTCTCACCATTGCCGCCTCCGCCCCTGTGGCTTCCATGGCTATGTCGGGATCCTTCATGCTCGCTACTAGGAGGCGATGGTGGACCTGGTGGATTATTTCCGGACGGGTTACATGGTGGCGGCAGTGGAGCCTCGTTATGCTGACTCTGATGCCGGTTTCTACGGCCCCATCCCTACTTGATTCAGGATGATCCAGATCATCTCTTCGTCCGGCGTTGCCAGCCGGATGGTTCGGTGGTGGCATCCTTAGCCGATCTTGATCTTAGCGCTGGCGGAGTGTTTCCAGGTCTTCTCTATAGCGGTTGTTTTGCCGACGATGGTCCTGATGAGGAACCATTGCCCTGATGGCATCTTCGGACGCAGCCAGAATAACTCTTTCCTAGTCACACGCTGGTCGGCGAGAGTGGCCATTTGAGCCGGTTCATGAATTCTCTTCTTCTCCACGGGGACGATAGTGCTGATACGTATTCCTGTGGAGCCTTACATCAACGCTTTGGTCAGCGCTAGTGTGGCAAAATTCCGACTTTGTGGCCATCTTGCCACTGAATGATGCGGATGTTTTCTGCTGCTTTAATCCTTTGTCCAACAACGCTGTGGAGACGGATTGTTGGCGAGGATGGCTCGAGCTGCATCAGCATTTTCCAACGGCGTGTTGTAGACTCGGATCTTCTCTCCGGTTTTTCCATCGAATAGAACTTTGTGGATATCCGGGTTCTTGTTGGCAAGAAACGGACCTCCCCTTGTTTTGTTTGGGTGTCGCTTGAAATCTGACTGATACTTGGCAGGATCACTGTATAACTGCTGTGTAAGCTCGACGATGCGCGTGGCCTGTTCGAGCAGATACATACGATGTTTTTCTAGGTCCTCAGGCCTTTTCTCCAGTGCCTCCGATGTGAGATCCGAATATGTTGGGATTGGAATCGTGAGAGAATATCCATAAATTTCACGTGAACTCTTGGTGACGACATGTCCATCCACAGGTGGGTCGATCGGCCTGGTATAAATCAGATCTCCATCCGGATTTTCCATCTCGATCTCTTCATCAACTTTTTCTTCGTTGGTTTACTCGACGTCCGGCTCTGCCGGTGTCGGATTCTTGTTCTCATTCTTCTTCTTCTTTGACCGCCTAGTAGCCTTAAAGTGTGAGCCCAGTGTCAAAGACGACTTTTGGTCCGGTACCGGGGGATAAACTTCCGTTGGTACTTTCCGTAGTGGTTGGTTTGTGGACCTCGGAGGAATCTCCGATATCCATATCATCCTACGAGGTGTAGCTTTCATCCATGCTATCATATGGACTAGGAGAATTTTCCGGCTCACCTTGCGTTGGTTTGGAGTAGTGCTCCTGGTCGTACTCCTCCATCTCCTTATCGAAGTCTCGAAGTTTTTGCGACGTTATTCACTCCTGAGGGGATCCAGGTAAGTCGGCGTTCTCTTTGATTGCGTCTAGGACTGAATCGTTGCCGGCTCTAGCATCGATAGAGTCGGATCCAGATCTTTTGTGGTACACGAAATAGTGCTTCTTCTTGTTTATGTTCTTGAGGTAGTGGTACAACTTGGTTTTTGCTACAACATCGGTAGAGCCAGATCTGTAGCGGATGTATTCCTCATCCGTGTATCCGATATCGTCAGAGAGATCAGATCCAGATTCTTCTTCCGCCTCTTCTTCCATTATAAGAGTGGGTTGGGTGGGTTCGATTTTCTCCGGGATCTTGATCTCTTCCGCTTCTGCGGATAAAGTAGACCCGTATTTTTCTTCCACCATGGTCATCACCTGAAGGGTGGGTTGGGCGAGTTCAGCGAAACCAAGATAAATATCAATCTCGCTGACAGACATGATCGTGTAGGTCTTCACGGGTTTTGAAGCCGGAATCTAGGTATCATCGAGAAGGACGAGAGGGACATCACTGGCATAGACCACGCGACCCATGGCAATAGTTTTGCTGATTCCTGCGCGCGCAGATTCCGCCTGGAACGAAGCTCCAAAGGTCACCTGCCCCAAGGTGGGCGCCAACTATCATTGGATTGTCGACAAATACACCATAGGGGGCCCTAGTGGTGTTGGAAAGATGGAGTGTGATACGTCGGATGTTCCAGGAGCGGTGAGCACAAGTTTACCTAGGTTCAGATCCGACTGCGGTGATCGGATCCTACTCCTGCTAGCAACCCAGTAATATATTGGTGTAAGCTGGATGTTACAACGGATTTCAAGAGAGGTTCTCCTGTGCTAGTTGATTGTGGTGTTACGATTGGTTGTGCCCTAAAGGCTCCCATAGGGCCGGTTTATATAGTCACCGGGACCTAGGGTTATAGGAGAGACCTATCTGGCTACGTTATAGAGTCGGTAACTAGATACAGCTTGGATTACAAGTAATACTACATGCCTAAGTCGGTAACTCTTCTGGGCCTTGTCGTAGCCAGAACTGGCTCCTCCTCTTTCTCTAACTGGGCCGCCCGTGAAGCAAAGCTCTAACCCGTTGGTGCGCCACCCTGGTCAGCGAGTCCTGTGGGTATACCCGGAAAGTATATCCCCAACAGACTTAGATTTATTAGAAGCATTCTAGAGATGAGAATTATCTCTATGAGGAGATAATATAGAGCTTTAGTGTCAAGAACATTGGATTTACAAATGGATTTACAAGAAGCAACTATTGATAATAATATTCTTGTGAATTAAAGCTCATCATGTCAACACATGATGATGGATATGAAGTAGTATATCTAGGAAAGGAATTCCTTAATTAGAAGTCAAGAATTATGCAGTATGGAAGATAGGAATTCTTGGTAAACACTCAACCTTAATTTAATAACCAAACATAATATCTATCTCATATGTTTGATAAATAATCCTATTTCCCCAATGGCTTGTGGGGATACTTCTCTATAGCAAATCACTTAAGCACATCTTTGTCATTTCCAACTATCATAACCATATGTGCTTAGAAACTATTCTTACTAATTCTTTCTCATAAATCATTCTAGAGAATAACCTTACTATTTTAAAAGGTGATATCATTACTGAACACAAGCATGACGACAATATGTCTTAACCATTAATTTCTATCCATTCCTATAAAAGAATATGAGCACATCAAGTCCTCTAAAAACTCATAGTAAATGTTTGTAATTCCAAACTCAAATTCTTATGCTAGACATAACTGTAGGGGTTCGTAGCATGGAAAACAAAAAAATTCAACCGCATGCACACAAACAAGCCAAGATCTATCTACTAGATTGTAGCAACGAGTCAATTAGAGTACTCACCCTCGAAGATTCCAAAGCGGTTAACGAGAGCAGATTCTCGTGGGTGATGTAGTCGTACACTTGCCGATCTCAAGATTGCGTAGACTATCCTTCCAGCGCTCCTTTTTGGCAGCGCTTCCGTAGTCGATCAGACGTTTGGTACTTGGTGAAGACCTTCCTCTCCCTTGTTCCAGCAGGCAGCAGAGGTTGTAGTTCTCCCCTCGCAATTCTGGCAACATGACGGCGTGGTGTCGGAAGTAGAGGGAAGATCCTGCAGGGCTTTCCGTAAGACGGAGCAGGTTATGGTGGATCTAGGGTTTCCGGGGATCTAGGGTTTAGAGGGCCGGAGAGGAGGAGGCGTGGCCGGCGGCGGCTAGGGCGGTTAGGGTGGCGGTGGCGCGGCTCGGTGGGGAGGGGATGGTGTTGTGTTTCCTTGGGGCACCCCCTCCCCTCTATTTATGAGAGGGAGGGCAGGTTGGGAGAGGGGAGTTTGAATCCTTCCCGAACTCCCTCTCCTAGTTGTCTTGTGGTGGAGGGAAAGAAGGATTCTTTCCTTCCTCCACCAGGATACACTGTCCCAGTTTGACTTTTCAAACTTGCCTTTTGACTTTAAATTTGGAGCTTAATTTCTTTATTGCAAATACCCAACCAAGTGACCTAGGACATGATTCAATCATTCCACTTGTCCATGACACATTCATGTACCCTTCCCATTCTGGTCCGGTGAATCTTCTAGACCCTTCTCGAACCTCTCCGATGAAATCATCGGAATCATTCCCGAACTCCAGAATTGGACTTTTCTTATATGAATCTTATTCTCCGGACCATTCCGGATCTCCTCGTGATATACTAGATCCCATCCGAGACTCCTAACAACATTCGATCTCCCTACTTACATTCCATATTTACTATACAACATTGAATCCTTAAGTGTGACTCCCTACGGTTCGTGAATTACACGGACATGACCGAGACATTTCTCCAATTAATAACCAATAGAGGAATCTAGAAATTCATATGGTTCCCACATATTTCTACTATTACTGTGCGATCAAATGAACCATTTACATACGATACCAATTTCCCTTTGTCTCGCCTTAGTTTACTTATCCGAGGTCTGGTCGTCGGTATCTCTGCATACCTAGTTCAATCTCGTTACCGATAAGTACTCTTTTCTCGTTCCCATGATATGTGATCCCTTGTGAGCCAGTCACATGCTTGCAAGCTAATTGTATGACATTCCACCTAGAGGGCCTAGAGTATATCAATCCGTCATATGGATGGACAAATCCCACCCTTGATCCATGTGCCTCAACACATACTTTCCGAACACTCAATGCCACTTTTATATCCACCCAGTTACTGTGTGGTGTTTGATATCATCAAAGCATCCTTCCAGTAATGGTGATTAGCATGATCTCATGGTCGAAGGAATCAGGTTACTATGTATCAGAAAGCTTATAGCAAACAAACTATTGAAATGACTTGATCTTTATGCTATGCTTATCCATAGGAGTATGTGCATCACACCATTCTCCTAATGATATGATCTTGTTTTTAATAACATCTCAATGTTCATGATCAAGAAACCACGACCATCTATCAACCAACAAGCTAGTATTATAAAGAGGCTTTACTAGGGACTCTAATTTTGTTTACAAATCACACAAGTATTAATGTTTCTGGTTAATACTATTATAGCATGAATGTAAAAATTTATCATAAACACAAAGATTTAATAATAAATACTTTTATTATTGCCTCTAGGGCATATCTCCAACAGTCTCCCACTTGCACTAGAGTCAGCTAATCTAAATTACATGGTAATATACCGAACACCCATGGCGGTTTGGTGCTGGTCATGTTTTGCCCTCAGGAGAGGTTTAGTCAACGGATCTGCCACATTCAGATCAATGTGTACTTTGGAAATATTTATGTCACCATCTTGGACATGCTCTCAAATAGCGTGAAAATGCTGCTTGATATGCTTTAGCTTCTTGTGTGACCTTGGTTCTTGCGCATTGGCTATGGCGCCCATGTTATCACAGTAGATCCAACGCACTGGGAACCACACCAAGATATGTAATGAACTCCTTCATCCATATCGCCTCTTGTGAAGCCTCTGAAGCAGCTATGTATTCTGATTCAGTTGAAGATCTCACCACAATGCTTTGCTTTGCACTCCTCCAGCTAACTGCTGCACCATTCAAAGTAAATATGTATCCAGATTGAGATTTAGAATCATCCGGATCGGTGTTCCAACTAGCATCGGTGTAACCATTAACAACGAGATGTTCATCACCTCCATAAGAAAGAACCATATCCTTAGTTCTTCTCAAGTACTTAAGGATGTTTTTGACCGTTGTCCAATGATCCACTCCTGGATCACTTTGATATCTACTAGTCAAACTAACAAGATATGCAATGTCGGGTCTAGTACATACCATGGCATACATGATAGATCCTATGGCTGAGGCATAGGGAGTCTTACTCATCCTTTCTCTATCTTCTACCGTAGCAGGACTTTGAGTTTTACTCAAGGTCGTATTGGGCAACATGGGCAAGAACCCTTTCTTGCTATCTTCCATTCCAAACCTCTTTAGAACTTTGTCCAAATATGTACTCTGTGACAATGATATTAGGCATCTCGATCTATCTCTATAAATCTTTATGCCTAATATGTAAGCTACTTCGCCAAGATCTCTCATTGAAAAAATATTATTCAAATAATCCTTGACACTATTAAGAAGGACTACATCATTCCCAATCAACAATATGTCATCCACATATAGTACTAGGAATGATACAGAGCTCCCACTCACTTTCTTGTAAATACAAGATTCCATAAGTTTGTATAAAGCCAAAACTTTTGATCGCCTTATCAAAATGTTGATTCCAATCTCGGGATGCTTGCTTCAATCCATAAATGGATCGTTGAAGTTTGCATACCTTGTTAGCATCTTTAGGATCGACAAAACCTTTGGGTTGTACCATATACAACTCTTCATCCATATGTCCATTGAGGAACGCCGTTTTGACATCCATCTACCATATCTCATAATCATAATATGCATCAATTGCTAACAAAATGCTCACGTACTTTAGCTTCGCTACTGGTGAGAAAGTCTCATCGTAGTCAACCCCTTGAATTTTTCGAAACCCTTTTGCGACAACTCGAGCTTTATAGACAGTAACATTACCATCAACATATGTTTTCTTCTTGAAAATCCATTTTTTCTTGACCATCTTCCGGCCATCCGGTAAGTCCACCAAAGTCCATACTTGGTTTTCGTACATGGATCCAATCTCGAATTTCATGGATTCTTGCCATTTATTGGAATCTGGGATCATCATCGCTTCCTCATATGTCGCAGGATCGTCGGTGTTGTCCACCAACATGACACTCATAATGGGATCATAACAATCGGGAGTGGTACGAGTTCTCGTTGACCTGCGAGGTTTCATAGTAACTTCAACCGAAGTTTCATGATCAACATCATTAGAGTTCTCGTTGACCTGCGAGGTTTCATAGCCACATGAACTAGTTCCAGTGTTGCGCTACTCTCAAATCTGAGATAAGGTTCGACAACCTCGTCGAGTTCTACTTTCCTTCCAATCACTTCTTTTGAGAGAGACTCCTTCTCTAGAAAGGATCCAATCTTAACAACAAAGATTTTGCCTTCGGATCTATGATAGAAGGTATACCCAATAGTTTCCTTCGGGTATCATATGAAGATGCATTTTTCCGCTTTGGGTTCAAGCTTGTCGGGCTGTAACTTCTTTACATAAGCTTCGCAACCCCAAACTTTAAGGAATGACAATTTAGGTTTCTTACCAAACCATAATTCATTTGGTGTCATTTCAACGGATTTAGATGGTGCCCTATTTTAAGTGAATGCGGCTGTTTCTAACGCATAACCACAAAATGATAGCGGTAAATCCGTAAGTGACATCATAGAACGAACCATATCTAAGAGTGTTCGACTTTGACGTTCAGACACACCATTACGTTGTGGTGTTACCGGCGGTGTCAATTGTGAAAGTATTCCGCATTTCTTCAAATGCTTGCCAAATTCGTAACTAAGATATTCACCTCCACGATCAGATCATAGAAACTTAATCTTCTTGTTACGTTGATTCTCTACTTCACTTTGAAATTCCTTAAACTTCTCTAAAGTTTCGGACTTATGTTTCATGAAATATATATACCCATATCTACTCAAGTCATCCGTGAAGGTAAGAACATAACGATAACCACCGCGCGATGCTACACTCATTGGGACACACACATCAGTATGTATGAATTCCAATAAGTCCATAGCTCACTCCAGCATACCAGAAAATGGAGTCTTAGTCATTTTACCCATCAGACATTCTTCGCATATATCAAGTTATTCGAAATCAAGTGATTCAAGAAGTCCATCGGAATGGAGTTTCTTCATACGCTTCACTCCAATGTGACCAAGATGACAGTTCCACATATAGGTCGAGTTATCGCTCAATTTCAAAAGTTTAGCTCCAATGTTATTAATATGTTTATTACTACAATCGAGATTCCAGAAGAATAGACCATCTATCAAAGGTGCATGTGCATAAAACATATTACTCATATAAATTGAAAAACTATTATTCTCGGACTTAAACAATAACCGTCTTGCAATAAACATGATCCGGATATAATGTTCATGCTCAACGCAGGCTCCAAATAATTATGATTTAAGTATAAAACTAATCCCGATGGTAGATAAAGAGGTAGCGTGTCGACCGTGATCACATAAACCTTTGATCCATTTCCAACGCGCATCGTCACCTTGTTCTTCGCTAGTTTCGAGTTACAAATGTGAGCACCTGTTTCGAGTTACAAATGTTGATGTTGCCGTTCTTCAAATATACCTTTCTTCTTGATGTTGCCGTTCTTCAAATCCGCCAAGTACTTAGGTCAATTCCACTTCCAGCGACCTTCTCCCTTGTAGTCAAAGCACTCAGTATCAGGCTTAGGCCCAGCCTTTGTCTTCTTTGCCGGTGCGGTAACTTTCTTACCGCCCTTCTTGAAGTTTCCCTTTTTCTTAGACTTGCCTTGCTTCTTGAATTTGGTGGTCTTATTGTAACACCCTCGCCTGATAAGGCTGAGTTCATGTGTATAGTGCCAATCCCTGGATCGGTTCACTGGCACACACAGTACAAAATGATACCAAATATAACTGTGCATCATAAATACAACGAATATGATCCAGAATTTACATTATTTATTCAAGTACATAGCGGAAAACGAATACAAGGTAGATCTCCATCCTTCAAATGTGCCACATGCGACAATTGTTGAGTGGAGTCTCGCAACCTATGAACGATCACTCAGATACGATATAACCTGCAACATGAAACGTTGCAGCCACGAATGGTCAATACATTGAATGTATGGCAAGTAGGCTAAAGTGGTTAACAACAGATCTATTAACTACATGCTTATTTGGCCAAGTGGAGTTCAGGCTCATTTGCATAAAGCAACAATTTTATCCTAACATTTGTAACAAAGTAGTTTTTAATACGATAAATAGGACACTCTGGTTCACTCCCAGGTGCTCCTACCCAATTATGTTCACCCAACAAGTTTTAAGTAATTAAGAAATAAGGATGAGTGAGAAATATTATAGTATTAGTATCAGGTCGCTCAAATTTTCCATAACCGGGGACACGGCTAATCGATTAGTTTATACACCCTGCAGGGGTTAGTACACGTTACCCATGTGACTTGGCCAGCCCAGCTCGTACCACCACTCTCATATTGGGTGATGATAGGGAGAAGTCCAAGAAGGAACCGTTCGGGAAGTAGCTCCCCAAACCCGACACGCACCGGTCCAACCTACACTATCTACATCTCTCGATACGTGGGTTCGAGTTACCACAACCTACTGAGTCCAACCAACCGCCCATTTCATTATTGGCACATGGTTGCACATGGTTGCACATGAAAGCTACCAAACAAAGAAGCCAATCCTTTCTCAGTGTCCTGGGCGACATTCCCCACCATAAATCCACACTCGATGACCCAATCAATGCCATTCCGCCCAGGTGATTCATTAAAACATATTGGTTTGTCATTTAGCAAAACATAAGCCTTTCAAAACATATAACTTTTCATGATGTGATTCCCTTCCTCGTCTAAATAGCATAGCTAAGAAATCTACCAATACGATGGCTCATAAACAAGGAATACTAGGGAATAATATGGGATATAGCATAGCATATACACATCAATTCCTACAGATGCAATTCTACAAAAGCATCTACAATGCATAGGAAAACAATAGGACATTTATGACCAAGATAGCACCACTTGCCTTTGTTGTAGATGTAGTCGATTAGATAATCCTTACAATTATATTGGCCTCTTTCGTAATAACCACAATACTTGCAATCATAGTAGTTGCAATCACAGTAGTTGCACTCCTCGCAATCTAACGTTTAAAGCAAACACAACAAACACCATTCAAAACAGTGCAAACATACAACAATGCAACATTACAAGAAAACAATGATGAACAGATGCATGCATGACGATTTAATGAGTCACAATGGTTGCATTTAGTGTTCTGAACATAGTTAGATTACATGATGCATGTGTAAAATCATTTAATGCAGTAAAGCTTTTATTACTAAAGTTGTATCGATTTAATATGGTGTATACCACTTTAATTGAACTAAATATGTTTATTTCGTATTAAATTGTGAACTAGATGCTACTGGATAAAGGTAATGCAATTTAGTGAAAGTGGCAATTTGAATCACCTAAGAGGAGTTATAGATATTTTCCTATGATTAAAACACTATTTCAATGGGTTTAAATATTTCTGTATAAATTTCTGTTTTAACGGTACCAAATAATTTGTCATGCAATTTCTCTGTATATATATTGTCAATACAAAACCTTAGCACTTGGATTCACCCTAATCGGAGTTATAGATCTTTTTGTATGATTTAAATAGTGTTAAATGGGTTTTAAATGATTCATATAGTTTCTATTGTCTAAAAATCAAACTAAAATTATATCTATAATCTCCACTGAATTGTGATTTCAGGGACATATTATTTGTAATTTTCTGAATAGTATTTATTTTCTTATGAATTTATTACTCTAAATAAGCCATTAAACCATTTAAATCTTCACGGCAAAACCTTATAGTCAAAGGCTGAACTAATTGCATATTGGTGATCTACATGGAACCAGCTTTCCATCGGTATATCATTTACATTTTTGTGACAAGCAATTAATTTACTCTGAATTTAATGATTTATAAAGCCATTAAAACTAATTAAATTTCTACGGGTTAAATAATGGGCAAAGGCTAGATCCAACCAGATATTATTAATGTACATTACAGTAGCTTCAATTTGATATATTGTTCATATTTTTCGGAGTTATAGATAATTTTTTATGAATTTATTAACCTAAAAGACCATTAAAACTAATTAAATTACTGCAGTAACCACGTACAGTAAAAGTTGGATCTATTTTGATAAGATGATTCTACGTAAAATTATCTTCAATTTGATATATTATACGCAATTTTTGGACGTGGTATGAATTTCTAATGAATTTTACAAGTTAGATCTATGATGTGCAAATTTATATTCGAATGGAATATTCCAGAGAATATTTCGCTGACTGGACAGATTGACCTTGCATGCTGACTGAGACTAGATGCTGATCTGAGGACGACATGACGTTGAAGATGAAGGTGACCGGAATAACGACATGGCACGCACCGGTTTGATTGGATCTCGACCGTCTGGATAGGATCCGGTGGCTAGAAGAAGAGATCGACCCGATTTTTGGCTCAGAATAGACAAGAAAGAGATCTGTGTTAGAGAGGCAAATACGTAGGTCAAATTGAAAAACTTAGAACATGAAAGTTGTGGGGAATAATTAGTCCTACCTTCTCACCAAAGGAATTTGGATTTGAGGAACGAGCGCGAGTACATCTTGGATTTACACCGTCAGATCTGAAATATTGCGATGCGAAATTCTCCGGTTGTGGTGGATGAAAAGAGGTGAGGTTTGTCGAGATTGAAAGATTTCAATGAGTTCTACAACTTTCTTTTTTTGGCCGAAGGCAAACAACAAAGTCTAAATGGGTTAAAAAGCGAAATAAGATTCGGGCATGTGTAGATTCGGGATTTCAAGAAGAGAAACTCGTACAGATGTGGCTCCACGAGTTTATATGGAGATTTAGGATGGTGTAGAGATAGGCCTTGGAGTAGGGAACAAGTAGAAACAAACGCAAGTCGATTCTGAGTTGTAGATAAAAAGTTATGAGAGTTTGAATAGAGATAGGTTTGAGAAAACTGATTCACGCGGTTTTTAAAGCGATCCCATGACCGATCCCTCTCCTGCAGTACGTGGCTGGCTCGGTCCCTTGCTGGGCCGGCCCGCTTAGGTTTTTTTTTCTTTTTCTTTTTCTTTTTCTTTTTTCTATTTACTTGTTTCCCTCATATCTTTTGCATACGAACTCCAAATGATATGATTCTTGTTTCTAAATTTTTCTAAAATCGAATAGATCATTGTAGGATCATATTTATAATCTTTTTACTAGTTTGCAAGTAGTGGGTTTATAAATCCTTGTATATTCCATTTTATTTATATCTTTATTTGTTTGTATTTATTCCATAACTTTTTCATAATAGCTCCAAATGAGCTCAATTTTGTTTCTAAAATTTTATAATATTAATTGGATCTTTTTAGGCTATAATTATCAATAATTTATGCCTTAGCAATAGTGGGTTTATAAAGTCAATTTAATTACCTTTAGTAACATTTGGGCGAATCAACTATAGAATTTAGATACCAGGATTTGGATACAGTTTGTGAGGACTTTGCATGGATGTAATGAAATGCTTCATGATTTTCATTCCAATTCTACAATCCATAATCAATCCATACCCTTTTGCCTATATGGCTACTGAGGTCATAACAAAAGAATATAAGATTTTGAATTCAAGGTTGAGAGGATTTTCTATTAAAAAAGTTTCTTCTCTTTGAGAATTTTCAACATAGTCAAACAATCAATCAAAACTTATTTATTTATTTCATATTCCAAAATTAGGAGAATTTTGGGATGTGACACTTATTGACCATCAACACTTGGTGCTCTTTCTTGATCTCCACTTCCACAGACTTTAACATGGAGAAGAGTTCGGGCAACGACTTGTCCATGTTTTGCATATTGTAGTTCATCACAAAGTTCTTGTAACTTGGTGGTAGTGATTGGAGGATGCAGTGAATCCCCAAAGCATTAGGAATCACTATACCCAAGATTTGAAGCTTGCTTGCATGCCTAGAAATCTTAAGCACGTTCTCACTAACGGAGCTGCCCTCTTCCATCTTGTAGTTAAAGAACTTTTCAGAAGCCTCATAACGCTCAACTGCCGCGTGAGCCTCAAATATCATTTTGAGTTCATGAACAATATCATGTAGGTCATGGTTCTCAATCCTTTTCTGAAGCTCCGATTCCAAACCATACAAGATAGCACACTGAACTATGGAGTACTGATTCTTCCGAGCGAGGAAAACATTCTTTACCTCATCGGTAGCATCAGATGCAGGTGGGTCACCCAGCGGTGCATCCAGCACATAGGTCAAATTACCAGCATTGAGGACAATCCTCAAGTTGCGAAACCAATCCACGAAGTTGCTTCCATTTTTTTTCAACTTTTATTTCTCTAGGAATGCATTAAAATTGATGGTAGGGGTCGCCATCGATCTACAACATATTTGCAAAAGTTTAGACTAAGTTTATGACAAATTGAGTTCTAATTAATAGTTAAATTAATCTAGGTGAACTCCCACTCAAAACAACATCCCTCACATTGTTTTAGTGATCACACGAACCAAATCCACCACATCAAAACTGATCATCACGAGAGATGATGTAGCTTCAATGGCGAACAATCAACATGTTCATCATATCTACTATATGACTCATGCTTTACCTTTCGGTGATCCGTGTTCCGAGACCATGTCTATACATTCTAGGCTCATGAAGATCAAACCTTAGCTTCCACATGAGAAAATCTGGCTTGCTCCCATTGTATACACTCGCAGAATCTAACACACCCGATCATAACGTGGTGCTTCAAAACAACGAGCTTTGGCAATGGTGCCTACTAATGATGAACACTTTATAACTTGATATTTTGTGAGAGGGATCATCTTATAATGCTACCATCACGAACTAAGAAAAACAACATGCATAAAAGGATTAACATCACATGCAATTCAAAAATATGTGATATGATATGGCCTATCTTCTTGTGCTTGCGATATCCATCTTCAAGCACGAACATGATCTCCATCATCACCGGCTTGGCATCAATGTCAATGGCTCCGCTCCATGGTTGCCATCCACCATCATCAACTATTACAACTACTTTGAATAATAGACACGCAGGTCTTACCGAAATTAAAAGACAACCATAAGGCTCCTGGCCGGTTGCCGACTTACAATAAGGAACATTGCATACATCATATATAATCACAATCATGGCCATATCGCATCATAGCACACCCCTGCAAAACAAAGTTAGACGCCTCTAATTTTCTTTGCATGTTTTACGTGGTTTGGGGCTTTCAATAAGTGTCGTTCTAACTTACGAACAAGAACCACAACGTTGATCCTAGTATTGTCATTCACCCGTTGTAAGTTGAATCTTCACTATGTTGGGAGAAACAGGCACCCGCAAAGCCACTTATGCAATACAAGTTGCATGTCAAGTGTGGTGCAAGTCTCATGAACGATGTCATGTAAGGTTAGCCCGTGCCGCTTCATCCCACCATACCGCAAGATGCAAAGAAGCAATCGACAACAAAAGCATCAACGCCCACAATGACCATTGTGTACTACTCGTTCAACAGATCTACATATAGACACGGCTCTGATACCACTGTAGGGGTTCGTAGCATGGAAAACAAAAAATTTCTACCGCATGCACACAAACAAGCCAAGATCTATCTACTAGATTGTAGAAATGAGTTGATTAGAGTACTCACCCTCGAAGATTCCAAAGCGGTTAACGAGAGCAGATTCTCGTGGGTTTCCGGCGATCTAGTTTTTAGAGGGCCGGAGAGGAGGAGGCATGGCCGGCGGTGGCACGGCTAGGTGGGGACGGGCTGGTGTTGTGTGTCCTTGGGGCATCCCCTCCCCTCTATTTATGAGAGGGAGGGCATCTTTGGAGAGGGGAGTTTGAATCCTTCCCCAACTCCCTCTCCTAGTTGGCTTGTGGTGGAGGGAAAGAAGGATTCTTTCCTTCCTCCACCAGGATACACTGTCCCAGTTTGAATTTTCAAACATGCCTTTTGACTTTCAATTTGGAGCTTAATTTCTTTCTTGCAAATTCCCAACCAAGTGACCTAGGACATGATTCAATCATTCCACTTGTCCATGACACATTTATGTAACCTTCCCATTCCGGTCCGGTGAATCTTCTAGACCCTTCTAGAACCTGTCTGATGAAATCATCGGAATCATTCTCGAACTCCGGAATAGGACTTTTCTTATATGATTATTATTCTCTGGACCATTCCGGATCTCCTCGTGATATCCTGGATCCCATCCGAGACTCCGAACAACATTCGGTCTCCCTACTTACATTCCATATCTACTAAACAACATCGAATCCTTAAGTGTGTCTCCCTACGGTTCATGAATTACGCGGACATGACCGAGACATTTATCCAATCAATAACCAATAGAGGAATCTGGAAATTCATATGGCTCCCACATATTTCTACGATTTCTTTGTGATCGAATGAACCATTTACATATGATACCAATTTCCCTTTGTCTCGTGATAGTTTACTTATCCGAGGTCTGATCATCGGTATCTCTGCATACCTAGTTCAACCTCGTTACCGATAAGTACTCTTTTGTCGTTCCCATGATATGTGATCCCTTGTGAGCCAGTCTAATGCTTGCAAGCTAATTGGATGACATTCCAACGATAGGGCCTAGAGTATACCTATCCTTCATATGGATGGACAAATCCCACCCTTGATCCATGTGCCTCAACACATACTTTCCTTACACTCAATGCCACTTTTATAGCCACCCAGTTATGGTGTGGTGTTTGATATCATCAAAGCATCCTTCTAGTAATGGTGATTAGCATGATCTCATGGTCGAAGGAATCAGGTTACTATGTATCAGAAAGCTTATAGTGAACGAACTATTTAAATGACTTGATCTTTATGCTACGCTTATCTATAGGAGTATGTACATCACACCATTCTCCTAATGATATGATCTTGTTGTTATCAACATCTCAATGTTCATGATCAGGAAAACACGATCATCTATCAACCAACAAGCTAGTATTATAAAGAGACTTTACTAGGGACTCTAATTTAGTTTACAAATCACACAAGTATTAATGTTTCTGGTTAATACTATTATAGCATGAATGTAAACATTTATCATAAACACAAAGATATAATAATAACTACTTTTATTATTGCCTCTAGGTCATATCTCCAACAATAACAACACATATACCTTGTTATCACCTAAGCTTATGGGAATAATATTAATCATATTAATTCCTTAGAACTTTATGTATCATATAATAATGAAGGATCACCATATAAAAGTTTACTAAAACTATAATTTAATGAGAACCAAACTTTATGAATAAGTATTAATATACATCCTTTAATAAGTTATGGTTTATTTTGAAAATTAAATTAATATCAAAGGTCCGTACAAAATATTAAAAGGAAAAGGACTATATAAAGAAAATAAAGAAACTATAACATTATATAATAAAGGTTCACAAAATGAATCTAAATACACTTCATTATTGCTGCAACTATTTAGCAAATAATTTCTATAAAGAAAATTGCAAACAAATGTGTAAATACAAGACTAGAAATGAAAGCAGAAAATAGAAAAGGTTTAATAGAAAAGAAAAAACGAAACCAGGCCACAAACCATTTTCCTTTCCAACTAACTGCCGCCCAACAGTAGCGCCTCTATCATTTTGCTCACTTTGCCATGGCCCATCAACATCCCAGTAATGGCCCAGCAAGGACAAATCTATGTATATCTCTCTGACTGATGAGTGGGACCAGAGGAGGGACTGCGGATCGAGTCAGAAGAATTTCTAGGAGTTTTCTACAAAACGCCCGCCGTTGTCTTCCTCGTCTACTAGAAGCTTCTCGGTGGCAGGGGCCGATGCCGCCCATCGACGCTGTGCGCTGCGATGCTCGCCACCGACACACTAGAAGGGGACAAGATGGCACCGCGACGTCCCCGCTCGTCCTCATCCCCATTTTTCCCTCTGAAGCTCTCTATCTCTTTTTCCTCTTCTAAACCGAAACCCTAGGTCCAAGTTGCCATTGATTACCGTCGCTCCAAGCCTCCCGTGCTTCGTTGATCAAGCACATGTCTTTGCCTTGTCCTCCTGAGCCTCCGAGTCAAAGGAATCGAGGAGGGGCGCCGGGAATCGACGCCATGATGTCATCTCCCCGAAGTCCGTCCACCTTGGTCATCGTTGATTTCGACCACCCCCGGTCACGCCAATCGCTCCACTGCAATCCTAGTGATCTTCCGAGCCTCGTAGCCCTCTCCGATTCATCACTTGCGCATGATAGCAACCTACCGCCATTTACCTCTCTCTGCCAGCGCTGTTCATCATCGTTGTGGCTACTCCGGTGTCACATCCCAAGATTTTATAAAATTGGGACTAGAAAACAAAAATTGCATTTGCATTGCATTGGCATAACATTTTGCATTCATGAAAGTTTTGGATTGCAAAACACTAGTTTAAATCCCTAAAATTGAAATAACGAAATGCTTCTACAAAAGTAAAATACATGTACTTTTGAAATCACTATTTTGAAATAGTCAAACTATTGACAAATAGGATCCTAATATGATCCCCTAGTTTTTAGAAAATTTTAGAAACAAATTTGGACTCATTTGGAGTTAGTATAGAAAAGAAAAACAACAAAAAAAGCAAACAGCAGCATGGAAGCCAGCCGGCCTTCCGCGGCCCAGCCCGCGCAGCGCACGCACGCAGCAGCAGCCGCCGCTGCCCGCGCGGCAGATAGCAGCGCGCCGCCCACGCGGCCACAGTCACCGCCAGCTGGGGCCCCGCCCGTCACCGCGAGCCGGCCAGGGCACATACGCTGAGGCCGACCCGGCCACGACCAGGACCCCCGCGTGCCGCCGCGACCCCCCTCTCTTATACCCTAGCCGCCCCTCTACCCAACCCCTAGACCCTCGCCTTCTCTCGCGCCCTCGATCTCCGGCGATTTCTCGCCGGAGTTAGCTACCGCCGCAGCCGCCGCTCGCGGTAAGAGCTCGCCTCCCTCTCTCCCGTGACCCCGCGACCTCGCCCCGCCGCCACTGACCCTTCCCCCTCCTTTTCTTTCCCCGCATGAGCACCCCGCGCCACACCGCCGCCCTCGCCGACGCCACCGACTCCGCCGCCGCTCCAGCTGGACGCCGCCATCGCCACCGTGCCCGCCTACCAGCGCCGCCGCCATGGGAAGCTCCGCCGCCGCTCCCCCGACCCCGTACGCCGCCCAGCTGCCACCGGGACTCGCCGGAGCCGCCACCCCCGACGCCACCGACGCCGCTGGTGAGCCCCCCCTCTCGCGTGCCTTCCCGGCCGTTTGATCACGATCGGACGGTCCAGATCGGACCGTTGATTAGTCAGCGCGGGCAGCTGACTGGTCAACCGCTAGTCAGCGCCACGTCATCCGCCACGTGGGCCGGTCAGCAGTCAAAGTTTTACTGCGAGTTTTTAAATTGTTTTAAACGGCAGAAATTCACTAAGACTTGGAAAATTCATATCTTTAGATCTACTTGGCCAAAAATTACAAATAAAATATGTATATATTCAGTGTCTCGTGTAGAATCTTGCTGTACCCTTGTTTTACACTTTTGTAGCAAGGTTTTGTCCAGAATAATTAAATGATTTAATGACCTTTTTAGAGTAATTAATTCGTAGAATAAGTTCTGTAACTCCAAAAATTTCAAATAATATGTCCCTGGAATCAGTAGAACAAGGGGAATCTCAAAGTGAATTAAAAAGTTAGGCTTACAGAAATAATATTTGCAGAATCTATTTAAAGGCTTACTGCAGTATTTTAAGTACTTAGGGAGTTATATGACTCCTTTCTGAGAAATTCCAATTGGTAATGTTCCTATTTAGAGTTGCCTAAACAGTAGAATTTTTTCCAAGATTTTACAAACAGTATGTCAGCAGTGGTGAATTATTTGGTTTCTAGCTCTATTATTGAGCAATATAAATTGCATACTTGTTTTCCTTGCGCTAAAAATAATTTCCATGCATGCATACAATAGCTATACTGAATAAGATTATGTGATGCCGCTGTAGCATCAATCCACCTGTCATTCATGCATCTTGCATCATCTTTGTTTGCATATGATTGTGGATGGTTTGTTTATGATTGCAATTGTATCGTGTAGATTGTGACGAGTGCAACGCTTGCTCGTGTGTGGATTGTTCTTCCGACCGCTACAACCAAGGCAAGTAGATGCTACCTTGTTCATGATGTTATCCTACTATTTTCAATGCATTGTCGTGTATTTTGTAGATGCATGCGTAGGATAATACTATCGCTATGCTATGGCCTATTATGTGGTAGGATTTTCCTTGTAGATGAACCACCGTTGGTAGATGTGCTTAGCCATGGTATGATGAACGAGGGCTGGGTTACATCACTGAGAGTTGTTTCTAAATGTGTTGGTTTGCGAAAACTAAAACAACTTAATCAATGAATCTCCTAGGTGTGATGGGATTGATAATTTTTGGTGGTATCATTGCGGAAAGGCACCCAGGTATCAAGAGAAAATGATTGGCTTCTTTATTTTGTAGCTTACGTGTACAACCATGTGCCAATAATGAAATGGGTGGTTGGTTGGACTTAGTAGGTTGTGGTAAGTCGAACCCGCGTATCCAGAGATGTAGATATTTTGGTAGGTTGGACCGGTGCGCTTCGGGATTGGGGAGCTACTTCCCAAACGGTCTCTTCTTGGACTTCTCCCTATCATCACCCAAAATGAGAGTGATGGTACGAGCTGGGTTGGCCAAGTCACATGGGTAAAGTGTACTAACCCCTGTAGGGTGTATAATCTAATCGATTAGCCGTGTCCCCGTTATGGACGTTTGAGTTGCTTGATATTGATTCCATGACATGTTTCTCGCTCATTCCAATTTCATAATTGCTTTAATGTTGTTGGGTTAACTTAATTGGGATCTTTTCAAAGAAAATCAAAAACTGTTTATGAAAGTAGGACAAAGGTATTTGCAAATGCAAGCTAGCCACAACTCCACTTGCCAAATATGCATGTAGATGTTAGCACTATTGTCTCCTCTAATAGCTCTACTTGCCATATATTCCATGTATTGACCCTTTGGGGCTGCTATGTTTCATGTTGCAGGATATTCCGATTCTGAGTAATCGATTTAGGCCACGGTAATCCACTCGGCACTTGTTCACTTGTGGGCAATTTGAAGAATGGAGGATTTTGCTTTATTTATATTGCTACCTGAATAATTTGAGATAGCCTTGAGCTAAGCTTTTATTGTAATAATGGTACTCTGGATCTTCGTTATTTATGATACACGGATATTTTGCTATGTTATTCATCTTATTCTATTGTGGGCCAATGAACCGATCCAGAGATTGGCATGTCACATAGAAGCTACGGTCTTTTCAGAACCGTGGTGTTACATCCGGCGATCTTAACTAAGCGGCGGCGCCACTATTAGGTTCCTTGCATCGCGTAGTATCAAACCCGACCAACATATCTTCCCAGAACCACCTCTTGCGCCGTCTCCGATGATGTTCCGGCGAGGAATTGGCGAGATGACGTCAGGATGATTTCACCCTTGACCTGGTCCACCCAGTTGACCAGTCCACGCCTAGGAGGAATGCCGACATGTTCTAACCCCACCTATCTATGACTTGGGATAGAACCAGTCCAAGTGTAAAAATTTATTTCCTGTATAGTAAATAAACAAGACAATATAAATTCAAACACAAATATTTTCTAGAAATTAAATAAAATGACTAAACATTGTAAATTTAATATCTTATTTTTATAATTCAGAAAAATATGTTTTATATATGAAATTTTTAGAAAAATAAAATCTACAACTTAAAACTGTTATCAAACGTTATTGTGTAATCATTTAAATAATAATTATTTAATAAATATTTTATAAGTATTAATACTTTGAAAATTCATATTTTAATATTGATAAATAAGGAAAATATAAATAATTTACCAAAAATCTTAGAAAAATAAAAACTATAATTTAAAACTATAATCATGTGTTATTATTTCACTTAATTAAATATCTATTATTTATTAAGTACTTATATAGTAATAAATCTTATAAAAATCATATCTTATTATTTATAAATCACAAAAATAAATGTAATATACCAAAATGATCACAAAAATAATATCTACATGTTAAAAATATAACATTCCACTTTTAAAGTAAAGAAAAACTTCATACTCGAATAACTTGAATTTGAACCTATTTCCTTAATTGATAATTCATGCATGGATAAATAAAAATTGCTAATATTTCTAATATTTTACATCTAAGGCCTAATAATATTATTTGACTTAAATATTGATAGTATAAAGTTCATGTAGTCCAAAGCATCCTAATTACAACTTTAAAGAATTATCATTCAGCTATAAGTAGTAAATAATATTGTTTACTTAATTACAAACCATAACCACACCTTTATAAGGAGATAAATGATTCCATTCTATTATAATATTAAGAAACCACTACTCAAATAGAAATATTACCACTCTTAAGTAACTTTAAGGAAAACATTATGAAGTGAACAACGTACAAATATCATAAGCATTGCACCTTAAGTCCATCTATGTACTTAAAGTTAAACTTTAGTATACAAGATTGTAAACACCATGTTAAAGGCTTGACTATGTATTTTATAGTTTACTTTAGTCTGTTTCAATTAAGACCAAGTGCATATCAAGACCAAACTAACCGATTAAACACCAAAAGACATCGACCACATTCTATTAACCATAAAGATTATTTAAACCTTAGGAAAGAAACCTTTTCTTCGAAGGTTATCCTTTTTTCCACTTCAAACAAAAAAATTGTAATAATATCTTCAACTCTTAACAACTAAACTCAAGGAATTTTATCATAGTTAGCATATGACAATTAATCATAATAACATTACTTTATACTTTACTTGTATATTTAGGATTGTTAATGTTGGGAATATGCCCTAGAGGCAATCATGTATGATGATATTTCCCATTGTATTCATAAATATATTAAGTTGTACTTGTATAAACATCTGATGTGTATCATTGAATATGTGATTCGTTCGTGGAACTATACATTCATGATGTTTGTACTAAATATCCTTGGTCATTGAAGTTGTGCTGGACACACAACTTAGACCAATGTGAAAGTCGGCTTCATGACTCGGTTCCACTTGTCATGGGCATGCAGATGCTATTCCGACTTACACAGATTCGGCTAAAGAGTTTAGCGAGTCGAATTGACCCATATTGAGGTACAACGAACAAGTTGTCATTTGTATATCTCAATCACTGTAATCCTTAAACCTGAGGTTATTGGATAGTCCGAGTTGAGGATCGCCGACTTAGGTTCTGTCAAACGCTGATCCGTAATTGGGAAGTTATAAAGGCAGGGTTCGGATCGACAGAGAATCAAGCTGCGCGATGTGAATAACCAAGATGGGATTTTACCCGTCCACTTGGAGAGATATTCTCTGGGTCCTCTCGGATGATATGATTCAGAAATCATGGCCATGCACGACTCGGTTAAGTGTTAACCGAGCCGATCGACTAAGAGTTAGTCGGGTGAATCACTTATCTCGTATTGAGAAGAGAGTCAGACTATTTAAGGGATGAAAAATATTCGCCTATAATCTGACAAGGTATATCATGAGGCAAAAGGGACTCAGACGTATGTCGCATTGGAAAGGAAAGTCGTCATGACTCTTTGGTAATTGGGAGTCGGCACGTTCTGCTAGGAGCCGCTACCGACTGATCGATTGAGAGTCGAAATCTAATCGTGTCCAAGTAGCCATGAGCCTGCGAGGTCACACACTTAAGAGCGGGAGCAAGTTCAGATTGGATCTTGAACCGGAAATTTGGTTGGGTTGGACCCAAGCCGGATTTGGACTAAGTTAGTGAGTCGGACTCATGGTGACTAGTATTATATGGGCTTTAGTGAATGGGCCACGAGTGGAGCCCATGTTCACTCCCTATATATAGTGGAGCACAGCAACCTAGAAGGGTTAATCGTTGATCGGTTAGGTCATTCCATGAGTTGGAAACCCTAGCTCCACAGCAGTCCTACCGTCATAACGAACCTAGAAGTTCGCCGCCGGTGCTCCTCCTTGTACGTGTGGATACCAGTAGAGGTGATGTACGATCAGCACCAGGATGATCGGATCGCAAATGACTGCACTGCATTCAACTGGCATGCTATATTAGTAATCCGCAACTGCGCGTCTAGTGGTAAACCTTGTTGCCTTCTACCTCAGCTAGATTTTGGGATCACCACGTTAGAGGGAATTTTTTTTGTTTTATCTCTACGTGGCCCAACAGTGGTATCAGAGCGATAGTTTATGGTTTTAGGCTCGAGATCGTGCATATGTCATATGCGGTTGGCTGTAGATGAGATTTGTGTGCTATTTTGGTGGTCGATCTATGAGATAGATCAGTTTTGTACGAGGTTGATTGGATCAACTGTACTCGGTGAATGGTAGATGTGATTTCCATGATCATGCTGCTGAGGTCGTGGAACGACATACCCCTATCGGTCGGTTTCCACCATCGGGGTAGACTGTAACACGTAAATCCAGAAGCGGTGATCGAAGATCAAAGAGTTTGATCGAGTCGGAACAATGGTCGGAATCCATGTCCGAATCGTAGATGAGATCTATGTTTTCGAAAAAAATCATCGGGCGCTGCCCTATCGTAGCGCGTTAGACGTTGTTGCGAGTTTCACAATGCCGGTAGATAGCGTATTTATGCAAAACTTGTTTTTGCAGGAAGTTGTGAATGGTATGGTTCATGTGCATGTGATGTAAGTGTGTAATCCATACGTGATCTGCGAATCACGGTTTTGTCAGCCGGCTGGAGCCTAGGTGCTGTCATATTATTGTATAACGACCCGCGTGTCGGATTCTCCATGTAATTTACTTTACTAAGCTAGTGTAGCTGTGTGGAGAACCCTAGATGGCATGCAAGTCGATGTACATGTTGGTGACATGGAGTAAGACGGCAAGTGACAAGAGTTGGCACGAGTCGGATTACAGGCTTTATGGAGATGGACATCGCCAGGAAGAGAGCCATACCATTTCACATTATAATTGCTTTTTTTGTGTTATTGATATGTCTCTGTTTTACCTCTATTAGATAGTCGGTAAAATTTAATCCCTCAAAGAAGGTCTAGTCGGTTTTCCCGCCAGTGTTTGCACCGTCACAAGTCAGACATTTTTGGTAATGGGCTCATAAAATTGAGGTGCTGCCAATTATTTCCGACTAGGTGGGTTCGAGTCAGACTCTTACCGCGGAAATCTTCGGTAAGCTAGACGGGTCTATCACAACGGTTGTGGGGATCGGGGAAAAGTCATATGGGAGCCGAGGCATGTGATGCCACCCGTCCAACATGAGTCATATGATATACGATTGACAAGGAGTTGTCTGCCTCTATCACTTGGCGGCTAGCGGTGATGCTAATGCTCACTAGACAACTTGCTTATTTAGGATCCTAAATCACTAAGCAACCATCGGAGGGGTGTTGGTTCTAGTGGGAGCATAAAATATTAAAGTGTTTAATATGCTTGCTCTTTTATGAATACATGTCTTAAGTGTTTTGCATATTTCTGTTGTAGATCATGGCACCAAGTAGCAGTCACTCTCAGATATCTGGTTTTGCGTTGAGAACCATTCTTGAGAAAGATAAACTGAACGACACTAATTTTACCAACTAGTATCGAAATCTGAGAATTGTTCTCAAACAAGAAAAGAAGGACCATGTCCTAGACAACCCACTTCCAGATGAGCCGAATGAGAATGTGACTGTCGCTGCCACCAATGCCTACCGTCGTGCTCAGGATGAGTCCACGGATATTAGCTGTCTTATGCTTGCTCACATGGAACCGGAATTGCAAAAGCAGTTTGAGAATGTTGAGGCCTACGATATGATCAAAAGCTTCAAAAGTATGTTCCAGGCTCAGGCAAAGACTGAGAGGTATCAAGTCTCTCAGGCTTTGCTGAGTTGTAAGCTTAAGGATGGTGATCAACTGAGTCCGCATGTGATCAAAATGGTTGGTTACGTGCAGTCTTTTGAAGTCTTGGCTATCCCATTAGCGAAGAGTTCGCTACGGATATAATTCTGAACTCTCTTCCTAGTGCATATGGGAAGTTTATCTCGAACTACCACATGTATGGTATGGATAAGAAGCTCACTGAATTGCATGGGATGCTCAAGCAGGTAGAAGTGGATCTCAAGAAGGGCGCCAATCAAGTGTTGATGGTGCAGAATAAGGCTAAGTTCAAGAAGAGTTCTTGGACTAAGAAGAAGGCTAAGTCGGGAGGAAAGCAGGCTCAGGACCCAGTCCCAAGCGCTTCCTCAGGTACTAAGCCATCTCCTTTAGCAAGATCCACTTGCTTCTACTGCAAGGCGGATGGCCACTGGAAGAGGAACTGCAGCAAGTATTTGGCCGACAAAGCCAAGAGTGGAGGTATGACTTCCGACTCAGGTACACTTGTTAGCAATGTTATAGACATATATCTTGCTAATGCACCTAATAGTTCTTGGGTATATGATACCAGATCAGTTATTCACATCTGCAACTCGTTGTAGGTACTGGTAAGAACTAGGAGCATAGCAAGAGGCGAGGTTGATATTCGAGTCGACAACAAAGCAAGATTTGATGCATTGGAAGTCGGCACGATGCAGCTTCATTTACCTTCTGGATTCATTATGGAACTGAATAATTGTTATTATGTTCTAGTGCTCAGTCGAAACATTATTTCTGCTTCATGTTTGATGAGGCAAGGCTATGAGTCGAATACCAAGAATAATGGTTATTATTTGTATTTGAATAACATGTTTCACGTCTTTGCACCCGTCCAGGATGGGTTATTTATTTTGAATCTTGATGGTGAGTCGGTTTATAGCATAAATGTTAAAAGGTTGAAACCAAATGATCTGAATATGACTTACTTTTGGAACTGTCGGCTTGGTCATATAAGTTGGAAACACATGAAGATGTTCCATGATTATGGAATCCTAGCTTTTTCGACTTGGGGTCGTTCGAGACATGCGAATCTTGCCTACTAGGCAAAATGACTAAGACACCTTTTGCAAAGAGTTGCGAGAGGGCATCCGACTTGTTAGTACTAGTACATAGTGATGTATGTGGACCAATGAGTATGACAGCCAGGGGAGGTTATGAGTACTTCATTACCTTCACTAATGATTTGAGTAGGTATGGATCCATCTACTTGATGAAACATACGTCGGGAAGTCTTTGAAAAGTTCAAAGAATTCCAGAATGAAGCATAGAATCAACTCAGCAAGAAAATAAAGTTTCTTCGGTCGGACCGAGGAGATGAGTACATGAGCCATGAGTTTGATGACCATCTGAAAAGTTGTTAAATAGTTCCTCAACTTACTCCGCCAGGAACACCACAAAGGAATGGTGTTTCGGAAAGGCGGAATCAGACCTTGTTGGACATGGTATGATCAATGATGAGTCGGACAGATCTTCCTTTATCATTTTGGGGTTATTGTCTAGAAACATCGGTGTTCACACTAAACAGAGTACCACCAAAGTCAGTAGAGAAGACACCACATAAGATGTGGATAGGAAAAAAGCTGAGTTTGTCTTTTCTTAAGATTTGGGGTTGTGAAGCTTTTGTCAAGCGACATCAGTCAGACAAGCTTACGACCAAGTCGGATAAGTGTATTTTCGTAGGCTATTCGAGGGAAACCTTGGGTTACTACTTCTACCCAAGAAGAGGGCAAAGTGTTTGTCGCTCGGAACGGTGTCTTCCTTGAGAAAGAGTTTCTCAGTCTAGGAGTCAGTGGGAGCACAGTGCAGCTCGAAGAAAATCGAGAGGAACCATCTAGTAGCGAGTCGGCAAAAACCTTGGAGGTTGAGTTGGTCGTGGTATCTGAGCCGGCAGCAGCACCCGTACTACGAAGATTGGCGAGATTGCGAAGTGTTCGTGATGTATTACTGTTAGACAGTGATGAGCCGGCAAATTATTCGGAAGCAATGGTGGGATCTAATTCCGAGTCACGGCTTGGAGCCATGAGACCCGAGTTAAAGTCCATGGATGAAAATCAAGTTTGGAACTTGGTTGATCTGCCATATGGTGAAAGACCCGTCGAGTGCAAATGGGTCTTTAATAAGAAAACTGATATGGATGGAAATGTTTCCGTGTATAAAGCACGTCTTGTCGCGAAGGGGTGCCGACAAGCTCAAGGAATTGATTACGACGAGACTTTCTCGCCCATAGCGATGCTTAAATCAGTTCGGATCATGTTAGCCATAGCGGCCTATTTCGACTATGAGATATGGTAGATGGATGTCAAAACAGCTTTCCTTAACGAAAATTTAACCGACGACGTGTATATGATACAACCCGAGGGTTTTGTCGATCCGGCTAATGCTGACAAGGTGTGCAAACTTCAGAAATCCATTTATGGGTTGAAGGAAGCACCGACAGCTCATACAGTCTTACTAGGGGCACCTCCAGCTCATATAGTCTTCGGGAACTCATCAGTGTTTTACCCTGCCCGGAAGGGGGCTTAACAGAGGTGAGCCAGCCCCGAAGGATCGTGCAGACATATGGGGTCGCGGGAAAGGCAGTGATTGGCTTGGATCACCTACTGGGCCCCACATAACAGAATTGTGGACGGGAAAGTACGCCCGGTTGTGCAACAAGGAGTTGATCTCTCATGGATAAAGTAACGCACCTCTACAGAGTGTAAGAATTGTAACTTGTTACTCCCTGTTCCGGGAAGGAGCTACGAACGCGGCAGGAAAGGAACTCCATGAAAGTTCTGGTAAAGCTATGAAGGCTGATGGGCATAGATTTTCACAATAAAATCAATCTTTGAAGAAATATTTACAAAAACTGCATAGTGCCAAGGACTTATAGTCCTAGGTGGTAGATAGAGCATCAAAATTCCTACCTTGCATATAATGAACTTGCTGGGTAACGTTGTTACTCACCTTTTCCTTTGATCCCCTGCTTAGACTCTGAGGATCCGGAAGAAACTTTGATGTATGCAGCTGAAAGCCAAGAGGAGGTCTTGCATGAAGAGCCCAATATGTATGGTGCCGTAGAAGGGGCGGACTACGATATTATCTACGGAGGAGAGCACCATGAGTCAGAATAATTACTGTAGTACTAGGAACCAATTAAGCCGAGCAGCATGAACCTTATATAATAAGTTGTTGAGCTCAATGCGGAGTTGAAGTTGTCACCTTAAAACTTCTGCTGAAACACGTTAGATTTGGTTTGTAAGTTGAATCTTTTGAAGTCTTGAACTTCTGGTATTGTAATAATAGTAATGTGTGTATGTTTGTAATATGGACCCGCAATGTTTCTGTTGTACCACTCTAAGGGATGTGATATTTATGAAATAGTGTTGTGTGAATGTCATGTCAACGACTATAGTGTACTAGACATGCAGTGGTATGCTGGGTCACTGCAGTTGGTATTAGAGTAAATTTCTTTGACCTTAGGTTGGGAACCTAGTAAAGGGTATTACCTGTAGGAGTGTATAACAACGATAAAGAATTCTCTAAAAGGGTATAATGGGTATTCAAATGAGAATATTCTGTTATATATTTTAGCAAGATAATTCTTTGTTATGATCCAATGCATTATTTGTTACTAATAAAAAATATTCATTGCTACACAGAGCTGTGGCACCAAAGTTTCCAAAACAAACTTTGGTAAGGAAAGAAGAGACTCTTGATGATTACCAAGGATCATTCACTAATCAGCTTTGTCAACTTTTAAGGATTTTTAGTTGTCCGACTATAATTCCAGTGAATACCATAACCTATTATGATGGTCATATGTTATCCAAGTATCGTGTTAGTATCCAACTTCCAGAGGATCTTGGATTATATCATGATATACCTATAGGTGAAGGTAGGAGTCATTTAACAACAAAGCATGTTGCTGTTGTGGAGGCGATAGCCAATATCCGGGAGCATAAAACCAAGGAGTTAGAAGGGAGCACATTTTCTGTGATTCCTCTTGATTCTATAGACTCCGATCCAGTACCGGATCATTTTACCTTGGTAAAGAAGCATCCTAAGTTAGCTTCCAAGTTTGTGGATCGATATCGAACACTTGTTGCGTCTTTTTACAAGACACATCAAGTTATAGTTGAAGATAAAAATGACATGTTAGAGGATCTAACTGATCCAGAAACTAGGAAACTATTAGCATTTCAATTGGAGAAAGAAGCGTGTGGTAGTGTAATTTTTTTAAGGATATAACTATAGATCCCAACTCTTTTACACCATATCCTTATTCAACCAGAACAGAACCTACCTATGATCCTACATTAGTTATGAGGTATCCTATACCACAGGGTTCGGAACAAGGGTCTGATACAAAACTCCCTATTGAGAATTCTGATGATTGGAGAATGGGATCATTTGAAGGATCCCAAGGGAATCAGATATCCGTAGATGGGTCTGACAGATACGTTGGACAATCCAGCTGGATGGGTGTGAGAACCAATCCCGATAACAGTAGTAGAAATACCATATTTGTAGAAAGTATGGATGAGGAAGAAGATTCTGAGGAGAGAGTGTTTGAATCATCAACATATTCTCAAAACCCAGGGAATATACATTATCCAATGTTTAACTATCTTGCCCAACAGAGCACCTGGGGAGCAGCAGAATCTGTGTATTCTGTTGATAACTCTAGGAATGAAACTCAGGAGATGCAAGTGGGTGATAATGTTGAATAGGTTTCTGAAGACTTTTCAGCTGAGATGGATGGAGTCAACGCACCCAGGCTGAGTAATGACTCAAGTCCTGATACTTCAGATACTGAGTATGTTCCTTCTGGAAGGCCATTTGTTCCACAAAATGAGCGACGGACATTACGTCATAACGGTTGGACTTCAGGCATGTATAATGAGCGTCGTGGATACTAAAGACATAGGTTACTTACTATGAGTAACTGGTATTGCGTATTGTAAACGAGAGAAGGATGTAGCTAAATAAGTAAGGTAGTATGTTTGCTTTATTATAGTACCTATATCGTACAAGTTGTAATGACTTAGTATTTACTAAGTGGTTTGTAATGTATAATATGTGAAATGTATATTTGGATTTTATTTGGTTTTGATTTCCATTGTGTGACTAGTTTTGTGTGTAAAGTTGAGCTCAGAACACATGTGCATGATGTAATTATGAGTATTCGCGTTATGTTGCAGGACTAGGGGATCATGGAATCGGGTGTAGAAACCGAATCTGAACAGCAGCCCATGGAGCGTGAGGCCAAGGACAAAGCAGATGATGATGCTGCAAATCAAGGAATATTACCACCACCACCAATGAGGCCTCTAATGGAGCATAACTTTATGCAGTACATGCAAATGATGCAAGAAAACGAAACAAGTTCATGGAAGAGCTGTTGGGACGATCAGGAAACTAGAGAGCACCTGGAGGTGGAGGAGTGAGTCTTTCCGACTTATAGAATGCAAGGCCGTTAACTTTTGCATCAGCCCCTGAACCAATGGATGCAAAGGATTGGCTAGAAGCTATAGAGAGAAAGCTAAAGACTGTAGGTTGCAATGATGAGGAAAAGCTGAGGTATGCAACTCATCTTTTGACAGGACCTGCAACATCATAGTGGGAAAATCAGTTAGCTATGCAACCGCCAGGAAGAGAGTATACTTGGGAAGAGTTTAAGCAGAGGTTCCGTGATTATCATGTTCCTAAAAGTGTGATGGAGTTGAAGCATAGAGAGTTTGAAGAGCTTCAACAAGGTTATACTAGTGTCATGAAGTACATCTGGGAGTTTAGCCAACTGTCTCGTTATGCAGAGGAAGAAGTCATCACTGAAGAGAAGAGGAAGAAGCATTTTCTGCGAGGGTTAAATCCATTTGTGAAGATGCAGTTGAGGTTGGCCAATAAACAAACTTATCAGCAGTTACTGGATGCAGCCATCACTTTTGAGGATGATTATAAGAATGTCCAAGAGGATCAAAGGAAGAGAGCCAAGAAGGAAACTAAGAGGATTCAGGCAAGTAAACCCAAGCCCAATTTAGAGTTCAAGCCGAGGAATAGAGCATACAAAAAAAATTCCAACCAGCGTGTAAATTCCACCGAAAGGAATATTATATGCCATAATTGCAAACTTCCAGGGCATCTAAGCAGGGATTGCCAGAAACCAATGATAGTTTGCCATGCTTGTGGCCAGAGGGGTCATATAAAGCCAAATTTCCCGAGTAAACCACAAGGTGGTTGGTCTGTTAAAGGTCTAGGACAAACCAGTGGAGGCAATGGACAACCCAATAAAGGAGGAAATTTTGTCAAGAACAATAATGGCAAGAGGAACAAACCTACTGGGAAGCTGAAATGTGCAACCCTGGAGGAGGTGCATAACTAAGAGCATGCAGTGATAGGTACTCTAAATATCCTTAGCAATCCCAGAAAAGTTCTATTTGATACTGGTGCAACTACTTCATTCATTTTTGAAGAATTCTGTAATAAATTTGGGATTAGATACGTTAGAAAACCCTATGACCGTGGTAACGGCAGGGGGAAATGTAGTTGTACACCAAATTAAACAAGATGAGGTTATCTCGATCTGTGCTTGTACCTACTTTGCGGACCTATATGTGATTCCTTTGAAGGGAATTGCAGTAGTGCTAGGTATGGACTGATGACTGAACATGGTGCTCAAATTAATTGTGAGGATAAAACTGTCTCAATCAAGACTCCAAGTGGAGCAAGGATAGTTTTTGAAGCAAATAAGCACAATCATATCATTATGGATGTTCAATTGAATTTAATGAAGGAGGTCAAGTTGGAGGATATTCCTGTAGTAAATGAGTTTCAAGATGTTTTCCCAGCAGCATTACCTGGAATTACACCAGATCGGTAATTAGGGTTCACTATTGATCTAATTCCAGGTATAGCACCAAGTTTATATCAAGGAGATAGTAAGTAAGCACATAGTGCCCAAGAAGATTGTAACTGATAGAGGATCGGTGTTTACTTCAGCATTTTGGAAACAATTACATGAAGCACTTGGTTCAAAGTTGGATTTCAGCACAGCCTATCATCCAAAAACTGGGGGTCAGACTGAAAGAACCAATCAAATATTTAAAGATATGCTAAGGGCTTGTGCATTAGATTTTGGAGGTTCGTGGGAAGATCATCTACCATTGGCAGAATTTTCCTACAACAACTATCAAAGTAGTCTGAAGGTAGCTCCATATCAAGTACTCTATGGAAGAAAATGTAGATCACCAATATTTTGGTATGAGCCTGGTATTAGCAAGGATTTTCGCCAGACTATATCAAGGAAAGCCCAATGAAAGGAGTTAAGAGGTTCAGAGTTAAAGGAAAATTGAGTCCCAGATATATAGGACCATTCAAAGTGCTGAGTCAGAATAGGAATATAGCTTATGCTTTAGAGTTACCACCAAGATTGGCTCAAGTTCACAATGTTTTCCATGTGTCACAATTCCGGAAATGTCTTAAGGTTGCAGATGATGCAATTACACATCAAGAGGTGGAATTACAAGCAGATTTTACATACGTTGAGAAACCCTGTAAAATTCTAGAAGAAAACTGGAAAAGGTTAATAAATAGGGCAATTAAGTACTATAAGGTACAATGGGAGCATCACCCCGAGATAGAAGCCACATGGGAGAAATAGGATGACTTAAGATAATCCTATCCAGAATTATTTAGGTACAATTCAGCAAACTTCGGGACGAAGTTTAATTTAAGGGGGGAAGAATGTAACATCCCAGCATTTAGGAACCAACGAAGGGTAGATATAGGAATTTGTGCATATGCATGCATTCATCTGTAAAGTGTGGGTAAATTTTTCGCCAAATAAAAAACCTAAAGGGATCAGAGTTTCTTCCACTCTCCAGGGATATGAATAGATCTGGGGGTGATAATTATAAACTTTGACATGATCTTTTTGAATTGGTGTGTTTTGGGGATAATAAATTGAATTTAAATTTGAAATTTGAACTTGTATTTTAAAAGTTAGGATTTGGTATTTTAGAATGAACTCCAAAATTATTTAGTAATATTACTTAATCAAAAGATAATAAATAAGCAATATTATTTAATTAATCAAGATATAATAAATAAGTAATAGAAATTCAAAATAAAGAAATTCAAATAATAAATGAATCTTTATTCCTTATCATTATTCCATAAATAAATTACAAAGATTGACTCATTGAGTCAATAAAGATTCATTACAGTAAAGGAATTACCAAAAAGAGAAATATTTATATGAATAAACTATTACAATTTTTTAAAAAAGAATGAAATAAAGATTACAAAGGCATCTATTTATCTAAGTAATCCTAAAACTAAATCTTGAGTGAGTAGATCTTGTACCTGCAAAATACAAAGTAAACAAAAAGGAAAATGAAAATTTAACGATTAGTTTTACTCCCAGTAGAGAGAAGTGAGTTGCACTGCTCAAGATTACATCATTGAGTAACTTTTATAGGGGGAGTTTCACCAATATGAAAGAATTTGATCTTTCATAATAAATAAGCCATAAGTCAAATGATCACAGCAAATAAAAAAGGGGCTAGTTTCACCGGGAAGGTTAACAGTAAAAAGATCAAAGGGCGAGACGCCTCACTAATCTTATCCACAACCATGTACAAGGCACACATGAAGCATAATCACCAAATGCATGGTGAGTGCTGTCGACATAGCAACAACAGCTCACACAAGTACAAGGAGCAAGCACAGCCGTGGAAGCACACTAGTTCATCTTTGCATCTGAAACACCACACCAATAACACACTCAGCTTAGCAAATCCAAGCAAACCACTAGCCAAAACCACACACTAAATCACTCTAAGCATCACCATATGGTGACATAAGGAGGTGGTGGATCAGGTGGATAGCAAGATCAAGTTGCAGGAGCTAGGAGGTGCAGGGATGATCAAGGACAAGCACATGAACCAGAAGCAACAGGAACAACACCAGGAGGTGAAGGGCCAGATCATGCCAGCAACACAACCAGCAAGATCAAGCCACCACAATCATCAACAGTTGTGGTGACTATCATAAAACATCCACATAATCTATTCATCTTATATAAACAGAAAATCATGTGTCGTTTTAGAACTAACCTCTCAGTAATCACCCAATTGGGGTGAATCTATCCTAGAGGTTTTGGGAAAACAAATGTCAACAGTAAATATATTAAACTAACTAGGATCTCAGGCCAGCATCATAGATCCTGGTGATAACAAACAACCCATCTAATCCAACATGAGTTCATATAGTTTATAAATTCTGGGCACATCTTCTAAAAGGAGTAGCACCTAAGATTTCATAAAATTTATAAACCAATATAAAGATATGAGAAAACCAATCATCTTAGACAACTAGGATCCAAGATCCAGTGAACAACCATGATGCATAAGCATTTCTACGAGGGACAGTAAAATAGGAACCTAGTTCCTAAGCCTCAGACCAACATCATAGGCATAATTATTAAGAGAAGATTTAAACTTATTTTTGGCATCTATCCAACATTAAGCACTGACCATAGGAAAGCCCAACAATAAAATGAACTTGTGTGCCATTCTAAGATGGTGTCACAAGAAAAAAATCATAAAACCAAGCCAAATTATTACTTAGCTTTCATAAATAAACTATCAAGCCAATATCTATCATTTTCCTGGAAACAATTACCAGGAATCATGTTCAAGTTCATGTATACAGAGCATCACTATAAGAAACAAAGTAATCTCAATCTGCACATGAACCCACAAGCCAATATCTACTGATGCAGTGAATCAACACTAACAGTACTACTGCCAGTACTAAAGTACTGACAGTAGATGAACACACTAAGAATAAACACAGCCACCCAGCTCTCATAGTTATGCCATCAGATTAACCAAGCTTAATCACCAATTAGAGGTAACACTATTTAACCACTAGCATCAGATCAACAATAACATCAGATAATCAAAGCATGACAGTAAGCACTGAAGTCTAGTGAGCACAATCCTTACTAGGCATCACTACCAGATCAAATCATCATCTTACAAGCACACAGAGGGATGAACCCTAGAACCAGCATGAACCCTAATGAGGGATGGCCACTAGTTACACATAGATATATTCAGAGGAGATAGAGGCATGGGTGATAACCAAGAACCAACTCACCTATGGTCCTCGCTGAAGAATATAAGAGGAAGGAGAAGGGCCGACGAGCGCACGACGGCACGGGGAGCACCCAAGAGGGTGCTGCAACCCGCACCTAGCCACGACGGCGGCCACAACAGAGAAGGAGGACGAATAGTGCCACCACAGCAACGCACACACACCTCACTGCATCGGCGGAGGCGTCACTAGCACCACCCCAAACCCTAGGGTTCGATAACCTCGCCATACACCACGGCGGCGCCAGCGACCACGGGGTCGAGGAGGAGAAAGGATAAGGTCGAGAGAGGGTGATGTAGAGGAATGGGCCGATAGGGCCAGTACCTCTTCGGGAAGGATTTTTTGACTAGACCATCTAGGCCAAGTCTAGCCCAATAAGCCCAATGGTCAGCCCAAAATCCTAAGAGAAATTTTAAGAATTAATAAAAGACCAAAATACCCCTATAACTCAAAAAATTCTAGAAAATAAAATAGAAGTCTGAAAAAAATACAGATAATATAATTTTAGATTCATAATAATCCAACCTATTTAAACTAAATTAAGAAATTATTTATATATATAATTTTTGCTCAAGAATTTTATGATATATATATTCCCTATGGAATTTTATAAAATTAAAGAAAATGGATAAAAATAAATAAAAATCACTTTTATTATATCTTGTAATTATAGTATTTTAGAAAAATGCTAAATAAATATTTAGAGTTACCAAAAGAAATACCCTTTTATTTAAATGCTAATTCTTAAAAGAATTATTAAACAAATAAATACAAGAGTCCTCTTTAATAAAAAAATAGATTTTTACTCTATTAATTATATATTACATTATAAATAGTGAATGTAATATTTATAAAATATTAAAAGGTTATTCTTTAAAATGAATTTCTTTATTACTTAAAGTCATTCCAGAAACTAAAATATTGGGTAAAACACACAAAGAAGATAAATATGAAAGAACGCATTACATTACTATGCATATTCATTTTGCTTCTTTAATTATTGTCCTTACCAGGCAATAATGATATTTTGTAGACATAGAAGCTCAAGGTCTAGTGCAAGCATCTGACTTCACTACCTTGCAATCATAAGGCAAGTTCATCACTTGCTCATGTCCTTTGAAGAGTCTTTACCAAAGTATTTGAAAATTGTGTGTTATCATCTATGTTTCAAGGAAAGAAAATTTTATTTTCTCAAATAAATAAATTATTGATATCATCTGAAGTGATGATATAATGGAGAAATAGAACTTAGGTTTCTATTTGCAATAATGATAATCACCTAGGAATTTAACAACCCATGACATCAGTGATTCTAGCGTCGTATATAACGCGTTAGCCATGAGATTTGGAATGGGACAGAGAAGTCAGTTGTGTCCTTTTTCTTTTGTATGGAGGCAAGAATACCTTAACGTGATGTTGTGATTCCTTGTGCAGAACCAACATATGGGTGGGCACCCTTAGGCCCCACGTTTTTGGTGTCTAGATTATCTATGAGTGGCTGTCGGAGGCTTCGCCGGACCTATAAGGTACTTACCAGGGGCACCGCCAGCTCATAGAGTCTTCGGGAACTCATCAGGGTTTTAGCCTTCCCGGAAGGGGGCTTAACGGAGGTGAGCCAGCCCCAAAGGATCGTGCAGACATATGGGGTCGCGGGAAGGGCAGTGATTGGCTTGGATCACCTACTAGTCCCCATGTCATGGAATTGTGGACGGGAAAGTATGCCCGGTTGTGCAACAAGGAGTTGATCTCTCATGGGTAAAGTAACACACCTCTTTAGAGTGTAAGAATAAGTAGTTACTCCCTGTTCTGGGAAGGAGCTACAAACGCGGTAGGAAAGGAACTCCATGAAAGTTATGGTAAACCTGTGAAGGATGATGGGCATATATTTTCACAATAAAATCAATCTTTGAAGAAAGATTTACAAAAACTGCATAGAGCCAAGGACTTATAGTCTGAGGTGGTAGACAGAGCATCAAACTTCCCACCTTGCATATAATGAACTTGCTGGGTAACGCTGTTACTCCCCTTTTCCTTTGATCCCATGCTTAGACTCTGAGGATCCAGAAGAAACTCCGATGTATGCAGCTGAAAGCCAAGGGGAGGTCTTATATGAAGAGGACAATATGTACGGTGCCATAGAAGGGGTGGACTACGATGCCATCTACGGAGGAGAACACCATGAGTCAGAATAATTACTGTAGTACTAGGAACCAACTGAGCCGAGCAGCATGAACCTTATATAATAAGCTGTTGAGCTCAATGTGGAGTTGAAGTTGTCACCTTAAAACTTCCTCTAAAACACTTTAGATTTGGTTTGTAAGTTGAATCTTTTGAAGTCTTGAACTTCTGGTACTGTAGTAATAATAATGTGCGTATGTTTGTAATATGGACCCACAATGTTTCTGTAAAACCTAATGAAAAGGTTTGGTAAAATTTTGAAATCAAATTGAGATTGAAATCATTTAGTTTGAATTAAAAATGAAAACATAAATGGAAAAAGAAAAAGAATCAGAAGAAAAAAACATAAATGCTAAACCTACCAAGCACCCCAGCCCAGCAGGCCCAGCTACACCCACCCAGGAAAACCTCTCTCCCCGCTGGATTTATCTCACCCCGCTCTCACCCCATCCCCTCTCACTGACCGCGCGACCCCACGACCACGTCATATTCGTCCCCAACGCACTGACCCCGCCCCCCATTCCTCCTCACCATTTCTGTCGTTGATGAATCGTGTAAATTCGTGTTAATGCCGCACTGGTTCCTTCCTACGACCATGCTCTTCTAATCGCCTCACCCTCCTCTCCATTTCCCCTAGTCACCACGCCACTGGAGCCCCTAGGCTGCTCGAATTCCTCCTCACACAGCCACTGTCTTCGATGTGCTCTAGTGCAAATTCCGGCGAGCTCCGAGCATGCCCTTGCCCTAGCTCACACTAACTTGCTCGCCTTCATCGTGCACACATGCCAGTGGCCTCTGCTTGCTTGCGCGCGCCCTAGAGCGTTGACTCCGACCGTGGGCCACCGTCGTCTGCCTCCACTCCGGCAAACTCTCCTGGTTAGCTCTGATCGCCCCTCTCTCTCATTGATGCTCCTACACTTGCCTACCTCTTGCGCATCTAGTGCGACCTTTATTTTTCCTTGGCATGCTTTGGAGCCTCGCCCCCGACGACACTTATATGTGCCCGACGCTGACGCTAGCTCCGGCGAGCAATTCAGGCCGACCCCGTGCGCCTCTTGGTCAAAGGAGACCACGTTGAGCTTCTTCATGCTCCTGCGAACCCGGTGAGCCCCTCCTTTTCTACTCTTGCTTCCTAGATTCCACGGACCACTGTAGGCAGAGTGCCGCCGCCACGCGTCGCCAGCCAGCGCCGCCAGTTCCTGGTCAAGGTGTTGTGAACCGTTAGGTTTAGATCTTGTGGCTGTGACAAATCACTTAAATGAATAGGTACGCGCTAATATAATCCGTGCGATGCTAGTTAGATCCTACAGCCCACATTGCACGATCCAAACGAATTGGTATCAGCCAATAGAATTAAGACGCGTGGCCAATTCTGTCTGTTTAAAAATCTAGAAAATGTTTTTGGATGATTAAACTTGCACATATCATAACTTTTGATCTGTATGTCCAAAAATTACACATTTTATATCAATGGATTCAGAAAAATGTAAATTTGCAACTATGTCCCTAGTTTGGTCATTTGCTTCAGGAAAATTAGGTGTTTTGGCAGAAACATTTGTAGGACTATTTTGGATATAAAAATTGTTCTAAAAATTATTTTTGGGTGAAACCTTTTGCAAATGGATTTGTTTTGAACTCTCTGACAATAAACAATAACTTTTGAATTTAAAAAACATAATTTTTTAAACTAGAAATTGTTACTTTGAATAAAAGCATTTCTAGCAAAACAAAAATGATTTAAAAAGGCCTTTTTCACTAACTTGTTTTCAAATGATTTTCAACAATTTATAAATGGCCAGTAGGTGTTTTGAAATGTTTAGAACCTTGTTGGAAACCACTTTTTAAAATGAAACAACCTCTTTCATGCTTGCATGCATTTCCTTGTTTTTATCATTTTATGTGTTGAATTGTTTGAATGCTAGTTTTGAAAGTGTGCCTTGCTTGATTGAATTGTAGTGAACTTTGCAAGATCAAGGAGTGTACCTAGATTTTATACAAAAAGGAAAGTGATACTTTGGTCATCAAAAGTCCTATCTTTTCAATATTGCATTAGTGATATTTTTGTAGTATGCATGATAGGACTATATTTTGTATATTGCTATGCTATAGTAGATCCTATAGAATATATCTTGGTAGGAATCTTCCTTAGTCAAGAGACAAGTTTTGCTAGTATGCTTAGCCTAGCTAAAATATTTCAAGGGTGGAATATTCATGCTATGATATTATGCAAAGTCTATGACTAAGTTTTGATTAATAAAACAACTAAGTGAATGAATCACCTGGGTGGAATGGTGAGAATGGTTTGTGTTCAGTGGTTACACAAGGACCATGTCTATGGTTTACCTTGTGTATCACACTTGTGGATGGCCACCCAGGAACAAAGAAATTTGAGATGTTTTGTGTTGAGAAGCTTCCAGCGCATCCACATGGCATATGGGCTCTGCCTTGACTACATAGGTTGCAAGAACTCAGACAGGCAGACAGAAGGTGGTAGTGATGATAGATGGAATGCGTCTGTGCTGATCTGAGGGATTGTTTCAGAAAATTCTCATCTTGATGCATGTAGAGTCTTGTGGGAAAATTGCACCACCTCTTGAGAGAGTAAAACCTAAGTACTTAGCCGTGTCCCCGGTAAAGGACATTTTGAGCATCAAAGACATTGAAATGATCAAGGATCTCCTCATCCCAATTTCTCTAAGTTAAAACTTGTTGGGTGAACAATGGAAGTACCTGGTGAGTATCCAGTGTGCCATTGTGTGATGAAATGTTTTGATAAATAGAAAGATTATTTTCAAATGATAGGGAAAACTTATTTTATGCAAAGGCAAGACAAAACTCCACTTAGCCAAATATTCATGTAGATGCTAGATTCTCCATATCAATATGATAACACTTGCCAATACAATTCAAATATATTGACCCTTGTGGCTGTAACTTATTATGTTCCAGGTTGTTTGATATTAGTGAAGTTTGTTGAGTAGGGATTACAAGTCTACAACCAACATGATTGCCCGTGGCACATGAAGATGAAGGACTCCATGCTATATAGTTATATCTGCTGCTTTGTAATAAGATAGCCATATGAGCTATGTAAGTTGTAATGAACTATTTTATTCCTAGTTATACGTTGTAATATGACCTTTGTTTCTTGATATTACATCTTAAACTGTGGGTGCTAGCTATTCGATCCAGGGACTAGCACTGTAAACACACGGATCTCTACCTTATCAGGTTGGGACCTCTACAATACCGGAGGCTGGCATGGTGATGAGGAAGGCCTCTGGGATGATCTCTCCCCTCTGGAATGGTGCAGGGAAGAGCTTTAGATCCCCCAATCTAGGGACAATGGTGGCGGTGGCTACGGACTGTTTCGTGGAACATTGATCGGGTGCTTAGGGTTTAGGTATTGGGGGCTTCTTATAGGCGAAGAGGGAGGCCAAGGGGGTCCCCGAGGTGGCTGCACCCCCCCTCAGGCGCGGGCCAGGCCAGGCCGCATAGCTAGGGGGTGTGACCCCCTCGAGGCCCTCCTCTGTCTCGTCTTCTGGCTCCGTGTTCCCCTCGGTGAAATATTGACTTTTTCATTTGTCCCGTCCAATTCCGAGAATATTCATTTTCTGACTTTCTGGAACCAAAAACAATAGAATACAGGCAAATGGCACTGTGGCATCTACTTAATAGGTTAGTCCCAGAAAACATATAAAAATACTTCAAAGAGAACACAAAGCAAAGCAAATAAGATACTAAATAAGCATTGAACATCAAAAATTATAGATACGTTTACGACATATGAAGCATCCCCAAGCTTAACTCCTGCTCGTCCCGAGTAGGTAAGTGATAAAAAGAATAATTTTTGAGGTGACATGCACCATAAAAATCAAGATCAAACCATTTGAAAGCATTGAAAGATGGGATCAAAGAACTCTAAACATGAGCGTGAAAGAAGCTGTTCTAACAATAAGACAAAGTAACTATGCATGCAACATGAAAGGATATAAACAAAGATCATGAATAACAATGCATTGAAAGACGTTTGTTTGTTTCACATATAGAAAACATAGCATAGTGGCATTCATCTTATCCCTCATAGAGTAGCAATAAATGCATAGAACAACTTCAAAGTTCATAAGGGTGACTAGATACAAATAGTTCATGAGCAAGCAATATCAACAATATGAATCAATCAATAAGTTTTGGGACAATGCACATAGATCTAAGAATGACAACTATGCTCTCTTAATTAGTGCCTAAGGATAGAAGGTGGAGACTCAATATAATCGTGGAAGAAAGGCCCTTCATAAAGGGAAACAGGGATTTCAAGTCTCATAAAGAGCTTCCAAAAATTATGGTACTTGTTAGCTTTTAGGTCTCATTACCCCAATCATAAGAATCTTGAAGTGATTAAGGTTAAAGTGAACAAACTATGGAGTACATGCTTGACAAATTATAAGTTGGAAATCTCATGTCCCTTGAGTACGAGGGTCGCTCCTCATGCTACTCAAATTTAGTCACCGTTAAGTTCTTGTCATAGTAAGTACATGTGTGTCATAGAGAATTGCCAACGGGGTACCCCTTGAACATGATATAGGAGATATACCATATCAAAATGACAAGGCAAGCAAACAATGAGCATCTCAACAATATTCTTATTTACCACGGGAAAATGGTGCTTTTTTCTCTCTTTGTTATTTTCAATATGTCTCTCTTTTTTATAAGAATAAAGCTTCATAGATTTCTCACTATGGTGATACTGTAAGTTTCCACCATGATTAGGCATGGCTCAGGCTAGTGGCCTAGGCGTTTCTCTAACACACATACATAACTCCATGGACTTACAAGCTTCTCTTTTATGTCACACCGACGACATCCGCAAACTAGGTACAATGTACAAGTGCAATGTTGAAAGCGTTCCTCATGACAGCATGGTTGTGCTAATTCCAACATATAAGTGCAATCATATACAACATAGATGACACAATGGTTCAAGTTTATTTAGGTGCAAGAAAAATAAAGTGTGCCATCAAGTTTGTGAGAGCTTTAATCAGTAAGTTTCACATAACAAGTTTAATTTGGAAGATAGATAAAACAAGAATATACTTGGAATGGTGTAACACACCATGCATAGGAATTTATAGTGGACACATTGGAATAACTTGGTTTATTGGGAGTTGGATGCATGAGTAGAGCTTACTTATACAAGTGGAGGCTAGCAAAAGACTGGGAGCGACCAACTAAGAGAGCAATAATGGCCATAATCATGCAGAATGACAAAACATTACTAATCAAAGCATGAAGTGGTACCACAAGTCAAAAACTAAATGATCATAGATTTTATGGTGACTGGTTCATAGTCATAACATGTTGTGAGCATGTGCCAAGTCAACCCAAACAAAGCATCAAAGGAGAATACCACAATACTATGCTTTTGTATGCTAAAACAACGCAATATTCTTTCAAGGCACATTAAGCAATCCTAATTGTTTGGAACATGTCATGCTACAACAATAATAACTGAGCATAAGGTCAAAACAACATCTAGCATGAGATGATAAAGTCTAAGTCACAGTCAAAGCAAGCTCCTCTTGTACTACTAAAGCAAGAACTTCCTACTCCTTTCCAACACCAATCAACTTATTTGAAACAACACAGAGGAAACGGGGGTCCAACTACTTGATTCAAGCAAATTAAGCAAATGAAAACCAAAAACTAAAACTAAGACGCTCTAAGAACAACACAACAGTGCATGAAACAATAAAAACGAAGTGTCTAGAAAGACCTGAGATTTTTATTGATGAAGAAGGGGATGCCATGGGCATCCCCAAGCTTTGATGCTTGTATCTCTTGGATATTTCTTGGGGTGACACGGTGTGGCATCCCCAAGCTTGAACTTTTGACCATTCTTCATCTCATTGCATCATTCTTTCTCTACAACTGCAATTTTTCCTTCATACAAAACTTCACACAATCTTCATTAGCAACATTAGTGCATTCAAAAGATAATAGACATTTGGGATTTAGTTTAAATCATCAGAACTTTCATTAAAGCCACAAGCTACTGTAGCAATTCCCTCAAAAAGATCAATTTCCCAAAAAAAACCCAAAAAGGAATCAATAAGAAGCAAATGCAAATAATGGCAGAAATCTGTCAAAACAGACCAGAAGGTAGAAACCGATTTTTTAGAAGACCTTCTGTTGCTCAAATCAAAAAGTGTTGATCTAACGAAAGTTAGCTAACAACATGGGAGATTTATTCTGAAAATTACAGCTCAATCCGGATTACAAAGATTTTACAATTTTTTTTACGGTGGAGCACAAAAATCTGCTTCGGGACAGGAACTCCCCAAATGTTACTTCCCTTTCATTAGAGGTTATTCTTGGAACGAAGTCAAACAAAAAGGATAAGGATAGGTTATTACAGAAGTAATAACTTCCAAGACTCAAGAAAACTATTTGGTTATCTCTCAAGAAGTACTTTTCTTAACGCCTTTAAGTTAGGTATAAGAAGCAAGAATCAAGTATTTTCAAATGAAGAAGCATTAAGATCAATACTCGAAATCTCTTCAGATAGGAAAGGTATCTCATCCAAATGAGTTTTAGAGGATCCTTTCTCATCTCTCTTAGGTTCACTACTTTCATCAAATGGGTTTTCAGGAACAATCCAATCAATATTCTTTTCTAAGGCTTCATGCATTCCTAAAAGTTTAAAATATATGGGTATCTTAATTTCCTCTCCATTGGGTTTGGTTTTATCCAACTTTTACGAAGTACCCATAACATCTACACATGAGCCTAGCATATTAAAACGTTCAAAGACCTTTTTGGCTTTTTAGCAACATCATTAAACTCCTTTAGCAATGTTTCTAGAATAAAATCTCTCTTTTCAGCATCCTCCTCTTCTTTTAGTTTAAGAAACATTATTTGCACCATGGTATTAAGGTTAACAAACCTAGCCTCCAACATGTGAACTAAGAAAGCTCCAACAATTTCATAATTAGGAGCAAGTTCTGCTAAGGATCTATCATCAATATCCTCATGTTTGCTAACATGATTAAAGAATTCTTCAATATTTTCTTTCCCAATTATTGACCCACTACCTATTGAAAGGTATTTCAGGGTGAACTTAGGGATCAACATGGTGAGCTAGAGCAAGGTGAAAAATATAGGAAGAACTAATTTTTTGTGTTTTTGTAAGGTTTCCAACCTTTAAATAAGGTAGAGATCCCTATGTTTACAATGCTAGTCCCTAGATCAATAGCTAGCATCCACAGTTAAGATGTAATATCAAGAAACATAGGTCATAATACAACTTTATAACCAGGAATAAAATAATTTATTACATCTTACATAGCTCATTTGGCTATCTCATTACAATGCAGCAGAATATAACAATAGCATGGGGGTTCTTCATCTTCAAAGTGCCATAGGCAAACATGTTGGTTGTAGACTTGTAATCCTAATCAACATACTTCACTAACATCAAACAAACCTGCACCATAATAAGTTACAACCACAAGGGTCAATACATTTGAATTGTATTGGCAAGTGATACTATGATAGTATACTGGAGTCTATCATCTATATGCATTTGGCTAAGTGGATCTTAGACTTGCATTGCTCAAAATAGATTTTCCTTATCATTTGAAAACACTAAGTTTTTGCTTGACAAAATCACCCAAGGCATCTCCCAATAGAAATTGGTGATCCTTTAACCCTTGTTCAACCACAAGTTTTTAACTTAGAAATTGGGATGAGGAGATTCTTGATAGCTTCCATGTCTTGATGCTCAAATTGTCCTTTACCAGGGACATGGCTAAGTACTTAGATTTTACACTCTGCAGAGGTGGTGCACTTTCCCCACAAGACTTGGTTTCACCAAGACAAGATCTTTCAGAATCCTTCCCTTAGACCAGAATGGACGCGCTCCAACCTATCAAACCCCTACCACCAACTGTCCATTTGGCTAAGTTATTGCAACCTATATGATCCAGGAAGAGCTCATAATGCCAAGTGGCTGCACTTGAAGCTTCTCAACATTTGACATCTCAAATCTCTTTGTTCCTGGGTGGCCATCCACAAGTGAGATACACAAGGTAAACCATAGAAATGGGCCTTGTGAACCACTCAACACAAACCATTCCTTCCATTCCACCCAGGTGATTCATTCACTTAGTTGTTTTTTTAAAGAAAACACAAGTCCTTGACTTAGAAATATTCTATAGCATGAAATATAATCCACCCTTGTTTTCTACTAGCTAAGCTAAGCATGATAGTAGTAGGAATCTTAACTTAGGAAATTTCTACTAAGGTTTCATCTACTAGGATTTCCCATGGCATGGTTTCTTCAAAATATATTTTTAAATCATAAAACCTTGTGTTTAGGGTCAGAGAGTTTAAATCAACATATTTCCCAAAGGTTTTCTTCAAAAAACAATTTTTAATACATAAACAACATTTTTATTTGACTAGAAATGCTTTAATTCCAAGATTTATTAATTTGCCTCACCAAATATATTTTTGAAACCACAAATTGGTTTCTATGGTCAGTAGGTTCAAAACAACCCATTTTCCAAAGATTTTATCACCAAAATAATTTTAGAAAGAATTTTATATTAAAAACATGCCTACACAAGTTTCTATAAAAACCACAAATTTAACAGAAGCAAACCACTAAACAAAGTGCGTGGTTTGGTAGTATTTGTCTTGCTGATTCCATTGATATAAAATTTGCAAAATTTGGACGTGTGGTTTGAAAGTTATGAATTTTACACATTGGAACATCTAATAGATCAATTTCTGTTTTTATAATAAACTCTGGGCCACATGGCTGCTTCCTATTGGACAAAAACGGTTCGCGTGGATCGATAGATACAGACCACAGGATCAAACTTGATCGCATGGCACAGATTGCTACTTACCCCTTCGGTTAAGGTTCTATCGCAGCGCTTGGATTCAGATCCTACGGTGTACATCACACTAGCCACTAACTGGCGGCGCTGGCGGCGGCGAGTGGCGGCGCGCGCTCAGACGGAGGCATTTCCGGCGATTCAGGAAGCAAGGAAGGAAGAGAGGTAGCTCATAGGGTTCGCAGGGCGATGCTGATGCTCAACGTTGTAGTAGCTCGTCGAGGGGCGCACGGTGGTGACGTGGATTGCTCACCGGAGGTCTGTCTGGCGCCGGGCTCGTTTGCTCGACGACGGAGGCGACGATGTAGGGTGTGGTAGGACAAACTGATGGCACCATTAGTTGCGTAAGAGAGTCATGATTATGGGAGAATCATCAGGAGAGAGAGGGGAGGACGGGGCTTACGGGGAGACGTCGCCGGAGTAGACACGGTTGTTGGTGGCGCTCTAATGTTGAAGCTGTCAACGTTAGGGGGCACGCGCGGACGAGCTGGTGTTACTGTTGGATGCATAGGAGGGTGGGGAGAAAGCTCGAGTGGTCGAGGAGGTGAGGTGCGGCGAGGAGTGGCCGAAATTGCTCGAAGAACTCGTCGGAGTCCGCGACGGTGCGAGCCAAAATAAAAGCAGCCTGGGGGTAGGGAGTAGGTGATTTCTGGGGGGAAACGGAGAGGGGGAGTAGGTGATTAAGTACGCGTGGTCGAGGTTGATTGCTGCATTAACGCGAATTAACGTGATTGAAATCAGCCAGAAACAGCCGGGGAGAGGGGCGAGGTCAGCGCGCGGGGTGGAGAAGACGACTGGCAAGCGGGACCGCTTCGTCAGCGAGAGAGGAAAAGGGGCAGTGGGGTCCAGATGTCAGCGGCTCCGAGGGTTGAAACTCTGGTGCCAACCGTTTTCTCGCGGGAGGGGGAGATGGGCTCGTACTGGGCTGGGTTGGGCCTGCTGGGCTAGTTGGCTTTGCTTCATTTTTTTTGTACTGATTGTTTTTCCTTTTCTTTTCCTATTTATCTGTTTTGATTTTGTTTAAACAATTCAAATAGTCATTTGAATTCAAACCTTTGCCAAATTTTGTGTAGATTTTAATACTGATCAATAATACATTCTAAAATCAAGTTTAGAATAATATATTTATTCTTTTTAGGTAATATTAATTAATTAAAAATAAGCCCTTGTATTAATTCAAATAAGATTTAATAATGTTTTTCAAACTCCATTTGAAATCTAATTCTTTCCAAATCTTTTCAGTAGGTTTTATTTGTTTATTTTGGGTGTCAAATAGTTCACCTTGAATTTTTGGAAAATATTTATTATGATTTATAAATCATTTGAATTGGGTATTTGTTTTAATTCCAATGAAATTAAATATAGTTTTAATTCCATAAATTTTATTTGGAAGATTTCTTCGATCCCATTTAAGTTAATTTAAATATATTTTATTCCACTTGGGTAAATTCCAAATATTATTCTCCCATGATTTAATTAATCAATTCTAATAGGGATTTTATCTCTATTCAAAATAGAAATAGAATTTGGTTAATGCCACTTTATTTTTATTTGAAAAATTCTTTATCTATTTATTTTATTTGGATTTGGATTATAATCATTCCATTTGCTTATGGATTGGGCCAAGATTTAATTTGGTCTTTTAAATATTCCTCATTTAATATTTCTTTCTCTATCTTATAAAATCCATATCTTTTTATTTATAGATCCAAAGTTAGTGATTCCAATTTGTAAAATCTTATTTAATATTTATTTATCCTTTTAAATATCTTTAGGATTATTTTCTCACCAGTTGGTATGGATTTTTAGATAGGTGCTTTATTAGCTTTGGAAATTCAATTTCCTTAACTTATTAAATTCATAAGGTTTTATCTATGGCTCCAAATTAAGTGAAACCAATTTCTATGGTTTTAGTAATATTTCTATTTGTCATTCTTGATCATTTACTAATGTTTGTTGACAAATTTTATATGGGTAAAAACCATAGGCTTAGAGATAACATGGAAATGTTTTCCTTCCATTAGGGTTTCAGAGTTTTGGTTTATTTTCCAAGTGTTTAAATTTCCAGATGCATTTATGAAGAATGCATTCCACTTGATTTGAATTTAGTTGGATTCAAACATTAACCAAAGTTTGTTCCACATGGGATTTTAAGTTTCCATTTAGAAACAAAAGTTTCTTTTCACCCTAAATTTCAACAATTATTTATTTTGTTTATTTATTTTTCACATTACAAGATTTGGAAAATCTTGGGATGTGACAGTTTTTATAAGAAAAAGCAAACCAAACAAAACTTTTTTTTGAGTTTTTGATAAAAAGAGGCAAACAAAACAAGGCAAAAGAAACTAAGAAAAACAAAAACAAAGTAAAGAGAAAGGTTGTGAAGGACTCCGCTTGTGAAGCCGTCCTTAGCCTCCCCGGCAACGGCGCCATAAAAAGGCTTGATGCGACTCATATCACTATAGAGCTTCGTTGGGAATCCCCAAGAGGAAGGTATGATGAGTATAGCAGCACGTTTTTCCCTTAGTAAGAAACCAAGGTTATCGAACCAGTAGGAGGAAGGAAACGACTCAAAGGTGTTGCTAGCAACTTGGAAACCTACACAACACAAACTCAAGACTTTGCCCCAACAAACAGTGAGGTTGTCAATCTCACCGGTTTGCTAAAAACAAAGGATTAACCGTATGGTGTGGAAAGTAATGGTGGCTTGCAGAAAGTAAACATTAACAGTGGAAGATGTATCAATGGTAAATATTGGACCGGGGTCTATAGTTCACTAGAGGTGTTCTCCTTAAGTGTAACATCCCAAAAATATTAAACTAGAATCATCAAACTCTAATCTTCAAAATTAGGGTTAACAAAAGCTTTTCTAAATAAAAATATCAAAGCATGCATGTGTGTATGCATTCCATTTTGGATTCTTTTGAATTGCCTTGTTTATGTGTTTCTTTGCTTGTAAATGGATTCTTAGGTGAATTAAACATCATCTAAACAATCCCCACACTTTTCCCAAAGACAAAAAAATCAAAACAAACAAAATAAGGGAATGGCCATTTTGGCCAATTTAACTCCCATGCCTACTTTGGCTGTCTCTAACTTTCAAAACTTAACAGAAACTTGTTTGGATATTTGCACCCCTTGATAGTACTCATAACAGAGTACCAAGGCGCACTTTGTGATCATCCAAAAACATTTGAATGCATAGTTTAAAAGACAGTTCAAAATTGAATATTTATCATATGGGAAGATCCCACTTTTTCAAAAACCACTCAAACAGGCTCAACTTTCAAAATCCAAGCATCCACAGACTCACTAGCACATGCCTAGCACATCCACAAAAAATCTTTTCCAAATTGAAAACTTGAATTCTTGCGGCCATTTCATCAAACACCTTGCAGATACAAATCAAACAAAATCTAAACACTATAGTGAGCAGTGATTTGAGCCTAACTTGTTCCCTCTCTAGCTCACAGCAACCTTAGTAGATCATCTAGCCAACTTAACTAAGAACTAGCCGTGCCAACCTTGTCTGGGAGGTAGCCCATGCCTCACCGCCCCCTCTCGACCAGCCCTGCCTCACAGACAGCGACATAAACCGCCAGGAACGCCGCGCCCGTGCCACTGTCAACCATGTCGAGCATGCGCCAGAGCGCCACCCTCGACACGCGCCCACAAACCGTGTGCCGCTCTCTCTGCGTGCATACACGATCACCACCGTCCCAGGAGACCGCCAGACATCCCTGTTCGCCGCCCCATGCCTCACAGCCACCGCTCGCCATCAAAGACGTCGCCTCTGCTACGCAGAGCATCGCTTGTTCCAGACCATTTGCCACCGCCCCTACATGCGCATTAAAGCCATTGAGCATCGCCAGGAGACCACCGATCGATCGCCACCGCCGGCCATGCCTCTAGCAGTCCATAGCCATGTCGCCACCGTCGCCTGCCCATCCCGTTCGGTCTCGTCGTCGAGACTATAAATAGAGGCCTCCCCCGCTCAAACTCTTCACACCATTCTACTCCCCTATACTCACTGATCGTTCCACCCTGTTCCCGGAGCAAGGCGAGCAGCGCTTCGCCGGAATTTCACCGGAGCCCGCCGCTGCTGGAGAAGAAGGGGGCCAGCGATTGGAGCTGCCCCAGGAGAAGCTGCCGGTACCAGGAGGTTCGCCGTCGTCGACTTCGTCGTTCGCCCACATCGCCGACCTTCGCCTGAGCCCCGGTGAGCCCCCAACGATCCCCACCTGCCACGTTAGGTTTCTGTCTCGCCGGCGCCGCCTGACGTGGACGATGAGTAGCAGCCGTTCGATTAGACTTAGATCGTGCGGATGAGATTGCCCCGTACCGCTTCGCGTTTAAAGAGCCAATAACTGGTGGAACCCCCCTGTCAGTTGAGCCCCGCGCCGCGGAGTGACACTGGGCCGGCCCGTTAACCGTTCCCGCGCAGCCCATTCGTTTGAATTTGGATTTTTCCATTTTCATTCAAACACAGTTCTGTACCTAGTTTCAAAAATCAACCCAGCTCGATTTAGTGAACCAAATTGAATGAAACCAATTTTGTTAGAAAGGTCTTGAAATGTTTAATCCAAGCCCGTTGGATTCAAATCATTTGGATCTTTAGATCACCCTTGGTAAAAATAACAAGGCAGAAGCTTTTCTGCATTCAAACATTTTTCAAATTTAAACTATAATAGCTTTTGAGTTGATTCCAACTCTCAAAAATCACATTTGATCATACCTTTCAGAATATATAAAAACATATAGGTTTACTTACAGACATAATGTTCAAGTAATAAAAGAATGCCACATAGGCATTTCTAGCCACTTTATTTAATTAAAATAAAAGGGTAAAACCTTATTAAATTGTGACACCACTTTAAATCACATTCCCATGGACTAAAATATGCGGTCATGACATGTGTCAACATGATCCCATGTTTGGTTTGGAGAATATTAAATCTTAAGTAGTTTTTCAATAAGTAGAAATTACTTTTCTAAAACCAAAATCTTTAAGTCAAATGCTTGTAATGTTAGTGATGATGCTAGATCATCTATAGAACCCTTGTGTGTGATGATTGCAAGTAGTTAAGTATTGTTTGGTGATTGTGTACCTCGTATTTATTCATAGACGCTAGTACCGACCAAGGATACGAGGAGGAAGGAGGATACTACGAAGAAGAAGACGAGGAGAACTTCAACCACTGCTCTACACAAGGCAAGCCAATACTTGCAAGCTATTAACTTAGCAAGATTATACTGATACTGATGCAAGCCTTACTAATCAAGTTGACCTATGCAAGCCTAATACTACTAGTTGAATGTGCAAGCTAACACTTGCAATTATGAAAGTTAGATAACCTATGCAATGCACTAAGCATGCTTGGTTGGACACATTTGATGATACCCAATCCTAGTTTTACTTGCAAGCTTCTACTTTATTTCTTTATCAAATCTTGTACTTAGAGTTTACTTGAGTAAATTGTAGATTCTAGAAACATAGTTGAAGGTTGCATAAAGAGCATAAAATTTTGCCTAAGCTAGATAATATTGATGTCATCCCAAGGCATAAGATTGAACTTAGTTGAAACTCCACTAGTTTACCACCCCTCATTAGTACTCACCTCCACTTGTAGATACTAGTGCTAAGTATAAAACTTGATTAACTTTAGATGGGATTACTTGGTGGAAAATGGTTATGAAAACCTTAGAATGATGGATCATTCTACTGAGATGTTTTGACATGTGTTTCCGAACACCAGATGATTTTGGTGATGAAAATGTTAAGGCATGAGCCTTAGCCCTTTATAAAACTAATGGTTGTCTGGATGCGATACCATTCCAATTTTACCGTACAACCATAATACCCGAAGATTGGGTAGGGATTGACTGGAAACTTATATACCTTAGTATTGGTTCCCTCCTGGCCAAGGTCTGAGCTGAGGCTACCTTGTGAAGATTGTCCACCTGTGCAGTACCCAAGATGACAGTTGGTCATGGTTGGGAGGCCAAACTCATAGGAGAGGTGCTTATACTAGGGCGTGTAATTGAAAGGTTAGGATTGTTATCCGCATACTGAGTATGGTGAATTCAGGATTTGTTCCTGAAGGATGTATCGAATGTTGTGGTGAAAGTGTACAATCTCTGCAGAGTGTCAAACTATTCGAATAGCCGCGTCCGCGGTTATGGACAGTTGGAGTGGCCATACTGTTCCCCCGCCAGATGTTTTCAAAATGACTTGTGAAATGAATTGAGACTTTGACTTGACCACAACAGAGTTGTGGCATGAGATACAAGTTCCCACTTAGGTGTTATAAAATTTCATTTAGCCTTCTCTTGCTTCCGAACTTAGTAGAGGTAAATCTGGCTTTTTGCAAAACAACCCTAGAGCCTAGTGCCCTATTACAAAAACCCCCTTCACTTGTTAGAATTAGTTTGTGAGTACTTAAAGAGTACTCATGGCTTTGTCCCTGTCTATTCCCGTGGCCAGACTATGAAGAGGAGTACCAGGATGATGGACCCCAGGAAGATTACGACAACTAGGATCATCTCCCATCGTCAGCATTGCCTGTGACCCCGAAGATGGAGCTTCGCCTACGCTACCGTTATTATTACGTATTCCGCTGCTTGAGTTGTATTAAGAACTGGATCATGAGATGCTTATTTGTGTAAGACCTTATGTATGGTTTTTAATGGATGATGTACTGTGGTATCCAATTCTTTTATGTCTCGCAAAAATGTTAATTCTGGGATTGCGATGTACGGCATAACAGGCATTTGGGATTAAAAATCCGGGTGTTGACATTAAGATAATCAACATAACATGCTGGTTAAACAAATTACAGCGGGGCAACTGACAGGACAAAGCAAGACATAACAATGCAATACTAGACATTCATGATCCTATGAGATTTGATTGGTCATTACAACAATATAAATAGACCGCCATCCAACTGTATCTATGACTAGCAGTCCACCTTCAGGTTATCATCCGAACCCCCTCCAATATTAAGTTGCAAGCAACGGATAACTGCTTTAAGCAAGGTTTGTAAAGTAGACAATACACTTGTTCCATGAACAAGAGATTGTTGTTTTCTACCTAGTAGCAGCATCACATCTACAACATTAGAGATTTCTGTCACTTCCCCAGATTCAATAGAGGCATGAACCCACTATCGAGCATAAATACTCCCTCTTGGAGTCACTAGCATGTACTTTGCCAAGATAGCTACTCGAAATGGAGAGCATGGAAGATCTCAAGTAACACAGACATGATAGAATCAATAAGATAGAATCATTAACCAATCTGACATAGTAATCTCAATATACATCGGATCCTCGCAAACACAAGATGCATGATTAGAAATAGATGATCTTGATCATGAACGGAGCTCACAAGATCTAAACATGATAACACAAAGGAGGAGAAACAACCATGTAGCTACTACATGGACCCGTAGTCCAAGGTGGAACTACTCACGCATCATACCGGACGCTGGCATGGTGATGAAGAAGGCCTCCGAGATGATCTATCCCCTCCGACAGGGTGCCAGGAAGAGCTTCAGATCCCCCCCGATCTTGGGACGATGGTGGCGACTATGAACTGTTTCATGGAAGATTGATCGGGTTCTTAGGGTTTAGGTATCGAGGGCTTCTTATAGGCAAAGAGGGAGGCCGAGGGGGTCCCGAGGTGGCTGCACCTCTAGGAGAGGGCCAGGCCAGGCTTCGCGATCAGGCTATGTGGCCCCCTCGAGGCCCTCCTCCGTCTCGTCTTCTAGATCCGTGTTCCCCTCGGTGAAATATTGACTTTGGCTTTTGTCCTGTCCAATTCTGAGAATATTCATTTTCTGACTTTTCTGGAACCAAAAACAACAAAAACAGGCAACTGGGACTATGGCATCTTGTTAATAGGTTAGTCCCAGAAAACATATAAAACTACCTCAAAGAGAAGACAAAGCAAAGAAAAGTAGATACTAAACAAGCATGGAACATAAAAAATTATAGATACGTTTACGACGTCTCAGTGACTATAGGCTTGTGGATTTGATGGGAGTTCATATTTTGTAGATACAAAGGCAATAAATCAGTTGGAGATGGTAGCGGAAGGTGTTGTTGCTGATGTAAGGCATCTGGGGTTGAAGATGAAAGTTAAACTATCCCACTTACTGCCCTAGGATGGAATATTCAGAAGACTGTTGGTTCAGGCTAGGCCTTGACTGTTGTCCCAAAAGTAGCCTAGTTTCCCCATGGAATCCTTCTGGATTTGCACTTTCTAGAGAGACATGTATCCCATAACTTTTTCCAGTTCTGAGAAAATCCAATTGCATATGCTTTCCTACAGCCTCTTCTGGTACCCTTTGGATGTTTCGGGTTGGCTCATTAAAGGCTTTCTAAGCTTGCCACCTTTTCTCCTTAGCACCGCAACCCAAATGAGTTGATGTATGATGATCAGTGTTCACCGAAGTGTGCGGATGAATCTGGTTATTGTGAAGAAGTTGACTGCTTATGCCCATATTATAAAAATGATATAAATTCCCTTGGCCTTTAGTTCTTGTTGTGTTCATCTGTTCATGGTTTCTGCTAAATAAACTTTTTCTTTTTTACTTTGGATTATCTACAAATAATTTCTGTAGCCTGCTTAAGATTTCATTTCCTATTGTATCAATCCCACAGTGCTCAAACATGGCGCCCGGAATAGCTTCTCTTGGGATATAATCATCATCAATGATCCATTGTCCAAATCTTTGGGTAGGAATATGGAGCTCTTCCATCTTGCTCTTGGATCTCTCTGTTATCAGACTATTCTTTATAAATAAATTCTGGGCCATATGGAACATGACCCCACAAAATAAATAGATCCTTTTTATTTTCTCATAGTGTATATAGGAAATCCCAGTGGTGTTATCTGAGTAATTAACAATGACTCTGTCCTTAACATGAGCTTGAACTTTCATTTTTGCAATTTCCAGACATAGTCCTGTCTAGAAAATAGATTGTTGTCTTGTAGAATGTGGTATTCAGAGGCAACTCCTACCTGATTAAATAAGTCTTCAAGAATATTAAGAGATCTTTTATTCCTAGGGATTCCATAGGATCTGACTGTGACTAGGATATGATCAAACTTTAATCTTCTTTTGAAATTGCATGAAAGTTGGGATCAAACCAGTCTAGGAGCATGATTTTAGAATTCATGGACCAAGGTTGCCTTGTATATACCAAAATCATGTCTGCCTAATTTCTAAAATGATCCATAAAGACTGTGTTTGATACCCAAGAGATTGCATAGAAGCTATTTCTCCATGCCTTTACCATAGCTTTCTCTAGAGCCGGCTGAGTGATTCTTCTTGGAGTTCCTCTAGTATAGGAAACTTTCATCAACAGACAGTGGGAGAAGTCGAGCTGATGCTCATGGATTGCCTGATGGAATTGGACTTTGAAAAGCACCGGATCTATGAGGCTCAGTGCTTGAAGGCTTGAAGCAAGATTGTCCTTTCGTCCGTTGTATTGCACCAACAAACTCTGTTCTTCTGGTTGGTTGAAGTCCTCCTCCATCGGGTCTCGAGTTAGGAGAGGGATTTTGGTTTGGACTTTTGGGTGGATAAGAGGAGGAGTTGGGAGAAAGGGAAGTGGATCAGTAATGTGGGAGATTTTGTGTGATCTGGTGGAAGGGGAAATGAGAAGTTAGGCGGGGGAAGGGCATTAATGGTAGTCGTCATAAAGGATCCACTCGATGCTCGAAGGCCCTTTGTGACAATGGCGGCACCGATCCCCTTTGAGGATTCACTTTCGGATTAGCGAGAACACTACACATGGCTTGAAGCGAATCCTCGGTTTTTCTCAGGCCAAGCATGGGTACGTGATAACATTTGGTGACAAATGGCGCTCATTTTGCTCACCCTACTGTGTAAGGGCATCTACAGCGGCAGGACGACCCAAATGGTCCGATCCGGTCTGCACAGGAGGACATAATGCGTATGTTCCAGCAGCATGATTCCAATGGTCCGGCTTGATCCATCAAGGACCAAATCTGGACCTTAAATGTGTCGAAGCGCACAAGACAGAGAGAGGCTGCCATGGCTCTGGCAGGATCGAAACCGAACAATAGATAGAGAGAGGCCGAGCGCATCCTCTCCATTCCAGTCGAGGCGCCAACCAGACAAGCCACCGCCCATGTCGTCATCTACTTGGAGTGGTAGGCGCTTACCATCACCCTGGGCCAGGGAATTGTGCCTCTGGTTCTGTCTGGCCATGCCATGGTCGGCGCGTCCTCGGCAAGCTCAGTCTCGTCCATGCTGACCTGGCGACCGCCTATTCAACCGGATAGAAACCACGTGAGGTACTGTGACGCTTGTGGCACCCCGCATTTACGGTCCAAGAATACCCATTATGCATACAATTCACGTTCCCATGATCAGTGATTCGTGAGAATAACCGACCAGTATCATTACATCATCCAAAAAGTAATGATTACAAAACTTATAATGTGGTCGTTATGGCTATTAAAATGCGAATAGCGGAAGTCTTCAAGTGTAGAGCCTATGTCATGCCTTAACCTATAGGCACCTGACTAGGAAGACGGCCTAGCTCGCATAGACGTCAGCATCTCCACCGTTTCTCTCGATCATCTAAAAATCTGGCCAAGTAAATAGCCAGGGACAATGCCGGTGAGTACTTTGAATGTACTCGCAAACCACCTTAAGAGAATAACAAATAAGGGTATGCAATATGGCTATAGTAGGATGGCTCCATGAGAGGTTCTTTAATAAACAAGTTTCTCTTATAGATATAGCAAACCTCTATAACTTTGTTGAAAATCATTTGTAAAGCATTTTGGAAACCTTTTTGAAAAGTTTAATAAAAAACTAGGATTTGAGTCACCCATTTTTTATTCCTTTCGGTCATCTCATGAAAAAAATCCTTTCTCCTTTTCCCGACCATATCATGGTCAAATCATTTCCAAGCCATTGCTTTTCCGAAGTCCTTTTTGAAATAAAAACCATCACCGCCGTACAATAGCCATCACAACCGTCCATGACCGAGGACTAGGCTATTCAAATAGATTTACACTCGGCAGAGGTTATACACTATACCCACATCATTCGATTACCCATCCCTGATCTACACCGATCGTGGGTCGACTAACTGGTCAAGACCTTCCGGATGCCCTCTCCGATACAAGTGCCTACCCTATGAGGTTAATCCCCTAAAAACCGGGACACCCTATATAGTAACCAGCCAACCAGAGCATGTTTTGAACCTCGACGGGTATGCGCTTTCAATGTGGGGCTCATAGTATCACGCGGAGGCCCGTAGACCCTTTGTTCCATCTCCCGGTCGATGCTACGTATGGACCGTTGGTCGGAAAACGCCAACCCTCCCGAGATTGTGTGACCGTGTAGTAGTGTGAGGCACCTATACCAGATTAGACAAGCTTCCAGCCCTGCCCCATTCCATTCCAGAGTAATGTGGTTGCATAGGTTAATTTCTCAAGCATTAGGAACTGTACAGCCCATCGTGTTTTCGTAAAAAAAATTCCTCCATCTACCGTCCGACCATTTTGTAAACCAAAACTATTCTCATTTTCAACATCACTTGTTAGGCCAAGCCTCACCAAGGTTTTCTCATAAAACAATTTTGTAAGCCTTTTTCCGGGGTCTTCCCATCCCATAGTTTTGCTTTGGCTAAAAACCGAGGTTTCCAAGGGTTTATGGTGTTAAGACACCATCTACCATACTAGGGAAAGTAGATGTCATAGAAAGGGGTTGCACTTAGTAGTGCGAATGGTATTATCTGGAGGATCCAAGCCACTACCAGATATAAAATCATCATAAGTAAAATAATGTAGTTTCGTAAATAGTAGATTTAAAACATGCAGAAGTAAAACGGTAGGACAAGGGCTTATGAGCAAGAAGGTGGATTTCCTGTAGCTTGCGATACGTCTCGTGACTTCTTTAGAATACAGAATACAATAATAATAAGAATATCCCGATGCTTGCTTGTTCTCGGTGTCAAATAATTATAACTGTCGTCGTCATCGAGCAACAAGCAAGCAAACAAAACCACGATCAATACAATGCATACCAACAACAAAGCATATAGAAATAAATGGATAAAACAAGTTTATAGATCAGTAGATTTTGAGGATTTTGTTAGGGATACAAGGGAAATGCTTGGGTTGCATTTGTGGATTTTCTAATTAGGATTTATAGTCCAAAACTAACTAGATAGGGGGTATTAGAGCAAGGTCAAGATTGGTATGATAACATTAGGTAAAAGAAATGATACCATCAGATAGGTATTTATAAAATGAATCCAACAAATGTGGTTTCACTATTTTATCAATTTCCAATGATTTATAGTGGATTTTATAGTGAATAAAACTCTAGTTTTAGGAGATAATTCACCAGGATAGTTCTGGATATCCAAAAACTATTTCCTTTGGTGATTAGATATTATTTGCTGTACTGGTTCACTGCAAGTTAGAATCACCCCAAAACAATTACCAGAATGCCCTTGCGAAATTCCCAAAGACAGTACTGGATGAGATTTGTATTTTTCATCATATTTAAACTACATAAGGTTTTAAGGTTATTCCAAGGACACATCTTAGGTATTTAGATTACCTTTCTTTAGAAATTTGAATCACCCTTTTTGGATTTACATAACTACTGTTATGAAATTATTTGTGGATAAACAATACACATAACAGTTTAATTCACCAAAATTCAATAGTTATTCATAAAATTATGGGATACTGTTTTATGAAGGATGTTGATAGATAGGTGTCCAGGGAGTTGGAATTAGGTCAAAACCTCATTTGGTTTGACCTAAGGAATTTCCTAAAGGTAGAAAAGTCCTGATTTTGTTATTTTTGTTGCGGGTAAACCAGGAAGCTATTTTAGTTGGGACCATTGGAAAATGCAAGCTATGGACAATACCTTTCAGTACCAAATGGATTTGCTCCATTTGGAATTACCAAACTCTCTGGAATATTTTATTTGTGGTGGACACACTTGGCTATCTTAATTTCTAGGGTTTATCTATACAAAATTTTGGGTAAGAAAGGATGTTGCATGTTAGTTAAAACACTTAGAGACATGGTAAAATTTAAATCTAATATTTTAATCTATTTTTCAAATTCATTTCGATTTAAACCTAAGTACCAAAATTCTGGATCTGAACAAAGAATAAAACAGGGATGGTCTCGGGCCCGATCTAAGGACTAGCTGGGCCAGGGGGGAGATTTGGCCCACCCGGGATGGAGCCATATGCGGGAGGAGGGGGTTCAAAACCTGGCCATGTGGGGCCCGCCTATCGGTGACCTGGGGCTAGACAAGAGGTAAGGGGCTCCCTAAGCCGTCCGATTAGGTGGGGATGGAAGCTCCCGCTCGTCCTCTTCCTCTAGACGTTGGAGGCGGGATGAAAACCTAGGGGGAGGTCTGGGCGTGGTGGCAGAGCTTACCAAAGGGCGGAGGAGGCAACATGGAGGGTGCGAGGCGACGTAGCGTGGTACAGGGGTCCCGTGGATGGGCGACACAATGGGTTCTTCCTCGGGAGTGATCTCGTGCAACGGAGCACGTGCCTAGCTTGCCAGAGCTTGTCGGAGGCGATGATACAGAGGTCCCTGGGCACAGAGAAGGGCAGGGTTAGCTAGAGTAGGAGGAGGGGAGCACTTCTAGGTAGCATGTAGAGGAAGAATCAGAGGGAGGGACGGGCTGTGCTTGCAAGGAGAAGGGAGTCTGAAGCTCCCTTGTTCTTGTTATCTCGAGTAAGGTAGAGCAAGGGGGATTGGGAGGGAGCTCTTAGGGGTGTGGTGGAGTGGGAGGAAACAAGTGAGGGGCAGAGAGGTGTGGGGTTGCCTCTGTTCTACTTATTTGGGGAAGGGAGGGTCCATTATGGACCTAAACCATATAGAGCTTGGGGGAGGATGCTGTCTAGGGATAGGCCAGTGAAGGAGGTGGAGAGGGGAGTGTGGGTCCTATGGCTTGAGCACTGAGTGGAGGGAAGGGTGCTGGCTGTGGGAAATTGAATAAGCAAGATATGAAAGATCTTTGGTCTCTCCTACACCAAACACAAAGGACAAGGGTGTGTGTGTGTGGGGGGGGGGTGATACAGTAGCTAGGGCTACAGTGCACGACTAGGAGGGAGGTGGGATGAACTATGGTGGATGGTTGGACAAGGTTGGAGAAGGCTTGATGGAGTTTTTCTAGTGGTTTTTGTCATATGATCAAATTGTCCATAATGGTTGGTTATGAAGAAATTCCAAAATTTTGCATTGGACAAGGTAGATAAAATGCTACTAGTAGATGGATATGCTCATTTCACAACTCCAAGATTTATTTGGGATTTTTCAGAATCTTTAAGATACATTTATTGTCGTTTATTTAAAAAGTGCAGAAGTAGTTTCTAGAAGGTCATTTGATAATTTTACATTTTACAAGATGGGTTTTTTATGTGGGATGGTTCGAAATACCATATTACACCTTGGACTATTTTATTGGAATTTATTGAGTTGGAAAAGTATTTTTAAGGAATTATTTCTTGTTTCTGCCATTTAAGAATAATGGCAAAAAGAAATAATAAGGAAACACAAAGATATTTATTTTTGACATTGAAAGGTGGGGTATGATTTATAGAACTCAAATGTTCATTGAGTTGGCAAATTGATTTGGATAAAAGAAAACTTTCGTCTATAGACAAAGATTTTTTAGAATTTTGCAAGATAATGAATTTAAATATTTTGATGATCCAAATAATTATGATAATTATAATTATTTGGGGATGGTTATATTCAATGCATATGTTGTAAACTTGATTTATACATCAATTTCGACTTTAGTTTTGAAGGTATATGGTGGATCTGTAGGAAAATAGATATTTGGGGAATCTGGGGTTTTGTTATTTTTATGCCACAAAAACATGGTTGGATTGGTGAGCTCATAGCTCTCCTTGGTACAAGGGATATATGGATAGCTAGAACATGTTAAATAGATTATCATGGTATCAAGAGTTGGGCTTGTTTCTATTTGAGGTGGTGTAGTAGTGATGGCAAACTTTGATGAGAATAAGGCTGCCATATCAGGGTTTTCATGTTGCCTCCTAAACCATGAGGGTTTAAGAAGCACAAATCTTCACTAGAAACAAGTGAAGTGGGGATTGATACGACATGATTAATATATCATAACCATTCAAAGAGTTGGTCAAGGGGAGGTAGCAAATAGATGTGAGCTTCTGCCAAAGTAAGCAAAATGATAAGATTTACAGAAAGGATTATTATCTTGAATACAAAACCATCATGGAAGAGTGGGAGCCATAATGGCTTAGCGAAATGCAAGGGTAGGATTTGGTAGTACTAATGATGTAATACAAGATGGTTCAACAACATTCTCAATAATGCATATAGATTAGAGTAGGTGGAGTCTCGAAGATTGAATCCTGATAAGGATTTCAGACTAAGCCATTTTGGCAAATTTAGGGTTTTAGACTAGATTACAATTGTAGCCGATTTTGACAGATAACTGGGTTTTAAACTCATGATCAATGATATGATGTTGAGTGTTAACTAAGTATATATGATCCATGATTAGATTGGGTCTTCACTGGGTATGAACTATCACAAGAGATTATCCCTGGATTGATCTGATTGGGAGAAGAGATGATCACCTTAGTGGCTTAGGATAGATCCAGATTTGGATTGCTTGGTTTGAGATTGTTGATCACCAACATAGATTGGTTCCTAAGGGAAGAGCTACTATATTCGCTCACTCTGGTTCCTAAGCAAACAAGGCTATAAGCAGATTAAGGTATTTCATTAGACAGCAGATCAAGGAAATTCATCTTATAAAACTTATCCAACTACTACTAGGGTTATCATCAGGCCTATCTTGAGATAAGGGTGGGTATTTTGAAGAGGTTGTGTTTTGAAGTGAGATAAGGACTTCTTTGTACTTCTACCAAGACTAGAAGGAAGAGGTTTTGAATAAAGGTTTTGGAAAAACTAGGGGTAAGAGTAGTTGAGAGTTCTGTCTTGAAAACATAAGGAGATTCTATTTTAGTTCTCCATAGTTTTGTTAGAGGGAGACTAATAAAGTATTTTTTTTATTAAAATAATCTTTTCTCAAGTTTGAAATGCCAGAACATTTGAGAATATGAAAAAGGAGCCAAGATGTATCTTTTGTAAAATAGCTTTTGTCAACTAGTGTTGAGATAAGAAGTATGTAACCTCTTACACAATCATTTGCATGAACACCAGCAATCAATTAAGCAAACATTGCAACAAGTAACAAGAAACAGTTTTTGTTCCCCCTAATTTTTGCCCTTTGGACAAAAATTCAGGGTTGCTGAAATTGGGATGTTACACACATTCCCCCCTTAAAATAATCTCGTCCTGAGATTAGTGAGTAGTAGGGTTGGGTAATAACATCTTCTTAACTATTTTAGGGGTGGAAGTATTAGATGGTGATGGGTTTTTCAACAAACAGGCATGGTCCATTACAGATCGGGGATGAGTGGCTTAAATAGGGCGGTTTAGAGGAAACGTGTGGAAAAGAAGCAGTCTTTTCCCCTTATGACAGTTCTAGGTAGGTTTAGCATCGACAGGGTTCTTCCTTCTTGAGGTGAGGTGGCGAGTGGAGCCTTCTTCAATACTTTAACATAATAGTCAGCTTTTTGTCTTCCTTGGTCTTTAAATGCCAGAAGTGCTGGCTGCACGGTCGACTCAGCCATGGAGAACTTTCCTGAAGTATCTGCTGATGTTGGAGTAGTGTCGATTATTGTCCGTCAGGCAGGGTCCATGATTTTGATTTAGAGGGTGGTTGTCACTTACTGATGACTAGGGTTCGACTCCAGGGTTTTATTGGGTTTTGGGCGGGAAAGATGCAGTCTTTCCCCCTTAGAGCGACACTAGGGGTGCTTTGTGTAATCATGGACTATTATTTATTGGAGTCGTAGGCGGTTGCTGGGGGATGGCGTTGCACCTTTCGTCCGGAGGTGGTTATCTTCTGTCGACCTTGTAAAAGTAGCTTTGTGAGAGGCGTCGATGCCACTTATTGACGTAGTAATCGTAGCGGGAGAGGCATTTAACTGACTTCTGGTTAGGCTGTTCTTAGCTAGTTAGGGGTCTAATAGGTTTGAGGATGTCATGGAGGTTGGTGGTCTAGAGATGCAGTCATTTAGAAAGGGGTCGTTTCGTGTTTGGTCTGATGCAAGGTCGTGGGTAAAACATGAAGGAGAGAACCTCAGACTAGCATACTAGCGAGATGAGTTCTTGCCTCATGTCACCGTCCTTGGGTGCTGAGAGCGTCGAGCAGTCTTGTGAAGATGGTTGATGTTGTATGTTTTATGTTCTTCTGAGGACTCTCTAGGTGGTGCTTGAGGAAGGTTCTTGGATTGGAGATCTTCCTAGATCATCTTCTCGTAGGTGGTCTTTCAGGAGTTGAGTGGAAAGGCGCAGTCTTTCCACCTTAGAGCTTTACTTGAGGTCATCGGGGTTGGGGGTAGATACTTCGTCTTGTAGCCCTGGGAGTGACACTTGAATTGAGTTCTTTGGGCGATGCCTTAATGCGACTACCTTCCTATGGTGGTTACCTAATGTAGTTTGAGCGGTTAGCTACTCTTCTTCTTAGTCCTTCGTCGAGGTGGAGGCGTTTTGGCTTCCGATGGGTCATATTCACCTGGACTCTTCTTTTGTTGCTTTGGTTTGACGACGGAGTAGACTAGTTGTCTTCCGACATTCTTATCTTTCTGGTTCTTGGGGCATTTGTGTTATGGTGAGGACTTCCCTTTGATTCGATAGAGGGTCGAATAGGATCGTTTCTCATTTTGGGCCATTAGAACTAAGGCACGAAGAGGGGTTGTCGGAGATGTCTTTAGGTTGCCATCCTGCTGAGGAGACGTTTCTAGTCATGGGTTTGCGAGGGTTAGCGTCGGGATATACCAACAAGGTGGTCAAAACTTTAGGATCGGGTGATCCAATGCAAACAAGCAACACATTCCAAGCGTCATATAAGCACATAATGTAACACCCCGGTTCTGAAAAGACCGTGGCCTCTATGTGACATGCCAATCCCTGGATCGGTTCATTGGCCCACAATAGAGTAAGATGAATAACATAGCAAAATAACCGTGTATCATAGATAACGAAGATCCAGAGTACCATTATTACAATAAAAGCTTAACTCAAGGCTAGCTCAAATTATTCAGGTAGCAACATAAACAAAGTAAATCCTCCATTCTTCAAATTGCCCACAAGTGAACAAGTGCCGAGTGGAGTATTGTGGCCTATATCGATTACTCAGAATCGGAATAACCTGCAACATGAAACGTAGCAGCCCCGAAGGGTCAATACATGGAATGTATGGCAAGTAGAGCTAGTAAATGGAGACAACAGTACTAACATCTACATGCATATTTGGCAATTGGAGCTGTGTCTGGCTTGCATTTGAAAATACATTTGTCCTACTTTCATAAATAGTTTTTGATTTTCTTTGAAAAGATCCCAATTAAGTTAACCCAACAATATTAAAACAATTATAAAATTCGAATGAGCGAGAAACTTGTCATGGAATCAATATCAGGCAACTCAGTTGTCCATAACCGGGGACACGGCTAATCGATTAGATTATACATCCTGCAGAGGTTAGTACACTTTACCCATGTGACTTGGCCAGCCCAACTCGTACCATCACTCTCATTTTGGGTGATGATAGGGAGAAGTCCAAGTTGAGACCGTTCGGGAAGTAGCTCCCCAATCCCGACGCGCACCGGTCCAACCTACCAAAATTCTACATCTCTGGATACGCGGGTTCGGGTCACCACAACCTACTAAGTCCAACCAACCGCCCATTCCATTATTGGCACATGGTTTTACACGTAAGCTACACAATAAAGAAGCCAATCATTCTCTCTTAATACCTGGGTGCCTTTCCGCAATGAAACCACCAAAAATTATCAATACCATCACACCCAGGAGATTCATTGATTAAGTTGTTTTAGTTTTCACAAACCAATACTTTTAGAAAAAAGTCTCAATGATGTAACCCAGCCCTCGTTTAACATAGCATGGCTAAGCACATCTACCAACAGTGTTTCATCTACAACGAAGGTCCTACCACATAATAGGACATAGCATAGCGATAGTATCATCCTACACATGCAACTACAAAATACACGACAATGCATTAAAAATAGTAGGACAATATCATGAACAAAGTAGCATCCACTTGCCTTGGTTGTAGCGGTCGGAAGAACAATCCACACACGAGCAAGCATTGCACTCGTCACAATCTACACGATACAATTGCAATCATAAACAAACAATCCACAACATATGCAACAAATATGATGCATGAATGCAAGAGCGACAAGTGAATTGGTGCTACAGCTTCACCACAACATCCTATAACATAATACTACCGATTGCATGCATGGAAAATAGTTTTAGCGCTAGGAAAACTATTAAGCAAAAGTAATGCTCAAAACTAGAGCTAGAACTCAAATAATTCACTACCGATAGTATACTATTTGTAAAATCTTGGAAAAATTCTACCGCATAGGCATTGCTGAATAGAAACAGTACCAATTGGAATTACTCAAAAAGGAGTTATAAAACTTCCCGAGTAATTAAAACACTACAGAAATCCATTAGACAGTTTCTGCAGAAGTTTTTACTGTAAGTCTACCTTTTTAATTCACGATGAGATTCCCCTCGTTCCCACGAGTTCAGGGACATATCATACGCGATTTTTGGAGCTACGGATCTTTTTCTACGAATTTACTACTCCAAAAAGGCCAATAACTAGTTTGACTAAACTGTACTAAACCTTGCTGCAAAGGCCTGAACCAAAGGTACAGCAAGATTCTACACGACTCCCTGAATCCGTACATATTTTATTTGCAATTTTTGGCCAAGCGGTTTAATTTCTACGCAATTTACAAGATTCTACCGAAATCTGCCAACTAAAAGGATTAACGAAATTAGCCCAGTCAACTGTGTCTGTTGACTGGTCAACTCGTCTGCTGACTGGGCGCTGACTGGGCGTCCGACTAGTCAACGCCTGGGTGCTGACCAGTCAACGAACGATCTAAGCCGCTGATCTGAGATCTGACGGTGGCTGCTGTCTTACCGGAAACAAGCGGCGAAACGGACTCCGGACGGTGCGGCGAGTTCCGGACGGCGGCGTTGATCGGTTCCGGCGTCGGGGTTCTTCCTACACGGACGTACACGGTTAGCACAACGGATTAAAATCGTCAACGCGGCACGCGTACGTGTGGGTGTGCGTGCGCGCGTGTGTGTGTGTGTGCAAATGCGCGTGTGTGCGCGCAAAGCGGCGCAAGCGAGGCAGCGCAGCGTGCAGCAGCGAGCGCGCGCAGCGGCGGGCAGCGTGCACGCGGGTGGAGCGCAGGCGCGCGGGCGGAGGGCGGCGATGGCGGCGTGCGGCGGCTGCTGCGAGGCGGCGGCGTTGCAGCGGCTTAGCGGCGGGGGTCGGCGCAGGCGGGGGTCGGCGCAGGCGGGGGTCGGCGCAGGCGCGGGCGGAGGCGGCGTGGCCGGCGGTGGCCGGCGGCGGGTGCGGGCGGTCGCGGGCTCGCGCGGGCGGAGGGCGGCGAGGTGGAGGTGGTGGCCGGCTGCGATCGGGGCGCTGGCGGCGGGAACGGACAGAAGAGAGAGAGGGGAGGCGGCGCGGCGCACCTGGCGGCGGCGATGGCGGCGGCCGGCGGCGGTGCGGCTAGGAGGCGGCGGTGGCGGTTCACGGGAGGCGCGCGCGGGGAGGCGATCGAGGCGGCGGTGGTTGGAGGGCACGGTTCCCGAGGCCCTGGTGGGGTCCTTTTGTGGCCCTCTCGCGAAAACCTACTCAGATTCGGTCCGGAGTTAGACGCGGATTCAGAAATCGGTCCGGATTTTCGGACCGTTTTCCGGCAAATCACTAAAACGGCCGCGGTTTCTTCGTACGAGCTCCGATTCAAGCGATTCTTGCGCCTACGGGTTCGTATGGTCGAGGGGAACAATCTAGCGTCAAGGTTTGAGCGAAACTCCTAACCTAAAGGGGTGGTACATGCTAGTCCTACTAAAGCTTCCCGCAGGAACCTCGTAGTGAAACAAAATAGGGTTTTGAAGATAGCGTTTCGCCGAACCCTTTGACTCGACGGTTTTGCATGGAAAAGCATGATGCAATGACATGAATGATATGCAAGACCAAATCTAAAATTTGGTATGTGACAAGACTAACCCCCTTAAGATGAATCTTGTCCTCGAGATTCGGCGCGGCTAGTAAATAGGTGTGGGTAGTCCTCTCGGATGTCATCTTCACGCTCCCAAGTGGCTTCCTCTTTGGTGTGGTGGCTCCACTGCACCTTGCAAAACTTGATTGTCTTGGTACGGGTAGTCCTTTCTGTTGTCTCCAGAATCTTGACCGGCTTCTCCTCATAGGTCAAATCATTCTCAAGCTGAACCTCCTCTAGCGGTACAGTGTCTCTCAATGGTGTATCCACCATCTCCGGATGACACTTCTTCAGCTGGGATATGTGGAACACATTGTGAACACCGGATAGAGCTTCTGGCAACTCCAACTGATAAGCAACTTCTCCTTTGCGTGCTAAGACTCGATACGGTCCAATAAATCGAGGTGCCAGTTTGCCCTTAATTCCAAATCGCTTGATTCCACGAAGTGGCGACACTCTGAGGTATGCTCTATCACCTACCTCATACACCACTTCCTTGCGCTTGGCGTCTGCGTAGCTCTTCTGTCTTGATTGTGCTACCTTCAGTCTGTCCCTAATCAAGGCGACCTTCTCCTCAGCGTCCTTGATCAAATCAGGTCCAAACAACTGGCGTTCTCCTACTCCATCCCATAGCAATGGTGTTCGGCACCGTTTCCCATATAGCACATCGAACGGTGACGTCTTGATGCTGGTTTGATAGCTGTTGTTGTAGGAAAACTCCGCATACGGCAAATTCTCATCCCAACTAGAACCATGAGCCAAGGCACAAGCTCTCAGCATGTCCTCCAAAATCTGATTCACCCTCTCGGTCTGTCCATCAGTCTGTGGGTGAAACGCTGTGCTAAACTCCAATCTAGTGCCAAGTGACTCGTGTAACTGGCGCCAGAAGTGTGAGGTAAATTGGGTGCCTCTATCAGATACGATACTCTTAGAAACTCCATGTAGGCACACAATCATGTCCATGTAAATCTTGGCTAACTTAGCACTCGTATAGGTCGTCTTCACCGGTATGAAGTGGGCTACCTTGGTCAAATGGTCGACCACTACCCAAATAGAGTCATATCCTGACCTGGTCCTGGGCAGTCCTGTGATAAAGTCCATTCCCACTCTATCCCATTTCCAATCCGACAAGGGCAATGGCTGTAGCAGTCCTGCTGGCTTCTGGTGTTCTGCCTTCACTCGGCTACATACATCACATAGAGCAATATGCTTGGCGATATCTCCCTTCATGTTGTTCCACCAAAATCTGCTCTTCAAATCCATATACATCTTTGTGTTGCCCGGATGTATGGAATACGGCGAGTTATGAGCCTCCTGCAGAATCAACTCCCTTATCTCCGGGTCGTTGGGCACACACAAACGATCACCATACCACAAGGTACCATGCTCATCCTCGTGAATATCCTTTTCCCGATTCTCCTTCATCTTTTCCTTTATCTCATCTATTTCCTTGTCTCCTATCTGAGCCTTTATGATCCTGTCCTGTAGCGTTGGTTGGACTTCCATTGTTGCCAAGTATCCTTCAGATACTACCTCCTGTCTAAGGTCCTTGAATTGCTTGCACAAATCCTCAGGCAATTCACCAATTGTCAATCCATTGGCATAAACCTTCCGGCTCAGAGCATCTGCTACTACATTGGCCTTTCCTGGGTGGTATTGTAGATTCATATCATAATCCTTGATAAGTTCCAACCATCTCCTTTGCCTCATATTCAATTCCTTATGTGTAAATATGTACTTCAGGCTCTTGTGGTCGGTGTACACATCACAGTGTTTTCCCATTAAGTAATGCCTCCATACCTTGAGCGCATGAACCACTGACGCTAACTCCAAGTCGTGTGTGGGGTAATTCCGCTCATGTGCTTGAGTTGTCGCGAGGCATATGACACTAATCTCCCATCTTGCATCAGCACACTCCCAAGTCCCTGTCGTGAAGCATCACAGTACACTTGGAAATCCTTCTGCAGATCTGGTAAACACAGAACAGGCGCAGTCACTAGTCGACGCTTCAGTTCCTGAAAGCTGGCTTCACATACGTCTGACCATTCAAACTTCCTCTCTTTCTTCAGAAGTTTAGTCATCGGCTTAGCAATCTTGGAAAAGTTTTCAATGAACCTCCTGTAATATCCAGCAAGTCCCAAAAAGCTTCGAATCTCTCCCGCATTCTTGGGTGCTTCCCACTCAGTTACTGCAGTCACTTTGCTTGGATCAACAGTGACTCCTTCTCCTGACACTACGTGTCCAAGAAACCCAACGGTGTTAAGCCAGAATTCACACTTGCTGAATTTGGCATACAGCTGGTGTTCCCTCAGTTTCTCCATAATCGGTCGCAGATGTTTCTCATGCTCAGCATCATCCTTGGAATATATCAGTATGTCATCAATAAACACCACCACGAACTTGTCCAGGTACTCCATAAATACCTTGTTCATCATGGTCATGAAATATGCCGGGGCATTCGTTAGTCCAAAAGACATAACTGTATACTCATATAAACCATACCTAGTAGTGAAGGCGGTTTTTGGTACATCCTCCTTCCGGATCTTCAATTAAAAGTAGCCAGATCGCAGATCAATCTTGCTGAACACCTTTGCTCCTTCCAGTTGATCAAACAAATCATTTATGTTTGGCAGAGGGTACTTGTTCTTGATGGTTACTTCATTCAGCGAGTGGTAGTCCACCACTAATCTCTTGGTGCTGTCTTTCTTCTCCACAAACAGAACAGGTGCACCCCATGATGACGAACTAGGCTAGATGAATCCCTTTTCCAGCTGCTCTTTCAACTGCTTCTTCAATTCCTTCAGCTCATCCACATCCATCTTATATGGTTTCTTTGCTATTGGTCCTGTTCCCGGCATCAGGTCAATAAGAAACTCTACTTCTCTGTCAGGTGGCATTCCTGGCAGTTCTTCCGGAAACACGTCAGGGTAATCCCTAATCACTGGCACAGTATCCATACTAACCCCTTAAGAGAATTCAACTTACACCTTCCTGGTCGTGCAGCTGACTTGAATCTAATCCTCTTACCATCCGGGGTTTTGAGTGAAACAGCTCGCTGTGCACAATCTATGTGCCCCCCATGCATAGACATCCAATCCATACCCAGAATAACGTCTAATCCCTGTGATTCCAACACTACCAAATGTGCAATGAAGTTGTGTGTTCCAATCCTCACAGTTAAATTGCGGCATCCCGCACTAGCTATCATATCTCCTCCAGGTGAACTCACTCTAATAGACCCTTTCATAGACTCGGTAGGTAGCTTATACTTATCCACGAAAGCCCTTGATATGAATGAATGTGATGCACCAGTATCGAAAAGTATAAGTGCAGGGTAAGTGTTGATTGGAAACTTACCAATCACAAGGTCAGGCTCATCTGGGATCTCCTCCACATTCATGTGGTTCACTATGGCCTTCTCGCTGTTGGTTGGCTTTAGTCCTTTCCTCTCCGGACAGTTGTCAGGATAGTGTCCCTTCTGTTTACACTTGAAGCATGTCACCTCACTCAGATCCTTCTTCACAAAGTTGCGATCACGGTTGCGGTCCTGTCCACCGTGTCCTCCAGAGTGGTGAGAGTGCCCTCCCTTGTGGCTGTGGTGGCTGCTCCTATGGTTGTCATGACGATGCCCATCGCCTCCATGGTGGTGGCGGTCATGGCTCCCATGGTCACTTCCTCCATGCTTGGAGTATCCATCATATGAAGTGCGAGACTTGTGGTGTGAACCAGAGTGGTGATTATTACTCTTCCTCTTGCGGTTTTCCACCTGTTTGTGCTTCCCTTCCAAGATTCTGGCCTTATCCATAAGCTCCTGGAAAGTGGGGCAATAAACCACCAGTAGCTGCACTGAAAGCTCATCACTGAGGCCATCCAGGAATCTCTCCCTCCTTTTTGCATCAGTGTCAACAGCCTCAGGTGCATAACGGGACAGGTTGTTGAACTCCTCAATGTACTCGGCCACGGAGCGATTGGTTTGGCGCAAGTTGCGGAACTCCTTCCTCTTCAGGCTCAGAACTCCTGAAGACACGTGGTTGGTCCTGAAACCTTCCTCAAACATTGCCCAAGTCACGGTATCCAGTGGGTGGGTGATCTGAAAAGTGTCCCACCAAGAAGCGGCTGGTCCCTCCAGTAGGTGAGCGGCAAACCTCACCTTCTCAGCATCAGTGCATCCAACAGTTACCAGATCCTTGTTGACTGAACGCAACCAGTCGAGAGCAACCATTGGTTCCGTTGCAGTAGAGAACTTAGCTGGCATTAACCTCAGAAATCTGGTGAGAGCATCTCCCTGAGGCTGATTGTTTCCATTGTTGTTGTTCTGATTTGCCATGAACTGAGTCATCACTTGGGTCAGCTGTGCCTGAGCTGCCATGAGCTGCTCCAACTCAGTGGGTTGACGGCGGGGAGGCATCTGCGGTTCAGTACAAGTAAGTTTAGAAAGAATCAACTACGACAATAGGATTCTACCCATGCATATGATCAATCAACAACAAACAATAGCAGACAATCACAAGCAAGTAACACATCAACAAACAAGCGGTCCAGCAACATCCCAGGTGTTATCCTAGCAGTATATACCTACTGAAATAGTTTTGCAAGAGTTGGCAATGGTTAACTAAACAATAGATCAACTACACAACCAAAACAGCAATCTGCCAGAACAGTCCAGCAGCGTTCGCGAATTTTTCGCCTGACTTAAACTAGTCAGAAAAATTATCTGATTTTTGTACATGTAGCACAGAGAGTTGCGCATCAGCCCAATTTTTTTCAGATTTTTCCGAGTTACCAGAAAAATATGAAAAATCGTGCAGTACTGCTGTATCAGCAGAAAAACTGCAGCGAAAATAACACAGATAGTAACCAAATTGCCATAACTCTTTCATTAAAAATTCGCACAAATAATTCCTGGGATATTGGAGTACACAAATAAGCAACTAATCACTCTTAAACTAACATGAACTAAGCTTCACAACGATCGAGACTAATCCTAACGAATTTACCTAACGAGAACTAATCGGTGGACTTCTATCTACTTCTTGAAGAGATTGAGGTAGGTCCTTGCGGTCATGCGTTCGCGCTTCGGCTCGCGGTACAACCATGGCGGCGGAGTGTACACCTCTCCTGAATCATCACTTGAGATCTCAAACTCCACCTCTTCTGGATCCTCCTCTTCTTCTTCACTTTCAGCTGCAACTGCAACAGCTTCATCTCCTCCACCATCATCGTCTCCATCATCATCATCCTCGTCCTCATCATCATCATCGTCTCCACTGTCATCATCATCCCCATTGTTGCCATCATCTCCATTGTCATCATCAGAGGGTGGATTCAGCTATGCTTGGAGAGTGGCAATCTGGGCTGTCATAGCTTCAATAGTTTGATCCCTTTCCTGGACGGTCCCTAGCAATTGATGTATGTTCTGGGTGTTCTCCTGCACAGTACCATGAAGATGTGCTATGGTTGCATCTCTGGCTATCAGGGCATTCTCCAGAACTCCCACAGCTTCATGCAAAGTGTATATCTCCTGTCCTTGGACCACCATACCATTGCTAGTAAAATTTGCAATCTCCTTTATCATCCTCACCTTCTCTGCTAGAGCTCCATTCTCCCTTTCCATGTCCTCTATGTGCCTCCGACGGGGCGGCATGTTGTTCCTGTCGCCTGGGGTAACCACAATGTTCCCATCTTCATCACGCCTTCCATAGTCACGGTAGGGTGAATCTGCTGGTAGTAGGTGTCGGACTTGATGGCACAGGCGAGACATGGCTTCATGTATGGCCAAGTTAATTCCAAGTCCCCAGTTGCAGTATGTCTTTGTGTAGATCAAGTGCACTGGATTTGGCAAGGCGGCATCTCTGAATATGAAAGTGGTGATCTCCCATGCATCCTCTCCATATCCATAGGTATACAACCTTCTTCCCTTGAACATGGGCAGTGGTAATCCCAATGACTGCGAGAGCTGAGCTAACTGCCTTGCAAAGGGCCTTGGTGACTCCATGGTGGCATACTCAGTCCTGACTTCTCCCATCTATCAAGTAAAAGAGGAAAGGGTGAGAATAGCATATGGTAAGAATTTACGAGGGTGAAAGGCATAAGATGAAAGACAGAGTTAATATAGGCTTTAATAAATCTATGGCTTCCTAATCCAATCCTAGGTCACGATCCTACCGTCGACATACGGGCTCTGATACCATCCTGTAACACCCCGGTTCTGAAAAGACCGTGGCCTCTATGTGACATGTCAATCCCTGGATCGGTTCATTGGCCCACAATAGAGTAAGATGAATAACATAGCAAAATAACCGTGTATCATAGATAACGAAGATCCAGAGTACCATTATTACAATAAAAGCTTAGCTCAAGGCTAGCTCAAATTATTCAGGTAGCAACATAAACAAAGTAAATCCTCCATTCTTCAAATTGCCCACAAGTGAACAAGTGCCGAGTGGAGTACCGTGGCCTATATCGATTACTCAGAATCGAAATAACCTGCAACATGAAACGTAGCAGCCCCGAAGGGTCAATACATGGAATGTATGGAATGTAGAGCTAGTAAATGGGGACAACAGTACTAACATCTACATGCATATTTGGCAATTGGAGCTGTGTCTGGCTTGCATTTGCAAATACATTTGTCCTACTTTCATAAACAGTTTTTGATTTTCTTTGAAAAGATCCCAATTAAGTTAACCCAACAATATTAAAACAATTATGAAATTAGAATGAGCGAGAAACTTGTCATGGAATCAATATCAGGCAACTCAGTTGTCCATAACCGGGGACACGGCTAATCGATTAGATTATACACCCTGCAGAGGTTAGTACACTTTACCCATGTGACTTGGCCAGCCCAGCTCGTACCATCACTCTCATTTTGGGTGATGATAGGGAGAAGTCCAAGTTGAGACCGTTCGGGAAGTAGCTCCCCAATCCCGACGCGCACCGGTCCAACCTACCAAAATTCTACATCTCTGGATACGCGGGTTCGGGTCACCACAACCTACTAAGTCCAACCAACCGCCCATTCCATTATTGGCACATGGTTGTACACGTAAGCTACACAATAAAGAAGCCAATCATTCTCTCTTGATACCTGGGTGCCTTTGCGCAATGAAACCACCAAAAATTATCAATACCATCACACTCAGGAGATTCATTGATTAAGTTGGTTTAGTTTTCACAAACCAATACTTTTAGAAACAAGTCTCAATGATGTAACCTAGCCCTCGTTCAACATAGCATGGCTAAGCACATCTACCAACGGTGTTTCATCTACAAGGAAGGTCCTACCACATAATAGGACATAGCATAGCGATAGTATCATCCTACACATGCAACTACAAAATACACGACAATGCATTAAAAATAGTAGGACAATATCATGAACAAAGTAGCATCTACTTGCCTTGGTTGTAGCGGTCGGAAGAACAATCCACACACGAGCAAGCGTTGCACTCGTCACAATCTACACGATACAATTGCAATCATAAACAAACAATCCACAACATATGCAACAAATATGATGCATGAATGCAAGAGCGACAAGTGAATTGGTGCTACAGCTGCACCACAACATCCTATACCATAATACTACCGATTGCATGCATGGAAAATAGTTTTAGCGCTAGGAAAACTATTAAGCAAAAGTAATGCTCAAAACTAGAGCTAGAACTCAAATAATTCACTACCGGTAGTATACTGTTTGTAAAATCTTGAAAAAATTCTACCGCATAGGCATCACTGAATAGAAACAGTACCAATTGGAATTACTCAAAAAGGAGTTATAGAACTTCCCGAGTAATTAAAACACTGCAGAAAGCCATTAGACAGTTTCTGCAGAAGTTTTTACTGTAAATCTACCTTTTTAATTCACGATGAGATTCCCCTCGTTCCCACGAGTTCAGGGACATATCATACGCGATTTTTGGAGCTACGAATCTTTTTCTACGAATTTACTACTCCAAAAAAGCAAATAAATAGTTTGATTAAACTGTACTAAACCTTGCTGCAAAGGCCTGAACCAAAGGTACAGAGAGATTCTACACGACTCCGTGAATCCGTACATATTTTATTTGCAATTTTTGGCCAAGCGGTTTAATTTCTACGCAATTTACAAGATTTTACCGAAATCTGCCAACTAAAAAGATTAACGAAATTAGCCCAGTCAACTATGTCTGTTGACTGGTCAACTCGTCTGCTGACTGGGCGTCCAACTAGTCAACGCCTGGGTGCTGACCAGTCACGAACGATCTAAGCCGCTGATCTGAGATCTGACGGTGGCTGCTGTCTTACCGGAAACAAGCGGCGAAACGGACTCCGGACGGTGCGGCGAGTTCCGAACGGCGGCGTTGATCGGTTCCGGCGTCGGGGTTCTTCCTGCACGGACGTACACGGTTAGCGCAACGGATTAAAATCATCAACGCGGCGCGTGTACGTGTGGGTGTGCGTGCGCGCGTGTGTGTGTGCAAACGCGCGTGTGTGCGCGCAAAGCGGCGCAAGCGAGGCAGCGCAGCGTGCAGCAGCGAGCGCGCGCAGCGGCGGGCAGCGTGCACGCGGGTGAAGCGCAGGCGCGCGGGCGGAGGGCAGCGATGGCGGCGTGCGGCGGCTGCTGCGAGGCGGCGGCGCTACAGCGGCTTGGCGGCGGGGGTCGGCGCAGGCGCGGGCGGAGGCGGCGTGGCCGGCGGTGGCCGGTGGCGGGTGCGGGCGGTCGCGGGCTCGCGCGGGCGGAGGGCGGCGAGGTGGAGGCGGTGGCCGGCTGCGATCGGGGCGCTGGCGGCGGGAACGGAGAGAAGAGAGAGAGGGTAGGCGGCGCGGCGCACCTGGCGGCGGCGATGGCGGCGGCCGGCGGCGGCGGTGCGGCCAGGAGGCGGCGGCGGTGGTTCTCGGGAGGCGCGCGCGCGGGGAGGCGATCGAGGCGGCGGTGGTTGGCGGGCACGGTTCCCGAGGCCCTGGTGGGGTCCTTTTGTGGCCCTCTTGCGAAAACCTACTCAGATTCGGTCCGGAGTTAGACGCGGATTCGGACATCGGTCCGCATTTTCGGACCGTTTTCCGGCGAATCACTAAAACGGCCGCGGTTTCTTCGTACGAGCTCCGATTCAAGCGATTCTTGCGCCTACGGGTTCGTATGGTCGAGGGGAACAATCTAGAGTCAAGGTTTGAGCGAAACTCCTAACCTACAGGGGTGGTCCACGCTAGTCCTACTAAAGCTTCCCGCAGGAACCTCGTAGTGAAACAAAATAGGGTTTTGAAGATAGCGTTTCGCCGAACCCTTTGACTCGACGGTTTTGCATGGAAAAGCATGATGCAATGACATGAATGATATGCAAGACCAAATCTAAAATTTGGGATGTGACACATAACAAGCAGACAGGCCGTGCCATAGGTGCTAAGGGGTGACTACACGCCATAAGGGGAATCCTATATTAGGGATGCTAATCCCAAGTACAGACGTTACGGGGGTCTTGACTTCTTTCTTGCCATATGTTGTCGTCGGTTCCGTACTTTATCGATTTGGGGGCGTGGAAGTACTCCGTTGGTAGGGCGATCTTGTAGTGTCTTTCGTCGTTGGTAGCTCCTTTGGTTTGCTTGTCTCGGTGTCTCTTCATCTCGGGATCTCCTTCTCATAGTATTCAAGTCGGACTTTTTTTTTGAAAACGGAACTTTTGAAGTAGACGAGATATAGAGTAATCCATTTTCAACTTGTTTAAATCAGAGAAGATGTGATAAGAAAATCCTTCGAAAATCTTTTGGGAAAATAGTTTGTGAGAACCGGTGTTTTTAGAAATAGAGGTTGTCCTGTCTAACGTCCATGCTAACTAGGGTCTCCTATAGTCAGGATGGCTCTGATACCAAGTCCGTGGCACCCCGAATTTACGGTATGAGAATACCCATTATTCATACAATTCACGTTCCCATGATCAGTGAGCCATGAGCATAACCCACCAGTATCATTATATCATCCAAAAAGTAACGATTACAAAACTTACAATTTGGCCGTTATGGCGATTACAACACGAATAGCGGAAGTCTTCAAGCGTAGAGCCCATGTCATGCCTTCACCTACAGGAAACTGACTAGGAAGACAGCCTAGCTCGCATAGACGTCGGCATCTCTACCATTTCTCTCGATCATCTGAAAATCTGGCCAAGTAAACAGCCAGGGACAATGTCGGTGAGTACTTTGAATGTACTCGCAAACCACCTGAAGAGAACAACAAATACGGGTATGCAATATGGCTGTAGTAGGACGGCTCCATGAGAGGTTCTTTTATAAACTAGTTTCTCTTGTAGATATATCATATCTCTATACCTTTGTTGAAAATCTTTTGTAAAGCATTTTGGAAACCTTTTTAAATGTTTAATAAAACACTAGGATTTGGGTCACCCATTTGTTTTTCCTTCCGGTTATCTCATGACCAAACTTCTTCCTCCTTTTCCCGACCATAGCATGGTCAAATCATTTCCAAGCCATTGCTTTTGTGAAGTCCTTTTTAAAAGAAAAACCATCACCTCCGTAAAGCTTCCATCACAACCGTCCACGACCGAGGACTCGGCTATTCAAATAGATTTACACTCTGCAGAGGTTGTACACTGTACCCACATCATCTGATTACCCATCCCTAATCTACACCGACTTTGGGTCGACTAACCGGTCAAGACCTTCCGGACGCCCTCTCCGATACAATTGCCTACCCTATTGTAACATCCCAAAAATATTGATCAAGGATTATCAAATTCCAATCACCAAAATTAGGGTTAACAAAAACTTTTGTTCATTCAAATCATCATGAATGCATGTATGTATGTGATGGTTGTATGAATGCATGATTGGACATGTGTGATTGTTGTGAATATCACTCTTAGTAGATCATCTAGTTCATTTAACAATCTCTAGCTCACTATAAGCCTTACATTGTCATCTATGGTGACCATTGCCGAGCCTAACTTGCAGACCCATTCTCGACATCAAGCTAGGAGCCTCACCAAGCCTAGCCACCTTGTCTGGGACACAAGCCACCATCCACCGCCACCCTCTGTCCAATGTCAAAGAACTGACAGCCCCTGGACCACCCTAGAACCGCCGAGCCCTATGCCTCTGTGCCATGCCGAGAGCGTGCCAGAGCGCCGCACTCGACATGCGAGCACAGACCGCGCGCCGCCCTCGCTTCTTGCGTGCGTGATCACCACTGCCCCAGGAACAGCCCGGATATGCCCGTTCATCGCCGCGCGACTAGGAAAGACCGTGCGCCATTAATTTTCCCAGCTGACACATCCAGAGCATCACAATGTTCCGACCAATTCGCACCACCCCACGCCTCGCCACCATGCCGTTGAGATTCGCCAGGAGACAGAGCACCGCCCCCTACTCACAGCCATGCCGTTAGCTCACTATGACGATGACCACGACGAGCTCCACCCGCAACCTTCGGTCCCCTCCTGGCACTATAAATAGAGGCCTCCCCCATTCAATTTCAACACACCATCTCACTCCCCACCTCTCACTGATCACACCCACTCATCCTCGGAGCAAGGTGAGCACCGGGTGGCCGGAATGTCGCCGGAGTCTGCTGCGGAGGAGGAGAAGAGGCGTCCTCCATTGGAGCCGCCCCAGGAGGATCCAATGGTACCAGGAGGATCGCCTCCATCGACTTTGTCGTTTACCCCCATCGCCGACCATCGCCGGAGCCCCGGTGAGACCCCATAGACTCCCACTGGCCGTGTTATGTTTCAGTCTCGTCGGCGCTGCCCAGTGGATACAACAAGCCCCAGCCGTTGGATTAGCTGTTAATCGCACGGTCTAGATTGCCCCATACCCCTTCGCATACCCTTTCTCGCTGATTGGTGGGGACAGTCACTTAAACCCACCGGCACGCGTTGTGCGCAGTGGGCCGGCCCAGTTAACCTCCCGCGGAACCCAGTAATTCAAATTTAGATTTATTAATTTAGTTTCAAACTTAGTTCTGTCCCTATATTCAAAAACTAATCTAGAGGGATTCACTGAACCAAATTGCATAAAGCCAATTTTGTTAGAAAGGTACTGGAATTCTTAATCCAAGCCCGTTGGATTTAAACCATTTGAGATTGTAGATCACCTATAGTAAAAATAACAAGGTAGAAGCTTTTTTTCATTCAAACATTTTTCAAAATTCAACCACAAAAGTTTTTGAGTCGATTCCAACTCTCAAAAATCACATTTGACAAGACCTTTCTGAATATATAAAAATATCTAGGTTTACTTGTAGAAAAATTGGACAAGCAATAAAATAATGCCCCATAGGCATTTCTAGTCACTTTATTCAATTAAAATAAGAAGGTTAAACCATATTAAATTGTGACACCACTTTAAATCACATTCCCAAGTACTGAAATAGGTGGTGATGAGATGTGTCAACATTATCCTCTATTTTAGTTGGAGAATATTAAATATTAAATTGTTTTTCAATGAGTAGAAATTACTTTTCTAAAATAAAATAAATAAAACAAGTGCTTTAATCCTGGTGATAATAGTAATGATGCTAGATCACCTAGTGTGAACCTTGGTGTGATAAATAGAATTAGATAAGTATTGTTTGGTGATTGTGTACCTCGTATTTATTTATAGATGCTAGTACCGAACAAGGATACGAGGAGGAAGGATAATACTATGAGGAAGAAGCCGAGGAGAACATCCACCACTTCTCTACACAAGGCAAGCTATTGTCTTAGCAAGATTCACAAAACAAGTTAACTTTGCAAGCAAACACTTTCAATTGTGAAAACTATATAACTTATGCAATGCATTAGGAATGCCTTGATTATACCAAATGATTATACCAAACCCAGTTTTATTTGCAAGCTTAGTTATGTTATTTCTTTATCAAAGCTTTCTGTTTGAGTTTACTTAGTGACTTGTAGATTTTGCAAAGATATTTAAATTTAGCATAAAGAGCATAAAATTTGGCCTAAGTTAGATAATATTGATGTCATCCTGAGGCATAAGATTGAACTTAGATCATTCACACTTGTTTACCATCCCTCATTAGTGTTGACCCCCACTTGTAGATGCTAATGCTAAGCATAAAACTTGATCACTTTAGATGGGAATACTTTATGAAAATTATTATGAAAACCTTAGAATGATGAGTCATTCTAATGAAAAGTTTTGACATGTGTTTGTGAACACCAGATGATTTTGATGATGCAAATGTTGAGGCACGAGCCTTAGCCCTTTATAAAAATGATGGTTGTATGTATGCGATACCATTCCAATTTTACTGAACAACCACAATATCCGAAATTTGGGTAGGGCTTGACTGGAAGTTTATATACCTCAGTATGGGTTCCCTTGCATCCAAGGTTTGAGCTGAGGCTACCTTGTGAAGATTGTCCACCTGTGCAGTTCCCAAGATAACAGTTGGTCATGTTTGGGAGGCCAAACTCATAGGATATGTGCCTATACTAGGGCGTGTAATTGAATGATTAGGATTGATTATCCGCATACTGCGTATGGTGAATTCAGGATTATTCCTGACAGATGTATCCAATATCATGGTGAAAATGTACCACCTCTGCAGTGTGTCAAACTATTCGAATAGCCACGTCTGCGGTTATGGATAGTTGGAGTGGCCATAGTGTTCCGTCGTCAGATGTTTTCAAAATTACTTGTGAATTGGATCATGACTTTGACTTGACCACAATAGGGTTGTGATATGAAAACTAAAGTTCCCACTTAGGTGTTATAAAACTTTCAACTAGGTTTCTTTTCTTCTGAACTCAGTTAGAGATAAATCTAGCTTTTTGCAAAACAACCTAGAGCCTAGTACTTCCTCCTCAAAACCCCTTCACTTGTTAGTATTAGTTTGCGAGTACTTAAAGAGTACTCATGGATTTTTCCCTGGCTATTTCCGTGGCCAGACTATGAAGAGGACTATCAGGAGGATGGACCGCAGGAAGGTTACGACAACTAGGATCATCTCCCATCGTCAGCATTGCCTGTGACCATGAAGATGGAGCTCCGCCCATGCTACCGTTATTATTACGTTATTCCGCTGCTATGAATGTATTAAGACTAGATCATGTGATCCTTTCTTTGTTGTAAGACCTTATGTATGTTTTGTAATGGATGATGTACTGTGATATCCAATCTGTTATGTCTCACAAAAATGGTAATCCTGGGATTGTGATATATGGCATAACAGGCATCTAGGATTAAAAATCCTGGTTTTGACAAGTTGGTATCAGAGCCATCCTGACCATAGGAGACCCTAGTTTAGAATGGACGTTTGAATCAAAAACATAGTTTAAAAACCAAGGAAGTGAGTATTTATGAAAACTTATTCTCATTCTTACCACTTAGATTCTTTCATAAAAATTCATGTTCCTCAAAAATTCTTGCAAACTTACATAAAATTTGACACACTTGATCACTCTACTAACTTACTCATCCTACATTCTTATAGATGGACATGAAGTATAACAAGTTCTATTAGTTGGGGAATGGAGGAGATCTCATCTTTGAGCGTGACTTGGACCAACTTTCGGAACTTCTGGAGCACCCGCACCCTGAGTTCTTTGGAGCTCAGCTTAACGATCAGGAAGGAGAGGAACTACAATGGATGATTGTTGCAAGTATCCGAGGAAACATTGAAGACCCCACCTCAGAGGGTACCCGCTTGAGAGAAAACAACTGGCTCAATGGACTTGCCAGGGCCATGTAGGAAGCACTTGCCCGTCTGTGTGGGCAGAGTATCAATCAGATCAAGGGTACCCGCTTTGAGTTCTGCCCAAGGCGTGATGTTATGGGACAGCCACTGGAGGCTCCATATCACCCTGAGCTGAAGAACCAAGTGGACCACCTCAGCTTCATGATGTATGACCGGCGGAAGGAGTTGGACAATGCCCACTCCTACGCCAACCACAACTATGCCATCGCTGTCCAGAAGGATCAGATCATCGCCATGCTGGTGAAGGATCGCCAGTCCCGTCGTTGTCAGCTTGACAGGAAGGAGCGTATCATTTCCCGTCTTCATCACAGGATCACATAGTTGGAGGAGACCTTCCACGAGAGGGACATTCAGCTTGAGGAGAGGGAGAACGCATGGGAGGATATCCGTGGAGATCCCTACTCCTACCTTAGTGATGATGATGACTTTCTGGTGGATCAATCCATGGACTTCTTCACCGATGAGGATGACTTCGCCTTCATTGATGATGATTATGAGGATGACAAGGACACCGATTCCAAGGAGTAGTAGCACTTGAGCACTAGCGTTAGTGAGTTGTATCCGGTACCATTGTATCGTAGTTTCACAAAATGGTTCTTAAAAACATCTGTTTTCCTTGTTGTGGTGTGTGTTTGTATTGTGTGCTATGAATGAATGAATGAATGAATGAAAAGAAAGTTGCTAGAAAAATCTGAGCCAACTTTGAAACCTTTGCCCAAAACAAAAAACCCGAACCTTAGAAATTTCCCTCTTTTCTCATGATCTATCTCAATCTTCAGATGCCTCACGAAGGAAGCACTTCATCCCCAGACCCGATGTTGCAAATCTTGCAAATGTTGGTTTCGGACCGTGAAGCTAAAAGAGCCGAACATCAAGCCAACTTAGCCACCCTTGAACACATAGCTCAGATGGCCAACAACAACCAAGGCCATGGAAATCAGGATAACCATAGATCAAAGATCAAGAACTTTCAGAACACCAATCCACCCATCTTTACTAAGTCTGAAGAGCCCCTAGATGCCGATGAATGGCTGCAAACCATAGAGAACAACTTAGAAGTTGCAGGAGTGGAAGCCAACGAGAAGGTACTATTTGCCACTCACTATCTGGCAGGAAATGCAAGAGCTTGGTGGAACAGTGTTCGTGCCATGACTGGAGGACAAATGATGACTTGGGATGAATTCAAAATCAAGTTTAGAAGAACCCATGTGCCACCGGGTTTGATCAAGAGGATGAGAGATGAATTCAGAGAACTGAAGCAAGGGAGAATGACAGTAGTTGAGTACCGTGGCAAAATTTTGTCATTGGCTAGGTATGCATCGGATGAGATTGACACTGAAGCTAAGAAGAAGGAGAGATTCCTGAATGGTCTGCATGATGAGATGCAGACAGTGTTAGTCAACATTCCATTTTTTGACATTGAAGCCTTAGTGGATTCCACCATTTAGATGGAAGGCAAGATCAACCAAGCCAATGAGAACCACAAGCGTAGAATGATGCATCAACCAGGAACCCACCATAACCCAAAGTACCATCCCAACCCATCTCCACGATTTTCCCCAAGAACCAATAGACCCCTAATGAACCGTCCGACCTATCCCAACCGTGGGAACCCAAGGCCCGAAGGAAACAACAACAACAACCATGACAACCACAACAATTTCAATCGTGCATCGCCCAAGTTCAACAACAACAATGTTGCCACCAACACCAATTCTGCCCCAAGGACTAGCAGCAATGTTGTGCCTATTGCAGCAAAGGACAAGTCCCAAGTGACTTGTTATGAATGTGGAACCAAGGGTCACTATTCCAATGAGTGCCCCAAGAAGACTGCAGCAGCCCCCAATGTGAATGCCCTAGCTCAGTAGCAGCGTCGTGTTCAACCTGGAAGAAGATTTTCCCTAGGGAATTCGCTCAACCGCAACGGCCGTCTGTTTCTCATGAATGCTGAAGAAGCCCAAGAAGCGCCAGATGTCGTGCTGGGTATGTTCTCTATTAACTCAGTAATTGCAAGAGTGTTGTTTGATTCTGGAGCATCGCACTCATTTGTTACCAAAGAATTTGCATGCACTAGTAAGATTCAACCAATAAAATTGAAGCATGTTATGATAGTTCAAATACCTGGTTCAACCACCAAATCTAGAAAAATTTGCAAGGCCGTACCTATCCGAATCCATGGCATAGATTTTTATGATAATCTAATAGTACTTGGAACTAAAGGTTTGGAAATAGTACTAGGAATGGATTGTATGTGGAAACATAAAGGATTAATCGACTGTGCCAAGAAAGCCATAACCATGAACAATACAGCCGGAGTATCAGTAGAACATGTATTTGAAACCTTGCCCCATCAATTCAAGTGCAACAAGAGTCTAGCCCAACCAACCATTTACCAAGTCAGAATAGTCTGTGAATACCCCGATGTATTTCTAGATGTTTTGCCCGGTATGCCCCCAGATCGGGATATTGAGTTTATCATTGAACTAATCCCTAGAACTGGACCCATAGCCCAGAGACCCTATAGTATGAACCCGTCTGAATTAGTGGAGCTGAAGAAACAACTGGATGCTATGCTAGAGATAGGATTGATCCAACCAAGTGCGTCGCCATGGAGATCACCTGTCTTGTTTGTGGACAAGAAGGATGGAGGTAACCGTTTGTGTACGGATTATGGGAAGTTGAGCGATGTCACAATCAAGAACAAGTACCCTCTACCGAAGATAAAAGACCTGTTTGACCAGTTGACCGGTGCCAAAGTATTTTCTAAGATTGATCTTAGAACTGGTTATCATCAACTCAAGATTCGCGCAGAGGATATTCCAAAGATTGCCTTTACCACCAGATATAGATTGTATGAGTATACTGTCATGTCTTTTGTATTAACCAATGCCCCTGATTATTTCATGAACCTCATGAATAAGATTTTTATGGACTTCCTGGATAAGTTTGTCGTTGTTTTCATCGATGACATTCTGATCTATTCCAAACCAGAAGAAGAACATGAGCTACATCTAAGGACCATCCTTGGAACCTTTAGGGAGCATCAGCTGTATGCCAAGTTTAGCAAATGTGAATTCTGGTTACAGGAAGTAGGATTCCTCGGACATATTGTATCAGCCGTAGGAATTGCCGTTGACCATGCGAAGGTGAAAGATGTTGAAGATTGGCAAGCCCCAACCAGTCAAACCCAAGTTCGTGCATTTCTCAGATTAACGGGATATTACCGCAAGTTCATAGAAGGATTCTCGAGTATCGCAAGACCCATGACCCAATTGTTGAAGAAGGACAAAAAGTTTGAATGGACGGACAAATGTGAAGCGAGTTTTCAAGATCTCAAGAAGAGATTGATCTCAGCCCCAATCTTGATCATGCCGGATATCACGAAGCCCATTAATGTGCATTGTGACGCATCCAAGATCGGTCTCGAATGTGTGCTAATGCAAGAGGGCAAAGTCTTATCATACCTATCCCGACAACTGAAGCAACATGAGAAGAACTATCCTACACATGACCTTGAACTAGCAGCCGTAGTTTTAGCCTTAAAAATATGGAGGCATTACCTTATGGGAAACCATTGTGAGATTTATTCAGATCACAAGAGCCCAAAGTACATTTTCACTTAAAAGGAGCTGAATATGAGGAAAATAAGATGGATAGAGCTTATCAAGGACTATGATCTGGACATCCACTATCATGCCAGTAAATCCAATGTGGTAGCAGATGCCCTTAGCAGATTGTCGTGTCGCTTGAACTACATGCTTATGAAGGAGCAACCAAGTTTGCACAAGGAGTTGGAAGATTTTAGAATGGAATTTGTAAGTGAAGGAATTTTGGCTAGCATAGAACTTCAACCCACTTTGATTAGTCAGATGATGAAGAAGGATTTTTGTGGTACAAAGGAAGTATCTTTGTGCCAGTAGATTTAGAATTGAAGCAAACTATTTTGAAAGAAGCCCATGATACTCTTTATTCCATCCACCCTGGAGGAACGAAGGTGTACCAGGATTTGAAGGAACAATTCTGGTGGCATAAGATGAAAAGAGAAATCGGAAGTTACATAGCCAAGTGTGATATTTGTCAGAGAGTCAAGGCGGGACATCAGAGACCCGCAGGACTGTTGCAACCATTGCAGATTTTGGAATGGAAATGGGATTCTGTTGGAATGGACTTTATCACCAGTTTGCCTACATCTAGTAGGGGGAATGACTCTATTTGGGTCATAGTTGATAGACTGTCCAAGGTAGCCCATTTCTTTCCAGTCAAGACCACTTATCAAAGCTCGAAGCTAGCATAGTTGTACATTGCTAGAATCATCACTTTGAACGGAGTCCCCAAGAACATTTTATTAGATCGAGGAACTCAGTTCACCTCGAGATTTTGGAAGAAAGTCCAAGAAGGATTGAGAACCTGACTAGATTTCAGCACAGCGTATCATCCTCAGACAGATGGACAAACGGATCGAGTAAATCAAATACTCGAAGATATGTTGAGAGCCTGTGTCCTAGATTATGGATTAAAATGGGAAGATTGTCTACCTTTTGCAGAATTTTCGTACAACAACAGTTATCAAGCCAGCTTGCAAATGGCCCCATTTGAATTCATGTATGGAAGGAAGTGTCGTACCCCTTTGATTTGGTCGGAAGTAGGAGAGAGTCAGATTTTCGGACCCGACATCCTATGTGAAGAAGAAGAGAAAGTTCACATGATCCGTGAGCACCTCAAGACCGCCCGATCCAGACATAAGAGTTATGCCGACAAGAGACGTCGAGACTTAGCCTTCATATCGGAGATTTTGTGTATCTCAAAGTGTCGCCTTTGAAAGGAATGCAATGTTTCCAGCTCAAAGGAAAGTTAGACCGAAGATATATCGGACCTTTCAAGATTCTGAATCGTCGAGGACAAGTATCATATCAATTGGAATTGTCGGAAGAGATGTCATCTGTGCATAATGTGTTCCATATATCGTTACTTCGCAAATGCCTAGAAGTCCTAGAGAAGATCGAAGTTTTCAAGAACATTGATCACTGAACCATAGAGATCAATGATGACCTAACATATCCCGAAGTACCCATCCGTATTTTGGAGGAAGATTTCAGAACCACCAGGACCCGAAGCATCATGTTTCTCAATATTCAGTGGAGTAACCATACTAAAGAAGAAGCTACCTGGGAGCGAGAAGATTACATCAAGACAGAGTTTCCCGATCTCTTTAAATCCTAGTTTCCTTTTTATCAAATCTCAGGACGAGATTTTTTTAAGGAGGGAAGGTTTGTAACATCCCAAATATATTGATCAAGGATTTTCAAATTCCAATCACCAAAATTAGGGTTAACAAAAACTTCTATTCATTAAAATTATTATGCATGCATGTGTGTATGCGATGATTGTAAGAATGCATGATTGGACTTTTGTGATTGTTGTGAATAGCAAGGAATGGTTTAAAGATGACAATAACATCATCTAAATCAAACCCAAGCAGAAACAAATCAACAGAAATTAAAAAACAAACAAAATGAGCTAATGGTCATTTTTGCCAATCTTGCTCACTAGGTCACTTTGAGTGTTTCTAGTCCAAGATTTCAAACAAAAACAATTATATTTCTTTTCACCCCTTGCTAGAACAAGTGAAAGTGAACCCAATCCCACCTTTCAAACTCATAGAAACATTTGGCAACTTGATTCAAATGACAATTCAAAATTGAATCTATATCATATGTGAAGATCACCATTTCTCAAAACCCAACCAAACCAGTGCACCTTGACAATTCCAAGCAACCAGAGACTACCTAGTATGTGACTAGTGAACCCACCAATTTTCATCCAAAAATTCAAATTCAAATCTCTTTCGGCCATTTCATCAAACACCTTCTGAGCACAAATCAGAATAAACAACAAACACTATTGTGAGCAGTGTATGTGCCTAACTTCTCTCCCCTCTAGCTCATAGCACACTCTTAGTAGATCATCTAGTTCATTTAACAAGCTCTAGCTCACTGTAAGCTTTCCATTGTCATCAATGGTGACCATTGCTGAGCCTAACTTGCCACCTTGCCACCCCATTATCGACAACAAGCTAGGAGCCTCACCAAGCCTAGACACCTTGTTTGGGACACAAGCCACGGTCCACCGCCACCCTCTGTCCAATGCCCAATAACTACCAGCCCCTAGACCACCCTAGAACCGCCACGCCCTATGCCTTTGTGCCATGCCGAGAGTGCGCCAGAGCGCCGCACTTGACACGTGAGCATAGACCGCGCGTCACCCTCGCCGCTTGCATGCGTGATCACCACTGACCTAGGAACCGCCCGGACATGCCCGTTCATCGCCGCGCGACCAGGACAGCCCGTGCGCCATTAGTTTTCCCATCGGACCCGTCCAGAGCATCGTAACGTTCCGACCAATTCGCACCGCCCCACGCCTTGCCACCATTCCGTTGAGATTCGCCAGGAGATAGAGCACCGTCCCCTACTAGCAGCCATGCTGTTAGCTCACTGTGACGACGACCACGATGAGCTCCACATGCTACCTTCGGTCCCCTCTTGGCACTATAAATAGAGGCCTCCCCCGTTCGATTTCAACACACTATCTCACTCCCCACCTCTCACTGATCACACCCATTCATTCCCGGATCAACGCGAGCACCAGGTGGCCGGAATTTCACCGGAGTCTGCCGCGAAGGAGGAGAAGAGGCACCGTCGATTGGAGCCGCCCAGGAGGAGCCACCGGTACCTAGAGGATCACTGTCATCGACTTCATTGCCACCATCGCCGACCATCGCCAGAGCCCCGATGATCCCCCACAGACCCCGACTGGCCGCGTTAGGGTTCAGTCTCACCGGCGCTGCCCGATGGAGATGACAAGCCCTAGCCGTTGGATTAGATGTTAATCGCACGGTCTAGATTGCCCTGTACCCCTTCGCACCCCCCTGTCTCGCTGACTGGTGGGGACAGTCACTTAAACCCACCCGCGCGCTCCCTGTGCATAGTGGGTCGGCCCAGTTAACCTCCCGCATAACCCAGTAATTCAAATTTAGGTTTATTAATTTAGTTTCAAACTTATTTCTGTCCCTAGATTCAAAAACCAATCCACAGAGATTCACTGAACCAAATTTCATGAAACAAATTTTGCTAGAAAGGTACTAGAATTCTTAATCCAAGCCCTTTGGATTAAAACCATTTGAAATTGTATATCACCTATAGTAAAATAACAAGGCAGAAGATTTTATGTATTCAAACATTTTTTCAAAATTCAACCACAGAAGCTTTTGAGTTGATTCCAACTCTCAAAAATCACATTTGACAAGTCCTTTCTGAATATATAAAAATATATAGTTTTACTTGCAGAAAAATTGGAAATCAATAAAAGAATGCCCCATAGGCATTTCTAGTCACTTTATTCAATTAAAATAAAAAGGTTAAACCTTATTAAATTGTGACGCCACTTTAAATCACATTCCCAAGTACTGAAATAGGTGGTGATGACATGTGTCAACATGATCCCCTATTTTAGTTCGAGAATATTAAATATTAAATAGTTTTTTAATGAGTAGAAATTACGTTTCTAAAATAAAATAAATAAAACAGGTGCTTTAATCCTGGTGATAATAGTAATGATGCTAGATCACCTATTGTGAACATTGGTGTGATAAATAGAATTTGTTAAGTATTGTTTAGTGATTGTGTACCTCGTATTTACTTATAAACGCTATCACCGAACAAGGATATGAGGAGGAAGGAGAATACTATGAGGAAGAAGCCGAGGAGAACTTCAACCACTGCTCTGCACAAGGCACGCTACTGTCTTAGCAAGCTTCACAAAACAAGTTAACTTTGCATGTAAACACTTGCAATTCTGAAAACTATATAACTTATGCAATGCATTAGGCATGCCTTGGTTATACCAAATGATTATACCAAACCCAGTTTTATTTGCAAGCTTAGTTATGTTATTTCTTTATCAAAGCTTTGTATTTGAGTTTACTTAGTGACTTGTAGATTTTGGAAAGATATTTAAAGGTAGCATAAAGAGCATAAAATTTGGCCTAAGTTTGATAATCTTGATGTCATCGTGAGGCATGAGATTGAACTTAGATCATTCACACTTGTTTACCAACCCTCATTACTGTTTACCCCCACTTGTAGATGCTAGTGCTAAGCATAAAACTTGATCACATTAGATGGGAATACTTGGTGAAAATAATTATGAAAACCTTAGAATGATGAGTCATTCTAATGAAATGTTTTGACATGTGTTCATGAACACCAGATGATTTTGATGATGAAAATGTTGAGGCACGAGCCTTAGCCCTTTATAAAACTGATGGTTGTCTCGATGCGATACCATTCCAATTTTACCGTACAACTACAATACCTGAAATTTGGGTAGGTCTTGACTGGAAGTTTATAAACCTTAGTATGGGTTTCCTTGCGGCCAAGGTTTGAGCTAAGTCTACCTTGTGAAGATTTTCCACCTGTGAAGTTCCCAAGATGACAGTTGGTCATGTTTGGGAGGCCAAACTCATAGGAGAGGTGCGTATACTAGGGCATGTAATTTAAAGGATAGGATTCATTATCTGCATACTCAGTATGGTGAAATCAGGATTGTTCCTAACGGATGTATCGAAATTGTGGTGAAAGTGTACCACCTGTGCAGAGTGTCAAACTATTCGAATAGCCACGTCCGCGGTTATGGACAGTTGGAGTGGCCATATTGTTCCATCGTCAGATGTTTTCAAAATGACTTGTGAATTGAATCATGACTTTGACTTGACCACAACAGGTTGTGATATGAAAACTCAAGTTCCCACTTAGGTGTTATAAAACTTTCAACTAGGTTTCTTTGCTTCTGAACTCAGTTAGAGATAAATCTGGCTTTTTGCAAAACAACCTAGAGCCTAGTACTTCCTATTTAAAACACCTTCACTTGTTGGTATTAGTTTGAGAGTACTTAAAGAGTACTCATGGCTTTGTCTCTGGCTATTCCCGTGGCCAGACTATGAAGAGGACTATCAGAAGGATGGACCGCAGGAAGGTTACGACAACTAGGATCATCTCCCATCGTCAGCATTGCCTGTGACCATGAAGATGGAGCTCCACCCACGCTACCGTTATTATTACGTTATTCCGCTTCTAGGAATGTATTAAGACTGGATCATGTGACCCTTTATTTGTTGTAAGACCTTATTTATGGTTTGTAATGGATGATGTACTGTGATATCCAATCTGTTATGTGTCACAAAAATGGCAATCCTGGGATTGCGATGTATGGCATAACAGGCATCTGGGATTAAAAATCTAGGTTTTGACACCTATGAGGTTAATCCCCTCAAAACCGGGACGCCCGATATAGTAACCAGCCAACCGGAGCGTGTTTTGCACCTCGCCGGGTGTGCGCTTTCAATGAGGGGCTCATAGTATCGCGTGGAGGCCCGTAGACCGTTTGTTCCTGCTCCCGGTCGGTGCTATGCATGGACCGTTGGCCAAAGAAGGACCACCCTCTGGGGATTGTTTGCCCCTGTTGTAGTGTGAGGCACCTATACTAGATTAGACAATCTTCCAGCCTTGCCCCGTCCCATTCCGGAGTAATGTGGTCGCGTTAATTTCTCAAGCATTAGGAACTGTACAGCCCGGCGTGTTTTCGTAAACATTTTTCCTCCATCTTTGGTCCGACCATTTTGTAAACCAAAACCTTTCTCATTTTCAACATCACTTGTTAGGCCAAGGCTCACCAAGGTTTTCTCATAAAACATTTTTGTAAGCCTTTTTCTGGGGTCTTCCCATCCCATAGTTTTGCTTTGGCTAAGGGTTTCCAAGGGTTTATGGTGTTAAGACACCATCTACCATACTAGGGCAAGTAGGTGTCATTGAAAGGGGTTGCACTTAGTAGTGGGAATGGTATTATCTGGAGGATCCAAGCCATTACCAGATATAAAATCATAATAAGTAAAATAATGCAGTTTCATAAACAGTAGATTTAAAACATGCAGAAGTAAAACGGTAGGACAAGGGCTTATGAGCAATAATGTGGCTTGTCTGTGACCTGAGAGACGTCCCGTGACTTCTTCAAAATACCGAATACAATAAAAATAAGAATATCCCGATGCTTCCTTGTTCTCGGTGTCACATAATCGCAACTATCACCGTGCAAGCAAACAACACCACTATCAATACAATGCATACCAACACCAAAGCATATAGCAAGCAATGGACAAAACAAGTTTATAGATTAGTAGATGTTGAGGATTTTTTTGGGGATACAAGGGAAATGCTTGGGTTGCATTTGTGGATTTTCTAATTAGGATTTATAGTCCAAAACTAACTAGATATGTTGCTTTAGGGCAAGGTCAAGCTCTATATGATAACATCGGGTAAAATAAATGATATCATCAGATAGGTATTGATAAAATGAATCCAACAAAAGTGGTTTCACTATTTTATCAATTTCCAATGATTTATATTGGATTTTATAGTGAATAAAACTCTAGTTTTAGGATATAATTCACCAGGATACTTATGGACATACAAAAATAATTTCCTTGAGTGATTAGATAGTATTTGCTGGACTAGTTCACTGCAAGTTCGAATCACCCCAAAACAATTAACAGAATGCCCTTGGGAAATTGCCAAAGACAGTACTAGATGGGAATTGTCTTTTTCATCATATTGAAAATATAGAAGATTTTGAGGTGATTCCAAGGAAACATTTTAGGTATTTATATTACCTTTCTGTATAAATTCGAATCACCCTTTTTGGATTTACAGAACTGTTGTTATGAAATTATTGGTGGATAAACCATACAAAGAACAGTTTAATTCACCAAAATTCAAAAGTTGTTCATAAAATTATGGGATACTGGGTTTTTAAGTATGTTGATAGATAGGTGTGCATGGAGGTGGAATTATGTCAAAACCTTATTTGGTTTGACCTAAGGAATTTCCTAAAGGCAGAAAAGGCCTGATTTTGTTACTTTTGTTGTTGGTAAACCAGGAAGCCATTTTAGGTGGGACCAGTGGGAATGCAAGGTATGGACAAAACCTTTCAGTACCAAATGGATTTGCTCCATTTGGAATTACCAAACTCTCTGGAAGATTTTATTTGCGGATGGACACACTTGGATATTTTAATTTCTAGGGTTTATCTATACAAAATTTTGGGTAAGCAAGGATACTGCATGTTAATAAAAACAGTCAGAAGCCTGGTAAAATTAAGATCTAGTATTTTTAGGCTATATTTCAAATTCATTTCGATTAACCCTAAGGACCAAAATTCTGGATCTGAACATAGAATAAAACTGGGATGGTCTCGGGTCAGATCTGAGGACTAGCTGGGTCAGGGGGGACATTTGGCCCACCCGGGCCAGAGCCATGTTGAGGGGGTTCAAAACCCATCGACCAGGAGCCCTCCTGTCAGCGACCTAGGGCTAGCGAAGGGGTAAGGGGCTCCCTGAGCCGTCCGATTAAGCGGGGATGGATGGATCCCACTCGTCCTCTTCCTCTGGATGCTGGCGGCGGGAGGAAACCCTAGGGGGAGGTCTGGACATGGTGGCAGTGCTTACCAGAAGGTGGGGGAGGCGACGTGTAGGGTGCGAGGCGACGCGGCGTGGTGCGGGGGTCCCGTGGATGGGCGGCACGAGGGGGTTCTTCCTCGGGAGTGATCTCGCGTGACGACGCCCGTTCCTAGCTCGCCGGAGCTTGTCGTAGGCAACGATACAGAGGTTCCTGGGCATACAGAAGGGCAGGGTTAGCTAGAGTAGGAGGAGGGGAGCACTTCTAGGTAGCATGCAGAGGGAGAATCCGAGGGAGGGAGGGGCTATGCTTGCAAGGAGAGGGGAGGCTAAAGCTCCCTTGTTCTTCTTCTCTCGGGTAAGGTAGAGCAAGGGGGAGTGGGAGGGAGCTCTTCGGGGTGTGGTGGAATGGGAGGAAACAAGTGAGGGTCAGAGAGGTGTGGGGTGGCCTCTATTCTACTTATTTGGGGAAGGGAGGGTCCATGCTGGACCTAAACCATATAGAGCTTGGGAGAGGATGCTGGCTAGGGATAGGCCAGTGAGGGAGGTGGAGAGGGGATTGTGGGTCCTGTGGCTTGAGCACTGAGTGGAGAGAAGTGTGCTGGCTGCATGAAATTGAATAAGTAAGATATGAAAGATATTTGGTCTCTCCTCCACCAAACACAAAGGACAAGGGTGTGTGGGAGGTGCTACAGTATCTAGGGCTACAGTGCACGGCCAGGAGGGAGGTGGGATCAACTATGGTGGATGGTTAGACAAGGTTGGAGAAGGCTTGATGGAGTTTTGCTAGTGGTTTTTGTCATATGATCAAATTGACCATAATGGTTGGTTATGAAGAAAGTCCAAAAAATTTCATTGGAAAAGGTAGATAAAATGCTACTAGTAGATGGATATGGTCATTGCACAACTCCAAGATTTATTTGGGATTTTTTAGAATCTTTTAGATGCATTTATTGTCATTTATTTAAAAATTGTAGAAGTAGTTTCTAGAAGGTCATTTGATAAAGTTTCATTGTAAAAGATGCGTTTTTCATGTGGGATGGTTCTAAACACCATATTACACCTTGGACAATTTTATTGGAATTTTTTGAGATGGAGAAGTATTTTTAAGGAATTATTTCTTGTTTCTGCCATTTAAGAAAAAAGGCAAAAAGAAATAATAAGGAAACTCACAAATATTTATTTTTGAGATGGGAAGGTGGGGTATGATGTATAGAACTCAAATGTGCATTGAGTTGGCAAGTTGATTTGGAGAAAAGCAAACTTGCCTTTATAGACAAAGATTTTGAGAATTTTGCAAGATAATGAATTTAAATATTTTGATGATCCAAATAATTTTGAGAATTATTTGGGGATGATTATATTCAAGGTAGATGTTGTAAACTTGATTTATACATCAATTTCCACTTTAGTTTTGAAGGTATATGGTGGATCTGGTGGAAACTAGATTTTTGGAGAATATAGGGTTTTGTTATTTTTATGCCACCATAACATGGTTGGATTAGTGAGCTCATAGATCTCCTTGGTAAAAGTGATAGATGGATAGCTGGAACATGTTAAATAGATGATCATGGAATCAATAGTTGGTCTTGGTTCTATTTGAGGTGGTGTAGGAGTGATGGCAAACTTTGATGAGAATAAGGCTGCCATATCAGGGTTGTCATGTTGCCTCCTAAACCGTGGGGGTTTAAGAAGCACAAAGATTCACTAGAAAAAAGTGAAGTGGGGATCGATAGGATATCATTAATATATCATAACCATGCAAAGAGTTGGTCAAGGGGAGGTAGCATATAGATGTGAGCTTCTACCAAAGTAGGTAGGATGATAAGATTTGTAGAAAGGATTATTATCTTGACTACAAAACCATCATGGAAAAGTCGGAACCATAATGGCTTCGCCAAAGGCAAGGGTGGGCTTTGGTAGTAATAATTATGTACTACAAGATGGTTCAAGTACATTCTCAAGAATGCATTTAGATTAGAGTAGGTGGAGTCTCAAAGATTTTAGACTTAGCCATTTTGGCAGATTTAGGGTTTTATACTAGATTACAACAGTAGCTGGTTTTGAGAGAAATCTGGGTTCCAAACTCATGATAAAGTATATGATGTTGAGTGTTAACTAAGTAGATATGATCCATGATTATATTGGGTTTTCACTGATTATGAACTATCAAAAGGGATTATCCCTGGATTGATCTGATTGGGAGATGAGTTGATCACCTTAGTGGCTTAGGATAGATCCAGATTTGGATTGCTTGGTTTGAGATTGGTGATCACCAACATAGATTGGGTCCTAAGGGATGATATACTATATTAGCTCACTCTGGTTCCTAAGCAAACAAGGCAATCAGCAAATCAGGGCCATTCATCAGACAGCAGATCAAGGCAATTCATCTTATCAAACTTATCCAACTACTACTAGGGTTACCATCAGGCCTAGCTTGAGATAAGGGTGGGTATTTTGAAGAGGTTGTGTTTTGAAGTTAGATAAGGACTTCTTAGTACTTCTACCAAGACTAGAAGGAAGAGGTTTTGAATAAATGTTTTAGAAAACCTAGGGGTAAGAGTAGTTGAGAGTTCCGTCTTGAAAACATAAGGAGATTATATTTTAGTTCTCCATAGTTTTGTTAGAGGGAGACTAATAAAGTATTGTTGTTTTATTAAAATCATCTTGGCTCAAGTTTTAAATGCTAGAACATTTGAGAATATGAAAAAGGAGCCAAGATGTCTCTTTCTAAAATAGCTTTTGTCAACTAGTGTTGAGATAAGAAGTATGTCACCTCTTACATGATTAGTTGCATGAAAACCAACAATCAAGTAAGAAAACATTGCAATAAGTAACAAAAAAAAGTTTGTTCCCCCTAATTTTTGCCCTTTGGACAGAAATTCAGGCTTGTTGAAACTGGGATGTTACAATGCTCCCTCCTAGCTTGGTGCTTCTGGGTCAACATCTTCCTAGACCTCGTCCATGCTGGGAGAGCCATTCCTCAACCCCACGCCTGGAGACACGGCATCGTTGCCAACAAAGAAGCAACGGTAGATCCCTGCCTCCATCATGCCAGCGCCTCTCCACCTATTCGAAGGAATGACCGGCCTCCTGCCAATGCCCTCAAACATGGTATGGTCACTATATGCCTTTCACATGGCCAGTGATGTGTGCCAGCGGGTTATAATCGTCACTTTGTTTGTAGGAATCCATGGAGAAGAAACTCATGGAGAACCACGGCGAGGACATCATGCATGATATGATCAATGTCGGTGAACATATGGGCTTTGATGAATAGACTCAAAAAATACTCAACAAGAGGCCTACTCCATTGATAGGGAGACATTGTTTGGGAACGATTGCATCTCTATGGGTCGGGGTGTTACCCAAGGCACAACCCAAGCCACAAACAAAGCCGCAACACAAGCGGGCAAGAACATGATCCAAAGGACCCTCGGCTACACCAACCAAGAGGATAAGTGGCTATGTGATGCTTGGATGGAGATTTCCCAAGATCCACAATACAGTGTCGAGCAAAAGGGAGGGGAATATTGGTGAAGGATGGGCAAGTACTTCCATGAGTTGTAATACCCCAAATAAAAAGGAAAGGGCTAAGGCACTAGTACAAACACAACTACTTAGAGACGGTTATTTCCCATAGGCCTAAGCCATTTTATCGTTCCGGCTCAAGCGCATGGTCTCTAAGAGCGCAGCACCTGATCCGATTTTTCGTTGTGGCTATCATTAATAGGCTCATGGTTCGACTTCGATCATTATGGGTTGGTACCATGATCAAGTCCTAGGCAAGAGGACCTAATTTTAACAGCCGGTATGGTAACAATGAAAATGGCTCCGTCTTTAGCGAGGTTATACGAGCAAATGCCTAAACAAAAATATTTCATTCCTATGGGAGCCTGTACTGTTACAGGGGGATGTTCAGTATGAACATCCTATAGTACTGTTTAGGGAGTTGATAAGTTAATTCTTGTGGATGTCAAGTAAGAAACACAATCTCAGGCGTAAGAACCTCTAAGATGTACTACCATGACACAGCTACTAGTCTTGACCGCTTGTAAGAACTACTCACCCTCAGATGGCTTCTAGTAGGGACCATCTCCAATAGTAAGGAACCCGGAGTCGGATACAAATCAAGACCATTTCCAAAACAAGGACACCTCAAAGCGGTGGTTATTCATGACCGCCTCCAACAATATGTAACTTGAGGTGGCTGGTTAAAGTGACTGTCTCTAGTATGTATAAACCCTTTTAAATATAACATATCATGCTAATTCAAACTCAATAATAGCAGCATGATACATAATCATGATTCAGCAGTCAGAAAAATGTTGGGGTTTAGCGCTTGATTTTTTTCCTACGAACCACTGACTTCTAGGATCTATCTAGGAGTAATGTGGTAACATGAGGGGGTTTTCGCGAACTCACCAAGTTGAAGACTGAAAAGCTTTGTCAATGTTTGGGAGGCTCAAGGTCACTCTGAACTCGGACGGCTCCACCAGCTTCAGCTCTAGAGGCTCCAGTAACTCTGATGGCTCGAACAACTCGAGTACCACAAGTCTAGCACCTCGTAGGGGGTCGCACACATACGATGCTTGACGAAGACTCCCATACTCCGATCCAGCATAGGTTGCGGAAGTAGATCTCCTGGATCCGGAATCCGCTCAGTGCGATGGCGCTCTGCGGTGAAGAACTCTCTCGTTCGCATAGCCCTTATAGTGGGTCGATGGTCACAAGATATAGAGGGACAGAGGAGGGCAGTTAGAGGGAGAAGTCTCAAATCTTGGGATTAATTAGTGTGTTTAAATCTCTCTCTATGCCTTCCTTTATATAGGGGGAGGGGAGCCCCCAAGTCCAATGCCTAAGCAATATTGGACTAAAGGAGAGGAGGAGGTGGGAGGCCACCTTGGCTGGCTGGCCAAGGCCTCCATGGGCCCCACATGGGCAGCAAGGGGCCCAATCGGCCACTCCTTCCCTCTCCCCTTTGGGTGCCCTCCCTCTTGGGCCGTTTCCCCTTAGGGAATTTTCCCATTAGGCATGGGCTGCCCATTAAATCATATTTAAATCATTAAATAAATATAAATAAATGTATAATTTAATAATTAACATATAATTAAATAATTAATCATATTTAATTCTCGTTTCACCGAAACTCCTTCCGGCCAACTCCAGACACCCGCCGGACTTTCCCAGAACCCTTCTAGTTTCCCCTTCTCGTTTCTTCGGTGATTCCTATGATACCAAAATGACATCTAAGAGTTGTCAAACCATTAAGTGTGTTACCCTAATGGTTCGGGAACACTCCATATATGGTAGAGACCCCTATCATACCAATGTTCATTAGTGAGACCTGGATGCCCATAATGACCCCTATGCATTTCCGAGAATCTTTGTCGTTGAACCATTAAACTGTAGGGTTTCGTCGCATGGAAAACAAAAAATTTCTACCGCATACAAACAAACAAGCCAAGATCTATCTACTAGATTGTAGCAACGAGTCGATAGAATAACTCACCCTCGAAGATTCCAAAGTGTTTAACGAGAGCGGATTCTCGTGGGTGATGTATTCGTACTCTTCCCGATCTCAAGATCGCGTAGACGATCCTTCCGGTGCTGTGTTCCGGCAGCGCTCCCGTAGTCGGTCACACATTCGGTACTCAATGAAGACCTTCCTCTCCCTTGTTCCAGCAGGCAGCGGAGGTTGTAGCACTCTCCTTGCGATTCCGGCAGCACAACGGCGTGGTACCGGAAGTAGAGGGGAGATCTCGCAGGGCTTCGCCTTAAGCCGGAGCGAGTATGGTGGAGTATGAGAGAGTCCCTCGACGATCTAGGATTTAGACACGCCGAGGAGGAAGCTTGTCCGGCGGCTAGGGTTGCTAGGTGGCGGCGGCTTGGCCTAGGTCGGCGGCGGCAGTGGAGGTGGCGGCGCCGGCGGCTAGGGTTTGGAGGAGAGGATCTTTTTTGTGCTAGGAGGGAGCTCTGCCCCTCCTTATATAGGTGGAGGGGCCGGCCGGCCAAGGGGAGGGAGAGGAGTCCCTCCCCAACTCGGCTTGGAGGGTGCGCCGCCGGTTGGAGGAGGGAACTCCTCTCCAACTCGGTTTCCCACTCCTCCTCTTTTCCTCTTTCCAAATTTAGCCGTTTGACTTTTCAAACTAGCTGTTTGACTTTTCAAACTAGGATTTGAATTAATCCTTTATTTGGTTCAGCGATGACACATAGTACATGATGCAATCATACCAACTTGATACAACACATTCATGTACCCTTCCCCTCCGGAGTGCCGGACATTCCGGAACATTCTAGAACATTCCCGATGAAAACACCGGAACCATTCCCCAACTCCGAAACGGGACTTTCCTTATATGAATCTTATTCTCCGGACCATTCCGGATCTCCTCGTGATATCCCGGATCCCATCCAGGACTCCGAAAAACATTCGGTCTCTTTCTCATCATTCCATAACTACTCAAAACAACGTCGAATCCTTAAGTGTGTCTCCCTACGGTTCGTGAATTATGCAGACATGATCGAGACACTTCTCCGAACAATAACCAATAGAGGAATCTGGAAATTCATATGGCTCCCACATATTTCTACGATTACTTTGCGATCGAATGAACCACTTACATACGATATCAATTTCCCTTTGTCTCATGATAGTTTACTTATCCGAGGTTATGATCGTCGGTATCTCTGCATACCTAGTTCAACCTCGTTACCGATAAGTACTCTTTTCTCGTTCCCGTGATATGTGATCCCTTGTGAGCCAGTCACATGCTTGCAAGCTAATTGGATGACATTTCACCGAGAGGGCCCAGAGTATATCTATCCGTCATATGGATGGACAAATCCCACTCTTGATCCATGTGTTTCAACCAATACTTTCCGAACACTCAATGCCACCTTTATAGCCACCCAGTTACGGTGTGGTGTTTGATGTCATCAAAGCATCCATCCGGTAAAGGTGATATGCATGATCTCATGGTCGAAGGAATTAGATTACTATGTATCAGAAAGCATATAGCAATTGAACTATTAAAGTGACTTGATCTTTATGCTACGCTTATCTATAGGAGTATGTCCATCATATCATTCTCCTAACGATATGATCTTGTTGTTAGTAACATCTCAATGTTCATGATAGGGAAACCACAATCATCCATTAACCAACAAGCTAGTATTATATAGAGGCTTTACTAGGGACTTCAAATTAAGTTCACAAATCACACAAGTATTAATGTTTCCTTGTTAATACTATTATAGCATGAATGTAAACATTTATCATAAACACAAAGATATAATAATAACTACTTTTATTATTGCCTCTAGGGCATATCTCCAACAGTCTCCCACTTGCACTAGAGTCATCTAATCTAGATTACATGGTAATATACCGAACACCCATGGCAGTTTGGTGCTGGTCATGTTTTGCCCTCGGGAGAGGTTTAGTCAACGGATCCGCCACATTCAGATATGTGTGTACTTTGCAAATCTTTATATCCCCATCTTGGATATGTTCTCGAATAGCGTGAAAACGTAGCTTGATGTGCTTCAGCTTCTTGTGTGACCTTGGTTCTTGCGCATTGGCTATGGCGCCCATGTTATCATAGTAGATAGACATTGGGTCCAGCGCACTAGGAACCACACCCAGCTCTGTAATGAACTCTTTCATCCATATCGCTTCTTGTGAAGCCTCCGAAGCAGCCATGTATTCCGATTCAGTTGAAGATCTCGCCACAACGCTTTGCTTTGCACTCCTCCAGCTAACTGCTGCACCATTCAAAATAAATACGTATCCAGATTGTGATTTAGAATCATCCGGATCGGTGTTCCAACTAGCATCGGTGTAACCATTAACAACGAGCTGTTCATCACCTCCATAAGAAAGAACCATATCCTTAGTTCTTCTCAAGTACTTAAGGATGTTTTTGACCGCTGTCCAATGATCCACTCCTGGATCACTTTGATATCTGCTAGTTAAACTAACAGCATATGCAATGTCGGTTCTAGTACATAGCATGGCATACATTAGAGATCCTATGGCTGAGGCATAGGGAGTCTTACTCATCCTTTCTCTATCTTCTGCCGATGTCGGACTTTGAGTTTTACTCAAGGTCGTATTGGGCAACATGGGCAAGAACCCTTTCTTGCTATCTTCCATTCCAAACCTCTTTAGAACTTTGTCCAAATATGTACTTTGTGACAATGATATTTGGCGTTTCGATCTATCTCTATAAATCTTTATGCCTAATATGTAAGCTGCTTCGCCAAGATCCTTCATTGAAAAACTATTATTCAAATATTCCTTGACACTATTAAGAAGGTCTACATCATTCCCAATCAACAATATGTCATCTACATATAGTATTAAGAATGCTACAGAGCTCCCACTCACTTTCTTGTAAATACAAGCTTCTCCATAAGTTTGTATAAAACCAAAACTTTTGATCACCTTATCAAAACGTTGATTCCAACTTCGGGATGCTTGCTTCAATCCATAGATGGACCGTTGAAGTTTGCATACCTTGTTAGCATATTTAGGATCAACAAAACCTTTGGGTTGCATCATATACAACTCTTCATCAATGTCTCCATTGAGGAATGTTGTTTTGACATCCATCTGCCATATCTCATAATCGTAATATGCAGCGATTGCTAACATAATCCTCACAGACTTTAGCTTCGCTACTGGTGAGAAAGTCTCATCATAGTCAACTCCTTGAATTTGTCGAAACCCTTTTGCGACAAGTCGAGCTTTATAGACTGCAACATTACCATCAGCATCTATTTTCTTCTTGAAGATCCATTTGTTCTCGACAGCCTTCCGGCCATCTGGTAAGTCCACCAAAGTCCACACTTGGTTTTCGTACATGGATCCAATCTCGGATTTCATGGCTTCTTGCCATTTATTGGAATCTGGGCTCATCATCGCTTCCTCATATGTCTCAGGGTCATCGGTGTTGTCCACCAACATGACACTCATAACGGGATCATACCAATCTGGAGTGGTACGAGTTCTCGTTGACCTGCGAGGCTCTGTAGTAACTTCGACCGAAGTTTCATGATCATCATCATTAGCTTCCTCTCTAATTGGTGTAGGAACCACAGGAACTTCTTCCGGCGTTGCGCTACTCGCAATTTCGAGAGAAGATTCGACAACCTCGTCAAGTTCTACTTTCCTTCCAGTCACTTCTTTCGAGAGAAATTCCTTCTCTAGAAAGGATCCATTCTTGGCAACGAAGATTTTGCCTTCGGATCTATGATAGAAGGTATACTCAATAGTTTCCTTCGGGTATCCTATGAAGACGCATTTTTCCGCTTTGGGTTCAAGCTTGTCCGGCTGTAACTTATTTACATAGGCTTCGCATCCCCAAACTTTAAGGAACGACAATCTAGGTTTCTTCCCAAACCATAATTCATACGGTGTCGTTTCTACGGATTTAGATGGTGCCCTATTTAAAGTGAATGCGGCTGTTTCTAATGCATAACCCCAAAATGATAGCGGTAAATCTGTAAGTGACATCATAGAACGAACCATATCTAAGAGAGTTCGATTACGACGTTCGGACACACCATTACGTTGTGGTGTTCCCGGCGGTGTCAATTGTGAAAGTATTCCGCATTTCTTCAAATGCTCGCCAAACTTGTAACTTAGATATTCACCTCCACGATCAGAACGTAGAAATTTAATCTTCTTGTTACGTTGATTCTCTACCTCACTTTGAAATTCCTTAAACTTCTCGAAAGTTTCGAACTTATGTTTCATGAAATATATATACCCATATCTACTCAAGTCATCCGTGAAGGTAAGAACATAACGATAACCACCGCGCGATGCTACACTCATTGGACCACACACATCGGTATGTATGATTTCCAATAAGTCCGTAGCTCGCTCCATCATACCAGAAAATGGAGTCTTAGTCACTTTACCCATCAGACATGCTTCGCATCTATCAAGTGATTCGAAATCAAGTGATTCAAGAAGTCCATCGGAATGGAGTTTCTTCATACGCTTCACTCCAATGTGACCAAGACGACAGTGCCACATATAGGTCGAGTTATCGCTCGATTTCAAACGTTTAGCCTCAATGTTATTAATATGTGTATTTCCACTATCGAGATTCAACAAGAATAGACCATCTATCAAAGGTGCATGTGCATAAAACATATTACTCATATAAATCGAACAACCATTATTCTCAGACTTAAACAAGTAACCGTCTCGCAATAAACAAGATCCCGATATAATGTTCATGCTTAACGCAGGCACCAAATAACAATTATTTAAGTATAAAACTAATCCCGATGGTAGATGAAGGGGTAGCGTGCCGACCGCGATCACATCAACCTTTGATCCGTTTCCCACGCGCATCGTCACCTTGTTCTTCGCTAGCTTCCGTTTATTCTGCAGCACCTGTTTCGAGTTACAAATATGAGCAACCGAACCAGTATCAAATACCCAGGCACTACTACGAGTACTAGTGAGATACACATCAATAACATGTATATCAGATATACCTTTCTTCTTGATGTTGCCGTTCTTCAAATCCGCCAAGTACTTTGGGCAATTCCGCTTCTAGTGACCTTCTCCCTTGCAGTAAAAGCACTTAGTATCAGGCTTAGGTCTAGCCTTGGTCTTCTTCGTAGGCGTGGCAACTTTCTTACCACCCTTCTTGAAGTGTCCCTTCTGCTTAGACTTGCCTTTCTTGAATTTGGTGGTCTTATTGACCAACAACACTTGGTGCTCTTTCTTGATCTCCACTTCTGCAGACTTCAACATGGCAAAGAGTTCTGGCAACGTCTTGTTCATGTTTTGCATGTTGTAGTTCATCACAAAGTTCTTGTAACTTGGTGGTAGTGATTGGAGGACACGGTAAATCCCCAAAGCATTAGGAATCACAATACCCAAGCTTTGAAGTTTGTTTGCGTGCCCAGACATCTTAAGCACATGCTCGCTGACGGAGCTGCCCTCTTCCATCTTGCAGTTAAAGAACTTTTCAGAAGCCTCATAGCTTTCAATTGCCGCATGAGTCTCAAAGATCAATTTGAGATCCTCGACAATATCATATGGGTCTGAATTCTCAAACCTTTTCTGAAGCTCCAATTCTAAACCATACAAGATAGCACACTGAACTGTGGAGTACTGAGTCTTCCGAGTGAGGTAAACATTCTTTACTTCATCGGCAGCATCAGCTGCAGGTGGGTCACCCAGCGGTGCATCCAGCACATCGGTCAAATTACCAGCTGTGAGGACAATCCTCAAATTGCGGAACCAATCCGCGAAGTTGCTTCCATTGTTTTTCAACTTTTCTTTCTCTAGGAACGCATTAAAATTGATGGTAGGGGCTGCCATTGATCTACAACATATTTGCAATAGTTTAGACTAAGTTTATGACAAATTGAGTTCAAATTAATAAAATCAATCTAGGTGAACTCCCACTCAAAACAATATCCCTCACATTGTTTTAGTGATCACACGAACCAAATCCACCACATCAACACTGATCATCATGAGAGTTGATATAGTTTCAATGGCGAACAATCGACATGTTCATCATATCTACTATATGATTCATGCTTTACCTTTCGGTGATCCGTGTTCCGAGACCATGTCTGTACATGCTAGGCTCGTCAAGATCAAACCTTAGTTTCCGCATGAGCAAATCTGGCTTGCTCATGTTGTATGCACTGGCAGAATCTAACACACTCGATCATCACGTGGTGCTTCGAAACAACAAGCTTTAGCAACGGTGCTAACTAAGGGTGAACACTTTATGACTTGAAATTCATGTGCATGAGGGATCATCTTATAATGCTACCGTTGTCTACTAAGCAATACAAGATGCATAAAGGATTAACATCACATGCAATTCATAATATGTGATATGATATGGCCTTTCTTCTTTGTGCTTCCGATCTCCATCTTCTAGCACGAACATGATCTCCATCATCACCGGCATTGCATCAAGGTCAATGATGCTTCTCCATGGTTGTCGTCCACCGGCTTCAACTATTACAACTACTTTGAATAGACACGCGGGTCGTAACAGAAATTAAAGACAACCATATGGCTCCTACCGGTTGCCAACTTACAATAAGGAACATTGCATACATCAAATATAATCACAATCATGGCCATATCACATCACAGCACACCCCTGCAAAACAAAGTTAGACGCCTCTACTTTCTTTGCATGTTTTACGTGGTTTGGGGCTTTCAATAAGTGTCGTTCTAACTTACGAACATGAACCACAACATTGATACTAGTATTGTTAATCACCCGTTGTAAATTGGATCTTAACTATGCTAGGAGAAATAGGCACCCGCAAAGCCACTTATGCAATACAAGTTGCATGTCAAGCGTGGAGCAAGTCTCATGAACGATGTCATGTAAGGTTAGCCCGGGCCGCTTCATCCCAAAATACCGCAAGATGCAAAGTACACAAGAAGCAATCGACAATAAAAGCATCAACGCCCATAATGACCATTGTGTTCTACTCGTGCAACAGATCTACATATAGACACGGCTCTAATACCACTGTAGGGTTTCGTAGCATGGAAAACAAAAAATTTCTACCGCATACAAACAAACAAGCCAAGATCTATCTACTAGATTGTAGCAACGAGTCGATAGAATAACTCACCCTCGAAGATTCCAAAGTGTTTAACGAGAGAGGATTCTCGTGGGTGATGTAGTTGTACTCTTCCCGATCTCAAGATCGCGTAGACGATCCTTCCGGCGCTGCGTTCCGGCAGCGCTCCCGTAGTCGGTCACACGTTCGGTACTCGACGAAGACCTTCCTCTCCCTTGTTCCAGCAGGCAGCGGAGGTTGTAGCACTCTCCTTGCGATTCCGGCAGCACAACGGCGTGGTACCGGAAGTAGAGGGGAGATCTCGCAGGGCTTCGCCTTAAGCCGGAGCGAGTATGGTGGAGTATGAGAGAGTCCCTCGACGATCTAGGGTTTAGACACGCCGAGGAGGAAGCTTGGCCGGCGGCTAGGGTTGCTAGGCGGCGGCGGCGGCTTGGCCTAGGTCGGCGGCAGCGGCAGTGGAGGTGGCGGCGCCGGCGGCTAGGGTTTGGAGGAGAGGATCTTTTTTGTGCTAGGAGGGAGCCCTGCCCCTCCTTATATAGGTGGATGGGCCGGCCGGCCAAGGGGAGGGAGAGGAGTCCCTCCCCAACTCGGCTTGGAGGGTGCGCCGCCGGTTGGAGGAGGGAACTCCTCTCCAACTCGGTTTCCCACTCCTCCTCTTTTCCTCTTTCCAAATTTAGCCGTTTGACTTTTCAAACTAGCTGTTTGACTTTTCAAACTAGGATTTGAATTAATCCTTTATTTGGTTCAGCGATGACACTTAGTACATGATGCAATCATACCAACTTGATACAACACATTCATGTACCCTTCCCCTCCGGAGTGCCGGACATTCCGGAACATTCTAGAACATTCCCGATGAAAACACCGGAACCATTCCCCAACTCCGAAACGGGACTTTCCTTATATGAATCTTATTCTCCGGACCATTCCGGATCTCCTCGTGATATCCCGGATCCCATCCGGGACTCCGAACAACATTCGGTCTCTTTCTCATCATTCCATAACTACTCAAAACAACGTCGAATCCTTAAGTGTGTCTCCCTACGGTTCGTGAATTATGCAGACATGATCGAGACACTTCTCCGAACAATAACCAATAGAGGAATCTGGAAATTCATATGGCTCCCACATATTTCTACGATTACTTTGCGATCGAATGAACCACTTACATACGATATCAATTTCCCTTTGTCTCACGATAGTTTACTTATCCGAGGTTATGATCGTCGGTATCTCTGCATACCTAGTTCAACCTCGTTACCGATAAGTACTCTTTTCTCGTTCCCGTGATATGTGATCACTTGTGATCCAGTCACATGCTTGCAAGCTAATTGGATGACATTTCACCGAGAGGGCTCAGAGTATATCTATCTGTCATATGGATGGACAAATCCCACTCTTGATCCATGTGTTTCAACCAATACTTTCCGAACACTCAATGCCACCTTTATAGCCACCCAGTTACGGTGTGGTGTTTGATGTCATCAAAGCATCCATTCGGTAAAGGTGATATGCATGATCTCATGGTCGAAGGAATTATATTACTATGTATCAGAAAGCATATAGCAATTGAACTATTAAAATGACTTGATCTTTATGCTACGCTTATCTATAGGAGTATGTCCATCATATCATTCTCCTAACGATATGATCTTGTTGTTAATAACATCTCAATGTTCATGATAGGGAAACCACAATCATCCATTAACCAACAAGCTAGTATTATATAGAGGCTTTACTAGGGACTTCAAATTAAGTTCAAAAATCACACAAGTATTAATGTTTCCTTGTTAATACTATTATAGCATGAATGTAAACATTTATCATAAACACAAAGATATAATAATAACTACTTTTATTTTTGCCTCTAGGGCATATCTCCAACATAAACATAGCGTATTTTTCCATTTGTTAATTTTATACTTACTTGTCAGAGAGCTGATCAACGACATCGCCATGCCAGGATCAATCTTGCTACAGACAAGTACAAGTTTACTCGTTCCAAGCTATGCCATCCCCATGACCTAGTCACACGCTGTAGCTTTATGGATGTCATGTCTCCGAGTGGGACCAGAATATCTCTTCGTCATGCAGAAGAACAAATCCCGCTGTTAACACATACGTCTCTAGATGCCCTTCTAAATACTTTAAGACACCTTTATGACCACCATTTTACAGAGTGACGTTTGATGCAAACAAGGCACTCTCGGGTGAAAATGATTAAATATGGTCTCACGGTCTAAGGAATTGCTTACTATGTTTCCCAGTCATGGTGAACTTCATGACTTGATCGTGTTACAATCCCTGTGTTGGGTATGTCCATCACTTTCATGCACCTAATGAAATGACTCATTCTCAATTGATATAAATGTCCATGATCAGGAAACAACAATCATCTATTGACCAATGAACTAGTGTCTAGAGGATCGCTAGGGACTCTTGGTTTATGTATCACACATGTATTGACGTTCCTATTATTACGATTATAGCATGATATAAAACCTATTATGAACTTAATGAAATATGTCAATAATCTATATTATTATTTGTCTCTAGGGCATATTTCCAACAGTCTCCCACTTGAACTAGAGTACAAATAAAATAGATGCATTTGATACTACTCATTACACAATAAAACTTTTGGTGTTTTGATCATGCTTGCTCATGAAAGAGGTTTTGTCTATAGATCGTACTATACAGATCCTTATGTCTTTGTGAATTGTTAATGTCACCTAATTTGACATTCTTCTTTTGGTATAAATATTTATGTTTTGGTGACAGAATGTTGTTTTTGTTCCTTCTGTCATGACATTCAATTAATCAATCGAAAGATGACGTTTTAATTTCCATGAGAATTAGGAATACACTCTGTGGGGAGATGGACTTCCCCAGCCGTAACATTGCATATTTTACCATTGAAGTAATCATATACTTCTTATGTCAATGTAAATCTTATTGATAGTGCAATAAATGTCACTTTGATGTCTAATCAAGCTTCTCTTATTATAAGGCACTCAATGTTGTGAGAATTCCAATTATCTAGGTTGGGTGGAACTTCCTAGCATAACCTTTTTATGATCAAGTTCACCATCCTTTACAGATCAGATATGTACCTTCAGTTCTCTCTATACATGAAGACTATACTTAACTTCTTGTTCAGTGATTCACTCAGATATCACTTCGGAACCTGTTCTTCTAATTAAGAACTTGGGTCATATTATGTCGAGTATACAACATGGTTTTATAAGATGGAACCTATGACTGAGGCATAGTAGATGTTACACATCTTTTCCTTCTTTTAACCATCATCGTACCGAGACAATCTCAATGCTTCACCTAGTTAGACAAGTAAGAACTTCCTTCTTAACTTGCTCCATTCTGAACTTATTCAGAATCCAATCTAGGAAAACATTCTGACTTAATGCTATTAAACATATCAATCTATCTTCATAGATTTCAATGTCCTGTATTCATTCAACTTCATCTACTTAATATTCTCTAATAATTACTAATACCACCTATACCATTCACTATATGTTAATCACATATATGAATGCTTTGTTAAGCTCTCACTCAAATATGTCAATCACATATAAGAGATTAGGAAAGCAAGCCAACTCCCACTCAATTTATTATAAATGGAGGTCTTCTCAATATTCTGGGAATGATCAGAAAATCCTTTGATCATTCATCAAATAGAGAATTCAATCTCTGAGATTTCATTTTTTGAATTAAGCATCGCTAAAACAAAGTTTTATTCGTTCTAATTCTGAATTATCACATAACTCTAGAATTTCTGGAATAACATTGTGCCATACACTTATGGTGTTGTTTCGAAGAATCTTTTATGGTTCTTTATACAACAAGGTGAGTGTTTGATATTCTAATCTATCTGTTCTAAATACTAATGCTAACGCACTAAGATACTATTTTAGACTATATGATATCTAATATGGCATGATTACAATGCTTCATACATGTCAACACAATGACATATTCTTAACATTATAATTCGTGGAACACTTTTCACAGGTATTATATGCCTAAATCACAACTCAAATACTTGTTGTTTTGATCAAATCACAAAGACTCGTATTCTTGTTAATTCATTCTTCTTCACTTTGAAAATATTTTTTCATAACAAATAGTTTCAGACTTGTGTCTCATTCAGCGATTACATTTATTTTGTTAGATTCACAACGAAGTTTCACAAAATAATGATATCCACCATTCGTTGAATAATACAACATATCGTCATGTATGATATCTAGTTATTCAACACACACTTTTTCTTACCAGAACATGGAGTTTTAGTCATTTTGCCTAACATGGGCATTGTTTGTATGTGTCAAAAGATCAAGTATCTTTAAGACCTTGGTTTCATCACTTATGAATCCTTTCATATGTACCATTATGACTTAACACAATAGTGTCATTCAAAATGATGTCTAAGTTTGAATATATTTTAGAATTTTCACAATCTTATAAACATTTAAATTTCTATCATAAATATCAAAATATGAATAACCCATTCATAATAAAAACCATGAACTTAAAAGATATTACTCATAGGAATAAACAACGGATTTGTCTCATTCATATGAATAACTGTCTTACAAATGCAAGGCACACACTAATGTAGCCCACTCTTATCGATTACAAATTTATTCAAAACTTCTAACCCGAATGATAACTTCAGAAGGAGAGCGTATTTGGCATCTTGTTTGCCAACAACACGCGTTGTCACACCCACTCATTCAATCACTTCTCAAGCAGCGGTTCTTGTTTTCATAAAACAGTATAAGTATCAAATACTTCATAAACTACTATAAGTGTTTGAAAATTAAACATTTATAACTTTGTATATCAAATATACCTTACTATTGATAATAGCTCCTAGAGCATGCACTACATTCTATTTTCTCATATGAGCCATGAACTCAAGGAAGGTAAACTCTTTCCCTTCCACGAGGTAGTTTAAGATGACATCTGTGTAGCTATGGAGTAGCGAGCGCAACACCACATCTATCGCATATTTGTCATTCACCCAATAGTCCATGATGTCCACAAGGCGCTCATGAATTCTTTCCATGATATCCAAGTGGTATTCTAGGCTGGTCTTTTCCCTCATATTAGTTGAGAGAAAATAATCCATGTACTAAAATGCCATGATTCCTACTTGAGATGGAAATAGCATCTTGAGTACTTCGGCCAGACTAAAGGCCTCAATCTCATGGAACAGTTCTCCCAGAGCATGCTCCATGACATGAACCATGTTGTATTCGATTGTCAAGAAGGTGTCATGTTAGGCAGGATAATCATGATAATCGGGCAATCCGGTGAAGCCCACAGGAAAATCTCCTAGTGTCTGTCGCAACACATAGGTCAGATCATGGAAGAATAGGATGGCATTTAGGCGTTCATACCAGTCTATGAAGTTGGAACCGTCTACTTTGAGTTTCTCACTTTCCATGAATCCCTCGAAATTAAACAAACACTTGATTTTTAACATGATCTACAAAAGTTTTACAAATACATTTAGACTAAGTTCAGAATATGAGTTCAAATTATAATCACATTATATTAGATGAGCTCGCACTAAAACAAACATCCCTAAATAAGTTTTAGTGATTACACGATCCCAACTCGCTATGTCACCCTTGGAGGAAATATGCCCTAGAGGCAAATAACAAATGATTATTATCGTCATATTTCAATAAGTTCGTAGTAGTTTCATATTGTGATATAACTGTATCAAGTGGAAACATTAATACATGTGTGATATGAAACAATAGTCCCTAGTAGCCTCTATTAATACTAGTTCGTTGGACAATCAGTGATCAAGGTTTCCTGATCATGTTGGTGCTTCGGCACCAGTTGACAACGAGGTCATATCATTGGAGAATGATGTGATGGACATTACCCAAAAGATTGCGACATGATAAAGTCACGAGGTTCATTGTTGCAATAGTCAGAAACATAGTTTGTTTCTCCTTAGATAGTAAGACCATATTAATCATTGTTTCTCGAGGCTGCTTGGACTACATCAAACGTCACTAAGTGAAATGGTGATTATAAAGGTGTACGTTGGGTATTTCGAAGTAACAGGTAGAGGCCTATGAATCAAGACTGTGATTTGTTCACCCATGTGATGGGTAAGATACTCAAGGCCGACTTGATGAGATTACATCCATAATGTTGCAACATGTGACTAGGTTACGGGGATGTAATATCGCGGTAACAAGTGAATCAGTACCTGTCGGTAATGATATTGAACAAGGTATGTGATATCAAATGATCGGGTCTCGGATAAGTCGTGTCGAAGAAACAAAGGGAATTTGACTTGATGTTTACTATTCAAATGACATTGTCATCTTGAAATGTATAGGGGTCAATATGGGCATCCCGGTCCCGCTATTGATCTTTGATGGAGATCATGTATGTGCTTTTCCCGAGCCATGGGGAAATACACTTACAGGTATGGTGATCTAGAGATCATATGTAAGTTGGAATCACAGTAGAGAAAGAGAAAGCCGGAATTGTTCCGAGGAGAGACCCGAAGTTGTTTGGAGAAAGAATGAAAGGAAAGGACCGAAAGGTGTTTCAGATAAATAGAAATTTAATATATGCATTTATTATATATTAATTATGAATTAATATATATTAAATAAATATTTAAGATATTTTAGGGCAACTTTTACATTAGGCCAAAACCTCGGAGGGAATTGGCCTAGGAGAGAGCCACCCTGAAGAATAAAAAAAAGGGCAAACAACTAACCGCTGGTAGGCCCAATAGCCCACACAGTCGAGCGAGAATGCGAGGATGGGCGCCAAACCAGGTAGCGCGCAACCTGCCGCTGCTGGCAGGCCTTAGTGGGCGGCCCACCCAGGTGCGAGCTAGAGCTGGGGTGCGCTGGGCGCTGCCTGTCCTCAGCCGGACCGCCTCGGCGACCACCGATGCCTCCTTCCCTAGCGTTGTGCGCTGCTGGGATGTGAGTGAGCAGGCCATGCGCGCGAGGCTGGCCCACCGCGGGCTAGTGCATGCTGCTGCTGCTGCTATGCTGCCTTGGGCGGCAAGCCAGCGATGGTGGTTGTTGGGATGGGCAGATTTGGCCTAGCCGGCTTCCCCCTTTTCCCCTGTTTTTTCCTTTAGATCAGTTAGATCCACATGGGGCACCTAATGGAGAGGGCATGCCCCCTCCGCCTATATAATGGGGTGTCCATGGGTGGGATTAAATAGACCAAGAAAAGGACTTTGGTTGCCTTTCTCTCCTCTCTCTCCCTTGTGACCGTGGCCCCCTTGTATGGGCTCTACGAATGAGTTCTTTACCATAGAGCATGGTTGCACTATGGAGATTCCAAGCCAGAGATCTATTTCTGCATTCTCGGCAAGGATCGGGGAACTGGAGGTCGTCATCGTACACCGTATGTGTACAAAACCGTAAGGGGCCACACTTGGGGCACCTTGTATGTCCTGAGCTGGACGGCTGCATGATGATGGAGCAAGAGTCCGGTGACCTACGAGGAGCTTCGTGAACTTGAAGTGGGATACAAGCATGACTACTTCAACCATGTTCCGCTCGAAATGTTAACCACTTTCGGACTACAAGGCTATGTATTTGAAATGTTCGGTCGTTACTTCATTACTAATAGATAGATATTGGGAATTAGGATGTTCCAACATAGGAATTTTTTTGTTTTCTGCACCGGAACCCCAACGTGATATCAGAGGCGATCTATGTGTAGTGATGTTGTATGGCCAGTACTCACATGGATTGTGCGAGCATTGATCCTCTAGTTGTTACCCTCTAACGTGTACTTGTTTATATCTCGGTATTGTTTGATGAAGCGGCCTGGACCGACCTTACGCATATCATTAGTGGAAATCATTATTTCATTATGGACTTAAGTGAATAGGTATATTTACTTAATGAAACACGAGTTTGAAACAACTTGAATTGTTCAAATGGTTTCACAAGCAAGTGGGATATGGAATCAACAAGAATACAAAGTATTATCGATTTGACCGATGTGACTAAAGTATTTAAGTTAATTTCTGGCATAAAGGACTTGTGAAAGATGTTTCACAAATTATGATCATTAAACAAATTCAAGGTGTTGATATGTCTAAACATCATAATCATTTTTATTAGATACAAATGGTGTAATATTATCTCTTATCAGGGTTATAGTTGTGTCGCGTCTCGCCAACACGGACGTCAAGGATGCAAGACACCCCCTATTTGTTCGGTAGTGGGCACAAAGGCGTTTATACCTCAATGGCGATGAAGGAACCTGCTGATTCGAGCACACAACAAACACAAAGCACACATAGTCATTTTTTACCCAGGTTCGGGCCGCCCTTCAGCTAACAACCCCGCGTCCTGCTTTGGTGGATTATCTAGGGTGGATCAATGTACAAGATGGTGATCTCTCATGCCGGGGAACCACTTTCTAGCTTAGCTTCTACACTCCCTGGGCTTCCTTTTTATTTCTCTTCTCTCAATTCCCTTTCTCTTCTCTGGCATGGAGAAAGGTTCTCCCTCTCTCTAGCAAACCCTAGCTCTACTCTTGGTCGAAGAGTGTCTCCTAATGTCCTAAAAATTTGCCCTAACTCTCTCTTCCAAAACCAAACACACCTCTCGTAAAACCCTAAAATATCCTCTTTCGAACCCTCAAATCTTCTCCACTCTCTCAAGGGACAAGTGCCTCCTTTTATAGTACAAGGGGTCACTACAAAGGGCAACGCGAAACACCGCCAAGGGCGTTCCCGGGCGCAATCGCGGTGTGCCACACGGTCTCCACGCAGATTGGCAGCGGCTGTAGCCAATGGATGGCCAGGGGCGGTGCGCAGGTCCGCTTGATAGCTGGGTGATAGCTCAGGCTCCGAGTTGTCACTCCTGTCGGTGACGCGTAGCAGTAGGCAATTCCCAAGGCTGAGCCTGACGCGCCTTGTCAGGCTCAGTTGCCTCCGGCTCCCAGGCCCCGCCTGGCCCAAGAGAAGTGTTCCCATAGTGCTTCCAGGGCACAGTCGAGGCCACTGCTTAGCCTCGCTGCCCTTGATCGGGCCCTTTCCCTCCATTCGGGCATCCCCCGGAAGGAGAGGTTAGACCGCCTCGCCTACGCCGGTGTCTTTTCCTCCTCGTCCGCGCCCAACTAGTGGATCAAAGCTCGTCTTCTAGTGCCTATCTTGCACATAGTTACCTACAACACGGGTGACACTCAGTATCCATAGACTTCATCTTATCAAAACCATACCGATGCCGAGCACACAATGCTCGTATATTGGTGCCATCTTCGTCGGCCAGGCCACTCGTCTATTGAGTCGCTGATAGGTGGGTCCTGTCCAATGCGCTACGATGCAATGCAAGGGACCCCGATCTCATTATGCCGACAGAAACCCCCAAGCGAGGGCCAGAAACTTGCAATGTTGGTCATAGTTTGACACAGGGGCAGCAGAAGGGGAGGTCCTCCTGGCTGTCGTTCTCCTTCTCCAAGGCACGGATGAAGCCTACCTTGCCTTGGTCACAGCGGAAGGCATGGCGGGCTTGGTGGGCTTCAAATTCTTAGTCATCCTTGGCACTGGGTTTAGGAAGCGTTTGGTTCTGCCCCGTTCCCGATCCAAGGATCTAAACGGTCTTCACGCATGTGATGTAGAGCTGTGCGAGACTGATACGCCGTAAACGTATCTATAATTTTTGATGTTCCATGCTTTTTAGTATCTAATTTGCTTTGCTTTGTCTTCTTTTTGAGGTATTTTTATATGTTTTCTAGGAATAATCTATTAACAAGATGCCACAGTGCCAGTTGCCTCTTTTCTATTGTTTTTGGTTCCAGAAAAGTTAGAAAATGAATATTCTCGGAATTAGACGGGACAAAAGCCAAAGTCAATATTTTACTGTGGGGAAAACGGAGCCAGAAGACGAGACGGAGGAGAGACTCGAGGGGGCCACACCCCTGGCCGCATGGCCTAGCCTGGCCCATGGCTAGGGGGGTGCAGCCACCTCGGGAAACCCCCTCGGCCTCCCTCTTTTCCTATAAGAAGCCCCCGATACCTAAAACCTAAGTACCCTCTCAATCTTCTAGGAATTCCATAGTCGCCGCCACCATCCTCCCTAGATCGGGGGGGGGGATCTGAAGATCTTCCCGGCACCCTGCCGGAGGGGAGAGATCATCCCGGAGGCCTTCTTCATCACCATGCCAGCCTCCGGTATGATGTGTGAGTAGTTCCACCTTGGACTACGGGTCCATGTAGTAGCTAGATGGTTGTTTCACCTCCTTTCTGCTACCATGTTTAAATCTTGTGAGCTCCGTTCATGATCAAGATAATCTATTTGTAATCATTCATGTTGTGTTTGCGGGGATCCAATGGATATTAAGATTACTATGTCAAATTGGTTAATAATTCTATCTTATTGATTCTATCATGTCTATGTTGTATGCTCTCCGTTTCTAATAACTATCTTGGCCAAGTAGATGCTAGTAACTCCGGGAGGGAGTATTTATGCTTGATAGTGGATTCATGCCTCTATTGAATCTGGGGAAGTGACAGAAATCTCTAAGGTCGTAGATGTGCTGTTTCTACTAGGGAGAAAACAACAATGTCTTGTTCATGGAACAAGTGTATTTTTTATTTTACACACCTTGCTTGAAGAACTTATCCGTTGCTTGCAACTTAATGCTCGAGGGGGTTCGGATGATAACTTGAAGGTGGATTACTAGTCATAGATGAAGTTGGATGGAGGTCTATGTATATTGTTGTAATGCCCAATCAAATCTCATAGGATCATGAATGTCAAGTATTGCATTGTTATGCCTTGCTTTGTCCTGACAATTGCCCCGCTGTAATTCGTTTACCCAACATGTTATGTTATTTATCTTAAGGAGAACACCTCCAGTGAAATGTGGACCCCGGTCCAATCTTTACCAATGATACATCTTCCACTGTTACTGCTTACTTTCTGCAAGTAATCATTACCTTCCATACCATATGTTTAATCCTTTATTTTTAGCAAACCGGTGATATTGACAACCTCACTGTTCGTTGGGGCAAAGTCTTGAGTTTGTGTTGTGCAGGTTCCAAGTTGTTAGCAACACCTTGGGGGCATTTACTTCCTCCCACCGGTTCAATAACCTTGGTTTCTTACTGAGGGAAGACTTACTGTTGTGCTCATCATACCTTCCTCTTGGGGTTTCCCAACGAAGCTCTACAGTGATCTGAGTCGCATCAAGACGTTTTCTGGTGCCGTTGCCGGGGAGTTAAGGATGGCTTCACAAGGGGAGTCCTTCACAACCTTTCTATTTACTTTGTTCTTTTTGCTTAGTTCCTTTTTATTTTGTTTTGCTTGCTTCTTTTTATCGAAAATTCCAATAAAATTAGTTTCGTTTGGTTTTATTTTTCTTATCAAAAACATGAAAAAATTATTTCTTCCTCTTGTTGTCACCTTGATCTAACTCACCATGTTGATCCCTAAGTTCACCCTAAAACACCTTTCAATAGGTAGTGGCTCTATAATTGGGAAAGAAAATATTGAAGAATTCTTTAATCATATTAGAAAACATGAGGATATAGAAAGAACTTGCTCCTAATTATGAAATTGTTGCAGCTTCTTCAGTTCACATGTTGGAGGCTAGGTTTGTTAACCTTAACCCTATGATGAAAATAATTTTTATTAAACTAAAAGAAGTGGAGGATGCTGAAAAGAGACTTTATCCTAGAAACTTTGCTAATAGAGTTCAATGATGTTGCTAAAGAAGCCAAAAAGTTCTTTAATCGTTTTAATATGCTAGGCTCATGTGTAGATGTTATGGGTACACTAGAAAAGTTGGATAAAACCAAACGCAATGGAGAGGAAATTAAAATACCCATACCTTTTAAACGTGTAGGAATGCATGAAGCCCTAGAAAAGAATTTTGATTGGATTGTTCCTGAAAACCCGTTTGATGAAAGTAGTGAACCAAAGATTGTTGAGAGAGGATCCTATACAACTCATTTGGATGAGATACCTTTCCTATTTTAAGAAATTTCGAGTATTGATCTTAATGCTTCTTCATTTGAAAATACTTGATTCTTTCTTCTTGTGCCTAACTTAAAGGCGTTAAAGAAAAGTACTTCTTGGGAGATAACCCAATAGTTTTCTTGATTCTTGGAAGTTATTACTTCTGTCATAACCACTTCTTATCCTTTTTGTTTGATTTTTGTGCCAAAAATAACCACTAATGAGAGGGATGTAAGATTTGGGGAGTTGCTTTCCCGAAATAGATTTTTGTGCTCCACTATAAAAATTCTTGAAAAAATCTCTGTAAGTCGGATTGAGTTGTAAATTTATGAATAAACCCCCCAGGTTGTTAGCTAACTTTCGTTAGGTCAACACTTTTTGATTTGGCAACATAAGGTCTTCGAAAAAATCAGTTTTTACCTGCTGGTCTGTTTTGATAGATTTCTGCCATTATTTGCATTTGCCTCTCTATCGATTTATTTTTGGTTTTTCTTTGGTAAATTGAGCTTTTTGAGGGAATTGCTACGGTATCTTGTGTCTTTAATGAAAGTTTTGCTGTTTTAAAACTAAACCCCAAAGGTTTATTATATTTTGAATGCACTAATGTTGCTAATGAAGATTGTGTGAACATTTGTATGAAGGAAAATTTTCAGGTGTAAGGGAAGAATGAACAAAAGATCAAGCTTGGCGATGCCACCCCTTGCCACCCCAAGAAATATTCAAGAGGTACAAGCACCAGAGCTTGGGGATTCCCAAGGAGTCCCCTTCTTCATCAATAAAAATATCAGGTCTTTCTAGACACTTCGTTTTTATTATTTCATGCACTGTTGTGTTGTTCTTGGAGCATATTAGTTTTTGTTTTTCGTAATTTGCTTGAATAAAGTAGTTGGACCCCCGCTTTCGTTGTGTTGTTTCAAATAAGAGTATCAGTGTTGGAAAGGAGTATAAAGTTCTTGCTTATAGTAGTACAAAAGGTTGCTTGATTTGACTGTGACTTAGAATTTATCATGTCATGGTAGATGTTGTTTTGACCTTATGCTTAGTGATTATTGTTGTAGCATGACTTGTTCCAAACAATTGAGATTACTTAATGTGCCGTGAAAGAATCATGCATTATTTTAGCATATGAAAGAATAATATTGTGGTATTCCCCTTTGATGTTTTGTTTGGGTTGACTTCGCACATGCCCACACCATGTTATGACTATGAACCAGTCACCTTAGCCACTATGATCATTTAGTTTTTGACTTGTGGTACCACTTTATGCTTTGATTGATAATGTTTTGTCGCACTGCATGATTATGGCAATTATTGCTGCTCTCTTAGTTGGTCACTCCCAGTATTTTGCTAGCCTCCACTTGTATTGAGTAAGCTCTACTCATGCATCCAACTCCCAAGAAAGCAAGTTATTCCAAAGTGTCCACTATAAATTCCTATGCATGGTGTGTTACACCATTCCAAGTATATTCTTGTTTTATCAATCTTCCAAATTATACTTGTAATGAGAAAATTAGTGATTAAAGCTCTAACAAACTTGATGGCACACTTTATTTTTCTTGCCCCTAATAACTTGAACCATTGTTTCATCTATGTTATATATGCTTGGACTTATAAGTTGGGAATTAGCAGAACTACGCTGTCATGGGAAAGTCTTTCAACACTTGTAAATATCTACCCAGTTGATATCATGCTCTTTTGTTTATGGATGTTGGCAATGTGAAATAAAAGGGGATATTGTAAGTCCATGGATTTATTTATATGTGTTAGACAAACGTCTGGGCCGCTAGCCTAAGACATGCCTAATCATGGTGGAAACTTGCAGCATCACCATAGTGAGCAACCTAAGAAGCATTCTTATTATAAAAAAAGAGAGATAGAAAAAAGAGAAAAAAGACAAAAAAAGCGAAAAGAGAGAAAAATGCACCATTTTCCCATGGTAAATAAGAAGATTGCTGAGATGCTCATTGTATGCTTGCCTTGTCATTTTTATATGGGATAGCTCCTATATCATGGGGAAAGGGGTACCCCATTGGCGGTTCTCTATTGTACGCATGTAGTTACTATGACAAGAACTTACTAGTGACTAAAGTTGAGTAGCATGAGGAACTGCCCTCGTACTCAAGGGACATGAGATTTCCAACTTATACTTTGTCAAGCAAATACTCCATAATTGGTTCACATTAACATTAATCATTTCAATATGCTTATGATAGGGGCAATGAGAGCTGAAAGCTAACAAGTACCATAATTTTTGGAATCTCTTTATGAAACTTGAAATCCCTGCTTCCCTTTGAAGGGCCTTTCTTCCACTTTATATTGATTCTCCACCTTCTACCCTTAGGAACCAATTAAGAGAGCATAGTTACCATTCTTAGTTATATGTGCATTGATTCGAAATGTTGATATTGCTTGTTCTTGACCAATTTGTATCTAGTCACCCTTATGAACTTTGAAGGTGTCCTATGCATTTATGTTTTGCTACTCCATGAGGAACAAGCTGAATGCCACTATGCTATGTTTTCTATATGTGAAACAAACAAACGTCTTTCAATGCATTGTTATTCATGAATCTTTGTTTGTACCCTTTCATGTTGCAGCATAGTTACTATGTCTTATTGTTAGAACTTCATCTTTCATGCTCATGTTTAGAGTACTTTGCTCCCAGCTTTCAATGCTTGCAAATGGTTTGATATTGATTGTGATGGTGCATGTCACCTAAAAAATTATTCTTTTTATCACTTACCTACTTGAGGAAGAGCAGGTGTTAAGCTTGGGGATGCTTGATACGTCGTAAACGTATCTATAATTTTTTATGTTCCATGCTTGTTTAGTATTCATTTTTCTATGCTTTGTCTATACTTTGAGTTATTTTTATACATTTTCTGGGACTAACCTATTAACAAGTTGCCACAAAGCCAGTTGCCTGTTTTCTGCTGTTTTTGGTTTCAAAAAAGCTAGTAAGGAAATATTCTCGAAATTGGACGGGACAAAAGCCAAACTCAATATTTCACCGAGGAGAGCACAGAGACTGAATGGCGACCGGAGGGGTGCGACGGGGTGGACCCCCCCACCCCCCCGCACGCGCGGGCCCACCTTGGGCCGCACCTGGGCAGGGTGTGAGCCCCCTGGCCGCCCTCCTGCCTCACCTCTTTGCCTATATAATCCCCCGATGCCAAAACCCTAAGTACCCGATCAGATCTCCACGGAATAGTCCGTAGCCACCGCCACCATCATCCCTAGATCAGGGGGATCTAAAGCTCCTCCCGGCATCCTGCGGGAGGGCAGAGATCATCCCAGAGGCCTTCTTCATCACCATGCCAGCCTCTGGTATGATGCGTGAGTAGTTCCACCTTGGACTATGGGTCCATACAGTAGCTAGATGGTTGTTTCTCCTCCTTTGTGCTACCATGTTTAGATCTTGTGAGCTCCGGTCATGATCAAGATCATCTATTTGTAATCATGCATGTTGTGTTTATGGGCATCCAATGGATATTGAGATTAATATGTTAGATTGGTTAATGATTCTATCTTATTGATTCTATCATGTCTATGTTGTTTGAGATCTTGCATGCTCTCTGTTTCTAGTAGCTATCTTGGCCAAGTAGATGCTAGTGACTCCAAGAGGGAGTATTTATGCTCGATAGTGGGTTCATGCCTCTATTGAATCTGAGGAGGTGACATAAATCTCTAAGGTCGTATATGTGCTATTGATACTGGGGAGAAAACAACAATCTCTTGCTCATGGAACAATTTTATTGTTTACTTTACACACATTGATTAAAGCAGTTATCCGTTGCTTGCAACTTAATACTGGAGGGGTGTCAGATGATAACCTGAAGGTGGATTACTAGTCATAGATGCAGTTGGATGGCGGTCTATGTATATTGTTGTAATGCCCAATCAAATCTCATAGTATCATGAATGTCTAGTATTGCATTGTTGTGCCTTGCTCTGTCTTGTCAATTGCCCCGCTATAATTTGTTTACCCAGCATGTAATGTTATTTATATTAAGGAGAACACCTCTAGTGAACTGTGGACCCCGGTCCAATCTTTACCATTGATACATCTTCCATTGTTACTGTTTACTTTATGCAAGCAATCATTACCTTCCACACCATATGTTTAATCCTTTGTTTTCAGCAAACCGGTGAGATTGGCAACCTCACTGTTCGTTGGGGCAAAGCCTTGAGTTTGGGTTGTGCAGGTTCCAAGTTGTTAGCAACACCTTGAGGTCGTTTCATTCCTCCTACTGGTTTGATAACCTTGGTTTCTTACTGAGGGAAGACTTACTTATGTGCTCATCATACCTTCCTCTTGGGGTTTCCCAACAAAGCTCTACAATGATCTGAGCCGCATCAGTGTGCTAGATGTCGCATCTCGCCAACTCAGACATCAAGGATGCAAGACACCCCCTATTTTGTTGGTAGTGGTCACGAAGGCGTTTCGACCTCAAGGCGACGAAGGAACTTGCTGATTCAAGCACACAACAAACACAAATCACACACAATTATTTTTTACCCAGGTTTGGGTTGCCCTTTGGCTAACTACTCTATGTTCTGCTTTGGTGGACTATCCAGGGTGGATCAAGGTACAAGATGGTGATCTCTCTTGTTCCCGGGGGCTACTTTCCAGCTTAGCTTCTACACTCCCCGGGCTTCCTCTTTATTTCTCTTCTCACTCTCTCAATTCCCTTCTTCCTTCTCTATGGCATGGAGAAAGGTTCTCCCTCTCTCCAGCAAACCCTAGCTCTACTCTTGGTCGAAGAGTCTCTCCTACTGTTCTCAAACTTTTCCCTAACTCTCTCTTCCAAAATCAACCACACCTCTCGTCGAACCCTAAAATATCCTCCTTCGAACCCTCAAATCTTCTCCCCTGTCTCAAGGGCCAAGTGCCTCCTTTTATAGTCCAAGGGTTCACTATAGAGGCCATCACAGAACAGCGCCAAGGGCGTTCCCGGGCGCAATCACGGTGTGCCACACGGTCTCCATGCAGGGGCTTATTACTTTGCGGCCCGAAAGTTATCAGACGAAGGCATCGTGGGTCTGAGTTGCGTGTAATCACCGCGATTCGAAAAGTTGGGGAGGGGGGTAATTACCGAGAGGGGTATTTCGAGTGAATGGTGGCCAAACCAAATATTTTCAAATCTTAGTCGTTATTTTATGATATTCCATTACTTTATTACCTTCCATTCCCCTTCCAATCCACCCTACATGTGTCGCACGGGAAAATCCATTTCTATACTTTCCTAACCCCCAAAACTGAATCCGGCAGTGGCGGTGACAGCGGTCCTTTTTCTCCCTCCCACACACTAAATCCAGTTCGGCGGCGATGGTCGTTTTTCTCCCCGCCCCTCCCCCTCCCCACCCACACACACACTAAATCTGGCGACGACCGTCCCTTTTCTCCCTGTCCCGCCATATCCATGCCTCACATGTCTACCGAGGCCAACGTCGTAGCTACGTTGGTGACTGATTCGGCTCCGTCAGGGCCAGCGTCTTGGGCACAATGCTAGACAAGTGAAGCAGTGGTGGGGTCTACAGCCCAGGTTAGCGAGGAGTTCAGCCAGAAGTTTACTAACAGGGTACCTACGAGCAGCGGGTTGAAGAGAAAATCTATGCTGGCGACGGAGTGTTCGGCTGGAGTGCGGGGTCGTGCAACCCAGATCTCGAAGAAAACCACCCGAGAGAAGAGCGAGAGGTGAATTTTTATTTTTTGTTCCTTGTCTTGCAATTAAATTATTTACTGCAAAGTAGAGTCAAATGAACTGAAAGGTCCCCTTTTTAATCAAATTAGGAACAACTTCGATGCAATGGACCTATATGATTTCACGGTTCATGTCCGCCAGTACAACTAGATTTTGGATGCGAGAGGGTTGTGTTCGGGCAGAATGTGTGTCTGCTTGCCAACTACAAAGAGGTCGCAGCTGATAGATATGCTTCATGCTAGGATTCATTGGGGATCCAGACAGAGGGAAAAATTGGTGGGGCGTAACATGAGTGATACCTATATGCAAATTGAGCACTCCCATGAGCTTGAGATGCTTTGGGAGTGTTGTGCAGCTGATCGTAAGGTCAAAGTTGAAGCGATGATTGATGATAAGTATGCAGATACTGGAGATCTTACTTCTAGAACTTCTGCTGCTTGATTTTACGGACCACCAGATGCTGATCAAGCTAAGTTCAATATACACCTAGAGGTGGATTCATACACATCAAATCTTGATGGCGGAGTTAATAAGACAGTTTCATCATGTATTGTGGAGATAGCCGTCAATTCCAAAAACATAACTCTTGTTGAACTAAGAGAGATAACTGGTAAGGAAATCATTATTTGCCTTAAGCAGATGGCACGACTCTGGTGGTGGCATCATAAGAAGCAAGAATTCATAGAGGTTTTGGATACCGATGATCTGATGCAGATTATGCGACGAAAGAAGCAAACCACGAAGGTGTTCTTCCTAGCTGCCATTTTCTGATGTTGTTGGACATGTTGTAGTGGATGCAGAGGCCCCTATTATGGCTAAACAGAACGAGGCGATATACGTTGATCGGATCTGATGAGAGATGCTACCTAGGGCTTGTCATATAGACCACAGGTGTAGCACCCCCCGGGGTGAGGGTTAAACTAACCTCGGATCATCATCTAAGATAATTTCAACTCCAAACACGGAAGATCACAGTATGATTCGGTAACATTATAGAACACAGGGATTCAACAACATAAGTTTAAACTCTTAATAGAGTCAGATATTAGAGTTATTACAAACCAGAGGTCAAAGACCCAAAATTACATCACACAGCGAAAGCAAAATATGTTGTTGTACACAACAACTTAGCAAAAGGCCTAAGAGGCCATAAACAAAATGCGACGTCCATCCCATAGTCCTCAGGATGCTACCTGGGACCCCCAACTACTCGTCGATGTGAATGTAGAAGCCACCTTCAGTTGCAACCAGATCCTCTGTATAAAAACAACAATGGCGCAAGGCTGAGTACGAGAATGTACTCCGCAAGACATAGATAACCTAGTATCTATATGCTCTGGTTAGAAAGGCTTTCTCTGGATTTACTTTTGCGAAAATCAATCTTTATTGTAAACAAGAGAGAGAAGAGGCTCGTCCATTCAGAATCTTTTAAAAGGGGATAAGATAGAGAATTTTTCATCTTGTTCATCACATCTTGATAACCACCAGCTTCATCAGAACCTCCTATCTAGGATCACCCCCTCAAGCCAGAGGAAGCATCCTTAAGCACACGTGGATCAAAAAATTTTATAGTGGTTAATGTTATCTATGATCTTAAGTCCGGTCGCCAAGTCGTTCATAACCGTGAACACGGATTTTTGAAAAGATTTAACCCTGCAGGGGTGTACAACTTTACCCACATGCACCAACGGACTCTTAATGCCAAATTATTAGCCCTCTTCCTTGGAAGGCCGGCAGAGGGTGGTTGACCATGACCTTTACCTTGCTTTCGCCGAGACCATGAGTCACGCAATAAGTATGATTCCGCTGTAACGGGTCAAATCCCGAAGCCGATACTTAAAGATGTGAGGCGAGGTTGGTTTACCAGGGACGCTATCTACGCCAAGCAACCCGGTCCACGCTTCCCTACCTGTTATGAATGCACCAACTTCACCCGACAAATCTTTCAAAATATTTTCTATGCATATGTCGAATGGAACGCCCAAACTATGTGAATCATGGAATCTACTAGGCAAGTTAGTCAGTCATGAGGTTGTCCAGTCCCCGTGTGGTTGCACGCTCGTCTTGGTTCCAAAGGTAAGAACTCAGTTCCTAGTGGTGGCGAGCATGGGACTACAAAAACCACACCCAACGTGGCCTCCCATACAAGCCTTAGAAGATTTAGTTAACTCCTTCGGAAATGTCACCAACTCCTACCTTTCTAGATTCTCAGGCACCTCTGATTCAATGTTCTGATAGATCAGATGTTGATACTATGCATGGCTAAGTTGTCGATCTCAGAAGCTCTAGCAACGCTCAGATGCCAAACCTAGGTATGCTAGGAGCAGTGGATCAGGAGTATAAGGCTACAACAGGGAAACTATGCAGCAGATAGGTAACCCTAACTACTGACAAAAGACCACATTGGAATCGTGTGCATCATAGCGAGAAAGTGATATACTTTGTAAAAGTAGGTTCAGAATGAGAGGCTACGCTTGCCTTGTCCATCAGTAGACATGTATGGTTCGTCGGTGTCGTTATCTTCAACTTCGGGTTCGGGTCCTATCGCGAAGAACCAAATACCGGGAAGGGAGAAGAAACATTCAATACATGGCATGTGCAATGCTCAATCAATATGGATGATATGACAAGTTAACTTGCGTTGAGATGAAACCCTAAGGCATGCTTGACAACTTAAACGGGGTTCCGAAGGGTGAAAACCCTAACTCGGGAAAACTCCGGAATCACCTGTGAGGGATTACTATGTTCTTCTAATTAAACTTGTCATGTAGGTTGCTTAACAATGCACGATTATAGCTCTATTGGATAGCTCTCATTTTTCTGAACATTTTGATATACTATTTGTATTTTTTGATTTAAAATGAATTAGTTATGAATTTCTCAAATTTTAATTCATTTTAAATTATTTTTGGAATATTAAAATTATTTTCCAACTTGGGCCCGCATGTCAGACTTTTATTAATTTCAGAAATGATTTACAAAAATGTTAAAAACCTGACAGACAGGTCCCACCTATCAGCATTTTAACTATTACAGAAATGAATTACAGAAAATAACAAAACAAAAGAAAAAGGAATATGACGCTAGCATGACGCTTGACTAACGTCAACAATGGGGAAGCTCCCAGGTCAAGCACGAATCTCTCGATCCCGTGCGTGCCTGGATGCATGCTTGGCGGCGTTCGAAAGAGGAGGCCAAGGCGGACATTATAGTGGCGGCGCCGCCTCGGTATGGTCAACGGAGCTACGCCGGTGACAAGGAACAGCTGCGGCGGCGGCGGGTGCTCGTCGGGCCAGTGACACAGCGAGAGAGGGGGAAAACGAGGAGGTCCAGGAGGACCGCTGGCTCACCACGGTCACGTCGGCGAGGTCATTGAAGCAAGGGAAGGCCGGAGACGAGGAAATACACGGCGGCGGTGGTTGTCGGCGACGAAGAAGAACGAGTCAATGGCAACGATTTACTGCGCCCCCCTTCGATTCCTTCGGCGGGAAGGATCCTCAGAGCGCGGCGGAGCTCAAGGCGTCATCGACGAGGCACGGGGAGGCCGGAGACGCGGGATCATTGGAGCTAGGGTTTGGTACTGGCGCGGTCTAGAGGAAGAGAGAGAGCGCGTGAGGGAAGGGAGAGGATAGGGTTGAGAGGAGGGCGTCCGCGTGGTTCTTATCCTCCACCGGGGGAGGCGGCGATGATCTTGGCACGCGGCGCCATCGGGTGGCCGGCGGCGAGCCACCGAGCAGCTTCGCGTCACGGGGAAGACGATGACGTCGAAGGGGTACGAGCCTATTCCTAGGCCCCGGGTGGGCTGACCTGGGCCGCGGGAGAGGGAGAAAGGGGAGGAGGCTTGCTGGGCTACGACCTGGCTTGCCCTCTAGCTCTAGTTTTTTAACAGAAGCTTTTCCTTTTTCTGATTTTGATTTAGTTTTGTAGTTTCAAATTCACTTACTGTTTTGATTAATTCTAAAATACAAGACTTTATTAGAAATATTTGAAATATTGCAGGGGCCCTATTAACCCTTTTGGGCTCCAAACATTTGATACTTTCCAAAAATTCAAACACCATTTGAATAAAGTTTCAAAGAGAGGAAATGTTTAGGGTTTTGAATTTGCATTTATTCAACACACTTAACCACATGCAATTATTGTTTTGATTTAAACGGATGCATGTCATGCTTAAGTACTATTTATATATATACAAACTTGGGCTATTACAGCTCTACACCCCTTACGAGAATCTCGACCCGAGATTCCTAAGTTTTAGAAAAGAAGGCGGGGTACTCAGATCTAAGACGATCTTCTCGTTCCCAAAAGGAAGGCATTTCTCACAGTACTCATACCAATACTGGATTGAAAACTATTGTTGTAGGAGAATTCGTCAAAAGGACGGCATTTATCCCAGTTCTTGCCAAAAGATATGACACACGGTCTTAGCATGTCTTCAAGGATTTGATTAACTCTTTCGGTTTGACCATCGGTACTAGGATGATAGTCTGTTCTGAAGGAGAGGCGAGTTCCCATAGCAGCTTGGAAGGTTGTCCAGAACCTTGAGGTGAACAAACTCCCTTGGTCAGAGAAGATTTTCTCCGGAATCCCATGAAGAACAACTATTCGAGATATGTAAAGATTTGCTAGCTCACTAGCATTGATACTCTCACGAACAGGTAGAAAGTGAGCAACATTGGACAGATAGTCAACGATTACCTAGATGGCATCATTTCCTTTCTGAGTCTTAGGAAGGCCAATGATGAAATCCATACCAACTTCATCCCATTTCCACTCAGGTATCTTATGTGGTTGCATGAGACCAGCGGGTCTTTGGTGCTCAGCTTTGACGCGACAGCATACGTCACATTCAACAACAAAACAAGCGATATCCTTCTTCATACTAGACCACCAGAATCTTTGACAAAGATCCTGATACATCTTTGTACCTCCAGGGTGGATAGAAAGAGGTGATTCATGATCCTCTTGGAGAATTAAATCCCTCAATTTTGTTCTCCTCGGCACTACCAGACGGTCACCAAAGTAAATAGTACCTTGTTTATCAACAGAGAAACACTTAGCAACTCTGCTAGCAATGTTCCCTTTTATCTCAGCAATTTCAGAATCATGTTTCTGAGCAAACTTGATGGCATCCTCTATAGAAGACTTCACTTCAAGAGTAGAAAGGAATCCGCGAGGAACTACTTCAAGATTCAATCGAGCGAATTCCTCATGAAGAGAAGGTTGAGATTGTATGATCACCAAATTGTTGCAATAAGATTTTCGACTTAACGCATCAGCAATGACATTGGCTTTCCCAGGATGATAGTTGAGACCCAAATCATAGTCCTTGATGAGTTCCAACCATCTTCTTTGCCTGAGATTCAGATCAGGTAGTGTGAAAAGGTACTTCAGACTCTGATGATCCGAGTATAACTCGCAACGACTATCGAGAAGTAATGTCGCCATTGCTTAAGAGCATGAACAACAGCTGCAAGCTCAAGATCATGAGTTGGGTAGTTGTTCTCTTGTGGTTTTAGCTGACGGGAGGCATAAGCCACCACATGCCCATCTTGCATCAACACACATCCAAGACCTTGGTGGGAAGCATCACAGAAGACAACAAAGTCTTTGCTAGTGTCTAGGTGAACTAACACTGGAGCAGTGGTTAACTTGGTTTTCAACATCTGGAAGCTTTCTTCAGCCTTATTAGACCATTCAAACTTTTTATCTTTCTTAAGAAGATCAGTCATTGGCTTTGAAATTCTAGAGAAGTTCTGATGAACCGACGATAATAACCAGCCATCCTGAGAAAACTTCGGACATCCTTGACGGATTTAGGAGACTCCCAGTAAAGGATAGTTTGAACCTTATGGGGGATAACAGCAACCCCTTGAGCGGAAACAACCTGACCAAGGCATACGAGCTCCTGTAACCAGAACTCACATTTGGAAAACTTGGCGTAGAGACGATGTTCTCGGAGTTTGGTTAACACCAAACGAAGATGTTCAGCGTGCTCTTCTTCAGTCTTGGAATAGACCAGAATATCATCGATGTAAACCACAACGAACTTGTCAAGATATTCCATGAAGACAGAGTTCATGAGCTGCATGAAAGTGGCTGGAGCATTGGTAAGACCAAAAGACATGACTGTATACTCGTAAAGACCATAACGAGTGGTGAAAGCAGTCTTTGGAATATCTTCCTTACGGATCTTTATCTGGTGATACCCTGACCTTAAATCCATTTTGGAGAAGACAGTGGCACCACTTAACTGATCAAATAGATCGTTGATCCTAGGGACAGGATACTTGTTCTTGATAGTCACAACATTAAGTGGGCGATAATCCACAACCAGACGCGATATATTGGTATCCCGCTTCTTGACAAAGATGGTAGGACATCCCTAAGAAGATGTGCTGGGCTGAATGTATCCTTTTCCTTCTAACTCCTCTAATTGCTTCTTCAACTCCACAAGCTCGTGAGGAGGCATACGATAGGGTCTTTTAGAAATAGGAGCAGTTCTAGGAACTAACTCTATGACAAACTCCACACTTCGATCAGGTGGCATTCCAGGAAACTCCTCAGGAAAGACATCCGGAAACTCATAGACCACGGAAACATAATGGATCTCTAACGGAGGTAAAACTTAAAGAGCATACAACTCTGCTTCAGGAATAGAAATAGCTGAAGTAGATAGTGACCCTACGGTCTAGTACTTGACGGTTATGCCAGCAGGACTAGTCAGAGTCACAGACTTGGTTGTACAATCAAGAATGGCTTAATAACGGGTTAACCAGTCCATGCCCAAAATGATGTTAATATAAGTTGACTTGAGGGCGATCAAAGAAGTGGGGAAAAGTTGAAATGCAACTTCGATTAGATTCCCATGACTAACCATGGTGGAACACCACCTAGAACCAGGAGACTGAACTACAAGAGGAACAGATAACCCCTCAAAACTTATCCCATGCATTTGAGAAAAAGCTTGTGAGAGGAATGAATGCGATGCTCTAGAATCAAACAAAACTTTAGCTGGAATTTGATTGATACGAAGCGTACCCATGATGACGCTTGGATCTTCCTGAGCCTCCTCAGCAGAGATATGGTTCAGGCGTCCTTTTCCAGCACCTGGATACTTATCATTCTTCTTTGGGGGTTGTGCCTTCTCAGCAGCACTCTTTTGAGGACAGTCTCTTGCATAGTTGCCAGGCTAGTGACAATTGAAACATATAAGACCTGATCCAGTACCAGCAGTAGGATAATTTGATCCACCAGTATTGCTTGGAGTAGCATTCGGACGAGGAGCATATCTAGAAGTCCTTGGAGTATAAGGAGCATGTGGCACAACACTATAAGGCACGAAGACACAACACTTCTTGTTACCAGAACCAGCCTTGTTGTACCCCTCCTGAGGACGCTTACGAGTTTCTTCATACTCCACCTTCCCACTCTCGCCTTTCATAGCCTTGTTAACAAGACCTTGGAAATTAACAAAGTCCATGAGGTGGAGATCACGACGAACCTCAGGATCCAGTCCCTTGCGAAACAGAGCTTGCTTCTTAACATCAGTGGAGACCTCTTCAGTAGCATAGCAGGCAAGACGATTGAAGTTGCGCTGGTAATCACACACGAAACCAGTGCCCTGCTTAAGCTTGAGGAAATCCTCCCTCTCCTGATCCATCAGACCCTCTGGAATATGATAAGCTCGGAAGGCTTCAGTGAACTCTTGCCATGTAACCACATGTTGACCTTCTTGCATAGCCAAGAAATTTTCCCACTAGTAGTTGGCTGCTCCCTCCAGATGATAGGCAGCAAAAGTCACCCAATCAGCTTGAGTAACATGACCAACCTGAAGTTTGTGCTCCATGGTGCGAAGCCAGTAGTCCGCATCAAGTGGCTCAGTGGAGTAGCTGAAAACTGGCTGAGTGAGACGTGTGAAGTCCTTGATTCCAACTTGATTGTTCTGGCGTTGAGCAGTGTTGCGCTCAATCCTTTCAAGGAGCCTCATGTTGTCAGCACGGTTGGTTTCGTACATGGCCATGAGTTAAACCATGGACGGCAGTGGAGGAAGGTTGGAAGATTCACCCTCATTTACGGCACCCCGAGCGTGAGCACGGGTACGGGCACGAGAAGTGTCAACCATCCTGAAAGAACAAAAAGAAGGTTAGACAAGGGATCCAAAGGAACAAGAAGGAAAGCTGAACAAGGAGTACTTGATTTAAAAGTATCATCTTATCAAGCATGGTAGTATCAAAGCATACTAATGTATACACTAACCAGCTGACTTACAAACCATAACAATGGAATGCTAAGATGGTACACACCAAGAAAAACTGAGATATCTTGGAACTCTGAGAATAACAACCAAGTACCGAGTACTTTTTAGAAGAACAACCCCAAAACCAAGATCCTAAAAGTTTTGAGATATAAGGTAAGGAATGAAAACCTTTTTAAACCAAATAAGGTAAGAGAAACTCCAGCATCAGAAACACACCAGAGAAGGAGTAAAAAGAATCCTAGTTAGAGTTTCTGCAAATAGTTTTAACCTTCAAATAGTTTTGTCAACTTCTAGACTCAACATCGACCAACAAAAGGGTTTCCTACAGGCAGTCCTGCTCTGATACCAAAACCTGTAGCACCCCCCGGGGTTAGGGTTAAACTAACCTCAGATCATCATCTAAGATAAGTTCAACTCCAAACATGGAAGATCACAGTATGATTCGGTAACATTACAAAACACAAGGATTCAACATCATAAGTTTAAACTCTTAACAGAGTAAGATATTAGAGTTATTACAAACAAGAGGTCAAAGACCGAACATTACATCACACAGCGAAAGCAAAATATGTTGTTCTACACAACAACTTAGCAAAAGGCCTAAGAGGCCATAAACAAAATGCGACGTCCATCCCATAGTCCTCAGGATGCTACCTGGGACCCCCAACTACTCGTCGATGTCAACATAGAAGCCACCTTCAGTTGCAACCAGATTCTCTGTATAAAGACAACAATGGTGCAAGGCTGAGTACGAGAGGCTTTCTCTGGATTTACTTTTGCGAAAAGCAATCTTTATTTGTAAACAAGAAAGAGAAGAGGCTCGTCTATTCAGAATCTTTTAAAAGGGGATAAGATAGCGACTTTTTCATCTTGATAACCACCAGCTTCATCAGAACCTCCTATCGAGGATCAACCCCTTGACCCAGAGGAAGCATCCTTAAGCACACGTGGATCAACAAGTTTTATAGTGGTTAATGTTATCTATGATCTTAAGTCCGGTCACCAAGTCGTTCATAACCGTGAACACGACTTTTTGAAAAGATTTAACCCTGCAGGGGTGTACAACTTTACCCACACGCACCAACCGACTCTTAATGCCAAATTATTAGCCCTCTTCCTTGGAAGGCCGGCAGAGGGTGGTTGACCACGACCTTTACCTTGCTTTCGCCGAGACCATGAGTCACGCAATAAGTATGATTCCGCCGTAACGGGTCAAATCCCGAAGCCGGTACTTAAATATGTGAGGCGAGGTTGGTTTACCAGGGGTGCTATCTACCCTGAGCAACCCGGTCCATGCTTCCCTACCTGTTATGAATGCACCAACTTCACCCGGCAAATCTTTCAAAAGATTTTCTATGCATATGTCGAATGGAACGCCCGAACTATGTGACTCATGGAATCTACTAGGCAAGTTAGTCAGTCATGAGGTTGTCCAGGCCCCGTGTGGGTGCACTCTCGTCTTGGTTCCAAAGGTAAGAACTCAGTTCCTAGTGGTGGCGAGCATGGGACTACAAAAACCACACCCAACGTGGCCTCCCATACAAGCCTTAGCAGATTTAGTTAACTCCTTCGGAAATGTCACCAACTCCTACCTTTCTAGATTCTCAGGCACCTCTGATTCATCGTTCGGATAGAGCAGATGTTGATACTATGCATGGCTAAGCTGTCGATCTCAGAAGCTCTAGCAATGCTCAGATTCCAAACCTAGGTATGCTAGGAGCAGTGGATTAGGAGTATAGGGCTATAACAGGGAAACTATGCAGTAGATAGGTAACCATAACTACTGACAAAAGACCACATTGGAATCGTTTGCATCATAGCAAGAAAGTAATATACTTTGTAAAACTAGGTTCAGAATGAGAGGTTACGCTTGCCTTGTCCGTCAGTAGACAGGTATGGGTCGTCGGTGTTGTTGACTTCAACTTCGGGTTCGGATCCTATCGCGAAGAACCAAATAACAGAAAGGGAGAAGCAACATTCAATACATGGAATGTGCAATGCTCAATCAATATGGATGATATGACGAGTTAACTTGCGTTGATATGAAACCCTAAGGCATGCTTGACAACTTAAACGGGGTTCCGAGGGGTGAAAACCCTAACTCGGGAAAACTCCAGAATCACCTGTGAGGGGTTACTAAGTTATTCTAATTAAACTTGTCATGTAAGTTGCTTAACAATGCATGATTATATATCTATTGGATAGCTCTCATTTTTCTGAACATTTTGATATATTATTTGTATTTTTCTGATTTAAAATGAATTAGTTATGAATTTCTCAAATTTTAATTCATTTTAAATTATTTTTGGAATATTTAAATTATTTTCCAACTTGGGCCCGCATGGACTTTTATTAATTTCAGAAATGATTTACAAAAATGTTAAAACGCTGATAGACAGGGCCCACCTATCAACATTTTAACTATTATAGAAATGAATTATAGAAAATAACAAAACAAAAGAAAAAGGAATATGACGCCAGCATGACGCCTGGCTGACATCATCAATGGGGAAGCCCCTAGGTCGAGCACGGATCTCTCGATCCCGTGTGCACCTGGATGCGTGCTTGGCAGCGTTCGAAAGAGGAGGCCGAGGCGGACGTTATAGTGGCGGCGCTGCCTCGGTATGGTCAACGAAGCTACGTCGGCGATAAGGAATAGCGGCGGCGGTGTCGGGTGCTTGTCGGGCGAGTGACACAGCGCGAGAGGGGGAAAACAAAGAGGTCCAGGAGGACCGCTGGCTCACCAAGGTCGCGTCGGCGATGTCGTTGAAGCAAGGGAAGGCCGGAGACGAGGAAATCCACATCGGCGGTGGTCATCGGTGACGAAGGAGAAAGAGTCGAGGGCGATGATTTACTGCGCCCCCCTTCGATTCCTTTGGCGGGAAGGATCCTCAGAGCGCGGTGGAGCTCAAGGCGCCGAGGAAGAGAGAGCGCGCGAGGGAAGGGAGAGGATAGTGTTGAGAGGAGGGCGTGCGCGCGGTTCTTATCCTCCACCGGGGGCGGCGGCGATGATCTTGGCACGCGGCGGCATCGGGTGGCCGACGGTGAGCCACCGAGCAGCTTCGCGTCACGGGGAAGACGATGACGTTGAAGGGGTACGGGCCTGCTCTTGGGCCCTAGGTGGGCTGACCTGGGCCGTGGGAGAGGGAGAAAGGGGAGGAGGCTTGCTGGGCTGGGGCCTGGCTTGCCCTCTAGCTCTATTGTTTTTAACAGAAACTTTTCCTTTTTCTGATTTTGATTTAGTTTTGTAGTTGCAAATTCACTTACTGTTTTGATTAATTCGTAAATACAAGACTTCATTAGAGATATTTGAAATATTGCAGGGGCCCTATTAACCCTTTTGGGATCGAAACATTTGATACTTTCCAAAAATTCAAACACCATTTGAATAAAGTTTCAAAGAGAGGGAAGGTTTAGGGTTTTGAATTTGCATTTATTCAACACACTTGACAACATGCAATTATTTTATTGATTTAAACAGATGCATGCCATGCTTAAGTACTATTTACATATATACAAACTTGGGTTGTTACAACAGTGTTTCCCGGCCTGTATTTGTAAGAAAGATTGTTGTTATTTTGAAACTGTGTTGTCGTGGTCGTGTTTGTTCAGAGATTGCAATCCGATGTTCTATGAGTTGTTGAGTTCTTCAGACATATCACCCGATGAAAGCATCATTGTTGTAATAAGACACAAGTACATTGTAGTTGACATGATTATGTTTGCTGAGATGATGTGATATACTTGTTTCCAAGATTATGATTCTTGATAGATTGTAATATAATGTTTTGTGAGTTGTTGGGATTTTCGGATATACCATTCATTGAAACCATCATTAAACAAGGTGATATATAAGTACCTTGTAGTTAACATGATTATGATGTAATATAATGCTTTGTGTGATCAGTAATTTGACTAATCTCTGGATAACTGCCTATTACTTAGGAGGAAGTACTATCATGGATGAATGAGCGTAGGGTTTAGGAAAATAACTTACTAAGTAGGAGACAGCGATCTATTGGACGGACAGGTCTAGGATTTAGGAATAAGGGTTAAGGGGTTAGTACAATAAATAGTTCATTAGACCCTAAACCATAAACCCTAATCCTATATTGTTGGGTAGATAAGATTTTGTATGTTGCTATAAGTGAAACAAATTGGTAAGGAGGAAGTACATGATTAATGTTACAAATTAAAATGAAGGAAGAGAAAAACTATTAGATATGAGATAGTAATCCAGCCAAGGGACATTGTATTAATTAAACCATTGTAGCATGCCAATTTAGTCAATGTTATAATGTTGACACACTTCACTTTCCCCACTCCTTCTCTCTCCACTCACTGCCCTCCTCTCTCTCCTCACTGGTGCCGACGTGTCGCTGTGGCCGCATTCGCCATGCCATATTGGAACGACTAGGACGACCAGTCGAGCAGCCACAACCTTCTCTCCTATATCAAGTCCCCCCGATGTGAGTTCCTCTATTTTCTCGTCAATGGTTAGGCATTGGTAATTACCTCGACCCAAGGCTTGAAATGTGCATGCAATCGTGCTTGTTTCTACTTTTTCGTTACCTTATAGGTACCACTCACGATCTACGACCCCGATTGGGAGGGCCTAGATCTGGATTGGGAAGTACCATGTGACCATGGCCTAAAACTATGGAAATATGTTGGATTTGAAGGCAGTAACACTAGAAGAAGGTTTTTGAGTTGTACAAATCAGGTTTGCTTTAGTTATGTACAATGGTGACATGAAGAAAATTATGTAGTGTTATGTTGATAATTAGGTCCCGTGTTTTTTTAGGTTGGCCCGGTGTGTAAAGCAGTAAAGTGGGTGGATCTTTAGTGGCCAGGCGCTCTTAAGAAATGTTTGGCCTAGTTGTGGGATATGTATTATTTGAAAGGTCGGGGAGATTTATAGATGCCTGTGATGCAGCTGAAAAAAATTACAAGCTCTTGGTAGGAAATAAGTAGTTGGAATAGGAAATCAAGAATTTGCGGTCAGAAATAAATGACACAATCAATGGGTGCTTGTTGGTGGGAATTGCACAGAAGATTTAGAAGGCAGGAAAGGAGAGGGATCAGCTCATGGAAGATAATAAGAATCTATAGTACTGCAATGCAGATCGGTTGAAGGATCTAAAGAAGGAGCGCAAGGTGAACAAGGACAAGCTACAGAGGATGAAGGAAATTTTAGACGAATAATTTGTGCCGTGGCATTATCTGAAACTAGTTAACTGTAAGACTTGAAATTTGTGATATCTTAACTAATCCAAACTCAATCCTTGAGAAAAATAACCTTTCAGACGAAAGCATAGATTTCATAGAGATAGGTCCACGTTTACAAAATGACTACTACATGGATTAAACACTATTGGTCTATTAGAACACATAGTTTGCACACTAATTTCAGAAGACCTTATAGTTTGCACTGATCCTGGCACGGAGATGCTCGTTTTCCTTCTTGAGAACTCCAGTTGGAGGGTTCGTTCGATCAGGTCCGCTTTGGATTTTACCTACTCCCTCAGTATTTGGACGTGCACCTCCCGCTGGTTCAAGCGCTCCGTCTGGGATGCGACAAGCTTACTAGTAAGCTTAAGATTATCGCCCATGAGCTCCTTGATGATCTCCTCATTCGCACGCACCGAGGCGATACCTTTCTTGTGAAGTTCCTTCTAGCCGGATATGTCCACCTTCAGATTGTGACACTTGTCATAAAGGATCGTGACTTCTTTTCTCAGGTGTTCATGGGCCACTTTCTTAAAATTCGGCTTCTCCATTTGGATGGCCATCTTGTCCTCTAGCCAGGTCGACAGTTCTGGGTTGAGATTTCGCCTCTTCTTCTATGAAAAAAATATGTGGTTAGTTTCCATAATTAAAACAATTAACTAGTGTCAAAGTCATAGTTTGAAGGACAAAGTGATCTAGGATTGTTCAAAATTTAACAGAATCAACTAGTGGCATAGTCCTAATTCCAATGTCAGAGCAATATAGTCTTGTTCCCAATTCAATAGGATAAACTAGTGGCACATTCCTAATTTCAATGTCAGAGCAATATAGCCTTTTCCCAATTCATCAGGATAAAGTATTGGCACAGTCCTAATTTCAATTTCTAAGCAACCTAGGACTATCTCCAACTAAGGGTGTTGTGGGTTCTTCCAATGTAACCAAATAGTAGTGGCAGTCATAATCTAATTCCAAGCTCAGATACATAATGGAAAGAAAGGATGATGTCCATTCATGAGAACACAAACCCATAATTTAGTTGACAGGAAAGTAAGATAAACAGAGAAATACGGACTTGCTCCAAGATTTCTTAATTGCACGACATATATAAATTAAAAAACCAGTGGAGCATGAACTGAGATTCTTGCCCCCTCTACTCGGAATCTGACTTGTACATTGCCTGATACACCTCCATATTGGTCGTTAGCTCCTCGTTCTCCTTGTTTAGACTCTTTAGCATGGTGAGACCTCGGTCCATGTCCTCCTTCATTTGTATCACTGCATCCATGCAATGGTCCCTGTAATTGTAAGCTTCGATGGTAGCCTTTGCTTCGTTGATGCGTTCTCTGCGTGTCTTGGTGGCTTCGTGTAGCACAAGGATGCATCTATTCTAGAGATCTTCTTGTCACACATGAGCTTTGTAATTAACTTGATGGCCGGGTATTGTTTGCACAGGCTGTGTGCGATCAACTTCTGCAGCTGGTCGATCACCCTCTACAGCTCGTCGCGCTCTGCTTCGAGCCTCTTGATGTTAAGTGAAAAATCAAGCGTGATCTCCTTCTGCAGATACAAACGCCTTCAAAGGCACTAATTATCCTGGGTTAGGGAGCGTGCACCCTGTAGTTGGTTATCAATCTTGGAATTGATCGCGGCCACCTTGTCACAGCAATCATCCTTCACTTGCTGCATCATTTATGTTATTTAAAATAGGTACTCTAAAATTGTACTGCATGTTCTAGGGAAGGACAATATTCAAATCACAAAAACCCCAGTGTGTCTACGAAGAACAATATTGAATAAAAGGATTGATTGCGGTCCCTACTTGGCGGCTACTTGCAGGAGACACGATCTAGTACTTGCACATTTAGAATATAAAAAATAAAACCAAATGCACGTCAGCGGTATTATGAGTGGCAAAAAATGTGGGGATTTCCTACCTCGCTGAGCCGGGGAACATGGCCAAACGGTTCCTATAATTCCGCCACCATTGTGCTGGTTTTAGGGTCCACGACCGCCCTAGAATATGTAGAAGAGTAACAAGAAGAAGAATAAGTAGACATAGAAGAAGAAAACAGAGAAGAAGAAGAAAACAGAGAAGAAGAAGAAGAAGAAGAAGAAGAAGAAGAAGAAGAAGAAAGAAGACTATACCTGGAGGAGACCTTGCATGTTGGAACATTTAGCGCCAACACCGCCATCGTGCTGGTTTCAGGGTCCACGGCCTCCCTCGAATATGTAGAAGAGTAACAAGAAGAAGAATAACAAGTAGGCATAGAAGAATAATAAGAAAACAAAGGAGAAGAAGAAGACGAAGACTGTACCGGGAGGAGCCCTCGCCTGCTGGAACATTAATAGCCATTGCTAGGAGTGATTGGGCTTCTATGCGAGGGGGATTGAGCAGCTGGTGAGCAAGAAGTTTCTAGCGGCGAGCTTTCTCATTTCTCTCCGCACACACGGTCGATTCGCGTCTCTTTCAGGGAGCCATGGCTAATGAATATGAAGGAAGGTTGGGGCAGGATGAAGAACAAAGTGATGGGTGGGGGAGAATGGTGAAAGAGTCTAGTTCGTGGTACATTCTTATACAAGACCACCATTTACTTCGGTGTTATCTCAACCTACATCCACCGTTCGTTTGTTAATCTATGGCCTATGTTACTTCCTTCTCAAAGAATCGAGACTAGCAGAACCAGGGAATAAAATCCCACAGTCTGCATAATGGGATTCGATTGGACCGGCTTTAATGAGATGGACGGTTTAGTGGGGCTTCTGCGCATGCCACCTAATATCATGTGGATAAAGGGGCCGGGGTGGGACTACGAGGGAGGAAGTAATTGCGGGCTGCACGTCAAGCGTGCATGCTTACGAGCGTCCGTCACGTGTTCAAGGGGTTGGCATGGCGCGCGCAACTGCTACACAGACACAACATGCTGAAACATTGAACCGCCAAGATGGAGGACCGCCAAGAAGAATCCAAGATAGAGGAGTGCTAGAGGAAGGCCTGCGAGACCATCATGAAGAAGGCCAAGAGGAATAGAGTAGCCAACTATGAGGATGACTCCGACTCGGGCAATGAGGAGGTGTTCATGGATCAGTTGGAGGCAGAAGCGGATGATAGTTACGTCGACCCATGGGACTACGAGGAGAGGGCATGTATCTACGAGTAGGGAGTTGCTGACGAGTCATAGGAGGACACTGCCTCCACCAAGGACAGCGAGTAATTTTATGTTGTTAGTATTGTTATATATATATATAACTGCCACGTCCTGCATTGTGATTGTTGTAATACCACATCATGCTATAATATTGGGTTGTTAGCATGGTAACAATTTCGTGTGGCCGTTAGATGAAAGAGGATCAAAAGTTGGTGGGCATGATCCGTGTGACAACTGTCTGACAAATCAGGGCGTGTTGGTTTCTGGGTGAGCTATAGTAAGGGCTTTTATAAGTATTCGTGACTAGCATAGAGGGAAAACCTGAGTTAACATGTTTCACCCCTAAATTCCCACCACGCTGCCCAGAACATGGAACCACTCCATGTATTGATCCCAAACCCGACACCTAACTCCCTCTCGGCATCTCAAGCAACTTCTCTAACTAGAGATTTTGTGGTCATTTGGAGAAATCTTGAATTTACATTTTCTAAACCCGAAAAACCAGTGTTTTCCCAAAGGAGGTGCAAGATTTGGGCGCGCCCAGGGGCCTGAGGCAATTTTCATTCATGCTACACCATGGTGCATGTCCATTCCCGGGAGGTGGGTATTTATCTCGTGCTGCAAGCATATACTGTATTTTTGAGTTACGGACCTGATAAATGCGGTTTATAATTGTAGGTACCCTATAAGACACTCTCAATTCTCAAGGAAAAATGGTTTGGGGTGCCGCATGGGGTACCTAGGCTGGATGCATGCCTGGGTCCAAGATTGCACCGACCCTTGCTTTGCCGCGGCCACCAACGGCTTTCGCCGTTTTTTGGGCAGCACCAAACAAAATCTAAAAATACAAAAAAAATGTGAAAACAAATCCTGGATCCCTTGCATGTGACCCACTACCCACATAAAATCATAAGAAAGGCGTACAAAGTCCTTTGGCACCCAAGGCACCACCAAGATGTCTATCGAGTGTGAGTTAACATGGCTTTCAACCCTAGATTCCCCCCCTCGCTGTCCTGAACATGGAACCACTCCATGGATTGAGCCCAAACCCGGTACTTAGCTCCCTCTCAGCATCACAAGCAACTTCTCTAACTAGAGATTTCGTGGTTATTTGGAGAAATCTTGACTTTCCATTTTCTGAATCTGAAAAACCAGTATTTTCCCAAAGGAGGTGCAAGATTAGGGTGCGCCCAGGGTCCCAAGGCAATTTTCATGCATGCTACACCATGGTGCATCGCCATTCCCGAGAGGTGGGTATTTATACTATATTTTTTTGAGTTACGACCCGGTAAATGGAGCTTCTAATTGTAGGTACCCTATAAGACACTCAATTTTGAAGGAAAAATGGTTTGGGGTGCTCCATGGGGTACCTAGGATGGATGCATGCCTGGGTCCAATATTGCGCCGACCCTTGCGTTGTCGCAGCCACCGGCGGCATTCGCCGTATTTTGGGCAGCATTAAAAAAATCAAAAAAACTAAAAAGTGTGAAAACTACTCCTGGATCCCTTGAATGTGACCCCCTGCCCTCATAAAATCATAATCAAGGCATACCAGGTCCTTTGCCGCCCAAGGCACCACCAGGATGTCTATCGAGTGTGAGTTAACATGTCTTTGAACCCTAGATCCACCCCTTGGTTTCCAGAACATGGAACCCACTCCATGGATTAATTCAAAACCCAGTACCTAACTCCCTCTTAGCATCACAAGCAACTTCTCCAACTAGAGATTTCATGGTCATTTGGAGAAATCTTGACTTTCCATTTCCTGAACCCAAAAAACCGGTATTTTCCCAAAGGAGGTGCAAGATTAGGGCGCGCCCAGAGGCCTGAGGCAATTTTCATGCATGGTACACCATGGTGCATGGCCATTCCCGGGAGGTGGGTATTTATCTCGTGATGCAAGCATATACTGTATTTTTTGAGTTACGACCCGGCAAATGTTGTTTCTAATTGTAGGTACCCTATAAGACACTCTCAATTTTCAGGGAAAAATGGTTTGGGGTGCCCAATGGGGTACCTAGGCTTGATGCATGCCTGGGTCCAAGATTGCGCCGACCCTTGCGTTGCCGTGGACACCGGCGGCATTCGCCTTTTTTGTGCAGAACCAAACAAAATCTAAAAAAACAAATAAGTGTGAAAACAACTCCTGGATCCCTTGCATGTGACCCAGTGCCCTCATAAAATCATAAGCAAGGCATACCAGGTCGTTTGGAACCCAAGGTACCACCAGGATGTCTATCGAGTGTGAGTTAACATGGCTTTCAACCCTAGATCCCCTCCTCGCTGTCCTGAACATGGAACCACTCCATGGATTGAGCCCAAACCTGGTACCTAGCTCCCTCTCATCATCACAAGCAACTTCTCCAACTAGATATTTCATGGTCATTTGGAGAAATCTTGACTTTCCATTTTCTGAACCCGAAAACCGGTATTTTCCCAAAGGAGGTGCAAGATTATGGCGCGCCTAGGGGCCCGAGGCAATTTACATGCATGCTACACCATGGTGCATGGCCATTCCCGGGTGGTGGGTACTTATCTCGTGGTGTAAGAATATACTGTATTTTTTTGAGTTACGGCCCGGTCAATGCGGGTTCTAATTGTAGGTACCCTATAAGACACTCTCAATTTTCAGGGAAAATGGTTTGGGCGTGCCCCATGGGGTACCTAGGCTGGATGCATTCCTGGGTCCAAGATTGCGCCGACCCTTGCGTTGTCGCGGCCACCGGCACCTTTTATTGTTTTTTGGGCAGCACCAAACAAAATCTAAAAAAAGTGAAAACAACTCCTAGATCCCTTGCATCTCACCCACTGCCCTCATGAAATCATAAGCAAGTCATACCAGGCTTTGGCACCCAAGGCACCACCAGGATGTCTATCGTGTCTGAGTTAACATGGTTTTCAACCCTAGATCTCCCCCTCGCTGTACAGAACATGGAACCACCCCATAGATTGTGCCCAAACCCAACACCTAGATTCATCTCAACATCACATGCAACTTCTCCAGTAGAAATTTCATGGTTATTTTGAGAAATCTTGACTTTCCATTTTTTGAACCAGAAAAACCAGTGTTTGCCCAAAGGAGGTGCAAGTTTAGGTTGTGCTCATTGGCCCGAGGCAATTTTCACGCATGCTACACCATGGTGCATGGTCATTCCCTGGAGTGGGTATTTATCTCGTGCTACAAGCATATACGGTATTTGAGTTATGGCCCGGTAAATGCGGTTTCTAACTGTAGGTACCCTGTAAGACACTCTCAATTTCCAGGAAAAATGGTTTGGCGTGCCACATGGGGTACCTAGGCTAGATGAATGACTGGGTCCATGATTGCACCGACCCTTGCATTGACCAGCCGCCTGGGGGTTTCACTGTTTTTTGGGTAGCACCAAACAAAATCTAAAAAAATGAAAAATGTGAAAACATCTCCTGGATCCCTAGCATGTGACCCATTGCCCACATAAAATAATAAGAAAGGCATACCAGGTACTTTGGCACCCAAGGCAGTACCCGGATGTCTATCGAGTGTGAGTTAACATGGCTTTCAACCCTAGACCCCCCTCGCTGTCCAGAACATGGAACCACTCAATGGATTGAGCCCAAACCCCGGCACCTAGCTCCCTCTCAGCATCACAAGCAACTTATCCACTAGAGATTTCGTGGTCATTTGGAGAAATCTTTTCTTTCCATTTTCTGAACCCAAAAACCAGTGTTTTCCCCAAGGAGATGCAAGATTAGGGCGTGCTCAGGGGCCCGAGGGAATTTTCACGCATGCTACACCATGGTGCATGGCCATTCCTGGGAGGTGGGTATTTATCTCGTGCTACAAGCATATACTGCATTTGAGTTACGGCCCGGTAAATGCGGTTTCTAACTGTAGGTACCCTATAAGACACTCTCAATTTCAAAGGAAAATGGTTTGGGTTACCCCATGGGGTACCTAGGGTGGATGAATGTCTGGCTCCATGATTGCATTGACCCTTGCATTGACGTGACTGCCTGGGGGTTTCGCCATTTTTTGGGCAGCACCAAACAAAATCTAAAAAAATGAAAAATGTGAAAACAGCTCCTGGAGCCCTAGCATGTGACCCACTGCCTACATAAAATTATAAGCAAGGCATACCAGGTCCTTTGGCACCCAAGACACAACCAGGATGTCTATCAAGTGTGAGTTAACCTGGCTTTCAACCTTAGATCCTCCCCCTCGCTGTCCAGAACATAGAACCACTCAATGGATTGAGCCCAAACCTGGCACCTAGCTCCCTCTCAGCATCACGAGCTGTTGAGCCACACAGAGATAAAACAAAACTTTTCCTCTAACGTGGTGATCCCAAGATCTAGCTGAGGTAGAAGGCCACGAGGTTTACCACTAGACGCGCAGTTGCGGACTACTGATGAAGCGCATCAGTTGATGTAGTGCAGTCCTCACGATCCGATCGTCCTGGTGCTGATCGCACAACACCTCTGCTGGTATCCACACGTACAAGGAGGAGCACCAGCGGCGAACTGCTAGGTTCGTATCGACGGTAGGACTGCTGTGGAGCTAGGGTTTCCAACACATGGAATGACCTAACCGAACAACGATTAACCTTTCTGGGTTACGGTGCTCCACTATATATAGGGAGTGAACATGGGCTCTGCTCGCGCGACCCATTCACTAAAGCCCATATAACACTAGTCACCGTGAGTCCAACTCACTAACTCAGTCCTAATCCGGTTTAGGTCTAATCCAACCAGATTACAGGTTCAGATCCAATCCGAACATGCTCCCGCTCTTAAGTGTGTGACCCCGCAGGCTCATGGCTACTTGGACACGATTGGAGTCCGACTATCAATCGATCAGTTGGTAGTGGCTCCTAGTAGAATGTGCCGACTCCCAAGTACCAAAGAGTCATGACGACTTGCCTTTCCAATGCGACTTACATCCGAGTCCCTTTTGCCTCATGATATACCTTGTCAGACTACAGGCGAATAATTGTCATCCCTTAAATAATCCGACTATCTTCTCGATCCAAGATAAGTGATTCACCCGAATAACTCTTAGTCAATCGCCTCGGTTAACAGTTAACCGAGTCGTGCATGGCCATTCTTTCCGAATCATATCTCACGAGAGGGCCCAGAGAATATCTCTCCGAGTGGAGGGGCAAAATCCCATCTTGGTTATTCACATCATGCAGCTTGATTCTCAGTTGACCCGAACCCTGCCTTTATAACTGCCCAATTACGGATCAGCATTTGATAGAACCTAAGTCGGTGATCCTCAACTCGGACTATGCAATAACCTCAGGTCTAAGGATTACATTGATTGAGATATACAAATGACAACTTGTTCGTTGTACCTCAATATGGGTTAATCCGACTCGCTAAACTCTTTAGCCGAATCTGTGTAAGTTGGAATAGCATCTCCATGCTCATGACAAGTGGAACTGAGTCATCAAGCCAACTTTCACATTGGTCTAAGTTGTGTGTCCAGCACAACTTCGATGACCAAGGATATTTAGTACAAACAATATGAATGCATAGTTCCACAACCGAATCACATATTCAATGATACACGTAAGATGTTTATACAAGGACTACTTAATATCTTTATGAATACAATGGGAAATCTCATCATACATGATTGCCTCTAGGGCATATTCCCAACAGTCTCCCACTTGCACTAGAGTCAATCTTCTCACATCACATGTCTAAGCATCTAATGCCCATGGCTCTCAGGTGCGCCTCATGCTTCGGCTGTGGTAACGGCTTTGTCAATGGATCCGCAATATTTGCATCCATGTGTACCTTGCATATTGATATCACCCTCACTACTAGGAAAACGGCTATAGGTAATCAGCACATCCGTGGCTCACATGGTTGAAGTGCCCCACGGCTAAAACAGGCGTGGCTCACCTGTGGGCAGTGCCCTACTAGTAACTAGAACAACCGTGGCGCACATGACTATAGTGCGCCACAGATGTGTGTGGGCCAGGGCCCTGTTGGCCGCACGCCAAACATCTGCAGCGCACTATAGTCATGTGCGCCATGGTTGTTAGTGTCATCTGTGGCGCACATGGGGGGGTGCACTACGCCTAAGCGCACGCCCCCCCTCTGCTGTGAAACGGCCACAAACATCTGTGGCGCACTCGGCCTAGTGTGCCATAGGTAGTAGGAGCATCCGTGGCGCACATGGCATGGTGTGCCACAGATGTTTGTACTCCCTGTGGCGCACTGGGGCCGTGTGCGCCACGGATGTGTCGATTTTTTTAGGACAGCTCTTTATGTGCACATGTGTGACCACATCCACCACCCCACACTTCACTTTCCCCTTCTTCTTCCTCCTTAGATCTAGTCGGGATCTTCTCCTTCCCACCTCAATTTCTCCACCCATTCACCATTTTTAGCATGTAAAACTTGCTTTGGATGTTACATAAGTAATAGAGGAGGTCTCCGGTCTCTCATCTCCTTCTTCGGTCGATGCGCGCACCTCTCCTTTCCATCTTTCTCGCGATCGGTCTCTCATATCGGTAAGTTGTCCATGTAAGGATGTGTTCATGTGTATATGGATGATGTGCTCATATGTATGTAGATGATCGATGCTCATGATGTGTGTATGTGGATAGGATGGTCATATGTGTGTGTATATGGAGAGTATCGATGATGCTCATGCATGTGTGTATGGAGAGGATAATGATATGTTCATGTGTGTATGGATCGGTCTCTCTCTCTCTCTCTTGTGTTTGTATGTGAACAAGTTGCCATTTGTTTTGCCAAAATGTTGATTCATTTCCATTTTGGCAAGACTTTGGCATTTCGCAAAGGTCCTAATTTTAGGATAGGTCATGCCGAAATTTTCTATCGACCATTGCATGCATGCATTCATTATGTGGTTCTAATAGACTTCAAAATTGTACCGTGTACACCGTGCAGGAAAAAATGGTCCGCATAATGAGCGAAGGCATTGTGGCTAGATTTTTAAAATGTGCGACGGCCGACATGATACGAAATAACAAGACAGATATAAGATGTCCGTGTAGAAGATGCAAACTCAACTGGGTGATCGACCCAGATTCCGGGAATCTGCAGGCGCACCTGCTCCGCCATGGTTTCATGGATGGATACACTCGTTGGATAAGCGATGACGTAGATGATGGAGACGGTGAAGGTGGCCAACATGACGATGATCATCATCACGGCGAGAACGGGCGAGATGATGAAGAGTCTCCTGGAGATGGTGAAGGTGCGGAAGCAGACCGGGATGATGATGATCTAGATGCCGGAGGAGCAGACGATGATGGAACAACGTCAGGCTGGGTGCGGGACCCTTATGTGCAAGAGCTGCTTCTCAAGCAGACGAGTAACGCCAGGGCTGCCACTAGAGAGAAAGCCAAGCTTGCGCAACTTGAGAAAGACGCGGTTACTCCATTGTATGAAGGATGCAGGCCCGATGATACCCGGTTGAATGTAACGCTCAAGGCTATGGAGATGAAGGAAAAGCACAAATTGAGCGACGCAAGCTTCGACGATATGATGGCATTCTGGCACGATCGTCTCCCGGAGGGGAACACATGTCCAACTAGTATCGAGGATGCCAAGAAAATCGTCTGTCCTCTCGATCTACCGCATGTTAGATATCACGTATGCATCAACGATTGCATCATTTATCGGGGCGAGGACACAGAGAAAACCACATGTCCGGTGTGCGGCGTGAGTCGATACAAGAAAGGGAAGAAAGCACCTCGAAAAGTGGTATGGTACTTTCCTATCACTCCTCGTCTGCAGCGCTATTTCGCGGACCCTAAGGAAGCGAAGCTCATGCGATGGCATGCGGAAAGGAAGAAGCCAGGAGATGATGATGACCCCGAAAAGGATGAGCTGCTGACGCACCCTTCAGATGCTAGCCAATGGAAAGCATTGTACATCGAATTCCCAGAATTCGGTCGAGATTCGAGGAACATCAGGCTTGGTGCGAGCACCGATGGACTCAATCCGTTCGGTAGCCAGAGCAGCACGCACAGCACTTGGCCCGTGTTTGTATGGATGTACAACCTACCTCCATGGTTGTGCATGAAGAAGAAGTACATACAAATGAGTATGCTAATTCAAGGGCCGAAACAACCTGGTACCGACATCAATCTGTATCTCGGGCTGTTGAAAGAGGAGCTAGCCACGTTATGGGAATCTGGAGCCAATACTTACGACGCCGTCGCACAAGATTATTTCACTATGAGAGCCATGTTGGTCACTACGGTGCAAGACTATCCAGGTTGCGGGTATATCTCGGGGCAGGTTATCCAAGGATTCTGCGCATGCGTTAGGTGCATGGATAACACAAGCTATCTCCAACTAGAGAAAGATCCAGGGTCATCGAAAACCGGAGGTGGCTCGGCAAGAATGATCCATGGAGAAAATGTGGAGACCTGTTCGATGGCAAATCAGAGACCCGAGGAATCCCAGAGCATAGGAGCAGCGAAGAAGTGGAAGAGTTGCTGAAAAACTGGAAAGATTGTCCTAAGCTAGGAAAGAAGCAAAAGAGGCAGCAACAAGACAAGCCACTGATGAAGGTATGGAAAACAAGGTCTGTTTTCTGGGAGTTGCCATACTGGAAGTTTCTCCGCACGCCTCATAGCCTCGACATCATGCATATCACGAAAAACGTGTGTGAGAGTCTGGTCGCCACCATAATCAACATGCCAGATAGGACGAAAGATGGTCCGAAAGCAAGGCACGACCTGATATGCTTGGGTATCCGGAAGGAGCTTCACGGAGGACGCACTACTCCTGATGATCAGGAAGATGACGATGATCATGAGTCGGAGACGACACAAGGTCGTCGGAAGGGTAAAAAGTTCAAGAAGAACGAATATTACTGCCCTCCTTCTTGCTTCACTCTAAGCCAGGATGAGATCAAACAGTTTTTCAAGTGCCTTCTAGGAGTCAAATTTCCTTACGGCTACGCGGGCAAGATAAGCAGATACCTAGACGAGGCGAAGCAGAGGTTCAGTGGCATGAAGTCTCACGACTGTGCCGTGCTAATGACGCAGGTACTTCTAGTCGCACTAAGAGGGATAATGGACGAGCACGTCCGTGAAACGTTATTTGGCCTATGCAAGTTTTTCGACGTCATCTCTAGGAAGTCGATTGGCGTGAATCAGCTCGGAAGGCTACAGGAGGGAATCGTGGTGATACTATGTGAGCTTGAGGTCTACTTCCCACCCGCATTCTTCGACATTATGGTGCATCTGCTGGTCCATGTCGTGGAGGACATCGTACAACTCGGGCCGATGTTCCTCCGCAGCATGATGGCGTTCGAAAGGATGAACGGACATATCAAAGGATACGTTCGCAACAGGTCCCGTCCAGATGGAAGCATAGCCAAGCGCTTTCTGGCCGAAGAGTGCATCTCTTTCTGCACGAATTATCTAGACATCGAGAACCCTGTCGGTCTTCCCGTCAACAGACACCTTGGCAAGCTCGACGGATCTGGTCACCGAGAGGGTCGTCGCATACTGCATGCAGACTTCGATTTTCGACGCGCAGACTTTGATCGAGCAAACCTCGTCACGCTACAGCATTTAGAACTGGTCGATCCTTGGGTACAGAAGCACAAAAGGTTAATCGAGAAGAAGTACAGTGACCGGGGCATACAGAGGACGCAGGAGAAATAATCAAAGAGCACAACTCAGATTTCACGCGTTGGTTTAGGCAGACGCTCCTTGATAATCCCCCCCGCTCGCATTCTTCTGACACGGAAAAGATCATATTCACCTTGTCGCAGGGACCGATGCAAAACCTGGTGACCTATCAGGCGTATGATATCAACGGCTACACATTCTACATGGAGGAAAAAGACAACAAGTGTGATTATCAGAACTCAGGCGTAACGTCGGAATTCTACACCGATGACAACGTGAAGGAAAGATTCTACGGAAGAATCGAGGAGATCTGGGAGCTCGACTACTGTGGAGAAAAGGTGCCGATGTTTCGTGTCAGATGGGCAAAGAGCGTCGAAAGAGAAGACCGGTATTTCACAACCATGGTTATACCCGAAGCAGCCAAATCCAAGGCCGCCGGTGCAAACGTGGCCGCGAAAAATGAACCGTGGGTACTGGCTACCAAAGTGGACCAATGTTTTTTCATTACCGACCCGACAAAGCCTAGCCGTGTTGTCGTGAGGAGAGGAAAAAGAAACATCATCGGAATGGATGGAGTCGCCAACGAGCAAGACTTCGACCAGTACGACGATCCAAAGATTGAAGATGACGACGACTACGATGCAGCAACATACATCACAAGAAGAAAAAGGACAACCCTACCCAAAAAAGGTAGCCCGTTCGAAAGAAGAAACATTAAAGTGCCGGGGCTAAATTATTCAACCGCGACAAAGAAGGGAAAAAAGATTGTAAAACGCTAGATTAAAAAATATTGTAAAACGCATGGTCGAAAAAGATTGTAATATTCATGGACAAAGTATTATGAAATTTAGTTATACTTTGAATCATATTTGTAACACTTTTATGACATATATCACTACTTTTGGACATTTTTAGAATATTTAAAAGTATTTTAAAAACAAAACAAAACTTGTATGGCATAAATCACCACTTTTGGGCATTTTTTGGAACATTTAAAAGTATTTTTAAAATAAAAATAAAAAAGTGGAGCACCAGGATTCGAACCTGGGTGCTCGTAGTTTAGAATAGAGCTAAGGGGCAGAACCAGTGGGCTATGACAGTACTAGTGTTAAAAGAAGGGGTGGCCGCCCTCTTATCTGGTAGTCCAACACACATAGGCGTAGCGCACCCTGGCCAAGTGCGCTACGGTTATCCGTAGCGCACTTGGTCAGGGTGCGCTACGCGTATGTGTGTTGGACTAGTCAACCGCGCCGCTCACAATCTGCGCCACTCCATCTCACAGACACCACGCACCGTGCCGCTCACAATCTGCTCTCGAGGAGGAGGAGGCCCGCCACCGCCGCGCTGCGCTACGCTCTCGAGGAGGAGGAGGAGGCCCACCACCGCGCTGCGCTCTCGAGGAGGAGGAGGCCCGCGCTTGTGGAGGAGGAGGCCGCTGCCGATCCGTGGAGGAGGAGGAGGCCCGCCGCTTGTGGAGGAGGAGGATCGCGCCGCCGCCCGTCGTCGTCCGCACGTCGTCCGCCCGTCAGAGGTGAGCGTAGCCCCTCCCCTGTCTCTTCCTCTCTCCCTCTATCCCTCTCTCCCCCTCTCTCTCCCTGATGGGGGTCTGCCTGTGGGCACAGCTTGCTAGGTTGCTAGGTTGAAAGAGTCCAGATTGCTAGGTTGAACCAAGGTCTGAACCAAGCCAGATTGCTAGGTTGAAAGGGGAAAAAATCGAAATTCTGGCCCCAGTGAACAATTAACTAGTGCATAGGGCAACATGCTCATGGGCTTCGTGGGAATCCCTTCCTACCTCAATTATGACACCGGCCTGGAAGTGTAGGTACCTTTTCTCACACTCAACTTTATGCTCATTTCAACCATGATTTGATGGTGCTTCAAGATTGTCCTGTTTCTCATATTTGCTATTTTCACAATTTTATAACCAAAGACAGTGTGTATTTGCTTCTGCACTTAAGACCCTAAGAGAGAAATAGTATTTTTATGGCATATCACAATGGAGACAATAACTATCTCGATGCAAAAACACACAACAAAGTGAAAAAAAATCCCAAGATTAACTTAATATATAATTTTCCATAAAGGCTTCAAAGCCTGTCATGTCTGAAATGGTAGAATAATTGTCTCTAAGAATTCATCAGATGAAGTATCTTTGCTAACAGGTTTTGGTCAAGATCCTAAAGAAAAGCGTGGAATTTCTGTTTGGATAGAGTGCATTACCTCTTCAAGGCTTGCATTCTTCAGCATCTGCAGTGTAAAGCGTAAATAGGGTGAGCTACAATTAGCCTCTGTATTAAAATGTTATTAGCAAAAGATCGTAGAAACACTAAATCATAGAAACCGGTGGTAATTATGCTCACCGTATCAGGGGGGATCTCGTCCATGTCGGTGCTGGCAGCCACCTTGGTGCTCTGAATCAAGAACTTATCCTTGGACTGCATTTCTGGTGGGTACTCTTTCTGTGCCTGGAGGGTAACTATATATATCCCCCCACCCCAAAACGAAGGCAGATGCATGGATCAGAACCAAATGAAGAAGTCTAGAGAGAAACAGGCATGTGTGGCATACACCAACCGGTGCTCAGATTGCGGTGCCTGCCCGCTCTCCAAAAGGAAAAAAGGGCAGGAAAAGAAAATCTAGCAGCTCGAGCCAGCCAGTGGCGTCAACAACTGCGAATCCGTTCAGGTTTCGAGACGGGCCACCAAGACCCGAGGGTATTATGTGGAGGATTCATGTGGCGGGTGAGCCCATGCTACCTAAGAATTTGCGGAAGCTCGCCAGTTCGGAACTGCAGAGTGTGCATGACGGCGTGCTGACGATAGAGAGACGCCTTCTATCGGAGAAAGATCCCTCGCACCCGGTATTCGTGGTTAAGGTGCCACCAGGCTTGGGCTTCATCGACAATGCCCCTGCGGATCTGTTCTTCCTGCGGTTCGACGACATCTTCAATATGTTCCACCTATACCCGCTACACTATACCATGGTCCGTCTGTTTTCTCTCAGCCTGGCCATGCAGATCATTAGAGAGAACACACCGGGCATCGCTATAGTGGACCCCTACTACATGCGTGACGGCTGCTTGGGTTCCCCCGCCGAACGATGTATCGTGGCCTCGTACCTAAAAAGAATCCTCGTGGCAAACAAGACAAAGGAATACATTCTCGTGCCTTACTTTCCCGAGTAAGTCGTTATTCACTCGCCACCGTCGATTGGCTTTATTAGATCATCATCATTCTTTTTCCAACACATTCCATTTGAATTTTTTGCGCAGAGATGAACACTGCACGCTCATCTCCTTATCGCCGAAGCATTCCCACGCCACGTATTTCGACTCGGGGATTCTAGAAAAGAAGAAAAACTACGACAAGATCAAGGAAGTTCTGGATGATGCTCTCACTGGCTTTGCCTCGACGGAAGGCACCACCTTCGTGCGTACGAAGGTCAAGTTCGGCAGGCACGTCTTCAACCACGTAACGGAGTTCCCCTGCGTGAAGCAGCCGGAAAACAGTAAGAAGGAAGCCTACTACGCACTCCATCACATGAGGGCGTTCCTACTTGACCAGCAGAATTCTACGCTGCCAGATCATCTCAAACAGTGGGCTGAAGCAAAGGCCAAGATCAATGATTCGGATATTAGACAAGAGATGTATCGCATCTAGCAGCAGTTTGGGGCAATCATCTTTCGTGATGTCATGACTTCGGGGGGGATCTTCTACGGAGGAAATATCCCGAATAACCGTGACATAGAAGATCGCCTAGAGATGTAGGGTGACTATAGGAAGTTCATGACGAGACAGGGCATCCTCCCGTTCCCTAAGCCGAGCTAGAAGGCTTGATGTTGGCCTAGTTGTAGTTACAAACTATAGATGACCTTTGTGTGTGTGTGGACAAGTGTACTTATCTTATTAGGTTTATGAATCATCGCTTACTTATTTTGCTTATTATTATTATATATCAATCAATGCTTGGTTTTTTTGCTTACTCTTTGGTCCTTTGCTCAATTTGGTCCTTCTTTTTTTCCTTACTCTTTTTTCGAGAATAATGCCGATGATTGAAATGTCGTGGCACACTATATATGTGAATGTGCTACGATGGGACTGTGAGCCTTGTGATATGCACAAGTCCAGGTCTTGTGCATCCTACTTGGCTCACCGTTCCATCGTAGCATATTCCTGTGTCCAACGACCTATGTATATATATGAGGCATTCTTTTCGAGTTATTTTTGTCTTTTTCGAGAATAATGCCGATGATTTAAATGTCGTGGCACAATGTATATGTGAATGTGCTATGATGGGATTGTGAGCCTTGTGATATGCACAAGTCCAGGTCTTATGCATCCTACTTGGCTCACGGTTCCATCATAGCATATTCATGTGTCCAATGACCTAGCTAGTTATATATGAGGCATTCTTTTCGAGCTACTTTGGTCTTTTTCGAGAATAATGCCGATGATTGAAATGTCGTGGCACACTATATATGTGAATGTGCTACGATGGGATTGTACGCCTTGTGCTATGCACAAGTCTAGGTGTTGTGCATCCTACTTGGCGTACGGTTCCATCGTAGCATATTCCTGTGTCCAACGACCTAGCTAGTTATATATGACGCATTCTTTTCGAGCTACTTTGGTCTTCTTCGAGAATAGTGCCGATGATTGAAATGTCGTGGCACACTATATATGTGAATGTGCTACGATGGGATTGTTCGTCTTGAGCTATGCACAGGTCCAGGTGTTGTGCATCCTACTTGGCGAACGGTTCCATCGTAGCATATTCCTGTGTCCAACGACCTATGTATATATATGAGGCATGCTTTTTGAGTTACTTTGGTCTTTTTCGAGAATAATGCCGATGATTGAAATGTCGTGGCACACTATATGTGAATGTGCTGCGATGGGATAGTTCGCCTTGTGCTATGCACAGGTCCAGGTGTTGTGCATCCTACTTGGCGAACAGTTCCATCGTAGTATATTCCTGTGTCGAACAACCTAGTTATATATGAGGCATGCTTTTTGAGTTTGGTCTTTTTGATTTAGGAGTACTTTCTATAAGTGTATCTTCATATGCGACTTTAATTATATATGTTTTTTTTTCAATAATCGGTTAATTATTATTGTCAACTTATAGATGACGTGGTACGTCGTGTACAAGGGACGGGTTCCCGGAGTCTACGATGATTGGGAAGACTGCCGGAGACAAGTGCACCGTTTCAGCATCAATAGCTACAAAGGGTACAACACTATGGCCGAGGCGGAAGCTAGATACACGCGCTATCTAGCGGGAGTTAGGACAAGGAACCGGATGAAGACCTACACCTTTGTCGCGGCGGTGATCATGCTTATCTTCTTTGGTTATTTATCTCGCGTTTGTGTCTAGCTAGCTAGTTTAGATGTCTAGGCGAGCTTCCGAGCTCTAACTTGTTCGATCGACACATGTATTCGCATGTCACCAACTACTACTTTGTAACATGATCGAAACAATGTAACTTAGACTATGTATTCATGTGTGAGACTTATCTATATGTATTTGTTTCAATCTTGTTTTTCATATTGAGTATTTATATATATATAATTGTATATCTTGTATCTGTGTGTGTATATCAGCTGTAATATTGTATATAATCTGTATTGCATATAATCTGGCTCGAAAACTAAAAAATAACAAAAAATACATCTGTGGCGCACATGGTCTACATTCTGTGGCGCACTACACCCAAAGCGCACTATGGAAGCTTAGTGGCGCACTAGGTAGTGCGCCACAGAAGATCCCAGGGGTAGCGCACCTGCCCAAACATCTGTGGCGCACTAGCAGGTGCGCTACGCCTGTCTCTACACAACCGTGGCGCACTAGGCAGTGCGTCACGGATGAGAGATAGCCGTAGCGCAAGGCCTGTGGCGCACTGCTAGTGCGCCACGGATGATGTTTCCAGGTGCGCCACTAAAGGCCATTTTCCTAGTAGTGCCTGATCCACGAACTGGCGAATCAGGTGGTACGGCATGAGTATGTGCTTGTTCTTCTGGTGCTGTCTAGGTTCCTTGGCTTGTGCAATAGCACCATTGTTGTCACCATACACGTCTAACGGATTGGACGAGCCCTGAACCACACCAAGATCCATGATGAAATTCCTCATCCAAAAATCTTCCTTTGCTGCCTCCGAGGCGGCAATATACTCAGCTTCTGTTGTACACGCAGACACAGTCTCTTGCTTCGAACTCTTCCATCTCACAGCACCTCCATTTATAATAAACACGTATCAGGATTGCGAATGAGAATCAAGAGTCGGTAAGATAACTCGCATCCGTGTAATCCTTTACACTGAGTTCATCTTCACCACCATAAACCAAGAACATATCCTTAGTCCTTCTCAAGTACTTTAGGATATTTTTAGCCGCTGTCCAGTGGATCTCTCCAGGATCAGCCTGGTATATGCTCACAACACTTTGAGCATAGGAAACATCTGGCCTAGTAAAAATCATGGCATACATGATGGATCCGACTATAGAAGCATATGGAATCACACTCATCCGACTTCGCTCATCAGTTGTCGAAGGACACTGAGTCATGCTAAGTTTTACACCATGGGACATCGGTAAGAACCCCTTCTTAGACGATTCCATGTTGAACTTCTTCAACACTTTGTCCAAATAAGTACTCTGACTCAATCCAATGAGCCTCCTTGATCTATCTTTATAGATCCCGATTCCGAGGATGTATGTTGCCTCACCCAAGTATTTTATTGAGAAACTCCTTTCCAATGATTCTTTGGTTTCTTGCAACATCTGGACATCATTTCCAATCAGTAATATGTCATCCACATATAAGATTAGAAAAATTACTTTGTTCCCACTAAACTTCTTGTACAAACACGAATCATGATCACTCTTGATGAAGCCAAACGATTTGACTACCTCATCAAAGCGAATATTCCAACTCCGAGATGCTTGCTTCAACCCATAAATGGATTTCTGGAGTTTGCACACCTTGTCAGCATTAGTCGGCTCAACAAAACCCTCGGGCTGTCTCATATACACGTCCTCGGTTAAATTTCCGTTAAGGAAAGCCGTTTTGACATCCATCTGCCATATCTCGTAGTCGAAATAGGCCGCTATAGCTAACATGATCCGAACTGATTTAACCATCACTACGGGCGAGAAAGTCTCGTCGTAATCAACTCCTTGAAGTTGTCGAAACCCCTTCGCGACAAGGCGTGCTTTATAGATTGAAACATTTCCATCCATATCAGTTATCTTCTTAAAGTCCCATTTGCACTCGACGGGTCTTGCACCGTCTGGCAGATCAACCAAGTTCCAAACTTGATTTTCATCCATGGACTTTATCTCGGATCTCATGGCTCCAAGCCATGACTCGGAATCAGATCCCACCATCGCTTCTGAATAATTTGCCGGCTCATCACTGTCTAACAGTAACACATCACGAACACTTCGTAATCTTGCCGATCTTCGTAGTATAGGTGCTGCTGCCGGCTCAGCTGCCACGACCGGCTCAACCTCCAAGGTTTTTGCCGACTCGCTACTAGCCGGTTCCTCTCGAATTTCTTTGAGTTGCACCGTGCTCCCACTTACTCCCCGACTGAGAAACTCTTTCTCAAGGAAGACACCATTCCGAGCGACAAACACTTTGCCCTCTTCTCGGTTATAGAAGTAGTAACCCAAGGTTTCCCTCGGATACCCCACGAAAATACATTTATCTGACTTGGCCGTAAGCTTGTCCGACTGAAGTCGCTTGACAAATGCTTCACAACCCCAAATCTTAAGAAAAGACAAACTCGGTTTTTTGTATGTCCACATCTCATGCGGTGTCTTCTCTACCGACTTTGATGGTACTCTATTTAGTATGAACGTCGTTGTTTCTAGACAATAACCCCAAAATGATAAAGGCAGATCTGTCCGACTCATCATTGACCGTACCATGTCCAACAAGGTCCAATTCCACCTTTCCGAAACACCGATCCTTTGCGGCGTTCCTAGCAGAGTAAGTTCAGGAACTATTCCACAACTTTTCAGATGGTCATCAAACTCATGGCTCATGTACTCACCTCCTCGGTCCGACCGAAGAAACTTTATTTTCTTGCTGAGTTGATTATGTGCTTCATTCTAGAATTCTTTGAACTTTTCAAAGGCTTCCGACTTGTGTTTCATCAAGTAGATATAACCATACCTACTCAAATCATCAGTGAAGGTAATGAAGTACTCATAACCACCCCTGGCTGTCGTGCTCATTGGTCCACATACATCACTATGTACTAGTCCCAACAAGTCGGACGCCCTTTCGCAACTCTTTGCAAAAGGTGTCTTGGTCATTTTGCCGAGTAGGCAAGATTCGCATGTCTCGAACGACTCCAAGTCGAACGAAGTTAGGAGTCCATCATCATGGAGCTCCTTCATGCGTTTCCAACTTATATGACCAAGCCGACAGTGCAAAAAGTAAGTCATATTCAGATCATTTGGTTTCAACCTTTTAACATTTATGTTATAAACCGACTCACCATCAAGATTCAAAATAAATAACCCGTCCTGGACGGGTGTAAAGCCATGAAACATATCATTCAAATACAAAGAACAACCATTATTCTTGATATTCGACTCATAGCCTTGCCTCATCAAACAAGAAGCAGAAATAATCTTTCGACTGAGCAATGGAACATAATAACAATTATTTAGTTCCATAATGAATCCGGAAGGTAAATGAAGTTGCATCGTGCCGACTTCTAACGCAGAAACTCTTGCTTTGTTGCCGACTCGAATATCAACCTCGCCTCTTGCTATGCTCCTAGTTCTTACCAGTCCCTACAAAGATTTGCAGATATGAATAACTGATCCGGTATCATATACCCAAGAACTATTAGGTGCATCAGCAAGATATATGTCTATAACATTGCGAACAAGTGTACCTGATTCGGAAGTCATACCTCCACTCTTGGCTTTGTCGGCCAAGTACTTGCTACAGTTCCTCTTCCAGTGGCCATCCGCCTTGCAGTAGAAGCAAGTGGATCCGGATGAAGGAGATGGTTTAGTCCCTGAGGAAGCACTTGGGACCAGGTCCTGAGCCTACTTTCCTCCTGACTTAGCCTTCTTCTTAGTCCAAGAACTCTTCTTGAACTTAGCCTTATTCTGCACCATCAACACTTGATTGGCGCCCTTCTTGAGATTCGCCTCTGCCTGCTTGAGCATCCCATGTAATTCAGTAAGCTTCTTATCCATACCATGCATGTGGTAGTTCGAAATGAACTGCCCATATGCACTAGGAAGAGAGTTCAGAATTATATCCATAGCGAACTCTTCGCTAATGGGGTAGCCAAGCCTCTCTAGAGACTGCACATAACCAACCATTTTGATCACAGGCGGACTCAGTGGATCACCATCCTTAAGCTTGCAACTCAGCAAAGCCTGAGAGACTTGATACCTCTCAGTCTTCGCCTGAGCTTGGAACATACTTTTGAGGCTTTCGATCATATCGTAGGCCTCAACATGCTTGAACTACTTTTGCAAGTCCGGTTCCATGTGAGCAAGCATAAGACAGCTAATATCCGTGGACTCATCCTTAGCCCGACGATAGGCATTGGTGGCAGCGATAGTCGCATTCTCATTCAGCTCATCTGGAAGTGGGTTGTCTAGGACATGGTCCTTCTTTTCTTGTTTGAGAACAATTCTCAGATTTCGATACCAGTTGGTAAAATTAGTGTCGTTCAGTTTATCTTTCTCAAGAATGGTTCTCAACGCAAAACCGGATATCTGAGAGTGACTTCTACTTGGTGCCATGATCTACAACAGAAAATATGCAAAACACTTAAGACATGTATTCATAAAAGAGCAAGCATATTAAACATTTTAATATTTTATGCTCCCACTAAAACCAACACCCCTCCGATGGTTGCTTAGTGATTCAGGATCCTAAATAAGCAAGTCGGCTAGTGAGCTTTAGCATCACCGCTAGCCGCCAAGTGATCTAGGTAGACAACTCCTTGTCAATCGCATCTCATGCGACTCCTGTTGGACGGGTGGCATCACATGCCCCGGCTCCCATCCGACTTTTCCCCGAGCCCCACAACCGTTGTGATAGACCCGTCTAGATTACCGAGTGTTTCCGCAGTAAGAGTCCGACTCGAACCCACCAAGTCAGAAAGAATTGGCACCACCTCAATTTTATGAGCCCACTACCAAAAATGTCCGACTTGTGATGGTGCAAACACTGGCGGGAAAACCGACTAGACCTTCTTTGAGGGATTAAATTTTACCGACTATCTAATAGAGGTAAAACTGAGACATAACAATAAGACAAAATAAAGCATTTATAATGTGAAATGGTATGGCTCTCTTCATGGCGATCTCCATCTCCACAAAGCCTGTAATCCGACTCGTGCCAACTCTTGTCACTTGCCGTCTTACTCCATGTCGCCGACATGTACAATGCTTTGCATGCCTTCCGGGTTCTCCAAACAGCTACACTAGCTTAGTAAAGTAAATTACATAGAGAATCCGACACGCAGGTCGTTATACAATAAAATGACAGCACCTAGGCTCCAGCCGGCTGACAAAAAACCGTGATTCGCAGATCACGTATGGATTACACACATACATCACATGCACATGAACCATACCATTCACAACTTCCTGCAAAAACAAGTTATGCATAGATACAATATCTACCGGCATTGTGAAACTCGCAACGAAATCTAAGGCGCTATGACAAGGCGAAGCTGGCGGTCCCGCTTCGATCAAACTCTTTGATCTTCGATTACCGCTTCTGGATTTACGTGTCACAGTCTACCCCGATGGTGGAAGCCGACCGGTAGGGGTATGTCGTTCCACGACCTCAGCAGTATGATCATGGAAATCAGATCTACCCTTCCCCGAGTACAGTTGATCCAATCAACCTCGTACAAAACCGATCTATCTCATAGATCGACCACCAAACAGCACATAGATCTCATCTACAGCCAACCGCATATCACATATGCGAGATCTCGACCCTAAAACCAGAAGCTATCGCTCTGATACCACTATTGAGCCACGCAGAGATAAAACAAAACTTTTCCTCTAACATGGTGATCCCAAGATCTAGCTGAGGTAGAAGGCCACGAGGTTTACCACTATACGCGGAGTTGTGGATTACTGATGAAGCGCGTTAGTTGATGTAGTGCAGTCTTCACGATCCGATCGTCCTGGTGCTGATCGCACATCACCTCTGTTGGTATCCACACGTACAAGGAGGAGCACCGGCGGCGAACTGCTAGGTTCGTATCAACGGTAGGAATGCTGTGGAGCTAGGGTTTCCAACACATGGAATGACCTAACCGAACAATGATTAACCTTTCTGGGTTACGGTGCTCCACTATATATAGGGAGTGAACGTGGGCTCTGCTCGCGCGACCCATTCACTAAAGCCCATATAACACTAGTCACCGTGAGTCCAACTCACTAACTCAGTCCTAATCCGGTTTAGGTCCAACCCAACCAGATTACAGGTTCAGATCCAATCCGAACATGCTCCCGCTCTTAAGTTTGTGACCCCGCAGGCTCATGGCTACTTGGACACGATTGGAGTACGACTATCAATCGATCAGTTGGTAGCGGATCCTAGTAGAATGTGCCGACTCCCAAGTACCAAAGAGTCATGACGACTTGCCTTTCCAATACGACTTACGTCCGAGTCCCTTTTGCCTCACGATATACCTTGTCAGACTATAGGCGAATAATTGTCATCCCTTAAATAGTCCGACTCTCTTCTCGATCCAAGATAAGTGATTCACCCGACTAACTCTTAGTCGATCGCCTCGGTTAACACTTAACCGAGTCGTGCATGGCCATGCTTTCCGAATCATATCTCACGAGAGGGCATAGAGAATATCTCTCCGAATGGAGGGGCAAAATACCATCTTGGTTATTCACATCACGCAGCTTGATTCTCAGTCGACCCGAACCCTGCCTTAATAACTGCCCAGTTACGGATCAGCGTTTGACAGAACCTAAGTCGGTGATCCTCAACTCGAACTATGTAACAACCTCAGGTCTAAGGATTACATTGATTGATATATACAAATAACAACTTGTTCGTTGTACCTCAATATGGGTCAATCCGACTCGCTAAACTCTTTAGCCGAATCTGTGTAAGTTGGAATAGCATCTCCATGCTCATGACAAGTGGAACTGAGTCATCAAGACAACTTTCACATTGGTCTAAGTTGTGTGTCCAGCACAACTTCGATGACCAAGGATATTTAGTACAAACAATATGAATGCATAGTTCCACAACCTAATCACATATTCAATGATACACATTAGATGTTTATACAAGGACTACTTAATATCTTTATGAATACAATGGGAAATCTCATCATACATGATTGCCTCTAGGGCATATTCCCAACACGAGCAACTTCTCCACTAGAGATTTCGTGGTCATTTGGAGAAATCTTGACTTTCCATTTTCTGAACCCGGAAAACCAGTGTTTTCCCAAAGGAGGTGCAAAATTAGGGCGCGCCCAGGGGACCGAGGCAATTTTCACGCATGCTACACCATGGTGCATGGCCATTCTCGGGAGGTGGGTATTTATCTCGTGCTACAAGCATATACTATATTTGAGTTCCGACCCAGTAAATGCGGTTTCTAACTGTAGGTACCCTATAATACACTCTCAATTTCTAGGGAAAATGGTTTGGGGTGCCCCATGGAGTACCTAGGCTGGATGAATGCCTAGGTCCATGATTGAACCGACCCTTGCATTGACGTAGCTGCCTGGGGGTTTTGCCGTTTTTTTGGGCAGCACCAAAAAAATCTAAAAAAATGAAAAATGTGAAAATAAATCCTAGAGCCCTAGCATGTGACCCACTTCCCTCATAAATCATAAGAAAGTCATACCATGTCCTTTGGCACCCAAGGCACCACTTGGTTGTCTATCGAGTGTGAGTTAACATGTCTTTCAACCCTAGATTCTCCCTCGCTTCTGAAAACATGGAACCATTCCATGGTTTGAGCCCAAACCCGGCACCTAGCTCCCTGTCGGCATCGCAAGCAACTAGATATTTTGTGGTCATTTGAACAAATCTTTACTTTCAATTTACTGAACTCGAAAAACCGGTGTTTTCCCAAAGGAGGTTCAAGATTAGGGCGTGCCTAGGGGCCTGATGCATTTTTCATGCATGATACACCATGGTGCTTGGAAATTCCCGGGAGTTGGGTATTTACCTTGTGGTGCAAGCATATACTATATTTTTTTGAGTTACGGCATAGTAAATGCGATTTCTAACTGTAGGTATCCTATAAAGCACTCTCAATTTTCAGGGAAAAATGGTTTGGGGTGCCCCATGGGGTACCTAGGCTGGATGCATGCCTGGGTCCAAGATTGTACCGACCCTTGCGTTGTTGCGGCCGCCTAGGGGTTTCACCTTTTTTGGGGCAGCACCAGACAAAATCTTAAAAAAATAAAAATGTGAAAACAGCTCCTGGAGCCCTTGCATGTGACCCGCTTCCCTCATAAAATCATAAGCAAGGCATACCAGGTTCTTTGGCATCCAAGGCATCACTAGGATGTCTATCGAGTGTGAGTTATCATGGCTTTCAACACTAGATTCCCCCCTCACTACCCAAAACATGGAACCACTCCATGGATGGAGCCCAAACCCGGCATCTAGCTCCCTCTCGGCATCGCAAACAACTTCTCCAACTAGATATTTCATGATCATTTGGAGAAATCTTGACTTTCCATTTTCTGAACCCGAAAAACTAGTGTTTTCCCAATGGAGGTGCAAGATTAGGGCACGCCCAGGGGCCCGAGGAAATTTTCACGCATGCTACACCATGGTGCTTGGCCATTCACGGGAGGTGGGTATTTATCTCGTGGTGCAAGGATATACTTTATTTTTTTGAGTTACAGCCCAAAAAATGCGGTTTCTAACTGTAGGTATCCTATAAGACACTCTTAATTTTTAGGGAAAAATGGTTTGGGGGTGACCCATGGGGTAGCTAGGCTGGATGCATGCTTGGGTCCAAGATTGCACCGACCCTTGTGTTGACGTTGCTGCCGGTGGGTTTCGCCTTTCTCTTGGGCAGAACCAAACAAAATAAAAAAATCAAAAAAAGTTAAAATAGCTCCTGGAGCCCTTGCCTATGACCCACTGCCCTAAAAATCATAATCAAGGCATACCAGGTCCTTTGGCACATAAGGCACCACCAGGATGTCTATCGAGTGTGAGTTAACATGGCTTTCAACCTTAGATTCCCCCCTCGCTGCCTAGAACATGGAACCACTCCATGGATTGAGCCCAAACCTGGCACATAGCTCCCTCTCGGCATCGCAAGCAACTTCTCCAACTAGAGATTTCGTGGTCACTTGGGGAAATCTTGACTTTCCATTTTCTGAACCCAAAAAACCGGTGTTTTCCCAAAGCAGGTGTAAGATTAGGGCGCTCCCAGTGTTGGGGATATGCTATATGGGTATCCTCATATCATGTCTCCTATCCGGATAACCCGGGTGGCCCACAGTTGGTAGAATGGCCCGTGGCCTGCTGGGCGGCCTAGTAAGATGGATCCAGAAAGGAGGCCCATGCCGGATAAAGAAAGGTTACGGAGGAGTCACCGACGTACCCGGAGCCTTGGAGTGGAAGACACGCTAGACTAGTTGTAAGCAGTGTAGGACTCTGTATCCTGTCCGGCTAGAACTTTTCCCTGTAACCCTAGGACCTGTTGACTATATAAGTCGGGCCTATGGGAGCTTCTAGGGCACCAATCAACTCATACCTCACATAGCGAACCAATCCCTATAACTCGGCGTATTTCTCTTATAGTGATTTATAGCAGGAGTAGGATTCCGCCACCATTGTGGGATCTGAACCTCGGTAAGTTGTGTTACCTCGTACCCGTCAACCGTCTGCCTTGCCCCATGTCTCTAAACACGCATTGTGAGGACCCCTCCATGGCGTACTTGTCGGCAATACCATGACAGTTGGCGCCCACCGTGGGTGAAGAGGCGCTTTAGGCTCTTCAGCGGGCGAGGACCAAGATCTTCACGGGAATCGGCGAAACTGTAGCCATCGGTCGTGTTCTCTTCTCCGAAAACGTTCCGATCTTCCATCCTGATGAGCTTTGGATACTGGCGAAGACGAACCCTACCCAGTGCTCGATCGTACCCATCGGAGATATCGACCTCTTCATCAGCGAAACCGACTCGGGCACTAGTTCCCTGGGAGTCGGAGGAGCATTAAGACCCGCGCGGACCGCCTACGGGCAGGATACGTTCACGGAAGGATCGATGTCGGATCTCTCCTTGGAGTTTGTTGGAAAAGATCAGAAAAATTCAAGCCTTACCAAACCGCCCCTGTCAAGATCACTGTAAGTCCGCCGCCTTCGTCCGCGCATCTGGACAGTAGAGATCCAAGTTCGTCGGCATGGTTACCATCTTTGATCTGGCGCGTTGCATTCAGAGAGAGGGCGAAAACCCCTGTGATTACCTCACTAGGTGGCTCCGAATACGGGCCGATCTGGCGCATTACCCCAATGATGATGCTATGTATCACTTTGTGGAACGACTGGACCAAGGTACGCTTCTCCGGCATTCTCTAAGGTGGCAGCAGGCTTCAGGACGCCTCACCTTCGAAAGCATGTTGAACACCATCAACAACTACGCGGAGGCCGAGGAGGCAGCTCAGACAGCCCTTGCCCTCATTGATGGAGCCCCTCCGATTCATCCACCGCCACCACCGCCTCCCGCCGCCATCGCTGCGGCTGCACCACCGCCTCCAGTCATCGTCGTTGTCGGTTGCATCTCCACCCCCCGTCATCGAGGAAGCCCCAGCACCCTCCGACTCCATGATTGACGCGCTCTATGCCGACTTCAATGCAGATTCGACAAAGATAGATTTCAGTCCGAAGGAGCTAGACTCTGCCATGCAGGAGATGGAGGAGGATTACAAGCGCGACGAGCAGGCCAACAATGTCGTCATGTCCCGAGAGGTGTTCGTCACCATTGGGACGGCGATGGAAGAAGATCAACCCGGAAGAGCTCCGCCTACAGCGCTTGACAAGGTGAAGGGGCCACCTGTTGCTGCCGCAATGATTGCGCAAGGGACAGGCCCCCTCCGCCTAACCCAGTGCAACAGCCGCAGGAACTCGGCACCGGACCGAGCAACAACAACGTTTGCTGCTCAAGTTACTCCAGCTGAGAGAGTAATGTACGGCGATATCCTTGTCGAGCCTATGAACGTGGCTCATATTCGCAATGTAGTCCAGCTTGAAGAGAAGCGCCAGCGGCTGCTGGAGGAAGCGCAAGCCATCACGGAGCAACACGCAGAACTCAATAGATAAAGCTAGAGCAATGGAGGCCGAGTACAAGACTCTGCTGCAATAGCAGAAGGCCAAGAAAGATCCATCTCGCGTCATCAACGATCCTGGTGTGCGGCGAAACCTAGGATGAGCTCCCCCGAAGCCGACACATGCCAAGCCATACATTGGCAGTGAAGGCAGGTAGGTGATGCCCACTCATTTCCTCAACCTCTCCGTCGCCAAGACCCTTCTGGAGCGGGATAGATCACCCGAAGCGGTGGACCAGGTCTATGACCTAGTGGCCAAGGCGGTGAAATAGCAGGAAAAGACCACCTCTTAGAGGCTTGAGTCTGACCCAGCGTTTTTCCAGTCTAGCGAGCACAAGCCGCCAAGGGACAAATCTCGTCTTGATGTCGGGTCTCAGACGGGTTCGCCAGAAAAAAGATGGAGGGATGCACGCAATAGGAAGGATGCTATCCCCACATCCTCCAACCATGGAGGTAAGGCCCAACCTCGTCGCCCATCGCCACCACCCCGCTCACCCCGACATCGCGAAGACACCAAGGCTCACCGTCGTACAGATATGCCTCCTCCAAGGCAGAGCGGCATCGTCATCCGGGACAACATGGAGCTGACCCATCATGACGGAGAGTGCAACCAAGGACACAAGAGTAGGTCGCGCCATGACCCTCCGCGTCAAACAAGCGTGAGGCGTCGCAGGAGGGTAACAGCAAGAAAGCTAACCCATCGCCACCTCTGCCTCTGTCGCCACCTAGCAGCCACCATTGCGGAGGAGGCCCGCGTCGTTCACGCAGCCCATCCCCTGATGGAAAGAAGAAGAAAAGAAGCCTAGAGCCATATGATGCACGTTCGCGCCTGGACAAGATCCATGAGGCCTGGGAAGGACCATACCTGGGACCACGTTTCTTTGGACCTGTAATACGGTCCGCAACTTACCCCAAAATTTCCGTATTGACAAGACCATCAAGACCTATGACGGCACCGCCAAGCCAGCTACATGGTTGCAGGACTACGACAACGCGGTGGAGATCGTCGGGGGTAACCCCAATGTCGCCGTCAAGTACCTCCCATTGATGTTGGCGGGAATGGACCGTCAATGGGTTGATGACTTGCCGGAAAGATCCATCTGCAATTGGTTTGGACATGCAAGAAGCGTTCACCATGAACTTCGAGGGTACGTACAAACGTCCCTGCACTGTTGGCGATCTACAACGGTGCGTGCAAGAGAAAGACGATACATCTCGTGCATACCTCTCCCGCTGGATGGATATGATGATTTCCTGCGCAGGAGTGCACGCCCAGACCGCCATGGTCGCCTTCATCGATGGGTTGGAAAGGGGCACGTTGATCCGACATAAGCTGAAGCACCTATAGGAAAATCACCATCTAGACTTGAACCAGATGATTCAGTTGGCCAGTGAGTCCGTGGCTGCCGACAATGATGCTCGCGGCTCTTGCCGGCAACGGCCGTTCCAACTGAAGCTCAGAGGAACAACAACACAAAGCGGAAGACCCCGCCTGAAGAAAAGCAAAAGTCCGACATGGTCGCTATGACTTTTGCAGGACGAGGTGATGGCGAACAACGTGGCCGAGGACAGGGAGGTGGTCATGGGCAGCAGCGAGGCAGTGAAACTACCTCGGGAGCGCTCCGCGTTACCCAAACCTACGAGGAGTACCGTGATATGTCGTGCCTCGTACACCTCGACACCAATGGCAAAGCCACCCACACCAATCGCCATTGCAAGTTCGTCAACGACCTCAAGGAGGACCCGGAGTTCGGCTACAAGCAAAGTCGGAAGAACAGACCGCGAGGAAAGGGCAAGGGGATGAACAAGGAGGATGAGTATAAGGATTCAAGTGACATGGACGAGGACGTTTACCCCAAGCACACCGCCAAGAGCGACGGCAAGGGAAAGAATCCCTTCGAGAAGAAGGCGGCAGTTTTTCACACTTTCCTTGGAACCCCCACCGTCCGACAACAGAAGACCTCCATGAGGATACTCATGGCGACTCTTCCCCCAGTTCCCCAGTTCCTGCGCTGGTCGGAGATTCCAATTACTTGGGAGAGGAAGGATCACCCAGACCTCATCCCTATGGAGAACCAATACGCCATGGTCATCAACCCCCTGATTGACGGCAATGAGTTCATCAAATATATGGTGGATAGTGGAAGAAGCATCAACATCATGTACCTGGATACACTTCATAAGATGAACTTGACGGAGGAAAACCTAAGGCGTACCAACACCATCTTCCACGGCATAGTTCCTGGTCGGGAGGCTCGGTCCCTTGGGTGCATCACACTTCAGGTCGCCTTTGGTGATGTTAATAATTACCGCCAAGAATGCATGAACTTTGAGGTGGTCCCCTTCAAGAGCGTTTACCACGTCATATTCGGCCGTGACATATTCCACACCTTCATGGCCAAGCCATGCTTCATCTACAACAAGCTCAAGATACCCGGACCAAACGGTGTCATTACCATATCCGGAAGCTTTACCAAAGCAAGGGACTGCGAGATTGGAGAAGCAGCTTACGCAGAAGCTGTCCTCTACAGCGAAGAATTCAAGGAGATCCAGAGAAAGGTCGATGCCTCGGACATGCCCGCGTCAAAGAAACAGATTTCTTACTCTTCCCTAGCATTGAAGGCCGCCATCGAGACCAAGCCGGTGGAACTAGTGGTAGGCGATGCCTCCAAGACAACCGCCATTGGGACAAACCTGGACACTAAATAGGAAAGCACGCTCATCGAGTTCCTCCATGAGAATAGGGACATCTTTGCCTGGCAACCTGTCGACATGAAAGGTGTACCTAGGGAACTTGCCGAGTACAGCTTGAATATTGATCCAAAATGTAAACCAGTGAAACAACCTCCACGATGCTTTGGAGATGTGAAGAGACGCGCCATAGGGAAAGAGATAGCTAGGTTACTTGAGGATAGTTTTATCCGAGAAGTCCTTCACACCCAATGGGTGGCCAATCCTGTACTTGTCCCCAAAAAGGGAACCAAAGAATTAAGAATGTTCGTTGATTACACCGGCTTGAACAAGGCATGTCCCAAAGATCTATTTGCTTTTCCTCGCATTGACCAAGTCATTGACTCGCTGGCTGGCTCGGAGCTTTTGTGTTTTCTCGATGCATACTCAGGATACCACCAGATCAAGATGAGGAAGTCGGACCAATTTTCCACTTTGTTCACTACACCCTACGACACGTTTTGCTATGTCACGATGCCCTTTGGGCTGAAAAACACAGGTGCTATGTAGCAGCGGACAATGCATCATTGCCTACACGATCAAATTGGTCAGAACATTCACGCCTATGTGGACGATATAGCGGTGATGTCCAAAAAAATCAAACGACTTAATCTCCGACTTAAAAGAAACCTTTGATAATCTCCGGAAATACAACATGATGCTTAACCCTAAGAAGTGCGTCTTCGGGGTTCCAGCCAGCAAATTGTTGGGCTTCATCATTTCCCAGCGTGGAATCGAGGTCAACCCGGATAAAATCAAGGCCATCTTAAACACAAACCGTCCGACATGCCTAAAGGATATACAACGACTAACAGGTTGTGTTGCATCAGTTAGTCGGTTCATCAGCCGACTTGGAGAGAAGGCTTTGCCGCTATACATGTTGCTGAAGAAGGAGGGAAAATTCACATGGACGGATGAAGCAGATGCAGCATTGAAGCATCTCAAGGATATTCTTTCCTCAACGCCTATCCTTGCAGCACCCGAACCCGGATAATCAGCATTATCATCGTGGTAGAGTGGAAAGAACCAGGTCATGAGTAAGGAGTTCAACAACCAGTTTATTACGTAAGCGAGGTCTTGACGGAGTCCAAGCAGCGTTACCCACACTCTAAAAAGATAGCTTATGGAGTATTCCTTGCTTCTCAGAAACTGAGGCACTATTTCTAGGAGCACCCTATCACAGTGGTGAGCAAGACTCCACTGTCCGACATTATCAACAACAGCGATGCTACATGAAGGGTCACGAAGTGGGGAATTGAACTTGCCGCCTTCAAGATCACCTACAAGATACGCGACGCTATCAAGTCACAAGCCTTGGCGGATTTTATTGCAGATTGGACGAAGATGCCAGATGCTACCCCAATGCCGGAGCCAGAATACTGGGTGATGCACTTTGATGCATCAAAGCTACTCAACAGCTCAGGGGCAGGTGTGCTGCTACAGTCACCAACTGGGGACAAGCTACACTACGTTCTGCAGATCCACTTCGAGGCTACGAACAACATGGAGGAGTATGAAGCACTCATTCACGGATTATGCGTAGCCAAGGATATTGGCATCAAGCGCATAGTTTGTTGTGGAGATTCTGACTTGGTTGCCTAGCAGGTGGCTGGAACCTGGAACGTACGGAACCCTATGATGGCGGCATATCGAGACGAAGTGGACGAGATAGCCAATAGCTTCTTGGGATACGAGGTCAAGTATGCACCTAGGGAGCAAAACGAGGCGGCTGATCTGCTGTCTAAGCTTGGATCATGACGCAAACGAATTCCTCCTAGAGTTTTCCTGGAGAATCTACGGACACCATCCGTGAAGGGAGCAGACATCGACAACCCGGATAGAGTTGACTCTTTCGTTCACATGGTGACAAAGGTCCCTCCGGCTTGGACAAAACCGTTCATGGAGTATCTCGATCACGAAACTTTGCCCGACGACGAGGTCGAAAGATGGCAAATAGTACATCGAGCAAAGGGCTATACCATAATAAATGGATAGCTCTACAAAAGAAGCACTACTGGTGCATACCTTAAGTCTGTTTCCCAGCAAGAAGGTATTGAAATCCTACGCGAAATCCATCTTGGAGATTGCGGGCATCACGCTGCTCCCCGGTCGTTGGTCGCTAAAGCTTTCCGGCAAAGATTCTACTGGCTGACCGCGAAGGCGGACGCTGACAAGCTGGTTGAGACATGCATGGGATGCCAGTACTATGCCCGATAACCACATGTTCCTGCTGAAGAATTACAGACAATACCAATAACTTGGCCGTTCGTAGTCTGGGGGCTAGACATGGTTGGTCCGTTGAAGACAGCACCATGTGGGTTTACGCATCTGCTAGTAGTAGTTGACAAATTCACCAAATGTATAGAAGCAAAACCCATTAGAAAGCTTGATGGGGCAACTGCCCTTAGGTTTGTCTAGTATCTAGTGGTGAGATTTGGTCTCCCACATAGCATAATCAACGACAATGACAGCAACTTGTCACTCGAAGAAGTGGAGGCTTATTGTTGGGACAAAGGCATCCGACTTGACCTTGCATCTGTGGCACATCCACAGTCCAATGGTCAGGTCGAGCAAGCCAATGGATTAATTCTGCAGGGAATCAAGCCACGTCTCAAAGCACCGCTACATTGATCAGCTGGAGCATGGGCGAAAGAATTGCCATCTGTGATATGGAGTTTACGAACTACACCCAACATATCCACCAGTTACACCCCTTACTTCATGGTATATGGAGCAGAAGCCATCCTTCCGACATCCTTCACGATGCACCAAGAGTTGCCGCCTACGACGAAGATGACGCTGAGGAATCCAGACGCCTAGATGTGGACCTTCTCAAGGAGTAGCGCATATTGGCATGCCAAAGATCCGCCATCTACCAGTAGAAGCTACGCAGCTACCATAGTCGCCGTGTTCAGCATCGCTCATTTAAAGAGGGGGATCTGGTGCTCCGACTTAAGCAGAAGAAGTCACAAAAATTATCCCCGCCATGGGAAGGACCGTTCATAATAAGCAAGGCGCTTATCAATGGGTCTTACTTTGTCGTTGACAATCGTGAACTAAAGGATAGACCCAACGAGGATCATAAGCATAAGCGACGTGACCTGGATGATGACTACCCGGAGCTTGATCGGCCATGGAACATAGCATAGCTACGTCCTTTCTACACTTAGCATTTGTTATCTATTGTGTACCCCTTATCTGATCAATGAAATAAAGATCTCTAGTTCACTCATATTTTCTAAGTCTTTTACCTCCTTTAGTGTTCATTTTTGGATCGTATAAAACATTTATGCACAAGCCTTGCGACTCCACTTGTGAAAATTCCTCCTACGGGCGTTAGCTTAAGTTTTGTGGTCTACACGTTCTTTGTTGTTTTTATGTGGATTCTGGAGTAGTGACTTTTGGCACTTATTATCGGCGATTTTGTGCTTAGGTTCTTGACGGTGCCATTGGGCATCATCGCCTAAGTGCATAGTTCCGACAACGAGTGTTCCGACTCATGAAAAGTCAAGCATAAAAACCAAAGTAATGGATAAGCCATCACTTGCTTAAAAAATATATACATGCTGGAACCAGTTCTTGAGTAGCAGGAAATAACAACCATTGTTTTCCGCCTTAAGTTAACAAGTAGTTTTTTCCACATACAAATTACAGAGGAAACAAATATTACATATTGTTTTTCATTCCTCTATCGCAGGCGACTTGGACAAAGCATCATCAGCAGTAGGAGAGCCACCCTACTCGAAGTCGACAGTGTTGAGGGACTCAGAGGAGCTTTGGTTACCGCCGTCAATGGTCTTCATGGGCACAAAGACGTTAGGGTCGACCAAATCAGCGACCCTGGTGTCAAAACCCGCTAGAGACGCCAAGATAGCCTCATGATCTATCTTTTGGCCTTCGTCGTCTACGTCAGGGATACCAGAGGTCACAGTGTCGATGTCGGCGTCTTCGTAGTGCGCCTTGACCATTGACAGTGCCATCCTCGTTCTAGCCCGTGTACATGAAGCTTTCTAGCTTGCAATACGCTTGGGGTCTCGACGCAAGATCTCCGAGAAATTCACCACAGAATCCACCGCTTTGATGTTGATATGGAGGTGCTTGGCTATCTCCTTGGACTGCGTGATGGCGATATTGATAAAGTTGCCGGCAAGGACCATGCATTCTTTTGGTGGAGGAGGTGACCGGGTCAATCCAATAGGAGCTGCAAATTTCCGACAAAGGAACGCATGATTTCAATAACACAAAAGTTTAGAGTATCTAGCTTACAAAAGTACAAGGCAGAGAATCACTTACTGAAGATGCTAATCTCAGCTTGCTGGAGAGTTTCCACCATGGAGTCCCGTTCTTGTTGGAGGACCCTATACGATTCAAGATGGCGCTGATTTTGCTCATCGGTAGCTTTCTTCTGCTCTTTCAGGATCGCGATTTCCTCCTTCAAGCGGTTCATCTCTTTGTTGGCAGACTCCTGCAGGACTTTCATGGTGTCGTCGTGCATCTTCAGCATATCCTTCCTCTCCTGCTTGAGGATCTTGTTTTTGCTATACAGTTGTTGAATATGCTTGGATTGCTCAACAATATCCTTGGCCTTGGAAATGGATTCTGCAAGTCGGAGAAAGAATAGTACATAGTGAGTACTCGGAGAATGTTGGCACAAGACCAAGTCGGAATACGAAAAAGAAAGGAAAAACAGATGCTTTATCTTGGTGATTTGTTCCTTCAATAAGGTAGTTTTACCCTTTTCGGCTTCCAAGTCCGCGCGCATCTTCTGGTACTTCTCGTTGGTCACGCCCCTCCGAGCATTCTCATTCTGTGGAAAGAAAATTTAACGCTGTTTAGTCTACTTGGAGCATCTAGCCGGATAAATATCCACCTAGAGGCTTGGGGGCTACAGTGAGAGTTTTTAACTTAGCAATATGCTTGGTCTTTCTTTAAGCATCTAGTTAGAACTGTTTCAATTTCCAGCTAGAAGCTTGGGGGCTACAGTATAAAGTTTTAACTCGGTGATATGCTTCATTTCTCTTTAAGAACCTAGTTGGAACTAATTTAGTTACATCTAGGAGCTTGGGGGATATAGTACTAAAATTTATAAACACTGCGTATGCTAATCTGAAAGCATCTAGTCGGAATAATTCATTCAAACTATATGCTTGGGGGCAAAGTGAGAAGTTTTCTAGCTTAGTCACTCTTAGAGCATTTAGATGCAAAGACCTATGGTTTTCTGTCTAAATCCTCGTGGGCTCCAGTGGGATACTCATATGAAATGCAAAAGAAAAATAAAACTTACAAGTGTGATGATTTTGAGGTTTGTAGCACTCCCAGCAAGCAACTTCCCGAAGCATAAACTGTTTACTTGCAAGATTTCTGATTGCCGGAGAAGATCCTCAAGACCGCATGTCGGAGATGTCGGTGTCGCACCAGGAACCAAAGCAGCGCCACCCGGTGTAATTACCGGGTAGACTATCTTCGGGAACTCTATGGTATCTTGGGTGCGGAGGCGCCGCCTTCGGCAGACGTACCACACTCCACCACCGCCTTACCACTATTGATGGCATCCTTAGCCGGAGCTTTAGACATTTGAGTTGCGATACTCTCTTGCATTGCATGTTCGCCGACAACGGCAAGCTCCGCGGAGGCACCTGAGTCCACTTCCATGGCGGAAGGTCTAGATGCATCTTTGGCCTGTGAGCTTGTCGGAGTAGGCGTAGGCTGGACACTGGGAGTAATAGGGGCGATGGCGGGAGATGCGTGGGGAGACACGTCACGATGCAACATATCCTTAGTATTTCTAAAATCCCCCAAAGTTTTGGAGGTCTTATTCCAACTGGTAGTGGCCTTCTTCCTAAAACATGCAAAAAGTATAAGTACAGTAATAAGACAAGCAATGGACAATGTCGGAGAGAAAGAAGCTTACACAAGAGGGGGTGCTTTGGCAAAGGGGATCCTGGTAATCTCTCTCTTCTCCGCCTCCAGGGCGGCGGTAGTCTTCTTGGAGGCTCCACCCTCGGTCTTCTTCTTCTTGCCTCCGTCGGCAGCATCAGAGGTGGAGCACTTCTGCTTTAGTGCCAACAGGACATCATCGTCGGAAACAACGGTGACTTCCTTTATCTTTGGGTGGTAGATTCGGACAGCCATGCTATCCTCCTGTAGAATGCTAAGCTGTTAAGTGAAATCCCACAAGTGTTAGATGAGATGGTAATGGCTAGACGGAAGAACTAGAGTATATGTCATATACGGAAAATAAACGTCATACCTTTGGGCACGTTCCGTCAACGAACATATCAGAGGTGATGGCCAAGCCTCGCTTCCTATCCTTCACCTTGACGATGTCCTTGAGGCGAAGCTTGACGGAGTCACTCGAGAAATTATCCTCGGAGATGCGGAGGCTATCCTTCCTATCGTTGGTGTACTCATGCATCAGCTTCGAGCGGTGCTGTAGAGGCTGGATCAGCCTGACAAACCAGCACATGGCCAGGTCCAATCCGGTTAGACCTGTCTCTACGAACCACTCTATTTGCCTTATAGCACGGTAAGCATCGATGTCGGAGGGAAGGGAGGCCTGGGATCTCCATGTTGAGGCTTCGGCGGCAGCTCCATCGACCAAGTCCGGATACGTCGCTTCTCGGCCAGCCAGAGCGATATCTGGGCCGTAGCAGTACGTTCATTGCCAGTTTTTACAGGACTCATGGCCGACAATGTGGGGGAACCGCCGGCCAGGCCGGATCTTAAAAATAATCGTACCATAGTTCCTGAGCTCATCCTTGCCGACTTCGGCATCCCGCTTGATGGTGAAAAAGTAGATAAAGAGATCTAGCCTAGGCCTAATCCCTAAGTAACCCTTGCAAAGCGCCGCATAGTTGCTAAGCGCGAGGATTCTATTGGGGGAGAGGTTCTAAGGCTGTACTCGGTAATGGTTGAGGACAGCTCAGAAGAAATTGGAGATAGGCAGGGAGACGCCGCATCCATTTAGGCTTTGAGGTACACCTTCTCTCCGGCTTGGGGAGAAGGGGTGACCTCGCCGTCCGGTGCCGCCCGCCAGGCGAGCCCCTCCATCGTAGGGAGGTAGCCCTCAATGATCAGCTCCTTGATGTCGCGGTCCGTAATATCTGAACTGCGCCAGTCCCCCTTGTGGGAGTCGTTTTCCTCTTCTGGCAGCTCTAGTGCCGCTGGATTATGGTCACCGCCGGTGGATTCGACCATCGCGAATTTGGGGATCACCAGGCCCTCTAGGGCACGAGGATGGTGCTCGCCGGCTTCGCTGCAGCATCGCCTGACGCCGCCATGGAAGGGGCAAAACTGCTGCTGGCCATTGGGGAGGTTAAGGTGGTGACTGAGAAAGGTTGAAAGGATAGGGTTTTTCGCAATCGCACGGAGAGCTCGAGGAGGCGCTCGCTGGAGGAAGAATAAGATGCATAGGGAGAATGAGGTGAAAAGTAAAAAATCCACCGCTGTTACAATTTATAACCTCTAGCATCAAGATTCGTGCAAAACGATTGAATGGTTGACGCATGGGCGACGTGTGCGGAAGCATGCGCAGAAATTTCGCCACGTTGCCAACCGTCGCCGCCAAAGGTTCGTATCGCTCGCGCGGGAAAAACGGACATGATTGCGTTCTTTGCATGTGTGAGTTACGAGGCGTTGCTGACCTATGTCTACATCGCACTAGCTGTCACTGGAAGGTGAACCATCACATCGGAATATTCCTGCATGGACGGATCCAGTCCGGCTACGGAAGAGTACGATAGAAGATTCAGCAATTCTCCGACTTACAAATTGAAGATGGAGAAAACCTTGCATGTTTCTTTGGGAGGACTACAAGATATTGCTTGACGATTTGCTGACATCCATCTAGACGGAGGATTCAACGTGAAGAGGCAAGACGGCGCAAGATCTCGGAGTTCTCCGGGGGCTACTGTTGGGGATATGCTATATGGGTATCCTCATAGCATGTCTCCTATCTGGATAACCCGGATGGCCCACAGTTGGTAGAATGGCCCATGGCCTGCTGGGTGGCCCAGTTAGATGGATCCAGAAGGGAGGCCCATGCCAGATAAAGGAAGTCTATGGAGGATTCACCGACGTACCCGGAGCCTTGGAGTGCAAGACACGCTAGACTAGTTGTAAGCAGTGTAGGACTCTGTATCCTGTCTGTCTAGGACTTTTCCCTGTAATCCTAGGACCTGGCGACTATATAAGTCGGGCCTATGGGAGCCTTTAGGGCACCAATCAACTCATACCTCGCATAGCGAACCAATATATGTAACTCGGAGTATTGCCCTTATAGTTATTTATAGCAGGAGTAGGATTCGTCCACCGTCGTGGGATCTGAACCAGGGTAAGCAGTGTTACCTTGTACCCATCAACCGTTCGCCTTCCCCCACGTCTCTAAACACGCATTGTGAGTACCCCTCCATGGCGTACTCGTCGGCCATACCACGACACCCAGGGGCCCGAGGAAATTTTCACGCATGACTGTGAAAGACTTATGATTTTTTGAAATATGGTCAAACCTAGGATAAACCACGTTAACTAGCTTGTTAACCTTGCTGAAACTACGCCTATTGTTAGGGTCTTCTAGAAGCCCATGGGGCCAAGTTGATTATGCATCCCAATTGTTAGGCACCGTTGGATTGGGGAGAATGGACGATAAGAATCGTCCTTTGTAAGAGCGATCTACGAGTAGGCAGTTCTGTGTCCGTATTAGCCCTCACAACCATTAGTGGGCCTACCTTCTTGAATTTATAACTGGGACCTTGTGGCCAAAGCTCAAACCCCATCCGTTCCCTGCAACTCATGTCACCACAAACGTCAAATCCTACCTAAATAAATGGCACCTCGCCATAGAGAGGCCGCGTCTCAGCTTGCATGAGGCCCAGATGTTCTCCCACTACGACATACTTTGCCGCTGCTAGCGAGGCTACCGGCTAGCTACGAGCTCAGCTACGCTGGGGTGACCGTGGCGCCGCTCTTGCGCGGCATCGCGCTGTCGAGGCAGATCGAGGAGCGCCGCCAGCTTCTGTAGCGGAAGAGGGCAATGGACTGATATGCTCGCACCAGCGCGTACTGGCCAAGGAGCTTCAAGAAGGAGCAATAGGCATTGATTTGGTTTTGCAGAGCTCATCGTCTGGAGATCCACCCAGATCTGCGGACCTCGAAGGGAGGCCGCTCTTTTGGGTAGTGCCTGGGCAAACGCCCTCCACCGTTATCGATGCTACGCACCGTGTAGAACTCGTGAAGAGGAACGCCGCCGAGCTTGTCCTCATCGATTCAGACTCGGAAGAGGTGGACAGCAACGCAGAGGACGTCATGCTTGATAAATACAGTGGGAGCGGCATAGTCAATTAGGGTCACTGGATACTAAATTTAATCTATGTACGGTATCGTAATGACCTCTTGGATAGAATGGCCATGTTGTAAGTGTGTTAGCTACCGGCACCAAAGCCACCGCCAGCTGCTCGGCCAGGGCCACCTTCGGATAATTCGGCGGCACCACCACAACCATCACGGCAGCTCTGGTAGGACCATGTGGATGAAGTCCATATTGCTGGAGATGAAACATGGCAGATGAGCGGGACCGAGGAGAGAATCAATGGCCCTGACGTAGCCGATGGGAGCCTCACCAACTCCATGGTACAGCCATAATTTTGGTCGTTGAATGTTTAAAAATCCATGATTATTGTTTATGCATAATTAGTTTAAAAATTAATGTACTATTTAATGACCTAGAATCTGGTCCACACCACACATCAGATACCCGTTACAAGCACCAGATATAAATAAATTACAAATTAATAGTTCAGTTTCAATGAAAACTCAAGAAATGATGTTACTGTGCTAGCTTCTCTCTACTGCTCTTATTACTATTCAATTCCGCACCACACTAAACAATAGCTGATGACGAATGAAACAAAAATGATCAAAATGCCAAGTAAAAAAAATTCAAGCCTACCTTTTGTCCAGAGAATCGTACAAAGATGAAATTGACAGAAATTTATTGTTTCTCCTATAGTTAGCCGAAAGATCCTCAAGAGCATCCTCAATCACCCCAGCAACTTCTTCATATTCAAATTCAACTCCATTACTATCGTTCCCCTTCCACTCCTGCATACCCTTTTGTTTCTTTTCACCCTATCCCCGCTGGCACATCCACATCCTCAACCAATTGCTGCTTACCGATGTTTCCCTCCACATGCCCATGACCGTTTTCCTTCACATGCAGCACTTCCTCTACGCCATCTCACTGCGCTTCCTCCAGTTCCGCCTGAGAAGCCTCATCTTGTGCCTCCATGATTTGAACAGGGAAAGGGTCAGCATCTTCAAAATCACGTGGAACTGGGTTTTGCATAGCCTCTTGATATGACCCAACCCTCGACACCATTTGCACTTCCGCTTCCTTGCTCATAGTCTCTGTCGGGGGGTAACCCCCGGTAGGGTCACGAGAGGTGAAACATAGTGTAGCTTGGTTAGATCTGAGTGAAGAAAGAACGAGGCCGGGAAAGAACGACCGGGTAATAAAAGCATGAGCGGCCGACATATGAGCTATGTCGGCCCGCATAAGACAAAGTTGTAATCCTTGCAGGAACCGACGAGCCGAGTCTACCGAGGAAGGGCCGAGTCGAGAAGGACGTGTGGCACCAATCCGAGTAAGGTTCAGGAGGGACCATGGTAAAGCGTGGTCAAAAGAGAAGGGCGATGCCGGGTGACACAAAAGGAGCCGGGTGACGCCCAAAGTATACGCTGACGTACAAAGTTACTGCATGACGCCAAAAGGAACAGGAAGCGGTGTACCAGAAGACCGTTAGCTGTCAATCTTTACGGACTGGGCCATTGGGCTTAGGGCAAGACCATGACCCGGCCCCCATTGTAGGGACCGAGATCCAAACAGTAAACCCTAGAACCCACGGGAGTATAAGCTAGCTAGCACTGCCTATATAAGGGAGGGCATAGCCGTAGTAGAAGGAGGTTGGACCAAGGAGAGAACTAGTGCACTGGACCCTAGTTCATACAGCTCAAGGAGCACTTGTAATCTTTGGGTGTCAATCAAATTGCTAAGTCTGGAGAGTTCTTCTTGTTCTTCGTGCATGGCTCGACCGTGCACTCCCTCCCCGGTGACCACAAGCACCCATTCGGCCCCCAACTTAAGCCTACCCATGGCATCTGCCGTGCCACCACCACGACAGTTGGCGCCCACCGTGGGGCAGAAGGAGGTGCTTGATGGAGTCTTCATCCGGATGGGCAACATCATCGCCAAGACCGGCGAGCGCGTCTACTCCGGCCTCATCCAGAGGTTTGGAGCGCTCAACTTCGTTAGCAACAATGCGGGCTGCTTCGGTACCAGGCCGTTCCCTAGGGGCGGTCACTTCATCAAGTTTGGCGAGCACCAGGTCTATGTCGCGGTGCACATGGAACGCGCATATCCCGAGCGCGTCGTCATGGCGCCGGATCCTCCAGCGATTCCTGTCGCTAGGAAGCTTCACCAACTCGTCTCCATGGAGGTAATGATGACAGCCCCATACCCCATAGCTCCCCCGTTAGTTCTAGTAGTGAATGAGAATGCTGAGGGAGGAAATCATGAGGAAATGCCAAGAGCTGCAAGGACAACAAAGGCACCACTGGAAAAACTAGAAAACATAGCTAGGAGTAAAAGGGCTAAGGAACTGTAGGAAGCGATAGACAAGTTGGCAGAGCCAGTGGCACAAGCAACTGACCCGACACGTGTGCAAGCCGAGTTGGAGGAAGCCAGGATAAAGGGTTTTGAGAGAGCAAAGGAATTAGCACAGTTACAACAGGACGTGGATATCACCATCTGAGAGATTAACTCGGCAAATCGAGTCAAGGGCGCAAAGACCCGGCTTTATGCAACGAGATTGAGAGGAAGGAACCTCAACGAGGAGCTGGCAGATGCAACATCAAAAATAATGCCAGATAACACCAACGAAACAGCCATGCGGCCAACGTATAACACAAGAACAGCTAATCTGCGAGCAGCAGAAGCAGCGATGGCAGAATTACCCCATTTGGAGGGAGAAGCAAAGAAAAGGCAACAAGAACGAGTCAATGAACTAGTAAAAGAAGCTAGCATGCTGAATGAGGCGTCTTACAAGCAAATTCGGGTACAACACGAAGGTCACAGTTGGTTCACTCGGCGACTCCTATCCCAGCAAGATCGGCTGGGCACAAGGCATCCTCACCCATAGCGGTGCCTAGGCCGAGAAAAGAAAAAAGTGTGGATTCTGGAAGAAACAAGAAGATGGTCAACTATGATCCCGCAGTGGTTCAAGGAAACTCGGCACATGCGCAGGGGGTGAGAAGGAATAATGCACAAGGACATGAAAACCAGGAGAATGCAGGACGAGGAAGGCAAGTAGGGCAAAGAAATGACAACGGAGGACAGAAATTTGCGCCTCAAGCTAGGCGTGGAACTCACTCGGCAGGAGGAGGAAATCCAGTGCCGAATAACGCACCAGCTCTACCTGAAAGAAGACAACAAAGCACGGGAAAGGAAGCTCAGCAGCCTACTGACCCGAACGCAAATAAGTATAATGATGGTTACTCGTCTATGGTGAATGACGGATATGAACTGCCGGATCACGCATATCAAGCAATGGGAGAAAGACTCGGAGGCAGGAACCTTTAGCCGGATGATGCAAGGCTGAAGCTTGACCGAATAAAAATGGCATAGATAATTGAATCGCAAGGTCCGCAGGGTCCACCATGCTTTGGCCCAAGGATCATGAAGGAGCCACCGGTGCCAAATTTCCAGCTGACCAGAGGGACAAAAACGTATGATGGAAGCACTAAGCCAAAGGACTGGCTCATAGATTATGGAACTGCTATGAAGATCGCGCAGGGAAATTTGAGATGGGCGGTACGTTATATCCAGCAGATGCTGGAGGGACCATCTCGGGTATGGTTGAATAATTTGCCAACCGGAAGCATTAACAATTGGATCGATTTTCACGATGCTTTTGTGAGCAATTTCATGAGCACTTACAAGAGGCCGAATCGTCCACAACAACTAGCGATGTGTAAGAAAAGACCGAATGAAACAGATAGGGAATTCCTCACAAGGTGGCGTACGATGCGTAACTCTTGTGAAGGGGTAATCGAGTCACAGGAAATTGCATGGTTTGCACAAGGATGTAGACATGGAAGTGTGATGTGGCAAAGGTTACAAAGAGATATGCCGGCAAGCCTGGCAGAGACGATAAGAATCGCTGATTCATATGCGTTAGGATATCCGACTCATTCGCTGCTCATGCCGGCAGACGGGATGACCAAGACTCAGATCTCTGATGCTGTCGGGTCGCAAAGGCGCCAGGAAAGGTCCAAATACAAAAGCAAGAGAAGAGACGAAAGGCCAGATTACAGGTATGGTTCGACTCAGGTTGCGGCCGTGAATCAGGATCATCCAGATGCTGGAAGCAGTCAGCGTCAAAGGACAAGTGGAAAACAACAATGGGTGCCAAAGAATGACGGCAAAAGGCCATACGATCAGAGGAAGCAATTTCGACCGGCAGAAATATACCTATGAGATGATGTTGGACCAACCGTGTAAGTTTCACACGCCTAGTCCGAGTAAACCGGCCAATCACACAACAAGGCAATGCACTTGGTTTCAGAAAGGAGATAGAGTGGATTCGCCGAATAAGCAGCTTCCACCACCTCCTCCTCCACCACTTACAGGAGGAAATGCTCAAATACTGGGAGCAGACAACAGATATGAAAACAGGCAGCCGAGGTATCAGAATCAAGAAAGAAGAGAAGCCGTGCATCAGGTGCACAATCCAAGAGGTGATGACGCTCATGTCGGTCACGGAACTAGAAATGAGTACAGAGAACATCACCACAGCTATGTTGTCTTTGTCATAGAGCCAAATGACAAAAAGAGCCAGCAGCAACGGATGATGGAGGTGAATGCCACGATGCCGACAATCCCCAAGTACATGCATTGGTCTGAGCAAGAAATAACTTGGAGTATAAAATATCACCCCAAGATCATGCCAAACCCAGGAGGATATGCTCTAGTTTTGGATCCAACATTCATGGGCCCAGATATCAACGTCAAGTTTTCGAAAATGCTGATTGATGGTGGCAGTAGCATCAACATCATGTACAAGGATACAATGCTCAAGTTAGGTATTACCATGAACATGCTGGAGCCGACTAATACCACTTTCCATGGTATTGTGTTGGGATTGTCCTATGAGCCAATTGGCAAGATCTGGGTCGACGTCTTATTCGGCAATAGAGAGAACTGTCGCACTGAGGCCATAGAATTTGAGGTAGTGGATTTGGTCAGCTCATATCACGCCTTACTCGGCAGGCCAGGACCATGTGGGGTGATTAAAGTTGAAGGAGACTACAAAAGATCTATTGCTTGTGCCTCAGCCGGATCTTCACTGGCTGATTCGCTCGTCATAGCACAAGAAAAAAGTCCAATGTTGGAAGTGGCAGCATTGGCCAAAGCAGCACAAATGTCCATGCCGAGACTCACCAACCCGCATGGCAATGTGTCATTTCAAGCTACCAAAGAAACCAAGAAAGTACAGGTAGATTAGACTTTCGCAGAGCGCACAGTTACCATTGGGGCTGGCCTCACAGACAAATAGGAAAGCGAGCTCACCAGCTTCCTCCGTGAGAATCGGGATATCTTCGCATGGTCCACTCAAGATCTGCAAGGAGTTCCGAGGGAGCTGGCTGAGAACTCTCTTCATGTAAGACCAGATACCAAGCCGGTGAAGCAACCCCTCCATCGCTTTGCCAAAGATAGGAGGAAAGTGATAGCTGCCGAGATTGCCAGACTTTTAGCTGTTGGATTCATCATGGAAGTACTGCACCCGGACTGGTTGTCAAATCCAGTCTTGGTCGAGAAGAAAAAAGATGACCCGAACATGGCAGTGGTATGGCGCATGTGTATTGATTACACGAACCTCAATAAGGCGTGTCCAAAAGATCCATTTCCCCTGCCACGAATCGATCAAGTCATAGATTCTACTACTGGGTGTGAGTTATTGTCGTTTGTGGTTGCGTATTCAGGATTCCATCAGATACCACTGAATCCGAATGATCAAATAAAGACAGCTTTTATCACCCCATACGGGGCTTATTGCTATCATACTATGCCATTCGGATTGAGAAATGCAGGTGCAACATATCAAAGATGCATGCAAAAATGCTTACAAGATCAATTGGACAAAAACGTTCAAGCATACATCGATGGCGTGGTAATAAAAACCAAGCAAAATCATACTCTAATTGAGGACCTGCGTAAAACATTTGCAAACTTCAGAAGATTCTGGATGAAGCTTAACCCGGAAAAATGTACATTTGATGTCCCGGCTGGCAAGTTACTCGGATTCCTTGTATCCAGCCGAGGAATTGAAGCCAACCCGACAAAGATCAGGGCAATCGAAAGAATGGAATTGCCAAAAACCCTCAACGATGTCCAGAAGTTTACTGGATGCCTGGCCTCATTGAGCAGGTTTGTTAGTCGGCTAGGTGAAAAAGCCCTACGACTATATCAACTGATGAAGAAATCAGACAAATTCACGTGGACACAGCAAGCTGATAGCGCTTTCCATGAATTAAAGAAAATGTTGGCAACAACACCAATATTAGCATCACCACTATCCAATGATCCAATGTTGCTCTATGTCGCCGCAACCAACAGAGTTGTAAGTGCAGTAATAGTTATTGAACGTGAAGAAGGGGGCAAATTAGTCCAAAGACCGGTGTATAACTTGAGTGAAGTGCTCTCTGTCTCGAAACAGAATTACCCGCATTATCAGAAGATGACATATGGGGTATATATGGCAGCAAAGAAGCTGAAACATTACTTTCAAGAACACCCAATCTGGGTAATATGCAAGGAACCTATCTCAGATATATTGGGCAGCAAAGATTCCAGTGGCCGAGTCGCAAAATGGGCCATAGAACTGGCACCGTATACTCCACAATATGATAGAAGAGATGCAATAAAGTGTCAGGTTGTTGCAGATTTCTTTGTAGACTAGATGGAAATGCAGTACGAACCACCACTGCTAGATCCGAACTACTGGAAAATGCATTTTGACGGGTCCAAGACGAAAATGGGTCTGGGCGCCGGGATAGTGCTCACATCTCCAAAGAGGGATCAACTGAGGTACGTGTTACAGATTCATTTTGCTGCTTCCAACAACGTTGCCGAGTATGAAGAACTTGTCCATGGCATCAAGGTAACCAAGGAAATTGTAATCAAAAGGATCATGTGTTTTGGTGATTAGGATTTGGTGATTCATCAAGTTTCTGGGCATTGGGATGCGCTGGACGCAAACATGGCATTATATCATTTCCATGTGCAATAAATTTCGGGATATTTCGACGGTTGTGAATTCCATCATGTTCCTTGAGCAGAAAATGAGGCAGGAGATGTACTATCCAAACTAGGATCATCTCGGCAAGCATTACCACTAGGGGTAGCGCTAGAGCACCTCAGGAAACCATCGATCAAGCTGTCACCAGAATCCGACTCAATTAGGGTTACCCCGGCGATTCAGGAGTCAGACGTGGTACCAATGGATATCAACTCAGGGCTAGGTTCGAGTCACTCAGGGCCTGATCCGCTCAATTCAGGGGCTGCCGAATCACACTCAGGGACTCCTCAGGTCATGTCGGCAGAGCATATGTCGGCAGAGCCAATGAATATTGATGCTGAAGCAGACCTGGAACCACTGATACCAACATGGGCACAACCAATATTCGACTATTTAAAAGATGGGACCTTGCCGAGTGATGAAACAATGGCAAGGCAAACAGTACGAAGAGCAAAAGCGTACACCATAATCAACAAGGAATTGTACAAGCGAAGTGTGACGAGTGTACTGCAGTGTTGTATCAGTCTAGAGAAAGGCCAATAGATCTTAGTGGATATTCATCAAGGAGAATGTGGGCACTATGCGTCATCAAGAGCGTTGGTGGCCAAGGCATTCCGACATGGATTCTATTGGCCAAACGCATTGGCACAAGCGCAATAGTTAGTCGGAAGATGTAGCGGTTGTCAACACTATGCATCCAAGTCACATCTACCAGCGTCTGAATTAAAGACTATAGCAATCACTTGGCCTTTTGCAATGTGGTGCCTAGATATGGTAGGACCATTCAAACCAGCAAGGGGAGGCATGACTCATATTTTGGTCATGATTGATAAGTTCACCAAGTGGATAGAAGTGAAACCAATCAAAAAGTTGAACGGTAAAACAGCTGTCACATTCTTAAGGGACATAATTCTCATATATGGTTACCCACACAGTGTGATCAATGATAATGGCACGAACTTTGCCGAAGGATCCTTTTCTCTCTTCTATGGAAAACACCAAATCAGACTCGATGTAGCATCAGTCGCCCATCCAGAATCAAATGGACAAGTTGAACGTGCTAATGGCTTAGTTCTGTCAGGGATAAAACCCCGTTTAAAGGAACCACTCCAGAGGTCACCTGGTTGTTGGATAGAGGAACTACCCTCAGTGTTATGGAGTCTAAGAACAACTCCGAATCGGTCAACTGGTTATACACCATTTTTCCTCGTGTATGGGGCAGAAGCAGTTTTGCCTGCCGACATAGAATATGACTCGCCAAGAATAAGGCAATACTCGGAAGCCGAGGTAAAAGAGGCTCGAGAAGATGGAGTAGACTTACTTGAAGAAGCAAGGGAACTGGCACTATCCATATCCGCTATATATCAACAGAATCTCCGACGCTATCATAGCCAGAAAGTGCAACCTTGTGTTTTTCGAGAAGGGGATATGGTACTAAGGCTAGTGCAACATACAGCGGGAATGCATAAATTATCGCCCCCATGGGAAGGACCATTCATTGTAAGCAAAGCATTGCACAATTATTCATATTATCTCATAGACGCTCGTGAAGCGCAAAAGAACAAGGCGGACAGGTCAGGAATTGATACCAAAAGGCCATGAAATGTGGCACTGCTTCGTCCCTTCTATACTTAGGAGAAGCAATGCATGTATCACTCGAACTCTCATATGTTGGACGTGTGTGCCGGCTATGTGCTGATAATAAAATGGTATGATTCGAAAAACTGACTCGGGGACTACCCCTTACGTTTTCTCTCTCAATTATTTCATGTCGGCTGGCGTGATACCCAAAATTTATCTCGGAACAAGTAGTGTTTACTCGGAAGAAATCAAGTCTTTGACTATGCTGTTGTCCGAAAACACGGCTTCATGGCAAGCAAGATAAATCATGTATAACGGGTATACACGAATGCCGGATAAGTACAAAGGAGAAACGCGAGTCGGCTTTAGTTTTTTGCCTAACTCTCTGCAGGTCACGTTATACTACGTGTCGAGTAATCTCGGCCAAGTGATCGAAGTTTCATACCCGCTAACTATATCCTTAGTACTTTGAGACTCTAATGTCGAACACCGAAAAAGGTAGACAGGAACCAAAGTCAAGGAAAGGTGAAACGGCAAAATGAAACTCGGGGACTTGCAAATATATAAATCTTATCAAAAGGCACATAATCAAACATAAAGTGCAATGTATGTTACATATGTACTCGGCATACCGGGGATCTAATCAAAGTTCGAGTATTTGTTAGCCTAAGAAGCAGAAGAACTCGGAGGAGCACTCTCGGAGCCAGGAGCATTGCTTGGAGCGTCGGCCGAGTGAGGGGCATCCGGGGCCGGGTCATTCGGACCATCTGACTCGGTTGCTTCGCTGTCGCCACCCTCCTCATCAGCAACTTCGACGAGCGGGTCGGCAAGGTCGAGGAAGCTGGGACCGTCGCACCAAGCGTGCACCATGGTGTACTCGATCATGGCGTAAGCTCGCTCCTGGCGTTTCTTGATCAGCTTCGGATCATTCAGCCATTTGCCATCTCCTCTTATGCGAGCAAGAACATCAAGGTTGATGTCCTTGTACCATGAAAGCACGAAGGAAAGAGCCTTGTCCGCTGCAGCTCGGCCGACCGACTCACACCATTGGTCCAGCCGGTCTTCAGTAAGGAGCAATCTCTCAGCATGGGGCTCGATGAGAGCAGGTGCGTCTTCATTCGGCCAGAGCATGCGAAACACATGAATAGCCGACTTGAGAAGATCCACACCGCAAGACTTGAGGGTCCTGACCCGTTCTGACACCGCTTCGAGAAGCTCCTCCATGGACACCTCGCCGTCGGCAGGAGCACCAGCTTCGGCCCTCATCTTCTTCATGGCTCGGATGGCAAACATATTGGCCTCAAGAAAATTCTCTGCAAGAAAAAGGATAAAGTTATCAAAATAACAAAGGTAGATGGAAAAAGTCAAGAATGAATTATACAGTGCACAAAGAGTAACAACTCACTACCGAGAAAGAAGTTGATGGTAGCGAGCTTGCTATGCCAAGTTTTGGCCTTGGCTTGGAGGGCATTAAAGTTCAGATTTTCCGACTCGACCGATGAATCGGCCTCGTCGAGCAGCCTCTTGGTTTTCTCGGCGCTGGCAGCCTGTTGCTCGTTCTTCTCGGCAAGCTCCTCCCTCAGCCCCTTCACTTCGGCCAAGTGCTTCTGCTCCGACTCGGCCATCAGCTTCTTCAGCCGAGTCACCTCATCTCGCTCCTTCTGGAGCTCGGTTTGGTGCTTCTCTGCTTATTCGGAACAAATTGCTTGTCAACACCAACAGAAACCTTCAGCTATCGAGTTACTTAGGCAAAAAACTTACTCTCGGCCTCGTTGATCTGCGAGTGAAGAGCATTGATGGTGGACTGAGTAGAGGCTGCCAAAGAAGAGCGAGAAAAAAATGAGAAAATGAACCAAAGAAAGTTACACCGAATAGAGAAAGGACGACTAAAGATGTTACCTTGGCTTTGGGTATCAGTCTGCAGCTTTTCATACGCAAGTTCGAGCTTGTGATCTGCCAGAACGAGAGCTTGGTGCACCTTGGTGTGCTCATTATGTGTGAGCTGAACAAAGAAGATAGTAAGGAAAGGTCAAATCAAGCAGCCTGCCGAATAAAAAAGCTTAAGAGCTTACAGCCGAGTAAGTTCCTTACTCGACAGTAACCTCGAGGGCTAGGGATCGCAGCTCTAACATAAGACTTTGGCATAATGAAATGAAAGAGCTTAAGAGCTTACAGCCGAGTAGGTTCCTTACTCATCAGTAACCTCGAGGTCTAGGGATTGAAGCTCTAACATGCAAGCTTGGGGTAAAAAATTTAAAGACTAAGTGACTATTAAGAGCTTACAGCCGAGTAAGTTCCTTACTTGGCAGTAACCTCGAGGACTAGGTGATATGTATAAAGGAAATACTCAACAATACAAAAGAGTAAGAAGTTACTTTACCTCGTTCACTTCGTCGGCGCGGCCATTAGAGTAATGGACTGCTGGGTCATGTTAGAGGCGGCCTTAGGGCCCAGCTTCAGTTTCTTGCCGGCACGGGTACTGACCTCCTACTCGCCAACTGCATTCCATGCCACAGCATAAGGCTCCGCTGAACCAAGGCTCTTGCCACTGAGCGTCCGAGTGAGAACTTGACCCATTTTCAGGGTAGAACCCACATTGGCACAAGTCGCAGCAGCGGAAGTATGGAGGGTAATAGCCTTAGAGCCATCACCTGACCCGGCATCCACGGATTCGCCCTCCTTACCCATTGAAGCGACCATTATCGCCAACGTCGGAGGCTGGATCTGGGGACCAGAACCCGGAGCGCAGACCAGTGTTGTCTGCTTGGAGGAGGTGGATTTGCCGGGTAAAGGGCGAGTAGAGCTAGAAGCCTCGGGATGGGTTCGGCTCTTTGACAGAATTGGAGAGCGAGCAGGGGGATTTGGAGAAGAATGCGGAGTCGGCTGACTGGGCTCAGCAGTTTTGCTGGATCCAAGATTAGGAAGTTGTTCATTCACACCAGCCTGAGGGCCGATGCCAGAGGAACTAGTGGCGGAAGGTTTCTCGGGGCCAGAATCACTAGCACCAAGATCAGAAAATTGTTCTTGGCCAGCGCCAGGGGTGCCAGCCGAATGACCCACCGGGTCCGACTGACACTGAGAGGCGTGAGCCTCAACGGTGGGAGCCTCGACTCGAATAGGACTCGGCACCGCCGAGTCAGCTGGAGGAGGCGCAGGCCTTAGCGGCGAGGCAATGCTAGAAGCATCCTGGTTCGCCGACAAAGGTGCGACACTTAAAACAACAAGACATATATAAGAGAACATCAGTGACGAAAAAGAAAAGAACAAAGAAAGCAGAGTACAAAAACTTACCCGGTGACTCGGCGTGTGACTCGGCGCCCAGCGGCTTGGTGTGTCTCAGCCAGGCTGGCAGTAGCAGAGGCAGCAGGAGCTGCCGGAGTGGGCTTCCTCTTGTTGGCCGGTTGGATGCTGGAGGAGGCCCCGCGTTGCTTCGGCTTGGCGACGGAGATCTTGCCGACTCCGCCCACGGTGATAGGAGGAGTGTCATGTACCTGGCCAGCTGCATAAGTAAATAACATGCTTACTCAGATAAGTTGGGAAACTGAGGTCGCAAGGCATGTACCTCCAAAACCGTACAATCATCATCCTCATCATCGTCAGACCACTCTTGTAAGGGATTGCGAGATTGACTCTTACCCGAAGCTGAAGCAGTCGCATCGTGCGGGATAGGCATGAAGCACTCCAGGTCATACTCGACTTCATCTGAGTCGGAGCAATCCCCGTTATAACCAGGGGGAGAGACAGTACTGTCAGCAACCTGGTGAAGGAGATTCTGCGAAAGAAAAACAGAATGAGAAACCAAAAAACTAAGCTGAAAGTGGCAAAAGAGCTAAAGCCTACTCGGAAAGGAAAACAAGTCGGAAAACATACCCAGGGGACAGGCCTGACCCAGATAAATGGAGGAAAACTCCAAGCCGAATCATCCGCCAAGTTCAATTTAAAGATTGAGCTTACTCGGCGGGTAATGGAATCATGGGTGAGCTCCTTAGTGGAGTGCCGAGTGGGATCATGGGAGCCAGCGTGAGATGAAGGTGCACATGAGGTCCCTCTCGGCAAGATGAAAATGCTCATTCGGCGACAGCACCTTTCCAGGATTTTGTTAGCCTCATTTACCGCAACGTCTTGGTCGCGCGGGTCAAGCTACCAGAGCTTCTTGTTGGGGACCTCTTCCGATAAAGGGGGAGCCGGATGTTATCGCTGGACCCGATGTTTTTGACATAGAAGAAAGTCCTATGCCATTTCTTGCAGGAATCAATACCAGTAACCCGAGGGAAGATGGAATCTCTCCTGGGCGTGATACTAGCAGCACCGCACCTGGTTGGCCTCTTCTCGGATCGAGGAGCACCAGGCTGGGGAACAACTTGAACCTTAAAGCTAAAATATTTGGCCCACAGAAGAACTGTAGGCCAAATCCGGAGGTAAGCCTCGCAGGAAGAAATAAAGCAAGAAAGAGAGCCAATGGAGTTGGCAGGGAGATGATGGGTTTGCAGATGGAAGGTGGAGAGAAACGAGGAAAAGAAGGTGCTCACAGGAAGATCAAAACCGCACTCAAAGTGAGAGAGGAAAACCACCCGCTCATTAGCACTGGGCTTAGGAGAGATCTCACCAGAAGGGAGACGGCAATCCACTTGCAGTGGAATGCGCCTGGTGGAGAGGAGCCATTCCAACTCCCCGGTGGAGACCTCTGAGCCTTCCCAGCCGCCACGCTCGCCGGCGGGATCCTCCTGCTCCTCAGCACCATCTGCGCCGTCACGAGCGTCCATGAGTTTCGCAGATTCAGTCTCCTCCGCAGTTGGAAGAGGTTTGGAACAACGCAGACCCGTGGTGGAATGGAAAGAAAAGATGAGAAATTGCAGGACAAGAACAAGAGGAAGAGGAAACCGCAAAGGGAGCGGTTCGATCTAGCAGGCACAAGGAAGAAGAAGAGGCAAGGGACACTAAACGGGAGTGGGGGAAGTGGAAATCCCCAAGCCCTACTTAAGGGAAGTAAAAACCCCGGTCGTGGGATCCATCTGCGCCGTGCGACCAGTGTGTGGCCGTGTACCGGGCCGAGTAAGCCAATCAGCAGGCGCCACATAGCTAGAGATACACGAAAAATCCTGTGCCACGTCATGACTGGAAGGACAAGGGTCACAGGCTGATGGGACTGCCACAGTGACAGGAAATAACTGCGCAGCCGTCACTGTGCCGCCAGAGCTTGGAACAAAAATTGAGGCAAATAATCATGATTACCAGCTGTCAGTGACTGAAGCGCGCCGAAAATGACTCGGAATTGGCCAAAATCACTCGGCTCGAGGCAAAATGAGCCAAGAAGTCAAAGCGTCGACCCGGAAACTGTTAGACAGACCCGGAAAAGTGCAAAATTGCGACAGACAAAGACAAAAAACTAAGTTCCAATCACACAAAAAGAACCTGGAGACGCCTAACAGCTTGAACTGCTAGACCTCACCAGCTTCGGGGACTAATGTTAGGGGGATAACCCCCGGTAGGGTCACGAGAGGTGAAACATAGCACATCTTGGTTAGCTCCGAGTGAAGAAAGAACCAGGCCGGGAAAGAACGGCCGAGTAATAAAAGCATGGGTGGCCGACATATGAGCTATGTCGGCCTGCATAAGACAAAGTTGTAATCCTTGCAGGAACCGACGAGCTGAGTCTACCGAGGAAGGGCCGAGTCGAGAAGGACGCGTGGCACATTTATGAGTAAGGTTCAGGAGGGACCATGGTAAAGCGTGGTCAAAAGAGAAGGGCGACGCAGGGTGACACAAAAGGAGCTGGGTGACGCCCAAAGTATATGCTAACGTAAAAAGTTACTGCATGACGCCAAAAGGAACAGGAAGCGGCGTACCATAAGACCGTTAGCTCTCAAGCTTTACCGACTGGGCCATTGGGCTTAGGTCAAGGCCATGACCCGACCCCCATTGTAGGGACCGAGATCCACACAGTAAACCCTAGAACCCACGAGGGTATAAACTAGCTAGCACTGCCTATATAAGGGAGGGCATAGCCGTAGTAGACGGAGGTTGGACCAAGGAGAGAATTTTTTATGCATAACTTGCAGCAAAATTGTCCATGGAGAAATAGTTATGAATATAGTTCTCTATGTCAGCACCTCTACCTCTCAGCTTTAAGATGAAGTGAAGTGCATGGTGGCATGGCAGACCAGTAACCTGCCACTTCTTGCATGAACAAGTCTTGTTTCCAATGTCTACAGTATAGCTCTGTTCAGTTCCATGCTTGTCTTGTGCATAAAACTCAGCCAATGTATTGGAACTTATGACCATCCTCATCTTTATCGTTCTCATTACCCTGGTTCTTCCATTCAATAAAAAAACACCTTTGGAACTATTTTATGGCCTACAAATTTTCTCGCACAAATTCTCTTACTAAAATATATCTTCATCATTATACACTGTCTTATTGCATCTAACAAAATAACAATTGCAAGTGACTTCATGCTCCTAATCTTAGCATTGAACCTTTTTGTCAGATTATTGAAAACATAATCCACTTTGCTTAACTCACCAAACTTGCTTCTGGCCCATAACTTTCTATGATGTTCTTCGAGGTATTCTTTATGCTTCGACATGATATACAAGTTTTGCATGTTAGTAGCATGCATGCTTGGGGTGTATGTGTATGCTGATCTCCACAAGTTGTGTTCAAAGGTCTTTCCTTTGAACTTCTTCGTGAAGCTAGTAGCTAGGTGCCTCATGGATTCCCTATGCTCAACCCTAGCAAACACAACATCAACAGCATTCTGAAGTCCATTGCATGGAACAGTGTGTATCACTAAGCTTTCAGGGTGACCACGTAGTCTTTGCATGAACCGTGTCTAGCTTTCTGTTGATTAACCCTCAAGAACAACATAAGCTACATGAAAAAGCCAATTATGCGCGTCCACAGCACAAGCGGTAGCAAACTGTCCCCTGAAGTTCCTCATTAAAGAAGTTGCGTCCATTGCCAAGTATGGCCTGCAGTTGTCTAGGAACCCCTTCCAGCATGCCTTCAGGCAGACAAAACATCTCCTGGAGCCTTTCTTATCTGCATTGTTATTCTTGATCCCCCTTGAGACCTTTTATCTTCCTTTCACAACCTTGTAATCAATGTCAACAACACTACCAGGTGATGTCTTCTCTACCTCAGCTTTGAAACTATACAACATATAAAAACTGTTAGTCCACTTGCCCTGAATGAAGTGTAAAGCCATCTCCTTCCCATCAAAGACTCTGTGGTAAGGAATTAGAATGTTAAACCTTTCGCTAAGCTTAGTTCTGAGTTCAGCAGGTCCAATGCTACGATCCTGCCTCACTCAGTCAAGTACCGTAGTAGTAATCCACCTGGTTATTTCTGGTCTAATTTTATCACTTAAAAAAGGATTAGGGTAGTTGTGTTTTTTCTTGTTTACCTTGATCTGCATTCGATGTGAATAAAAATAAATCAAAGGACTCATCAGAAGAACAAATATGAGAAAGACCGAAGTTAAATGTAGTTATTGTAACCTGAAATGGGTGTCCACCCCGCATTGGAGATGCATGCAATCTCCATTTACACAACATAATTTCCCTACAATGCACCCTAAATATCTTTTGGTCGCTCTTTTCAATGATAAATTCAAACCCAACTCTTATTACATAGGTAGCAATGGCATATCTGCATTCCTCCATAGTATCAAAGACAGTCCCCTCATCAATTGTAGGGTTGTCCCTATCAAAGTGTATCACTGGCCTGCCTCCCATTTCCCCATCCTATCTACATCCCATTTCCCCATCCTCACATTCCTCTTTCTCATCAGTCCAATAGTTAAGATCATAGTTTGAATCAACCGAATATTCCCTACTCTCCATCCTATCAGGGTCAGTAGCCACATCTGGATATGCTTTCTCATCATCATCTTCAAGCACGAAATCATCCTGACTGCCACACATTTCGATGTCTTCATAATTCCTTGAGAAGGCATCATGCTCAACGACGGGCTGGGTTGTAGAGCTCGGTATCGAAAACAGAAACTGCTCTGTTTGCATTACAAACGGGCCGGTATCATTCAGGACACTCTCTTCCCCAGTATCTTTGTTAATGATGTTCACAAACATCAGCACAGTCCTGGCCAGAGCCTCCTCAGTTCTAACGTTGCAGAAAGTCTACGAATTTTTGTCTTAGTACCTTCTTACGAATTCATCATGCTGGCCAATCAGAAACTTGCCAAATTGCATGTGCAAGTCACTTAGAGTTATGTCCTCCGCGTTTGTTGTCAATTGATAATCAAATCCACTGGTAACTGCGATTCTACCAACGGACAAGGTTTCAGTCCTCACACCCATGCCAAATCTTCAAAAGAAATCTGGATGCAGCACACATCCTACGGTCACCAACACATATCCTCTCCATCACCATGGGACTAGAAACACTAATTAGGAGATGCAGAGATGGAATTGCAGTTCTTACCCTTCAGGGAGGATGTACGGCATGTCCAATGGGCTCAAGAGCACCAAAACTTTGCACCCCGCATCCTCTTCCCTTTTTTCGTGCTCCTCCATGTTCTCCATCGTTGAAGGGTCCATCTCCTCGCTCTCTGGCCGGGCGGGACCCATCTCCGTGTTCTCTGGCCACGCAGGATCCATTTCCATGCGGGATCCAGCTCAAAGACACCATCATTGCACGAGAACCTAGCGGCCATCTCACAATTTTCGTTCGCAGACGTGCCTGGGAGAGGATGGATGCAAGGAGACAGCGCAAGGGGGCAAGGCAGGGTGGGTAGGGCGGGTAGGTGATGACGGGAGGACGATAGTCCAGGGGACGAGAGTGTTGCACGATAGGACGGAGTGGCGGCCTGCAAGACCAGAGCAGTGGAGCAGAGTAGAGCGGAGCTACGAGCGACAGAATATGGAAAATCACACAATAATGGGGAGCACTAATCCTCGAACCTGGGATGCGCGCAGTCGACGGTCGAGGTGGTGGGGCCTGCAACTTCAGTAAAACACCACATTTGCTTCTCCTGTTTCTGATGGTGTTGCTACAATTCTATGATCATAGTTCCACAGGCATAATTTGTGAACACAACTAAGAACACAGTCGTAAATATACTTAAAATGGAACCCTGACCTGGTACCTTGCCCGATCCGGTTGCTAGCCATGACTTGTATTTTTAATATCTTAGCACTCATATGCTGAGAAGGGAAATAAAGATTCAGCAGTTAGTCGAACTAGTTTAGAATAAATAAGATACACTCTTAGGAAGCTTAGCTATGGCCTGGTCTAAGCAGAAGCCTCCTATGCGGCCGCCATGGAAGCTTGGCTATTTCGCCCCTCTAAGGCAGGCCATGCGGCTATACTACAAGGATAGTCTCCCATTTCCCTCCGAGATAATTGATTTTGCAAAATGTGTTGCATCTGCGGTGGCAGCGACGACGAAGGCTGCGGAGGCATCGAGAAGGGAAAAGCGAGCATCATGGAGAAAGTGTGGAGCGGCATTTTCATGTACTCTGCGCATGAGAAAGAACGTATGTTCCAAAGCATTCCTGTAAGCTTGCCGCCGAGAAAATAAACTCCCGCACAGGGTGGCGCCAAGGTCATCCAACTCTCGCCTGCATGCCTTGGCGTGGGCTACCTTACCACAGTGGGGCAATCTGGGCGCACGCTATCAGTGGCAAAGAAGATCCATCCTATGCATCATCGGCGGCCACACCGCGGCCGTTCATCCATCTACACTCAACTTGTTGGAGTGTTCGACAGCTGGACCTGACGATGGGAAACAGCTCAGCACCAGAATTTAGGTTCAGGTTCACAGGGACCTATGATCCCTGCCACGAGAAGCCGGAGTTCATGTTCGAACAAATCGTTGCGGCGGCGCGGCTGTTCGTACTTTACCAGGACTGGCTCAAGTACATCAACTAGGCATGAACATTGTATATCTCTTGAAGTTTGGTGGGAAGTAAAAATATCAGTTGCGGTTGAACGATCCCTGAACTTACATCGTCTATAGGCAATTAGCTAGCCAACTTTTATGGTCGAGATCTGCAGGTTTTTTAGTGTAGAATAATTAAGTTCAGACTAATTCTGTAGAATGCCTTTTGTAGAGGCAATACCCCCCTTTTGTGCAGCTATCCCATACTGCAGTATGGAATTAGTTTGGAAGTAACCAAATACTATCAAGATGTATCAATTTATTCAATTACTACTGGCGATTGAATTCAGTTTATTGTCATACTTATCCGAGACAGACAACATTTTATGAATTAATCTTGGGTGGTTTATTCATGCAAGTTCCATACAGAATCACGCACCAGCTCGAACAAATCTAGGTAAAAATTGTTTGAGGCATACAAACCAATAGTATTTCTTGTCTTTTGGATCGCTCACCAGTAGAGTTATCCCAGCAATGTGACATTGATAATTGCCATCCCACCCTCTTTTCAGGAGGCTAACCTTTGTTATTCACACAAATTCATTAGCCACAAATACTACAATTTCATTAGCCACATAAACTATAAATCATTAGCCACACATACTACAAATTCAATAGCCACACATTACAAAATTCAGCAATCTTTTAGATTCACTAAACCTATGTCTTCACTCAAGGGAAATCAGAACCACCAGCTTGTCCACACCTAGTCCCCCACCGAAACCGTGTGCTTTGTCGCAGACCGGTGGTGGTCACGTGCCATCGATCCTTCCAGGACAACCATGCAAGCGTCAAGGACGCTTTCTGGTTGCCTCGTCGGGGTCCTGAATGCCATGTACCGATTCTATAACCTCCTTCATGTGGATGATCACCGGGTGCTTCCAGCAAAGCTTTCGTCCTTCCCTGCTTGGAATCTCCACCTCTTATAACTTAGGAATGGTGTCTGGATCTTTAAGCCACGTCTTTACCTTGATGATCCATCTGTCGCTTGGTGAAACAATCTCCACCAGCTCGCCGCTAAGGCTACTGACGACCTGCCTGAGGGCCTCCGGTTCCCAAGCATCCAAAGGGAGTCCATCAAAGCGGAGTATATATAAGAAATGAAGATGCCCCAAGCGATCTTCCCACCCGCAGGCGCGAGGCCAAGGCATGAAGCTCATTTTCTCCCCACAACACGCAAAATAATGAGAATAATGTAGAACGTGCTCGTTGTCTGAGCTGTGGGCGAACCGGATGAAGAAATCGAATGGCGGCACGCATACCTAAATATTGACCACTTTTGTCTGATCCCAAAACGAGACCTGAAATCCAACGGAAATTCTTCCAGCGACACAGCGGGATGCGTGCCCAGCATGTTGGCCATGAGAGCGTTGTCGTCAAACTCCCTTCCAGGGCTACCATGCCTAGGGTGTGCGACAGCATGCAATCTCCCAAGGCCGATCGCTGGTGTAGATTACCTGGCCAGATGCGCTCTGCCTACAAGAAGGTCTAGGCAGCGATGAGAGGCTAGGCTGGGGATGCAATGCTGTAACACGCCAACTAGGAAAAACGAGGCAAGGGCGACAGCGGCGAGCTTCGATTAAGGGCGTGGGATGTTGACCGGCCATGGCAGGTACGCAGGAGAGCAACGATGAGCTCTGATCTGGAGACCAGTAGCCGGAGCTAATCAAGGTAATGGAGAGGGGAATAATAGGGGAGAATAGTAGAGTAGAGAAGAAGATCTAGTCCTTGCAGGGGTAAACCAGTCCATGACCACAAAGGATAACGGGGAATACCGACAGAGAAGGGCAACAATAGTTGACCCAACGGTGGGATTTGAGTTCAACCATTTTTTTACTGGTTCAAACAATCGTTTGGCCACTAGATTTGTATTTACCCCCATTTGGCCCCTCTCAACAATTCGCGAATCTACTGCAGCCCCTTCGCGAGATTACACGCAACACGAACCCCACGATGCCTTGTCGTCTGAAAAATTCGGGCCGCATAATAAAAATCTTCCAAACTGATGGGCAGAGCCTGTGGCCAATGGATGGCCAGGGGCGGTGCACAGGTACGCTTGATAGTTGGGTGACAGCTCAGGCTCCGAGTTGTCACTCCTATCGGTGACGTGCATCAGTAGGCTCCAGCGCCATGATGATGTTCGGTAGATATGGCACGTCGCCAGTTCCCAAGGCTGAGCTTGACGCTCCTTGTCAGGCTTAGTGGACTTCGGCTCACGAGCCGCGCCTGGACTAGGAGAAGTGTTCTGATAGAGCTTTTGGGCGCAGTCGAGACTAATCCTTGGCCTCGCTGCCCTTGATCGGGCCCTTTTCCTCCTTTCGGGTAGCCCCGGAAGTAGAGTTTGGACCGCCTCGCCTATGTCGTTGTCTTTTCCTCCTTGTCCGCGCCCAGCTGGCGGATCAAATATCATCTTCTAGTGCTTCTATTTCCCATAGGTGGAAAGGAGGGCACTTAGCTCGGCATTAGGTAGTTAGGATCAAAGGTAGTACGAAGCAGAGCCAAGACTAAGAGAGGATGGAACCATCGATACGTCAAGGAGAGAGTGAATCACAAGAATGATGGATAATTTCTCAGATTTTGGTATGCCTTATATGAAATCCATTGCAATATCTTGCCCTGTGGATATGCTTTGAAAATAGTTTGGCCACGGATAAAAAATAAGTGCCTATCTGGCAAATGAAATAGAATGATTAGATGCTGCAATCAACTCTGGGTGTGTTCGGTCTACCCCTCATGTTCGATGCTATTGAAAATCATGCATTGGATGGATGCCCGGGTAGGACCCTTTTAGAGGCGAAAGTCCATGGGGAGAGAGCGTAGGTTCTTTTTGAAAAGTAGTACCTACACCACAACTGACACTTAGTATCCATAGACTTTATCATATCAAAACCGTACCTATGCCGAGCACACCATGCTCGCATATTGGCGACGTCTTCGTCGGCCAGGCCACTCGTCTACTGAGCCGCTAACCGGTGGGTCCTAGCCCACCTGCTACGGCGCAATGCGAGGGACCCCCGATCTCATTACGCCAACAAGTTTTCGCTTAGAGTTAAAGATCATAATAAGCAAACACTCATTTGAAATACAAAGGAACATCTAAATATTTGTGGAAACAACACCATAAGAGTTATGGCACATTTGAGTTTCTAGAGGTTTCGATAATTCGAGATCGTGGTGAATAAACAAGTCTTTGTATTGTATTCCTTGGAAACTATGAATACATTTTCCACAAAGGGCAAGCCTGTTGTTGTCCTAAGGTTTTATGTGTCTTAATAAAGATACAGGTGGAAGGAAGTAAAATATCAAAACAAGGTATTTGACCTTACCTCTTGATTGTTGAGTGGCGTAGAGAAATGTGTTTCATTAAACCGAACTCTACAAATAGAGGAGAAACTAAGGATAATGATCATAAAGTTTCATTGAATACTTTTAAAGAAGAAAGTTGGATTCTACAATATATATTCTAAAAGTTTGTGGAATTATATTATTTATTCACTTTTCATGTTATTGGAATAATACATACCTAAAAAATACAAAGAAGCGTGATGGACCTAAGTGCGAGAAATGACTAGGAGTCAAAAATTCATGTATTAAGTTAGACACATAGTTGCATTTTATGCACTAGGATCTACATAGATATAAAATTATATTTTGGCTAAAGAAGTTCAACTTTTGCTAAGTGTGTTTCAAAGTTTATGTGACATCAGTGAAAGTAAAATTGACTGATCGACCGTCATTGTAAACAATAGAAACAAAGTCTCACTCTATCGCCAAACAAATACTTCAACCCATTATGAGATAATGGAGTGAGTGTCAAAATTGGGAAGACATTAATGATTTGCAAAAGACATACTGATCTGGTAAAATAGAACATGGACATGATATTTCTCATGAGCGTGCATGATCAATAAACGAATATGTGATATGGTTTACGGTTAGAAAATGCGAGCTAGATTATTTGTACTCTGGTGCAAGTGGAAGACTAAAGGAAATATGCCCTAGAGGCAAATAATAAATGGTTATTATTGTCATATTTCAATACATAATAGTTTCATATTATACTATAATTTTATCAAGTGGAAACATTGATACATGTGTGATATGAAATAGAAGTCCCTAGTAGCCTCTATTAATAATAGTTCCTTGGACAATCGATGATCAAGGTTTCCTTATCAAATTGGTGCTTCGGGGCCAGTTGACAACAAGGTCATATCATTAGAATGATGTGATGGACATTACCCAAAATAATGCGATACAATCAAGTCACGAGGTTCATCATTGTAATAGTCTCCTTCTCCTTAGACCGTGAGATCATATTAATCACTGGCTCCTGAGGCTGCTTGGACTGCATCAAACGTCACTCAGTGAAATGGTGACTATAAATGTGTATGTTGAATATTCTGGAGGAGCGGGTAAAGGCCTATGAATCAAGACATGGATTTGTTAACCCACGTGATGGGTAAGATACTTAAGGCCGATTTGGTAAGATTACATCCATAATGTTGCAACATGTGACTAGGTTACGGGGATGTAATATCGCAGTAACAAATGAAACGGTACTTGTCAAGATTGAACAAGGTATGTGATACCAAATGATCGGATCTCGGAGAAGTCGTATCGAAGAAACAAAGGGAATTATACTTTACTTTTACAGTTCAAATGACATCATCATCATGGAATGTATAGGGGTTAATATGCGCATCTCGGTCCCGCTATTGATCATTGAAGGAGATCATGTTTGTGCCATTCCCAAGCCATGGGTAAATACACTTAAGGGTACGATGAGCTAGAAATCATCTCTAAGTTGGAATCACATTAGAGAAAGAGAAAGCCGGAATTGTTCCGAGGAGAGATCTAAAGTTGTTCAGAGAAATACTGAAAGGAAAGGACCAAAAGGTGTTTCGGATATATAGTAATTTAATATATGCATTTATTATATGTTAATTATAAATTAATATATATTTAATGAATATTTTTATAGGGAAACTTTCTCATTAGACCAAAACCCCGGAGGGAATTGGCCTAGGAGAAAGCAACCATAAAGAAACAGAAAAAGGGCAAACAACTAACTTCTAGTGGGCCAGACGACCCACATAGACGAGTAAGTTAGCGAGGCTGGGCTCCACGCCAGGCAGCGTGCAATTTGCTGCTACTGGAAGTCCTTAGACGGGAGGTCCGCCTAGGAGTGAGCTGGACCCGTGGTGGGCTGGGCACTGTCGGGCCTCAGCCGGCCACCCGTGCGACCACCTGCCTCCAGCCCGAGCACTATGTGCTGCTGGGCCACAAGCGTGTGGTGACTGGCCCACCTAAGTGTCGCGTGGCCATTGATGCTGGTCGATGGAGGGCCATGCGCGCGAGGACGTCCCACCGCGGGCTGGTGTAGGCTACTGCTGCTATGCTGCCTTGGGCAGCAATCGAGCCGATGGTGGCTGTTGGGATGGGCAGATTAGACCCAGACGGCTGCCTCTTTTCCCCTATTTTTCCTATAGATACTTTAGTCCCACATGGGGCACGCCCCCTCCGCCTATATAAAGGGGTGTCCATGGGTGGGATTAGATACACCAAGAAAATTCCTTTGGTTGTCTTTCTCTCCTCTATCTCTCCCCCTTGTGACCATGGCCCCTTGTATGGGTTGTGCGAATGAGGAGTTCTTCACCACAGAGCGCCGTTGCGCTGCAGAGATTCCAAGCCGGAGATCAACTTCCTCACTTACAGAAGGGATCAGGGAGATGGAGGTGATCATCGTACACCATGTGTGTATGACACCACGAGGGGACACACTTGGGCACCTTGGTTGTCATGATCCAGACGACTCCATGATGATGGAGCAAGGGGTGACCTGCGAGGAGCTTCGCGACCTTGAGGTTGTCTACGAGCACGACTACTTCAACTATGTTCCCCTCAGAATTTTAACCGCTCTCGGACTACAAGAGTATGTATCCAAAATCTTCGACCGTTATGTTGGAATTATGCCCTAGAGGCAATAATAAAGATGTTATTATTATAATTCTTGTTCATGATAAAGTTTATATTCCATGCTAGAATTGTATTAAGCGGAAACTTTAATACTTGTGTGGTTTGTGAACAACACCGTGTTCCTAGTATGCCTCTATGGACTAGCTCATTGATTAATGATGGTTAAGGTTTCCTAACCATAGACATGAGTTGTCGATTAATAAAGAGATCATATCATTGGGAGAATGATGTGGTGGACAGACCCAAACTAAGCGGAGCAATTAGATCGTGTCATCGTGTTCATCTTTGCGAAGTTTTTCTTATGTCAAATATTGTATTCCTTAGACCATGAGATAATACAACTCCCTAGTATCGGAAGAAAGCTTTGAGGTCATCAAACGTCATCCTATGAAAGGGTGATCATAAAGGTGTCTCTCAGGTGATCGGAAAGTACCTGTTGGGTTGTATGTATCGAGATGGGATTTGTCCCTCCCAAGTCGGAGAGATATACTTCGGGCCCACTCGGTAATCGATGTCAACACCGCTTGCAAGCATGTGTTTAAGGAGTTAATCACAAAGTGATATCGGATTACGAAACGAGTAAAGTAATTGCTGTGAATGAGATTGAACTAGGTATGACGGTATCGACGATCAAATCTCGGGCAAGTAAAATATCGCGAGACGAAGGGAATATATATATGGGATTGATTGAATCCTGTCATCGTGGTTCATCCGATATGATCATCGATTAATGTGTGGGATTCAATATGGGTTTCCAGACCCCGCTGTTGATTATTGATAGAAGATCATGTCTGCATATTCTCAAACCCGAAGGGTCACACACTTAACGTGTCTCGACGCTAGGATAGATTGGATAATTGATTTATGAGTTTTTGTTCGGAGTCTCGTATGGGATCCAGGACATCACGGGAGGTTCCGGAATGGTCCGGAGAATAAGATTCATATAAGGCAATGCGGTTTTTGGAGTTCGGAATTGTTCCGGGTTAATCGGTATTGTATCGGAAGCTTCTAGAACCTTCGGAGGGGGACCAACGTGGCCCCACCTGCCAGGAGGGGGCATGGACCTATGAGGGAGTGCCCAGGCCGCATTGGGCCAGGGGCAAAAGGCCCCATAGGGCCCAGCCGGCCAAACCTAGGGCAAACCCTAGGCGAGCTTCTAGAAGGGGGGGGAAACTTGCCCCCCCACTCCTCCCTCCTTGGCCGCCGGCCCTAGGGCTTGGGGGAGGGGAAAGGGCTGGCCGCCCACCCCTCTATATAAAGAGGGCTGGGGGCGCACCCCCCACACACCTCCTCCTCAAGCCCTAGCCGCCCTGCTGCCCTCCTCTCTCTCTCCCTCCCGACTGCGTGTAGGCGAAGCCCTGCTGCAGAAACTCTCCACCAGTTGCACCGCGCCGTCGCATTTTAGATCCAATCCGTCTCTCCACCATACTTGATGGACCAAGGAAGGAGGAGACGTCGAGGTGCCGCACGTGTGCATCTCTCGGAGGCATCGCCACTTGCGGTGTTAGATCGGATCGGATCGCGAGGAGGAGAAGCGAGTACGACTACATCACCCACGTTCTGTCGAACGTTCCGTTGTGCGAATCTTCAAGGGTATGAAGATCTCATCTATCCCCCCTCGTTGTTTGCATCTCCTAGATTAGATCTTGGCTTTCCCATTCGCATCCGTATAATTTTTTTGATTTACTATGCTGCGAAACCCATGAGATAATACAACTCCCTGGTATCGGAAGAAAGCTTTGAGGTCATCAAACGTCATCCTATGAAAGGGTGATCATAAAGGTATCTCTTAGGTGATCGGAAAGTACCTGTTGGGTTGTATGTATCGAGATGGGATTTGTCCCTCCCAAGTCGGAGAGATATACTTCGGGCCCACTCGGTAATCGATGTCAACACCGCTTGCAAGCATGTGGTTAAGGAGTTAATCACAAAGTGATATCGGATTACGGAACGAGTAAAGTACTTGCTGTGAACGAGATTGAACTAGGTATGATGGTACCGATAATCAAATCTCTGGCAAGTAAAATATCGCGAGATGAAGGGAATATATATATGGGATTGATTAAATCCTAGCATCATGGTTCATCCGATATGATCATTGATGAATGTGTGGGAGTCAATATGGGTTTCCAGACCCCGCTGTTGATTATTGATGGAAGATCATGTCTGAATATTCTCGAACCCAAAGGGTCACACACTTAACGTGTCTCGACGCTAGGATAGATTGGATAATTGATTTATGAGTTTTTGTTCGGATTCTCGGATGGGATCCGGGACATCACGAGAGGTTCCGGAATGGTCCGGATAATAAGGTTCATATAAGGCAATGCAGTTTTTGGAGTTCGGAATTGTTCCGGGTTAATCGATATTGTACCGGAAGCTTCTAGAACCTTTCGGAGGGGGACCAACATGGCCCCACCTGCCGGGAGGGGGAATGGGCCTATCAGGGAGTGCCCTGGCCGCATTGGGCCAGGGGCAAAAGGACCCATAGGGCCCAGCCGGCCAAACCTATGGAAAACCCTAGGGGAGCTTCTACAAGGGGGGGGGGGGAACTTGCCCCCCCCACTCCTCCCTCCTTGGCTGCCGTCCCTAGGGCTTGGGGAGGGGCAAGGGCTGGCCGCCCACCCCTCTATATAAAGAGGGCTAGGGGCGCACCCCCGAAACACCTCCTCCTCAAGCCCTAGCCGCCTTGCTGCCCTCCTCTCTCTCTCCCTCCCGACTGCGTGTAGGCGAAGCCCTGCTGCAGAAACTCTCCACCACTTGCACCGCGCCGTCGCATTGTAGATCCAATCCGTCTCTCCACCATACTTGCTGGACCAAGGAAGGATGAGACGTCGAGGTGCCGCACGTGTGCATCTCTCGGAGGCATCGCCACTTGCGGTGTTAGATCGGATCGAATCGCGAGGAGGAGAAGCGAGTACGACCACATCACCCACGTTCTGTCAAACGGTCCGCTGTGCGAATCTTCAAGGGTATGAAGATCTCATCTATCTCCCCTAGTTGTTTGCATCTCCTAGATTAGATCTTGGCTTTCCCGATCGCATCCGTAGAATTTTTTTGATTTACTATGCTGCGAAACCCATCACGTTACTGCATTACTAATAGATAGATCTTGGGCATTAGGGTGTTCCAACATAGGAATTTTTTTGTTTTCTGCACTAGAACCCCAACAACCCCCGATCTTCATAGCCGACAACATAGATGCAAAGGTAGACATTATCCAATGTTAATCACATCATTCATGTGACTCATGCTCGATCTTTCAATCATCCGTGTTTTGAGGCCATGTCTGTACATTCTAGGCTCGACAATCCAACCTCTAGTGTATTTTCTATGCAACATGTCTTACACCCACCGTATGCAAATGCAGATATGTCTGACACCCGATGGTCATGCTGTGCCTCATAACAGAGAACTTTCTTGGTGGTGCACACTAAGGGAGAACACAATATTGGTATTATATTAAGGGATCATCCTATTAATGCTACCATCGAGTATCTAATACTAGGACAAATAAGATGCGCACAAAAAAGTCAAATGTAAACAAGTGTGACATGACATGGTCGTAGATCGTGCGCTCCGGTGTGTGGATCCACGCCCTTGATGCCACCATACTATTATTACAACTTAGAAATAGTAAAGTAAACTACTTTATCTTTTATTTTGACCATATCATATCACACGCCCCTACAAAATAAAGTTAGACGCCTCTACTTTATCTTCTGCATATTTTACGTGGATGCTAGGACTTTTGCACATGAACCATTTCTTACCGATGAACATGAACCACAATGTTGATTAAATAATTTTCTCTATTACACACCTTTTAGGGCGCTCCATTGTAAATGTTTTACCAACTACTTTGATAGAAACTGACACCCCCAAGACACTTATACGGTGCAAACCATATGACAAGCATGGACCAGTCTCGTGAATGAACGCGTAATGTCGATCAAGCAGTGTTGCGGTATACACAAGTACACATGAGAGGGTAACAATTATATGATCAACGCCCACACAATCAACATGTGTTCTACCCGTACGAGCATAAATACGCATAGATCGACTCTAATACCACTATTGCGGTTTAGCGCCTGAATACAATATTTTTTCCTATGCAAACCACTGACTATCAGGATCTATCTAGGAGTAATGCGGTAACAAGAGTAGCTTTTCCCAAACTCAAGTTGAAGACCGAAAATCTTTGTCAATGTTCGGGAGAACATGGATGATGTATTCGTATCGACGCCGACCTCAAGGCCTGTCTAAACTCGGACGACTCCACCAGCTTCAGCTCCACTGACTCCAATGACTCCAATGGCTCGAACGACTCGAGCTCCACAAGTGTAGCGCCTTGTAGGGTGTCGCACACATACGGTGCTTGAAGATGACTCCCAGACTCTAATATAACATAGGTTGCGGAAGTAGATCTCCTGGATCCGGAATCCCCGTAGAGCTACGACGCTCCACGGTGAAGAACTCTCTCGTTCGCTTAACCCTTACAGTAGGGCCACAGTCACAAGAGAGAGAGAGGGAGATAGGAGGGCTCTTGGAGAGAGGAGGGCACAACCCTTCAATGCTTGGGATTAATTTGTGTGTTTAAATCTCTCTCTATGCCCTCCTTTATATAGGGGGAGGGGATCCCCAAGTCCAATGCCTAAGCAATACGGGTCTAAAGGAGAGGAGGAGGTGGGAGGCCACCTTGGATGGCCGGCCAAGGCCACCTTGGGCCCCACGTGGGCACCAAGGGGCCCAACATGCCACTCCTTACCTCTCCCCTTTGGGTGCCCTCCATCTTGGGCCTTTTCCCCTTAGGGGATTGGCCCATTAGGTATTGGCTGCCCATTAGACACATTTATTATCACTGTTTTACCGAGTGACGTTTGATGCAAATAAGGCACTCTCGGGGACAGTGATTAAATATGGTTTTCACGGTGTAAGAAATTGATTACTATGTTTCCCAGTCATTATAAGGGTGAACTTCGTGACTTGATCGTGTTAAAATTCCTGTGTTGGGTATCTCCATCACTTTCATTCACCTAATGAAATGACCCCATTTTCAATTAACATAAATGTCCATGATCGAAAAATATCAATCATCGATTGACTAATGAACTAGTGTCTAGAGGATCACTAGGGACTATGGTGGTTTACGTATCACATGTATTGACATTCCTATCAATAGATTTATAGCATGATATAAAACCTATTATAAACTTAATGAAATATGTCAATAATCTATATTATTATTTGCCTCTAGGGAATATTTCCAACAAAAAATGGATAGACAGATTAGCTCATGTATTTAGCAACTAGCCAAAAGAAGACCATTATACTAACAATTAACCTTAGCCACATAGTTGGGAAAATTCATACATATTCAGCCATTACTCTATAACAGTACATACAAAGTGGATTCCATACATCAAACAAGCATAATTAGTACTCTTCATTTATAATTAGTACATACAACTAGCATTGCATTCATAATGGGCCGCCCGGTGGAAGTTGTTAAACCAGAGTATGTACCTCTCCATTTATCTTTTTCATTAAAGAAAAAATGACAATGGTATCTTGTTTAATTTAAAGCTTCTCACAACCTTCTCCCATCCAATCGTCAATATCGCATTTGACCCAACTCTCATCTTCATGCTAACCATCTTGGGCTTCTTATTGTTTATTTGCCAAACATGGATGTTAATAGGTTCATCAAGGCGATTCTTTAGGTATTTTCTTGTGAACATGGATCCAAATGTCTATGCAAGTATATATAATTGAAGAAATAACATGCTTGTGATTACTAGAAGTGATTAAATATTATAGATAGCTTGTCGATCACATGTTCAAGAATATATCATCATATATACCAGCTTGCACTTGTTTTTATGAAAGATGAATAGGGAAACCTGTAGACGAAGTACTTGATTTTTGGTGGAAATTAGGGCTCAAACTAGTCTAAGAGGAATTCTACATGAACTTCTTACAGATACATGTTGTTCCCAAAAAGGATCTCCTTATCAAAATCAGTGTCCCTCTTGTGTTGAGGCCCTAATGCAATAACACATAATTTTTTAATGCGGTGGAATATTTAAATCTAGCATCTAAAAACGTACAAAATAGATTACTAGAATTTTGATGTCCTTTAATACCTCTAAACTCAAGCCTCTTAGTAGGTTCTTCATCTTATAATTGGAATTCAAAACTGCCAAAGCTATTGTCAACACTATCATCACTACAGAGCATTATTGCATCATCACTACAGGTTCCCATATGTTAAATAGATACAATAATTATGCATCTTAATAGAATCAAATATAAGAATCAATTAGACCAAAAATAGAAAACACATTTACCGTACATTAATCATATTCATATATAAACAATTTGAATACATATACATCTAAGCTAATAAAAAGCATAAACATTTCTAGAATTGGAAATTCATCGAATAAACAAGACGCAAGCAGACTAATGAAGTGACAAATAAATCTATATTGCTAGAAGGGTAACAAACAATGAGGAATCAATAAAGAATTGTAGATTTTAAGATATATACAAGGGGAAAAGAGGTGGGACAGATAAAGGCCGGCTGGGGGAGGATCTCTTGCCGCTGCCGGCGGTTCTCCGTAGCTCGAAAACCCTAAACCCTTAATTCGAGAAGCAAAATGGTAAATTTCATGCCAAATTCTTAAATCAAAGATCTACATTTAGGGTTTTGGGGTTTGGTTTTCACGCATACGTACCTGGATGAGAAAGGGTCCTTTGAGGTGACCGAGAGCATCCATGTCGCAGGGAATCGGAGGAAGCATGGACGAGAAATGGGGGACCGTAGGAGACATCGGTGGAGGGCAGCGGCAGTGGCGGCGGTGGATAGTGGTGGTTTGGGCGGGCGGGGGAAGGAAAAACTAGGCACATACCTGAAATATTTGTCCAAATATTATCATATTGCCTCCATGTACTAGCCTCAGACGGCTGCAAAGGGAAACTGTCTCTAAGAACGTCAGTTGCCCAAAATTCATATTTAGCTTTCAAGTACTTCCCTCAAACGGCTAGAAATTACAACCGTATAGATTACATGTTTCTTACATGCTTATGATTCAAATTTCATTTTTTAGAAAACCTTGTTTGTTTGAATTATAGATCAAAATATTTTGAAGATATTTGGATGATGTCAACACTTATCATACAATAAACTGATGACATACACAAACAAAGTAGAAGGATAAGAGTCCCATTATAGATCTAAATATTTGGAAGATACGATCCGCCGGTGAAAGGGCATTTCCCTCCCTAAGTGGTTTGATGTTTGATGATAACACACGTGTCAAACTAATCATTTTCTAAGTGTTTTTCAGGTTATCCTTGTTGATAAGGCATTCGTTTACCCTCCAAAAGTTCAATAGCAAGACACAGTTTTTCCTAGATATTTTGCTTGAGTCGTAGGAAAACCTTAGTATCAAGGGGGGTCTGCGTCAGAAAGATTGGGTGGAATTAACTCTATTTTATAGCCCATCCAAGTTTCCCTCAATGATTGAGATCTAGAAGGATTTATGTCCTTGCTGCTACTACTTGCTCTGTCTCTACCACCCGGTAGTAGCGGACATTTCATCTAGTACTACCGCTTGGGACCGGTAGTACCGCTTGGTGGTACCAGACAAGTCTGAGAACTTTTGTGAGCCATGTCTCCTCCTTAGAATCGCCCGGTACCTCCGGGCCGGCACTACTGCTTCATCCGGTAGTACCACTAATACTTCCGGTACTACCACTCTACGGTACCACCGGTTGTTACTAGCGCGTCCTATTAGAGGAGTCTGAGAGTTCCCCAACTCCTCATGGCCTCGCTCGGTACCACCAACGGTACCAGTCCGATAGTACCGGTCACATCCGGTACTACACCTTGTGGTTCCGGTAGTACATGTCAGGGCAGTATGCAACGGGCAAATTCTCGCTAGTGGGTATAAAAGAACCCTTGTCGTGGGAATAGCCACGACTGATGCTACAACTGGCAGCGAGTAGTAGGAAGAAGGGCAAGGGCGGGCAGCCATCTGCGGTGCGAGATGAGGACGGAGACACAATGGTTTACCCAGGTTCGGCCCCCGGAGGGTAAAGACCTACTCCTGCTAGATTGTATTATCGAGTGATTACAATGGTGGCGAGCTCGGCGGCTAGGCAGCGAGTCAATGGGGTGTATGATGGAACATGACTACAGAGAGTACCCTAGGGTGGTTTATATAGGGGTACCTCGCTAGGGTTTACAAATATACAACCGAGGACTTGACCTAATACAACTAGGCTTAGTTACGCTTGAAGGCCTCGAGCTTCTAGTCGCCAGGTCCCTCCTTGAGTCGTGATCGAGTCGCTGTCCTACAGGCCCACTCACTAGGATCTTGATCCAGTAGGAAACGTCCTGCTGGGATACCCCATTCGGCATATCCCCATCAGTAGTCCCCGAGGCCGTCGTTGATTCAGTGCAGGTGTTCTTTGGCAGTCAGAGTATGCTGGTCCAATTGGACACCTAGTATAATTGGCGATGGACTCCCTGAATGAAGGAAGGAATCTCTCGTATCTGTCTTCAGTCGCAGCACTAGCATCCCCAGTCGAATCGCAGTGTTGGGTGAATGGGTTGGCGAGTCGAGTGAACGAAGGTGGACCGTAATCTTAGTAAAACTAGTGGTTGGGTAATCCAATGGTAATATTGGTGTAATTACCGCGAGGTAACGTCTCCTCCGAGATTGGCGGGAAGCACACCCTATATAAGGAGAGTGACTGGGAAAGCTACGAATCTTCCTTGCATTTCTCCGACCCCACGCATTCTTAGTCTTCTTCCTCCTCCCGATCCAAAATTCCCAGAGCGAGTGAGTCCAAATCTCTGCTGATGGCACCTCCGAAGGACCAGTGGGGCAAATCCATGTGCACCATGGCCTCGCTGAAGTCCTTCCAGGAGGCGGGGATTCTCTGTAAAGGGAAATGGCGGATCCACGCAGCCAGGGAGACGGAGACCGACACTCTCCCCGGAGAATTCATTTGTTTCTTGAGACACCTAGAAAGTGGGATCGGGTTCCCCACGTCGGCCTTCTGCCGCTGATTCTGCGCGTATTACGCGACCAAGCCCTCGGATCTGGGGCCACACAACATTGAGCATCTCGCCATTTTGTTGGCGTTCTGCCAGTGCTATCTGGGGTGTCGCCCCTATTTCCCCTGTGGCTTTACTTGTTCCACGGCGGCGTCAGCCGCGAGGGGTGAAGCAACCCTATTCTAGCGACGGGTGGCCTCACCTTCGAACTAAAGACCAAGGCTTCCTTTCTGGATCTGATGCTCCCAAATAAAGCCACCAGTGAGTGGAAGAAATATTGGTTTTATGTGAGCGAGTCGACACCGAACGGTGAGGTGTCGCTCCCAACATACACTGCTGAAAGGAGCGAGCCCCGCCGGCTGCTGACAACCAAGCTTCCTCACGACCAGCGGATGGCCGTGAACGAGATGCTAAAGAAGATCTAGACGCTCAAGAAGGAGGGTCTAGAGACCATCAACCTTTACAACTGATGGCTTGGGCGGCGACTAGTGCCACTGGCGAGTCGAGCCCACTGGATGTACCAGTACACAGGTAGGGACGACGGGACAAAGGCATGCTCGGCGATTTGGAATGCCGACGATTATGCCGTCGCGCTCGGTGCTCGGTGACGGGACAAAGATCACAGAGGCTGATACACCGATTCGAAGGCTGGGCTCGCTCCGTATACCGCCACGGGGAAGCTCCAGGCACCGACAATAAGTTTCTTTTTTTGGCTTTGCAGTCGCAATGTTGTAGTCACAGTTCTCTGATATTTGCTTTGTATTTATCAGTTATTTCAGGTCTTGGAGAACTAGATCCGTCCCATGGAGACTCCTCCGGGGAATTAGACAAGGATTCGGACGAGTCCTCTGAAGACGAGTATGAGGTGGTGAAGGTTGCCGCAACTGCTCCCGCGTCTCGAAAGACCCGCGAGCAGAAGTAGCGTGAGCTCAAGGAAAGTTGAATCCTCAAGGAGCGTGATGAGGGGGAGGGCGCTGTGCAGGAGCATAGCTCATGGCGCGTGGCCATGCCTACAAAGGCCGCGCATAAGGCGAAGTTGCCCGTGAAGAAGAAGGCGTCGAAGGTGGCATCACCACCGAGTTCGGCGGCCATTTTTTAGTCGGACGATGAGGCCAATGACACAGAGGCCGAGGCTGTATTGGAGGGTGAGATACCACTTGCAGCGATCCCACCACAATTCTCAGCGGTCCCGGGGTCGGGGGCTTCCCTGGCGACAAAGTCGAGGTCTTCGCCGCCAAAGAAGGCGCACGTGTCTCCTGGGCCGGAGGAGCCTGCGGCGGTGGGCTCATTGTTGAAGAAGCCCGCGGTGTCGTGGGCCTCGAGGTTGTTCGAGATGGGCCTCACGCACAAGCTGGGCCCAGAGTTGGAGAAGCCGGAACACATCCGCACCGGTCTGCGCTTCATCCTGGTCGCCAAGTAAGTCTGTGTCAAGTCGTCCGAAGCAATTGTCAGGGTCGTTAGCTAAGGTGTTGATCACGCTGTTTTGTTGGACCGGCGTCAAGAAGATTGGTCACCCTTCGGTGCCCAAGGTGCTGACAGTCGCTGCTAGAGGGGAAGCCGACCCTTCCAAGAAGAGGAAGGTTGACGCGGCCAAGGCGCCGGCCGAAGGCATGAAAAATAGGAAGGAAGGCGATGCCGATCCGCTGCTGCTACTGAAGGGCTAGTCGACGCGTCGATTGAAGCACCGGTTGGAGCCGCCGCGACCTTGAGGCTGATGCGATCGCGGGATCGCAGATGGGCGATCCGACCATGCTTGTTGGGGTGTCGGTGCCCATGACTAGTGCCCAGGTGGCGGTGCTACGACATTTCGCTGGTTTACGGTGAAGGCTTCCGCTGTGGTGACAGGGATGCAGTCGTGTCAAGTGCTTGAGGTCATGGATGGAGACGCTGGGCAGCGATGCAGGCGGACGTCATTCGTGTTGTCGTCGGTGGACGCGATCGAGCATCACAACATGCTAGGCACTGCCATCCAGGTATGTCGAGTCCCCGAGGATCTAGTCTCTAAATTTCAGCGGGTAGATTCTTATGTCTTTTGATGTCCAGTACCCGAGTGGCTAGTCGCTGAATTTCAGCGGCTAGGCACTTAAGAACTTCTGCTGTCCAGTCCCCGAGTGGCTAGTCGCTGAATTTCAGCGGATAGGCACTTGAGAACTTTTGATGTTTGCTTATGTGTAATTTCCGGTCGCAGGGCCTTCAACGGTAGTCATCGGAGCGGCAAGCTGCGAAGGAGCGCTTGGAGCATGACCTGCGAGCTACGTAGGAGGTTAACCAATAGCTGTAGGCGATTGCGGGTGAGTATTCGTGCGGGTAATTTTCTTGTCTTGTTTTTCGGGGTATTATTTCGATTCTCCATCACGATCGAAACCTTGCAGGAGGTCTTGTTTTGTAGAGGACAGCTCCGTCGCGATCGCCAAGGCCCGTGAAGGTTACGTTCTAGCCTCTGAGCTGGAAACTGCGAATTCGGCGTTGGCCGCCGCGGAAGAGTGGATCACCGTGTTGGAGAAGGAGCTGGAGACCGTGAAAGCGGAGGAGACTTCATCTGAGGAGAGGGCCAAGGCCTCTATCATCGCGGCGGAGGGCGAGCGGAAGGTCTCCGATGAATTGGTTGCTAGTCTGCAAGACCAATTGAAGGCCCTGCACGACTTCACCATGGATCAATGACGTCCGCTTATTTGTAAGCGTTTCTTTGATGTCTTCTTTGTAGTGGCAGGCGAGTCCCCGAGCGGGCGAGTCGCCACGCTGGCGAGTCCCTAATCGGGTGAAGCTGAGGGTGCGTGCCCTTGCAATTCTGACTTGGTATCATTGCAGGGGCGATATGCGACAAAGATCCCGAGGTGCAGACATATGACCCCAAGAGGTGCGTGAGCATGTTGGTGGACTCAGCCACCCTCTCGGCGGCGTGCATCCGGTCTGTTCTCCAAGGGATCTCGCCCACTGAAGTGATCCCTAGTGGGTTGACGGAGGTCTGGTGCTACCTCGAAGAGGCTTTGGCCGTGGTCGACTGGATGGCGCGGTCGGCCTTTCGCTGCGGGGCCGCGAATACACTGAGTCTTGGACTTGCGCACTTCCCCGACCACTTCGACCACGACGATGTCACCAGCGGGTACCCCTTGGCGACTGGCTTGGTGGAGATCTCGGAGGTGCTGAAGCTGACCGCCAGGGTGGCTCCTTCCGTCGAACGGGTGTTGGCGATGGGAGACTTGCTCCCGTACCAGGAGATGGTGGTGGCGCCAAATGATTCCGAGTCGCAACATCGCAACCTGAAGTCGGAGTAGCCCTTCCGGGTCAGGGGTGGTGGCGGTGCATCGTCTTTGAAGCCTGCGCAATAAGCAAGTGCCTTGGGGCTTTTTGTATTAGTAATAGCGAGTAGATATTTTTTATGAATCCTTGATCGCGAACAATGTATTTTGTTCCTAAGGGAATGTAAAAATGTTTAATCAATTCGAGTTACTTTGTGATTTCATTTGTTGTGCGAGTCCCCGAGCGTGTCTGCCCTTTAACAGGGTTTACCTCGCATGTCTATAAGTTCGTTTGTTTTAGACTGTTAATTAGTTACAGTTGACTCGCCGTGGCTCGTAGAGCCAGTCGCTTGGTGACCACAAGGGCTGCTCTATACTTGGATGTTTTTCTGGACACTAGTAGGGTCGGTTAGGCAAATCCCCGAGCATGGTAGTTAGCCGTTCTAGTCGCATGCCCAAGGTAGGTGAGGACGTAGTGCGTTGTTTGTAACGTGTCGCTCCACCTTGCTCGGAAAGCAAGTCGTGTGGTGAGTCCGGGGCAATCTGTCATACTTGGTGTGTCCCTAAGCCACGTGGTACTTAACCATCCGAGTCAATGTGCCGAGGATGTGGAGGATCGGTCGCTGTATGAAGAGTGTATGGTTGTCCTTGCCCGGTGGGCTAGTCAAGTGGGGCAACTCCGATGGGGGATCCGGGTTAGCATTTTCGTGGACGACGCAAGGCCCGAAAACTTTCGGTGCCATTGTGCCGCACTAGTTAGCCGTTCTAGTCGCTCAGCTAAGGGTTAACTTCTGTCGGTAGCATATTGCTGAGATTAGGAGTGGGATTGGCACAAGAATTTGGCGAGTAGGAACAATTTGTGCGAGTCGACTTTATTATATTGCATGTCGGGGGAGTACACGTCGGAGTTCTACGTGTAGAACTTCCTTAGGAGATTTACATTCCACGGCATCTTGACATAGAGTTGACCTTCACCTCGTACGTCGATGAGGTAGTAGGCGTCATTGCCAAGGACTCGCCCTATGGCGAATGGTCCCTCCCATGGGGGAGAGAGCTTGTGCATGCCCTTCTTGTCCTGGATCAGTCGCAGGACAAGGTCGCCTTCCAGAAACGTGTGAGTCCAGACTCAGCAGTTGTGGTAGCGGAGGAGTCCCTGCTGGTAGATGGCGGTGCGGGAGCGAGCTAGGTCGCGTGCTTCGTCGAGCTGGTCGACCCTGTCTTGGCGTGCGAGTTCGTTGTCAGCCTCCACGTAGCTGACGACCCAAGGGGAGTCATGTTCTAGGTTAGTTGGCATGATGGCCTCGGCACTATACACCATGAATAAGGGCGTAAACCTTGTTGACCGATTGATGGAGGTGCGGATGCCCCATATGATGGAGGGGAGATCTTTGACCCAACATCTCAGAGTTTGCTTGAGGGGAACTTGCAGTCGGGGCTTGAGGCCATGTAGGATCGTTTGATTGGCCCGTTATGCCTGGTCGTTTGACTCCGGGTGGGCGACTGAGGCGAGGTTGAGCCGTATGTTGTGGTCCTCGCAGAATTCGGCCATGGTGCCCTTTGCGAAGTTGGTGCCGTTGTCCGTGATGATGTTGTGCGGGAATCCGCAGTAGTATATGAGCTCGCGGAGGAATTTGGCGGCAGTCTTCCCATCGCCCTTCTGGACGGGCTTGGCCTTGACCCACTTGGTGAATTTGTCGACTGTTACAGGAGGTGGGTGTAGCCAGAAGGAGCCTTTTTGAAGGGGCCCACCATGTCCATGCCCCACACGCCGAATGGCCGGGTGATAGGGATCGTCTTGAGCACCAAGCTAGGGATGTGCATCTGGTTGGCATACTTCTGGCACCCGACGCAGCATTGGACGATGTCGGCGTGCGTGGTGAGCCAGTAGAATCCATGTTACATGGCCTTGGCGACTAGAGACTGGGCGCCGGCATGGTGGCCATAGTCGCCGGCGTGAATGTCCTAGAGGATCTTGCGTCCTTCCCCTTATTGGACACAAGGTTGGAACACGCGGGTCACGTTGCGCTTGTAGAGCTTGTCGTTGATGATGACGAAGGATTTGCAACATTGCACTATCATGCGTGCCTCCGTTTTGTCCAAAGGTAGCATCCTGCTCTCGAGGTAGGCAAGGTATGGCCCGGTCGAGTCGCTGGGCTCCGAGACCATGGCGACCAGGACGGGCTCTGCTTGTAGCGATATCCCGACGTCGATCTCCTTCAGAGGGGAAACCGAAGGCTTGTGGATTGTGTCGAGGAAGACGCTCGCGGGTGGATTGTGTCGCGGAAGACGCTCGATGGAGTATCCGTCAAAGTGGCCCCCAACTGGTCTACCGCTTGGCGGTATGCTGCCATGGTGGGGGAGATGGCATCGTAGGTACCAGCGACTTGTGCGGCGACAAGGTCGGAGTCGCTGTAGCACCATAGTGTTGGGCCGCGTAGAGATAAAACAGATATTTTCCTCTAACGCGGTGATCCCAAGATCTAGCTGAGGTAGAAGCCTTGAGGATTACCACAAGACGCGCGGTTGTAGATTACTGATGAAGCGCGCCAGTTGATGCAGTGCAGTCCCTGTGATCTCGATCCAATCGATGATCGTCCAAGAGCGGATGCTACAACACCTCTGTTGGTGTCCACACGTACAAGGAGGAGCGCTGGCGGTGCACTGCTAGTTTTAGTACAGTGGCAGGACTGCTGTGGAGCTAGGGTTTCCAATGCATGGAATGACCTAACAGATCAACCCTCCTGGTTTTCTGCGCCCACTATATATAGGTAGTGAATGTGGGCTCCACTCTCGTGGCCCATTCACTAAATCCCATATAATATTAGTCACCGTGAGTCTGACTCACTAACTTTGTCCAAATCCGGCTCGGCTCCAACCCAACCAAATTTCCGGTTCAGATCCAATCCGAACTTGCTCACACTCTTAAGTGTGTGACCCTGCAGGCTCATGGCAACTTGGACATGATTGGAGTCCGAATCTCAATCGATCGGTCGGTAGCGGCTCCTATCAGCACATGCCGAATCCCAAGTACCAAAGAGTCATGACGACATGACTTTCCAATGCAACTTACTTCCGAGTCCCTTTTTCCTCACGATATACTTTGTCAGACTATAGGCGAAATTTTTTCATCCCTTAAATAGTTCGACTCTCTTCTCGTTCTGAGATAAGTGATTCATCCGACTAACTCTTAGTCGATCGCCTCGGTTAACACTTAACCGAGTCGTGCATGGCCATGCTTTCCGAATCATATCATCCGAGAGGGCCCAGAGAAAATCTCTCCAACTAGAGGGGCAAAATCCCATCTTGGTTATTCACATCTAGCATCTTGATTCTCAGTCAACCCGAACTCTGCCTTTATAACTTCCCAGTTACGGATCAGCGTTTGACAGAACCTAAGTCGGTGATCCTCAACTCGGACTATGCAACAACCTCAGGTCTAAGGATTACATTGATTGAGATATACAAATGACAACTTGTTCGTTGTACCTCAATATGGGTCAATCCGACTCACTAAACTCTTTAGCCGAATCTGTGTAAGTCGGAATAGCATCTCCATGCCCATGACAAGTGGAACCGAGTCATCATCCGACTTTCACATTGGTCTAAGTTGTGTGTCCATCACAACCTCGATGACCAAGGATATTTAGTAAAAACAACATGAATGTATAGTTCCACAACAGAATCACATATTCAATGATACAGATCAGATGTTTATACAAGGACAACTTAATATATTTATCATTACAATGGGAAATATCATAATAGATGATTGCCTCTTGGGCATATTCCCAACAGTCTCCTAGTTGCACTAGAGTCAATCTTCCGACATCACATGTCGAGTCAATCTTAGGTGCGCCTCATCCTTTGGATGTGGTAACGGCTTTGTCAACGGATCCGCAACATTTGCATCCGTGTGTACCTTGCATAACTTCATATCGCCCTGATCCACGAACTGGCGAATTAGGTTGTATCGCATGAGTATGTGCTTGTTCTTCTGGTGTTGTCTAGGTTCCTTGTCTTGTACCATAGCACCATTCTTGTCACAATACATGTCTAACGGATTGGACGAGCCCTAAACCACACCAAGATCCATGAGGAAATTCCTCATCCAAACAGCTTCTTTTGCTTCCTTCGAGGCGGCAATATACTCAGCCTATGTTGTAGATGCAGACACAGTCTCTTGGTTGGAACTCTTCCAACTCATAGCCCCTCCATTTATTACAAACACATATCCGGATTGCAAACAAGAATCATCAGATTCGGTAAGATAACTCGCATCCGTGTAACCCTTTACACTAAGTTCATCTTCACCACCATAAACCAAAAACATATCCTTAGTCCTTCTCAAGTACTTTAGGATATTTTTAGCCACTTTCCAGTGGATTTCTCCAGGATCAGCCTAGTATCTGCTCACAACACTTAGAGCATATGAAACATCCGGTCTAGTACAAATCATGGCATACATGATGGAACCGACTGCAGAAACGTACGAAATCGCACTCATTCGACTTTGCTCATCAGTTGTCGAAGGACACTGAGTCTTTCTAATTTTTACACCATGGAACATCGGTAAGAACTCCTTAGACGATTCCATGTTGAACTTCTTCAACACTTTGTCCAAATAAGTACTCTGACTCAATCCAATGAGCCTCCTAGATCTATCTCTATAGATCCGGATTCCGAGAATATATGTTGCCTCACCCAAGTCTTTCATTGAGAAACTCCTTTCCAATGATTCCTTGGTTTCTTGCAACATCTAGACATCATTTCCAATCAGTAATATGTTATCCATATATAAGATTAGAAAGTTTACTTTGCTCCCACTAAATTTCTTGTATAAACAAGAATCATGATCACTCTTGATGAAGCCAAACGATTTAACTACCTCATCAAAGCAAATATTCCAACTCTGAGATGCTTGCTTCAACCCATAAATGGATTTTTGAAGTCTACATAATTTGTTAGCATTAGCCGGATCGACAAAACCCTTTGGTTGTATCATATACACGTCCTCGGTTAAATTTCAGTTATGGAAAGACGTTTTGACATCCATCTGCCATATCTCGTAGTCGAAATAGGCCGCTATAGCTAACATGATCCGAACTGATTTAAGCATCATAATTAACTCCTTGAACTTGTCGGAACCCCTTCACGACAAGACATGCTTTATAGATGGAAACATTTCCATCCATATCAGTTATCTTCTTAAAGACCCATTTGCACTCAACGGGTCTTTCACCGTTTGGCAGAGCAAACAAGTTCCAAACATGATTTTCATCCATGGACTTTAACTCGGATCTCATGGCTCCAAGCCATGACTCGGAATCAGATCCCACCATCGCTTCCAAATAATTTGCCGGCTCATCACTGTCTAACAGTAATACATCACAAACACTTCGTAATCTCGCTGATCTTCGTAGTACAGGTGCTGCTGCCGGCATAGGTACCACGACCGGATCAACCTCCAAGGTTTTTGTCGACTCACTACTAGTCGGTTCCTATAGAATTTCTCCGAGCTAAACTGTGCTCCCACTGACTCCCCGACTGAGAAACTCTTTCTCTAGGAAGACACCGTTTCGAGCGACAAACACTTTGCCCTCTTCTCGGTTGTAGAAGTAGTATCCCAAGGTTTCCCTCAGATACCCCACGAAAATACACTTATCCGACTTGGCCGTAAGCTTTTCCGACTGAAGTCGCTTGACAAATGCTTCACAACCCCAAATCTTAAGAAAAGACAAACTCGGCTTTTTGCCTGTCCACATCTCATGCGGTATCTTCTCTGCCGACTTTGATGTTACTCTGTTTAGTGTGAACACCGCTGTTTCTAGAGAATAACCCCAAAATGACAAAGGCAGATCTGTCCGACTCATCATTGATCGTACCATGTCCAACAAGGTCCAATTCTTCCTTTCCGAGACACCGTTCCTCTGCGGTGTTCCTGGCGGACTAAGTTGTAGAACTATTCCGCAAACTTTTGGATGGTCATCAAACTCATGGCTCATGTACTCGCCTCCTCGGTCCGACAAAAGAAACTTTATTTTCTTGCCGAGTTGATTTTGTACTTCATTTTGGAATTCTTTGAACTTTTCAAAGGCTTCCGACTTATGTTTCATCAAGTAGATATATCCATACCTACTCAAATCATCAGTAAAGGTAATGAAGTACTCATAACCACCTCTGGTTGTCGTGCTCATTGGTCCACATACATCACTATGTACTAGTGCCAACAAGTTGGACACCCTTTCACAACTCTTTGCAAAAGGTGTCTTGGTCATTCTGCCAAGTAGGCAAGATTCACATGTCTCGAACAACTCCAAGTCGAACAAAGTTAGGAGTCCATCATCATGGAGCTTCTTCATGCGTTTCCAAATTATATGACCAAGCCGACAGTGCCAAAAGTAAGTCATATTCGGATCATTTGGTTACAACCTTTTAACATTTATATTATAAACCGACTCACCATCAAGATTCCGAATAAATAACCCGTCCTAGACGTGTGCAAAGCCATGAAACATATCATTCAAATATAAAGAACAACCATTATTCTTTATATTTGACTGATAGCCTTGCCTCATCAAACATGAAGCAGAAATAATGTTTTGACTGAGCACTAGAACATAATAACAATTATTCAGTTGCATAATGAATCCAGAAGGTAAATGAAGCTGCAGCGTGCTGACTTCCAACGCAGTGACTCTCGCTTTGTTTCCGACTCGAATATCAACCTCGCCTATTGCTACGCTCCTAGTTCTTACCAGTCTCTGCAACAAGTTGCACATGTGAATAACTGATCCGATATCATATACCCAAGAACTATTAGGTGCATTAGCAAGGTAGATGTCTATAACATTGCAAACAAGTGTACTTGAGTCGGGAGTCATACCTCCACTATTGGCTTTGTCGGCCAAGTACTTGCTGCAATTTCTCTTCCAGTGGCCATTTGCCTTGCAGTAGAAGCAAGTGGATCCGGCTAAAGGAGATGGCTTAGTCCCTGAGGAAGCGCTTGGGACAGGGTCCTGAGCCTGCTTTCCTCCCGACTTAGCCTTCTTCTTAGTCCAAGAACTCTTCTTGAACTTAGCCTTATTCTGCACCATCAACACTTGACTGGTGCCCTTCTTAAGATCCGCATCTGCCTGCTTGAGCATCCGATGCAATTTAGTGAGCTTCTTATCCATACCATGCATGTGGTACTTCGAAATGAACTAACCATACGCACTAGGAAGAGAGCTCAGAATTATGTTTGTAGCAAACTCTTTGATAATGGGGATAGCCAAGGCTCTCCAGAGGCTGCACGTAACCAACCATTTTTATCACATGTGGACTCAGTGGATCACCATCCTTAAGCTTGCAACTCAGCAAAGCCTAAGAGACTTGATACCTCTCAGTCTTAGCCTCAGCTTGGAACATACTTTTGAGGTTTTAGTTCATATCGTAGGCCTCAACATTCTCGAACTGCTTTTGCAAGTATGGTTCCATGTGAGCAAGCATAAGACAACTAATATCCATGGACTCATCCTTAGCCCGATGGTAGAAATGGGTGGCATCGACAGTCGCATTCTTATTCGGCTCATCTGGAAGTGGGTTTTCTAGGACATGGTCCTTCTTTTCTTATTTGAGAACAATTCTCAAATTTTGATACCAGTTGGTAAAATTAATGTCATTCAGTTTATCTTTCTCAAGAATGTTTCTCAAAGCAAAATTAGATATCTAAGAGTGACTATTAATTGGTGCCATTATCTACAACATAAATATGCAAAACACTTAAGACATGTATTCATAAAAGAGCAAGCATATTAAACTCTTCAATATTTATGCTCCTATTAGAACCAACACCCCTCCGATGGTTACTTAGTGATTCAGGATCCTAGATAAGCAAGTCGGCTAGTGAGCTTTAGCATCACCGCTAGCCGCCAAGTGATCTAGGTAGACAACTCCTTTTCAATTGTATCTCATATGACTCCTATTGGTCGGGTGGCATCACATGCCCCATCTCCCGTCTGACTTTTCTCCGAGTCCCACAACTATTGTGATAGTCCCGTATAGCTTACCGAGTGTTTCCGCTGTAAGAGTCTGACTCGAACCCACCTAGTCAGAAAGAATTGGCAGCACCTCAATTTTATGAGCCCACTACCAAAAATGTCTGACTTGTGGTGGTGCAAACACTGGTGGGAAAACCTACTAGACTTCCTTTGAGGGATTAGATTTTACCGACTATCTAATAGAGGTAAAACAGAGACATAACAATAACACAAAATAGATCAATTATAATGTGAAATGGTATGGCTCTCTTCATGGTGATCTCCATCTCCATAAAGCCTGTAATCCGACTCGTGCCAACTCTTGTCACTTGCCGTCTTACTCCATGTGACCGACTTGTACATTGATTTGCATGCCATCCGGGTTCTCCAAACAGCTACACTATCTTAGTAAAGTAAATTACATAGAGAATCCGACACACGACTCGTTATACAATAAACTGACAGCACCTAGGCTCCAGCCGGCTGACACAACCGTGATTCACATATCACATATGGATTACACACATACATCACATGCACATGAACCATACCATTCATAACTTCCTGCAAAAACAAGTTATGCATGGATACGTTATCTACCGGCATTGTGAAACTCGCAACAACATCTAAGGTACTACAATTTTTTCGAAAACACATATCTCATCTACATTCCGAACATGGATTCTGACCATCGTTTCGACTCGACCGCATCTAGATTTACGTGTCACACTCTACCCCGATGTCGAAAACCGACCGGTAGGGGTATGTCGTTCCACGACCTTAGCAGTATAATCACGGAAATCATATCTACGATTCCCGAGTACAATTGATCCAATCAACATCGTACAAAACCAATCTATCTCATAGATCGACCACCAAAACAGCCTATAGATCCAATATACAGCCAACCGCATATCACATATGCGAGATCTCGAGCCTAAAACGAGGAGCTATCGCTCTGATACCACTGTTGGGCCACGTAGAGATAAAACAAAACTATTTCCTCTAACGTGGTGATCCAAGATCTAGCTAAGGTAGAAGGCTACGAGGATTACCACTAGACGTGCAGTTATGGATTACTGATGAAGCGCGTCAGTTGATGCAGTGTAGTCCCTTTGATCTCGATCCAATCGATGATCGTCCAAGCGCTGATGGTACAACGCCTCTGCTGGTGTCCACACGTACAAGGAGGATCGCCAACGGGGAACTTCTAGGTTCAGTACGGCGGTAGGACTGCTATGGAGCTAGGGTTTCCAACGCATAAAATGACCTAACTGATCAACCCTCCTAGTTTTCTGTGCCACACTATATATAGGGAGTGAACGTGGGCTCCACTCTCGTGTCCCATTCACTAAAGCCCATATAATATTAGTCACCGTGAGTCCGACTCACTAACTCAGTCCAAATTCGGCTCGGGTCCAACCCAACCAGATTTCTTGCTCAGATCCAATCCGAACTTTCTCCCTCTCTTAAGTCTGTGACCCCACAGGCTCATGGCAACTTGGACATGATTGGAGTCCGACTCTCAATCGATCGGTTGGTAGAGGCTCCTAGCAGAACATGCTGACTCCCAAGTACCAAAGAGTCATGATGACTTGCCTTTCCAATGTGACTTACGTCCGAGTCCCTTTTGCCTCATGATATACCTTGTCAGAATATAGGCGAAAATTTGTCATCCCTTAAATAGTCCTACTCTATTCTCGATCCGAGATAAGTGATTCATCCGACTAACTCTTAATCGATCGCCTCGGTTAACACTTAAATGAGCCGTGCATGGCCATGCTTTCCAAATAATATCATCCAAGAGGGCGCAGAGAATATCTCTCCAACTGGAGGGGAAAAATCCCATCTTGGTTATTCACATCAAGCAGCTTGATTCTCAGTCGACCGGAACTCTGCCTTTATAATTGCCCGGTTACGGATAAGCGTTTGACAGAACCTAAGTCGGTGATCCTCAACTCGGACTATGCAACAACCTCAGGTCTAAGGATTATATTGATTGAGATATACAAATGACAACTTGTTCGTTGTACCTCAATATGGGTAAATCCGACTCGCTAAACTCTTTAGCCGAATCTGTGTAAGTCGGAATAGCATCTCCATGCCCATGACAAGTGGAACCGAGTCATCAGCCGACTTTCACATTGGTCTAAGTTGTGTGTCCAGCACAACCTCGATGACCAAGGATATTTAGTACAAACAACATGAATGTATAGTTCCACAAGCGAATCACATATTCAATGATACACATCAGATGTTTATACAAGGACAACTTAATATCTTTATGAATACAATGGGAAATATGATCATACAAGATTGCCTCTAGGGAATATTCCCAACACGTAGGTGATTGACGTTCATCTTCTTTGCGGCCGGCATGATGTGAAGGAGGGCCTCGTATTCGGCCATGTTGTTGGTGCAGGGCATGGAGTCGAGGTATAACACGTAGCGGAGCTTGTCGCCTTTGGGGGAGGTGAGTATGACCTCGACCCCTGCGTCGTCCGTGTTCTTGGACCCATCTAAGTGGAGCGACCAGTAGTGGAGGTATGGTAGCTTCTCTAGCTGCTGCGCCTCTTCCCAGTCGGCGAGGAAGTCTGCTAGGGCATGCAATTTGATCACCTTGCGTGGCTCGTTCTTGATGTTGAGGATGCCGATTTCGACAGCCCACTTGGTGACTCGCCCGGTTTCCTCGCGATTGTGGATGATGTACTGTAGTGGCACGGAGGAGACGACCGTGATGGGGTGCTCCAGAAGTACTGTGGGAGCCGTCGTTGGGCTCGGAAGACCGCGTATACCAGTTTCTGGTATTGCGGGTAGTGCTGCCATGAGTCTATGAGGACCTCGCTGATGTAGTAGACCGGCGCTGTATGGGATGCTCCTTTCCCTCTTCTGGTCGCTCGATGACCATCACGGTGCTGACTAATCGCGTGGAGGTTGCGACATAGACAAGAATTGGCTCCTTGTCAACGGGTGCAGCGATTAGGGGTGCAGCGAGTAGCACTTCTTTGAGTACTTTTAGCATGTTGTCTGCCTCTTTGTCCCATTGGAACGTGGGGTTCTTGCGCATCATGCGGTAGAGAGGCATTGCCTTCTCGCCAAGCCGAGGGATGAAGCGACTGAGAGCCGCGATTCGACCGACCAGCTTCTGGACGGCGCGGAGGCACTCGGGTTTCCCGAGTCGTGCGATTGTGTCGATCTTGCTGGGGTTCGCCTTGATGCCTTTCTTGGAGACTATGTATCCCAAGAGCTTCCCGGTGGGCATGCTGAAGGTGCATTTTCCTGGGTTGAGCTTGGTCTTCTACCTCTGCAGATTTGCGAAGATTTCGGCCGGGTTGGCGAGTAGGTCGCTCTGACAATTGGACTTGACCACCAAGTCATCAATGTAGACATGAATGTTGTGGCCAATTTGGCTCGTGACGCACTCCTGCATTCACCGTTGGTAGGTCGTGCCGGTATTTTTTAGGCCGAACGTCATGGCGGTGTAGCAGTAGGCGCCGAATGGCATGATGAACACCGTCTTCTCTCATCCTTGACTGCCATCTTGATCTGGTTGTAACCAGAGTACGCGTCAAGGAAGAACAGAGACTCCGATCCCGCGTTTGAATCGATGATCTGGTCGATGCGCGGTAGGACAAACTGCTCCTTTGGTCAGAATCTATTGAATTTGGTGTAGTCGATACACATTCTCTGGGTCTTTTTTGTCTTCATGACCAGGACTGGGTTTGCCAGCACTTGGAGTACTTGATTGGCCGAATGAAGCCTGCGGCGAGTAGACGCTGGACTTCTTCGGCGATTGCTCGGCGGCACTCTTCATTGAAGGGCCACAGCAACTTCTTGACATGTCGTGCTTTGGGGTCGGCATTAAGCTTGTGCTCAGCGAGTTCACTCGGGACACCTGGTATGTCAGATGGCTTCTATGCAAAGATGTCGCGATTCTCACGGAGGAACTCGACGAGTGCGCTTTCCTATGCGGGGCTCATGCCTTCCCTGATGGTGACCGTCTGGCTGGAGTCGCCCTGGACCAGCTCGACAGTGCGGGTGTGTGTGGCGGCTTCGAACATTGTCGACCCGGCATTCTCTGCATTGGGATTCTTCAGGATATTGCAGTCTTCCTTGTTGACTCCACTCGCGTACCTGGCGAGATTGTCGGCATGGTTGGTTTCCGCGGCGATGAAGGTGTCCGCATGTTTGGCGCCTTTTTCCTCACACTCCACGGTTAAATCAGGGTCACCGTGGACCATGATGATGTCGCATGGTCCTGTTAGCTTCATCATGTTGTACGCGTAGTGTGGTGCTATCATGAACTCGGCGAACGATTGTCGCCCAAGGACGCAGTTGTAGGGGCTACGGAAGTTCACTAGCTCGAAGATGATCCGCTTGGTGCGGAAGTTAGCGGGTGTGCCGAAGGTGACTGGCAGCATAACCTTGCTGATCGGATATTCCTTCCAACTGGGGATGATGCCGTGGAAGGTGGTGAGGGTCGATTCAAACATCGACTGCGGGAGATGCAGCCTCCTTAATGTATCAAGGTATAGGCTTTTGATGGAGCTTCCGTCGTCCATAAGTGTCTTGGGGAGCCAGTAGTCAGCCACTTTGGGCTTAACTACCAGGGCGACTCACCCGGGGTACTCGATCCGTGGTGAGTGGTCCTCACGTCTCCACGTGATGCGCTACTCGGTCCAGTTGAGGAAGCGAGGAACGTCGACCTGGGACATCGTGTTGATGGTGCCTACGCAGGCGATTACCTTCTTTTCTCGCTTGGTGCCGAGCCTAGTGAAAGTGTGCAGCGAACCGACGTTGTTGCAAAAGGCACCGGAATTGTCGTAGTCCCTTGGCGGATTTTTGTTGGGGTATTACCTTGCTCGCCTTGCCTTCTCGATCTCCTTGAGGAAGTGGCAATCGACGATGGTGTGAATGGCGGGATTCCCCTCCCTACCGTGATAGACACATGGCTGGTTGAGCAGAGCTGCAGGGTCGAATTTTGGCCTCGCAAGATAGTTTCTGTTGTCGCGGTAGTTTCCTCCGACGCGCGGAAGTTCTTCAGCTCACGTGGCGTGTAGCCAGCGTTGGCGACGAAGTTGACTCGCCAGTCACCGCGTTGCTTGCCAGTGAGGCGAGTGTTGCTATATGCAATTCGCGCTGTCTTCCGTTGTCGTGGCCGCTTATGCGGTGGTTTCCGCCCGACTCGTCATCAGTTTCTTGGTTTGTGCCTTCCTTCGCATAGTGCTTGGAGAACTCGAGGAGGTCGGGGATGTTGTCAAGCATTCGGTATACCCTCTTGATCTTGGCAACCAGGGGTTCATACCGGCCCGAGTTCTTGAAGTAGGGGATTGCCGTGTCTGGGTGGATGTCGGAGGCATTGATCCACAGGTCCTTCCATCGCTGGACCTAGTGGCGGGTCGACTCATGCGGTCCCTGGATGCATCGCTCCAGGTCTTCAATTGTGGTGACGCGGGTGTAGGAGCCCTCTAAATGCCTGACAAAGGACTCGCGCATGTCCTCCCAGGAGTTGATGTTTTCTAGGGGGAGAGTGTTGATCCATGGCCATGTCGCTCCCTCCATCATAAGGGGAGGTAATGGGAGGCGAGGACGTCGGTGTGGCCGGCGATTCCCATCGCCATGAGATATGTGTCCAGTCACACAACTGGGTCGTACGTGGGGCCGTACTTCTCGATCTCTTTTGGTGCCTTGAAATTGGCAGGATATTTTTTGCCTCGGATAATGGGCCGAAGCACTGGGGGCCGACTCAAATGAGGGATCCCCTTGGCTCGTAGTCACTGCGGTTGGTGAGGGTGTGCCTCACGTCCCTGGGCTGGCGTTCTTGCCAAGTTTGGTTGTTGATGATGTGTGTACACGCGTTGATCGGTTGTCCATTGCCGGCAACCGTGTTGTTCGCCGGTCGCGGGTCGTTGGTGGAGAGCGCTAGATGTGCATCCCATGGTTGAGGCTGTACGGGCTCGGGTGGTTTTCATTTGAGGGTGTTGGTGATCGTTAGGAGGCCGCTCGAAGCCACCCTGCTCCCGGAGAGCGGGAGTACATGCGTCCCCGCAAGTCGGCTCCCGCAGCTTGTTGCTCGACGGCCCTAGTGAGTAGGGCCTGAGCGTACTTGACTTGCACGGCGCCTTCTCCCGTTATGTTGAGGTTGGCGACCACGGCCTGCCCCACGATGATATTGTCCATCGGGGTGGAATGCAGTGGGAGGCCATTCGCGTCGCGCTCTTGCGGAGAGATGAGGACTCTCGGCTGGTTGGGCGGAGGCATGGGACCGGGTGGCGGTGGGGGAGGCCCACTTGCTGGTGCTCTTGGTGGCGGATGGCCACTGAAGCCAGGCGGTGCATTCTCACGGATCATGAGTTTGGCCGTGAGGGCGGGGTCGTTATCCTCGTCGAAGTTCAGGGAGCGGCCCTAAACACTGGGGTTTAGGTTCGTCCTGATGCGACGCTGGTGGTAGAGCGATAGCTCCTGCGCCGTTGCTTACTGGAGGCGGAATTTATCACGCTCAGCCTGCTTGTTGCATGTCGCCTCCTCCAGCCGTAGGCGGGCTTCCTTGACCTCTGCCACCATTGTGGTTGGCGGGATAGGCATAGAGAAGGGGTCTGGTGGGGAGCTCGTGCTGCCCGCCATGTAGGTCGTGATGAAGCGACTGGATCCGGCGCAGAGATCGCCGGAGTTCTCCAACCCGGAATTAGAGTTGAAGATCTCAAGGATGGAGGAATGCTCGAAATCCCCGCCTTTGGAGACTCGCGCGATGGAGCCTTCTGGTTACGCGGCGATGATGGATCCGGCGACCGAGGCAGGGGTCGCCGAGTTGGTGTTGTTGAGGAGGGCCGCATCGTTCTCCGACCCGAAATCAGAGTTTCAGCCATGCTGCTGTTGGTCGAGTCGTACTTGAAGGCGAGTCGGTGGATGTTGCAGATCTGACTCTCAGAGAGTCAATCGCGTGGCGACGACTCACCGATGATCGTCGTATCCTCGGAGACGACGGCGTCCGTGAAGCCAATGAAGAGGTTGATGGTGCCAACCTGCTTTATGGCGTTGTGAGTGACCGGGCATGACGCCCGGACGTAGCTGCTGGGCATGATCCGGAGTATCTCACCGCATGCAATCATGCGGCCGGTGGCGATCGACCATTTGATTGGCAAGTAGGGTCTCGCTGCAGAACTTATCCCGGACCGTCCAGGCCCCATGGTGGGCGCCACTATTATTGGAATGGACATGATAGATGCCACAATTGGCAGCAAGTAGTAGGAAGAAGGGCAAGGGCGGCCAGCCATCTACAGTGCGAGATGATGGCGGAGACACAAGGGTTTACCTAGGTTCTCCCCCCGGAGGGTAAAGACCTACTCCTGCTAGATTGTATTATCGAGTGATTATAATGGTGGCGAGCTCGACGGCTAGGCAGTGAGTCGATGGGGTGTATGATGGAACATGACTATAGAGAGTACCCTAGGGAGTTTTATATAGGGGTACCTCACTAGGGTTTAGAAATATACAACCAACTCAGTTAGGGACTCGGAGGACTTGACCTAGTCCGACTGGGCTTAGCTACGCTTCTGGGCCTCGAGCTTCCAGTCGCTAGGTCCCTCCTTGAGTCGTGATCTAGTCGCTGTCCTGCAGGCCGACTCGCTAGAAGCTTGATCCAGTAGGAAACATCCTGCTGGGCATACCCATTCATCATATCCCCATCAACCCTTCTTCTCCAACGGGAAGCTTGCCTCTTTTATCTTTATCCTCCAGTGTCCTTGAGCTTAAATTTCACTAGATCTCCTCCATAGTGATCCAATATCTTTGATACTTTGGGATTTGGTGGTGGAGGTCTGGATCTAGTGTTTCACCAAAGAAAAGTTGATTCCTCCTTGTTTTCAGTTGTGGGTCTTGTTACACTTGGGTTCTTTGAACCCAAGACGGAAGAGGTTGGTCTCGGAGCTCGGACATTAGTTGTAAAGATTTGGGATCGTGCTGGGAAGTCCAAGTGTTATGGAGGTCTACTCAACAAGTTTGTAAAGGTTTTGGTCACCGCCTTCAAGGGCCACCGCATAGTGGATAGTGTGCTTGCCTTGCAGCGGGTGCGCAGGAGAATAGGGTGATGCCTTTGGTGGTGATGGTGGTCTTAGTACCGCACACCCCTCCAATGGAGACATACTTCCCCTCAAAAGGAAGGAACTTTGGGAAAACATCTCTATGTCTACTGTCGGTGATTTCTATCCTTTACTCTCTATTATTGTTGCTTGCTTGCTTTTTATCATATAGGTTCTTTCACCTAGTTGCATATCTGGAGACCCTACTTTGTGTCAAGCCTTAATTTGAAAAGAAGTTAAAAATTGAGTAGCGCCTATTCACCCCTTCCCCTCTAGTCGCTTATACATATTTTTCAATTGGTATCAGAGCCTCGGCTCTTACTTTGGCTTAACCGCCTAAGAGAAGTATGAGTGGAGAGAAGAAGGGGATGAATCACCTCAAGAAAATTCTCCCTTATCTAAGAAAGAGCTTACCGAATCCTTGGATTTGGTATGAGAAGAGATGAGAGGCATTTTTGAGACTTATCTTGGTAAAAGGGTTGTTGTTGCTGATGCCCTTGATGGTTCATCAAGTGGTGTCAAACTGACGGATGAGCCCCCCAAGGACCGTCCCACCGGTAAGAGAACCAACAAAGAAAATGATAAACCCCATGGAAGTGTGCCACCACCACATAGTTACAATTATGCTCCCCTTCCTACACCTCATATTGACCATCGTGGTCCTACCCCTAATCTTGATGAATCTAATTTTGCCAATTGGCAATATATCATCTGTTCTCACTAGATATGTTCAAGTGTTCATCTTTGGAAGGTGTGGAGTATGGATTCAACCCGCACAATCCCTGCAACATGACAACCACAAAAGAGATCTACTATCAACTCAATTCCACCACCTTGGCCATTCTACAAGATGCCTTCACCCATGAGCAAATGCATTCGCTCCTATGAGACCGCCAAGGAAGCTTGGAATTCTCATGAGCGCGTCTATCTTGGCAACAAGAGTATACAAAGATCCAAGTTCGAAGAAATGCACTATGAAGCCGATGCCTTTGTTGGAAAGGAATATGAGACTCCCGAAGATCTCTATCGAAGGGTCACGACTCTCTCTATTAGGATGATTGACCATGGGAGCAAGGATTTTGATGACAAGTGGATCAAGTGTGATGACTACAAGTGCACAGATCAATTATAGCTAGTTATGAAGTAAAGATATCAAACCCAGAGAGAGCTATTGGTAAAGGTATTAATGCCCCTCATCACTATCTACCAAAGGATACTTATAAGATGCATTTGATCTCAAGTAAAGAGTGTTTGAAAGGTTTTTGGTTGTTTGCAGAAAAATAATTAAAACAATTAAAAGAAAGCAAGTGACAAGATTGTGTGAAAGAATAGTTGAACTCAATAGGGCTAAAAAGTTCACGGGGATGTGGGATACACCTCTAGGATGGTATTGTTATTATTAATAATTTAAGATAACATACTTCTTATGTCATGAGATGTGTGGAGAGAGCTCCTTAATAAGATGTTCACTACAAGGCTCGTAGGCGGGAACTTTGTTGATCCAAGAGTGAGGTCACCTCTAAATAACTGCGATGTCTGAGAGAAGTCACCCATACAAACCAACGCAATTAAGGGTTTTCCCGTGGATATCGTAATTAGCTTAGGGAGTCCCTCTTTATTCCTCCTTTGACCGTGTATGTCACAAGCCGGTGCCAATATATCATGGGGCCATTCCGGGTACGATCCCAAAACACGTCCAAAGGATTTCTCCCTCCCTCTAAAAAAAGAGATCAAACATACCATCTAAAAGAGAGATCAAACATAACACACACATATATCATAGACAGGAAAGTCATATGGACACAAGAATAGGTCATCTTTATTGAAAATTCATAATAGTGACATGGTTTCGCCATATACCCAAGAACAAAGGAATTACTCACACATGGAAGCATCAACAACATTATCATAATCAAATTGATGGATAAAAGTACTGAAATAGATCTAATGCAAACCACAATTTAATCTAGAATTACAACAAGATCTAATAGATGAAATACGGGGGTAATGGTGGCGATGTAGATGCAGCGGTTGATGATGAAGGGGATGATGCGTTGTCCTCCAATGATCTGTAAATTAGCGGGTATTTTACCCCAACCAAGTTCCTCCCTTAGATCCCTTTCAGATGTGGTTTTTGTGGTTTTTGTGGTCTCTAAATGTCGGATATCTCTTCTGTCTGTGCCAGGAGAAAGTATTTTACAAAACGAACCTAGTGACACATGGTACGGGAAGACGGTACGGGCGGGCTCCGCCTGTACCACCGGTCGTTATCGACACTGGTTGCTTCCTTTGGTTGGCATTTTCCCAGGTGCACAAACAAATCCATAAAATGTCTTTTGTCACATAAAATATCATATTATAGCATAATATAACAGCTCTAATTGATATGTTCATATAGGACCTAATGATTCGGGATCCTGTTGAAATAAAGACAAAAAGGTGCGTGCAAACGTTCTGAAATACAAAGATCCCTACTCTATTTACGCAAAAACAAAAGGTAAATATGTTACAATTTTGGACTCATCAACTCCCCTAATCTAGGCTCTTGCTCGTCCCCGAGCAAGATGGTGGCTTTTGGACACCATCATCATGTTCATGGTACACGAGTAGTTACAATAAATGAGGTACAAATTGAAACATGAATAAAAAATCAGATGTAAAGAAACTTCGGGGGTATTACCATACCCTTACACATTAAATGACTCAGAAGCTTCTACACCTTCTCTAGTATTAATGAAATTATAAGAAGCTTCTAGTTATTCAACACATCATATAATTATTGAATTTAGAGGTATTAAGCACGTAGTTTAGTTATGTAGATTCATGATCATTCTTTTTCTCCCACATTTGACTCTTTTGATAGTTGTTCTTTCTTATTTCTTCTTTTCGTATCTTTTCTATCTCTGTATATATGTATATATTTTTACTGTTTCTTTCTCTTCTCACTTTTTTAGTATAGCTATTTGTTCATTCTCACTACTTTGATGGCTTCAAAAACTCTTAATTATGATATGCTACCAGAATTCTTCTTCTCATAGCCTAACCAATAGTTTTATTGGTGTGGAAGTACCTAAAATCATGATAGTTGTACAAGTATCATCACACTCAACCTAGTTCAATCATCTAATATAATAATCATGAATCATAACACAACTTCAAATATCATAAAGTCTCTCAACCCAATGGATATAAATCTTCTCTTAAACAAAAGGGAACTCGAAGTTGATGCAACTAATGCAAACTCTATAATTAAAGACTAACATGCATGCAGGAAAGTAAACATGCTAAAAACTGTAAGATAGATTACAAGGATCTCACAGATCCCCAAGATTGGAATCAAACCGGGTGGATCAAATAATTCCTTGTGTTTGATTACTCCTTGGGAGTGAAGAAATCATTATCTCCCTCTTCTTCCGCCTTCAGGATGCATGCACGAGCAATATATGCGCATCGAGTGGACATATTCATGATCCAGGCATGCAGTTTAGTGATTATCTTGCTTGGAGTCTTCCTGTCATCATCCATATCCATCATAATTTTGGTTAGAAGTTGCACTCTACCGTCAATGTCATCTTTCTTTCTAGGTCTTTTCCCATCATCCAGTAAGAGTCAAATCCTTCCCGAATGGTTTCAACACAAGCTTTAGAAATTTTCTCATGGTTTTCAATTTTTTCTCGAATCTTATCATGTTTTTCCTCTTTGCGAGAAGAAGATCTTGGAGGAGATTTAAGAGAAGATCCACGCGGATTGTACCTGTAAGGGTATGGTGGAGATTATCCCTTAGTCTTCCTTTGTTCCACGTGCCTGAGCATCTCCAACTTTTGCGGAAAAAGTCTTCTCAGTTGGGGAGCAGAATGACTTGAGGGGGCTTGTAGAGCAGGGGAGATAAAATGTCTCCTTTGGACCCCTTCTTCTTGGCTCGTGCTTTAGAGTCTCCCTCATTCTTGGTCCAGATCTGCTTGATATGAAAAGGCTGCATAGTCTTTGAGTAATCATGTGAGATCTGACGTATCATTGTAAGGTGGGAGGAAGGAGACTCGAGATCTAGGATTTAACAATGAAATTCAAAAAAATAAAGAAAGAGAAAGATAAATAAATGGAAATCCGGGTAAAAGGGGGTAGAGTCGATGAAGGAGGATGGTACGGGCGGGTCCCATCCGTACTATGCACCCGTACTGGTAACTTACCACCTACTCGTTTTTTTAAATGAAGAATAATATAGGGTTTAGAATAATACGAGAATAGTACCAATAGTGACATAAGGTACGGGCATATATGCCCATATGGCCTGGTCATACCGATATATAAAAAGTGCATGAGGAAGTACATACCTTTAAGAGAATCTCCACTAGCATTCCTAGGACGTTTTTTCATCCGGATTTGCAAAAAACGCCCAAGTAGCATTCACAGGAGGGGTTCCCAAGCCGATTTTTGTCTGAAATACGTCCGGAGTTCCCAGGCCGATCCCACGAAGCCGGGAACACACTAGGAACGCCTAGATGAAACCTCCACCACTCCCTCTCCAACACGTGTACCTCTCTCTCTCTCCACCTCTGTTCTTTCTCTCCCCACCTGGCCCCTCCCCCGCGGCGCAGCATCTCTCCCTGGTTCTGCATCAGCTTCACGTGCTCCACCGCTGCCCACGTCATGGGCACCATGGCCGCCATGCCGCCCATCACAAAGTCCGCTGCCGCCCTCATCCCCACGCACCGCTACCTCGACTTCACGCCGAGCCACCATGCATGTGTCACGCTGTATGACGTTGCCGCTTCCCGCCCGCGCCTTCTCCTTCGTGGCACCGACCGCAAGAACCACTGTACCGCTTGCCCACCTCTCCCTTCTCCCATCCACCCTCCCTCCATCGTCCCTGTAACACCCCAAAATTATTAATGAGGACCATTCCCTAATTAATCAAGATTAGGGTTAACAAATGCTTTTATTAATTAAATTCAAATCTTAATGCTTGTGTGTATGAATGCTTGCAATGCCATGTATGATTGTTGTAAATGATGAGAAATGGTTTAAAGATCAAAACCATATCATCTAGGTCACTATCAAACTAGATCAAAACAGAAGAAAATTAAAATATAAAGCCTAAGATCAAATGGTCATTTCTGCCCAAGTTAACCATTAGCTCACTTTGAGCATCTCTAGCAACTAATCTCAAACAGAAACTTTCCCATTTCTTTTCTCCCATTGTTATACCTAGTGACACTGAACCCAATGAAACTTTCCAACCTTGCAGAAATATTTTCAAACTCTTTTGAGAGGAAATTCAAATTTGAATCTATCTTATGTATCAAGATAGCCATTTTTGGCAAACCACTCAAACCGTCACCACTTAGAAAACCATTGCACCTACAGAGTACCAAGATTAGTATCAGAACACCCACAAAAAATCACTAGAAAAGGTGATGATTTAGTTCATGTGGCCATTTGATCGAACACTTAGCAGACACAGTACCACTACCAACTATCTACTGTTCGTGATCAATCAATTGCTTAGCAATTGTACTCCAATTCCTATCCCTAGATCACCCACGATCACCCCCAGTACGCAGCCGTGCAATTGACTCACTCTTCTTCACTACCTTGATCAATGCAAATGGTACCTAAGCTCGCCATGTTACTCAGACATGGACATGATGCCATAGACCATTCTGCCCTCGCCCATGATGTTTACGAGGTAGCCCTGACCTCGCCGCCCCTCTCTGTCCACCCCTCGACCAAGGGCGAGACGCGGAGACACTAGAACGTCCACGCCCATTTAAGACACGGACATGCCGAGAGCATGACGGAGCACCACAGCCGCTCGCGCAGCCACATAGCAACTCGCCCAATCCGCTCGTACTCGCACCCGTGGCGTCACCAGCCGCCGCCCAGACACGACCATTGGTCACCCCGCGCCCCCTTGACCACCGTAATCGTTGACGAACACCGCGGTACCTGCACATAGAGTTGACGTCGCCTGACCGACTGAGACCGCCCCTTGTCGCACCACCACTCGCATGACGATCGCCACACCCAGCAGCGTGGACCCATGCCCTCTTCCATGCTTAGCTCGACATGTAGCAACATCGTCGACGAGCCCTTGCCATGACGCACTGCCTCACCCATGATGGTATAAATAGACCCCTTCCACAGCCTCAATATCCACACCATTCCACTCCTCTCTCACTCAGAAACATCCCTGACCTGTTCCCGGAGCAAGGCGAGCACTCTATCGCCGGAATTTGATCGGAGTCCACCGCTGCCGTGAGGAAAAGGCGTCGTCGATTGGAGCCACCTAAGGAGCTGCTATGACCGCCATTCAACTCGCCATCATCGACAAGCTCATTCGCTCGCATCTCCAACCCTAGATAGAGCCCCGGTAATCTCCCATACACCCTCACCGTGCCGCTAGGTTAAAATCTTGCCGGAGCATCGCAACGTAGACGATGAACCTCGACCGTAGATAATGTTGTAATCGTAGGGCCAGCATTGGTCAATACCGATTCGTTTAGAAGCACCCACTAACGCGTGGGACCAGCCTGAGTGAGCCCGCTGCGTGCGCGCTGTGTAGTTAGGCCAGCCCAGTAGTGTTTCCCGTGTGAGCCCAGTATTTCAAATCTAGTCTTTTCTTTTTATTCAAAAATCTTTTTGGTTGCGAACTTTAAAAATCAATTCAGAGAGATTCACTACACCAAACTGAATGAATCCAAAAAAATCAATATAGAGGAAAATATCTAATCACTCCCGTTGAATTCAAACAGTTTGAAACTATGGATAACCCTTGGTAAAAATAACAAGCCAGTAGCTTTTGCAACTTCAAACATTTTTCTAAAATCAATTATAAATGATTTTGAGTTGATTCCAACTCTCAAAAATCACATTTAACAAGACCTTTCTGAATATATAAAAATCTACATACTTACATACAGTAGTCCTGGATGCAAAATTAAAGAATGACTTTCTAGTAATTTTTAGCCACCTAAATATTATTAAATAATAGTGTTAAACTTTATAAATTAGGCCAACCAATTTAAATAACATTCCCAAGTATTAGAGTATGTGGTCATGATATGTGTCAATATGATCCCATATTTTTATTTGGAGGATATTAAATCTTAAGTAACTTTTCAATAAGTAGAAATTACTTTTCTAAAATAAGATAAATAAAATCTTATCACCATTTGTTGTAATGATAGAGATGACGCTAGATCATCTAGTATGACCCTTGTGTGATAGATAGAAGTAGTTAAGTATTGTTTGGTGATTGTGTACCTCGTATTCATTTATAGACGCTAGTATTAATCCGGGCTACGATGAGGAGGAATTCTACGAAGACAAGGACGAGAACTTCGACCACCATACCAACCAAGGAAAGCTATTCTATCTAGGAATGCTAAGCTAAACCCTACAAGTCTCACTTGCGAGCCTTTGTGATACCCCTTTTTATACCAAGTCCTAGTTTTACTTGCAAGCTCTACTTTTCGCAAAGTTGTTCAGTAGTTAATTAATTGGGTGATTAGTGGAAAATTATCAAAGTGTACTCGAGAGCTTGGAACATGATGAAGGAAGATACACTGTCTTAGTACCCTACAACTAGTGACACATACCCCCCTTTGGTAGATGCTAGTGCTAATTTAAACTTGATCACTAGATGGGAACAAATGATTATGAAAACCTTGGAATGATGAGTCATTCTATTGAAATGTTTTGACATGTGTTATGGACACAATGACTTGAAGATGATGGTGAAGAAAGTATCTGACTTGACTTTGATAAAAACGGATGGTTGGGTTCAGACGTGATACCATTCCAACGTTTACGGTACAACCACAATACTCGCATACTAGGTTGTGTAATTGAAAGGTTAGGATTGATTATCCGCATAATAAGTATGATGATTTAGGATTGTTCCTGACAGATGTATCGGTTGTTGTGGTTAAAGTGTACCACCTTTGTATAGTGTCAAACTATTTTAATAGCCGTGTCCGCAGTTATGGACAGTTGGATGGCCATACTGTTCCGTTGTCAGATGTTTTCCAAAATGATCCGTAACTTGAAAGATGACTTTGACTTGACCCCACAAGTTGTGGAGATGAAGCTAGGTTCCCACCTAAGTAACCTAGACAACTAAAGTTAGGTTTTATTACTAGATTATAGTTGAAATAAATTGTCTTGTGGAAAAAAACCTAGAGCTTAGGATTCCTAATAGAATGTCCTTACTGCTTTAGTGAAAGTTTGCGAGTACTTCAAAGTACTCATGGATTTGTCCCTGGCTATTCCCATGGCCAGACTATGAAGGAGACTATGAGGAGGATGGACATCAGGATGCTTACGATAACTAGGATCATCTCCCATCGTCAGCATTGCCTGTGACCGTGAAGATGGAGCCCCAACCATACTACTATTATTATTATTATATTCCGCTGCTTTGATTGTAATCAGACTTGATCATGAGATCACCTTTTTGTAAGACCTTTATGGTTTGTAATAGATGATGAACTATGGTACCAACCTGGGATTGTGATGTATGGAATAATAGGCATTTGGGATTAAAAATATGGGTGTTGACAAGTTGGTATCAGATCCAGGTTGACCATAGGAGACCCTAGTTACCATGGACGTCAGAAAAACTTAATTTTCAAAACAAAGAAAGTGAGTATCTTTGAAAACCTATTCTCACTCTTACCCTTTAAATTCTTTCCAAAAGAGAGTCAGGTGTTCCTTAAATTTTTTGCAACCTTTGAAGATCCTAGAATGGAAATTGGATTCCGTTGGAATGGATTTCATCACCGGTTTGCCAACATCTAGTAGGGAAAATGACTCTATTTGGGTCATAGTGGATAGACTTTCCAAAGTAGCTCATTTCTTACCTGTCAAGACTACTTATCAGAGCTAGAAGCTAGCAGAGCTGTACATTGCTAGGATAGTCAGTTTGCATGGAATCCCCAAGAACATTGTGTCGGATCGAGGAACCCAGTTTACCTCAAGATTTTGGAAGAAAGTCCATAAGGATTAGGAACCCAACTAAAATTCAGCACAACTTATCACCTGCAGAACAATGGAAAAATGGAAAGAGTAAACCAAATACTCGAAGATATGTTGAGATCTTGTGTGTTGGAATATGGATCTAAGTGGGAGGACTGTCTGCCTTCGCAGAATTCTCATACAACAACAGTTACCAAGCCAGTTTGCAAATGGCCCCATTTGAGTTTATTATGGAAGGAAGTGTCGTACTCCACTCAATTGGTCAGAAGTAGGAGAGAGTCAGATCTTTGGACCCGACATCCTACGAGAAGCTAAATGATGGGGATATGCCTACCGGGGTATACCCAGCAGGACGTTTCCGACTGGCCCAGGAACTGGCGAGTGGGCCTGCAGGACGGCGACTGGATAAAGGCCTGGCGTGGATCCGAGCGACTGGAAGCTGAAGGCCCAGGAGAATACCGAAGCCTTAACTGATTCGGTTGAGATATGTAAACCCTAGGGGGGTAAGTCTATATAAACCTCCCTACAGGGCGTGTAGAGGATACGTTCCATCATCCACCCAAGCGACTCGTCGCCTAGCCGTCGAGCTCGCCCCTTTATACTTCCATCATAATACAATCTAGCAGGAGTAGGTCTTTACCCTCCGGGGGGGCCGAACCTGGGTAAAACCCTGTGTCTCCGCCCTCATCTCGCACCGCAGATGGCTGGCCGCCCTTGCCCTTCGTTCTACTACTCGCTGCCGATTGCAGCGTCTGCCGTGGCCATTCCCTCGACAGTGGCGCCCACCGTGGGGCCTGGCCGGTCTGGCCGGTGTTCTGCGGCGAGATCCAATATGCCCATCAACGAGTCGGTCGCCACCGGCCGCATGATAGCGATCGGCGAGATGCTCCAGATCTTTCCTAGCAACTACGTCCCGGCGGCGCGACCCGTCACGCACAGCATGATCTTGCCAGTCCGCACGATCAGCCTCTTCGTCATCCTCACCGACGTCATCATCTCGGAGGACGCGGCTCGCATCCGCGAGTCGCCGCCACGCGACCGGCTCTCCGAGAGCTAGGTCCGCACGATCCATCGCCTCGCCTCCGAGTACAACTCGGCCCACAGCGATGTGGCCGAAAACACCGCGGCCGCGAAAGAGCGGCCCTCAACGACGACGCCGACTCGGCGACTCCGGCGTCACTCGCCGGAACCATCACCGTGGCTTCGCCTACGGGCTCCATCACCCAGGTCTCCAACGTGGGAGACTTCGAGGATCCCTCCATCCTTGGGATCTTCGACTTCGACTCCGGGTCGGAAAACTCCGCCGATCTCCGTGACGGGACCGTTCGCCACACCACGACCTACATGGCGACTGGCACCGATCTGCCGGAGGATCCCTTCTCCACCCCGATGCCTCCTAACGCCACAGCAACGGAGGTCGAGGAACTCCGCCTGAAGCTGGCAGAGGCAGTCCGCAAGGAGCAAGCCGAGCGCGAAAAATTTCGCCTCGAGCAGGTGAAAGCGCAGGAGCTGTCACATTACCACCAGCAGCGAATCAGGTCGCGCTTGAACCCCACCATCCAGGGGCGCGCCCTGAACTTCTACGACGAGAACTACCCGGCCCGCGTGGCCGAGCGCGCGATCTGCAAGAACGCGCCACCTGGAGGAAGCGCCCGGCCCCCGCCAGGGTCGACGGCGAACGGCGCCCCACCTCCACCCAAACGCGCACCCCCCAGGGACCAGCCGTGGATCATGGTCTCCTCACGGGAGCGAGACGCGAACGACCTACCACTGTTCTCCACCCCGATGGACAACCTTGTGGCGGGCCGAACAGCGGCCGACAACATCACGGCCACCGGTGACGGCGCCCTACAGATCCAGTACGTCAAGGCCCTGCTCGCAAAGGCGGTTGACCAACAAAACGTAGGCGTCGACTCACAGGGTCGGATGTACTCGCGTTCGTCGGGCAGCAGAGCGGCCTCAAGCGGCCATCCACTGGCGGCAAACACCCTTAACTGCCCGCCACCCGAACCACTGCAACTCCAACACCGACCCGCGAACGCGTCACTCTCCACCAACGACCCCAGGCAAGCGACCAACTTCGTCGCCGCCAACGGTTAGCCCGTCGAAGCCCGCACACACATCATCAACAACCAAAGCTGGGGTCGCTAAGCCGACTCGGGCCCCGGTGCTTCGGACCGATGATCCGAGGCAAAAAATACCTGGCGAACTTCAAAGCGCCGAAGGAAATAGAGAAGTACGACCCTTCGTACGACCCTTCCGTGTGGCTGGACACCTACCTCATGGCGATGGGGATCGCTGGCCACACCGACCTGCTAGCCGCCCGCTACCTCCCCCTGATGATGGAGGGATCGTGCAGGCAGTGGATCAACACTCTCCCCCCGGATAGCATCGATTCCTGGGAAGACATGAGCGACACCTTCGTCAGGCACTTCGAGGGTTCCTACACCCGTGCCACCACCATCGAGGACCTGGAGCGATGCGTCCAGGGACCCCGCGAGTCGACCCGAAGCCGGGTCCAACGGTGGCAAGAACTATGGTACAACGCGGCCGGTATCCACCCGGACACCGTGATCCACTGCTTCAAGACCTCGTGCCGCTACGAGCCCTTGGCCGCCAAGCTCAAACGAGCATACCGCACACTCGACAACATACCGGACCTCCTTGAGATCGCCAAAAGGTACGTGGAGGAAGACCCAAATCAGGAAACCGACGACGAGTCGGGTGGTCAACGCCGCACAAACGGCAACGACAACGGACGACGGCCCGACCTACGCTAAAGCAACACTCGCCTCACCGGCAAGCGCCGCAGTGACGGGCGAGTCGACTTCGTCGCCAACGCTGGGCACGCGCAGCGCGAGCCCAAGAGATTTCGCCGCGACGGGGGGCAACGCCACGACGGCGGCAACTACAAGGAAAAACCAAGGTTCGACCCCGCGGCCCTCCTTAACCAACCTTGTGCGTTTCACAGCAGGGAAGGGAAGCCCGCCACGCACACGACCGCCGACTGCCACTCTCTCAAGGAGATCGATAAGGCACGGCGACCGTGGGAGGACCCCGACAACAACCCGCCAAACGGCGGAAAATTCGGCAGTGTGGCCGGCTCGCTCCACACCTTCACAGGCTTCAACACGAAGCGCGAGAAGAAGGTCATCGCCCACGCCGTCTCCTTCAATGCAGTGGTCCACGTGGAGGTTCCCCAGTTCCTCAACTGGTCGGAGCAGCCCATCACCTGGAGCCGCCAGGACCACTCGCCACGCATCGAGTACCCAGGCCGAGTCGCTTTGGTGGACAAGCCCAAGGTGGGATACTACTGGCTCCCCAAGACATTGATGGACGGCGGCAGCTCCATCAACATCCTGTACCTGGACATCTTCAGGCGACTGCGGCTCCCGTAGTCGATGGTCGAGACGACCTACACCACGTTCCACGGCATCGTCCCCGGTCGAAAGGCGTACCCGATCGGCAAGGTCACGCTGCCAGTCACCTTCGGCACACCAGCAAACTTCTGCACCGAGCGGATCGTCTTCGAGCTGGTACCCTTCGACAGCCCCTACCACATCGTCCTGGGGCGCCAGGCGTTCGCCAAGTTCATGGAAGCGCCCCACTACACGTACAACGCGATGAAGCTCCCCGGGCCGCCCGGCGTCATCACCATCAACGGCGACCCCGACATGGCCGCCGAGTGCGAGGCCAAAGGAGCCGAACTCGCCGACGTCGTCATCGCGGCAGAGGCCAACCACGCCGACGAGCTCGCCAATTACGCGAGCGGGGTCAACAACGACAACACCACCATACTCAAGAAGCCCAATTCGGGGGGCGTCAACACCTCAGCCTTCGAGGCAACGACGCACACCCGCACCGTCGAGCTGGTCCTATGCGACTCCAGCCAGACGGTGACGATTGGGACGGGCATGAGCCCAGCATAGGAAGGAGCGCTCATCGAGTTCCTCCGTGAGAACAGGGACATCTTCGCATGGAAGCCCTCTGACATGCCTGGTGTCCCTAGGGAACTCGCTGAGCACAAACTCAACACCGACCCCAAAGTGCGACCTGTCAAGCAGTCGTTGCGGCCCTTCAATGAAGAGAGCCGCCGAGCCATCGCCGAGGAGGTGCAGCGTCTAGTCGCTGCAGGCTTCATCCGGCCAATAAAATACTCCAAGTGGCTGGTAAACCCAGTCCTGGTCGATAAGAAAAATGGGACCTGGAGGATGTGTATCGACTACACAAACTTAAAGAGCGCCTGCCCGAAGGAGCAATTCGTCCTCCCGCGGATCGACCAAATAATCAATTCCACCGCGGGTTCGGAGTCGCTGTGTTTCCTCGACGCCTACTCTGGGTACAACCAGATCAAAATGGCTATCGAGGATGAGGAAAAGACGGCGTTCATCACACCATTCGGAGCCTTCTACTACACAGCCATGACCTTCGGCCTCAAGAACGCCGGGGCGACCTACCAGCGGTGCATGCAGGAATGCCTTGCGAGCCAAATTGACCGCAATATCCACGTCTACATCGACGACGTGGTAGTGAAGTCCGCTCGCTAGGGCGACCTACCCGCCGATCTGGCGGAAACATTCGCCAACCTGCGGAAATACAAGATAAAGCTAAACCCAGGCAAATGCACCTTCGGTGTACCAGCAGGGCAACTACTGGGCTACGTCGTCTCCAAGCGCGGGATTGAGGCGAACCCCACCAAGATCGACATGATCGCCCAACTCGGCAATCCCGAGTGCCTGCGCGACAGCCAGAAGCTGGCCGGGCGAGTCGCGGCTCTCAGTCACTTCATCCCCCGATTGGGCGAAAAGGCGATGCCCCTATACCGCCTGATGCGCAAGAACCCCACCTTCCAATGGGACAAGGAGGCGGACGACGCGCTCCGCGACCTCAAGAAGGTGCTACTCGCAGCACCGCTACTCGCCGCCCCCGTCGATAAAGAACCCATGCTGGTCTACGTCGCGGCTTCCGAGCGCGTCGTCAGCGCCGTCATGGTCATCGAGCGGCCAGAGGAAGGAAAGGAGCGCCCGGTACAGCGACCGGTGTACTATATCAGTGAGGTCCTCACCGAGTCGCGCCAGCGGTACCCGCAATACCAGAAACTGGTATACGCGGTCTTCAGAGCACAGCGGCGACTGCCGCACTACTTCCAGGAGCACCCGATCACGGTCGTCTCCTCAGCACCGTTGCAGGACATCATCCGCAACCGTGAGGCGACCGGGCGAGTCGCCAAGTGGGCCGTCGAAATCGGTGTCCACAACATCAAGTATGAACCACGCAAAGCGATCAAGTCGCAGGCTCTCGCGGACTTCATCGCCGACTGGGAAGAAGCCCAGTAGCCGGAAAAGCTGCAGTAGCTCCACTACTAGAGCCTGCACTTCGACAGCTCCAAGAATGCAGACGGCAGAGGAGCAGGGATTGTGTTGACTTCCCCGAAGGGCGACAAGCTCCGCTACATCCTCTGCCTCGACTTCACCCCCTGCACCAACAACATGGCCGAGTACGAGGCACTACTCCACGGCATGCGAGCTGCCAAGGAGATGAATGTCAATCGCCTACGCTGCTACGGAGACTCCGACCTCGTCGCTGGGCAAGTCACTGGCACCTGCGACGCCGTCTCTTCCACCATAGCGACATATCGCCATGGAGTGGACAAGCTGGGCGGACACTTCGCAGGCTACTCCGTCGAGTGGATTGACAGGCAGAAGAACGAGGAGGCCGACGCACTCTCTCGCATCGGGTCGGCTCTACTCGCACCACCCGCCGGCGTCTTCCTCGACACGATCACCAAGCCGTCCGTCTCTCCCCCAAGGGAGATCGACATCGGAGTCCCGCAGCAACCAGAGGCAGCCCTGGTCGCACTCATCGCCGAGCCAGAAGACTGGACTAGGCCGTACATCGCCTACCTGGAGGGAGGCACCTTGCCGGCAGACGAAACAGACGCCCGGATGATAGCGCGACGCTGCAAATCCTTCGTCATCATCGACGGCGAGCTCCACAAGTGCAGCGTGACCGGCGTGTTCCAACGCTGCGTCCAACCCACTGAAGGACGCAAAATCCTTCACGACATCCACTCCGGCGACTGCGGCCACCACGCCGGCGCCCGCTCTCTGGTCGCAAAGGCTATGCGGCACAGCTTCTACTGGCCCACCGCACAGGCAGACGCCGTCGACATTGTCCAGCGGTGCGCCGGGTGCCAGAAGTACGCCAACCAGACACACGTGCCGAGCTCAGTGCTCAAGACAATCCCCATCACCTGGCCATTCGCCGTGCGGGGTATGGACATGGTAGGCCCTTTCAAAAAGGCCCCCTCCAGCTTCACCCACCTCCTGGTCGCGGTCGACAAATTCACAAAGTGGGTGGAGGCCAAGCCAGTCCGGAAATGCGACGGGAAGACCGCCACCAAATTCCTACGCGAGCTCATATATCGCTACGGCTTCCCACACAACATCATCACGGACAACGACACCAACTTCGCCAAAGGAGCCATGGCCGAGTTCTGCGAGGAACATCACATCCGACTCGACCTCGCGTCAGTCGCCCACCCAGAGTCCAACGACCAGGCGGAACGGGCCAACCAGAGCATCCTCCACAGCCTGAAGCCGCGGCTCCAAGTACCACTCGAGCGCACCGCCGGGTGCTGGGTCGAGGAGCTACCCTCCGTCATCTGGGGTATCCGCACCTCGGTCAACGGGTCGAGAGGGTTCACCCCCTTCTTTATGGTGTATGGCGCCGAGGCAGTCATGCCCACCGACCTAGAGCACAACTCGCCAAGGGTCGTCCACTACACGGAGGCTGTGAATGAACTCGCACGTCAAGATGGAGTCGATCAACTCGATGAGGCACGCGACCTAGCTCGCTCCCGCACTGCCATCTACCAGCAAGGACTCTGCCGCTACCATAGCCGGCGGGTGAAAACTCGCACCTTCCAGGAAGGCGACCTGGTGCTACGCCTCACCCAGGACAAGAAGGGCATGCACAAGCTCTCGCCCCGTGGGAGGGACCATTCGCCATCGGGCGAGTACTCGGCAACGACGCCTACTACCTCACCGACGTCCACGGAGACGGGAAACTCGATGTCAAGCGACCGTGGAATGTAAACCTCCTACGGAAGTTCTACTCCTAGAAATCCATACATGTACCCTCCACTAGCTATGAAATAAAATATATCGGTTACCGCAAATTGCGTCTACTCTCCGTGTCTTGTGCCACTCACACTCGTAATAACAGCGTCAAGCTAACTGCAGAAGTCAATCTCTGGTACAGTGACCGGCACGGCCAAGTAGTGCGTTACGAGGGCACTGGGTCACCCCAGGACCCGCCACGTCCACGAAAAACGCCTACCGGGAGCCCCATTGGATTCGCCTAGCTCGAATGGCTTAACGAGCCAAGACAACTGCCCTCGCTCCTCACAGCGACCACAATCCTCCGCATCCTCGACACAGCGACTCGAACGGCCAAATACCACGCTCGGAGACTGACGACCAGTTAAGCTCGAGCGGCTAGGGAAAACTCCAAGTATGAGAGCGTGCCTAGGACTCGCCATGCGACTGACCCAATGAGCCAGGCAGGAGTGATGCGCTCACTCTGACGCGCCCAGTCCTCACCCAACCTAGAGCCGCAACTAGAACAACCAAGTACCATGCTCGGGGACTCGGCCACCCGACCTTGTTTGTGCAAGGGAAAACGGTGAAGTAAAGAGCACTCATGGGAGTCGCCCTGCGACTGGCTTTCCAAGCTCGGGCGAGTCGACCTCAATAACAAAACGCTCAAAACCACAAACACATAACAAATGAGGTAAACCCCATAAAAAGGGCGGACGCGCTCGGGGACTCGTTCAATCATCAATCACAATCGCAATACAATTCACAAAATAACGTGAAATCCCATTATAGCAGACCAAAGTTGTTACAAAATACAAGTTCCGCCCAATGGCCGAATTGCTACTAACGCCCCAGGGACAATGTTTTATTCCGCAGGATTCGATGTCGACTCGCCGCCACCCTTGCGGTTGCGAATGGAGTGTACAGGTTCGATGGGTATGTCGTCACCTCACCCGCCATCGCCGCACAGAAGGGCTGCTCGATCTTGAAGTCCCGGTGCGGTGGCTCAGGGTCGTTGGGCACGACGATCGTCTCCTGATAAGGAAGGAGGTCGCCCATCGCCCAGACATGATCGGAGTATACCGCGGCACGGTCCGTCAGCTTCAGCACCTCTACAATCTCCATCGATCCCGTCGACGATGGGTAGCCACTCGTCACGTCGTCCAGATTGAAATCCTCTGGGAAGTGGGCGAGCCCAAGGCTAAGCGCCGTCGCCGCCCCGCGCCGGAACGCCGACCGCGTCATGAACTCGACGACTGATGGCGCCTTCTCCAGATACTGCCACACTTCGACGAGGTCGCTGGGAATCACTTCTGTGGGCGACATCTCCTGAAGATACGCCCGAATGCAAGCCGCGGACAACATGGCCGAGTCGACCAGAGTGGCCACACACTGTCGTGCGTCGTACGACTGCGCCTCTTCCGAGCTGTCGATAATCCGACCTGTGGACAGAGGGTGGCAGTGAGTACAACAACGATCACGCAATGCAGCTACTACAGGCAGAGGCAGGCACACTTACCAATCAAAGGACGGCAGAGACCCGTGATGAAGCTTTGAAGAGAGGAGTAGTCGTCTTGTAGCCCAGCAACGAGGGCGTCAGAGACCTTACGCTCTTCAGCGGCGGCCGTAATAGCAGCCTTGGCTCGCCCATCCACCGAACTCGCCTCCTCCTTCGCTTCCTTAAGCTCGCGCTCAAGGTCGGCGATCCGCTTCTCAGCCGAACTCAACGCAGATTGAGCCGCCGTCAGTTCACTCACCAGGACAAGGCCCTGGCGGACCTCCTCTGCCTTCGCAGCAGTCGCCTGGAGTGCCTTGTTCGCCTCTTGGACGGCAACAAGTTCCTTCTCCGCGCGACACTTCCCAGTGAGCCGGTCGGCTGATTAACGCTGCAAACCCTGTGCAGGTCGCCACCTCGCCGTCTGGAGTCGCCTCGGTGACGTAAAACCAGGACTTCTTCCACTCGCTCGCCGCCTTGGCAGGTAGCATCAGATCAAAGAAGGAGGCCTTCGACTTCAACTGAAACGTCAGGCCACCCGCAGCAAGCATTGGGCCGCCTTCTTCTTCGCGACTGATCCTCCCGTGGAACAGATCTTGCCATAGGGGGAAGTAGGGCCTGCAGCCCAGGTATCACTCACAGAACGCCACGAAAATGGCGAGCTGCTCGATGCTGTGTGGGCCCAGGTCCGACGGCTGGATCCCGTAGAACACGTAGAAGCGCCGGAAGAAGAGAGACGTGGGGAACCCCAGCCCCCGTTCCAGATGGCTGGTGAAGGAAACAAATTCTCCCTCGCGCGGATCCGGAGTCACCTCTCCGGCCGCGGGGATGCGCCACCTGCCGGCGCGCAGGATCCCGGCCTCCTCAAAGGATGCCAGTAGCGCTCTTGTGCACTTGGACCTGTCCCATGGTTCGGTGGAGCGGGCCATTGGCGGAAAGGTTTGTGGAGGTCGGGGGATTTTGGATTGGTTGGATCGTGATGTGGAGGAAAACAGAGATGGGCGGAATCGGAGGAAATGACAAAGGAATGGTTCCTCGATCGCCTACCATTTCCTTTATATAGCGGTTGTTACCCGCCAAATCAGGGAGCCGTTACCACGCGGTGATTACGCCAAAGTTACCGTTGGAATACACCAACGGCTAGTTTTGACTGCGTCTGACGGTCCAACTTCGTCCATTCGACTCGCCGACCTAGTCACTACAACAGTGACTAGATATTTCGCCGACCCGTTCACCGAGCTGCGACCCGATTAACCACTGTCATTGCGACCGGAGTAATTAGTGTTTTCCTTTATTCAGGAGCCCGCCACCGATTCGACTGGGTGTCCGCATTGGACGCGTATACTCCGACTACCAACGAACACCTACGCCCAATCGACGACGGCCTCGGGGACTACTAATGGGGATATGCCTACCGGGGTATACCCAGCAGGACGTTTCCGACTGGCCCAGGAACTGGCGAGTGGGCCTGCAGGACGACGACTGGATCAAGGCCTGGCGTGGATCCGAGCGACTAGAAGCTGATGGCCCAGGACAATAGATAGGCCCAGTCGGATTAGGTTAATCGAGTGCCGAAGCCTTAACTGATTCGGTTGAGATATGTAAACCCTAGGGGGGTAAGTCTATATAAACCTCCCTACAGGGCGTGTAGAGGATACGTTCCATCATCCACCCAAGCGACTCGTCGCCTAGCCGTCGAGCTCGCCCCTTTGTACTTCCATCATAATACAATCTAGAAGGAGTAGGTCTTTACCCTCCGGGGGGCCGAACCTGGGTAAAACCATGTGTCTCCGCCCTCATCTCGCACCGCAGATGGCTGGCCGCCCTTGCCCTTCGTTCTACTACTCGCTGACGATTGCAGCGTCTGCCGTGGTCATTCCCACGACACCGAAGATAAAGTTCACAAGATCCATGAGCAGTCCAGACAGAAGAGTTATGCCGACAAGAGACGTCGAGATCTAGCCTTCAATGTCGGATATTTTGTGTATCTCAAAGTATCACCCTTGAAAGGAATGCATCGTTTCCAACTCAAAGGAAAGCTTGCACCCAGATACATTGGACCCTTCAAGATTCTATGTCCCTGAGGAGAGGTATCTTATCAGATAGAACTGCCAGAAGAGATGTCAGCCGTGCATGATGTTTCATGTCTTGTTACTTCGGAAGTGTTTATAAGTTCCAGAAACGATGGAAGTTTTCAAGATCATTGATCATAGAGATGTGGATATCAACCCATACTTGACCTATCGTGAAGTACCCATCTGTATTTTGGAAGAAGCTTTCTGGACCACCCGGACTAGGAGTATCAAGTTTGTCAAGATCCAATGGAGCAACCATACTGAAGAAGTAACCACTTGCGAGCGAGAAGATTACATGAGGACGGAGTTTCCAAATATCTTTAGTTCCTAGTTTTTCCTAAATCTCGGGACGAGATTTTCTCAAAGGGGGGAAGATTTGTAACACCCCAAAATTATTAATGAGGATCATTCCCTAATTAATCAAGATTAGGGTTAACAAAAGCTTTTTTTAATTAAATTCAAATCTTAATGCTTGTGTGTATGAATGCTTGCAATGCCATGTATGATTGTTGTAAATGATGAGAAATGGTTTAAAGATCAAAACAATATCATTTAGGTCACTATCTAACTAGATCAAAACAGAAGAAAGGTAAAATATAAAGCCTAAGACCAAACGGTCATTTCTGCCCAAGTTAACCATTAGCTCACTTTGAGCATCTCTAGCAACTAATCTCAAAAAGAAACTTTCCCATTTCTTTTCTACCCTTGTCAGACCTAGTGACACTAAACCCAATGGAACTTTCCAACCTTCTAGAAACATTTTCAAACTCTTTTGAGAGGCAATTCAAATTTCAATCTATCTTATGTATCAAGATAGCCATTTTTGGAAAACCACTCAAACCATCACCACTTAGCAAACCATTGCACCCAGAGAGTACCAAGATTAGTATCAGAACACCCACCAAAAATCACTAGAAAAAGGTGATGATTTAGTTCATGCGGCCATTTGATCGGACACACATACACAATACCACTACCAATTATCTACTATTTGTGATCAATCAATTTCTCAGCAATTGTACTCCAATTCCTTTCCCTAGCTCACCCGTGATCACCCCCAGTGCACAGCCATGCAATTGAGCCACTCTTCTTCACTACCTTGATCAATGCAAATCATACCCGAGCTCACCATGTCACTCGGACATGGACAAGATGCCATAGACCGCGCTGCCCTCGCCCATGATGTCTAGGAGATAGCCCTGACCTCACCGCCCCTCTCTGTCCAACCCTTGACCAACGGCGAGAGGCGGAGATATTAGAACAGCCACACCCATTTAAGACACGGACATGCCGAGAGCACGATGGAGCGCCGCAGCCGCCTCGTGCAGCCACGCAGCAACTCGCCGTCTCCGCTTATACTCGCACCGTGCGGTCACCAGCCACCACCCAGACATGACTATTGGTCACCGCACTCCCCCTTGACCACCGTACTCGCTGACGAACACCGCAGTACCCGCATAGAGCGCCAATGTTACCCGACCGACTGAGACTACCCCTTGTCGCACCACCAGTCGCATGACGATCTCCACACCCAGCAGCGTCGACCCATGCCCTCCTCCATGCTTACCTTGACCTGTAGAAACATTGCTGACGATCCCTTGCCGTGCCGCACTGCCTCACCAGCGAGGGTATAAATAGACCCCTTCCCCAGCCTTAATCTCCACACCATTCCACTCCTCTCTCACTCGGAAACATCCCTGACATGTTCCTGGAGCAAGGCGAGCACTCTATCGCCGGTTGATCGGAGTCCGCCGCTGCCGTGAGGAAAAGGCGCCATTGATCGGAACCACCTCAGGAGCTGCCGTGACCGCCATTCAACTCGCCATCATCGACAAGCTCATTCGCCTGCATTACCAACCCTAGCTGGAGCCCTGGTAAGCCCCCTGCCACTCTCACCGTGCCTCTAGGTTAAAATCTCGCTAGAGCATCGCAACGTAGACGATGAACCTCGACCGTAGATCATGTTGTAATCGTAGGGCATGCATTGGTCGATACCGATTCGTTTAGAAGCACCCACTGACGCGTGGGACCAGCCTGAGTGAGCCTGCTGCGCGCGTGCTGTGCAGTTGGGCCTGCCCAGTAGTGTTTCCCGCGCGAGCCCATTATTTCAAATCTAGTCTTTTTCTTTTTATTCAAAAACCTTTTGTGTAGTGAACTTTAAAAATCAATTCAGAGAGATTCACTACACCAAATTGAATGAATCCAATTTTGTTTGAAACTAGAGGAAAATATCTAATCACTTCCGTTGGATTGAAACAGTTTGAAACTATGGATCACCCTTGGTAAAAAGAACAAATCAGTAGCTGTTGCAACTTGAATTTTTTTTCTAAAATCAACTATAAGTGATTTTGAGTTGATTCCAACTCTCAAAAATCACATTTGACAAGACCTTTTTGAATATATAAAAATCTACATACTTACATACAGTAGTCCTGGATACAAAATTAAAGAATGACTTCCGAGTCATTTTTAGCCACATAAATATTATTAAATAATAGTGTTAAACTTTATAAATTAGGCCAACCAATTTAAATCACATTCCCAAGTATTAGAGTATGTGGTGATGACATGTGTCAATATGATCCCATATTTTTAATTTGGAGGATATTAAATCATAAGTAACTTTTCAATGAGTAAAAATTACTTTTCTAAATATAAAATATATAAAATCTTATCACCCTTTCTTGTAATGATAGAGATGATGCTAGATCATCTAGTGTGACCCTTGTGTGATAGATAGAAGTATTTAATTATTGTTTGGTGATTTTGTACCTTTTATTTATTTATAGACGCTAGTATTAATCCGGGCTACGACGAGGAGGAATTCTACGAAGACGAGGACAAGAACTTCGACCACCTTACCAACCAAGTCAAGCTATTATATCTAAGCAAGCTCAGTTAAACCCTGCAAGTCTCACTTGCAAGACTTTGTGATACCCCTTTTTATACCAAGTCCTAGTTTTACTTGCAAGATCTACTTTTCGCAAAGTTGTTCAGTAGTTAATTAGGAAAGTTGTTCATTAGTGGAAAATTAGGAAAGTGTCCTCCAGAGCTTGTAACTTGATGAAGGTAGATACACCATCTTAGTACCCTACAACTAGTGACACATACCCCCTTTGGTAGATGCTAGTGTTAATTTAAACTTGATCACTAGATGGGAACAAATGATTATGAAAACCTTGGAATGATGAAGCATTCTCTTGAAATGTTTTGACATGTATTATGGACACAATTACTTGAATATGATGGTGAAGAAAGTATGTGAATTGAATTTGATAAAAACTGATGGTTGGGTTCGGATGCGATACCATTCCAACATTTACCATACAACCATAATACCTGAATTTGGGTAGGGCTTGACTAGAAGTTTATATGTCTTACTATGGGTTCCCTTGCGGAACAAGGTGAACTGAGGCTACCTTGTGAATGTGACTGTCCACGTATGCAGTGCCCAAGATGACAGATGGTCATGGTTGGGAGGCCAAACTCATAGGGGAGATGTCTATACTAGGTTGTGTAATTGAAAGGTTAGGATTGATTATCCGCATACTAAGTATCATGATTCCGGATTGTTCCTTACGGATGTATCGAATGTTGTGGTGAAAGTGTACCACCTCTGCAGAGTGTCAAACTATTCGAATAGCCACATCCGCGGTTATAGACAGTTGGATGGCCATACTATTTCGTTGTCAGATGTTTTCCAAAATGACCCGTGACTTGAAAGATGACTTTGACTTGACCCCACAAGTTGTGGAGATGAAGGCTAGGTTCCCACCGAAGTAACCTAGACAACTAAAGTTAGGTTTTTTACTAGATACTGGTTGAAAAAAATTTGGCTTGTGGGAAACAATCCTAGAGCTTAGGATTCCTAGTAAAATGTCCTTACTGCTTTAGTGAAAGTTTGCGAGTACTTCAAAGTACTCATGTATTTGTCCCTGGCTATTCCCATGGCCAGACTATGAAGGAGACTACGAGGAGGATGGACAGCAGGACGCTTACGATAACTAGGATCATCTCCCATTGTCACCATTGCCTATGACCCTGAAGATGAAGCCCTGACCATGCTACTGTTATTATTATATTCTGCTGCTTTGATTAATCAGACTTGATCATGAGATCAACCATTTGTAAGACCTTTATGGTTTGTAATGGATGATGAACTATGGTACCAATCTATTATGTCTCACAAAAATGGTAATCCAGGGATTGTGATGTATGGCATAACAGGCATCTGGATTAAAAATCTGGGTGTTGGCAGTCCCACTGCATCGTCACCCCGCCTGTCTAGCCCTGACCATGTCGCCTCACGCCCCAAAGCTTGTCCCGTCTAATCATCCGCCTGCCCATCCCGCACCTCGTGGTGCTTTCCCTCCTCTCCCACCCTCCATCCCCGTCTTTGCCATCGTCCTCTCCCGCCTGCCAGGTCCCTCTCCGGACCTCCTCCCGCCTGTCCTCTCCGTCCTCCATGCCGCCCACCTCCCAGCCTTCTCCATGAAGGGAATATGCCCTGAGAGTCAATAATAAAGTTGTTATTATGTATATTCCAAGTATATGCTAGATGTTTATTTTGCATGATATAATTTTATTAATACAGAAACGTTAATACATGTGTGTTTAATAAACAAACAGAAAAGTTCCTAGTTATGCTTCTCTTATAAACTAGCTCGTTGATTAACAAGATGATCAAGGTTTCCTGATCATGGACATTGGATCTTGGTAATAACAATGTCACAAAATTATTGGAATAGCGTGATGAACATTCATCCGAAGTATATCATTAGGATCAAAGTCATTGAGTTTATATTGGTATAACATCATACGAAGTAATCCTAATCCTTAGACCATGAGATCATGTCAATCACTAACACTAGAAGAGTATCTTGATAACATCAAACATCACACTATAACAGGGCGATTATAAAGATGGGTTCATTGCTACTAAAGTGTTATGTTGAGGCCCATGGATCAAGAGTGGAATTTGTTCATCCCGATGACGAATAGATATACTCTGGGCCCTCTTGGTGATATCACATTGGTTAGCTTGCAAGCAAGTGCTTTAATCACTAGAATGTTATATCACGAGAACAAGAAAAGAGTGCATGTTAGTAACAAGATCAAACTAGGTATTAAGATACCAATGATTGAATCTCGGACATGAAATATATCACAAGACAAAGGGATTAAGATTCTAGCGTAAAAGGTTCTCACGATCACAAGAAAGTCATCGTTGAATGTGTGGGAGTCAGTATGGATCTCCAGGTCCCTCTTATGATTATTGATCCAAGAGGGGTCTCGATCATGTCCACATTATTCGCGAACCGTATGGTGACACACTTAAGAGACACCGACACCATTTGGAACAAATAGTTTCATGCTGAAAAGATTTACAAAGCGTAGGAATTTGTTTCACTAGACACCGAAACTGTTTTGGGTGAAATTGCTGAAAGTGTTTCTGCATGTGAAATGAAATACTAGCAAGGGGTTATATGTGAATGTTTGTCCATTAAATTAATTTACAAATTTGAATAAATAAAATATTTTTATTTAAAGAGAGATTACATTAAATTTGGTGGAAATTTAATGGGAATTTTGAGTGGAATTTTGTGTGTAATGAAGAGGCTATTTTGTGAGTGGGAGCTCCACCCACATGAATGGAGGAGGGGAGGGGCAGACCCCAGGTGCCAGCCACCACCTTGGGGTGCCCCTCCCTCCTATATAAAGCCCCACTCTCCCTCTCCCTCTCTCTCACTCACACCTCCTCGTGAAGGATCTCTCTCCACCTCTAGTTTATCCCCCATGGTCTCGGACTAGAGAGATACATGTTCTCGGTGGCTTTTGGGCAAGAAATAGTTGTTGCTTCTGCTGCATCGCTGGAGCGAGGAGGCGGAGGTTGCTCGGTGGCTCGGACGTGTGTGTGAGCAAGGATGTGCCGCTGATTTGAAGCGCTAGGACTTCCTCTCGATCTTGAGATCGGCAAGCGTTCGTCTACATCATCCACGAGCAAAACCTCATTAAACTTTGTCGGTCTTCAAGGGTACGTTATCTACGGATGTATATCCTCCCGTTGCTTGTATCTAGTAGATAGATCTTGCTACATAGTTTTTCCCATCGTAGGAAATTTTTTGTTTTCTATGCTGCGAATCCTACAGTGGTATCAGAGCTGGATCTATGCGTAGATGCTTTGCACGGGTAGTACACATATGAGTATGTGGGAAATGATGATCATGTTATTTCTTCTTAGTTGTACTTTAGATATTGGTGTCATTAGTGGGATGAAGCGGCCCGGACAAACTTTACATGTCCTCACACATGAGACCTGTTCCACGCTTGACATGCATTTAGTTTTGCATAAGTGGATAGCGGGTGTCTATCTCTCCTACTATAGTCAATATCTAATTTACAATGAGTTTTTTATAATTTTGGTTATCCTCGTTGTGTTTCCATGTTCGTAGGTAAGAACGGTTCTATCTTCGAAAGCCTTAAGCCACGTAAAACTTGCAATGGATAAATTAGAGGCGTCTAGTTTAGATTGTTGCTGGGCTAGTGTCATGATATGGTGAGGTTGTAAGTAAAAGTATAAGTCGATACTCTTATAACACACATAACATGTAAGTTCCATAGACCTTTACCTTACACATAAAGGAATGATGAAGATCATACCACGATTCACATGATGATGATCAAGTGCAAGAACCATATCATTTCACTTTTCACATATGATGTTTGTTGCATCTTATATTGCTTGTTTGGCATTTTATTAGCATAATAAGATTATCCCTCATTTAGATATCAAGATAAAAATGTGTTCTCGCTTAAGTATGCACCGATTATGTTTCGCCACTCCAAGACATCACGTGATGATCGGGTGTTCTTGGATCCACGATCATATTTCAGGTGTGAGATAGTTTACACACGCGAATACTAAGGTTCTTACTTGGCGAGCCTAGCATGTACAGACATGGCCTCGGAACACAGACCGAAAGGTTAAGCATGAGTCATATGTAGATATGATTCCCATATAGATACTCGCCTTTGAAGCTACACCGACTCACGTGATGATCAGACTTGGTGTAGTGGATTTGGTTCATGTAATCACCAAAAAGGCATGGGGGATGTAGTTTTTGAGAGGGAGTTCATTCTTAATTTGGATTAGTTAAACTCGATCTATCATAAACTTAGTCTAAACTTTACAAATTCTTTTGAAGATGGCACCACCTGCTTTTAATTTCAATGTGTTCATGGAGAAAGAGAAACTTGCAACGAATGGTAGCAACTATACCGACTGGGATATGAATTTGAAGATTCTCCTCTCTTCTGCACAAAAGCAATTTGTGCTAGAAGTGCTACTAGGCCCCCCACCACTTGATGATGCCCTTGACGAAGAAAAGAACGTCTATTTGACTCGTCAAGAGGACCACAACTTAGTTCATTGCGGCATATTGTATGGGATAGAGCCAGAACTTCAAAAGCGTTTTGAAAACGGGAATGCCTTTGATACAATGGGTGAGTTGAAAATGATTTTCGACACCCATGCTTCTGTAGAGAGTTATAATGCTTCAGAAAAGTTGTTTAGCTGCATGATGGAAGAGAACAGCTCCGTTAGTGAGCACTTACTCAAGGTGTCAGGGTACGCTGACAAGCTTGTGTCCTTGGGAATATCGATTCCCATTGACTTAGGCATACATCATGTTCTCCAATATCTGCCACCTAGCTACAAGAGCTTCGTGATGAACTATAACATGCAGGGCATGAAAATAAGTCTCTCCCCGAGCTTCTGTCAATGCTTAAGACTGTAGAAGTGGAGATCAAGAAGGAACATCAAGTGTTGATGAACAATAATACCACTGGTTTCAAGAAAGACAGGAAGGGTAAACCTAAGGAAAAGAAGGGCGGCAAACCGGTTGCCATACCTGAAAAGAAATCCCGAGTTGGCCCTAAGTCTGATACCGAGTGCTATTATTGCAAGGGGACTAGCCACTGGAAGCGCAACTGCCCCAAGTATTTGGCAGACAAGAAGGCCAGCATGGCAAATAAAGGTATATATGATATACATGTTATTGATGTGTACTTGACTAGTACTCGTAGTAGCACCTGGGTATTTTATACCGGATCAGTTGCTAATATTTGTAACTCGAATCAGGGGCTGCGGAACAAGCGACTACTAGCAAGGGGTGAGGTAAAGATGCGTGTCAGCAACGGATGAAGCGTTGGTGTGATCGCCGTCGGAATGCTACATCTCCACTTTCCATTGGGATTAGTAATAAACTTGAATAATTGTTATCTAGTGCCTGCACTGAGCATGAACATTGTATCCAGATCATGTTTTATGCACAATGGTTTTTTACTTAAATCCAAAAACAATGGTTGTTCGATTTATATGAATGATATCTTTTATGGTTATGAACCTGTGATGAATGGTTTATTTCTGTTGGATCTCGATAATAGTGTTACACATATTCATAATGTTGATCCTAAAAGGATTAAACTTCATGATGATATATCCACATATATGTGGCACTGCCGTCTAGGTCATATTGGCGTTAAACGCATAAAAAGCTCCATTCGGATAGAATTTTGGAATCACTTGATTTTGAATCATTTGATACATGTGAGACATGCCTTATGGGAAAGATGACTAGAACGCGATTTTTCGGTTCAATAGAACGGGCGACAGATTTATTGGAAATCATACACTCTAATGTGTGTGGTACAATGATTGTGTCGGCGTGAGGTGGATATCATTATTTTGTTACTTTGACGGATGATTTGAGTAGATACGGTTATATTTACTTGATGAAACACAAGTCTGAAACCTTTGAGAAATTCAAGGAATTTCAAAATGAAGTGGAAAATCATCGTAATAGAAGGATCAAATTTCTATGGTCTGACCATGAAGGTGAGTATCTAAGTTATGAGTTTAGCACACATATGAAAGAGTGTGGAATAGTTCCACAACTCACACCTGCCGGAACACCATAGCGAAATGGTGTGTTGGAACATCGTAATCGTACTTTACTAGATATGGTTCGATATATGATGTCTCTGATAGACTTGCCACTGTCATTTTGGGGTTACGCACTAGAAACTACTACATTCACTTCAAATCGGGCACCGTCTAAATCCGTTGAAAAGACACCGTATGAATTGTGGTTTGGAAACAAACGTAAGCTGTTATTTCTTATAGTTTGGGGATGCGATGTTTATGTGAAGAAACTTTAACCGGATAAACTCAAACCCAAAGTGGAAAAATGCATCTTCATAGGATACCCTAAGGAAACTATTGGGTATTCGTTCTATCACGGATCCCAGGGCAAGGTTTTCGTTGCCAAGAATGAATGCTTTCTAGAGATAGAGTTTCTCGTGAAAGGTGTGAGTAGTCGGAAGGTAGAACTCGAAGAGGTTGTAGAACCTTATCTTCATAATATGGTGAGTAGCGCAGCACCGGAAGTCGTTCCGGAGTTGACTTCACCAAATGAAGAGAGAAATAATGATAATGATCATGAAGCTCTGAAAGAGAATACTACCAAACCTCGTAGGTCTAGCAGGACGCGTGTAGCTCCCAAGCTGTATGGAAATCCTGTTATGAATTTCATGGTCGATGAAATTGATGACCATACGACGTATGAGGAAGCGATGATGAGCCCGGATTCCAACAAATGGCTAGAAGCCATGAAATCCGATATGGAATCCATGTACGAATACCAGGTTTGGTCCTTGGTGGAATTACCTCATGACCGAAAGGCCGTGGAGAATAAATGGATTTTCAAAAGGAAAACTGATGATGATGGTAATATAACCATCTATAAAGCTCGACTTGTCGCAAAATGGTTTCGAAAAATTCAAGGAGTTGACTATGATGAGACATTCTCTCCCATAGTGATGCTAAAGTCAGTTAGGATTATGTTAGCAATTGCTGCATATTTCGAATATGAGATATGGCAGATGGATGTCAAAACTGCATTCCTCAATGGCAACATTGAAGAAGAGTTGTACATGGTACAACCAAAGGGTTTTGTCGATCCTAAGGATGCTGACAAGGTATGCAAGCTCTAGCGATCCATCTATGGACTGAAACAAGCATCCCGGAGTTAGAATCTCCGCTTTGATGAGGTGATCAAAGAGTTTGGATTTATCCAAACTTATGGAGAGGCTTGTATTTACAAGAAAGTGAGTGGGAGCGACGTGACATTTCTGATATTATATGTGGATGATGTACTACTGATCAGAAATGATATAGATCTTTTAAACAGTGTTAAAAGTTATCTAAACAACAAATTTTTAATGAAGTACCTAGGTGAACCGTCATAAATATTAGGCATAAAGATCTATAGCGCTAGATCTAGGTGACTAATAGGGCTATCACAAAGTACATACCTTCATAACATTTTAAAGAAATTTAAAATTGATGGAAGTAAGAAAGGGTTCTTACCTATGTTGCAAGGCAAGACATTGAGTAAGACTCAAAGTCCGTCTACAGCGGAAGAAAGAGAGATAATGGACAAAGTCCCCTATGCTTCATACATAGGCTCTATAATGTATGCCATGCTTGTGACACCCCCGGGATCAGGGATAAACAAATTCCAGACCTTCGTCTGGCATAAGCTTAACCTTGAGCTCGAGAATATCCAGTGAAGAGTTGATAACATAGCAGTGACCCTATGACACAAAACATATTACAGCAAGCTCATAACTGAGCAGAGAACCAAATTATTACAAGCAGAGGTCACTGACCACAAACATCAAACAACGGAAGGCAAATTATACTATTAAGTACAACAAACTTAACAAATGGCCTAAGAGGACTGAAGCATAACGATGACGTCCCAGCCCATAGATTCCAGGCTGCCAGCCGGGAACCCCAAGCTACTCGTCGATGTCGATGTAGTACAGAACTCGTCCTCAGGTGAAAACTTAGTCTGCCAAAAGTATCAACAAAGCAATGGTGAGTACAGGGTGTACTTTGCAAGACTTATGGCTGGTGGAGTTGTTTTGCATAAAGCCATCTTTTGTTTATAAAACAAGAGAGAGAAGAAGCTCGTCTATTCAGAGTATTTTAAAAGGGGATAAGTGAGTGACATCTCTGAAATATTGATCATCTTTTGATATCCACCGAATCATCATCGAACCTCATCTAGGATCACCCCCCCCCCCCCCCCCGTGCCCATGAGGAAGCATCCTTAAGAACACGTTGATCTGCCAAGTTTTAAGATTAGGTTCAAGTTCTCTATGATCTTAGAATCTGGTCTCCAAGCGTTCATAACCGTGAACACGGCTTTTTGAAAAGATTATTACCCTGCAGGGGTGTACAATTTTACCCACACATACCAACCGACTCTTAATGCCAAGCTATTAGCCCTCTTCCTTGGAAGGCTGGCAGAGGGTGGTTGGCCACGACCTTTACCTTGCTTTCGCCGAGACCATGAGTCATGCAGTAAGTATGGTTCCGTCGTAACGGGTCAAATCTCGAAGCCGGTACTTAAAGATGTGAGGCGAGGTTGGTTAACAAGGGCTCCATCAACCCCAAGAAACCCGGTCCACGCTTACCTACCTGTAATGAATGCACCAACTTCACCCGCCAAATCTTTCAAAAGATTTTCTATGCATATGTCGAATGGAATGCCCGGACTATGTGACTCATGGAATCTACTAGGCAAGTTAATCAGGCGAGGGGTTCCCAAGCCCCGTGTGGTTGTACGCTCGTCTCGGTTCCAAAGGCAAGAACTCGGTTCCTAGTGGTGGCGAGCATGGGACTAGAAAAGCACATCCCACCGTGGCCTCCCATACAAGCCTTAGCATGTTTAACTCATATCACCAATCTCATATCATCATGTTCTCCTATCATACTAGATTCTCTTCATCTAATACATCATCTGGATGGACTAGAACTGACAGATATGCATGGCTAAGCAGACACATATAATAGCTCTAGCAGTGCACACAAGCCAACCCTAGATATGCTAGGAGCAGTGGATCAGGTAATATAAGCTCAAAGGGAGTAATGCAATAGATAGGATACTCTATCTATCGGTAAAAGACCATAGTAGAATCGTATGCAACATGGCAGAATTTAAATGCTTTCAAAATCATATGATTATATCATGGTGGGGCTATGCTTGCCTTTGTCAGTTGATAGCAGATAAGCAGATCTTCGGGAGCCTCGTACTTGACTTGTTATAATTGGTCAAGTATTGTTCGTCGATCTTCGAACTTCGATGGTGTTGTCTCCGATATTCAATCTCGATCTTGATCTCGATATCGTATTCTACCGGAAAGAACCAAACACCGGAAATAAAGGGGAAACAATCAACACATGGCATCGATGCAATGCTCAAGCAAGTATGATGATATCACAAGTTGAATTGTATTGAAAAGTAACCCTAAGGCATGCTCAACCATTTAAAAGGGGTTCCGAGGGGCGCAAACCATAATTCGGAGAAACTCCGGAACATATGAGAGGGGTGCATTTGTTATTTAATTAAACTTGTCATTTTAGTTGTTGATAGCTTAGATAGATAGGTTTCATTTTTCTGAACATTTTGATATATTATTTGTAATTTTCTGACTTGGTCCCACTTGGTCAATTTAAATCCATTTAAATCCATTCTAAATCATTTCAGGAAATTATAAAAAAAATTGAATTATATTAAATATTTTTCCACTTGGTCCCACCTGTCAGATTTTTATCCTTTTTAGAAAATAATTATCGAAATTATTAAAACCCTGACAACCTGGGCCCATAGAGTTTATTTATTTTCTAGAAACAATTTAACTAAAACAAAATAAAAGAAATATGGCGTCATGCTGATGTCAGGATGACATCAGCAATGGAGATGCTCACAGCCAGCGAGGGATTGGGCGATTGGGCGCGCGAGAGGGAGCGGGGTTGGTATGATTCGAACGAGCAGGGAATGGCGAACTTGATAGTGCTAGCGCCGCTCTGTTTTGGTCGCCAGAGATGGCGATACAGCGAGGGAGATACCAAATGGAAGGCACTGGGAGGTGCAGAGGCTCACCGCGAGTGCAGAGGAGGGGTCGGCGAGGCCGGACGATCTCGTACGCGGCTGAAATCGGCGATGGAGACGTTGGCCAGAGCTCGGAACGAGGTGTCGATTCCGGCGACTGGGTCCACTCCAGCTGTTGAGAACAGGGGCAATCGAACGAGAAGAGAGAGGGAAACAGGAAGGTGGTCTCGGATGAGCAAGGGAAGCTCGGAATCGATGGGGTGCCGAAGGTTTTGTGGACTAGGGTTCCGGCCATGGTAGGGAACAAGGAAGAGAAGAAAAAATGGGGCTCTCCTAGGGTTTGTAGTGGTGGCGGGGAGTGGTTATAGACGTCCAGGGCGGTGGCGTTGATCCTGGCGTGGGCGCGATGCAGCAGTGACCATCGGTGGCAGGGACAGGTGCATGTGGTGGGGTCGATTCCGGAAGCAATCAAAGGAGGGAGGAGCACCAGGAGAACCAGGAGCTCACCTAGAGGCTTACTGCAGGGTCGGCGAGCTCGGGGGCAGCCGGAATCACCTGTGAAGACGGCGGCCGGAGTTTGGACATGAGGTAGCAATTGAGGCGTCTGGAAGCCTCCCGGCTTACGATTCTTGGGGCGAACGACAGAGGAGGTCAAGGCGGTCACATGAGCATGCTCTATGGACCTTGGGGCGACCGGAGATGGCGTGGCGCTGGCGAGGTATGAAGGTTAGGGTTCGGTGCTTTTTGCGGGGACGAGTTTGAGAGAGGGAGAGGAGAAAAGGCACACGGCTAGGGTTACTGGGCATCGGCGTCGAGTACATGTAGTCATCCGGGGGCGGCGGTGGTCGGTAGCACACATCTTGGCGCTGATGAGCGCTGCTGCGTCGACAACGAGCAGGTTCTCTCCATCGCGAGGAAGAAGAAGACGACAGAGGAGTGAACCGGTTTGGGCCTCGTGTTGGACCGAAGTTGGGACGGACTGGGCCACAGGAAAGAGAGGGAGGAAGAGAAAGAGACTGGGCTGCGCGGCCTGGTTGGCTGTTGCTCATTTTTTTATTTGCAAACCCTTTTTATTTTTTGTTTTGTATTTCTGTTTGAAATTTCAAATTCAAATTCTGTCTTGAACATTTCAAAAATACCAGATACTTTGTAAAAGTGTATAAAATACTGAGGGGACCCTTTTGTTCAGATTGGGCTCCACATGCTTTGTATTTCTCAAACATTTTCAAGACCATTTGAATTGTTTTCAAATAGAGGGAGAGGTTAGGGTTTTAGGGTTTTGTTATTTTCTTCAATGCATTTTAAAGGAATAATGCTCATGGATGCACAATCAACCCTAAATATTGATTTACTAAAACTGGGGTGTTACACCTCTATCCCCCTTACGAGAATCTCGACCCGAGATTCCAAAGGTAGGAAGAGAGACAAAGGGAGAAAGAGACAAGGCAACTGTAAAGATAAGAGGGAAACACACTAAACAACATACCGAGTATCGCATGGTCAACTCATGAATGGAGTGTTTGAAAACAACTCTGAGATGACAACATGGAACACGTCAAGGTAGAGGAGGGAACAAGATGAGAAGGTTTCAAGTTGTTAGATAGATGGTCTTCATAAGGATTGATACCATGGAGCTCACACAAGGTTTTAAGCTTCTGGATAGGAAAGCTTCCAACAGAAAAAACATGACCACAGACTTTGACAGGGAACCTCTACAAAATGAATTAAATAGAGATTTCAGGTTGCAGAGATTTGGATCAACAAAACCAAGTTGTTGAACTACTTTTGACACAGAAGGGTCACTCTTTCGTACAATAGAAGGTCAAGACAGAGAGGTGTTTTGGTGGAGAGGACTCATAAGAGTCACAAGGAACATGTAACAAGAGAAACTTATGATTACCGAAATCATAGTCACTCTTAGAACATGGAAAATAAAATGAAGGAAACTCTTTATTCATCCAGGTATACCAAAATCTTTGCCAAAGATTATGGTATCACTTTACACCACTGAGATGAGTAGCTAAGAAGATTCCTGATGACACGAGAAGAAAGAAACTTCATTTTTAGACCTCAAGTACTTGGCATAACAGAACACTTACCAATATAAAGGGTCTGGAGGATTGACTGAGAGACATTTAGCAACTCTACTTTAAATGTTCTCCTTGATATTCGAGGCACGAGACATCAAGTAAAGGTCGGACTTTGGATACAAAGGAAACCGTGAGCACAACTCCTATAATGAATTATAGAAGAAGCCTCATGAAGAGTGGTTGTTACTGCTGATCTATGAGAATATGACAAGATGTCTTTCCGGCTAAGTGTGTCAACCATTACATCAATCTTGCCAAACTTACAAAGGTACCTATGTCAAAACCTTGAGGAACACCAACCATCATTTCTACTTGAGATTCAGGTTTGGTTAAGTGAGATGATAATTCAGACTCAGCATGTCCGAATAGAAAGGTTGCAACATTTACCGCAAGGGTAAATTTACTAGATTCTCAAGACATGGACTACAGTGCTATGATCCAAAAAGATAAGCTATATTGCTATACCCATGTATTAGCAACTTGTCGAGAGACAACTGCACACACATAAGGTACTGACAATAAAACACACATATATCCTTTAAGGAGGGAGAAAACTCTTCTCGAATCCACGACGACATCTTTCAACATTTGCACGTGAACTAGAGAAGGTTACTTCTAACATCCAGAACACATACTTCGAAATGACCCGAAGATGGTTCTTGAAATTTTCCAACATTGATGCCCAATGTCCCATATGAATCCAGTCTAACATGGAAAGAATAAGAACATTGTTGATGAGATCAACAATAAACTTATCAAGACACTCTAGTAAGATGGACTCATATGCTTCATGAACAAGGCGAGAATATTGGTCAGACTAAAGGACATGAGGATGTACTCAAGTGAAACATCACAAGTAGCAACATCATCAAGATAGTCCTTGAAACTGAGTTTGATTTGACGATAACCCAAATCAAATCAAAGGTGGGGGAAGATAACATATCCACAAAGGAAATACTATCTTTCTTCAAAACGAACAAAATTAAACATCCCTTTTAAAAAAACAGAGTCAGATAAAACTTTTGTCTTACAACTCTCCAAGTTGTTGTTTAAGCTCAACCAACTAGTTCAGGGTATCCAGTACAGATCCTTGGAGAAAGGTGCGGTTTAGAGAACTAGCTTGCTCAAAACTTGACAAGACAGTCATGTGGCAACATGGCGATACTTCTAGTAGATATCTAGAATATCACAAACCACTGATATCTCACTTAGTTCGAGAGGAAACATGCTTTGTAGGCAAGAGGACACAACCTCAGAGCTTTGGCACAAGCCTAACTCTTTGATGGAAGAGATGTACCAGAATAACGGACTTGGTGGTACAATCATTCTTTGCTTAGTGATGGGATTAACCCATCATGCTAAGAATGATACAAATGTCCTTAGAGATCAAAACAATAATAATTGCTAAGAATCTCAGATGACCACATTATTATGCACACGCATCACTCACAAGCGCGAAAGCTCGAGGAAGGGTGGGTAAATATGTGTAAGAGCGTCACTGCATTAAGGGGTCATGAAACTCAGCACGACCTCTTAGTATAAAATAGTGTGATACTTTAAGGTAGAACAGATAGAAGCTAATCAATGCCTCTTGATCTGCGGATTACAACACTTTGACCTAGTCCTAGGTATGACGAGGTACTGGAGTTTTTTCTCCTGACATTCCGAAATGGTTTGTCATGACGGACCACAAGAGTATCTTGCATCGGAAGAAACCAATGCACATGTACTACTTGGATACCATCTGGTAGACAGAGGTCGAAAAACAACAAGGGGAAAGAAGAACATGCTCAGGGTAGAATCCCGAGATGTGGATGCGTAAGTCAACAATCTTCCGAAAACCAATGCAGGGAAGGAAAGGTGTGGCAGAGTCACGAATATAGATGCGAGACTCTCGAGGAGTACTCTTGTTGTGATCTATTTAGTTCCATTAAAGAACATCTGCCATAGCTAGTGGTAGGGGAAGTCCTTAGTGGTCACGATTCAATCGCAACAAAGACCACAAGATTGAAGGCTAGAACTGTAGTACCAGCCATCCTGACGTAATGTATGAACAGTAACGACAGGGGTCAACAAAAGGAATCTTGAGTTAAAGGTCAGCTTCATGTACAAGATTCACAACACCAGAATCCAGCACAATAGGGGATCTTAGGTTCAAGTCCAAGGGTTAACACCCAAAGAAAGGAGTAACTACTATTTGAGTGACGTAGTGTACACTACAAGGTAGTATTCACGAGGTAGCTTCCAAGAGAAGAAACGACTTTTGAAGTACCCAATAAACGAAAAGGAGGCACTCGAGGCGAAAGGAAACCTCGAAGCCTGGAACAGAACACTGTAGATCCAACAATGGAATATTGTGGTTCCAATGGATAGAGAGATCATGATAAAAAGGAATCTCTCAGATGAAGAAGAGCAAAGGGAAACAAGGAATTCACAACACACACAACTCTAGAGAACTCAACACTAGGTCAATTGGTTGAAAAACGGCATGCCAAGGAGGCACCTAAGTTTTGAAAGATTAGAAGAGATATCAAAACTTTTCCAAATCAACACCAGATAAGATAACCCAGAGTTAGAGCGAAACTGGATAAGGAGTAAACGGAGCATACTAGAATTTTCACAAATACTTTTCAGCTTTTAAAATAGTTTTCACAAGCACTAGACTCAACATCGACCAATAGCAAGGTTTTCCTACGGTTGGTACTGCTCTGATACCAAGAACTATGACACCCCCGGGATCAGGGCTAAACAAATCCCAGACCTCCGTCTGGCATAAGCTTAACCTTGAGCTCGAGAATATCCAGTGAAAAATTGATAACACAGCATTGACCCTATGACACAAAATATATTACAGCAAGCTCATAACTAAGCAGAGAACCAAATTATTACAAGCAGAGGTCACTAACCACAAACATCAAACAATGGAAGGAAAATTATGATATTAAGTATATCAAACTTAATAAATGTCCTAAGAGGCCTGAAGCATAATGATGACGTCCCAGCCCATAGATTCCAGGCTGCCGGCCGGGAACCCCAAGCTACTCGTCAATGTCGATGTAGTATAGAACTCGTCCTCAGGTGAACACTTACTCTGCCAAAAGTATCAACAAAGCAAGGGTGAGTACAGGGTGTACTCTGCAAGAATTATGGCTGGTGGAGTTGTTTTGCATAAAGCCATCTTTTGTTTATAAAACAAGAGAGAGAAGAAGCTCGTCTATTCATAGTATTTTAAAAAGGGATAAGAGAGCGACATCTCTGAAATATTGATCATCATCTTTTGATATCCATCGAATCATCATCGAACCTCATCTAGGATCACCCCCTAGTACCCATGAGGAAGCATCCTTAAGCACACGTTGATCTGCCAAGTTTTAAGATTAGGTTCAAGTTCTCTATGATCATAGAATCTGGTCGCCAAGCGTTCATAACCGTGAACACGGATTTTCGAAAAGATTATTACCCTGCAGGGGTGTACAAATTTACCCACATGTACCAACCGACTCTTAATGCCAAGCTATTAGCCCAATTCCTTGGAAGGCTGGCAGAGGGTGGTTGGCCACGATCTTTACCTTGCTTTCGCCGAGACCATGAGTCACTCAATAAGTATGGTTCCGCTGTAACGGGTCAAATCCTGAAGCCGGTACTTAAAGATGTGAGGCGAGGTTGGTTAACAAGGGCTCCATCGACCCCAAGCAACCCGGTCCACGCTTACCTACCTGTTATGAATGCGCCAACTTCACCTGACAAATCTTTCAAAATATTTTCTATGCATATGTCGAATGGAACGCCCGAACTATGTGACTCATGGAATCTACTAGGGAAGTTAATCAGGCGAGGGGTTCCCAAGCCCTGTGTGGTTGTACGCTCGTCTTCGTTCCTAGTGGTGGCGAGCATGGGACTAGAAAAACCACATCCCACCGTGGCCTCCCATACAAGACTTAGCATGTTTAACTCATATCACCGATCTCATATCATCATGTTCTCCTGTCATACTAGATTCTCTGCATCTGATACATCATCTGGATGGAACAGAACTGATAGCTATGCATGTCTAAGCAGACACATATAATAGGTCTAGCAGTGCACACAAGCCAACCCTAGATATGCTAGGAGCAGTGGATCAGGTAACATAAGCTCAAAGGGAGTAATGCACTAGATAGGATACTCTATCAATCGATAAAAGACCACAGTAGAATAGTATGCAACATGGCAGAATTGAAATGCTTTCGAAATCATAGGATTATATCATGATGGGCCTTGTACTTGACTTGTTATAGTTGGTCAAGTATTGTTCGTCGATCTTCGAACTTCGATGGTGTTGTCTCCGGGCTTCAATCTTGATCTCGAACTCGATATCGTATTCTACCGGAAAGAACCAAACACCGGAAATAAAGGGGAAACAATCAACACATGGCATTGATGCAATTCTCAAGCAAGTATGATGATATGACAAGTTGAATTGTATTGAAAAGTAACCCTAAGGCATGCTCGATCATTTAAACAGGGTTCCGAGGGGCGCAAACCCTATTTCGGAGAAACTCCAGAACATATGAGAGGGGTGCATTTGTTCTTTAATTAAACTTGTCATTTTAGTTGTTGATCAATGCATGATGATAGCTTAGATAGATAGGTTTCATTTTTCTAAACATTTTGATATATTATTTGTATTTTTCTAACTTAAAATGAATTAGTTATGATTTTTCTCAATTTAAATCCATTCTAAATCATTTTAGGAAATTATAAAACATTTTTGAATTATATTAAATATTTATCCACTTGGTCCCACCTATCAGATTTTTATTCTTTTTAGAAAATAATTATCGAAATTATTAAAACCCTGACAACCTGGGCCCACAGAGTTTATTTATTTTCCAGACACAATTTAACTAAAACAAAATAAAAGAAATATGGCGTCATGCTAATGGCAGGATGACATCAGCAATGGAGATACTCACAGCCAGCGAGGGATTGGGCGATTGGGAGCGAGAGGGAGCGGGGTTGGTCTGATTCGAACGAGCAGGGGATGGCGAACTTGCTAGTGCTAGCGCCGCTCTGTTTTGGTCGCCGGAGACGGCGGCTCGACGACGGCAGGTGGCGGCGGTGGCAGGTGGTCACGGGGACGACGATATAGCGAGGGAGAGACCAAATGGAAGGAACTGGGAGGTGTAGAGGCTCACCGCGAGTGCAGAGGAGGGGTCGGCGAGGTCGAGCGAGCTCGTACGCGGACGGAATCAGCGACGGAGATGGTGGACGGAGCTCGGAACGAGGTGTCGATTCCGGTGACTGGGTCCACTCCAGCTGTTGTGAACAGGGGCAATCGAACGAGAAGAGAGAGGGGAACAGGAAGGTGGTCTCGGACGAGCAAGGGAAGCTCGGAATCGATGGGGTGTCGGAGGTTCTGTGGACTAGGGTTCCGGCCATGGTGGGGATTGAGGAAGAGAAGAAGAAATGGGGCTCTCCTAGGGTTTGTAGTGGTGGCGGGGAGTGGTTATAGACGTCTAGGGCGGCGGCGTTGATCTTGGCGTGGGCACGCGCAGCGGCGACCATCGGTGGCGGGGACATGTGCATGTGGTGGGGTCGATTCCGGAAGAAATCGAAGGAGGGAGGAGCACCAGGAGAATCAGGAGCTCACCTAGAGGCTTAATGCAGGGTCAGCAAGCTCGGGGGCGGCCGGAATCACCTGTGAAGACGGCGTCCGGAGTTCGGACAGGAGGTAGCAATTGAGGCATCTGGAAGCCTTCTGGCTTACGATTCTTGGGGCAAACGACAGAGGAGGTCAAGGCGGTCACATGAGCGTGCTCTATGGACCTTGGGGCGACCGGAGATGGTGTGGCGCCGGCGAGGTATGAAGGTTAGGGTTCAGTGCTTTTTGCGGGGACGAGTTTGAGAGAGGGAGAGGAGAAAAGGCACACAGATAGGGTTACTGGGCATCGGCGTCGGGTACATGTAGTCATCCGGGGGCGGTGGCGGTCGGTAGCACACATCTTGGCGCCGGCGAGCCCTGTTGTGTCGACAGCGAGCAGGTTCTCTCCATCGAGAGGAAGAAGAAGACGACAGAGGAGTGAACCGGTATGGGCCTCGTGTTGGACCGAAGTTGGGCCGGACTGGGCCACAGGAAAGAGAGCGAGGAAGAGAAAGAGACTGAGCTGTGAGGCCTGGTTGGCTGTTGCTCATTTTTTTATTTGCAAACCCTTTTTATTTTCTGTTTTGTATTTTTGTTTGAAATTTCAAATTCAAATTCTGTTTTGAACATTTCAAAAATACCAGATACTTTGTAAAAGTGTATAAAATACTGAGGGGACCCTTTTGTTCAGATTGGGCTCCACATACTTTGTACTTTTCAAACATTTTCAAAACCATTTGAATTGTTTTCAAATAGAGGGAGAGGTTAGGGTTTAGGGTTTCGTTATTTTCTTCAATGCATTTTAAAGGAATAATGCTCATGGATGCACAATCAACCCTAAATATTGATTTACTAAAACTGGGGTGTTACAATGCTATGTACAAGGACATATGTGGCACATGCTATTAGTTTGACTAGTAGATACCAATCTAATCCAGGATCGGAACACTGGATAGCGGTCAAGAATATCCTTAAGTACTTATGAAGAACTAAGGATATGTTTCTCGTGTACGGAGGTGAAGAAGAGCTCGTCGCTAAGTGTTATGTCGAAGCTATCTTCGACACCAATCCGGATGACTCTAATTCTCAATCCAGATACGTATTTCTTATGAATGGTGGAGAGGTTAGTCGGAGGAGTTCCAAACAACCCATGGTGGCGGGATCAACAACGGAGGCCGAATATGTTGCTGCTTCGGAAGCGGCTCAGGAAGCAGTTTGGATGAAGGAATTCATAACCGAACTAGGTGTGGTTGCAAGCATGTTGTACCCAATGGTGATCTATTGTGACAACAATGGAGCCATAGACAATGCCAAAGAACCAAGGTTTCACAAGAATTCCAAGCATATTAAGCGCCTGTTTCACTCCATCCGCGAGCATGTCAAGTATGGAGTTATAAAGATTTGTAAAGTACATAAGGATCTCAATGTAGTAGATCCATTGACTAAAACTCTCCCTAGAGCAAAACAAGATCAACACCAGAACTCCATGGGTGTTAGATTTATCACTATGTAACTAGATTATTGTCTCTAGTGCAAGTGGGATACTGAAGGGAATATGCCCTGAGAGGCAATAATAAAGTTGTTATTATGTATATTCCAAGTATATGATAGATGTTTATTTTGCATGCTATAATTGTATTAATACGGAAACGTTAATACATGTGTGTTTAATAAAAAACAGAAAAGTTCCTAGTTATGCCTCTCTTATAAACTAGCTCATTGATTAACAAGATGATCAAGGTTTCCTGATCATGGACATTGGATGTTGTTAATAACGAGGTCACAACATTATTGGAATGGTGTGATGAACATTCATACGAAGTATAGCTTTACGATCAAAGTCATTGAGTTTATATTGCTATAACATCATACGAAGTAATCCTAATCCTTAGACCATGAGATCATGTCAATCACTAACACTAGAAGAGTATCTTGATAACATCAAACGTCACAACGTAACAGGGTGATTATAAAGATGGGTTCAGTTCTACTAAAGTGTTATGTTGAAGCCAATGGATCAAGAGTGGAATTTTTTCATCCCCATGATGGGTAGATATAATCTGGTCCCTCTTGGTGATATCACATTGGTTAGATTGCAAGAAAGTGATTTGATCACTAGAATGTTATATCACGGGAACGAGAAAATATTACATGTCAGTAACGAGATCAAACTAGATATGAAGATACCAATGATCGAATCTCAGACATGTAATATATCGCGAGACAAAGGGATTAAGATTCTAGCGTAAAAGGTTCTCACGATCACAAGAAAGTCATGTTGAATGTGTGGGAGTCAGTATGGATCTCCAGGTCCCGCTTCTAATTATTGATCCGAGAGGGGTCTCGATCATGTCCGCATTATGCGCGAACCATAGGGTGACACACTTAAGATACACCGACACCATTTGGAACAAATAGTTTCATGCTAAAAAGATTTGCAAAGCACGGGAACTTATTTCACTAGACACCGAAACTGTTTCGGGTGAAATTGCTGAAGTGTTTCTGCATATGAAATGAAATACTAGCAAGGGGTTATATGTGAATGTTTGTCCATTAAGTTAATTGAATTTTTTTGAATAAATAAAAGAGTTTTATTAAAGAGATATTACATTAAATTTGGTGGAAATTTAATGGGAATTTTGAGTAGGATTTTGAGTGGATAAATGAAGGGGCTATTTTGTGAGTGGGAGCTCCACCCACATGAATGGAGGAGGGGAGGGGGCAGCCGTCATGCGCCGGCCACCCCCTTGGGGTGCCTCCCCTCCCTCCTATATAAATCCCCCCTCTCCCTCTCTCGCACTCACACCTCCTCATCAAGGATCTATCTGCCCCTCTAGTTTATCCCCCATGGTCTCGTACTAGCCAGATACATGTTCGCGGTGGCTTTTCGGCAAAAAAGAGTTGTTGCTTCCGCTGCATCGCTGGAGCAAGGAGGCGGAGGTTGCTCGGTGGCTCGGACGTGTGTGCGAGAACGGATGCGCCGCTGATTTGCGGCGCTAGAACTCCCTCTCGATCTTGAGATCGACAAGCGTTCGTCTACATCATCCATGGGTACAACCTCGTTAAACTTTGTCGGTCTTCAAGGGTATGTTCTCTATGGATGTATATCCGCTCGTTGTTTGTATCTAGTAGATAGATCTTGGTACATAGTTGTTCCCATCATAGGAAATGTTTTGTTTTCTATGTTGTGAACCCTACACTCCAACTGCACCTTCATGCCCCTCCTCTGCTCACTCCTGCCACTCCCCTCCCTCCGACTCTTCCTCTCCCTAACCTCCTTCAAGTCCCACCCCTCCATGCGCTCCTTCAACGCCCTCCTCCACGAGCAGGCGTCGAGCGCACGCTCCCTCTATCTCGTGGCGAGTGTCCGACATCGGTCGAGCGCGTGGAATATGGCATGGCGAGTGGCCGGCATCGATGGCGCCTTATCATCCTCCGCCCAATTCGCTGTTCCGATCCGCTCGACATTGGGAACACAGCTAGGAAACTATCATTCCTAGGCCATTCCCAGGCCCAAAAAATGATCCATCCGGACCTATTTCACTTCATCCAGCGATAGATTTGGCCCTGAGAACCACCAAACGAGTGGAGATACTCTAACGACCAGTGGTACGGGCGTAGCTGCCTGTATGGCCCGCCCGTACCAGGTCGAAAAATAGTTCTGAAAATCCATAAAATAAAAGAAGAACAAAGAGTGAGGCGAAATATGCTGAAAAGACTTCAAACCCAACAAAGATCCATAAGCTTAGGACGTAAAATAAGAGAGACTACCTCAGTGGTGTTAACCTCTCCAGCCCCTAGTGCTTCAATCGCTTCCCATTGACGATCCAGGATGAAGAAGAGGGTGTAGTATTTTTCAATATCACCTCGCGAGAGGGGTATGCCTCCTCTACTTCATATGGTCCTTCCCATTTGGATTTCAATTTTCCTGCAAAAATCTTATGCCTACAATTTTAGAGCAAAACTTTATCTCCGGATTTAAATTCCTTGCCTACTATTTTTTATCGTGGTATTTTTCACTTTTTCTTTAAATATCCTAGTATTTTCATAGGCCTCATTCCTGAGTTCATCCAAAGCATGAATATCTAAGAGTTGTTTTTCCCAGCAGTTTTAAAATCAAATTTCATAGTTTTAATAGCCCAACAAGCATTATCCTCAAGTTCTAATGGAAGGTGATAAGTTTTATTGTAAACCATTTTGTATGGCGTCATTCCCATAGGATTCTTGAAAGTTGTATGATATGCCCACAATGAATCATTATGCTTAAAAGCCCAGTCTTTCCTTGACCTATTAACTGCCTTCTGAAGTAAGGCCTTGACTTCCAGGTTTGATAATTCCACTTGCCCACTGGTTTGAGGGTGATAAGGTGAGGCCACTTGATGGTCTACTCCATATTTTTGAAGTATCTTATTAAAAGTTCCCTTCATAAATGAGTTCCACCATTAGTAATAAAAAACCGGGGTACTCTAAACCTAGGTAAGATGACGTCCTTGATCATATTGATTGAAGTGGCTACATCTGCATCAGAAGTGGGTATAGCTTATACCCATTTAGTAACATAGTCAACAACAAGAAGAATACGAGTATAACCGTTAGAGGTAAAAAATTGTCCCATAAAATCGATTCCCCATACATCAAATGGTTCTTTTACTAAGTTATATTTCATAGTCATTTCCTGTCTTTTACCTATGTTACTCATACTTTGGCAAGCATCACAACTCCTAAAATATTCATGAGAGTCTTTAATTATTGTAGGCTAGTAGAAACCAGACTTCAAGACCTTAGCTGCATTATGATCACCGGCGTGATGTCCCCCATAAGGACTATCGTAGGAACCTTTAAGAATGGCTTTTACCTCGTGCTCAGGTACACATTTCCTAATTACCCCATATATACCATGCCTATATAAATAAAGGATCGTCCCAAAAGTAATGTTTTAAATCATTAAAGAATTTTTTTCTTTGATTGTAATCCATTCCTTTTGGTAAAAACTAGCCTACAAGGAAATTAGCATAATCTGCAAACCAACGGTCGCGAGGTTTAACTATGAGATATTCTCCTTGTATGGATTCGTTAATAGGAACGAGATCCTCTTTGATTCCTTCCATCCATGATAGATGATCAGCGATAGGATTGTCCTTTCCTCTCATGTCTACTATCTGCATGTCATATTCTTGTAGTAGTAAGACCGATTTAATTAGACGGGGATTGACATCTTTCTTAGCTAGGTGTCTTAAAGCCTGATGATCAGTATGAACTATTACTTTTGAGTTGATAATGTAGTGTCTAAATTTATCACAAGCAAAAACAATAGCTAAAAATTCTTTCTCGGTTGTTGCATAATTCTTTTGATCTTCATTAAATAATCAACTAGCATATTGGATAATATTAAGATTCAATCCATCTCTTTGTCCTAAAACAGCTCCAATAGCATAGTCACTAGCATCACACATAATTTCAAACGGTTCATCCTAGTTTGGTGGTTGAATGACCGGTGTAGAAATTAGTGCCTTCCGTAATTGTTCAAAGGAATCATTGCAATTTCGATCAAAGGCAAAAAAGGGTGTCTTTATCTAAGAGATGGCTTAAAGGAGCATCTATTTTAACAAAATCTTTAATAAAATGTCTATAAAAGCTTTAGGATTTCCCTTAAGCCGTTTTATATCTTGCGGAATTGGCAGTTTTTCTAATGTTGCCAAGCTTGATTTATCAATCTCAATATTCTTTTCAGAAACCTTATGACCAAATACTATACCTTCCCTTACCCAAAATTGCTGAAACTGGTTCTGCATGTGATATTGAAATGTTGCAAGGAGTTTTATGTTAATGTTTGTTAATTAATGTAATTAATAAAATTCTGAATAAAATAAATAAAATAGTTTTATTAAACGAGAGATACATTAATTTTGGTGGAAAATTAATGCATGTGAGTGGACATGTGAGTGGATGTGTGATTATATGGATGGAAGCTCCACTCACCATAATGGAGGGAGAGGTGGGGGCACCACCATGGCCGGCGGCCATGCCCCTTGGGCTACCCCCACCACCATATAAGGAGCTCCTCCTCCTCATTACTCCTCACACCTCCTCGTGAAGGATCTCTCTCCCCTTTAGAATTTCCCCATGGTCTCGGATCAGTGAGATACATGTTCCCGATGGATTTTTCTGGAAGGATTTGTTGCTTCCGCTGCTTCGCTGGAGCAAGGGCACGAAGGTTGTCGGGATACCCGAACATGTGTGCAATCACGGATGCACCACTACTTTGCAGTGCTGGACTTGATGGTGTTGGACCTGCTAGACCAGGTGGACTTCATCACGATCTTGAGATCGGAAAGAGATTGACTACATCACCAACGAGTTCATGCTCGAAAAAGCTTTTAGCTCTTCAAGGGTATGTATTCTATGGATGTATATCCACATGTTGCTTGCATCTAGATAGATGCATCTTGGTGCTTATAGTTCCCATCGTAGGAAATTTTTTGTTTTCTATGCTGCGATCCCAACACTTGGTTTGCCTGCATCACTAAAAACTCTATTAAGATTATAAAAACATTGCTCAAAAGTAGTCCCATAAACTACAAAATTGTCCATAAGAACTTCCATGGAACTTTCAACAAAATTGTTGAATATTTTCAAAACATATTCTTGAAAAGTAGCAGCTGCATTATACAAACCGAAAGGCATTAACCGATAAGCATAGGTTCCATAGGGACAGATAAAAGTGGTTTTTTCTTGATCTTCGGGCTGCATATCTATTTCAGAATATCCGGAGTATCCGTCAAGAAAACAAAAGTAAGAATTAACGGAAATCCTTTCCATAATATCATTAATGAGAGGAAGTTGCTTATGAATTTTTATGGTTTCTTTGTTCAACTTCCTGAAATCTATACACATTCTATAACCTTTTATCATTATAGCAGGGATTAATTCATCATTATCATTATTAATTATGGTTATACATCCTTCCCTCGGAATGCAATGAGTTGGACTCACCCATTTACTATCTGAGATTGAGTGAATAATACCGCGGTCCAACATACGTATAACTTCCTTACTAACTACATCCTTTATTTTAGGATTCATTCTTTTTTGATTATCAACAAACATTTTTGCATCTTAAATCATGGATATCTTATGAGTTATTATGGAAGTGTCTATACCATTTAAGTCATTAAGAGTGTATCCAAAAGATTCACGTTGTTTAACAAGTACGTCTAACAATTTTGTGTTTTCTTCAGGAGAGCGCTTATCATCTAAAATCACTAGGCATTTACCTTCCGGATCTAAGACTACCTGAGACTTGGACAAAGAGATTTCAAAATGAGAGGTGGCGGATCCTCATCCCCTTTTCTTTAAAGTTCTTCAAATTCATCCTAGAGGCGAGTTTCAACTTCTGTTGAACTGTTAATCATTGCTTGTCAAACTTCTCTCCAAATATATTTCTGCCAATTCTTCAATGGTCTTCTCCTCTTTGATCTCAATTTTCTTCTCATAAGGCAATTTTGTGAACTGGTTATAGTTTATTTCTACAACTTCTTCACCAACTTGTAAAGATAGAGTCTATTTCTTGTTGTCAATATCAATGTTCATAGAATTGTAAAACCGGGTACCAAAATAACTGGGCAGGAGGAGTTCAAGGGTATTTCAATAGTATGAAAATCAACTGGGTACCCAAAAGCTCCCACGAAAACACATACATTGCAAAGTATCCCATAAGTAGGATGCAATGTTTGATTAGAAAGCATAAAAGTAACTTCTGATGGCTCAAGGTAGGACTCATCAAGATGGACATCCATCTCTTCATAGATTGCATAAGGCATGATATTAATGGTAGAGCTTAAATCACAGAATCATACATATGTAGTTCCTCCTAAACAGAAAGGATTTTTTTGTTGACTTCTATTTTTACCATCGAACTTGCCCACTATCATGTCGGAGGATTCCTTACTTACCATGGTCACTTCATCCTCGAACATTTCTGGTTCTAGAAGTTCTTTTACTATCCCAATATACTGTTTGATGGTTGCCATGTCCTTATTTAACCTTCCTATCCTTTTATTCTTTTCACTTTTACACTCTATCACTTTTTTTATTATGGTTTCTTTCTTAACTAGCATTTTCTTCTGCATTTGCGAATATTTATCCTTATGGCTAGTTTTAGGGGATTTATCCTTCGTAGGTGGTGTATAGTGTTCCCAATATTTTGGGATCTATAAATAATTGGCATAAGTTTTAATAATTTGAATAATCATGCGATGTTCAAGATTAAAATACCCAAGCAGTTTTCTACCTTTCCTGAAGCTATAAATCTTTTTATGCAATTGTACTCTATGGGATTTTCTTTATTAAACTTAGAGTCGCAATAAGCTTTCTCTATTCTATTCACCGTGTCTAGAAAATTCCATGTTCTTTCAACACTAAATTCTGTGAATGACCCATTGGTAAGGGAGTCGAGTTCGCTTCTATTATCATCATTCAAACATGCGTAGAAGGTGTGTATCACCAACCAAGATGGGAAATTATGATGAGGGCAGCGGTCAAGTAGCCCTCGAAACCTTGTGTATCCTTCATGCAAGCTTTCTTCAGGTTTTCCTTTTAAATTCGTGATCATACGTCTTGCTCCAAGGGTTTTTGTCCTAGGAAAGAAATGATCTAAAAATTAAGAGGCTAACCTCTCCTAGGAATTAGTAATCTTTGCAGAACTTTGGTTGTACCAAGAATGGGCCTCATTAATAAGGGTTTGAACAAAAAGAACAAATTTAACATTATCCTCAGATTGTATATTAAGGTGAAAAGTCCCAAAAATATCTTCAAAGAACCCTACATGCTCATACGGATCCGTCGTACCATCGCATGCAAAACATCTAAGATCATGGGGTTAATATCATACCCTCTTGGGTTATTGAATTTTAAATAAGCGTCCATGGGTGTACTAGAATTTCATACAGCCTCCAGCTGAATTATATGTTGGTATTCGCCCATGATGTATCACCTAAAACTAATAAAAAACTTCAGTAAAATAGTTAGTAAAATAAGCAACTAAGAATAAAGACCAAAAGCTCTTAGCTCCCTGGCAACGGCGCCAAAAATAGCTTGATGACTGCAAGTGGACAGATCAATTGTAACTAGTTTCGAAGTAAAGATATCGAACCCACAGAGAGCTATTGGTAAAGGTCTTAATGCCTCTCGTCACTATCTACCAAAGGATACTTGTAAGATGCCTTCGATCTCAAGTAAGTAGTGTTTGAAAGGTTTTTGGTTGTGTGTAGAAAAGTAATTAAAACGATTAAAGAAAGCAAGTAACAAGTTTGTGTAAAAGCGTGGTTGAACTCAATAGGGCTAAAACATTCTCGGGATGTAGGATACACCTCTAGCATGGTATTGTTATTATTAATAATTTAAGATAACATACTTCTTGTGTCATGAGATGTGCGGAGAGAGCTCCATAATAAAATGTTGACTGCAAGGCTCGTAGGAGGCAACTTTGTTTAGCCAAGAGTGAAGTCACCTCTAAATAACCACTATGATGTCTGAGCGTAGTCACCCATACAAACCACCGCAATTAAGGGTTTCCCCATGGATATCATAATTAGCTTAGGGATTCCCTCTTTATTCCTCCTTCGGCCGCGTAGGTCACGAGCCGACGCCAGTCTGTCACGCGGCAGTTTTGGGTACGATCTCAAAACATGTCCAAAGGATTTCTCCCTCCATTTAGTCCCAAGGGAAAATGGATGTAGTCGACTACACATACCATCTAAAGAGAGAGATCAAACACAACTCACAAATCTATCATAGACCGACAAGTCATATGGACACAAGAATAGATCATCGTTATTGCAAATTCATAATAGTTCTAGGGTTTCTCCATCTCCCCAAGAACAAAGGAACTACTCACACATGGAAGAAATCAACAACATCATCATAATCAAATGGATGGATAAAAGTACTGAAATGGAACTAATGCAAACCATAATTGAATCTAGAATTACAACAACATCTAATATATGAAATATGGGGGTAATGGTGGCAATGTAGATGCAGCGGTTGATGATGAAGGGGATGATGCGTTCTCCTCCAATGATCCATGAATCAGCGGGGATTTTACCCCAGCCAATTTCCTCCTTCAGATCATTTCAAATGTGGTTCTTCGTGGTTTCTGGCAGCTGTGAATGTTGGATCTCTCTTCCGTCTTTTCCAGGAGAAAGTATTTGACGAGGCGAACCCGGATACACATGGTACAGGCGGACGGTACATGCAATATCTGCCCATACCAGCAGTCGTTATCGACACTGGTTTCTTCCCCTTGGTTTGGATTTTCCCATGTGCGAAGACAAATCCATAAAATGAATTTTATCACTTAAAAATATCATATCATAGCATAATATAACAGCTCTAATTGATATGTTTATATAGGACTTATTGATTGGAGATCCTGTTGAAATAAAGACAAAAAGGTGTGTGCAGATACAATGTAATACAAAGATGCCTACTCTATTTATGCAAAAACAAAATGTAAATATGCTTCAAATTTGGACTCATCATGCCTACTTTGAGGAGGCCAAGGAAATTTGTTCTAACATTGGCTTTCTACATATCATGGAGTTCAAGCAACATTATTGTAACACCCTCGCATCGGCCCTATGCAAGTTTTAGCGATTCCCGCCAAACCCGCATAGAAACAATTCAAAGGTGCCCACCAGGCACTCGCGTGCGGGTGGAAAATGAAGTAATATCATTACTCAATAGTCCATTATGGAACCCACAGAACATATATATACAAAAAAAACTCAACGTGTCAAGAATACAAATATACAATACAAAGATCCAAATAACCTTGAAACCCATACAACGCAGCATGCACTAAAAACCTATAGAGACTCGGTACAACTGTTGTCTATCAAAGAGAGATACAACGACTTGCTTATCTTGCATGAGAACGGCACCAAGCCCTTGGAGTGAAGCATCACAGAAGATCTGAAAGGGCTTCGATGTATCTGGAGGAATCAAGATAGGAGTGGAGGTGAGTTTTTCCTTGAGAGTTTCAAAGCTTGTTTGGCACGCCGGTGTCCAAAGGTATTTCTTCCCTTTCTTGAGAAGATCGGTCAGAGGCTTGGCAATCTTGGAGAAGTTTTGGCTGAATCGACGATAATAGCTCGCCAATCTAAGGAAGCTGCGAACTTCTTTGACAATTTTCGGAGGAAGCAACTCCACTATAGTCTAAACAGTTTCTGGGTTGACAGAAATGCCTTCTGCAGAGATGACATGCCCCAGGTAGGTGACTTTTGGCAGCCAGAATTTGCACTTGGAGAACTTTGCATACATGCGGTTCTCGCGAAACTTGGCGAGGATGCAACGGAGGTGTTCAACATGTTTCTCTTGAGACTTGGAATAGACAAGAATATCATCAAGATAAACCACCACGAACTTGTCGAGGTACTCCATGAAGACCGAGTTCATGAGCCTAGAGAATGTAGCAGGTGCATTGGTGAGACCAAAGGACATGACCGTGTACTCATACAGGCCATAGTGAGTAGTGAACGCCATTTTAGGAATATCTTCTTTGCGAATATTGATCTGATGGTATCCACTTCTCAAATCGAGCTTAGAGAACACCACAGCTCCAGCTAGCTGATCAAAGAGATCGTTGATTCGAGGCAGAGGGTACGTGTTCTTGATTTTTTTTGCATTGAGAGCCCGGTAGTCAACGCAAAGTCGATCAGTCAGATCTTGCTTCTTGACAAAGATTGTTAGGCTACCCCAAGAGGAAGTGCTGTGTTGGATAAACCCTAACTTTTCTTCCTCATCGAGTTGTCGCTTGAGTTCAGCTAGCTCATTAGGTCCCATTTTATAAGGCCTCTTGGAAATAGGAGCGGTCCCAGGCTCTAGTTGAATCACAAACTCGACCTCACGATCAGGAGGCATACCTGGCAGCTCTTCAGAAAAAACATCCGGGAACTCTCAAACCACCGGTACACTTTGTAGAGCATCCATAACATCCACGTTATGAACACCCATATAATAGAGATGAATTGAGGGATTATGTCTTGGAGAATAGACAATGTGGCCTTCAGGAATTTTCAAGGAAACCGAGTAATCAGTGCAATCGATCACGGCTCCATTTGCACTCAGCCAATCCATGCCCAAGATGACATCAATATCCGAGTTGCCCAATATAATAAAAGAAGCCAGAAAGGAGGAGCCACCAATTTGTATACGATTATCATTTCTGATCTTGGAAGATAACATCCTTGCACCGGCGGAAAGGACTATAAGCTTCTTAGAGAACGAATCATAAGCCAACCCATTTTCCTGAGCGAACTTGAAAGACACAAAGGAATGCGATGCTCCAGTATCGAATAATACTCATGCAGGAACAGAGTTCACGAGAAGCGTACCCATCACAACTCCAGAAGCATGCTCCGCTTGAACAATGTTGACGTTGTTGGTGCGAGCGACAACTGACCCGGGCTTGGTGTTGATGTTGAGAGCCCGTGGAGCAGGTGCCCGAACCAAAGAAGTAGTCTAAGCAGGTCTTGGCGGGGGTGGAGGAAGAGACTTGTTGTTGTTCATTGGGCAATTCCACTGTTGATGCCCAAAGTTCCCACAGGTGAAGCAAGTGCCACTTGGGCGTGGAGCCGAGTAACCACCAAATGGCACCCTGGGGTAGTTGTTGTAGCCCCCACGAGCAGCGTTATAAGAGTGTGGTGGCCTTGGAGTGAAACTTGCCGGTCTTGGAGGAGCGGGGAGCGACAGTGTAGTAGCAGGAAACCACACGCAGCGCTTGGAAGGAGCGCCCCCAGAGGAAGACCCAGCATCATGGCTATTCTTCTTGGATTCTTCATGAGCTTGTTTGCTCGACTCCTCTTGGAGAGACGCTTGTTGAAGATTGAGCAGAGAACTGGTGCTAGCATGAGTCAAAGCATACTTGATAGCAAGCTTGAGACCTTGACGGAACCTCTTCTGCCTCTTTTTTTCACCAGACACTTCATCGCCTCCATAGAGAGAGAGAGATTAGTGAAGTTCCGGATTTGCCCTGCTTCAAGTTGAGAAACACCTCCTTCAAACTTTCCATCATAATCTCATGTAGGTACTGTTACTTGAAGGCATCAGAGAACTGCCCCCAAGATGGCTGAAAACCAGGCGGGCTTGACTTCAGGTATTCTCCTACCAAAGTGCAGCCTCTCCACGCAACAAGTGAGTAGCACACTTGACCCTGTCCTGCTCCGTTACATCAGCAGTATCTAGCAGCTTTGTCGTCTCACAGAGCCAATCATCTGCATCAAGTGTCTCGACTGTAATCTCAAACTGCCGAGGGTTAAACTTCAGGAAATCCTTTAAGGTGCCACGCTGTGAAGGCGGAGGAGGTGGAGGAGGTGGAGCAAACTCGTTCCTCCTGACGCTTTCTTCGAACCTCAGCTGGTTCTGCTGCACTGCCCCCAGTTTAGTAGCAATGCTGACAAGAGCAGCACCCAACTCTGGTAATCCCGGAGCTTCTTCTTCCACATTTTTACGTGGCGGAGGCGCCATCCTATTACAGATGCAAGAGCTTACATCACTACCATCATGGAGAATGTTTAGTAATCCAAAACAGTACTAAAAATGGAATTAACCATGATTAAAGGATTCAATTTACGAAGATGATATTAAAATATCAAAAAAAGTTCATAGAACCTAAGAGATTGTTAACATATCGCACACGATTGAAAGGAGTGTGAAACACGAATCAACCAAAGAAAAAAAATTCCGCAATTTTCAGCATTGTAATCTTCCATTGAGAATAGTAAAATCACATTAATCCAGCAATTCAATGCAAGAGAGCGAATGCTAAGAGTAGTGGTATGGTCATGACTCCATCCCGCACTCGAAGCATTACCCCATACATTAATAGGAAAACTCGTGCGACCCAACTCCGACAATAGTATCACTTAAATGTGCAAAATCACTTAACAGATGAAAGTTAGCAATTGCACATCACTTGAAACTTACATAGAGATCGAACACCCCTAACTATATCACGTCGGTAACAAGGAGTAAGACAAATCGCATCGGTGGTTTAGAAAAGCCTGTCGGTATGGAATATACCCACAGTTGATAACGAAAGGAAGATTGCGAAAACAAGTTGGATGCAACTGATAGACAAAATGATTTAACAACACACATCCTATGGTACTACGGAAACCCAGAAAATGAGAATCCTACTTTGAGTTTTAGAAGAGGATTGATAAATGTTACACTTCCTTACCAGAAAATGGTGGGTGGTTGGCTAAGAAGTAATATGGAAGCAGTCCTACACTCACGTTTAGTTTTTACCTAATATACATAACTACCAAAATATTTCTAGACTGACAATGACCATCTTGGCTGAGACCCTAAAGGGCGGAATGGCTCTAATACCAGATGTAATACATTGGACACTACACTCTAAGTAACAAGCCTATAATGAACCCAAAGTGCATGAGGTGTCCTACCGAGGAGGCCGGGGACAACCACGGGTAGGTCCCGTCTGAGCGGAACAGGGTATGATACCAGCCAACACCCCATCCACTTTGCAAGAACATCGGGACAAGTACGAGCAGAGTAGTCGATAGGCATGCAACAACATAACATACACAATTGTGTATGTTAGCAACATACAAGAGTACAACAGAGCCAGGCCATCTAAAAGAAATAGAAATATTCAACGCCATACGGCAAGATTCAAATTACTAGATAGTTCTAATAGTTAGGATACATCCTTAAACATCACAAATCAGAGTATCAAGTGGAAGCGGACAACAGATCCGAGTACGGATAAGAAGAAAATTGGCGTAAGACGCCCTAAAAATAAGCACATCCCGCCCACAAGATCTCAAGATCTCCAATCCCCGGAAACTCTACGCCAGATGGTTGTTGCCTCCATCATCGGTCTCCTCAACCCAGTAGCCTTCCTGTGGGTAAACCTGTCCATCTGAACCAAATATTTATCATGTGAGACCCTAGGAGGCTCAGCAAGTCTTTATGCATCTAAAGGGAACAAACTGAGGGTGACGCAATTGCAGCAAAAATAAAGCCTAGCAGTCCTATATAGACACGCTACAACATCCGCCTAACCAATGATAGACGAACACTCGTCAAGTAAACAATAGTTAATTTCCCATCAGACATATATCAACATAATTAAACATCGCTCGCCCACCCCCTCGTTCCCAAACAAGAAGGCGGAAGAACATCCCATCCGTTGGCAGTTTTATTAATCATTCCATAAATATTTCACTATTACTAGACAAGTTTTTAGTCAATTTAAAAGTGGTACTTTAGTTATGCTTGTCTATGATCGAGAAACTGTGCTCCAAGTAGTCCATAACCGCGGACATGGCATTCAGAAAGATTTACCCTGCAGTGGTGCACAAATAGCGAAACACGCACGATCAACCTCAGAAAAACCAAATGAAAACCTAACGAGGCATCACGACAAAGCATTCGCAAGATTCATATTTGATTTCAGGGGGCCACCCCTCTAAGCTACCCTCTACGAAGTTGGCCGGCTCCACGACGAACCGATGGGTTTGCGACAATGGCTTTAAATGACTGGCAACCCGAAAGTATGACTGGGCTTGTTGATACCGCGTAAACATTCCACATTTGTCCCAAAACAGTACAGGCGTTCCACGCGCAATAGTAAATAAAGCGATAAAGAATGGCATAAGTACAGGATAGTAATAAAGCCCCAAACTACTTTGTGGCCCCAAGAAATTAAATATGACTCGAGCTAGGACTAAGGGGATTCATGGTCCCACATGCGGATAGCGCGATAGTCGAGGAACAGGTATCAAGTACTCGGGGTCCTACGGGACACAAGTGGGCGGATAAAAACCAGATCTTAGCTATTGCCCACCGGCGCCTCTTTCTTTAGTTATCCCATTACTACTCAATTTAGTTGTTTAGGTACCTCATTATTTAAAGACACTCACACACCCTACACATGCAATTCTACAACTCGCATGGCTCAAACAACCCCTATAGTAATGGCTCATAGGATGGAGGGAACAAGCTTCGGTGGGGTTTAAAAATAAAGGTTATGCAATATTTGGGATTCAATTTTTTTCGGATTGCGACACATGATGCAAGAATAAGATAGATACAATAGGTACTATATGTAGTGCAAGCATGGTGAAATGCTTGCCTGACAACTCAGTTGGAGAATAAGTCGGCTCCGGGTAAAACTCCTGAGTCTCCTGGTAAGCTCCTTGCTCGGCGTCTATCCATGTAAAAACCAAGCACACAAGGGCCAAAATAAATACATTGCGCAATTATATAAATCATATGCGACAAACAAACAAGGTATACCATGATGATATGATGCACAATTTACAAGGTATAACATAGCATGGCATGTGTGAGGTGAGAAGACAATAATAACGCACTTTGTTAATTTATTTAGGCATGTTTTACTCCCATAAACAGTTCTGATTATTTAATATTTATATGATGCATGCTTAAATTCATATCATGGAATCCATGGCTAGAACAGGCTCGTCGAGCTAATCGATTTAGATATATCATTTGTCGAATTCGGAGTTACGGATTTAAAGTTATGCAATATTCAAGAAATGGCATTTATTAATATTTATTAATTCGAAACTTTTAAATTGCCCAAATGATTTTATAAATATCATATTCACAATCCTCATGTTTTTCTGATTCAAAATCATATATTACTTGTATGATTGGAAATTGTGAATTTAAAATATTATTTAAGTTAAATTTATTAAAGAGGGGTCAAAGTCAAAGATTGGACTAGTTGACCCAGATTTAGAAATATTTGAATATGATGAATACCTATTGAAAAACTAAACATATTTCGTATTAAAATTTTATTCAAAATCTTATTTGTTTAAAATTTGTAAATGAGTTTGTATTTGAAAAGAATGTAAATCAATTTTTAATTTTTAATTCTGAAACAGCTCCTGACTTTTTTTACTCAGGTTAGTCTATCCACAGTCAATGACGGGTGGGCCTGGTAACAGCAGGGCCACAACGCGCACACGGTCCAATGAGGAGGCGACACGTAGGCGAGCCTGGGATACGGGTTCAGATCAGAAAACTGCGGGGGCCTAAATGGAAAATCTGCTGGGATTGGATCTGACGGGATAACTCAGGAACGCAAATTCTGCTAGCTGAATCGAGTTTTGGAAAGAAGATGGCGAGCAAACCGCCGTGATTTTCTGAACATCGTAAGAGCATCTCCACTCTCCTACTCAGGAGGCTGATTCGGACGCCGAATTTCGGTCCGGACGCCGAAAATAGGCCCAGTCGCGTACCCAAGGACCTGTTTTCGGCCGGATTTGGGCCAATTTTGGTCCGGACTACGCAGGCCGAACCCAGGTTTCTGGGTACGTCCTGGGAACGCCGGACTCAGCGAATTCGGCGAAAAAAACTGAAGCGGCGCGTGGACCCGCCGAGTCAGTGACCGAAGTCAAGTCGTCGTCATTCTCGGAACCACGCGGTGACCGCCGGACAATAACTTCCCGTCGCGTCGGCCACGCGTCGCCGATTTACAACGCCACCGTCGCTGCCTCGGCTCCCGCGACGGACCGGCGGGCACTAACTTCCCGTCGTTTCCCCTTTTCCCTCCCTCGCCGCTACACCCCTCCCGCCCTCGCCGCCCACCTTGGCTTTTATAAGCCGTACCCCTTGCCGGAGATCTTCACACGCTCTTACAGCTCCCCCAACCACAAACCCACACTCGGCGAACCCTCTCTCACCGTTTCCCCTTCCTAGCCATGGCCACACGATACCCCGGCGACGGCGGTACGGCAAACGGCTTCGGCCGGCGCACCCTCCAGGCCTGGGAGGCGTGCATGCTGTACGATGCCGGCTACATGGCACCGCCGTACATGCGGATGACTTCAGGATGAAGCTAAGCGCTGGCGGCATCCCTGTCCCGCAGGTGCCGACGCCGGATGAGCTGCCGTACGATGTGCAACAGTACATCGGCGGCATGGACAACCTCCTGTACTGGGAGCAGTTCTTCGCGGACCGGCACGAACAGGAGCTCGCCCGCCACGAGGGGCCGCCAAACGAGTCGTCATCGAAGCGCAACAACTTGGCTGGCCGCCGGCGTTGGTGGAGCGCGCCAGGCTGGACGCTCGTGGCGGTGTTGGAGCACATCAACCGAGAGAACACGCCGCGGCTCGGCTTTCCGCGCACACTGACGCCGGCGGCCAGGTCGGGTCGGCGGCCTCCGATGAACTGGACGCCGAGGAGGATGGCGAGCATGAGGTCGTCCTCCTCCGCGTCGGCGTCCCACTCCTCCGGATCGGCGCCACTGCGCACGCCGACGGCAGGCAAGCGCGAAGCGGTCTCGCCTGTGCGCTCGCCGCCGCGAACACCCTCGCGCGGCATCATCATCGGCGAGCCCCGGACAACGGTGCCGCCAACCGGCCACCTGTGTCTCCGCGGCCCCAAGATAGAAGACTCGGCGCCGGCCGAAGACGCCGCCTTGAAGATAGCGCTGGAGCAGTCGCTCCGCGACACGGCGCCGCAGCCGCCGCCGATGGAGCCCTCCTCGCCGGACATCCTAGAGTGGACCAGGATGGACTGGGAGAAGGCGGAGCAGCAGCGCATCCTCGGCCTACCAGGGCGTTGTCTGGGCGTGAGCTCGCCTACTAGGGCGCCCCACTCTACGTTCTCGACGACGAGGACGAAGGCTCTTCCTACCAGCCATGGAGGTGCGGCAACCCAGGCCAGGGGAGCTCCTGCCAGAACCATCCACCGAGCGACGACGATGACGATGGCGATGAGGATGACGGCCGCGCCGACCCCGGCTACGCGGCGTTCTACAGAAACTTCAGCCTGTAGAACGGCGAAGTCACCGGCGGCGGCCTTTTTTAAGTTTATTATGTATCAGTTTAGTTTAAATTTGATGTAATCCTCCTATATTCGCCCAACTTAATGAAATTCGCCCATCTTTAATGAATTTTAGCCAAACTTGGGAACTCGGCCTGGGTACGCGAGTGGGAAAATGGGCGTACCCAGGCAAAAAACTAGTTCCGTCCGGCCAAAAAATGGTCCATTTTTTGTCCTGGATTCGGCCAACGAGTGGAGATGCTCTAAGAACCAAAGTTATAGAAGGGGCATAGTCCTACGACTTTCGTGTTTAGGTTTTATCCATCGGAGGACTCTATGCGTCCGGAATCAACAGAGAACAGAGGCCAACCGAGTGCAAAAGGACTGAACTTCGTCGTTAGATTACCAGGGTTTTCCTGAACTTGCGAGGACTGTGGAGATTGATACAAAGCGAAAATGGAGATGAAGTAAAAACGAAAAACGAAGAAGGATCCCTGATATACAACTTTCATTCAGAAGTCTTTCGCAAATAATCATCAGGGATGACGGGGCAATGTTCGGAATAGAGAGTTGCGGCTGATGTCGCTGCATGCAAGCACTGCTGCTGCTGCTGCGGTTTCCAGTGCGCGCGGCGAGCGGCACGGCAAGGATGCGAGGGAGGGCTGCGACAACACTTGGCAACAGGAAAATGGGGATCATGCCCAGGGTGGATAGGGGCTCACCAGGATGATTTTGGTGGCGAGCTGCTGGAGAACGACGAGACGATGGCGAGGTAGAGGAAACAGACAACGGCGACACTGGCGCACTGTGCACTCCTAGAGCACCTAGTACAGTTCCGGTTCAGCAAGGAAACAAGGATAGAGGACAATGGGGTGCTAGCTTCAGTGGCATGAGTACCTGGAGCAAGAAGAGGGCGTCGCTTGATCAACAAAGGCTGGAGCTCGTCCCGGACATGGAGGCAGCTAGGGTTGGCTAGGAGGGAGGAAGGAGAGGGAAGGAGGTCGCCTGGCAAAGGATGGGTGGTTGGGGAGTGTCTACGGTGCCCTTCTTGCTTTATGCAGGCTCAAAACAAGCGAGGCACGGTAGAGGCGTGAGGCTGTTGGGAGCACGTGACGCCGTCCAGGAAGAAAAAATAGGGCCACGCCGGGGGTTGGATAGGTGTGCACCTGAAGGTAGCTGATGTGTGGTTTCTGGGCACACACACGGTGTGGTGTGTGTATGTGCATGGTACATACACACCAGTTGGATAGGATATAGCTAGTTAGGTAAATTAGTCCAAGTTTGAAAATATTATCAAAACCAACAAGTGTTATTTAAAAGAGCCAACAAGAAATAGTGAGGGATAAAGGGGTTTTATTATTGCATGTCCGGTGGAATCCAATTAAAACTAAGCAGGAACACATACATAGATGATAAGGAAGGAGTGAAAAGCACTAGAATTGAACAGGGGAAAATTAAGAAATTGGATCCACATAATTCCATTATGGGCCTGATTTGAAACGAGCTAAAATAATTATGTTCCCATATGTACTATGTGGTACGAAAAGGGCAAGGTTAAATGGACAAGTTAGAGGGGCATGTTAGTAGATGGAAGGAATTTTAAAAGATACGCCCCAACTCAACTTGGGCCTTTAACATATATCAAAATCCAAATACAATATATCAAGAAGCAAATACAATTAATAAGGCAAATGCAATATGAGGAGAAGAACCAAATGAAAGGGTTTTAATATGATGCTTAAATATAAGGTGCAATGATGACATGAGCATGATGTAATGATGATGCATTACAAGAATAATATGTAGGAATCAACGAAGGGTAGAAATAGGAATTTGTGCATTTGCATGCATTCATCTATAAAATTGCGGTAAATTTTTTGCCAAACAAAACTCTGGAGAGATCAGAGTTTCTTCCACTATTTGGAGATAGGATTAGCTCTTTATAGTGATTGTTATAAATTTTAACATGATCTTTAGGAATTTAAAAGATTTTGGGTGAAAAAATTAGAGCTCAAGTTTAAATTTGAATCATTTGGAAGAGACTTAAAAATTAGAAGTAACTGGTATTTTATTGATTTCCAAAATGATTTCGTAATATTGTTTGAATTTAATATTTATAAACAATAATGATAATTTAAAAGCATAGAAAAATAATAACTTAAATAAGAAAGTATTTCTTATTTCTTTACTTTATTCAATTTACACAAATCCAAATACACATATATATGAAATAAGTACATTAAAAGAACAATTCTCAAAGAATAGGAAACTTTATTGAATAGAGAATATTGTACACTGATCTATTAAAAAGAGCATAAATTAAAGATTACAAAGTAACTAAATAAAGAAGACCAAATCTATCTATCTTTTCTTAAATTACATCTCGACCATCAAAGCTTATGTACCTGCAAAACAAAGTAAATAAGAAATTAAAGGAATTAGTTTTTGTTAGTTTATTCTCAGTTTGGAACAGTGAGGTGCACTGTTCATTTTATCTCATTGAGTAATAAAAAGGGGCAAGTTTCACCAATATGAAGTATATGTTCTTTTAAATCAAAGGGCTTCAGAATAACATCATAAGCCAAAGTAAAAGGGGGCAAGTTTCACCGGATCAGAAAATAGTAAAAGAATGGGCAATGAATAAAATTCACTTGATCTGATGCAAAGGAAGAGAGCACAGTGAAGCAACTCACACACCTAACTACATGTAGTGTGCTCTCAACTAGTAGTGAGAGAGAAGGAGAAACAAAACCACACTCGCACACAGAAAGGCAAGCACTTCTCACCTCTTCACATCCACAACCATTGTTCTATCTCAAGAACACACACAATAAACAATACTAGCACTTGCCAGATTTCCAGCAGATCAAACCACCACTCACCAAAATAATCCACCAAGAAACCAGCCAAGATGGTCACCTAGTGGAGGGGTGGAATAATGGACACGGGAATGCTAGAGCCTGGAACAGCTGCACTAGGAGGTACAAGACAAGGCCAAGCGAAGCAGCAGCACTAGGATGTGCAAGACACAGCCAAGGAGGAGTAGAAACAGTTCCAGGAAGTGCAGCCCAAGATCAAGTACGGACAGCATATTCATAAGAAAACAACCACAAGAATTAGGGTAGCAGGCAACTCCAGCACAAGGCCACAAGGCTACCACAGTCTATCCTAGAACCAGGGTATATCTCAAATCATTTGATCTACTACTTGATCATGCTTATACATAGATGGATCTATGCAAGGGCATGATATATCTATCACGGAACACATGAGAAAATTGGCAGCAAGTAAAAACATATGTTGTTACTTTAATTGGCCTCAGACCAACATCACATGCCAATATAAATACAATAAGAGTAACACTGTACTTGATAGATTTCCAATTCTTACCAATATAAAGCCAATTAAATAGTCTAGGAAAAACTTAGTACAAGACATAATTTTGTGTACCATTCACTTGAGGTGTCACAAAAATTCACCTTAGCTAAGTAATCCATGCATATTGTATTCATAGCCAAATCTTCTCAATGAGATTATCAATCATTTTACTGAAATAAAAATTTAGGAATCATTTTTGTTCCTTTAAAAACACTATCATTTGAGTTCATCAGAAACAATTGAATAGATAGCCAACTATAATGCTTTAATATTGAAGCATTTCAAGCATAACCAATGGATACATCTCAATCCAAATCCTAGCCATAGCATCACCAATCTAATATGTGACAGTAAGTGAAATTCAGACAATCGTTCAGTTGTCAGAAGCTACTATAATCAATCCCAAACTCAATATAGAAATGGATTCTACACAACCTAGTTATAATGAGTATTTGCATAAAGCAAATTCCATCATCTTTGATAGCCACAGCAAAAAGGGGAAGAGCCCTAGCACAAGGGATGCACCCTAATTAGGGATTCCTCACTGCAAGCACACGGAGGGTACTGAGAGACAGAGAGAGTAAGAAGGGAGAAGAGGTAAAGTTACCAAAGGTCCTCACGAGTTATAGAAGAGGAAGCAGGGTGGCAGATGTTGAGGTCCATGGCAGCGCGGGGAGCACCTGAAGGCGCTTCAACCCGCACCAAGACACAGACATGACGTTCATGGAGGCATGAGTAGCACCGATGCCACCATATAGCCACCATATCACCAGGGCAGTGCAGGGAAGCGCTAGAGCGCCAAACCACATATGAGATCTGAACCCTAGGCATCTGGAAGAAGACATCATGGTCAGGGGAGAGCTCCGAGCATAAAATTGAGATGGATGAACCGATAGAGCATCGTTGACTGCATCACCCTACGCCATGGCGGCGGACAAGAAGCCTAGAGGTAGCCGGAATCGCGTGGAGACGGCGGTGGCACCACACTGCTCACGAGGAGGATCTCAAGTCCGATAGAGTAAAATAGAGAGACGGAGTACTAGGCCAGCACGGGGCCATCCCACTGACTCGGGATTTGACCAACTCAATGGGCCAGGTCAGGCTGAGTCAGCCCAAAGGGCTAGGCCCAAGTTAGAAAAAATATTTAAACCCTAAACTATTTATTAAAAGACCAAAATACCCTAGCACTTAATAATCTCTAAGAAAATGAATAAAAATACTAAAATGTAAATAATATATCCATGTGTTCATAAAATGTAAGCTACCCAATAAAATTAATGAATTCTATTTTAATAGGATAAATTTAGGTTAATTATTTTTATAATATAAATTCCTTATGGAATTTTATAAAAATAAATAAAACTCACTTTTAAAATCCTAAATAGGGATAGTATTTTAGAAAATAATAAATTGTATTTTAGATAAATAAAATAAAATTCCTTAAACTGAAATATTTATTATTAAATAGAATTTTGAGAAATATTAATAAGAGTTAAAATTAAATAAAGCTATTTTTAAACTCTTGTATTAATGTATGATACCACAAAAATATTAAATATTATATTTACAAGATTTTAGGAATTATCAACTATTAACTGTCTTGTATTAAAAAAGAAACTTGAGAACTTTAATAATGTGTGTAAAACATGCAAAGAAGATAAATAATAAAATGAAGCATTGTATTACGATGCATATTCATTATTTTGTAGAAATAGAAGCTCAAGGTCGAGTGCAAGAATTCGACATCGCTACCTTGCAGTCACAAGGCAAGTTCCTCACTTGCTCATGTCCTTTGATGAATTTTATCAAAGTATTTGCAAATTCTGTGTTATCACCTATGTTCTAATCAAGAATAAGAAAATACTATTTTATCAAAGAAATCAAATGTTATTATCATCCTAAGTGATGATAAATATAATACTGGTAATGGAATCTAGGATTCCATGTGTAGAAAGTTTCACCACACAGGAAATAAACAACCCATGACATCAGTGATTCTAGTGCCATATATCACGCATTAATCATGAGATTTGGAATGATATGGAGAAGCCAGCTCGATCATCGTCCTTCCACATGAAAGGATGACCTTATCGCAAAGTTGTGGATTCCCTGCAAGGACTTAGCATGGGTGGGAACCCTTATGTCCCCGTGATATTGGTGTCTAGATTATCTATGAAGGGTTGTCGTAGGTACATCTACCACTTCGGTGGGGGTTGCCTGGGACACGATCTACTCACTGGAGTCTCCAAGGTGTTGCCAAGGTTATATATGCCTATATGGGGGTTAATGGAGGTATTCCTGCTTGGGGAGTCGTGTTCCATGTGGACTGCGGAGAAGGGCAGTGATTGGCTTAGATCATCTACTAGGGCCCACATCACAGAATTTTGGACGGGAAAGTACACACTATTGTGAAACAAGGATTTGATCTCTCATGGGTGAAGCAACACACCTCTACAGAGTGTAAGAACTATAACTTGTTACTCCCTGTTCCGGGAAGAATTACAAACGCGGTAGTAAAGGAACTCCATAAAGTTCTGGTCAACCTATGAAGGCTGATGGACATAGTTTTTGATATTAAAATCAACCTTTGAAGAAATGTTTATGAAAATTGCATTGTGCCAAGGACTGATAGTCTGAGGTAGTAGATAGAGCTTCAAACTTCCCACCTTGCATATATTAAACTTGTTGGGTAACATTGTTACTCACTCTTTCCTTTGATCCCTTCCTTAGACTCTGAGGAGCCAGAAGACACTCCAATGTACGCTACTGAAGGGCAAGAGGATGTATACTACGAGGAACCAGACCTGTCCGGAGGAGTGAAAGGGGTGGAATACGAGATACTCTATGGAGTAGAAGGAAATGAGTCCGAGTAGTTGACAAGAATTATATAGTAGTTCAGATGAGCCGAGCAGGACAACCTTTATATAATAAGCTCTTGAGCTCAATTCTGGATATGAGTTTGAAACTTTGTTCTTCCAGTGAAACTTTTAAATTTGGTTTGTAAGTTTGAATAGCTTGAAGTAATGATCTTTTGGTATTGTAATAATAATAATGTGTGTATGTTTGTAATTTGGACCCGCAATGTTTCTATTGTACCGCTCTAAGGGATATGATACTTGCGGAACAGTGTTTTGTAAGTGTCATGTCAACGACTATAGTGTACTACACATGCAGTGGTATGCCGGTTCACCACACCAAACGAGGAAGTCATGCCGAGGAAACTCACACAATTGGCATTTTTATTCATTCTTTCCATGGTGGTTATCCAACTTACTAGTCCTATTAGATACAAGTCAAATTCTAACATTATACTTTAGTTATAGTTGTCTATGATTGAGAAATTGTGCTCCAAGTCGTCCATAACCGCGGACACAGCTTTTTGAAAAGATTTACCCTGCAGGGGTGCACCAAAGTTTTCACACGCACTTCCACCCTTTTTGCCAGATCAATTAACATACGCCCATCAGTATGTCGGTGGGGCCTCGGACACGACGCTTTCCTAGACCCAAAGCTAGTACATGGGGGCCACCTGAAAAAGCTACCCGTATGAGGTATATCTAATCCTCCTCGTACGGAACCTGCGGCTGCTTGGATTTTCACGAGAGCAGAGGCCATAGACAATATATTCCGGTGCTGGAGTGCCGCACCTATGCAACAGTAATAAACGCTCATCAAGCAACATGTATTAAACATATCATACATGGCATAGGTACAGTAGGTAACGTATAAATCCCAAACTAGTTTTTGGCCCCTAGAACAGTACTTTGGAATCAATTACTAAGTCGATAGGGGTGCCCATACACCCAACATGTGGTTATCGCGCTTAGTCTCAGAACAGGTGTCAAGGACTCGGGTCGTAGGTGGACATAGGGGGCAGGATAATAACTAGATCTCAACTATAACCCCTGTGTGCCTCTGCATTTATTATATCTATTTTCAATATTAATTATTAAACTATAATTAAATCCATGACAATCTCCACCACTAAGTGTGTGCCAACCCCCAATATCGGTGGCACTCGACGACGCGAAGCAGCACCTCAGCAAGCGACTACGACTCGCAAGGCCAACTGTCTACCGAAAGATCAGGCAACAGGAGGTGTCCAAGACAATATAGGATGCAAGGGGTACAACTGGTACGGAAAACTTAAGCATCACAACACAGATATCAATAGATCAACAGGAGGAAGTAAAGACTATAAATGTAAAATATGTAGAAAGGCGGAGAATGCTCGCTTGTTAAACACTACCGAAGATACATCAGAGAACTTGTGGACACTCACATCAACTCATCAGCCTAATCCGTGAAGAGGAAAAGCACTAAAAGAAACATCAGATTCACTGTTTAATACTACAGGAGAAGATCGGGCATGATGCTTATATGATATATGACATGGAAAAGGTGATATGCAATTAGGCAATATTAAGCGGAACCGTGGTCCCGACAATTAATTAGATGGTTCATGTTGTTTAGATACCTTGCAATTTAAATATTGTATTAGTAAGGAAAATTACGGCATCAGTTCGCTACATAAATTTAAATGGAGCCAATATAATACTAGAATATCGCGCATATGGTCTTCGCATGTGGTTTGGGGGATTTTAGACAAATTAAGACTAGAAAAGCCCACATTTAGGTGAATCGGCTAAAAGCCCCCAAACCACACAATATGTATGCAAGCATGAACAATTTTATATGAAACTACTCAAATATCATATTATTAAAATATGGGGCTCGAAAAAGGGGTCACACATAGGGTACCGGCGATCTTGGGTTTGATGTGGTTCGGGTTTGGTCTTGATGGGATCGGTCCCAAAATCCATGAACAATATCTTGATGGTTCGGAGGGTTCGGTTCGCTAGGGTCAGACTCTAGGAGAAGGTGTTTAGATCTATGTTGACGCACCTGGGGGTCCCAACATCTGCTGGTCCGGGGTTCGACGAGATCGGTCCTCGGAAGGTCTTGTCATCGCTTTGGTCTTGGTCATGACACAAAAGATGGATATCTTGGACTTGTGCGTCGGCACATGGCTCCTCGACTCCACTTCAGGACAACACCATCTTCTTAAAATCACCAGACAGATTTAATTAGTGGCCATTTCGGTATTGGTCTTTGGCATTGTGCCCCTGGCAGGAACAATACACAGACATTCCACCATATGCAGGTTCGTCGCCGCAGCATCAAAGACACGGGCGCTACAAAACTGTCGGCTCGAGGCAGAGCATTTGGAGTCGTCATCCTTGCTGTTTGGTGGACGGAACAAGGCCATCCTCGCACGATAGAGCTATAGGAGAAGGGGGTCGGGGCGCACGGTCGCCTGAGGTGAGCGCTGGCTTGGGGCGGAGAGGACGTGACAGCACCACGAGTAAGGCGCGGGGGTAGTGGAGGGCGCTAGCCAGAGGTGGGTGAGGTCACGGGGTCACAGGCGGGTGCTCAGGGAGGAGGCGACGCCCACAATGGAAGCAGCTGAGGTGGCAGCGAGCTTGACGGAGTTCTGGGGGCAGCAGGGAAGAGGGGAGCAGGGTCGACGCTGGCGGTCAGGAGTTGGCAACAGGGTGATCATAGGACAACGTGGTCAGGGTGGTGGGGCCCGATCTCGATGAGGTGGTGCTACAACGGTCACGCATGGCGGCGGTGGTAGCTCCGGAGCGGCGTCGAGGATGACGAGGTCGGTGGCAGGGGCGTCTCGGCGCCACGCGAGGTGCGGTGCACTACGTGTGCGTGCGGTATTGTGTGCTAGCGGCGGCAGAGAGGGAGTAAGTGGTGGTAGGTAGTCTAGGGTTAGGGTTTTGGGTGGATCCAGGGTTTTTTTGGGTGGTCTAGGGTTTAGTCCGGGTAGTAGGTAGTCTGGTCCGGTTGGGCCTCTGGCCTGGCCAGCCATACTGCCTCCTCGAGGATTTTATAAAAGTAATTTTTATTGTCTGTTCATTGTATTTTGTTTTAAACGAAACATTTGCAAATAGGTTTAGAGACAAACCAAAATATCCAGAAGGGTCCAGGGTTTTGATTTGAAATGAAGATGGGGAATATTTTTAAAACGAAGATAGACTTTTAGAAAATAGTTTTGGGCAGATTATATGCATGCAGACATGATGATGCTCAAATGCAAGGTGGCATGATGACATGAGCATGCAATCATGATGATATACAAAACAAAAACATAGCAATTTTCTAGTAGTGGTTTTACTGGGGTGCTACAATTATGATCCCCTTCTTGTAACATCCCAATTTCAGCAACCTTGGTTTCTTGTCAAAAAGGCAAAAATCAGGGGAACAAAAACTTTTTCTTATCAAGTGTTGCAATGTTTGCTTACTAGTCTATGAGCATGCAACTTTTTGTGTATTAGATAATATACTCCTTACCTCAACCTCATATGACAAAAACTATTGGGATTTTTATTTTCGTGCTCCTGGTTCGTTAGCTGTACTCACTTTTCCCCAGCCGCTTAACTTCTCCTCACTTTTTCCCAGCTCCTTGTCCAAAACTCTCGCATCGGTCTAAAACTCTCTCTATTGAGTCTAGTTAGTGGACCCTCGCCATTACGTGCTGACATGTGGGGCCGCATTAAGGTGGGTCCCGTAGTAGATCCTGGCTGTTACGTGCTGACAAGTAGGACCCCCCATTACATGCTGACAAGTAGGGCCACGTTTAGTCGGGTCCCGTAGTAGGACCCCCCATGTTGTACTGCGTGGGGTTGGCTTGTTGGGAATGAGTTTTGGGGGATGTGGTGTGGGACCATGTGGGGCGCGTTTGGTAGTTACGTGCGTCCTGTCGCCTAAATTGGAAGATTTCTTTTTTGTTATTTTATGATTGGCCTTTTTAAGAGTGCCTTTTCCCCTTTATGTCGCTAATAGTTGTGTTCATTTTTGCTCAAAAAGATAGCGAATCTAGAGCAGCTTCTCTCTTTATTCATGGTTCCTTTTGTCCCTAGTATTTTCCCAATCTGGTAGAAAATCTAGAGCAGCAAATCTAACCAGCACCATAAATATGTAGATAAACAGAGAAAATGTAGATAAAGCAGCTAATATAGGATTATATAGTACGGTACTTAAATAAGGTTTGACATAAAGGCTTCTCAGCAGCAGCAGCAGCGGACAAGTTCAACACAGACAATAAAACAAAAGAAGTTGCTTTATAGCACTAGCAGCACAAGATCAGTGGCCCCTTATGGCCTCCGCTAGGAGGGCCTCCGCCTCCTCCCTCTAGTGCTTCCTCCACTTCTTGTTGCCTAGTCCCTTGACCTTGGGCGCCTTGGGCTTGATCAGGGGCATGCGACCCTCCTTGATGGCCACCTTGTGGAGGTTGCGGAGGTGATAACCGAGCGCCTGGTTCTTGGCACTGAAGGTGTTGACGTTCTTTGATAGGCCACAGGTATTCACGTCCACAGCATGCCTCACGAGGGAGTTTAAGTTGATGGCGAGGCCCCTGGTGTAGAAGGGGCACCTGTAGACGTCGTCGGCGAAGAAGTTGTTGAACTGGCTGGACTCCAGCTTCCTCAACACCTGACGAGTCTTGGTGTCCTTGGACTCGTCATCGCTGCAGACATTGCTCCTATCCACCTATTACAAATAACAGTAACGTGCAATAAGGACATGATTAAGATACCTTGGTTATCGGGATTGATTGCTTGCATAAATTAACGGATTGAGATCCCCTGATTATTCCCTAGTCCCCAAATCTCAAACCAAATTGAATACTGATCCTAACAACAGATCAGTGCTAGTACTGATCTTTCACATCCCAGATTTTTACAAATTGGGAATTAAATAGGATTCATATGCATTGCATAAAGCAACATGCAAAATCTTCATTTTCAAAATCTTTTGCAAAAACCCTAATTGAAAATCCCTAGTTTATAACTATTAAAGAGCCAAAATAAAAAAAACGTATGTTTGTATTTCAATTTGGAGAAGAATAAGTTCCTTAGTAGTCCTAAATCATATTTTGAGTTTTATAAAAATTTAGAAAGAAGAATCATCTCAATTGGATTATCAAATAAAAAGATATGAAGTATTTGAGAAAAAGGAAAAGAATAAAAATAAATAGAAAAAAGTGAGCTAAACCTACCACGCAGACTACCCAGCCCAACCCACCTCTCCTCTCCTCTCCTCCCTAGCTACCGCGTGCAGTGTTGCGCACTTTAGGAGCCGCACGCAAGCGTTAGCAACGCAAGCAGGCCCAGCACAAGCCCAGCAGCCCGCACCCTCTCTCTCCTCTCCCTGATGCGCGGGACCCACCGCGGTCATCGCCCTCCTCGAGCTGGAGCCCGACCTGGCCACACAACATGAAACGAACGAATCCCCGACGAATCGGTCGATGCTGTTGATCCCCTTTTCCCATCTGCAAGCCATCGCATCCATATAATCTTTCCACACCCATGCCCGTGATTTTTTCGCCTCTTTTGGTAACCCATGCCCGTCGAACCTGAGCCTCCATCTCCTTAGTTTTTTGTGTCGATGTGATTCACTCGATTCACCAATTCTCCCTGTTCCCTTTCCCCTTCCACGGAATTCTACAACAACGAGGATTTTTCGCCAGAGCGATCGTCAGAGTACCACGGACACGCCGCTGATCCAGTCGTCTGCCGTAGTCGCCCGAAGAAGTGTCGCACCGCACTAAGACCACCGATGTGACTGTCGTCCGCCTCCGAGACTCGTGGACCTCCTCGCCAACTTTCAAATCAAAATACCTAGACAGTAGTATTTTTGTCCAGATTTTAGAAACTTGTTAACGACATATTCTTAATAAATTGGTTAAAGCAATATTATGCGGACTTTCAAATTGCATTTTTTGTTTTCAATATATTAAAAGTTTCCATGCATACATTCAGTAGGTATATTGCACAGAGAATAATAAAGTGCACTGAAACTCTAGTTAACTTGTCATGCATACATTTGTTATATATTGTTCGATTCATATGTGTTGTTGTTTATGTGTTGTTTCATTTTTGTGTAGATTGTGAGGAGCGTTATTCGTGTGACTATCAACACTGTGCTTTTGACTTCAACTCCTACCAAGGCAATTGGTTCTTCATAAATTTCCTATTGTTTATTTTCTCTATGCATTGTAGCTTGTTTTTGTAGTTACATGTGTAGGAATACTATTGCTATGCTATGTCCCATTATTGCCATAGAATTCTTTGTTAGGCGAGCGATCGTACGATAGATAAGCTTAGTTGAGCTTATTAAGACGTGTATGGGATTACACCAAGATGAACTATGTTTTAAACGTAATTGTTTTATGAAAACCAAAACAACCTAATTAATGAATCACTTTAGTGTGATGGGATTGATATTCGTTGGCTGGTTTAATGCGAAAAGGCACCCAGGCCCCTGAGAATTGCTTAGTGTGTTCGCTTGGTAGCTTACGTGTGCAACCATACGCCAGTGAGTTATGGGTGGCTGGATGGACTTAGTAGGTCATGGTGAACGGAGCTCTTCATAACCAGAGATGTAGTGAATTGATAGGTTGGTACGATGCGTTGATGTGCTTGGGGAACTACTTCCCGAATTTTCTCTTCTTAGACTTCTCCCTATCATCACACAATATGAGAGTGGTGGTACGAGCTGGGCTGGCCATGTCATATGGGTAAAGTGTACAAACCCCTGCAGGGTATAAATCTAAGTGCTTCGTTGTGTCCCCGGTAATGATCGTTTGAGTTGCTAAATTATTGAGGCTATGGAATGTTCTTGTTCATTCTAACTTCGAAATTACTAAAATGTTGTGGTTAAACATAATTGGGTTGATTAATGATGATTAAAATGATTTAAAAATGGTATGATGAAATTATTTTGCTGCTGCAATAAGCCTGAACTCCACAAGACAGATATGCATGTAGTATTAGACTTTTTTTCTCATAAGTTCCACTTGCCAATACATTTCAAGTATTGACCCTTCGGGGCTGTTATGTTTTACATTGCAGGTTATTGTTCTGATTGCTCTGAGTGATTTATATAGGTTGCGACCCTCCACTCAACAGTTCTTCCCTGTGGCACAATTGAAGATGGAGCCTACTAGTTATTCATGCTTTCGTATTCTACTTGAGTATTTGGGCTAGCTTTGAGCTAAGATTTATGTAATAACTATTAATTGTGGATCATTCGATGTAATAATGATGCATTGTTAAATTCTTTGGTATTCATCTGTAATGTGTGTGCCAGTGAACCGATCCAGGTATTGGCACTATACACATGAACTCATCTCTATTAGGCGAGGGTGACCTAGGAATGGAATAGGAAAGACATATGAAATTATAAACCCTATTTGATTCTATCTATTCTCTTCATACACTTTTTCTAGTATATTCTTATCACTTAAATTCGCATACTCTTCTCTTTTAATACATTGAAGGAAGACTCTCTCTAGCAATGAACTCATAATTTTGTACTTATTAGATTCTAGTAATCCTTGATCTCTCTTTTCTAATTCTCATCTTATTCAAACTTGTAGATGAACACTCGTGCAAGGAAGTGCGAGATAAAAGAATAGTTAGATGATGTCCACCATATTTTTTTATATGATTTCGTTTAGATATAGCAATCGATCATTGCAAGAACTTGTGTGATAGTTATTTTACTATGATTAGTTTGTGATATTTGATACCTTAAAGTTCCAGAATAATTTTGAGATATTTCATAATATGTTAAAGAAGGTTTTGATTAAAAATTCATGATATTACTACTGCAGTTTTCTGCTGTACTTGCTGTACCGCGTGATTTTAAGTATTTTATTGGTAAGTCATAAAAATCTGAAAATAAGGATCTGGAGCATAATTACCTTTACTGTATGCACAAAAATAGGCTAAAATTCCTGATGAGTTTAAGGTCCCCATAAAAATTCGTGAACACTATTGTAGTTTCAGGACAGATTATGTCGATTGCTTTTATGATTGTAGGTTCACCACCAAATGAATATTAGTCAATGGAAAACTATTTTGTGGATGGTATGCCACTAAAACAAAACTTCTGGAACATAAACAAAACTTTTTTGGAGTGAGTGTTTTTTGTGTTTATTGTGTGCTTGTGTGACAATTGATTGCTTCATACAGTTATGGGTATTATTACCTCTCATGTCTTTCTATCTATAACTTGTCTATGCTATACAAATATATGTCACCCCATCGTCAATCCACTGAGATGGAGAAGCTCATGGAAGCACAAGAACAGCTAGCACAAGTGATGGCGCAATACATGGCCAATAACAAGCCACCGCCTCAGCAGAACCTACTCAGCAATTTTCTGATGCTCGAACCACCAACATGCTCAAGCTTTTCTAAGACTACTGTGGCGGATAATTGGTTGCAAAGAGTGAACAAGAGCCTAGTGAATGTTGGCTTCCTAGATGGAGAAAAAGTGAGGTTCGCCACTCACTTATTGGAAGGACCTGTAGCAAAATGGTGGTACAAGTATCAAGTTACTCACCCCATAGTAGAAGTAACATGGGACATGTCTCAGAAAGCATTCTGTGATGCACATATTTCATCTGAAGTCATGAATTCATGCCAGAGAGGATTCAACAACCTACCCCAAGGAAAGCATACTATTACGGAGTACATTGAAGCTTTTAGCGAGGCATCTCGTCATGCGATAGATGATGTGAAATTGGATCATACAACTTGGTGGAGGATGCATGGGGCCATCTACAGCAGAAAACTAACTTGGGAGGAGTTCAATGAAGTTATACTATGACCTTGTCCTATCACCCAATGTCAAAGACTAGAGAGGATGTTTCGAAAGAGTTTCAAGCTTGCAAAGTCTATGGAGACTTAGGACACACATACAAGGAGCATCAGAATTAATGCCCCCATTGTGAAGGAACCCATCTAGTTGGAGAGTGCCCCACATCCCAAGTCACTTGCTTTCTATGTGAAGGGAACGATCACGTCCCTATTCATTGTCACCTTTACCCCATGGTACAACAATGTAATAAAGAAGTCAAGGATGGAGTGTATCAAGCTCTCAAGAAAACCCACGCAGAATCAAACTCTATGGAGGAGGACGAAGTCAGAGTTGTGCCTCATAAGGCTGCACCCAATGTGAACACAAAGTGTTGTTACTCATGTGGAGAAGAAGGTCATATCTCTAGTGACTGCCCAAGAAGCGAGAAAGGTTTGTGGTGAAATATGAAGAAGAAGAACTAAGAGAACTCCTAGCCTTGGAGAGACCAAGGAAGAGGAAGAACTGCCACAACTCCCATGCGAGGGATATTAGCCAGCCGCTGTGCTATAATTGTAATGAGCTAGGGCATTATACGTCACACTATTCAGAAAAGAAGAATAGAAAAGGAAACAAGAAAAGCAGATATGGTGACAAAATGAAGACTATAAGGGATCTCAGCCTTGTCACCTGCTTCAAGTGCAACGATAAGGGACATTATGCCAATAAATGCCCAGAGAAGGAGCTTCAAGCCAGGCTTCATGACTAGTAAGTTCCTGGTTAATTCATACATCACAGTCGTGATATTTTAATAATGGTGCATTGTATTCATTCATATCGAGACATTCATGGATAAGGATAGTTACACATGGAGTTCCTTAAAGGATCTGCTTGAATAAATTCTCTAGAGAAGAAATTGATAACTAGTAAAGGATGCCACAATTATGTCCTGGAGATTGGTAGCACATAATATTCCTACTAGCTTAACCATGTTGGATTCACGAGGTTTGGATCATTAGAATATTAAGAAATAAGGAACAAATATAGTCCAACAATTATGGTTTGGAGATGCCAAGTTTATTTTTCTTAAGGGGGTTAGCCTATAGATGTACCCACATTAAGAGAAACCACATGGATGCCAGAATACAATCTTCTAGAACACCACCGAAACCTTGCTAGCCATTCTGAATCTCGGGACAAGATTCATCTTAAGGGGATTAGTCTGTCACATCCTAGATTTTTAGAAATTGGAAATTAAATAGGATTCATATGCATTGCATAAAGCATCACGCAAAATCTTCATTTTCAAAACCTTTTGCAAAAACCCTAATTGAAAATCCCTAGTTTCTAACTATTAAAGAGCCAAAATGAAAAACCATATGTTTGTATTTCAATTTGGAGAGGAATAAGCTCCCTAGTAGTCCTAAATAATATTCTGAGTTTTATAAAAATTTGGAAAGAAGAATCATCTCAATTGGATTATCTAATAAAAAGATATGAAGGATTTCAGAAAAAGGAAAAGAATAAAAAGAAATAGAAAAAAGTGAACTAAACCGACCCTGCAGACTACCCGGCCCAGCCCACCTCTCCTCTCCTCCCTTGCTACCGCCCGCAGCCATGCCCCTCCAGCAACACAGCGCGTAGCAGCCGCCGCACGTGCGCATTAGCAACGCAAGCAGGCCTAGCAGAAGCCCAGCAGCTTGCGCCCCCTCTCTCCTCTCCCTGACACACGGGACCCACCGCGGTCACCACCCTCCTCATTTTGGAACCCGACCCGGCCACGCAACATGAACCGAACGAATCCCCGACGAATCGATTGATGCCGCTGATCCTCTTTGCCCCTTTGCAAGCCATCACATCCATATAATCCTTCTGCACCCGTGCCCATCATTTTTTCTCCTTTTTCGGTAACCCTAGCCACCTGAGCCCCATTCGTTCTCGCCCACCGCCGCGCCATTGTCAGAAGCTTCGGAGGTGAAGCTTGTCCTCGAACCCGAGCCTCCCTCTCCTTAGTTTTTTATGTCGATGTGATTCCCTCGATTCACCGCTTCTCCCCGTTCCCTTTTCCCCTTCCACAGAACTCTACAGCGACGAGGATTGCTCGCGAGAGTACCACCGACGCGCCGTTGATCCAGTCATCTAACGCAGTCGTCCGAAGAAGCGCCGCACCGCGCTAAAACCACCGACGTGACCTTCGTCTTCCGCCGAGCCTCGTGGACCTCCTCGCCAATGGCAGGAATCGCCGGAACGCCGTCCACCGCCATCATCTCAGCCGCCGCCATCGTCACGTCGTCCTCGCCGGTGAGCCTCGCCATAGTCAACAGCGACCGTCGGATCCCCTTCCATCCAACGTCCAACATCTGCTTCAGCGCGAACCGGTATCCTCCAATGAGGGAACGCCGCATGGCACCCGCGTGGCAACGCGTCAGCGCTGACTTTTCTGCATATTAGAAAAATGGTATTTAAATAAGATAAAATGTATTAAATTTGTAAAATTCATATAAAAATATCTACATGTACAAAAATTGCAAATAATTTATCATTGGATTCAGAAAATTGATTAGAATATTAATATCTAATTGAATCTAACTTTTACAGTATGTATTTACCGTAATAATTTAAATAGTTTAAAAGTCCTTTAGAGTATTAAATTCATAATAAATTATTTATAAGTCAGACAAATATGAATAATATGTCGAAAAAAACTAATTTAATGTAGATTTATAATATCAGGTTAGATATAATATGCATTCCATATTAACTGTAATGCTTTAATTACTTTTAATGGCCTTTTAGATCATTAAATCTATAGTAAATTATTTATAGATTACAAAAATATAAATAATATACCGATGGAAAGTTAATGTTATGTAGATCATCAAAATGCAGTTTGTTTAGGCAAATACTGTAAGATTTTGCTGTATATATTTAAACAAGTTAATATCCCTTTTCGACTAATAAATTCATAGTAAAATAAATAATACTCGGAAAATTGCAAATAATATGTCTATGGAATCACAAGAAAGTTAGAACTTGTTTATGAATTAAAATGACAGGTTTACAGTACGTATAATTTTAAGAGTAATAAAATGTTTTATGTAGTATTTTAATTATTTAAAAAGATATGTAAGTCCTTTTGGTGTGATTCTTGTTGCCCCTGACTCTAAATTGAAATACCTAGATAGTAGTATTTTCGTCCAGATTTTAGAAACATGTGAATGATAGGTTCTTAATAAATTGGTTAAAGCTCTATTATATGGACTTTCAAATTGCGTTTTTTGTTTTCAATACATTAAAAGTTTCCATGCATTCATTCAGTAGGTATATTGCACAGAGAAACTGTAGTTAACTTGTCATGCATGCATTTGTTGCATATTGTTTGATTCCTATGTGTTGTTGTTTATGTGTTGTTTCGTTTTCATGTAGATTGTGAGGAGTGTTACTCGTGTGACTGTCAAGACTGTGCTTTTGATTCCAACTTGTACCAAGTCAAGTGGTTCTTTATAAATGTCCTATTTTTTATTTTCTCTATGCATTGTAGCTTGTTTTTATAGTTACATGTGTAGGAATACTATTGTTATGCTATGTCCCATTATTGCCGTAGAATTCCTTGTTAGGCAAGCCATCGTATGATGATACACTTAGTTGAGCTTATTTAGACATGGATGTGATTTGCCAAGATGAAGTATGTTTTGAAAGCAATTGTTTTGTGAAAACCAAACCAACTTAATTAATGAATCACCTGGGTGTGATGGGATGGATATTCGTTGGCTGGTGTAATGCGGAAAGGCACCCAAACCCATGAGAATTGCTTAGTATCTTTGTTTGGTAGCTTCCGTGTGCAACCATATGCCAGTGAGTTATGGGTGGCTAGATGGACTTATTAGGTCGTGGTGAATCAAGCTCTTCGTATCCAAAGATGTAGTAAATTGATAGGTTGGTACGGTGCGTGGATGGGCTTGGGGAAGTACTTCCCGAATTGTCTCTTCTTGGACTTCTCTCTATCATCACACAATATGAGAGTGGTGGTACGAGCTGAGCTGGCCAAGTCATATGGGTAAAGTGTATAAACCCCTGCAGGGTGTAAATCTAATTTCTTAGCCGTGTCCCCAGTAATGGACGTTTGAGTTACTAAATTATTGAGGTTATGACATGTTCTCGTTCATTCTAACTTTGAAATTGATAAAATATTGTGGTTGAACATAATTGGGTTGATAGATGATGATTAAAATGATTTACAAATGGTAGGATGAAAATATTTTGCTGCTACAATAAGCCTAAACTCCACAAGCCAGATATGCATGTAGTATTAGACTTGTTTCCTCATAAGTTCCACTCGCTAGTACATTCCAAGTATTGACCCTTTGGGGCTGTTACGTTTTATATTGCAGGTTATTGTTCCGATTGCTCTGAGTGATTTATATAGGTTGCGACCCTCCACTCAACAGTTGTTCCGTGTAGCACAATTAAAGATGGAGCCTACTAGTTATTCATGCTTTCATATTCTACTTGAGTATTTGGGCTAGCTTTGAGCTAAGATTTACTTAATAACTACAAATTCTGGATCATTCAATGTAATAATGATACATTGTTAAATTCTTTGGTATTCATCTATACTGTGTGTGTCAGTGAACCAATCTAGGGATTGGCACTATACACATGAACTCCGCCTTATTAGGCGAGGGTGTTACATGATGCCAACTACAGATCGATGCTAGTACTAATCCCAACTACAGATCAGTTTTAGTACTGATCCCAACTGGGGGCATTCATCGAAATACGAGATATAATACAAGAGGATTAGCTACTGTAAAAAATACCTAGCATCCAATGATTGAAAATACGAACAGCTAAGCCCTAATAACACATGATCTAGCATCCAACGATGGGAATAGGGGAAGAAAAAAGGAAGGGGATAAAACCCTAGTTACCTCCGACCATGGGTCGGATAATCTGGAGTCATAGGGGTTCTCCGGCCTGATGTAATTGTTGTCCCCGTAGGGGTCCCAGTCATGTGGGATCTGCCGGAGAACGGCGGGGCCTCCTCGACGGTGGCTACGCAGAAGCGGGGACGGGGGTCTAGACGGGTATGACGACTGCCTTCGATGCCTCGATGGGAGCCTGTACGGGGACGGGGGCCTCCTCGCCGGTGGCTACGACGGAAGCGGGGACGGGGGTCTGGATGGGGATGGCGGCTGCCTTCTATTGCTCGACGAGGGCCTGTACGAGGACGGTGGCCTCCTCGTCGGCGTCCTTGGAGGAGATGATGGCCACCACATTGTTCTTCTCCATTGATGGCATGGTTGGGGTTTTCTTGGGGGTTGCAGAAGGTGATGGGACAGTGGAGATGGTCGCGTGAGTGAGCGAGTGATGAGTGAGAGTGAGGAGGCCTCTATAAAGGTGAAGGGAGGAGACATTTCATTGCACCACCGTGCACCACGTAACCGCGTACGCTATTGCACCATGCATGGGCATACGCGTCAGCTACCTCCCCATGCACCGCGACACGTGTAACGTGCGTCACGTTTCCCCCTCGTGTTTAACCTTAGCCACTTAGTTGTGCTCAGTTATACCCTCGAGTGTAGCGCTGGTAGTTTGGTTGTACTCAGTTTTGCCCTCCAGTACTAACACTGTCGTGTGCAATATACTCACTTTTACCCTCTGTAGGCTGGTCAACAGAGAGTCAACGCATGGGTTTTAGCTAGCTAATTGAGTCATTTTATGCACAACAAATTCAAAAAGATCAAAACATAGTGGAATCTACCCGGGTAGTCTTATTATGTGACCTTCCACCATAAGAAATGTATATAAATCAAGTTTTAACATAGAACACCACTTCTCAAATCACCTACTATCTATGAAGGTTCATGGCTTTCTACTCAAGCCTCTTCCCAAAACATCCCTCCGCAAAACATAATTTGTCTGAATGAGGAAATAGTTGTAAAACTGATATATATTTGAATTGCAAATAGTTTGATGTATACCAATATGTATTTTATTTTATAAAGTAAGCATTTTCCATTTTTTAAATCTCTTTCTGTTTTCTATTTGAACTTCCTTGTCAGTTTTTCCCTTGGTTTTTAAGTTGTACTCAGTTTTGCCCTTGGTTTTTAAGTTCTACTCAGTTTCCCCTCTTTCTTAGTCACAAACGCTCACACCTATGTTCATCTTGGCTGCTACACTCTGATTGGTCGAGACAGTTGTCACGTGGATCGTACCCACCAACAGTTGATCCTCTGATAGATCTTATGTGATCTAGTAGACAGGATAACCCCTGTATCTGTCGAGGGGCACCCTCTATCCATGCAAAATAACGACTTTGCCACCAATTCTTTAACTCCATAAAGAAATGATTTGGAATATAATTTGAAGGGAAAGTGTTCAAAGGTGTATAATCTTTGCATTATATTTTACTCCATGAAAATGATAAATGATCAGGATTTTATTAGCACAACATTATCATGTCCTAAGCGCAATTTCAAAGAGTTCAAAGGTGTATAATTTTTTCCATATGCAAATTTATGCATTACATTCTATGAAAATGATAATCTCTCAAGATTTTCTTAGCACATCATTATCACGTATTAAGTGTGATTTCACAGTGTTCAAAGGTTTATAATTTTCATATACGCAATTTTAGGGATCACTTTTCACGCTCTAAAAATGGTAAACTTTAAAGATTTTCTTAGGACGCTATAATTTCTAAGTGTTCAAGAGTTGTCTCAATTATAAACACTCTTTTACATTAAGAATTGTAATATTTTTTCAATTTGAAAGTGTTCAAGAGTTGTGTCAATTATAAACACTCTTTTACATTATGAGTTGTATAATTTTTTTAATTTGAAAGTGTTCAAGAGTTGTGTCAATTATAAACACTCTTTTACATTAAGATTTGTATAATTTTTTCAATCTGAAAGTGTCTACGAGTTGTGTCAATTATAAACACTCTTTTACATTAAGAGTTGTATAACTTTTTCAATTTGAAAGTGTTCAAGAGTTGTGTCAATTATAAACATTCTTTTACATTAAGAGTTGTATAAATTTTTTAAATTTGAAAGTGTTCAAGAGTTGTGTTCAAGAGTTGTGTCAATTATAAACACTCTTTTACATTAAGAGCTGCATAATTTTTTAATTTGAAAGTGTTCAAGAGTTTTGTCAAGTATAAAGACTCTTTAAGAGCTGTATAATTTTTTTAATTTGAAAGTGTTCAACAGTTGTGTCAATTATAAACACTCTTTTACATTAAGAGTTATATAATTTTTTTAATTTGAAAGTGTTCAAGAGTTGTGTCAATTATAAACACTCTTTTTCATTAAGAGTTGTATAATTTTTTTAATTTGAAAGTGTTCAAGAGTTGTGTCAATTATAAACACTCTTCTACATTAAGAGGTGTATACTTTGTTAATTTGAAAGTGTTCAAGAGTTGTGTCATTTATAAACACTCTTGTACATTAAGAGTTGTATAATTTTTTTAATTTTAAAGTGTTCAAGAGTTGTGTCATTTTCTTATTTATTATATCTCCATGTCCCTAATTTTTAATTATAAACACTCTTTCACTTGATTGCAGCCGAGACATTAACTCAATAAACCAATTAAATCATCGGAATGGCTCGCCGGCCGCATTCTCCACACCAAGCACCCCCGTCTAATCAGAACATTTTGGTCTGAGATCTAACCTTCTCTATGCACGGTTGCCATTGTCATCATTCATACAGGTCAACGGGAAGGCACCATACTGTGACCAGGACGAACGGGAGGCTAAAGTGAAGCTCGACAAAGGGCTACCATCGCTGGAGAAGGGCCGCCGTCGCTTGGGAAGAAGAAGAAAACAGAGGCAACGACATGGGCGTGAGCATGGGGCTGATGACCCACAAGTATAGGGGTGTATCATCGTACTTTCGATAAATAGGAGTGTCGATCCCAACGAGGAGCAGAAGGTGTTGACTAGTGGTATGGAGCAGGAAATCTCTATAAATACTTAGCAAATGGATTTTTCTGATAAAGCAAGGAAATAAAGTGCAAGCAAATAAGACAAGAAATAATTGAAGCAAGTGGCCCAATCCTTTCATAGCAAAGGACAAGCCGATGGAAATAGTAATGAAGACCAAACGTTCTCGAGGACACATGGGAATACTGTCAAGTTCTTTCGTTTCATATAGTTGATTAATCTTCTCCGGTTTTATAAGTGTTGTGTGGGTGAATCTGTGCTAATGTACCAACCTTACTTGGACTAATACATACTTATGATTAAACCCCTTGCAAGCATCCACAACTACAAGAAAGCAATTAAGATAAAAACCTATCCACAGACTTGAACTCTAAGATCCTACACTCCCTTGTGCAAAGGTTTCCTAATGGGGGTTCAGGTCAACCCCAAAATTAGTAGCCAAATACACAATGCATTCCCCTAGGGCCATAAATGGTGAAGTATCATGTAGTCGACATAAAGTTGGGAAACTTAATACTATTGAGATGCATGAAATCATGTTTCCCTCTCTCATAATAACTTTCAGTAGCACTTTGAGTAAAGTTGACAATATAACTGTCACAGGAAACCCTTTATCATCAGAATGAGCATACTTACAATCATCAAAAAGAGGTCTAAGGTCATAAACTGGATCATTAGAAGCAAGTTGTTCCACCCTAAAATCCTCATTAGGAAATTCATTTTAATAAGGAGTTTTAGCAAATTTGGAAAAATTAAACTCATAAGAATCTCCATCAAACTTAGTTAAAACTTTATTCTTTTTACAATCTATAGTATCATCACAAGTATTCAAGAAAGGACTACTAAAGATAATAGGACAAGTTTTACTAGCTTCTGAACCAAGTACTAGGAAATCAGCAGGATATTTAATCTTACCACAAAGAACCTTCAAATCTCTTACAATGCCCATTGGACAGACTGTCTCTCTATTAGCAAGGTGAATAACCACATCAATGTCCTCAAGTTCACAAGGAACAATTTCATGCATAATTTCCCTGTAAATCTCATAAGGAATAGCACTAGAACTAGCACGAATATCACATAAACCATAATAGCAATGATCACCAATTCTAATGGAAAGCATAGGGACACTAGTTTTCCTAGATTTTCTAGGATGAGAGACAATATTAGAAGCGTCTTCACAGAAGACAATGTGCTCATCCTCTATATTTTTAGTGATAAGATCTTTCACAATGGCTACTATAGGTTCAATGTTTATTTGCTCATCAGGTTCCACAGTTTTCTTTGTACTTTTGCTAACCACATTAGCTATGATAGAATATTCCCTTACCTTAGAAGGAAAAGGGATTTTCTCAATATAAGGTTTAGGCAAAATACGATCGATAGTACAAACTTTAGTGCTTCTAACAGGAAAATGATTAACAACATCTTTATAAGGCGCATGGTACTTGCCCTACTTATTTTTAGGAATCTCAATATAAGAGGCAAAGGCCTTAAAACAATTGGCAATACTTTGAGAATCAAGACCATACTAAGTAGTAATATCATGAAAGTCATCAGTTCCCATAAAAGATTTAATGCATTCAGAATCATAATTTATACCTGATTTTCTTCCTTTGTCATTCTGCCATGCTTCAGTGTTCTCTTGAATATGGTCTATAAGATCCCATTTAGCTTCTTCCTTCATACGTGTGAATGATCCAGCACAAGAAGCATCTAATAAATCTTTATCATGAAGAGAAAGCCTTGCATAAAAGTTATTAATAATAATATTGTTAGGGAGTTCATGAATAGGAAATGTAAGCATTACTAACTTCAATCTCCCCCAATCTTGGGTTGTACTCTCTCCATCACGAGGCCAAAAGTTATATATTTGATTCCTATCCTTATGAATCTCACTGGGAGGATAGAATTTAGAAAAAAGAGAGGTACTATTTCCTCCCATTCCATGGATTGTCCATTCTTCAGCAACTTATACCATTCTTCAGCTCTTCCTTTCAACGATATAGAGAGTAACTTCTTCTTCACATGTTCAGTTGTGATACCTGCACACTTAAACAACCCGCAAAATTCATGTATAAAAAGCAAATGATCACAAGGATGGAAAGTTCCATCCCCAAAATAATAATTATCCATAACACGATCAACAATACTTGTAGGTAACTTAAAAGGATCTATCTCAATAGGTGGTGATTCATCTACTACCCTAACGGTGGTAGTAGTTTTCCTAAATAGGAAACCAATTGGGTTATCCATATTGGAAACAAAGTAACAAACAAAAAAAGCAATACTCACTGTAGAAGTTTCCTTTACCAGTTCCACCCTTCAATAGGGCTTCACTCCCCGGCAACGGCGCCAGAAAATAGTCTTGATGATCCACAAGTATAGGGGGTGTATCGTAGTACTTTCGAAAAATAGGAGTGTCGATCCCAACGAGGAGCAGAAGGTGTTGACTAGTGTTATGGAGTAGGAAATCTCTGTAAATACTTAGCAAATGGATTTTTAGGGTTTTTCTGATAAAGCAAGGAAATAAAGTGCAAGCAAATAAGACAGCAAATAATTGCAGCAAGTGGCCCAATCCTTTCTTAGCAAAGGACAAGCCGGTGCAAATACTAATGAGGACCAAACATTCTCGAGGACACATGGGAATACTGTCAAGTGCTTTCGTTTCATATAGCTGATTAATATTTTCTGGTTTTATAAGTGTTGTGTGGGTGAATCTGTGCTAATGTACCGACCTTACTTGGACTAATACATATTTGTGATTAAACCCCGTGCAAGCATCTGCAACTACAAGAAAGCAATTAAGATAAAAACCTAACGACAACCTTAAACTCTGAGATTCTACACTCCCTTGTGCAAAGGTTTCCTAACGGGGGTTCAGGTTTCTGTCACTCCGGCAACCCCACAATTAGTAGCCAAATACACAATGCATTCCCTTAGGCCCATAAATGGTGAAGTATCATGTAGTCGACGTTCACATGACACCACTAGAAGAATAGCACCACAACTTAAATATTAAACCATTGAATAATACCTCAACACAATTCCACTACTAACAACATGAATTCTCCCATGTCCTCAAGAACTAAACGAACTACTCACGAGACATCATATGGATCAAGATCAGAGATGATATAATGATGGATAACAATCTGAACATAAACAATAATTCAATGGTTCCACTCACAAGGATCAACTACAATAATAATCAACACCGGGAAAGTTTCCCCTAAGAACTATGCAAGATTCAACACAATTGTTACAGCGGGATGGAGTGGTGACGATGGTGCTGGTGGAGATGATGGTGTGGATGATGATGATGATGATCCCGATGAAGTCTAGCTTGATGTTGGTGTTGATGATGACAATCTCCCCTCTCCGTGAAGGAATTTCCCTGGCAGAAATCTGTCTGCCGGAGATCTCTTTCACTCTCGGTGTTTTCCGCCCCGCAGAGGAGGCTAAATGTTTTTGTGGTCGCTCCCCCGACTTTAGAGTTTCGAGGAGAAGATATAGGCGAGAGGGCGGAGCCAGAGGTGGGCCAGGGTGGCCACACCCCCTGTAGGCGTGGCCTAGGGTGGCTCGTGCCTAGGGGGGTGTGGGCCCCCTGTGGCCCAACTCCGCCTCCCCTTCTGGCATCCATCATCTTCTGGGAAAATATAATTTTCTATAGTTTTTCTGGTATTTTTCTGAACTTCGCAAAATTGCATCAAAACACCGCTTTTTCCATCAGAATCCTGACTCCGGCAGTTCATCCTCCAAGAATCACCCAACATGCATAAACACATGAAATAACATAAGTATCGCCTCTTAATATGAAATATATCAATGAATAGAGTTGTAAGGTTCCCAACCTTTAATAAGGTAGAGATCCCTGTGTTTACAATGCTAGTCCCTGGATCAATAGCTAGCATCCACAGTTAAGATGTAATATCTAGAAACAAAGGTCATAATACAACTTTATAACCAGGAATAACATAATTTATTACATCTTACATAGCTCATTTGGCTACCTCATTACAATGCAGAAGAATATAACAATAGCATGGGGTCCTTCATCTTCAAAGTGCCACAGGCAAACATGTTGGTTGTAGACTTGTAATCCTAATCAATAAACTTCACTAACATCATACAAACCTGCAACAAAATAAGTTATAGCCACAAGGGTCAATACATTTGAATTGTATTGGCAAGTGATACTATGGTAGTATAGTGGAGTCTATCATCTATATGAATTTGGCTAAGTGGAGCTTAGGCTTGCGTTGCTCAAAATAGTTTTTCCTTATCATTTGAAAACACTAAGTTTTTGCTTGACAAAAATCACCCAAGGCATCTCCAATTGAAATTGGTGATCCTTCAACCCTTGTTCAACCACAAGTTTTTTCTTAGAAATTGGGATGAGGAGATTCTTGATAGCTTCCATGTCTTAATGCTCAAATTTTCCTTTACCAGGGACATGGCTAAGTACTTAGATTTTAGACTCTGCAGAGGTGGTGCACTTTCCCCACAGGACTTGGTTTCACCAACACAAGATCTTTCAGAAGCCTTCCCTTAGACCAGAATGGACGCGCTCCAACCTATCAAACCCCTACCACCAACTGTCCATTTGGCTAAGTTATTGCAACCTATATGATCTAGGCAGAGCCCATAATGCCAAGTGCCTGCACTTGAAGCTTCTCAACATTTGACATCTCAAATCTCTTTGTTCTTGGGTGGCCATCCACAAGTGAGATACACAAGGTAAACCATAGAAATGGGCCTTGTGAACCACTCAACACAAACCATTCCTTCCATTCCACCCAGGTGATTCATTCACTTAGTTGTTTTATTAAACAAAATATAAGTCCTTGACTTAGAAATATTCCATAGAATGAATATAATCCACCCTTGTTTTCTACTGGCTAAGCTAAGCATGATAGTAGTAGGAATCTTAACTTAGGAAATTCTACTAAGGTTTCATCTACTAGGATTTCCCATGGCATAGTTTATACTTAGCTAAAATTCCATGCAAGTCCTATTTAGAAATATCACTAATGCATAGTGAAAATAATGGGACAAAAGTATGAAGCATCACTTGCCTTTTTGGTAGAGAATATAAGTTCACTCCTTGTCTTTGCAATGATCACACTCTTCAATTCACTACAATTCAATCAACCAAGGCACAATTTCAATCTACCATTCAAGCAACATCACATAAAATAGTAACAAGACAATGCATGCAAGCATGCCAACTTTGTTTTATTTACAAAAGTGGTTTATAATAGGTTATAAACATTCTAAAACACTTATTGGTCATTTTATAAAGTGGCAAAACTATTTGCAAAAGATTTTTCCTATAAACCATTTTTAAACCAAATCATTATTTTATGTGGTTGAAAATGCCTTTATCAAAGTAGCAATCTTTATAGGGTTTTAAATCATAAAACTTGGTGCTTGGGGTCAGAGAGTTTATTCCAAAACATTTCCCAAAGGTTTTCTTCAAAAATCATTTTTAACAAATAAACAATATTTTTATTTGACTAGAAATGGTTTAATTCAAAAGTTTATTATTTTGCTTCACCAAATATGTTTTTGAAACCAAAAATTGATTTCTATGGTCAGTAGGTTCAAAACAAACCATTTTCCAAAGATTTAATCTCAAAATTCATTTTAGAATAAATTTTATATTCTAAATATGCATACACAAGTTTTTGCAAAAACAATAAATTTAAAAGAAGAATTTTACTAAACAAAGTGCATGGTCAGAAAGTACTTGTCTTGCTGATTCCATTGATATAAAATTTGCGAACTTTGGACGTCTGGTTTGAAAGTTATGAATTTTTCAAATTGGAGCAACACATAGATCATTTCTGGTTTTTTATAAACAGGCAGGGCCACATGGCGTGTTACTACTCGTCGGTATCGCTTCGTGCGGATCGTGCAACGAGAGGCGTTAGATCTAAATAGATCGTGCGGCACAGGGGCAAGCGTACCCCTTCGCTTAGTTAATCTATCGTGGCCACGCGATCAAGGTCCTACGTCGCTCAGCATGCTTGCCAACCAAAGGCGGCGCTGGCGGCGGCAGGTGGCGGCGCTGGCTCTGGCTACGGCGGGGCTGGTGATAGAGGAAGCAGCAAGGGTAGAGGAATAGATCACCGGGTTCGCCGTGGTGTGGGGAAGCTCAAGGTGCTGGCAGCTCGTCGAGGGGCACGCGGTGGTGACGGCAATCACTCGCCGGAGGTCTGCCTGGCGTCGGGTTTGCTCGGCCGATGTCGGGGACGAGGTTGTAGGTCGCGTGCGGTTGTTTGGCGAGCACCTGGAGATGCACAAGGCACAGGCGAACAAAACTGCATGATCCACTGGTCGAGGCGCGCACGGAGTCGAGTTCTGGGGCTCACCGGAGTTGCGGGGGTCGTCGGTGGCGCTCAGACGAAGAAGGAGGCGAGGTTGTAGGGTATGCGTGGGCGAACGGAGACCACGGGCAGGTGCACGAGATGATGGGGATCAAGCTGGTCTGATCTAGGAGGTAGGAGAGGGTCGGGGCTTGCCGGAATCGACGCCGGAACTCGTCGGGGCAGCGGAGTTTCGAAGAGAAATTAAGGCGGCCTGGGGGCGTAGAGGATCTGGCGAGTGAGGGGAAAGAGAGAGGGGGTGCAGGCGAATTAGTATGCATGATCGCGGGGCCGTTACATGGCGCCGTTAACTCGAATTTATGCCGGCGTTCAATCGGCAGTAATGGCCAGAGGAGGGGGCGCGGTCAGCGGCGGGTGAAGACAATGGTGAGGTGGCTGTGGGTCCTAGCGTGAGTGAGAGAAACAGAGGGGAAGTAGGGTCCACTCGTCATAGACTCAGCGGGTTCGGTCTGCGGTGAGGAAAAACCTTTCGGGGAGAGAGGGATAGGTGGGCTGCTGGGACTTAGTGGGCTAGCTGGGCTGGGCTGGGTTTGTTTCCATTTTTTTATACTGATGGTTTTTCTTGTTCCCATTTGATTTTCTGTTTTGATTTTGTTTAAACAATTTAAACATTCATTTGAATTCAAACCTTTGCCAAATTTTGTGAAGACTCAAATACTGATTAATAGCACATTACAAAGTCAAATTCAGAATAATATATTTATTCTTTTTAGGGTATTTTAATTATTTAAAATAGGCTCCAGTATTAATTAAATAAGATTTGATAATATTTTTCAATCTCCATTTGAATTCTAATCACCACCAAACTTTGGGTGAGTCTTAATTCTGTTTATCAGCATATTTCAAAGACCAAAACAAAATAATTCCTTTATTCTTTTTAGGATCTATTAATAATTAAATAAATAGACCTTAGTTATTAATTCAAATAGGATTTGATTTATTTTAAAACCCTATTTGAAATCTAAATAATACCAAAACTTTTCAGTAGGTTTTATTTGAAAACATAAAAACACTTGGAAATCTTATTTAAAATAAATTAACAAGTTTTAGTGTTTATTTAAAATGGAAAAACCTTTACTTTAATATAATTGGATATTAGTAAATCCTCATTATTTTATTTAAATATACCTTTACTCTTTTTATCAAATAGATATATTTTATTTCAAAAGCTTGGCCAAGATTTAATTTGGCTCTATAAAATAATCCTTATTTATAATTCTACCTTTTCTTTTGAAAACCAAATCTTTTTATTAAAAGACCCAAAAATAGTGATTCCAACTATTATAACTTTATTTATTATTTGTTTATCTTTTTAAATCCTTTTAGGATTATTTGCTCACCATTTGGTATGGATTTTAGATAAGGGCTTTATTAGCTTTGGAAATTCAATTTCCTTGTCTTATTAAATTCATAAGATTTTATCTATGGCTCCAAATTAAGTGAATCCAATTCATATGGTTTTATAGTATTTCTAATAGTCATTCTTAATCAATTTGAAATGTTTGTTTGACCAATTTTTATAGGGATCAAATCCATAGGCTTAGAGATAATTTGAAAATGATTTTCTTCCATTAGGGTTTTAGAGTTTTGGTTTATTTCTCAAGTGTTTAAATTTCCAGATGCATTTAAAGAGAATGAATTTCACTTGATTTGAATTTAGTTGGATTCAAACATTAACCAAAGTTTGTTCCAGATGGGATTTTAAGTTTCCATTTAGAAACAAAAGTTTCTTTTCACCCTAAATTTCAACAATTATTTATTTTGTTTATTTATTTTTCACATTACAAGATTTGGAAAATCTTGGGATGTGACAGGCTACCACCCTTAAAATAAATCTCGTCCTGAGATTTGGGGAGGCTAGGGTTACAAATTGGCTCAAAGCAACTAGGGTACTACCACCCTTAAAAATTTTCCAACTAGATTACTTCTTGGCTTGCTTGGGATCTTGTTGAAACCTCTCTGGGCAAACATCTGCATAGTGTCCTTTGTTTCCACACTTGAAACATGTGACAAGGATGAGATCCTTCATAGGCTTTATCTTGTGCTTCATCTTTTCTGGACAATTGCTTGCATAATGTCCTTGGTTACCACAATTGTAACATGTGATAAGATTGAGTTCTTCACGTATCTTCTGTGAACAAGTTGACACATAATGGCCTAACTCTTTGCAGTTGTTGCAACATACTTGGCTAATCTCCTTATACTTTTTCTTCTTCTCTGGACATTCATTGGCATAGTGTCCCATTTCTTTGCAATGGCAACATTGCACATGGCTTTTGTCCTTCTTTTTCTTGGGTTTCTCCAAAGCTAAGAGTGCTTCTAATTCATGTTCTTCATATGTTATCTCAAAGGTAGGAAATTTTCCTGGTCTCCTTGACCTTTTCCTTGGAAAATACATATGTCTCCTCTTTGGTCCTTTAAATTGAGTCATATTGCATGGAGGTGCAAGCTGAGATTTTCCTTTGTCTTCATCCTTCTTGGTAGACTTGGCTCTCTCATGGTAGTCTGCAATCAGTTGTTGCACTCCACCTTGTTTCCTTTGTTGAACTATGGAATAGATGGGGCATTGGATAGGAACATGATTATTTCCTTCACATAGGTAACAAGTAGCTTGAGATATGGGGCATTGATTAATTGGATGTTTCTCTTCACAATTGGGGCATTGATCTTCATGCTCTTTGGATGTGTGATCCTTGTCTCCACAAACATTGCAAGCTTGGGTTCCTTCTATAATATCATCATTTTCATCCTTGTTGTCACAATCTCCTTGGAAGAGTTGTCTCCCATGTTGATCATTTGATCTGTCACCTTATGTAACAATTGGGTTTGTGTTTCCAAAAACCTTTGCATGGTTGGATCTAACTCACTGGTGTTGGCTAAAAATTGAGCTGTCACTTGGTTCAACTGGGTTTGGGTTACTATGAGTTCTCTCATGTTGTCCTCTTGGTTGTTGATGTTGTTGTCACCATCCTTGATGTTGGAGTTTCTTGGAGTAGTCATCTGTTTGGGTTGGATTGGGATTAGAATAGGCAAAAGATTTTCTAAGGGAATAATTCTAATCACACACATTACAATTCACACAAGCAAAGTGCAAGCAATCACAAACAAACATTCCACTCAAACAACAAGTTTCAAGCACACTTATAGGCAACAAATATTTTGTTTCACCACATAAGTTGGTGAATTTGACTTAAACTAAATATGGTGGTCCAACTATATGGTTCACTTGAACTTATTCCTTCCTTTGATTCTTCTTGAATGAGATCATGGTTTCCTTGGGAGAATTCTTGGTCACAAAAATTTCAAAGGTGATGATGATTCCCAAGTTGAGTTTCCTTAGTCTTCAAGTCTTGAGAAAGATTTCTTGTCTCACTTGTAGTCCTTAGAGATATCCAAGGTTGAAGTCCTTGTTCAGAATAAGGTTGATATCACTTGAAGATGTTGAAGTCATTAGAGTTGATGAAGTCCTTTGCACATGGTGACGTCTTTGGCCATGGGGTAGGCTTTGTCCATCAAGTTTGAAATAGAAGAGATGTAGAGTCAAAACCAAATTGGTTGAGGAAAGAGTTTACAATATTGTTTGTAAATAAGTTTTGGAACAAATACAACTCCTATTTTTCTAAGGGGGTTTGTCCAATCCTAGGGTTGCAATCCTACAGGAAACACAATGCTCTGATACCATATGTAAGCTTCCCAACCTTTAAGAAGGTAGAGATCCATGTGTTTACAATGCTAGTCCTTGGATCAATAGCTAGCATCCACAGTTAAGATGTAATATCAAGAAACAAAGGTCATAATACAACTTTATAACCAGGAATAACATAATTTATTACATCTTACATAGCTCATTTGGCTATCTCATTACAATGCAGCGGAATATAACAATAGCACGGGGTCCTTCATCTTCAAAGTGCCACAGGCAAACATGTTGGTTGTAGACTTGTAATCCTAATAAATAAACTTCACTAACATCATACAAACCTGCAACAAAATAAGTTACAGCCACAAGGGTCAATACATTTGAATTGTATTGGCAAGTGATACTATGGTAGTATAGTGGAGTCTATCATCTATATGCATTTGGCTAAGTGGAGCTTAGGCTTGCTTTGCTCAAAATAGTTTTTCCTTATCATTTGAAAACACTAAGTTTTTGCTTGACAAAAATCACCCAAGGCATCTCCAATAGAAATTGGTGATCCTTCAACCCTTGTTCAACCACAAGTTTTTACTTAGAAATTGGGATGAGGAGATTCTTGATAGCTTCCATGTCTTGATGCTCAAATTTTCCTTTACCAGGGACATGGCTAAGTACTTAGATTTTACACTCTGCAGAGGTGGTGCACTTTCCCCACAAGACTTGGTTTCACCAAGAAAAGATCTTTCAGAAGCCTTCCCTTAGACCAGAATGGACGCGCTCCAACCTATCAAACCCCTACCACCAACTGTCCATTTGGCTAATTTATTGCAACCTATATGATCCAGGCAGAGCCCATAATGCCAAGTGGCTGCACTTGAAGCTTCTCAACATTTGACATCTCAAATATCTTTGTTCCTGGGTGGCCATCCACAAGTGAGAAACACTAGGTAAACCATAGAAATGGGCCTTGTGAACCACTCAACACAAACCATTCCTTCCATTCCACCCAGGTGATTCATTCACTTAGTTGTTTTATTAAACAAAACATAAGTCCTTGACTTAGAAATATTCCATAGCATGAATATAATCCACTCTTGTTTTCTACTGTCTAAGCTAAGCATGATAGTAGTAGGAATCTTAACTAAGGAAATTCTACTAAGGTTTCATCTACTAGGATTTCCCATGGCATAGTTTATACTTAGCTAAAATTCCATGCAAGTCCTATTTAAAAATATCACTAATGCATAGTGAAAATAATGGGAAAAAAGTATGAAGCATCACTTGCCTTTTTGGTAGAGAATATAAGTTCACTCCTTGTCTTTGAAATGATCACACTCTTCAATTCACTACAATTCAATCAAGCAAGGCACAATTTCAATCTACCATTCAAGCAACATCACATAAAATAGTAACAAGACAATGCATGCAAGCATGCCAACTTTGTTTTATTTACAAAAGTGGTTTATAATAGGTTATAAACATTCTAAAACACTTATTGGTCATTTTATAAAGTGGCAAAACTATTTGCAAAAGATTTTTCCTATAAACCATTTTAAACCAAATCATTATTTTATGTGGTTGAAAATGCCTTTACGAAAGTAGCAATCTTTATAGTGTTTACCAAATACATTTTTAAATCATAAAACTTGGTGCTTAGAGTCAGAGAGTTTATTCCAAAACATTTCCCAAAGGTTTTCTTCAAAAAGCATTTTTAACAAATAAACAATATTTTTATTTGACTAGAAATGGTTTAATTCAAAAGTTTATTCTTTTGCTTCACCAAATATGTTTTTGAAATCACAAATTGATTTCTATGGTCAGTAGGTTCAAATCAAACCACTTGCCAAAGATTTCATCTCAAAATTCATTTTAGAATAAATTTTATATTCTAAATATGCATACACAAGTTTCTGCAAAACCAATCAATTTAAAAGAAGCATTTTACTAAACAAAGTGCATGGTCAGAAAGTACTTGTCTTGCTGATTCCATTGATATAAAATTTGCGAAATTTGGACGTGTGGTTTGAAAGTTATGAATTTTTCAAATTGGAGCAACACATAGATCATTTCTGGTTTTTTATAAACAGGCAGGGCCACGTGGCGTGTTACTACTCGTCGGTACTGCTTCGTGCGGATCGTGCAAAGAGAGGCTTTATATCTAAATAGATCGTGCGTCAAAGGGGCAAGCGTACCCCTTCGCTTAGTCAATCTATCGTGGCCACGCGATCAAGATCCTACGGCGCTCAGCATGCTTGCCAACGAGTGGCAGCGCTGGCGGCGGCAGGTGGCGGCACTGGCTCTGGCTACGGCGGGGCTGGTGATAGAGGAAGCAACATGGGTAGAGGAAAAGCTCACCGGGTTCGCTATGGTGTGGGGAAGCTCAAGGTGGTGGCAGCTCGTCGAGGGGCGCGCGGTGGTGACGACAATCGCTCGCCGGAGGTCTGCCTGGCGTCGGGTTTGCTCGGCCGATGTCGGTGACGAGGTTGTAGGTCGCGTGCGGTTGTTTTGCGAGCACCTGGAGATGCACAAGGCACAGGCGAACAAAACTGCATGATCCACTGGTCAAGGCGCGCACGGAGTCGAGTTCTGGGGCTCACCGGAGTTACGAGGGTCGTCGGTGGCGCTTAGACGAAGATGGAGGCGAGGTTGTGGGGCATGCGTGGGCGAACAGAGACCATGGGCAGGTGTGCGAGATGATGGGGATCAAGATGGTGTGATCTAGGAGGTAGGAGAGGGTCGGGGCTCGCCGTAATCGACGCCGGAACTCGTCGGGGCAGCGGAGTTTCAAAGAGAAATTAAGGCGGCCTGGGGGCGTAGAGGATCTGGCGAGTGAGGGGAAAGAGAGAGGGGGTGCAGGCGAATTAGTATGCGTGATCGCGGGGCCGTTACATGGCGCGGTTAACTCAAATTTATGTCGGCGTTCAATCGGTAGTAATGGCCAGAGGAGGGGGCGTGGTCAGCGGCGGGTGAAGACGATGGTGAGGTGGTTGTGGGGCCTGGCGTCAGTGAGAGAAACAGAGGGGAAGTGGGGTTCACGCGTCATAGACTCAGCGGGTTCAGTCTGCGGTGAGGAAAAACGTTTCGGGGAGAGAGGGATAGGTGGGCTGCTGGGCCTTAGTGGGCTAGCTGGGCTAGGCTGGGTTTGTTTCCATTTTTTTATACTGATGGTTTTTCTTTTTCCCATTTGATTTTCTGTTTTGATTTTGTTTAAACAATTTAAACATTCATTTGAATTCAAACCTTTGCCAAATTTTGTGAAAACTCAAATACTGATTAATAGCACATTACAAAGTCAAATTCAGAATAATATATTTATTCTTTTTAGGGTATTTTAATTATTTAAAATAGGCTCTAGTATTAATTAAATAAGATTTGATAATATTTTTCAATCTCCATTTGAATTCTAATCACCACCAAACTTTGGGTGAGTTTTAATTCTGTTTAACATATTTCAATGACCAAAACAAAATAATTCTTTTATACTTTTTAGGATCTATTAATAATTAAATAAATAGACCTTAGTTATTAATTCAAATAGGATTTGATTTATTTTAAAACCCTATTTGAAATCTAAATAATACCAAAACCTTTTCTGTAGGTTTTATTCAAAAACATAAAAACACTTGGAAATCTTATTTAAAATAAATTAACAAGTTTTAGTGTTTATTTAAAATGGAAAACCTTTACTTTAATAAAATTGGATATTAATAAATCCTCATTATTTTATTTAAATATACCTTTACTCTTTTTATCAAATAGAAATATTTTATTTCAAAAGCTTGGCCAAGATTTAATTTGGCTCTATAAAATAATCCTTATTTATAATTCTACCTTTTCTTTTGAAATCCAAATATTTTTATTAAAAGACCCAAAAATAGTGATTCCAACTATTATAACTTTATTTATTATTTGTTTATCTTTTTAAATCCTTTTAGGATTATTTGCTCACCATTTGGTATGGATTTTAGATAAGGGATTTATTAGCTTTGGAAATTCAATTTCCTTATCTTATTAAATTCATAAGATTTTATCTATGGCTCCAAATTAAGTGAATCCAATTCATATGGTTTTATAGTATTTCTAATAGTCATTCTTAATCAATTTGAAATGTTTTTTTGACCAATTTTTATAGGGATCAAATCCATAGGCTTAGAGATAACTTGAAAATGATTTTCTTCCATTAGGGTTTTAGAGTTTTGGTTTATTTCTCAAGTGTTTAAATTTCCAGATGCATTTAAAGAGAATGCATTTCACTTGATTTGAATTTAGTTGGATTCAAACATTAACCAAAGTTTGTTCCAGATGGGATTTTAAGTTTCCATTTAGAAACAAAAGTTTCTTTTCACCCTAAATTTCAACAATTATTTATTTTGTTTATTTATTTTTCACATTACAATATTTGGAAAATCTTGGGATGTGACAGGCTACCACCCTTAAAATAAATCTCGTCCCGAGAATTGGGGAGGCTAGGGTTACAAATTGGCTCAAAGCAACTAGGGTACTACCACCCTTAAAATTTTGCCAACTAGATTACTTCTTGGCTTGCTTGGGATCTTGTTCAAACCTCTCTGGGCAAACATCTGCATTGTGTCCTTTGTTTCCACACTTGAAACATGTGACAAGGCTGAGATCCTTCATAGGCTTTATCTTGTGCTTCATCTTTTCTGGACAATTGCTTGCATAATGTCCTTGGTTACCACAATTGACACGTGTTATAATATTGAGTTCTTCACGTATCTTCTGTGAACAAGTTGACACATAATGGCCTAACTCTTTGCAGTTGTTGCAACATACTTGGCTAATCTCCTTATACTTTTTCTTCTTCTCTGGGCATTCATTGGCATAGTGTCCCATTTCTTTGCAATGGCAACATTGCACATGGCTTTTGTCCTTCTTTTTCTTGGGTTTCTCCAAAGCTAAGAGTGCTTCTAATTCATGTTCTTCATATGTTATCTCAAAGTAGGAAAGTTTCCTGGTCTCCTTGACCTTTTCCTTGGATAATACATATGTCTCCTCTTTGGTCCTTTAAATTGAGTCATATTGCATGGAGGTGCAAGCTGAGATTTTCCTTTGTCTTCATCCTTCTTGGTAGACTTGGCTCTCTCATGGTAGTCTGCAGTCAGTTGTTGCACTCCACCTTGTTTCCTTTGTTGAACTATGGAATAGATGGGGCATTGGATAGGAACATGATTATTTCCTTCACATAGGTAACAAGTATCTTGAGATGTGGGGCATTGATTAATTGGATGTTTCTCTTCACAATTGGGGCATTGATCTTCATGCTCTTTGGAAGTGTGATCCTTGTCTGCACAAACATTGCAAGCTTGGGTTCCTTCTATAATATCATCATTTTCATCCTTATTGTCACAATCTCCTTGGGAAGAGTTGTCTCCCATGTTGATCATTTGATCTGTCACCTTATGTAACAATTGGGTTTGTGTTTCCAAAAACCTTTGCATGGTTGGATCTAACTCACTGGTGTTGGCTAAAAATTGAGCTGTCACTTGGTTCAACTGGGTTTGGGTTACTATGAGTTCTCTCATGTTGTCCTCTTGGTTGTTGATGTTGTTGTCACCATCCTTGATGTTGGAGTTTCTTGGAGTAGTCATCTGTTTGGGTTGGATTGGGATTAGAATAGGCAAAAGATTTTCTAAGGGAATAATTCTAATCACACACATTACAATTCACACAAGCAAAGTGCAAGCAATCACAAACAAACATTCCACTCAAACAACAAGTTTCAAGCACACTTATAGGCACCAAATATTTTGTTACACCACATAAGTTGGTGGATTTGACTTAAACTAAATATGGTGGTCCAACTATATGGTTCACTTGAACTTATTCCATCCTTTGATTCTTCTTGAATGAGATCATGGTTTCCTTGGGAGAATTCTTGGTCACAAAAACTTCAAAGGTGATGATGATTCCCAAGTTGTGTTTCCTTAGTCTTCAAGTCTTGAGCAAGATTTCTTGTCTCACTCGTAGTCCTTAGTGATATCCAAGGTTGAAGTCCTTGTTGAGAATAAGGTTGATATCACTTGAAGATGTTGAAGTCATTAGAGTTGATGAAGTCCTTTGCACATGGTGAAGTCTTTGGCCATGGGGTAGGCTTTGTCCACCAAGTTTGAAATAGAAGAGATGTAGAGTCAAAACCAAATTGGTTGAGGAAAGAGTTTACAATATTGTTTGTAAATAAGTTTTGGAACAAATACAACTCCTATTTTTCTAAGGGGGTTTGTCCGATCCTAGGGTTACAATCCTATAGGCAACACAATGCTCTGATACCATCTGTAAGGTTCCCAACCTTTAATAAGGTAGAGATCCTTGTGTTTACAATGCTAGTCCTTGGATCAATAGCTAGCATCCACAGTTAATATGTAATATCAAGAAACAAAGGTCATAATACAACTTTATAACCAGGAATAACATAATTTATTACATCTTACATAGCTCATTTGGCTATCTCATTATAATGCAGCAGAATATAAAAATAGCATGGGGTCCTTCATCTTCAAAGTGCCACAGGCAAACATGTTGGTTGTAGACTTGTAATCCTAATCAATAAACTTCACCAACATCAAACAAACCTGCAACAAAATAAGTTACAGCCACAAGGTTCAATACATTTGAATTGTATTGGCAAGTGATAATATGGTAGTATAGTGGAGTCTATCATCTATATGGATTTGGCTAAGTGGAGCTTAGGCTTGCTTTGCTCAACATAGTTTTTCCTTATCATTTGAAAACACTAAGTTTTTGCTGGACAAAAATCACCCAAGGCATCTCCAATAGAAATTGGTGATCCTTCAACCCTTGTTCAACCACAAGTTTTTACTTAGAAATTGGGATGAGGAGATTCTTGATAGCTTCCATGTCTTGATGCTCAAATTGTCCTTTACCAGGGACATGGCTAAGTACTTAGATTTTACACTCTGCAGAGGTGGTGCACTTTCCCCACAAGACTTGGTTTCACCAAGACAAGATCTTTCAGAAGCCTTACCTTAGACCAGAATGGACGCGCTCCAACCTATCAAACCCCTACCACCAACTGTCCATTTGGCTAATTTATTTTAACCTATATGATCCAGGCAGAGCCCATAATGCCAAGTGGCTGCACTCGAAGCTTCTCAACATTTGACATCTCAAATATCTTTGTTCCTGGGTGGCCATCCACAAGTTAGATACACAAGGTAAACCATAGAAATGGCCCTTGTGAACCACTCAACACAAACCATTCCTTCCAGTCCACCCAGGTGATTCATTCACTTAGTTGTTTTATTAAACAAAACATAAGTCCTTGACTTCGAAATATTCCATAGCATGAATATAATCCACCCTTGTTCTCTACTGGCTAAGCTAAGCATGATAGTAGTAGGAATCTTAACTTAGGAAATTCTACTAAGGTTTCATCTACTAGGATTTCCCATGGCATAGTTTATACTTAGCTAAAATTCCGTGCAAGTCATATTTAGAAATATCACTAATGCATAGTGAAAATAATGGGAAAAAAGTATGAAGCATCACTTGCCTTTTTGGTAGAGAATATAAGTTCACTCCTTGTCTTTGCAATGATCACACTCTTCAATTCACTACAATTCAATCAAGCAAGGCACAATTTCAATCTACCATTCAAGCAACATCACATAAAATAGTAACAAGACAATGCATGCAAGCATGCCAACTTTGTTTTATTTACAAAAGTGGTTTATAATAGGTTATAAACATTCTAAAACACTTATTGGTCATTTTATAAAGTGGCAAAACTATTTGCAAAAGATTTTTCCTATAAACCATTTTTAAACCAAATCATTATTTTATGTGGTTGAAAATGCCTTTATCAAAGTAGCAATCTTTACAGGGTTTACCAAATACATTTTTAAATCATAAAACTTGGTGCTTGGGGTCAGAGAGTTTATTCCAAAACATTTCCCAAAGGTTTTCTTCAAAAAGCATTTTTAACAAATAAACAATATTTTTATTTGACTAGAAATGGTTTAATTCAAAAGTTTATTCTTTTGCTTCACCAAATATGTTTTTGAAACCACAAATTGATTTCTATGGTTAGTAGGTTCAAAACAAACCACTTGCCAAAGATCTCATCTCAAAATTCATTTTAGAACAAATTTTATATTCTAAATATGCATACACAAGTTTCTGCAAAAACAATCAATTTAACAGAAGCATTTTACTAAAAAAAAGTGCGTGGTCAGAAAGTACTTGTCTTGCTGATTCCATTGATAGAAAATTTGAAAAATTTGGACGTGTGGTTTGAAAGTTATGAATTTTTCAAATTGGAGCAACACATAGATCATTTCTGGTTTTTTATAAACAGGCAGGGCCACGTGGCGTGTTACTACTCGTCGGTACCGCTTCATACGGATCTTGCAACGAGAGGCGTTAGATCTAAATAGATCGTGCGGCACAGGGGCAAGCGTACCCCTTCGCTTAGTCAATCTATCGTGGCCACACGATCAAGATCCTATGGCGCTCAGCATGCTTGCCAACGAGTGGCGGCGCTGGCGGCGGCGCTGGCTCTGGCTACGGCGGGGCTGGTGATAGAGGAAGCAGCAAGGGTAGAGGAAAAGCTCACCGGGTTCGCCGTGGTGTGGGGAAGCTCAAGGTGGTGGCAGCTCGTCGAGGGGCGCGCGGTGGTGACGGCAATCGCTCGCCGGAGGTCTGCCTGGCATTAGGTTTGCTCGGCCGATGTCGGGGACGAGGTTGTAGGTCACGTCCGGTTGTTTTGCAATCACCTGGAGATGCACAAGGCACAGGCGAACAAAACTGCATGATCCACTGGTCGAGGCGCGCACGGAGTCGAGTTCTGGGGCTCACCGGAGTTGCGGGGGTCGTCGGTGGCGCTCAGACGAAGACGGAGGCGAGGTTGTGGGGCATGCGTGGGCGAACGAAGACCACAGGCAGGTATGCGAGATGATGGGGATCAAGCTGGTGTGATCTAGGAGGTAGGAGAGGGTCGGGGCTCGCCGGAATCAACGCCGGAACTCTTCGGGGCAGCGGAGTTTCGAAGAGAAATTAAGGCGGCCTGGGGGCGTAGAGGATCTGGCGAGTGAGGGAAAAGAGAGAAGGGGTGCAGGCGAATTAGTATGCGTGATCGCAGGGCCGTTACATGGCGCGGTTAACTCGAATTTATGCCGGCGTTCAATCGACAGTAATGGACAGAGGAGGGGGCGCGGTCAGCGGCGGGTGAAGACGATGGTGAGGTGGCTGTGGGGCCTGGCGTGAGTGAGAGAAACAGAGGGGAAGTGGGGTCCACGCGTCATAGACTCAGCGGGTTCGGTCTGCGGTGAGGAAAAACCTTTCGGGGAGAGAGGATAGGTGGGCTGCTGGGACTTAGTGGGCTAGCTGGGCTGGGCTGGGTTTGTTTCCATTTTTTTTATACTGATGGTTTTTCTTTTTCCCATTTGATTTTCTGTTTTGATTTTGTTTAAACAATTTAAACATTCATTTGAATTCAAACCTTTTCCAAATTTTGTGCAGACTTAAATACTGATTAATAGCACATTACAAAGTCAATTTCAGAATAATATATTTATTCTTTTTAGGGTATTTTAATTATTTAAAATAGGCTCTAGTATTAATTAAATAAGATTTGATAATACTTTTCAATCTCCATTTGAATTCTAATCACCACCAAACTTTGGGTGAGTTTTAATTCAGTTTATCAACATATTTCAAAGACCAAAACAAAATAATTCTTTTATTCTTTTTAGGATCTATTAATAATTAAATAAATAGACCTTAGTTATTAATTCAAATATGATTTGATTTATTTTAAAACTCTATTCAAAATCTAAATAATACCAAATCCTTTTTAGTAGGTTTTATTTGAAAACATAAAAACACTTGGAAATCTTATTTAAAATAAATTAACAAGTTTTAGTGTTTATTTAAAATGGAAAAACCTTTACTTTAATAAAATTGGATATTAATAAATCCTCATTATTTTATTTAAATAAACCTTTACTCTTTTTATCAAATAGAAATATTTTATTTCAAAAGCTTGGCCAAGATTTAATTTGGCTCTATAAAATAATCCTTATTTATAATTCTACCTTTTCTTTTGAAAACCAAATCTTTTTATTAAAACACCAAAAATAGTGATTCCAACTATTATAACTTTATTTATTATTTTTTTATCTTTTTAAATCCTTTTAGGATTATTTGCTCACCATTTGGTATGGATTTTAGATAAGGGCTTTATTAGCTTTGGAAATTCAATTTCCTTATCTTATTAAATTCATAAGATTTTGTCTATGGCTCCAAATTAAGTGAATCCAATTCATATGGTTTTATAGTATTTCTAATAGTCATTCTTAATCAATTTGAAATGTTTGTTTGACCAATTTTTATAGGGATCAAATCCATAGGCTTAGAGATAACTTGAAAATGATTTTCTTCCATTAGGGTTTTAGAGTTTTGGTTTATTTCTCAAGTGTTTAAATTTCCAGATGCATTTAAAGAGAATGCATTTCACTTGATTTGAATTTAGTTGGATTCAAACATTAACCAAAGTTTGTTCCAGATGGGATTTTAAGTTTCCATTTAGAAACAAAAGTTTCTTTTCACCCTAAATTTCAACAATTATTTATTTATTTATTTATTTTTCACATTACAAGATTTGGAAAATCTTGGGATGTGACAAGAGTCAAATCATGATATAGAATTGTGATGCAAATTGGACGTATCAGGGGCTGGCTCACGTGGATAATCTGTGGGTCCGGCGCTCATGTGGATAAGCTATGGGTCCCATGCTGATCTGGATAAGTGTAGACAGGTGTCCAATATGGGAACCAACTTACCGTGGCCCCATTTGTCACCATGTAACAACAAGGGTCCACTACGGGACTTGACAGACCGCTGATACATCGGAAAAGTATCTATAATTTTTGATGCTCCATGCTTGTTTTGTATCTACTTTGCTTTGTTTTGTATACACTTTGAGGTATTTTTATATCTTTTCTGGTACTAACCTATTGACAAGATGGCACGATGCCAGTTGCCTGTTTTCTTTTGTTTTTGGTTCCAGAAAGGCAGAAAATCAATATTCTCGGAATTGGACGGGAACAAAGCCAAAGTTATTATTTTTCCTAGAGCAACATGGAACCACTAAGGAGAGCCGGAGGGGGGCCATAGGGTGGCTGCAGCCCCTAGGTGCGGGCAAGCCCTAGAGGCGCTTGGAGGGGGTGTGGGCCCCCTGGACGCCCACCGACCTTGATTCCTGCGCCTATAAGAAGCCTCCGACCCAAAAACCCTAGGGCATCGAGAAGAAATCCACGAAAACCTCTATAGCACCGCCGCCACCGAAGGGGAGATTTGAGGGACAGAAAGTCTCTGTTCCGGCAACCTTCCGGGATGGGGAAGTGCCCCCGGAGCCATCTCCATCGATCTCCATCGCCATTTTCATCATCGTTGCTGATTCCCATGATGAGGAGGGAGTAGTTCTTCCTCGAGGATAACCGCTCTACCAATAGCTATGTGTTCATCTCTCTCTATGAATGATCTTATTGTGGTCATGAGCTTTGTGATCAACTAGATCTACCTTGCTACTCAAGTGCTTCAATAGATCTCTGCTCTTCCCATGTGTGTGAAATTGACTACGTGCACGCCATGGTGGCACTTAGGTTTGAGTCTACATAAATACTCTTTGTGCTTTAACAGATCTATGCTTTTCCCCACGTGTGTGAAAGTGACACCGTGCATACCGTGTGTGGCACTTTGGCTAGATTGAATATTTGTTATGAGTTATATTTGGAGTTGGATGTCTCTATGAAATTGTGGTGTTTTTTGGAACCATCTAGCGCTCAAGGTGATAGTGTGGGGTTATCAAGATTGGGGAAGGCGGACTTTGAGGAGTGTTGTTATAGCCCTACCGATGATTAGAGTGTCCAACCGGAGAGTAGTTAAGAGTAGTATCATGAAGAGAGGATATATATAGGAGAGAGTGTTCACTAGTGAAAGTATGATCCCTAGGCCTTGTATCTAAGCATTGAAACACCGTTTGTTACTAGATCTGTTGCATATTTGCTTGCTTTTAGTCTTTACCTCACCATCAAGCTATTTTCTGGAACCGTTACCACTTGTATTTCACTATCTCTTGGCCGAACTAGTGCACCTATACACCTGACAAGTGTATTGGGTGTGTTGAGGACACAAGAGACTTCTTGTATCTTGATTGCAGGGTTGCTTGAGAGGGAATACCTTTGACCACTTCCTCCCTGAGTTCGATAAACCTTGGGTGATCCACTTAAGGGAAAACTTGCTGCTGTTCTACAAACCTCTTCACTTGGAGGCCCAACAACTGTCTACAAGAATAGAAGTGCGCAGATATCAAGCTCTTTTCTAGCGCTGTTGGCAGGGAGGTAAGGTAAAAGGTACTCACATCCTCCAGTGTGAGTGCTCGAAGTTATTTCCTTTAGATTCTGCAATTTTGTCTTTTTTTTCTTGTTTTCACTAGTTAGGCTTAATGGAAAACAACAACAAAATTATAGAGCTCTATAGTATTTATCTTGAGTTAGGACATGAAGTGTTTGAAGAGAAAATTAAAAAACCTATGGAGCTTTATTTGCATGCTAATAGCAATGTTATTAGTATGAATTCTTTGTACACCATTGTTGCTAATGCTATGGAAAAGTCTAAGCTTGGGGAAGCTAGTTTTGATGAAAATGATCTTTTTAGTCCCGAGCTTTGGAAGATTTCTATTGTATTGCTTATGATAATACCAAACCTCCAATATATGATGATTACAATGATGAGTATGATATTTTCAGTCCACCTACTATTGAGGAGAGAGTTCATTGTGATTACAATCTGCCTCCTATATTTGATGATTATGGTGATGAGAGTAGTAATGATAGCTATTTTGTTGAATTTTCTCCCACTATGATTAATAAGGATGACTATGCTTATGTGGAGAGTAATAATCATTTTATGCATGTGGCTCATGATAAGAATGTTTCATGTGATAGCTATATTGTTGAGTGTATTCATGATGCTACTGAAAATTATTATGAGAGAAGAAAGTATGGTTGTAGAATTTTTCATGGTACTGAAACACCTCTCTATGTTCTGAAAGTTTTGAAGTTACTCTTCTTTTATCTTCCTATGCTTGTCACTTTGTTCTTTGTGAATTTATTTGTGTACAAAATTCCTATGCATAGGAAGTGGGTTAGACTTAAATGTGTTTTGAATTTGCTTATTGATGCTCTCTTTTAATTCAATTCATATTTCTTATGTGAGCATCTTCTCAAACTTTCAAGCCTAACTTAAAGGCGTTAAACAAAAGTAATTGTTGGGAGATAACCCAAGAGTTTCCTTGAGTATTGGAAGTTATTGCTTTAGTAATGACCTCTCCTTATCCTTTTTGTTTTCTTTTTGGCCAAGAATGACCTCTAATGAGAGGGAAGTAAGATTTGGGGAGTTGCTGTCCTAAAACAGATTTCTGTCCTCCACCATAAAAATTTGTGAGGAGTCTCTGTAAGTCGGATTGAGCTAACAATTTACAAATAAATCCTCCACTAGGTTAGCTAACTTTAGTTAGTTCAACACTTTTTAATTTGAGCAACATAACGTCTTCGAAAAAATCGGTTTCTACCTGCTGGTCTGTTTTGACAGATTTCTGGCATTATTTGCATTTGCTTCTTATTGATTCTTTTTTGGGCAATTGAGATTTTTGAAGGAGTTGCTACAGTAGCTTGTGTTTTTAGTGAAAAGTTTTTCTGTTCCAAACCTTTGCCATAGGTCCAATATCTTTTGAATACAGTAATGTTGCTAATGAAGATTGTGTGAAGTTTTGTATGAAGGAAAACTTGCAGGTGTAGAGAAAGAGTGATGTAATGAGATGAAGAATGGACAGAAGCTCAAGCTTGTGTATGCTACCCCGTGTCACCCCAAGAAATATCCAAGAGGTACAAGCATCAAATCTTGGGTATGCCCAAGGCATCCCCTTCTTCATCAATAAAAATCTCAGATCTTTCTAGACACATCGTTTTTATTGTTTCATGCATTGCTGTGTTGTTCTTGGAGCGTCTGAGTTTTTGTTTTTGGTTTTCGTTTGCTTAGTTTGCTTGAGTAAGTAGGTTGGTTACACCACACTTCTTTTGAAGAGAGACACACTCTATTTTCATTGCCTAGAACACTCTAGTTTTCACTCCTATTGTTTTGTGAGTGTTCTCTTTTGCTAGCACTGTGTTTAGCCCTATTTTTCTTCTGTTTTCAGCTTAGAACTTTTTAGTTCTTCTTTGTGGATTTGTGAGACAATCTCACTGATATTTATTGATTCTTTGTGAGTTGTTTCAAATAAGTTTGGTGTTGGAAAAGAGTAGAAAGTTTCATGCTTATAGTGGTACAAAAGGGAGCTTGTTTTGACTGTGGCTTAGACTTTAGCATGACATGTTAGGCGTTGTTTTGACCTTATGCTTAGTGATTATTACTGTAGCATGTCTTGTTCCAAATAATTAGTATTTCTTAATGTGTCTTGAAGGAATCATGCATTGTTTTAGCATACAAAAGCACAGTATTGCGGTATTCTCCTTTGATGCTTTGTTTGGGTTGACTTGGCACATGCTCACACCATGTTATGAGTATGACAAGTCACCATTAGCCTCTATGATCATTTAGTCCTTGACTTGTAGTACCACTCTATGCTTTGATTAGTAATGCTTTGTTGCACTGCATGATTATGGCCATTATTTCTCTCTTAGTTGGTTGCTCCCAGTCTTTTGCTAGCCTCCACTTGTATGAGTAAGTTCTACTCATGCTTCCAACTCCCAAGAAACCAAGTTATTCCAATGTGTCCACTATAAATTTCTATGCATGGTGTGTTACACCGTTCCAAGTATATTCTTGTTTTCAGTTATCTTCCAATTAAAAACTATTTTGTTATGTGAAAACTTAGTGATTAAAGCCCTCACAAACTTGATGGAACACTTTATATTCTTTGCCCCTAATAACTTGAACCATTGTGTCTTCTATGTTGTATATGCTTGCATTTATACGTTGGAATTAGCATAACCGTGCTATCACAGGGAACGTTTTCAGCATTGCACTTGTACTTTGTACTCAGTTGATATCATGCTCTTTTTGTCTATGGATGTCACCGGTGTGAAATAAAGAGGGAACTTGGTAGTCCATGGAGTTTCTATCCTGTTTTAGAGAAACGCCTGGGCCGCTAGCCAAAGCCATGCCTAATCATGGTGGAAACTTGCAGCATCACCATAGTGACATCTATGAAGAATTCTTATTATAAAAAAAGAGACACATTGAGAAAAGAGGAAAGAGAGAAAAAGCACCATATTCCCATGGTAAATAAGAAGATTACTGAGATGCTCATTGTCTGCTTTTCTTTTCATTTTGGTTATGGGATATCTCCTATACCATGTGCAAGGGGTACCCCGTTGGCGGTTCTAAATGATATGAAAATACTTACAATGACAAGAACTTACAGTTGAATAAAGTTGAGTAGCATGAGGTGTGGCCCTCGTATTCAAGGGAGTTGAGATTGCCAACTTATACTTCATCAAGCATATACTCCATATTTGTTCACTTTAACATTAATCACTTCAAGATGCTTATGATAGGGGCAATGTGAGCTGAAAGCTAACAAGTACCATAATTTTTGAAACCTCTTTTTGGAACTTGTAATCCCTGCTTCCTTTACAAAAAGTCTTTTCTTCCACCACTATTGAGTCTCCACCTTCTACCTTTAGGCACCATTAAGAGAGCATAGTTGTCATTCTGTGTGTAGTGTTCCAAAGTTTATTGATTGATGCATATTGTGATATTACTTGTTATTGTGCTATTTGTTTCTATTCACCCTTGTAAACTTTGAAGGTGTCCTATGGATCTATATTGCTACTCTATGAGGGACAAGATGAATGCCACTATGCTATGTTTTCTTTATGTGAAACAAACAAATGTTTTTCAATGCATGTTATTCATGATGTTTGTTTGTAGCCTTTCATGTTGCATGCATAGTTACTATGTCCTATTGTTAGAACTCCATCTTTCATGCACATGTTTAGATTTATTTGATCCCAGCTTTCAATGCTTGCAAATGGTTTGATATTGGTTTTGATGGTGCATGTCACCTCAAAAATTATTCTTTTTATCACTTACCTACTCGAGGACGAGCAGGAGTTAAGCTTGGGGATGCTTGATACGTCGGAAACGTATCTATAATTTTTGATGCTCCATGCTTGTTTTGTATCTACTTTGAATTGTTTTTTCTACAATTTGAGGTATTTTTATATCTTTTTTGGTACTAACCTATTGACAAGATGCCACAGTGCCAGTTGACCTTTTTCTTCTGTTTTTGGTTCCAAAAAGGGAGAAAATCAATATTCTTGGAATTGGATGGGACACAAGCCAAAGTTATTATTATTCTCGGAGCAACACGGAACAACGAAGCAATGCCGGAGGGGGGCCATAGGGTGGCCGCACCCCCCTAGGCGCGGGCAAGCCTTGGAGGCGCCTGGAGGGGGTGTGGGCCCCCTGGACCCCAACCGACCTTGATTCCAGCGCCTATAAGAAGCCTCCGACCCAAAAACCCTAGGGCATCCAAAAGAAACCCACGAAAACCTCTATAGTGCCGCCGCCATCGAAGGGGAGATTCGGGGGACAGAAATTCTCTATTCCGGCACCCTGCCGGGACGGGGAAGTTCCCCCGGAGCCATCTCCATCGACCTCCATCGCCATCTTCATCACCGTTGCTGATTCCCATGATGAGGAGGCAGTAGTTCTTCCTCGAGGCTAAGGGATCTACCGGTAGCTATGTGTTCATGTCTCTCTCTATGCATGATCTTGTTGTGGTCGTGAGATTTGGAATAAGGTTGATCTACCTTGCTACTCAAGTGCTTCAATAGATCTCTGCTCTCCCCATGTGTGTGAAAGTGATAGCCTGCACGCCATGGTGGCACTTAGGTTTGAGTCTACATAAATACTCTTTGTGCTTTAATAGATCTATGCTTTTCCCCACGTGTGTGAAAGTGACAACGTGCATACCGTGTGTGGCACTTTGGCTAGATTGAATATTTGTTATGAGTTATATTTGGAGTTGGATGTCTCTATGAAATTGTGGTGTTTGTTGGAACCATCTAGCGCTCAAGGTGACAGTGTGGGGTTATCTAGATTGGGGAAGGCGGACTTTGAGGAGTGCTTTTATAGCCCTACCGATGATTAGAGTGTCCAACCGGAGAGTAGTTAAGAGTAGTATCATTAAGAGAAGATATCTATATGAGAGAGTGTTCACTAGTGAAAGTATGATCCCTAGGCCTTGTATATAAGCACTCAAACACCGTTTGCTACTAGATCTGTTACATGTTTGCTTGCTTTAGTCTTTACCTCACCGTCAAGCTATTTTCTGGCACCGTTACCACTTGTATTTCACTATCTCTTGGCCGAACTAGTGCACCTATACACCTGACAAGTGTATTGGTTGTGTTGGGGACACAAGAGGCTTCTTGTATCTTTATTGCAGGGTTGCTTGAGAGGGAATACCTTTGACCACTTCCTCCCTGAGTTCGATAAACCTTGGGTGATCCACTTAAGGGAAAACTTGCTGCTGTTCTACAAACCTTTGCAATTGGAGGCCCAACAATTGTCTACAAGAATACAAGTGCGCAGACATCAACCACAGCCCCACTAATCAACACGTAACGGTGAGGATCCACTACGGGACCCGACTGAATGTGGCCCCACTTGTCAGCATCTAATGACACGGCTGACAGACAACGAGTTTCATAATTGTAGATGGGCAAAAGTGAGGAAAAGCTAAGCGGCTGGGGAAAAGTGAGTACAACTAAGGAACCAAGGGCACGAAAATAGAAATCCCAAAACTATTTTACAAAAGAAATGTCTTGGCTCATCTTTCATATTCTCGAATGTTCTGGCATTCCAACCTTGATCCAAGATGACTTTGAGACAACAAACTATTTCACTAGTTTCTATTTACAATAACTATGGAGACCTATATACAATCTCCTTATGTTTTCAAGATAGAACCTTCAACTACACTTATCCCTAGGTTTTCCAAAACCTTTCATAAAACTTTTTTATTCCAATCTTGGTAGAAATACCAAGAGGTCCTTATCTTACATCAAAATGCAACCTCTGAAAAATACCCATGCTTACCTTAAGGTAGGTTTGATGGTAACCTTAGTAGTATCTGAATTGTTGAGCAAGATGAATTGCCTTGATCTGTTGTGTGATGAATTTCTTTGATCTGCTGTGTGTGATGACTTTTCTGCTTAAGAACTAGAGTGATATAATCTAGTAGCTCATCCCTTAGGACCAAAAAAATTGTTAAGATCACCAAACCTTGAACCAAGCCTCCAAAAATGGATCTACCCTAAGCCACTCAAGTGATCCTCTACTCTACCTAACCAGATAAATTAGGAGGTAATCCTTCATATTAGCATCCAACTCATCAAAGACCAGATACAAGCATGGATCCCCTCTACTCAAACTATACTTACATATCAACCACTTGATGATGAGGATGGAGCCCTACTTTCTCTCCAAATATTTCCCGCCTTCATACTTATCCAAAAACACTAATCTGCCAAATTTGGCTAAGTCTGAAATCCCAATATGTATTCAATCTTTGAGACTCCACCTGTTCTAACCTATGTGAATTCTTGAGAATGTACTTAAAACATATTGTAGTATATCATTAGTACTACCAAATAGCACATTTTACCTTGGATAAACCCTTCCAGTACCCACTCATCCTTGAGGGTTTGTAGTCAAGATAATAATATTTTCTGTAAAATCTTATCATCTTGCCTACTTTGGCAGAAGCTCACATCCATATGACACCTCCCATTGACCAACTCTTTGCATGGTTGTGACCTACTAACCATGGTCTATCAATCCACCCTTAACTTGTTCCCATTGGATCTTTGTGCATCTTAAACTCACCTGGTTTATGAGGCATCATGACTCATCTGCTATGGCAGCCTTATTTTCAAAAAAGTTTTCTATCATTCCTAAACCACCTCAAATACAACCAAGTCTAAATATTGCTTCCATTTTCATCTATATAACTTGGTCTAACCATCCACCTATCCCTTGCATCAAGGTGAGATCTGAGCTCACTCCTCCAAACTTGTTTAGGTGGTATAAAAACATTAATATCCTAGATCCTCTAATCCTTGTTCTCTTCTAAAATCCCTCTTGGTTTGGAAAACCCAAGGTTTCCAATGATTGATACCTCAAATTTACATCATCCACCTTGGATATAATCAGTTGCCACATAATTTACATAATTATATGGAACCAAAAACTATTTAAATTCTCTCCTTTGCGAAAAATCTAACCTTTCCTATAAGGGCAAGTTTTTTCTCCAAACCACTTTGCCAACTTAAGGCACCTCTGATTCCTATATATCATATCCTATCTTCCCATCTCAAAAATAAATATTTTTTAGATCCCTTATTATTTCCTTATTCCCTTTTGCTTAAATGGCAGAAACAAGAATTAGTGGTTTTAAAATACTTTTTCTTCCTAATAAATTCCAATAAAATTCCCCAATGTGTGATATGGTATTTATGACCATCTCACCCCAAAAACAACCTTGTCCAATTGAAAAATATAAAAATAACTTCTATAAACCATTTCTACACTTTTTGAATAAATGATTTTTAATGAACTAAAAATCATTAGAAAAATCCTAAATAATTCTTGGAGATACACCTTGATCATATCAATCTAGCAGTATCATTTTGGTTCCTTGCCAAGACCAAACTAGTAGGCCTGTCCTCATGATCTTCATTATGGCCAACATTGAATTTCCACCAAACTATGAACACATAATCCTTCAAAGCCCCACCAAATCTAGTCTACTACTCCTCATAGGCACCAGGCCACAACCTAGTCGACCACCACTTTAGCACCACTGTAGCACTACCGTACTTTGTCCCTTATGCTTGGAGAGAGTGAGGGAGACATATTCCCATATCTTGCTCATTTATTTACTTGTAGCAGCCACCCACCCCATCTCTGCCCCTATACAACCAGGATACCCCTATTACCCCTCCCCTCCGCCACCTAGCCACAACGAAGCCAGCCCTACCCTACTCCATGTCCAAAATGGACATTTCCACCATTAGGCATTTCTCTTGCAATAAAAGGTCTTGAGGCCCTCAGGCCTCTCCCTTTTCCCCTCATTTGCCCCCTCTGGCACTCAATTATCTCCCACGAAACCCACTCCCTCTCCACTACACTACCATGCCCGAGAGAAGAAGAAGATGATCTCTCGTCCTCCTCCACAACTCTGATCATAGCTCCACCTACCCTACCTCCCTCTCTCTACATGTGACATATTCGACACCCCCATGTTCCTCTGCTACGCGTCCCTCTATGTTTTATCTAACAAGCAAACAAGTTTTACAGTTTAGTAAGTTATAGGTATTTCCTCGTAAATAGATTACCACCATGTGTTACTTTTAGTAAATAAATACTTAAGTAATTTTCATAAGTCCAAAATGAACAAATCCAACTGACCCTAGTAGGTGCTGCATGTAACTATCTCATGGAATTAATCTCGTGCCAAGTGGAACAGTAAGTATACTCTAGTAAAAATAACAAAAACTGGTCATTTCTGACTTTAGGAATTTCTCTAGGAAAAACCATAAAATGTCTGGACCTAATTCCAACACTAATTGATGAGGTATATCAATATATATCAAAACACAGGAGGGCACTATTTTTATAAGCCATTGTTGATTTTTTAGGAATTAAACTATTTTGTGCATGGTTTAATCACGAATAAAATGATTAAAGTAGTTTTATAAACCCAAATAGGTTGATTACAATTTCTACATAAAGGTATTCTAAATACCTACCATGTGTATTTGGAATCATATCAAAAGCTCCTATAGAATAATTTTGGTTAAAAGGACAATAATCATCCATAACTAACTTTGGGAATTTCCTGAGGGCATTCTGGAAATATTTTATGTTGGTTCCAACTTCCAGTGAATAAGTACATCAAAGACTACCTAAGTATCTAAGTAAATAAATTGTGGAACTCCAGAACATTTATGGTGATTTATTTCCTAAAACTAGAGTTTTATTCACTAGAAAATTCATTATAAATCAATGGAAATTGATAAAATAGTGAAACCACTTTTGTGGGTTTCATTTCATCAATAACTATCTGATGGTATCAGTTTTGTACAAGCATATCATATAGAATATGGCCTTGGTCCAAAACCCCTCTCCTAGGTAGTATCTAGACTATAAATCATAAGGGATCATCTTCGAATGCCTCCAAGTCATTTACCAATCTCATCAAGCCTATCATCCAGCACCCTACTGTTTTGTAAACATGATTTTATCATTGCTTGTTGTATGTAGGATGCTTTTATGCCTTGAATTGATTGGTGTATTGCTTGTTTCCATGTTTGCTCGATAATGGCGATAGTTGCAATTATGTGACGTCGAGAAGAAGGAGCATCAGAGTAATTATTATTATTGATAATCTCGGTACTCTGGTTTTCTAAAGAATTCCAGGGACATCTCACTAGTCACAGGAAAGCCACCTTCTTTATCATAAGCCTTTGACCTAATATTTCACTTATGCATGTTTTACCTATTGTTTATGAAACTGCTTTGTTTTTCTATATAATGTTTTATATCTGCTAGTGGTTTGGCTTGCCCAAACCATTACACATTTTTACTACTAAGTACAACACCCTTGATGAAACCTATTTGTCCCTAGCATAGTAGATGGTGTTTAACACCATAACCCCTTGGACACCCCATTTTAGCCAAAGCAAAGTATAGGATAGGAAGACCCCGGTAAAATTTTTACAAAAAATGTTTTATGGTAAAACCTTGGTGAGGGTTGACCTACCAACATAAGTTTGAGAAAATAAAAAGGTTTTGTTTTACAGAAATGTTGGAAGAAAGAGGAGGAAAAAGGTTCTCAAAAAGGCACCCGGTTCTTTGCAGTTTTGCTAGAACAATTAACCTGTGCAACCACATTACCCTGGAGTGGGATAGGGCTAGACTTAATGTTTTCTGCTCCGGTGTGGGAATTCTCACAACTACGTATAAGGGATCAGGTGCCTTGAATCTTGGGATTCCATTACAAAAAGGGTCAACTGCTAGGTAGTCACCTGGAGGAAGAAGTACCAACCAAGTGAGTAGACGGGCGATACTATGAGCCTCTCATTGAAAGTGCCGGCTCTGGAGGAGTTGGGTGCACTCCGATTGGTCTGTGGATCCCGATGCCCCGGTATTGAGAGGAACAAATCATAGGGTAGAGCCCATGCTAGAGTGGCATCTGGAGAGTCTTGATCGATTACTCAACACACGATCAGTAGGGATCAGGGCAGAGTACCCGTTTGGTGTGGATAAAGTGTACAACCTCTGCAGAGTGTAAATCTATTCGAATAGCCATGTCCATGGTCAAGGACTGTTGGGAAGGTTGTTGTAGAGCGGTGATGGATTTGATTTCAAAAAAGAAAGTGTTTTCTAAAACCTGGTGGTCCCAAGGACACCACCGAAGGAGAGGTGATGTTGAGGAGCAAGGAAGAGGATAACCTAGTCAACTGAGGACCGTGGATATTAAATAGGGTGACCCAATCCTAGTGATTTCCAAAACTTTTCAAAACGGGTTCCAAATTTTTTACAAATGTTTTCAACAAAACCTTGTAGATGCTATATCGACAAGATAAACTATTTCTGAAAAGAACCTCCTATGGAGCCCTCCTACTACTACAGCCATATTGCATATCCTCTTGCTTTTATTACTCTCTTAAGTGGTATGCGAGTGATGACTGCAAGTGCATAGATCATTTGTAGGTAGTTTCGAAATAAAGATATCGATCCCACAGGGAGCAGGAGTGTGAATTCTAATAACTCTTGAACTAAATACTAAAATAGTAATGCTAAATAACATTCTAAGTAACAAGATAGAATGTGAGTTTTGCATAAAAGATATTTTTGGGTTTTCAAATAAGAGAACATAAGTAAATTAAAGCTATAATTAAACAAGAATAGGTTAGTTAGAATGAGTGGATCCACCTCTAGTAATTAAAAGATATTTTTGGGTTTTCAGGGAGGAGTGGATCCACCTCTAGTAATTAGAATGAGTGATCAAAATTATTATAATGAATAAGACCATTTATGATATGTGTGGGAGGAGCTCCATATATGGACGAATAGGAAGCAACCACTGCTCACATCATCCGTCATAACCACAACAGACAAGAAATCGACATTAATCGAATTACTGTGCTATTAAGGGACTTTATCCCGTAGGATGTATCTCATGGCATGGACAATGTTCCATGAGTTCTCCTTGGTTCCCAAGTTGATACGTAAGGGAGTGTTAATAGCTTTATATTCACTATAAGTGTTATCACCCCTCCGTCTACCAACAAGTGGTTTCCTCCATCTAGTCCACAGTGAGGAAAATATTGAGTGACGTGCTTCACCCAACATCAAGATGAAGGAAATATAACATAGACACATAATGAACAATATCACATAATAATATTTATCTCGGTTCAATCACATACTAGGGTTTCTCCACCCCCCCAAGAACAAAGGAAACTACTCACATATGAAGGCAATCAATATCATGGATAGAATATGCATGAAGTATGATGATACAATTGAGGACAAGTGCAAATCCAAGATTCAATCTAGAATTACAACAAGTAACCGAAGGGGATCAGTGATGGAGATGTTGTTGATGAAGATGACGATGTAGATTGATGTGGAGTCCTTCAAGATCCTAGTCCCTTCTCCTCTTGTGTGAAGGTGATGGTGTAGATCTGATTGGAGGTGGATATGGCGGTGGCATGGCGGCAGGGCTCTGCCGTGGTGGAGAATATGGATTGGTGGGTCTCTCTTTGCTCTTCCCTCCTTTTATATAGACCTTGGGGGTGCCCTAGGGTTCCCGCAATAAGTTCATATGACTTACGGAAGGTTCCGAAGCATCCAGGGGCGAAATCCCGTCATTTCCGACCTTTTTCACAACTATACGGCCGGAATTATTGCTCCCGTCGTATAGTTGCTCGTTAAACCTTCGGGCTCCGCATTGTTTTGGCCGCCATTTCTTCATACGAACTCCGTTTTGGGTGTTCTTGGGATCGTTGGATTCTTTTCGACGAGGGATACAAACTCATGGTCTTGGATGTTCATTTTGAGATAGTGCAAAAATTCACATTTCAAATCTCTCAAATGGCTAAGTCTGGTCCAAACCATGCATATTTGGCATAACTTCAGCTAGATAAAGAATGAGATTGATGGTTTATATGCCTAAAATACTTATATAAAAGTGTACATAAATTCCACTCATCAACCTCCCCATTCTTAGACTCTGCTCGTCCCGAGCAGTAACTGTCAATAAATAATATTAGGGGAATTTTGGCTTATCATTGAAACTTTAGTATGCCTTGCATCCTTATTTTTCTTGGAAGCTTAAAGAGAGTCAACATGTACTCATACAACGCAATACAAGATCAGTTATAAAGACCACTAAATATTTATCAAAACTTATATGCTCCATGTAAACAGTGAATCTAACTTGCAAACAAACTTGTGATCCTCTTATTGCACCTTTTGTATAACTTTTCATATCTTTATTTTTATGAGACAAAACTTAGTCATAAATAGATGTCAAGCATAAATAGGAATAAAGTTTATCTATTCTACCCAATCGTGTCATCTAGCTAAGGCTCTGATGTCTACGCACTTCTATTCTTGTAGACAGTTGTTGGGCCTCCAAGTGCAGAGGTTTGTAGAACAGCAGCAAGTTTCCCTTAAGTGGATTACCCAAGGTTTATCGATCTCAGGGAGGAAGTGGTCAAAGGTATCCCTCTCAAGCAACCCTGCAATCAAGATACAATAAGTCTCTTGTTTCCCCAACACAACCAATACACTTTGTCAGGTGTATAGGTGCACTAGTTCGGCGAAGAGATAGTGAAATACAAGTGGTATGAATGATTATAAGACAATGGTGCCAGAAAAGAGCTTGACAGAGAGGAAAAGACTGGAAGAAAGAAAACATGCAACAGATCTAGTTGTGAACAGTGTTTCAATGCTTAGAAACAAGGCCTAGGGATCATAATTTCACTAGTGAACACTCTCAATAAATATATTCTCTTCATGATACTACCCTGAACTACTCTCTGGTTGGACACTCTAATCCATGGTACGGCTATAATAGCACACCTCAAAGTCCGCCTTCCCCAATCTAGATAACCCCACACTGTCACCTTGAGCGCTAGATGGTTCCAAAAAACACCACAATTTCATAAAGACACCCAACTCAAAATATACTCATGATAAATATATATGTAACCTAGCTTAAGTGCCACACACGGTGTGCACGCTGTCACTTTCACACACGTGGGGAAAAGCATAGATCTATTAAAGCACGATGAGTATTTATGTAGACTCTAGCCTAAGTGCCACCATGGCGTGCACGCTGTCACTTTCACACACATGGGGAGAGCCGAGATCTATTAAAGCACTTGAGTAGCAAGGTAGATCTACTTCATTACAAAGCTCATGACCACAATATGATCATGCATAGAGAGAGAGATGAACACATAGCTACCGGTAGAGCCCTTAGCCTATAGGAAGAACTACTCCCTCCTCATCATGGAAATCAGCAACGGTGATGGAGATGGTGGTGGAGATTGATGGAGATGGCTCCGGGGGCACTTCCCCGTCCCGGCAGGGTGCCAGAACAGAGACTTTCTGTCCCCCGAATCTCCCCTTTGGTGGCGGTGGCGCTACAGAACTTTTCGTGGCCTTTTGTTCTATGCTTTAGGGTTTTTTGGTCGGAGGCTTCTTATAGGCGAAGGAGTCATGGTCAGTGGAGAGCCAGGGGGGCCTCACCCCCTATGGGCGCCACTAGGGCTGGCCCGCACCCACCTAGGGTGTGGCCACCCTGGTGTCTTCCTCCCTCTCTGCTTCGTGGTTCCGTGTCGTGTCGGGTAAAATAATAAATTTGGCTTTTGTCTCGTCCAATTCCAAGAATATTCATTTTTTAGCTTTTCTGAAACCAAAAACAGCAGAAAACAGGCAGCTAGCACTTTGGCATGTTGTAAATAGGTTAGTTATAGAAAGTGTATAAAAATACCTCAAAGTGTAGACAAAATACAAGATAGATGATATAAAGCAAGCATGGAGCATCAAAAATTATAGATACGTTTACGACGTATCAAGCATCCCCAAGCTTAACTCCTGCCCGTCCTCGAGTATATAAGTGATAAAAATAATAATTTTTGAGGTGGCATGCACCATCAAAATCAAGATCAGGCCATTTGCAAGTATTGAAAGCTGGGATCAAAGTACTCTAAACACGAGCATGAAAGATGAAGTTCTAACAATTAGACATAGCAACTATATTACAACATGAAAAGATACAAACAAAGATTCATGAATAACAATGCATTAAAAGATGTTTGTTTGTTTCACATATAGAAAACATAGCATTGTGGCATTCAGCTTGTCCCTCATGGAGTAGAAAATAGATGCATATGACACCTTCAAAGTTCATAAGAGTGACTAGATACAAATAGCACAAAGAACAAGCAATATCAACAATATGCATCAATCAATAAATATTTGGGACAATGCACATATAACTAAGAATGGCAACTATGCTCTTTTAACTAGTGCCTAAGGATAGAAGGTGAAGACTCAATATAATGGTGGAAGAAAGGCCCTTCATAAAAGGGAAGCAGGGAATTCAAGTCTCAAAAAGAGCTTCCAAAAATTATGGTACTTGTTAGCTTTCAGCACTCATTGCCCCTATCATAAGAATCTTGAAGTGATTAAGGTTAAAGTGAACAAAATATGGAGTATATGCTTGACAAAGTATAAGTTGGCAATCTCATGTCCCTTGAATATGAGGGCCGCTCCTCATGCTACTCAACTTTAGTCACCTATAAGTTCTTGTCATAGTAGGTACATGTGTATCATAGAGAACGGCAAACCGGGTACCCCTTGCACAGGATACATGAGCTATCCCATAATCAAAATGACAAGGCAAGCAGAAAATGAGCATCTCAGAAATCTCTTATTTACCATGGGAAAATGGTGCTTTTTTCTCTCTTTCCACTTTTCAATATGTCTCTCTTTTTTTAATATAAGAAGAAAGCTTCTTAGATTACTCATATTGGTGATGCTGCAAGTTCCCACCATGATTAGGCATGGCTTAGGCTAGCGGCCTAGGCGTTTCTCTAACACACATACATAACTCAGTGGACTTACAAGCTCCCCTTTTATTTCACACCGACGACATCCATAAACAAAAGAGCATGATATCATCTGTGTACAAAGTACAAGTGCAATATTGAAAGCGTTCCCTATGATAGCACGGTTCTGCTAATTCCAACGTATAAGTTCAAGCAAATAAAACATAGATGACACAATGGTTCAAGTTTATTAGGGGCAATAAAAATAAAGTGTGCCATCAAGGTTGTGAGAGCTTTAATCACTAAGTTTTCACATAACAAAGAGACTTTTTAATTGGAAGATAGATGAAAACAAGAATATACTTGGTATGGTGTAACACACCATGCATGGGAATTTATAGTGGACACTTTGGAATAACTTGGTTTCTTAGGAGTTAGATTCATGAATAGAGCTTACTCATACAAGTGGAGGCTAGCAAAAGACTGGGAACGACCAACTAAGAGAGCAATAATGGCCATAATCATGCAGAGCGACAAAACATTATCAATCAAAGCATAAAGTGGTACTACAAATCAAGGACTAAATGATCATAGAGGCTAAGGTGACTGGTTCATAGTCATAACATGGTGTGAGCATGTGCCAAGTCAACCCAAATAAAGCATCAATGGAGAATACCACAATACTATGCTTTTGTATGCTAAAACAACGCATGATTCCTTCAAGGCACATTAAGCAATCCTAATTGTTTGGAACAAGTCATGCTACATCAATAATCACTAAGCATAAGGTCAAAAAAACATCTGGCATGACATGATAAAGTCTAAGTCACAGTCAAAACAAGCTCCCTTTTGTACCACTATAAGCATGAAACTTTCTACTCTTTTCCAACACCAATCGACTTATCTGGAACAACTCACAAAGATAATAATCAATAAAGATCAGTGAGATTGCCTCACAAATACACAAAGAAGAAATAAAAAAGTTCGAGGATGAAAGAACAAGAAAACTAAGGCTAAACACAATGCTAGCAGAAGAGAACACTCACAAAACAATAAGAGTGAAAACTAGAGTGTTCTAGGTAGTGAAAATAGAGTGTGTCTCTCTCCAAAATAAGTGTGTAGTAATCCAACCAACTTATTGCAGAAAACCAAGAAAAAGAAAACTAAAAAAAAAGACGCTCCAAGAACAACGCAATAGTACATGAAACAATAAAAACGAAGTGTCTAGAAAGACCTGAGATTTTTATTGATGAAGAAGGAGATGCCTTGGGCGTCCCCAAGCTTTGACGCTTGTACCTCTTGAATATTTCTTGGGGTGACATGGGGTGGCACCCCCAAGAATGAGCTTTTGTCCATTCTTCATCTCATTACATCATTCTTTCTCTACACCTAAATTTTTTCCTTCATACAAAACTTCACACAATCTTCATTAGCAACATTAGTGCATTCAAAAGATAATAGACCCTTGGGTTTAGATTCAACACAGAAAAACTTTCACTAAAGACACAAGCTACTGTAGAAATTCACTCAAAAGCAAATGCAAATAATGGCAGAAATCTGTCAAAACAGACAAGCAGGTAGAAACCCATTTTTTCGAAGACCTTCTGTTGCTCAGATCAAAACGTGTTGAAGTAACGAAAGTTAGATAACATACTGGGGGATTTATTCAGAAAATATCAGCTCAATCCGACTTACAGAGATTGTACACGAATTTTTACGATGGAGCACAAAAATCTGTTTTGGGACAGCAACTCCCCAAATCTTACTTCCCTCTGATTAGAGGTTATTCTTGGCACACAAAACAAATAACAAGGATAAGGAGAGGTCATTACAGAGGTAATAACTTCCAAGACTCAATAAAACTTTTGGGCTATCTCCCAAGAAGTACTTTTCTTTAACGCCTTTAAGTTAGGCTTGATAGTTTGAGAAGATGCTCACATATGAAATAAGAATTGAAGTAAAAGAGAGCATCAAGAAGCAAATTCAAAACATATTTAAGTCTAACCCACTTCCTATGCATAGGAATGTTGTAAATAAACAAGTCACGAAAGCACAAAGCAACAAGCATAGGAAAGCAAAACAAGTGCAACTTCATGATTTTCAACATAAAGAGGGGAAACTTAATATTGTTGAGATACATAGAACCATGTTTCCTCTCTCATAATAACTTTCAGTAGCATCATGAATAAAATTAACAATATAACTATCACATAAAACATTCTTATCATGAGCCACATGCATAAAATAATTATTACTCTCCACATAAGCATAGTCATTCTTATTAATTATAGTGGGAGCAAATTCAACAAAATAGCTATCATTATTATTCTCATCACCATAATCATCAAATATAGGAGGCATATTGTAATCACAATTAATTTTCTCCTCAATAGTAGGTGGACTGAAAATATCATAGGCATCATTGTAATCATCATATATTTGAGGTTTGGTATCATCATAAGCAATAGAATAGCTATCTTCCAAAGCTGGGCAACTAAAAAGATCATTTTCATCAAAACTAGCTTCCCCAAGCTTATACGTTTCCATAGAATTAGCAATAATGGTGATCTAAGAATTCAAACTAATAACATTGCTATTAGCATGCAAATCAAGTTCTGTAGGTTTTTTAATTTTCTCTTCAAACACTTCATATCCTAACTCAAGATAAATACTATAAAGCTCTCTAATTTTGTTGTTGTTTTACATTAAGCCTAACTAGTGAAAACAAGAAACAAAAAGAAAAAATGCAGAATCTAAAGGAAATAACTTCAAGCAATCAAACACCAAGAGGATATGAGTACCTTTTACCTTACCTCCCCGTCAACGGTGCCAGAAAAGAGTTTGATGGCGTGTTGTTGACGTGGGATCTTCTTCTTCTTCTTTAATTCCCCGTCAATGGCGCCAGAAAAGAACTTGATGTCTACGCACTTCTATTCTTGTAGACAGATGTTGGGCCTCCAAATGCAGAGGTTTGTAGAATAGCAGAAAGTTTCTCTTAAGTGGATTACCCAAGGTTTATCGAACTCAGGGAGGAAGTGATCAAAGGTATCCCTCTCAAGCAACCCTGCAATCAAGATACATGAAGTCTCTTGTGTCCCCAACACACCCAATACATTTGTCAGGTGTATAGGTGCACTTGTTTGGCAAAGAGATAGTGAAATACAAGTGGTATGAATGATTATAAGAGAACGGTGCTAGAAAAGAGCTTGACGGGGAGGAAAAGACTGGAAGCAAGAACAGATGCAACACATCTAGTTGTGAACAGTGTTTCAATGCGTAGAAACAAGACCTAGGGATCATACTTTCACTAGTGAACACTCTCAATACATATATTCCCTTCATGATACTAACCTGAACTACTCTCCGGTTGGACACTCTAATCCATGGCAGGGCTATAACAGCACACCTCAAAGTCCGCCTTCCCCAATCTAGATAACCCCACACTGTCACCTTGAGCGCTAGATGGTTCCAACAAACACCACAATTTCATATAGACATCCAACTCAAAATATACTCGTGATAAATATATATGTAACCTAGCTTAAGTGCCACACATGGTGTGCACGTTGTCACTTTCACACACGTGGGGAAAAGTATAGATCTATTAAAGAACGATGAGTATTTATGTAGACTCTAGCCGAAGTGGCACCATGGCATGCACATGTCACTTTCACACACATGGGGAGAGCAGAGATCTATTAAAGCACTTTAGTAGCAAGGTAGATCTACTTGATTACAAATCTCATGACCACAATATGATCATGCATAGAGAGAGAGATGAACACATAGCTACAGGTAGAGCCCTTAGCCTCGAGGAAGAACTACTACCTCATCATCATGGAAATTAGCAACGGTGATGGAGATGGTGGTGGAGATCGATGGAGATGGCTCCTGGGGCACTTCCCCGTCCCGGCAGGGTGCCGGAATAGAGACTTTCTGTCCCCTGAATCTTCCCTTCGGTGACAGCGGTGCTATGGAAATTTTCGTGGCTTTTTTTGTCGATGCTTTAGGGTTTTTGGGTCGGAGGCTTCTTATAGGCGAAGGAGGCAAGGTCGGTGGAGGGCCAGGGGGCCCACACCCCCTGTGGGCGCCACCAGGGCTGGCCCGCACTCCCCTAGGGTGTGGCCACCCTGGTGTCCTCCTCCATCTCTGGTTCGTGGTTCTGTGTCGTGTTGGGTAAAATAATGACTTTAGCTTTCCCGTCCAATTCCGAGAATATTCATTTTTTAGCTTTTTTAAACCAAAAACAGCAGAAAACAGGCAACTAGAACTGTGGCAATAGGTTAGTTCTAGAAAGTGTATAAAATTACCTCAAAGTGTAGACATAACATAAGATAGATGATATAAAACAAGCATGGAGCATCAAAAATTATAGATACGTTTATGACGTATCAGGATAACAAGTGCAAACATCAGTTATTGATCTTTTGGAAAGTTTATCTCTTAGTAAAAAGTTTTATGCCAAAAGGAAATGCGAGAACATGTCAAAATAAGCATAGAATTAGAGTGTCTCATTTGGTCATCCACATAAATGAATCATGGCTATCAAACACTCACTTTCTATTCTTTGTCTTTCTAAAACTTTAGTTCATCAGTAATGAGGTCATGCCAAAACTTAGTGTGTTTAATCAGATTGTGCAGGCTAAGAATGGACACTCGTGGCCATTATTAAGGCTTAACTTTTTGGTATAATGATTTCTCATAACAGTTAGATGAGTATTCCCTCTTTTGCTTTGAATGCAGACCCATGAGAAAGCCAAAACTCTTATCCATCATAACATTGTTGTTATAGATGTTTAATCAACTCATAGCTAAAATCTGAGATTTCTCTCTTGGTAGATCATTTATAGGCCAACGGAGTCGTTAGCCCTCCATGGAGTGCGATAGTGATGTAGACACGCATAAAGCAATATCATAATTTAACCAACAGGTCAAGATTTTACATGCATCTCAATTACCGTTAAACATTAGTTTCTTCAAACAAATCTTCCAAAGAGTACTATCAAGTCGATCATCACATCTATGGTGTTGAGTATGTTTAAGGATAAAATCTTAAGACAATTAAACAACACCTTATTTATCATATAACTCAAAACTTTGAAATATCATTTCCAATTAACAACTCCTTCTGTAAGCAAACTCTCAAGTCTATTGTTCTGACACTATGGGATTGAGCATAACTTATTTATTTAAGACAGAGCTATTAGGTGACAACCAAAATTTTCAAAAGATCTTGATCAAGTATTCATTCTTTCCAAGTGTAGAGATTGTGGCAATGTTTTCTAGAGAGTCACAAATATTTTCACGAGCTTGATAAACAATTTGGTAAGATGCATACAAGCTCTAAGTCAACTCCTATGGTGCCTGTCATGAGCAAGTGTATCCCCATATAAATACAAAACTAGACTCACTTAAGTAAGCATTCAAAAACAGCGGGATACATGATTTCTTTAAACCTTCATCGAATATGAACATTGCAAAAGACTCTACACATGTAGAAGTAACCTCCCCAAGCCAAAACAAAAGAGAAAATACAGTTTCCAAAAGAGAGAGTGATAAGTGGTTACCTCCCCAATCTTAGATGAAAACAAGGTGACACACTTTACCAATGAGGTACAAGTAACCTCTCTTTTGATGGACAAAGAACCTTTGCTTTAACGTATATTTCTTGATATAGCCTGGTGGCTGCCTTCCTTCAGAACCTGCTTGGAAACTAAGAAGAAAATAAAACATTTTGTGTTTTTTAAGGCATGGGGATTAGCTCACAAGTGATAAAAATACAAGTCCCATTGAGTCGATTCATCAACTTAAGAACCACACTTAAGTCAACAAACTAGGTCCAAGAGTTATACATACTTCCAGATTTTGATGAAGTGCAACTGAGACAAAATATGAAACACGAGTGTGTATCCCCTATGTGCTTAGTTGGGAGAGGTTCGAGTTTGAAAGGTTTTACCAGCCATTAATATGTAAGCATATTGATTTGAAGCAACCAAGTGACTCATACGAGTGTTTGCACGGTCGGCACTACCGTATAGGTCGTCACACAAGGTTCAAGTCCCTGCGAAAATAACACATCAAAAAAAAGACATCGGTTTGGTGTACGAATGATGTTCGTTCACCCAACCGACAAAAATAAAGTAAAAAAGAAAACATGAACTTCTATAGAGAATTACAGTTTAGGAGGTTTATGAGGTATAAATTTATTGCTTACATATGCTCAACTTCTCTAGAACATGGGAGAAGATCCCATGTGGAGTTTTGAGGTTTTAGAGGAAGTAGGGAGAAAGTATATCGAGATTTGGATACCTGGGTTACCTTCCCATCGTGATTTTATGGTCGCACCAACAATACGACCGAAATTGTAGGGACGGAGAAATATTTCCCGCCGTATAGTTGGTCGTCGAGCGGGTAGTAACCCGAGATAAGAATTCGAAGCAGGTGTCGATATCTATACGGCCGTAACTATACGACCAGACCAAAATGGTCCCGTTGTATAGTTGGTCATTAAACCTACTGTACCTTTTGAAAACCGAAGGGAATATGTTGGAACATCTATACGACCGAAACTATAAGGCCTGAAAATTTATTCCCACCGTATAGTTGGTCGTTAAACCTTCTGGAATTACCAAACTTTACATGTTTCTTCGAGAATTATTTACTACCCCTAAACTTAATGAAACACCATGTTTTGTCAGAAAATGGCAGCTTACATTTTCGACCAACATTAGCATGTATAAAACGGGATTTAAGTATAACCGAGTTATGAAACACACATTAACAATAAATTCTACCTTTTGAAAACTACTACTCCCTCCGATCCATATTACTTGTCATTGAAACGGATGTATCTAGCACTAAAACATGTCTAGATACATCCATTTTAGTGAGAAGTAATATGGATCGGAGGGATTATAAGATAAATCTAATAGCAAATCATGCAAAGAATAAAAATGCCAATGCAACATGAATGCATCAAGACTGAAGACACAAAACTAAGAAAGACTCCTAATGACTTCCGGGTTGCCTCCCGGGAAGTGCTTTCTTATAACCAAGTAGCCAGGCTTTCTCCATTATTATTTTTATAGATAGGAGCCAAAGAATTATTTATTCTTACCTCCAAAAGAGGTTTGGAGAACTTACTATTATATCCTGGTCGATGTATCACCCGCTTGCGGTGCATCAGAGTCATGTAAATAAATTTGTAATTGCCTACAAGTGATGATTGATGCACCATGTGTGGTGAGCATACCTTCCTAGATAGCTTCAACAAAAGGATTAGATATTTACATGTAAATTCAAACCCTTTACCTTAAATAGCATCATCGGGATACAATTCATAGTACTCTTCTTGGGCTACACTATCATGAGGGAACACTTCACAATACTCATCTTTAGTAGCAGGGAAAAATTCAAAATTGTCTCTATTCTCTAATTCATCACCGTTGCTAAGAAGTTCATCAGTTATAGGGTTATCATCCACTCACAAAAAGAAGCATCATCAACAAATATTTCATCAAATATGTGCTCTCCCAAAACCTTCTCATTAATACTACAAGGATTTATCTCCATTTCATCATTATTAGTGTTCTCCAAATGAGTATCTAGGCATAAAGCCTCCGCAGATAAATTATCTTCAGTTTCAACACAATAAGAATCATTACTAGAGACTAAGGAATCATAAACAAACTTATTATTAGTAGAATGTATCTTCAACCTCACCTTTTTGGTGTTCCTCCTCGTTATCCTGTGGTTCTTACAAAATGTTAGTTTCGGGAACTATTGTTTTACAGAGCTCCTTACTCTCTATCACAAGTGCATTCCCACTAAAATGTTCTTAACAATAATTGACAATATAATCCACAATATTATGATATCTTGCTAAATCGTCATTATCGCTACTTTTCATAATAATACCAATTTTTCGAAGCAGCTCATGAGACCCTTCATAAACTATGTATTCCAAGAGTTTTACATTATTACCATTTATGTGAGTATTGGTTGATAAAAATTACTTAAAGAGACGAATGCATTCATAATCATAAAGCTTGACAGGATTACCATAATATTGCCTCATCCCTTCGAATAAACTTGACAAATTACTAGAACAGTAATCCACCTGCTCCCACATGTCCAATAGTTGCATATCCTCAAGGATTAGGAGTTCTTCTTCGTGTTCATCCTCTTCTTGGGAAGGAACTTCATCCTTCTCCAATGGGATTTCCTGCAAACGATTAACATAGGGCACTACGGCTCTACTCCGTTCCTTACACCTCATAATGAGTGCATTCTCACTAAAATGTTTGTGCCAATACCAAGAAATATGTTGCAAGGTTTTATAAGCCATTTTATGAGAATACTATCTTCACTATTAATACATGATATGACATGTATTATCATCTCATGGGCACCTTCAAAAATAACATACTCTAATACTTCATTATTGATATCACCATTATTATTAGACACTAAATATTGATTAAAGGTATCAGAGCATTAAAAACGAAAGTAGTGCCCAAGTTTCAGACATTGAGGACATATTATTGGATTGTATATCGTATCCGAAGAAATTAACTTTTGAGCATATTCAACTATTTGGGAATACATTTCTCTTACCTTCATATTGCTCATTTTTTTTCAAAATACTCATTATCCTCTTCCAATGAGGATTCCTGTACCATGTTAATAGCATCACAATATTCATAGAAAGATTCATTTTCTAGTTCATCACCAAAGTCCCCAAAATCATTGTCTAGGAACGAACCCTCCTCAGAACAATCATCATAATTTTGGGACTTATAGAAATAATTACTAGAGAATGAGATATCATTAACAAGAATACTATTTGTATGTGGAATTTTATTTTGAGAAGTAGCTAATTCAATTGTTTGATCAAATCTCTCATTATCATTATTGCTAAGGTAATTAGCGAGTAGCTCAGAGATAGTCTTACCTTTTGGTTTACCTTCCACTAGTTCAGAGGGTGAAATGCCAATTGTCACCTCTTCATTAGCAATATGTTCAGACGGTTTTGGTGGAGGTTCTTCATATGATGTTGCCTTCTCTTTAGCTTTTTGATCCCCTATCAGCTGTTGATTCAGTATTTCTTTCTTCTTTAATAGATACTCCTCCTCCCTTGCAAGCTTTTCCTGTTCAATGGTAGTCATCTCGGACGACATGATTAGTAACAAATATTTTTATGGGTTTTTGGTTTGTAAACAAAAGCAAAAAGAAAAATGTAGCACATAAAGAAAGCTTAAAACAAAATCTAGCAAAACTAAAATAAATAAACAAAAGATAAAAGACCTACAGCGCTTAGCTCCCCGGCAACGGCGCCAGAAAATAACATGATGAATGAAAGTGCACATATCATTTGTAGCTAGTTTCGAGATAAAGATATCGATCCCACAGGGAGCGGGAGTGTGAAGTCTAATAACTCTTGAACTAAATACTAAAATAGTAATGATAATTAACGTTCTAAGTAACAAGATAAAATGCGAGTTTTGCGTAAAAGATGTTTTTGGGTTTTCAAATAAGAGAACAATAAGTAAATTAAAGCTATAAGTAAATAGTTTTTAGAAGAGTTGGCAATAGTTATCTATACAATAGATCAACAAAGCATTAAAAATAGCAATCTGCCAGAACAGTCTAGCAGTGTTCACGATTTTTTCTACCTGACTTAAACTCGTCAGGAGTTTTTGCTGATTTTTGTGCATACAGTATAGAGAGTTTCGAACCAACCCTATTTTTTTCAGATTTTTCCCAGATACCAGTAAAATATGAAAAGTCGTACAGTACTGCTGTGTCAACAGAAAACTAGAACAGGAATAACTCAGATATTAACCAAACTTGCCATAACTCTTCGATAAAATTCGCACAAATAATCCTGGGATATTGGAGTACACAAATAAGAAACTAAACACTCTTAAACTAACAGTAATTAACTTTCATCGTTGCCATCCTCGTCCTCATCATCATCATCGTTCCCACTTTCATCATCATCATCATTGTTGCCATCATCTCCATTGTCATCATCAGAGGGTGGATTCAGCTGTGCTTGGAGAGAGGCAATCTGGGCTGCCATATCCTCAATAGTTTGATCCCTTTCCTGGTCGGTCCCTTGCAACTTTTGTATGGTCTGGTTGTTTTCCTGCACAGTTCCATTAAGCTGAGCTATGGTTGCATCCCTGCCTACCAGGGAATTTTCCAGAACACCCACAGCTTCATGCAAGGTCTCTATCTCCAGTCCTTGGACCACCATATCATTGCTGGCAAAATATGCAATCTCATTTACCATCATCACTTTCTCAGCTAGAGCTCCATTCTCCCTTTCCATGTTCTCTATGTCCCTCTGACGAGGCCGCATGTTGTTCCTGTCGCCCGGGGTAACCACAATGTTCCCATCTTCATCACGCCTCCCATAGTCATGGTAGGGCGATTCTGCTGGCAGTAGGTGTCGGACAAGATGGCATTGGCGAGACAGGGCCTCATGCAGGGCCAAGTTTATTCCAAGTCCCCAGTTGCAGTATGTCTTGGTGTAGATCAGATGCACAGGGTTTGGCAAGGCAGCATCGCTGAAGATGAAAGTGGTGATCTCCCATGCATCCTCTCCATATCCATAGGTTTACAGCCTTCTTCCCTTGAACATGGGCAGTGGCAATCCCAATGACTGCGAGAGCTGTGCTAACTGTCTTGCAAAGGGCCTTGGTGACTCCATGGTTGCATACTCAGTCCTGACTTCTCCCATCTATCAATTAAAAGAGGAAAGTGTGAGAGTAGCATATGGTAAGAATTTACGAGAGTGAAAGGCATAAGATGAAAGACAGAGTTAATATAGGCTTTAATAATTATATGGCTTCCTATTCCCGACCTAGGTCACGATCTACATTCTACAACCTGGCTCTGATACCATCTTGTAACACCACGGTTCTAAAAAGACCGTAGCTTCTATGTGACATGCCAATCCCTGGATCGGTTCATTGGCCCATAATAGAATAAGATGAATAACATAGCAAAATATCCGTGTATCATAAATAATGAAGATCCAGAGTACCATTATTACAATAAAAGCTTAGCTCAAGGCTAGTTCAAATTATTCAGGTAGCAACATAAATAAAGCAAATCCTCCATTCTTCAAATTGCCCACAAGTGAACAAGTGCCGAGTGGAGTACCGTGGCCTAAATCGATTACTCAGAATCGGAATATCCTGCAACATGAAATGTAGCATCCCAAAGGGTCAATACATGGAATGTATGGCAAGTAGAGCTATTAAAGGAGATAATAGTGCTATCATCTACATGCATATTTGGCAAGTGGAGCTGTGGCTAGCTTGCATTTGCAAATACCTTTATCCTACTTTCATAAATAGTTTTTGATTTTCTTTGAAAAGATCCCAATTAAGTTAACCCAACAACAATAAAGCAATTACGAAATTAGAATGAGCGAGAAACATGTCATGGAATCAATATCAAGCAACTCAGACGTCCATAACCGGGGACACGGCTAATCAATTAGATTATACACCCTGCAGGGGTTAGTACACTTTACCCATGTGACTTGGCCATCCCAGCTCGTACCATCACTCTCATTTTGGGTGATGATTGGGAGAAGTCCAAGAAGAGACCATTCGGGAAGTAGCTCCCCAATCCCGACGCGCACCGGTCCAACCTACCAAAATTCTACATCTCTGGATACGCGGGTTCGAGTTAACACAACCTACTGAGTCCAACCAACTGCCCATTTCATTATTGGCACATGGTTGTACTCGTAAGCTACAAAATAAATAAGCCAATAATTTTCTCTTGATATCTGGGTGCCTTTCCGCAATGATACCACCAAAAATTATCAATCCCATCACACCTAGGAGATTCATTGATTAAGTTGTTTTAGTTTTCGCAAACCAACACATTAAGAAATAACTTATATTGATGTAACCCATACCTCGTTCATCATAGCATGGCTAAGAACATCTACCAACGATGGTTCATCTACAAGGAAAATCCTACCACATAATAGGACATAGCATAGCGATAGTATTATCCTACACATGCATCTACAAAATACACGACAATGCATTGAAAATAGTAGTATAACCTCATGAACAAAGTAGCATCTACTTTCCTTGGTTGTAGCGGTCGGAAGAACAATCCACACACGAGCAAGCGTTGCACTCGTCACAATCTACACGATACAATTGCAATCATAAACAAACCATCCACAATCATATGCAAACAAAGATGATGCAAGATGCATGCATGACAAGTGGATTGATGCTACAGCGACATCACATAATCTTATTTAGTATAGCTACTGTATGCATGCATGGAAATTATTTTTAACGCAAGGAAAACAAGCATGCAATTTATAATGCTCAATAATAGAGCTAGAAACCAAAATAATTCACCACTGCTGACATACTGTTTGTAAAAACTTGGAAAAATTCTACTGTGTAGGCAACTCTAAATAGGAACAGTACCAATTGGAATTTCTCAAAAAGGAGTCATATAACTCCCTGAGTAATTAAAATACTGCAGTAAGTCTTTAAATATATTCTGCAAAAATTATTACTGTAAGCCTAACCTTTTAATTCACTTTGAGATTCCCCTTGTTTTACTGATTCCAGGGACATATTATTTGCAATTTTTGGAGTTATAGAACTTATTCTACGAATTAATTACTCTAAAAGGGCATTAACTCATTTAATTATTTAGGACAAAACCTTGCTGTAAAAGTGTGAAACAAATGTACAGCAAGATTCTACGTGAGTTACTGAATCTACACATATTTTATTTGTAATTTTTGGCCCAGTAGATCTAAAGATATGGATTTTATAAGTTTTAGGTGTTTTCTGCCAATTAAATCAAATTAAAAACTAACAGTCAAACTTTGACTGTTGACCGGCCCACGTGGTGGCTGATGTGGCGCTGACTGGCAGTTGACCAGTCAGCTGCTCGTGTTGACTAATCAACGGTCCGCCTGGACCGTTAGATCGCGATCGAACGGACGGGGAGGCACGCGAGAGGAGGGCTCACCGGCGGCGTCGGTGGCGTCGGGGCGTGGCGGCTCTGGCGAGTCCCGGCGGCGGCTGGGCGGCGTACCGGGTCGGGGGCATGGCGGCGGAGCTTCCCGTGGTGGCGGCATCGGTAGGCGGGCACGGTGGCGACGTCGGCGTCCAACTGGAGCGGCGACGGCGTTGGTGGCATGGTGGCGGCGGCGGTGTGGCGCGGGCGTGCTCCTGCGCGGAAGGAAAAAGGAGGGGGGGGGGCGAGGCGGCGGCGGGGCGAGGTCGCGGGGTCGCGGAAGGGGGGCGAGGCGGCGGCGGGGCGAGCACTTACCGCGGGCGGCGGCAGCGGCGGTTGTTAACTCCGGCGAGAAATCGCCGGAGATTGAGGGCGCGATAGAGGGCGAGGGTTTAGGGGTCGCGTAGGGGAGAGGCTAGGGTATAAGAGAGGGGGGTCGCGGCGGCGCGCGGGGGTCCTGGTCGGGCCGGGTCGACCTCGGCGTCCGTGCCAGAGCCGGCTCGCGCTGACGTGCGGGCCCCGGCTAGCGGTGGCTGTGGCCGCGTGGGCGGCGCATAGCGCGCTCCGCGCAGGCGGGCTGCAGCGGCTGGCCGCTGCGCGGCTGCTGCGTAGGCTGGGCCTGGGCCGCGGCTGGCCGGCTGGCTGCCGCGCTGCTGTTTGCCTTTTTTTTGTTCTTTTCTTTTATTCTTTTCTGTTTTAGTATTTCTATTGTAACTTTTTCATATGAACTCCAAATTGAGTGATTTTCGTCTCTAAATTTTTATAAAAACTAGAGGATCAACATAAGATCAAGTTTGTAATCCTTTTCACTAGTTGAGGTTGGTGGATTAATATAACCCTAGTATATCCTCTTGTAGGTGCATTCTAGTAATTCAAAATAGGGCTTTGAAAATATTGTTTCGCCAGAATCTTTTCAAACTAAAATTTTGCATGGATGATCATGATGCAATGACATGAATGATATGCAGTACCAAATCTAAAATTTGGGATGTGACAAGACGAACCCCCTTAAGATGAATCTCGTCCCCGAGATTCGGCGTGGCTAGCAAATAGGTGTGGGTGGTCTTCTCAGATGTCATCCTCACGCTCCCAAGTGGCTTCCTCTTCGGTGTGGTGGCTCCATTGCACCTTGCAAAACCTGATCGTCTTGGTACGGGTAATCCTCTCCGCTGTCTCTAGAATCTTGACCGTCTTCTCCTCATAGGTCAAGTCATTCTCAAGCTGAACCTCCTCTAGAGGCACAGTGTCTCTCAATGGTGTATCCACCATCTCCGGATGGCACTTCTTCAGCTGGGACACATGGAACACATTGTGGACAGCGGACAGAGCCTCTGACAACTCCAACTGATAAGCAACCTCTCCTTTGCGTGCTACGACCCGATATGTCCCAATAAGCCGGGGTGCCAGCTTACCCTTGATTACAAACCTCTTGATTCCACGAAGTGGCGACACTTTGAGGTATGCTCTATCACCTATCTCATACACCACTTCCTTGCGCTTGGCGTCAGCGTAGCTCTTCTGCCTTGATTGTGCTACCTTCAACCTGTCCCTAATCAAGGTGACCTTCTCCTCAGCGTCCTTGACCAAATCAGGTCCAAACAGCTGACGTTCTCCTACTCCATCCCATAACAATGGTGTCCGACACTGTTTCCCGTACATCACATCGAACGGTGACGTCTTGATGCTGGTCTGATAGCTGTTGTTGTAGGAAAACTCGGCATACGGCAAATTCTCATCCCAACTAGAACCATGAGCCAAAGCACAAGCTCTCAGCATATCTTCCAGAATCTGATTTACCCTCTCGGTCTGTCCATCAGTCTGGGGGTGAAACATTGTGCTAAACTCCAATCTAGTCCCCAATGACTCATGTAGCTGGCGCCAAAAGTGTGAGGTAAATTGGGTTCCTCTATCAGATACAATACTCTTAGGAACTCCATGTAGGCATACAATCCTATCCATATAAATCTTGGCCAACTTTGCACTCGTATAGGTCGTCTTCACCGTATAAAGTGGGATACCTTGGTCAAATGGTCGACCATTACCCAAATGGAGTCATATCCTGACCTGGTCCTGGGCAATCCTGTGATAAAATCCATTCCCACTCTATCCCACTTCCAATCCGGCACGGGCAATGGCTGTAGAAGTCCTGCTGGCTTCTGGTGTTCCGCCTTCACTCGGCTACATACATCACATAGGGCAATATGCTCAGCGATGTCTCCCTTCATGTTGTTCCACCAAAATCTGTCCTTTAGGTCCATATACATCTTCGTATTGCCCGGATGTATGGAATACGGCGAGTCATGAGCTTCCTGCAAAATCAATTTCCTTATCTCCAGATCGTTGGGAACGCACAAACGATCTCCATACCACAAGGTCCCTTGCTCATCCTCGCGGAATTCTTTTGCTCGATCCTCCTTCATCTTTTCCTTTACTTCATCCATCTCCTTATCTCCTACTTGAGCCTTCCTGATCCTGTCCTGTAGCGTTGGTTGGACTTCCATTGCTGCCAAATATCCTTCAGACACTACCTCTAGTATAAGGTCCTTGAATTTCTTGCACAAATCCTCGGGCAATTCTCCAATTGTCAATCCATTGGCATACACCTTCCGGCTCAGAGCATCTGCCACTACATTGGCCTTTCCTGGGTGGTATTGCAGATTCATATCATAATCCTTGATAAGTTCCAACCATCTCCTTTGCCTCATGTTCAGTTCTTTCTGTGTAAATATGTACTTTAGGCTCTTGTGGTCGGTGTACACATCGCAATGTTTCCCCATTAAGTAGTGCCTCCATACTTTGAGTGCATGCACAACTGATGCTAATTCCAAGTCGTGTGTGGGATAATTCCTCTCATGGTGTTTAAGTTGCCGCGAGGCATATGACACCACTCTCCCATCTTGCATCAACACACCCCCAAGTCCCTGCCGAGAAGCATCACAGTACACTTGGAAATCCTTCTGAAGATCAGGTAAACATAGAACAATTGCGGTCACTAGTCGATGCTTCAGTTACTGAAAGCTGGCTTCACACGCATCTGTCCATTCAAACTTTCTCTCCTTCTTCAGAAGTTCGTTCATCGGCTTAGCAATCTTGGAGAAATTTTCAATGAACCTCCTGTAATATCCAGCAAGTCCCAAAAAGCTACGAATATCACCCACATTCTTGGGCGCTTCCCACTCAGTCACTGCAGTCACTTTGCTTGGATCAACAGCAACTCCTTCTCCTGACACCACGTGTCCAAGAAATCCAACAGTGTTAAGCCAGAATTCACACTTGCTGAATTTGGCATACAGCTTGTGTTCCCTTAGCTTCTCCATAATCAGTCGCAGATGTTTCTCATGCTCAGCATCATCCTTGGAATATATCAGTATGTCATCAATGAACAACCACGAACTTGTCCAAGTACTCCATGAATACCTTGTTCATCATGGTCATGAAATATGCCGGGGCATTCGTTAGTCCAAAAGACATAACTGTATACTCATATAAACCATAACTAGTAGTGAAAGTGGTTTTTGGTATGTCCTCCTCCCAGATCTTTAGTTGGAAGTAGCCCGATCGCAGATCAATTTTGCTAAACACCTTTGCTCATTCCAGTTGATCAAACAATTCATTTATGTTCGGCAGGGGGTATTTGTTCTTGATGGTCACTTCATTGAGTGAGCGATAGTCCACCACTAGTCTCTTGCTGCTGTCTTTCTTCTCCACAAATAGAACGGGTGAACCCCATGACGACGAACTAGGCTGAATGAACCCCTTGTCCAACTGCTCCTTTAGCTGTTTCTTTAGTTCCTTCAGTTCATCCACATCCATCTTGTATGGTCTCTTTGCTATAGGTCATGTTCCCGGCATCAGATCGATGAGAAACTCCACATCCCTGTCAGGTGGCATCCCTGGTAGCTCTTCCGGAAACACGTCGGGATACTCCTTAATCACAGGCAGAGTATCCATGCTAACCCCCTTAAGAGAATTCAGCTTACACCTTCCCGGTCACACAGCCGACTTGAACCTAATTCTCTTACCATCCGGGGTTTTGAGTGAAATAGCTCGCTGTGCACAATCTATGTGTCCCCCATGCATAGACATCCAATCCATACCCAGAATTACATCTAAACCTTGTGATTCCAAAACTACCAGATGTGCAACAAAATTATGTGTTCCAATCCTCACCTTAAGTCGCGGCATCCCTCGCAAGCTATCATATCTCCTCCAGGTGAGCTTACTCTAATAGACTCTTTCATAGACTCCGTAGGTAACTTATACTTATCCACAAATGCCCTCGATATGAATGAATGCGATGCACCAGTATCGAAAAGTATAAGTGCAGGGTGAGTGTTGATTGGAAATTTACCAATCACAAGATCAGGCTCATCTGGGATCTCCTCCACATTCATGTGGTTCACTATGGCCTTCTGGTTGTTGGTTGGCTTTAGTACCTTCTTCTCCGGACAGTTGTCTGCATAATGTCCCTTTTGACCACACTTGAAGCATGTCACCTCACTCAGATCCTTCTTCACAAAGCTGCGATCACGGTTGCGGTCATGTCCACTGTGTCCTCCAGAGTGGTGAGTGTGTCCTCCCTTGTGGTTGTGGCGGTTGCTCTTGTGGCTATCATGGCGATGTCCATCGCCTCCATGGTTGTGTGGCGGTCATGGCTTCCATGGTGCCCATGGTCACTCCCTCCATGCTTGGAGTATCCATCATAAGAAGTGCGAGACTTGTGGTGAGAACCAGAGTGGTGATTGCTGCTCTTTCTCTTGCGGTTTCCACCTGCTTGTGCTTCCCTTCCAAGATCCTGGCCTTGTCCATAAGATCCTGGAAAGTGGGACAATAAACCACCAGCAGCTGCACTGAAAGCTCATCACTGAGGCCATCCAGGAACCTCTCCCTCCTTTTGGCATCAGTGTCAACATCCTCAGGTGCATAACGAGACAGGTTGTTGAACTCCTCAATATCCTCAGCCACGGTGCGGTTGGTTTGGCGCAAGTTGCGAAACTCCTTCCTCTTCAGGCTACTGAAGACACGTGGTTGGTCCTGAAACCTTCCTCAAACATTGCCCAGGTCATAGTGTCCAGCGGGTGGGTGATCTGAAAAGTATCCCACCACGAAGCGGCTGGTCCCTCCAGTAGGTGAGCGGCAAATCTCACCTTCTCAGCATGTGTGCACCCAACAGTTACCAGACCCTTGTTGACTGAACGCAACCAGTCAAGAGCAACCATCGGCTCCGTTGCAGTAGATAACTTAGCTGGCCTTAGCCTCAGAAACCTAGTGAGAGCATCTCCCTAAGGCCGGTTGTTCCCGTTGTTGTTGTTGTTGTTGTTGTTGTTGTTGTTGTTGTTCTGAGCTTCCATGAATTGGGTCATAACTTGGGTCAGCTGTGCCTGAGCTGCCATGAGCTGCTCCAACTCAGTGGGTTGACGGCAGTGAGGCATCTACGGTTCAGCACAGGTAAGCTTAGAAAGAATCGATTACGATAACAAGATTCTACCCATGCATTATGACCAAACAACAACAAAACAATCACAGACAATCTCAAGCAAGCAACACATCAACAAGCAAATGATCCAGCAACATACCAGGGGTTATCCTAGCAGTATATAACTACTGATATAGTTTTTAGAAGATTTGGCAATAGTTATCTATACAATAGATCAACAAAGCATTAAAAACAGCAATCTGCTAGAACAGTCCAGCAGTGTTCACCAATTTTTCTACCTGACTTAAACTCGTCAGTATTTTTTGCTGATTTTTGTGCATACAGTACAGAGAGTTTCAAACCGACCTTATTTGTTTCATATTTTTCCCCGATACCAGTAAAATATGAAAATTCGTACAGTACTGCTGTGTCAGCAGAAAACTGCAACAGGAATAACTCAGATATTAACCAAACTTGCCATAACTCTTCCATAAAATTCGCACAAATAATCCTGGGATATTGGAGTACACAAATAAGAAACTAAACACTCTTAAACTAACAGTAATTAACTTTTACATCGATCGAGATTAATCCTAACGATTTTTACCTAACGAAGACTAATTGGTGGACTTCTATCTACTTCTTGAAGAGGTTGCGGTAGGTCCTTGCACTCATGCATTGGCGCTTCTGTCCACGATCCAACCATGGCGGCGGAGTATACACCTCTCCTGTGTCATCACTTGAAATCTCAAACTCCACCTCTTCTGGATCCTCCTCTTCTTCTTCATTCTCTGCTGCAGCTGCAACAGCTTCATCTCCTCCACCATCATCGTCTCCATCATCATCATCATCCTCGTCCTCATCATCATCATCGTTCCCACTGTCATCATCATCATCATTATTGCCATCATCTCCATTGTCATCATCAGAGGGTGGATTCAGCTGTGCTTGGAGAGCGGCAATCTAGGCTGCCATATCCTCAATAGTTTGATCCCTTTCCTGGACGGTCCCTTGCAACTGTTGTATGTCTGGTTGTTTTCCTGCACAGTTCCATTAAGCTGAGCTATGGTTGCATCCCTGCCTACCAGGGCATTTTCCGGAACACCCACAGCTTCATGCAAGGTCTCTATCTCCAGTCCTTGGACCACCATACCATTGCTGGCAAAATCTGCAATCTCCTTTACCATCATCACTTTCTCTGCTAGAGCTCCATTCTCCCTTTCCATGTCCTCTATGTGCCTCCGACGGGGCGGCATGTTGTTCCTGTCGCCCGGGGTAACCACAATGTTCCCATCTTCATCACGCCTCCCATAGTCACGGTAGGGCGAGTCTGCTGGCAGTAGGTGTCGGACAAGATCGCACTGGCGAGACAGGGCCTCATGCAGGGCCAAGTTTATTCCAAGTCCCCAGTTGCAGTATGTCTTGGTATAGATCAGATGCACAGGGTTTGGCAAGGCGGCATCCCTGAAGATGAAAGTGGTGACCTCCCATGCATCCTCTCCATATCCATAGGTGTACAACCTTCTTCCCTTGAACATGGGCAGTGGCAATCCCAATGACTGCGAGAGCTGTGCTAACTGTCTTGCAAAGGGCCTTGGTGACTCCATGGTTGCATAATCAGTCCTGACTTCTCCCATCTATCAATTAAAAGAGGAAAGTGTGAGAGTAGCATATGGTAAGAATTTACGAGAGTGAAAGGCATAAGATGAAAGACATAGTTAATATAGGCTTTAATAATTCTATGGCTTCCTATTCCCGACCTAGGTCACGATCCTACAGTCGACAACCTGGCTCTGATACCATCTTGTAACACCACGGTTCTAAAAAGACCGTAGCTTCTATGTGACATGCCAATCCCTGGATCGGTTCATTGGCCCACAATAGAATAAGATGAATAACATAGCAAAATATCCGTGTATCATAAATAACGAAGATCCAGATTACCATTATTACAATAAAAGCTTAGCTCAAGGCTAGCTCAAATTATTCAGGTAGCAACATAAATAAAACAAATCCTCCATTCTTCAAATTGCCCACAAGTGAACAAGTGCCGAGTGGAGTACCGTGACCTAAATCGATTACTCAGAATCGGAATATCCTGTAACATGAAACATAGCAGCCCCGAAGGGTCACACTACAAGGAATGTGTTATTCTATGACCTTATAATAGTGACCGTGAACAAAATCGTCATAGAGTTATGACGATTTTGCATGAGATGGTCGTAAGCAGTTCAAGAGGGCCTATACCTTGGAAAATTACGATGATTTTGCTAAAAATCGTCATAATTTGATGGAAGCAGCCTATGGTGTTACTTGTAGATCACTATGACGATTTTAAATCGTCATATTGTCCAAATTAGCATAACTTGACATGAGTTGTTTGCCACATCAGCAATTGCGTCTATGTGGTGTGTCTATGTGGCGGTTTCTTACTATGTGTCCTATCCATGTGTTAATATTGGCTTATATGTGCCTAGCTCACCACATCCCACCAACTCTGCAGTCCCCATTCTCTCCCACAGCCGCATCGCCCTCTCCCGAAACCCTAGCGGTGCCCGAACCCTAGCGTGCGCCGAGCCAGATCCGCCGCCAGCCACGCCCCTCCCTCCCTTCTCCGCCATTCTCGCCCCCTCCCTAGGTCTCCGCCACTCTCGGCCATGTCCCGAAACACATTCCTTTGCACTGCCTCCCCATCCCTCTCGAAATCGAACCAGGCGTCCCCTGCTCCCCTTCGCGTGATGGCTCCAAAGCGTTGTGATCCACGTGTGCCCAATTCATGCCCTCTGCTATTCGATTCGATCTACTCCTTCGTGCCCCGTGACCAATTCGGTTGTTCTTTTGAGGGTCGAAGGAACGCGTCAACCTTCGATGAGATCTAGCTGCAGATCGATCTGCACCCCGGCACCAAGCCCTCTCGGTTCCGTTCAGCGTCCCGCACCACTAAGCCGCCATGCCCAAGACAGAGGAGGACGGGTCTCCTTCGCAGCATGACCTACCGCCGGTGCCAAAGCATGTCGGCTGGAGGAGCACCGCCTGTAGGCCATGCGCGACCTAGAGATCGAGCACACGCGGGTCCTCGTCGACGTCACCGGCTCCGCCCCCACATATGCGGAAACCCCATACGCCGCTCTCGTTGGTGAGTTCTTTGTTGTTGCCTGAGCCCATGTGCAACTATCTTTCCACCTGCTAGATGAAATCTAGTTTCTATTTACTGATGGAAACTGTTAGTTGCATCTTGCTAGATGGAAGCTAATTTTTCTAATGTTACTTTTCCTATTTTTGTTGCTTCATGTCAATTTTCCTTGATGCAGCTTATTTTCCCCTGTAATGTATCCTGCTAGCTCAATGCTAGATGTAACCTGCTAGCTCTATGTTGCTAGTTCTACATAGAACCAAAAATAAATAAACTTGAACTTTGTTTTCTAGAACCAGTTGTACTTACAGGTATCTGAAACTATGCTACTGGAGCATGTACTCATCTGCAACTAAAAACTTGTACATAGGCATAGATGTTACTCTCAGATTTTCCATAAGTAAGCTCACTGTTTGAGATAGAACTAGTATGGTTCAGCATGGTTAGCACTGACTCTCAGGTTTTTCTGTAGAGATGCTTGTTTTCTGGCACGAGCACGGTGAGTTGTGTATCACCAAGCATACTTCCTGTTAGTTATCTTTTTCTGTTGTGTATGGGGCATGTTTTGATTCTAAATATAATGGTGGTGATTTGTTAGATGTAATCAAATAACTTCGGTGGGATCTTCTAACACCATAGTCTGCTGTAATATATGATGGGGATGCATTTTTTTACTATATCAATTTTAATACTGATTCTTTTTGGAATATACAATGCCCCTGCATAAGTTTTGTATCTACAGATGTTGTTATATTTTCCTAGTTTCTAATTTATATGTTTGCGGTTTCCTTATGGTGAGTAGATTTTCTTCTCTAAGGAGGTGCAACTAAGAAAGTAATATGATCTTTTGTTGTTACATCCTCAACATGTACCATCCTCAACAAGGTAGAACCTGCTATTTTTAGCACCATCCTGGGCAACTATAGATGGAACAAAAGTAGTAGACGATTTTTTTCCTTTGTTACAAACAGGGTTTCGGTCTCTATGGTAACATCCTGAAAGATGTACCATCCCGCGCAAGGTAGAAGCTTCTACTTTTTTTGTACCATCCTAAACAACTGTAGATGGAACATAGGTAGAAAACTTTTTCCTTGCTCAGTTTTGGATAACATCATCCTTTTAGCACCATCCATACCATGTAACTTTGTTTCTCAATTAGTTTTCTCTACTTGTAATGCAATAAAAAATCTCTTTGATGAAACAATGTAACAAATTAAGATAAAAAACAAGGAAACTACTTTGTAACAAGCCAAGATTTCAGAACAGGGCCCTCAGAACGGTTGTTGGTGAGATGGAACTTATATAGGATAGTATCTCCTAAGAGCCTGGAGATGTAACCGCTATTCACCTTTGAACTGGGATTGGATAGGTGCCTCTTGTTTGGATGGAAATTTCTCCTTTGATTTTTGGGTTCTTTTCCCTGGGAGAAGAAACCGGAGAAGGGGATATGATCGGGATGAGGCTACGCTCAGGGGCTAGGCAGGTCTGATCGGGATAGGTGCCTCTTGTTTGCATTTGCTACTACATATTTATATTCGTGATACATATTAGAATTCTGAGCATTAATAGAATAGAAAAATAGAAGATTCACTAAGTAATTAATTTTGTACTTGCAGATCTATACTCTTCTTGACTTAAAATGTTTTCTACAGAATATGGCAGATTGGCAGCACAGACGAGGAGCTCATCGCCTTCCTCTCCCTCCCAAGGCGGTGTAGCTGCGCATATAGGAGGAGCCGGACCGGCCATGGCTTGGCACGTCCATTGGTCTCTGACCGATGATCTGGCCACTTGTGACACGACATCGCTTCCTCTGCCGTTCCTCAGGTAATTTTCAACTTGCTCGATTAGTTGAGGTTGACAGCAATAGGACTTGTTCGGATTGGGAATCTGCTAGGGAATACTAATCACTTGTTGTTAGGATCTCCCTTCATTGACCTAGCCCGGATCCAACTGGTTCGTGGTAATACCTGCCGCTGTGTTGCGTCTGTGCTCTATTCTAGACATGGAAAGGCAGTATGGCTTTATTGTTCTGACTCACCTGCTGGTAGTTCCTGATGTTGTATCCAGTCACGTGTGATATGTTCTAGGCAAGGGTTGTTGTGTAAAATACTTTGGTTCACCTTTACAGAAAGCAGACACAGTTCTTCTCATGTTCGCGCTTAGTTTTTCACTTTTCATGTTGAACTGTGCTGACACACACTTTTAAATTGCTCAGCTAGTTCGAAAACATGGTATGGCTTCACCATTTAGTGGTACATCCACAAGTGGACTCTTACCTTCTCCATCACGTGTTACTGATACTTCTGTTAGCTAGTAAAGAACTATTATGTTGTTAGGACATGATTTTTTTATGCTCTATCGGTGTTTAATTGTTGTTGTTTGCTGCAATATGATATTTTGCTCCAGCGAATAGAAAATGAATAGCAATAGCTTGTGGTTTGAGTATGGTTTTGGAAGTTGCAATTATTCTTGGGAGTAACATGTGCCTCTTGCCTCCGCCTTCCTGATGAACTTAGTTTGTTCCAATGCATTATCTTGGTTCATATGTTGTCTTTACAAGAATTGACATACTCTAGTCTAGGTCCAGATTTGAATGTAGATACATCTCAAGCTCACTATATGTGTTATGTTGCTCAAATGCAGATGTATCTCAAGCTGAAGTGTTGTTACCGCAGTTGGCAGTGTTGGGAGAACAGGATTGCCTACGTCTCGCCGACACCGAGGGCACAATCTGCACCGTCGCACAAGAATCAGTCCTTAGTGGCTCCACCTGCCTTTCTCCCCATTGTAAGTTCGGCTCTCCATTCCTCGAGACATTCCCTACTTTTACAAACTGCTAGTTGTGTCAACAAAATGGCTGGCTCTTCGTAGTTGTGCTTGGTTAGATCAACTGTTCCTGCTGAACATCAAATGCTATTAAATATAAATGAAATGTTCAATGGACAATTGCTCGTTCTGGTGAAAGATTCGGTATTGCTAAATTCTTGTGAGCACATAGGTCGTGAATGTATTCTAGATAGTATTTGTCAATTTAGGCTGAACATAAATGAAACCTTTTTTTGAATGCTTTCTTACTCCTTTTTATTTTTGTGAATAATTTCATAGGCCTATATGGAGGCCTTTATTGATGATCAAGACAGCAGGTTCTGGATGATATCATTGAAGCTTAGATGGAAGAAGCGCCCTGTGCAACTCTGTTTTGTGAACTGATTTTTATTTTGATGTAAATAAGTGCACATAGTATCGCCATTCCAAAGTTTGGTTCATATTGTATGCTGTGATACGAATTTGTTTAGTAATATTGAGCATGACTCGGTGACTGAATCTGCAATGTTCTGTATCAAATGCTGTAATAAGGCCATGGCCCATTCTTAGTGTTGGATCGGAAGGATATTTTGTTGGAAATTGAATAACAAAAAAGGCTGAAATCTGAAAAGAAAATGTAGTTCCAAATAATAAAAGGATTGTAAAAAGGCCATGGCCCAAATAATACTGTGAATAAAAAGGCTGAAAATTATAAAAAAAGGATCGTACAAAGGTAAAGGCAGAATTATTGGGCTTGGCCCATATAAGTGACTGAACTGGATTGGGCTGAATTCACACTACGACGATTTTATTTCGTCACAATTTTGCCACGTAGGATCGACCACGTAGGATCTGAGCTGGCCTGGCTAGATAGGCCATGACGATATTGGATCGTCATAGATGTTATGACGATCCAATATTGTCATAGACGATTATGACGATTTTACCAAAAACGTCGTTATAGTTCATTTGCGACGCCCAGCTTTCGAGGATCTCAAAATCGTCATAGAATCGTCATAAATGGACTATTATGACGATTTTTTAACGAAAATGGAGGGTCATATATAGCCAGATTCCTTGTAGTGTCAATACATGGAATGTATGGCAAGTAGAGCTATTAAAGGAGACAATAGTGCTATCATCGACATGCATATTTGGCAAGTGGAGTTGTGGCTAGCTTGCATTTGCAAATACCTTTATCCTACTTTCATAAACAGTTTTTGATTTTCTTTGAAAATATCCCAATTAAGTTAACCCAACAACATTAAAGCAATTACGAAATTAGAATGAGGGAGAAACATGTCATGGAATCAATATCAAGCAACTCAGACGTCCATAACCGAGGACACGGCTAATCGATTAGATTATACACCCTGCAGGGGTGAGTACACTTTACCCATGTGACTTGGCCAGCCCAGCTCGTACCATCACTCTCATTTTGGGTGATGATAGGGAGAAGTCCAAGAAGAGACCGTTCAGGAAGTAGCTCCCCAATCCCGACACGCACCGGTCCAACCTACCAAAATTCTACATCTCTGGATACGCGGGTTCGAGTTACCACAACCTACTAAGACCAACCAACCGCCCATTTCATTATTGGCACATGGTTGTACACGTAAGCTACAAAATAAAGAAGCCAATCATTTTCTCTTGATACCTGGGTGCCTTTCCGCAATGATACCACCAAAAATTATCAATCCCATCACACCCAGGAGATTCATTGAATAAGTTGTTTTAGTTTTCGCAAACCAACACATTTAGAAACAACTTATAGTGATGTAACCCAGCCCTCGTTCATCATAGCATGGCTAAGCACATCTACCAACGGTGGTTCATCTACAAGGAAAATCCTACCACATAATAGGACATAGCATATCGATAATATTATCCTACACATCCATGTACAAAATACACGACGATGCATTGAAAATAGTAGGATAACATCAGGAACAATGTAGCATCTACTTGCCTTGGTTGTAGTGGTCGGAAGAACAATCCACACACGAGCAAGCGTTGCACACGTCACAATCTACACGATACAATTGCAATCATAAACAAACCATCCACAATCATATGCAAACAAAGATGATACAAGATGCATGCATGACAAGTGGATTGATGCTACAGCGGCATCACATAATCTTATTCTGTATAGCTACTGTATGCATGCATGAAAATTATTTTTAGCGCAAGGAAAACAAGCATGCAATTTATAATGCTCAGTAATAGAACTAGAAACCAAAATAATTCACCACTGCTGACATACTATTTTTAAAAACTTGGAAAAATTCTATTGTGTAGGCAACTCTAAATAGGAACAGTATCAATTGGAATTTCTCAAAAAGGAGTCATATAACTCCCTAAGTAATTAAAATACTGCAGTAAGTCTTTAAATATATTCTGCAAAAATTATTACTGTAAGCCTAACCTTTTAATTCACTTTGAGATTCCCCTTGTTCTACTGATTCCAGGGACATATTATTTTCAATTTTTGGAGTTACAGAACTTATTATACGAATTAATTACTCTAAAAAGGGCATTAACTCATTTAATTATTCAGGACCAAACCTCACTGTAAAAGTGTAAAACAAATGTATAGCACGATTCTACGTGAGTTAGTGAATCTACACATATTTTATTTGTAATTTTTGGCCCAGTAGATCTAAAGATATGGATTTTACAAGTTTTAGGTGTTTTCTGCCAATTAAATCAAATTAAAAACTAACAGTCAAACTTTGACTGTTGACCGGCCCACGTGGCGGCTGACGTGGCGCTGACTGGCAGTTGACCAGTCAGCAGCTCGCGCTGACTAATCAATGGTCCGCCTGGACCGTTAGATCGCGATCGAACGGCCAGGGAGGCACACGAGAGGAGGGCTCACCGGCGGCGTCGGTGGCTTCAGGGCGTGGCGGCTCCGGCGAGTCCCGGTGGCGGCTGGGCGGCGTACGGGGTCGGGGGCGTGGCGGCGGAGCTTCCCGTGGTGGCGGCATCGGTAAGCGGGCACGGTGGCGACGGCGGCGTCTAGCTGGAGCGGCGGCGTCGTCGGTGGCGTGGTGGCGGCGGCGGTGTGGCACGGGCGTGCTCCCGCGGGGAAGGAAAAAGGAGGGGGGGTCAGCGGCGGCGGGACGAGGTCGCGGGGTTGTGGAAGGGGGGTGAGGCGGCGGCGGGGCGATCACTTACCGCAAGCGGCGGCGGCGGTTTTTAACTCCGGCGAGAAATCGCCGGAGATTGAGGGCGCGAGAGAGTGCGAGGGTTTAGGGGTCGCGTAGGGGAGAGGCTAAGGTATAAGAGAGGGGGGTCGCGGCGGCGCGCGGGGGTCCTGGTCGTGGCCGGGTCGGCCTCGGCGTCCATGCCAGAGCCGGCTCGCGCTGACGTGCGGGCCCCAGCTGGCGGTGGTTGTGGCCGCGTGGGCGGCGCATAGCGCGCTCCGCGCCGGCGGGCTGCAGCTGCTGGCCGCTGCGCGGCTGCTGGGCAGGCTAGGCCTGGGCCGCGGTAGGCCGGCTGGCTGCCGCGCTGCTGTTTTCCTTTTTTTTTGTTCTTTTCTTTTATTCTTTTCTGTTTTAGTATTTCTATTGTAATTTTTCATATGAACTCCAAATTGAATGATTTTCGTCTCTAAATTTTTATAAAAACCAGAGGATCAACATAAGATCAAGTTTGTAATCCTTTTCACTAGTTGAGGTTAGTGGATTAATATAACCCTAGTATATCCTCTTGTAGGTGCATTCTAGTAATTCAAAATAGGGATTTGATAATATTGTTTCGCCAGAATCTTTTCAAACTGAAATTTTGCATGGATGATCATGATGCAATGACATGAATGATATGCAGTACCAAATCTAAAATTTGGGATGTGACATATATCATCCGTCATAACCACAGCAGACAAGCAATGGACATTAATCGGATTATTGCGCTATTAAGGGACTTTATCCCGTAGGATGTATCTCATGGCATGGACAATGTTCCATGAGTTCTCCTTGGTTCCCAAGTTGATACGTAAGGGAGTGTTAATAGCTTTATATTCACTATAAGTGTTATCACCCCTCTGTCTACCAACAAGTAGTTCCCTCCATATAGTCCCCAGTGAGGCAAATATTGAGTGACGCGCTTCACCCAACATCAAGATGAAGGAAATATAACACAGACTCATAATGAACAATATCACATAATAATCTTTATCTCGGTTCAATCACATACTAGGGTTTTCCATACCCCCAAGAACAAAGGAAACTACTCACATATGAAGGAAATCAATATCATGGATAGAATATGCATGAAGTATGATGATACAATTGAGGACAAGTGCAAATCCAAGATTCAATCTAGAATTACAACAAGTAACCGAAGGGGATCGGTGATGGAGATGTTGTTGATGAAGATGACGGTGTAGATTGATGTGGAGTCCTTCAAGATCCTAGTCCCTTCTCCTCTTGTGTGAAGGTGATGGTGTAGATCTGATTGGAGGTGGCTATGGCGGTGGCATGGCGGCAGGGCTCTGCCGTGGTTGAGAATATGGATTGGTGGCTCTCTCTTGGCTCTTCCCTCCTTTATATAGGCCTTGGGGGTGCCCTAGGGTTCCCCAATACCGTCATATGACTTAGGAAAGTTTCCGAAGCTTCCGGGGGAGAAATCGCATTGTTTTCGCAACTATACGGCCAGAATTAATTGTCCCACCCTATAGTTGCTCGTTAAACCTTCGGGCTCTGCAGTGTTTTGGCTGCCATTTCTTCATACGAACTCCGTTTTGGGTGTTCTTGGGCTTGTTCCATTTGCCTCGACGAGGGATACAACCCCATGGTCTTGGATCATAATTTTGAGATAGTGGAAAATTTCACATTTCCAACCTCTCAAATGGCTAAGTCTGGTCCCTTCAACTCCTCCATACTATGCTCTCTTTATTCCTTTTGCCTTTGTTTTATCCATAATAATCATAAAAACCTACACACATGTCAAATACAAGGAAGAGGGATAAAGTTCTACCTAAACTACTAAATGTGCAAAGCTCATATGAAAATGAATGAAAATAGAAACCATGCATATTTGGAATAACTGTAGCTTGATAAAGCATGAGTTGGGTGGTTGATATGCATAAAATACTTCTATAAAAGTGTACATAAATTCCACTCATCAGCGAGTACATTCAAAGTACTCACTGGAATTGTCCCTGGCTATTTACTTGACCAGATTTTCAGAAGCACTAGGAAAGATGGAGATGCTGACGTCTATGCGATTTAGGTCGTCTTCCCAGTCAGTCGCTTATAGGTTAAGGCATGACATGGGCTCTACACTTTAAGACATCCTCTATTAATGTTGTAATCACGATAATGGCAATAATGTAAGTTTTGTACTCGCTACTTATGGATGATGTAATGATACTAGTTGGTTATGCTCATGGCTCACTGATCATGGGAACATGAATTGAAGGCATAATGGGGATTCTCGGACCGTAAATCCGGGGTATCACAAATTTGGTATCAGAGCCATCCTGACTATAGGAGACCCTAGGTAGCATGGACGTTAGACACGACAACCCCTATTTCTGAAAAACCTTGGGTTCAAAAACTATTTTATCAAAAGCTTTTCGAAAGATTTCTTATCTCATATTCTCTGACTTAATCTTTTGAAAATGGGTTATTCTATATCTCGTGTACCCTCAAATGATCCGTTCTCAAAAACAAGTCCGACTTTGAAACCTTGAAGACGGATACCTAGAGATAAAGAAAAGCAAAGACAAGCAAACCAAAGAGGCTACCAACAACAAAAGGCATTACAAGATCGCCCTTTTCAACGGAGTCCTTCCCTCGCCCTCTACGGATCAAGTGCGACATCAACAACCCCGGATGGCAAGACAAAATCCAAGACCTCCCTAAGCGTCCATACCTAGGATAAGTATCCTCAATATAGGATTCCCCTTATAACCACCTTGTTTGTTTATCCCGACACTAACCCTTGTAATCCCATAACCTGAAACCTCTCCTCAGCAGGATGGCCACATACAGAAATCTATGCCAACCTCTTTTCTCTGCCTAATTCTACCCATCCTCAAAGGAACGAAGATCCTACTCAATCCTATGCCGAACCAACGAGAAGTCCTCACCATAAAACAAATTCCCCAAAACCCTCAAGATAAGAATGCCAAGGACAACGAGTCTACTTCCTCATCGAGCTGTATCAACACAAAGAGTCAAGCGAAGATAACCTCCTTGAAGCTAAATGCCTCTAACCCGGTTGAGGACTAATAAATAAGCGTTGTTAACCCCTAATCTACCAGGAGCAAAACCCTAAAGCTTCGTTAGATAAACCATCATATCAAGGTATCTGTTATAAGGCGTTACTCGAAGACATCAACTCAGGAGACACACCAATACTCCAAGACAAAGGATATACCACAGACGTGAAAACCCTAAGTAAAGCTCTAAGGTGGAAAGACTGCGTCTTTCCACTGAAATCCAGAAGATCGCCTACTAGGAGATAACTAGGGAAGATCTTCAATCCAAGGACCTGCCCCAAACACCTCCTGGAGAGTCATTAGAGGAACATAAGATAAACCCCATCCACAATCTTTAGAAGTCTGCTCGATCCTCCCAGTCCCTGCTAAGCTCAAACTAAAGATGACAATGCTACCCGACACCACCAATACTACTCTCCAAGGAGTACAAAATAACCTAAAGAATCAAGATTCACTCAAGATGTCGCGAAGCCCCTTCTCTTCTAACACTGCTAAAGACCCACCTAAAATACAGAGACAAAAACTGAATAATTGTCCTTCTACGAGTGTCAACCCATCTTTCAGCCCCACCCTCGGAAGATCGACCCGTTGATGCAACCCCCGGAGAAGGCACGACCCTCATCCCTTGCCGCCGAAAAATTGACTATCCCTCACATCCCCCAAGGAACTACAGTACCCAAAGATAGTACACCGACCCAAGGATGGCGACAAGACTCAGGGAGCACTATCGAATTAGTCTTCCTACCCTGCACTCACCCTTATAGCATAGGGTAGAGTTAGTTATCTCTCGAAACCCGTTTTGTAAAACCCTATGTTTGATGATATACATTTATGATGCCCTTCTTTGCATGTTTTACCCATGACGTTGCATCATACCTAAACCGGAATGACCAAACCCCATAGAAACACCTTCTTCGACTGCCAACCGCAAATGGCATTCTCTCAACTAGTTAAATCTCTAACCAACTCCGGCACCTCTCACGAAGCAACAACTACAAGTTCGACGGAAGTTTCCAATTCTGGACGAAAGGATCAGCGCCCTCCCAACATCACCCGACAACTCCAAGAAAGAAGGTTCGCGATTTCACCAAGAACCCCTAGTATTTCTCTAACGGGGAAATATCACGTCTTTTCTGCAAAACCAGAATAACCCCGAGAAAGTCGACCAATATTCGTCAATAGGATATGAACGCGCCCTAAAAATAAGAGTGTGGAACCTTCAAGAAGGACAATAATCGGCACTTCTCCAGAATCATAAGATACTCCGGGAAAGTTCTCCATCGCAAAGCCGACCGTCCAACCAACACTCTCGGCATTTCAAGACCCAATAGGCTGAAGAGCTAACCCCAGCTATAAAGAACGAAGAAGGCTCAGCTCGTCGTCTCGCCTCAATAAGAACGAAGGACCATGTCAACGCTAAACATACCTAGCATCGCCCTAAGGGTAAAAGACTACGTCTTTTCCACCTTCTTAAACTAAATGCCCGACCGGAGGAAACCTGAACACGACCCATAGCCAACAAAGCCTGTTTGTGGTAACATTTTTTATCATCTAAATATTCCACTACTGAAAATTGTTAAGCCGATGTTCTTACCTAACCCTCCTCCTCCCGAATCTTGGGATGAGATTATTTTAAGGGGGAAAGGTCTATAACATCCCAATTTCAGCAACCCTGATTTCTTGTCAAAACAGGAAAAAATCAGGGGGAACAAAAACTTTTTCTTATCATGTGTTGCAATGTTTGCTTACTAGTTTGTGAGCATGCAACTGTTTGTGTATTAGATAATATACTCCTTACATCAACCTAAGTTGACAAAAACTTTTTTACAAAAGAAATGTCTTGGCTTATCTTTCATATTCTCAAATGTTCTGGCATTCCAACCTTGAGCTAAGATGACTTTGATACAACAAACTATTTCACTAGTTTCTATTTACAAAAACTATGGAGACTATATACAATCTCCTTATGTTTTAAAGATAGAACCTTAAACTACTCTTATCCCAAGGTTTTCCAAAACCTTTCCTAAAACCTTTTTATTCCAATCTTGGTAGTGTAGGGTTCGCAGCATAGAAAACAAAAATTTTCCTACGATGGGAACAACTATGTACCAAGATCTATCTACTAGATACAAACAACGGGTGGATGTATATCCGTAGAGAACATACCCTTGAAGACCGACAAAGCTTAACGAGTCCAAACTCGTGGTTGATGTAGACGATCTCTTGCCGATCTCAAGATCGAGAGGAAGTCCTAGCGCCGCAAAACAGCAGCGCATCCGTGCTCGCACACACGTTCGAGGCACCGAGCAACCTCCGCCTCCTCTCTCTAGCGATGCAGCGGATGCACAAATCTTTCTTGCCGAATAGCCACCGGGAACATGTATCTCGCTAGTCCGAGACCATGGGGGATAAATTCTAGAGGGGGAGAGAGATCCTTCACGAGGAGGTGTGAGTGAGAAGTGAGTAGAGGGGCTCCTTATATAGGGGAGGGGGGCAGCCCAAGGGGGCGTGGCCTCCGGCCATGGAGGGTGCCCCCACCTCTCCCTCATTCATGTGGGTGGACACTCCACTCACAAAATGCCCCTTCAATTTTCTCCACTCAAAATCCCACTAAAATTCCCATTAAATTTCCACCAAATTTAATGCAAACTGTCATTAAATAAAACTCCTTTTATTTATTCAGAATTTTGTCAATTACTTTAATGACAAACATTCACATATAACCCTGCTATTATTTCATTTCACATGCAGAAACACTTTCTGCAATTTCACCCAAAAACCTGTTTTGGTATCTAGTGAAATAAATTCCTGCGCTTGTTATTCTTTCGGCATGAAACTTTTTCTCCAATTGGATGTCGGTGTCTCTTAAGTGTGTCACCCTACAGTTCGTGAATAATGCGGACATGATTGAGACCCCTCTCGGATCAATAATCAGAAGCGGGATCTAGAGACCCATACTGACTCCCACACATCAAAGATGACTTTCTTGTGATCTCGTTACTGACATGCACTCTTTTCTTGTTCTCGTGATATAACATTCTAGTGATCAAATCACTTGCTTGCAAGCTAATCAATGTGATATCACCGAGAGGGCCCAGAGTATATCTATCCGTCATCGGGATGAACAAATTCCACTCTCGATCCATGGGCCTCAACATAACACTTTATTAGTTCTAAATCCATCTTTATAATCACCCTGTTACGGTGTGACGTTTGATGTTATCAAGAAACTCTTCCGGCGTTATTGATTGACATGATCTCATGGTCTAAGGATTAGGATCACTTCGTAAGTTGTTATAGCAATATAAAATCAATGACTTTGATCGTAATGCTATACTTCGGATGAATGTTCATCACACCATTACACTAATGTTGTGATCCCGTTATTAACAACATCCAATGTCCATGATCAGGAAACCTTGATCATCTTGTTAATCAACGAGCTAGTTTATGAGAGAGGCATAACTAGGAACTTCCTTTTTGTTTATTAAACACACATGTATTAACGTTTCCGTATTAATACAATTATAGCATGTAAAATAAACATTTATCATAAATAAGGAATACGATAATAACCACTTTATTATTGCCTCTCGGGCATATTCCCTTCAGTCTCCCACTTGCACTAGAGACAATAATCTAGTTTGAAAACTTTGCATATTGAACACATATGGATTTCTGGTGTTCCATATACGCAACTGCAAGTGGTTAACATAATCTACGGATCTGACGCTTTCAGGTCCGTGTGTATTTGCATGTCTTTGCGTCTTCACGCATAACTCATTCTCCAATGAGATGGCATTGTATAAAAGTTGGTCTTTTGGTGAGACCTTTAGTTCCTTGGGGTTAAATCACGTCGATACTATTGTCATACAATATATCTTTAGTGTTAGCCCGTTGCGAACCACACCTTAGTTTGATAACAAACTACTTGACACAAATTCCCTCCTTTGCTGCTACTATAGCAGTCATATACTTAGCCTTTTGTTGTAGTATTCGTCACAATGTCTTAACTTTGGAATTCATCCAAATCCATCATGGAATATCCTTTCCATTACATTCTGCCACCCATAGTTTAAATTGAGATAAAATTAATTTGTATCTTGTGACAAAACTAGTATCAATGTAACGCTTTACAATGAACTATTTGTAATTGTTTGTCAGCTCTACACAAATATATTCTTAGTTCTTCCAAAAGATCATAAGAATATTCTCACTATCATCCAATGATCATTTTATGATTCATCCTGGTATATGCTCATAACACTTAGAGCATAGGACATATCTGGATGTGTACATATCATGGTATGATTGATCAAAACATTCTCGTGATTTCACTTATCAAGTGTCAAAGCACTTGAATCTTGTTTCACTTATCAAGTGTCGATACACTTGAATCTTGATTCAATTCCTTTCCATGCGACAAGAACCGTTTCTTATTGTTTCTATATTGAACTCCTTCAATATCTCATATATGTATGTTTGGCACAACCATATTAGCGTCACAGTCTATCCACTATAGACATTCATGCTAAATATTCGGGTTTTGCCTAAGTTTTTCATCGAAATGAAATTCTTAACCTTTGTCAATAAAATATACATCATTTCTAATCAACAATATGTCCTCCACATAATGTATTAGAAATATGTCTCAGTGCTCCCACTTAATTTCTTGCAAATGCAAGCAACTTCATCGTCTCCTGATGAAAACTCCTTTTCATCACGGTGAATATTCCAACTCCGCGATGCTTACTTCAACTATTGAAGTTTTCATGCCCTTTTTAGCATCCTTTGAATTAACAAAACCCTTTGGACCATGTCTTGTACACGTCCTAGGTAACCATTCTATTATAAGAATTTTGTTTTGTTTATTCATCTACCATATACCAAATTATATGTAGTGGTTGCTACTTTAATCCGTCCAGACTAAATATCGCTATGAAAGATCAAATCTTGTCATAGTCAACTCCTTGAACATTGTCGTAAAATACTTTACAACATGTCGACTATTTCATAGATGTGAAACATCCATGTCTGTTTCTTTATAGATCCAAATACGACTGATAGGTTTTTACACCTTTCCGGAGGGTCTTCCAAGTTCAAAACTTGATTTCTCGTGTATGGAACTATCACGGATTTTATGGCTTCAAGCCATTTGACAGAGTTAGGGCCCATCATCGCTTCTTTGCATATAGTCGGTTCATCATTGTCAAACAATAATGATTTACTCTCAAATCTTAGTATTTGATTGTTTATCCGACCGACTTGGTTCAGTAAGAACTTAGATTTCCATGACCACAACCTTTGAGGCACATAAGCTATGAGCATTATGGCAGCCTTCGGAACCATTTCCGGCGTTGTGCAACTCAGCACATTTAGCTAATGTTCGTTAACCTTATCAAAGTTATATTGTCCTCCCACTTAACTTTTGCGAAAAATTCCTTCTTCAAGAAACTTCACATTTCAAGCGACAAAACCTTTTGTCCTCGGTGTTATGGAGGAATAACCAATTGTTATTCGAAATAACCTACAAAGACATGTTCATCCGACTTTGGTTGTAAACATCTTACTTATGTTTAGCATACAAAAATTTAAGAAATGACAACTTGGGTTTTACCCCAAACCATAACTTCCATGGTGTCATTTCAACGGATCAAGATGGAGCTCTTTTCAGTGTAAAAGCGGTAGTCTCCAAAGCTTTAATCTTTTAAAACATAATGGCAGTTTTATAAATAACACCTTTGATCCAACCATGTCAAACAAGGTTTCATTACAAATCTCAAACACTCCATACTCCTATGGTGTTTCGGGAGATGTAAATCTAGGTGTTTTGCTAAACTTGCAAATCAAATAAATCCCTTTATGATAAAATCATAATTCATTTATTTTCTTGTTACACTTGTAACTCAAATAAATCCCTTACGATAAAATCATAAACCATTTATTTTCTTGTCACAATGATTTTCACTTCATCTTGAAATTCTTTGAATGTTTTCAAATATTTCACACTTCTTTCTCATTAAGTGAATATTCACTCAAATTTCCAGAGAAAGCATATGAAGATGAAATCCATCGCTTACGACTATACATAACGGACTACATACATCGATATGTATAAATTCCAATAATTTAGTCGTTCGTTCTTCTTTGGCCTTTGAACGAAGTTTTAATTATCACGTGGAAAGTATCACAAGCGTCACTTGATCAAATCAAAGACTCCAAAAATCCATGAATATGGAGATTCTTCATGTTTTCTTTCGAATATAATTTAAACGGCGATGTCACTTCGTAAGTGATCTTTCAATCATTTGTCTTGCGACATTTTAGCATTAGGTTTTGTGGATGTGATTTCTCCAACTAGATTTGTAAATCATCCATCTTATATGGAATACGGTAATTATTTGAACAACCTTTGTTCTCATAATACCTGATTTAAATAACAATTATTAAAACAAATCTTGAAGTCAAGCTTTGATGTCAACAAGAAATACAAACAATGGTTTGTTTGTTTTCGATGAACATCATCACATATTCGCTTGCTAGGTACTTAGGCCATTGTGGTTCATGAATTGCGTTGTTCCGTATGAAATTTCATACCAACCAATTTGGTATCCAATACCCAAGAACCACATTGTTTAACAAGCAAAGAATACAACCATAACATGTATATCATCCATATACCTAAATTGGATATTTCCAATCTTTTTCTTTTCTGCCAAATATATTTTATAGATTCTCTTTCAGCATTTCCTTTTCTTTTTAAAAGAATCTATCAACATCAAAAGTGGTGCCATAAACATGACACATAGTCCAAAGCATGTATATTCAAATAATAATACCTTTGGACTTGCACTTTGAAGTAGATCACCATCATCAAAATGATCGGTATTCTTTCAAAATTCATTCTTTAGTAATATTTTAGTGTAGTAAACATTTTACATACATATTCTATTCACCCTTATCATGGAGACTTTCATGATCAAGCTACTTTAGCTTATAAAGGCGAATCGTGAGTATAACATTACTTTCCAAAACCCCTTTGGATGATTAGGATGTCTAGCATCTCCAACCTTCATAAATTCTCATCCAACATGAGAACATATATTATACTCTATCATATTGCAACCAAAACATTGTTCCAGATATCGTTATATCTGCCACACATGATGGTTTCTGAAACAATTCTTTCAGCTCCTAGATAAACTTGATATTAAAACAATCAAGAATCATGGAGGCAAACATGATACTTAAGATACTAACACTGGAATTGTTACTCTCAATTTAATACCAACTATTAAATTTCACGGAGTAAATAGAGTTTGCTGAAAGTTTGCAATAGGACTTTAAAATTTAGATTGACACTCAACACAATACGATACCAATTCGTAAAGTATATATCTAGAATTTTATAGTTCTATTATCTCAATTACAGCTATGCATAAGGTAGTGAATGAATGGCAATGACTACAACAAATAATGCAAATTCAATTTGATTTAATTTATGATAAATTGAATTCTACTAATCCAAATTAGAAATAAACTCCCACTCAAAAACGACATCCTTCGTGTCTTTTTGGTGATTACATGAACCAAATCCACTACACCAAGTCCGATCATCACGTGAGTCGGTATAGCTTCAAAGGCGAGCATCCATATGGTCATCATATCAAAACATATGACTCATGCTTAACCTTTCAGTCCATGTTCCGAGGCCATGTCTGTACATGCTAGGCTCGCCAAGTAAGAACCTTAGTATTCGTGTGTGTAACTGTCTTACACCCGAGATATGATCATGGATTCTAGTACACTCGATCATCACGTGATGTCTTGAAGCGACGAAACATTGTCGGTGCATACTTAAGGAAGAACACATTCTTATCTTGATATCTAAATGAGGGATCATCTTATTATGCTAATAAAATGCCAAACAAGCAATATAAGATGCAATCAAACATCACATGTTTGTAAGTGAAGTGATATGGTTCCCGCATATGATCTCCATCATGTGCACCGTGGTATGATATCTATCATACCTTTATGTGTAAGGCCAAGGTCTATGGAACTTACACGCTATGTGTGTTATAAGAGTATCATCTCATACTTCTACTTACAACATCACCATATCATAACACTAGCCCAGCAAAAATCTAAACTAGACGCCTCTAATTTATACATTGCAAGTTTTACGTGGCTTAGGGCTTTCGAAGATAGAACCGTTCTTACCTACGAACATGAACCACAACGAGGATAAACAAATTCTTGACAACTCATTGCAAATTAGATATTGACTATAGTAGGAGAGACAGATACCAGCTAGCCACTTATGCAAAACTAGTTGCATGTCAAGCGTGGAACAGGTCTCATGTGCGAGGACATGTAAAGTTTGTCCGGGCAGCTTCATCCCACTATGCCACCAATATCCAAAGTACAACTAAGAAGCAATAAAATGATCATCATCGCCCACATACTCATATGTGTACTACCCGTGCAAAGTATCTACGCATAGATCCGGCTCTGATACCACTGTAGGGTTCGCAGCATAGAAAACAAAAAATTTCCTACGATGGGAACAACTATGTACCAAGATCTATCTACTAGATACAAACAACGGGCGGATGTATATCCGTAGAGAACATACCCTTGAAGACCGAAAAAGCTTAACGAGTCCAAACTCGTGGTTGATGTAGACGATCTCTTGCCGATCTCAAGATCGAGAGGAAGTCCTAGCGCCGCAAAACAGCAGCGCATCCGTGCTCGCACACAAGTTCGAGGCACCGAGCAACCTCCTCCTCCTCGCTCCAGCAATGCAGCGGAAGCACAACTCTTTCTTTCCGAATAGCCACCGGGAACATGTATCTCGCTAGTCCGAGACCATGGGGGATAAATTCTAGAGGGGGAGAGAGATCCTTCACGAGAAGGTGTGAGTGAGAAGTGAGTAGAGGGGCTCCTTATATAGGGGAGGGGGGCAGCCCAAGGGGGCATGGCCGCCGGCCATGGAGGGTGCCCCCACCTCTACCTCATTCATGTGGGTGGACACTCCACTCACAAAATTCCCCTTCAATTTTCTCCACTCAAAATCCCACTCAAATTCCCATTAAATTTCCACCAAACTTAATGCAAACTCTTATTAAATAAAACTCCTTTTATTTATTCAGAATTTTGTCAATTACTTTAATGACAAACATTCACATATAACCCAGCTAGTATTTCATTTCACATGCAGAAACACTTTCTGAAATTTCACCCGAAAACCTGTTTCGGTATCTAGTGAAGTAAATTCCTGCGCTTGTTATTCTTTCGGCATGAAACTTCTGCTCCAATTGGATGTCGGTGTCTCTTAAGCGTGTCACCCAACGGTTCGTGAATAATGCGGACATGATCGAGACCCCTCTCGGATCAATAATCAGAAGCGGGATCTAGAGACCCGTACTGACTCCCACACATTCAACGATGACTTTCTTGTGATCGTCGGAACCTTTTACGCTAGTATCTTAATCCCTCTGTTTCACGATATATTACATGTCCGAGATTCGATCATCGGTATCTCCATACCTAGTTTGATCTCGTTACTGACATTCACTCTTTTCTTGTTCTCATGATATAACATTCTAGTGATCAAATCACTTTCTTGCAAGCTAATCAATGTGATATCACCGAGAGGGCCCAGAGTATATCTATCCGTCATCGGGATGAACAAATTCCACTCTCGATCCATGGGCCTCAACATATCACTTTATTAGTTCTAAATCCATCTTTATAATCACCCTGTTACGGTGTGACGTTTGATGTTATCAAGAAACTCTTCCGGTCTTAGTGATTGACATGATCTCATGGTCTAAGGATTAGGATCACTTCGTAAGTTGTTATAGCAATATAAACTCAATGACTTTGATCGTAATGCTATACTTCAGATGAATGTTCATCACACCATTACACTAATGTTGTGATCCCGTTATTAACAACATCCAATGTACATGATCAGGAAACCTTGATCATCTTGTTAATCAACGAGCTAGTTTATGAGAGAGGCATAACTAGGAACTTCCTTTTTTTATTAAATACACATGTATTAACGTTTCCGCATTAATACAATTATAGCATGTAAAATAAACATTTATCATAAATAAGGAATACGATAATAACCACTTTATTATTTCCTCTCGGGCATATTCCCTTCAGTTAGAAATACCAAGAGGTCCTTATCTTACTTCAAAATGCAACCTCTTCAAAATACCCATGCTTACCTTAAGCTAGGCTTGATGGTAACCTCAGTAGTATCTGAATTACTTAGCAAGATGAATTGCCTTGATCTGTTTGTTTGATAAATTGTTTTGATATGCTGTGTGTGAGGACTTGTCTTCTTAGGAACTAGAGTGAGCTAATCTAGTAGCTCATCCCTTAGGACCAAAACAATGGTTAAGATCACTAAATCTTGAACCAAGCCTCCTAAAATGGATCTACCCTAAGCCTGTCAAGTGATCTACTACTCTACCTACCAGATCAATCCTAAGCTAATCCTTCATATTAGCATCCAACTCATCAAAGACCAAATACAAGCATGGATCCCCTCTACTCAACATATACTTCCATATCAACCACTTCATGATGAGGATGGATGTAATACCTCGGACACTATGCTCTAAGCAACAAGCCAGGACGAACCAAAGTGTATAAGGTGGTTCTACCGTGAAGGCCCAAAGGCCACCACGTGCAGGCCCGTCTAAGAGAAGCAGGGCACGGTACCGGCCAACCATCCTATCCACTTTGCAAGAGCATTGTATCAAGTGCGAGCGGTGTAGTCGACAGGCATGCGAACAAAACATACACAAGTGCGTATGTCAGTGACATACAAGAGTACATTAGAGACAAAACATCTAAAAGAAATAAAAATATTCAACCATATGGAAAGATCCAAATTACTAGATAGTTCTAATAGTTTAGGATACATTCTCATACATCACACATCAGAGTATCAAGCGGAAGACAAAATCTGAGTACGGATAATAAGAAAATTATCATAAGATTCCCTGAAAATAAGCACATCCCACCCAAAGATCTCATGGATCTCCATCCCCGAAATCTCTACACCCGACGGTCGTTGCCACCATCATCGGTCTCCTCAACCTAGTAGCCTTCCTGTGGATATACCTTTCCATCTAAAGCAATATTTTATCGTGTGAGACCCTAAGGGACTCAACAAGTTTTTATGCATCTAAAGGGAAGTACCTGAGGGTGAAGCGATTGCAGCGAAAATAATCCTAGCAATTCTATAGAGACACGCTAAAACATCCGCTTAACCAAAGATAGACGGACGCTCATTAGTTAAACAATAGTAAATTACCCATATTATATATATCAACATAAGTAAACATCGCTCTCTAATGAGTGCATATTTGCATCATGTTTTATATTATTATTTTGCATTGTAGTAGTAGGATCTTGGTATTTTATGACGTTCTCATGCACCTTTTATGTTTATTTTCACCAGGATCAGGACAGATGATGGGTAGGATGGACACAATTCTTGGACCTTTTGTATTGGAGAGAAAATGAGTCAAAAACAACGTAAATCGCTAATTTGGGAAATATCAATAACACTAGAAGAAAACCCAAAGATACTAGAGGACATAGAAGGTTTAACGATGAACTATACAGCAGGAATAAATTTTCTGCTCGTATACTTCCAGCCGTATAGTTGGCGCCACCACCACCTCCTCAAATAGTTTCACACCGTGCAACTAGATCGAAGAGACGACATAGAGAACAACCAGAAATCGCCGAAACCTCTCCTCCGGAAGGGATCTGGAGGGGGAACTCATCCACCGGGGATCTAGGAGGCTAAGGCATCGATCTTCATCATCGACCGCTGCATCACCACCATCTCCATCCACCCCATCTACATTTTGTCTAGATCTTATTATAATTTCCGTACTCGTTCTGGATTTATACAAGTATTATTCATCTATGATAGATTCCATTGTTTTTGCCATGATGTTGATTGCCTCCATGTCTAAGTAGATCATTAGTTCTTGGGGAGACAGAGAAACCCTAGCATGATATTGAAATAGCAAATCGTTGTGACCATGTGTTAGATTATCTTCATCTTGATGTTGTGAGAAGTCGACCTCTCAATATTTGTCTCTTATGGGGACTTGATGGAGGGAACTACTTGTTGGTAGACGGAGGTGTGATAGCACTTACAGTGACTATAAAGCTGTTGGCACTCCTTAATAATCAACATGGGAATCGAAAAAACTCACGGAACACTATCCATGCCATGGGATACATCCTACACGATAAACTCCCTTAATAGCACAGTAATTCGATTGATGTCGATTGCTGTCTGCTGTGGTTATGAGGATGATGTGAGCAATGGTTGCTGCCTATTCGTCCAAACATGAAGTTCCTCCCACACATACATAGTTGAGAATGTTCATGGTAATAATCTTTACTTTAGATCCTTCATGAATGCTAGTAGTGTATTCGCTACTCCCTAGGAACGCTTTCTACCAATGCAGTTTCAAATCTCTTTTACATACGTGATACTTATTTTCTGTATTTAGTTTGTTTTACTTTACTTATTGTTCACTTATACAAAAACCCAAGAACACCTTTTTACACAACACTCGTATTTTATCTTGTTACTTAGAACTCTATTTAGCATTTCTATTTTAGTATTTACTTCAATAGTTATGAGACTTCAGACTCCTGCTCCATGTGGGATCGATATCTTTATTTCAAAACTAGCTACAAATGATCTGTGCACTTGCAGTCATCAAGCTATTTTCTGGCGCTGTTGCCGAGGAGCTAAGTGTTGTAGGTATTTTAGTTTTTTCTTATTTGTTTTAGTCTTGCTAAGTTTTATTTTAAGTTACAGGTTTCCACCAACATGATGTAGTTTGAGCATTTTACTAGTGCTAACCCACTCATCCACTTTGGGATGCCCTATGATATTAATAAAAGAGACAACTGCAACAAGAAGACAAGGGGGTTTGAAATAAATCCTCTGCTACTTGGTATTCTACACAAGAAGCAATTTACTGGAGATGAAGAAGATCCTGATCCATATGAGCATATCTCATGTTTCAAGTACATATGTGGCACTTTTCAATTACCAGGGTATACTGCTAATGAGGTAAGGCTGAAACTGTTTAGTCAGACTTTGACCAGCATAGCTCTCTCATGGTATAGATCTTTACCCCAGAGGCCACTACTACCTGGGATAATTTATCTTGTGAATTTCTATTCAAGTATTATCCATTATCAAAATCTTTTGGAATCAGGCGTCTTATAATGACTTAGAGGAACCATCCTAATGAAGGAATAGTAAGAGCTTATATAAGATTTAAAGACATACTTAATCAATGTCCTCATCATGATTTTCCTAAATGGTATTTATTACATATCTTTTATGACGGTTTAATCAAACCTAATAAAATTGAACTAGACTCTTGCATGAGAGGAGATTTTTTGAACCTACCCAAAACTAAAGCTTTGGCTTTACTTAATAGAATTAGAGATCATAGAGTTTCATGGAATTTTGGTCTAGGAAGCGAAGGAGGCATAGAAATAGATTATTATTGTATGCATGACTATAGTAAAAAGGGCCATGTTAAAGAATTATCTAAAGAACTTTATTTGGATTCAGATGTTGTGTTGCATGTTGTTAAAGATTTTACAGAACACATCAAATCTCCAAAAGAGATTTCAGTCAAGTATGATCCACCACCCGAACCTGAGAAGAAAAGAGAAGTTAAAGAAACACTAGCCTCCCAAGAACCAATGTATGAGATACCTTTCCCTAACACTTCGCAGAAGCATATTTTGGAATATGAACAGGTTAAAGCAGTAAAGGAGAAAAAAGAAGAGGAAAGTATGCCAAAAGTTGAAGAACATTTGGATGAAACTAAAGATGAAGAGGTAAACAAGGAAGCAATTATGGCTATGTATGCACATTGCAACATAGTTGAACTTGATAAAGAGACTTCCATATTGGTTGAAGGAAAAATTAAGGTAAAAGATGTGGGTAAGCCTATTCTTCCCTACATATTTAAAGAAACCTCACATTATGGTTTATGTGATCTTGGCACCGAAGTTAATGTTCTATCTTGTGATGTTTATTTGGAAATAAAAGAAGAGATACCGGTTACAATAGAGAATACTGATATGACAATCAATTAGCCAAAAAAATCTTAGAATTCTAATGGGAGTAGTTGAAGATGCCACTATCACCATTGGAAATAAAAAATTTCCTATTGATTTTGTAGTTGTTGATATGACAACTAACACTCTTTGCCCAATTATATTTGGAAGAAACTTTTTGAGCGATGTAGGTGCCAAAGTTGACTTCAAAAAGGAGATTGTGTCTCTTAAGCTTGGGGAAGCAGAAAAAGAATTCCACTTTTCCAAATTTAGAGATAGACCTCTACAAATACAAGAAGAGAAAGGAAAAAATATTGAGGAGATGGCAGCTCTCTTCTTTAGTAATCAAGTATAAGAAGTAAATGAAGACTCAAATTATGAAGAAATAATTATGGAGGTCCCTAGAATAATTATAAAGTGAACTCGATTCGCTTCCGATTTTAGGGCCTCCAACTAATGAGGCTTTTGAAGAGCTAGAAAAGAGAGGGGATGAGGAATTACCACCCCCAGAAATAAAAACTTCACCATATAATATTAAATATATATTTGTGGATAATACTAATAAATTCCCTGTTATTATTAGTGCAAAACTTTCAGGGTATGAAGAAGATGAAATCGTGAAAGTACTGTACATCGAAAACGTATCTATAATTTTTGATGCTCCATGCTTGTTTTGTATCATTTGTCTTATGTTTTGTCTACAATTTGAGGTATTTTTATACACTTTCTGGAACTAACCTATTGACAAGATGCCACAGTGCCAGTTGCCTGTTTTCTTCTGTTTTTGGTTCCAGAAAGGCAGAAAATCAATATTCTTGGAATTGGACGGGACAAAAGCCAAAGTCATTATTTTTCCCAGAGAAACACAGAACCAAGAAGCAGAGCCAGAGGGGGCCACAGCATGTCCGCACCCTCTAGGCGCGGGCAAGCCCTGGAGGCGCCCACAGGAGGTATGGGCCCCCTGGACCCCCACCGACCTTGATTCCTGAGCCTACAAGAATCCTCCGACCCAAAAAACCTAGGGCTTCTAGAAAAAATCCACGAAACCCTCCGTAGCCCGCCGCCACCAAAGGGGAGATTCGGGGGACAGAAAGTCTCTATTCCAGCACCCTACCGGGACGGGGAATTACCCCCGGATCCATCTCCATCGATCTCCACCACCATCTCCATTATCGTTGCTGATTCCCATGATGAGGAGGGAGTAGTTCTTCTTCGAGGCTAAGGGATCTACCGGTAGCTATGTGTTCATCTCTCTCTCTATGCATGATCTTGTGGTCATGAGCTTTGTAATCAAGTAGATCTACCTTGCTACTCAAGTGCTTCATTAGATTTCTGCTCTCCCCATGTGTGTGAAAGTGACAGCGTGCACACCATGGTGGCACTTAGGCTTGAGTCTACATAAATACTTCTTGTGCTTTAATAGATCTATGCTTTTCCCCACGTGTGTGAAAGTGACAGCGGGCATGCCATGTGTGGCACTTTGGCTAGATTGAATAATTTTTATGAGTTATATTTGGAGTTGGATGTCTCTATGAAATTGTGGTGTTTGTTGGAACCATCTAGCACTCAGGGTGACAGTGTGGGGTTATCTAGGTTGGGGAAGGCGGACTTTGAGGAGTGTTGTTATAGCCCTAGTGATGATTAGAGTGTCCAACCAGAGAGTAGTTAATAGTAGTATCATGAAGAGAGGATATTTATATGAGAGAGTGTTCACTAGTGAAGGTATGATCCCTAGGCCTTGTTTCTAAACATTGAAACACCGTTTGCTACTAGATCTGTTGCATGTTTGCTTGCTTCCTTCTTGTTGCCTTAAGTATTTACCTCACTTTCAGGATCTTTTTTGGCACCGTTACCACTTGTATTTCACTATCTCTTCGCCGAACAAGTGCACCTATATTGGGTGTGTTGGGGAAACAAGAGACTTCTTGTATCTTGATTGCAGGGTTGCTTGAGAGGGGTAGCTTTGACCACTTCCTCCCTGAGTTCGATAAACCTTGGGTAATCCACTTAAGGGAAACTTGCTGCTATCCTACAAACCTCTGCACTTGGAGGCCCAACAACTGTATACAAGAATAGAAGTGCATAGATATCAAGCTCTTTTCTGGCGCCGTTGCCGGGGAGGAAAGGTAAAAGGCACTCACACACATTACCCCACGGCAACGGCAAGCCATAAAGCTCTTTTCTGGTGTTGTTGCCGGGGAGGTAAGGTAAAAGGTACTCACATCCTCCGGTGTGAGTGCTCGAAGTTATTTCCTTTAGATTATGCAGTTTTGTCTTTTTGTTTCTTGTTTTGACTAGTTAGGCTTAATGGAAAACAACAAAAAAATTAGACAGGTTTTTAGTATTTTTCCTAAGTTAGAATTTGAGTGGTTTGAAAAGAAAATTAAAAAACCTATGGAACTTTCTTTGCATGCTAATAGAAAGGTTATTAGTATGAATTTTTTGAACTCCATTGTTACTAATGGTATGGAAACGTATAAGCTTGGGGAAGCTAGTTTTTATGAGAAAGATCTTTTTAGTTCCCCAGCTTTAGGGAAGAAAATTTTCTCTGATGATACTTTATCTCCCAAATGTGGTAATTCTAATGATACTTGTGATATTTTAAATCCACATACTGAAAGTGTCCCTTTTAAAATACCTATTGAAATTGTTGAACGTGTTATGAATAACTGCTATTTTGGAGATGGAATTGTCCATCCTAGTGATCATTTACTCTTTATACATGAATTATGAGAGTTGTTCAAGTGTGCAGGTATTTCAATGGACAAAGTTAAGAGGAAGCTATTCCCTTTCTCACTTAGGGACAAAGCAAGGGAGTGGTATGAGCTACTAGATGATCCTCATCATTTGTAGTGGAAGGAACTTGAATCTCTTTTTTACTCTAAATTTTATCCTCCTCATGAAATTCATAAAGATAGGAATTATATTTATAATTTTCATCCTCATGAGGGAGAAAGTATTGACCAAGCTTGGGGGAGATTGATACGCCCAATTTGCATCACCATTCTATATCATAATTTACCTCTATTCATTGATATTTGTCTTATTATGAGGTATTACTTATGGCTTTTCATCTGTTTATGTATGTTGGATGATTTTTGGAGGATGGACTGCCGGAGTCTGGATTCTGATGGAAAAGAAGGCGATTCGGTGCAATTTCGTGAAGATCAGAAAAATACCAGAAGAATATGGAAACATATTATTTTACTAGAAGACGAAGGAAGCTAGAAGGAGGGACGGAGTTGGGCCTCAGGGGGCCCACACCCCGTAGGAGCGGGCCCACCTGACCCCACGCCTAGGGCAGGTGTGGCCCACCTGGCCGGCCTCCGACTCCTCCCCTTTGCCTATATCTTCCCTACAGAACCCTAATACCAGGGGAGCGACCATAGATAGATTTCCGCCGCCTCTGTGGGGCGGAAAACACCGAGAGAGAAAGATCTCTCCGGCAGACAAATTTCTTCTGGGGGAATTCCTTCTCGGAGAGGGGAGACCATCGCCATCAACACCGTCATCGAGCTAGGATTCATCAAGATCATCATCATCATCATCCACACAATCATCTCCACTAGCACCATCATCACCACTCCGTCCTACTGTAACAATTGTGTTGGATATTGCTTTAGTTCTTAGGGGAAACTTTCCTGGTGTTAATTACTATTTTAGTTGATGCTTGTGAGTGGAACCATTAGATTATTGTTTATGTTCAGATTGTTATCCATTGTCATATCATCTTTGATATTTATCCATATGATGTCTTGTGAGTAGTTCATTTAGTTCTTGAGTACATGGGAAAACTCATGTTGTTAGTAGTGAATCTGTGATTAGTTATTATTCAATGGTTTATTATTTAAGTTGTGGTGTTATTCTTCTAGTGGTGTCATGTGAACGTCGACTACATGATACTTCACCATTTATGTGCCTATGGGAATGCATTGTGCATTTGGCTACTAATCGTGGGTCCGGAGTGACGGAAACCTGAACCCCCGTTAGGACACCTTTGCACAAGGGAGTGTAGGATCTCAGAGTTTAAGGTCGTGGTTAGATTTATATCTTAATTACTTTCCTGTAGTTATGGATGTTTGTAGGGGGTTTAATCACAAGTATATGTATTAGTCCTAGGAAGGGCGGTATCTTAGCATAGGTTCACCCACACAACACTTACAAACACCAGAGAAGAGTACTCAGCTATTTGAAGCGAAATCACTTGACAGAATTACCATGTGTCCTCGAGAACGTTTGGTCCTTATAAGTATTTGCACCGGCTTGTCCTTTGCTAAGAAAGGATTGGGCCACTTGCTCTGTTTGTTCGTTACTTCTGTTACTTTCTCTTTGTTTCATTGCCTTGTCAGAAAACCACTAAAAATTTGTTTGCTAAGTATTCACAGGGATTTCCTTCTCCATACCATTGTTCAGCACCTTCTTCTCCTTGTTGGGATCGACACTCCTATTTATCGAAAGTAGTACGATACACCCCCTATACTTGTGGGTCATAAAGACTATTTTCTGGCGCCGTTGCCGAGGAGTGAAGCGCTATTGAAGAGTGGAATCGGTGAGGGAAACTTTCACTATGAGTATTGCTTTTGCTACTACTTTTTACTTTGCTTCCAATATGGATAACCCACTTGGTTTTCTATTTGGGAAAACTACTACCACTTCTAGGGTAGTAGATGAACCACCTCCTGTTGAGATAGATCCTTTTAAGATACCTACAAGTATTGTTAGTCATGTTATTATTTTGGGGATGGAACTGTCCATCCTGGTGATCACTTGCTTTTTATCCATGAATTATGCGGGTTGTTTAAGTGTGCAGGTATCACAACTGAATAGGTGAAGAAGAAGTTACTCTCCATATCCTTGAAAGGGAGAGCTGAAGAATGGTATAAGCTACTCAAGAATGGACAATCCATGAAGTGGGAGGAGATGTCATCTCTCTTTTACTCTAAATTTTATCCTCCCAGTGAGATCCATAAGGATAGAAATCTTATATATAACTTTTGGCCTCTTGATGGAGAGAGTCCAGCTCAAGCTTGGGGGAGATTAAAGTTACTAATGCTTAAATGTCCTATTCATGAACTTCCTAACAATATTATTCTCAATAACTTTTATGCTGGGATTTCTCTTCATGATAAAGATTTACTAGATGCTTCTTATGCTGGATCATTCACACGTATGAAGGAAGAAGCTAAATGGGATATTCTAGACCGTCAAGAGAACACTAAAGCTTGGGAGAATGACAAAGGAAGAAAGTCAGGTATAAACTATGATTATGAATGCATTAAATCTTTTATGGGAACTGATAGCTTCCGTGATACTAGCAATAAGTTTGGTCTTGATCCTCAAGTTCTTGTGAAATGTTTTAATGCGTTTGCCTCTTATATTGAGATTCCCAAGAAAGAGTGGGACAAGTACCATGCTCCTTATAAAGACATTGTTACCAACGTTCCTGCCAGTATAGAGGTTTGTACTGTTGATCCTATTTTGCCTGAACCTTATGTTGAGAATATCCCTTTTCCCTCCAAGGTAAATGAACACTCTATTATGGCTAATGTGGTTAGCAAAAGCGCAAAAAAACTGTAGGGTCCGATGAGCTTATTGATATCGAGCCTGTGGTATCTATTGTGAAAGATCTTGTCATTAGAAATATAGAGGATGAGCATATTGTCTTCTGTGAAGACGCTACTAATATTGTGTCTCATCCTAAGAAAATTAGAAAAGCTAGTGTCCCTATACTTTCTGTTAAAATTGGTTGTCATAGCTATTATGGTTTATGTGATATTGGTGCTAGTTCGAGTGTTATTCCTTATGAGCTTTATAGGGAAATTATACATGAGATTGGTCCTTGTGAGCTTGAGGACATTGATGTGATCATTCACCTTGGTAATAGAGATCAAAGTCTGCCCCATTGGCATTGTAGGAGATGTGGAGGTCCTTTGTGGCAAGATTAAATATCCTGGTGATTTTCTAGTACTTGGTAAAGAAGCTACTAAAACCTATCCTATTATCTTTCGTAGACCCTTTCTGAAAAATTGTGGGGCTATCATGGATTGAAGGAATGAAAAAGTTTTTGTCGTGGGAATGACCACGGCAGATGCTGCAATCGGCAGCGAGTAATAGAACATGGGACAAGGGCGGCCAACCATCTGCGGTGCGAGATGAGGGCTGAGACACAATGGTTTACCTAGGTTTGCCCCTCCCGGAGGGTAAAGACATACTCCTATTAGATTGTATTATGGTGAGAGTACAATGGGGCGAGCTCGGCGGCGAGTCGCTAGGGTGTATGATGGAACATATCCCCTATGTGTCCTCTAGGGAGGTTTATATAGACTCACCTCCCTAGGGTTTATAGATCTCAACCGAATTAGTTAAGGATTCGGTGATTCTACGACCTAGTCCGACTGGGCCTATCTACGCTTCTGGGCCTTCAGCTTCCAGTCGCTGGAGTCCACGCCAAATCTTGATCCAGTCGCCGTCCTGCAGGCCCACTTGCTGACGCTTGGGCCAGTAGGAAACGTCCTGCTGGGTATACCCCGGTAGGCATATCCCCATCAGTTTTGACTAAGTTTTCTAGAGAGTCTTATGAGTTTAATTTTTCCAAATTTGCCAAAACTCCTTATGAAAGGGATTTCAGGGTTGAACAACTTTCTGCTATTTATCTTGCTCCTAACAATGCCTTGCAGCAGTTCATGCAAGAACATGAAAGTGATGCCTTCATGAAGGAAAGAAATGAGATTGGTGAGGCTTTCCTTAATCATCCTGAGTTACTTAAGCATAATTTACCTGTGGAAGATGTGGGTACCACACTACCACCTAAAGGGGACCCTATTATCGAATTAAAACCTTTACCTGATGATCTTAAATATGCTTATCTTGATGACAAAAAGATATATCCTGTTATTATTAGTTCTAAGCTTTCAGGAAAGGAAGAAGAAAGGTTATTGGAGATACTGAAGAAACACCGAGGAGATATGGGCTATACTCTTGATGATTTAAAGGGGATTTTCCTACTATATGTCACCAACGCCGTCTAAATCCTAAGATGAAGGATGTGGTAAGAAATGAGGTACTAAAATTCCTTGATGCTAGTATTATTTATCCTATTGCTGATAGTAAGTGGGTTAGCCCTGTTCATTGTGTTCCCAAGAAAGGGGAATAACTGTTGTGCCTAATGAGGATAATGAGCTTATTAACCAAAGAGTAGTGGTTGGATATAGAATGTGCATCGATTTTAGAAAGATTAATAAAGTTATTAAGAAAGATCATTATCCTTTGCCCTTTATTGATCAGATGCTTGAGAGGTTGTCCAAAAAGACTCACTTTTTCTTTCTTGATGGTTATTCTGGGTTTTCTCAAATTGCTGTGAAAGCATAGGACCAAGAAAAAACTACTTTCACTTGTCCCTATGGTACTTATGCTTATAGGCGTATGCCTTTTGGTTTATGTAATGCTCCTGCTACCTTTTAGAGATGTATTTCTGCTATCTTTCATGGTTTTTGTGAAGAAATTGTGGACGTTTTCATGGACGATTTTTCCGTCTATGGAACCTCTTTTGATAACTGTTTGCTCAACCTTGATAAAGTTTTGCAGAGATGTGAGGAAACCAACCTTGTTCTTAACTGGGAGAAATGCCATTTCATGGTTAATGAAGGGATTGTTCTTGGACATAAGATCTCTAAAAGAGGCATTGAAGTTGACAGAGCCAAAATTGAAGCATTTGAGAAGATGCCTTGTCCTATAGATATCAAAGGTATTTGTAGTATCCTTGGTCATGCTGGTTTCTAAAGGAGGTTTATTAAATATTTATCCAAAATTTCAAAGCCCCTTACTAATCTTCTTCAAAAATATGTACCTTTTGTTTTTGATGATGATTGTAAGGAAGCTTTTGAAACTTTGAAGAAATCTTTGACAACTGCTCCTATAGTTCAACCACCTGATTGGAGTTTACCTTTTGAAACTAAGTGTGATGCTAGTGATTTTTCTGTGGGTGCTGTCTTGGGACAACGTGTTGACAAGAAGTTAAATGTCATTCATTATGCTAGCAAGACTCTGGATGCTGCTCAAAAGAATTATGCTACTACTGAAAAGGAGTTCCTAGCTGTAATCTTCGCTTGTGATAAGTTTAGACCTTATATTGTTGATTCCAAGGTTACTATTCATACTGATCATGCAGCTATTAAATACCTTATGATGAAGAAGGACGCCAAGCCTAGGCTTATAAGGTGGGTGTTGCTTTTGCAAGTGTTTGATCTGCATATTGTAGATAGGAAAGGTGCTGGTAATCCTGTTGCTGATAATTTATCTCGTTGGGAAAACATTAGTTTTGACCCTTTGCCTGTTAATGATAGTTTTCCAAATGAGCGGTTAGCTGCAATAAGGGTAAGTCCACATGAGAGTCCTTGGTATGCTGATTATGCTAACTTTATTGTTTCCAATTATTTGCCTCCAACCTTTACAGCCCAGCAAAGAAAGAAAATTCTTTTATGATCTAAGGCATTACTTTTGGGATGACCCACACTTATATAAAGAAGGATTAGATGGTATTATGCGAAGATGTGTTCTAGAATTTGAACAACAAGAGAAATTGAGAAAATTTCATGGCAGTGCTTATGGAGGACATCATGCTGGGGATAGGACTGGACAAAAAGTTTTACAATCTGGATTTTATTGGCCTACCCTTTTTAAAGATGCAAGGAAGTTTGTCTTATATGTGATGAATGTCAACGAGTAGGTAACATCTCTAGACGCAATGAAATGCCTATGAATTATTATCTTGTTATTGAACCTTTTGATTGTTGGTATTTTACTTTATGGGTCCTTTTCCTCCCTCAAAACGGTATACTCATATTCTTGTTGTTGTTGACTATGTTACAAACTGGGTAGAAGCCATACCTACAAAAAATGCTGATGGTAAGACCTCTTTGAAAATGCGTAAAGATGTCATTTTTCCTGGGTTCGGTGTGCCTAGATATCTCATGACTGATGGAGGCTCTCATTTTATACATGGGGGTTTTAGAAAGACTCTCGCTAAGTATGATGGAAACCACAGAATAGCTCCAGCTTATCACCCCCAAAGTAGTGGGCAAGTAGAACATTCCAATAGGGAAATCAAATCTATCTTGTAGAAAACTGTCAATAGATCTAGGAAAAATTGGGCTAAAAAGTTGAATGATGCTTTGTGGGCTTATAGAACTTCTTATAAAAATCCTATGGGGATGTCTCCTTACAAAATGGTCTATGGGAAAGCTTGTCACTTGCCTTTAGAATTAGAACACAAAGCTTATTGGGCAGTGAAAGAGTTGAATAGAGACTCTAGACTTGCTGGTGAGAAAAGACTGCTCGACTTAAGTAATCTAGATGAGTGGAGAGGTGAAGCTTACGAAAATGTTAGGCTCTTTAAGGAAAAAGTAAAAAGATGGCTCTCCAAAGGTAGTTCCATGTTGGTGATAAAGTTCTTTTGTATAGGTCTCGTCTCATATTTTTTGCAGGGAAACTACTCTCCAAATGGGAAGGACCTTTTGTTATCCAGGAAGTGTACCGTTCAGGTACCATCAAAATTTATTCTCTAAAAGATGACACAACACAGGTGGTGAATGGTCAAAGACTAAAACATTATATTTCTGGAGATTCTTATAATGAAGAAGTTGACGTTATTCAAATGAAAACTCCAGAAGAATTTATCAGAAGCCAAACACCAGAAACTGCATAGTTTGTCCATGAATAGGTAAAAGTGATGAAAACAGAAGGTTTGTGAAACACCAATCTTTTTATATTTTTGATGTTTTTAATACATAAGTGAAGTTACGAGATGAAACTGAAGAGAAAATGGAGCCCGGGGTGGACAAACCCACCCCAGGCGTGGGCCCAGCCTGGCCGTGCCTGGAGGGGGTTTGCCACCCTCGAACTCCATCTCCGCTTCGTTTCCATGTGAAAACCTTCCTTATGCATTGAATCTTCGTAATATATAACCCCCTGGGTTCCCCGAGGTTCTTGCATCGTGTTCTCATTGTGTTTTTGTTTCGATCTATTTCTGTCAGGAAATCTTCTCAAGTTTAGAGCTCCATGGCCTCCGCCAACGACAAAGGCAAGGAGCCCGAGAAATAAGAACCTCAAGTTCCCAAGGAGGAGGAGATTCCGATAGGTTATGAAAGAGACATGGAGGAGGACAAGCAACCAGACACCCACGCTACTGTCACAAGCACTGGTTTGGTGGCACAACCTACCCAGCTTAGAAGGACAACACGGATGTCTACAGGAGGGAGAACTCCGCGTCATATCCTCGCTCCGCGCACACTTCCTCCTAGTACCCCTTGTTCTAACTGTGCAGGGAAGAAACACTCTAATTTGGAAGAATGGAGAAAGAGTAACAAGGACTGGGATCCTCAGTCTGAGTTGATCATGGGCTGCATTGAGCACAATTCGGAGTTAATTCATACTCTGACCTTCGATATGGAGGATTTGAAGAAACTTGTTGAAGAGCTTATCAAGAGAACACCATCACCACTGAAGGAGTAATTCGTCATCAGGTTTGGCATCCCCGTGGCTTGTTCCAAGCTTGGGGGAGTGTCACGGTATCACCACCATTATCTTTTATCTTTTACCTTTTTAGTGGATTCATATCTGTGGTAGAGAGGGTTATCTTATAGTTTGGTTTGCATGTGGAAGTATCTCTCCTTTAGTTTATTATCTATGTATCCCTTGGTGTGAGTGCCTTTATTGAATATTAATGAGAAGTCTCATCTTTTACTTGTTGCACTTCTTATTTTTAGTTTGCAATCTCTAATATACGATGGATCTTGTTGTTTAGTATTGGCACCACTTTGGGATCATCAAGTGGATCTAAATTGGTTTTGGTAAACCGAGTTCTGGTCAGTGGCATTGATTTGAAAGAAAAAGAAAGAAAGAAAAAAGCTTATAGGTATTTGGTATCATTAAGCTTAGTATTATTTATTTCAGACCCTTTTGTGTCTTCAAGGAAGATTGCATGTTTGGTTTTATTACTTGTATGTTTGCTTGTTTCTTTCAACTCTCTTGCTTGCTACCCAGCCTTGCTAGCCAAAAACCTATTTTGAGAAGGCATACTTCTCATGTTTCCAAAATCCTTTGAACCCAAAACTTTTGGCACTTGTGTCCACCATATCTACCTATTAGCTTTTGCTATTCCAAGCAAATTCGCAAGTTTCATCTACCTTTCGAATTAAAAAGTATTTTGTTATGTGAAAACTAGTTAGTAAAGCACTCACGAACTTGATGGCACACTTTATTTCTTGCCCCTAATAAACTCGAACCATTGTGAACATCGAAGTTGTATATGCTTGCATCTATACATTGGAATTAGCAGAATCGTGCTGTCACGGGGAATGTTTTCAACATTGCACTTGTACTCTATACACAGTTGATATCGTGCTCTTTTGTCTATGGATGTCACCGGTGTGAAATAAAGAGGGAACTTGTAAGTCCATGGAGTTTGTATCCTGTGTTAGAGAAACCCCTGGGCCGCTAGCCTAAGCCATGCTTAATCATGGTGGAAACTTGCAGCATCACCATAGTGACATCTATGAAGCATTCTTCTTATAAAAAAAGAGACACATTGAGAAAATAGGAAAGAGATTAAAAAAGCCCCATATTCCCATGGTAAATAAGAAGATTGCTGAGATGCTTATTGTCTGCTTTCCTTATCATTTTGGTTATGGGAAAGCTCCTGTACCATGTGCAAGGGGTACCCCGTTGGCGGTTCTCTATGATATGCAAATACTTACAATGACAAGAACTTACAGGTGACTAAAGTTGAGTAGCATGAGGTGTGGCCCTCATATTCAAGGGACTTCAGATTGCCAACTTATAATTCGTCAAGCATATACTCCATCTTTGTTCACTTTAACCTTAATCACTTCAAGATGCTTATGATAGGGGCAATGAGGGTTGAAAGCTAACAAGTACCATAATTTTTGGAAGCTCTTTCTGGAACTTGAAATCCATGCTTCCTTTATAAAAGGCTTTTCTTCCACTACTATTGAGTCTCCACCTTCTACATTTAGGCACCATTAAGAGAGCATAGTTGTCATTCTGTGTGCAGTGTTCAAAAGCTTATTGATTGATGCATATTGTGATATTACTTGTTCTTGTGCTATTTGTTTCTAGTCACCCTTGTGAACTTTGAAGGTGTCCTATGCATCTATATTGCTACTATATGATGGAAAAGATGATTGCCACTATGCTATGTTTTTCTGTATGTGAAACAAACAAACATTTTTCAATGCATGTTATTCATGATCTTTGTTTGTAGCCTTTCATGTTGCATGCATAGTTATGTTGTACTATTGTTAGAACTCCATATTTCAAGCACATGTTTAGAGTACTTTGATCCCAGCTTTCAATGCTTGCAAATGGTTTGATCTTGATTTTGATGGTGCATGTCACCTCAAAAATTATTCTTTTTATCACTTACCTACTCGAGGACGAGCAGGAGTTAAGCTTGGGGATGCTTGATACGTCGAAAACCTATCTTTAATTTTTGATGCTCCATGCTTGTTTTGTATCATTTGTCTTATGTTTTGTCTACACTTTGAGGTACTTTTATACACTTTCTGGAACTAACCTATTGACAAGATGCCACAGTTCCAGTTGTCTGTTTTCTTCTGTTTTTGGTTCCAGAAAGGCAGAAAATCAATATTCTCGGAATTGCACGGGACAAAATCCAAAGTCATTATTTTCCTCGGAGCAACACGGACCCACGAAGCAGAGCCAGAGGGGGGCCATAGGGTGGCCACACCCCCTAGGCACGGGCAAGCCCTGGAGGCGCCCACAGGGGTTGTGGGCCCCCTGGACCCCACCGACCTTGATTCCTGCGCCTATAAGAAGCCTCCGACCCAAAAACCCTAGGGCATCCAGAAGAAATCCACGAAAACCTCTGTAGCGCCGCCGCCACCGAAGGGGAGATTCAGGGGACAAAAAGTCTCTGTTCCGGCACCCTGCCGGGATGGGGAATTTCCCCCAGAGCCATCTCCATCGATCTCCACCACCATCTCCATCACCGTTGTTGATTCCCATGAGGAGGAGGGAGTAGTTCTTCCTCGAGGCTAAGGGCTCTACCGGTAGCTATGTGTTCATCTCTCTCTCTATGCATGATCTTGTGGTCATGAGCTTTGTAATAAAGTAGATCTACCTTGCTACTCAAGTAGGGATGGAATTTGAGCCGAGCCAACTCGGCTCGACTCGCTAAAGCTCGTTCAACTAACGAGTTTGCTCGATTCGGCTCATTTACAGAACAAGCTCATATTTGAAACTTGGCTCGACTCGGTAAACTCACGAGTAGCTCGTGAGTAGCTTGTTTAGCTTGTTATAAGTTACAAACTAGAGCACATATAAGAAAAACTAGTAATTATCCTACTAATTTGGAACTAGAACACCGATGGTACTTCCATAATAACACGAAGGAAGGTCAATGAAAAATATAGTATCTCTACACCATTACATGTTCAAGAAACATTCATAGTATGGCATTCATTTGTGACAAATTTCAAACTCTATATTTGAACAAGTTTAACGAGCTAAATGAGTAGCTCGCGAGTAGCTCATTTAACTTGGATAAACAAATGAGCTTAAATTAAAAACTTGGCTCAACTCATTAGACACCTAGTAGAGCCGGGCCGAGCCGAGTCATGAGTTACTCATTTAGCTCGAGGGTTTCGAGTTATAATTACAGCACTATACTCAAGTGCTTCATTAGATCTCTGCTCTCCCCATGTGTGTGAAAGTGACATCGTGCACACCATGGTGGAACTTAGGCTTGAGTCTACATAAATACTCCTTGTGCTTTAATAGATCTATGCTTTTCCCCACGTGTGTGAAAGTGACAGCGGGCATACCGTGTGTGGCACTTTGGCTAGATTGAATAATTGTTATGAGTTATATTTGGAGTTGGATGTCTCTATGAAATTGTGGTGTTTGTTGGAACCATCTAGCGCTCAAGGTGACAGTGTGGGGTTATCTAGATTGGGGAAGGCGGACATTGAGGAGTGTTGTTATAGCCCCACCGATGATTAGAGTGTCCAACCGGAGAGTAGTTAAGAGTAGTATCATGAAGAGAGGATATTTATATGAGAGAGTGTTCACTAGTGAAAGTATGATCCCTAGGCCTTGTTTCTAAACATTGAAACACCGTTTGCTACTAGATCTATTACATGTTTGCTTGCTTCCTTCTTGTTGCCTTTAGTCTTTACCTCATCGTCAAGCTCTTTTCTGGCACCGTTACCACTTGTATTTCACTATCTCTTCACCAAACTAGTGCACCTATATTGGGTGTGTTGGGGACACGCGACTCCTTGTATCTTGATTGCAGGATTGCTTAAGAGGGGTAGCTTTGACCACTTCCTCCCTGAGTTTGATAAACCTTGGGTAATCCACTTAAGGGAAACTTGCTGCTGTTCTACAAACCTCTGCACTTGGAGGCCCAACAACTGTCTATAAGAATATAAGTGCGTATACATCAAGTACTAAAGGAGCATCGCAAGGCCTTTGGCTACTCAATGGATGTTTTGAAGGGCATTAGTCCCATGATAACCGTCCATCGAATATTCATAGAGGAAGGTGCTAAACCAGTTGCAGAATTCAATACAAGGCTGAAGCTTGAAATGAAGGAAGTGGTAAGAAAAGAAATAGTACGCCTACTAGATGCAGGTATAATCTATCCTTTAAAAGAAAGTGAATGGGTAAGTCCTATTCATTGTGTTCCTAAGAAGGGCGGTTTTACTGTTGGTCCTAATGAAAACAATGAATTGATACCTACTAGAACTATTGTTGCTCATAGGATGTGCATAGATTTCAGGAAATTGATTAAGGAAACTAGGAAAGATCATTATCCTTTATCGTTCATAGATCAAACTTTAGAGAGGTTAGCAAACCACACTCATTTTTTCTACTTGGATGGATACTCTTGTTTTCCCAAATAGTTGTTCATCCTGATGACCAACTTAAAACAACATTATGGTTTACATGTTTACCGACGCATAATTTTTGGTTTATGTAATGCCCCGGCTACTTTTCAGAGATGCATGACTGCTATTTTTGCAGATATTATAGAACTAATAATGGAATTATTTATGGATGGCTTTTCTGTCTATGTAACTTCATTTACTAGTTTCTTGGATAATCTCAAAAGGGTTTTGAAGCGTTGCGAAGAAACTAATCTTGTTCTAAAATGGGAGAAGTTTCATTTCATGGTCAAAGAAGGTATAGTCCTTGGACATAAGGTATCAGGTAAGGGTATTGAAGTAGACAGAGCTAAAGTTGAAGAAATAGATATAATGCCACAACCAAGGGATACAAAAGGTATAAGAAGTTTAATTGGTCATGTCGGTTCTATAGAAGGTTAGGAATTTCTCTAGAATTTCTAAACCTTTAACTAACCTATTGCAAAAGGGTAAGATTTAATTTTGATGATAGATGCCTTATTGCCATTGATAAATTTAAATATGCTTTATCTCGTTCTCCCATCATTAAACTACCTATATGGGATATGACTTCTGATTTAATATGTGAAGCTAGTGATGATGTTGTAGGAGTAACTCTGGGACAACACATAGGTCGCAAATTTAATATTATACATCATGCTAGTAGAACTCTTAATAGTGCTCAAAATAATTATCCCAAGGAGGAAAGAGAACTTTTTGCTGTATTTTTCTCTTGTGATAAATTTCTTTCTTATATAGTTGATGCAAAAGTAAGAGTTCATATGGATCATGATGGTTTAAAAGAACGAATTGATAGGAAAAATCATCAGCCAAGACTATACGGCCGGGAAAATGTAGAGGTCCCAACCCGATAAGGTAGAGATCCCTGTGTTTACAATGCTAGTCCTTGGATCAATATCTAACATCCACAGTTTAAGATGTAATATCAAGAAACAAAGGTTATAATACAACTTTATAACCAGGAATAAAATAAGTCATTACATCTTACATAGCTCATTTTGCTATCTCATTACTATGAAGCAGAAATATCTATATAGCATGGAGTCCTTCATCTCAAAGTGCCACAGACAATCATGTTGGTTGTAGACTTGCAATCCTATTCAACACACTTCACTAACATCAAACAAAACTACAACATAATAAGTTATAGCCACAACGGTCAATACATTTGAATTGTATTGGCAAGTGATACTATGGTAGAATAGTGGTATATATCATCTATATGCATTTGGCTAAGTGGAGCTTAGGCTTGCTTTGCTCAAAATAGATTTTCCTTATCATTTGAAAACACTAACTTTTTGTTTTCAAATCACTCAAGGCATCTACCAATAAGATTGGTGATCCTTTAACCCTTGTTCAACCACAAGCTTTTAAATTAGAAATTGGAATGAGGAGATCCTTGATAGCTTCCATGTCTTAATGCTCAAATTGTCCATTGTCGGGGACATGGCTAAGTATTTAGATTTTACTCTCTCGATAGGTGGTGCACTTTCCCCATAAGACTCGACATGCATCGAGACGAGATCTTTCAGAAGCCTTCCCTTAGACCAAATGGACGCTCCATCCTATCACCCCATACCACCCTCTGTCCATCTGGCTAAGTTATTGCAACCTATATGATCCAGGCAGAGCCCATAATACCATGTGGCTTCACTTGAAGCTTCTCAACACTTGACATCTCAAATATCTTTGTTCCTGGGTGGCTTTCCACAAGTGTGATACACAAGTTTTCCCCAATATATTGGACTTGTGATACACAAGTTTTCCCCAGTATACTGGACTTGTGTAACCACTCAACACAAACCTTTCCTTCCATTCCACCCAGGTGATTCATTCACTTAGTAGTTTTATTAAGCAAAAACATAAGTCAAAAGACTTAGCAAAATTTCCATAGCATGTGTATATATTCCACCCTTGTTTACTACTAGCTAAGCTAAGCATGATAGTAGTAAGGATCTTAACTTAAGGAAAATTCTACTAAGGCATGATCTACTAGGATTTCCCAAGGCATAGTATACTTAGTAAAATTTCCATGCAAGTCCTACTCAAAATATCACTAATGCATAGTGAAAATAATAGGAAAAAAAATGTATGAAGCACCACATGCCTTTTTGGTAGAGAAACTAGATTCACTTCTTTATCTTTAACTAGTCACACTCTTCAAATTTCACTACAATTCAATCAAGGCACAAATTCAAACTAGCATTCAAACAATTAATCACATAAAATAATAAAAACAAAGCAATGCATGCAAGCATGCAAAAAGATTGTTTTATTTGTAAAGGTGGTTTCTAATAGGCTATAAACATTTTAAAACACCTATTGGTCATTTATAAAAGTGACAAAACCATTTAAAATCAAGTTAGTGAAAATGGCCATTAAATCATTTTTGTTTTGCTAGAAATGATTTTAAATCAAAGTAATATTTTGTAGAGTTAGCCAAATATGTTTTTAAACACAATGTTAGTGTTTAGGATCAAAGTGTTTAAAGCAAATCCATTTAAAAGAGGTTTCACCCAAAAATCATTTTTAAATCAAAGCAACATTTTATTTTACTAAAATGCCTTTAATCAAAGTAATAATTTTCTAGGGTTAATCAAATACATTTTTTTAAATCCAAAACTTAATGTTTAGGGTCAGAGAGTTTAAATCAAACCATTTGCAAAAGGTTTTACTCAAAAATTATTTTTAAAACATAATCAACAATTTTTGTTTTACTAGAAATGCTTTTATTCAAGGAATAATTCCTTAGTGTCACAAAATATACTTTTAAATCCAAAAGTTTGTTTTTATGGTCAGTAGGTTCAAAACAAACCATTTGCGAAAGATTTTACCCTAAAATCAGTTTTTAGAATAATTTTTATACTCAAAATATGCCTAAACATGTTTATGCAAAAACACATAATTTACAGAAGCAAAATACTAAACTAAGGGCATGGTTGCAAAGGTTTATTTTTCATGATTCCAATTATATAAAATTTGCAAAATTTGGACGTGTGGATCGAAAGTTATGAAATTTCCAAATCCAAACACTAAATAGAAATGTTTCTGTTTTTTAAAACAATAGATAGGCCACGCGTCACGTTCTTACTGGACGATACCGGTTCACACGGATCGAGCGATGTGGGGTGTTGGATCTAACTAGGATCGCGCAGCATAGATCAAGTGATAACGGTTTGATAAGTCATCTAACCTACACCTTACGATTAAGATCTAACGGACAGGAGCTAGTTGGTCAAGATTTGGCGGCACTGGCGACGGCGTGTGGTGGCGCGCTCGGGCGGTGACGTTTCCGGCGCATGAAGGAAGCAAGGGAGGAAGTGAAGATGCTCACCAGGTTCATCATGACGTGGGGAAGCTCGAGGTGGTCGTCGTTGACAAATGGGCACATGGAGTCAATGGCGATTTCTCGCTGGAGTTCACGACGGCGTCGGGCATGCACAGTTCTTGTCAAAGTCGAAGCTACAAGCCACGGGAAGACCAAATAAAGGCGGCATTAGACGTGCAAGGAAGAGTAGATTATGCGTGCGTCAAAGAGACGGGGAGGCGCGGTCAGGAATTACCGAGGGAGGTTGTCAGAGTTGCTGCAGACCGCGGCGACACTCGGGCGTTGTCGTTGCCGAGGCTGTGGGGCACGCGCGAGCGAATGGTGACCACAGGAAGGTGCGTGATATGATGGGGATCAAGGAGGTAGGAGAGGGTCGGGGCTTGCCGGTATTCGCATGAAAGCTCGTCGGCGGCAGTAGCGGTGCGAGCGAAAGTAAGGGCAGCCTAGGGACAGAGAGGGATTGGCGAGTGAGGGGAAAGAGATAGGGAAGCAAGGTGCTTATGAGGGCAAGGTCACGAGGCTAGTTAATCGCGGCGTTACTGTGAATTTATGCCAGCATTCAACGACAGAAAACGGCCAGAGGGGAATGGGGCGAGGTTAGCGCGGGGTTGATGATGATGACAGGGCAGATGTGCGGCCGCGGGGTCAGTGGGGTTGGGGGTAGGTTCGCGCGTGAGAAAAGAATGGCTCGGGGAGAGTTGTTTCCCCGGGTGGGCTGGTAATGGGCCAGCTTGGGCTGGGGTCTAGGGTAGGTTTAGTTGGGCTAGTCTGTTTTATTTTTTTCTTTTCTATTTTTTTTCTTTTTCTTGTTTCTATTTTCTGTTTTGAATTTATTCAAATGATTCAAACACCTATTTGAATTCAAATCTTTATCAAATCTTTTCAGTAAGTTACTACTGTTTATTAATGTCTTTTAAAGTCCATTTTGAATATTTTCTTATATTCTCTTATGGTTTAATATTTATTTAAAATAGACACTTGTCTTTATTTAAATAAGATTTTAAATATGTTTTCAAACTTCCATTTGAATTCCAATTTTTACCAAACCTTTTGCATTAGGTTTTATTTATTCATTAGTGTGTTAAATAATTTACTCTGAATAATTTAAAATATTTTAATATGATTTAATATTCATTAAATTGGGCATTTGTCTTTATTCAAATAAAATCAAATATGGCTTTAAACCATATAAATTTTATTCAAATAATTCTTTTATTCCTGTTAAGTTAATTAGATAAATTTTAATCCATTTTGGCAATTTTAATTATTATTTTCTCATGATTTAATTAATCATTTACATTAGGGATTTGTCTCCATTTAAATATAATTAGAATATGGTTTAATCCCATATCTTTTTATTTGAATATTTTTTATCCCTTTATTTTATTTAGATTATATTTATTCCATTTTTCTTATGGATTTAATTCAAGTTTTTAATTGTCTTCTAAATAATTTTCTTGGAATTTATTATTTAGTTTAATCAATTTGTCTTTATTTAAATAAAATTGGATATGGTTAAAAGTCCATATAGTTTTATTTAAATAATCCTTTATTCCTTTTTATTATTAAATAACTTTCATTTGTTTATGGATTTGGCCAAGATTTAATTTGGCTTTTAAATATTCCTTATTTATTTATTTCTTTGCCTTATAAAATACATATCTTTTTATTTATAGATCCAAAATTGGTGATTCCAATTTGTATAATTTGATTTAATATTTGTTTATTTTTTAAATCATTTTAGGATTAATTTGCTCACAATTTGGTATGGATTTTAGTTAGGATCTTTGGAAATTATTTCCTTTTATCCTATTAAATTCATAAGTTTTTATCCATGGCTCCAAATTAAATGAAACCAATTTACATGGTTTTATAATATTTTTGTTTATCATTTTTGATCATTTAAAAATGTTTGTTGCTGAATTTTTATATGGATCAAATCCATAGTCTTAGAGAGATCCTGTAAATGATTTTCTTTCATTAGGGTTTTAGGGTTTTGGTTTATTTTCCCAAGTGTTCAAATTTCAAGATACATTTATTGATGAATGCATTTCACTTGATTGAAACTTTTGTTTAATTCTGTTTTCATTCAAATTTTGTTCAAGAAGGGTTTTAATGTTTCCATTTAAAAGCAAAAAGTTTATTTTCACCCTAAATTTCAACAATTATTTCTTTTGTTTATTTATTTTTCACATTTCAAAATTTGGAAAAATTTTGGGATGCAACAGAAAATATATTCCCACCGTATAGTTGGTCGTTAAAGCTTCTACATCTTTGATCCATTTTTCATTTTTATTCATCTAAAAAATGGTTTTGTCGGTTACAGGTAGGTAACCTAACCGTCCTAAACTCAAGATATTTGGAAATATCTACCCAGAACCAACTATATGGCCGGAGGTATACGGGCCGCGACCGTATAGTTGGTCGTTACGCGGAAGGACTCCTCCAAAATCATGATTTCTTTCCCTATTCCATTAAGATTTTTTTCTTCGGCATGAATTTGGTGTTTATCGCGAGTTTTACCAACCTCTGACCCCTCTTATATACTGCCATTGTGTCTCTCTAATTATAATCACCAGGAACCAATCTACCTCTTGTTCTTATGTAAGGACACACAACCATAGAGCAAACAAGGGCCAGGAAGCCAAGGAGAGAATTTCCTATGGAGGTTGGAGCAATAGAAAGCAGGACAAGGAGATAAAGGTAGTTCCTATGGACATTCTCGATGCTGACAATGGACGCCAGAAGAGGAAGTTGAAAGCCCTCGAGCTGAAGGTTGAAGAGATGGATAATAAGGCGCCAGGGACACCCAACAATCTTTGGTTGTTGCGACTTTATCTTGGTAAACGTGATGAATATATTAAGCAGACAATCGAATCAGGTTTTTCTCTGAGTCTTATGGTGATACAAACCCTCCAAAATAACAATGAGCTCATTAAATAACAAGTGAATGTGCTGGAGTAGAATATTTTTTTCTACAAGCTGCATATTAAAGAACTCAAGGCTGTCAATCAATCCTTCCGCCTCAGGCTAGACCGTGAAGAGAAGATACCACGTGCCATGGCTCCACAAAGATCTACAATAATCACGATATCAAATAATCACGAGGGATTATTTGATCCCGCCTGGCTTAATTCCAAGCTTGGGGAGATCTTTAAGACCTTGTAATCTATCTTATAAGTTTTTATTACTATTCTAGATTTTCATTAGTTTGAGCTTAGATATAAAGTTTGCATCATTATAATTCCCTTCAGGAATAGTCGATCCCTTTTATGAAATTCCGAGTTTATTATAATATATGGAGTATTATCGACTCAACTTCATGAATATGAGGATCACATCCATAAAGAAAAACTTGCTCGAGACGAGCAAGAGTCTAAGATTGGGGAAGTTAATGAGTGCATATTTGCATCATGTTTTATATTATTATTTTGCATTGTACTAGTAGGATCTTGGTATTTTATGGTGTTCACGTGCACCTTTTATGTTTAGTTTCACCAGGATCAGCACATATGATGGGTACGATGCACACAATTCTTGGACCAGTTGTATTGGAGCGAAAAGGAGTCGAAAACAACGTAAATTTCTAATTTCGGAAATATCAATAACACCAGAAGAAAACCCGAAGCGACTGCAGGACATAGAAGGTTTAACGACTAACTATATGGCAGGAATAAATTTTCTGGTCGTATAGTTCCCATCGTATAGTTGGTGCCACCACCGCCTCCTCAAATAGTTTCCCCCTGTGCAACTGGATCGGAGAGATGACATACAGAAGGACCAGAAATCATCGAAACCTCACCTCCGGAAGAGATCTGGAGGGGAACTCATCCACCGGGGATCCATCTTTGCCCTACATAGATCTAGGAGGCTAAGGCATCGATCTTCACCATCAACCGCTACATCACCACCATCTCCATCCATCCCATCTACATTTTTTAGATCTAGTTGTAATTTCCGTACTCGTTCTGGATTTATACAAGTACTATTCATCTATGATAGATTCCATTATTTTTGCCATGATGTTGATTGCCTCCATGTCTAAGTAGATTATTAGTTCTTGGGGAGATGGAGAAACCCTAGCATAAGATTAAAATAAGATAAAGTTTATTATGATATCCATCATTGTGACATGTGTTAGCTTATCTTCATCTTGATGTTGGGAGAAGTCAACCTCTCAATATTTGCCTCTTATGGGGACTTGATGGAGGGAACTACTTGTTAGTAGAGGGATGTGTGCTAGCACTTACAGTGACTATAAAACTGTTGGCACTCCTTACGAATCAACTTTGGAATCGAGGAAACTCACTGAACACTATCCATGCCATGGGATACATCCTACGAGGTAAAGTCCCTTAATAGCGCAGTAATTTGCTTATTGTCGATTGCTGTCTTCTGTGGTTGTGAGGATGATGTGAGCAGTGGTTGCTGCCTATTCGTCCAAATACGGAGTTCCTCCCACACATACATAGCTGAGAATGTTCATGGTAATAATCTTTACTTTAGATCCTTCATGAATGCTAGTGGTGTATCCGCTACTCCCTGAGAACGCTTTCTCCCATTGCAGTTTCAAATCTCTTTTACATAAGCGATACTTATTTTCTATATTCAGTTTGTTTTACTTTACTTATTGTTCTCTTATACAAAATACGAAAAACACCTTTTTACAAAACACTCGCATTTTATCTTGTTACTTTGAACTATATTTAGCAATTCTATTTTAGTATTTACTTCAAGAGTTATTAGACTTCAGACTCCTGCTCCCTGTGGAATCGATATCTTTATTTCGAAACTAGCTACAAACGATCTCTGCACTTGCAGTCATCACTCGCCCACCTCCCCGTTAACAAACGAGAAGGAGGAAAAACATCCCATTTGTTGGTAGTTTTATTAATCATTCCATGATTATTGCACTATTACTGGTCAAGTTTTAGTCAATTAAAGCGACACTTTAGTTATGCTTGTCTCTAATCGAGAAACTGTGCTCCAAGTCATCCATAACCGTATACACGGCTTTCAGAAAGATTTATCCTGCAAGGGTGCACAAATAGCAACACACACACGATCAACCTCGGAAAAACCAAATGAAAACCCAACGAGGCATCACAACAAAGCATTCGCAAGATTCATAGTTGATTTCAGGGAGCCATCCCGCTAAGCTAGCCGCTACGAAGTTGGTTGGCTCCGCGATGGACCGAGGGGTTTATGCCAATGGTTGTAAACGATTGGGAACCCAAAAGTGTGACTGGGCTTGTTGATACCGCAAAAACATTCCGCATTCCTAAACAGTATATTAGTAAACGCTCCTCGAGCAATAGTAGTAAAACATGGCATAAGTACAGGATAGTAATAACACCGCAAACTACTTGTGGCCCAATAAATTAAATATGACTCAAGCTAGGACTAAGGGGATTCATGGTCCCACATGCGGATAGTGTGGTAGTCAAGAAACAAGAATCAAGTACGCGGGGTCCTACAGGACACAAGTGGGCGGATAAAAACCAGATCTTAACTATTGCCCACCGGTGCCTCTTCCTTTAGTTATCCCATTACTACTCAATTCAGTTGTTTAGGTAACACAAGATCCAAATACACTCACAAACCATACACATGCAATTCTATGACTCGCATGGCTCAAACAACTCCTATAATAAGGGCTCATAGGATTGAGGGAACAAGATTCGGTGGGTTTTAAAAGTAAAGGCTATGCAATAATTGGGATTCAAATTTTATTCATGACGCGATTATGATGCAAGAATAAGATAGATGCAATGGGTACTATATATAGTGCAAGCATGGAGAATTGCTTGCCTAGATGTTCAGTTGGAGAATAATATGGATCCGGCTAATACTCCTGAGTGTTCAGATATTCTCCTTATTCAGCGTCTATCCAGATAAAAAACCAAACACACAATGGGACAAAATAAATACATTGCACAATCATATAAATCATATGAAACAAGCAAACAAGGTATGCCATGATGATATGATGTACAATTTACATGGTATAACATAGCATGGCATGGGTGAGGTGTGGGGTAGAAGAATAAAGCATTTGATTAAGTTTTTAGTAATGTTTTGCTCCCATAAAGATTGATGCATATTTAATATTTATATGATTCATGCTCCAATTCATATCATGAAATGCATAGTTAGAACAGGCTATTTGAGCTAATTGATTTAGACATATCATTTGGCGAATTTAGAGTGACAGAATTAAAGTTATTCACTTATTAAGAAAATGGCATTTATTAGCATTTAATAATTCGAAAATTTTAAATTGCTCAAATGGTATTAGAAATAGCATAAATAGATTCATCACATTTTCTTGATTCAAAATAATATATTATTTAAATTATTTGGAATTATGAATATATAACAATATTAAAGTCAAATTGTATTGAAATAGTCAAATAGGGTAAAATGTCAAAGGTTTGACTAGATAGAGTCAACCCTGGTCAAATTTGAAAACATGGTTAAATTAATTTTTGAATGACATTCATATTTGCTTTTAAAAGTTTCTGCAAATTCAAAAATATTTGAAATATATGAATTAATTTGAGTTATATTAATTTCTGGAATTTTGTTATGTTTTAGACAAAATCTGGAGGCTTTTCTCACTCGGGCACACTCTAGACCCACTCACTAACGGGTGGGGCCATAGGCTCAACAGACCCACACGAGCGCGACAGATGGTGGGTGAAACGCAGGGACCGCGGGTTGACGTGTTGGAAAATAGAGGGGTCTAAATAGAAAAGTTCCAGAAGAGATGAGTGAAACTGAAATCTTAAGATATGAAATTTGATTGAAAAAGCCCTGAGTTGTGGAGAATATGGCGACAGAATCTAGGCGTGAGGCAATAACAATAGGTGTATATATCCTGAAGATCTATAACACTGAAGAAGAAAGTTTTCTCAATGGACCAACGTGCGCGCAGGAAATATATGATAAACTTGCCGGGTTCAGAGAACATGTGCCAGTTTTTACAAACATAGTTTTGACGAACGATCTTCGGTGAACGACGGCGAGCAATTGGTCGAGATTTTGGAAAAACCGTAAAAAACGAAAATTGTAGAGGAAAGATTGGGCTTAAATTTTCCTGTATGACCTTTTCCCGGAGGAGGCCTACTCCTATTGGAATCTGGCGAGGAACAGATGTGATATTCACGGACGTGGACTGACAGACTGAACTCAACCATAGCTGAATTTCTTTCCATGAAACGAGTTAGATGGGCCGATCTTTGGGGAATGATTGCGAGCGAAACACTACGATTTCTGCCATGCCACAAAAACGGAAGTCAAAGAGAAAACAAACTTTTGTTCATAAAGATTTCCGGAATAAGGACATTAGGTGCCGGAAAGATCGAGAATAAAGAGGGTTCGTGTGGGGGCTACTACTACTTTTGCTATCTGCGCGATGAGCACTGCTGTGGGCGTGCTGTTGTCCGGCTTGTGTGCATGCGCGGTGCCGAATTGCGACGCTACGGCGAACTCTGGTCACAGATTGGGTCAGGGAGGAGCTCCTCGAGTGACTGCTTGACGGGACCAAGATGGAGACAAGATGGCCAGGTCGGGCGGTGACCAGAACGGAAGTAACCTATAGGGACAGGAGACGTATATGGCGCACGGACGGCGTTCGACCAACAGTTCTCCGGCGAGGCTTGAAGGAAAGATGAAAAATGTTGTCGTGGAGGTCAAGAATGCTCACCACAGCAACAACCGTAAAAAATAGCTTGCTGGAGAGAAGGTGACTGGCAAAGGGGCTTGTGGCCATGGAGCTCGAGCTTGTCACGAACACCGCAGAGGTGAGGTTCCTACATCGGGTTCCGGATGCGTTATCCGGTACAGGACGAAGGATAGGAAGCAGTCGCACCACCTGGGCATCATGGTTCCTCCTGGGAACATCCCCAACCTCCTCCTGCTGATCTTGGCTGGGGTAGGGTTAGGAGGGGCATGGCTTGGCCATGGTTTGCTTGGGGAAGAAGGGGAAGGAGAGGGGAGGTGCTGGGTAGTAGGCGATCTCGATCTTGATCTGAATATCTGGAGTTGGTTGGGAAGATAGGGAGAGGATCACATGGGGTGGGTTTACCTTTTGCAAAAGTAGAGGAGAGGGGTAAAGGCTCTCAGTGGATGGTGATCTCTCTCTTCTTGCTTTCTTGCTCAAATAAGGAGAGGGGGACCAGGGGAGGAGGGGTAGGCATGTGGTGCTGCTCTTGCAAAGTAAGAAAAAGTAAGAGGGGTTTGGGGGTGGTGTGGTGTGTAGCTAGGTTGATCACGTGTGTAGGAGATTAGTTGTAGGTGTGTGTATGTGTGGGTGGTGTGTGTAGGCACAATCACACACATACACATGAAGTATAGGGTTTTGGATAGATCCATGCAACAAAGGTAGGATGGCTAGTTTGAATTAAACCAATTTAAAAGATCAAGCTCAAGAATTGGCATCCACACCAATAGAACAAAATGGAAAAGAGGAAGGTGGAGGGTTTATTTTGCATGAGACATGCAAGATTACATCCATGCTTGCATCATGTATTAAGATGGTGAAACCATATCACATATGAATGACATAGATAGATTTGGATCCATACAAATATATGTTTCTTGGTTTTAAAATACTAATAAACAAAAGGCACATACATGTATATGGTGGGAAAATAGATCATATCCAAGGAGAGGTATATGGAAAGTTAGTAGATGGAAGGGGAAGTAAAATATATTCCCTCAACTCAACTTGGGCATTTAACATATATCAAAATCCAAATACAATTTAGTATGAACCAAATGCAATGATAAATATGAAATCCAAGAATTAATATGATGCTCAAATGCAATGTGGCATGATGACATGAGCATGATATTATGCAATGCAATTATGAGATGTAAGAAGTAGCAAATCTATAATAGGAAAGTAGCATTACAATTGTTAGAAAATTGGGATGCTACAACTCCCCCCCACTAAACAAGAATTTCGCCCCGAGATTCCTATGAAAAGAAAAGAACGAGACGAGAGGCGGGTGCTCGGAACGAAGGTGATCCTGACTATCCTAAGAAGATTTCTCAACAGAATGGTGCGACCACTACACCTTGCAAAATTGATAGACTTGTTGCGAGCCTTATATTTTGCTTCTGTAAAACAAAGGAATTGAAGTGATTCAAAAGAGTGATCTTCTTACTTAAAGATGAAGGGAGATACACATCAAAAGAATGGAAGATCGAAACTGCACGTGAAGATGATTCTTTATCTCGCCGGAAGAAAAGAACGATTTGGATAAGTTAAAAACCACTATGAAAATAGCGTTGTATATTCCCGTAGGTTTAAGAATGAAGTTCAGAACAACAACCTTGCATTCAAACAATATATATCCTTGATATCGGCAGAAAGTACTTGGGTTCTTGAATTCTTTGGTTAGATTCTTGTTGTGCCAGTAAAGACCAAAGGATCATGCAATGGAGGTGTGTAGATTTCTCTCCTCGAGAAAGAGTGACACGAATTTAAGCTGGAATCTCGAGAAAGAAGTTGAATGTAGAATATTTGGGGGTTATTGTAAAGATGCTTATTGCTTTCCTTACCCATGAGGTTATTGCAATAGATTTGTGATTGATGGCATCAACCATAAATATCTTTACCAAGATCAAAAGAATTGCTAAAAATAAGTTAGATATAACTTCCATCCATTTTGTTTGACGATATCGAGCTCTGGGGGAAGGAGTATCAGGGAAAGATTTCGTTTTTGTTTCCACCAGATCGTTGAAGTTTTTGTTACATACTGAAATAGACGAGACCACCAACAAGAGACTATTGATTACATTCTTGAGAGAACACTCTAGAAAACAAGGACGAAAGTAAAAGTATCAAGAGATATAGGACACTTCTGACTTCCGTGGAATGAGTTAAATCACATTAATCGATCAATTCGATGTATAAGAGTGAATGATAAGAGTAGTCGGATGGGGATCAGTACGTCGTGCAACTAAAGCATTACTCCACACATGAATAAGAAAATCATGCAACCCAACTCCCAAAAATAGACCGAAGGTCTTGACAAGGAGAAAACTCATGAAGCTCCATAAGAAAACAAAGATTCATGCAATGGTTCGTCGGATCCAAAGTAGATAAGGATGATGATGTTGTCATCATGTCAGAAGTCACAAGCCGTCGGAAAGATATAACTGAAGATTAAAGGTTCAATAGATAGATTAAAGATAGAACCTAGAACTTGAATGGAAGAATTGTAGAAGATCTGGAAAATCTTCGTGGCATCCGGCGGATTGAGGATAGAAGATAAAGCGAGAGGGTTTCAAAAGATTTATTGATCAGCACAAGACCAGAAGAATTTATCATCCTTCTTGAGAATATTTGAGAGAGATTTTAGCGAGATTTAGCTGCCTTGAGGAAGTCTTCAGTAGAATGACAATGATAGCTTGCCAAACAAGGAAAATCTCCAGAGTTTGGTTAAAATCTGATGATGTGTGAGAATTGACAATTGATTTGATTATTTCGGAATTGTAGCAATATGTATAACAGAAGGACGTGGTCGAGATATGTGACTTCAAAAAGTCAGGTTTTACACTTTGAGAACTATACACAGATGCGGTGTTCTCAAAGCTTGAGAGGATGAAAATAAGATGTTCTACATGTTCTTCCATTGATATAGAATACGCGAGAATATCGTCAAGATATACCACCATGAAATATCAACATAAAGGTAAAGATTGGTGTTTCGGGAGATGCATTAGAAGAATAGACTATCTGGCCTTTCGAATGAGAAAAGAGATATTGACTTGTTCACCTTGTTGATTGGATCACTAGTTCATACGATAAGAGATATTGTATTAGAATTCATGATCACACATTCATTTAACCAAAGCTACCATAGATGAAAGAATGAGATTCTCTCGTATCAAAGAGAACCTTGCAGATATGGAGTTTAAAAAAAGATGTGAAGCATGAAAAATAAATGATAAACACCATAGTGCTTGAAGAAACCTCTGGATTGCCAAAGATACTTGAATATGATATAGATATGATCACGGTATAACTGAAAATCACAAGAGACAACAAACATCATTAGGAGGATTAGATTGATAGCATTGACCATATTCCACTCATGATAAACGTTATATTGCTATATCAAGAACTAAATTACAGTCACAAGAATCGGATTGACACAAGTTATGTATTTAGCCCAAAAGAATTTGAAGATGAAGTACAACTCCATATTTAAGTGCCAGTAGCAAAAGGTCAAGTTAGCATGGACATGCCAACAAAAAGAAGAGGACAGGTGTATCACACATGACTGAAGAGTGTGGAAACACAGATGTATCAAAGAAATAATTTCCGGATTTTCCGCATTAATATACAAATAGATGCGAAAAATAATTTAACGGATAGGCATTAGAAACTCCACATTCTGTGAAAGCATCTAGGAAGGACGAACACCCTTAACAAGATCGCATTGATTTACAAAGAGTCAGATAGATCGCATCAGTTTACAAACGGTTTGTCGGTATGGAATGTACCAACAGTTGATAACCAAAGGCAGATTGCGAAACAAGGTTGGATGCAACAGATAGACAAAGGATTTAACACACATCCTATGGTACTACGGAAACCCCAAAAACGTGAATCCTAGTTTGAATTTTTAGAAGAGGATTGATAAACATTACACTTCCTTACCAGAAAGGGGTGGGTAGGTGGGTACGAATAAAATGTAAGCAGTCCTACTATAAGTTTAGTTTTTTCCTAATATATATAAATACCAAAAATATTTTCTAAACTGACAATGAACATCTAGGCTGATACCCTTAAGGGTGGAATAGCTCTGATACCAGATGTAATACCTCGGAAACTATGCTCTAAGAAACAAGCCAGGACGAACACAATGTGCATAAGGTGGTTCTACCATGGAGGCCCAAAGGACACCCACGTGTAGGCCCGTCTAAGCGGAGTAGGGCATGGTACTGGCCAACCACCCTATCCACTTTGCAAGAACATCGTATCAAGTGCGAGCGGCGTAGTCGACAGGCATGCGAACAAAACATACACAAGTGTGTATGTCAGCGACTGTAAGAGTCCCAACCTCTAATAAGGTAGAGATCCTTGTGTTTACAATGCTAGTCCCTGGATGAATAGCTAGCATCCACAGCTAAGATGTAATATCAAGAAACAAAGGTCATAATACAACTTTATAACCAGGAATAAAATAATTCATTATATCTTACATAACTCATTTGGCTATCACATTACAATATAGTAGAAATAACTATAGCATGGAGTCCTTCATCTTCAAAGTGCCACAAGCAATCATGTTGGTTGTAGACTTGTAATCCTATTCAACACACTTCACTAACATCAAACAAACCTCCAACATAATAAGTTGCAGCCACAAGGGTCAATACATTTGAATTGTATTGGCAAGTTTCACTACTATGTAGAAATAAGTGGATCCTATCATTACATGCATATTTTGCTAAGTAGGGTTTAGGCTCATTTGCAGAAAGCAATATAGTTTTATCCTATCTTTTCAAAATAGTTTTGATCTTTTGTCAAATCTTTCTGAACTCCTTGGAAATCTCCAAGTGCTTCTAATCCCTTGTTGATACCATCAAGTTTTACTTTGAGAAATTGGAATGTCGAGATCTTCCATAGCTTCAGGCCTTAGTTGCTCAGAATTGTCCATAACCGGGAACACGGCTAAGTACTTAGAATTTTGATCTTCTGCAGAAGTTGTACACTTTACCCACATGGCACAATCTCATCTTGACGCCACCAGTGGCCGCTGGATAAGTACTCACCAAAATGTAGTACCGGCAGATCGAGAATGTGACAAATTCTTTCCATAGGATTCCTCCCAATACACAATGCTAGCTTGTCTACCAGGCACCAATGTAGGGATATATTTCCCTACACAATTCTAGTTAACCTGAAGATGCCAATGCATGGGTCTTCCACTATGTAGTTGACTAAGCCAGAGCCCATTTAGCATGTGGCTGTATACGGAAGCCACTGTACGAGAAACATGTTCAATCTCTAAGTCCCTGGGTGGTTTTCTTCTAGTGCACATACAAAAAGATAGCCATATAAACATGGTTCCCTTTGTTGCTACCTTGTCTAGAATTGAGTATCCTCTTTCCACCCAGGTGGTTCATTGAGTACTTGTTTTATTATATAAAACATATATTTTTCCAACACTTCATATAATCATATCATGTATCCCATCCCAAATATATAGCAGGGCTGAGCATGCTACAACTACAATGTTTTCACTAAGGGATATATAAGGATATCCTAATAGGATATAGCATAGCATAGAAATATAGTAGCCTTATCATGCATGTTACAAAAATCCACTATGTGTAATGAAAATAGTAGGACATGGATGATAGTGTCACTTGCCTTTTTAGTAGATAATGTTGGTTCACTTCTTGATTTTGCAAATATCACACTCTTCTAACTTCACTACAATTCAATCAAGCAAACACATATTCAACTAGCATTCAAACAATTTCACCACATAAAATATCAAAACATGGCAATGCATGCAAGCATGCAAAAGATGGTTTTATTTATAAAAGTGGTTTCTATTAGGCTCTAACCATTTTAAAGCCCATATTGGTCATTTACAAGTGTGGTAAACCCATTTGCAAAAGGTTTCACTCCATAAACCAATTATTATACCAAGGTGATATTTTATGTTGTTGAAAATGCCTTTTGCAAGGTAATAATTTTATAAGGTTCATCAAATTATTTTTAAATCTCAAAACTTGGTGTTTAGGGTCAGAGAGTTTAACTCAATCATTTTCCCAAGATTTTACTCAAAAAGTATTTTTAATTCATAAACAATATTTTTATTTGACTAGCAATGCTCTTATTCAAAGATTTGTTCCTTGGCTTCTCAAAATACATTTTTAAGTCCATAAGTTGGTCATTATGGTCAGTAGGTTCAAAACAAACCAATTAGCAAAGATTTCACCTTAAAGATATTTCTAGAACAATTTTTATATTCAAATTATGCCTACACAAGTTTCTGCAAATTCAACCAATTTTATAGAAGCAAAATATTAAACAAAGTGCATGGTTGCAAAGTACTTGTTCTGCTGATTCCATTGATATACAATTTGCAAAATTTGGACGTGTAGATTAAAAGTTATGAATTTTGCAAGTTTGCATATCTAATAGATCAAAATTTCTGTTTTAATTCAACTCTGGCCACGTGGCTCTATCCTATTGGACGGTACCGGTTCGTTTGGATTGAGCTGTACTGGCCGCGGGATCTCACTTAATCGCACAGCACAGAATGACGCATACCCTTTCGATTAAATCTAATCTGAGCCACTAGATCAAGATCCAATGGACACAGCGTATCTGACCATGGACTGGCAGCGGCTGACGGCGGCGCACGCTCGGACGGAGACGTTGCCAAGGGACTAGGTCGCGCGAGGGAAGGAGAGGATGCTCACCGTGCTCATAGGAGTGCGGCGAAGCTCAAGTGTGGTCAGTTCGTCGAGGGGTGCACAGGAACGGAGTGGATTGCTCGCCGGAGCTTGCAGCGGCGTCGGGTGCTTCTGGTTGTCGGCAGAGGCGAGGCTGCATGCCACCCGAAGGCAAGAGAGAGGTATGGTTAGATGCGGTCGAGTGCGTAGATCATAGGAGTATCAACGGGGAAAACAGGGGCGGTTTGTGCTCACCGAGGAATCTTGCCGGAGTCGAGGCAGGAGGCGGCGACGCTCTGATGTTGAGGTTGCCGAGGCTACGGTGCTCGCGCAGGTGTGGGGTTGGTGCTGGGAGATGCGCAAGAAGAGGGGGAGAAGGCTCGTGTGCTCTGGGAGGCGAGGGGTGGTCGGACGGCGCCAGAATCGGCCGGAGAAGCTCGTCGGGGCAGAGGGGTTCAAGCTCGCAATACGTGCAGCCTGGAGGCAGAGAAGGTGGGGTGAGCGAGGGGAATGAGAGAGGAGAGGCAGGCGTTTAAGTATGCGTGGTCGGGGGTGAGTTTTACTCTGGCAATGAAGTGAATTTACGCGAGGAATAATGGCCAGAAACGTCTGGCGAGGGGGGCGTGGTCGCGTGTGGGTGAGAACGAAGACCTGGCAGGTGGGGTCTGGCTGTCCGTGAGAGAGAGGAGAAAGGTGGGGCCGAGCGTTTAGCGACTCTGTGGGTTTGCCTCTGGGTGAAAAAGGTTCACGAGAGGGGAGAGCTGGTGGGCTAGCTATTGGGCTGGGTTGGGCCTGCTGGCTGGGCTGCTTCGTTTCTTTTTTTATACAGAATGTTTTTCCTTTTTCTATTTTGAATTTCTGCTTTGATTTTCATTCAAATAATTCAAACTCTATTTCAATTCAAACCTTTGCCAAATCTTGGGTATATTTTAATTATGTTTATTAACATATTCTAAAATCCAAAATAGAACAATTAATTTTAGGGTTTATTATTTATTAAAAATAAATAAATAGTCAATAGTCTTCATTTCAAATAGGATCAAATATGTTTTAGAACTTTATTTGAAAACTAAATTTTTATCAAAACCCTTTTCAGTAGGTTTTATTAAAAACATAACACTTTGAAATATAATTTAAAATACTTTAATAAGTTTTTAATGATCATTCAAAATAGGAAAAATGTCTTTACTTAAATAAAATTGGATATTTAATAAATCCTCATGATTTTATTTAGATAATCCTTTACTCTTTTTATTAAACAAAATATTTTATTTCCATTGCTTGGCCAAGATTTAATTTGGATCTTTAAAATAGTTCTCATTTATTCATTTCTACCTTTGCTGATAAAAACCATTTCTTTTTATTTAAAGATCCAAAAATGGTGATTCCAATTTTATAACTTTATTTATTATTTGTTTATATTTTTAAATCCCTTTAGAATTCTATTTGATCAAAATAGGTTTTGATGTTTCCAATTGGAATCAAAAGTTTATTCTCACCCTAAATTTCAACAATTGTTTATTTATTTGTCACATTTCAAAATTTGGAAAATTTTGGGATGTGACAGCGACATACAAGAGTACATCAGGGCCAAACCATCTATAAGAAATAGAAATATTCAACGCCATACGACAAGATCCAAATTACTAGATAGTTCTAATAGTTTAGGATACATCCTCATACATCATACATCGTAGTATCAAGCGGAAGCCGAAGACAAAATACGAGTACGCATAAGAATCAAATTTTCATAAGATGCCTTAAAAATAAGCACATCCCTCCCATAGATGTCCCGGATCTCCATCCCTGGAATCTCCACACCAGACAGTTGTTGCCACCATCATAGGTCTCCTTGACCCAGTAGCCTTCCTGTGGATATACTTGTCCATATAAACCAATATTTTATCGTGTGAGACCCTAAGGAACTCAGCAAGTCTTTATGCATCTAAAGAGAACAACCTGAGGGTGATGCGATTGCAGCGAAAATAAGACTAGCACTTCTATATAGACACACTACAACATCCACTTAACCAAAGATAGGCGGACGCTCATTAATTAAAGAACAATTAATTGCCCATCAAATATAAATCTACATAAGTAAACATCACTCGCCCACCTCCCCGTTCCCAAATGAGAAGGCAGAAAAACATCCCATATGTTAGCAGTTTTATTAATCATTCTATGATTATTGCACTATTACTGGTCAAATTTTAGTCAGTTAAAAGAGATAGTTTAGTTATGCTTGTCTATGATCGAAAAGAATTATCCTGTAGGGGTACACAAATATCAACACACGCACGATCAACCTCAGAAAACCAAATGAAAATCCTACGAGGCATCACAACAAAGCATTCGCAAGATTCATAGTTGATTTTAGGGGGCCCTCTGCTAAGCTACCCGCTCCGAAGTTGGCCAGCTCCGCGATGGACCGAGGGGTTTGTGCCAATGGCTGTAAATGACTGGGAACCCGAAAGTTTGACTGTCTTGTCGATAACGGGAAAACATTCCACATTCCTAAACAGTATAGTAGTAAACACTCCTCGAGAAACAGTAGTAAAACATGGCATAAGTACATGATAGTAATAATGTCGCAAACTACTTGTGAACCCAAGAAATTAAATATGACTCAAGCTAGGACTAAGGGGATTCATTGCCCACATGCGTATAGTGCGATAGTCAAGGAACAAGAATCAAGTACACAAAGTCCTATGGGAAACAAGTGGGCGGATAAAAACCAGATCTCAACTATTGCCCACTGGTGCCTCTTCCTTTAGTTATCCCATTACTACTCAATTCAGTTGTTTAGGTACCTCATGATTCCAATACACTCACAAACCCTACACATGTGATTCTACGACTCGCATGGATCAAACAACTCCTATAGTAAGGGCTCATAGGATTGAGGGAACAAGGTTCAATGAGATTTAAAAGTAAAGGCTATGCAATACTTGGGATTCAATTTTATTCGTGACACGATTATTATGCAAGAATAATATAGATGCAATAGGTACTATATGTAGTGCAAGTATGGGGAATTGCTTTCCTGGAAGTTCAGTTGCAGAATAATATGGATTCGGGTAATACTCCTAAGGCTTATGATATTCTCCTTGTTCAGCGTCTATCCGGATAAAGAACCAAACACACAAGGGGCCGAAATAAATATATTGCACAATCATATAAATCATATGCAACAAGAAAACAAGGTATTCCATGATGATATGATGTACAATTTACATGGTATAACATAGCATGGCATGGGTGAGGTGTGGGGTACAAGAATAAAGCATTCGATTAAGTTTTAATCATGTTTTTCTCCCATAAACATTGATGTATACTCATGCTTCAATTCATATCATGAAATGCATAGTTAGGACGGGCTCTTCGAGCTAATCTATTTAGACATATCATTTGACGAATTCAGAGTTACAGAATTAAAGTTATTAAATTATTAATCAAATGGTATTTATTTGCATTTAATAATTCGAAAAATTTAAATTGCACAAATGGTATTATAAATATCATAAACAAATTCCTCACATTTTCCTGATTCAAAATCATATATTACTTACATTATTTTGAATTATGAATTTATTATATTATTAAAGTCAAATTGTATTGAAATAGTCAAATAGGGTCAAATGTCAAAGGTTTGACTAGATAGAGTCAACCCTGGTCAAATTTGAAAACATGGTTAAATTCATTTTTGAATAAAATTCATATTTGATTTTAAAAGTTTCTACAAATTCAAAACTATTTGAAAGATATGAATTAATTTGAGTTATATCAATTTCTAGAATTTTGTTTTGTTTTAGAAAAATTCTGGAGACTTTTCTCACTCGGGCACACACTAGACCCCTCACTGATGGGTGGGGCCATAGGCTCAATGGACCCACACGATGGCGGCCACTGGTGGGTGACACGCAGGGACCGCGGGTTGATGTGTTGGAAAAGAGAGGGGCCTAAACAAAAAAGTTCCAGAAGAGATGACTGAAACTGAAATCTTAAGATCTGAAATTTGATCGAAAAAGCCCTGAGTTATGGATAATATGGCGACTAAATGGAGAATAATCTAGGCATGAGGCAATAACAAAACTTGTAGATATCCTGAAGATCTATGATACTGAAGAAGGAAGTTTTCTCAATGGGCCAACGTATGCGCGGGAAATAGCTGATAAACTCGCCAGATTCATATAACATGTGCCCGTTTTCAGAAACGCAGTTTTGACGAACAATCTTCGGCGAACGATGACAAGCAATCGGTCGAGATTTTGGTAAAATTGTAAAAACAAAAATTATAGAGGAAAGATTTGGCTTAAATTTCCTCTAGGACGTTTTCCTGGAGGAGGCCTGCACCTACCCGAATCTGGCGAGGAACAGAGGCGATCTTCACGGACGTGGACTGACGGACTAAATTGAATCATAGCTGAATTTCTTTCCGCAAAACGAGTTAGCTGGGCCCGTATTCGGGGAATGATTGCGAGCAAAGCACTGCAATTTCTGCCATGCCACAAAAACGGAAGTCAAAGAGAAAACCAAGGACTGAAACTTTCGTTCATAAAGATTTCTAGAATAAGGACTTTAGGTGCCGGAAATATCTAGAAAACAGAGGGTTCGTGTGTGGGCTACTGCTACTTTTGATGTCTACGCGATGAGCACTGCTGTGCGCGTGCCTACACGGGTGTGCTGTTGTGCGTCCTGTGTGCGCGAGGTGCCAAATTGCAATGTTGTGGTAAACTCTGGTCACAGATTGGGTCAGGGAGGAGCTCCTCGAGTGGCTTCTTGATGAGACCAAGATGGAGACAAGATGGACAGGTCGGGTTGTGACCAGAATGGCAGTAACCTTTACGTGGCTCAGTCAATTGCAGATCTTTGTTGGAAAACCCCAAGAGGGAGGTATGAGGAGCACAACAGCAAATTTTCCCTCAGTTATGAAACCAAGGTTATCGAACTAGTAGGAGCAAGGAAACAACTCCAACGTGTTGCTAACAACTTGGAATCCTGCACAACACAAACTCAAGACTTTGCCCCAACTTACAGTGAGATTGTCAATCTCACTGGTTTGCTGAAAATAAAGGATTAAACGTATAGTGTGGAAGGTTATAGTTGCTGGTAGAAAGTAAATGGTAACCATAGATGATGTAAAAGTGTAAAGATTGGACTAGGGTCTATAGTTCACTAGAGGTGTTCTGCTTAAGATAGATAAATTGGGTGAACAAATTACAACGGGGCAATTGATATGACTGAGCAAGGCATAAAAATACAAATACTAGACATCATGATTCCTATGAGATTTGATTGGGCATTACAACAATATACATAGACCGTCATCCAACTGCGTCTATGACTAATAATCCACCTTCAGGTTATCATCCAAACCCCCTACAGTATTAAGTTGAAATCAACGGATAATTGCATTAAGCAATGTGTATAAAGTAAACAATACAATTATCCCATGAACAAAAGATTGTTGTTTTCTCCCTAGTAGAAACAGCACATCTACAACCTTAGAGATTCCTGTCACTTCCCCATATTACTAGAGGCATGAACCTACTATCGAGCACAAATAATCCCTCTTGGAGACACTAGCATCTACTTGGGAAAGATAGCTACTAGCAATGGAGATCATGCAAGATCCCAAACAACACAGACATGATAGAATCAATAATCAATAAGAAATGATAGAATCAATAATCATTCTGACATAGTATCTCAATATCCATCAGATCCTTGCAAACACAACATGTATGATTACAAATAGATGTTGTTGATCATGAACGGAGCTCACAAGATCTAAACATGATAACACAAAGGAGGAGAAACAACCATCTAGCTACTGTATAGACCCATAGTCCAAGGTTGAACTACTCATGCATCATACCGGAGGATGACATGTTGATGAAGAAGGCCTTGATTCTTCAATCCCTCCCTTGATTCTCCTCCATTCTTGACCATCTTGAGTTTGCTCCCCCTTCAATCCCTCCCTTGATTCTTGCATATGCTTTAGGGATTTGAAAGAGGAGATCTAGATCTACAATCCCACCAATCCATCTCTCCTCTAAGTGAGGGAACATCTTGGGATCTAGATCTTGGAGTCTTTTGTGGATTTCCTCCATTGTTCTTTCTCTCTCATTCCCCCACAAGCTTTTGTAGCTTTCGTGGAATTTGGGAGAGAAGGATTTGAGCACTTCTTATGTTCTTGCCATTGCATTTGGTGCATCGGTTTGAGTTCTCGGTGAGGATTCATTTGAGTGAAAGGTGACAAGCTTTTTACTCTTGGGTTCTTGGAACCCTAGATGGTTTGTTGGTGTTGCAGGTTGTGGCCTTGGTGGCGTTTGTTGGGAGCCTCGAATTAAGTTGTGGAGAAGTGCCCCAACCTTGTGAGAGGTTCCGGTTTGCCACCGACAAGTGCACCGATAGTGGAAGTATGGATCGACCCTGTTGGGGTGATATTCACAGGAGAATAAGGGAGGCCTTTTGTGGCGTTGGTGGTTTGATACCACCCCCTCTCCAAACGAGACGTACTCCATGTTCGGAGGAACTCGGTAAAATATCGTTGTCCCCGCGTGCATCGGTTATCTCTATACCCGAGATCTTTACTAATGCACTTCACATTGTGATAGCCTTCGTGCTTGAAGTAATATATATCTTGCTATCACTTTGTTGCTTGTATTGCTTAGCATAAGTTGTTGGTGCACATAGGTGAACCTTAGTTGTTCTAGGTTGTGCTTTACAAAGAAAACACTAGTTTTATTCCGCCTTTGTTGAGCCACTCTAGGAAAAGTTTTAATCGCCTATTCACCCCCCCTCTAGGAGACATCCGTATCCTTTCACAAGTTTAATTTGGAAGGTAGATAAAACAAGAATATACTTGGAATGGTGTAACACACCATGCATAGGGATTTATAGTGGACTCTTTGCAATAACTTGGTTTCTTGGGAGTTGGATGCATGAGTAGAGCTTACTCAACACAAGTGGATGCTAGCAAAAGACTAGGAGCGACCAACTAAGAGAGCAATAATGGCCATAATCATGTGGAGCGACAAAACATTATTAATCAAAGCATAAAGTGGTACCACAAGTTAAAAACTAAATGATCATAGAGGCTAAGGTGACAGGTCCATAGTCATAACATGGTGTGAGCATGTGCCAAGTCAACCCAAACAAAGAATCAAAGGAGAATACCACAATATTATACTTTTGTATGCTAAAACAACACATGATTCTTTCAAGGCACATTAAGAAATCTCAATTGTTTGGAACAAGTCATGCTACAGAAATAATCACTAAGCATAAGGTCAAAACAACATATAGCATGACATGATAAAGTCTAAGCCATAGTCAAAACAATCTCCCTTTTGTACCACTTAAGCATGAAACTTTCTACTCTTTTCCAACACCAATCAACTTATTTGAAACAACACAACGAAAGTGGGGGTCCAACTACTTTATTCAAGCAAACTAAGCAAACGAAAACAAAAAACAAAAACTAAGACGCTCCAAGAACAACACAACAGTGCATGAAACAATAAAAATGAAGTGTCTAGAAAGAGACCTGAGATACAAAACTTTATATTTTGTGCATTCTTCATCTCATCATATCATTCTTCCCCTACACTTGATACAAAACTTCACACAATCTTCATTAGCAATATTAGTGTACTCAAAACAATAGGCCTTTGGTTTTTCTTTCAAAACAAGTAAAAATTTCATAAAAAACACAAGGTACTGTAGCAATTCCTTTAAAAAGCTCAAGTGATCAAGAAGAACTAAAAAAACTGATAAAGAGGCAAATGCAAATAATGGCAGAAATCTGTCAAAACAGACCAGCAGGTAAAAACCAATTTTGCTCAAATCGAAAATGTTGAACTAACTAAAGTTAGTTGACAACCTGGGTCTTTTACTCAGAACATTACAGCTTAATCCAACATACAAAGATTTTTCACGATTTTTTACAGTGAAGCACAAAAAAACTGTTTCGGGACGACAACTTCCCCAAATCTTACATCTCTCTCATTAGAGGTTATTCTTGAAACAAAAACCACACAAAAAAGATAAGGATCAGTTATTAATAGCTTCCAAGACTCAACAAAAGAAAATCCTAACGAATTTTGGGTTATCTCCCAATGAGTACATTTCTTTAACATCGTTAAGTTAGGCTTGATAGTTTGAGAAGATGCTCACATAAGAAATATGAATTAAAGCAAAAGAGAGCATCAAGGAGCAAATATGAAACACATTTAAGTATAATCCACTTCCTATGCATAGGAATCTTCTATGCAAATAAATTCACAAAGAACAAAGTAACAAGCTGAAGCGATCCAACCCGTTAAGAATTGGATCTTGCGTTTGCAGTGCTAGTCCGTTAGATCGATTAGCTAGAACACACAGTTTCGATGAATAAAAGAGTGTCAATGCATCACATTATTACAATGATTGATCCAACAATATAAATATTACAAAGTTTCTTAGCTCACAGCTAGCTCAAATAACATAGCTCAACAAATAAAAAAAATATAAAGGCTCCATCACGCCATAGGAAACTCACTGAGTGGAGATTCACAACTTAAACCTTACATGTCGTCGGAGTAACCTGCAACATAGAAAGTTGCAGCCACGAATGGTCAATACATTTGAATTGTATTGGAAAGATGTCACTGTTATGTGGACACAATTGGCAACCTATCATATACGTGCTCACTTTGGCTAGTGGAGTTCAGGCTATTTGCATAAAGCATCATTTCCTCCTACCTTTTCAAATAAAGTATTAGTTCTTCAAAATAACTAAGAACAGCTCCAATCACTCGAGAGCTCCTAATAACTATGGACACATTGAGTCACTCAAGTGCTCCTATAACCCATTAAGTTCACCCATCAAGTTTTATTAGAGAAATTGGAATGAATGAGACTTTTCAACTACATGAAGAGAAGTCCATTACCCTGGACACGGCGAAGTACTTAGTTCTTAAACCATCTGCAGAGGCTAGTACACTTTACCCACAAGACCCAATCAACCCCTTTTGAGAGAAGACCAGGACGAGTCCTTTGGGAAACATAATCATGATCCTAACCCTGGACCGTACCATCCTACCAACACCTAAATCTGCTAGTCATGGTAGGACATGATCCCGTAACTTACTCAGTCAAGTCATATCCCATATGACATGTGGTCGTACATGGAAGTTACTAATCAAGACCGCATATTATCTCTTTGAATCCTGGGTGGCAATCCCCACCAAAATCCACACTCGATGACTCAATCAATGCCATTCCACCCAGGTGATTCGTTGATTAAGTGGTTTTCTCTTCAACAAAAATATAACCTTCTCATACACATATGTATCATGAAAACCACCCATGCATATAATAACATTGCTAAGCAATCTACAATACGATGGCTATCAAGGAATCAACTGGAGGACCTGTGACAATTTTATTGGGTACTCACACCATAGCATAGTATATATAATATAAAACATTTCCTTCAATGCAACCTACTGAAAAATAAATGTGTAATAAAACAATAGGGGATTTATGACAGTGACACTTGCCTCAGTTGTAGTAATCATTCACGTAATCGTCGCAATCACAAATATCACACTCCGGGGAATCTATCACGCAAAACAATAATTGCAACCAATTATATAGTAGAGCAACAAAACAGTATGCATGCATTTTAGAAAAGAGAAACAAGTTCAAAAGCTTTTCATAAACATTTTACATTAAACAAATAGGCTTTTAATAGGCATTAATGAATTCTGAATACTTTCAGTACAGAATAGTTTTATAAAATTATGAGAACCATGCTACTGGATAAGTAATGTTCATAACTTTCATTTGCCACTGGTTTCACCTTAAAATGATTTATAGATTAAAAGTTATAGCCAAAATACTCAATTAAGTGATTTAATCATAGATAATTATTTTGTACTATAACAAAATCAAATAACGCTATAGTGGCGTAGATTTAATTTTATGAATCCATAGACACTAAATTTGCCAATTTTGGAGTTGTGGATATTTTTCTATGAACGTTATACCATTAGTTAGATTTAAATAATGCAGAAAATATACATTGGTCAAAGTACAAATTTTATTTTCATGATAATATTCTACACATTATTTTGAATCCATACCTATATCATTTATATTTTTCCGAGCTATATTAAATTTTCTGTGAATTTTACAATGTATATACAATTTCTGTCCATTTATACAATTTCTAGAAATTGAGGGAATATTCCCTGGAAGATGCTACTGACACGCCACTCGACTCAGCGTGCGGTGCTGACGCAGCGATGACTAGACGGCCACGCGGCACGCTGGTACTGTCCGGTACCAGTTCGCACTGGAACTAATCCGGTGCGTTCACCGACGATCGGATGTGCAGGAAGCGAAGCCGAGGCTCATCGTGGCGTCGACGGAGGACGGTGGCAGTGGCTCAGATGGCGGCGGTGAACGTCATTCTGATGGTCTCCGTCGATGGAGAGGTGGTCTACGCGAAGCGGTCGAGGACATAGAGCTCCCTGGTGGCGTCGGCGTTGTACGTAGCTTACTCGGGTGGCGGTGAAGGACGGCGGGAGGAACGCAGCGTCGGCAGTACTCTGGCAGTGTCGTGCACTTGTAGCGGTGCTCCTGTGAGACCGGGACAGGAGTGAGGCGACAGCAGAAAACATAGGAGAAGAGGATAGGGGCAAAAGGGAGGAGCGGGCTTCCTGGAAACCTCAAGCCCGAGCTCGGCTTTGTAGCGGCGATGGCGGTCAGATCTGTATCCCCAAAACGGCAGCTAGGGTTTGCAGAAGATCGAAAAAAACAGGCGTGATGCGAGGGGGGGGGGGGGGTTATAAGGAGAGAAGGGCATGCGAGGAGCTAGGGGGTCGAACGAATCGACAAAATCGGTGGGTGGGGGGATCGATTTGGATTAGGAACCGCCTCCGGTTCTGTCTCTGGAGCGAGGAAGGGGATGAACAGGGTGGGTCCCACCTATCGGTGGCGGATGAGGCACTGGCGAGCGGCCCTAGGAATGGAGAGAAAAAAGAATGGGGAAGGGTGCTAGCGGCTGCTAGTGGGCTTCTGCTGGGCTGGTGGTGGCTGGGCTGGTGCGTGCGAGCTCCAGTTAGGGACGGGCCAGCTGGGGCTTGCCCAGTTAGGCAGGATAGGTTAGTTTTTTATTATTCTTCTTCTATTACTGATTTCTTATGTATATTTTGATTTAGAACTCCAAATGAGCTCAAACCAGATTGTAATTTTTTATAAAATTCAAAGTAGTATTTTAGGACTAATAGGGAATCATATCCTGTCCAACAAAAATATTCCAACATATATTTTAAAAATAATACCTAATGGATGCATAGAAGGGTTTTCAAATAGGGTTTTTCACAAATGGTTTTGAATTTGAAATTTTTGCAAGAAGCCATGATGCAATGCACCTGAAATCTATGAACTTTCCCATTTTAAAATTCTAGGATGTTACACAGGCAAAGGAAGATAAAAAAGAGCTACTTCAAAACTTTCAGCACATAGAGAGGTGTTTCAGTACCATGAAAACTTCTACAATCATATTTTCCTCTCTCATAATAATTTTTAGTAGGCTCATGAATAAACTTAACAATATAATTATCACCTAAACCATGCTTTTCATGATCTACAAACACATAATTTTTATCAAGGTCAAGAATAGTGGGATTAAAACCTTCAAACTCACTTTTAACAATTTTATAACAAGATGACTGATTATTCTCAAGAGGTATGGGGTTCCAAGATAAAGTCAATACCCCTCCAATCTCATTTTCAATAGTAGTAAAATTAATATTATCAACCAATATAAGACCATTATCTAGAGCTTTATCATCAACAATTTCTAAGCAAAACTCTTAAGTACCATGCATAACAGCAGCATAATTATTATCACAAGTTTTACCCATAGTAGATCTTTCAAACGGATCCACAGGAACATAAAATTCATCCTCCTTTGGTAAGCATGGGGGACAATCAAATAATGTAAGGGATAAAGAGTTACTCTCATTATAAGGTAGGAGTGGGTAGCTAATCCATTCTTCCTCCTTTTGTTCGTCACTATCCTCTTCTTTTTCATCTAATGAGCTTCCTTTTCAGCAATTTCTTCCTCCATAAGCTCCTGCAAGGCATTAGTTTCTTCTGTTTGTGGAAAGCATCTATTAATATATTCAAGAATATGACCATTTTCTTCCTTGTAATTATCAAAGCAAAATTTAAGTATATCATAAGCCTCATATTTATAAGGTGAATCATCGGTATTTTCAAGCAAACTAGCAAGTTCAAATACACCCTTCCAAGCAATAAATTCTTAAATTTGTTCCACATCATAAAAGTCATAATTTCCCTTAACATAAGAACATATGGTAACATTATCATTGTACTCACATTGAAAAGGGAGGTGTTTATACCTCCTACAGCAACAAGATTTATCAAAACAATAAGTAACATTATAAGTAGAGCACACATTTCTAGCAATGGTATTCAATTTATCAATTTGTTCCCATAAATATTTCCCTTTTTGTGACAAGCGGTGTTCCTTATAATAATATTTTTGTTCTTCCATGAACCCACCTTGCCAATAAGAACTAGTTTCAAAGAAACCAACCATTGATAGAAAGCATGACAAAGCAAGGCAATAACAGACGAACAACTATAGTAGGAACACATTTTTATTTTTGAAAGAAAGAAACAAGCAAAACAAAGCAAAAGAAACTAGGCAAAACAAAAAAAAGTAAAGAGAAAGGTTGTGAGAAACTCCCCTTGTAAAGTTGTCCTTAACTCCCTGGCAACGGCGCCACAAAAATCTTGACGTGGCTCAGTCAATTGCAGAGTTTTGTTGGGAAACCCTGAGAGGAAGGTATGATGAGGACAGTAGGAAGTTTTCCCTTAGTTATGAAACCAAGGTTATCGAACCAGTAGGAGCAAGGAAACAACTCCAAGGTGTTGCTAACAACTTGGAATCCTGCAAAACACAAACTCAAGACTTTGCCCAACATACAGTGAGGTTGTCAATTTCACAGGTTTGCTGAAAACAAAAGATTAAACATATAGTGTGGAAGGTAATGGTTTCTGGTAGAAAGTAAACGGTAATAGTAGATGATGTAACAACGGTAAAGATTGGACCGGGGTCCATGGTTCACTAGAGGTGTTCTCCTTAATATGTATAACATGCTAGGTGGACAAATTAAGTGGGGAAATTGACAGGACTGAGCAAGCATAAAAATGAAAATACTAGACATCATGATTCCTATGAGATTTGATTGGGCATTACAACAATATACATAGACCATCAACCAACTGCATCTATGACTAATAATCCACCTTCAGGTTATCATCCGAACCCCCTCCAGTATTAAGTTGCAAGCAACGGATAATTGCATTAAGCAATGTGTGTAAAGTAAACAATACAATTGTTCCATGAACAAAAGATTGTTGTTTTCTCCCTAGTGGAAACAACTCATCTACAACCTTATAGATTACTGTCACTTCCCCAGATTACTAGAGGCATGAACCTACTATCGAGCATAAATACTCCCTCTTAGAGTCACTAGCATCTACTTGGCCAAGATAGCTACTAGCAATGGAGAGCATGCAAGATCACAAACAACACATACATGATAGAATCAATAATCAATAATACATGATAGAACCAATAAGACAAAACAATTAATCAATCTGACATAGTATCTCAATATCCATCGGATCCACGCAAACACAACATGTATGATTACAAATAGATGATCTTGATCATGAACGGAGCTCACAAGATCTAAACATGACAGCACAAAGGAGGAGAAACAACCATCTAGATACTATATGGAGCCATAGTCCAAGGGTGAACTACTCACACATCATACCGGAGGCTGGTATGGTGATGAAGAAGGCCTCCGGGATGATCTCTCCCCTCCGGCATGGTTCCGGGAAGAGCTTCAGATCCCCGCCCCTGATCTAGGGACGATGGTGGCATCCACTATAGACTGTTTTGTGGATATCTGATCGGGGGCTTAGGGTTTCTGTATCAGGGGGATTTTATAGGTGAAGAGGCGAGGCAAGGGGCACTCGAGGCACCCACACCAGGTGGTGGCGCGCCCTAGGGGGGGCAGAACCACCCTAGGGTGTGGCACCTCATGGACCTCCGTCGGTTTCCCTTCGGTCTCTGGGTTCGTTCCGGTAAAATATTGAATTTGGCTTTTGTCCGTACAATTCCGAGAATATTCCCTTACTAGCTTTTCTGAAATAAAAACCGCAGAAAACAGACAACTGGCACTGCGGCATCTTGTTAATAGGTTAGTCCCAGAAATGTATAAAAATACCTCAATGTGTAGACAAAGCATGGTAAAGTTGATACTAAACAAGCATGGAACATAAAAAATTATAGATACGTTTACGACGTATCAAACCTACAGTGATAGGAGATGTACATGGCGCACGGACGTCGTTCGACCAATAGTTCTCCGCCTAGGCTCGAAGAAAAGATGCAAAATGTTGTCATGGAGGTCAAGAATACTCACTAGAGCAACAACCATGCAAAAATAGCTTGCTAGAGAGGAGGTGATCGACGGAGGGGCTTGTGGCCATGGAGCTCGAGCTTGTCACGGACACCGCAGCGGTGAGATTTGTCCAGCAGGTTCCGGGTGTGTTATCCGGTACAGGTCGAAGGAGAGGAAGAAGTGGCACCACCTGGGCGTCATGGTTCCTCCTGGGCACATGCCCAACCTCCTCCTGCTGATCTTGGCCGAGGTAGGGTTAGGAGGGGCATGGCTTGGCCATGGTTTGATTGGGGAAGAAGTGGAAAGAGAGGGGATGTGCTAGGCAGTGGGGGATCTTGATCTTGATCTGAATATCTGCATTTGGTTGGGAGTATAGGGAGAGGAGCACATGGGGTGGGTTTGACTTTTGCAAAAGTAGAGGAGAGGGGTGGAGGCTCTCGGTGGATGGTGCTCTCTCTCTCTTCTGTTTTTCTTGCTAAAATAAGAAGGAGAGGGGGAGTAGGGGTAGGCGTGTGGTGCTGGTCTTGCAAACTAAGAAAAAGTGAGAGGGGTTTGGGGGTGGTATGGTGTGTAGCTAGGTTTATCACGTGTGTAGGAGTTTAGTTGTAGGTGTGTGTATGGGTGGGTGCTATGTGTAGGCACAAGCACACACACACACATGAAGTATACGGTTCTGGGTAGATCCATGCAACAAAGGTAGGATGGTTAGTTTTAATTAAACCATTTAAAAAGATCAAGCTCATGAATTGTCATACACACCAAAAGAACGAAATGGAAAAGAGGAAGGTGGAGGGTTTCTTTTTCATGAGACATGCAAGATTACATCCATGCATGCATGATGTATTAAGATGGTGAAACCATGTCACATATGGATGATATAGGTACATTTGGATCCATACAAATATATGTGGCTTGGTTTTAAAATACTAATAAACAAAAGGCCACATACATGTATATGGTGGGAAAATAGATGATATCCAAGGAGAGGTATATGGCAAGTTAGTAGATGGAAGGGGAAGTAAAAGATATGCCCTCAACTCAACTTGGGCATTTAAAATATATCAAAATCCAAATACAATTTAGTAAGAACCAAATGCAATGATAAATATAAAAGCCAAGATTTAATATGATGCTCAAAGGCAATGTGGCATGATGACATGAGCATGATATTATGCAATGCAATTATGAGATGTAAGAAGTAGCAAATCTATAATACGAAAGTAGCATTACAATAGTTAGACAATTGGGATGCTACAACTCTCCCCCACTAAAAAACAATCTCGTCCCTAGATTCCTATGAAAAGAAAAGAATAAGACGAGAGGCGGGTGCTCGGAACGAAGGTGATCCTGACGTTCCCAAGAAGATTTCTCAATGGAATGGTGCGACCACTACACGTTGCAAAATTGATAGACTTGTTGTGAGTCTATCATTTTGCTTCTTCGAAACAAAGGACTTGAAGAGATTCAAAAGAGTGAGCTTCTTACTTAAAGTTGAAGGGTGATACACATCCAAAGAATGAAAGATTGAAAATGCACGTGAAGATGATTCTTTCTCTTGCCGAAAGAAAATAACAATTTGGATCAGTTAAGAACCACTATGAAAATAGTGTTGTATATTCCCATAGGTTTAAGAATGAAGTTCGGAACAATAACCTTGCATTCAAACAATATATATCCTTGATATCAACAGAAAAGATTTGGGTTCCTGAATTCTCGGGTTAGATTCTTATTGCGCCAGTAAAGACCAAAGGATCATGCAATGGAGGTGTGTATATGTCTATCCTCGAGAAAGAGTGACACAAGTTTAAGGTGGAATCCTGAGAAAGAAGTTGAATGTAGAATATCTAGGGGTTATTTTAAAGATGCTTATTGTTTTCCTTACCCATGAGGTTATTGCAATATATTTGCGACTGATGGCATCAGCCATAAATGGCTTTACCAAGATCAAAAGAATTGCCGAAAATAAGTTAGATATAACTTCCATCCATTTTGTTTGATGATATCGAGCTCCGGGATAAGGAGTATTAGGGAAATATCTCGTTTTTGTTTCCACCAAATTGTTGAAGGTTTTGTTACATATTGAAATAGACGAGACCACCAACAAGAGATGATTGATTACATTCTTGAGAGAACTCTCCAGAAAACAAGGACATAAGTAAAAGTATCAAGAGATATAGGCCACTTCTAACTTACGTGGATTGAGTGAAATCACATTAATCCACCAATTCGATGTATAAGAGCGAATGATAAGAGTAGTCAGATGGGGATCAGTCCATCATGCACCCAAAGAATTACTTCGCACATGAATAACAAAATCATGCAATCTAAATCCCAAAAACACACAAAAGGTCTTGACAAGGAGAAAACTCATGAAGCTTCGAAAGAAAAAAAAGGTTGATGCAAATGATTCGTCGGATCCAAAGTAGATAAGGATGATGATGTTGTCGTCATCTCAGAAGTCACAAGCCATCGGAAAGATATGACTGAAGATCACGAAGACAGATAAAAGGTTCAACAGATAGATTAAAGATAGAACCTAGAACTTTAATGGTAGAATTGTAAAAGATCTAGAAAATCTCCGTGGCATCCGGAGGATTGAGGATAGAAGATAAATCGAGGGGTTTCAAAAGATTTCTTGATGAGCGCAAGACCAAAAGAATTTATCATCCTTCATGAGAATATCTGAGAGAGATTTTAGTGAGATTTATCCACCTTGAGGAAATCTTCAGTAGACCGATAATGATAAATAGCCAAACAAGGAAAAGCTCCGGAGTTTTAGAATCTGATGATGTGTGAGAATTGACAATTTATTTCATGATTCTGGAATTGTAGCAATATGTATAGCAGAAGTACGTGGTCGAGATAGGTGACTTTAAAAAGTCAGGTTTTACACTTTGAGAACTTTACACATATGCGGTGTTCTCAAAGCTTGAGAGGATGAAAAAATATGTTCTTCATGTTCTTCCTTTGATATAGAATAGGAGAGAATATCGTCAAGATATACCACCATGAAATATCAACGTAAATGTAAAGATTGGTGTTTCGGGAAATGCATTAGAAGAATAGACTATTTGGCCTTTCGGATGAGAAAAGAGATATTGACTTGTTCACCTTGTTGATCGGATCATGGTTTGAAACGATAAGAGATTTTGGATAAGAATCGATGATAATTCATACATTTAAGCAAAGCTACCATAGATGACAGAATGATATTATCTCGTATAAAAGAGAACCTTCCAGATATGGAGTTTAAAAAAGATGTGAATCCTGATAACCAGATGATAAACACCATAGTAGTTGAAGAAACCTCTGGATTACCAAAGATACTTGAATATGATATAGATATGATCACGGTATAACTCAAAATCACAATAGACAACCGACATCATTAGGAGGATATTGATAGAATTGACCATATTCCACTCATGATAAGTGTTATATAGATATATCGAGAACTAAATTATAGTCACAAGCATTGGATTGAAACACATTATGCATTTAACCCAAAAGAATTTGAAGATGAAGTAAAACTCTAGATCTAAGTGCTGGTAGCAAAAGGTCAAGTTAGCATGGACATGCCGACAAAACTAAGAGGACAGGTGTACCACACACGACTGAAGAGTGTGGAAACATAGATGTATCAAAGAAAAAATTCCGCATTTTTTGGCATTAATGTACCAATAGATGCGAAAAATAACTTAACAGATCGATATTAGCAACTCCACATTCTATCAAAGAAACACCCTTAACAAAATCGCATTGGTTTACAAAGAGTCAGATAGATCGCGTCGGTTTACAAATGATCTGTCAGTACGGAATGTATCAACAGTTGATAACAAAAGGCATATTGCGACACAAGGTTGGATGCAACAGAGAGACAAAGGATTTAACACACATCCTATGGTACTACGAAAACCCCAAACATGTGAATCCTAGTTTTAATTTTTAGAAGAGGGTTGATAAATGTTACACTTCCTTACAAGAAAAGGGTGGGTGGGTGGGTAAGAAGAAAAATGGAAGCAGTCCTACTCTCACATTTAGTGTTTCCCTAATATACATAACTACCAAAAATATTTGCTAAACTGACAACGACCATCTTGGCCGAGACCCTCAAGGGTGTAATGGTCTGATACTAGATGTAATAACTCGGACACTACGCTCTAAGCAACAAGCTAGGTTGAACTCAAAGAGCATAAGGTGGTTGTACCGCGGAGGCCCAAAGGCCACCCACGTGCAGGCCCGTCTAAGTGGAGCAGGGAACGGTACCGACCAACCACCCTATCAACTTTGCAATAACATCGTATCAAGTGCGAGAGGCGTAGTCGATAGGCATGCAAACAAAACATACACAAGTGTGTATGTCAGCGACATATAAGAGTACATTAGAGCCAAACCATCTAAAAGAAATAGAAATATTCAACGCCATATGGCAAGATCCAAATTGCTAGATAGTTCTAATAGTTTAGGATACATCCTCATCCATCACACATCAAAGTATCAAGCGGAAGCGAAAGAGAAAATCCGAGTATGGATAAGAAGCAAATTGTCATAAGATGCGCTGAAAATAAGCACATCTCACCCATAGGTCTCACGGATCTCCATCCCCGGAATCTCTACAGCTGACGGTCGTTGCCACCATCATCAGTCTCCTCGACCCAGTAGCCTTCCTGTGGATATACATGTCCATCTAAACCAATATTTTATCGTGTCAAATCCTAAGGGACTCAACAAGTCTTTATGTATCTAAAGGAAACAACTTGAGGGTGATGCGATTACTGTGAAATAAGACTAGCAATTCTATAGAGACATGCTACAACTTCCGCTTAACCAAAGATATACGTATGCTCGTTAATTAAACAATAGTTAATTACCCATCAGATATATATCAACATAAGTAAACATCGCTCGCCCATCTCCCCGTTTCCAAACGAGAAGGCAGGAAAACATCCCATCCGTTGACAGTTTTATTAATCATTCCATGATTATTGCACTGTTACTTGTCAAGTTTTAGTCAATTAAAGTGATACTTTAGTTATCCTTGTCTATGATCGAGAAACTGTGCTCCAAGTCCTCCATAACCATGGACACGGCTTTTAGAAAGATTTACCCTGTAGGGGTGCACAAATAGCAACACACGCACGATTAACCTCAGAAAAACCAAATGAAAACCCAACGAGGCATCACAACAAAGCATTCACAAGGTTCATACTTGGTTTTAGGGGGCCACACCGCTAAGCTACCCGCTACGAAGTTGGCCGGCTCCGCTACAGACCGAGGGGTTTGTGCCAATGGCTGTAAACGACTTGGAACCCGTAAGTGTGACTGGGCTTGTCGATATCGCAAAAACATTTCACATTCCTAAACAGTACAGTAGTAAACGCTCCTCAAGCAACAGTAGTAAATGAAGCAGTAAAACATGGCATAAGTACAGGATAGTGATAACGCCGCAAACTACTTGTGCCCCCCAAGAAATTAAATATGACTCAAGCTAGTACTAAGGGGATTCATGGTCCCACATGTGGATAGTGCGATAGTCAAGGAACAATAATCAAGTACTCGGGGTCCTATGGGAGAAAAGTGGGCGGATAAAAACCAGATCTCAACTATTGTCCACCAGTGCCTCTTCCTTTAGTTATCTCATTACTACTCAATTCAGTTGTTTAGGCACCTCATGATTCAAAGACACTCACAAAACCTACACATGCAATTATACGAACCGCATGGCTCAAACAACTCCTATAGTAAGGGCCCATAGGATTGAGGGAACAAGCTTCGGTGGGGTTTAAAATTAAAGGCTATGCAATACTTGGGATTCAATTTTATTCGTGACACGATTATGATGCAAGAATAAGATAGATTCAATAGGTGATATATGTAGTGCAAGCATGGGGAATTTCTTGCCTGGAAGTTCAGTTTCTGAATAATATGGATCCGGGTAATACTCCTTAGGCTTCTGATATTCTCCTTGTTCAGCATTTATCCAGATAAATAACCAAACATGCAAGGGGCCAAAATAAATACATTGCACAATCGTATAAATCATATGCAATAAGCAAAAAAGGTATGCCATGATGATATGATGTACAATTTACATGTATGACATAGCAAGGCATGGGTGAGGTGTGGGGTATAAGAATAAAGCATTTGATTAAGTTTTTAGTCATGTTTTGCTCCCATAAACATTCCCATAATTATATTTATATGATTAATGCTCCAATTCATATCATGAAATGCATAGTTAGAACAGTATCTTCGAGCTTATCGATTTAGACATATCATTTGTCGAATTCGGAGTTACAGAATTAAAGTTATTCAATTATTAAGAAAATGGCATTTATTAGCATTTAATAATTCAAAAAACTTAAATTTTTCAAATGGTATTATAAATAGCATAAACAGATTCCTCAAATTTTCCTGATTCAAAATCATATATTATTTATATTATTTGGAATTATGAATTCATAACAATATTAAAGTCAGATTGTATTGAAATAGTCAAATAGGGTCAAATGTCAAAGGTTTCACAAGATAGAGTCAACCCTTGTCAAATTTGAAAATATGCTTAAATTAATTTTTGAATGACATTCATATTTTCTTTTAAAATTTTTTGCAAATTCAAAACTATTTAAAAGATATGAATTAATTTGAGTTATATCAATTTCTGGAATTTTGTTTTGTTTTAGAAAAATTCTTGAGACTTTTCTCACTCAGGCACACTCTAGACCCACTCACTGATGGGTGGGGCCATAGGATCAACGGACCCACACAAGCGCGGCCGCTAGCAGGTGACACACAGGGACCACGGGTTGACGTGTTGGAAAAGGGAGGGGCCTAAACAGAAATCTTCCAAAAGAGATGAATGAAACTGAAATCTTAAGATCTGAAATTTGATCGAAAGAGGCCGGAGTTGTGGAGAATATGGAGACTAAACCGGTCGATGGCGACACAGAAGGCTTTTTGAACGATGGCGATCAATCGGTCGAGATTTTGGTAAAACTGTAAAATCAAAAATTATAGAGGAAAGATTGGGCTTAAATTTTCCTATACAACGTTTTCCCAGAGGAGGCCTCCAGCTACGGGAACAGGAACATAGATGATGTTCACGGACATGGACTGACGGACTAAACTGAATCATAGATGAATTTCTTTCCGCGAAACAAGTTAGCTGGGCTGATTTTCAGGGAATGATTTCAAGCAAAACACTGTGATTTCTGCCATGCCACAAAAATAGAAGTCGAAGACAAAATCAAGGACTGAAACTTTCGTTCATAAAGATTTCCAGAATAAGGACTTTAGGTGCCGGAAAGATCGAGAAAAGAGAGGGTTCGCGCGGGGGCTACTGTTGCTTTTGTTGTCTGCTTGACGAGCACTGTTGTGCGTGTGCCTGCATGGGCGCGCTGTTGTGCGGCATGTGTGCGCGTGCAGTGCCGAATTGCGATGCTGCAACGAACTCTAGTCACGGATTGGGTCAGGGAGGAGCTCCTTGAGCGACTGCTTGGCGAGACCAAGATGGATACAAGATGGCTAGGTAGGGCGGTGACCAAAACGACAAAAACTTACAGGGACATGAGAAGGACATAGCGCACGAATGGCATTCGACCAACAGTTAACCGGCAAGGATCGAAGGAAAGATGCAAAATGTTGTCGTGGAGGTCAAGAAGGCTCACCAGAGCACAACCACGCAAAACTCGCTTGCTAGAGAGGAGGTGACCAGCGGAGGGGCTTGTGGCCATGGAGCTCGAGCTTTTCACGGATACCATGGTAGCGAGGTTCCTCCAGCGGGTTCCAGTTGCGTTATTCGGTACAGTTCGAAGGAGAGGAAGAAGTGGCACCACCTGGGCGTCATGGTTCCTCCTAGGCATAGCCCCAACCTCCTCCTGCTGATCGGAAGCGGGGGATCTCGATTTGGATATGAATATGGCGAGTTGGTTGGGAGGATTGGGAGAGGAGCACATGGGGTGGGTTTGCCTTTTGCAAAAGTAGAGGAGAGGGGTGGAGGCTCTCGATGGATGGTGCTCTCTCTCTTCTTGTTTTCTTTCTCAAAGAATAAGGAGAGGGTGGCCAGGGGAGGAGGGATAGGTGTGTGGTGCTGGTCTTGCAAAGTAAGAAAAAGTGAGAGGGGTTTGGGGGTGGTGTGGTGTGTAGCTAGGTTGATCACGTGTGTAGGAGTTTAGTTGTAGGTGTGTGTATGTGTGGGTGTTGTGTGTAGGCACAAGCAGACGCATACACATGAAGTATAGGGTTTTGGGTAGATCCATGCAACAAAATTAGGATGGTTAGTTTGAGTTAAACCATTTTAAATGATCGGGCTCAAGAATTGTCATACACACCAAAAGAACGAAATGGAAAAGAGGAATGTGGAGGGTTTCTTTTGCATGAGACATGCAAGATTACATCCATGCATTCATGATCTATTAAGATGGAGAAACCATATCACATATGAATGATATAGGTAGATTTGGATCCATACAAATATATGTAGCTTGGTTTTAAAATACTAATAAACAAAAGGCCACATACATGTATATGGTGGGAAAATAGATGATATCCAAGGAGAGGTATATGGCAAGTTAGTACATGGAAGGGGAAGTAAAAGATATGCCCTCAAATCAACTTGGGCATTTAAAATATATCAAAATCCAAATACAATTTAGTAAGAACCAAATGCAATGATAAATATAAAAGTCAAGATTTAATATGATGCTCAAATGCAATGTGGCATGATGACATGAGCATGATATTATGCAATGCAATTATGAGATGTATGAAGTAGCAAATCTATAATATGAAAGTAGAATTACAATTGTTAGACAACTGGGATGCAACAATGGACCCCTACTTTCTCTCCAAATCTTTCCCACCTTCATACTTATCCAAAAATATTAATCTGCCAAATTTGGCTAAGTCTGAAATCCCTATCTAGATTCAATCTTTAAGACTCCACCTGTTCTAACCTATGTGCATTCTTGAGAATGTACTTGAACCATGTTGTAGTATATCATTAGTACGACCAAATACCACATTTTCCCTTGGCTAAACTCTTCCAGTACCCACTCATCCTTGATGTTTTGTAGTCAAGATAATAATCTTTTCTGCAAATCTTATCATCTTGCATACTTGGGCAGAAGCTCACATCCATATGCCACTTACCCTTGACCAACTCTTTGCATGGTTGTGACATACTAATCATGGTCTATCAATCATCCTTAACTTGTTCCCATTGGAGCTTTGTGCTTCTTAAACCCACCTGGTTTAGGACGCATCATGACTCATCTGCTATGGCCGCCTTATTTTCAACAAAGTTTGCTATCATTCCAAAACCACCTCAAATACAACCAATTCAAACCCTTGCTTCCATTCTCATATATATACCTTGGTGTATCCATCCACCTAACCCTTTCATCAAGGTGAGCTCTGAGCTCACTCCTCCAAACTTGTTTAGGTGGTATAAAAACATTAATGTCCCAGATCCTCTAATCCTTACTCTCTTCTAAAATCCCTCTTGTTTTGGAAAACCCAAGGTTTCCAATGATGGAGACCTCAAGTTAACATCATCCAACTTGGATATAATCAATTTCCAAATAAATTCCATAATTATTTGGAACCTAAAACTATTTAAATTCTCTTCTTTGCAAAATTCTAAAAACCTTTCCTATAAGGGAAAGTTTGTTTTTATCCAAACCACTTTTCCAAATTAAGGCACCTCTCATGCCTAGATATCATATCCTATCTTCCCATCTAAAAAATAAATATTTTGAGATCCCTTATTATTTCTTTTTGCCCTTTTTCTTAAATGGCAAAAATAAGAAATAATGGCTTTAAAATACTTTTTCTTCCTAATAAATTCCAATAAAATTACCCAATGTGTGATATGGTATTTATGGCTATCTCACCTCAAAAACCAACCTTGTACAATGTAAAAATATCAAAATAACTTCTATAAAACATTTCTTTACTTTTTTAATAAATGATTTTTAATGAAGTAAAACTCATTATAAAAATCCAAAATAATTCTTGGAGATATACCTTGATCATATCCATATAGCGGTATCATTTCCCTACCTTGCCAAGACCAAACTAGTATGCCTTGCCTGATGATCCTCATTATGGCCAACATGGAATTTTCACCAAACTATGAACCAATACTCCTTCAAAGCCCCACCAAAACTTGTCTACTACTCCTCATCGGCCCCAGGACACAACCTAGTCGACCACCACTATAGCACCACTATAGCACTGCCCTTCTTTGTCCCTTATGCTTGGAGAGAGTGAGGTAGAGATATATTCCCATATCTTGCTCATTTATTGACTTGCAGCAGCCACCCACCTCCTCTCTGTCCCTGCACGACCAGTATACCCCTCATACCCCTTCTCTCCTCCACCTGGCCACAACCAAGCCAGCCCTACCACACTCCCATGTCCAAAATGGACATTTCCACCATTAGGCATTTATCTTGCAATAAAAGGGCTTGAGGCCCTCAACCCTCTCCCTCTGCCCCTCATTTGCCACCCTATGGTTCTCACTTACCTCTCCCGAAACCCACTACCTCTCCAATACACTGCCATGCCCGAGAAAAGAAGAAGAGGAGCTCTCCGCCTCCTCCACAACTCCGAGCATAGATCCACCTCCCCTACCTCCCTCTCTCTGCATGTGACTTATTCAACACCCCCATGTTCCTCTGCTACTAATCCTACCCTCCCACTTAGCTTTGGCATGCCTCAGGTAAAATCTCCGAGAGAGCTCCAACGAGATCTACCCGACCGCATTCATGCAAGCTCGTTTCCGAGGCCAAACCCTCCCGTTTTGCCCCTTGTTCTACACACCTCCCCACCTCGGGTATCTAGGGCCTTCCCAATTCCCGAGGAGCACTCCAGGTTAGCTTCCGCGTCCCTCTGAACCATTATTAGGGTTTGATCTCTGATGCCACGACGCTAAGGTAGACGGCGACGGGAGCCGTCGATCTCGTTCTAATCGAACGGCTCCCATCGCTCCTTACCCCTTGTGCCTCCGCACCGCTGATGGGAAGGCCCCGTAGCGATGGTTTTAAACCCTTATTCCCATGCGCGCAGGCGAGCTGTGTAGGACTATTTGTCTCCCGTCGGCCCATCTTCCCCCAGATCCGGCCCATGTCCTGTTTTTCCGTTTATCCTCTTTTTATTCTTCTTCAGATCTGTAAAAAGGCATGTCAATTTAATTCAAGAACAAAATGATAGCGAAGAAGGTCTATATATAAAAATACACATGTCCCTATATGTATTGTCTATAATGCACAACAAGATTTAAAGTTTAATAATTTACAGGTATTTCCTAGTAAATAAACTACCACATGTGTCACTTTCAGTAAATAAATACTTTAATAAGTTTCATAAGTCCAAAATGAACAAATCCAACTGCCCCTGGTAGATGTTGCATGCACCTATCGCATGGCTTTAGTCCGATGCCAAGCGGGATAGTAAGTTTAGTGTAGTAAAAATAACAAAAACAGATCATTTCTGACTTTAGGAATTTATCTAGACAAAACCATAAAATCTCTGTACCTAATTCCAACACTCATTGATGAGGTATATCACTATATATCAAAACCCAGGAGGTCACTATTTTTATAAGCCCCTGTTGATTTTCTGGGAGTTAAACTATTATGTGCATGGTTTAATCACAAATAAAATTACTAAAGTAGTTTTATAAATCCAAATAGGTTGATTCCAATTTCTATAGAAAGGTATTCTAGATACCTATCATGTGTCTTTGGAATCATAACAAAAGCTTCTATAGAATAATTTTGGCTAAAAGGAAAATTATCATCCAAAACTAACTTTGGGAATTTTCTGAGGACATTCTGATAAAATTTTTAAGTTGGTTCCAAATTCTGGTGAATCAGTCCATTAAACACTACCAAAGTATCCAAGGAAATGAATTTTGTAACTCCAGAACATTTCTGGTGATTTATTTCCTAGAAGTAGAGTTTTATTTACTAGAAAATTCATTATAAATCAATGGAAATTGATAAAATAATGGAACCACTTTTTTTGGTTCCATTTCATCAATAATTATCTGATGGTATCACTATTATACAAGGATATCATATAGAATATGGCCTTGGTCCAAAACCCCTCTCCTAGGTAGTATATCCTAAGGGATCATCTTCCAATGCCTTCAAGTCATTTACCAATCTCATCAAACATATCATCCAGCATCCTAATATTTTGTAAACTTGCTTTTCTCATTGCTTGATGTATGTGGGATGCTTGTATGCCTTGTATTGATTGGTATATTGCTTGTTTGCATGTTTGCTCGATAACGGCGATAGTTACGATTATGTGACGCCAAGAAGAATGAGCCTCAGAGTAATTACTATTATTATTGGTATTCTCGGTATTTTGGTTTTATAAAGAAGTCCAGGTACATATCGATGTTCATAGGCAAGCCACCTTTTTTCTCATAAGCCTTTTCCCTAATATTTCACTTATGCATGTTTTACCTATTTTTTTCTATATAATGTTTTATATCTAGTAGTGGTTTGGCTCCTCCAAACCATTACACATTTGTACTACTAAGTACAAAACCCTTGATGACACATATTTGTCCCTAGCATAGTAGATGGTGTTTAACACCATAACCCCTTGGAGACCTCGTTTTAGTCGAAGCAAAGTATAGGATGGGTAGACCCCGGTAAAAGTAAAAAAAAAGGTTTTATGGTAAAACCTTGGTGGGGCTTGACCTACCAAGAGAAGTTTGAGAAAATAAAAAGGTTTTGTTTTACAAAAATGTTGAAAGAAATAGGAGGAAAAAGGTTCTCAAAAAAGCACCCAGTTCTTTGCAATTTTGCTAGAACAATTAACCCATGCAACCACATTACCCTGGAGTGGGATAGGGCTGGACTTAATGTTTGCTACTCCGGTGTGAGAATTCTCACAACTATGTATAAGTTATCATCTCCCTTGAATCACGAGCTTCCTTTACAAAAAGGGTCAACTCCTAGGAAGTCACCTGGAGGAAGCAGGACCACCTATGTGAGTGGTCGGCGATACTATGAGCCTCTCATTGAAAGTGTCGGCTCTGGAGGAGTTGGATGCACTCTGGTTGGTCTGTGGATCTTGACGGCCCGGTGTTGAGAGGAACAACTCATAGGGTAGATCCCATGCTAGAGTGGCATCCGAAGAGTCTTGATTGGTTACTCGACCCACTATCAGTAAGGATCAGGGCAGATTACCCATTTGGTGTGGATAAAGTGTACAACCTATGCAGAGTGTAAATCTATTCGAATAGCCATGTCCATGGTCAAGGACGATGGGGAAGGTTGCCGTAGAGTGGTGATGGATTTGTTTTCAAAATGGACTTCAAAAAAGAAAGTGTTTTCTAAAACCTGGTGGTCCCAGGGACACCAGATGTAAGGTTCCCAACCTTTAATAAGGTAGAGTTCCCTGTGTTTACAATGCTAGTCCCTGGATCAACAGCTAGCAATCCATAGTTAAGATGTAATATCAAGAAACAAAGGTCATAATACAACTTTATAACTAGGAATAAAATAATTCATTACATCTTACATAGCTCATTTGGCTATCACATTACAATGCAGCAAAATATCTATATAGCATGGAGTCCTTCATCTTCAAAGTGCCACAGGCAATCATGTTGGTTGTAGACTTGTAATCCTATTCAACACACTTCACTAACATCAAACAACCTGCAACATAATAAGTTGCAGCCACAAGGGTCAATACATTTGAATTGTATTGGCAAGTTTCACTACTATGTAGAAATAAGTGGATCCTATCATTACATGCATATTTGGCTAAGTAGGGTTTAGGCTCTTTTGCAGAAAGCAATATAGTTTTATCCTATCTTTTCAAAATAGTTTTGATCTTTTGTCAAATCTTTCTGAACTCCTTGGAAAACTCCAAGTGCTTCTAATCCCTTGTTGTCACCATCAAGTTTTACTTTGAGAAATTGGAATGTCAAGATCTTCCATAGCTTCAGGCCTTAGTTGCACAGAGTTGTCCGTAACCGGGGACACGGCTAAGTACTTAGAATTTTGATCTTCTGCAGAAGTTGTACACTTTACCCACATGACACAATCTCATCTTGATGCCACCAGTGGCCGCTGGATAAGTACTCACCAAGATGGAGTACTGGCAGATTGAGAATGTGAGAAAGTCTTTCCATAGGAGTCCTCCCAATACACAATGCTAGCTTGTCATCCAGGCACCAATGTAGGGTTTCAAGTTCCCTTACACAATTCTAGTTAACCTGAAGATGCCAATGCATGGGTCTTCCACTATGTAGTTGACTAAGCCAGAGCCCATTTAGCATGTGGCTGTACACGGAAGCCACTGTACGAGAAACATGTTCAATCTCTAAGTCCCTGGGTGGTTTTCTTCTAGTGCACATACAAAAGGAGATAGCCATATAAACATGGTTCCTTTTGTTGCCACCTTGTCCAACCTTGAGTATCCTTGTCCACCCAAGTGGTTCATTGAGTACTTGTTTTATTATATAAAACATATATCTTTTCAACACTTCATATTTTCATAACATGTATCCCATCCCAATATATATAGCAGGGCTAAGCATACTACAACTACAATGTTTCCACTAAGGAATATATAAGGGTATCCTATTAGGATTTAGCATAGCATAAAATATAGACTCCTTTTCATGCATGTTACAAAAAATCCACTAAGTGCAATGAAAATAGTAGGACCTGGATGATAGTGTCACTTGCCTTAGTAGTTGGTGGTGTTGGTACACTCTTCGCAATAACACACTTGACAATCAACACAATCTATCAAGCAAAATAACCAAGACAAAACATACACAAGATCAACACTAATGGCAACACAAAAATCATGCAAAGTATGCAAACATGCAAGATGGCAATTTTTATTGTACAAATTTTTATAACAAGGTTCTGAATATTACTAAGTGATTTCCGAACATTTTATATTTTCAAGATTACAAATGCAACCATTTGTGCAATTGTAGCAATTAGAAATATTTTCTAACACTTGGAAATGTCATTCTCACTAAATAATTGCCACGATCTTATTTGTACTAGAATAAAATTATATTTTGGTCTTACTGTACAGAGGGTTCAATTTACAACCATTTGCAAAAGGATTCACCTAAAAATAATTCACACAACAATTTTTATACTCAAAATATTCCACAAATGGTTCTGTATAAAACGTGATATTAAAAGACTCAAAAATACCGAATTATGGTTCCACTGTGTTCTACTCGTTTTTGTGAATCCATAGACATATTATTTGCTAAATTTGGATATACAGAACTAAAGATATGATTTTTGTAAGTTTGTGTGTTCTTATGTCTAAAAAAAATCCGAAAATAGGAATAGATATGCCGCTACAGGAAACGTAATAACCTGTTCCTGGTCAGTTGAATACATGTATGTGTATCAAAATAATTTCGTATCAAAACTAACGCCAGTTCTGGATTTCTAGTGCTCTTTGGATAGTTTTTCTTGTTGGGCTCGAGATCATAAGGCGTGTTCATGGTGGTCTAATATGCCTATACCATTAGATTCGGTTCATCGGCACCACGGTCATCTAAAAATCTATAGCTAGAAATCATGTCTAGGACATAGGCATAGGTGCGAATAGGTTGTGGTTAAAAGGATTTGTGCCAAACCTCACCGAGTACGACACGATCGTCGGACGAAGATGATGAACTGAGATGAACGTAGGCGAAGTGCGTCTCCGGCGATCCGCGTCTCGTCCTTTTAGTCCACGAGTCAGCCCTCCGTGCCCTTGTGCTGCTGGTGGTGCAGAAGCTTGGCCTCTCGTGGTTAAAATCGATGGAACGGGAGCAGCAGCGGCTTGGCAGAATTTGCTTGGCCAACTGGGCTGAAACAAGCAGCCCTTCGGGGTGGAAAACGAAAGTGTATGGACTGCTAGGCAAAGAACTATCTGGAATATTTGTAGAGGATGTTCGTGCATTTCAAGTGAGGCAATTTAAGTGGCGTATTTAAGTGGCGTTTCTAGTGCAGCAGTTTCTAGTGCTGAGATGTGGCGTTTCTACTGGGTGTTGATCTGCTGTATGCGCGTGCAAGGAAAATGACCAGCGCGGCGCTAGCTTGGCATGCTAGGAGTCTGGTGGGGTGACGAGCGATTACTAATCTCTTGGTACATACCAGGTGTGATTGTATGTGACGTGCTGGTCTAGTGTTGCTATAAAAGAAAGGAATATGAAGAGAGAGAGCTACTCCGACACATGCAAAACGTACGTGATGATAATAAAAGGAGAAAAAAAACACAATCTAGTTAATATTTCATATGCTCGTGCACCTAACTGGATTGGATGTGCATGGCTCTAGGAAAAATATTAAATCCAAATAGAAACCTTTTAAAGAGAAATAAAAAAGAAATGATTAGCAATAAAAACCAATTCAAAAATGCATATTTTAATATGGTAAAGCAGACTATAAGAATATAATCCAATTTGAATGAAAAAAATTATATTCATGTTGGTATTCATTCATGTTAAAAGCCGTTTTGTATTTGATTTTTTTTTGTTAAGATTTAACTAATTGAGCCAAATTTTCTGGTCCTCATTTTTAAACAATTTTTGTTTTGATGGAGTTATATTAAATAGTCAAAAAGTTTTTTGTTCCCTCTGAATTTGCAAGACTTAGTTTTTCATTTTGTTTAAGTTTTTTTCACATTTCAAAATTTAAAAGATTTTAGGATGTGACAGACTACCACCCTTAAAAGGAATCTCGTCCCGAGATTCAAGAAGGCTAGAGGTTACAAGTTGGCTTGAAGACAACTAGGGTACTTCCACCCTTAAAAGAAAGTCTTAGGGTTACATTGATGGTCCACTTGACTATGGGTTTAATGATTGATATCCAAGCAAGAAATCCTTATTTGACTCATCTGAGTTAACTAATTCCTGACATCCACATCCTCTATTTCTTCAGGGGTTCCATACATGTCAATGTGGTTCACATGTCCTTTCTGGGTCACATTAGAGTCACTTTCATTGGAGTTTCTAGCATCCTTTTTCTTTTTCTTCTCAGGACAGTCTGATGCATAGTGTCCAAGTTCCTTACAATTATAGCACTGCAACTGGCTAATGTCTTTCTTCCTGGAATTGCCATGTTGGTTCTCACCACGCTCATCTCCATTGGCAGTACCATTTCCATTATTATCACTTCCATTGTTGTTGTGGTGATGTTGATGTGGTTCAGAATCTTCATTGCTCTTTTTGAATGAATGCTTCTTCTTTGATGATCCTGAGTGATTCTTGAGTTTATGCTTCCTCTTTCTGTTCTCAACTTGATTCATCTTGTTTTCTAATATTGTGGCTTTGTCACAGAGTGATTGATAAGTTGGAACATAGGCAACAGCTAGCTGCAGGTTCAACTCATCATTAAGTCCTTCAAGAAATTTTTCTTTTCTCTTAGCATCTGTATCAACTTCATCCGGTGCATAGCGTGCCAGATTGTTGAATTCTTCAATATACTCAGCCACATTGAGGTAACGTTGTTTCAGATTGTGAAACTCCTTTTTCTTCAAGTACATCACTCCAGGTGAGATGTGAGTTGTTCTGAATCCATCCTCAAAAATATCCCAAGATACATCTTCAAGGGGAGTGGTGATTTGAAAGTTATCCCACCATGTTGTTGCTGGTCCTTCAAGCAGAAATGCTGCAAACCTTACTTTTTCTTCATCGGTGCAGCCAAGAGTCACTAAGTCTTTGTTCACTGAACGTAACCAATCATCAGCTTCCATTGGATCAGTTGTTCCAGAGAACCTTGCAGGCCTAAGTTTCAGAAACTTGGTGAGCATGTCAAGTGCTGGAGGATTATTCTGATTGTTGTTATTGTTGTTGTTGTTGTTGTTGTTGTTCTGATTCTGTATGAGTGTGGTCATCTGCTGCATCAACTGTGTCTGAGCTGCCATCATCTGCTGCATCTCAGGGGTGATGTTGTTGTTTTGGTTGGGGTTGGCACGACGGGGAGGCATCTGTTGGTTTGATAGGGATAAGTATTGGTGGATAGGTTTTTAAGAAGTTTTAACACACAACTCAAAAACAACCAAGTACAATCAAACAATCAAACCATTCAACAATCAACAAGCAACTATCCACTTAACAACTTATGAGCTTAACTCATGAGTTGAAAGAAACACAAGTTTTCTTGAAAATAATAACTTAGTATAATCATACCTCATAGGTCAATATGATCCATACTCTAACTTGATATCAATGTCTTTTGGTAGGCAATCTAGTGTCTCTTGGTTTTCACTTGTAGTCCTTAGTGAGTATCCAAGGTTGAGGTCCTTGGTGAAAAATGTTGAAGATGTTGAAGTCATTAGAGTTGAAGATGTCCTTTGCTCATGGTGAAGTCTTTGGCCATGGGGTAGGCTTGTCCATCAAGTTTGAAATAGAAGAGATGTAGAATCAAAACCAAAATGGTTGAGGAAAGAGTTTACAAGATTGTTTGTAAATAAGTTTTTGGAACAAATACAACTCCTATTTTTCTAAGGGGTTTTGTCCAATCCTAGGGTTACAATCCTACAGGCAACACAGTGCTCTGATACCATCTGTAAGGTTCCCAACCTTTAATAAGGTAGAGATCCCTGTGTTTACAATGCTAGTCCCTGGATCAATAGCTAGCATCCACAGTTAAGATGTAATATCAAGAAACAAAGGTCATAATACAACTTTATAACTAGGAATAAAATAATTCATTACATCTTACATAGCTCATTTGGCTATCACATTACAATGCAGCAGAATATCTATATAGCATGGAGTCCTTCATCTTCAAAGTGCCACAAGCAATCATGTTGGTTGTAGACTTGTAATCCTATTCAACACACTTCACTAACATCAAACAAACCTGCAACATAATAAGTTGCAGCCACAAGGGTCAATACATTTGAATTGTATTGGCAAGTTTCACTACTATGTAGAAATAAGTGGATCCTATCATTAGATGCATATTTGGCTAAGTAGGGTTTAGGCTCTTTTGCAGAAAGCAATATAGTTTTATCCTATCTTTTCAAAATAGTTTTGATCTTTTGTCAAATCTTTCTGAACTCCTTGGAAAACTCCAAGTGCTTCTAATCCCTTGTTGTCACCATCAAGTTTTACTTTGAGAAATTGGAATGTCAAGATCTTCCATAGCTTCAGGCCTTAGTTGCACAGAGTTGTCCGTAACCGGGGACACGGCTAAGTACTTAGAATTTTGATCTTCTGCAGAAGTTGTACACTTTACCCACATGACACAATCTTATCTTGATGCCACCAGTGGCCGCTGGATAAGTACTCACCAAGATGGAGTACTGGCAGATTGAGAATGTGACAAAGTCTTTCCATAGGAGTCCTCCCAATACACAATGCTAGCTTGTCATCCAGGCACCAATGTAGGGTTTCAAGTTCCCTTACACAATTCTAGTTAACCTGAAGATGCCAATGCATGGGTCTTCCACTATGTAGTTGACTAAGCCAGAGCCCATTTAGCATGTGGCTATACACGGAAGCCACTATACGAGAAACATGTTCAATCTCTAAGTCCCTGGGTGGTTTTCTTCTAGTGCACATACAAAAGGAGATAGCCATATAAACATGGTTCCTTTTGTTGCCACCTTGTCCAACCTTGACTATCCTTGTCCACCCAGGTGGTTCATTGAGTACTTGTTTTATTATATAAAACATATATCTTTTCAACACTTCATATATTCGTAACATGTATCCCATCCCAATATATATAGCAGGGCTAAGCATACTACAACTACAATGTTTCCACTACGGAATATATAAGGGTATCCTATTAGGATTTAGCATAGCATAAAATATAGAACTCCTTTTCATAAATGTTACAAAAAATCCACTAAGTGCAATGAAAATAGTAGGACTTGGATGATAGTGTCACTTGCCTTAGTAGTTGGTGGTGTTGGTACACTCTTCGCAACAACACACTTGATAATCACCACAATCTATCAAGCAAAACAACCAAGACAAAACATACACAAGATCAACACTAATGGCAACACAAAAATCATGCAAAGTATGCAAACATGCAAGATGGCAATTTTTATTGTACAAATTTTTATAACAAGGTTCTGAACATTACTAAGTGATTTCTGAATATTTTATATTTTCAAGATTACAAATGCAACCATTTGTGCAATTGTAGCAATTAGCAATATTTTTCTCACTAACTAATTGCCACGATCTTATTTATACTAGAATAAAATTATATTTTGGTCTTACTGTACAGAGGGTTCAATTTACAACCATTTGCAAAAGGATTCACCTAAAAATAATTCACACAACAATTTTTATACTCAAAATACTCCACAAACGGTTCTGTATAAAACGTGATATTAAAAGACTCAAAAATACCGAATTATGGTTCCACTGTGTTCTACTCGTTTTTGTGAATCCATAGACATATTATTTGCTAAATTTGGATATACAGAACTAAAGATATGATTTTTGCAAGTTTATGTGTTCTTCTGTCTAAAAAAATCCGAAAATAGGAATAGATATGCCGCTACAGGAAACGTAATAACCTGTTCCTGATCAGTTGAATATATGTATGTGTATCAAAATAATTTCGTATCAAAACTAACGTCAGTTCTGGATTTGTAGTGCTCTTTGGATAGTTTTTCTTGTTGGGCTCGAGATCATAAGGCGTGTTCATGGTGGTCTAATATGCCTATACCATTAGATTCGGTTCATCGGCACCACGGTCATCTAAAAATCTATAGCTAGAAATCATGTCTAGGACATAGGCATAGGTGCGAATAGGTTGTGGTTAAAAGGATTTGTGCCAAAGTTCACCGAGTACGACACGATCGTCGGACGAAGATGATGAACTGAGATGAATGTAGGCGAAGTGCATCTCCGGCGATCCGCGTCTCGTCCTTTTAGTCCACGAGTCAGCCCTCCGCGCCCTTGTGCTGCTGGTAGTGCAGAAGCTTGGCCTCTCGTGGTTGAAATCGATGGAACGGGAGCAGCAGCGGCTTGGCAGAATTTGCTTGGCCAACTGGGCTGAAACAAGCAGCCCTTCGGGGTGGAAAACGAAAGTGTATGGACTGCTAGGCAAAGAACTATCTGGAATATTTGTAGAGGATGTTCGTGCGTTTCAAGTGAGGCAATTTAAGTGGCGTATTTAAGTGGCGTTTCTAGTGCAGCAGTTTCTAGTGCTGAGACGTGGCGTTTCTACTAGGTGTTGATCTGCTGTATGCGCGTGCAAGGAAAATGACCAGCGCGGCGCTAGCTTGGCATGCTAGGAGTCTGGTGGGGTGACGAGCGATTACTAATCTCTTGGTACATACCAGGTGTGATTGTATGTGACGTGCTGGTCTAGTGTTTCTATAAAAGAAAGGAATATGAAGAGAGAGAGCTACTCCGACACATGCAAAACGTACGTGATGATAAAAGAAGAAAAAAAACACAATCTAGTTAATATTTCATATGCTCGTGCACCTAACTAGATTGGATGTGCATGGCTCTAGGCAAAATATTAAATCCAAATAGAAACCTTTTAAAGAGAAATAAACAAGAAATGATTAGCAATAAAAACCAATTCAAAAATGCATATTTTAATATGGTAAAGCAGACTATAAGAATATAATCCAATTTGAATGAAAAAAATTATATTCATGTTGGTATTCATTCATGTTAAAAGCCGTTATGTATTTGATTTTTTTTGTTAAGATTTAACTAATTGAGCCGAATTTTCCGGTCCTCATTTTTAAACAATTTTTGTTTTGATGGAGTTATATTAAATAGTCAAAAAGTTTTTTGTTCCCTCTGAATTTGCAAGACTTAGTTTTTCATTTTGTTTAAGTTTTTTTCACATTTCAAAATTTAAAAGATTTTGGGATGTGACACCAGAGAAAGAGAGGTGATGTTGAGGAGTGATACGCCGTAAACGTATCTATAATTTCTAATGCTCCATGCTTGTTTTGTATCAACTTTCTTATGTTTTGTCTACACTTTGCGGTATTTTTATAAATTTTCTGGGACTAACCTATTAACAAGATGCCGCAGTGCCAGTTGCCTGTTTTCTGCTGTTTTTGGTTTCCGAAAAGGTAGTAAGGAAATATTCTCAGAATTGGACGGGACAAAAGCCAAAGTCAATATTTTACCAGAAGGAACACGGAGTCTGAAGGGCAGCCGAAGTGCGGCCACGAGGTGGCCACACCCTATGGCGGCGTGGCTAGGGGGGACGCCAGCCCTAGTTGTGGGCCCCTAGGGCGCCCATCGACCTTGCCCCTTCGCCTATAAAAGCAGCCCGATGCAGAAACCCTAAGAACCCGATCAAATCTCCATAAAACAGTCAGTAGCCGCCGCCATCTCCATCCCTACATCGGACGGATCCGAAGATCTTCCTGGCACCCTGCCAGAGGGGAGAGATCATCCCATAGGCCTTCTTCATCACCATGCCAGCCTCCGAAGTTATGCGTGAGTAGTTCACCCTTGTACTATGGGTCCATACAGTATCTAGATGGTTGTTTCTCCTCATTTGTGCTATCATGTTTAGATCTTGTGAGCTCCGTTCATGATCAAGATCATCTATTTGTAATCATACATGTGGTGTTTGCGGGGATCCGGTGGATATTGAGATACTATGTCAGATTGACTATTGATTCTATCATGTCTATGTTATTTGTGATCTTCCATGATCTCCGTTTCTAGTAGCTATCTTGGCCAAGTAGATGCTTGTGACTCCAAGAGGGAGTATTTATGCTCGATAGTAGGTTCATGCCTCTAGTAATCTGGTGAAGTGACAGAAATCTCTAAGGTTGTAGATTTGTTGTTGATACTAGGGAGAAAACAACAATCTTTGTCCATGGGACAATAATATTGTTTACTTTACACACTTTTCTTAATGCAATTTCTATTGCTTGCAACTTAATACTGGAAGGGGTTCGGATGATAACCTGATGGTGGATTATTAGTCATAGATGCAGTTGGATTACGGTCTATGTATTATGTTGTATTGCCCAATCAAATCTCGTAGGAATCAAGATGTCTATTATATGCATTGTTATGCTTTCTCAATCTGTCAATTGGCTTGGTGTAATTTCTTCACCCAACATTCTATCTATCTTATGGAGAACACCTCTAGTAAACTGTGGACCCCGGTCCATTCCTTTATCATTGATATACCACCTACTGTTTACTTTCTATAAGCAATTACTATATTCCACAGTATACATTTAATCCTTTGTTTTTAGCAAACCGGTGAGATTGACAACCTCACTGTAAGTTGGGGCAAAATATTGAGTTTGTGTTGTGCAGGTTCCAAGTTGTTAGGGTGACCCAATCCTCACCTTGGAGTTGTTTCCGTACTCCTACTGGTTCGATAACCTTGGTTTCATAACTAAGGGAAACTTGCTGCTGTGCTCATCATACCTTCCTCTTGGGGTTCCCAACGAGCTCTATATATCTGAGCGAGGAAGAGGATAACTCGGTCAGTTGAGGACCGTGGAGACGAAATAGGGTGACCCAATCCTAGTGCTTTCCAAAACTTTTCAAAACGGGTTCCAAAATGTTTTACAAACATTTTCAACAAAACCTTGTAGATTCTATATCTACAAGAGAAACTATTTTTGAAAAGAACCTCCTATGGAGCCCTCCTCCAACTACAGGCATATTTCATATCCTCTTGCTTTTGTTACTCTCTTAAGGTGGTTTGCGAGTCCAGATTTTCAGAAGCACGAGTTAAGATGGAAATGCTGACGTTTATGCGAGCTAGGCCATCTTTCCAGTCCGTCTTCTGTAGGTTAAGTCATTACATGGGCCCTGTGCTTCAAGACTTCCTCTATTAATGTTGTAATCGTGATAATGGCAATAATGTAAGTATTGTACTCGCCACTTATGGATGATGTAATGATACTAGTCGGTTATGCTCACAGATCACTGATCATAGGATCATGGATTGCAGACATAACGGGGATGCTCGGACCATAAATCTGGGGTCTCACACTTCTTGTGGCTCAGTTCTACGCCACTGCCAACTTTACCAAGAATCAGTCAAGGACAATTACTTGGATGACTCAGGGAGTTGTTAAGGAAGCCACTTTGGCAGAGTTTGGACATAGTCTTGGATATGAGGACCATGGCTTGGCCAACCCCTATGGATTTTTCTGTCACTATATTGTTCTACCCATGAACAAGGAGGTTCTTGCTCCCCTCTATATCGAGGGCAGAGATATTGTTGGAAAGATTAAGAATCTCCTCCCCACCTATGATATCTTGAATGAAATTTTCTGCGAGACTATTACTTCCTGGTCACGCAATTTTGATGAGATGCATGGCTACATGGTTGGAATCATGTTCAACACCTTCGTCAACCGTGACTCCAGTAAACCGCTTGATGTGATGGACTTTATTTGGAATGAGATGGCCATTGCCGTGTTCACTCGGATAGTGCCCCATTTTATCCATATGTTATGGATCTTATCATCTCCAAGTGTCCCCCCACTGTGAAGAATCTTTTCAGTCGCCGGCTTGTTGCTCACAAACACAAGTCTTTGTTGACTAGGAACATTTCTAATCCTCTCAACATGTATGGGAAAGAGGTTGATGAGGAATGAAATGTGATTGAAGAGGGCTATGATGAAGAAGAGAGTGGTCATGGGGGTCATGACTTTGTTATGTCACGTCGCAAGGATGCTCTTCCCTCATGGGCCAAGAGGATTAAATCCAAGATCAAGAAGGTGTTTTGCTTCCAAGAAAACAATCAAAAGAGCATGTATGAAGCCCATGTATATGCCAGCAAAGCATGCGCTCATCAAAAATAAACGATGGAATCCCAAGGTTTGACTATCTCCAAAGTTTTAGAGGACAACATCACCCCTGAAGAGCAATGGATCTCCAATCATAGCAACTCGGATGATGACGATTCCACTTTCTCTTTCCATGCTTTGAGGACCCATGATGATGATGAGAAGGAGTGATCTTCGAGGCGTTAATATTACTCGTGTGCCCTTTTGGCATCTTGATGCCAAAAGGGGAGAAGTTGCAACATAGGATGTGCGGGATTTGCATGGGAAAGTCACAAGCTCTCTCTTTCTTTGATCTTTTTGGTTGCTCGTGAACTTTATTATCCTTGCCTAATATTATTTGTGAACTCTATGTGCTAACTAGTTGTGCTCTATGTGAGTGGAGACTATGTGGTAATGTTTATGTGGATCCATCGTATGTGACTATGTGGTTAAGCTTATATGGATCCATATTATGTGATGATGCTATCTAATTATTGCCCTTCTAATTCTCATCACATAGTGTTGTGCAAAGGTATGAGTTTCAGGTCAATCCTTTCTCGTCTTTTCACCCTTGGTTGGTTTGTAAAATTGAAGGGGGGGTGTTGATCCTAGTATGTGCTTGGTATGGTTGCACGCATCTACGGGGAGCCCGTCTCTATTTTCCAAACCTTACCGTTATCATAATATAGGTCATGCAAATGTGTGTGTTATCACCAAACACCAAAAAAGCGGGAGATTGAAAGGGAATTTCCCTCCCTAAGTGGTTTTGATGTTTGATGATAACACATGTGTCGGACTAATCGTTTTCTAATTTTTTTCAGATTATCCTTTTTGATATGGCATTCGTTTACCCTCAAAAAGGTCAATATAGCAAGACATAATTTTTCCTAGATCTTTTGCTTGATTCATAGGAAAACCATACTATCAAGAGGAGGTCCGTGTAAGAAAGTTTGGGTGGAATCAACTCTATTTTATAGCCCATATAGATTTCCCTCGATGGTTGAGGTCTAGAAGGATTGTTGTCCCTACTTCTACTACTTTCTCTATCTATGCCACCTGGTAGTACCGGACATTTCATCCGACACTACCACTTCTGGTTCCGGTAGTACCAGTCGGGATAGTATGCAACAAGTAGATTCTCTCTAGTGGGTATAAAAGGGCTCTTCATCTCCAATGGGAAGCTTACCTCTTTTATCTCTCTCCTCCATTGTTCTTGAGCTAAAATTTCACTAGATCTCCAACCATAGTTCTCCAATCTCCTTGATACTTTGGGATTTGGTGGAGGAGGTCTAGATATAGGGTTTCACCAAAGCAAAGTTGATTCCCCTTGTTTTCCCTTGTGGATATTATTACTCTTGGGTTCTTTGAACCCTAGACAGAAGAGGTTGGTCTCGGAGCTCGGACATTGGTTGTAAAACTTTGGGATCGTGTTGGGAGACTCCAAGTGTTGTGGAGGTCTACTCAATAAGATTGTAAAGGTTTTGGTCACCACCTTCAAGGGCCATCGCAGAGTGGATCATGTGCTTGCCTTGCGGCGGGTGCGCAAGAGAATAGGGTGAGGCCTTTCGTGCCATTGGTGGTCTTAGTACCGTCCACCCCTCCAACGGATAAGTACTTCCCCTCAAAAGGAAGGAACTTTGGGAAAACATCTCTATGTCTACCTTTGGTGATTTCTATCCTTTACTCTCTATTATTGTTGCTTGCTTGCTTTTTTTATCATATAGGTTCTCTCACCTAGTCGCATATCTAGAGATCCTACTTTGTGTCAAGCCTTAATTTGGAAAGAAGTTAAAAATTGAGTAGCTCCTATTCACCCCCCCCCCATCTAGTCGCTTATACCGATCTTTCTGGCGGCCTAGAACACTTATCATACAATAAACATCTAACATTAATTTGGTCCAAAACATAGAGATAAAACTAGCTAGATATAGATTAACTAGCAACAAATTAGTTCATACAATCTAGCAAGTAATATATTATTAAAGTCAAACATAGTACTCCTATGAGTCCTAGTCTGACAGGGATGCCAAATCATTGATGATGTCAATGATGAACATCATGTGCATGCCCCTGCATGTGGTTAACCTCGCAGTGATGAGTAAGGCTTGATTTGGAGATGCTCGGTTTGGAGGAAGCTCTTATAACCATCAGTGGTGAAGGAGATACGGCCGACAAAATCCGTCTTGTACCTGAAGGTGCTGATTCCACCTCGTGCTCCAATGCGTAGTCCAACCAAGCCAACTTGAGGGATATCAAGATGATAAACCATGTCTTTAGGTAATTTCTACGATGCAAAGGTAAAATAACTCAATGTTACACGTGACAATTATCATAAGTTAAGAACACAAGAAAAAAGAAAGTAATAGATCGATATATATAGTTGTACGGTGAAATGATATACGTACCATAAGGCACCTCTTGATATTCATCCTCGTCATGCGGGTAACTAGTGGCACCCCAATGAAGGAATTACTTGGAGGGATGATTCATTGGAGGTGACTGTCACATCCCAAAATTTTCCAAATTTTGAAATGTGAAAAATAAATAAACAAAAGAATTAAATGTTGAAATTTAGGGTGAAAAGAAACTTTTTGCTTCTAAATGGAAACATCAAAACCATTCCTGAATAAAATTTAAATGAAAAGGGAATCCAACAAAATTTCAATCAAGCGAAATGCATTCATCAAAGAATATATCTTGAAATTTAAAACTTGAGAAAATAAACCAAAACCCTAAAAACCCAATGGAAGAAAATCATTTCCAAGATCTTTCTAAGACTATGGATTTGATCCATATAAAAATTTGTCAACAAACATTTATAAATGATCAAAAATTATAATTAAAAATATTATAAAACCATATAAATTGGTTTCATTTAATTTGGAGCCATGGATAAAAACTTATGAATTTAATAAGATAAAAGGAATTAATTTCCAAGGCTAGTAAATCTCCTTACTAAAATCCATGCCAAATTGTGCACAAAATAATCCTAAAAGGATTTAAAAATATAAAAAAATAATAAATAAAATTATACAAATTGGAATCACCAATTTTGAATCTATAAATAAAAAGATATGGATTTTATAAGATAAAGAAAGAAATAAATAAATAAGGAATATTTAAAAGCCAAATTAAATCTTTGCCAAATCCTTACGCAAATGGGATAAAGATAATTCAAATAAAATAAGTAGATAAATAATATTCAAATAAAATTATATGGGCATTAACCATATTCAAATTATTTAAATAAAGATAAAATCCCCAATAGAAATGATTAATTAAATCATGAGAAAATAATAAATTGGAATTGGCCAAAGTGGATTAAAAAGTTATCTAATTAACTTAATAAGAATTATTTGAATAAAAATTTATATGGGATTAAAACCATATTTGATTATATTTGAATAAAGACAAATTCCCAATTTCGATGAACATTAAATCATATTAAAATATTTAAAATAATTCAAAGTGAATTAATTGCACTAATGAATAAATAAAACCTACTAAAAAGGGTTTTAAATAGAAGTTTGAAAATATATTTAAAATCTTATTTAAATAAAGACAAGTGTCTAATTTAAATAAATAATAAACCATAAAAAAATATAAGAAAATATTCAAAAATGGATTCTAAAATACATTGTTAAAACAATATTAAAACATACTGAAAGTTGGGAAAAGTTTGAATTCAAACAAGTGTTTGAATCATTTAAATGAATTCAAAATAGAAACTAGAAATAGAAAAAGAAAACAAAACAAAAGAAGAAAAAAAAAAGCAGCCCAGCCCAGCTAGCCCAACAGCCCAGCGTAGCCCACTCCCTCTACCTCCCCGAACCGTTATTTCTCACTCGCGAAACGACCCACACCCTGGCTAACCTGGTGACCCCATGTGCACCCCCTCTCTCTCGCTGACGATGCTGCCCCACACTGCCAGATCGTCGTCTCCACCCGCTGAACTCGCCCCTCACCGCTCCTGGCAGTTTCTATCGCCATTGAAAGCTCTTAAATTCGCGTTACTGGCCGAGTAACTCCCACCCGCGACCGCGCGTACTTAGTCGCCCCTCTCCCCTCTACCTTTCCTCCCAGACGCCACACACTCGCCGCCCCTAGGCTGCCCGAATTTATCGCAGCAAGCTCCACTGCTCCGGCGAGCTCCTCCGGCGATTCCGACCACCCAGTCATTCCCACTGCCCCCATAGCAAACGAGTCTGATCCCCAACCTCTTACGCATCTCCCAGTACCTCCCATTCTCCCGCGCGTGCCCCAAAGCATCGGCAACGACGACGTCTGAGCGCCACCGTGAACCACTTCAACTCCGGCGACCCCTACTGGTATTCTATGACTACGCCTTTTAGTCTCGTTGATACTCCGGTACTCGCAACTTTCCTACGCGTCTAACTGCATCACTGATTTGTCTTAACTCGCACCGTAGCGTTGCCTCTGTCATCGACAGTGAGCGCCCGCCGCCAGGACCATCTTCGGCGAGGAATCGCCAGTGACTCCGAGCGCCCTTGCCTCCCCACGAGCACGTTGAGCATCAGTACTCCACGCGAACCCAGTGAGGATCTTCCCCCTCTCCCTCGCTTCATGTAGTCGCTGTTACGCCCCTGCCCGAGCGCGCCACCACCGTCCGCAGTCGCAGCGCCGCCCACCTATGGTCATCTTGATCTGAGCCGTTAGATATGAATCCAGTGGATACGTTTAGATCAAATCGAAATGGTATGGATTGTTCTATTCCGCACGATCCCATTTAGATCCAACGCTCTGTATCAGCCGATCCATGCGAACCGGTATTGTCTAATAAGAAACAACCACGTGGCCCTGCCTATTTATTTAAAAACAGATTTGATCTATTAGATGCTCGATTTTGTAAAATCTATAACTTTAGATCTACACGTCCAAATTTTACAAATTTTATATCATTGGAATTAGGAAAAAGAATACTTGCCAACCATACCCTTAGTTTAGCATTTTCCTTCTGTAAAATTGATTGTTTTTATAGAAACTTGTTTAGGCCTAATTTAGTTATAAAATTTATTCTAAAAATGTTTTTAGGGTAAAATATTTTGCAAATGTTTTGTTTTGAACCTACTGACCATAAAAACCAACTTTTGGATTTAAAAATATATTTTGTGACACTAAGGAATTATTCCTTGAATAAAAAGCATTTCTAGTAAAACAAATTATTACTATTAATTTAAAAAGTATTTTTAAGTGAAACCTTTCATAAATGGATTTGATTTAAACACTTTGAACTTAAAACAATAAAATTTGTGTTTAAAAATATATTTGGAAAACACTAGAAATTGTTACTTGATTTAAAAATCGTTTCTAGCAAAACAAAAATGATTAAATGGCCTATTTTCACTAACTTGATTTTAAATGGTTTTGCCACTTTTATAAAAGACCATTAGGTGTTTTAAAATGTTTATAGCCTATTATAAACCACCTTCCCAATAAAACAATCTTTTGCATGCTTTGATGAATTGTTTTGTTTTCTTTATTTTATGTGATGAATTGTTTGAATGCTAGAGTGAATTTGTGCCTTGATTGAATTGTAGTGAAATTTGAAGAGTGTGACTATTGCAAGATCAAGGAGTGAACTTATATTCTCTACCAAAAAGGAAGGTGGTGCTTCATACATTTTGTCCCATTATTTTCACTATGCATTAGTGATATTTTGAGTAGGACTTGCATGGAATTTTTACTAAGTAAGGTATGCCATGGGAAATCCTAGTAGATGATGCCTTAGTAGAATTTTCCCTAAGTTAAGATTCTTGCTAATATTATGCTTAGCCTAGATAATAGAAAACAAGGGTGGATTATATTCATGCTATGAAATATTTCTATGTCTATGACTTGTGTTTTGTTTAATAAAACAACTATGTTAATGAATCACCTGGGTGGAATGGTGTGAATGGATTTATGTTGAGTGGTCACACAGGTCCTGTAAACTGGCGAATACTTGTGTATCTCACTTGTAGAAAGCCACCCAGGAACAAAGCGATTTGACATGTCAAATGTTGAGAAGCTTCAATTGCAGCCACATGGCATTATGGGCTCTGCTTGGATCATATAGGTTACAATACCTTAGCCAGATGGACAGTTGGTGGTAGGGGGTGATAGGTTTGGGAACGCGTCCATTTTGGTCTAAGGGAAGGCTTCTGAAAGATCTTGTCTCGATGCATGTCGAGTCTTGTGGGGAAAGTGCACCACCTCTCGAGAGAGTAAAAATCTAAGTACTTAGCCATGTCCCCAATGGACAATTTGAGCATCAAGACATGGAAGCTATCAAGGATCTCCTCATCCCAATTTCTAAGATAAAAACTTGTGGTTGAACAAGAGTAAAGGATCACCAGTTTTATTGGTAGATGCCTTGGGTGATTTTGACAAACAAAAACTTAGTGTTTTAAAATGATAAGGAAAATCTATTTTGAGCAAAGCAAGCCTAAGCTCCACTTAGCCAAATGCATATAGATGATAGATACCACTATTATACCATAGTATCACTTGCCAGTACAATTAAAATGTATTGACCCTTGTGGCTATAACTTATTATGTTTCAGGTTTGTTTGATGTTAGTGAAGTGTGTTGAATAGGATTACAAGTCTACAACCAACATGATTGCCTGTGGCACTATGAAGATGAAGGAATCCATGCTATATAGGTATTCTGCTGCATTGTAATGTGATAGACAAATGAGCTATGTAAGATGTAATGTATTATTTTATTCCTGGTTATAAAGTTGTATTATGACCTTTGTTTCTTGATATTACATCTTAAACTGTGGATGCTAGCTATTGATCCAGGTACTAGCATTGTAAAGACAGGGATCGCTACCTCATCAGGTTGGGACCTCTATAGATGGTATCAGAGCACTGTGTTGCATGTAGGATTGTAACCCTAGGATTGGACAAACCCCCTTAGAAAAAAATAGGAGTTGTATTTGTTCAAAACTTATTTACAAACAATCTTGTAAACAATTTCCTCAACCTTTTGGTTTTGGATTCTACATCTCTTCCATTTCAACTTGTTGGACAAAAATCTCAACATGAGCAAAGACTTCAACAAGGGCAAAGACATCAACCTGAAAATTTAAAAGTTACTTGTCCCTTTAGTTCACATGGGTTGCCTCCCATGAAGCGATATTTATGGTATATAGCTTGACCATAGTGTTGCTCGATTTGTCTCGATCTTGTCTTTCTTTCAGTTACGATTCCTTCCATATTTTTTCTCAATCAACTATTCTGGGGTAATTATTCGTATGGTGATTGCACTTATATCTTCTTTTGCACGATAATGCTTCAAGCGTTGTCCATTTACTATCCATGAAAGAGAGGGTGTTTTCCCCTGGAGCTTCACTGCTCCCGATGCATAAGCCTCTTCAACTATATAGGGACCTTGCCACTTTGATATGAGCTTCCCTGGAAACAAGTTAAGGCGAGATTTATAGAGCAAAACTTTATCTCCATTTTTAAAGAATCTATCTTCTATTTTCTATCATGCCATATTTTTACTTTTTCCTTAAACAATCTAGCATTTTCATAAGCCTTACTCCTAAACTCATCTAAATCAGGTATGTCTAATAAACGTTTTTCTCCTGCTCCTTTAAGATCATAGTTTAAGCTCTTGATTGCCCAAAAGGCTCTATGTTCCAATTCTAAAGGTAGGTGGAACGCCTTACCGTGTACAATTTTATATGGTGTCATACCCATCAGATTTTTAAATGCAGTTCGGTAAGACCAGAGAGTGTCGTTTAGCTTGTATGACCAAACTTTTCTTGATTTATCCACTATCTTCTCGAGTATGGTCTTTAGTTCTCTATTAGAGAGTTCCACTTGACCACTCGTTTGAGGAAGGTATGGTGAGGCAACACGGTGAGATACTCCATATTTGCTGAGGATTTTCCTGGAAGTTCCTTTCATGAAATGAGAACCACCATTAGTAATTAAAAATCTAGGAACTGCAAACCTGGAAAATATGACATCCTTGATCATCTTCACGGAAGTAGATGCATCTACATGATTAATTGGGATAGCTTAAACCCATTTAGTAACATAATCAACAGCAACAAGAATATGAGTGTAGACATTTGATTCTATAAAGGGTCCCATGTAATCCATTCCCCATACATCAAATGGTTCAATTATAATACTATAATGCATTGACATCTCTTGTCTTCTGCCTATATTACCTTTGTGCATCCTTTGAACAAGGTGGGCCAATAGTATTCCACATACCTTTGTGCATCCTTGAACAAGGTGGGCCAATAGAATCCAGATTGAAGTACCTTTTCTGCAGTTCGCCTTCCTGCATGATGTCCTCCATACGGGCTGCCATGACAAGCTTGCAAAATTGCATTCATTTCATGGTTAGGAACACACTTTCAAATCATTCCATCAGGTCCATGATGATAAAGAAACGAATCATCCCAAAAGTAGTGTTTGAGATCATTAAGGAATTTCATTCTTTTATTTCTTGTCATACAAGGAGGTACAAATTTCACTGCTAGAAAATTAGCATAATATGCATACCACGGATCAACTACTTCAATTTTTGCTAAGTACTCTCCCGGAAATGACTCATTTATAGGTACGGGGTCGGTAATTATTCCCTCCATCCTAGATAGATGATCTACTCCTAGATTATCCATACCCCTCCTATCTACTACTTGTAACTCATATTCTTGTACTAATAATACCCACCTAATCAACCTAGATTTTGCATCCTTTTTAACAAGAAGGTGAAGCAAAGCTTGGTGATCTTTATGAATTATTACTCTAGAATTAATAATATAAGATCTAAATTTGTCACAGGCAAAAATTATAGCTAGGAACTCTTTCTCGGTAGTAGCATAATGTTTCTGAATCTTATTAAGAATCCTACTAGCATAGTGAATAACATTTAAATTCTTCCCATCTCGTTGTACTAATACAGCTCCTAAAGCATAGTCACTAGCATCAAACATGATTTCAAAAGGTTCATCCCACTTTGGAGATTGCATGATAGGTGATGAAACTAATTTGTTCTTAAGATTTACAAAAGCTACAATGCATTCATGATCTAGATAGAACAGAGTTTCTTTATCAAGAAGGTTAGTGAGAGGCATAGCTATTTTAGCAAAATCTTATATAAAAGGCTTGTAAAAACCTGCAGGTCCCAGAAACATTTTTAAGTTTTTAATGTCTTGAGGTATGATAAGATTTTCTATAGCACTTATATTAGTCTTATCTATTTCTATACCTTTTTCTGAAACCTTATGTCCAAAAACTTTACCTTCTCTTTCAATGAATCGACATTTCTCCCAATTTAAAACTAAGTTTGATTGCCTGCATCTCTGCAAAACCTTGGTTAAATTGTAGAGACAATTATAAAATGTTGTTCCACAAACAACGAAATCATTTGTTAGAACTTCCATAGTCTTCTGAACAAGATCATCAAAGATTTTTAAAACACATTCATGAAAGGTTGCAGTAGCATTACATAAGCCAAACGGGATAAATCTATAAGCATAAGTACCATAAGGACATGTAAAAGTTGTTTTCTCTTGATCTTCAGGATGTATAGAAATTTGAGAATAACCGGAATAACCATCAAGAAAACAAAAATAATAATTATTGCTTAGTCTTTCTAAAATTCTATCCATGACCAGTATAGGTTTATGATTTTTCTGTGTCTCACGGTTTAGTCTTCTAAAATCGATGCACATGCGATACCCAACAATAGGCCTTATAGGGACTAGATAACCATCCTCATTCATAGCAGCATCAAGACCCCAATGTCTTGGTATGCAACGAGCTGGGGTAACCCACCTACTATCATAAATAGGATATATTATGTTGGCATCTAATAAGCGTATAACTTCTTTTCTTACTACTTCCTTCATTTTCGGATTAAGCCTTCTTTGTATGTCAACTACAGGTACAACATCTTCAAGCATGGTAATCTTATGTGTCATAATGGATGGATCTATTCCTTTAATATCACTTAGACTACACCCAAATGCTTCACAATGTTTGATCAAAACTGAAATAAGATTATTTGTTTCATTTTCTGATAAATTTTTACTAATAATAACAGGACATTTATTTTCATTATTGTCACATCCCAAAATTTTCCAAATTTTGAAATATGAAAAATAAATAAACAAAATAATAAATTGTTTAAATTTAGGGTGAAAAGAAACTTTTTTGCTTCTAAATGGAAACATCAAAACCGTACTTGAAAAAAATTTGAATAAGAAATCAACAAAAAAATATTCAAAATATCAAATGCATTCTTGCATGAAAAGCATCTTGAATTTAAAACACTTGGGAAAAGATTAAACCAAAACCCTAAAAACCTAATGAGAGAAATCATTTTCAAAACACCCAAAGACTATGGATTTGATCCATATAAAAATTTAGGAACAAACACTTATAAATGATCAAAAATGATAGAAAAAACATTATAAAACCATGAAAATTGGTTTCACTCAATTTGGAGCCATGGATAAAAACTTATGAATTTAACAAGATAAGAGGAAATAATTTCCTAAGCTAATAAAGCTCCTAACTAAATTCAATACCAAATTGTGAGCAAAGTAATCCAAAAAGAAGTTAAAAATATAAAGATATTAAATAAAATTATGCAAATTAGAATCACCAATTTTGGAACTGTAAATAAAAATATATGGATTTTATAAGATAAAAAAGAAATAATTAAACAAGAAAATTATTCAAAAGACAATATAAACCTTGAATTAAATCCATAAGAAAAATGGAATAAACATAATCCAAATAAAAATAAAGGAATAAAGATTATTTAAATAAAATTATATGGGCTTTAATCATATACAATTTTATTTGAATAAAGACAAAATTTCCTAATATAAATGATTAATTAAATCATGAGAAAATTAATTGAAATTACCAAAATGGATTAAAAGTTATCTAATTAACTTAAAAAGAATAAAAGAATTAGTTGAATAAAATAATATGGTTTGAACCATATTTAATTTTATTTAAATAAACACAAATGCCTAATTTAAATAAATAGTAAATTATAAAGAGAATATTTGAAATATTCTAAAATGGACTTTTAAACACACTATTAAACAGTATAAAAACCTACTAAAAATTTGGGAAAAGTTTGGTAAAAGTCTGAATTCAAATTGGGGTTTAAATCATTTGAATAAAATTAAAATAGGAAATAAAAATGGAAAAAGAAAAAAAACAGAAAAGAAAAAAATATGAAACGGACCTGCCCAACTAACCTAGCCCAACCCATGTCCCAACTACAACCCACCCGGGCCACTCACCTCTCTCTCCCCCTAAGTCAATTCTAACCAATGAATCAACCCTCAGCACCCCTGACGCCCTGGTCCCACGCCACGTTGGCATCATATCCCTCACCCGCGCGACCAGTTCTTCCCCCTCCCTGGTTGTTTCCTACATTAATTCCTCGGCGCCAATTCGCTTGATTCCGCGAGTTAAATCCTCCTCTGACCACGCTCGCTTAAACACCTCGCCCTCCTCTCTCTTTCCCCTCAGACACCATTGCCAGAGAGCCCCTGGGCTGCCCAAATTTCTCGCTCGAATCTCACTGCCTCCGACAAGCTCCAACTTGAATTCCGGCGAGCTCGGCCCTCCCCTACCCCCTAGTGCATGCGAGCTTGCTCGCCATCACCTCGCGCACCTGCCAGTACTCAGTGCTTGCTCGCGCACATTCCAGAACGTCGGCAACGACATCGTAGGAGCGCCACCGTCTCCTGCCTCGACTCCGGCGACCTCTCCTGGTAATCTCTGACCGCCTCTCTCCCTCTCGACGATTCTCTCACAGTCGCCTCTCTCGCGTGCATCTAACGCACCTCCCCTTTTTCCTTGGAATGCCTTGTAGCCTCGCCCCGACGACGGCTGCACATGCCCGACGCCAGGAGCATCTCCGGCGAGCAATCGACGGCAACCTCGTGTGCCCCTTGTCCAATAGAGACCACGTTGAGCATCTACACACTTCGGCGAACCTGGTGATCCCCTTCCCCCTATTCCTTGCTTCTTTTTTTCGCTGGAACGCCGCTAACAGAGCACCACCGCCGCTCACCGTCGCCAAGCGCCGCCAGTCCTTGGTCAGAGCGTAGTGAGCCGTCAGATTTAGATCAAAGAGATAGGATAGAATAGCTTAGCGAAGAGGTACGCATCAATCTGCACCGTGCGATTAAAATTAGATCTTGCGAAATGTGTAGCGCAATCCTACCGAAGCGGTATAGACCAATAGGAAATAAACACGTGTCCTGGTTGCTGATTTAAAACAAAATTAGATCTATTAGATGTTTGATTTTGCAAAAATCATAACATTTGTTCTCCTTGGCCAAAAATTACAAATTTTATATCATTGGATTCATAAAAATGTAAACTTTTCAACTATTTTGCTTCTGGAAAATTAGGTGTTTTTGCAAAATCATTTGGAGGACTATTTTGAGTATAAAAATTATTCTAAAAATGATTTTTGAGTAAAATCTTTTACAAATGATTTGTTTTGAACTCTCTGACCCTAAACACTAATATTTCATTTTGAAAATATATTTGGCTAACACTAGAAATTATTCCTTTAAACAAAATCATTTATAGCAAAACAAAGATGACTTAAAAGGCCTATTTTCACTAACTTGGTTCAAATGATTTTCCACTTTTATAAAAGACCATTACGTGTTTTAAAATTTTTATAGCCTTATTAGAAACCACTTTTCCATTTAAACTATCTTTTTGCATGCTTGCATGCATTTCTTTGTTTTTATTATTTTATGTGGTGAATTGTTTGAATGCTAGTTTTAAAATGTGTGCCTTTCTTGATTGAATTGTAGTGACCTTTGAAGAGTTTGAAAATTGCAAGACTATACCTAGTTTCCCTACCAAAAGGAAAGTGATACTTTGTTAATCACAAGTCCTATCTTTTCAATAATGCATTAGTGATATTTTTGTAGTATGCATGATAGGACTATTTTACTTATATTGCCATGCTATAGTTGATCTTATAGAATATATCTTGGTACGAATCTTCCCTAGACAATAGACAAGTTTTGCTAGTATGCTTAGCCTAGCTAAAATATTTCAAGGGTGGAATATTCATGCTATGATATTATGCAAAGACAATGTCTATGTTTTGATTAATAAAACAACTAAGTGAATGAATCACCTGGGTGGAATGGTATGATTGGGTTATGTTGACGGGTTACACAAGGCCCATGTCTATGGTATACCTTGTGTATCACACTTGTGGAAAGCCACCCAGGAACAAAGAGATTTGAGATATTTTGTGTTAAGAAGCTTCTAGTGCAGCCACATGGCAATATGGGATCTGCCTTAATCATATAGGTTGCAATAACTTAGCCAGATGGACAGAAGGTGGTAGTGATGATAGGATGGAACGCGTCCATTTGGTCTAAGGGAAGGCTTCTGAAAGATCTCGTCTCGATGCATGTCGAGTCTTGTAGAGAAAGTGCACAACCTCTCGAGAAATTACTTAGCCATGTCCCTGGCAATGGACAATTTTAGCATCAAAGGCATTGAAGCAATCAAGTATCTCCTCATCCCAATTTCTCTAAGTTAAAACTTGTTGGGTAAACAAGGGAAGCACCCGAGGGTATCCAGTGTGCCATGATGAAATGTTTTATCAAATAGAAAACTATTTTCAAAGGATAGGGAAAACTTGTTTTATGAAAAGGCAAGCCAAAACCCCACTTAGCCAAATATTCATGTACATGATAGATTCACCATGTCAATATAAAATCACTTGCCAATACAATTCAAATGTATTGACCCTTGTGGCTATAACTTATTATGTTGCAGGTTTGTTTGATGTTAGTGAAGGTTGTTGAGTAGCAGGGGGGAGCTGACAACTGGAGTTACATTTGGGGCAGTAATTTTTCAGTCCAAAAGGCTTACTATTCTCTATCTGGTTGCCAACCTGTATAGCCACATTTCTCCTAGTTGTGGAAGTCCTCTTGTCAACAAAATCACAAATTCTTCTTCTGGCTCTTGCTTCTTGATAGGCTAAACACAAGAAACATTCTGAAAAGGAAATGTTTTACTCTAGCATCCTATGAATGTGTGTTTCATGGCTGCATCAGTAAAGAAACCATTCTACATTTATTTTGGGACTGCCCTTTTGCAAGAGCTTGCTGGGCTGAAATCTCACATGTCCAAGTGACTGATCAAAATCTTTTTGAAGCTTTAGCCAGTATTAAAAAAGATCTTAAAGTCCCTTTTGCAATGGAAATTATTATACTTGGATCTTGGGGCATTTGGATATGCAGAAACAATGAAATCTTCAACAACAAGCATGCTTCGCTTGAGGAATGGAGGGCTATTGTCACTCAGGAATTAAGATGGGTCATGTATAGAATTAAGAAGAAGAATTATCAGGGCCTCAAAGATTGGACTGAAAATAATTTAGACAGGAGATAGCTGCTTAGAATGTTATCCCTCTTTTGAGGTGGCTTGAGCTTGTAATTTTTTTTTGTAACACTCTATGATATATAAAAATTGCAGTGGGGTATTTTGCCCTACTGTTTTACCCTAAAAAAAGGTTGTTGAGTAGGTATTACAAGTCTACAACCAACATGATTGCCTATGGCAAATGAAGATGAAGGACTCCATGCTATATAGTTATATCTGCTGCAGTGTAATGAGATAGCCAAATGAGCTATGTAAGATGTAATGAATTATTTTATTCCTAGTTATAGTTGTAATATGACCTTTGTTTCTTGATATTACATCTTAAACTATGGATGCTAGGTATTCGATCCAGGGACTAGCATTGTAAACAAAGGGATCTCTACCTTATCAGGTTGGGACCTCTACAATTATCTAAAAATTCATACCTCATATTGTCTGGAAGTCGTTTCAATTCAATTGGCGGAGGTTCTTCGTCACCTTTTCTTACCAGTTCTTCATAGTCATGTGGGTTTTGTGCTTCCGGAATGGAGTCAAGGTAATCATCCATGTCTTCTCTTTCCTCATCATCTAGTGCCTCTTACCAATTAATTAAGCTCCTTTCTAATTCATCTTGGGGAGTGCTGAAATGAATTGTGGCTAGCTCAGCAATTGTTTTCTCTTCCTTGATATCTTCTATTTCATATGGCCTATTTCTAAGTTTGGCGAAGTGGAATGTCATTTCCTCCTCTCCAAACATCATGGAAATAGTCTCCTCCTTATTATCAATTGAAGCTTTAGTTATAGAGACAAAAGTCCTGCCTAAAAGAATAGGACAAAAAGTATCTCGAGGCATATCAAAAATATGAAAATCGAGAGGGTACATGAGTGCTCTAATAAAAACATAGATATTTCGAATAACACCTTACGGTTTTATATTAGCTCTATTAAATAATTTAATAGTAGTGTCCACCAGTTCCACATCTGGATTATTTAAATTGTAGCAAAGTTCCTCATCAGGTGATGAATGCATAATATTTATTATGGAAATCGGCTCACAAATTCCATATATGGAAGTTGCTCCACAGTATATAGGAGTCATATAGGTTTAGAAGTTTCTTTACCTTGTAAGTCTGAAGGTTTAGAGTCTAGCATAACTACTTCATTTTCCACAATTCTTGTCTCCAAAAGATCCTTAAATATAACAATATTTGCATTGGTAGCTTTGGGGTTCTTCTCCGGTTTCTTTGATCTTCTCTTTATACGTTTGTCCTCTCTGCACTTTTTCTTAATATTCTATCCATTTGTTAACCATGAGATACTCAATTCGTGGTTCCGTGTCATTCCCTCTCTTCCTTAGTGTGATCAGCCACCCCAAAGATTATGAAGTGCTTCGTCCACTCGTCATGGTGGCATGGATCAACCTCTTTGAGAAGATCGTCCACTCGTCAGGTTTAGTGTAACCCTGTTCCTTCTATCTTCCTACCTAGGAATCTCAAGATGAGATTCTTTTAAGGGGGATAGAATTGTAACAACCCTAGTTTTACTAAATAGACATTAGGGTTAGAATGTGCATTCATCAGCATCATCATCTTAAAATGCATGCAAGAACGAAAATAATCACAAAACCCTATTTTTCCCTTCCTCTTTGAAACCTTTCAAATGGTTTTGAAATCATTAAAAAACCTAAAACCTACGGAGCCCGGATTATAAGGGCCCTCTAGTATTTGAAATGTTCACAAAAGTTTTTGTATTCTGGAAATATTCAAAATAGATTTGAAAACTGAAAATACAAACAAATAAGTAAAAAAAGAAAGAAAAAGGTCTCAGCAAAAAAATAGACATCTAGCTAATCTGGGCCGCAGCCCAACCCTTCTCTACCTCTCCCTGCCGCTCAGCGCGCTTCAGCGCGCCCGTGGCTAGCTCATGCGCGGCCTGTTACCGGCCCGGTATCGCTTCACCCACCCCTGTCGTCTTCCTCCCGCTGCCGAAGCAGCTCGGTGGCCCGCCGCTGGCCACCCGATGCTCTGTCGTGCGCCGTGATCCCCGCTGATGCCCCTGGTCCCTTACAAGTACTCGATGCCACCACCGGAGAACCCTAGCCCTTCACTTCTCACTTCCCTTGCTCTATCACCCGTGTGCCCGAAACCCTATCTCCTAGATCCTCTTCCTCCCCACCATCTCCAGCCACCCCTCGATGTTCCGAGGGCACCGTCGAGACCGCCTCGTCGTCCTCGTTCGCCCGGCCAAAGGAATCGACGACGCCATCCACCTCTTCTCTGCCTCTGCTGCAGCCCGCCGACAATCGTGTCATCGCTCTTGACCTCCCTGGCCTCGCCGACCACTCCATCGGCTTCCTGGTGAGCTACTGGTCCTCGTGGACCTCCCCTTCGACCCCCTCCCGCTCTGTAGCATGCTGCCGATGACCACCACCCAGTGTCGTCGCAGAAGCTTCCCGGGGATACTGTTCCGGCGACCATTCGAGGGCGGCACCACCACCATCTGGTTCGCCTCAATGAGCTCTTTCCAACACGCCCCTCTCGTTGCCCCGCGCGCGCTTAATCACCGGTTCCATCATCGATCTGGGAGCAAATACATAGATGATGTCAGCTTGACATCATTAAGCCTTTTTCTTTTTCTTTAACAATTTCAGTAAATCATTTCTGTAATTAAGAAATACCTGATATGTGGGCCCCTGTTGTAAATCAAATAAACATTATCATAAATGTTTTATATTTAATAAAATGTTAAAAGTAATTCAAAAATGTAAATTATTTTATAATATTCTAAAAATTATTTAAAATGAATTAAAATTGAAGAAATTCATAACTAATTCATTTTAAATCAATAAAATTCAAATAATATATCAAAATGTTTAGAAAAATAAGACCTACACAATAGAAATATAATCATGCATTGTTCAAGAACATCAATTGCAAGTTAAGTAGAAGAACTAAATTTACCCCTCTCATATGAATCCGGAGTTTCCCGGAGTTAGGGTTTGCACCCATCGTTACCCCGATTAAACTGCTGAGAATGTTTTACGGTTTACATTTCAATACTAATCAACTTGTCATATCATCATTCTTGTCTGATCATTACATCGATGCCATGTGTTGATTGTTTCCCTCTCTTTCTGGTGTTTGGTTCTTCCCCGGTAGAATACGATATCGGAATTGAGATCGAGATCGAAGCCCGATATCAACACCGTCGAAGCTCGAAGACCAATAATTGACCAACTGTAATCAATTCAAGTACCAGATGTCCGAAGCTTTGCTTTCTGGATATCAACTAGCAAAGGCAAGCGAAGCCCCACACATACATATGAATCCTATGCTTTCAAAGTATTTCATTCTTGCCATGTGCATATGATTCCAAAGTCTTTTATTGATAGATGGAGTAATCCTCTCTGATGCATGTTACCTTTGAAGCCTATATTCCCTGATCCACTACTCCTAGCATAACTAGGGTTTGGCTTATGAAGTGTTGCTAAAGCTGTTACATCTGTTGTGCTTAGCCATGCTTAGTTGTTACCACTGGTCCATCCGGTTTATGAATCAGATCTGTGAATGAACCTAGTTTGACAGGATGACGTGGTATGATCAGAGATGAAAGTTAAACATGCTAAGGCTTGTATGGGAGGCCATGGTGGGTTGTGATTTTTGCAGTCCCATACTTTCCACTACTAGGGCCTAAGTTCTTGCCTATGGACCAAGACGAGCATACAGCCACATGGGGGCCTGGAAACCCCCTCTACCAACTAAATTTCCTAGTAGATTCCATGAGTCACGTAGTTTGGGATTTCCATTCGACATATGCATCTTGGTTGTTCTTGAATGGAGGTGAAGGAGTTGCATTCATAACAGGTAGGTAAGCGTGGCCGGGAACAAGAGATGCCCGACATACGTAATCTTGAACCCCACACATATCATTAGGGACCGGCTACGGGACTCGACCCGTTACAGCGGCATATCCTTAGTGCGTGACTCATGTTCTCGGCGAATGCAAGGTAAAGGTCGTGGTCAACCACTCTCTGCCAGCCTTCCAAGGAAGAGGGCTTATAGCTTGGCATTAAGAATCGGTTGGTACATATGGGTAAAGTTGTACACCCCTGCAGGGTTAAATCTTTTTGAAAAGCCGTGTCCACGGTTATGGACGAACTTGGTGACAAGATTCTAATATCATAGAGAACTTGAACCTAATCGCAAAACTTGGTAGATCAATGTTTGCTTAAGGATGCTTCCCCAGGGACGAGGGCGTGATCCTAGGTAGGTTCAGCTGATGATGATTCGGTGGATATCAAAAGATGATCAAAGCTAGAGATACCACTCTCTTATCCCCTTTTAAAATATTATGATTAGTCGAGATTATTCTTCCTCTTGTTTTACAAAAAAGATGGCTTTATGCAAAATAACTCCACCAGCCACAAGTCTTGTGGAGTACAGCATGTACTCACCCTTGCTTCATTGACACTTTTGTAGCAGAGTAAGTGTTACCATAGAATATGAGTTCTTCATGGCATCGACATCAATGAGTAGCTTGGAGTTCCCAGTCGGTAGTCTGGGATATATGGATTGGATGCCATCGTATGCTTCAGGCCTCTTAGGCCATTTGTTAAGTTTTCTATACTTAATAGCATAATTTTCCTTCCGTTGTTTGATGTTTGTGGTCAGTGACCTCTGCTTGTAATATTTTGGTTCTCTGCTCAGTTATGAGCTCGCTGTAATAAATTTTGTGTCATAGGGTCACTGTTGTGTTACCGATTTTCTCTCTGTACACTTTCGAGATTAGGTTAGGATTATGTTAAGACGAAGGTCTGGGATTTGTCTAGCCTTAATACCGGGGGTGTCACATGTTTTGGTATCAAAGCAGTACCGACTGTAGGAAACCCTTTCTATTGGTCGATGTTGAGTCTAGTGTTTGTGAAAACTATTTCCAAAGATGAAAATTATGTGCAAAAACTCTGGTATTCTTCTTTTTCTTGTTATCTAGTTTTGCTTTAACTCTCGGTCATCTTATCTTGTGTTGATTTTGGGAAAGTTTTGCTATCTTGTCTAGTCTTTCAAAACTTAGGTGCCTCTTCAGGCATGCTGATTCTCAACCATTTGACCTAGTGTTAAGTTCTTCAGAGTCTGGTGTGTGTGCTCCTTGTTTCCTTTGATCCTATTCGTTTGAGAGATTTATTTCCATCACGATCTCTCTACTTTATGGGTCCAGAACATCATGTTGATGGTTCCTCAATGTTCTGTTCCAAGTCTCGATGTTTCCTTTTTCCTCGTGTGCCTCCTTTTTGTTTGTTCGGGTACTTCAGAAGTTGTATCTTATTTTGGAATCTACCTCATGATTACTATCTTGTAGTGTATGCTTTGTCACTCAAGTAGTAGTTACTCTTCTCTTTGGGTTTTAACCTCGGACTTGAACCGAAGATCCCTGATTGTGCTAGATTCAGGTGATGTGAATCTTGTACATGAAGCAGACCTTTAACCTAAGATCCAAACCTTTGACCCTGTGGTTAATGTTCAAAAATTACCTCAAGATGTCTAGTACTTTATAGTATAGACTTGAAGCTCGTGGATATTTTCTCTATTGAACAAGTGACAACAAAGAACTTCCCCTACTACATGCCATGACAGATGTTCTTTAATGGAACCAAATAGATCACGACATGTGTGCTCCTCGTGAGTCTCGCATCTGTATTCGTGACTCTGCCACACCTTTCTTTTTCTGCATCGGTCTTCGGAAGATTGTTGACTTATGCATCCACATCTCGGGATTCATCCTGAGCATGTTCCTTCTTCCTTGATTGTTTCTGAATTTTTTCTACCAACTGGTAGCCAAGTAGTAGGTGTGCATTGGTGTCTTCCAATGCAAGATACACTTGTGGTCCGTCGAGACAAACCATTTCGGGATGTCTTGGAGAAACAAACTACAGTACCTCGTCATTTCTAAGACTAGGTCAAAGTGTTGTAATCCACAGAACAATAAGCGTTGATTAGATTATGTTCTATTACACTTTAAAGTATCACACCCTTTCTATACTAAGAGGTCAAGTTGAGATTGATGATCGTCTTAATGAAGTGATGCCTTTACACATATTTACCCACCTTTCCTCTGAGTTGCTCGCACTCATGAGTGTTCTGTGTGCGTAATGATGTGGTCATCTAAGATTATTAGCAATTTTCATTGCTTTGAACTCAAAGGACATTTCTATCGTTCTTAGCATGATGGATAATTTTATCACTAAGACAAGGATGATTGTGCTCCCAAGTCCGTTCATATAGTGCACCTTCTTCGGTTAAAGAGTTAGGCTTGTGCCGAAGCTTTGACACTACGTCTTCTTGCTTACCAAGCAAGTTTCCTCTCGACCTAAGTGACATATTGATGGTTTGTGATATTCTGGATGTCTTCTAGAAGTATCGCCATGTTGCCACATGACCGTGATGCCAAGTTCATGAGTAAGAAGGTTCTCTGAACTGCTCCTTTCTCCAAGGATCCATACTGGGTACCCCTGATCTAGTTGGTTGGGCTTCAACAACAACTTGTAGAGTTGTAAAACAAAAGTTCTATTCAACTTTGTTCCTTCTCAAGGGATGTCTAGTTGGTTAGTATTGAAGCAAGATAATATGTCCTTCGTGGATATGATATCTTTCCACCCCTTTGATTTGGTTTGGGAAATTGTCAAATAAAACTTAGTTCAAAGGACTATCATATCGGTGTATATACTTGTGATGTTTCACTGAGCACATCTTAATGTCCTCTGGTCTGACCAATGTCTATGCCTTGTTCATACAACATGTTATTCCGTCATCTTGGAGTGTATAGATAAGTCTGTTATTGATCCCATCGATGGCATTCTTAACTTCTCCATGTTATATCAGACTCATATGGAACAATTGGCATTAATGTTGGAAACTTTTGAGAACCATCTTCGTGTTATCTCGAAGTATGTATTCTGGATGTTAGAAGTAACCTTCTTTGGTTCACGCGTAAAATGTTGAAAGATTTCGCCGTGGATCTGAGTAGAGTCGTCTCTGTTCCGTCAGAAATCATTTCAAATCGGTCAAGCATGAATGAAGTATTCTTGATATGGTATGTTGATACCTTCACATGTCAAGAAGATCCTCTAAGAACACCAAGCCACTGATTGATTTGTTCACTGAAGATAAGAAGTCCAACAAAACTTCGATACTCTCCTAAAAGTTTCCTAAACAGGATTCAGTTGTGTTCCGTTGCAAACAATTCATGTAGATGCATTTATCTTTTGATAACACATGGGTTCCGCAATCTAGCTCATATTTTGGAGCTTGACACCGAAGTCCATGTATTGAGAATCTAGTAACTTACCATTGTGTTAAATGTTGCACAATATCTATTCGGACATGCTGAGTCTGAAGTAATCTCTCCACCTAACCAAATATGAACCTCAAGCAACAATGGTTGTCGTGGTGGTGTCACGGCATATGCCATGGGTAGGCTTAAGTTGGGGCCGAATGGACGCTTGTGGTAACCGGGGAGGGAGTGCACGGTATAGACGCGCACGAAGAACAAGATGAACTCTCCACACTTAGTATTTTCATTGATCCAAGAAGTTTACAAGTTCTCCTAGAGCTCTTTGAGCATAGCCTTAGGGCACTAGTTTCCTACTTGGTCCAACCTCCCTAAACCCTAGCTATGCCCCTCCTTATATAGGCGATGGCTAGCTAGGTTACATCCCTTTGGGTTCTAGGGTTAATGTTTGGATCTTGGTCCTCACAGCACGGGCTGGGTCATGGGCTAGCCCTAAGCCCCTTGACCTAGTCCACAAAGCCATACAGCTAACGGTCTTCTCGTACATAGTCTCCATCTCTTTTGGGTTCATACCATCACTTTGTACGTCAGCCCTTTCTTTGGGCGTCACCCGGATCCTTTTGTGTCACCCGACGCCGCCCTTCTATTTTGACCATGCTTTACCATGGCCCCTCCTGATTCTTACTCAGAAAGATGCCACACGTCCTTTCTGACTCGGCCTTCCCTCGTGAGACTCGGCTCGTTACTTCCTACAAGGCAAACAAACTTGTCTTATACGGGCCGACATAATTCTTATGGCGGCCGCAATAAACTTTCATACCCGGCCATCGTTACCCGGCCAGAGTTATCCTTTACTCGGCATGAGCCAAGCTGGGCAATGTTTTACCCCTTATGACCCTACTGAGGGTTATTCCCCCGAAATTAGTCCCCAAAGCCGGCGAACGCCAAGCAGTTTTTCCTGTTAGCGGTCTCCATGTTCCTTTAATGTTCTTGGAACTTCTCTTTCTCTCAACATTTACTGCTTAGGGCACACTGTTTGGCGTAACCTCGACCTTTGCCGAGTCTATCTTGCCCCTTTCGAGTCTCATCTTTGACTTTCTGGGTCATTTTTGCCTCGTGCCGAGTCACTTTTGACGCTGCCGAGTCATTTTTGGCTTGCCTTAGTCACTGACAGCTTGTAATCATGATAGCTTGCCTCAAATTTTGTCCCAAATCCTGACCGCACAGTGGCGGCGGCACAGTAACTCCTCGTCACTATGGCAGTCACATCGCTCAGCACCTTGTTTCTTGTGCATCGTGACGTGGCCCAGGATTTTCCATGTATCGCCTACACATGGCGCTCACTGATGCGCTTACTCGGACGAATACACGGCCACATGGTGGCCACATGGCGCAGAAGGATTCCACGCCTAGGGTTTTTTACTCTCCTTAAGTAGGGGTGAGGGGGGCTTAACTGCCTTTGCCTGTTTAGTTTCCCCCTTGCCCTCTTCTTCTTCCTCGCGCCTCCCAAATCCTAACTGCCTCCTTGCAGTTCTTCTCCTCTGTTGCTTCTTTCCAGTGATTCTTTTCTTCCCCCTTCAATTCTAATACGGGTCCTTGCATCTCCAGGCCTCTTCCAACAACGGAAGAGTCTAAACCAAGCGATATCATGGACACTTGTGCTACCAGCAAAGAGGCGGAGGAGCATGAGGTCGCCGCCGGCGAGCACGGCGGCTGGGAGGGCTCGGAGGTTTCTATAGAGGAACTCGAGTGGTTGCGCTCCACCAGGCGCATCCCGCTCGAAGTTGACTATCACCTTCCTTCAGGTGAAATTGTTCCTAAGCCCGAGGCTAACGAGAAGGTAGTTTTCCTCTCGCACTTGGAGCGCGGTTTTTCTCTTCCCTCTAGTAACTTCTTTGTTTCTTTCCTCTCTACCTTCCATCTGAAAACTCACCATTTGCCTAACAACGCCATTGGCTCCCTTGCTTGCTTCATCTCTTCTTGCGAGGGCTATATCGGTATTTGGCCTACTGTTCTTCTTTGGGCCAAGTATTTAAATTTGAGGGTGCAAGTCATGCCTGATCCTGGCGTTCCACGCGCCGAGAAAGGCCCACTAGGTGCGGTGCCTCTAGTATCACGCCCAAGAAAGACTCGATCTTTCCTCGGGTCACTAGAATAGACTCTTGCAAGAAGTGGCATAGAACCTTTTTCTATGTCAGGAATAGCGGGTCCAACAACTACATATGGCTTCCCCCCTTCAAGGACGAGGTTCCCAGCAAGGAGTTTTGGAAGCTTGACCCACGCGACAAGAATGCCGTGGTGAATGAGGCTCATGGGATCCTCGAGAGGCTGCTCTCGCCGAATGAGAACTTCCACTTATCTGAGGAGGATCTCATGTGCGCTTTTCTCGCACGCCGAGTCAGCCCCATGCAGGCTAGAAGCCAAAAGATGTTCTTCATGAGCGGCCCGCGAGATCCTGCCCGGTACTCCACTTTGGAGCTCACCAAAGACTCAGTGGCCTGCCAATTTAGCTCGATTTGCAAGCTGACCTCAGCGGAAAACTGGGTGTAACATCCCTAAAATCATGATTTCAAAGTGTGCATATCATCCATGCATTCATAATCATTTTAGGATCATTTTCAAAGTCATTACAAAAACAGAAGCATTTGGAATGCCTATTATTTTTTGTAAGCAAGGCATTGACCCAATGCTACTCTTCACTAAGAGATTATTTGTTTTAAAACAAAAGATGTTTGATCCTAAGTTTGTTTGATAATTTCCAAAACTTGGACAAAGATTTCAAAACAAAGAAACAAAATTTAAAATCATTTTTATGTCTTTACTAAGGAATTGGTAAAAACATTGTTTATTTTAAAATTCCAAAGTGCCAAATTATTTTCAACTGTACAACATTGTTCTGCAACCAATGGTGTACAAATTTCACTTTACAAAAATCCAGAAGTGGTTTGAATTCAAACTTATTTGAAACTCATTTGAAAATGTTTCCTGGAAAATCAAACAGAAATAGAAAAGGATAAAAGAAGTAGAATTGGGCCGACGCCACCATTTTGGCCCAGTAGCCAAAACAACCCACCAGGGGTCTCCCTTCTACCTCTGTTTCTCACCGCAGCAGCGCACACCCACCCGCTGACACCTTGGACCCACCTTTACCTGTCATCGTCGTCCTCAATCACCGCACGACGACCACTCCGCCGTTACCACCGCACCAGTGACGCCGCATTTAAACCTCACTTAAATTCCATTGATTCAGCACGTAACTCTCGCCCCGCTCCTGGCTACTTAATCACCTCGCCACCATGATCATTTCCCCCCACTTTCCTCACTCACTCCGCCACCAGGCTGCGCGCATTCGAGATCAAACCGTCGTTGTACCGACGACCTCTGCCGATTGATTCCGATGAGCCTCGACCGCGCCTTTGCCTCTGCTTCAAACGAGCGTGACCAGCATGTCCTTGCGTATCCCCTGATGCCTTTCGTTTGCTTTCTCGTGACCCATGTCGCCGTCCCCGTTCGCGTCCGCACGCGACAGAACCACCGCTCGACTCCGACGTGCAATCTAGGTAAAACCCGACCGCGCCTTGCCTTCTCTTTGATGCTATCGTGTTCGCCATGACCTTGCGCACCTCCTGACCCATCTGATTCGTGATAGGGCAATCCAAAACCTCGACAACGACTTCGTTTGCAAGCACCCTATACCGCCAGCAACTCCGACGAGCCCCAGCGACCTCTGCAGCTCGCCCCGACCCTGCCCGTCTGCATGTTGAGCTTCCTCGTGATCTTGCGAGTCTGGTAAGCCACTACCCAGCCCCTAGCCCCCTCTGGAATCACCGGAGCATCGCCGGCAGAAGCGCCGCCGCCGCCAGCACCCAGCTGCGCTGCCAGACTTTGGTCGCAAGCGTCGCAATCGTTAGATCTAGATTTGATGCTCAGGATTAGATCACTTATTCGAACCGTTACGCGCAGATCTGACCGTGCGCTGCCACTTAAATCTAACGGCTCTCATTGATCAATCCACACGGATCGGTATCGACGAATCAGAAAGCGCCGCATGTCTGTGTGTTTGATTTAAAACCTAAAATTAGATCTATTAATGATTCAAACTTGCAAAATTCATAACTTTTGATCCACACATTCAAATTTTGCAAATTTTATATGATTGGAATCAGGAGAAATAATTCTATCCATTTATTAAATGTGTTTAATGTTTTGCTTCTGTAAAATTGGTTATTTTTGCAGAGACATTTATAGGCTTAATTTGAGTATAGAAATTGTTTGAAAAATTATTTAAAGACTAAATAAAGTTTATTTAGTGTGTTTTTGCCTTGTTTATGATTCAGTACTGCATACTTGTCTTGTTTGACTTAGAAAAATCATCACATGGCATTTGCATGCATTCATATATTTTTGTTTGTCTATTTTGATATGTGAATTTGGTGCTATCATTTTATGTGTAGATTTTGGTGCTAGTGGTGATTGTGATTGTGAAGATTGTTGTTGGTACTCCCCCAACTACCAAGGAAAGTGGTGCTTCATATAATTTTGTCCCAATATTTTTACCTATGCATTAGAAATATTACTGAAGGGAATATGCCCGAGAGGCAATAATAAAGTGGTTATTATCATATTCCTTATTTATGATAAATGTTTATTTTACATGCTATAATTGTATTAATACAGAAACGTTAATACATGTGTGTTTAATAAACAAAAAGGAAGTTCCTAGTTATGCCTGTCTTATAAACTAGCTCGTTGATTAACAAGATGATCAAGGTTTCCTGATCATAGACATTGGATGTTGTTAATAACGAGGTCACAACATTAGTGTAATGATGTGATGAACATTCATCCGAAGTATAGCATTACGATCAAAGTCATTGAGTTTATATTGCTATAACAACTTACGAAGTGATCCTAATCCTTAGACCATGAGATCATGTCAATCACTAACACTGGAAGAGTTTCTTGATAACATCAAACGTCACACCGTAACAGGGTGATTATAAAGATGGATTCAGAACTAATAAAGTGTTATGTTGAGGCCCATGGATCGAGAGTGGAATTTGTTCATCCCGATGACGGATAGATATGCTCTGGGCCCTCTCGGTGATATCACATTGATTAGCTTGCAAGCAAGTGATTTGATCACTAGAATGTTATATCACGGGAACGAGAAAAGAGTACATGTCAGTAACGAGATCAAACTAGGTATGGAGATACCGATGATCGAATCTCGGACATGTAATATATCATGAAACAGAGGGATTAAGATACTAGCGTAAAAGGTTTCGATGATCACAAGAAAGTCATCGTTGAATGTGTGGGAATCAGTATGGGTCTCCAGATCCCGCTTCTGATTATTGATCTGAGAGGAGTCTCGATCATGTCCGCATTATTCGCGAACCGTAGGGTGACACACTTAAGAGACACCGACATCCATTTGGAGCAAAAGTTTCATGCCGAAAAGAAAAGGAAAGCGCAGGAATTTATTTCACTAGACACCGAAACTGTTTCGGTTGAAATTGCTGAAAGTGTTTCTGCATGTGAAATGGAATACTAGCAAGGGGTTTTATGTGAATGTTTGTTAATTAAAGTAATTAACAAAATTCTGAATAAATAAATAAAAGAGTTTTATTTAAATGAGAGCTTGCATTAAATTTGGTGGAAATTTAATGCATGTGAGTGGATTTTTGAGTGGAGGCTTTTTAATGGGAGTGGAGGCTTTTCATTTTGAGTGGGAGCTCCACCCACATGAATGTGGAAGAGGTGGGGGCAGCCCCCATGGCTGGGCGCCATGCCCCTTGGGTGCCCCCCTCTCCCCTATAAAAAGCCCCCCCTCTCCTCCTCTCAAAGCACACCTCCTCGTGAAGGATCTCTCTCCCCCTCTAGAATTTATTCCCCATGGTCTCGAACTAGCGAGACACATGTTCCCGGTGGCTATTCGGCAAGAAAGAGTTGTGCTTCTGCTGCATCACTGGAGCGAGGAGGCGGAGGTTCCTCGGTGCCTCGAACGTGTGTGCGAGCACGGATGCGCTGCTGTTTTGCGGCGCTAGGACTTCCTCTCGATCTTGAGATCAGCAAGAGATCGTCTACATCAACCACGAGTTTGGACTCGTTAAGCTTTGTCGGTCTTCAAGGGTATGTTCTCTACGGATATACATCCGCCCGTTGTTTGTATCTAGTAGATAGATCTTGGTACATAGTTGTTCCCATCGTAGGAAATTTTTTGTTTTCTATGCTGCGAACCCTACAGTGGTATCAGAGCCGGATCTATGCGTAGATACTTTGCACGGGTAGTACACATATGAGTATGTGGGCGATGATGATCATTTTATTACTTCTTAGTTGTACTTTGGATATTGGTGGCATAGTGGGATGAAGCGGCCCGGACAAACTTTACATGTCCTCGCACATGAGACCTGTTCCACGCTTGACATGCAACTAGTTTTGCATAAGTGGCTAGCGGGTGTCTGTCTCTCCTACTATAGTCAATATCTAATTTGCAACGAGTTGTCAATAATTTGGTTATCCTCGTTGTGGTTCATGTTCGTAGGTAAGAACGGTTCTATCTTCGAAAGCCCTAAGCCACGTAAAACTTGCAATGAATAAATTAGAGGCGTCTAGTTTAGATTGTTGTTGGGATAGTGTTATGATATGGTGATGTTGTAAGTAGAAGTATGATATGATACTCTTACAACAAATATAGCGTGTAAGTTCCATAGACCTTGGCCTTACACATAAAGGTATGATAGAGATCATACCACGGTGCACATGATGGAGATCATATGCGGGAACCATATCATTTCACTTATAAACATGTGATGTTTTGATTGCATCTTATATTGCTTGTTTGGCGTTTTATTAGCATAATAAGATGATGCCTCATTTAGATATCAAGATAAGAATGTGTTCTTCCTTAAGTATGCACCGACAATGTTTCGTCGCTTCAAGACATCACATGATGATCGGGTGTACTTGAATCCATGAGCATATCTCGGGTGTAAGATAGTTACACACGCGAATACTAAGGTTCTTACTTGGCGAGCCTAGAACATACAGACATGGCCTCGGAACACAGACCAAAAGGTTAAGCACGAGTCATATGTTTTGATATGATGACCATATGGATGCTCGCCTTTGAAGCTACACCGACTCACGTGATGATCGGACTTGGTGTAGTGGATTTGGTTCATGTAATCACCAAAAAGACACGAGGGATGTCGTTTTTGAGTGGGAGTTCATTTCTAATTTGGATAAGTAGAACTCAATTTATCATAAATTAAATCAAAGTGAATTTGCATAATTTGTTGTAGTCATTGGCATTCGTTCACCACCTTATGCATAGTTGTAATTGAGATAATAGAACTATAGAATTCTGGATATATACTTTACGAACTGGTATCGTATTGTGTTGAGTGTCAATCTAAAGTTTAAAGTCCTATTGCAAACTTTCAGCAAACTCTATTTACTCCGTGAAATTTAATAGTTAGTATTAAATCGAGAGTAAGAATTCCAGTGTTAGTATCTTAAGTATCATGTTTGCCTCCATGATTCGTGATTGTTTTAATATCAAGTTTATCTAGGAGCTGAAAGAATTGTTTCAGAAACCATCATGTGTGGCAGATATAACAATATCTGAAACAATGTTTTGGTTGCAGTATGATAGAGTATAAAATATGTTCTCATATTAGATGAGAATTTACGAAGGTTGGAGATGCTAGACATCCTAATCATCCAAAAGGGTTTTGGAAAGTAACGTTATACTCATGATTCGCCTTTATAAGCTATAGTAGCTTGATCATGAATGTCTTCATGATAAGGGTGTATAGAATATGTATGTAAAATGTTTACTACACTAAAAGATTACTAAAGAATGGATTTTGAAAGAATACCGATCATTTTGATGATGGTGATCTACTTCAAAGTGCAAATCCAAAGGTATTATTATTTGAATATACACGCTTTGGACTATGTGTCATGTATATGGCGCCACTTTTGATGATGATATATTCTTTTAAAAATGAAAAGGAAATGCTGAAAGAGAATCTATGAAATATATTTGGCAGAAAAGAAAAGATTGGAAATATCCAATTTAGGTATATGGATGATATACATGTTATGGTTGTATTCTTTGCTTGTTAAACAATGTGGTTCTTGGGTATTGGATACCGAATTGGTTGGTATGAAATTTCATACGGAACGACGCAATTCATGAACCACAATGGCCTAAGTTACTAGCAAGAGAATATGTGATGATGTTCATCGAAAACAAACAAACCGTTGTTTGTATTTCTCGTTGACATCAAAACTTGACTTCAAGATTTGTTTTAATAATTGTTATTTAAATCAGGTATTATGAGAACAAAGGTTGTTCAAATAATTACCGTATTCCATATAAGATGGATGATTTACAAATCCAGTTGGAGAAATCACATCCATAAAACCTAATGCTAAAATGTCGCAAGACAAATGATTGAAAGATCACTTACGAAGTGACATCGCTGTTTAAATTATATTGGAAAGAAAACATGAAGAATCTCCATTTTCATGGATTTTTGGAGTCTTTAATTTGATCAAGTGACGCTTGTGAGACTTCCCTCGGGATAATTAAAACTTTGTTCAAAGGCCAAAGAAGAACGAACAACTAAAATATTGGAATTTATACATATCAATGTATGTAGTCCATTATGTGTAGTCGTAAGCGATGGGTTTCAACTTCATATACTTTCTTCGGAAATTTGAGTGAATATTCACTTAATGAGAAAGAAGTGTGAAATATTTGAAAATGTTCAAAGACTTTCAAGATTAAGTGCAAAATCATTGTAACAAGAAAATAAATGGTTTATGATTTTATCATAAGGGATTTGTTTGAGTTACAAGTGTAACAAGAAAATAAATGAATTATGATTTTATCATAAAGGGATTTATTTGAGTTGCAAGTTTAGCAAAACACCTAGATTTACATTTCCCGAAACACCATAGGAGTATGGAGTGTTTGAGATTTGTAATGAAACCTTGTTTGACATGGTTGGATCAAATGTGTTATTTATAAAACTGCCATTATGTTTTAAAAGATTAAAGCTTTAGAGACTACCGCTTTTACACTGAAAAGAGCTCCATCTTGATCCGTTGAAATGACACCATGGAAGTTATGGTTTGGGGTAAAACCCAAGTTGACATTTCTTAAATTTTGGTATGCTAAACATAAGTAAGATGTTTACAACCGAAGTCGGATGAGCATGTCTTTGTAGGTTATTTCGAATAACAATTGGTTATTCCTCCATAACACAGAGGACAAAAGGGTTTGTCGCTTGAAACGTGAAGTTTCTTGAAGAAGGAATTTTTCATAAAAGTTAAGTGGGAGGACAATAGACCTTTGATAAGGTTAACGAACCTTAGCTAAATGTGTTGAGTTGCGCAGCGTCGTAAATTGTTCCGGAGGCTGCCATAATGCTCATAGGTTATGTGCCTCAAAGGTTGTGGTCACGGAGATCTAAGTTCTTATTGAACCAAGTCGGTCGGATAAACAATCAAATGCTAAGATTTGAGAGTAAATCATTATTGTTTGACAATGATGAACCGACTACATGCAAAGAAGCGATGATGGGCCCTGACTCCGTCAAATGGCTTGAAGCCATAAAATCCGTGATAGTTCCATACACGAGAAATCAAGTTTTGAACTTGGAAGACCCTCCGGAAAGGTGTAAAAACCTATCGGTCGTATTTGGATCTATAAAGAAACAGACATGGATGTTTCACATCTATGAAATAGTCGACATGTCGTAAAGTATTTTACGACAATGTTTAAGGAGTTGACTATGACAAGATTTGATCTTTCATAGCGATATTTAGTCTGGACGGATTAAAGTAGCAACCACTACATATAATTTGGTATATGGTAGATGAATAAACAAAACAAAGTTCTTCTAATAGAATGGTTACCTAGGACGTGTACATGACACGATCCAAAGGGTTTTGTTAATTCAAAGGATGCTAAAAAGGGCATGCAAACTTTAATGGTCGAAGTAAGCATCGCGGAGTTGGAATCTTCACCGTGATGAAAAAGATTTTTCATCAGGAGACGATGAAGATGCTTGCATTTGCAAGAAATTAAGTGGGAGCGCTGAGACATATTTCTAATACATTATGTGGATGACATCTTGTTGATTAGAAATGATGTATCTTTTATTGACAAAGGTTAAGAATTTCATTTCGATGAAATACTTAGGCAAAACCCTAATATTTAGCATGAATGTCTATAGTGGATAGACTGTGACGCCAATATGGTTGAGCCAAACATACATATATGAGATATTGAAGGAGTTCAATATAGAAACGACAAGAAACAGTTCTTGTTGCACGGAAAGGAATTGAATCAAGATTCAAGTGTATCGACACTTGATAAGTGAAACAAGATTCAAGTGCTTTGACACTTGATGAGTGAAATCACGAGAATGTTTTGATCAATCATACCATGATATGTACACATCTAGATATGTCCTATGCTCTAAGTATTATGAGCATATACCAGAATGAATCAAAAAATGATCATTGGACGATAGTGAGGATATTCTTATGATCTTTTCGAAAGAACTAAGAATATATTTGTGTAGAGGTGACAAACAATTACAAATAGTTCATTGTAAAGAGTTACATTGATACTAGTTTTGTCACAAGATACAAATTAAGTTTATCTCAATTTAAACTATGGGTGGCACAATGTAATGGAAAGGAGATTCCATGATGGATTTGGAAGAGTTCCATAGTTAAGACATTGTGACGAATACTACAACAAAAGGCTAAGTATATGACTGCTATAGTAGCAGCAAAGGAGGGAATTTGTGTCAAGTAGTTTGTTATCAAACTAAGGTGTGGTTCGCAACGGGCTAACACTAAAGATATATTGTACGACAATAGTATCGACGTGTTTTAACCCCAAGGAACTAAAGGTCTCACCAAAAGACCAAATTTATACAATGCCATCTCATTGGAGAATGAGTGATGCGTGAAGACGCAAAGACATGCAAATACACACGGACCTGAAAGTGTCAGATCTGTAGATCATGTTAACCACTTGTAGTTGTGTATTTGGAACACCAGAAAGCCATAGGTGTTCAATACACAAAGTTTTCAAACTAGATTATTGTCTCTAGTGCAAGTGGGAGACTGAATGGAATATGCCCGAGAGGCAATAATAAAGTGGTTATTATCGTATTCCTTATATGATAAATGTTTATTTTACATGCTATAATTGTATTAATACGGAAACGTTAATACATGTGTGTTTAATAAACAAAAAGGAAGTTCCTAGTTATGCCTCTCTTATAAACTAGCTCGTTGATTAACAAGATGATCAAGGTTTCCTTATCATAGACATTGGATGTTGTTAATAACGAGGTCACAACATTAGTGTAATGATGTGATGAACATTCATCCGAAGTATAGCATTACGATCAAATTCATTGAGTTTATATTGCCATAACAACTTACGAAGTGATCCTAATCCTTAGACCATGAGATCATGTCAATCACTAACACTGGAAGAGTTTCTTGATAACATCAAACGTCACACCGTAACAGGGTGATTATAAAGATGGATTCATAACTAATAAAGTGTTATGTTGAGGCCCATGGATCGAGAGTGGAATTTGTTCATCCGATGACGGATAGATATGCTCTGGGCCCTCTCGGTGATATCACATTGATTAGCTTGCAAGCAAGTGATTTGATCACTAGAATGTTATATCACGGGAACGAGAAAAGAGTACATGTCAGTAACGAGATCAAACTAGGTATGGAGATACCGATGATCGAATCTCGGACATGTAATATATCGTGAAACAAAGGGATTAAGATACTAGCGTAAAAGGTTCCGACGATCACAAGAAAGTCATCGTTGAATGTGTGGGAATCAGTATGGGTCTCCAGATCCCGCTTCTGATTATTGATCCGAGAGGAGTCTCGATCATGTACGCATTATTCGCGAACCGTAGGGTGACACACTTAAGAGACACCGACATCCATTTGGAGCAAAAGTTTCATGCCGAAAAGAAAAGGAAAGCGCAGGAATTTATTTCACTAGACACCGAAACTGTTTCGGTTGAAATTGCTGAAAGTGTTTCTGCATGTGAAATGGAATACTAGCAAGGGGTTTTATGTGAATGTTTGTTAATTAAAGTAATTAACAAAATTCTGAATAAATAAATAAAAGAGTTTTATTTAAATGAGAGCTTGCATTAAATTTGGTGGAAATTTAATGCATGTGAGTGGATTTTTGAGTGGAGGCTTTTTAATGGGAGTGGAGGCTTTTCATTTTGAGTGGGAGCTCCACCCACATGAATGTGGAAGAGGTGGGGGCATCCCCCATGGCTGGGCGCCATGCCCCTTGGGTGCCCCCCTATCCCCTATAAAAAGTCCCCCCTTTCCTCCTCTCAAAGCACACCTCCTCGTGAAGGATCTCTCTCCCCCTCTAGAATTTATTCGCCATGGTCTCGGACTAGCGAGATACATGTTCCCGGTGGCTTTTAGGCAAGAAAGAGTTGTTCTTCTACTGCATCGCTGGAGCGAGGAGGCGGAGGTTGCTCGGTGCCTCGAACGTGTGTGCGAGCACGGATGCGCTGCTGTTTTGCGGCGCTAGGACTTCCTCTCGATCTTGAGATCGGCAAGAGATCATCTACATCAACCACGAGTTTGGACTCATTAAGCTTTGTCGGTCTTCAAGGGTATGTTCTCTACGGATATACATCCGCCCGTTGTTTGTATCTAGTAGATAGATCTTGGTACATAGTTGTTCCCATCATAGGAAATTTTTTGTTTTCTATGCTGCGAACCCTACAATTTTGTATAGGTCTTGCATGAATATTTTGCTAATTATCTATATGCTATGCTTGGGAAATCCTAGTAGTTGTAGAAATGATAGAATTTCCTTTAACTTAAGATACTTGTTATTGCCATTCTTAGCCTAGCTAATAGCAGCCAAGGGTGGAATATAATAATGCTATGGAAAATATTTTTATGTCTTTGACTTATGGTTTTGCTTATTAAAACAACTAAGTGAATGAAATACCTGGGTGGAATGGTAATTGCTTGGTGGATTTTGGTTGACTGGTTACACAAGGTCCATTTCTATGGTTTACCTTGTGTATCTCACTTGTGGATTGCCACCCAAGAAGAAAGGGATTTGAGATGCCAAATTTTAAGAAGCTTCTAGTGCAGCCACATGGCATTATGGGCTCTGACTGGATCATATAGGTTGCAATAACTTAACCAAATGGACAGTTGGTGGTAGGGGAATGATAGGTTTGGACCGCGTCCAGTTTGGTCTAAGGGAAGGCTTTTGAGAGGTCCTGTCTTGGTGAAAATCAAGTCTTGTGGGGAAAGTGCACAACCTCTGCAGATGGAAGAATCTAAGTACTTAGACATGTCCCTGGTATTGGACAATTTGAGCATCAAGACATGGAAGCTATCAAGAATCTCCTCATCCCAATTTTCTAAGTTAAAACTTGTGGTTGAACAAGGGTGAAGGTTCACCAATTTCTATTGGCGGTTCCTTGGGAAAGTTTTTGTCAAAGAAAAACTTAGTGTTTTCAACTTATAGGTAAAACCTATTTTGACCAAACCAAGCCTAATCTACACTTAGCCAAATTCATGTAGTAACTAGATGCTAATATTTTACTAAGGTATCACTTGCCAATACTATTCCAATGTATTGACCCACTGTGGTTATAACTTGTGATGTTGCGGGATACTCTGATGATGATTAGGGGTTATGTGTCTACACTCAACATGCTTGCCTGTGGCACATGAAGATGAAGACTTTTATTTTATATTGTTAATTTAAACTCTTGTACTAGCCTATGGCAATGGAGTTGTAAAATACTATGTTATCTCTGGAATGACGTTGTAATAATGACCTTTGTTTCTGTGTACTTCATCTTAAACTGTGGATGCTAGCATTTGATCCAGGGACTAGCATTGCAATCACAGGGATCCTTACCTTTATAAGGGAGGGATCTTACAGATGGTATCAGAGCACTGTGTTGCATGTAGGATTATGACCCTAGGATTGGATTAGAATTAACTAAGAAAAAAAATTCAACAATTTCCACACTTGTCTTTTCTTCTCGTAAACTTTTCTAATCTTCTTTCTCATCTCTATTTGTAGATGAAATCCATCAACGAAGCCATGAGGAAGGGACCACTCATGACTATGACCTTGGAGTGTGAGACAGAATTCCCAAAAGCCCTCAAGGACCTCATGGTTGCCATGGGAATACATGGTGCAACTGTGTACAAAGGATTTCTCGTGATGGATGAAGGAGTGGAGTATTGGTGGGTGCAACTTCACTTGTATAAAAACAAGGAATACAACCACAAGGAATCAGGATTCTGCATGGTCACCAACTCAGTGATGCACACCACATTCTTTGACTCTGCAAGAGATGCAGCTTGGAAGGCCATCAAGGAGCTTGGTGATAGACTCAAGTGCAGAATGCTTAACACCCAAAATGACCTTAGGGCAGAAAAGAAGCATACCCAAGAGTTGGAGACTACCAACCAACAACTAAGGGGGACATCATAGACTTGATTTGGGAATCTTGTGAACAAGATAGACAAATGGCTAATAAGGATGCTTTGATAGCCATTATGTCTAGTGAGTGAGAGTTGTATCGTACTTCACTAGTTGGACCACCACACTTATCGTTTTATTTCCAATTTTTTGTCTAAGTTATGTTGAACCTTGGATGCTTGTAATGGATTTATGTATGCCATGACTTGTGTGTTTGATTGCCAAAGATATGCATGTGATGCTTTGCCTTGTGATTTATCTCTATTGATGTTGATTCTAAATTTTCTCTATCTTATAAAATAGATGCCTAATGTTATTATCAGCACGGTTGAGGAGTTCAAGGGAACTCGTTTTGGCACTCGTCTTATTGAGCTCACTAGTGTGCTCAATCTTCCGCTCCCTAGCATCATGATGCTTCCCCTCACCAAGTTTGAGAGGAAGGACCTTTAGGGCTTCAAGGTTACTCAGCCAGGACGCCAGACTGATTCAGCCATGGAGGCTATCACTTTCAAGCTAATGCATGATGACAAGGAGAGAGGCTTAGAGGTAGTCATGCAGGATTTACTTGGGCGTCTGTTAGGGAGGCACTCCAGGGAGCTTAGAGGTACTCAATTTCACGCCTTCGGAAGACGCGACGAGGAGGGTGAGGCCATTGAGTTCGAGGATGCTGCTAGAGAGACGGCAGCGCTAATTCGTCTGTATCTTCAGGACCTAGAGGTTCTTCTTAGGCACCAAGATACTGATAGGACCAACGTCATGCTTAGCAATGACGAGCTCCAGGTGCAGCTTCGTGAGAAGGACAAGCTCTTCATGGAGCAAGACGAGATAGTCAAAGAAATGGAGGCCAAGTTTGAGAGCCAGGACAGGAAGTTCAAGAGCCAAGAGAAAAGAGTCCAAGACAAGAACAAGAGTATTCGAGAGATGAATGCAGAACTAGAGGCCTAGGACTTTGAGCTCGAGCATCAGCAGGGTGTGATTGAGAGACTTCGTTCACAGAAGAGGGCTCTTAAAGCCAAGATAGAGGCCTTGACTACCAATGTCGAGGAATACAAGACCGCTATGGAGAATGCAGGTCTTACACTTGTTGATGCAGAGGAGTAGTGATGACTACTCATTTATCCTTCATTTACCATACTTATGATTATTGAGTCGCAATGACCATCCAACATGTGGATGGCTTGCTATGATGTGTTTTATTTTCAAACTTGTTGTTTATGTCGTTGAACTTTATGTTATTTTGATGCTTGTTTTGGTGATTGTCTATGTGATCTATTGTGCATGTTAAGCATCTATGGGTATGTCATTCTTATCCTTATGAAAACCACAGATGCCTCCTCGACGTGCCAACCCCAACCCAAACAACAACAATGTCACCCCCGAGATGCACCAGCTGATGACAGCACAGGCACAACTGATGCAAAGGATGACCACTTTCATGCAGAATCAGAACAACAACAACAACAACAACAACAACAACAACAACAACTATAACAACAACAACAATCAGAACAATCCACCAGGATTTGACATGCTCACTAGATTCCTAAGACTGAGGCCTGCAAAGTTCTCAGGAACCACTAATCCCATGGTGGCCAATGATTGGCTATGTTCGGTGAACAAGGATTTGGTAATTGTTGGCTGCACCGACGAGGAGAAAGTCAGGTTTGCAGCACACCTGTTGGAAGGGCAAGCAACTACTTGGTGGGATAACTTCTAGATCACCACTCCCGTTGAGGATGTGACATGGGATATCTTTGAAGATGGTTTCCGTACAGCTCACATCTCATCCGGAGTGATGAGTTTGAAGAAGAAAGAGTTCCATAACCTGAAGCAGCACCACCGTATCGTGGCTGAATATATTGAGGAGTTCAATAATCTGGCACATTATGCACCGGATGAAGTTGATACTGATGCCAAGAGGAAAGAGAAGTTCCTCGAAGGGGTGAACGATGAACTGAATCTGCAGCTACCTGTGGCCTATGTCCCCACCTACCAATCTCTTTGTGACAAGGCTACCATCTTGGAGAACAAGATGAAACAGGTTGAAAGCAGAAAGAGGAAGCACAGCTCTGACAAGCACAGCTCGGGATCATCTCACAAGCGTTGCCATTATGATGATAGTGGGAATTCTGGATCCCAGAAGCATGGAAAGTACAACAACCACCACAGCCACAACCGCCATCATGACAACAAGCATCACCGTAGTCATGATAGTGACAAGTACAAGAACCACAAGGGTGGACACAAGAGTCACCACAGTGGAGGTGGAAGTGGAAGTGGCAGTCATCCTGCAAAGAGAGATATCAGTCAGGTTGAATGTTTCAAGTGTAAGAAGATGGGGCATTATGAAAATGAGTGCCCAGAGAAGAAAGTTGAAGGAGCCACACCAAGCCCAACCCTTTCCAGAATGGACAAGTGAACTACATCAATGTGGAAGAGATTTATGAGGAGTCCGATGCTGTGGCTGGTAAGTTCAGACTAAATTCTATTCCAGCACTTGTTCTTTTTGATACTGGTGCATCACATTCATTCATATCAAAAGCATTTGTTGATAGAAATGGGTTTCCAACTGAAAATATTGGGTGTCCAATAAAAGTAAGCTCTCCCGGTGGAGATATGATAGTAAGTCTTGGATGTCGTGATCTAGTGATAGAATTTGGGAAGCATAAGTTTCCAGTGAGTCTGATAATCCTAGATTCCCAAGGACTGGATGTAATTTTGGGAATGGACTGGATGACCAGGTATGCAGGAGTACTAGATTGTGCCAATCGTACTGTCGCACTCACAACCCCGGAAAAGAATCAGATAAGATTCAAGTCGAACTTTGAATCAAAAGGGAGTAAGCTAAATTCTCTTAAGGGGGTTAGCATAGACAGTGTGCCAATTGTGAGAGAATATCCGGATGTGTTTCCGAAAGAATTGCCGGGAATGCCACCAGATAGAGATGTGGAATTTATAATTGACTTGCTGCCAGGATCAGGACCAATAGCAAAGAGACCTTACAATATGTCAGTTGATGAGTTGAAAGAACTCAAGAAACAACTTGGAGAACAGTTGCAGAAAGGATTTATTCAACCAAGTTCTTCATCTTGGGGAGCGCCTGTCTTGTTTGTGGAAAAGAAAGATAGAAGTCAAAGGTTATGCATAGATTATCGTTCACTCAATGAGGTGACTATCAAGAACAAATATCCTTTGCCCCGAATCAATGACTTGTTTGATCAGCTAGAAGGAGCCTATGTGTTCTCAAATATTGATCTCCGGTCAGGTTATTTTCAGCTTAAGATAAGGGAACAAGATATACCTAAGACAACTTTCACCACCAGGTATGGATTGTATGAGTACACCGTGATGCCATTTGGTTTGACCAATGCACCAGCTTACTTCATGAATATGATGAACAAGGTGTTCATGGAGTTCCTTGACAAGTTTGTTGTCGTTTTCATCGATGACATTTTGATCTACTCCAAAAGCAAAGAAGAGCATGAAGGACATTTGCGTTTGATACTTGAGAAGCTTAGAGAGCATAAGCTGTATGCCAAATTAAGCAAGTGTGAATTCTGGTTGAATGCAGTTGGATTTCTTGGACACGTTGTGCCAGGATATGGTGTAGCAGTTGATCCCGCAAAAGTGTCAGCTGTAACTGAATGGGAATCTCCTAAGTCAGTGAAGGAACTTTGTAGTTTCCTTAGCTTGGCAGGATACTACAAAAGATTCATTGAGAATTCCTCCAAGGTAGCAAAGCCAATGACGGAGTTACCAAACAAAGACAAGAAGTTTGCTTGGTCTAAAGGATGTGAACTCAGTTTCCAAGAATTGAAGAAGAGACTGGTGACAGCACCAGTCCTATGTCTGCCAGATTTAGAGAAAGATTTCCAAGTGTATTGTGATGCATCTCATCATGGATTAGGTGCAGTTCTAATGCAAGAAGGGAAAGTTGTGGCTTATGCCTCGAGACAACTCAAAACTCATGAGGTAAATTATCCTACTCATGATTTAGAGTTAGCCTCTGTTGTCCATGCACTCAAAATATGGAGACATTATCTTTTGGGAAAGCGATGTGAAGTGTTCACAAATCACAAAAGTTTGAAGTATATCTTCACACAGAAATAAATCAACATGAGACAAAGAAGATGGCAAGAACTCATCAAGGACTATGACTTGAGGTTGCAATACCACCCCGGTAAAGCAAATGATGTAGCGGATGCACTAAGCCGTAAGGTATTTGTGAATGGTCTTACTAAGGGAGAGTTGCCAGATGATCTATGTGCCCAATTTAGAGACCTCATATTGGATATTGTGCCTGAAGGACATCTCATGTCATTGGATGTTCAACCTACCTTGTTGGATAAGATCAAGGAAGCCCAAAAGACGGACAAGGAAATTAAAGAGATTAAGGAAAAGATGGGCAAAGGAAAAGCCAAAGGATTCCATGAAGACGAACAAGGTACTTTATGGTATGGAAAACGTATCTGCGTTCCGCAAGATCCGGAGCTTCAGAAACTGATTTTATAGGAAGAACACAACTCACCATATTCCATTCATCTGGGTAACACCAAAATGTACATGGACATGAAGGAAATATTTTGGTGGAATAATCTCAAGAAAGACATCACCGAACATATTGCTTTGTGTGATGTATGTAGTAGAGTGAAAGCGGAACATCAGAAACCAGCAGGATTGCTACAACCACTACCTATTCCTGATTGGAAGTGGGACAAGATTGGCATGGAATTCATTACCGGATTGCCAAGGACCAGGTCAAGATATGATTCTATTTGGGTAGTACTGGATCGTCTAACTAAAGTGGCTCATTTCATACCCGTGAAGACAACCTACACAAGTGCTAAGTTGGCCAAGATCTATATGAATAGGATTGTGTGTCTGCATGAAGTACTCAAGAGTATTGTGTCTGATAGGGGAACTCAGTTCACTTCTCATTTTTGGAGGCAACTACATGAGTCATTGGGAACGAGATTGGAATTCAGCACTGCTTTTCATCCTCAGATTGATGGACAGACAGAAAGGACCAACCAGATTCTAGAAGATATGTTGAGGGCATGTGCCCTAGACTATGGAGCTAGTCGGGATGAAAGTATGCCTTGCGCAGAATTCTCTTACAATAACAGCTATCAAGCCAGTATTGAGATGACACCATTTGAGTTTCTCTATGGGAGAAAGTGTACTACCCCATTGCTATGGAATGGTGTGGGAGAAAGAAATTTGTTCGGACCAGAACTAATCAAAGAGGCTGAAGAGAAAGTCAAGCTAGTAAAGGACACATTGAAGATAGCACAGTCTTGACAGAAGAGCTACGCAGATCCTAAGCATAGAGAAGTCACCTATGAAGTGGGTGATAGAGCTTATCTTAGAGTGTCACCACTTCGTGGAGTGAAGAGATTTGGAGTCAAAGGAAAATTGGCCCCAAGATATGTTGCACCATTCAAGATTCTGAGTCATAAAGGAGAAGTAGCTTATGAGATTGAATTGCTGGAATCGTTGTCAGCCGTTCACAATGTGTTTCATGTGAGTCAGCTAAAGAAATGCCATCCAGAGATGGAAGAGACTTCTTTGAAGGATACTATACCTTTGGAGGAGGTCCAATTGGAAAGTGATCTCACTTATGAGGAAAAACCCATCAAGATTCTTGAGACTGCAGAAAGGGTTACTCGGACTAAGACAATCAAATTCTGCAAAGTTCAATGGAACCATCATTCCGAAGAAGAAGCAACATGGGAAAGAGAAGATGACCTTCGGAAATACCACCCTCACCTATTTACTAGCCAATCCGAATCTCGAGGGCGAGATTCACCTTAAGGGTGATAGATTTGTAACATCCCTAAATTCATGATTTCAAAGTTTGTATATCATCCATGCATTCATAATCATTTTAGGATAATTTTCAAAGTCATTACAAAAATAGAAGCATTTGGAATGCCTATTATTTTATGTAAGCAAGGCATTGACCCAATGCTACTCTTCAGTAAGAGATTATTTGTTTTAAAACCAAAGATGTTTGATCCTAAGTTTTTTTGATAATTTCCAAAACTTGGACAAAGATTTCAAAACAAAGAAACAAAATTTAAAATCATTTTTATGTCTTTACTAAGCAATTGGTTAAAACATTTTTTATTTTAAGATTCCAAAGTGCCAAATTATTTTCAAGTGTACAACATTGTTCTGCAACCAATGGTGTACAAATTTCACTTTACAAAAATCCAGAAGTGGTTTGAATTCAAACTTATTTGAAACTCATTTGAAAATGTTTCCTAGAAAATCAAACAGAAATAGAAAAGGATAAAAGAATTAGAATTGGGCCGGCGCAACCCTTTCGGCCCAGTAGCCAAAACAGCCGACCCGGGGTCTCCCTCTCCCTCCGTTTCTCACCGCAGCAGCGCACACCCACCCGCTGACACCTTGGACCCACCTTGCCCCATCATCGTCGTCCTCAATCACCGCGGGACAACCGCTCCGCCATTACCACCACGCCAGTGACACCGTGTTTAAACCTCACTTAAATTCCATTGATTCAGCGCGTAACTCTCGCCCCGCTCCTGGCTACTTAATCACCTCGCCACCATGATCATTTCCCCCCACTTTCCTCGCTCACTCCGCCACCAGGCTGCACGCATTCGAGCTCAAACCGCCGCTGTACCGACGACCTCCGGTCACTGATTCCGGTGAGCATCGACTGCCCCTTTGCCTCTGCTTCAACCGAGCGTGACTAGCATGTACTTGCGCATCCCCTAATGCCTTTCATTTGCTTTTCGTGACCCAGGTCGCCGTCCCCGTTCACGTTCGCAAGCGACAGAACCACCGCTCGACTCCGACGTGCAATCTAGGTAAAACCCGACCGCCCCTTGCCTTCTCTTTGATGCTATCGTGTTCGCCATGACCTTGCGCACCTCCTGACCCATCTGATTCATGCTAGGGCAATCTAGAGCCTCGGCAACGACCTCGTTTGCAAGCACCCGACGCCGCCAGCAACTCCGACGAGCCCCAGCGACCTCTGCAGCGCGCCCCGACCCTGCCCGTCTGCACGTTGAGCTTCCTCGTGATCTTGCGAGTCTGGTAAGACACTACCTAGCCCCTAGACCCCTCTGGAATCACCGCCGCCGCCAGCACCCAGCTGCGCCGCCAGACTTTGGTCGCAAGCGTCGCAACCGTTAGATCTAGATTTGATGCTCAGGATTAGATCACTTATTCGAACCGTTACGCGCAGATCTGACCGTGTGCTGCCACTTAAATCTAACGCGCAGATCGATCCACACGAATCGGTATCGACGAATCAGAAAGCGCCGCGTGTCTGTGTGTTTGATTTAAAACCTGAAATTAGATCTATTAATAATTCAAACTTGCAAAATTCATAACTTTTGATCCACACGTTCAAATTTTGCAAATTTTATATCATTGGAATCAGGATAAAGAATTCTATCCATTTATGCAATGTGTTTAATGTTTTGCTTCTGTAAAATTGGATATTTTTGTAGAGACATTTATAGGCTTAATTTGAGTCTAGAAATTGTTTGAAAAATTATTTAAAGACTAAATAAAGTTTATTTAGTGTGTTTTTGCCTTGTTTATGATTCAGTACTGCATACTTGTCTTGTTTGACTTAGAAAAATCATCACATGGCATTTGCATGCATTCATATATTTTTGTTTGTCTATTTTGATATGTGAATTTGGTGTTATCATTTTATGTGTAGATTTTGGTGCTAGTGGTGATTGTGATTGTGAAGATTGTTGTTGCTACTCCCCCAACTACCAAGGCAAGTGGTGCTTCATATAATTTTGTCCCAATATTTTTACCTATGCATTAGAAATATTTTGTATAGGTCTTGCATGAATATTTTGCTAAGTATCTATATGCTATGCTTGGGAAATCCTAGTAGTTGTAGAAATGATAGAATTTCCTTTAAGTTAAGATACTTGTTATTGCCATGCTTAGCCTAGTTAATAGCAACCAAGGGTGGAATATAATCATGCTATGGAAAATATTGTTAAGTCTTTGACTTATGGTTTTGCTTAATAAAACAACTAAGTTAATGAAACACCTGGGTGGAATGGTAATTGCTTGGTGGATTTTGGTTGAGTGGTTACACAAGGCCCATTTCTATGGTTTACCTTGTGTATCTCACTTGTGGATTGCCACCCAGGAACAAAGGGATTTGAGATGCCAAATGTTAAGAAGCTTCTAGTGCAGCCACATGGCATTATGGGCTCTGCCTGGATCATATAGGTTGCAATAACTTAGCCAAATGGATAGTTGGTGGCAGGGGAATGATAGGTTTGGAGCGCGTCTATTTTTGTCTAAGGGAAGGCTTCTGAAAGGTCCTGTCTTGGTGAAAATCAAGTCTTGTGGAGAAAGTTCACAACCTCTGCAGATGGAAGAATCTAAGTACTTAGCCATGTCCCTGGTATTGGACAATTTGAGCATCAAGACATTTAAGCTATCAAGAATCTCCTCATCCCAATTTTCTAAGTTAAAACATGTGGTTGAACAAGGGTGAAGGTTCACCAATTTCTATTAGTGGTTCCTTGGGAAAGTTTTTGTCAAAGAAAAACTTAGTGTTTTCAACTTATAGGTAGAACCTCTTTTGAGCAAAGCAAGCCTAAGCTACACTTAGCCAAATTCATGTAGTAACTAGATGCTAATATTTTACTAAGGTATCACTTGCTAATACTATTCCAATGTATTGACCCTCTGTGGCTGTAACTTGTGATGTTGCAGGATACTCTGATGATGATTAGGGGTTATGAGTCTACACTCAACATGCTTGCCTGTGGCACATGAAGATGAAGACTTTTATTTTATATTGTTAAGTTAAACTCTTGTACTAGCCTATGGCTATGGAGTTGTAAAATACTATGTTATCTCTGGAATGACGTTGTAATAATGACCTTTGTTTCTGTGTAGTTCATCTTAAACTGTGGATGCTAGAATTTGATTCAGGGACTAGCATTGCAATCACAGGGATCCTTACCTTTATAAGGGAGGGATCTTACACTGGGCCTGGAGCTACCCGCCTTTCAGCCGGGATAGGCCTGTCCCCTGGGTAAGCGTTCGAGTCATTCATTCGCTACCGACATAACTTTCCTTGCATTCACTTGCTGTTCCATTTATTTATCGATCCTATTTTGTTTGTCTTCTGTAGAATCTCGTTCACCAGATTGATGACAGTACCGTCCCTCCTGGGGCCTACTTTGACGATCGCTCTGACACTCATGATGTTGAGTTCAATCTGGAGCGCTTCATGCCAATCCCACACGCCGCTTCTACCTCTGCTCCAAGTAAGACCTCTACTCGAAATCCCTTGCAAGACTGGTCTGACGATGATGATGTGGAATGTGAGGTTCTGGAGGTACTTGTCCTTTGACCTTAACTTTCTAAATTGTCACATTGAGCATTTTATTTACTCATGCAGCTAGCCAGGTACACGAGGAGCCTCCCCTTGCTGTAGGCGGGTATCGCAAGCTCCCCGCTGCCAAATCGAATAAGAGATGCGGGGCCTCCTCCAGTGCAACCTTCAAAGAAGCGCCGACTTGATCCTGTTGGACCTCTTGCTGCCACGTCATCCCATACCCGCAAGACTGCAGGGCCCTGGGTCACTCGCCGTGTCCCGCGCGACCCGACCGTATCTGGGTAAATTTATATGCTTGTTACCCTTAATTTCCCTTTCTTGTTCTGTGATTGTTTTCTTATAAGCTTCTGTTCTTATTTTTAGCGCGGCCATGTCTGCCAGACAAGCTGCACCCAACATGTCTTCTTCGCCATTAAGGCCTGCGTATCCTCCTCGTGCTGACACCACTGTGCAGATCCCCGTCCGGGTCACTGCCACCACTACTGAGACTCATGCGTCTCAGAGTGAGGCCGATTCGGCGGTGCACCCATCAGAGGAGACCCGTCCTAGCTCTCCAGTTAGTTTACCCGAACAGAATCTTGACCCTGGAGCCAGTAACATTGGCACCGAGAAAACCCCTTTCGTTAGTCCTCCCATTACTAGTTTTCCTGCTGACCCAGTTATTGCCTCTCAGAAAATTGTTGAGCATGCTCAGTCGGCTCCTATCTCTTCCCCAACCAGTTCTAGACCTTCTCCTCCTGCCTCTTTGGCCAAAGATCATACTCGGCCTACTTCTCAAGGCTAGGATATTTCCACATCTAGCAAGCCCTTTGTGACCAAGCAATTGACTTTGGTCCATGTTCCAGACACCGCTCCACAGATTCGGCCCACATCATCAACAAAGGCACCCGCTCCGGCGGGTCAGTTGGGCGAGTTTGCAGCTGCCGGATCTGGCAGTGCTTCCAGAGCTGGTGGCTTGCATACCAGCGCTGCTGCTACCCGTGCCGGGGTGGGAACTACCCTGAAGAAAGGGAAAGTTCTGACTCGGACGCCCAGCAGGCACGGCCTTGGTTTCGTGGAGCACTACGCCATTGCCTGGAACACGGCCGGCGAGTAAGAAGTGAGCTCTGGTTCTGGCAAGAAGATGAAGCTGGGCCCCAAGGCTGTCTCAGATATGACTCAGCAGGCCATCACCTTGATGGCCAAAGCAGATCAAGTGAACGAGGTATGTAACTTCCTTACTCTTTTGTGTACTAAGTATCTTTTTATTATACATGATCCCTAGTCCCCGAGGTTACTACCGAGTAAGGAACTTATTCGGATGTAAGCTCTGAGATAGAATGCAACTTTTATTTTCTCCTGCCAAACTTGCATGTCAGATTTTCGATCCCAAGCCCCCGAGGTTACTGCCGAGTAAGGAACTTAGTCGGCTGTGAGCTTGATCGTACATCTTCTGACTATATCTTTTTTGTGTAGATTATGCATAACGAGCGTACTAAGGTGCATCAGGCTCTCCTCTAGGAGTATAGAAAGCTTGATCTCACTCATCAAGATTTGAAAGCTGAGGCTCAGGGCCATGGTACTTTTCTTACTCGGCCTTTTGTTATTCGGCAGACCCTCCTTGTTTCATCTGCTTGAATTTTTCACGTTGTCTTTCCATAGCTTCTGCCCAATCTACCATTGATGCGCTGCACTCACAGATCAGCGATGTTGAAAGTAAGTTCTTAGAAATCTTGTGACCGCTCCGCAATGGTGATTATTCTTTTCCATTTCTATCTCAGATAGAACAAGATAATTTGCTATTAATAACGAGTCACATGCTCTGAATAAGAAGAGAAGCATCGGATCGAGCTCAAAAAGCAGCGAGATGAGGTGACTCGGCTGAATAAGCAGATGGCAGATATGGAGCAAAAGCACTAGTCCAAGATGAAGGGCCTACGGGAAGAGCTTGCCGAGAAGTATGGCCAGCATGCCTCCAATACCGAAAAGACCAACCAGCTGCTCAAGGAGGCCGAGTTGGCAGTTCAGTCGGCGCACCAGGACCTGGAAGCTCTTTAGGCCAAGGCTAAGATCTGGCAGAGCAAGCTTGGTGCGATCAACTCATTTCTCGGTAGTGAGTTCTTACTCTTTTCTCTATGCTTATATCCTTATGCTTTGTTCCTCTTCCATTGATCCTTCTTGTTTGTAGAGAACTTTCCTGAAGCTGAGATGTTCCTTCATGTTTGCAGAGAACTTTCCTGAAGCTGAGATGTTCGCGCTGAGGGAAATGAAGAAGGTTCGAGCCGAATGTGGAGCTCCTGTTGACGGCGAGATTACCATCGATGAGCACCTAGTAGCGCTGTCAGAGCGTGCAACCACTCTTAAGTCATGTGGTGTCGACTTGCTTAAGTCGGCAATCCATGCGTTTTATGATGCTCTGGCTGGATGAGGATGCGCCCACGCTCATTGAACCTCTGGCTTCCAGGTTGCTTCTGACTGAGGACAGGTTGGATCAGTGGCGTGAGTCGGCCGGTCGAGCTGTAGTGGACAAGGCCCTTGCCTTTGTGCTCTCATGGTATGAGGACATCAACCTTGATGTTCTTCAACATATGAGGGCCAAAGGCAAGTGGATCCACGAGCCTGAGCTCATCAAGAAGCGCCAAGAGCGATCCTATGCCATGGTGGAGCACGCTCTGGTGCACGCTTGGTGCGATGGGCCCAACTTCCTCGACCTTGGTTAGCCACTTGCCGAGACTATCGATGATGACGGTGCTGACAATGAGGCCACTGAGTCAGACGGTCCTGCAGATTTGGCTGATGCACCTGACTCGGCAAACGCTCCATACGATGCTCCTAGCTCCAGCCCCAAGAACGCTCCTCCGAGTCTAGCTGCTTCTTAAGCTGGTTATGTGAAAACACTTAACTTTGATGAGATCCTCGATATGCCGAGTGCAGATGTAACATACAATGCACTTATTTTGGGTGTCTGCCTTTTGCCAAGGCTTAAACTTTTATTTTGCTCTGAATGCCAATCATCCAGGGGAAAGTCCCTGAGTTTCATTTGTCTTTTCCCTTTTTCCCTGAATTTGTCTCTTGTCTACCTTTTTAGGCGTTCGACATTAGAGTCTCAAAGTTCTAAGGATTTAGTTAGCGGATATGAAACTAGATAATTTGACCTAGGATCATTCGACATACAAACCAATATATCCTACAATGGGTTAGTTAAAAACATACATAGAGCCTACTCTCCTTTCTCCCTTTACTTATCCGATGTTCATGTTTACTCGTCATTGATCTTTTCCTATTTCTTGCCATGAAGTCATGTTTTCAGACAACAACATAGTCGAAGAGTTGGTTCTCTCCGAGTAAAAACATTACTTGTTCCAAGATAAGTCTTAAGTGTCAATGCTAGCCGACATATAATTTTCAAGAATAAACATAAGGGGCAGTCCCGAGTCAGTTTTTTCGAGTCATACCATTTTATTATCAGCACATAGCCGGCATGAGTACCTGCCATATGAGAGTTCGAGAGATACATACACTATTTCTCCTAAGTATAGAAAGGACGTGTAACATTCCAAAAATACTAAACTTGGATCATCCATTTTCTAATCATCAAAATTAGGGTTAACAAAAACTTTGTTAAATAAAATTATGAATGCATGCATATGAGTATGCATTAAACTTGAAATTCTTTTGAACCACCTTGTTTGTTTTTTTCCTTGCTTGTAAAATGTTTCTTAGGTGAAATAAACATCATCTAAACATTTCCCAAACTTTTCCTATAGACAAATAAGTCAAAACCAATAAAATAAAGGAATGGTCATTTTGACCAATTTAACTCCCATGCCTACTTTGGCTGCCTCAAACTTTCAGAACCTAACAGAAACTTTTCTGGATCTTTGCACCCCTTGAATGTACTCATAACAAGGTATCAAGGCCCACTTTGTGATCATCCAGAAACTTTCAAATGCATAGTTTAAATGACAATTCAAAATTGAATCTTTATCATATGGGAAGATCCCACTTTTTCAAAAACCACTCAAACAAGCTCAACTTTCAAAACCCAAGGATTTGCAGACTCACCAGCACCAATCTAGCAAACCCACCAAAAATCTTTTCAAAATTCAAAACTTGATTTCATGCGGCCATTTCATCAAACAGGTTGCGGACACAAATCATCAAAATCCTAAACACTATCGTGAGCAGTGATTGAGGCCTAACTTGTACCCTCTCTAGGCACCACTAGCCTTAGTAGATCATCTAACGAACTTAACTAATCACTAGCACCTCTGTGAGCTTGGCATTGCCATCAATGGTGAACAGCCGAAGCCAACCTTGTCACCCCCATGTCGACAGCAAGCTAGGAGGAGACACAAGCCTAGCCAGCATGTCTGGGAGGCAGCCCACCGTCCACCGCCACTCCCTGTCCACCGCTCGAACCTTGCCAACCCCTGGAACACACGCACGGACCGCGCCCAGACTGCCAGCGACCATGCTGAGCGTGCGCCAGACCGCCACCCTCGACCGAAGCCCACAGACCGCGCGCCGCCCTCGCCGCGTGCATACACGATCACCACCGACCCAGGAGACCGCCAGACATCCCCGTTCGCCGCCTCGTGACGCACAGCCACCGCTCGCCGTCGAAGACGCCGCCTCTGCCGCGCAGAGCGTCGCATGTTCCAGACCAAGCCGCACCGCCCCACACCTCGAAACCATGTCGTTGAGCATCGCTAGGGAACACTGCACCGTCCCCTACTGTCGCCCATGCCAATAGCCGTCTGTACCATCGCCCCCGACGAGCTCACCGTGCACCCCGTCGGTCCCCTCGCTCGACTATAAATGGAGGACTCCCCCGCTCGAATTCTTCACACCATTCTACTCCCCTCTCATCACTGATTGTGCCACACCTTTCCCGGAGCAAGGCGAGCACCACCTCACCGGAATTTCACCGGAGCCCGCTGCCTCTGGAGAAGAAGGGCGCCATCGATTTCGTCCACCCCAGGAGCTGCCGCGACCACCCCTGAGTTCGCCGTCGTCTTCTTCGTCATTCGCCCGCCTCGCCGACCCTCTCCCGCACCCCGGTGAGCCCCCAGCACCCCTCACTGGCCGCGCTAGGTTTCTTTCTCGCCGGCGTTGCCTCGCGTCGACGATGACTCCTAGCCGTTGGATTACAATCAGATCGAACGACCCACGTTGCCCCGTACCGCTTCGCCCCTCCCTGTCTCACTGACTAGTGGGGACACCCACTTAAGCAGCCCGCGGGAGAACTGCGCTTAGCAGGCCGGCCCGTTAACTTTTCCCGCGCAGCCCAGTTATTCAAATTAAACCTTTTCTATTTTATTTCAAACTCACTTCTGTACCCAACTTCAAAATTAAACCCAGATCGATTCAGTACACCAAATTGAACGAAACCAATTTCGTTAGAAAGGTCTGTGAATGCTGAATCCAAGCCCGTTGGATTCAAGTCATTTGGATCTATAGATCACTCATGGTAAAAATAACAAGCCAGAAGCTTTTCTGCATTCAAACATTTTTCAAATTTAAACCATAACAGATTTTGAGTTGATTCCAACTCTCAAAAATCACATTTAACCATACCTTTCAGAATATATAAAAATATATAGGTTTGCTTGCAGAAATAATGTTCAAGTAATAAAAGAATGCCCCATAGGCATTTCTAGTCACTTTAATTAATTAAAATAAAAGGGTAAAACCTTATTAAATTGTGACACCACTTTAAATCACATTCCCATGAACTAAAATATGTGGTGACGACATATGTCAACATGATCCCATGTTTGGTTTGGAGAATATTAAATCTTAAGTAGTTTTTCAATGAGTAGAAATTACTTTTCTAAAAATAAAAGGAATTAAACCAAGCTTTAACCTTGTAATATTAGTGATGATGCTAGATCATCTATAGGACCTTTGTGTGTGATGATTGCAAGTAGTTAAGTATTGTTTGGTGATTGTGTACTCCGTATTTATTTATAGACGCTAGTACCGACCAAGGATACGAGGAGGAAGGAGGATTCTACGAAGAAGAAGCCAGCGAGAACTTCAACCACTGCTCTGCTCAAGGCAAGCTTATACTGATATTGTGCAAGCCTAATACTACTAGTGAATGTGCAAGCTAACCCTTGCAAGATACTCTATTAATGCAACAAACCACTATTTTTTACCATGCCCACTATATGCCTTAAGCATATGTGATCATACCCACTTGATAAACCAATCCTAGTTTTACTTGCAAGCTTCTTACTTTATTTCTTTATCAAAGCCCTTACTTAGAGTTTACTTAAGAGTTTGGTAGATACTAGAAAGATATGTGAAGGTTGCATAAAGAGCATAAAATTTGGCCTAAGTGAGAAACCGTGATATCATCCTAAGATATAAGGTGTACTTAGTTGAAACTCCCCTAGTTTACCACCACTCATTAGTACTCACCCCCACTTGTAGATGCTAGTGCTAAGCATAAAACTTGATCAACTTTAGATGGGAATACTTGGAGGAAAAATGGTTATGAAAACCTTAGAGTGATGGATCATTCTATTGAAATGTTTTGGACATGTGTTTCTGAAGACTGGATGATTTTGGTGATGAAAATGTTGAGGCATGAGCCTTAGCCCTTTATAAAACTGATGGTTGTCTGGATGCGATACCATTCCAATTTTATCGTACAACCACAATACCCGAAGATTGGGTAGGGCTTGACTGGAAACTTATATACCTTAGTATTAGTTCCCTCATGGCCAAGGTCTGAGCTGAGATTACCTTGTGAAGATTGTCCACCTGTGCAGTACCCAAGATGACAGTTGGTCATGGTTGGGAGGCCAAACTCACAGGAGAGGTGCTTATACTAGGGCGTGTAATTGAAAGGTTTGGATTGATTATCCGCATACTGAGTATGGTGAATTCAGGATTTGTTCCTTACGGATGCATCGAATTTGTGGTGAAAGTGTACAATCTCTGCAGAGTGTCAAACTATTCGAATAGCCGCGTCCGCGGTTATGGACAGTTGAAGTGGCCATACTGTTCCCCCGTCAGACTTTTCAAAAATGACTTGTGAAATGATTTGAGATTTTGACTTGACCACAATAGGGTTGTGATCTGAATTACAAGTTCCCCCTTAGGTGTTATAAAACTTCAACTAGCATTAGTCCTTTCATAAAAAGTAGTAGAGATAAATCTGGCTTTTGAAAAACAACCCTAGAGCCTAGTGTCCTATTATCCAAAAACCCCTTTTACCTGTTAGTATTAGTTTGCGAGTACTTGAAGAGTACTCATGGCTTTGTCCCTGGCTATTCCCATGGCTAGACTATGAAGAGGAGTACCTGGAAGATGGACCCCAGGAAGGTTACGACAAGTAGGATCATCTCCCATCGTCAGCATTGCCTGTGACCCCGAAGATGGAGCTTCACCTACGCTACCGTTATTATTACGTATTCCAATGCTTGATGTTGTACTAAGAACTGGATCATGAGATCCCTATTTGTGTAAGAACTTATGTATCGTTTGTAATGGATGATGTACTGTGGTATCCAATTCTGTTATGTCTCGCAAAAATGGTAATCCTGGGATTGCGATGTATGGCATAACAGGCATCTGGGATTAAAAACCCGGGTGTTGACAAGTTGGTATCAGATCCATCCTGACCATAGGAGACCCTAGTTAGATTGGACGTTTGAATCAAAAACTTAGTTTCCAAAACCAAATAAAACAAATATTTACAAAAACTTATTCTCACTCTTATCCCTTTGATTCTTTCATGAAAATTCATGTTCCTCAGAAACTCTTGCAAAAATACATAAAATTTTGACACACTTGATCACTCTTCTAACCTACTCATCCTCTATCCTTATAGATGGACGTGAAGTACATCAAGTTTTACCAATTGGGGAATGGAGGAGACCTGATCTTTGAGAGGGATTTGGACCAGCTTTCGGAACTTCTGGAGCGTCCGCACCCCGAGTTCTTCGGAGCTTAGCTCAATGATCAAGGAGGAGAAGATCTGCAGTGGCTAATTGTTGCAAGTCTCCGAGGAAAGATTAAACCTCCCACTGCGGAGGGAATTCAGTTTACCTTGAGAGAAAACAACTGGCTAGATGGACTTGCCAGGGCCATGCAAGAAGCTCTTTCCCGTCTGTGTGGGCAGAGCATCAATCAGATCAAGGGTACTCGCTTTGAGTTTGGCCCAAGGCCTGATGCTAATGGACAACCCCTAGAAGCCCCATACCACCCTGAGTTGAAGACTCAATTGGACCACCTTAGCTTCATGATGTACGATCGTCAGCAGGAGTTGGACAACTGCCGTGACTACTGCAACCACAAGTCTGCCATCATCAAGACGAAGGACCAAACCATCGCCATGCTAGCAAAGGATCGCAAGTCTCGCCGTCGTCAGCTCGACAAGAAGGAGTGCATTATTGCCCGTCTTCGCCACCGCATCTCATCTCTGGAGGAGACCATCCACGAGAGAGACATGCAGTTGGAGGAAAGGGAGGATGCCGGAGAGGATCTTCGTGGAGACCCCTACTCCTATCTCAGCGATGATGATGATTTTCTGGAGGATCAGGCTATGGATTTCTTCACCGATGAGGACGATTTCGCCTTCATCGATGATGATGACGATGATGAAGCCACAGATTCCAAGGAGTAGTAGCACTTGAGCACTAGCGTAGTGAGTAGTATTCGGTCCCACTGTATCGTATTTTCCAGAATGGTTCTTAAAACCATCTGTTTTTATTTGTTGTGGTGTGTGTTGTACTGGGTGCTATGAATGAATGAATGAAAAAGCAAGTTGCTAGAAAAATCTGAGTCAAACTTTAAAAACTTTACAAAGACCCAAAACCTTAGAAATTTCCCTCTTTTCTCATGATCTATCTCAATATTCAGATGCCACGTGGAGGAAGTGGTTCATCCCCGGACCCGATGTTGCAGATACTGCAAATGTTGACTTCTGACCGTGAAGCTGAAAGAGCGGAACGTCAAGCCAACCTAGCCACCCTTCAGCAGATAGCCCAGCTAGCCCACAACAACCAAGGCCATGGAAATCAGGACAACCATGGATCTAAGCTCAAGAACTTCTAGAATACCAACCCACCTGTGTTCACTAAGTCCGAAGAACCCCTAGACGCCGATGATTGGCTGCAAACCATGGAAAATAACTTAGAAGTAGCCGGAGTGGAAGCCAACGAGAAAGTCCTGTTTGCCACCCACTATCTAGCCGGAGATGCCAGAGCATGGTGGAGCAGTGTTCGCGCAATGACCGAAGGCCAGATGATGACCTGGGAGGAATTCAAGGTCAAGTTTAGCAGAACCCATGTGCCACCGGGTTTGATCAAGAGAATGAGAGACGAGTTTAGAGAGGTGAAGCAAGGAAGGATGACTGTAGTGGAATACCGTGACAAATTTTTGTCATTAGCTAGGTATGCCCCGGATGAAATAGACACTGAAGCCAAGAAGAAAGAAAGATTCCTGAATGGTCTGCATGATGAGATGCAGACAGTGTTAGTAAATATCCCCTTTGCGGATATTGAAGCCCTTGTCGACTCTGCTATCCAGATGGAAGGAAAGATCAACCAAGCCAATGAGAACCGCAAGTACATATGATGCCTCAGCCAGGAACCCATCAGACCCCAAAGTATCGCCCTAACCCAACTCCAGGATTTGCCCCAAGGACCAACAGACCCCAGATGCACCGTCCGACCTATCCCAACCGTGGAAACCCTAGACCCGGAGGAAATCACAACAACCCCGGCAAGTCTAGCAATTTCAATCGTGCCCCACCCAAGTTCAACAACAACAATGTTACCGCCAACACCAACACTGCCCCGAGGACTGGAAGCAATACAGTTCCTGTAGCAGCCAAGGACAAGTCGCAAGTGACCTGTTATGACTGTGGAAATAAAGGCCACTATTCCAACGAGTGCCCCAACAAGAAGAATGCTACAACCCCCAACGCCAATGTCCCAACTCAGCAGCAGCGTCGCGTTCAGCCAGGAAGAAGATTTGCCTAGGGAATTCGCTCAACCGCAATGGCCGTCTTTTTATCATGCATGCTGAAGAAGCTTAGGAAGCGCCAGACGTCGTGCTGGGTATGTTTTCTATTAATTCAGTACTTGCAAGAGTGTTGTTTGATTCTGGTGCATCGCATTCATTTGTCACCGAAGAATTTGCATGCACTAGTAAGATTCAACCAACCAAACTGAAGCATGTAATGATTGTTCAAATTTCCGGATCAACCACCAAGGCTAGGCAAATTTGCAAGGCCGTCCCTATCCGAATCCATGGCATAGATTTTTATGCAAATCTGATAGTACTCGGAGCTAAAGGTTTGGAAGTAGTACTAGGAATGGATTGGATGTCCAAACATAAAGGATTGATTGACTGTGCCAAGAAAGCCATAACCATGACCAGTACCGCCGGAATATCAGTCGAGCATATATCTGAAACCTTACCCCGCCAATTCAAGTGTAACAAGAGTATAGCCCAACCTACCATTGACCAAGTCCGGATAGTTTGTGAATACCCTGATGTATTTCCAGATGTTTTGCCCGGTATGCCCCCAGATCAGGATATCGAGTTCATCATCGAACTAATCCCCAAAACCGGACCCATAGCCTAGAGACCCTATAGTATGAACCCGTCTGAGCTAGCAGAACTGAAGAAGCAACTGGATGCCATGCTGGAAATTGGATTGATTCAACCAAGTGCGTCACCTTGGAGATCACCTGTCTTGTTTGTGGACAAGAAGGATGGAGGTAACCGTTTGTGTACGAATTATCGGAAATTGAATGATGTCACTATCAAGAACAAGTACCCCCTGCCCAAGATAGAAGATTTGTTTGATCAGTTTACCAGTGCCAAAGTGTTTTCTAAGATTGATCTTAGAACTGGTTATCATCAACTCAAAATTCATGCAGAGGATATTCCAAAGACTGCCTTTACCACCAGATATGGATTGTATGAGTATACAGTCATGTCTTTCGGACTAACCAATGCCCCCGCTTATTTCATGAACCTCATGAATAAGATTTTTATGGACTTCCTGGATAAGTTTGTCGTTGTTTTCATCGATGACATTCTGATTTATTCCAAATCAGAAAAAGAACATGAGCTACACCTAAGGACCATTCTTGGAACCCTTAGAGAGCATCAGTTGTATGCAAAATTTAGCAAATGTGAATTCTGGTTACAGGAGGTAGGATTCCTCGGTCACATTGTATCAGCCGGAGGAATTGCCGTTGACCCTGCCAAGGTGAAAGATGTAGAAGATTGGCAAGCCCCAACCACTCAAACCCAAGTTCGTGCATTTCTCGGATTGGGGGGATATTACCGCAAATTCGTAGAAGGATTCTCTAGTATCGCCAGACCCATGACCCAATTGCTGAAGAAGGACAAGAAGTTTGAATGGACCGACAAATGTGAAGCGAGTTTTCAAGAACTCAAGCGGAGATTGATTTCAGCCCCAATCTTGATCATGCCAGATATCACGAAGCCCTTCGATGTGTATTGTGACACATCCAAGATTGGTCTCGGATGTGTGCTAATGCAAGAAGGCAAAGTTATATCTTATCTATCTCGACAACTGAAGCAACACGAGCATAACTACCCAACCCATGACCTCGAACTCGCAGCCGTAGTTCTAGCCCTGAAAACATGGAGACATTACCTGATGGGAAACCGTTGTGAAATTTATTCGGATCACAAGAGCCTAAAGTATATATTCACTCAGAAGGAGTTGAATATGAGACAGAGAAGATGTATTGAGCTAATCAAGGATTATGACCTGGACATTCACTATCACCCTGGTAAAGCCAACGTGGTAGCCGATGCCCTTAGCAGATTGCCGTGCCGCTTGAACTCCATGATTTTGAAGGAGCAACCAAGTCTGCACAAAGAGCTAGAAGATTTTCGAATGGAATTAGTAAGTGAAGGATTTTTGGCTAGCATAGAACTTCAGCCCACTTTGATCAGTCGGATTAAAGAGGCGCAGAAGGAAAATGCTAGTATTGAAGGAATCAAGCGTCATATCGGTACAGGAAAAGTACCTGGATTCACCGAAGACGAAGAAGGAGTTTTGTGGTACAAAGGACGCCTTTGTGTACCAGCAGATTCTGAGTTAAAGAAGTTATCTTGAAGAAGGATCATGATACTCTTTATTCTATCCATCCCGGAGGAACTAAGATGTATCAAGATTTAAAAGAAGAATTTTGGTGGCATAAGATGAAGAGAGAAATCGGAAGCTATATCGCCAAGTGTGATATTTGTCAGCGAGTCAAGGCAGGACATCAAAAGACCCGCTGGATTGTTGCAACCATTGCAGATTCCGAAATGGAAATGGGATTCTGTAGGAATGGACTTTATCACTGGACTACCTACTTCTAGTATGGGAAATGACTCTATCTGGGTCATAGTGGACAGATTGTCCAAAGTCGCCCATTTCTTGCCCGTCAAGACCACATATCAGAGTTCGAAACTAGCAGACTTGTACATAGCTAGAATCGTTAGTTTGCACGGAGTCCCCAAGAACATAGTATCGGATCGAGGAACTCAGTTTACCTCGAGATTCTGGAAGAAAGTACAAGAAGGTTTAGGAACCCGCCTAGATTTCAGTACCGCGTATCACCCTCAGACCGATGGACAAACGGAGCGAGTAAATCAAATACTCGAAGATATGCTGAGAGCATGTGTGTTAGAATATGGATCCAAGTGGGAAGACTGTCTACCGTTTGCAGAATTTTCATACAACAATAGTTATCAAGCCAGTTTGCAAATGGCCCCATTTGAATTCATGTACGGAAGGAAGTGTCGCACCCCTTTGAACTGGTCGGAAGTAGGAGAGAGTCATATTTTTGGACCCGACATCCTACGAGAAGCAGAAGAGAAGGTTCACAAGATTCGTGAGCACCTCAAGACCGCCCAATCCAGACAGAAGAGTTACACCAACAAGAGACGTCGAGACCTCGCCTTCAACATAGGAGATTTTGTTTATCTGAACGTGTCGCCAATGAAGGGAATGCAGCGTTTCCAACTCAAAGGAAAGTTAGCCCCCAGATATATCGGACCTTTCAAGATTCTGAACCGTCGAGGAGAAGTATCGTATCAACTGGACCTACCCGAAGAAATGTCAGCCGTGCACAATGTGTTCCATATCTCGTTACTTCGCAAGTGTCTCGAAGTCCCAGAGAAGACCGAAGTGTTCAAAAATATCGATCACCAGACTATAGAGATCAACGATGACCTGACCTATCCCGAAGTACCCATCCGTATTTTGGAAGAAGCTTTTCGAACTACCCGAACCCGAAGCATCAAGTTTATCAAGATTCAGTGGAGCAACCACACAGAAGAGGAAGCCACCTGGGAACGCGAAGATCACATCAGGACGGAGTTTCCCGATCTCTTCAAATCCTAGGTAATCTTTTCGTCCTTTTTCAAATCTTGGGACGAGATTTTGTTTAAGGGGGGAAGGTTTGTAACATCCCAAAAATACTAAACTTGGATCACCCATTTTCTAATCATCAAAATTAGGGTTAACGAAAACTTTGTTAAATAAAATTATGAATGCATGCATATGAGTATGCATTAAACTTGAAATTCTTTTGAACCACCTTGTTTGTTTGTTTCCTTGCTTGTAAAATGTTTCTTAGGTGAAATAAACATCATCTAAACATTTCCCAAACTTTTCCTAAAGACAAATAAGTCAAAACCAATAAAATAAAGGAATGGTCATTTTGACCAATTTAACTCCCATGCCTACTTTGGCTGCCTCAAACTTTCAGAACCTAACAAAAACTTTTCTGGATCTTTGCACCCCTTGCATGTACTCATAACAAGGTATCAAGGACCACTTTGTGATCATCCAGAAACTTTCAAATGCATTTTTTAAATGACAATTCAAAATTGAATCTTTGTCATATGGGAAGATCCCACTTTTTCAAAAACCACTCAAACAAGCTTAACTTTCAAAACCCAAGCATCTGCAGACTCACCAGCACCAATCTAGCAAACCCACCAAAAATCTTTTCAAAATTCAAAACTTGATTTCATGCGGCCATTTCATCAAACAGGTTGCAGACACAAATCATCAAAATCCTAAACACTATAGTGAGCAGTGATTGAGGCCTAACTTGTTCCCTCTCTGGGCACCACTAGCCTTAGTAGATCATCTAACGAACTTAACTAATCACTAGCACCATGGTGAGCTTGGCATTGCCATCAATGGTGAACAGCCGAAGCCAACCTTGTCACCCCCATGTCGACAGCAAGCTAGGAGGAGACACAAGCCTAGCCAGCATGTCTGGGAGGCAGCCCACCGTCAACCGCCACTCCCTGTCCACCGCTCGAACCTTGCCAACCCCTGGACCACACGCACGGACCGCGCCCAGACCGCCAGCGACCATGCCGAGCGTGCGCCAGAGCGCCACCCTCGACCGAAGCCCATAGACCGCGCGCCGCCCTTGCCGTGTGCATACACGATCACCACCGACCCAGGAGACCGCCAGACATCCCCGTTCGCTGCCCCGTGACGCACAGCCACCGCTCGCCATCAAAGACGCCGCCTCTGCCGCGCAGAGCGTCGCATGTTCCAGACCAAGCCGCACCGCCCCACGCATCGAAACCATGTCGTTGAGCATCACTAGGGAACACCACACCATCCCCTACCGTCGCCCATGCCAATAGCCGTCTGTACCATCGCCCCCAACGAGCTCACTGTGCGCCCCGTCGGTCCCCTCGCTCGACTATAAATAGAGGACTCCCCCGCTCGAATTCTTCACACCATTCTACTCCCCTCTCATCACTGATCGTGCCACACCTTTCCCGGAGCAAGGAGAGCACCACCTCGCCGGAATTTCACCGGAGCCCGCCGCCTCTGGAGAAGAAGGGCGCCATCGATTTCTTCCATCCCAGGAGCTGCCGCGACCACCCCTGAGTTCACCGTCGTCGACTTCGTCGTTCGCCGCCTCGCCGACCCTCGCCCGCACCCCGGTGAGCCCCCAGCACCCCTCACTGGCCGCGCTAGGTTTCTTTCTCGCCGGTGTTGCCTCGTGTCGATGATGACTCCCAGCCGTTGGATTAGAATCAGATCGAACGACCCACGTTGCCCCATACCGCTTCGCCCCTCCCTGTATCACTGACGAGTGGGGACACCCACTTAAGCAGCCCGCAGGAGCACTGCGCTTAGCAGGACGGCCCATTAACTTTTCCCGCGCAGCCCAGTTATTCAAATTAAACCTTTTCTATTTTATTTCAAACTCACTTCTGTACCCAACTTCAAAATTCAACCCAGATCGATTCAGTGCACCAAATTGAATGAACCCAATTTTGTTAGAAAGGTCTGTGAATGCTGAATCCAAGCCCGTTGGATTCAAGTCATTTGGATCTATAGATAACTCATGGTAAAAATAACAATGCAGAAGCTTTTCTGCATTCAAACATTTTTCAAATTTAAACCATAATATCTTTTGAGTTGATTCCAACTCTCAAAAATCACATTTAACCATACCTTTCAGAATATATAAAAATATATAGGTTTACTTCCAGAAATAATGTTCAAGTAATAAAAGAATGCCCCATAGGCATTTCTAGTCACTTTAATTAATTAAAATAAAAGGGTAAAACCTTATTAAATTGTGACACCACTTGAAATCACATTCCCATGAACTAAAATATGTGGTGATGACATGTGTCAACATGATCCCATGTTTGGTTTGGAGAATATTAAATCTTAAGTAGTTTTTCAATGAGTAGAAATTACTTTTCTAAAAATAAAAGGAATTAAACCAATCTTTAACCTTGTAATATTAGTGATGATGCTAGATCATCTATAGGACCCTTGTGTGTGATGATTGCAAGTAGTTAAGTATTGTTTGGTGATTGTGTACCCTGTATTTATTTATAGACGCTAGTACCGACCAAGGATACGAGGAGGAAGGAGGATTCTACGAAGAAGAATCCGAGGAGAACTTCAACCACTGCTCTGCTCAAGGCAAGCTTATACTGATATTGTGCAAGCCTAATACTACTAGTGAATGTGCATGCTAACCCTTGCAAGATACGCTACTGATGCAACAAACCACTATTCGTTACCATGCCCACTATATGCCTTAAGCATATGTGATCATACCCACTTGATAAACCAATCCTAGTTTTACTTGCAAGCTTCTTACTTTATTTCTTTATCAAAGCTCTTACTTAGAGTTTACTTAAGAGTTTGGTAGATACTAGAAAGATATGTGAAGGTTGCATAAAGAGCATAAAATTTGGCCTAAGTGAGAAACCTTGATATCATCCTAAGATATAAGGTGTACTTAGTTGAAACTCCCCTAGTTTACCACCCCTCATTAGTACTCACCCCCACTTGTAGATGCTAGTGCTAAGCATAAAACTTGATCAACTTTAGATGGGAATACTTGGAGGAAAAATGGTTATGAAAACCTTAGAATGACGGATCATTCTATTGAAATGTTTTGGACATGTGTTTCCGAACACTGGATGATTTTTGTGATGAAAATGTTGAGGCATGAGCCTTAGCCCTTTATAAAACTGATGGTTGTCTGGATGCGATACCATTCCAATTTTATCGTATAACCATAATACCCGAAGATTGGGTAGGGCTTGGCTGGAAACTTATATACCTTAGTATTAGTTCCCTCACGGCCAAGGTCTGAGCTGAGACTACCTTGTGAAGATTGTCCACCTGTGCAGTACCCAAGATGACAGTTGGTCATGGTTGGGAGGCCAAACTCACACGAGAGGTGCTTATACTAGGGCGTGTAATTGAAAGGTTAGGATTGATTATCCGCATACTGAGTATGGTGAATTTAGGATTTGTTCCTGACGGATGTATCGAATGTTGTGGTGAAAGTGTACAATGTCTACAGAGTGTCAAACTATTCGAATAGCCGCGTCCGCGGTTATGGACAGTTGGAGTGGCCATACTGTTCCCCCATCAGACTTTTCAAAAATGACTTGTGAAATGATTTGAGACTTTGACTTGACCACAACAGGTTGTGATCTGAATTACAAGTTCCCCCTTAGGTGTTATAAAACGTCAACTAGCATTAGTGCTTTCATAAAAAGTAGTAGAGATAAATCTGGCTCTTGCAAAACAACCCTAGAGCCTAGTGTCCTATTATCCAAAAACCCCTTTTACCTGTTAGTATTAGTTTGCGAGTACTTAAAGAGTACTCATGGCTTTGTCCCTGGCTATTCCCATGGCCAGACTATGAAGAGGAGTACCTGGAAGATGGACCCCAGGAAGGTTACGACAACTAGGATCATCTCCCATTGTCAGCATTGCCTGTGACCCCAAAGATGGAGCTTCACCTACGCTACCGTTATTATTACGTATTCCGCTACTTGATGTTGTACTAAGAACTGGATCATGAGATCCCTATTTGTGTAAGAACTTATGTATCGTTTTTAATGGATGATGTACTGTGGTATCCAATTCTGTTATGTCTCGCAAAAATGGTAATCCTGGGATTGCGATGTATGGCATAACAGGCATCTGGGATTAAAAACCTGGGTGTTGACAGGACGGAGCAATGCCACATTCCACAGCCTTTTGGTCTCATCACCTGATCAGTCTGCCTTGTTCTTTTGTGCTTCACGAGCATCTATTAGATAATATGAATCATTGTGCAACGCTTTGCTTACAATGAATGGTCCTTCCCATGGGGGTGATAGTTTATGCATCCCAGCTGTGCGTTGCACTAGTCTGAGCACCATATCCCCTTCTCGGAAAACACGAGGTTGAACTTTCCGGCTATGATAGCATCGGAGACTTTGTTGTTATATGGCGGATTTGGACAATTCCAATTCTCTTCCTTCTTTGAGTAAGTAAACTCCATCTTCTCGGGCCTCTTTCACCTCGGCTTCTGAGTATTGTCTTACTCTTGGCGAGTCATACTCTATGTGGGCAGGCAAAACTGCTTCTGCCCCATACACAAGGAAGAACGGCGTATAGCTTGTTGATAGATTCGGAGTTGTCCTTAAACTCCACAGTACTGAGGGTAGTTCCTCGATCCAGCAACCAGGTGATCTCTGGAGTGGTTCCATTTGGAGGGGTTTTATCCTGGATAGAACTAAACCGTTAGCTCGCTCAACTTGTCCATTTGATTCTAGATGGGCGACTGACGCTACGTCGAGTCTTATTCGGTTTTTCCCATAGAAGCAAGCGAAAGCTCCTTCGGCAAAGTTTGTGCCATTATCTGTGATCACACTATGTGGGTGACCATATCTTAGGATTATATCTTTTAGGAATGTGACAGCTGTTTTTCCATCCAATTTTTTGATGGGCTTCACTTCTATCCATTTGGTGAACATGTCAACCATTACTAGTATGTGTGTCATGCCGCCCCTCGCTGGTTTGAATGGTCCTACCATATACAGGCACCATACTGCAAATGGCCAAGTGATTGGTATAGTTTTTAACTCAAATGCTGGCAAGTGTGACTTTGGCGCGTAACGCTGGCAACCGTTGCATTTTCTTACTAGCTCTTGCGCCTCTGCCAGTGCACTTGTCCAATAGAATCCATGTCAGAATGCCTTGGCTACCAATGCTCTTGACGATGCATGGTGCCCACATTCTCCTTGGTGAATGTCCAACAGTATTTCTTGGCCTTTCTCTGGACTTATGCAGCGCTGCAATACACTTGTCACACTTCTTTTGTACAGCTCCTTGTTGATTATCGTGTATGCCTTTTCTCTTCTCTCTGTTTGTCTTGCTAGTATCTCCTCATCGGGCAATGTTCCATTTCTCAAGTAGTTAAATATTGGTTGCGCCCAGGCTGGAATCACCAGTGTCGGGTCTATTTCTCCATCAATTTCCATTGGCTCAGCCGACTTATGTTCCGCCGACATAACTTGAGGTGTCCTCGAGTGTGATTCGGCAACCCCTGAGGTGAGTGGAACAATCCCCGAGTTACTCAAACCTGTCCCTGAGTCAATGTCCATTGGCACAATGTCTGACTCCTGGTTCGCTGGGATGAGCCCAATTGACTCGGACTCTGGTGACGGCTTGATTGATGGTTTCCTGAGATGTTCCAATGCTACTCCTGGTGGGATTGCTTGCCGAGATGAGCCTAACTTGGACAGTACGTCATCTGCCTCATTCTCTGCTCTAGGTATGTGATGAAATTCACTCCCGTCAAAGTATCCCGAAATCTGTTGCACATGAAAACGATACAGTGCCATGTCTGCATCCAATGCATCCCAATGCCCCGATACTTGCTGGATAACCAAATCTGAGTCACCAAGCACATGATCCTTTTGATGCCAATTTCCTTGGCCACTTTTATGCCATGGAAGAGTGCTTCATACTCTTCTACATTATTGGATGCAGCGAAGTGGATTTGCAACACATACTTGAGTTGATCCTTCTTTAGTGATGTGAGTACTATCCCGGCACCCAGACCCATCTTTTTCTTGTATCCGTCAAAATGCATCTTCTAGTAATTCGGGTCTGGCAGTGGTGGGTCATATTGCATTTCCATCCAGTCCACGAAGAAATCAGCTACGGCTTGAGATTTAATTGCATCTCGCCTATCATATTGTGGAGTGTATGGTGATAGCTCAATGGCCCATTTTGCCACTCGGCCACTGGCATCTTTGCTGCCCAATATATCCGAGATAGGTGCCTCGCATATTACCCGGATTGGGTGTTCTTGGAAATAATGGTTCAGCTTCTTTGCTGCCATATACACCCCATATGTCATTTTTTTGGTAGCGGGGGTAATTTTGCTTTGATGTATAGAGCACTTAGCTCAAGTAATAAACTGGCCTTTGGACAGATTTGCCCTCTTCTTCGCGCTCTACCACTATCACTGTGCTTACAACTCTATTGGTTGCCACAACATAGAGCAGTATTGGCTCTTTGGATAATGGTGATGCTAATATTGGTGCTCTTGCCAACATCTTTTTGAGTTCATGGAAAGCTCTATCAGCTAGTTGTGTCCATGTGAATTTGTCTGATTTTTTCATCAGTTGATATAATGGTAAGGCTTTTTGGCCTAGCCGACTAACAAACCTACTCAACGAGGCCAGGCATCCTGTAAACTTCTGGACATCGTTGAGGGTTTTCGTCAATTCCATTCTTTTGATGGCCCTGATCTTTGTCGGGTTAGCCTCAATTCCTCGGCAAGACACGAGAAATCCGACTAATTTTCCCGTCAGGACACCGAATGTGCATTTTTCCGGGTTGAGTTTCATTCGGAATCTTCTTAGGTTTGCGAATGTTTGACGCAAGTCCTTGATTAGAGTATGACTTTGTTTGTTTTTTATCATAACGTCATCGATGTATACTTGAACATTTTTGTCCAGTTGATCTTGCAAGCATTTTTACATGCATCTTTGGTATGTTGCACCTGCATTTCTCAATCCAAACAGCATAGTACGATAGCAATAAGGCCCATACAGGGTGATAAAGGCTATATTTATTTGATCATCCGGATTCAGTGGTATCTCGTGGAAACTAGAATACGCATCCAAAAATGACAACAACTCACACCCGGCGGTAGAGTCAATGACTTGATCGATCCGTGACAGGGGGAATGGATCTTTTGGACACGCCTTATTGAGGTTTGTGTAGTTAATCCACATGCGCCACACCACTGCCACCTTCGGGTCATCCTTTTTCTTCTAGACCAAGACTGGATTTGACAACCAATATGGGTGCAGTACTTCCATGATAAACCCGGCAGCCAAGAGCCTGGGTATCTTGGCGGCTAACACTTTCCTCCTATCTTCGGTGAAGCGGCGGAGGGGTTGCTTCACCGTCTTGAAATTTGGCCTTACATGAAGAGAGTGCTTAGCTAGCTCCCTCGGAACTCCTTGCAAGTTCTGTGTGGACCATCCAAAGATATATGATTCTCACAGAGGAAGCTGGTGAGCTCGCTTTCCTATTTGTCAGTCAGCCCAGCACCAATGGTAACTGTCTGCTTTGGGAAGGCCTCATCAACCTGTATTTTCTTTGTTTCCTTGGTAGCTTGGAAATATACACTACCATGCGGGTTAGTGAGTGCCGGCATAGACATTTGTGTTGCCTTGCCTAGTACTGCTACTTCCATCATTTGATGCTTTTCCTGTGCTATGACAGTGATTCGGCCAGCGAAGATCCAGTTGAGGCGCATGCAATAGGTCCCTTGTAATCTCCCTCAACTGTGATAACTCCACACGGACCTGGCAGCTTCATCTTTAAGTAAGCATGTGAGGAGTAGCCATAAACTTTGCCATAGCCAGCCTGCAGAGTAAGGAATGGTATGAGCTGAGCAGGTCAACCACCTCGAACTCTATGGCTTCAGTGCAACAATTTTCTCTGTTGCCGAATAAGACATCAACCCAGATCTTCCCAATTGGCTCACAGGACAGTCCCGCCACAATACCATGGAAAGTAGTCTTAGTCGGCTCCGGCATGTTCATAGTGATGCCTAACTTGAGCATGGTATCCTTGTACATGATGTTGATGCTACTGCCATCGTCTATCAGTACCTTGGAGAACTTCACATTGATATCTGGGCCCATGAACGTTGGATCCAAGACAAGAGCATAACCTCTTGGTGTTGGCATGATCTTGGGGTGATCCTTTATGCTCCAAGTTATATCCTATTTAGACCAATGCATGTACTTCGGAATTGTCGGCATTGTGGTGTTCACCTCCATCATCCTCTATGTTGAGTCTTCTTGTCACTCGGCTCTGTGATGAATACGACATAGCTCTGGTGATGCTCTTTGTACTCATTTCTGGTTCCATGACCGACATGAGCGTCATCACCTCTTAGGTTATGCACCTGATGCACAGCCTCCCTTCTTTCTTGATTATGATATCTCGGCTGCCTGTTCTCATATCTATGCTCAGCTCCCACAGCTTGAGCATTTCCCCCTGTGAGCAGTGGAGGGGGAGGTGGTGGTAACTGCTGAGTCGGCGAATCCACTATATCTCCCTTCTGAAACCAGGTGCATTGTCTTGTTGTGTGGTTTGCTGGTTTACTCAGACTTGGTGTGTGAAACTTACACGGTTGGTCCAACATCATTTCATAAGTATATTTCTGTATGTCTTGGTATGGCTTTCTGTCACATCCCAAAATTTTCCAAATTTTGAAATGTGAAAAATAAATAAACAAAAGAAATGATTGTTGAAATTTAGTGTGAAAAGAAACTTTTTATTTTTAAAAGGAAACATCAAAAACCTAAAACCCTAAAGGAATAAATACTTTCCAAGATCTCTAAAAGAATATGGATTTGATCCATATGAAAATTGGTCAATAAACATTTATAAATGATCAAGAATGATAAATAAGAATATTATAAAACCATGGAAATTGGTTTCACTTAATTTGGAGTCATGGATAAAAACTTATGAATTTATTAAGATAAAAGGGAATTAATTTCCAAAGCTAATAAAGCCCTATCTAAAATCCATGCCAAATCTTGAGCAAATAAATCCTAAAGGGATTTAAAAAGATAAACCAATATTAAATAAAGTTATGCAAATTGGAATCACCAATTTTGAATCTTTAAATAAAAAGATATGGATTTTATAAGGCAAAGGAAGAAATAAATAAATAAGGAATATTTAAAAATCAAATTAAATCTTGGCCAAACAAATAATATGAAAGATTATTGATTAATAAAAAGAGTAAAGGATTATTTAAATAAAATCATAAGGATTTATTAATATCCAACTTTTTTAAATAAAGACAATTCCCAATTTAAATATAAATCATATTACAGTATTTTAAATAATAAATCAAAGTGAATTATTTTGCACTAAAGAATAAATAAAACCTACTGAAAAAGGTTTTGTAAAATGTAGAATTTAGATAGAGTTTGAAAACATATTTAAATCTTATTTGAAATAAAGACAAATATCTATTTTAAATAAATAATAGACCCTAAAAGAATAAAAGAAATATTCTAAATTGGACTTTAGAATATGTTAATAAACAGTATTAAAAATATACACAAAGTTTGGTAAAGTTTTGAATTCAAATGGTGTTTGAATTATTTGAATAAAAATCAAAAAGAAAAGGAAAAAAGAAAAAGATTCAGAATAAAAAAAAGAGGAAAGAAGCAAACCAACCCATCTGGCCCAACTAAAGCCCAACAGCGCAGCCCACTACTTTCCCTCTCGTGAAATGTTTTCCACCCACGCGCTCACCCACTCGGTCACTGAACGACGGACCCCACCTAACCCCCACTCACCTCGCTGATGAACAAGACCTACTGGCCACCATCGTCTACCCCGCGACGACCGTCCCCCCTCGTAACCTCGCCATTTTTGCCACGATTACTCCTCGTAAATTCGAGTGAATGCACGATTAAACCTCGACAGCGATGACGCAGACTTAAACTCCTACGTCCCCTCTTCCATTCCCCTAGACACCGCTTCCTCTCGGCCACCAGGCTGCACGAATTGCAAGCCCAAGCAACCTCTGCTCCGACGAGCTACTCCGTCGATTCCAGCGAGGACAGTCACCCCCTCGGCCCCTGCTTCACACGAGTTTCACCAGCAGCCTCTTGCGCATCTCCTAGTGCCACCGCTTGGCCGCGCTTGCCCGAGAGAGTCGGCAAGGACGACCTCTGAACACCGCCGTTGTCTGCCACTTCTCCGGCGACCCCTCCCCGTAAGAACAAGCTGCCCCCTCCTCTCTGGTTACTAGCCACGCGTTCATCATCCTTGCGCGCATCTAACCACATCGTTCTTTTGCTTTGGCTTGTCCTGCAACCTCGCCTCCGACAACGAACAGACGGACCCGACAATGCCACGAACTCCGGCGAGTAATAGCCACTACTCCCGTGCGCCCCTCGAGTAGCTGAGGCCACCTTGAGCTTCACTGCAACCACGCGAGCACGATAAGCATCTCCGTTTCCTCTCTTGCTTCCTAGTTCACCGGCAACGTCACTGACAGAGCTGCGCCGCCGCGCGCCACCGTCGAGCGCCGCCAGTTCCTGGCAGATGCGCTGGTAGCCGTGAGATCTGAATCGCCTGGTTAGGATTAGATCCTAGATTAAAGGGGTATCGTGTGCTCTGTCCCGCACGATCTTATTTAGATCCAACGATCCACAGAGCGCAATATGCACGAACCGGTACGCACCTATAAGATTAAGACACGTGTCCAGAGATTGTTTTAAAAACAGAAATTTTATCTATTAGATGATAGGATTTGTAAAATTCATAACTTTAAATCTACACGACCAAATTTTTCAAATTTTATATCATTGGAATCAGGAAAACAAAAACTTTCCAACCTGGCACTTTTTTAGTATTTTGGTTCTGTAAAATTGGTTGTTTATGCAGAAACATATTTAGGATTATTTTGAGTATAAAATTTATTCTAAAAATATTTTAAGGGTAAAATCTTTTGTAAATGGATTGTTTTGAACCTACTGACCATAGAAACTAACTTGTAGATTTTAAAATATATTTGGTGACACTTAGGAATTAAATCTTTGAATAAAAGAATTTCTAGCAAAATAAAAATATTGGTTATGGTTTAAAAATGCTTTTAAAATAAAACCTTTTGGAAAATTATGTGATTTAAACTCTCTGACCCTAAACACCAAGTTTTAGGATTTAAAAATATATTTGATGAAACCTAGTGAAATTATTACTTTGTTTAAAGGCATTTCTAGCAAATAAAATATTGCTTTGAATTAAAAATGGAATTTGGATGAAACCTTTTGCAAATGGATTTATATTAAACCCTTTAACCATAAACACTAACATTTGTGTTTAAAGAATACATTTGGCTAAAACTAAAAATATTACTTTGTTTTAAATCATTCTTAGCAAAACAAAAATGATTTAAATGGACATTTTCACCAACTTGAATTTAAATGGTTTTACCACTTTTGTAAATGACCAATATGAGCTTTAAAATGATTATAACCTAATATAAACCACTTTTCCAAATAAAACCATCTTTTGCATGCTTGCATGCATTACTTGATGTTATTTTTTTATGTCGTGAATTGTTTGAATGTTAGTTTGAATATGTGCTTGCTTGATTGAACTGTAGTAAAAATTGAAGAGTGTGATTGTTGCAAGATCAAGGAGTGACCCAATATTCTCTACTAAAAAGGCAAGTGACACTATCATCCATGTCCTGTTATTTTCACTACACTTAGTGGTATTTTTGTAGTATGCATGATAGGGCTACTATGTTATTATGCTATGCTATGTCCTATTAGGAAATCCATATTCCTTAGTGAAAACATCATAGTTGTAGTATGCCTAGCCCTGCTATTGACTTGGGATGGAATACATGATATGATTATATGAAGTGTTGGAAAAATATATGTTTTATATAATAAAACAAGTACTCAATGAACCACCTGGGTGGAATGAGGATACTCAATTTTGGACAAGGTGGAAACAAAGGGAACTATGTTTATATGGCTCTCTTTTTGTATGTGCACTATAAGAAAACCACCCAGGGACTTAGAGATTGAACATGTTTCTCGTACAGTGGCTTCCGTGTACAGCCACATGCTAAATGGGCTCTGGCTTAGTCAACTACATAGTGGAAGACCCTTGCTTTGGCATCTTCAGGTTAACTAGAATCATGTATTAGAAATTTATCCTTACATTGGTGCCTGGTAGACAAGATAGCATTGTGTATTGGGAGGACTACTATGGAAAGACTATGTCACATTCTCAATCTGCCGGTACTCCATTTGGTGTGTACTCATCCAGCGGCCACTGGTGGCGTCAAGATGATATTGTGCCATGTGGGTAAAGTGTACAACTTATGGAGAAGTTCAAAATTCTAAGTACTTAGCCATGTCCCCGGTTACGGACAACTCTAAGCAACTAAGGCCTGAAGCTATGGAAGATCTCGACATTCCAATTTCTCAAAGTAAAACTTGATGGTGTCAACAAGGGATTAGAAGAACTTGGATTTTTCCAAGAAGTTCAGAAAGATTGTCAAAAGATCAAAACTATTTTGAAAAGATAGGATAAAACTATATTTCTTTCTACAAATGAGCCTAAACCCTACTTAGCCAAATATGCATGTATTGATAGGATCCACTTATTTCTACATAGTAGTGAAACTTGCCAATACAATTCAAAAATGTATTGACCCTTGTGGCTGTAACTTATAATGTTGCAGGTGTGTTTGATGTTAGAGAAGTGTGTTGATTATGATTACAAGTCTACAACCAACATGTTTGCCTGTGGCACTTTGAAGATGAAGGACTCCATGCTATATAGTTATTTCTGCTGCATTGTAATGAGATAGCCAAATGAGCTATGTAAGATGTAATGAATTATTTTATTCCTGGTTATAAAGTTGTATTATGGCCTTTGTTTCTTGATATTACATATTAAATGTGGATGCTAGCTATTGATCCAGGGACTAGCATTGTAAACACAGGGATCTCTACCTTATTAAAGGTCGGGACCTCTACAGATGGTATCAGAGCACTGTGTTGCCTGTAGGATTGTAACTCTAGGATTGGACAAAACCCCTTAGAAAAATAGGAGTTGTATTTGTTCCAAAACTGATTTACAAACAATCTTGTAAACTCATTCCTCAACCTTTTTGGTTTTGATTCTACATCTCTTCCTTTTCAACTTGATGGACAAAGCCTTCACCATGACCAATGACTTCAACTTTAATTTCACCAAGGACTTCAACTTAAACTTCACTAAGGACTACAAGTGAGAACCAAGAGACATTAGATTGCCTACCAACTAACTAAGACATTGAAATCATGATAGTGTATGGATGATATTGACCAATGAGGTATGACTATACTAGGTTGATTTTTTCAAGAAAACTTTTTGTTTCCTTCAACTCATGAGTTAAGATCATAAGTTGTTAAGTGAATAGTTACTTGTTGATTGTTTGATTGTTTTGGGTGGTGTGTTAGAAGTTCTTTAGATTTATCTATCATTACTTATCCCTATCAAACCAACAGATGCCTCCCCGTCGTGCCAACCCCAACCAAAACAACAACAACAACCTTACTCCCGAGATGAACTAGTTGATGACAGCTCAAGCTCAAATGATGCAGATGATGACATAGTTTATGAAAAATCAGAACAACAACAACAACAACAATCAGAATAATCCTCCAGCACTTGACATGCTCACCAGGTTTCTGAAACTAAGGCCTGCAAGGTTCTCTGGAACAACTGATCCAATGGTAGCCAATGACTAGTTACGTTCGGTGAACAAGGACTTAGTGACTGTCGGCTGCACCGACTAGGAAAAAGTTAGGTTTGCAGCATATCTCCTCGAAGGGCCAGCAACAACATGGTGGGACAACTTTCAGATCACCACTCCCCTTGAGGATGTGACTTGGGCTATTTTTGAGGATGGTTTCCGTACAGCTCACATCTCATTCGGAGTGATGAACTTGAAGAAAAAGGAGTTCCACAATCTGAAACAGCGTCACCTTAGTGTGACTGAGTATATTGAGGAGTTCAACAATCTGGCACGCTATGCACCGGATGAAGTTGATACAGATGCTAAGAGGAAAGATAAATTCCTCGAAGGACTTAATGATGAGTTGAACCTGCAGCTGTCTGTTGCCTATGTCCCAACTTATCAATCACTCTGTGACAAAGCCACCATCTTGGAAAACAAGATGAATCAAGTTGGGAACAGAAAGAGGAAGCATAAACTCAAGTATCACTTAGGATCATCAGAAAATAAGCGGTCATACAAAAAGAGCAATGAAGATTATGGACCACAACAACATCACCACATCAACAATGGAAGTGATAATAATGGGAATGATACTTACAATGGAGATGACCTTGGTCAGAACCAACATGGCAATTTCAGGAAGAAAGACATTAGCCAGTTGCAGTGCTATAATTGTAAGGAACTTGGACACTATGCATCAGACTGTCCAGAGAAGAAAAAGCAAAAGGATGCTAGAAACTCCAATGGAAATGACTCCAATGTGGCCCAGAAAGGACATGTGAACCACATTGACATGTATGGAGCCCTTGAAGAAATAGATGATGTGGATGTCAGGTTAACTCGGTTGAGTCAAATAAGGATTCCTTGTTTGGATATCAATTATTGAACCCATAGTTAAGTGAACGACCAATGTAAACCTATAAGACTATCCTTTAAGGGTGGTAGTACCCTAGTTGTCTTCAAGCCAACTTGTAACCTCTAGCCTTCACAAATCTCGGGACGGGATTTCTTTTAAGGGTAGTAGCCTGTCACATCCCAAAATTTTCCAAATTTTGAAATGTGAAAAATAAGTAAACAAAAGAAACGATTGTTGAAATTTAGGGTGAAAAGAAACTTTTTATTTATAAAAGGAAACATCAAAAACCTAAAACCCTAAAGGAATAAATCATTTCCAAAATCTCTAAAAGACTATGGATTTGATCCATATGAAAATTGGTCAACAAACATTTATAAATGATCAAGAATGATAAATAAGAATATTATAAAACCATAGAAATTGGTTTCACTTAATTTGGAGTCATGGATAAAAAATTATGAATTTATTAAGATAAAAGGGAATTAATTTCCAAAGCTAATAAAGCCCTATCTAAAATCCATGCCAAATCTTGAGCAAATTAATCCTAAAGGGATTTAAAAAGATAAAAAAATATTAAATAAAGTTATGCAAATTGGAATCACCAATTTTGAATCTTTAAATAAAAGGATATGGATTTTATAAGGCATAGGAAGAAATAAATAAATAAGGAATATTTAAAAATCAAATTAAATCTTGGCCAAACAAATAATATGAAATATTATTGATTAATAAAAAGAGTAAAGGATTATTTAAATAAAATCATAAGGATTTTTTAATATCCAACTTTTAAATAATATTAAAGTATTTTAAATAAATCATATTAAAGTATTTTAAATAATAAATCAAAGTGAATTATTTTGCACTAAAGAATAAATAAAACCTACTGAAAAAGGTTTGGTAAAATTTAGAATTCAAATAGAGTTTGAAAACATATTTAAATCTTATTTGAAATAAAGACAAATGTCTATTTAAATAAATAATAGACACTAAAAGAATAAAAGAAATATTCTAAATTGTACTTTAGAATATGTTAATAAACCGTATTAAAAATATACACAAAGTTTAGTAAAGGTTTGAATTCAAATGGTGTTTCAATTATTTGAACAAAAATCAAAATAGAAAAGGAAAAAGATCCAGAATAAAAAAAAGAGGAAAGAAGCAAACCAAGCCATCTGGCCCAACTAAAGCCCAGCAGCGCAACCTACTACTTTCCCTCTTGCGAAACGTTTTCCACCCATGCGCTCACCCACTCAGTCACTGAACGACGGACCCCACCTAACCCCCACTCACCTCGCTGACAAACAGGACCCACTGGCCACCTCATCATCGTCTACCCCGCGACGACCGTTCCCCTCGTAACCTCATCGTTTCTGCCCCGATTACTCCTCGTAAATTCGAGTGAATGCACGATTAAACCTCGCTAGTGATGGCGCACACTTAAACACCTATGCCCCCTCTTCCATTCCCCCAGACACTGCTTCCTCTTGGCCACTAGGCTACACGAATTGCAAGCCCAAGCAACCTCTGCTCCAAAGAGCTCCTCCGTCGATTCCGGCAAGGACACTCACCCCCTCGGCCCCTGCTTCACACGAGTTTCACCAGCAGCCTCTTGTGCATCTCCCAGTGCCACCCTCTTGGTCGCGCTTGCCCCAGAGCGTTGGCAAGGACGACTTCTGAACACCGTTGTCGTTTCCCACTTCTCCAGTGACCCCTCCCCGTAAGAACAAGCTGCCCCTCCTCTCTGGTTACTAGCCACGCGTTCAGCATCCTTGCGCGCATCTAAATGTGTCGTTCTTTTGCTTTGGCTTGGCCTGCAACCTCTCCTCCGAAAACGAACAGACGGACCCGACGACGCCACGAACTCCGGCGAGCAATTGCCACTACTCCCGTGCGCCCCTCGAGTAGCTGAGACTACCTTGAGCTTTAGTGCAACCACGCGAGAACGGTAAGCATCTCCGTTTCCTCTCTTGCTTCCTAGTTCGCCGGCAACGTCACTAGCAGAGCCGCGCTGCCGCGCGCCACTATCGAGCACCGCCTGGTTAGATGCGCTGGTAGCCGTCAGATCTGAATCGCCTGGTTAGGATTAGATCTTTGATCGAAGGGGTATCGTGTGCTCTGTGCCGCATGACCTTATTTAGATCCAACGATCCACAGAGCGCAATCCGCACGAACCGGTACGCGCCAGTAAGATTAAGACAGGTGTCCAGAGATTGTTTTAAAAACAGAAATTTGATCTATTAGATGATAGGATTTATCAAATTCATAACTTTAAATCTACACGTCCAAATTTTGCAAATTTTATATCATTGGAATCAGGAAAACAAAAAAATTCCAACCATGCACTTTGTTTATTATGTTCGTTCTGTAAAATTGGTTGTTTATGCAGAAATATATTTAGGCTTATTTTGAGTATAAAATTTATTCTAAAAATGTTTTAATGGTAAAATCTTTTGTAAATGGATTGTTTTGAACCTACTGACCATTGTAGATTTAAAAATATATTTGGTGATACTTAGGAACTAAATATTTGAATAAAAGCATTTCTAGCTAAATATAAAATATTGGTTATGGTTTAAAAATGCTTTTAAAGAAAAACCTTTTGGAAAATGATGTGATTTAAACTCTCTGACCCTAAACACCAAGTTTTAGGATTTAAAAATATATTTGATGAACCCTAGTGAAATTATTACTTTGTTTAAAGGCATGTCTAGCAAGTAAAATATTGCTTTGAATTAAAAATGGAATTTGGATGAATCCTTTTGCAAATGGATTAATATTTAACCCTTTAACCATAAACACTAAAATTTGTGTTTAAAGAATACATTTGGCTAAAATTAAAAAATATTACTTTGTTTTAAATCATTCTTAGCAAAACAAAAATGATTAAAATGGCCATTTTCACCAACTTGAATTTAAATGGTTTTACCACTTTTGTAAATGACCAATAGGATCTTTAAAATGATTAGAGCCTAATAGAAACCACTTTTCCAAATAAAACCATCTTTTTCATGCTTGCATGCATTACTTGATGTTATTGTTTTATGTGGTGAATTGTTTGAATGGTAGTTTGAATATGTGCTTTCTTGATTGAATTGTAGTTTAAAATTGAAGAGTGTGATTTTTGCAAGATCAAGGAGTGACCCAATATTCTCTACTAAAAAGTCAAGTGACACTATCATCCATGTCCTTTTATTTTCACTACACTTAGTGGTATTTTTGTAGTATGCATGATAGGGCTACTATGTTATTATGCTATGATATGTCCTATTAGGAAATCCATCTTCCTTAGTGAAAACATCATACTTGTAGCATGCCTAGCCCTTTTATAGACTTGGTATGGAATACATGATATGATTATATGAAGTGTTGGAAAAATATATGTTTTATATAATAAAACAAGTACTCAATGAACCACCTGGGTGGAATGAGGATACTCAATTTTGGACAAGGTGGAAACAAAGGGAACTATGTTTATATGGCTATCTTTTTGTATGTGCACTAGAAGAAAACCACCCAGGGACTTAGAGATTGAACATGTTTCTCGCACAGTGGCTTCCGTGTACAGCCACATGGTAAATGGGCTCTGGCTTAGTCAACTACATAGTGGATGACCCTTGCATTGGCATCTTCAGGTTAACTAGAATCATGTATTGGAAATTTATCCTTATATTGGTGCCTGGTAGACAAGCTAGCATTGTGTATTGGGAGGACTACTATGGAAAGACTTTGCCACATTCTCGATCTGATAGTACTCCATTTGGTGTGTACTCATCCAGCGGCCACTGGTGGCGTCAAGACGAGATTGTGCCATGTGGGTAAAGTGTACAACTTCTACAGAAGATCAAAATTCTAAGTACTTAGCTGTGTCCCCGGTTACAGACAACTCTGAGCAACTAAGGCTTGAAGCTATGGAAGATCTCGACATTCCAATTTCTCAAAGTAAAACTTGATGGTGTCAACAAGGGATTAGAAGCACTTGGATTTTTCCAAGAAGTTCAGAAAGATTGTCAAAAGATCAAAACTATTTTGGAAAGATAGGATAAAACTATATTGCTTTCTGCAAATGAGCCTAAACCCTACTTAGACAAATATGCATGTATTGATAGGATCCACTTATTTCTACATAGTAGTGAAACTTGCCAATACAATTCAAAAATGTATTGACCTTTGTGGCTGTAACTTATAATGTTGCAGGTTTGTTTGATGTTAGAGAAGTGTGTTGATTAGGATTACAAGTCTACAACCAACATGTTTGCCTGTGGCACTTTGAAGATGAAGGACTCCATGCTATATAGTTATTTCTGCTGCATTGTAATGAGATAGCCAAATGAGCTATGTAAGATGTAATGAATTATTTTATTCCTGGTTATAAAGTTGTATTATGACCTTTGTTTCTTGATATTACATCTTAACTGTGGATGCTAGCTATTTATCCAGGGACTAGCATTGTAAACACAGGGATCTCTACCTTATTAAAGGTTGGGACCTCTACACTTTCTTTGCTCATATGGCCTTTTGCCATCATTCTTTGGTATCCATTGTTGTTGCCCATTTGTCCTTTGATGTTGGCTACTTCCAGCGTCTGTATGATCCTGACTCACAGCTGTAACTTGAGTCGAACCATACCTATAGTCTGGTCTTTCGTCTCTTCTCTTGCTTCTATACTCGGCCCTTTCTTGGCGCCTTTGCGACCCGGCTTCGTCGTAGATCTGAGTCTTAGTCATCCCGTCTGCCGACATAAGCAGAGGCTGAGTCGGATATCCTAACGTGTACGAGTCATTGATTCTTATTGTTTCTGCCAAGCTTGCCGACATATTTCTTTGTAACCTTTGCCATAGTACACTTCCATGCCTGCATCCTTGTGCAAACCATGCAATGTCCCGAGACTCGATTACCCCTTCACAAGAGTTGTGCATTGTGCACCACCTTGTGAGGAATTTCCTGTCTGTTTCATTTGGCCTTTGCTTGCACATAGAAAGCTGTTGTGGGCGATTCGGCCTCTTGTATGTGTTCGTGAAGTTGCTCATGAAAGCTTCCTGAAAATCAATCTAGCTGTTGATGCTTCCGGGTGGCAAATTATTCAGCCACACCCTTGCTGGTCCTTCTAGCATCTACGGTACATACCGCACTACCCATCTCAGATTTCCCTGTGTGATTTTTACCCATGTTCCATAATCTATGAGCCAGTCTTCGGGCTTAGTGCTTCCATCATAGGTCTTTGTCCCTTTGGCCAGCTGAAACTTTGGCACTGGCGGCTCTTTCATGATCCTTGGGCCAAAACAAGGTGGACCCTGTGGACCTTGCGATTCGATTAGTTCTCCCTTCTTTATCCGGTCGAGCTTTAGCCTTGCATCATCCGGCTGGAGATCTCTGTCTCCGAGTCTTGCTCCCATTGCTTGGTATACATGATCCGGTAATTCATACCCATCATTGACAATCGCCGAGTAACCATCATTGTATATGTTGGCATTCGGGTCTGCGGGTTGCTGCACTGCTTTTCTCGTGCTTTGCTATCTCTTTTCGGGTTGGGCTGGCGAGGATTCGGAGCTGGGTTTCCTCCTCCTGCCGAGTGAGTCCCACGCCTAGGTTGAGGTGCAAAGTTCTATCCCCTGTTGTCATTTCTTTGTCCTTCTTGCCTTTCTCGGCCAACATTTTCTTGGTTCTCATTATCGTTGAACCACTGTCGGGTCATAAGCAACCATCTGCTTGTTCCTTCCTGAATCCACACTCTTTTATTTTCTCTGTCTCGGCGCCACTCCTGGTGAGGAGGTTGTATGGCCTGCTGATCTCGCCAGGATTGGAGTTGCTGAGTGAACCAGCTATGATCTCCCAGCTGCACCCGGATTTGCCCTGTAGTACGCTTCATTTAGCATTCCTGCTGCTCTTACCAATTCATTGACTCGTTCTTGTTGTTTTCTCTTGGATTCACCCGTCAGATGGGGTAACTTTGTCATTGCTGCCTCCGCGGCTCTCAAATTTAATGCTGCAGTATTATATGTCAGCCGCATGGCTGTTTCGTTGCTATTTTCTGGTGTTATCTTTGATGTTGCATCTGCCAATTCTTCATTTAGGTTTCTTCCTCTCAACCTTGTTGCATCAAGTCGGGTCTTAGCGCCCTTGATTCGATTTGCCGACTTGAGCTCTCGAATTGTGATAGCGACATCTTGCTGTAACTGCGCTAATTACTTTGCCTTCTCCAAGAATTTTATCCTGGCCTCCTCTAACTCAGCTTAGACGCGCGCCAGATCAGCTGCTCGTGCTACTGGCTCTACTAACTTCTCTATTGCTTCTTGCAATTCTTTGGCTCACTTACTCCTAGCTATGTTCTTTGGATTTTTTCTAGCGGCGCCTTTGCAGTTCTTGCCATCGTCGGCGTTTCTTCTGAATTTCCTCCCTCAGCTTCCTCATTCACCACAGGGACTACTGGAGGTGCTGGGGGATTGGGAGCTATCATCATTACCTCGACGGAGATGAGTTGATGAAGCTTTCCTACGGTAGGAACCGCAGGTGGATCCGGTGCCAGGACGACGCGCTCTGGGTACGCGTGCTCCACGCGCACCGCGACGTAGACCTGGTGCTCGCCGAACTTGATGAAGCGACCGCCCCTTGGGAACGGCTTGGTCCCGAAGCAACCTGCATTGTCGCTGACGAAGTTGAGTGCCCCAAACCTCTGGATGAGGACAGAATAGACGCTCTCTCCCGTCTTGGCGATGATGTTGCGCGTCCGGATGAGCACTCCAGCAAGCACCTGCTTCTTCCCCATGGTGGGGATTAACTGTCGTGGTGGTGTCACGGCAAATGCCATGGGTAGGCTTAAGTTGGGGGCCGAATGGACGCTTGTGGTAACCGGGGAGGGAGTGCACGGTCTAGCCGCGCACGAAGAACAAGATGAACTCTCCACACCTAGGATTTTTATTGATCCAAGAAGTTTACAAGTGCTCCTAGAGTTGTTTAGCATAGCCTTAGGGCACTAGTTTCCTACTTGGTCCAACCTCCCTAAACCCTAGCTATGCCCCTCCTTATATAGGCGATGGCCAGCTAGGTTACATCCCTTTGGGTTCTAGGGTTACTGTTTGGATCTTGGTCCTCACTGTGCGGGCCGGGTCATGGGCTAGCCCTGAGCCCCTTGACCCAGTCCACAAAGCCATACAACTAATGGTCTTCTCGTATGTAGCCTCCGGCTCTTTTGGCGTCATACCATGACTTTGTACGTCATCCCTTGCTTTGGTCGTCACCCGGCTCCTTTTGTGCCACCCGGCGCCGCCCTTTTCTTTTGACCATGCTTTACCATGGTCCCTCCTGATTCTTACTCGGAAAGCTGCCACGCGTCCTTTCTGACTCGGCCTTCCCTCGTGAGACTCGACTCGTTACTTCCTGCAAGGCAAACAAACTTGTCTTATATGGGCCGACATAATTCTTATGTCGGCCGCACTCGACCTTCTTACCCGGCCGTCGTTACCAGCCCAGAGTTGTCCTTTACTCGGCATAAGCCAAGCTGGGCAATGTTTTACCCCTTATGACCCTACCGGGGGTTATTTCCCCAACAATGGTAGTTGGTGTCCCTCAAGGTTTTGACATAGGTCTCTCTGGACATCCGGTAAGATCGATGTAATGGTTGACACAATCAGTCGGAAGACCTATTGCCATACCCGCTTGAATCAGCAATCACACCCACTCTTCATAAGGCATCTTCTATAATTTATTATAGGAGTTGTGCTTATGGTTTCGTTTGTATCCGAAGTCCAACCTTTATTTAATGACTGGTTAAAGGCTTGTTAGTAGCCTGCTATTGGTGTTTTAAATATCAAGGAGAACAATTAAAGTAGTGATGCCAAATGTCTCTCGGTCGATCCTCCAGAACCTTCTATGTTGGCAAGCGATTTGTTATGCCAAGTACTTGGAGTCTGAGAATGAAGATTCTTTCTTCTCGTGTCAGCAGGAATCTTCTAAACTATTCATCTTGGTGGTGTAAAGTAATATCATAATATTGGCAAGGATTTTGATAGTCCTGGATGAATTAAAGAGTTTCCTTCATGTTTTCTTAAACATGTTCGAAGAGCGATTATGATTTTAGTAATCAATAGTTCCTCTTGTTACATATTCCTTGTGACTCTTATGAGTCATCTCCACCAAAATACATTTCTTTCTTAGACTTCTGTTGAATGAAAGAATGACCCTTCTGTGTTCAAAGTAGTTCAACAACTTGGTTTTCACCTGTGAAGCTGTACTTAATATGTCTAGTAGGGGTTCACTTCCTGAAGTATGTGTTCCTTTTCCATTTGTTGGAAGTCTCCTTTCCTCAAAAGTTTACCTTTTCTGCAAGCTCCATGGTCTCAATCCTTATGAATACCAAATATCTGTCACCTTGAAAACCATCTTTTTTTGTTTCCTCCGTTACCTTAGCGTGTTTCATGTTTGTTGGCTATAGAGATGATTGTGAAGCATCTATCCATGAGTTAACCATGAGATACTCAATTCGTGGTTCCGTGTCATTCCCTCTCTTCCTTAGTGTGAGCAGCCACCCCGAAGATTATGAAGCACTTCGTCCAATCGTCATGGTGGCATGGGTCAACCTCTTTGAGAAGATCTTTGAAGTTTAGTGTAACCCTGTTCCTTCTATCTTCCTACCTAGGAATCTCAGACGAGATTCTTTTCAGGGGGATAGAATTGTAACAACCCTAGTTTTACTAAATAGACATTAGGGTTTCAATGTGCATTCATGAGCATCATCATTATAAAATGCATGCAAGAAAGAAAATAATCAAAAAACCCTAAACCCTATTTTTCCCTTCCTCTTTGAAACCTTTCAAATGGTTTTGAAATAATTTGAAAACCCAAAAACCTATGGAGCCCAAATGGATTATAAGGGCCCTCTAGTATTTTAAATGTTCAGAAAAGTTTTTGTATTCTAGAAATATTCAAAACAGATTTGAAAACTGAAAATACAAACAAATAAGTAAAAAAAGAAAAGAAAAAGGTCTCAGCAAAAAAAAGACATCTAGCTAATCTGGGCCGCAGCCCAACCCTTCTCTACCTCTCCCTGCCGCTCAGCGCGCTTCAGCGCACCCGCGGCTAGCCCATGCGCGACCTGCTACCGGCCTAGTCATCTTCCTCCCGCTGCCGAAGCAGCTCGGTGGCTCGCCGCCGGCCAACCGATGCTCTGCCGTGCGACATGATCCCCGCCGCCACCCTGATCCCCTACAAGTACTCGACCGCCGCCGGAGAACCCTATAAGTGCCCGAAACATGAGCTCCAAGATCCTCTTCCTCCCCAACGTCTCTGGCCACCCCGCGCCGTTCTGGGGGCACCGTCGGGACTGCCTCGTCGTCCTCGTTCTCCTGGTTGAAGGAAGTGACGCGTGTCGCCCGGAATCGATGACACCATCCACCTCTTCTTTGCCTCTGTCGTAGCTCGCCGGCGACTGTGTCGTCGCTCTCGATGTCCCCTGGCCTCGCCGACCACTCCATCGGCTTCCTGGTTAGCTACTGGTCCTCGTGGACCTCCCCTTCGACCCCCTCCCGCTCGGTAGCATGCTGCCGACGACCACCATCGAGCGCCGCCGCATAAGCTTGTCGGGGACACTGTTCCGGCGACCATTCGAGCGCGGCGCCACCACCATCCGGTTCGCCTCGACGAGATCTTTACAACGTGCCCCTCTCGCTGCCCCGCTCGTGCTCAGTCTCCGGTTCCATCATTGATCTGAGAGCAAATCCATGGATGATGTCAGCATGGCATCATTAAGCCTTTTTCTTTTTCTTTAACAATTTCAGTTAATCATTTATGTAATTAAGAAATACCTGATATGTGGGCCCCTATTGTAACTCAAATAAACATTATCGAAAATATTTCTATTTAATAAAATGCTAAAAGTAATTCAAAAATGTAAATTATTTTATAATATTCTAAAAATGATTTAAAATGAATTAAAATTGAAGAAATTCATAAATAATTCATTTTAAATCAGAAAAATACAAATAATATATCAAAATGTTCATAAAAATAAGACCTACGCAATAGAAATATAGTCATGCATTGTTAAACAACTTAAATTGCAAGTTAAGTAGAAGAACTAAATGTACCCCTCACATATGAATCCGGAGTTTCCTCGAGTTAGGGTTTGCACCCCTCCAAACCCCGATTAAACTGCCGAGCATGTTTTAGGGTTTACATTTCAATACTAATCAACTTGTCATATCATCATTCTTGTCTGAGCATTGCATTGATGCCATGTGTTGATTGTTTCCCTCTCTTTCCGGTGTTTGGTTCTTCCCCAATAGAATACGATATCAGAATTGAGATCGAGATCGAAGCCCGAGATTAACACCGTCGAAGCTCGAAGACCAATACTTGACCAAATATAATCAAGTCAAGTACCAGATGTCCAAAGCTCTGCTTTCTGGATATCAACTGGCAAAGGCGAGCGAAGCCCCACACATACATATGAATCTTATGATTTCAAAGTATTTCATTCTTACCATGTGCATACCGATTCCAAAGTCTTTTATTGATAGATGGAGTAATCCTATCTGATGCATGTTACCTTTGAAGCCTATATTCCTTGATCCACTGCTCCTAGCATAACTAGGGTTTGACTTATGAAGTGTTTCTAAAGTTGTTACATCTGTTGTGCTTAGCCATGCTTACCTGTTACCACTGGTCCATCCGGTTGATGAATCAGAGCTGTGAATGAAGCTAGTTTGACAGGATGACGTGGTATGATCAGAGATGAAAGTTAAACATGCTAAGGCTTGTATGGGAGGCCATGGTGGGTTGTGGTTTTTGCAGTCCCATACTTGCCACTACTAGGACCTGCGTTCTTTCCTATGGACCAAGACGAGCGTACAGCCACACGGGGGCCTGGAAACCCCCTCGGCCAACTAAATTTCCTATTAAATTCCATGAGTCACATAGTTCGGGCTTTCCATTCGACATATGCATCTTGGTTGTTCTTGAATGGAGGTAAAGGAGGTGCATTCATAACAGGTATGTAAGCGTGGCCAGGAACAAGAGATGCCCGGCATCCGTAATCTTGAACCCCACACACATCATTAGGGAACGGGTTCGGGACTTGACCCGTTACGGCAGCATCTCCTTAGTGCGTGACTCATTGTCTCGGCAAAAGCAAGGTAAAGGTCGTGGTGAACCACTCTCTGCCAGCCTTCCAAGGAAGAGGGCTTATAGCTTGGCATTAAGAATCGGTTGGTACATGTGGGTAAAGTTGTACACCCCTGCAGGGTTAAATCTTTTCGAAAAGTTGTCTCCACGGTTATGGACGAACTTGGTGACCAGATTCTAAGATCATAGAGAACTTGAACCTAATCACAAAACTTGGTAGATCAATGTGTGCTTAAGGATGCTTTCTCAAGGATCGAGGGGGTGATCCTAGGTAGGTTCAGCTGATGATGATTCGGTGGATATCAAAATATGATCAAAGCTAGAGATATCGTTCTCTTACCCCCTTTTAAAATATTTTGATTAGTCGAGATTCTTCTCCCTCTTGTTTTACAAAACAAAGATGGCTTTATCCAAAATAACTCCACCAGCCACAAGTCTTGCAGAGTACACCCTGTACTCACCCTTGCTTCGTTGACACTTTTGTACAAGAGTAAGTGATACCATATAAGATGAGTTCTTCATGGCATCGACATCGACGTGTAGCTTGGAGTTCCTAGTCAGCAGTCTGCGATCTATGGATTGGATGTCATCGTATGCTTCAGGCCTCTTAGGCCATTTGTTAAGTTTGCTATACTTAATAGCATAATTTTCCTTCCGTTGTTTGATGTTTGTGGTCAGTGACCTCTGCTTGTAATATTTTGGTTCTCTGCTTAGTTATGAGCTCGCTGTAATAAATTTTGTGTTGTCGGGTCAATGTTGTGTTACCGATTTTCTCTCTGTATTCTTTCGAGATTAGGGTAGGCTTATATTCAGACGAAGGTCTGGGATTTGAATAGCCTTAATACCGGGGATGTCACAATGTACCTGCAGATGCCATGTATAATTATCAATAATTTTCTTTACCAAATAAGAATCAATACCAAATGTTTTAATCATCGCACAAGTCCTTTCATCTGCAATAAATTCGTTAACACAAGCATATCCAGAAAAACTATTCATATTGCTTTCCCTATTTTCATGACTTTCTGTTGTCTCCCTCATTTTCATTATTAATTTCCAAGCTTCATCATAGGTATAAGATAGGAAACTACCATTAGAAGAGGTATCTAGGCTCGTTATATTTTACTATTAAGACCTCCATAGAAAGTATGGGTTATTAACTAATCAGGCAAATGGTGATGGGGGCAATTGTCTAGATAGCCTTCATATAAACTCTCATCAGGATTATTTTTAAAACTAATAATAATACCTCTCATCCTATGAGCTTTTCTTTCTGAGTAATATTTTGACAAGAAATTGGTTGTCAAATCCGTCCACTTCCTTGGTGCTTCTGCACAAAAGGATCTATACCAGTTCCAAACATTATTAGAGAGAGTTTGTGTAAACAACTGGGTTTTAACCTTATCAAGGTCACAATCATCAAATATAAAGGAACCAAAAACATCTTCAAAGAATTGTAAGTGTCCATATGGACTCTTCATTGGTACCAGAAAACTTCTTAGAGTTAAGTAACTCAAATAATAAGGGATGGATCTCAATACCATCGGGATTTATGCTTCTATTGACAGTTATAAAAGCGTCCATGGGCGAACCCATATTCCTTACTGCCTCAAGCTGCATTAAATGTCGATTGTTGTCCATTGTTATGGTCCTACACTCAAATAAAAAATTAGTACAACGAAAGTAAATAATTAAAAGTAAAGTGACTTATAGCACTAAGCTCCCCGGCAACGGTGTATAAAATAGATTGATGACTGCAAGTGCATAGATCGTTTGTAGCCAGTTTCGAAATAAATATATCGATCCCACAGGGAGCGGTAGGCGAAAGACTAAAATGCTTTTAATTAAAACTAAACGTATTACTTAAAAAATAATTCTAAGATGCAAGAAAATTAGAATTGTTTTTGGGTTTTTGGTTGATTAAAACAGTAAGGTAATGTAAATTAAAAATTAATGCAGAAAGTAGTAATCGCATGTGTAAGAAAGATTGAAACTGCAATAGGGAAAATGCGTTCTCAGGGAGTGGTGAATACACCGCTAGCAATTTAGAATAAGTGATCAAGATTATTATAAGGAATATTCGCATGAATGCATGTATGTGTGAGGAGCTCCATGTATGTATGATTAGGCAGCAACCAGTGCGCACACCATCCTTCATAACCACAGCTGACAGATAAACGACACCAATCCTATTATCCCGCCATTAAGGGATTTCTCCTGCGGCATGGATATGGATTAATGAATTCTCCTTGCTTCCCCAAGTTAGTACGTAAAGGATGACAACGACTTTATAGTCACAGTAAGTGCTATCATCCCTCTGTCTACCAACAAGTAATCCCCTTCATCGAGTCCCCATGAGAGGCAAATATTAAGGAGGTACACAACTCCCAACATCAAGATGAAGACAATTAACAAATACATATAATGATGTATAACATAATAATCCCTATTTCACCTCAATCATATACTAGGGTTTCTCCATGTCCCCAAGAACTAATGATCTACTAAGACATGGAGGCAATCAGCATCATGACAATGGTAATGGAAATGATTATAGACGAATAGTACTTGTATAAATCCACAACTAGTGCAAGAATTACAGCAAGATCTAGATGGGATGGATGGATATGATGGTGGTGATGGAGATGCAGTGGTTGATGAATATGGAGATCGATGCCTTGGCCTCCTAGATTTGCTCGGGGCGAAGATGGATCCCTAGAGCAAGTTCCCCCTCCATATCCCTTCCGGAGGTGAGGTTTTCGGTGATTTCTGGGTGTTCTGTATGTTCTCTCTCCGATCCAGTTGCATGGGGTGAAACTATTTGAGGAGGCGGAGGCGGCACCAACTATATGGCGGCGGCCCGTATAGTTGGTCATTAAACCTTCTGTCTCCTTCGCTCGCTTCCGGTTTTCTTCTGGTGTTATTAATATTTCCCAAATAAGAAATTTACATAGTTTTGGCTCCTTTTCACTCCAATATAACTGGTCCAAGAATTGTGTCCATCAGATTCATCATCTGTCCTGATCCTGGTGAAAATAAACATAAAATTGCATGCGAACGCTGTAAAATACCAAGATCATACATCTACAATGTAAAATAATAATCTAAAACATGATGCAAATATGCACTCATCAACTAGTAACCTCTCTTTTGATGGAAAAAGAACCTTCGCTTCAACATGTATTTCTTGATATGGTCCGGTGTGCCTTCCTTGAGAACCTTCTTAGAATCTAAAAAGAAAAGGAAATATTTTTGTGTTTCTGAAAACACTGGTTTATCTCACAAGTGATAAAATACAAGTCCCACTGAATCGGTTCATCAACCTAAGCACCACGCTTAAGTCAATAAACTAGTTCTATAAGAGACCTCTCCTAGATTTTGATGAGGTGCAAGTGAAATAGGATACGAGACACGAGTGTGCAGCCCCTATGTGCTTATTAAAAGCGGTTAAAGTTGGAAAGTTTTATCAAACATTAATAGGTATGCATGTTAATTAAAGCAACCAAGTGGTTATGCAAGTGTTTGCATGGTTGGAAATGTCGTACACGTCGTCACACAAGGTTCAAGTCCCTGTGAAAATAACACACAAAATAAAATGCATCAGTTTGGTATATGAACATAGTTAGTTTACCCCACTGATAAAAGGAAAGTAAAAAATAAAAAATGAACTACTATAGAGAATTACAGTCTAGGAAGTTTCTGAGGTAGAACTTTTGTTTCTTACATATGCTCAGCTTCTCTAGAACATGGGAGAAGCTCTATAACATCCCAAAAATACTAAACTTGGATCATCAAACTCTAATCATCAAAATTTAGGGTTAACAAAAACTTTGCTAAATAAAATTATAAAAGCATGCACATGTGTATGCATTCCAATTTGAATTCTATTGAACCACCTTGTTTGTGTGTTCCTTTGCTTGTAAATGGATGCTTAGGTGAAATAAATATCATCTAAACAATTCCCAAACTTTTCTCCAAGACAAGTAAATCAAAAGAAATAAAATAAGTGAATGGTCATTTTGACCAATTTAAATCCCATGCCTACTTTGGATGTCCCAAACTTTCAGAACCTAACAGAAACTTTTCTGGATCTTTGCACCCCTTCATTGTACTCATAACAAAGTATCAAGGCCCACTTTGTGATCATCCAGAAACATTCAAATGCATAGTTTAAATGACAATTCAAAATTGAACCTTGATCATATGGGAAGATCCCACTTTTTCAAAAACCACTCAAACAAGCTCAACTTTCAAAACCCAAGCATCTGCAGACTCACCAGCACCAACCTAGCACACCCACCAAAAATATTTTCAAAATTCAAAACTTGAATTCATGCGGCCATTTCATCAAACACCTTGCAGATTCAAATCAAACCAAATCAAAACACTATAGTGTGCAGTGTTTTGAGCCTAACTTGTTCCCTCTCTGGACACCACTAGCCTTAGTAGATCATCTAACGAACTTAACTAATCACTAGCACCACTGTGAGCTCGCCAATGCCATCAATGGTGAACAGCCGAGTGCACCCTTGCCACCCACAGGTAGACAACAAGCTAGGAGAGAAATTAGACGTGCCAACCTTGTCTGGGAGATCACCGCCCCCTCTCGACCAGCCCTGCCTCAAAGACACCGACCAGAGCACCCAGGAACGTCGCGCCCGTGCCTCTGTCAAACATGCCGAGCATGCGCCAGAGTGCCACCCTTGACCGAAGCCCACAGACCGCGCGCCGCCCTTGCCGCGTGCATACATGCTCCCCACCATCCCAGGAACACGCCAGACATGCCCATTTCACCGCCCGTGCCCCATAGCCACCGCTCTCCGTAAAAGACGCCGCCTCTGTCGTGCAGAGCATCGCATGTTCCAGACCAAACCGCACCATCCCTACACGCGCATTAAAGCCGTAGAGCATCGCCAGGAGACCACCAAGAGATCGCCACCGCCGGCCATGCCTCTAGCCGCCCGTAGCCATGTCGCCACCGTCGCCGCCCATCCCGTTCGGTCTCGTCGTCGCGACTATAAATAGAGGCCACCCCCAGCCGAATTGAGCACACCATCTCACTCCCCTCTTCTCACTGATCGTTCCACCCTGTTCTCGGAGCAAGGCGAGCAGCACTTCGCCAGAATTTCACCGAAGCTTGTCGCTGCTGGAGAAGAAGGGGCCAGCGATTCGAGCCGCCCCAGGAGAAGCTGCCAGTACCAGGAGGTTCGCCGTCGTCGACTTGGTCGTTCGCCCGCCTCACTGACCCTCGCCTGAACCCCGGTGAGCCCCCAACGACCCCCACTGGCCGTGCTAGGTTTCTGTCTCGCCGGCGTTGCCCAACATCGATGATGACCCTCAGCCGTTGGATTAGAACCAGATCAACCACACCACATCGCCCCATACCGCTTCGCACCCCCCTGTGTCACTAACGCGTGGGGACAACAACTTAAACAACCCGTGTAAGCGCTGTGCTTGGCAGGCCGGCCCAGTATCACTTCCCGCGCAGCCAAGTTATTTGAATTTAACCTTTTCCATTTTATTTCAAACACACTTCTGTACCTAGTTTCAAAAATCAAACCAGGTCGATTCAGTGAACCAAACTGAATGGAACCAATTTTGTTAGAAAGTTCTAGGAATGCTGAATCCAAGCCCGTTGGATTCAAGTCATTTGGATCTTTAGATCATCCTTGGTAAAAATAACAAGGCAGAAGCTTTTCTGCATTCAAAAAAATTTCAAATTAAAACCATAATAGATTTTGAGTTGATTCCAACTCTCAAAAATCACATTCAACCATACCTTTCAGAATATATAAAAATATATAGGTTTACTTACAGAAATAATGTTCAAGTAATAAAAGAATGCTACATAGGCATTTCTAGGCACTTTAGTTAATTAAAATAAAAGGGTAAAACCTTATTAAATTGTGACACCACTTTAAATCACATTCCCATGGACTAAAACATGTGGTGATGACATGTGTCAACATGATCCCATGTTTGGTTTGGAGAATATTAAATCTTAAGTAGTTTTTCAATGAGTAGAAATTACTTTTCTAAAAATAAAAGGAATTAAACCAAGCCTTAACCTTGTAATGTTAGTGATGATGCTAGATCATCTATAGGACCCTTTTGTGTGATGATTGCAAGTAGTTAAGTATTGTTTGGTGATTGTGTACATCGTATTTATTTATAGACGCTAGTACCGACCAAGGATACGAGGAGGAAGGAGGATTCTACGAAGAAGAAGCCGAGGAGAACTTCAACCACTGCTCTGCACAAGGCAAGCCTTACTAACCAAGTTGACATATGCAAGTTAACACTTGCAAGACACTTTACCTATGCAAGCCTAATGCTACTAGTTGAATGTGCAAGCTAACACTTGCAATGTAGAAAGCTTATACTGATACTATGCAAGCCAATACTTGCTTGTCACCATGCCAACTATATGCCTTAAGCATAGATGATCCTACCCACTTGATAAACCAATCCTAGTTTTTACTTACAAGCTTATTACTTTATTTCTTTATCAAAGATATTACTTAGAGTTTACTTCAGTGAATTGTAGATACTAGAAAGATATTTGAAGGTTGCATAAAGAGCATAAAATTTGTCCTAAGCTAGATAATCTTGATGTCATCCTAAGGCATGAGATTGAACTTAGTTAGAACACCCCTTGTTTACCACCCCTCATTAGTACTTACCCCCACTTGTAGATGCTAGTGCTAAGCATAAAACTTGATCAACTTTAGATGGGAATACTTGGTAAAAATGGTTATGAAAACCTTAGAATGATGAGTCATTCTACTGAGATGTTTTGACATGTCTTTCCAAACACCATATGATTTTGGTGATGAAAATGTTGAGGCATGAGCCTTATCCCTTTATAAAACTGACGGTTGTCTGGATGCGATACCATTCCAATCTTATCGTACAACCACAATACCTGAAGATTAGGTAGGGCTTGACTAGAAACTTATATACCTTAGTATTAGTTCCCTCACGGCCAAGGTATGAGCTGAGGCTACCTTGTGAAGATTGTCCACCTGTGCAGTACCCAAGATGACAGTTTGTCATGGTTGGGAGGCCAAACTCATAGGAGAGGTGCTTATACTAGGGCGTGTAATCGAAAGGTTAGGATTGATTATCCGCATACTGGGTATGGTGAATTCAGGATTTGTTCCTAACGGATGTATCGAATGTTGTGGTGAAAGTGTACAATCTCTGCAGAGTGACAAACTTTTTGAATAGCCACGTCCGCGGTTATGGACAATTGGAGTGGCCATACTGTTACCCCCGTCAAATGTTTTCAAAACGACTTGTGAAATGAATTGAGACTTTGACTTGACCACAACAGAGTTCTGATATGAGATACAAGAATCCCACTTAGGAGTTATAAAATTTTGACTAGCTTCTCTTGCTTCTGAACTAGTAGAGATAAATCTGGCTTTTGCAAAATAACCCTAGATCCTAGTGTCCTATTATCAAAAACCCCTTTCACTTGTTAGTATTAGTTTGCGAGTACTTAAAGAGTATTCATGGCGTTGTCCCTGGCTATTCCCGTCGCCAGACTATGAAGAGGAGTACCTGGAGGATGGACCCCAGGAAGGTTACGACAACTAGGATCATCTCCCATCGTCAGCATTGCCTGTGACCCCGAAGATGGAGCTTCGCCTATGCTACCGTTATTATTACGTATTCCGCTGCTTGAAGTTGTATTAAGAACTAGATCATGAGATCCCTATTTGTGTAAGAACTTATGTACGATTTGTAATGGATGATGTACTATGGTATCCAATTCTGTTATGTCTCGCAAAAATGGTAATCCTGGGATTGCGATGTATGGCATAACTGGCATCTGGGATTAAAAATCCGGGTGTTGACAAGTTGGTGTCAGAGCCATCCTGACCATAGGAGACCCTAGTTAGACTGGACGTTTGAATCAAAAACTTAGTTTCAAAAACAAAGGAAGCAAATATTTACAAAAACTTATTCTATATTATTATCCCTTTGATTCTTTCATGAAAATTCATGTTCCTCAAAAACTCTTGCAAAATACATAAAATTTTGACACACTTGATCACTCTACTAACTTACTCATCCTATATTCTTTTAGATGGACGTGAAGTACAGCAAGTTTTACCAATTGAGAAAAGGAGGAGACCTTATCTTTGAGAGGGATTTGGACCAGCGAGTTCTTCGGAGCTCACCTCAATGATCAAGGAGGAGAAGATCTGCAGTGGATAATTGTTGCAAGTCTCCGAGGAAAGATTGAACCTGTCACTACGGAAGGAATTCAGTTTACCTTGAGAGAGAACAACTGGCTCGATGGACTTGCCCGGGCTATGCAGGAAGCTCTTTCCCGTCTGTGTGGGCAGAGCATTAATCAAATCAAGGGTACTCGTTTTGAGTTTTGCCCAAGGCGTGATGCTAATGGATAACCACTGGAAGCCCCATACCATCACGAGCTGAAGACCCAATTGGACCACCTTAGCTTCATGATGTACGATCGTCAGCAAGAGTTGGATAACTACCGTGACTACACCAACTACAAGTCTACCATCATCAAGACGAAGGATCAGACCATCGCCATGCTAGCAAACGATCGCAAGTCTCGTCGCCGTCAGCTCGACAAGAAGGAGCGCATTATTTCTCGTCTTTGCCATCGTATCTCATCTTTAGAGGAGACCATCCATGAGAGATACATGCAGTTGGAGGAAAGGGAGAATGCCAGAGAGGATCTTCGTGGAGACCCCTACTCGTATCTCAGCGATGACGATGATTTTCTGGGGGATCAGGCTATGGACTTCTTCACCGATGAGGATGATTTCGCCTTCATCGATGATGATGAGGATGATGAAGCCATTAATTCCGAGGAGTAGTACCACTTGAGCACTAGCGTAGTGAGTAGTATTCGGTCCCACTGTATCGTAGTTTTCATAATGGTTCTTAAAACCATATGTTTTTCTTTGTTGTGGTGTGTGTTGTACCGTGTGCTATGAATGAATGAATGAAAAGCATGTTACTAAAACATCTGAGTCAAACTTTAAAAACTTTTCAAAGCCCCAAAACCTTAGATATTTCCCTCTTTTCTCATGATCTACAATCTTCAGATGCCATGCGGAGGAAGTGTTTCATCCCCGGACCCGATGTTGCAGATTCTGCAACTATTGACTTCTGACCGCGAAGCTGAAAGAGCGGAACGTCAAGCCAACCTAGCCACCCTGAAACAGATAGCTCAGCTAGCCCACAACAACCAAGGCCACAGAAATCATGACAACCATGGATCTAAACTCAAGAATTTCCAGAACACCAACCCACCTGTTTTCACTAAGTCAGAAGAACCCCTAGACGCCGATGATTGGCTACAGACCATGGAGAATAACCTAGAAGTCGCTGGAGTATAAGCCAATGAGAAAGTTTTGTTCGCCACCCACTATCTAGCCGGAGATGCCAGAGCATGGTGGAACAGTGTTCGTGCAATGATCGGAGGCCAGATGATGACTTGGGAGGAATTCAAGGTCAAGTTTAGCAGAACCCATGTGCCGCCGGGTTTAATCAAGAGGATATGAGACGAGTTCAGAGAACTAAAGCAAGGAAGTATGACTGTAGTGGAATACCGTGACAATTTTTGTCATTAGCTAGGTATGCCCCGGATGAGATCGGCACCGAAGCCAAGAAGAAAGAGATATTCCTGAATGGTCTACATGATGAGATGCAGACAGTGTTAGTAAATATCCCCTTTGCTGATATTGAAGCCCTTGTCGACTCAGCCATCCAGATGGAAGGGAAGATCAACCAAGACAATGAGAACCGCAAGCATCCCATGATGCATCAACCAGGAACCCATCAGACCCCAAAGTATCGTCGTAACCCATCTCCAGGATTTGCCCCAAGAACCAACATACCCCCGATGAACCGTCCGACCTACCCCAACCGTGGAAACCCTAGGCCTGGAGGAAATCACAACAACCCCGGCAACTCTAGCAATTTCAACCGTGCCCCACCCAAGTTCAACAGCAACAATTCTACCGCCAACACCAACAGTGCCCCGAGTACTGGAAGCAATGTTGTGCCGGTAGCAGCAAAGGACAAGTCGCAAGTGACTTGTTATGACTGTGGAAATAAAGGCCACTATTCCAACAAGTGCCCCAACAAGAAGAATGCCGCATCACCCAATGCCAATGTCCCAGCTCAGCAGCAGCGTCGTGTTCAGCCAGGAAGAAGGTTTTCCCCAGGGAATTCGCTCAACCGCAACGGCCGTGTTTTTCTCATGCATGCTGAAGAAGCTCACGAAGCGCCATACGTCGTGCTGGGTATGTTTTCGGTTAATTCAGTACTTGCAAGAGTGTTGTTTGATTCTGGTGCATCACACTCATTTTTCACCGAAGAATTTGCATGCACTAGTAAAATTCAACCAACCAAACTGAAGCATGTCATGATTGTTCAAATTCCCGGTTTAACCACCAAGGCTAGGCAAATTTGCAAAGCCGTCCCTATCCGAATCCATGGCATAGATTTTATGCTCACCTGATAGTACTCGGAACTAAAGGTTTGGAAGTAGTACTAGGAATGGATTGGATGTCACAACATAAAGGATTGATTGACTATGCCAAGAAAGCCATAACCATGACCAGTACGGCCGAAATATCAGTCGAGCATATATCTGAAACCTTACCTCGCCAATTCAAGTGCAACAAGAGTATAGCCCAACCTACCATTGACCAAGTCCGGATAGTCTGTGAATACCCCGATGTATTTCCAGATGTTTTGCCCGGTATGCCCCCAGATCGGGATATCGAGTTTATCATCGAACTAATCCCCGGAACTGGACCCATAGCTCAGAGACCATATAGTATGAACCCGTCGGAACTAGAAGAACTGAAGAAGCAACTGGATTCCATGCTAGAAATTGGATTGATTCAACCAAGTGCGTCACCATGGAGATCACCTGTCTTGTTTGTGGACAAGAAGGATGGAGGTAACCATTTGTGTACGGATTATCGGAAGTTGAATGATGTCACCATCAAGAACAAATACCCCTTGCCCAAGATATAAGATTTGTTTGATCAGTTGACCAGTGCCAAAGTGTTTTCTAAGATTGATCTTAGAACTGGTTATCATCAACTCAAAATTCGTGCAGAGGATATTCCCAAGACTGCCTTTACCACCAGATATGGATTGTACGAGTATACAGTCATGTATTTTGGATTAACCAATGCCCCCTCTTATTTCATGAATCTCATGAATAAGATTTTTATGGACTTCTTGGATAAGTTTGTCATTGTTTTTATCGATGACATTCTGATTTATTCCAAATCGAAAGAAGAACATGAGCTACACCTAAGGACCATTCTTAGAACCCTTAGAGAGCATCAGTTGTATGCCAAGTTTAGCAAATGTGAATTCTGGTTACATGAGGTAGGATTCCTCGGTCACATTGTATCAGCCGGAGGAATTGCCGATGACCCTGCCAAAGTGAAAGATGTAGAGGATTGGCAAGCCCCAACCACTCAACCCCAAGTTCGTGCATTTCTCGGATTGGCGGGATATTACCGCAAATTCGTAGAAGGATTCTCGAGTATCGCCAGACCGATGACCCAATTGGTGAAGAAGGACAAGAAGTTTGAATGGACCGACAAGTGTGAAGCAAGTTTTCAAGAACTCAAGAGAAGATTGATTTTAGCCCCAATCTTGATCATGTCGGATATCACGAAGCCCTTTGATGTGTATTGTGACGCATCCAAGATCGGTCTCGGATGTGTGCTAATGCAAGAAGGCAAAGTTATATCTTATCTATCTCGACAACTGAAGCAACATGAGCAAAATTACCCAACCCATGACCTCGAACTCGCAGCTGTAGTTCTATCCCTGAAGACATGGATACATTACCTGATGGGAAATCGTTGTGACATCTATTCAGATCACAAGAGCCTGAAGTATATATTCACTCAGAAGGAGCTGAATATGAGACAGAGGAGAAGGATTGAGCTAATCAAGGATTACGACCTAGACATTCACTATGACCCTGGTAAAGCCAATGTGGTAGCAGATTCCCTTAGCAGATTGCCGTGCAGCTTGAACTCCATGATTTTGAAGGAGAAACCAAGCTTGCACAAAGAAATGGAAGATTTTCGAATGGAATTAGTGAGTGAAGGATTTTTGGCTAGCATAGAACTTCAGCCCACTTTGGTCAGTCAGATCAAAGAGGCACAGAAAGGAAATGCTAGTATCGACAGAATCAAGCGTCGTATCGGTACATGCAAAGTACCCGGATTCACCGAATACGAAGAAGGAGTTATGTGGTACAAAGGACGCCTTTGTGTACCAGCAGATTCGGAGTTGAAAGAAGTCATTTTGAAGGAAGCTCACGATACTCTTTATTCTATCCATCCCGGAGGAACTAAGATGTATCAAGATTTGAAAGAGCAATTTTGGTGGCATAAGATGAAGAGAGAAATCGGAAGTTATATCGCCAAGTGTGATATATGTCAGCGAGTCAAGGCAGGACATCAAAGACCCGCTGGATTGTTGCAACCCTTGCAGAATCCGGAATGGAAATGGGATTCCGTTGGAATGGACTTGATCACTGGATTGCCTACTTCAAGTAGGGGAAATGACTCTATCTGGGTCATAGTGGACCGATTGTCCAAAGTCGCCCATTTCTTACCCGTCAAGACCACATATCAGAGTTCGAAGCTAGCGGAGTTATACATCGCTAGAATCGTCAGTTTGCATGGAGTCCCCAAGAACATTGTATCGGATCGAGGAACTCAGTATACCTCGATATTCTGGAAGAAAGTCCAAGAAGGTTTAGGAACCTGCCTAGATTTCAGCATCGCTTATCACCCTCAGACTGATGGACAAACGGAGCGAGTAAATCAAATACTTGAAGATATGCTGAGAGCATGTGTGTTAGAATATGGATCTAAGTGGGAATACTGTCTGCCGTTTGCAGAATTTTCATACAATAACAGTTATCAAGCTAGTTTGCAAATGGCCCCATTTGAATTCATGTACGGAAGGAAGTGTCGCACCCCTTTGAACTGGTCGGAAGTAGGAGAGAGTCAGATTTTCGGACCTGACATCCTACGAGAAGCAGAAGAGAAGGTTCACAAGATTCGTGAGCACCTCAAGACAGCCCAGTCCATACAGAAGAGTTACGCCGACAAGAGACGTAGAGACCTCGCCTTCAACATAGGAGATTTTGTTTATCTGAAGGTGTCGCCATTGAAGGGAATGCGGCGTTTCCAACTCAAAGGAAAGTTAGCCCCCAGATATATCAGGCCCTTCAAGATTCTGAATCGTCGAGGAGAAGTGTCGTATCAGTTGGAACTACCCGAAGAGATGTCAGCCGTGCACAATGTGTTCCATATCTCATTACTTCGCAAGTGTCTCGAAGTCCCAGAGTAGACCGAAGTGTTCAAGAATATCGATCACTAGACCATAGAGATCAGCGATGACCTGACCTATCCCGAAGTACCCACGCATTTTTGGAAGAAGCTTTCAGAACCAACCGAACCATAAGCATCAAGTTTCTCAAAATTCAGTGGAGCAACCACACAGAAGAGGAACCTACCTGGGAGCGCGAAGATCACATCAGGACGGAGTTTCCCGATCTCTTCAAATCCTAGGTAATCTTTTCGTCCTTTTTCAAATCTCGGGACGAGATTTTGTTGAAGGGGGGAAGGTTTGTAACATCCCAAAAATACTAAACTTGCATCATCAAACTCTAATCATCAAAATTTAGGGTTAACAAAAACTTTGCTAAATAAAATTATGAAAGCATGCATATGTGTATGCATTCCAATTTGAATTCTTTTGAACCACCTTGTTTGTGTGTTCCTTTGCTTGTAATTGGATGCTTAGGTGAAATAAACATCATCTAAACAATTCCCAAACTTTTCTCAAAGACAAGTAAATCAAAACAAATAAAATAAGGGAATGGTCATTTTGACCAATTTAACTCCCATGCCTACTTTGGCTGTCCCAAACTTTCAGAACCTAACAGAAACTTTTCTGGATCTTTGCACCCCTTGATTGTACTCATAACAAAGTATCAAGGCCCACTTTGTGATCATCCAGAAACATTCAAATGCATAGTTTAAATGACAATTCAAAATTGAATCTTGATCATATGGGAAGATCCCACTTTTTCAAAAACCACTCAAACAAGCTCAACTTTCAAAACACAAGCATCTGCAGACTCACCAGCACCCAAGAACGCCGCTCCCGTGCCTCTGTCAACCATGCCGAGCATGCGCTAGAGCGCCACCCTCGACCGAAGCCCACAGATCGCGCGCCGCCCTTGCCGCATGCATACATGCAACCCACCGTCCCAGGAACATGCCAGACATGCCCATTTCACCGCCCGTGCCCCGTAGCCACCGCTCGCCGTCGAAGACGCCGCCTCTGCCGCGCAGAGCATCGCATGGTCCAGACCAAACCTCACCGCCCCTACACGCGCATTAAAGCCATAGAGCATCGCCAGGAGACCACCAAGCGATCGCCACCGCCGGCCATGCCTCTAGCTGCCCGTAGCCATGTCGCCACCGTCACCTGCCCATCGCGTTCGGTCTCGTCGTCGCGACTATAAATAGAGGACACCCCCAGCCAAATTGAGCACACCATCTTACTCCCCTCTTCTCACTGATCGTTCCACCCCGTTCCCGGAGAAAGGCGAGCAGCACTTCGCCGGAATTTCACCGGAGCCTGCCACTGCTGGAGAAGAAGGGGGCCAGCGATTGGAGCCGCCCCAGGAGAAGCTGCCAGTACCAGGAGGTTCGCCGTCGTCGACTTCGTCGTTCGCACGCCTCGCGGACCCTCGCATGAACCCCGGTGAGTCCCAAACGACCCCCACTGGCCGCGCTAGGTTTTTGTCTCGCCGGCGTTGCCCAACGTCGACGATGACCCTCAGTCGTTGGATTAGAACCAGATCAAATGCACCTCATCGCCCCATACCGCTTCGCACCCCCCTGTGTCACTGACGCGTGGGGACAGCAACTTAACCAGCCCGAGTAAGCGCTGTGCTTGGCAGGCCGGCCCAGTATCACTTCCCGCGTAGCCCAGTTATTTGAATTTAACCTTTTCCATTTTATTTCCAACACACTTTTGTACCTAGTTTCAAAAATCAATCCAGGTCTATTCAGTGAACCAAATTCAATGGAACCAATTTTGTTAGAAAGGTCTGGGAATGCTGAATCCAAGCCCGTTGGATTCAAGTCATTTGGATCTGTAGATCATCCTTGGTAAAAATAACAAGGCAGAAGCTTTTCTGCATTCAAACATTTTTCAAATTAAAACCATAATAGCTTTTGAGTTGATTCCAACTCTCAAAAATCACATTCAACCATACCTTTCAGAGTATATAAAAATATATAGGTTTACTTACAGAAATAATGTTCAAGTAATAAAAGAATGCTACATAGGCATTTCTAGCCACTTTAGTTAATTAAAATAAAAGCGTAAAACCTTATTAAATTGTGACACCACTTTAAATCACATTCCCATGGACTAAAATATGTGGTGATGACATGTGTCAACATGATCCCATCTTTGGTTTGGAGAATATTAAATCTTAAGTAGTTTTTCAATGAGTAGAAATTACTTTTCTAAAAATAAAAGGAATTAAACCAAGCCTTAACCTTGTAATGTTAGTGATGATGCTAGATCATCTATAGGACCCTTTTGTGTGATGATTGCAAGTAGTTTAGTATTGTTTTGTGATTGTGTACATCGTATTTATTAATAGACGCTAGTACCGACAAAGGATACGAGGAGGAAGGAGGATTCTACGAAGAAGAAGCCGAGGAGAACTTCAACCACTGCTCTGCACAAGGCAAGCCTTACTAATCAAGTTGACCTATGCAAGCTAACACTTGCAAGACACTTTACCTATGCAAGCCTAATGCTACTAGTTGAATGTGCAAGCTAACACTTGCAATGTAGCAAGCTTATACTGATACTATGCAAGCCAATACTTGCTTGTCACCATGCCAACTATATGCCTTAAGCATAGATGATCCTACCCACTTGATAAACCAATCCTAGTTTTTACTTACAAGCTTATTACTTTATTTCTTTATCAAAGCTATTACTTAGAGTTTACTTCAGTGAATTGTAGATACTAGAAGGATATTTGAAGGTTGCATAATAAGCATAGAATTTGGCCTAAGCTATATAATCTTGATGTCATCCTAAGGCATGAGATTGAACTTAGTTAGAACACCCCTTGTTTACCACCCCTCATTAGTACTTACCCCCACCTGTAGATGCTAGTGCTAAGCATAAAACATGATCAACTTTAGATGGGAATACTTGGTAAAAATGGCTATGAAAACCTTAGAATGATGATTCATTCTACTGAGATGTTTTGACATCTGTTTCCAAACACCAGATGATTTTGGTGATGAAAATGTTGAGGCATGAGCCTTAGCCCTTTATAAAACTGATGGTTGTCTGGATGCGATACCATTCCAATCTTATCGTACAACCAAAATACCGGAAGATTGGGTAGGGCTTGACTGGAAACTTATATACCTTAGTATTAGTTCCCTCACGACCAAGGTTTGAGCTGAGGCTACCTTGTGAAGATTGTCCACTTGTGCAGTACCCGAGATGACAGTAGGTCATGGTTGGGAGGCCAAACTCACAGGAGAGGTGCTTATACTAGGGCGTGTAATCGAAAGGTTAGGATTGATTATCCGCATACTGAGTATGGTGAATTCAGGATTTGTTCTTGACGGATGTATCGAATGTTGTGGTGAAAGTGTACAATCTCTGCAGAGTGTCAAACTATTCGAATAGCCGCGTCCGCAGTTATGGACAGTTGGAGTGGCCATACTGTTTCCCCCGTCAGATGTTTTCAAAATGACTTGTGAAATGAATTGAGACTTTCACTTGACGACAACAGAGTTGTGATATGAGATACAAGAATCCCACTTAGGAGTTATAAAATTTTGACTAGCTTCTCTTGCTTCTGAACTAGTAGAGATAAATGTGGCTTTTGCAAAATAACCCTAGAGCCTAGTGTCCTATTATCAAAAACCCCTTTCACTTGTTAGTATTAGTTTGTGAGTACTTAAAGAGTACTCATGGCTTTGTCCCTGGATATTCCCGTGGCCATACTATGAAGAGGATTACCTGGAGGATGGACCCCAGGAAGGTTATGACAACTAGGATCCTCTCCCGTCGTCAGCATTGCCTGTGACCCCGAAGATGGAGCTTCGCCTACGCTACCGTTATTATTATGTATTCCGCTGCTTGAAGTTGTATTAAGACTGGATCATGAGATCCCTATTTGTGTAAGAACTTATGTACGGTTTGTAACGGATGATGTACTATGGTATCCAATTTTGTTATGTCTCGCAAAAATGGTAATCCTGGGATTCTGATGTATGGCATAACAGGCATCTGGGATCCTAGGTGGTGTTTCGAGGTTTTTAGAAGAAGAAGAAGGAAGAAGAAAGAATAAATTTTGAGCATTGGTTACCTTCTAGTTGGCGTTTAAGGGGTTTTCCCAACTATACTGGCGCAACTATACGGCCGGACCAAAAAGGTCATGTCGTATAGTTTGTCATTAAACTTAACTGTACCCGTAACATCGAAGGGTAGATGGCGTCGATATCTATACGGAGGCAACTATACGGCTAGACCAAAAAGGACCCGTCGTGTAGTTGGTCGTTAAACCTACGGTTAACGCCAATCTTCACCTGTTTCTTCGAGGATTCATTATTAACCTGAAACTTAATAAACACCATGTTTTCACGGTAAAGTAACAACTTTAATTTTCTACCAACAAATACATATAATTGAAGGATTCACCTGAAACTGATTTTCTCTTCCTTTTTACCGAGTTTATGCAACACATAATATAGTGATAATAAATTCTACCTTTTGAAAACTACCACAAGATTACTCTAATAGCAAGAAATGCGAAGAATAAAAGTGCCAATATGAATGCAAATAGACTAAAGACACAAAACTAAGAAAGACACCTAGTAACTTCTAGGTTGCCTCCTAGGAAGCGCTCTCTTTAAAGCCATAAAGCCAGGCTAGGATGCTCAATACATTACCCATCTGAATCCCAAGGTATCGATTCGAGGCGAGGTTGTATATGTAGGGTCCGCAGCATAGAAAACAAAAATTTCCTACGATGGAAACAACTATGTACCAAGATCTATCTACTAGATACAAGAAACGGGTGGACATACATCCATAGAGAACATACCCTTGTAGACCAACAAATTTTAACAAGGTGGTACTCGTGGATGATGTAGACGAACGCTTGCCATCTTGATGACCCACAAGTATAGGGGATCGCAACAGTCTTCGAGGGTAGTATTACCCAATTTTTTGATTCGACACAAGGGGAGCCAAAGAATACTTATAAGCCTTAACAACTGAGTTGTCAATCCAGCTACACCTGGAAATAGTCTTGCTCACAGTAGTTTATTAGTAGCAATAGCAAAGTAACAGCAACAGTAGAACAAAAGCAATAGTAACAATAGTAGCAAACAGTGGGATATGAGTGCGGTAGGCATAGCGATGGAAGGACGGGCATTGCATGGACGAGACTATTCATGTAACTTCAAGATCTAGGGCATTTGCAGATAAATAAGATAAAGCATCCAAGTACTAAACAATCATATGCATGCGTTCCATATATAGTCATACGTGCTCTTAATGAGAATTTGCACAACATATTTTTTCCTGCCAGCCCGTTGCAGCGGGGCCTCAAGGGAATCTACTGGAAATTAAGGTGCTCCTTTTAATAAAGCACCAGAACAAAGCATTAACACTCTGTGAACACATGTGATCCTCATATCACAGCCATCCCCTCCGACTGTCCCAATTTCTATCACTTCGGGGCCTTTGGATCCAGACAATGATATGTGTACACAACTTGCAGATAAGATCATAAACAATACTATCATCATGAATAAATAATAAGTTTAGATCTAAGATCATGGCACTCGGGCCCTAGTCACAAGAATTAAGCACAACAAGTTGCAAAAAAGTTAAATAGCACTAATAGAGATACTAGGAACCATGCCCTAACAATCTTATTCGATTACATGATAGAACTCATCCAATCCCTACCATCCCCATAGCCTACAGCAGGGGATTTCTCACTCATGGATGGGAGAAACATGGATGGTTGATGGAGAGGCGTTAGTGATGATGATGGCGATGATCCCCTCCAAATTCCTTGTCCTGGCAGGGTGCCAGAATGGAGTTTCTGATTCCCAATCGTGGTTTCTGGTGGTGGCGGCGCAGCGGAACTCTTTCTGGAAAAACGTCAAACCCCCCTGAGTTTTTAGGTCAAGAGGCAACTTATAGGAGAAGAGGGAGGCCGAGGGGGTGCCCGAGGCGGCCACACCCCTCCCAGGCATGGGCTGGCCCGTGTGGCTAGGGGTTTGGCCCCTCGTGGCCCTCCTCCATCTCATCTTTTGGCTCCCTGAGTCTTCTGGTGAAATAGGGTAATTCTGCTGATAGTTGGGGCGATAAAAGAACTTTCACACCCCTCCCAAGCTTAGCTTATTGCTTGTCCTCGAGCAATTCAGTTGAAAACTGAGTGCGATAAAAGAACTTTCACAAACACATTTGCTTCATATGATGTAAATATTCTCAGCACATGAGTGGATACTTAGACAATTCATAATAAGGAGTATGCAACTAAGTCTACTAAATAGTCATTGCAAGCTATGAAAAGATTCCAACTCAATAATAATAAGTAGCATGAAACATAAACATAAGCAACATTGCAATGCTCATAAAAAGGTATGATAGAGTGGTATCTCACTTGCCTTTGATGGTGGAGCAAAACATGAATGCCAAGGCACCTTTGAAGTTCAAGTTAAGACTAGTAGTAAAGATATCAGAGATACAAGAATCAAAGTTATGACATAATTAACCAAGTTTTGAGACAAGCACATTACACTAAGAATGACAACTATGCTCTCCGGAAGGTGCTCATAGAATAAGTGGTGACTCAACAAGGAAGTGAAAAGGTTTTGAAAAGTTTGAAAGGCTTACAAATGCTGAAATTATGGTACTCATTAGCTTTGAGCTCTCATTGCCCCTATCATAGGCATCTTTAAATGGTTAAGGTGAAAGTGAGGTCCAATATGAGTTATATGCTTGACAGACCATAAACTGGAAACCTCATGTCCCTTGAGTACGAGGGCCGCTTCTCATCCTACTCAACTTTAGTCACCGGTAAGTTCTTGTCATAATAAATACATGCGTATCATAGAGAACCGCCAACAGGGTACCCCTTCCACATGATACAGGAGCTATCCCATAATCAAAATGACAAGGCAAGCAAACAATGAGCATCTCAGCAATCTTCTTATTTACCATGGGAAAATGGTGCTTTTTTATCGCTATCCTATTTTCTGTGTGTCTTTTTTTTCTTTTTCTCAATATCTATCTCTATTTTATAAGAAGAATTCTTCATAGACTGCTCACTATTTATGCTGCAAGTGTCAACCATGATTAGGTATGGCTTAGGCTAGCGGCCCAGGCGTTTCTCTAACACATATACATAACTCCATGGACTTAAAAGCTCCCCTTTTTTCACACCGACGACATCCGTAATCAAAAGAGCATGATATCAACTGGGTATAATATTTACAGATGTTGAAAGCGTTCCCTGTGACAGCACGGTTCTGCTAACTCCCAGCCTATAATTTGCAAGCATATAACTTTCATGGGCAGTCACAATGGTTTAGGTTTATTAAGTGCAAGAAATAAAGTGTGCCATCAAGTTCGTGAGAGCTTTACAACTAAATTTCTCATAACAAGCAAACATTTTATTTGGAAGAAAACAAGGCATAATGAATATGCACAGAAAATAAAATGATGCTAGTAGGTAGGTATGGTGGACGCTTTTGGCAATGTTGGTTTTGGGGAGTTGGAAGCACGAGTAGAGATCATACTCAGTGCAAGTGAAGGATAGAAATAGAAAGGGAGAAACAAACAAGAGAGTAATGTGACACCCCCGGGATTAAGGCTAGACAAATCCCAGACCTTCGTCTGAACATAAGCCTAACCTAATCTCGAAAGTCTACAGAGAGGAAATCGGTAACACAACAGTGACCCTATGACACAAAATTTATTACAGAAAGCTCATAACTGAGCAAAGAACCAAAATATTACAAGCAGAGGTCACTGACCACAAACATCAAATAACGGAAGGCAAATTATGCTATTAAGTATAGCAAACTTAATAAATGGCCTAAGAGGCATGAAGCATAACGATGACGTACAATCCATAGATCCCAGACTCCCGACTGGGAACTCCAAACTACTCGTCGATGTCGATGCCATGAAGAATTCATCTTCTATGATAACACTTACTCTGCTGCAAAAGTATCAACGAAGCAAGGGTGAGTACAGGCTGTACTCCGCAAGACTTATGGCTGGTGGAGTAATTTTGCATAAAGCCATCTTTTTTTTGTAAGACAAGAGAGATAAGAAATCTCGACTAATTAGAATATTTTAAAAGGGGATAAGAGAGCGGTATCACTAGCTTTGATCATCTTTTGATATCCACCGAATCATCATCAGCTGAACCTATCTAGGATGAGCCCCTCAATTCCTAAGGAAGCATCCTTAAGCATACATTACTTAACTTTCCAAGTTTTACGATTAGCTTCAAGTTCTCTATGATCTTCACGTCCGTTCCCAAGTTCGTCCATAACCGCGGACGCGGCTTTTCGAAAAGATTAATAACCTTGCAGGGGTGTACAACTTTACCCACGTGTACCAGCCGATTCTTAATGCCAGATCATTAGCACTCTTCCTTGGGAGGCCAGCAGAGAGTGGTTGACCATGACCTTTACCTTCCTTTCGTTGAGACCATGAGTCACGCACTAGGGAGATTTCGCCGTAACGGGTCAAGTCCCGAAGCCGGTCCCTAATGATGTGCACAGGGTTCAAGATTACGGATGCCAGGCATCTCTTGTTCCTGGCCACGCTTACCTACCTGTATGAATGCACCTCCTTCACCTCCATTCAAGAACAACCAAGATGCGTATGTTGAATGGAAAGCCCTAACTATGTGACTCATGGAATCTACTAGGCAAGTTAGTTGGTCGAGGGGGTTTCCAGGCCCCATGTGGCTGTATGCTCGTCTTGGTTCAAGAGGCAAGAACATCGGGTCCTAAGAGTGGCAAGTATGGGACTGCAAAAACCACAACCCACCGTGGCCACCCATACAAGCCTTATCATGTTTATTATCCATCTATGATCACACCACGTCATCATGTCATACTAGGTTCATTCGCAGCTTTGATTCATCAACCGGATGGACCAGCGGTAACAGCTAAGCATGGCTAAGCACAACAGAGATAATAGCTCTAGCAACGTTTCACAAGACAAACCCTAGTTATGATAGGATCAGTGGATCAGGGAATATAGGCTTTAAAGGTAACATGCATCAGATAGGATTACTATATCTATCGATAAAAGACTTTAGAATCGTATAGGATGATGGTATGATAAGTTAAATTGCATTGGAATGAACCCTAAAGCATGCTTGGTCATTTTAAATGGAGTCCGAAAGGTCCAACCCTAGAACACGGGGATCCTCGGAATCACCTACGGGGTTCAATTGGTTCCTCTAATTAAACTTTCAATTGAAGTTGCTTATCAATGCATGATGATAGCTTAAATAGGTATGTCTCATTTTTCTAAACATTTTGATATATTATTTGTATTTTTCTGATTTAAAATGAATTAGTTATGAATTTCTTCAATTTTAATTCATTTTAAATCATTTTTAGAATATTATAAAATAATTTACATTCTGGAAATACTTATACATTTTGTTTAACCAGAAAACATTTCTGAAAATGTTAATATTACTTATAGGGTGGACCCACCTGTCAGCATTTATTATTTACAGAAATGATTTCAGAAATTATTTACAGAATTGATAAAAGAAAACGAAAAGGATTATTGCACAGGCATGACATCACGCTGACGTCAGCCAGGAGCAACCCTTGCAGATCCTTGATCGATCGATCGATCTGAAGTTCGTGGGGACGCGCCGTTGGGATCATTGGAGAGAGGGGAGCGAGGCGAGTCAGACTGTGGTGGTGCCGCCCCTTTTTGGTCGCCGGCGAGAGGACAACAGCGAGCAACTGCGGCGGCCGATGGCGGTTGCACAACGCGGTGGAGACGGAGAGCGAGAGGGAGGAGAAGGAAGGCATGAGGAGGTGCAGAGGCTCACCGTGAACGCGATGCCAGTGTCAGTGAGGCAAGAGGTGGCCGGACAACGGCGAATCGACGGCGACAGAGGTGACGGCCGACGACGGAACGAGCTCGATTTTGGCCAGAGGAGGACTTCCTTGCTTGCACGCTTCACGGAGGAGGACGAGGGCGGAGAGGCGCTTCCGACGGTGCCCTCAGCGCGGCATGGGGTGGCCGGAGTCGACGGGGACAACAGCGACCGACGAGCTAGGGTTCGGTCCGAAAGGGAAATGCGAGAGAGAGAATGAGAGGAAGAAAAGTTCATATGGGGGAGTAGAGGAAGAGGAGACAGCCGTTCTTATCGTCACCTTCAGGGGCGGCGGAGCACATCGCAGCACCGACGAGGATCGATGGCCGGCGGTAAGCCACGCAGCAGCTTCCCGTCATTGACGAAGATGACGAGGACAGAAGACTAAAGAGGTATGGGCTGCTGGCCGGCCAGTTTGGGCCCCGGGTGGGCCTCAGGGAAGCGCTGAGCGACGGGGAGAGAAGAGAGAGGGAGTTGGGTCGGCCCAGAGAGAGGAAGAGTGTTTTTTGTTTGCAAATTATTTTTTCTATTTCTGTTTTCAATTTCCTCTTTTGTAAATCCATTTTGTAATCTATTTTGGATATTCCCAAAATACAAGAACTTTTATAAAAATTTAAAAATAATACAGGAACCCTTGTAACCAATTTGGGTTCCATAGGTTTTGTAGTTTTCAAATTATTTTGAACCATTTGAATTGATTTCAAATAGAGAGGGGAAGCTAGGGTTTAGGGTTTTGAGAGCGTTTTTTATTTCATGCATGCATTTAATGAAATGATGCACATGAATGCACAAACAAATCCTAAATAAAATTTAATAAAACTAGGGTTTTTACAAGTAATAACTGTCATAATCATGCTTGCAACAAAACATGACTAATTATGGCATAAAAGTTATATAAGAACTCTGAGGCAAAATAAATCATTAAGGCTTAAATGACTATTGTTCAGTCATATGCATGCGTGAGCATGTGCCAAGTCGATTCAAATGAAACACTCATAGGAGGATACCACAATATCATACCAAGCTATGAATAGAACAATGCGAGCAAACATTCATATGACATGCTACAAACTATTAGCAAGCTGGAGCTAATCATAAGAGAGCAAGAGCTACTAAGCATCCATAAATAACATACACCTTACATGAACAAACTAAGCATGCCCACAATGATGAGTATATGTACAAAAATGAAAACAAAAGAGTTCATTACCAACCTCTTACCACACCTCAAGTTGTCATTAACCTTCATTATTGCCCTTCACTTGTGTGGCTTGAATAATAACATGAAACCAAACTCCACTGAGGACCGATGAACCCTGCAAATAACTTCACAAAACCAAAGAAGAACAACAAATATTTTTTTCTTAAGGCAAACCAAAGCTAAAAAACAAAGAAACAAACCAAGAGAAAGAACGAAAATATTTTTGGTCTTTTTATGTTTTGAGAAAGCAGAAACAAAAATAAAAAAGGAAGCGAAACATGGATATACAAAGAACCGACGAAACATGATATATAGATTAGTGTGATGTCGGTATACCTCCCCCCAAGCTTAGGATTTTGGCCTAAGTGGGGCTCAATAGCGCGGGTAATAACCCCAAGCTGGTGGATCATCGTAGGAATGATCATAATCAGGCCCTCGCGATCAAGAAGAAGATGCGCTCCAATCATAGGAGGGCTGCTGGTATGAAGACCCCCCCATCTTGGAGGGCTAAACCGAATCATCTTCGGCATCCTCTCCAACATTCTCCTCTTGTTGGGAGAGCTCCGCCACGTATGTGTCAAGTTCTTCCTCCGTGAGTGACCATCCTTGCCTGTTATCAAAATTAAACAAAGCAGGTGCATGCAACGAGACTACTTTCTCAGACCTACCCCCTCTCCAACCACGCTTGACAAAAGGTTATTTCAGACGGTAAATCTCTCAAAGTAACCCAAGGAGAAACAAAATTATGCTGAACCATGGAATTAAGATCGATTCTCTCTATGGGGAACCTAAAATCTGAATGGTGAGGCTCTAAACCATGAAAACCTAGTAAACGAGAGTGATGCGCTCAGATCACTATAGAGCTTCATTGGGAGACCCCAAGAGGAAGGTATGATGAGCACAACAGCAAGTCTTCCCTCAGAAAGAAACCAAGGTTATTGAACCAGTAGGAGGAAGGAAACGACCCAAAGGTGTTGCTAGCAACTTGGAAACCTGCACAACACAAACTCGATACTTTGCCCCTACGAACAGTGAGGTTGTCAATCTCACCGGTTTGCTGAAAACAAAGGATTAACTGTATGGTGTGGAAGGTAATGGTGGTTTACAGAAAGTAAATAGTAACAGTGGAAGATGTATCAATGGTAAAGATTGGACCGGGGTCCATAGTTCACTAGAGGTTCTCTCCTTAAGATAAACAAACGTGACATGTTGGGTAAACAAATTACAGCGGGGCAATTGACAGGACAGAGCAAGGCATAACAATGCAATACTAGGCATTCATGATCCTATGAGATTTGATTGGGCAATACAACAAGATACATAGACCGCCATCCAACTGCATCTATGACTAGTAATCCACCTACAGGTTATCATTCGAACCCCCTCCAGTATTAAGTTGCAAGCAACGGATAACTGCTTTAAGCAAAGTGTGTAAGGTAAACAATCCACTTGTTCCATGAACAAGAGATCGTTGTTTTCTCCCTAATAGCAACAGCATATCACAACCTTATAGATTTCTGTCACTTCCCTAGATTAAATAGAGGCATGAACCCACTATCGAGCATAAATACTCCCTCTTGGAGGCACTAGCATCTATTTGGCCAAGATATCTACTAGAAACGGAGAGCATGCAAGATCACAAACAACACATACATGATAGAATCAATAAGATATAACCATTAATCAATATGACATAGTAATCTCAATATCCATTGGATCCCCGCAAACACAACATGCATGATTACAAATATATGATCTTGATCATGAACGGAGCTCACAAGATCTAAACATGGAAGCACAAAGGAGGAGAGACAACCATCTAGCTACTACATGGACCCGTAGTCCAAGGTGGAACTACTCATGCTTCATACCAGAGGCTGGCATGGTGATGAAGAAGGCCTCCGGGATGATCTCCCCTCTGGCACGGTGCCGTGAAGAGCTTCAGATCCCCTCCCCCCCTCCACCGATATAGGGACAATGGTGGCGGCGGCTACAGACTGTTTCATGGAACATTTATCGGGTCCTTAGGGTTTTGGTATCAGGGGCTTCTTATAGGCAAAGAGGCGAGGCAGGGGGCACCCAGGGTGGCTGCACCCCCTCCCAGGCGTGGGCCAGGGTTGGTCGTGCGACCAGGGATGTGGCCCTCTAGTGGCTCCCCTCCGTCTCGTATCCTGGCTCTGTGTTCCCCACGATAAAATATTGACATTGGCTTTTGTCCTGTCCAATTCCGAGAATATTGATTTTCTGCCTTTTCTAGAACCAAAAATAAAATAAAACAGGCAATTAGCATTATGGCATCTTGTTAATAGGTTAGTCCCAGAAAACATATAAAAATACCTCAAAGTGTAGACAAAGCAAAGAAAATTAGATACTAAACAAGCATGGAACATCAAAAATTATAGATACGTTTTTGACGTATCAAGCATCCCCAAGCTTAACTCCTGCTCATCCTCCAGTAGGTAAGTGATAAAGAGAATAATTTTTGAGGTGACATGCACCATCAAAATCAAGATCAAACCATTTGCAAGCATTGAAAGCTGGGATCGATGAACTCTAAACATGAGCATGAAAGAAGAAGTTCTAACAATAAGACAAAGTAACTATGCATGCAACATGAAAGGTTACAAACAAAGATCATGAATAACAATGCATTAAACGACGTTTGTTTGTTTCACATATAGAAAACATAGCATAGTGGCATTCAGCTTGTCCATCATGGAGTAGCAATAAATGCATAGGACACCTTCAAAGTTCATAAGAGTGACTAGATATAAATAGTTCATGAGCAAGCAATATCAACAATATGAATTAATCAATAAGTTTTGGGACAATGCACATAGAACTAAGAATGACAACTATGCTCTCTTAATTGATGCCTAAGGATAGAAGGTGGAGACTCGATATAATGGTGGAAGAAAGGCTCTTCATAAAAAAGGGAAGCAGGGATTTCAAGTCTCAAAAAGAGCTTCCAAAAATTATGGTACTTAAGGTTAAAGTGAACAAACTATGGAGTATATGCTTGACAAAGTATAAGTTGGCAATCTCATGTCCCTTGAATACGAGGGCCGCTCCTCATGCTACTCAAGTTTAGTTACCGGTAAGTTCTTGTCATAGTAAGTATATGTGTATCATAGAGAACCGCCAACGGTGTAAGGTTCCCAACCTTTAATAAGGTAGAGATCCATGTGTTTACAATGCTAGTACCTGGATCAATAGCTAGCATCCATAGTTAAGATGTAATATCAAGAACAAAGGTCATAATACAACTTTATAACCAGGAATAACATAATTTATTACATCTTACATAGCTCATTTGGCTATTACATTACATTGCAGCAGAATATCTATAAGCATGGGGTCCTTCATCTTCAAAGTGCCACAGGCAGACATGTTGGTTGTATACTTGTAATCCTATTCAATAACTTCACTAATATCAAACAAACCTGCAACATAACAAGTTACAGCCACCCTTAAAATAAATCTCGTCCCGAGATTTGGGGAGGCTAGGGGTTACAAGTTGGCTCAAAACAACTAGGGTACTACCACCCTTAAAAATTTTCCAACTAAATTACATTTTGGCTTGCTTGGGATCTTGTTGAAACTTCTCTAGGCAAACATCTGCATAGTGTCCTTTGTTTCCACACTTGAAACATGTGACAAGGCTGAGATCCTTCATAGGCTTGTTTATCTTGTGCTTCATCTTTTCTGGACAATTGCTTGCATAATGTCCTTGGTTAACACAATTGTAACATGTGATAAGATTGAGTTCATCACGTATCTTCTGTGGGCAAGTTGCTACATAATGGCCTACCTCTTTGCAGTTGTTGCACCACACTTGGCTAATCTCCTTATACTTCTGTTTCTCTGGACATTCGCTGGCATAGTGTCCCATTTCTTTACAATGATTACATTGCACATGGCTTTTGTCCTTCTTTTTCTTGGGTTTCTCCAAAGCTAGGAGTGCTTCTAGTTCATGTTCTTCATATGTTATCTCATAGGTAGGAATGTCTACTAGTTTCTTTGACCTTCTATTGCTCCTTGGATAATTCATATGTCTGTTCTTTGGTCCTTTAAACTAGGTCACATTGCATGGAGGTACAAGTGGAGATTTTCCTTTGTCTTCATCCTTCTTGGTAGACTTGGCTCTCTCATGGTAGTCTGCAATCAGTTGTTGCACTCCACCTTGTTTCCTTTGTTTAACTATGGAATAGATGGGGCATTGGATAGGGACATGATTGTTTCCTTCACATAGGTCCCAAGTAGCTTGAGATGTGGGGCATTGGTCTATTGGATGTTTCTCTTCACAATTGGGGCATTAATCTCCATGCTCTTTGGAAGTGTGATCCTTGTCTCCACAAATATTGCAAGCTTGGGTTCCTTCTAGAATAACATCTTTGTCATCTTTGTTGTCACAAACTCCTTTGGAAGAGTTGCCTTCCATGTTGATCATTTGATCTGTCACCTTATGCAACAATTGGGCTTGGGTTTCCAAAAACCTTTGCATGGTTGGATGTTCCCCACTGGTGTTGGCTATGAATTGAGCTGTCACTTGGTTCAACTGGTTTTGGGTTGCTATAAGTTCTCTCATGTTGTCCTCTTGGTTGTTGTTGTTGTCATCAATCTTGATGTTGGAGTCTCTTGGAGTAGTCATATGTTTGGGTTGGATTTGGATTAGGATAGGCAAAATATTTCTAAGGAAATAATTCTAATCACACACATCACAATTGACACAAGCAATGTGCAAGCAATCACAAACAAACATTCCACTCAAACAACAAGTTTCAAGCATATTTTTAAGCAACCAAAAATATTTTTGTTACACCACATAAGTTGGTGGGTTTGACTTTAAACAAAATATGGTGGTCCAACTATATGGTTCACTTTGAGATCATTCCTTTCTTCTTGGTTGATTCTTCTTGCATGTGATCATGGTTTCCTTGGGAAAATTCTTGGTCACAAAAACTTCAAAGGTGATGATGATTCCCAAGTTGTGTTTCCTTAGTCTTCAAGTCTTGAGTAACATTTCTTGTCTCACTTGTAGTCCTTACTGATATCCAAGATTGAAGTCCTTGGTGAAAATGCTGAAGATGTTGAAGTCATTAGAGTTGATGAAGTCCTTTGCACATGGTGAAGTCTTTGGCCATGGGGTAGGCTTGTCCATCAAGTTTGAAATAGATGAGATGTAGAATCAAACCAAAATGGTTGAGGAAAGAGTTTACAAGATTGTTTGTAAATAAGTTTTGGAACAAATACAACTCCTATTTTTCTAAGGGGTTTTGTCCAATCCTAGGGTTACAAATCCTGCAGGCAACACAATGCTCTGGTACCATCTGTAAGGTTCCCAACCTTTAATAAGGTAGAGATCCCTGTGTTTATAATGCTAGTCCCTGGATCAATAGCTAGCATCCACAGTTAAGATGTAATATCAAGAACAAAGGTCATAATACAACTTTATTACCGGGAATAACATAATTTATTACATCTTACATAGCTCATTTGGCTATTACATTACATTGCAGCAAAATATCTATAAGCATGGGGTCCTTCATCTTCAAAGTGCCACAGGCAGACATGTTGGTTGTAGACTTGTAATCCTATTCAATAACTTCACTAATATCAAACAAACCTGCAACATAACAAGTTACAGCCACAAGGGTCAATACATTTGAATTGTATTGGCAAGTGATACTATGGTAGTATAGTGGAGTCTATCATCTATATGCATTTGGATAAGTGGAGCTTACGCTTGCATTGCTCAAAATAGATTTTCCTTATCATTTGAAAACACTAAGTTTTTGCTTGAAAAAAACATTCCCAGGGCATCTCCCAATAGAAATTGGTGATCCTTTCAACCCTTGTTCAACCACAAGTTTTTACCTTAGAAATTTGGATGATGAGATTCTTGATAGCTTCCATGTCTTGATGCTCAAATTGTCCTTTGCCAGGGACATGGCTAAGTACTTAGATTTTTCACTCTGCAGAGGTGGTGCACTTTCCCCATAAGACTTGGTTTCACCAAGACAAGATCTTTCAGAAGCCTTCCCTTAGACCAGAATGGACGCGTTCCAACCTATCATTCCCCTACCACCAACTGTCCATTTGGCTAAGTTCTTGCAACCTATATGATCCAGGCAGAGCCCATAATGCCATGCGGTTGCACTTGAAGCTTCTCAACATTTGACATCTCAAATCTCTTTGTTCCTGGGTGGCCATCCACAAGTGAGACATCAAGTATTCCCCAGTATACTGGACTTGGTGAAGCCCAAGTTTCCCCCAGCATACTGGACTTGCATGACCACTCAACACAAACCATTCCTTCCATTCCACCCAGGTGATTCATTCACTTAGTTGTTTTATTAAACAAAACACAAGTCCTCAGACTTAGTAAATTTTCCATAGTTTGAATATATATTCCTCCCTTGTTTTCTATTAGCTAAGCTAAGCATGATAGTAGTAGGAATCTTAACTTAGGAAATTCTACTAAGGTTTCATCTACTAGGATTTCCCATAGCATAGTTTATACTTAGCAAAATTCCATGCAAATCTTACCTAGAAATATCACTAATGCATAGGGAAAATAGTAGGACAAAATATGAAGCATCACTTGCCTTTTTGGTAGAGGGTATAAGTTCACTTCCTTGATCTTTGCAATGTTCACACACTTCAAGTCACTACAATTCAATCAAGCAAACAATATTTCAATCTACCATTCAAGCAATTCATCACATAAAATGATAGTAACAAAACAATGCATGCAAGCATGCTAAAGATTGTTTTATTTGTAAAAGTGGTTTCTAATGGTTCATAAACATTTTAAAACACCTAATGGTCATTTTACAAAGTGGCAAAACCATTTGTTAGAGGTTTTACTTCATAAACCATTTTTAGAACAAGGTATCATTTTATGTGGTGTAGAAATGTTTTTAATAAGGCATTAATCTATAGGTTTCACAAAATATGTTTTCAAACCACAAAACCTTGTGTTTAGGGTCAGAGAGTTTATTTCCAAAAAAATTCTCAAAGGTTTTCTTCCAAAATCATTTTTAATAATTATACCATATTTTTATTTGACTAGTATTGGTTTAAATCAAAGATTTATTCTTTTGCTTCACCAAATACATTTTTGAAACCACAATTTGTTTCCTATGGTCAGTAGGTTCAAAACACACCATTTGCCGAAGATTTTATCCCCAAAATCATTGTAGAATAATTTTTATAACCTAAACAAGCATACATAAGTTTCTGCAAAAACAAACATTTTACTAGAAGGTTTTTACTAAACAAAGTGCATGGTTGGCTAGGGCTTGTTTTCTGAATCCATTGGTATAAAGTTTGCAAAATTTGGACGTGTAGATTTAAAGTTATGGAATTTACAAAATCACATATCTAATAGATCTAATCTGTTTTGTTTGAAATCAACCAAGACACGTGGCTGGTTCTGATTCGTCTATACCTCTTCGCTCGGATCACGCTCTCTGGTGCGTTGGATCAAGTTAGATCGAGCGGCACAGGTTGCGTACCTCTTCGGCGTTAAGTGAATCTATCTAGGCCCTACGATCCAAATCTGACGATGCGCAGCAGCTGGTCAAGAACGGGCGGCGCAAGCGACGGTGGCTGACGGCGGCGAAGCTGGCAATGCAGGAAGCGAGGAAGGAAGAGAATATGCTCACCGTGTTCACCGAAGCTTGGGGAAGCTCAAGGTGGTACTGGCTAGAGAAGGGGCGCACGGAGGTGATCGGAATCGCTCGCCGGAGTGGAGCTGCGCCTCGGGTTCGTACGGTCGTCGACGGGGGCGGGGCTACAAGGCGTGCCAAAGCAAAATAAGAGGTGCGTTAGATGCGCACGGTACCAGGGAACATGTGAGCATTAATGAATGGCATCGGGGCAGTCCGAGCTTACTAGGAAGTCTTGCCGGAGGAAATGGCAGGTGGTGGCGCTACCATTCGTCGTTGCGGTCGACGCTGCAGAGCACGCGCGAGAGAGATGAGGGTGCAGGGAGGTGCGCCAGAGTCTGGGTAACGTGCCTGTGTGCTTAGGGAGGAAAGGGCCGGCGTATACTGGCCGGAATCGGCAGGGAAAGCCGTCGGAGACAGAGGTGTTGTTGCAAGAAATTTGCGCAGCCTAGGGGCTCCGGTGGGGTGTGGTCTGGGGAGAAGGAAGAGGAGACCAGGGCGGTTAAGAGGGCGTCGTTGCAGCGCGGGATTAATCATCCATTAATGCGAATTGAAAGTGTGCATTCATGGCAGAAACAACCGCGAGGTTTGGGGACGAACCAGTCGCGGGGTTGACGACGAGGTGAGCTGGCGGTGGGGTACTTTGTCAGCATGAGAGAGGAGAGGGGAGTTGGGTCCACCGGTCGGCGTCTTTGCGGGTCTGTAAGTAGGTGCGAATCGTTTTCTGTGGGGAGAGAGGGAGTGGGCTGGTTGGGCCTTGTTGGGCTGGCCAGCTGGGCTGAGTCCTTTAGCATTTTTTTTGTTCTGTTTGTTTTTCTTTTTCCTTTCCTTTATTCTGTTTTGATTTTAAACAACCAATTCAAACACCTATTTGAATTCAAACTTTTGCCAAAACTTGAGTAGGTTTAAATACTGATTGGTAGCACATTCTGATGTTAATTTTTGGAATTTATTTTATTCCTTTTGGGGTCTTTTTAATTAATAAAAAGGGCCCTTGTTTTAAATCCAACAGGTTTTAATAATGTCTTTAATTTCCATTTGACTTCTAAATTGTTCCAAAACCTTTCAGTAGGTTTTGTTTACTTAAAAGGGTGTCAAATAATTCATCTTGAATTATTTGGAAAAGCTTTTAATAAGATTTATTCATCTTTTAAAATTTGGATTTGTCTTTATTCCAATAGGATTTGGTTTAAGACATTTTATTTTATTTTGGCAATTCTTTACCCAATATTTTTATTTGGATTGGGATTATAATTCTTTCCACTTGTTTAAAGATTTGGCCAAGATTCTGTTTGGTCTTTTAAATATTCTTTAATTAATATTTCTTTCTTTAACTTATAAAATCCATATCTTTTTATTTGGTGATCCAAACTTGGTGATTCCAATTTGTAAAATTTTATTTGATATTTGTTTAGCCTTTTAAATCTTTTTAGGATTATTTGCTCACCAATTGGTATGGGTTTCTTGATAGATGCTTTATTAACTTTGGGAATTCAATTTCTTATCTTATTAAATTCATAAGATTTTATTTATGGTTACAAATTGAGTGAAACCAATTTATATGGTTTTATAATATTTGTATTTGTCATTCTTGATCATTTGTAAATGTTTGTTGACAAGATTTTATATGGATCAAATCCATAGGCTTGGAGATAACTTTGGAAATGATTTTTATTCCATTAGGGTTAAGGGTTTGGATTTATTTTCTAAATGTTTAAATTTCCAAATACATTCATTGAGGAATGCAATTCCCTTGATTTGGATTTTTGTTGGATTCAAACTTTTACCAAAGTTTGTTCAAGATGGGGTTTTAAGTTTCCTTTTAGAAACAAAAGTTTCTTTTCACCCTGATTTTCAACAAAATTTATTTTGTTTATTTTATTTTTCACATTACAAGATTTGGAAAATCTTGGGATGTGACAAACGGGGTACCCCTTGCACATGATACAGGATCTATCCCATAATCAAAATGACAAGGAAAGCAGACAATGAGCATCTCAGCAATCTTCTGATTTACCATGGGAAAATGGTGCTTTTTTCTCTCTTTCCTCTTTTCTCATCTCTTTTTTTCTTTTTCTCAATCTCTATCTCTTTTTTATAAGAAGAATGCTTCATAGGTTGCTCACTATGGTGATGCTGCAAGTTTCCACCATGATAAGGCATGGCTTAGGCTAGCGGACCAGGCGTTTCTCTAACACACATACATAACTCCATGGACTTACAAGCTCCCCTTTCATTTCACACCGATGACATCTATAGACAAAAGAGCATGATATCAACTGGGTACAATGTACAAGTGCAATGTTGAAAGTGTTCCCCATGACAGCATGGTTCTGCTAATTCCAACGTATAAGTGCAAACATATACAACATAGCTGACACAATGGTTCAAGTTTATTTAGGGACAAGAAAAATAAAGTGTGCCATCAAGTTTGTGAGAGCTTTACTCACTAAGTTTTCACATAATAAAGTGACTTTTTAATTGGAAGGTAGATGAAAACAAGAATATACTTGGAATGGTGTAACACACCATGCATAGGAATTTATATTGGACACTTTGGAATAACTTGGTTTCTTGGGAGTTGGATGCATGAGTAGAGCTTACTCATACAAGTGGAGGCTAGCAAAAGACTGGGGCGACCAACTAAGAGAGCAATAATGGACATAATCATGCAGAGCGACAAAACATTACTAATGAAAGCATAAAGTGGTACCACAAGTCAAAAACTAAATGATCATAGAGTCTATGATGACTGGTTCATAGTCATAACATGGTGTGAGCATGTGCCAAGTCAACCCAAACAAAGTATCAAAAGAGAATACCACAATACTATGCTTTTGTATGCTAAAACAACACATGATTCCTTCAAGGCACCTTAAGCAATCATAATTGTTTGGAAAAAGTCATGCTACAACAATAATCACCAATGGTAAGGAAATCCGTAATCGTTAACTACTAGGTAGGATTGTGAGTAGCGATTAATCAGAATTCGGGCGACTAAATGATTTAATCGGTCGGTTATTAATCGGTGTAACCTACAAAAATTAGTACCTAAAACACGTATGACTCCTCTTGCACCTCAACCACCTACCATATTAAAGGCAGCCTCGATCTCACAGATGAGATCCTCAAGGCGCTCGAGCTCTTATATCTGAGGTCTGGTCGGAAACTACGAGTAACTTGTCAACAACGACAAGGAACTAGTTGGTAATGGCGGAAATCGAGCTCCTGAATGCAGGGATCGAGCAGGATCTTTGCAAAACCTACTTCATTGGGGTGGGCTAGCGGATGAATAGGCGATGTGTGTTGATAATTTTGCAACTTTTTGACCAAGTGTAATATTAAATCGGGAAAATACCTAGTAATCGGAGTGTCAAAGCTATTAATCGGGCTAAACGATTAACACAAACAATTAGTGTTAATCGACATGGTCAGGTCCCTAGTAGCAATTAATCGTCCTATTAATAGCTGATTCGGACGATTTTTTGAACAGTGATAATCACTAAGAATAAGGTCAAAACAACATCTAGCATGACATGCTAAAGTCTAAGTCATAGTCAAAGCAAGCTCCTTCTTGTACTACTAAGCAAGAACATCCTACTCCTTTCCAACACCAATCAACTTATCTGAAACAACACAGCGAGAATGGGGGTCCAAACTACTTTATTCAAGCAAAGAAAAACCAAAAATGAAAACTAAGACGCTCCAAGAACAACACAACAGTGCATGAAACAATACAACAAAGTGTCTAGAAAGACCTGAGATTTTTATTGATGAAGAAGGGGATGCCTTGGGCATCCCCAAGATTTGATGCTTGTACCTCTTGAATATTTCTTGGGGTGACATGGGGTGGCATCCCCAAGCTTGAGATTTTGTACATTCTTTATCTCATTACATCATTCTTCCTCTACACCTGCAAATTTTCCTTCATACAAAACTTCACACAATCTTCATTAGTAACATTAGTGTATTCAAAAGATAATAGACCTTAGGAGTTTAGTTTTAAAACAGAAAAACTTTCACTAAAAACACAAGCTACTGTATCAATTTCCCAAAAAGGAATCAATAAGAAGGAAATGCAAATAATGGCAGAAATTTGTCAAAACAGACCAGCAGGTAGAAACCGATTTTTTTGAAGCCCTTCGGTTACTCAAATCAAAATGTGTTGAACTAACTAAAGTTAGATAACAACATGGGGGATTTATTCAGAAAATTAAAGCTCAATACGACTTGTAGAGATTGTACACGAATATTTACGGTGGAGCACAAAAATCTGTTTCAGGACAGCAACTCCCCAAATCTTACTTCCCTCTCATTAGAGGATATTCTTGGCACAAAAATCAAATAAAAAGGATAAGAAAAGGTCATTACAGGAGTAATAACTTCCAAGACTCAAGAAAACTATTGGGTTATCTCCCAATAAGTACTTTTCTTAACGCCTTTAAGTTAGGCACAAGAAGCAAGAATCAAGTATTTTCAAATGAAGAAGCATTGACATCAACTTTCTTGCTCCTACCTTTTTTACCTCTCTTCTTCTCTTTAGGGAATATATGATTGCTTATTGGAGAAGCAAAATGCATAATGCCTTTTCCCACATCTATTATTGCTCCAAGGTGTTTCGGCAGGAATCTTGCAAGTGTAATTTGTCCTTTTCCTACACATTCAATAACAAGTTAATCAGTAGACACCACTTTCCCTGAGATCTTTGTAAACACACCTTCAACTATTCCAATGGATAATAAAGTTGCATTATTGGTAAGAGATATTTCTTCTCCTCCTTCAGAAAGTCCTCAAAGATTCAAAGACTCATAGATATCTTTAGGCATAAGACAAAATTCAGACATGATATCACAACGAGCATCAAAAGTTTCACTATTTATAGCAACTTTTATTGTAGGACACCATTTTAAAGGCTCAGAATTTATTGGAACATAATCATGGTGCTCTCTAAGCATGTTATAGAAATCTTTCAAAGCAATTGTACGGGTCTGAAGAGTGTTCAACCTAGCATAGATGTTTATAAAGGAAGAATCAGACTTGCTAGGAATATTACAAATTATAATCAACTTCTTTATGGAATCCAAACATTCATTCTTAGTACATCAGAAAATATCTTTCCCAGCTACAGCATCCAAAGCATATCTATAACAAAGAGCAAATCGATGGTAGAAATTATTAATAACCAGGCTAAGACACATCTTAGGCTCAGTTTTTCCTTGTAAATCAGAGATTCTAGACCAAGCTTCTTTGAAACTCTCTTCACTTTCTTGCTTGAAAGTAAAGATCCTTTCCATAGGTGACATAGTGATTGGAACAAAACCATACATGCTAGCAACTAAAGTAGGAACTAATTTTTTTGTGTTTTTGATAAGAGAAAGAAAACCAAACAAAACTAATTTTTTGGAGTTTTTGATAAAAAGAAGCAAACAAAACCAAGCAAAAGAAACTAAGCAAAGAAAAAACAAAGTAAAGAGAAAGGTTGTGAAGGACTCCCCTTGTGAAGCCGTCCTTAGCCTCCCGCGGCAATGGCCCCAAAAACAGCATGGTGCGCTCGGATCACTATAGAGCATCGTTGGGAGACCCCAAGAGGAAGGTATGATGAGCACAACAACAAGTCTTTCCTTAGAAATAAACCAAGGTTATAGAACTAGTAGGAGGAAGGAAACGACCCAAAGGTGTTGCTAGCAACTTGGAAACCTGCATAACACATACTCAAGACTTTGCTCTAACAAATAATGAGGTTGTCAATCTCATCGATTTGGTGAAAACAAAGGATTAACTGTATGGTGTGGAAGGTAATGGTTGCTTGCAGAAAGTAAACAATAAAAGTGCAAGATGTATCAATGGTAAAGATTGGACCGGGGTCCATAGTTCACTAGAGGTGCTCTCCTTAAGACAAACAAACATGCCATGCTGGGTAAACAAATTACAGCGGGGCAATTGACAGGATAGAGCAAGGCATAACAATGCAATACTAGACATTCATGACCCTATGAGATTTGATTGGGCAATACAACAAGATACATAGGACGCCATCCAACTGCATCTATGACTAGTAATCCACCTTCAGGTTATCATCCGAACCCCCTCCAGTATTAAGTTGCAATCAACGGATAACTACTTTAAGAAAAGTGTGTAAGGTAAACAATCCACTTGTTCCACGAACAAGAGATTGTTGTTTTCTGCCTAGTAGCAACATCACATCTATAACCTTAGAGATTTATTTCACTTCCCCAGATTAAATAGAGGCTTGAACCCACTATCGAGCATAAATACTCCCTCTTGGAGTCACTAGCATCTACTTGGCCAAGATAGCTACTAGAAACAGAGAGCATGTGTAACATCCCAAAAATATAAAACAAGGACCATCAAACTCAGATCACTAAAATTAGGGGTAAAAAACTTTGATTAATTAAAATCATATGAATGCATGTGTGAATGAGATGATTTGATAAATGCATGAATGAACTTGTGTGATTAACCTAAATAGCAAGAAATGGTTTAAAGAGGAAAATAACATCATAGAAAACATTTCCATGCAGAAACAAATCAAGAGAAAATCAAATAAAGCAAATGGTCATTTTTGCCAATCTTGCTCACTAGGTCACTTTGAGTGTTTCTAGTCCAAGATTTCAAACATAAACTTTTCCAAATCTTTGCACCCCTTGATAGACCAAGTAAAAGTGCATCAAAGCCCACCTTTCAAACTTACAGAAACATTTGGCAACCTCATTCAATTCACAAATCAAAATTGAATCTTTATCATATGTGAAGATAACCCATTTTCAAAACCCAACCAAACCAGTGCCCCTTGACTACTCCAACTAACCAGACACTCCCTAGTATGTGCCTAGAAAACCCACCAAGTTTGAATCTCAAATTCAAATTCAAAGTTCTTGCGGCCATTTCATCAAACACCTTGCAAATACAAATCAAACAAACATCAAACACTATAGTGTGCAGTAAAATTTGGCCTAACTTGTTCCCTATCTAGCTCACACTACACCCTCAGTAGATCATCTAACTACTTTAACCCCTCTAGCTCACTACAACCAGGCAATGTCATTAATGGCAAGCATGCCGAGCCTCACCTTGCCACCCCATTGTCGACAGCAAGCTAGGAGCAGCACCAAGCCTAGCCAGCATGTCTAGCAGGCACTCCACCATCCATCGCCACTCCCTGTCCCAAACCCGAGCGCAGATAGCCCCTGGACCACACGACACAACCATGCCAAACCTCTCTGTGTACGAGCCGAGAGCGCCAGTGCGCCACCCTCGACCAGCACCCACAGACCGTGCGCCACCATCTGGCATGCGTACGTGATCACCACCGTCCCAGCAACCCCACCGACATGCCCGTTCGCCGCCACACGGACCACGCATGCTGTACGCCATTAAAATTGCCGTCGGACCCGCCCAGAGCATCGAAGCGTTCTGACCTATCAGCACCGCCCCACGCCTTGCCACCACATTGTTTAGCTTCGCCAGGGAGCACAACACCTCCCCCTACCGTCGCCCATGCTAGTAGCCCTCTGTGCCGTCGACCACTACGAGCTCAGCCCGCGCCCATCGGTCCCCTTCAGCCACTATAAATAGAGGCCTCCACCGCTCGTTTTCTTCACACCAGTTCACTCCCCTCTACCTTAGAACCACCCCACCTCACTCCCGGAGCAAGGCGAGAAGCGTATCGTCGGAATTTGGCTGGAGCCCGCCGCTGCTGGAGAAGAAGGGAGCCGTCGATTGGAGCCACCCCAGGAGAAGCTGCCGGTACCAGAAGAACCGTCGTGGTCAACTTCGTCATTCGCCCCTGTCGCCGACCCTCTCTTGAGCCCCGGTGAGCCTCCCACGACCCCCACCTGCCGCGCTAGGGTTTTGTCTTGTCGGCGCTGCCTGACGTGGACTATGAACAAAGGCCGTTAGATTAGAACTAGATCCCACGATCCACGTTGCCCCATACCGCTTCTCCCCTCCTCGTCTCACTGACGTGTGGGGACAGCTACTTAACCAGCCCGCGTGTGCGCTATGTGTAGTGGGCCGGCCTAGTAAAACATCCCGCGCGACCCAACAATTCAAATTAAGCTTTATTCATTTAATTTCAAACATAGTTCTGTACCTAGATTCAAAAATCAACCCAGCTCAATTCACTAAACCAAAATTCATGAAACCAATTTTGTTAGAAAGGTACTGAAATGCTTAATCGAAGCCCGTTGAATTCAAATCATTTGGGGTTATAGATCAGTCATGGTAAAAATAACAAGGCAGAAGCTTTTCTGTATTCAAACATTTTTCAAAATTCAACCATAAAAGATTTTGAGCAGATTCCAACTCTCAAAAATCACATTTAACTATACCTTTTAGAATATATAAAAATATATAGGTTTACTTATAGAAATAATGTTCAAGTAATAAAAGAATGCCATATAGGCATTTCTAGTCACTTTATTTAATTAAAATAAAAAGGTTAAACCTTATTAAATGGTGACACCACTTTAAATCACATTCCCATGTACTGAAATATGTGGTGATGACATGTCTCAACATGATCCCATGTTTGAGTTGGAGAATATTAAATCTTAAGTAGTTTTTCAATGAGTAGAAATTAATTTTCTAAAAATAAAATAAATAAGACAAGTGCTTAAATCCTTGTGATAATAGTGATGATGCTAGATCATCTAGTGTGACTTTTTTGTGTGATGATTAAAAATAGTTAAGTATTGTTTGGTGATTGTGTACCTCATATTTATTTATAGATGCTAGTACCGACCAAGGATACGAGGAGGAAGGAGGATACTACGAGGAAGAAGCCGAGGAGAACTTCAACCACTTCTATGCTCAAGGAAAGCTAACCCTTGCAACTTATGCAAGCTAATACTTGATTGTTACTATGCCAACTACATGCCTTAAGCATATGTGATTACACCCACTTGATAACCCAATCCTAGTTTTACTTGCAAGATTAATACTTTATTTTCTTTATCAAAGCTTTCTCTTAGAGTTTACATAGTGACTTGTAGATTCTAGAAAGATAACTAAAGGTAGCATAAAGAGCATAAAATTTGGCCTAAGTTAGATAATCTTGATGTCATCCTAAGGCATGAGATTGAACTTAGCTAATCCCCACTTGTTTACCACCCCTCATTAGTATTTAACACCACTTGTAGATGCTAGTGCTAAGTATAAAACTTGATCAACTTCAGATGGGAATACTTGGTGAAAATGGTTATGAAAACCTTAGAATGATGAATCATTCTACTGAAATGTTTTGACATGTGTTTTTGAACACCATATGATTTTGATGATGAAAATGTTGAGGCATGAGCCTTAGCCCTTTATAAAACTGATGGTTGTCTAGATGCGATACCATTCCAATTTTACCGTACAACCACAATACCTAAAATTTGGGTAGGGATTGACTGGAATTTATATACCTTATAATGGGTTCCCTCGCAGCCAAGGTCTGAGCTGAGGATACCTTGTGAAGAATGTCCGCCTGTGCAGTACCCAAGATGATAGTTGGTCATGGTTGGGAGGCCAAACTCACAGAGAGATGCCTATACTAGGGAGTGTAATGGAAAGGTTAAGATTGATTATACGCATACTGAGTATGGTGAATTCAGGATTGTTCCGGACGGATGTATCGAAGGTTGTGGTGAAAGTGTACAATCTCTGCAGAGTGTCAAACTATTCGAATAGCCGCGTCCTCGGTTATGGACAGTTGGAGTGGCCATACTGTTCCCCTGTTAGATGTTTTAAAAATGACTTATGAAATGATTTATGACTTTGACTTGACCACAACAGAGTTGTGACATGAAATGCAAGTTCCAACTTAAGTGTTATAGAACTTTCAACTAGCTTTCTTTGATTCTAAACTTAGTAGAGGTAAATCTGGCTTTTTGCAAAACAACCCTAGAGCTTAGTATCCTACTACAAAAACCCCCTTAACTTGTTAGTATTAGTTTGCGAGTACTTAAAGAGTACTCATGGCTTCGTCCCTGGATATTCCCGTGGCCAGACTATGAAGAGGAGTATCAGGATGATGGACCGCAAGAAGTTTACGACAACTAGTATCATCTCCCATCGTCAGCATTGCCTATGACCCCGAAGATGGAGCTTCGCCTACGCTATCGTTATCTTTACATTATTCTATATCTTGAGTTGTATTAAGAACTGGATCATGAGATCCTTATTTGTGTAAGTCCTTATGTATGGTTTGTAATGGATGATGTACTATGATATCCAAATCTGTTATGTCTCGCAAAAATGGTAATCCTGGTATTGCGATGTATGGCATAACAGGCATCTGGGATTAAAAATCTCGTTGTTGACAAGTTGGTATCAGAGCCATCCTGACGATAGGAGACCCTAGTTAGAATGGACGTTTGAATCAAAAACTTAGTTTCAAAACCAAAGGAAATGAGTATTTACAAAAATTTATTCTCATTCTTATTACTAGGATTCTTTCATGAAAATTCATGTTCCTCAAAAATTCTTACAAACTTACATAAAATTTGACACACTTGATCACTCTACTAACTTACTCATCCTATATTCTTATAGATGGACGTGAAGTACAGCAAGTTTTATCAGTTGGGGAATGGAGGAGACCTCATCTTTGAGCGTGACTTGGACCAGCTGTCCGAGATGTTGGAGCGTCTGCACCCCGAGAACATCTGCAGTGGCTAGTTGTTGCAAGTCTCCGAGGAAAGATTGAACCTCCCATTGCGGAGGGAATTCAGTTCACCTTAAGAGAGAACAACTAGCTCGATGGACTGGCCAGGGCAATGTAGGAAGCTCTTGCCCGTCTGTGTGGGCAGAGTATCAATCAGATCAAATGTACCTGTTTTGAGTTCTACCCAAGGCGTGATGTTATGGGACAGCCACTGGAGGCCCCATATCACCCCGAGCTGAAGATTCAATTGGACCACCTCAGCTTCATGATGTATGACCGTTAGAAGGAGTTGGACAATGCCTGTTCCTACGCCAACCACAAGTACGCCATCACCACGAAGAAGGATCAGACCGTCGCCATGCTAGTGAAGGATCGCAAGTCTCGTCGCCGTCAGCTCAACAAGAAGGAGCACATCATTGCCCGTCCTCGCCACCGGAACACGGATTTGGAGGAAACCATCCACGAATGAGACATGCAGTTGGAGGAGAGGGAGAATGCAGGGGAAGACCTTCGTGGAGACCCCTACTCCTATCTCAGGATGGTGATGACTTTCTGGAGGATCAGGCTATCAACACCCGGATTTTTAATCCCAGATGTCTGTTATGCCATACATCGCAATCCCAGGATTACCATTTTTGCGAGACATAACATAATTGGATACCACAGTACATCATCCATTACAAACCATACATAAGGTCTTACACAAATAAGGATCTCATGATCTAGTTCTTAATACAATTTCAAGCAGCAAAATATGTAATAACAACGGTAGCGTAGGCGAAGCTCCATCTTCGGGGTCACAGGCAATGCTGATGATGGGAAATGATCCTAGTTGTCGTAACCTTCCTAGGGTCCATCTTCCAGGTACTCCTCTTCATAGTCTAGCCACGGGAATATCCAGGGATAAACAAGTGAAGGGGTTTTTGTACTAGGACACTAAGCTCTAGGGTTGTTTTGCAAAAGCCAGATTTACTTCTACTAAGTTCAGAAGCAAAAAATGCTAGTTAAAGTTTAATAACCCTAAGTGGGAACTTGTATCTCAGGCCACACCTCTGTTGTGGTCAAGTCAAAGTCTCAAATCATTTCACAAGTCATTTTGAAAACATCTGACGGGGGAACAGTATGGCCACTCCAACTGTCCATAACCGCAGACGCGGCTATTCGAATAGTTTGACACTCTGCAGAGATTGTACACTTTCACCACAACATTCGATACATCCGTCAGGAACAAATCCTGAATTCACCATACTCAGTATGCGGATAATCAATCCTAACCTTTCAATTACATGCCCTAGTACAAGCACCTCTCCTGTGAGTTTGGCCTCCCAACCATGACCAACTATCATCTTGGGTACTGCACAGGTGGACAATCTTCACAAGGTAGCCTCTGCTCAGACCTTGGCCGTGAGGGAACTAATACTAAGGTATATAAGTTTCCAGTCAAGCCCTACCCAATCTTCGGGTATTGTGGTTGTACGGTAAAAATTGGAATGGTATCGCATCCAGACAACCATCAGTTTTATAAAGGGCTAAGGCTCATGCCTCAACATTTTCATCACCCAAAATCATTTGGTGTTCGGAAACACATTTCAAAACATCTCAGTAGAATGATCCATCATTATAAGGTTTTCATAACCATTTTTCCACCAAGTATTCCCATCTAAAGTTGATCAAGTTTTATGCTTAGCACTAGCATCTATAAGTGGGGGTGAGTACTAATGAGGGGTAGTAAACTAGTGGAGTTTCAACTAAGTTCAATCTTATGCCTTAGGATGACATCAAGATTTTCTAGCTTAGGCCAAATTTTATGCTCTTTATGCAACCTTCAAATATCTTTCTAGAATCTACAAATCACTTAAGTAAACTCTAAGGAAGTAGTTTTGATAAAGAAATAAAATAGAAAGCTTGCAAATAAAACTAGGAGGGGGTATCAAGTGGGTATGATCACATATGCTTAGGGCATATGGTAACAAGTAAGGGTTTGTTTGCATCAGTAGAGTATCTTGCAAGTGTTAGCTTGCACATTCAACTAGTAGCATTAGGCTTGCAAGTATTGGCTTGCACAGTATCAGTATAAGCTTGCCTTGTGCAGAGCAGTGGTTGAAGTTCTCCTCGGCTTCTTCTTCGTAGTATCCTCCTTCCTCCTCGTATCCTTGGTCGGTACTAGCGTCTATAAATAAATACGATGTACACAATCACCAAACAATACTTAACTACTTTCAATCATCACACAAAATGGGTCCTATAGATGATCTAGCATCATCTCTAACATTACAAGATTAAAGCTTGGATTAATTTTTTTTAGTTTTAGAAAAGTAATTTCTACTCATTGAAAAACTACTTAAGATTTAATATTCTCCAAACCAAACATGGGATCATGTTGACACATGTCATCAGCACATATTTTAGTCCATGGGAATGTGATTTAAAGTGGTGTCACAATTTAATAAGGTTGTGCCCTTTTATTTTAATTAAATAAGTGACTAGAAATGCCTATGTGGCATTCTTTTATAACTTGAACATTATTTCTGTAAGTAAACCTATATATTTTTATATATTCTGAAAGGTATGGTTAAATGTGATTTTTGAGAGTTTGAATCAACTCAAACGCTATTATGGTTTTAATTTGAAAATTGTTTGAATGCAGAAAAGCTTCTGCCTTGTTCTTTTTACCAAGGATGATCTACAGATCCAAATGACTTGAATCCAACGGGCTTGGATTCAGGATTTCAAGACCTTTCTAACAAAATTGGTTTCATTCAATTTGGTTCAATGAATCGATCTAGGTTGATTTTTGAATCTAGGTGCACAAGTGTGTTTGAAATAAAATGGAAAAGGTTAAATTCAAACGATTGTGCTGCGCGGGCTGGTTAAGTTGTTGTCCCCACACGTCAGTGAGACGAGGGGGTGCGAAGCGGTACAGGGCAATATGGTGCGTTCGATCTAGTTCTAATCCAACGGCTGAGGGTCGTCGTCCACGTCGGGCAACTCCGGCGAGACTGAAACCTAACGTGGCAGGTGAGGGTCGTTGGGGGCTCAACGGGGCTCAGGCGAGGGTCGGCGAGGCGGGCGAACGATGAAGTCGAAGACGGCGAACCTCCTCGTACCGGCAGCTTCTCCTAGGGCGGCTCCAATCGCTGGCCCCCTTCTTCTCTAGTAGAGGCGGGCTCCAGTGCCATTCCAGCGAAGCGCTGCTCGCCTTGCTTCGGGACTGAGGCGAGGTGGTTCTGGGTGAGAGGGGAGTGAGGTGGTGTGCTCAATTCGGCTGGGGGTGGCCTCTATTTATAGTGGCGAGAGGGAACCGACGGGCGCAAGCTGAGCTCGTTGTTGTCGACGGCACAGAAGGATAGCGGCGTGGGAGATGGTAGTGGGCGGTGCGGTGCTCCCTGGCGATGCTCAACAAAGCGGTGGAGAGGAGTGGGGCAGTGCGGTTTGGTCGGAACGCGGCGGTTCTCTGCGCGTGCCCGACGGAGGTTTTTAATGCGCACAGCATGCATGGTCCACACGGCGGCGAACGAGCGTGTCTGCGGGGTTGCTGGGACGGTGGTGATCACGTATGCACGCGGCGAGGGCGGCACGCGGTCTGTGGGCGTCGGTCGAGCGTGGCGCACGGGGCGCGCTCTCGGCATGGTTGTTGGCGAGCTTGGCATGGTCCGTGCGTGTGGTCCAGGGGTTGGCAAGGTTCGAGCGCTGGACAGGGAGTGGCGGTGGGGTGTTGGCTTGCTCCCAGACATGTTGGCTAGGCTTGGTTCTTCTCCTAGCTTGCTGTCGACATGGGGGTGACAAGGATGCACTCGGCATGCTCACCATTGATGGCATTGTCAAGCTTATTGTGATGCTAGAAGTTTTCACATGAGCTAGATGATCTACTAAAGCCTAGTTGCAACCAGAGAGGGAACAAGTTAGGCTCCAATCACTGCTCACAATAGTGTTTGGATTTTCGAAGATTTGAATCTGCAAGGTGTTTGATGAAATGGCCGCAAGACTTCAAGTTTTGAATTTTGAAAAGATTTTTGGTGGGTGTGCTAGGTTGGTGCTATCGAGTCTGCAGATGCTTGGGTTTTGAAAGTTGAGCTTGTTTGAGTGGTTTTTGAAAAAGTGGGATCTTCCCATATGATAAAGATTCAATTTTGAACTGTCCTTTAAACTATGCATTTGAAAGTTTCTGGATGATCACAAAGTGGGCCTTGATTCTTTGTTATGAGTACAATCAAGGGGTGTAAAGATCCAAACAAGTTTCTGTTAAGTTCTGAAAGTTTGGGACAGCGAAAGTAGGCATGGGAGTTAAATTGGTCAAAATGACCATTCACTCATTTTGTTTGTTTTTGATTTATTTGTCTTTGGGGAAAGTTTGGGAATGGTTTAGATGATGTTTATTTCACCTAAGAATCCTTTTACAAGCAAAGAAAAACATAAACAAGGCAATTCAAAAGAATTCAAAATGGGATGCATACACACATGCATGCTTTCATATTTTTATTTAGAAAAGTTTTTGTTAACCCTAATTTTGACGATTAGAGTTTGATGATCCAAGTTTAGTATTTTTGGGATGTTACAAACCTTCCCCCCTTAAACAAAATCTCATCCCGAGATTTGAAAAAGGACAAAAAGATTACCTAGGATTTGAAGAGATCGGGAAACTCCGTCCTGATGTGATCTTCGCGCTCCCATGTAGCTTCCTCTTCTGTGTGGTTGCTCCACTGAATCTTGAGAAACTTGATGCTTCGGGTTCGGGTAGTTCGGAAGGCTTCTTCCAAAATATGGATGGGTACTTCCGGATAGGTCAGGTCATCGTTGATCTCTATGGTCCGATGATCGATATTCTTGAACACTTCTGTCTTCTTGGGGACTACGAGACACTTGCGAAGTAATGAGATATGGAACACATTGTGCACGGCTGACATCTCTTCAGGTAGTTCCAATTGATACGACACTTATCCTCGACGGTTCAGAATCTTGAAGGGTCCGATATATCTGGGGGCTAACGCTGCATTCCCTTCAATGGCGACACCTTCAGATATACAAAATATCCTATGTTGAAAGCATGGTCTCGACGTCTCTTGTCGGCGTAACTCTTCTGTCTTGACTGGGCTGTCTTGAGGTGCTCACGAATCTTGTGAACCTTCTCTTTCGCTTCTCGTAGGATGTCGGGTTCGAAAATCTGACTCTCTCCTACTTCCGACCAGTTCAAAGGAGTGCGGCACTTCCTCTCGTACATGAATTCAAATGGGGCCATTTGCAAACTAGCTTGATAACTATTGTTGTATGAAAATTCTGTGAAAGGCAGATAGTCTTCCCATTTAGATCCATACTCTATCACATATGCTCTCAGCATATCTTCGAGTATTTGATTTACTCGCTCCGTTTGTCCATCGGTCTGAGGGTGATATGCGGTGCTGAAATCTAGGCGGGTTCCTAAACCTTCTTGGACTTTCTTCCAGAATCTCGAGGTAAACTGCGTTCCTCGATCCGATACGATGTTCTTGGGGACTCCATGTAAACTAACTATTCTAGCGATGTACAATTCTGCTAGCTTCGAACTTTGATATGTGGTCTTGACAGGTAAGAAATAGGCGACTTTGGACAATCGGTCCACTATGACCCAGATAGAGTCATTTCTCTTACTAGAAGTAGGCAATCCGGTGTTAAAGTCCATTCCAACAGAATACCACTTCCATTCCGGAATCTATAAGGGTTGCAACAATCCAGCGGGTGTTTGATGTCCTGCCTTGACTCGCTGACATATATCACACTTGGTGATATGCTTCCGATTTCTCTCTTCATCTTATGCCACCAAAATTGTTCTTTCAAATCTTGATACATCTTAGTTCCTCTGGGATGGATAGAATAAAGAGTATCATGAGCTTCCTTCAGAATAACTTCCTTCAACTCGGAATCTACTGGTACACAAAGGCGTCCTTTGTACCACATAACTCCTTCTTCGTCTTCGGTGAATCCGGGTACTTTTCCTGTACCGATACAACGCTTGATTCCGTCGATACTAGCATTTCCCTTATGCGCCTCTTTGATCTGGCTGATCAAAGTGGGTTGAAGTTCGATGCTAGCCAAAAATCCTTCACTCACTAATTCTATTCGAAAATCTTCCATCTCTTTGTGCAAGCTTGGTTGCTCGTTCAAGATCATGGAGTTCAAGCGACACGGCAATCTGCTAAGGGCATCTGCTACCACATTGGCTTTACCAGGGTGATAGTGAATGTCCAGATCGTAATCCTTGATTAGCTCAATCCATCTTCTCTGTCTCATATTCAGCTCCTTCTGAGTGAATATATACTTCAGACTCTTGTGATCCGAATAAATCTCACAAGGGTTTCCCATCAGGTAATGCCTCCACGTCTTCAGGGATAGAACTACGGCTGCGAGTTCGAGGTCATGGGTTGGGTAATTTTTCTCATGTTGCTTCAGTTGTCGAGATAGATAAGATATAACTTTTCCTTCTTGCATTAGCACACATCCGAGACCGATCTTGGATGCATCACAATACACGTCGAAGGGCTTCGTGATATCCGGCATGATCAAGATTGGGGCTGAAATCAATCTCCTCTTGAGTTCTTGAAAACTCTCTTCACATTTGTCGGTCCATTCAAACTTCTTGTCCTCTTCAGCAATTGGATCATGGGTCTGGCGATACTCGAGAATCCTTCTACGAACTTGCGGTAATATCCCGCCAATCCGAGAAATGCACGGACTTGGGTTTGAGTGGTTGGGGCTTGCCAATCTTCTACATCTTTCACATTTGCGGGATCATAGGCAATTCCTCCGGCTGATACAATGTGACCGAGGAATCCTACCTCCTGTAACCAGAATTCACATTTGCTAAACTTGGCATACAACTGATGCTCTCTAACGGTTCCAAGAATGGTCCTTAGGTGTAGCTCATCTTCTTCTTCTGATTTGGAATAAATCAGAATGTCATCGATGAAAACAACGACAAACTTATCCAGGAAGTCCATAAAAATCTTATTCATGAGATTCATGAAATAAGCGGGGGCATTGGTTAATCCAAAGGACATAACAGTATACTCGTATAATCCATATCGGGTGGTAAAGGCAGTCTTGGGAATATCTTTTGCACAAATCTTGAGTTGATGATAGCCAGTCCTAAGATCAATCTTAGAAAACACTTTGGCACTGGTCAACTGATGAAACAAATCTTCTAGTTTGGGCAAGGGGTACTTGTTCTTGATGGTGGCATCATTCAACTTCCGGTAATCAGTACACAAAAGGTTACCTCCATCCTTCTTATCCACGAACAAAACAGGTGATCACCAAGGTGACGCACTTGGTTGAATCAATCCAATTTCCAACATGGAATCCAGTTGCTTCTTTAGTTCTGCCAATTCCGACGGGTTCATACTATATGGTCTTTGGGCTATTGGTCCAGTTCCGGGAATTAGTTCGATGATAAACTCGATATCCCGATCTGGGGGCATACCGGGCAAAACATCTGGAAATACATTAGGGTATTCACAGACTATCTGGACTTGGTCAATGGTAGGTTGGGCTATACTCTTGTTGCACTTGAATTGGCTAGGTAAGGTTTCAGATATATGCTCGACTGATATTCCGGATGTACTGGTCATGGTGATGGCTTTCTTGGCACAGTCAATCAATCCTTTATGTTTGGACATCCAATCCATGCCTAGTACTACTTCCAAACCTTTAGTTCCGAGTACTATCAGGTTAGCATAAAAATATATGCCATGGATTCAGATAGGGACGGCTTTGCAGATTTGCCTAGCCTTGGTGGTTGATCCGGGAATTTGGATGATCATAACATGCTTCAGTTTTGTTGGTTGAATTTTACTAGTGCATGCAAATTCTTCGGTGACAAATGAATGTGATGCACCAGAATCAAACAACACTCTTGCAAGTATTGAATTAACAGAAAACATACCCAGCACGACGGCTGGCGCTTCCTAAGCTTCTTCAGCATGCATGAGGAAAAGACGGCCATTGCGGTTGAGTGAATTCACTGCGGCAAACCTTCTTCCTGGCTGAACACGACGCTGCTGCTGAGCTGGGGCATTTGCATTGGGGGCTGCGGCATTCTTCTTGTTGGGGCACTCGTTGGAGTAGTGACCCTTATTTCCATAGTCATAACAAGTCACTTGCGACTTGTCCTTTGCTGCAATAGGCACATCATTGCTTCCAGTCCTCGGGGCAGTGTTGGTGTTGGTGGCAGCATTGTTGTTGTTGAATTTGGGTGGGGCACAGTTGAAATTGCTATATTTGCCGGGGTTGTTGTTATTTCCTCCGGGTCTAGGGTTTCCATGGTTGGGGTAGGTCGGACGGTTCATCGGGGGTCTGTTGGTTCTTGGGGTAAATCCTAGAGATGGGTTAGGGCGATACTTTGGGGTCTGATGGGTTCCTGGTTGATGCATCATGCGATGCTTGCGGTTCTCATTGGCTTGGTTGATCTTTCCTTCCATCTGGATGGCAGAGTCGACAAGGGCTTCAATATCCGTAAAGGTAATATTGACCAACACAGTCTGCATCTCATCGTGTAGACCATTCAGGAATCTTTCTTTCTTCTTGGCTTCGGTGTCGATCTCATCCGGGGCATACCTAGCTAATGACAAAAATTTGTCACGGTATTCCACTACGGTCATCCTTCCTTGCTTCATTTCTCTGAACTCGCCTCTCATCCTCTTGATCAAACCCGGTGGCACATGGGTTCTGCTAAACTTGACCTTGAATTCCTCCTAGGTCATCATCTGGCCTCCGGTCATTGCACGAACACTGTTCCACCATGCCCTGGCATCTCCGGCTAGATAGTGGGTGGCGAAAAGAACTTTCTCGTTAGCTTCCACTCCGGCGACTTCTAGGTTATTTTCCATGGTTTGCAACCAATCATCGGCATCTAGGGGCTCTTCTGACTTCGTGAAAACAAGTGGGTTGGTATTCTGGAAATTCTTGAGCTTAGATCCATGGTTGTCCTGATTTCCGTGGCCTTGGTTGTTGTGGGCAAACTGAGCTATCTGTTGCAGGGTGGCTAGGTTGGCTTGACGTTCCGCTCTTTCAGCTTCGCGGTCAGAGACCAACATTTGCAGGATCTACAACATCGGGTCCGGGGATGAACCACTTCCTCTGCGTGGCATCTGAAGATTGAGATAGATCATGAGAAAAGAGGGAAATTTCTCAGGTTTTGGGACTTTGAGAAGTTTTAAAAGTTTGACTCAGATTTTCTAGCAACTTTCTTTTCATTCATTCATTCACACGATACAAACACACACCACAACATAAGAAAAACAGATGGTTTTAAGAACCATTCTGGAAACTACGATACAGTGGGACCGAATACTACTCACTACGCTAGTGCTCAAGTGCTACTACTCCTTGGAGTCGGTGTAGTCGTCATCCTCATCATCCTCGTCGTCATCGATGAAGGTGTAATCATCCTCATCGGTGAAGAAATCCATAGCCTGATCTTCCAGAAAATCATCATCATCACTGAGATAGGAGTAGGGGTCTCCACGAAGATCCTCTCCGGCATTCTCCCTTTCCTCCAACTGCATGTCTCTCTCGTGGATGGTCTCTTCAAAAGATGAGATACGGTGGCGAAGACGGGCAATGATGCGCTCCTTCTTATCGAGCTGACGGCAGCGAGACTTGCGATCCTTCGCTAGCATGGCGATGGTCTGATCCTTCGTCTTGATGATGGCGGACTTGTGGTTGGAGTAGTCACGGCAGTTATCCAATTCCTGTCGACGATCGTACATCTTGAAGCTGAGGTGGTCCAATTGAGTCTTCAACTCGCGGTGGTATGGGGCTTCCAGGGGTTGTCCATTAGCATCACGCCTTGGGCTAAACTCAAAGCGGGTACCCTTGATCTGGTTGATACTCTTCCCACACTGACGGACAAGAGCTTCCTACATGGCCCTGGCAAGTCCATCGAGCCAGTTGTTCTCTCTTAAGGTGAATTGAATTCCTTCCGCAGTGGGAGGTTCAATCTTTCCTCAGAGACTTGCAACAATTATCCACTGCAGATCTTCTCCTCCTTGATCATTGAGCTGATCTCCGAAGAACTCGGGGTGTGGACGCTCCAGAAGTTCCGAAAGCTGGTCCAAATCCCTCTCAAAGAAAGGTCTCCTCCATTTCCCAACTGGTAAAACTTGTTGTACTTCACATCCATCTAAAAGAATATAAGATGAGTAAGTTAGTAGAGTGATCAAGTGTGTCAAAATTTTATGTATTTTGCAAAAGTTTTTGAGGAACATGAATTTTAATGAAAGAAGTGAGTGATAAGAATGGGAATAAGTTTTTGTAAATATTTTCTTCCTTTGGTTTTGAAACTAAGTTTTTGATTCAAACATCCAGTCTAACTAGGGTCTCCTATGGTCAGGATGGCTCTGATACCAACTTTTCAACACCCGGATTTTTAATCCCAGATGCCTGTTATGCCATACATCGCAATCCCAGGATTACCATTTTTGTGAGATATAACAGAATTGGATACCACAGTACATCATCCATTACAAACCATACATAAGGTCTTACACAAATAAGGATCTCATGATCTAGTTCTTAATACAATTTCAAGCAGCGGAATACGTAATAACAACGGTAGCATAGGCGAAGCTCCATCTTCGGGGTCACAGGCAATGCTGACGATGGGAGATGATCCTAGTTGTCGTAACCTTCCTGGGGTCCATCTTCTAGGTACTCCTCTTCATAGTCTGGCCACGGGAATAGCCACGGACAAAGCCATGAGTACTCTTTAAGTACTTGCAAACTAATACTAACAAGTGAAGGGGTTTTTGTAATAGGACACTAAGCTCTAGGGTTGTTTTGCAAAAGCCAGATTTACTTATACTAAGTTCAGAAGCTCTAGTGAAGTGGGAACTTGTACCTCAGGCCACAACTCTGTTGTGGTCAAGTCAAAGTCTCAAATCATTTCACAAGTCATTTTGAAAACATCTGACGGGGGAAACAGTATGGCCACTCCAACTGTCCATAACCGCGGATGCGGCTATTCGAATAGTTTGACACTCTGCAGAGATTGTACACTTTCACCACAACATTCGATACATCCGTCAGGAACAAATCCTGAATTCACCATACTCAGTATGCGGATAATCAAACCTAACCTTTCAATTACACTCCCTAGTACAACCACCTCTCCTGTGAGTTTGGCCTCCCAATCATGACCAACTGTCATCTTGGGTACTGCACAGGTGGACAATCTTCACAAGGTAGCCTCAGCTCAGACCTTGGTCGTGAGGGAACTAATACTAAGGTATATAAGTTTCCAGTCAAGCCCTACCCAATCTTTGGGTATTGTGGTTGTACGATAAAAATTGGAATGGTACCGCATCTAGACAACCATCAGTTTTATAAAGGGCTAAGGCTCATGCCTCAACATTTTCATCACCCAAAATCATTTGGTGTTCAGAAACACATGTCAAAACATCTCAGTAGAATGATCCATCATTCTAAGGTTTTCATAACCATTTTTCCACCAAGTATTCCCATCTAAAGTTGATCAAGTTTTATGCTTAGCACTAGCATCTATAAGTGGGGGTGAGTACTAATGAGGGGTAGTAAACTAGTGGAGTTCCAACTAAGTTCAATCTTATGCCTTAGGATGACATCAAGATTTTCTAGCTTAGGCCAAATTTTATGCTCTTTATGCAACCTTCAAATATCTTTCTAGAATCTACAAATCACTTAAGTAAACTCTAAGGAAGTAGTTTTGATAAAGAAATAAAATAGAAAGCTTGCAAATAAAACTAGGAGGGGGTATCAAGTGGGTATGATCACATATGCTTAGGGCATATGGTAACAAGTAAGGGTTTGTTTGCATCAGTAGAGTATCTTGCAAGTGTTAGCTTGCACATTCAACTAGTAGCATTAGGCTTGCAAGTATTGGCTTGCATAGTATCAGTATAAGCTTGCCTTGTGCAGAGCAGTGGTTGAAGTTCTCCTCGGCTTCTTCTTCGTAGTATCCTCCTTCCTCCTCGTATCCTTGGTCGGTACTAGCATCTATAAATAAATACGATGTACACAATCACCAAACAATACTTAAATACTTTCAATCATCACACAAAAGGGGTCCTATAGATGATCTAGCATCATCTCTAACATTACAAGATTAAAGCTTGGTTTAATTCCTTTTATTTTTAGAAAAGTAATTTCTACTCATTAAAAAACTACTTAAGATTTAATATTCTCCAAACCAAACATGGGATCATGTTGACACATGTCATCACCACATATTTTAGTCCATGGGAATGTGATTTAAAGTGGTGTCACAATTTAATAAGGTTTTACCCTTTTATTTTAATTAAATAAGTGACTAGAAATTCCTATGTGGCATTATTTTATTACTTGAACATTATTTCTGTAAGTAAACATATATATTTTTATATATTCTGAAAGGTATGGTTAAATGTGATTTTTGAGAGTTGGAATCAACTAAAAGCTATTATGGTTTTAATTTGAAAAATGTTTGAATGTAGAAAAGCTTCTGCCTTGTTCTTTTTACCAAGGATGATCTACAGATCCAAATGACTTGAATACAACGGGCTTGGATTAAGCATTTCAAGTCCTTTCTAACAAAATTGGTTTCATTCAATTTGGTTCACTAAATCGATCTGGGTTGATTTTTGAATCTAGGTGCACAAGTGTGTTTGAAATAAAATGGAAAAGGTTAAATTCAAACGACTGTGCTGCGCGGGAAGCGATACTGGGCCAGCTTGCTAAGCACAGCGCTTACGCGGGCTGGTTAAGTTACTGTCCCCACGCTTTAGTGAGACGAGGGGGTGCGAAGCAGTACGGGGCAATATGGTGCGTTCGATCTAGTTCTAATCCAACGGCTGAGGGTCGTCATCCACGTCGGGCAACTCCGGCGAGACTGAAACCTAACGCGGCAGGTGAGGGTCGTTGGGGGCTCACCGGGGTTCAGGCGAGGGTCGGCGAGGCGGGCGAACGACGAAGTCGACGACGACGAACCTCCTGGTACCGGCAGCTTCTCCTGGGGCGGCTCCAATCGCTGGCCCCCTTCTTCTCCAGTAGCGGCGGGCTCCGGTGCATATCCGGTGAAGCGATGCTCGCCTTGCTTCGGGACTGAGGCGAGGTGGTTCTGGGTGAGAGGGGAGTGAGGTGGTGTGCTCAATTCGGCTGGGGGTGGCCTCTATTTATAGTGGCGAGAGGGAACCGACGGGCGCAAGCTGAGCTCGTCATGGTCGACGGCACAGAAGGCTAGCGGCGTGGGCGATGGTAGGGGGCGGTGCGGTGCTCCCTGGCGATGATCAACGATGCGGTGGCGAGGCGTGGGGCGGTGCGGTTTGGTCGGAACGCGGTGGTGCTCTGCGCATGCCCGACAGAGGTTTTTAATGCGCACAGCATGCGTGGTCCGCGCGGCGGCGAACGAGCGTGTATGCGGGGTTGCTGGGACGGTGGTGATCACGTATGCACGCGGCGAGGGCGGCGCGCGGTCTGTGGGCGTCGGTCGAGCGTGGCGCATGGGGCGCCCTCTCGGCATGGTTGTTGGCGAGCTTGGCATGGTCCGTGCGTGTGGTCCAGGGGTTGGCAAGGTTCGAGCTGGATAGGGAGTGGCGGTGAGGTGTTGGCTTAATCCCAGACATGTTGGCTAGGCTTGGTTCTTCTCCTAGCTTGCTGTCGACATGGGGGTGACAAGGGTGCACTCGGCCTGCTCACCATTGATGGCATTGCCAAGCTTACAGTGATGCTAGAGGTTTGCACTTGAGCTAGATGATCTACTAAATCCTAGTTCCAACTAGAGAGGGAACAAGTTAGGCTCCAATCACTGCTCACAATAGTGTTTGGATTTTAGAAGATTTGAATCTGCAAGGTGTTTGATGAAATGGCCGCAAGAATTCAAGTTTTGAATTTTGAAAAGATTTTTGGTGGGTGTGCTAGGTTGGTGCTGGTGAGTCTGCAGATGCTTGGGTTTTGAAAGTTGAGCTTGTTTGAGTGGTTTTTGAAAAAGTGGGATCTTCCCATATGATAAAGATTCAATTTTGAACTATCCTTTAAACTATGCATTGGAAAGTTTTTGGATGATCACAAAGTGGGCCTTGATACTTTGTTATGAGTACAATCAAGGGGTGTAAAGATCAAGTTCTGAAAGTTTGGGACAGCCAAAGTAGGCATGGGAGTTAAATTGGTCAAAATGACCATTCACTCATTTTGTTTGTTTTTGATTTATTTGTCTTTGGGAAAATTTTGGGAATGGTTTAGATGATGTTTATTTCACCTAAGAATCCTTTTACAAGCAAAAAACACATAAACAAGGCAATTCAAAAGAATTCAAAATGGGATGCATACACACATGCATGCTTTCATATTTTTATTTAGAAAAGTTTTTGTTAACCCTAATTTTGATGATTAGAGTTTGATGATCTAAGTTTAGTATTTTTGGGATGTTACAAATGCCATGGACTTCTTCACCGATGAGGATGACTTCGCCTTCATCGATGATGATGATGATTATGATGATGAGGATGATGAGTACATTGACTCCGAGGAGTAGTAGCACTTGAGCACTAGAGTTAGTAAATTGTATTCGATCCCACTGTATCGTAGTTTCCCATAATGGTTCTTAAAACCATCTATCTTCTTTTGTTGTGGTGTGTGTTTGTACCGTGTGCTATGAATGAATGAATGACAAGCAAGTTTCTACAAAAAAACTGAGTCAAACTTTAAAAACTTTTCAAAAACCCTGAACCTTAGAAACCTCCCTCTTTTCTCAAAATCTATCTCAATCTTCAGATGCCTCGCGGAGGAAGCAACTCAGCCCCGGACCCGATGTTGCAACTCTTGCAAATGTTGGTTTCGGACCGCGAAGCCGAAAGAGTCGAACGCCAAGACAACCTAGCCACCCTTCAACAGATAGCCTAGATGGCCAACAACAATCAAGGCCATGGAAATCAGGACAACCTTGGATTGAAGCTCAAGAATTTCCAGAACACCAATCCACCTTTTTTCACTAAGTCAGAAGAGCCCCTGGATGCAAATGATTGGCTACAAACCATGGAAAACAATCTAGAAGTCGCAGGAGTGGAAGCTAATGAGAAAGTTCTGTTCGCCACCAACTACCTGGCCGGAGATGCAAGATCATGGTGGAACAACATTCATGCAATGACCGGAGGTCAGATGATGTCTTGGGATGAATTCAAGATCAAGTTTAGTAGAACCCATGTGCCACCGGGTTTGATCAAGAGGATGAGAGCTGAATTCAGAGAACTGGAGCAAGGAAGGATGACAGTGGTGGAATACCATGACAAATTCTTGTCATTAGCTAGGTATGCCCCGGATGAGATCGACACTGAAGCCAAGAAGAAAGAGAGATTCTTGAATGGTCTGCACGATGAGATGCAGATGGTGTTAGTCAATATCCCCTTTGCTGATATTGAAGCTCTAGTTGACTCTGCCATCTAGATGGAAGGAAAGATCAACCAAGCCAATGAGAACCACAAGCGCCGCATGATGCATCAACCAGGAACCCACCATACACCAAAGTATCGCCCCAACCCATCTCCAGGATTTGCCCCGAGAACCAACAGACCCCCGATGAACCGTCCGACCTATCCCAACCGTGGAAATCCAAGGCCCGGAGGAAACCACAACAACCTCGGCAACTCTGACAATTTCAACCGTGCACCACCCAAGTTCAACAACAACAATGCCGCCACTAACACCAACACTGCCCCAAGGACCGGAAGCAATGTTGTGCCTGTTGCAGCGAAGGACAAGTCGCAAGTGATTTGTTATGAATGTGGAACCAAGGGTCACTATTCCAATGATTTCCCCAAGAAGATTGCCGCAGCCCCAAATGCAAATGCCCCAGCTCAGCAACAGCGTCGTGTTCAACCCAGAAGAAGGTTTGCCCCAGGGAATTCGCTCAACCTCAACGGCCGTCTCTTTCTCATGCATGCTGAAGAAGCCCAAGAAGCGCCAGATGTCATGTTGGGTATGTTTTCTGTTAACTCAGTACTCGCAAGAGTGTTGTTTGATTTTGGAGCATCGCACTCATTTGTCACGGAAGAATTTGCATGCACTAATAATATTCAACCAACCAAATTGAAGCATGTTATGATTGTACAAATACCCGGTTCAACCACCAAAGGTAGGCAAATTTGCAAAGCCGTCCCTATCTGAATCCATGGCATAGATTTTTATGCTAATCTAATAGTACTCGGAACTAAAGGTTTGGAAGTAGTACTAGGGATGGATTGGATGTCCAAACACAAAGGATTAATTGTTGTGCCAAGAAAGTCATAACCATGACCAGTACAACCGGAATATTAGTCGAGCATGTGTCTGAAACCTTGCCTCGTCAATTTAAGTGCAACAAGAGTATCGCCCAACCTACCATTGACCAAGTTCGGATAGTCTGTGAATACCCCGATGTATTTCCAGATGTTTTGCCCGGTATGCCCCCAGATCGGGATATCGAGTTTATCATTGAACTCATCCCTGGAGCCGGACCCATAGCCCAGAGACCATATAGTGTGAACCTGTCTGAACTAGCAGAACTGAAGAAGCAACTGGATGTCATGCTGGAAATTGGACTGATTCAACCAAGTGCGTCACCTTGGAGATCACCTATTTTTTTCATGGACAAGAGATGGAGGTAACCGTCTGTGTACGGATTATCGGAAGTTGAATGATGCCACTATCAAAAACAAGTACCCGTTGCCGAAGATAGAAGACATGTTTGACCAGTTGACTGGTGCCAAAGTGTTTTCTAAGATTGATCTTAGAACTAGCTATCATCAACTCAAGATTCACGCATAGGATATTCCAAAGACTGCCTTTACCACCAGATATGGATTATACGAGTATACTGTCATGTCTTTTGGATTAACCAATGCCCCCGCTTATTTCATGAATATCATGAATATGATTTTTATGGACTTCCCGGATAAGTTTGTCGTTGTTTTCATCGATGACATTCTGATTTATTCCAAATCAGAAGAAGGACAAGCCTTGGAACCCTTAGAGAGCATCAGCTATATGCGAAGTTTAGCAAATGTGAATTCTGGTTACAGGAGGTAGGATTCCTCGGACATATTGTATCAGCCGGAGGATTTGCCGTTGACCCTGCAAAGGTGAAGGATGTCGAAGATTGGCAAGCCCCAGCCACTCAAACCCAAGTTCATGCATTTCTCAGATTAGCGGGATACTAACGCAAGTTCGTAGAAGGATTCTCGTGTATCGCCAGACCCATGACCCAATTGCTGAAGAAGGACAAGAAGTTTGAATGGACGGACAAATGTGAAGCGAGTTTTCAAGAACTCAAGCGAAGATTGATTTCAGCCCCAATCTTGATCATGCCGAATATCACCAAGCCCTTTGACGGTATTGTGACACATCCAAGATCAGTCTCGCATGTGTGCTAATGCAAGAAGGAAAAGTTATATCTTATCTATCCCGACAACTGAAGCAGCATGAACAGAATTATCCCACCCATGACCTTGAACTAGAAGCCGTAGTTCTAGCCCTGCTGACATGGAGGCATTACCTGATGGGAAACCGCTGTGAGATTTATTCGGATCAGAAGATCCTGAAGTATATTTTCACTCAAGAATTATGATCTGGACATTCACTATCACCCCGGTAAAGCCAATGTGGTAGCAGATGCCCTTAGCAGATTTTCGTGCCGCTTTAACTCCATGTTTCTAAAGGAGCAACCAAGTTTGCACAAAGAGATGGAAGATTTCAGAATGGAATTGGTAAGTGAAGGATTTTTGGCTAGCATAGAACTTCAACCCACTTTGATAAGTCAGATCAAGGAGGCACAGAAAGGAAATGCTAGTATCGATGGAATCAAACATCGTATTGGTACATGCAAAGTACCGGGATTCACAGAAGATGAAGAAGGAGTTCTGTGGTACAAAGGATGCCTTTGTGTACCAGCAGATTTAGAATTGAAAGAAGTGATTTTGAAAGAGGCCCATGATACTCTTTATTCTATCCACCCCGGAGGAACAAAGATGTATCAGGATTTGAAGGAACAATTTTTGTGGCATAAGATGAAGAGAGAAATCGGGAGCTATATCGCCAAGTTTGATATATGTCAGAGAGTCAAGGTGGGACATCAAAGACCCGCAGGACTGTTGCAACCTCTACAGGACTGTTGGAATGTACTTTATCACCGGATTGCCTACTTCTAGTAGGGGAAATGACTCTATCTGGGTCATAGTTGACAGATTGTCCAAAGTCGCCCATTTCCTACCCGTCAAGACCACATACCAGAGTTCGAAGCTAGCGGAGTTATACATCGCTAGAATCGTCAGTTTGCACGGAGTCCCCAAGAACATTGTATCGGATCGAGGAACTCAGTTTACCTCGAGATTCTGGAAGAAAGTCCAAGAAGGTTTAGGAACCCGACTAGATTTCAGCACCGCGTATCACCCTCGGACCGATGGACAAACGGAGCGAGTAAATCAAATACTCGAAGATATGCTGAGAGCATGTGTGATAGAGTATGGATCTAAATGGGAAGACTATCTGCCTTTCACAGAATTTTCATACAACAATAGTTACCAAGCTAGTTTGCAATTGGCCCCATTTGAATTCATGTATGGAAGGAAGTGCCGCACTCCTTTGAATTGGTCGGAAGTAGGTGAGAGTCAGATTTTTGGACCCAACATCCTACGAGAAGCAGAAGAGAAATTTCACAAGATTCGTGAGCACCTCATGACCGCCTAGTCAAGACAGAAGAGTTACACCGACAAAAGACGTCGAGATCTTGTTTTCAATATCGGAGATTTTGTGTACCTGAAAGTGTTGTTGTTGAAAGGAATGCAACGTTTCCAGCTGAAAGGAAAGTTAGCCCCCAGATATATCGGACCCTTCAAGATTCTGAACCGTCGAGAAGAAGTATCATATCAATTGGAACTGCCAGAGGAAATGTCCGCAGTGCACAACGTGTTCCATATATCGTTACTTCGCAAATGCCTTGAAGTTCCGGAAAAGGCCGATGTTTTCAAGAACATTGATCACCGGACCATAGAGATCCACGATGACCTGACCTATCCTGAAGTACCCATCCGTATTTTGGAAGAAGCTTTCAGAACCACCATAACCCAAAGCATCAAGTTTCTCAAGATTCAGTGGAGCAAACACACCGAAGAAGAAGCTACCTGGGAGCGAGAAGATCGAATCAAGACGGAGTTTCCCGATCTCTTTAAATCCTAGGTAATCTTTTTCCTTCTTTTTCAAATCTCGGGACAAGATTTTGTTTAAGGGGGAGGGTTTGTAACATCCCAAAAATATAAAACAAGGATCATCAAACTCAAATCACTAAAATTAGGGTTAACAAAAACTTTAATTAATTAAAGTCATATGAATGCATGTGTGAATGAGATGATTTGATAAATGCATGAATAAACTTGTGTGATTAACCTAAGTAGAAAGAAATGGTTTAAAGAGGAAAATAACATCATATAAAACATTTACATGCATAAACAAATCAAGAGAAAATCAAAAATAAATCAAATAAAGCAAATGGTCATTTTTGCCAATCTTGCTCACTAGGTCACTTTGAGTGTTTCTAGTCCAAGATTTCAAACAGAAACTTTTCCAAATCTTTGCACCCCTTGCTAGACCAAGTAAAAGTGAATCAAAGCCCACCTTTCAAACTTACTGAAACATTTGGTAACCTCATTCAATTCACAATTCAAAATTGAATATTTATCATATGTGAAGAGCACCCATTTTCAAAACCCAACCAAACAGTGCCCCTTGACTAATCCAACTAACCAGAGACTCCCTAGTATGTGCCTAGAAAACCTACCAAGTTTGATCAAAATTCAAATTCAAAGTTCTTGCGGACATTTCATCAAACACCTTGTAGATACAAATCAAACAAACAACAAACACTATAGTGTGCAGTAAAATTTGGCCTAACTTGTTCCCTATCTAGCTCACACTACACCCTCAGTAGATCATCTAACTAGTTTGACCCCTCTAGCTCATTGTAAACCAGACCATGCCATTAATGACAAGCATGCCGAGCCTCACCTTGCCATCCTATTGTCGATAGCAAGCTAGGAGCAGCACCAAGCCTAGCCAGCATGTCTAGCAGGCACCCCACCGTCCACTGCCATTCCCTGTCCCAAACCCGAGCGCAGATATCCCCTGGACCACACGGCACGACCTCTCTGCGTGCGAGCCGAGAGCGCGCTAGTGCACCACCCTCGACCAGCACCCACAGACCGCGTGCCGCCCTTGCCGCATGCGTATGTGATCACCACCGTCCCAGCAACCCCGCAGACATGCCCGTTCGCCGCCGCGCAGACCATGCACGCTGTACGCCATTAAAATCACCGTCGGACCCGCCCAGAGCATCGAAGCGTTCCGAACAATCAGCACCACCACACGCCTTGCCACCACGCCGTTGAGCTTCCCCAGGGATCACAACACCACCCCGTACCGTCGCCCATGCCAGTAGCCCTCTGTGCCGTCGACCACGACGAGCTCAGCCCGCGCCCGTCGGTCCCCTTTAGCCACTATAAATAGAGGCCTCCACCGCTCATTTTCTTCACACCAGTTCACTCCCCTCTACCTCATAACCACCCCACCTCACTCCCGGAGCAATGCGAGCAGCGCATCGCCGGAGTTTGGCCGGAGCCCGCCACTACTGGAGAAGAAGGGAGCCGTCGATTGGAGCCTCCCCAGGAGAAGCTGCCGGTACCAGGAGAACCGTCGTTGTCGACTTCGTCATTCGCCCCCATCGTCGACCCTCGCCTGAGCCCCGGTGAGCCTCCCACGACCCCCACCTTCCGTGCTAGGGTTCTGTCTTACCGGCGCTGCCCGACGTGGACGATGAACAAGATCCGTTAGATTAGAACTAGATCCCACGGTCCACGTTGCCCCGTACCGCTTCGCCCCTCCACGTCTCACTGACGCGTGAGGACAGCCACTTAACCAGCCTGCGTAGGCGCTGTGTGTAGTGGGCCGGCCCAGTAAAACATCCCGCGCGACCAAACAATTCAAATTAAGCTTTATTCATTTAATTTCAAACATATTTCTATACCTAGATTCAAAAATCAACCCAGCTCGATTCACTGAACCAAAATGCATGAAACCAATTTTGTTAGAAAGGTATTGAAATGCTTAATCCAAGCCCGTTGAATTCAAATCATTTGGGGTTATAGATCAACCATGGTAAAAATAACAAGACAGAAGCTTTTCTGCATTCAAACATTTTTCAAAATTCCAGCATAAAAGATTTTGAGTTGATTCCAACTCTCAGAAATCAAATTTAACTATACCTTTCAGAATATATAAAAATATATAGGTTTACTTACAGAAATAATGTTCAAGTAATAAAAGAATGCCACATAGGCATTTCTAGTCACTTTATTTAATTAAAATAAAAAGGTTAAACCTTATTTAATTGTGACACCACTTTAAATCACATTCCAATGTACTGAAATATGTGGTGATGACATGTGTCAACATGATCCCATGTTTGAGTTGGAGAATATTAAATCTTAAGTAGTTTTTCAATGAGTAGAAATTACTTTTCTAAAAATAAAATAAATAAGACAAGTGCTTTAATCTTGTGATAATAGTGATGATGCTAGATTATCTAGTGTGACTTTTTTGTGTGATGATTAAAAATAGTTAAGTATTGTTTGGTGATTGTGTAGCTCGTATTTATTTATACACGCTAGTACCGACCAAGGATACGAGGAGGAAGGAGGATACTACGAGGAAGAAGCCAAGGATAACTTCAACCACTGCTCTGCTCAAGGCAAGCTAACCCTTCCAACTTATGCAAGATAATACTTGATTGTTACTATGCCAACTATATGCCTTAAGCATATGTGATTACACCCACTTGATAACCCAATCCTAGTTTTACTTGCAAGATTAATACTTTATTTTCTTTATCAAAGCTTTCTCTTAGAGTTTACATAGTGACTTGTAGATTCTAGAAAGATAACTAAAGGTATCATAAAGAGCATAAACTTTGGCCTAAGTTAGATAATCTTGATGTCATCCTAAGGCATGAGATTGAACTTAGCTAATCCCCACTTGTTTACCACCCCTCATTAGTATTTACCACCACTTGTAGATGCTAGTGATAAGTATAAAACTTGATCAACTTTAGATGAGAATACTTGGTGAAAATGGTTTTGAAAACCTTAGAATAATGAGTCATTCTACTAAAATGTTTTGACATGTGTTCTTGAAAACCAGATGATTTTGATGATGAAAATGTTGAGGCATGAGCCTTAGCCCTTTATAAAACTGATGCTTGTCTGGATGCGATACCATTCCAATTTTACCGTACAACCACAATACCCGAAATTTGGGTAGGGCTTGATTGGGAATTTATATACCTTAGTATGGGTTCCCTCGCGGCCAAGTTCTGAGCTGAAGCTACCATGTGAAGATTGCGCACATGTGCAGTACCCAAGATGACAGTTGGTCATGGTTGGGAGGCCAAACTCACAGGAGAGGTGCCTATACTAGGGCGTGTAATGGAAAGGTTAAGATTGATTATCCGCATACTGAGTATGGTGAATTCAGAATTGTTTCTGACAGATGTATCGAATGTTGTGGTGAAAGTGTACAATCTCTGCAGAGTGTCAAACTATTTGAATAGCCGCGTCCGCGGTTATGGACAGTTGGTGTGGCCAAACTGTTCCTCCGTCAGATGTTTTCAAAAATGACTTATGAAATGATTTATGACTTTGACTTGACCACAACAGAGTTGTGACATGAAATGCAAGTTCCCATTTAAGTGTTATAAAACTTTCAACTAGCTTTCTTTGCTTCTGAACTTAGTAGAGGTAAATCTGGATTTTTGCAAAACAACCCTAGAGCTTAGTATCCTACTACAAAACCCCCCCTTAACTTGTTAGTATTAGTTTGCGAGTACTTAAATAGTACTCATGACTTCGTCCCTGGCTATTCCCGTGTCCAGACTATGAAGAGGAGTATCAGGATAATGGACCGCAAGAAGGTTACGACAACTAGGATCATCTCCCATGGTCAGCATTTCCTGTAACCCCGAAGATGGAGCTTCGCCTACGCTATCGTTATCTTTACGTTATTCCGCTGCCTGAGTTGTATTAAGAACTGGATCATGAGATCCTTATTTGTGTAAGACCTTATGTATGGTTTATAATGGATGATGTACTGTGATATCCAAATCTGTTATGTCTCGCAAAAATGGTAATCCTGGGATTGCGATGTATGGCATAACAGGCATCTAGGATTAAAAATCCGGGTGTTGACAACATGCAAGATCACAAACAACATAGACATGATAGAATCAATAAGATAGAACCATTAATAAATCTGACATAGTAACCTCAATATCCATCGGATCCCCGCAAACACAACATGCATGATTACAAATAGATGATCTTGATCATGAACGGAGCTCACAAGATCTAAACATGAAAGCACAACGGAGGAGAGACAACCATCTAGCTACTACATGGACCCTTTATCCCAGGTGGAACTACTCACGCTTCATACTAGAGGCTGGCATGATGATGAAGCAGGCCTCCGAGATGATCTCCCCTTCGGCAGGGTGCCAGGAAGAGCTCTAGACCCCCCCCCCCCAATCTAGGGACGATGGTGGCGGCTGCTACGGAGTGTTTCGTGGAAGATTGATCGGGTCTTTAGAGTTTTGGTATCGGGGGCTTCTTATAGGCGAAGAGGCGAGGCAGGGGGCACCCGGCGTGGCCGCCCCCCCAAGCGCGGGCCAGGGCTAGCCATGTGGCTAGGGGGTGTGGCCCCCTGGTGGCTCCCCTCCATCTCGTATTCTCTCTCTATTTTCCCACGGTAAAATATTGACTTTGGCTTTTGTCCCGTCCAATTCCAATAATATTGATTTTCTGCCTTTTTTGGAACCAAAAACAGAAGAAAACTGGCACTGTGGCATCCTGTTAATAGGCTAGTCCCAAAAAACATATAAAAATACCTCAAAGTGTAGACAAAGCAAAGAAAAGTAGATACTAAACAAGCATGGAACATCAAAAGTTATAGCTACGTTTTCGACGTATTAGAGAGGGAATGAGACCTCCACAAATTCCACCTTCCTCGCGGTTGGTGGTAAGACGGTAAGCTATCAAAGCACCCAAGTTATAAGATCTATCCCTATTCAAAGCAGCTGGGATAAAATCTAGATCAAATGAAGATAATTTTCTAGCAGTCTTTCTAGCTAGAACACACTTGGTAATGAAATAGGAAAAATATCTTATGGATGGGAACTGAATGTTCCGAATTTGACCACTTTCCTTTGAGAAGTCGCAACCTTGGCAAATTTCAGCATATAAATCCATGAGTGGCTTAGGCCTCTCTCTAATTTTCTCACAAGCACCCCGCTATGGCACTCTAATAGCTGCAAAAAAAATCAACAAAAGGCAGGTCGACAGCTATATTGTAAATTTTATAATGGACCATGGGATTATACAAGGACCAACTAAACCGGAAGTCCTACACCATAGTCATGGTTAGCTTAACATATAGATATGGTTCTTCTTCAACAAAATGTTCCAATCCTGCATTAGAAATCATAGTCTGGAAATCCTAGAAGATCCCCGCAGCTCTCATAAATTCAGGGCATGGATATATGGAAGGGAAGACTTCCTCCGCACGATGGACTTTCATTGGTTTAGGTACCATCAAATCATGTTGATTCAGTTGATATGCACTCATCTTTTTTCTAGAAAAATTAGCCAAAAATCAAACCAAGTAATTTTTAAGTTGATAAATGATGAGAAACTACTATAGGAACGTGCTAGAGTGCTAAACATACATCAAAATGAAATCTCTAAGCATTGAACAAGCATGCCAGATCACACAACCTGTCACCAACAGTAGATAAATACTCAAGATACAATCTACCAATCAAAAATCTAATTGGACAAGCGGAGGAGGCACATACCGGAGAGTAATCCCTCCAAAAATCAGCAACTAAGATGGGCTGAGCAAGGAGATTGAAAATCGGGAGCAAGAACAGCAGGAACTCGACCTTGAGACAGTTTTCTGGTGTTTTTTGGGAGATAGAAAGAAGTGGCTGGGAGGAGACAACTTGGAGGGCCACAGGTGGGACCCACCCAGTCTAGGCATGCCCTAGGGCTGGTCGCGACACCAGGGGGTGTGCTGGCCTGGTGGGTACCCCTGGGCCAATCAAGGTGCCCCTCTTCCCCTTTTTTCGAGAAAAATTTAATATGAATTTTCTGGAATATTTCGGGAAACTTTATTTTTGGCCAATTTTCAGGTTATGAAAATTGATTTTCTCGCAGAAAACGATTTTTTAGAAGAAGCAAAAAGCAAACCAAAACTTTAGAAGTTCTAAGACACTCTAACAAGCAAACAACTAGCAAAAATAAGACTAATAAAGGAAAAGCAAAGATTGGAAAGGATAAAAATAAAGGTGAGCAAGTATAACCAATGTGAAAGCATTGTTTTGTTCATTTAAATCCATTTGTTAACAAGGTTGATCAAGTCTTGTTACCAAAAAAATCTTATATGAAACAAAACTTTGAATTTCACAAAATGATTATGTTACCTCAATCTTTATAGCAATAGTCCCAATCATAATAGTTTCAAAACTTTCGTGTGGAATGGGACAATATATTTCTCCAACTTTGATGCTCTCAATATTTTCAATTGAATTCATGCCATAGCTCTTATCAATCTTCTTGGGGAAATAGACAGTATGCTCTTTGTCATTAATATTAAAAGTTACTTTTCCTTGATTACAATTGATGACAGCACGTGTAGTATTAAGAAAAGGTCACCCAAGAATAATAGACATATTATCATCTTCAGGCATCTCAAGCACAACAAAATCAGTTAAAACCAAGAAATTATGAGCCACTTGAACAGGAACATCCTCACATATAACAATAGGAATAGTAGTTGTCTTATCAGCCATTTGCAAGGATATATGAGTTGGTATCAACTTTTCTAGCTAGAGTCTCTTGTAGAGAGAAAAAGGCATAACACTAACTCCAGCTCCCAAATCACACAAAGCAGTTCTAACATAATTATTCTTAATAGAGTAAGGAATAGTTGGAATACCTGGATCACCAAGTTTCTTTGAAACCTTACCATTGAAGGAATAATTAGCAAGCAAAGTATAAATTTTCTCATTAGGAATCTTCCTTTTATTAGAGACAATATCCTTCATATACTTTGAATAAGGAGGCAACTTAATAGCATTAGTCAAAGGAATTTACAAAAATAAAGGTTTCATCCACTCACAAAACTTGTTATAGTGTTCTTCCTCCTTTGACTTGTGTTTCTTGTTGGGAAAAGGCATAGGTTTATGCACCCAAGGTTATCTTTCACTACCATGTTTATTAGCAATAAAATCTTCCTTAGTGTACCTAGTGTTCTTAGTGTGCTTCTCAGGTTCTTCCTCAACTTCTTCCTTATCAGGAGCATCATTTTTATCATTACCACTTTCAGTTTCAGCATCAGAGATAGATATACTATTAGGTCTACAACAGGTTCAGAGGATTCCTCAATTGTTTTATGTTTATTTTTCTTTCTCTTATAAGGACTACCACTACTTTCACCTTATTGAGAATCCTGCTCAATTCTTTTAGGATGTCCTTCAGGATATAAGGGATCTTGAGTGGCTGTACCACTCCTAGTTCTAACTCCATAAGCATGTTTATCTCCTGAGGCATTAATAGCATATCTTTTTGTACCTTAGCAAGTTGATAAATTTGGGTTTGAACCATTTGGAAGTGTTTACAAAGCATTTTAACATCATTAGCAGCTCTTTCCACAATATATTTCAACTCATTAATAGCTCTAGAGTTGTCCAATAAATGATTCTAAACTTGTTTATTAAAATTACCTTGCTTAACAATAAAAGTATCAAGTTCCTCTAAGCATTGATCAGGAGGTTTACCATAGGGAATATCACCTTCATCAAAGTGATGGAGAGAGTGTACCTTAATAGTAGATGAGTGGGGAATTGTCTTACATAATTCTTCTATAGGAGGTAAATTCTTCACATGTTCAGATCTAATACCCTTCTCCTTAAGACATTTCTTAGCTTCTTTCATCACTTCATCATTTAATTCAATATGTCCCCTCTTCTTTGGTGTTGGTGTTGGAATTGGTTTAGGCACAATTGGTTAAGGTGTAGTAGGCTCAGGTGTAATTGGCTCATTTGAAGTCCAATCATCATAATTCTTGCTTATTTTAGCTATTAATTTTTCAGTTTCTACAGGAGTTCTTTTCCTGAAAACACAATCAGCAAAACTATCTAGGTATGTCCTAGAATCATCAGTTAGTCTGTTATAATAAATATCAAGAAGCTCATTTTTAGGTAATGGACATCCAGGATGTGCATGAATCAAGGCACAGAACCTTGTCCATGACTCATGCAATTTCTCTTCTTCTCCCTGTTTAAAATCAAAAAGTTTCTGCAAAGCAGCATGTCTAGCACTAGGAGTAAAATATTTCTGAAAGAAAGAAGCAATCAAGCAATTAGGGATATCGATGGATCCAGAAGGTAATCTATTAAACCAAGATTTAGCTTCTCCTTTTAGTGAAAAAGAGAAGATCTTTGTAACAAAGTACTTGCCCATCTTAACATCATCAGAGAATAAGGCACTCATAGTGGAAAGCTCATTCATATTAGCTATAGCACTTACATTTTCAGTCCCACAAAAAGGTTCTTTCCCCCACAATATTTATATAGGATAAATCAAGAGATAAATCAAAATATTTATCTTTAATGTCTATGGGGGAAGTAGAAAACTTAGCATCAGAAGACAATTTAGGTACAATGGTACGTCTCGGAAGGAGACTCTTAATAGCACTAGCACCGTGTGTGTTTCGACACTCCTCAATAAATTCATCAGTCATTTCAATATAACCATCATTAATATCATATCTCTCTGTAGACTCAGGTGAGCTAACATGTGTAATAGTGACTTCATTAGGAGTTTCAGTGTTTCCCAAAATAGTTCTAGCAATAGTAGCATCTATTAAAGGACCTAATGAACCACTCACATCAAGCACAGTAGAAGTAACATCATAAGTATCAGAAGCAATTTCAGATTCAGCAGTAGTAGCAGCGTGTGTAGCATGTGTATGTCGTGGTGCTGTGACAAGCTTACTTATAACAAACGGTGAATCAAGAGCAGCAGAGGTATTTAGAACTGTACCTCTTCTTGTAGTGGATGGTAAAATAGGAAACTTCCCATCAGAAGACTTCCCCATGATGAAAGGAATAGCAGTGAACAATAATAGATCCAAGTGAACTTACAGATAAAGCTATGCTCCCCGGTAACGGCCCCAGAAAATAGTCTTGATGACCCACAAGTATAGGGAATCGCAACAGTCTTCGAGGGTAGTATTACCCAATTTATTGATTTGACACAAGGAAAGCCAAAGAATACTTATAAGCCTTAACAACTGAGTTGTCAATTCAACTGCACCTCAAAATGGTCTTGCTCACAGTAATTTATCAGTAGCAAGAGTTTTGTAGTAGCAATAGCAAAGTAACAGCAGCAGTAGAACAAAAGCAATAGTAACAATAGTAGCAAACAGTGGGATATGAGTGCGGCAGACATAGGGATGGATGGACGGGCGTTGCATAGACGAGACTATTCATGTAATTTTAAAATCTAGGGTATTTGCAGATAAATAAGATAAAGTATCTAAGTACTAAAAATCATAGGCATGTGTTCCATATATAGTCATACGTGCTCGTAATGAGAAGTTGCATAACATCTTTTGTCCTGCCAGCCCATTGCAGCGGGGCTTCAAGGGAATCTACTGGCAATTAAGGTGACCATTTTAATAGAGCACCGGAGCAAAGCATTAACACTCCTTGAACACATGTGATCCTCATATCACAGCCATCCTCTCCGGCTGTCCCAATTTCTGTCACTTCGGGGTCTTTGAATAATGATATGTGTACACAACTTGCAGATAAGATCACAAATAATACTATCATCACGAATTAATAGTAAGTTCAGATCTGAGATCATGGCACTTGAGCCCTAGTGACAAGCATTAAGCACAGCAAGTTGCAACAAAGTCAAATCTATCTACTAATTTACATAGAGGTAAGTTTGTCCGCACCCCAAATATCGGTCCGAATTTTTTTTCTGGTTTTGCCCTCGGCTATTCAACTGAATTATTGCCCCTGCCACCGCAAGTGACCTGTCCGTCCAGATAATGAACGGTTCGGCTCGGTTATGTGTTTGATCCTCGAGCCACCCGCCGCCGCGTGCGCCCTGCTCTGTCCCAACGGCGAGCCTCCGACTCCGCCTAGCCGCCGCGTGCGCCCCTGCTCTAACTTAGGAATGGGAGCCTCCGCCTTGACCCTGTAGGCCTCTCCTGTATCACTGCGTCCGGCCGCCGTCGGCCTCGCCTCTGCCCCGCATGAGCTCAACATCGTCGATCTTCACGCCCTTCTCCGTGTTCCGCTACTGCCAAGGTCGACTTTGTCCCAACTGGAGTACGCGGGGCGGAGTGCGTAGGGGCCAGGGGGCCGCAGCAGAGAGGGATCGACGGCCGCGTGTGAGAGGCGAGGGAGAGAGCGGCGCACTGTCGGGCGGCGGAAACATCTTAATACAAATCCCGAACGAGTACGCACTAAACCAGACAAATATAGTATGCCGGCGGCAGGCCAAAATTCCTCTCACGCCCGTATACGCCATCTCCGTCCCGCCGCTGATTGGTAAGCCGGCGGCCGGCCGGAAGGTCTCTCCAACTGCGGCCTGTACACCTGCTCTATTTATCCGTTTAACTCTTTTTCTTGCAAGAAGTTCATCCGTTTAACTCTATAGCTGCTGTCTTCGCCTACTTGCCTGGCCTAGGTAGTCACTTAGGGGAGGCACGGTTGGATCCCAGGGGTGAGGATTCACCCGTGTGAATAGATCAAAGAAGATCTAGAGGAACCGATTCGACGATTCAGAAGGGGAGAAAGAGATTCGACGCAATTCACAAGGGGAGAAAGAGAGCAAGCAGCCATCGATTTGTTTCAGAAAGAGAACGATATTATTTTGTCAATAAGAGGAGAGAGGCAGAGGATTTGTTCCGACTCCGAGGTCGACCCTCTACGTATCTCCCAGTTTATCATATATGCGGCAGCTTGCAGCTGTGTGTGTGACTCAGGATACTGATTCGTAGGTGTATAAAAAAAAGCAAAGGACGATATTACGAAGTTATAGATGTTGTAGAGGAATGGCGAGAGGACCTGTGAAGGATCATGTAATAAGCAGTAGCTAGGGGCTGCCTCAAGTTTTCATCCAAAAATTATGTAATTGATCTATTAGTAGTTATAAGAAATTTTCTGAAGATTGTTCAGTATCCATCCAATGGAGTACATAGATTTAAATTTTGATAGTGTTTGACACGTAATTCTGCCGAATAGTCGGGGAAAAACCCAAAAGAAAAATCGGACAGAAAAATCTGTACGACGAACTTAGCTAAGAAAAAATATACTCACTCCTTAAAATAGATGTTTTAGATTTTTTAAAATTTGGATGAATCTATATACTAAAAAGTGTCTAGATTTATCCAAATTTTAAAAAATCTAAGACATCTAATTTTAGATTGAGGGAGTAGTATATAAAGGTACAAGACCACTTTTTGAAAATACAATTTACTTATTCGCAAAAAAATTACAATTTGCAAATATTCAAGGTCACTATTTCTTACATTTATAACTCGTACGTGGTGCTCATTAAAACGAGAATTGATCTGTCAAAAAAACGAGAATTGATTGCACAAGAGGTTTTCCCACAATTAACCGTGTCATTTTATTAGTTGACTTTTTTCCTCTTATCTAAAACTTTAGATGGCGGCCTTCTATACCAAACTGGAGAGACTATCATACCAAGGGCGATGGTCCAACGAGTTACATCGGCAATGGCAAGATCCAATGTAATTCGAAATATGTTTGAGTACTATGTTAGATTTTTGCATGGATTGTTGATCACCATTGATGTGTTAATATTCGGGCTAAAAAATCAGGCACAAGACCAACCCAATGACATGGTCTAGGTCTACCCCCAATATATACCTGCATCACTGTCTGAGTACTATTACTAACGTTGGCAGGGGATGGCGATGACAGTGATATGGTTTTGTTTTTGCTACAGATATGAAATTGGCCTAATATAAAATATGATGATGCATGATCAATATTTCTAGATTCTTGTTTTTTTGAAACATCTAGGTTCTTGTTAAATGTTACCTGGGACATGAGACACACTCTTACTTGCGAAAATATAGTTCAAAGTTTTTACTGTAACTTAATCTATTAAGTTTGATTTAAACAAGGAGACGTTCCGTTGTTACTTTTATCAAGTGAAGTGAAAATTTAAAATTGTAATGTATTTTTTATACACGTCAACTGTGTTTACATGTGAGATCCTAAAAGTATTTAGAGGTCGTAGCAACGCACAGGCAGTCTGCATATGTCAAATAGCACTAATAGAGATACTAGGCACCATGTCCTAACAATTTTATTCGATTACATGATAGAACTCATTCAATCTCTACCATCTCCATAGCCTATAGGGGGGATTACTCACTCATGGATAGGAGAAACATGGATGGTTGATGGAGAGGCGTCGGTGATGATGATGGGGATGATCCCCTCCAAATTCCCCGTCCCGGCAGGGTGCCAGAATGGAGTTTCTGGTTCTGAATCGCGGTTTTTGGTGGTGGCGGTGCAGCGGAACTCTTTCTGGAAAACGTCGAACCCCCCTAAGTTTTTAGGTCAAAAGGAAACTTATAGGCGAAGAGGGAGGTCGAGGGGGTGCCCGAGGCGGCCACACCCCTCCCAGGCACGACCTGGGATTGGCCGCGCGTCCAGGGGGTGTGGGCATCTCGTGGCCCTCCTCCGTCTCGTCTTCTGGCTCCGTGAGTCTTCTAGTGAAATAGGATTTTTGGCATATTTTCTGGGATTTTTTCTAATAGTTGATTTTCTGCACAAAAACTAGACACCACGGTAATTCTGCTAAAAACAGCGTCAGTTTGTGTTAGTTGTATCCAAATCACACAAGTTTAGAGGAGAAACAATAACAAAAGTGTTCGGGAAAGTAGATACGTTTTGGATGTATCAGATCTCAAGATCGATAAGAAGTCCGGCGCCGCAAATCAGCAGCGCATCCATTCTCGCACACACGTCCATGCCACTGAGCAACCTCCGCCTCCTCGCTCCAGTGATGCAGTAGAAGCAACAACTTTTTCCAAACGAAAAGCCACCGGGAACATGTATCACGCTAGTTCGAGACCATAGGGGATAAAATAGAGGGGGAGAGAGATCCTTCACGAGGAGGTGTGAGTATGAGAGAGGGAGAGGGAGGACTTATATAGGAGGAGGGGGAACCCCAAGGGGGTGGCCGGTGCATGTGGGCTGCCCCCTTCCCCTCCCTCCATTCATGTGGGTGGAGCTTCCACTCACAAAATGCCTCTTCATTTCTCCACTCAAAAAACCCTCTCATATTCACATTAAGTTTCCATCAAATTTAATGTAATCTCTCTTTAAATTAAACTCCTTTTATTTATTTATTCAGAATTTTGTCAATTACATTAATAAACAAACATTCACATAAAACCCCTTGCTAGTATTATATTTCACATGCATAAAAACTTTCAGCAATTTCACCCGAAACAATTCCGGTGTCTAGTGAAATAAATTCATGCGCTTTGTAAATCTTTTCGTCTAGAAACTATTTGTTCCAAATGGTGTTGGTGTCTCTTAAGTGTGTCACCCTACGGTTCGCAAATAATGCGAACATGATCGAGACCCCTCTCGGATCAATAATCAGATGCAGGGCCTGGAGATCCATACTGACTCCCACACATTCAACGATGACTTCTTTTGATCATGAGAACCTTTTACGCTAGTAACTTAATCCCTTTGTCTCGCGATATATTACATGTCCGAGATTCGATCATCGGTATCTTCGTACCTAGTTTGATCTCATTACCGACATGTACTCTTTTCTCATTCCCGTGATATAACATTCTAGTGATCAAATCACTTGCTTGCAAGCTAACTAATGTGATATCATCGAGAGAGCCCAGAGTATATCTCTCCGTCATTAGGATGGAACAAATCACTCTTGATCCATGAGCCTCTACATAACACCTTCGTAGCACTGAACCCATCTTTATAGTCACCATGTTATGGTGTGATGTTCGATGTTATCAAGATACTCTGCTAGTGTTAGTGATTGACATGATCTCATGGTCTAAGGATTAGGATTACTTCGTATGATGTTATAGCAATATAAACACAATGACTTTGATTGTACTGTTATACTTCGGATGAATGTTCATCATATCATTCTAATTATGTTGTGACCTTGTTATTAACAATATCTAATGTCCATGATCAGGAAACCTTAATCATCTTGTTAATCAACGAGCTAGTTTATAAGAGAGGCATAACTAGGAACTTTCCATTTGTTTATTAAACACACATGTATTAATGTTTCCGTATTAATACAATTATAGCATGCAAAATAAAAATCTATCATATACTTTGAATATACATAAGAACAACTTTATTATTGCCTCTCAGGACATATTCCCTCTAGTCTCCCACTTGCACTAGAGGCAATAATCTAGTTACATAGTGATAAATCTAACACCCATGGAGTTCTGGTGTTGATCATGTTTTGCTCTAGGGATAGTTTTAGTCAATGGATCTGCTACATTGTGATCCGTGTGTACTTTATAAATATTTATATCTCCATCCTTGACATGTTTGCGGATGGAGTGAAACCAAAGCTTAATATGCTTGGAATTATTATGAGACCTTGATTCTTTGTCATTGGCTATGGCTCCATTGTTGTCACAATAGATCACCATTGGGTCCAACGCGCTAGGAACCACACCTAGTTCGGTTATGAACTCCTTCATCCAAACTGCTTCCTGAGCAGCTTCCGAAGAAGCAACATATTCGGCCTTCATTGTTGATCCCGCCAACAACGGTTGTTTGGAACTCCTCCAACTAACTGCTGCTCCATTCATGAGAAATATGTATCCAGATTGAGACTTAGAGTCATCCTGATCGGTGTCGAAGCTAGCATCAACATAACACTTAGCGACAAGCTCTTCTTCACCTCCGTACACGAGAAACATTTCCTTAGATGTTCTTAAGTACTTAAGGATATTCTTGACCGCTATCCATTGTTTCGAACCTGGATCAGATTGATATCTACTAGTCAAACCAATAGCATGTGCCACATCTGTTCTTGTACATAGCATGGCTTACATTATAGAGCCTATGGCTGAAGCATAGGGGACCTTATCCATTATCTCTCTTTCTTCCGCCGTGAAGGAGGGGGAGGAAACGGCGAGGCCAGGTCGTCGGCGGGGTTTGGGGACGACGATGACGGGGCATGTGGGGTCGGGCTGTCAGCGAGTGGGTGCGCGCGGCTGCAGTGAGAAACAGAGGGAGAAGGGAAACCCCGGGTGGGCTGTTTTGGCTACTGGGCCGAAAGGGTGACGCGGGCCCATTTCTTATTCTTTTACCTTTTTCTATTTTTATTTCGATTTTCAGGAAACATTTTCAAATGAGTTTCAAATAAGTTTGAATTCAAACCACTACTAGATTTTTATAAAGTGAAATTTGTACACATTTGGTTACAGAACAATGTTGTACACTTTAAAATAATTTGGCACTTTGGAATTTTAAAATAAACAATGTTTTTACCCATTGCTTAATAAAGACATAGAAATGGTTTTAAATTTGTTTCTTTGTTTTGAAATCTTTGTCCAAGCTTTGGAAATTATCAAACAAACCTATGATCAAACATCTTTGGTTTAAAACAAATAACCTCTTTACTAGAGAGTAGCATTGGGTCAATGCCTTGCTTGCATAAAATAATAGGCATTCAAATGCTTCTGTTTTTGTAATGACTTTGAAAATGATCCTAAAATGATTATGAATGCATGAATGATATGCAAACTTTGAAATCATGATTTTAGGGATGTTACAAATCTAACCCCCTTAAGGTGAATCTCGCCCTCGAGATTCGGATTGGCTAGCAAATAGGTGAGGGTGGTCTTTCCGAAGGTCATCTTCTCTTTCCCATGTTGCTTCTTCTTCGGAATGATGGTTCCACTAGACTTTGCAGAATTTGATAGTATTTGTCCGAGTAACTCTTTCTGTAGTCTCAATAATCTTGATAGGTTTTTCCTCATAAGTGAGATCACTTTCCAATTGGACCTCCTCCAAAGGTATAGTATCCTTCAAGGAAGTCTCTTCCATCTCTGGATGACATTTCTCTAGCTGACTCACATGAAACACATTGTGAATGGCAGACAACGACTCTGGCAACTCAATCTCATATGCTACTTCTCCTTTACGACTCAGAATCTTGAATGGTCCAACATATCTTGGAGCCAATTTTCCTTTGACTCCAAATCTCTTCACTCCACGAAGTGGTGATACTCTAAGATAAGCTCTATCACCTACTTTGTAACACCCTCAGAATCGGCCCTATGCAAGTTTCAGCGCTTCCCGCCAAACCCACATAGAAACGATTCAAAGGTGCCCACCAGGCACTTTCGTGCGGGTGGAAAACGAAGTAATATCATTACACAATAGTCCTCGATGGAACCCACAAAACAGATATATATACAACAACGACTCCATGAGTCAAGAATACAATATACAGTACAAAGATCCAAATCACCTTGAAAACGATACAGCGTCCGAATACGGACAAGATGCAAATTGAGCTAAGAGCCCTGAAGAATAACCAATGGCGTCCATAACCCTGCCCAGGCCAAGCCGGAAGGGTAACCCTGCTAACGACGTCGATCTCAAAACCTGCTTAAACAAAAGGGGTGCCGACAAAGGGCAAAGGAAAAAGAGAGAGCGGTCAGTACTGAGGCCAGTACACGGCGAGGCTAGAATTCGGCGGTCCTCGCCTACATAGGTATGGTGGCCTGAAGCGGCAGCGCAGCATGCACTAAACAACCTGTAGAGACTCGATATAACTGTCGGCTATCAGAGAGGGATAAGAAAGACCTATTCGGAACCAACCTGATGCTACCACCAAACATACCCATCCTGGTATTTCCCCCTCGAGGCCAAACGAGGAAGTCAACCGAGGAACTCACAAAGTTGGCAGTTTTATTTATTCAGTTATCGTTGCAGCAATTACTAGTCAAGTATAGATAGCATGAGTCATCGTGATATAATAAGCAGTGGGCAGTTTTAGTTAACCATTCCGTTGTAGTTGTAGTACTTACTAGTCAGATACATATAGCATGAGGCATCCCAAAACCCAGTAGTTGTTGGTACTTTTATTTAGCCATTCTGTTATAGTTGCAATAATTACTAGTCAGATACAATGGTAACAGGCGACAACCCAAACCAGCAATTGTTGGCACTTTTATTTAGCCATTCCATTATAGTGAAGCTAATTACTAGTCATTATAAAGTCAAATTCATAGCACTACTTTAGTTATAGTTGTCTATGATCGAGATACTGTGCTCCAAGTCGTCCATAACCGCGGACACGGCTTTCAGAAAGTTTTACCCTACAGGGGGGCACAAATAGCAACACACGCACGATCAACCTCGGGAAAAACCAAATAAAAACCCAACGAGGCATCACGACAGAGCAATTGCAAGATTCATATAAATTTCAGGGGGCCACCCCACCAAGCTACCCGCGACGAAGTTGGCCGGCTCCGAGACGGACTCAGAGGTTTGTGCCAATGGCTGTAAACGACCGGGAACCCGAAAGTGTGACTGGGCTTGTCGATACCACGAAAACATTCCACATTTGTTCCTAAACAGTACAGGCGCTCCACGCGCAATCGTAAATAAGCAGTAAAGCATGGCATAAGTACAGGATAGTAATAAAGCCCCAAACTACTTTGTGGCCCCAAGAAATAAATATGACTCAAGATCTGGCTAGGGGGATTCATGGTCCCACATGCGGATAGTGCGAATATTCAAAGAACAGGTATCAAGTACTCGGGGTCCTACGGGACACAAGTGGACGGTTAAAAACCAAATAACATCTATTGCCCACCTGTGCCTCTGCATTATTTACCTACTTCAATTTTAGTTATTAAACGATAATTAAAGCCATGATCTCCAACATAAAGCATATGGCAGTCTTCCAACAACTGTGGTGCTTGTTGACACGCAACAACACTTGAGCAAGCGACTACAACACACAAGTCCAACTATCTACCAAACAACAGGTAATAGGATGTGTCCAAGGCAATATGAGGCTGCAAGGGATATCACAGGTACGAAAACTAGAGCATCGCAACACAGATAGCAATAGATCAACAGGAGGAAATAAAGACTATAAAAGTAAGATAGGTAGAAAGGGGGAGATTGCTCGCCTGAAAACATTGCCGAATGTTCATCCGAAGATCGGGGCGAAGCTCACATCAACTCATCGATCTTATCCGCAAAGAAGCAAAACACTAGAAGAAACATCGGATGCACTATTGAATACTACGACAGAAGATCGGGCATGATGCATGTATGATGTATGACATGGAAAAGGTGCGATGCAATTAGACAATATTAAGCGGAACCGGGGTCCCGACAATTAATTAGGTGACTTAAATTGTTTAGAAACCCCGCAATTTAAATGTTGTCTTAACAAGGCAAAATACAACATCGGTTCGCTACACAATTTTAAATGGACCAATATTAGACTAGATTCGCCCGCATATGGCCTCCATATTTAATTATGCGGTGAATCGGCATAATGCCCCCAAACCATATTATATGTGTGCAAGCATGACAATTTAATATGCAACAAGTATATTATATATATTACAAAAATAAAGGGATCTCGGGAAAAGGGGTCACACATCGGGGTATCGGCGATCTTGGTTCCAAGGGGTTCGACGGGATCAGCATCGGACATCGGATCCGGGAAGGAGAACTTGGCTCGGCATCGGGTTTGGGATCGGTCTTTGGCATCGGGGCTTCGAGGGTCCAGAAGAACTTGGTTTGGCATCGGTTCTCATTAGTAGTCCTTGTTGAAACAACAGCCTGCTATTGGACTTGAGCTAAGCCAACACCACATGCACCAACAAGCCAGCAACAAGGCCACACACGACAGGCAGGAACAAGAGCCTCCCACAGACATGCATGGGACAAGCAACAAAAATAACAGGGGAGACAACATCCAACGAACTAAGTGGCATGCGGGCTGGGCGGTGATGTCTCACATGAGAGGTCTCGTGTGGGAGGAGCCAGGCTCGCGCACGCTGTAGGGAGTGATCGGGACGGCAGCCCCTGACAGGGAGCAGGGTCGACGGCCCCGGGCGGCTGCCGGAGGAACCGCAGGCGAGGCTCGGCAGGGGTCACCAGGGACAGGGGCGCGGGGTTGCGCAGGCGGAGGAGATCCCGCGGCCATGGCGATGGCAAGAGGCGCAGCGCGGGGTAGGGGAGGCGGACGGCAGCGGTCGGGAGACGGGACCGGCGAGGCGGGGAAGTCCCAGCTCCGCAGGACGAGGCGGTGGCGACGCTCGCGAGGAGCCTCTGCAGCAGGGATCGGCGCCAGGGAGGAGAGGACGCGAGGCGCCTGGCAGCGCCAGGGCTTGTGGCCGGAGGGCGTAGAGGCAGAGGTCGGCCCAGCGGTAGGGCAGACCTTGGCGGCAACAAAGGAGGCCACGAGGTGGAGGGCGGTGGTTGTGTGGCGTCGAGGCCGCAAGTGAGGCAAGCAGGGGCAGCGGGATGGGGAGAGGAACATGGCGGCGGGGTTCGGTGGATGGGATCGACGGAGACGAGGTGGGGTGGGTCGCGAGAGCAGGAGCGGTGGGAAGTGGGCCAGGGGGTGCGTGCGGGAGTTACAAAGGAAGGAGAGGAGCGAGTTACGAGGTGGGCCAGGGTGGTCATCGAGCAGAGAAACAGGGTGGGTGGGTCTACAGGAAGCGTGGGTTGTGTACGGTGTGGTGAGCGTGCACGGTGGGTTCCTGGCGGCGGCGGGTGGGGTGGAAGAGTGGTGGAGGCAGGGGTTGGTCTAGGGATTAGGGTTTGGAGGTTTTGTCTAGATGGGCCGGGTAGTAAACTGCTGGCTTGTCGGGCTTTTGGCCTGGCAGGCTGGCGGTCTCCCCGGACAAAAACAATTTTGATATTTAATATACTGTTACATTTTAAAGCCTTTTGTAAATGATTTTTAGACAAATCAAAATATTTGATAGCCGGGAGTTTGATTTGAAATAAGACGGGGATATTTGGGAAAACAAGATAGGCTTTTGTAAAATAGTTATTCAAAAAGATGCATGCTGATGTTATGATGATGTATAGAGATAACACATGCGATTTTCTAGTAGTGGTTTTACCCGGGGTGCTACATACTTCATAGGTGACTTCTCTACGCTTAAGATCTGTGTAGCTCTTCTGTCGGGACTGTGCTATCTTCAATCTATCCTTTACTAGCTTGACTTTCTCTTCAGCCTCTTTGATTAGTTCTGGTCCGAACAAATTTCTTTCTCCCACACCATTCCATAGAAATGGGGTAGTACACTTTATCCCGTAGAGAAACTCAAACGGTGCCATTTCAATACTGGCTTGATAGCTGTTATTGTAAGAGAATTCTGCGTAAGGTAGACTTTCATCCCAACTAGCTCCATAGTCTAGGGCACATGCCCTCAACATATCCTCTAGAATCTGGTTGGTTCTTTCTGTCTGTCCATCAGTCTGGGGATGAAAAGAAGTACTGAATTCCAATCTCGTTCCCAATGATTCATGCAGTTGCCTCCAAAAATGAGAAGTGAATTAGTTCCCCTATCGGACACAATTCTCTTGGGTACCCCATGCAGACACACAATCCTATTCATATAGATCTTAGCCAGCTTAGCACTTGTATAGGTTGTCTTCACGGTTATGAAATGAGCCACTTTAGTGAGGCGATCGACTACTACCCAAATAGAATCATATCCTGACCTGGTCCTTGGCAGTCCGGTGATGAAGTCCATGCCAATCTTGTCCCACTTCCAATCAGGAATAGGTAGTGGTTGTAATAATCCTAATGGTTTCTGATGTTCCGCTTTCACTCTACTACATACATCACACAAAGCAATATGTTCGGCGATGTCCTTCTTGAGATTATTCCACCAAAATCTTTCCTTCATATCCATGTACATTTTGGTGTCACCTGGATGAATGGAATATGGTGAGTTGTGTGCTTCTTGTAAAATCAGTTTCCGAAGCTCCGGATTTTGCAGAACGCAGATACTTTTTCATACCATAAAGTACCCTATTCGTCTTCATGGAATCCTTTGGCTTTTCCCTTGCCAATCTTTTCCTTAATCTCTTCAATTTCCTTGTCCATGTTTTGGGCTTCCTTGATCTTATCCAACAAGGTGGGTTGAACCTCCAATGAGATGAGATGTCCTTCATGCACAATCTCCAATCTGAGGTCTCTAAATTGGGCACACAGATCATCTGGTAACTCTCCCTTAGTAAGCATTCACAAATACCTTACGGCTTAGTGCATCCGCTACAACATTTTCTTTACCGGGGTGGTATTGCAAACTCAAGTCATAGTCCTTGATGAGTTCTAGTCATCTTCTTTGTCTCATGTTGATTTCTTTCTGAGTGAAGATATACTTCAAACTTTTGTGATCTGTGAACACTTCACATTGCTTTCCCAAAAGATAATGTCTCCATGTTTTGAGTGCATGGACAACAGAGGCTAACTCCATATCATGAGTAGGGTAATTTACCTCATGAGTTTTGAGTTGTCTCGAGGCATAAGCCACAACTTTCCCTTCTTGCATTATAACTGCACCTAATCCATGATGAGATGCATCACAATACACTTGGAAATCTTTCTCCAAATCTGGAAGACATAGGACTGGTGCGGTCACTAGTCTCTTTTTCAATTCTTGGAAACTGAGTTCACATCCTTCAGACCAAGCAAATTTCTTATCTTTCTTTAGTAACTCTATCATTGGCTTAGCTACCTTGGAGAAATTCTCAATGAATCTTCTGTAGTATCCTGCCAAGCCAAGGAAACTACGAACTTCCTTCACTGACTTAGGAGATTCCCATTCAGTTACAACTGACACTTTTGCAGGATCAACTGCTACATCATCTCCTGCCACATCGTGTCCAAGAAATCCAACTTCATTCAACCAGAATTCACACTTGCTGAATTTGGCATATAGCTTATGATCTCTAAGCTTCTCAAGTATCAAACACAAATTTCCTTCATGCTCTTCTTTGCTCTTGGAGTAGATCAAAATGACATCGATGAAAACGACAACAAACTTGTCAAGGAACTCCATGAACACCGTGTTCATCATATTCATGAAGTAAGCTGGTGCATTGGTCAAACCAAATGGCATCACTGTATACTCATACAATCCATACCTAGTGGTGAAAGTTGTCTTAGGTATGTCTTGTTCCCTTATCTTAAGCTGAAAATAACCTGACCGGAGATCAATCTTTCAGAATACACAGGCTCCTTCTAACTGATCAAATAAGTCATTGATTCTGGGCAAAGGATATTTGTTCTTGATAGTTACTTCATTGAGTGAACGATAATCTATGCATAACCTTTGACTTATATCTTTCTTTTCCACAAACAAGACTGGTGCTCCCCAAGATGAAGAACTTGGTTGAATAAATCCTTTCTGCAACTGTTGTCCAAGTTGTTTGTGGAGTTCTTTCAACTCATCAACTGACATCTTGTAAGGTCTCTTTGCTATTGGTCCTGGTCCTAGCAGCAAGTCAATCAGAAATTCCACATCTCTATCTGGTGGCATTCCCGGCAATTCTTCCGGAAACACATCCGAATATTCTCTCACAATTGGCACACTGTCTATGCTAAACCCCTTAAGAGAATTTAGCTTACTTCCTTTTGATTCAAAGTTAGTCTTGAATCTAATCCTTTTATTATCCGGGGTTGTGAGTGTGACAGTATGATTGGCACAATCTAGCACTCCCTTGTACTTTGTCATCCAGTCCATTCCCAAAATGACATCCAATCCTTGGGAATTTAGGATTATCAGATTAACGGGAAACTTATACTTCCCAAACTCTATGACTAGGTCATGACATCCTGAGTTCACTATCATTTCTCCACCAGGAGAACTTACTTTTATAGAACACCCAATAGTTTCAACTGGAAGTTCATTTATTTCAACAAATGCTCTTGATATGAATGAATGCGATGCGCCAGTATAAAAAAGAACAAGTGCTGGAACAGAATTGAGTTTGAACTTACCAGCCACAGCATCAGGTTCCTCATAGATCTCTTCCACATTGATGTGGTTCACCTGTCCCTTTTGGAAAAGGGTTGGGATTGTTGGCACCTTCAACCTTCTTTTCTAGGCACTCATTTGCATAATGCCCCATCTTCTTACACTTCAAGCATTCAACCTGACTGATATATCTCTTTGCAGGCTGACTGCCACTTCCACTTCCACCTCCACTGTGGTGACTCTTGTGTCCACCCTTGTGGTTCATGTACTTGTCACTATCATGACCACGGTGATGCTTGTTGTCATGATGGCGGTTGTGGCTATGGTGGTTGTTGTATTTTCCATGTTTGTGGGATCCAGAACTTCCACTATCATCATGATGGGAACGCTTGTGAGACGATCCCGAGCTATGCTTGTCAGAGATGTGCTTCCTCTTTCTGCTTTCAACCTGTTTCATCTTGTTCTCCAAGATGGTAGCCTTGCCACAAAGAGATTGGTAGGTGGGTACATAGGCTACAGATAACTGCAGATTCAGTTCATCGTCCAGTCCTTTGAGGAACTTCTCTTTCCTCTTGGCATCGGTATCAACTTCATCCGGTGCATAACGCGCCAGATTGTTGAACTCCTCAATATATTCAGCCACGCTGCGGTGGCGCTGCTTCAGGTTATGGAACTACTTCTTCTTCAAACTCATCATCCGGATGAGATGTGAGTTGTACGGAAACCATCTTCAAAGATAGCCCATGTCACATCCTCAATGGGAGTGGTGATTTGGAAGTTATCCCACCAACTAGCTGCTTGTCCTTCCAACAGGTGTGCTGCAAACCTGACTTTCTCCTCGTCGGTGTAGCCGACAGTTACCAAATCCTTGTTCACCAAACGTATCCAATCATTGGCCACCATGGGATCAGTAGTTCCTGAGAACTTTGCAGGCCTCAGTCTTAGGAATCTGGTGAGCATGTCATAACCTGGTGGATTGTTCTGATTGTTGTTATTCTGATTCTGCATGAAAGTGGTCATCATCTGCATAAGTTATGCCTGTGCTGTCATCAGCTGCTGCATCTCGGGGGTGACATTGTTGTTGTTTGGGTTGGGGTTGGCACGTCGAGGAGGCATCTGTGGTTTTCATAAGGATAAGAATGAGATACCCATAGATGCTTAACATGCACAATACATTACATAGTCAATCACCAAAACAAGCATCAAAATAATCATAAGGTTCAATGACATAAACAACAAGTTTGAAAAGCAAACACACCAATAGCAAGCCATCCACATGTTGAATGGTCATTGCGACTCAATAATCATAATCATGGTAAAAAGATAGATAAATGAGTAGTCATCACTACTCCTCTGCATCAGCCTCCTCATCAACAAGTGTAAGACCTGCATTCTCCATAGTGGTATTGTATTCCTCGACATTGGTAGTCAAGGCCTCTATCTTGGCTTTAAGAGCCCTCTTCTATGAACGAAGTCTCTCAATCACACCCTGCTGATGCTCGAGCTCGAAGTCCTAGGCCTCTAGTTCTGCATTCATCTCTCGAATCCTCTTGTTCCTGTCTTGGACTCTTTTCTCTTGGCTCTTGAACTTCCTGTCCTGGCTCTCAAACTTGGCCTCCATTTCTTTGACTATCTCGTCTTGCTCCACGAAGAGCTTGTCCTTCTCATGAAGCTTCACCTGGAGATCGTCATTGCTAAGCATGACGTTGGTCCTATCAGTATCTAGGTGCCTAAGAAGAACCTCTAGGTCCTGAAGGACAGACGAATCGGCTCTGCCGTCTCTCTAGCAGCATCCTCGAACTCAATAGCCTCACCCTCCTTGTCGCGTCTTCTGAAGGCGTGAAAGTAAGTACCTCTAAGCTCCCTGGAGTGCCTCCCTAACAGACGCCCAAGTAAATCCTGCATGACTACCTCTAAGCCTCTCTCCTTGTCATCATGCATTAGCTTGAAAGTGATAGCCTCCGTGGCTGGCTTAGTCTGGCGTCCTAGCTGAGTAACTTTGAAGCCCCAAAGGTCCTTCCTCTCAAACTTGGTGAGGGGAAGCATCATGATTCTAGGGAGCAGAAGATTGAGCACACTAGTGAGCTCAATATGACGAGTTCCAAAACAAGTTCCCTTGAACTCTTCAGCCGTGCTGATAGTAACATTAGGCATCTATTTTATAAGATAGAGAAAAGTTAGAATCAACTTCAATAGAGATAATCACAAGACAAAGCATCAAATGCATATCTTTGGCAATCAAACACACAAGTCATGGCATACATAAATACATTACAAGCATCCAAGGTTCAACATAACTTAGACAAAAATTTGGAAATAAAACGATAAGTGTGGTGGTCCAACTAGCGAATTACGTTACAACTCTCACTCACTAGACAAAATGGCTATCAAAGAATCACTGAGTTGGTGACCATGCAGAATCCTGATTCCTTGTGGTTGTCTTCCTTGTTTTTGTACAAGTGAAGTTGCACCCACCAGTATTCTACTCCTTCATCCATCATGTGAAAACCTTTTTACACATCTGCACCATGTATTCCCATGGCAACCATGAGGTCCTTGAGGGCTTTGGGAAATTCTGTCTCACACTCCAAGCTCATGGTCATGAGTGGTCCCTTCCTCACGGCTTCGTTGATGGAGTTCATCTACAAATAGAGATGAGAAAGAAGATTAGAAAAGTTTCCGAGAAGAAAAAGACAAGTGTGGAAATTGTTGGAATTTTTTCCTTAGTGGTTTCTAATCCAATCCTAGGGTCATAATCCTACAGGCAACACAGTGCTCTGATACCATCTGTAAGATCCCTCCCTTATAAAGGTAAGGATCCCTGTGATTGCAATGCTAGTCCCTGGATCAATTGCTAGCATTCACAGTTTAAGATGACGTACACAGAAACAAAGGTCATTATTACATCGTCATTCCAGAGATAACATAGTCTTTTACAACTCCATAGCCATAGGCTAGTACAAGAGTTTAACTTAACAATATAAAAATAGAAGTCTTCATATTCATGTGCCACAGGCAAGCATGTTGAGTGTAGACTCATAACCCCTAATCATCATCAGAGTAACCTGCAACATCACAAGTTACAGCCAGAGTGGGTCAATACATTGGAATAGTATTGGCAAGTGATACCTTAGTAGAATATTAACATCTAGTTACTACATGAATTTGGATAAGTGTATCTTAGGATTTCTTTGCTCAAAATAGGTTTTACCTATTAGTTGAAATCACTAAGTTTTTCTTTGACAAAACTTTCCCAAGGAACCACCAATAGAAATTGGTGAACCTTCACCCTTGTTCAACCTCAAGGTTTAACTTAGAAAATTGGGATAAGGAGATTCTTGATAGCTTCCATGTCTTGATGCTCAAATTGTCCAATACCAGGGACATGGCTAAGTACTTAGATTCTTCTATCTGCAGAGGTTGTGCACTTTCCCCACAAGACTTGATTTTCACCAAGACAGGACCCTTCAGAAGCCTTCCCTTAGACCAAATGGACGCGTTCCAACCTATCATCCCACTACCACCAACTGTCCAAATGGCTAAGTTATTGCATCCTATATGATCCAGGCAGAGCCCATAATGCCATGTGGCTACACTAGAAGCTTCTTAACATTTGGCATCTCAAATCCCTTTGTTCTTGGGTGGCTTTCCACAAGTGAGATACACAAGGTAAACCATAGAAATGGGCCTTGTGTAACCACTCAACACAAACCATTCTTTCCATTCCACCCAGGTGTTTCATTCACTTAGTTGTTTTATTAAGCAAAACATAAGTCAAAGACTTAGAAATATTTATCATAGCATGAATATATAATCCACCCTTGGTTGCTACTAGCTAGGCTAAGCATGGCAATATCAAGTATCTTAACTTAGAGGAAATTCTAACAATTCTACAACTACTAGGATTTCCCAAGCATAGCATATTGATACTTAGCAAAATATTCATGCAAGCCCTATACAAAATAATTCTAATGCATAGATAAAAAATATTTGGACAAAAATGTATGAAGCACCACTTGCCTTGGTAGTTGGGGGAGTAGCAACAATCTTCACAACCACAATCACTATTAGCACCAAAATCTACACATAAAATAATAGCACCAAATTCACATATCAAATTATACAAGCAAAAATATATGAATGCATGCAAATGCCATGTGATGATTTTCTACACCAAACAAGACAAGTATACAGTACTGGATCACAAACACGACAAAGACACACTAAATAAGCTTTACTTAGTCTTTAAATCATTTTTCAAATAATTTCTATACTCCAAATAAGCCTATAAATGTCTCTGCAAAAATAATCAATTTTACAGAAGAAAAACATTAAACACATTGCATAAATGGATAGAATTCTTTCTCCCGATTCCAATGATATAAAATTTGCAAAAAATTTACGTGTGGATCAAAAGTTATGAATTTGGCAAGTTTGAATATCTAATAGATCTAAATCAGATTTTCAAAACAAATAACAGGCCACGCGGCAGCGTCTGATTGGACGATACAGCTTCGCACCGGATCACGCTCGCGGGCCGTTGGATCTAACTAACTACGCACTATCCATATCAAATCATACCGCTTTGCTACAGATCTAATCCTAAGTGCTGGATTTAGATCTGACGGTTGTCGAGCACACGACCATGAATGGGCGGCGCTAGCGACGGCGACGCGGCGGCGCGGCTCTGCCAGTGGTGTTTTGATGGCTACAGAGGGGGCTGGGGTCAGCAAAGGTGCATGGCGAACTTGATAGGGTCAAGTAGAAGGCTAGTGGCGCTCGAAACTCACCGGAATCAGTCGCCGAAGCTCGTTGGGACAGCGGCGGTGCAAGCGAGAATTCGCGGAGCCTGGCGGAGCTTCTGGCTGGCTATGTTGGGGAAAATGGCCGCGAGGGGGAGGGGATTAAGTAGCCGGAGCAGGGGCGAGGATTACGCACGCAATCAATGGCATTTAACCGATTTAAAACGCGACAATGAAGGAGGGGGAGGAAACGGCGAGGCCAGGTCGTGGGCGGGGTTTAGGGACGATGATGACGGGCATGTGGGGTCGGGCTGTCAGCGAGTGGGTGCGCGCGGCTGCGGTGAGAAACAGAGGGAGAAGGGAAACCCCGGGTGGGCTGTTTTGGCTACTGGGCCGAAAGGGTGGCGCCGGCCCATTTCTTATTCTTTAGCCTTTTTCTATTTCTATTTCGATTTTCAGGAAACATTTTTAGTTTCAAATAAGTTTGAATTCATACCACTACTGGATTTTTACAAAGTGAAATTTGTACATATTTGGTTACAGAACAATGGTGTACACTTTAAAATAATTTGGCACTTTGGAATTTTAAAATAAACAATGTTTTTACCCATTGCTGAATAAAGACATAGAAATGGTTTTAAATTTTTTTATTTGTTTTGAAATCTTTGTCCAAGCTTTGGAAATTATCAAACAAACCTATGATCAAACATCTTTGGTTTGAAATAAATAACCTCTTTACTAGAGAGTACCATTGGGTCAATGCCTTGCTTACATAAAATAATAGGCATTCAAATGCTTCTGTTTTTGTAATGACTTTGAAAATGATCCTAAAATGATTATGAATGCATGGATGATATGCAAACTTTGAAATCATGATTTTTAGGGATGTTACAGCTACTCGCGCTATTATGAAGAGAAGGTTCAATAACCTCTTCGAGTTCTACCTTCTGACTACACACACCTTTCACGAGAAACTATTTCTCTAGAAAGGATCCATTCTTGGCAACGAAAACCTTGCCCTAGGATCTGTGATAGAAGGAACACCCAATAGTTTCCTTAGGCTATCCTATAAATACACATTTTTCCGTTTTAGGTTCGAGTTTATCAGACTGAAGTTTCTTCCCATAAACATCACATCCCCAAACTTTAAGAAATGACAGCTTAGGTTTGTTCCCAAACCACAATTCATACAATGTCTATTCAACGGATTTAGATGGTTCCCGATTTAAAGTGAATGCAACGGTTTCTAGTGCATAACCCAAAAATGACACTGGCAACTCAGTCAGAGACATCATAGGTCGAACCATATCTAGTAAAGTATGATTACGACGTTCTGACACACCATTTTGCTGTGGTGTTCCGGCAGGTGTGAGTTGTGAAACTATTCCACACTCTTTCATATGTATGCTAAACTCGTAACTTAGATACTCACCTCCATGATCAGACTGTAGAAATTTGATTTTTCTATTACGATGATTTTCCACTTCATTCTGAAATTCCTTGAACTTTTCAAAGGTTTCAGACTTGTGTTTCATCAAGTAGATATAATAGTATCTACTCAAATCATCCATGAAAGTAGCAAAATAACGATATCCACCTCGCGTCGACACACTCATTGGACCACATACATCAGAATGTATGATTTTCAGTAAATTTTTCGCCTGTTCCATTGAACCGAAAAACGGCGTTCTAGTCATCTTGCCCATAAGACATGTCTCACATGTATCAAATGATTCAAAATCAAGTGATTCCAAAAGTCCATCTAAATGGAGTTTCTTCATGTGTTTAACGCCAATATGACCTAGACGGCGGTGCGAAATATATGCAGATATATCATCATTAAGTTTAATCCTTTTAGCATAAATATTATGAATATGTGTAACACTATTATCGTGATCCAGCAAAAATAAACCATTCATCACAGGTGTATGACCATAAAAGATATCATTCATATAAATCAAACAACCATTGTTTTCGGTTTTAAATGAATAACCACTTCGTATCAAACACGATCCGGATACAATGTTCATTCTCAGTGAAGGCACCAAATAAAAATTATTTAGGTTTATCACTAATCCCGACGGTAAGTGGAGAGGCAGCGTTCTGACGGCGATCACATCAACACTTGATCCATTGCCGACACGCATCTTGACCTCATCCCTTGCTAGTGGTCGCTTGTTCCGCAACCCCTAATTCAAGTTACAAATATTAGCAATCGATCCGGTATCAAATACCCAGGTGCTACTGCGAGTACTAGTCAATTACACATCAATAACATGTATATCATATATACCTTTGTTTTCCTTGTTGTCTGCCAAATACTTGGGGCAGTTCCGTTTCCAGTGACCAAACTCTTTGCAATAAAAACATTCAGTATCAGGCTTAGGACCTCCCGTGACCTTTTTCTCAGGCACAAAAAATTTGCAGACCATCTAGAATTTTCCTTTGGGCTCGTCCTTTTCTTTAGAGGATGCGATCTTATCGACCATTAACTCCTGGTGCCTATTCTTTATGTCTACTTCGATAGCTACCAAGATGGTAGCAAGTTCGGTGAGCGATACAATTGCAACACTTTTCTTGTAACTCAGCACAAACTCTTTGTATCTGGGTGGGAGTGACTACAGAACTCTATTCGTTGTAAGGTCAACTGGTATAAAATATCCCAGCGCCCTAAGACGTTGAACATATCCCATCATCAACATGATGTGATGGTTCACAGAGCTACGTTCCTTCATCTTTACACTAAAGAACTCGCTAGAGATCATATATCTCTCGGCGTGGATTTGGCTCTCAAACATGGTTTTGAGTCTTCACCGTAGCATCAGCGCTGCTAAGTTCAAAGTGTTCTTGGAGTTCAGGTTCCAATGACAGAAGGATCACATATTTCACAAGAGTGTATTCATCATGCTTTGCGTCATACACATTACGCTCATACTGATATGCAATGATTGAAGGAGCATCACCTATCGTACAATCCAACACATATTGCTTTTGTGCAGCATCGAGAAAAAACCTCAAATTCATGAACCAATTGGTAAAGTTGATACCATTCATCGCAAGTTTCTCTTTCTCCATGAAAACATTGAAATTAAAAGTAGGTGGTGCCATCTACAATAGAATTTGTAAAGTTTAGACTAATTTTATGATATATCGAGTTCAACTAATCCAAATTATGAATAAACTCTCACTCAAAAACTACATCCCTTGTGTCCTTTTTGTGATTAAATGAACCAAATCCACTACACCAAGTCCGATCATCATGTGAGTCGCTGTAGCTTCAAAGGCGAGCATCTATGTGGGCATCAACATATGACTCATGCTTAACCTTTCGGTCTGTGTCCCAAGGTCATGTATCTACATGCTAGGCTCGCCAAGTAAGAACCTTAGTATTTAGCGTGTGTAAAATTGTCTTACACCCGATATATGATCATGGATTCAAGAACACCCGATCATCACGCGATGTCTTGAAGCAGAAAAACATAATCGGTGCATACTTAAGGGAGAACACATTTTATCTTCATATCTAAATGAGTGATCATCTTATTATGCTAATAAAACACCAAACAAGCAATATAAGATGCAACAAACATCATATGTGAAAAAGTGAAAAGATATGGTTCTTGCACTTTATCACTATCATGTGTAGCATGGTATGATATTTATCATTCCTTTGTGTGTAAGGCCAAGGTCTATGGAACTTACATGTTAGGTGTGTTGTAAGAGTATCAACTATACATCTACTTACAACATTACCATATCATGACACTAGCCCAACAACAATCTAAACTAGACGCTTCTAATTTATCCATTGCAAGTTTTACGTGGCTTAGGGGTTTTGAAGATAGAACTGTTCTTACCTACAAACATGGAACCACAACGAGGATAACCAAATTATTAACAACTCGTTGTAAATTAGATATTGAATATAGTAGGAGAGAAATACACCCGCTAGCCACTTATGCCAAACTAGTTGCATGTCAAGCGTGGAACAGGTGTCATGTGTGAGGACATGTAAAGTTTGTCCGGGCCTCTTCATCCCACTATGCCACCAATATCAAAAGTACAAACAAGAAGCAATAACATGATCATCATTGCCCACATACTCATATGTGTACTACCCGTGTGAAGCATCTACGCAAATATCCGGCTCTGATACCACTGTAGGGTTCGCAACATAGAAAACAAAAAAAATCCTACGATGGGAACAACTATGTACCAAGATCTATCTACTAGATACAAGCAACACAGGTGGATATACATCCATAGATAACATACCCTTGTAGACTAACAAAGTTTAAAGAGGTTGTACTCATCGATGATGTAGACGAACGCTTGTCGATCTCAAGATCGAGAAGAAGTCCAGCGCCGCAAATCAGCAGCGCATCCGTGCTCGCACACACATGCAAGCCATTGAGTAACCTCCGCCTGCTTGCTCCAGTGATGCAGCAGAAGCAACAACTCTTTCCAAACGAAAAGCCACCGGAAACATGTATCTCGCTAGTCGAAGACAATGGGGGATAATCTAGAGGGGGAGAGAGATCCTTCACGAGGAGATGTGAGTATGAGAGAGGGAGGCCTTATATAGGAGGAGGGGGGAACCCCAAGGGGTTTTCCTACGCATGGGGGCTGCCCCTTCCCCTCCCTCCATTCATTTGGGTGGAGCTTCCACTCACAAAATGCCTCTTCATTTTTCCACTCAAAAGACCCTCTCATATTCACATTAAATTTCCACCAAATTTAATGTAATCTCTCTGTAAAATAAAACTCCTTTTATTTATTTATTCAAAATTTTGTCAATTACATTCATTAACAAACATTCACATAAAACCCCTTGCTAGTATTCTATTTCACATGTAGAAACACTTTCAGCAATTTCACACGAAACAATTCCGGTGTCTAGTGAAATAAATTCCTACGCTTTGTAAATCTTTTCGTCTAGAAACTATTTGTTCCAAATGCTGTCGGTGTCTCTTAAGTGTGTCACCCTACGGTTCGCGAATAATGCGGACATGATCGAGACCCCTCTCAGATCAATTATCAAAAGAAGGACCTGGAGATCCATACTGACTCCTACACATTCAACGATGACTTCTTGTGATCGTGATAACATTTTATGCTAGTAACTTAATCCCTTTGTCTCGCGATATATTACATGTCCGAGATTCGATCATCGATATCTTCATACCTAGTTTCATCTCCTTACCGACATGTACTCTTTTCTTGTTCCCGTGATATAACATTCTAGTGATCAAATCACTTGCTTGCAAGCTAACTAATGTGGTATCACCGAGAGGGCCAAGAGTATATCTCTCCGCCATCGTGATGGAAAAATTCCACTCTTGATCTATGAGCCTCTACATAACACCTTCACAGCACTGAACCCATCTTCATAGTCACCCTGTTACAGTGTGACATTTGATGTTATCAAGATACTCTTCTAGTGTTAGTGATTGACATGATCTCATGGTCTAAGGATTAGGATTACTTCTTTTGATGTTATAGCAATATAAACACAATGAATTTGATCGTACTGCTATACTTCGGATGAATGTTCATCATATCATTCCAATAATATTGTGACCTCGTTATTAACAACATCCAATGTCCATGATCAGGAAACCTTGAGCATCTTGTTAATCAACGAGATAGTTTATAAGAGAGGCATAACTAGGAACTTTCCATTTGTTTAATAAACACACATGTATTAACATTTCTGATTAATACAATTATAGCTTGCAAAATAAACATCTATCATATACTTGGAATATACATAATAACAACTTTATTATTGCCTCTCAGGACATATTCCCTTCAGTCTCCCACTTGCACTAAAGACAATAATCTAGTTACATATTGATAAATCTAACACCCATGGAGTTTTGGTGTTGATCATGTTTTGCTCTAGGGAGAGTTTTAGTCAACGGATCTGCTACATTGAGATCCGTGTGTACACATGCTACATTAAACCTTCATCCAATATAACATTGCACAAGACTCTACACATGCAGAAGTAACCTCCCCAAGCTTAGAATTTTTTTCAAGAACCAAACTTGAGAAGATCACGAAAACAAAAGAGAAAATGCAGTTATCAAAAGAGAGTGTGATAAGTGGTTACCTCCCCAAACTTAGTCGAAAGCAAGGGTGACACATTTCACCGTTGATGTACTAGTAATCTCTCTTTCGATGAAGAAGAACCTTTGCTTCAACATGTATTACTTGATATGGACCAGTGTGCCTTCCTTGAGAACCTGCTTAGAAACTAAAAAGAAAATGAAATATTTTTATGTTTCTGAAGACACTAGTTTAGCTCACAAGTGATAAAAATACAAGTCCCACTGAATCGGTTCATCAACCTAAGCACGACGCTTACGTCAACAAACTAGTTCTATAAGAGGCCTCTCCTAGATTGTGATGAGGTGCAAGTGAAATAGAATACGAGACATGAGTGTGTAGCCCCTGTGTGATTATTAAAAGAGGTTCGAGTTGGAAAGTTTTACCAGACATTAATAGGTAGGCATGTTGAATTTAAGCAACCAAGTGTCTTATGCGAGTGTTTGCATGGTTGGCAATACCGTACACGTCGTCACACAAGGTTCAACTCCCTGCAAAAATAACACAAAAAATAAAATGCATTGGTGTGGTATACGAACATAGTTCATTTACTCCACCGATAAACAAGTAAAAAGAAAACATGAACTTCCATATTGAATTACAGTCTAGGAAGTTTCTGAGGTAGAACTTTTGTTGCTTACATATGCTCGGCTTTTCTAGAACATGGGATAAGCTCACAGGTGGTGTTTCAATGTTTTTAGAAGAAGAAGGAAGAAGAAAGAATAACGTTTTGAGCATTGGTTATCTTCTAGTTGGTGTTTGAGGGGTTTTCCCAACTATATGACGCAACTATATGGTCGGAGCAAAAAGGTCCCTTCATATAGTTGGTTGTTAAACTTACTGTACCTTGAACATCGAAGGGTAGATTGTGTCGATATCTATACGGCGGAAACTATACGTCCGGACCAAAAAGGTCCCGCCATATAGTTGGTCGTTAAACCTACTATTAACGCCAAGTTTCACATGTTTCTTCGAGGATTCGTTATTAACCTGAAACTTAATAAACACCATGTTTTGACAGTAAAATAAAAAATTTAATTTTCGACCAACAAATACATATAATTGAAGGATTCAACTGAAACTGATTTTCTCTTCCTTTTTACCGAGTTTATGCAACACATAATATAGTGATAATAAATTCTACCTTTTGAAAACTACCACAATATTACTCTAATAGCAAGACATGCGAAGAATAAAAATGCCAATGCAACATGGATGTAACTATACTCAAGACACAAAACTAAGAAAGACACCTAGGAACTTCCAGGTTGCCTCCCGGGAAGCGCTCTCTTTAAAGCCATAAAGCCAGGCTAGGATGCTACATACATTACCCACCTGGATCCCAAGGGATATCGACTCGAGGTGAGGTTGTATATACCAGCTTGGAGCATCTTAGAGTAGAGTTCGATCGGAGTGATACCCTCTTACAGTGCATTGGCATCATGTAGATTAACAAATTCTCGCTTTCAAGCGAGTGTTGATGCACCAAGCTTGGTGAAAATGCCTCCGTGTATAGCTGCAATGAGAGGATTGAAGATTCATCTATAATTCTTAAATCTTTACTTTAGTTACCTTTGTAGGGGAAAACTTCATAGTACTCTTCCTTTATAGCAGGGAGTTCAGGACCTGGCATGTTAGTATAGAAAGTTTCTATCTCTAGTTCATTATTATTAATGCTCTCCATATTAGTGTCTAGGCACAAGTCCTCCGCAGAACAATTATCAATAGTTTTAGCATCATAAAAATCACTACTTGAGTGAGAGGTATCACAAACAAAAGTTGTAGTGTGACTCTCTTTGTCAACCTCACCTTTTTGTTCCTCCTTTTCATCGACTAGTGTTTTAATAGGAATGATAGAATCAAAAGTAGGATTTGAAGGTGTGAGCGGGTGATCAATACGTTCTTCCTCCTCTTCCTTGTGCTCCTTTTCCTCTCCTCTCTTTAGTGAGTCCTGCAAAAGGTTATCTTTCTCCATGGCCGTTTTAGACCACTTCAAATAATATAATACCGATTCATTATTACTTACATTATTTTTGCAAAAGAGGAATATGAGGTATACTAAATTAAAAACTCCATCAAGTGCTTCACATTCAACATCAATACTTCCTAGTCTAAATACCATTTCAGATGCACCTTTGAAAAGAACGTATTCTAATACTTCCAAACTATCATAGGATTTATCTCTATTATAATTTGCTAGAGTAGGATTGTTGGAACACTTACATTAAAAATTAAGGTGGTCATCTGTTTTACAATTTGTGCAATAAGATCCAACACTAACACACAACCATAATGAATGCCCTTCCAATAGGTTCAGCATTTTTTCTATCAGATCATATCTAGTAACCAGGCTTGATAAATTTGATCCTTTATCTCCTCCAATTATTAAATTCTCAGTTTAACATACTTTATCTCGGAAGACATGATTAATAACAACAGTTTTTATAAATTTTTGGTTTTATAATTTTTTTATTGTTCTCAATATAAAAGAAAGCAGTAAGATAATAGCAAGAAATGGAAAAAATTATGTGCGAGTAGATAGGTAATAACCTGAACGCTTTGCTCCTCGGCAACTGCACCAATTTGATGACTGGGTCCTGCACCAACAACAGGGTTATTGTAGTACTTGTACTAGCAAATATTTAAAGAGTTTGTCCCGATGAGAGATCGGCGATCGGAAACAACATGACCCCGCAACCACGTTGTCAATGCGACCATGTTCGTATCCAAACCATGGTTTGGAAATAGCCAATTCTATAAATTACTAGGATAAATGAATTTAAGATTATTTGTAACAACTACTACTAGGACTGAAGAAAAACTAGAACAAAAATAAACTAGAAAGAGGTGAATGCAATGAGATGAAATATTAATGCTATGATTCCTCGAGTAATGTTGTGTATACCGGTGTGCATAATAAGTGCTTATGGAATAGCTATAAACTATACTTGTGGCGGTCCCTCAAATATTGTTATCTCCCACCATTGGTAGGTGGCAACCAGACAACTCAACTGTCCACACCCTCTTCAGACATGGGTCATCTCACAAGAGAATAGTGTATTAAGATAACAAGACCAATTAAGGTAATAAGACTAGAGCAAAGTCATTAAGTTCTATGGAAAACCGTACTCCATAGAAAGTGTTCTAGTCACAAGATATCCCGTCTATCACTTTGGGGTTAAGAAATTCGCAACACTATACCTATCTATATCATGAGTGATCACGGGGGAACTCTAGGCGGTGCATCCTAAGCTATTATTGCCTCCGCAAATCACTTATAGCAAATAGCATATTAGTTCTACCCATGGAAGAGCAGAGACTAATGATAAGTTTTGTGACACACCGTGAATCCCAAGTAAATTCCTCAACAATAGATTTGACGTCTCCAATCACTAGAATACTATCATGAATAGAACAATGTAAAGAGAAAGCACAAACATATTAATTAACAAGAACACACCACACTTCAATTAATCAAATCATCATAACATTAAACAAAGGGGGTTCAAGCCATGTTACAACCCATCATGGAGACCATGATGGGGAAGGATGAACAAGTAGCGGCGATGGAGATGGTGATGATGGCGCGGTGATGGTGGCGTCGACGTGATGATGGCGGCGTCCTCCTTCTCCTCCATTTATTTCTTGGATGGCTTGATGGTGTTGATGGAGATCTGGATCTTGATTGATCTATAGAGGCTATGGAGTCATCACGGAGGCAGGGCATCGCCGTGGAGGCGGTAGATGGGATCTAGATCTTGTATATGGTGTATTATGTTGTTTCTTGACTCCTCCCACCTTTATATAGGCCTTGGAAGTGCCCTAGGGTTCCCCCAACACCGTTATATGACTTAGTGAAGGTTCTGGAGCTTCTGAGGGCGAAAACAAGTCGTTTTTGACCTTTTTCGAAACTATACGGCGGGAACTATACGGCCGGAAAAATGCTTCCTGCCGTACAGTTGCTTGTCAAACCTTCGGGTTCCGCAGTGTTTTGGTTGCCATTTCTTCATACGAACTCCGTTTTAGGTGTTCTTGGACTCGTTGGATTCGTCTTGACGAGGGCTACAACCCAGTTGTATTGGATATTTATTTTGTGAAGTTAGAAAAATTCACTTTTTCCAACACCTCAAATGGCTAAGTCTAGTCTTTGCAGCATCTCCATACTATGCTCTCTTTGTTCCTTTTGCCTTTGTTTTATCCATAATCATCATCAACACCTACACACATGTCAAAGACAAGGAAGAGAAATAAAATTATACCTAAACTACTAAATGTGAAAAGCTCATATGAAAATGAACGAATAAAGAAACCATGCATATTTGGCATAACTACAGCCAGATAAGGCATGAGATGGGTGGTTGATATGCATAAAATACTTCTATAAAAGTGTACATAAATTCCAATCATCACCATTCTCACCATCGATAAGTTCGCATATCTGGGAGATAATTAGAGATAACTGGTATGTAGGTGGTTTGTCATATTCTTTCTCTTCGCCAACATTGTTTAGATAGAAGACAATTATTCTCGGGTTGTCTCCTTGCAAGGAAAAGCACACCAACTGACCATCTCTGTGAGATGGTTATCAGCAATGAACCGACGCCATCGTCCACCTGCCAATCGAGTCCTAGTTGGCCCTTTTAGCAGTTGAACCGTGTATGTCCACCCATAAGCTCGTAATCGCACACTATCTCTTGTGAGTTTATTAAAATATGCCCTTGCATTGCATGGGATAGTTTGTGCACCAAAAGCACACATTAAATTAAATATTTTAATGCTAAATAGGTATGAGATGAATTCTGTGTAAGAAATAGTACTCTCTCCGACCCAAATTAGTTGACTTATATTTGTCTAGATTTGATTATATCTAGACATGATTTAGTATTAGATTTATACGTATCTTGACAAATTTGAGTTAACTAATTTAGACCTAAGGTAGTACGAGTTTTAAAAATATACCACTGATTTCTCGAAATAACTAGGTACGAGATGAACACTAAATAGTGATCCAGTTGACAAGAGTATTGTACCTCTTGTACCTCAACTGGTCAGCGAATTTAACCGACTCGGGCCCAAGTTCTTCGTGTACCTCGTCCGTAATGAGCGGTACCCCGACAAATTCAAGGGGCCCCTAGGAGTCAACGGGTATGACACATCCATGGATCCAGAAACCTAGATCAACAACTATGTGATGCCATGAGCATCTTGAACTGCAACGAGTTGGTGGCGACTCGCTACCTCCCCTGATGCTTGAAGGGTCAACTCGCTAATGGCTCAACAACCTCCCCAACGAAAGCATAAACTCCTGGGAGGAGATGAAGGTTGCCTTCATCAAAAAGTTCGAAGGCACCTTGACGAGGGTTCGACTCGTCAATTTCCATTGTTATGAACTTGGGTTTTGGAGAAGGAGGGAAAGCTATAGATCACGAAACGGCTAATAGATTCGCAACACGAGGACACGAGGTTTACCCAGGTTCAGGCCCTTGGAGGGAAAACCCTACTGTTGTTTGTATGTTATTGATTGATGGTGATGTCGATGGTTACAAGGGTGCGCAGATGCAATCTGGAGTGAGGTGTGTTCTAGGGTATTAGGTGAGAGCTGTAGATCTGTTGTGGCAGTGGAGATCGTAGATATGTCTATTGGGGGCTTTATGGCGTAGTGTTCCCTCCTCGTTGGACCCTCCTAGCCTTTATATATGGGGAGGCTAGGTCTCAGGTACCAATACGAGTAGATTACAATTTATATTCAAACTTTAGTCTTGAGCTTTCCTTTTCTTGTGTGTTTGGGAGTCCGTGTCCATATGGGCTTCTTCCCAGCCGAACCGTCATTGTCCTCATGGACCTTGGTAAGTCTTCGAGTGGACTATCCATTGGGATGCACCAGGTAGTCTAACATCAGGTACCCAGAGGGCATATCCATGTTAGTATCCCCCGAGTGTTTAGTCGAATCATAGATTCAACTACAGACTATCTAGTCTTTCGAGTGCTTCTCATACGAACATGTTTCTGGTGGATATTTTGTTTCATAGGTATAGTTGATACATGTTCCTGACTCGCCAACATATTGGGTCAAGTTAATTGTCTTTGGACAAAACAACGTGATCTACTTCGACTCGATTCCTGATGACTGCAAGTGCACATATCGATTGTAGCTAGTTTCAAAATAAAGATATCGATCCCACAGGGAGCAGGAGTCTGAAGTCTAATAACTCTTGAAATAAATACTAAAAATAGAAAGGCTAAATAAAGTTCTAAGTAACAAGATAAAATGTGTGTGTTATGTAAAAAGGTGTTTTGGGTGTTTTGTTATAAGAAAACAACAAGTAAAGTAAACAAAACTAAATACCGAAAGTAAGTATCGCGTATGTAAAAGAGATTTGAAACTTCAGTGGGTGTGAATAGAAAGGCAATTCCTCCGGAAACACATCCGGATACTCTCTCACAGTTAGCACACTGTCTATGCTAACTCCCTTAAGAGAATTTGACTTACTCCCTTTAGATTCAAAATTAGACTTGAACCTAATCCGTTTCTTATCCGGGGTTGTTAGTGTGACAGTACGATTGGCACAATCTAGTACTCCTTCATGATTGGTCATCCAATCCATTCCCAAAATTACATCCAATCCTTGGGAATCCAGGATTATCAAACTAACTGGAAACTTATACTTTCCAAATTCTATCACTAGATCATGACATCCAAAGTTCACTATCATCTCTCCACCGGGAGAGCTTACTTTTATAGGACACCCAATATTTTCAGTTGGAAGTCCATTTTTATCAACAAATTCTCTTGATATGAATGAATGCGATGCTGGAAAAGAATTGAGCTTGAACTTACTAGCCACAGCATCAGACTCTTCATAAATTTCTTCCACATTGATGTGGTTCACTTGTCCCTTCTAGAAAGGGTTGGGCTTGTTGGCTCCTTCAACTTTCTTTTCTAGGAATTCATTTGCATAGTGCCCCATCTTCTTACACTTGAAAGACTCAACCTGACTGAGGTATTTCTTTGCAGGCTGATTTCCATTACCACTACCACTGTAGTGGCTCCTGTGTCTACTCTTGTGGTTCTTATACTTGTCATTGTCATGACCGCGATGATGCTTGTTGTCATGGTGACGGTTGTGGTTTTGGTGGATGTTGTCATTTCCATGCTTGTGGAATCCCGAGCTTCCACTATCATCATTATGGTAACGCTTGTGAGACGATCCCGAGCTGTGCTTATCAAAGTTATGCTTCCTCTTCCTGCCTTCAACCTGTTTCATCTTGTTTTCCAAGATGGTGGCCTTGTCACAGAGTGATTGATATGTGGGGATATAGGCAACAGATAGCTGTAGGTTCAATTCATCATTCAATCCTTCGAGGAACTTCTCCTTCCTCTTGGCATCAGTATCAACTTCATCCGGTGCATAGCGCGCCAGATTGTTGAACTCGTCTATGTACTCGGCCACACTACGGTGACGCTGTTTCAGATTGTGGAACTCTTTCGTTTTCAGGTTCATCACTCCTGATGAGATGTGAGTAGTGCGAAAACCATCTTCAAAGATAGTCCATGTCACATCCTCAAGAGGAGTGGTGATCTGAAAGTTATCCCACCAGGTTGCTGTTGGTCCTTCGAGCAGATGTGCTGCAAATCTGACCTTTTCCTCGTCGGTGCAGCCAATAGTGACTAACTCCTTGTTCACGGAACGTAACCAGTCATTGTCTACCATTGGATCACTTGTTCCTGAGAACATGGCTGGCCTCATCCTCAAAAATCTGGTAAGCATGTCAAATGCTAGTGGATTGTTGGGATTGTTGTTGTTGTTGTTGTTGTTGTTATGATTTTGATTTTGAATGAACTGAGTCATCATCTGCATCAGTTGAGCTTGAGCTGTCATCAACTGCCGCATCTCGGGGGTGATGTTATTGTTGTTGTTTGGGTTGGGGTTGACATGACGGGGAGGCATCTGTGGTTTCAATAAGGATATGGAATAAGATATAACCCATAGATGCTTAACATGCACAATACATCACACAACAACAATCACAAAACCAAGCTCAAAATAACATAGAGTTTGAATAAAGTAAACAACAAGTTTTTGGAAAAAGTAAACACACCATAGCAAGCCATCCACATGTTAGATTGTCATTGCGACTCAATAATCAAAGTACGTTAGATAAATGATAGTCGAGTAGTCTATACTACTCCTCCATGTCGACCTCAATGTCAACGAGTGTAAGTCCGGCTATCTCCATGGCTGTCTTGTACTCCTCAACATAGTGGTCAACGCCTCGACCTTCGCTGGGTCTCAATCACTCCCTGCTGGGTCTCGAGCTCGAAGTCCTTGGCCTCTATCTCAGCCTTCATGTCCTTGATCTTCTTGTTTCTGTCTTGGACTCTTTTCTCCTGATTCTTGAACTTCTTGTCCTGGCTCTCGAATCTAGCCTCCATCTCCTTGACTATCTCGTCTTGCTCCGCGAAGAGCTTTTCCTTCTACCTCAACTGAACCTGGAGCTCGTCATTGCTAAGCATGACGTTGGTCCTATCTATGTCGAGGTGTCTAATAAGGCCCTCGAGGTCCTGGAGGTACAGACGAACTGGCTCTATCGTCTCTCTAGTAGCACCCTCAAACACCAATGCCTCTCCCTCCTCGTCACGTCTCCTGAACAAGTGGAAGTAGAGGCCTCTAATCTCGGTGGAGTGGCGTCCGCAGAGGCGTCCAAGTAGCTCCTGCATGACTACATCTAGACCCTTCTCTTTGTCATCGTGCATCAGCTTGAAGGAAATCTCCTCCGTGAGTGGCTCCGTCTGTCGTCCTGGCTCTGTGACTCTAAAACCCCAAAGGTCCTTCCTCTCAAACTTGGTGAGCTGAAGTGCCTTGATGCTAGGAAGTGGGAGGTTGAGCACACTAGTAAATTGCACGATGCGTGAACCAAAACGAGTTCCATTGAACTCCTCGGCAATGCTGATCACAAAGCTAGGCATCTAATGTAAGATAGAGAAATATTAGAACAACACTAGTAAGACAAAAATAAGACAGTAATATGAAGGCAAAAGCATACATCACCCATAAAACATACAAGTCATGGCATACAAAGTCTACCACAAATACTAAGGTTAAAACATAACTTAGATAATTTTTTGCGAGAAAAGACGACAAGTGTGGTGGTCCAACTAGGGGAGTACGTTACAATTTTCACTCATATGCTAAGTCTATAATATCCTCTCTTAGACATTTTATGGCGGTCTCTAAGTCTTGGGTATATTTCTTCTCTTCCTCAAGATCATTTTTGGTGTTGAGCATTCTACACTTTAGTCTTTCACCAAACTCCTTGATAGCATTCCAAGATGCATTTCTTGCAGAGTCAAAGAATGTCGTATGCATTTCTGAGATGGTGCCCATGTAGAATCCCGACTCTTTGTGGTTTTCTCCCTTGTTTTTGTACAAGTGAAGTTGCACCCACCAATATTCTTCTCCTTCATCCATCACTGGAAATCCTTTGTACACGGTGTCACCATGTATTCCCAAGCTAACCATAAGGGTTTTGAGTGCTTTGGGAAACTCCGTCTCACATTCTAATGTCATGGTCATGAGTGGTCCCTTCTGGACGGCTTCGTTGATGGTGGCAATCTACAAATTGAGATGATAAAGAAGATTAGAAAGGTTTACGAGAAGAAAAAGACAAGTGTGGAATTTGCAAAGATTTGCATTTTTCCTTCGTGGTTTTCTTAGTCAAATCCATCCTAGAGTCATAAATCTATAGGCAACACAGTGCTCTGATACCATCTGTAAGACCCCACCTTTATAAAGGTAAAGGCCCCTGTGATTTCAATGCTAATCCCTGGATCAAATGCTAGCATCCACAGTTTAAGATGAAGTACACAGGTACAAAGGTCTTTATTACATCGTCATTCTAGAGATAAACATAGTATTTTTCAACCATAGCCAAAGTCTAGTACAAGAGTTCATAATAAAGATAAATAAAGTAAATTATTAATCTTCATGTGCCACAGGCAAGCATGTTGAGTATAGACTCATAACCCTAATCCTCATTAGAGTAACCTGCAACATCATAAGTTACAGCCACAGTGGGTCAATACATTTGGAATTGTATTGGCAAGTACCATAGTAGAATAAAAGTCTCTAATATCTATATGAATTTGACTAAGTGTAGCTTAGGCTTGATTTGCTCAAATAGATTTTTCCTATCAATTGAAAACACTAAGTTTTTGTTTGACAAAAACTCCCAAGGAACCACCAATAGACATTGGTGAACCTTAACCCTTGTTCAACCACAAGTTTTAACTTAGAAAATGGGATTAGGAGATCCTTGATAGCTTCAATGTCTTGATGCTCAAATTGTCCGTTGTCGGGGACACGGGACACGGCTAAGTACTTAGGTTTTTCCTTCTCGAGAGGTGGTGCACTTTCCCCACAAGACTTGACATGCATCGAGACGAGATCTTTCAGAAGCCTTCCCTTAGACCAAATGGACGCGTTCCATCATACCACCCTACCACCATCTGTCCATCTGACTAAGTTATTGCAACCTATATGATCAAGGCAGAGCCCATATGCCATGTGGCTACACTAGAAGCTTCTAAACACTAAGTATCTCAAATCCCTTTGTTCCTGCGTGGCTTTCCACAGGTGAGATACACCAGGGAGGCCATAGAAATGGGCCCTGAGTAACCACTGAACACAAACCATTCTTTCCATTCCACCCAGGTGATTCATTCACTTAGTTGTTTTGTTAAGCAAAAAAACATAAGTCAAAGACTTAGCAAAATTTCCATAGTATGTATATAATCCACCCTTGTTTTCTACTATCTAGGATAAGCATGATATAAACAAGTATTTTAACTTAGATAAATTCTACCAAGACTAAAACTACTAGGATTTCCCAAGGCATAGCATATATATACTTAGTAAAAATTCCATGCAAGGCCTATTCAAAATAACACTAGTGCATAGTCAAAATAATAGGACAAATACATGAATCACCACTTGCATTGGTAGTTGGGGGAGTAGCAACAATCCTCACAATCACAATCACCACTAGCACCAAAATCTACACATAAAATAATGGCACCAAATTCACATTCCAAATAATCAAGCAAAAATATATGAATGCATGCAAATGCAATGGAATGAATTTTCTATACTAAACCATTCAACCAAACAGTACTTAACACAAAGCTAACTAAAATATAGTCTAAATAAACTTAAATTTACTTTAAAATCATTTTCCAAATAATTTATATAGTCAAAATAAGCCTATATTTCTCTCTGCACAAAAACCCATTTTTACAAAAACAAAATACAAAAATAAGCCCACAGTAGTGTAGGATTTATTTTTGTGAATCCATTGATATATTATTTGCATTTTTTGGATAAACAGAACTCAAGTTATGAATTTTCTAAGTTTGAATCAAATTCTGGTTTTTTAATTAAAAATCGAGCCACGTGGCAGCGTCTGATTGGACGATACCGCTTCGGGTTGGATCGCGCTTCCGCGCCGTTGGATCAAATCAGATCCAATGCACCAGATCATAACTTACCCCTTCGCCAATGATCTAACCTACACCGTCAGATCTAAATCCTATAGCTTAGATCTACGCGTACCCTTTCACTATTGGTTCTAATCTTGACCGCTGGATCTAGATCCAGCGGATCTCATCGCTTTGACCACACGCGGGAGGCGCAAATGGCCACCGTGGCGGCTGTGCGTCGGACGGCAATGTTCTAGCGAGGCCAGAGGGTAGGGGTGGGGTACTGGTGCTTACCGAGGTCATGGGGACACGGTGAAGCTCAACGTGCTCACGGACGGGGCTGGGGCGCACGGACACGACGATGATTCCTTGTCGGAGTTGGCGTCGGCGCCGGGCGCACTCGGGAGTTGTCATTGGTGTTGCTACAAGGCAAGAAAATATAAGCCAACAGTGGCGTTAGACGTGCACGGACATGGCGAGTACACGAGTATGAACCAGACAGAAAAGGGGGCTAGGGTTTACCGAATTCATTCGCTGGAGTTGTTCGGGATAGCGGCGGTGTGAGCTTAATTGTGGACAGCCTAACGGCGCTCAGAGGGTGGTGAGTGAGGGTAAAGGAGCGGAGAGGGGAGGGGGTTAAGTAGAGGGGGTCTGGGCGTAGGATTACTGCGAGTTTAACGCGAATTGATTCGCGAATCAAACGGCCAGAAACGGGCGGCGACGTCGAGTCCACGGCGTTGATTGGGGAAGAAGGTGACGTGGTTGTCGGGCCAGTGTGTCAGTGAAAGGGTGTGCGCGGGTGCGGGTGAGAAACAGAGGGGTGAGGGCGGGGGGGGGGGTTTCTCGGGTGGGCTCGTGTTGGGCCGTGGGGGTGGGCTTAGCCATTTGGCTAGTCTGCTCCTATTTTTTCTGTTCTTTTTATTTTTCTTTTTCTGAATTGATTTTCTAAACAAGATTTGAATGCTCAAAATAACTCCAAATAAATTCAAACTGCCTCCAAAATTTTATGAGACCAACCTAGTGTCCAAGAGTGTACTAAACACATAAAATCACTCAGAATCACTTTGGCCCTTTGAAAAATAAATCAAAACCATGCCTCATATGATAGATAAAATGGGTATTTGAAATGGTTCTGTTTGAATTCAAACTTTGAATTTTTTTGTGCTAGCTCTAAATTCTTTGACAATATGTATGCAATGCATGCTTTTATAGATCATGATTTTTGGGATGTTATAGGAGGTGTCGGCGCCAACTAGATGACGAGAACTATATGGCTGGAATATTTATTCCCACTATATAGCTGGTCATCAAACCTATTGTATCCTCCAATTGCTTCGGGTTTTCTTATGGTGTTATTAATATTTCCCAAATAAGAAATTTACATTGTTTTTGGGTCCTTTTTACTCCAAGGTCCAAGAATTATGTCCATCATATCCATCATATGATCTGATCCTGGTGAAAATAAACATAAAAGGTGTGCGCGAACACTGTAAAATACCAAGATCCTACCACTATAATGCAAAATAATAATATAAAACATGATGAAAATATGCACTCATCAACTTCCCCAAGCTTAGACTCTTGCTCGTCCCGAGCAAGTTTAGCTTAATGGATGTGATCCTCATATTCATGAAGCTGAGTTGATAAAATAAATGAGGCAGTTGCAGTATGTATTTATCATTTAGGATACATAGAAATAAGTTCATGAATAGTACCTTACTCGAACCATCCGAATAATATTAGCAGGCTTCCACACCTTAGCAATTAATAGTTCACCAAAGATTACTCTCAACATGATGTAAAAGTATTCGGTTCGACCGAATGGGTTAGTGAGGTAGTCCCAACTGTTTTAGGATTAACATATTCACTTAGGATTCAAAATCTCAAATGTCTCTTTGTCTTACTATAATATAGTGGTATATGCCCATTTTCTCTTTGCACATTTGCTCTTTTTCTTTCTCTTTCTTTCCCTCTTTCTTTATATATATTCATGCTAACACTTTTGTTTAAGTGTTGTGCAAAGGAGCTAGTCATACATTCCACTTCATTTAGGAGAACAAAGTTTAACGATCTCAATTACCAAATTCCAAATATATATGAAGCATCTTTGTAACTTGAATACTCTACCTCAACTTGTTCTCACTCTATTTGATAGCACTTTTGATATCTCCTTTGTTGAAGGTTTTTCTTTTTCATCTTAACTAATTAGATAATTTCTCCTTTTTTGTAAATCAAACCATTGACCTACAACATATTGATCAAATTATCTTTGTATGCTCCATTAATACCAATGGTGTGGAAGACTTCTATTGCTATCATCAATTGCAAGTAAAATTATACTCAAGCCATTCATATATCCAATAAGACAAAATCAAACTCAATAATGCTCTATATATTATAATAAACTAAGAATTTCATAAAAGGGATTGACTATTCCTGAAGGGAATTCTAATGATGCAAACTTTATTTATGAGCTCGAACTAATGCAAAACTAGAATAGTAATAAAAACTTATAAAGTAGATTGCAAGGTCTTAAAGATCTCCCCAAGCTTGGAATCAAGCCAGGCGGGATCAAATAATCCCTCACGATTATTTGATACTGTGATTTATTCGCAGATCACTGTGGCGCCATGGCATGTGGCACCACGGTGCGTAGCTTCTTGTTGATGTCCTCCAGAGCAGTGATGCGGCTGTAACACCTGCGCAAATAAGATTGCAAGGTGTCCACCCTATCTACAAGTTTAGTCACCAAGGGGAGAAGATCATCCTTCTTCTCTATCTCCTTGAGGCGGTGACGGACTTCAACGCGATGGAGTAGCTCATGCTTCTGATATATCTCTAGTGGTTGCATGCGATCCTTTGTCCTGGGGACAACTTCTTCTTCCTCATCCATTATTGATGGATCGGGGAAGTACAAACTGTTCCTCCACTCTTCTTGAGGCTTCACCCTCATACTAGCGCTAGTGTTAGGCCTCGAGCGGGGCAATGCCGGTTCCTTGCTAGCACCTGCACCAATGTTAGGTGTTTACTTACGCTTGTGCGGCCTGGTGTCTGTGGTGATGAACTTTACCATCTCCACACGCCCCTTTCCATGATGCTTGTGGCCTTTCCTCTCTTCTTGCTTTCTCTTCATCGTCTCCCAGCCGATCTGCGGGGGATCATAGAAGTCGTGGTTGATGTAAGTGTCGCTCCAGCCTTCATCGGGATCGCTGTTATAGAAGCTTGGCTCGACGTATTCTTTGTACCTCGCGCTAAACCTCTCCACCTCCTCATCGCCGTACTACATAGACAGGCTGCTAGAGAGGTCCCTATGAGCAATGAGCCCCAGGGTTTTTCCATGGCCTGGGATGGGTTAGCGCATGGCTAGATTTGTTCTTGGTGATTGTGATTAGAGAGAGGCACAATGGCAGTAAATAAGAGGGGTCAGAGGCCAGCAAAACTCGCAAGAAACACCAAATTCACGCCCAATAAAATAATCCTAACAGAATAGGAAAAGAAATCACGATTTTGGAGGAGTCCTGCCACGTAACAACAAACTATACGGTCGCGGCCCGTATAGCTCTGGCCATATAGTTGGTTCCGGTCAGGTACTTCCAAAAATCTCGAGTCCAGGTCGGTTAGATTACCGACTAGGAACCAACAAAATGTTTTTAAAAAATGAATAAATAAGAAAAAAAAAGGTCAATGACACAGAAGCTTTAACGACCAACTATACTGTAGGACATTTTTGTCCGGCCGTATAGTTGCACCCATGTAGATACTGGACATCGAAAAATATTTTGCAAAGGGGGGCACGATACCTTTAATGATCAACTATATGGCGGGAGGTATTTCTCTAGCCATATAGTTGCACCCGTATAGTTACAAAACCCCCTAAAAAACTTCAGAAAAACAAGAGGAATTCAAAAGCAAAAATTCTTAGAAGTAAAACTATGAAGACAAAGCACATATTAGAGTAAGAACACTTACCTTTCTTACCATTTATTTAGTCGGGAGTGACAAGCTCTTCCAACAATAGGGACTTCTTCTTTTTGGGAGGAATTGATCTTAGTTCATCTAATAGTTCTTGAAAACAAAAATCACCAGGACTAAATCTCCTCTCAATATGATAGGTGTCTTGATGGGCAAATATAGATGTTGCATCCACTACCTTTGCTTCTTGTCTCTACATAATCTACAATTCAAATTCTTGAAGTAAAAGGATCAATAGATCAGTCTTGGCTTATGAATCTTCCTCTCGAGTTCTTTTAAACCATCACGATCCGTATGAACTCTTACTTTTGCATCAACTATATAAGAACAAAATTTATCACAAAAGAAAAATACATCAAAGAGTTCTCTTTCTTCCTTAGGATAATTCTTTTGAGCACTATTGAGAGTTCTACTAGCATGATGTATAATATTAAATCTGCGACCTATGTGTTTTCCTAGAGTTACTCCTACAGCATCATCACTAGCTTCACATATTAAATCAAAAGTCATATCCCAAATAGGTGGTTTAATGATAGGGCATGAGATAAAGCATTTTTAAGTTTATCAAAGGCAATAAGGCATTTATCATCAAAATTAAATCTTACTCCCTTTTGCAACAATTTTGTTAAAGGTTTAGAAATTCCATAGAAATTCCGAATGAACCTTCTATAAAAACCCACATGACCAAGAAAACTTCTTATACCTTTTATGTCCCTTGGTTGTGGCATTCTCTCTATTGCTTCAACTTTAGACCTATCTACTTCAATGCCCTTACCTGATACCTTATGTCCAAGGACTATGCCTTATTTGACCATAAAATGGCACTTCTCCCACTTTAGAACAAGATTGGTTTCCTTGCAACGCTGCAAAATTCTTTTGAGATTACCCAAGCAACTAGTAAATGAAGTTCCATAGATAGAAAAATCATCCATAAATACTTCCATTATTAGTTCTATAAAATCTGCGAAAATAGCAGTCATGCATCTTTGAAAAGTAGCTAGAGAATTACATAAACCAAAAGGCATGCATCGGTAAGCATGTAAACCATAAGGAATAATGAAAGTTGTTTTAAGTTGGTCATCAGGATGAACAACTATTTGGGAAAAACCAGAGTATCCGTCCAAGTAGCAAAAAAGAGTGTGGTTTGCTAACCTCTCTAAAGTTTGATCTATGAACGGTAAAGGATAGTGATATTTCCAAGTTTACTTATTCAATTTCCTGAAATCTATACACATCCTATGTCCAACAATAGTTCTAGTAGGTATCAATTCATTGTTTTCATTAGGGACAATTATAAATCTGCCTTTCCTAGGAATGCAATGAACAGGACTTAGCCATTCACTTTCTTTTACAGGTTAGATTATACCTACATCCAGTAGGTGTACTATTTCTTTTCTTACCACTTCCTTCATTTTAGGCTTTAGCCTCTTATTAAATTCTGCATCTGGTTTAGCACCTTCATCTATGAATATTCGATGGATGGCTATAATGGGACTAAGGCCCTTCAAATCAACCATTGAGTACCCAAAGGCCTTGTGATGCTCCTTAAGTACCTTCATGAGATCTTCTTCTTCATCCCCTGAAAGTTTAGCACAAATAATAATAGGGAATTTATTAGTATTATCCAAAAATATATATTTAAGATTATCTATTAAAGTTTTTAATTCCGGGGGTGGAAATTCTTCATCCCCTCTCTTTTCTTGATCTTCAAAAGCCTCATCAGTTGGAGGTCCTAAAATGGGAAGTGAATCAAATTCACTTTCAAATTCTTCTAGAGACCTGTCCTCCATAATTATTTCTTCAAAATTTGAGTCTTCATTTATTTCTTCTTCTTGATTACTTAAGGAAAGAGCTACCATCTCCTCAATAGTTTTCTCTTTCTCTTCTTCTTGTATAAGTAGAGATTTGTCTTTCAATTTGGAAAAGTGGAATTCTTTTTCCGCTTTCCCAAGCTTAAGGGATACAATCTCCTTTTTGAAATCTACTGTGGCACCAATGTTGCTCAAAAAGTTTCTTCCAAATATAATTCGGAAAAGAGTGTCAGCTGGCATATCATCAACTACAAAATCGATAGGGAATTTTTTACTGCCAATTGTGACAGTTGCATATTCAACTACTCCCATTGGAATTCTAAGACTTTTATTGGCTAACATTATTGTCATATCAGTATTTTCTATTGTAGCCAGTGCTATCTCTTCTTTTATTTCTAAATGAAAATCATAAGATATAACATTAACTGTGGTGCCAAGATCACATAAACAGTAATGCAAGGTTTCTTTAAATATGCAGGGAAGAATAGGCTTACCACACCTTTTACCTTAGTTTTACCTTCAACCAATACGGAAGTCTCTTCATCAAGTTCAACTGTGTCACAATGTGCATACATAGCCTGCTTCCTTGGTTACGTCTTTATTTTTGGTTTCATACAGAAGTTCTTCAAATTTTGGCACACTTTCCTCTTCTTTCTTCTCCTATACTTCCTTGACATGTTCATATTCCAAAATATGCTTTTGTGTAGTGTTAGGGAAAGGTATCTCATACATTGGTTCTAGGGATGCCAATGTTGCTTTAACTTCTCTTTTCTTCTCAGGTTCGAGTGGTGGATCATACTTGGTAGAACCCTCTTTAAGAGCTTTGATGTGTTCTATAAAAGCTTTAACAACTTGCAACACAAGATCTGAATCTAAATAAAGTTCTTTAGATAATTCATTAACATGGCCCTTCTTATTATAGTAATGAATACAATCATAATCTATTTATGTGCCTCCTTCACTTCCTAGACCAAAATTTCATGAAACTTCTATGATCGTGAATTCTATTAAGTAAAGCCCAAACTTTAGTTATGGGTAAATCCATAAAATCTCCTCTCGGGCAAGAGTCTAGTTCAATTTTATTAGGTTCAATTAAACCTCCATAAAAGATATGCAATAAATACCATTCAGGAAAATTATGATGAGGACATTGATTAACTAAATCTTTAAATCTTATATAAGCTCTTACTAGTCCTTCATTAGGACGGTTCCTCTAAGTTATTATAAGACGCCTGATTCCAAAATATTTTGATAAAGGATAATATTTGGATAGAAACTCACAAGCTAAATTATCCCAGGTAGTAGTGGCTTCCCAGGGTAAATATCTATACCATGAGAGAGTTGTGCTAGTCAAAGTCTGACTAAAAAGTTTAACCCTTACCTCATTGGCGGTATAATCCGGAAATTGGAATGTTCCACATATATCTTTGAAGCATGCAATATGCTCATATGGATCAGGATCTTCTTCATCTCCTGTAAATTGCTTCTTGTGTAGAATACCAAGTAGTAGAGGATTTATTTCAAATCCCCTTGTATTTTACTAGAGTTGTCTTTTATAAATATCATGGGGCTTGCCAAAGTGGCTGAGTGGGTTAGCACTAGTCAAATTCTCAAACTCCGTCATGTTCGTGGAAACTTGTAACTCAAAACAAAACTTAGCAAAACTAAAATAAAGAAGCAAAAACTAAAAGACCTGCAATTCTTAGCTCCCCGACAACGATGCCAGAAAATAGCTTGATGACTGCAAGTGCTTTGATCAGTTGTATCTAGTTTCAAAATAAAGATACCGATCCCATAGGGAGGAGGAGTCTGAAGTCTAATAACTCTTGAAATAAATACTAAAATAGAAATGCTAAATAAAGTTCTATGTAACATGATAAAATGCGCATGATGTGTAAAAAGGTGTTTTGGGGGTTTTGGTATAAGAGAACAATAAGTAAAAGTAAACAAAACTGAATATAGAAAGTAAGTATCACGTATATAAAAGAGATTTGAAACTTCAGTGGGGAAAAGCGTTCTCAGCGATTAGCTGATACACTACTAGCATTATAAAGGGCTAAGGTAAAGACTATTATCATGAACATTCTCAACAATGTATGTGTGGGAGGAAATCCGTATTTGGACAAATAGGCAGCAACCACTTCTCACATCATCCTCATAACCACAACAGACAACAATCAACATCAATTGAATTACTGTGCTATTAAGGGACTTAATCCCGCATGACGTATCCCATGGCATGGATAGTGTTTTGTGAGTTTCCTTGGTTCCCAAGTTGATACGTAAGGGGTGCCAACAACTTTATAGTCACTCCATCTACTAACAAGTTGATACGTAAGGTGTGCTAACACACCTCCGTCTACTAACAAGTAGTTCCCTCCATCAAGTCCCCATAAGAGGCAAATATTGAGAGGCCGACTTCTCCCAACATCAAGATGAAGACAATCTAATACATGGTCACATCGATGAATATTATAATAAACTTTATCTTATTTCAATCTCATACTAGGGTGTCTCCATCTCCCCAAGAACTAATGATCTACTCAGACATGGAGGCAAGCAACATCATGACAAAGACAATGGAATCTATCATAGATGAATAGTACTTGTACAAATCCACAACGAGTACGGAAATTACAACAAGATCTAGAAAATATGTATATGGGATTGATGGAGATGGTGGTGATGTAGCGATTGATGATGAAGATCGATGCCTTAGCCTCCTAGATCTACGTAAGGAAAAGATGGATCCCTGGTGGATGAGTTCCCCCTCCATAAGCCTTCCAGAGGTGAGGTTTCGACGATTTCTGGGTGTTCTGTATGTCATCTCTCCGATCCAGTTGCACGGGGTGAAACTATTTGAGGAAGCGGTGTCGGCGCCAACTATATGGTTGGAACTATACGGCCGGAATATTTATTCCCGCCGTATAGTTGGTTGTTAAACCTATTGTATCCTCCAATTGCTTCAGATTTTCTTCTAGTGTTATTAATATTTTCCAAATAAGCAATTTACGTTGTTTTTGGCTCCTTTTCACTCCAATCTAACTGGTAGAAGAATTGTGTCCATCGTATCCATCATATGATCCGATCCTGGTGAAAATAAACATATAAGGTGCGCGCAAACGCCGTAAATACGAAGATCCTACCACTACAATGCAAAATAATAATATAAAACATGATGCAAATATGCACTCATCAAGTCCCCGGACTTGAATCCGGAATTTTTTTGGCGTAATTTGACTCAGACCGCGAAGGTCTTACAAAAGTCAAATTCCAGTGTTATAAGCTAAGTACCCAATGCGTCCGTCGGGATTTTTCATTGTGCCTATTGACACAGTATGTTCCTAGAAGAGCGTAGTTCGGTGTGATACCAGGTCATTAGAGTGTGTATGTAGGTCTTATCTTTGTGTCGTAGACACAACATCCAAAAGTTATCGCCGCGGAGGCTTTTCGGGTGACCAAGGAGACGTTATCTCTCTTAGATTTATTATGGGCAGAGCTGCCTATTGTTTGCAGTAGTTGTAAAGGATTCAAAGGATCGCAGTTGGTTGATTCATAGAGTGCGCGACCAGTGCTCCCTATGGAGTAGCCCCCGAGTGTGTTCGAGTCGTAGACTCGAGCAGAGACTTATATTCGTGTAGAGTTCCCAACCTTAGATAAGGTAGAGATCCCTGTGTTTTACAATGCTAGTCCCTAGATCAATAGCTAGCATCCACAGTTAAGATGTAATATCAAGAAATAAAGGTCATAATATAACTTTATAACCAGGAATAACATAATTTTATTACATCTTACATAGCTCATTTGGCTATTACATTACATTGCAGCAGAATATCTATAAGCATGGGGTCCTTCATCTTCAAAGTGCCACAGGCAAACATGTTGGTTGTAAACTTGTAATCCTAATCAATCAACTTCACTAATATCAATCAAACCTGCAACATTACAAGTTACAGCCACAAGGGTCAATACATTTGAATTGTATTGGCAAGTTTCACTACTATGTAGAATTTAAGTGGATCCTATCATTACATGCATATTTGGCTAAGTAGGGTTTAAGGCTCATTTGCAGAAAGCAATAATTTATCCTATCTTTCCAAAATGGTTTTGATCTTTTGTCAAATCTTTTTGAACTCCTTGGTAAATCCCCAAGTGTTTCAAGTCTTTGTCAAAATCTCTTGAGCTCCTTGGTAAATCCCCAAGTGCTTCAAGTTTTTATCAAAATCTCTTGAGCTCCTTGGTAAATCCCCAAGTGCTTCAAGTTTTTATCAAAATCTCTTGAGCTCCTTGGTACCCCCAAGTGCTTCAAGTATTTTGTTTTCACTTTAAACTTTTTCTTTTAGAAATTGGAATGTCGAGATTTCCCATAGCTTCAAGCTTTAGTTGCTCAGTATTGTCCATAACCGGGGACACGGCTAAGTACTTAGAATTTTTATCTTCTGCAGAAGTTGTACACTTTACCCACATGACACAATCTCATCTTGTTGCCACCAGTGGCCGCTGGATAAGTACTCACCAAGATGGAGTACTGGCAGATTGAGAATGTGACGAAGTCTTTCTAGAGGGTCCTCCCATACACCATTGCTAGCTTGTCTTCAGGCACCAATGTAGGGTTCCTAGTTCCCTCATTTCTAGTAACCTGAAGACAATGTATGGGTCTTCCCAATGTAGTTGACTAAGCCAGAGCCATATTAGCATGTGGCTGTACACGAAAGCCACAGTTGGAGAAACATGTTCAATCTCTAAGTCCCTGGGTGGTTTTCTTTTGGTGCACAACACAAAGAGATTGCCATAGACATGGTTCCTTTTGTTGTCACCTTGTCCAAAACTTGAGTATCCTTGTCCACCCAGGTGGTTCATTGAGTACTTGTTTTATTATATAAAAACACAAGTCTTTTCTTAACTTCATAAAAATCTCAACACGTATCTCTTCTCAAAATATCTAGCATGGCTAAGCATTTTACAACTACATTGTTTCCACTAAGGAATTTATAAGGTATCCTATTAGGATTTAGCATAGCATAAGTATAGAAATTCTTTTCATGCATGTTTCAAAATCCACCAAGTATAATGAAAATAGTAGGACTTTAGATGATAGTGTCACTTGCCTTTTTGGTAGGGAATGTTGGTTCACTTCCTGATCTTGCTAATCTCACACTCTTCTAGTTTCACTACAAGTCAATCAAGCAAACACAAATTCAACTAGCATTCCAAACAAAATTTCAAACAACTCAATCTCACATAAAATCATAGAAGCTAAGTCATGCATGCAAGCATGCAAAAATAGTTTTATTTGCAAAGGTGGTCTCCACTAGGCTCTAAACTTTGTAAAGTCCAAAGTGGTCATTTTCCAAAGTGGCAAAGTCATTTTCAAAAGGTTTTATCTATAAACCATTTTTAAATCCAATCATTATTTTATGTGGTGGAAAATGTTTTTAGTAAAGCAACAATTTTATATTGTTCACCAAATAAGTTGTTAATTCTCAAAACTTGGTGTTTAGGGTCAGTAGCTTTGAATCAAAACATTTTCCAAAGTTTTTTGTTCAAAAATCATTTCCATAGCAAAACCAATATTTTTATTTGACTAGAAATGAGCAAATTCAAGTTTTTATTCCTAAACTTCACAAAATCCATTTTTAAATCCATGGGTTGGTTCCTAGGGTCAGTAAGTTCACAACAAACCAATTTGCAAAGATTGCAACCTCAAAATCATTTTGGAATAATTTTTATAACCTAAACAAGCATACAAATGTTTCTGCAAAAAACAAACATTTTACCAGAAGCTTTTTACTAAACAAATTGCATGGTTGGCTAGGGCTTGTTCCACTGATTCCATTGATATAAAGTTTGTAATTTTTGGACGTGTGGATCAAAAGTTACAAGGTTTACAAAATTGCATCTAAATCAGATTCAAACTTTGTTTTTAAACAGAACTGGTGCCACGCGGCGGGATGTTACTGGCTGATACCGATTCGGGTGGATCGGCCTCTGCAAGGCGTTGGATCTAACTTAAATGAATGGATCAGATGGGCGCGTACCCCTTCGTCTAGTTCTAATCGCAGCCACAAGATTTTCATCTAACGGTCTCAGACGCTTGGCCAAAGGCTGGCGGCGCTACGCGGCGGCAGACGGCGGCGACGCTCAGACGGTGGCGGTACTGGCGATGCAGGAAGCAAAGAGAGAAGGGGAGGTGCTCACCGTGCTCAGGGAATCGTGGCGATGCTCAGCATGGTCGCGAGGAGGCGAGGGGCGCTCAGGATCCGTCGGGATTCCTCGCCGGAGTCAAGGACGGCGTCGGTCTCGCTCAGGCGTCATCGGGGACGAGGCTACCGATCGTGCTGAGGCCAAACAAAGGTGTGGTTAGACGCGTACGAGTATGGGGAATGTGAGAGCATCACTAAGAGAGCTCGGGGCGGTCTGGGCTTACCAGGGGAGGTCGTCGGAGAAAGTAGCAGACGCGGCGGCGCTCAGAGGTTGTCGAAGCCGACGTTCTGGGGCGCCCACGGTTGAACGGAAGGCACAGGCAGAAGCGCCTGGGATTGGGGATCGCGACTGTGTTCTCAGGAAGGCGAGGGGCGGCAGGGTTCGGCCGGAATTGGCTGGAGAGGCTCGCCGGAGCAGTGGCGGTGCGGGCTCGAATTGAGGCAGCCTAGAGGCAGAGAGGGGGAGCTATCTGGGGGAAATGAGAGAGAAGACGCAGGCGGTTAAATGGGCGTTGTTATTGCGAGGAATCAAGGCTTCATCAACGCGCAATCAACGCCAGCATTTCTTGTCTGCAACGGCAGGGCGGGGTCTGCGCGAGGAAGACGATGACAAGGCAGTGTGGGACATGCTTGTCAGCGAGAAAGGAAGAAAGGGAGAGGGGTCCACCGGTCAGCGTCTCTATGGGTTAATAACTGGGTGCAAAACGTTTTCTTCGGGAGAGAGAGAGTGGGCTGGTTGGGCCTTGTTGGGTTGGCCGGCTGGGCTGTGTCCAATTCTATTTTTTTTCCTTCCTGATTGTTTTATCTTTTTCTATTTCTATTTTTTGTTTTGGAATTCAAACAACAAATCAAACATTCAATTCAATTCAAAACTCCTCCATACTTGTATTGAGTTTTGGTTCTGTTTAACAACATAACCGAAGTCCAAAAACACAAATAATATTTTTATTTTAGGGTCCATTTATAATTGAATAAAATGGACCTTAATTATTAAATCAAATGAGTTTTAATTTATTTAAAATCTCATTTGGAATTTAAATAGTTTCAAAACCAAATCAGTAGGTTTTATTTGATAACAAAGAATACTTGGAAAACTTGTTTAAAATAAATAAATAAGTTTTGATGTTTAATTAAAATAGTAAAACCTTTATTTTTAATAAACTTCGATATTAAATCCTTATTATTTTATTTAACAAACCCTTACTATTTTTATCAAATAGAAATGTTTTTATTTCAAAGGCTTGGCCAAGTTTTAATTTGGCTTATAAAATAATCCTTATTTAAATTTCTTCCTTTTCATTTGAAAACTAAATCTTTTTATTAAAAGCTCCAAAATAGTAAATCCAAATATTTAAAACTTTCTTTATTAATTGTTTATCTTTTTAAATCCCTTTAGGATTTATTTGATCAAATAGGTTTGAAGGTTTCCAATTGGAATCAAAAGTTTCTTCTCACCCTGAAAATCAACAAAGTTTTATTTTTATTCATTTATTTTTCATATTACAAGATTTGGAAAATCTTGGGATGTGACAGGCTACCACCCTTAAAATAAATCTCGTCCCGAGATTTGGGAAGGCTAGGGTTTACAAGTAGGCTCAAAAGCATCTAGGGTACTACCACCCTTAAAAAAATTCCAACTAAATTACATGTTGGTTTGCTTGGGATCTTGGGGAAACTTCTCTGGGCAAACTTCTGCATATTGTCCTTTGTTTCCACACTTGACTCATGTGCCAAGGCTGAGATCCTTCATAGGCTTGTTTATCTTGTTCTTCATCTTTTCTGGGCAATTGCTTGCATAATGTCCTGGTTCTTTCCAATTGAAACATATGATAAGTTTGAGTTCTTCACGTGTCTCTTGTGGACAAGTTGTTGCATAATGGCCTAGCTCTTTGTAGTTGTTGCACCATACTTGGCCAATCTCTTTATACTTCTGTTTCTCTGGACATTCACTGGAATAGTGTCCCATTTCTTTAGAATGATGACATTGCACATGGCTTTTGTCCTTCTTTTTCTTTTTGGGCTTCTCCAAAGCTAGGAGTTCATCTAGTTCATGTTGTTCATATGTTATCTTATAGGTAGGAATGTCTACATGTTTCTTGGACCTTCTATTGCTCTTTGGAAAATTTATATGCCTCTTCTTTGGTCCTTTGAATTGGGTTGTATTGCATGGAGGTATAAGTGGAGCTTTTCCTTTGTCCTCATTCTTCTTGGTAGACTTGGATCCTTCTTGATAGTTTGCAATCATTTGTTGCACTCCACCTTGTTTCCTTTGTTCAACTATGGAATAGATGGGGCATTGGATAGGGACATGGTTGTTTCCTTCACATAGGTAGCAAGTAGCTTGAGAGGTGGGACATTGGTCAACAGGATGTTTCTCTTCACAGTTAGGGCATTGATCTCCATGCTCCTTGGAAGTGTGATCCTTGTCTCCACAAATATTGCAAGCTTTGGCTCCTTTTAGAATAACATCCCTGTCATCCTTGAAGTTGCTCTCCATGTTGAGCATTTGGTCTGTCACCTTATGCAACATTTGGGCTTGGTCTTCCAAAAACTTTTGAAGGGTTGGATCTTCCCCACTGGTGTTGGCTATGAACTGAGTTGTCATTTGGTTCAGCTGGTTTTGGGTTCCTATGAGTTCTCTCATGTTGTCCGCTTGGTTGTTGTTGGTGTTATCAACCTTGAGGTTGGAGTTTCTTGGAGTAGTCATCTGTTTGGATTGGATTTGAGATTAGAATAGGCAAGATATTTCTATGGAAATAATTCTAATCACACACATTACAATTCACTCAAGCAGTGTGCAAGAAATCACAAACAAACATTTCACTCAAACAATGAAGTTCAAGTACATTTTTAGGCAACAAAATATTTTTGTTACACCTCATAAGTTGGGGTGTTTGACTTAACTAAAATATGGTAGTCCATCTATATGGTTCATTTGTGATCTTTCCATCCTTCTTGGTTGATTCCTTCTTGCATGAGATCTTGGTTTCCTTGGAAAAACTCTTGGTCACAAAACTTCAAGTGATGTGGCTACTTCTAACTTGTGTTTCCTTAGTCTCCAAATCTTGAGCAAGATTTCTTATCCCACTTGTCCTTAGTGAAACCCAAGGTTGAAGTCTTTGGTGAATATGCTGAAGATGTTGAAGTCATTAGAGTTGAAGAAGCTGAAGTCATTAGAGTTGAAGAAGTCCTTTGCACATGGTGTAGTCTTTGGCCATGGGGTAGGTTTTTCCATCAAGTTGAAATAGAAGAGATGTAGAATCAAAACCAAAATGGTTGAGGGAAGGGTTTACAAGATTGTTTGTAAACAAGTTTTGGAACACATACAACTCCTATTTTTCTAAGGGTTTTTGTCCAATCCTAGGTTTACAAATCCTACAGGCAACACAATGCTCTGATACCATCTATAGAGTTCCCAACCTTAGATAAGGTAGAGATCCCTGTGTTTTACAATGCTAGTCCCTGGATCAATAGCTAGCATCCATAGTTAAGATGTAATATCAAGAAACAAAGGTCATAATATAACTTTATAACCAGGAATAACATAATTTTATTACATCTTACATAGCTCATTTGGCTATTACATTACATTGCAGCAGAATATCTATAAGCATGGGGTCCTTCATCTTCAAAGTGCCACAGGCAAACATGTTGGTTGTAGACTTGTAATCCTAATCAATCAACTTCACTAATATCAATCAAACCTGTAACATTACAAGTTACAGCCACAAGGGTCAATACATTTGAATTGTATTGGCAAGTTTCACTACTATGTAGAATTTAAGTGGATCCTATCATTACATGCATATTTGGCTAAGTAGGGTTTAAGGCTCATTTGTAGAAAGCAATAATTTATCCTATCTTTCCAAAATGGTTTTGATCTTTTGTCAAATCTTTTTGAACTCCTTGGTAAATCCCCAAGTGTTTCAAGTCTTTGTCAAAATCTCTTGAGCTCCTTGGTAAATCCCCAAGTGCTTCAAGTTTTTATCAAAATCTCTTGAGCTCCTTGGTAAATCCCCAAGTGCTTCAAGTTTTTATCAAAATCTCTTGAGCTCCTTGGTACCCCCAAGTGCTTCAAGTATTTTGTTTTCACTTTAAAGTTTTTCTTTTAGAAATTGGAATGTCGAGATTTCCCATAGCTTCAAGCTTTAGTTGCTCAGTATTGTCCATAACCGGGGACACGGCTAAGTACTTAGAATTTTTATCTTCTGCAGAAGTTGTACACTTTACCCACATGACACAATCTCATCTTGTTGCCACCAGTGGCCGCTGGATAAGTACTCACCAAGATGGAGTACTGGCAGATTGAGAATGTGACGAAGTCTTTCTAGAGGGTCCTCCCATACACCATTGCTAGCTTGTCTTCAGGCACCAATGTAGGGTTCCTAGTTCCCTCATTTCTAGTAACCTGAAGACAATGTATGGGTCTTCCCAATGTAGTTGACTAAGCCAGAGCCATATTAGCATGTGGCTGTACACGAAAGCCACAGTTGGAGAAACATGTTCAATCTCTAAGTCCCTGGGTGGTTTTCTTTTGGTGCACAACACAAAGAGATTGCCATAGACATGGTTCCTTTTGTTGTCACCTTGTCCAAAACTTGAGTATCCTTGTCCACCCAGGTGGTTCATTGAGTACTTGTTTTATTATATAAAAACACAAGTCTTTTCTTAACTTCATAAAAATCTCAACACGTATCTCTTCTCAAAATATCTAGCATGGCTAAGCATTTTACAACTACATTGTTTCCACTAAGGAATTTATAAGGTATCCTATTAGGATTTAGCATAGCATAAGTATAGAAATTCTTTTCATGCATGTTTCAAAATCCACCAAGTATAATGAAAATAGTAGGACTTTAGATGATAGTGTCACTTGCCTTTTTGGTAGGGAATGTTGGTTCACTTCCTGATCTTGCTAATCTCACACTCTTCTAGTTTCACTACAAGTCAATCAAGCAAACACAAATTCAACTAGCATTCCAAACAAAATTTCAAACAACTCAATCTCACATAAAATCATAGAAGCTAAGTCATGCATGCAAGCATGCAAAAATAGTTTTATTTGCAAAGGTGGTCTCCACTAGGCTCTAAACTTTGTAAAGTCCAAAGTGGTCATTTTCCAAAGTGGCAAAGTCATTTTCAAAAGGTTTTATCTATAAACCATTTTTAAATCCAATCATTATTTTATGTGGTGGAAAATGTTTTTAGTAAAGCAACAATTTTATATTGTTCACCAAATAAGTTGTTAATTCTCAAAACTTGGTGTTTAGGGTCAGTAGCTTTGAATCAAAACATTTTCCAAAGTTTTTTGTTCAAAAATCATTTCCATAGCAAAACCAATATTTTTATTTGACTAGAAATGAGCAAATTCAAGTTTTTATTCCTAAACTTCACAAAATCCATTTTTAAATCCATGGGTTGGTTCCTAGGGTCAGTAAGTTCACAACAAACCAATTTGCAAAGATTGCAACCTCAAAATCATTTTGGAATAATTTTTATAACCTAAACAAGCATACAAATGTTTCTGCAAAAAACAAACATTTTACCAGAAGCTTTTTACTAAACAAATTGCATGGTTGGCTAGGGCTTGTTCCACTGATTCCATTGATATAAAGTTTGTAATTTTTGGACGTGTGGATCAAAAGTTACAAGGTTTACAAAATTGCATCTAAATCAGATTCAAACTTTGTTTTTAAACAGAACTGGTGCCACGCGGCGGGATGTTACTGGCTGATACCGATTCGGGTGGATCGGCCTCTGCAAGGCGTTGGATCTAACTTAAATGAATGGATCATATGGGCGCGTACCCCTTCGTCTAGTTCTAATCGCAGCCACAAGATTTTCATCTAACGGTCTCAGACGCTTGGCCAAAGGCTGGCGGCGCTACGCGGCGGCAGACGGCGGCGACGCTCAGACAGTGGCGGTACTGGCGATGCAGGAAGCAAAGAGAGAAGGGGAGGTGCTCACCGTGCTCAGGGAATCGTGGCGATGCTCAGCATGGTCGCGAGGAGGCGAGGGGCGCTCAGGATCCGTCGGGATTCCTCGCCGGAGTCAAGGACGGCGTCGGTCTCGCTCAGGCGTCATCGGGGACGAGGCTACCGATCGTGCTGAGGCAAAACAAAGGTGTGGTTAGACGCGTACGAGTATGGGGAATGTGATAGCATCACTAAGAGAGCTCAGGGCGGTCTGGGCTTACCAGGGGAGGTCGTCGGAGAAAGTAGCAGACGCGGCGGCGCTCAGAGGTTGTCGAAGCCGACGTTCTGGGGCGCCCACGGTTGAACGGAAGGCACAGGCAGAAGCGCCTGGGATTGGGGATCGCGACTGTGTTCTCAGGAAGGCGAGGGGCGGCAGGGTTCGGCCGGAATTGGCTGGAGAGGCTCGCCGGAGCAGTGGCGGTGCGGGCTCGAATTGAGGCAGCCTAGAGGCAGAGAGGGGGAGCTATCTGGGGGAAATGAGAGAGAAGACGCAGGCGGTTAAATGGGCACTGTTATTGCGAGGAATCAAGGCTTCATCAACGCGCAATCAACGCCAGCATTTCTTGTCTGCAACGGCAGGGCGGGGTCTGCGCGAGGAAGACAATGACAAGGCAGTGTGGGACATGCTTGTCAGCGAGAAAGGAAGAAAGGGACAGGGGTCCACCGGTCAGCGTCTCTATGGGTTAATAACTGGGTGCAAAACGTTTTCTTCGGGAGAGAGAGAGTGGGCTGGTTGGGCCTTGTTGGGTTGGCCGGCTGGGCTGTGTCCAATTCTATTTTTTTTCCTTCCTGATTGTTTTATCTTTTTCTATTTCTATTTTCTGTTTTGGAATTCAAACAACAAATCAAACATTCAATTCAAATCTCCTCCATACTTGTATTGAGTTCTGTTTAACAACATAACCAAAGTCCAAAAACAAAATAATATTTTTATTTTAGGGTCCATTTATAATTGAATAAAATGGACCTTAATTATTAAATCAAATGAGTTTTAATTTATTTAAAATCTCATTTGGAATTTAAATAGTTTCAAAACCAAATCAGTAGGTTTTATTTGATAATAAAGAATACTTGGAAAACTTGTTTAAAATAAATAAATAAGTTTTGATGTTTAATTAAAATAGTAAAACCTTTATTTTTAATAAACTTCGATATTAAATCCTTATTATTTTATTTAAACAAACCCTTACTATTTTTATCAAATAGAAATGTTTTTATTTCAAAGGCTTGGCCAAGTTTTAATTTGGCTTATAAAATAATCCTTATTTAAATTTCTACCTTTTCATTTGAGAACTAAATCTTTTTATTAAAAGCTTCAAAATAGTAAATCCAAATATTTAAAACTTTCTTTATTAATTGTTTATATTTTTAAATCCCTTTAGGATTTATTTGATCAAATAGGTTTGAAGGTTTCCAATTGGAATCAGAAGTTTCTTCTCACCCTGAAAATCAACAAAGTTTTATTTTTATTCATTTATTTTTCACATTACAAGATTTGGAAAATCTTGGGATGTGACAATTCGTCGGTTGCGCGATACGGTGATCCGGAAGTTCTTCGGATGATCTTACAAAGACCATCAACACCGGCGCTTTTTCGAATGCGCGACCAGAGCCCCTATGGGAGTAGCCCCCGAATGCTCAGTCGAATCATTGATTCGATTGAGGAATCAGAGCGTTCCACTCGAAGATCTTGTATGTGCTCGACCAGCGCTCTAGTTTGGAGTGTCTGGCGTAGTCGTACATTCGGGCAGAGACTCGAGTCTTGTATCATGCAGTTGTAGTCGAGAAGCTCGTGGGTGTACCGTTGACCCGGAATTACATCGGGTGCGCGACCAACGCTCCTGATAGAACTAGCCCCCGAGTGTTTTGTCGAGTCGTAGACTCGAGTAGAGACTCATGTGAGGAGAAAACACTAACCCGGAAGTGCATCGAGTCAGCGTTGATGACTGCATTTTTGCCTCATTTATTAGATTATTATTTTGCATTATAGTGGTAGGATCTTGGTATTTTACGGTGTTCGCACGCACCTTTTATGTTTATTTTCACTAGGATCAGAACAGATGATGGATCCGATGGACACAACTCTTGGACCAGTTATATTGGAGTGAAAAGGAGCCAAAAACAATGTAAATTGCTTATCTGGGAAATATCAATAATACTAGAAGAAACCCCGAAGCGATTGGAGGATACAGAAGAGTTGATGACCAACTATACGGCGGGAAAAGTTTTCCAGCCGTTTAGTTTCCGACGTATAGTTGGCACCGACACCGCCTCCTCAAATAGTTTCACCCCATGCAACTCGATCGGGGAGACGACATACAGAACACCCATAAATCACCAAAAACCTCACCTCCGGAAGGGATCTGGAGGTGGAACTTTCCCTAGGGATCCATCTTCGCCCTAAGCTGATCTGGTAGGCCAAGGCATCGATATCCATCTTCATCAACCGATGCATCTTCATTACCACCATCATCTCCATCCATCACATCTATATCTTGATGTAATTCTTGCACTTTGTGGATTTATACAAGTACTATTCATCGATAATCGTTTCCATTACCATTGCCATGATGTTGTTTGCCCCATGTCTGAGTAGATCATTAGTTCTTGGGGAGATGGAGAAACCCTAGTATATGATTAAGATGAGATAGGGATTATTATGTTATACATCATTATATGTATGTGTTAATTGTCTTCATCTTTATGTTGGGAGTTGTGCACCTCCTAAATATTTGCCTCTTACGGGGACTCGATGAAGGGGATTACTTGTTGGTAGACGGAGGGATGGTAGCACTTACTATGACCATAAATTCGTTGTCATCCTTTACGTACTAACTTGCCGCGGGAGAAATCCCTTAATAGCGGGATAATACGATTGATGTTGTTTATCTGTCAGCTGTGGTTATGAAGGATGGTGTGAGCAGTGATTGCTGTCTAATCGTCCATATATTGAGCTCCTCCCATATACATGCATATCAAGAGAATATTCGTCATAATAGTCTTGATCACTTAGTCTAAATTGCTAGCGGTGTATCCACCACTCCCCGAGAACACCTTTTTCCCTATTGCAGTTTCAATCTTTCTTATATACATGATTACTACTTTCTGCATTAAGTTTTACTTCACTTTACTTTACTATTTCACTCAACCAAAAACCCAAAAACAATTCTACATTTCTTACATCTTAGAACTATTCCTTAAAGTACTTCATTTAGTTTTAGTTAAAAGCATTTTAGTCTTGTGCCTACTGCTCCCTGTGGGGTCGATATCTTTATTTCGAAACTAGGTACAAACGATCTATGCACTTGCGGTCATCAAGCTATTTTCTAGCGCTGTTGCCAAGGAGCTTAGCTCTATAAGTCACTTTAATTTTAGTTATTTTTTCGTTGTACTAATTTTTTATGTGAGTTGCGGGACCATAAAATGGACAACACTCAGCATTTAATGCAGCTTGAGGCAGTAAGGAATATGGGTTCGCCAATGGACGCTTTTACAACTGTCAATAAAATCATAAACCCTGATGGTATTGAGATCGATCCCTTATTATTTGAATTACTTAACTAAGAAATTTTCAGGGACCAATGAAGAAATTCCATATGGACACTTACAATTCTTTGAAGATGTTTTGGTTCCTTAATATTTGTTGATTGTGACCTTGATAAGGTTAAAATCCAGTTGTTTAGATAAACTCTCTCTAATAATGTTTGTAACTGGTATAAATCCTTTTGTGTAGAAGCACCAAGGACGTCGACGGATTTGACAACCAATTTCCTGTCAAAATATTACTCAGAAAGAAAAGCTCACAGGATGAGAGGTATTATTATTAGTTTCAAAAATAATCCTGATGAGAATTTATTGAAGGCTATCTAAGGTATAAAAGCTATCTAGACAATTGCCCCATCACTGTTTGCCTGATTGGTTAGTTACTCATACTTTCTATGGAGGGCTTAATAATAAAATAGAACGAGCCTAGACACCGCTTCCAATGGTAGTTTCCTATCTTATACCTATGATGAAGCTTGAAAATTAATAATGAAAATGAGGGAGATAACAGAAAATCATGAAAATAGGAAAAGAAATAATAGTTCTTCTGAATATGCTTGTGTTAATGACTTTCTTGCAGATGAAAGGACTTGTGCGATGATTAAAACCCTCGGCATTTATTCTTATTCGGTAAAGAAAATTATAGATAATTATGCAGGGCATATACAGGTACCTACAGGATGGGAACCTCATAAACCCCTCGAAGAAAAGAAGCAAGCAAGAGAGGACGCATCGTAGGTAGAATTTTCCTCTGAACCTATTCAAGAGAATATTAAGAAAAAGTGCAGGAAGGAAGAACATGTAAGGAGAAGATCAAAGAAACCAGAAAAGAACCCCGATGCTACCAATGCAAATATTATTATATTTAAGGATCTTATGGAGGCAAGAATCATGGAAAATGAAGTAGTTATGTGTCACACCCCCGGGATTAGGGATAGACAAATCCCAGACCTCGGTCTGATATAAGCCTAACTTAAATCTCGAAAGCGTACAGAGAGAGAATTGATAACACAACAGTGACCTTACGACACAAAATTTATTACAGCAAGCTCATAACTGAGCAAAGAACCAAAATATTATAAGCAAAGGTCATTGACCACAAACATCAAACAACGGAAGGAAAATTATGCTATTAAGTATAGCAAACTTAACAAATAGCCTAAGAGGCCAGAAGCATAACGATGACGTCCAATCCATAGATCCCAGACTACCGACTGGGAACTCCAAGCTACTCGTCAATGTCGATGCCGTAAATAACTCATCTTCTATGATAACACTTACTCTGCTGCAAAATTATCAACGAAGCAAGGGTGAGTATAGGGTGTACTCCGCAAGACTTATGGTTGGTGGAGTTATTTTCCATAAAGCTGTTTTTGTTTTGTAAAACAAGAGGTAGAAGAATCTCGACTAATCAGAATATTTTAAAGAGGGATAAGAGAGCGATATCACTAGCTTTGATCATCTTTTGATATCTACCGAATCATCATCAGCTGAACCTGTCTAGGATCACCCCCTCGATCCCTAAGGAAGCATCCCTAAGCACACATTACTTAACCTACCAAGTTTTATGATTAGGTTCAAGTTCTCTATGACCATCACGTTCGTTCCCAAGTCGTCCAAAACCGTGGACGCGGCTTTTCAAAAATATTAATAACCCTGCAGGGGTGTACAACTTTACCCACACGTACTAACCTTCTCTTAATGCCAGTACATTAGCCTTCTTCCTTGAAGGCCGACAGAGGGTGGTTAGACACGACCTTTACCTTGCTTTCGCCGAGACCATGAGTCACGCACTAGGGAGATGTTGCGGTAACGGGTCGAGTCCCGAAGCTGGTCCCTACTGATGTGCGCATTGTTCAAGATTACGAATGCCGGGCATCTCTTGTTCCCGGCCACGCTTACCTACTTGTATGAATGCACCTCCTTCACCTCCATTCAAGAACAACCAAGATTCGTATGTCGAATGGAAATCCTGAACTATGTGACTGATGTAATCTACTAGTCAAGTTAGTTGGTCGAGGGGGTTTCCAGGCCCCCGTGTGGCTGTACGCTCGTCTTGGTTCAAGAGGCAAGAACTCGGGTCCTAGTACTGGAAAGTATGGGACTGAAAAAACCACAACCCACCATGGCCTCCCATACAAGCCTTAACATGTTTAATTTTCATCTCAGATATTACCACGTCATCCTGTCATACTAGGTTCATTCAGAGATCTGATTCATCAACTGGATGGACCAGTAGTAACATCTAAGCATGGCTAAGCACAACAGATGTAATAGCTCTAACAACGCTTCACAAGCCAAACCCTGGTTATACTAGGAGCAGTGGATCCGGGATTATAGGCTTCAAAGGTAACATGTATCAGATAGGATTACTCCATCTATTGATAAAAGAATTTGGAATCGTATGCACATGGCAAGAATGAAATACTTTGAAAGCATAGGATTCATATGTATGTGTGGGGCTTCGCTTGCCTTTGCCTGTTGATATCCAGAAAGCAGAGCTTCAGACATCTGGTACTTGACTTGATTATAGTTTATCAAGTATTGGTCTTCGAGATTCGACGGTATTGATCTCGGTCTTCGATCTCGATGTCGATCTTGCATTCTACCGAAGAAGAACCAAATACCGAAAAGAATGGGAAAGATTCAACACATGGCATCGATGCAATGCTCAAACAAGAATGATGATATGTCAAGTTAAATTGCATTGAAATAAACCCCTAAGGCATGCTTGACAACTTAATCGGGGTTTCGAGGGGTACAACCCTAACTCGGGGAAACTCTGGATTCATATGAGAGGGGTCATTATGTTCTTCTAATTAACTTGCAATTGAAGTTGTTTACCAATGCATAACTATAGCTCTATTATTTAGATCTTATTTTTCTGAACATTTTGATATATTATACATATTTTTTTGACTTATAAATAATAAGTTATTGATTTTACAAGTTTATAACAATTTATGGAATTATTTTAAAACATTTATGACCTCAGCCCGACGTCATCACGGGGTCTTGGGCTATTCTCACCGGGGATAAGGCTAGCCTCAGTCACTGACGACTAGGAACCACGGGGTCTTTATTATTTCCAGAAAAGAATTACATAAACGATTTTAATAAAAAGAAAAGAGGATATATTGCCTCATGCTAATGTTAGCAAGACATCAGCAATGGGGATCCTTCAGATCGACGCTGGTCTGGGAGATTGCGAGAATGCGTGCAAGCGGGGAGAGGTGCGCTGGAACCAGGGCAACGTGGGCAACCAGAAAGTGGCGGAGACGCTGTGGATTGACCACAGGAAGCTTGCCGGCAACAAGCATCTATAGCGAACAGCGGAGGCGCACGACACGGGGCCGAACCATGAAGCGAGGGAGAGGATGGAGAGGACGAGCATGCTCCTGAGCTCACCGGGAACACGGTAGGATGGTCGGTGAGGCGAGGCACGGATTGAATCAACGGCAACAACGGTGACCATTGTCGGAGAAGAAGCATATGGGGATCTCAACTGGGGACATCTGCAGCCGATTCCTCTGGTGAGGGAGGTGATGGAAATGAGGTGACGCTCCGGGGAGCATCGGCTTGGCCCAGGGAGGCCTGGTACGGCAGGGCAACACGGATCCTGCGGGATAGGGTTCCGGCCAAAGAGAAATTGGGGCAAAGGAGGGGATTAGGGTTCATCTTGGCGGCAGAGGGATACTTGTAGTCGTTCAGGATGTCGGTAGCGCGCATCTCCTCGCAGTGGGCATCACGGCAAGGCGGAGACGGTGCTGGCGTCGACACGCAGCAGCTTGGTTGCATCGCCGTCCTTCTATCATCGAGGAAGAAGAAAGGGGAAAGGAGGGAAGGGGTATCGGGCCGGTGCTGGGCCGCACTGGGCCAGCTGCAAGAGCGCGTGGGCGGAAAGGAGAGGCAGAGAACTAGGCCGGCTGGGCTGCGTCCTGGTTCTATTTTTTTTAAAACAAAACCTTTTCTAATTTATGTTTGCTGTTTTCTCTTTTTATTTTCATTTTCAAATCTGTTTTGGATATTTCCAAAATATACAAGAGCTTTGCAAACATTTCAAAATACTTGAGGGGCCCTTTTTAATCCATTTGGGCTCCAAAATTTTTGGGGGCTTTTCAAAATATTTAAAATCATTTGAAGGTTTTCAAATAGAGAGGGGAGTTAGGGTTGAGGGATTTTTGTAACCTTTTTATTTCATGCATTTTAAATGATGATGCTCATGTATGCACAAACAAATCCTATTTACCATTTAATAAAACTAGGGTTGTTACAATTCTATCCCCCTTAAAATAATCTCGTCTCGAGATTCCTAAGTAGGAAGATAGAAGGAACAAGGTTGCACTAAACTTCGACGATCTTCTCGAAGAGGTTGATCCATGCCACCATGAAGAATGGACGAAGCGCTTCATAATCTTCGAGGTGGCTGCTCAAACTAAGGGAGAGGGAATGACGCGGAACCACAAACAGAGTATCTCATGGTCAACTCATGGATAGATGTTCCGCGAACATCTCTAAAGCCAACAGACATGAAACAAGCCAAGGTAAGGACAGAAACAAAAGGAGATGATTTTCAAGGTGTCAGATAACTGGTCTTCATAAGGATTGAGACCATGGAGCTTAGAAAAGAGTTTTTACTTCTGAGGGAAGAAAGCTTCCATCAGAAAGAACATGACCATAGACTTCAAAAGGTAAACCTCTACTGAACAACTTAAGTAGAGATTCGCAGGTGGAAGATATAGATACCAACAAAACCAAGTTGTTGAACTAGTTTTGACACAGAAGGGTCACTCTTTCATTCAATAGAAGGCTAAGAAGAAAGGTGTTTTGTGCGGAGGACTCGCAAGAGCCACAAGGAACATGTAACAAGAGAAACTACCAAAATCATAGTCGCTCTTCAAATAGGTTTAAGAAAGCGGAAAGGAAACTATTAATTCATCCAAGACAATCAAAATCCTTGCCAAAGATCATGATATCACTTTACACCACCAAGATGAACAGTTGAGAAGATTCCTGATGACACGAGAAGAAAGAAACTTCATTCTCAGACTCCAAGTACTTGACATAACAAGATGGTTGCCATCATAAATGGGTCTGGAGGATCGACCGAGAAATATTTATCAACACTACTTTAAATGTTCTCCTTGATGTTCGATATACTGATATCAAAATTTTAACAAGCCTTCAATCAATCATCAAGTAAAGGTCAGACTTCGGATCCAAAGAAAACCATAAGAAAAACTCCTTCAATTAGTCATGGAATAAGCCTTATGAAGAGTGGTTGTGATTGCTAATTCAAGAGAGTATGGCAATAGGTCTTCCGACTGATTGTGACAACCATTATATCAATCTGGCCAGATGTATAGAGACCTATGTCAAAACCTTGCGGGACACCAACCATAATATCTGCTTGAGATTCAGATTTGGTTAGGTGGAGAGATACTTCAGACTCAGCATACCTGAATAGAAAGTTTGCAACATTTACACAGAGGTAAAGTCACTAGATTCTCAAGACATGGACTTCAATGTCAAGCTCCAAAAGATGGGCTAGATTGCGTAACCCATGTGATAGAAAGTTATCAAAAGATAATTGCATCTACATGAATTGTTTGCAATGAAACACATCTGAATCCTATTTAGGAAACTTTTAGGAGGATATCGAAGTCTTGTTGAACTTCTTATCTTCCATGAACAAATCAATCGGTGGCTTGGTGTGCTTGGAAGATCTTCTCGAGATGTGAAGGTAACAACCTACCATATGAAGAATACTTCGCACATGCTTAACTGACTTGAAATGATTCCCGAGAAAACAAAGTCTCGGATCCACGACGTTAACCTCAACATTTGCACGTGAACCACAAGAGGTTACTTCTAACATCCAAACCACATAGTTCGAGATAACATGAAGATGGTTCTCAAAAGTTTCCAACATTAATTCCCAATGTTCCATATGAATATGGTATAACATGGATAAGTTAAGAATGCCATCGATGGGCTCAATAACAAACTTATCTATATACTCCAAGATGACGGAGTCACATGTTGTATGAACAAGGCATAGACATTGGTCAGACCAGAGGACATGAAGTTGTACTTAAGTGAGACATCACAGGTGGATACACCATCAAGATTGTCCTTGGAACTGAATTTGATTTGAAGATTCCCAAACCAAATCAACAATGTAGAAATATAACATATCCACGAAGGACATACTATCTTACTTCAGTAAAAACAAAACTAGACATCCCTTTAAGGAGGAACAGAGTTGGATAGAACTTTTGTCTTACAACTCTCCAAGTTGTTGTTTAAGCTCAACCAACTAGTTCAGGGGTATCCAGTACGGATCCTTGAAGAAAGACGCGGGTTAAAGAAACAGCTTACTCGGGAACCTGATAACACGGTCATGTGGCAACAAGGTGATACTTCTATTAAGACATCCAGAATATCACGAACCATCGATATGTCATGAAGCTCAAGAGGAATCTTTCTTGGTAAGGCAAGAAGACATAGTCTTGGAGTTTTGGTATGAACCTAACTCTTTGACCGAAGAGGGTGCACTAGGATAACAGACTTGGTAGCACAATCATCCTTTGCTTAGTGATAGGGTTAACGAATCATTCTAAGAATGACACAATTTTCCTTGAAGTTCGAAGCAATATAAATTGCTAGGAATCTTGAATGGCCACATCATTACGCACAAGCAACATTCCTGAGCGCGAATAGCTCAGAGGAAGGGTGGATAAAGATGTGTAAGAGTATCACTTCATTATGAGAGTCATGAAGCTCAGCTCAACCTCTTGATATAAAAGGGTGTGATACTTCAAGGTAGAACATAACATAAACTAATCAATGTTGATTGATCTACGGATTACAACACTCTGACCTGGTCTTAGAAATGACGAGGTACTGGAGTTTGTTTCTCTTGACATCCCGAACTGTTTTGTCATGATGAACCACAAGAGTATATTGCATTGGAAGATACCAATGCACATTAATACTTGGCTACCAACTGGTATACAAAGGTCAGAAAACAACAAAGAAAAATGAACATGCTCAGGATAGAATCCCAAGATGTGGATGCATAAGTCAACAATCTTCTAGAGACCAATGCAGAAAAGGGAGGTGTGGCAGACTCACGAGTATAGATGAGAGAATCACGAGGATCTCTTGTCGTGATCTGTTTGGTTGCATTAAAGAACATCTGCCATAACATGTGGTAGGGAAAGTCCTTCGTCATCATTGTTCAATAGCGACAATATCCATAGGCTTAAAGGCTATACTAGAAGTGTAAGACCCCACTTTTTAAAGGTAATGGACCCTATGATTGCAATGCTAGTCCCTGGATAAAATGCTAGCATCCACAGTTTAAAATGAAGTACACAGATACAAAGGTCGTTATTACATCGTCATTCTAGAGATAACATAGTCTTTACAACTCAATATCCCATGGCTATTACAAGAGCTCACAACATAAAGTAAATAACTATAAGTCTTCATCTTCATGTGCCACAGGCAAGCATGTTGAGTGTAGACTCACAACCCTAATCTCCATCAGAGTAACCTGCAACATCATAAGTTATAGCCATAGTGGGTCAATACATTTGGAATTGTATTGGCAAGTGATACCATAGTAGAATAGTAGTAGTATCTAACATCTATATGAATTTGGCTAAGTGTAGCTTAGGCTTGCTTTGCTCAAAATAGGGTTTTCTTATCAGTTGAAAAACACTAAGTTTTTGTTTGTCAAAAACACCCAAGGAACCACCAATAGACATTGGTGAACCTTTACCCTTGTTCAACCACAAGTTATTAACTTAGAAATTGGGATGAGGAGATCCTTGATAACTTCAATGTCTTTGATGCTCAAATTGTCCGTTGTCGAGGACACAGCTAAGTACTTAGGTTTTACCCTCTCGAGAGGTGGTGCACTTTCCCCCACAAGACTCGACATGCATCAAGACGAGACCTAACAGAAGCAATCCCTTAGACCACCATGGAAGCGTTCCATCCTATCACCCTACCACCAACTTTCCATCTAGCTAAGTTCTTGCAACCTATGTTGTCAAGGCAGAGCCCATATGCCATGTGGTTAAACTAGAAGATTCTCAACACTAAACATCTCAAATCCCTTTGTTCCTGGGTGGCTTTCCACAAGTGTGATACACAAGGTAAACCATAGACATGGGCCTTGTGTAACCACTCAACATAAACCAACATACCATTCCACCCAGGTGATTCACTCCTATAGTTGTTTTATTAATCAAAACACAAGTCATAGACTTAGCAAAATTCGATAGCACGAATATTCCACCCTTGTTTGCTACCAGCTAGGATAAGCATGATAACATATCAAGTTTCTTAACTTATAGAAAAAATCCACTAAGATTACAACTACTAGGATTTCCCAAGGCATATCATAGTATATATACTTAGAAAAATTCCATGCAAGCCCTACTCAAAATATCACAAGTGCATAGTCAAAATAATAGGACAAAACACATGAAGCACCACTTGCCTTGATAGTTGGGGGAGTAGAAACAGTCCTCACAATCACAATCAATACTATCACCAAAATCAACACATAAAATCATAGCACCAAACTCACATCAAATAATCAAACAAAAATATACATGAATGCATGAAAATGCAATGGAAGGATTTTTATACACTAAACACGTCAAACCAAACAGTAATGAACACAAAGTAAACTTTCTAAGGTTCAAATAAAACAAGTTTCACTATAAAACAATTTTTTAAACATTTTATATATCCAAAATAAGTCTATAATTGGTTCTGAAAATAATCCTATTTTTCCAAAAGAAAAGTACAAATTCAAGGTCACAGTAGTGTAGGTTTTATTTTTCTGAATCCAATGATATATTATTTGCCAATTTTGGACAAACAGAACTAAAGATATGAATTTTACAAGTTTAAATCCCTAATAGATTCAAAAATAGATTTTAAATCTAAACTACAGACGCATGGTAGCGCATGATTGGTTGATACCATTTCGCGTGGATCACGTTTCCGCACCATTGGATCAAGTTAGATCCAACGCGCCAGATCTAATCTTACCGCTTCACCCATGATCTAATCTACGACGTTAGATTTAAATCCTATGGCTCTGAAGATTGCGACCATACGCGGGCGGTGCTGATGGCTACTGGCGGCGGTAGTGCTACTGGCGGTGATGCTCCAACGAATCTAGAGGGGGCTAGGGGTGGTGGTGAGGCTTACCAGCGTCACACGGATGCGAGGATGCTCAAGGTGGCCTTGGTTTGGACGGGGGTAGGCTGCTACGGCCGTGGGAGCTTGTCGGAGTAGCTGCTGGCATCGGGTTGTTGAAAATGGCGATGGAGGTGATGACCTAGGTCACCCTAGCGCAAACAAAGTTCATCAGGATGTTCACAAGGATAAGGCACACAAGTTAGTTGGAATCAGGGGGCAAGGGGCGTGCGAACCTGGAAGGAATTACTCGCCGGAGTTGTGGACGGCGTCGGGTGCTCATGGTGCTTGATGGGGATGGCGTCCTGGGGTGAACTGGGTCAAACCAGAATGTAAGACCCCACCTTTATAAAGGTAAGGGTCCCTGTGATTGCAATGCTAGCCCCTAGATCAAATGCTAGCATCCACAGTTTAAGATGAAGTACACATATACAAAGGTCTTTATTACATCGTCATTCCAGAGATAACATAGTATTTTACAACTCCATAGCCATAGGCTAGTACAAGAGTTCAACTTAACAAAATAAAGTAAAGTCTTCATCTTCATGTGCCAAAGGCCAACATGTTCAGTGTAGACTCATAACCCTAATCCTCATCAGAGTAACCTGCAACATCACAAGTTATAGCCACAGTGGGTCAATACATTGGAATAGTATTGGCAAGTAATACCTTAGTAAAATAATAGTTTCTAGCTTCTATATGAATTTGGCTAAGTGTAGCTTAGGCTTGGTTTGCTCAAAGTAGGTTTTGCCTATCAGTTGAAAAACACTAAGTTTTTGTTTGACAAAAATTCCGAAGGAATCACCAATAGACATCGGTGAACTTTTACCCTTGTTCAACCACAAGTTTTTAACTTAGAAAATTTGGATGAGGAGATCCTTGATAGCTTCAGTGTCTTGATTCTCAATGGTCCATTGCCGAGGACACGGCTAAGTACTTAGATTTTTCCTTCTCGAGAGGTGGTGCACTTTCCCCACAAGACTCGACATGCATCGAGACGAGATCTTTCAGAAGCCTTCCCTTAGACCAAATGGATGCGCTCCAACCTATCACCCTACCACCAACTATCCATCTGGCTAAGTTATTGCGACCTATATGATCAAGGCAGAGCCCATATGCCATGTGATTGCACTAGAAGCTTCTAAACACTAAGTATCTCAAATCCCTTTGTTCCTGGGTGGCTTTCCACAAGTGTGATGCACAAGGTAGACTATATATATGGGCCCTGTGTAACAATTCAACATAACCCAAACATACCATTCCACCCATGTGATTATTTCACTTAGTTGTTTTATTAAGAAAAAACATAAGTTAAAGACTTAACAATATTTTCCATAGCATGTATATAATCCACCACTGTTTGCTACTAGCTAGGCTAATCATGGCAATATAACAAGTATCTTAACTTAGAGAAAATTATACCAATACTACAACTACTAGGATTTCCCAAAGCATAGCATATAGATACTTAGCAAAATATCATGCAAGCCCTATACAAAATATCACTAGTGCATAGTCAAAATAGTGGTATAAAAACATGAAGCGCCACTTTCCTTGGTAGTTGGGAGAGTAGCAACAATCCTCACAATCACAATCACCACTAGCACCAAAATCTACACATAAAATGATAGCACCAAACTTACATTCAAAATAATCAAACAAAAATATTTGAATGCATGCAAATGCCATGTGATGATTTTTCTTAAACCAAACAAGACAAGTAAACAGTACTAAACACAAAACTAAACATTTATAGACTAAATAAACTCAAATTAGTCTTAAAAATATTTTCTAAATAATTGTTTACTCAAAATAAGCCTACAAATGTCTGTGCATAAAATTTCATTTTACAAAAACAAAGTACAAAACTAACTCCATATATGTGTAGGATTTATTTTTTTGAATCCATTGATATATTATTTTCATTTTTTGGATAAACAGAACAAAAGTTATGATTTTTACAAGTTAATTCATCTAATAATTCGAATCTAGATTTTTAAAAGAAAAATCCTAACACACGGCGCCATCTGATTGGCCCATACCGCTGGATCTAAGTGAGATCTAGCGGTCCAGATCTGCCTATACCCTTTCACTTAAGGTTCTAATGCTAGCCACTAGATCTGAATCTAATGGATCTGAACGCACTGGCCATAGATGGGCGGTGCAAATGGCGAGCGCGGCGGTGGCGCATCTGGCGACGGCGCTCAGGCGAGGCCAGGGGGTACGGGGGAAAGTGCGGTTACTTACAGGGATCACAGAGACGTGGTGATGCTCGACGTGGTCGTGGACGGAGCAGGGGCGTACGGGCACGGCGTCGATTGCTCGTCGGAGTTGGCGTCGGCGTAGGGCTCGCTTGGGTATGGTTGTTGACAATGCTACAAGGCATGAAAAGACAAGCCAGATGTGGCGTTAGACACGCACGAGCATGGAGAGTGTATGCGTATCATCCAGAGAGGAAAGGACGGTCAGGGTTTACCGGAAAAGTTCACCGGAGTTGCAGCAGAGGATGGTGGCGTGCTGGCATTGTCCTTGTCGACGTTCTGGAGCATGCGCGGGCTAGGGAAAGGTACTAGGAGATGTGTGAGGCGATGAGGAGTGTGCTCGTGGGAACCAGGAGCAGAGGGGTGGCCGGAGTTGGCCGGAATCGATGTTGCAGCTCGTCGGGCGAGAAATTCTTGCAGCCTGGTGGCGCTCAGGGCTTGGGGTTTGAGGGGAAATGGAGAGGGGGAAAGGGCGTTTAAGTAGGACGTGGTCATGGGGAGAATCACTGGTGCAATAAATGCGAATTGACGCCACGATTTCATTGCAGGAAACGGCAGCGAGGAAGAGGGGAGCGGTTCATGCGGAGACGATGAGCTGAGGTGTAAGTGGGCCATGTTTGCCAGTGAGAGGGGTACAACGCGTGCGGGTGAGACACAAAGGGGCAGAGGGGAAGGTTCCCGGGTGGTCTATGGGCTGTTAGTTGGGCCTGGGCCAGAAAGGTTGGAAGCTTCTTATTTTTTCTCCTTTGTCTTTTTCTATTTATGTTTTGATTTTTCAAATGTGATTTGAATCACCAAATGAACTCCAAATCTTTTCAAACTTTCACCAAATCTTTTTGAGGTGAACCTAGTTATTTAAAAGTGTGTCAAACACAACTAGTCACTACAAAACACTTTTGTCTTTTGAAATTAAAAAATAAACCATGCCTCTTATATATATAAAATAAAGGCATAAATACATGGTTTTATTTAATTTCATATTTTGAAATTTTTTGTGCAAGCTCCAAATGCTATGATCATATGAATGCAATCCATGACTTTTCATTTGATTAAATTTGGGATGTTACAGATCTAACCCCCGTAAGGTGAATCTCGCCCTTGAGATTCGGATTGGCTTGCAAATAGGTGAGGGTGATCGTTCCAAAGGTCATCTTCTCTTTCCCAAGTAGCCTCCTCTTCGGAATGATGATTACACTGAACTTTGCAAAACTTGATAGTCTTAGTACGAGTGACTCTTTCTGCAGTCTCAAGAATCTTGATAGGTTTCACTTCATAAGTGAGATCACTTTCCAACTGAACATCGTCCCAAGGTATAGTATCCTTCAAAGAAGTCTCTTCCATCTCCGGATGGCATTTCTTCAACTGACTTACATGAAACACATTGTGAACAGCTGACAGTGATTCAGGCAACTCAATCTCATAAGCCACTTCTCCTTTGCGACTCAGAATCTTGAATGGTCCAACATACCTTGGTGCCAATTTTCCTTTGACTCCAAATATCTTCACTCGACTAAGTGGTGAGACTCTAAGATAAGCTCTACCACCTACCTCATAGGTCACTTCCCTACGCTTTGGATCTGCGTAGCTGTTCTGTCGGGATTGTGCTATCTTCAATCTGTCCTTTACCAACTTGACTTTCTCTTCAGCTTCCTTGATTAGTTCTGGCCCGAACTAATTTCTTTCTCCGACACCACTCCATAGAAATGGTGTAGTACATGTTCTTCCATAGAGAATATCAAACGGTGCCATCTCAATACTGGCTTGATAGCTATTGTTGTAAGAGAATTCTGCATAAGGTAAACTTTCATCTGAACTAGCACCATAGTCTAGGGCACATGCCCTAACATATCCTCCAGAATTTGGTTGGTCCTTTCTGTCTGTCCATCAGTTTGAGGAGGAAGAGGAGTGATGAATTCTAATCTCGTTCCCAATGAGTCATGCAGTTGTCGCCAAAAATGCAAAATGAATTGGGTTCATCTATCAGACACAATACTCTTGGGTACTCCATGTAGACACACGATCCTATATATAAATCTTGGCTGACTTAGCACTTGTATAGGTTGTCTTCACGGGTATGAAATGAGCCACTTCAGTTAGGCGATCTACCACGACCCAAATAGAATCATATCCTGATCTAGTCCTTGGCAGTCCAGTGATGAAATCCATGCTAATCTTGTCCCACTTCCAGTCAGGAATAGGTAGTGGTTATAACAGTCCTGTTGGTTTCTGATGTTCCGCTTTCACTCTACTACACACATCACACGAAGCAATATGTTCTGCGATGTCCTTCTTGAGATTATTCCACCAAAATCTTTCCTGCACATCCATATACATTTTGGTATTACCCGGATGAATGGAATATGGTGAGTTGTGTGCTTCTTGTAAAATCAGTTTCCGAAGCTCCGGATCTTGCGGAATGCAGATACATTTTCCATACCGTAAAGTACCATGTTTGTCTTCATGGAAACCTTTGGCTTTCCCTTTGCTAATTTTTCCCTTAATCTCTGCAATTCCCTTGTCCGTCTTTTGGGTTTCTCTGATTTTGTCCAACAAGGTGGTTTGAACGTCCAATGACATGACATGTCCCTCAGGCACTATCTCCAATCTGAGATCTTTGAATTGGGCACACAGATCATTTGGCAATTCTCCCTTAGTGAGGCCATTCACATAAACTTTACAGCTTAAAGCAATCGCTACAACATTTGCTTTACCGGGGTGGTATTGCAAACTCAACTCATAGTCCTTGATGAGTTCTAGCCATCTTCTTTGTCTCATGTTGATTTCTTTCTGAGTGAAGATATATTTCAGACTCTTGTGATCTGTGAACACTTCACAATGCTTTCCCAAAAGATAATGTATCCATGTTTTGAGTAAATGGAAAATAGAGGCTAACTCTAAATCATGAGTAGGATAATTCACTTCATGAGTTTTGAGTTGTCTTGAGGCATAGGCTACAACTTTTCCTTCTTGCATCAGAACTCCACCTAATCCTTGGTGAGATGCATCACAATATACTTGGAAATATTTTTCCAAATTTGGCAGACATAAGACTGGTGTTGTCACTAGTCGCTTCTTCAACTCTTGGAAACTAAGTTCACATCCTTCAGTCCATTCAAATTTCCATTCTTTCTTAAGTAATTCCGTCATTGGCTTAGCTACCTTTGAGAAATTCTCAATGAATCTTCTATATTATCCTGCCAAGCCAAGTAAACTACGTACTTCTTTCACTGACTTAGGAGATTCCCAGTCAGTTACAACTGACACTTTTGCGAGATCAACAACTACACCATCTCCTGACACAATATGTCCGAGAAATCCGACTCCATTCAGCCAGAATTCACACTTACTGAACTTGGCGTACAACTTGCTCCCTGAGCTTCTCAAGTATCAAACGCAAATGCTCTTCATGCTCTTCTTTTCTCTTGGAGTAGATCAAAAATTTATCGATGAATACGACAACAAACTTGTCAAGAAATTCCATGAACACCTTGTTCATCATATTCATGAAGTAGGCTGGTGCATTTGTCAAACCGAATGGCATCACAGTGTACTCATACAAACCATACCTAGTGGTGAAAGGAGTTTTAGGTATGTCTTTCTCTCTAATCTTTAACTGAAAGTAGCCTGATCGGAGATAAATCTTTGAGAACACTTGGGCTCCTTCTAGCTGATCAAATAGATCATTGATTCTAGGCAAAGGATACTTGTTCTTGATAGTTACCTCATTGAGTGAACGGTAATCTATGCATAACCTTTGACTTTTATCTTTCTTTTCAACAAACAAAACTGGTGCACCCCAAGATGAAGAACTTGGTTGAATAAATCCTTTCTGTAACTGTTCTCCAAGCTGTTTCTTGAGTTCCTTCAACTCATCAACTGACATCTTGTAGGGTCTCTTTGCTATTGGTCCAGATCCTGGCAGTAATTTAATCAGGAACTCAACATCTCTATCTGGTGGCATTCCAGGCAATTCCTCCGGAAACACATCCGGATACTCTCTCATAATTAGCACACTCTCTATGCTAACCCCCTTAAGAGAATTTAGCTTACTCCCTTTTGATTCAAAGTTAGACTTGAATCTCATCCTTTTACTATCTGGGGTTGTGAGTGTGACAGTATGATTGGCACAATCTAGTAATCCTTCATACTTGGTCATCCAATCCATGCCCAGAATAACATCCAATCCTTGGGAATATAGGATTATCAAACTAATTGGAAACTTATGCTTCCCAAATTCTATCACTAGACCACGACATCCAAGGCTCACTATCATCTCTCCACCGGGAGAGCTTACTTTTATAGGACACCCAAAATTTCACTTGGTAAGCCATTTTTATCAACAAATGCTCTTGATATGAATGAATGCGATGCGCCAATATCAAAAAGAACAAGTGCTGGAAATGAATTGAGCTTGAACTTACTAGCCACAACATCCGACTCTTCATATATTTCTTCCACATTAATGTGGTTCACTTGTCCCTTTTGGAAGGGATTGGGCTTGTTGGCACCTTCAACTTTCTTTTCTAGGCACTTATTATCATAGTGCCCCATCTTCTTACACTTGAAACATTCAACCTAACTGAGATCTTTCTTTACAAGCTGACTTCCATTTCCACTCCCACTATGGTGGCTCTTGTGTCCACTCTTGTGGTTCTTATACTTGTCATTATCATGATTGCGACGATGCTTGTTGTCATGATGATGGTTGTGGTTGTGGTGGCTGTTGTACTTTCCATCTTTGTGGAATCCAGAACTTCCACTATCATCATGATGGGAACGCTTGTGAGACGATCCCGAGCTGTGCTTATCAAAGCTATGCTTCCTCTTCCCGCCCTCAACCTGTTTCATCTTGTTTTCTAAGATGGTAGCCTTGTCACAAAGTGATTGATAGGTTGGGACATAGGCAACAGACAGCTGTAGGTTCAACTCATCATTAAGTCCTTTGAGGAATTTCTCTTTCCTCTTAGCATCAGTATCAACTTCATCCGGTGCATAACACGCCAGATTGTTGAACTCCTCAATGTACTCAGCCACACTGCGGTGACGCTGCTTCAGGTTGTGGAACTCCTTTTTCTTCTAGTTCATCACTCCTGATGAGATGTGAGCTATACGGAAACCATCCTCAAAAAAAGCCCAAGTCACATCCTCAAGGGGAGTGGTGATCTGAAAGTTGTCCCACCATGTTGTTGCTGGTCCCTCGAGCAGATGTTCTGTAAACCTGACTTTTTCCTCATCGGTACAGCCAACAATATCTAAGTCCTTGTTCACCGAACATAGTCAGTCATTACCTACCATTGGATCAGTGGTTCCCGAGAACTTTCCAGGCCTCAGTCTCAGAAATCTGGTGAGCATGTCAAATGCTGGAGGATTGTTCTGATTATTGTTGTTGTTGTTATTGTTGTTCTGATTCTGATTCTACACGAACTATGTCATCATCTGCATCAGTTGAGCTTAAGCTATCATCAACTACTGTATCTCAGGAGTGACGTTATTTTTGTTGTTTGGGTTGGGGTTGGCACGACGGGGAGGCATCTGTGGTTTCAATAAGGATAAGAATGAGATACCCATAGATGCTTAACATGCACAATACATCACATAGAAACAAACACAATAACCAAGCTCAAATTAACATAGAGTTTGAATGACATAAACAACAGGTTTTGAAAATGCAAACACACCATAGCAATCCATCCACATGTTGGATGGTCATTGCGACTCAATAATCAAAGTATGATAGATAAATGATAGTCGAGTAGTCTATAAGCCATTCAAGCAATTAAAGAAGGACCCTGAAGGTATTTAACCTCAAATTCTCTACTCCTCCATGTCGACCTCCACGTCAACAAGGGTAAGACATGCATTCTCCATGGCGGTCTTGTACTCATCTACATTAGTGGTCAAGGCCTCGATCTTCGCGCGGAGAGCTCTCTTCTGTGAGCGTAGCCTCTCGATCACTCCCTGCTGGTGCTCGAGCTCAAAGTCCTTGGCCTCTAACTCGGCCTTCATCTCCCTGATCTTCTTGTTTCTGTCTTGGACTCTTTTCTCCTGACTCTTAAACTTCTTGTCCTGGCTCTCAAATCTGGCCTCCATCTCTTTGACGATCTCGTCTTGTTCTGCGAAGAGCTTGTCCTTCTCCCTCAGCTGAACCTGGAGCTCGTCATTGCTAAGCATGACATTTGCCCTCTCTGTGTCGAGGTGTCTAATAAGACCCTCTAGGTCCTGAAGGTATAGATGAACTAGCTCAATCGTCTCTCTAGTAGCGTCATCGTACTCTACAGCCTCACCGTCCTCGTCGCGTCTCTCGAACGAGTGAAAGTAGAGGCCTCTAAGCTCGGTGGAGTGCCTCCCAACCAGGCGTCCAAGTAACTCCTGCATGACTACATCTAAGCCCCTCTCCTTGTCATCATGCATCAGCTTGAAGGTGATGTCCTTCGTGGGTGGCTCTGTCTAGCGTCCAGGCTGTGTGACTCTGAAGCCCCAAAGGTACTTCCCCTCAAACTTGGTGAGCTGGAGTGTCGTGATACTAGGAAGTGGGAGGTTGAGCACACTAGTGAGCTCCACGAGACGAGAACCAAAACGAGTTCCCTTGAACTCCTCAGCAGTGCTGATAACAATGTTAGGCATCTATTGTATAAGATAGAGAAAGGTTAGAATCAATACAAGTAGAGAAAATCACAAGACAATAAAACACAAGCACACCTTCAACCATAAAACATACAATTCATGGCATACACAAATCCAATACAAACACTAAGGTTCAACATAACTTAGATAATTTTTTGCGAGAAAAACGACAAGTGTGGTGGTCCAACTAGCGGAGTACGTTACAATTCTCACTCATATGCTAAGTCTATGATATCCTCCCTTAGGCGTTTTATGGTGGTCTCTAAGTCTTGGGTATACTTATTTTCCTCCTCAAGATCACTTTTAGTGTTGAGCATTCTACACTTGAGTCTTTCACCAAGCTCCTTCATAGCATTCCAAGCTGCATTTCTTGCAGAGTCAAAGAATGTGGTATACATTTCTGAGTTGGTGCCCATGTAGAATCCCGACTCTTTGTGGTTGTCTCCCTTGTTTTTGTACAAGTGAAGTTGCACCCACCAATACTCTTCTCCTTCATCCATTACTAGGAATCCTTTGTACACGGCCTCACCATGTATTCCCAAGCTAACCATAAGGGTCTCTAGTGCTTTGGAAAACTCCGTCTCACATTCTAAAGTCATGGTCATGAGTGGTCCCTTCTTGACGGCTTCGTTGATGGTGGCCATCTACAAATAGAGATGACAAAGAAGATTAGGAAAGGTTTACAAGAAGAAAAAAGACAAGTGTGGAATTTTGCAAAGAGTTGCATTTTTCCTTAGTGGTTTTCTTAGTCTAATCCAACCTAGGATCATAATCCTACAGGAAACACAGTGCTCTCATAACATCTGTAAGACCCCACCTTTATAAAGGTAAAGGTCCCTGTGATTGCAATGCTAGCCCCTGGATCAAATGCTAGCATCCACAATTTAAGATGAAGTACACATATACAAATGTCTTTATTACATCGTCATTCCAGAGATAACATAGTCTTTTACAACTCCATAGCCATAGGCTAGTACAAGAGTTCAACTTAACAAAATAAAGTAAAGTCTTCATCTTCATGTGCCACAGGCAAACATGTTGAGTGTAGACTCATAACCCTAATCCTCATCAGAGTAACCTGCAACATCACAAGTTATAGCCACAGTGGGTCAATACATTGGAATAGTATTGGAAAGTGATACCTTAGTAAAATAATAGTTTCTAGCTACTATATGAATTTGGCTAAGTGTAGCTTAGGCCTTGCTTTGCTCAAAATAGGTTTTGCCTATCAGTTGAAAAACACTAAGTTTTTGTTTGACAAAACTCCCAAGGAACCAGCAATAGACATTGGTGAACCTTTACCCTTGTTCAACCACAAGTTTTTAACTTAGAAAATTTGGATGAGGAGATCCTTGATAGCTTTAGTGTCTTGATGCTCAATGGTCCATTGCCGGGGACACGACTAAGTACTTATATTTTTCCTTCTCGAGAGGTTGTGCACTTTCCCCACAAGACTCGACATGCATCGAGACGAGATCTTTCAGAAGCCTTCCCTTAGACCAAATGGATGCGCTCCAACCTATCACCCTACCACCAACTATTCATCTGGCTAAGTTATTGCGACCTATATGATCAAGGCAGAGCCCATATGCCATGTGGTTGCACTAGAAGCTTATAAACACTAAGTATCTCAAATCCCTTTGTTCCTGGGTGGCTTTCCACGAGTGTGATACACAAGGTAGACCATAGATATGGGCCCTGTGTAACCACTCACCATAACCCAAACATACCATTCCACCCAGGTGATTCTTTCACTTAGTTGTTTTATTAAGCAAAAATATAAGTCAAATACTTAACAATATTTTCCATAGCATGTATATAATCCACCCCTATTTGCTACTAGCTAGGCTAAGCATGGAAATATAACAAGTATCCTAACTTAGAGAAAATTATACCAATACTACAACTACTAGGATTTCCCAAATCATAGCATATAGATACTTAGCAAAATATCATGCAAGCCCTATACAAAATATCACTAGTGCATAGTCAAAATAGTGGGATAAAAACATGAAGCACCACATGCCTTGGTAGTTGGGAGAGTAGCAACAATTCTCACAATCACAATCACCACTAGCACCAAAATCTACACATAAAATGATAGCACCAAATTTACATTCAAAATAATCAAACAAAAATATTTGAATGCATGCAAATGCCATGTGATGATTTTTATTAAAGTCAAACAATACAAGTAAATAGTACTAAACACAAAACTAAAAATTTATAGACTAAATAAATTCAAATTAGTCTTAAAAATGTTTTCTAAATAATTTTTATACTCAAAATAAGCCTACAAATGTCTCTGCATAAAATTTCATTTTTACAGAAACAATATACAAAACTAAGCCCATAGATGTGTATTATTTATTTGTTTGAATCCATTGATATATTATTTGCATTTTTTGGATAAACAGAACAAAAGTTATGATTTTTACATGTTAATTCATCTAATAATTCAAATTTTGGATTTTTAAAAGAAAAATCCTGACACGCGGCGCCATCTGATTGGCCCGTATCGCTTCATGCGGATCACGCTCGCGAGACGCTGGATCTAAGTGAGATCTAGCGGTCCAGATCTGCCCGTACCCTTTCACTTAAGCTTCTAATCCTTGCCACTAGATCTGAATCTAACGGATTTGAACGCACTAGCCATAGATGGGCGGCTCAAATGGCGAGCGCGGCGGTGGCGCGTCTAGGGACGACGCTCCGGCGAGGCCAGGGGTACGGGGGGAAAGTGCGGTTGCTTACAGGGATCAGAGAGACACGGTGATGCTCGACGTGGTCGTGGACAAAGCGGGGGCGTACAGGCACAGCGTCGATTGCTCGTCGGAGTTGGCGTCGACGTCTGGCTCGCTTGGGTGTTGTTGTTGACGACGCTAGAAGGCATGAAAAGATGAGACAGATGTGGCGTTAGATGCGCACAATCATGGCGAGTGTACGCGTATCCTCCAGAGAGGAAAGGGCGGTCAGGGTTTACTGGAAAAGTTCGCCGGAGTTGCAGCAAAGGACGGTGGCGTGCTGGCGTTGTCTTTGTCGATGTTCTGGAGCGCGCGCGGGGTAGGGAAAGGTATTGGGAGATGCGCGAGGCGATGAGGAGTGTTCTCGTGGGAACCAGGAGCAGAGGGGTGGCCGGAGTAGGCCGGAATCGGTGCTACAGCTCGTCGGAGCAAAGAGGGTTTGGGTGAGAAATTCTTGCAGCCTGGTGGCGCTCAGGGCTTGTGTTTTTAGGGGAAATGGCATTTAAGGAGGACATGGTAATGGGGCAAATCACTGACGCAATCAACGCTAATTGACGCCGCGATTTCATTGCAGGAAACGGTAGCGAGGAAGAGGGGAGCGGGTCACGCGGAGACGATGAGCTGAGGTCGCAGTGGGCCATGTTTGGCAGCGAGAGGGGTACAACGCGTGCAGGTGAGAAACATAGGGGAGGTTCCCGGGTGGGCTGTGGGCTATTAGTTGGACCTGGGCCAGAAAGGTTGGAAGCTTCTTATTTTTTTCTCCTTTGTATTTTTCTATTTCTGTTTTGATTTTTCAAATGTGATTTGAATCACCAAATGAACTCCAAATCTTTTAAAACTTTCACCAAATCTTTTTGAGGTGAACCTAGTGTTTAAAAGTGTGTCAAACATAACTAGTCACTCCAAAACACTTTTTTCCTTTGAAATTACAAAATAAACCATGCCTCTTATATATATAAAAGAAAGTCATAAAAAATGGTTTTATTTGATTTCATATTTTGAAAATTTTTGTGCAAGCTCCAAATGCTATGATGATATGAATGCAATACATGACTTTTCGTTTGATGAAATTTGGGATGTTACACAGAAGCACGGTTAGTTGCGCAATAACATGGGAAACAATCTTGCGTGAACGAGGGACAGAGGGGCGCGCTATACTCACCGGAATAGCTCGCCGCAGTGCGTCGGGCAGCGGCGGTGCGAGCTTGATTGTGGGCAGCCTGGTGGCGCCAAGTGGGGTCTATGAGAGGGGAAATGACTGTGGAGAGGTGGTGAATAAGTAGCCACAGCAGGGGCGTCCATCACGCTAAGAATCAATGCCAATTGAAGTGAATTCATCACGGCAGTGACGTGGAGGAAACGGGCGGCGATGGCGTCGTCTGCGCGCGGGGTTTGAGGACAAAGTTGAGGTGGCACTAGACCTAGTAGTCAGCGGGTGAGGGGTAAGGCTCGCATGGGTGAGAGAGGGAGCAGAGGGAGGGTGGCCCGGGTGGGCTTGCTAGGCCGGTTCTAGCGTTGGGCCGAATAGGTAGCGCCCTGTTTTTTTTCTTTCTCCTTTTCTTTTTCCAATTTGATTTTCAGGAGTTGTTTTAAAACCCTATTTCAAATCTGTTTGAATTTAAATCACTTCCAAAATTTTGTACTGTGATCCTAGCATCCAAACGTGTGTCAAACACACTTGTCCACTCAAAAACACTTTGGTCCTTTGAAAATAAAAATAAAACCATTCCTCATATGAATAATAAAATAGGCATGAATATGGTTTTATTTGGTTTCAAACTTTGAATTTTTTTGTGCAAGCTCTAGATGCTATGATGATATGAATGCAATGCATGCTTTTAGAATTCATGAATTTTTGGGATGTTACAAATCTAACCCCCTTAAGATGAATCTCGCCCTCGAGATTTGGATTGGCTAGCAAATAGGTGAGGGTGGTCTTTCCGAAGATCATCTTCTCTTTCCCAAGTTGCCTCTTCTTCGGTATAATGATTCCACTGTACTTTGCAGAATTTGATGGTCTTAGTATGAGTAACCCTTTTTGATGTCTCAAGAATCTTGATAGGTTTCTCTTCATAGGTGAGTTCACTCTCCAACTGAACTTCTTCCAAAGGTATAGTGTCCTTCAATGAAGTTTCTTCCATCTCCAGATGACACTTCTTCAATTGACTCACATGAAACACATTGTGAACTACTGACGGTGATTCGGGTAATTCAATCTCATAAGCCACTTATCCTTTGCGGCTCAAAATCTTGAATAGTCCAACATACCTTGGTGCTAATTTTCCTTTGACTCCAAATTTCTTCACACCACGAAGTGGTCAGACTCTAAGATAAGCTCTATCACCTACCTCATAGGTGGATTCTCTAAGCTTTGGATCTGCGTAGCTCTATTGTCGGGACTAGGATATCTTCAATCTTTCCTTTACCAATTAAACTTTCTCTTCAGCCTCCTTGATTAGTTCTGGTCTGAACAAATTTCTTTATCCTAAACCACTCCATAGCAATGTCGTAGTACACTTCCTTCCATAAAGAAATTCAAACGGTGCCATCTCAATGCTTGCTTGATAGTTGTTATTGTAGGAGAATTCTGTGTAAGGCAGACTTTCATCCCAACTAGCACCATAGTCTAGGGCACATTCCCTCAACATATCCTCCAAAATCTGATTGGTCCTTTCTGTTTGTCCATCGGTCTGGGGGTGAAAAGTTGTGCTGAACTCTAATCTTGTTCCAAGTGATTCATGTTGTTGTCTCCAAAAATGCGAAGTGAACTGAGTTCCCCTATCAGACACAATACTCTTGGGTACTCCATGCAGACAAACAATCCTATTCATATAAATCTTAGCTAACTTAGCACTTGTATAGATAGTCTTCACGGGTATGAAATGAGCCACTTTAGTTAGGCGATCCACAATAACCCAAATGGAATCATATCCAAATCTGGTCCTTGCCAATCCGGTGATAAAGTCCATACCAATCTTATCCCACTTCCAATCAGGAATACGTATAGGCTCAATCGTCTCTCTAGTAGCATCATCATACACTACAACCTCACCCTTCTCGTCACGTCTCCTGAACGGGTGGAAGTAGAGGCACCGTAGCTCGGTGGAGTGTCATCCGCAGAGGCGTCCAAGTAGCTCCTACATGACTATGTCTAGTCCCTTCTCCTTGTCATCATGCATCAGCTTGAAGGTAATCTCCTCTGTGGGTGGCTCTGTCTAGCGTGCAAGCTGCGAGACTCTAAATCCCCAAAGATCCTTCCTCTCGAACTTGGTGAGATGAAGTGCCTTAATACTAGGGAGTGGAAAGTTGAGCACACTAGTGAGTTCCACAAGACGAGAACCGAAACGAGTTTCCTTAAACTCCTCGACAGTGCTGACAGCAAAGCTAGGCATCTATTGCATAAGATAGAGAAAAATTAGAAACAATACAAGTAGAGAGATATTCATAAGATAACAAAAGCAAAAAAAGCATACAATCATCCATAAAACATACAAGTCATGGCATACAAAAATCTATCACAAGCACTAAGGTTCAAACATAACTTAGACAAATTTTTGCGATAAAACGAAAAGTGTGGTGGTCTAACTATTGGAATACGTCCCAATTCTCACTCACATGCTAAGTCTATGATATCTCCCCTTAGATGCTTTATGGCGGTCTCTAAGTCTTGGGTATACTTATTCTCTTCTCTAAGGTCATTTTGAGTTATGAGCATTCTACACTTGAGTCTTTCACCAAGCTCCTTGACAGCATTCCAAGCTGCATTTCTGGCAGAGTCAAAGAATGTCGTATACATTTCTGAGTTGGTGAACATGCAGAATGCCGACTCTTTGTGGTTGTCTCCCTTGTTTTTGTACAAGTGGAGTTGCACCCACCAATATTCTTCTCCTTCATCCATCACAGGAAATCCCGTGTACACAGCTTCACCATGTATTCCGAAGCTAACCATGAGGTTTTTGAGTGCCTTGGGAAACTCCGTCTCACATTCTAAGGTAATGGTCATGAGTGGTCCTTTCTTGACGGCTTCGTTGATGGTGGCCATCTACAAATAGGGATGAGAAATAAGATTAGAAGAGGTTTACGAGAAGAAAAAGACAAGTGTGGAATTTTCAAAGAGTTGCATTTTTTCCTAGTGGTTTCCTTAGTCTAATCCAACTTAGGTTCATAATCATACAATCAAGATAGTGCTCTGATACCATCTATAAGACCCCACCTTTTAAAGGTAAACGCCCATGTGATTGCAATGCTAGTCTTTGGATCAAATGCTAGCATCCACAGTTTAAGATGAAGTACACAGATACAAAGGTCGTTATTACATCGTCATTCCAGAGATAACATAGTCTTTACAACTCAATATCCCATCGCTAGTACAAGAGTTCATAACATAAAGTAAATAACTATAAGTCTTCATCTTCATGTGCCATAGGCAAGCATGTTGAGTGTAGACTCACAACCCTAATCTCCATCAGAGTAACCTGTAATATCATAAGTTACAGCCACTGTGGGTCAATACATTTGGAATTGTATTGGCAAGTGATACCATAGTAGAATAGTAGTACCAAACATCTATATGAATTTGGCTAAGTGTAGCTTAGGCTTGCTTTGCTCAAAATAGGTTTTTCTTATCAGTTGAAAGACAGTAAGTTTTTGTTTGTCAAAAACACCCAAGGAACCACCAATAGACATTGGTGAAGCTTTACCCTTGTTTAACCACAAGTTTTTAACTTAGAAATTGGGATGAGGAGATCCTTGATAGCTTCAATGTCTTTGATGCTCAAATTATCTGTTGCCTACTTAGGTTTACCCTCTTGAGAGGTGGTGCACTTTCCCCACAAGACTCGACATGCATCGTGACGATACCTTTCATAAGCAATCCCTTAGACCACCATGGATGCGTTCCATCCTATTACCCTACCACCAACTGTTCATTTGGCTAAGTTCTTGCAACCTATGTGGTGAAGGCAGAGCCCATATGCCATGTGGTTGCACTAGAAGCTTCTCAACACTAAACATCTCAAATACCTTTGTTCCTGGGTGGCTTTCCACAAGTGTGATACAGAAGGTAAACCATAGACATGGGCCTTGTGTAACCACTCAACATAAACCAACATACCATTCCACCTAGGTGATTCATTCATATAGTTGTTTTATTAATCAAAACACAAGTCTTAGACTTAGCAAAATTCCATAGCATGAATATTACACCCTTGTTTGCTACTAGCTAGGCTAAGCATGATAACATATCAAGTTTCTTAACTTAGAGAAAAATTCCACTAAGATTACAACTACTAGGATTTCCTAAGGCATAACATAGTATATATACTTAGAAAAATTACATGCAAGCCCTAATCAAAATATCACTAGTGCATAGTCAAAATAATAGGAAAAAATACATGAAGCACCACTTTCCTTGATAGTTGGGGGCGTAGCAACAGTCCTCACAATCACAATCACCACTATCACCAAAATCTACACATAAAATCATAGCACCAAATTCGCATTCAAATAATCAAACAAAAATATACATGAATGCATGCAAATTCAATGGAATGATTTTTCTACACTAAACAAGTCAAACCAAATAGTAATGAACACAAAGTACACTTTCTAAGGTTCAAATAAAACAAGTTTCACTCTAAAAAAAATAAAACATTTCATATAGCCAAAATAAGCCTATAATTGGTTCTGCAAATAATCCTATTTTTCCAGAAGCAAAATACAAATTCAAGGTCATAGTAGTGTAGGGTTTATTTTTCTGAATCCAATGATATATTATTTGCAAATTTTGGACAAAAAGAACTAAAGATATGAATTTTACAAGTTTAAATCCCTAATATATTCAAAAACAGATTTTAAATCTAAACTACAGACGCGTGGCAGCGCCTGATTGGTTGATACCGTTTTGCGTGGATCATGTTTTCGTGCCGTTGGATCAAGATAGATCCAACACGCTAGATCTAATCTCCCCGCTTCACCTACGATCTAATCTACGATGTTAGATTTAAATCCTACAGCTCTGAAGCTTGCGACCATACGCAGGCAGCGCTGATGGCTACTGGCGGCGGCGCTACTGGCGGTGATGCTCTAGTGAATCCAGATGGTCTAGGGGTGGTGGCGAGGCTTACCATCATCGCACGGATGCGAGGATGCTCAAGGTGGCCTTGGTTTGGACGGGGGCGAGCTGCTGCGGCCGTGGGAGCTCGTCGGAGTAGCTGCTGGCGTCGGGTTGTTGAAAACGGCGACGGTGGCGACGAGCTAGGTCACCCTAGCGCAAACAAAGTGCATCAGTACTTGCACAAGGAAAAGTCGCACAATTTAGTTTGAATCAGGGGGCAAGGTGTGTGCGAACCTAGACGGAATTGCTCGCCGGAGTTGTGGACGGCGTCAGGTGCTCACAGTGCTTGACAGGGACAGCGACCTGGGGCGAATTGGGTCAAACCGGAACCATGGTTAGTTGCGCAAGAACATGGTGAATAATCTTGCATGAACGAGGGAGAGAGGGGTGCGCTATACTCACCAGAATAGCTCGCCGGAGTGCATCGGGCAGCGGCGGTGCGAGCTCGATTGTGGGCAGCCTGGTGGCGCTAAGTGGGGGCTATGAGAGGGGAAATGACCGTGGCGAGCTAGTGAATAAGTAGTCGGAGCAGGGGTGGCCATCACGTTGTGAATCAATGCCAATTGAAGTGAATTCATCATGGCAGTGATGGGGAGGAAACGGGCGGCGACGGCGTCGTCTGCGCGTGAGGTTTGAGGACGAAGGTGAGGTGGCACTAGGCCCAGTAGTCAGCGGGTGCGAGGTAAGGCTCGCGTGGGTGAGAGAGGGAGCAGAGGGAGGGTGGCCCGGGTGGCCTTGTTGGGCCGGTTCTGGCGTTGGGCCGAATAGGTAGCGCCCTTTTTTATTTTTTCTTTCTCCTTTTCTTTTTCCAATTTAATTTTCAGGAATAGTTTTAAAACCCTATTTCAAATTTGTTTGAATTCAAATAACATCCAAATTTTTGTACTGTGGTCCTAGGATCCAAAATTGTGTCAAACACACTTGTCCACTGAAAAACACTTTGGTCCTTTACAAATAAAAATAAAACCATGCCTCATATGAATAATAAAATAGGCATGAATATGGTTTTATTTGGTTTCAAACTTTGAAAATTTTTGTGCAAGCTCTAGATGTTATGATGATATGAATGCAATGCATGATTTTACAATTCATGAATTATTGGGATGTTACAAATCTAACCCCCTTAAGATGAATCTCGCCCTCGAGATTCGGATTGGCTAGCAAATAGGTGAGGGTGGTCTTTCCGAAGATCATCTTCTCTTTCCCTAGTTGCTACTTCTTCAGTATGATGATTCCACTATACTTTGCAGAATTTGATGGTCTTAGTACGAGTAACCCTTTCTGCTGTCTCAAGAATCTTGATAGGTTTCTCTTCATAGGTGAGATCACTCTCCAACTGAACTTCTTCCAAAGGTATAGTGTCCTTCAATGAAGTTTCTTCCATCTCCAGATGACACTTCTTCAATTGACTCACATGAAACACATTATGAAATGCTGACAGTGATTCGGGTAATTCAATATCATAAGCCACTTCTCCTTTGCGGCTCAAAATCTTGAATGGTCCATGCCGTGGTATTGCCGACGAGTACGCCATGGAGGGGTCCTCATAGTGCATGTATAGAGACATGGGGGAAGGCGGACGGTTGACGGGTACGAGGTAACACAGCTTACCCAGGTTCAGATCCCACGATGGTGGAGGAATCCTACTCCTGCTATAAATCACTATAATGGCAATACGGCGAGTTACAGGGATCGATTCGTTGTGCGAGGTATGGGTTAATTGGTGCCCTAAAGGATCCCATAGGCTCGACTTATATAGTCGCCAGGTCCTGGGGTTACAGGGAAAAGTCCTAGCCGGACAGGTTACAGAGTCCTACATTGTCTATTACTAGTCTAGCGTATCTTGCACTCCAAGGCTCCGGGTACGTCGGTGACTCCTCCGTAGCCTTCCTTTATCCGGCTTGGGCCTTCCTTCTGGATCCATCTAACTGGGTAGCCTAGTAGGCCATAGGCCTTGCTACCAACTATGGGCCACCCGGGTTTTCCGGATAGAGGACATGCTATGAGGATACCTGTATTGCATATCCCCAACAGTAGCCCCCGGAAAACACCGAGATCTTGCACCGTCTTGCCTCTTCACGTTGAATGCTCCGTCTAGATGGATGTCGGCAAATCATCAAGCAACATCTTGTAATCCTCCCAAAGAAACCTGCAAGGTTTTCTCCGTCTTCAATTTGTAAGTCGGAGAATTGATGAATCTTCTATTGTACTCTTCCGTAGCCGGATTGGATCCGTCTATGCCGGAATCTTCCGATGTTATGGTTCACCTGCTAGTGACAGCTAGGGCGACGTAGACATAGGTCAGCAACGCCTCTTAACTTACACATGTAGAAAACGCAATCATGTCCGATTTTCCCGCGTGAGCGATATGAATCGTTGGCGGCGACGGTTGGCCACGTGGCAAAATTTCTGTGCACGCGCCCGCACACATCTTCCACGCGTCAACCGTTCGATCATTCCACACGAATCTTGATGCCGGAGGTTATAAATTATAACGGTGATGGAAATTTTACTTTTCACCTCATTCTCCTCTGCATCATCTTCTTCCTCCAGCGAGCGCCTCCTCGAGCTCTCCGTGCACAGTGCGAAAAACCCTAGCCCCTTGACATTCCCCAGTCACCACCGCAATCCATCCATGGCCAGCAGCAGTTCTGCCCCCTCCATGTCGGCGTCAGGTGATACCGCGGCGAAGCCGGCGAGCTCCGTCATTGTGTCCCCAGAGGGTATGGTGATTCCTAGATCCGTGGTGGTCGAAGCCACCAGCGGTGACCATAACTCAGCGGCGATGGAGCTGCTCGAAGAGGAGTACGACTCCCAGAAAGGCGACTGGCGCGGTTCAGATATTACGGACGGCGATATCAAGGAATTTATCATCGAGGGCTACCTCCCTGCGATGGAGGGGCTCGCCTGGCGGGCGGCGCCGGCCGGTGAGGTCACACCTTCTCCCCAAGTTGGAGAAAATGTGTACCTCAAAGCACAACTGGTATGCGGCGTCTCCCTGCCCATCTCCAACTTTTTCCTTGCGGTCCTCAACCACTACCAAGTATAGCCTCAGAACCCTCCCCCAATAGCATCTTAGCGCTTAGCAACTATGCGGCGCTTTGCGAGGGTTATTTAGGGATTAGGCCTAGGCTAGATCACTTCATCTATTTCTTCACCATCAAGTGCGAAGCCGGAGCCGGCAAGGATGAGCTTAGAAATTGTGGCACCATTAGTTTTAAGATCCGGCCTGGCCGGTGGTTCCCCAACATCGTTGGCCACGAGTCTTGCACGACTAGCAACGGACATACTTCTATGGCCCAGATATCCCTCTGGTCGTCCGAGAAGTGACATACCCGGACTTTGTCGATGGAGCTGCCGCCGAAGCCTCGACATGGAGATCCCAGGCCTCCCTTCCCTCCGACATCTACGCTTCCCACGCTATAAGGCGGATAGAGTGGTTCGTAGATACGGGTATGACCGGATTGGACTTATCCATGTGCTGGTTTATCGGGCGGATCCAGCCTCTGCAGCACCGCCTGAAGTTGATGCACGAGTATACCAACGAGAGGAAGGATAGCCTCCGCATCTCCGAGGACAACTTCTCGAGCGACTCCGTCAAGCTCCGCCTCAAGGACATCGTCAAGGTGAAGGATAAGAAGCGTGGATTCTCTATCACCTACGACATGTTCGTAGAGAGCAAGTGCCCAAAGGTACCTGTTTATTTTCTATGTATGACATATACTCTAGTTCTTCCGTCTAGCCATTACCATCTCATCTAACATGGTGGTTCTTCATTTAACAGCTCAGCACAATAGATGAGGATAGCATGGCTCCTAAAAATCTATGATCCAAAGATGAAGGAAGTCACCGTCGTGTCGGACGACGATGCCCCGTTGGCGCGAAAGCGGAAGAGCTCCACCTCTAACGCTGCCGACGGAGGCAAGAAGAAGAAGACGGAGGGTGGAGCCTCCAAGAAGACTACCGCCGCCCTGGAGGCAGATAAAAGAAAGGTTACAGGGATCCCCTTTGCCAAAGCACCCCCTCTTGTGTAAGCTTCTTTCTCTCTGAAATTGTCCATTGTTTGTCTTATTTCTATACTTATACTTTTGTGCGTTTCAGGAAGAAAGCCACAACCAGTTTGAAGAAGACCTCCAAGACTTTGGGGGCTTCTAAAAACATTAAGGATATGTTGCATCATGACGTTTCTCCCCACGCATCTCCCGCCATCGCCCCTGTCACCCCTAGCGTCCAACCTTCGTCCGCTCCGACAAGCTCTCAAGCCAAAGAAGCATCTGGCCCTTCCGCCATGGAAGTGGACTCAGGTGCCTCCACCGAGCTTGCTGTTGTTGGCGACCAGGCAACGCAGGAAAGTGCCGCAAACCAACTGGCCGAAGCTCTGGCTAAGGATGCCATCGGTTGCGTTAAGGTGGTGGTGGTAAGTGGTACGTCTGTCGAAGGCGGCACCTCCGCACCCAAGAAGACCATAGAGTTCCCGAAGATAGTCTATCTGGTGCTTACGCCGGGTAATACTTCTCTGGTTCCTAGGGCGGCGCCGACATCTCCAACGTGTGGCCTTGAGGAGCTTCTCCGGCAAGCAGAAATCTTGCAAGGAAACAATTTGTACTTCGACAAGTTGCTTGTTGAGAGTGCTACAAACCTCAAGATCATCGAACTTGTAAGTTTTATTTGCATTTTGCTTTTCATATTAGTATCCCACTGTAGCCCCCAAGGATTTAGACAGAAAACCATCAGTCTTTGCATCTAAATGCTCTAAGAGTGACTAAGCTAGAAAACTTCTCACTGTAGCCCCCAAGCATATAGTTTGAATGAATCATTCCGACTAAATCTTTTAGAGTAGCACACGCAGTGTTTATAAATTTCGATACTATAGCCCCCAAGCTTCTAGTTGTAACTGAATTAGTTCCGACTAGATTCTTAAAGAGAAGCTAAGCATATGACTGAGTTAAAAACTTTATAGTGTAGCCCCCAAGCTTCTAGTTGTAACTGAATTAGTTCCGACTAGATGCTTAAAGAAAGACCAAGCATAGTGTTAAGTTAAAAACTCTCGTTGTAGCCCCCGAGCTCCTAGGTGGAAATTTTCCGGCTAGATGCTCCAAGTAGACTAAACAATGTATAACTTTCTTCTTTCCACAGAATGAGAATGCTCTGAGGGGTGTCGCCAACGACAAGTACCAGAAGATGCACGCGGACTTGGAAGCTGAAAAGGGTAAAACTGCCTTCTTGAAGGAACAGATCATCAAGAGCAAGCGTCTGTTTTCCTTTATTTTTCGTATTCCGGCTTGGTCTTGTGCCAACATTCTCCGAGTACTTACTGTGTACTGTTCTTTATCCGACTTGCAGAAACCATTTCCAAGGCTAAGGATATTGTCGAGCAATCCAAGAACATTCAGCAGCTGGATTGCGAAAACAAGATCCTTAGGCAGGGGAGGAAGGACATGCTGAAGATGCACGAAGACTCAATGAAAGCCCTGCAAGACTCCTCCAGTGAGGAGATGAACCGCTTGAAGGAGGAAATCGCGATCTTAAAAGATTAGGAGAAAGCTGCTTATGAGCAAAATCAACGCCATCATGAAGCGTACAAGATCCTCCGACGGGAACGCGACTCCATGGCGGAGACTCGCCAGCAAGCTGAGATAAGCATCTTCAGTAAGTGATTCTCCGTCTTGGCCTTCTGTAAGATGAATACTATGAATTTTTGAACTCATGCGCTCCTTTGTCGGAAATTTGCAGCTCCTATGGGTTTAACCCGGTCGCCTCCTCCGCCAAAGGAATGCATGGTCCTTGTCGGCAACTTTATCAACACCACCATCAAGAAGGCCAAAGAGATAGCCAAACCCCTCCAGATTAATATCAAGGCATCAGAATCTGTGGCAAAGTTCTCGGAGATCCTGCGCCGAGCCCCCGAGCGTATCTCAAGCTGGAAAGCTTCATGTGCACGGGCCGGTGCAAGGATGGCGCTGTCCATGGTCAAGGCACATGACAAAAATGCAGACATCAACACGGTGACCTCCGGAATCCCCGACGTAGATGACGAAGGCCAAAAGATAAACCACGAGCCTATCTTGGCGTCGCTCGCGGGTTATGACACCAGAGTCGCCGAGTTGGTCGACGTTAATGTCTTTGTGCCCATGAAAACCATCGATGGCGGCAACCAAAGCTCCTCCGAGTCCCTCAACACTGTCGACTTCGCGGAAGGTGACTCTCCTGCTGCCGACGATGCTGCCTCCAAGTCGCCTGCGCCAGAGGAATAAAAAACAATTTATAATATTTGTTTCCTCTGTGATGTGTATGCGGAAAAATTATGTGTTAACTTAAGGCAGAAAACAATGGTTGTTATTTCCTGCTACTCAAGAACTCGTTCCAACATGCACTCAGGTGATGATGCCCAATGGCACCATCAATAACCTAAGCACAAAATCGCCGACAATAAGTGCCTAAAGTCACTACTCCAGAATCCACATAAAAACGACAAAGAACATGTAGGCCAGAAAACTTAAGCTAACGCGTGTAGGAGGACTTTTCACAAGTGCAATCAGAAAGCTTGTGCATAAAAGTTTTTATACGATCCAAAAATGAACACTAAAGGAGGTAAAAGACTTAGAAATATGAGTGAACCAATGAGCTTTATTTCATTGATCATATAAGAGGTACACAATAGATAAAAAATGCTAAGTGTAGAAAGGACGTTGTTGTGCTATGTTCCATGGCCGATCAAGCTCCGGGTAGTCATCATCCGGGTCACGTCGCTTACGCTTATGATTCTTGTTGGGTCTATCCTTCAGTTCACGATTGTCAACGAGGTAGTAAGACCCATTGAGCAGTGCCTTGCTTATGATGAACGGTCCTTCCCATGGCGAGGATAATTTGTGTGACTTTTTCTGCTTAAGTCGGAGCACTAGATCCCCCTCTTTAAACGAGCGATGCGGACACGGCGACTATGGTAGCTGGCGTAGCTTCTGCTGGTAGATGGCGGATCTTTGGCATGCCAAAACGCGCTCCTCCTCGAGAAGGTCCACATCTAGGCGTCTGGATTCTTCAGCATCATCTTCGTTGTAGGCGGCAACTCTTGGTGCATCGTTAAGGATGTCGGAAGGCAAGATGGATTCTGCTCCATATACCATGAAGTAAGGGGTGTAGCTGGTGGATCTGTTTGGTGTAGTTCGTAAACTCCATAGCACAGATGGCAATTCTTCTGCCCAGGCTCCAGCTGCTCTATGTAGCGGTGCTTCAAGACGTGGCTTGATTCCCTGCAGAATTAATCCATTGGCTCGCTCAACCTAACCGTTGGATTGTGGGTGTGCCAAGATGCAAGGTCAAGTCGGATGCCCTTCTTCCAACAATAAGCTTCCACTTCTCCGAGTGACAAGTTGCTGCCGTTGTCGGTGATAATGCTATGTGGGAGACCAAATCTCACCACTAGATCCCGGACAAACCTAAGGGCAGTTGCCCCATCGATCTTTCTAATGGGTTTAGCTTCTATCCATTTGGTGAATTTATCAACTGCTACTAGCAGATGCGTAAACCCACATGGTGCCGTCTACAACGGACCAACCTTGTCCAGCCTCCAGACTGCAAACGGCCAAGTTATTGGTATTGTTCGAAATTGTTCAGCAGGAACATGTGGTTGTCAGGTATAATACTGGCATCCCATGTGTCCTCCTTCGCGGTCAACCGGTAGAATCCTTTCTGAAAGGCTTTCGCGACCAAAGATCGGGGAGCGGCGTGATGCCCGCAATCTCCGAGATGGATTTCATGTAGGATTTCAATACCTTCTTGCTGGGAAACACACTTAAGGTATACACCAGTAGTGCTTCTTTTGTAGAGTTGTCGATTGATTATGGTATAGCTCATTGCTCGAAGTACTATTTGCCGTCTTTCGACTTCGTCGTCGGGCAAAATTCTGTGTTCGAGATACTCTGTGAATGGTCTTGTCCAAGCCGGAGGGACCTTTACCACCATGTGGATGAAAGAGTCTAATCTGTCTGGGTTGTCAATGTCTTCTCCCTTCACGGATGGTGTCCGTAGATGCTCCAGGAAAACTCTAGGCAGAATTCGTTTGCGCCCTGATCCAAGCATGGACAGCAGATCAGCCGCCTCGTTTTCCTCCCTATGTACATACTTGACCTCATAGCCCAAGAAGCTCTTGGCTATCTCGTCCACTTCGTCTCGATATGCCGCCATCATAGGGTTTCGCGCATTCCAGGTGCCAGCCACCTGCTGGGCAACCAAGTCAGAATCTCCACAGCAAACTATGTGCTTGATGCCAATATCCTTGGCTATGCATAATCCGTGAATGAGTGCTTCATACTCTGCCATGTTGTTCGTAGCCTCGAAGTGGATTTGCAGAACGTAGTGTAGCTTGTCTCCAGTTGGTGACTGTAGCAATACACGAGCCCCCGAGCCATTGACTAGCTTTGATCCCTCAAAGTACATCAGCCAGTATTCTGGCTCCGGCAATGGGGTAGCATCTTGCATCTCCGTCCAATCTATGATAAAATCCGCCAAGGCTTGTGACTTGATAGTGTCGCGTCTCTTGTAGGTGATCTCAAAGGTGGCGAGTTCAATGCCCCACTTCGCGACCCTTCCTGTAGTGTCGCTATTGTTGATAATGTCGGATAGTGGAGTTTTGCTCACCACTGTGATGGGGTGCTCCTGGAAATAGTGCCTCAGCTTCCGAGAAGCAAGGAATACTCCATAAGATATCCTTTGGTAGTGCGGGTAATGCTGCTTGGACTCCGTCAAGACCTCGCTTACATAGTAAACTGGTCATTGAACTCCATGCTCATAGCCTGGTTCCTTCCGCTCTACCATGACGACGATGCTGATTACCCGGTTGGTGGCCTCCATGTAAATTAACATGGGTTCTCCACGATCTGGTGCTGCAAAGATAGGCGCTGAGGAAAGAATCTCCTTGAGCTGCTTCAATGCTGCATCTGCCTCGTCCGTCCACATGAATTTGTCCGCCTTCTTCAGCAACTTGTATAGTGGGAGAGCCTTCTCTCCAAGTCGGCTGATGAACAGACTAACTGCTGCGACACAACCTGTTAGCCGTTGTATGTCTTTTAGGCATGTCAAAGAGTTTATGTTTAAGATGGCCTTGATTTTCTCCGGGTTGACCTTGATTCCACGCTAGGAAATGATGAAGCCCAACAATTTGCTGGATGGAACCCCGAAGACACACTTCTTAGGGTTAATCATCATGTTGTATTTAAGGAGATTATCAAAGGTTTCTTTTAAGTCAGAGATTATGTCATTTGACTTTTTAGACATCACCGCTATATTGTCCACATAGGCGTGAATGTTCTGACCAATCTGATCGTGTAGGCAACGTTGCATTGTCCGTTGGTATGTAACACCTGCGTTTTTTAGCACAAAGGGCATTGTGACATAGCAAAACATGTCGTAGGGCGTACTGAAGGAAGTGGCCAATTGGTCTGACTTCCTCATCTTGATATGGTGGTATCCTGAGTATGCATCAAGAAAACACAAAAGTTCGGAGCCAGCCGTCGAGTGAATGACTTGGTCAATGCGAGGCAAAGCGAACGGATCTTTGGGGCATGCTTTGTTCAAGCCGGTGTAATCAATGCACATTCTTAATTCTTTGGTTCCCATTTTGGGGACAACTAAAGGATTGGCCACCCATTGGGTGTGAAGGACTTCTTGGATAAAACTAGCCTTAAGTAACCTAGCTATCTCTTTGCCTATGGAACGTCTCTTCTCATCTCCAAAGCGTCGTAGAGGTTGCTTCACTAGTTTGCATTTTGGATCAATGTTCAAGCTGTGCTCGGAAAGTTCCCTAGGTACACCTTTCATGTTGGCAGGTTGCCAGGCAAAGATGTCCCCATTCTCACAGAGGAACTCGATGAGCGCGCTTTCCTATTTGGGATCCAGGTTCGTCCCAATGGCGGTGGTCTTGGAGGCATCGCCTACCACAAGTTCCACCGGCTTGGTCTACACGGCGGCCTTGAATGCTGGAGCGGAGTCAGAAATCTGTTTCTTCGACGCTGGCATCTCCGAGGAATCAACCTTGCTCTGGATCTTGAATTGTTCGTTGTAGAGGACAACTTCCGCATAGGCTGCTTCTCCAATCTCGCAGTCCCTAGCTTTGGCAAAGCTTCCGGATACGATGATGACACCGTTTGGTCTGGGTATCTTGACTTTGTTGTAGATGAAGCATGGCTTGGCCATGAAGGTGTGGAATATGTCGCGGCCGAATATGAAGTGGTAAACGCTCTTGAAGGGGACCACCTCAAAGGTCATGCGCTCTTGGCGGTAATTATTAAAATCGCCAAAGGCTACCTAAAGTGTGATGCACCCAAGGGACCGAGCCTCCCGACCAGGAACTACGTCGTGGAAGTTGGTGTTGGTCCGCCTTAGGTTTGCCTCCATCAAGTTCATCTTCTGCAGTGTATCCAGGTACATGATTTTGATGCTCCTTCCACTATCCACCATACATTTGTTGAACTCATTGCCGTCAATCAATGGGTTTATGACCATGGCGTATTGGTTCTCTGTAGGGATGAGGTCTGGGTGATCCTTCCTGTCCCAAGTAAATGGAATCTCCGACCAGCGCATGAACTGGGGAACTGGGGGGAGAGTAGCGATCAGTATCCTCATGGAGGTTTTCTGTTGTCGGACGGTGGGGGTGCCAAGGAAAGTGTGGAAAACTGCTGCCTTCTTCTTGAAGGGGTTCTTGCCTTTTCCGTCGCTCTTAGCGGCGTGCTTGGGTTCAACGTCCTCGTCCATGTCACTTGAATTCTTGGGCTCCTCCTCCTTCTTCTTCCCCTTGCCCTTTCCTCGCGGTCTGTTCTTCTGACTTTTCTTGTAGCCGGACTCCGGGTCCTCCTTGAGATCGTTGACGAACTTGCAATGGCGATTTGTGTGGGTGGCCTTGCCGTTGGCATCGAGGTGTATGAGGGACGACATATCGTGGTACTCCTTGTAGGTTTGGGAAACGCGGAGCGCTGCCGAGGTAGTTTCACTTCCTCGCTGCTGCCCACGACCAGCTCCCCGTCCTCGGCCACGCTGTCCGCCATCACCTCGTCCTGCGAAGGTCATAGCGACCATGTCGGGAGTTTGCTTTTCTTCTGGTGCGGTTTTCCGCTTTGTGCTGTTGTTCCTCCGAGCTTGAGTTGGAACGGCCGTTGCCGGCAGAGAGCCACGAGCATCGTCATCGGCAGGTGCGAACTCACTAGCCAACTGAATCATCCGATTCAAGTCTAGTTGGTGATTGTCCTGCAAGCGATTCATCTTATGTCGGAGAAACGTGCCCCTTTCCAACCCATCGATGAAGGCGGCCATGGCGGTCTGAGCGTGCACTCCTGCGCAGGAATTCTTCATATCCAGCCAGCGGGAGAGTTAGGCGCGAGATGTCTCGTCTTTCTCTTGCATGCACCGTTGTAGATCGCCAACAGTGTAGGGACGTTTGTACGTACCCTAGAAGTTCTTGGTGAAAGCTTCTTGAATGTCCAACCAATTGCAGATGGATTTCTCCGGCAAGTCATCAATCCATTGACGGGTCGTGCCCGCCAACATCAATGGGAGGTACTTGACGGCAATGTTGGGGTTACCCTCGGCGATTTCCACCGCGTTGCCGTAATCCTGCAACCATGTAGCTGGCTTAGCGGTGCCATCGTAGGGCTTGATGGTCTTGTAAATCTGAAAACCTTTGGGGTAAGTTGCGGACCGTATTGCAGGTCCAAAGCAACGTGGTCCCAGGTATGGTCCTTCCAGGGCGTCGTGGATCTTGTCTATCCGCGAACGTGCGTCGTATGGCTCCGGGCTTCTTTTCTTCTTGTCCATGGGGTATGGGCTGCGTGAACGACACGGGCCCCCTCCGCCATGGTGGCTGCTAGGTGGCGACGGAGGAGGAGGTAGCGGTAGGTTAGCCTTCTTGCTGTTACCCTCCTGTGATCCTCACGCTTGTCGCGGTTGCTTGTCGGATGCGGAGGGTCATGGCGCGACCTGCTCTTGTGTAGTTGGTTGCGCTCTCCGTCATGACGGGTCTGCTCCTTGTTGTCGCAGATGACGATGCCGCCCAGCCTTGGCGGGGGCATATCCATACGACGGTGAGCCTTGGTGTCTTCGCGATGTCGGGGGGAGCGGGGCGGTGGCAATGGGCGACGAGGTTGGGCTTTGCCTTCGTGATTGGAGGATATGGGGATAGCATCCTTCCTATTGCGTGCATCCCTTTGTCATTGTTCTGACGAACCCGTCTGATACCCGACATCAAGAGAAGATTTGTCCCTTGGTGACTTATGCTGGCTAGACTGGCAAAATGCTGGGTCAGACTCAAGCCTCTGAGAGGTGGCCTTTTTCTGTTGTTTTACCGCCTTGGCCACTAGGTCATAGACCTGGTCCACCGCCTTAGGCGATCTATCCTGCTCCAGGAGGGTCTTGGCGACGACGAGGTTGAAGAGAGGAGTGGGCATCACCTGCCTGCCTTCACTATCAATATATGGCTTCGCTTGTGCCGGCTTCCGGGGAGCCCATCCTAGGTTTCGCCGTACACCAGGATCATTGATGACGCGAGCTGGAGCTTTCTTGGCCTTCTGCTGCTGTAGCAGAGTTTTGTACTTCTCTAGCTTTCTCTATGGATTTCTGCGCGTTGGCCAGATCTTGATCTAGCATTGCGCCTTGCTCCGTGATGGCCTGCGCTTCCTCCAGCAGCTGCTGGCGCTTCTCGTCAAGACGGGTCACATTCCGGATATGAGCTCGGTAAGTGGCTCGACGAGGAGATTGCCATACATTACTCTATCCGCTGGAGTAACTTGGGTAGCAGTAGATGTAGATGCTGGAGGTGGCAAGTTTACGGTGTTGTTGTTGCTCGGGCCGGTACCGAGTTCCTGCAGCTGTTGCACTGGGTTAGGCGGAGGGGGCACGTCCTTTGCACGATCATTGTCGGCAGCAACAGGTGGTCCCTTCCCCTTTCCAGGGCTGTAGGCGGAGCTCGTCTGGGTTGATCTTGATCCATCGCTGTCCCAATGGTGACGAACACCTCTCTGGACGTGACGACATTGTTGGCCTGCTCGTCACGCGTGTACTCCTCCTCCATCTCCTGCATGGCATAGTCTAGCTCCTACAGGCTAAAATCTATCTCCTCTGAATCTGCACTAAAGTCGGCATAGAGCGCTTCAATCACAGAGTCGGAGGGTTCCTGGGCTTCCTCGATGACGGGAGGTGGAGGTGCAACAGGTGCGATGATGACTGGAAGTGGTGGCGCTACTGCAGCGATGGCGGCCGGAGGCGGTGGTGGCGGTGGCTGAGGCGGCGGCGCTCCGTCAATGAGCGCAAGATCCGCCTGAGCTGCCCCCTCAGCCTCCACGTAGCTGTTGACGGTGTTCACCATACTTTTGAAGGTGAGACGTCCTGAAGCTTGCTGCTGCCTTAGAGAATGCCGGAGAAGCGTACCGTGGTCCAGTCCTTACACAAAGTGATACATGGCATCATCATTGGGGTAGTGTGCCAGATCGGCTCGTATACGGAGCCACCTGGCAAGGTAATCGCGGGGGTTTTTGCCCTCTCTCTGAACGGAACAGGCCAGATCGAAGATGGTAACCACGCCGACGAACTTGGATCTCTGTTGTCCAGACGCACGGACGAAGCCGGCGGACTTGCAGTGATCTTCCACCTTTATATCCTGCACTGGGGCGGTTTGGGTGGGCCTTGAATTTTTGCGATCTTTGCCGAAAAACTCCGAAGAGAGATCCGACATCGATTCTTCCGCGAAGTATCCTGCCCGTAGGCGGTCCGTGTGGGTCTTGATGCTCCTCCGACTCCCAGGGAACTAGTGCCCGAGTCGGTTTCGCCTATGAAGAGATGGATGTCTCTGATGGGGACGATTGAGCATCGCGTAGGGTTCGTCTTCACCGGTATCCAGAACTCGTCGAGAGGGATGATTGGAATGTTGTCGGAGAAGAGAACATGACCGATGGCTATGGTTTTGCCGATTCCCGTGAAGATCTTGGTCCTCGCCCATTGAAGAGCCTGAAGCACATCTTGCCACACGGTGGGCACCAACTGTCGTGGTATTTCCGACGAGTACGCCATGGAGGGGTCCTCATAGTGCGTGTTTAGAGACATGGGGGAACGCAGACGGTTGACGGGTACGAGGTAACACAGCTTACCCAGGTTCAGATCCCACGACGGAGGCGGAATCCTTCTCCTGCTATAAATCACTCTAATGGCAATACGCCGAGTTACATGGATCGATTCGCTGTTCGAGGTATGAGTTAATTGGTGCCCTAAAGGCTCCTATAGGCCCGACTTATATAGTCGCCAGGTCCTAGGGTTACAGGGAAAAGTCCTAGCCGGACAGGTTACAGAGTCCTACACTGTCTATTACTAATATAGCGTATCTTGCACTCCAAGGCTCCGGGTATGTCGGTGACTCCTCCGTAGCCTTCCTTTATCCGGCATGGTCCTTCCTTCTGGATCCATCTAACTGGGCCACCCAGCAGGCCATAGGTCTTGCTACCAACTGTGCGCCACCCGGGTTATCCGGATAGAGGACATGCTATGAGGATACCCGTATAGCATATCCCCAACAGTCCAACATACCTTGGTGCTAATTTTCCTTTGACTCCAAATCTATTCACACCACGAAGTGGTGAGACTCTAAGATAAGCTCTATCACCTACCTCATAGGTGACTTCTCTATGCTTCGGATCTGTGTAGCTCTTTTGTCGGGACTGGGCTATCTTCAATCTGTCCTTTACCAATTTAACTTTCTCTTCGGCCTCCTTGATTAGTTCTGGTCCGAACAAATTTCTTTCTCCTACACCACTCCATATCAATGGCGTAGTACACTTCCTTCCATAAAGAAATTCAATCGGTGCCATCTTAATGCTTGCTTGATAGCTGTTATTGTAGGAGAATTCTGCGTAAGGCAGACTTTCATCCCAACTAGCACCATAGTCTAGGGCACATGCCCTCAACATATCCTCCAAAATATGATTTGTCCTTTCTGTCTGTCCATCAGTCTGGGGGTGAAAAGCTATGCTAAACTCTAATCTTGTTCCCATTGATTCATGTAGTTGTCGCCAAAAATGCAAAGTGAACTGAGTTCCCCTATCAGACACAATACTCTTAGTTACTCCATGCAGACATACAATCATGTTCATATAAATCTTAGCTAACTTAGCACTTGTATAGGTAGTCTTCACGGGTATGAAATGAGCCACTTTAGTTAGGCGATCCACAACAACCCAAATGGAATCATATCCAGATCTGGTCCTTGGCAATCCAGTGATAAAGTCCATACCAATCCTATCCCACTTCCAATTAGGAATAGGTAGTGGTTGTAATAACCCTACCAGTTTCTGATGTTCCACCTTCACTCGACTACACACATCACACAAGGCAATATGTTTCGCATTATCCTTCTTGAGATTGTTCCACCAAAACCTTTCCTTCACATCCATGTACATTTTGGTGTTACCTGGATGAATGGAATATGGTGAATTGTGTGCTTCTTGCAGAATTAATTTCCGAAGTTCCGGATCTCGCGGAATGCAGATACGCTTTCCATACCACAAAGTACCTTGTTCATCTTCATGGAATCCTTTAGCCTTTCCTTTACTAATTTTACCTTTAATCTCGTCAATTTTCTTGTCCACCTTTTGGGCTTCTTTGATCTTATCCAACAATGTGGGTTGAACATCCAATGACAGGCACTATCTCCAATCTGAGATCTTTGAATTGGGCACACATGTCATCTGGCAATTCTCCCTTAGTAAGGCCATTCACATAAACCTTACGGCTTAAAGTATCTGCTAGAACATTTGCTTTACCAGGATGGTATTGCAAACTCAAGTCATAGTCGTTGATGAGCTCTAGCCACCTTATTTGTCTCATATTGAGTTCCTTCTGAGTGAAGATATATTTCAAACTTTTGTGATCCGTGAACACTTCAGAACGCTTTCCCAAAAGATAATATCTACATGTTTTGACAGCATGGACAACAGAGGCTAACTCCAAATCATGATCAGGATAATGCACTTCATGAGTTTTGAGTTGTCTCGAGGAATAAGCCACAACTTTCCCTTTTTGCATCAAAACTCCACCTAATCCTTGGTGAGATGCATCACAATAGACTTGGAAATCCTTCTCCAAATCTGGCAGACATAAGGCTGGTGCTGATACAAGTCTCTTCTTCAATTCTTGGAAACTGATTTCACATCCTTCAGTCCAATCAAATTTCTTCTCTTTCTTAAGTAACTCCGTCATTGGCTTAGCTACCTTTGAGAAATTCTCAATGAACCTTCTATAGTATCCTGCCAAGCCTAGGAAACTGTGAACTTCTTTAACTGACTTGGGAGATTCCCACTCAGTCACAGCTAAAACTTTTGCGGGATCGACAGCTATACCATCTCCTGTCACAATGTGTCCAAGAAATCCAACTTCACTCAACCAAAATTCACACTTGCTGAACTTGGCATACAGCTTGTGCTCCCTGAGCATCTCAAGTATCAAACTAAAATGTTCTTCATGCTCTTATTTGCTCTTGGAATAGATCAAAATGTCATCGATGAATATGGCAATAAACTTGTCAATAAACTCCATGAACACTTTGTTCATCATGTTCATGAAATAAGATGGTGCATTTGTCAATCCAAAAGGCATGAAAGTATACTCATACAACTCATACCTAGTGGTAAAAGCAGTCTTAGGTATGTCTTGCTCTCTAATCTTTAGCTGAAAATAGCCTGATCGGAGATCAATCTTCGAGAACACACGGGCTCCTTCTAGCAGATCAAATAGATCATTGATTCTAGGAAAAGGGTACTTCTTCTTTATAGTCACTTCGTTGAGTGAACGGTAATCTATGCATAACCTTTGACTTCTATCCTTCTTCTCAACAAACAGAACTGGTGCACCCTAAGACAAAGAACTTGGTTGGATAAATCCCTTATGCAACTGTTCTCCAAGTTGTTTCTTGAGTTCTTTCAACTCATCGACTGACATCTTGTAGGGTCTCTTTGCTATTGTTCTAGATCTTGGCAGTAAGTCAATCAGAAACTCCACATCTCTATCTGGTGGCATTCCTGGTAGTTCCTCCGGAAACACATCCGGATATTCCTTCACAGCTGGTAAAGTGTCTATGCTAACCCCGTTAAGAGAATTGAGCTTACTCCCTTTAGATTCAAAGTTAGACTTGAACCTAATCCGTTTCTTATCCGGGGTTGTGAGTGTAACAGTACGATTGGCACAATCTATTACTCCTTCATACTTTGTCATCCAATCCATGCCCAAAATTAGGATTATTAGACTAACTGGAAACTTATACTTTTCAAATTCTATCACTAGATCATGACATCCAAAATTCACTATCATCTCCCCACCAGGAGAGCTTGCTTTAATTATACACCCAATAGTTTCATTTGGAAGTCCATTTTTATCAACAAATGATCTTGATATGAATGAATGCGATTCGCCGGTATAAAAAAGAACAAGTGCTGGAAAAGAATTAAGCTTGAACTTATTAGCAACAGCATCAGATTCCTCATATATTTCTTCCACATTGATGTGGTTCACTTGTCCCTTCTGGAAAGGGTTTGTCTTGTTGGCTCCATCAGCCTTCTTTTCTGGGCATTCATTTGCATAGTGCCCAGTTTTCTTGCACTTGAAATACTCAACCTGACTGATGTCCCTTTTTGCAGGCTGAATTCCATTGCCATTTCGACTGTGGTGGCTTTTGTGTCCACTCTTGTGGTTCTTATATCTCTCATTCTCATGGCTGCGGTGGTGCTTGTTTTCATGCTGATGGTTACTGTTGCGGTGGCTGTTATACTTCACATGCTTGTGGGACCCAGAACCTCCACTATCATCACCATGGGAACGCTTGTGTGACGATCCAGAACTGTGCTTATCAAAGTGATGCTTCCTCTTCCTGTTCTCAACCTGCTTCATCTTTCTTTCCAAGATGGTGGCCTTGTCACATAGTGATTGATAAGTTGGTACATATGCAACAGATAGCTGCAAGTTCATCTCATCATTCAGTCCTTCTAGAAATTTTCCTTCCTCTTAGCATTAGTATCAACCTCATCCGGTGCATAGCGTGCCAGATTGTTGAACTCCTCAATGTATTCTGCCACACTACGGTGACGCTGCTTCAGATTGTGGAAACCATCACTATTCAAGTTCATCACTCCTGATGAGTTATGGGCAGTGCGGAAACCATCCTCAAATATTGCCCAAGTCACATCCTTAATAGGAGTGGTGATCTGGAAGTTATCCCACCATGTTGCTGCTGGTCCTTCAAGCAGATGTGCTGCAAATCTAACCTTTTCCTTATCGGTGCAGCCAACGGTGATCAAGTCCTTGTTCACAAAACGTAGCCAGTCATTGGCTATCGTGGGATCAGTGGTTCCCGAGAACTTGGCAGGCCTCAACCTCAAAAACTTTGTAAGCATGTCAAAGGCTGGTGGGTTGTTTTTGTTGTTGTTGTTGTTATTGTTATTGTTGTTGTTGTTGTTTTGATTCTGGTTTTCCATGAACTAGGTCATCATCTGCATCAACTGAGTTTGAGCTGTCATGAGCTGTTGCATCTCGGGATTGATGTTATTGTTGTTTTGGTTGGGATTGGCACGACGGGGAGGCATTTGTGGTTTCAATAAGGATAAGTAATGAGATATAACCCATAGATGCTAACATGCACATCCACATGTTGGAGGAAAATTAAACACACTAGCAAAGCCATCCACATGTTGGATGATCATTGTGACTCGATAAATAAATGGATGATAGATAAATAGATAGTCGAGTAGTCAACACTACTCCTCCATGTCGACCTCCACGTCCATAAGAGTGAGTCCAGCTGTCTCTATGGTTGTCTTGTACTCCTCCACGCTGGTGGTCAAAGCCTCGACCTTCGCCCGGAGGGCTCTCTTCTGTGAGCGCAGCCTCTCTATCACTCCCTGCTGGGTCTCTAGCTCAAGGTCCTTGAGCTCTAACTCGGCCCTCATGTCCTTGATCTTCTTGTTTCTATCCTGCACTCTCTTCTCCTGATTCTTGAACTTCTTGTCCTGGCTCTCGAATCTGTCCTCCATCTCCTTGACGATCTTGTCCTGCTGCGCGAAGAGCTTGTCCTTCTCCCTCAACTGAACCTGAAGCTCGTCATTGCTAAGCATTACGTTGGTCCTATCTGTGTCGAGGTGTCTAAGGAGGCTCTCTAGGTCCTGGAGATACAGACGTACAGGATCAATCGTCTCTCTAGTTGCGTCATCATACACTACAGCCTCACCCTGCTCGTCACGTCTCTCGAACGGGTGGAAGTAGAGGCCCCTGAGCTCGGTGGAGTGTCTTCCGCAGAGGCGTCCAAGTAGCTCCTGCATGACTACGTCTAGTCCCTTCTCCTTGTCATCATGCATCAGCTTGAAGGTAATCTCCTTTGTGGGTGGCTCCGTCTAGCATCCAGGCTACGAGACTCTAAAGCCCCAAAGATCCTTCCTATCGAACTTGGTGAGCTTAAGTGCCTTAATACTAGGGATTGGAAGGTTGAGCACACTAGTGAGCTCCACAACACGAGAACCGAAAAGAGTTTCCTTAAACTCCTCGACAGTGCTGACAACAAAGGTAGGCATCTATTGCATAAGGTATAGAAAAATTAGAAACAACACAAGTATAGAGATATTCATAAGATAAAAAAAGCAAAAAAAGCATACAATCATCCATAAAACATACAAGTCATGGCATACAAAAATCTATCACAAGCACTAAGGTTCAAACATAATTTTTGCGAGAAAACGACAAGTGTGGTGGTCCAACTATTGGAATACGTCCCAATTCCCACTCATATGCTAAGTCTATGATATCTTCCCTTAGACGTTTTATGGCGGTCTCTATGTCTTGGGTATACTTCTTGTCTTATCTAAGGTCATTTTGAGTGTTGACCATTCTACACTTGAGTCTTTCACAAATCTCCTTGATAGCACTCCAAGCTGCATTTCTTGCAGAGTCAAAGAATGTCGTATACATTTCTGAGTTCGTGACCATGCAGAATCCTAACTCTTTGTGGTTGTCTCCCTTTTTTTGTACAAGTGGAGTTGCACCCAACATCCATCACTAGAAATACCTTGTACACGGCTTCACCATGTATTCCCAAGCTAACCATGAGGTTTTTGAGTGCCTTGGGAAACTCCGTCTCACACTCTACGGTCATGGTCATGAGTGGTCCTTTTTTGAAGGCTTCGTTGATGGTGGCCATCTACAAATAGGGATGAGAAAGAAGATTAGAAGAGGTTTACGAGAAGAAAAATACAAGTGTGAAATTTGCAAAGAGTTACATTTTTTCCTAGTAGTTTCCTTAGTCTAATCCAACTTAGGGTCATAATCCTATAGGCAACTCAGTGCTCTGATACCATCTGTAAGACCCCACCTTTTAAAGGTAAAGGCCCCTATGATTGCAATGCTAGTCCCTGGATCAAATGCTAGCATCCACAATTTAAGATGAAGTACATATATAAAGGTCGTTATTACATCGTCATTCCAGAGATAACATAGTACTACAACTCAATAGCCCATGGCTAGTACAAGAGTCCATAACATAAAGTAAATAGCTATAAGTCTTCATCTTCATGTGCCACAGGCAAGCATGTTGAGTGTAGACTCACAACCCTAATCTCCATCAGAGTAACCTGCAACATCATAAGTTATAGCCAGAGTGGGTCATTACATTTGGAATTGTATTGGCAAGTTATACCATAGTAGAATAGTAGTATCTAACATCTATATGAATTTGGCTAAGTGTAGATTATGCTTTCTTTGCTCAAAATAGGTTTTTCTTGTTAGTTGAAAAACACTAAGTTTTTTTTTGTCAAAAACACCTAAGGAAACACCAATAGACATTGGTGAACCTTTACCCTTGTTCAACCACAAGTTTTTAACTTAGAAATTGGGATGCGGATATCCTTGATAGCTTCAATGTCTTTGATGCTCAAATTGTCCGTTGCCAGGGACACGGCCAAGTACTTAGGTTTTACCCTCTTGAGAGGTGGTGCAGTTTCCCCACAAGACTCGACATGCATCGAGACGAGACCTTTCAGAAGCAATCCCTTAGACCACCATGGACGCGTTCCATCCTATCACCCTACCACCAACTGTCCATCTGGCTAAGTTCTTGCAACCTATGTGGTCAAGATAGAGCCCATATGCCATGTGGTTACACTAGAAACTTCTCAACACTAAACATATCAAATCCCTTTGTTCCTGGGTGGCTTTCCACAAGTGTGATACACAAGGTAAACCATAGACATGGGCCTTGTGTAACCACTCAACATAAACCAACATACCATTCAACCTAGGTGATTCATTCATATAGTTGTTTTATTTATCAAAAGACAAGTCATAGACTTAGCAAAATTCCATAGCATGAATATTCCACCTTGTTTTCTACTAGCTATGCTAAGAATGATAACATATCAAGTTTCTGAACTTAGATAAAAAGTCCACTAAGATTACAACTACTAGGATTTCCCAAGGCATAGCATAGTATATATACTTAGAAAAATTCCATGCAAGCCCTACTCAAAATATCACTAGTGCATAGTCAAAATAATAGGAAAAAATACATGAAGCACCACTTACCTTGATAGTTGGGGGAGTAGCAACAGCCCTCACAATCACAATCACCAAAATCTACACATAAAATCATAGCACAAAATTCACATTCAAATAATCAAACAAAAATATACATGAATGCATGCAAATGCAATGGAATGATTTTTCACAATAAACAAGTCAAACCAAACAGCAATGAACACAAAGTAAACTTTCTAAGGTTCAAATAAAACAAGTTTCACTCTAAAACAATTTTTAAAACATTTTATATAGCCAAAATAAGCCTATAATTGGTTCTGCAAATAATCCTATTTTTCTAGAATAAAAATACAAGTTCATGGTCACATTATTGTAGGGTTTATTTTTCTGAATTCAATGATATATTATTTGCAAATTTTGGACATACAGAACTAAAGATATGAATTTTATAAGATTAAATCCCTAATAGATTCAAAAACAGATTTTAAATCTAAACTACAGACGCGCGGCAGCGCCTGATTGATTGATACCATTTTGTGCGGATCACGTTTCCGTGCCGTTGGATAAAGTTAGATCCAATGCTCTAGATCTAATATTACCGCTTCACCCACGATCTAATCTACGGCGTTAGATTTAAATCCTACGGCTCTGAAGCTTGCAACCATATGCGGGCAGCGCTGATGGCTACTGGCAGCGGCGCTACTGGTGGTGATGCTCTGGTGAATCTAGAGGGCGCTAGGGGTGGTGGCGAGGTTTACCAGCATCGCACAGATGTGAGGATGCTCAAGGTGGCCTTGGTTTGGACGGGGGCAAGCTGTTGCGACCGTGGGAGCTCGTCCGAGTAGCTGCTGGCGTCGGATTGTTGAAAACAACAACGGAGGCGAGGACCTAGGTCACCCTAGCGCAAACAAAGTGCATCTGGACGTGCACAATGATAAGGCACACAAGTTAGTTTGAATCAGGGGGCAAGGGGCGTGCGAACCTGGACGGAATTACTCGTCGGAGTTGTGGACGGCGTCGGGTGCTCATGGTGGTTGAAGGGGACAACGTCCTGGGGTGAATTGGGTCAAACCTGAAGCATGGTTAGTTGTGAAAGAACATGGGGAACAATCTTGCATGAACGAGGGACAGAGGGGCGCGCTATACTCACCGGAATAGTTCGCCGGAGTGCGACGGGAAGCGGCAGTGTGAGCTTGATTGTGGGTAGCCTGGTGGCGCTAAGTGGGGCTATGAGAGGGAAAATGACCGTGGCGAGGTGGTGAATAAGTAGAGGGAGAAGGGGTGGCCATCACACTGTGAAACAATGCCAATTGAAGCGAATTCATCGCGGTAGTGATGGGGAGGAAACTGGCGGCGAAGACGTCGTGTGCGCGCGGGGTTTGGGGACGAAGGTGAGGTGGCATTGGGCCCAGTAGTCAGCGGGTGCAGGGTAAGGCTCACATGGGTGAGAGAGGGAGCAGAGGGAGGGTGTCCGGGGTGGGATTGCTAGGCCGGTTCTGGCGTTGGCCGGAATAGGTAGCGCTCTGTTTTATTTTTTCTTTCTCATTTTCTTTTTCCAATTTGATTTTCAGGAATGGTTTTAAAACCCTATTTCAAATCTGTTTGAATTCAAATAACTTCCAATTTTTTGTAGTGTGATCCTAGCATCCAAAAGTGTGACAAACACACTTGTCCACTCAAAAACACTTTGGTCCTTTGAAAATAAAAATAAAAACATGCCTCATATGAATAATAAAATAGGCATGAATATGGTTTTATTTGGTTTCAAACTTTGAAATTTTTTGTGCAAGCTCTAGATGCTATGATGATATGAATGCAATGCATGCTTTTATAATTCATGAATTGTTGGGATGTTACAAGAAGGTAATAGCCATCCTGGGTAATGTGTAAACATTAACGACACGTGTCAATAAAATGGATCTTGGGTTAAAGATCAGCGTCATGTACCAGATTCGCATCACCAGAATCTAGCACAATCGGGGATCTTAGGTTCAATTCCAAGAGTTAAAACCCAAATAAAGGATTAAATACTATCTTAGTAGCATAAAGGGTACCACAAAGTAGTAATCATGAGGTATCTTCCAAAATAAGATACAACTTCTAAAGTACCCGAACAAATAAAAGGAGGCACACGAGGCGAAAAGAAACCTCGGGACCTGGAACAGAACATTGTGGGACCATGAACACGATGTTGTGGACCCATAAAATAGAGAGATTATGATAGAAAGAAATCTCTCAGAAGGAACAGAACAAAGGGAAACAAGGAACACACACAACTGACTCTAGAGAACTCAACACTAGGTCAAATGGTTGAGAACCGACATGCCTGAAGAGGCACCTAAGTTTTGAAAGACTGGACGGGATAGCAAAACTTTTCCAAATCAACACAAGATGAGATGATCCAGAGTTGGAGCAAAACTGGATAAGAAGAAAAAGAAGCATACCAGAGTTTCCACACATAATTTTCATCTTTGAAAATAGTTTTCACAAATACTAGACTCAACATCGACCAATAGAAAGGTTTCCTATAGTCGGTACTACTCTGATACCAAAACCTGTCACACCCCCGGTATTAGGGCTAGACAAATCCTAGACCTTGGTCTGATATAAGCCTAACTTAAATCTTGAAAGCGTACAGAGAGAGAATTGATAACACAACAGTGACCTTACGACACAAAATTTATTACAGCAAGCTCATAACTGAGCAAAGAACCAAAATATTACAAGCAAAGGTCACTGACTACAAACATCAAACAACGGAAGGCAAATTATGCTATTAATTATAGCAAACTTAACAAATGGCCTAAGTGGCCACAAGCATAACGATGATGTCCAATCCATAGATCCCAAATTGCCGACTGGGAACTCCAAGCTACTCATCGATGTCAATGCCGTAAAGAACTCATCTTCTATGATAACACTTACTCTGCTGCAAAATTATCAAAAAAGCAAGGGTAAGTACAAGGTGTACTCCGCAAGACTTATGGCTGGTGGAGTTATTTTGCATAAAGCTGTCTTTGTTTTGTAAAACAAGAGGGAGAAGAATCACGACTAATCATAATATTTTAAAAAGGGGATAAGAGAGCGATATCACTAGATTTGATCATATTTTGATATCCACCGAATCATCATCAGCTGAACCTATCTAGGATCACCCCCTCGATCCATGAGGAAGCATCCTTAAGCACACATACTTAACTTGCCAAGTTTTACGATTAGGTTCAAGTTCTCTATGATCATCACGTCGGCTCCCAAGTCGTCCATAACAGCGTACGCGGCTTTTCGAAAATATTAATAACCCTGCAGGGGTGTACAACTTTACCCACATGTACTAACCTTCTCTTAATGCCAGTACATTATCCCTCTTCCTTGGAAGGCCGGCAGAGGGTGGTTAGACACGACCTTTACCTTGCTTTCACCGAGACCATGAGTCAGGCACTAGGGTGATGCCGCCATAACATGTCGAGTCCCGAAGCCGGTAATGATGTGCGCATGGTTCAAGATTACGGACAATGTGACTCATGGAATCTACTAGGAAAGTTAGTTGGTCGAGGGGGTTTCCAGGCCCCCGTGTGGCTTGACGCTCGTCCTGGTTCAAGAGGCAAGAACTCGGGTCCTAGTAGTGGCAAGTATGGGACTGCAAAAAACCACAACCCACCGTGGCCTCTCATACAAGCCTTAGCATGTTTAATTTTCATCTCTGATCTTACCATGTCATCCTGTCATACTAGGTTCATTTGCATATCTGATTCATCAACCGGATGGACCGGTAGTAACATTTAAGCATGGCTATGCACAACAGATGTAATAGCTCTAACAATTCTTCACAAGCCAAACCCTAGTTATGCTAGGAGCAGTGGATCAGGGATTATAGGCTTCAAAGGTAACATGCACTAGATAGGATTACTCCATCTATCGATAAAAGACTTTGGAATCGTATGCACATGGCAAGAATGAAATACTTTGAAAGCATAGGATTCATATGTATGTGTGGTGCTTCGCTTGCCTTTGCCTGTTGATATCCAGAAAGAAGAGCTTCGGACATCTGGTACTTGACTTGATTACAGTTGATCAAGTATTGGTCTTGGTGCTTCAACGGTGTTGATCTTGGTCTTCGATCTCGATCTCGCATTCTACCGAAGAAGAACCAAATACCAGAAATAAAGGGAAAAATTCGACACATGGCATCGATGCAATTCTCAAACAAGAATGATGATATGTCAAGTTAAATTGCATTGAAATAAACCCCTAAGGCATGCTTGACAACTTAATCGGGGTTTCGAGGGGTACAAACCCTAACTCGGGGAAACTCCGGATTCATATGAGAGGGGTCATTATGTTCTTCTAATTAACTTGCAATTGAAGTTGTTTACCAATGCATGACTATAGTTCTATTGTTTAGACCTTATTTTTATTAACATTTTGATATATTATACATATTTTTCTGACTTATAAATAATATGTTATTGATTTTATAAGTTTATAACAATTTCTGGAATTATTTTAAAACATTTATGACCTTAGGCTGATGTCATCACGGGGTCTGGGGCTATTATCACCGGGGCTAAGGCTACCTTCAGTCACTGACGACTGGGTCCCCACGGGGTCTTTATTATTTCTAGAAAAGAATTACATAAACGATTTTAATAAAAAGAAAAGAGGATATATTGCCTCATGCTGATGTCAGCATGACATCAGCAATGGGGATCCTTCAGATCGACGCTGTTCTAGGCGATTGCGACCAAGCGTGCAATCGGGGAGAGGTGCGCTGGAACCAGGGCAACACGGGCAACCAGAAAGTGGCGGCGACGTTGTGGATTGACCACAGGAAGCTTGCCGGCGACAAGCATCTACGGTGAACGGCGGAGGCGCACGACACGGGGCCAAACCAGGAACCGATGGAGAGGATGGAGAGCACGAGCGTGCTCCTGAGCTCACCAGGAACGCGGTAGGATGGTCGGTGAGGCGAGGCACGGCTTGAATCCACGGCAACGACAACGACCGTTGTCGGAGAAGAAGCGGACGGGTACCTCGACTAGGGACCTCTGCGGCCGATTCCTCTCGCGAGGGAGGTCATGGGGATGAGGTCAAGCTCCGGGGAGCATCGGCTTGGCTCGAGGAGGCCTGGTATGGCGGGGCAACACGGCACCTGCGGGATAGGGTTCCGGCCAGAGAGAAATTGGGGTGAAAGAGGGGATTAGGGTTCATCTTGGCGGCGGAGGGGTACTTGTAGTCCTTCAGGACGTTGGTAGCGCATCTCCTTGCAGCGGGCACCACAGCGAGGCGGGGACGGCGCCGGCATCGACACGTAGCAGCTTGGCTTCATCGTCGTCCTTCTGTCGTTGAGGAAGAAGAAAGGGTAAAGGAGCAAAGGGGTATCAGGCCGGTGTTGGGCCGCACTGGGCCAGCTGCAAGCGCGCGTGGGTGGAAAGGAGAGAACTGGGCCGGATGGGCTGCGGCCTGGTTCTATTTTTTCAAACAAGACCTTTTCTAATTTCTGTTTCCTGTTTTCTCTTTGTATTTTCATTTTCAAATCTGTTTTGGATATTTCCAAAATACAAGAGCTTTGCAAACATTTCAAAATACTTGAGGGGGCCTTTCTAATCCATTTGGGCTCCAAATGTTTTAGGGGTTTTCAAAATATTTAAAACCATTTGAAGGTTTTCAAATAGATAGGGGAGTTAGGGTTGAGGGTTTTTTTGAGAACCTTTTTATTTCATGCATTTTAAATGATGATGCTCATGTATGCACAAACAAATACATAAGGCATCTTGTTAATAGGTTAGTTCCAGAAAATGCATAAAAATGCCACAAAGTGCAAGCAAAACATAAAGAAATTGGTGTAAAACAAGCATGGAGCATCAAAAATTATAGATACGTTTGCAACGTATCATATACTATGGAGAAACTTCCTTATATGGAATTTGTGAGATGATTTCCACTATAAATATTATGCCTTCATCACTTTATGAGGAACATCGCTACAATTTAAATAATCCAGATGTGGAACCGGTAGACACTACTATTAAATTGTCTAATAGAACTAATATAAAATCGGAAGGTGTTATTCGAAATTTCTATGCTTTTATTGGATCACTCATGTACCCTCTCAATTTTCATATTGTTGATATGCCTCGAGATACTTTTTGTCCTATTCTTTTAGGCAGGCCTTTTGTCTCTATAACCAATGCTCGAATTGATAATAAAGAGGAGACTATTTCCATGATGTTTGGAGAGGAGTAAATGATATTCCACTTTGCCAAACTAAAAAAGAGGCCATATGAAATAGAAGATATCAAGGAAGAGAAAACAATTGGCGAGCTAGCCACAATTCATTTAAGCACTCCCCAAGATGAATTAGAAAGGAGCTTAGTTAATTGGGAAGAGGCACTAGATGATGAGGAAAGAGAAGATATGGATGATTACCTTGACTCCATTTCGGAAGCACAAAACCCACATGACTATGTAGAACTGGTAAGAAAAGGAGACGAAGAACCTCCGCCAATTGAATTGAAACGACTTCCAAACAATATGAGGTATGAATTTTTAGATAATGGAAATAAATGTCCAGTTATTATTAGTAAAAAATTTATCTGAAAATGAAACAAATAAACTTATTTCAGTTTTGATCTAACATCGTGAAGCATTTGGGTATATTCTAAGTGACATTAAAGGAATAGATCCATCCATTGTGACACATAAAATTACCATGCTTGAAGATGATGTAGTTGTAGTTAACACACAGATAAGGCTTAATCGGGATTTAAAGAAGTAGTAAGAAAAGAAGTTATACGCCTATTAGATGCCGGCATAATATATCCTATTTCAGATAGTAAATGGGTTATCCCAGCTCATTGCATACCAATACATGGGGGTCTTGATACAGCTATGAATGAGGATGGTGAGCTAGTCCCTACAACACCTATTGTTGGGTATTGCATGTGCATCAATTTTAGAAAACTAAACTGTGATACACAGAAAAATCATAAACCTATACCGTTCATGGATAGAATTTTAGAAAGACTAAGCAATAATTCTTATTTTTGTTTTCTTGATGGTTATTCGGTTATTCTCAAATTGCTATACAACTCGAATATCAAGAGAAAACAACTTTCACATGTCCTTATGGTACTTATGCTAATAGATTAATCCTGTTTGGCTTATGTAATGCAGATGCAACCTTTCAAGAATGTATTTTAAAAATCTTTGATGATCTTGATGAGAAGACTATGGAAGTTCTAACAAATGATTTCGTTGTTTGTGGAACAATATTTGATAATTTTCTCTACAATTTAACCATAGTTTTGCAAAGATGCAGGCAGTCAAATTTAGTTTTGAATTGGGAGCAATGTCGATTCATGGAAAGAGAAGGTAATGTTTATGGACATAAGGTTTCAGAAAAATATATAGAAATAGATAAGACCAATATAAGTGTTGTAGAAAATCTTCCCATACCTCAAGACATTAAAAACATAAAAATGTTTCTAGGACATGCAGGTTTTTACAAGCGTTTTATACAGGATTTTGACAAAATAGCTATGCCTCTCACTAACCTTCTTGAGAAAGAAACTCTGTTCTACTTAGACCATGACCGCATTGCTGCTTTTGAAAATCTTAAAAACAAATTAGTTTCAGCAGCTATCATGCAATCTCCAAAATGGGATGAACCTTTTGAAATCATGTGTGATGCTAGTGAATATGCTTTAGGAGCTATATTAGGATAGCGAGACAGGAAGAATTTAAATGTTATTCATTATGCTAGTAGGACTCTTAATAAGATTCAGAAAAATTATGCGACTACCAAGAAAGAGTTCCTGGCTATAATTTTTGCCTGTGACAAATTTAGATCTTACATTATTAAGTTTAGAGTAATAATTCATACAGATCACCAAGATTTGCGTCACCTTCTTGTGAAAAAGGATGTAAATCCTAAGTTGATTAGGTGGGTGTTATTACTACAAGAACATGATTTGCAAATAGTAGATAGGCGGGGTAAGGATAATTACCGACCCCGTACCTATAAATGAGTCATTTCCAGGAGAATACTTAGCAAAAGTTGAAGTCGTTGATCCATGGTATGCAAATTATGCTAATTATCTCGCAGGAAAATTTGTATCCCCTCGTATGACAAGAAATAAAAGAATGAAATTCTTTAATGATCTCAAATACTACTTTTGGGATGATCTGTTTCTTCATCATCATGGACCTGATGGAATGATTTGAAAGTGTGTTCCTAATCATGAAATGAATGCAATTTTGCAAGCTTTTCATGGTAGCCCGTATGAAGGACATCATGCAGGCAAGCGAACTGCAGAAAAGGTACTTCAATCTAGATTCTATTGGCCCACCTTGTTCAAGGATGCACATAGGTATGTGGAATATTGTGATGCTTGCTAGAGAAGAGGTAATATAGGCAGAGGACAAGAGATGGCAATGAATTATAGTCTTATAATTGAAACATTTGATGTGTGGGGAATGGATTACATGGGACCCTTTATAGAATCAAATGACTACACTCATATTCTTGTTGCTATCGATTATGTTACTAAATGGGTTGAAGCTATTCCAACTAACCATGCAGATGCAGCTACTTCCATGAATATGATCAAGGATGTCATATTTCCCAGGTTTGGATTTCCTAGATTTTTAATTACTAATGGTGGTTCTCATTTTATGAAAGGAACTTTCAGGAAAATCCTCTGAAAATATGGAGTAACTCACCGTGTTGCTTCACCATATCATCCTCAAAGGAGTAGTCAAGTGGAACTCTCTAATGGAGAACTGAAGACCATACTCGAGAAGATAGTGGATAAATCGATAAATATTGGTCATACAAGCTAAATGACACTCTTTGGACATACCGAACTGCATTTAAAAATCCGATGGGTATGACACCATATAAGATGGGATACGATAAGGTGTGCCATCTACCTTTAGAATTGGAACATAGAGCCTTTTGGGCAATCAAGAACTTAAACTATGATCTTAAAGCAGCAGGAGAAAAATGTTTATTAGACATACATGCTTTAGATGATTTTAGGAGTGAGGCTTATGAAAATGCTAGACTGTTTAAGGAAAAACTAAAAAGATGGCATGATAGAAATAGAGAATAAGGTCTTTAAAAGTGGAGATAAAGTTTTGCTCTATAACTCTCGTCTTAAGTTGTTTCCAGGAAAGCTCGAATCAAACTGGGAAGGCCCCTATAAAGTTGAAGAAGCTTATGCATCGGGAGTAGTGAAGCTCCAAGGGAAAACACCCTCTCTTTCATGGGCAGTGAATGGACAATGCTTGAAGCATTATCGTGCAAAAGAAGAAATAAGTGCAATCACCTTATGAATAATTACCCCAGAAGAGTTGATTGAGCAAAAGTATGGAAGGAATGGTAACTGAAAGAAGGATAAGATTGAGACGAAGTGAGAAACACTATGGTCAAGCTATAGACCATAAAAGAGCGCTTCATGGGAGGCAACCCATATGAAATAAAGGGACGAGCAAGTTTTAAATTTTCAAGTAAATTTTAGTTAAGTTTGATATTGAATAAAGGAACACTTGAAGCTCTTATGAAATAAAAGAAATTTGGTTATGATAAAAATCTCGTTCAATGAATGTTAATGTTGGTCAAAAATTGAAGTTACCATTTTTCTGTTAAAACTTGGTATTTCATTAAGTTCTAGACTAATAAAGAATTCCAAAAGAAAAAGATAAATTTTGATGTATACTATAACCTTAACGACCAACTATACAGCGGGAATTAAATTTACAGCCGTATAGTTATTCATCGCATCCTCAAATTTTCATGCCAAGGTACAGAAGGTTTAACGACCAACTATATAGTGGGAAGAAATTTTCCGGCCCTATAGTTGCGGTCGTATAGTTGGTACTACCATAGATAAATAAAACTCTATAGCGGTTCGCAACTATACGGTAGGATCTATATGGTCCGCGCCCATATAGTTGCTCGTTAAGCCTAGCGGCTAGGGTTTTCAACCTCCCCTTTTAAAGCTGATCGCATCTAACCTTTTTCATTAAGTTTTCGCAAAGCTACAACCTCCATCCTGGAAAAACCATCACCATCTCCATACACGCCCCTTCTAACAACATCCGTGAAGCGAAGCCATGCAGCCTTTCCATGTCAAAAAGATTTGGAGGAAGAAGGAAGAGAATCATCTCCCAAATTGGGAGGACATGTTCCCGCAAAGGATGGAGATGATGAGGCAAGCAGATCAGAGAAGGAGAAAGAATGAGTATCTCCCTAATCCTTACTATCACAACATAGGATCTTATTATAAACCTCCTCTTTGTCTGCCACCTCTTAAACCCAATAAGGTTCGGCAAGATGAGATTCATGGTAAGATCTATCAACTTGAAAAGGCTTCGAAGGCACGTGTTGAAACTATTGGAGAAGGTATTGGTTCCTACTAGATGATGAGCATAGACCTTGAGAAAAAGATCAATGACATAGATTGTAGAGTTGGTTTCTTGATTAAAATTGTTTTTGAGTTTACAGATGAGAAGAAATTCCTTTAGAGGAAAATTTTGAAGCTGCAATACAACATGGCCGAGCTCAGCATTTGCCTCGCAAGCAGAGCTAAAGTTAGCAACCCAGGAGAAGAAGGCAATACTCTTCCTACTCAGGAGGAGGAATAGGTACCGGCAAGGAGTTATTTGATCCTGTCTAGCTTGATTCCAAGCTTGGGAGATCTCTAAAACCTTGTAATCAATCTTCTAAATTTATTATTTTTAGTTTTGCATTAGTTCAGATTTAGAAACAAAGAATGCATCATTAGAATTCCCTTTAGGAATAGTCGATCCCTGTTATGAAATTCTAAGTCTATTATAATATATGGAGCACTATTAAGTTTGAATTTGTCTTATTGGATACATGGATGGATTGAGTATTATTTTACTTGCACTTAAAGATGGCAATAGGAGTCTTCCACACCATTGGTATTAACGAAACGTACAAAGATAATTTGATCAATATGTTGTAGGTCAATGGTTTGATTTACAAAAATGAGAGATTATCTAACTAATTAAGATGAAAAAGAAAAACCTTGAACAAAGGTGAAATTATAAGTGATATAAAATAGAGTGAGAACAAGTTGAGGTAGAATATTCAAGTTATAAAGATGCTTCATATATATTTGTAATTTGGTAATTGAGATCGTTAAACTTTGAATTATTACATGAAGTGGAATATATGGCTAGCTCCTTTGCATAGCAATTAAACAAAAGTGTGATCATGAATATATATAGAAATAAGAAAAAGAAAGATGAAGAAAAAGAGCGAATATGCAAAGAGCAAATAGGCACATACCACTATATTGTAGTAAGACAAAGAAACGTTTGAGATTTTGAATCCCAAGTGGATATGTTAATCTTAAAACACTTGGGACTACCTTACCAACTCATTCGGTCGAACCGAATACTTTTACATCATGTTGAGAATAATATTTTGTGAACTGTTAATTGCTAAAGGTGTGGAAGCCTGCTAATATTATTCGGACAGTTCGAGTAAGGTACTATTCACGAACTTATTTATATGTATCCTTTATGATAAACATATGTTGCAAATGCCTCATTTATTTTATCGACTCAGCTTCATGAATATGAGGATCACATCCATTAAGCTAAACTTGCTCGGGACGAGCAAGATTCTAAACTCGGGGAAGTTGATGAGTGCATATTTGCATCATGTTTTAGATTATTATTTTGCATTATAGTGGTAGGATATTGGTATTTTACAGCGTTCGCACGCATCTTTTATGTTTATTTTCACCAGGATTAGGACAGATGATGGATCTGATGGACACAACTCTTGGATCAGATATATTGGAGTGAAAAGGAGCAAAAAATAACGTAAATCTCTTATTTGGGAAATATCAATAATACCAGAAGAAACCATGAAGCGATTGGAGGATACATAAGAGTTTATGACCAACTATACGGCGGGAAAAGTTTTCCGGCCGTATAGTTCCTGCCGTATAGTTGGTGCCGACAGCGCCTCCTCAAATATTTTAACCCCATGCAACTGGATCGGGTAGACGACATACAGAACACCCAGAAATCGCTGAAAACCTCACCTCAAGAAGGGATCTGGAGGGGGAACTTGCCCTAGGGATCCATCTTCGCCCTAAGCAGATCTGGGAGGTCAAGGAATCGATCTCCATCTTCATCAACTGTTGCATCTTTATCACCACCATCATCTCCATCCATACCATCTAGATATTGTTGTATTTCTTGCACTAGTTGTGGATTTATACAAGTACTATTCATTGATAATCGTTTCCATTACCATTGCCATGATGTTGTTTGCCTCCATGTCTGAGTAGATCATTAGTTTTTGGGGAGATGGATAAACCCTAGTATATGATTGAGATGAGATAGGTATTATTATGTTATACATCATTATACGTATGTGTTAATTGTCTTCATCTTGATGTTGGGAGTTGTGCACCTCCTAAATATTTGCCTCTTACGGGGACACGATGAAGGGGATTACTTGTTGGTAGATGGAGGGATGGTAGCACTTACTATGACTATAAAGTCGTTGTCATCCTTTACATACTAACTTGGGAAATTAAGGAGAACTCATTAAGCCATGTCCATGCCGTGGGAGAAATCCCTTAATAGCGGGATAATATGATTGATGTCATTTATCTGTCAGCTGTGATTATGAAGGATGGTGTGAGTGGTGATTGCTGCCTAATCGTCCATATATGGAGATCCTCCCACATGCATGCATATCATGAGAATATTTTTCGTAATAATCTTGATCACTTAGTCTAAATTGCTAGCGGTGTATCCACCACTCCCCGAGAACGCCTTTTTCTCTATTGTAGTTTCAATATTTCTTATACACGCGATTACTACTTTCTGCATTAAGTTTTACTTCACTTTATTTTACTGTTTACTCAACCAAAAACCCAAAAACAATTATATTTTTCTTGCATCTTAGAACTATTTCTTAAAGTACATCATTTAGTTTTAGTTAAAAAGAATTTTAGTATTTTGCCTACTGCTCCTTGTGGGATCAATATCTTCATTTCAAAACTAGCTACAAACGATCTGTGCACTTGCAGTAATCAAGCACCTCATGCATAAGGAACAAAGAATCGATGGTGCATTCGGAGTTGACATGGTGGAGTAATGCGGCGTTTTAGCTGGGTGAGTCAACGTTGCAGATGAAGTCGACGTAGTCGCTTCTGCCCGGTGCACGGCTAGCATCGCTTCTTTGTAGCATCAAGTGATGCAACCATCCGAGGGGAGACTCGGCTGCGGTCTTGGGTTTATGGCCTAGTCGGTTTATTTTGTCGACTCCTGTTGGAGGACCCAATAGAATAGCTCACCGTAGTCGATGTTCCTATAAGCTGTGAAAAATGCAAAGAATTGTGAAGTACATGTATCTTGTAAGTAATATTTGCCTATTGGCTTATAAGGTAAAATTTTGGTGCTCGTCGAGTTAACACTTTTGTACTATTTGCTAGGCCTTTTCGTTAGTGAAAGTGCAATGGACGTCGCCTAGCGGGGGGTGAATAGGATTTTTAAAAATATTACAGTTTAGGCTCAAGCAAATGCGGAATAAAACTAATGTTTAATTTATTGAGCACAAAACCTAACTACTAGGTTCACCTAAGTGCACCAACAACCTATGCTAAGCAATACAAGCAACAAGGTGATAGCAAGATATAAATACTTCAAGCATGATGGCTATCACAATGTAAAGTGCATAAGTAAAGGGCTCGGTTGAGAGATAACCGATGGACGCGGAGACAAAGATTTGTTTCCCGAATTTCACTTCCAAAGAAGCTACGTCTCTGTTGGAGAGGTGCGATGGCGCAATGCTCTCGGAACACCACAAATGGCTCACCTCGAGGTGTGGTGGCTCGATGCTCACCCAACGCCACACCACTACTAGGAAAAGGGCTATAGGTAATCCGCACATCCGTGGCTCACATGGTTGAAGTGCCCCACGGGTAAAATAGGCGTGGCTCACATGTGGATAGTTCCCTACTAGTAATTAGAACAACCGTGACGCACATGGGGTATGTGCGCCACAGATATGTATGGGCCAGGGGCCTGCCAGCCGCATGCCACGTATCCGTAGCGCACATGGGGTAGGTGCGCTACGGTTGTGGCAAGTTCTATGGCGCACTATGCCATGTGCGCCACGGATGTATAAACTTAGTAGTAGGGCACCTTGACCTAGTGCCCTACGCCTAACTATCCTGCACCAACTCCACACACCCCCCTTGGATCGCCTTTTTAGGCTTTGCAAAAAATAAAAGAAAATGATAAACACTTCAAAAAATTAAATCCTTTCATATTTAGGTAGGTAATGTGGTATAGCTTCTAGTAAAATTAACAAACATGAGTTTCGACTTTATTTGCAAAAAAAAGTCATGCCACGGTAAAAAGGCCGTAACTTTTGCATACGATATCGAAAAAAATCGTATAATATACCAAAATGACGAGAACGAGATTTCGCATCTGCTCGCAACCACCTCCGGTCGTTTAGCGATTTTTTAGATTTTCAAAATTCGAAAAGAGTAAAAAGTTATGGTCAAAAGACCGTTTTTTCCTGCAGAAAAAAAAAGAGGACGACTTACCCGTAGCGCACCACCACCTAGTGCGCCACGGATAAGCTTGGGCGGGATTCAAATTTTGAATCCTCACCCCACCCACCTACCTTTCCCTTCCCCCTTTTCCCTCCCCCTTTTCCCTCTTCCTTTTCCTTTCCCTTCTCCTTCTCCTTCTTCCTTCTTCCTTCTCCTCCTTCCCCTTCTCATCTCCTTGCAGTGACGGCGCGACGACGGCCTCCTCTCCTTGCAGTGACGGTGGCGCGGCGGCGGCTCAACGGCGGCCTCCTCCTCTCCTTGCAGTGACGGCAGCGTCCGACCTCCCTTCCTCCCTCTCTTCCTCCATCTCTTCCTTCCTCCCTCTCTTCCTCCCTCTCTTCCTCCATCTCTTCCTTCCTCCCTCTCTTCCTCCATCTCTTCCTTCCTCCCTCTCTTCCTCCATCTCTTCCTTCCTCCCTCTCTTCCTACCTTCCTTTCTCCAACCACACCCTTCCTACCACCTCGACGCCGGCGAGGACTAGAGCGGCCACGACCCCTCCCGCACCTCCCTGCCACGGCCATGCTCCGTCAAGGTGACACGACTGCGGCGGCGATGCACGGACCCGATTGCTTTTGCAATTCAAAACGAGGGTGTTTTTTGCATTTTTTTTGTTTTTTGAAAAACACATCTGTGGCGCACCCTGTACCCCTACCCGTGGCGCACCTGGTAGTGCGCCACGCCTATCTTGATATAACCGTGGCGCACCATGCAGTGTGCCACGGCTACGATATAGCCGTAGCGCGAGGCTCGTGGCGCACTACTAGTGCGCCACGGAAGGCATTTTCAGGTGCGCCACGAATAGGCGTTTTTATAGTAGTGCACAAGGCCTCACCCAGGATGCGGAAGCACGCAACTCACCGACGCCACAAAAGGCTCACCCTATTCTCCTGATTGTGCACCACAAAACGCGGGCACTCGCTCCACTATGGGACGCTTGAGGGCGGTCACCGAACCCGTAAAAGATTGGGGCTATATCCACAACTCAATTCGAGGCTCCCAACCACAAATCCGCAAAAGGCTACAACTCCACAAAAGGCCAAAAAAGCCACAAAAGGCTACAAGACCATAAAAGGTCAACAACCCAACCACACAACCGTCTAGGGTTCCAAGAACCCAAGAATAACAAGCCCACAAGATTGTACTCGCCAAATCTCCGAGGAGAACTCAAACCTATGCAACAAATGCAAGGGCAAGTCCTTCACTCCCAAATTCCAACAAAGCTACAAAAGCTATTGGGGTAATAAGGGAGAAAGAACACAAGAGGAGAACACAAAACTCTCCAAGATCTAGATCCCAATGATTCCTTCACAAAGAAGGGATTTAGCTTGGGGCGATTGTAGATCTAGATCTCCTCTCTCAAATCCCTCAAAAATATTCAAGAATCATAGGAAGGGAAAGGGGATAGGGAAAGCTTCTTCAAGGTCAACAATGGAGGAGAGAGAGAAAGCCAAGAAGTAAGAAAAAGCTAGTGCCCACGAAGGGGAAGAGGATCCCTTTTAAAGGTCTCCCAGATCTTCTTGTTATGTGCATTCGCGATCCTGGCCGGAACTTCTAGTGGGAGGCCGGAAGTTCCGGTGGCACACACCCAACGGTCAAAAACTGCAATGCGAGAGACTGAAAATGCGAGTCCTGGTCGGAACTTCTGGTGGAAATTCCGACTGAAATTTCGTCAAATAGACACATCCAAAACAGAAGGTTACTGAACGTGAGCGGAACAAGAGCCGGATATTCAACCGGGATTTCTGGCGGCAACTAGGCCCGAGTGGAATTTCCGGTGGAACTTTCCGGTCCAAATTTCGTCAAATAGAGACTAAAAAACAGAGAGTTTACTAAATGTTAGAAGAACCGGAACTTCTGGTGGCAAAATGCCCTAGCGGAACTTTCGATGGATAGCCGGAACTTCCGGTCATGGAAATTCCAGAAACCAGAACTACAATAACTTTCATATCCGAACTCCAAACGAGATGAAACCAATTTTATTGGAAATATAATGATGAATAGAATCCCAAGGTGTGATGTATCTCCCAAGGTGTGGAGCCGAAAAACTCGCAAGATCAAAAACCGCAATAAGATATGCAAGGGAAATGCTTAGATGATGAACTAGAGCTTGTTATGATGTTGACCACAAGCTCTAGATCCTCTCATGGACAAGAACCAAATAACAACCAAGAAAGATGATGCTATGCATGAAAAGGTTTGATCTCCCTCCGAACGATGCAAACGAGACACCCCCTTGAGAGCCCATCTTCATAGTACGGCTATCTATCCTAAACCCGGTCTCCCAAATAACAACACGAGATCGACAAAAGAGAAGCCCTATTAAGATCATACCTTTGCCTTGAGCATCCCACTTGAACTTGATGTAGAACATCTTGTTCTTCTAGAGTGGGAACACCTTTCTTGATTACTCTTTCTTGCTCTTGCTTGATGAAGATGAAGATTGAAAATTTCTCCCCCATACTCCATGGGGAAACCTCTTCTTTGAACTTGTCTTCATCACTCCATGATCACAAGGATGGCAAGCTTCAAGAATGAGATCTTCTAGAGATGCCGCATCTTGACCTTGCCCTTCTTCGTCCCTTCTTGAGGTTGATCCATCTTGACGCAACTTGATACGTCGTAAACTTATCTATAATTTTTGATGCTCCATTCTTGTTTTATATCATTTGTCTTATGTTTTGTCTACACTTTGAGGTATTTTTATACACTTTCTGGAACTAACCTATTGACAAGATGCCACAGTGCTAGTTGCCTATTTTCTGTTGTTTTTGGTTCCAGAAAAAGCATAAAATCAATATTCTTGGAATTGGACGGGACAAAAGCCAAAGTCATTATTTTACCCGACACGACACGGAACCACGAAGCAGAGATGGAGGAGGACACCAGTGTGGTCGTACCCCCCTCAAGTGCGAGCCAGCCCTGGTGGTGCCACCAGGGGGTGTGGGCCCCCTGGGCGTCCACCGTCCTTTCCTCCTTCGCCTATAAGAAGCCTCCAACCCAAAAACCCTAAATCATCTAGCGGAAATCCACAAAAAGTTCCGCAGCGCCGCCGCCACCGAAGGGGAGATTCGGGGGAGAAAAGTCTCTATTGTGGCACCATGCCAGGACGGGGAAGTGCCTCCGGAGCCATCTCCTTCGATCTCCACCACCATCTCCATCGATCTTCATCGCCATCTTCATCATTGTTTATGATTCCCATGATGAGGAGGGAGTAGTTCTCCTTCGAGGCTAAGGGCTCTACCAGTAGCTATGTGTTCATCTCTCTCTATGCATGATCATATTGTGATCATGAGCTTTGCAATCAAGTTGATCTGCTCTACTACTCAAGTGCTTTAATAGATCTCTGTTCTCCCCATGTGTATGAAAGTGACAGCGTGCATACCGTGGTGGCACTTAGGCTAGAGTCTACATAAATACTCAAGTGCTTCAGTAGATCTTTGCTCTCCCCACGTGTGTGAAAGTGATAGCATGCACACCATGGTGGCACTTAGGCTAGAGTTCATAAATATTTATCATGAGTATATTTTGAGTTGGTTGTCTCTATGAAATTGTGGTGTTTGTTGGAACCATCTAGCGCTCAAGATGACAGTGTGGGGTTATCTAGATGGGGAAGGCGGACTTTGAGGAGTGTTGTTATAGTCCTACCATGGATTAGAGTGTCCAACCGAAGAGTAGTTTAGGGTAGTATCATGAAAAGAATATATTTATTGAGAGTGTTCACTAGTGAAAGTATGATCCATAGGCCTTGTTTCTAAGCATTGAAACACCGTTCACAACTAGATCTGTTACATATTTGCTTGCTTCTAGCCTTTTCCTCCCTGTCAAGGTATTTTCTGGCACCGTTGTCTTATAATCATCCATATCACTTGTATTTCACTATCTCTTCGCCGAACTAGTGCACCTATACACTTGACAAGTGTATTGGTTGGGTGTGTTGGGGACAAAAGAGATTTCTTGTATCTTGATTGCAGGGTTGATTGAGAGGGATACCTTTGACCACTTCCTCCCTGAGTTCGATAAACATTAGGGTAATCCATTTAAGGGAAACTTTCTATTGTTCTACAAACCTCTGAATTTGAAGGCCCAACAATTGTCTACAAGAATATAAGTGCGTAGACATCAAGCTATTTTCTAGCGTTGTTGCCGGGGACATAAGGTAAAAGGTACTCACATCCTCCGGTGTGAGTGCTCTAAGTTATTTCCTTTAGATTCTGCAATTTTGTCTTTTTGTTTCTCGTTTTCTCTCGTTAGGATGAATGGAAAACAACAACAAAATTAGAGAGATTTATAGTATTTATCTTGATTTAGGACATGAAGTGTTTGAAGAGAAAATCAAAAAACCTATGGAACTTTATTTGCATGCTAATAGCAATGTTATTAGTATGAATTTGTTGAACACCATTATTGCCAATGCTATGGAAATGTCTAATCTTGGGGAAGCTAGTTTTTATGAAAATGATCTTTTTAGTTCCCCAGCTTTGGAAGATAGCTATTCTATTGCTTATGATGATACCAAACCTCCAATATATGACGATTACAATGATGAATATGATATTTTCAGTCCACCTACTATTGAGGAGAAAATTAATTATGATTACAATATGCCTCCTATATTTGATGATTATGGTGATGAGAATGATAATGATAGCTATTTTGTTGAATTTGATCCCACTACAATTAATAAGAATGACTATGCTTATGTGGAGAGTAATAATCATTTTATGCATGTGGCTAATGATAAGAACGTTTTATGTCATATTTATATTGTTAATTTTGTTCATGGCGCTACTGAAAGTTATTATGAGAGAGGGAAACATGGTCTTATGTATCTCCAAAATATTAAGTTTCCCCTCTTTATGTTGAAAATTTTGAAATTGCACTTGTTTTGCTTTCCTATGCTTGTTGCTTTGTGGTTTCATGTAGAGGTCCCAAACTTTAATAAGGTAGATATCCCTGTGTTTACAATGCTAGTCCCTGGATCAATAGCTAGCATCCACAGTTAAGATATAATATCAAGAAACAAAGGTCATAATACAACTTTATAACCAGGAATAAAATAACTCATTACATCTTACGTAGCTCATTTGGCTATCTCATTACAATGCAGCAGAAATAACTATATAGCATGGAGTCCTTCTTCTTCAAAGTGCCACAGGCAATCATGTTGGTTGTAGACTTGTAATCCTAATCAACACACTTTACTAACATCAAACAAACCTGCAACATAATAAGTTACAGCCACAAGGGTCAATACATTTGAATTGTATTGGCATGTGATACTATGGTAGAATAGTGGTATCTATAATCTATATGCATTTGGCTAAGTGGAGCTTAGGCTTGCTTTGCTCAAAATAGATTTTCCTTATCATTTGAAAACATTAAGTTTTTGTTTGTCAAAATCACCCAAGGAATCTACCAATAGACATTGGTGATTCCTTAACCCTTGTTCAACCACAAGTTTTTAACTTAGAAATTTGGATGAGGAGATTATTGATAGCTTCCATGTATTGATGCTCAAATTGTCCATTGCTGGGGACATGGCTAAGTACTTAGATTTTACTCTCTCGAGAGGTGGTGCACTTTCCCCACAAGACTCGACATGCATCGAGACAAGATCTTTTAGAAGCCTTCCCTTAGACCAAAATGGACGCGCTCCAAACCTATCAACCCCTACCACCAACTATCCATCTGGCTAAGTTATTGCAACCTATATGATCGAGGCAGAGACCATAATGCCAAGTGGCTGCACTTGAAGCTTCTCAACATTTGACATCTCAAATCTCTTTGTTCCTGGGTGGCATTCCACAAGTGTGATACACAAGGTTCACCAGTCCCCTGGCCTTGTTTAACCACTCAACATAAATCCATTCCCACCATTCCACCCAGGTGATTCATTCCAATAGTTGTTTTATTAAACAAAACACAAGTCATAGACTTAGAAATATTCCATAGCATGAATATAATCCACCCTTGTTTTCTACTAGCTAGGCTAAGCATGATAGTAGTAGGAATCTTAACTAAGGTTTCATCTACTAGGATTTCCCAAGGCATAGCATACTTAGTAAAACTTCCATGCAAGTCCTACTAGGAAATATCACTAATGCATAGTGAAAATAATGGAACAAAAGTATGAAGCACCACTTGCCTTTTTGGTAGATAATATAAGTTCACTCCTTGATCTTGCAATAGTCACACTCTTCAAATTTCACTACAATTCAATCAAGGCACAAATTCAAGCTACCATTCAAGCAATTCATCACATAGAATAATAAAAACAAAGCAATGCATGCAAGCATGCCAAAGATTGTTTTATTTGGAAAAGTGGTTTCTAATAAATTATAAACATTTTAAAACACCTATTGGTCATTTATAAAAGTGGAAAAACCATTTGATAACAAGTTAGTGAAAATGGCAACTTTAGCTCATTTTTTTGATTTTATAGAATTGATTTAAATCAAAGTAATAATTTCTAATGTTTGACAAATATATTTTTAAACAAATTTTAGTTTTTTTATGGTCAAGTGTTTATTATTAAAACCCTTTTCAAAAGGCTTTACCTATAAACCATTTTCAAATAAAACTACATTTTATTTCATTAGAAATGCCTTTAAACAAAGTAATAATTTTCCAGGGTTCACCAAATATATTTTTAAATTCAAAATTTGTGTTTAGGATCAGAGAGTTTAAATCAAATCATTTTCCAAAGGTTTTACTCAAAAAGCATTTTTAAAACATATTCAACATTTTTATTTAGCTAGAAATGCTTTTATTCAAAGATTTATTCCTTGGCCTCACAAAATATGTTTTTAAATCCAAAAGTTTGTTTCTATGTTCAATAGGTTCAAAACAATCCATTTACAAAAGATTTCACGCTAAAAACATTTTTAGAACAAATTTTATACACAAAATATGCCAACACAAGTTTCTAAAAAAACAACTAATGTTGCAGAAGCAATTCATTAAACAAATGGCATGGTTGGATATAATTCTTTTTCCTGATTCCATTGATATAAAGTTTGTAAAATTTGGACATGTATATTAAAAGTTATCAATTTTGCAAGTTCAAACATCTAATAGAACATTTCTATTTTTTAAATTGAAACACAGGCCACGCGTCATGCTCTTATTGGCTGAAAACGGTTCGTGCGGATCTAATTAAAATTGTACGGCACAGATCAGAGCATACCCCTTCGGGTTAAGTTTCTATCGTAACCACGCGATCAGGATCTAACGGTTCCTAGCCACTTGACCATGGATGGGCGGCGCGGCGACGGTGGCTGGCGGCAGCGTGCTCTGTCTACGGCGTTCTGGCATTCCAGGAAGCAAAGGAGGGAGAGGAGATTCTTACTGCGTTCGCCGTGACGTGGGGAAGCTTGTCATTGTCGTCGCAGGTCGAGGGGCGCACGGGTTCAACGCCAATTCCTCACCGGAGTTTCCAACTGGCTCGGGCACATCTGTTTGTCGTCGGAGGCTAGGATTAGAGGCACGCTAAGACAAGCGGAGTGTGCCATTAAGTTCGTAAGAGAGTCGCGGTAATTTCGTCACGTTAATAATTATGCAGAAAATTAAAAAAATATGATATAGACAAATAAAATTCAGAATCAATATATAAAATGGCGGCGATAAAAAGGGAGGTCTGGGCTCACTAGGGGATGTCATCGGAGTTGATCTTGCTGTCGGTGGCGCTCAGTTGGAGACGGAGGCGAGTCTCTGGGGCGCGCGCGAGAGAGTGGGTGGTACTGGGAGATGCAGGGGATGATGGGTAGCATGCTCGTGGGAACTGGGAGGCAAGGGGAGGCGAGGAGTGGCTGGAATTTGCTGGAGATTCTTGTCGGAGCAGAGGGAGGTCTCGAGAAGAATTGTGGTAGCCCTATGGTAGAGAGGGGACGACGTCTGGGGGGAAAGATAGAGGGGAGGGAGGCGATTAAGTGTGCATGATCACAGCGAGTAATGGCTGCAGCATTAAGGCGAATTAAGCCCGCGGAATTACAGCCAGAAACGGCGACGAACTGGTCACGCACGGTGAGGAAGACGACTGGCAGGTGGGGTCGTTCTGTCAGCGAGAGAGAGAGGGTTTAGGTGACGGAGTGGGTGCATTGCTGAGTGTGAAACGTTTTTCTATGGGGAGAGAAGAAGTGGGCTTGCTGGGCTAGATGGGCCAGGTTGGGCTGGGCTGGCTTGTTTCTCTTTTTTTATTCTGTTTCCTTTTTCTATTTCTATTTTCATTTTCTGTTTTGAATTCATTCAAATGATTTCAAACCTCTTTTTAATTCAAATCTTTTCCAAACATTGAATATATTTTAGTACTGTTATAAATGTGTTTTTAAAGACCATTATGGAATAATTCCTTTATTCAATTCTGGTTCATTCTTTATTTAAATTAGGCACTTGTTTTTATTCAAATAAGATTTTAATTATATTTTCAAACTCTTATTTGAATTTTCTAATTTTTGTTAAACCTTTTTATTTAGGTTTTTATTTATTCCATAGTGCAAATAATTCACTTGAATTATTATTTAAAATATTTTAATATGATTTATCAATCATCTAAATTGGGCAATTGTCTTTATTCCAATAAAATCAAATATGGTTTTAATTCAATATAAATTTCATTCAAATAATTCTTTTATTCCATTTAAGTTAATTAAATAACTTTTATATCCACCTTGGGAAATTCCACATTATTATTTTCCCATGATTTAATTAATCATTTCTATTAGGGATTTTGTCTTTATTAGAATAGAATAGATTTTGGTTAATGTCATATTATTTTATTTGAATATTCTTATCCCTTTATTTTATTTGGATTTTGAATTATATTTATTCCATTTTCTTATGGATTAAATTAAAGTTTTAAATTGTCTTCTAAATAATTCATTTGGAATTTATTATTTAGTTTAGGCAATTTGTCTTCATTTAAATAAAATTGGATATTGTTCAATCCTTATGATTTTATTTAAATAATCTTTTATTCCTTTTATTCTTCCATAATGTTTCATTTTACTTTCTTATGGATTTGGTCAATATTTAATTTGGCTTATAAATATTCCTTATTTATTTATTTATTTATTTATTTCCTTGTTTTATAAAATCCATATCTTTTTATTTGTGGATCCAAACTTGGTGATTCCAATTTGTATTAATTTATTTAATATTTGTTTATCTTTTTAAATCCTTTTAGGATTATTTTTCTCACAATTTGGTATGGATTTTTGATAGGATCTTTATTAGCTTTAGAAATTATTTCCTTTAATCTTATTAAATTCATAAGTTTTTATCTATGGCTCCAAATTAAGTGAAACCAATTTCTGTGGTCTTATAATATTTTTATTTATCATTCTTGATCATTTATAAATAATTGTTGACAAATTTTTATATGGATCAAATCCTTAGTCTTAGAGAGACTTTTGAAATGATTTATTCCATTAGGGTTTAGGGTTTTGGTTTAGCTTTTCCAAGTGTTTAAATTTCAAGACACATTATTGATGAATGCATTTCACTTGTTTTGAAATTTTGTTGGATTCCTTTTTATTCAAAAATTTTCAGGTAGGGTTTTGATGTTTCCATTTTAAAACAAAAAATTTATTTTAACCCTAAATTTCAACAATTATTTCTTTTGTTTATTTATTTTTCACATTTCAAAATTTGGAAAATTTTGGGATGTGACATTTCATGACTTGTTTCTTTACAAGATTCCCATGCATAGGAAGTGGGTTAGACTTAAATGTGTTTTGAATTTGCTTCTTGATGCTCTTTTTTACTTCAATTCTTATTTCTTATGTGAGCATCTTCTCAAATTATCAAGCCTAACTTAAAGGCGTTAAAGAAAAGTACTTCTTGGGAGATAACCCAATAGTTGTATTGAGTCTTGGAAGTTATTACTTCTATAATGACCTCTCGTTATCCTTTTTATTTTCTTTTTGTTCCAAGAATAACCTCTAACAAGAGGGAAGTAAGATTTGGGGAGTTGATGTCCCGAAACAGATTTTTGTGCTCCACTATAAAAATTTGTGAAAAATCTCTATAAATCGGATTGTGCTGTAATTTTCTGATTAAATCCCCCAGGTGGTTAGCTAAGTTTCGTTAGTTTAATACTTTTTCATTTGAGCAAAATAAGGTCTTCGAAAAAATCGGTTTTTACCTGGTGGTCTGTTTTGACAGATTTCTGTCATTATTTGCATTTGCCTCTTTGTTGATTTCTTTTTGGGTTCTCTTTGGGAAATTAAACTTTTTGAGGGAATTGCTACAGTAGATTGTGTCTTTAATGAAAGTTTTTCTGTTTTAAAACTAAACCCCAAAGGTTTATTATCTTCTGAATACACTAATGTTGCTAATGAAAATTATGTGAAGTTTTGTATGAAGGAAAATTTTCAGGTGTAAGGGAAGAATGATCTAATGAGATGAAGAATGGACAAAAGCTCAAGATTGGGGATGCCACCCATGTCACACCAATAAATATTCAAGAGGTACAAGCGTCAAATCTTGGGGATGCCCAAGGCATCCCCTTCTTCAGCAATAAAAATCTCACGTCTTTCTAGACACTTTGTTTTATTGTTTCATGTACATTTGTGTCGTTCTTGGGGCGTCTTTGTTTTTGTTTTTAGTTTTCCTTTGATTAGTTTGCTTGAATAAGTTGGTCGGATCCCATCACACTTCTTTTGGAGAGAGACACACTCTGTTTTCATTGCCTAGAACACTTTAGTTTTCACTCTTACTGTTTTGTGAGTGTTCTCTTTTGCTAGCACTGTGTTTAGCCCTAGTTTTCTTGTCTTTCAGCTTAGAACTTTTTAGTTCTTATTTGTGGATTTGTGAGACAAGCTCACTAATCTTTGTTGATTATTATCTTTGTGAGTTGTTTCAAATAAGTCGATTAGTGTTTAAAGAGAGTAGGAAGTTTCATGCTTATAGTGGTATAAGAGAGAGCTTGCTTTGACTATGGCTTAGACTCTATCATGTCATGCTAGATGTTTCTTTGACCTTATGCTTAGTGATTATTGTTGTAGCATGACTTGTTCCAAACAATTAGGATTGCTTAATGTGCCTTGAAAGAATCATGTGTTGTTTTAGCATACAAAAGCATAGTATTGTGGTATTCTCCTTTGATGCTTTGTTTGGGTTGATTTGGCGCATGCTCACACCATGTTATGTCTATGAACCAGTCACCTTAGCCTCTATGATACTATAGTTTGTACTTGTGGTACCACTTTATGCTTTAGTTGATAATGTTTTGTCGCTTTGCATGATTATGGCAATCATTGCTCTCTTAGTTGGTCGCTCCCAGTCTTTTGCTAGCCACCACTTGTATTGAGTAAGCTCTACTCATGCATCCAACTCCCAAGAAACCAAGTTATTCCAAAGTATCCACTATAAATTCCTATGCATGGTGTGTTACACCATTCCAAGTATATTCTTGTTTTATCTATCTTCCAAATTAAACTTTTTATGTTAAAATTACTGATTAAAGCTCTCAGAAACTTGATGGCACACTTTATTTTTCATGACCCTAATAAACTTGAACCATTGTGTCATCTATGTTGTATGTTGTATATGCTTGCACTTATACGTTGGGAATTAGAAGAATTGTGCTGTCACGGGGAATGCTTTCAACATTACACTTGTACATTGTACCCAGTTAATAGCATGCTCTTTTGTTTATGGATGTCGTCGGTGTGAAATGAAAGGGGAGCTTGTAAGTCCATGGAGTTATGTATGTGTGTTAGAGAAACGCCTGGGCCGCTATCCTAAGACATGCCTAATCATGGTGGAAACTTGCAGCATCACCATAGTGAGCAATCTATAAAGCATTATTTTTATAAAAAAAGAGAGATTGAGAAAAATAAAGATAAAATATGAGGAAAGAGAGAAAAAAGCACCATTTTACCATGGTAAATAAGAAGATTGCTGAGATGCTCATTGTATGCTTGCCTTGTCATTTTGATATGGGATAGCTCCTGTATCATTGGGCAAGGGGTACACTGTTGGCGGTTCTCTATGATACACATGTACTTACTATGACAAGAACTTACCGGTGACTAAAGTTGAATTGCATGAGGAGCGGCCCTCGTACTCAAGGGACATGAGATTGCCAACTTATAATTTTTCAAGCATATACTCCATAGTTTGTTCATTTTAACCTTAATCACTTCAAGTTGCTTATGATAGGGGCAATGAGAGCTAAAAGCTATCAAGTACCATAATTTTTGGAAGCTCTTTATGAAACTTGAAATCCCTGCTTCCCTTTATGAAGGGCCTTTCTTCCACTTTTATATTAAGTCTCCACCTTCTATCCTTAGGCACCAATTAAGAGAGCATAGTTGCCATTCTTAGTTCTATGTGCATTGTCCCAAAACTTATTGATTGATTCATATTGTTGATATTCACCCTTATGAACTTTGAAGGTGTCGTATGCATTTATGTTTTGCTACTCCACGAGGGACAAGCTGAATGCCACTATGCTATGTTTTCTATATGTGAAACAAACAAACGTCTTTCAATGCATTGCTATTCATGAATCTTTGTTTGTATCCTTTCATGGTACAACTTAGTTGCTTTGTTTTATTGTTAGAACTTCATCTTTCATGCTCATGTTTAGAGTACTTTGATCCCAGCTTTCAATGCTTTACAATGGTTTGATCAAGATTGTGATGGTGCATGTCACCTCAAAAATTATTCTTTTTATCACTTACCTACTCGAGGACGAGCAGGAGTTAAGCTTGGGGATGCTTGATACATCGTAAACGTATCTATAATTTTTGATGCTCCATGCTTGTTGTATATCATTTGTCTTATGTTTTGTCTACACTTTGAGGTATTTTTACACTTTATGGAACTAACCTATTGAAAATATGCCACAGTGCCAGTTGCCTGTTTTCTGTTGCTTTTGGTTCCAGAAAAGGCAGAAAATCAATATTCTCGGAATTGGACAGGACAAAATCCAAAGTCATTATTTTACCCGACACGACACGGAACCACAAAGCAGAGATGGAGGAGGACACCAGGGTGGCCACACACCCCTCAGGCGCGGGCCAGCCCTGGTGGTGCCACCAGGGGGTGTGGGCCCCCTGGGCCTCCACCGACCTTTCCTCATTCGCCTATAAGAAGCCTCTAACCCAAAAACCCTAAATCATCTAGCGGAAATCCACAAAAAGTTCCGCAGCACCGCCGCCACCGAAGGGGAGATTCAGGGGACAAAAGTCTCTGTTCCGGTACCCTGCCGGGATGGGGAAGTGCCCCCGGAGCCATCTCCTGCGATCTCCACCACCATCTCCATCGATCTTCATCGCCATCTTCATCATCGTTGATGATTCCCATGACGAGGAGGGAGTAGTTTTCCTTCGAGGCTAAGGGCTCTATCGGTAGCTATGTGTTCATCTCTCTCTATGCATGATCATATTGTGATCATGAGCTTTGTAATCAAGTAGATCTGCTCTACTACTCAAGTGCTTTAATAGATCTCTTCTCTCCCCATGTGTATGAAAGTGACGGCATGCATACCGTGGTGGAACTTAGGCTAGAGTCTACATAAATACTCAAGTGCTTAAATAGATATTTGCTCTCCCCACGTGTGTGAAAGTGACAGTGTGCACGCCATGGTGGCACTTAGTCTAGAGTTCATAAATATTTATCATGAGTATATTTTGAGTTGGTTGTCTCTATGAAATTGTGGTGTTTGTTGGAACCATCTAGTGGTCAAGGTGACAGTGTGGGGTTATATAGATGGGTAATGCGGACTTTGACACTAGTAGAGAAAACCCTTCCACCGACGAACAGAAAAGGCTCATCGCCGACGTGTCCGTGCTCATCGGCGACCTCCTCGCCGGTGGTAAGTCCTCATCGCCGGCGCCTCTGAGTTTCGCCGGTGATAATATGCATATACCATCGGCGAGCAGCAGCGAACGCCGGGGGTACACCTATATCACCGACGCTTTCCTATATCGCCGATGGTACAATACGGCAGCGCTAGCGAGCAGCAAGAAACGCCGGGGGTAAGCATGCTTGCCGACGCCTGCTCATATCGCCGGTGGTAATTTAGTATAGGCAAAATATGTTTCACCAGGGATAGACCATCAGTTCGCCATGGGTAATATTACCAGGAGTTTAAAAAAGAAAATCAATATACACATAGAATACATTGTAATCTTGATAGAATACACAGGATAATGACAGAATACACAGAAGATACAGGAAATACACATATGTTCAAACCATGCATCAATAACATTCAAACAGTTCACACAAGTGTAGAAAGTGACCATATATGACATAATATTACAAGTCTCCGGAATTGTATGACACATTTAAACAGTTTCACACATTCAAACAATTCATAGTTCATACAACAGATACCTACTGGACTCCAACTAGCAAAAAGACTAGAGAGGCGGCGGTGGCTGCGAGCATCATCACGACAAAGGGGGTCAACCGGCTCCTCCACATCTCCGTCCTCTGCCCCGCTAGAAACCTCGCGTAGCGAGTTTCCGCCTCCTCCAAAGTGGCATAACCCTTGTAACTATTCCCGCATTAACGGTGGACCTGCCTCCTACAATCCTCCCAGTGGTCGTAGACTTCGGGAACCCTGCCCTCGTACACGACATACCACGGCATCTGCGCACACACACACACAAGAAAGAAATGTTAGTGTTGTCACCACATATTCATAATCGAGATATAACATATAGGTATGCAAAAAATAAAAGTCATTGGATATAGCTAAGTAATTATATGACTAACATTTGCATGGAAAGATAGGTATGCAAAAAGAAAAGCATAAAATAAACTAATCGTAATTCTATGACTAACATTTGCAGGAGACAAGTTTGTGACACGATCAGGTTTTCTTCGGCTTCGGCGGGAAGGGATGGATTCCACCTAGCATGGCGAATGTCCTCCCATCAGCGACCGTAGCTAAGCAGTCCTCGATCTCTGCATTAGTCAGTGGGATACCGTTGTAGTTGAATGTGGCACCCCTAGTCAAGACATCCCTCTTGAGTATCGTGCCAATCTCCCACTGTATGGCACAGAATTCGTCTTTGATGTTTGCATCGGTCGTTTCCGTCATGTCTCTTCACCTTTTCTCGAGACCGGATGGCATCAAGAGTTTCTCCTCATCCTTTACGTACCCCCTCGTCTGTAGGATGGCGAACCAGGGCTCCATACCATTGTCAGTCAATGATTGCCTAAGGCAGGGGAAATTGGTTACATGGGAGTTCACATAGATGCCTTTGGAATACTTGAGTGGGCCAACCGCGGCTCTGAAACCGTTGAGGGATTTATCAAGAGTAGACTTGACGTCGGTGTAGTCTTTCTGCATGTATCCCCCGGAGTCGAGATAGATGACATGGGAATAATATAGTTGAAAGGCGGAAATGAAGGTACAAGCGAGCGACTAAGTCGATTTCATGAGGACGCACCCATTCTCTCTGCGCAAAACAGTTGGAACAAACCATCATCCTCGGCTATTAAGGAAATTCACGAAAGAATGTAATAGCGGGAAGTTTAGCGACCGACTACTTACTCGGGAAAGTATGGAAGGAGAAAGCAAGACTTGTCCTTATTCGCCACCAAGAAATCCGTGATATACTTCGCGACAAACGTTTGTTCCTTGTCGATGGTGCCTATAGTCATGTAGAAGGGGTCCATGATAGAGAGGTACGGGGTCTTCTCCACAATGATATCGTGTGCCATTTTAGCGATACCAGGCGGACCACGTTTCGATCGAGCCGTAACATTTGGAAGATCTTGAAGATGTCTTCACACGTGATGAAGAACAACTCACCGGGGGGTGGTGAAGAATCCACAGCTAGTGGGGACCCTCACACGTTTCGATCGAGCGGGTAGGAGGGATTTTTTATCTTGGAGAAGTTGCTGCTCCAGATACCTAATAGTATCATGTAGGCTACTTAGGTCCGGCGACAGCGTCTTGACAATGTGGTCCGGCAGGATCGGTTCACCAAGATAATGCATCGTCCTCCACTTGTCCAGCAACTTGTCGAGAACCACTTTGTTGCTTGTTGTGGCGTCTTTCCCATGATTCGTCTTCCGCTTCCTGCCCTTCTTATGGCATGGAGGGGTATCGGTTTGTCTTATCATCTCCATGGCCGTATCATGCAATGTCCTCGGGGTAACCTTAGCATGCGGTGGAGCGGTGAAGGCGGTAGTGTCTTCCTGCTCGGGCGTTTCTTGAGAAGGGAAGATCTTCTTCTTCGTCATGGTATCACGGGCGGGTGCCTCGGAAGGAGCAACATCAATGGGATCCTCCAAATCAGCGATGAACGAATCGATGGGAGCCTTATCGATGTCCATCGTGTTGTCGTGCTCATGTGTCTCGGGCTCGGGTGGATCATTGGCAGGTGGAGGAGTGACCCTTTGGCTTGCCACCACAGGCACAGATGCTGGAGTGACCCTTTCTTGGCTTGCCACCATAGGTGCAGACGCTGGAGTGACCCTTTCTTGGCTTGCCGCTGCAGGTACAGATGTTGGAGTGATCATTTCTTCGACGGTCTTCAACTGAAGTAGGGCTTTCGGCCATATAAGGACATGATTCTTGAGTTGCCCAACCTTCAGCTCGTATTCGGAACCCAAGGGTTGATGAGGAGGAACCAAGTGTGCGCATCCCGGGAATGACCAATCCACCTCAACCCGGTGCACTCTATCGTCCATAGGCTTGCAGTGAAACGTATGGTGTGTTGGTTTAATGATGCGTCCCCTCGCAACATCCTTGAGATTGTTGTCCACATACATGAGCATGGTGCAAGGAACACTTTGCTCCTATGAAGAAACATGCATGTGTTGGTCAGAGAGGGGCTGCGACGAAGTAATTAACTTGCATAGAGGCTCAATTAATTACCATGAGAGCGTCGAGATCGGCTCACGTCGAGGTACCGAGGCAGGGTGTGCAAGTGATCAAGGGGTTGCTGGCTGCCCCCATGGCCGGAGAATCCTCCCTAGCACCTGCATTGGCGCTGGCAAGTGAAGTCACCAATATAGGCGCGTCTTGAGCCCGTGTAGCACAAGGCCGCATGTTGCCCGAGTTGCTGCCACCTAGGCTGATCATCGGGAGTGGTCCCATTTGGCCGTTGGCAAAGTAAGTGGAGATCGACTCCACCATTCCAGGAATGATCTCATTGAACCGGCTGGCCACCACGCTATCGACCTTGCTGGCCACCTTTGCCTGGACCCTAGTTTCCACCTCGGCTTGGACCGCGGCTTGGACGCGCTGCTCAAAGGTTGATTCCAAGTTGGCCACCTTCTCCAATACAGCCGCGTGCTCTCGGTCCTTCTTCGCCTACAGCAAGTCCTTGGTGGTGGGCATGTCCAAGCCATAATCGACATGCTGGCAACCTCCTCCCGTGCCAGGGACACGGCCTCTTGCCAGCCTCTTCAACGGAGGCTACTCCTTCACGATGTTCTAGCCCCTGATAAAGGATTGTCCCACGAGACTTTGCCTGTCGACGTCTGGGACGAGGAGCCAGACTCGTTAGCTTCTTCTGCGAACTGCAAGTAGCATGAAGAATTTTAGAGATGGAGTTATGGTGAATAGTATAAAACTAGTAAGCCGGGCAAATTGCTTACCACTGCGTTCTCAACTTGACGACCTTCAGGTCGGTGACCAATACAACACCCTCCACCACAGTAGGGCTCGTGACAAGTTTCCCATCCATCTCTTTACGGTACCGGAACCTGACAAATGCCCTGAAGAGTGGGTTCTTGTACTTGGCCCAAGGGTTCTCGATGCCCTTCTCTGCATAGGTCTGGTCCTCCTTCTGCCACTTGTCCACCTTGTCGTCGTAGCCATGGCAGCCGAGATGGTGGTGACCGATGTTCTTCTCCGCCAGCTCCTTTCCCTAGGCCGACTGATCCTTGGTGTAGGCTAGCTCCTCGTTTTTCAGGAAGCGCGTGTAGTCCTCGGGCGTAAGCAGCAGGAAGTGGCGATTGATCTCTTCCCGTGGCTCGTCGTCAGCAATCATCCCCCTTAGCATGGTTTTATATCCGCTGAGGTTCCTGGTGAACCTGCCGAGGGCGAACTTGTTCACGATGTTCTCCTTGGGATCCAGGCTCGTGAAGCCCTCGGGGAACAAGTACCACGCATGCAGCCGCAAGAGGAGTTGGTCCTGCAGATGCTTCTTCTTCTTCGTTCGGAGTTTCGTCTTGTTGACATTGACGATGTCCCGAAGGATAGCTCCTAGCTGGAGGCTGTACCCCCTCGCGAGATGCTTCGGCTCCGTACACTAAAAGAGGACCCCTCCTATAGCAACACAATTATCTGTACCTAAATGCTCATATAGGCGTTGCTAAGGCATATACCAACGGATTGAGATGTGTTGCGTTTTTGGGCGTTGCAAGGGTACAATGCAACGCATATAGGTCCGTTGGTAACCAATGAATGAAGCGTTGCAAAAATAACAACGGACTTCAAGCAACAACCACATGCGTTGGTAGGCTATATAGAAGGATCGAGCCTTCTAGTTCAAAATAAATATGATTTTTGTTTTCAAAATGAATTATTGTATGGACTGTATTGTTTGAGATATTGTTTGAGCGCTTCAATACTTTTTCCACAGCAAGAGAATATAATTTGTAAGACATATAACATGACACACAAAAATGCATTGCGTGAAATAACAATTGAATGTGTATTATTTGAATCATATCCAAATACATGAATATTAACCGGAGTACAAAGCTTACAATCTTGATTCCAAATATGAAAATCTAGCTACTATATAAATTCCTAATCATATTCTGTCGTCAGATCTGTCCATAGCTTATATTCGAATATTGCAAGTCCTTGCTGATCTGTTGGTCCTGCAATAAACAAAAATCCTATTTCAGTATCAAAATGGCAAAAACTAGAAGGGTATGGTGAATCCAGTTACTATACTTGCACAGGTCAGGGAATGACTGAATGGAGACAAATTGAACATACTCTGGTCCAATGGTATCAACTTCAGGAATGGAATATTTATGAGAAAATTCAGATTGATTTCTCATTCGTAGACATATAACGTATTGAAGATGCAGAGCTGCGCAAGGAATGAAGACCTATAAGTACCAAAAAATACAAACCCATTATTATATGTCTAACCAGCTAGACCGTCCATGGTAAAGTTGTACGTGAAGGCTATGTTTGATTGCACCGTTGCAATGTGCTTATTATTAACTGCCACAACACTCAAATAACCAGTGAGTGTAACTAGGAAGAATTACCACGGCGAACAAATATTCCTTTAAACATCATAAACTACAGCCATCACATTTATTGCCCATCTATATGATTAGATACCTACAAAGTGTGTCAGACCGATAATATGGTGTAATAGAATAGTACTTACTTCTCATAAACGTATAGTCCATATGAAACAGTGGTGAAACTGAATTAAGATAGAAGAAAAAAGATATAAGTTGGCCTATTACAGCAAAAATTTTCCCTGAAGTAAGTCATGTGGTGTCGTCAGTATGCTCGTATCTTGATCTTCATTGAATCCCTTGCCTATGTTTCCATACTGTGGCGATGGATCATCTGTCCAATTGCTCATTAGTGACATCTTTCACCTGCAACAAAAGCAGAGAATAATTGCAAATCTTCTTGGGATGGGTGACTACTGACGAAATACAAAAATAACGAACAAAATATTGTGAGAAAGTAAGAAGATGAGCAAAGAAAGGTTGCTCACCAGACATAAGAGCCGGATTGTCCAAGACAAATCATGCAGGCGCCATCTTCTGCATCATCCATTCCAAAAAAATAGAAGCAAGAGCACGGGTCATATAGTAGAAAGGGAGGAATCCCACTAAACAAAGAAACAATAATTGTAGACGATGAGCTGCCAACGGCACGAACTTATAAGGATGCACAAAAATCCTAGAAAATGGTGGAAATGGGTCAAGTCTAGGGAAAACGAGAGAGGGATTTGATAGGGATAATTAAGCAATTGCAAACCTAAACATCTGTCGTTCTCTTACTAAACTATATCCCCTGCTACAACTCACCGCCGCTACTTTTGAAGAGACCTTTGCGCCATGGAGTAGCCTGAATCCATCTTGGCTGTACGGGAGCGAATCTGGCAGGGACCTCAGGGTAAACGAATGCAAAATCATGGTCGTATCAGCCCGTCGAGATGTCCTCGCTCCTTATCCTAAAATTAGAAGTCAAGGTGTGAGGCATCACTGCCAGCCGCATCATCCTAAGTATGCACATACCTTCATCTGCATGGGCTCCCTGTCTTCATTTACCTCCCATGGAGATGCAAGATCGGTAAAAGTACTCCTTATGAGTGACATCGGCCACCTATAGTAAAAATAGACGACAATTGCAAATCCTCCGGGGGTTAGTGACTACTGATCTAATAAAAAAAGGAAAAAAATTGTGAGAAGGTCTAAGGAGCAGAGAAGGTGCTCACCGGATGTAAGCGCCAAAATTGTGCATCATTAATAAGGTAAAGACATTAGTGGAAATACAAAGGCAAGCGCATCGGTCATAGTAGAAAGGAAAGAGCCCACTGAAACAAGAAAAATTGTGAAGAACTGAATACGGGTAAGTCAATAAAAAATAAAAGAGGAATCTGATAGGGAAATTTGAGAAATTGTGCCTGAAACCTGAACCTTTGTCGCCCCCTTGCTCATCTGCGTCTCCGTGCTCCAACTTGCCGTCGTGGCTCTTCGAGAGACCACTACATCATGGAATAGCCCGAATCCATCTTGGCGGCAATAGGAGCGATCTGGCAGGGATCTCATGGTACGTGAGTGCAAGGCCACGGACGAATCAGTCCATCGAGAAAATCAATCATTCCTCATCCAAACAATAAACAATAGAAAGCGAGGAGCAGGAGGTCCGCATCTCCGGCGAGGAACGGCCGAGCGGCGACCTGGCGAGAGAAGGGAGGCGGCTAGGTTTCCGGGACAGGACCACGGTTGCAAACTTGCAGGAGTTCCATCGTGGCCACGTCACATAGGTTGAATACGTAAGGGAGCTTAATGGGCTGGGCTGTAAAGTTTTTTCTCTACGATTTGTATATGGACAACGTAAGTAGATTGCAACACAAACATCTGTATCTATGATAAAATTGTACAACTAATATTTTGATCGTTGCTAAGTATGCATTGCTAAAGTAGGGGTCTTCTTGTAGTGGTAGAGATACCGGTCTTGGGGTCCACCGCTGTGAATGTATACTTCGTGGTGCCGACCGTGTTCGGTCGTTGCTTCTTCCGTTCCCTCTTGGTCGACGTCGTTGTCTGCGAGCCACCCCCAACGACGCCACTGTCGGTGGTCTCGTCGCCCCTCTCATGACCACCATCAAGGAGCTCATCGACGCCCGTCTCCTCACCGCCATCATCACTGGTCTCGTCGTCTTATTCGCCCCGGCCCCTACCTCCTCCAGCTCTATCTCCTAGGACATGAGCCTATAGTGCTCCTCTAAGTCTTGCTGGTCCCGATCTTCTTCGTTGCGGTTTCCACAAGACGACATGGATATACCGAGCAGTACACAAGCAAAATGAAACGATTTTAGATACCCAAATTCACGGCAAAAATCTGGCATGACCTTTGCTAAAAATGGTCATGCCTGAGTGCCAGAAATTTGCCGGAACAGAAATTATTAGACATTCCGGCGAAACATTGGCACTCAATGTACCTGCACAACATTCAGCTACAACCACCAACTCAGACTTTATACAATATCCAAAACAGACAATATCAGATGCATTCACATTGATAGTAAAAAATCATTTTGATTGTAAGTTGCAATCTGGCAACCATATCAGATGCATTCAAAACAGACATATCAGATGCATAGCTAAGTTGCAATCTGGCAACCATTTTGACTGTAAGTTGCAATCTGGCAACCATATCAGATGCATTCAGAACAGACAATATCAGATGCATATAGCTAAGTTGCAATCTGGCAACCATTTTGATTGTACTAATGTTTCAGTAAAAAATCTGGAGCAGTCCATATCAGGGAATACTTTTTAAAAACTACCCGAGTACCACCATAGAAATACATAAAATTTGATCACCAAGCTGGATCCAGCGAAGCAGTGAGTTAGTGCCAGGCTGTGGGTAGATATGTAAGATTTTGTCTACCAAGTAATTAAAAATGTGCTCCACGAATTTGCGCATAATTCTTGCCAATGTTTGCATCACATTCAGTGGTCAATAAGGATCCATCATGCTATAGGATATCATTAGATACAAACAGACGATGGATCAATAACAAAACAACCCTATTGAGCATAAATGTTTTCAAAAAGAAAAGAAAATGAACATAAAACCAGGAACATCCAAACCCCGGAATCATGGTTCTAAGTTAAACAATGGCCAAAACTTAGTTAAACAACTAAACTTGCATCAATTAACAAAGTACTTAAACTAGGGAAAAGATACCAGGTAGAATAAAACTAAAATATCTCATTGCGTGAACAACACATAATGGATTACATTTTGTAGTATATTTCAATAGCTAGGGTGTAATGTTGTTATTAGTTTTATCATTGCACCAAATTAAATCCGATAAAGTGGACTATCCCTTCTCTGCAAATGCAGCAAGTTATTATGTCACACACACCACACCACATCACACCACAAAAACCTATGGTATTAGCACCAAACTAATGAAGTGTATTTCCAACCCTTTCCACTTGATAGTACCATGCACAAAACCAAGCAAAGCACAGCTAGGATAAAATAAAGGTGTTTATAGCATTTCCAGTACTAATCAAGCATCCTTTCTATTCTGCACACTACTACATGTGATGGAAAATATCCATCCCTGAAATTGATGGTAAAAGTATTGGAAAAACAAAAGACCACTGTTCTATGATATTGACGTTTTTGTTTCTATATTTGAAAAATTCTCACCAGCATCAGTTTTCTCCAGTTTTTCCTTAATTAACTGGGAAATTGTATTATTCTTCAAGAAATACAGATCTACTGTCTATCTCAGAAGAAAACCTTTTGAATAAGAAACAAAAAAAAGAATCTTTAATCAGTTCAACGGACAATAATTAGGTTAATTAGATATATGAAGAATCAATTTTAGATGATATTGAAATTTCTCCAACCAAACTGCTACTCCTTCACTGTCAGATATTTTCTTGGAATGCAGTCCTTACTAGTTCTAAGAAATATGCTTAACTTTAAAATCTTACCGTAACAGTGGTCTTCACTGTTACGGTAACTTTAGAATCTTCATTGTCGGATATTTTCTTGGAATGCAGTCCTTACTATAACTTTAGATGATATTGAAATATGCTTAACTTTAAAATTGGATACTTTAGTTTCTGAATCTTCACTGACAGAGATTTTAACTAATTAATTTTTTTTCAAGACAGTAATGCATTTAATCTTATCGTGTTTCTGAATTGTTGACTTCTTACTAAGCAAAGTACATAAGATGATATATCTAACTCGATTTGTTATGGACCACAAGCATATGCACATGCGACAGTGGTATTTTATTTCATGTACAAGGCTGGAAGGTTGAAATTTGGTTACTGCAAGGACTATATCATATTCATACTCCTTCACATTATTCTAAGTAACAAGTAGCTATATCAAAGGCCAGTCCAAAAATTGCCGTGCATTTAACTAGAGTGGCCTATATCTAAATATTGTTCACTACCTTCTGATGCATATTCGCTCTGCATGCATCCTCTTTTAGAAGTTAGTGTCAACTCTTACTAGCTAGACCCAAATACTTCTGGTTTTAGACTTTTAGCATGTGAGAATTTAGATTTCAATTGTATTAATTGCTTAAATATAGGCGGCATCGTGGCGAGGCAGCAGCAGCTCGCGGGCCATGGCAATGGTGGAAATACGAGGAGTACAAGGGCATGCGGATGTGGATCAGGGAAGGGGGTACCTGCTGGTCGACGGGGACGGGCGCGCGTTGATCTGAGACAGGGACGGGCGGACGGGACAGCAACGGCGATGGTGGTCTCCTCCTCCTCCTCCGAGCGGTCTCCTCCTCCTCCTCCGGGCCTCCTCCACGGTGGTCTCCTACTCCATGGGGGGCCTACTCCTCCTCCTCTGGGCGGTCGACGAGGGGGGGGGTGGGAGCGGCTCCGTCCACGGGCTACTGCGAGGTGGAGAGCGAGGGTTAGGTAGTGGAGGGCGAGGGGGAGAGAGGAAGGAAGGGAAGAGGGGCCGGGGGACTCACCTCGCTAGCGGTGGACGGCGGGTCGATAGGGACGGCGGCGGGTCGATGGGTGATGACCCACAAGTATAGGGGTGTATCGTAGTGCTTTCGATAAATAGGAGTGTCAATCCCAATGAGGAGCAGAAGGTGTTGAACGGTGGTATGGACCAGGAAATCCCAGTGAATACTTAGCAAACGGATTTTTAGTGGTTTTCTGACAAGGCAGCAAAACAAGGAGCAACTAACAAATGTAATGAACAAACGGAGCAAGTGGCCCAATCCTTTCTTAGCAAAGGACAAGCCGGTGGAAATACTTATAAGTACCAAACGTTCTCGAGGACACATGGGAATTATGTCAAGTGCTTTCGCTTCAAATAGCTGAGTACTCTTCTCTGGTGTTGTAAGTGTTGTGTGGGTGAACCTGTGCTAAAATACCGATCTTACTTGTAATAATACATACCTGTGATTAAACCCCGTGTAAACATCTGTAACTACAGGAAAGTAATAAAGATATAAATCTAACCACAGCCTTAAACTCTGAGATCCTACGCTCCCTTGTGCAAAGGTGTCCTAACGGGGGTTCAGGTTTCTGTCACTCCGGCAACCCCACAATTAGTAGCCAAATACACAATGCATCCCCCTAGGCCCATAAATGGTGAAGTGTCATGTAGTCGACGTTCACATGACACCACTAGAAGAATAGCACCACAACTTAAATAGTAAACCATTGAATAATAACTCATCACAGTTTCACTACTAGCAACATGACTTCTCCCATGTCCTCAAGAACTAAACGAACTACTCACAAGACATCATATGGATCAAGATCAAATATAATATGATAATGGATAACAATATGAACATAAACGATAATCCAATGGTTCCACTCATAAGCATCAACTACAGTAGTAATCAACACCGGGAAAGTTTCCCCTAAGAACTAAAGCAATATCCAACACAATTGTTATAGCGGGATGGAGTGGTGATGATGATGCTAGTGGAGATGATGGTGTGGATGATGATGATGATCCCGATGAAGCCTAGCTTGATGACGGTGTTGATGGCGGCAGTCTTCCCTCTCCGGGAAGGAATTCCCTCGGCAGAGATCTGTTTGCCAGAGAGATCTTTCTCTCTTGGTGTTTTCCGCCCCCAGAGGCGGCGGAAATCTATCTGTGGTCGCTCCCCCAGCCTTAGGGTTTCGTTGGGAAGATATAGGCAAAGGGGCGGAGTCAGAGGCCGGGCAGGTGGGCCACACCTGCCCTAGGCGCGGGGTCTGGTGGGCCCATGCCTAGGGGGTGTGGGCCCTCTGAGGCCCCTCTTCGCTCCTCCTTCTGGCTTCCTTCGTCTTCTCGTAAAATAATATGTTTCCATATTTTTCTGGTATTTTTCTGATCTTTGCGAAATTGCACCGAAACGCCTTCTTTTCCATCAGAATCCAGACTCCGGCAGTCCATCCTCCAAGAATCATCCAACATGAATAAACAGATGAATAATTCATAAGTAATACCTCATAAAAGGACAAACATCAATGAATAGAGGTAAATTATGATATAGAAAGGTGATGCAAATTGGGCGTATCAACTCCCCCAAGCTTACACTTTGCTTGTCCCCAGGCGAATACTGAGCTCAGTAAACATGTCCACAGGTTTATGGAGTGAAGTGTCGATAAAAGAATACGAACAAGAAACATCACACTTACCATTGCACAACTCATGAAAGAAAGCAACTCACCATTATATAACTTAGCTTGCAACCAAGTACAACAGTTGCAATAGAGATGCATAAAGATAAATCATAATTGGAATTGGAAAACTTGTTCTTGGTCAGAGAACACCTGGCAAATAGTTTCACAAAAGCTTTTTGTAGAAGTTTCAAATCAGGAGCACTCTTTGCCCAAAAAGGTTTTTCACAAGTGAAGGCTTTCAAAGTAAAACTCGATAGATAAGAGCTTTGTGCAAACAAAGAAGATAAATAACATGATTGAATAAATCACCATATGAATGCTTGAAACACAACAACTCAAATGTTTGCTGGAGATAGAAAGGAAGTAGGTTTACTTACTCAATTGGTAACTAGGAGAGAGTTCCCTTCTTAGAGGGTAGCAGGAATTACATGTCATAAAGAGCTTCCAAATGATTATGGTACTTACTAGCTTTGAGCCCTCATTGCCCCTATCATAAGCATCTTTATATGATTAAGGTTAAAGTGAACAAAGATGGAGTATATGCTTGACGAAATATAAGTTGGCAATCTCATGTCCATTGAATATGAGGGCCACTCCTCATGCTACTCAACTTTGGTCACAGGTAAGTTCTTGTCATTGTAAGTATTTGCATATCATTGAGAACCGCCAACAGGGTACCCCTTGCACATGGTACAGGATCTTTCCCATAACCAAAATGACAAGGAAAGAAGACAATGAGCATCTTAGCAATCTTTTTATTTTAGTATGTGCATAACTTTTTATTGAGGATTCTTCATAGATGACTCACTATGGTGATGCTGCAAGTTTCCACCATGATTAAGCATGGCTTAGGCTAGCGGCCCAGGCGTTTGTATAACACAGCATACAATCTCCATGGACTTACAAGTTCTCTCTTTATTTCACACCATTGACATCCATAGAAAAAAGAGCATGATATCAACTGTCTACGGAGTACAAGTGCAATGTTGAAAACGTTCCCCGTGACAACATGGTTCTGCTAATTCCAACGTATAGATGCAAGCATATACAACTTCGATGTTCACAATGGTTCAAGTCTATTAGGGGCAAAGAAATACAGTGTGCCATCAAGTTCGTGAGAGCTTTACTAACTAGTTTTCACATAACAAAATACTTTTAAATTCAAAAGGTAGATGAAGCTTGAGAATTTGCTCGGAATAGCAAAAGCTACTAGGTAGATATGGTGGACACAAGTGGCAAATTTTTTGGTTCAAAGGGTTTTGGAAACATGAGAAGTATGCCTTATCAAAACAGGTTTTTGGCTAGAAAGGCTGGGTAGCAAGCAAGAGAGTTGAAAGAAACAAGCAAACATACAAGTAATAAAGACAAACATACAAGTAATAAAGACAAACATGCAATCTTCCTTGAAGACACGAAAGGATTTAAATAGAGAATACTAAGCTTATGAGCCAACAAGAAAGAAAACAAATGATACAAAATACATGTAAGCTTTTTCTTTCTTTTTCTCTTTCATAGTAATGCTACTGACCCGAACTCGGTTTGCCAAAACCAATTTAGATCCACTTGATGATCCCAAAGTGGTGCCAATACTGATCAACAAGATCCATTATATAACATAGATTGCAAACTAAAATAAGAAGTGCAAAAAGTAAAAGATGAGACTTCTCATTAATATTCCATTAAAGGCACTCACACCAAGGGATACATACATAATCAACTAAAGGAGAGATACATCCACATGCAAACCAAACTATAAGATAACCCCTCTACCACATATATGAATCCACTAAAAAGGTTAAAGATAAAAGATAATGGTGGTGATACCGTCGCACTCCCCCAAGCTTGGAACAAGCCAAGGGGATGCAAAACCTAATGACGAATTACTCCTTCGGTGGTGGTGGTGTTGCCCCCTTGTTTAGAATAATAAAACCCTCCAACATCTTACAAAGCTTGTTGTTCTCCTCTTGAAGTTCATCCACCTTTATCCTCAAAGCACGGTATCTTTCACAAAACTCATTAGTGGTTCGAAGGGCTTCCGCTGCCTCGGGGCAGTATCTGAAGTCTGAACCAAAGGCTATGATTCCCTACATGTGACGAGAAAAAGCATCCGCAGTGTTAATTGCTCCTACAAAAGTAGGTTTCCTTCCCCTTGTTTCTGCAGTGGTTTGTTCTTCCAACTCTATCTCCACGGGCTTCTTGCCTTTGTCGTTGGCGGAGGCCATGGTGCTCTAAACTTGAGAAGATTTCCTGACAGAAACAGATTGAAACGAAAACACGATGCACGAACCTCGGGGGATCTGGGGGGGTTATATATTACGAAGTTTCAATGCATAAGGAAGGTTTTGACACGAAAACAAGGTGGAGACGAAGTTCGAGGGGGGACACCTCCCTCAGGCGCGGCCAGGCTAGGCCCGCGCCTGGGGTGGGTCTGTCCACCCTGGGCTCCGTTTCCTCTTCAGTTTTGTCTTGCAACTTCCCTCATGTATTAAAAACATCAAAAATATAAAAAGATTGGGGTTTCACAAACCTTCTGTTTTCACCACTTTCACCTATTCAAAGACAAACTATGTAGATTCCTTTTCTCTTTCTCCTAAAAATTTCATTCTTAAAAAACCCTTGCACAAACTCAATAACAACATTAGTGTAAGCAAAAACAATAAACCTTTGGTAAACACTTCAACTGAAAACCCATCAAAACAAAAGTTTCTGTAAGAGGCAAATTCAAATGATGGTAGAAATCTGTCAAAACATACCAGCAGGTAAAGATTTATTTTTTTGAAGACCTTCTGTTGCTCAAATAAAAAAGTGCAGAACTAATGAAAGTTGGATAACAACTTGAAGAACAATATCATAAAAATGCAGCTCCATCTGACGTATTTAGCTTCCTCACGAATTTTTACAATACAGCACAAAAATTTGTCCCAGGACAGCCACTTTTCACAACTCCTCTTCTTCACAAAAGTAGTTGGACTAGACACAAAAACCAAAACAAAAAGGATAAGGAGCGGTTATTACTGAGGTAATAACTTCCAAGACTCGACAAAACTTTTGGGTTATCTCCTAACAAGTACTTTTCTTTAGTGCCTTTAAGTTAGGCTTGAAACTTCCAAAGATTCTCACAAAGGAGATATATATTTGAAGTGAATGAGAGCATCAAGAAGCAAATAACCAACACACTTGATTCTAACCCACTTCATATGCATGGGGGTATCATGGGAAAACAAATTGTTGAAACAAAAATCCACTAGTATAGGAAGACAAAACAGATGCAACTTTAAAGCTTTCAACATAAAACGGGGAAACTTAACATCATTGAGATGCATAAAACCGTGTTTCCCTCTCTCATAATAACTTTCAGTAGCACCTTGAATAAAGTTGACAATATAACTATCACTAGCAACAACTTTATCATCAGAATAAGCATACTTGCAGTCATCAAAAAGAGGTCCAAGGTCATAGACTGGATCAATAGAAGCAAGTTGTTCCATCGTGAAATCTTTATTAGGCAAGCTATTTTCACAAGGAGCTTTAGAAAATTTGGAAAAGTTAAACTCATAAGAATCTCCATCAAACTTAGTTAAAACTTTTCCCTTCTTACAATCAATAATAGCTCCACAAGTGTTCAAGAAAGGTCTACCAAAAATGATAGGGCAAGTTTTGCTAGCTGCTGAATTAAGCACTAGAAAATCAACAGGATACTTAATCTTATCACAAAGTACCTCCACATCATTTACAATGCCAATGGGGCAAATGGTTTCTTTATTAGCAAGGTGGATAACCATATCAATGTCCTCTAGCTCACAAGGACCAATCTCATGCATAATTTCCCTATAAAGCTCATAAGGAATAGCACTAGAACTAGCACCAATATCACATAGACCATAATAGCAATGATCACCAATTTTAACAGAAAGCACAGGAACACAAGATTTTATAGCCTTACTAGGATGCAAGATAATATTAGAAGCATCTTCATAGAAGACAATATGCTCATCCTCTATATTTCTAGTGACAGTGTCTTTCATAATAGCTACCACAGGTTCAACATTCAATTGCTTACCAGGCTCCACATTTTTCATAGTACCTTTGTTATTTGCACTAATAATCATAGAATACTCCTTTACCTTAGCTGGAAAAGGCATTTTCTCAACATGAGGTTCAGGCACAATATGATTAGTAGTACAAACTTGAGTACTTCTAACTGGAACATGACTAGCAACATCTTTATAAGGAGCATGGTACTTATTCCACTTCTTCTTGGGAATTTCAATGTAAGAGGCAAAGGCCTTAAAACAGTTGGCAATACTTTGGGAATCAAGACCAAACTCATTGCTAATATCACGGAAGTCATTAGTTCCCATAAAAGATTTAATGCATTTCATAATCATAGTTTATACCTGACTTTCTTCCTTTGTCATTCTCCCAAGCCTCAGTGTTATCTTCAATACGGTCTAGTAGATCCCATTTAGCTTCTTCCTTCATATGTGTGAATGATCCAGCATAAGAAGCATCTAGTAAATCTTTATCATGAAGAGGAAGCCTAGCATAAAAGTTATTGAGAATAATATTGTTAGGGAGTTCATGAATAGGACATTTAAGCATTAGTAACTTCAATATCCCCCAAGCTTGAGTTGTAATCTCTCCATCAAGAGGCCAAAAGTTATATATAAGATTTCTATCCTTATGAATCTCACTGGGAGGATAAAATTTAGAGTAAAAGAGAGATGCCATCTCCTCCCATTCCATGGATTGTCCATTCTTCAGCAGCTTATACCATTCTTAAGCTCTCCCTTTCAAGGATATGGAGAGTAACTTCTTTACCTGTTCAGTTGTGATACCTGCACACTTAAACAACCCGCATAATTCATGTATAAAAAGCAAGTGATCACCAGGATGGACTGTTCCATCCCCAAAATAATAATTATCCATAACACGATTAACAATACTAGTAGGTATCTTAAAAGGATCTATCTCAACAAGAGGTGGTTCATCTACTACCCTAGCAGTGGTAGTAGTTTTCCCAAACAGAAAACCAAGTGGGTTATCCATATTGGAAATAAAGTAACAAGGAGTAACAAAAGCAATACTCACAGTAAAAGTTTCCCTTACCAGTTCCCCTCTTCAATAGCGCTTCAATCCCCGGCAACGGCGCCAGAAAATAGTCTTGATGACCCACAAGTATAGGGGGTGTATCATAGTACTTTCGATAAATAGGAGTGTCGATCCCAACGAGGAGCAGAAGGTGCTGAACAATGGTATGAAGCAGGAAATCCCTGTGAATACTTAGCAAACGGATTTTAGTTGTTTTCTGACAAAACAAGGATACGGTAACAAAGGTAACGAACAAACGGAGCAAGTGGCCCAATCCTTTCTTAGCAAAGGACAAGCCAGTGGAAATACTTATAAGGACCAAACGTTCTCAAGGACATATGGGAATTCTGTCAAGTGCTTTCGCTTCAAATAGCTGAGTACTCTTCTCTGGTGTTGTAAGTGTTGTGTGGGTGAACCTGTGGTAACATAATGACCTTACTTAGACTAATACATACTTGTGATTAAACACCCTGCAAACATCCGTAACTATAGGAAAGTAATTAAGATAAATCTAACCACGGCCTTAAACTTTGAGATCTGACGCTCCCTTGTGCAAAGGTGTCCTAACGGGGGTTCAGGTTTCTGTCAGTTCAGCAACCCCACAATTAGTAGCCAAATACACAATGCATCCCCCTAGGCCCATAAATGGTGAAGTGTCATGTAGTCGACGTTCATATGACACCACTAGAAGAATAGCACCACAACTTAAATACTAAACCTTTGAATAATAACTCATCACAGATTCACTACTAGCAACCTGACTTCTCCCATGTCCTCAAGAACTAAACGAACTACTCACAAGACATCATATGGATCAAGATCAAAGATGATATGATAATGGATAACAATCTAAACATAAACAATAATCCAATGGTTCCACTCACAAGCATCAACTACAATAGTAATCAACACAGGGAAAGTTTCTCCTAAGAACTAAAGCAATATCCAACACAATTGTTACAGCGATACGGAGTGGTGATGATGGTGCTGGTGGAGATGAAGGTGTGGATGATGATGATGATCTCGATGAAGGCTAGCTTGATGACGGTGTTGATGGAGACGGTGTCCCCTCTCCGAGAAGGAATTCCCCCGGCAGAAATCTGTCTACCAGAGAGATCTTTCTCTCTCGGTGTTTTCCGCCCCCCAGAGGCGGCGGAAATCTATCTGTGGTCGCTCCCCCGGCCTTAGGGTTTAATAGGGAAGATATAGACGAAGGGGCGGAGTCGGAGGACGGGCAGGTGGGCCACACCTTCCCTAGGCACGGGGTCAGGTGGGCCTGCACCTAGGGGGTGTGGGGCCCCGGAGGCCCCTCTTCGCTCCTCCTTCTGGCTTACTTCGTCTTATGGTAAAATAATATGTTTCCATATTTTTCTGGTATTTTTCTGATGTTTCCGAAATTGCACCGAAGAGCCTTCTTTTCCATCATAATCCAGACTCCGGCAGTCCATCCTCCAAGAATCATCCAATATGCATAAACAGATGAAAAAGCCATAAGTAATACCTCATAATAAGACAAACATCAATGAATAGAGGTAAATTATGATACAGAAAGGTGATGCAAATTGGGCGTATCAACAGGGACGGGCGCGCGCTGATCTGAGCTAGAAGGGGACGGGTGGTGTGTTGATCTGATCTAAGACGGGGATGGGGACGGGTCGATCTGATCTGGGTGGGGATCGATCTGACGGGTGGGACCCATAGGCATTACCCTCGGCGTTTCCGCAAAGGCGTCGGTGATAAACCTAGGGTCACTGGCAGGCGGGGCCAGCCCGTGCTACCCCCGACGGTTTGGGGCGAATTAGCCGGTGGTATATTTAAGTGGGACTAGGGTCACTGATCACTGCTGCCAGGTGGGGCCAGCACACTTATTTCGTCGATAGCGCAATTATTCTGTCTGAGCAATTGGGCCGATCGATGTGCCATAAAAAGTATACACATAAAATGACGATAGCGCAATTATTCCGTCGGAGTGGCAAACAAATGACACACATAAACTGATAGCACAATTCCATGTGGCAACAAATAATGTTAAGAAACATAAAATGTTAGCGCAATTTCTTCGGAGGCAACAAACACATATGCATGAAATGATAGCGCAATTCCATCGGAGGCAACAAATAACACACATAAAATGATAGCGCAATTTCGTCAGAGGCAACAAACACACATAAAATGATAGCGCAATTTCTTCGGAGGCAACAAACACACGCATGAAATGATAGCGCAATTCCGTCGGAGGCAACAAATAGCACACATAAAATCATAGCGCAATTTCGTCGGAGGCAATAAACACACATAAAATGATATATAGCGCAATTCCGTCGGAGGCAACAATTAATAACACACATTAAATGATAGCACAATTCCATCGGAGAGGCAAAAACACACATAAAATGATAGCGCAATTTCGTCGGAGGCAACAAACACATATAAAATGATATATATATATATATATATATATATATATATATATATATATATATATATATATATATATATATATATAGCGCAATTCCGTCAGAGGCAACAATTAATAACACACATGAAATGATAGCGCAATTCCGTTGGAGAGGCAAAACACACATAAAATGATAGCGCAATTTCATCGGAGGAACAAAACACACATAAAATAATAGCGCAATTTCTTTGGAGGCAACAAACACACGCATAAAATGATAGTGCAATTTCGTCGGAGGCAACAAATAACACACATAAAATGATAGCGCAATTTCGTCGGAGGCAATAAACACACATAAAATGATATATAGCGCAATTCCGTCGGAGGAAAAAATTAATAACGCACATAAAATGATAGCGCAATTCCATCGGAGAGGCAAAAACACACATAAAATGATAGCGCAATTTTGTCGGAGGCAACAAACACACATAAAATGATAGCGCAATTTCTTCGGAGCCAACAAACATACGCATAAAATGATAGCGCAATTTCGTCGGAGGCAACAAATAACACACATAAAATTATAGCGCAATTTCGTCGGAGACAACGAACACACATAAAATGATATATATAACGCAATTCCGTCGGAGGCAACAGTTAATAACACACATAAAATGATAGCGCAATTCCATCGGAAAGGAAAAAACACACATAAAATGATAGCACAATTTCGTCGGAGGCAAAAAACACACATAAAATGATATATATAGTGCAATTCCGTCAGAGGCAACAATTAATAACATGTATGAAATGATAGTGCAATTCCATCGAAGAGGCAAAAACACACATAAAATGATAGCGCAATTTCGTAGGAGGCAACAAACACACATAAAATTGTCACATCCCAAATTTTAGATTTGGTTCTGCATATCATTCATATCATTGCATCGTACTTTTCCATACAAAACCGTCGATTGAAAAGATTCGGCAAAACACTATTTCCTAGATCCTATTTTATTTTACTACAATGCTCCTGCGGGAGGTTTTACTAGGACTTGTACTTTCCACCCTTGTAGCCTAGTGGTTTCACTCATCCCTTGACCCTAGGTTGTTCCCTTCATCCCTCGGGCCCGTGTCCGACTAGGACCCCGCGTGGGGGCCCCACATAAGCCGCGGACCCCGCCGCCTCTGCCTCGATCCACGCGCCCCACCCCGCCGCCTCTGCCTCGATTCGCGCGCCGCCGCCGGGTAAGTCGCCGCCGCGCCGCCGCTCGCCGCCCCGCACCGCCGCCCGCTCACCGCCGCCCCAGGTTCGCCGCCGCGCCGCTGCTGCCCGCCGCCCCAGGTTCGCCGCCGCGCGGCTGCTGCCCGCCAGCGCGTCGCGCCACCGCGCCCGCGCCGCTCGCCCGCGCCGCCACCGCCGCTGCACGCGCCGCTCGCCGCTGTCCGCGCCGCCGCCGCCGCGTTGACCGTCCCGTTCCGCGTAGGACCCCGCGCGAGGGCCCCACTTAAAGGACCCCACCTGCCGCCGCCGCCCCTGCCTCATAGATCGCGCCCGCACCCGCCTCGGGACCCGTGCCCTCCCACCTCGATCGCCGCACCCCGCCGCCTCTCCTGGAACCGCCGCCGCCGCCTCGATCCTCAAGCTGAGCCGCCGCCGCCCCAGGTTCGCCGCCGCGCCGCTGCTGCCCGCCGCTGCTGCCCGCCGCCGCCGCCCGCCAGCGCGCCGCGCCACCGCGCCCGCGCCGCCGCCGCCGCTGCGTTGACCGTCCCGTTCCGCGCGTTGACCGTCTCCCTCTCGCGCAGGTAACCGTCGTCGCCGGAACCGATCGCTGCCGCCGTCCCGACCTCGTCGCCGTTCGATTCCGGTGAGTCCGCAGCCGCCATTAGATCTCAGATCAACGGTCCAGATTGGCCGTTAACCGGTCAGTATCCAGGCGTTGACTAGTCAGACACCCAGTCAGCAGCCGCGTTGACCAGTCAACAGACACAGTTGACTGGGTAATTACTTTAATCGATTTAGTTGACAGATTTCGGTAGAAACTTGTAAATTGCGTAGAAATTTAACCGCTGGGCCAAAAATTGCAAATAAAATATGTGTAGATTCAGTAAGTCGTGTAGAATCTTGCTGTACGTTTGGTTCAGACTTTTGCAACAAGATTTAGTATAGTTTAATCAAATAGGTTAATGGCCTTTTTGGAGTAATTAATTCATAGAAAAAGATCTGTAGCTCCAAAAATTGCGTATGATATGTTCCTGGATTCAGTGGAACGAGGGGAATCTCATCGTGAATTAAAAAGATAGGCTTACGGTAAAAACTTCTGCAGAAACTGTCTAGTGGCTTTTTGCAGTGTTTTAATTACTTCGGGAGTTTTATAATTCCTTTTTGAGTGATTCCAATTGGTACTGTTTCTAATCAGCGATGCCTGTGCGGTAGAATTTTCCCAAGATTTTAAAAACAGTATACTACCGGTAGTGATTTATTTGAGTTCTAGCTCTAGTTTTGAGCATTACTATTTTGCATAATAGTTTTCCTTGCGCTAAAACTATTTTCCATGCATGCAATCAGTAGTATTATTGATTAGGATTATGTGGTGCAGCTGTAGCACCAATTCACTTGCCTTGCATGCATTCATGCATCATCTTTGTTGCATATGTTTGTGGATTGTTTGTTTATGATTGCAATTGTATCGTGTAGATTGTGACGAGTGCAACGCTTGCTCGTGTGTGGATTGTTCTTCCGACCGCTACAACCAAGGCAAGTAGATGATACTTTGTTCATGATATCGTCCTACTATTTTCAATGCATTGTCGTGTATTTTGTAGATGCATGTGTAGGATGATACTATCGCTATGCTATGTCCTATTATGTGGTAGGGCCTTCCTTGTAGATGAACCACCGTTGGTAGATGTGCTTAGCCATGCTATGTCGAACGAGGGCTGGGTTACATCATTGAGACTTGTTTCTAAAAGTATTGGTTTGTGAAAACTAAAACAACTTAATCAATGGATCCCCTGGGTGTGATGGTATTGATAATTTTTGGTGGTTTCATTGCGGAAATGCACCCAGGTATCGAGAGAAATTGATTGGCTTATTTATTGTGTAGCTTACGTGTACAACCATGTGCCAATAATGAAATGGGCGGTTGGTTGGACTTAGTAGGTTGTGGTAACTCAAACCCGCGTATCCAGAGATGTAGAATTTTGGTAGGTTGGACCGGTGCGCGTCGGGATTGGGGTGCTACTTCCCGAACAGTCTCTTCTTGGACTTCTCCCTATCATCACCCAAAATGAGAGTGATGGTACGAGCTGGGCTGGCCAAGTCACCTGGGTAAAGTGTACTAACCCCTGCAGGGTGTATAATCTAATCGATTAGCCGTGTCCCCGGTTATGGACAACTGAGTTGCTTGATATTGATTCCATGACATGTTTCTCGCTCATTCCAATTTCATAATTGTTTTAATATTGTTGGGTTAACTTAATTGGGATCTTTTCAAAGAAAATCAAAAACTGTTTATGAAAGTAGGACAAAGGTATTTGCAAATGCAAGCCAGACACAGCTCCACTTGCCAAATATGCATGTAGATGTTAGTGCTATTGTCTCCATTACTAGCTCTACTTGCCATACATTCCATGTATTGACCCTTCGGGGCTGCTACGTTTCATGTTGCAGGTTATTCCGATTCTGAGTAATCGATATAGGCCACGGTACTCCACTCGGCACTTGTTCACTTGTGGGCAATTTGAAGAATGGAGGATTTACTTTATTTATGCTGCTACCTGAATAATTTGAGCTAGCCTTGAGCTAAGTTTTTATTGTAATAATGGTACTCTGGATCTTCGTTATCTATGATACACGGATATTTTGCTATGTCATTCATCTTATTCTATTGTGGGCCAATGAACCGATCCAGGGATTGGCATGTCACATAGAAGCCACGGTCTTTTCAGAACCGCGGTGTTACAAGATGGTATCAGAGCCCGTGTGTCGACTGTAGGATCGTGACCTAGGATTGGATTAGGAAGCCATAGATTTATTAAAGCCTATATTGACTCTGTCTTTCATCTTATGCCTTTCACTCTCGTAAATTCTTACCATATGCTATTCTCACACTTTCCTCTTTTAATTGATAGATGGGAGAAGTCAGGACTGAGTATGCCATCATGGAGTCACCAAGGCCCTTTGCAAGGCAGTTAGCACAGCTCTCGCAGTCATTGGGATTGCCATTGCCCATGTTCAAGGGAAGAAGGTTGTACACCTATGGATATGGTGAGGATGCATGGGAGATCACCACCTTCATCTTCAGGGATGCCGCCTTGCCAAATCCTGTGCATCTGATCTACACCAAGACATACTGCAACTGGGGACTTGGAATCAACTTGGCCATACATGAAGCTCTGTCTCGCCAGTGCCATCAAGTCCGACACTACTGCCAGCAGATTCACCCTACCGTGACTATGGGAGGCATGATGAAGATGGGCACATTGTGGTTACCCCGGGCGATAGGAACAACATGCCACCCCATCGGAGGCACATAGAGGACATGGAAAGGGAGAATGGAGCTCTAGCTGAGAAAGTGATGATGATAAAGGAGATTGCAGACTTTGCTAGCAATGGTATGGTGGTCCAAGGACAGGAGATTGACACCCTGCATGAAGCTGTGGGAGTTCTGGAGAATGCCCTGATAGCCCGAGATGCAACCATAGCTCATCTTCATGGTATTGTGCAGGAGAACACCCAGAACATACAACAGTTGCAAGGGACCGTCCAGGAAAGGGATCAAACTATTGAAGCTATGACAGCCCAGATTGCTGCTCTCCAAGCACAGCTGAATCCACCCTCTGATGATGACAATGGAGATGATGGCAACAATGGGGATGATGATGACAGTGGGAACGATGATGATGATGATGAGGACGAGGATGATGATGATGGAGACAATGATGGTGGAGGAGATGAAGCTGTTGCAGTTGCAGCTGAGAGTGAAGAAGAGGAGGATCCAGAAGAGGTGGAGTTTGAGATCTCAAGTGATGATTCAAGAGAGGTGTACACTCCGCCGCCATGGTTGTACCGCGAACCGAAGCGCCAACACATGACAGCAAGGACCTACTGCAACCTCTTCAAGAAGTAGATAGAAGTCCACCAATTAGTCCACGTTAGGTAAATTCGTTTGGATTAGTCTCGATCGTTGTGAAGCTTAGTTTGTGTTAGTTTAAGAGTGATTAGTTGCTTATTTTTGTACTCCAATATCCCAGGAATTATTTGTGCGAATTTTTATGAAAGAGTTATGGCAAGTTTGGTTACTATCTGTGTTATTTTCGCTGCAGTTTTCTGCTGATACAGCAGTACTGTATGATTTTTCATATTTTTCTGGTAACTGGGAAAAATCTGAAAACAATTGGGCTGATGCAAAACTCTCTGTACTGTATGTGCAAAAATCAGCTAAATTTTCTGACGAGTTTAAGTTAGGCGGAAAAATTCGCGAACGCTGCTGGACTGTTCTGGCAGATTGTTGTTTTTGTTGTTTAGTTGATCAACTGTTTAGTTAACCAATGCCAACTCTTGTAAAACTATTTCAGTAGGTATATACTGCTAGGATAACCCCTGGGATGTTGTTGGATCACTTGTTTGTTGATGTGTTGCTTGCTTGTGATTGTCTGCTATTGTTTCTTGTTGTTTGATCATATGCATGGGTAGAATCCTATTATCGTAGTTGATTCTTTCTAAACTTACCTATGCCGAACCGCAGATGCCTCCCCGCCGTCAACCCACTGAGTTGGAGCAGCTCATGGCAGCTCAGGCACAGCTGACCCAAGTAATGACTCAGTTCATGGCAGCTCAGAACAACAACAACAACAACAACAATGGAAACAATCAGCCTCAGGGATATGCTCTCACCAGATTTCTGAGGCTAAGGCCAGCTAAGTTCTCTACTGCAACTGAACCAATGGTTGCTCTCGACTGGTTGCGTTCAGTCAACAAGGATCTGGTAACCGTCGGATGCACTGATGCTGAGAAGGTGAGGTTTGCCGCTCACCTACTGGAGGGACCAGCCGCTTCTTGGTGGGACACTTTTCAGATCACCCACCCGCTGGATACCGTGACTTGGGCAATGTTTGAGGAAGGTTTCAGGACCAACCACGTGTTTCAGGAGTTCTGAGCCTGAAGAGGAAGGAGTTCCGCAACTTGCGCCAAACCAATCGCACCGTGGCTGAGTACATTGAGGAGTTCAACAACCTGTCCCGTTATGCACCTGAGGATGTTGACACTGATGCAAAAAGGACGGAGAGATTCCTGGATGGCCTCAGTGATGAGCTTTCAGTACAGCTACTGGTGGTTTATTGCCCCACTTTCTAGGAGCTTATGGACAAGGCCAGGATCTTGGAAGGGAAGCACAAGCAGGTGGAAAACCGCAAGAGAAAGAGCAACAATCACCACTCTGGTTCACACCACAAGTCTCGCACTTCATATGATGGATACTCCAAGCATGGAGAGAGTGACCATGGGAGCCATGACCGCCACCACCATGGAGGCGATGGGCATCGTCATGACAACCACAAGAGCAACCACCACAACCACAAGGGAGGACACTCTCACCACTCTAGAGGACACGGTGGACATGACCGCAATCGTGATCGCAGTTTTGTGAAGAAGGATCTGAGTGAGGTGACATGCTTCAAGTGTAAACAGAAGGGACACTATGCTGACAACTGTCCGGAGAGGAAAGGACTGAAGCCAACCAACAACGAGAAGGCCACAGTGAACCACATGAATGTGGAGGAGATTCCAGATGAGCCTGACCTTGTGATTGGTAAGTTTCCAATCAACACCTACCCAGCTATTATACTTTTCGATACTGGTGCATCGCATTCATTCATATCGAGGGCATTTGTGGATAAGTATAAGTTACCTACTGAGTCTATGAAAAGGTCTATTAGAGTGAGCTCACCTGGAGGAGATATGATAGCTAGCGCGGGATGCCGCGATTTAACTGTGAGGATTGGAACACACAACTTCAGTGCACATTTGGTAGTGTTGGATTCACAGGGATTAGACGTTATTTTGGGTATGGATTGGATGTCTATGCATGAGGGGCACATAGATTGTGCACAGCGAGCTGTTTCACTCAAAACCCCGGATGGTAAGAGGATTAGATTCAAGTCGGTTGTACGACCAGGAAGGTGTAAGTTGAATTCTCTTAAGGGGGTTAGCATGGATACTGTGCCAGTGATTAAGGATTATCCTGACGTGTTTCCGGAAGAGCTACCAAGGATGCCACCTTACAGGGAAGTAGAGTTTCTTATCGACCTGATGCCGGGAACAGGACCAATAGCAAAGAAACCATATAAGATGGATGCGGATGAGCTGAAGGAATTGAAGAAGCAGTTGAAAGAGCAGCTGGAAAAGGGATTCATTCAGCCTAGTTCATCGTCATGGGGTGCACCTGTTCTGTTCGTGGAGAAGAAAGACAACAGGAAGAGATTAGTGGTGGACTATTGCTCGCTGAATGAAGTGACCATCAAGAACAAGTACCCTCTGCCGAACATAAATGATTTGTTTGATCAACTGGAAGGAGCGAAGGTGTTCAGCAAGATTGATCTGCGATCAGGCTACTTTCAATTGAAGATCCGGGAGGAGGACGTACCAAAAACTGCCTTCACCACTAGGTATGGTTTATATGAGTATACGGTTATGTCTTTTGGACTAACGAATGCCCCGGCATATTTCATGACCATGATGAACAAGGTATTTATGGAGTACATGGACAAGTTTGTAGTGGTGTTTATTGATGACATACTGATATATTCCAAGGATGATACGGAGCATGAGAAACATCTGCGATTGATTATGGAGAAGCTGAGGGAACATCAGCTGTATGCCAAATTCAGCAAGTGTGAATTCTGGCTTAACACCGTTGGGTTTCTTGGACACGTAGTGTTAGGAGAAGGAGTCGCTGTTGATCCAAGCAAAGTGACTGCAGTAACCGAGTGGGAAGCACCCAAGAATGCGGGAGAGATTCGAAGCTTTTTGGGACTTGCTGGATATTACAGGAGGTTCATTGAAAACTTTTCCAAGATTGCTAAGCCGATGACTGAACTTCTGAAGAAGGAGAGGAAGTTTGAATGGTCAGACGTATGTGAAGCTAGCTTTCAGGAACTGAAGCGTCGACTAGTGACCGCGCCTGTTCTGTGTTTACCAGATCTTCAGAAGGATTTCCAAGTGTACTGTGACGCTTCTCGACAGGGACTTGGAAGTGTGCTGATGCAAGATGGCAGAGTAGTGTCATATGCCTCGCGACAACTCAAGCACCACGAGCGGAATTACCCCACACACGACTTGGAGTTAGCGTCAGTGGTTCATGCGCTCAAGGTATGGAGGCATTACTTAATGCGAAAGCACTGTGATGTGTACACCGACCACAAGAGCCTGAAGTACATATTTACGCAGAAGGAACTGAACATGAGACAAAGGAGATGGTTGGAACTTATCAAGGACTATGATATGAATCTACAATACCAACCAGGAAAGGCCAATGTAGTAGCAGATGCTCTGAGTCGGAAGGTTTATGCCAATGGATTGACAATTGGTGAATTGCCTGAGGATTTGTGCAAGCAATTCAAGGACCTTAGACTGGAGGTAGTATCTGAAGGATACTTGGCAACAATGGAAGTTCAACCAACGTTACAGGACAGAATCAGGAAAGCTCAAGTGGGAGACAAAGAGATAGATGAAGTTAAGGAAAATATGAAGGAGGGTCGAGCAATGGAATTCCGCGAGGATGAGCAAGGAACCTTGTGGTATGGAGATCACTTGTGTGTTCCCAACGATCCGGAGTTAAGGAAGTTGATTTTGCAGGAAGCTCATGACTCGCCATATTCCATTCATCCGGGCAATACGAAGATGTATATGGACCTAAAGGACAGGTTCTGGTGGAACAACATGAAGGGAGACATCGCAGAGCATATTGCCCTATGTGATGTATGTAGCCGAGTGAAGGCAGAACACCAGAAGCCAGCAGGACTGCTACAGCCATTGCCCGTGCCGGATTGGAAGTGGGATAGAGTGGGAATGGATTTTATCACAGGATTTCCCAGGACCAGGTCAGGATATGACTCCATTTGGGTAGTGGTCGACCATTTGACCAAGGCATCCCACTTTATACCGGTGAAGACGACCTATACGAGTGCAAAGTTGGCCAAGATTTACATGGACAGGATTGTGTGCCTACATGGAGTTCCCAAGAGTATCGTATCTGACAGAGGCACCCAATTTACCTCGCACTTCTGGCGCCAGCTGCACGAGTCACTTGGTACCAGATTGGAGTTTAGCACAGCGTTTCACCCGCAGACTGATGGACAGACCGAGAGGGTGAATCAGATTTTGGAAGACATGCTGAGAGCTTGCGCTTTGGCTCATGGTTCTAGTTGGGATGAAAATTTGCCATATGCGGAGTTTTCCTACAACAACAGCTATCAAACCAGCATCAAGACGTCACCATTTGACGTACTGTATGGGAAACGGTGCCGGACACCACTGCTATGGGATGGAGTAGGAGAACGTCAGTTGTTTGGGCCTGATTTGATCAAGGATGCTGAGGAGAAGGTCGCCTTGATTAGGGACAGGCTGAAGGTAGCACAATCAAGGCAGAAGAGCTACGCTGACGCCAAGCAGGTTGCCAGGCAAAGATTTCCCCATTCTCACAGAGGAACTCGATGAGCGCGCTTTCCTATTTGGGATCCAGGTTCGTCCCAATGGCGGTGGTCTTGGAGGCATCGCCTACCACAAGTTCCACCGGCTTGGTCTCCATGGCGGCCTTGAATGCTGGAGCGGAGTCGGAAATCTGTTTCTTCGACGCTGGCATCTCCGAGGAATCAACCTTGCTCTGGATCTCCTTGAATTCTTCGTTGTAGAGGACAACTTCCGCATAGGCTGCTTCTCCAATCTCCAGTCCCTAGCTTTGGCAAAGCTTCCGGATACGATGATGACACCGTTTGGTCCGGGTATCTTGACTTTGTTGTAGATGAAGCATGGCTTGGCCATGAATGTCGGCAGGTTGCCAGGCAAAGATGTCCCCATTCTCACAGAGGAACTCGATGAGCGCGCTTTCCTATTTGGGATCCAGGTTCGTCCCAATGGCGGTGGTCTTGGAGGCATCGCCTATCACAAGTTCCACCGGCTTGGTCTCCATGGCGGCCTTGAATGCTGGAGCGGAGTCGGAAATCTGTTTCTTCGACGCTGGCATCTCCGAGGAATCAACCTTGCTCTGGATCTCCTTGAATTCTTCGTTGTAGAGGACAACTTCCGCATAGGCTGCTTCTCCAATCTCGCAGTCCCTAGCTTTGGCAAAGCTTCCGGATACGATGATGACACCGTTTGGTCCGGGTATCTTGACTTTGTTGTAGATGAAGCATGGCTTGGCCATGAAGGTGTGGAATATGTCGCGGCCGAATATGAAGTGGTAAACGCTCTTGAAGGGGACCACCTCAAAGGTCATGCACTCTTGGCGGTAATTATTAACATCGCCAAAGGCTACCTGAAGTGTGATGCACCCAAGGGACCGAGCCTCCCGACCAGGAACTACGTCGTGGAAGTTGGTGTTGGTCCACCTTAGGTTTGCCTCCATCAAGTTCATCTTCTGCAGTGTATCCAGGTACATGATTTTGATGCTCCTTCCACTATCCACCATACATTTGTTGAACTCATTGCCGTCAATCAATGGGTTTATGACCATGGCGTATTGGTTCTCCGTAGGGATGAGGTCTGGGTGATCCTTCTTGTCCCAAGTAAATGGAATCTCCGACCAGCGCAGGAACTGGGGAACTGGGGGGAGAGTAGCGATCAGTATCCTCATGGAGGTTTTCTGTTGTCGGACGGTGGGGGTGCCAAGGAAAGTGTGGAAAACTGCTGCCTTCTTCTTGAAGGGGTTCTTGCCTTTTCCGTCGCTCTTGGCGGCGTGCTTGGGTTCAACGTCCTCGTCCATGTCACTTGAATTCTTGGGCTCCTCCTCCTTCTTCTTCCCCTTGCCCTTTCCTCGCGGTCTGTTCTTCTGACTTTTCTTGTAGCCGGACTCCGGGTCCTCCTTGAGATCGTTGACGAACTTGCAATGGCGATTTGTGTGGGTGGCCTTGCCGTTGGCATCGAGGTGTATGAGGCACGGCATATCGTGGTACTCCTTGTAGGTTTGGAGAACGCGGAGCGCTGCCGAGGTAGTTTCACTTCCTCGCTGCTGCCCACGACCAGCTCCCCGTCCTCGGCCACGCTATCCGCCATCACCTCGTCCTGCGAAGGTCATAGCGACCATGTCGAGAGTTTGCTTTTCTTCTGGTGCGGTTTTCCACTTTGTGTTGTTGTTCCTCCGAGCTTGAGTTGGAACGGCCGTTGCCGGCAGAGAGCCACGAGCATCGTCATCGGCAGGTGCGAACTCACTAGCCAACTGAATCATCCGATTCAAGTCTAGTTGGTGATTGTCCTGCAAGCGCTTCATCTTATGCCGGAGAAACGTGCCCCTTTACAACCCATCGATGAAGGCGGCCATGGCGGTCTGAGCGTGCACTCCTGCGCAGGAATTCTTCATATCCAGCCAGCGGGAGAGTTAGGCGCGAGATGTCTCGTCTTTCTCTTGCATGCACCGTTGTAGATCGCCAACAGTGCAGGGACGTTTGTACGTACCCTCGAAGTTCTTGGTGAAAGCTTCTTGAATGTCCAACCAATTGCAGATGGATTTCTCCGGCAAGTCATCAATCCATTGACAGGCCGTGCCCGCCAACATCAATGGGAGTTACTTGACGGCAATGTTGGGGTTACCCTCGGCGATTTCCACCGCGTTGCCGTAATCCTGCAACCATGTAGTTGGCTTAGCGGTGCCGTCATAGGGCTTGATGGTCTTGTAAATCTGAAAACCTTTGGGGTAAGTTGCGGACCGTATTGCAGGTCCAAAGCAACGTGGTCCCAGGTATGGTCCTTCCAGGGCGTCGTGGATCTTGTCTATCCGCGAACGTGCGTCGTATGGCTCCGGGCTTCTTTTCTTCTTGTCCATGGGGTATGGGCTGCGTGAACGACACGGGCCCCCTCCGCCATGGTGGCTGCTAGGTGGCGACGGAGGAGGAGGTAGCGGTGGGTTAGCCTTCTTGCTGTTACCCTCCTGTGATGCCTCACGCTTGTCGCGGTTGCTTGTCGGATGCGGAGGGTCATGGCACGACCTGCTCTTGTGTAGTTGGTTGCACTCTCCGTCATGATGGGTCTGCTCCATGTTGTCGCAGATGACGATGCCACCCAGCCTTGGCGGGGGCATATCCATACGACGGTGAGCCTTGGTGTCTTCGCGATGTCGGGGGAGCGGGGCGGTGGCGATGGGCGACGAGGTTGGGCTTTGCCTTCGTGATTGGAGGATATGGGGATAGCATCCTTCCTATTGCGTGCATCCCTTCGTCATTGGTCTGACGAACCCGTCTGATACCCGACATCAAGAGAAGATTTGTCCCTTGGTGGCTTATGCTGGCTAGACTGGCAAAATGCTGGGTCAGACTCAAGCCTCTGAGAGGTGGCCTTTTTCTGTTGTTTTACTACCTTGGCCACTAGGTCATAGACCTGGTCCACCGCCTTAGGCGATCTATCCTGCTCTAGGAGGGTCTTGGCGACGACGAGGTTGAAGAGAGGAGTGGGCATCACCTGCCTGCCTTCACTATCAATATATGGCTTCGCTTGTGCCGGCTTCCGGGGAGCCCATCCTAGGTTTCGCCGTACACCAGGATCATTGATGACGCGAGCTGGAGGTTTCTTGGCCTTCTGCTGCTGTAGCAGAGTTTTGTACTTCTCTAGCTTTCTCTATGGATTTCTGCGCGTTGGCCAGATCTTGATCTAGCATTGCGCCTTGCTCCGTGATGGCCTGCGCTTCCTCCAGCAGCTGCTGGCGCTTCTCGTCAAGCCGGGTCACATTCCGGATATGAGCTCGGTAAGTGGCTCGACGAGGAGATTGCCATACATTACTCTATCCGCTGGAGTAACTTGGGTAGCAGTAGATGTAGATGCTGGAGGTGGCAAGTTTACGGTGTTGTTGTTGCTCGGGCCGGTACCGAGTTCCTGCGGCTGTTGCACTGGGTTAGGCGGAGGGGGCACGTCCTTTGCGCGATCATTGTCGGTAGCAACAGGTGGTCCCTTCCCCTTTCTAGGGCTTTAGGCGGAGCTCGTCCGGATTGATCTTGATCCATCGCCGTCCCAATGGTGACGAACACCTCTCTGGACGTGACGGCATTGTTGGCCTGCTCGTCGCGCGTGTACTCCTCCTCCATCTCCTGCATGGCACAGTCTAGCTCCTCCAGGCTAAAATCTATCTCCTCTGAATCTGCACTAAAGTCGGCGTAGAGCGCTTCAATCACAGAGTCGGAGGGTTCCTGGGCTTCCTCGATGACGGGAGGTGGAGGTGCAACAGGTGCGATGATGACTGGAAGTGGTGGCGCTACTGCAGCGATGGCGGCCGGAGGCGGTGGTGGCGGTGGCTGAGGCGGCGGCGCTCCGTCAATGAGCGCAAGATCCGCCTGAGCTGCCCCCACGACCTCCACGTAGCTGTTGACGGTGTTCACCATACTTTTGAAGGTGAGACGTCCTGAAGCTTGCTGCCGCCTTAGAGAATGCCGGAGAAGCGTACCGTGGTCCAGTCTTTCCACAAAGTGATACATGGCATCATCATTGGGGTAGTGTGCCAGATCGGCTCGTATACGGAGCCACCTGGCAAGGTAATCGCGGGGGTTTTTGCCCTCTCTCTGAATGGAACAGGCCAGATCGAAGATGGTAACCACGCCGACGAACTTGGATCTCTGTTGTCCAGACGCACGGACGAAGCCGGCGGACTTGCAGTGATCTTCCACCTTTATATCCTGCACTGGGGCGGTTTGGGTGGGCCTTGAATTTTTGCGATCTTTGCCGAAAAACTACGAAGAGAGATCCGACATCGATTCTTCCGCGAACGTATCCTGCCCGTAGGCGGTCCGTGTAGGTCTTGATGCTCCTCCGACTCCCAGGGAACTAGTGCCCGAGTCGGTTTCGCCTATGAAGTGATGGATGTCTCTGATGGGGACGATTGAGCATCACGTAGGGTTCGTCTTCGCCGGTATCCAGAACTCGTCGGGAGGGACGATTGGAATGTTGTCGGAGAAGAGAACACGACCGATGGCTATGGTTTTGCCGATTCCCGTGAAGATCTTGGTCCTCGCCCATTGAAGAGCCTGAAGCACCTCTTGCCACACGGTGGGCACCAACTGTCGTGGTATTTCCGACGAGTACGCCATGGAGGGGTCCTCACAGTGCGTGTTTAGAGACATGGGGGAAGGAAGACGGTTGACGGGTATGAGGTAACACAGCTTACCCAGGTTCGGATCCCACGACGGAGGCGGAATCCTTCTCCTGCTATAAATCACTCTAATGGCAATACGCCGAGTTACATGGATCGATTCGCTGTTCGAGGTATGAGTTAATTGGTGCCCTAAAGGCTCCTATAGGCCCGACTTATATAGTCCCCAGGTCCTAGGGTTACAGGGAAAAGTCCTAGCCAGACAGGTTACAGAGTCCTACACTGTCTATTACTAATCTAGCGTATCTTGCACTCCAAGGCTCCGGGTATGTTGGTGACTCCTCCGTAGCCTTCCTTTATCCGGCATGGGCCTTCCTTCTGGATCCATCTAACTGGGCCACCCAGCAGGCCATAGGTCTTTCTACCAAATGTGCGCCACCCGGGTTATCCGGATAGAGGACATGCTATGAGGATACCCGTATAGCATATCCCCAACAGTCCAACATACCTTGGTGCTAATTTTCCTTTGACTCCAAATCTATTCACACCACGAAGTGGTGAGACTCTAAGATAAGCTCTATCACCTACCTCATAGGTGACTTCTCTATGCTTTGGATCTGTGTAGCTCTTTTGTCGGGACTGGGCTATCTTCAATCTGTCCTTTACCAATTTAACTTTCTCTTCGGCCTCCTTGATTAGTTCTGGTCCGAACAAATTTCTTTCTCCTACACCACTCCATATCAATGGCGTAGTACACTTCCTTCCATCAAGAAATTCAAACGGTGCCATCTCAATGCTTGCTTGATAGCTGTTATTGTAGGAGAATTCTGCGTAAGGCAGACTTTCATCCCAACTAGCACCATAGTCTAGGGCACATGCCCTAAACATATCCTCCAAAATATGATTTGTCCTTTCTGTCTGTCCATCAGTCTGGGGGTGAAAAGCTATGCTAAACTCTAATCTTGTTCCCATTGATTCATGTAGTTGTCGCCAAAAATGCAAAGTGAACTGAGTTCCCCTATCAGACACAATACTCTTAGTTACTCCATGCAGACATACAATCATGTTCATATAAATCTTAGCTAACTTAGCACTTGTATAGGTAGTCTTCACGGGTATGAAATGAGCCACTTTAGTTAGGCGATCCACAACAACCCAAATGGAATCATATCCAGATCTGGTCCTTGGCAATCCGGTGATAAAGTCCATACCAATCTTATCCCACTTCCAATTAGGAATAGGTAGTGGTTGTAATAACCCTACCAGTTTCTGATGTTCCACCTTCACTCGACTACACACATCACACAAGGCAATATGTTTTGCAATATCCTTCTTGAGATTGTTCCACCAAAACCTTTCCTTCATATCCATGTACATTTTGGTGTTACCTGGATGAATGGAATATGGTGAATTGTGTGCTTCTTGCAGAATTAATTTTCGAAGTTCCGGATCTCGCGGAATGCAGATACGCTTTCCATACCACAAAGTACCTTGTTCATCTTCATGGAATCCTTTAGCCTTTCCTTTACTAATTTTACCTTTAATCTCGTCAATTTTCTTGACCAACTTTTGGGCTTCTTTGATCTTATCCAACAATGTGGGTTGAACATCCAATGACAGGCACTATCTCCAATCTGAGATCTTTGAATTGGGCACACAAGTCATCTGGAAATTCTCCCTTAGTAAGGCCATTCACATAAACCTTACGGCTTAAAGTATCTGCTAGAACATTTGCTTTACCAGGATGGTATTGCAAACTAAAGTGATAGTCGTTGATGAGCTCTAGCCACCTTATTTGTCTCATATTGAGTTCCTTCTGAGTGAAGATATATTTCAAACTTTTGTGATCCGTGAACACTTCAGAACGCTTTCCCAAAAGATAATATCTACATGTTTTGACAGCATGGACAACAGAGGCTAACTCCAAATCATGATCAGGATAATGCACTTCATGAGTTATGAGTTGTCTCGAGGAATAAGCCACAACTTTCCCTTTTTGCATCAAAACTCCACCTAATCCTTGGTGAGATGCATCACAATAGACTTGGAAATCTTTCTCCAAATCTGGCAGACATAAGGCTGGTGCTGATACAAGTCTCTTCTTCAATTCTTGGAAACTGATTTCACATCCTTCAGTCCAATCAAATTTCTTCTCTTTCTTAAGTAACTCCGTCATTGGCTTAGTTACCTTTGAGAAATTCTCAATGAACCTTCTATAGTATCCTGCCAAGCCTAGGAAACTGTGAACTTCTTTAACTGACTTGGGAGATTCCCACTCAGTCACAGCTGAAACTTTTGCGGGATCGACAGCTATACCATCTCCTGTCACAATGTGTCCAAGAAATCCAACTTCACTCAACCAAAATTCACACTTGCTGAACTTGGCATACAGCTTGTGCTCCCTGAGCATCTCAAGTATCAAACGAAAATGTTCTTCATGTTCTTATTTTCTCTTGGAATAGATCAAAATGTCGTCGATGAATACGGCAATAAACTTGTCAAGAAACTCCATGAACACTTTGTTCATCATGTTCATGAAATAAGCTGGTGCATTTGTCAATCCAAAAGGCATGACAGTATACTCATACAACTCATACCTAGTGGTAAAAGCAGTCTTAGGTATGTCTTGCTCTCTAATCTTTAGCTGAAAATAGCCTGATCGGAGATCAATCTTCGAGAACACACGGGCTCCTTCTAGCAGATCAAATAGATCATTGATTCTAGGCAAAGGGTACTTCTTCTTTATAGTCACTTCGTTGAGTGAACGGTAATCTATGCATAACCTTTGACTTCTATCCTTCTTCTCAACAAACAGAACTGGTGCACCCCAAGACAAAGAACTTGGTTGGATAAATCCCTTATGCAACTGTTCTCCAAGTTGTTTCTTGAGTTCTTTCAACTCATCGACTGACATCTTGTAGGGTCTCTTTGCTATTGTTCCAGATCTTGGCAGTAAGTTAATCAGAAACTCCACATCTCTATCTGGTGGCATTCCTAGTAGTTCCTCCGGAAACACATCCGGATATTCCTTCACAGCTGGTAAAGTGTCTACGCTAACCCCGTTAAGAGAATTGAGCTTACTCCCTTTAGATTCAAAGTTATACTTGAACCTAATCCGTTTCTTATCCGGGGTTGTGAGTGTAACAGTACGATTGGCACAATCTATTACTCCTTCATACTTTGTCATCCAATCCATGCCCAAAATTAGGATTATTAGACTAACTGGAAACTTATACTTTTCAAATTCTATCACTAGATCATGACATCCAAAATTCACTATCATCTCCCCACCAGGAGAGCTTGCTTTAATTATACACCCAATAGTTTCATTTGGAAGTCCATTTTTATCAACAAATGATCTTGATATGAATGAATGCGATTCGCCGGTATAAAAAAGAACAAGTGCTGGAAAAGAATTAAGCTTGAACTTATTAGCAACAGCATCAGATTCCTCATATATTTCTTCCACATTGATGTGGTTCACTTGTCCCTTCTGGAAAGGGTTTGTCTTGTTGGCTCCATCAGCCTTCTTTTCTGGGCATTCATTTGCATAGTGCCCAGTTTTCTTGCACTTGAAATACTCAACCTAACTGATGTCCCTTTTTGCAGGCTGAATTCCATTGCCATTTCGACTGTGGTGGCTTTTGTGTCCACTCTTGTGGTTCTTATATCTATCATTCTCATGGCTGCGGTGGTGCTTGTTTTCATGGTGATGGTTACTGTTGCGGTGGCTGTTATACTTCACATGCTTGTGGGACCCAGAACCTCCACTATCATCACCATGGGAACGCTTGTGTGACGATCCAGAACTGTGCTTATCAAAGTGATGCTTCCTCTTCCTGTTCTCAACCTGCTTCATCTTTCTTTCCAAGATGGTGGCCTTGTCACATAGTGATTGATAAGTTGGTACATATGCAACAGATAGCTGCAAGTTCATCTCATCATTCAGTCCTTCTAGAAATTTTCCTTCCTCTTAGCATTAGTATCAACCTCATCCGGTGCATAGCGTGCCAGATTTTTGAACTCCTCAATGTATTCTGCCACACTACGGTGACGCTGCTTCAGATTGTGGAAACCATCACTATTCAAGTTCATCACTCCTGATGAGTTATGGGCAGTGCGGAAACCATCCTCAAATATTGCCCAAGTCACATCCTTAATAGGAGTGGTGATCTGGAAGTTATCCCACCATGTTGCTGCTGGTCCTTCAAGTAGATGTGCTGCAAATCTAACATTTTCCTTATCGGTGCAGCCAACGGTGACCAAGTCCTTGTTCACAGAACGTAGCCAGTCATTGGCTATCGTGGGATCAGTGGTTCCCGAGAACTTGGCAGGCCTCAACCTCAAAAACTTTGTAAGCATGTCAAAGGCTGGTGGGTTGTTTTTGTTGTTGTTGTTATTGTTATTGTTGTTGTTGTTGTTTTGATTCTGGTTTTCCATGAACTAGGTCATCATCTGCATCAACTGAGTTTGAGCTGTCATGAGCTGTTGCATCTCGGGATTGATGTTATTGTTGTTTTGGTTGGGATTGGCACGACGGGGAGGCATTTGTGGTTTCAATAAGGATAAGTAATGAGATATAACCCATAGATGCTAACATGCACATCCACATGTTGGATGAAAATTAAACACACTAGCAAAGCCATCCACATGTTGGATGATCATTGCGACTCGATAAATAAATGGATGATAGATAAATAGATAGTCGAGTAGTCAACACTACTCCTCCATGTCGACCTCCACGTCCACAAGAGTGAGTCCAGCTGTCTCTATGGTTGTCTTGTACTCCTCCACGCTGGTGGTCAAAGCCTCGACCTTCGTCCGGAGGGCTCTCTTCTGTGAGCGCAGCCTCTCTATCACTCCCTGCTGGGTCTCTAGCTCAAGGTCCTTGAGCTCTAACTCGGCCCTCATGTCCTTGATCTTCTTGTTTCTATCCTGCACTCTCTTCTCCTGATTCTTGAACTTCTTGTCCTGGCTCTCGAATCTGTCCTCCATCTCCTTGACGATGTTGTCCTGCTACGCGAAGAGCTTGTCCTTCTCCCTCAACTGAACCTGAAGCTCGTCATTGCTAAGCATTACGTTGGTCCTATCTGTGTCGAGGTGTCTAAGGAGGCTCTCTAGGTCCTGGAGATACAGACGTACAGGCTCAATCGTCTCTCTAGTTGCGTCATCATACACTACAGCCTCACCCTGCTCGTCACGTCTCTCGAACGGGTGGAAGTAGAGGCCCCTGAGCTCGGTGGAGTGTCTTCCGCAGAGGCGTCCAAGTAGCTCCTGCATGACTACGTCTAGTCCCTTCTCCTTGTCATCATGCATCAGCTTGAAGGTAATCTCCTCTGTGGGTGGCTCCGTCTAGCATCCAGGCTACGAGACTCTAAAAGCCCCAAAGATCCTTCCTATCGAACTTGGTGAGCTTAAGTGCCTTAATACTAGGGATTGGAAGGTTGAGCACACTAGTGAGCTCCACAACACGAGAACCGAAAAGAGTTTCCTTAAACTCCTCGGCAGTGCTGACAACAAAGGTAGGCATCTATTGCATAAGGTATAGAAAAATTAGAAACAACACAAGTAGAGAGATATTCATAAGATAAAAAAAGCAAAAAAAGCATACAATCATCCATAAAACATACAAGTCATGGCATACAAAAATCTATCACAAGCACTAAGGTTCAAACATAATTTTTGCGAGAAAACGACAAGTGTGGTGGTCCAACTATTGGAATACGTCCCAATTCTCACTCATATGCTAAGTCTATGATATCTTCCCTTAGACGTTTTATGGCGGTCTCTATGTCTTGGGTATACTTCTTGTCTTATCTAAGGTCATTTTGAGTGTTGACCATTCTACACTTGAGTCTTTCACAAATCTCCTTGATAGCACTCCAAGCTGCATTTCTTGCAGAGTCAAAGAATGTCGTATACATTTCTGAGTTCGTAACCATGCAGAATCCTGACTCTTTGTGGTTGTCTCCCTTTTTTTGTACAAGTGGAGTTGCACCCAACATCCATCACTAGAAATACCTTGTACACGGCTTCACCATGTATTCCCAAGCTAACCATGAGGTTTTTGAGTGCCTTGGGAAACTCCGTCTCACACTCTAAGGTCATGGTCATGAGTGGTCCTTTTTTGAAGGCTTCGTTGATGGTGGCCATCTACAAATAGGGATGAGAAAGAAGATTAGAAGAGGTTTACGAGAAGAAAAATACAAGTGTGAAATTTGCAAAGAGTTACATTTTTTCCTAGTAGTTTCCTTAGTCTAATCCAACTTAGGGTCATAATCCTATAGGCAACTCAGTGCTCTGATACCATCTGTAAGACCCCACCTTTTAAAGGTAAAGGCCCCTATGATTGCAATGCTAGTCCCTGGATCAAATGCTAGCATCCACAATTTAAGATGAAGTACATATATAAAGGTCGTTATTACATCGTCATTCCAGAGATAACATAGTACTACAACTCAATAGCCCATGGCTAGTACAAGAGTCCATAACATAAAGTAAATAGCTATAAGTCTTCATCTTCATGTGCCACAGGCAAGCATGTTGAGTGTAGACTCACAACCCTAATCTCCATCAGAGTAACCTGCAACATCATAAGTTACAGCCAGAGTGGGTCATTACATTTGGAATTGTATTGGCAAGTTATACCATAGTAGAATAGTAGTATCTAACATCTATATGAATTTGGCTAAGTGTAGATTATGCTTTCTTTGCTCAAAATAGGTTTTTCTTATTAGTTGAAAAACACTAAGTTTTTTTTGTCAAAAACACCCAAGGAAACACCAATAGACATTGGTGAACCTTTACCCTTGTTCAACCACAAGTTTTTAACTTAGAAATTGGGATGCGGATATCCTTGATAGCTTCAATGTCTTTGATGCTCAAATTGTCTGTTGCTAGGGACACGACCAAGTACTTAGGTTTTACCCTCTTGAGAGGTGGTGCAGTTTCCCCACAAGACTCGACATGCATCGAGACGAGACCTTTCAGAAGCAATCCCTTAGACCACCATGGACGCGTTCCATCCTATCACCCTACCACCAACTGTCCATCTGGCTAAGTTCTTGCAACCTATGTGGTAAAGACAGAGCCCATATGCCATGTGGTTGCACTAGAAACTTCTCAACACTAAACATATCAAATCCCTTTGTTCCTGGGTGGCTTTCCACAAGTGTGATACACAAGGTAAACCATAGACATGGGCCTTGTGTAACCACTCAACATAAACCAACATACCATTCAACCCAGGTGATTCATTCATATAGTTGTTTTATTAATCAAAAGACAAGTCATAGACTTAGCAAAATTCCATAGCATGAATATTCCACCTTGTTTTCTACTAGCTAGGCTAAGAATGATAACATATCAAGTTTCTGAACTTAGATAAAAAGTCCACTAAGATTACAACTATTAGGATTTCCCAAGGCATAGCATAGTATATATACTTAGAAAAATTCCATGCAAGCCCTACTCAAAATATCACTAGTGCATAGTCAAAATAATAGGAAAAAATACATGAAGCACCACTTACCTTGATAGTTGGGGGAGTAGCAACAGCCCTCACAATCACAATCACCACTATCACCAAAATCTACACATAAAATCATAGCACAAAATTCACATTCAAATAATCAAACAAAAATATACATGAATGCATGCAAATGCAATGGAATGATTTTTCACACTAAACAAGTCAAACCAAACAGCAATGAACACAAAGTAAACTTTCTAAGGTTCAAATAAAACAAGTTTCACTCTAAAACAATTTTTAAAACATTTTATATAGCCAAAATAAGCCTATAATTGGTACTGCAAATAATCCTATTTTTCTAGAATCAAAATACAAGTTCATGGTCACATTATTGTAGGGTTTATTTTTCTGAATTCAATGATATATTATTTTCAAATTTTGGACAAACAGAACTAAAGATATGAATTTTATAAGTTTAAATCCCTAATAGATTCAAAAACAGATTTTAAATCTAAACTACAGACGCGTGGCAGCGCCTGATTGATTGATACCATTTTGTGCGGATCACGTTTCCGCGCCGTTGGATAAAGTTAGATCCAATGCGCTAGATCTAATCTTACCGCTTAACCCACGATCTAATCTATGGCGTTAGATTTAAATCCTACGGCTCTGAAGCTTGCAACCATACGCGGGCAGCGCTGATGGCTACTGGCAGCGGCGCTACTGGCGGTGATGCTCTGGTGAATCTAGAGGGCGCTAGGGGTGGTGGCGAGGCTTACCAGCATCGCACAGATGTGAGGATGCTCAAGGTGGCCTTGGTTTGGACGGGGGCAAGCTGTTGCGACCGTGGGAGCTCGTCGGAGTAGCTGCTGGCGTCGGATTGTTGAAAACAACAACGGAGGCGAGGACCTAGGTCACCCTAGAGCAAACAAAGTGCATCTGGACGTTCACAATGATAAGGCACACAAGTTAGTTTGAATCAGGGGGCAAGGGGCGTGCGAACCTGGACGGAATTACTCGTCGGAGTTGTGGACGGCGTCGGGTGCTCATGGTGGTTGAAGGGGACAACGTCCTGGGGTGAATTGGGTCAAACCTGAAGCATGGTTAGTTGTGCAAGAACATGGGGAACAATCTTGCATGAACGAGGGACAGAGGGGCGCGCTATACTCACCGGAATAGCTCGCCGGAGTGCGACGGGAAGCGGTAGTGTGAGCTCGATTGTGGTAGCCTGGTGGCGCTAAGTGGGGCTATGAGAGGGAAAATGACCGTGGCGAGGTGGTGAATAAGTAGAGGGAGAAGGGGTGGCCATCACACTGTGAAACAATGCCAATTGAAGCGAATTCATCGCGGTAGTGATGGGGAGGAAACGGGCGGCGAAGACGTCGTGTGCGCGCAGGGTTTGGGGACGAAGGTGAGGTGGCATTGGGCCCAGTAGTCAGCGGGTGCGGGGTAAGGCTCACATGGGTGAGAGAGGGAGCAGAGGGAGGGTGTCCGGGGTGGGATTACTAGGACGGTTCTGGTGTTGGGCCGAATAGGTAGCGCCCTGTTTTATTTTTTTTCTTTCTCATTTTCTTTTTCCAATTTGATTTTCAGGAATGGTTTTAAAACCCTATTTCAAATCTGTTTGAATTCAAATAACTTCCAATTTTTTGTAGTGTGATCCTATCATCCAAAAGTGTGACAAACACACTTGTCCACTCAAAAACACTTTGGTCCTTTGAAAATAAAAATAAAAACATGCCTCATATGAATAATAAAATAGGCATGAATATGGTTTTATTTGGTTTCAAACTTTGAAATTTTTTGTGCAAGCTCTAGATGCTATGATGATATGAATGCAATGCATGCTTTTATAATTCATGAATTGTTGGGATGTTACAAGAAGGTAATAGCCATCCTGGGTAATGTGTAAACATTAACGACACGTGTCAATAAAATGGATCTTGGGTTAAAGATCAGCGTCATGTACCAGATTCGCATCACCAGAATCTAGCACAATCGGGGATCTTAGGTTCAATTCCAAGAGTTAAAACCCAAATAAAGGATTAAATACTATCTTAGTAGCATAAAGGGTACCACAAAGTAGTAATCACGAGGTATCTTCCAAAATAAGATACAACTTCTAAAGTACCCGAACAAATAAAAGGAGGCACACGAGGCGAAAAGAAACCTCGGGACCTGGAATAGAACATTGTGGGACCATGAACATGATGTTGTGGACCCATAAAATAGAGAGATTATGATAGAAAGAAATCTCTCAGAAGGAACAGAACAAAGGGAAACAAGGAACACACACAACTGACTCTAGAGAACTCAACACTAGGTCAAATGGTTGAGAACCGACATGCCTGAAGAGGCACCTAAGTTTTGAAAGACTGGACGGGATAGCAAAACTTTTCCAAATCAACACAAGATGAGATGATCCAGAGTTGGAGCAAAACTGGATAAGAAGAAAAAGAAGCATACCAGAGTTTCCACACATAATTTTCATCTTTGAAAATAGTTTTCACAAATACTAGACTCAACATCGACCAATAGAAAGGTTTCCTATAGTCGGTACTACTCTGATACCAAAACCTGTCACACCCCCGGTATTAGGGCTAGACAAATCCCAGACCTTGGTCTGATATAAGCCTAACTTAAATCTTGAAAGCGTACAAAGAGAGAATTGATAACACAACAGTGACCTTACGACACAAAATTTATTACAGCAAGCTCATAACTGAGCAAAGAACCAAAATATTACAAGCAAAGGTCACTGACCACAAATATCAAACAACGGAAGGCAAATTATGCTATTAATTATAGCAAACTTAACAAATGGCCTAAGTGGCCACAAGCATAACGATGATGTCCAATCCATAGATCCCAAATTGCCGACTGGGAACTCCAAGCTACTCATCGATGTCAATGCCGTAAAGAACTCATCTTCTATGATAACACTTACTCTGCTGCAAAATTATCAAAAAAGCAAGGGTAAGTACAGGGTGTACTCCGCAAGACTTATGGCTGGTGGAGTTATTTTGCATAAAGCTGTCTTTGTTTTGTAAAACAAGAGGGAGAAGAATCACGACTAATCATAATATTTTAAAAAGGGGATAAGAGAGCGATATCACTAGCTTTGATCATATTTTGATATCCACCGAATCATCATCAGCTGAACCTATCTAGGATCACCCCCTCGATCCATGAGGAAGCATCCTTAAGCACACATACTTAACTTGCCAAGTTTTACGATTAGGTTCAAGTTCTCTATGATCATCACGTCCGCTCCCAAGTCGTCCATAACAGCGTACGCGGCTTTTCGAAAAGATTAATAACCCTGCAGGGGTGTACAACTTTACCCACATGTACTAACCTTCTCTTAATGCCAGTACATTATCCCTCTTCCTTGGAAGGCCGGCAGAGGGTGGTTAGACACGACCTTTACCTTGCTTTCGCCGAGACCATGAGTCAGGCACTAGGGTGATGCCGCCATAACTTGTCGAGTCCCGAAGCCGGTAATGATGTGTGCAGGGTTCAAGATTACGGACAATGTGACTCATGGAATCTACTAGGCAAGTTAGTTGGTCGAGGGGGTTTCCAGGCCCCCGTGTGGCTTGACGCTCGTCCTGGTTCAAGAGGCAAGAACTCGGGTCCTAGTAGTGGCAAGTATGGGACTGCAAAAAACCACAACCCACCGTGGCCTCCCATACAAGCCTTAGCATGTTTAATTTTCATCTCTGATCTTACCATGTCATACTAGGTTCATTTGCAGATCTGATTCATCAACCGGATGGACCGGTAGTAACATTTAAGCATGGCTAAGCACAACAGATGTAATAGCTCTAACAATTCTTCACAAGCCAAACCCTAGTTATGCTAGGAGCAGTGGATCAGGGATTATAGGCTTCAAAGGTAACATGCACTAGATAGGATTACTCCATCTACCGATAAAAGACTTTGGAATCGTATGCACATGGCAAGAATGAAATACTTTGAAAGCATAGGATTCATATGTATCTGTGGTGCTTCGCTTGCCTTTGCCTGTTGATATCCAGAAAGAGCTTCGGACATATGGTACTTGACTTGATTACAGTTGATCAAGTATTGGTCTTGGTGCTTCAACGGTGTTGATCTTGGTCTTTGATCTCGATCTCGCATTCTACCGAAGAAGAACCAAATACCAGAAATAAAGGGAAAAATTCGACACATGGCATCGATGCAATTCTCAAACAAGAATGATGATATGTCAAGTTAAATTGCATTGAAATAAACCCCTAAGGCATGCTTGACAACTTAATCGGGGTTTGGAGGGGTACAAACCCTAACTCGGGGAAACTCCGGATTCATATGAGAGGGGTCATTATGTTCTTCTAATTAACTTGCAATTGAAGTTGTTTACCAATGCATGACTATAGTTCTATTGTTTAGACCTTATTTTTCTGAACATTTTGATATATTATACATATTTTTCTGACTTATAAATAATATGTTATTGATTTTATAAGTTTATAACAATTTCTGGAATTATTTTAAAACATTTATGACCTTAGGCTGATGTCATCACGGGGTCTGGGGCTATTATCACCGGGGCTAAGGCTACCCTCAGTCACTGACGACTGGGTCCCGACGGGGTCTTTATTATTTCTAGAAAAGAATTACATAAACGATTTTAATAAAAAGAAAAGAGGATATATTGCCTCATGCTGATGTCAGCATGACATTAGCAATGGGGATCCTTCAGATCGACGCTGTTCTAGGCGATTGCGACCAAGCGTGCAAGCGGGGAGAGGTGCGCTGGAACCAGGGCAACACGGGCAACCAGAAAGTGGCGGCGACGTTGTGGATTGACCACAGGAAGCTTGCCGGCGACAAGCATCTGCGGTGAACGGCGGAGGCACACGACACGGGGCCGAACCAGGAACCGATGGAGAGGATGGAGAGCACGAGCGTGCTCCTGAGCTCACCAGGAACGCGGTAGGATGGTCGGTGAGGCGAGGCACGGCTTGAATCCACGGCAACGACAACGACCGTTGTCGGAGAAGAAGCGGACGGGTACCTCGACTAGGGACCTCTGCGGCCGATTCCTCTCGCGAGGGAGGTCATGGGGATGAGGTGAAGCTCCGGGGAGCATCGGCTTGGCTCGAGGAGGCCTGGTATGGCGGGGCAACACGGCACCTGCCGGATAGGGTTCCGGCCAGAGAGAAATTGAGGTGAAAGAGGGGATTAGGGTTCATCTTTGAGGCGGAGGGGTACTTGTAGTCCTTCAGGACGTCGGTAGCGCATCTCCTCGCAGCGGGCACCACAGCGAGGCGGGGACGGCGCTGGCATCGACACGTAGCAGCTTGGCTTCATCGTCGTCCTTCTGTCGTCGAGGAAGAAGAAAGGGGAAAGGAGCAAAGGGGTATCAGGCCTGTGTTGGGCCGCACTGGGCCAGCTGCAAGCGCGCGTGGGCGGAAAGGAGAGAACTGGGCCGGATGGGCTGCGGCCTGGTTCTATTTTTTCAAACAAGACCTTTTCTAATTTATGTTTCCTGTTTTCTCTTTGTATTTTAATTTTCAAATCTGTTTTGGATATTTCCAAAATACAAGAGCTTTGCAAACATTTCAAAATACTTGAGGGGGCCTTTCTAATCCATTTGGGATGCAAATGTTTTGGGGGTTTTCAAAATATTTAAAACCATTTGAAGGTTTTCAAATAGATAGGGGAGTTAGGGTTGAGTGTTTTTTGAGAACCTTTTTATTTCATGCATTTTAAATGATGATGCTCATGTATGCACAAACAAATCCTATTTACCATTTAATAAAACTAGGGTTGTTACATTATGCTAGATTTTGAAACTTCAGACTTCATCATAGGTAAGATATAAGGTAAAGAAACTTATAAACCTATGACTCCTATATACTGATTTCTACGCACGCTTCTATTCTTGTAGACATTGTTGGGCCTCCAAGTGCAGAGGTTTGTAGAACAGCAGCAAGTTTCTCTTAAGTGAATCACCTAGGGTTTATCGAACTCACGGAGGTAGAGGTCAAAGATATCCCTCTCAAGCAACCCTGCAATTAAGATACAAGAAGTCTCTTGTGTCCCCAACGCACCCAATACACTTGTCAAGTGTATAGGTGCACTAGTTCAGCGAAGAGATAGTGAAATACAAGTAATATGGATGATTATAAGTGGTAATTTCAATCTGAAATAAAAATGGCATCAAGCAAACATGTAGCAGGACTAGTTGTAAACACTGTTTTAATGCTTAGAAACAAGGCCTAGGGATCATACTTTCACTAGTGGACACTCTCAACAATTATAACATAATTGAACACATAAATATCTTCTCTTCACTATGCTACCCTAAACTACTCTCCGGTTGGATAAAAAACACCAATTCACCGCGTGGGGCTATAAAAGCACACCTTAAAGTCTGCATTCCCCATCTAGGTAACCCTACACTGTCACCTTGAGGGCTAGATGGTTCCAAACAAACACCACAATTTCATAGAGACATCCAACTCAAATTATAACTCATGATAAGTATTTCTGTAATCTTTAGCCTAAGAGCCACACACGGTGCGCACACTATCACCTTCACACGCGTGGGACAAGGTGTCTCTAGAGATCACATTAATAAAAGCACTTGAGTAGCATAATAGACAAAGAGTAGCATCTACTTATTCGACTAGATTACAAAGCTCATGATCATAATAAGATCACACCATGGAGAGAGAGAGATGAACACATAGCTACAGGTAGAGCCCTTAGCCCCGGGGGAGAACTACTCCCTCCTCATCATGGGAGTCAGCAACAGCGATCGAGATGGTGGTGGAGTCGACGAAGATGGCTCTGGGGAAATTCCCCATCCCGGCAGAGTGCCGGAATAGAGACTTCTGCCCCCCCCCCCCCCCCGAATCTCGTCTTCGATGGCAGCGGCGCTGCGGAACTTTTCGTGGAATTCTGATCCCCTCCTTAGGGTTTTCTTGGAGAGGCATATATATAGGCGGAGGGGCGAGGTCGGCGGACGCCTGAGGGGCCCACACCATGGCCAGGCGCCCTCCTCTGTCTCTGCTTTGGACTCCATCTTCATGTATTCCGAGAATATTTCCTTTGGTAAAATCCTGGAATAGAAAAACAGCAAAAAAGAGGAACTGGCATTAAGGCATCTTGTTAATAGGTTAGTTCCAGAAAATGCATAAAAATGCCACAAAGTGCAAGCAAAACATAAAGAAATTGGTGTAAAACAAGCATGGAGCATCAAAAATTATAGATACGTTTGCAACGTATCATATACTATGGAGAAACTTCCTTATATGGAATTTGTGAGATGATTTCCACTATAAATATTATGCATTCATCACTTTATGAGGAACATCGCTACAATTTAAATAATCCAGATGTGGAACCAGTAGACACTACTATTAAATTGTCTAATAGAACTAATATAAAATCGGAAGGTGTTATTCGAAATTTCTATGCTTTTATTGGATCACTCATGTACCCTCTCAATTTTCATATTGTTGATATGCCTCGAGATACTTTTTGTCCTATTCTTTTAGGCAGGCCTTTTGTCTCTATAACGAATGCTCGAATTGATAATAAAGAGGAGACTATTTCCATGATGTTTGGAGAGGAGTAAATGATATTCCACTTCGCCAAACTAAAAAAGAGGCCATATGAAATAGAAGATATCAAGGAAGAGAAAACAATTGGCGAGCTAGCCGCAATTCATTTAAGCACTCCCCAAGATGAATTAGAAAGGAGCTTAGTTAATTGGGAAGAGGCACTAGATGATGAGGAAAGAGAAGATATGGATGATTACCTTGACTCCATTTCGGAAGCACAAAACCCACATGACTATGTAGAACTGGTAAGAAAAGGAGACGAAGAACCTCCGCCAATTGAATTGAAACGACTTCCAAACAATATGAGGTATGAATTTTTAGATAATGGAAATAAATGTCCAGTTATTATTAGTAAAAAAATTATCAGAAAATGAAACAAATAAACTTATTTCAGTTTTGATCTAACATCGTGAAGCATTTGGGTATATTCTAAGTGACATTAAAGGAATAGATCCATCCATTGTGACACATAAAATTACCATGCTTGAAGATGATGTAGTTGTAGTTAACACACAGATAAGGCTTAATCGGGATTTAAAGAAGTAGTAAGAAAAGAAGTTATACGCCTATTAGATGCCGGCATAATATATCCTATTTCAGATAGTAAATGGGTTATCCCAGCTCATTGCATACCAATACATGGGGGTCTTGATACAGCTATGAATGAGGATGGTGAGCTAGTCCCTACAACACCTATTGTTGGGTATTTCATGTGCATCAATTTTAGAAAACTAAACTGTGATACACAGAAAAATCATAAACCTATACCGTTCATGGATAGAATTTTAGAAATACTAAGCAATAATTCTTATTTTTGTTTTCTTGATGGTTATTCGGTTATTCTCAAATTGCTATACAACCCGGATATCAAGAGAAAACAACTTTCACATGTCCTTATGGTACTTATGCTAATAGATTAATCCTGTTTGGCTTATGTAATGCAGATGCAACCTTTCAAGAATGTATTTTAAAAATCTTTGATGATCTTGATGAGAAGACTATGGAAGTTCTAACAAATGATTTCGTTGTTTGTGGAACAATATTTGATAATTTTCTCTACAATTTAACCAAAGTTTTGCAAAGATGCAGGAAGTCAAATTTAGTTTTGAATTGGGAGCAATGTCGATTCATGGAAAGAGAAGGTAAAGTTTATGGACATAAGGTTTCAGAAAAATGTATAGAAATAGATAAGACCAATATAAGTGTTGTAGAAAATCTTCCCATACCTCAAGACATTAAAAACTTAAAAATGTTTCTAGGACATGCAGGTTTTTACAAGCGTTTTATACAGGATTTTGACAAAATAGCTATGCCTCTCACTAACCTTCTTGAGAAAGAAACTTCGTTCTACTTAGACCATGACCGCATTGCTGCTTTTGAAAATCTTAAAAACAAATTAGTTTCAGCAGCTATCATGCAATCTCCAAAATGGGATGAACCTTTTGAAATCATGTGTGATGCTAGTGAATATGCTTTAGGAGCTATATTAGGATAGCGAGACGGGAAGAATTTAAATGTTATTCATTACGCTAGTAGGACTCTTAATAAGATTCAGAAAATTATGCTACTACCAAGAAAGAGTTCCTGGCTATAATTTTTGCCTGTGACAAATTTAGATCTTACATTATTAAGTTTAGAGTAATAATTCATACAGATCACCAAGCTTTGCGTCACCTTCTTGTGAAAAAGGATGTAAATCCTAAGTTGATTAGGTGGGTGTTATTACTACAAGAACATGATTTGCAAATAGTAGATAGGCGGGGTAAGGATAATTACCGACCCCGTACCTATAAATGAGTCATTTCCGGGAGAATACTTAGCAAAAGTTGAAGTTGTTGATCCATGGTATGCAAATTATGCTAATTATCTCGCAGGAAAATTTGTATCCCCTCGTATGACAAGAAATAAAAGAATGAAATTCTTTAATGATCTCAAATACTACTTTTGGGATGATCTGTTTCTTCATCATCATGGACCTGATGGAATGATTTGAAAGTGTGTTCCTAATCATGAAATTAATGCAATTTTGCAAGCTTGTCATGGTAGCCCGTATGAAGGACATCATGCAGGCAAGCGAACTGCAGAAAAGGTACTTCAATCTGGATTCTATTGGCCAACCTTGTTCAAGGATGCACATAGGTATGTGGAATATTGTGATGCTTGCTAGGGAAGAGGTAATATAGGCAGAGGACAAGAGATGGCAATGAATTATAGTCTTATAATTGAAACATTTGATGTGTGGGGAATGGATTACATGGGACCCTTTATAGAATCAAATGACTACACTCATATTCTTGTTGCTATCGATTATGTTACTAAATGGGTTGAAGCTATTCCAACTAACCATGCAGATGCAGCTACTTCCATGAATATGATCAAGGATGTCATATTTCCCATGTTTGGATTTCCTAGATTTTTAATTACTAATGGTGGTTCTCATTTTATGAAAGGAACTTTCAGGAAAATCCTCTAAAAATATGGAGTAACTCACCATGTTGCTTCACCATATCATCCTCAAAGGAGTAGTCAAGTGGAACTCTCTAATGGAGAACTGAAGACCATACTCGAGAAGACAGTGGATAAATCGATAAAATATTGGTCATACAAGCTAAATGACACTCTTTGGACATACCGAACTGCATTTAAAAATCCGATGGGTATGACACCATATAAGATGGGATACGATAAGGTGTGCCATCTACCTTTAGAATTGGAACATAGAGCCTTTTGGGCAATCAAGAACTTAAACTATGATCTTAAAGCAGCAGGAGAAAAATGTTTATTAGACATACATGCTTTAGATGATTTTAGGAGTGAGGCTTATGAAAATGCTAGACTATTTAAGGAAAAACTAAAAAGATGGCATGATAGAAATAGAGAATAAGGTCTTTAAAAGTGGAGATAAAGTTTTGCTCTATAACTCTCGTCTTAAGTTGTTTCCAGGAAAGCTCGAATCAAAGTGGGAAGGCCCCTATATAGTTGAAGAAGCTTATGCATCGGGAGCAGTGAAGCTCCAAGGGAAAACACCCTCTCTTTCATGGGCAATGAATGGACAATGCTTGAAGCATTATCGTGCAAAAGAAGAAATAAGTGCAATCACCTTATGAATGATTACCCCAGAAGAGTTGATTGAGCAAAAGTATGGAAGGAATGGTAACTGAAAGAAGGATAAGATTGAGACGAAGTGAGAAACACTATGGTCAAGCTATAGACCATAAAAGAGCGCTTCATGGGAGGCAACCCATATGAAATAAAGGGACGAGCAAGTTTTAAATTTTCAAGTAAATTTTAGTTAAGTTTCAGATTGAATAAAGGAACACTTGAAGCTCTTATGAAATAAAAGAAATTTGGTTATGATAAAAATCTCGTTCAATGAATGTTAATGTTGGTCAAAAATTGAAGTTACCATTTTTCTGTTAAAACTTGGTATTTCATTAAGTTCTAGACTAATAAAGAATTCCAAAAGAAAAAGATAAATTTTGATGTATACTATAACCTTAACGACCAACTATACAGCGGGAATTAAATTTACAGCCGTATAGTTATTCATCGCATCCTCAAATTTTCATGCCAAGGTACAGAAGGTTTAACGACCAACTATATAGCGGGAAGAAATTTCCCGGCCCTATAGTTGCGGTCGTATAGTTGGTACTGCCATAGATAAATAAAACTCTATAGTTGGTACGGCAAGATCTATATGGTCCGCGCCCGTATAGTTGCTCGTTAAGCCTAGCGGCTAGGGTTTTCAACCTCCCCTTTTAAAGCTGATCGCATCTAACCTTTTTCATTAAGTTTTCGCAAAGCTACAACCTCCATCCTGGAAAAACCATCACCATCTCCATACACGCCCCTTCTAACAACATTCGTGAAGCGAAGCCATGCAGCCTTTCCATGTCAAAAAGATTTGGAGGAAGAAGGAAGAGAATCCTCTCCCAAATTGGGAGGACATGTTCCCGCAAAGGATGGAGATGATGAGGCAAGCAGATCAGAGAAGGAGAAAGAATGAGTATCTCCCTAATCCTTACTATCACAACATAGGATCTTATTATAAACCTCCTCTTTGTCTGCCACCTCTTAAACCCAATAAGGTGCGGCAAGATGAGATTCATGGTAAGATCTATCAACTTGAAAAGGCTTCGAAGGCACGTGTTGAAACTATTGGAGAAGGTATTGGTTCCTACTAGATGATGAGCATAGACCTTGAAAAAAAGATCAATGACATAGATTGTAGAGTTGGTTTCTTGATTAAAATTGTTTTTGAGTTTACAGATGAGAAGAAATTCCTTTAGAGGAAAATTTTGAAGCTGCAATACAACATGGCCGAGCTCAGCATTTGCCTCGCAAGCAGAGCTAAAGTTAGCAACCCAGGAGAAGAAGGCAATACTCTTCCTACTCAGGAGGAGGAATAGGTACCGGCAAGGAGTTATTTGATCCTGCCTAGCTTGATTCCAAGCTTGGGAGATCTCTAAAACCTTATAATCAATCTTCTAAATTTATTATTTTTAGTTTTGCATTAGTTCAGATTTAGAAACAAAGATTGCATCATTAGAATTCCCTTTAGGAATAGTCGATCCCTGTTATGAAATTCTGAGTCTATTATAATATATGGAGCACTATTGAGTTTGAATTTGTCTTATTGGATACATGGATGGATTGAGTATTATTTTACTTGCACTTAAAGATGGCAATAGGAGTCTTCCACACCATTGGTATTAACGAAACGTACAAAGATAATTTGATCAATATGTTGTAGGTCAATGGTTTGATTTACAAAAATGAGAGATTATCTAACTAATTAAGATGAAAAATAAAAACCTTGAACAAAGGTGAAATTATAAGTGATATAAAATAGAGTGAGAACAAGTTGAGGTAGAATATTCAAGTTATAAAGATGCTTCATATATATTTGTAATTTGGTAATTGAGATCGTTAAACTTTGAATTATTACATGAAGTGGAATATATGGCTAGATCCTTTGCATAGCAATTAAACAAAAGTGTGAGCATGAATATATATAGAAATAAGAAAAAGAAAGATGAAGAAAAAGAGCGAATATGCAAAGAGCAAATAGGCACATACCACTATATTGTAGTAAGACAAAGAAACGTTTGAGATTTTGAATCCCAAGTGGATATGTTAATCCTAAAACACTTGGGACTACCTTACCAACTCATTCGGTCGAACCGAATACTTTTACATCATGTTGAGAATAATATTTTGTGAACTGTTAATTGCTAAAGGTGTGGAAGCCTGCTAATATTATTCGGACAGTTCGAGTAAGGTACTATTCACGAACTTATTTATATGTATCCTTTATGATAAACATATGTTGCAAATGCCTCATTTATTTTATCGACTCAGCTTCATGAATATGAGGATCACATCCATTAAGCTAAACTTGCTCGGGACGAGCAAGATTCTAAACTCGGGGAAGTTGATGAGTGCATATTTGCATCATGTTTTAGATTATTATTTTGCATTATAGTGGTAGGATATTGGTATTTTACAGCGTTCGCACGCATCTTTATATTTATTTTCACCAGGATTAGGACAGATGATGGATCCGATGGACACAACTCTTGGACCAGATATATTGGAGTGAAAAGGAGCAAAAAATAACGTAAATCTCTTATTTGGGAAATATCAATAATACCAGAAGAAACCATGAAGCGATTGGAGGATACATAAGAGTTTACGACCAACTATACGGCGGGAAAAGTTTTCCGGCCGTATAGTTCCTGCCGTATAGTTGGCGCCGACAGCGCCTCCTCAAATATTTTAACCCCATGCAACTGGATCGGGTAGACGACATACAGAACACCCAGAAATCGCTGAAAACCTCACCTCCAGAAGGAATCTGGAGGGGGAACTTGCCCTAGGGATCCATCTTCGCCCTAAGCAGATCTGGGAGGCCAAGGAATCGATCTCCATCTTCATCAACTGTTGCATCTTTATCACCACCATCATCTCCATCCATACCATCTAGATATTGTTGTATTTATTGCACTAGTTGTGGATTTATACAAGTACTATTCATTGATAATCGTTTCCATTACCATTGCCATGATGTTGTTTGCCTCCATGTCTGAGTAGATCATTAGTTTTTGGGGAGATGGATAAACCCTAGTATATGATTGAGATGAGATAGGTATTATTATGTTATACATCATTATATGTATGTGTTAATTGTCTTCATCTTGATGTTGGGAGTTGTGCACCTCCTAAATATTTGCCTCTTACGGGGACACGATGAAGGGGATTACTTGTTGGTAGATGGAGGGATGGTAGCACTTACTATGACTGTAAAGTCGTTGTCATCCTTTACATACTAACTTGGGAAATTAAGGAGAACTCATTAAGCCATGTCCATGCCGTGGGAGAAATCCCTTAATAGCCGGATAATATGATTGATGTCATTTATCTGTCAGCTGTGATTATGAAGGATGGTGTGAGTGGTGGTTGCTGCCTAATCGTCCATATATGGAGCTCCTCCCACATGCATGCATATCATGAGAATATTTGTCGTAATAATCTTGATCACTTAGTCTAAATTGCTAGCGGTGTATCCACCACTCCCCGAGAACACCTTTTTCTCTATTGTAGTTTCAATATTTCTTATACACGCGATTACTACTTTCTGCATTAAGTTTTACTTTACTTTATTTTACTGTTTACTCAACCAAAAACCCAAAAACAATTATATTTTTCTTGCATCTTAGAACTATTTCTTAAAGTACATCGTTTAGTTTTAGTTAAAAAGAATTTTAGTATTTTGCCTACTGCTCCTTGTGGGATCAATATCTTCATTTCAAAACTAGCTACAAACGATCTGTGCACTTGCAGTAATCAAGCACCTCATGCATAAGGAACAAAGAATCGATGGTGCATTCGGAGTTGACATGGTGGAGTAATGCGGCGTTTTAGCTGGGTGAGTCAACGTTGCAGATGAAGTCGACGTAGTCGCTTCTGCCCGGTGCACGGCTAGCATCGCTTCTTTGTAGCATCAAGTGATGCAACCATCCGAGGGGAGACTCGGTTGCGGTCTTGGGTTTATGGCCTAGTCGGTTATTTTGTCGACTCCTGTTGGAGGACCCAATAGAATAGCTCACCGTAGTCGATGTTCCTGTAAGCTGTGAAAAATGCAAAGAATTGTGAAGTACATGTATCTTGTAAATAATATTTGCCTATTGGCTTATAAGGTAAAATTTTGGTGCTCGTCGAGTTAACACTTTTGTACTATTTTCTAGGCCTTTTCGTTAGTGAAAGTGCAATGGACGTCGCCTAGCGGGGGGTGAATAGGATTTTTAAAAATATTACGGTTTAGGCTCAAGCAAATGCGGAATAAAACTAATGTTTAATTTATTGAGCACAAAACCTAACTACTAGGTTCACCTAAGTGCACCAACAACCTATGCTAAGCAATACAAGCAACAAGGTGATAGCAAGATATAAATACTTCAAGCATGATGGCTATCACAATGTAAAGTGCATAAGTAAAGGGCTCGGTTGAGAGATAACCGATGGACGCGGAGACAAAGATTTGTTTCCCGAATTTCACTTCCAATGAAGCTACGTCTCCGTTGGAGAGGTGCGATGGCGCAATGCTCTCGGAACACCACAAATGGCTCACCTCGAGGTGTGGTGGCTCGATGCTCACCGAACGCCACACTACTACTAGGAAAAGGGCTATAGGTAATCCACACATCCGTGGATCACATGGTTGAAGTGCCCCACGGGTAAAATAGGCGTGGCTCACATGTGGATAGTGCCCTACTAGTAATTAGAACAACCGTGGCGCACATGGGGTATGTGCGCCACAGATATGTATGGGCCAGGGGCCTGCCAGCCGCATGCTACGTATCCGTAGCGCACATGGGGTAGGTGCGCTACGGTTGTGGCAAGTTCTATGGCGCACTATGCCATGTGCGCCACGGATGTATAAACTTAGTAGTAGGGCACCTTGCCCTAGTGCCCTACGCCTAACTATCCTGCACCAACTCCACACCCCCCCCCCCCGTGGTTCGCCTTTTTAGGCTTTGTAAAAAATAAAAAAAATGATAAACACTTCAAAAAATTAAATCCTTTCATATTTAGGTAGGTAATGTGGTATAGCTTCTAGTAAAATTAACAAACATGAGTTTCGACTTTATTTGCAAAAAAAAGTCATGCCACGGTAAAAAGGCCGTAACTTTTGCATACGATATCGAAAAAAATCGTATAATATACCAAAATGACGAGAAAGAGATTTCGCATCTGCTCGCAACCACCTCCGGTCGTTTAGCGATTTTTTAGATTTTCAAAATTCGAAAAGAGTAAAAAGTTACGGTCAAAAGACCGTTTTTTCCTACAGGAAAAAAAGAGGACGACTTACCCGTAGCGCACCACCACCTAGTGCGCCACAGATAAGCTTGGGCGGGATTCAAATTTTGAATCCTCACCCCGCCCACCTACCTTTCCCTTCCCCCTTTTCCCTCCCCCTTTTCCCTCTTCCTTTTCCTTTCCCTTCTCCTTCTCCTTCTTCCTTCTTCCTTCTCCTCCTTCCCCTTCTCATCTCCTTGCAGTGACGGCACGACGACGGCCTCCTCTCCTTGTAGTGACGGTGGCGCGGCGGCGCAACGGCGGCCTCCTCCTCTCCTTGCAATGACGGCAGCATCCGACCTCCCTTCCTCCCTCTCTTCCTCCATCTCTTCCTTCCTCCCTCTCTTCCTCCCTCTCTTCCTCCATCTCTTCCTTCCTCCCTCTCTTCCTCCATCTCTTCCTTCCTCCCTCTCTTCCTACCTTCCTTTCTCCAACCACACCCTTCCTACCACCTCGACGCTGGCGAGGACTAGAGCGGCCACGACCATGCTCCGTCAAGGTGACACGACTACGGCGGCGATGCACGGACCCGATTGCTTTTGCAATTCAAAACGAGGGTGTTTTTTGCATTTTTTTGTTTTTTGAAAAACACATCTGTGGCGCACCCTGTACCCCTACCCGTGGCGCACCTGGTAGTGCGCCACGCCTATCTCGATATAACCATGGCGCACCATGCAGTGCGCCACGGCTACGATATAGCCGTAGCGCGAGGCTCGTGGCGCACTACTAGTGCACCACGGAAGGCCTTTTCAGGTGTGCCACGAATAGGCGTTTTCTAGTAGTGCACAAGGCCTCACCCCGGATGCGGAAGGACGCAACTCACCGACGCCACAAAAGGCTCACCCTATTCTCCTGATTGTGCACCACAAAACGCGGGCACTCGCTCCACTATGGGACGCTTGAGGGCGGTCACCGAACCCGTAAAAGATTGGGGCTATATCCACAACTCAATTGGAGGCTCCCAACCACAAATCCGCAAAAGGCTACAACTCCACAAAAGGCCAAAAAAGCCACAAAAGGCTACAAGACCATAAAAGGTCAATAACCCAACCACACAACCGTCTAGGGTTCCAAGAACCCAAGAATAACAAGCCCACAAGATTGTACTCGCCAAATCTCCGAGGAGAACTCAAACCTATGCAACAAATGCAAGGGCAAGTCCTTCACTCCCAAATTCCAACAAAGCTACAAAAGCTATTGGGGTAATAAGGGAGAAAGAACACAAGAGGAGAACACAAAACTCTCCAAGATCTAGATCCCAATGATTCCTTCACAAAGAAGGGATTTAGCTTGGGGCGATTGTAGATCTAGATCTCCTCTCTCAAATCCCTCAAAAATATTCAAGAATCATAGGAAGGGAAAGGGGATAGGGAAAGCTTCTTCAAGGTCAACAATGGAGGAGAGAGAGAAAACCAAGAAGTAAGAAAAAGCTAGTGCCCACGAAGGGGAAGAGGATCCCCTTTTAAAGGGCTCCCAGATCTTCTTGTTATGTGCATTCACGATCCTGGCCGGAACTTCTAGTGGGAGGCCGGAAGTTCCGGTGGCACACACCCAACGGTCAAAAACTGCAATGCGAGAGACTGAAAATGCGAGTCCTGGTCGGAACTTCCGTTGGAAATTCCGACTGAAATTTCGTCAAATAGACACATCCAAAACAGAAGGTTACTGAACGTGAGCGGAACAAGAGCCGGATATTCAACCGGGATTTCTGGCAGCAACTAGGCCCGAGCGGAATTTCTGGTGGAACTTCTGGTCCAAATTTCGTCAAATAGAGACTAAAAAATAGAGAGTTTACTAAACGTTAGAAGAACCGGAACTTCTGGCGGCAAAATGCCCTAGAGGAACTTTCGATGGATAGCCGGAACTTCCGGTCATGGAAATTCCAGAAACCAGAACTACAATAACTTTCGTATCCGAACTCCAAATGAGATGAAACCAATTTTATTGGAAAGATAACGATGAATAGAATCCCAAGGTGTGATGTATCTCCCAAGGTGTGGAGCCGAAAAACTCGCAAGATCAAAAACCGCAATAAGATATGCAAGGGAAATGCTTAGATGATGAACTAGAGCTTGTTATGATGTTGACCACAAGCTCTAGATCCTCTCATGGACAAGAACCAAATAACAACCAAGAAAGATGATGCTATGCATGAAAAGGTTTGATCTCCCTCCGAACGATGCAAACGAGACACCCCCTTGAGAGCCCATCTTCATAGTACGGCTATCTATCCTAAACCCGGTCTCCCAAATAACAACACGAGATCGACAAAAGAGAAGCCCTATTAAGATCATACCTTTGCCTTGAGCATCCCACTTGAACTTGATGTAGAACATCTTGTTCTTCTAGAGTGGGAACACCTTTCTTGATTACTCTTTCTTGCTCTTGCTTGATGAAGATGAAGATTGAAAATTTCTCCCCCATACTCCATGGGGAAACCTCTTCTTTGAACTTGTCTTCATCACTCCATGATCACAAGGATGGCAAGCTTCAAGAATGAGATCTTCTAGAGATGCCGCATCTTGACCTTGCCCTTCTTCGTCCCTTCTTGAGGTTGATCCATCTTGACGCAACTTGATACGTCGTAAACGTATCTATAATTTTTGATGCTCCATTCTTGTTTTATATCATTTGTCTTATGTTTTGTCTACACTTTGAGGTATTTTTATACACTTTCTGGAACTAACCTATTGACAAGATGCCACAGTGCTAGTTGCCTATTTTCTGTTGTTTTTGGTTCCAGAAAAGGCATAAAATCAATATTCTTGGAATTGGACGGGACAAAAGCCAAAGTCATTATTTTACCCGACACGACACGGAACCACGAAGCAGAGATGGAGGAGGACACCAGTGTGGTCGTACCCCCCTCAAGTGCGAGCCAGCCCTGGTGGTGCCACCAGGGGGTGTGGGCCCCCTGGGCGTCCACTGTCCTTTCCTCCTTCGCCTATAAGAAGCCTCCGACCCAAAAACCCTAAATCATCTAGCAGAAATCCACAAAAAGTTCCGCAGCGCCGCCGCCACCGAAGGGGAGATTCGGGGGAGAAAAGTCTCTATTGTGGCACCATGCCGGGACGGGGAAGTGCCTCCGGAGCCATCTCCTTCGATCTCCACCACCATCTCCATCGATCTTCATCGCCATCTTCATCATTGTTGATGATTCCCATGATGAGGAGGGAGTAGTTCTCCTTCGAGGCTAAGGGCTCTACCGGTAGCTATGTGTTCATCTCTCTCTATGCATGATCATATTGTGATCATGAGCTTTGCAATCAAGTTGATCTGCTCTACTACTCAAGTGCTTTAATAGATCTCTGTTCTCCCCATGTGTATGAAAGTGACAGCGTGCATACCGTGGTGGCACTTAGGCTAGAGTCTACATAAATACTCAAGTGCTTCAGTAGATCTTTGCTCTCCCCACGTGTGTGAAAGTGATAGCATGCACACCGTGGTGGCACTTAGGCTAGAGTTCATAAATATTTATCATGAGTATATTTTGAGTTGGTTGTCTCTATGAAATTGTGGTGTTTGTTGGAACCATCTAGTGCTCAAGGTGACAGTGTGGGGTTATCTAGATGGGGAAGGCGGACTTTGAGGAGTGTTGTTATAGTCCTACCATGGATTAGAGTGTCCAACCGGAGAGTAGTTTAGGGTAGTATCATGAAAAGAATATATTTATTGAGAGTGTTCACTAGTGAAAGTATGATCCATAGGCCTTGTTTCTAAGCATTGAAACACCATTCACAACTAGATATGTTACATATTTGCTTGCTTCTAGCCTTTTCCTCCCTTTCAAGGTATTTTTTGGCACCGTTGTCTTATAATCATCCATATCACTTGTATTTCACTATCTCTTCGCCGAACTAGTGCACCTATACACTTTACAAGTGTATTGGTTGGGTGTGTTGGGGACAAAAGAGATTTCTTGTATCTTGATTGCAGGGTTGATTGAGAGGGATACCTTTGACCACTTCCTCCCTGAGTTCGATAAACATTAGGGTAATCCATTTAAGGGAAACTTTCTATTGTTCTACAAACCTCTGAATTTGAAGGCCCAACAATTGTCTACAAGAATATAAGTGCGTAGACATCAAGCTATTTTCTAGCGTTGTTGCCAGGGACGTAAGGTAAAAGGTACTCACATCCTCCGGTGTGAGTGCTCTAAGTTATTTCCTTTAGATTCTGCAATTTTGTCTTTTTGTTTCTTGTTTTCTCTCGTTAGGATTAATGGAAAACAACAACAAAATTAGAGAGATTTATAGTATTTATCTTGATTTAGGACATGAAGTGTTTGAAGAGAAAATCAAAAAACCTATGGAACTTTATTTGCATGCTAATAGCAATGTTATTAGTATGAATTTGTTGAACACCATTATTGCCAATGCTATGGAAATGTCTAATCTTGGGGAAGCTAGTTTTTATGAAAATGATCTTTTTAGTTCCCCAGCTTTGGAAGATAGCTATTCTATTGCTTATGATGATATCAAACCTCCAATATATGACGATTACAATGATGAATATGATATTTTCAGTCCACCTACTATTGAGGAGAAAATTAATTATGATTACAATATGCCTCCTATATTTGATGATGATGGTGATGAGAATGATAATGATAGCTATTTTGTTGAATTTGCTCCCACTACAATTAATAAGAATGACTATGCTTATGTGGAGAGTAATAATCATTTTATGCATGTGGCTAATGATAAGAACGTTTTATGTGATATTTATATTGTTAATTTTGTTCATGACGCTACTGAAAGTTATTATGAGAGAGGGAAACATGGTCTTATGTATCTCAAAAATATTAAGTTTCCCCTCTTTATGTTGAAAATTTTGAAATTGCACTTGTTTTGCTTTCCTATGCTTGTTGCTTTGTGGTTTCATGTAGAGGTCCCAAACTTTAATAAGGTCGATATCCCTGTGTTTACAACGCTAGTCCCTGGATCAATAGCTAGCATCCACAGTTAAGATATAATATCAAGAAACAAAGGTCATAATACAACTTTATAACCAGGAATAAAATAACTCATTACATCTTACGTAGCTCATTTGGCTATCTCATTACAATGCAGCAGAAATAACTATATAGCATGGAGTCCTTCTTCTTCAAAGTGCCACAGGCAATCATGTTGGTTGTAGACTTGTAATCCTAATCAACACACTTTACTAACATCAAACAAACCTGCAACATAATAAGTTACAGTCACAAGGGTCAATACATTTGAATTGTATTGGCAAGTGATACTATGGTAGAATAGTGGTATCTATAATCTATATGCATTTGGCTAAGTGGAGCTTAGGCTTGCTTTGCTCAAAATAGATTTTCCTTATCATTTGAAAACACTAAGTTTTTGTTTGTCAAAATCACCCAAGGCATCTACCAATAGACATTGGTGATTCCTTAACCCTTGTTCAACCACAAGTTTTTAACTTAGAAATTTGGATGAGGAGATTATTGATAGCTTCCATGTATTGATGCTCAAATTGTCCATTGCCGGGGACATGGCTAAGTACTTAGATTTTACTCTCTCAAGAGGTGGTGCACTTTCCCCACAAGACTCGACATGCATCGAGACAAGATCTTTTAGAAGCCTTCCCTTAGACCAAAATGGATGCGCTCCAAACCTATCAACCCCTACCACCAACTATCCATCTGGCTAAGTTATTGCAACCTATATGATCGAGGCAGAGACCATAATGCCAAGTGGCTGCACTTGAAGCTTCTCAACATTTGACATCTCAAATCTCTTTGTTCCTGGGTGGCATTCCACAAGTGTGATACACAAGGTTCACCAGTCCCCTGGCCTTGTTTAACCACTCAACATAAATCCATTCCCACCATTCCACCTAGGTGATTCATTCCAATAGTTGTTTTATTAAACAAAACACAAGTCATAGACTTAGAAATATTCCATAGCATGAATATAATCCACCCTTGTTTTCTACTAGCTAGGCTAAGCATGATAGTAGTAGGAATCTTAACTTAGGGAAAATTCTACTAAGGTTTCATCTACTAGGATTTCCCAAGGCATAATTCCATGCAAGTCCTACTAGGAAATATCACTAATGCATAGTGAAAATAATGGAACAAAAGTATGAAGCACCACTTGCCTTTTTGGTAGATAATATAAGTTCACTCCTTGATCTTGCAATAGTCACACTCTTCAAATTTCACTACAATTCAATCAAGGCACAAATTCAAGCTACCATTCAAGCAATTCATCACATAGAATAATAAAAACAAAGCAATGCATGCAAGCATGCCAAAGATTGTTTTATTTGGAAAAGTGGTTTCTAATAAGTTATAAACATTTTAAAACACCTAATGGTCATTTATAAAAGTGGAAAAACCATTTGATAACAAGTTAGTGAAAATGGCAACTTTAGCTCATTTTTTTGATTTTATAGAATTGATTTAAATCAAAGTAATAATTTCTAATGTTTAACAAATATATTTTTAAACAAATTTTAGTTTTTTTATGGTCAAGTGTTTATTATTAAAACCCTTTGCAAAAGGCTTTACCTATAAACCATTTTCAAATAAAACTACATTTTATTTCATTAGAAATGCCTTTAAACAAAGTAATAATTTTCCAGGGTTCACCAAATATATTTTTAAATTCAAAACTTTGTGTTTAGGATCAGAGAGTTTAAATCAACTCATTTTCCAAAGGTTTTACTCAAAAAGCATTTTTAAAACATATTCAACATTTTTATTTAGCTAGAAATGCTTTTATTCAAAGATTTATTCCTTGGCCTCACAAAATATGTTTTTAAATCCAAAAGTTTGTTTCTATGTTCAATAAGTTCAAAACAATCCATTTACAAAAGATTTCACGCTAAAAACATTTTTACAACAAATTTTATACACAAAATATGCCAACACAAGTTTTTGAAAAAACAACTAATGTTGCAGAAGCAATTCATTAAACAAATGGCATGGTTGGATATAATTCTTTTTCCTGATTCCATTGATATAAAGTTTGTAAAATTTGGACATGTATATTAAAAGTTATGAATTTTGCAAGTTCAAACATCTAATAGAACATTTCTATTTTTTAAATTGAAACACAGGCCACGCGTCATGTTCTTATTAGCTGAAAACGGTTCGTGCGGATCGAGCTACGGGGTGTGTTGGATCTAATTAAAATTGTACGGCACAGATCAGAGCATACCCCTTCGGGTTAAGTTTCTATCGTAGCCACGCGATCAGGATCTAACGGTTCCTAGCCACTTGACCGTGGATGGGCGGCGCGACGACGGTGGCTGGCGGCAGCGTGCTCTGTCTACGGCGTTCTGGCATTCCAGGAAGCAAAGGAGGGAGAGGAGATTCTTACTGCGTTCGCCGTGACGTGGGGAAGCTTGTCGTTGTCGTCGCAGGTCGAGGGGCGCACGGGTTCAATGTCAATTCCTCACCGGAATTTCCAACTGGCTCGGGTACATCTGTTTGTCGTCGGAGGCTAGGATTAGAGGCACGCTAAGACAAGCGGAGTGTGCCGTTAGGTTCGTAAGAGAGTCGCAAACATGTGAGCATCACAGAGAGGGAAAGGGGAGGTCTGGGCTCACTAGGGGATGTCACCGGAGTTGATCTTGCTGTCGGTGGCGCTCAGTTGGAGACAGAGGCGAGTCTCTAGGGCGCGCGCGAGAGAGTGGGTGGTACTGGGAGATGCAGGGGATGATGGGTAGCATGCTCGTGGGAATTGGGAGGCAAGGGGAGGCGAGGAGTGGCTGGAATTTGCTGGAGATTCTTGTCGGAGCAGAGGGAGGTCTCGAGAAGAATTGTGGTAGCCCTATGGTAAAGAGGGGACGACGTCTGGGGGGAAAGATAGAGGGGAGGGAGGCGATTAAGTGTGCATGATCACAGCGAGTAATGGCTGCAGCATTAAGGCGAATTAAGCCCGCGGAATTACATCCAGAAACGGCGACGAACTGGTCACGCACGGTGAGGAAGACGACTGGCAGGTCGGGTCGTTCTGTCAGCGAGAGAGAGAGGGTTTAGGTGACGGAGTGGGCGCGTTGCTGAGTGCGAAACGTTTTTCTGCGGGGAGAGAAGAAGTGGGCTTGCTGGGCTAGATGGGCCAGGTTGGGCTGGGCTGGCTTGTTTCTCTTTTTTTATTCTGTTTCCTTTTTCTATTTCTATTTTCATTTTTTGTTTTGAATTCATTCAAATGATTTCAAACCTCTTTTTAATTCAAATCTTTTCCAAACATTGAATATATTTTAGTACTGTTATAAATGTGTTTTTTAAAGACCATTATGGAATAATTCCTTTATTCAATTCTGGTTCATTCTTTATTTAAATTAGGCACTTGTTTTTATTCAAATAAGATTTTAATTATATTTTCAAACTCTTATTTGAATTTTCTAATTTTTGTTAAACCTTTTTATTTAGGTTTTTATTTATTCCATAGTGCAAATAATTCACTTGAATTATTATTTAAAATATTTTAATATGATTTATCAATCATCTAAATTGGGCAATTGTCTTTATTCCAATAAAATCAAATATGGTTTTAATTCAATATAAATTTCATTCAAATAATTTTTTTATTCCATTTAAGTTAATTAAATAACTTTTATATCCACCTTGGGAAATTCCACATTATTATTTTCCCATGATTTAATTAATCATTTCTATTAGGGATTTTGTCTTTATTAGAATAGAATAGATTTTGGTTAATGTCATAATATTTTATTTGAATATTCTTATCCCTTTATTTTATTTGGATTTTGAATTATATTTATTCCATTTGCTTATGGATTAAATTAAAGTTTTAAATTGTCTTCTAAATAATTCATTTGGAATTTATTATTTAGTTTAGGCAATTTGTCTTCATTTAAATAAAATTGGATATTGATCAATCCTTATGATTTTATTTAAATAATCTTTTATTCCTTTTATTCTTCCATAATGTTTCATTTTATTTTCTTATGGATTTGGTCAATATTTAATTTGGCTTATAAATATTCCTTATTTATTTATTTATTTATTTATTTCCTTGTTTTATAAAATCCATATCTTTTTATTTGTGGATCCAAACTTGGTGATTCCAATTCGTATAACTTTATTTAATATTTGTTTATCTTTTTAAATCCTTTTAGGATTATTTTTCTCACAATTTGGTATGGATTTTTGATAGGATCTTTATTAGCTTTAGAAATTATTTCCTTTCATCTTATTAAATTCATAAGTTTTTATCTATGGCTCCAAATTAAGTGAAACCAATTTCTGTGGTCTTATAATATTTTTATTTATCATTCTTGATCATTTATAAATAATTGTTGACAAATTTTTATATGGATCAAATCCTTAGTCTTAGATAGACCTTTGAAATGATTTATTCCATTAGGGTTTAGGGTTTTGGTTTAGCTTTTCCAAGTGTTTAAATTTCAAGACACATTATTGATGAATGCATTTCACTTGTTTTGAAATTTTGTTGGATTCCTTTTTATTCAAAAAATTTCAGGTAGGGTTTTGATGTTTCCATTTTAAAACAAAAAGTTTATTTTAACCCTAAATTTCAACAATTATTTCTTTTGTTTATTTATTTTTCACATTTCAAAATTTGGAAAATTTTGGGATGTGACATTTCATGACTTGTTTCTTTACAAGATTCCTATGCATAGGAAGTGGGTTAGACTTAAATGTGTTTTGAATTTGCTTCTTGATGCTCTTTTTTACTTCAATTCTTATTTCTTATGTGAGCATCTTCTCAAATTATCAAGCCTAACTTAAAGGCATTAAAGAAAAGTACTTCTTGGGAGATAACCCAATAGTTGTATTGAGTCTTGGAAGTTATTACTTCTATAATGACCTCTCATTATCCTTTTTATTTTCTTTTTGTTCCAAGAATAACCTCTAACAAGAGGGAAGTAAGATTTGGGGAGTTGATGTCCCGAAACAGATTTTTGTGCTCCACTATAAAAATTTGTGAAAAATCTCTATAAATCGGATTGTGCTGTAATTTTCTGATTAAATCCCCCAGGTGGTTAGCTAAGTTTCGTTAGTTTAATACTTTTTCATTTGAGCAAAATAAGGTCTTCGAAAAAATCGGTTTTTACCTGGTGGTCTGTTTTGACAGATTTCTGTCATTATTTGCATTTGCCTCTTTGTTGATTTCTTTTTGGGTTCTCTTTGGGAAATTAAACTTTTTGAGGGAATTGCTACAGTAGATTGTGTCTTTAATGAAAGTTTTTCTGTTTTAAAACTAAACCCCAGAGGTTTATTATCTTCTGAATACACTAATGTTGCTAATGAAAATTATGTGAAGTTTTGTATGAAGGAAAATTTTCAGGTGTAAGGGAAGAATGATATAATGAGATGAAGAATGGACAAAAGCTCAAGATTGGGGATGCCACCCATGTCACACCAAGAAATATTCAAGAGGTACAAGCGTCAAATCTTGGGGATGCCCAAGGCATCCCCTTCTTCAGCAATAAAAATCTCACGTCTTTCTAGACACTTTGTTTTATTGTTTCATGTACATTTGTGTTGTTCTTGGGGCGTCTTTGTTTTTGTTTTTAGTTTTCCTTTGATTAGTTTGCTTGAATAAGTTGGTCGGATCCCATCACACTTCTTTTGGAGAGAGACACACTCTGTTTTCATTGCCTAGAACACTTTAGTTTTCACTCTTATTGTTTTGTGAGTGTTCTCTTTTGCTAGCACTGTGTTTAGCCCTAGTTTTCTTGTCTTTCAGCTTAGAACTTTTTAGTTCTTATTTGTGGATTTGTGAGACAAGCTCACTAATCTTTGTTGATTATTATCTTTGTGAGTTGTTTCAAATAAGTCGATTAGTGTTTAAAGAGAGTAGGAAGTTTCATGCTTATAGTGGTATAAGAGAGAGCTTGCTTTGACTATGGCTTAGACTCTATCATGTCATGCTAGATGTTTCTTTGACCTTATGCTTAGTGATTATTGTTGTAGAATGACTTGTTCCAAACAATTAGGATTTCTTAATGTGCCTTGAAAGAATCATGTGTTGTTTTAGCATACAAAAGCAAAGTTTTGTGGTATTCTCCTTTGATGCTTTGTTTGGGTTGATTTGGCGCATGCTCACACCATGTTATGTCTATGAACCAGTCACCTTAGCCTCTATGATACTATAGTTTGTACTTGTGGTACCATTTTATGCTTTAGTTGATAATGTTTTGTCGCTTTGCATGATTATGGCAATTATTGCTCTCTTAGTTGGTCGCTCCCAGTCTTTTGCGAGCCTCCACTTGTATTGAGTAAGCTCTACTCATGCATCCAACTCCCAAGAAACCAAGTTATTCCAAAGTATCCACTATAAATTCCTATGCATGGTGTGTTACACCATTCCAAGTATATTCTTGTTTTATCTATCTTCCAAATTAAACTTTTTATGTTAAAATTACTGATTAAAGCTCTCAGAAACTTGATGGCACACTTTATTTTTCATGACCCTAATAAACTTGAACCATTGTGTCATCTATGTTGTATGTTGTATATGCTTGCACTTATACGTTGGGAATTAGAAGAATTGTGCTGTCACGGGGAATGCTTTCAACATTACACTTGTACATTGTACCCAGTTAATAGCATGCTCTTTTGTTTATGGATGTCGTCGGTGTGAAATGAAAGGGGAGCTTATAAGTCCATGGAGTTATGTATGTGTGTTAGAGAAACGCCTGGGCCGCTAGCCTAAGCCATGCCTAATCATGGTGGAAACTTGCAGCATCACCATAGTGAGCAATCTATAAAACATTATTTTTATAAAAAAAGAGAGATTGAGAAAAATAAAGATAAAATATGAGGAAAGAGAGAAAAAAGCACCATTTTACCATGGTAAATAAGAAGATTGCTGAGATGCTCATTGTATGCTTGCCTTGTAATTTTGATATGGGATAGCTCCTGTATCATTGGGCAAGGGGTACACTGTTGGCGGTTCTCTATGATACACATGTACTTACTATGACAAGAACTTACCGGTGACTAAAGTTGAGTAGCATGAGGAGCGGCCCTCGTACTCAAGGGACATGAGATTGCCAACTTATAATTTTTCAAGCATATACTCCATAGTTTGTTCATTTTAACCTTAATCACTTCAAGTTGCTTATGATAGGGGCAATGAGAGCTGAAAGCTATCAAGTACCATAATTTTTGGAAGCTCTTTATGAAACTTGAAATCCCTGCTTCCCTTTATGAAGGGCCTTTCTTCCACTTTTATATTGAGTCTCCACCTTCTATCCTTAGGCACCAATTAAGAGAGCATAGTTGCCATTCTTAGTTCTATGTGCATTGTCCCAAAACTTATTGATTGATTCATATTGTTGATATTCACCATTATGAACTTTGAAGGTGTCGTATGCATTTATGTTTTGCTACTCCACGAGGGACAAGCTGAATGCCACTATGCTATGTTTTCTATATGTGAAACAAACAAACGTCTTTCAATGCATTGCTATTCATGAATCTTTGTTTGTATCCTTTCATGGTACAACTTAGTTGCTTTGTTTTATTGTTAGAACTTCATCTTTCATGCTCATGTTTAGAGTACTTTGATCCCAGCTTTCAATGCTTTACAATGGTTTGATCAAGATTGTGATGGTGCATGTCACCTCAAAAATTATTCTTTTTATCACTTACCTACTCGAGGACGAGCAGGAGTTAAGCTTGGGGATGCTTGATACATCGTAAACGTATCTATAATTTTTGGTGCTCCATGCTTGTTGTATATCATTTGTCTTATGTTTTGTCTACACTTTGAGGTATTTTTATACACTTTCTGGAACTAACCTATTGAAAATATGCCACAGTGCCAGTTGCCTGTTTTCTATTGCTTTTGGTTCCAGAAAAGGCAGAAAATCAATATTCTCGGAATTGGACAGGACAAAATCCAAAGTCATTATTTTACCCGACACGACACGGAACCACAAAGCAGAGATGGAGGAGGACACCAGGGTGGCCACACACCCCTCAGGCGCGGGCCAGCCCTGGTGGTGCCACCAGGGGGTGTGGGCCCCCTGGGCCTCCACCGACCTTTCCTCATTCGCCTATAAGAAGCCTCTGACCCAAAAACCCTAAATCATCTAGCGGAAATCCACAAAAAGTTCCGCAGCGCCGCCACCACCGAAGGGGAGATTCAGGGGACAAAAGTCTCTGTTCCGGTACCCTGCCAGGATGGGGAAGTGCCCCCGGAGCCATCTCCTGTGATCTCCACCACCATCTCCATCGATCTTCATCGCCATCTTCATCATCGTTGATGATTCCCATGACGAGGAGGGAGTAGTTTTCCTTCGAGGCTAAGGGCTCTATCGGTAGCTATGTGTTCATCTCTCTCTATGCATGATCATATTGTGATCATGAGCTTTGTAATCAAGTAGATCTGCTCTACTACTCAAGTGCTTTAATAGATCTCATCTCTCCCCATGTGTATGAAAGTGACGGCATGCATACCGTGGTGGAACTTAGGCTAGAGTCTACATAAATACTCAAGTGCTTAAATAGATCTTTGCTCTCCCCACGTGTGTGAAAGTGACAGTGTGCACGCCATGGTGGCACTTAGTCTAGAGTTCCTAAATATTTATCATGAGTATATTTTGAGTTGGTTGTCTCTATGAAATTATGGTGTTTGTTGGAACCATCTAGTGGTCAAGGTGACAGTGTGGGGTTATATAGATGGGGAATGCGGACTTTGACACTAGTAGAGAAAACCCTTCCGCCGACGAACAGAAAAGGCTCATCGTCGACGTGTCCGTGCTCATCGGCGACCTCCTCGCCGGTGGTAAGTCCTCATCGCCGGCGCCTCTGAGTTTCGCCGGTGATAATATGCATCTACCATCGGCGAGCAGCAGCGAATGCCGGGGGTACACCTATATCACCGACGCTTTCCTATATCGCCGGTGGTAAAATACAGCAGGGCTAGCGAGCAGCAAGAAACGCCGGGGGTAAGCATGCTTGCCGACGCCTGCTCATATCGCCGGTGGTAATTTAGTACAGGCAAAATATGTTTCACCAGGGATAGACCAACAATTCGCCATGGGTAATATTACCAGGAGTTTAAAAAAGAAAATCAATATACACATAGAATACACTGTAATCTTGATAGAATACACAGGATAATGACAGAATACACAGAAGATACAGGAAATACACATATGTTCAAACCATGCATCAATAACATTCAAACAGTTCACACAAGTGTAGAAAGTGACCATATATGACATAATATTACAAGTATCCGGAATTGTATGACACATTCAAACAGTTTCACACATTCAAACAATTCATAGTTCATACAACAGATACCTACTGGACTCCAACTAGCAAAAAGACTAGAGAGGCGGCAGTGGCTGCGAGCATCATCACAACAAAGGGGGTCAACCGGCTCCTCCACATCTCCGTCCTCCGCCCCGCTAGAAACCTCGCGTAGGGAGTTTCCGCCTCCTCCACAGTGGCATAGCCCTTGTAACTATTCCCGCATAAACAGTGCACCTGCCTCCTACAATCCTCCCAGTGGTCGTAGACTTCGGGAACCCTGCCCTCGTACACGACATACCACGGCATCTGCGCACACACACACACACAAGAAAGAAATGTTAGTGTTGTCACCACATATTCATAATCGAGATATAACATATAGGTATGCAAAAAATAAAAGTCATTGGATATAGCTAAGTAATTATATGACTAACATTTGCATGGAAAGATAGGTATGCAAAAAGAAAAGCATAAAATAAACTAATCGTAATTCTATGACTAACATTGGCAGGAGACAAGTTTGTGACACGATCAGGTTTTCTTCGGCTTCGGCGGGAAGGGATGGATTCCACCTAGCATGGCGAATGTCCTCCCATCAGCGACCGTAGCTAAGAAGTCCTCGATCTCTGCATTAGTCAGCGGGATACCGTTATAGTTGAATGTGGCACCCCTAGTCAAGACATCCCTCTTGAGTATCGTGCAAATCTCCCACTGTATGGCACAGAATTCGTCTTTGATGTTTGCATCGGTCGTTTCCGTCATGTCTCTTCACCTTTTCTCGAGACCGGATGGCATCAAGAGTTTCTCCTCATCCTTTGTGTACCCCCTCATCTGTAGGATGGCGAACCAGGGCTCCATACCATTGTCAGTCGATGATTGCCTAAGGCAGGGGAAATTGGTTACATGGGAGTTCACATATATGCCTTTGGAATACTTGAGTGGGCCAACCGCGGCTCTGAAACCGTTGAGGGCTTTATCAAGAGTAGACTTGACGTCGGTGTAGTCTTTCTGCATGTATCCCCCGGAGTCGAGATAGATGACATGGGAATAATATAGTTGAAAGGCGGAAATGGAGGTACAAGCGAGCGACTAAGTCGATTTCATGAGGACGCACCCATTCTCTCTGCGCAAAACAGTTGGAATAAACCATCATCCTCGGCTATTAAGGAAATTCATGAAAGAATGTAATAGCGGGAAGTTTAGCGACCGACTACTTACTCGGGAAAGTATGGAAGGAGAAAGCAAGACTTGTCCTTATTCGCCACCAAGAAATCCGTGATATACTTCACGACAAACGTTTGTTCCTTGTCGACGGTGCCTATAGTCATGTAGAAGGGGTCCATGATAGAGAGGTACGGGGTCTTCTCCACAATGATATCGTGTGCCATTTTAGCGATACCAGGCGGACCACGTTTCGATCGAGCCGTAACATTTGGAAGATCTTGAAGATGTCTTCACACGTGATGAAGAACAACTCGCCGGGGGGTGGTGAAGAATCCACAGCTAGTGGGGACCCTCACATGATTCGATCGAGCGGGTAGGAGGGATTTTTTATCTTGGAGAAGTTGCTGCTCCAGATACCTAATAGTATCATGTAGGCTACTTAGGTCCGGCGACAGCGTCTTGACAATGTGGTCCGGCAGGATCGGTTCACCAAGATAATGCATCGTCCTCCACTTGTCCAGCAACTTGTCGAGAACCACTTTCTTGCTTGTTGTGGCGTCTTTCCCATGCTTCGTCTTCCGCTTCCTGCCCTTCTTATGGCATGGAGGGGTATCGATTTGTCTTATCATCTCCATGGCCGTATCATGGAATGTCCTCGGGGTAACCTTAGCATGCGGTGGAGCGGTGAAGGCGGTAGTGTCTTCCTGCTCGGGCGTTTCTTGAGAAGGGAAGATCTTCTTCTTTGTCATGGTATCACGGGCGGGTGCCTCGGAAGGAGCAACATCAATGGGATCCTCCAAATCAGCGATGAACGAATCGATGGGATCCTTATCGATGTCCATCGTGTTGTCGTGCTCATGTGTCTCGGGCTCGGGAGGATCATTGGCAGGTGGAGGAGTGACCCTTTGGCTTGCCACCACAGGCACAGATGCTGGAGTGACCCTTTCTTGGCTTGCCACCATAGGTGCAGACGCTGGAGTGACCCTTTCTTGGCTTGCCGCTGCAGGTACAGATGTTGGAGTGATCATTTCTTCGACGGTCTTCAACTGAAGTAGGGATTTCGGCCATATAAGGACATGATTCTTGAGTTGCCCAACCTTCAGCTCGTATTCGGAACCCAAGGGTTGATGAGGAGGAACCAAGTGTGCGCATCCCGGGAATGACCGATCCACCTCAACCCGGTGCACTCTATCGTCCATAGGCTTGCAGTGGAACGTATGGTGTGTTGGTTTAATGATGCGTCCCCTCGCAACATCCTTGAGATTGTTGTCCACATACATGAGCATGGTGCAAGGAACACTTTGCTCCTATGAAGAAACATGCATGTGTTGGTCAGAGAGGGGCGGCGACGAAGTAATTAACTTGCGTAGAGGCTCAATTAATTACCGTGAGAGCGTCCAGCTCGGCTCACGTCGAGGGACCGAGGCAGGGTGTGCAAGTGATCAAGGGGTTGCTGGCTGCCCCCATGGCCAGAGAATCCTCCCTAGCACCTACATTGGCGCCGGCGAGTGAAGTCACCAATATAGGCGCGTCTTGAGCCCGTGTAGCACAAGGCCGCATGTTGCCCGAGTTGCTGCCACCTAGGCTGATCATCGGGAGTGGTCCCATTTGGCCGTTGGCAAAGTAAGTGGAGATCAACTCCACCATTCCAGGAATGATCTCATTGAACCGGCTGCCCCCCCACACTATCGACCTTGCTGGCCACCTTTGCCTGGACCCTAGTTTCCACCTCGGCTTGGACCGCGGCTTGGACGCGCTGCTCAAAGGTTGATTCCAAGTTGGCCACCTTCTCCAATACAGCCGCGTGCTCTTGGTCCTTCTTCGCCTACAGCAAGTCCTTGGTGGTGGGCATGTCCAAGCCATAATCGACATGCTGGCAACCTCCTCCCGTGCCAGGGACACGGCCTCTTGCCAGCCTCTTCAACGGAGGCTACTCCTTCACGATGTTCTAGCCCCTGATAAAGGATTGTCCCACGGGACTTTGCCTATCGACGTCTGGGACGAGGAGCCAGACTCGTTAGCTTCTTCTGCGAACTGCAAGTAGCATGAAGAATTTTAGAGATGGATTTGTGGTGAATAGTATAAAACTAGTAAGCCGGGCAAATTGCTTACCACTGCGTTCTCAACTTGCACGACCTTCAGGTCGGTGACCAATACAACACCCTCCACCATAGTAGGGCTCGTGACAAGTTTCCCATCCATCTCTTTACGGTACCGGGACCTGACAAATGCCCTGAAGAGTGGGTTCTTGTACTTGGCCCAAGGGTTCTCGATGCCCTTCTCTGCATAGGTCTGGTCCTCCTTCTGCCACTTGTCCACCTTGTCGTCGTAGCCATGGCAGCCGAGATGGTGGTGACCGATGTTCTTCTCCGCCAGCTCCTTTCCCTAGGCCGACTGATCCTTGGTGTAGGCTAGCTCCTCGTTTTCCAGGAAGCGCGTGTAGTCCTCGGGCGTAAGCAGCAGGAAGTGGCGATTGATCTCTTCCCATGGCTCGTCGTCAGCAATCATCCCCCTTAGCATGGTTTTATATCTGCTGAGGTTCCTGGTGAACCTGCCGAGGGCGAACTTGTTCACGATGTTCTCCTTGGGATCCAGGCTCGTGAAGCCCTCGGGGAACAAGTACCACGCATGCAGCCGCAAGAGGAGTTGGTCCTGCAGATGCTTCTTCTTCTTCGTTCGGAGTTTCTTCTTGTTGACATTGACGACGTCCCGAAGGATAGCTCCCAGCTGGAGGTTGTACCCCCTCGCGAGATGCTTCGGCTCCGTAGAGATACCGGTCTTGGGGTCCACCGCTGTGAATGTATACTTCTTGGTGCTGACCGTGTTCGGTCGCTGCTTCTTCCGTTCCCTCTTGGTCGACGTCGTTGTCTGCGAGCCACCCCAAGAACGCCACTGTCGGTGGTCTCGTCGCCCCTCTCATGACCACCATCAAGGAGGTCATCGACGCCCATCTCCTCACCGCCATCATCAGTGGTCTCGTCGTCTTATTCGCCCCGGCCCCTACCTCCTCCAGCTCTATCTCCTAGGACATGAGCCTATAGTGCTCCTCTAAGTCTTGCTGGTCCCGATCTTCTTCGTTGCGGTTTCCACAAGACGACATGGATATACCGAGCACTACACAAGCAAAATGAAACGATTTTAGATACCCAAATTCACGGCAAAAATCCGGCATGACCTTTGCTAAAAATGGTCATGCCTGAGTGCCAGAAATTTGCCGGAACAGAAATTATTAGACATTCCGGTGAAACATTGGCACTCAATGTACCTGCACAACATTCAACTACAACCACCAACTCAGACTTTATACAATATCCAAAACAGACTTTATACAATATCCAAAACAGACAATATCAGATGCATTCACATTGATAGTAAAAAATCATTTTGATTGTAAGTTGCAATCTGGCAACCATATCAGATGCATTCAAAACAGACATATCAGATGCATAGCTAAGTTGCAATCTGGCAACCATTTTGACTGTAAGTTGCAATCTGGCAACCATATCAGATGCATTCAGAACAGACAATATCAGATGCATATAGCTAAGTTGCAATCTGGCAACCATTTTGATTGTACTAATGTTTCAGTAAAAAATCTGAAGCAGTCCATATCAGGGAATACTTTTTAAAAACTACCCGAGTACAACCATAGAAATACATAAAATTTGATCACCAAGCTGGATCCACGAAGCAGTGACTTAGTGCCAGGCTGTGGGTAGATATGTAAGATTTTGTCTACCAAGTAATTAAAAATGTGCTCCACGAATTTGCGCATAATTCTTGCCAATGTTTGCATCACATTCAGTGGTCAATAAGGATCCATCATGCTATAGGATATCATTAGATACAAACAGACGATGGATCAATAACAAAACAACCCTATTGAGCATAAATGTTTTCAAAAAGAAAAGAAAATGAACATAAAACCAGGAACATCCAAACACCGGAATCATGGTTCTAAGTTAAACAATGGCCAAAACTTAGTTAAACAACTAAACTTGCATCAATTAACAAAGTACTTAAACTAGGGAAAAGATACCGAGTAGAATAAAACTAAAATATCTCATTGCGTGAACAGCACATAATGGATTACATTTTGTAGTGTATTTCAATAGCTAGGGTGTAATGTTGTTATTAGTTTTATCATTGCACCAAATTAAATCCGATAAAGTGCACTATCCCTTCTCTGCAAATGCAGCAAGTTATTATGTCACACACACCACACCACATCACACCACAAAAACCTATGGTATTAGCACCAAACTAATGAAGTGTATTTCCAACCCTTTCCACTTGATAGTACCATGCACAAAACCAAGCAAAGTACAGCTAGGATAAAATAAAGGTGTTTATAGCATTTCCAGTACTAATCAAGCATCCTTTCTATTCTGCAAACTACTACATGTGATGGAAAATATCCATCTCTGAAATTGATGGTAAAAGCATTGGAAAAACAAAAGACCACTATTCTATGATATTGACGTTTTTGTTTCTATATTTGAAAAATTCTCACCAGCATCAGTTTTCTCCAGTTTTTCCTTAATTAACTGGGAAATTGTATTATTCTTCAAGAAATACAGATCTACTGTCTATCTCAAAAGAAAACCTTTTGAATAAGAAACAAAAAAAAGAATCTTTAATCAGTTCAACGGACAATAATTAGGTTAATTAGATATATGAAGAATCAATTTTAGATGATATTGAAATTTCTCCAACCAAACTGCTACTCCTTCACTGTCAGAGATTTTCTTGGAATGCAGTCCTTACTAGTTCTAAGAAATATGCTTAACTTTAAAATCTTACCGTAACAGTGTGTTACGGTAACTTTAGAATCTTCATTGTCGGATATTTTCTTGGAATGCAGTCCTTACTATAACTTTAGATGATATTGAAATATGCTTAACTTTAAAATTGGATACTTTAGTTTCTGAATCTTCACTGACAGAGATTTTAACTAAATAATTTTTTTTCAAGACAGTAATGCATTTAATCTTATCGTGTTTCTGAATTGTTGACTTCTTACTAAGCAAAGTACATAAGATGATATATCTAACTCGATTTGTTATGGACCACAAGCATATGCACATGCGACAGTGGTATTTTATTTCATGTACAAGGCTGGAAGGTTGAAATTTGGTTACTGCAAGGACTATATCATATTCATACTCCTTCACATTATTCTAAGTAACAAGTAGCTATATCAAAGGCCAGTCCAAAAATTGCCGTGCATTTAACTAGAGTGGCCTATATCTAAATATTGTTCACTACCTTCTGATGCATATTCGCTCTGCATGCATCCTCTTTTAGAAGTTAGTGTCAACTCTTACTAGCTAGACCCAAATACTTCTGGTTTTAGACTTTTAGCATGTGAGAATTTAGATTTCAATTGTATTAATTGCTTAAATATAGGCGGCATCGTGGCGAGGCAGCAGCAGCTCGCGGGCCATGGCAATGGTGGAAATACGAGGAGTACAAGGGCATGCGGATGCGGATCAGGGAAGGGGGTACCTGCTGGTCGACGGGGACGGGCGCGCGTTGATCTGAGACGGGGATGGGCGGACGGGACAGCAACAGCGATGGTGGTCTCCTCCTCCTCCTCCTCCGAGCGGTCTCCTCCTCCTCCCCCGGGCCTCCTCCACGGTGGTCTCCTACTCCATGGGGGCCTACTCCTCCTCCTCTGGGCGGTCGACGAGGGGGGGGGAGCGGCTCCGTCCACGGGCTACTGCGAGGTGGAGAGCGAGGGCTAGGTAGTGGAGGGCGAGGGGGAGAGAGGAAGGAAGGGGAGAGGGGCCGGGGGACTCACCTCGCTAGCGGTGGACGGTAGGTCGATAGGGACGGCGGCGGGTCAATGGGTAATGACCCACAAGTATAGGGGTGTATCGTAGTACTTTCGATAAATAGGAGTGTCAATCCCAATGAAGAGCAGAAGGTGTTGAACGGTGGTATGGACCAGGAAATCCCAGTGAATACTTAGCAAACGGATTTTTAGTGGTTTTCTGACAAGGCAACAAAACAAGGAGCAACTAACAAAGGTAATGAACAAACGGAGCAAGTGGCCCAATCCTTTCTTAGCAAAGGACAAGCCGGTGGAAATACTTATAAGTACCAAACGTTCTCGAGGACACATGGGAATTATGTCAAGTGCTTTCACTTCAAATAGCTGAGTACTCTTCTCTGGTGTTGTAAGTGTTGTGTGGGTGAACCTGTGCTAAAATACCGACCTTACTTGTAATAATACATACCTGTGATTAAACCCCGTGCAAACATCTGTAACTACAGGAAAGTAATTAAGATATAAATCTAACCACAGCCTTAAACTCTGAGATCCTACGCTCCCTTGTGCAAAGGTGTCCTAACGGGGGTTCAGGTTTCTGTCACTCCGGCAACCCCACAATTAGTAGCCAAATACACAATGCATCCCCCTAGGCCCATAAATGGTGAAGTGTCATGTAGTCGACGTTCACATGACACCACTAGAAGAATAGCACCACAACTTAAATAGTAAACCATTGAATAATAACTCATCACAGTTTCACTACTAGCAACATGACTTCTCCCATGTCCTCAAGAACTAAACGAACTACTCACAAGACATCATATGGATCAAGATCAAATATAATATGATAATGGATAACAATATGAACATAAACGATAATCCAATGGTTCCACTCATAAGCATCAACTACAATAGTAATCAACACCGGGAAAGTTTCCCCTAAGAACTAAAGCAATATCCAACACAATTGTTATAGCGGGATGGAGTGGTGATGATGATGCTAGTGGAGATGATGGTGTGGATGATGATGATCCCGATGAAGCCTAGCTTGATCACGGTGTTGATGGCGGCAGTCTTCCCTCTCCGGGAAGGAATTCCCTCGGCAGAGATCTGTTTGCCAGAGAGATCTTTCTCTCTTGGTGTTTTTCGCCCCCAGAGGCGGCGGAAATCTATCTGTGGTCGCTCCCCCAGCCTTAGGGTTTCGTAGGGAAGATATAGGCAAAGGGGCGGAGTCGGAGGCCGGGCAGGTGGGCCACACCTGCCCTAGGCGCGGGGTTTGGTGGGCCCATGCCTAGGGGGGTGTGGGCCCCCTGAGGCCCCTCTTCGCTCCTCCTTCTGGCTTCCTTCGTCTTCTCGTAAAATAATATGTTTCCATATTTTTCTGGTATTTTTCTGATCTTTGCGAAATTGCACCGAAACGCCTTCTTTCCCATCAGAATCTAGACTCCGGCAGTCCATCCTCCAAGAATCATCCAACATGAATAAACAGATGAATAATTCATAAGTAATACCTCATAATAAGACAAACATCAATGAATAGAGGTAAATTATGATATAGAAAGGTGATGCAAATTGGGCGTATCAACTCCCCCAAGCTTAGACTTCGCTTGTCCCCAGGCGAATACTGAGCTTAGTAAACATGTCCACAGGTTTATGGAGTGAAGTGTCGATAAAAGAATACGAAAAAGAAACATCACACTTACCATTGCACAACTCATGAAAGAAAGCAACTCACCATTATATAACTTAGCTTGCAACCAAGTACAACAGTCGCAATAGAGATGCATAAAGATAAATCATAATTGGAATTGGAAAACTTGTTCTTGGTCAGAGAACACCTGGCAAATAGTTTCACAAAAGCTTTTTGTAGAAGTTTCAAATCAGGAGCACTCTTTGCCCAAAAAGGTTTTTCACAAGTGAAGGCTTTCAAAGTAAAACTCGATAGATAAGAGTTTTGTGCAAACAAAGAAGATAAATAACATGATTGAATAAATCACCATATGAATGCTTGAAACACAACAACTCAAATGTTTGCTGGAGATAGAAAGGAAGTAGGTTTACTTACTCAATTGGTAACTAGGAGAGAGTTCCCTTCTTAGAGGGTAGCAGGGATTACATGTCATAAAGAGATTCCAAATGATTATGGTACTTACTAGCTTTGAGCCCTCATTGCCCCTATCATAAGCATATTTATATGATTAAGGTTAAAGTGAACAAAGATGGAGTATATGCTTGACGAAATATAAGTTGGCAATCTCATGTCCATTGAATATGAGGGCCACTCCTCATGCTACTCAACTTTGGTCACAGGTAAGTTCTTGTCATTGTAAGTATTTGCATATCATTGAGAACCGCCAACGGGGTACCCCTTGCACATGGTACAGGATCTTTCCCATAACCAAAATGACAAGGAAAGAAGACAATGAGCATCTTAGCGATCTTTTTATTTTAGTATGTGCATAAATTTTTATTGAGGATTCTTCATAGATGACTCACTATGGTGATGCTGCAAGTTTCCACCATGATTAAGCATGGCTTAGGCTAGCGGCCCAGGCGTTTGTATAACACGGGATACAATCTCCATGGACTTACAAGTTCCCTCTTTATTTCACACCATTGACATCCATAGAAAAAAGAGCATGATATCAACTGTCTACGGAGTACAAGTGCAATGTTGAAAACGTTCCCCATGACAACATGGTTCTGCTAATTCCAACGTATAGATGCAAGCATATACAACTTCGATGTTCACAATGGTTCAAGTCTATTAGGGGCAAAGAAATACAGTGTGCCATCAAGTTCGTGAGAGCTTTACTAACTAGTTTTCACATAACAAAATACTTTTAAATTCAAAAGGTAGATGAAGCTTGAGAATTTGCTCGGAATAGAAAAAGCTACTAGGTAGATATGGTGGACACAAGTGGCAAATTTTTTTGGTTCAAAGGGTTTTGGAAACATGAGAAGTATGCCTTATCAAAACAGGTTTTTGGCTAGCAAGGCTGGGTAGCAAGCAAGAGAGTTGAAAGAAACAAGCAAACATACAAGTAATAAAGACAAACATGCAATCTTCCTTGAAGACACGAAAGGATTTAAATAGAGAATACTAAGCTTATGAGCCAACAAGAAAGAAAACAAATGATACAAAATACATGTAAGCTTTTTCTTTCTTTTTCTCTTTCATAGTAATGCTACTGACCCGAACTCGGTTTGCCAAAACCAATTTAGATCCACTTGATGATCCCAAAGTGGTGCCAATACTGATCGACAAGATCCATTATATAACATAGATTGCAAACTAAAATAAGAAGTGCAAAAAGTAAAAGATGAGACTTCTCATTAATATTCCATTAAAGGCACTCACACCAAGGGATACATACATAATCAACTAAAGGAGAGATACTTCCACATGAAAACCAAACTATAAGATAACCCCTCTACCACATATATGAATCCACTAAAAAGGTTAAAGATAAAAGATAATGGTGGTGATACCGTCGCACTCCCCCAAGCTTGGAACAAGCCAAGGGGATGCAAAACCTGATGACGAATTACTCCTTCGGTGGTGGTGGTGTTGCCCCCTTGTTTAGAATAATAAAACCCTCCAACATCTTACAAATCTTGTTGTTCTCCTCTTGAAGTTCACCCACCTTTATCCTCAAAGCACGGTATCTTTCACAAAACTCATCAGTGGTTCGAAGGGCTTCCGCTGCCTCGGGGCAGTATCTGAAGTCTGAACCAAAGGCTATGATTCCCTACATGTGACGAGAAAAAGCATCTGCAGTGTTAATTGCTCCTACAAAAGTAGGTTTCCTTCCCCTTGTTTCTGCAGTGGTTTGTTCTTCCAACTCTATCTCCACGGGCTTCTTGCCTTTGTCGTTGGCGGAGGCCATGGTGCTCTAAACTTGAGAAGATTTCCTGACAGAAACAGATTGAAACGAAAAAACGATGCATGAACCTCGGGGGATCTGGGGGGTTATATATTACGAAGTTTCAATGCATAAGGAAGGTTTTGACACGGAAACAAGGCGGAGACGGAGTTCGAGGGGGGACACCTCCCTCAGGCGCGGCCAGGCTAGGCCCGCGCCTGGGGTGGGTCTGTCCACCCTGGGCTCCGTTTCCTCTTCAGTTTTGTCTCGCAACTTCCCTCATGTATTAAAAACATCAAAAATATAAAAAGATTGGGGTTTCACAAACCTTCTGTTTTCACCACTTTCACCTATTCAAAGACAAACTATGTAGATTCCTTTTCTCTTTCTCCTAAAAATTTCATTCTTAAAAAACCCTTGCACAAACTCAATAACAACATTAGTGTAAGCAAAAACAATAAACCTTTGGTAAACACTTCAACTGAAAACCCATCAAAACAAAAGTTTCTGTAAGAGGCAAATTCAAATGATGGTAGAAATCTGTCAAAACATACCAGCAGGTAAAGATTTATTTTTTTGAAGACCTTCTGTTGCTCAAATAAAAAAGTGCGGAACTAATGAAAGTTGGATAACAACTTGAAGAACAATATCATAAAAATGCAGCTCCATCCGATGTATTTAGCTTCCTCACGAATTTTTACAATACAGCACAAAAATTTGTCCCAGGACAGCCACTTTTCACAACTCCTCTTCTTCACAAAAGTAGTTGGACTAGACACAAAAACCAAAACAAAGGATAAGGAGCGGTTATTACTGAGGTAATAACTTCCAAGACTCGACAAAACTTTTGGGTTATCTCCTAACAAGTACTTTTCTTTAGTGCCTTTAAGTTAGGCTTGAAACTTCCAAAGATTCTCACAAAGGAGATATATATTTGAAGTGAATGAGAGCATCAAGAAGAAAATAACCAACACACTTGATTCTAACCCACTTCATATGCATGGGGGTATCATGGGAAAACAAATTGTTGAAACAAAAATCCACTAGTATAGGAAGACAAAACAGATGCAACTTTAAAGCTTTCAACATAAAACGGGGAAACTTAACATCATTGAGATGCATAAAACCGTGTTTCCCTCTCTCATAATAACTTTCAGTAGCACCTTGAATAAAGTTGACAATATAACTATCACTAGCAACAACTTTATCATCAGAATAAGCATACTTGCAGTCATCAAAAAGAGGTCCAAGGTCATAGACTGGATCAATAGAAGCAAGTTGTTCCATCGTGAAATCTTTATTAGGCAAGCTATTTTCACAAGGAGCTTTAGAAAATTTGGAAAAGTTAAACTCATAAGAATCTCCATCAAACTTAGTTAAAACTTTTTCCTTCTTACAATCAATAATAGCTCCACAAGTGTTCAAGAAAGGTCTACCAAAAATGATAGGGCAAGTTTTGCTAGCTGCTGAATTAAGCACTAGAAAATCAGCAGGATACTTAATCTTATCACAAAGTACCTCCACATCTTTTACAATGCCAATGGGGCAAATGGTTTCTTTATTAGCAAGGTGGATAACCATATCAATGTCCTCTAGCTCACAAGGACCAATCTCATGCATAATTTCCCTATAAAGCTCATAAGGAATAGCACTAGAACTAGCACCAATATTACATAGACCATAATAGCAATGATCACCAATTTTAACAGAAAGCACAGGAACACAAGATTTTATAGCCTCACTAGGATGCGAGATAATATTAGAAGCATCTTCATAGAAGACAATATGCTCATCCTCTATATTTCTAGTGACAGTGTCTTTCATAATAGCTACCACAGGTTCAACATTCAATTGCTTACCAGGCTCCACATTTTTCATAGTACCTTTGTTATTTGCACTAATAATCATGGAATACTCCTTTACCTTAGCTGGAAAAGGCATTTTCAAACATGAGGTTCAGGCACAATATGATTAGTAGTACAAACTTGAGTACTTCTAACTGGAACATGACTAACAACATCTTTATAAGGAGCATGGTACTTATTCCACTTCTTCTTGGGAATTTCAATGTAAGAGGCAAAGGCCTTAAAACAGTTGGCAATACTTTGGGAATCAAGACCAAACTCATTGCTAATATCACGGAAGTCATTAGTTCCCATAAAAGATTTAATGCATTTAATAATCATAGTTTATACCTGACTTTCTTCCTTTGTCATTCTCCCAAGCCTCAGTGTTATCTTCAATACGGTCTAGTAGATCCCATTTAACTTCTTCCTTCATATGTGTGAATGATCCAGCATAAGAAGCATCTAGTAAATCTTTATCATGAAGAGGAAGCCTAGCATAAAGTTATTGAGAATAATATTGTTAGGGAGTTCATGAATAGGACATTTAAGCATTAGTAACTTCAATATCCCCCAAGCTTGAGTTGTAATCTCTCCATCAAGAGGCCAAAAGTTATATATAAGATTTCTATCCTTATGAATCTCACTGGGAGGATAAAATTTAGAGTAAAAGAGAGATGCCATCTCCTCCCATTCCATGGATTGTCCATTCTTCAGCAGCTTATACCATTCTTAAGCTCTCCCTTTCCAGGATATGGAGAGTAACTTCTTTACCAGTTCAGTTGTGATACCTGCACACTTAAACAACCCGCATAATTCATGTATAAAAAGCAAGTGATCACCAGGATGGACTGTTCCATCCCCAAAATAATAATTATCCATAACACGATTAACAATACTAGTAGGTATCTTAAAAGGATCTATCTCAACAAGAGGTGGTTCATCTACTACCCTAGCAGTGGTAGTAGTTTTCCCAAACAGAAAACCAAGTGGGTTATCCATATTGGAAATAAAGTAACAAGCAGTAACAAAAGCAATACTCACAGTAAAAGTTTCCCTTACCAGTTCCCCTCTTCAATAGCGCTTCAATCCCCGGCAACGGTGCCAGAAAATAGTCTTGATGACCCACAAGTATAGGGGGTGTATCATAGTACTTTTGATAAATAGGAGTGTCGATCCCAACGAGGAGCAGAAGGTGCTGAACAGTGGTATGAAGCAGGAAATCCCTGTGAATACTTAGCAAACGGATTTTAGTTGTTTTAGGACAAAACAAGGATACGGTAACAAAGGTAACGAACAAACGGAGCAAGTGGCCCAATCCTTTCTTAGCAAAGGACAAGCCAGTGGAAATACTTATAAGGACCAAACGTTCTCAAGGACATATGGGAATTCTGTCAAGTGCTTTTGCTTCAAATAGCTGAGTACTCTTCTCTGGTGTTGTAAATGTTGTGTGGGTGAACCTGTGGTAACATAATGACCTTACTTATACTAATACATACTTGTGATTAAACACCCTGCAAACATCCGTAACTATAGGAAAGTAATTAAGATAAAATCTAACCATGGCCTTAAACTTTGAGATCTGACGCTCCCTTGTGCAAAGGTGTCCTAACAGGGGTTCAGGTTTCTGTCAGTTCGGCAACCCCACAATTAGTAGCCAAATACACAATGCATCCCCCTAGGCCCATAAATGGTGAAGTGTCATGTAGTCGACGTTCACATGACACCACTAGAAGAATAGCACCACAACTTAAATACTAAACCATTGAATAATAACTCATCACAGATTCACTACTAGCAACCTGACTTCTCCCATGTCCTCAAGAACTAAACGAACTACTCACAAGACATCATATGGATCAAGATCAAAGATGATATGATAATGGATAAAAATCTGAACATAAACAATAATCCAATGGTTCCACTCACAAGCATCAACTACAATAGTAATCAACACAGGGAATGTTTCCCCTAAGAACTAAAGCAATATCCAACACAATTGTTACAGCGATACGGAGTGGTGATGATGGTGCTGGTGGAGATGAAGGTGTGGATGATGATGATGATCTCGATGAAGGCTAGCTTGATGACGGTGTTGATGGAGACGGTGTCCCCTCTCCGAGAAGGAATTCCTCCGACAGAAATCTGTCTACCGGAGAGATCTTTCTCTCTCGGTGTTTTCCGCCCCCAGAGGCGGCGGAAATCTATCTATGGTCGCTCCTCCGGCCTTAGGGTTTAATAGGGAAGATATAGACGAAGGGGCGGAGTCGGAGGACGGGCAGGTGGGCCACACCTTCCCTAGGCACGGGGTCAGGTGGGCCTGCACCTAGGGGGTGTGGGGCCCCAGAGGCCCCTCTTCGCTCCTCCTTCTGGCTTACTTCGTCTTATGGTAAAATAATATGTTTCCATATTTTTCTGGTATTTTTCTGATGTTTCCGAAATTGCACCGAAGAGCCTTCTTTTCCATCATAATCCAGACTCCGGCAGTCCATCCTCCAAGAATCATCCAATATGCATAAACAGATGAAAAAGCCATAAGTAATACCTCATAATAAGACAAACATCAATGAATAGAGGTAAATTATGATACAGAAAGGTGATGCAAATTGGGCGTATCAACGGGGACGAGCGCGCGCTGATCTGAGCTAGAAGGGCACGGGTGGTGTGTTGATCTGATCTAAGACGGGGATGGGTACGGGTCGATCTGATCTGGGTGGGGATCGATCTGACGGGTGGGACCCATAGGCATTACCCTCGGCGTTTCCGCAAAGGCGTCGGTGATAAACCTAGGGTCACTGGCAGGCGGGGCCAGCCCGTGCTACCCCCGACGGTTTGGGGCGAATTAGCCGGTGGTATATTTAAGTGGGACTAGGGTCACTGATCACTGCTGCCAGGTGGGGCCAGCACACTTATTCCGTCGATAGCGCAATTATTCTGTCTGAGCAATTGGGCCGATCGATGTGCCATAAAAAGTATACACATAAAATGACGATAGTGCAATTATTCCGTCGGAGTGGCAAACAAATGACACACATAAACTGATAGCACAATTCCATGAGGCAACAAATAATGTTAAGACACATAAAATGTTAGCGCAATTTCTTCGGAGGCAACAAACACACATGCATGAAATGATAGCGCAATTCCATCGGAGGCAACAAATAACACACATAAAATGATAGCGCAATTTCGTCAGAGGCAACAAACACACATAAAATGATAGCACAATTTCTTCGGAGGCAACAAACACACGCATGAAATGATAGCGCAATTCCGTCAGAGGCAACAGATAGCACACATAAAATGATAGCGCAATTTCGTCGGAGGCAATAAACACACATAAAATGATACATAGCGCAATTCCGTCGGAGGCAACAATTAATAACACACATTAAATGATAGCACAATTCCATCGGAGAGGCAAAAACACACATAAAATGATAGCGCAATTTCGTCGGAGGCAACAAACACATATAAAATGATATATATATAGCGCAATTCCGTCAGAGGCAACAATTAATAACACACATGAAATGATAGCGCAATTCCATTGGAGAGGCAAAACACACATAAAATGATAGCGCAATTTCATCGGAGGAACAAAACACACATAAAATAATAGAGCAATTTCTTTGGAGGTAACAAACACACGCATAAAATGATAGTGCAATTTCGTCGGAGGCAACAAATAACACACATAAAATGATAGCGCAATTTCGTCGGAGGCAATAAACGCACATAAAATGATATATAGCGCAATTCCGTCGGAGGAAAAAATTAATAACGCACATAAAATGATAGCGCAATTCCATCGGAAAGGCAAAAACACACATAAAATGATAGCGCAATTTTGTCGGAGGCAACAAACACACATAAAATGATAGCGCAATTTCTTCGGAGCCAACAAACATACGCATAAAATGATAGCGCAATTTCGTCGGAGGCAACAAATAACACACATAAAATTATAGCGCAATTTCGTCGGAGACAACGAACACACATAAAATGATATATATAGCGCAATTCCGTCGGAGGCAACAATTAATAACACACATAAAATGATAGCGCAATTCCATCGGAAAGGCAAAAACACACATAAAATGATAGCACAATTTCGTCGGAGGAAACAAACACACATAAAATGATATATATATAGTGCAATTCCGTCAGAGGCAACAATTAATAACATGCATGAAATGATAGTGCAATTCCATCGAAGAGGCAAAAACACACATAAAATGATAGCGCAATTTCGTCGGAGGCAACAAACACACATAAAATTGTCACATCCCAAATTTTAGATTTGGTTCTGCATATCATTCATATCATTGCATCGTACTTTTCCATGCAAAACCGTCGATTGAAAAGATTCGGCAAAATACTATTTCCTAGATCCTATTTTATTTTACTACAATGCTCCTACGGGAGGTTTTACTAGGACTTGTGCTTTCCACCCTTGTAGCCTAGTGGTTTCACTCATCCCTTGACCCTAGGTTGTTCCCCTTGATTTTACAAAAATTTAAGAACAAGAATCGCCCGATTCGGAGTTCGTATGAAGAAGTTACGGAGGTTTTACTAAAATGCAAAAAGGGAAAAAGAAAGGATAAAAAAACGGCGCCAGCCTGCTGTGCCGCGCCGGCCCAGCCTTCCAGCACCGCGCCGCCCGCGCGGAGGATGGTTTCCGCCGCCGCTCCAGCGATGGCCCACCGACAGGTGGGCCCGTGTTCGACTAGGACCCCGCGTGGGGGCCCCACATAAGCCGCGGACCCCGCCGCCTCTGCCTCGATCCACGCGCCCCACCCCGCCGCCTCTGCCTCGATTCGTGCGCCGCCGCCAGTTAAGTCGCCGCCGCGCCGCCGCTCGCCGCCCCGCGCCGCCGCCGCCCGCTCACCGCCGTCCTAGGTTCGCCACCGCGCCGCTGCTGCCCGCCGCCGCCACCGCCCGCCAGCACGTCGCGCCACCGCGCCCGCGCCGCTCGCCCGCGCCGCCGCCGCCTCGCATCGCGCCGCCGCTGCACGCCGCTCGCCGCTGTCGCGCGCCGTCGCCGCCACTTCGCGCCGCCGCCGCGTTGACCGTCCCGTTCCGCGTAGGACCCCGCGCGAGGGCCCCACTTAAAGGACCCCACCTGCCGCCGCCGCCCCTGCCTCGTAGATCGCGCCCGCACCCGCCTCGGGACCCGTGCCCTCCCACCTCGATCGCCGCACCCCGCCACCTCTCCTGGAACCGCCGCCGCCGCCTCGATCCTCAAGCCGATCCGCCGCCGCCCCAGGTTCGTCGCCGCGCCGCTGCTGCCCGCCGCCGCCGCCCGCCAGCGTGCCGCGCCACCGCGCCCGCGCCGCCGCGCGTAGCCGCCGCTGTGTTGACCGTCCCGTTCCGCGCGCTGACCGTCTCCCTCTCGCGCAGGTAACCGTCGTCGCCGGAACCGATCGCCGCCGCCGTCCCGACCTCGTCGTCGTTCGATTCCGGTGAGTCCGCAGCCGCCATTAGATCTCAGATCAACGGTCCAGATCGGCCGTTGACCGGTCAGTATCCAGACGTTGACTAGTCAGACGCCCAGTCAGCGCCCAGTCAGCAGCCGCGTTGACCAGTCAACAGAAACAGTTGACTAGGTAATTACTTTAATCGATTTAGTTGACAGATTTCGGTAGAAACTTGTAAATTGCGTAGAAATTTAACCGCTGGGCCAAAAATTACAAATAAAATATGTGTAGATTCAGTAAGTCGTGTAGAATCTTGCTGTACCTTTGGTTCAGACTTTTGCAGCAAGATTTAGTACAGTTTAATCAAATAGGTTAATGGCCTTTTTGGAGTAATTAATTCATAGAAAAAAGATCTGTAGCTCCAAAAATTGCGTTTGATATGTCCCTGGATTCAGTGGAACGAGGGGAATCTCATCGTGAATTAAAAAGATAGGCTTACGGTAAAAACTTCTACAGAAACTGTCTAGTGGCTTTCTGCAGTGTTTTAATTACTCCGGGAGTTTTATAATTCCTTTTTGAGTAATTCCAATTGGAACTGTTTCTAATCAGCAATGCCTGTGCGGTAGAATTTTCCCAAGATTTTAAAAACAGTATACTACCGGTAGTGATTTATTTGAGTTCTAGCTCTAGTTTTGAGCATTACTATTTTGCATAATAGTTTTCCTTGCGCTAAAACTATTTTCCATGCATGCAATCAGTAGTATTATTGATTAGGATTATGTGGTGAAGCTGTAGCACCAATTCACTTGCCTTGCATGCATTCATGCATCATCTTTGTTGCATATGCTTGTGGATTGTTTGTTTATGATTGCAATTGTATCGTGTAGATTGTGATGAGTGCAACGCTTGCTCGTGTGTGGATTGTTCTTCCGACCGCTACAACCAAGGCAAGTAGATGCTACTTTGTTCATGATATCGTCCTACTATTTTCAATGCATTGTCGTGTATTTTGTAGATGCATGTGTAGGATGATACTATCGCTATGCTATGTCCTATTATGTGGTAGGGCCTTCCTTGTAGATGAACCACCGTTGGTATATGTGCTTAGCCGTGCTATGTCGAACGAGGGCTGGGTTACATCATTGAGACTTGTTTCTAAAAGTATTGGTTTGTAAAAACTAAAACAACTTAATCAATGAATCCCCTGGGTGTGATGGTATTGATAATTTTTGGTGGTTTCATTGAGGAAATGCACCCAGGTATCGAGAGAAATTGATTGGCTTCTTTATTGTGTAGCTTACGTGTACAACCATGTGCCAATAATGAAATGGGCGGTTGGTTGGACTTAGTAGGTTGTGGTAACTCGAACCCGCGTATCCAGAGATGTAGAATTTTGGTAGGTTGGACCAGTGCGCGTCGGGATTGGGGTGCTACTTCCTGAACAGTCTCTTCTTGGACTTCTCCCTATCATCACCCAAAATGAGAGTGATGGTACGAGCTGGGCTGGCCAAGTCACATGGGTAAAGTGTACTAACCCATGCAGGGTGTATAATCTAATCGATTAGCCGTGTCCCCGGTTATGGACAACTGAGTTGCTTGATATTGATTCCATGACATGTTTCTCGCTCATTCCAATTTCATAATTGTTTAATATTGTTGGGTTAACTTAATTGGGATCTTTTCAAATAAAATCAAAAATTGTTTATGAAAGTAGGACAGAGGTATTTGCAAATGCAAGCCAGACACAGCTCCACTTGCCAAATATGCATGTAGATGTTAGTGCTATTGTCTCTATTACTAGCTCTACTTGCCATACATTCCATGTATTGACCCTTCGGGGCTGCTACGTTTCATGTTGCAGGTTATTCCGATTCTGAGTAATCGATATAGGCCACGGTACTCCACTCGGCACTTATTCACTTGTGGACAATTTGAAGAATGGAGGATTTACTTTATTTATGCTGCTACCTAAATAATTTGAGCTAGCCTTGAGCTAAGCTTTTATTGTAATAATGGTACTCTGGATCTTCGTTATCTATGATACACGGATATTTTGCTATGTCATTCATCTTATTCTATTGTGGGCCAATGAACCGATCCAGGGATTGGCATGTCACATAGAAGCCACGGTCTTTTCAGAACCGCGGTGTTACAAAAATGATAGCACAATTTCTTCGGAGGGAAAAAACACACACATAATATGATAGCGCAATTCCGTCAGAGCAGGTAACAAATAACACACATAAAATGACAGCGCAATTTCGTCGGAGGCAATAAACACACACATAAAATGATAGATAGCGGAATTCCGTCGGTTAATTAAGTTAGTTGCAAATGATCTGTCACCTCTGTAGGAGTTTAATATTATATATATAGTACATACTTATACATAAAATCATTAATAAGTGATACAACACACCAAAGTCCTATTGTTTCTTCTTCGCACTATGATTCTTTTTCTTGCCCTTCTGCTTGGTATTTTTTGACTTGACGACCCCGCCAGTGTCATCGTCGTGACTCCTTGTGTACGGAGTTGTTGTAGCTGATGACCTAGGCAATGTGGTCCTTCTTCTTCTTTTTGTGTATGTTGCATCGTCTTCATCGGGTTCTTCCATCATCGGGTCTCCAACGAGTCCGTCAAAGTCTTTCTCGTCGGCGACTCCATCCATTCCAACGAGGGCCCTTTTGCCTATCCTCACGATGACACGGCTAGGCCTTGACGGGTTGGTAATGAATAAGCATTGCTCGACGTGCTCAGCCAACACCCATGGCTTATTTTGTGCGGTGGTTTTCTTGGTCTTGGATTTGTTGGGCATACGCATGGTGGCAAAATACTCGTATTCTTTTCTGACATTTGTAGCCCATCTGACACGGAACATCGGTAGCTTCTCCCCGACGTAGTCAAGCTCCCAAATTTCCTCGATCCTTTCATAGTATCTTTTCTTCTCTTCACCCGTGTAAGATTCCATCGTCACACCCGAGTTCTGATAGTCGCTTCTTATGTCTCTCTCCTCCGTGTAGAATATGTAACTGCTGATGTCGTATGCTTGATAACTCATGAGGTTTGACACGGGCCCGTAAGACAAAGCCACTGTGATTCTGTCCACGACGCTTGTCATTGATGGGGGAGTGGCATCAATTTGGTATTTGAACCAGCGCGCAAAAGAGGAGTTGTGCGCTCTAAATACCTCTTCTTCCGTCATCGGCCTATTAGCATTGTTCTCGATCATGGTTTTGTGCTTTTCCACCCAAGGCGTGACATCGTCCATGTGATGTAGCGCTACTAAGTGGGGCCTATCAAAGTCGGCTCTCCTATCACACTGATCCATGTCCATTTCCTCCATGCTAGTGCGGTGGCCTACTCCCTCGAACCTGCCAAGGTGCTTGTTCGTGGGCAAACCAATCGAACGTGGGTTTTCCTCGTTAAGATAATTATACAAAAATAGACACACTCCTCAGTGAGAAAGCCATGGACAATGCTTCCATCCGGATGTGCCTTGTTATGGACGTATCCTTTGATGATTTCGTTCATTCTTTCTAACTCCATCATGTTGTGAAGGAACAGAGGCCCGAGATCCTCGATATCGTATAGTATATGCAACAACAGGTGGACCATGATGTCGAAGAATGCGGGCGGGAAGTACATCTCCATCTCGTATAAGATGGTGACGATCTCTTCCTGCAGCCGCCCGAGTTTCTTGACGGTTATGGACTTCCGAGTGATGACGTTGAAGAAGTTACAGAGGCTTGTCAGCGTTGCACGGACGTGCGGTTCCATGATCCCTCGTATTGCAACCGGAAGTATCTGCGTCATCATGATGTGACAGTCATGAGACTTCATCCCGCTGAAGATTCCTTTCGTCGGGTCCAACCATCTATGTATCAGCCCCGCGTAGCCTAAGGGATACTTGGTTCTGAGGAGGCAACCGATCATCTGTCCGAGCTCGTTAGGATATAGAGTGAAGCAGGAGGGGCACGGGGTTTCACTCTTCTTCGACCTTTTTCCCTTGGGATCTTCCGTCTCCTCCTCAACTGGCTGCTTCCCCGCCCTTTTGCGCTTGCGATCATTTGTCTCCTCCTCAACCGTAGAAGAAGACGGGGGGTGAAGCTCTTCTCTGATATTCAGGGCCTTTAGGTCGTGTCTTGCTTTCGGCTCGTCTTTGGTCCTGTGCGGCATGTTGAGCAGTGTGCCAAGCAAGCTTTCACACACGTTCTACGTGATATGCATGACATCAACGCTATAAAGCGTACCGAGGATCTTCCAGTACGACAAGTCCGAAAACATGGACCTCCTTTTCTATACCCCCATGAGCGGACCGTGTTCCTTTTCTTTCTTCTTATCTCCTTGCTTCCGCTTATGCTTATTTATCTTACCCAGCGGAGGGTAGTGTTTCCAGCTTTTCAACAAAGCATCGATCTCCTCGCCGCTGCGCTTAGGTGGAGGTACTTCGAGATCATCCTTGTCGTTGAACAGATCTCCACGCTTCCTCCACGGGTCATTCTCGGTTAGCCACATTTGAGTCCTCATGTAGACGGTTTTCGAAGACCCGGGATCCTTACCAAGCTGAAGAAACGGCGTCCTTTCCATGCACCTCACAGAATCCTTGTGTCTGTGGCACACCTGGCACGCGATATATCCATATCCAAGATAGTCCTGCACCGTCGTGATCAGCGCTGCTTTTAGACGGCAAGTTTGTTGGAGGTGAGAGTCCCATGTTTCTACCCCTTCCTTCCACAAGATGGCTAGCTCCTCCTTCAATAGCTCAAGATACAGGTTGATATCGCTCCCTGGCTGCGTCGGCCCTTGGATTAGCATGCTCATGTGTATGTACTTCTTCTTCAGGCATAGCCATGGGGGAGGTTGTACATCCATACAAACACGGGCCAGGTGCTGTGCTTGCTGCTCTGGTTGCCGAACGGATTGAGTCCGTCGGTGCTTGCACCCAGTCTGATGTTCCTTGGTTCTTTCCCGAAATCTTCGTACTCATCGTCTAATGCTTTCCACTGGCTTGCATCCGAAGGGTGCATCAGCACTGGGTTTTCAACCCGCACTGGATCCTTCATCACCGCCTCCTTCCTTTCTGCATGCCAGCGCATGAGCTTCGCTTCCTTGGGGTCCGCGAAGTACCGCTGGAGACAGGGCCTGAGCGGGAAGTACCACACAACTTTTCGAGGAGCTTTTCTCGTCCCTCTCTTGTATCGAGGCTCGCCGCACCTTGGGCACGTGGTCAAGTCCTTGTGCTCGTTCCGATAAATCACGCAGTCACTAATGCAGGCGTGGTATTTTTCATGCGGTAAATCGAGAGGGCACACCACTTTCTTGGCCTCTTGTAGGCTACCTTCCAACGTGTTATCTTTAGGTAAGTGCTTCTTCAAGTATCAGAAGAGTTCGTCTCTGCCTGCATCATTCCATCAGTATCTTGTGTTCATCTCTAGAAGATCGAGAGTTACTCTCGAGCGGGTCTCCTCCATCCCGCGACCTGCGTCGTACAACAGAGTTCTCGAGCCTACCTCCAGTTGATCCAGCTTAGACTTCCGTCTACCAGTGAATCTGGGGTTAGTCGATGCATTGCCGAGAAGAATTTCCTAAACATGAGGGTTATGCACGGGCACGGTTAGCGGGGTATTCCTACTCCTATCCTCGTTGTCCGCATGTTCTTCTTCTTCCCGACGTTGTTCATCATGGCCGTCATCGTCGTGTGTGACATCCCGTTCTTATCCCTCCTCATCATCTTCATTTTCATGTTGAACGGCATCCTCTTCCTTATTGTGGTCAATGTCATCATCATCATCCATCCACAGAGTAGTGTAGCCATCCATGAAATTATACCTAAGGAGGTGCTCATTCACCGTGCGTGATAGGGGGTCAAACAATGACGATAGTTTGCATTTTATACACGGATATCTTATTTCCAAGCGGTTATTTTGATACATGTCGGCGGTTGCGCGTTCCACGTATCTATCCATCATGCTTTCCTTCATCTCGATGACCATCGTCGCCTGCATAATAAGAGAATATATTAGAATGTTACCGTCGCCTCGCTCGGCTGCTTTCACGGAAAAATTCGGCATGACATTTGCTAAAAATGGTCTCGTCGGAGTGCCAGAAATTCGCTGGAATGGAAGTTAATCAACATTCCGGCAAAACATTGGCAACTCATTGTACATGCACATTCCACCAGCAAAACATTGGAAACTCATTGTACATGCACATTCCACCGGCAAAACAACACAAAAAGGTTCACATATGCATCCAACCATGCTTTTCACCATCACAAGTGACATCACCGGTGACTTTTGTCGCCAAAACACTCATGCACATTCCACCATATTATACCTATTAGTTGACGTGAGGTCCAAGAGCACCGGTAGAGAGAAGTGGGGGGAGCACCGGTAGAGAGAAGTGGTAAAGGTGGTGGGGGAGATGGATCTATATCTATATCTTGCTAGGTAGATCTACTAATGCATGCGAGGGGAGCGACATCTCCACAAATATATTAAACTTTGTTGGTTGAATTAGCTAAAATAGTTGGGGAGAAGTGGGGGAATGAGCTAGCAAAGCTTGGTCTTGAGTTTCCAAGAAAGGGGAGCTAGTGGTGAGTGAGGAGGTGTTGGTAGTGGCTGGTTCGCGACCTTGTAATAAGTGCCAGGTTACCACCGGCGAAATATGCCCAACACGCCGGTGGTAGTCCTTTACCACTAGCGGAAATTAACTATTCACCGGCGGTAAAAACACGGCACAGTGGCCTACCCGTTCCCCCTGCATCCCCGGCGAGCCCTGCACATTTCGCCGGTGGTATAAGTACCTATCCCCGGCGAGCAAGAGGGCTTCTGCCAGCGGTAAGTGGCGGCCCATTAGGGGGGAACGAGGCCCACCCTAACCCTAGCGTGCGCGGGACGTTTTCGCTGGCGCTAACTTGTCTAGCCCCGGCGAGCACGGGCTGTTTCGCCAGCGATAAGTGGCATCCCATCTGGGGGGCACGCGGCCCACCCTATCCCTGGCGTGCGCTGGACACTTTCGCCGGTGGTACATCTGCTATCTCCGGTGTGTAGATTTCATTTTGCCTGTGGTAATGTTATGCAGGTTTGGAAGACCTTACCGCCGGCAAGCAAGGTTCCACTTTGCCAGTGATAAGGATTGCTGCTATAAGTTTTTCTCTACTAGTGTTGAGGAGTGTTGTTATAGCCCTACCATGGATTAGAGTGTCCAACCGGAGAGTAGTTCAGGGTAGTATCATCAAAATAATATATTTATTGAGAGTGTTCACTAGTGAAAGTATGATCCCTAGGCCTTGTTTCTGAGCATTAAAACACCATTCACAACTAGATCTGTTACATGTTTGCTTGCTTCCAGCCTTTTCCTCCCCGTCAAGCTATTTCTGGCACCGTTGTCTTATAATCAACCATATCACTTGTATTTCACTATATCTTCGCTGAACTAGTGCACTTATACACCTGACAAGTGTATTGGGTGTGTTGGGGACACAAGAGACTTCTTGTATCTTGATTGTAGGGTTGATTGAGAGGGATACCTTTGACCACTTCCTCCCTGAGTTTGATAAACCTTGGGTAATCCACTTAAGGGAAACTTGCTGCTATCCTACAAACCTCTGCACTTGGAGGCCCAACAACTATCTATAAGAATAGAAGTGCGTAGACATCACAACTCTTTGCACTTGTCTTGGTCAACCTTCAAGCTCCTTCTTTCTTCATGATTCCAATGGGCACAAAGCCCTTGGACATTTCTTCATCTTTCAACCTTGAGACCAACACATGGCCCAAGAGATGCTAATGGACAAACCTACAAGTGAAACTCCATTTACATATTAGTCCATATAAATTGTCATTAATTACCAAAACCACACATGGGGCATACATGCCCTTTCAGTTAGCCCGATTACCCTTAGTATCTATACCTTGTCGAGGTACTCGGAGTTCAAGGATTCAACGGTCAGGCAGAATCAGCTACTCGGGCTGTCACGTATGAGGTACTCGAGTGCGTGGAGCCGACGGCAAATTAGGTTACTCGAAGAGGGCGCAGCCCCAGAGTGTTTTGAGTGCGAGTTAAAAAGGAATTAGTTCTAAGTAAAGCAAAACTTAGCTTTATTAATAGTTGTCATGGACAAAGTCGATGCGACCGCGAACATAGTTGATGTGGCAGCGGGTCGCCAGAGTCGATGACTGCAGCAGTTTGTTGCAACCGAAGACTATAGCGGGTCGCCGCAGCCGAGGAATATAGCAGGTCATAGTTGCGAGAGCCGATACGAACAATGGGTCGCAGTTACGAGAGCCAATACGACCTGCAGGTCGCGAGAGCAGTTGCGATCGGTGGATCATATGAGTCGGTGTATCCTACGAGTCGCCGAAGCCAAAGATTGTACTGGATCACTGCAGTCGAAGACTGCAGCGGTTCACCGGCGGATGAAGGAGCCCCCAGGTCGCCGGAGCTCAAGGCTGCAACGGGCCGCCACAGCCGAAGGCGGCAGCGGGGCTCTCAGCAGAGTCAATGGAGCCCCCGAGTGTAGAATCTGTGTAGTCAAGACGGTGTTCAAGAGCCGATGCGGTAGACCGGAGTCGACGCGACAGCGGATCGCCGAAGCCAATGGCAGTAGCAGGTCGTGTGGCGGAAGTAGTGTAGCAGACAGGGGTCGACGTGGCTGTAGGGATTCGTAGCATGGAAAACAAAAAAAATTCTATCGCATACAAACAAACAAGCCAAGATCTGTCTACTAGATTGTAGCAACGAGTCGATGGAATAACTCACCCTCGAAGATTCCAAAGTGTTTAACGAGAGCAGATTCTCGTGGGTGATGTAGTCGTACTCTTCCCGATCTCAAGATCGCATAGACGATCCTTCCGGCGCTGCGTTCCGGCAGCGCTCCCGTAGTCGGTCACACGTTCGGTACTCGACGAAGACCTTCCTCTCCCTTGTTCCAGCAGGCAGCGGAGGTTGTAGCACTCTCCTCGCGATTCCGGCAGCACAACGGCGTGGTACCGGAAGTAGAGGAGAGATCTCGCAGGGCTTCTCCTTAAGCCGGAGCGAGTATGGTGGACTATGAGAGAGCCCTCGGCGATCTAGGGTTTACACACGTCGAGGAAGGGGCAAGCCGGCGGCTAGGGTAAGACCTAGGCGGCGGCGGTGAGTGCCCTAGGGCCGGCGGCGGCTATGGAGGCGGCGGCGGCTTGGGGCTAGGGTTTAGAGGTAGGAACTTGTGTGTCTAGGAGGGGAGCCCTGCCCCTCCTTTTATAGGTGGAGGGAGGCGCGCCAGGGGAGGGGAGTCCCTCCCCAACTAGGACCCAAGGTGGGCCGGCGGTGGAGGTGGAGGGACTCCTCCCCAACTCGGATTCCACCTCCCCTCCACTTCCCAAAATTAGCCGTTTGACTTTCAAATTGGCGTTTGACTTTTCAAACAAGGATTTGATTAAGTCCTCTATTTTGTTCAGCGATGACACTTAGTACATGATGCAATCATACCAACTTGATATAACACATTCATGTACCCTTCCCCTCCGGAGTGCCGGACATTCCGGAACCTTCTAGAACATTCCCGATGAAAACACCGGAACCATTCTCCAACTCCGAAACAAGACTTTCCTTATATGAATCTTATTCTCCGGACCATTCCGGATCTCCTCGTGATATCCCGAATCCCATTCGAGACTCCGGACAACATTCGGTCTCTTTCTCATCATTCCATAACTACTCAAACAACGTCGAATCCTTAAGTGTGTCTCCCTACGGTTCGTGAATTATGCGGACATGATCGAGACACTTCTCCGAACAATAACCAATAGATGAATCTGGAAATTCATATGGCTCCCACATATTTCTATGATTACTTTGCGATCGAATGAACTACTTACATACGATACCAATTTCCCTTTGTCTCACGATAGTTTACTTATCCGAGGTTATGATCGTCGGTATCTCTACATACCTAGTTCAACCTCGTTACTGATAAGTACTCTTTTCTCGTTCCCGTGATATGTGATCCCTTGTGAGCCAGTCACATGCTTGCAAGCTAATTGGATGACATTCCACCGAGAGGGCCCAGAGTATATCTATCCGTCATATGGATGGACAAATCCCACTCTTGATCCATGTGTTTCAACCAATACTTTCCGAACACTCAATGCCACCTTTATAGCCACCCAGTTACGGTGTGGTGTTTGATGTCATCAAAGCATCCATCCAGTAAAGGTGATATGCATGATCTCATGGTCGAAGGAATTAGGTTACTATGTATCAGAAAGCATATAGCAATTGAACTATTAGAATGACTTGATCTTTATGCTACGCTTATCTATAGGAGTATGTCCACCATATCATTCTCCTAACGATATGATCTTGTTGTTAATAACATCTCTATGTTCATGATAGGGAAACCACAATCATTCATTAACCAACAAGCTAGTATTATATAGAGGCTTTACTAGGGACTTCAATTTAAGTTTACAAATCACACAAGTATTAATGTTTCCTTGTTAATACTATTATAGCATGAATGTAAACATTTATCATAAACACAAAGATATAATAATAACCATATTTATTATTGTCTCTAGGGCATATCTCCAACAGTCTCCCACTTGCACTAGAGTCATCTAATCTAGATTACATGGTAATATACCGAACACCCATGGCAGTTTGGTGTTGGTCATGTTTTGCCCTCGGGAGAGGTTTAGTCAACGGATCCGCCACATTCAGATCTGTGTGTACTTTGCAAATCTTTATGTCCCCATCTTGGATATGTTCTCGAATAGCGTGAAAAGGTAGCTTGATATGCTTCAGCTTCTTGTGTGACCTTGGTTCTTGCGCATTGGCTATGGCGCCCATGTTATCACAGTAGATAGACATTGGGTCCAGCGCACTAGGAACCACACCCAGCTCTTAAATGAACTCTTTCATCCATATCGCTTCTTGTGAAGCCTCCGAAGCAGCCATGTATTCCGATTCAGTTGAAGATCTCGCCACAACGCTTTGCTTTGCACTCCTCCAGCTAACTGCTGCACCATTCAAAATAAATACGTATCTAGATTGTGATTTAGAATCATCCGGATCGGTGTTCCAACTAGCATCGGTGTAACCATTAACAACGAGATGTTCATCACCTCCATAAGAAAGAACCATATCCTTAGTTCTTCTCAAGTACTTAAGGATGTTTTTGACCGCTGTCCAATGATCCACTCCTGGATCACTTTGATATCTGCTAGTTAAACTAACAGAATATGCAATGTCGGGTCTAGTACATAGCATGGCATACATTAGAGATCCTATGGCTGAGGCATAGGGAGTCTTACTCATCCTTTCTCTATCTTCTGCCGTTGTCGGACTTTGAGTTTTACTCAAGATCATATTGGGCAACATGGGCAAGAACCCTTTCTTGCTATCTTCCATTCCAAACCTCTTTAGAACTTTGTCCAAATATGTACTTTGTGACAATGATATTAGGCGTCTCGATCTATCTCTATAAATATTTATGCCTAATATGTAAGCTGCTTCGCCAAGATCCTTCATTGAAAAACTATTATTCAAATATTCCTTGACACTATTAAGAAGGTCTACATCATTCCCAATCAACAATTTGTCATCTACATATAGTATTAAGAATGCTACAGATCTCCCACTCACTTTCTTGTAAATACAAGCTTCTCCATAAGTCTGTATAAAACCAAAACTTTTGATCACCTTATCAAAACATTGATTCCAACTTCGGGATGCTTGCATCAATCCATAAATGGACCGTTGAAGTTTGCATACCTTGTTAGCATCTTTAGGATCGACAAAACCTTTGGGTTGCATCATATACAACTCTTCATCAATGTCTCCATTGAGGAATGCTGTTTTGACATCCATCTGCCATATCTCATAATCATAATATGCAGCGATTGCTAACATAATCCTCACAGACTTTAGCTTCGCTACTGGTGAGAAAGTCTCATCGTAGTCAACTCCTTGAATTTGTCGAAACCCTTTTGCGACAAGTCAAGCTTTATAGACAGTAACATTACCATCAGTATCTGTTTTCTTCTTGAAAATCCATTTGTTCTCGACAGCCTTCCGGCCATCCGGTAAGTCCACCAAAGTCCATACTTGGATTTCGTACAAGGATCCAATCTCGGATTTCATGGCTTCTTGCCATTTATTGGAATCTGGGCTCATCATCGCTTCCTCATATGTCTCAGGATCATCGGTGTTGTCCACCAACATGACACTCATAACGGGATCATACCAATCTGGAGTGGTACGAGTTCTTGTTGACCTACGAGGCTCTATAGCAACTTCAACCGAAGTTTCATGATCATCATCATTAGCTTCCTCTCTAATTGGTGCAGGCACCACAGGAACTTCTTCCGGTGCTGCGCTACTCGCAATTTCGAGAGAAGGTTCGACAACCTCGTCGAGTTCTACTTTCCTTCCAGTCACTTCTTTCGAGAGAAATTCCTTCTCAAGAAAGGATCCATTCTTGGCAATGAAGATTTTTCCCTCGGATCTATGATAGAAGGTATACCCAATAGTTTCCTTCGGGTATCCTATGAAGACGCATTTTTCCGCTTTGGGTTCAAGCTTGTCCGGCTGTAACTTCTTTACATAGGCTTCGCAACCCCAAACTTTAAGGAACGACAATCTAGGTTTCTTTCCAAACCATAATTCATACGGTGTCGTTTCAACGGATTTAGATGGTGCCCTATTTAAAGTGAATGCGTCTGTTTCTAATGCATAACCCCAAAATGATAGCGGTAAATCTATAAGTGACATCATAGAACGAACCATATCTAAGAGAGTTTGATTACGATGTTCGGACACACCATTACGCTGTGGTGTTCCCGGCGGTGTCAATTGTGAAAGTATTCCGCATTTCTTCAAATGCTCGCCAAACTCGTAACTTAGATATTCACCTCCACGATCAGAACGTAGAAATTTAATCTTCTTGTTACGTTGATTCTCTACCTCACTTTGAAATTCCTTAAACTTCTCGAAAGTTTCGGACTTATGTTTCATGAAATAGATATACCCATATCTACTCAAGTCATCCATGAAGATAAGAACATAACGATAACCACCGCGCGATGCTACACTCATTGGACCACACACATCGGTATGTATGATTTCCAATAAGTCCGTAGCTCGCTCCATCATACCAGAAAATGGAGTCTTAGTCATTTTACCCATCAGACATGCTTCGCATCTTTCAAGTGATTCGAAATCAAGTGATTCAAGAAGTCCATCGGAATGGAGTTTCTTCATACGCTTCACTCCAATGTGACCAAGACGACAGTGCCACATATAGGTCGAGTTCTCGCTCGATTTCAAACGTTTAGCCTCAATGTTATTAATATATGTATTTCCACTATCGAGATTCAATAAGAATAGACCATCTACCAAAGGTGCATGTGCATAAAACATATTACTCATATAAATCAAACAACCATTATTCTCGGACTTAAACAAGTAACCGTCTCGCAATAAACAAGATCCCGATATAATGTTCATGCTTAACGCAGGCACCAAATAACAATTATTTAAGTATAAAACTAATCCCGATGGTAGATGAAGGGGTAGCGTGCCACCGCGATCACATCAACCTTTGATCCGTTTCCCACGCGCATCGTCACCTCGTTCTTCGCTAGCTTCCGTTTATTCTGCAGCACCTGTTTCGAGTTACAAATATGAGCAACTGAACCAGTATTAAATACCCAGGCACTACTACGAGTACTAGTGAGATACACATCAATAACATGTATATCGGATATACCTTTCTTCTTGATGTTGCCGTTCTTCAAATCCGCCAAGTACTTTAGGCAATTCCGCTTCCAGTGACCTTCTCCCTTGCAGTAAAAGCACTCAGCATCAGGATTAGGTCCAGCCTTGGTCTTCTTCGTTGGCATGGTAACTTTCTTACCACCCTTCTTGAAGTGTTCCTTTTGCTTAGACTTGCCTTTCTTGAATTTGGTGGTCTTATTGACCAACAACACTTGGTGCTCTTTCTTGATCTCCACTTCTGTAGATTTCAACATAGCAAAGAGTTCTGGCAACGTCTTGTTCGTGTTCTGCATGTTGTAGTTCATCACAAAGTTCTTGTAACTTGGTGGTAGTGATTGGAGGACACGGTAAATCCCCAAAGCATTAGGAATCACTATACCCAAGCTTTGAAGTTTGTTTGCGTGCCCAGACATCTTAAGCACATGCTCACTGACGGAGCTGCCCTCTTCCATCTTGCAGTTAAAGAACTTTTCAGAAGCCTCATAGCTTTCAATTGCCGCATGAGTCTCAAAGATCAATTTGAGATCCTCGACAATATCATATGGGTCTGAATTCTCAAACCTTTTCTGAAGCTCTGATTCTAAACCATACAAGATAGCACACTGAACTGTGGAGTACTGAGTCTTCCGAGTGAGGTAAACATTCTTTACTTCATCGGCAGCATCAGCTGCAGGTGGGTCACCCAGCGGTGCATCCAGCACATAGGTCAAATTACTAGCTGTGAGGACAATCCTCAAATTGCGGAACCAATCCGTGAAGTTGCTTCCATTGTTTTTCAACTTTTCTTTCTCTAGGAACGCATTAAAATTGATGGTAGGGGCTGCCATTGATCTACAACATATTTGCAATAGTTTAGACTAAGTTTATGACAAATTGAGTTCAAATTAATAATAAAATTAATCTAGGTGAACTCCCACTCAAAACAATATCCCTCACATTGTTTTAGTGATCACACGAACCAAATCCACCACATCAACACCGATCATCACGAGAGTTGATATAGTTTCAATGGCGAACAATCGACATGTTCATCATATCTACTATATGATTCATGCTTTACCTTTCGGTGATCCGTGTTCCGAGACCATGTCTGTACATGCTAGGCTCGTCAAGATCAAACCTTAGTTTCCGCATGAGCAAATCTGTCTTGCTCACGTTGTATGCACTTGCAGAATCTAACACACCCGATCATCACGTGGTGCTTTGAAACAACAAGCTTTAGCAACGGTGCTAACTAAGGGTGAACACTTTATGACTTGAAATTCATGTGCATGAGGGATCATCTTATAATGCTACTATCGTCTACTAAGCAATACAAGATGCATAAAGGATTAACATCACATGCAATTCATAATATGTGATATGATATGGCCTTTTCTTCTATGTGCTTCCGATCTCCATCTTCAAGCACGAACATGATCTCCATCATCACCGGCATTGCATCGAGGTCAATGACGCTTCTCCATGGTTGTCGTCCACCAGCTTCAACTATTACAACTACTTTGAATAGACACGCGGGTCTTAACATAAATTAAATACAACCATATGGCTCCTGTCGGTTGCCAACTTACAATAAGGAACATTGCATATATCAAATATAATCACAATCATGGCCATATCACATCACTGCACACCCCTGCAAAACAAAGTTAGACGCCTCTACTTTCTTTGCATGTTTTACGTGGTTTGGGGCTTTCAATAAGTGTCGTTCTAACTTACGAACATGAACCACAACATTGATACTAGTATTGTTAATCACCCGTTGTAAATTGGATCTTAACTATGCTAGGAGAAACAGGCACCCGCAAAGCCACTTATGCAATACAAGTTGCATGTCAAGCGTGGAGCAAGTCTCATGAACGATGTCATGTAAGGTTAGCCCGGGAAGAGTACGACTACATCACCCACGATGCAAAGTACACGATAAGCAATCGACAATAAAAGCATCAACGCCCACAATGACCATTGTGTTCTAATCGTGCAACAGATCTACATATAGACACGGCTCTGATACCACTGTAGGGATTCGTAGCATGGAAAACAAAAAAATTTCTATCGCATACAAACAAACAAGACAAGATCTATCTACTAGATTGTAGCAACGAGTTGATGGAATAACTCACCCTCAAAGATTCCAAAGTGTTTAACGAGAGCAGATTCTCGTGGGTGATGTAGTCGTACTCTTCCCGATCTCAAGATCGCGTAGACGATCCTTTTGGCGCTGCGTTCCGGCAGCGCTCCCGTAGTCGGTCACACGTTCGGTACTCGACGAAGACCTTCCTCTCCCTTGTTCCAGCAGGCAGTGGAGGTTGTAGCACTCTCCTCGCGATTCCGGCAGCACAACGGCGTGGTACCGGAAGTAGAGGAGAGATCTCGCAGGGCTTCGCCTTAAGCCGGAGCGAGTATGGTGGACTATGAGAGAGCCCTCGATGATCTAGGGTTTAGACACGCCGAGGAGGGGGCAAGCCGGCGGCTAGGGTAAGACCTAGGCGGCGGCGAGTGCCCTAGGGCCGGCGGCGGCGGCTTGGGGCTAGGGTTTAGAGGTAGGAACTTGTGTGTCTAGGAGGGGAGCCCTGCCCCTCCTTTTATAGGTGGAGGGAGGCGCACCAGGGGAGGGGAGTCCCTCCCCAACTCGGACCCAAGGTGGGCCGGCGGTGGAGGTAGAGGGACTCCTCCCCAACTCGGATTCCACCTCCCCTCCACTTCCCAAAATTAGCCGTTTGACTTTCAAATTGGCGTTTGACTTTTCAAACAAGGATTTGATTAAATCCTCTATTTTGTTCAGAGATGACACTTAGTACATGATGCAATCATACCAACTTGATATAACACATTCATGTACCCTTCCCCTCCGGAGTGCCGGACATTCCGGAACCTTCTAGAACATTCCCGATGAAAACACCGGAACCATTCTCCAACTCCGAAACAAGACTTTCCTTATATGAATCTTATTCTCCGGACCATTCCGGATCTCCTCGTGATATCCCGAATCCCATTCGAGACTCCGGACAACATTCGGTCTCTTTCTCATCATTCCATAACTACTCAAACAACGTCGAATCCTTAAGTGTGTCTCCCTACGGTTCGTGAATTATGCGGACATGATCGAGACACTTCTCCGAACAATAACCAATAGAGGAATCTGGAAATTCATATGGCTCCCACATATTTCTACGATTACTTTGCGATCGAATGAACCACTTACATACGATACCAATTTCCCTTTTGTCTCACGATAGTTTACTTATCCGAGGTTATGATCATCGGTATCTCTACATACCTAGTTCAACCTCGTTACTGATAAGTATTCTTTTCTCGTTCCCGTGATATGTGATCCCTTGTGAGCCAGTCACATGCTTGCAAGCTAATTGGATGACATTCCACCGAGAGGGCCTAGAGTATATCTATCCGTCATATGGATGGACAAATCCCACTCTTGATCCATGTGTTTCAACCAATACTTTCCGAACACTCAATGCCACCTTTATAGTCACCCAGTTACGGTGTGGTGTTTGATGTCATCAAAGCATCCATCCAGTAAAGGTGATATGCCTGATCTCATGGTCGAAGGAATTAGGTTACTATGTATCAGAAAGCATATAGCAATTGAACTATTAGAATGACTTGATCTTTATGCTACGCTTATCTATAGGAGTATATCCACCATATCATTCTCCTAACGATATGATCTTGTTGTTAATAACATCTCTATGTTCATGATAGGGAAACCACAATCATTCATTAACCAACAAGCTAGTATTATATAGAGGCTTTACTAGGGACTTCAATTTAAGTTTACAAATCACACAAGTATTAATGTTTCCTTGTTAATACTACTATAGCATGAATGTAAACATTTATCATAAACACAAAGATATAATAATAACCATATTTATTATTGCCTCTAGGGCATATCTCCAACAGTGGCCTCTAGGCGGCGAGTCACATGGTTGAAGGAGTCGATCTAACAAACGTATAGAGTCACGTGGCGGAGCGGTAGTTGAAATAGCCGACGAGTCTATCTGATCCGCGGATGATCTATAGCCGCACACATGTTGAAATCGCGGCTTGTGGTCATGGACGTGGACGCGTCCGAGCAAACACGCGCCTTCAGAATCTGTCCAAGTTTTAGTAGTTAACCAGATGACCCGTTGCGCCGCTGGTGCCTAGGCTAACAGTGAGATAGTAATTTTACCCTAAAATTTTACTATTAAGGTAATTTTAGATGAACCGGTTTTCCGCTTGCGCCGAGGGTAAGAACGAGACAGTAACTTAACCATAAAATGTTACTATTCAGGTAATTTTAGATGGACATGACACAAATTCATCAGACTTGCAAATGTAGTACTCAAAACAATAGACTCTTGATCATTTTTTGAAATTTCATGCATATATAAAACACGTTAGCGGGTTAGACACAATTTTATTTTTCTGATATTTAGGTAACAAACTTTTTCTTAATACTTAGTTTTGTCGTTCTAGCATTTTGACATCCGAACAAAACTGTGATTGACAGGTTGTATGCCACTAAACTAAAATGCAACCTTTCGTAGCTATAGAAAATAAATACTCTGGGACTATAATTTAACAAGAAGATACACAAATGGCCTAAATCAAATAACCAAGAAAGGCTTAAGAATGGATAGGCTACACATCGTTGCAGTTGTCTAGAGTTACAGACTTGGTTGATGATACTGGGAAGTGTCGCCCGAGGTAGTGCCATGGCGGATGACCTTTGAATTCGAAAGAACACACATTTTTTTTAAGATTCTTGCTTTCGCTATGAACTTTTTATTGCATTTTCATCATGATGATGTCAGTTGATAATTTTTAGTTTGGCTGTACCTAATTGTCGAATTAGGCATTTTATTGAATTTATCATAACAACAATGTTTGACTAATCGTTGATCGGTTTAAGCAGGGCATTCTTTTAGCCATAGATTTAAGAACGTAACCTACATGTAACTTGCATATATAATTATTGGTGAGGTAATATGTGTTTTGGTTAGAGCTGAGAAAATCTATCATCAAACAATGGATCTCGTTTAGTCACACGATTTTTAGCCATAAGAAAAAGATGTGGCCCCGTATTTATTAGCCGCTGGATGTGTAGTGGAAGGCAGATTCGGGCATGCGAGGGCAAGACATAAGAAAGAGGCCACCTACCCCAGCTTGTTCCTGTGCAGACACAGGTTGACCTCCACTGCCAGGGGGCCTAGATCGAGCAGAAGCTTGCGGTGGCAAACCTAGATCTTCTAGCCATGCACGCTCTTTGTTTGCTGCCGATGGCCGGCTGCTGTGCCATTGCTCCGCCGTTTCGACGGCGGCTCGATCTACGCGCGGGCGCGACAGATATCATCCCGCATTTCTACCGCAGAAGCTGTGCAAAGTTGGCAGCGCTGGCCGTCACCGAGGAAGTGGCCAGGTACATGCCCCGCAGGCGCCTCCTTCTGAATCTTATTGCTGTGGTCGGTGTTTTATATCCTGTGGTAACAGGGCCGTTGCTCGCTCTTTTGATTACCTTGCTATAGCAGATCCGTATTAGCTAAACTACTCTGGTTTTGCAAACCTTTTCTTAGCTAAGTTGCAGTTTCTTCTCCTTGTCTCTCTCTGAAAACAAGAGCAGCTCTGCCTCCACTGGTCACTGGGAGACAAATGTATTTCTGAGCCACCAAATCTCACAAGGACTTGAGTCAGTTGAGTGCCTTGGTTAATAGCAGTCACCCTCCTATCACTACTTTTTCACTCTCAGGGCAGGGATTGGTGTTCAACTACCTGCGTACCACCATCCTTGACCAAAACAACAGTGCGTGCTTAGTTTTAGTTGGAGGTTCAGAGACTAAATTTTAAATGTAGTTTCACGCTTAGTACATCATAGTAGTTGTATGCTCACTAAGCGACAATCCTCGGCACTTTTTCCCTTTTTGAGGAAAATAACAACTCTCTACTACATTTTTCATTATTTTTGATATATATTTATCTATAGAACCAAAATAAAAACCTAACTAAACAAAATTTGATGGATTTTTTCATGCCAAAAATAGAAATACGAGGTAGAACCTCCTCATGTAATATAATATTTTTATGAGACTGATCATGAGCTGTCATCCAAGTATGAATACCCTTACTTTCTCATGGCTCTATGCATAACCAAGTCTGTTTGAATATTCTCTAGCATCCAAAAATATTTAGTATGATATTCCTGAAGATGTGATCGTTTCTTCTTGTCCAAATAACCTAAGTTGCTAGAATGGAAAAAAGAATGTAAGCTAGAATGTTTTCAGGGAGTGGTGTAATCCATTGACCATCACAGTTCTTCTGTGGTTCATTTATCACCGCTTAATTAACGGTTTGTTATGTGTATATATCACTCATATTTCGCTGGTTGATACATGTGTTCGCTTTAGATGATTTGTGACTGTAATAAATTACTATAACAAACCTTTGTACCAATAAACGAAAGGTTCCATGCATCAAAGGCTAGAGCTGTGTTCCCATTTGAAAAGAAAGGTTCCTTGCATCAAAGGCTAAACCTTCTTAATTGCAGTTGTTGTTATTGAAGATCGGGGAAATTATCCGTATTTTCCCGCTATTCCCTACAGCCGACGTAGTACTGTTGATTCCAGCAATCTATCTCACATGTGTTGTGTGTGTACTTGTGTTTGGCAGATATCCAGACAACAAGGATGTCAATGAATTCCTGTGAGAAGGTGTTTCAAATAGAGCTCGTTGCTGCAGAGATACTGAAAAGGACTAGGTGCACGAAGGATTTTCTGAGAGCCAGTTTCATTAATCAGTGCTGTAATTCTGCTGCCAAAGATCGAGACGTTATCTCTGCAGTCGTGAGCCGTAATACTCCTGGCTTCTTTGGTTTCTGTGTGAGCATGGCCAAGGCAATGAGCCTGAAATGAGGCTTATTATCCCACCTGATGCTCCTGCCGATGACCCCGCTCGTTCATTGCGGGAAAGGTTTGATGTCGACTGTTTCTATGCCAAGCATGTTATGGGCACTCATGGTTCTCGCGTGATTATTAGGATGGAGGGCGGTTCGCGTGAAGGCAGGTTCTACATCAGCCGGCCGTGTGGCATGAAACCACGGGCCTTTACATCTGTGGCTAAGCCAATTTCTCCCATGTCCAAGCATCCTGGGGATAACACACTTGGGCAGTTTGCGGTGCTGCCATCTGACAATGGTCCTGAAGGTGGTTACCCTGTGTTCTTTGTAAAAGATCCGTCTAGGCAATTTGCCAAGAGTCACACAGGTTTGAAATTCGAAAAGGCTGGTATGGTCCGTTTGCATGTTTCTGTCTTCAGAAATGGAGACTGGTTTCCACATGTATCTGATCCGCTGGTACATGGATCAGAAGTCACATTCCAAAGGAGCATGTATTGTGTTCAGGCTGGCCCTAGGCTATACATGATGTATCTCTTGGGCCTCATAGCCTGGTTTGATGTGGAACGGGGGTTGTCTGGAATGGTCCTCTCCCGGGTCAGATGGGAACCGAAGTTAAAGTCTGCCTTGAATATACCACCGGACCTCATCCGCAAGGTGATTTGGCAATAGTTCACTTGGACGATGGATGGCTTATTAGGTGGGTACTTACTCGCGAGGGAGATACGGTAGTTTGGAACCAGGAGGCAAGAGTGCACTTGGCTGGTGACGAGGTTTAATCTCGTCAATGCCTATTGTTATGAGCTTGGGTTTTGGAGAAGATGGGAACGCTGGAGATCGTAGAACGGTTAGCAAACAAGCAACACGGGGACACGAGGTTTACCCAGGTTCAGGCCCCCGGAGGGAAAACCCTACTCCTACTTGTCTGCTCTTGATTACGGCGGAACCAAAAAGTACAGGGGTGCGTAGATACAATCTGGTGTGGAGGTGTGTATGCGGTGGTATGCGAAGTATCCTACTCGTTGTGCCCTCCTAGCCTTTATATAGAGGTAGGCAGGTTCTAGGCATAGATCGAGTCACTTACAGGTTTTAGGATTTGCCCCTTTGAATATTCTATCTACTCTAGTCTTGTTCTCCAAGGATCCGAAGGCGTCATGGGCCCTGGCCACCCGAAAGTCTTCATGGGCTGGCGCATGTCCTCGTGGGCCTTCCTTGGGCTGGACTAGGTATGCTAAGATCGTGTACCCATAGGGTATAACCATGTCAGTAGCCCCCGAGTGTTCAGTCGAATCGTAGTTTCGGCTGAGGACTCTTCAATGTTTTGGGTGCAGCTATCTTTTGTTCGTTTAGAGAACGATTTGAGTGTGTAGGGATTGCTGATGCGCGTGCCTGACTCTCCCGACGGATCAGGGTCAGTTAACTGCCTTAGGGCAAAACAACATGATCTTCTTCAGATTTGAGTCCCTCGACTCGAACCCGGAACATATGCTGGCATAACTCGACTCAGGCCGCGGAGGACTTACATGAGTGGAATTCCAATAGATTTTAAATGATGTACCCAACGCATGCGTCCGGATTTTTCATCGCGCCTGCTGGCACAAATTCTTACTAGCAGAGCGCAGTCGTGTGCGTTGTCAGGCCATCAGATGATATCTGTAGGTCTTATCTTTATGTCGCAGACATAGCATCCGAATGTTTATCACCGCGGAGGTGTTTCGGGTGGCCAAGGAAGATGTTGCTTACAGAGCGTTAATTGCGGCAGAGTTGCCGAAAAGTTTTTGCATGCTGATCCAAAGGATCACAGTCGAAGAATTCATAGGGTGGGCGACTAGCGCTCCCTATGGGAGTAGCCCCCGAGTGTCTGTTCGAGTTGTAGACTCGAGCAGAGACTTTAATTAAGTTTTTGTTGACTTTTAGGTCCGTAGGACACAATTTTTTCGGATGCTTGAATTCATCCTCCCTATGGGAGTAGCCCCCGAGTCCGTAGTGGAGTCGTAGACTCGACGTAGGACACGAAGAAGAGTTCAATGGTGTAGTATTTTGATCATTTTTCGGGTGCACGACCAGCGCTCCTGATAGGAGTAGCCCCCGAGTAGTTAGTCGAATTGTAGATTCGACTGAGTACTTTTAGCTATGTAGCCGAAGAATTGTAACCATTGCTAGTATAGCATTGGTGACGTCAATGCTGACGATCGGTGACCTCAAGCGTCTGCGGCGCCAGAGATGACGTGACTGGACGAACATGGGTCCCACCTTCTGACTTTGAGTTGACCGGTCACGCGCGGCGTTGAGATAATTATGGTGTCGCCTTGATTTCCGTGCCTAGTGGACGGCGTGTGAGCGATGATTCGCTGCTGCGTCGACACGTGGACGGTTGAATTTCGATGTTGGCTTTAGGTCTTCCTGATGAACGGTCATCGTGCATCGTCCTCGTCCTTATAATCACTGGGGAAAAGTTAGTTTGTTTTTCACCGCAGCCATTCTCGTTTCACTGCTCCCATCTTCTTTGAGCTTTTCTCGCTACGCGCTGGAATTTATTCAAACCTTTCCATCTTTGTTTATGCGTTCTCATCGTCGTCATCACCGCATTGCGATGGGGAAGTCCAAGAAGGCCTCCACCGCAGTTGGTACCAGAGCTGCATCCGGCGACAAGAAGGGTTCTGCCGCTACTCATGTCACCGATGGTGGCTGGCGACGATTGAAGATGCGCGAGGGCGATCTCCGCAAGCTCCATGAGCGGGGTCTGATCCTGCAGGATAGGGAGGCCGTCAGGGTTCCCGGTGATGAGGTAATTCCCCGTCCTCCCGCTGGATATCGGGTCATGTTCATCGCTTTTGTCCTTCGGGGCCTTTCTTTACCAATCCACGATTTTCTCCGTGGACTGCTTTTCCTTTATGGCATCCAGCTCCATCATCCTTCACCGAACTCTCTTCTTCATATCGCCTGCTTCATCACATTCTGTGAGTGCTGGCTCGGTGTCGAGCCGTACTTTGGCCTCTTCCGGAAGCTCTATTTCGTGAAGAGGCAATCTGGCTCCGATGGCGTTTATCCCATCGGCGGCTGCATCATTTCCCTTAAATCCAACTATCTCTTCTTCTCCTTGTTTATGTCTGAATCTGTCCAGTACTGGCGGAGGCGATGGTTTTGCATCCACGACTCCACGGTGGCCGGACAAAACTTTGGCCTTGCTCCTTTCGACCCTTCCTAGAAAATCCAGCCGAAAAGGTCCTGGAAGAACCACATCTTGGATGGTGAGGTGGCGGAGATAGAGGGGCTCTATCATCGGGTGAAGGATCTTCAGTTGATTCCGGATAAAGAGGTGAACGGTGTGGATATCATCCGCACCTTCCTCAAACGTCGGATGCAGCCGCTCCAGGGTAGGGCGCACCCGATGTTCCTTTATTCTGGTCGCCATGATCCGACTAGGGTTTTGGCTGAGGAGTTCTCCAGGGGGGATCTCGATAGGATTCTTCGGCCGCTGCTGAAGTTCAAGGCTATAGAGGATCTCCCGGGGAAGTCGCTGACTCCTCCGTTCGCCGCCTCTCTTCTGGTTCCGCAGGTCTAGATCTGGGGCATGCGCATAGCGCTTTTTTTACTGCGTTTTTCTTGCACTTGCTTGTGTTCTGAAAGTTTGTTTCTTTTGCGCAGGAATTCAAGTTACCGGGCATGTTGCTTCCACCACCCGAACTGTTTCCGGATGCACCGGACAATGAGGTAGTGGATTCCATGTCTGAGCTTCCCTCTGCGCGATCACCAACGGAAGAAACTTTTGAGTATAGCGAGGAGCAGACTCGAAAGCGGACACGGACTTCGAGCGAAGCGTCGGATGCTTTGACTCCGCCGACCCCTAGGAACCAGTAATGCCTTGAGCGTCATAGTGGGGGTCATGGTGGCTCTTCCTCTCCTATTCCGGACGTGCCCGTGCGGGCTGTGGCGCCGCAGTTGCCGTTGAAGCGGAAGAAGGAAGAGAAGAAAGGCAGGAGGGCCCCTCCTGTCTTCGACTTGAGCGATTTCGACTCATAAGTAACTGCCATTGCTTTTGCTCCCTTTCGTCTTTTTGCTTGTAGTTGTCTGATTTTTTCTTTTGTAGCCACTCTTCCGATGGCTCCTTCAGCGATGGCGCTCGGGAGATGGTGGGGGAGTCGAAGGTTTCTCCTCCTCTTCCTCAGACGGTGGCCACCTATGAGGGCACTGCTCCAAACCCTTCTCCGTAGGAGGTTTAGGTGGTTGTCCCCCAGAAGACTACAGGCGGACCATCGAAGTCGCCGTATGACCACGTAAATGTTTTCGTTCTTGCCGCGGGGGGAGCCCCCGAGCATTTTTTCGGATGATCTGCTGATCGTTTTTGTTTTGTGTCTCGGGGAAAGCCCCCGAGCATTTGTCGGATGATCTGTTGATCATGCCATTTTTGTACATATATCGGGGGGAGCCCCAGAGTGTTTTTGTATGCGTGATTTGCTTTGCTCGTTTTCCTGGGCGCAGCCCCCGAGCCTTTTTCCTGACAAGTTGCGTCTTCTCGCAGCCTTTTGTTCAAGGTGCCAACCAGCTGGTGAAGCAGCATCTGGCATTGGAGGCCAGCCTTCAGCAGCTGCAAGGTTCGTGTGTTTTTTAGCAATCTTCTCCTTATTTGGCTGCTTGTTTACTCACGAATCTCATGCTTGTTCTTTTTTGTACATGAGAACAACACTACCCTCCGTAAGCTTGATGCTCTCAAAAAGAGCCTCAGGCGGGCGGAGAAAAAAGCTCAAGATGCCGTTGGCGATAAGGAGCGCCTTGAGCTGGAGTTAGCCGACGCGACTTCGGCCAAGGAGCGCCTGCAGCAGGAGGCCATGGATCGCGAGGAGCAACTCACCACCGCTACGGCCTCGCGCGATAAGGAGGTAGCCGGCAAGCTGATGGCCACTGCGAAGGCTATTTCGGGTGAGTAGTTTCGTCTATTCCTTTTCGGCTTCCTTGCCTTTCTAGCTTCATTTTGGTTTTCACCTTGCTTATTCCGTTTATCAAGATGCCGCGGGCATCGAGTTTGACCGTGGTGCCCTGGAGCACGGAAGTGCTCTGGATGACGCCACTGCGGCGGTCGAAGAGTGCTGCAGCACCGTGGTCGGCTTGCTTGCCAAGGCCAAGGTGGTTCTCAGGTGCTTCTACAAGGATCTTGTCCCCAAGGGCGTCGCCCTCGAGGATGTCGAATTGCTGGCGGACGCACAGTCAGCCGAGGATCCTGCGGCGTACAAGCGCAAGCAGAAGGGTATCGGCGCGTCCATGGGGCTGGCGATGGACATGGCGTCTGTAGCGGAGGTGGATCTTCATCAGGTCACCTCCCAGATGCTGGCAGCTGCCGACAGTCACTCTATGATGCCCGTTGTAAATGCTATGGGCCGAAGCTGATTGACTTCCTAGCGGAGTACGCGGTGAGGCACCAGGGAGAGGCCAAGAGCTGGCAGTACGGCTCCGAAGCTACTCAGGATGCAGCTTCTTAGGCCTTATAGTTGTAGTGTATCTTTTGTTTCTTTTGTTGTAATGTATCTATGAACACTCCTTGTGCCACACAGTGGATTTTGCTGTATATAATGAATCTCCGAGTTGTTTTCTTATTCCTGCGTTTGTTCATATCCTTGCCTTCTTTTCCTCTAGGGGCCTTCGGGTGATGATCTCGTTGATACTTCGCCTGCGCCGCAGCTGCGACCATCCTTGGATGATGCGTCGCAGCTTGTGTCTCTTCTTGACCGCATTCGTAGTCTTGAGAAAGAGTTGCTTGGCGTTCGAGGCCACGCTGATTTTTGGAAGTCGGAGGCGGAACGGGGCGTCACCAGGGAGGAGTATCTGATGGGGGAGTTGTGGCGTTTGGCCGAACAGCTTGAATGTGAGTTTCCTCGAGCTACTGCTCATTTTTCGGATGCACCTATTGGCTTGTCATCTTACGTTTCAGTTTTTTGCAGGTTCAAACCTTGTTCCCAGGGAGGAAAAGGAGCATGTTGCTGTTCGGATCAATTGCCTGACCCAGCAGGACATGGAGGTCGGCGGCTTCTTCTAGATGGACCGTGATCGTGTTATGGTTCTTGCGACTGTGCAGGACCGTGTTCACCAGGTGTCGCGGGTGTTGCGGCAAGCGAAGACTTCCTTGGCGTCAATTCTTCATGTGATGTTTCCCCTGGATGAGGCACCATCAACTCTATGGGGCATGCTGGCGAAGTTTCGGGATGTGAATCATGTCAGGGAGCTGGTGCAGCATGAGCTAGTTGTAGGGGTGAAGGCTGCGCTTTCCCTCGTGCGGTTGCATCGTCCTAATGTAGATCTTGCTGCTGTGGCGGCTAGGCCGCCTCTTCGGCCGGATGGTGGTATGTGGGACATGCGTCCACATTATGCGGCTATAAGGCAGTATGCCGAACAAATTGTAGATCTCTTTGAGCAGCGTGCGCAGGTGATTATTCAGAATAGGTAGGACCTGTGAAAAGATAGATGTAATTTTTTTTATTTGACTGGGCATGTTATGCCCTTGTAAAGTTTGATTGTTGTTAGCACGTGGTGCTTTGTTTGTATGCGTGCCCTTTTCGTTAGCCTGACGTGGTCAGCTACTCAGGTGTACACGCGTTATCCTCAGTCGACAAAGTAGTGAGGTGAGCGGAGCCCCCGAGTGTGTTGTAACATGAAGAAAATGCGAATAATAGACAAATTTTTGGGGTGAGACACTTAGCTTTATTCATATCGTAAGGAGGAGGTACATTGTTCAGCTGAGTTAGCCTCGGCTGAATAGCCTTATTGAAATTAAAGGAGGGGGTAGCTAGGGGTAGAAGCATCGCAGTTGTGCGACGTTCCATGGGTTGGAGTATGCTACTCCAGACTCCACGTGTTTGAGGCGGTAGACGCCACCTGGGATGACTTTGGTGACGGCATAGGGTCCTTCCCAGGGCAACTCGAGCTTCTTCGGTCGCTCTTGCTTGAGGCGCAAGACTATGTCTCCTTCAACGAAGGACCTTGGGCGCAGCCGACGGCTGTGGTAGTTGCGGAGGCTCTGTTGATAGACCGCTAATCGAGCCGCGGCGATGTCGCGTGCCTCGTCGAGTGTGTCGACGGCGTATTCGAGTGCGGCTGTCGATTCGGCTTCGCTGTAGGCGACGACCCATGGGGCCTTGTGGCGTACCTCTGCAGGTAGTACGGCTTCGGCTCTATGCACCATGAAGAAGGGGCGTGTAGCCAGTTGAGCTGTTTAGCGTTGTGCGCAAGCTCCAGAGGACGGAGGGTAGCTCTTGTGTCCAGGCTCCTGCGAGTCGCTGGAGTGGGCTCATTAGGCACTTCTTGATTCCGGCAACGATGAGGCCGTTGGCCTTTTCTACCTGCCCGTTTGTTTGCGGGTGCGCCACGAAGGCGTATGTGATGTTGATTCCGAGGTCTTTGCAGAAGTCCTGGAATTCCCTAGAGATGAAGTTCGACCCATTGTCGATGATCATGCTGTGCGGCACACCGAACCTATAAACAATGGATTCGAAGAACTTGATGGACGTTTTGCCCTTTTGGTTAGTAACGGGCATGGCCTCGATCCACTTGGTGAATTTGTCGACTACAACCAGCTGGTAGACGTGGCCTCCTTTCGAGGACTTGGGCAGTTTGCCGATCATGTCGAGGCCCCATTGGGCGAAAGCAGGCCAGGGGTATGGGCCTGAGCTCCGATTCTGGTGCGTGTGGTTTATTTGTGAACCTCTGGCACCCGTTGCACCTTCGGACGATGTCCTTGGCATCGTTCATGGCCGTTGGCCAGCAGAACCCAGCTCGTAGATCTTTGGCGACAAGGGCGCGGCTGCCTGCATGATGGCTGTAGATGCCCTCATGGATGTCTTGGAGGATGGTTTTGCCGTCACTGATGGTGACGCACCTTTGGAGTACACCCGAAATGCTACGCTTGTACAACTCGCCATTGATGATGGTGAAGGCCTTGGACCGGCAAGATATGCGTCGGGCATCTGTCGGGCTATCAAGCAGCTCCCCGTCTATCAGATATCAGAGGTATGGTTGTGTCCATGTTTCTTCGACTGCCATGACCTGCATCAGGTTGACCACTGTGACCTATGTGTCGATCTTTTCTGGTCCTTCCTGACCTTCGGGTAGCACAGCCCCCAAGTGTTCTGCTTCTTCGGGTGATCCCTTTGGGCATTTCCTTTTGATGGATGGCACGCAGATTTGTTCGAGGAAGACACCTGGTGGCACCCGTGCGCAGGTGGAGCTGATGTTGGCGAGTCTGTCGGCCTCTTCGTTGCTTTCTCTCCAATGTGCCGAAGCTTGTAGCCGTCGAAGTCTCCTTCGAGTGCGTTGTAGAATGCGCGGTACGCAATAATATTGGCGGCGTGTGCGTCGCACTCTTTCATCATCTGCTGGACGATGAGGTTCGAGTCTCTGTAGATGACCAGGCACGTCGCGCCGCAGATCTTGGCCATTCTCATGTCGTGGATGAGGGCCTCATACTCGGCCTCGTTGTTGGAAGCTCGAATTTTCATCCGGAGGTCGTATTTCATCTTGTCGCCCTACGGGGAGGTCGGTATGACCCCGGCTCCGGCCTCGCGCTTGGAGCCGTCGAAGTGCATTGTCCATGACGGTGTCATGTCCAGTGTGTCCGGAAACTGCAGTTCCATCTAGTGGATGAGGAAGTCTAGAAGGACCTGATACTTGATCGCGTGGCGCTTCTCATAGACGATGTCTTGAGGTGATAGCTCGATGCCCCACATGGCCACACGTCCTATGGCCTCCGGGTTGTTCAGGATGTTGTTCAGAGGTGCTTCGTTGACGACCATCACCTGATGCTCCTGGAAGTAGTGTCTCAGCCGACGAGCCGTCCTGAACACGCCATAGGCGAGTTTCAGGTAGTGAGGGTACCTCTGCTTTGTCGGCGTCAATACCTCGCTGAGGTAGTAGATTGGGCGTTGGACCCCATGGGTCTTGCCGTCTTCGGGTCTTTCGACCACAAGCACGGTGCTTACTACCTGGTGTGTAGCTGCTATGTATAGCAGTAGGGGCTCGCGCTCTTTTGGCGTGACCAAGACAGGCGAGGTAGAGAGTAGCCGCTTCAGATCTTCGAATGTGTCGACCGCTTCGGGCGTCCACTCGAATTTGTCTAATTTGCGTAGCAGCTGATAGAAGGGCAGGGCCTTTTCGCCCATGCGGCTAATGAACCTGCTCAACGCCGCGATTCGCCCAACAAGCTGTTGGACGCCCTTGAGTTTCTTTGGCTTCTCCATGGCCATTATGGCCTGGATTTTCTTCGGGTTCGCTTCGATTCCTCGCTGGGAGATGAAGTAGCCTAGCAACTGACCAGATGGGATGCCGAAGGCGCACTTTTCTGGGTTTAGCTTGATCTTGTATCGATCCAGGTTGTCGAACGTCTCGCGGAGATCGTCGATCAGTGTCTTGGCCTCCCTTGTCTTGATTACTATGTCATCGACATAGACTTGGATGTTGTGGCCGATCTGGTCCTTCAGGCATGCCTGCATGCACCGTTGGTACGTGGCGCCTGCGTTCTTCAGCTCGAAGGGCGTTGTGTTGTAGAAGAACACTCCGAACAACGTGATGAACGCTGTTTTCTCCTGAACTTCGACCTTCAGTCGAATCTGATTGTAGCCTGAGTAGGCTTCGTGGAAGGAGAGCTTCTCGCATCCTGCAGTCGAATCGCTAATCTGATCGATCTGAGGGAGAGGTAAGTGATCCTTCGGGCAGTGCTTGTTCAGCGATGTGAAGTACACGCACATCCGCAGGATGTCCGTGTCCTTTTTGGGGACCATCACGGTGTTGGCGAGCCACTCGCTCTCCTTGATCTCCCTGATGTAGTTTGCGTCGAGTAGTCTGTTGACTTCGACTCCGATTGCTTCGGCCCGTGGTTCGGACAGTCGCCGGATGGACTGTTTGACGGGCTTGGCATCTGGAAAGACGTTGAGTGCGTGCTCGGCGAATTCCCTAGGAACTCCTGGCATGTCTGCAGGACCCCAGGCAAAGATTTCCCAACGCTCACAGAGGAATTCGACGAGCACGCTTTCCTATGCGGGGCTGAGGTCGTTGGCAATCAGGGCCTTCTTGGAGGCGTCCGTCGGGTGGACCTGCACCTTCTTTGTGTTGACGGTGGAGTCGAAAGACATGTCTGGTGCGTTATGTCTTGCGACTGGGCGTGCCCCATTGTCTGTCACCTCTCGGAGCCTTATGAGCTCCTCCTGCATGCCGAATGACTGGGAGATTCTGTTGAAGTCCCTATCGCAGTGGTGCGATCCGGTGAAGTTCCCATGGACCGGGATGACGCCCTTAGGTCCTGGAATCTTGAGTAGCAGGTACGCATAGTGCGGTACTGCCAGGAATCGCACGAATGCCACACGCCCGAGGATGGCGTGGTATTGTGATGGCCAGTCCACCACTTCAAATTCGAGTCGCTCGCACCGAAAGTTGTTGGGCTTGCCGAAGATGACGTCGAGCCTTATCTTTCCCAGGGGGAATACGCCCTTCCCTGGACGATACCGTGGAACGTTGTATCGGATTGTTCCAGGCTGCACAGCGGGATCCACATTGCTGCTAAGGTACTAGCGAACATCAGATTGATGCCGCTGCCGCCGTCCATGAAGACGCGGCTCATGTTGAACCCTCCGATCTGTGCCTCAATCACCAGGGCAGCATGACCTGGGCGAGGGACCTGGCAAGGGTGATCCGAACAGCTGAACCTGATGCAGGACTCCGATCCACTGAGGTACTCAGGGATGGCGGGTGGACCGGTCATAGCCAGATTGATCTGATGGGTGATCTTCTTTTGCACCCTGTTTGTTGGGCGCCCTTTTTGTATCATCATTGATCCTTTCGGCGCGGGATGCCCGTGCCCACCGTTATTCTGCGCGGGTGCGATTGGGTGGTTCTAAGGTCCCGCAGGTGGTGGTGGAGGAGCTCCGTGTGCGATCTAACCTGATGCGGGTGCGTTCCCGTACCCAGGGTTCGGGGATTGTTGCTTCATTTGAGACATGCTCTCGCTGAGTTTCTGGAACTCGCGGAAGTCCTTGAGCACGTGGCTTGGCTTCTTTTTACCATCATGCTTGTCGATGTAGAAGTGGATGGTGCATGGACCCGACAATTTTTCGTATGCTGAGGGTCCGTCATCGCGGCCGCGACGTTTCCATGACTGTGCTGGGCGTCGTCCGTCACGGAAGTTGCTTCCACGGTATCCGCTGCTGCTGCGGTTGTCGTCGCTGCGGTGGTCGGCGTAGCCAGACGCGATCGTGTCGGGTCCATCGCGATCGTCGTACACACGCGATCATCACTTGCTACAACGTTCACATCGCTGGCCGTAGTCATCTTCTTCCTCCGAGTGCGCTCGGTGGATGGAGTCCTCGCCATCTGCCCACCTGTTGGCGATGTCCATGAGGTGGTCGAGTGTCTTGGGCTTCATGCGCCCAAGTTCTTCCTTGAAGTCCTGGCGCTTGACGCCATCCTTGAATGCGTCGATTGCTCTCTCCTCAGAGATGTGCGCCGCGGAGTTCTTGGTGTTGGACCAGTGTAATATGTACGAGCGAATGGATTCGCCCGTTCGTTGGGTGCAAGCTCGCAGCTCCTCAATCGAGGCTGGCCTTTTGCTGGCGCCTTTAAAGTTTCGGATGAAACTGTACGCCAGTTCCTCCTAGCTTTGGATGGATCTCGAGGATAGGCTGCAGCTGAAGGCATTGTAGGGCGGTGTCCTTGTTTCTGACGTGTAGTTTGACAAACGACAGGTGGTCGCTGAGCCACGCCTTGGGGTCCTGTGTGCCGTCGAACTTCGGAGTGTCCGAAGGAAGCTTGAAGTTCCACGGCATCCGTGTCTGCCGAACGGATCCGTTGAAGTATTGGGCTCCTCAGAGTTCCCCTTCGTCGTCCTCCTCCTCGGATTCGGACGAGCATACGCGCTTTGCGCGCGCTTTGTCGATCTTGCTCTGGGTGAGCTCGCTTTGGGCGTCGTAATCGCGGCTGGGATGGTGCGAGCTCTTGTGCCTTCGAGGTAGGTCGTGCTCTTCATCGTCAGATGAAGGCGTGGGGCTGCGGTTGAACCTGACCGCAGCCTTCTTCTTTGGATCTGCAGGAGCTTCTCCGTGGAGCGCAGCTCCCATGTGTCCGAGTCCAGTAAGCGCGGACATTGTGCATGGCCCTTTTCGGGTCCCCCACCGGAGGTGGATGGGACACGAGGTATGTGGTGGCAGCCATGATCGCAGCTTGCGGTGTCTTCGGGATGACGTTGTCGGGTGCGCGACCAGCGCTCCTGGTAGGAGTAGCCCCCGAGTAGTTAGTCGAATCGTAGATTCGACTGAGTACTTTTAGCTGTGTAGCCGAAGAAATGTAACCATTGCTAGTATAGCTTTGATGACGTCAGTGCTAACGATCGGTGACCTCAAGCATCTGCGGTGCCAGAGATGACATGACTGGACGAACATGGGTCCCACCTTCTGACTTTGAGTTGACCGGTCACGCGCGGCGTGGAGATAATTACGGTGTCGCCTCGATTTCCGTGCGTAGTGGACGGCATGTGAGCGATGATTCGCTGATGCGTCGACACGTGGACGGTTGGATTTGGATGTTGGCTTTAGGTCTTCCTGATGAACGGTCATCGTGCATCGTCCTCGTCCTTATAATCATTGGGGAAAAGTTAGTTTGTTTTTCACCGCAGCCATTCTCGTTTCACTACTCCTATCTTCTTTGAGCTTTTCTCGCTACGCGCTGGAATTTATTCGAACCTTTCCATCTTTGTTTATGCGTTCTCATCGTCGTCATCACCGCATTGCGATGGGGAAGTCCAAGAAGGCCTCCACCGCAGTTGGTACCAGAGCTGCCTCCGGTGGCAAGAAGGGTTCCGCCACTACTCACGTCACCGATGGTGGCTGGCGACGATCGGAGATGCGCGAGGGCGATCTCCGCAAGCTTCGTGAGCGGGGTCTGATCCCGCAGGATAGGGAGGCCATCAGGGTTCCCGGTGATGAGCTAATTCCCCGTCCTCCCGCTGGATTTTGGGTCATGTTCATCGCTTTTGTCCTTCGGGGCCTTTCTTTCCCAATCCACGATTTTCTCCGTGGACTGCTTTTCCTTTATGGCATCCAGCTCCATCATCTTTCTCCGAACTCTCTTCTTCATATAGCCTGCTTCATCACATTCTGTGAGTGCTGGCTCGGTGTCGAGCCGCACTTTGGCCTCTTCCGGAAGCTCTATTCCGTGAAGAGGCAATCTGGCTCCGATGGCGTTTATCCCATCGGTGGCTGCATCATTTCCCTTAAATCCAACTATCTCTTCTTCTCCTTGTTTATGTCTGAATCTGTCCAGTACTGGCGGAGGCGATGGTTTTACATCCGCAACTCCACGGTGGCCGGACAAAACTTTGGCCTTGCTCCTTTCGACCCTTCCCAGAAAATCCAGCCGAAAAGGTCCTGGAAGACCACATCTTGGATGGTGAGGTGGCGGAGATAGAGGGGCTCTATCGTCGGGTGAAGGATCTTCAGTTGATTCCGGATAAAGAGGTGAACAGTGTGGATATCATCCGCACCTTCCTCAAACGTCGGATGCAGCCGCTCCAGGGTAGGGCACACCCGATGTTCCTTTATTCTGGTCGCCATGATCCGACTAGGGTTTCGGCTGAGGAGTTCTCCAGGGGGGATCTCGACAAGATTCTTCGGCCGCTGCTGAAGTTCAAGGCCGGAGAGGATCTCCCGGGGAAGTCGCTGACTCCTCCGTTCGCCGCCTCTCTTATGCTTCCGCAGGTGTAGATCTGGGGCGTGCGCGTAGCGCTTTTTTTAACTGCGTTTTTCTTGCACTTGCTTGTGTTCTGAAAGTTTGTTTCTTTTGCGCAGGAATTCAAGGTACCGGGCATGTGGCCTCCACTACCCGAACTGTTTCCGGATGCACCGGACAATGAGGTAGTGGGTTCCATGTCTGAGCTTCCCTCTGCGCGATCACTAGCGGAAGAAACTTTTGAGTATAGCGAGGAGCAAACTCGAAAGCGGACACGGAGCTCGAGTGAAGCGTCGGATGCTTTGACTCCGCCGACCCCTAGGAACTAGTCATGCCTTGAGCGTCACAGTGGGGGTCATGGTGGCTCTTCCTCTCCTATTCCGGACGTGCCCATGCGGGCTGTGGCGCCGCAGTTGCCGATGAAGCGGAAGAAGGAAGAGAAGAAAGGCAGGAGGGCCCCTCCTGTCTTCGGCTTGAGCGATTTCGACTCATAAGTAACTACCATTGCTTTTGCTCCCTTTCGTCGTTTTGCTTGTAGTTGTCTGATTTTTTCTTTTGTAGCCACTCTTCCGATGGCTCCTTCAGCGATGGCACTCGGGAGATGGTGGGGGAGTCGAAGGTTGCTCCTCCTCTTCCTCAGACGGTGGCCACCTCTGAGGGCACTGCTCCAAACCCGTCTCTGCAGGAGGTTTAGGTGGTTGTCCCCCAGAAGACTACAGGCGGACCTTCGGAGTCACCGTATGACCATGTAAGTGTTTTCGTTCTTGCCGCGGGGGGAGCCCCCGTGCATTTTTTCGGATGATCTGCTGATCGTTTTTGTTTTGTGTCTCGGGGAAAGCCCCCGAGCATCTGTCGGATGATCTGTTGATCATGCCATTTTTGTAAATATATCGGGGGAGCCCCAGAGTGTTTTTGTATGCGTGATTTGCTTTGCTCGTTTTCCTGGGCGCAGCCCCCGACCCTTTTTCCTGACAAGTTGCATCTTCTCGCAGCCTTTTGTTCAAGGTGCCAACCAGCTGGTGAAGCAGCATCTGGCATTGGAGGCCAGCCTTCAGCAGCTCCAAGGTTCGTGTGTGTTATAGCAATCTTCTCCTTATTTGGGTTCTTGTTTACTCACGAATCCCATGCTTGTTCTTGGTTGTATAGGAGAACAACACTGCCCTCCGCAAGCTTGATGCTCTCAAAAAGAGCCTCGGGCGGGCGGAGAAAAAAGTTGAAGATGTCGTTGGCGATAAGGAGCGCCTTGAGCAGGAGTTAGCCGACACGACTTCGGCCAAGGAGCGCCTGCAGCAGGAGGCCACGGATCGCGAGGAGAAACTCGCCACCGCTACGGCCTCGCGCGAGAAGGAGGTAGCCGGCAAGCTGATGGCCGCCGCGAAGGCTATTTCGGGTGATTAGTTTCGTCTATTCCTTTTCGGCTTCCTTGCCTTTCTAGCTTCATTTTGGTTTTCACCTTGCTTCTTCCGTTTATCTAGATGCCACGGGCATCGAGTTTGACCGTGGTGCCCTGGAGCACGGAAGTGCTCTGGATGACGCCATTGCGGCGGTCGAAGACCGCTACAGCACCGTGGTTGGCTCGCTTGCCAAGGCCAAGGTGGTTCTCGGGTGCTTCTACAAGGATCTCGTCCCTAAGGGCATCGCCCTCGAGGATGTCGAATTGCTGGCGGACGCACTATCAGCCGAGGATCCCGCGGCGTACAAGCACAAGAAGAAGGGTATCGGCGTGTCCATGGGGCTGGCGATGGACATGGCGTCTGGAGCGGAGCTGGATCTTCATCAGGTCACCTCCCAGATGCCGACAGCTGCCGACAGATCCGAGGTAGCCTTCACACTCTATGATGCCTGTTGTAAATGCTATGGGCCGAAGCTGATTGACTTGCTGGCGGAGTACGCGGTAAGGCAGCAGGGAGAGGCCAAGAGCAGGCAGTCCGGCTCCGAAGCTACTCAGGATGCAGCTTCTTAGGCCTTGTAGTTGTAGTATAGCTTTTGTTTCTTTTGTTGTAATGTATCTATGAACACTCCTTGTGCCACGCAGTGGTTTTTGCTGTATATAATGAATCTCCGAGCTGTTTGCTTATTCCAGCGTTTGTTCATATCCTTGCCTTCTTTTCCTCTAGGGACCTTCGGGTGATGATCCCGTTGATACCTCGCCTGCGCCGCAGCTGCGACCATGCTTGGATGATGCGTCGTAGCTTGTGTTTCTTCTTGACCGCATTCGTAGTCTTGAGAAAGAGTTGCTCGGCGTTCGAGGCCACGCGGATGTTTGGAAGTCGAAGGCGGAACGGGGCGCCGCCAGGGAGGAGTATCTGATGGGGGAGTTGCGGCGTTTGGCCGAACAGCTTGAATGTGAGTTTCCTCGAGCTGCTGCTCATTTTTTGGATGCACCTGTTGGCTTGTCATCTTATGTTGCAGGTTCAAACCTTGTTCCCAAGGAGGAAAAGGAGCGTGTTGCTGTTCGGATCAATTGCCTGACCCAACAGGACATGGAGGCCAGCGGCTTCTTCTAGATGTACCGTGATCGTGCTATGGTTCTTGCGACTGTGCAGGACCGTGTTCCCCAGGTGTCGCGGGTGTTGCGGCAAGCGAAGACTTCCTTGGCGTCAATTCTGCATGTGATGTTTCCCCTGGATGAGGCACCATCAACTCTATGGGGCTTGCTGGCGAAGTTTCGGGATGTGCATCATGTCAGGGAGCTGGTGAGGCATGAGCTGGTTGTAGGGGTGAAGGCTGCGCTTTCCCTCGTGCGGTTGCATCGTCCTAATGTAGATCTTGCTTCTGTGGCGGCTGGGCCGCCTCTTCGGCTGGATGGTGGTATGTGGGACATGCGTCCACATTATGCGGCTATAAGGCAGTATGCCGAACAAATTGTAGATCTCTTTGAGCAGCGTGCGCAGGTGATTATTTATAATAGGTAGGACTTGTGAAAAGATAGATGTAAATTTTTTTTATTTGACTGGGCATGTTATGCCCTTGTAAAGGTTTATAGTTTTTAGCACGTGGTGCTTTGTTTGTATGCGTGCCTTTTTCGTTAGCCTGACGTGGTCAGCTACTTAGGTGTACACGCGTTATCCTTAGTCGACAAAGTCGTTAGGTGAGCGGAGCCCCCGAGTGTGTTGTAACATGAAGAAAATGCGAATAATAGACAAATTTTTGGGGCGAGACACTTAGCTTTATTCATATCGTAAGGAGGAGGTACATTGTTCGGCTGAGTTAGCCTCGGCTGAATAGCCTTATTGAATGTAAAAGGAGGGGGTAGCTAAGGGTAGAAGCGTCGCAGTTGTGCGACGTTCCATGGGTTGGAGTATGCTACTCCATACTCCACGTGTTTGAGGTGGTAGGCGCTACCTGGGATGACTTTGGTGATGGTGTAGGGTCCTTCCCAGGGCAACTCGAGCTTCTTCGGTCGCTCTTGCTTGAGTCGCAAGACTAGGTCTCCTTCGACGAAGGACCTTGGGCGCAGCCGACGGCTGTGGTAGTTGCGGAGGCTCTGTTGATAGACCGCTAATCGAGCCATGGCGATGTCGTGTGCCTCGTCGAGTGTGTAGACAGCGTCTTCGAGTGCGGCCGTCGATTCGGTTTCGCTGTAGGCGACGACCCGTGGGGCCTTGTGGCGTACCTCTGCAGGTAGTACGGCTTCGGCTTTGTGCACCATGAAGAAGGGCGTGTAGCCAGTTGAGCTGTTTAGCGTTGTGCGCAAGCTCCAGAGGACGGAGGGTAGCTCTTGTGTCCAGGCTCCTGCGAGTCGCTGGAGTGGGCTCATTAGGCGCTTCTTGATTCCGCCACCGATGAGGCCGTTGGCCTTTTCGACCTGCCCGTTTGTTTGCGGGTGCACCACGAAGGCGTATGTGATGTTGATTCCGAGGTCTTTGCAGAAGTCCTGGAATTCCCTGGAGATGGAGTTCGACCCATTGTCGATGATCATGTTGTGCGGCACGCCGAACCTATAAACAATGGATTTGAAGAACTTGATGGATGTTTTTCCCTTTTGGTTAGTAACGGGCATGGCCTCGATCCACTTGGTGAATTTGTTGACTATGACCAGGTGGTAGACGTGGCCTCCTTTCGAGGACTTGGGCAGTTTGCCGATCATGTCGAGGCTCCATTGGGCGAAAGGCCAGGCCAGGGGTATGGGCCTGAGCTCCGATTTTGGTGCGTGTGGTTTATCTATGAACCTCTGGCACCCGTTGCACCTTCGGACGATGTCCTTGGCGTCGTTCATGGCCGTTGTCCAGCAGAACCCAGCTCGTAGAGCTTTGGCGACAAGGGCGGGGTTGCCCGCGTGATGGCTGCAGATGCCCTCATGGATGTTTTTGCCGTCACTGATGGTGACGCACCTTTGGAGTACACCCGAAATGCTGCGCTTGTACAGCTCGCCATTGATGATGGTGAAGGCCTTGGACCGGCGAGATATGCGCCGGGCATCTGTCGGGCTGTTAGGCAGCTCCCCGTCTATCAGATATCGGAGGTATGGTTGCGTCCATGTTTCTTCGACTGCCATGACCTGCATCCGGTTGACCACTGTGACCTCTGTGTCGAGCTTTTCTGGTCCTTCCTGACCTTCGGGTAGCGCAGCCCACGAGTGTTCTGCTTCTTCGGGTGATCCCTTTGGGCATTTCCTTTTGATGGATGGCACGCAGATCTGTTCGAGGAACACACCTGGTGGCACCCGTGCGCAGGTGGAGCTCATGTTGGCGAGTCTGTCGGCCTCTTCGCAGCTTTCTCTCCAATGTTTCGAAGCTTGTAGCCGTCGAAGTCTCCTTCGAGTGCATTGTAGAGTGCGCGGTACACAATCATATTGGCGGCATGTGCGTCGCACTCGTTCATCGTCGGCTGGACGACGAGGTTCGAGTCTCTGTAGATGACCAGGCGCGTCGCGCTGCAGATCTTGGCCATTCTCATGTCGTGGATGAGGGCCTCATACTCGGCCTCGTTGTTGGAAGCTCGAATTTTCATCCGGAGGACGTATTTCATCTTGTCACCCTCCGGGGAGGTCAGTATGACCCCGGCTCCGGCCTCGCGCTTGGAGCCGTCGAAGTGCATTGTCCATGACTGTGTCATGTCCAGTGTGTCCGACAGCTGCAGTTCCATCCAGTGGATGAGGAAGTCTAGAAGGACCTGATACTTGATCGCGTGGCGCTTCTCATAGACGATGTATAGAGGTGACAGCTCGATGCCCCACAGGGCCACACGTCATGTGGCCTCCGGGTTGTTCAGGATGTTGTTCAGAGGTGCTTCGTTGACGACCATCACCTGATGCTCCTGGAAATAGTGGCTCAGCCGACGGGCCGTCCTGAACACGCCATAGGCGAGTTTCCGGTAGTGAGGGTACCTCTGCTTTGTCGGCGTCAATACCTCGCTGAGGTAGTAGATTGGGCGTTGGACCCCATGGGTCTTGCCGTCTTCGGGTCTTTCGACCACAAGCACGGTGCTTACTACCTGGTGTGTAGCTGCTATGTATAGCAGTAGGGGCTCGCGCTCTTTTGGCGTGACCAAGACGGGCGAGGTAGAGAGTAGCCGCTTCAGATCTTCGAATGTGTCGACCGCTTCGGGCGTCCACTCGAATTTGTATAATTTGCGTAGCAGCTGATAGAAGGGCAGGGCCTTTTCTCCCATGCGGCTAATGAACCTGCTCAACGTCGCGATTCGCCCAACAAGCTGTTGGACGCCCTTGAGGTTCTTCGGTTTCTCCATGGCCATTATGACCCGGATTTTCTTCGGGTTCGCTTTGATTCCTCGCTGGGAGATGAAGTAGCCTAGCAACTGACCAGATGGGATGCCGAAGGCGCACTTTTCTGGGTTTAGCTTGATCTTGTATCGATCCAGGTTGTCGAACACTTATGGAGATCGTCGATCAGTGTCTTGGCCTCCCTTAGTCTTGATTACTATGTCGTCGACATAGACTTGGATGTTGTGGCCGATCTGGTCCTTCAGGTATGCCTGCATGCACCGTTGGTACGTGACGCCTGCGTTCTTCAGCCTGAAGGGCGTTGTGTTGTAGCAGAACACTCCGAACGACGTGATGAACGCTGTTTTCTCCTGATCTTCGACCTTCAGTCAAATCTGATTGTAGCCTGAGTAGGCGTCGAGGAAGGAGAGCTTCTCGCATCCTGTAGTCGAATCGCTGATCTGATCGATCTGAGGGAGAGGGAAGTGATCCTTCGGGCAGTGCTTGTTCAGCGATGTGAAGTCCACGCACATCAGCAGGATGTCCGTGTCCTTTTTGGGGACCATTACGGTGTTGGCGAGCCACTCGCTCTCCTTGATCTCCCTGATGAAGTTTGCGTCGAGTAGTCTGTTGACTTCGACTCTGATTGCTTCGGCCCGTGGTTCGGACAGTCGTCGGATGGACTGTTTGACGGGCTTGGCGTCTGGAAAGACGTTGAGTGCATGCTCGGAGAATTCCCTGGGAACTCCTGGCATGTCTGCAGGACACCAGGCAAAGATTTCCCAGTGCTCACGGAGGAATTCGACGAGCGCGCTTTCCTATGCGGGGCTGAGGTCGTTGGCAATCAGGGCCGTCTTGGAGGCGTCCGTCGGGTGTACCTGCACCTTCTTTGTGTTGACGGTGGAGTCGAAAGACATGTCTGGTGCGTTATGTCTTGCGACTGGGCGTGCCCCATTGTCTGTCACCTCTCGGAGCCTTATGAGCTCCTCCTGCATGCCGAATGACTGGGAGATTCTGTTGAAGTCCCTATCGCAGTGGTGCGATCGGGTGAAGCTCCCATGGACCGGGATGACGCCCTTAGGTCCTGGCATCTTGAGTAGCAGGTACGCATAGTGCGGTACTGCCAGGAATCGCACGAATGCCACACGCCCAAGGATGGCGTGGTATTGTGATGGCTAGTCCACCACTTCAAATTCGAGTCGCTCGCACCGAAAGTTGTCGGGCTTGCCGAAGATGACGTCAAGCCATATCTTTCCCAGGGGGAATACGCCCTTCCCTGGGACGATGTCGTGGAACGTTGTATCGGATTGTTCCAGGCTGCACAGCGGGATCCACATTGCTGCTAAGGTACTGGCGAACATCAGATTGATGCCGCTGCCGCCGTCCATGAAGACGCGGCTCATGTTGAACCCTCCGATCTGTGCCTCAAGCACCAGGGCAGCATGACCTGGGCGAGGGACCTGGCAAGGGTGATCCGAATGGCTAAACCTGATACAGGACTCCGATCCGCTGAGGTACTTAGGGATGGCGGGTGGAGCGGTCATAGCCAGATTGATCTGACGGGTGATCTTATTTTGCACCCTGTTCGTTGGGCGCCCTTTTTGGATCATCAGTGATCCTTTCGGCGCGGGGTGCCTTTGCCCACCGTTATTCTGCGCGGGTGCGATTGGGTGGTTCGAAGGTCCCGCAGGTGGTGGTGGAGGAGCTCCGTCTGCGATCTAACCTGATGCGGGTGCGTTCCCGTACCCAGGGTTCGGGGCTTGTTGCCTCATCTGAGACATGCTCTCGCTGTGTTTCTGGAACTCGCGGAAGTCCTTAAGCATGTGGCTTGCCTTCTTTTTACCATCATGCTTGTCGATGTAGAAGTGGATGGTGCATGGACCCGACAGTTTTTTGTATGTTGAGGGTCCGTCGTCGTGGCCGCGATGTTGCCATGACTGCGTTGGGCGTCCTCCGTCACGGAAGTTGCTTCCACGGTATCCGCCACTGCTGCGGTTGCCGTCGCTGCGGTGGTCGGCGTAGCCAGCCGCGACCATGTCGGGTCCATCGCGATCGTCGTAGACACGCGATCATCTCTTGCTACAACGTTCACATCGCTGGCCATAGTCATCTTCTTCCTCCGAGTGCGCTCGGTGGATGGAGTCCTCGCCATCTGCCCACCTGTTGGCGATGTCCATGAGGTGGTCGAGTGTCTTGGGCTTCACATGCCCAAGTTCTTCCTTGAAGTCCTGGCGCTTGACGCCATCCTTAAATGCGTTGATTGCTCTCTCCTCAGAGATGTGCGCCACGGAGTTCTTGGTGTTGGACCAGTGTAATATGTACGAGCGAATGGATTTGCCCGTTCATTGGGTGCAGGCTCGCAGCTCCTCAATCGAGGCTGGCGTTTTGCTGGTGCCTTTGAAGTTTCGGATGAAACTGTACGCCAGTTCCTCCTAGCTTTGGATGGATCCCGAGGATAGGCTGCAGCTGAAGGCATTGTAGGGCGGTGTCCTTGTTTTTGCCGTGTAGTTTGACAAACGACAGGTGGTCGCTGAGCCACGCCTTGGGGTCCTGTGTGCCGTCAAACTTCGGAGTGTCCGAAGGAAGCTTGAAGTTCCGCGGCATCTGTGTCCGCCGAACGGATCTGCGGAAGTATTGGGCTCCGCAGAGTTCGCCTTCGTCGTCCTCAACCTCGGATTCGGACGAGCATACGCGCTTGGCGCGTGTTTTGTCGATCTTGCGCTGGGTGAGCTCGCTTTGGGCGTCGTAATCGCGGCTGCGATGGTGCGAGCTCTTGGTCCTTCGAGGTAGGTCGTGCTCCTCATCGTCAGATGAAGGCTTGGGGTTGCGGTTGAACCTGACCGCAGCCTTCTTCTTTGGCTCTGCGGGTGCTTCTCCGTGGAGCGCAGCTCCCATGTGTCCAAGTCCAGTAAGCGCGGACATTGTGCATGGCCCTTTTCGGGTCCCCCACCGGAGGTGGATGGGACGCGAGGTATGTGGTGGCGGCCATGATCGCAGCTTGCGGTGTCTTCGGGATGACGTTGTCGTCAGCATCCATCTCCATGAAGGACGTGTTGAGGGTCCGAGTCACCTCGCGACGTGCCTTGGGATCCATGTTCTCCATACGAGAATGGTGCTTGTTACCATGGTTGCCATGCGAGCTGGATCCGCCCATGGCGGAGAGTGCAGCTCGCCGCGCACTAGACTCCGAGGCTGCTTGCTTGTGCTTGTTAAGCACTTCTTGCATCTTCACCTGCTTCTTGTGCTCTTCGACTAGGAGCAGGTTGTACGCCATCAGTAGGTCCCGTGAGGCACCCACGGGCAGGATCTTGTTGTCTGCCACGGCTTCGCATGCTTGAGCCCATCCTTCATCGCTGAGATGGATGATCCGATTGGGATCGGTGTCATCCTCGTTGGGCAGGGGGGACTGGTTTCTCCTGTTCTCGCCGTTTCTACCCTGCGGGTTGGGTGGTGGGTTGTGCTCCTGATCCACGTCGCTCTGGATGACTGCGGCACATTGGTAGCGCTCATAGATTGGATCGCTGTTGCCGCAGCTTTCGGATCCGGAACCGTAGGTCCCTTCCTCTGATGGTGGATCGCACAGATCTGAGTTGCAGTTGCTGCTGTCATAGGACTCATCTGTTGATGGCGATGTGCGTAGCACGGGGTGTGGAGCCCATGAAGCGGGCCTGATCGATGGAAGGGGCACCCGCTCTGGGAGACGGAGAGTGCCGGTCTGTCCCACCTGGAAGCAGAAGCTCCCGAACAGGATCTCGAGCCCGTCGCCAACGGGCTCGAAGTCCTTCAGGGTGGCTGGCGAGTGGGCGGTGAAGTCGAAAGCACCAAAGAGGAGATGACTCTCCATCGCCACGGAGTTGTAGATCGCTTTGGTTGGGACCGTCATGATGGCACAATCAGCGTCCCTAGTTCCCACAGACGGCGCCAATTGACGAGGTTTAATCTCGGCAATGCCCATTGTTATGATCTTGGGTTTTGGAGAAGATGGGGATGCTGGAGATCGCGGAACGGTTAGCAAACAAGCAACACGGGGACACGAGGTTTACCAAGGTTCAGGCCCCCAGAGGGAAAAAAACTACTCCTGCTTGTCTGCTCTTGATTACGGCGGAACCAAAAAGTACAGGGGTGCACAGATGCAATCTGGCGTGGAGGTGTGTATGCGGTGGTATGCGAAGTATCCTCCTCGTCGTGCCCTCCTAGCCTTTATATAGAGGTAGGCAGGTCCCAGGCACAGATCGAGTTGGTTACAGGTTTTAGGGTTTTCCCTTTGAATATTCTATCTACTCTAGTCTTGTTCTCCAAGGATCCGAAGGCGTCATGGGCCCTGGCCACCCGAAAGTCTTCATGGGCTGGCGCATGTTCTCGTGGGCCTTCCTTGGGCTGGACTAGTTATGTTAAGATCGTGTACCCGTAGGGTATAACCATGTCAGCTGGTGCATTTGGGCACTTGATGAACAGGGATGTCCTCGATGCACTTGCGGTTCCGTAATCTGATTGGCATGGTATATAGATATGCTTTGTATCTCCTGATGGACGGCATGTTCTTATCTCTGTAGGGATGGTGTACCGTCTTTATGTGGTGAATATGGATGAAGAAACAGCGGAGGCTGCTCCAGAACTTGGTCAGATGGGCTGTGTGTTTCCTATGATTTAGACCTGGCCGCCTAGGCCATGATCACTGTCCTATTGTATGGTCTGCTGGTACTTATTACTCCCTCCGATCCTAAATAAGTGTCACAGTTTTGAACTAACTCTAGTTCAAAATGGCGACACTTATTTAGGATCGGAGGTAGTATGTAAGAATGGGTCTTCTATGTTGGATGTCGAAGCTCCTTAGGTCTTGATCATGCAGTCTGTTTAATTTTGTGTTCTATAGTATAAACGTTGGACCTAGATGTTCACTTTGTAGTACTGGTTGTTTTTTAATTTCGGCTATAAGACCAAGTTATGTAATATTCTGCTACCTAATGTATGTGCTCGTCGGTTGTTTCCTGGTTGTGTTCACTCTGTTGGATGGCAAAGATTTGGTTGTTTCTTCGTTGTTTATTACTTTTATAGCAAACCTGCAAAAATGCCTTTATATGTGTTTTTGATAGAAGAGAAGCAGACCATGCTCCAATGAGTATTAGCTCTGCTATTGAGATTTAGTTTCATGGGATTGTTTTTGCAAATATTTATATTGTGAGGTTAGACTGGGATTCAAATCAGTTTCTTTTATTGACTGCCCTTTTCCCTAGAATAACCTGTTAATGGTTGATCTGTTATTTGTCGGGTTTCGGTGTACATCAGCAGTATCGTTTTCTACTGGTTATTCCCTTGATCGGTGGCCTTTTAGTTCTGGTAAAATAAAATGTAGCCAATGTGATTTTATATAAAGAAGAAGTATTAAGAGATCATGCGACTATTCATATATTGGTGGGCGGTTATCGGATTTGGTTTCTTGTGAATAAAAAAAATTATGTTGCAGGCTTACTTGTTTTTTCTTGTCTACATAGGCTCTGTCTGTACAATTTATTTTCATTAAATAAAAAATGAACACTTCCATCTATAAATTTGTAGCTGGTGTCTGCGTTGTCTTTTACATTAAGTTCGTTCTTTGTTCTCTTCCAGCTCTGTTAGGATTGAAGGGCTTGCGTGTGTGAGAATATCCAGGAAGAAAGAATATCCAGCGTTTTGCTGCTCCATGTGAGTGTGATTCACGGTGTTTACTGTAGGCTGAGTTGTCGCTGTGAGTACGTAATGGCATTGCATCTAAATGGTTAAAGATAATTGACAGGGCCTTTACCGTTAGCGATTTTGCAGCTTTGTTAGATGGCAAAGATTTTATTGTTTCTTGGTTGTTTATTTCCTTTATAGTAAACTTGCAAAGCAGCTCCTTGTAATGGGATAGGAATAGCAAACTGGATAATCCATACAAGAATGGCATTTTTTTGGTCTATGTTGTTCATAAGTTCGGTTGTGACCCAAAAATAGCTCCGGGAGAAGAGAAACATTTCTTCCCCAGGAACAAAGCTATGAGCAACATAACCTAAGGATTTCTACAAAAAGGAATTTAGATTACATGTTGAATATTTTCTTCTGGTGCTGTAGCTCTGAAAGGTGTTGTTGTCTCTCTTCTTTTTAGGGAAGGAATTTATATTACATGCTGAAATTATTTTTTCTGTAGATGCAGCTATGAAAGGCCGAGTCGGAATGACTCGACTCGCATTACAACTGAAACCCATTGAAATGCGAGTCAAATTCCCCGATCATTTCGCCCTAGATCCAGCAGACACAGGGTACGGAGCCTCACCGGCTTGAGGCGGTAGCTCACCTTGAGTCAGGTGTGTAAAGGACCGAACTAAAAGCCCGTCAGCAGCAAAAGATAGCCATATCCAGTACCACATGGACATAATAAAAATAAGTAAGTTAAAGACCTGGGCAACATGCACGAATAGTTATTTACCTACAACAGCTAGAGTTCAGCAGCCATGTTTCATGAGCATCCTAGGTAGAGTAGATGGGAACAACAGGGGATTTCCTCACCAAATCTAGAAGAGAGGGTCTGCATATATAAACAGTACCATATAATCACATTAACTAAAACCCACTCCACATGTTGCGTGGCAAACCGCACTGAACAGCATTATAATAAAGGGCTGAAGCCTTTGTTTAGAAACGCCTTATCTCCTCAAGCTTGTTCTCCAGGTTTCTGCTCTTGAGTTCCATCTGTAACGCAGCTTCGTATATGGTTGCGAAAGCTGCCTTGACGTCGTCGTCTAGAGGCTCTTGCGAACCAAAGTTGGCAATGAGTGCGACGTTGCGAAACTGTGATGAGAAAGAAAACATCCTTCTAACAGAACAAAACCAACCACGTGCGAGCTTCTTAGCCTTTATGTTAGTTCTTTTCAGTAGCTGCTTTGAAAGCTCAACTTGCTTCCTTAGGTGGCTATTCTCCCTGTCGAGCTGCCTAAGGTGGCCGTATCTCATATTGGAGACTGTATTAGTCGCCGCCTCCACTAATCTGATGGTAGAGACAGCAGCTGTGTGTTCTGCCAGGGCTCCATCTAGGGACTCCACTCCAGTTGTGGTCATAACGACAGGGGGCCTATGGCTGGAAAGGACTGGTGTCTGAAAAGTGACACTCACACAGATCCTGTTGTCTGGCTGAATGTCTTGCTTGTATTGGGCGGCGGGCATTCCAAAATGCTCTAGCATACAATCGAGTACTACTCTTCCTCGGATTGCTATGATATTCTGAGGTCCCTACAAGATGCAAGGAAGATAAGTGGGAATCCAAGAGCAGCTAAGCAATTAAATTAAGATATAATTGATACAAAATGATGGTACAAAATGGAAACAATATGCTTATTTGTTATAGGAAGCACCTCCTTATCTGAGAAATTGGATGTCGCTGAGTCGTCGATGGCGCTGTCTTCACTCATTTTAGCTAACCACACCCTGGATTTTAAAGGATGGAAGAAGGTAGACAACAATGTGATTTTATAGTTTAAGATATGTATCCAGCATAGACACTGGGCTAGCATTAAAATTTCTTTAGACCATACGAACAATGCCGCCGCGAAATAAAACTGTAAGCAAACAAGGACCAACGGTTACTTTTCTTCTTTGTTTTGCCCGTGACGAGAAAAACATCCTAAATAGCAAGCAATGGAACTTCAATCAAGCGATTGCTATCTAAGCTATAACATTCTACAAAACAATTGCTTGTTAAGCCTCACTGTAGCTGATCTAGTACATTAGGAATTCCTATATGATCCAAATCACTGTTTAAGAACACAACGAAGGTTACACAGGCTAAGCTAATGCAAATCCAAATCTACAGCCCCGTTTCCCGGTAATCAGCTTCCAATTTCTGGTCTCCACTACCACTGACTAAGATTTAGTTAATTCTCACTCATCCAACAACCTGCAGACCCCATTAAAATCGAATCAAAACTTAAAAAAATGTGTCCATTATTAGCAGGAAGCATGTTAGCTTATGTGATTCAGAACGGCATTTTAGAATGTTAATATACTTGTCTGACACAATATAAATATGACCAACGATGGTAGTGCTGACATTATCAAAATGTATAATTGAATCAAGTCATCGTAATATATATTTACTCCTGATTTTAGGAATAATAAAAACAAGAGTATTGTTTTGCTCTCCAAAACAAGCAGCAAGAAGCAAACTGCAAACAAAGATCGACCTAAATAACCTTAGAATTATAAGTCTAGAAGTTAAAAAGTAAACTTCAAACAAAGCCTGACCTAAACAATCAACTTCAATAGATTTAGGTCTTCACTATTTTGCACAATGAGAACCTTAAAATCCCTAACCTTTTCTGTCTGTAACCTAGGATGTCTTAAGTATATGAGCTTTCAAAACTATCACTACACAAATATTCTCTTAGGCCAGATTTCTTGGGCCTAGGCAAACAAGGATGGCCTACAAATCCTCCAAGTCAAACAGTGTAGGCACAGCATGGATATTTCAGAACGACATTTCTAAAACAGAGAGATCTGTAATCTTCCAAAAGGAAGCACTGTAGATTGGTAATGTTAAAACGGCCACGCGCCCTCGCTCCAACAGCAAAATAGGGTGGACGATGGCAACATAGTGGAATGGTGGTTGCATCAAACCAATGTAAAGATGCACCAATCTTATGGCCACAACAACGATTTAGAGAGTAACAGGGAATAGAGGGAGAGGGTAGTACAAGCGCCGGTAAGATCTTCGCGAGAAATAAAATCTGATGTTTGCCCTCGCGCGTATCTAACCTAAGGCGACTCGCTGGCCGCCTAGCAAAGGTGTGTATGTGTGGCCGCCGACAAGACGAGGAGTCTAGAAAACCTAGATCGATGTCCCCAGGTGCTTTGTCTAAATGGATGTGCAAGCTACAAACGAGTGGGCCGAGAAGGGTTAGAGTCAGGATCAAATGCTAAATGGGCCAAGTCTGAAACATCTGTAGCTGGTAGGTCTAACAACCGGGCCTTGCTTCCATGTCAACTGTACAAGGACCGGCGCTATGCGTACTTTTTTTCCCACACGTGCACCGTACCGTGTTTTTTTACTCGGTAAAAGGTGAGAAACACTTTTGTGTTTGCTGGCAAAAAATACGAGTGCGAGGCAAAGCAACTATATCGGTCTTAAATCTCACCATTTTTGTTTTCAAAATTATTACATGAAACAGTTGTATGTTATTGTTTCTCAAAAAAAACAAGATATAGGCATAGACATAAAATAGTTTTGAATATATGGATTTGTCTTGTGTAATCAGAAGAAGGCATAGAGATAGAGATAAAATAGTTTTGAATACATGGACGAAAGAATATCGATCGGGCAGGCTGAAAGTAAAATATGGGAATAGAGGAAGCCATATAACTTGAATTCAGCTAAAGGAAAACATAATAATAACGGAGCTAGCGCTATGAATTCAGAAATGAAACCTGTAAAAGCCACTGGCCTTCAGAACAAACAGAATCTTCTTGTCAACTGAAATAATAATTATACTCCATCAGCCACCATTTAGCATTTACAAAGATGGTCATGCAAGTTACAATTCATCACTGAACCGCTGAGCCTGAACACAAAGAAAGATAAGGCCTGACAACACACTAAAGCATCTAAGAGACATCCAGTGAATCTAGAGCAGCTATGGATACATTAAATAGGTCTAGCTGAATTACATCCAACAATTTTCTGAAGGAACTGAGAACACCGCGACCAAAAGAATAGGAGCAGCTAATTAATAAACACGGGCTTAGTACCGCAGCAAGTATCATAGCTGGGCTAATACATCGGTTTCTTGCATAAATTTATCTCATTCAGGAGGATAGGCTTCATCAACAGTGCAGACATTGAATCTTTCCCAGTTTCCTTGAAAAGAATTGGATGTCACATGTATGACAAATGTATAGCTCCAGCTTAGAATAGCAGTCAATTCAGACGGTGTATGCATAATTGTGGTGGCTGCAGCAGCCAGTTCTGTAGTGTCAGCACCTGCTCCAACGTTGTTCAATATAATTTGGCGGGGCGAAGCACCGATGATATCCTGAGCAAGCCTTCCAAACAAGGTAAACTCTGCCTCTCTCGTGCCGTCGGAACCAAGCAGATGCAGACAAAACCTGCACAGAAAACCACATCACCAACACCGCCATAGTAATACCTGTAAAACATGTCAGCGCCATGGCATGGTCGAAGTAACTTGAGATTGAGCATACTCTAGGACTGCCCCCGTGCATTCACATCCAACATTTGAGCAGCTGTAGCTCTTAGGCTGCGTCGGTGAGATAGCAACAAGCATGGCAGCACGCCCACGGTCAATGCAACGGGTAAACCACCAGCATTCGCTAGGTGTTAGCCTTCAAATTCGAACAACACACAGGAACCTAGAAGCCTGTGGTAGTGTGCCAGCACAAAGAACGTAGGTCTTAAACAGCAAGCAACAGAACGGATGTATTGTGTGTTCCCAAAAAAAGGAGTCATACCTGATTTTGCACAAAATTATTTTCGGACAGCACAGAGAGCGCATCTTTTGGACAAGTAAAACCGACAGCCGCTCGAAGAGTTATTTGCCAGGGTAGGGGCAAGGATCCAATTAGGCGGAAAGAAGACAGAAGCCTGCACGTATGTAAAAGATAGTAAGTAGCAGTAGTGGCGACGGTGATCCACATTTAAACCTAAGCGCATTCTGTTCACATACCTTGTTTGTAGAACATTAGTTTCTTCTATATCTTCATTGATATACCATCTACAGGCGTCTGAACCTGATAATTCCTTCGAGCATGTACGTCACGGGCATGCGAAGTGTAAGTAAATTCCATGTGCATGTGTGGTAGATAAAGTTGTAAAGAACATGAAAATACATGCCTTGAACCATAGAGATAGTCAGACCAACAAAAATGATGGCTGCCGATTGATCCTCAGCAAGAAAACGTATGACTCCTTCGTTGAATCGGTAAGCGGATTCACCCCATAAAGTAACCCTAACCTCGTTGCCGCTGCAAAGGAAGAAGGAATGAACACATTTTATAATTAAAGGTTAAATGACATTAGTTAACAGGAGGAGCACAGCTCAGGTAAAGCTAGAATAACACCTTCCATCATCAAGAAGGATATGCCTTCTGCTGGCAGGAAAATTTCGACAAGGCCTAGTTAAAGTGGCAATGCTGGAAATGCCACGGATAACCCCCATCACATCTGTGAAAACATGATAAGCAAACATATAGGATGCATATTGGACATGGATAAGATGGTAAGCACCTATTGGACATGTGTACCTGTGTATCTTGTAAGAGTATCTTCAGGGTCAGGCAGACTAACAATCGGTGTTAGCCTATATGTCCACATGGGGAACTTTTCATGATGAGGTTGTGGTGGAATTGATCGAATAATGGTTAATTCTCCTACCATGGTAACCAAAGTATTTTTGATCGGGTTCATGATCTGCTGTTGATCCGACACCTTAAACAGTGTAACCTCATATATGTCTATTTTGTGCACACAATGGATATTGGAATCGACAAGATGTTCTATTACAATCGCGTAAATCGAGTGGCCCTATGATAGATGACATGGCATTATAGGTATGACGAAACTGTAGCTAAATGTGGTGATTATGTGCTCACGAGAATATAAATTATAAGCATTTTAGTCCAGTGGCGCAAACATGCTCAAGAAACACAAATCAGATATTACGCTATGTGCAAGCATCCGAAAGAGGCATCCACTGACCATCCACAAGAAGAACCTAAAGTATTGTTGGTGTACATCTAGTTCATGAATAATTTTAGCTTAGAATGTTGATTCGGAAGCAATAGAAATAGAGGCAACTATGAGAGCACGTGTCCTTACCGTTGCATCCAACAAAACTATCCCCATTTCTTTAATATGGCCATTCTGAAGCTCACCACGATGGTGACAGACCCGTGATGCCCGAACCCCTATGGATTGGTCTCGGTGACCAACACGCGACTCAAATCGAAATGCACTGCATCGATAACACGCCAGATAAAATATTTCTTAGCAACAGAAAAAGATTCGTGTCCATGGGTCTAAACAAATCCAAACACGCACCGTCGGGACGTACCACACAACGGGCGGACCGCGATAACAGCATTTACCTGCAGCTGTCGCTGTGAAGGGAGCAGACGAGGACGACCAGTCATATGCAAGAAAGAGAGAAGAAAAAGAGGAAGCTAATTCCTAGGAAGAACAGATCGAGCCGCGTAACCTTGAGCTGGAGGAATGGAGGAGAGTGAGATGTGCTGTCCTAAAGCCGACCGCTCACTGCGTCTAGAAAGAATAGGCCTTATCTACTGTGAGCAAGGCCAATGTCTATCGATGGGGTGAGAACGGCCCAACAAAAAGTAAAATCGACGTGGACACACCGGTGGTACATATCAGCCCAATCATTCTAATAGCATTCTGAGCGATCCCAGTCCGATATCCGGACTAATTTTGGACCGACCGAAAGTCGTTTTTGGCATGGGGACACCAAGTTTCTCACTTGTGTTCTTAGGCTTAGTTTGCATCTTAGGCTTAAATTTAATAAACTTCAGAAAATTTAGGTAGATTTTATTGATTATGGGCGAATATAAGAGGATTACATCGAACTCGGGTGAGCACCCAAACTTAGGCTAGATAATAAACTTAAAGCATAAAAACGACTGGCGTCGATGCCGTCACCGAAGTCGCCGCCGAGACGAAGGAGGACGAGCTCAGCTTGGACGTCCTCCTCGGTAGCCAGTTGGCTGGAGGGCGTCACCTTACCCTGGATGTCGGCGTGGATGTGTGTGAGAGGCCGAGACACGGGGTGTTGTCGATGTAGATATGTTGCATCACCATCGTAAGTGGTGAGTCGTGCGGGACTTCGGGGTGGGTGAGTTCTTGTAGGCGGCGCTCGGTGAGGAAGGTCTCCTAGTAGAGGAGTTTGCCAGGATTCTCAGCAGCGACGGGATCATCCATGGTCGCGATGGAAGCTTGGAACTTGTCGGTGAGATCGCCGCCGGTCGGCACCGGCGGTATTGGGTTCCGCTGGCGCTAAGCTTCCAGCTCAGAGGGTTCCGTGCATCCGTAGGCGCCATGTAGCCATGTAGCTGGTGTCGTAGAGCTGGCGGTCAAAGCCGCTCGCCGCCGCGGGATCACCGGGAAAGTGCTCGGCCATGGGGAAGTGGGGGAAAGTGGTGAGTTCGTCGGAGCATGTGGTTGGGTGGAGATGGGACAAATGGGGAGTTGTGAGAGGGTGTGAGGAGTGCCGGCGAGTGGCATGTATTCTATAGGGTGAGGCGGGCGGCAAGGACGGGAGGGGTGTAGCCGGGAGGGCAAAACGAGGAAACAACAAGAAGGTATTGCCTGTCAGTCCGTTGTGGTGGCCGAGGAAGCGGGGGTGGCTCGGCATTATGGTAACGCCTGGCCGAAGTGGCGCGCATTTATTGTTCGGTGGTTCTTCGCGGGGTTCGGAGGAAAAAGCATGACGACGACTCGGTTATCGTCGTTGACTGGGCGGGTCCACGTGTTGTCCCCCTTTTCCATCAAAGACGATTCATTCGGCTTCGCAGGGCGCTCTGGGATTCTAGGAATGGTCTAGAAAGTCCGGACCTATGGAATGTAATGGAGGTTGTTTCATAGAATTTAAGAGTGCGTCTTCTTGTTGAGTTCCAGCTTGAAGGCATTCCACCAGTAGCAAGGGATTTTCCACATATTGAGTCCACATTTTACATCAATGGCAATTGTATTGCCAAGGTGTTAGTTAAGGACAAGCAGACTGTCAAAGAGCAAGATATCACTATCGAACCTTCAAGTGGTTTGTCTGATAGTGATATCAAGATGGTGAGGGAGGCTGAGCTAAACTCTCAGAGGGATCAGGAAAGGAAATCGTTGATTGATCTCAAGAACTCTGCAGACACCATGATCTACAGCATAGAGAAGAGTGTCAAAGAGTGTCAGTCGGTACAAGGACAAGGTCCAGGCTAACATTGTTACAGAAATACAGTCAGTTGTTTCTGATTTGAGAGCAATAATGGCTGGTTATGGACGCAATTTATTGCGAGGGGTTCTTTCTAAGATACAATATGCCTTGACAACAACCGAATCTTCCAGTAAAACAGACAGCACTGTAGTTTGGTTGTGCAACAAGGAACTAAATTAGACACCACCAGAACATAATTATTTAGACCGGCATACCCACGCAAATGACAAACATAGAAAGGTATATCATACATAATGTAAGTGTTTTTTAATTTACAGCACATAAACATTCAGAAGATAAGCATCTTATGGTACAGCAAGACAGACTGTGGTCTAGTACATAACATCGGTAGCAGATGCTATCATTTTTACTTAGAGGGTGGAAGCATCATCAAAACTAATCCATAGTTCTTAGGACAAGGATCGATCAGAGACTACAGCATCCTTACATATCTCACATAGTGAGTTGCATCCTAGGTGCCTTCCTTTTCACTGTGGATGCCCTACAGTAGCAATAGGGAGTACACTTGGTTATTGGTAATGCATGTGCCATGTATCAGCCCAATGTTAGTAAATAGGGGCTGGCTTACCTAGTGTTGATATGGCGATTGGAAGGCGGTGGAGTAGACGACTGTGCATCGGACACTTCTTTTTTGATGTTGGCTTGCTGGGGAATGAACTCTTCCTTCTTGACGCTGGATTCCTGTAAGCAACAACAATGGAATTAGAAAGCTGTTGATAAACAACGCGATGAATTTTCATGAAGCAACAGGATAAGAGACCACCTTGGCTATGGCAACAAGTTTTTCATCCTTTGTGCAGATGTTGTCTAGCTGAGCCTTCATACATTCTGCCTCTTCTTGAAACATGGTTGCCTTGTCTTTTGCAGTTACCAGCTCTCACTGGCAAGCTGCAAGCTTAGATTCACATTTGGCAACCTCGCTTAGATTAAATTTCATCTACATAGATGACGCCTATCTTCTGTAGATGGAGAAGAGCAACAAGTCTTGCGGACTCGAGAGCAGCCTCCACAGTTAATTTATAATCACCAAAGATTTTCTTTTGGTGTAGCATAGAATACTCGCCAATTGTTGGGGCATTGATACATACGAAGGCAATTATCTGATCCTTGCCAATAGCACAGGTCCTGATTTCATGTATCTCCAAAGATAAATCCTTCAAAGCCTATCGGAGAACATCTTCTCTAGAGACGTAGACACATTTTGCTACAGGCTGGAAAAGAAAGTTATGGTAATGAAGAAGTTGTATAGCATAGGGTAATATGTAGATAGATCTTCCGAAAGATAGACATACTATTTTAGCACTGGGCATCAGAAAGTGAAAAGGTCCACTAATAGCATCGGGCATTAGATAGATCTTTTGGAACATACAGATTCACTTAGCCAATGCAAATAGGATGGCACGGAACAAGAGAAAACCTTCCATCAAAACAACTTTTTTGTAGTTTTAGCAATTGTTTCCCCATGTAATGCTTGAATGATCTTGGAGCCCATACAGTTAATTTGAATTCCACATCAAGACTGCTTTTAAATTAAGTGATCATGTTGAGAAGTACAGATTGGTTAATTTCCCATAGCCGTGATAAGCCAATACCTATATTTAGGCAATAAAGTAACTTGATTCCATTATGTAGAACCTACCGCAGACATAAGTTCTAGCTAGACGAAAATGATTCACATATGTACTGAATAACATTGAAGAATAGCCTGAACTTTACTATAAAAAAGCACATCATTTGGTAGTTTCAAACAAAACCAACTTTATAATAGTGGTGTTAAAACTAAGCTGAGTACCCCTTTGTCTAGCTTGTCTACCATCCACACAGTAATGCATTCTGGTTCTGTTGAACATCACACAGCTTTATGTCCTAAGCCAACAAGGTCACAAGAGCACCGAATGCACTATAGTGAATCAATTTAGATGTTCTTTCTAAAATTGCTATGTAACTAGGTTGTAGACCGAACATTACAGAGTATAGTAAGAACCGAACCAAGGATACAGCTTAGAGAAAGCTTGACTTGCCTGTGGAAATGCTTCATGTTTAACCCCAACCACTGCCATGGAATGTGATTGCTCTGCGCTCAAATCTTTTTCTATAGACATGATCACTGGACTGGCTTGGCAAGTACTCCTTCGATTAGATGATTAGCTAGTAAGAAGCAGTAACATCAAACTGAAATAAACCACAAAAGTAGTATATATATGCTGATAAATACTATAAAAATGGAGAACATACACACTTAGAGTATCAGCTTAGCTAGTAACAAGAGAAGTTATCCAGAATTGTTAAGCTCGTCGTATGCCATATTGGTAAGCATCGAAAGAAAAGCAGCACAGTAACAAAACCGCTAGCTATATGCTGATCCAGGCACCAATCAGACACGACACCACATCAAATTTTAAGATCAATACGGAAGGATGTGAACGGCATTACATAAAAAATAACTGAAAATAACTTTGTTTTGTTATGCATGGAGTCTATTACCTATAGTGTAGATACCTTCAAACGGATAATAGATAGTCAAAGGGCATTCAGTATCTCTCATGAACAAAGGATTCCCTAGGCACTAACTGAACCCAAAACCATTAGACCAGAGACGATGTACGGTTAATCGCATCTAGAAGGGCAAAACGGTGGACCAATCTGAAGCTCTAGACCATTTCATCAGAGGTACCGACGTGCACCACTGTGAAAGCCTATTTTTTTCTAAAATAGGAGGGTGTTCAATTAATCTCACCCACATAAATGAAGGATTCCGTGACGAATTAAAAAGTCTATTAGACTGTACATGCTATACGGCATCCCATTGCATTTAGAAGAAAAAATGACTGACTAATCTGAATCTATAGATCATTTGATCAGAGGCACCGTCTCGGACGTCACCTTTAAAACTGTTGTTTTTTTAAATAGGAGGGTGTTCAGTTAATCTCACCTAGAACAGGCTAAAGCTCACCTAGAATCACATAACTAACCTCATTATATCTACCAAGCCTAATTTCACCTAGAAGAACCTAACTAACCCAAGCTCGTAGCAGGACAACAGCAGCCATCTAGACAGCAGAACAACAGGAAGACAAGAGGCAGAAAATACATGAAGAGACGAGAGGCAACATAGCGAACCTCAGACGATGCTACCTGTATCAGCAACAATGAGACTCCCAACGCCAGTCGAATGAACTCGCATAACCACTTACAAGCAAGAACAGATAAAGAAGAGAGCAGGAAAAAAACAAAGCAACAAGCACACTGCCCCATCATAGTCCTTCCTAGTGTAACATACCTCGGGGCCGTGAACAGCAGCTTCCGAAAGGACGACGAACAGACCTCCAGAACAACCTTCAAGCAAGGAAAAATCAAGTCAGAAAAAAAGGATCAATAAGCACAATGGGCCTTCCTCGTATTTCACTCCCTAAGCAGTCCATTCCCTCCCCTAAACGTCCACTCCCTCCCCCAAACGAACCTCATAGTCACCTGCCTCCCTACCCCCTTCCCGCACACACCCCTCCCCAAAACATCCGGCCAAGATCCGAGCGGACGCTCGCCTCAATCGAACGGGGAGACCACTGGAGAGCCCATCTGCTAGGAACGGAAAAGGTGGACGAAGCAGGATAAGGCGAAGGGCGGAGGTGGCTGGGAGCGGAAAAGCGAGCGAAGCAGAACAGTCAAAAGCCAAAGAAGAAGCAGGCGGCTATAGGGGAGCTGCGAATGGAATTATCCTTGGGGTTCTCCGTCTCCAGGAAAAACACGGGTGAAAAGGCCGAGAAATCCGAGCGAGGGGTGGGGCGAAAATAGCTGGACCGTGACTCACGGCCACACAGACCAACTGCCACCGCGGGCCCATAGTCAAGGGTCCAGTTGCAGCGAGAGAAAAGATGTGAAACTAAGGTGGAAAATCAACAAGAAGGAACGGGTTCCTTTTCTCCACTCCGCAGCCCACGCCGTCGTACGCTGACCATCGCACCGTGTCTGTCAGCGGTCGAAAATCAAGCAAAAACTTTTTCTGTCCACGAAATTGCGTCCATCGACACAAATAGTTGGGACCCAGCAGCACCTTGGCCCACCGTCAGCGAAAGGAAGTAACCAGCTAAGCAGAGCTATTCCACCAACAACCAACAGGCTGCCACGCAAAGTTAAGTGAAGGACAGAGATACGATGCAAGAGAAAGGCGACGCAAGGGAGCAACCTCCGTTGGGTCTGCCGTTGGCCCCGCGCACGCATGGCCTGAACATGTCATACGCTGATGAAAAGAAACACCAGGTAAGGAAAAGCTGGCGACCATCGCAGCGCGGCAGCGATCGGACGGTCAGCACGCAGCGCGCGCGAGGGAGCTGGGGGAAGACGGCCGTGTAAACCCCTAACCTTCTTGCACAGTAGAGTGGGCCACCGCGAAATATTTTTCACTATCTGACAGCAGGGGCGACCTGGGTTCTAGTTACCCGGGGTCACTGACAGTTGAGAGAAGGAAATGGATAGTTTGATCATTTTTTTGACAAACTAAGTAAATAATTCCGCACTAATTCGTGCGTGGTATAAGGACCTTAAATTCATAAAAAGACCGATGCCATCGTCGTCGCCATCCACAATTTTACGTCCCAAAGTTGTCGTAAATGGCCGTGTAGTCGGGATCAGCTTTGTTGTCATTGCCACCGCCGACGCCGATGCCCGGTGGCTGCAGCGGCCGGGAGATCCCTTGGCCGTACTCGCCGCGCCTCCAGGGGCTGGCAGTAGGGGCCGGCATATCCTCCATTGCCGAGGACGATGAGCGACGGACCCTGGTAATCTAGCACGCGGCCAAACCAAATCTAACGTTCGGAATACCCTGCAAACACTGGGCACGGAGCTGCTCTGTTTCTTCCCGGTTCGATCTATACCAGGCGAGGATGTCCGGTGACGATAGCGTTATGGAGCGCGGGGCTTATTGTTTACGATGCCTCAAACCCTTGTCCTCGGTGGCGAGCGTATCGGCGTCTCCGACTCTCGCTTGACCGTCCGGAGCGGCGGCGCAGCTGCTAGTGTGGAGCTAGAGGAGCGGGATGCCAAGGTTGTGAAGGAGGAGGAGGAGACAACTAATTGGCTAGAGTATGGCGCCTCGCCCCTTACGTCGGCGGCGGTCTGCGGGGGAAGTCGGGCTGGAGATTGTTGGAGGCGTGGAGTTGCCTGCACATGGCGACGAGAGTTCGTCCGGGTGTGCTCCATCAGCGGCGGCGCAGTGCCGCGTTGTTGCACTTCGGTGGCGACCCCGGTGGACCCTTGTGGTGGGCGAGCTCCTGGAGCTTTCATCCGGCAAGGTACTGCTCTAAAAGAGCAGATTCCCGGATCTTCCATGGCGACGATGGCCGCCTGGATCCCGTACGTGATCTCTCCACCCTTCGGCAACGGTGGTATCGGGACTCTATCGGCTGGGAGGCGAATGTCTGACGGCGTGATGTAGATCGCGACATGTAGCATGCAGGCCTCCATAGCTGGATCGTGTAGCAGCTGAAGTTGTTCGCCACGGGGTTGCCAATAAACCTCTTGCACATGGGAAAATACGGGGGGTTGTGAGCTCGGAGGTCACCAGAGTTGGGAAAGGAGTTGCGATTGAGTGTGGAGGTAGTTGTTCAGTGGTACGGCTTTTATAGTTCTAGGCAAGAGGCGAGGGCATAAGGGGTGTAGCATCGAGGGCTATTGTCAACACCCGGATTTTTAATCCCAGATGCCTGTTATGCCATACATCGCAATCCCAGGATTACCATTTTTGCGACACATAACAGATTTGGATATCACAGTACATCATCCATTACAAACCATACATAAGTTCTTACACAAATAAGGATCTCATGATCTAGTTCTTAATACAACTCAAGCAACGAAATAACGTAATAGTAACGATAGCGTAGGTGAAACTCCATCTTTAGGGTCACAGGAAATGCTGATGATGGGAGATTATCCTAGTTGTCGTAACCTTCATGCGGCCCGTCATCCTGATACTCATCTTCATAGTCTGGCCACGGGAATAGCCAGGGACAAAGCCATGAGTACTCTTTAAGTACTCGCAAACTAATACTAACAAGTTAAGGGGTTTTTTGTAGTAGGACACTAGGCTCTAAGGTTGTTTTACAAAAAGCCAGATTTACCTCTACTCAGTACGGAAGCAAAGAAAAACTAGTTGAAAGTTTTATAATACCTAAGTTGGAATTTGAATTTCATATCACAACTCTGTTGTGGTCAAGTCAAAGTCATAATTCACTTCACAAGTCATTTTGAAAACATATGATGAGGGAACAGTATGGCCACTCCAACTGTCCATAACCACAGACGCGGCTATTCGAATAGTTTGACACTCTGTAGAGATTGTACACTTTCACCACAACATTCGATACATCCATCAGGAACAATCCTGAATTCACCATACTCAGTATGCGGATAATCAATCCTAACCTTTCAATTACACGCCCTAGTATAGGCACCTCTCCTGTGAGTTTGGCCTCCCAACCATGACCAACTGTCATCTTGGATACTGCACAGGTGGACAATCTTCACAAGGGAGCCTCAACTCAGACCTTGGCTGCGAGGGAACCCATACTAAGGTATATAAATTTCCAGTCAAGCCCTAACCAAATTTCAGGTATTATGGTTGTACGATAAAATTGGACTGGTATCGCATCCAGACAACCATCAGTTTTATAAAGGGCTAAGGCTCATGCCTCAACATTTTCATCATCAAAATCATTTGGTGTTCGGAAACACATGTCAAAACATTTCAGTAGAATGACTCATCATTCTAAGGTTTTCATAACCATTTTCACCAAGTATTCCCATCTAAAGTTGATCAAGTTTTATACTTAGCACTAGCATCTACAAGTGGTGGTAAATACTAATGAGGGGTGGTAAACAAGTGGAGATTTGCTAAGTTCAATCTCATACCTTAGGATGACATCAAGATTATCTAACTTAGGCCAAATTTTATGCTCTTTATGCTACCTTTAGTTATCTTTCTAGAATCTACAAGTCACCTTGTAAACTCTAAGAGAAAGCTTTGATAAAGAAAATAAAGTATTAAGCTTGCAAGTAAAACTAGGATTGGGTTATCAAGTGGGTATGATCACATATGCTTAAGGCATATAGTTGGCATAGTAACAAGCATGTATTGGCTTGCATAATTTGCAAGGGTTATCTTGCTAAGTTAATAGCTTGCCTTGAGTAGAGTAGTGGTTGAAGTTCTCCTCAGCTTATTCCTCGTAGTCTCCTCCTTCCTCCTCGTATCCTTGGTCGGTACTAGCTTCTATAAATAAATACGAGGTATAAAATCACCAAACAATACTTAACTATTTTTAATCATCACACAAAAAGTCACACTAGATGATCTAGCATAATCACTATTATCACAAGGATTAAAGCACTTGTCTTCTTTATTTTATTTGAGAAAAGTAATTTCTACTTATTGAAAAACTACTTAAGATTTAATATTCTCCAACTCAAACATGGGATTATGTTGACACATGTGATCACCACATATTTCAGTACATGGGAATGTTATTTAAAGTGGAGTCACAATTTAATAAGGTTTAACCTTTTTATTTTAATTAAATAAAGTGACTAGAAATGCCTATGTGGCATTCTTTTATTACTTGAACAATATTTCTACAAGTAAACCCATATGTTTCTATATATTCTGAAAGGTATGACCAAATGTGATTTTTGAGAGTTGGAATCAACTCAAAAGCTTTTATGGTTGAATTTTGAAAAATGTTTGAATGCAGAAAAGCTTCTGTCTTGTTATTTTTACCATGGTTGATCTATAACTCCAAATGGTTTGAATCCAACGGTCTTGGATTAAGCATTTCAGTACCTTTCTAACAAAATTGGTTTCGTGCATTTTGGTTTAGTTAATCGAGCTGGGTTGATTTTTGAATCTAGGTACAGAACTATGTTTGAAATTAAATGAATAAAGCTTAATTTGATTTGTTGGGTCGCGCGGGATGTTTTACTGGGCCTGCCGACTACACACAGCGCGTACGCGGGCTGGTTAAGTGGCTGTCCCCACGCGTCAGTGAGACGGGAAGGGGCGAAGCGGTACGGGGCAATGTGAACCGCACGATCTAACTCTAATCGAACGGCTACGGTTCATCGTCCACGTCGGGCAGCGCCGGGGAGACAGAACCCTAGCGCGGCAGGGGGGTCGTGGGAGGCTCACCGTGGCTCAGGTGAGGGTCGGCGACGGGGGCGAACGACGAAGTCGACGATGGCGGTTCTCCTGGTACCAGCAGCTTCTCCTAGGGCGGCTCCAATCGACGGCTCCCTTCTTCTCCAGCAGCGAAGGGCTCCGGCCAAATTCCGGCGATGCGCTGCTTGCCTTGCTTCGGCATTGCGGTGGGGTGGTTCTGGGTGAGAGGGGCGTGAACTGGTGTGGCAAAAACGAGCGGTGGAGGCCTCTATTTATAGTGGCGGAAGGGGACCAACGGTCGCGGGCTGAGCTCGTCATGGTCGACGACATAGAGGGCTACTCGCATGGGCGACGGTAGGGGCGGTGCTATGCTTCATGGCGAAGCTCAACGACGCGGTGGCGAGGCGCGGGGCGGTGCTGATCGGTCGGAACACGCTGATGCTCTGGGCGGGTCCGACGGCGGTTTTAATGTCGCACAGCGCGCGTGGTCCGCGCGGCGGCGAACAGGCATGTCTGGCGGGGTGCTGGAGTGCTGGTGATCATCCCTATAAGCAGCAAGGGAGGCGCGCGGTCTGTGGGTGCTGGTCGAGTGTGGCACACTGGCGCGCTCTCGGCATGGTCGCAGATGAGTTTGTCATGGGCGTGTCGTGTGGTCCAGGGGCTGGCATTGCTCGGGGCTAGGACAGTGGGTGGCGGTGGACGGTGCTGCATGTGCCAGACAAGGTTGGCGAGGCTAGTGCGGCCTCTAGCTTGCTGGCGACAATGGGGTGGCAATGGTGCTCTCGGCATGCTTGATATTAATGGCTAGGCTTGCTCACAGTGGTGCTAAATCTAGTTAGATTACTTTGATCATCTACTGAGAGTGTAGAGTGAGCTATAGAGGGAACAAGTTAGGCCAATTTTACTGCACACTATAGTGTTTGATGTTTGTTTGATTTGTATCTACAAGGTGTTTGATGAAATGGCCGCAAGAACTTTAAATTTGAATTTTGGATTCAAACTTGGTGGGTTTGTTAGGCACATACTAGGGAGTGTATGGTTAGTTGGATTAGTCAAGGGGCACTGGTTTGGTTGGGTTTTGAAAATGGGTGATCTTCACATATGATAAAGATTCAATTTTGAATTGTGATTTGAATGAGGTTGCCAAATGTTTCTGCAAGTTTGAAAGGTGGGCTTGGATTTACTTTTACTTGTTCTAGCAAGGGGTGAAAAAAGTTGGAAAAGTTTCTGTTTGAAATCTTGAACTAGAAACACTCAAATTGACCTAGTGAGCAAGATTGGCAAAAATGACCATTTACTTTATTTTATTTGTTTTTGATTTTCTCTTGTTTTGTTTCTGCATGGAAATGTTTTATATGTTATTATTCTCATCTTTAAACAATTTCTTGCTATTTAGATTAATCACACAAGTTCATTCATGCATTTATCAAATCATCTCATTCACACATGCATTCATATGATTTTAAATTAATCAAAGTTTTTGTTAACCCTAATTTTAGTGATTAATGATTGATGATCCTTGTGTTATATTTTTGGGATGTTACAGCTACTGCCGAGTGGATATGCTCTTAGCAGTATGTTTGAGCTAGAGTCTTACAAACCAAGAATAGAAACCCAAAAAACTAACAAAACGATGCCTAAGTACATAAAACAATAAGAGACATTTGGTTCAGTATAACACATTCAAAAGAAACAAAAACACAGGTACAGATTACAAGATACACGAATATAAATAAAAAAATCTAAGAGGGTAGCATGCCGGTTGTCAACAGAGCCACCGGTTTAGTGAGAATCTTAGGATTATTGACAAAGATTACCAGCGTATATAAAACGCTGAAGACACAGTTTATTTTTCTGTTTATTACAGAGCCATAATTATGCTTCTGTTTTACACCAGTCTCGGTTTTTAAACACCACGTAACACCAAATACCAGTTCATAAGATACTAATGCAGGGAGTACCTAAGGGAGACTTCACAGTCGATTCATACCTGCAAAAACACTTCAAAATATTGCATGTGTCATTGGGTATTAACCCAACTAAATAAACAAGGCTAAAATAGCATCGTGAAGCACAAACATATCCTTAAAAACACGCGTGTATTTTTACATCGCACAGGTGAATACAGCTAGCAATTAGTCATAGGAAATCTCTTTTGTGCAATGGAACTAAGCACCAGCAAAAGCATCCAAATAATCACACATAGAACCCACCAAAAAGAACAGATAACCATAGGCAATAGTTTGCGATATTAATAGAAGTGGACATGTGCAGGTGCGCGAATATTACAAGCCAAGTGTACGGGCATATAATTTTTAAACTACATCACAGGCAGCCAAGAACCTTGGAGGGATGAGTTCATAGTTTTAGTCTTTCGTGATTCTAGGATTTACTTATAAAATAGTGTCCTCTAAGAAGACAGATTCATAAAGAGAAGTGTGGTCACATGCATCCAGATAGCAGCGCTGCAATCTCTTGCGACAGGAGATGAGACCTGTGGAGCGGCAACGTGGAGCCCGAAGTGAGCAACTTCTCTAGCATAAACACATACTAAGGGAGGTGCCGCATATCAGCAGGTGTCACGTAGATAGGTAGTAGATAGGACCTGTCGATAAGAGAGAACAGAAAAGAATCAGCATAGCATATGAAAATGGAGAATAGAAGAAACATTTGTGCCAATATTCCTAAGTTTGTAGGACAAATAAAAGAATCCTTATATGTAATCTGTGGATGAGAAGATCATCGCATAGGCAACCATCCTATACCTTATATACGAACGACATCTGCAAACATCAGGGGCAAGTTACTGCTTTTTTTTCTTCGGCCTAGTACATGTAACCAACACAGAGTCAGACGTTCTCGAAGCATTCTAAAAGCACCCATGGCGATGCTATCTACCCCTAGATGTAGTATGAAGAAAGCATAGCTGGTATCATTAAACAATTACTAAGTAAGTAACCAAAACCTTTTGGTCCTCTGGACCTCATCTTTATCCCCAATGGCACCGATGAGCAGGCAAGTCAGACTATAATAGCATCGAAGTTTAGTACCGAGCAGGAGTTGATGGGATAATCTTAACAATAGCAGTGGGCGTCTGCGGGTATACAATAGGGTTTATTACCGAAGAAGATGAAACTGTCATAGAGAAACATCAGTATAAAGACATGTGGCAGATGGAACATACCTGCCTCGCAGGCGAACCATGGGCATGTGGTGTCTGTGAAACAGGCCAGTTAATTGGACCAAGGGCAGGGAGGTGCGAGCCTGAAGCAGCGCCCGAGGATGATGCCTCAGTTGATCCAGAAACAACACCAAAGATAGACAGTGGAAGTTCAGGCTTGAAGATTTCCTCCACCATATTCACCTAGAAGGCTAACTTCCCTGTAGTAATGCTTTTGGTTTTCTACTTTTTGGAGATAGACACTAGCAGCCTGTACTTTTTGCCAACAAGGCGGGTAATCTCAAGTGGAGTAGACATGTAATGACTTGCAGCGTTGGCAAGGTCATCAACTGTGCTATAGCATCGGTACTTTTGACACAGAAGAGTCATCAGCGGTTTTCCTACAACACCTGCAGCCACTCTGTCAAATAGTATGAACTCAGCCTCGGATGTGCCATCGGTTCCGAAAACAGAGACGTTGTATCTGCAAACCTAGTGATAAACAAACTGTTATCCAATGAAAGCGAGCAAATCTAAACAGCGAACACTAAGAGCACTCACGTCAGGTCTGCCTCAACAGATGAGCAAGTTTCTTCCGAGCACTTGTACTGATAGCCATTGTGCCTAGCCGACCTACGGCACACGGAACATGAAGGGAATCACCAGCGCTGTTCATCAAGCCTATAAATAGTGATGGTATAGAAGAACCTCTTTTCCTCAGTAAGCAGTAACAAGCAATATGAGTTCCATGGTTAATTGCAAAATAATAGCTGCAAAAGTAATAGCCATGTGAAACAACGGCATACCATATCTTTAAAAGGGTCAAGGTCATCAAGCTCCTGAACGGTTTTATCAACCGGAGCCTCGTGAACTCGAGCCACAAGGGCACCTGGGGCAGTAGGATCATAGTTGGCGAGAGGAGTAAACTGGTCTCCAAGGCTGTACCAAGGCAGCACGAACTGTTAGGAGAGAGCAAATACACACGAGGAATATACCTTTTTAGAGAACAAACCTTTTACAGAAGGAGTTGATATCAGGAATATCCTCGTCTATGTACCAACGGCAGGGAGAACTACCACTTAGTCCTCTAATACCTGGTGCAGAAACATAAATAGGAAGCACTATGGACATCAGCAGCAAGGAGAATAAGGAAGTCAAAATTCTAAGGTGCAAACAAAAACATTCCAGGGCAAGCAATGATGTAGGAAGAAGGCACATGTGCAGAGATCGCAGCAATTACCAAAAGTCATCTTGGGCAGCGTTCCAACAAAGATTGCAATAATTGGCTCTTTAGCACCCATAGGACGAACCCCATCGGCATCAAACTCAACGGCTCGATTACCCCAAATGACAAGCATCACCTTGTTTCCCCTGGAGAAACATGGAAAGCAAAATAACTCTCAATGTGAGTTAGTAACAACTGAAACACTCCTCGTTATATATGCCTACACTTCAGTAGCGGTAGTTCTATCTGTACTACGGCACACAATAACATAACAAACAGATCAGCTTATAGGAGGTCCTCAAGCATGATTATCCTTGTGTTTGAAGGTGTTGTCTGATGCATGGATTGAATGGGAATCACATCAGAGACATTCTTGATTTTACCTATGACATATGCAGGTGGAGAGACCAGAGAGCAAAGTCAAATAGCTAAGTTAGAGGAAAGAAACACAGAACACCACAGACCTATAACGTTCATGAACCAGCTAACCAATGAATCATGTGGGGCCGCCACCAGCTCTTGGGATATTTGCGAACGTAGTCAGGCTATATGTACAGAACGGGAATGCATCTGCCAGGCCAGGCCTTTCTTCAATGATAGTATATTTTGTGAACTGCACCATGAAAGGGCTTTCAACTGGCCTATAGGTTGTCTTTGACAGGTTACACAGGAATATTCTTATGACAAAAACCTTTCCTTCCTGCATCACATTCTTCAGTTCTTCTACTGGGACCGGGGGGATCTCGCCATACATGTGAGTACCCTGCACCAAAATGTCCATGTTAGTCCGATCAACTCTGGAGAACGGATCTGGTGATTTCACCGTAAGACACGAGTCACAATGAGATATCAGAACCAACCTCACTATCAAGAAGAACCAAGTCAGTATGTTTAATTGAGCCCCCGTCAGTCCCTCCCATGATAATGCCACATGCGAGAGACAAGGACGCAGATAGTCCAGTGGTTGATATCCTTATGGATCTCAGAAAGCTTGTCATAATCCATCCGCAGACACACAAGGAGAACCGTAAAACAAGAGAAACAAAATTACACGAAGAAAGGAATAGCCGTTCTCAAACCTAAGAAAAGAAGAAGGCAGACACACCAAACATAATAATATTTTCATAACCATCACCTGGTGCTTGTCACGAAAAGCTGTACAAACCCAAACCATTGCAAGCAAACAACAAAAAACACCGCAAGACGATGCACGCAAAAGCCAGATTAGCCAGTAGTGAACAGAGGCCACGCCGCGTCACGTCCAAAAGCAATGACCACAGTTATCCAGCCAAAAGAACATTATTGCAGAAGTAAAAGTATATACGATTTAGAACCAGCAAGAACCGACTAAGTAGTACAGCAGGTGGACGAACAAGCTAAACTGCTCGGGGTACATAGCAAAAAATGCAACGGCCCTATAGCGACTTCCTTACCTGAACAGTTCCTGCTCAAAAGCCTAGATACTTAGAAAATGCAATATGAAATAGATAGATAACTATAATAACAGTTATTCTTATTTTCGAGCAAGGGACTCGAAGATCTCAGAGAATACAATATTCCTAGTTTATGAACCACAGGTGCCATCCTCGTTCTCAATCAGTATATGCAAAGCCTTCTTAGAAGTGACACGCGAGACGGCAACATAAAACTGGCCATGGGTAAACACAGGGGTCTTAAGGTACAGACCAACAGCTGTAAGAGTCTGACCTTGGCTTTTATTAATGGTCATGGCATAAGAAATCCTAATTGGAAACTGATGGCGATGCAAGGTAAATGGCCATTTAGGATCTCTAGTGATGAGACATATCCTTGGTATATAGACAACATCACCAACACTAGAACTAGTCATGACAATGGCCTCGAGTACTTTTTCGGCTAGTTTAGTAATAAAAAGACGCGTACCATTGCATAGACCATTTCCCTGGCTAATATTTCTAAGGAGAATAATGGGCACACCTCTTTTAAGCACCAATCTATGATAAGGGAAGTTGTTAACTTTGATAGTATTTAAAACCTCGATGGGATAGAAAATATCTATGTTACGAACCCCATCAGCCGAGGTTCCCGTGGAATCACAGCTTAGGTACTCCCTCTCCTCACCAGGAAGCATAGAAATAACATGGTTGTTTATTTGCTCAGCTATCTCATTTGTTGGTTTTAATATGGCTCTCTCTTTCAGATAATTAAGATCGGAATATTTCTCTAATAAACCAGTGTAAAAAACATCAACAATGGCAGGAATCTTTTCACCATCTGTGTGCACCAAATGCTCTTTAGGAATGGTAATCCAGGTTGGTTCACACTCTCCCTCTCGCGCCACAGCAGGAACAGCCCCATTACCGATGTCTAGAACCCACCTAGCAAAATCTGATGCCTCGTCCTTCATAGCAAGATCTGTAGTTTGAACAACCAATCGCATATTAGTAGTCAGGCGAAGAACTGTGATGTCATTCCAGAGAGGAGAGTTTGTAATAGTAGCATTAACAACCTGATTCTGCATACCACCCTCAATGACCGGTAAGATTTGCCTTGAATCCCCTCCTAGCACAACTATTTTCCCACCAAATGGTACATCAGCTAGGGAATGATCATGCTCAGATAAAACACCACGCAAACTATGATCTAGGGCCTCAAAATAATTCCTATGGGTCATCAACGCTTCATCCCAAATAATAAGAGAAGAAGATTCAATCAATGTAGAAAGCATGGTACACCTCCGTATGTCACAGACCCCGTTATCATCAAGATCAATAGGTATCTTGAACCTAGAGTGAGCGGTTCTACCACCAGGTAATAAAAGTGACGCAACACCTGAAGACGCAATAGTCAAAACAGTCCTCTTGTGTCCTCTAAGGTACGCAACAAGAGCATTCCAAAGAAAGGTCTTCCCAGTGCCACCATGACCTGAAACAAAAAACAGCCCAGGTCTATCATTTCTCACCCGATCTACAATAGACTTAAAAGCTTCCCTTTGATCATTATTAAGTTTTAGCATCATTTCTTCAGCAAGTTTAATGAGGGAATCATAATCCTGAGGAAGCTCATCACCAAGCATTGAACTAACATGTGTACTGGTATCATAGACAGATTTTAAAGGCAAAGCATAATCCAAAATGTTACAACCGTTCCTAGCAAAGTCAATAGCTAATTGATCAAGTAACATGTTCTTTAGTTCATCGGGCTGAACACAGTAGGTGGGATCTCTAAGTGAACAGCGCGTTCTATACTGGATATCCTCGGCCAAATAAACCGAATATTTTTCAAAAAAACATTTTCATCAACCACACCGCAAAAAATAATCATGGTAACAAACAGCTGACGCAACTGATTTCCCATGCCCCATTCTAAAGCCTCATCAAAAGCACAATACCACTCGTTGTCATCACCAAGAAGCCCCCTGGCAGCACATGCATCTTTGAAGGTGCCATATACCACGCCACCATAGGTCCTAACATCCGCATAACACTTTGCTCCTTTTACAGGCATCAGCAACATCCTAAGGTAATAAAGCTCACCTGTAGAAGTATGAACATAATATATTCTCCAAATTTTGTCACCGCATTTACGTTTAACCCATTTCCTTTTATCAGGTACCCAAGACCACCGTGTGGGGAAATCGCAGTATGTTAAGTTCTAGCGTACCTATATCTTGCATTAGCAACAAACCATTAAGTTAACATGGTTTTCCACAGCAGGTCATTAATAACAAGGGCTGGAAGATTTGCTTTGGCACGAAGGCGTACAACATGCTGATCTAGCAAATGAACAGCAAGCCTTTCCACAGAAGGCAGCTTGATGTGTACATCATATCCATAACATCTCCAAAAAGAATCATGAGCACATATGTATCGACAGATCCTATACTCATCTAACTCATCCACGCCATCATCACCAACGTCTGTTCTGATCCTTTCAAACAAAGTTTGTGAAAAATCGGGTCCTTTTGTGACATACTTATTAAGATATTTGATTACATGTGTTTTGTTACACCACTCCACATTCAAATGTGCTTGATATTTTTTAAGCAATGCCATGTTATAGGGGACTACATGCCTATTGTCCAGCCTGATTTTGTTTTTCATGATAAAACGACCATTATTGCGACGCCTGTAAACAGGGAACCCAAATTCATCAATAGATGTTTCATCCTGAAATGTTTTAGGAAATTTTTTGGAACACACGCCGTCTTTCATACAAGGGCACTTAGGATTATCCTCTCCACACTGGCCATGCATCATGAACTCAGCGACAAGAGCATACCCAAGTGGATCCTCTGCAGGATTAGGAATCTCGGCACATTCCAAGGAATCAACCAAGGCAGGGCTTACCTCGGCATGCTTCTTCTTGTCTTTCCACACAACTATATGTGCGTGAGGCAGCCCCTTTTCTGGAATTCTATGGTATGCAACACTGAGGACAAACGGCACGGTTAAGCATAGAGCCACCAAAGAAAACACAAGCAGGCAATAAAGTGAAACCAAGGCATCGGTGGCCCAAACTACCTGCAACAACGGGGCCGTACACTTTCCCAAGCTTAATATCCTGCAAGTACTCAGAAAGCTTCATATGGTAAACTCTAACAGTCATATCATCCCTATTGTTTGGTCTCTGCCCAGGTTCAGACTCTAGAGATTCCACTATCTCAGGCCATTTTGGGTTACATGTAAAGGTAGTAAATATATCATGGCAAGCATGAACACGAGCTATAGCTACCGCATCCTAGAAATTCTCAACCATATAACGACGTCCACCTGTGTGAGAAGAGGGTAATATGTTTTTCTTCCCAACAGTGCTACCATCCATGCGTCCTGCACCCACCGCATCTAAAAGGCCTTGTAAGTTTTTAGCCCTCAAGTCATCATTAGATAACTGAATAAAATGCAGTCTGCACTCATCTATACATGCCCGTGAATCTACCACCGCCTGATCCGACAGCAGGCCACTAAAAAGATAAGGATTGTACTAGCCCCTTTATAATGGGAACAAAAGCAGTAAAATTCCTGCATACTCATGCTTTTCCATTTGTTACCATCAGAAGCATTTACCCCAATCAACTTCACACCTAACTGGAATCCCCGCTCCCCATATGGAAATAGTAGTGGGTACTGTAGAGACATGTAAGCATTATGTAGAGAAGAAATTCCCTGCAAACAAGCACCCCTAGCACGTATAATTATATCACGACTGGGTGCTTCCGGTGTCAACTCGCCAAAGACCAAGCAGGAAAGTTCATCTGTGGAAGGAAGGTTAAACATATTTCCATCATTTTCAGAAGGAGACACTGTATGGATAGAAATATCCACAAATTCATCCTCTGCCAGAACTTCCTTGGCCATACGGAATTTTTTAACAAGAGCACTATGTTTGTCAAGCATGACTTCCAGGCCCTTAACAATAGTTTTATATAGCCCCCCTTCAATCTTGACATCCTTATTTAAAGCCTGAATTCGATTGTCAACTTCATCCCCTCCGTGATATATATAACTCTGCATACTTACGAGTATTTCCATTTTGAGGTAGAAGAGAACCAACCCGGTGGCAAACAGCTCCTGAAATTTTAAAAATATTTGGACCTCTACCATCATTGACAGAATGATCTATGGTAGCTGCCATGGAAGTAAAAGCAAAAAAATAGTTATACTAGCGAATTATTTCAAAAAATTATTTGCTACGTGAAGGACCGTTATAGTTCAGGAGTTTGCGAAGGAAATCGGGTGGCTGTTTGAAAGGCCTAACAAACACCTTCCCACCTTTGTAGCAGTTGTTATAAACAACTCGCTGCTCTGTTACTGCATAATCAGACCTCACCCTCTCCTAGTACCAAAAGCTTTCCTTACAGCGGCCACATGTATAGCTAGGGCCTCCATAATAAGACCTTCCTACATAGGCAGCTGCGAATTTTGTTTTTAGAAATTAACACACAATAGCACATCAGCAAATAACTCAAACAGTCCAACACACTAAGGGCGTGTATCACCTTTGAGAACCTCTGACTCTTTGTCTGTAAACCCAGCCCATGTAGGCTCTAAAGGGGAAGTAATGACAACATCTGCAGGAAACACGATACCACAAGAACTAATGACATAAACAAAGAAAACAAGAACCAGTAGCACAAGAACGGAGTGGCAGATCTAAACAAGCACCTGGCATACGAGTAGATCGGTAAGCACCTAGGGTACGACCACACCATCTGTCATGTTCAAGTTTGCGCCGCTTTCGATTTATAGAAGCAACCTCAGAAGTAAGGGCAGGAAAGAAACCATCCCCTATAGGAAACAGCACCCACGATATACAGATCGAAGAATCTAAGCAAGCATACAGGTCCAGTAAAGAACATGGGAAAAAACTGGGACAAGCTCTCACATTTTCTCTTCGGCAGCCCCGCAGACACGAAACCAACAATCACCGGCACCAAAGGAAGCCCGCGGCAAGGAGCATGAGGGCAACGGGTAGAAGCCAGCCCATGGCGTACAGAAGAAGGTTGAACCATGCTTATATGTAGGACTGAGGTAAATCACAACCCACAGTCACAAGCACGCACATGGCGAGACCAACAACACTTGTAATGCAAAGGGGAGCAAGGGCCAAGCAAATAGCAGGCTGAAAAAAGCATATATGCACATCATAGGAGGCAGATGCCTATAAACAACGAACACAATTAACTCATTAAGAAGCCCAGCATGATGGACAGATAGGTCCAGGAAGGCCCAAAGTGGAAGCTCATATTTACAGAAGCATAAGTATAATAGCAAGTCAAGTGGGCACCAAAACAAATCGAATCAAACCAAAGGAAAAGGCAATTGCAGGTGTGATTAAATAATATAAGGCGCTAACTGTACACAACGTAAGAATGAGGAGAAAGAAGTGCATACCCTAGCAGCAACACAGAACGCAACACTGTTAGAAATGAACATTGTCAGCTACTAAGACAGAAAGACCGGGCAACAAAAAATAAACGTGAGCAGAGAAGGGCAAATAATAAAAGACAACTATTGAGACTACCAGGTAATAAAAAAACATATATCAATCATTTTAGTAGAAGCCAAGGCCCAATACCAATCATTTTGGTAGAGGACAAGGCCCAAACGATGGCAGCGACCATGGAAGCACATAATTGTAAATCAGTTATTACAAGCAAGTAGTCGGCATGCCCAGACTTCTTTATTTTCCGGTCGAATATTCCATACATGCACATTTAGAGTTCCCGATCGATTTTGCCAGCCAATTATTCAGCTCGCTAAAACTATTAGTGTTGATGATGATTTGTTGTTGTTTGTACAGCTTTGTCATGGACCTGAGCAAAGAGAAGAGCCACAAGAAGGTTATTCTGAGGAGGGAGGTGACTGTTACCTACTAAAATTGTTCGTGTTGGAGGAGGGTAAATTTTGCACCTACGATTATGTGTTTAGTTTTGTTTGGCATGGGAAAACGGTATGCCGATTGTTGGTTAGCATTATGTAGAATTCTTTCTCTAATCTCTCATTTCTTATCTTTATATATTTGAGTGCGCCATTGTACTACCGTTTGAGCACTGGACAGTCTGCCATGTTGACCATTGGTTGGCTTAAATTATCTTATTTTTAGAACAGCATTTTTTCATGGGTGCACGAAAAAAGTTCCAGAGAACTTAGCAGTGAAAGTGAGCTACAGGACCGAAGACTCTAGAAATAACAACCCTTATCTCATCAACAAGATCCAACAAGTTGATTTCTCACGTTCTTTATCTTGGTTTGAAATAGGAGCCAAAAGCACCAGTTCTTGGTGAAATTTAAATTCCTAGGCCCAAGAATAAAATCAAAAACATATTTATGAGCATGCACAGTAGATGTATCTTTTCTATACTCTGATTTCCTACCACATAGCTAAATACAGGATTTTGCACGGGGCCTCTAAATACCCCGGCATGGCCCCGCTGCTAGCAGAAACCGCCGATGGTAGAACAAACGCATGGCAACATCAACACACACGAAAAATCATAGAAGCTGCACATGGAACTAAACAGGTCGACAAGTCCCAACAAAATTCCGACAAACAGACAAGGAGATCTAAGCGCGCGTGACCATGCAGAAGGGCTAACGACCCGTACCCTGAAACAAATGCACCGCGGCGATAGGAATCCGTGGAGATCAGAAGGAAGACCCTTACAGAACAATCTACAAAGAAACACACAGTTAAGCAACATTTTAAGCAGAACAAACCAAACCAACAGTAGAAGAGTAGGACTCGGAAGGCACACTTACCAGACGATGCGCAGAGACAGCGACGTGCAGCAACGAGGAAAACGGGTAACCTGCGGGCGAACCAAAAGTCCAAAAATATTACGAAAGAATCCCCGAGACCAAAAGATCAAACCAACCAGAAATCATAGAAAGGCGAGGGTTGTAATAGATCCGACCTCAATCAGAAGGACCAGCCACGGGGAAACCCATCGCACTGGCCAGACCGAAGGGAGGCAGGAAATAACTCGAACCGTAATGAAGGTGGTCTGAGGAGCAGCAGCAAAGGGACTAGGGAATGGGGAATGAGCGGATACACAGTGGCAACCGGCCGTCAAGAAAGAGGAGAGCGCACCCAAAAAACGGGGCTACAAGTATTTCTACCGCAATACGACCCATCAACAACACGCCGCCACGTGCTAGGAAGCGGGCGAATGGGGCCACAGGCAGTGAGGCTTTCTTGGGCGTGAGCCGGTGAGACAAGCACGCCCCACCCCTCCTCCAATCGAACACACGGCGACGCGGCGCAACATGCCAGGACGCGCGAACCAAGCCAACAGGCCATCGACAAACGGGGCCGGCGAACCTTAGGGGCCACCCACAGTCTAACAACTAGAAAAGAACGACCGAATAAGAAGGAAAAGGTAAAGAAACATGGAGTCCGCCCATGTCACACACGAGAGTCTGCGAAGGGCCCCTCCATGCCCAGCACTATGACGTCGCCCACACCGCCGGCCATGAAAGTCCATGAAGGGGCCCTAACCGCCCACGCCTGTGACATCCCCCATGGATTTCAACCACCGTCCTCGTCCCCTCGCGGGCGAAACCACCGCGCGCATACATCGCGTCTATCGTGACTGACAACTGGTCCCCACATGAACAACGGGCCACCAAGTCAGTGAAATAAACAAGGGGCTAACGAGGCGAGAGAGCCTCTGTACACCCATCATCGCGTGTAAACCGCAACAGTAGCGCACGGAAAACGCACGCAATGCGAACCAACAAACAAAAACCTTCGTCTCCACCGACAGGCCCCGCAGGCGGCATGGCCCCAATTGACATCGTCCCATCCATTATAGCGAGAAATAGGAAAAGGTCATGCAACACCAAACAGCCATCGAATAAAAACAGAACGCTCGCGCTATTCCAGCTGACCAGTCATGGCTAATTTCTTCTTTTTTTAACGGAAGCCCTGGAACTGGAAGCTTTACTAAGTTAAAGCAGGCGGCACATGCTGCACCAGGCCCCTTACAAACAGAGAATTAAATGCTAGGGCCTCAAAAAACATACAGGCCCTTAGAACAAAATAATATAAAGCAACCCAGTCCCTGGAGCTTGACATCGCGCAATGGAGACCGTCGCCACCGGGGGCCAGCGTCGGCAATAGGGAACATGCCAGTCGGTGCTTCGCCGGAGATGGATCCTTGCGCTAGGTCACAGGAAATCCTCCCAAAACGCTGCCTGGACCGCCCGCATCGCCCGTGACCGGGGCAGCTCCTACTGCCATGGATAGCACCAATGCATCGCTGTTGCCTAGGAACCGAATTCAAAACTTCCGACACACAAGTCCACCGCAGTAAAGAGGCAAGAAACCCTAGGTCACAGGGAGAACCAGGGGAAGAAATTCCCCAATGCAGCGGGGCCAAACTCCATTTGGTTCCGCTACCACCAACTCTGATGTGTGGGACCTTCCCCCTCTCCGCCTCGACCGGCCAGAGCTAACACACAACAGGAGATAAAGAAAAGCACCTACTTTATCCACGGAGATAGACATTTCCACTGTTTCCCCGCACTCTGATCAAAGGAGCCCCAGCAAAGAGGCAAGAAACCCTAGGGCACTGGGGAAGTTGGCACCACCCTAAGATTTGCCCCAACATGCACAGAAGGGGCAAACCAAAACTAAACTACAGATACCACATCCTACCACTACCCAGGCGCCATCCCCAGGCCATCTCTCACCAGCTAGCCCGGCGAGAGAGCCATGGAAGAGGCCCAGCACCCACGAGGAGTCGCCCAAGATTTAAGAAAACAAGAAAGCTGAGACCTGAAAGCAAGAGACACGACACGCTACAAATGCGACATAGCAGAACATCAGCCACATTAGCATCAAGAGAGCAAAAAGAGAGAGGCTAGATGCAAGAAAAACAAGAAACTAGGACCCTGCACCCAAAACATTAGGCAAGATACCATGGTGAATTGCGCAATACAAAAACTGATATATATTACGAGTTTGCTACCTTCAGAACTTATCTGCAGGCCAAAGAGGCATCAAACAACGACAAGCACCGTGGACCTCATAGAGAAATCTAAGCAGGCGGCGATAGACGAATAGACCAATCTCCTAGGCCTAATACACACAAAAATCAAGAAGCTAATGCAGATCCAAATCTATAGGCCCGTGTCTTTTTTCTCTATGATTGTTCACACGTGTCTTTTTCTCTATGATCGTTAGCTCCCTCTCAACTTACAAGGCAAACTACAACATTCTAATAGGCATGCTAATTTTACAGCTCATCAAACCGAGCCCAAAACCCAACACAAATTCGAACAGTCTAATGATGTCCAGCGACGCGTCTTTATGGTGAGCCTAAATTGCAAGCATAAACAAGAAAGCAGAAAAAAAGCGGCGCACCTCAAATATGAGATCCTCCTTTCCAACCGCGGCTTCGAGGCAAGTAGAATAACCGGTACATTCCACACCGAAGGAACCACCGCGAGCCATTTATATACAAGGAAACACTATTTTTATTTTATTTTGTTATGGTAACTTTTTTAATGATATAACAAGGCAAACTGCAGCGTTCTAATAGGCATGCTAATTTTACAGCTCAACAAACCGAGCCCAAAACCCAACACAAATTCGAACAGTCTAATGATGTCCAGCGACGCGTCTTTCTGGTCATCCTAAATTGCAAGCATAAACAAGAAAGCAACAACAAAAAGCAGCGCACCTCAAATATGAGATCCTCCTTTCCAACCGTGGCTTGGAGGCAAGCAGAATAACCGGTACATTCCACACGGAAGGAACCACCGCGAGCCATTTATATACAAGGAAACACTATTTTTTTTATTTTGTTATGGGAACTTTTTTAATGATATAACAAGGCAAACTACAGCGTTCTAATAGTCATGCTAATTTTTAGCTCAACAAACCGAGCCCAAAACCCAACACAAATTCGAACAGTCTAATGATGTCCAGCGACGCGTCTTTCTGGTGACGAGGTTTGATCTCATCAATGCCCATTGTTATGGACTTGGGTTTTGGAGAAGGTGGGGATGCTGGAGATCGTGGAATGGTTAGCAAACAAGCAACACGGGGACACAAGGTTTACCCAGGTTCAGGCCCCCGGAGGGAAAACACTACTCGTGCTTGTCTGCTCTTGATTACGGCGGAACCGAAGGTTACAGGGGTGCGCAGATGCAATCTGGCGTGGAGGTGTGTGTGCGAAAGTACGAGTCGAGAGATCTAGGTCGTACCCTCCTGGCCTTTATATAGACTTAGGCAGGTCCCGGGCATAGTCCTAGTTGGTTACAAGTTCTAGGGTTTTACCCCTTTGAATTTCCTATCTACGCTAGTCTTGCTCTCCAAGGATCCGAAGGCGTCATGGGCCTTGGCCACCCGAAAATCCTCATAGGCCGGCGTACGTCCGCCGTGGGCCTTCCTTGGGCTGGACTAGGTATGTTGAAGTCATGCACCCGTAGGGTACAACCATGTCAGTAGCCCCCGAGTGATCAGTCGAATCGTAGATTCGGCTGAAGACTCTTCCATCCTTCGGGTGCAACTATGTATTAATGGTATATGTGTGTAGGGATTGTTGATGCGTGTGCCTGACTCATCCGACGGATCAGGGTCAGTTAACTGTCTTAGGACGAAACGACACGATCTTCCTCAGGTTCGAGTCCCTCAACTCGAAACTGGAACATATGCTGGCGTAATTCGACTCAGGTTGCGGAGGACTTACAGGAGTTGAATTCCAGTGAATTTAATTTATGTACCCAACGCGTCCGTCGGGATTTTTCATCGCACCTGCTAGCACGGATTCATACTAGCAGAGCGCAGTCGGGTGCGTTGCTAGGCCACCAGATGATATCTGTATGTCTTATCTTTGCATCACAGACGTAGCATCTGAACATTTGTCACCGCGGAGGTGTTTCGGGTGGCCAAGGAGAAACATTTCTCACTTAGCATTCTACTGAGGCAAAGTTGCCGAAAAAGTTTTGCGTGTTTGATCCGAAAGATCGCAGTCGAAGAATTCATAGGGTGCGCGACCAGCGCTCCCTATGGGAGTAGCCCCCGAGTGTCTGTTCGAGTCGTAGACTCGGGCGGAGACTTTTATTCAAGCACTTTGTTTATTTTTAAGTCCGTAGGACACAAAAAATTTCGGATGCTTAAATCCATCCTCCCTATGGGAGTAGCCCCCGAGTCCGTAGTGGAGTCGTAGACTCGACGTAGGACTCGAAGAAATATTTTGTCTTTATTCGTCTTTCGGGTGCGCGGCCAGCGCTCCTGATAGGAGTAGCCCCCGAGTATTTAGTCGAATCGAAGATTCGAGTGAGTAGTCTTAGCTGTGGAGCCGAAGAATTGTAGTTGGTGCTAGTATAGCTTTTGATGACATCAGTGCTGACGATCAATGACCTCAAGCGTCTGCTACGCCAGAGATGACTTGACTGGACGAACGTGGGTCCCACTTGCTGACCTTGAATTGACCGGTCACGCGCGGCGTGGAGATAATTACGGCATCGCCTCGATTTCCGCGTGCAGTGGACGGCGTGGTAACGACGGTTCGTTGTGATGCTGACACATGTATGGTCAGATCTGCCGTTGGCGTTAGGTCTTCTGGATGGACGGCTACTGTGCGTCGTCTTCGTCGTTATAATCTTTGGGGAAAGCTGCAGTTTGTTTTCACCGCATCAGTTCTTGTTTTCACTGCCTCCTTGTGCTCTAGCGATTCTTGCTGCGCGCTGGGATTTCCTTCCACATTTCCATCTTCCCTTCTGCGCTTTCACCGCCGGCGCCGCCGTAGCGCGATGGGGAAACCGAAGAAATCATCATCTGCAGTTGGTACCAGCGCCGCCGGAGGAAAGAAAGGCGCCACCGCTACCCGTGTCACCGACGGTGGTTGGTGGCGATCAGAGACGCGGGAGAGTGATCTCCGCAAGCTTCGCGAGCGGGGTTTGATCCCGCAAGATAGGGAGGCCGTCAGACTCCCCGGCAACAAGGTAATCCCTCGTCCCCCCGCTGGGTATCGGGTTATGTTTCTTGCCTTCGTTATGCGTGGGTTTTCCTTCCCAGTCCACGACTTTCCTTCGTGGGCTGCTCTTTCTCTATGGCATCCAGCTGCATCATCTTTCGCCCAATTCTCTTCTTCACATTGCTTGTTTCATCACTTTTTGCGAGTGCTGGCTCGGCATCGAGCCGCATTTTGGCCTCTTCCGGAAACTCTATTCCGTGAAGAGGCAATCCGGTTTGGATGGTGTGTATCCCATTGGGGGTTGCATCATCTCCCTCAAAGCCAATATTCTCTTCTTTTCTTTCTCTATGTCCGAATCTGTCCAGTACTGGAGGAGGCGGTGGTTTTACATTCGCGACTCTACAGTTGCTGGGCAGCATTTTGGTCTTGCTCCTTTCGACCCCTCCCAGATAATCGAGCCAAAAAGATCCTGGAAAAACCAGATCTTGCATGGCGAGACAAAGGAGATAGAGGCCCTTTACCGTCGGGTGGAGGATCTCCAGTTGATTCCAGAGAAGGAAGTGAACGGCGTGGACATCATCCGGACATTTCTCGAGCGTCGGTTGCAGCCTCTCCAGGCAAGGGCGCACCCAATGTTTCTTTATTCTGGGCGCCGTGATCCGACGAGGGTTTCGGCTGAGAAAATCTCCGAGGGGGATCTTGACAGGACCCTTCGCTCGCTGATGAAGTTCAAGGCTGGAGAGGAAATCCCGGGGAAGTCGCTAACTCCACCGTTTTCTTCGGCATTGGATGTTCCACAGGTGTAGATTTGTGCGCGTAGCGCTTGTTGTCGACTGCGTATTTATTTTCCTTTGTTTGCTAACAAAGTCCCTTTTGGTTTTGCAGAGCTTCAAGGTGCCAGGCATGGTACCGCCATTGCCTGAAAAATATCCGAATGCCCCGGATAATGACGTCGTGGATTCCGTGTCTGAGCTGCCGTCGGCGCGATCTCCGGCGGAAGATGCCGACGAGTCGAGTGAGGACCATACGCGCAAACGATCACGGAGCTCCAGCGAGTCTTCAGATGCCTCGACTCCTTCGACTCCCAGAAATCCTCTGGGCCTTAAGCGTCATAGTGACGGGCATAAAGGCTCTTCCTCTCCCATTCCTGCCATTCCTGTGCGGGCTGTAGCACCACACCCGCCAGCGAAGCGGAAGAAGGAAGAAAAGAAGGAAGAGAAGAAGGAAGAGAAGAAGGTGGAGAAGAGATCCCGAAGGACTCCTCCAGTCTTTGACCTGAGCTCGCTGGACTCGTAAGTTTCTTGTCTTACTGTTGTCATTTTTCCTTCTTGATTTTGCACTTCTGCTGATTGCTTCGTATGTAGGCATTCCTCCCACGACTCCTCCAGCGATGGTGCTCGGGAGATGATGGGGGAGTCGAAATTTGCGTCTCCTCCTCCTCAAACGGTGGCAACGTCAGGGGGTGCCGCTCCGAATCCTCCTCTGCAGGAGGTGCAGGTGGTTGCGCCTCAGAATTTCGCCAGCGGGCCCTCAGAGTCGCCATCAGAGCATGTAAGTACCTCTGCTTCATAACACGGGGGGAGCCCCCGGGTGTCTGAAAAATTTCGTGTCTTGTTCTTTTTTCAAATCTTCGGGGGAGAAGCCCCCGAGTGTCTTCGTGTTCGAGTTTTGCCTTCATTCCTTAATGTTGGGCACCGCCCCCAAGTCCTTTTTCTTACTGGTGTTTCTTTTCCTGCAGCCTTTTGTGGAGGAGGCCAAGCGGCTGGTGCAGGAGCGCCTGGTGCTAGAGGCTAACCTCCGACAGCTTCAAGGTACCTGTTTGTTTTTGGTGCTTCTTTCATTTATTCCGGTCCTGTTCTCTGACGTTTTCTTGTTTTGAATGCAGAGGAGCATAATACTTCTCTCCATGAGGTCGACGCTCTCAAGAAGGGACTTGGTCAATCGGAGAAGAAAGCCGAGGCCGCTGTTGGTGCGAAGGAACGCCTCGAGCTGGAGCTGACCAAGGCAGCCGAAGCTAAGGAGCGTCTGCAGCAGGAGGCCGCGGACCGTGAGGAGCAGCTGGCCACTGTTGCGGCTGCTCGCGAGAGAGAGGTGGCAGGCAAGCTCATGGCTACTGCCAAGGCTGTTTCGGGTGAGTGTTGTATTTGTGCTTTTTTCTTCTTGTTTTCTTGTCTTCTTCTGCTTTGCTTCTCGTCATGTCCCCTTTTTTGTCTCAGATGCCGCAGGCATCGAGTTTGACCGAGGCGCTCTAGAGCACGGGAGTGCTCTAGATGATGCTACTGCAGCGGTCGAAGATCGTTGCAGCACCGTCGTCAGCTCCCTTGCCAAGGCGAAGGAGGTCCTTGGCCGCTTCTACAAGGAGCTTGTCCCTAAGGGCGCGGCCCTCGATGATGTGGATGCTCTGGCGGAGGCTTTGTCAGCCGAAGCACCTGCGGTGTACAAGCGCAAGAAGAAGGGCATCGGCGCGTCCGTCGGGCTGGCGATGGCTTTGGCGGCTGGAGCGGAGCTGGACCTGCCCCAGATCGCCTCCCGGATGCCGACGACCGCAGACGGATCCGAGGTAGCCTTTGCTGCCTACTCTGCTCGCTGCAAGCGATATGGGCCGAAGCTCATTGATTTGCTGTCTGAGTATGCGCTGCGGCAGCAAGGGGAGGCCAAGGCTAGGAAATCCGGCTCCGAGGCGACTCAGGGTGCCGTGTCTTAGGCGTTGTAGATGTAGGATAGTTTGTAGTCTACTTTTTGCTGTAAATATCTTGAAGAACACAGTCCTTGTGCCACGTAGTGGCCTTATATGCTTAATGAATTCTTCTGAGTTGTGCTCTATCATTGTCTGAATGTTTGTGTCCTTTTCTTTTTCTGCTGCTCTAGGTTCCTTCGGGTGCTGACCCTGTTGACACCTCGCCTGCAGCGCAGCTACGGCCATATTTGGATGATCCTTCGCAACTCGCCTTTCTTCGGGACCGTGTTCGTAGTCTTGAGAGGGAGTTGCTTGGGTTGCGTGGTCACGCCGATGTTTGGAAGTCCAAGGCGGATCGTGGTGCAGCCAGAGAGGAGTACTTGATGGCGGAACTGCTTCGGTTATCTGAGCAGCTTCAATGTAAGTTGTTCTTTGTTTCGAGTTGTAGCTCGGTTCTTCGGATGAGCCTGCTGACCTTGCCCTTTATTTTGTACAATTGTCGCAGGTGCTAACCTTGCTCCGAGGGAAGAGAAAGAGCGTGTCGACGTTCGGGTCAATTGCTTGACTCAGCAGGACATGGAGGCCGGTGGCTTCTTCTGGATGGATCGTGACCGTGCCATGGCTCTGGCGACGGTGCAGGATCGTGTGCACCAGGTTTCGCGGGTGCTTCGCCAAGTGCAGACGTCGCTTGCCTCGGTGTTGCACGTCATGTTTCCTTTGGATGCCGTACCGACGAGCCTTGCGGGTCTTCTGTCGAAGTTTCGAAGCGTGAGCAATGTCAAGGAGTTAGTGCGGCAACAGCTCGTCGCAGGAGTGAAGGCTGCTTTGTCTCTTGTAAGGCTGCACCGGCCTGATGTCGATTTGGCTGTTGTGGCAGCTGGGCCACCTCCTCGGCCGGATGGTGATGAGTGGGACATGCGTCCGCATTACGCAGCTGCAAGGCAGTATGCCGAACAGGTCGTAGATTTGTTTAAGAAGCGTGCTCAGGTTATTCTTCAGAATAGGTAGTACCTGTAAAAGAGATAGATGTAAAATTTGTATATTTCGACTGGGCGTGTTGTGCCCTTTGTTGTAAAGATTTGTTTGTTGTAAGCACGTAGTGCTTTGTTTGGGTACGTGTCCTTTTCGTTTGCCTGACGTTGTCAGCTACTCAGGTATACACGCGTAATCCTCGGTTGATGAAATCGTGAGGTGGGGGGAGCCCCCGAGTGCGTTTGTAGTATAAAGTAAAGTTGCAAATAATGAACGGAAGTTTGGGGCGAGACACTTAGCTTTATTTATATCGTAATGGAGGAAGTACATTGTTTGGCTGAATAGCCTTGGCTGAAAAGCCTTATTGAAAGTAAAGGGGTAGGTAGCTAGGGGTAGAATCGTCGCAAGTGCGCGATGTTCCATGGGTTGGAGTATGCGACTCCAGACTCCACGTGCTTGAGGCGATAGGCGCCACCTGGGATGACTTCAGTGATGACGTAGGGTCCTTCCCATGGTGACTCAAATTTCTTCGATCGCTCTTGCTTGAGTCGCAAGACGAGGTCTCCTTCGACGAAGGACCTTGGGCGCAGCCGGCGGCTGTGGTAGTTGCGGAGACTCTGCTGGTACACCGTTGATCGAGCTGTTGCTATGTCTCTTGCTTCGTCGAGTGTGTCGACGGCGTCTTCGAGTGCAGCCGTGGATTCGGCTTTGCTGTAAGCGATGACTCGGGGGGCCTGGTGGCGTACTTAGGCTGGTAGCACGGCCTCAGCTCCGTGCACCATGAAGAACGGTGTGTAGCCTGTGGAGCTGTTTGGCGTAGTCCGTAGGCTCCACATGACGAATGGTAGCTCTTTCGTCCAGGCTCCGGCTTTCCGTTCGAGTGGACTCATGAGGCGCTTTTTGATGCCAGCGCCGATTAGGCCGTTGGCATTTTCCACTTGCCCGTTCGTTTGCGGGTGTGCCACTGAGGCGTACGTGATGTTGATCCCAAGGCCTTCGCAGAAGTCTTGGAACTCCTTGGAGATAAAGTTCGATCCATTGTCAGTGATGATGCTGTGCGGTACGCCGAACCTGTAGACAATGGACTCGAAGAACTTGACGGCAGTTTTGCCTTTCTGGTTGGTAATCGGCATGGCCTCGATCCACTTGGTAAATTTGTCGACTACGACCAGGAGGTAAACGTGTCCCCCTTTCGAGGACTTTGGCAGTTTGCCGATCATGTCGAGGCCCCATTGAGCAAAAGGCCAGGCTATAGGTATGGGTCTGAGCTCGGACCCGGGTGCGTGTGGTTTGTCGGCGAACCGTTGGCACCCGTTGCATCTTCGAACTATGTCCTTTGCGTCGCTCATGGCTGTTGGCCAGTAGAATCCGGCTCGTAGAGCTTTGGCGACTAGGGAGCGGCTGCCTGCGTGATGGCCGCAGATGCCCTCGTGGATGTCTTGGAGGATGGCTTTCCCGTCACCGATGGTGACGCACCTTTGTAGTACACCCGTAATACTGCGCTTGTACAGCTCGCCATTGATGATGGTGAAGGCTTTTGACCGACGAGATATGCGTCGGGCATCTGTCGGGCTATCAGGCAGTTCTCCGTTTATCAAGAATTGGAGGTATGGTCGCGTCCAAGTTTCTTCGACTGCCATGACCTGCATTAGGTTGACCATGGCGACCTCTGTGTCCAGTTTCTCGGGTCCTTCATGTCCTTCGGGCAGCGTAGCCCCCGAGTGTTCTGCTTCTTCAGGTGATCCCTTGGGGAATTTCCGCTTGATGGATGGTACGTAGATCTGTTCGAGGAACACACCCGGTGGCACCTTTGCGTAGGTGGAGCCGATGTTGGCGAGTCTGTCGGCTTCCTCGTTGCTTTCTCTTCCAACGTGCCAAAGCTCGCAGCCGTCAAATTCTCCTTCGAGTGCGTTGTAAAGCGCGCGGTACGCGATCATGTTTTCGGCGTGTGCGTCGCACTCGTTCATCGTCTGCTGGACGACGAGGTTGGATTCACCGTAGATGACCAGGCGCGTTGCGCCGCATATCTTTGACATCCTCATGCCGTGGATGAGGGCTTCGTATTCGGCCTCGTTGTTGGAGGCTCGGAATTTCATCCGTAGGACGTACTTCATCTGTTCGCCCTGCGGGGAGGTCAATATGACCCCGGCTCCTGCTCCAGCTTCGCACTTGGAGCCGTCGAAGTGCATTGTCCACGACTGCGACATGTCAGGGGTGTCTGGTAGCTGCAGCTCCATCCAATGTACCAGAAAGTTCGGAAGGACTTGAGATTTGATTGCGAGTCGCTTCTCATAGATGATGTCCAAGGGTGACAGCTCGATGCCCCACAGGGCCACGCGTCCTGTGGCCTCTGGGTTATTTAGGATGCTGTTCAGGGGTGCCTCGTTGACGACCATTACCTGGTGCTCCTGGAAGTAATGGCTTAGCCGTCGAGCTGTCATGAACATGCCGTAGGCGAGCTTCTGGTAGTGAGGGTACCTCTGCTTTGTTGATGTCAGTACCTCGCTGAGGTAGTAGATTGGGCGCTGGACCCCGTGGGTCTTGCCTTCTTCGGGTCGTTCGACCACTAGCACGGTGCTGACCACTTGGTGTGTGGCTGCTATGTACAGCAGCAGAGGCTCGCGCTCCTTTGGCGTGACCAAGACGGGCGAGGTGGAGAGAAGCCGCTTGAGGCTTTCGAATGCATCATTGGCTTCCGGCGTCCACTCGAATTTATCTGATTTGCGTAGCAACTGGTAGAATGGTAGGGCCTTCTCGCCCATGCGGCTGATGAATCTGCTTAACGCCGCTATTCGTCCTGCGAGCTGCTAGACGCCTTTGAGGTTTTTCGGCTTCTCCATCGTCATGATGGCTCTGATTTTCTTTGGGTTCGCCTCGATCCCTCGCTGGGAGATGAAGTACCCCAGCAGCTGACCCGATGGGACGCCGAAGGCGCACTTTTCGGGGTTTAGCTTGATCCTGTAGCGGTCAAGGTTGTCGAACGTCTCGCGGAGATCGTCGATAAGTGTCCTTGCCTCCTTGGTTTTTATGACTATGTCGTCAACATAGACTTGGACGTTGCGACCGATCTGGTCCTTGAGGCAGGCCTGCATGCATCGCTGGTACGTGGCACCTGCGTTCTTTAGTACGAAAGGCATTGTGTTGTAGCAGAATACTCCGAATGGTGTGACAAACGTCATTTTTTCCTGGTCTTCGACCTTGAGTCGAATCTGGTTATAGCCTGAGTAGGCATCGAGGAAGGAGAGTTTCTCGCAACCTGCAGTCGAATCGATGATCTGGTTGATCCGAGGAAGGGGAAAGTGGTCCTTTGGGCAGTGCTTGTTTAGCGACGTGAAATCCACGCACATCCGTAGGATGTCCATGTCCTTCTTTGGGACCATGACTGTGTTTGCAAGCCACTCGCTTTCTTTGATTTCCCTGATGAAGTCTGCGGCGAGTAGTCTGTTGATTTCCTTGCCGATAGCTTCGGCGCGTGGCTCGGACAGTCTTCGGATGGACTGTTTGACGGGCTTGGCGTCTGGAAAGACGTTGAGTGCGTGCTCGGGGAATTCCCTGGGAACTCCTGGCATGTCCGCAGGACACCAGGCGAAGATTTCCCAGCGCTCACGGAGGAATTCGACGAGCGCGCGTTCCTATGCGGGGCTGAGGTCGTTGGCGACCAGCGCCATCTTGGAGGCATCCGTCGGGTGGACCTGCACCTTCTTTGTGTTGACCGTGGAGTCAAAAGACATGTCAGGTGCGTTTTGTCGTGTGACTGGGGGTGCCCCATTGTCCGTCACCTCGCGGAGCCTAAGGAGCTCTTCCTGCATACCGAATGATTGGGAGATTCTGTTGAAATCTCTGTTGCATTGGTCCGATCGGGTGAAGCTCCCGTGGACTGTGATGACGCCCTTCGGTCCTGGCATCTTGAGTAGCAGGTATGCATAATGTGGGACAGCCAGGAACCTTGCAAATGCTACCCGCCCGAGGATGGCGTGGTACTGTGATGGCCAGTCTACTACTTCGAATTCGAGTCGTTCTAGTCGGAAGTTGTCCGGCTTGCCGAAGATGACGTCGAGCCATATCTTGCCCAGGGGAAATATGCCCTTCCCTGGAACGATGCCGTGGAACATTGTGTCTGATTGTTCCAGGCTGCAATGCGGGATCCGCATTGCTGCTAGAGTGCTTGCGAACATCAGGTTGATGCCGCTGCCGCCGTCCATGAAGACGCGACTCATCTCGAAACCTCTGATCTGCGCCTCCAGCACCAGGGCAGCATGACCTGGGCGAGGGATATGGCAAGGGTGATCCGAACGAGTGAACATGATGCAGGACTCCGATCCGCTGAGGTACTCAGGGATGGCGGGTGGAGTTGCCACGGCCAGATTGATCTGTCGGGTGATTTTCTTCTGCACCCTATTCGTAGGGCGCCCCTTCTGGATCATCAATGATCCTTTCGGCAGGGGATACCCGTTTCCAGCGTTGTTCTGTGTTGGTGCGACCGGTTGGTTCGGGCCTCCTATAGGTGGCGGTGGAGGAGCTCCATGCGCTATCTCACCTGGCGCGGGTGCGTTTCCGAACGCAGGGATTGGAGCTTGCTGCCTCATCTGCACCATGCTTTCGCTGAGCTTCTGGAACTCGCGGCAGTCCTTGAGCATGTGGCTCGCTTTCTTTTTTCCATCCTGCTTGTCGATGTAGAAGTGTATGGTGCATGGACCCGAAAGCTTTTCGTATGCTGAGGGTCCGTTATCGCGGTCGCGGCGTTGCCACGACTGCGCTGGTCGTCCTCCATCACGGAAGTTTCGTCCGCGGTATCCTCCACTGTTGCGGTTGGCGTCGTTGCGGCGATCGGCGTAGCCAGCCTCTACCATGTCGGGTCCGTCGCGATCGTCGTAGACGCGCGATCTCCGCTTGCTACGGCGTTCCCGTCTTCGGCCGTAGTCGTCCTCTTCATCCGATTGTGCTCGGTGAATGGAATCTTCGCCGTCGGCCCACCTGTTGGCGATATCCATGAGGTGGTCGAGTGTTTTGGGCTTGACGCGCCCAAGTTACTCCTTGAAGTCTTGGCGCTTGACGCCGTCCCTGAAGGCGTCGATGGCCCTCTCTTCGGAGATGTGTGCTATGAAGTTCTTGGTGTTGGACCAGCGTAGTATGTATGAGCGAATGGATTCGCCCGTTCGTTGAGTGCAGGCGCGCAACTCTTCGGTTGAGGCGGGCCTCTTGCTGGTGCCCTTGAAATTTCGGATGAAGCTGTAAGCTAGCTCCTCCCAGCTTCGAATGGACCCTGATGATAGGCTGCTGAGCCAGATCCGTGCCGCTCCTGTCAGCTGCAGCTGAAGGCATTGCATGGCGGTTTCTTTGTTACCGCCGTGCAGCTTGATGGATGACAGATGGTCACTGAGCCATGCTTTTGGATCTTGCGTGCCGTCGAACTTCGGAGTATCCGAAGGAAGCTTGAAATTGCGTGGCATCCGCGTTCGCCGAACGGATCTGCTGAAGCATCGGGCTCCACAGAGTTCTCCTTCGTCTTCGTCCATCTCGGATTCGGACGAGCATGCACGCTTGGCTCGTGCTTTGTTGATTTTGCGTTGTGTGAGCGCGTCTCTAGCGTCGTAGTCGCGTTTATGGTGACGCGAGCTCTTCTTCCTTCGAGGAAGGTCGTGTTCCTCTTCCTCTTCGGATGAAGGGGTGGGGCTCCGGTCGTGCCTGGCCGGAGCCTTCTTCTTCGGCTCCGCAGGAGCGTCTTGGTGGAGCGCAGCTCCGACAAGTCCGGGTCCGGTAAGTGCGGACTTATGCATGGCCCTCTTCGGGTCCCCCTCGGGAGGTGGGTGGGCCGCGAGATACGCAGTGGCTGCCATGATCGCATCCTGCAGCGTTTTCGGGATGACGTTGTCGTCGGCGTCCATCTCCATGAAGGATGTGTGGAGAGTTCGCGTCAACTCGCGGCGCTCCTTGGGATCCATGTTCTCCATCCGAGAGCGGTGCTTGTTGCCTGGGTTGGCGTTCGAGCTGGAGCCGATTCCCATGGCGGAGAGCGCGGCTCGTCGCGCCCTGGACTCTGAGGCTGCTTGCTTGCGTTTGTCAAGCACCTCCTGCATCTTGACCTGCTTCTTGTGCTCCTCGATTAGGAGCAGGTGGTAGGCCATCAGCATATCTCGCGAGGCGTCTGCGGGCAGTACTATGTTTCCTGCCACAGCTTCACGGACCTGGGTCCATCCCTCTTTGCTAAGGCGGATGACGTGGCCGCCGTTGTTTTCCCCTTCGGGTGGGGGAGATTGGCTTCTTCTGTTCCCGCCGTTTCGTTCTGGCGGGTTAGGCGGCGGGTTGGCTGTTTGCTGATCCACGTCGCTTTGGATGACTGCGGCGCATTGGTAGCGCCCGCTGCTGCCGCAGCTTTCAGATCCGAAACCGTAGGTCCCTGCATCCGATGGCGGATCGCACAGATCGGAGTTGCAGCTGCTGCTGTCGTAGGAATTATCTGCTGATGATGTTGTGCGTAGCACGGGGTATGGGGCCCATGAAGCGGGCCTGATTGATGGTAGGGGCACCCGCTCAGGGAGGCGGAGGGTGCCAGTTTGCCCCACCTAGAAGCAGAAGCTCCCGAACAAGATTTCGAGTCCGTCGCCTACGGGCTTGAAGTCCTTCATGGTGGCCGGCGAGTGGGCGGTGAAGTCGAAAGCACCGAAGAGGAGATGGCTCTCCGTTGCTGCAGTGTTGTAGATCGATCGGGTTGGCACCGTCACGATCGCACAATTAGCGCCCCCGATTCCCACAGACGGCGCCAATTGACGAGATTTGATCTCATCAATGCCCATTGTTATGGACTTGGGTTTTGGAGAAGATGGTGATGCTGGAGATCGTGGAACGGTTAGCAAACAAGCAACACGGAGACACAAGGTTTACCCAGGTTCAGGCCCCCGGAGGAAAAACCCTACTCCTGCTTGTCTGCTCTTGATTACGGCGGAACCGAAGGTTACAGGGGTGCGCAGATGCAATCTGGCGTGGAGGTGTGTATGCGAAAGTACGAGTCGAGAGATCTAGGTCGTACCCTCCTGGCCTTTATATAGACTTAGGCAGGTCCCGGGCATAGTCCTAGTCGGTTACAAGTTCTAGGGTTTTACCCCTTTGAATTTCCTATCTACGCTAGTCTTGCTCTCCAAGGATCCGAAGGCGTCATGGGCCTTGGCCACCCGAAAATCCTCATAGGCCGGCGTACATCCGCCGTGGGCCTTCCTTGGGCTGGACTAGGTATGCTGAAGTCATGCACCCGTAGGGTACAACCATGTCATCTGGTGAGCCTAAATTGCAAGCATAAACAAGAAAGCAGCAACAAAAAGCGGCTCACCTCAAATATGAGCTCCTCCTTTCCAACCACGGCTTTGAGGCAAGCAGAATAACCGGTACATTCCACACCGAAGGAACCACTGCGAGCCATTTTCTCAAAGACCAGGCATAAATGATGTGATATTTACCACGAGCATCTCCACCAAGTCAATAGCCTATCAAATTTGTTCAAACGTTAGACATTGAGGAGACAATCATGGACAGTTCTTAAATAGCAAATTACTTAGAATTGTACAAAGCCCAGCATCCTTGACAGAGGCCAAAGCAGATATTTTAGTCGAGGTAAGTAATATCAAAATATCCTAGTCTAAAGTTGTACGAAGCAAAGATGGAATAAAGTAAGACACAAGCCCATAACTACTTATATTCTATTTGTCCCCTTTTTATAATGCAGTACCCAGTCAAAGAATCATTCACATATTGAAAAAGGGGGGATTACTCCTTTATTTATATTGCATAAACCAAAGCCATACGGTGTTTAAAACACCAAAACACAACCCCCCCCCCCCAAAAAAAAAGGGGGAGTTACTCCTTGATTTCTACCTCTGGCAACACTGACCATAAAAGACCCAAGCTTGTGTACCAAAGAGTAAAATCACACCACTAATCCGCAGTCTACAAGCTAAAACGGTGGTCAAGGATAATAAACCTAGAACAAATTAAATACATTATAATCTCCAAAATGTTCTCAACCTAAAATCGGTAGGGGTCTCCTCACCTATAAAGGCCGAACACAAAACATCAAGTGATACTGGGAGTAGCGTATCATAGGGTTAAACTGAAATGCGGTGTGAAATATTTGCTTGGTTATCTTTATGATTAACCAATAGGTGATTCAATATAACCACAGCACCAGTCAAAACTACCGAAAACTGAGTGACATTAGATCCATGACCAGCATACATGAGATACATGGAAGCACGCATTTTTTTTCACTCGGCTTGAGCTTAAACTTGAATTCAGATAGAGATTACCACACCTCACTGCGCCAAATTTAACCAAACGTCTCATAAAGGAGTCAAAGCCCATGCTGGCATGATCCACCTCAGCTCGACAGGGAATAGGCGAGTCATCCTCGCTACCACCCTCGAAATTCTCGGTCAGCCAACAGTGTACTGAAACTAATATTAAAAAATCGAACATTTAGTCAATGCTAGAGCTAGAGAAAACAAACATAATAACAAGATAATATTCCATGCCAAAACATATTCAAGGAATTACCAGCGCCTATATAGAGAAACTAAAATAAAAAATATTACTCCTAAGTTTGCACTGGGAAAATCATCTGTAGATGGTACTCACCAAGAAAGAACTGAGACAACATGATCTGCTTGAGGCCTCCGTTGACAATGCCGCTGCTATCGCCATCTAACTTAATACCTGGGAGAAATTAGATCCATGACTAACACACATCAGTTCCATGCAAACGTGCATTCAGCCATTTCCTTAATCCTAGAGCTGGAGTAAATAAAAAAGTAACAAGAAGATAATATTCTATGGTAAAACATATCCAAGAATCATCAGCATCTGCATAGTAAAAAGAAAAGAAAAAATATGACCCCTACGTTTGCACAGGAAAATACCTAGAGCTAGAGTAAATAAAAAAGTAAGAAGAAGATAATATTTCATGGCAAAACATATCCAAGAATCATCAGCATCTGCATAGTAAAAAGAAAAGAAAATATATTACTCCTAGGTTTGCACAGGAAAATACCATCCGGAGATGGCATGACGTCACCTGCTTGAGGCCTCCGTTGGCGACGTTGCCAATACATTCATCCACTTAGCCTAATAAAAGAGAGGAATTAGACCTATAACCAACACACAGGATCCATGCAGACCTGCATACTTTTGTTCACTTTTATAAGCTTAAACTTGTATTCAGATCGAGAGATCTTGCCTTGGAACCAAATTTACATAAATTTCTTATTAAGGAGTCGAAGCCCACACCCATGCGATCTGCCTCAGCTCGGAGAGACCATCAACATTCTCAGTAAGCCAACTGTACACAGCATTACCACAAATTTGGTCAATATGTAAAACCATGCCTTGCATCTATCAGAAGGCATTTCTAAAAGACACATCTTTAAATCTACAAACATATGCTTCAAGATATTGTGAGGGGGCAATGCTACAAATCATCGATTGATCAAACTAAATTATGGATACACGGCTAAAAAGAGGATAATAAATTGTTTTTTCCGATCTATCACATCCAAAAGATGTCCAGCAAAGATCCGAAACCAGGCATAATTATTAGCAACAAAACGTATGGTATATACTAATACTCCATTACTTAAACGGGAAATTTTAAAAATGAAACCTATCTCATTGGCTCATGGTTTTCTCCTTAATCCTTTCTCAAAAAGATTTTTCGGTTTCACAAATAAATAACTAAGCAACCTGCAGCAGCTAATAGTACGTAGCAGAAGTACAAGCAGCAGCCAAGCTTGGCAGCAGCAGAACAATCAGAGCACAACGGCACTAAACACACCTATTTTCTTGATATAGCTTTACATAGATGTAGGCACTACAGAACCAAATAGTCAGAGAAAATCTCAAAAAAAAAACTATTTAAAGTACATTAGAACAAAAGAAACGTTAGATAGATGATTTTATAGAGCCCATTAGCTAGTACTTAGCAGGCGGAGTAAATCCACCCATGCTACCACCAAAAGAGAGTGGCTCTGTACGTACTACCGTGCTAAATAAAATTCATGGCATTCCGAGGCAAACAAAGCTAATTTTACTTTTATTTCTATGCTAGTTCTTTATTATATAGCACAATTTACAGTATATTTTACATGATCTAGAAAATTAAATTCTAAGCAAACAATTATGTAGAACACAACACCCCCCAAAAGGGGAATTACTCCTTGATTTCTATATCTAGCAGCACCGACCATAAAAGACTCAATCTTGTATACCAAAGAGTAAAATCACACCACTAATCCGCAGGCTACAAGCTAATCAACATAATATCTAGTAGGAAGCCTAGTAAAAGAGGCAAATCATACAAATAATTCGCAGCCTCTCCTAATAGTTTCTTGGAAGCAGGTCGGCACTACCCACCTTGTCCTCCTCCAATGCTTTGACGCGCCAGGAGGAGAGAGAGGCTGGCACGAGAGGCACGGGAGCGGGAGAGGACGAGGCGAGAAAGGGCGACCTGGGCCTGGAGAGAGTGGTGTTCCATCCTCTCCTGCGTAGGCCTCCTTCTCCGTCGCACCCCTTCTTCTCCTCTTCTCTGTCGGACCCCACCTTCTCCCCTTCATGTCCCTCCGTCCCTCCTTCCTGGTCCTCCACCGAGCGGAGAGAGGGCGGCGACCTGGGGGAGAGGCGATGGATCTGGGAGGAGGCGCGGTGGCCGGGGGAGCCTAGGGGAGAGGCGAGGGATCTGGGAGGAGGGGGGCGGGAAGGGAGGACCAGTGCACCAAGGCGGAGGCGGGATGCCCGGGGGAAAGAGGAACAGTGAACCGAGGACCGGGAGGCTCACGTACGCGCACGAGCCTCGGCGGCCGTCGCTAACCCGCGGGCCCGCGCACGGATGGACCCCGGCGTCATCGACCCATCGGCGAAGGCAGGAAGTGCAAAACGAACAGCAAAATCCAACGGCCAGAGAAAGAAGCGGGACGCCGCGTGCACTGTACAAGGCCGATCGGACAGACGACAAGCGCGCACACGAGAGCAACCGACGAAACGGGTTGGCTAGGACCAGTTATAGATAGTAATGCACTAGCGATCGGGTAAAACTCTGAGCACAGCTGGGTCTCATCGATCACGATCTGGCTGGATAGCATTAGTATAATAATCTTGCAATCAACCACATATATAAGTTAGAGCACATGTATTACGATTGGCTGATTTGTGAAGTCGTAGTGATACTTAGCTTTTTGTGAGACATTGATCAAATCAAGTATCTCGTGTTTGTCAGGTACACGAGTCCCATCTCTCCACGTCTTGTGCAACGAACTAATTCTTATCTGACGTGACGATGGCTCTATGGTCCTGGTTGGTGTCCCCTGCTCATCAGACAATCTTTGCCACAAAGGTTCCTTGCGGCTGCTTGGAAGCCGTCGGCGCCGTCGCCAGCCAGAAGGCTTCTTTTAATCCAAATAAACAAGTCCATCGATGATTTTCCTTGGGACTTGATACGTACAAATATTGCTTCTTCTCTACTATTCGGGTGGCCTGATTCCTATGGCACCTGACTGCCTCGTCCCGATAGATTCGATCAGCAGAGTGAAAGCGAAGCGTCAACGTCGAGCCCCATGACGACCGTGTTGGTGTCGATAAATTCAGCTGCACGCAGAGATGTTCTTTGACGAAATCTAGCGCACAAACACGGATGAATAACCAGATGAGATCTAGCCGCCGTAGGTGGCGAGGGATCCTGCCCGGACGATGTCGGCGAGTTGTGGATTGTTAATGATGGAGCCGTCGCGACGCACGATCAGCATCCCCAGTCCCCACGAACGACACCAATTGACGAGGGTTCGACTCGGCAATGACTATTGTTATGGACTTGGGTTTTGAAAAAGAAGGGAAAGCTGAAGATCGCGGAACGGCTAACAAATTCGCAACATGGGGACACGAGGTTTATCCAGGTTCAGGCCCCGGATGGAAAACTCTACTCCTTCTTGTCTGTTCTTGATTGATGGCAATACCGATGGTTACAAGGATGCGCAGATGCAATCTGACGTGAGGTGTGTTCTAGGTATGGGTGAGAGATGTAGATCTGTTGTGGTGGTGGAGATCGTAGATCTGTCTATTGGGGGGTTTATGGCATAGCATGCCCTCCTCGTTGGACCCTCCTAGACTTTATATATATGGGGAGGCTAGGTCTCAGGTAACAATACGAGTAGGTTACAAGTTATATTCAAACTTTAGTCTTGAGCTTTCCTTGTCTTGTGCGCTTGGGAGTCCGTGTCCATATGGGCTTCTTCCTAGCCGAACCGTCATGGTCCTTATGGACCTTGGTAGGTCGTCGAGTGGACTATCCATTGGGCTGCACCAGGTAGGCTAACATCAGGTACCCATAGGGCATATCCATGTCACATTTGCACAGGCCCAACGATGCTCGAAAACCTCAAGCGGTGCGTACAGCGAGACGGCGAGTCAGCTCGCCAACGACTGTAATGGTGGGCCGACCTGTGGAACTCTTCTTCAGGGATCAACGTGGATGTCGTGATCTTGATCTTTAGGGAGAACTAAAGGTTTAGACCACTTGCCTTTAAGCTCATGTGGTTAAAGAAGTCAATCGTCGGCATCGGCGAGCTCATAGAGCTCATGGGTAGCTATGCCGAGTCAGACAAGACCCCCAACAAGGAGGACGATGACATGACCGGCCAGCGGGACGGAAGAGGCCGAAGCCACTTCCGCAACCTCCACAACGGCGGCCACTACCACGACAACCACGACGAGCTAGGAAGACCTCCACCTCCAGTGACAACGGGGCAGCAGGGGTCTAGGGCGGCGTCCTGCGGAGGTATGGGAGGCCCCGACGGTGCAACACGGAAGATCGTGGGAGAGAAGATGATGGGATCCATGATACTGTACCGGGGCCTACCACGGAGTCCGTTTCTCTCCACGACATGCAGACGAGCGACCGACGCAATCGACCCGGGGGATTAGGGTGTTAAGTGGGATCCCACCAAAATCCCACTTCTAGTGTAAATTTTTTGCTCAAAGTTTATACTCCCTCGGACCCAATTAGTTGACTTAGATTCATCTAGAGTCAACTAATATGGTTCCGAGGGAGTACTAGATTTTAGCAAATGAACTAAAGGTGGTACTTTGGTGGGATCCCGCCTCCATTTTTTCTAGAGAAAAATCCCATTGGATATGGCATTTTATTAGAAATTGTTTTCGTAAACTGAGAAACCGGTGTAAGAGCATCCAATCGGCTACCCAGGATGACAATCCCAGGGCGAAATTTAGGTCCGGACATCGAAAATCGGCCCAGTCGCGTTCCTAGGACCCCAGTTTCGTCCGGATTTGGGTCAACTTTAGTCCGGACTTTCCAGGCCATTTCCAGCATCCCGGGAACGCCCTGGGAACGCTGGACAGAGCAAATTCGGTGAAAAATAATCAGACAGCATGTGGACCCGCCCAGTCAGCGACGGAAGCCGAGTAGTTGTTATCCTTTCGCCTTGGAACCCCGCGGAGGACCGCCGGACATTAACTGCCCGTCACTTCGGCCATGCGTAGCTAATGTCGCGCCACCACCGCCTCCTCGGCTCCCGCGATGGGCCGGCGGGCAATAACTTCAAGCTGTTTCCCCTTTTCCCGCCCTCGCCGCTACACCCCTCCCGCCCCTCGCCGCCCGCCTTAGCCTATAAAATTTGTACCCCTCACCAGAACTCTCCACACTCTCTCACAGCTCCCTCTCCCAACTCCAGCAACCTCCAAACTCCGGTAAGCTCACAACCCCCACACTTCCCCATGGGCGAGAGGTTCCCTAGTGACCCAGCGGCGGAGAACGGCTTCGTCCGTCGCACGCTCTATCCATGCGAGGCCCGCATGTTGTTTGATGCGGGCTACATGGCACCTCCGGACATCCGCCTCCCAGCCGACTGGAAGTTCAGCGCCGGCGGGATCCTGATCCCCTGTTACCGAAGGACGAAGAGATCACCGACGAGATCCAGGTGGCCATCGCTGCCATGGAAAACCCGGACCTCACCGAGGATCCAGGTAATCTTCTCTTTTAGGAGCAACACTTTGCCCACCGGCGGCAGGAGGAGATCGCCCGCCACGAGGGGCCGCCGGGGTTGCCGCTGAAACATAACAACGCGGCACCGCGTCACTGCTGGTGGAGCGCTCCTGGGCGGACGCTCGTCGCCGTGCTGGAGCACATCCAGGCCAGCAACGAGCCCCGCTTCGGCTTCCCCCGCAACCCAACGCCAGCGTCAAGGGCGAGGCGCCATCCTCCGTCCAACTGAGTGCCGAGGAGGATGGCCAGCACCAGCAACTTCACCGCTGCTCCGGTCGATTAAGCGGGAGCCAGAGACGTCGGTGCACTCGCCGCCGAGGAAAAGGGTGTGCGGCATCGTCATCAACGAGTCGCGCGCTCCGTCGCCGCCCATCGGCCGTCTCTGCCTTCGCCAGCCGAAGTCAGAGCCGAAGGAATGGGAGTTGCCCGACGAAGAGGAGGCATTTGCCCTCAAAATGGCGATGCAGCAATCCCTCCGCGACGCCGTCGCCGCGCCCCCGCCGGATTCATCTTTGCCGGACATCCTCGCCTGGTCCAGGGCGGACTGGGAGGAGACGGAGCGGCGACGCGTCCATCGCCTACAGGAGCAGGCCGAACGCCAGGCCCGGTATGGCCACGTGCTCGCCTACTTAGGTGTGCCGCTCGTCGTCCTCGACGACGATGAAGAAGCCGGACCCTCCTTGTCAACAGCCAGATTTTTAATCACAGATGCCTGTTATGCCATACATCGCAATCCCAGGATTACCATTTTTGCAAGACATAATAGATTGGATATCACAGTACATCATCAATTACAAACCATACATAAGGTCTTACACAAATAAGGATCTCATGATCCAGTTCTTAATACAATTCAAGCAGCAGAATAACGTAATAGTAATGATAACGTAGGCGAAGCTCCATCTTCAGGGTCACAGGCAATGCTGACGATGGGAGATGATCCTAGTTGTCATAACCTTCCTGTTGTCCGTCCTCCTGATACTCCTCTTCATAGTCTGGCCACGGGAATAGCCAGGGACAAAGCCATGAGTACTCTTTAAGTACTTGCAAACTAATACTAACAAGTGAAGTGGTTTTGAATAGGATATACTAAGCTCTAGGGTTGTTTTGCAAAAAGCCAAATTTTACCTCTACTAATTTCAGAAGCAAAGAAAGCTAGTTGAAATTTTTATAACACCTAGGTGGGAACTTGAATTTCATATCACCACACTATTGTGGTCAAGTCAAAGTCACAAATCATTTCACAAGTCCTTTTGAAGACATCTGATGGTGGAACAGTATGGCCACTCCAATTGTCCATAACTGCGGACTCGGTTATTCAAATAGTTTGATACTCTGTAGAGATTATACACTTTCACCACAACATTTGATACATCCGTCAGGAACAATCCTGAATTCACCATACTCAGTATGCGGATAATCAATCCTAACCTTTCAATTACATGCCCTAGTATAGGCACATCTCCTGTGAGTTTGGCCTCCCAACCATGACCAACTATCATCTTGGGTACCGCACAGGTGGACAATCTTCACAAGGTAGTCTCAGCTCAGACCTTGGCCGCAAGGGAACCCATACTAAGGTATATAAATTTCCAGTCAAGCCTTACCCAATTTTCGGATATTGTAGTTGTACGGTAAAATTGGAATGGTATCGCATCCAGACAACCATCAGTTTTATAAAGGTCTAAGGCTCATGCCTTAACATTTTCATCATCAAGATCATCTGGTGTTCGGAAACATATGTCAAAACATTTCAGTAGAATGACTCATCATTCTAAGTTTTTCATAACCATTTTCACCAAGTATTCCCATCTAAAGTTGATCAAGTTTTATGCTTAGCACTAGCATCTATAAGTGGGGGTAGATACTAATGAGGGGTGGTAAAGAAGTGTATCTTATCTAAGTAAAATCCCATGCCTCTGGATAACATCAAGATTATCTAACTTAGGCTAAATTTATGCTCTTTATGCTACCTTCAATTATCTTTCTAGAATCTACAAGTCACTAAGTAAACTTTTGATAGAAAGCTTTTATTAAAGAAAATAAAATACTAAGCTTGCAAGTAAAACTAGAATGGTGTGTCAAGTGGGTATAATCACATATTCTTAAGGCATATAGTTGGCATAGTAACAAGCAAGTAGTAGCTTGCTAAGCTGCAATTTTTAGCTTGCTTAATGAGTAGCTTGCAAGTATTGGCTTGCCTTGTGCAGAGTAGTGGTTGAAGTTCTCCTCGGCTTCTTCATCGTAGTATCCTCCTTCCTCCTCGTATCCTTGGTCGGTATTAGCGTCTATAAATAAATACGAGGTACACAATCACCAAACAATACTTAACTATTTCTAATCAGAGGTGTGATTCCATAGACCCCCCACTCTAAAAGGTTATAAAGGTCCCAAAGGGTAGAATTTCCCCATGCGTATTACAAGAGGACGCGCGAGGATAGTCCGCCAATAGGCCCAAAAGAACTCACCCTAAACCACGTACATAGTGTTGCCACAACAGCAGACATGTGCAAGTGTTGTATCCGAGTTAGACACTTACGTTTCCACGCTGCTTCCACAAAATACATGCGTACTGACGTGCTTCAGTCCTGTATGGGCTTTGGTGGGCATTAAACACGCAGTCTAAATTTTTTGAATCCCGATCATATGCCCCCACATGTGAGGAGGTATCAGTCGATCCGAGCCATCGATATAATTTGTCTCCTTATTTTTGTTCCTTTGGGGGTCTATTGAATCAGAAGTCTTCTAATCATCACACAAAGCTTCACACTAGATGATCTAGCATCATCACTAACATTACAAGGATTAAAACACTTGTCTCATTTATTTTATTTGACAAAAAGTAATTTCTACTCATTGAAAAACTACTTAAGATTTAATATTCTCTAACTCAAACATGGGATCATGTTGACACATGTCATCACCACATATTCCAGTACATGGGAATGTGATTTAAAGTGGTGTCACAATTTAATAATGTTTAACCTTTTAATTTTAATTAATTAAAGTGACTAGAAATGCCTATGTGGCATTATTTTATTACTTGATCATTATTTCTGTAAGTAAACCTATATATTTTTATATATCCTGAAAGGTATGGTTAAATGTGATTTTTGAGAGTTGGAATCAACTCAAAAGCTCTTATGGTTGAATTTTGAAAAATGTTTGAATGCAGAAAAGCTTTTGCCTGGTTATTTTTACCATGGGTGATCTACAAATCTAAATGGTTTGAATCGAACGGTCTTGGATTAAGCATTCCAGTACCTTTCTAAAAAAATTGGTTTCGTGCATTTTGGTTCAGTGAATCAAGCTGGGTTGATTTTTGAATCTAGGTACAGAACTGGGTTTGAAATTAAATGAATAAATCTAAATTTGAATTAGTGGGTTGTTGGGGATGTTTAACTGGGCCGGCCCACTACGCACCGTGCGCGTGCGGGCTGGTTAAGTGAGCGACCCCACTCGTCAGTGAGACAACGAGGGGCGAAGCGGTATGGAGCGATTAGGATCGCAGGATCTAACTCTAATCGAACGGCTCTAGTTCATCGTCCACGTCGGGCAGCACCGGTGAGACAGAACCCTAGTGCGGCGGGTGGGGTCGTGTGAGTCTCACCGGGGCTCAGGCAATGGTCGGTGATGGGGGCGAATGACGAAGTCGACGACGGCGATTCTCCTGGTACCGGTAGCTTCTCCTAGGGCGGCTCCAATCAACGGAGCCTCTCCTCCTCTGTAGTGGCGAATTCCGGTGAAATTCTAGCCACCTGGTGCTCGCCTTGCTCCGGGAGTGAGTGGGTGTGATCAGTGAGAGGTGGGGAGTGAATTGGTGTGAAGAAAACGAGCGGGGGAGGCCTCCTTTTATAGTGGCTAAAGGGGACCGAATGGCGCAAGTGGAGCTCATCGGTGTCGACGGCACAGAGTGCTACTGGCATGGGCGACGATAGGGGCGGTGTTGTGCTCCCTGGCGACGCTCAACGGCATGGTGGCGAGGTGTGGGACGGTGCGAGATGGTCGAAACATCGCGACGCTCTGGGCAGGTCCGAGGGCAATTTTAATGGTGCACAACATGCATGGTCCGCACGACAGCGAACGAGGTTGTATGGAGGGGTGCTGGGGTGCTAGCGATCATGTCTGCAAGCGGCGTGGGCGGCGCGTGGTCTGTGGGTTGGTGTCGCTGACGGCGCACTGGCGCGCTCTCGGCTCGCACGTAGAGGGACTGGGCGTGTGCTTGGCAGGTGGTCCAGTGGCTGGCTGCGCTCAGGGCTTGGACAGGGAGTGGCGGTGGACGGTGTTGCATGTCCCAGACAAGGTTGGCGAGGCTAGTTCTTCCTCTAGCTCGCTGGCGACATGGGGTGACAATGGTGCTCTTGGCATGCTCACCATTAATGGCTAGGCTTGCTCACAGTGGTGCTAAAGCTAGTTAGGTTACTCAAATCATCTACTAAGAGTGTAGAGTGAGCTATAGAGGGAGCAAGTTAGGCACTGATCACTGCTCACTATAGTGTTTTGTGTTTGTTTGTTTGCTGCTGACAAGGTGTTTAATGAAATGGCCGAAAGAAATTCAAATTTGAATTTTGGATTCAAACTTAGTGGTTTTGCTAGGCACATACTAGGGAGTATCTGCTTAGTTGGATTGGTCAAGGTGCGCTAGTTTTGTTGGGTTTTGAAAAGGTGTGATCTTCACATATGTTAAAGATTCAATTTTGAATTGTCATTTGAATGGGGTTGCTAAATGTTTCTGCAAGTTTGAAAGGTGGGATTTGAATCACTTTTACTTGGTATAGCAAGGGGTGAAAAGAATTGGAAAAGTTTCTATTTGAAATCCTGGACTCGAAACACTCAAAGTGACCTAGTGAGCAAGATTGGCAAAAATGACCATTTGCTTTATTTGAATTGTTTATGATTTTCTCTTGATTTTTTTCTGCTTGGAAATGTTTTAGATGATGTTATATTCATCTTTGAACCATTCCTTACTATTTAGTTGAATCACACAAGTCCATTCATGCATTTATCAAATCATCACATACACACATGCATTCATTTGGTCTTTATTTAATCAAAGTTTTTGTTAACCCTAATTTTAGTGATTAGAGTTTGATGATCATTGTTTCATATTTTTGGGATGTTAGAAACCTTCCCTCCTTAAACGAAATCTCTTCCCGAGATTTGAAAAAGAAGAAAAAGATTACCTAGGATTTAAAGAGATCGGGAAACTCCGTCCTGGTGTGATCTTCTCGCTCCCGGGTAGCTTCTTCTTTAGTGTGGTTGCTCCACTAGATCTTGATAAATCTGATGCTTCAGGTTCTGGTGGTTCTGAAAGCTTCTTCCAAAATACGGATGGGTACTTCTAGATACGTCAGGTCATCGTTGATCTCTATGGTCCGGTGATCAATGTTCTTGAAAACTTCTTTCTTCTCCGGAACTTCAAGGCATTTGCGAAGTAACGATATATGGAACACATTGTGCACTGCTGACATTTCCTCTGGCATTTCCAATTGATATGATACTTCTCCTCGACGATTCAGAATCTTGAAGGGTCCGATATATTTGGGGGCTAACTTTCCTTTGAGCTAGAAACGATGCATTCCCTTCAAAGGCGACACTGTGAGATACACAAAATCCCCGATATTGAAAACGAGGTCTCGACGTCTCTTGTTGGCGTAACTCTTCTGTCTTGACTGGGCGGTCTTGAGGTGCTCACGAATCTTGTGAACTTTCTCTTCTGCTTCTCGTAGTATGTCGGGTCCGACAATTGTTGGGGATATGCTATATGGGTATCCTCATAGCATGTCTTTTATCCGACTAACCCGGGTGACCCATAGTCGGTAGCATGGCCTGTGGCTTGCTGGGCGGCCCAGTTAGGTGGATCCAGAAGGGAGGCCCAAGCCGGATAAAGGAAGGCTACGGTGGAGTCACCAGCGTACCCGGAGCCTTGGAGTGCAAGTTACACAAGACTAGTGATAGACGGTGTAGGACTCTGTAACCTGTCCGGCTAGGACTTTTCCCTGTAACCCTAGGACCTGGCGACTATATAAGTCGGGCCTATGGGAGCCTTTAGGGCAAGACAACTTAGTATCGATTCATACAACCTCGCACAGCGAACCTATCTCTGTAAATCGGCGTATTGCCCTTATAGTGATTTATAGCAGGAGTAGGATTCCGCCACCGTCGTGGGATCTGAACCTGGGTAAGCTGTGTTACCTCGTACCCGTCAACCGCCCGCCTTACCCCACGTCTCTAAACACGCACTGTGAGGCCCCCTCCATGGCGTACTCGTCGGCAATACCACGACAGTTGGCGCCCACCGTGGGGCAAGAGGCGCTTCAGGCTCTTCAGCGGGCGAGGACCAAGATCTTCGCGAGAATCGGCGAAACGGTAGCCACCGGTCGCGTTCTCTTCTCTGGAAACGTTCTGATCGCCCCCCCTGACGAATTCTGGATCCCGGTGAAGGCAAACCCTACGCGGTGTTCGATCGTTCCTATCGGAGACATCCACGTCTTCATCGGCGAAACCGACTCGGGCACTAATTCCCTGGGAGTCAGAGGAGCATCAAGACCCGCACGGACCGCCTACGGGCAGGATACGTTTGCGGAAGGATCGATGTCGGACCTCTCCTCGGAGTTTTCCGGCAAAGATCGGAAAGCATCAAGACCCGCACGGACCGCCTACGGGCAGGATACGTTTGCAGAAGGATCGATGTTGGACCTCTCCTCGGAGTTTGCCGGCAAAGATCGGAAAGCATCACGACCCACACGGACCGCCTACAGGCAGGACACGTTCGCGGAAGGATCAATGTCGGACCTCTCCTCGGAGTTTGCCGGCAAAGATCAGAAAAATTCAAGGCCCACCCAAACCGCCCGGGTGCAGGATATAAAGGTGGAAGATCACTGCAAATCCGCCGGCTTCGTCCGCGCGTCTGGACAGCAGAGATCCAAGTTCATCGGAGTGGTTACCATCTTCGATCTGGCACGTTGCGTTCAGAGAGAGGGCGAAAACCCCCGCGACTACCTCGCTAGGTGGCTCCGTATACGGGCCGACCTGGCCAATTACCCCGATGATAATGCTTTGTATCACTTCGTGGAAGGACTGGACCGTGGCACGCTTCCCCGACATTCTTTACGTCGGCAGCAGGCAACAGGACGCCTTACCCTCGAAGAGATGGTGAGCACTGTCAACAGCTACGCGACAGCTGACGCGGCAGCCCAGATGGAGCTTGCGCTCAGAGACGGAGAACCTCCGGTTCAGTAGCCGCCGCCACCGCCTCCTGCCGCTATCGTCGTAGCAGGACCACCACCTCCAGTCATCGTCGAGGACGTTGCACCTCCACCGCCCGTCATCGAGGAAGTCCTAGCACCCTCCGACTCTGTCATTGACGCACTTTATGCTGACTTCAGTGCAGATTCAGAGGAGATAGACTTCAGTCCAGAAGAGCTAGACTCTGCTATGCAGGAGATGGAGGAGGAGTACTCGCGCGACGAACAAGCTAACAACACCGTCATGTCCCGAGGGGTGTTCATCACCATTGGGACAGCGATGGATGAAGATCAACCCGGGCAAGCTCCGCCTACGGCGCTAGAAAAGGGGAAGGGGCCACTTACTGCTGCTGACGATGATCGTGCAAAGGTCATGCCTCCTACGCCTAACCCAGTGCAGCGGCCGCAGAAACTCGGCACCGGTCCGAGCAACAACAACACCGCAAACTTGCCGCCTCCAGCATCCACGTCGGCAGCAGCCCATGTTACTCCAGCTGATAGAGTGATGTACGGCAATCTCCTCGTCGAGCCACTAACCGTCGATCATATCCGGAACGTCACTCAGCTTGACGAGAAGCGCCAGCAGCTGCTGGAGGAGGCGCAAGCCATCGCGGAGCAATGTGCTAAACTAGATCGAGATCTGGTCAACGCGCAGAAATCCATAGAGAAGGCTAGAGCAATGGAGGCCGAGTACAAGACTCTGCTGCAACATCAAAAGGCTAAGAAGGCTCCGGCTCGCGTCATCAACGATCCTGGTGTACGGCGCAACCTAGGATGGGCTCCCTCAAAGCCGGCACAGGCCAAGACATACATTGACAGTGAAGGCAAGCAGGTGATGCCCACCCCACTCCTTAACCTTGCCGTCGCCAAGACCCTTCTAGAGCAGGATAGATCGCCTAAGGCAGTAGAACAGGTCTATGACCTAGTGGCCAAGGCGGTAAAGAAGTAGGAAAAGGCCACCTCTCATAGGCTTGAGTCTGACCCAGCGCTCTGCCGATCTAGCCAGTACAAACCGCCAAGGGACAGATCTCCTCAGGATGTCGGATGACAGACGGGTTCATCAAAACGAAGACGGAGGGATGCGCCCAACAGGAAGGATGCTATCCCCGTATCCTCCAACCACGGAGAAAAAGCCCAACCTCGCCGACCATCGCCACCGCCCCGATCCCCCCGACGTCAGGAACATTACAAGGCTCACCACCGTACGGATATGCCCCCTCCAAAGCAGTGTGGCATCATCATCCGCGACAACGCGGCACAAACCCGTCATGATGAAGAGCGCCACCAAGGACACAAGAGCAGGTCACACCACAACCCTCCGCGTCCGACAAGCAACTGTGACAGGCCTGAGGCGTCGCAGGAGGGTAACAGCAAGAAGGCTAACCCACCGCCACCTCCGCCTCCATCGCCGCCAAGCAGTCACCATGGCGGAAGAGGCCCGCGTCGTTCACGCAGCCCATCCCCTGTTGACAACAAGAAGAAGAACCCGGAGCCGTACGATGCATGTTCGCGGATCGATAAGATCCACGAGGCCCGGGAAGGACCATACCTGGGACCACGTTGCTTTGGACCTGCAATATGGTCCGCAACCTACCCCAAAGGTTTCCGGATCGACAAGACCATCAAGCCCTATGACGGCACCGCCAAGCCCGCCACATGGTTACAGGACTACGGCAACGCGGTGGAGATTGCCGAAGGCAACCCCAACGTCACCGTCAAGTACCTCATGTTAATGTTAGCGGGCACGGCCCGCAATGGATCGATGACTTGCCAGAAAGATCTATCTACAACTGGCTGGATATGCAAGAAGCATTCACCAAGAACTTTGAGGGTACATACAAGCGTCCCTGCACTGTGGGCGATCTACAGCGGTGCATGCAAGAGAAAGACGAGACATCTTGCGCCTACCTCTCCCGCTGGCTGGATATGAAAAATTCCTGCGCAGGAGTGCACGCTCAAACCGCCATGGCCACCTTCATCGATGGGTTGGAAAGGGGTACGTTGCTCCGACATAAGCGAAAGCGCTTGCAGGACAATCATCAGCTTGACTTGAATCAGATGATTCAGTTAGCTAGTGAGTTCGCAGCTGCCTATGACGATGCTCGTGGCTCTTTGCCGGCAACGGCCGTTCCAACCCAAGCTCGGAGGAACAGCAGTACAAAGCGGAAAACCGCTCCAGAATAAAAGCAATCTATCGACATGGTCGCTATGACTTTTGCAGGACGAGGAGAAAGCGGACAACGTGGCCGAGGAAGGGGAGCAGGCCGCGGGCAGCAACGAGGAAGTGAAACCAACTCGGCGTCGCTCCGCGTTCCCCAAACCTATGAGGAGTACCGCGATATTCTGTGCCTCGTACACCTCGACGCCAACGGCAAGTCCACCCATACCAATCGACACTACAAGTTCATCAACGACCTCAAGGAAGACCCGGAGTCCGGCTACAAGCAAAGTCGGAAGATCAGACCGCGAGGCAAGGGCAAGGGAAAGAAGAAGGAGGAGGAGTCTATAGATTCAAGTGACATGGACGAGGATGTTGACCCCAAGCACGCCGCCAAAAGCGATGACAAGGGCAAGAACCCCTTCACAAAGAAGGACCCAGTCTACCACACTTTCCTTGGCACCCCCACCGTCCGACAACAGAAGACCTCTCCAAGGATCCTGATGGCCACTCTCCCCCTAGTTCCCCAATACCTGTGTTGGTCGGAGGTTCCAATCACTTGGGATAGGATGGACCACCCAGACCTTGTGCCCACGGAGAACCAGTACGCCATGGTCATCAACCCATTGATTGATGGCGTGGAGTTCACCAAATGCATGGTGGATAGTGGAAGCAGCATCAACATCATGTACCTGGATACACTACAGAAGATGAACTTGACGGAGGCAAACCTAAGGCGGACCAACACCGTGTTCCATGGCATAGTTCCTGGTCGGGAGGCTCGGTTCCTTGGGTGCATTACACTTTAGGTAGCCTTTGGCAACGTTAATAATTATCGCCAAGAGCGCATGACCTTTGAGGTGGTCCCCTTCAAGAGCGTGTACCACGTCATATTCGGCCGCGACATGTTCCACACGTTCATGGCCAAGCCATGCTTCGTCTACAACAAACTCAAGATACCCAGACCGAACGGTGTCATCACCGTATCCGGAAGCTTTACCAAGGAAGGGACTGCGAGATCAATGAAGCAGCCGTTGCAGAAGCTGTCCTCTACAGCGAAGAATTCAAGGATATCCAGAGCAAGGTCAATGACTCAGAGATGCCCGCGTCAAAGAATCAGATCTCCGACTCCGCTCCTGCGTTCAAGGCCGCCATCGAAACCAAGCCGGTGGAACTTGTGGTAGGCGATGCCTCCAAGACCGTCACCTTTGGGACGAACCTGGATCCCAAATAGGAAAGCGCGCTCGTCGAGTTCCTCCGTGAGAATAGGGACATATTTGCCTGGCAACCTGCCGACATGAAAGGTGTACCTAGGGAACTTGCTGAGCACAGCTTAAACATATATCCAAAATCTAAACCAGTGAAACAACCTCTACGACACTTCGGAGATGAGAAGAGATGCGCCATTGGCAAAGAGATAGCTAGGTTACTTAAAGCTGGGTTTATCCGAGAAGTCCTTCACACCCGATGGGTGGCCAATCATGTACTTGTCCCTAAAAAGGGAACCAATGAATTAAGAATGTGCGTTGATTACACCGGCTTGAACAAAGCATGTCCCAAAGATCCGTTTGCTTTGCCTCGCATTGACCAAGTCATTGACTCGATGGCTGGCTCGGACCTTTTGTGTTTTCTCGATGCATACTCAGGATACCACCAGATCAAGATGAGAAAGTCGGACCAATTGGCCACTTAGTTCACTACTCCGTACGACACGTTTTGCTATGTCACAATGCCCTTTGGCCTGAAAAACGCAGGTGCTACCTACCAGCGGACAATGCAACGTTGCCTTCACGACCAAATTGGTCGGAACGTTCACGCCTATGTGGACGATATCGCGGTGATGTCTAAAAAATCAAACGACTTAATCTCCGACTTAAAAGAAACCTTTGGTAATCTCTGGAAATACAACATGATGCTCAACCCTAAGAAGTGCATCTTCGGGGTTCCAGCCGGCAAGTTATTGGGCTTCATCGTTTCCCAACGCAGAATCGAGGTCAACCCGGAGAAAATCAAGGCCATCTTAAACATAAACCGTCCGACATGCCTAAAGGACATTCAACGACTAACAAGTTGTGTTGCAGCAGTTAGTCGGTTCGTCAGCCGACTTGGAGAGAAGGCTTTGCCGATGTACAAGTTTCTGAAGAAGGCGGACAAATTCACGTGGACAGACGAAGCAGATGCAACATTGAAGCAGCTCAAGGAGATTCTTTCCTCAGCGCCCATCCTTGCAGCACCCGAGCCTGGAGAGCCCCTGTTAGTTTACATGGCGGCACCAACCGGGTTATCAGCATCGTCGCCTTGGTAGAGCGGAAGGAACCAGGCTACGAGCACAGAGTTCAACGACCAGTTTACTATGTAAGCGAGGTCTTGACGGAGTCCAAGCAGCGTTACCCGCACTACCAAAAGATAGCTTATGGATTATTCCTCGCTTCGCGGAAGCTGAGGCATTACTTTCAGGAACACCCAATCACAGTAGTGAGCAAGACTCCACTGTCCGACATTATCAATAACAGCGACGCCACAGGAAGGGTCGCGAAGTGGGGCATCGAACTCGCCGCCTTCGAGATCACCTACAAGAGGCGCGATGCTATCAAGTCACAAGCTTTGGCGGATTTCATTGCAGATTGGACGGAGATGCCAGATGCTACTCCGCTGCCAGAACTAGAGTACTGGGTGATGCACTTTGACGGATCAAAGTTTCTCAACGGCTCGGGGGCTGGTGTACTACTACAGTCACCAAAAGGAGACAAGCTGCACTACGTTCTGCAGATCCACTTCGAGGCTACGAATAACATGGCGGAGTATGAAGCACTCATTTATGGACTACGTGTAGCCAAGGATATTGGCATCAAGCGCATAGTTTGCTGTGGAGATTCCGACTTGGTTGCCCAGCAAGTGGCTGGCACCTGGAACGCGCGGAACCCTATGATGGCGGCATATCGCGACGAAGTGGACGAGATAGCCAAGAGCTTCTTGGGCTACGAAGTCAAGTATGTGCCTAGGGAGAAAAACGAGGCGGCTGATCTACTGTCTAAGCTTGGATCAGGATGCAAGAGAATTCCGCCAGGAGTTTTCCTAGAGCATCTACGCACACCATCCGTGAAGGGCGCCGACATCGACAACCCGGATAGAGCTAACTCTTTCGTCAACATGGTGACAAAGATCCCTCCGGCTTGGACAATACCATTCATGGAGTATCTCGAACACGGAACTTTGCCCGACGACAAAGTCGAAAGATGGAAAATAGTACGACGAGCAAAGGGTTATACCATAATCAATGGGCAACTCTATAAAAGGAGCACTACTGGTGTATACTTAAAGTGCGTTTCCTAGCTAGAAGGTATGGAAATCCTACGTGAGATCCATCTCGGAGATTGCGGGCATCACGCCTCTCCTCGATCATTGGTCGTGAAAGCCTTCCGGCAAGGATTCTACTGGCTAACCGCGAAGGCGGACGCCGACAAGCTGGTTGAGACATGCATGGGATGCCAGTATTATGCCCGACAACCACATGTTCCTGCTGAAGAACTGCGAACAATACCAATAACTTGGCCGTTTGCAGTCTGGGGGCTAGACATGGTGGGACCGTTACAGACGGCACCGTGTGGATTTACGCATCTGCTTGTAGCAGTTGACAAATTCACCAAATGGATAGAAGCTAAACCCATTACAAAGCTTGATGGGGCAACTGCCCTCAGGTTTGTCCGAGATCTAGTGGTGAGATTTGGTCTCCCACATAGCATCATCACCGAAAACGGAAGCAACTTATCACTCGGAGAAGTGGAAGCGTATTGTTGGGACAAAGGCATCCGACTTGAGCTTTCATCTGTGGCACACCCATAGTCCAATGGTCAGGTTGAGCGAGCCAATGGATTAATTCTGCAGGGAATCAAGCCACGTCTTGAGGCACCGCTACATAGAGCAGCTGGAGCCTAGGTGGAAGAATTGCCATCTGTGCTGTGGAGTTTACGAACTACACCCAACAGATCCACCGGCTACACCCCCTATTTCATGGTATATGGAGCAGAAGCCATCCTACCTTCCGACATCCTCCACGATGCACCAAGAGTTGCCGCCTACAACGAAGATGACGCTGAAGAATCCAGACGCCTAGATGTGTACCTTCTCGAGGAGGAGCGCGTTTTGGCATGCCAAAGATCCGCCATCTACCAGCAGAAGCTATGCAGCTACCATAGTCGCCGCGTTCGGCATCGCTCGTTTAAAGAGGAGGATTTGGTGCTCCAACTTAAGCAGAAAAAGTCACACAAATTATCCCCGCCATGGGAAGGACCGTTCATCATAAGCAAGGCGCTGCTCAATGGGTCTTACTACCTTGTCGACAATCGTGAACTCAAGGATAGACCCAACGAGGATCATAAGCGTAAGCGACGTGACCCGGATGATGACTACCCGGAGCTTGATCGGCCATGGAACATAGCACAGCTACGTCCTTTCTACACTTAGCATTTTTTATCTAATTTTGTACTTCTTATATGATCAATGAAATAAAGCTCTTTGGTTCACTCATATTGCTGAGTCTTTTACCTCCTTTAGTGTTTATTTTTGGATCATATAAAACCTTTATGCACAAGTCTTGCGATTGCACTTGTGAAAATTCCGCCTATGGGCGTTAGCTTAAGTTTTCTGGTCTACACGTTCTTTGTTGTTTTTATGTGGATTCTGGAGTAGTGACTTTTGTCACTTATTGTCGGCGATTTTGTGCTCAGGTTATTGACGGTGCCATTGGGCATCATCACCTAAGCGCATGGTTCTGACAACGAGTCTTCCGACTCACGAAAAGTCAAGCATAAGAACCAAAGTAATGGATAAGCCAGCACTTGCTTAAAAAATATATACATACTGGGAATTAGTTCTTAAGTAGCAGGATACGACAACCATTGTTTTCCGCCTTAAGATTACATCACCAAGTTTCTTCCGTGCACACGCCAAAGGTAAAACAAAAATTACAAAGTGTTTTTCATTCTTTGGGCGCAGGAGACTTGGAGGCCACATCATCACCAGCCAGAGAATCACCCTCGACGTCGGCGCTGTGATGACACTCGGAAGAATCTTGGCTGACGTTGTCAATGAAATTCCTGGGCACGAAGACGTCAACGTCCACCAATTCGGCAACCCTGGTGTCATAACCCACGAGTGATGACAGGATGGCTTCGTGATCGATATCCTTGCCATCATCATCCACGTCGGGGATACCAGAGGTCACTGTGTTGATGTCGGCATCTTCATAGTGTGCCTTCACCATAGACAGCGCCATCCTTGCGCCAGCCCGTGCGCATGAAGCCTTCCAGGTCGCGACACGCTCGCGGGCTCGGCGCAGAATCTCCGAGTATTTCGCCACGAAGTCCGAGGCCTTGATATAAATTTGGAGGGGCTTGGCAATCTCCTTGGCTTGGGCGATGGCGGTATTGATGAAGTTGCCGGCAAAAACCATACATTCCTTGTCCGAAGGAGCCGAGCGGGTTAAACCCATAGGAGCTTCAAAATTCCGACAAGGAGCGCATGAGTTCGATAAAATCTAAGTATCCAGACTACAGAAATACAAGGCGGAGGACACTTACTGAAGATGCTGGCCTTAGCCTGCCAGACGGTGTCCGCCAAGGATTCCTTCTCTTGTTGGAGGAACTTAAACGCCTCGCTATGGCGAAGATTTTGCTCATCAGCAGCTTGCTTCTGATCCTTTAGGATCGCAAGCTCCTCCTTCAAGCGATTGATCTCCGCGGAGGCGGAATCTTGCAGGGCTTTCATGGAATCCTCGTGCATCTTCAGCATCTCTTCCCTCTCCCTCTTAAGGATTTTGTTCTCGCTGTCCAGCTGCTGAATGTGCTTGGACTGCTCGACAATATCCTTGGCCTTAGCGACATGTTCTGCAAGTCGGAGAAAACAAAGTACACATTGAGTACTCGGAGATTGTGGGCACAAAAGTAAGACGGAAATGCGCAATAAGAAAACAGACTCTTGTTTTTGATGATCTGTTCCTTCAAGATGGCGGTTTTACCCTTTTCGGCTTCAAGATCTGCGCGCATCTTCTGGTACTTATCGTTGGCCATGCCCCTCCGAGCATTCTCGTTCTATGGAAACAAATACAAAGTTAAGTCGTTGTTTGGTCTGCTTGGAGCTTCTAGTCGGAGATTTTCCACCTAGATGCTTGGGGGCTACAGCGAGAATTTTTTACTTAGCAATATGCTTAGCTTTTCTTTAAGACATCTAGTCGGAACTAATTCAGTTACAACTAGAGGCTTGGGGGCTACAACATTGAAAATTATGAAAACTGTGTATGCTACTCTTAAAGCATCTAGTCGGAGTAATTCATTCCATCTAAATGCTTGGGGGCTACAGTGAGAGTTTTTTCTAACTTAGTCACTCTTAGAGCATATAGATGCAAAACCCATGGTTTTCCGTCTACATCCTCGGGGGCTATAGTGGGATACTCGTGTGAAATGCAGAAGGCAAAGTAAAAACTTACAAGTGCAATAATCTTGAGGTTTGTAGCGCTCTCGGCTAGCATCTTGCCAAAGGAAATGTTGTTTCCTCGCAAGATATCTGCTTGTTGGAGTAGCTCCTCAAGACCGCACGTCGGATATGACGGCACTCCTCCAGGAACCATAGTTGTGTTACTCGGCAGAAGCGCCGGGTAAACTATCTTCGGGAACTCGAAGGGTTTCTAGGGAGCAGAGGCGCCGCCTTCGGCAGAGGTACCAGCTCCCACCACCGCCTTGCCGCTACCGATGGCATCCTTAGCCGGAGCTTCAGCCATTTGAAGAGCGGTGCTCTCCTGCGTCGCCTGCTCGTCGACAACAGCGAGCTCGGTAGAGGCACCAGAATCCACTACCATGGCGGAAGGGCCTGGTGCCTCCTGGACTTGAGAGCTTGTCGGAGCAGAGGAGGGCTTGACGGCAGGAGTAGCAGGGGCGATGGCGGGGGAGGAGTCATGATGCAGCATATCTTTGATATTTCTAGAAACCCCAAGAGTCTTGGAGGACTTCTTGAGGCTGGTTGTGGCTTTCTTCCTGAAACATGCAAAATGCATAAGTACAGGAATAAGACAGATAAATAAGACAATGTCGGAGAATGAGAGGATTACACTAGGGGGGCGCTTTGGCAAACATCCCGGTGGCTTTCTTCTTTTTCCGCCTCCAGGGCGGCAGTACCCTTTTTGGAGGCTCCACCCTCCGTCTTCTTCTTTTTGCCTCCGTCGGCAGCGTCAGAGGTGGAGCTCTTCCGCTTTCGCGCCAATGGGACATCGTCGTCGGACACGACCGTGACTTCCTTCATCTTTGGATCGTAGATTTGGGCAACCAGGTTGTCCTCATCTAGATAGCTAAGCTGTTAAGGCAGAAATCACCGTGTTAGATAAGATGGCATGGGCAAGACGGAGAAACTGGAGCAATGTCATACACGGAAAATAAATACCTACCTTTGGGCACTTGCTGTCTACGTACATGTCGTAGGTGATGGTGAAGCCGCGCTTCTTATCCTTCACCTTGACGATGTCCTTAAGACGGAGCTTGACAGAGTCGCTCGAGAAGTTATCCACGGAGATCCGAAGGGAATCCTTTCGATCACTGGTGTACTCGTGCATGAACTTCACGCGGTGCTGCAGAGGTTGGATTCGCCTGATGAACCAGCACATGGCTAGGTCCAAGCCGGTCAAACCCGTCTCTATGAACCACTCGATCCGCCTTATTGCGCGAGAAGCGTCGAGGTCGGAGGGAAGGGAGGCATGGGATCTCCATGTGGAAACTTCAGCGGCGGCTCCATCCACGAAGTTCGGGTACATCACTTCTCGGCCCGCCAAAGGAATGTCGAGGCCGTAGAAGTACGTCCGCTGCCAGTTTTTGCACGAATCATGGCCGACGATGTCGGGGAACCGCCGGCCAGGTCGGATCTTGAAGCTTATGGTGCCGCAGTTCCTAAGCTCCTCCCTACTATGTCCGGCTTCACGTTTGATGGTGAAGAAGTACATGAACAAGTCTAACCTAGGCCTAATCCCTAGGTAACCCTCACAAAGTGCCGCGAAGTTGCTAAGAACTAAGATACTATTGGGGCAGAGGTTATGGGGTTGGACCTTGAAGTGGTTCAAGACGGACAAAAAGAAGTGGGAGATGGGCAGAGAAACGCCGCGTACCAGCTGAGCCTTGAGGTACACCTTTTCTCCGGCTTGGGGAGAAGGTGTCACCTTGCCGGTCGGCGCCGCCCGCCAAGCGAGCCCCTCCGTCGCGGGGAGGTAGCCTTCGGCGACCATCTCTTGGATGTCGCGACCAGTGATGTCCGAGGCGCGCTAGTCGCCCTTGTGCGAGTCTGGCTCCTCTTCCAGAGGCTCTAGCACCGCCAGATTGTGGTCACCGGTGGTGGTTTCAATCACCGCCGACGCTGGAATGACCAGGCCCTCTGGGGGCACGACGACGGAGCTTGCCGGCTTCGCCGTGGATTCGCTCGATGCCGCCATCGACGGGGAGGAGCTGCTGCTGGCCATGGAGGACAGGGAGGGTGCGACTAATGCAAGGAGAGGTTAGGGTTTCTTTGAGGTTTTCCATGGAGAGCTCGAGGAGGCGTGCAGATGGAGGAAGAAAATGATGACGTGAGAGAATGGGGTAAAAAGTGGCAAGTGTCCCACGGTTACTATTTATCTTGATCTGCGTCAAGATTCGTGCAGCTAATCGGACGGTTGTCGCGTAGACGACGTGTTCGAGAACGTGCGCGGTAATTTCGCCACGTCTCCAACCGCCGCCGCCAACGGTTCGTATCGCTCGCGCGGGAAAATTGGATATGATTGCGTTCTCTGCATGTGTGAGTTACGAGGCATCGCTGACCTAGGCCTACGTCGTCATAACTGACATGGTAGATGAGCCGTCGTATCGAAGATTCCGGCAAGGACGGATTTAATCCGACTACAGAAGAGTACGATGGAAGATTCAGCATTTCTCCGACTTACTAATCAAAGACGGAGGAAACCTTGCAGGGTTCTTTGGGAGGACTACAAGATATTGCTTGACGATTTGCCGACATCCATCTAGATGGAGCATTCCACGAGAAGAGGCAAGACGGCGCAAGATCTCAGAGTTCTCCGGGGGCTACTATTGGGGATATGCTATATGGGTATCCTCATAGCATGTCTCTTATCCGACTAACCCGAGTGGCCCATAGTCGGTAGCATGGCATGTGGCTTGCTGGGCGGCCCAGTTAGGTGGATCTAGAAGGGAGGCCCAAGCCGGATAAAGGAAGGCTACGGTGGAGTCACCAGCGTACCCGCAGCCTTGGAGTGCAAGTTACACAAGACTAGTGATAGACGGTGTAGGACTCTATAACCTGTCCGGCTAGGACTTTTCCCTGTAACCCTAGGACCTGGCGACTATATAAGTCGGGCCTATGGGAGCCTTTAGGGCAAGACAACTTAGTATCGATTCATACAACCTCGCACAGCGAACCTATCTCTGTAACTCGGCGTATTGCCCTTATAGTGATTTATAGCAGGAGTAGGATTCCGCCACCGTCGTGGGATCTGAACCTGGGTAAGCTGTGTTACCTCGTGCCTGTCAATAGTCCGCGTTACCCCACGTCTCTAAACACGCACTGTGAGGACCCCTCCATGGCGTACTCGTCGGCAATACCACGACAACAATCTGATTCTCTCCTACTTCTGACCAATTCAAAGGGGTGCGACACTTACTTCCACACATGAATTCAAATGGGGCCATTTTCAGACTAGCTTGATAAATGTTGTTGTCTGAAAATTCTGCGAAAGGCAAACAGTCTTCCCATTTAGATCCATACTCTAGCATACATGCTCTCAACATATCTTCGAGTATTTGATTTACTCGCTCTGTTTGTCCATCGGTCTGAGGGTGATACGCTGTGCTGAAATCCAGTCGGGTTCCTAAACCTTCTTGGACTTTCTTCCAAAATCTCGAGGTAAACTGAGTTCCTCGATCTGATACGATGTTTTTGGGGTCTCCGTGCAAACTGACGATTCTAGCGATGTACAACTCTGCTAGCTTCGAACTCTGGTATGTGGTCTTGACTGGTAAGAAATGGGCTACTTTGGACAATCAGTCAACTATGACCCAGATAGAGTCATTTTCCCTACTAGAAGTAGGCAATCCGGTGATAAAGTCCATTCCAACAGAATCCCATTTCCATTCCCGAATATGTAATGGTTGCAACAGTCCTGCGGGTCTTTGATGTCCCGCCTTGACTCTCTGACATATATCACACTTGGCGATATAGATTCCGATTTCTCTCTTCATCTTATGCCACCAAAATTGCTCCTTCAAATCCTGATACATCTTTGTTCCTCCGGGGTGGATAGAATAAAGAGTATCATGGGCCTCTTTCAAACTAACTTCTTTCAACTCCGAATCTGCTGGTACACAGAGGCGTCCTTTGTACCACAGAACTCCTTCTTCATCTTTGGTGAATACGGGTACTTTGCCTGTACCGATACGACGTTTGATTCCGTCGATACTAGCATTTCCTTTCTACCCCTCCTTGATCTGACTGATCAAAGTAGGTTGAAGTTTTATGCTAGCAAAGAATCCTTCACTCACTAATTCCATTTGGAAATCTTCCATCTCTTTGTGCAAACTTGGTTGCTCCTTCAAAATCATGGAGTTCAAGCGGCACGGCAACCTGCTAAGGGCATCTGCTACCACATTGTCTTTACCGGGGTGATAGTGAATGTCCAGATCATAGTCCTTGATTAGCTCAATCCATATTTTATGCCTCATATTATGCTCCTTCTGAGTGAATATATACTTTAGGCTCTTGTGATCCGAATAAATCACACAATGGTTTCCCATGAGATAATGCCTCCATGTCTTCAGGGATAGAACTACAGCTGCTAGTTCAAGGTCATGGGTTGGATAATTCTGTTCATGCTGCTTCAGTTGTCGGGATAGATAAGGTATAACTTTTCCTTATTGCATTAGCACACATCCAATACCGATCTTGGAGGCGTCACAATACACATCAAAGGGTTTCGTGATATCTGGCATGATCAAGATTGGGGTTGAAATCAATCTCCTCTTGAGTTCCTGAAAACTAACTTCACATTTTTCTGTCCATTCAAACTTATTGTCCTTCTTTAGCAATTGGGTCATGGGTCTTGCAATACTCGAGAATCCTACTACAAACTTGCGATAGTATCCCGCTAATCCAAGAAATGCACGAACTTGGGTTTGAGTGGTTGGGGCTTGCCAATCTTCAACATCCTTCACCTTCGCAAGGTCAACGGCAATTCCTCCGGCTGATACAATATGTCCGAGGAATCCTACCTCCTGTAACCATAATTCACATTTGCTAAACTTGGCATACAGCTGATGCTCTCTAAGGGTTCCAAGAATGGTACTTAGGTGTAGCTCATGTTCGTCTTCTGATTTGGAATAAATCAGAATGTCATCGATAAAAAAACAACAAACTTATCCAGGAAGTCCATAAAAATCTTATTCATGAGGTTCATGAAATAAGCGGGGGCATTGGTTAATACAAAAGACATGACAGTATACTCATATAATCCATATCGGGTGGTAAAGGCAGTCTTTGGAATATCCTCTATGCGAATCTTGAGTTGATGATAGCTAGTTCTAAGATTAATCTTAGAAAACACTTTGGCACTAGTCAACTGGTCAAACAGGTCTTCTATTTTTGGCAACGGGTACTTGTTCTTGATGGTGACATCATTCAACTTCCGATAATCCGTACACAAACGGTTACCTCCATCTTTCTTGTCTAGAAACAAAACAGGTGATCTCCATGGTGACACACTTGGTTGAATCAGTCCAATTTCCAGCATGGCATCCAGTTGCTTCTTCTGTTCCACTAGTTCAGACGGGTTCATACTATATGGTCTCTGGGCTATGGGTCTGATTCTAGGGAGTAGTTCAATGATAAACTTGATATCCCGATCTAGGGGCATACCGGGCAAAACATCTGGAAATACATCGGGGTATTCACAGACTATCCGGACTTGGTCAGTCGTTGGATGGGTTATACTCTTGTTGCACTTGAATTGACGGGGCAAGGTTTCAGATACATGCTCGACTGATATTCCGGCTGTACTGATCATGGTTATGGCTTTTTTGGCACAGTCAATTAATCCTTTGTGTTTGGACATCCAATCCATTCCTAGTACTACTTCCAAACCTTTAGTTCCGAGTACTATTAGATTAGCATAAAAATTTATGCCATGGATTCGGATAGGGACGGCTTTGCAGATTTGCCTAGCTTTGGTGGTTGAACCGGGTATTTGAACAATCATAACATGCTTCAATTTGGTTGGTTGAATCTTACTAGTACATGAAAATTCTTCAGTAACAAATGAGTGTGATGCTCCAGAATCAAACAACACTCTTGCAAGTACTGAGTTAACAAAAAACATAGCCAGCACGACATCTGGCGTTTCTTGGGCTTCTTCAGCATGCATGAGAAAGAGACGGCCGTTGTAGTTGAGCGAATTCCCTGGGGCAAACCTTCTTCCGGGTTAAACACGACGCTGCTACTGAGCTAGGGCATTTGCATTGGGGGTTGCGGCAATCTTCTTGGGGCACTCATTGGAATAGTGACCCTTGGTTCCACATTCATAACAAGTCACTTGCAACTTGTCCTTTGCTGCAACAGGCACAACATTGCTTCCATTCCTTGGGGCAGTGTTGGTGTTGGTGGTGGCATTTTTGTTGTTGAATTTAGGTGGTGCACAGTTGAAACTGCTGGGATTGTCGGGGTTGTTGTGTGTAGCATCCCAATTGTCTAACAATTGCAATGCTACTAGCCTAGTCTAGATAATGGCTACTTCAAATATATAATTGTTGCATCATCATTATATCATGCTCATGTCATCATGCCACCTTGCATTTGAGCATCATATAAAACCCATTTTTGTTTTGGTTCTTATCTCATATGCATTATTAATTGTATTTGCCTCTTGATTTTGTATTTGGTTCTTGATATAGTGTTTAAATGCCCAAGTTGAGTTGGGGGCATATCTCTTATTAACTCCACCACCTTTTTCTTTCACCACCTTATATTTCCACCATCCAACTAAATATGAGCTTGGCATTTATTGAGTTTACCTCTAGCTCATGTGGGTTGGGATGGATCCAATTCTATTCCACATGCTCTCATCTTAGCATCATGTTGTTTTCACAATATTGAAACATGAGAGCCACATGGCCACCTTTGCATGCCTTGTGAGTGGAACCTTTCCCTAGCTTCCATATGTGGGTCTTTGGGGTTAACATCATGTTGGGATATTTTTGTGGGCTATTAAATACCTAGTGGCATATACACACTAGCAAGTCCCAAATATAATCCAATGTGATCATCTCCATCTACTCCACTTGGGATTCCTTCTAAATTCCTTTGCTTGGGCCTTACTCCAATTTTGGAAGTGCAAATGAATAATGCCATGTAATAATGTTGTTCTCACAATAATCAACATGGCAATAAATGTTTTGCATGGGCCATGCAAGCCCCACCTTTTTCTTGTTCTTTGGATTTTATTTGAATTTTGAGTGAACTTAAAACCACATCTCTCTCTCCTCTTAGCTTGATCTTGTTTGAGCTTGCTTAAGACCATCATCACCACCTCTCTCTTGTGTTGCTTGATCTAGTTGGAGCGTGCCATCTTTCTTTTAAACCCTAGCTCTCACCCTCTCTCCTTACCTTTCTCTCTAAGCCACCCCCATCTAAACCTAAACCCATCACCCTAATCACCTAGCTTGGCCACCCTCTCGGTCCCACCATGGCCTACCATAGCTGGCCCACCATGCCACCTATCTACCCCCCCAAACCCTAGTACCAACCTTAGCCCGAGCTATGCCCCCTTCCCCTCCTACCCTAGCTCAAACCCTAGCACCAATCTACCCGAGGCTACCCCCTCTCCCCTCTAGCTCTCTCTGCCTAGGTGGCCCCAGCCCGAGCCTGCCCTCCAACCCACGAGCTCCCCTCCTCCCTGGTCCCTCCCTTCCCTCTCTAAGCTACAAGACAAAGGAAAGAGAAGCCCTAGCCCGAGCCCTCCTCCCTCATCTTTTGGCAAAAGCAACCAAGCCCATGTGCTCCTCCCTCCCCTCTCTACCCCAACCACCCCACCTCTCAGATCTCGATCCTGGAGCATCTCCATCCTCTCCTTCCTCACCATCTCCTCTCCTCTACCACCATAGCCATGCCCATGTCCATCTCCTAAGCCCTAGCCTCGACCACACCTTCCCCTAGCCGATCTGGAGCGCGCCAAGCCGAACCAGAAGAACCAGGAGCGTCCTCGGCTTCCTCTTCTTCGCCCTGAAGCGCCGGACCCCGCGGGACCTCGCCGGAGAAGCATCGCCGCCGCCGTGCCCGTGAGCACCAGAGCGCCTCCGGTCTGCTGCCTCCTCGCCGATCCGCTCCACCTCCGGCCCCAGCGACCACGCCGACGAGCCCCTGGTGAGCCCCGCTACCTCCCAGACATGGCCCCCTCCCCGCTCGTGCACCGTAGCGTCGCCGCCCGTCGTCGAGCACCTCGCGCGCACGCACGGCCGCTCGCCGCGCGCAGACAGACAGCAACAGCAGCCGGAGCAGCCCCGTCCTGCCTCTGTTCCGCTTCGAAGTCCGCGCGCTGTAGCCCGTCCCAGTAGTTGCCCTCTGAACGAAAAGTGTAGCCGGATGTCCCCTCTCCAATTTTTGTTTTGGCCGCGTTGCAGTTTTCCCAGCGGATGCGTCGCCACCGTCGCCGGAACACAGCCCGATCCGCCGCCGGCAGCGCCGCGTCTGTCAGCGTCAGCAGTAGCCCGCTGGCAGTTTTGCACTTGAACCCCTGGGCTTTTTCCCGCCTCAACCCGCAGCCCCGCGTCCCCACCTGCCAGCCTCGGCGTGCTCTTTGCAAGAAGACCCCCGGGAAAACCGGACCACCACAGACCAGTCCCTCTGCGCAGCCTCGGACCGCCCACGTGTCGCCTCCCCGCTGGGGGACGCGCGCGCGTGACCCCGCAGCCTCTGGGCCCGCATGTCATCCGCATGGGCTAGCCAAGCCACGGTAGCAAAAGCTTTTCGGCGCGCCAGATCGCCAAGTCAGCGTTGGCCCCACCCGTCAGCGACAGTGGCTGAGTCTGTCTGGGTATAAAAAGTTTTTCCTGAATCTGTTTAAAATTCAAATCTTTTTAAAATCGTTTCAAATTCAAATAAAATTCTGTTTTAAATAACTTTTGAAATACAAATCCAATTTAAACAAATAATATATGTTTTGAGATCAGAAAAATGTGAGGATTTCAAATATGCAATCCAAAATATATTTTGAACACTTAAATTTCCAAGTTTATTTAAATTACAATAAATGCCCCTTTTTCTTAAATAATTAATAACTTTTGATTTATAAATCCAAATTTAACAAATGATATGTCTAAAATGATTAGCTCGACGAGACCTTTCTGTTTATGCATTCCATGGTTTGATTTGAAGCATGCATCATATAAATATAATGGGTACAGCAACTTAATGAGTATAAAATGTGAATAAAACCCCATAAAATGGTTTATTCTTGTATTCCACACCTCACCCATGCCATGCTACTTTATTGCCATGCCACTTGTGCATCATTCATCATGGCATGATTGTTTGCTTGTCGCATTTATTCATATGCTTGTGCTCTTTATTTATGTTGGCCCTTGTTTGTTTGGTTCTTCTTCGAATAGACGCTGAGCAGGGGATATATCAAGAGAACCAGAAGCACTACCCAGATCCATCACTTGCTTCAACTGAGCTGCCAGGCAAGCACTACCACATGCTTGAATACATATAGTACCTATTGCCTCTATCTTATTCTTGCATCATTGAGTCGCGATTGCATTAAACTGAATCCCAAGTATTGCATAGCCTTTACTTTTAAACCCCACCGAAGCTTGTTCCTCCATCCCATGAGCCATTACTACAGGAGTTGTTTGAGCCATGCGGGTCGTAGAACAGCATGTGTAGGGTATGTGAGTGTCTGATGAATAACGAGGTACCTAAACAACTTCACCTGAGTAGTAATGGGATAACTAATGAAAGTGGCACCGGTGAGCAATATCTGTTATTTGGTTTTTATGCTCACTTGTGTCCCGTAAGACCCCGAGTACTTGATTCCTGTTCCAAGAATATTCGCGCTATCCACATCCGGGAGGCCTTATGGACCCCCCTGAGCCAGAGCTTGATTCATTCTTATTTCTTGAGGGCCACAAACTAGTTTGAGGTTTTATTTACTATCCTGTACTTATGCCATGCTTTACTGCTTTATTTAATTTGTGCGAGGAGCACACTGTACTGTTTAGGATCGTGGCCCGATTTCGCTGTATCGACAAGCCCAGCCACACTTTCGGGTTCCCAGTCGTTTACAGCCGCCTCCACAACCTTAAGCCCGTTTCGGAGCCGGCCGGCTTCGTTGCGGGATCTACTTAAAGGGGTGGCCCCCTGAAATACTTCTGAATCCTGTAATTGCTTTGTCGTGACTGTCTCGTTGGGTTTTGATTTGGTTTTTCCGAGGCATATCGAGTGTGTGTTGCTATTTGTGCACCCCTGCAGGGTAAAACTTTCTGAAAGCCGTGTCCGCGGTTATGGACGACTTGGAGCACAGTTTCTCGATCATAGACAAGCATAACTAAAGTACCGCTTTTAATTTGACTAGACTAGGTACCTGACTAGTAAATAGTGCAACACTCATGGAATGGATAATAAAACTGCCAACGGATGGGGGTTGTTCATCCGCTTCCTCGTCGGTAAGCGAGGAGGAGGATGGATCTGTTAAGATTACCTTTATAACTGTTATAACTGTTGTTATTAATTCACGGACATCCGTCTATCTCTGGTTGGGCGGATGGTTAGCGAGTATCTATAGAATTGCTAGGGTTTATCTTTTGCTGTAATTGCGTCACCCCAGGTTGTGTCCCCTTTAGAGGCATAAAGACTTGCTGAGTACCCCTAGGGTCTCACACGATAAATTATTGGTTCAGATGAACAGGTACACTCGCAAGATGGATACTGGGTGGAAGATACGGACGATGTGGGCAACGATCATTCGGTGTAGAGATTCTGGGAACGGGGATCCGTGAGATCTGTGGGCGGGATGTGCTTATTTATGGGGCATCTTATGCCGATTTGCTTCTTATCCGTACTCGGATTTTGTCTTCCGCTTCCGCTTGATACTCTGTTGATTGATGTATGAGGAGATATCCTAAACTATTATATCTATCTAGGATATTTGGATCTTGCCGTATGGCGTTGCTATATTTCCTTTCTTTTTAGATGGAATGGCTCTGATGTACTATTGTATGGTGGCTTGCATACATACTCATTTGTGTATGTAGTTGATCCCTTCGCCTGCCGATTACGCCGCCCGTTCTTGTCCCGATGTTTGGAAATGGTTGGGACGGCCGAAAGGTCTACCTGTGAGTGGCATTTGGGCCCCACCGTACTATTTCAACCATTTATGATCATCCAGGATTGTACTAGGAGCGTAATTCACCGAGGTAGTTACAATTGGTATCAGAGCCATCCCGACCTTCAGGGTCTCAGCCAAATGGTCGTTGTCTGTCTAGCAAATATTTTTGGTAGTTATGTATACTAGGGAAAAACAAAGCGCGAGAGTAGGACTGCTTCCACTTTTCTTCTTACCCACCACCCACCCTTTTCTGGTAAGGAAGTGTAACGTTTTCAATCCTCTTCTTAAAATTCAAACTAGGATTCACGTGTTCTGGGTTTTCGTAGTACCATAGAAAGTGTGTGTGTGTGTGTAATTCCTTGTCTATCTGTTGCATCCAAGTTGTTATCACAATCTGCCTTTGGTTATCAACTGTTGGTACATTCCATACTGACAGGCTTTTGAAAACCGGCGCGATCTATCTGACTCCTTGTTAACCGGTGCCATCTTCTTAAGGGTGTCCTTCCTTCTAGCAACTCCACGTTCTGTGAAATCATCAGTAGCTAATCTCTATCTGCTAAGAGATTTTGCGCATCTATTGGTATTTTAATGCCAAAAATGCGGAAAATTTTTCTTTGATACCTCTGTGTTTCCACACTCCTTTTCAGTCGTGTGTGAAACATTATCTATCTTCCTTTTATCAGCATGTCCATGCTAACTCATTCTTTTGTCACCGGCGCTTAATCCTGGAGTTTCTAATCATCTCCTTTTCTCTTGGGCTAATTACATAACATGTGTCGATCCGATACTGGTGATTGTAATTTGGCTCTCGGCATAGCTAAATGGTGACGGTTATCTCCTGTGAATTGAGTTACACCGTGATCATATCTATGCATATTCAAGCATCCTTGGAAATCCGGAGTTTCGCAAAGCACTACGGTGGTCTATCATCTATTTATCATGTTGCACATCTTTTTTTTTCAACTCCATATCTGCACATCTTTTTCGTCTCTGATAGCTCATACCATAAGCAAAGTTATATCATCGGTTCTTAACCAAGATCTCTTTATCTTTGTAACCGGTGATCCGATCGACAATGTGAACCAGGTGACATCTCTTTTTCTTCCGAAGGACCAGATAATCTATTCTGCCAGTGCATCTCTTTCAACACGAACCCGTGCTCGTAACGTTGATCTTTCAAAGAGCGTTGAGCTCAGAAAGTGTTTCGAACATTTGTTTGTTTCTCCCGCCTCTTGAACTTGATATTCTGGGAATATCTTGTTAGTCCATGGTGGTATATGTTGATAATATACTTGCCTATTCCATATCAATGGAAGGACATGGAGGATCATCTGTGTCTCTTTCTCTCAAGCTTCGTGAGCAATGCCTGTGTGCAAAGTCTCAAAGTGAGAGTTCTGACTTTTTGAAGTCACCTATCTCGGCCACGTCCTTCTGCTAAAAAGATCGCTTCAATTCTGGAATCAGCAAGTTCATTGTTAATTCCATCTTCCATCTTCAACCAATCCGGAGTTGTTCCTTGTTGGCAAGTTATCATCGTCGTTCCGCTAAAGTTTATCCTCAAGACTGCTAAATCTTTCTCAATCATTTCAAGAAGAACATGGAGTTATTTCACCTCGTTCTCGTTAAGTAATCTCTTGAAACCCTCTCGCTCTATCATCTATGCTCAATCCACCAGAGGCCATGAAGATTTTTCAGATCCTTTGTTACCCTTATGTGCAAGTGGTGCTATCTTTTTCTTTATCTGTGGAATCGTGCAGTGTCTCCATGATCTTCCTTCTTATCTTTCCGGTGGCTTGGTACTTCCGACATGACGACAACATCATCATCTTTATCTATCTATGAACCCGGCAAATCGTTTGCATCTATCCTTGTTTTCTAGCGGAGTTCCATGAGCTCTTCTTATCAATACCTTCATTCTGTTTCGGTAGTTGGGTTGCATGGTTTTCTTATTCATGTGCGGAGTAATGCTTTGAGTGCGGGATGGAGTAGCTACCATACCACTACTCTTATCATTCGCTCTCGTACATTGAATTGGTGAACTAATGTGATTTCACTCATTCCACGGAAGTTATAAGTGGCCTTTATCCCTTGGTACTTTACTTCCGTCCTTGTTTTCCGGAGTGCTCTCTCGAAGAAAGTAATCAATAATCTCTTGTTGGTGATCTATCTTTCCTACACGGAGCAAAATCTTCAATTATCTGGTGGAAACAAACGCAAACTCTTTTCTGTCCTCATCTTTCTACCGGTGCTCGACATCCCCAAACAAGATGGAAGGAAACTATATCTCTCTTTGTTTCATCAATTCTTTTTCTGTGGTAAAGCCAGTTATGGTTGAGGCCATCAGACGCTAATCTATTGCGTCAGCCTCAAGGCTAAAGAAAGCAATAAGTATCTCTACAATAAATTCCAGATCCTCTATGTTCTTTGCTTCTCAACATTCCACCATGATCTGGCGTCACATCCGTCTCTGGGAGTTATATCTGCGCACCCCAATTGCGTGATCCTTCGGTTCTTACCGGCGCAACAAGAATCTAATCCGACGATGTCTAACTAAAATCTTTCTGTCGATATCAAGGGACTCTATTGTTTGAAGGCAATATTGTTCCGTAATTCATTTCAAAAATCCGAGAGAGAATACGATGCTATTGTCATAGTGCTTCAAAACCTCTCCAATCTAGCTCTTTTCTTCCGGCGAGACAAAGATCCATCCTCTCTAGTATCGGTAAATCTTTAATCTTAACGGCGTGTCTTTCTTTATCCACGATGCATCATCTTCCCCTTCCTTTCACAAGTGGTTCTATTCTTTTATCTTGTTTCTTGAGAATACCGGAGCTATGTCCATCCTATCCTTCTTGTCTCACGACAATCCTTCAACTCTTCTAACCGTTGTTTCGCAAGCAAAACGCAAGACTCGCAACAAGTCTAGCAAGTTTTGCAAGGTGTAGTGGTCGCACCATTCCGTTCTTCATCAACTTGGGAACGTGAGGGTCACCTTCGTTCAAACACCCGTCTCTCCTTGTGTTGTTTTCTTTTCCTAGAATCTCGGGGCGAGATTCCTGTTTAGTGGGGGAGAGTTGTAGCATCCCAATTGTCTAACAATTGCAATGCTACTAGCCTAGTCTAGATAATGGCTACTTCAAATATATAATTGTTGCATCATCATTATATCATGCTCATGTCATCATGCCACCTTGCATTTGAGCATCATATAAAACCCCTTTTTGTTTTGGTTCTTATCTCATATGCATTATTAATTGTATTTGCCTCTTGATTTTGTATTTGGTTCTTGATATAGTGTTTAAATGCCCAAGTTGAGTTGGGGGCATATCTCTTATTAACTCCACCACCTTTTTCTTTCACCACCTTATATTTCCACCATCCAACTAAATATGAGCTTGGCATTTATTGAGTTTACCTCTAGCTCATGTGGGTTGGGATGGATCCAATTCTATTCCACATGCTCTCATCTTAGCATCATGTTGTTTTCACAATATTGAAACATGAGAGCCACATGGCCACCTTTGCATGCCTTGTGAGTGGAACCTTTCCCTAGCTTCCATATGTGGGTCTTTGGGGTTAACATCATGTTGGGATATTTTTGTGGGCTATTAAATACCTAGTGGCATATACACACTAGCAAGTCCCAAATATAATCCAATGTGATCATCTCCATCTACTCCACTTGGGATTCCTTCTAAATTCCTTTGCTTGGGCCTTACTCCAATTTTGGAAGTGCAAATGAATAATGCCATGTAATAATGTTGTTCTCACAATAATCAACATGGCAATAAATGTTTTGCATGGGCCATGCAAGCCCCACCTTTTTCTTGTTCTTTGGATTTTATTTGAATTTTGAGTGAACTTAAAACCACATCTCTCTCTCCTCTTAGCTTGATCTTGTTTGAGCTTGCTTAAGACCATCATCACCACCTCTCTCTTGTGTTGCTTGATCTAGTTGGAGCGTGCCATCTTTCTTTTAAACCCTAGCTCTCACCCTCTCTCCTTACCTTTCTCTCTAAGCCACCCCCATCTAAACCTAAACCCATCACCCTAATCACCTAGCTTGGCCACCCTCTCGGTCCCACCATGGCCTACCATAGCTGGCCCACCATGCCACCTATCTACCCCCCCAAACCCTAGTACCAACCTTAGCCCGAGCTATGCCCCCTTCCCCTCCTACCCTAGCTCAAACCCTAGCACCAATCTACCCGAGGCTACCCCCTCTCCCCTCTAGCTCTCTCTGCCTAGGTGGCCCCAGCCCGAGCCTGCCCTCCAACCCACGAGCTCCCCTCCTCCCTGGTCCCTCCCTTCCCTCTCTAAGCTACAAGACAAAGGAAAGAGAAGCCCTAGCCCGAGCCCTCCTCCCTCATCTTTTGGCAAAAGCAACCAAGCCCATGTGCTCCTCCCTCCCCTCTCTACCCCAACCACCCCACCTCTCAGATCTCGATCCTGGAGCATCTCCATCCTCTCCTTCCTCACCATCTCCTCTCCTCTACCACCATAGCCATGCCCATGTCCATCTCCTAAGCCCTAGCCTCGGCCACACCTTCCCCTAGCCGATCTGGAGCGCTCCAAGCCGAACCAGAAGAACCAGGAGCGTCCTCGGCTTCCTCTTCTTCGCCCTGAAGCGCCGGACCCCGTGGGACCTCGCCGGAGAAGCATCGCCGCCGCCGTGCCCGTGAGCACCAGAGCGCCTCCGGCCTGCTGCCTCCTCGCCGATCCGCTCCACCTCTGGCCCCAGCGACCACGCCGACGAGCCCCTGGTGAGCCCCGCTACCTCCCAGACATGGCCCCCTCCCCGCTCGTGCACCGTAGCGTCGCCGCCCGTCGTCGAGCACCTCGCGCGCACGCACGGCCGCTCGCCGCGCGCAGACAGACAGCAACAGCAGCAGCAGCCCCGTCCTGCCTCTGTTCCGCTTCGAAGTCCGCGCGCTGTAGCCCGTCCCAGTAGTTGCCCTCTGAACGAAAAGTGTAGCCGGATGTCCCCTCTCCAATTTTTGTTTTGGCCGCGTTGCAGTTTTCCCAGCGGATGCGTCGCCACCGTCGCCGGAACACAGCCCGATCCGCCGCCGGCAGCGCCGCGTCTGTCAGCGTCAGCAGTAGCCCGCTGGCAGTTTTGCACTTGAACCCCTGGGCTTTTTCCCGCCTCAACCCGCAGCCCCGCGTCCCCACCTGCCAGCCTCGGCGTGCTCTTTGCAAGAAGACCCCCGGGAAAACCGGACCACCACAGACCAGTCCCTCTGCGCAGCCTCAGACCGCCCACGTGTCGCCTCCCCGCTGGGGGACGCGCGCGCGTGACCCCGCAGCCTCTGGGCCCGCATGTCATCCGCATGGGCTAGCCAAGCCACGGTAGAAAAAGCTTTTCGGCGCGCCAGATCGCCAAGTCAGCGTTGGCCCCACCCGTCAGCGACAGTGGCTGAGTCTGTCTGGGTATAAAAAGTTTTTCCTGAATCTGTTTAAAATTCAAATCTTTTTAAAATCTTTTCAAATTCAAATAAAATTCTGTTTTAAATAACTTTTGAAATACAAATCCAATTTAAACAAATAATATATGTTTTGAGATCAGAAAAATGTGAGGATTTCAAATATGCAATCCAAAATATATTTTGAACACTTAAATTTCCAAGTTTATTTAAATTACAATAAATGCCCCTTTTTCTTAAATAATTAATAACTTTTGATTTATAAATCCAAATTTAACAAATGATATGTCTAAAATGATTAGCTCGACGAGACCTTTCTGTTTATGCATTCCATGGTTTGATTTGAAGCATGCATCATATAAATATAATGGGTACAGCAACTTAATGAGTATAAAATGTGAATAAAACCCCATAAAATGGTTTATTCTTGTATTCCACACCTCACCCATGCCATGCTACTTTATTGCCATGCCACTTGTGCATCATTCAGCATGGCATGATTGTTTGCTTGTCGCATTTATTCATATGCTTGTGCTCTTTATTTATGTTGGCCCTTGTTTGTTTGGTTCTTCTTCGAATAGACGCTGAGCAGGGGATATATCAAGAGAACCAGAAGCACTACCCAGATCCATCACTTGCTTCAACTGAGCTGCCAGGCAAGCACTACCACATGCTTGCATACATATAGTACCTATTGCCTCTATCTTATTCTTGCATCATTGAGTCGCGATTGCATTAAACTGAATCCCAAGTATTGCATAGCCTTTACTTTTAAACCCCACTGAAGCTTGTTCCTCCATCCCATGAGCCATTACTACAGGAGTTGTTTGAGCCATGCGGGTCGTAGAACAGCATGTGTAGGGTATGTGAGTGTCTGATGAATAACGAGGTACCTAAACAACTTCACCTGAGTAGTAATGGGATAACTAATGAAAGTGGCACCGGTGAGCAATATCTGTTATTTGGTTTTTATGCTCACTTGTGTCCCGTAATACCCCGAGTACTTGATTCCTGTTCCAAGAATATTCGCGCTATCCACATCCGGGAGGCCTTATGGACCCCCCTGAGCTAGAGCTTGATTCATTCTTATTTCTTGAGGGCCACAAACTAGTTTGAGGTTTTATTTACTATCCTGTACTTATGCCATGCTTTACTGCTTTATTTAATTTGTGCGAGGAGCACACTGTACTGTTTAGGATCGTGGCCCGATTTCGCTGTATCGACAAGCCCAGCCACACTTTCGGGTTCCCAGTCGTTTACAGCCGCCTCCACAACCTTAAGCCCGTTTCGGAGCCGGCCGGCTTCGTTGCGGGATCTACTTAAAGGGGTGGCCCCCTGAAATACTTCTGAATCCTGTAATTGCTTTGTCGTGACTGTCTCGTTGGGTTTTGATTTGGTTTTTCCGAGGCATATCGAGTGTGTGTTGCTATTTGTGCACCCCTGTAGGGTAAAACTTTCTGAAAGCCGTGTCCGCGGTTATGGACGACTTGGAGCACAGTTTCTCGATCATAGACAAGCATAACTAAAGTACCGCTTTTAATTTGACTAGACTAGGTACCTGACTAGTAAATAGTGCAACACTCATGGAATGGATAATAAAACTGCCAACGGATGGGGGTTGTTCGTCCGCTTCCTCGTCGGTAAGCGAGGAGGAGGATGGATCTGTTAAGATTACCTTTATAACTGTTATAACTGTTGTTATTAATTCACGGACATCCGTCTATCTCTGGTTGGGCGGATGGTTAGCGAGTATCTATAGAATTGCTAGGGTTTATCTTTTGCTGTAATTGCGTCACCCCAGGTTGTGTCCCCTTTAGAGGCATAAAGACTTGCTGAGTACCCCTAGGGTCTCACACGATAAATTATTGGTTCAGATGAACAGGTACACTCGCAAGATGGATACTGGGTGGAAGAGACGGACGATGTGGGCAACGATCATTCGGTGTAGAGATTCTGGGAACGGGGATCCGTGAGATCTGTGGGCGGGATGTGCTTATTTATGGGGCATCTTATGCCGATTTGCTTCTTATCCGTACTCGGATTTTGTCTTCCGCTTCCGCTTGATACTCTGTTGATTGATGTATGAGGAGATATCCTAAACTATTATATCTATCTAGGATATTTGGATCTTGCCGTATGGCGTTGCTATATTTCCTTTCTTTTTAGATGGAATGGCTCTGATGTACTATTGTATGGTGGCTTGCATACATACTCATTTGTGTATGTAGTTGATCCCTTCGCCTGCCGATTACGCCGCCCGTTCTTGTCCCGATGTTTGGAAATGGTTGGGACGGTCGAAAGGTCTACCTGTGAGTGGCATTTGGGCCCCACCGTACTATTTCAACCATTTCTGATCATCCAGGCTTGTACTAGGAGCGTAATTCACCGAGGTAGTTACATTGTGGTTTCCTCCGGTCCTTGGGTTTCCACGGTTGGGATAGGTCGGACGGTTCATCGGGGTCTGTTGGTTCTTGGGGCAAATCCTGGGGATGAGTTGGGGCGATACTTTGGTGTATGTTGGGTTCCTGGTTGATGCATCATGCGATGCTTGCGGTTCTCATTAGCTTGGTTGATCTTTCCTTCCATCTGAATGGCAGAGTCAACTAAGACTTCAATATCTGCAAAGGGGATATTGACTAACACTATCTGCATCTCATCGTGCAGACCATTCAGGAATCTCTCTTTCTTCTTGGCTTCAGTGTCTATCTCATCTGGTGCATACCTAGCCAATGACAAGAATTTGTCACGGTACTCCACTACTGTCATCCTTCCTTGCTTCAGTTCCCTGAATTCATCTCTCATCCTCTTGATCAAACCGGTGGCACATGGTTTTTGCTGAACTTGACTTTGAACTCTTCCCAAGTCATCAGTTGACCTCCTGTCATTGCACGAACACTGTTCCACCATGCTCTTGCATCTCCGGCCAGATAGTGGGTAGCAAACAACACTTTCTCGTTATCTTCCACTCCTGCCACTTCCAGATTGTTCTCCATGGTTTGCAACCAATCATCTGCATCTAGGGGCTCTTCTGACTTAGTGAAAACAGGTGGATTGGTGTTCTGGAAATTCTTGAGATAGATCCATGGTTGTCCTGATTTCCATGGCCTTGATTGTTGTTGGCCATCTGAGCTATCTGTTGAAGGGTAGCTAAGTTGGCTTGACGTTCGACTCTTTCAGCTTCGCAGTCAGAAACCAACATTTGCAAGAGTTGAAACATCAGGTCCGGGGCTGAAGTGCTTCCTCCTCTAGGCATCTAAAGATTGAGGTAGCTCATGAGAAAAGAGAGAAATTTCTAAGGTTTAGGTTTTTTTTTTGGAAGTTTTTAAAGTTTGACTCCGATTTTTCTAGCAACTTGCGTTTCATTCATTCATTCATAGCACACGATACAAACACACACCACAACAAAGGAAAACATATGGTTTTAAGAACCATTCTGGGAAACTACGATACAGTGGGACCGAATACAACTCACTAACGCTAGTTGTCAACACCCGGATTTTTAATCCCAGATGCCTGTTATGCCATACATCGCAATCCCAGGATTACCATTTTTGTGGTACATAATAGATTTGGATATCACGGTACATCATCCATTACAAACCATACATAAGGTCTTACACAAATAAGGATCTCATGATCCAGTTCTTAATACAACTCAAGCAGCGGAATAACGTAATAGTAACGATAGTGTAGGCGAAGCTCCATCTTCGGGGTCACAAGCAATGCTGACGATGGGATATGATCCTAGTTGTCGTAACCTTCTTGCGGTCCATCATCCTGATACTCCTCTTCATAGTCTGGCCACAGGAATAGCTAGGGACAAAGCCATGAGTACTCTTTAAGTACTCGCAAACTAATACTAACATGCTAAGGGGGTTTTTGTAGTAGGATATTAAGCTCTAGGGTTATTTTGCAAAAAGCTAGATTTACCTCTACTAAGTTCAGAAGCAAAGAAATCTAGTTGAAAGTTTTATAACACCTAAGTGGGAATTTGAATTTCATATCACAACTCTGTTGTGGTCAAGTCAAATTCACATTTCATTTCACAAGTCATTTTGAAAACATCTGACGGGGGAACAGTATGGCCACTCCAACTGTCCATAACCACGGACGTGGCTATTCGAATAGTTTGACACTCTGTAGAGATTGTACACTCTCACCACAAAAATTCGATACATCTGTCAGGAACAATCCTGATTTCACCATACTCAGTATGCGGATAATCAATCCTAACCTTTCAATTACACGCCCTAGTATAGGCACCTCTCCTGTGAGTTTGGCCTCCCAACCATGACCAACTATCATCTTGGGTAGTGCACAGGTGGACAATCTTCACAAGGTAGCCTCAGCTCAGACCTTGTCCGTGAGGGAACCCATACTAAGGTATATAAATTTCCAGTCAAGCCCTACCCAATTTTCGGGTATTGTGGTTGTACGGTAAAATTGGAATGGTATCGCATCTAGACAACCATCAGTTTTATAAAGGGCTAAGGCTCATGCCTCAACATTTTCATCATAAAAATCATCTGGTGTTCAAAAACACATGTCAAAACATTTCAGTAGAATGACTCATCATTCTAAAGTTTTCATAACCATTTTCACCAAGTATTCCCATCTGAAGTTGATCAAGTTTTATACTTAGCACTAGCATCTACAAGTGGTGGTAAATACTAATGAGGGGTGGTAAACAAGTGGGGATTTGCTAAGTTCAATCTCATGCCTTAGGATGACATCAAGATTATCTAACTTAGGCCAAATTTTATGCTATTTATGCTACCCTTAGTTATCTTTCTAGAATCTACAATTCACTATGTAAACTCTAAGAGAAAGCTTTGATAAAGAAAATAAAGTATTAAGCTTGCAAGTAAAACTAGGATTGGGTTATCAAGTGGGTGTAATCACATATGCTTAAGGCATATAGTTGGCATAGTAGCAAGCAAGTATGAGCTTGCATAAGTTGCAAGGGTTATCTTGCTAGGTTAATAGCTTGCAAGTATTGGCTTGCCTTGAGAAGAGCAGTGGTTGAAGTTCTCCTTGGCTTCTTCCTCGTAGTATCCTCCTTCCTCCTCGTATCCTTGGTAGGTACTAACGTCTATAAATAAATACGAGGTACACAATCACCAAACAATACTTAACTATTTTTAATCATCACACAAAGGTGCACACTAGGTGATCTAGCATCATCACTATTATCACAAGGATTAAAGCACTTGTCTTATTTATTTTATTTGAGAAAAGTAATTTCTACTCATTGAAAAACTACTTAAGATTTAATATTCTCCAACTCAAACATGGGATCATGTTGACACATGTCATCACCACATATTTCAGTATATGGGAATGTGATTTAAAGTGGTGTGGCAATTTAATAAGGTTTAACCTTTTTATTTTAATTAACTAAAGTGACTAGAAATGTCTATGTGGCATTCTTTTATTACTTTAACATTATCTCTATAAGTAAACCTATATATTTTTATATATTCTGAAAGGTATAGTTAAATGTGATTTTTGAGAGTTGGAATCAACTCAAAAGCTTTTATGGTTGAATTTTGAAAAATGTTTGAATGTAGAAAAGCTTCTGCCTTGTTATTTTTACCATGGTTGATCTATAACTCCAAATAATTTGAATCCAACGGACTTGGATTCAGCATTTTAGTACCTTTCTAAAAAAATTGGTTTCATGCATTTTGGTTTAGTGAATCGAGCTGGGTTGATTTTTGAATCTAGGTACAGAACTATGTTTGAAATGAAATGAATAAAGCTTAATTTGAATTGTTGGGTCGCACGGGATGTTTTACTAGGCCAGCCCACTACACACAGCGCGTACGCGGGATGGTTAAGTGGTTGTCCCCATGCGTCAGTGAGACGGGGAGGGGCAAAGCGGTATGGGGCAACGTGCACCATGGGATCTGGTTCTAATCGAACGGCTCTTGTTCATTGTCCACGTCGGGAAGCATCGGCGAGACAGAACCCTAGCGCGGCATATGGGGGTCCTAGGAGGCTCACCGGGGCTCAGGCGAGGGTTGGCGATGGGGGCGAATGACAAATTCGACAACGGCGGTTCTCCTGGTACCGGCATCTTCTCCTGGGGCGGCTCCAATCGACGGCTCCCTTTTCCTCCAGCAGCGCCAGGCTCCTACCAAATTCTGGCGATGCGCTACTCGCCTTGCTCCGGGAGTGAGGTGGGGTGGTTCTGAGTGAGAGGGGAGTGAACTGCTGTGAAGAAAACGAGCGGTGGAGGCCTCTATTTATAGTGGATGAAGGGGACCGACGGGCGCGGGCTGAGCTCATCGTGGTCGACGACACAGAGGGATACTGGCATGGGCGACGGTAGGGGCGGTGCTGATCGGTCCGAACGCTTTGATGCTCTGAGCGGGTCCGACGACGATTCTAATGGCGCACAGCGCACATGGTCCGCGCGGCGGCGAACGAGCATGTCTGCGGGGTTGCTGGGATGGTGGTGATCACACACGCACGCGGCGAGAGCAGCGCGTGGTCTGTGGCTACTAGTCGAGGGTGGCGCACTGGCGCTCTCTTGGCTTGCACGCAGAGAGGTTTGGCATGGTCGTGTCGTGTGGTCTAGGGACTGGTAGTGCTCGGTCTTGGGACAGGGAGTGGCGATGGACGGTGGAGTGCCTGCTAGACATGCTTGCTAGGCTTGGTGCTGCTCCTAGCTTGTTGTCGACAATGGGGTGGCAAGGTAAGGCTTACCTTGCCATTGATGGCATGGTCTGGTTTACAGTGAGCTAGAGGGGTTAAACTAGTTAGATGATCTACTGAGGGTGTAGTGTGAGCTAGATAGGGAACAAGTTAGACCAATTTACTGCACACTATAGTGTTTGATGTTGGTTTGATTTGTATCTGCAAAGTGTTTGATGAAATGGCCACAAGAACTTTAAGTTTGAATTTTGGATTCAAACTTGGTGGGTTTGCTAGGCACATACAAGAGAGTGTCTGGTTAGTTGGATTAGTCAAGGGGCACTGGTTTGGTTGGGTTTTGAAAATGGGTGATCTTCGCATATGATAAAGATTCAATTTTGATTTGTGATTTGAATGAGGTTGCCAAATGTTTCTGCAAGTTTGAAAGGTGGGATTTGATTCCCTTTTACTTGGTATAGCAAGAGGTGCAAAGATTTGGAAAAGTTTCTGTTTAAAATCTTGGACTAGAAACACTCAAAATGACCTAGTGAGCAAGATTGGCAAAAATGACCATTTTCTTTATTTGATTTGTTTTTGATTTTCTCTTGATTTGTTTCTTCATGGAAATGTTTTATATGATGTTATTTTCCTCTTTAAACCATTTCTTTCTATTTAGGTTAATCACACAAGTTCATTCATGCATTTATCAAATCATCTCATTCACACATGCATTCATATGATTTTAATTAATCAAAGTTTTTGTTAACCCTAATTTTTATGATTAGAGTTTGATGATCCTTGTTTTATATTTTTGGGATGTTACAAACCTTCCCCCTTAAACGAAATCTAGTCCCGAGATTTTAAAAAGGAAGAAAAAGATTACCTAGGATTTAAAGAAATCGGGAAACTCCATCCTGATTTGATCTTCTCGCTCCCAGGTAGCTTCTTCTTCGGTGTTGTTGCTCCATTGAATCTTGAGAAACTTGATGCTTCGGGTCCTGGTGGTTCTGGCTTCTTCCAAAATATGGATGGGTACTTTGGGATAGGTCAGGTCATCGTTGATCTCTATGGTCCGGTGATCAATGTTCTTGGAAACTTCAGTCTTCTCCAGAACTTCCAGGCACTTGCAAAGTAATGATATATGGAACACATTGTGCACTGCGGACATTTCCTCTGGTAGTTCCAATTGATATGATACTTCTCCTCGACGATTCAAAATCTTGAAGGGTCCGATATATCTGGGGGCTAACTTTCCTTTCAGTTGGAAACGTTGCATTCCTTTCAACGGCGACACTTTAAGGTACACAAAATCTCCGATATTGAAAGCGAGTGACGAGGTTTAATCTCGTCAATGCCCATTGTTATGGACTTGGGTTTTGGAGAAGATGGGGATGCTGGAGATCGTGGCATGGTTAACAGACAAGCAACCAGGGGACACGAGATTTACCCAGGTTCAGGCCCCCGGAGGGAAAACCCTACTCCTGCTTGTCTGCTCTTTGATTACGGCGGAACCGAAGGTTACAGGGTGCGCAGATTCGATCTGGTGTGGATGCGTGTGCGAAAGTATGAGTCGAGGTGCCCTAGGGCGTGCCCTCCTGGCCTTTATATAGACTTAGGCAGGTCTCGGGCATAGTCCTAGTCGGTTACAAGTTCTAGGGTTTTACCCCTTTGAATTTCCTATCTCCGCTAGTCTTGCTCTCCAAGGATCGAAGGCGTCATGGGCCTTGGCCACCCGAAAATCTTCATGGGCCAGCGTATGTCTGCCGTGGGCCTTCCTTGGGCTGGACTAGGTATGCTGAAGTTATGTACCCGTAGGGTATAACCATGTCAGTATCCCCCGAGTGATCAGTCGAATCGTAGATTCGGCTGAGGACTCTTCCATCCTTCGGGAGCAGCTATGTGTTAATAGTATATGTGTGTAGGGATTGTTGATGCGTGTGCCTGACTCACCCGACGGATCAGGGTCAGTTAACCGTCTTAGGACGAAACAACACGATCTTCTTCAGGTTCGGGTCCCTCAACCCGGACCTGGAACATATGCTGGCGTAATTCGACTCAGGCCGCGGAGGACTTACAAGAGTGGAATTCCAGTGATTTTAATTGGTGTACCCAACGTGTCCGTCGGGATTTTTCATCGTACCTGCTGGTACGGATTCATACTAGCAGAGCGCAGTCAGGTGCGTTGCCAGGCCATCAGATGATATCTGTAGGTCTTATCTTTGCGTCGCAGACGCAGCATCTGAATGTTTATCACCGCGGAGGTGTTTCGGGTGGCCAAGGAGAATGTTACTCACTTAGCATTAATTGGGGCAGAGTTGCCGAAAAGTTTTGCGTGCTGATCCGAAAGATCGCAGTCGAAGATTTCATAGGGTGCGCGACCAGCGCTCCCTATGGGAGTAGCCCCCAAGTGTCTGTTCGAGTCGTAGACTCGAACGGAGACTTTTAGTTCAAGCATTGTTTCAATCATTAGGTCCGCAGGACTCGAAAATTTTCGGATGCTTAAATCCATCCTCCCTATGGGAGTAGCCCCCGAGTCCGTAGTGGAGTCGTAAACTCGACGTAGGACTCAGAGAAATAATTTTGTCCTCATTTGTCTGTCGGGTGCGCGGCCAGCGCTCCTGATAGGAGTAGCCCCCGAGTATTTAGTCGAATCGTAGATTCAAGTGAGTACTTTTAGCTGTGGAGCCGAAGTGGTGCTAGTATAGCTTTTGATGACGTCAGTGCTTACGATTGATGACCTCAAGCGTCTGCTATGCCAGAGATGACTTGACTGGACGAAGCGTGGGTCCCACTTGCTGACTTTGAATTGACCGGTCACGCGCGGCGTGGAGATGATTACAATGTCTCCTCGATTTCCGCACGTAGTGGACGGCGTGGTAACGACGGTTCGTTTTGGTGCTGACACGTGTACGGCCAGATCTACCATTGGCGTTAGGTCTTCTCGATGGACGGTCAGCGTGCGTCGTCTTCGCTGTTATAATCCCTGGTGAAATCGTGGTTTGTTTTTCACCGCAGCAGTTCATCTATTCAATGCCCCTTTGTTCTTGAGCTATTCTTGCTGCGCGCTGAGAGTTTCCTCCACATTTCCTTTGTCTTTCTTCGTTGGCAACGCCACCACCGCCGTAGCGCCATGGGGAAACCAAAGAAGTCCTCATCTGCAGTTGGGACCAGCGCCGCCGGAGGCAAGAAGGGCACCGCCACTGCTCGCGTCACCGACGGTGGCTGGCGGCGATCAGAAACGCGGGAGAGCGATCTCCGCAAACTGCGTGAGCGGAGCCTGATCCCGCAAGACACGACGGCCGTGATACTCCCCGGCAATGAGGTAATCCCCCGTCCCCCGTCTGGGTATCTAGTTATGTTTGTTGCCTTCATGATTCGCGGGTTTTCTTTTCCGGTCCATGACTTCCTTCGTGGACTGCTCTTTTTCTATGGGGTTCAACTCCATCATCTGTCTCCCAACTCCCTTCTCCACATTGCGTGTTTTATCACGCTTTGCGAGTGTTGGCTTGGCATTGAGCCGCACTTTGGCCTTTTCCAGAAGCTTTATTCCGTGAAGAGGCAGTCTGGCTCGGATGGTGTGTATCCCATTGGGGGTTTCATCATCTCCCTCAGTCCCAATGTGCAATTCTTTTCCTTTTCCATGTCCGAATCTGTCCAGTACTGGCGGAGGAAATGGTTTTACATCCGTGATTCCGTACTGCCTGGGCAAGATTTTGGTCTCGTTCCTTTTGACCCCTCCCAATTGATTGAGAAGAAAAGATCCTGGAAAAACCAAATCTTAGACGGTGAGGTGGCGGAGATAGAGGCCCTGTACCGTCGGGTAGGGGATCTCCAATTGATTCCTGAGAAGGAGGTGAACGGTGTCGACATCATCCGGACGTTTCTTGAGCGTCGGGTGCAGCCTCTCCAAGCGAGGGCACATCCGATGTTTCTTTACTCTGGGCGCCGTGATCCGACGAGGGTTTCGAGTGAGAAAATCTCCGAGGTGGAACTTGACAAGGCTCTTCGCATGCTATTGAAGTTCAAGGCCGACGAGGGACTCCCGGGGAAGTCGCTGACTCCTCCCTTTTCTTCGACGTTGGCCGTGCCAAAGGTGTAGATTTGCGCACGTAGTGCTCATCTTTTTGTTGGGTGTTTATTTGTGTCCTTTGTTTGCTAACAAAGTTTCTTCTCATCTTGTAGAGCTTCAAAGTGCCGGGCATGGCACCACCATTGCCCGAAAGGTATCCGAATGCCCCGGATAATGAAGTGGTGGATTCCGTGTCCGAGCTACCGTCAGCGCGATCCCCAGCGGAGGATGCCGACGAATCGAGTGAGGACCATTCGCGCAAGCGATCACGGAGCTCGAGCGAGTCTTCAGATGCTTCAACTCCTCTGACTCCCAGAAATCCTCTGGGCCTTGAGCGTCATGATGATGTTCATGGGGGTTCTTCCTCTCCCCTTCCTGCCATTCCTGTGCGGGCTGTTGCTCCGCACCCGCCAGCAAAGCGGAAGAAGGAAGAGAAGAAGGAGGAGAAGAAGGAAGAAAACAAGGAGGAGAAGAGGGCCCGAAGGGCTTCTCCTATCTTCGACCTGAGCGTGTTGGGCTCGTAAGTTTTCTTGTTGCCATTGTTGTCCTTTTCTTTTTATGATGTTTGCACCTGTGCTGATTGGCTTCGTATGCAGGCAATCCTCCGACGGCTCCAGTGATGGTGCGGGGGAGATGATGGGGGAGTCGAACATTGCATCGCCTCCTCCTCAGACGGTGGCGACTTCGGGTGACGCTGCGCCAGTTCCTCCTGTGCAGGAGAGGCTGGTGGTTGCACCTCAAAATTTCGCAGGCGGGCCTGCAGGTTTGCCTTCGGAGCACGTAAGTTTTTCTGCTTGATGTTACGGGGGAGCCCCCGAGTGTCTTCGTATGCTGATGTTGTTGATGCTTCTTTGTGTTGGGCGTAGCCCCCAAGTCCTGGTCTTACTACTATTGCCTGTTGCTGCAGCCTTTTGTCCAAGAGGCCAAGCGGCTGGTGGAGGAACGCCTGACGCTGGAGGCGAAACTGCGGCAGCTTCAAGGTGTTCATCTGCCTTGTAGTACTTCTCTTGCTTATCCTGGTCCTGTTCTTTGACACTTGCTTGTTGTAAATGCAGAGGAGCATAACGACTCTCTCCGTGAGGTCGATGCTCTGAAGAAGAGCCTTGGCCAATTAGAGCAGAAGGCCAAAGCTGCCGCTAGGGCGAGAGAGCGCCTTGAGCTGGAGCTGACGAAGGCAGCCGAAGCAAAAGAGCGTCTGCAGCAGGAGGCCGCAGATCGTGAGGAGCAGCTGGCCACCGTTGCGGCTGCTCGTGAAAAAAGGGGTGGCGGAGAAGCTCATGGCTGCTGCCAAGGCTATTTCGGGTGAGCGCTAGCTTTTGTACTTGCTTCTTTTTCTTCGGATCTTCTTCTATGTTGCCTTTCTTCATGTTTTCTTCTTTTTTGTCTCAGATGCCGCAGGCATCGAGTTTGACCGCGGTGCTCTGGAGCACGGGAGTGCTCTAGATGATGCCACTGTAGCGGTCGAAGACCGTTGTAGTACCGTCGTCAACTCCCTTGCCAAGGCGAAAGAGGTCCTTGGTCGCTTCTACCAGGAGCTCTTCCCGAAGGGCGCATCCCTTGAAGACGTGGGTGCCCTGGCAGAGGCTCTGTCAGCCGAAGCGCCTGCAGCGTACAAGCGCAAGCAGAAGGGCATCGGCGCGTCCGTCGGGCTGGCGATGGCCATGGCGGCTGGGGCGGAGCTGGACCTGCCCCAGATTACTTCTCGGATGCCTACAGCTGCGGATGGATCCGAGGTAGCCTTCGCCGCCTACTCCGCTCGCTGCAGACGATATGGGCCCAAGCTCATTGACCTGCTGTCTGAGTATGCATTGCGGCAGCAGGGCGAGGCCAAAGCTAGGCAGTCTGGTTCTGAGGCGACTCAGTGCCCTCCGCCTTAGGCATAGTAGACGTAGGGTAGCTTGTAGTCTATTTTTGTTGTAAATATCTTTTGTAGTACCATCCTTGTGCCACGTAGTGGCCTTATATACTTTAATGAATTTCTCCGAGTTGTGCTCTATCCTTGGCTGAATGTCTGTGTGCCTTCTTTTTTTCTTCTACTATAGGTTCCTTCGGGTGCTGACCCAGTTGACACTTCATCCGAAAGGCCCTTGCGAGCATCATTGGATGATTCCTCGCAGCTCGCGTTTCTTCGAGATCGCGTGCGCAGCTTGGAGAGAGATTTGCTTGGGTTACGCGGTCGCGCTGACGTTTGGAAATCCAAAGCAGACCGTGGTGCAGCCAGAGAGGAGTATTTGATGGCGGAGCTGGGTCGGCTGTCCGAGCAGCTGCAATGTAAGTTGATCCTTCTTTCGGGCTGTATTTCAGTTCTTCGGGTGAGCCTGCTGGCCTTACTCTTGTTTTGTGCGGTTGTCGCAGGTGCCAATCTTGCTCCGAGGGAGGAAAAGGAGTGTATTGCTGTTCGAGTCAATTGCTTGACTCAACAGGACATGGAGGCCGGCGGCTTCTTCTGGATGGATCGTGATCGTGCCATAGTTCTGGCAACGGTGTAGGATCGTGTCTACTAGGTTTCGCGGGTGCTCCGCCAGGTGCAGACATCGCTTTCCTTGGTGCTGCATGTCATGTTTCCGTTGGATGCCGTGCTAACGACCCTTGCAGGTCTTCTGACGAAGTTTCGGAGTGCCAGCAATGTCAAGGAGCTGGTGCGGCAGCAGCTCGTCGCAGGGGTGAAGGCTGCCTTGTCTCTTGTGAGGGTGCATCGCCCTGATGTAGATTTGGCTGCTGTGGCGACTGGGCCACCTCCTCGACCAGATGGTGGTGAGTGGAATATGCGTCCGTATTACGCGGCTGTAAGGCAGTATGCCGAACAGATTGTAGATTTGTTTGAGCAGCGTGCTCAGGTTATTCTTCAGAATAGGTAGGACCTGAAAATAAACAGATAGATGTAAAATTTGTATATTGCGGCTGGGCGTGTATGTGCCCCTTGTTGTAAAGGTTTGCATGTTTGCGAGCACGTAGTGCTTTGATTTAGTACGTGCCCTTTTCATTTGCCTGACGTGGTCAGCTACTCAGGTGTACACGTTTTGTCCTCAGTCGATGAAATCGTGAGGTGGGGGGAGCCCCCGAGTGCGTTTGTAGCATGTAATAAAGTTGCAGAGAAATAGTCAACCGAAGGTTGGGGGCGAGACACTTAGCTTTATTTGTATCGTAATGGAGGAGGTACATGGTTCGGCTGAGTAGCCCTGGCTGTAAGCCTTGTCGAAAGTAAAAAGGGGGTACATTGCTATGGGTAGAATCGTCGCAGGTGCGAGATGTTCCACGGGTTGGAGTATGCGACTCCAGATTCCACGTGCTTGAGGCGATAGGCGCCACCTGGGATGACCTCGGTGATGGCATAGGGTCCTTCCCATGGTGACTCGAGTTTATTCGGTCGCTTTTGCTTAAGTCGCAAGACGAGGTCTCCTTCGATGAAGGACCTTGGGCGCAGCCGGCGGCTGTGGTAGTTGCGGAGACTTTGCTGGTACACCGCTGATCTAGCTGCTGCTATATCCCGTGCTTCGTCGAGTGTGTCGACGGCATCTTCGAGTGCAGCCATGGATTCGGCTTCGCTGTAAGCGACGACTCGTGGAGCCTGGTGGCGTACTTCGGCTGGTAGCACGGCCTCAGCTCCGTGCACCATGAAGAACGGTGTATAGCCGGTGGAGCTGTTTGGCGTTGTCCGTAAGCTCCACAGGACAGACGGTAGCTCTTTCGTCCAGTTTCCGGCTTTGTGCTCGAGTGAGCTCATGAGGCGCTTCTTGATGCCGGCGCCGATTAGACCGTTGGCCTTTTCCACTTGCCCATTTGTTTGCGGGTGTGCCACTGAGGCATACGTGATGTTGATCCCGAGGCCTTCGCAGAAGTCCTGGAATTCTTCGGAGATGAAGTTCGATCCGTTGTCGGTGATGATGCTGTATGGTACGCCGAACCTGTATACAATGGATTCGAAGAATTTGACGGCAGTTTTGCCCTTCTAGTTGGTGACTGGCATGGCTTCGATCCACTTGGTGAATTTGTCGACTGCGACCAGGAGGAAGACGTGTCCTCCTTTCGAAGATTTTGGCAGTTTGCTGATCATGTCGAGGCCCCATTGAGCAAAAGGCCAGGCTATGGGTATGGGTCGAAGTTCAGACCCAGGTGCGTGCGGTTTGTCGGCGAACCGTTGGCACCCGTTGCATCTACGGACGATGTCCTTCGCGTCGCTCATGGCCGTTGGCCAGTAGAATCCTGCTCGCAGAGCTTTGGCGACGAGGGAGCGACTACCTGCATGGTGGCCGCAGATGCCCTCGTGGATATCTTGGAGTATGGCCTTGCCGTCATTGATGGTGACGCACCGTTGTAGTACGCCTGTAATGCTGCGTTTGTACAGCTCGCCGTTGATGATGGTGAAGGCTTTTGACCGACGAGATATGCGCCGGGCATCTGTCGGGCTGTCTGGCAATTCTCCGTTTATCAGGAACTGGAGGTATGGACGTGTCCAAGTTTCGTCGACTGCCATGACCTGCATCAGGTTGACCATGGCAACTTCGGTATCCAACTTTTCGGGTCCTTCATGACCTTCGGGTAGCGTAGCCCCCGAGTGTTTTGCTTCTTCGGGTGATCCCTTGGGGAATTTCCGCTTGATGGATGGCACGCAGATCTGTTCGAGGAACACACCTGGTGGTACCTTTGCACAAGTGGAGCCGATGTTGGCGAGTCTATCGGCCTCCTCGTTGCTCTCTCTTCCAACGTGCCGAAGTTCGTAGCCGTCAAATTCTCCTTCGAGTGCGTTGTATAGCGCGCGGTACGCGATCATGTTTTCAGCGTGTGCGTCGCACTCATTCATCGTCTGTTGTACGACAAGGTTGGAGTCACCGTAGATGACCAGGCGTGTTGCACCGCATATTTTTGCCATCTTCATGCCATGGATGAGGGCTTCGTATTCGGCCTCGTTGTTGGAGGCTCTGAATTTCATCCGAAGGACGTACTTCATCTTGTCACCTTGCGGGGAGGTCAGTATGACTCCTGCACCTGCTCCGGCTTCGCGTTTGGAGCCGTCAAAATGCATTGTCTAGGACTGCGACATGTCTGGGGCGTCAGGCAGCTGCAGCTCCATCCAGTGCACCAGGAAGTCTGGAAGGACTTGAGATTTGATTGCGTGTCGCTTCTCGTAGATGATGTCCAGGGGTGATAGTTCAATGCCCCACAGGGCCACGCGCCATGTGGCCTCTGGGTTATTCAGGATGCTGTTTAGGGGTGCCTCGTTGACGACCATCACCTGATGCTCCTGGAAGTAGTGGCTCAGTCGTCGAGCCGTCATGAACACGCCGTAAGCCAGCTTCTGGTAGTGCGGGTACCGCTGTTTTGTTGGAGTGAGAACCTCGCTGAGGTAGTAAATTGGGCGTTGTACCCCGTGGGTCTTGCCTTCTTTGGGTCGTTCGACCACGAGTACTGTGCTGACCACCTGGTGTGTGGCTGCTATGTACAGCAACAGGGGCTCGCGCTCTTTTGGCGTGACCAAAACGGGCGAGGTGGAGAGGAGCCGCTTGAGGCTTTCAAATGCGTCGTTGCCTTCTGGTGTCCACTCGAACTTGTCTGCCTTGCGCAGCAGCTGGTAAAATGGTAGGGCCTTCTCGCCCATGCGGCTGATGAACCTGCTTAGTGCCGCTACTCGCCCTGCGAGCTGCTGAACGCCCTTGAGGTTTTTCGGCTTCTCCATTGTCATGATAGCTTTGATTTTCTTTGGGTTCGCTTCGATCCCTCGTTGAGAGATGAAGTACCCGAGCAGCTGACCCGAGGGGACGCCGAAGGTGCACTTTTCTGGATTGAGCTTGATCCTGTAGCGATCAAGGTTGTCAAACGTCTCGCGGAGATCGTCGATAAGTGTTCTTGCCTCCTTGGTTTTTATGACTATGTCGTCGACATAGACTTGGACGTTGCGACCGATCTGGTCCTTGAGGCAGGCCTGCATGCATCGCTGGTACGTGGCACCCGCGTTCTTTAGCCCGAAGGGCATTGTGTTGTAGCAGTATACTCCGAACGGTGTGATGAACGCCGTTTTCTCTTGATCTTCGACCTTGAGTCGAATCTGGTTATAGCCTGAGTAGGCGTCGAGGAAGGAGAGTTTCTCACAACCTGCAGTCGAATCGATGATCTGGTCGATCCGAGGAAGAGGGAAGTGGTCCTTAGGGCAGTGTTTATTTAGTGATGTGAAGTCCACGCACATCCGCAGGATGTCCGTGTCCTTCTTCAGGACCATCACCGTGTTTGCCAGCCACTCGATTTCCTTGATTTCCCGAATGAAGTCTGCTGCGAGTAATCTGTTGATCTCCTTGCCGATAGCTTCGGCTCGTGGCTCCGACAGTCTTCGGATGGACTGCTTGACTGGCTTGGTGTCTGGGAAGACATTGAGTGCGTGCTCGGCGAATTCCCTGGGAACTCCTGGCATGTCCGCAGGACACCAGGCGAAGATTTCCCAGTGCTCACGAAGGACGACGAGCGTGCCTTCCTATGTGGTGCTGAGGTCGTTGGTGATCAACGCCGTCTTGGAGGCATCCGTTGGATGGACCTGCACTTTCTTGGTGTTGATGGTGGAGTCGAAAGACATGTCAGGTGCATTTTGCTTTGTGACTGGGGGTAGCCCATTGTCCGTCACCTCGCGGAGCCTTACAAGCTCTTCTTGCATGCCGAAAGACTGGGAGATTTTGTTGAAATCCCTGTCGCATTGGTCCGATCGGGTGAAGCTCCCGTGGACTGTGATGACGCCCCTCGGTCCTGGCATCTTGAGTAGTAGGTATGCGTAGTGTGGGACGGCCAGGAACCTTGCGAATGCTACACGTCCCAGGATGGCATGGTATTGCGACGGCCAGTCCACCACTTCGAATTCTAGGCGCTCCTGCCGAAAATTGTCCGGCTTCCCGAAGATGACGTCGAGCCCTATTTTGCCCAGGAGGGAGATGCCCTTCCCTGGGACAATGCCGTGGAACGTTGTGTCTGATTGTTCCAGGATGTATTGCGGGATCCGCATAGCTGCTAGAGTGCTTGCGAACATTAGGTTGATGCCGCTGCCGCCGTCCATGAAGACGCGACTCATCTCGAAGCCTCCGATCTGCGCCTCTAGCACCAGGGCAGCATGACCTGGGCGAGGGATCTGGCAAGGGTGATCCGTGCGAGTGAATGTGGTGCAGGACTCCAATCCGCTGAGGTACTCAGGGATTGCAGGCGGAGTTGCCACGGCCAAGTTGATTTGTCGGGTGATTTTCTTCTGCACCCTGTTGGTGGGGCGTCCCTTCTGGATCATATTTAGCGCTCCCTTTGGTGGGGGGTATGCGACCCCGGTGTTGTTTTGCGCTGGTGCGATTGGTTGATTTGGGCCTCCAATAGGCGGCGGTGGAGGAGCTCTGTGTGCTATTTCACCTGGCATAGGTGTGTTTCCGAATGCAGGAATTGGAGCTTGTTGCCTCATCTGCATCATGCCTTCGCTGAGTTTCTGGAACTCGCGGCAGTCCTTGAGCATGTGGCTAGCTTTATTTTTGCCATCTTGTTTGTCGATGTAGAAGTGGATGGTGCATGGACCCGAAAGTTTGTCGAATGCTGAGGGTCCGTTGTCGCGGTCGCGGCGTTGCCACGACTGCGTTGGTTGTCCGTTGTCACGGAAGTTTCCGCTGCGGTATCCTCCGCTATTGCGGCTGTTGTCGTTACGGTGGTCGGCGTAGCCGGCTGCGACCATGTCGGGTCCATCGCGGTCCTCGTAGACGCGCGATATCCTCTTGCTGCGGCGTTCGCGTCTTCGGCCGTAGTCGTCCTCTTCATCTGATTGCGCCCGCTGGATGCAATCTTCGCCGTCTGCCCAACTGTTGGCGATTTCCATGAGGTGGTCGAGTGTCTTGGGCTTTACACGCCCAAGTTCCTCCTTGAAGTCTGGGCGCTTGACGCCGTCCCCGAAGGCGTCGATGGCCCTTTCTTCGGAGATGTGTGTTGCGGAGTTCTTGGTTGTAGACCAGCGTAGTATGTATGAGCGAATAGATTCACCCCTTCTCTGAGTGCAGGCTCGCAACTCTTCGATTGAGGCGGGCCTCTTGCTGGTGCCTTTGAAATTTCGGATGAAGCTATAAGCGAGCTCCTCCTAGCTTCGGATGGATCCTGATGATAGGCTGCTAAGCCAGACCCGCGCCGCGCCTGTCAGCTGCAGCTGAAGGCATTGCATGGCGGTTTCTTTGTTACCTCCGTGAAGCTTGACGGATGACAGATGGTCTCTGAGCCAGGACTTTGGATCTTGCGTGCCGTTGAACTTCGGAGTATCCGAAGGAAGCTTGAAGTTGCGTGGCATCTGTGTTCGCCGGACGGATCTGCTGAAGCATCGAGCCCCGCAGAGTTCTCCTTCGTCTTCATCCATCTCAGATTCAGACGAGCATGCACGTTTGGCGTGTGCTTTGTCGATCTTGCGCTGTGTCAGCTTGTCTCTGGCGTCATAGTCGCGTTTATGGCGGTGCGAGCTCTTCTTCCTTCGAGGAAGATCGTGTTCCTCTTCATCTTCGGATGAGGGAGTGGGGCACCGATCGCGCCTGGCCGGAGCTTTCTTCTTCGGCTCCGTAGGAGCGTCTTCGTGGAGCACAGCTCCGATTAGTCCTAGTCCGGTGAGTGCGGACCTATGCATGGCCCTTTTCGGGTCCCCCTCCGGAGGTGGGTGAGCCGCGAGATACGCAGTGGCTGCCATGATCGCAGCTTGTGGCGTCTTCGGGGTGATGTTGCCGTCAGCGTCCATATCCATGAACGATGTGTGGAGAGTTCGGGTCACGTCACGCCGCTCCTTCGGGTCCATGTTTTCCACCCGAGAGTGGTGCTTGTTTCCCTGGTTTCCGTTTGTGCTAGAGCCGGGTCCTTTGGCGGAGAGCGCAGCTGGTCGCGCACTGGACTCAGAGGCTGCTTGCTTGCGTTTGTTGAGCGTCTCCTGCATCTTGACTTGTTTCTTGTGCTCCTCGATGAGGAGGTAGTGGTATGCCATCAGTAGGTCACGTGAGGAGTCCAGAGGTAGGACTATTTCGCCTGCGACGGCACGGCGTGCTTCGACCCATCCTTCTTTGCTAAGTTGGATGAGGTGGCCCCTGTTTTCCCCGTTTTCGCCGTTCCCATCGTTTTCGCCGTTTCTGTCCTGCAGGTTGGGGTTGGGCGGCGGGTTAGGCGTTTCTTCGTCGGTTTGGATGATTGCGGCGCACAGATAGCGCCTGCAGATTGGTTGGCTGCTGCCGCAGCTTTCGGATCCGGAACCGTAGGTCCCTTCATCCGAAGGTGGATCGCACAGATCGGAGTTGCAGCTGCTTCTGCTGTAGAACTCATCTGTTGATGGTGACGTGCGTAGCACGGGGTGTGGAGCCCACGAAGCGGGCCTGATTGACGGCACAGGCACCCGCTCAGGGAGGCGGAGGGTGCCAGTTTGTCCCACCTGGAAGCAGAAGCTCCCGAATAGAATTTCGAGTCCGTCGCCTACGGGCTCGAAATCCTTCATGGTATCCGGCGAGTGGGCGGTGAAGTCGAAAGCACCGAAGAGGAGGTGATTCTCCATCGCCGCGGAGTTGTAGATCGATCGGGTCGGAACCATCACGACCGCACAATCAGCAGCCCCAATCCCCACGGATGGCGCCAATTGACGAGGTTTAATCTCGTCAATGCCCATTGTTATGGACTTGGGTTTTGGAGAAGATGGGGATGCTGGAGATCGTGGCACGGTTAACAGACAAGCAACCAGGGGACACGAGATTTACCCAGGTTCAGGCCCCCGGAGGGAAAACCCTACTCCTACTTGTCTGCTCTTTGATTACGGCGGAACCGAAGGTTACAGGGTGCGCAGATTTGATCTGGCGTGGATGCGTGTGCGAAAGTATGAGTCGAGGTGCCCTAGGACGTGCCCTCCTGGCCTTTATATAGACTTAGGCAGGTCTCGGGCGTAGTCCTAGTCGGTTACAAGTTCTAGGGTTTTACCCCTTTGAAGTTCCTATCTCCGCTAGTCTTGCTCTCCAAGGATCGAAGGCGTCATGGGCCTTGGCCACCCGAAAATCTTCATGGGCCAGCGTATGTCTGCCGTGGGCCTTCCTTGGGCTGGACTAGGTATGCTGAAGTTACGTACCCGTAGGGTATAACCATGTCAGCGAGGTCTCGACGTCTCGTGTCAGCGTAACTCTTCTGTCTTGACTGGGCGGTCTTGAGGTGCTCACGAATCTTGTGAACTTTCTCTTCTTCTTCATATAGGATGTCGGGTCCGAAAATCTGACACTCTCCTACTTCCGACCAATTCAAAGGGGTGCGACACTTCCTTCCATACATGAATTCAAATGGGGCCATTTGCAGACTAGCTTGATAACTGTTATTCTATGAAAATTCTGGGAAAGGCAGACAATCTTCCCATTTAGATCCATACTCTAGCACACATGCTCTCAGCATATCTTCGAGTGTTTGATTTACTCGCTCCGTTTGTCCATCGATCTGAGGGTGATACGTGGTGCTGAAATCTAATCGTGTTCCTAAACCTTCTTGGACTTTCTTCCAGAATCTTGAGGTAAACTTAGTTCCTCGATCTGATACAATGTTCTCGAGGTAAACTGCCCTCAGGTTTGTCCGAGATCTAGTGGTGAGATTTGGTCTCCCACATAGCATCATCACCGAAAACGGAAGCAACTTATCACTCAGAGAAGTGGAAGCCTATTGTTGGGACAAAGGCATCCGACTTGAGCTTTCATATGTGGCACACCCATAGTCCAATGGTCAGGTTGAGCGAGCCAATGGATTAATTCTGCAGGGAATCAAGCCACGTCTTGAGGCACCGCTACATAGAGCAGTTGGAGCCTAGGTGGAAGAATTGCCATCTGTGTTGTGGAGTTTACGAACTACACCCAACAGATCCACCGGCTACACCCCCTATTTCATGGTATATGGAGCAGAAGCCATCCTACCTTCCGACCTCCTCCACGATGCACCAAGAGTTGCCGCCTACAACGAAGATGACGCTGAAGAATCCAGACGCCTAGATGTGTACCTTCTCGAGGAGGAGCGCGTTTTGGCATGCCAAAGATCCGCCATCTACCAGCAGAAGCTATGCAGCTACCATAGTCGCCGCGTTCGGCATCGCTCGTTTAAAGAGGAGGATCTGGTGCTCCAACTTAAGCAGAAAAAGTCACACAAATTATCCCCGCCATGGGAAGGACCGTTCATCATAAGCAAGGCGCTGCTCAATGGGTCTTACTACCTTGTCGACAATCGTGAACTCAAGGATAGACCCAACGAGGATCATAAGCGTAAGCGACGTGACCCGGATGATGACTACCCGGAGCTTGATCGGCCATGGAACATAGCACAGCTACGTCCTTTCTACACTTAGCATTTTTTATCTAATTTTGTACTTCTTATATGATCAATGAAATAAAGCTCTTTGGTTCACTCATATTGCTGAGTCTTTTACCTCCTTTAGTGTTCATTTTTGGATCATATAAAACCTTTATGCACAAGTCTTGCGATTGCACTTGTGAAAATTCCGCCTACGGGCGTTAGCTTAAGTTTTCTGGTCTACACGTTCTTTGTTGTTTTTATGTGGATTCTGGAGTAGTGACTTTTGTCACTTATTGTCGGCGATTTTGTGCTCAGGTTATTGACGGTGCCATTGGGCATCATCACCTAAGCGCATGGTTCTGACAACGAGTCTTCCGACTCACGAAAAGTCAAGCATAAGAACCAAAGTAATGGATAAGCCAGCACTTGCTTAAAAAATATATACATACTGGGAATTAGTTCTTAAGTAGCAGGATACGACAACCATTGTTTTCCGCCTTAAGATTACATCACCAAGTTTCTTCCGTGCACACGCCAAAGGTAAAACAAAAATTACAAAGTGTTTTTCATTCTTTGGGCGCAGGAGACTTGGAGGCCACATCATCACCAGCCAGAGAATCACCCTCGACGTCGGCGCTGTGATGAGACTCGGAAGAATCTTGGCTGACGTTGTCAATGAAATTCCTGGGCACGAAGACGTAAACGTCCACCAATTCGGCAACCCTGGTGTCATAACCCACGAGTGATGACAGGATGGCTTCGTGATCGATCTCCTTGCCATCATCATCCACGTCGGGGATACCAGAGGTCACTGTGTCGATGTCGGCATCTTCATAGTGTGCCTTCACCATAGACAGCGCCATCCTTGCGCCAGCCCGTGCGCATGAAGCCTTCCAGGTCGCGACACGCTCGGGGGCTCGGCGCAGAATCTCCGAGTATTTCGCCACGAAGTCCGAGGCCTTGATATAAATTTGGAGGGGCTTGGCAATCTCCTTGGCTTGGGCGATGGCGGTATTGATGAAGTTGCCGGCAAAAACCATACATTCCTTGTCCGAAGGAGCCGAGCGGGTTAAACCCATAGGAGCTTCAAAATTCCGACAAGGAGCGCATGAGTTCGATAAACTCTAAGTATCCAGACTACAGAAATACAAGGCGGAGGACACTTACTGAAGATGCTGGCCTTAGCCTGCCAGACGGTGTCCGCCAAGGATTCCTTCTCTTGTTGGAGGAGCTTAAATGCCTCGCTATGGCGAAGATTTTGCTCATCAGCAGCTTGCTTCTGATCCTTTAGGATCGCAAGCTCCTCCTTCAAGCGATTGATCTCCGCGGAGGCGGAATCTTGCAGGGCTTTCATGGAATCCTCGTGCATCTTCAGCATCTCTTCCCTCTCCCTCTTAAGGATTTTGTTCTCGCTGTCCAGCTGCTGAATGTGCTTGGACTGCTCAACAATATCCTTGGCCTTGGCGACATGTTCTGCAAGTCGGAGAAAACAAAGTACACATTGAGTACTCGGAGATTGTGGGCACAAAAGTAAGACGGAAATGCGCAATAAGAAAACAGACTCTTGTTTTTGATGATCTGTTCCTTCAAGATGGCGTTTTTACCCTTTTCGGCTTCAAGATCTGCGCGCATCTTCTGGTACTTATCGTTGGCCATGCCCCTCCGAGCATTCTCGTTCTATGGAAACAAATACAAAGTTAAGTCGTTGTTTGGTCTGCTTGGAGCTTCTAGTCGGAGATTTTCCACCTAGATGCTTGGGGGCTACAGCGAGAATTTTTTACTTAGCAATATGCTTAGCTTTTCTTTAAGACATCTAGTCGGAACTAATTCAGTTACAACTAGAGGCTTGGGGGCTACAACATTGAAAATTATGAAAACTGTGTATGCTACTCTTAAAGCATCTAGTCGGAGTAATTCATTCCATCTAAATGCTTGGGGGCTACAGTGAGAGTTTTTTCTAACTTAGTCACTCTTAGAGCATATAGATGCAAAACCCATGGTTTTCCGTCTACATCCTCGGGGGCTATAGTGGGATACTCGTGTGAAATGCAGAAGGCAAAGTAAAAACTTACAAGTGCAATAATCTTGAGGTTTGTAGCGCTCTCGGCTAGCATCTTGCCAAAGGAAATGTTGTTTCCTCGCAAGATATCTGCTTGTTGGAGTAGCTCCTCAAGACCGCACGTCGGATATGACGGCACTCCTCCAGGAACCATAGTTGTGTTACTCGGCAGAAGCGCCGGGTAAACTATCTTCGGGAACTCGAAGGGTTTCTAGGGAGCAGAGGCGCCGCCTTCGGCAGAGGTACCAGCTCCCACCACCGCCTTGCCGCTACCGATGGCATCCTTAGCCGGAGCTTCAGCCATTTGAAGAGCGGTGCTCTCCTGCGTCGCCTGCTCGTCGACAACAGCGAGCTCGGTAGAGGCACCAGAATCCACTACCATGGCGGAAGGGCCTGGTGCCTCCTGGACTTGAGAGCTTGTCGGAGCAGAGGAGGGCTTGACGGCAGGAGTAGCAGGGGCGATGGCGGGGGAGGAGTCATGATGCAGCATATCTTTGATATTTCTAGAAACCCCAAGAGTCTTGGAGGACTTCTTGAGGCTGGTTGTGGCTTTCTTCCTGAAACATGCAAAATGCATAAGTACAGGAATAAGACAGATAAATAAGACAATGTCGGAGAATGAGAGGATTACACTAGGGGGGCGCTTTGGCAAACATCCCGGTGGCTTTCTTCTTTTTCCGCCTCCAGGGCGGCAGTACCCTTTTTGGAGGCTCCACCCTCCGTCTTCTTCTTTTTGCCTCCGTCGGCAGCGTCAGAGGTGGAGCTCTTCCGCTTTCGCGCCAATGGGACATCGTCGTCGGACACGACCGTGACTTCCTTCATCTTTGGATCGTAGATTTGGGCAACCAGGTTGTCCTCATCTAGATAGCTAAGCTGTTAAGGCAGAAATCACCGTGTTAGATAAGATGGCATGGGCAAGACGGAGAAACTGGAGCAATGTCATACACGGAAAATAAATACCTACCTTTGGGCACTTGCTGTCTACGTACATGTCGTAGGTGATGGTGAAGCCGCGCTTCTTATCCTTCACCTTGACGATGTCCTTAAGACGGAGCTTGACAGAGTCGCTCGAGAAGTTATCCACGGAGATCCGAAGGGAATCCTTTCGATCACTGGTGTACTCGTGCATGAACTTCACGCGGTGCTGCAGAGGTTGGATTCGCCTGATGAACCAGCACATGGCTAGGTCCAAGCCGGTCAAACCCGTCTCTATGAACCACTCGATCCGCCTTATTGCGCGAGAAGCGTCGAGGTCGGAGGGAAGGGAGGCATGGGATCTCCATGTGGAAACTTCAGCGGCGGCTCCATCCACGAAGTTCGGGTACATCACTTCTCGGCCCGCCAAAGGAATGTCGAGGCCGTAGAAGTACGTCCGCTGCCAGTTTTTGCACGAATCATGGCCGACGATGTCGGGGAACCGCCGGCCAGGTCGGATCTTGAAGCTTATGGTGCCGCAGTTCCTAAGCTCCTCCCTACTATGTCCGGCTTCACGTTTGATGGTGAAGAAGTACATGAACAAGTCTAACCTAGGCCTAATCCCTAGGTAACCCTCACAAAGTGCCGCGAAGTTGCTAAGAACTAAGATACTATTGGGGGAGAGGTTATGGGGTTGGACCTTGAAGTGGTTCAAGACGGACAAAAAGAAGTGGGAGATGGGCAGAGAAACACCGCGTACCAGCTGAGCCTTGAGGTACACCTTTTCTCCGGCTTGGGGAGAAGGTGTCACCTCGCCGGTCGGCGCCGCCCGCCAAGCGAGCCCCTCCGTCGCGGGGAGGTAGCCTTCGGCGACCATCTCTTGGATGTCGCGACCGGTGATGTCCGAGCCGCGCCAGTCGCCCTTGTGCGAGTCTGGCTCCTCTTCCAGAGGCTCTAGCGCCGCCAGATTGTGGTCACCGGTGGTGGTTTCAATCACCGCCGACGCTAGAATGACTAGGCCCTCTGGGGGCACGACGACGGAGCTCGCCGGCTTCGCCGTGGATTCGCTCGATGCTGCCATCGACGGGGAGGAGTTGCTGCTGGCCATGGAGGACAGGGAGGGTGCGACTAATGCAAGGAGAGGTTAGGGTTTCTTCGAGGTTTTCCACGGAGAGCTCGAGGAGGCGTGCGGCTGGAGGAAGAAAATGATGACGTGAGAGAATGGGGTAAAAAGTGGCAAGTGTCCCACGGTTACTATTTATCTTGATCTGCGTCAAGATTCGTGCAGCTAATCGGACGGTTGTCGCGTAGACGACGTGTTCGAGAACGTGCGCGGTAATTTCGCCACGTCTCCAACCGCCGCCACCAACGGTTCGTATCGCTCGCGCGGGAAAATTGGATATGATTGCGTTCTCTGCATGTGTGAGTTACGAGGCGTCGCTGACCTAGGCCTACGTCGTCATAACTGACATGGTAGATGAGCCGTCGTATCGAAGATTCCGGCATGGACGGATTTGATCCGACTACAGAAGAGTACGATGGAAGATTCAGCATTTCTCCGACTTACTAATCAAAGACGGAGGAAACCCTGCAGGGTTCTTTGGGAGGACTACAAGATATTGCTTGACGATTTGCCGACATCCATCTAGATGGAGCATTCCACGAGAAGAGGCAAGACGGCGCAAGATCCCAGAGTTCTCCGGGGGCTACTATTGGGGATATGCTATATGGGTATCCTCATAGCATGTCTCTTATCCGACTAACCCGAGTGGCCCATAGTCGGTAGCATGGCATGTGGCTTGCTGGGCGGCCCAGTTAGGTGGATCCAGAAGGGAGGCCCAAGCCGGATAAAGGAAGGCTACGGTGGAGTCACCAGCGTACCCGCAGCCTTGGAGTGCAAGTTACACAAGACTAGTGATAGACGGTGTAGGACTCTATAACCTGTCCGGCTAGGACTTTTCCCTGTAACCCTAGGACCTGGCGACTATATAAGTCGGGCCTATGGGAGCCTTTAGGGCAAGACAACTTAGTATCGATTCATACAACCTCGCACAGCGAACCTATCTCTGTAACTCGGCGTATTGCCCTTATAGTGATTTATAGCAGGAGTAGGATTCCGCCACCGTCGTGGGATCTGAACCTGGGTAAGCTGTGTTACCTCGTACCTGTCAATAGTCCGCGTTACCCCACGTCTCTAAACACGCACTGTGAGGACCCCTCCATGGCGTACTCGTCGGCAATACCACGACAACAATCTGATTCTCTCCTATTTCCGACCAATTCAAAGGGGTGCGACACTTACTTCCACACATGAATTCAAATGGGGCCATTTTCAGACTAGCTTGATAAATGTTGTTGTCTGAAAATTCTGCGAAAGGCAAACAGTCTTCCCATTTAGATCCATACTCTAGCATACATGCTCTCAACATATCTTCGAGTATTTGATTTACTCGCTCTGTTTGTCCATCGGTCTGAGGGTGATACGCTGTGCTGAAATCCAGTCGGGTTCCTAAACCTTCTTGGACTTTCTTCCAAAATCTCGAGGTAAACTGAGTTCCTCGATCTGATACGATGTTTTTGGGGACTCCGTGCAAACTGACGATTCTAGCGATGTACAACTCTGCTAGCTTCGAACTCTGGTATGTGGTCTTGACTGGTAAGAAATGGGCTACTTTGGACAATCAGTCAACTATGACCCAGATAGAGTCATTTCCCCTACTAGAAGTACGCAATCCGGTGATAAATTCCATTCCAACGGAATCCCATTTCCATTCTGGAATTTGTAGAGGTTGCAACAGTACTGCGGGTCTATGATGTCCCGCCTTGACTCTCTGACATATATCATACTTGGCGATATAGCTTCCGATTTCTCTCTTCATCTTATGCCACCAAAATTGTTCCTTCAAATCCTGATACATCTTTGTTCCTCTGGGGTGGATAGAATAAAGAGTATCATGGGCCTCTTTCAAAATTACTTCTTTCAATTCCGAATCTGCTGGTACACAAAGGCGTCCTTTGTACCACAGAACTCCTTCGTCTTATGTGAATCCGGGTACTTTGTTTGTACCGATACGACGTTTGATTCCGTCGATACTAGCATTTCCTTTCTGCGCCTCCTTGATCTGACTGATCAAAGTAGGTTGAAGTTCTATGCTAGCCAAAAATCCTTCACTTACCAATTCCATTCTGAAATCTTCCATCTCTTTGTGCAGACTTGGTTGCTCCTTTAGAATCATGGAGTTCAAGCGGCACGGCAATCTGCTAAGGGCATCTGCTACCACATTGGCTTTACCGAGGTGATAGTGAATTTCCAGATCATAATCCTTGATTAGTTCAATCCATCTTCTCTGTCGCATATTCAGCTCCTTCTGAGTGAATATATATTTCAGGCTCTTCTGATCCGAATAAATCTCACAACGGTTTCCCATCAGGTAGTGCCTCCATGTCTTCAAGGCTAGAACTACGGCTACTAGTTCAAGGTCATGGGTTGGATAATTCTGTTCATGCTGCTTCAGTTGTCGGGATATATAAGATATAACTTTGCCTTCTTGCATTAGCACACATCCGAGACCGATCTTGGATGCGTCACAATATACATCAAAGGGCTTGGTGATATCCGGCATGATTAAGATTGGGGCGGAAATCAATCTTCGCTTGAGTTCTTGAAAACTCGCTTCACATTTGTCCGTCCATTCAAACTTCTTGTCCTTCTTTAGCAATTGGGTCATGGGTCTGGCAATACTCGAGAATCCTTCTACGAACTTGCGGTAGTATCCTGCTAATCCGAAAAATGCACAAACTTGGGTTTGAGTGGTTGGGGCTTGCCAATCTTCGACATCCTTCACCTTTGCAGGGTCAACGACAATTCCTCCGGCTGATACAATATGTCCGGGGAATCCTACCTCATGTAACCAGAATTCACATTTGCTAAACTTTGCATACAGCTGATGTTCTCTAAGGGTTCCAAGCATGGTCCTTAGGTGTAGCTCATGTTCTTCTTCTGATTTGGAATAAATCAGAATGTCATCGATGAAAACAACGACAAACTTATCCAGGAAGTCCATAAAAATCTTATTCATGAGATTCATGAAATAAGCGGGGGCATTGGTTAATCCAAAAGACATGACAGTATACTCGTATAATCCATATCAGGTGGTAAAGGCAGTCTTTGGAATATCCTCTACGCAAATCTTGAGTTGATGATAGCTAGTTCTAATATCAATCTTAGAAAACACTTTGGCACCAGTCAACTGGTCATACAGGTCTTCTATCTTCGGTAACGGGTACTTGTTTTTGATAGTGACATCATTCAACTTTCGATAATCCATACACAGATGGTTACCTCCATCTTTCTTGTCCACGAACAAAACAGGTGATCGCTAAGGTGATGCACTTGGTTGAATCAATCCAATTTCCAGCATGTCATCCAGTTGCTTCTTCAGTTCTGCTAGTTCAGACGGGTTCATACTATATGGTCTCTGGGCTATGGGTCCGGTTCCAGGGATGAGTTCAATGATAAACTCGATATCTCGATCTAGGGGCATACCGGGAAAAACATCTCGAAATACATCGGGGTATCCACAGACTATCCGGACTTGGTCAATGGTAGGTTGGGCGATACTCTTGTTGCACTTGAATTGACGAGGCAAGGTTTCAGATACATGCTCGACTGATACTCCGGCTATACTGGTCATGGTTATGGCTTTCTTGGCACAGTCAATTAATCCTTTATGTTTGGACATCCAATCCATTCCTAGTACTACTTCCAAACCTTTAGTTCTGAGTACTATTAGATTAGCATAAAAATCTATGCCATGGATTCGGATAGGGACGGCTTTGCAGATTTGCCTAGCTTTGGTGGTTGAACCGGGCATTTGAACAATCATAACATGCTTCAATTTGGTTGGTTGAATCTTACTAGTGCATGCAAATTCTTCAGTAACAAAAGAGTGTGATGCTCCAGAATCAAGAGACGTAGAGACCTCGCCTTCAACATAGGAGATTTTGTGTATCTGAAGGTGTCGCCATTGAAGGGAAGGCAGCGTTTCCAACTCAAAGGAAAGTTAGCCCCCAGATATATCGGACCTTTCAAAATTCTGAACCGTCGAGGAGAAGTGTCATATCAATTGGAACTACCCGAAGAGATGTCAGCCGTGCACAACGTGTTCCATATCTCGTTACTTCGCAAGTGTCTCGAAGTCCCAGAGAAGACCGAAGTGTTCCAGAATATCGATCACCGGACCATAGAGATCAACGATGACCTGACCTATCCCGAAGTACCCATCCGCATTTTGGAAGAAGCTTTCAGAACCACCCGAACCAGAAGCATCAAGTTTCTCAAAATTCAGTGGAGCAACCACAAAGAATAGGAAGCTACCTGGGAGCGCGAAGATCACATCAGGACGGAGTTTCCCAATCTCTTCAAATCCTAGGTAATCTTTTCGTCCTTTTTAAAATCTCGGGACGAGATTTTGTTTAAGGTGGGAAGGTTTGTAACATCCCAAAAATACTAAACTTGGATCATCAAACTCTAATCATCAAAATTTAGGGTTAACAAAAACTTTGCTAAATAAAATTATGAAAGCATGCATATGTGTATGCATTCCAATTTGAATTCTTTTGAACCACCTTGTTTGTGTGTTCCTTTGCTTGTAAATGGATGCTTAGATGAAATAAACATCATCTAAACAATTCCCAAACTTTTCTCAAAGACAAGTAAATCAAAACAAATAAAATAAGGGAATGGTCATTTTGACCAATTTAACTCCCATGCCTACTTTGGCTGTCCCAAATTTTCAGAACCTAACAGAAACTTTTCTGGATCTTTGCACCCCTTGATTATACTCATAACAAAGTATCAAGGCCCACTTTGTGATCATCCAGAAACATTCAAATGCATATCTTAAATGACAATTCAAAATTGAATCTTGATCATATGGGAAGATCCCAGTTTTTCAAAAACCACTCAAACAAGCTCAACTTTCAAAACCCAAGCATCTGCAGACTCACCAGCACCAACCTAGCACACCCACCAAAAATCTTTTCAAAATTCAAAACTTGAATTCATGCGGCCATTTCATCAAACACCTTGCAGATTCAAATAAAACCAAATCAAAACACTATAGTGTGCAGTGTTTTGAGCCTAACTTGTTCCCTCTCTGGACACCACTAGCCTTAGTAGATCATCTAACGAACTTAACTAATCACTAGCACCACTGTGAGCTCGCCAATGCCATCAATGGTGAACAGCCGAGTGCACCCTTGCCACCCACATGTAGACAGCAAGCTAGGAGAGAAACTAGTCGTGCCAACCTTGTCTAGGAGATCACCCATGCCTCACCGCCCCCTCTCGACCAGCCCTGCCTCGAAGACACCGACCAGAGCACCCAGGAACACCGCGCCCGTGCCTCTGTCATCCATGTCGAGCATGCGCCAGAGCACCACCCTCGATCGAAGCCCACAGATCGCGGGCCGCCCTCTCCGCGTGCATACATGCTCCCCACCGTCCCAGGAACACGCCAGACATGCCCATTTCACCGCCCGTGCCCCGTAGCCACCGCTCGCCGTCGAAGACGCCGCCTCTGCCGCGCAGAGCATCACATGTTCTAGACCAAACCGCACCGCCCCTACACGTGCATTAAAGTCGTAGAGCATCGCCAGGAGACCACCAAGCGATTGCCACCGCCGGCCATGCCTCTAGACGCCCGTAGCCATGTCGCCACCGTCGCCTGCCCATCCCGTTCGGTCTCGTCATCGCGACTATAAATAGAGGCCACCCCCAGCCGAATTGAGCACACCATCTCACTCCCCTCTTCTCACTGATCGTTCCACCCCGTTCCCGGAGCAAGGCGAGTAGCACTTCGCCAGAATTTCACCGGAGCCTGCCGCTGCTGGAGAAGAAGGGGGCCAGCGATTGGAGCTGCCTCAGGAGAAGCTGCCAGTACCAGGAGGTTCGCCGTCGTCGACTTCGTCGTTCGCCCGCCTCTCCGACCCTCGCCTGAACCCCGGTGAGCCCCCCACGACCCGCACTGGCCACGCTAGGTTTCTGTCTCGCCGGCGTTGCCCAATGTCGATGATGACCCTCAGCCGTTGGATTAGAACCAGATCGAACGCACCACATCGCCCCATACCGCTTCACACCCCCTGTGTCACTGACGCGTGGGGACAGCAACTTAACCAGCCCGCATAAGCGTTGTGCTTAGCAGGCCGGCCCAGTATCACTTCCCGCGCAGCCCAGTTATTTGAATTTAATGTTTTCCATTTTATTTCAAACACTCTTCTGTACCTAGTTTCAAAAATAACCCAGGTCGATTCAGTGAACCAAATTGAATGAAACCAATTTTTTTAGAAAGGTCCGGGAATACTGAATCCAAGCTCGTTGGATTCAAGTCATTTGGATTTGTAGATCATCCTTGGTAAAAATAACAAGGCAGGAGCTTTTCTGCATTCAAACATTTTTCAAATTAAAACCATAATAGCTTTTGAGTTGATTCCAACTCTCAAAAATCACATTCAACCATACCTTTCAGAATATATAAAAATATATAGGTTTACTTACAGAAATAATGTTCAAGTAATAAAAGAATGCTACATAGGCATTTATAGCCACTTTAGTTAATTAAAATAAAAGGGTAAAACCTTATTAAATTGTGACACCACTTTAAATCACATTCCCATGGACTAAAATATGTGGTGATGACATGTGTCAACATGATCCCATGTTTTGGTTTGGAGAATATTAAATCTTAAGTAGTTTTTCAATGAGTAGAAATTACTTTTCTAAAAATAAAAGGAATTAAACCAAGCTTGAATCTTGTAATGTTAGTGATGATGCTAGATCATCTATAGGACCTTTTTGTGTGATAATTGCAAGTAGTTAAGTATTGTTTGGTGATTGTGTACATCGTATTTATTTATAGACGCTAGTACCGACCAAGGATACGAGGAATAAGGAGGATTCTACGAAGAAGAAGCCGAGGATAACTTCAACCACTACTCTGCACAAGGCAAGCTAACACTTGTAATGTAGCAAGCTTATATTGACACTGATGCAAGCCTAATGCTACTAGTTGAATGTGCAAGCTAACACTTGCAATGTAGCAAGCTTATACTGATACTGTGCAAGCCAATACTTGCTTGTCACCATGCCAACTATATGCCTTAAGCATAGATGATCCTACCCACTTGATAAACCAATCCTAGTTTTTACTTACAAGCTTATTACTTTATTCCTTTATCAAAGCTATTACTTAGAGTTTACTTAAGTGAATTGTAGATTCTAGAAAGATAATTGAAGGTTGCATAAAGAGCATAAAATTAGGCCTAAGCTAGATAATCTTGATATCATCCTAAGGCATGAGATTGAACTTAGCTAAACTCCACCAGTTTACCACCCCTCATTAGTACTTACCCCCACTTGTAGATGCTAGGGCTAAGCATAAAACTTGATCAACATTAGATGGGAATACTTGGTGAAAATGGTTATGAAAACCTTAGAATGATGGATCATTCTACTGAGATGTTTTGACATGTGTTTCCGAACACCAGATGATTTTGGTGATGAAAATGTTGAGGCATGAGCCTTAGCCCTTTATAAAACTGATGGTTGTATGGATGCGATACCATTCCAATTTTATCATACAACCACAATACCCGAAGATTCGGTAGGGCTTGACTGGAAACTTATATACCTTAGTATTAGTTCCCTCACGGCCAAGGTCTGAGCTGAGGCTACCTTATGAATATTGTCCACCTGTGCAGTACCCAAGATGACAGTTGGTCATGGTTGGTAGGCCAAACTCACAGGAGAGGTGCTTATACTAGGGCGTTTAATTGAAAGGTTAGGATTGATTATCCGCATACTGAGTATGGTGAATTCAGGATTTGTTCCTGACGGATGTATCGAATGTTGTGGTGAAAGTGTACAATCTCTGTAGAGTGTCAAACTATTCGAATAGCCGCGTCCGCGGTTATGGACAGTTGGAGTGGCCATACTGTTTCCCCCTTCAGATGTTTTCAAAATGACTTGTGAAATGGACTGAGACTTTGACTTGACCACAACAGAGTTGTGATATGAGATATAAGAATCCCACTTAGGAGTTATAAAATTTTGACTAGCTTCTCTTGCTTCTGAACTAGTAGAGATAAATCTGGCTTTTGCAAAATAACCCTAGAGCCTAGTGTGCTATTATCAAAAACCCCTTTCACTTGTTAGTATTAGTTTGCGAGTACTTAAAGAGTACTCATGGCTTTGTCCCTGGCTATTCCCGTGGCCAGACTATGAAGAGGAGTACCTGGAGGATGGACCCCAGGAAGGTTATGACAACTAGGATCATCTCCCATCGTCAGCATTGCCTGTGACCCCGAAGATGGAGCTTCGCCTACGCTACCGTTATTATTACGTATTCCGCTGCTTGAAATTATATTAAGAACTGGATCATGAGATCCCTATTTGTGTAAGAACTTATGTACGGTTTGTAATGGATGATGTACTATGGTATCCAATTCTGTTATGTCTCGCAAAAATGGTAATCCTGGGATTGCGATGTATGGCATAACAGGCATCTGGGATTAAAAACCCGGGTGCTGACAAGTTGGTATCAGAGCCATCCTGACCATAGGAGACCCTAGTTAGACTGGACGTTTGAATCAAAAACTTAGTTTCAAAACCAAAGGAAGCAAATATTTACAAAAACTTATTCTCATTCTTATCCCTTTGATTCTTTCATGAAAATTCATGTTCCTCAAAAACTCATGCAAAATACATAAAATTTTGACACACTTGATCACTCTACTAACTTACTCATCCTATATTCTTTTAGATGGACGTGAAGTACAGAAAGTTTTACCAATTGGGAAATGGAGGAGACCTTATCTTTGAGAGGGATTTGGACCAGCTTTCGGAACTTCTGGAGCGTCCGCACCCCGAGTTCTTTGGAGCTCAGCTCAATGATCAAGGAGGAGAAGATCTGCAGTGGCTAATTGTTGCAAGTCTCCGAGGAAAGATTGAACCTCCCACTACAGAAGGAATTCAGTTTACCTTGAGAGAGAACAACTAGCTCGATGGACTTGCCCGGGCTATGCAGGAAGATCTTTACCGTCTGTGTGGGCAGAGCATCAATCAAATCAAGGGTACTCATTTTGAGTTTTGCCCAAGGCGTGATGCTAATGGAAAACCACTGGAAGCCCCATACCATAACGAGCTGAAGACCCAATTCGACCACCTTAGCTTCATGATGTACGATCGTCAGCAGGAGTTGGATAACTGCCGTGACTACTCCAACCACAAGTCTGCCATCATCAAGACGAAGGATCAGACCATCGCCATGCTAGCAAAGGATCGCAAGTCTCGCTGCTGTCAGCTCGACAAGAAGGAGCGCATTATTGCTCGTCTTCGCCACCGTATCTCATCTTTGGAGGAGACCATCCACGAGAGAGACATGCAGTTGGAGGAAAGGGAGAATGACGGAGAGGATCTTCGTGGAGACCCCTACTCCTATCTCAGCGATGACGATGATTTTCTGGAGGATCAGGCTATGGACTTCTTCACCGATGAGGATGATTTTGCCTTCATCGATGATGATGAGGATGATGAAGCCACAGATTCCGAGGAGTAGTACCACTTGAGCACTAGCGTACTGAGTAGTATTCGGTCCCACTGTATCGTAGTTTTTAGAATGGTTCTTAAAACCATCTGTTTTTCTTTGTTGTGGTGTGTGTTGTACTGTGTGCTATGAATGAATGAATGAATGAATGAATGAATGAAAAGCAAGTTACTAGAAAATCTGAGTAAAACTTTAAAAACTTTTCAAAGCCCCAAAACCTTAGAAATTTCCCTCTTTTCTCATGATCTATCTCAATCTTCAGATGCCATGCGGAGGAAGTGGTTCATCCCCGGACCCGATGTTGCAGATTCTGCAACTGTTGACTTCTGACCGCGAAGCTGAAAGAGCGGAACGTCAAGCCAACCTAGCCACCCTGTAACAGATAGCTCAGCTAGCCCACAACAACCAAGGCCACGGAAATCAGGACAACCATGGATCTAAACTCAGGAATTTCCAGAACACCAACCCACATGTTTTCACTAAGTCAGAAGAACCCCTAGATGCCGATGATTGGCTACAGACCATGGAGAATAACCTAGAAGTCGCTGGAGTAGAAGCCAACGAGAAAGTTTTGTTCGCCACCCACTATCTAGCCGGAGATACCAGAGCATCGTGGAACAGTGTTCGCGCAATGACCGGAGGCCAGATGATGACCTGGGAGGAATTCAAGGTCAAGTTTAGCAGAACCCATGTGCCGCCGGGTTTAATCAAGAGGATGCGAGACGAGTTCAGAGAACTGAAGCAAGGAAGGATGACTGTAGTGGAATACCGTGACAAATTTTTGTCATTATCTAGGTATGCCCCGGATGAGACGACACCGAAGCCAAGAAGAGAGATTCCTGAATGGTCTGCATGATGAGATGCAGACAGTGTTAGTCAATATCCCCTTTGCTGATATTGAAGCCCTTGTCGACTCAGCCATCCAGATGGAAGGGAAGATCAACCAAGCCAATGAGAACCGCAAGCGTCGCATGATGCATCAACCAGGAACCCATCAGACCCCAAAGTATCGCCCTAACCCATCTCCAGGATTTTCCCCAAGAACCAACAGACCCCTGATGAACCGTCCGACCTACCCCAACCGTGGAAACCCTAGGCCCGGAGGAAATCACAACAACCCCGGCAACTCTAGCAATTTCAACCATGCCCCACCCAAGTTCAACAACAACAATGATACCGCCAACACCAACACTGCCTCGAGGACTGGAAGCAATGATGTGCCTATAGCAGCAAAGGACAAGTCGCAGGTGACTTGTTACGACTGTGGAAATAAAGGCCACTATTCCAACGAGTGCCCCAACAAGAAGAATGTCGCAGAACCCAATGCCAATATCCCAGCTCAGCACAGCGTCATGTTCAGCCCGGAAGAAGGTTTGCCCCAGGGAATTCGCTCAACCGCAACATTCGTCTTTTTCTCATGCATGCTGAAGAAGCTCAGGAAGCGCCAGACGTCGTGCTGGGTATGTTTTCTGTTAATTCAGTACTTGCAAGAGTGTTGTTTGATTCTGGTGCATCGCACTCATTTGTCACCAAAGAATTTGCATGCACTAGTAAAATTCAACCAACCAAAGTGAAGCATGTCATGATTGTTCAAATTCCCGGTTCAACCACCAAGGCTAGGCAAATTTGCAAAGCCGTCCCTATCCGAATCCATGGCATAGATTTTTATGCTAATCTGATAGTACTCGGAACTAAAGGTTTGGAAGTAGTACTAGGAATGGATTGGATGTCCAAACATAAAGGATTGATTGCCTGTGCCAAGAAAGCCATAACCATGACCAGTACAGCCGGAATATCAGTCGAGCATATATCTGAAACCTTACCTCGCCAATTCAAGTGCAACAAGAGTATAGCCCAACCTACCATTGACCAAGTCCGGATAGTCTGTGAATACCCCGATGTATTTCCAGATGTTTTGCCCGGTATGCCCCTAGATCAGGATATCGAGTTTATCATCGAACTAATCCCCGGAACTAGACCTATAGCTCAGAGACCATATAGTATGAACCCGTCGGAACTAGAAGAACTGAAGAAGCAACTGGATTCCATGCTGGAAATTGGATTGATTCAACCAAGTGCGTCACCATGGAGATCAACTGTCTTGTTTGTGGACAAGAAGGATGGAGGTAACCGTTTGTGTACGGATTATCGGAAGTTGAGTGATGTCACCATCAAGAACAAATACCCCTTGCCCAAGATAGAAGATTTGTTTGATCAGTTGACCGTGCCAAAGTGTTTTCTAAGATTGATCTTAGAACTGGTTATCATCAACTCAAAATTCGTGCAGAGGATATTCCCAAGACTGCCTTTACCACCAGATATGGATTGTACGAGTATACAGTCATGTCTTTTGGATTAACCAATGCCCCCGCTTATTTCATGAATCTCATGAATAAGATTTTTATGGACTTCCTGGATAGGTTTGTCGTTGTTTTTATTGATGACATTCTGATTTATTCCAAATCAGAAGAAGAACATGAGCTACACCTAAGGACCATTCTTGGAACCCTTAGAGAGCATTAGTTGTATGCCAAGTTTAGCAAATGTGAATTCTGGTTACATGAGGTAGGATTCCTCGATCACATTGTATCAGCCGGAGGAATTGCCGTTGACCCTGCCAAAGTGAAAGATGTAGAGGATTGGCAAGCCCCAACCACTCAAACCCAAGTTCGTGCATTGCTCGGATTGGCGGGATATTACCGCAAATTCGTAGAAGTATTCTTGAGTATCTCCAGACCCATGACCCAATTGCTGAAGAAGGACAAGAAGTTTGAATGGACCGACAAGTGTGAAGCGAGTTTTCAAGAACTCAAGAGAAGATTGATTTCAGACCCAATCTTGATCATGCCGGATATCACGAAGCCCTTTGATGTGTATTGTGACGCATCCAAGATCGGTCTCGGATGTGTGCTAATGCAAGAAGGCAAAGTTATATCTTATCTATCTCGACAACTAAAGCAACATGAGCAAAATTACCCAACCCATGACCTCGAACTCGCAGTCGTAGTTCTGGCCTTGAAGACATGGAGACATTACCTGATGGGAAATCGTTGTGAGATCTATTCGGATCACAAGAGCCTGAAGTATATATTCACTCAGAAGGAGCTGAATATGAGACAGAGGAGATGGATTGAGCTAATCAAGGATTACGACCGGGACATTCACTATCACCCTGGTAAAGCTAATGTGGTAGCAAATGCCCTTAGCAGATTGTCGTGCCGCTTGAACTCCATGATTTTGAAGGAGCAACCAAGCTTGCACAAAGAAATGGAAGATTTTAGAATGGAATTAGTGAGTGAAGGATTTTTGGCTAGCATAGAACTTCAGACCACTTTGATCAGTCAGATCAAAGAGGCGCAGAAAGGAAATGCTAGTATCGACGGAATCAAGCGTCGTATCGGTACAGGCAAAGTACCCGGATTCACCGAAGACGAAGAAGGAGTGTTGTGGTATAAAGAACGCCTTTGTGTACCAGCAGATTCGGAGTTGAAAGAAGTTATTTTGAAGGAAGCTCATGATACTCTTTATTCTATCCATCCCGGAGGAACTAAGATGTATCAGGATTTAAAAGAGCAATTTTTGTGGCATAAGATGAAGAGAGAAATCGGAAGTTATATCGCCAAATGTGACATATGTCAGTGAGTCAAGGCAGGACATCAAAGACCCGCTGGATTGTTGCAACCCTTGCAGATTCCGGAATGGAAATGGGATTCCGTTGGAATGGACTTTATCACCGGATTGCCTACTTCTAGTAGGGGAAATGACTCTATCTGGGTCATAGTGGACCGATTGTCCAAAGTCGCCCATTTCTTACCCGTCAAGGCCACATATCAGAGTTCGAAGCTAGCGGAGTTATACATCGCTAGAATCGTCAGTTTTCATGGAGTCCCCAAGAAAATTGTATCGGATCGAGGAACTCAGTTTACCTCGAGATTCTGGAAGAAAGTCCAAGAAGGTTTAGGAACCCGCCTAGATTTCAGCACCGCGTATCACCCTCAGACCGATGGACAAATCGAGCGAGTAAATCAAATACTTGAAGATATGTTAAGAGCCTGTGTGTTAGAATATGGATCCAAGTGGGAAGACTGTCTGCCGTGTGCAGAATTCTCCTACGATAACAGTTATCAAGCTAGTTTGCAAATGGCCCCATTTGAATTCATGTACAGAAGGAAGTGTCGCACCCCTTTGAACTGGTCGGAAGTAGGAGAGAGTCAGATTTTCGGACCCGACATCCTACGAGAAGCAGAAGAGAAGGTTCACAAGATTCGTGAGCACCTCAAGACAGCCCAGTCCAGACAGAAGAGTTACACCGACAAGAGACGTAGAGACCTCGCCTTCAACATAGGAGATTTTGTGTATCTGAAGGTGTCGCCATTGAAGGGAAGGCAGCGTTTCCAACTCAAAGGAAAGTTAGCCCCCAGATATATCGGACCTTTCAAAATTCTGAACTGTCGAGGAGAAGTGTTGTATCACTTGGAACTAGCCGAAGAGATGTCATCCATGCACAACGTGTTCCATATCTCGTTACTTCGCAAGTGTCTCGAAGTCCCAGAGAAGACCGAAGTGTTCAAGAATATTGATCACCGGACCATAGAGATCAACGATGACCTGACCTATCCCGAAGTACCCATCCACATTTTGGAAGAAGCTTTTCAGAACCACCCAAACCAGAAGCATCAAGTTTCTCAAAATTCAGTGGAGCAACCACACAGAAGAGGAAGCTACCTGGGAGCGCGAAGATCACATCAGGACGGAGTTTCCCGATCTCTTCAAATCCTAGGTAATCTTTTCGTCCTTTTTCAAATCTCGGTACGAGATTTTGTTTAAGGTGGGAAGGATTGTAACATCCCAAAAATACTAAACTTGGATCATCAAACTCTAATCATCAAAATTTAGGGTTAACAAAAACTTTGCTAAATAAAATTATGAAAGCATGCATATGTGTATGCATTCCAATTTGAATTCTTTTGAACCACCTTGTTTGTGTGTTCCTTTGCTTGGAAATGGATGCTTAGGTGAAATAAACATCATCTAAACAATTCCCAAACTTTTCTCAAAGACAAGTAAATCAAAACAAATAAAATAAGGGAATGGTCATTTTGACCAATTTAACTCCCATGCCTACTTTGGCTGTCCCAAACTTTCAGAACCTAACAGAAACTTTTCTGGATCTTTGCACCCCTTGATTATACTCATAACAAAGTATCAAGTCCCACTTTGTGATCATCTAGAAACATTCAAATGCATAGCTTAAATGACAATTCAAAATTGAATCTTGATCATATGGGAAGATCCCAGTTTTTCAAAAACCACTCAAACAAGCTCAACTTTCAAAACCCAAGCATCTGCAGACTCACCAGCACCAACCTAGCACACCTACCAAAAATCTTTTCAAAATTCAAAACTTGAATTCATGTGGCTATTTCATCAAACACCTTGCAGATTCAAATAAAACCAAATCAAAACACTATAGTGTGCAGTGTTTTGAGCCTAACGTGTTCCCTCTCTGGACACCACTAGCCTTAGTAGATCATCTAACGAACTTAACTAATCACTAGCACCACTGTGAGCTCGCCAATGCCATCAATGGTGAACAGCCGAGTGCACCCTTGCGACCCACATGTAGACAGCAAGCTAGGAGAGAAACTAGCCGTGCCAACCTTGTCTGGGAGATCACCCATACCTCACCGCCCCCTCTCGACCAGCACTACATCGAAGACCCCGACCAGAGCACCCAGGAACGCCATGCCCATGCCTCTGTCAATCTTGCCGAGCATGCGCCAGAGCGCCACCCTCGACCGAAGCCCACAGACCGCGCGCCGCCCTCTCCGCGTGCATACACGTGCATTAAAGCCGTAGAGCATCGCCAGGAGACCACCAAGCGATCGCCACTGCCGGCCATGCCTCTAGCCGCCCGTAGCCATGTCGCCACCGTCGCCTGCCCATCCCGTTCGGTCTCGTCGTCGTGACTATAAATAGAGGCCACCCCCAGCCGAATTGAGCACACCATCTCACTTCCCTCTTCTCACTGATCGTTCCACCCCGTTCCCGGAGCAAGGCGAGCAACACTTCGCCGGAATTTCACCGGAGCCTACCGCTGCTGGAGAAGAAGGGGGCCAGCGATTGGAGCCGCCCCATGAGAAGTTGCCAGTACCAGTATGTTCGTCGTTGTCGACTTCGCCATTCGCCTGCCTCGCCGACCCTCGCCTGAACCCCGATGAGCCCCCGACGACCCCCACTGGCCGCGCTAGGTTTCTGTCTCGCCGGCGTTGCCCAACGTCGACGATGACCCTCAGCCGTTGGATTAGAACCAGATCGAACGCACCACATCGCCCCATACCGCTTCGCACCCCCTATGTCACTGACGCGTGGGGCCAGCAACTTAACCATCCCGCGTAAGCGTTGTGCTTAGCAGGCCGGCCCAGTATCACTTCCCGCGCAGCCCAGTTATTTGAATTTAACCTTTTCCATTTTATTTCAAACACACTTCTGTACCTAGTTTCAAAAATCAACCCAGGTCGATTCAGTGAACCAAATTGAATGAAACCAATTTTGTTAGAAAGGTCTAGGAATGCTGAACCCAAGCCCATTGGATTCAAGTCATTTGGATCTGTAGATCATCCATGGTAAAAATAACAAGGCAGAAGATTTTCTGCATTCAAACATTTTTCAAATTAAAACCATAATAGCTTTTGAGTTCATTCCAACTCTCAAAAATCACATTCAACCATACCTTTCAGAATATATAAAAATATATAGGTTTACTTACATAAAAAATGTTCAAGTAATAAAAGAATGCTACATAGGCATTTCTAGCCACTTTAGTTAATTAAAATAAAAGGGTAAAACCTTATTAAATTGTGACACCACTTTAAATCACATTCCCATGGACTAAAATATGTGGTGATGACATGTGTCAACATGATCCCATGTTTTGGTTTGGAGAATATTAAATCTTAAGTAGTTTTTCAATGAGTAGAAATTACTTTTCTAAAAATAAAAGGAATTAAACCAAGCTTGAATCTTGTAATGTTAGTGATGATGCTAGATCATCTATAGGACCCTTTTGTGTGATGTTTGCAAGTAGTTAAGTATTATTTGGTGATTGCGTACATCGTATTTATTTATAGACACTAGTACCGACCAAGGATATGAGGAAGAAGGAGGATTCTACGAAGAAGAAGCCGAGGAGAACTTCAACCACTGCTCTGCACAAGGAAAGCTAACACTTGCAATGTAGCAAGCTTCTATTGACACTGATGCAAGCCTAATGCTACTAGTTGAATGTGCAAGCTAACACTTGCAATGTAGCAAGCTAATACTGATACTGTGCAAGCCAATACTTGCTTGTCACCATGCCAACTATATGCCTTAAGCATAGATGATCCTACCCACTTGATAAACCAATCCTAGTTTTTACTTACAAGCTTATTACTTTATTCCTTTATCAAAGATATTACTTAGAGTTTACTTAAGTGAATTGTAGATTCTAGAAAGATAATTGAAGGTTGCATAAAGAGCATAAAATTTGGCCTAAGCTAGATAATCTTGATGTCATCCTAAGGCATGAGATTGAACTTAGCTAAACTCCACCAGTTTACCACCCCTCATTAGTACTTACCCCCACTTGTAGATGCTAGTGCTAAGCATAAAACTTGATCAACATTAGATGGGAATACTTGGTGAAAATGGTTATGAAAACCTTAGAATGATGGATCATTCTACTGAGATGTTTTGACATGTGTTTCCGAACACCAGATGATTTTGGTGATGAAAATGTTGAGGCATGAGCCTTAGCCCTTTATAAAACTGATGGTTGTCTGGATGCGATACCATTCCAATTTTATCGTACAACCACAATACCCGAAGATTTGGTAGGGCTTGACTGGAAACTTATATACCTTAGTATTAGTTCCCTCACGGCCAAGGTCTGAGATGAGGCTACCTTATGAAGATTGTCCACCTGTGAAGTACCCAAGATGACAGTTGGTCATGGTTGGGAGGCCAAACTCACAGGAGAGGTGCTTATACTAGGGCGTGTAATTGAAAGGTTAGGATTGATTATCTGCATACTGAGTATGGTGAATTCAGGATTTGTTCCTGACGGATGTATCGAATGTTATGGTGAAAGTGTACAATCTATGCAGAGTGTCAAACTTTTCGAATAGCCGCGTCCGCGGTTATTTGGAGTGGCCATACTGTTTCCCCCGTCAGATGTTTTCAAAATGACTTGTGAAATGAATTGAGACTTTGACTTGACCACAACAGAGTTGTGATATGAGATACAAGAATCCCACTTAGGAGTTATAAAATTTTGACTAGCTTCTCTTGCTTCTGAACTAGTAGATAAATCTGGCTTTTGCAAAATAACCCTAGAGCCTAGTGTCCTATTATCAAAAAACCCTTTCACTTGTTAGTATTAGTTTGCGAGTACTTAAAGAGTACTCATGGCTTTGTCCCTGTCTATTCCCGTGGCCAGACTATGAAGAGGAGTACCTGGAGGATGGACCCCAAGAAGGTTACGACAACTAGGATCATCTCCCATCGTCAGCATTGCCTGTGACCCCGAAGATGGAGCTTCGCCTATGCTACTGTTATTATTACGTATTCCGCTGCTTGAAGTTGTATTAAGAACTGGATCATGAGATCCCTATTTGTGTAAGAACTTATGTACGGTTTGTAATGGATGATGTACTATGGTATCCAATTATGTTATGTCTCGCAAAAATGGTAATCCTGGGATTGCGATGTATGGCATAATAGGCATCTGGGATTAAAAACCCGGGTGTTGACACTTCCTTGCTTCAGTTCTCTGAATTCATCTCTCATCCTCTTGATTAAACCCGGTGGCACATGGGTTCTGCTAAACTTGATCTTGAATTCATCCCAAGTGATCATCTGACCTCCGGTCATTGCACGAACGTTGTTCCACCATGCTCTTGCATCTTCGGCTAGATAGTGGATGGCGAACAGAACTTTCTCGTTAGCTTCCACTCCTGCGACTTCCAGATTGTTCTCCATGGTTTGCAGCTAATTATCTACATCTAGGGGCTCTTCTGACTTAGTGAAAACAGGTGGATTGGTGTTCTGGAAATTCTTGAGCTTAGATCCATGGTTGTCCTGATTTCCATGGCCTTGATTGTTGTTGGCCATCTAAGCTATCTATTGAAGGGTGGCTAGGTTGGCTTGAAGTTCGACTCTTTCGGCTTCGCGGTCCGAAACCAACATTTGCAAGAGTTGCAACATCGGGTCCGCGGCTAAGTTGCTTCCTCCGCGAGGCATCTGGAGATTGAGATAGATCATGAGAAAAGAGGGAAATTTCTAAGATTCAGGGGTTGTTGAAAAAATTTTGAAGTTTGACTCCGATTTTTTTCTAGCAACTTGCTTTTCATTCATAGCACACAATACAAACAAACACCACAACAAAGGAAGACATATGGTTTTAAGAACCATTCTAGAAGACTACAATACAGTGGGACCGAATACAATTTACTAACGTTAGTGCTCAAGTGCTACTATTCCTCGGAGTCAGTGTCCTCATCATCCTCATCATCATCATCATCATCATCATCGATGAAGGCGAAGTCATCCTCGTCGGTGAAGAAGTACATGGCCTGATCCTCCAGAAAGTCATCATCATCACTGAGATAGGAGTAGGGGTCTCCACGAAGGTCTTCCCCTGCATTCTCCCTCTCCTCCAGCCGCATGTCTCTCTCATGGATGGTCTCCTCCAAACCCGTGATCCGGTGGCGAAGACGGGAAATGATGCGCTCCTTCTTGTCAAGCTGACGGCGGCGAGACTTGCGATCCTTCACTAGCATGGCGATGGTCTGATCCTTCTTCTTGGCGATGGCGTACTTATGGTTGGCGTAGGAACGGGCATTGTCCAAGTCCTTTTGACGGTCATACATCATGAAGTTGAGGTGGTCCAATTGACTCTTCAGCTCAGGGTGATATGGGGCCTCCAGTGGCTGTCCCATAACATCACGCCTTGGGTAGAACTCAAAACGGGTACCCTTGATTTCATTGATACTCTGCCCACACAGACGGGAAAGAGCTTCCTGCATTGCCCTGGTGAAAGAGCATTTGCTATCCCTAGTGATTTTGGTGTTTGATAACAACACACATATCAGACTAATGATTTGCTAAGTGTGTCGCAGGTGCATTGAAAAGTTTTGCAATGTTCAAAAATTGTCTGCCTTGAGCGGTACCAAAAAGCGGTAGTACCGCTTTTTGCTACCGGGCCAGACAGAAGGCTGAGACTAACTGTCAAAAAGCCTCTGCCGGGCTAGGTACTAAAAAGCGGTAGTACCGCATTTTAGTACCTAGCGCGACAATAGCTTTTTGACCACTTGTCAAAAGATTCTGCCTGCTCTGGTACTAAAATGCGGTAGTATCGCATTTTAGTACCGCTCGGGGCAGAGACTTTTTGTATGTGGCAAAAAGCTTCTGTCTGCCTAGGTAGCAAAACGCGGTAGTACCACATTTTGCTACCTGGCGTGACAAAGATTTTTTTCGTCTAAAAGCTGCTGATTCCACTATGACCGGTAGTACCGGTTGCCACTTGCGGTACTACCGCTTCCCGGTAGCATCAATAGTAGTACCGCTGTGGGCAGGACTTGATGAAGTTTGAAAAAAGGGTGGTCCGGCACCAGGTCCGGTAGTACCGGAGTTCTCCGGTAGTACCGCTTGAACTTCCGGTACTACCGCTTCAATAAATGCTCCAACGGCCAGATTTACCTTGGGACAAGTTGCTCAGCTCATTAAAGTCAAAGACCACCATTGGAGTCCATTGGATCCACCCAAATCTTCAAGATCTCCTCATCCCACCACCCAAAGTCCTTGATCTTTGGGGAATCGAAGGAGGAGGCCCCGATCTACTACTTCACCAAAAGAGATCTTCATTTCCCCCTCATTTCATTGAGAGCCCCTTTGATCTAGTGTTTGAAACCCTAGTTCTTGTTTTGGTTCTTACAATCTTGTCTTTGATTGCTTTGACAGCTTGCTTATATTTGGGAGCCTCCAATTAAGTTGTGGATGTGTGCCCCAAACTTGTAGCGGTGCCGGCTTCCACCTTGAAGGTTGCCGATATAGTGGAAGGTGAATCGATCCCGTTGGGGTGAGATTCATCGGCGAACAAGGGAGGCCTTTCGTGGCGTTGGTGGTTTGAAACCACCCCCTCTCCAAACGTAGACGTACTTCCCCTCAAAAGGAAGGAACTACGGGAAACAAATCCTTGTGTCTCCGCGTCCACTTTTCGGTTACCTTTATCCTTTACCGCACCTTACTTACTCGTTACTACTTTGTGTTGTGGTAGCTCTTGCATAATTGTCATATAGGTAAATTCACCATAGTTGCATTATCTAGAGAATTTACCTTATTGTCAAACCTTAATTTGAAAAAGAAGAAAATTTGAAGTAGCACCTATTCACCCCCCCCCTAGGTGCCCATATGATCCTTTCAATTGGTATCAGAGCCTTGGCTCTTTATTTGGGCTTTACCGCCTAAGAGAATATGGGTATCCGCGAAGGGGATGGTGATGGTGAGCCGACCACGGTGACCATGGAAGATCTCAAAAACTTGGAAACAAGATTGAGCTCTTCCTTGGTCAACAAAGTCAAGAAGATGCTAGAGCAACTTCTTAAAGACAAAGAAGGCTCATCACCCCCATCTCCTCAAGAGGATCAACCATCCATTTTACCTAAGGGGAATACGTCAGTATCCCCCGAGGGTGCGATGGTAGGGGGTAAACCAGACAACGCTAATTCCTCCACACAACTTGATGGGGGAAAGGGTGAGCACCATGATTCTTGGTACTCTCCCGATCCTCCCATCCCACACCCTCATGTGTACAATAGGGGTGACCCACCTAAGCTTGAAGAGTCTGCTACTTTTGCTCAATGGAAATCACTAATGAGAACTCATGTGCGCAGCTCTTGCATTGAACTATGGAACATCATCGAGCATGGACTCTTTATTGGGGATCCAAACAACTTGACAAGAAGAGAGATTGTCAATAGTCAACTCAATGCCACTGCTTTGCATATGATTCAACAAGGTTTGGGGACAAAGGATTATCCACACATTGAGCACTTTAGCATTGCCAAGGAAGCTTGGGATGCTCTCACTGTGTTGTTTGTTGGAAATGAGAGTATGAGGAGGAACCAATATGATGCTCTAAGCAATGAAGCCGAAGGTTTCTACATGAAAGAAGGTGAAGATCACGAAGACATGTATCGAAGGCTCAAGACCACCGCCACCGCTTTTAGAAATGTGGGTGCCTCACATGTGGATGATGCATGGATCAAAAGAAAATATGTGAGTGCACTCATGACGTTTGAGCCCACCGACTTGAAGATCCTACAAGGAAGACACAACTACCATCTCATGACCTCAAATGAAGTTATGCAAGAGATGGCTGCTTTCAAGGTTGTCACCAAGAATGCCAAAGATGCCCGTGCTCGTGCCCTTGGTATGAGCAATGTTGTCAATGTTGCTTTGAAGGCCAAAGTTGTGGACCATGGGGATGAAGATGATAGTGATGAAGGGCTTTCCATGGACCATCCCGATGAAGTCAAGATTGCTCATGGTCAATATATGGCTTTCTATGCAAAGAACTTTTGGAAGAACCCCGCCAAGGCCAAGATGGAAATGGAACGGAGAAGCAATCCAAATGGGAAAAGAGACAATACCACAAGGTTGAGAACATGCTTCAATTGTGGTGACCGCTACCACTTTGTGGCTAGTTGCCCCTATGAGAAGAGAGAAGATCATGGTGGAAAGCTTGTGTTGAAGAAGACTCTCAAGGGACCATACAAGAAACCTTTCATCAAAAAGAATCCCATCAACAAGAAGCCGGGAGAAATTGTCTTGATCACTCATGAAGAGTACTCCTCGGACAATGAAGATGGCGAAGAGGAAACTTCTCATGGTGTGGCTGCTCTTGCCACCACCTCTACTCCGACGTTCTCACTCTTCGATTCTCCAAATGAGAACTCTTCCACCAAGAACGCCACTTGCCTTATGGCAAGAGGAACAGAGGTATCTTCATCATCCCGCTCTACTCACTTAGATAATGATGAAATTGATGATGAGATGTCTCTTGATGTTAAAAAGGAATTAATTGCCTTTGATGAGTTTATGACTAACCTAGAAGGTGATGCTAAGCTACATTTTGGAAACATCTTAGATCAACTATCACATACTCAAGAGCTTCTAGATGTAAGATGTAAACTTGGGCATGAACATATGATTGAGCTAGAGGCCCTAAACAATGCTCTAGAAGAAGAACAAGAAACTAGGTTGTCACTTGAATTAAAACTTGAAGGGCTTGATGAGGCCAATGACATTATAGTTAACAAACTCATCAAAGAGCGTGATCATGCTATTGCTAAATATAAAAGAGCTAAAAAGGACAAGGTTGAGTTTGGTGTGGTTCATGAAAAACTTCATGAGGACTTTAGCTTGCTTAACAAGGCCCACAAGGCCTTGGAGAGTGAACTCTTGTCACTCAAAAAGTCCCATGAAACGCTTCAAACTCAATTGGCCAATATTCCTTCACCTAGTAAATTCATTCCATCTAGTAGCACAACTATTCTTGAAGAGAATGCTAGGTTGAAGGGGGAGCTTGCTAAGGCCACATTTCCACAAGGCAACAAGTCCATTGACGATCTTTTGAGCAAGCAAAGGCGTAGTGGTGATAAAGGGGCATTGGTTTTGTTTCCAAAACCAAGAAGTAGAACAATAAGAAGAAGAAGGACAAGCCCGCACAAGAGACCAACAAGACCATTGTGGAATGTAAGACCACAAGTGGTAAAACTATGTCTCATGATGATTTTGCGGGAAGTGCTAACACTCACTATGTTCTAATGCGTGATTATTATGGTGATGTGTATGCATAATATGTTGGCCCTTATGATGGTTATATTGCTTGGTCTATTTGGGTTCCCAAGACCCTTGTTGCTAACAAAAGAGGACCCACTGAAAATGGGTACCTAAAAACTAGCTTGATCTTTTGTAGACTTATGCTTCTGGAGGGTCAAAATGGGTGATCGATAGTGGTTGCACAAGTCATATGACCGGAAGCTCGTCTATTGTCAAGTACTTGGTGCCAAATGATGATCAAATCACCGTCACATATGCTGACAAGTCAAAGTCTAAGGTAATGGGTTTCGGCAAGGTAGTGGTGGCTTACGACATTACACTCGTGAACGTCATGCTTGTTGAAACCCTTGGATACAATTTACTTTCAGTCCGTGCTCTTGGAAAGATGGGCTTTGTCGTCTTTGTTGATGATGATATTGTGGTCCTCATGTGGAGCAAGTCTCTCAAGATCGCTTTCGTTGGGTACGTCGAAAATGACTTGTATGTGGTGGACTTTTCGGGGCAAGCCACTGCAGGTCCGATGTGCTTATACAGAAAGGCCGATGTGGGTTGGCTATGGCACCGCCGACTAGCCCATGTCAATATGAGAACTTTGAAAAGTCTCCATAAAGAGGGACATATTGTGGGACTAAAAGAAAATGTTTCCTTTGCCAAAGATCGTGTTTGCAGGGCATGTGTTCTAGGTAAGATGCATGATGCTCCACACAAGCCCACGAACCAAATCAAGTCTAACAAGATCTTGTTACTCCTCCATGTGGACCTATTTGGTCCTCCATCTCATGCAAGTCTTGGAGGGAAGAAATATTGTTTGGTGATTGTTGACAACTTTTCAAGATACTCTTGGGTTTATTTCTTCAAGTTGAAGAGTGAAACTCAAAGGACTTTTATCGACTTCATCAACTTGGTTCAAAGGCAACACAATGTTCCTGTGTTGATTATAAGAAGTGAAAACGGCACCGAGTTCAAGAACTACACCTTGAATGATTTTCTTAGTGATGAGGGGATTAAACACCAATATTCCAATGCATACACCCCTCAACAAAATGGTGTGGCCGAAAGGAAGAACCGGACTCTCATTGAGATGGCTAGGACCATGTTGGCGGAGTTTAAATCTCCATACAACTTTTGGGCCGAAGCCATCTCCACCGCTTGCCATGCTTCAAACCGACTCTACCTCCGCAAGAAAATTAACAAGACTCCATATGAGATACTTACAGGTAACAAGCCCAACATATCTTATTTCCGGGTATTCGGTTGTAAGTGTTTCTATCTCATCAAAGGTGTTCTTTTGTCTAAATTCGAGTCTAAAGCATTAGAGGGTATTTTTGTTGGCTATGGTCTCGAATCTCACACTTATAGAATCTATGACAAGCTCTCCGGAGCCGTCATAGAATCTTGTAGTGTGACCTTCGAAGAATATGATGGTCCCCAAGGGGGCGTGTTGATGCTTGTGATGCAGATGATGAAATGCCTCAGGATGCCATAGGAAGAATGGGTGTGGGTTATATCCGCCCCGTTGAGGAACCCCTTATGGCGGATCGAGAAGAACTATGCTCCACTCGAGTGGAGCCCTCATCTTCACAACCTCAACATGCTCCATCTACCGAAGAGGACATTGACTCAAGCCAAAGACAAGATGTGGACCCTCAACATAGTGATCAATGTGTGAACTCTAGTCAAAGGGAGCTTGGTCCATTCGATGGGTTGTCAAGTGGTGCCAAGTAAATTTGTCAAGGAAGATCCATCCAAACTGTTTTGAGACAAGCTCAAATTGATGCTAGAAGAGCACCTGATCAAGACCAAGGTCAATCCTTGCCTCCCAATGTAGAGGATGAATCCAATGATGATCAAGGTCAAGTTGATGGTCAAGACGAGGATCAAAATAATGAAGAGGGTCCTCCAAGAAACAATGAGGAGATCCACGCTCGTCGCGAAGCTAGAAAGGAAAGAATGTTGGAAATAAGAGACCACACCCTCCAAAATGTTGTTGGAGATCTAAGGAAAGGAATTTCCACAAGAGCACAATTAAAGAGGTTCAGTGAACACCAAGCACACATCTCCATGATTGAACCAAAGAAAGTGTGGGAAGCTCTTGAAGATTCGGATTGGTTAGAAGCTATGCACAAAGAGCTCAACAACTTTGAGAGAAACAAAGTGTGGAAGTTAGTTGAGAAGCCAAAGGATTGCCGCAATGTTATTGGAACAAAGTGGATATTCAAGAACAAGCAAGATGAGCATGGAATTATAGTAAGGAACAAGGCTAGATTAGTTACACAAGGGTATTCTCAAATTTAAGGCATTGATTATGGAGAGACTTATGCACCCGTGGCTTGCCTTGAGTCCATCTGTATCCTCCTTGCTTATGCGGCACATCATAACTTTAAATTGCAAAAAATGGATGTAGAAAGTGCATTCCTTTATGGTCCTTTAAATGAATTGGTACATGTTAAGCAACCCCCAGGATTTGAGGACCCCAACTTCCCAAACCATGTCTACAAACTTGATAAGGCGCTCTATGGGCTCAAGCAAGCCCCACGCACGTGGTATGAGCACCTTAGAGAGTTATTGTTTGACCGTGGCTTTGAGGTTGGGAAAATCGATCCCACTCTTTTTACTAAGAGGGTCACTGGGGAGCTTTTTGTATGCCAAATATATGTTGATGATATTATCTTTGGCTTATATAACAAAGCTTTTAATGATGAATTCTCAAAGCTTATGACTAGTAGGTTCCGGATGTCTTTGATGGGGGAGTTGAAAGTATTTCTTGGCTTTGAGATCAAGCAAGTTAGAGGAGGAACATTCTTCAATCAAGCCAAGTATACTCAATATATGCTCAAGAGATTCAAAATGCAATATTTGAATGGAGCCCCCACTCCCATGGCTACAAAGACTCATCTAGAACAAAATCCAAATGGTAAAGATGTGGATCAAAAGGTATACCGGTCTATGATTAGTTCGTTGCTTTACCTTTGTGCATCTAGACCCGATATTGTGTTCAGTGTAGGTGTGTGTGCAAGATATCAAGCGTCTACTAAGGAAAGCCATTTAATGGCAGTCAAGAGAATCTTTCGATATTTAGTTCATACCCCATTTTATGGTCTTTGGTATCCTCGAGGTTCAACATTTGCTCTTTGTGGATACACGGATTCGGATTGGGCGGGGGGCCAGGATGATAGAAAATCAACATCCGGGGTGTGCCAATTCCTTGGTAGGTCCTTGGTATGTTGGTCTTCTAAGAAGAAAAATTATATATCTCTCTCCACCGCCGAAGCCGAGTATGTTGCTGCCGCTAGTGCTTGCACTCAATTGCTATGGATGAGGCAAACTTTAAAGGAATACGGTGTCCATTGTGACAAAGTGCCTCTTCTATGTGACAATGAAAGTGCCATTAAAATTGCATACAACCCGGTGGATCACACAAGGACAAAGCATATTGAGATTCGTCATCACTTCATTAGAGATCATGTTGCTCGAGGTGATATTGATCTATCCTATGTTTCTACCAAAGATCAACTTGCCGATATCTTCATGAAGCCACTTGATGAAGCAAGGTTTTGCTACTTGAGGAATGAACTAAATATCGTAGATTCAAGGAGCTTGACTTGACTATCTTGCACTCTCACCTAATACTCGACCCATATTTGGTTTAGGTGTAGGCATGGACATAGGGGGAGTGCGGTCCTAATTGATTGGACCATCCCTCCCCCCATTATGCGCAAAGTAAACAAAATCATTCCTCTTAATATCATTTTGTGATATGTGAGCTTAATGATGAGTTTCGGTAATGGACCCAAGATATATCTTCGTGGTGCCAAGCCGAGTATACTCAAATATGGTGGCCTAGGCCACCGCCCCCTCTCAATCGAGAGGTTGATGTGCTTACTTGTGTTTGTCACTCTTTGAATTGGTTCTTACTCATGTTTGTCATCCTCTAGTTGGTGTTGTTCTTTTGGTCATGCACTCACATTTGGCTCTCCATATGTTTTCAGTAATTTTTGAGTGCATTGACCCATATCAGTGTGACTCTCTAAACCCATGCCATTCTTATCCCCCAACAAAACCCATCTACTCTGCACAAGAACCTTCCATTTTATGTATCTTGGCTCTCTGTCCTAATGGTCACAGTACTACCGGATCTCATATGCGGTACTACCGCCAAACGGTACTACCGGACGTTGCTAGCGGTACTAACGCCTCTGGTTTTGCTTCCAGGGTCCTACCTGGAAACTTCCCAGGTGCGGTACTACCGGTTGGTACCTCCGATACTAACGCATAGCGGTACTACCGCCCATGGAACCGGTACTACCGCTTGTGCGTGTCGGTTAAGACTGGAGATGGGGGAAAGGCACCCCTCAGTGCCTCATTCATCCATCGTCTCCACTCCTCACCAGCGCCACCACCGGAGCAAGAGGACGCCGGAGGAGCCCCGCCCTTCCCTCCTTCTCCCGGATCCACACCGGATCCGGCATCCCTGCGGGCTCCTCTCTCTTCCCCACCGTCATGGACACCGGTACTACCGCCCTCCTCATCTTCTCACTTGTTTTCTCCATTGAATCTAGGGTAACTTTGATTCTTGGTTAAAACTCGCATTCTTGAGGTTGTATCGTGTGCTATCTACCAGATCTACCACTTTGTCCGATGGAAATCGTGTTTTACAACAAATTTACTGCCCGTACTTGGATTTCTAGTCTAGATCTGCACTGTGGTCACGGGCCGGTAGTATCGGGAATCTTTTTCCGGTACTACCGCTGGTGCAGGTCCGTTACTACCGCCCTGTACTGGCAGCAAATTTTTAAAAAAAAACACCAAGTTCCATCCTCTGTTTGTCTCAGGTTCTTGTGCCCTTACCCCTATGATATCTCCCTCGTTCTTTCACAGGTGCAGGGGGTTCCCGGGGATCGCGCAAGAACTCCAAAGCTCATTATGAGATCGAGGACTATGAGTCAGAATCAGATACTGAGTCAGAAGAGGAGGTCATGCCTCAACCTAGTGCACGTCTAAAATTGCCAACAACTCGTGGTCGTCGGGGTGGGGGGTCAAGCAAAGTGCTGGTCGTGGTAAAGCTCCTCCACCTCCTCCTCCCTCCGGTCCTCGCAAGATCCACAGTTCCGGGCCATCTGGGCCAAAGTTGATGTCTGATTTGTCTGAGACGGAATTTCATGCCCTACGGGTGGTCAGTCCATATGGGACAGCTCGCTCTCATGCTCGAGAAAATAGCCTCTTCTTTACGGACTTTCAGGAGCAGGTGTTCCATGAGATTCTCATGAAAGATGAAAAAATTGTGGTTCCTCAAAAATGGATCAAGATGAATCATGTGAGGAAGAATCTGAACTACTTTGGTGAGGCCCTTGACATTTGCACCAACATTGGGTTGCTTCCCATTATGGAGTTTCGGTGCAACTATGATCCAATGCTCATTGCTCAGTTCTATGCAACCGTTCACTTTGCCAAGAATGATACTCGGACTCTCACCTGGATGACCAAGGGTGTTGTCAAGCAAGCAACGTTGGCTGAGTTTGGGGCTATCCTCGGGTACGAAGACCGTGGCAAGGACATTCCCGTTGGCTTTTGGTGCCACGCCAATGATTGTCCCATGAAGAAATATGTGCTTGCCCCACTGTACATCCGAGGGCGCGGAATCCCTGGAAAGATCAAATGGCTCCTCCCTACATATGACATCTTGCATCGCATCTTTTGTGAGACCGTCGCCCCTCGTGCTGGGAATGTTGATGAGATACATGCTTTCATGGTAGATATTATGATGGCCACCAATCACCACCGTGACTCTGGCCTACCTATGGATGTGATGGATGTTATTTGGAATGAAATGGTCTGCGCCACTTTTCAGAGGAGGGTGCCTCCTTTTGCTCCATACATCATGGCTCTCATCATTAGCAAGTGCCCTGTGATTGCCCGTGACTTGCCTTCTCTTTGTCTTGCCACTCACCGCCACAAGAATCTATTGATCAAGACCCATCTCAAACCACGCAATGCGGATGGTCAGATTGTTGATGAGGATGGGAACCCGGTTGAGGAGGAATCAGGTGATGCAGCTGATGCGCAGCAGGATGCTGCATTTGTGGTCTCACATCGCCAGTCAGCACAGCCATCTTGGGCTAAGAGGTTTGAGGCCAAACTCAAGAAGATATTCTGCTTCCAAGTAGACAATCAGAAACGCATGTATGAGGCCCATGTCTATGCCAAGAAGTCATGTGCTCGTCAGAAGGAAATGATGGAGGCTCAAGGCTTGACCATTTCCAAGGGCTCCGAGAACAACATTACCCCAGAAGACCAATGGATCTCCAAGCACAGCATCTGGGAAGATGATGCCACCTCCTCCTTTCGTGCCCCGCCACCTCGTGATGATGCATGGGAAGACTGGGTTGATGATGATGACGAGTGATCTCTGGGACGTTAGTGTTGCTCTTGTCCCTTTTTGGCGTCTTGATGCCAAAGGGGGAGAAGTTGCACATTAGGTATGCGGGATTTGCGAGGAAAGGTCACAAGCTCGTTCTTGCCATTGTTTTTATTCGCTTGTGAACTTTATTTGTTTGCCTCTTATTATGTGTGACTTATTATGTGTGAACTATGTTGTTATGCGGTAAGACTATGTGGTTATCCTATGGATCCATCTTATGTGTAATATGGCTATTCTCGTTTGGATCCATCCTATGTGACGACCTTCCTCATTCCTAATCAATATTGGTCATCACATGTTATTTAGCAAAGGTATGTGCTCTATGTGCGACTTCTACTCCCAGGTAGCTTGTTAGAGTGTATGGGGCTTGTTTCTACATATCTAGGGGAGCCCCATCTATATCTTGTCATCACTAGATTTCCCTGCAAAATGTGTGTTGTCATCAAACACCAAAAAGGGGAGATTGAAAGAGCATTTGCTATCCCTAGTGATTTTGGTGTTTGATAACAACACACATATCAGACTAATGATTTGCTAAGTGTGTCGCAGGTGCATTGAAAAGTTTTGCAATGTTCAAAAACTGTCTGCCTGGAGCGGTACCGACCAGACAGAAGGCTGAGACTAACTGTCAAAAAGCCTCTGCCGGGCTAGGTACTAAAATGCGGTAGTACCGCATTTTTGTACCTAGCGCGACAGTAGCTTTTTGACCACTTGTCAAAAGCTTCTGCCTGCTCCAGTACTAAAATGAGGTAGTACCGCATTTTAGTACCGCTCGGGGTAGAGACTTTTTGTATGTGGCAAAAAGCTTCTGTCTGCCTAGGTAGCAAAACGTGGTAGTACCACATTTTGCTACCTGGCGTGACAGAGAGTTTTTTTGTCTGAAAGCTGATGATTCCACTATGACTGGTAGTACCGGTTGCCACTTGCAGTACTACCGCTTCCTGGTAGCATCAATAGTAGTACCGCTGTGGGCAGGACTTGATGAAGTTTGAAAAAAGGGTGGTCCGGTACCAGGTCCGGTAGTACCGGAGTTCTCCGGTAGTACCACTTGAACTTCCGGTACTACCGCTTCAATAAATGCTCCAACGGCCAGATTTTGTGGAGGGGTATAAATACCCCTCCACCTACCTTGGGACAAGTTGCTCAGCTCATTAAAGTCAAAGACCACCATTGGAGTCCATTGGAGCCACCCAAATCTTCAAGATCTCCTCATCCCACCACCCAAAGTCCTTGATCTTTGGGGAATCGAAGGAGGAGGCCCCGATCTACTACTTCACCAAAAGAGATCTTCATTTCCCCCTCATTTCATTGAGGGCCCCTTTTCTCTAGTGTTTTCTTGGAAACCCTAGTTCTTGTTTTGGTTCTTACAAGCTTGTCTTTGATTGCTTTGACAGCTTTCTTGTATTTGGGAGCCTCCGGTTAAGTTGTGGATGTGTGCCCCAAACTTGTAACGGTGCCGGCTTCCACCTTGAAGGTTGCCGATATAGTGGAAGGTGAATCGATCCCGTTGGGGTGAGATTCATCGGAGAACAAGGGAGGCCTTTCGTGGTGTTGGTGGTTTGAAACCACCCCCTCTCCAAACGTAGACGTACTTCCCCTCAAAAGGAAGGAACTACGGAAAACAAATCCTTGTGTCTCCGCGTCCACTTTTCGGTTACCTCTATCCTTTATCGCACCTTACTTACTCGTTACTACTTTGTGTTGTGGTAGCTCTTGCATAATTGTCATATAGGTAAATTCACCATAGTTGCATTATCTAGAGAATTTACCTTATTGTCAAACCTTAATTTGAAAAAGAAGAAAATTTGAAGTAGCACCTATTCACCCCCCCCCACCCCCCCCCCCCTCTAGGTGCCCATACGATCCTTTCACCTGGCCAGTCCATCGAGCCAGTTGTTCTCTCTTAAGGTGAACTGAATTCCCTTTGCAATGGGAGGTTCAATATTCCCTCGGAGACTTGCAACAACTAACCACTGCAGATCTTCTCCTTCCTGATCATTGAGCTGAGCTCCGAAGAACTCGGGGTGCAGACGCTCCAACATCTCGGACAGCTGGTCCAAGTCACGCTCAAAGATGAGGTCTCCTCCATTCCCCAACTGATAAAACTTGTTGTACTTCACGTACATCTATAAGAATATAGGATGAGTAAGTTAGTAGAGTGATCAAGTGTGTAAAATTTTATGTATTTTGCAAGAATTTTTGAGGAACATGAATTTTCATGAAAGATTCCAAGTGATAAAAATGGGAAGTTTTTGTAAATACTCACTTCCTTTGGTTTTGAAACTAAGTTTTTGATTCAAACATCCATTCTAACTAGGGTCTCCTATGGTCAGGATGGCTCTGATACCAACTTGTCAATACCCGGATTTTTAATCCCAGATGCCTGTTATGCCATACATCACAATCCCAGGATTACCATTTTTGCGAGACATGAGAGATTTGGATATCATAGTACATCATCCATTACAAACCATACATAAGGTCTTACACAAATAAGGATCTCATGATCCAGTTCTTAATATAACTCAAGCAGCGGAATAACATAATAGTAACGATAGCATAGGCGAAGCTCCATCTTCAGGGACACTGGCAATGCTGACGATGGGAGATGATCCTAGTTGTCATAACCTTCTTGCGGTCCATCATCCTGATACTCCTCTTCATAGTCTGGCCACGGGAATAGGCAGGGACAAAGCCATGAGTACTCTTTAAGTACTCGCAAACTAATACTAACAGGTTAAGGGGGTTTTTGTAGTAGGATACTAAGCTCTAGGGTTATATTGCAAAAAGCCAGATTTACCTCTACTAAGTTCAGAAGCAAAGAAATCTAGTTGAAAGTTTTATAACACCTAAGTGGGAATTTGAATTTCATATCACAACTCTGTTGTGGTCAAGTCAAAGTCACAATTCATTTCACAAATCATTTTGAAAACATCTAACGAGGGAACAGTATGGCCACTCCAACTGTCCATAACCACGGACGCGGCTATTCGAATAGTTTGACACTCTGCAGAGATTGTACACTTTCACCACAACATTCGATACATCCCTCAGGAACAATCCTGATTTCACCATACTCAGTATGCGGATAATCAATCCTAACCTTTCAATTACACGCCCTAGTATAGGCACCTCTCCTGTGAGTTTGGCCTCCCAACCATGACCAACTATTATCTTGGGTACTGCACAGGTGGACAATCTTCACAAGGTAGCCTCAGCTCAGGCCTTGGCCACGAGGGAACCCATACTAAGGTATATAAATTTCCAGTCAAGCCCTACCAAAATTTCAGGTATTGTGGTTGTACGGTAAAATTGGAATGGTATCGCATCCAGACAACCATCAGTTTTATAAAGGGCTAAGGCTCATGCCTCAACATTTTCATCATCAAAATCATATGGTGTTCAAAAACACATGTCAAAACATTTCAGTAGAATGATTCATCATTCTAAGGTTTTCATAACCATTTTCACCAAGTATTCCCATCTGAAGTTGATCAAGTTTTATACTTAGCACTAGCATCTACAAGTGGTGGTAAATACTAATGAGGGGTGGTAAACAACTGGGGATTTGCTAAGTTCAATCTCATGCCTTAGGATGACATCAAGATTATCTAACTTAGGACAAATTTTATGCTCTTTATGCTACCCTTAGTTATCTTTCTAGAATCTACAAGTCACTATGTAAACTCTAAGAGAAAGCTTTGATAAAGAAAATAAAGTATTAAGCTTGCAAGTAAAACTAGGATTGGGTTATCAAGTGGGTGTAATCACATATGCTTAAGGCATATAGTTGGCATAGTAGCAAGCAAGTATTAGCTTGCATAAGTTGCAAGGGTTAGCTTGCTAGGTTAATAGCTTGCAAGTATTGTCTTGCCATGAGAAGAGCAGTGGTTGAAGTTCTCCTTGGCTTGTTCCTCGTAGTATCCTCCTTCCTCCCTGTATCCTTGGTAGGTACTAGCGTCTATAAATAAATATGAGGTACACAATCACCAAACAATACTTAACTATTTTTAATCATCATACAAAGGTGCACACTAGGTGATCTAGCATCATCACTATTATCACAAGGATTAAAGCACTTGTCTTATTTATTTTATTTGAGAAAAGTAATTTCTACTCATTGAAAAACTACTTAAGATTTAATATTCTCCAACTCAAACATGGGATCATGTTGACACATGTCATCACCACATATTTCAGTACATGGGAATGTGATTTAAAGTGGTGTCACAATTTAATAAGGTTGAAGCTTTTTATTTTAGTTAACTAAATTGACTAGAAATGCCTATGTGGCATTCTTTTATTACTTGAACATTATCTCTGTAAGTAAACCTATATATTTTTATATATTCTAAAAGGTATAGTTAAATGTGATTTTTGAGAGTTGGAATCAACTCAAAAGCTTTTATGGTTGAATTCTGAAAAATGTTTGAATGTAGAAAAGCTTCTGCCTTGTTATTTTTACCATGGTTGATCTATAATTCCAAATGATTTGAATCCAACGGGCTTGTATTAAGCATTTCAGTACCTTTCTAACAAAATTGGTTTCATGCATTTTGGTTCAGTGAATCGAGCTAGGTTGATTTTTGAATCTAGGTACAGAACTATGTTTCAAATTAAATGAATAAAGCTTAATTTGAATTGTTGGGTCGCGCGGGATGTTTTACTGGGCCGGCCCACTACACAGAGCACGTACACGGGCTGGTTAAGTGGTTGTCCCCACACGTCAGTGAGACGGGGAGGGGCGAAGTGGTACAGGGCAATGTGGACCGTGGGATCTGGTTCTAATCGAACGGCTCTTGTTCATCGTCCATGTTGGGCAGCGCCGGCGAGACAGAACCCTACCACGGCCGATGGGGTCGTGGTAGGATCACTGGGGCTCAGGCAAGGGTCGGCGATGGGGGTGAATGATGAAGTCGACAACGACGGTTCTCCTGGTACTGGCAGCTTCTCCTAGGGCGGCTCCAATCGGCGGCTCCCTTCTCCTCCAGCAGCGGTGGGATCCGGCCAAATTCCGGTGATGCGCCGCTCGCCTTGCTCCGGGAGTGAGGTGGGGTGGTTCTGAGTGAGAGGGGAGTGAACTGGTGTGAAGAAAACGAGTGGTGGAGGCCTCTATTTATAGTGGCTGAAGGGGACCGACGGGCGCGGGCTGAGCTCGTCGTGGTCGACGGCACAGAGGGCTACTGGCATGGGCGACGGTAGGGGGCGGTGCTAATCGGTCGGAACGCTTGGATGCTCTGAGCGGGTCTGACGGCGATTTTAATGGCGCATAGCCCGCATGGTCCGTGCGGTGGCGAACGAGCATGTCTGCGGGGTTGCTGGAACGGTGGTGACCATGCACGCACGCGGCGAGAGCTGCACGCGGTCTGTGGGTGCTGGTCGAGGGTGGAGCACTTGCGCGCTCTTGGCTCACACGTAGAGAGGTTTGGCATGGTCGTGTCATGTGGTCTAGGGGCTGGTAGTGCTCGGGCTTGGGATAGGGAGTGGCGATGGACGGTGGAGTGCCTGCTAGACATGCTTGCTAGGCTTGGTGCTGCTCCTATCTTGCTGTCGACAATGGGGTGGCAAGGTGAGGCTCGGCCTGCTTGCCATTGATGGCATGGTCTAGTTTATAGTGAGCTAGAGGGGTTAAACTAGTTAGATGATCTACTGAGGGTGTAGTGTGAGCTAGATAGGGAACAAGTTAGGCCAATTTTACTGCACACTATAGTGTTTGATGTTGGTTTGATTTGTATCTGCAAGGTGTTTGATGAAATGGCCGCAAGAACTTTAAGTTTGAATTTTGGATTCAAACTTGGTGGGTTTGCTAGGCACATACTATGGAGTGTCTGGTTAGTTGGATTAGTCAAGGGGCACTGGTTTGGTTGGGTTTTGAAAATGGGTGATCTTCACATATGATAAAGATTCAATTTTGATTTGTGATTTGAATGAGGTTGCCAAATGTTTCTGCAAGTTTGAAAGGTGGGCTTTGATTCCCTTTTACTTGGTCTAGCAAGGGGTGCAGAGATTTGGAAAAGTTTCTGTTTAAAATCTTGGACTAGAAACACTCAAAGTGACCTAGTGAGCAAGATTGGCAAAAATGACCGTTTGCTTTATTTGATTTGTTTTTGATTTTCTCTTGATTTGTTTCTGCATGGAAATGTTTTATATGATGTTATTTTCCTCTTTAAACCATTTCTTGCTATTTAGGTTAATCACACAAGTTCATTCATGCATTTATCAAATCATCTCATTCACACATGCATTCATATGATTTTAATTAATCAAAATTTTTGTTAACCCTAATTTTTGTTATTAGAGTTTGATGATCCTTGTTTTATATTTTTGGGATGTTACACTAGTGCTCAAGTGCTACTACTCCTCGGAGTCCGTGTCCTCATCATCCTCATCATCATCGATGAAGGCAAAGTCATCCTCATCGGTGAAGAAGTCCATGGCCTGATCCTCCAGAAAGTCATCATCATCGCTGAGATAGGAGTAGGGGTCTCCACGAAGGTCTTCCCCTGCATTCTTCCTCTCATCCAACTGCATGTCTCTCTCATGGATGGTCTCCTCCAAATCCGTGATCTGGTGGAGAATACGGGCAATGATGCACTCCTTCTTGTCGAGCTGACGGCGACGAGACTTGCGATCCTTCACTAGCATGGCGATGGTCTGATCCTTCTTGGCAGCGATGGCATACTTGTGGTTGGCGTAGGAACGAGCATTGTCCAACTCCTTCTGACGGTCATACATCATGAAGCTGAGATGGTCCAACTGAGTCTTCAGCTCATGGTGATATGGGCCTCCAGTGGTTGTCCCATAGCATCACGCCTTGGATAGAACTCAAAGCGGGTACCCTTGATTTGATTGATACTCTGCTCACACAGACGGGCAAGAGCTTCCTGCATGGCACTGGCAAGTCCATCGAGCCAGTTGTTCTCTCTTAAGGTGAACTGAATTCCCTCTGTAGTGGGGGGTTCAATCTTTCCTCGGAGACTTGCAACAACTAGCCACTGCAAATCTCCTCCTTCGTGATCATTGAGCTGAGCTTCGAAGAACTTAGGGTGTGGACGCTCCAGCATTTCTGCCAGCTGGTCCAAGTCATGCTCAAAGATGAGGTCTCCTCATTCCCCAACTGATAAAACTTGTTGTACTTCACGTCCATCTATAAGAATATAGGATGAGTACGTTAGTAGAGTGATCAAGTGTGTCAAATTTTATGTCAGTTTGCAAGAAATTTTGAGGAACACGAATTTTCATGAAAGAGTCTAAGTGATAAGAATAAGAATAAGTTTTCATAAATACTCACTTCTTCAGTTTTCAAACTAAGTTTTTGATTCAAACATCTATTCTAAACTAGGGTCTCCTATGGTCAGGATGGCTCTGATACCAACTTGTCAACACCCGGATTTTTAATCACAGATGCTTGTTATGCCATACATCGCAATCCCCGGATTACCATTTTTGCAAGACATAAAAGATTGGATATCAGAGTACATCATCCATTACAAACCATATATAAGGTCTTACACAAATATGGACCTCATGATCCAGTTCTTAATACAATTCAAGCAGCGGAATAACGTAATAGTAATGATAACGTAGGCGAAGCTCCATCTTCAGGGTCACAGGCAATACTGACGATGGGAGATGATCCTAGTTGGCGTAACCTTCCAGCTGTCCGTCCTCCTGATACTCCTCTTCATAGTTTGGCCACGGGAATAGCCAGGGACAAAGCCATGAGTACTCTTTAAGTACTCGCAAACTAATACTAACAAGTGAAGTGGTTTTAAATAGGATATACTAAGCTCTAGGGTTGTTTTGCAAAAAGCCAAATTTACCTCTACTAAGTTCAGAAGCAAAGAAAGCTAGTTGAAAGTTTTATAACACCAAGGTGGGAACTTGAATTTCATGTCACCACACTGTTGTGGTCAATTCAAAGTCACAAATCATTTCACAAGTCCTTTTGAAAACATCTGACGGTGGAACAGTATGTCCACTACAACTGTCCATAACCGCGGACGCGGCTATTCGAATAGTTTGACACTCTGCAGAGATTGTACACTTTCACCACAACATTCGATACATCCATCAGGAACAATCCTGAATTCACCATACTCAGTATGCGGATAATCAATCCTAACCTTTCAATTACACGCCCTAGTATAGGCACCTCTCCTGTGAGTTTGGCCTCCCAACCATGAGCAACCGGCATCTTGGGTACTGCACAGGTGGACAATCTTCACAAGGTAGCCTCACCTCAGACCTTGGCCGCAAGGGAACCCATACTAAGGTATATAAATTTCCAGTCAAGCCCTACCCAATTTTCGGGTATTGTGGTTATACGGTAAAATTGGAATGGTATCGCATCCAAACAACCATCAGTTTTATAAAGGGCTAAGGCTCATGCCTTAACATTTTCATCATCAAAATCATCTGGTGTTCAGAAACACATGTCAAAACATTTCAGTAGAAAGACTCATCATTCTAAGGTTTTCATAACCATTTTCACCAAGTATTCCCATCTAAAGTTGATCAAGTTTTATGCTTAGCACTAGCATCTATAAGTGGGGGTAGATACTAATGAGGGGTGGTAAACAAGTGTATCTTATCTAAGTAAAATCTCATGCCTCAGGATAACATCAATAATATCTAACTTAGGCAAAATTTTATGCTCTTTATGCTACCTTCAATTATCTTTCTAGAATCTACAAGTCACTAAGTAAACTTTTGATAGAAATCTTTTATTAAAGAAAATAAAATACAAAGCTTGCAAGTAGAACTAGGATGGTATGTCAAGTGGGTATAATCACATATGCTTAAGGCATATAGTTGGCATAGTAACAAGCAAGTACTAGCTTGCTAAGCTGCAAGTGTTAGCTTGCTTAATGAGTAGCTTACAAGTATTGGTTTGCCTTGTGCAGAGCAGTGGTTGAAGTTCTCCTCGGCTTCTTCCTCGTAGTATCCTCCTTCTTACTCGTATCATTGGTCGGTACTAGCGTCTATAAATAAATACGAGGTACACAATCACCAAACAATACTTAACTATTTCTAATCATCACACAAAGGTTCACACTAGATGATCTAGCATCATCACTAACATTACAAGGATTAAAACACTTGTCTCATTTATTTTATTTGAGAAAAGTAATTTCTACTCATTGAAAAACTACTTAAGATTTAATATTCTCCAACTCAAACATAGGATCATGTTGACACATGTCATCACCACATATTCCAGTACATGGGAATGTGATTTGAAGTGGTGTCACAATTTAATAAGGTTTAACCTTTTTTATTTTAATTAATTAAAGTGACTGGAAATGCCTATGTGGCATTCTTTTATTACTTTATCATTATTTCTGTAACTAAACCTATATATTTTTATATATTCTGAAAGGTATGGTTAAATGTGATTTTTGAGAGTTGGAATCAACTCAAAAGCTCTTATGGTTGAATTTTTGAAAAATGTTTGAATGTAGAAAAGCTTTTGTCTTGTTATTTTTACCATGGGTTATCTACAAATCTAAATGGTTTGAATCCAACGGGCTTGGATTAAGCATTCCAGTACCTTTCTAACAAAACTGGTTTCATGCATTTTGGTTTAGTGAATCGAGTTGGGTTGATTTTTGAATCTAGGTACAGAACTGGGTTTGAAATTAATGAATAAATCTAAATTTGAATTAGTGGGTTGTGCGGGATGTTTAACTGGGCCGGCCCACTACGCACAGTGCGCGCGGGGGCTGGTTAAGTGAGCGACCCCACTCGTCAGTGAGACAACAAGGGGCGAAGCGGTATGGGGCAATTAGGACCGTAGGATCTAACTCTAATCGAACGGCTCTAGTTCATCGTCCACGTCGGGCAGTGCCGGCGAGACAGAACCCTAGCGCGGCGGGTGGGGGTCGTGGGAGGCTCACCGGGGCTCAGGCGATGGTTGGCGACGGGGGCGAACGACGAAGTCGACGACGGCGATTCTCCTGGTACCGGCAACTTCTCCTGGGGAGGCTCCAATCAAGTGGTCTGTGGGATGGTGTCGCTGACGGCGCAGTGACGCGCTCTCGGCTCGCACGCAGAGGGACTGGGCGCGTGCTTGGCAGGTGGTCCAGTGGCTGGCTGCGCTCGGGGCTTGGACAAGGAGTGGCGGTGGACGGTGCTGTGTGTCCTAGACAAGGTTGGCGAGGCTAGTTTTCTTCCTCTAGCTCGCTGGTGACATGGGGTGACAATGGTTCTCTCGGCATGCTCATCATTAATGGCTAGGCTTGCTCACAGTGGTGCTAAAGCTAGTTAGATTACTTTAATCATCTACTGAGAGTGTAGAGTAAGCTATAGAGGGAGCAAGTTAGACACTGATCACTGCTCACTATAGTGTTTTGTGTTTGTTTATTTGCTGCTGACAAGGTGTTTGATGAAATGGCCGGAAGAAATTCAAATTTGAATTTTGAATTCAAACTTGGTGGGTTTGCTAGGCACATAATAGGGAGTATCTGGTTAGTTCGATTGGTCAAGGTGCACTGGTTTGGTTGGGTTTTGAAAAGGTGTGATCTTCATATATGTTAAAGATTCAGTTTTGAATTGTTATTTGAATGGGGTTGCTAAATGTTTCTGAAAGTTTGAAAGGTGGGTTTTGATTCACTTTTACTTGGTCTAGCAAGGGGTGAAAAGAATTGGAAAAGTTTCTGTTTGAAATCTTGTACTAGAAACACTCAAAGTGACCTAGTGGGCAAGATTGGCAAAAATAACCATTTGCTTTATTTGAATTGTTTATGATTTTCTTTTGATTTCTTTCTGTTTGGAAATATTTTAGATGATGTTATATTCATCTTTAAATCATTCCTTACTATTTAGTTGAATCATACAAGTCCATTCATGCATTTATTAAATCATTACATACATTCATTTGGTCTTTATTTAATCAAAGTTTTTGTTAACCCTAATTTTAGTGATTAGAGTTGATGATAATTTTTTCATATTTTTGGGATGTTACACTCCTACTTAGCCCTGGAGGTGCGGCGACGACGGCCAGGGGAGCTCCCGCCTGCCGCAGCCGCCCAGCGATGACGACGACAAGGCCGATCCCGGCCACGCCTCCTTCTACGGCAACCTCGGCATGTAGAAGCGACGACAACATCGGCGGTGGCCTTTTTTATGTTTTTTTTATTATCTAGCATAATGTAGTTTATATTCGGGGGTTCACCCGAATTCAATATAATCCACCTATATTCGTCCATAATTAATGAAATCCGTCTAAATTTGTCAAATTCGGTTGAATTTAGGCGAACACGGGAACTTAGCCTGAGACGCGAGTAGGAAACTCGGTGTTCCCAGGCCGAAAACGAGTTTCGTCCGGACAAAAATTGTTTTGAATTTCGGTCTGAAAACGCTCAACAAGTGGGGATGCTCTAACAAACTAAAATCTTGTTTAGACGCCATTCCAAAAATGCGCATAACTAAAACTAGGTTTCCACAAAACTTGGAAAATGGGTGTTGACAAAAACGTCTATTTTCCGTTTTGGCGAAAACGCGATCGCAAGAAATTCACGATGGCTTGGTCGACTACGTCGCTAACCTTCCGTGCGCGCTCGAAGAGGATCCGGCCGGCGGAGACCACACCGTCTCCCGCCTCCTCGTACCAGCCCGGTCAAGCTCCAAGTCGTCGAGCTCGGCCAACGGCCACGCCCGCGCGCCTGTGCGGCCACATCCCACACACTCGTCTCTTACTCGTGGCCACGGCCTACTTTCGGTGACAACTGCGACGTGGTCAGCCTATGCTAGAGATCTGCGGGCATGGCAGCCGAAGAGGTCCATGTCTTTCCCGGCCGCTACCCTCTGCCACTCGCTCCGAAATTGTACATGAACGGGAATTGCTTGTGTGGCTCATGAGATTTTGATTCGTTGGATGCTGGACGCGGAGTACTACCGGAGCCAACAACAACAGCAAGGCCAACAAGTTTGCTGGACGCGGAGCTCGAGTTGACGACGAGACGAGGAAGACGACTTTTGGCCGCCGTGTTGCTGGACGTGAGAACCACCTGACCCCGAGCTCACGCCCTTCGACAGATTAAAATGGCGCTTGACGAGGATGGCAAGTTTTGGGCCTTAATTTGTCTCGCCAGTGAGGCGGCCAACTTGAAGGGTGGTTGACTTTTGTTTCCATCATGTCCCTATACTCACGGCTGCAAAACGGCACCCAAACATGATTTTCTGTACACCTATTCTTAACCTAAAACTTAATAAAGCCTGTTTTTCGAAAGATTCTACTTCCACTGATCTAAATTAATTGACTTGAATTTTTCTAGATTTAGATGTATCTAACACTGAAATATGTCTAGATGTATTTAAATCGGGACAAATTCAAATCAATTAATTTAGATTGGAGGAAATATTAAAACTCGTTTTCTAAAAACTGATCTCTACTCAAACAACCACTACAGGATGCAACAACGTGGTGGCCGAGTCCGATTCTATGGAGATCGATGCATGCAATAGAGAAGAAGCTTGGTGGGGTGAATCTTCTGTAGTATTGGCTGACTGTATTGATGAAGCATCTATGATTGGTTTTGTCTTATTTTAACATTGTTCGAGGGAAGCAAACGGAGTTGCGCATGATCTTACTACGTCTTGTTTTATAGATAAATTTTTTTGTAATTGGGTCGATGAGCCCCTAGCTTTATCTATATTACTTATAAAGTCACAAATATTTTCTTTCCTAAACACACCCCTTAAGTACACATAAACCAAGCAGTATCACTAGATCACCCGATGGATGAAATCTAACCGTCCAGATTAGTCTAATTCTATGTTATGCATGCGCTTAGCAATTTCTAGGAGAGCACTCCGCCGAATTGGTGCTCTGCCATTACGTGTTCTGACGAAGACGTCTTTTGCAACACACTCTCTTACTACATTGAGTAAAAAAACTGGAATTACCGATGCCCGCCTCCTTCCTTCATCGTCCACGCGACGCCCCCAATCCCTTCGCCGCTACCGCCTGGACGCCGTTGGTCCGTTGATTGCGCAGGCCTCTTCAGCCTGGTCGCTGCCACGCACCTCCTCGCGACGGACGCTTCGGCCAGGTCGGTTGGATGTCGTCAACCCAGTCCTTGTGACGGATGCGTTGACGAGGACGCCGTTGTTGGAGATATGCCCTAGAGGCAATAATAAAAGTAGTTATTATTATATCTTTGTGTTTATGATAAATATTTACATTCATGCTATAATAGTATTAACCGGAAACATTAGTACTTGTGTGATTTGTTAACTAAATTAGAGTCTCTGGTAAAGCCTCTTTATAATACTAGCTTGTTGGTTAATAGATGATCGTGATTTCTCAATCATGAGCATTGAGATGTTATTAACAACAAGATCATATCATTAGGAGAATGGTATGATGGACATACTCCTATAGATAAGCGTAGCATAAAGATCAAGTCATTTCAATAGTTCGTTTGCTATAAGCTTTCTGATACATAGTAACCTAATTCCTTCGACCATGAGATCATGTTAATCACCATTACCGGAAGGATGCTTTGATGACATCAAACACCACACCGTAACTGAGTGGCTATAAAGGTGGTATTGAGTGTTCGGAAAGTATATGTTGAGGCACATGGATCAAGAGTGGGATTTGTCCATCCATATAACGGATAGATATACTCTGGGTCCTCTCGGTGGAATGTCATCCAATTAGCTTGCAAGCATGTGACTGGCTCATAAGGGATCACATATCACGGGAACGGGAAAAGAGTACTTATCGGTAACGAGGTTGAACTAGGTATGCAGAGATACCGACGATCAAACCTCGAATAAGTAAACTATCGCGAGACAAAGGGAAATTGGTATCGTATGTAAGTGATTCATTCGATCGCAAAGTAATCATAAAAATATGTGGGAGCCATATGAATTTCTAGATTCCTCTATTGGTTATTGATCGGAGAAGTGTCTCGGTCATGTCCGCATAATTCACGAACCGTAGGGAGACACAATTAAGGATTCGATGTTGTTTAGTAAATATGGAATGTAAGTAGGGAAACCGAATGTTGTTCGGAGTCTCGGATGAGATCCGGGATATCACAAGGAGATCTGGAATGGTCTGGAGAATAAGATTCATATAAGGAAAGTCCGATTCCGGAGTTCGGGAATGATTTCGATGTTTTCATTGGAGAGGCTCTAGAAGGGTCTAGAAGGTTCACCGGACCGGAAGGGGAGTGGTCCATGAATGTGTCATGGGTAAGTGGAATGATTGGATCATGTCCTAGGTCACTTTGGTTGGGCATTTGCGAGAGAGAAATAAGGCTCTAAATTGAAAGTCAAAAAGGAGGTTTGAAAAGTCAAACTGAAACAATAGTTTTCTAGTGGAAGAAGGAAAGAGGCATTCCTTCTATCCAACTTGGGTTTGGGTATGGATTCAAACTCTCCTCTCCCAAGCTGCCCTCCCTCTCATAAATAGAGGGGGAGGGTTGCCCCAAAGCACATAATACCAGCCCTCCCCACCCATGCGCCGTAGCCGTCGGTCCGTCGCCCTAGCCGCCGCCGACACATCCTCCTCCTCTCCGGCCTTCTAAACCTAGATCGCCGGAAACCCTAGATCCACCATAACTCGCACCGGCTTAGGAGAAGCCCTGCGGGATCTTCCCTCTACTTCCGACACCACGCCGGCGTGCTGCCGGAATCATGAGGGGAGAACTACAACCTCCGATGCCTGCTGGAACAAGGGAGAGGAAGGTCTTCATCGAGTACCGAACGTATGACCGACTGTGGAAGCGCTGTCGGAACACAGCGCCGGAAGGATCGTCTACGCGATCTTGAGATCGGCAAGTGTACGACTACATCAACCACGAGAATCTGCTCTCAGTAACCGCTTTGGAATCTCTGAGGGTGAGTACTCTAATCGACTCGTTGCTTTAATCTACTAGATATATCTTGGCTTGTTTGTATACATGCGGTAGAAATTTTTTGTTTTCCATACTACGAACCCCTACAGTGGTATCAGAGCCGTCTATATGTAGATCTGTTGCACGAGTAGAACACAATGGTCATTGTGGATGTTGATGCTTTTGTTATCGATTGCTTCTTGTGTACTTTCCATCTTGCGGGAGGTGGGATGAAGCGGCCCGGGCTAACCTTACATGACATCGTTCATGAGACTTGCTCCACGCTTGACATGCAACTTGTATTGCATAAGTGTCTTTGCGGGTGCCTGTTTCTCCCAACATAGTGAAGATTCAATTTACAACGGGTAATTGACAATACTAGTATCAACGTTGTGGTTCTTGTTCGTAAGTTAGAATGACACTTATTGAAAGCCCCAGACCACGTAAAATATGCAAAGAAAATTAGAGGCGTCTAACTTTGTTTTGCAGGGGTGTGTTGTGATGTGATATGGCCATGATTGTGATTATATATGATGTATGCAATGTTCCTTATTATAAGTCGGCAACCGGCAGGATCCATATGGTTGTCTTTTAATTTCGTTAAGACCTGCGTGTCTATTATTCAAAATAGTTGTAATAGTTGATGCTGGTGAACGACAACCATGGAGAGGCGCCATTGACCTTGACGCAATGTCGGTGATGATGGAGATCATGTTCGTGCTTGAAGATGGAGATCAAAAGCACAAGAAGAAAGGCCATATCATATCACATATTTTGAATTGCATGTGATGTTAATCCTTTTATACATCTTGTATTGCTTAGTTCGCGACGGTAGCATTATAAGATGATCCCTCTCACAAAATTTCAAGTTATAGTGTTCATCCTTAGTAAGCACCGTTGCTAAAGCTCGTTGTTTCGAAGCACCACGTGATGATCGGGTCTATTAGATTGTGTGAGTGTATACAACGGGAGCAAGACAGATTTTCTCATGCGGAAGCTAAGGTTTGATATTGACGAGCCTAGCACGTACAGACATGGTCTCGGAACACGGATCACCGAAAGGTAAAGCATGAGTTATATAGTAGATATGATGAACATGTTGATTATTCGCCATTAAAGCTACATCAACTCTCGTGATGATCGGTTTTGATGTGGTGGATTTGGTTTGTGTGATCACTAAAACAATGTGAGGGATATTCTTTTGAGTGGGAGTTCACCTAGATTAATTTAACTATTAATTAGAACTCAATTTGTCATAAACTTAGTCTAAACTATTGCAAATATGTTGTAGATCAATGGCGGCCCCTACCATCAATTTTAATGCGTTCCTAGAGAAATAAAAGTTTAAAAACAGTGGAAGCAACTTTGCGTATTGGTTCCGCAACTTGAGGATTGTCCTCAATGTTGGTAATTTGACCTATGTGCTGGATGCACCAATGGGTGACCCACCTGCAGCTGATGCTACCGATGAGGTAAAGAATGTTTCCTCGCTCGGAAGAATCAATACTCCACAGTTCAGTGTGTTATCTTGTATGGTTTGGAATCGAAGCTTTAGAAAAGGTTTGAGAACCATGACCCACATGATATTGTCTGTGAACTCAAAATGATATTTGAGGCTCACGCGGCAGTTGAGAGTTATGAGGCTTCTGAAAAGTTCTTTAACTGCAAGATGGAACAGGGCAGCTCCGTCAGTGAGCACGTGCTTAAGATGTCTAGGCACGCAAGCAAGCTTCAAAGCTTGGGTATAGTGATTCCTAATTATTTGGGGATTCACCGTGTCCTCCAATCACTACCACCAAGTTACAAGAACTTTGTGATGAACTACAATATGCAAAACATGGACAAGTCGTTGCCCGAACTCTTCTCCATGTTAAAATTTGCGGAAGTGGAGATCAAAAAAAAGCACCAAGTGTTGATGGTCAATAAGATCACCAAATTCAAGAAGCAAGGCAAGTCTAAAAAAAGGGAAACTTCAAAAAGGGCGGTAAGAAAGTTATCGTGCCGGCGAAGAAGACCAAGGCTGGGCCTAAGCCTGATACTGAGTGCTTTTACTGCAAGGGAGAGGGTCACTGGAAGCGGAATTGCCCTAAGTACTTGGCGGATTTGAAGAACGGCAACATCAAGAAGAAAGGTATATTCGATATACATGTTATATCTCACTAGTACTCGTAGTAGTGCCTGGGAATTTGATACTGGTTCGGTTGCTCATATTTGTAACTCGAAACAGGTGCTGCAGAATAGACGGAAGCTAGCGAAGAATGAGGTGACGATGCGCGTTGGAAATGGATCAAAGGTTGATGTGATCGCGGTCGGCACGCTACCTCTTCATCTACCATCGGGATTAGTTTTACACTTAAATAATTGTTATTTGGTGCCTGCGTTGAGCATGAACATTATATTCGGATCATGTTTATTGTGAGACGGTTACTTGTTTAAGTTCGAGAATAATGGTTGTTTGATTTATACGAGTAATATGTTTTATGCACATGCACCTTTGATAGATGGTCTATTCTTATTGAATCTCGATTATAGAAATGCACACATTAATAACATTGAAGCTTAACGTTTGAAATTGAGCGATAACTCGACCTATATGTGGCACTGTTGTCTTGGTCATATTGGAGTGAAGCGTATGAAGAAACTCCATTCTGAAGGACTTCTTGAATCACTTGATCTCCAATCACTTGAAAGATGTGAAGCATGTCTGATGGGTAAAATGACTAAGACTCCATTTTCTGGTATGATGGAGCGTGCTATAGACTTATTGGAAATCATACATATCGATGTGTGTGGCCCAATGAGTGTAGCATCGCGCGGTGGTTATCGTTATGTTCTTACCTTCACGGATGAATTGATTAGATATGGGTATATATATTTCATGAAACATAAGTCCGAAACTTTCGAGAAGTTTAAGGAATTTCAAAGTGAAGTAGAGAATCAACGTAACAAGAAGATTAAATTTCTACGATCTGATCGTGGAGGTGAATATCTAAGTTACGAGTTTGGCGAGCATTTGAAGAAATGCGGAATACTTTCACAACTGACACCGCTGGGAACACCACAACGTAATGGTGTGTCCGAACGTCGTAATCGAACTCTCTTAGATATGGTTCGTTCTATGATGTCACTTACAGATTTACCGCTATCTTTTTGGGGTTATGCATTAGAAACAGCCGCATTCACTTTAAATAGGGCACCATCTAAATCCGTTGAAACAACACCGTATGAATTATGGTTTGGCAAGAAACCCAAATTGTCGTTCCTTAAAGTTTGGGGTTGCAAAGCTTATGTAAAGAAGTTACAGCCAGACAAGCTTTAACCCAAAGCAGAAAAATGCGTCTTCATAGGATACCCGAAGGAAACTATTGGGTATACCTTCTATCATAGATCCGAGGGAAAAATCTTTGTTGCGAAGAATGGATCCTTTCTAGAGAAGGAGTTTCTCACGAAAGAAGTGATTGGAAGGAAAGTAGAAATCGACGAGGTTGTTGAACCTCATCTCGAACTTGAGAGTAGCACAACACCGGAAGTGGTTCCTGTGGCGCCTACACCAATAAGAGAGGAAGCTAATGATGTTGATCATGAAACTTCGGTTGAAGTTACTACGGAACCTCGCAGGTCAACGAGAACTCGTAACACTCCTGATTGGTATGATCCCGTTATGAGTGTCATGTTGGTGGACAACGCCGATATACCTGTGATATATGAAGAAGCGATGATGAGCCCAGATTCCAATAAATGGCAAAAAGCCATGAAATCCGAGATTTGATCCATGTACGAAAACCAAGTATGGACTTTGTGGACTTACCAGATGGCCGGAAGGCTGTCGAGAACAAATGGATTTTCAAGAAGAAAACAGATGCTGATGGTAATGTTACTGTCTATAAAGCTCGACTTGTCGCAAAAGGGTTTCGACAAATTCAAGGAGTTGACTATGATGAGACTTTCTCACCGATAGAAAAGCTAAAGTCTGTGAGGATTTTATTAGCAATTGCCGCATATTATGATTATAAGATATGGCAGATGGATGTCAAAATGGCGTTCCTCAATGGAGACATTGATGATGATGAGTTGTATATGGTATAACCCAAATGTTTTGTCGATTCTAAAGATGCTAACAAGGTATGCAATTCAACGGTCCATTTATGGATTTAAGCAGGCATCCCGGAGTTGGAATCAACGTTTTGATAAGGTGATCAAAAGTTTTGGTTTTATACAAACTTATGGAGAAGCTTGTATTTACAAGAAAGTGAGTGGGATCTTTGTAGCATTCTTAATACTATATGTAGATGACATATTATTGATTGGGAATGATGTAGACCTTCTTAATAGTGTCAAGGATTATTTAAATAATAGTTTTTCAATGAAAGATCTTGGCAAAGCAGCTTACATATTAGGCATAAAGATTTATAGAGATAGATCGAGACGCCTAATATCATTGTCATAGAGTACATATTTGGACAAAGTTCTAAAGAGGTTTGGAATGGAAGATAGTAAGAAAGGGTTCTTGCCCATGTTGCCCAATACGACCTTGAGTAAAAATCAAAGTCCTGCAACGGCAGAAGATAGAGAAAGGATGATTAAGACTCCCTATGCCTCAGCCATAGGATCTCTTATGTGTGCCATGCTATGTACTAGACCCAACATTGCATATGCTGTTAGTTTGACTAGCAGATATCAAAGTGATCTAGGAGTGGATCATTGGATAGCAGTCAAAAACATCCTTAAGTACTTGAGAAGAACTAAGGATATGGTTCTTTCTTATGGAGGTGATGAACAGCTCGTTGTTAATGGTTACACCGATGCTAGTTGGAACACCGATCCGGATGATTCTAAATCTCAATCTGGATATGTATTTACTTTGAATGGTGCAGCAGTTAGCTAGAGGAGTGCAAAGCAAAGCGTTGTGGCGAGATATTCAACTGAATTGGAATACATAGCTGCTTCAGAGGCTTCACAAGAGGCGATATGGATGAAGGAGTTCATTACAGAGCTCGGTGTGGTTCCAAGTGCGCTGAACCCAATGTCTATCTATTGTGATAACATGGGTGCCATAGCCAATGCGCAAGAACCAAGGTCACACAAGAAGCTAAAGCACATCAAGATACGTTTTCACGCTATTCTAGAGCATGTCCAAGATGGTGATATAAAGATTTGCAAAGTACACACAGATCTGAATGTGGCGGATCCGTTGACTAAACCTCTCCCCAGGGCAAAACATGACCAGCACCAAACCGCCATGGGTGTTCGGTATATTACCATGTAATCTAGATTAGCTGACTCTAGTGCAAGTGGGAGACTGTTCGAGATATGCCCTAGAGGCAATAATAAAAGTGGTTATTATTATATCTTTGTGTTTATGATAAATGTTTACATTCATGCTATAATAGTATTAACCGGAAACATTAATACTTGTGTGATTTGTAAACTAAATTAGAGTCCCTAGTAAAGCCTCTTTATATTACTAACTTGTTGGTTAATAGATGATCGTGGTTTCTCGATCATGAACATTGAGATGTTATTAACAACAAGATCATATCATTAGGAGAATGGTATGATGGACATACTCCTATAGATAAGCGTAGCATGAAGATCAAGTCATTTCAATAGTTCGTTTGTTATAAGCTTTCTGATACATAGTAACCTAATTCCTTCGACCACGAGATCATGTTAATCACCATCACCGGAAGGATGATTTGATGACATCAAACACCACACCGTAACTGGGTGGCTATAAAGGTGGTATTGAGTGTTCAGAAAGTATGTGTTGAGGCACATGGATCAAGAGTGGGATTTGTCCATCCATATGACGGATAGATATACTCTGGGCCCTCTCGGTGGAATTTCATACAATTAGCTTGCAAGCATGTGACTGGCTCACAAGGGATCACATATCACGGGAACGAGAAAAGAGTACTTATCGGTAACGAGGTTGAACTAGGTATGCAGAGATACCGACGATCAAACCTCGGATAAGTAAACTATCGCGAGACAAAGGGAAATTAGTATCGTATGTAAGTGGTCCATTCGATCGCAAAGTAATCGTACAAATATGTGTGAACCATATGAATTTACAGATTCCTCTATTGGTTATTGATCAGAGAAGTGTCTTGGTCATGTCTGCATAATTCACGAACCGTACGGAGACACACTTAAGGGTTCGATGTTGTTTAGTAGATATGGAATATAAGTAGGGAAACCAAATGTTGTTCGGAGTCTCGTATGTGATCCGGGATATCACGAGGAGATCTGGAATGGTCTGGAGGACAAGATTCATATAAGGAAAGTCTAATTCCGGAGTTCGGGAATGATTTCGATGTTTTCATCGGAGAGGTTCTAGAAGGGTCTAGAAGGTTCACTGGATCGGAAGGGGAATGGTCCATGAATGTGTCATGGGTAAGTGTAATGATTGGATCGTGTCCTAGGTCACCTTGGTTGGGGATTTGCGAGAGAGAAATAAAGCTCTAAATTGAAAGTCAAAAAGGAGGTTTGAAAAGTTAAACTGGAACAATAGTTTTCTAGTGGAAGAAGGAAAGAGTCCTTCCTGTTGGAATTTTTGCCTAAATAGGCCCAGCCCATTAATTATATGCCAATAAATTCCTGAAATCCTAGAGACCCATTTGGCCCATTCATGCAAGGCAAGAGCTGAGACAAATGTTTAGTCCCACATTGCTAGTTGAGTGGAAGTTGGACCAGCTTATAAGGTGAGGTCTTACACCACTTGTACGAGCTTGAGAAGAGAAGACATATACACATGCGCTCCTCCTCCTTGATCGCCTCGCCATGCCTCGCCTCTCCTCGTCATGACGCACGCGCACGCGCCGCGTGTTGCGGGAATCTCGCCGAGCCGAGCTTTATTTTGGCACGCATGAATGGTATATGAACAGTCGTACAGAAGTTGAAACGTTTTGCTCGAGTGGACTTTTAATACGAGCTAAATAATATGAACTGAGTGGAGGCTGTCCGGTGGGCTGCCGCATGTTCGCTTCAACTTCTGTCCGTTCGTTTCATCTTCTGCGCAGCCTGTTTGCCTTCCCCTTTGTGCCTATATAAGAGAGAGGTCGCGCCTCCTCTCAGACACATAGCTACACATACTTTGCGCCTCCAGTTCCAGAGCACTGCGCTACCTAGATCTTCCCCATCCCGTCTTGCGGCGTGCACCGTGAGCCGGGACAGTAGGCCTCCGAGACCCCGCTGCTTCGAGTCCTATACGGGAGAAGGGCGATAAGGTTTTTGGGGAGCGCTATCGGCACGACTACTAGCTTCATCACGGACTCCCTCTCGGATAGCGATTGCGCCGACGTCTTTCCCAACGAGGATTTCTTCCCCGACATCAGCACCCTCTTCCTCGACGACATGTCTAACGATGGTGCCAACACGAACACCAGTGGTTCCTCTTATGCTGCTGCCGTGTATGTTTTCTTTCTCAATCTTGTTCTGATCGCATCTCATGATCTTCGTATTGCGTTCTGTTTGATTACCTGTCTTAATATGTTTTCGCTATTTCACATGATTAGTATTTTGTCTATTATTCTAATCATGTTTTATCTAGCGTTTATTATGGGTATTTCGCTTGGTAAATTGCTCTTTTGTTGAACAATCCAAAAACCTTATTTCAGGAAATTTGCCCCAAGTGGCTTTGTTTCTTTTATGAAGCCACCTGTGTTCGAAGGTGTCAATTACAAACGATGGCATGCGAGAGCAGTTCTCTGACCATGAGCTGCTATAACGCCATCTATGGCGCACCTGAGGGAGAACTTAATCCCGCTCAGGAAGAGGCGTTCCAAAAACTTGATACCACTTTCAAGGCTTCCTTGATCAGCATTCTTGGCGACAATATTGTCGATTCATATCTGTCATTTAGCAATGGCAAGGATATGTGGGATGCGCTCGAGAGAAAATTTGGAGTCTTTGATGCTGGCAGTGAACTGTATGGCATGGAACAATTCTATGACTATAAGATGGTTGATGACCGCCCCATTGTGGAGCAGGCTCATGAGATACAGTCACTTGCGAGGGAGCTTGAGCACTTCACTTGTGTGTTACCGGACAAGTTTGTTGCCGGAGGCATTATTGCCAAACTTCCCCAGTCATGGAGGAATTTTGCTACTTCTCTAAAGCACAAGAGACAAGAGTTCTCCGTGACAGATCTCATTGGGACACTTGATGTGGAAGAGAAGGCGAGAGCAAAATACTCACGTGCTCGAGGTACCGAGGGAGGTTCTAATGCTAATCTGGTACAGAAAAGGAACTTCCAGCCTCATAAGTTCAAGAACAAAGGAAAGTTTGACGGTAAAGGAAAGTTCGATGGAAAGAACAAGGCCTCACAGTCTACTAGCTTCAAGAAGAAGACTGCTAAGAGGAAAGGTGCTTGTCATGTGTGCGGTGATCCTGATCATTGGGCTCCTGCTTGTCCCAACCTCTTTGACAAGCGCCTGCATGGAAAGGGCGGCAAGACTGCTAATGTTGTCATGGGCGACATTGAGATGAAAGATGTTGGGTATGGTATATTACCTACTGTTCTTTCATTATGTCATTCTCCTGATTGGTGGAATGACACGGGCGTTAATGTACATGTATGTTTTGATATTTCCATGTTTTCTTCATATCAGATTAGAGAGACTCAAACCATGCTGATGGGGAACGGCTCACATGCTTCTGTTCATGGTGTTGGTATGTTCGATCTGAAGTTAACTTCAGGAAAGACCGTGCGCCTGAAGAACGTGCATCATGTTCTCTCAATAAATAAAAATCTTGTTAGCGGATCTCTTCTGTGTCGAGATGGCTACAAGATTGTATCCGAGTCCAATAAATTTGTCGAAGTATGGAACCTTTGTTGGTAAAGGCTATGAGTGCGGAGGCTTGTTCCGCTTATCTTTGTCAGACATTTGTAATAAAGTTGTTAATCATATTTATACGAATTTTGAATCAAATGTCTGGCACTCTCGTCTTTGTCATATTAATTTTGGTTATATGACGCGACTAGCCAAAATGAATTTAATCCCTGATTTCACAACTGTTAAGGGATCTAAGTGTTAAGTCTGCGTGCAATCTAAACAACCTCGCAAGTCACATACGATTGCAGAAGTGAGAAATTTAACACCACTAGAGCTCATACATTCTGATCTTTGTGAGATGAATGGTGTGTTGAAAAAAGGTGGAAAGAAATATTTCTTGACTTTGATCGATGACTCTACGAGATATTGTCATGTGTATCTTCTGAAATCAAAAGATTAGGCTTTGAGTTTCTTCAAAATCTATAAAGCTGAGGCAGAAAATCAACTTGATCGAAAGATTAAGAGGCTTAGGTCTGATCGTGGTGGAGAGTATTTTTCCAACGAGTTTGATTCCTTTTGTGCGAAACATGGCATAATTCATGAGAGGACGCCTCCCTACTCACCCCAGTGAAATGGAGTAGCCGAAAGAAAGAACCATACTCTAACAGATTTGGTTAACGCCATGTTAGACACGTCGGGTCTTTCTAAGGAATGGTGGGGGGAGGCACTATTGACTGTGTGTCATGTCCTAAACCGACTTCCCATAAAGAACAAATAAATTACTCTATTCGAAGAATGGGAGAAGAAAAAATTAAAACTCTCGTACTTATGTACTTGGGGTTGTTTGGCAAAGGTTAATGTACCAATCCCCAAGAAGCGCAAGCTTGGACCAAAAACCATTGATAGTGTTTTTCTGGGCTATGATTTTCATAGCATTGGTTATAGATTCTTGATAGTAAAATCTGAAGTGCCTGACATTCATGTCGGTACAATCATGGAGTCGACTAATGCGACTTTCTTTAAGGATATCTTTCCAATGAAAGATAAACCTAACTCATCAAATCCAGAGATACCTAGTTCATCTAATCAGGAATTTGCTACATTCTCTGAACCTACCATTCCAATTGAACACTCTAAAATTCCTAAGGAGGATGATAATGAAATTCCTAAAAGGAGCAAGAGACAGAGGACTGCAAAGTCCTTTGGTGATGATTTTATTGTGTACCTTGTGGATGACACTCCCACTTCCATTTCAGAAGCATATGTATCTCCTGATGCTAACTACTGGAAGGAAGCCGTCCATAGTGAGATGAATTCCATCTTGGCTAATGGAACATGGGAGATCACTGATCGCCCTTATGGGTGTAAACCTGTAGGGTGCAAGTGGGTGTTTAAGAAAAAGCTTCGACCTGATGGTACTATTGAGAAATACAAGGCACGGCTTGTGGCCAAGGGATATACTCAAAAGGAAGGTGAAGACTTCTTTGACACTTACTCACTTGTTGCCAGATTGACCACCATTCGAGTATTACTCTCATTGGCTGCCTCTCATGGTCTTCTCGTTCATCAAATGGATGTTAAGACAGCTTTCCTTAATGGAGAGTTGGATGAGGAAATTTACATGGATCAGCCAGATGGCTTTGTGGTAAATGGTCAAGAAGGAAAGGTGTGCAAGTTGTTGAAGTCTTTATATGGTCTAAAACAAGACCCTAAGCAGTGGCATGAGAAGTTCGCAAGAACTTTAACTACTGCAGGCTTTGTTGTAAATGAAGCTGATAAATGTGTGTACCATCGCCATGGTGGGGGTGAGGGAGTCATTGCGGTGACCCAGCATACCACTGCATGTGTAGTACACTATAGTCGTTGACATGACATCTACAGAACACCGTTCCGTAAATATCACATCCCTCAGAGTGGTACAATAGAAACATTGCGGGTCCATATTACAAATGTACACACATTATTATTATTACAATACCGTAAGTTCAAGACTTCCAAAAGATCCAACTTACAAACCAAAATATAAAGTGTTCAGCGGAATTTAAAAGTAGCAACTCCGTCTAGGAGTTGAGCTCAACAGCTTATTCTATAGAGTTCATGCTGTTCGGCTCCATTGGTTACTATTAACTAGGTTACTTAATTGGACTCATTATCATCGACACCATAACGGATTTCGTAATCCACTCCTTCAACTCCTCCGGACAGATCAGGTTCCTCACAGAACACATCTTCTTGGCATTCGGTTGCGTACATTGGCACGTCTTCGGGATCCTCAGAGTCTAAGCAAGGGATCAAAGGAAAGAATGAGTAACAACATTACACAACAAGTTCATTATATGCAAGGTGGGAAGTTTGATGCTCTAACTACCACCTCGGATTATAAATCCTTGGCACTATGCAGTTTTTCTAAATCTTTCTTCAAAGATTGATTTTATTCTAAAAAACTATGACAATCAGCCTTCACAGGTTGACCAGAACTTTCATGGAGTTCCTTTCCTGCCACGTTCGTAGATCCTTCCCGGAACAGGTAGTAACAAGTTACAGTTCTTACACTTTGCAGAGGTGCGTTACTTTACCCATGAGAGATCAACTCCTTGTTGCACAACCGGGCATACTTTCCCGTCCACAATTACATGATGTGGGGCCCAGTAGTTGGTCCAAGCCAATCACTGCCCCCTTCGCGACACCGCATGCCTTCTTGGTGTACACCATGCCCACATAATGAATTATGGCAATGGTTTGTACAAACCGTTAGATGCCAGAACTATCGTGGGACGATGAGGGTTCCCACCCATATGCTGCATATCCTCTACGAATTACCAATTAATATGCATGCTACGAGTATAACAGCCACGACCTGCACATCTGGCTTCATGCGAGAGGAAGAAGATACAGCTGACTTCTCTGTCCCATTCCAAATCTCATGGCTAACGCGTAATATATGGCGCTAGAATCACTGATTTCAGGGGTTATTGTAAGGTTCCCAACCTTTAATAAGGTAGAGATCCCTGTGTTTACAATGCTAGTCCCTGGATCAATAGCTAGCATCCACAGTTAAGATGTAATATCAAGAAACAAAGGTCATAATACAACTTTATAACCAGGAATAAAATAATTTATTACATCTTACATAGCTCATTTGGCTATCACATTACAATGCAGCAGAATATCTATATAGCATGGAGTCCTTCATCTTCAAAGTGCCACATGCAATCATGTTGGTTATAGACTTGTAATCCTATTCAACACACTTCACTAACATCAAACAAACCTGCAACATAATAAGTTGCAGCCACAAGGGTCAATACATTTGAATTGTATTGGCAAGTTTCACTACTATGGAGAAATAAGTGGATCCTATCATTACATGCATATTTGGCTAAGTGGGGTTAGGCTCATTTGCAGAAAGCAATATAGTTTTATCCTATCTTTTCAAAATAGTTTTTGATCTTTTGTCAAATCTTTCTGAACTTCTTGGAAAACTCCAAGTGCTTCAAATCCCTTGTTGTCACCATCAAGTTTTACTTTGAGAAATTGGAATGTCGAGATCTTCCATAGCTTCAGGCCTTAGTTGCTTAGAGTTGTCCATAACCGGGGACACGGCTAAGTACTTAGAATTTGATCTTCTGCAGAAGTTGTACACTTTACCCACATGACACAATCTCATCTTGATGGCACCAGTGGCCGCTGGATAAGTACTCACCAAGATGGAGTACTGGCAGATTGAGAATGTGACAAAGTCTTTCCATAGAAGTCCTCCCAGTACACAATGCTAGCTTGTCAACCAGGCATCAATGTAGGGATAAATTTCCCTTACACGATTCTAGTTAACCTGAAGATGCCAATGCATGGGTCTTCCACTATGTAGTTGACTAAGCCAGAGCCCATTTAGCATGTGGCTGTACACAGAAGCCACAGTACGAGAAACATGTTCAATCTCTAAGTCCCTGGGTGGTTTCCTTCTAGTGCACATACAAAAAGATAGCCATATAAACATGGTTCCCTTTGTTGCCACCTTGTCCAATCTTGAGTATCCTTGTCCACCCAGGTGGTTCATTGAGTACTTGTTTTATTATATAAAACATATATCTTTCCAACACTTCATATAATCATATCATGTATCCCATCCCAAATATATAGCAGGGCTAAGGTTACTACAACTACAATGTTTTCACTAAGGAAGATATAAGGGTATCCTATTAGGATTTAGCATAGCATAAAATATAGTAGTCCTTTCCATGCATGTTACAAAATCCACTAAGTGTAATGAAAATAGTAGGACTTGGATGATAGTGTCACTTGCCTTTTAGTAGAGAATGATGGTTCACTTCTTGATCTTTCAAATATCACACTCTTCTAATTCTACTACAATTCAATCAAGCAAACATAGATTCAACTAGCATTCCAACCAATTTATCACACATAAAATAACAAAAACAAGGTCATGCATGCAAGCATGCAAAATATAGTTTTACTTGCAAAAGTGGTTTCTACTAGGCTCTAAACATTATAAAGTTCAAAAGTGGTCATTTACTAAAGTGGTAAAACCATTTGCAAAAGGTTTTATCTATAAACCATTTTTAAATCAAATCAATATTTTATGTGGTTGAAAATGCTTTTAGCAAAGCAATATTCTTTAAAGAGTTCACCAAATATATTTTAATTCTCAAAACTTGGTGTTTAGGGTCAGAAGGTTTGAATCAAATCATTTCCCAAAGGTTTTACTCAAAAATTATTTCTAAATCATAATCAATATTTTTATTTGACTAGAAATGTGCTACTCCAAATATTTACTCTTTAACTTCACAAAATACATTTTTAAATCCATAAGTTGGTTCCTATGGTCAGTAGGTTCACAACAAACCATTTTGCAAAGATTTCATATTAAAAATATATCTAAAACAATTTTATATTCAAAATAAGCCTACACATGTTTTTGCAAATTCAACCAATTTTCCAGAAGCAAAACATTAAAAAAAGTGCATGGTTGCAAAGTACTTGTTCTGCTGAATCCATTGATATAAAATTTGCAAAATTTGGAGGTGTAGAATTAAAGTTATGAATTTTACAAGTTTGCAATTCAAACAGATTCTAATTTCTATTTTAAACAAAACCTTGTCCACATGGCTCAATCTTATTGGCCGGTACCGCTTCGTGCGGATCAGCCTCTCTGGACCGTAGGATTTCACTTAAATCGCACGACGCTGATCAACTCGTACCCCTTCGTCTGATTCTAATCCTAGCCGTAAGATCACGATCTAACGGGCACAGTTGCTTGGTCAAAAACTGGCGGCGCTGCGCGGCGGCGAGCGGCAGAGCACGCTCTGGCGGTGGCGTCGCGGCGTTTACAGGAAGCAAGGGAAGGAGGGAAGTAACTCACCGTGATCAGGGGATCATGGAGATGCTCAACGTGGTCGCGAGGAGGCAAGGGGCGCTCAGATGCGACGGCGATTGCTCACCAGAGACGACGTCGGTGTCGGGCGGCTCTGTTTGATCACGGGGGCGAGGCTGCAGATCGCCCTAAGGTAAACGGAGCACATAGTTAGACGCGGGCGAGCATGGAGAGTATGGGAGCATCATCAGGAGAGCTTGGGGCGGTTGGAGTTACCGGGGAAGGTCGCCGGAGTTGCTTGTAGATGGTGGCGCTGCTGGTGTGGTCGTTGCCGACGGTTTGGGGCGCACGCGAGCGAGTGGAGCACACGGGCAGGTGTGCCTGGTGCTGGCGAGCAAGGTTGCATGCTCTGGGAGGAGAGGGGCGGCGGGGTGTGGCCGGAATCGCTCGGAGACGTTGTCGGAGCAGCGGCGGTGCAAAGCTGATTCGAGGCAGCCTGGTGGCTCCCGTGCAGTGGTTTCTGAGGGGAAATGGCGAGGAGGGAGAGGTGCTTAAGAGTGCATGGTCGCTAGAGGAATTAAGCCCGCCATTAACGCGAATTGATCCCCGCAATCAATCGGCAGCAATGGCAGGGGGAACGGCTGGCGCGGTGAAGACGACGATGAGGTGGCGTGGGGTCCAACGGTCAGCGAGAGACAGAAAGGGGTGATGGGGTCCACTTGTCTATGACTTAGTGGGTGCGATAATCAGTGAAAACCGGTTCACTACGGGGGGTTTAGTTGGGCTTGCTGGGCCTATTAGCTGGGCTGGGTTTGATTCACTTTTTTTATACTGAAGCTTTTTCCTTTTTCTGTTTGAATATTCTGATTTGATTTTTAAACAAACAATTCAAACACTAATTCAAATCAAACCACCACCAAACTTTGTATTGATTTTAATTTTGTTTAACAACACAATCCAAAGTCCAAAACAAAATAATTTTTATTCTTTTTAGTATCCATTAATAATTAAATAAATAGACCTTAGTCATTATTTCAAATAGGATTGAATTTATTTAAAAACTCTATTTGAAATCTAAACCAATACCAAAATCATTTCAGTAGGTTTTATTTGAATAAATAAAACACTTGGAAAACTTATTTGAAATAAATTAACAAGTTTTAGTGTTTATTTAAAATGGACAGGCCTTTACTTTAATAAAATTGGATATTAATAAATCCTCATTATTTTATTTAAATAAACCTTTACTCTTTTTATCGAATAGAAATACTTTATTTCAAAAGTTTGGCCAAGATTTAATTTGGCTCTATAAAATAATCCTTATTTATAATTCTACCTTTTCATATAAAAACCATATCTTTTTATTAAAAGATCCAAAAATAGTGATTCCAACTATTATAACTTTATTTATTATTTGTTTATCTTTTTAAATCCCTTTAGGATTTTAATTGATCAAAATAGGTTTTGATGTTTCCAATTGGAATCAAAAAGTTTCTTCTCACCCTAAATTTCAACAAAATTTTATTTTGTTTATTTATTTTTCACATTACAAAATTTGGATTTTTTTGGATGTGACAGGCTACCACCCTTAAAATAAATCTCGTCCCGAGATTTGGGAAGGCTAGGGTTACAAGTTGGCTTGGAAACAACTAGGGTACTACCACCCTTAAAATAAAGTCTCATAGGGTTACATTGATGGTTCACTTGACTATGGGTTCACACTTAATATCCAGACAAGGAATCCTTATTTGACTCAACTAAGTTAACTAGTTTCTGACATCCACTTCTTCTATCTCTTCAAAGTTTCCATCCATGTCAATGTGGTTCACATGTCTTTTCTGGGTCACATTAGAGTCATCTCCATTGGCTCTTCTAGCATCCTTTTTCTTTTTCTTCTCAGGACAGTCCGATGCATAGTGTCCAAGTTCCTTACAATTATAGAACTGCAACTGGCTAATGTCTTTCTTCCTGAAAGTGTCATGTTGGTTCTGACCAAGGTCATCTCCATTGTCAGTATCATTTCCATTATTATCACTTCCATTGCTGTTGTGGTGATACTGATGTGGTTCAGAATCTTCCTTGCTCCTTTTAAATGAATGCTTCTTTTTTGATGATCCTGAGTGATACTTGAGTTTATGCTTCCTCTTCCTGTTCTCAACTTGATTCATCTTGTTTTCCAAAATGGTGGCTTTGTCACAGAGTGATTGATAAGTTGGGACATAGGCAACAGCTAGCTGCAGGTTCAACTCATCATTAAGTCCTTCAAGAAATTTCTCCTTTCTCTTAGAATCTGTGTCAACTTCATCCGGTGCATATCATGCCAGATTGTTGAATTCTTCAATATACTCAGCCACACTGAGGTGACGCTGTTTCAGATTGTGAAACTCCTTTTTCTTAAAGTACATCACTCCAGGTGAGATGTGAGTTGTTCTGAATCCATCCTCAAAAATAGCCCAAGTCACATCTTCAAGGGGAGTGGTGATCTGAATCCCACCATGTTGCTGCTGGTCCTTCAAGTAGAAATGCTGCAAACCTAACTTTTTCTTCATCGGTGCAGCCAACAGTCACTAAATCTTTGTTTACTGAACGTAACCAATCATTGGCTTCCATTGGATCAGTTGTTCCAGAGAACCTTGCAGGCCTTAGTTTTAGAAACTTGGTGAGCATGTCAAGTGCTGGAAGATTATTCTGATTGTTGTTGTTGTTGTTCTGATTCTGTATGAATGTGGCCATCTCCTGCATCAGTTGTGTGAGCTGTCATCATCTACTGCATCTCAGGAGTGATGTTGTTGTTTTGGTTGGGGTTGGCACGACGGGGAGGCATCTGTTGGTTTGATAGTGATAAGTAATGATGGATAGGTTTTTAAGAAGTTCTAACACACAACTCAAAACCAACCAAGTTCAATCAAACAATCAAGCAATCAACAAGCAACTATTCACTTATCAACTTATGAGTTTAACTCATGAGTTGAAGGGAACAACAAGTTTTCCTGAAATAATTAACTTAGTATAGTCATACCTCATAGGTCAATATGATCCATACTCTAACTTGATATCAATGTCTTTTGGTAGGCAATATAATATCTCTGGGTTCTCACTTGCAGTCCTTAGTGATGTCTAGGTTGAAATCTTGTTGAGAATAAGGTTGAAATCACTTGAAGATGTTGAAGTCATTAGAGTTAATGAAGTCCTTTGCACATGGTGAAGTCTTTGGCCATGGAAAGGCTTTATCCATTAAGTTGAAATATACAAGGTGTAGAATTAAAACCAAAATGGTTGAGGAAAGAGTTTACAAGATTGTTTGTAAATAAGTTTTTGGAACAAAAACAACTCCTATTTTTCTAAGGGGTTTTGTCCAATCCTAGGGTTACAATCCTACAGGCAACACAATGCTCTGATACCATCTGTAAGGTTCCCAACCTTTAATAAGGTAGAGATACATGTGTTTACAATTCTAGTCCCTGGATCAATAGCTAGCATCCACAGTTAAGATGTAATATCAAGAAACAAAGGTCATAATACAACTTTATAACCAGGAATAAAATAATTCATTACATCATACATTGCTCATTTCGCTATCACATTACAATGCAGCAAAATATCTATATAGCATGGAGTCCTTCATCTTCAAAGTGCCACAAGCAATCATGTTGGTTGTAGACTTGTAATCCTATTCAACACACTTCACTAACATCAAACAAACCTGCAACATAATAAGTTGCAGCCACAAGGGTCAATACATTTGAATTGTATTGGCAAGTTTCACTACTATGGAGAAATAAGTGGATCCTATCATTACATGCATATTTGGCTAAGTGGGGTTAGGATCATTTGCAGAAAGCAATATAGTTTTATCCTATCTTTTCAAAATAGTTTTTGATCTTTTGTCAAATCTTTCTGAACTTCTTGGAAAACTCCAAGTGCTTCAAATCCCTTGTTGTCACCATCAAGTTTTACTTTGAGAAATTGGAATGTCGAGATCTTCCATAGCTTCAGGCCTTAGTTGCTCAGAGTTGTCCATAACCGGGGACACGGCTAAGTACTTAGAATTTGATCTTCTGCAGAAGTTGTACACTTTACCCACATGACACAATCTCATCTTGATGGCACCAGTGGCCGCTGGATAAGTACTCACCAAGATGGAGTACTGGCAGATTGAGAATGTGACAAAGTCTTTCCATAGAAGTCCTCCCAGTACACAATGCTAGCTTGTCAACCAGGCATCAATGTAGGGATAAATTTCCCTTACACAATTCTAGTTAACCTGAAGATGCCAATGCATGGGTCTTCCACTATGTAGTTGACTAAGCCAGAGCCCATTTAGCATGTGGCTGTACACAGAAGCCACAGTACGAGAAACATGTTCAATCTCTAAGTCCCTGGGTGGTTTCCTTCTAGTGCACATACAAAAAGATAGACATATAAACATGGTTCCCTTTGTTGCCACCTTGTCCAATCTTGAGTATCCTTGTCCACCCAGGTGGTTCATTGAGTACTTGTTTTATTATATAAAACATATATCTTTCCAACACTTCATATAATCATATCATGTATCCCATACCAAATATATAGCAGGGCTAAGGTTACTACAACTACAATGTTTTCACTAAGGAAGATATAAGGGTATCCTATTAGGATTTAGCATAGCATAAAATATAGTAGTCCTTTCCATGCATGTTACAAAATCCACTAAGTGTAATGAAAATAGTAGGACTTGGATGATAGTGTCACTTGCCTTTTAGTAGAGAATGATGGTTCACTTCTCGATCTTGCAAATATCACACTCTTCTAATTCCACTACAATTCAATCAAGCAAACATAGATTCAACTAGCATTCCAACCAATTTATCACACATAAAATAACAAAAACAAGGTCATGCATGCAAGCATGCAAAATATAGTTTTACTTGCAAAAGTGGTTTCTACTAGGCTCTAAACATTATAAAGTTCAAAAGTGGTCATTTACTAAAGTGGTAAAACCATTTGCAAAAGGTTTTATCTATAAACCATTTTTAAATCAAATCAATATTTTATGTGGTTAAAAATTCTTTTAGCAAAGCAATATTCTTTAAAGAGTTCACCAAATATATTTTAATTCTCAAAACTTTGTGTTTAGGGTCAGAAGGTTTGAATCAAATCATTTCCCAAAGGTTTTACTCAAAAATTATTTCTAAATCATAATCAATATTTTTATTTGACTAGAAATGTGCTACTCCAAATATTTACTCTTTAACTTCACAAAATACATTTTTAAATCCATAAGTTGGTTCCTATGGTCAGTAGGTTCACAACAAACCATTTTGCAAAGATTTCATATTAAAAGTATATCTAAAACAATTTTATATTCAAAATAAGCCTACACATGTTTCTGCAAATTCAACCAATTTTCCAGAAGCAAAACATTAAACAAAGTGCATGGTTGCAAAGTACTTGTTCTGCTGAATCCATTGATATAAGATTTGCAAAATTTGGATGTGTAGAATTAAAGTTATGAATTTTACAAGTTTGCAATTCAAACAGATTCTAATTTCTGTTTTAAACAAAACCTTGTCCACGTGGCTCAATCTTATTGGCTGGTACCGCTTCGTGCGGATCAGCCTCTATGTACCGTAGGATTTCACTTAAATCGCATGACGCTGATCAACTCGTACCCCTTCGTCTGATTCTAATCCTAGCCGTAAGATCACGATTGCTCACCGGAGACAGCGTCGGCGTCGGGCGGCTCTGTTTGATGACGGGGCGAGGCTGCAGATCGCCCTAAGGCAAACGGAGCACATAGTTAGACGCAGGCGAGCATGGGGAGTATGGGAGCATCATCAGGAGAGCTTGGGGCGGTCGTAGTTACCGGGGAAGGTCGCCGGAGTTGCTTGCAGACGGTGGCGCTGCTGGTGTGGTCGTTGCCGACGGTTTGGGGCGCACGCGAGCGAGTGGAGCACACGGGCAGGTGCGCCTGGTGCTGGCGAGCAAGGTTGCGTGCTCTGGGAGGAGAGGGCGGCGGGGTGTGGCCGGAATCGCTCGGAGACGTCGTCGGAGCAGCGGCGGTGCAAAGCTGATTCGAGGCAGCCTGGTGGCTCCCGTGCAGTGGTTTCTGAGGGGAAATGGCGAGGAGGGAGAGGTTCTTAAGAGTGCATGGTCGCTAGAGGAATTAAGCCCGCCATTAACGCGAATTGATCGCCGTAATCAATCGGCAGCAATGGCAGGGGGAACGCCTGGCGTGGTGAAGACGACGATGAGGAGGCGTGGGGTCCAACGGTCACCGAGAGACAGAAAGGGGTGATGGGGTCCACTTGTCTGTGACTCAGTGGGTGCGATAATCAGTGAAAAACGGTTCACTCCGGGCATACTTTCCCGTCCACAATTCCATGATGTGGGGCCCAGTAGTTGGTCCAAGCCAATCACTGCCCCCTTCGCGACCCTGCATGCCTCCTTGGTGTACACCATGCCCACATAATGAATTACGGCAATGCTTTGTACAAACCGTTAGATGCCAGAACTATCGTGGGACGATGAGGGTTCCCACCCATATGCTGCATATCCTCTACGAATTACCAATTAATATGCACGCTACGAGTATAACAGCCACGACCTGCACATCTGGCTTCATGCGAGAGGAAGAAGATACAGCTGACTTCTCTGTCCCATTCCAAATCTCATGGCTAATGCGTAATATACGGCGCTAGAATCACTGATGTCAGGGGTTAAGTCCCTACTTGATCATCATTGTTGCAAATAGAACCCTAAGTTCTATTGCTCTATTATATCACCACTTAGGATGATATCTATGATTTCTTTATTTATGAAAATAATATATTATTTCTTTTATAGCATATATGATAACACACAATTTGCAAATACTTTGATAAAGACTCTTCAAAGGACATGAGCAAGTGATGAACTTGCCTTGTGATGGCAAGGTAGTGAAGTCTGATGCTTGCACTGGACCTTGAGCTTCTAGTTCTACAAAAACATCATTATTGCCCGGTAAGGACAATATTTAAAGAAGCAAAGATGATTATGCAAGTAATGTAATGCATTATTTAATTATATATGCATTTTCCCTATATAGGGCGCCTTTTAATAAAGCATTTATAAATATTTTTTTATATATTTATTACATATATTGAATTATTTTATTTATTTCCCTTTTTATTTGACTTTTATTGATTTAATAATTCTTTAAGGGATTATTAATTATACATTAAAATTTATTATTAAATATTTATTTAGTATTTTCAAAAATACTATAATAGTAATATATAATGAAAGTGACATGACATCTATAGAACACCGTTCTGATACCAATTACGGTGACCCAGCATACCACTGCATGTGTAGTACACTGTAGTCGTTGACATGACATCTATAGAACACCGTTCCGTAAATATCACATCCCTCAAAGTGGTACAATAGAAACATTGCGGGTCCATATTACAAATGTACACACATTATTATTATTACAATACCGGAAGTTCAAGACTTCCAAAAGATCCAACTTACAAACCAAAATATAAAGTGTTCAGCGGAATTTAAAAGTAGCAACTCCGTCTAGGAGTTGAGCTCAACAGCTTATCCTATAGAGTTCATGTTGTTCGGCTCCATTGGTTACTATTAACTAGGTTGCTTAATTGGACTCATTATCATCGACACCATAGCGGATTTCGTAATCCACTCCTTCAACTCCTCCGGACATATCAGGTTCCTCATAGAACACATCTTCTTGGCATTCGGTTGCGTACATTGGCACGTCTTCAGGATCCTCAGAGTCTAAGCAAGGGATCAAAGGAAAGAATGAGTAACAATGTTACCCAACAAGTTCATTATATGCAAGGTGGGAAGTTTGATGCTCTAACTACCACCTCGGATTATAAATCCTTGGCACTATGCAGTTTTTCTAAATCTTTCTTCAAAGATTAATTTTATTCTGAAAAACTATGACAATCAGCCTTCACAGGTTGACCAGAACTTTCATGGAGTTCCTTTCCTGCCGCGTTCGTAGCTCCTTCCCAGAACAGGGAGTAACAAGTTACAGTTCTTACACTTTGCAGAGGTGCGTTACTTTACCCATGAGAGATCAACTCCTTGTTGCACAACCGGGCATACTTTCCCGTCCACAATTCCATGATGTGGGGCCCAGTAGTTGGTCCAAGCCAATCACTACCCCCTTCGTGACCCCGCATGCCTCCTTGGTGTACACCATGCCCACATAATGAATTACGGCAATGGTTTGTACAAACCGTTAGATGCCAGAACTATCGTGGGATGATGAGGGTTCCCACCCATATGCTGCATATCCTCTACGAATTACCAATTAATATGCACGCTACGAGTATAACAGCCACGACCTGCACATATGGATTCATGCGAGAGGAAGAAGATACAGCTGACTTCTCTGTCCCATTCCAAATCTCATGGCTAACGCGTAATATACGGTGCTAGAATCACTGATGTCAGGGGTTATTAAGTCCCTACTTGATCATCATTGTTGCAAATAGAACCCTAAGTTATATTGCTCCATTATATCACCACTTAGGATGATATCTATGATTTATTTATTTATGAAAATAATATATTATTTCTTTTATAGCATATATGATAACACACAATTTGCAAATACTTTGATAAAGACTCTTCAAAGGACATGAGCAAGTGATGAACTTGCCTTGTGATGGCAAGGTAGTGAAGTCTGATGCTTGCACTGGACCTTGAGCTTCTAGTTCTACAAAAACATCATTATTGCCCGGTAAGGACAATATTTAAAGAAGCAAAGATGATTGTGCAAGTAATGTAATGCATTATTTAATTATATATGCATTTTCCCTATATAGGGCACCTTTTAATAAAGCATTTATAAATATTTTTTTATATATTTATTGCATATATTGAATTATTTTATTTATTTCCCTTTTTATTTGACTTTTATTGATTTAATAATTCTTTAAGGGATTATTAATTATACATTAAAATTTATTATTAAATATTTATTTAGTATTTTCAAAAATACTATAATAGTAATATATAATGAAAGTGACATGACATCTACAGAACACCGTTCTGATACCAATTACGGTGACCCAGCATACCACTGCATGTGTAGTACACTGTAGTCGTTGACATGACATCTATAGAACACCGTTCCGTAAATATCACATCCCTCAAAGTGGTACAATAGAAACATTGCGGGTCCATATTACAAATGTACACACATTATTATTATTACAATACCGGAAGTTCAAGACTTCCAAAAGATCCAACTTACAAACCAAAATATAAAGTGTTCAGCGGAATTTAAAAGTAGCAACTCCGTCTAGGAGTTGAGCTCAACAGCTTATCCTATAGAGTTCATGTTGTTCGGCTCCATTGGTTACTATTAACTAGGTTACTTAATTGGACTCATTATCATCGACACCATAGCGGATTTCGTAATCCACTCCTTCAACTCCTCCGGACATATCAGGTTCCTCATAGAACACATCTTCTTGGCATTCGGTTGCGTACATTGGCACGTCTTCGGGATCCTCAGAGTCTAAGCAAGGGATCAAAGGAAAGAATGAGTAACAATGTTACCCAACAAGTTCATTATATGCAAGGTGGGAAGTTTGATGCTCTAACTACCACCTCGGATTATAAATCCTTGGCACTATGCAGTTTTTCTAAATCTTTCTTCAAAGATTAATTTTATTCTGAAAAACTATGACAATCAGCCTTCACAGGTTGACCAGAACTTTCATGGAGTTCCTTTCCTGCCGCGTTCGTAGCTCCTTCCCAGAACAGGGAGTAACAAGTTACAGTTCTTACACTTTGCAGAGGTGTGTTACTTTACCCATGAGAGATCAACTCCTTGTTGCACAACCGGGCATACTTTCCCGTCCACAATTCCATGATGTGGGGCCCAGTAGTTGGTCCAAGCCAATCACTGCCCCCTTCGTGACCCCGCATGCCTCCTTGGTGTACACCATGCCCACATAATGAATTACGACAATGGTTTGTACAAACCGTTAGATGCCAGAACTATCGGGGGATGATGAGGGTTCCCACCCATATGCTGCATATCCTCTACGAATTACCAATTAATATGCACGCTACGAGTATAACAGCCACGACCTGCACATATGGCTTCATGCGAGAGGAAGAAGATACAGCTGACTTCACTGTCCCATTCCAAATCTCATGGCTAACGCGTAATATACGGTGCTAGAATCACTGATGTCAGGGGTTATTAAGTCCCTACTTGATCATCATTGTTGCAAATAGAACCCTAAGTTCTATTGCTCCATTATATCACCACTTAGGATGATATCTATGATTTCTTTATTTATGAAAATAATATATTCTTTCTTTTATAGCATATATGATAACACACAATTTGCAAATACTTTGATAAAGACTCTTCAAAGGACATGAGCAAGTGATGAACTTGCCTTGTGATGGCAAGGTAGTGAAGTCTGATGCTTGCACCGGACCTTGAGCTTCTAGTTCTACAAAAACATCATTATTGCCCGGTAAGGACAATATTTAAAGAAGCAAAGATGATTATGCAAGTAATGTAATGCATTATTTAATTATATATGCATTTTCCCTATATAAGGTGCCTTTTAATAAAGCATTTATAAATATATTTTTTATATATTTATTGCATATATTGAATTATTTTATTTATTTCCCTTTTTATTTGACTTTTATTGATTTAATAATTCTTTAAGGGATTATTAATTATACATTAAAATTTATTATTAAATATTTATTTAGTATTTTTCAAAAATACTATAATAGTAATATATAATGAAAGTGATTTTTATTTATTTTTATCATCTTTCAATAATTTTGTAAAATTCCATAAGGAATATATAAATTACAAAATTCTTATAAAAATTTAAATGTCCAAAATTTTATATCTTATTTTATTTGGATAGAGTGGATTATTGTGAATCCAAAAATATTTTATTTATAATTTTGGACTTTTATTTTATTTTCTAGAATTTTATTGAGGTCAGGGGCATATTGGTCCTTTCCAATTGATTAAAACTTCTTTTTATTCTTTTTTAAACGACTTGGGATGGCCCCTTGCGCTTATTGGGCCAGTGTGGCCCAATAGGGCAGGGTCAAAATCATCACCCTGAGGGGTTTTGGCCCACCCAGCCCACTCTCTCTGCATCCTCCTCGTTCTCACCTTTCCTCTTCCTCGACCCTGCGAGCTCTGGCGCCGCCGCTGGTGATGGCCGCCGTTGAGGCTTCCCCTGGCCACTGCCGTGGTGCAGGGCGAGGTTTGCGACTATGCTTGTTCATCTACTTCAACTCGATTTGACTCTAGGGCTTCCCCGTGGCCAGGTTCACCCCGTTCTCGAACCCTAGGGTTAGGGGAAAGTGTTGTCGCCACCGCCACAGTCCCGCCTGCGGTGGTGTGCTAGGCTCGTGTGCTGCTGTGGCCACCTCCATGGCTGGTGTAGGTTGCAGCGCCCCCTGGGTGCTTCCTGTGTCGCAGCGGTTCGTCGGCCAATCTGCTTCCTCTTCAATTCGTTAGCGAGGACCCTGGGTAAGTTGCCTCCTTGGGTCTTGTTCATGCTACTACCACGAATCTCTCTGTGTATCTAGTGGCTCCTCGTGCCTAGTGACTATGTTCTGATTAGGGTTCATCTCCTAATTAGGGTTCTTGTTCTGATTAGGGTTCATAACCCCCTGTTGATCATATTCGTTGATGCTTTAGATCTAGTGGTGATCATACTTGAGCATGAAGAATGATTGTTTGCTGTGGATCATAATTTTGTAGTGGCTTTGATGATGCTAGTGGCTTGTCAGATTTATTCCAATGGTAATTCACTATGATCCCATGCTAGTGTTTGTATGGAATCCCTGATTGGAAATGTTGTTGATCTGAGAACTTACTCTACTGTCAGAATGCTTATACTGACAGTAGTTCTCTCAGTAGTTGCTTACTGCAATTATAATTGTAGGCTTGTATGATATTATACATACCAAATACAATCATTACATGTAATGATTTTCTGTGGATGTATAGATGAATTTGATGTTGATTCCTAGCACTTGGCTCAGGAAGATGATATTTATTGGTTTGTCCCTTTTATCTGTGGAAACTAAGCAAAGATTGGTTTTAGCTCATTTAGAACTTTTCCTTGTGATACCATTATGATCTGGCACACAAGTGATTGAGTTTTATTTCTGGGCTTAGCTTTGACAATACTTGTGATTAATACTGGCAAGATAAAATGAAAGCTTTTCTTAACTCTCCTGCCTATGATGTTGGTCTGAGGCTCTAGGATTTTAAGTCCTAGTTAGTTGAGCAAATAGTTTGTTTGTAACTTGTAAGATTAGAGGTGCTACTCTCTCTGGGAGATGTGCCCTGATCTGATAAGAACAAATGAAGAATGATTTTAAGTTGCATAAATTAACACTAAACTTTGTGATGTTGGTCTGAGAGTTTAGTGATTTTGGCTGAGTTTGATTTCTTATCTTTATACTTGAAATCTCTAAGATAGATTCACCTCACTTGGGTGATTATTGAGAGATTATTTCATAAAGCAACACATGCTTTTGTTTAGATACTATGATTGAATCATGTGATGGTTTTATGAGGCTCACCACAAAATCTGATGATGATGTAGTAAGTTGATGATGGTGATCTTGATCTGGTTTTGCTGGACTCTTGTGCTTGCTCTTGAGCTAGCCTGCTCCTCCTAGCTCCTGGGCTTGATCTTGCTGTCCACCTAATCCATTCCCCTCCTTATGTCACCATCCTGGTGATGTTTGGTTGATCCTTGATTGGTGTGGTTGCTGGTAGTGGTGCTTGGTTTAGCTGCTTTCTACACTGGTTGTTCTTGTGTGCTGTGCAGTGGGGTGATGCACTAGTGCCCCCACGGCTGTGCTGTGGTTTTGTGAGATTGGGCTATGCTTGTGAGGTCGACAGCACACCATATGCATGTTGGTGTGTGTCCAGCTTGTGTGCATGCTATGCACTTGTGGATATGTTCAGAATTTTTGAACTTACTATTACCAGATTACTTTCACCTGGCTGGTGAATTGGTCCCTCTTGGCTGTCATTTGACTTCTGGCTTTGAATTTATGAAAGATGGAATCTTTCATATTGGTGAAACTTGCCCCTTTTATAACATTTCTCAATGATGAATTTGTCAAGTGCATTTCACTGACATATCTAAGAGAAATAATACTAACACTAATCTTCTTTTGTTTTTATTTAGTCTTTGTTTTGCAGGTACAAAGATAAAGATGAAGATTTAGTTTAGATTTAGATATAGGATAGTTAGTAAATATTCCAATGTAATTTTCTTATTCTTTTGTAAATTTTTTCTTTTATTATTCTTGTAATTTTTTTATTCAATTGTAATAAAGATTATGTTATTATTAATAAAGAATATTCTTATTCTTTATTCTTTTGTAAATTGTGAAGTTTGAAAATAGCTTTAGTAGGTTACATTCTTTGTAACTTGTTTATATATTGATAATATGAAATAAGTTTCATATTCAATATTGTTTTTGGATAAAATTTAAGTTATAATACTTATCTCTTAATTAATTTAAGATTCAAAACTTATATCTAAATTATTTAAATTATAATTCAAACACTCAAGTTTAAAATTCAAATTCATTTTAAACACATAACTCCTTAAAGATCATCTCAAAGTTTATAACAATCATCCTTTAAGACTAAACCTAATCTCAAAGGATGAAAGAAACATTGATCACTTAAGATTTTAATTTGGCGAAAATTTTACCCACATTTTCACATATAAATGCATGCAACATTTCATATTCCTAAATCTACCCTTCGTTAGTTCCTAAATGCTGGGATGTTACATTCATCCTTTGTTTGTATGTTGATGACATACTGATTTTCGGAACCAACCTTAATGCAATTAAGGAGGTCAAAGATTTCTTATCTCGTTCCTTTGAGATGAAGGATCTGGGAGTAGCTGATGTCATCCTGAACATCAAGCTATTGAGAGATGATGATGGTGGGATTACATTGCTTTAGTCCCACTATGTGGAAAAGATCTTGAGTCGTTTCAGGTATAGCGACTTCAAGTTTTCTCCTACACCGTATGATCCTAGTGTGTTGCTTCGAAAGAATCGAGGAAATGCTATAGACCAACTGAGATACTCTCAAATTATTGGCTCGCTTATGTAATTAGCTAGTGCCACGAGGCCTGACATCGCGTTTTCTATAAGCAAACTCATTCGATTTGTTTCAAATCTAGGAGATGATCACTGGCATGCTCTTGAGAGAGTTATGCGATATCTAGAAGGCACTGCGAGCTATGGCATACACTATATCGGGTATCTGAGGGTACTAGAGGGTTATAGTGATTTAAATTGGATATCTGATGCTGACGAGATAAAGACCACTAGTGGCGTTGTTTCTTGGAAGTCTTGCAAGCAGACCATCCTAACGAGGTCAACTATGGAAGCATAACTCACAGCATTAGACACCGCCACTGTTGAAGTAGAGTGGCTTCGTGAACTCTTGATGAACTTACCTGTGGTTGAAAAACCAATACCCGCAATCCTTATGAACTGCGATAATCAAACTGTGATTTTCAAGGTAAATAGTTCTAAGGATAATATGAAGTCATCAAGACATGTGAAGAGGAGACTGAAATCTGTCAGAAAAATGAGAAACTCCGGAGTTATTGCATTGGATTATATCCAAACATCTAAAAACTTGGTAGATCCCTTCACAAAGGGTCTATCACACAATGTGATAGAAAATGCATCGAAGGAGATGGGTATGAGACCCACAAATTGAGCTTTCCATAGTGCTAAACCACTCTATATGATCGGAGATCCCGTGAATTAGAATTGGGAGACAAGCTATTGGTTAGGTGAGAGGAAAGTATCCCTACTTTAATAAACACCACTCCATAAAGATGCAATACTTTCCTATTTTGCATGGTAGGTTGATTTATTATCTTAATATGTTCTAAGTGGCTTATCATAAGCAAAGATGTTGTCCTGCAGAACATCTTTTAAAGAACACACCTATATGAGTCTGACTGTTAAAACGTCGCAATCTATGAGAGTAGGGTGCTCTCTAATAAACTCATAAAAGGTCATGGAATATGACGTGTAAAGCTCCACCCGCAGGGAAGTCCCACGATAGCCTAGTATCAGTCAAGACTTTTTGTGAAGCTAGGTTCACAACAAACTTGCATTTCAAGGCATAGTCCACTGTACAAGTTGCAGCCTAGTATAACATAAAGCTCTAGGTGGAAGTTCAACTTCACAGTCTCCACTACAGTACCGGTATATAAACAATGTTTTGAAACCAAAGGCAAACTTCATGTGCCTCTGGGAACTGGTGGCAGATTGTTGGAATTTTTGCCTAAATAGGCCCAGCCCATTTATTATATGCCAATAAATTCCTGAAATCCTAGAGGCCCATTTGGCCCATTCATGCAAGTCAAGAGCTGGGACAAATGTTTAGTCCCACATTGCTAGTTGAGTGGAAGTTGGACCAACTTATAAGGTGAGCTCTTCCCGTACTTGTACGAGCTTGAGAAGAGAAGACATATACACGCGCGCTCCTCCTCCTCGCTCGCCTCGCCACACCATGCCTCGCCTCGCCACGCCACGCCACGACGCGCGCGCTGCGGGTTGCGAGAATCTCGCTGAGCCGAGCTTTATTTTGGCACGCATGAATGATATATGAACAGTCGTATAGAAGTTGAAACATTTTACTCGAGTGGACTTTTAATACGAGCTAAATAAATACGAACTGAGTGGAGGCTGTCCGGTGGGCTGTCGCCTGTTCGCTTCAACTTCTGTCCGTTCGTTTCATCTTCTACGCAGCCTCTCTGCCTTCCCCTCTGTGCCTATATAAGAGAGAGGTCACGCCTCCTCTCAGACACATAGCTACATATACTTTGCGCCTCCAGTTCCAGAGGACTGCGCTACCTAGATCTTCCCCATCCCGTCTTGCGGCGTGCACCGCGAGCCGGGACAGTAGGCCTCCGAGATCCCGCTGCTTCGAGTCCTGTACGGGAGAAGGGCGATAAGGTTTTTGGGGAGCGCTATCGGCGCGACTACTAGCTTCATCACGGACTCCCTCTCGGATAGCGATTGCGCCGACGTCTTCCCCAACGAGGATTTCTTCCCCGACATCAGCACCCTCTTCCTCGACGACATGTCTAACGATGGTGCCAACGCGAACACCGGTTGTTCTCTTATGCTGCTACCGTGTATGTTTTCTTTTTTAATCTTGTTCTGATCGCATCTCAAGATCTTCGTCTTGCAGTCTGTTTGATTACCTGTCTTAATATGTTTTCGCTGTTTCACATGATTAGTATTTTGTCTATTATTCTAATCATGTTTTATCTAGCGTTTATTAAGGGTAATTCGCTTGGTAAATTCCTCTTTTATTCAACACTTCCTTCTATCCAACTTGGGTTTGGGTATGGATTCAAACTCCCCTCTCCCAAGATGCCCTCCCTCTCATAAACAGAGGGGGAGGGCTGCCCCAAAGCACATAATACCAGCCCTCCCCACCCGCCAGCCGCCGCCGCCACCACCGCCAGCCGCCGCCGCCTCGCGCCGCCGCCGGCCCGTCGTCGTCGCCCTAGTCGCCGCCGACACATCCTCCTCCTCTCCGGCCTTCTAAACCTAGATCATCGGAAATCCTAGATCCACCATAACTCGCACCGGCTTAGGCGAAGCCCTGCGCACCACTCCGTCGTGCTGCCGGAATCGCGAGGGGAGAACTACATCCTCCGATGCCTGCTGGAACAAGGGAGAGGAAGGTCTTCATCGAGTACCGAACGTGTGACCGACTGCGGAAGCGCTGCCGGAACGCAGCGCCGGAAGGATCATCTACGTGATCTTGAGATCGGCAAGTGTACGACTACATCACCCACGGGAATCTGCTCTTGTTAACCGCTTTGGAATCTTCGAGGGTGAGTACTCTAATCGACTCGTTGCTTTAATCTAGTAGATAGATCTTGGCTTGTTTGTATGAATGCGGTAGATTTTTTTTGTTTTCCATGCTACGAACCCCTACAGCCGCCGCACCCTCCACCGCCATCATGTTGTCTGTGTCTGCCCTTTAGTCGCCACATCCAGCAGGACAACCGCCACGATCCCGTCGTCGTTGCCGTAGGACTAGGACACGGTGACACTGTGAACACTGAAGTCTCGCGGTTAGAAGGATCCAATCTGGCCGATCTCGGTACCCTTGCCGATCGCAATGTCAAAGGAATTCCTCAAGCACAGGCACTGGACTAGGAGAATCGAACATCATATGGAAACCGTGTGAACCTCCACTATGTAAATTCTTCTCTTGGCTGCTCCTGCACTAACGTATTTTGCGCGCTGATCTCCTCATGAGAAGAGGCTGACCAAACAACTATTTTGTCCCCTGCATACGTATGTTCATGAGACATCATTGGTATGTTCGTCAGTTCTTGTACTGATTTAATCATAGCCTGCATTTTCTAACCGAGTTTATATATATTAGATTGGTATACGATGTCTCTGCAGAATAGGGCCACCAATATCTATTGTCCTCTCCACAGAAGACCTGAGTACCAGTGCGTTCATGAGAAAAGGTACAAACCTGAATACTCCATTTTTTTCATTTTTAATCTAAGTAAATATCCGCCTATCATTGACCATAGTATTTCGAGTTGTAATCAATTCATCTACAATAATGCAGTACCCTATTTTGCTTGTAGTAATTTCCTCAAGACAAGTGTGATATTTTGTGAAACATGGCTGAAATAGTATCTTCTTTTCTCTATGGAAAATGATTTTGAATATGGCGTAAAAATTCTACTCGCAGTCCTCCATCTCGCAAAATCAGGTAAAGTCTTGTACCTAGTAAAATACGAAATCCTCTTGAAGCTTGGTTGTTTTGTGATAGAATGATAAAACGAGATGATGAAAGCATACATGTGAGCATGTCCTTGTAATTATTGTGTTTCTGAAATCTTTCACGATGCAGATTAATATATTCAAGTTCATCTAAAACTCATTTGAAATAAAATGATCTATTCTGTATAACTTTAGAAGGGTTAATATATTAAGATACATATGCTGGTGCTTGGTTGTGGAGTTGTTATGTAGCATATCGCCCATCATTCTCAAGCAAGAACTATCATTTGAATTCCGTAGATATGCAATATTTAAATTCTTGTATATATATTTGAAGATCGTAAGATAAAGAGTGCAACCTACAGTTGTAGTGAAATATATTGTTTTTATAAAAAAATGAGACCACCAAGGACCAACGCATGTTGATTTTTATTTAAAGGAGAACCACGAAACTCGAACCCTGGTGGGCTCGGCGTGAAATACATTGTTTTTATGCAGGCTGTATATATCATTCGATCTACTATGTATATAGATAAGCCTCGAAACAAATTCATGTAGTTAATTACTTCCATGAGCATTTGTCTGTTTGCTTTTCCCACTAACTTTTCGTAAGTAGATCTTTTTTCCATGGTTCCTGTTTTAATGGAACATTTGCAGGGGACCCACACTAGCTATCTTGGAAGATTTATATTCTTTGTTATATCTTCACACAACTTGAGGCTTTGAATCTTCAATAATGTGAATATAGGAAGGTGATGAACAAATAATAAATGCATTGAAGTGATCTTGGAGGGAGGAAAGAGCAGGTAGTATCGACCATAGAACTTGGATTGAAGTGATCTTGGAGTTACTTCTATTCTTCTAACTTAGCATGAGTGGTATCGACCATAGAACTTGGATGTAGGATCTGTTAGCTATTGAACCTCTCTGTCTCCTCACAAAAAAATTATGCTCTTGGTTCCATGAATGCAACGATATGTTCCCTGTACTAGATCTTCTTAAAAACATAAGAATTAAGGATACTATCTATGAAGTGATCCAACATGGTGATGTAACAGTGACCGTTTAGACAGAGAAAGATTTATTTTCATCTTTATTACTGTTTGACATTAGAGTAAGTGGTAATTTACTTGTACTTATGAAACATGGACCAATGCCCCTCCAACTATGCATTTACAGGGCTGATGTATTGGCTATTTATTCACTACTTTGGTCAGGTGTTTTGGTAAATTTTGTTTATTGTCAATTGGTGTGGATGATGAGTTAACCCTGATACTGTCCGGAATAATGACCATTGTTATGTATATCCATGGAAAAACTAGATTTTACAAGTATTTAAGCAGTTGCATCCCATGTGAATAATTTATGAAGTGAGATGAGCAGCTGTAGCAAGATGATTAACAATGTTAAGACATATTTTGATTAGTTGATTCACCCGAATTTCTCGTAACATAATTGGCACCATATTCAAATAGGATTTAACGATGCATACAATGTTCTTTGGCTTCCAGTTTCATGTAACTTATTTCCATTTTTATGTGTAAGCTGATAACTATGTATTGCATGATATGTCCAATAATGTGGGTGTCATTCGTCTAAATAAATTTATATTATTATGAACATGCGGTGTACGTGCAACTTTACTAGTTTTAGAGAAACTCGTCATTGATATAACTTATGTTTAAATTTAATAAAATCCCACAGCAGGACGGAGTCCGGCTGTTTCCCTCAAAAAATAAAAACTACTACAATTTTCCAATTTAATCCCTTTCGATACACTTTAAACCCGGTGGATTTATATGCAACCGAACGAGCCTACGGGATCACGGCTTGTCATCCCCGGGGCTGGACATGGTTTTCCAATTTTTTATCAGCGGGCCTATTTAGAGAGACGCGGACAACCAATCAAGCCCTCAGCGGATGCATTTCTCGCGGCCCGTTTCAAGGCAAGTCTAACTTTGGGTGGACTAGCCCTGTGGGTTTCACGCGGTTTATCCCAGTACCAACCGGGATACTAGTTTACGGGCCTTTCCGTCCCAACGCTTTCTATGTCAACCCACACATCACGACGGAATCAGCCTCCTCCTGCAGGAACTCCATCAACCCCCATCCGCCTCCTCTGCTGCTCCTCTCCCCAACCATGGCGGCCGTCGCGCCTCCCCCCGACAACCTAGACCCACCGCCGTCGACTCCTCCCAACACAGCAACTCCGCCACCGTCCACCGCCACGTCCACTCCGCCCAACCCCCCAACTCCTAATCCCCCAACCCCCAACCCTATGATGCCAAGCCCTAACCCTACCCCCCTCCCCGGCCCTCCGGTCATCGTGCCGCCGATGCCACCAGCGCCGGTATCCTTCACCTCTTCCTTCCGGCCGATGGGTGTACCCCCTCCGCCGCAGGCGCAGCAGTACGGCGCGATGCGCAATCCGGGCTACCCGATGGGACAGCCGATGCAGCCGCCAGGCGTGCACCACGTGATGCGCCCGCCCACCATATACGCGCTCCAGCCGGGCCAGTACATGCAGCCAGGCGCCCCCGTTCCTCCCGGTGGGTTCCCTTCTCCATCCATCTCTATTATCATCTGCGGTGCTGTTAGGACTCTTGGGATTTATAAGACAATGAATTTATGCTTCCCTCGATTTGTGTCTTGGGAGGTTGCCGCACGTTTCATGAGCTGCGCAGTAGGAAATCTGGTGAAGCTCAGGGGAATCGAGTAGATATGTCTCGTCGTGGGTACGATGTTGGATTAGGGTTTGGATGCGTCTGATGCTAGTGTTTTAGTGTTAGCGCAACTGGGATCCGCTCGCTTGATAACGATGACCGGGTATTTCTATGCTACAGCGGTGGTCGTGAGCAGCCGTTACTCCCTACGGCGAGAGGTGCTGGCTCATGTTTGATTCCGCAGCTCTTACTGAAGCTGTAACTGATCATTTTCTCCCTCACTGCGTGTGGTATGCTGAATGTCTGAATTTTAACTGGTTCTGTTTACATTGTCTAATTGATTTAAATGCTTTAGCTTGCCGCTTAATTAGGCTCAGTTTCTGTATGTACTTAGATCCTTCAACAATGGGTTGTTGCAAAAAATGGGCTAAGGTACCATGATTTCCTATCGCTTAATTTCATGTCAAGTATTTCCTCCTTAATTTGGTTTGATTTATAGTTACTCTTAATAAGAAAGTTTAAAGAAAGTGACACATTTGCTTAAGCTTTTATATCTGAGTAGTGCAATGCAATGGTGTGAGCTATCCCAAGTTTTGCAAATAACCAATACAAGTACATTTTCCTGTCCTTGGGGCGCTAAGAGGTAATGCCAGCTTTTACCTAATTCTTCTTTTATTTGAACAGAATATTACTTTTTGTCGATGTTAACTCCAGTTATTCTGAACATGCAAGATACTTGCTTATCTGTTTAGTAATGCTCTTCTTTCTTCGTGGTTTATGGTAACGAATATAATTTCATATTTCCGTTTATATTAAATTCCATGTCTTTCTAATGATTAATTTGTGCACTGTGTGTTCCGTTTTCTGGGATTTTACTAATGTGTCAGCATAGATGTTTGTTTGTTTCTCTCTTCAGGTATGCATCGCTATCCTGGACCATACCCTATGATGCGTCCAGTATTTCCTCCACGCCCGATGCCTCCGGCTGGTCTTGTGCCAATTCAACGGCCACCCATTGTTCCTGGGATCCGTGGTGCTCCTCCTATGGTAGCCCCTCCTGTCAGACCCCCTGCTCCAGCCGTTACACCTGTTGACAAACCACCAACTGCAGTTTATGTTGGGAAGATTGCCCCAACAGTGGACAATGATTTCCTTCTTTCGCTTCTGCGGGTATATCTATATTTCCCTGTTATTTCAAGATTATACACAGAAGAGCTGACTTCTGGATACTTCATTCAGCTTCTCTGTTTATGCTTGAATATGCGTAATCAACTGCTTGTATTATGTGCCTAAATGTTTTTTTATCTTCAGATTTGTGGACCTGTCAAGAGTTGGAAGCGCACCCAAAATCCAAGTAACGGGAAACCTGTAGCGTTTGGATTTTGTGAGTTTGAATCTGCTGAAGGCATACTTTGTGCTACTCGGTTGCTCAACAAATTGAGCATTGATGGGCAAGAACTTGTGGTATGTATCATTTCACATTTCTTACAATTGTGAAATTGGTGGATTTGATAAATATGGGAACTAGAATGTAAGTTCCTTGATCCTTGGGAAGGAAAAGAATATACATAACCAAATAGATAAAGGACATGACATCAGTTGTCTCTGACGGCTATGTTTTAGCAAAACCTGACGAAACTGTTTGTAAACTGTTCCTTAGTAATTTGCATGTTCCATCTAACCAAGTGGCAACTATTGAAGGTATGTCTTTGTCACTGACTCACATGTGGGTTCCTGACCTATCTTTAATCGGAGCATGTTTCACCTTTTGGATTGAGAGAAAATGAGGGCCCAAAAATTGCTGCCTTAGCCTTTTCATGTGTACCATTTTTAGTTCATCGAATTGTCTGTTGCTGTATGCGTAGGAAGAACTTGTTAAGCATGCCTACATTTGGTTGTTGCCAATTGGTTCATGTGTTCGTGCCATGTAGCAACCAGCATTTGAATTGGCCCTGCAGTTCTTTTGCTCAGGAGTTGTTTGGATACCCAGTATATAGAAAATGGGATTTCACAAAACACGTTAACCACTGTAACAGGCTAAAATCCTGTTCGGTTTGCCATACTAATTAGGGGATATTTGAAACTCGGTTCTCATAACATCGGAAATCCAGGTTTTAGCAAAAATAACTATTTCACGTTTTTGTATAAACGTGTTCCCATTGTACTTGATTTCTACAAACCTTTCGTTTCTTTTGCTGATTAAGCAAACAATGAAATGTACTCATGGTAACAGAATAATAAACTAAAACTCGTTTTCCGAAAAATCATCTATAAACCTGATTTCTAAATACCCAACTCTACCTTTTCTAATCAAAACAGCCACTTAAGGTCTGAAGGATGCGTAAAGAACATATTTACCTTGTAAATCCCACACGATGTAGCAAATCCTGGGTGCATGCTTTTAAGAGGCCATCCAGATTGTGATTTTTCTTTCTTATTATTGAGATCATTTGTCAATTTTTTGTGTTTTCCTGTTAAATATACGTTTGTAAATCTTTCATTTGTTCTCAATGTTGCCATGTCTTCTATGCCAGGTTAATATTAATGATGCCACCAAAGAGTACCTGAAAAAACATGTTGAAGAAAAAAAGAAGGCACATGAGAATGCTAAAGAAAAGGAAGATGGAGGCGGGGATGGAACTTCTGCTGTTGCTGAACATGAATCATTGAAACCTGTTTCTGATAAAACAGATGAAACAGAAGATGTTGGAGACAAGGACGATCAGGAAAATACTAAGAAATTTGGGATTATTACAAATGAAGATTCTGAGGCCGATAAGGAGGCTGCAGAACAAATAAATAGTATGATTGAAGAGTGGTTAAAGACTCGACCACCGCCACCACCACCGCTGGTTCAACCATCTGCCGACATCTCATCCAAACATAATAATGGAGAGTCTGGTGTAGACATGAAAAAAACTGGTATGGAGCGTTGCTATTTTTTTTTGCTGAAAACCGCATTTAAATAATATGTACTTCATTGCTGCTGCAGATTCTGAAGACAAGAATGATGATGGCATCGACAAGAGGACAGTTAATGAAACTGAAAAAACAGAAATTGGCTCCCCTGATAGGAGGAAGGATAGAGAGCATGATAAGGACAAGCGAGAAAAAGAACTTCAAAGATATGAGCGCGAGCGTGAACGAGAAAGAGTCAGGAGAGATAGAGATAAGGAACACAAGCATAAAGAATTGGAAAGGCTGTACAAAGATCACGTTAAGGAGTGGGAATTAAGGGAAAAAGAGAAAGAATATCAAAGACAATATGAGAAGGACCGTGAGAAGGAAAAAGAACGTGACCGTAGAAGGGAGATCATGAAACAGGAAGAGGATAGCGATGAAGAGGATTCAAGGAAAAGAAGACGCAAGAGTAGTAGCACATTTGAAGAGAGGAAAAGGAGGAGGCAACGTGAAAAACAGGAAGATTTGGCAGACAGATTAAAAGAGGAAGAGGAAATTGCCGAAGCAAGGAGGTGTGCTATAGAGCTGCAACAGCAGGCAGATGAAGCAGCTGCGGCTGCAGCCGCAGCAGAGTCTGCTACACTTATGGAGGTTGATGGTGAGGATGAAAAGGAAAGAAATGTGCAAAACAAGCCGATTGTTTCAGATGATGATAGGATTGCCGGCTTTGCTAATGGTGGTTATGCAGGTGACTGAATATTTTCCTCTTTATCACCTTAGCTATATTCTAATTCCAACATTTTCTTTTACATCCACTGCACAGATGATGGCACTCACAAGGACAATAATGGTGATGAAGCAAGTATGGCACCAGGTCAAATTCTGGATATCAAGCAAAATAGCAATGCTCCGGCAAAGAAGCTGGGTTTTGGTTTGATTGGCTCTGGTAAAAGGACATCTGTTCCATCAGTTTTTGCTGAAGAGGATGATGAGGATAATAAGGATAAACGGATAAGACCTTTAGTACCCATCGATTACTCAACAGAAGAATTACAAGCTGTTGAGGCAGATCCTTCTGCTGGCCAACAGAATATTGTTGCAGCTGCTGAGTTTGCCAAGCGCATCTTGGTATCTAATCAGAAGGAAGAGAAGCTTGAAACTGAGAAGGATAGGAGTAGGAGATCCGCTGATAGATCAAGCCAAAGGGATAAAAGTCGAAATGAGGAAGATGGTGCTCACATCGGTGATGAGAGAAGGGAGAAGACACATGACCCCAAGTCAGAGAACAAGAAAATTTTGGATGCAAAACAATTGATTGATATGATTCCTAGGACAAAGGAAGAGCTTTTTTCCTATGATGTTAATTGGGCTGTATATGAGAAGGTGAATAATTTCTCTACCTTGTATTTTCAGTACACTTAACAGTTGGGGGTCATGGTTTATTTCTTCACCCATTTTGAAGTTATTGTAATGTCATTTCTTTGTGCATGCATGCTATCCTGTTTATTTTATATGAAGTGTTTATTGAGCAGTTAACTATGCTTTTATTTACTCCTTAAACCGTTGCAAAGCTGAAGACATCTTAGTTTAGTTTTTTTTTTCAAGATATGAGATCCATTGGAAAAAACATCTTCTTGAGTATCATGATAAACCTGTTGTCATTATCATGCTGATTAGCATCTTAAATTCACTTTTACTTTGAGAGGTAACAATACAGATGTATTCTGGTCATTCTACAATATCCTGGAAGTTGGGTCATATGGTTTTGAGAATGTTTTAAATCTGCACTATTTGATTTAACTTTCCCTGTCTTGTGTTGGTGGTGTGATTGTAATCAACACTAACGGCATCAACCTTTTTGTGGCAGCATGAGTTGCATGATAGAATGAGGCCTTGGATCTCAAAGAAGATAATCGAATTTCTTGGTGAAGAGGAATCGACTTTGGTGGAATATATAGTCTCATGCACCAAAGATCATGTGCATGCGTCGAAAATGCTGGAGCTCCTACAATCAATTTTGGATGTTGAGGCTGAAATGTTTGTCCTTAAGATGTGGAGGATGCTAATATTCGAAATCAAGAAAGTCGAAGCAGGACTATCGGGAAGAGGGAAGGCTTGAAGCTGAGGCAATGGTCGTGTACACCATTTTCTGCTTTTTTTTTGTCAGCAACTGTGTTCTCACTTTGTAGACTTATGTTGTGAGACATCCTCTGGAAACATTAAAGTGAGTCGGATTAGTGGTTCACATATGTTCTGATGTCTATTGTAGAAATGTATACATGAACAGGTGATACATAACATTTGGTCTAAAGTTGTTTCATCTTCACCAACGTGGTTTTCTTTGCACAGATACGTTTTACTACTAGTGTCCTACTATAAGTACTCCCTTGGATTCATATTAATGGTCCAATTTTGTCTAGATTCAGATGCATCTAGTTAAATATTTAAACTAGATACATACGAATTTAGATAAAGTTGAAGCCATTAATATGTTAAATATTTAAACTAGATACATACGAATTTAGATAAAATTAAAGCCATTAATATGAAACGGAAAGTAATTCTGTCGTGATGGTGACGTGGCAGATGCCATGGATAGGCTTAAGTTGGGGTCAATGTGTACTAGTGAAATCTAGGGAGGGATGATATAGTGGTTTCTACACATGAAGAGCTCAATCTCGATACTTTGATCAACAATGATTACACTTTCTCTTTGAGCTGAATCATCAGAGAAAGGAGGAAAAAGCTCTTGCCTAGTAAAATGAATCGATCCCTCTGCTAGGAGGTCCTGACTCACCTTATAAAAGAGTGGCTAGGATACATTAGGGCTGACGTGGATGACATATTTCCCGAATATGCTTCTTCCAAAGAGGTAATTCGGCGCCGCTCTTTCCCTGTCGTCCATCTCTTGACTGCAATAACCCAGAGCCCATGACATGTGAACGTTGGACTTTAAGACTGTCACCTTCGTGACGCTTCTTCTGCCCTTTTGTCCCTCCGACCCTTGTGTGTAACGCTTGGCACTACATAGATTCCTGAGGGAGAGACAGAACGTTGTGTTGACTTTGGGGCTTGCCCTCTCCTTTTGAGCAAGCCTCCTCATGACTCGGCCTTGTGCAAGATGACTCGGCCAAGCTCAAACCTGCAAATAGATAACATGCCTAACATCATGCTGACATACCTCTTATGTCAGCCGAGTCAAAGTCTTAGCTGCCCAATTCCGAGTAATCCGGTCGGCCAACCCTCATATAACTTGACCAGGTCATTCTTTGACCTTGTCAACACCTCGGTAGGCTTTGTCATGTTACCTTAACTTGACCTTACCTGGAGACATTCCCTCAACAAATTCAGTATATATTGCCTTAAACTCCATAAGTCAACTAATGTGTCGGACTTTGACTAAAGGCTCCAGGTCCTGATACATCTTTACTATTAAAAGCAAAGATGCGGTGGTGTGTGGTGTCACACTTCAATATAATTAAAAAAACGCCACCGCTAACAAACCATTTTGAATACAATAACAATCGAACCATACATGCTCTATCTTTTAGCTTCCAATCTACTCTATAGCGTCTAACAAGGTTCCTATATTTTATCCATAACTAACGACGTAGCTAACAAGTAGGGCTTATCCCAATAAATCTCTACTTATCTCTACTTTTTCAGGGAATCTACTTATCTCTACTATACCCAAGAAATCGTGTTCAGTCTCCACCAATACGTTTCGTCCGCACTCTCCCGTGTAGGGGTTCGTAGCATGCCTAACATCGTGGCAACATACCTCTTATGTCGGCCGAGTCGCTGCCCAATTCCAAGTAATCCGGCCCTTATTCGGCCGACCCTCATATAACTCGGCCGGGTCATTCTTTGACTCGGTCAACATCTCGGTAGGCTTTGCCCTTTTACCTTAGCTTGATCCTACCTGGGGTCATCCCCCCAACAGTAGTTCCCAAAGCTGGTGCGGTCTCAACGGCTTTAGTAGATTTCTTATCCGTATTGCCGACTTATCCTTTATTCGGCTATTCCTTGTTGCGTAGCTTGCTGAGTTATCCGTGATTACTTACTTGATCTGACTCCTTTTTGGCTTCGTCCGAGATCTATCTTGTGGGCCGAGTCATTCTGATACGTTCGAGATTATATCTCTTCCTTCCTTCATAAGTTTCTTCGTCCTACGTGCCAATAATCATTGCAAGCTGTCTTATTTTTTGAGCCACTACAGTAATTACTGACATAGAGACAGTTATCCCTGCAAACGGTCCAATCCTGTAGTGTCTCTTCGATTACCGCAACGATTATTGCGGGAGGATCCTCTTATGTGCCGTGTATCTGCTCTTGCGGCTCCACTCAGCGGTTGCCATTGCGTTATACGCGCGTGTATGCAGCAACCGTTGTGCCCGCACGATCCCACGACCCCTCGTGGTCTAGGCCAATAAATAGGGGAGCAGGGTGAAACCCTCGTTCACTTCCCCCGCTCCCAACTCCTCTTTCTCCCAGCACCGCCACCGTAGAGATCTTCCTCTGCAACTGCGCTGCCCATTCCTTGCGCTCGCTCACCGCGTAGCGCACCCGCACCGAGCATTTCCTCCGCTCCGGCCGCGCACCACAGCTCGCGATCACGCATTTATGCTGCAGCGATGGGTCCGTGGCAGTCATGGTCTTTCCCCGACACCGCGAGCATCTCCTCCTCCACTGATTCCACCGATGAACCAATGGTGGGCTCGCAGAGCGTCGTTGCCACTGGTGGAGAAGAAGAGTTCGCTGCTGCCCCTGAGCGAGGCTCTTGGAAAGGGTCCAATGCAACCCAGAAGGAGATCGATTGGATCCTTCGGACGCGTTGAATCCTGTCCGGGGTATCCTATCGATTACCCGACAAGGATCTTGCCCCCATCACGAAACCGGGTGAGTTCATCATCTTTGTCTCTCGCTTCGCCCGAGGTTTCGGTCTGCCCCTTACCGATTTTGCCAAGGACTTCCTAGATACCTTTGGCCTCCAGCCTCACCACTTGCCGACTAATGTTGTAGCCTCCCTCTCTGCCTTTATCTCTACCACAGAGGGGTATTTCGGCCTTTGGCCCTCCGTCGTTATTTGGTCCAAATTCTTCCAAATCCGGGAAAATGTTGTGTCGAATAAAGATTTGCGCCTATCCTAGAAATCCCTCACGCAGTGCGGTGCTTCCTCCATAACACCCCGGAAAGGCTATGTCTTCCCCCGAGTCACCGGCCTTGAGTCATGCAAAAAATGGCACAAGTCCTTCTACGTGAAGAACAGTGGAGAGGAAGACATGATCCAGCTGCCGGCTTTCTCAATCAGCATGCTCACTAGGAAAGACTGGGACCTCGACCCAAAGAGGACCAACACCCTATCTGAGTTATTCGAGATACGGCTCCAGGAACCAACTCGGGCCGTGTTAGCGGTGATGACCTATGGCTACCTTTATCAGTAGTCGAATCTTCCCGTTCTAGAAGCGCACGCACAAACTCTGCTACATGAGTGGTCGCCTTGACTCGAACTGAGTCTCCACTGTCGAGCTTGATGATAAACAAATACATAAACATGTCCGGTCCATCTTCAAGACTGAGATGGCCGAAGATTGGACGTGGGGCATGAAGCCTGATGATGCTCGACGTGGCACTTCGTTGGTAACCCCAAGCGTAGGGTGTGAAGAGCAAGCAGCAAGTTTTCCCTTAGTTGAGACTGAGGTTATGGAACTAGAAGGAGGAAGGAAACATCACACAGGTGTTGCAAGCAACGTGAAGATCTGCACAACACAAACTCAAGACTTTGCCCCAACAAATCAGTGAGGTTGTCAAGCTCACCGGTTTGCTGTAACAAAGGATTAAACGTATGGTATGGAAGGTAATGGTTTGCAGCAAGTAAACAAGTAACAGTGAAAGATGTATCAATGGTAAAGATTGGACCGGGGTCCATAGTTCACTAGAGGTGCTCTCCTTAGATAAACAACATGGCATGAAGGGTAAATAAATTACAGCAGGGCAATTGACAGGAACCGAGCAAGGCATAACAATGCAATTACTAGTCATAAAGATCCTATGAGATTCGATTGGGCAATACAACAAGATACATAGACCACCATCCAACTGCATCTATGACTAGAAGTCCACCTTCAGGTTATCATCCAAACCCCCTCCAGTATTAAGTTGCAAGCAACATACAACTGCTTTAAGCAAAGTGTGTAAGGTAAACAGTCCACATGTTCCATGAACAAGAGACCGTTGTTTTATCCCTAGTAGCAACATCACATCTACAACCAAAGAGATTTCTGTCACTTCCCTTGGAAACTAGAGGCATGAACCCACTATCGAGCATAAATACCCCCGCTTAGAGTCACTAGCAAATACTTGTCCAATATAGCTACTAACAACATAGAGCATGCAAGATCACAAACAACACAGACATGATAGAATCATAAAGACAAAACCATTAATCAAACCAACATAATAATCTCAATATCCATCGGATCCCCGCAAACACAACATGCATGGTTACAAATAGATTAGATCTTGATCATGAACAGAGCTCACAAGATCTATACATGAAAGCACAAAGGAGGAGATACAACCATCTAGCTACTACATAGACCCATAGTCCAAGGTGGAACTACTCACGAATCATACTAGAGAGAAGGCCTCCGAGATGATCTCCCCTCCGGCAGGGTGCCGGGAAGAACTTCAGATCCCCCCGATCTAGGTACGATGGTGGTGGCGGCTACAGAAGGTTTCGTGGAATATTGATCAGGTGCTTAGGGTTTCTGCATCAGCGGCTTATTATAGGCGAAGGGGGAGGCCGAGGAGGCGACTAGCGGGGCCAAACCCTAGCCAGGCGCAGGCCCACCCCTGACCGTGCCTAGGGGGGTCTGGCTGCCCTGGCCCGCTTCCTTGTCTCCCCTCTGGACTTCTTTTTCCCCATGGAAAGTAATTAACTTTGACGTTTGTCCCGTCCAATTACAAGAATATTTCTTTACTAACTTTTCTAAAACAAAAAACAACAGAAAACAGGAATCTGGCACTATTGCAACTTGTTAGTAAGTTAGTACCAGAAAACATGTAAAAAGCACCTCAAAGTATAGACACGTAAAGCAAAGTAGATACTAAACATGCATGGAGCATCAAAAATTATAGATACGTTTCCGACATATCAACATCCCCAAGCTTAACTCCTGCTCGTCGTCGACTAGGTAAGTGATAAAAAATAATTTTTGAGGTGACATGCACCCTCACAATAGAGATTCAACCATTTGCAAACATTGAAAGATGGTATCAAAGAACTCTAAACATGTGAATGAAAGATGGAGTTCTAACAATAGGACATAGTAACTATGCATGCAACATGACAAGCTACAAACAAAGATCATGAATAACATGCATTGAAAAACATGGCATAGTGGCAATTAGCTTGTCCATACAGAAAACATGACATAGTGGCAATTAGCTTGTCCCTCATAGAGTAGCAATATAGATGCATAGGACACCTTCAAAGTTCACAAGGGTGACTAGAAACAAATAGCACAAGAACAAGTAATATCACAATATGCATCAATTAATAAACTTTGGAACACTGCACACAGAATGACAACTATGTTCTCTTAATGGTGCCTAAAGGTAGAAGGTGGGGACTCAATAATGGTGGAAGAAAGGCCTTTTTTTGTAAAGGAATCAGGGATTACAAGTTTCAAAAAGAGCTTCCAAAAATTATGGAACTTGTTAGCTTTCAGCCCTCATTGCCCCTATCATAAGCATCTTGAAGTGGTTAAGGTTAAAGTGGCAAAGATGGAGTATATGCTTGACGAAGTATAAGTTGGCAATCTCAAGTCCCTTGAATACGAGGGCCACACCTCATGCATACTCAACTTTGGGTCCATGTAAGTTCTTGTCATTGTAAGTATTTGCATATCATTGAGAACCGCCAATGGGGTACCCCTTGCACATGGTACAGGAGCTTTCCCATAACCAAAATGACAAGGCAAACAGACAATGAGCATCTCAGAAATCTTTTTATTTACCATATGCATAGCTTTTTATTGAGGATGCTTCATAGATAGCTCATTATGGTGATGCTGCAAGTTTCCATCATGATTAGGCATGGCTTAGGCTAGAGGCCCAGGCGTTTCTCTAACACAGGATACAAACTCCATGGACTTACAAGTTCCCACTTTATTTCACACCGGTGACATCCATAGACAAAATAACATGATATCAACTGAGTACAGAGTACAAGTGCAATGTTGAAAACGTTCCCCGTGACAGCACGGTTCTGCTAATTCCAACTTATAAGTACAAGAATATACAACAAAGTTGTCACAATGGTTCAAGTTTATTAGGGGCAAAGAATATAAAGTGTGCCATCAAGTTCGTGAGGGCTTTAATCAGTAAGTTTTCACATAACAAAATAGTTTTTAATCGGAAGATAGTTGAAAACAAGAATATACTTGGAATGGTGTAACACAACATGCATAGGAGTTTATAGTGGACACTTTGGAATAACTTGGTTTCTTGGGAGTTGGAGGCATGAGTAGAACTTACTCATACAAGTGGAGGCTAGCAAAAGACTGGGAGCAACCAACTAAGAGAGCATAATGGCCATAATCATGTAGAGCAACAAAGCATACTAATCAAATCAAAGAGTGGTACTACAAGTCAAGGACTAAATGATCATAGAGGCTAATGGTGACTTGTCATAGTCATAACATGGTGTGAGCATGTGCCAAGTCAGCCCAAGCAAAGCATCAAAGGAGAATACCACAATACTATGCTTTTGCATGCTAAAACAACGCATAATTTCTTCAAGGCACACTAAGCAATCCCAATTGTTTGGAACAAGTCATGATACAACAATAATCACTAAGCATAATGCTAAAACAACACCTAGCATGTCATGCTAAAGTCTAAGTCACAGTCAATGCAAGCTCCTCTTGCACTTCAAGCAAGAACTTACTACTCCTTTCCAACACCAAGCAACTTATTTGCAAAACAACATAGCGAGAACGGGGGTCCAAACTTCTTTATTAAAGCAACATAAACAACCCAAGAAAAGCAAACGAAAACTAAGACGCTCCAAGAACAACACAACTGTGCATGAAACAACAAAAACGAAGTGTCTAGACAGACCTGAGCTTTTTATTGATGAAGAAGGGGATGCCTTGGGCATCCCCAAGATTTGACGCTTGCACCTCTTGGATATTTTCTGGGTGAAACCATGGTGGCATCCCCAAGCTTGAGCTTTTGTCCATTATTCATCTCATTGCATCATTCTCTCTTTACACCTGAAAATTTTCCTTCATACAAAACTTCACACAATCTTCATTAGCAACATTAGTGTATTCAAAAGATATTAGACCTCTGACAAAGCTTTGAAACAGCAAGGATTTTCACTAAAAACACAAGCTACTATAGTAAATCCTTCAAAAAGCTCAATTCACCTAAAGGGAACTCAAAAAGGAATCAATAAGAAGCAAATGCAAATAATGGTAGAAATCTATCAAAACAGACCAGCAGGTAGAAACTGATTTTTTCGAACATCTTCTGTTACTCAAATCAAAAAGTGTTGAACTAAAAAAAGTTAGCTAATATACTGGGGATTTATTCATAAATTTTGAGCTCAATCAGAGTTACAGAGACTCCTCACGGTTTTTTTTGGTAGAGGACAGAAATCTGTTTCGGGACAGCAATTCCCCAAATCTTACTTCCCTCTCATTAGAGGTCATTTTTGGCACAAAAAGCAAACAAAAAGGATAAGGAGAGGTCATTACTGAAGTAATAACTTCCAAGACTCAAGAAAACTCTTGGTTTATCTCCCAACAAGTACTTTTCTTTAACGCCTTTAAGTTAGACACAAGAATCAAGAAGAATCAAATATTTTCAAATGAAGAAGCATTAACATCAAATCTTTCTTTCAGAAGAGGAGAAAAAAGAAACCTCTCTCTTCTCATAGGGAAGTGTTCAATACCTTTCTTGAATGGAAAATGATATTTAATGGTGCCTTCTTTCATATCAATGATAGCACCAACTGTTCTAAAAAAAGGTCTTCCCAAAGTAATAGGACAAGAAGCATTGTATACAACATCCAAAACATAGAAATCAATAGGGACATAAGCATTATTAACCATAATGAGAACATCATTAATACTCCCCATGAGTTTCTTCTTAGCATTATCATTGAGTGGGACATCTAAATAACAATCATCCAATGGTGGCAAATCAAGCATTTCATAAATCTTCCTAGGCATAATAGAGACACTAGAACCAAGATCACATGAAGCTTTGAGATCAAAGTCATTCACTTGCATATTAATAATGGGTTCCCAACTATCTTCTACTTTCCTAGGAATATAATCTTTGTGTTTTAGCTTCTCTTCCTTAATTTTCACAAGAGCATCTATAATATGTTTAGTGAAAGCAACATGCATGTCACTAGCATCAGGACTTCTAGCAAGCTTTTGCATGAACATAATCACTTCAGAAATATTGCAACCATCAATATCAAAGTCAAACTTAGCATCACTAGTAGTAGGATCAATAGGCTTAGGCATAGCAGGAGGAGAAATAGGTACTACTTGTGGTTTAGTGGTGATGGTGCACACACTATTGTTCCTATCAATTTCAGCTTCCCTTTCTCACTTAGCATGAAGTTGAGCTAACAGCCTAACATTTTCATCAATAGTAACTTGTATGGCATGAGTAGTAGCAAAGGTATTTTCCATGGCTTCAGGTTTAGCAGCCATTTTATTAATCAAGGAAGACTGAGCTTTAGACAAAGAGGATATATTTTTCTCAACAGTTAAAATCTTTTCCTCTATAGTCTTATTGAAAGTGGTTTGTTTACTAATAAAGTATTTGAGCATGAATTCAAGTTCATAGGGGGCACTTCTAACATTATTGTAAGAGGTTCCATAGGAATTGCCATTATTAGGAGGATAAGGCCTATAATTGTTGTTGCTACCAAAATTATTCCTATAGGCATTGTTGTTGAAATTGTTGTTTCTAATGAAGTTCACATCAACTTGCTCTTCTTGAGCAACCAAAGAGGCTAAGGGAACACTATTAGGATCTAGAGGAGCTTTACCATTAACAAGCATAGTCATAATAACATCAATCTTTTCACTCAAAGAGAAAGTTTCCTCAACAAAGTTTACCTTCTTACCATGTGGAGCTCTCTCAAAATGCCATTCAGAGTAGTTAACCATTATATTATCAAGGAGCCTTGTTGCAGCACCCAAAGTGAGGCCCATAAAAGTACCTCCAGCAGCTGAATCCAATAGATTTATTGAGGATAAGTTCAAACATGCATAAAAAGTCTGGATAATCATCCAAGCAGTGAGTCCATGAGTAGGGAAATTTTTAACCAAAGATTTCATTCTTTCCCAAGCTGGAGAAACATGTTCACCATCAAGTTGTTTAAATTTCATAATGTCACTTCTCATAGATATATTCTTAGCAGGAGGATAATACCTTCCAATAAAAGCATCTTTGCACTTAGTCCAAGAATGAATACTATTTTTAGGCAAAGAAAGCAACCATTCTTTAGCTTTTCCCCTCAAGGAGAAAGGAAAAAGCTTGAGCTTAATAATATCTCCATCTACATCCTTATACTTTTGCATCTCACAAAGTTCAACAAAGCTATTGAGATGGGCAGCATGATCATCAGAACCAGCACCAAAAAATTGCTCTCTCATCACAAGATTCAACAAAGCAGGCTTAATTTCATAAAAGGTAGCATCAAGAGCAGATGGAGCAATAGAAGTGCTTAGGAAATCATTGTTGTTGGTTCTAGTGAAGTCACACAACTTAGTGTTCTCAGTAGAGTTCATTTTGGCAAAGGTGGGCAAGCCAAAAACAGCAGCAGCAGCTAGAGCAGGAGCTAGGCTAATTTTTTTGGGTTTTTTGGAAAGAGGCAAACAAAACCAAGCAAAATAAACAAAGCAAACTAAAAACAAAGTAAAAAGAAATGAAGTGAAGGACTCCCCTTGTGAAGACGTCCTTAGCCTCCCCGGCAACGGCGCCAGAAAAGCCTTGATGATGCTCGACGTGGCACTTCGTTGGTAACCCCAAGCGTAGGGTGTGAAGAGCAAGCAGCAAGTTTTCCCTTAGTTGAGACCGAGGTTATGGAACTAGAAGGAGGAAGGAAATGTCACACATTTGTTGCAAGCAACGTGGAGATCTGCACAACACAAACTCAAGATTTTGTCCCAACGAATCGGTGAGGTTGTCAAGCTCACCGGTTTGTTGTAATAAAGGATTAAACGTATGGTGTGGAAGGTAATGGTTTGCAGCAAGTAAACAAGTAATAGTGGAATATGTATCAATGGTAAAGATTGGACCGGCGTCTATAGTTCACTAGAGGTTCTCTCCTCAGATAAACAACATGGCATGAAGGGTAAACAAATTACAACAGAGCAATTGATAGGAACTGAGAAAGGCATAACAATGCAATTACTAGTCATAAAGATCCTATGAGATTCGATTGGGCAATACAACAAGATACATAGACCACCATCCAACTGCATCTATGACTAGAAGTCTACCTTCAGGTTATCATCCAAACCCCCTCCAGTATTAAGTTGCAAGCAACATACAACTGCTTTAAGCAAAGTGTGTAAGGTAAACAGTCCACATGTTCCATGAACAAGAGACCGTTGTTTTATCCCTAGTAGCAACATCACATCTACAACCAAAGAGATTTATGTCACTTCCCTTGGAAACTAGAGGCATGAACCCACTATCGAGTATAAATACCCCCTCTTAGAGTCACTAGCAAATACTTGTCCAATATAGCTACTAAAAACATAGAGCATGCAAGATCACAAACAACACAGACATGATAGAATCATAAAGACAAAACCATTAATCAAACCAACATAATAATCTCAATATCCATCGGATCCACGCAAACACAACATGCATGGTTACAAATAGATTAGATCTTGATCATGAACAGAGCTCACAAGATCTATACATGAAAGCACAAAGGAGGAGATACAACCATCTAGCTACTACATAGACTCATAGTCCAAGGTGGAACTACTCACGAATCATACCAGAGAGAAGGCCTCCGGGATGATCTCCCGTCCGGCTGGGTGCTGGGAAGAACTTCAGATCCCCCCGATCTAGGGACGACGGTGGCAGCGGCTACAAAAGGTTTCGTGGAATATTGATCGGGTGCTTAGGGTTTCTGTATCGGGGGCTTCTTATAGGCGAAGGGGGAGGCCGAGGCGGTGACCAGGGGGGCCAAACCCTATCCAGGCGCGGGCCTACCCCTGTCCGCGCCTGGGGGAGGGGGGTCTGGCTACCTTGGCCCGCTTCCTCATCTCCCCTATGGACTTCTTGTTCCCCACGGAAAGTAATTGACTTTGACGTTTGTCCCGTATAATTCCGAGAATATTTCTTTACTAACTTTTCTAAAACCAAAAACAGCAGAATACAGGCACCTGGCAGTATTGCAACTTATTAGTAGGTTAGTACCAGAAAACATGTAAAAATCACCTCAAAGTGTAGACAAGTAAAGCAAAGTAGATACTAAAAAAATATGGAGCATAAAAAAATATAGATACGTTCCGACGCATCAAAGTCCTTCACCAATGACAACCCCCTCCTAAGGTAATTAAATTCCGAATCACTTTATCCGAGTTATGTTTTCTTCGGCTTTGTCAAGCACTTAATTTCTCTTTGTGTTCTTTTCCTTAGAAATTTGCTGAGCAATCCGCAGAGAATGGCGAGACACTTGCTCTTACTTGGAGCAAGGATCGCGATACCTCGGACGAGGGCGAGCCTGACTCGGAGGAATTCATGCCCAAGCCTGACTCAACCCCCAGCCGTACTCAGGGTAAGGCTTCAGTCCGAACCGATAATAATGATACGGATGAATGCGAATTTCTCGAGATACATAACCTGGTGCCCCTATCATATGCCTATCCAGCTCCTTTTTCCCCAGCTAATCCGGCTAGGAAGGTCCATGATGTGTCTCCCGTTGCCGTGGGAGGCCAAGGGCCAGTGAGGAAGCGGGCCGTGCTGACTGATCCACCAGCCGAGGCTCCCAAGAAGCGGTTTATAGGCCTGCCAAGAGGGCCCCTAAACATAAAATGGCTCCATATGTCTCCTCATAGGTTTTTTCTCACTCTTTCATTTTTCCTTGTATTTCTTGTTTATCTCTTTCTTTATTCGACTTCATTTCTCTAATTGTTTTACCTCGGCAGCGCTCTGCTGGTTATCCCTCAGAGCGGACCCAGCATGGCTTCTCCTTTGCCATCATCTCGGGATGATGTCCGGGTTCCAAGCCCATCACGAGGTGAATCTCTCTCCCACGCCGACTAATAGTTCACCTCGGTGGGAGGGAGAAAATGTTGGTGCGGCTGGTGACATGGATACCGCCATGCCGGATCAGCCAACCGAGCCAACCGCATTCGCCAAGATCACTGAAGGTAACAAGCCAAATCCTACCGAGGTATCTGTTACCTCGGCCTCTACTCAAGCTCAAGAGGCTCCTTCTATGGCGCCAACAACTACACCAACCTCTTCCGGGTCTTCCAAGACTCAGACGCAGGATCAAGACCGGAAGAGCCCGCGCTCCAAGTCTCTATCTCCATCTCTGGATCCTTCAACTAAGCCTGCCGCGACTCGGCCCACTAAATCTCAGCCTGAGGCCGAGTGAGCTGCCAAGAAGAAAGGCAGAGCTGCAACCAAACCATCTCAGCCCTCCATTGTCGAGATACTCAAGAAGGGCGACTCTGCCTCTGCCTCGGCTGTGGGTATGAAAATGATACTTCATAAGAGTCCGGCAGCTGAAGCGGTGGCTAAACAAGCCCAAGTGGACAAAGGCAAAGTGCTGATGCGCATAGCAGTGGTGAGAGCCTTGGTTCCTTGGCTGAATATGACAACAACTGGAATGCTGCCAACTACACCAATGTCAGCTCTAGTAGCAATCCTAGACCAAAGAGTTTTGGCCTGGCTAACATCAGCAATAGGTTTCATCCTGCCAGCCGAGTCATTGTCGAGGCTGATAACATGAATTAGGTAAACACCTCGGCTTACGCTCTAGACTTTCGCATAATGTATCATATAACCATTAGTCCCCGAGCCTCCGAGTGAATGAGTTATCATTAGGCCGGATGCTCTCCTTATTTAGTGCTTTAGTGTATCCTGGGTGCATAAGCGAATTATTTTAACTTAGGCAAAATTTGTCTTAGGTCTTGAATTTTCAGCCACCTAGATTCGGATCAAGTTTTACTTGATTTGGATCTTGAGCTTTAGCTTTGAATGTGTAGTCTTAGCTTTGAATATCCGGCCACCTAGATCCGTATCAAGCTTTGCTTGGTTCATATCTTTTTATTGCTTTGAATATCCAGCCACCTAGATCCGAGTCAAGATTTACTTGGTTTGGATCTTTAGGTTTAGCTACGAATATCTAGCCACCAAGATCCGATCAAGCTTTGCTTGGTTTGGATATTTTTATTGCTTTGAATATCCATCCACCTAGATCCGAGTCAAGTTTTACTTTGCTTGGATCTTTAGGTTTAGCTTTAAATATCCAGCCACCTAGATCCGGATCAAGCTTTGCTTGGTTCAGATATTTTTATTGCTTTGAATATCCAGCCACCTAGATCCGAGTCAAGTTTTACTTGGCTTGGATCTTTAGGTTTAGCTTCGAATATCTAGCCACCTATATACGGATCAAGATTTGCTTGGTTCGGATCTTTTTACTGCTTTGAATATCCAGCCACCTAGATTCGAGTCAAGTTTTACTTGGCTTGGATCTTTAGGTCTAGCTTTGAATATCCAGCCACATAGATCTGGATCAAGCTTTGCTTGGTTCAGATCTTTTTATTTCTTTGAATATCCAGCCACCTAGATCCGAGTCAAGTTTTACTTGGCTTAGATCTTTAGGTTTAGATTTAAATATCCCATCCTTATTAACTAACGTTTTGATTCCACATATTGCCCATAACTGGCGTACTTCTGAGTTCCAGACGTTGCTTTTTGCCCACGGGAAACTGCAAACCAAGTTCAAGAAAGTGGTGCCCATTCTATAGAAAACTGGTAAGTGTAGCATCCTAGGATTAGCACCTAGAAATAGAGAGGACACATGTGTGTGCATTGCATTCATGCATAAGAAAATCCGGAAAATTTTCACGCAGAACTAAAAGAGCTGTAGAGGGATCGAGATCTCTCTTATACTGATGAAAACATCGGAGCAAGTGCGATAGATTTCGACTTGACCTTTGTAGAATTTTTTATTTACGAAAGTTATTCAAAGATGTATTTGAATTTCAAATGTGAATTCAAATGAATTTAGAAACATTCACAAATTAAATTATAGAATATTTAAACTCTTAGAAATAATGTAATTGAGTATTTAATAATATGATATGATATATAATAAAGATTAAAATAAAGAAAAATGAATTAGAAGAGAATAGATTTTGTGTTTGCCCTAATGGGTGTGTGGCCTATCCTGTCCTTCCATGTTACACTTTGGGATCTGTGCGCAGTTTTCCTGATTCCCCCTCCCTCATATTATATTACATGTTCGGCTGAGAATTTGCTCCCATCGTCTTGTACTTTTAGCCGGTCTAAGCAGTAGACTTCCTATGCGTGTACAGTATTGATTCACACCCTGAAAGTGTAACCGCATATTTTGGGATCAATGACCAACGATAAAAAAAATATGAACAAGAGCCATGCTGTCGATTCGTCGAACTGGGAGAAGTTGGCCAGGATGAGCGAGTTGTTGGGCTCATGGGACACGACCAGCTCGTAACTCTGCTCCATCCGCGCGTACTTGGCGACGTACTCCGTCTCCATCTCCGCCACCACCGGCGCCACGAGGTTCGCCGGCACGTCCGGATCGGTCAACTCCTCGGCGCGCGCGTCGGCCTGGATGCTCAAAGCCTCCGCGACCATGCTTTCCCATATGTCCTGCTCGTCCTCAGCGGCGGCAGCGTCGGGCACGAACTTATCTAGGCCCGTGCCTGCCAGCGGCCCAGGATTCTGCGGCGCGACGCGGCTTAGGCTGTAGCAGGAGTCGTCACACCGGTCATCACGGGAGCGCCCGCGACGGGCCGAGCATCGGCCCCCCCCCCCCGATCGAGGCCGTCCGGCCAGTGGAGAACGTCTTGACCGAAGCAGAGTCGAACCACGGGCTGTACGGCTCGGCATCGACCATCGAGACAGCCGCGACAGTGGGTGGTGTCGGTGGGATGGCGGCGACAGCGGCTAGGTTGTGGCTCATGGAGTGGACGGAGAAGTTGGCGAGGAGCAGCACGAGGGAGAGCATCAGAGCCGGAGTGCCGGTGAAGATGTGCTAGAAGAGCCAGACGAAGGAGTCGTGTATCTCGCATCTCGCCGTGGGTGCGGGACAGGACGACCTACAGGTCGTCGCCGCAAAGCACGGCCTCCTACATCTGCTGCAGCGCGAATCTCTGCCTAACTTTATGTCCCATACGGGTCTGGCAGGATCCTGTACCTGACGAGGCCTCACCCATACCTCTGTGTCCTGTCCTATCAGTACCCCTATGACTTTTATTTCAGAAAATGAGAGGGGTTAATGTGCAACAATTACCTTTTCAGATCTTAAAGCATCAATGGACGGCAAGATAACTACTATACCTATGTGTGCAAGCACAATTGTATTTTTAAATGAATTACAATGAATAAATAATATATACTTTATAATAAATAAGAATTGAATTCATACTTGTAAATAAGATATAAATATTACAAAATTCAAATTACAAAAAAGAAAGAAAGAAAGTTTAACTTTATTAATACTATACAAAATTACATTGTCAATTACAATATACAAAGTAAAAAAAGAATTACAAAAATAATAGAAGAAGTTCTAATCTAAATCTTCATGTCCTGGAGATTTCCTTCTTGATTTTATACTTGCAAAGAAACATAATAAAACAAGTAGAAAGAAAATAAGAAAGGGGTTAGTGGTTAAACTTTTGCTCTTAGATTTGACATAGAAGTGCTATGTATAATTCATCATTGAGCTAGATTTTAAAAGGGGCAAGTTTCGCCAAATAACTGGTATCTGTTCTTATCAAGATTGTCTCAGTCCAACATCATTGACAGTAATATTGGGGCAAGTTTCACCAGAACAGTAAAAGGCAAAAGGTAAAAAAAATCAGGAAAATATCACACTTTTACTTGAACCCATCCACAACTTAAAGGCTACAGGATTGGGAACTTGCACCATACCAGGCACACCCACGAGCAGCACAATCACCATATGCAGCTGTGTGCTATCATCACCACAAGAAACACACAACAGTATATATCCAATGCATCAGCTTTATAAAACTAGTCTTCTAGTCACATATATGACTCAACATAGCATAAAGATTTGGGAATAAAATGTAAATAATACATATCAACTAGCTCCATATACCCTTCCACTAGATTTTATCTAGGAGGATTGGATGGAGAGTTTTCTCTCAGACTTGCATAGAGATGCTATGCAAGGCTCATCATTGAGCTATAAAAGCCACTATAGTATAGTATCTGTTCTTAAATAAGTAAGAAGCCTCAGACTTTTGCATCATAGACCTAGCCAAATATCAAATAACAAATCATGCTACCAAGGTTACTATTGTGCATACTCATAGGGAGGCTCCACAGTAGCAAGATCAACTTAACAGAAGCCACTAATTAAACTATCCATCTCATTACCAAAATCATATACCTCTGTAGTATCTGCAAGAAATCAGAGAGGATTCCAAATCATTTTCCTAGCCACTTTACCTAGCAATCATTTAATAATATGTATAGGATTATCCAGGAACGTTAGCAAATGGTAAAACACAATATAGTTACTGAATAAATTGAGTAAACGCTTCCCCGAATCAAAGATTACGATAAGTACATGAACATTGCACTAATTCAATGGCTCAATATAGTAGGTTACTACAACCAAATTCAAACTAGAGGTTTGATTTCAAATAAACATCTACAATTCATATCCCTAGATAAGTAGCTAGGAATCATTAAGTGTACTACTATCATCACTGACATGTAAGAACATCCACTTTCACTCACATTTTAAGATCCAAAGATTAACAGGCTTACTGTCATGTATGTAGTTAAGCACCCATCTATTAACCATTACCAAAACGTGTGCCTTAGTATAGTATAGCAATCTATAATTATTTTTACAGCTTACATATACACACACTGATTGGGGAAGACATCAAAGGTGAATTTACCAAACTAATATGTTGGCATATATAAGAAAAAAACCTATCTCTGCAAGTAGTGATATCACCCTTGTTTACTGCATACACTCTAGCATATTAGCTATACATAGAAATTGGTAGTATGTGTCTGTCTTGGGTACAAATCATCTAATGATCATAAGATCGTCAGAAAACCATACACTAGTAATTCACCAAAAATTCAAGTAAATGAAAACTTATAAAATTAACTCCACTTGATTGTTCATGTTATAATGAACATGAGATTGATACTAGAAACCAACAGAGCCTAGATTTCCAAAACCTATCATCAACTAGTGTTCATCTAGTGAGAATCAATAACATGTCTATAAACATGTACAATAGCAAATTATTTAGTAAAGCCAGTTGTTAACCTGAAGTCATCACAACAATAGTTTAGGCTTGAGGAATCTTAACTATTAGAGGTAGAATAATTATCTCAATCACAGGAATGGCACATGTCTAGAAACACTACATGATCACAAATGGTCTATTGAACTAGAATATATATTGATAGAATCTAATCCAATCAGCACCAAAGCTCAGCTCCAGGATCCCAGAGAACCTCAACCTGCATTCTACACCTAAATTAGTGCATCGGCTCAAAGGCCGGCCACAAAAGAAAATACCTGAATCAGAGGCGACATCGTTATCGCAGTAGATGTCGGGGTTGCACATCCACATCTGCACCACCCCGCCGGCATAAAAGTGTAAGTTGGCGACATGGCATATCCTCGCAGCAACACCACAAGTACGTCACCACCACGGTGAGGTAACACAGCGGCCCATCGAAGGGCGCCGGGGTTGCAGCCCAATCCGTCATCCCTCTGGCGTTGGGGTTTAAGTATGCGACCTGGAGGATCAGTAGAAAGCCACGGTCATCCCATGGTAGTAGTAGCAGCAGCGGCACCACCGAAGAGGAGGCGGTCGATGTGGAGGTCGTGCAGGCCGAGCCTTGAGGAGGAGCTGGAGGTGGATATGGGGGTCGAGGTAGAGGGAGGATTAGTAGCAGGAGCTCGTGGCGGAGGAGGTCACATGCGAAGAGGAGGCGCTGGGGCACAGGTGCCGAGCCGGCGGCCGAAGGCAGGGGCTAGGGTTTCGGCCAGGCGCGCGCGCGAGGGTGCGGGCGGACCCAATCAGCGAGGGAGAAAGGGATAGGTGGAGGTGGCGAGGCAGCGCCAACAAGCAGATGCGCCGGAGGCGGTCTGCGACGGCCGGAGTCACGGTAGGCGGCGGTGTACACGTGAGAAGATGAAGGGGAACGAGAGCGAGATATTCCTACCGGAGAGAACGAGAGAGGAAAAAATTCGAGTTGGAGAAACGCGTGCGCACGGACTGGTCATTCTGTGAGTGTGTTGGTCTAGTCCAGCCACATAAGTGCGATCGTGTGTGTACCTAGTTAAGCCATAGTGTACGTGCGAGCGTGAGTGTAGTCCTTTTTTTGCGTAGAATTCCGGGAGCTTTATTAAACTTGGTTTCCAATACAATCAGCCCGCAGGCTCTCGGCTAGAAAGCTTGGACTATCATCAAGCCAGCTACTAGTTTGTTCTAGCTTGGCCTTGCACAAGTGTGCGCAGAATTATTTGCCGAACGCCTAACATACTGAATAGAAAAAGACACAAAATCAGAAACCAACTCCCCAACTTCATCTAAGATAGGCGCCACAATAGAACGATCATCTTGACGCGAAGACCAGAGGTTTACAACCTCTGGACTGTCCATCTCCATCATCACATGTGAAAAGTCTCAGAGTCTCGCAAAGATCACACCATCTCTTAAGGCCAACACTTCAGCAATCAATGGATTAGTCACTCCCATGAACGGTTTACTCCAAGCACCAAGAAAGGACAGGTGAGACCTAGCAACTCCACCACCACCTCCCTTTCCTTCTTGTGCACTGATGGCGCCATCTGTGTTAATTTTAATCCAGCCCGGGTCAGGTGGCCGCCAAGACTGCCCAGCTGCAAATTTCACCTTGTTTCCTTGCATCTCTAGCATATACAACTCCTCCCTAATCTTCCTCATAGATAATTTTAATCCATCCACCACCACCTCCCTTTCCTTCTTGTGCACTGATGGCGCCATCTGTGTTAATTTTAATCCAGCCCGGGTCAGGTGGCCGCCAAGACTGCCCAGCTGCAAATTTCACCTTGTTTCCTTGCATCTCTAGCATATACAACTCCTCCCTAATCTTCCTCATAGATAAAGTTGGATCATATGCCTCATCATCATGAACCCATCGGTTCCTTGATGACCAGATTGCATACATGATACTGATAATAATGCACCTTTGGTCATCAGTGAACATGGGATCACATAAAATGTTCTTTGCCCATGAGTTCTGGTGTAGACAAGGCAACTTTATATCAAAGATCTGTCTTGCTTCATCCAAGAATCCTTGCGCATGTGAGAAGCTAATCAGAGCATGCATAAGGTTTTCTTCAGAGTGAAGGCAAACCTCGCACCTCCCAAGCTCCTTATTATGTCTACGGCATAGAGTAACATTGTCAGGTAAGATGCCCCGCAGTACGTGGCATAGAGTAACATTCTTAGGAAACACTTATAATTTCCATAGAGATTTCCACATATCCTCTTCTGCTGTTGAAGTTCCCATAGCCATCCCTTCTTCTAGAACAGAATGCTCTTTTCGAATCATTAGAGCACGGTATGCCGATTTAACAGAGTATGTGCCAGTCCTCTCTAGGTTCCACGCCAAAAAATCCTCCCCTCCACTAGCCCTGTATTGCAACATCATCTGGAGCTAGGAAATTATTCCGAACAACATCCACTTTCCACGTACCAGTTCCAACATTAATCAGGTATGAAACTTTCTCCAAAGGGCACGTACCCTTCTGGCCCATTGGTCTCATCATGAGGGTGTCCGGAATCCATCGATCCTCCCAAGTTCTGATCTGATTTCCATCACCAACTCGCTTGATCAGCCCCGTAGTGAGAGCTTCCATACCTGCCATAATGGCTCTCCATGTCGCTGACGCACCACGAGGTACAACAGCCTCCATAAAATCCACATCGTGGAAATACTTCCTTTCAACACTCTAGCACATAATGAGTCCTGATGTGTCAAGAACCGCCATCCATGTTTGCCCAAAAGCGCCAGGTTAAACTGCTCTAGGTCTCAAAAGCCCAGTCCACCCTTTGACTTTGGTTGGACCAGCTTGTCCCATGATAACCAATGTAAAGCTCTTTTGTCCAGAGAACCACTCCACCAAAATTTTGCTATACTTGAGATCAACATTTTATACACTTTCTTGGTGAGCTTAAAACAGCTCATACTATACAGAGGGATGGCCTGAATGATAACCTTTATAAGAATTTCCTTTGCTAAAGGAACTTTTTAGACCAACCATTCATCCTACCACGTGAGCGCTCACCAATATGGTCAAACGTTCCACTGGTAATTCTACCCACTGCTGTTGGAAGACCAAGATACCTCTCCGTAAAAGCCTCCACCAAAATCCCGAGCAGATTTTTAATAACATCTTTCAGAGGCTGCCTTGTGTTAGGACTGAAAAAAATAGAACTTTTTTTGTTTATTCACCTTTTTCCGGAGCAATCAGCATAGATATTCAGAATAGAATTAAGCCTGTTCGCACTTTCTACCTTTCTAGACATGAAAATAAGACTATCATCAGCGAACAGTAAGTGATTTACCCAAGGAGATCGGGTACTCACCCTAATATCTCTATCCACATAAGCCCCATATCTATTTAACAAAGTCGTCGGCCCCTCTCCACAGATCAGAAGCATATATGGGGATATTGGATCACCTTGTCTCAAACCCCTCGATGGCGAGAAAAATTCTTATAATTCTCCATTAACCTTGACATCAAGTCTCACCGGAGAGACGCATTTCATAATCAATCTCACAAAATTACTGTCAAAACCAAGCTTCAACATAATAGCCTCAAGATAGTGTCACTCCACTCCATCGTAGGCTTTCATCATATCTTGTTTAACTGCACATTAAGCCTGTTTACACTTCTTTTTCTTCTTCAGGAAATGCACACTTTCATATGCCACCAACACGTTATCAGTTATTAAATGTCAATAACATCAATAACATCATCCAACATTCCTCTCATTCTATTAGCGATAGATTTTGCAGCAATCTTATATAGAACTTGATAGAGAGAGAGAGAGATTGGTTTGTATTGAGAGATATACTGAGGATTCCGTACGTTTGGAATAAGAGTTATAGAGTGTCATTCATTCCAACCGGTAAATCTCCCCCATTCAAAAAATGTAAAACAGGTGACACTATATCAGGTTTTAAAAGTTCCCAATGCCTCTAGAAAAAGCCTGCCGTAAAACCATCCACACCTGGCGCTTTTGACGGCGCCATCTGAAAAAGAGCCCTCTTGACATCCTTCTCTAAAAACTCCTTTGTCAGTGAATCATTCATCTGTTCTGTTACTTTTGGTGTGACCACATCAAGCATCTGTCCCATCTCCCTATACCCCTGCGACCCGTACAAGGCATGATAGAAACTCTGAATTTCTTCAATAATTTTAGGAGTTCCTTCACATACACGATCACCCTCTGTAGATTTCAGAAATGAAATTCTATTTATTCTCCTCCTCTCAGCAGCTTGAGCATGGAAATAAGAGGTCTTACGATCTCCCGATTTGAGCCATTCACTCTACTCCGCTGCTTCATCCAAATTTCCTCTTGCCTCAAAGCTTCTCGAAGATTTCTGGCAACCGCTTGATCTTCATCCGATGGTCCTGAACCCACAACCCACTGATGCAGCACAAAGTCTCTCTAAAACCTATTGTAGTTTCCAAACCTTCTTTCGGATCCCACCAAACTCTTTTGTTCCCCAAGTACTTAGTTTAGTCTGCATTTCTTTTAGTGACGAAACCACTCCCTGTAATCCGAGCTGGCCAGACCCTTGCTGCCATGAATTCTTGACCATCTCATCATAAATGGAGTGAGTCTGCCACACGTTTTCATACCGAAATAGCTTTGTGCCATTGATTGGATGACGCCTATCCTGTCGTAGCCATGTCAAAACAAAACAATGATCAGACTCCACCGAGCTAATATGCTTCACTCTTGCCATTTCAAATAATTGCAAAAATTCCGCATTCACAAAGGATCTATCAAGTCGCACTTTAACATTTCCATTTCCTTGTTGCTTATTATCCCATGTGAACGGAACCCCAGAAAACCCCAAATCTTGTAAAGAGCCTACCGAAATCCTCTCATTTGCCATTCAGGCCTAACCGCTGAACTGAAGTTCTCATCTGTGTAAAGTGTTTCATTAAAATCACCCGTGCACAACCAAGCACCATGCCGCACCACATGTAAAGTACTGTCACATCCCAAAATTTTCCAAATTTTGTAATGTGAAAAATAAATAAACAAAATAAATAATTGTTGAATTTTAGGGTGAAAAGAAACTTTTGTTTCTAAATGGAAACTTAAAATCCCATCTTGAATAAACTTTGGTTAATATTTGAATCCAACTAAATTCAAATCAAGTGAAATGTATTCTTCATAAATGCATCTTGAAATTTACACACTTGGAAAATAAACCAAAACCCTAAAACCCTAATGGAAGGAAAACATTTCCAAGTTATCTCTAAGACCATGGATTTGATCCAAATAAAAATTTGTCAACAAACATTTACAAATGATCAAGAATGACAAATGGAAATATTATAAAACCATATAAATTGATTTCATTCAATTTGAAGCCATTAATAAAATCTTATGAATTTAATAAGATAAGGGAATTGAATATCCAAAGCTAATAAAGCACTTATCAAGAAATCCATACCAAATGGTGAGCAATTAATCCTAAAGATATTTAAAAGGATAAATAAATATCAAATAAGATTTTACAAATTGGAATCACCAAGTTTGGATCTATAAATAAAAAGATATGGATTTTATAAGATAAAGATAGAAATATTAAATGAAGAATATTTAAAGACCAAATTAAATCTTGGCCTAATTCATAAGCAAATGGAATGAATATAATCCAAATCCAAATAAAAGGAATAAAGAATTTTTCCAAATAAAATAAAATGGCATTAACCAAATTCTATTTCTATTTGAATAAAGACAAATTCTTAATAAGAATGATTATTTAGTATTTGGAATTTACCCAAGTGGAATAAAATTTATTTAATTAACTTAACTGAAATCAAGGAAATCACCTAAATAAAAATTATGGAATTAAAACCATAGTTGATTTCATTGGAATAAAAACAAATACCCAATTTAGATGATTTATAAATCATATTAAAAATACTCCAAATAATTTAAAATGAATTATTTGACACCCTAATAAATGAATAAAACTTACTGAAAAGGGTTTTGTAAAAATTGAAATCAAATAAGGAATAAAAATATATTTGATATTAATTGAATTTAAAGCAAGGGCTTTGTTTTAAATAATTAAAAGACCCTAAAAAGAATAAATGAATTATTCTAAATTTGACTCTAAAATGAACTATTAATCAATATTTGAATACACACAAAGTCTGGCTGAAGTTTGAATTCAAATTGATGTTTGAAAAGATTAAACAAAATCAAAACAGATTAATGAAAATAGAAAAAGAAAAACAATCAGTACAAAAAAATGAACTAACTAGTCCAGCCCAGCAAAGCCCACTAAGCCCAGCAGCCCACACTCACCCCCTCCCCCAAAGCGTTTTATTTTACCCGTGAACGAACCCACAGTGTCGCTGACGGCTTGGACCCACTTTCCCTCTCTCTCCTTCACTGACGATGCGACCCCACTGCCACTCAGTCATCGTCCTCCCCACGACCAGTTCGTCCCGAACGTTTTCTGTGTTGATTTCGCGAGTGAATTCACGATTAATGGCTCAGTAAATCTCCCCCGTGACCACGCCCTGTTAAACACCTCCCTCCCCTCTCCATTTCCCCCCAGACGCCACACCTCGAGAGCCCCTAGGCTGCCTTGATTTCCGCTTAGACCGCCGCTGCCTCCGACGTCTTCTGGTGAGAATTCCGGCCAGCCGCCATCGCCCCTCGCCCCCTCGACCACACGAGCTTGCTCGCCGGCATCTCCTGCACCTCCCAGTACCTTCCACTCGCTCCCGCGCGCTCCACAACATCGGCAACATAGACCACCGAGCATCGCCACCGTCTGCTCCAACTCCGGCGAACCCTGCAGGTAGTCTCTGACCGCGCCTCCTTTTCTCTTTGATGTGCCGATACTCCCCACTCTTCTGTGCATATAACCACGCCGTTTACTTGCTCTCTCATGCACTGTAGAGTCGCCTTCGTCGACGACTAACTGCACCCGACGGTTCCACGAACTCCGGCGAGGAATCGCCAATAACCCCGTGCGCCCCTGTCCATCCTGTGGCCACCTTGAGCATCACCACGACGTTGCGAACACTGTGAGCACCTTCTCTTCCCCCTCTCCTTCCTGCTTCGCCAGAACCACCACGAGCAGAGCCCGCGCCGCCAGTCACCGCCGCCAGCGCCGCCACTCAATGGTTGTTCGATCATCAACCGTAGGATTGAAATCCAATGCACACGATAGAACATAAACGAAGGGGTACGAGTGTCTCTGCGCCACTTGATCTAATTTAAATCCAACGCTTCACAGAGACTGATCCGAGCGAAACGGTATCGGCCAGTGAAATCACGCCACGTGGCCAGAGTCAATTTAAAACAGAAATTATGTTCTATTAGATGTTCAATCTTGTAAATTTCATAACTTTCAAACCACACGTCCAAATTTTATAAATTTTATATCAATGGAATCAGAAAGACAAATCCTACCCAACCATGCAATTTGTTTAATAAATTGCTTCTGAAAAAATGGTTGTTTTTGCAGAAACTTGTGTAGGCATGTTTTGAATATAAAATTCATTCTAAAATTATTTTGGGGATAAAATCTTTGGCAAATGGTTTGTTTTGAACCTACTGACCATAGAAATCAATTTGTGGTTTCAAAAACATATTTGGTGAAACAAAAGAGTAAATCTTTGATTTAGAACATTTCTAGTCAAATAAAAATAATGTTTATGTGTTAAAAAATGTTTTTTTGGAAGAAAACCTTTGGGAAATGTTTTGATTTAAACTCTATGACCCCAAACACCAAATTTTATGATTTAAAAATGTATTTGGTGAACCCTATAAAGATTGTTGCTTTGCTAAAGGCATTTTCAACCACATAAAATATCGATTTGGTTTAAAAATGATTTATAAGTAAAATCTTTTGCAAATGATTTTGCCACTTTTATAAAATGACCAATAGGTGTTTTAAAATGTTTATAACCCATTAGAAACCACATTTCCAAATAAAACAATCTTTAGCATGCTTGCATGCATTACTTTGTTTCTATTATTTTATGTGTTGTTGCTTGAATGGTAGATTGAAATATTGGTTGCTTGATTGATTTGTAGTGATTTGAAGAGTGTGAGTATTGCAAGATCAAGGAGTGAAATTATATTCTCTACCAAAATGGAAAGTGATGCTTCATACTTTTGTCCCATAATTTTCACTATGCATTAGTGATGTTTCTAAGTAAGACTTGCATGGAATTTTTGCTAAGTATAAACTATGCCATGGGAAAACCTAGTAGATGAAACCTTAGTAGAAATGTCCTAAGTTAAGATTCCTACTACTATCATGCTTAGCTTAGCTAGTAGAAAACAAGGGTGGATTATATTTCATGCTATAGAATATTTCTAAGTCAAGGACTTATGTTTTGTTTAATAAAACAACTAAGTGAATGAATCATCTGGGTGGAATGGAAGGAATGGTTTGTGTTGAGTGGTTACACAAGGCCCATTTCTATGGTTTACCTTGTGTATCTCACTTGTGGATGGCCACCCAGGAACAAAGAGATTTGAGATGTCAAATGTTGAGAAGCTTCAAGTGCAGCCACTTGGCATTATGGGCTCTGCCTGGATCATATAGGTTGCAATAACTTAGCCAAATGGACAGTTGGTGGTAGGGGATGATAGGTTGGAACGCGTCCATTCTGGTCTAAGGGAAGGCTTCTGAAAGATCTTGTCTTGGTGAAACCAAGTCTTGTGGGGAAAGTGCACAACCTCTGCAGAGTGTAAAATCTAAGTACTTAGCCATGTCGCTGGTAAAGGACAATTTGAGCATCAAGACATGGAAGCTATCAAGAATCTCCTCATCCCAATTTCTAAGTTAAAAACTTGTGGTTGAACAAGGGTTGAAGGATCACCAATTTCTATTGGGAGATGCCTTGGGTGATTTTGTCAAACAAAAAGTTAGTGTTTTTCAAATGATAAGGAAAATCTATTTTGAGCAAAGTAAGCCTAAGCTCCACTTAGCCAAATGCATATAGATGATAGACTCCACTATACTACCATAGTATCACTTGCCAATACAATTCAAATGTATTGACCCTTGTGGCTGTAACTTATTATGTTGCAGGTTTGTTTAGTGTGTTGATTAGGATTACAAGTCTACAACCAACATGACTGCCTGTGGCACTTTGAAGATGAAGGACCCCATGCTATTGTTATATTCTGCTGCATTGTAATGAGATAGCCAAATGAGCTATGTAAGATGTAATAAATTATTTTATTCCTGGTTATAAAGTTGTATTATGACCTTTGTTTCTTGATATTACATCTTAACTGTGGATGCTAACCATTGATCTAGGGACTAGCATTGTAAACACAGGGATCTCTACCTTATTAAAGGTTGGGACCTCTACAAGTACGCAAGAACCTCCAGCTATGGTGCCGATTCTCCGCTCTTGGTTCCCCATAGGAACCAGTAAAACACCACATTGGTAAGTCAGAAGCAATCATCCTCACGTTTGCATAAATATGCACTGAACTCAAACTTTGGATACCAACTTCCACTTCCCCAGACCAAAAGAGGCCAATACCACAACTAAACCCGTCACTATCGACGACGAAACAATGTTTAAAACCAAACACACCACTTAAACTCTCAACACTCTTTTCTGGAATTTTTGTTTCCATGACAAACAAGAGAGTGGGCCCTTCCTGCTTCACCATATTGCGAAGCTCACGAACTGTCGCCTGGTTCCCAAGCCCGCGACAGTTCAGCACTAGGCAACTCATTGTGGCGGGCAGGACTACGCCGCAGCCGCTGCCGAGTTGCCAGAACTAGTTGGAGTGGGCTTCTTCTTTTTTGGCACGTTCCCACTCAAATGATCCTTCTCTTCTTCACCAGAGGTAGCTGCAGGAGAAGCTCCAATATCCATCTCAGCACCACTGCATTAGTGATAGTAAGCAACGGTTTCTCCACCCTCTTATAAACTTGCTGATGCACACCCTTCCTCTTGTTAAGTGTACTCGTCTTCTCAGGGGATGTCGCCTCTCCCTTCTCAGCTACATTGCTCGAGGTTCTAGTTTCTGCTTCTGTGCTCGAGTTATGCGTATCATCCTTACTATTCAGAGCATAACTCTGACCTCGCGAGCCATCACTGAACCCACTCCTCCTTTTTCCTCCGGTGCCCATAAACCCTTCCCAAACGGAAGATATCCATCTGCATCTCGTGTGCCCGGAGTTGGACAACACAGATCAAAATGACCCAATCGGCCGCAAGAGAAACAGAAGTGTGGCACCCGTTCATATTGGATTTCATATAAGTCCACACGCTGCCTCTTCGCTGATTCAATTAAGATCCATCTTCTCAACGGATTAGCTACATCCACTGTAACCCTTGCCCTAAGAAAACCACGTACATGATCAAACTGGACATTCTTTGCCCCTTATCAATCTGGTTTGAAATTGCACGCCACCACTTCTGATCCCGTAGATTGAAAGGCAAATCAATGATCCTAGCACAAATGGATAGCCGATCAAACTTAAGCTCTGACGGTTTCATACAGTCCTCGAACTCCGACAGGATGACCGCATTCATGTTTACATGCCAAGGCGATCCCTCCTAGACTCGATCCCGATCTCGCTTCGTCGCAAATTCAGTGATAAACATGTTCTCGCCAACAGATCTGAATAGCAGACCCTTCGGATTCCCCCAAGCCAGACGCAAGGCACCAGAGATGGTGTTTATATGAATAACATGGCGATTCAATACCTTCCCTGCCAACATCCACTTCTGTATCTCGTCCCCTTCACGATCATCAAGTATCAGAGGAGTCGCCTCCTCATCTGTGATATCCAGTTTCCCTAGATCCTCCTCCAGCTTTGCCCCAGCCGCCCGTGGCGACAGGGCCTCCTTGGACTTCCCCTTTCCATGCTCCAACGAAGCCATCCTTCACCAGCGATACTTTTCGACTCGCCGGAGAAACCAGTGAGCGTCGTCATAACCTCCACCAAACCCTAGTCGCCTCCGAGAGAGGCTCCGAGAGTTTCGGGAGAAAAACTTTTGGGCATGAGTGTAGTCCTGCCAGCCTTGGGTGTCCATGCGTGTGTATTATATACGTAAACCTTTGAACTAGACCAATTTATTTAAGTCGACAAGTATAGATCAAATGACCAAAATACTTTAACCCAATGTATAATACTAGTATACTCGTGTAGGTACCTAATTTTTTTACACACATTAAATAAGATCAATGACAAAACCTAATTGACTTTAAACTTATTTCCTAAAACTACCATTATAAATAATGGTATATTAGTCTCTACAAAGTTGTATAAAATGTAAAACCATCATATATGTTGATTATAAATTATTAATTATTTCACCTGTTATTTATTTTCACAAATAAATGGACTCGTTTAAAATCCAAAGAATATTCTTAAATAATTAAAGTAATATCTTTTCAATAATAATAAAATAGGATTATCAATTACTATGTTGATACATGTTCCAATAGCTTAGAATGATAAAAAAACTCCAATAGAAATAATACCACCTTTATTTCACTCTTGAGGTATAATGTGCTATTAAAAAAGTTTAGTGTCATGCTTTATGAAAGGTTTTCAAGTCCATACTTAATATGTTTACTCATTAATGACGATACACTAATAGGAAAACAACTATAGATAGACAGAACTTCTGTGGCGCATAGGGCGAACCATGCGCCACAAAAGAAGTCCAGTGGCGCATATAAGAGAATGCGCCACAGAACCTTCAAGCTTCTGTGGCGCATGCACTTTAACAGTGCGCCACAGAAGTACGGTGGGACCCCCACCCAGGGTTGTGCTACCAAACTTCTGTGGCGCATGGGCCCATATGTGCCACAGAAGCAACGCATGGGACCCACAACAGGCTCGCTTTGACCGGGCTCTGACCAAGCTTCTGTGGCGCATATGGTGATATGCACCATAGAAGTTTATGTCTTCTGTGACACATGTCATGATATGCGCCATAGAACATGGATGTGGGCCCCACAGCCTGTCATGTTTGACCGTCCTATGACCAATCTTCTATGGCGCATATGGTTATATGCGTCACAGAAGATCACACTTCTGTGGTGCATATCTACCATATGCGCCATAGAACTCTGCGTCCAGATCTGCATAAAGGTGGCAACTTTATAACCCTCTACCTACCACCACCCATTTCACATCCTTCTTCCCCCTCCTCCCAGCTCGTCTTCCTCCTCTCTCCCACCCCATTGTGCCCATAATTTTCTTCATTTTTTGTATTTAAACCTACTATAGTTAATAGACTGGTTAGGGAAATCCTCTCTCCAACTTGTAGATCCAAAACACACTTAGTTTTCTCCTCCACGTCTATATTTGTCCACCACTATCTCTCCAATTTGTATAGATATATTGGTCCACACTCTCTCACATCCCGGTCTCGACTCGGTATTGAATCTAATAGGTGAGTAATTGGTCATGAATATGCATGTTTTGTAGGTGAAGCTTGTCGCGCAGGCGGTGTGCGATGTCGCCAAGATGATTTTTGTACATGAAGCTTGTGTGGTGCATGAATGTTTGCATGGAAGAAGTTTTTTGTTGTTTTTGCTTGTTTGCCCCCGGTGTGGTGCATGGATGTTTGCCGAAATGTTGATTCATTTCCATTTCGGAAAATCTTTGCACCATCCATATGTCCTACTTTTAGGAAAGTTCATGCCGAATATTTCTGGCGACCATGCATGCGTGTGTGCATAAGGTGTGGTTTCTAATTAACCTACTCTCTCTTTTTCTCTATACATGTATACCACGCAGGAAACCATGGTCCTCTAGACGTGCGAAGGTCGACTTACTAGGTATAAGAAAGATGCGAAGGCAGACATGATTCAGAACAACAAGACCCAGATAAGATGTCCATGTCGAACATGCAAACTCCAGTGCTGGATCGACCCTGATTCTGGACTTGGAGGATCACCTGCTCAGGCGCGGTTTCATGCGCGACTTCGATGAGGAGCCGACAACAAATGGTGGTGGTCATCATGAAGACGAGGGCGTGCGAGAAGACGAAGAGTCTCTCGACGGGCATGGTCATCATGACGAAGAATATACTGATGGACATGATCATCATGACGAAGAAGGAGATGTCGGCGGGCATGACCATCATGAAGAAGGAGAAGACGCGAACACCCAGACGTTGCTAACTTTGGTGTTGCGGGACCCTCATGTTTAAGAACTTATCCTCAAGGAGACGAGCAACGCCAAAGCTGCAGCCAGAGAGAAAGCCAAGCTGGCACAAACGAAGATAGACAGGATGACTCCATTGTATCCTTTGTGTCGCCCGAGGATACACGCGTGAGTGTAACGCTCAAGGCTCTAGAGATGAAGGCGGAACACAAATGGACCGACGTGAGCTTCAATGCTAACATGAAATTCTGGTGCGATCGTCTTCCTAAGGGGAACACATTGCCAACAAGTATCGAGGAGGCCAAGAAAATTGTGTGCCCTCTCGACCTACCGCACATTAAATACCACACATGCATTAATGATTGTGCACTTTATCGTAACGAGTACACGGAGAGAACCACATGTCCGGTGTGCCGCCATGGACGGTACAAGAGAGGGAACAAGAAAGTTTCTCGAAAAGTGGTATGGTACTTTCCTATCACTCCCCATCTATAGCGATATTTCGTAGATCCTAAGGAATCAAAGCTAATGCAATGGCACGCTGAAAGGGAGAAAACCAAAGATGATCCGGAAAAGGGCAAGATCCTGACACACCCTTCAGACGCTAGCTAGTGGAATGCATTCGACATCGAGTTCGAAGAGTTCGGGGGCGATGCAAGGAACGTCAGGCTAGGTATAAGCACCGATGGACTCAATCCTTTTGGAAACCAGAGTAGCACGCATAGAACCTGGCCCGTGTTTGTATGGCCGTACAACATCCCCCCGTGGCTCTGCACAAAGCAAATGTACATACACATGAGCATTCTTATTCAGGGGCCAAAACAGCCAGGTATCGATATGCATCTTTATCTCATGCTCTTGAAAGAGGAGTTAACCACGTTGTGTGAGACGCCACCCCGTACGTGGGACGCCTGCACTAAAGAATATTCCCCTCCGAGAGCCGCATTGCTCACGACGGTTCAGGACTATCCTGGTTATGCATATGTATCAGCCTAGGTGAACCATGGACACAATGCATATGTCAAGTGCATGGATAAGACCCCGCATCTCCAGCTACCAAAGGATCCCAGGTCTTCGAAAACCGTGTTCCAAGGGACTCGAAAGTGGCTTCGCATTGATCACCTGTGGAGAAAATGCGGTGACCTGTTCAATGGTAAAGACGAGCTCGAAAGAGCCCCGCGTCCGAGGAGCAGCGAAGAAATCTAGAAGCTTCTGAATAATTGGGAAAAGTGACCTGCGCCAAAAAAGAAGCGACCAAGGATAAAGCCGCTTTTGGTGTATGAAAAGCGAGGTCTATTTTCTAGGACGTGACATACTGGAAGGTCCTCCAAACGCCCCATAGCCTTGATGTAATGCACATCTCAAAGAACGTTACCGAGAGTCTGCTTGGCACTCTGCTCAACATGCCGGAGAGGACCAAGGATGAACCGAAAGCAAGAAACGACCTAAATTTGCTTGGCATCAAGAAGGAGCTTCAGTACCCTAATAGTGATGATTATGACGATCAGACGGAAGGGGCTCAAGGTTGCCGCAAAAGGGTTAAAAAGAATGAGGTGGTTGTGCTTCGCGCTGCCTGCTTCACTCTGTGTCAGGAGGAGATCAAGCAGTTTTTCAGGTGTCTCCTAGGAGTCAAAGTTCCTCACGGTTACTCAGGAAAGATAAGCAGATATCTCGACATAGCGAAGAAGAGGTTCAGCAGTATGAAGTCCCACGACTGTCACGTGCCGATGACACGGATACTTCTAGTTGCCATACGAGGGATAATGGACGAGCACGTCGGTGAGATGATGATTGGCCTATGCAAATTTTTCGACGTCATCTCTAGGAAGTCGATCGGCATGAAGCATCTCGACAGGCTACAGGAAGAGATCGTGGTGATACTATGCGAGCTCGACATTTACTTCTCGCCCGCATTCTTCGACATCATGGTCCATCTGCTTGTCCATGTCGTGGATGACATCATCCAGCTCGGGCCGACATTCTTGCACAACATGATGCCGTTTGTGTAGGGTTCGCAGCATAGAAAATAAAAAATTTCCTACGATGGGAACTATGTACCAAGATCTATCTACTAGATACAAACAATGGGCAGATGTATATCCGTAGAGAACATACCCTTGAAGACCGACAAAGCTTAATGAGTCCAAACTCGTGGTTGATGTAGACGATCTCTTGCCGATCTCAAGATCGAGAGGAAGTCCTAGCACCGCAAATCAGCAGCGCATCCGTGCTCGCACACACGTTCGAGGCACCGAGCAACCTCCGCCTCCTCACTCCAGCGATGCAGCAGAAGCACAACTCTTTCTTGCCGAATAGCCACCGGGAACATGTATCTGCTAGTCCGAGACCATGGGGAATAAATTCTAGAGGGAGAGAGAGATCCTTCACGAGGAGGTGTGAGTGAGAGAGAGGGAGGGGGGCTCCTTTTATAGGGAGAGGGGGGGGCACCCAAGGGGCCATGCGCCCAGCCATGGGGCTGCCCCCACCTCTTCCACATTCATGTGGGTGGACACTCCACTCACTCAAATGCCTTTCAATTCCCTCCACTCAAAAACCCACTCAAATTCCCATTAAATTTCCACCAAATTTAATGCAAAGTCTCATTAAATAAAACTCTTTTATTTTATTCAGAATTTTGTCAATTACTTTAATGACAAACATTCAAAAATAACCCCTTGCTAGAATTCTATTTCACATGCATAACCACTTTATGCAATTTCACCCAAAAACCTGTTTCGGTATCTAGTGAAATAAATTCCTGCGCTTGTTCATTCTTTCGGCATGAAACTTTTTCTCCAATTGGATGTCGGTGTCTCTTAAGTGTGTCACCCTATGGTTCGTGAATAATGCGGGCATGATCGATACCCCTCTCGGATCAATAATCAGAAGCGAGATCTGGAGACCCATACTGACTCCCACACATTCAACGATGACTTTCTTGTGATCGTTGGAACCTTTCACGCTAGTATCTTAATCCTTTTGTTTCGCGATATATTACATGTCCGAGATTCTATCATCGGTATCTCCATACCTAGTTTGATCTCGTTACTGACATGTACTCTTTTCTCGTTCCCGTGATATAACATTCTAGTGATCAAATCACTTGCTTGCAAGCTAATCAATGTGATATCACCGAGAGGGCCCAGAGCATATCTATCCGTCATCGGGATGAACAAATTCCACTCTCGATCCATGGGCCTCAACATAACACTTTAGTAGTTCTGAACCCATCTTTATAATCACCCTGTTACGGTGTGACATTTGATGTTATCAAGAAACTCTTCCGGTGTTAGTGATTGACATGATCTCATGGTCTAAGGATTAGGATCACTTCGTAAGTTGTTATAGCAATATAAACTCAATGACTTTGATCGTAATGCTATACTTCGGATGATTGTTCATCACATCATTACACTAATGTTGTGACCTCGTTATTAACAACATCCAATGTCCATGATCAGGAAACCTTTGATCATCTTGTTAATCAACGAGCTAGTTTATAAGAGAGGCATAACTAGGAACTTCCTTTTTGTTTATTAAACACACATGTATTAACGTTTCCGTATTGATACAATTATAGCATGTAAGGAATACGATAATAACCACTTTATTATTGCCTCTCGGGCATATTCCCTTCAGTCTCCCACTTGCACTAGAGACAATAATCTAGTTTGAAAACTTTGTGTATTGAACACCTATGGCTTTCTGGTGTTCCATATATGCAATTGCAAGTGGTTAACATAATCTACGGATCTGACGCTTTTAGGTCCATGTGTATTTGCATGTCTTTGCGTCTCCACGCATCACTCATTCTCCAATGAGATGGCATTGTATAAATTTGGTCTTTTGGTGAGACCTTTAGTTCCTTGGGGTTAAATCATGTCGATACTATTGTCATACACTATATCTTTAGTGTTAGCCCGTTGCGAACCACACCTTAGTTTGATAACAAACTACTTGACACAAATGCCCTCCTTTGCTGCTACTATAGCAGTCATATACTTAGCCTTTTGTTGTAGTATTCGTCACAATGTCTTAACTTTGGAATACATCCAAATCCATCATGAAAACTCCTTTCCATCTCATTGTGCCACTCATAGTTTAAATTGAGATAAACTTAATTTGTATCTTGTGACAAAACTAGTATCAATGTAATGCTTTACAATGAACTATTTGTAATTGTTTGTCACCTCTACACAAATATATTCTTAGTTCTTCCAAAAGATCATAAGAATATCCTTACTATCGTCCAATGATCATTTTATGATTCATTCTGGTATATGCTCATAACACTTAGAGCATAGGACATATCTGGATGTGTACATATCATGGTATGATTGATCAAAACATCCTTGTGATTCCACTCATCAAGTGTCAAAGCACTTGAATCTTGTTTCACTTATCAAGTGTTGATACACTTGAATCTTGATTCAATTCCTTTCCATGCGACAAGAACCGTTTCTTGTCGTTTCTATATTGAACTCCTTCAATATCTCATATATGTACGTTTCGCACAACCATATTAGCGTCACAGTCTATCCACTATAGACATTCATGCTAAATATTCGGGTTTTGCCTAAGTCTTTTATCAAAATGAAATTCTTAACCTTTGTCAATAAAAGATACATAATATATCAGAAATATGTCACAGCGCTCCCACTTAATTTCTTGCAAATGCAAGCATCTTCATCGTCTCCTGATGAAAACTCCTTTTCATCACGGTGAAGATTCCAACTCCGCGATGCTTACTTCAACCGTTGAAGTTTGCATGCCCTTTTTAGCATCCTTTGAATTAACAAAACCCTTTGGACCGTGTCATGTACACGTCCTAGGTAACCATTCTATTAGAAGAATTTTGTTTTGTTTATTCATCTACCATATACCAAATTATATGTAGTGGTTGCTACTTTAATCCGTCTAGACTAAATATCGCTATGAAAGATCAAATCTTGTCATAGTCAACTCCTTGAACATTGTCGTAAAATACTTTACGACATGTTGACTATTTCATAGATGTGAAACATCCATGTCTGTTTCTTTATAGATCCAAATACGACTGATAGGTTTTTACACCTTTCCAGAGGGTCTTCCAAGTTCAAAACTTGATTTATCGTGTATGGAACTATCACGGATTTTATGGCTTCAAGCCATTTGATGGAGTCAGGGCCCATCATCGCTTCTTTGCATGTAGTCGGTTCATCATTGTCAAACAATAATGATTTACTCTCAAATCTAAGTATTTGATTGTTTATCCGACCGACTTGGTTCAATAAGAACTTAGATCTCCGTGACCACAACCTTTGATGCACATAATCTATGAGCATTATGGCAGCCTCCGGAACGATTTTCGGCGCTGCGCAACTCAACACATTTAGCTAAGGTTCGTTAACCTTATCAAAGTTCTATTGTCCTCCCACTTAACTTTTATGAAAAATTCCTTCTTCAAGAAACTTCACGTTTCAATCGACAAACCCTTTTGTCCTTGGTGTTATGGAGGAATAACCAATTGTTATTCGATATAACCTACAAAGACATGCTCATCCGACTTCGGTTGTAAACATCTTACTTATGTTTAGCATACCAAAATTTAAGAAATGACAAGTTGGGTTTTACCCCAAACCATAACTTCCATGGTGTCATTTCAACGGATCAAGATGGAGCTCTTTTCAGTGTAAAAGCAGAAGTCTCTAAAGCTTTAATCTTTTAAAACATAATGGTAGTTTTATAAATAACACCTTTGATCCAACCATGTCAAACAAGGTTTCATTACAAATCTCAAACACTCCATATTCCTATGGTGTTTTGGGAGATGTAAATCTAGGTGTTTTGCTAAACTTGCAACTCAAATAAATCCCTTTATGATAAAATCATAATTCATTTATTTTTCTTGTTACACTTGTAACTCAAATAAATCCCTTTACGATCAAATCATAATTCATTTATTTTTCTTGTTACAATGATTTTCCACTTCATCTTGAAAGTCTTTGAAACGTTTTTTCAAATATTTCATACTTCTTTATCATTAAGTGAATATTCACTCAAATTTCCGGAGAAAGCATATGAAGTTGAAATCCATCGCTTATGACTACACATAATGGACTACATACATCGATATGTATAAATTCCAATAATTTAGTCATTCGTTCTTTGTTGGCCTTTGAACAAAGTTTTAATTATCCCGAGGAAAATCTTACAAGCGTCACTTGATCAAATCAAAGACTCCAAAAATCCATGAAAATGGAGTTTCTTTATGTTTTCTTTCCAATATAATTTAAACGACGATGTCACTTCGTAAGTGATCTTTCAATCATTTGTATTGCGACATTTTAGCATTAGGTTTTATGGATGTGATTTATCCAACTAGATTTGTAAATCATCCATCTTATATGGAATACGGTAATTATTTGAACAACCTTTGTTCTCATAATATCTGATTCAAATAACAATTATTAAAACAAATCTTGAAGTCAAGCTTTGATGTCAACGAGAAATACAAACAACGGTTTGTTTGTTTTCGATGAACATCATCACATATTCTCTTGCTAGTTACTTAGGCCATTGTGGTTCATGAATTGCGTTGTTCCATGTGAAATTTCATACCAACCAATTCGGTATCCAATACCCAAGAACCACATTGTTTAACAAGCAAAGAATACAACCATAACATGTATATCATCCATATACCTAAATTGGATATTTCCAATCTTTTCTTTTCTGCCAAATATATTTTGTAGATTCTCTTTCAGCATTTCCTTTTCCTTTTTAAAAGAATCTATCAACATCAAAAGTGGCGCCATATACATGACACATAGTCCAAAGCGTGTATATTCAAATAATAATACCTTTGGACTTGCACTTTGAAGTAGATCACCAACATCAAAATGATCGGTATTCTTTCAAAATCCATTCTTTAGTAACCTTTTAGTGTAGTAAACACTTTACATACATCTTCTATTCATCTTATCATGAAGACTTTCATGATCAAGCTACTGTAGCTTATAAAGGCGAATCGTGAGTATAACATTACTTTCCAAAACCCTTTTGGATGATTAGGATGTCTAGCATCTCCAACCTTCGTAAATTCTCATCCAATATGAGAACATATATTATACTCTATCATATTGCAACCAAAACATTGTTTCAGATATCGTTATATCTGCCACACATGATGGTTTCTGAAACAATTCTTTCAGCTCCTAGATAAACTTGATATTAAAACAATCAATAATCATGGAGGCAAACATGATACTTAAGATACTAACACTGGAATTGTTACTCTCGATTTAATACCATTATTAAATTTCACGGAGTAAACAGAGTTTGCTGAATGTTTGCAATAGGACTCTAAACTTTAGATTGACACTCAACACAATACGATACCAGTTCGTAAAGTATATATCCAGAATTCTATAGTTATATTATCTCAATTACAACTATGCATAAGGTGAACGAATGCCAATGACTACAAAAAATTATGCAAATTCACTTTGATTTAATTTATGATAAATTGAGTTCTACTAATCCAAATTAGAAATGAACTCCCACTCAAAAAAACGACATCCCTCGTGCCTTTTTGGTGATTACATGAACCAAATCCACTACACCAAGTCCGATCATCACGTGAGTCGGTGTAGCTTCAAAGACGAGCATCCATATGGTCATCATATCAAAACATATGACTCATGCTTAACCTTTCGGTCCGTGTTCCGAGGCCATGTCTGTACATGCTAGGCTCGCCAAGTAAGAACCTTAGTATTCGCGTGTGTAACTGTCTTACACCCGAGATATGCTCGTGGATTCAAGTACACCCGATCATCACGTGATGTCTTGAAGCGACGATACATTGTCGGTGCATACTTAAGTAAGAACACATTTTTATCTTGATATCTAAATGAGGGATCATCTTATTATGCTAATAAAACGCCAAACAGGCAATATAAGATGCAATCAAAACATCACATGTTTATAAGTGAAATGATATGGTTCCCGCATATGATCTCCATCATGTGCACCGTGGTATGATCACTATCACACCTATATGTGTAAGTCCAAGGTCTATGGATATTACACGTTATGTGTGTTGTAAGAGTATCACCTCATACTTCTACTTACAACATCACCATATCATAACACTAGCCCAACAACAATCTAAACTAGACGCCTCTAATTTATCCATTGCAAGTTTTACGTGGCTTAGGGCTTTCGAAGATAGAACCATTCTTACCTACGAACATGAACCATAACGAGGATAACCAAATTGTTGACAACTCGTTGCAAATTAGATATTGACTATAGTAGGAGAGACAGACACCCGCTAGCCACTTATGCAAAACTAGTTGCATGTCAAGCGTGGAACAGGTCTCATGTGCGAGGACATGTAAATTTTGTCCGGGCCGCTTCATCCCAACATGCCACCAATATCCAAAGTACAACTAAGAAGCAATAAAATGATCATCATCGCCCACATACTCATATGTGTACTACCCGTGTAAAGCATCTACGCATAGATCCGGCTCTGATACCACTGTAGGGTTCGTAGCATAGAAAACAAAAAATTTCCTACGATGGGAACTATGTACCAAGATCTATCTACTAGATACAAACAACGGGCAGATGTATATCCGTAGAGAACATACCCTTGAAGACCGACAAAGCTTAATGAGTCCAAACTCGTGGTTGATGTAGACGATCTCTTGCCGATCTCAAGATCGAGAGGAAGTCCTAGCGCCGCAAATCAGCAGCGCATCCGTGCTCGCACACACGTTCGAGGCACCGAGCAACCTCCGCCTCCTCGCTCCAGCGATGCAGCAGAAGCACAACTCTTTCTTGCCGAATAGCCACCGGGAACATGTATCTCGCTAGTCCGAGACCATGGGGAATAAATTCTAGAGGGGGAGAGAGATCCTTCACGAGGAGGTGTGAGTGAGAGAGAGGGAGGGGGGCTCCTTTTATAGGGAGAGGGGGGGGGCACCCAAGGGGCCATGCGCCCAGCCATGGGGCTACCCCCACCTCTTCCACATTCATGTGGGTGGACACTCCACTCACTCAAATGCCTTTCAATTCCCTCCACTCAAAAACCCACTCAAATTCCCATTAAATTTCCACCAAATTTAATGCAAACTCTCATTAAATAAAACTCTTTTATTTTATTCAGAATTTTGTCAATTACTTTAATGACAAACATTCACAAATAACCCCTTGCTAGAATTCTATTTCACATGCATAACCACTTTATGCAATTTCACCCGAAAACCTGTTTCGGTATCTAGTGAAATAAATTCCTACACTTGTTCATTCTTTCGGCATGAAACTTTTGCTCCAATTGGATGTCGGTGTCTCTTAAGTGTGTCACCCTATGGTTCATGAATAATGCGGACATGATCGAGACCCCTCTCGGATCAATAATCAGAAGCGGGATCTGGAGACCCATACTGACTCCCACACATTCAACGATGACTTTCTTGTGATCGTTGGAACCTTTTACGCTAGTATCTTAATCCTTTTGTTTCGTGATATATTACATGTCCAAGATTCGATCATCGGTATCTCCATACCTAGTTTGATCTCGTTACTGACATGTATTCTTTTCTCGTTCCCGTGATATAACATTCTAGTGATCAAATCACTTGCTTGCAAGCTAATCAATGTGATATCACCGAGAGGGCCCAAAGCATATCTATCTGTCATCGGGATGAACAAATTCCACTCTCGATCCATGGGCCTCAACATAACACTTCAGTAGTTCTAAACCCATCTTTATAATCACCCTGTTACGGTGTGACGTTTGATGTTATCAAGAAACTCTTCCGGTCTTAGTGATTGACATGATCTCATGGTCTAAGGATTAGGATCACTTCGTAAGTTGTTATAGCAATATAAACTCAATGACTTTGATCGTAATGCTATACTTCGGATGATTGTTCATCACATCATTACACTAATGTTGTGACCTCATTATTAACAACATCCAATGTCCATGATCAGGAAACCTTTTATCATCTTGTTAATCAACGAGCTAGTTTATAAGAGAGGCATAACTAGGAACTTCCTTTTTGTTTATTAAACACACATGTATTAACGTTTCAGTATTGATACAATTATAGCATGTAAAATAAACATTTATCATAAATAAGGAATACGATAATAACCACATTATTATTGCCTCTCGGGCATATTCCCTTCAGTTTGAAAGGCCGAAAGGTGTCATCAAAGGGTTCGTTCACAACAGGTCCCGTCTAGATGGAAGCATATCCAAGGGCTTTCCGGTCTATGAGTGCATCTCCTTCTGCCAAAACTATCTAACCACCGAGAACGAGGATGTTGGAATACCCACCAAGAAGCACCTCGACAGGCTCGCTGGGTATGGTCACCGCGAGGGACACCGCTCACTGCATGTCAGCATTGCTAATCGACGCGACGGCTTTTGCAGGGCACACCGAGTCGCACTACAATACATTGATTTGTCAGCCCTTGGGTGGAAGAGCACAAAATCTTGATCGAGCAGGAGTACGTGGACCGAGCCCGCCCAAGGAAGAAATGAGTGATACGTCGGAAACGTATCTATAATTTTTGATGCTCCATGCTTGTTTTGTATCTACTTTGCTTTGCTTTGTCTACACTTTGAGGTGTTTTTATATATTTTCTGGAACTAACCTATTAACAAGTTTCCATAGTGCCAGTTGCATGTTTTCTTCTGTTTTTGGTTCCAGGAAGGCAGAAAATCAATATTCTCGAAATTGGACGAGACAAAATCCAAAGTCAATATTTTACCGTGGGCGTCATGAAGTATAGAGGGGAGACGAAGAGGCGAGCCAGGGCCACCACACCCCCTAGGCGCGGGTGGGCCCTACCCCACGCCTGGGTAGGCTATGGGCCCTCCAGCCGCCTCCCAGCCTCGCCTCTTCGCCTATAAGAAGCCCCTGGGGAGAAAAGCCTAAATAATCTATCATACTTCCAGAAAGAGTTCCGCAGCGCTGCCGCCACCGAAGCGGAGATTCAGGGGACAGAAATTCTCTATTCCGGCACCCTGCCGGGAAGGGGAAGTGCCCTTGGAGCCATCTCCATCAATCTCCACCACCATCTTCATTGTCGTTGCTGATTCCCCTGATGAGGAGGGAGTAGTTCTTTCTCGAGGCTAAGGGCTCTACCGATAGCTATGTGTTCATATCTCTCTCTCTCTATGCATGGTCATATTGTGATCATGAGCTTTGTAATCAAGTAGATCTACCTTGCTACTCAAGTGCTTTAATAGATCTCTGCTCTCCCCATGTGTGTGAAAGTGACAGCGTGCATGCCATGGTGGCACTTAGGTTTGAGTCTACATAAATACTCTTTCTGCTTTAATAGATCTATGCTTTTCCCCACGTGTGTGAAAGTGACAGCGTGCATACCGTGTGTAGCACTTTGGCTAGATTGAATATTTTTTATGAGTTATATTTGGAGTGTGATGTCTCTATGAAATTGTGGTGTTTGTTGGAACCATCTAGTTCTCAAGGTGACAGTGTGGGGTTATCTAGATTGGGGAAGGCGGACTTTGAGGAGTGCTATTATAGCCCTACCGATGATTAGAGTGTCCAATCGGAGAGTAGTTAAGAGTAGTATCATGAATAAAGGATATTTATATGAGAGAGTGTTCACTAGTGAAAGTATGATCCCTAGGCCTTGTTTCTAAACATTGAAACACCGTTCGCATCTAGATCTGTTGCATGTTTGCTTGCTTTAGTCTTTACCTCACCGTCAAGCTATTTTCTAGCATCGTTACCACTTGTATTTCACTATCTCTTCGCCGAACTAGTGCACCTATACACCTGACAAGTGTATTGGGTGTGTTGGGGACACAAGAGACTTCTTGTATCTTCATTGCAAGATTGCTTGAGAGGGAATACCTTTGACCACTTCCTCCCTGAGTTCAATAAACCTTGGGTAATCCACTTAAGGGAAACTTCCTGCTGTTCTACAAACCTGTGCACTTGGTAAAAGGCACTCACACACGTTACCCCATGGCAACATAAAGCCATAAAGCTATTTTCTGGCGCCGTTTCCGAGGAGGTAAGGTAAAAGGTACTCACATCCTCCGGTGTGAGTGCTCGAAGTTATTTCCTTTAGATTCTGCAGTTTTGTCTTTTTGTTTCTTATTTTCACTAGTTAGGCTTAATGGAAAAAAAAATTAGAGAGCTTTATAGCATTTATCTTGAGTTAGGACATGAATTGTTTGAAGAGAAAATTTAAAAACCTATGGAGTTTTATTTACATGCTAATAGCAATGTTATTAGTACGAATTCTTTGGACACCATTATTGCTAATGCTATGGAAACGTCTAAGCTTGGGGAAGCTAGTTTTTATGAAAATGATCTTTTTAGTTCCCCAGCTTTGGAAGATAGCTATTCTATTGCTTATCATGATACTAAACCTCCAATATATGATGACTACAATGATGAGTATTATATTTTCATTCCACCTACTATTGAGGATAAAATTGATTGTGATTACAATATGCCTCCTATATTTGATGATTATGGTGATGAGAATAATAATGATAGCTACTTTGTTGAATTTGCTCCCACTACAATTAATAAGAATGACTATGCTTATGTGGAGAGTAATAATTATTTTATGCATGTGGCTCATGATAAGAATGTTTTATGTGATAGTTATATTGTTAGTTTTATTCATGTTGCTACTGAAAGTTATTATGAGAGAGGGAAACATGGTCTTATGCATCTAAAAAATATTAAGTTTCCCCTCTTTAAGTTGAAAATCTTGAAGTTGCATTTGTTTTGCTTTCCTATGCTTGTTGCTTTGTGCTTTCATGACTTGTTTCTTTACAAGATTCCTATGCATAGGAAGTGGGTTATACTTAAATGTGTTTTGAATTTGCTTCTTGATGCTCTCTTTTACTTCAATTCATATTTCTTATGTGAGCATCTTTTCAAACTATCAAGCCTTACTTAAAGGCATTAAAGAAAAGTACTTGTTGGGAAATAACCCAAGAGTTTTCTTGAGTCTTGGAAGTTATTACTTCAGTAATGACCTATCCTTATCCTTTTTGTTTGCTTTTTTTGTGCCAAGAATGACCTCTAATGAGAGGGAAGTAAGATTTGGGGAGTTGCTGTTCTAAAACAGATTTCTGTCCTCCACCATAAACATTCGTGAGGAGTCTCTGTAAGTCGGATTGAGCTGGAAATTTACAAATAAATCGCCCAGTATGTTAGATAACTTTCGTTAGTTTAACACTTTTTTATTTGAGCAACAGAAGGTCTTCTAAAAAATCGGTTTCTACCTGCTGGTCTGTTTTGACAAATTTCTGCTATTATTTGCATTTGCTTCTTATTGATTCCTTTTTGGGTTCTTTTTGGGAAACTGAGCTTTTTGAAGGAGTTGCTACAGTATATTGTGTATTTAGTGAAAGTTTTGCTGTTTTGAAACTAAACCCAAAGGTCTATTATCTTTTGAATACACTAATGTTGCTAATGAAGATTGTGTGAAGTTTTGCTCTTTTGTCTATGGATGTCACTGGTGTAAAATAAAGAGGGAACTTGTAAGTCCATGGAGTATGTATTTTGTGTTAGAGAAATGCCTAGGCCGCTAGCCTAAGCCATGCCTAATCATGGTGGAAACTTGCAGCATCACCATAGTGAGCTATCTATGAAGAATCCTCAATAAAAATCTATGCACATAGTAAATAAAAAGATCGCTGAGATGCTCATTGTCTGCTTGCCTTGTCATTTTGGTTATGAGATAGCTCCTGTACCTTGTGCAAGGGGTACCCCGTTGGCGGTTCTCTATGATATGCAAATACTTACAATGACAAGAACTTACATGTGACTAAAGTTGAGTAGCATGAGGTGTGGCCCTCGTATTCAAGGGACTTGAGATTGCCAACTTATACTTCGTCAAGCATATACTCCATAGTTTGTTCACTTTAACCTTAATCACTTCAAGATGCTTTTAGGGGAAATGAGGGCTGAAGGCTAACAAGTACCATAATTTTTGGAAGCTCTTTTTGAAACTTGAAATCCCTGCTTCCTTTACAAAGGGCCTTTCTTCCACCATTATTGAGTCTCCACCTTCTACCTTTAGGCACCATTAAGAGAGCATAGTTGCCAATCTTAGTTCTATGTGCAGTGTCCCAAAACTTATTGATTGATGCATACTGTGATATTACTTTTTCTTGTTCTACTTGTTTCTAGTCACCCTTGTGAACTTTGAAGGTGTCCTATGTATCTATTTGGTACTCTATGAGGGACAAGCTGATTGCCAATATGCCATGTTTTCTGTATGTGAAACAAACAAACATTTTTCAATGCATGTTATTCATGATCTTTGTTTGTAGCCTTTCATGTTGCATGCATAGTTACTTTGTCCTATTGTTAGAACTCCATCTTTCATGCACATGTTTAGAGTTCTTTGATCCCAACTTTCAATGCTTGCAATTGGTTTGATCTTGATTGTGATGGTGCATGTCACCTCAAAAATTATTCTTCTTATCACTTACCTACTTGAGGACGATCAGGAGTTAAGCTTGGGGATGCTTGATACGTCGGAAACATATCTATAATTTTTGATGCTCCATGCTTGTTTTGTATCTACTTTGCTTTGCTTTGTCTACACTTTGAGGTGTTTTTATATCTTTTATAGAACTAACCTATTAACAAGTTGCCACAGTGCCAGTTGCATGTTTTCTTCTGTTTTTGGTTCCAGGAAGGCAGAAAATCAATATTCTTGGAATTGGACGGGACAATAGCCAAAGTCAATATTTTACCATGGGCGTCACAAAGTCTAGAGGGGAGACGGAGAGGCGAGCCAGGGACACTACACCCCCTAGGCGCGGGTGAGCCCTACCCCGCGCCTGGGTAGGGTGTGGGCCCTCCGGCTGCCTCCCAGCCTTGCCTCTTCGCCTGTAAGAAGACCCCGGGGAGAAAACCCTAAATAATCCATCATACTTCCAGTAAAAGTTCCGCAGCACTGCCGCCACCGAAGAGGAGATTCGGGGGACAGAAAGTCTCTGTTCCGGCACCCTGCAGGGATGGGGAAGTGCCCCCGGAGCCATCTCCATCGATCTCCACCACCATCTTCATCGCCGTTGCTAATTCCCATGATGATGAGGGAGTAGTTCTTCCTCGAGGCTAAGGGCTCTACCGGTAGCTATGTGTTCATCTCTCTCTATGCATGGCATATTGTGATCATGAGCTTTGTAATCAAGTAGATCTACCTTGCTACTCAAGTGCTTTAATAGATCTCCGCTCTCCCCATGTGTGTGAAAGTGACAGCCTGCACGCCATGGTGGCACTTAGGTTTGAGTCTACATAAATACTCTTTGTGCTTTAATAGATCTATGCTTTTCCCCACGTGTGTGAAAGTGACATCGTGCATACCGTGTGTGACACTTTGGCTAGATTGAATATTTGTTATGAGTTATATTTGGAGTTGGATGTCTCTATGAAATTGTGGTGTTTGTTGGAACCATCTACCGCTCAAGGTGACAGTGTGGGGTTATCTAGATTGGGGAAGGCGGACTTTGAGGAGTTCTGTTATAGCCCTATCGATGATTAGAGTGTCCAACCGGAGAGTAGTTAAGAGTAGTATCATGAAGAAAGGATATTTATATGAGAGAGTGTTCACTAGTGAAAGTATGATCCCTAGGCCTTGTTTCTAAACATTGAAACACCGTTTGCATCTAGATCTGTTGCATGTTTGCTTGCTTTAGTCTTTACCTCATCGTCAAGCTATTTTGTGGCACTGTTACCACTTGTATTTCACTATCTCTTCGCCGAACTAGTGCACCTATACACCTGACAAGTGTATTGGCTGTGTTGGGGACACAAGAGACTTCTTGTATCTTGATTGCAGGATTGCTTGAGAGGGAATACCTTTGACCACTTCCTCGCTGAGTTTGATAAACCTTGAGTAATCCACTTAAGGGAAACTTGCTACTGTTCTACAAACCTCTATACTTGGAGGCCCAACAACTGTCTACAAGAATAGAAGTGCATAGACATCAAGGAGACGTAACAAGAGAGCACAACTCCAGCTTCATGGGTTGGTTCAAGAAAAGGCTGCTGGACAATCCCCCACAGACGCCTTCTATGGAAGATCAAAAAATCATATTCTTCTTGTCACAGGGCCCGGCGCATAACGTAAAGACCTATCAGTCGTACGGCATCAACGGTTACAGATTCTACACCAAGGAAAATACATGAATAGTGAATATCAAAATTCAGGAGTAACTATGATGTCCTTCGATGATGACGAGACTACTGTCATGGAAAGATTCTACGGAAGGATCGAGGAGATATGGGAGCTCGACTACTATGGAGAGACGGTACCGATGTTTCGTGTTAGATGGGCCAAGAACATCGAAAAAGAAGGCCGATATTTCACCACCCGCGTTATACCCGATGCCAAGTTGGCAAAGAACGCCTTCGAGAAAAATGAGTCGTGGATACTCGCTAGCCAAGTTGATCAATGTTTTTTTATTACTGACCCGTCAAAGCCCAGTCGTGTTGTAGTGAGGAGGGGCAAGATGAGCATCATCAGAATGGAAGGATCCGCCAACAAGCAAGACTTAGACAAGAACGGCGATCCGAAGATCGAAAGGAATTCGACAAGTACTTCAACATGCCTACTACTACAGTAAGAAGGAAGACCACACTACCTACTAAAGGTTCTCCGTTCACGAGAAGAAATCTCAAAGTGCCCGGGCTAAAGTATTCAACCGCGAAGAAAAATGGCAAGAAGATTATGAAGAGAGGCTAGCTCAACACATCACATTACGACGTGTGACATTTTTTGTGTATTAATTCATATGTGTGCTCGCAAATATATATTAGTTAAAGACTAAAACATATATCATGATATTATATATATGCATGTGTATGTTCTTGGTTTTAAATATATTTGTAACATATATATATTTTTTCTTGCTTTCTTGCATGTTTTAATATAGCATAATTAAATATATTGATCACATATAATTTCAAATATTTTTAAAATAAGGAAAAAAAGTCTGAGACAGCCAGGATTTTATCCTGTGCTGCCTAGGTTTAGAGCAGTCAAGCAAGACCACTAGGCTAGGTGAGTGTTTGATGCAAACTACAATTTCACGCTGCTTTTGGACCAACCGCACATATTCTGTGGCGCAAGTTGGAAATTCTGTAGCGCATATTAGTGGAATGTGCCAAAGAAGTCTAACACTTAGTCAAATAACCGGTTCGCCCCTTCCCCTTTCCCCTTCCCATTTCTAATTTCGCCAACCGCTCGTACGTGCCAGACGAACCCTAACTCTCGATCGCCCTGCCGTCGGAGCCCGTGGAGGAGGAGGAGCCGCCAGAGCCCGAGGAGGAGGAGGAGCCGCCGGATCCCGTCCGCCACATTGCCACACCGGAGGAGGAGGTGGAGCCGCCGGAGCCTGTGGAGGAGGAGCCGCCGGAGCCCATCCATAGCAGGAGTCGTGTGAAGGGCAGTGCACACGGCGGTCGTCGCTTGCCACCGCCACCAGAAGCCACCTTGCCGTCCGCCGTCCACCATCACTAGGTAATCGCTGCATCCCTCCCTAGATCTCATAGGCTTATTGTGTATGTCTTCTGTCAGTGCATCTAGACACAAGTTTGTGGGCAGTAGTAGTTGCGGGACACACTTTCTTATGGGATTTAGTGCCAGATTTAGGTTTTCTGACGATGTTATGTTGCTCTAATTCATGAACACTAGTCTATCGATTTGGGTATCAAGAAAAAATGTGGTGATTTTTTAGGTGGTCTAGAAGGAGTGTAGCAACAGTCTTTAACGACTAACATAAAACCACAAATTTATTTGGGGGATCACCAGATAGCAAGGTTATCGAGAGATAGAGGTAGAACATCGTCAATCCATTTGAGGAGTTGTTTCGATGTCATTTATATTTGAGATGTGCTTTACCATTTTGTCAGGACAATTAACAGCCAGTGTTTTTAATCATAATTAGCAGTCAGTGTGTTTTCTCTAATTTCACAAAATGACTCTACTTGCAAGTTCTACTTCTGACAATTGGCCATTTATCTCTGGGGTATGTTCATTACTGTGAGCAACATGTACCGTCTTCTTTTGGTAAAACAACCAGCACTGCATATAAAAGTTGAGATTCCGATGTAAATACTCTAGATCCCATCATTTTCTGCTGGATCAGTAGTTCTACTCTAGATCCCATCATTTTATATATTTAGTTGCTGGCATATAGTCACGATTCCGCTAGTGTAATGCTTGGCTGTATTGTGTACATGGTGTGCCAAGTGTCTCTATACTATATATATACAACTACTAGTATTATACTTTGTTCACTCCTCTAGAGGTTGATATGAACTAGTATATGGCTATCAGTTGTTTGAGTTACTAGATTGGATTGAATTAGCTCTTCTGAGGTAGCACCACATTTGAGTAGATTAATTGTAAAAAATTTGGGTATCTCGTCCAGGCATTTTCTCTGTTTTAGTCGTGGCCGAGGATAGTATAGGAGTACTTTTTGTGATTCTGCTGTTCATCGTTCTTAGCACATAATAAGCAAGTATCATTCTGCGATTCTACTATTCATCATTCTGTATTAATTTGAGTATACTTAGTTAGCACATAATAAGAAAGTATTATTAACTTGGACCTCCAATCAGGGTAGCAGCACCACATGTTTTTTTGACAAAGAGCAACACCTTTCTTGCAGCTAATAATGATCTGCAAGCTAATAAGCAAGTATTTTGCGTAGGCTTTATGATCTGCAAGCTTAACATACAAGTCACCGGTATATAATGGTATCTATTACTTGTGTCATGTGTGGGCCTGTAAAGTTTTTCATATTTCCTATATGATTTCAATTGCTGAAATTTAGAAAATTATATAGACTATCAACCTTTGGGAATGTACGGCTTCCAATGGATTAGTGGATTGCTGTGTGATTATTCTGATGGATGATGTGCCCATGTGCCTTCTACACTGTATGAAAACTGCTGGTGTTCTACTACAAGTTTTACCTCTGTGAAGTTGTTGTTCTCATGCTTTATACTGCAGAATAAACCATTTGTCTGGAGTGCTTACTATTACTGATTCCTGAAGTGATTAATTGACTGTTTTCTTAAATATTTTGTACAGTTATGTCACTTATGAATATACCTCTCTTGTTATGTATCTATTACTGCTGTGTGAATGATGTATCTGTTATATACTGTTGTGTGAATGATTGATGATGGATGATGGAAGCGGAGGTGGCGATGATGGATGGGGCTATTTTCTTTGTGTGTGAATGATGGATGGGGTCAATGGGGTTGTCACTGGGGCTGGGGCTGTTTTCTCTTGCAGGGATTTTAATTGAGTTGCCCGTGAAGTGTCGATTCACTTCCATTTCGGTTGAGAAATGGGCACTCGTAGGTCCAAAAATTAGCAAAGGTCATGCCGAATTTTTCGGTCGATATTTGTGCTAACTTTTTACCTCTTTTTTTATAAAGTACAAACATGTCGGCCAACGAGGAGGCCGGCCCTTCTAAGCACATGAGCGTCGAGGATCTAGCCTGAGAGGCCAACAAGTCGTTCTGGGGGGCGCCCCAAGATCATGAGGAGGCGGCGGAGGAGATGAGAATGACACCACCACCGGTGACCGCCATCGGAGCTGCTAGGGGCAATGAGGGAGATCCATATTACAAGAGGGACGATGGCGACTTCCACGAAACTAATGAAGGCGGGGAGGAGGGTGACACTACCACTGATGGCGGCGAGCGCACGGATGGTGGTAGCGGCAACCCGGCTGCTATACAGAAGAAGGATATTATGGACCGGAAGCCGCAAGTGCTCACCAACGTCTGTGATGAGTTCACCGACGTCACACAAAGTGGCCAACCCATTGCGCCTGCGTCGATTGCCAAAGGGTACGTCATGCAACTCGGGTGCATCGTCCGAGAAAGCATGACGATCAACACAAAGTACATCCGAAGTGCTGCCAATCAGGCTTTGTTTGAGAACCTCCTTAAGAAGCTTCACAAATGATACACATTCCCAGAGTAGTTTAGAAACCTGAAGAGAAAGAACCCAATGAACAAACTAGCATTGACAAACATGAGCAACGCCTTGAGCGGCTGGAAAACCCAGGTAAAGAACAACATTAACAAAGGTGAAAGCTGAGAGCTTATAAGTAGGAAAAATCCGATGCTCGATGAAGAAGAGTTCAAGATATTCAAGGTGGAGTTAGCTACCGCTGTTTCTAAAGCATGGACTACGTGGGGAAAGAATATGCGAGAGAAGAACACACTACTAGGAAAATGGCTATAGGTAATCAACACATCCGTGGCTCACATTGTCGAAGTGCCCCACGGCTAAAACAAGCGTGACTCACCTATGGGCAGTGCCCTACTAGTAAGTAGAACAACCGTGGCGCACATGGTCATAGTGCGCCACAGATATGTGTGGGCCAGGGCCCTGCTGGCCGCATGCCAGATACCCGTAGCGCACATAGGGTAGGTGCGCTACGCTTGTTAGTGTCAACCGTGGCGCACATGGAGGGGGTGCGCTACGCCTAAGCGCATGCCCCTCTGCTCTGTAAAACGGGCAGACACATCCGTGGCGCACTATGGCATGTGCGCCACGGATGTTATTATTCCCTGTGGCGCACTGGAGCCACGTGCGCCACGGATGTGGCGATCCTTCTTTTTGGCAGCTCCACTTTGTGCACATGTGTGATCATCCACCACCCCACACTTTACTTTCCCCTTCTTCTTCCTCCTTAGATCTAGTCAGGATCCTTCTCCTTCCCACCTCAATTTCTCCACTCATTCATCATTTTTACCATGTAGAACTTGCCTTGGATGTTACATACGTAATAGAGGAAGCTCTCCGGTCTCTCATCTCTCCTTCTCCGGTCTCGCGCGCACCTCTCCTTTCCATCTTCTCGCGACCGGTCTCTCATCTCGGTAAGTTATCCATGTAAGGATGTGTTCATGTGTATATGGATGATATGCTCATATGTATGTAGATGATCGATGCTCATGATGTATGTATGGAGAGGATCTCGATGGTCATGTGTGTGTATATGGAGAGTATAGATGATGCTCATGCATATGTGTATGGAGAGGATAATGATATGTTCATGTGTGTATGGATCGGTTTCTCTCTCTTGTGTTTGTGTGTGAACAAGTTGCCATTTGTTTTGCCAAAATGTTGATTCATTTCCATTTTGGCAAGACTTTGGCATTTCGCAAAGGTTCTAATTTTAGGATAGGTTATGCCGAAATTTTCTATCGACCATTGCGTGCATGCATTCATTATGTGGTTCTAATAGACTTCTAATTGTACCGTGTACACCGTGCAGGCAAAAATGGTCCGCATAATGAGCGAAGTCATTGTGGCTAGATTTTTGAAATGTGCGACGGCCGATATGATACGAAATAACAAGACGGATATAAGATGTCCGTGTAGAATATGCAAACTCAACTGCGCACCTGCTCCGCCATGGTTTCATGGTTGGATACACTCGTTGGATAAGCGATGACGAAGACGATGGAGACGGTGAAGGTAGGCAACATGACGATGATCATCATCACTGCGAGAATGGGCGAGATGATGAAGAGTCTCCTGGAGATGGTGAAGGTGCGGAAGCAGACCGGGATGATGATGATCTAGATGCCGGAGGAGCAGACGACGATGGAACAACGTCAGGCTGGGTGCGGGACCCTTATATGCAAGAGCTGCTTCTCAAGTAGTCGAGTAACGCCAGGGCTGCCGCTAGAGAGAAAGCCAAGCTTTTGCAACTTGAGAAAGAAGCGGTTACTCCATTGTATGAAGGATGCAGGCCCGATGATACCCGGTTGAATGTAACGCTCAAGGCTATGGAGATGAAGGCAAAACACAAATTGAGCGACGCAAGCTTCGACGATATGATGGCATTCTGGCACGATCGTCTCCCGGAGGGGAACACTTGTCCAACTAGTATCGAGGATGCCAAGAAAATGGTCTGTCCTCTCGATCTACCGCACGTTAGATATCACGTATGCATCAACGATTGCATCATTTATCGGGGCGAGGACGCGGAGAAAACCACAGGTCCGGTGTGCGGCGTGAGTCGATACAAGAAAGGGAAGAAAGCACCTCGAAAAGTGGTATGGTACTTTCCTATCACTCCTCGTCTGCAACGCTATTTCACGGACCCTAAGGAAGCGAAGCTCATGCGATGGCATGCGGAAAGGAAGAAGCCAGGAGATGACGATGACCCCAAAAAGGATGAGTTGCTGATGCACCCTTCAGATGCTAGCCAGTGGAAAGCATTGGACCTCGAATTCCCAGAATTCGGTGGAGCTTCGAGGAACATCAGGCTTGGTGCGAGCACCGATGGACTCAATCCGTTCGGTAGCCAGAGCAGCACGCACAACACTTGGCCTGTGTTTGTATGGATGTACAACCTCCCTTCATGGTTGTGCATGAAGAAGAAGTACATACAAATGAGTATGCTAATTCAAGGGCCGAAACAACCTGGTACCGACATCAATCTGTATCTCGGGCTGTTGAAAGAGGAGCTAGCCACGTTATGGGAATCTGGAGCCAATACTTACGACGCCGTCACACAAGATTATTTCACCATGAGAGCCGCGTTGGTCACTACGGTGCAAGACTATCCAGGTTGAGGGTATATCTCGGGGCAGGTTATCCAAGGATTCCGCGCATGTGTTAGGTGCATGGATAACACAAGCTATCTCCAACTAGAGAAAGATCCAGGGTCTTCGAAAACCGTGTTCATGGCGCACCGAAGGTGGCTCGGCAAGAATGATCCATGGAGAAAACATGGAGACCTGTTCGATGGCAAATCCGAGACCCGAGGAATCCCAGAGGGTAGGAGCAACGAAGAAGTGGAAGAGTTGCTGAAAAACTGGAAATATTATCCTAAGCCTGGAAAGAAGCGAAAGAGGCAGCAAGACAAGCCGCTGATGAAGGTATGGAAAACAAGGTCTGTTTCCTGGGAGTTGCCATACTGGAAGTTTCTCCGCACGCCTCATAGCCTCGACATCATGCATATCACGAAAAACGTGTGCGAGAGTCTGGTCGCCACTATAATCAACATGCCAGATAAGAAGAAAGATGGTCCGAAAGCAAGGCACGACCTGATATTCATGGGTATCTGGAAGGAGCTTCACGGAGGACACACTACTCCTGATGATCAGGAAGATGACGATGATCATGAGTCGGAGACGACACAAGGTCGTCAGAAGGGTAAAAAGTTCAAGAAGAACGAATATTACTGCCCTCCTTCTTGCTTCACTCTAAGCCAGGATGAGATCAAACAGTTTTTCAAGTGCCTTCTAGGAGTCAAATTTCCTTACGGCTACGCGGGCAAGATAAGCAGATACCTAGACGAGGCGAAGCAGAGGTTCAGTGGCATGAAGTCTCACGACTGTGCTAATGATGCAGGTACTTCCGGTTGCACTAAGAGGGATAATGGACGAGCACGTCCGTGAAACGTTATTTGGCCTCTGCAAGTTTTCGATGTCATCTCTAGGAAGTCGATTGGCGTGAATCATCTCGGGAGGTTATAGGAGGAGATCGTGGTGATACTATGCGAGCTTGAGGTCTACTTCCCACTCGCATTCTTCGACATTATGGTGCATCTGCTGGTCCATATCGTGGAGGACATCATCCAACTCGGGCCGATGTTCCTCCGCAGCATGATGGCGTTCGAAAGGATGAACGGACACATCAAAGGATACGTTCACAATAGGTCCCGTCCAGATGGAAGCATAGCCAAGGGCTTTCTGGCCGAAGAGTGCATCTCTTTCTGAACGAATTATCTAAACACCGAGAACCCTGTCGGTCTTCCCGTCAATAGGCACCTTGGCAAGCTCGACGGATCTGGTCACCGAGAGGGTCGTCGCATACTGCATGCAGACTTCGATTTTCGACGCGCAGACTTTGATCGAGCAAACCTCGTCGCGCTATAGCATTTAGAACTGGTCGATCCTTGGGTACAGAAGCACAAAAGGTTAATCGAGAAGAAGTACAGTGACCGGGGCATACAGAGGACGCAGGGAGAAATAATCAAAGAGCACAACTCAGATTTCACGCGTTGGTTTAGACAGACGCTCTTTGATAATCCCCCGCAATCAACTTCTTCTGACACGGAAAAGATCATATTCACCTTATCGCAGGGACCGATGCAAAACCTAGTGACCTATTAGGCGTATGATATCAACGGCTACACATTCTACACAGATGAAAAGGACAACAAGTGTGATTATCAGAACTCAGGCGTAACGTCAGAATTCTACACCGATGACAACATGAAGGAAAGATTCTACGGAAGAATCGAGGAGATCTGGGAGCTCAACTACTGTGGAGAAAAGGTGCCGATGTTCCGTGTCAGATGGGAAAAGAGCGTCGAAAGAGAAGACCGGTATTTCACAACCTTGGTTATACCCGAAGCAGCCAAATCCAAGGCCGCCGGTGCGAACGTGGCCGTGAAAAATGAACCGTGGGTACTGGCTACCAAAGTGGACCAATGTTTTTTCATTACCGACCCGACAAAGCCTAGCCGTGTTGTCGTGAGGAGAGGAAAAAGAAACATCATCGGAATGGATGGAGTCGCCAACGAGCAAGACTTCGACCAATACGGCGATCCAAAGGTTTAAGATGACGACGACTACGATGCAGCAACATACATCACAAGATGAAAAAGTACAACCCTACCCAAAAAAGGTAGCCCGTTCGAAAGAAGAAATATTAAAATGCCGGGGCTAAATTATTCAACCGCGACAAAGAAGGGAAAAAAGATTGTAAAACACTAGCTCAAAAAATATTGTAAAACACATGGTCGAAAAAGATTATAATATTCATGGAAAAATTATTATTTAATTTATTTATACTTTGAATCATATTTGTACCACTTTTATAACATATATTATCACTTTTGGGCATTTTTGAAATATTTAAAAGTATTTTAAAAACAAAACAAAACTTTTATGGCATATATCACCACTTTTGGGGATTTTTTGGAACATTTAAAAGTATTTTTAAAATAAAAATAAAAAGTTGGCCACCAGGATTCGAACCTGGGTGCTAACAAGTTTAGACTAGAGCAGTGGGCAGAACCAATGGGGTAAGCAAGTATAGTTGTTTGAAGCAGTGCTGCAGTGTTATTATAGAGTGGCTAGAACCCCATAGTCGTAGTGCACTAGCCCGGAGTGCGCTATAGATATCCATAGCGCACTACGCCAGAGTGCGCTACGCCTATCTGGGTTTTCTCCACGTCATCGATCCCAATTTCATCCCCATCTCACATCTCATCCCCATCTCTCACATAGCCCGATCCCGACGATCCCCCTGCCGTCGCCGCGCTTGATTCGCCAGCCGCCGCCACGCTCGATCCACCTGTGACCACACTTGCGCCTTCCTGCAGCCACACGCGCGTCCGAGGAGGAGGAGGACGTGGAGGAGTACGCCCGCGCACGCACCGCTCGATCTGTGGAGGAGGAGGGCCGTCGTCGCTCGAGGAGGAGGAGGCTGTGGAGGAGCGTGCCATCGTCCGCCCGCCATCATCGTCCGCATCTCAGAGGTGAGCATTGCCCCTCCCCTCTCTCCCTCCCTCCCTATCTTTCTTCTCTCCCTCATCTCAGGTTAGGGTTCAGAGTAGGAAGCTTCGGCTGTCACAGTAGCAAGCTTAGGGTCATCTGTCAGAGTAGCAAGTTCGTCAAGAATTGATCAACTCAACTCACCTCATCCATCGATGAATGAATATTTTCTTTGTCTCCTAAAAAACACTACTAGCTGCAGTGAGTTCAGTCATCGTTGTGAATGTTGATTTGAGTGTGCCTATGTACTGTTATTGCACTTGGAGGCTCTGGATGAGCTCGGTGAGCTGCTGAATATTTTTCTCTTGTGCCAATTTTATCTGTGGATGATACACAATCATCTTAGCGGGTTTTGTATGAATGCAAAAAACATGACCATGATAAAACAACAGAAGCACAGATATCAATGGCTAATATTATCTGTGGATGATACATAATCATCTTACCGGGTTTTATATGACCGCAATCGACTTATCGAGTAATTCTACACTGATATAAAAGAACATAGACTAGTTTCTTGTGGCATAGCAGTACAAACTGCATTTTCAGGCTTTAGTTGGTGGCACATGTTTTTCTTTTCAAGTTAAATTTTGTTAGTTAAGCTCATTTGAACATGGTTCTGTATTGTGGTTAAATTGACAAGTGTTGTGCTCTAGATACAAAGATAAATGGCTGAAGCATGCATGGATAGGTTTAGATGGTAGATACTCAATATCACTTTTACTGTGTAGGGTGTAGGTTTATGCTTATCTCATCTGATGAGATAAAAATGAAATGCTTATCAGATAAGCATACTCATCCAGCAACTGATGATGATTGTAGGTTTTACTGTGATGGTTGTAGCAAATGAAATGCTTATCAGATAAGCATACTCATCTAGCAACTAATGATGCTTATCAGATACACATATAGTTTTTACTGTGATGGTTGTAGGTAAGTAGTAGGTTAGCAGTAGGCCAATTTAATGTATACTGCTGTACAAAAACTTGTGTGCTTCTATATATGTATTTGCTTGCTGTCATATAATCTGCATGTTGTATTTGCTTGCTTGCTATAATGACAGGTGCTTGTGCTTGCAATTATATTTGCTATAATGACAGGTGCTTGTGCTTGCTATAATGACAGGTGCTTGTGCTTGATATAATTGTAGCACTTGAAATTGTACTTGTGCTTGTATATGAAGCACTTTATTATGTTGTGTATGCAGGTTCTTGTATGAAATGAGTCCTGATTTTTATCGGAATGTTGATTAACTTCCGTTTTGGCAGAAATCGGGCACTCCTAGTTTAAGAAAATTAGCAAAGGTCATGCCGGATTTTTCCGCGTATTTAACCAATTATTTGTTTTTTATTAGTGCAAAGATGTGTGACAATGACGAGGCTCGATGTTCTAAGCGCATCAGCGCTGAAGGAGAACTCAGACCTCTGAATAAACAATTGACATTCTGGGAGGCGGCCCAGCGGCTAGAAGACTATGAAGAATACCATCCTTTGGAGAGCGAGGATGATGAGATGGAAGACACGGAGGAAGAAGCCGAAGGAATGGCGGGTGATGAAACCACTGATGGCGGCGAGGGCACATGGAGTGGTAGCAATCCTCCTAAGAAGAAGAAGCCGAAGGAACGACGCTCGAACACGGTCGGCACCGTCAGGGAGGAAATTACCGAAGTGATCCCATCAGGGGTTCCTTTGGAGCCCGCCCTTGTCGTCAAAGGGTACGGTGGGCAAGTGGCGGCGATCACCCGGACAACCATCTCGATCAACGCCGATAATCTCCGGCATAAAGATAATGGCCACTTGCGCACACTCCTCTTCGAGAAGCTGCACGCAAGATACAAGTTCCCCGCTAAGTATGAGAACACAAATTATCATGGGAACGAAGTAAACAAATCCGCCCTCACAAAGATGAGCACCGCCCTGGCCAGCTGGAGAACCCGGATAAAGAAGAAGATCTATAAAGAAGGCAAAAGTCTCGAGGAGATCCAGAAGATTGACCCGCAGATCACCGAAGATCAGTTCCGGGAGTTCAAGGAGAGGTGTGAATCCGAAAGAGCCCTGGCCAATAGTAATCGGGGAAAGGTGCTGCAGGAGATGAATATAGGTCATCACGATCTCGGATCTGGTGGATACAGAACCGCGAAGGCCAAATGGAATAAGGAGGACGAAGAGTATAGATCCAAGGGGATAGAAAACCCCTTTGCGAAATTCGAACCCGGGCAGGTTCGAAACTTCATCAGGGCCCGTTACCATGTGGACCCAAAAACCAAACAACTCACCGCGGATCCTGCGGTGAAGGAATTCGAGGAAATTGTGGTAAGTAATCTAATTACTGTGGATCAAATCGATTGCATTCTAATCGATGATCTAAACGATTCACAATTACTTCTTCTGCAGGAGGAGGAAATTGTTGCTAGTCATGGATCCCAGGGTTCCTCATCCCAGGGGTCCACGGCGGCCACCCGGTGGGATAACCCTTTTAACAGGGCGATGAACCGGGCCAAGAAAATAGAGCCAGTTACGAAGAAGCCATCGTCCGCTGGCCGTCTGGCCGGCCTCGGGGGTAAGAATTGGGTGGATCATTTTGGTCCACCGCCGAGGACGCATGTGGCGCCGTCGGGAAGGAGCGAGGAGGAAAACCGCGAGGTTCAAGAACTTAAGGAACAAGTGGCGCGGATCCCACAGATCGTCCAAGACAACCTGACAATCACCCTCAAATCCTTCCTGCCTACCTTGATGGAGTCAATAGCGAACTGGAGTGCGGGTGGTCGAGTAGGGCCGTGCCTGATTCCAAGCATGGTCAGCAGCCACTCGAACAACGCGGCGCCGACGAATCAGGCGAATTACGTGTTCGTGACTCCGTCCTCTAGCACTGCGGTGCCGCAAGTGTTGGTGACTCCCCTGCCATCACCGCGGCGCCGGACATGTTGGTTGCCCCCTACCATCGTCGTGGTGGCACCGGAGCTCCAAGCACCCGGTAGGGAGAATACACCGGCGGCCATCACCGCGCCATCAAGCAGCCCTTCCGTCTCTTGCACGCCCGTCGCCATATGCGGTGCCTCGACATTAGCCGATCTCGACGCCATCACGGTAAACAAATTGCTTTACCGCCTTTCACGCCATCTATTACCCTTATGCCATCTCTGATGATGCCGTACATGTTTTCCGCAGACGGATGTTCCTTGCACTCTCTTATGCTACGTGAACAACGAGTTGAGGGATGTTGCCAAGGGTACCATCGTTCAACCCTTGCAGCGCACGTTCCACTCAAGGACGATGCCAGATAGCATGCACATGGTTAAAATTAGTCGGGTGCTAAGGGGCTGCGACGACCTGGAACCTCCCATTCAACCCCCAGGAGCGGATGAAGAAGAGCCGGCTGTCCTTAGAAGTTGCTTCGGCTTATTCTTGCAATGGCCAAAGAGCATGATCCGTTTGGGGATGGCGGGGTCCATCACGCCACAGACAACAACACCGCCTGTCGTGCCAGCGACAAGCGGTGGCAAGGCCCCCTTATCGCCCTCGCTGTCACCTCCACACGGTGGGTCGGATGATCATGTTGATGATATGCACATGGCGCAGGATCCGGCCGAGGACGACGAAGACTGGAATGATCACTTCTTCAACACTCAATTTAGCAACGAAGACCTAGATGGTGGCCCCATAGAGAAAGCCACTATCACCAAGCGTCTGTTTGGTTCTCAGGAGACGCCTCCAACTTGTGCCTTTACAGAGCCAGCTGATACAACCAACCGGCCCTTTATTCTAAGCCCTGAAACACTACATAGGGCGGCCGGTGCTCAGATTGTGGTGCCTGCCCGCTCTCCAAAAGGAAAAAAAGGCAGGAAAAGAAAATCTAGCAGCTCGAGCCAGCCGGTGGCGTCAACTGCGAATCCGATCAGGTTTCGGGACGGGCCACCAATACCCGAGGGTATTATTGTGGATGATTCATGTGGCGGGTGAGCCCATGCTACCTAAGAATTTGTGGAGGCTCGCCAGTTCGAAACTGCAGAGTGTGCATGACGGCGTGCTGACGATAGAGAGACGCCTTCTATCGGAGAAAGATCCCTCGCACCCGGTATTCATGGTTAAGGTGCCACCAGGCTTGGGTTTCGTCGACAATGCCCCTACGGATATGTTCTTCCTGCGGTTCGATGACATCTTCAATATGTTCCACCTATACCCACTGCACTATACCATGGTCCGCCTGTTTTCTCTCAGCCTGGCCATGCAGATCATTAGAGAGAACACATTGGGCATCGCTATAATGGACCCCTACTACATGCGTGACGGCTCCTTGGGTTCCCCCGCTGAACGACGTATCGTGGCCTCGTACCTAATAAAATCCTCATCGCGAACAAGACAAAGGAATACATTCTCGTGCCTTACTTTCCCAAGTAAGTCGTTATTCATTCGCCACCGTCGATTGGCTTTATTAGATTATCATCATTCTTTTTCCAACACATTCCATTTGAATTTTTTGCGCAAAGATGAACACTGCACGCTCATCTCCTTATCGCCGAAGCATTCCCACGCCACGTATTTCGACTCGGGGAGTCTAGAAAAAAAGAAAAACTACGACAAGATCAAGGAAGTTCTGGATGATGCTCTCACTGGCTATGCCTTGACGGAAGGCACCACCTTCGTGCGTACGAAGGTCAAGTTCGGCAGGCACGTCTTCAACCACGTAACGGAGTTCCCCTGCGTGAAGCAGCCGGAGAACAGTAAGAAGGAAGCCTACAAACTCCATCACATGAGGGCGTTCCTACTTGACCAGCAGAATTCTACGCTGCCAAATCATCTCAAACAGTGGGCCGAAGAAAAGGCCAAGATCACTAATTCAGATATTAGACAAGAGATGTATCGCATCCAGCAGTAGTTTGGGGCAATCATCTTTCGTGATGTCATGACTTCGGGGGGGATCTTCTACGGAGGAAATATCCTGAATAACCGTGACATAGAAGATCATCTAGAGATGCAGGGTGACTATAGGAAGTTCATGACGAGACAATGCATCCTCACATTCCCTAAGCCGAGCCAGAAGGCTTGATGTTGGCCTAGTTGTAGTTACAAACTATAGATGACCTTTGTGTGTATGTGGACAAGTGTACATGCTACTATACTTATCTTATTAGGTTTATGAATCATCATTTACTTCTTTTGCTTATTATTATTATTATATATCAATCAACGCTTGGTTTTTTTGCTTACTCTTTGGTCCTTTGCTCATTTTGGTCCTTCTTTTTTTCCTTACTTTATTAGTCTTTATTCGAGAATAATGCCGATGATTGAAATGTCGTGGCACACTATATATGTGAATGTGCTACGACGTGATTGTGAGCCTTGTGCTATGCACAGGTCCAGGTGTTGTGCATCCTACTTGGCGGATAGTTCCATCGTAGCATATTCCTGTGTCCAACGACCTATGTATATATATGAGGCATTCTTTTTGATTTACTTTGGTCTTTTTCGTGAATAATGCCGATGATTGAAATGTCGTGGCACACTATATATGTGAATGTGCTGTGATGGGATTGTAAGCCTTGTGTTATGCACAAGTCCAGATGTTGTGCATCCTACTTGGCTTACGGTTCCATCATAGCATATTCCTGTGTCCAACGACCTAGCTAGTTATATATGAGGCATTATTTTCGAGTTACTTTGGTCTTTTTCGAGAATAATGCCGATGATTGAAATGTCGTGGCACACTATATATGTGAATGTGCTGCGATGGGTTTGTCCGCCTTGTGCTATGCACAGGTCCAGGTGTTGTGCATCCTACTTGGCGGACAGTTCCATCGTAGCATATTCCTGTGTCGAACAACCTAGTTATATATGAGGCATGCTTTTTGAGTTTGGTCTTTTTGATTTAGGAGTACTTTCTATAAGTGTATCTTCATATTCGACTTTAATTATATATGTTTTTTCAATCATTGGTTAATTAATATTGTCAACTTGTAGAGGACGTGGAACGTCGTGTACAAGGGACGGGTTCCCGGAGTCTACGATGATTGGGAAGACTGCCGGAGACAGGTGCACCGTTTCAGCGGCAATAGCTACAAAGGGTATAACACTATGTCGGAGGCGGAAGCTAGATACACGCGCTATCTAGCGGGAGTTAGGACGAGGAACCGGATGAAGACCTACACCTTCATCGCGGTGATCATGCTTATCTTCTTTGGTTGTTTATCCCGCGTTTGTGTCTAGCTAGTTTAGATGTCTAGGCGAGCTTCCGAGCTCTAACTTGTTCGATCGACACATGTATTCGCATGTCACCAACTACTTTGTAACTTGATCGAAACAATGTATAACTTATGTATTCATGTATGAGACTTATCTATATGTATTTGTTTCAATCTTGTTTTGCGAATTGTGTATTTATATATATAACTGTATATCTTCTATCTGTGTGTATATCTGCCTATAATATTGTATATAATTTGGCCCTGAATTTTTTTTTAAAAAAGACACCCGTGGTGCACATGGCACAGCTTCTGTGGCGCACTACAACTGAAGCACACCTGCGCAGCTTAGTGGCGCACTGCAATGTGCGCCACAGAAGATCCAAAGCGTAGCGCACCTGCCAACATATTTGTGGCGCACTAGCAGGTGCGCTACGCCTATCTCGACATAATCGTGGTGCACCAGACAGTGCGCCACGGCTAGGAGATAGCCATAGCGCAAGGCCCGTGGCGCACCCCTAGTGCGCCACAGATGATGTTTACAGGTGCGCCACAGACGACCGTTTTCCTAGTAGTGACATAGGTAACCATCGGCTTGTAAGCGGCGGATATGGAGGGAAACAACCCATTTGGGACAAGGAGGACACCGAGCTTGAACGCCTGGGTAAAGACAAACCATGGCATAAAATCACGGACCTGCAGCTAAGGAACTTTGTCTGGGACCGTTACTACCTAGACCCGAATATATGGGAGTTCATCACCTACAATCCGGAGGTGAAGGCCTTTGAGGATGACCTGGTAAGGAATTTACCGCGGATCTCTCAAGAGTTTATAATTAAAATAATGAAGCCAAGAATCTAAATGCATGGGTTCGCCTCTCGTTGTCTCTCTGAGGAGAAGGAATTGAACGCTACTAGTGACTCGTCGTCCTAGTATTCGACAGCAGAGACATAGGACATGGTTTTCAACAGGGCGGCGAACGCTTACAAGAAGAGGGACAAGAAATTGCCGCCAAAATCAGCTGGCCGTGTGTCCGGCTTCGGTACGAGCATGAAGTTTGCTGAGTACTACAAAGAGGACGCAAAGAAGAGAAGGGAGAGGAAGAACCAGTCAGTGGCTCAAGATAAAGCCAAGGTTGAAGAGATGAAGTTAAAGGTGAAGACATTAGAGGAAAAAGTGGATGAGAAAACACTGGACATGTTACTGGAAGAGAAGCTCCGCGCGATCATACCCTCTGGATTGTTCGAGGGGCTAGCTGCTTGGAATGCGGCAGGTCGACATGGGCTGATATAGCTGCCCAGCATCAGCGGCAGCAACTCGAGCATCAACGTTAACGCGTTGCCGGACTTGGTGACCCTGCCGGCCACCATCGCCGTGGCGCAGCCGCAAGAGCTGGTCAGACAACTGCCTCCTGCAGCTCCCGCCAAAAATACCAAGCTATAGCCGGCGGCGGTGGTGCTTCATAATGCACCACCATGGGAGAATGCTGATGATAGGCCTGCCTCCGGCACCGGACGTGTCTCGACATTAGCCGAGGTCAATGCCCTTGCCAAGGTAACTAATTAGTTACTCCTCTACATCTCCTTTATGCGCCTTTGATGACTGCCACCTCATGATGCCCAACATATATGTTTTGACTAAGGACGCTACTTGCGTACTACTCCACAAAGTTGCCGGCGGTGCGTTGAAGGATGTTGGCAAGGGCAATATCGATGACCCACAAGTATAGGGGATGGCAACAGTCTTCACGGGTAGTATTGCCCAATTTATTGATTCGACACAAGGGGATCCAAAGAATATTTGCAAGCCTTAACAACTGAGTTGTCAATTCAGCTGCACCTGGAAATAGTTCTTTCTCACAAAATTTTATCAGTAGCAACAGTTTGTAGTAGCAACAACAAAGCAACAAAAACAGTAGAACAAGAGCAATAGTAAAAATAACAGTAAACAGTGGGATTTGAGCACGGTAGGCATAGGGATGGATGGACGGGCGTTGCATGAACGAGTCTAAACATGTAACTTCAAGATCTATGGCATTGCAGATAAATAAGAACAAGCATCCAAGTACTAAACAATCCTAGGCATGTGCTCCATATATAGTCATGCGTGCTCGCAATGAGAACTTGCACAATATCTTTTGTCCTGCCAGCCCGTGGTAGCGGGGCCTCTGGGGAACTACTGGAAATTAAGGTGATCCTTTTAATAGAACACCGGAGCAAAGCATTAACACTCCGTGAACACTTGTGATCCTCACACCACAACCATCCCCTCCGGTTGTCCCAATTTCTATCACTTCGGGGCCTTTGGATCTGGACAATGATATGTGCACACAACTTGCAGATAAGATCACAAACAGTACTATCATAATGATTCAATAATAAGTTCAGATCTAAGATCATGGCACTCGGGCCCTAGTGACAAGCATTAAGCACAACAAGTTGCAAAAAAGTCAAATAGCACTAATAGAGATACTAGGCACTATGCCCTAACAATCTTATTCGATTACATGATATAACTCATACAATCCCTACCATCCCCATAGCCTACAACGGGGGATTACTCACTCATGGATGAGGGAATCATCGATGGTTGATGGAGAGGAGTTGGTGATGACGATGGCGATGATCCTCCCCAAATTCCCCGTCCCGGCAGGGTGCCAGAACGGAGTTTCTGGATCCGAATCTTGGTTTCTGGTGGTGGCGGCAGAGCGGAACTCTCTCTGGAAAAACGTCGAACCCCCCTCAGTTTTTAGGTCAAGGGGTAACTTATAGGCACAGAGGGAGCCCGAGGGGGTGCCTGGGGTGGCCGCACCCCCTAGGCGCGCGCTGGGCCCACCCGTGCCTGGCAGGGGTGTGGGCCCCCCAGGCCTCCACTCCGTCTCATCTTCTGGCTCCGTGGATCTTCTGGTGAAATAGGATTTTTGGCATATTTTCCGGCATTTTTCCTGATAGTTGATTTTCTGCACAAAAACTAGACACCAAGGTAGTCCTGCTGAAAACAGCACCAGTCCATGTTAGTTGTATCCAAATCACACAAGTTTAGAGGATAAACAATAGCAAAAGTATTCGGGAAAGTAGATACATTTTGGACGTATCAACTCCCCCAAGCTTAGCTTATTGCTTGTCCTCAAGCAATTCAGTTGAAAACTGAGTGCGATAAAAGAACTTTCACGAACACATTTGCTTCATATGATGTATATATTCTCAACACAAGAGTAGATACTTAAACCATTCATAATAAGAAGTATGCAACCAAGTCTACTCAATAGTCATTGCAAGCTATGAAGAGAAACCGACCCAATAATAATAAGTAGCATGGAACATAAACATAAGCAACATTGCAATGCTCATAATAAGGTATGATAGAGTGGTATCTCGCTTGCATTTGTTTGTAGAGCACAATATAAATTCCAAGGCACCTATGAAGTTCAAGTGAATACTAGAGGTAAAAATATCAGAGATACAAGCATCAAAGTCATGGCATAATTAACCAAGTTTTGAGACAAACACAAGAATGACAATTATGCTCTCAAGAAGGTGCTCATAGAATAAGTGGTGACTCAACAAGGAAGTGAAAAGGTTTTGAAAAGTTTGAAAGGCTTCCTAATGCTGAAAGGAAGGTACTCACTAGCTTTGATATCTCATTGCCCCCATCATATGCATCTTTATATGGTTAAGGTGAAAGTGAGGTCCAATCTGAGTTATATGCTTGACAGACCATAAAATGGAAATCCCAAGTCCCTTGAGTACGAGGGCCGCTCCGCATGCTACTCAACTTTGGTTACTTGCAAGTTCTTGTCATTGTACATACATGCATATCATAGAGAACCGCCAACGGGGTACCCCTTGCACATGATACAAGAGATATCCCGTGATCAAAATGACAAGGCAAGTAGACAATGAGCATCTCAGCGATCTTTTTATTTACTATGTGCATAGATTTTTATTGAGGATGCTTCATAGACGCTCATTATGGTGATGCTACAAGTTTCCACCATGATTAGGCATGGCTTAGGCTAGCGGCCCAGGCGTTTCTCTAACACATATATATACTCCATGAACTCACAAGCTCCCCTTTTATTTCACACCGACGACATCCACAAACAAAAGAGCAAGGTATCAACTAGATAGGTATCCATAAGTGTTGAAAGCGTTCTCCGTGACAACATGGTTCTGCTAACTCCCAGCATATAATTTGCAAGCATATAACTTTCATGGATAGGTCACAATGGTTCAAGATTATTAAGTGCAAGGAATAAAGTGTGCCATCAAGTTCGTGAGAGCTTTACTAACTAACTTTCTCAAAACAGACAACCATTTTATTTGGAAGAAAACAAGGCATATAGAATATGCACTGAAATAGCAAATGATGCTAATAGGTAGGTATGGTGGACACAGTTGGCAATATTAGTTTTGGGGAGTTGGAAACACGAGTAGAGCTCATAATCAATGCAAGTGAAGGCTAGAAAAAGAGAGGGAGCGACGAACGAGAGAGCAATAACTGTCATAATCATGCTTGCAACAAAATAGGACTAATTATGGCATGAAAATGATACAAGAACTCTGAGGCAAAATAAATCATCGAGACTTGCTGACTATTGTTTAGTCATATGCATGCGCGAGCATGTGCCAAGTCGATTCACATGAAAATTTTAGAGGAGGATACCACAATATCATACCAAAATATGAATAAAACAATGCAAGCAAACATTCATATGACATGCTACAAACTATTAGCAAGTTGGAGCTGATCACAGACAAGCAGGAACTACTAAGCATCCATCAGTAACATACTCCTTACAATGAACAGACTAAGCATGCTCACAATAATGAGTATATATACAAAAATGAAAACAAATAGAGTTTGTTACCAGCCTCTTACCACACCTCAAGTTGTCTTAATCTTCATTATTGCTATTCACTTGTGTGACTTGAATAATAACATGAAACCAAAATCCACTGAGGACGGCTCAATCCTGCAAAGAACTCACAAAACCAAAGAAGAACAACACATATTTTTGGTGTTTTCGATTTTTTAAACAAGCCAACAATGCAAAAACAATCAAAGGAAAAACAAACCAAACAAAGCAAAAACAAACAAAACAAAGAAAAATCTTTTTGGATTTTTTCTTTTAAGGCAAACCAAAGCAAAAAGCAAAGAAACAAACCAAGAGAAACAACAATTTTTTTGGTATTTTTGTGTTTTAAGAAAATAGAAACAAAAACCGAAAAGAAAGCGAAAAAATGGATATACAAAGAACCGACCGAACATGATATAAAGATGAGTGCGATGTCGGTATACCTCCCCCCAAGCTTAGGCTTTTGGCCTAAGTGGGGCTGAACTCCATGGTGACCAAGTAGGTGCACCTCCGTAATACGACGAGGAGGCTCCTTCGTCCTGGTACGAGCTCGAGGACTCCCCTGTGTAGTATACAGAGGGGTCGAATGAGGGCGCGTCCCCCTGATAGTGTCCATGGAAGCCAAGAACGCGTAGCTTGTCATCCATCTCCTCCTTGGAGCACGACAAAGGTCCCTGATAAATACTGAACAAAGTGGTTTGTGAGAGAGGGATCTCTCTCTCTTCCCCGTCAATAAACAACATTCTATAAACCAAATTCTCAAGGGTAGAGCCTGTAGTGAAAAAGTGGCATGCCTTCATGGCGGCAAGATCAAGCCTCTAAGGATCCAAAACTGTATCATTTGGATCAAGAGCAAGGTCCAAGGCAGCAACAACACGCGCAACAATAATTCCCCCATAAATGGGTCCCTTAACAGCTAAGCGACGAGCAATGAGAGAACCAAGATTGTACTTAGTTTCATTGTTGAGCGCATCGTCTATGAAGGCCAAATGATAGATGGAAATATTACTAGTGTTCTCCCTACCAAGAACACCATTGGCAAGATAGTAAGCAAAGTACCTGATGGCTGGGAGTTGAATATTTCTTATCTTTCCCCGTTGGAATCTACGGTCATCATCGTTGGTTATCCCGCGGTAGAGCTCCAACAAATCAGCTCGTTGAGCTAGAATCTTCTTCGCCGACCCAGCTATACCAAGTCCGAGAGCCTCACGAAATTTCTTGAATGTCATATTGTAAGACCTGCCATAAATTTTGAAAGACACATCTGGCTTGAACATGCTGTTAGTAAAATAAAAGCTCTCCACAAATATTTTAGTGAGCGTTGCATATTGCACGCTCTCATCCTGCATAAAGCTTGTTAGTCCAGCCCTCTGAACCAAGGTCATACAATCATCAAGAATCCCAACAACCCGCAAAAAGGTATGGCAAGGAAAGATGGAAGGGTGAGCATCCCCCTCATCTCCCTCGTCGCCGAATCACGGAGTAATGAGATCCTCATTGTATGAGGGCCTAGCTCGGGAGCATGATCTTGAAGGCCTTGACCTCCTAGGTGCATCACCCTCAAATATTTATCCAAATGTGTGGTTGTCCACGACCACTCTTTTCTAAAATTTTCAGACAAACATCAAACCAAGTGATTTCTGAGTTGATAAATGATGAGAAACTACTATAGGAACTTGCTACAGGGCTACACATGCATCAAAATGAAATCTCTAAGCATAAAACAAGCATGCAAGCTCACACAACCTGTCACCTATAGCAGAAAAATACTCAAGATACAATCTATCAATCACAAATCTAATTGGACAACTGGAGGCACATACCAAGGGGCAATCCCTCCAAAAATCAGCAACAAAGAGGGGCTAAGTAAGGAGATCAAAAATCGCGAGAAAGAATAGCAGGAACTCGAGATTGAGCAAGTTTTCCGGTGTTTTTCAGGAGAGAGAAAGAAGATGTCTGGGAGGAGACACTTTGGAGGGGCCCAGGTGGCCCCTACCCCACCCAGGCGCCACCTGTAGGGAGGCCGCGCCTACCAGGGGTGTGGGTGCCTAGGGTGGCCCCCTGGGTCACTTCAGGTGTCCCTCTGCCCCTTTTTTTGAGGAAAAATTTATTTTGAATTTTCTAGAATTTTTTGGGAAACTTTATTTTTGGCCAATTTTCAGGGTATGAAAATTGATTTTCTTGCAGAAACAATTTTTTTAGAAGAAGCAAAAGAAAACCAAAAGCCAAACTACAGAAGTTCTAAGACACTCTAACAAGCAAACAACTAACAAAACCAATGCTAGCAAAGGAAAAGGCAAAGACTAGGAAGGAGAAAAGTAAAAGAAAGCAAGTATAACCATAGTGAAAACATTATTTTATTCATTAAAATCCTTTTGTTAATTAGATTGATTAAGTCTTGTTACCAAAACAATATTATATGAAACAAAACTTTGCATTCCACAAGGTGATTATGTTACCTCATACTTGACAGCAATGGTCCCAATCATAATGGTTTCAAAATTTTCTTGTGGAATGGGACAATATATTTCTCCAACCTTGATGCTCTCAATATTTTCAATGGAATTCAGGCAATAGCTCTTAACAACCTTCTTGGGGAAATAGACAGTATGGTCTTTGTCATTAATATTGAATGTTACTTTTCCTTGATTACAATTGATGACAGCACCTGCAGTATTAAGAAAAGGTCTTCCAAGAATAATAGACATATTATCATCTTCAGGCATCTCAAACACAACAAAATCAGTTAAAACTAAGCAATTATGAGCCACTTGAACAGGAATATCCTCACATATACCAACAGGAATAGTAGTTGACTTATCGGCCATTTGCAAATATATATCAGTTGGTATCAACTTTTGTAGCTAGAGTCTCTTATAGAGAGAAAAAGGCATAACACTAACTCCAGCTCCCAAATCACATAAAGCAGTTCTAACATAATTATTCTTAATAGTGAAAGGAATAGTTGGTATACCTGGATCACCAAGTTTCTTTGGAACCTTACCATTGAAGGAATAATTAGCAAGCAAAGTAGAAATCTCCTCATTAGGAATCTTCCTTTTATTAGAGACAATATCCTTCATATACTTTGAATAAGGAGGCAACTTAATAGCATCAGTCAAAGGAATTTTCAAAAATAAAGGTTTCATCCACTCACAAAACTTGTTGTAGTGTTCTACCTCCTTTGACTTGTGTTTCTTACCTAGAAAAGGCATAGGTTTCTGCACCCAAGGTTCTCTCTGACTACCATGTTTTTTAGCAATAAAATCTTCCTTAGTGTACCTAGTGTTCTTAGTGTGCTTCTCAGGTTCTACCTCACCTTCCTCCTTATCAGGAGCATCATTTTTATCATTACCACTCTCAATTTCAGCATCAGAGACATATATACTATTAGGATCTATAGCAGGTTCAAGTGGCTCCTCAACTATTTTGTGTTTCCTTTTCTTTCTCTTATGAGGACTACCACTACTTTCACCTTGTTGGGAATCCTGCTCAATTCTTTTAGGGTGTCCTTTAGGATATAAATGATCTTGAGTAACTATACCACTCCTAGTTCTAATTTCATAAGCATGTTTATCTCTTGAGGCATTAACTAGCATATCCTTTTGTACCTTAGCAAGTTGATCAAGTTGGGTTTGAACCATTTGAAAGTCTTTACAAAGCATTTTAATATCATTAGAAGTTCTTTCCACAATATCTTTCAACTCTTTAATAGCTCTAGAGTTTTCCAATAAATGATTCTGAACTTGTTTATTAAAATTACCTTGTTTAACAATAAAAATTTCAAGTTCCTCTAAACATTGATCAGGAGGCTTACCATAGGGAATATCACCTTCATCAAAGTGTTGGAGAGAGTGTACCTCAATAGTGGATGATTGGGGAATTGGCTTACATAATTCTTCTATAGGAGGTAGATTCTTCACATCTTTAGCTCTAATTCCTTTCTCCCTTAGACATTTCTTAGCTTCTTTCATCACTTCATCATTTAATGCAATAACTCCCCTCTTCTTTGGTATTGGTGTTGGAACTGGTTCAGGCACAACTGGTTCAGGATAAATAGGCTCAGGTGTATTTAGCTCAGTTGAAGTCCCATCATCATAATTCTTGTTTATCTTAGCCATTAGTTCTTCAGCATCTGTAGGAGTTCTTTTCCTGAAAACACAATTAGCAAAGCTATCTAGGTATGTCCTAGAATCATCAGTTAGTCCATTATAATAAATATCAAGAAGCTCATTCTTAGGCAATGGACATCCAGGATGTGCATGAATCAAGGCACAGAACCTTGTCCATGAGTCACGCATTTTCTCTTCTTCTCCCTGTTTAAAGAAGCAATCAAGCAATTAGGGCTATCAATGGAACCAGGAGGCAATCTATTAAACCAAGCCCTAGCTTCTCCTTTTAGTGAAAAATGGAAGATCTTAGTAACAAAGTACTTGCGCATCTTAAAATCATCAGAGAATAAAGCACTCATAGAGGAAATCTCATTCATATGAGCTACACCACTCTCATTTTCAGTCCCACAAAAGGTTCTTTCTCAACAATGTCTAAATAGGATAATTCAAGAGAGAAATCATAATCTTTATCTTTAATATCTATGGGAGAGGTGGCACATAGGATCAGAGGATAGTTTAGGAATCATGGTACGTCTAGCAAGGAGACTCTTAATAGCACTATCACCATGTGTGTTTCGGCACTCTTCAACAAATTCATCAGTGAACTCAATGTAACCATCATTAATATCATAACTCTCTCTAGACTCAGGTGAGCTAATAGGTGTAATAGTGTCTTCACTAGGAGTTTCAGTATTTCCTAGACCAGCCATAGTAGCATCTAGGAAAGGACCTAATGAACCACTCGCATCAAGCACAGTATAAGTAACATCATGAGCATCAAAAGCAGTTTCAAATTCAGCAGTTGTAGCAGTGTGTGTAGCATGAGTATGTGGTGGTGGTGTAACAAGCTTACTTATAACAGACGGTGAATCAAGAGCAACAGAGGTGTTTAGGACTGTACCTCTTCTTGTAGTGGATGGTAAAATAGGAAACTTTCCATCACGAGACTTCCCCATGAGGAAAGGAGTAGAAGTGAACAATAGTAGATCCAAGTGAACTTACAAATAAAGGTATGCTCCCCGGAAACGGCGCCAGAAAATAGTCTTGATGACCCACAAGTATAGGGGAACGTAACAGTCTTCGCGGATAGTATTACCCAATTTATTGATTCGACACAAGGGGAGCTAAAGAATATTTGCAAGACTTAACAACTGAGTTTTCAATTCAGTTGCACCTGGAAATAGTTCTTGCTCACAGAAGTTTATCAGTAGCAACAGTTTGTAGTAGCAACAACAATAGTAGAACAAGAGCAATAGTAATAGTAACACTAAACAGTGGGATTTGAGTGCGGTAGGCATAGGGATGGATGGACGGGCGTTGCATGAACGAGTCTAAACATGTAACTTCAAGATCTAGGGCATTGCAGATACATAAGAACAAGCATCCAAGTACTAAACAATCCTAGGCATGTGCTCCATATATAGTCATGCGTGCTCGCAATGATAACTTGCATAACATCTTTTGTCCTGCCAGCCCGTGGCAGCGGGGCCTCTAGGGAACTACTGGAAATTAAGGTGCCCCTTTTAATAGAGCACCGGAGCAAAGCATTAACACTCCATGAACACATGTTATCCTCACACCACAACCATCCCCTCAGGTTGTCCCAACTTCTGTCACTTCGGGGCCTGTGGATCCGGACAATGATATGTGTACAAAACTTGCAGATAAGATCACAAATAATACTATCATAATGATTCAATAATAAGTTCAGATCTGAGATCATGGCACTCGGGCTCTAGTGACAAGCATTAATCACAACAAGTTGCAACAAAGTCAAATAACACTAATAGAGATACTAGACACTATGCCCTAACAATCTGATTCGATTACATGATAGAACTCATCCAATCCCTACCATCCCCATAGCCTACAGTGGGGGATTACTCAATCATGGATGAGGGAAACATGGATGGTTGATGGAGAGGCGTTGGTGATGACGATGGAGATAATCCTCTCCAAATTCCTCGTCCCGGCAGGGTGCTAGAACGAAGTTTCTGGATCCGAATCTTGGTTTCTGGTGGTGGCGGCGCAACGGAACTCTCTCCGGAAAAACGTCGAACCCCCCTCGGTTTTTAGGTCAAGGGGTAACTTATAGGCACAGGGGGAGCCTGAGGGGGTGCCTGGGGTGGCTGCACCCCCTTAGCCGTGGGCTGGGACCACCCATGCCTGGCAGGGGTGTGGGCCCCCCAGGCCTCCACTCCGTCTCGTCTTCTCGCTCCGTGGATCTTCTGGTGAAATAAGATTTTTGGCATATTTTCCGTGATTTTTCCTGATAGTTGATTTTCCGCACAAAACTAGACACCGAGGTAATTCTGCTGAAAACAGCGTCAGTCTGTGTTAGTTGTATCCAAATCACACAAGTTTAGAGGATAAACAATAGCAAAAGTGTTAGGAAAAGTAGATACGTTCTGAACGTATCAACTATCATACAACTGGCGAACCGCACGATGCACAACAATCCAATGGACGATGCCATGATGAGTGTTCGGATTGCTCGGCTGTTGCTAGGGTGCAACGCCATAGACTCCCCTTTCAACCTCAGGGATCCGACGAACACAAAACCCTTGCAGAATGCCAGGGCTGGCCCTTGACATGGCGAAAGACGCAGATTCGTCTTGTGGGGCACACCGACGCCACCTCGATCGTCCATCCACAACCTCGATGAGGGTCGATGTGGAGGTCATGCAGGCCAAGCCGGTGAAGCCGATCCTTGAGGAGGAGCTTGAGGTGGAGATGGGAGTCGAGGTAGAGGAGGAGTACTAGCAGGAGCTCGTGGCGGAGGAGGTCACGCCCGACGAGGAGGCGCTGGGGCACAAATGCCGCGCCGGCGGCCGATACGAAGGCATGGGCTAGGGTTTCGACCAGGCACGCGCGCAAGTGTGCGGGCGGACCCAGTGAGCGAGGGGGTAAGGGATAGGTGGAGGTGGCGAGGCAGCGCCGAAGAGCGGATGCGCCAGAGGCGGTCTGCGACAGCCAGAGTCACGTCATGCGGGGGTGTGCGCGTGAGAAGATGAAGGGGAACGAGAGAGAAAGAGATATTCCTACTGGAGATAACGAGAGAGGAAAAAATTCGTGTTGGAGAAACGCGTGCGCACGGACTGGTCATCCTGTGCGTGTGTTGGTATGGTCTAGCCACATACATGCGATCTATGTACCTGAGTAAGCCATAGTGTACATGCGGGCGTGAGTGTAGTCCTATCATCCTTGAGTGTGTGCACAAGTGTAGATCAAATGACCAAAATACTTTAACCCAATGTCTAATACTAATATACACGTGGAGGTACCTAATATTTTTACACACATTAAATAAGATCAACTACCAAATCTAATTGACTAACTTATTTTCTAAAACTACCATTATAAATAATGGTATATTAGTCTCTACAAAGTTGTATAAAATATAAACCATCATATTTGTTGATTATAAATTATTAATTTTTCACCTGTTACTTATTTTCACAAATAAATGGACTCGTTTAAAATCCAAAGAATATTCTTAAATAATTAAAGTAATGTATTTTCAATAATAAAAAAATATGATTATAATTACTATGTTGATACATGTTCCATTAGCTTGGAATGATAAAAAAACTCCAATAGAAATAATACCACCTTTATTTCACTCTTGAGGTATAATGTGCTATTAACAAAGTTTAGTGTCATGCTTCATGAAAGGTTTTCAAGTCTATAATTAATATGTTTACTCAGTAGACGATAGTTATATCTCATAATAGTTTAAAATATTATACACCTTAAAAGTAACTAGTTATAAGTTAGAGTACTTTTGTTCCTTAAGTAAAATTTTCTTCAATTTTTTTAAAGAACATAATAAGCAAATTCTCGTCATATTTTTAAATTCTAGTGTGAGTAACAAACTTGTATTCAAGAAGGGTTTAACCATTTATCATCACTTATGTGCTATTTTGTTATATACTCATGAAAGCTATTTCACAAAATCTCACAAGCCTAATAAGAAGCACAAGTGTGAAATTGATCTAAAAGAACAACACATCCTAAAGAAATCATCACAAGTCCACAAACCCTAGATCATCTCTGTGGATTTTGGGTTTAGAATGATTTCATCGCATTCCTTATGCATAATAACATCTTTCTTTTTAAACATTAGTTCTTACCGGACCAATGATGCTGATTTAAGGATCTTATATCGTCTCAAAGACCGTGATTGCATAATCTTGTAATCACAAAAGGCAAGTTCACAATTGCTGATGTCCTTTGATTATTTTCTATCAAGTATTTGCAAATTAAATGTTGTCATCAGCTGCATTTGAAAAAGGTCAGAAAACACTATTTTTGATAAATGTGAACTATTGGTTACTGATCCAGGGTGATTAGATAATCTATTAAGTCTGGCAGTTGGAATACCAATACACAGGAATATATCATCTAGGACTTAACAACCAATGTCATCAGTGATTCTTGTACCGTATATTACGCGTTAACGAGAATTTTAACATGCGGGCCGAAAGTTCAGACGCCAAGGCAACGTGGGGTCCAAGTTACGTGTAATCTTGTGGAAGGGCTGTAGTAGCTTCGCCAATTGTCAAGAGGGGCCAAATGGGGGTAAATACAAATCTAATGGCCAAACGATCGTTTGAACCAGTCAAAAAATAGTTGAACTCAAATCCCGCCGTTAGGTCAACTCTTCTTGCATTGACCCGTCAGTATTTCCTGTTATCCTTTGCGGTCGTGTAGTGGTTTACCCCTGCGAGGACTAGATCTTCTTCTCTACTCTGCTCTTCTCCCCTATTATTCCACTCTCCATTACCTTGCTTAGCTCCGGCTACTAGTCTCCAGCTTGGAGCTCGCCGTTGCTCTCCCTGCGTCCCTGCCATGGAGGATCAACCTCCCACGCCCTTAATCGAAGCTCTCCGCCGTCGCCCTCGCCTCGTTTTTCCTAGTTGCATGCTGTCGGGCACCCCAGGCATGGTAGCCCTGGCAGAGGAGTTCAAAGACAAAGCTCTCATGGCCACCGTGCTGGGCATCAGACGAAAAGTGGTCAATATTGAGGTATGCGCGCCGCCATTCGATTTCTTCGTGTGGTTCTGATACGTCCGAAACGTATCTACTTTCCCGAACACTTTTTCTACTGTTTCTCCTCTAAACTTGTGTGATTTGGATACAACTAACACGGACTGATGCTGTTTTCAGCAGAATTACCTTGGTGTCTAGTTTTTGTGCAGAAAATCAACTATCAGGAAAAATCCCGGAAAATATGCCAAAAATCCGCCTTCACCAGAAGACTCACGGAGCCAGAGTACGAGACAGAAGGGAGGCCTAAGGGGCCCACACCCCCTACCACGCGGGTGGGCCTAGGCCGCGCCTGGAGGGGGTGTGGCTGCCCTAGGCACCCCCTCGACCTCTATCTTTGCCTATAAGATGCCTATTGACCTAAAAACCGAGGGGGGTTCGACGTTTTTCTAGAAAGAGTTCTGCTGTGCTGCCACTACCAGAAACCACGATTCAGAACTAGAAACTCCGTTCTGGCACCCTATCGGGACGGGTAATTTGGAGAGGATCATCACCATCGTCATCACCAACGCCTCTCCATCAACCATCCATGTTTCCCTCATCCATGAGTGAGTAATCCCCGCTGTAGGCTATGGGGATGGTAGGGATTGGATGACTTCTATCATGTAATCGAAAAATATTGTTAGCGCATAGTGCCTAGTATCTCTATTAGTGCTATTTGACTTTGATGCAACTTGTTGTGCTTAATGCTTGTCACTAGGGCCCGAGTGCCATGATCTCAGATCTGAACTTATTATTGAATCATTATGATAGTATTGTTTGTGATCTTTTCTGCAAGTTGGGTAACATATTGTAACATCCCAAAAATATTGCACAATGATTATCAATTTCCAATCACCAAAATTAGGGTTAACAAAAACTTTTGTTTATTAAATCATATGAATGCATGTGTGTATGTGATGATTGTATGAATGCATGAATGGACTTGTGTGATTGTTGTAAATAGCAAGGAATGGTTTAAAGATGAAAACAACACCATCTAAAACATTTCCAAGCAGAAACAAATCAAGAGAAAATAAAAAACAAACAAAACAAGCAAATGGTCATTTTTGCCAATCTTGCTCACTAGGCCACTTTGAGTGTTTCTAGTCCAAGATTTCAAAGAGAAACAATTCCATTTATTTTCACCCCTTGCTATACCAAGTAAAAGTTAACTCAAGCCCACCTTTCAAACTTACAGAAACATTTGGAAACTTGATTCAAATGAAAATTCAAAATTGAATCTTTAACACATGTGAAGATCACCAATTCTCAAAAAACAACCAAACCAATTCACCTTGACCTTTCCAACTAACTAGAGGATACCTAGTATGTAATTAGTGCACCCACCAAGTTTGAACCAAAAATTCAAATTCAAATCTCTTTCGACCATTTCATCAAACACCTTGCAAACATAAAACAAACAACAAACACTATAGTGAGCAGTGATTTGGCCAACCTTGTTCCCTCTCTAGCTCACAACAGGCTATTAGTAGATCATCTAGCTTAGTTATCAAGGTCTGGCTCCACTGTGAGCTTGCCATTGCCATCAATGGTGACCATGCCGAGCCTCACCTTGCCACCCCTTGGTCGACAGCAAGCTAGGAGAAACACCCAGCCTAGCCACCTTGTCTCAGGCATTGACCACCATCCATTGCCACCCCCTGTCCAACGCCAATGCCCTGCCAGCCACTGGACCACTCTAGAAACTCCGCACCCTATGCCTCTGTGCCATGCCGAGAGCGCGCCAGAGCGCCGCACTCGACACACGCCCACAGAACGCGCGTCGCCCTCACCACGTGCAAGCGTGATCACCACCGTGCCAGGAGACCGCCAGACAACCCCGTTCGCCGTCGTGCAACCCGTAGCCGTGGTGCGCCATTAAAATGCCTGTCGGACCCGCTTAGAGCCCTGATGATCCCACGTAGACCCCCACTAGCTACGCTAGGGTTCTGTCTCGCCGGCATTGCCCGACGGAGATGATAAGTCACAGCCGTTAGATTAGATGCTGATCCTGCGGTCCACATAACCCCGTACCGCTTTGCACCCCCTTTCTTGCTGACTGGTGGGGACACCCACTTAAACTCACCCGTGCATGCGCTGTGCATCGTGGGCTGGCCCATTTACATTCCCGCGTGACCCAGTATATTGAATTTAGGTTTATTCTTTTAGTTTCAAACTCGGTTCTGTACCTAGATTCAAAAATCAACCCAGGTCGATTCACTAAACCAAAATGCATGAAACCAATTTTGTTAGAAAGGTACTGGAATTATTAATCCAAGCCCGTTTGATTCAAGTCATTTGGAAATGTAGATAACCTATAGTAAAAAAAACAAGGAAGAAGCTTTTCTGCATTCAAACATTTTTCAAAATTCAACCACAAAAGAATTTGAGTTGATTCCAAATCTCAAAAATCCCATTTAACTAGACCTTTCTGAATATATAAAAATATCTAGGTTTACTTGTAGAAATAATGGACAAGCAATAAAAGAATGCCCCATAGGCAATTCTAGTCACTTTATTTAATTAAAATAAAAAGGTTAAACCTTATTAAATTGTGACACCACTTTAAATGACATTCCCATGTACTTAAATATGTGGTGATGACATGTGTCAACATGATCCCATGTTTTAGTTGGAGAATATTAAATCTTAAGTAGTTTTTCAATGAGTAGAAATTACTTTTCTAAAATAAAAGAACTAAAACTATTGCCTTAATCTTTGTAATGTTTGTGATGATCCTAGATCATCTAGTGAAAACCTTGGTATGATAAATAAAAGTAGTTAAGTATTGTTTGGTGATTGTGTACCTCGTATTTATTTATAGACGCTAGTACAAACCAAGGATACGAGGAGGAAGGAGAATAATACGAGGAAGAAGCCGACGAGAACTTCAACCACTACTCTACTCAAGGAAAGCTAACACTTGCAACTTAGCAAGCTAATACTTGCAAGCTTATACTAATATCTTAGCAAGCTACTATTTTAGCAAGCTAAGCTAAACCATGCAAGTTTTACTTGCAAGCTTACATCACTTGATACCCAATCCTAGTTTTATATTCAATCCCAGTTATTTTATTTCTTTATCAAAGATTTCTATTTAAGCTTACTTAGTGAATTGTAGATTCTAGAAAGATATTTAAAGGTAGCATAAAGAGCATAAAACTTGGCCTAAGTTAGATAAATCTTAATGTCATCCTGAGGCATGAGATTGAACTTAGATATGATACACTTGTTTACCACCCCTCATTAGTGTTTACCCCCACCTTAGTTGCTAGTGCTAACCATAAAACTTGATCACTTTAGATGGGAATACTTGGTGAAAATGGTTATGAAAACCTTGGAATGATGAATCATTCTACTGAAATGTTTTGAAATGTGTTCTTGAACACCAGATGATTTTGATGATGAAAATGTTAAGGCATGAGCCTTAGCCCTTTTAAAACTGATGGTTGCCTAGATGCGATGCCATTTCAATTTTACCGTACAACCACAATACCCGAAAATTTGGGTAGGGCTTGACTGGAAATTTATATACCTTAGTATGGGTTCCCTTGCAGCCAAGGTTTAAGCTGAGGCTACCTTGGGAAGATTATCCACCTGTGCAGTTCCCAAGATGACAGTTGGTCATGGTTGGGAGGCTAAACTCACAGGAGAGGTGCCTATACTAGGGCGTGTAATTGAAAGGTTAGGATTGATTATCCGCATACTGAGTATGGTGAATTCAGGATTGTTCCTGACGGATGTATCGAATGTTGTGGTGAAATTGTACCACCTCTACAGAGTGTCAAACTATTCGAATAGGCGCGTCCGCGGTTATGGCAGTTGGAGTGGCCATACTGTTCCGTTGTGAGAGGTTTTCAAAATGACTTATGAAATGATTCGTGACTTTGACTTGACCACAACAGGGCTATGATATGAAAGTCAAGTTTCCACTTAGGTGTTATAAAACTTTCAACTAGCTTTCTTTTCTTCTGAACTCAGTAGAGATAAATCTGGCTTTTTGCAAAACAACCTAGAACCTAGTACTTCCTACTCAAAACCACTTCACTTGTTAGTATTAGTTTGCGAGTACTTAATGAGTACTCATGGCTTTGTCCCTGGCTATTCCCGTGGCCAGACTATGAAGAGGACTATCAAGAGGATGGACATAAGGAAGGTTACGACAACTAGGATCATCTCCCATTGCCAGCATTGCTTGTGACCATGAAGATGGAGCTTCGCCCACGCTACCATTATTATTACGTTATTCCGCTGCTATAATTGTATTAAGACTGGATCATGAGATCCTTTATTTGTGTAAGACCTTATGTATGGTTTGTAATGGATGATGTACTATGATATCCAATCTGTTATGTCTCGCAAAAATGGTAATCCTGGGATTGCGATTTATGGCATAACAGGCATCTGGGATTAAAAATCCGGGTGTTGACAAGTTGGTATCAGAGCCATCCTGACCATAGGAGACCCTAGTTTAGAATGGATGTTTGAATCAAAAACTTAGTTTCAAAACCAAGGAAGTGAGTATTTATGAAAACTTATTCCCATTCTTACCACTTAGACTCTTTCATGAAAATTCATGTTCCTCAAAAAAAAAAAATACTTGCAAACTTACCTAAAATTTGACACACTTGATCACTCTACTAACTTACTCATCCTACATTCTTATAGATGGACGTGAAGTATAGGAAGTTCTATCAGTTGGGGAATGGAGGAGATCTCATCTTTGAGCGTGACTTGGACCAGTTGTCGGAAATGCTGGAGCATCCGCACCATGAGTTCTTCGGAGCTCTGCTCAACGATCAGGAAGAAGAGGAGTTGCAATGGATGATTGTTGCAAGTCTCCGAGGAAAGATCAAAGCCCCCACCTCAGAGGGAATTCAGTTCACCATCAGAGAGAACAACTGGCTCGATGGACTTGCCAGGGCCATGCAGGAAGCTCTTGCCCGTCTGTGTGGGCAGAGTATCAATCAGATCAAGGGTACCCGCTTTGAGTTCTATCCAAGGCGTGATGTTATGGGATAGCCACTGGAAGCCCCATATCACCATGAGCTGAAGACTCAATTGGACCACCTTAGCTTCATGATGTATGACCGGCAGAAGGAGTTGGACAATGCCCGCTCCTACGCCAACCACAAGTACGCCATAGCCACCCAGAAGGATCAGACCATTGCCATGCTAGTGAAGGATCGCCAGTCTCGTCGCCGTCAGCTCGACAAGAAGGAGCACATCATTGCCCGCCTTTGTCACTGGATCACCGACTTGGAGGAGACCATCCACAAGAGGGATATGCAGCTCGAGGAGAGGGAAAATGCAGGGGAGGACATCCGTGGAGACCCCTACTCCTATCTCAGTGATGATGATGATTTTTTGGAGGATCAGGCCATGGACTTCTTCACCGATGAGGATGACTTCACCTTCATTGATGATGATGATGAGGACACCGACTCCGAGGAGTAGTAGCACTTGAGCACTAGCATTAGTGAGTTGTATCTGGTCCCACTGTATCGTAGTTTCCCAGAATGGTTCTTAAAACCATCTGTTTTCCTTTGTTGTGGTGTGTGTTTGTATCGTGTGCTATAAATGAATGAATGAAACACAAGTTGCTAGAAAAACCTGAGTCAAACTTTGAAAACTGTTCAAAAACAAAACTCTGAACCTTAGAAATTTCCCTCTTTTTTCTCATGATCTACCTCAATCTTCAGATGCTTCGCGGAGGAAGCACTTCATCCCCGGACCCGATGTAGCAAATCTTGCAAATTTTGGTTTCTGACCACGAAGATGAAAGAGCCGAACGTCAAGCCAACTTAGCCACCCTTCAGCACATCGCTTAGATGGCCAACAACAATCAAGGCCATGGAAATCAGGACAACCATGGATCCAAGATCAAGAACTTCCAGAACACCAATACACCCATTTTCACTAAGTCTGAAGAGCCCCTAGATGCCGATGATTGGCTGCAAACCATGGAGAACAACTTAGAAGTTACAAGAGTGGAAGCTAACGAGAAGGTTCTGTTCGCAACCCACTATCTGCACGGAGATGCAAGAGCATGGTGGAACAGCGTTCGTGCCATGAATGGAGGACAAATGATGACTTGGGATGAATTCAAAATCAAGTTCAGCAGAACCCATGTGCCACCGGGTTTGATCAAGAGGATGAGAGATGAATTCAGGGAACTGTAGCAAGGAAGGATGACCGTAGTTGAGTACCGTGACAAATTTTGTCATTGGCTAGGTATGCACCGGATGAGATAGACACTGAAGCCGAGAAGAAAGAGAGATTCATGAACGGTCTGCATGATGAGATGCAGACAGTGTTGGTCCATATCCCATTTGCTGATATTGAAACCTTAGTGGACTCTGCCATTCAGATGGAGGGCAAGATCAACCAAGCCAATGATAACCGCAAGCGTCGCATGATGCATCAACCAGGAACCCACCATACCCCAAAGTATCGCCCCAACCCATATCCAGGATTTTCCCCAAGAAACAACAGACCCCCGATGAACCGTCCGACCTATCCCAACTGTGGAGGAGAAAACCCAAGGCCCGGAGGAAATCCCAACAACAACCCCGGCAACTCCAGCAATTTCAACCGTGCACCGCCTAAGTTCAACAACACCAATGTTGCCACCAACACCAACACTGCCCCAAGGACTGGAAGCAATGTTGTGCCTGTTGTAGCAAAGGACAAGTCTCAGGTGACTTTTTATGAATGGAACCAAGGGTCACTATTCCAATGAGTGCCCCAAGAAGTTTGCCGCAGCCCCTAATGCAAATGCCCCAGCTCAGAAGCAGCGTCGTGTTCAACCTGGAAGAAGGTTTGCCCTAGGGAATTCGCTCAACTGCAATGGTCGTCTCTTTCTCATGCATGCTGAAGAAGCCCAAGAAGCGCCAGATGTCGTGCTGGGTATGTTTTCTATTAACTCAATACTTGCAAGAGTGTTGTTTGATTCTGGAGCATCGCACTTGTTTGTTACCGAAGAATTTGCATGCACTAGTATGATTCAACCAACAAAATTGAAGCATGTTATGATAGTTCAAATACCTGGTTCAACCACCAAAGCTAGACAAATTTGCAAGGCCGTACCTATTCGAATCCATGTCATAGATTTCTATGATAATCTAATAGTACTTGGAACAAAAGGTTTGGAGGTAGTACTAGGAATGGATTGGATGTCGAAACATAAAGGATTAATCGACTATGCCAAGAAAGCCATAACCATGACCAGTATAGCCGGAATATCAGTAGAGCATGTATCTGAAACCTTGCCCCGTCAATTCAAGTGCAACAAGAGTCTAGCCCAACCAACCATTGATCAAGTCAGAGTAGTCTATGAATACCCCGATGTATTTCCAGATGTTTTGCCCGGTATGCCCCTAGATCGGGATATCGAGTTTATCATTGAACTAATCCCTAGAACCGGACCCATAGCCCAGAGACCGTATAGCATGAACCCGTCTGAATTAGTGAAGCTGAAGAAGTAACTGGATGCTATGCTGGAGATAGGATTGATCCAACCAAGTGTGTCGCCATGGAGATCACCTGTTTTATTTGTGGATAAGAAATATGGAGGTAACCGTTTGTGTATGGATTATCGGAAGTTGAATGATGTCACCATCAAGAACAAGTACCCACTGCGAAAGATAGAAGACCTGTTTGACCAGTTGACTGGTGCCAAAGTGTTTTCTAAGATTGATCTTAGAACTGGTTATCATCAACTCAAGATTCACGCAGAGGATATTCCAAAGACTGCATTTACCACCAGATATGGATTATACGAGTACACTATCATGTCTTTTGGATTAACCAATGCCCCTTCTTATTTCATGAACCTCATGAATAAGATTTTTATGGACTTACTGGATAAGTTTGTCGTTGTTTTCATCGATGACATTCTGATCTATTCCAAATCAGAAGAAGAACATGAGCTACACCTAAGGACCATCCTTGGAACCCTTAGGGAGCATCAGTTGTATGCCAAGTTTAGCAAATGTGAACTCGGGTTATAGGAGGTAGTATTCCTCGGACATATCGTATCAGCCGGAGGAATTTCCGTTGATCCTGCAAAGGTGAAGGATGTTGAAGATTGGCAAGCCCAAACCACTCAAAATCAAGTTCGTGCATTTATCGGATTGGCGGGATATTACCGCAAGTTTGTAGAAGGATTCTCGAGTATCGCAAGACCCATGACCCAATTGTTGAAGAAGGATAAGAAGTTCGAATGGACTGACAAATATGAAGCGAGTTTTCAAGAACTCAAGAGGAGATTGATTTCAGCCCCAAACCTGATCATGCCAGATATTACGAAGCCGTTTGATGTGTACTGTGACGCATCCAAGATCGGTCTCGGATGTGTGTTGATGCAAGAAGGCAAAGTTATATCTTATCTACCCCGACAACTGAAGCAACATGAGCGGAATTATCCTACCCATGACCTTGAACTAGCAGCCGTAGTTCTAGCCCTGAATAAATGGAGGCATTACCTGATGGGAAACCATTGTGAGATTTATTCGGATCACAAGAGCCTGAAGTACATATTCCCTCAGAAGGAGCTAAATATGAGGCAGATAAGATGGATCGAGCTAATCAAGGACTATGATCTGGACATTCACTATCACCCAGGTAAAGACAATGTGGTAGCAGATGCCCTTAGTAGATTGCCGTGCCGCTTGAACTCCATGATTCTGAAGGAGCAACCAAGTCTGCACAAGGAGATGGAAGATTTTAGAATGGAATTAGTAAGTGAAGGATTTTTGGCTAGCATATAACTTCAACCCACTTTGATCAGTCAGATCAAGGAGGCGGAGAAAGGAAATGCTAGTATCGACGGAATCAAACGTCACATCGATACAGGCAAAGTACCCGGATTCACCGAAGACGAAGAAGGAGTTCTGTGGTACAAAGGACGTATCTGTGTGCCAGCAGATTCAGAGTTAAAGGAAGCTATTTTGAAAGAGGCCCATGATACTCTTTATTCTATCCACCCCGGAGGAACGAAGATGTATCAGGATTTGAAGGAGCAATTTTGGTGGCATAAGATGAAGAGATAAATCGGAAGCTACATCGCCAAGTGTGATATTTGTCAGAGAGTCAAGGCGGGACATCAGAGACCCGCAGGACTGTTGCAACCACTGCAGATTCAGGAATGTAAATGGGATTCAGTTGGAATGGACTTTATCACCGGATTGCCTACTTCTAGTAGGGGAAATGACTCTATTTGGGTCATAGTTGATAGATTGTCCAAGGTCTCCCATTTCTTACCAGTCAAGACCACCTACCAGAGTTTAAAGCTAGCAGAGTTGTACATCGCTATCAGTTTGCACGGAGTCCCCAAGAACATTGTGTCGGATCGAGGAACTCAGTTTACCTCGAGATTTCGGAAGAAAGTCCAAGAAGGATTAGGGATCCGATTGGATTTTAGCACAACTTATCACCCTCAGACAGATGGACAAACGGAGCGAGTAAATCAAATACTCGAAGATATGTTGAGAGCTTGTGCGCTAGAGTATGGATCTAAATGGGAAGACTGTCTGCCTTTCGTGGAATTCTCTTACAACAACAGTTATCAAGCTAGTTTGCAAATGGCCCCATTTGAATTCATGTATGGAAGGAAGTGTCGTACCCCTTTGAATTGGTCGGAAGTAGGAGAGAGTCAGATTTTTGGACCCCACATCCTACGAGAAGCAGAAGAGAAAGTTCATAAGATTCATGAGCATCTCAAGACCTCCCTAGTCAAGACAGAAGAGTTATGCCGAAAAGAGTCGTCGACACCTAGACTTCAATATCAGAGATTTTGTGTATCTCAAAGTGTCGCCTTTGAAGGGAATGCAGCGTTTCCAGATCGAAGGAAAGTTAGCCCCCAGATATATCATACCCTTCAAGATTTTTAATCATCAAGGAGAAGTATCGTATCAATTGGAACTGTCAGAGGAGATGTCAGCAGTACATAATGTCTACCATATATCGTTACTTCGCAAATGCCTAGAAGTCCCGGAAAAGACTGAAGTTTTCAAGAACATTGATCACCACACCATAGAGATCAACGATGACCTGACATATCCCGAAGTACCCATTTGTATTTTGGAGGAAGCTTTCAGAACCACCAGGACCTGAAGCATAAAGTTTCTCAAGATTCAGTGGAGTAACCACACTGAAGAGGAAGCTACTTAGGAACGAGAAGACTACATCAAGACGGAGTTTCCCGATCTTTTTAAATCCTAGTTTTCTACCTTCTTCTTTCTCAAATCTCGGGACGAGATTTTGTTTAAGGAGGGAAGGTTTGTAACATCCCAAAAATATTGAACAATGATTATCAATTTCCAATCACCAAAATTTGTTGTTTACGTTGTTAAAACTTTTGTTAATTAAATCATATGAATGCATGTGTGTGTGTGTGATGATTGTATGAATGCATGAATGGACTTGTGTGATTGTTGTAAATAGCAAGGAATGGTTAAAGATGAAAACAACATCATCTAAAACATTTCCAAGCAGAAACAAATCAAGAGAAAACCAAAAACAAACAAAACAAGCAAATGGTCATTTTTGCCAATCTTGCTCACTAGGCCACTTTGAGAGTTTCTAGTCCAAGATTTCAAACAGAAACAATTCCATTTCTTTTCACCCCTTACTAAACCAAGTAAAAGTGAAACCAAGCCCACATTTCAAACTTACAGAAACATTTGGCTACTTGATTCAAATGACAATTCAAAATTGAATCTTTAACATATGTGAAGATCACCAATTCTCAAAAACCAACCAAACCAATTCACCTTGACCTTTCCAACTAACCAGATGCTACCTAGTATGTAACTAGTGCACCCACCAAGTTTGAAGAAAAAATGCAAATTCAAATCTCTTTCGGCCATTTCATCAAACACCTTGCAAACATAAAACAAACAAACAACAAACACTATAGTGAGCAGTGATTTGACCAACCTTGTTCCCTCTCTGGCTCACAACAGGCTATTAGTAGATCATCTAGCTTAGTTATCAAGCTCTAACACCACTATGAGCTTGCCATTGCCATCAATGGTGACCATGCCGAGCCTCACCTTTCCACCCCTTGGTCGACAACAAGCTAGGAGCAACACCCAGCCTAGCCACCTTGTCTGAGGAATTGACCACCGTCCACCGCCACCCCCTGTCCAACGCCAATGCCCCGCCAGCCACTGGACCACTCTAGAAACGCGGCGCCCTATGCCTCTGCGCCATGCCGAGAGCGCACCAGAGAGCTACACTCGACACGCGCCCACAGACCGCGCGCCGCCCTCGCCGCGTGCAAGCGTGATCACCACCATCCCAGGAGACCGCCAGACAACCCCGTGCACCGCCGCGTGACCCGTAGCTGCAGTGCGCCATTAAACTGCCCGTCGGACCCGCCTAGAGCATCGCGGCTTTCCGACTGTCTCGCACCACCCCACGCCTCGAGACCACGCCGCTGAGCTTCGCCAGGGAGCACAACACCACCCCCTACCGTCACCCATGCCATTAGCCCACTGTGCCGATGACCACGACGATCTCCACCCGCGCCCTTCGGTCCCCTCTTGGAACTATAAATGGAGGCTACCCCCGCTCGATTTCTTCACACCAACAAACTCCCCTCTCTATCAGAACCACCCCCACTCATCCCCGGAGCAAGGCAAGCAGCAGGTCGCCCGAATTTGGCCGGAGTCTACCGCGGATGAGGAGGAAAGGAGCCAGCAATTAGAGCCGCCCCAGGAGAAGCCGCCGGTACTAGGAGGTTCGCCGTCGTCAACTTTGTCGTTCGCCCCCATCGACGACCCTCGCCTAAGCCCCGGTGAGCCCCATAGAACCCCACTGGCCGCGCTAGGGTTCTGTCTCGCCGGCGTTGCCCGACGGAGACGATAAGTCATAGCCGTTAGATTAGATGCTGATCGTGCGATCCACATCACCCCGAACCGCTTCGCACCCCCTGTCTCGCTGACTGGTGGGGACACCCACTTAAACTCACCCGCACATGCGCTGTGCACCGTGGGCCAGCCCATTTACATTCCCGCGAGACCCAGTAGTTTGAATTTAGGTTTATTCTTTTAGTTTCAAACTCAGTTCTATACCTAGATTCAAAAATAAACCTAGGCCGATTCACTAAACCAAAATGCATGAAACCAATTTTTTATAGAAAAGTACTGGAATTCTTAATCCAAGCCCGTTTGATTCAATTCATTTGGAATTTTAGATCATCTATAGTAAAAATAACAAGGCAGAAGCTTTTCTGCATTCAAACATTTTTCCAAATTCAACCACAAAAGCTTTTGAGTTGATTCCAACTCTCAAAAATGCATTTAACTAGACCTTTCTGAATATATAAAAATATCTAGGTTTACTTGCAGAAATAATGGACAATCAATAAAAGAATGCCCCATAGGAAATTCTAGTCACTTTATTTAATTAAAATAAAAAGGTTAAACCTTATTAAATTGTGACACCACTTTAAATCGCATTCCCATGTACTGAAATATGTGGTGATGACATGTGTCAACATGATCCCATGTTTTAGTTGGAGAATATTAAATTTTAAGTAGTTTTTCAATGAGTAGAAATTACTTTTCTAAAATAAAAGAACTAAAACTATTGCCTTAATCTTTGTAATGTTTGTGATGATCCTAGATCATCTAGTGAAAACCTTGGTATGATAAATAAAAGTAGTTAAGTATTATTTCGTGATTGTGTACCACATATTTATTTATAGACGCTAGTACGAACCAAGCATACGAGGAGGAAGGAGAATACTACGAGGAAGAAGCTGAGGAGAACTTCAACCACTGCTCTACTCAAGGCAAGCTAACACTTGCAACTTAGCAAGCTAATACTTGAAAGCTTATACTAATATCTTAGAAAGCTACTATCTTAGCAAGCTAAGTTAAACCATGCAAGTTTTACTTGCAAGCTTACGTCACTTGATACCCAATCCTAGTTTTATTTGCAAGCCCAGTTATTTTATTTCTTTATCAAAGCTTTCTATTTAAGCTTACTTAGTGAATTGTAGATTCCAGAAAGATATTTAAAGGTACCGTAAAGAGCATAAAGCTTGGCCTAAGTTAGATAAATCTTGATGTCATCCTGAGGCATGAGATTGAACTTAGATAAGATACACTTGTTTACCATGCCTCATTAGTGCTTACCCCCACCTTAGTTTCTATTGCTAAGCATAAAACTTGATCAGTTTAGATGGGAATACTTGGTGAAAATGGTTATGAAAACCTTGGAATGATGAATCATTCTACTGAAATGTTTTGACACGTGTTCTTGAACACCAAATGATTTTGATGATGAAAATGTTAAGGCATGAGCCTTATCCATTTTAAAACTGATGGTTGTATGGATGCGATACCATTCCAATTTTACCGTATAACCACAATACCCGAAAATTTGGGTAGGGCTTGACTGGAAATTTATATACCTTAGTATGGGTTCCCTTGCGGCCAAGGTTTGAGATGAGGCTACCTTGTGAAGATTTTCCACCTGTGTAGTTCCCAAGATGACAGTTGGTGATGGTTGGGAGGCCAAACTCACAGGAGAGGTGCCTATACTAGGGCGTGTAATTGAAAGGTTAGGATTGATTATCCGCATACTGAGTATGGTGAATTCAGGATTGTTCCTAACGGATGTATCAAATGTTGTGGTGAAAGTGTACCACCTCTACAGAGTGCCAAACTATTATAATAGCCACGTCCACGATTATGGGCAGTTGGAGTGGCCATACTGTTCCGTCGTCAAAGTTTTTCAAAATGACTTATGAAATGATTCGTGACTTTGACTTGACCACAACAGGGTTGTGATATGAAATTCAAGTTTCCACTTAGGTGTTATAAAACTTTCAACTAGATTTCATTGCTTCTAAGCTCAGTAGAGATGAGTCTGTCTTTTTGCAAAACAACCTAGAGCCTAGTACTTCCTACTCAAAACCACTTCACTTGTTAGTATTAGTTTGCGAGTACTTAAAGAGTACTCATGGCTTTGTCCCTGGCTATTCCCGTGGCCAGACTATGAAGAGGACTATCAGGAGGATGGACAGCAAGAAGGTTATGACAATTAGGATCATCTCCCATCATCAGCATTGACTGTGACCATGAAGATGGAGCTTCGCCCACTCTACCGTTATTATTACGTTATTCCACTACTATAACTGTATTAAGACTAGATCATGAGATCCTTTATTTGTGTAAGACCTTATGTATGGTTTTTAATGGATGATGTACTGTGATATCCAATCTGTTATGTCTCGCAAAAATGGTAATCCTGGGATTGTGATGTATGGCATAACAAGCATCTGGGATTAAAAATCCGGGTGTTGACACATATCATTGTCCGGATCCAAAGGCCCCAAAGTGACAGAAATTAGGATAACCGGAGGGGATGGATGTGATGTGAGGATAACATGTGTTCATGGAGTGTTAATGCTTTGCTTCGGTGCTCTATTAAAAGGAGCACCTTAATTGCCAGTAGTTCCCTTGAGGCCCCGCTGCAACGGGCTGGCAGGACAAAAGATGTTGTGCAAGTTCTCATTGCGAGCACGCATGACTATATATGGAGCACCTGCCTATGATTGTTTAGTAATTGGATGCTTATTGTTATTTATCTGCAATTTCCCTAGATCTTGAAGTTACATGTTTAGACTCATCCATGCAAAGCCCGTCCATCCATCCCTATGCCTACCGCATTCATATCCTACTGTTTGCTACTACTGTTACTATTGCTCTTGTTTCACCGCTGCTGTTACTTTGCTTTTGCTGCTACTGATAAACTTCTGTGAGCAAGAACTATTTCTAGGTGCAGCTGAATTGACAACTCAGTTGTTAAGGCTTGCAAGTATTCTTTGGATCCCCTTGTGTCGAATCAATAAATTGGGTAATACTACCCTCGAAGACTGTTCGGATCCCCTGTACTTGTGGGTCATCAAGACTATTTTCTGGCGCCGTTTCCGGGGAGCATAGCTTTATTTGTAAGTTCACTTGGATCTATTATTGTTCACTGCTACTCCTTTCATCATGGGGAAGTATTGTGATGAAAAGTTTCCTATTTTACCATCCACTACAAGAAGAGGTACAGTCCTAAACACTTCTGCTGCTCTTGATTCACCGTCTGTTATAAGTAAGCTTGTTACACAACCACAACATAGTCATGCTACACACACTGCTACTACTGCTGAATCTGAAACTGCTTTTGATACTCATGATGTTACTTGTAGTGTGCTTGATGCACGTGGTTTATTAGGTCCTTTCCTAGATGCTACTATGGATAGTCTAGGAAATACTGAAACTCCTAGTGAAGACACTATTACACCTGAGTCTAGAGAGACATATGATATTAATGATGGTTACATTGAGTTTACTGATGAATTTATTGAAGAGTGCTGAAACACACATGGTGCTAGTGCTATTAAGAGTCTCCTTGAGAGACGTACCATTATTCCTAAACTGTCTTCTAATCCTAAGTTTTCCACCTCTCCCATAGATATTAAAGATGAAGATTATGATTTCTCTCTTGATTTATCCTATTTGGACATTGTTGAGAAAGAAACTTTTTGTGGGACTGAGAGTGAGAGTGCTGGGGAACATATGGATGAGCTTTCCACTATGAGTGCTTTATTCTCTGATGATTTTAAGATGCACAAGTACTTTGTTACTAAGATCTTCCCTTTTTCATTGAAAGGAGAAGCTAAAGCTTGATAGCCCTGATTGCTTGATTGCTTCTTTCTTCCAGAAATATTTTCCTCCTAGTGCTAGACATGCTGCTTTGCAGATACTTTTTGATTTTAAACAGGAAGACGAAGAGAAATTGCCTGAGTCATGGACAAGGTTATGTGCCTTGATTCATGCACATCCTGGATGTCCATTGCCTAAAAATGAGCTTCTTGATATTTATTATAATGTACCAACTGATGATTCTAGGACATACCTAGATAGTTTTGCTGATTGTGTTTTCAGGAAAAGAACTCCTATAGATGGTGAAGAATTAATGGCTAAAATAAGCAAGAATTATGATGATTGGACTTCAACTGAGCTAAATACACTTGAGCCTATTACTCCTGAACCAGTTGTACCTGAACCAGTTCCAACACCAACACCAACACCAAAGAAGAGGGGAGAAATTTCATTAAATGATGAAGTGATGAAGGAAGCTAAGAAATGTCTAAAGGATAAAGGTATTAGAGCTGAAGATGTGAAGAATCTACCTCCTATAGAAGAATTATGTAAGCCAATTCCCCACTCATCCACTATTGAGGTACACTCTCTCCACTTTAATGAAGGTGATATTCCCTATGGTAAGCCTCCTGATCAATGCTTAGAGGAACTTGACACATTTATTGTTAAACAAGGTAATTTTAATAAACAAGTTCAGAATCATTTATTGGAAAACTCTAGAGCTATTGATGAGTTGAAAGATATTGTGGAAAGAACTGCTAATGATATTAAAATGCTTTGTAAACACTTTCAAATGGTTCAAACCCAAATTGATCAGCTTGCTAAGGTACAAAAAGATATGCTAGTTAACGCCTCAGGAGATAAACATGCTTATGGAATTAGAAATAGGAGTGGTATAGCTACTCAAGATCCTTTATATCCTGAAGGACACCCTAAAAGAATTGAGCAGGATTCTCAACAAGGTGAAAGTAGTGGTAGTTCTCGTCAGAGAAAGAAAAAGAAACATAAAATAGTTGAGGAGCCACTTGAACCTGCTATAGATCCTAATAGTATATCTGTCTATGATGCTGAAACTGAGAGTGGTAATGGTAAAAATGATGCTCCTAATAAGGAGGAACTTGAGGAAGAAACTGAGAAGCACACTAAGAACACTAGGTACACTAAGGAAGATTTTATTGCTAATAAACATGGAAGTGAGAGAGAACCTTGGGTGCAGAAACCTATGCCTTTTCCAAATAAGAAACACAAGTCAAAGGAGGAAGAACACTACAACAAGTTTTGTGAGTGGATGAAACCTTTATTTTTGCAAATTCCTTTGACTGATGCTATTAATTTGCCTGCTTATTCAAAGTATATGAAGGATATTGTCTCTCATAAAAGGAAGATTCCTAACGAGGAGATTTCTACTTTGCTTGCTAATTATTACTTCAATGGTAAGGTTCCAAAGAAACTTGGTAATCCAGGTATACCAACTATTCCTTGCTCTATTAGGAATAATTATGTTAGAACTGCTTTATGTGATTTGGGAGCTGGTGTTAGTGTTATGCCTTTTTCTCTCTACAAGAGACTCCAGCTAGAAAAGTTGATACCAACTGATATATCTTTGCAAATGGCTGATAAGTCAATTACTATTCCTGTTGGTATATGCGAGGATGTTCCTATTCAAGTAGCTCATAATTGCTTGGTTTTAACTGATTTTGTTGTGCTTGAAATACCTGAAGATGTCAATATGTCCATTATTCTTGGGAGACCTTTTCTTAATACTGCAGGTGCTGTCATCAATTGTAATCAAGGAAAAGTAACATTTAATATTAATGACAAAGAGCATACTGTCTATTTCCCCAAGAAGGTTGCTAAGAGCTATTGCTTGAATTTCATTGAAAATATTGAGAGCATCAAGGTTGGAGAAATATATTGTCCCATTCCACAAGAAAGTTTTGAAACTATTAAGGACCATCGCTATCAAGTTTGTGGTAACATAAAAACTTTGTGGAATGCAAATTTTTGCTTCATAAAAGATTGTTTTGGTAACAAGACTTGATCAACCTTGTTAACAAATGGATTTTAGTGAACAAAACAATGCTTTCACTATGGTTATACTTACTCACTTTTATTTTTCTCCTTCCTAGTTTTTGCTCTTGCTCTTGTTAGCTTTAGTTTTGCTAGTTGTTTGCTTGTTAGAGTGTCTTAGAACTTCTGTAGTTTTGGTTTTTGTTTGCTTTTGCTTCTTCTAAAAAAAATCTTTTCTGCAAAAAATCAATTTTCATACCCCGAAAATTGGCAAAAAATAAAGTTTCCCGAAAAATCCCATAAAATTCATAATACATTTTTCCTCGAAGAAAGGGGCAGAGGGACACCTGGAGTGGCCCAGGGGACCCCCCAGGCCAGCACACCCCCTGGTGGCACGGCCAGCCCCAGGGGCGCGCCTGGCCTGGGTGGGACCCACCTGAGGCCCTCCAAGTTGTCTCCTCCGCTTGTCCTTGCTCCCAATTTTCTCAAGCTCAAGTTCTTGCTGTCCTTGCTCCCGATTTTCGATCTCCTTGCTCATCCCATCTTTTCTGCTGATTTTTGGAGGGATTGCTCCTTTGTATGTGCCTCCTCCGCTTGTCCAATTAGATTTGTGATTGGTAGATTGTATCTTGAGTATTTTTCTGCTATAGGTGTCAGGTTGTGTGATCTTGCATGCTTGTTCTATGCTTAGAGATTTCATTTGATGCATGTTTATCCCTCTAGCAAGTTCCTATAGTAGTTTCTCATCATTTACCAATTTGGAAATCACTTGGTTTGATTTTTGTCTAAAATTTTTAGAAAGGAAGATGAGTGCATACTCACTGAATCAATATGATTTGATGGTACCTGAGCCAATGAAAGTTCATCGTGAGGAAGGAGTCTTCCCTTCCATATATCCATGCCCTGAGTTTATGAGAGCCGCAGGAATCTTCCAGTATTTCTAGACCATCATTACTAATGTAGGGTTGGAACACTTTGTTGAAGAAGAACCATCTCAGTATGTTAATCTAACCATGGCTGTGGTGAAGGACTTCCGGTTTACTTGGTCCTCGTCTAATCCCATGGTCCATTATAAAATATACAATATAGCTGTCGACCTGCCTTTTGCTAATTTCTGTGCAGCAATTAGAGTACCTCATTGGGGATCTTGCAAGAAGATCAAGGAGAGGCCTAAGTCACTTATGGATTTATATACTAAAATTTGCCAAGGTTTCGAATCCTGGAAGGAAAGTGGTAAAATTCGAAACATTCAGTTCCCATCCATTAGGTATTTTGCCTATTTCATTACCAAGTGTGTTCTTGCTAGAAAGATCGCTAGAAAGTTATCTTCTTTTGATCTAGCTTTTATCTCAGCTGCTTTGAATAGGGATAGAACTTATAACCTGGGTGCCTTGATAGCTTATCGTCTTACCACTAACTGCGAGAAGGGTGGAATTTGTGGAGGTCTCATTGCCTCTAGGTGGCTAGCTTTCCATGGTTTAGAGCCTAACCATTCAGACTATCGGTTCCCCATAGAGAGGCTTGATCTTGATTCCATGGTTCAGCATAATTTTGTTTCTTCATGGGCTAATATGAGAAGTTTACCGTATGAATTATCTTTTGTCAAGCGTGGTTGGAGAGGGGGTAGGACTGATAAAGTAGTCTATTTGCCTGCACATGCTTTGTTTAATTTTGGTACAGGCAAGGATGGTTGCTCACGGAGGAGGAGTTTGACACTTACATGACGGAGCTCTCCCAGCAAGAGGAGAATGTTGGAGAGGATTCCGAAGATGATTCGGTTCAGCCCTCCAACATGGGGGAGTCTTCATACCAGCAGCCCTCCTATGATTAGGGCGCGTCTTCTTCTTCATCGCAAGCGCTTGACTATGATCATTCCTATGATGACCCACCAGCTTGGGGTTTTTACCCGCGCTATTGAGCCCCACTTAGACCAAAAGCCTAAGCTTGGGGGGAGGTATACCGACATCACACTCATCTATATACCATGTTTCGTCGGTTCTTTGTATATCCATTGTTTAAATTTCTTTTTGTTTTTTGTTTCTGTTTTCCCAAAACACAAAAATACCAAAAATATTTTTGTTGTTTCTCCTGGTTTATTTCTTTGATTTTTAAGCTTTGGTTTTCCTTAAAGAAAAATCCAAAAAGATTTTGCTTTGTTTGTTTTTGCTTTGTTTGCTTGATTTAAAAAAATCGAAAACACCAAAAATATTTGTTGTTCTTCTTTGGTTTTGTGAGTTCTTTGCAGGGTTCAGCCATCCTCAGTGGAGTTCGGTTTCATGTTATTATTAAAGCCACACAAGTGAAGGGAAATAATGAAGATTAAGACAACTCGAGGTGTGGTAAGAGGCTGGTAACGAACTCTATTTGTTTTCATTTTTGTACATATACTCATCATTGTGAGCATGCTTAGACTGTTCATGTAAGGTGTATGTTATTTATGGATGCTTAGTAGTTCTTTCTTTCTTGTGATTAGCTCCAGCTTGCTAATAGTTTGTAGCATGTCATATGAATGTTTACTTGCATTGTTTTATTCATAACTTGGTATGATATTGTGGTATCCTCCTTTGAATGTTTCATGTGAATCGACTTGGCACATGCACACACATGCATATGACTAAACAATAGCCAGTAAGCCTCGATGATTTATTTTGCCTCAGAGTTCTTGTATCATTTTCATTCCATAATTAGTCCTGTTTTGTTGCAAGCATGATTATGACAGTTATTGCTCTCTCATTTGTCGCTCCCTTTCTATTGCTAGCCTTCACTTGCACTGAGTATGAGCTCTACTTGTGCATCCAACTCCCCAAAACCAATATTGCCAGCAGTGTCCACCATACCTACCTATTAGTATCATTTGCTATTCAATGCATATTCATTATGCCTTGTTTTCTTCCAAATAAAATGTTTGACTATTTTGAGAAAGTTAGTTAGTAAATCTCTCACGAACTTGATGGCACACTTTACTCCTTGCACTTAATAAACCTGAACCATTGTGACTGTCCAAGAAAGTTATATGCTTGCAAATTATAGGCCGGGAGTTAGCAGAACCGTGCAGTCACGGGGAACGCTTTCAACACTTATGGATATATACCTAGTTGATATCATGCTCTTTTGTTTGCGGATGTCGTCGGTGTGAAATAAAAGGGAGCTTGTGAGTTCATGGAGTTATATATATATATGTGTTAGATAAACGCCTGGGCCGCTAGCCTAAGCCATGCCTAATCATGGTGGAAACTTGCAGCATAACCATAATGAGCAATCTGTGAAGCATCCTCAATAAAAACCTATGCAAATAGCAAATAAAAAGATCGCTGAGATGCTCATTGTCTCCTTGCCTTGTCATTTTGATTATGGGATAGCTCCTGTATCATGTGCAAGGGGTACCCTGTTGGCGGTTCTCTATGATATGCATGTATTTAAAATGACAAGAACTTACAGGTAACTAAAGTTGAGTAGAATGAGGAGCGGCCCTCGTACTCAAGGGACATGAGATTTCCAGTTTATGGTCTATCAAGCATATAACTCATATTGTACCTCACTTTCACCTTAACCGTTGGGGATATGCTATATGGGTATCCTCATAGCATGTCTCCTATCCGGATAACCCGGGTGGCCCACAGTTGGTAGCATGGCCCATGGCTTGCTGGGCATCCCAGTTAGATGGACCCAGAAGGGAGGCCCATGCCAGATAAAGGAAGGCTATGGAGGAGTCACCGACGTACCCGGAGCCTTGGAGTGCAAGACACGCTAGACTAGTTGTAAGCAGTGTAGGACTCTGTAACCTGTCCGGCTAGGATTTTTCACTGTAACCTTAGGACTTGGAGACTATATAAGTAGGGCCTATGGGAGCCTTTAGGGCACAACCTTATCGATTAGCATACACCTCGCGCTGCGAACCAATCCCTGTAACTCGGCGTATTGCCCTTATAGTGATTTATAGCAAGAGTAGGATTCCGCCACCGTTGTGGGATCTAAACCTGGGTAAGCTGTGTTACCTCGTACCCGTTAACCGTCCGCCTTCCCCCACGTCTCTAAACACGCACTGTGAGGACCCCTCCATGGCGTACTCGTCGGCCATACCACGACAGTTGGCTCCCACCGTGGGGCAAGAGGCGCTTCAGGCTCTTCAGCGGGCGAGGACCAAGATCTTCACGGGAATCGGCGAAACCGTAGCCATCGGTCGTGTTCTCTTCTCTGGCAACGTTCTGATCGTCCCTCCCGACGAGTTCTGGATCCCGGCAAAGACGAACCCTACGTGGTGCTCGATCGTCCCCATCGGAGATATCCACCTCTTCATCGGCGAAACCGACTCGGGCACTAGTTCCCTGGGAGATGGAGGAGCGTCAAGACCCGCACTGACCGCCTACGGGCAGAATACGTTCGCAGAAGGATCGATGTCGGATATCTCCTCGGATTTGGCCGACAAAGATCGGAAAAATTCAAAGCCCACCCAAACCACCCCTGTGCAGGATATAACGGTGGAAGATCGCTACAAGTCTGCCGGCTTCGTCCGTGCATCTAGACAGCAGAGATCCAAGTTCGTCGGAGTGGTTACCATCTTCGATCTAGCGCATTGCATTCAGAGAGAGGGCGAAAACCCCGGTGATTACCTTGCCAGGTGGCTCCGTATACGGGCCGATCTGGCGCATTAAGCCAATGATGATGCCATGTATCACTTTGTGGAAGGACTGGACCAAGGTACGCTTCTCCGGCATTCTCTAAGGCGGCAGCAGGCTTCAGGACGCCTCACCTTCGAAAGCATGGTGAACACCATCAACAAATACGTGGAGGCTGAGGAGGCAGCTCAGATAGCCCTTGCGCTCATCAACGGAGCCCCTCCGCCTCAGCCCCCCCGCCGCCTCCGGCCGCTATCGCCGCAGCTGCACCACCGCCTCCAGTCATCATTGCTGCTATTGCACCTCCACCCCCGTCATCGAAGAAGCCCCGGCACCCTCCGACTCCGTGATTGATGCGCTATACGCCGACTTCAGCGCAGATTCAGAGGAGATAGATTTCAGCCTGGAGGAGCTAGACTCTGCTATGCAGGAGATGGAGGAAGATTACAAGCGCGACGAGTAGGCCAACAACACCGTCACATCCCGAGAGGTGTTCGTCACCATTGGGACGGTGATGGATGAAGATCAGCCTGGACGAGCTCCGCCTACAGCGCTGGACAAAGGGAAGGGACCACCTATTGCTGCCGACAATGATCATGCAAAGGACATGCCCCCTCCGCCTAACCCAGTGCAGCAGCCGCAGGAACTCGTCACCGGTCTGAGCAACAACAACACCGCAAACCCGCCGCCTCTGGCATCTATGTCTGCTGCCGCCCAAGTCACTCCAGCTGATAGAGTGATGTACGACAATCTCCTCGTCGAGCCTACGACCGTGGATCATATTCGCAATGTGGTCAAGCTTGACGAGAAGCGCCATCAGTTACTGGAGGAAGCGCAGGCCATCACGGATCAAGGCGCAAATCTAGATCGAGATCTGGCCAACGCGCAGAAGTCAATAGAGACAGCTAGAGCAATGGAGGCTGAGTACAAGACTCTCCTACAGCAGCAGAAGGCCAAGAAAGCTCCGGCTCGTGTCATCAACGATCCTGGTGTATAGCCAAACCTAGGATGGGATCCCTCGAAGCCGGCACAGGCCAAGCCATACATTGACAGTGAAGGCAGGCAGCTGATGCCCACTCCTCTCCTTAACCTCGCCATTGCCAAGACCCTTCTGGAGCAGGATAGATCACCCGAAGCGGTGAACCAGGTCTATGACCTGGTGGCCAAGGCGGTGAAACAGCAGGAAAAGGCCACCTCTCAGAGGCTTGAGTCTGACCCAACGTTTTGCCAGTCTTGCCAGCATAAACCGCCAAGGGACAGATCTCCTCTTGATGTCGGGTACTAGACGGGTTCGTCAGAACGAAGACGGAGGGATGCGCGCAACAGGAAGGATGCTATCCCCATATACTCTGACCATGGAGGCAAGGCCCAACCACGTCGCCCATCTCCACCGCCCCGCTCCCCCGACATCGCGAAGAAACCAAGGCTCACCGTCGTACGGATATGCCTCCGCCAAGGTAAAGAAGCATCGTCATCCGTGACAACACGGAGAAGATCCGTCATGACAGAGAACGCAACCAAGGACACAAGAGCAGGTCGCGCCATGACCCTCCGCGTCCGACAAGCAACCGCGATAAGCGTGAGGCATCACAGGAGGGTAACAGCAAGAAGGCTCACCCACCGCCACCTCCACCTCCGTCGCCACCCAGCAACCACCATGGTGGAGGGGGCCCGCGTCGTTCACGCATCCCATCCCCTGATGGCAAGAAGAAGAAAAGAAGCCCAGAGCCATATGATGCACATTCACGTCTGGACAATATCCATGAGGCCCGGGAAGGACCATACCTGGGACCATGTTGCTTTGGACCTGTGATACGGTCCGCGACTTACCCTAAAGGTTTACGGATTGAAAAGACCATCAAGCCCTATGACGGCATCACCAAGACGGCTACATGGTTGCAGGATTACGACAACATGGTGGAGATCTCCGGAGGTAACCCCAACATCGTCGTCAAGTACCTCCCATTAATGTTGGCGGGCACGGCCCGTCAATGGATTGATGACTTGCCGGAAAGATCCATCTGCAATTGGTTGGACATGCAAGAAGCGTTCACCAAGATCTTTGAGGGTACATACAAACGTCCATGCACTATTGGCAATCTACATCGGTGCATGCAAGAGAAAGACGAGACATCTCGCGCCTACCTCTCCTGCTGGCTGGATATGAAGAATTCCTGCACAGGAGTGCACGCCCAGACCGCCATGGCCGCCTTCATCGATGGGTTGGAAAGGGGCACGTTGCTCCGACATAAGCTAAAGCGCCTGCAGGACAATCACCAGCAAGACTTGAACCGGATGATTCAGTTGGACAGTGAGTTCGCGGCTGCCAACGATGATGCTCGTGGCTCCCTGCCGACAACAGCCATTCCAACTCAAGCTTGGAGGAACAGCAGGACCAAGCGGAAGACCGTGCAAGAAGAAAAGCAAACCCCCGACATGGTCGCTATGAATTTTGCAGGGCGAGGTGATGGCGGATAGCGTGGCCGAGGACGGGGAGCTGGTCGTGGGCAGCAGCGAGGCAGTGAAACTACCTCGACAATGCTTAGCATTCCCCAAACCTACAAGGAGTACCGAGATATGTCGTGCCTCGTACACCTCGACGCCAACGGAAAAGCCACCCACACCAATCGCCATTGCAAGTTCGTCAACGACCTCAAGGAGGACCTGGAGTCCGGCTACAAGTGAAGTCGGAAGAATAGACCGCGAGGCAAGGGCAAGGGGAAGTAGGAGGAGGAGTCCAAGGATTCAAGTGACATGGACGAGGACGTTGACCCCAAGCACGCTGCCAAGAGCGATGGCAAGGGCAAGAACCCCTTCGAGAAGAAGGCGGCGGTTTTCCACACTTTCCTTGGTACCCCCACCGTCCGACAACAGAAGACCTCCATGAGGATACTGATGGCTACTCTGCCCCCAGTTCCCCAATTCCTGCACTGGTCGGAGATTCCAATTACTTGGGATAGGAAGGATCACCAGACCTCATCCCTACGGAGAACCAATACTCCATGGTCATCAACCCCCTGATTGACGACAACGAGTTCACCAAGTGCATGGTGGATAGTGGAAGCAACATCAACATCATCTACCTGGATACACTACAGAAGATGAACTTGATGGAGGCAAACCTAAGGCGGACCAACACCATCCTCCACGACATAGTTCCTGGTCGGGAGGCTCGGTCCCTTGGGTGCATCACACTTCAGGTCGCTTTTGGCGATGTTAATAATTACCTCCAAGAACGCATGACCTTTGAGGTGGTCCCCTTCAAGAGCGTGTACCACGTCATATTCGTCCGCGACATATTCCACACCTTCATGGCCAAGCCATGCTTCGTCTACAACAAGCTCAAGATACCCGGACCAAACGGTGTCATCACCGTATCCGGAAGCTTTACCAAAGCAAGGGACTGCGAGATTGGAGAAGCATCCTATGCAGAATCTGTCCTCTACAGTGAAGAATTCAAGGAGATCGAGAGCAAGGTCGATGCCTCGGAGATGCCCGCGTCGAAGAAACAGATTTATGACTCCGCCCCAGCATTCAAGGCTGCCATCGAGACCAAGCCGGTGGAACTTGTGGTAGGCGATGCCTCCAAGACCACCGCCATTGGGACGAACCTGGACCCTAAATAGGAAAGCGTGCTCGTCGAGTTCCTTCGTGACAACAGGGACATCTTTGCCTGGCAACCTGTCGACATGAAAGGTGTACCTAGGGAACTTTCCGAGCACAGCTTGAATATTGATCCAAAATGTAAACCAGTGAAACAACCTCTATGACGCTTCGGAGACGAGAAGGGACACGCCATAGGCAAAGAGATAGCTAGGTTACAAAAGGCTAGTTTTATCCGAGAAGTCCTTCACACCCGATGGGTGGCCAATCCTGTACTTGTCCCCAAAAAGGGAACCAAAGAATTAAGAATGTGCGTTGATTACACCGGCTTGAACAAGGTATGTCGCAAAGATCCGTTTGCTTTTCCTTGCATTGACCAAGCCATTGACTCGACGGCTGGCTCGGAGCTTTTGTGTTTCTTGATGCATACTCAGGATACCACCAGATCAAGATGAGGAAGTCAGACCAATTGGCCACTTCGTTCACTACACCTTATGACATGTTTTGCTATGTCATGATGCCCTTTGGGATGAAAACGCAGGTGCTACGTACCAACGGACAATGCAACATTGCCTACACGATCAAATTGGTCGGAACGTTCATGCCTACATGGACGATATAGCTGTGATGTCTAAAAAGTCAAATGACTTAATCTCCGACTTAAAAGAAACCTTTGATAATCTCCGAAAATACAACATGATGCTTAAACCTAAGAAGTGCATCTTCGGGGTTCCAGCCAGCAAATTGTGGGGCTTCATCGTTTCCCAGCGTGGAATCGAGGTCAACTCGGAGAAAATCAAGGATATATTAAACATAAACCGTCCGACATGCCTAAAGGACATACAACGACTAACATGTTGTGTTGCAGTAGTTAGTCGGTTCGTCAGCCGACTTGGAGAGAAGGCTCTGCCGCTATACAAGTTGCTAAAGAAGGCGGACAAATTCACGTGGATGGACGAGACAGATGTAGCATTGAAGCAGCTCAAGGAGATACTTTCCGCAGTGCCTATCCTTGCAGCACCCGAGCCTGGGGAGCCCATGTTAATTTACATGGCGGCTACCAACCAGGTAACCAGCATCGTCGTCGTGGTAGAGAGGAAAGAACCAGGGCATAAGTACGGAGTTCAACGACAGTTTACTATGTAGGCGAGGTCTTGACGGAGTCCAAGCAGCATTACCCGCACTACCAGAAGATATCTTATGGAGTGTTCCTTGCTTCTCGGAAGCTGAGGCACTACTTCCAGGAGCACCCTATCACAGTTGTGAGCAAAGCTCCACTATCCGACATCATCAACAACAGCGACGCCACACGAAGGGTCGCGAAGTGGGGCATTGAACTTGCCGACTTCGAGATTACCTACAAGAGACGCGACGCTATCAAATCACAAGCCTTGGCGGATTTTATCGCAGATTGGACGGAGATGCCAGATGTTACCCCAATGCCGGAGCCAGAATACTGGGTGATGCACTTTGACGGATCAAAGCTACTCAACGGCTCGGGGGCTGGTGTACTGCTAGAGTCACAACCTTGGGAAAATCTACACTACGTTCTGCATATCCACTTCGAGGCTATGAATAACACGGCGGAGTATGAAGCACTCATTTACGGACTGCGCGTAGCCAAGGATATTGGCATCAAGCGCATAGTTTGTTGTGGAGATTCCGACTTGGTTGCCCAATAGGTGGCTGGCACCTGTAACGCGCGGAACCCTGTGATGGAGGCATATTGAGACGAAGTGGACGAGATAGCCAAGAGATTCTTGGGCTACGAGGTCAAGTATGTACCTAGGGAGGAAAACGAGGCGGCTGATCTACTGTCTAAGCTTGGATCAGGGCGCAAACGAATTCTGCCTGCCGTTTTCCTGGAGCATCTACGGACACCATCCGTGAAGGGAGCGGACATCGACAACCCGGACATAGTTGACTCTTTTGTTCACATGGTGGCAAAGGTCCCTCTGGCTTTGAAAAGACCGTTAATGGAATATCTCGAACACAGAACTTTGCCCGACGACGAGGTCGAAAGACGACAAATAGTACGTCGAGCAAAGGGCTATACCATAATCAATGGACAACTCTACAAAAGAAGCACTACTGGTGTATACCTTAAGTGTGTTTCCTAGCAAGAAGGTATTGAAATCCTCAGCAAAATCCATCTCGGAGATTGCGGGCATCACACCACTCCTCGATCGTTGGTCGCTAAAGCCTTCTGGCAAGGATTCTACTGGCTGACCGCGAAGGCGGACGCCAACAAGCTGGTTGAGACATGCATGGGATGCCAGTATTATGCCCGACAACCACATGTTCCTGCTGAAGAATTGCAAACAATACCAATAACTTGGCCGTTCGGAGTCTGGGGGCTAGACATGGTTGGTCCATTGCAGACGGCACCATGTGGGTTTACGCGTCTGCTAGTAGCAATTGATAAATTCACCAAATGGATAGAAGCTAAACACATTAGAAAGCTTGATGGGGCAACTTCCCTTAGGTTTGTCCGGGATCTAGTGGTGAGATTTGGTCTCCCATATAGCATTATCACCGACAACGGCAACAACTTATCACTCAGAGAAGTGGAAGCTTATTGTTGGGAGAAAGGCATCCGAATTGACCTTGCATCTGTGGTGCATCCACAGTCCAATGGTCAGGTTGAGCGAGCCAATGGATTAATTCTGCAGGGAATCAAGCCACGTCTTAAGGCACTGCTACATAGAGCAGCTGGAGCCTGGGCGGAAGAATTGCCATATGTGCTGTGGAGTTTACGAACTACACCCAGTAGATCCACCGGCTACACCCCTTACTTCATGGTATATGGAGCAGAAGCCATCCTGCCTTCCGACATCCTTCACGATTCACCAAGAGTTGCCGCCTACGAAGAAGATGACGCTGAAGAATCCAGACGCCTAGATTTGGACCTTCTCGAGGAAGAGCGTGTATTGGCATACCAAAGATTAGCCATCTACCAGTAGAAGCTACGTAGCTACCATAGTCGCCGCGTTTGGCATCGCTCGTTTAAAGAGGGGGACTTGGTGCTCCGACTTAAGCAGAAGAAGTCACACAGATTATCCCCGCCGTGGGAAGGACCATTCATCATAAGCAAGGCGCTACTCAATGGGTCTTACTACCTCGTTTACTACCTCGTGAACTGAAGGATAGACCCAATGAGGATCATGAGCGTAAGCGACGTGACACGGATGATGACTACCCGGAGCTTGATCGACCATGGAACATAGCATAGCTACGTCCTATCTACACTTAGCATTTTTTATCTATTGTGTACCTATTATATGATCAATGAAATAAAGCTCTTTGGTTCACTCATATTTTTGAGTCTTTTACCTCCTTTAGTGTTCATTTTTGGATCGTATAAAACCTTTATGCACAAGTTTTACAATTGCACTTGTGAAAATTCCGCCTACGGGCGTTAGCTTAAGTTTTCTGGTCTACACGTTCTTTGTCGTTTTTATGTGGATTCTGGAGTAGTGACTTTTGGCACTTATTGTCGGCGATATTGTGTTTAGGTTATTGACGGTACCATTGGTCATTATCGCCTGAGCGCATAGTTCCGACAACGAGTCTTCCGACTCACGAAAAGTCAATCATAAAAGCCAAAGTAATGGATAAGCCAGCACTTGCTTAAGAAATATATACATGCAGGAACCAGTTCTTGAGTAGCAGGACATAACAACCATTGTTTTCCGCCTTAAGTTAACAAGTAGTTTTTTCCGCATACAAATTCTTGAGGAAATAAATATTACATATTTTTTTCATTCCTCTAGCGCAGGCGACTTGGACGTAGCATCATTAGCAGCAGGAGAGTCATCCTCCTCGAAGTCGGCGGTGTTGAGGGGCTCGGAGGAGCTTTGGCTACTGCCGTCAATGGTTTTCATGGGCACAAAGATGTTAGGGTCGACCAACTCGGAGACTCTGGTATCAAAACCCACGAGCGACACCAAGATAGCCTCGTGATCTATCTTTTGGCCATCGTCGTCCACGTCGGGGATACCAGAGGTCGCTACATCGATGTCGGCATTTTCGTAGTGCGCCTTGACCATTGATAATGCCATCCTCGCGCCAGCCCGGGTACATGAAGCTTTCCAGCTTACAATACACTAGGGGGCTCGGCGCAAGATCTCCGAGAACTTCGCCACCGAATCCACCGCTTTGATGTTAATCTGGAGGGGCTTGGCTATCTCCTTGGTCTTCTTGATGGCGGTATTGATAAAGTTGCCGGCAAGGACCATGTATTCTTTTGGCGGAGGAGGCGACTGGGTCAACCCAATAGGTGCTGCAAATTCCGACAAAGGAACGCATGAGTTCAATAGCACAAAAAAGTTCAGAGTATCTAGGTTACAAAAGTACAAGGCGGATAATCACTTACTGAAGATGCTAACTTCTGCTTGCTAGAGAGTTTCCGCCATGGAGTCCCGTTCTTGTCGGAGGATCTTGTATGCTTCGAGATTACGCTGATTTTTCTCATCGGCAGCTTTTTTCTGCTCTTTTAGCATCTCGATTTCCTCCTTCAAGCGGTTCATCTCTGTGTTGGCGGTATCTTGCAAGACTTTCATGGAGTCCTCATGCATCTTCAACATATCGTTCGTCTCCTGCTTAAGGATCTTGTTTTCTCTATCCAGCTACTGAATATGCTTGGATTGCTCCACAATGTCCTTGGACTTGGAAATGGCTTCTACAAGTCGGAGAAAGAACAATACACAGTGAGTACTCAGAGAATGTTGGCACAAGACCAAGTCAGAATACGAAAAAGAAAGGAAAAACAGACGCTTGCTCTTGGTGATTTGTTCCTTCAAGAAGGCAATTTTACCCTTTTCGGCTTCCAAGTCCGCACGCATCTTCTGGTACTTCTCGTTGGCCACGCCTCTCCGAGCATTCTCATTCTATGGAAAGAAAATTTAACTCTGCTTAGTCTACTTGGAGCATCTAGCCGGATAACTATCCACCTAGAGGCTTGGGGGCTACAGTGAGAGTTTTTAACTCAATCATATGCTTAGTCTTTCTTTAAGCAACTAGTCAGAACTAATTCAGTTACAACTAGAGGCTTGGGGGATACAATATCGAAATTTACAAACACTGCGTATGCTACTCTGAAAGCATCTAGTCGGAATAATTCATTCAAACTATATGCTTGGGGGCTACAGTGGGAAGTTTTCTAGCTTAGTCACTCTTAAAGAATTTAGATGCAAAAACCTGTGGTTTTCCATATAAATCCACGGGGGCTACACTAGGATACTCATATGAAATGCAAAAGACAAATAAAAGTTACAAGTGCAATGATCTTGAGGTTGGTAGCGCTCTTAGCAAGCAACTTGCCAAATGAAAGGCTGTTTCCTTGCAAGATTTCTGCTTGCCAGAGAAGCTCCTCAAGACCGCATGTTGGAGATATCGACGCTGCACCAGGAACCAAAGCGGATCTACTCGGCATAAGTGCCGGGTCGACTATCTTCGGGAACTCTATAGTTTTCCTTGGTGCGGAGGCGCCGCCTTCGGCAGACGTACCAATCTCCACCACCGCCTTACCGCTACCGATGGCATCCTTAGCCGGAGCTTCAGCCATTTGAGTTGCGGTACTTTCTTCCGTTGCCTATTCGCCGACAATGGCAAGCTCTACACAGGCACCTGAGTCCACTTCCATGGCGGAAGGGCCAGATGCATCTTTGGCCTGTGAGCTTGTCGGAGCAGACATAGGCTGGACGCTGGGAGTTACAGGGGCGATGGCGCGAGATGCATGGGGAGATACGTCACGATTCAACATATCCTTGATATTTCTGGAAGCCCCCAAAGTTTTGGAGGTCTTCTTCAAACTGGTAGTGGCCTTCTTCCTGAAACGTGCAAAAAGTATAAGTACAAGAATAATATAAGCAATGGACAATGTCGGAGATAAAGAAGCTTACACAACAGGGGGTGCTTTGGCAAAGGGGATCCCGATAACTTTTCTTTTCTCCGCCTCCAGGGCGGCGGTAGTCTTTTTTGAGGCTCCACCCTCCATCTCCTTCTTCTTCTTCTTGCCTCCGTCGGCAGTGTCAGAGGTGGAGCTCTTCCACTTTCGCGCCAGCGGGACATTGTCGTCGGACACGACGGTGACTTCCTTCATCTTTGGGTCATAGATTTGGACAGCCATGCTATCCTCATCTAGGCTGCTAAGCTGTTAAGTGAAATCCCACAAGTGTTAGATGAAGATGGTAATGGTTAGACGGAAGAACTGGAGTATATGTCATACACGGAAAAAAAATCATACCTTTGGGCACGAGCCGTCAACGAACATGTCGTAGGTGATGGTGAAGCCACGCTTCCTGTCCTTCACCTTGATGATGTCCTTGACGCAGAGCATGACGGAGTCACTCGAGAAATTGTCCTCGGAGATGCGGAGGCTATCCTTCCTATCCTTGGTGTACTCATGCATCAGCTTCGAGCGGTGCTGCAGAGGCTGGATCCGCCTAACGAACCAGCAGATGGCTAGGTTCAATCCGGTCATACCCGTCTCTACGAACCACTCTATCCACCTCATAGCACGGGAAGCGTCGATGTCGGAGGGGAGGGAGGCTTGGGATCTCCATGTTGAGGCTTCGGCGGTAGCTCCATCGATGAAGTCCAGATACGTCGCTTCTCGGCTAGCCAGAGGGATATCTGGGCCGTAGAAGTACGTCTGTTGCCAGTTTTTACATGACTCATGGACGACTATGTCGGGAAACCTCCGACCAGGCCGGATCTTAAAACTAATTGTGCTACAGTTCCTAAGCTCATCCTTGCCGGCTCCGGCTTCCCGCTTGATGGTGAAGAAATAAATAAAGTGATCTATCCTAGGCCTAATCCCTAAGTAACCCTCACAAAGCGCCGCGTAGTTGCTAAGCGCGAGGATGCTATTGGGGGAGAGGTTCTGAGGCTGTACCCAGTAAGGGTTGAGGACATCTAGGAAGAAATTGGATATGGGCAGGGAAACGCCGCGTATCAGTTGGGCTTTGAGGTACACCTTCTCTCCGGCTTGGGGAGAAGGGGTGACCTCGCCGGCCGGCGTCGCAGGAAGGTAAACCTCGATGAGCAGCTCCTTGATGTCGTGGTCCGTGATATCCGAACCGCGCCAGTCCCCCTTGTGGGAGTCATTTTCCTCTTCCAGCAGCTCCAGCGCCGCTGGATTGTGGTCGCCGTCGGTGGATTCGACCACCGCGGACTTGGGGATCACCAGGCCTTCTGGAGGCATGAGGACGGTGCTCGCCGGCTTTGCCGCGGCATCGCCTGACGCCGCCATGGAGGGAGCTGAGCTGTTGCTGGCCATTGGGAAGATTGAAGTGGTGACTGGGAGGATTGAGGGGCTAGGGTTTTTCGCAATCGCGCGGAGAGCTCGATGAGGCGCTCGCTGGAGAAAGAAGACGACGCTGGGGAGAATGAGGTGAAAAATAAAATTACATCGTAGTTACAATTTATAACATTCGGTGCCAAGATTCGTGCAAGGTGATCGACTGGTTGACGCATGGACGACGTGTGCGAGCGCGTGTGCGGAAATTTTGCCACGTTCCCAACCGTTGCCGCCAACGGTTCGTATCGCTCACGCGGGAAAAATGGACATGATTGTGTTTTCTACATGTGTCAGTTACGAGGCGTTTCTGACCTATGTCTACGTCGCCCTAGCTATCACTGGCAGGTGAACCATCACATCGGAAGATTCCGGCATGGACGGATCCAGTCTGGCCACAGAAGCGTACGATGGAAGATTTAGCAATTCTCCAACTTACAAGTTGAAGACGGAGAAAACCTTGCAGGGTTCTTTGGGAGAACTACAAGATATTGCTTGACAATTTGCCGACATCCATCTAGATAGAGTATTCAACCTGAAGAGGCAAGACGGCGCAAGATCTCGGAGTTCTCCGAGGGCTACTGTTGGGGATATGCTATATGGGTATCCCCATAGCATGTCTCCTATCCGGATAACCCGGGTGGCCCATAGTTGGTAGCATGTCCCATGGCTTGCTGGGCGGACCAATTAGATGGATCCAGAAGGGAGGCCCATGCCGGATAAAGGAAGGCTACAGAGGAGTCACCAACGTACCCAGAGCCTTGGAGTGCAAGACGCGCTAGACTAGTTGTAAGCAGTGTAGGACTCTGTAACCTGTACGGTTAGGATTTTCCCCTGGAACCTTAGGACTTGGCGACTATATAAGTCGGGCCTATGGGAGCCTTTAGGGCACAACCTAGTATCGATTAGCATATACCTCGCACATCGAACCAATCCCTGTAACTCGGCGTATTTCCCTTATAGTGATTTATAGCAGGAGTAGGATTCCGCCACCGTTGTGGTATCTGAACCTGGGTAAGTAGTGTTACCTCGTACCCGTCAACCGTCCGCCTTACCCCACGTCTCTAAACACGCGCAGTGAGGACTCCTCCATGGTGTACTCGTCGGCAATACCACGACATTAATCATATAAAGATGCCTATGATAGGGGCAATGAGAGCTCAAAGCTAATGAATACCTTACTTTCAAAATTTGGAAGCCTTTCAAACTTTTCAAAACCTTTTCACCTCCTTGTTGAGTCACCACTTATTCTATGAGCACCTTATTAAGAGCATACTTGTCATTCTTAGTGTAATGTGCTTGTCCCAAAACTGGGTTAATTATGTCATGACTTTGATGCTTGTATCTCTGATATCTTTACTTCTAGTCTTCACTTGAACTTCAGAGGTGCGTTGGCATTTATATTGTGCTCTACAAACAAAGGCAAGCGAGATACCACTCTATCATACCTTCTTATGAGCATAGCAATGTTGCTTATGTTTATGTTTCATGCTACTTATTATTGTTGAGTTGGTTTCTCTTCATAGTTTGCAATGACTACTAAGTTGACTTAGTTGCATACTCTTTATTATGAATTGTCTAAGTATCTACTCCTGTGCTCAGAATATATACATCATATGAAGGAAATGTGTTCGTGAAAGTTCTTTTATCGCATTCAGTTTTCAACTGCATTTCTTGAGGACAAGCAATAAGCTAAGCTTGGGGGGAGTTGATACGTCCAAAACGTATCTACTTTCCCGAACAATTTTGCTATTGTTTCTCCGCTAAACTTGTGTGATTTGGATACAACTAACACGGACTGACGTTGTTTTCAGCAGAATTACCTTGGTGTCTAGTTTTTGTGCAGAAAATCAACTATCAGGAAAAATCCTGGAAAATATGCCAAAAATCCGCCTTCACCAGAAGACTCACGGAGCCAGAGTACGAGACGGAAGGGAGGCCTAAGGGGCCCACACCCCTACCACGCGGGTGGGCCTAGGCCGCGCCTGGAGGGGGTGTGGCTGCCCTAGGCACCCCCTCGGCCTCTCTCTTCGCCTATAAGATGCCTATTGACCTAAAAACCGAGGGGGGTTCGACGTTTTTCTAGAAAGAGTTCTGCTATGCTGCCACTACCAGAAACCACGATTCAGAACCAGAAACTCCGTTCTGGCACCCTATCGGGACGGGTAATTTGGAGAGGATCATCACCATCGTCATCACCAACGCCTCTCCATCAACCATCCATGTTTCCCTCATCCATGAGTGAGTAATCCCCCGCTGTAGGCTATGGGGATGGTAGGGATTGGATGAGTTCTATCATGTAAACGAATAAGATTGTTAGGGCATAGTGCCTAGTATCTCTATTAGTGCTATTTGACTTTGTTGCAACTTGTTGTGCTTAATTCTTGTCACTAGGGCCCGAGTGTCATGATCTTAGATCTGAACTTATTATTGAATCATTATGATAGTATTGTTTGTGATCTTATCTGCAAGTTGTGTACACATATCATTGTCCGGATCCAAAGGCCCCGAAGTGACAAAAATTGGGACAGCCGGAGGGGATGGCTGTGATGTGAGGATCACATGTGTTCACGAAGTGCTAATGCTTTGCTCCAGTGATCTATTAAAAGGAGAACCTTAATTGCCAGTAGTTCCCTTAGGGCCCCGCTACAACGGGCTGGCAGGACAAAAGATGTTGTGCAAGTTCTCATTGCGAGTACACATGACTATATTGGAGGACATCCTATGATTGTTTAGTACTTGGATGCTTATTCTTATTTATCTGCAATTGCCCTAAATCTCGAAGTTACATGTTTAGAGTCGTCCATGCAACGCCCGTCCATCCATCCCTATGCCTACCGCACTCAAATTCTATTGTTTGCTACTACTGTTACTATTGCTCTTATTTCACTGCCGCTGTTACTTTGCTTTTGCTGCTACAAAACTGTTGCTACTGATAAACTTTTGTGAGCAAGAACTATTTCCAAGTGTAGCTGAATTGACAACTCAGTTGTTAAGGCTTGAATGTATTGTTTGGCTCCCCTTGTGTCGAATCAATAAATTGGGTAATACTACCATCGAAGACTGTTGCGATCCCCTATACTTTTGGGTCATCAGGTTCGCCCACAGCTCAGACAGTGAGCGCGTTCTGCATTCTTCCTGTTCTTTCGAGTGTTGTGGGGATAAAATGAGCTTCCTGCATTGGCATCGCGCCCGTGGGTGGGACGATCACTTGGGGAGCTTCGGTTTTTTTCTAAACTCGGCTTTGATGTCCTCCCTTTGCATGCTTGGGAACTGGAGGCCCTCAAGCAGGTCGTCACTAGCCTTGGCGACGAGCTGGTGGAGATTGTGCCACCGAGCGATAGATGGATCATGGAGGTAAAGGCGTGGCTGAAAGATCCAGACACCGTTCCTAAGATGTACAATGTGGACATTCCAAGCAGGGAAAGATGATAGCTTTGGTGGAAGCACCCGGTGATCATCCACCTGCAGGAGGTTTTGGATCCGGTACATGGCTTTCAAGACCCAGCGAGGCAGCGAGAAAGCGTCCTCGTCGCCTGCAGTGTTGGCCTGGAAGGATCGATGGCACGGGACCACCACCGTTCTGCGACAGAGCGCACAGTTTCGGTGGGGGGACCGGGCGTGGATAGGCTGGTGGTTTTGATTTCCCTCGAGTGAAGACAGAGGTTTAGTGAATCTGAAAGATTGCTGACTTGAGATTCGAGCACGTAGTATGTGTGGCTACTGACTTTGTAATGTGTGGCTACTGAATTCGTAATGTGTGGCTACTGAATTCGTAATGTGTGGCTATTGAATTTGTAATGTACTATTGTAGTATGTGTGGCTACTAAATTTGTAATGTGTGGCTACTGAATTCGTAGTATGTGTGGCTAATTATTTGTAGTTTGTGTCGCTAATGATTTCATAGTACGTGTGGCTAATGATTTGTAGTTTGTGTGGCTAATGAATTTGTAGTTTGTGTGGCTAATGAATTTGTAGTATGTGTGGCTAATGAATTTGTGTGCATAACCAAGGTTAGCCTCCTGAAAAGAGGGTGGGCTAGCAATGATCAATGTCACCATTTCCGGGAAAATGCTGCTGGTGAGCGATCCGAAAGGCACGAAATGCTGCTGGTTTGTATGCCTCGAACAATTTTTACATATATTTGTTCGAGATGGTGCGTGATTCTGCATGGAACTTGCATGAATAAACCACCCAAAATCAGTTCATAAAATGCTGTCTGAATCTTGTCTGCCTCAGATAAGTATGATAGTAAACTGAATTCAACCACCGGTAGTAATTGAATAAATATATACATCTTGATAGTATTTGGTTACTTCCGAACTAGTTCCATACTACAGTATGAAATAGCGGCGCAAAAGGGGGCTATTTCCTCTACAAAAGACATTCTACAGAGTTAGTCTCTGAACTTAACTATTCTACACTGAAGAAATTGCAGAACTCCACCATAAAAGTTGGCTAGCCAATTGCCTTGAGAGGATGTAAGTTCAGCGATAGTTCAACCACAACTGATCTTTTTTCCTTCCCGCCAAACTTCAAGAGATCTGTAATGTTCATACACTAGTTGACGTTCTTGAACCAGTCCCGGTTCAGTACGAACAGCTGCGCCGCCGCAACGATTTCTTCGAAGGTGAACTCCGACTTCTCGTGGCAGGGATCATAGGTCCCTGTGAATCTGAACCTGAATTTCGGCGCTAAGCTGTTGCCCGTCGTCGGCTCCAGCTGTCGAACACTCCAACAATCTGAGTGTAGATGGATGCACGCCGCCGTGGTGTGGCCGCCAATGGTGCATATGATGGATCATCTTTGCCGCTGACGGCGTGCGCCTAGATTTCCCACGATAAGGTCCCCCGTGCCGAGGAATGGAGGCGAGAGTTTGTTGACCTTGGCGCCGCCCTGTTCAGGGGTTTGTTTCCTCGGCAGCAAGCTCGCAGGAAAGGGCTTCGGAACGTACCTTCTTTCTCATGCGCAGAGCACACGAAAATGCCGCCGCACGCATTCTCCACGACTCTCGGTTGGCCCTTCTCGACGTCACGGCGGCCTTCACCATTGCCACCGCCGCCACCGCAGATGCAGCACATTCTGCGAAATCAACCGTCTCAGATGGAAATGGAAGACCGGCCTTGTAGTACAGCTGCATGGCCTGCCTAAGAGGGGCCAAATAGCCAAGCTTCGGCAGTGGCCGAGGCGGCGGCTTGTGCTTAGGCGGGGCCATAGCTCAGATTCCTAGGAGTGTATCTTATTTATTCGAAACTAGTTCGACTAACTGCTGAATCTTTATTTCCCTTTCTCATCATAAGAGTGCTAAGATATTAAAAATACAGGTCGTGGTTAGCAACCGGATCGGGCAATGTACCAGGTCAGGGTTCCATTTTAAGTATATTTATGAGTGTGTCCTTAGTTTTGTCCAGAAATTTTTCCTATGCCACTACGATCATAGAATTGCAACAACACCATCATAAATAGGGGAAGAGGACGTGGCGTTTTATTTACTGGTGGGACCCGCAACCTCGACCGTCGACGGCGTGCATCCTAGGTTCGAGGATTAGTGCTCCCCATTATTCTATGATTTTCCATATTCTATCGCTTGCTCGCAGCTCCACTCTGCTCCACCACTCTGGTCTTTCATGCCGCCACTCCGTCCCCCTCCGGAAACACTTTCGTCCTCCCATCATCCCCTATCCACCCTACCCGCCCTGCCTTGCCCCCTTGCCCTGTCTCCTTGCCTCCGTCGCCGCCCAGGCTCGTCTGGGAACAAAATTGTTTGGTGGGCGCTAGGTTCTCGTGCAATAACGGTGGCTTTGATCTGGATCCCGCACAGAAATGGATCCTGCGTGGCCGTAGAACACGGAGATGGGTCCTTCCCGAACAGAGAGCGAGGAGATGGACCCTTCAAGGCTGGATAACATGGAGGAGCACGAAACAGGGGAAGAGGACGCGGGGTGCAAAGCTTTGGCACTCTGGAGCCCATTGAACGTGCCATACATCCTCCCTGAAGGGTAAGAACTGAATTCCATCTCTACATCTCCCAATTAGCGTTTCTAGTCCCGTATTGATGGAGAGGATCTGTGTTAGTGACCGTAGGATGTCTGCTTCATCCATATTTATTTTGAAGATTCGGCATGGGTGTCGGACTGAAACCTTGTACGACGGTAGAATCACAATTACCAGTGGATTTGATTATCGGCTGACAGTAGACGCGGAGGACATAACTCTAAGTGACTTGCACATGAAATTTGGCAAGTTTCCCATTGGCCAGCATGATGAATTCGTAATCAGGTACTACGACACAAATTCGCAGACTTTCTGCGACGTTAGAACTGAGGAGGCTCTGGCCATGATGTGGAGTAAACACCTCGGCACGTGGACTGTGCTGATGTTTGTGCACATCGTTAACAAAGATAATGGGGAAGAGATTGTCCCGATGATACTAGGTCGTGTGGAACGCGAACAGAGCAGGCTCTGTTTTCGATACCGAGTGCGACCGACCAGCCTTTCATTGACCATGAAGACATCGAAATGTGTGGCGGTCAGGGTGATTTTGTGCTCGAAGATGATGATGATGATGATAAAGCATATCCAGATGTGGCTGCTGCCCCTGATAGGATGGAAAGTAGGGAATATTTGGTTGTTTCGAACTATGAGCCTGACTATGGGACTGATGAGGAAGAGGAATGTGAGGATGGGGAAATGGGATGTAGATATGATGACGAAGACGAGGACAGGCCAGTGATACACTTTGATAGGGATAACCCTACAATTGATGAGGGGACTGTCTTTGATACTGTGGAGGAATGTAGATATGCCGTTGCTACCTATGCAATAAGAGTTGGGTTCGAATTTATCATTGAAAAGAGTGACCAAAAGAGATTTAGGGTGCATTGTAGGGAAATTAAGGTTTGTAAATGGAGATTGCATGCATCTCCAATGCGTGGTGGACACCCATTTCAGGTTGCAATAGCTACACTTAGTTTCGGTCTTTCTCATATTTGTTCTACTGATGAGTCCTCTGATTTATTTTTATTCCCATTGAATGCAGATCAAGGTAAACACGAAGAAACACAACTGCGCTAATACTTCTTTAAGTGATAAAGTTAGACTGGCGACAACCAAGTGGATTGCTGCTAAGGTACTTGACTAGGTGAGGCAAGATCATAGCATTAGACCTGCTGAACTCAGAACTAAGCTTAGCGAAAAGTTTAACGTTTTGATTCCTTACCATAGAGTCTTTGATGGGAAGGAGATGGCTCCATACTTCATTCACGACAAGTGTACTGACAGTTTTGACATGTTGTATAGTTTCAAAGCTGAGGTAGAGAAGACATCACCTAGTAGTGCTATTGACATTGATTACGAGGTTGTGAAAGAAAGAGAAAAGGTCTCAAGGGGGTCAAGTATAAGCAGGCGGATAAGAAATGCTTCAGGAGATGTTTTGTCTGCTTGAAGGCAATGCTGGAAGGGGTTCCTAGACGGCTGCAGGCCATACTTGGCAATAGATGCAACTTATTTAACAGGGAAGTACATGGGACAGCTTGCTACCTCTTGTGCTATGGACGCGCATAATTGCCTTTTTCCCGTAGCCTATGCTGTTCTCGAGGGTGAATCGACTGAAAGCTGGACATGGTTCATGCAGAGACTACGTGCATTAATTGGTCACCCTGAAGGCTTGGTAATACACACTGGTGCATACAAGGGGCTTCCGAATGCTGTTGATGCTGTGTTTCCTAGGGTTGAGCATAGGGAATGCACGCGGCACCTCGCTACTATCTTCACGAAGAAGTTCAAAGGAAAGACCTTTGAAGACAACTCGTGGCGATTAGCATAAACGTACACCCCAAGCACACATGCTACTTACATGCAGAACTTGTATACCGTGCTGAAGCTAAAAGAATCCCTCGAAGAACATCATAACAAGTTATGGGCTAGAAGCAAGTTTGGTGAGTTAAGCAAAGTGGATTTTGTTTGCAATAATCTGACGGAAAGGTTCAATTCTAAGATTAGGAGCATGAAGTCACATGCAATTGTTATTTTGTTAGATGCAATAAGAAAGTGTATAATGGTGAAGATAGATTTTAGGCAGAGAATTTGTGCGAGAAAATTTGTAGGCCATAAAATAATTCCAAAGGTGGTTTTATTGCTAAATGCAAGAACCAGGGCAATGATAACGATAAAGACGAGGATGGTCAGAAGTTCCATTACATTGGCTAAGGTTTATGCATAAGACAAGCACGGAACTGAACGGAGGTTTACTGTAGACATTGGTAACAAGACTTGTTCATGCAGGAAGTGGCAGGTTACTGGTCTGCCATGCCACCATGCACTACACTTCATCTTAAAGCTGAAAGGTAGAGGCGCTGAAATAGAGAACTATGTTCATAACTATTTCTCCGTGGACAAGTTTGCTGCAACTTATGCAGAAAACGTACAACCTATTGCTGATGAAAATGATTGGGAGATAGTTGATCTAGGCTTCAAACTTGAACCACCAGTTCCTAGGAGGCCACCTGGGAGGCCTATAAAGGAAAGGACCAAAGCCTTCACCGCAAAAGGTTCGAGACTAGGAGCAAGGAAGCGGAAGTGCAAACGGTGTGGAGGGTTGGGCCATATCAAGAGGCTATGCAAAAACCCAGTTCCACGTGATTTCAGAGATGCTGACCTTGTCCCCGTTCACATCACGCAGGAACAAGATGAGGCTTCTCAGGCAGAACTGGAGGAAGCGCAGCGAGATGACGTGGAGGAAGTGTTGCATGTGAAGGAAAATGGCGATGTGCATGTGGATGGAAACGTTGGTAAGTAGCAATTGGCTGAGGACGTGGACATGCCGGCATGGATAGGGGAAAAAAGAAACAAAAGTGTAAGCGGGAGCGGAAGGGAAACGATAATAATGGAGTTGAGTTTGAATATGAACAAGTTGCTGGGGTGATTGAGAATGTTCTGGAGAATCTTTCGGCTAACAATAGGAGAAACAATAAATCCATGTCAATTTCGTCTCTATACGATTCTCCGGACAAAAGGGAAGATTGAATGTCGTGGTGGTGGCACGGCAGATGCCGTGGGTAGGCTAAAGTATGGGGCCAATGGATGCTAGAGGGATCTGGGGAGGGAAGATGTAGTTATTTCTACACGCGGATGACTATCATACAGATCTTTATTTCTCCTCTCTTGGGCTACAAGTGCTCCTTGAGCTGTATGCAGGAAGAGAAGATGAACTTTACCAGCCTAATGGTGTAGAATGAGCTCTCTTCCTCTCAGGAACCCATGCCTCTCCTTATAAAGGAGTGCCTTGGCTCCTCTAGGGCTGACGTGGCAAGCATATTCGAAGAATATGCTTGTCCCAATATAGTAACTCGGCGAGCTCCTTTTCGTGTCCCCCTTCTAATGACGGCAAAGTTCCAGAGAACCCCACCTGCACGCCTCGGGCTCCAGGACTGTCACCTCCGTGACCTCCTTCTGCCCTTCTGCTGCTCTGCGCCTTGTCCTTTGTGCTCGGCTCTGTTCAGATTCTTCCTAGCCCGTGGCTAGGGTTTGACTATAGGCACCTCCTTCTCCTACAAGCTTCATGTCACTCGGCCCTGTCTCGCTTAACTCGGCTTGTCCTTCACCTGTAGTTAGGTTATTCGGACTTACTCGGCCGACTTAACTCGTATGTCGGCCGGGTAACGTACAGCTCCTCTCATAGGTGTCATGGTCGTGCTTACCTCGGCCGACCTTTACATGATTCGGCCAATATAGACAGTAACTTGGCATATGACAGGGGAATCTCCTTTTGTCTTTCCCCATCATGACCCTATCCGGGGTCACCTCCCCAACATTAGTCCCTGAAGCTGGTGTGGTCCTGCCCGTAACCTCGGCCGGGCCATATCAGTTTCCCAATATCCATTTCCGAGTTACTCTCTCCTGTTCGAGGTATCCGCGCAGCTTCTCATGCACGCCTCGTCCTACGTGCAACACTTATCATTGATTCTCTAGTTTTTTGTTCCTCTACATTGCCCACTGACAGCTACAGTAATTACTGCGCCTGTCGCGTCAGCGCTGCGACGCCTCGCGCACCGCATCGGTCAGGAGGCCTGATCTTCTCCTGCGTCGTGTGGTCACCGGTGTGGCTCCACTCACCCGCGAGCAGTTTCGCCGCACGCACGATCTACATGGTTAGTGCTTCGCACGCACGATACCACTACTGCCAGGACCGCGCGGTTATAAAGAGGGGCGCGGGGCTAGAGGGTTCACTTTCCCCCTTCGCCTATCGTTGCTCTTCTTCTTGCTTGCATCCGTGCGTCTGCTCGCGTTTCTGCGGCTACGCCATTGTCGCCCTCTTCGATGGCGAGGCCACCGTTCTTCTGCTCCGTCGACCTCGTCCTCGCGCGCTTGCTCCGGCGCTGTCGCCGGTGAGTTTTTCTTCGGTCCCACCGCTAAGATTTCTCTCTACACGCATCCGCCGCTTTCTAGGCTTCACGCGGTGGTTCTTTTCTGCTCCGCCGCTTTTTTCACTTAGAACCACGACGGGGCCCTGCGCCTCTAAGCCTTGCTCCGTCGTTAGTTTTTCTTCTGTTGATTTCTCCGGCGACCCTATGTCGAGCTTGGTTAGTGGCGCGTTCATCGAAGATGACGATGCAGCGTCTGGTCCAGAGCGGGGCTCCTGGCAGGGTTCCACCGTTACTCGCCGTGAGATCAAGTGGTTAATTATAACTCGCCGGATTCCTGCCGAGGTAGGCCGTCACTTACCCGGCAGTGAATCTTCTCCCGTTCTTAACGAAGGCGATTATGTCGTCTTCACGTCCCACTTTGCTCGTGGGTTTGGTCTTCCCCTCAGTGATTTCGCTAGGGATTTCCTTGATTACTTCGGCCTGCAGCCGCATCACCTTCCGGCTAACGCCATTGCTTCCCTATCCGCCTTTATCTTGGCCTCGGAAGGATACTTCGGCCTCTGGCCGTCTGTGCATGTATGGTCCAAATTCTTCCAGATCTGATCCAATGTCGTTCCAGACAAATCCCTTTATCCTTCCGAGAAGTTGCTTACCCAGTGTGGTGCCACGTCCATAACGCCTCGGAGAAAATCCGAGTTCCCTCGCATCGTTGGTCTCGAATCTTGCAAGAAGTGGCATAAATCGTTTTTCTATGTCAAGAATACTGGAAAGGAGGACAAGATTTGGCTTCCTGCTTTCTCCATCGGCCCCCTTCCAAGAGGAATTGGACCTACAACCCCAGGAAGAGCCATGCTCTGGCCGAGGCCTTTGAGATTTGGCTGAAGGAGTTGATCCGCGCCGGGCTACGCGGCGAGGATCTGATGACCACCTTCGTCAGCAGCCGAATCTTCCCTTTCCAGCATCGCACGCACAAGCTCTGTTACATGAGCGGTCCCCTCGATCCTAACCGAGTTTCAAAGTTGGAGCTCGATAATTATCTTATTTTCAAGCGCGTCCGAGCTATCTTCAAGAGAGATATGCCGGAGGACTGGACCTGGGGACTGAAGCCGTTCACCCTCGGGAATCCCCCTCCCGAGTTAAGTTCACGCATTTGTGTTTTGCCTCTTAATTGCATTTGCGATTCCTTTTGCTAACTTCTATGTCTCTTTTCTCGCATAAATTTGCGGAGCAGAAGATCAAGGACACCGAGGTTCTGGCCCTCCCGTGGGCCGCAGATCGGAATACCCCGAACATCGGAGATCCTGACTCCGAGGAGTTTGTCCCCAAGTCAGACATCGCTCCGGCTCGTGCCCGTGGCAAGACCTCGGCTCACGGGGAGGAAGGTGATTCAGACGACGTCCAAATTCTTGAGGTAGTCGCCGCAATGCCTATCTCTTACGCATTTCCGGCTTCTACGTCCTCAGCTAATCAGGCCGGTCAGGTGCACGAAGCCGAGCCTCTCGCCTCCCAACCTCCTGCTACCTCGAGGAAGCGTACTGCTCTAGCAGGTGCCTCGGAAGCCGCTCCCAAGAAACGAACAAAGAAGTCAGCCCAACACCTTCCGAAGCGTAAAACTATGCCCGGAGTTACTGGGTGAGTTCATTTTCATTTGTATTTCTTGTTTCTCTTTTTCTGTCTTTTGATTTGACTTTCCGTGCTCTTGCAGCGCTCCTCTTTCTGTTAAGCCCAGTGGTCCGAGTATGACGAGTCACACAACTCGGCCGCCTTCTCCTCCGCCTCCTGAAGATACCAGAGTTCCTAGTCCTGCTCGCGCAGACTCTCCTCCTGCTCCGAATCAGTCATCACCTCGGCAAGATGCACCCGTGGTCTCCACTGCGGATGCCGACGTAACTCGGACAACAGATCCTCCTACTGTACCTGCTGCCTCCGTCATGAACCCCGGAGTTTCCCCCGAGATTCCTTTGACCCCCACAGTTTCGACCGCAACTCCGACTCCAGCCGAGGATATCACCATCTCGGCGCCCTCAGAAACCATAATTCCTCCGGCCCCCAAATATGCCACTCCAAGTGCCAAGGTTGCGGCCCCTGTCGATGCCTCTTCTAAGGCTAAGAAGGTCATTGTCACCAAACCTCCCTCATCTCATAAAGGAGTTGCCAGCTCTTCTCAACCCACCATTGCTAATGCGCTCCGCAAGAGGGTTTCCTCTGCCAAGACCATTGTCACCCCGGCCGCTGATACTCAGCTTACTCTCCACAAGAGTCCCGCGGCGGCAGTGATTACGCAGCGGGTCCGAGGTAAGGTGCTGACCCGTACTAAGAGTGGGAACAGCCTCGGTTCTCTGGTGGAGTACGCCAACAATTGGAACGCTGCTAATCAGCTCGAGGGCAATCCGAGCAATCAGCCATTTTAGCTCTCCGATATCAGCAGTCGTTTGCATATGGCTACCAAGATCGTGCTTGAAAGCGACAAGATGAATGAGGTAATTGCTTTTGTTGACATTTGGTTAGTTATTCAAATGATAGTATATATACTCTAGTCCCCGAAGCTTACAACCGAATAACTTGTTATTCGTTTGGAAGCTTTGTTAAGGTTTAAGTGCATTATTTTGCCTAGTAAATTCCCTGTATGATTTTGACTCATTGTCTTAGCTTTGTTGTTCGTCTTAGCTTTGAATATGTCACCACCTAGATCTGAGTTAAGCTCTGCTTGACTCGGATCTATCTTAGCTTCAAATATCCAGCCGCCTAGATCCGAGTTAAGCTTTACTTAATTAGGATCTGCCTTAGCTTTGAGTATCCAGCCACCTAGATCCGAGTTAAGCTTTGCTTAATTCAGATCTGTCTTAGCTTTGAATATCCAGCCACCTAGATCCGAGTTAAGCTTTTCTTAATTCGGATCTGTCTTAGCTTTGAATATCCAGCCACCTAGATCCGAGTTAAGCTTTGCTTGATTCGGATCTATCTTAGCTTTGAATATGTGGCCACTTAGATCCGAGTTAAGCTTTGCTTGATTCGGATTTGTCCTAACTTTGAATATATGGCCACTTAGATCCAAGTTAAGCTTTGCTTGATTCGGATTTGTCCTAGCTATGAATATCTGACTGTGTAAGTCATTTTGGCACTCAGGTTGCTCACGATCGTCGGACAGCCGAATTCCAAAGGCTGCTCTTTGCGCACAAGAAATTGCAAGAGAAGTATGAGAAAATTCTTCCCGTGGTGAAGAAAGCTGGTAATTTAACAAATCTTTGTACTGTCCCTTAAGTTTTTTGTATTTTCTACTTGAGGTGCTAACCCATTTTTGCTGGTAAACAGGTAATATCAACAATTAATTTCTGTCTTGAGAAGAAAGTCAAGGCCCTGGAAGGTTAGTTATCCTTTCTCTTTACCGATTCCCGTTCGAGATTTACCCTGCGTTTCTTATAACCTTCTGGCTTTGGTATAGCCGAGTTACAAACTCTTGCAGCGTCACATCAAGAATGCATACCCATGCCTGATATGATGCTGCATTTTTTAGAGCAAGCCACCACTCATTCGGCGCAGCTGAAAGAGAAAGATGACGAGATAATTCGCTTGCGCGCCGAGGTGGAGTCCCTCAAGCTTTCTCTCAGAAATCTGAGTTAGAGAAAGTTGATCAGGAGGTCTCCAAAGAAAAGAACCGGCTAAGTCTGCCATTGCAGAAGGATAAAGAACTCCTCGAGGATGCCGAACTTAAGACTCGAACGATGAGCGAGGAAATCACTCGCTTTGAGAAGACCAAGGTTGATTGGGCTCAAGATCTTCAGAAAATGCTGAGCTATATTCATCGTAAGTTTCTGATCATGGCCGAGTTATCTTCTCCTCTCTTACTTTTAACTGATATACTTTTATTTTGCATAGACCATTTTCCGGAATCTAGGCCCGTGAGCTCTAGAGCGGTCATTACTGCTCGCCAGCACCGAGGTGTCCCCACAGATGCGAGCCCAGAATATTCAATGGAAGATTTCTTGGTTGCCGTTGGCGCTGCCATTGGTCCGATGAAGATTATGGGCAGGGATTTGGTGCAAGCAGCCATTCGGGCCTACCATGTTCTCTGGCTGAATACTTCTGGAACTCCTGATATTGACGAGGTCAAGATACTGGTGGAAAGATTAATGGAATCCTAGACCCAGTTAAATCTTTGGAGGGAATCCGCTGGATGGGCTGGTTGTCGTGGTGGTGGCACGGCAGATGCCATGGGTAGGCTAAAGTATGGGGACAATGGATGCTAGTGGGATCTGGGGAGGGAAGATGTAGTTAATTCTACACACAAATTACTAACATACAGATCTTTATTTCTCCTTTCTTCGGCTACAAGTGCTCCTTGAGCTGTATGCAGGAAGAAATGATGAACTTCTACCAGCCTAACGGTATAGAATGAGCCGATCCCCCCTCAAGGGTCCAAGCTTCTCCTTATAAAGGGGTGCCTTGGCTCCTCTAGGGCTGACGTGGCAAGCATATTCGAGGAATATGCTTGTCCCGATATAGTAACTCGGCGAGCTCCTTTCCATGTCCCCCTTCTAATGACGGCAAAGTTCCAGAGAACCCCACCTGCATGCCTCGGGTTCCAGGACTGTCACCTCCGTGACCTCCTTCTGCTCTTCTGCTGCTCTGCGCCTTGTCCTTTGCGCTTGGCTTTGTTCAGATTCTTCCTACCCCGAGGCTAGGGTTTGACTTTAGGCTCCTCCTTCTCCTGCAAGCTTCTTGTTATTCGGCCCTGCCTCGCTTAACTCGGCTCGGCCTTCACCTGCATTATGGTTTATTCGGACTTGCCCGGCCGACCTAACTCGTACGTCGGCCGAATAACGTACAGCCCCTCCGGTAAACGTCATGGTTATGCTCATCTCGGCCGACCTTTACATGATTCGGCCGATATAAACAGTAACTCGGCATAAGACGGGAAAACTCCTTTTGGCCTCCGCCGTCTTGACCCTATCCGAAGTCACCTCCCCAACATTAGTCCTCGAAGCTGGTGTGGTCCCGTCCGTACCTCGGCCGGGACACATCAGTTTCCCGATACTCATTTCTCTTCATTTCCGAGTTACTCCTTCCTATTCGAGGTATCCGCGTAGCTTCTTGTGTACGCCTCATCCTACGTGTAACACTCATCATTATTTCTATAGTTTTTTTGTTCCTCTATAGTTCCCGCTGACAACGCTACAGTGCTTACTGCGCTTGTCACGTCGGCACTGCGACGCCTCGCGCACCGCATCGGTCAGGAGGCCTGATCCTCTCCTGCGTCGCGTGGTCGTTGGTGTGGCTCCACTCAGCCGCGAGGGGTTACACCGCATACACGGTCTACATGGTTAGCGCCCGCACGCACGATCCCACTACCACCAAGGCCACGCAGTTATAAAGAGGGGCACGGGGCTAGATGATTTACTTTCCTCCTTCTCTCACCGTTGCCCTTCTTCCTCCTTTCGCCCTTACGCCTGTTCGTGCTCCTGCGGCCGCGCGCTCGTCGGAATCTTCGACGGCGAGGCCCTAATCCCTCTGCTCCGTCGAACTCGTCCCCGTACACTTGCTCCGGCACCGTCGCCGGTGAGTTTCTCTATGGTTTCACTTCCTAGATTTTTCTCTAGACGCATCTGCCGCCCTCTAGGTTCCCCGCGGCGGTTCCTTTTCCCCTCCGCCCCTGTTTTCGCCTAGGACCACGACAGGGCCCTGCACCTCTAGGCTTTGCTCCACCGCTAGTTCCTCTTCCGTAGACTCCTCCGGCGACCCTATGTCAAGCTCCGTTAGCGGAGCGCTCATCAAGGATGACGATGCAGCGTCTGGTCCAGAGCGGGGCTCCTGGCAAGGTTCCACTGTTACCCGCCGAGAGGTTGAGAGGTTAATTAGAACTCACCGGATTCCTGCCGAGGTAGCCTGTTGCTTACCCGGCAACGAATCTTCTCCCGTTCTTAACGAGGGTGAGTACGTCATTTTTATGTCCCATTTTTCCCGCGGGTTTGGTCTTCCCCTTAGCGACTTTGCTAGGGAATTCCTCGATTACTTCGGCCCACAGCCGCATCAGCTTCCGGCTAACGCCATTGCTTCTCTATCCGCCTTTATCTCGGCCTCGGAAGCATACTTTGGCCTTTGGCCGTCCGTGCATGTATGGTCCAAGTTCTTCCAGATCCGATCCAATGTCGTTCCAGACAAATCCCTTCAACCTTTCGAGAAATTGCTTACCCAGTGTGGAGCAGCGTCCATCACACCTCGGAGGAAATCCGAGTTTCCTCGCGTTGCTGGTCTTGAGTCATGCAAGAAATGGCATATATCGTTTTTCTATGTCAAGAATTCTGGGAAGGAAGACAAGATTCGGCTCCCAGCTTTCTCCATCGCCCCCCTTCCAAGAAGAACTGGACTTATAATCCCAGGAAGAGCCATGCTCTGGCCGAGGCCTTTGAGATTCGGCTGAAGGAGCTGATCCGCGCCGGGTTACGTGGCGAGGATCTGATAACCACCTTCGTCAGCAGCCGGATCTACCCTTTTCAGCAACACACGCACAAGGTCTGCTATATGAGCGGTTCCCTTGATCCCAACCGAGTCTCAATGGTTGAGCTCGATAATTATCTTATTTTCAAGCGTGTCCGAGCTATCTTTACGACGGAGATGCCGGAGGATTGGACGTGGGGACTGAAGCCGTTCACCCGTGGGAATCCCCCTATCGAGGTAAGTTCATGCATTTATGTTTTGCCTCCCAATTGCATTTGTGATACCTTTTGCTAATTCCTTTGTCTCTTTTCTTGCAGAGATTTGCGGAGCAGAAGATTGAAGATGCCGAGGTTTTGGCCCTCCCGTGGCCGCAGATCGGAACACCCCGGATAGCGGGGAACCTGACTCGGAGGAGTTCGTTCCCAAGTCAGACCTCGCTCCGGCTCGTGCCCGTGGCAAGACCTCGGCTCACGAGGAGGAAGGTGATTCGGACGACGTCCAAATTCTTGAGGTAGTTGCCGCAATGCCTATCTCTTATGCATTTTCGGCTTCTAGTTCCCCAGCTAATCAGGCCGGTCAGGTGCACGATGCCGAGCCTCTCGCCTCCCAACCTCCTGCTACCTCGCAGAAGTGTGCCGCTCCCACGGGTGCCTCCGAAGCCGCTCCCAAGAAGCGAACTAAAAAGTCATCCTAGCACCTTCCGAAGCGTAAAACTATGCCCAGAGTTACTGGGTTCGCTCATTTTCATTTGTATTTCTTGTTTCTCTTTTTCTGTCCTTTGATTTGACTTTCTGTGCTTTTGCAGCGCTCCTATTTCTGTTAAGCCCAGTGGTCCAAGCATGACGAGTCATACTACTCGACTGCCTTCTCCTCCGCCTCCTAAAGATACCAGAGTTCCTAGTACAGCTCGCATGGACTCTCCTCCTGCTCCGAGTCAAACATTACCTCGGCAAGATGCACCCGTGGTTACCGTTGCTGATGCCAACGTAACCCGGATAGTTGATTCTCCTTCCGAACCTGCTGCCCCCATCATGAACCCCGGAGTTTCCCCCGAGACTCCTTTGGCCCGCGCAGTTTCAACCACAACTCCAACTCCAGCCGAGGATATCACCATCTCGACGCCCTCAGAAGCTATAGCTCCTCCTGTTTCCAAAGACACCACCCCTAGTGCCGAGGTAACGGCTCCTGCCTACGCCTCTTCTAAGGCCAAGAAGGTCATCATCACCAAACCTCCCTCATCTCAGAAAGGACTTGCTAGCTCTTCTCAACCTACAATTGCTGATGCACTCCGCAAGGGGGTTTCCTCTGCCAAGACCATTATCACCCCGACCGCTGAAACTCAGCTCTCTCTTCACAAGAGTCCCGCGGTGGCGGTGGTTACACAACACTTCTGAGGTAAAGTCTTGACTCGTACTGAGAGTGGGAACAGCCTCGGCTCATTGGTTGAGTATGCCAATAATTGGAACGCTGCTGATCAGCTCGAGGGCAATCCAAGCAGTCATCCATTTCAACTCTCCGACATCAACAGTCGCTTGCATCTGGCTGCCAAGATCGTGCTTGACAGCGATAAGATGAACGAGGTAATTGTTTCTATTGACGTTTGATTAGTCATTCGAATGATATTATATATACTCTAGTCCCCGAAGCTTGCAACCGAATAACTTGTTATTCGTTTGGAAGTTTTATTAGGCTTTGCCTGTTTCGGTTTTGTCTTAGTGTTCGAATATCCAGCCACCTAGGTCCGAGTTAAGATTTGCTTGATTCGGATCTGTCTTAGCTTCGAATATCCAGCCACCTAGGTCCGAGTTAAGCTTTGCTTGATTCGGATCTGTCGTAGCTTCGAATATCCAGCCACCTAGGTCCGAGTTAAGCTTTGCTTGATTCGGATCTGTCCTAGCTTCGAATATCCAGCCACCTAGGCCCGAGTTAAGCTTTGCTTGATTCAGACATGTCTTAGCTTCGAGTATCTCACTGCTACTCATTTTGTCGCTTAGGTTGCGCATGATCGGCGGACCGCCGAATTCCAAAGGCTGCTTTTCGCACATAAGAAATTGCAAGATAAGTAGGAAAAAGTTATTCCCATGGTGAAGAAAGCTGGTAAGTTAACAAACTTTGGTATTGTCCCTAAAGTTCTTATTATTTTCGACTTGAGGTGTTAGCTAATTTTGCTGGTAAATAGGTAATATCAACAATCTTAATATCCGTCTTGAGAAGAAAGTCAAGGCCTTGGAAGGTTAGTTACCCTTTCTCTTTACAGATTTCCGTTCGGAACTTATCCCGGGTTCCTTTTAACCTTTTGGCTTTGGTATAGACGAGTTACAAACTCTTGCAGCATCACATCAAGAATGCATACCCATGCCTGATATGATGCTGCATTTTTTAGAGCAAGCTGCTACTCACTCGGCGCAGCTGAAAGAGAAAGATGACGAGATAACTCGCTTGCGCGCCGAGGTGGAGTCCCTCAAGCTCTCTTAGAAGTCTGAGTTAGAGAAAGTCGACCAGGAGTTCTCCGAAGAGAAGAATCGGCTAGCTCTACAATTGCAGAAAAATAAAGAACTCCTCGAGGCTGCCGAACTTAAGACACGGGCGATGAGCGAGGAGATCACTCGCTTTGAGAAGACCAAGGTTGATTGGGCTCAAGATCTTCAGAAAATGCTGAGCTATATTCATGTAAGTCTCTGACCGTGGCCGAGTTATCTTCTTCTCTTTCTTACTTTTGAGTGATATATTTTTATTCTGTGCAGACCATTTTCCGGAAGCTAAGTCCGTGAGCTCTAGAGCGGTCATTAATGCTCGCGTGCGCCGAGGTGGTCCCGCAGATGCGAGCCCAGAATACTCGATGGAAGATTTCTTGGTTGCCGTTGGTGCTGCTGTTGGTCCGATGAAGATTATGGGCAGGGATTTGGTGCAAGCAGCCATTCGGGCCTACCATGTTCTCTGGTCGAATACTTCTAGAACTCCTGATATTGATGAGATCAAGATACTGGTGGAAAGATTGATGGCATCCCAGAACCAGTTAAATCTTTGGAGGGAGTCCGCTGGACGAGCTGGTGCTCATATGGCGCTCACAGTCATTATGTCATGATACGAGGATATTTCGCTCGATACCTTGATAAACTTGCGCACTGGCTCCCGTTGGGTTGAGGATCTAGAATTCGTCACTCGCCGACAAGCTCGTGCCTTCTAGCTTGTTGAGTATGCTGACGTGCATAACTGGATTGAAGGGCCGAGTTTCCTTCCTAACCCGATGGATGACGTCGAAGTCGAAGATGCCTCTGATGATAATTCGGCCAACCAAGACGAGGGTGAGGGCGACTCAGACACTTCTGGTGAATCCAGCGCAAGCTCGGATGGGGACGGCGATGCGCGATCATCTTCCAAAGGGAATGGGCATTCTCAAGCTCAAGCTGATGATTCTCAACAGCCCCGGGCTTCCCCCGAAGTCGTTCCTGGTTCTGTGGAGGGCGAAGCAACTTCGGCTGAGGTGCCGTCTACCTCGGAGCGCCTAGTGCCTGACCAAGTCGCTGCCCCTTAGGTTCAAAAAACTTTAAGTTATTTCTTATCCCCAGTATGCCGGGCGTGTGATGTGTGTAAAACAATTGTCCGACTTTCTGTGTGGTACGAACCTCTTTTGCCTTTTGCCGCTGAGGCACGTATGATGGTGATCGTTATTAGTCTGTCTAAACAGATCTTGTTGGTTTAAATCTTTGCTTTGGTGGCCTTCAATCTCATAAGTTCGGATTGTGTGTTTTCATTTGACCCACCTTAGTTCGGCGTTTAATATTGCCTGACCTTTATAAGTTTGACGGCTCAACCATTGTGTTGTTGATCTCTATCCGAGCTATAAATCTCGAAGCCCATATTTGGGGAAATCGAAATAATATCATTCAAGGTAACTTTTGACCTACCGTCCGGGGTGCCGAAGTTTAATGCCCATTTTTGTGACGGGTGACCATCATGGGGCAATTCCCTAGTCAGTGCTCTAGAAATCGAGGTTTTAACGCCTAATTCACGATAGAGAATAATATATTATAGTCCCCGAGTTCCCTGCTCGAGGTCCTGAAATTTAACACATAATTCAGGAATAAAAAATAACGTTGGGCAGTCCCCGTGTCACTGCTCAAAGTGCATAACACAAAGTGCCGAGGTTTAGTACATAACCCAAAAATGAGAAATAACATAGGGCAGTCCCCGAGTCACTGCTCAAGGTGCCGAGGTTTAATACATAACCAAAAAATGGAAAATAACATATGGCAGTCCCCTAGTCACTGCTCAAGGTGCCGAGGTTTAATACATAACCCGAAATAAGAAATAACATAGGGCAGTCCCCGAGTCACTGCTCAAGGTGCCGAGGTTTAATACATAGTCGATACTTTGACCTGAAACCTCACATTACAACGTATCATAGATGACTCCTACGAGTAAAAAGGACGAAGTAAGGCTATGTTCCATGGTCTTTTCGATTCCTCGCCAGCTTTGTTTGCCTTGATCTTTTCTGATGACTGAGCATCAATTAGGTAATATGCATCATTGTGCAATGCTTTGCTCACGATGAATGGTCCCTCCCATGGGGGCGATAGCTTGTGCATGCCGGCTGTGCGTTGCACTAGCCGAAGAACCAAATCTCCTTCTTTAAAACTCTTGGATTGACTTTCTTGCTATGATATCATCGTAAGTCTTGCTGATAAATAGCTGATCTTGATAGTGCCAACTCCCTGGCTTCTTCTCGCAGATCGACATCATCTTGCCAAGCTATCTCATTTACCTCAGCGGTTGTATACTGGGTAACTCTTGGTGAGTCATGTATTATGTCGGCTGGAAGCACGGCTTCTACTCCATATACCAGAAAAAATGGGGTATACCCTGTTGACCTATTTGGGATAGTTCTGAGGCTCCATAGTACTGCTGGTAGTTCATCGATCCAACACCCTGCCGACCTTTGCAGTGGTTCGACGAGTCGGGGTTTTATTCCGGACAATACTAGTCCATTGGATCTTTCTACTTGCCCATTAGATGTTGGGTGAGCCACCGAGGTGACATCTAGTCTTATGTGTTTTTCTTGATAGAATCTAGCAAATGCCCCTTCAGCAAAGTTTGTGCCATTGTCTGTAATAACACTGTGTGGGTAACCATATCTCAAGATAATATCTTTGAGGAATTTTACTGCTGTTGGTCCATCACATTTTTTTATTGGTTTCACTTCAATCCACTTTGTGAATTTGTCGACCATGACTAAAATGTGGGTCATCCCGCCCCGGGCCGGCTTGAATGGTCCCACCATATCTAAGCACCACACAAAAAACGGCCAAGTAATTGGTATCGTTTTTAACTCGGACGATGGCATATGTATCTTGCTGGCATATCTCTGGCAACCATTACATTTCTCCACCAATTCTTTGGCCTCTTTCAATGCTGTTGGCCAATAAATCCATGCCTGAATGCTTTGGCCACTAAAGCTCTGGACGAAGCGTGATGCCCGCACTCTCCTTGATGTATATCTAGGAGAATCTCCTAGCCTTCCGCCGAATCCACACATCTTGGCAGCATGCTTGTGACGCTCTTTTTATACAGCTCATTGTTTATGATTGTATAAGCTTTAGCTCTTCTCACTATCTGTCTAGCCAGTACCTCATTATTCGGGAAAGTCACATCCTTGAGGAAGGAAAATATGGGTTGCACCCATGTTGGCATGATTTTCTCTGGGATAATCTCACTATCTATTTCCATATTTTCCGCCGACATAACCACCTCGGATTTTTCCATATCCATCCGTGTATCGGTCGGGTTTTCTTTCGGAAACTCTGGGTTACATTCTTTGTCAACTTCCATTGGCATACTATCTTCTCTTGATTTCGCCGGCATAAAGATGGATTCGGACTCTGGTGATAGTGTTATTGATGGTTTTCTTAAGTGCTGTAGGGAGATACCTGGGGGAATTGATTGCCTGGTTGATCCGAGTTTTGACAGCGTGTCTGCGGCGTCATTTTCGGCCCGAGGTATATGATGAAATTCACATCCATCGAAGTATCCACTGATTTTTTGCACATGGAATCTATATAAGGCCATATTGGCATCTAGCGCATCCCAATTGCCTGATACTTGTTGTACTACTAGATCTGAATCTCCGTAGCATAAGATTCGGCGTATTCCAATCTCTTTTGCCACCTTCAATCCATGGACGAGTGCTTCGTACTCGGCTACATTGTTTGATGCGGCAAAATGTATTTGCAGCACATATTTCAGCTGATCTCTTTTTGGCGAGGTTAACACTATCCCTGCCCCCAAGCCATTTCTCAGCTTGGAACCATCGAAGTGCATCGTCCAATAATTCGGATCTGGTAATGGTGGCTCATATTGTACCTCGGCCCAATCCACAAAGAAGTCGGCCATAGCCTGAGATTTGATCGCATCGCGCCTATCGAATTGCGGAGCATAAGGTGACAATTCAGTTGCCCATTTTGCTATTCGGCCGCTTGCATCTTTGTTGCTCAATATGTCGGCTATGGGTGCTTCACAGATCACCTTGATCGGGTGCTCTTGGAAGTAATTTTTAAGTTTCTTTGCCGACATGTATACTCCATATGCCATCTTCTGATAATGTGGGCAATTTTGTTTTGAGGCTGATAGTACCTCGTTTAGGTAATATACCGGCCTTTGTACTGATTTATCATCTTCAATTCGTTCCACAACGATCACCGCACTTACCACTCTGTTTGTGGCGGCTATGTAAAGTAACATAGGCTCTTTTGACAATGGAGAGGCTAAGATTGGTGCTGTGACCAACATCTTCTTCAGTTCATGAAATGCATTATCTGCTTGTGGTGTCCAAATGAACTTATCAGATTTTTTCATCAGTTGATATAGTGGTAGCGCCCTCTCTCCCAGCCGACATACAAATCGGCTAAGCGAGGCTAGGCAGCCCGCGAACTTCTGTACGTCATTTAGACATCTCAGCAATTCCATCCTTTCTACCGCTCTTATCTTGGTTGGGTTGGCCTCTATACCTCGGCTAGATACGAGGAAACCAAGTAGTTTTCCAGCTGGTACACCGAAGGTGCATTTTTCCGGGTTAAGCTTCATTCGGAATCTTCTCAAGTTCGCGAATGTCTGTCGAATATCATCCAGTAGCATTTTGCTCTCTTTGGTTTTGATAACCACATCATCTACATATACTTGTACATTTTTTCCTATCTGGTCATGTAGACATTTTTGCATATATCTCTGGTATGTTGCCCCTGCGTTACGCAGGCCGAATGACATGGTGCGATAGCAATAAGCCCCGTATGGGGTAATAAACGCAGTCTTTATTTGATCAGATGGATTTAACGGTATCTGGTGAAAACCAGAATACGCGTCTACAAATGATAACAGCTCACAACCAGCGGTCGAATCAATGACTTGGTCTATTCTAGGTAAAGAAAAAGGATCTTTGGGACACGCCTTGTTCAGGTTCGTGTAATCAATACACATTCGCCATACGACGGCTACATTTGGATCATCCTTTTTCTGTTCTACTAGCACCGGGTTTGATAGCCAATCCGGATAAAGTACTTCCATGATGAACCCGACTGCAAGGAGCCGAGCTATCTCATCCCCTATTATTTTTCTCCTGTCTTCGGCGAAGCGGCGGAGAGGTTGCTTCACCGGCCTTGCTCCTGGCCTTACATGCAGAGAATGCTCAGCCAACTCCCTCGGCACACCTTGCAGGTCTTGAGTTGACCATGCAAAGATGTCCCGACTCTCACGGAGGAAGTTGGTGAGCTCGCCTTCCTATTTGGCATCTAGGCCGGCACCAATGGTGATGGTGCGCTCTGGGAACTCCTCATCTATCTGGACCTTTTTCGTTTCTTTAGTCGGCTGGAAAGAAACGCTTCCATGTGGGTTGGCCAATGCCGGCATATTCAGTTGCGCCGACTGAGCGAGAGCCACTACCTCTTGAATCCTTCTTTTTTCTCTTGCGATCACCAATGACTCGGCTAGGTTTGATCCGGCCGAGGCACATTCCATCGACTTCCTGTAATCTCCTGCTACTGTTATCACCCCTTGAGGTCCGGGTAGCTTCATTTTCAAGTAAGTTATGTGGAAGCTGCTCATGAATTTGGCCAATGCTGGCCGACCGAGTAAAGCATGGTAGCAACTTTCTAGGTCCACCACTTCAAACTCCAAATTTTCCACTCTGCAGTTATCCCTTGTGCCGAATAAAACATCTACTCGAACTTTCCCAATGGGTTCGCATGAAAGTCCAGGCACTATTCCATGGAATGTGGTTCTTGTTGATTGCAGCATAATCTGCGATATCCCGAGTTTATGCATTGTATCTTTGTACATGATATTGATACTGCTCCCATTGTCAATGAGTACTTTTGAAAATTTAACATTAATACTGGGTCCAACAAAAGTCGGATCTAATACGAGTGCGTACGACCCTGGATTCGGCATTATATTGGGATGATCCTTTATGCTCCAAGTCACTTCCTGATCTGACCAAGGCACATATCTTGGTACTGCCGACATAACTGTATTTACTTCCATATGCCGACGCTGTACACTTTGCCTGTCTTGCTGTTCTGTTGTGAACACGCAATATGATTGATGATGTTCCCTGTAATCATTGCGTCAATTATTTCCGGGGTTTACCCTTCCATCCTGACCCTGATTTATCACTTGATGCACTACATCTCTCCGATCGAGTTATCATACCTCGGGGGAGGAGGGGGGTAACATTAGTTGCTGTGCATTTGCCCCAGTCAACTGCGGCTGCTGCTGCTGATGTGCCTGATGGGAAGGTGCTTGCATGCCCGCCGGGTTCCCCATTGCATTTTTATCCAGGCGCATTGCCGAGTTGTATGATTGGCCGGCTTGGCCGGGTTTGGAGTGTGAAACTTACACGGTTGATCCAACATGGACTCAAACGTGTACTTCGGCCTTTCCTACCATTGCTTCTTCTGTTCAGGTGTCCACTGTCTCTTCCCTTCATTCCTTGGTGTCCATTGCTGAGGACCATTCTTCTGCCGCTGACTGTTTCCATGACTCGGGTGATCTTGCATTACTGCTGCCACCTGATTAGAGGCGTATCTGTAATCCGGTCTTTCCTCTCTTCTTCTACCTCTGAACTCATTGCGCCTTGATGATCCAGCCGCATCTCTTGCATATTGATCTTGATGCTCCCGATGATCCCTCGACATCAGCTCTGGTTGCCTCGGATCTCCCAATGCATACGAATCCGCTATCCTGATGGTTTCTGCCAAAGTGGTTGGCATATCTCTTTGCAGTCGTTGCCACAAGACACTGGCATAACGTCATCCTTGAGCGAACCAAGCTATCGCTTGTGATTCTATAACTCCCTCGCATGAATTCCTGAGGTTACACCACCGAGTCAAGAATTATCTGTCTGTCTCATTCGGCCTTTGCTTGCACATTGCAAGCTGCTGCGGCCTGTTTGGTATCTTGTAAGTGCTGGTAAAGTTGCTGACAAACATTTCCTCAAAATCTAGCCAGCAGTTGATACTAATCGCTGGCATATTATTCAGCCATACTCTGGCCGGTCCTTCCAGCATTTGCGAGACATATCTTACTGCCCACCGCAAGTCTCCGCCTGCTATTTTTACTGCTGTGGCATAGTCAATTAACCAGTCTTGTGGTTTGGTACTCCCATTATACGTTTTCGTGCCCCTTGCCAGCAGAAAGTTCGGCACTGGTGGCTCGCCCATGATCCGTGGTCCGAAACATGCCGGACTCGGCGGACCCTGCTCTTTTAACAACTCGGACCGGTACAGCCGGTCCAGTTTTAGTCTTGCATCACTTGATGGCAAATATCTGTACATCATTCTTTCCTGTATTCCATAGTGGTTATTCCCACCATGACCTGCATATTCCATATCTGAGTAACCATCATTGTATCTCTCATTCGCCTGATTGTGGCGAGTTGGTCTCACTTCTCTTTCCTGCCGAGGTTCATACCTCGGCTGTGGATTGGGCGGCGGATCTCTCCTTGCTTCTGCCGGGATATTGTTCTCATGATTTCCTCTTCCGAGGTCTCCATTACCACGGCTTCCGTCGCCTCTGTTGGCACGGTGGGGGTTTCTTTCGCCATTGTTATCTCGGCTTCCATTGCCTCTGTTCTCATTGATCTTTTCAGCTACTGCCGGATCATACGGTACAATCTGCTTGTTTCTTTTTCCTGAGGTTACTGCTCTGTCTTTTTGCGCATTGTTTCCGGGTGAAGATGCAGCTGCCACTGAAAGGGAAGGTGCTGCTCTAGCCGAATGAACCATACGCGAGGCACCAGGTCTTGCCGGGTCTTCCTTAAGCATTTCCTCATTCTGCTGGTTCACAATGCGGACCAGCTCATTCACTCTTTCTTGCTGTTTTTGCCGAGCTTCACCGGTCATCCCTTCCAATTCTAGTGCCGCGGCATTCGCAGCCCTTAGGTTTTTCGCCGGGGTGTTATACCTCGGCAAACCTAGATCGACTGAATCTCCCTCACGAGCTTCATGCTCTTTGTTGATATCATTCATGAGGTTTTTTCCTCTCAACCTTAACCCATCAACCTGCTCAGGGGCAACATCTAGCTTATTTGCCTTAGCATATTCTCGCAAGGTCCTGTTTAGGGACTCCCGCAATGCCGATACCTTTTTTGCCTCTACGAGCACTTTTTGCCTAGTCTCTTCCAACTCTGCCTGAGCATTAGCCGGATCAAGTATCGGTGCTATAGGCGTGGTCAGATTATCTATAGTTGCCTGGAGAATATTTTCCGGTCTTTCCAGAGGTGGCCATCTTACCCTTGGTGCCTTCGGGGTCGTCTCCTGCACCTCGGCTGGGTTGGCTGCCGAAGGATTTACCTCGGTGGGCGGTGGTGCTGTCTGCTTTGTGGTCACCTGTACTCCCGTCGTCGGATCCTTGCTTGATCTGGCGCCTGCCGCTCCCGCCTGTACCCCGGCTGCGACGATCACCTCGACGCTGTTCACGGGGCGTTCTCCACGCGGACCGTTTGCGGCGCTAAGGGGGGGGGGCTCTCCTGCAACCATAACATGGTGAGGATAAACTCCGGAGGTGTCGACGCCGACGTAGATCTGGTGCATGCCCAAGTTGATGAAGACACCATTGCGCGGAGGAGTTTTTCCCTTGAAGCTGCCTGCGTTATCGCTGACATAGTCACAGAGATCAAATCTCCGGACTAAGCCAGAGACAACACGCTCGCCAGTGTGGATGAAGTTTCCCGTCCGGATCATGACTCCAGCTAGCACCGCTGCTGGTCCCACGGTGGGCGCCAACTGTCGTGGTGGTGGAACGGCAGATGCCATGGGTAGGCTAAAGTATGGGGCCAATGCATGCTAGTGGGATCTGGGGAGGGAAGATGTAGTTAATTCTACACACAAATTACTAACATACAGATCTTTATTTCTCCTTTCTTGGGCTACAAGTGCTCCTTGAGCTGTATGCAGGAAGAAATGATGAACTTCTACCAGCCTAACGGTATAGAATGAGCCGATCCCCCCTCAAGTGTCCAAGCTTCTCCTTATAAAGGGGTGCCTTGGCTCCTCTAGGACTGACGTGGCAAACATATTCGAGGAATATGCTTGTCCCGGTATAGTAACTCGGCGAGCTCCTTTCCGTGTCCCCCTTCTAATGAAGACAAAGTTCCAGAGAACCCCACCTGCATGCCTTGGGTTCCAGGACTGTCACCTCTGTGACCTCCTTCTGCTCTTCTGCTGCTCTACGCCTTGTCCTTTGCGCTTGGCTCTGTTCAGATTCTTCCTAACCCGAGGCTAGGGTTTGACTTTAGGCTCCTCCTTCTCCTGCAAGCTTCATGTTATTTGGCCCTGCCTCGTTTAACTCGGCTCGGCCTTCACCTGCATTATGGTTTATTCGGACTTGCCCGGCCGACCAAACTCGTACGTCGGTCGAATAACGTACATCCCTCCGGTAAACGTCATGGTCATGCTCATCTCGGCCGACCTTTACATGATTCGGCCGATATAAACAGTAACTCAGCATAAGACGGGGAAACTCCTTTTGGCTTCCGCCGTCTTGACCCTATCCGGGGTCACCTCCCCAACACTGGTGCTGATATGGCGCTCATAGTCATTATGTCTTGGTACAAGGACATTTCTCTCGATACCTTGATAAACTTGCGCACTGGCTCCCGTTGGGTTGAGGATCCAGAATTTGTCGCTCGCCGTCAAGCTCGTGCCTTCCAGCTTGTTGAGTACGCTGATGTGCATAACTAGATTGAAGGGCCGAGTTTTCTTCCCAACCCAGCGGATGACGTCGAAGTTGAAGATGCCTCTGATAATAATTCGGCCGATCAGGACGAGGGTGAGGGCGACTCGGACACTTCTGGTGATTCCAGCGCAAGCTCGGATGGGGATGGTGACGCGCGATCATCTTCCAAAGGGACTGGGCATTCTCAAGCTCAAGCTAATACTTCTCAGCAACCCAGGACTTCCCCCGAAGTCACTATTGCTTCTGTGGAGGGCGAAGTAACTTCGGCCGAGGTGTCGTCTACCTCGGAGCGCCCAGTGCTTAACCAAGCCGCTGTCCCTTAAGTTATTTCTTATCCCCGGTATGCCGGGCGTATGATGTATGTGAAACAATAGTCCGACTTTCTGTGTGGTACGAACCCTTTTTGCCTTTTGCCGCTGAGGCACGGATGATGATGATTATTATTAGGTTGTCTAAACAGATCTTGTTGCTTTAAATCTTTGCTTTGTTGGTCTTCAATCTCATAAGTTCGGATCGTGTGTTTTCATTTGACTGACCTTAGTTCGGCGTTAATATTGCCTGGCCTTTATAAATTCGATGGCTTAACCATTGTGTTCTTGATCTCTATCTGAGCTATAAAGCCCGAAGCCCATATCTGGGGAAAGTGAAACTATATCGTTCAAGGTAGTCTCTAACCTATTGTTCGGTGTGCCGAAGTTTAATACCCATTTTTGGAATAGGAGACAATTATGGGGCAATTCCCTAGTCAGTGCTCTAGGAATCGAGGTTTTAATGCACAATCCGAGATAAGGTATAATACGGCATAGTCCCCGAGTTCCCCGCTCGAGGTCTTGAAATTTAACACATCATTCAGGAATAGGAAATAACGTGTGGCAGTCCCCGAGTCACTACTCAAGGTGCCGAAGTTTAATACATAACTCAAAGATGTGGAAATACATAAGGCAGTCCCCGAGTCACTGCTCAAGGTGCCGAGGTTTAATACATAACTCAAAATGAGAAATACCATAGGGCGGTCCCCGAGCCACTGCTCAAGGTGCCGAGGTCTAATACATAGTTCGAAATGAGAAATAACATAGGGAAGTCCCCGAGTCACTGCTCTAGGTGCCGAGGTCTAATACATAGTTCAAGATGAGAAATAACATAGGGCAGTCCCGAGTCACTGCTGAAGGTGCCGAGGTCTAATACATAGTTCAAGATGAGAAATAACATAGGGCAGTCCTCGAGTCACTGCTCAAGGTGCCGAGGTTTAATACATAGTCAATACTTTGACTTGAAGCGTCACATTACAACGTATCATAGATGGCTCCTATGAGTAAAATGGACGAAGTAAAGCTATGTTCCATGGTATTTTCGATTCTTCACCGGCTTTGTTTGCCTTGTTCTTTTCTGGTGACTGAGCATCGATTAGGTAATACGCATCATTGTGCAATGCTTTGCTCATGATGAATGGTCCCTCCCATGGGGGTGATAGTTTGTGCATGCCGGCTGTGCGTTGCACTAGCCAAAGAACCAAATCTCCTTCTTTAAACACTCTTGGATTGACTTTCTTGTTGTGATATCGTCGTAAATCTTGCTGATAAATAGCTGACCTTGATAGTGCCAACTCCCTGGCTTCTTCTAGCAAATCGACATCATCTTGCCGAGCTATCTCATTTACCTCAGCGGTTGTATACTGGGTTACCCTTGGTGAATCATGTATTATGTCGGCTGGAAGCACGACTTCTGCTCCATATACCAGAAAAAACAGCGTATACCATGTTGACCTGTTTGGGGTAGTTCTGAGGCTCCATAGTACTGCTGGTAGTTCCTCGATCCAGCATCCTGCCGACCTTTGCAGAGGTTCGACGAGTCGGGGTTTTATTCCGGACAATACCAGTCCATTAGATCTTTCCACTTGCCCATTGGATGCTGGGTGAGCAACCGAGGCGACATCTAATCTTATGTGTTTTTCTTGGCAGAATCTAGCAAAAGCCCCTTCGGCAAAGTTTGTGCCATTGTCTGTAATAACGCTATGTGGATAACCATATCCCAAGATAATATATTTGAGGAATTTTACCGCTGTTGGTCCATAACATTTTTTTATCGGTTTTACTTCAATCCACTTCATGAACTTGTCGACCATGACTAAAATGTGGGCCATCCCGCCCCGGGCTGGCTTGAATGGTCCGACCATATCCAAGCACCATACAGAAAATGGCCAAGTAATTGGTATTGTCTTTAACTCGGACGATGGCATATGTATCTTGCTGGAATATCTCTGGCAACCATTACATTTTTCTACCAATTCTTTGGCCTCTTTCAACGCCGTCGGCCAATAAAATCCATGCCTGAATGCTTTGGCTACTAAAGCTCTGGATGAGGCGTGATGCTCGCATTCTCCCTGATGTATATCTAGGAGGATTTCCTGGCCTTCCGCCGAGTCAACACATCTTTGCAGCACGCTTGTGACGCTTCTTTTATACAGCTCATTGTTTATGATTGTATAAGCTTTTGCTCTTCTCACCGTCTGTCTAGCCAGTACCTCATTACTCGGCAAGGTCGCATCCCTAAGGAAGGAAAATATGGGTTGCGCCCATGTTGGCATGATTTTCTCTGTGATAATTCAACTATCTATTTCCATATTTTCCGCCGACATAACAACCTCAGATTTTTACATATCCATTCGTGCGACGGACGAGTTCATTTTTGGAAACTCCGGGTTACATTCTTTGTCAATTTCCATCGGCATACTATCTTCACTTGATTTTGCCAGGATAAAGATGGATTCGGACTCTGGTGATGGAGCTATTGATGGTTTTCTCAGGTGCTCTAGGGCGATACCTGGGGGAATTGATTGCCTGGTTGATCCGAGTTTTGACAGCGTATCTGCAGCGTCATTTTCTGCCCGAGGTATATGATGAAATTCACATCCATCGAAGTATCCACTGAGTTTTTGCACATGAAATCTGTATAAGGCTATATTCGCATCTAGCGCGTCCCAATTGCCTGATACTTGCTGTACTACTAGATCTGAATCTCCGTAGCATAGGATCCGATGTATGCCAATCTCTTTTGCCACTTTTAACCCATGGACGAGTGCTTCATACTCGGCTACATTGTTTGACGTGGCAAAATGTATTTGCAACACATATTTCAGCTGATCTCTTTTTGGCGAGGTTAACACTATCCCTGCCCCCAAGCCATTCCTCAGCTTAGATCCGCCAAAGTGCATTGTCCAATAATTTGGATCTGGTAAGGGTGGCTCATATTGTACCTCGGCCCAATCCACAAAGAAGTCGGCCACTTCCTAAGATTTGATTGCATCTCGCCTATCGAATTGCGGAGCATAAGGTGACAATTCAATTGCGCATTTTTCTATTCGGCTGCTTGCATCTTTGTTGCTCAATAAGTAGGCTATGGGCGCTTCACAGATCACTTTGATCGGGTGTTCTTCGAAGTAATGTTTAAGTTTTTTCACCGACATGTATACTCCATATGCCATCTTCTGGTAATGTGGGTAGTTTTGTTTTGAGGCTGATAGTACCTCGCTTAGGTAATATACCGGCCTTTGTACTGATTTATCATCTTCAATTCGTTCCACAACGATCACCGCACTTACCACTCTGTTTGTGGCGGCTATGTAAAGTAACATAGGCTCTTTTGACAATGGAGAGGCCAGGATTGGTGCTGTGACCAACATCTTTTTGAGTTCAGGAAATGCATTATCTGCTTGTGGTGTTCAAATGAATTTATCAAATTTTTTTCATCAGTTGATATAGTGGTAATGCCTTCTCTCCAAGCCGACATACAAATCGGCTAAGCGAGGCCAGGCAACCCGTGAACTTCTGTACGTCATTTAGACATCTCGGCAATTCCATTCTTTCTACCGCTGTTATCTTAGTTGGATTGGCCTCTATACCTCGGCTGGATACGAGAAAACCGAGTAGTTTTCCAGTTGGTACACCGAAGGTGCATTTTTCTGGGTTAAGCTTCATTCGTAACCTTCTCAAGTTCGTGAATGTCTGCCGAATATCATCCAGTAGCGTTTTGCTCTCTTTGGTTTTGATAACCACATCGTCTACATATACCTGTACATTTTTCCCTATCTGGTCATGTAGACATTTTTGCATACATCTCTGGTACGTTGCCCCTGCGTTACGCAGGCCGAATGGCATGGTGCGATAGCAATAAGCCCCGTACGGGGTAATAAAAGCAGTCTTTATTTGATCAGCCGGATTTAACGGTATCTGGTGGAAACCAGAATACACGTCTACAAATGATAACAGCTCACAACCAGTGGTCGAATCAATGACTTGGTCTATCCTAGGTAAAGGAAAAGGATCTTTGGGACACACCTTGTTTAGGTTCGTGTAATCAATACACATTCGCCATACGACGGCTACATTTTGATCATCATTTTTATTTTCTACTAACACCGGGTTTGATAGCCAATCTAGATAAAGCACTTCCATGATGAACCCGGCCGCAAGGAGCCGAGCTATCTCATCTCCCATTATTTTTCTCCTGTCTTCGGCGAAGCGGTGGAGAGGTTTCTTCACCAGCCTTGCTCCTGGCCTTACATGCAGAGAGTGCTCAGCCAACTCCCTCGGCACACCTTACAGGTCTTGAGTTGACCACGCAAAGATATCCCGATTCTCACGGAGGAAGTTGGTGAGCTCGCTTTCCTATTTGGCATCTAGGCCGGCACCAATGGTGATGGTGTGTTCTGGGAATTGCTCATTTATCTGGACCTTTTTCGTTTCTTTAGTCTGCTGAAAAGAAACACTTCCATGTGGGTAGGACAATGCCGGCATATTCAATTGTGCCGACTAGGAGAGAGCCGCTACCTCTTGAATCCTTCTTTTTTCCCTTGCGATCACCAATGACTCGGTCAGGTTTGATCCGGCCGAGGCACATTCCATTGACTTCCTATAGTCTCCTGCTACTGTTATCACCCCTTGTGGTCCGGGTAGCTTCATTTTCAAATAAGTGATGTGGAAACTGCTCATAAATTTGGCCAATGCTGGCCGTCCGAGTAAAGCATGATAGCAACTCTCTAGATCCACCACCTCAAACTCCAAATTTTCCGCTCTGCAGTTATCCCTTGTGCCGAATAACACATCTACTCGAACCTTCCCAATGGGTTCGCATGAAAGTCCCGACACTATTCCATGGAACGTGGTTCTCGTGGATTGCAGCATATTCTGCGATATTCCGAGTTTATGCATTGTATCTTTGTACATGATATTGATACTGCTCCCATTGTCAATGAGTACTTTTGAAAATTTCACATTAATGCTGGGCCCGACAAATGTCAGATCTAGTACGAGTGCGTACGACCCCGGATTCGGCATTATTTTGGGGTGATCCTTTATGCTCCAAGTTACTTCCTGATCTGACCAAGGCACATATCTTGGTACTGCCAGCATAACTGCATTTACTTCCATATCCCGACGCTGTACACTTTGCCTGTATTGCTGTTCCGTTGTGAACACGCAATATGACTGATGATGTTCCCTATAATCATTGTGTACATTATTTCCGGGGTTTGTCCTTCCATCCTGACCCTGATTTATCACTTGATGCACTGCATCTCTCCGGTCTGAGTTATCATACCTCGGGGGAGGAGGGGGTAACATTAGCTGTTGTGCATTTGCCCCAGTCAACTACGGCTGCTGCTGCTGCTGATGTGCCTGATGGGAAGGTGCTATACCGCTGCCACCTGATTGGAGGCATATTTGTAATCCGGTATTTCCTCTCTTCTTCTACCTCTGAACTCGTTGTGCCTCGATGATCCAGCCACATCTCTTGCATATTGATCTTGATACTCCCGATGGTCCACCGACATCAGTTCTGGTTGCGTTGGATCTCCCAATGCATACGAATCCGCTATCCTGATGGTTTCTGCCAAAGTGGTTGGAATATCTCTTTGCAGTCGTTGCCACAAGACACTGCATAACGGCATCCTTGAGCGAACCAAGCTATCGCTTGTGATTCTATAACTCCCTCGCATGAATTCCTGAGGTTACACCACCGAGTCAAGAATTCTCTGTCTGTCTCATTCGGCCTTTGCTTGCACATTGCAAGCTGTGTGGCCTTTTTGGTCTCTTGTAAGTGCCGGTAAAGTTGCTGACAAACATCTCTTCAAAATCTAGCCAGCATTTGATACTGCCTGCTGGCAGATTATTTAGCCATACTCTGGCCGGTCCTTCCAGCATTTGCGGGACATATCTTACTGCCCATCGCAAGTTTCCGCCAGCTATTTTTACTGTAGTGGCATAGTCAATTAACCAATCTTGTGGTTTGGTGCTCCCATTATATGTTTTCGTGCCCCTTGCTAGCTAAAAATTTGGCACAGGCGGCTCGCCCATGATATGGGGTCCGAAATATGCCGGACCCGGCGGACCCTGCTCCTCTAACAACTCGGACCGGTAGAACCTGTCCAGTTTTAGTGTTGCATCATTTGATGGCAAGTTTCTGTACACTACTCTCTCCTGCATTCCATAATGGTCATTTCCACCATGCCCTGCATACTCCATATCTGAATAACCATCATTGTACCTTTCATTTGCCTAATTATGGCGAGCTGGTCTCACTTCTCTTTCCTGCCGAGGTTCATATCTCGGCTGAGGATTGGGTGGCGGATCCCTCCTTCCTTCTTCCGGGATATTGTTCTCATGATTTCCTCTTCCGAGGTCTCCATTACCTTGGCTTTCGTTGCCTTTGTTGGCACGACCGGGGTTTATTTCGCCACTGTTACCTCGGCTTCCATTGCCTCTGTTCTCATTGATCTTTTCAGCTACCGCCGGATCATACGGTACAATCTGCTTGTTTCTTTTTCCTGAAGTTACTGCTCTATATTTTCGCGCATTGTTTCCTGGTGAAGATGCTGCTGCCACAGATAGGGCGGGTGCTGCTCCAGCCGAATGAACCATACGTGAGGCACCAGGTCTTGCCGGGTCTGCCCTCAACATTTCTTCATTCTGCTGGTTCGTAATACGCACTAGCTCATTCACTCTTTCTTGCTATTTCTGCCGGGCTTCGCTGGTCAGTCCTTCTAACTCTAGTGTAGCAGCATTTGCCGCCCTTGGGTTCTTTGCCGGGGTGCTATACCTCGGCAAACCTAGGTCGACTAAATCTTCTTTATGAGTCTCATGCTCTTTATTGATATCATCCATGAGGTTTTTCCCTCTCAATCTTAATTCATCGACCCGCTCGGGGGCGACATCTAGCTTATTTGCCTTAGCATATTCTCGCAGGGTCCTGTTTAAGGATTCCCGCAATGCTGACACCTTTTTTGCCTCTATCAGCACCTTTTGCCTGGTTTCTTCTAACTCTGCCTCAGCATTAGCCGGATCGAGTATCAGCGCTACAGGCGAAGTCAGATTATCTATAGTTGCCTGGAGAATATTTTCTGGTCTTTCTAGAGGTGGCCATCTTACCCTTGGTGCCTTCGGGGTTGTCTCCTGCACCTCGGCTGGCTTGGCCGCCAAAGGATCTACCTCGGTGGGCTGCAGAGCTGCCTGCTTTGTGGTCACCTTTACTCCCGTCGTCGGATCCTTGCTTGATCTGGCGCCTGCTGCTCCCGCCTGCACCCTGGCTTCGACCATCACCTCGACGCTACTGACGGGGCGTTCTCCACGCAGACCGTTCGCGGCGCTGAGGGGGGGCTCTCCTGCAACAATAACTTGGTGAGGATAAATGCAGGAGGTGTCGACGCCGACGTAGATCTGGTGCATGCCCAAGTTGATGAAGACGCCATTGCACGGAGGAGTTTTTCTCCTGAGGCTGCCTGCATTATCGCTGACATAGTCATAGAGATCAAATCTCCGGACTAAGCCAGAGACAACGCGCTCGCCAGTGTGGATGAAGTTTCCCATCCGGATCTTGACTCCAGCTAGCACCGCTGCTGGCCCCACGGTGGGCGCCAACTGTCGTGGTGGTGGCACGGCAGATGCCATGGGTAGGCTAAAGTATGGGGCCAATGGATGCTAGAGGGATCTGGGGAGGGAAGATGTAGTTATTTCTACATGCGAATGACTATCATGCAGATCTTTATTTCTCCTCCCTTGGGCTACAAGTTATCCTTGAGCTGTATGCAGGAAGAGAAGATGAACTTTACCAGCCTAATGGTGTAGAATGAGCTCTCTTCCTCTCAGGAACCCATGCCTCTCCTTATAAAGGAGTGCCTTGGCTCCTCTAGGGCTGACGTGGCAAGCATATTCGAAGAATATGCTTGTCCCAATATAGTTACTTGGTGAGCTCCTTTCCGTGTCCCCCTTCTAATGACGGCAAAGTTTCAGAGAACCCCACCTACAGCCTCGGGCTCCAGGACTATCACCTCTGTGACCTCCTTCTTCCCTTCTGCTGCTCTGCGCCTTGTCCTTTGTGCTTGGCCCTGTTCAGATTCTTCCTAGCCCGTGGCTAGGGTTTGACTATAGGCACCTCCTTCTCCTACAAGCTTCATGTCATTCGGCCCTGTCTCGCTTAACTCGGCTTATCCTTCACCTGTAGTTATGTTATTCGGACTTACTCGGCCGACTTAACTCGTATGTTAGCCGGGTAACGTACAACTCCTCTCATAGGTGTCATGGTCGTGCTTACCTCGGCCAAACTACATGATTCTTCCAATATAGGCAGTAACTCGGCATATGTCAGGGGAATCTCCTTTTGTCTTTCCCCATCATGACCCTATCCGGGGTCACCTCCCCAACATTGAAACTAGTTTTACTTGGCATTTTTATCATTTTTGTTTCTGTCCTCATCAACTGTTGTTTAGTGCAGCGCGGGATTGAACAGTAATAAGAGGAGCAGATAGGAGGTGGCACGGTAATATTGAATTTTCATTGAAATTTATTTTATATCTGGTACTTGTAATGGGTATGTGATGTGTGGTGTCTGTGACACCCCGGGATCAGGGCTAAACAAATCCTAGACCTCCGTCTGACATAAGCTTAACCTTGAGCTCGAGAATATCCAGTGAAGAATCGGTAACACAACAGTGACCCTATGACACAAAATTTATTACAGCAAGCTCATAACTGAGCAGAGAACCAAATTATTACAAGCAGAGGTCACTGACCATGAACATTAAACAATGGAAGGAAAATTATGCAATTAAGTATAGCAAACTTAACAAATGGCCTAAGTTCTTGAAGCATAACGATGACATCCCAGCCCATAGATTCCAGGCTGGTGGAGTTGTTTTGCATAAAGCCATCTTTGTTTGTAAACCACGAGGGATGATAATAAGCTCGTCTAAACAGAAAATTTTAAAAGGGGTTAAGAGAGCGACATCTCTGAAGTATTGATCATCATCTTTTGATATCCACCAAGTAATCATCATCTGAACCCTAACTAGGATCACCCCCTCGTACCCATGAGGAAGAATCCTTAATCAACGTTGATATGCCACGTTTTACGATTAGGTTCAAGTTCTCTATGATCATCACGTCCGTTCCCAAGTCATTCATAACCGTGAACATGGATTTTCGAAATGATTATTACCCTGCAGGGGTGTACAACTTTACCCACATGTACTAACCACATCCCAAAATTTTCCAAGTTTTGAAATGTGAAAAAAATAAATAAACAAAATAAATAATTGTTGAAATTTAGGGTGAAAAAAAACTTTTTGTTTCTAAATGGAAACATTAAAACCCATCTTGAAAAAACTTTGAATAAAATGAAATCCAACAAATTTCAAACAAGTGAAATGCATTCACCAATAAATGCATCTTGAAATTTAAACACTTGGAAAAGTTAAACCAAAACCCTAATGGAATAAATAATTTCCAAGATCTCTCTAAGACTATGGATGTGATCCATATAAAAATTCAGTAACAAACATTTTAAAATGATCAATAATGATAAATAAAAATATTATAAAACCATAGAAATTGGTTTCATTTAATTTGGAACCATGGATAAAAACTTATGAATATAATAAGATAAAAGGAAATAATTTTCAAAGCTAATAAAGATCCTATCTAAAAATCTATACCAAATTGTGAGCAAAATAATCCTAAAGAGATTTAAAAGGATAAACAAATATTAAATAAAATTATACAAATTGGAATCACCAATTTTCGATCTATAAATAAAAAGATATGGATTTTATAAGATAAAGAAATAAATAAATAAATAAGGAATATTTAAAAGCCAAATTAAATCTTGGCCAAATCCATGAGCAAATGAGATAAACTTAATCCAAATCCAAATGAAATAAGGGGATAAAGAATAAACAAATAAAATTATATGGGATTAAACACTATTCTAATTAAATTTAATAAAGACAAAATCAATAATAAAAATGATTAATTAAATCATGAGAAAATAATAAATTTAATTTCCCAAGTAGAATAAAAGTTATTTAATTCACTTAAATAAAATAAAAGAATCATTTAAATAAAAATTTATATGGATTTAAAACCATATTGCATTTTATTTAAATGAAGACAAATGCTCAATTTAAATGATTAATAAATCAAATTAAAAACATTTCAAACAATTCAAAGTGAAGTATTTAACATCCTATTGAATAAATAAAACCTACTGAAAAAGGTTTGGTAAAAATGTGAATTTAAATAAGAGTTTAAAAATATAATTAAAATCCTATTTAAAATAAAGGCAAGTGCCTATTTTAAATAAATAATAAACCATATGTGAATAAAATAATTATTCTAAAATGGACTTTAAATACATATTTAAAATAGTATAGAAACATACTGAATGTTTGAAAAGATTTCAAAAGGAAATCTGAATTCAAATGGTGGTTTGAAATTGAAAACAGAAAATCAAAATAGAAAAGGAAAAAAGAAACAGAATAAAAAAATGGAAAAGGGTCCAGCCCAGCTAACCTAGCCCATCAGGCCCAGCTAGCCCATCTCTCTCCCACCCCGCAGGAAAACGATTCGCACTCAGATTCTCACCCGCACCCTCACTGACGACCGGACCCCACCGCTTCCCTCTCTCACTCACTGACGTCGTTGCCCCACTTGTCAGTCTTCGTCTTCACCACCATGACCATTTCTTCCTCCTCTCCTAGCCAGTTTCTGCGTTGATTCCGCGAGTTAAATTAGCATCAATGCCGCGAGTAATTCCGTCAGCAATCACGCATGATAAATCGCCCATGTCCCCTCTACCTTTCCCCTCACTCGCCCTGCCTCTCTGCCCCCAGGCTTCGAGAATTCCATGCCAATACATCCTCTGCTCTGACAAGCCTCCGCCCAAATTCCGGCAGCACCAGCCACCGCCTTGCCCCCTCGACCACTCGAGCCTACTCTCCACCTTCCTACGCACCTCCCAGCACTAACCACTCGCCCGAGCATGCCCCTATCATCGACAACGTCATCGCCTGAACGCCACCGTCGTCTGCCATTACTCCGTCGACTTCTCCCCGTAAACCCCGACCGCCCCTTCTCTCTAAATGATACTCCTGCAGTCACCGTCCCTGTGCGCATCTAACGCCACCATTTTCTTGCTTTGGCGTGGTCCGTAGCCTTGCCAACGTCGACTACCGTGTGAACCCATCGTCATCAACCACTCCGGCGAGAGATTGCCGACCCGTCCGTGCGCCCCTATCCCCGCGATGACCATCTCGAGCTTCAGCATGTCGCGGCGAACTCGTTGAGCTACTCCTCTCTCTCCCGCGCTTCCTGGTTTCGCCGATACGCCATTGCTTGAGCGCCGCCGCCGCCAGCGATCGTCGCAATGCCGCTCATCTTTGGCCACTAGGGTTTGCACCGTTAGATTTTGATCCAGCGGCGTAGATAGATTGACTTAATCGAACCGTTATGCTTAATTAGAGCCGTGCGATGCACTTTAAATCTGACAATCCAGAGATCCTGATCCAAGCGAACCGGTATGAGCCAATAAGATCATTCCACGTGGCCAGAGTTTTGATTTCAAAACAGAAATCAATCTATTAGATGTTTGATTTTGTAAAATTCATAACTTTATATCTACACGTCCAAATTTTGCAAACTTTATATCAATGGAATCAGCAAAAAGAGTAATTTACAACCATGCACTTTATTTTAATGATTTGCTTCTGTAAAATTGGTTGTTTTTGCAGAAACATGTGTAGGCATATTTTGTGTATAAAATTTATTCATAAATTGTTTTTAGGATAAAACCTTTTGCAAATGGTTTGTTTTGAACCTACTGACCATAGAAAATAACTTTTGGATTTAAAAATATATTTTTTGACACTTAGGAATAAATATTTGAATAAAAGCATTCTAGTAAAATAAAAATATTGTTTATGTTTTAAAAATGCTTTTCGAGTAAAACCTTTTGAAAAATGGTTTCAATTAAACTCTCTGACCCTAAACACCATGTTTTGGTTTTAAAAATTTATTTGATTAACCCTAGAAAATTATTACTTTGTTTAAAGGCATTTCTAGCAAAATAAAATGTTGCTTTGATTTAAAAATGGATTTTAGATGAAACCTTTGGAAAATGATTTAATATTAAAAACTTTGACCATAAACACTAACATTTGTGTTTAAAAATATACTTGTCAAACACTAGAAATTATTACTTTGATTTGAACCATTTCTAGCAAAACAAAAATGACTTAAAGTGGCCATTTTCACTAACTTGACTTAAAATGGTTTTGCCACTTTTATAAATGACCAATAGATGTTTTAGAATGTTTATAACCTATTAGAAGCCACTTTTCCAAAATAAAACAATATTTGGCATGCTTGCATGCATTGCTTTGTTTTTATTATTCTATGTGATGAATTGCTTGAATGGTAGAATGAATTTGTGCCTTGATTGAATTATAGTGAATTTTGAAGAGTGTGACTATTGCAAGGACAAGGAGTGAACTTATATTCTATACCAAAAAGGCAAGTGGTGCTTCATACTTTTGTCCTATTATTTTCACTATGCATTAGTGATGTTTTGAGTAGGACTTGAATGGAATTTTACTAAGTATGCTATGCCATGGGAAATCCTAGTAGATGATGCCTTAGTAGAATTTCCTAGGTTAGGATCCCTACTACTATCATGCTTAGCTTAGCTAGTAGAAAACAAGGGTGGATTATATTCATGCTATGAAATATTTCTAAGTCAAGGACTTGTGTTTTGTTTAATAAAACAACTATGTGAATGAATCACCTGGGTGGAACGGGACTTGCATGGATGGATTTTTGTTGAGTGGTTACCAAGGCCCGTTTTTCAATGGCCTACCCTGTGTATCTCACTTGTGGAATGCCACCCAGGAACAAAGAGATTTGAGATGTCAAATGTTGAGAACCTTCAAGTGCAACCACTTGGCATTATGGGCTCTGCCTGGATCATATAGGTTGCAATAACTTAGCCAAATGGACAGTTGGTGGTAGGGAATGATAGCTTTGGAGCGCGTCCATTCTGGTCTAAGGGAAGGCTTCTTAAAGATCTTGTCTCGATGCATGTCGAGTCTTGTGGGTAAAGTGCACCACCTCTCGAGAGAGTAAATTCTAAGTACTTAGCCGTGTCCCCGGAAATGGACAATTTGAGCATCAATACATGGAAGCTGTCAAGAATCTCCTCATCCCAATTTCTAAGTTAAAAACTTCTGGTTGAACAAGGGTTAAAGGATCTTCAATCTTTGATTGGTAGATGCCTTGGGTGATTTTGACAAACAAAAACTTAGTGTTTTCAAATGACAAGGAAAATCTATTTTGAGCGAAGCAAGCCTAAGCTCCACTTAGCCAAATGCATATAGTTGATAGTTACCACTATACTACCATAGTATCACTTGCCAATACAATTCAAATGTATTGACCCTTGTGGCTGTAACTTATTATGTTGCAGGTTTGTTTGATGTTAGTGAATTGTGTTGATTAGGATTACAAGTCTACAACCAACATGATTGCCTATGGCACTTTGAAGATGAAGGACTCCATGCTATAGTTATTTCTGCTGCATTGTAATGAGATAGCCAAATGAGCTATGTAAGATGTAATGAATTATTTTATTCCTGGTTATGAAGTTGTATTATGACCTTTGTTTCTTGATATTACATCATAACTGTGGATGCTAGCTATTGATCCAGGAACTAGCATTGTAAACACAGGGATCTCTACCTTATTAAAGGTTGGGACCTCTACAGATGGTATCAGAGCACTGTGTTGCCTATAGGATTGTAACCCTAGGATTGGAGAAAACCCCTTAGAAAAATAGGAGTTGCATTTGTTCCAAAACTTATTTACAAAAAATCTTGTAAACTCCTTCCTCAACCCTTTTGTTTTTTATTCTACATCTCTACTATTTCAACTTGATGGACAAAACACCACCATGAGCAAAGGACTTCACCAACTCAAATGACTTCAACTTCAACATCATCAATGACTTCAACTTTAGTTTCACCAAGTACTTCAACTTGTACATCACTAAGGACTACAAGTGAGACAAGAAATATTACTCAAGACTTGAGAAGACTAAAGAAACACAACTTAGAAGAAATCATCATCACCTTTGAAGCTTTGTGACCAAGATCCAAGAATTTTTCCAAGGCAACCATGACCTTGTCCATGAAGAAAGCAACTAAGAAGAATGTAATGATATCAAGTGAACCATAGGTGGACCACCATACTAGTGATTAGTAAAACCCACCAACTTGTGTGGTGTAGCAAAAATATTTCGTTGCCTAAAAATGTGCTTGAACTTGTTGTTTGAGTGCAATGTTTGTTTGTGATTGCTTGCACATTGCTTGTGTGAATTGATGTGTGTGATTAGATTTCTTCCTTAGAAATCTTTTTGCCTATTCTAATACCAATCCAACCCAAACAGATGACTTCTCCAAGAAACTCCAACATCAAGAATGGTGACAACAACAACCAAGAGATGCTTTTAGCAACCCAAGCCCAGTTGAATCAAGTGACAAATCAGTTTTTAGCCAACACCAATGAGTTAGACCCAACCTTGCAAAAGGTTTTGGAAACCCAATCCCAATTGTTGCATAGGATGACGAATCAAATGATCAACATGATCAGCAACTCTTGCCAAGGAGATTGTGACAACAATGATGTCAAGGATGATATTATAGAAGGAACTCAAGGTTGCAATATTTGTGGAGACATGGATCACACTTCTAAGGAGCATGTGGACCAATGCCCTAATTGTGAAGATAAACATCCAACTAACCAATGCCCCACATCTCAAGTGACTTGTTTCCTATGTGCAGGAAATGATCATGTCCCTATTCAATGCTCCATCTATCCTATAGTTCAACAAAAGTAAGATGGAATGCATCAAATGTTTGGAAACCTCCATAAAGGAACACATTCTACCAAGAAGGATGAAGGCAAAGTTAGAACCATGCCTCATAAGGCCAAATCCAAAGTGACCACCAAGTGTTGCTACTCTTGTGAAGAAGAAGGTCATATCTCTAGTAACTGCCCCAAGAAGAGAGAAAGATTTCCCACCTTTGAGGTGATATATGAACAACATGAACTAGAATAACTCCTAGCTTTGGAGAGACACAAGAAGAAGAAGAAGAAGAAGAAGGACATAAGCCAGTTGTAATGTTACAATTGCAAAGAGATGGGACACTATGCCAGTGATTGCCCAGAAAAGAAGAAGAACCAAGGAAATAAACAAGAGGAAATGATACCAAAGAAGAAGAAGGATAATAGCAAAGTGATGTGTTTCAAATGCAAAGAGCTAGGCCATTATGCAAACAAGTGTCCAGAGAAGATACCTCAAGTTCTCAACTAAGCCAAGATGTAATTTAGTTGAGAACCTTTTTAAGGGTGGTAGTACCCTAGTTGCCTTGAAGCCAACTTGTAACCTCTAGCCTTCCCAAATCTCGGGACAAGATTTCTTTTAAGAGTGGTAGCCTGTCACATCCCAAAATTTTCCAAATTTTGAAATGTGAAAAAAATAAATAAACAAAATAAATAATTGTTGAAATTTAGGGTGAAAAAAAACTTTTTGTTTCTAAATGGAAACATTAAAACCCATCTTGAACAAACTTTGAATAAAATGAAATCCAACAAATTTCAAACAAGTGAAATGCATTCATCAATAAATGCATCTTGGAATTTAAACACTTGGAAAAGTTAAACCAAAACCCTAAAACCCTAATGGAATAAATAATTTCCAAGATCTCTCTAAGACTATGGATGTGATCCATATAAAAATTTATCAACAAACATTTTAAATCATAAATAAAAATATTATAGAACCATAGAAATTGGTTTCATTTAATTTGGAACCATGGATAAAAACTTATGAATATAATAAGATAAAAGGAAATAATTTTCAAAGCTAATAAAGCTCCTATCTAAAAATCCATACCAAATTGTGAGAGAAATAATCCTAAAGAGATTTAAAAGGATAAACAAATATTAAATAAAATTATACAAATTGGAATCACCAATTTTCGATCTATAAATAAAAAGATATGGATTTTATAAGATAAATAAATAAATAAATAAATAAGGAATATTTAAAAGCCAAATTAAATCTTGGCCAAATACATGAGCAAATGAGATAAACTTAATCCAAATCCAAATGAAATAAGGGGATAAAGAATAAACAAATAAAAGTATATGGGATTAAACCCTATTCTATTTAAATTTAATAAAGATAAAATCCCTAATAAAAATGATTAATTAAATCATTAGAAAATAATAAATGTAATTGCCCAAGTAGAATAAAATTATTTAATTAACTTAAATGAAATAAAAGAATCATTTAAATAAAAATTTATATGGATTTAAAACCATATTGGATTTTATTTGAATGAAGACAAATGCTTAATTTAATTGATTAATAAATCATATTAAAAACATTTCAAACAATTCAAAGTGAAGTATTTAACATCCTATTGAATAAATAAAATCTACTGAAAAAGGTTTGGTAAAAATTTGAATTTAAATAAGAGTTTAAAAATATAATTAAAATCCTATTTAAAATAAAGGCAAGTGCCTATTTTAAATAAATAATAAACCATATGTGAATAAAATAATTATTCTAAAATGGACTTTAAATACATATTTAAAATAGTATGGAAACATACTGAATGTTTGGAAAAGGTTTAAAAAGGAAATCTGAATTCAAATGGTGGTTTGAAATTCAAAATAAAAAATCAAAATAGAAAAGGAAAAAGGAATAGAATAAAAAATGGAAAAGGGTCCAGCCCAGCTAACCTAGCCCATCAGGCCTAGCTAGCCCATCTCTCTCCCCCCCCGCAGGAAAATGATTCGCACTCAGATTCTCACCCGCACCCTCAATGAAAACCGGACCCCACCGTTTCCCTCTCTCACTCACTGACGCCGTTGCCCCACTTGTCAGTCTTCGTCTTCACCACCACGACCATTTCTTCCTCCTCTCCTCACCAGTTTCTGTGTTGATTCTACGAGTTAAATTAGCATCAATGCCATGAGTAATTCCGTCAGCAATCACGCACGATAAATTTCCCCTGTCCCCTCTACATTTCCCCTCACTCGCGCCTCCCTCTGTGCCCCCAGGCTGCGAGAATTCCGTGCCAATACATCCTCTCCTCCGACGAGCCTCCGCCCAAATTCCGGCAGCACCAGCCACCGCCTTGCCCCCTCGACCACTTGACTCGAGCCTACTCTCCACCTTCCTATGCACCTCCCAGCACCAACCACTCGCCCGCGCATGCCCCTATCATCGACAACGTCATCGCCCGAACGCCACCGCCATCTGCCATTACTCCGTCGACTTCTCCCCGTAAACCCCGACCGCCCCCTTCTCTCTAAATGATACTCATGCAGTCACTGTCCCCGTGCGCATCTAACTCCACCATTTTCTTGCATTGGCATGGTCCGTAGCCTCGCCAACGTCGACTACCGTGGGAACCCGTCGTCAGCAACCACTCCGGAGAGAGATTGCCGACCCGCCTGTGCGCCCCTGTCCCCGCGATGACCACCTCGAGCTTCAGCACATCACGGTGAACTCGGTGAGCTACTCCTCTTTTTCCCGTGCTTCCTGGTTTTGCTGATACGCCATCACCTGAGCGCCACCGCCGCCAGCCATTGTCGCAGCGCAGCTCATCTTTGGCCACTAGGGTTTGCACCGTTACTTTTTGATCCAGCGACGTAGATAGATTGAATTAATCAAACTGTTATGCTCAATCAGAGCCATGCGATGCACTTTAAATCTGACGATCCAGAGAGCCTGATCCACGCTAACCAGTATGAGCCAAGAAGATCATTGCACGTGGCTAGAGTTTTGATTTAAAAACAGAAATCAATCTATTAGATGTTTGATTTTGTAAAATTCATAACTTTAAATCTACACGTCCATATTTTGCAAACTTTATATCAATGGAATCAGCAAAAAGAGTACTTTCCAACCATGCACTTTGTTTAATGAATTGCGTCTGTAAAATTGGTTGTTTTTGCAGAAACATGTGTAGGCATATTTTGTGTATAAAATTTATTCAAAAATTGTTTTTAGGATAAAACCTTTTGCAAATGGTTTGTTTTGAACCTACTGACCATAGAAACCAAATTTTGGATTTAAAAATATATTTTTGTGACACTTAGGAATAAATATTTGAATAAAAGCATTCTAGTTAAATAAAAATATTGTTTATGTTTTAAAAATGCTTTTTAAGTAAAACCTTTTGAAAAATGGTTTCAATTAAAATCTCTGACCCTAAACACCATGTTTTGGATTTAAAAATGCATTTGATTAACCCTAGAAAATTATTACTTTGTTTAAAGGCATTTCTAGCAAAATAAAATGTTGATTTAATTTAAAAATGGTTTTTAGGTGAAACCTTTGGCAAATGATTTAATATTAAACACTTTGACCATCAACAGTAACATTTGTGTTTAAAAATATGCTTGTCAAACACTAGAAATTATTACTTTGATTTGAACCATTTCTAGCAAAACAAAAATGACTTAAAGTGGCCATTTTCACTAACTTGACTTAAAATGATTTTTCCACTTTTAGAAATGACCAATAGATGTTTCAGAATGTTTATAACCTATTAGAAGCCACTTTTCCAAAATAAAACAATCTTTGGCATGCTTGCATGCATTGCTTTGTTTTTATTATTCTATGTGATGAATTGCTTCAATGGTAGAATGAATTTGTGCCTTGATTGGATTGTAATGAATTTTGAAGAGTGTGACTATTGCAAGGACAAGGAGTGAACTTATATTCTCTACCAAAAAGTAAAGTGGTGCTTCATACTTTTGACCTATTATTTTCACTATGCATTAGTGATGTTTTGAGTAGGACTTGAATGGAATTTTACTAAGTATGCTATGCCATGGGAAATCCTAGTAGATGATGCCTTAGTAGAATTTCCTAAGTTAGGATACCTACTACTATCATGCTTAGCTTAGCTAGTAGAAAACAAGGGTGGATTATATTCATGCTATGAAATATTTCTAACTCAAGGACTTATGTTTTGTTTAATAAAATAACTATGTGAATGAATCACCTGGGTGGAATGGGACTTGCATGGATGGATTTTTGTTGAGTGGTTACCAGGGCCCGTTTTTCAATGGCTTACCCTGTGTATCTCACTTGTGGAATGACACCCAGGAACAAAGAGATTTGAGATGTCAAATGTTGAGAAGCTTCAATTGCAGCCACTTGGCATTATGGGCTCTGCCTGGATCATATAGGTTGCAATAACTTAGCCAAATGGACAGTTGGTGGTAGGGAATGATAGCTTTGGAGCGCGTCCATTCTGGTCTAAGGAAAGGCTTCTGAAAGATCTTGTCTCGATGCATGTCGAGTCTTGTGGGTGAAGTGCACCACCTCTCGAGAGAGTAAAATCTAAGTACTTAGCCGTGTCCCCGGAAATGGACAATTTGAGCATCAAGACATGGAAGCTATCAAGAATCTCCTCATCCCAATTTCTAAGTTAAAAACTTGTGGTTGAACAAGGGTTAAAGGATCTTCAATCTTTGATTGGTAGATGCCTTGGGTGATTTTGACAAACAAAAACTTAGTGTTTTCAAATGATAAGGAAAATCTATTTTGAGCAAAGCACGCCTAAGCTCTAGTTAGCCAAATGCATATAGTTGATAGTTACCACTATACTACCATAGTATCACTTGCCAATACAATTCAAATGTATTGACCCTTGTGGCTGTAACTTATTATGTTGCAGGTTTGTTTGATGTTAGTGAAGTGTGTTAATTAGGATTACAAGTCTACAACCAACATGATTGCCTGTGGCACTTTGAAGATGAAGGACTCCATTCTATAGTTATTTCTGCTGCATTGTAATGATATAGCCAAATGAGCTATGTAAGATGTAATGAATTATTTTATTCCTGGTTATAAAGTTGTATTATGACCTTTGTTTCTTGATATTACATCTTAACTGTGGATGCTAGCTATTGATCCAGGGACTAGCATTGTAAACACAGGGATCTCTACCTTATTAAAGGTTGGGACCTCTACACTAACCTTCTCTTAATGCAACTAGATAAGCCCTCTTCCATGGAAGGCTGGCAGAGGGTGGTTAGACATGACCTTTACCTTGCTTTCGCCATGATCATGAGTCACGCCCTAAGGATGGTTCTGCCGTAACGGGTCGAGTCCCGAAGCCGGTCCCTAGAGATGTGAGGCGTTGTTGGTTTACCAGGGCGCTATCTACCCCAAGCAACTGCGTCCATGCTTCCCTACCTGTTATGAATGCACCTCCATCACCGCCTTCGAGAAGATCCAGAATGCATGTAGAATGAAATGCCCGAACTATTTGACTCATCGAATCTACTAGGCATGTTAGTTAGTCATGAGGTTGTCCAGGCCCCGTGTGGTTGTACGCTCATCTTGGTTCAAGAGGAAAGAACATTGGGTCCTAGGGGTGGAGAGCATGGACTAGAAAAACCACATCCCACCGTGGCCTCCCATACAAGCCTTAGCATGTTTAATCTCATATCACTGATCCCATCTCATCATGTTCTCCTGTCATACTAGATTCTCTGCAACTGATACATCATCTGGATGGACCAGTGCTGACAGCTATGCATGGCTAAGAAAGACACATATATAATCTCTAACAGTGCACACAAGCCAAACCTAGTTATGCTAGGAGCAGCGGATCAGGTATATAAGATCAAATCGAGTAATGCGACATATAGGCTACTCTATCTATCGATAAAAGACCAAGGTAGAATCTTATGTATCACGGCAGGAATTGAAATGCTTTCGAAATCATAGGATTATATCATGGTGGGGTTATGCTTGCCTTTGCCTATTGATAATGATTAAGCAGATCTTTGAAAGCCTTGTACTTGACTTGGTTACAGTTGGTCAAGTATTGATCTTTGAGCTTCGACGATCTTGTTCTCAGTCTTCGATCTCGATATCGATATCGCATTCTACCAGGAAGAACCGAACACCGGAAAGAGAGGGAAACAATCAACACATGGCATTGCTGCAATGCTCAAACAAGAATGATGATATGACAAATTAAATTGTATTGAAATGTAACCCTAAGGCAAGCTCGAAAATTTAATCGGGGTTTCGAGGGGTGCAAACCCTAACTCGGAGAAATTGCAGATGTATATGAGAGGGATTGGTTTGTTCATCTAATTAAACTTGTCATGTAAGTTGATTATCAATGCATGATTATAGTGTAATTCGATAGATCTCATTTTTTTGAACATTTTGATATATTATTGATAATTTTATGAGTTAAACTGAATTAGTTATTGATTTTACAAGTTTATATCAATTTTTGGAATTACTTAAATCATTTTAAGCTTTACTGCGTCAGCATAGAAGCATGCTGACGTCACCAGAGGGGTGGGGTGTTTCTCACCGAGAGAGATCTAGCCATAGTCATTGACCAGTGGGACATGTACCCACGTCAACATCCACGGTGGCGGTCAATAAGTCAACTGGGTCCATAGCCACGTTAGTGTGACGTCACGGTGACGTCAACACAACGTCCACCGCCAGATGGTCACCGGAGATGGTGAGGGAGGGTGCACGGGACTACAGGACTGGGTGCGTTTGAACGAGCGTTTCGCGGCGAACCTAAAGAAGGCGGTGCCGCTGCTGGGAGGTCACCGAATACGCGGCTATGATGAGCGGCGGATGCGGAGCTCGCAGACGAACGACGCGCAGCGGCTACGAAGAGCTAGTAGGCAAACAGAGGATGCCATGAGCATCAGAAGCTCACCACGGTGCTCGACTTGGGGTCGGGGAAGCCTGGTGAGGCCGGAAGCGAGCTAATCAGTGGCGGCGAGCATGGTCGGGGTCAGGGAAGATGACATCGTTGGCGGCGATTACAGGCACCCCTCTTTGATTCCTTCAATGGGGAAGTAGAGGGCGGTGAGGCGGAACTCGTGGCACTGTCTATGGGGCACGGAGTGGCCCAGAACGGCAGCGATTCGTTGGCGAGGAGCGGCTAGGGTTTCGGCCTCCAAGGAAAATGAGAGAGAGAGGTCTCCGGGGAGAGGAGAAGGGGATATGGTCAAGGTAGGGGGTGTCGTGGTGTTCTTATCCCATCTTCCAGGTTGGCGGACGGTGACGATCGAGCGGCGGGATTGACGGCGGCGGCGCGGGCACATAGCAGCTTGCCGTCGTCGTCGAAGACAACGGGGCGAAGCAGTACGCGGGATGGGCCGAGGTGGGCTTCAGCTGGGCTGTGGCGGTTGCTGGCTGCATGCGCTGAGCGGAAGGAAGAGGGAGAGAGAGATGGGTCGGCCTAGACTTATGCTCTGCTTTTTTATTTTGCAAACTCTTTTCTTTTTTCTGTTTTTACTTCCTCTTTATATATTTGAATTCCAAATCTGTTTTGATCCATTTCAAAAATAACAGAAGCTTTTTAAAATATAAAAACATTGTGGGACACTTTTATTCCTTTTGGGTTCCAATAATTTTGTCGTGTTCAAAATATTCAAAACCATTTGAATGTATTTTTGAATAGAGGAGGAAGATTAGGGTTTTCTTTACTTTTTCTTTGCATGCACATTTTAAGGTACATGATGCTCATGGATGAAGAAACAACCCTAATTACTATTTAAGTAAAACTGGGGTGTTACAGCTCTATCCCCCTTACGATAATCTCGACCCGAGATTCCAAAGGTAGGAAGAGAGATAAAGAGATAAAGAAACACGGTCACTCTAAAGATAAGAGGGAAACACACTAAACATCACACAAAGTATCTCATGGTCAACTCTTGGATGGAGTGTTTAGAAACAACTCTGAGATGACAAACATGAAACACGTCAAGGTAACGAAGGAAACTAGAGGAGAAGGTTTCAATTTGTTAGATAGATGGTCTTTATAAGGATTAAGACCATGGAACTTACAGGAGGTTTTAAGCTTCTAAAAAGGAGCACTTACAATAGAAAGAACATGACCACAAAGGTCCAGAGGGAACTTCTACTAAACAGATTAAGTAGAGATTTCAGGTTTAGAGATATGGATCAACAAAACCACGCTGTTGAACTACTTTTGAAACAGAATGGTCACATTTTCATCCAATAGAAGGCCAAGACAGAGAAGTGTTTTGGTGGAGAGGACTCATAAGAGTCACAAGAAACATGTATCAAGAGAAACTACTGATTACCAAAATCATAGTCACTCTTAAAACATGGTTGAGAAAAACGAGGGAAAGTTCTTTATTCATCCAGGACTATCAAGATCTTTGCCAAAGATCATGATATCACTTTGCACCACTAAGATGAATAGTTAAGAAGATCCCTGATGACACGAGAAGAACGAAACTTCACTATCAGACTTCAATTATTTGGCACAACAAAATGATTGCCAACATAAAAGGGTCTGGAGGATCGACCGAGAGACATTTAGTAACACTACTTTAAATGTTCTCCTTGATGTTCGAGAAAGCAAATATTGAGTGAAAGGTCGGACTTCGGATACAAAGGAAACCATAAGAACAAGTCATATGATAAATCATAGAAGATGCCTCATGAAGAGTGGTTGTTATTGCTGAATCAAGAGAAAATGCAAAAGGTCTTTCCGGCTAAGTATGTCAACTGTTACATCAATCTTGCCAGATTTACAAAGAGACCTATGTCAAAACCTTGAGGAACACCAACCATCATTGTTGCTTGAGATTCAGCTTTGGTTAAATGAAATGATACTTCAGACTCAGAATGTACGAATAGAAAGTTTGCAACATTTACCGCAAAGGTAAAGTTACTAGATTCACAAGATATAGACTATAGTGTCAAGCTCCAAAAGATGAACTAGATTGCTATACGCATGTATTGGCAACTTGTCAAAAGACAACTGCACATACATAAAGTACTAACAAATAAAACACACATATGTCATTAAGGAAGAAAGATAACTCTTCTCGAATCTACGATGACATCTTTCAACAACTGCACGTGAAGTAGAGAAGGTTACTGTCGTGGTATTGCCGACGAGTACGCCATGGAGGGGTCCTCACAATGCGTGTTTAGAGACATGGGGGAAGGCAGACGGTTGACAGGTACGAGGTAACACAGCTTACCAAGGTTCAGATCCCACAACGGTGGTAAATCCTACTCCTGCTATAAATCACTATAATGGCAATATCCGGGTTACAGGGATTGGTTCACTGTGCGAGGGTTGTGCTATGCACTTGGTGTTCTGCCCTAAAGGCTCCCATAGGCCCGACTTATATAGTTGTCAGGTCCTAGGGTTACAGGGAAAAGTCCTAGCCAGATAGGTTACAGAGTCCTACACAGTATACAATAGTCTAACGTGTCTTGCACTCCAAGGCTCCGGGTATGTTAGTGACTCCTCCGTAGCCTTCCTTTATCCGGCATGGTTCTCCCTTCTAGATCCATCTAACTGGGCCGCCCAGCAGACCATAGGCCATGCTACCAACTGTGGGCCACCCGGTTTATCCGGATAGGAGACATGCTATGAGGATAACCATATAGCATATCCCCAACAGTAGCCCCCAAAGAACTCCGAGATCTTGTGCCGTCTTGCCTCTTCAAGTTGAATGCTCCGTCTAGATGGATGTCGGCAAATCGTCAAGCAATATCTTGTAGTCCTCCCAAGAACCCTGCATTATTCTCCGTCTTCAACGTGTAAGCCAGAGAAACGCTGAATCTTCCATCGTACTCTTCTTGTAACCGGACTGGATCCGTTCATGCCGGAATATTCCGATGTGATGGTTCACCTTCTAGTGACAGCTAGGACGATGTAGACATAGGTCAACAACGCCTCGTAACTCACACATTCAGAGAACACAATCATGTCCGTTTTTCTTGCGCGGAGGATATGAACCGTTGGCGACGACGGTGGGGAACGTGGCGAAATTTCTGCGCACACGCCCGCACATGTCGCCCACACGCCGTCCATTCGATCTCTTTGCATGAATCTTGACGCCAGGGGTTAGAAATTACAACTGCGGTGGATTTTTTACTTTTCACCTCATTCTCCTCCGGCGTCATCTTCTTCCTCCAGCAAGCGCTACTCGAGCCTTCCGCGCGAACGCAAAGCCCTAGCTTTCCAATCTCACAGTCACCTCCCCTTTCTCCATCAATGGCGAGCAGCAGCACCAGCGCATCCATGGCGGCCACAGGCGTTGCCACGGTGAAGCCAGCAAGCTTCGTCCATGTGCCCCCAGAGGGCTTGCTGCTGCCCAAATCCGTGGTGGTTGAATCCACCGGCGGTGACCAAATTCCAGCGGCGCTAGAGCTGCTAGAGGAGGAAGGCGACTCCCACAAGGGAGATTGGCGTGACTCGGATATCACAGACAGTGATATCAAGGAGTTGGTCGTCGTAGGTTACCTCCCCTCGTCGGAGGGATTAGTCTGGCGGGTGGCGCCGGCCGGCGAGGTCACCCTTCTCCCCAAGCCGGAGAGAAGGTGTACCTCAAAGGACAACTGGTATGCGGCGTTTCCTTGCCGATCTCCAATTTCTTCCTATCTGTCCTCAACCACTACCGAGTTCAGCCTCAAAACCTCTCACGAATAGCATCCTCATGCTTAGCAACTACGCGGCGCTTTGTGAGGGTTACTTAGGGATTAGGCCTAGGCTAGATCTCTTTATTTATTTCTTCACCGTCAAGAGGGAAGCCAGAGCCAACAAGGACGGGCTTAGGAACTGTGGCACTATTAGTTTTAAGATCCGGCCTGGACGGCGGTTCCCCGACATTGTCGGCCATGAATCATGCAAGAACTGGCAATAGATGTACTTCTACAGCTCATATATCCCTCTGGCTGGCCGAGAAGTGACGTATCCGTACTTTGTTGATGGAGCCGCCGCCGAAGCCTCAACATGGAGATCCGAAGCCTCCCTCCCCTCTGACATCGACACTTCCCACGCTATAAGGCGGATAGAGTGGTTCGTAGAGACGGGTTTGACCGGATTGGACCTGGTCATGTGCTGGTTCATCAGGCAGATCTAGCCTCTACAACACCGTTCGAAGTTGATGCATGAGTATACCAAGGAGAGGAAGGATAGCCTCCGTATCTCAGAGGACAACTTCTACAGCGACTCCGTCAAGCTCCGCCTCAAGGATATCGTCAAGGTGAAGGATAGGAAGCGTGGCTTCACTATCACCTACGACATGTTCGAGGAGGGCAAGTGCCTAGAGGTACCTTTTTATTTTCCGTGTATGACATTTGCTCCAGTTCTTTCGTCTTGCCTTTATCATCTAACACCTTAAGATTTCACTTAACAACTTAAGAGTATAAAGGAGGACGACATGGTTGTCCAAATTTATGACCCAAAGATGAAGGAAGTCACTGTCGTGTCCGACGACAATGTCCAATTGGGGCGAAAGCGGAAGAGATCCACCTCTAACATTGCCGACGGAGGCAAGAAGAAGAAGACAGAGGGTGGAGCCTCCAATAAGTCCACTGCCGCCCTGGAGGCAGAGAAAAGAAAGATTACTGGGATCCCCTTTACCAAAGCACCCACAATTGTGTAAGCTTATTTTCCTCCGACATTGTCCTTTGTTTGTCCTTTTCCTATACTTATACTTTTGCACGTTTCAGGAAGAAAGCTGGCTTGAGTTTGAAGAAGACCTCCAAAACATCAGGGGCTTCTAAAAACATCAAAGATATGTTGTAGCGTGATGTACCACACCAAGCATCTCCCGCCATCGCCCCTGTTACTCCCAGCGTCTAACCTACACCTGCTCCGACAAGCTCTCAAGCAAAGGATGCATCTGTCCCTTCCGCCATGGAAGTGGACTTAGCTGCCTCTGTGGAGCTTGTCGTTGTCGGCGAACAAGCGACACAAGAAAGCACCGCAACCAAAATGGCTGAAGCTCCGGCTAAGGACGCCATCAGTAGCGGTAAGGCGGTGATGGTGGGTGGAACGTCGATCGAAGGCGGCACCTCTACACCCAGGATAACTACCGAGCACCCGAAGATAGTTTACCCGGCGCTTACATCGAGTAGCTCCACTCTGGTTCCTGGTGCAGCGCCAACATCTCCAACCTGCAGTCTTGAGGAGCTCCTCCGACAAGCAGATATCTTGCAAGGAAACAACCTTTCCTTCAGCAAGTTATTTGCCGAGAGTGTTACCAACCCCAAGATCATCGCACTTGTAAGTTTTATTTGCCTTTTGCATTTCATATGAGTATCCCACTGTAGCCCCCGAGGATTTAGACGGAAAACCATAGGTCTTTGCATCTGAATGCTCTAAGAGTGACTAAGCTAGAAAACTTCTCACTGTAGCCCCCAAGTATTTAGTTTGAATGAATTATTCCGACTAGATACTTTTAGAGTAGCATACGCAGTGCTTGTAAATTTCAACACTGTAGCCCCCAAGCCTCTAGTTGTAACTGAGTTAGTTCCCACTAGATGCTTTAAAGAAATACTAAGCATATGACTGAGTAAAAAAATTTATACTATAGCCCCAAGCTTCTAGTTGAAAACTGAATGAGTTCCGACTAGATGTTTAAAGAAAGACTAAAGCATACTGCCAAGTTTTAAAACTCTCACTGTAGCCCCCAAGCCTCTAGGTGGATAGTTATCCGGCTAGATGCTCCAAGTAGACTAAACAGCTTCAATTCTTCTTTCCACATAATGAGAATGCGCGGAGAGGTGTCGCCAACGAGAAGTTCCACGAGATGCACGCCGAGTTGGAAGCTGAAAAGGGTAAAACCGCCTTCTTGAAGGAACAAATCAGCAAGAGCAAGAGTCTGTTTTTCCTTTCATTTTCATACTCCCACTTGGTCTTGTGCCACCATTCTCCGACTGCTCACTTTGTACTGTTTTTCTCTGACTTGTAGAAGCCATTTCCAAGGCCAAGGACATTGTTGAGCAATCCAATCACATTGAGTTGCTGGATAGCGAAAACAAGATCCTTAAGCAGGAGAGGAAAGATATGTTGAAGATGCACGAGGACTCCATGAAGGTCCCGCAGGAGTCCGCCAACACGGAGATGAACCGCTTGAAGGAGGAGATTGGAATGCTGAATGAGCAGAAGAGAGCTGCCGATGAGCAAAATCAGTGCAATCTTGAAGCATACAAGATCCTCCGACAAGAACGAGACTCCATGGCGGAAACTCTCCAGCAGGCCGAGGCGAGCATCTTTGGTATGTAATTCTCCGCCTTGTACTTCTGCAAGTCAGGTGCTTTGAATTTTTGTGTCATTGAACTCATGCGCTCCATTCTCGGAATTTCAACTCCTATTGGATTAACCCAATCGCCTCCTCCGCCTAAGGAATGCATGGTCCTCGCTGGCAACTTTATCAGCACCGCCATCAGGCAGGCCAAGGAGATAGCCAAGCCTCTCTAGATCAACATCAAAGCGGTTGATTCCGTGATTAAGTTCTCAGAGATCCTACGCCAAGCCCCCGAGCGTATCTTAAGCTGGAAAGCTTCATGTCCACGGGCTGGTGCAAGGATGGAACTGTCAATGGTCAAGGCGCATTATGAGGATGCCGACATCAATGTGGTAACCTCAGGTTTTCCCGACGTAGATGATGACGGCCAGAAGATTGATCACAAGGCTATCTAGTCATCTCTCGCGGGCTATGACACAAGGGTTGGTGGACCACAATGTCATCGTGCCCTTATAAACCATTGACGGCGCCCAGCAAAGCTCCTCCGAGTCCCTCAAGACCACCGACTTCGAGGACGATGACTCCAAGTCTCCAGCGCCAGAAGAATGAAAAACAATATGTAATATTTGTTTCCTCTAGAATTTGTATGCGAAAAAACTACTTGTTAACTTAAGGTAGAAAAACAATAGTTCTATTTTCCTGCTACTCAAGAACTAGTTCCAGCATGTATATTTTTTTAAGCAAGTGCTAGCTTATCCATTACTCTGGTTTTTATGCTTGACCTTTCATGAGTCGGAAGACTCGTAGTCGGAACCATGCACTTCGGTGATGATGCCCAATGGCACCGTCAAAAGCCTAAGCACAAAATCGCCGACAACAAATGCCAAAAGTCACTACTCCAGAATCCACATAAAAACAACAAAGAACGTCTAGACCAGAAAACTTAAGCTAACGCCCGTAAGCGGAATTTTCACAAGTCCAAATGCAAACTTGCGCATAAAGGGATTATATGATCCAAAAATGAACACTAAAGGAGGTAAAATACTCAAAAATATGAGTGAACTAAAGAGCTTTATTTCATTGATCATATAAGAGGTACACAGTAGATAAAAAATATGCTAAGTGTAGAAAGGACGTAGCTGTGCTATGTTCCATGGCCGATCAAGCTCCGGGTAGTCATCATCCGGGTCACGTCACTTACGCTTATGATATTCGCTGGGTTTTCCTTAAGTTCGCGATTGTCAACAAGGTAATAAGACCCATTGAGCTACACCTTGCTTATCATGAACGGTCCTTCACATGGCGGGCATAATTTGTGTGACTTCTTCTGCTTAAGTCAAAGCACCAGATCCCCCTCTTTAAACGAGCGATGCCAAACGCGTCGACTATGGTAGCTACATAGCTTCTGCTGGTAGATGGCGGATCTTTGGCATGCCAAAACGCGCTCCTCCTCGAGAAGGTCCACATACAGGCGTTTGGATTCTTCAACTTCATCTTCGTCGTAGGCGGCAACTCTTGGTGCATCATGAAGGATGTTGAAAGGCAGGATGGCTTCTGCTCCATATACCATGAAATAAGGGGTCTAGCCAGTGGATCTGTTGGGTGTAGTTCGTAAACTCCACAACACAGATGGTAGTTCCTCCGCCCAGGCTCCAGCTGCTCTATGTAGCGGTGTCTCAAGACGTGGCTTGATTCCCTGCAGAATTAACCCATTGGCTCACTCAACTTGCCCGTTGGACTGTGGGTGTGCCACATATGCAAGGTCAAGTCGAATGCCCTTCTCCCAACAATAAGCTTCCACTTCTTCGAGTGACAAGTTGCTTCCATTGTCGGTGATAATGCTATGTGGGAGACCAAATCTCACCACTAGATCCCAAACAAACCTAAGGGCATTTGCCCCATCAAGCTTTCTAATGGGTTTAGCTTCTATCCATTTGGTGAATTTATCAACTGCTACTAGCAGATGCGTAAACCCACATGGTGCCGTCTGTAATGGACCAACCATGTCTAGCCCCCAGACAGCAAATGGCCAAGTTATTGGTATTGTTCGCAATTCTTCAGCTGGAACATGGGGTTGTCGGGCATAATACTGGCATCCCATGCATGTCTCAACCAGCTTGTCCGCCTCCTCCTTCGTGGTCATGTAGAATACTTGGCGGAAGGCTTTGGAGACCAAAGATAGAGGAGCGGCGTGATGCCCGCAATCTCCGAGATGGATCTCACGTAGTATTTCAATACCTTCTTGCTGGGAAACACACTTAAGGTATACACCAGTGGTGCTTCTTTTATAGAGATGTCCATTGATTATGGTATAGCCCTTTGCTCGACGTACTATTTGACGTCTTTCGACTTTGTCATCGGGCAAAGTTCCGTGTACGAGATATTCCATGAACGGTTGTGTCCAAGCCAGAGGGACCTTCGTCACCATGTGAACGAAAGAGTCAACTCTATCCGGGTTGTCGATGTCGGCTCCCTTCACGGCTGGTGTCCGTAGATGCTCTAGAAAAACGCCAGGTAGAATTCGTTTGCACCCTGATCCAAGCTTAAATAGTAGATCAGCCGCCTCGTTTTGCTCCCTAGGTACATACTTGACTTTGTAGCCCAAGAAGCTCTTGGCTATCTTGTCCACTTTGTCTCGATATGCCGCCATCATAGGGTTCCGTGCGTTCCAGGTGCCAGCCACCTGCTGGGCAACCAAGTCAGAATCTCCACAACAAACTATGCGCTTGATGCCAATATCCTTAGCTATGCATAGTCCGTGAATGAATGCTTCATACTCCGCCATGTTGTTCGTAGCCTCGAAGTGGATCTGCAGAACTTAGTGTACCTTTTCCCCGGTTGGTGACTATAATAGTACACCAGCCCCCGAGCCATTGAGTAGCTTTAATCCGTCAAAGTGCATCACCCAGTATTCTGGCTCCGGAATTGGGGTAATATCTGGCATCTCCGTCCAATCTGCGATAAAATCCGCCAAGGCTTGTGACTTGATAGCGTCGCGTCTCTTGTAGGTGATCTCGAAGGTGGCAAGTTCAATGCCCCACTTCGCTACCCTTCCAGTAGCGTCGTTGTTGTTGATGATGTCGGGCAGTGGAGTCTTGCTCACCACTGTGATAGGGTGCTCCTGGAAATAGTGCCTTAACTTCCGAGAAGCAAGGAACACTCCATAAGCTATCTTCTGGTAGTGCGGGTAACGCTGCTTGAACTCCGTCAAGACCCCGCTTACATAGTAAACTGGTCGTTGAATTCCGTACTCCTGCCCTGGTTCTTTCAGCTCTACCACGACGACGATGCTGATTACCCGGTTGGTGGCCTCCATGTAGATTAACATAGGCTCACCAGGCTCAGGTGCTGCAAGGATAGGCGCCGAGGATAATGTCTCGTTTATCTGCTTCAGTGCTGCATCTCCTTCGTCCGTCCATGTGAATTTGCCCGCCTTTTTTAGCAACTTGTATAGCGGCAGAGCCTTCTCTCCAAGTTGGCTGACGAACCGACTAACCGCTGCAATGTAACCTGTTAGTCGTTGTATGTACTTTAGGTATGTCAGACGGTTTATGTTTAAGATGGCCTTTTGTCCGGGTTCACCTTGATTCCATGCTGAGAAACGATGAAGCCCAACAATTTGCCGGCTGGAACCCCGAAGACGCACTTCTTGGGGTTAAGCATCATGTTGTATTTCAGGAGATTATCAAAGGTTTCTTTTAAGTCGGAGATTAAGTCATTTGACTTTTTAGACATCACCGCTATATCGTCCACATAGGCGTGAATGTTCCGACCAATTTGATCGTGTAGGCAACGCTGCATTGTCCGCTGGTACGTAGCACCTGCGTTTTTCAGCCCAAAGGGCATCGTGACATAGAAAAATGTGTCGTAAGGTGTGGTGAACGAAGTGGCCAATTGGTCCGACTTCCTCATCTTAATTTGGTGGTATCCTGAGTATGCATCGAGAAAACCCAAAAGTTCCGAGCCAGCCGTCGATTCAATGACTTGGTCAATGCGAGGCAAAGCAAACGGATCTTTGGGACACACTTTGTTCAAGCCGGTGTAATCAACGCACATTCTTAATTCTTTGGTTCCCTTTTTGGGGACAAGTACATGATTGGCCACCCATCGGGTGTGAAGGACTTCTCGAATAAAACTAGCCTTAAGTAACCTAGCTATTTCCTTTCCTATGGCGCGTCTCTTCTCGTCTCCGAAGCGTCGTAGAGGTCGTTTCACCGGTTTGCATTTTGGATCAATATTCAAGCTGTGCTCGGCAAGTTCCCTACGTACACCTTTCAAGTCGGCAAGTTGCCAAGCAAAGATGTCCCTATTCTAATGGAGGAACTCGACGAGCACGCTTTCCTATTTGGGATCTAGGTTCGTCCCAAGGGCGGTGGTCTTGGAGGCATCGCCTACCACAAGTTCCACCGGCTTGGTTTCGATGGCGGCCTTGAAAGCTGGGGCGGAGTCAGAAATCTTCTTCTTCAACATCGGCATCTCCGAGGCATCGACCTTTATCTAGATCTCCTTGAATTCTTTGTTTTAGAGGACAGCTTCTGCAAAGGCTGCTTCTCCAATCTCGCAGTCCCTTGCCTTGGTAAAGCTTCCGGATACGGTGATGACACCGTTTGGTCCAGGTATCTTGAGCGTGTTGTAGACGAAGCATGGCTTGGCCATGATTGCGTGGAAGATGTCGCGACCGAATATGACGTGGTACACGCTCTTGAAGGGGACCACCTCAAAGGTCATGCGTTCTTGGCGGTAATTGTTTACATCGCCAAAAGATACCTGGACCGTGATGCACCCAAGGGACCGAGCCTCCCGACCAGGAACTATGCCGTGGAAGATGGTGCTGGTCCACCTTAGGTTAGCCTCCATGAAGTTCATCTTGTGCAGTGTATCCAAGCACATGATGTTGATGCTTCTTCCACTATCCACCATACATTTGGTGAACTCATTGCCGTCAATCAGGGGGTTGATGACCATGGCGTACTGGTTCTCCGTAGGGATGAGGTCTGGGTGATCCTTCCTGTCCCAAGTAATTGGAATCTCCGACCAGCGCAGGTACTGGGTAACTGGGGGTAGAGTGGCCATCAGTATCCTCATGGAGGTCTTCTATTGTCGGACGGTGGGGGTGCCAAGGAAAGTGTGGAAAACTGCCGCCTTCTTCTCGAAGGGGTTCCTGCCCTTGCCATCGCTCTTGGCTGCATGTTTGGGGTCAACATCCTCGTCCATGTCACTTGAATCATTGGACTCCTCCTCCTTATTCTTCCTCTTGCCGTTGCCTCGCGATCTGTTCTTCCGACTTTGCTTGTAGCCAGATTCCGGGTCCTCCTTGAGATCGTTGACGAACTTGCAATGGCAATTGGTGTGAGTGGCTTTGCCGTTGGCGTCGAGGTGTACGAGGCACGGCATATCACGGTACTCTTCGTAGGTTTGGGGAACACAGAGCGCTGCCGAGGTGGTTTCACTACCTCGGTGCTGCCCATGACCAGCTCCCCTTCCTCGGCCACGCTGTCCGCCATCACCTCGCCCTACAAAGATCATAGCGCCCATGTCAGAGGTTTGCTTTTATTCTGGGGGGTCTTCCGCTTGGTGCTGCTGTTCCTCCGCGCTTGAGTTGGAATGGCCCTTGCCGGCAGAGAGTGGCGAGCGTCGTCGTCGGCAGCCGCGAATTCACTAGACAGCTGAATCATCTGATTGAGATCTAGATGGAGATTGTCCTGTAGGCGCTTCAGCTTATGTTGGAGCAACATACCCCTTTCCAACCCATCAATGAAGGCGTCCATGGCGGTCCGAGCGTGCACTCTTGTGAAGGAATTCTTCATATCCAGCTAGCAAGAGCGGTAGGCACGAGATGTCTCGTCTTTCTCCTGCATGCACCGCTGTAGATCGCCAACAGTACAGGGACTCTTGTATGTACCCTCGAAGTTCTTGGTGAACGCTTCTTGCATGTCCAACCAATTGCAGATGGATCTCTCCGGCAGGTCATCAATCCATTGGCGGGCCGTGCCCGCCAACATCAATGCGAGGTATTTGGCAGCGACATTGGGGTTACCCCTAATGATCTCCACCGCGTTACCGTAGTCCTGCAACCATGTAGCTGGCTTGGCGGTGCCATCATAGGGCTTGATGGTTTTGTCAATCCGGAAACCTTTAGGGTAAGTTGCGGACCGTATCACAGGTCCAAAGCAACGTGGTCCCAGGTATGGTCCTTCTCGGGCCTCGTGGATCCTGTCCAGACGCAAGCGTGCATCGTATGGCTCCGGGCTTCTTTTCTTCTTCTTGCCATCAGGGGATGGACTGCGTGAACGACGCGGGCCTCCTCCTCCATGGTGGCTGCTAGGTGGCGATGGAGGCGGAGGCGGCGGTGGGTTAGCCTTCTTGATGTTACCCTCCTACGACGCCTCACGCCTATCGCAGTTGCTTGTCGGACATGGAGGTTCATGGCGCGACCTGCTCTTGTGTCCTTGGTTGTGCTCCCTGTCATGATGGGTCTGCTCCGTGTTGTCGCGGATGACGATGCCGCCCTGCCTTGGCGGAGGCATATCCGTACGACGGTGAGCCTTAGTGTCTTCGCAATGTCGGGGAGAGCGGGGCATTGGAGATGGACGACGAGGTTGAGCCTTGTCTCCATGGACGGAGGATATGGGGATAGCATCCTTCCTGTTGCGCGCATCCCTCTGTCTTTGTTCTGACGAACCCGTCTGGGACCCGACATCATGAGGAGATCTTTACCTTGGCGGCTTATGCTGGCTAGACTGGCAAAACGCTGGGTCAGACTCAAGCCTCTGAGAGGTGGCCTTTTCCTCTTGTTTCACCGCCTTGGCCACCAGGTCATAGACCTGGTCCATAGCTGCGGGTGATCTATCCTGCTCCAGAAGGGTCTTGGCGACGACGAGGTTGAGGAGAGGGGTGGGCATGACCTGCCTGCCTTCACTGTGAATGTATGGCATGGCCTGTGCCGGCTTCGAGGGAGCCCATCCTAGGTTGCGCCATACACCAGGATCGTTAATTAGGCGAGCCAGAGCTTTCTTAGCCTTCTTCTGCTGTAGCAAAGTCTTGTACTCGGCCTCCATTGCTCTAGCTTTCTCTATTGACTTCTGTGTGTTGGCCAGATCTCGATCTAGCTTAGAGCCTTGCTCCGCGATGGCCTGCGCTTCCTCCAGCAGCTGCTGGCGCTTCTCGTCAAGCTGGACTACATTGCGAATATGAGCCACGGTCATGGGCTTGACGAGGATATTGCCGTACATCACTCTATCAGCTGGAGTGACTTGGGCAGCAGCAGACGTATATGCCGGAGGCAGCGGGTTTGCGGTGTTGTTGTTGCTCGGACCGGTGCCGAGTTCCTGCGACTGCTGCACTGGGTTAGGCGGAGGGGGCATTCCCTTTGCACGATCATTGTCGGCATCAATAGGGGGTCCGTTCCCCTTGTCCAGCACTGTAGGCGGAGCTCGTCCGGGTTGATATTCATCCATCATTGTCCCAATGGCGACAAACACCTCTCGGGACATGACGGCGTTGTTGGCCTTCTCGTCGCGCTTGTAATCCTCCTCCATCTCCTGCATGGCAGAGTCTAGCTCCTCCGGGATGAAGTCTATTTCCTCCGAGTCTGCGCTGATGTCGGTGTAGAGCGCGTCAAGCACGGAGTCGGAGGGTGCCGGGGCTGGAGGTGCAGCAGCAGCGACGATTACTGGTGGTGGTGGCGCAGCTGCGGCAATGACGACCGGAGGCGGTGGTGGCGGTGGCTGAGGCGGAGGGGCTCTGCCAACGAGCGCAATTTCCATCTGAGCTTCCTCCTCAGCCTCCGCATAGCTGTTGACGGTGTTCACCATGCCTTCGAACATGAGGCGTCCTGAAGCCTGTGGCCGCCTTAGCGTATGTCAGAGGAGCGTACCTTGGTACGGTCCTTCCACAAAGTGATACATAGTATCATCATTGGGGTAATGAGCCAGATCGACCCGTATTTGGAGCCACCTGCCAAGGTAGTCGCGGGGGTTCTCTCCCTCTCTCTGAACGCAACGCACCAGATCGAAGATGGTCACCACTCCGACGAACTTGGATCTCTGCTGTCCAGACACACGGGCAAAGCCGGCAGACCTGTAGCGATCTTCCACCGTTATATCCTGCATAGGGGCGGTTTGGGTGGGCCTTGAATTTTTCCGATCTTTGTCGGAAAACTCCGAAGAGAGATCCAACATCGATCCTTCCGCGAACGTATCCTGCCCATAAACGGTCCGTGCGGGTCTTGATGCTCCTCTGACTCCTAGGGAACTAGTGCCCGAGTCGGTTTCGCCGATGAAGAGGTGGATAGCTCCGATGGGAACGATTGAGCATTAAGTAGGGTTCGTCTTCGCCGGGATCCCTAACTCGTCAGGGGGGACGATCAGAATGTTTCCGGAGAAGAGAATGCGACCGATGGCTACGGTTTCGCTGATTCTCGCGAAGATCTTGGACCTCGCCCGCTGCAGAGCTTGAAGCGCCTCTAGCCCCACGGTGGGCGCCAACTTTTGTGGTATTTCCAACGAGTATGCCATGGAGGGGTCCTCACAATGCGTGTTTAGAGACATGGGGAAAGGCGGACGGTTGACGGGTACGAGGTAACACAGCTTACCCAGGTTCATATCCCACAATGGTGGCGGAATCCTACTCCTGCTATAAATCACTATAATGGCAATACTCCGGGTTACAGGGATTGGTTCACTGTGTGAGGGTTGTGCTATGCACTTGGCATTCTTCCCTAAAGTCTCCCATAGGCCCGACTTATATAGTCGCCAGGTCATATGGTTACAGGGAAAAGTCATAGCCGGATAGGTTTCAGAGTCCTACATAGTATACAATAGTCTAACGTGTCTTGCACTCCAAGGCTCCGGGTACGTCAGTGACTCCTCTATAGCCTTCCTTTATCCGGCATGGGCCTCCCTTCTGGATCCATCTAACTAGGGCGCCCAGCAGACCATAGGACATGCTACCAATTGTGAGCCACCCGGGTTATCCGGATAGGAGACATGCTATGAGGATACCCATATAGCATATCCCCAACAGTTACTTCTAACATCCAGAACTCATACTTTGAGATGACTCGAAGATGGTTCTCGAAAGTTTCCAAAATTAATGCCAAATGTTCCATATCAATCTAATCTAGCATTAAGGAGATAAGGATGTCATTGAGATACTCCACTAAGATGGACATTGAGATAATCCACTAAGATGGACTCATATATTTGCATGAACAATACAAAAATATTGGTCAGACCAAAGACATGAGGATGTACTCTAGTGAAACATCACAAGTAGCAGCATCATCAAGATAGTCCTTGGAACTGAGTTCAATTTGATGATAACCCAAATCAAATCAAAGGTGGGGGAAGATAACATATCCAGAGAGGTGATACTATCTTTCTTCAGCGCGGACAAAATTAGACATCCCTTTATGAACGAACAGAGTCGAGTAGAACTTTTGTCTTACAACTCTCCAAGTTGTTGTCGATGCTCAACCAAATAGTTCAGGGGTAACCAGTGCGGATCCTTGGAGAAAAGAGCAGTTTAGAGAACTTGCTTGCTCAAGAACTTGACAACACAGTCATGTGGCAACATGGCGATACTTCTAGTAAACGTCTATAATATCACGAACCACCGATATGTCACTTAGTTCGAGAGGAAACTTGCTTGGTAAGACAAGAAGACATAGTCTTAGAGTTTCGGCACAAACCTAAATCTTTGACCGAAGAGAGTGTACCAGAATAATGGACTTGGTAGAACAGTCGTACTTTTCTTAGTGATAAGGTTAACCAATCATGCTAAGAATGACACAAATGTCCTTGGAGATCAAAACAATAATAATTTCTAAGAATCTCGAATAACCACATCCTTACACATACGTATCACTTACGAGCGTGAAAGCTCGAGGAGGGGTGGGTAAAGATGTGTAAAAGCATCACTTCACTAAGAGGGTCATTGATCTCAGCATGACCTCTTAGTATAAAAGGGTGTGATACTTTAAGGTAGAACAGTTAGAAGCTAATCATTGCCTCTTGATCTGTGGATTACAACACTTTGACCTGGTCCTATATATGACAAGGTACTAGAGTTTGTTTCTCCTAGACATTCCGAAATGGTTTGTCTTGACGGACCACAACAGTATCTTGCATCAGAAGACACCAATGCACATGTACTACTTGGCTACCAGCTGGTAGACAAAGGTCAGAGAGCAACAAGAGAGGAAGAACATTCTTAGGATAGAATCCCGAGATGTGGATGCATAAGTCAACAATATTCTAAAAACCAATGCAGAGAAGGGGTAAGCTGTGGACGAGTAACGAGTGTAGATGCGAGACTCTCGAGGAGTACTCTTGTCATGATCTATTTGGCTCCACTAAAGAACATCTGCCATAGCTAGTGGTAGGGGAAGTACTTTATTGTCACAACTCAATCGCGACAAATACCACAAGCTTGAAGGCCATAATTGTATTACCATCCATCCCGAGGTAATGTGTGAACATCAACGATAGGGGTCAAAGAAATGGACATTGGGTTAAAGGTCAGCTTCATGTACAATATTCACAACACCAGAATCCAGTATAATCAGGGATCTTAGGTTCAAGTCCAAGGGTTAAAACCCAAAAAAGGAGTAACTACTACTTGAGTAGCACAACATACACTACAAGGTAGTAATCATGAGGTGGCTTCAAAAAGAAGAAACATCGGAAGTACCAAACAAACAAATAGGAGGCACATGAGGTGAAAGGAAACATCGAAGCCTAGAACAGAACACTATGGATCATTATACTATAGGATCCATAAAATAGAGAGATCATGATAGAAAGGAATCTCTCAGATGAACAAGAGAAAAGGAAACAAGGAATTCACAACACACACAACTCTAGAGAACTTAACACTAGGTCAATTGGCTTAGAAACAACATGCCCAAAAGGCACCTAAGCTTTGAAAGACTGGAAGAGATATCAAAACTTTTCAAGTCAACACAAGTTGAGATAACCGAGAGTTAGAGTGAAACTGGATAAGGAGAAAAAGAAGCATAATAGAGTTTTCACAAATACTTTTCATCTTTGAAATAGTTTTCACAAACACTAGACTCAACATCGACCAATAGCAAGGGTTTCCTACGGTCGGTACTGCTCTGATACCAAAACCTGTGACACCCCCGGGATCAGGGCTAAACAAATCACAGACCTCCATCTGACATAATCTTAACCTCGAGCTCAAGAATATCCAGTGAAGAATCGGTAACACAACTGTGACCCTACGACACAAAATTTATTACAGCAAGCTCATAACTGAGCAAATAACCAAATTATTACAAGCAAAGGTCACTGACCACAAACATCAATCAATGGATGGAAAATTATGATATTAAGTATAGAAAACTTAACAAATGGCCTAAAAGGCCTGAAGCATAACGAAGACGTCCCAGCCCATAGATTCCAGGCTATCGGCCAGGAACCCCAAGCTACTCGTCGGTGTCGATGTAGTACAGAACACGTCTTCAGGGAACACTTACTCTACCGAAAGTATCAACAAAACAATGGTGAGTACATGGTGTACTCTGCAAGACTTATGGCTAGTGGAGTTGTTTGGCATAAAGTCATCTTTATTTGTAAACCACGAGGGAGGAGAAGAAGCTCGTCTAAACAGAACATTTTAAAAGGGGATAAGAGAGCGACATCTCCAAAGTATTGATCATCATCTTTTGATATCCACCAAGTCATCATCATCTGAACCCTAACTAGGATCACCCCCTCGTACCGATGAGGAAGCATCCTTAATCACACGTTTATATGCCAAGTCTTATGATTAGGTTCAAGTTCTCTATGATCATCACGTCCATTCCCAAGTCGTTCATAACGATGAACACGGATTTTCAAAAAGATTATTACCCTGCAGGGGTGTACAACTTTACCCACACGTACTAAACTTCTCTTAATGCCACTAGATAAGCCCTCTTCCTTGGAAGGCCGGCAGAGGGTGGTTAGAAATGACCTTTACCTTGCTTTCGCCGAGACCATGAGTCACGCCCTAAGGATGGTTCTTCCGTAACGGGTCAAATCCTGAAGGCGGTCCCTAGAGATGTGAGGCAAGGTTGGTTTACTAGGGGCGCTGTCTACCCCAAGCAACCGCAGCCACGCTTCCTTACCTGTTATGAATGCACCTCCTTCACTGCCTTAGAGAAGATCCAGAATGCATGTCGAATGGAACGCCCGAACTATGTGACTCATGGAATCTACTATGCAAGTTAGTTAGTCATGAGGTTGTCTAGGCTCCGTGTGGTTGTACGCTCATCTTGGTTCAAGAGGCAAGAACATCGGGTCCTAGGGGTGGCGAGCATGGGACTAGAAAAAACACATCCCATCGTGGCCTCCCGTACAAGCCTTAGAATGTTTAATCTCATATCACTGATCTCATCTCATTAGGTTCTCCTGTCATACTGTATTCTCTACAATTGATACATCATTTGGATGGACCAATACTGATAGCTATGCATGTCTAAGCCAGCGTGACAGCGCTGGTAGTGTCCATACACATAGCGATTTCCTCGAAGGCGTCGTCCCCAAACTTGCTCCAGCCACTGTACCGAATCTTGTGCATTGAATCCGCTATTGAGTCCAGATGAACTGGGGGAGAGGGAGGATTCATTATTGTTGGGGTTTCTTGGAGGAGAGTGATGGCGGCCTGCAAGAACTGATTATGCGGGCGAGAACAAAGTGCACAGTAGATGGAGAAGATTGGAGGCTCTTTGATCGAGGGTTGTTTGCGTGTTGCCTCGTCGGTCTTCTGTAGTGCGCAGCAGTATCGAGGACACCGACTGGACTAGCAAGCAGGGAGTGGATCTTTTGCGGATACGCGCGTCTCCTTCTCCTCTGACGCACACCAACATTATGACTGTGCCATCAAGTGCTGGGAGCAGAGACAACGTACCGTCCCATCAGCCTCGCCTCGTCTTTGTCAGCGACGTCGCATTAGCAACGTCAGGGGCATTGATGCTCTATAAGAGGAAAAAATCTAGACTCAAACAATGCTGTACACGCTCTTACAACTTGGCAATTCTATTCGAACAGGTCATTAATGATACCATACATAGATTAAATTTAGGCTCAAGTGACCCTAATCGACTATGCCACTCTGGCTGTCTTCGTCGTGCACGATGTCCTCCGCGTCGCCGTCCACCTCTTCCGAGTTTGAATCGATGAGGACGAGCCCGGCGGCGTTCCTCTTCACGAGTGCTGCACAGCATGCAGCATCGATAACGGTGGAGGGAATACGCCCAGGCACTACCCAGAAGCACTTCCTCTCTTCGGTGTTGCGCAGATCAGGGTGGATCTCTGAATGGCGAGCTCTGCAAATCCAAATCAACGCCTCTTGCTCCTTCTTGAAGCACCTTGGCCAGTATGCGCTGGTGCACGCATATCGGTCCATTGCCCTCTTCCGCTCCGGCAGCTGGCGGCAACACTCCTCGATCTGCCTCGACAACACAATGCAGCAAAGGAACGACGCCACGGGTACCCCGACGTAGCTGAGATCATACCTAGACGGTAGACTCATAAGCGGTGTCACGAGTATGTCGTACTGGGAGAACAACTCAGCCTTGTGCAAGCTGAGACGGGGCCTCTCCATGGCGATGTGCCGTTTCTTCAGGTAGGATTCGACGCTTGTGCTGACGCAAGTTAAAGGGAACAAACGGGGTTTGAGCTTCGGCCACACGATCGCGTTTATAAAGTCAAGGAGGTAGGCCCACTAGTGGTTGCCAGGGCCAATAGGGACGCAGAAATGCCTACTCGTGGATCGATATTGCAAACGACGATCCTTATCGTCCATTCTCCCCAATCCAACCGTGCCTAACAATTGGGATGCAGAATCAACCTGGCCCCTTGGGGGGCTTCTAGAAGGCCCTTATCTTGCACCTCCTTTGGGAAACCGCTGGTTTTTCGGGTTCAGAAATGGAAAGTAGAAATTTCTCCAAAGCACCACGAAATCTCTAGTTGGAGAAGTCGCTTGCGATGCCGAGAGGGATCTAGGTGCCGGGTTTGGGCTCAAACCATCGAGTGGTTCGATGTTCTGGGCAGCGAGGGGCATCTAGGATTGGAAGCCATGTTTACTCACACTCGATAGACATCATGGTGGTGCCTTGGGTGCCAAATGACATGGTATGCCCTTCCTACGATTTTATGAGGGCAGTGGGTCACATGCAAGAGCTCCAGGAGCCGTTTTCATGTTTTTTTTATATTTAGATTTTGTTTGGTGCTGCCCAAGAAAGCGGAAAAACCCGTCGGCGGCCACGGCAACGTGACGATCGGTGCAATCTTGGACCCATGCATGCATCCAGCCTAGGTACCCCATGGGGCACGCCAAACCATTTTTCCCCGAAAATTGAGAGTGTCTTATAGGGTACATATAGTTAGAAACCGCATTTACCGGGCCGTAACTCAGAAAAATATAGTACATGCCTGCACCACGAGATAAATACCCACCTCCCGGGAATGGCCATGCACGATGGTGTAGAATGCGTGGAAATTGCCTTGGGACCATGGGCGTGCCCTAATCTTGCACCTTCTTTGGGAAAACGCCGGTTTTTCAGGTTCAGAAAATGGAAAGTCGAGATTTCTCCAAAGCACCACGAAATCTCTAGTTGGAGAAGTCGCTTGCGATGCCGAGAGGGATCTAGGTGCCGGGTTTGGGCTCAATCCATGGAGTCGTTCCACGTTCTGGGTAGCGAGGGGGGATATAGGGTTAGAAGCCATGTTTACTCACACTCGATAGACATCCTGGTGGTGCCTTGGGTGCCAAATGACCTGGTATGCCCTGCCTATGATATTATAAGGGCAGTGGGTCACATGCAAGGGCTCCAGGAGCCGTTTTCACGTTTTTTTATTTTTTTTAGATTTTGATTGGTTCTGCCTAAGAAAACGGCAAAAACCGCTGACGGCCGTGGCAACACGACGGTCGGTGCAATCTTGGATCCAGGCATGCATCCAGCCTAGGTACCCCATGGGGCACCCCAAACCATTTTTCCCCGAAAATTGGGAGCGTCTTATAGGGTACATACAGTTAGAAACAGCATTTACCGGGCCGTAACTCGGAAAAAATACAGTACATGCCTGCACCACGAGATAAATACCCACCTCCCGGGAATGGCCTTGCACCATGGTGTAGCATGCCTGGAAATTGCCTCAGGCCCACGGGCGTGCCCTAATCTTGCACCTCCTTTGGGAAAACGCCGATTTTTTGGGTTCAGAAAATGGAAAGTCGATATTTCTCCAAAGCACCACGAAATCTCTAGATATAGAAGTCACTTGCGATGCCGAGAGGGATCTAGGTGCCTGGTTTGGGCTCAATCCATGGAGTGGTTCCATGTTCTAGGAAGAGAGGGGGAATCTAGGGTTGGAAGCCATGTTTACTGACTATCGATAGACATCCTGGTGGTGCATTCGGTGCCAAATGTCCTGGTATGCCCTGCCTATGATTTTATGAGGGAAGTGGGTCATATGCAAGGGCTCCAGGATACGTTTTCACGTTTTTTTTTATTTTTTTAGATTTTCTTCGGTGGTGCCCAAGAAAAAACGAAACCCGCCGGCAGCCACGACAACGCGACGGTCGGTGCTATCTTGGACCCAGGCATGCATCCAGCCTAGGTACTCCATGGGACACCCCAAACCATTTGTCCCCGAAACTTAGAGTGTCTTATAGGATACATAAAGTTATAAACCGCATTTACCAGGCCGTAATTCGGAAAAAATACAGTACATGCCTACACCACGAGATAAGTACCCACCTCCCTGGAATGGCCATGCATCATCGTGTAGCATGCGGGGAAATTGCCTCGGGCCTATGGGCGCGCCCTAATATTACACCTCCTTTGGGAAAACGCCGGGTTTTCGGGTTCAGAAAATGGAAAGTCGTGATTACTCCAAAGCACCACGAAAACTCTAGTTGGAGAAGTCGCTTGTGATGCCGATAGGGAGCTAGGTGCTGGGTTTGGGCTCAATCCATGAGGTGGTTCCATGTTCTGGGCAGCGAGGGGGGGCTCTAGGGTTGGAAGCCATGTTTACTCACACTCGATAGACATCCTGGTGGTGCCTTGGGTGCCAAATGACCTGGTATGCCCTGCCTATGACTTTATGAGGGCAGTGGGTCACATGCAAGGCCTCCAGGAGCTGTTTTCACATTTGTTTTCTTTTTTTAGATTTTGTTTGGTGCTGCGCAAGAAAATGGCGAAACCCACCGGCTGCCGCAGCAACGGGACGGTTGGTGCAATCTTGAACCCAGGCATGCATCCAGCCTAGGTACCCCATGGGGCACCCCAAAACATTTGTCCTCGAAAATTGAGAGTGTCTTATATGGTACATACAGTTCAAAACATCATATACCGGGTCGTAACTCAGAAAAAATACAGTACATGCCTGCACCACGAGATAAATACCCAACTCCCGGGAATGGCCATGCACCATGGTATAGCATGTGTGGAAATTTCCTCGGGCCCATGGGCGCGCCCTATTCTTGCACCTCCTTACGCCGGTTTTTCGGGTTCAGAAAATGGAAAGTCGAGAATTCTACAAAGCACCATGAAATCTCTAGTTGGAGAAGTCGCTTATGATGTGGAGAGGGAGATAGGTGTCGGGTTTGGGATCAATCCATGGAGTGGTTCCATGTTCTAGGTAGTGAGGGGGGATCTTGGGTTGGAAGCCATGTTTACTCACACTCGATAGACATCCTGGTGGTGTCTTGCGTGCCAAATGACATGGTATGCCCTGCCTATGATTTTATGAGGGTAGTGGGTCACATGCAAGGGCTCTAGGAGCTGTTTTCACGTTTTTTTAATTTTCTTTTAGATTTTGTTTGGTGCTGTCCAAGAAAATGGCGAAATCCGCAAGCGCCGTGGCAACGCGACGGTCGGAGAAATCTTGGACCAGGGCATGCATCCAGCCTAGGTACCCCATGGGGCACCCCAAACCATTTTCCCCCAAAAATTGGGAGTGTCTTATAGGATACATACAGTTAGAACCGCATTTACCGGGCTGTAACTCTAAAAAAATATAGTACATGCATGCACCACGAGATAAATACCCACCTCTCGGGAATGGCATGCACCATGGTGTAGCATGCGTGTAAATTGCCTCGGGCCCAAGGGCGCGCCCTAATCTTGCACCTCTTTTGGGAAAATGCCGGTTCGTCGGGTTCAGAAAATGGAAAGTCGAGATTTTTCCAAATCACCACGAAATCTCTAGTTGGATAAGTCGCTTGCGATGCCGAGAGGGAGTTAAGTGCCGGGTTTGGGCTCAATCCATGGAGTGGTTCTATGTTCTAGGCAGCGAGGGGGTATCTAGGGTTGGAAGCCAAGTTTAGTCACACTCGATAGATATCCTGGTGGTGCCTTGGGTGCAAAATGTCCTGGTATGCCTTGCCTATGATTTTATGAGGGCAGTGGGTCACATGCAAGGGCTCCTAGAGCCGTTTTCATGTTTTTTTTATTTTTTTTAGATTTTGTTTGGTGCTACCAATGAAAATGGCGAAACCCGCCGGCTGCCACGGCAACGCGACGGTCGGTGCAATCTTGGACCCATGCATGCATCCAGCCTAGGTACCCCATGGGGAACCCCAAACCATTTTTCCCCGAAAATTGAGAGTGTCTTATAGGGTACATATAGTTAGAAACCGCATTTACTGGGCCGTAACTCAGAAAAAATATAGTACATACCTGCACCATGAGATAAATACCCACCTCCCGGGAATGGCCGTGCACCATGGTGTAGCATGCGTGGAAATTGCGTGGGGCCCATGGGAGATCCCTAATATTGCACCTCCTTTGGGAAAACGCTGTTTTTTCAGGTTCTGAAAATGGAAAGTCGAGATTTCTCCAAAGCACCACGAAATCTCTAGTTGGAGAAGTCTCTTGCGATGACGAGAGGGAGATAGGTGACGGGTTTGGGCTCAATCCATGGAGTGGTTCCATGTTATGGGCAACGAGGGGGATCTAGGGTTGGAAGCCATGTTTACTCACACTCGATAGACATCCTGGTGGTGCCTTGGGTGCCAAATGACCTGGTATGCCCTGCCTATGGTTTTATGAGGGCAGTGGGTCACATGCAAGGGCTCCTGGAGCCGTTTTCATGTTTTTTTATTTTTTTAGATTTTGTTTGGTGCTGCCCAAGAAAACGGTGAAACCCGCCAGCGGCCACGGCAATGCGACCGTCGGTGCAATCGTGGACCCAGGCATGCATCCAGCCTAGGTAACCCATGGGGCACCCCAAACCATTTTCCCAAAAATTGAGAGTGTCTTATAGGGTACGTACAGTTAGAAACCACATTTACCGCGCCGTAACTCGGAAAAAATATAGTCCATGCCTTCACCACGAGATGAATACCCACCTCCCGGGAATGGCCATGCACCATGGTTTAGCATGCATGGAAATTGCCTCGGGCCCATGGGCGCGCCCTAATCTTACACCTCCTTTGGGAAAACGCCAGTTTTTCGGGTTCAGAAAATGGAAAGTCTAGATTTCTCCAAAGAACCACGAAATCTCTAGTTGGAGAAGTCGCTTGCGATGCCGAGAGGGAGCTAGGTGCCGGGTTTGGGCTCAATCCATGGAGTGGTTCCATGTTCTGGGCAGCGAGGGGGGATCTAGGGTTGGAAGCCATGTTTACTCACACTCGATAGACATCCTGTTGGTACTTTGGGTGCCAAATGACCTGGTATGCCCTGCCTATGATTTTATGAGGGTAGTGGGCCACATGAAAGGGCTCCAAGAGCCGTTTTCACGTTTTTTATTTTTTTACATTTTGTTTGGTGCTGCCCAAGAAAACGGCGAAACCCGCCGGCGGCCGCGGCAACGCGACGGTCGCTGCAATCTTGGACCCAGGCATGCATCCAACCTAGGTACCCCATGGGGCATCCCAAACCATTTTTCCCTGAAAATTGAGAGTGTCTTATAGGGTACATACAGTTAGAAACCGCATTTACCGGGCCATAACTTGGAAAAAATACAGTACATGCCTGCACCACGAGATAAATACCCACCTCCCAAGAATGGCCATGCACCATGGTGTAGCATGCGTGGAAATTGCCTTGGGACCATGGGTGTGATGACCCACAAGTATAGGGGGTGTATCGCAGTACTTTCGATAAATAGGAATGTCGATCCCAAGGAGGAGCAGAAGGTGTTGACTAGTGGTATGGAGCAGGAACTCTCTGCAAATACTTACCAAACGGATTTTTAGGGGTTTTCTGATAAAGCAACAAAACAAAGTGCAAGTAATAAAGAACAAACGCAACAAGTGGCCCACTCCTTTCTTAGCAAAGGACAAGCCGGGGGAAATACTTATAAGGCCCAAACATTCTCGAGGACACGTGGGAATTCTGTCAAGTGCTTTCGCTTCATATAGCTGAGTACTCTTCTTTGGTGTTGTAAGTGTTGTGTGGGTGAACCTGTGCTAATGTACCGACCTTACTTGGAATAATACACATATGTGATTAAAACCCCTGCAAGCATCCACAACTACAGGAAAGTAATTAAGATATAAACCTAACCATAGCCTTAAACTCTGAGATCCTGCGCTCCCTTGTGCAAATGTGTCCTAACGGGGGTTCAGGTTTCTGTCACTCCGGCAACCCCACAATTAGTAGCCAAATACATAATGCATTCCCCTAGGCCCATTAATGGTGAAGTATCATGTATTCGATGTTCACATGACACCACTAGAAGAATATCACCACAACTTAAATACTAAACCATTGAATAATAACTCAACACAAATCCACTAAACATGACTTCTCCCATGTCCTCAAGAACTAAACGAACTACTCACGAGACATCATATGGATCAAGATCAAAGATGATATGGTGAAGAATAACAATCTGAACATAAACAATAATCCAATGGTTCCACTCACAAGCATCAACTACAATAGTAATTAACACCGGGAAAGTTTCCCATAAGAACTAAAGCAATATCCAAAATAATTGTTACAGCGGGACGGAGTGGTGATGATGGTGCTGGTGGAGATCATGGTGTGGATGATGATAATGATCCTGATGAAGCCTAGCTTGATGACGGTGTTGATGGCGACGATCTTCCCTCTCCGGGAAGGAATTTCCCTGGCAGAAATCTGTCTGCCGGAGAGATCTTTCTCTCTCGGTGTTTTCTGCCCCGCAGAGGCGGCGGAAATCTATCTATGGTCATTCCCTTGCTGTTAGGCAAGAGGGCAGAGTCGGAGGCCAGCCAGGTGGGCCACACCTGCCGTAGGTGCGGGTCAAGGTGGGCCCGCGCCTAGGGGGTGTGGGCCCCCTATGGCCCTTCTTCGCCTCCCCTTCTGGCTTCCTCTGTCTTTTGTGAAAATATAATTTTTCCATATTTTTATGGTATTTTTCCGATCTTCGCGAAATTGCATCAAAACACCACTTTTTTCCATCAGAATCCAGACTCCGGCAATCCATCCTCCAAGAATCATCCAACATGCAAAAACAGTGGAAAAGACATACGTAATACCTCATAATTATCAATGAATAGAGGCAAATTATGATATAGAATGGTGATGCAAATTGGACGTATCAACTCCCCCCAAGCTTAGACCTTTGCTTGTCCCCATGCGAAAACTAAGCTCAGTAAACATGTCCATAGGTTTATGGAGTGAAATGTCGATAAAAAGAATACGGACAAGAAGCATCACACTTACCATTACACAACTCATATAAGAAAGCAACTCACCATTATATAACTTAGCTTGCAACAAGTACAGGAGTCACAATAGAGATGCATAAAGATAAATCATAATTGGAATTGGCAAACTCTTGTTCTTGGTCAGAGAACGGCTGACAAACAGTTTCACAAATAAAGCTTTTTTTAGGAGTTTTACAACAGGAGCATTCTTTGGTAAAAAAGGTTTTTCTATGAAGGCTTTCAAAGTAATACTCAATAGATAAGAGTTTTGTGCAAACAAGGAAGATAAAGAACATGATTGAATAAATAACCATATGAATGCTTGAAACACAACAACTCAAATGCTTGCTGGAGAAAGAGAGGAAGTAGGTTTACTGACTCAACTTAGAAAAAAGGAGAAAGGTCCCTTCATAGAGGGTAGCAGGGATTTCAATTCATAAAGAGCTTCCAAAAGATTATGGTACTTACTAGCTTTGAGCCCTCATTTCCCATATCATAGGCATCTTGAGATGATTAAGGTTAAAGTGCACAAAGATGGAGTATATGCTTGACGAAATATAAGTTGGCAATCTCATGTCCCTTGAATATGAGGGCCACTCCTCATGCTACTCAATTTTAGTTACCGGTAAGTTCTTGTCATTGTAAGTACATGCGTATCATAGAGAACCACCAACAGGGTACCCCTTCACTGGTGGAAAAAGAGCCTCCAGTCCCGGGCCACAACTGGCTCTAGTCCCCGCTTTGGGCCCGGGACTGCAAAAACGGGACTAGAGGCCCCCCTCTAGTCCCGGCTCGCTACGGCCCGCAACTGATAACAGCCACGTGGCTATTTCAACGCCGCGGGGGTGGAAAGCCTCTAGTCCCATGCCGTAACACCAGCCGGGAGTATACGCTTTCCTGCCGCGATAGAGAATTGTGTGTTTCTCTGCTGCGGCAAAGATTGTGTATTTCCTTTTTTTTGCCATTTCGTTCCTTTTTTGTTTTATGTTTCACTATAATTTCAAACATATATTTCAGTACACATATTCTATGCTAGTACATACATAGTACATGTTGATGCATCTATATAATTAATCGATCCCTTGCAAGCATACATTAATGATATATATATCAAAAGGAAGAAATGTTTTGAAATTACATGGTCATTGATATATATATATATATATCATATCAACTACATGGAGATCACTAAGGCAAATCGAGTTCCACGTCATCCGCATAATGCTCCCCATGTACATTAAGGACCTCCTTCATCATAAATCCCGCCAGCTCCTCTTGAAATGCTCTTATGCGCTCGTCTGGCTCTAGTTTCTCCCGCAAACCATAAATATAATGTGATTCAACTTTCCGCTCACTGGTCAACTCGCGGATGTACTCGCAGATGTAGTATCCACATAAATGAGTTCCCGGTGGCTGCTGTAAACTCTTCACCATGTTATAAGTTAGCTCCTCTTTGAATGGACCTAGTATTTTCTGTCTGAACCGTGACCAACACCTGCTCGCTCGGCAAATAAAATGAACAAAGGAGTTATTAGTTACTTGATATTAGGAAATGAACGAAAGAGGCCGATATAATGCGACAATGATTAAAATTACTTATGGAGCATTGCTTTCATGTCGCTCCACTACTCTTGTTCCCAACTTAATGAGTCGTGTACTTCAACTAGGGACTTGTCAACTTGAATGTTTAGCAAGATCCAGTGGGATCTGCGGACGTTTACATAAGCATACATGCATAGATCATCGAGTAAGCAAAAATAAAATGTGTACAGGATAGAAACACTCACTTGAAGTTGTAAGGAAATAGTATTTCCTTAACAAAATTATTCTCGATTAAGAATCTGCACAGGTCTTCCTCCACGTCCTTGGGGTGATTCTTGAACGTATATTCATTAACGATATATGGGTCAATGGACCCAACGTCATATCTTCTAGCTCTTTTGCATTCAAGCATCTTCATTCTGCAGAATATAATATCATACAGAAGGATATATAGTTAGGATAATATATTAAATGCAATGAACGAGCTGAGCTACAAACTTAATTATAGAAATAAATCACTTACAGACAGTAGCAACCAATGATAGATTTGTCGAGGGCGCGCTGGTTGTATAACTGAAACAGTTCGGTCATTTGAACCTGTATAGAGTATGGTTTAAAGTGATGCTCATTTCTAACGTCCACCGGAAACCAATCTTTCTGATGCTTTTTTCTGCTTGCGACATGTATCATTCGTGCATATTTTGCATATGTGTGGATAGACGCACGAGCTCCTCATTACTGACTACTGGCTCCCCCTGGACATAATTCCGTACTATCTGACCCACTGACGTATCTTCATAGCCTAAATATTGACTAAGAGACATATTTGCTTTGGTAGCAAGTGCTTTGGCCTGCGATACAGTGATGCCCATTAGTGCAGCATTAGTACGGGTTCTGGGGTCTATTATTTGCATGTCCATATCCATTTCAGCTCTGAAGGCCATGTCGAGGTCTGAAATGACTTTGAGCGGGGCGACCGATTGAGTCTTCTATGCTCCGAGCTGGGCAACTTGCTTCCCGCTTTTTGCATTTGTGCTTTTTTCTTCTTTGCTTGCTTAATAATCTCCCGGTCATAGTCTAATTCCAGATTCTTCGATATCTGGGATGGTTTCTCAAGAAAGAACTTAGCCCACTTTTTGGTTTTTTCATCATATACTGTCTTTGGCTCAGGATTTTTAGGTGCAAAATGCACCTTAACTTGGGAGCCACATCTGCGTTAGTTTCCTCATCGGTCTTGTCATAAGGTCTCTTTGGAAGAGTCGGCGGGATGTTGACTATCTTCGCCGTTTGTCCTTTCTTTGATGTGGGGCGCGGGGGAGCGTCGACCTTCCATTTTTTCGACGAGGTAGTAGTATTGCACGATGGCGGAGGCGGAGATCGAGTATTGCACGGAGGCGGAGATCGAGTTGATGTACTCCTGCTGCGGCGATCGTCAGCGGGGCAGGGTGGACTTGGAGGTTGACGATAATCGGGTTGGGGTGGAATTGGAGGTTTACGATATTCGATGCGGAGTGGACATGGATTCCTAGGAGTCGATGGCCTTGGAGCCGAGCCTGGAAACTTGATGTACTTCTTCTTCCATAGAATGATGTTGCGCTTGACATCATTCTAGTTTCGTAAGGCCTTCAGGCGGAGCGATGTGAATATCTAGGTCCGCAAAATCCTCCACTATGTCATCCACCATGACACGAGCATAGCCAGGTGGAATCGAAAGTGAATGATGGAGTGCTACAGGTAGACAAGGTAAAGCAGTGCCAATCGTCACCTTGAAAGAGATGTTGTTCATTGGCTGATGTAGCTCACATTGTGCCATCTCTCTAACATCATCCACAGGGTAGCGAAGAGCTGGTGCATCATCCAACAGTGCTTGATAAATAGCCCGGACCTTCGTGGAAGCCATGCTGCTTCTCCGCTGGCTAAGATCCAATGCAGGATCATCAGCCCACGGATGAGTTGAAGACGGTGGCCTTTGGCTAATTTCTTGCATGAGGTCCTTCAGATCAGCTAGGTCCTTCTCTACCTTGGAGATCCGGTCTGCCTCCCGGTCCTTCTTTCTCTGAAGGCTTCTGTAACTAGCATCGTACTGAGGAAACTCTTTCTTCCACGAGACATGCGCGCCTTTGCCTCGTGTTAGTCCACCCTTTTCAGGATTCCCTAGGGCGTGTGTTAGCTCGTCGTTCTCTCTCTCAGGACGGAACAATCCCAATTGAGCATCGTTCATTGCTTGAACAAGGACTTCAGAGGGTTTTAGAATTTTTTCATGAAATAATGTCTTCCCTATTTTTGGGTCCAACGATCCCTCGTGCCCGTACCACCAATGCTTTGACCTCTCGGGCCATCCATCTGTACCAGGAGTGTCGCCTCTAGACCTCATGTCCTTCTCCATAGTTTCCCACCTAGGCACGACACTCTTGTAGCCACCTGTCCCCATTTTATGATGGTATTTCTTTTGGGCAGCATTTAACGCATCCTTTGCCAACTTTGCCTTTGCTTTATCAGATTGCTTGTACTTTACAAAATCAGGCCACTGTTCTCTCAAGTTCTCGTTTGCTCCTTTGAAGTTTGGAGTTTACTTTTTCGCGACATATTTTGCGTATAAACTTTTCTTGTGGTTCCGGTATAGTTCAGCCATCTTGCTCAGAGCCCAATCCTTTACTTTATCTCTATTTTCAAGCCCACCCGACCTTGGGGTAATACCATCTGCATCAAATTCTTCATACTCTGGAGGTAGTATGAAATGCGCTATGAGATTCTGCCAAAGGTCAACTTTGGCATCATCGGTGACATAGCTGTTGGATTCATCACCGGGTTTCTTTGACTTATTCCATTCTTGGATGTTGATCGACAGGTTGTCCCTAACAAGCACCCCGCATTGATTTGTAAACATCCTCCGGTGCTTCTCTAGAGCAATCGGTTCACCATCATCATTTATTTCTTCGATGGTGAACCTCTGATTACCATCCAACTTTTTGTTCAGCCCTCGTTTCGTTCGAGCTGTCGATTGCTTCGATCCGGTGGGATAAAAGAAGAAGAGAGAGATTAATATATATATATATTGATATATCTAGATCAATTAATGAATAGAGGTAACACGAGGCTTTATATATATGTACCTCGCCGGATCCTGTCGAGGGTCCATCATTATTATTGTTATTTGTTTGCCCTTCGTCCATCCGGTCTTCCCCTTGGTACATCAGGTTTTCCTCTAGTCCATCACCGGATGGATTCAGATATGACGAAATCTCTTCCTCGAGCAAAATATCTTCACCGGTAGTAATATTAAGAGGAATTTCACCTCTTATCATGCCCTGAAGAAAACCTTCACCAATGCGACCAGGATCATCGGATGGATCCATGACTTAACTATAACAGAAAGAGAGTTAAACAAGTTAGAAAAAATTTAATAATATACTATACTAACAATATACTACTAACAATAACTAATAATATAATATTACCACAAAATGTGATATTTACTAAAACAATAACTAATAATAGCATTTATATATTAATAACAATTAAAAACAATTAATATTCCTAATATTGTTAGGGTTATTGTTATTACCACAAATAATATAATATTACCACAAAAATTTAATAATATACTATACTAAAAATATACTACTAACAATAACTAATAATATAATATTACCACAAAATGTGATATTTACTAAAACAATAACTAATGATAGCATTTATATATTAATAACAACTAAAAACAATTAATATTCCTAATATTGTTAGGGTTATTTATATATTAAAACTAACCCTAATAAACCTAATAACTAAAAAAATACCACACCTATACGTACTAATTAACCGATGCCAACGGAAGCACGGTGCGGGGCGGCGACACGGCGGGGCGGCCGGAGACGAGGGCGGCGACGTTGTGGAATCGGGCAACACCTCCTCCGCGTCGTCGTCGTTCTCGAGCTCGTCGTCTGTTCCTCTTCACCTCGTCGATTTTGCCAAGTGCTGGGTGGGGGAGGCCAGGGGCGGGTGCGGTGTACTTATACCCCCCTTTAGTCTCGGGCTAAGACACCGCCCGGGACTAGAGAGTCTCTAGTCCCGGGCCGTGGCTTAACCCACGACTAAAGACCCACCCTTTAGTCGCGGGTTAAGCCAAGGCCCGGGACTAGAGGGTTTTTCGGCCGCTTTGTTTTCGCGTGTGCAAGCACCGTCTAGTCCCGGGTCCAGCCACGACCCGAGACTAGTGTAATTTTTGTAAATTTTATTTTATTTAATTCAAATCAAATATAAACTTTAGAAAATCATATCTCCTATTATAAAAATCCAAATAAAACAAATAATATGTCTATTATTATCAGAAAAATATAAATAATCTTAATATAATATCCATACATCTGTTTGCATCATTTATAAATTATGTCATTTGTAAATTTTCTTTTATTTAATTCAAATCAAATATAAACTTTGGAAAATCATATCTCCTATTATAAAAATCCAAATAAAACAAATAATATGTATATTATTATCAGAAAAATATAAAGAATCTTAATATAATATCCATACATATGTTTGCATTATTTATAAATTATGTCATTTGGATATTTTCTTTTTTAATTCAAATCAAATATAAAACTTTGGAAAATCATATCTCATATTGTAAAAATCCAAATAAAACAAATAATATGTCTATTATTATCAAAAAAATATAAAGAATCTTAATATAATATCCATACATCTGTTTGCATCATTTATAAATTATGTCATTTGTAAATTTTCTTTTATTTAATTCAAATCAAATATAAACTTTGGAAAATCATATCTCCTATTATAAAAATCCAAATAAAACAAATAATATGTCTATTATTATCAGAAAAATATAAAGAATCTTAATATAATATCCATACATCTGTTTGCATTATTTATAAATTATGTCATTTGGATATTTTCTTTTTTTAATTCAAATCAAATATAAAACTTTGGAAAATCATATCTCATATTGTAAAAATCCAAATAAAACAAATAATATGTATATTATTATCAAAAAAATATAAAGAATCTTAATATAATATCCATACATCTGTTTGCATCATTTATAAATTATGTCATTTGTAAATTTTCTTTTTTTAATTCAAATCAAATATAAAACCTTGGAAAATCATATCTCTTATTGTAAAAATCCAAATAAAACAAATAATATGTCTATTATTATCAGAATAATATAAAGAATCTTAATATAATATCCATACATCTGTTTGCATCATTTATAAATTATTTCATTTGTCAATTTTCTTTTTTTAATTCAAATCAAATATAAAACTTTGGAAAATCATATCTCCTATTATAAAATTCCAAATAAAACAAATAATATGTCTATTACTATCAGGAAAATATAAAGAATCTTAATATAATATCCATTTAGTCCCGGTTGTAGTCAATAACCGGAACTAAAGATATTTCCCGCCATTTCTCACCGCTTCCCGCCAAGTTTTCCCGCCCTTTCCCTTTTACCAGAGCTTTTAGTCCCAGTTGTAGTCACTAACCGAGACTAAAGATATTTCCCGCCATTTCCCACCATTTCCCGCCAAGTTTTCCCGCCCTGTCCATCTATATCTAGGGCGATTGCACCATGGCTATCCACACATCCACACCTTCCTCTCTCACAACAATGGATAGCTCCTACTGGGCCATTTTGACCCTTGATGAGACCGAGGCGCTGTGCGCCTCCAGCTACCCTTGTCCGCCGGGCTACCGGCCACCCGTCGGCTGGATGCTGAGCGCTGGAGGGGTTCCTGTCCCTCCTGTCCCTCAAGGTTCTGCACGCCAGGCATCCATCACGAACCACTTCTACCACGAGCTCACGCCAGAGCAGCGGATGGATCCCGAGTGGGATGCCGACAACTATGACACCTGGAATGCCTTCTTCGCTAACTGGCGGGAAAGGGAGCTCGCTAGGTACGAGGGTGATGGCCTGCCCCCGGTGAACCACAACGAAGTCGGCCGCCGTCTGTGGTGGGCGAATCGTACTATCATCAGCGTGATGTGCTACATCGCCGGGGGAGACCATCCTCGCCTGCAGTGCCCACAAGTCCACCCGCCACAGAGCCACAAGAAGTCCCCTCCCCTGCCCGGTGGTAGCGGCATCATATTCCAGGAGACTCCTCCCCGCCCACCATGAATCCGAGGCCGGAGTGGCAGGTGCCCCCGGTATATGCCATGGCTAGGCTGAGAATCCCCGGAGTGGTAGGTGATGATGACGATGATGATGACGATGACGAAGAAGACCCTGAAGCTGCGTACAATAGGACTAGGCATGATTATGACTGAAGGGGGCGGCTTTAGTCCTGAGTGTTAGCTAGTCCTGGTTTGTCCAGGTTTTTAATATTAATAAATGTCTTGAGTGTTACCTAGTCCCGGGACTAAATATGAAGATGTTGCTGTATTCTTGTGAGTTTTCTCAGGTGATCAAATGCCGTTTTTTTCTACCTGCCTACATCAATCAAAATGCCGTAGTATTGAAACCAATAAAGGTATTGAAACTAATACATCCTGCCTATAAATAGTACGCAACTATAAATAGAGCAGCCTATAAATAGAGGAAAGGGCGGGCAGGATGGATTGAGCAGCCTATAAATAGAGGAAAAGGCCTATAAATAGAGGGAAATGTCTATAAAGAGAGGGTTCATCTTTAGTCCCAGTTGGAGAAACCAACCACGACTGAAGGGATTGTGGCAGACTAGGCCAGGCAGCACTAATAATAGGGGTGAGTGTCGACATTATGTCGTGCGTCTTGTACCTTGTCCCAGATGGTGTCACCAACCATGACTAAAGATGAACCTTTAGTCCCAGTTGGAGACACCAACCGGGACAAAACATGAGTCAACACTAATAATAGGGGGTGAGTGTTGACATTATGTCGTGAGTGTCGACACTATGCCGAGCTGCTTGTACTATAAATAGGCATCCTTGTGAGTCCAGTCCTCCAGCCAGTTTGAGGCATCTCCAAGATGCATGGTCTTCAAGAGTAGGGACACCACTATGGCCAGTTTGAGGGAGATGCCGGAGGAGCCTTATCCTCCGACATATCCAACAAACTGGTCATAGAGGCACTCCCTAATATGTGAAATTAGTTAGCTCCCAGGCGTATTGATCTAGTTAGAGAAGTTACAAGCTGCAAGATGGTTTTCTAGAGGAGGGACACCACTATGGCCAGTTTCAGGGAGATGCAGCCGGAGCCCAGTCCTCCGGCATCTCCAAGAAAATGGTCATAGAGGCACTCCATAATATCTGAAATTAGTTAGCTCCCAGGCGTATTGATCTAGTTATATAAGTTACAAGCTGCAAGATGGTGTGAGAGAGCAGGGACACCACTACGGCCATTTTTAGGGAGATGTCACCGGAGACCAGTCCTCCGGCATCTCCAATAAACTGGTCATAGAGGCACTCCTTAATATGTGACCACACGCGTTTGGAGATCAGATCTTAATGGTAAGTACGAATCGGGACTAAAGGCCCCCCTTTAGTCTCGGTCCAGCCACAAAACAGGACTAACACACTCAAGATGGTTTGCAGACAACACTATAAAAATGGACACATGGAGCAGCTTCACTCATAAAATGTTACAATTATTACACATCATTTCTTCGCGTGTGTTCCTTTCTGATCCCGCCGTATGCATGGAGCATCTTCATTCATTAACATGATGCTTGGGTCATCCTTCACTGCAAAGGGTGGAATTTCATGAAACTTATCACAATCTTCTGACATGTTTGTCTTGTCCTCCACTCCCACGATGTTTCTTTTTCCTGAAAGAACTATGTGGCGCTTTGGCTCATCGTCTGATGTATTCTTTTTCTTATTTTTTCTTTTTCTAGGTTTGGTAGACATGTCCTTCACATAGAAAACCTGAGCCACATCATTGGCTAGGACGAATGGTTCGTTTAAGTACCCAAGATTGTTGAGATCCAACGATGTTATTCCCTATTTCTTGTCTATCTCAACCCCTCCTCCTGTCAGCTTGACCCATTTGCACCGAAACAAGGGAACCTTAAAAGTAGGTCCATAGTCACGTTCCCATATCTCCTCTATGTAACCATAATATGTGGTCTTTGACCCATTGTTGTCTGTTGCATCAAGGCGGACACCACTGTTTTGGTTGGTGCTCTTTTTATCTTGGGAGATTGTGTAAAATGTATACCCATTTATCTCGTACCCTTGGAAAGTCGATATAGTCGAAGATGGTGACCTAGACAAAAGTATAGCTGATCTCCAAGAGTGTTGTTTTTGATGAGATGTTGCAACCAACCGCCAAAACTCTTCATATGTTCATCTCTAATCCAAGAGTTATGCTTTCCAGGGTTGTTGGAGCATAATATTTTCTTGTGTTCCTCGATATATGGTGCTGCCAAGATAGAATTCTGTAGAACTGTGTAATGTTCTTCGGTGTAAGAATGTCCGTCCCTACATATTATTGATTTCCTTCCTAGAGTACCCTTTCCACTCAGTCTCCCCTCATACCGCGATTGAGGAAAACCAATCGGCCTAATGTCAGGAACGAAGTCAACACAAAACTCAATGACCTCCTCTGTTCCATAGCCCTTGGAGATGCTTCCTTCTGGCCTACCACGGTTATGAACATACTTCTTTAAGATTTCCATGAACCTCTCAAAGGGAAACATATCGTGTATAAATACAGGACTGAGAATGGGAATCTTTTTGATTAGGTGAACCAGTAGGTGCGTCATACTATTGAAGAAGGATGGTGGGAACACCAACTCAAAACTGACAAGACATTGGACCACATCATTCTGTAACCGTGGTAGTTCTTCAGGATTGATTATCTTCTGAGAGATTGCATTAAGGAATGCACATAGCTTCACAATGGGTACTCGAACATTATCTGGTAGAAGCCCCCTCAATGCAATCGAAAGCATTTGCGTCATAATCACGTGGCAGTCATGAGACTTTAGGTTTTGGAACTTTTTTTCAACCATATTTATTATTCCCTTTATATTCGGCGAGAAGCCAGACGGGACCTTAATACTGCTCAGGCATTCAAAAAATATTTCCTTCTCTTGTTTGGTAAGAGCATAGCTGGCATGACCTTGAAACCATTCTGGATGCAGGCCATATGGGTCTTTCATATGTTGATGGTCCTTTCGTGCTTCCCGTGTATATTTTTTCTTCCCATACATGCCCAAGAAGCCTAGCAGGTTCACACAAAGATTCTCCGCCACATGCATCACATCGATTGCAGAGCGAACCTCTAAGAATTTCCAATATGGTAGATCCCAAAATATAGATTTCTTCTTCCACATGGGTGCGTGTCCTTCAGCATCCTTCCGAACAGATTTTCCTCCAGGACCCTTTCCAAAGGTTACTATATGATCCAAATCTTTGGTCATATCAAATATATCAGCACCAGTACGCTCCTTAGGCTTTGTCTGGTGACATGCCAGACCGTTGAAATGCTTGCCTTTCTTTCTTAAGGGATGCTTGGCCAAAAGAAATCGACGATGCTCATTGTACACATTCTTCTTACAATGTTCCAAATATATACTTTCAGTCTCATCTAAACAGTGTGTGCATGCATTGTATCCCTTGTTTGACTGTCCTGAAAGGTTACTAAGAGCAGGCCAATCATTGATTGTTACGAAAAGCAATGCTCGGAGGTCAAATTCTTCCTGCTTGTGCTCATCCCACATGCGTATGCCGGGTTCGTGCAACAACTGTAAAAGTTCTTCAACTAATGGCCTTAGGTACACATCAATGTCGTTTCCGGGTTTCTTCGGACCTTGGATCAACACTGGCATCATAATGAACTTCCGCTTCATGCACAACCAAGGAGGAAGGTTATAGATGCATAGAGTCACGGGCCAGGTGCTGTGACTGGAGCTCTGCTCCCCAAAAGGATTCATGCCATCTGTACTTAGACCAAACCTTAAAATCCTTGCGTCATCTGCAAAGTCCGGGTATTTTCTATCGATTTTTCTCCATTGCGACCCATCAGCGGGGTGTCTCAACATCCTGTCTAACTTACGTTCCTCTTTATGCCATCGCAACAACTTGGCATGCTCTTTGTTTCTGAATAAGCGTTTCAACCGTGGTATTATAGGAGCATACCACATCACCTTGGCAGGAACCCTCTTCCGGGGGGGCTCGCCCTCAACGTCACCAGGGTCATCTCGTCTGATCTTATACCGAAGTGAAGTGCATACCGGCCATGCATCCAAATTCTCGTACTCCTCATTGCGGTATAGGATGCAGTCATTAGGGCATGCATGTATCTTCTGAACCTCTAAAACTAGAGGGAAGACAACCTTCTTTGCTTCGTATGTACTGGTGGGCAATACGTTATCTTTTGGAAGCATATTCTTCATCATTTTCAGCAACTTTTCAAATGAGGAGTTAGGTATATCACACTCAGCCTTCCATCACAGCAATTCCACTGTGCTGCCCAGCTTTTTCAGACCATTATCGCTATTTGGGTACAACAACTTTTTGTGATCCTCTAACATGTGATTGAACTTCTCCCTCTCCTTTTCAGTTTCAGTCTCTTCATGCATCAGCAATGGTCCGACCAAGATCATTAGCGGGTTAATCATGTGTCTCTTCTTTATCCCCCCTTCAGCATCCCCCATGGAAGTATCTCCGTACTCAGGGAAACCATGATAGTTGTCATCCTCCTCCTCTTCTTCATTGTCCTCAATTATAGCCTCTCTCTCTCCGTGCTTGGTCCAACAATTATAACTGGGCATGAAGCCGGACTTCAACAGGTGGCTGTGAAGGGTTTTTGAGTCAGAGTGATCCTTCTGATTCCTACATCCACTACATGGACAGAATACAAAACCATTGCTCTTGTTTGCATCAGCAACACTGATGAATTCATGCACGCCATTAATGAACTCGCTAGAGCGTCAGTCAGTATCGTACATCCATTCCCGCACCATCTGCATTATAGTAAAGTATATCAAAAACCATTACACAACATGATAAAATTATTACAAGTTATATTGAGAGCTTCTAGAGCATTAATTTTGAATGCTGAAAAATTTACATGCACCAATTTGTGAATTGGAGAAAACAATTAACATGATAAATGTGGAGTTTTTGATTATTGTTCTATTAGTGAAAACCTCATTCAATTCTAAGCTCTGAAACTCTAAAATTACGCATTTAAATTTTCAGTAACTATGTGCATAATCAAAATTTGTTACACATATCAAAATCCTTCTACTTCTAGAGCATGCATGCATTATAGAGCTAAAGTAGCAATAAGAGATGAAAGAATGAAGTTCTAACCTTTTAAAAATTTGGGTTTAGGGGTTGCAAACTAAATCTTGACAAATCTTGAGAAAAAAATGGCATGAACTCGCTTACTTCTTTGAGTAAAATGGCCACCATATGGTTTACGGCAGGTGGACAGGAAGCAGAATATATACTGGTGGACAACTAGTCCCGGGCAGTGATACGACCCAGGACTAATAGTCCACGAAAAGACCAGCTGGACTGCGCCAGGTTATTAGTCCCGGGCCGTATTACGGACCGGGACTAGAGAACTGGTCTGGCCCGGGACTAGTGCTAGCACTAGTCACGGGCCGTCACAGGCCAGACTGCTGGCTTTGTTCACATCGAACCGAAGATCATTTTTCCAGTAGTGCTTGCACATGGTACAGGAGCTATCCCATAACCAAAACGACAAGGCAAGCAGATAATGAGCATCTCAACGATTTTTTTATTTACTATGTGCATAGCTTTTTATTGAGGATGCTTCACATAATTCTCATTATGGTTATGCTACAAGTTTCCATCATGATTAGGCATGGCTTAGGCTAGCGGCCTAGGATTTTCTCTAACACAAAATACAGACTCCATGGACTTACAAGTTCCCTCTTTATTTCACACCGTTGACATCCAAAGACAAAAGAGCACGATATCAACTATGCACAAGGTACAAGTGCAATGTGGAAAGTGTTCCCCATGACAGCACGGTTCTGCTAATTCCAACATATAGATGCAAGCATATACAACTTTGATGACACAATGGTTCAAGTCTATTAGGGGCAAAGGAATAAGGTGTGCTATCAAGTTCGTGAGAGCTTTACTAGCTAGTTTTCACATAAAAAAATACTTTTTAATTCGAAAGGTAGATGAAGCTTGAGAATTTGCTTGGAATAGAAAAAGCTACTAGGTAGATATGGTGGACACAAGTAGCAAAGGTTTTGGTTCAAAGGGATTGGAAACATGAGAAGTATGCCTTCTCAAATCAGGTTTTTGGCAAGCAAGCAAAAGAGTTGAAAGAAACAAGCAAACATACAAGTAATAAAGCCAAACATGTAATCTTCCTTGAAGACACAAAAGATCTTAAATAAAGAATACTAAGCTTATGTGCCAACAAGAAATAAAATAAATGATTCAAAATACATGTAAGCTTTTTCTCTTTTTCTTTCAAACCTCAAAAAGTATTGCTACTGACCAGAACTCAGTTTGACAAAATCAATTTAGATCCACTTGATGCTCCCAAAGTGATGCCAATACTGATCAACAAGATCCATCATATAATAGAGATTGCAAACTAAGATAAGAAGTGCAAAATGTAAAAGATGAAACTTCTCATTAATATTCCATTAGGGCACTCACACCAAGGGATACATAGATAATCAACTAAAGGAGAGATACTTCCACATGAAAACGAAACTATAAGATAACTTCTCTACCAAAGTCATGAATCCACTAAAAAGGTAAAAGATAAAAGATAATCATAGTCATACCACGGCACTCCCCCAAGCTTGGAACAAGCCAAGGGGATGCCAAACCTGATGACGAATTACTCCTTCGGTGGTGGTGGTGTTCTCTTGTCATCATAAAACTTCCAAGGCAAAGGTTCCCCATACAAAAGGGATGTCCTTGTCTCCGCAGTCCTGAAACTAGCAGCAGAGCTTATGCGATCAAATCTAGCCTCATACCCACAGTTTTGATTTTGTATGTCGTAGAGTTGTGCTTGTAATTGGTTGGTGGTCTGACGGAGCGAGAAGATTTCTTCTCGAAGCTCAGCCACCTCCTCCTCGTGTTTGGCGATGAGTTCTGAACTTATCTTGTGAATAACATCCACTTCGCGTTCCGCCATCTTCTTGTACCTGAAAACCTCCTGCTCCAATGCTTCCATCCTATCTTCCAGACTTCCTTCTCCCTTGGGGCCTTGAACTTCTTTCATCTGCACCTTCCCATCTTTGAGAATCAACTCCTTGGGATGGATCTTCAACTCATACATGTATGGGTCGAGGACATCCGCGGAGGAATCCTCCATGGGTGATCCAGAGGAAGACATTGTAGCTCCAAAACTGACAATTTGCCAACAGAGACAGATCGAAACAAAAACACGACGAAAACTCAATACAAGAACCTCGAGGAATATGGGGGCTTATATATTAAGAAGTTTCAAAGCATAAGGAAGGTTTCGATACAAAAAAGAGGCGGATACGGAACTCGGGGGAGGCACACCCCCTCCAGGCGCGGGGCAAGGTGGGTCCACGCCTGGGGTGGGTTTGGCCACCCCGGCCTCCTGTTCCTCCTCTGTTCCGTCTCGTAACTTCCCTTATGTATAAAAAACATCCAAAATATAAAAATATTAGGATTTCACGAACCTTCTGTTTTCACCTCTTTTACCTATTCAAAGACGAACTCTGCAGTTTCTAGTGTTTGGTTTCTAATAAATTCTTCTGGAGTCACCATTTGAATAACATCAACATCTTCATTATAAGAATCTCCAGAAATATAATGTTTTAGTCTTTCACCATTCACCACCTGTGTTATGTCATCCTTCAAAGAAGATATTTTGATATCTCTTGAATGATATACTTCCTCAATAACAAAAGGACCTACCCATTTTGAGAGTAGTTTCCCTGCAAAAATCTGAGACGAGACCTATACAAAAGAACTTTCTCGTCAACATGGAACTCCCTTTTGAGAATCCTCCTATCATGCCATCTTTTTACTTTTTCCTTAAAGAGTCTAGCTTTTTCATAAGCTTCACTTCTCCACTCATCTAAGGCACTCATGTCAAGCAATCTTTCCTCACCAGCAAGTTTAAAATCTCTATTCAACTCTTTCACTTCCCAATAAGCTTTGTGTTCTAATTCTAAAGGCAAGTGACAAGCTTTCCCATAGACCATTTTGTAAGGAGACATCCCTATAGGATTTTTATAAGCAGTTCTAAAAGCCCACAAAGCATCATTCAACTTTTTAGCCCAATTTTTTCTAGATCTATTGACAGTCTTCTGCAAGATAGATTTAATTTCCCTACTAGAAAATTTCTAGTTTCCCACTGGTTTGGGGGTGATAAGCTAAATCAATTATATGGTTTACATCATACTTAGAGAGAGTTTTTCTAAAACCCCCATGAATAAAATGAGAACCCCCATCAGTCATGAGATATCTAGGCACACCGAACCTAGGAAAAATAACATCCTTAACATTTTCAAAGAGGTCTTACCATCAACACTATTTGTAGGTATGGCTTCTACCCACTTTGTAACATAGTCGATAGCAACAAGAATATGAGTGTACCCTTTTGAAGGGGGAAAAGGACCCATAAAGTCAAATCCCCAACAATCAAAAGGTTCAATAACAAGAGAATAATCCATGGGCATTTCGTTGCGTCTAGAAATGTTATCCACTCGTTGACATTCATCACATGATAAGACAAACTTCCTTGCATCTTTGAAAAGGGTAGGCCAATAAAATCCAGATTGTAAATTTTTTTGTCCAGTCTATCCCCTGCATGATGTCCTCCATAAGCACTGCCATGAAATTTTCTCAATATCTCTTGTTGTTCAAATTCTGGAACACATCTTCACATAATACCGTCTACTCCTTCCTTATATAAGTGTAGGTCATCCCAAAAGTAATGCCTTAGATCATAAAAGAATTTTCTTATTTGTTGAGCTATAAAAGTTGGAGGCAAATACTTGGAAACAATAAAGTTAGCATAATCAGCATAACAAGGACTCTCATTCGGACTTACCCTTATTGCAGCGAACTGCTCATTTGGAAACTATCATTAATAGGAAAAGGGTCAAAAGAAATATTTTCCAAACGAGATAAATTGTCAGCAATAGGATTTTCAGCACCTTTCCTATCTACAATATAAAGATCAAACTCTTGCAAAAGGAACACACACCTAATAAGTCTAGGCTTAGCATCCTTCTTCGTCATAAGGTACTTAATAGCAGCATGATCAGTATGAATAGTAACCTTTGAATCAACAATATAAGGTCTAAACTTATCACAAGCAAAGAGTACAACTAAGAATTATTTTTCAGTAGTAGCATAATTCTTTTGAGCAGCATCTAAAGTCTTCCTAGCATAATGAATAACATTCAACTTCTTATCAACACGTTGTCCAAGGACCGCACCCACAGAAAAATCACTAGCGTCACACATTATTTCAAAAGGTAATGTAGAGGTCCCAACCTTTAATAAGGTAGAGATCCTTGTGTTCACAATGCTAGTCCCTGGATGAATAGCTAGCATCCACAGTTAAGATGTAATATCAAGAAACAAAGGTCATAATAAAACTTTATAACCAGGAATAAAATAATTCATTACATCTTACATAGCTCATTTGGCTATCTCATTACAATGCAGCAGAATTAGCTATATAGCATGGAGTCCTTCATCTTGAAAGTGCCATAGGCAGTCATGTTGGTTGTAGACTTGTAATCCTAATCAACACACTTCACTAACATCAAACAAACCTGCAACATAATTAGTTACAACCACAAGGGTCAATACATTTGAATTGTATTGGCAAGTGATACTATGGTAGAATAGTGGTATCTATCATCTATATGCATTTGGCTAGGTGGAGCTTAGGCTTGCTTTGCTCAAAATAGATTTTTCCTTATCATTTGAAAACACTAAGTTTTTGTTTGCCATAATCACCCAAGGCATCTACCAATCAAAGATTGAAGATCCTTTTACCCTTTTTCAATCACAAGTTTTAACTTAGAAATTGGGATGAGGAGATTCTTGATAGCTTCCATGTCTTGATGCTCAAATTGTCCATTGCCGGGGACACGACTAAGTACTTAGATTTTACTCTCTCGAGAGGTGGTGCACTTTCCCCACAAGACTCGACATGCATCGAGACAAGATCTTTCAGAAGCCTCCCCTTAGACTAGAATGGACGCGCTCCAAACCTATCATCCCCTACCACCAACTGTCCATTTGGCTAAGTTATTGCAACCTATATGATCCAGGCAGAGCCCATAATGCCAAGTGGCTACACTTGAAGCTTCTCAACATTTGACATCTCAAATCTCTTTGTTCCTGGGTGGCATTCCACAAGTGAGATACACAGGGTAAACCATGGGCCCTGGTAACCACTCAACAAAAATCGAACCAAGCAATTACCATTCCACCGAGGTGTTTCATTCACTTAGTTGTTTTATTAAACAAAACATAAGTACTTGACATAGAAATATTCCATACCATGAATATAATCCACCCTTGTTTTCTACTAGCTAAGCTAAGCATGATAGTAGTAGGAATCTTAACTTAGGAAAATTCTACCAAGGTTTCATCTACTAGGATTTCCCATGGCATAGTTTATACTTAGAAAATTCCATGCAAGTCCTACTCAAAACATCACTAATGCATAGTGAAAATAATAGGACAAAAGTATGAAGCACCACTTGCCTTTTTGGTAGAGAATATAAGTTCACTCCTTGATCTTGCAATAGTCACACTCTTCAAATTCCACTATAATTCAATCAAGGCACAAAATTCAATCTACCATTCAAGCAATTCATCACATAGAATAATAAAAACAAAGCAATGCATGCAAGCATGCCAAAGATTGTTTTATTTGGAAAAGTGGTTTCTAATAGGTTATAAACATTATAAAACACCTATTGGTCATTTATAAAAGTAGTAAAACCATTTGATATTAAGTTAGTGAAAATGGCCATTTAAATCATTTTTGTTTTGTTAGAAATGATTTAATCAAAGTAATAATTTCTAGTGTTTTGACAAATATATTTTTTAAACACAATTGTTAGTGTTTTAAGGTCAAGTGTTTAATATTAAAACCATTTGCAAAATGTTTTACCTATAAACCATTTTTACACCAAAGCAATATTTTATTTTGTTGGAAATGCCTTTTAACAAAGTAATACTTTTCTAGGGTTCACCAAATTTATTTTTAAATCCTAAAACTCGGTGTTTAGGGTCATAGAGTCTAATTCAAATCATTTTCCAAAGGTTTTACTTAAAAAGTATTTTTAAAACATAAACAACAATTTTATTTAACTAGGAATGCTTTTATTCAAAGATTTATTCCTTAGCCTTACAAAATATGTTTTTAAATCCAAAAGTTGGTTTCTATGGTCAGTAGGTTCAAAACAAACCATTTACAAAAGATTTTACCCTAAAAATATTTCTAGAATAATTTTTATATTCAAATTATGCCTACACAAGTTTCTGCAAAAACAACTAATTTAGAGAAGCAAATCACTAAAAAAAGTGCATGGTTGGAAAGTACTCCTTTTGCTGATTCCAGTGATATAAAATTTGTAAAATTTGGACGTGTGGATTTAAAGTTATGAATTTTACAAAATCACATATCTAATATAAACAAATCTGTTTTTAAATCAACACACATGACACGTGGTGTGTTCTGATTGGTCTATACCGTTTCGTTCGGATCAAGCAATATGGACCGCAGGATTTAAAGGGCATCGCACGGATCTGATTGAACGATACCTCTTCGATTAATGATTCTATCCTGACGCTACGATCTGGATCTAACGGCCCTAAGCAATTGGTCATGAACTGGTGGCGCGAGCGACGTTGGGCGGCGGCGGCGCGCTCTGGCAGATGTGCTACGATGACTCTAGGGAGTAAGGGGGGTGGGGGAGATGCTTACTGAGATCGCAGTGGAACAGTGGTGCTCAAGGTGGTCACCGCTGGGCAGGGGGCGCATGGAAACGGAGAGGATTGCTCGTCGGAGTTCTTGAGGGCGTCGGGCTCGTCTGTTCATCGTCGGAGGCGGGGATACGGTTCACGTCAAGACAATTAAATGATGTTGTTAGGTTCGTGCAAGAAAGGCGCATACGGGAGTATCAGTTAGAGGGGAGGGGCGGTTAGATGCTACCAGGGGGTGTCGTCGGAGCGGTGGCAGACGACGGCGCGTGTTTTCGTTGAGGTTGCCAATGAAGGGGAGAGCGCGCGGGCGAGTGCGAGGCATAGGAAGGTGCAGGAGATCCTTGCGAACGAGCTCGTGTGGTCTAGGGGCAAAGGGGTGGCAGGTACTGGCCGGAATTGGTCGGGGAGCTCGTCGGAGTCCGCGGCGGCGTGAGTTAAATTTGAGGCAGCCCGGGGCTCTCTGGTAGCAAAGATTGAGGGGAAAGAGAGAGGGGGAAAAGGGGATTATGATAGCATGGTCGGGGGGCGGAATAACTGCGACATTAACGCGTATTGATCGTGTCATTCAACGGCAGAAATGGCCGGCGTGGTCGTCACACGAGGTTGAAGACGGTGACTGTGTGGTAGTGGGGCCTGGCGGCAGCGAGAGAGAGAGAGAGAGAGAGGGTGCGGTGGGGTCAGCAGCTCAGTGACTGGGTGGGTGCGGGTCTGAGTAGAAAAACATTTCGGGGAAGAGGTGGAAATGGGCTGCGTTGCTCGGCCAGATGGGCTGGTTGGGCTGGGTTGATTTCTTTCCTTTTTTTTGTTCTGTTTCATTTTTATTTTTCTGTTTTCTTTTATGTTTTGAATTGAAACTATCATTTGAATTTAGATTTCATTTTCAAATCTTTTCCAAATAATCAGTATGTTTTAATACTGTTTTAAACATGTATTTAAAGTCCATTTTTAGAGTAATTATTTTATTTACACATGGTTTGTTATTTATTTTAAATAGACATTTTGTCTTTATTAAATAGGATTTTAAATATGATTCAAATCCATATTATTTATTCAAATGATTTAACTTTCTGTTTTAAATTCAAATATTTATCAATCCCTTTTTAGTAAGTTTCATTTATTCAATAGGGTGTTAAATAATTCTTTTTGAATTATTTTAATATGTTTTATTAATCATTTAAATTGGGTAATTCCCTTAATTCAAATAATATTCAACATGGTTTTAAATCCGTATAAATTTTATTTAAATGATTATCTTATTTTATTAAAGTTAATTTAAATAACTTTTATTCCACTTGGGCAAATTCCATTTATTATTTTTCCATGATTTAATTAATCATTTCTATTAGGGATTTTGTCTTTATTTAATAAAATGGAATTTGGTTAATGCCATATAATTTTATTTGAATATTCTTTATCCTTTTATTTTATTTGTATTTGGATTATATTTATTCCATTTGCTTATGGATTAGGCCAAGTTTTAATTTGGCCTTTAAATATTTCTTATTTATTTATTTCTTCCTATGCCTTATAAAATCCATATCTTTTTATTTAAAGAGCCAAAATTGGTGATTCCAATTTGTAAAATTTTATTTAGTATTTGTTCATCCTTTTATATCCTTTTAGGATTAATTGCTCACAATTTGGTATGGATTTTAGATAGGAGCTTTATTAGCTTTGGAAATTATTTCATTTCAACTTATTAAATTCATAAGTTTTTATCCATGGGTCCAAATTGAATAGAATCAATTATTATGGTTTTATAATATTTCTATTTGTCATTCTTGATCATTTATAAATGCTTGTTGCTAAATTTTTATATGGATCAAATCCATGGTCTTAGAAAGATCTTGGAAATGATTTTCTTCCATTAGGGTTTTAGATTTTTGGTTTATTTTCCAAGTGTTTAAATTTTGAGATGCATTAATGAAGAATGCAATTCACTTGATTTGAATTTAGTTGGATTCAATTTTATTCAAAGTTTGTTCAAGATGGTTTTTGATATTTCCATTTTAAAACAAAAAGTTTCTTTTCACCCTAAATTTCAACAATTATTTATTTTGTTTATTTATTTTTCACATTTCAAAATTTGGAAAATTATGGGATCTGACAGGTAAACTCCAATCAGGTGGTTGAACAATAGGAGCAGTGGTCAAAGCTTTCTTCAAAGTTTCAAAAGCTTCCTTACAATCATCATCAAAAACAAAAGGTACATCTTTTTGAAGAAGTTGGCAAGGGGCTTTGAAATTTTGGAGAAATATCTAAAAAACCTCCTATAGAAACCAGCATGACTAAGGATACTATGAATACCTTTGATATCTCTAGGACAAGGCATCTTCTCAATTGCTTCAATTTTGGCTCTGTCAACTTCAATGCCTCTTTTAGAGATCTCATGTCCAAGAACATTCCCTTTATTAACCATGAAATGGCATTTCTCCCAATTAAGAACAAGGTTGGTTTCTTCACATCTATGCAAAACTTTATCAAGGTTGTGCAAACAGTTATCAAAAGAAGTTCCATAGACGGAAAAATCATCCATGAAAACCTCCACAATTTCTTCACAAAAACCATGAAAGATAATAGACATACATCTCTGAAAGGTAGCCGGAGCATTACATAAACGAAAAGGCATACGCCTATAAGCATAAGTACCATAAGGGAAAGTGAAAGTAGTTTTCTCTTGGTCTTTTGCTTTCACAATAATTTGAGAAAACCCAGAATAACCATCAAGAAAACAAAAGTGAGTCTTTTTGGACAACCTCTCAAGCATTTGATCAATAAAGGGCACAAGATAATTATCTTTCTTAGTAACTTTATTAATCTTTCTAAAATCAATGCACATTCTATACCCAACCACTACTCTTTGGGGTATAAGCTCATTATCTTCATTAGGCACAACAGTTATTCCCCCTTTCTTGGGTACACAATGAACAGGGCTAACCCATTGACTATCAGCAATGGGGTAAATAATACCAACATCAAGGAGTTTTAATACCTCATCCTTCACCTTAGGATTTAGACGGCGTTGGTGCTCAACAACTGGTTTTGCATCAGTTTCTATATTAATAGCATGCTGGCATATAGTAGGAGAAATTCCTTTTAAATCATCAAGAGTATAACCCATAGCTCCTCAGTGTTTCTTCAGTATTTCTAGTAACCTATCTTCTTCCTTTCCTGGAAGTTTAGAACTAATAATAACAGAATATACTTTCTTATCATGAAGATAAGCATATTTAAGATCATTAGGTAAAGGTTTTAATTCGAAAACATGGTCTCCTTTAGGTGGTAGTGTGGGTCCCAAGTCTTCCACAGGTAGATTATGCTTAAGTTGCTCCGGCTGACGAAGGAAAACCTCGTCAATCTCATTTCTTTCCTTCATGAAGACATCACTTTCATGATCTTCCATAAACTGCTGCAAGGCATTGTTAGGAGCAAGAGAAATAGTAGAAAGTTGTTCAACCCTGAAATCATCATTAGGCAGTTCATTTTCATAAGGAGTTTTGGCAAATTTGGAAAAATTAAACTCATAAGACTCTCCATCAAACTTAGTCAAAACTTTTTCCTTCCTACAATCTATAATAGCCCCACAAGTATTCAGGAAGGGTCTACCAAAGATAATAGGATAGGTTTTACTAGCTTCTTTACCAAGTACAAGAAAATCAGCAGGATATTTAATCTTAACACAAAGGACCTCCACATCTCTTACAATGCCAATGGGGAACAACTCTGGTATGTTGAACAAGACAATGCTTGGACTATGGTTCTATCTAAAAGGAACACAAAGCTGAATGATCAAGGTAAACACCCCACTCGGTTTCACCCTACCAGACATAGTCATGTCCCATCTGGTGCAAACTCTGTCCCTATCGGGCCTAAGAGATCATTCACAAAAGCTCACATTCCACTCATCTTGCATCATCTAGATTTAATTCAGATGATCACCAAAATCAGATCGAGCCTGCATCTCCATGGTCACAAAGAAACGGTCATGAGACACGTTATTTTTCAAAAGTTCATACCCCTAATATCTCGCCTGCCGTTTTGAATTATGACCGCATCAATGGGTCAATATCACGTCAGTTTAAATGATCTAGATGCCTGGCGGAAAATTTGCACCTGACCCAGGCCTGCACCAATCCTGTGCGATGCCAAAAGTGCTATAATTAAAGTCACATTGCCCGATATTGTCTCGCATTGAAAACCAAAACGCTGATTTATCGGCGTAAAGCAAACCCTGGTTTACCTACCACCCGTATAACGCCTCCTTCATCGCCATCGCCATCTACACCTCCCTGTTTCCCTTGTCTTCCCCAATAGAAACCCTACCACCGCAGCATCCCCAAGCTCCACCGCGCACCCCAGTCACAACAATGGCGAACTACCCCATCGATCCTAACCCTCACGTCCCTGCGAGTATGCATTCTCCACCTCCTGGACCATTGCGCACTCAGAGAGGCTACGTGTTCCTGGGAGGTGACGCACCTATGTATGCGGATGAATGGGCGGTTGCGACCCTGACACCTGAACCTGAGGTTGCGTATTTCTCGGCATGGTGGCCATTATTGGTGAGTTCCTCCACGGTGTTGGTCTGCAAGTTAGGAGCACATCTAGGTGCGCCATGGGATCAACACTCTTTTGTTTTGCTACAATCACAGATAGAGATGCTGCAGTTGGAGGTAGTCCCTACCACATAGGCGACAGTGTGCTTAGGATTGTGAATGAGGATAGTGGCATCAATCGACGTTCTACTATTTTCACACTTGATGTTTGGTGCATGTTACTCAACTATCCCCAGCAACTTTGGGATCCTGACACTATGATGCACACATTTACCCCATATGGTCAATTCCTTGTTTGGGACAAAGATCTGTCTAACAAAGCTAGGATCCTGGTAAAATTTCGTGCTCACAATGCTGACACCTTACCTCTCTATGGTGCTACCGTCCACTACTATGGTCCACCTTACCTCTCTAAATGTAGCAGATGATGGCAGTGGTGACACATGGACATGCCCTATGGTGCTACCGTCCACTACTATGTTAGGAGGCAATGCTGGTGATGAAGACCCCCTACCACCAAATGGTGGAAATCCACATCCTCTACCTCTGGTGCACCATGGAGTCTGGCATGATAACTAGTTTAACCAAGACTTTCAAGGTAATGATGCACCTACTCAGATGAATGTTGCACCCATGGATGCTGCTATGGGTAATGCTGCACATGCTGCACCTGCACATGATGTACCTGTTTCTACTATTATTGAGCCTCAACCCCCCCCCCCATGCAACATGATATGCATGTGCCACACAACAACAATGAAGCAATTGATCCTGTCAACAATCTGGCCCTGCTGCTCACCAGTCTCATGGGAGAGGACCATGTTCAGATCCCCAGTCTAGCTGGCAGTAACATCACTAGTGCCACTGTGAAGATTACTGAAGCTGATGACATGGACAATGCTGTCAAATACATACTTGAGATTTCAATTGTCAACCCCAACTATCAATCTACTACACCACTAAACATGTCATCAAGCAAGAGTTTCATTCCCCTCCCTGCCCATTCTGAGAGTTCTGACAGTGAGATTATAGTGATCCCTAAACCTGCAAACTTTCCCAGTTCCAAGCGCAAGAATCCTGAACCCAACACAATTAAATATGTGAGGAGAAGCTACAGGATTGCCAGCCTCAATGCTGGCTTCAAGAACCAGAAGGATGTTGGTGATTATGTTGAGAGTTCCAAGATGGCTGCACAGAACCTGTCTGGACACTTTAAAGCCATTGTGGTTGAAAATGACAGAGCCCCTCCACCTGCTCTTCCAGTTGACACCATCCAAGCAATTGGGACTAGCTTCTATCAGATACCTCCTAGGGAGGTGTCAGAAGATAGCCTGAACATGGACATGTCAAATGATAATGTGTAATCACTGTCCAAGGATGCCCAAGTGCAGGGGTAGATGCTACACGATTATCTATCTTAGCTACTTTCCCTATTTGAACTATCTCAAATAATATTGTATCAGACTTATTTATTATCTTGACCAACTTTATATTTGGCATGGCAAATTTATATCTATCCTTGGTTATAATGATCTTGTAAACCTATGCTTGAGCACACTTATCTGTCAGCATTTAACATCTCTGTTATTTGGTTCTACCATTTCCACTTATATTCCTCTAGTTATCTGGTTCTTAACCTCATGGCATGTTGCACCTGTAATATATCTGATTAAGGTTGCCAGTACCTGGTACCAAAACACTATTTATCAACATGGTGATCATGAATAGAGCAATATATATCATGGACTGGAACATTAGAGGCATCAATTCACAGGAAAGGTGTGATGATCTGGCAGATAAGATTAACCAAAGTAACCACAACATTATCTGTTTACAAGAAACAAAGAGGGAACACTTTGATAGTAGCTACATCAAAAAAATCTGCCCTAGATGACTTAACCAATTTGCATATCAACCATCTTTGGGTAATTCTGGTGGGCATATTATCATCTGGAATGGTGCACAATTTAGTGGTCAGATTATTAGCCAATCACACTTCGAGATGACTGTCAAATTTGATTGCAACCTGACATCACAGACTTGGTATCTTACTAACATCTATGCTAAATGCACTAGTGAAGGAAGGCAATATTTCACTGACTGGTTTATGCAACTGGACTCATCCGTATTATACCTTTGGATTGTTATGGGTGATTAGAAGAACTGAAGACAGGAACAGACCTGGCGGCAACATCACCAACATCCATAATTTCAATGCTATCATTCAGGAACATGATCTTGAGGAAATTCCACTAAAAGGGAGAGCATTCACCTGGTCTAACATGCAATCACAACCCCTACTTGAGAAACTATACTGGATATACACATCACATAAATGGACCATTGAATATCCCAATACTATTGCCACTCCTATGGCCAGATTAGGGTCTGATCACATACCCATAATCATCAGTACTGGTACTAACATCCCAAGATCCAACATTTTCTGATTTTAGGAATATTTGATGGAATTTGATGGTCTTGATGAGATTGTGAACAACTGTTGGATCAACAAAGGAGCTTACAAAAATGAAGCACATGACCTTGCTGCCATATTCAAAAGCCTCAGACATGGCATCAAAAAATGGAGCAGAAATCTATCCAACCTCTCAAAAATCATTGATAATTTCAATTTTGTCCTCTCTCTGCTTGATGGACTTGAGGAACAGAGACTACTTACAATCCAGGAGAAAAACTTCAGAAATGTTGTTAAAAATCATCTATACAAGATGCTTGAAGCCAAAAGACTATATTGGAGGAAAAGGGATAATATTAGATGGGCAAAGCTTGGTAATGAAAACACCAAGTTCTTCCACTCTATATCCACCAGAAGCTATAGACAGAACTTCATCTCTGCTTTAATCAATGATTAGGATGTAACTTTGGTTGAACATGAACAAAAAGCTGCCCTACCTTGGAGCTCATTTAAAGAGAGGTTAGGTATATCCATTGACACCCATATGCAGTTTGAGCTTGATGATATGATCACTCCATAGGACCTTTCTGAAGTTGATGCTGTTTTCACCCATGAGGAAACTGATGATATCATAAAGCATATGCCCCCTGATAAACCTCCAAGACCAGATGGATTTAATGGCATGTTTATGAAAAAATACTGGCACATTATCAAACATCAGTTCTACAGACTATGTGAAAATTCTACAGTGGCTCACTGGACATACATAGCATCGACACTGCTTACATCACTCTCATACCCAAGATACAAAATCCCTGTAAACCCTTTGACTTCAGACCCATTTCACTTGTCAGTATGGCACTCAAAGTCATCACTAAACTGATTGCTAACAGAGTCCAGAAGGTAATCATCCCCATTGTTAGCAAAAATCAATATGGGTTCATTAAAACTAGAACTATACAAGACTGCCTGGCATGGGCCTTTGACTATATCCATATATGTCACAAGTCAAAGAAAGAGATCATCATCCTGAAACTTGACTTTGAAAAAGCATCTGACATGGTTGAATACAAAGCTATCCTCACCATGCTCAAGAAATTTCGATTCAGTGACAAATTCATATCCTGGGTCAGGAATATTTTGTATAGTGCTTCCACAACTATTATTCTGAATGGTGTAACTGGTAAGACTATTGCCTGCAAAAGAGGTGTGAGACAAGGAGACCCTCTTTCACCTCTACTATTTGTGGCCACTGATGAACTGCTACAGATCATTGTGAATCATGCCTGGCAGAATGAAGAGCTTTCACTCCCTATAGACAACTCATATGGATAGAACTAACCCATACTCCAATATGCTGATGACACTCTTTTGATTCTTCCTGCTGATGCAAAATAGTTGTGCAAACTAAAATACCTACTAAAAAAGTTCACTGAAGCCACTGGATTAAGGATCAATTATCGCAAATCATCCATGACTCCTATCAACACTTCACCTGAAAAGATGGACAGTTTGGCTGGCATTTTTGGTTGTAAAGTGGAAGCTTTACCATTCACATACCTAGGCCTACCCATGGGCACCACAAAACCCAGTGTTGAGGACCTGTCTCCTATGATCAGCAAAGTTGATAAAAGATTGGCTGGAATATCAAATCTTCTATCACATTGCTCCAGAATAATTGTTATCAAGTCTGTCATATCTGCTATGCCAAATCACATTATGTGTGCAATGAAAATGCACTATACTCACATTGATCATGTGGACAAAACTGTCAGAACTTTCCTATGGCAGGGTAAGGATATTGAGAAGAGAGGAAAATATTTGGTTCAATGGGAAAAAGTTTGCCTAAGTAAGAAAGCTGGTGGGCTTGGCATACTTAATCTTAGAGAACACAATAAGGCTCCGATGATGAAAAACTTGTTCAAATTCTACAATGGCAAGGATATACCATGGGTTAATCTGATCTGGCAGAAATACTACAGCAACAGTGCATTACCTAATATAAAATCCAACAAAGGCTCCTTTTGGTGGAGAAACTGCTTATCTTTCCTACCAGAATTCAAAGACATGACCATAATTGAAGCTGGAAATGGCACTAGTACACTGCTATGGTATGATAAATGGATTGACTCAACCCCACTCGGAATAAAATTTCCTGAACTCTTCTTTTTTGTCAAAAATGGCACAATCAGTCTTAGCAGAGTAGCTTGCACCATAGCTGAAAATGGTTACTATCTTTTTCAGTTGCCACTATCCATTACTGCTGCTCAGCAACTTGAGGATCTTAAGTATGTGGTCCACAAAAACAGGAATATAAACTCACCAGACATGTGGTGCTTCCCATGGGGAGGCAGTAATTTCTCCACCAAAAAGGTCTATGACCAGATGATCAAAGCACCAGAAGAAACCACCCCATATAAATGGGTATGGAAATCGCCATGTTTACCAAAGCATAAATTTTGGAATACTAGAGACCTTCTCCAAAGAAAGAATACTAGAGACCTTCTCCAAAGAAAGAATTTTCACCTTGAGGACTATACATGTGTCTTATGTGAGGACAACATCAGGGAGACTATAGACCATCTCTTCCTTGAATGTGATTTCAGCAGGAACTTCTTGTGGACCCTGGAAGAGGAATGGAACTTGGATCTAGGGCTAATTGACAGAATCGTTGATACCAGAGGAAGGTCCACAAACCACTACTTCAAAATGTCAATGATTGCAGGGTGTTGGAGTATTTGGTCACACAGAAACCAGATTAATATTTGACCATGTGCAAAGAAGCAATGAGCAATGTTATGATATATATAAACTCTCTATACAGGACATTAGACATAGGGTTAAACCCAGTCTAGTTCAGGATATGACTGCCTCGTTTGACACTTTGTAATATACAGCTTACATCAGAACATGGAGCATCCCAGTGCTCCCCAGCTTGTAAGTGTGCAAAATTTATGAAAATGACATAGTGGGGGACTTCCCCACTATATTTGTGTCAAAAAAAGGATCAATTTCATGCATAATTTCCCTGTAAAGCTCATAAGGAATAGCACTAGAACTAGCACCAATATCACACAAACCATAATAGCCATGATTACCAATTCTAACAGAAAGCACAGGGGCACTAGCTTTTCTAGCTTTTTTAGGATGAGAAACAATATTAGTAGCGTCTTCACAGAAGACAATATGCTCATCCTCTATGTTTCTAGTGACAAGATCTTTCACAATAGCTACCATAGGCTCAATATTAATAAGCTCATCAGGCTCCACAGTTTTCTTTGCACTTTTGCTAACCACATTAGCTATGATAGAATGTTCCTTTACCTTAGTAGGAAAAGGGATTTTCTCAACATAAGGTTCAGGCAAAATAGGATCAACAGTACAAACCTCTATGCTAGCAGGAACATGAGTAACAATGTCTTTATAAGGAGCGTGGTACTTGTCCCATTCTTTCTTGGGAATTTCAATATAAGAGGCAAAAGCATTAAAACATTTTGCAAGAACTTGAGGATCAAGACCAAACTCATTACTAATATCACAGAAATCATCAGTTCCCATAAAAGACTTGATGCATTCATAATCATAGTTTATACCTGACTTTCTTCCTTTGTCCTTCTCCCAAGCTTTAGTGTTCTCTTGAATACAGTCTAGTAGATCCCATTTAGCTTCTTCCTTCATACGTGTGAATGATCCATCACAAGAAGCATCTAGTAAATCTTTATCATGAAGAGAAAGCCTAGCATAAAAGTTATTGATAATAATATTGTTAGGGAGTTCATGAATAGGACATTTAAGCATTAGTAACTTCAATCTCCCCCAACCTTGAGCTGTACTCTCTCCATCACGAGGCCAAAAGTTATATATCATATTTCTATCCTTATGAATCTCACTGGGAGGATAGAATTTAGAATAAAAGAGAGATGTCATTTCCTCCTATTCCATGGATTGTCCATTCTTTAGCAGCTTATACCATTCTTTAGCTCTCCCTTTCAAGGATATGGAGAGTAACTTCTTCTTTACCTATTCAGTTGTGATACCTCCACACTTAAACAACCCGCATAATTCATGGATAAAAAGCAAGTGATCACCAGGATGAACAGTTCCATCCCCAAAATAATAATTATCCATAACACGATCAACAATACTTGTAGTTATCTTAAAAGGATCTATCTCAATAGGTGGTGGTTCATCTACTACCCTAGAAGTGGTAGTAGTTTTCCCAAATAGAAAACCAAGTGGGTTATCCATATTGGAAACAAAGTAACAAGCAGTAACAAAAACTTAGCAAAAGGTGTTGACTAGTGGTATGGAGCAGGAACTCTCTGCAAATACTTAGCAAACTGATTTTTAGGGGTTTTCTAATAAAGCAACAAAACAAAGTGCAAGTAATAAATAACAAACGCAACAAGTGGCCCACTCCTTTCTTAGCAAAGGACAAGCCAGGGGAAATACTTATAAGGCCCAAACGTTCTCGAGGACACGTGGGAATTCTGTCAAGTGCTTTCGATTCATATAGCTGAGTACTCTTCTTTGGTGTTGTAAGTGTTGTGTGGGTGAACCTGTGCTAATGTACCGACCTTACTTGGACTAATACACACTTGTGATTAAACCCCCTGCAAGTATCCGCAACTATAGGAAAGTAATTAACATATAAACCTAACCACAGCCTTAAACTCTGAGATCCTACGCTCCCTTGTGCAAAGGTGTCCTAACGGGGGTTCAGGTTTCTGTCACTCCGGCAACACCACAATTAGTAGCCAGATTCACAATGCATTCCCCTAGGCCCATAAATGGTGAAGTATCATGTAGTCGAAATTCACATGACACCAATAGAAGAATAGCACCACAACTTAAATAATAAACCATTGGATAATAACTCAACACAAATCCACTAATAACAACATGACTTCTCCCATGTCCTCAAGAACTAAATGAACTACTCATGAGACATCATATGGATCAAGATCAAAGATGATATGGTGATGAATAAAAATCTGAACATAAACAATAATCCAATGGTTCCACTCACAAGCATCAACTACAATAGTAATTAACAGTGAGAAAGTTTCCCCTAAGAACTAAAGCAATATCCATCACAATTGTTACGGCGGGACGGAGTGGTGATGATGGTTCTATTGGAGATGATGGTGTGGATGATGATGATGATCTCGATGAATCCTTGCTTGATGACGGTGTTGATGGCGACGATCTCCCCTCCTTGGGAAGGAATTTACTCGGCAGAAATCTGTCTGCCGGAGAGATCTTTCTCTCTCGGTGTTTTTCGCCCCGTAGAGGCGGCGGAAATCTATCTATGGTCGCTCCCCTAGTGTTAGGGTTCCGTGAGGAAGATATAGGCGAGAGTGCGGAATTTGAGGCCGGCCAAGTGGGACACACCTTCCCTAGGCGCGGGGCAAGGTGGGCCCATGCCTAGGGGGTGTGGGACCCTAGTGGCCCTTCTTCGCCTCCTCTTCTGGCTTCCTCTGTCTTTCGGGAAAATATAATTTTCCCATATTTTTTCGGTATTTTTCTGATCTTCACGAAATTGCATCCAAACACCTCCTTTTCCATCAGAATCTAGACTCCGGCAGTCCATCCTCCAAGAATCATCCAACATGCAAAAACAGTGGAAAAGACATAATTAATACCTCATAATAAGACATATATCAATGAATAGAGGAAAATTATGATATAGAATGGTGATGAAAATTGGACAGGCGCGCCCTAATCTTGCACCTCCATTGGGAAAACGCCTGTTTCTCGGGTTCAGAAAATGGAAAGTTGAGATTTCTACAAAGCACCACGAAATCTCTAGTTGGAGAAGTCGCTTGCGATGCCGAGAGGGATCTAGGTGCCGGTTTTGGGCTCAATCCATGGAGTGGTTCCATGTTCTGGGTAGCGAGGGGGGATCTAGGGTTGGAAGCCATGTTTACTCAGATTTTCCCTTTATGCTAGTCACTAATACTTAGAAAAGCCCTTACTATAGCTCACGCAGAAACCAGCACGTCCTGATTGGTCAGACAGTTGTCACGTGGATCGTGCTAGCCAACCGTTGACCCTCTTTGATCCAACGGCCACACAAAATTGTTACAGTAGCAACATCCTAGTATTATTATACATGACATGGTAGTTACAACAATTACAATGTAGGACGTGGCAGTTAAATATGTAATAATAACAATACTAACAATAGAACATTACTCGTCATCGTCGGTGGCGACGGTGTCCTTCGATGACTCGTCGGCAACTCCCTCCTCGTATATACGCGCCCTCTCCTCGTCGGAGTCCTCCTCCTCCTCCTCGTAGTCCCACGGGTCGACGTCACTCTCCTCCGCTTCTGCCTTCAACTGCTCCATGAATGCCTCCTCATTGCTCGAGTCAGAGTCATCCTCGTCGCTGGCTCCTCTATTCCTCATGCCCTTCTTCATGGTGGTCTTGCATGCTTTCCTTCGGCGTTCCCCCGTCTTGGCTGCTACTAGGCGCTCCTCCGTCTCTGCCGGTGCAACGCGCTTCTCGGGTGTGGCAGGTACGACAAGCTTTGATGTCGCGGTGTCATCGAGCGCTGATGTCGATGGATCTAGGCTCGGCTGGACATGTTGTCGTGCCTCAGATGGGTGTCGGCGTGCACGAATGATGCTGCGACGAGCAGGTGACGCAGGACGGTCAGCCACTGGCAAGGCTCTGCCACTACCACGACATGGTTCCATGCTATGTGAGGAAGTTGGTTGGAAATTGGCGATGGTGTGTACGCAGAGTTGGGTGCCGATCCTGGGGCTCCAGGAGCATCTCATAGTCTAGTCACATAAAAATTGTGCTACATCGTAAAATATCTACGTACTGGGAGTGTTGTCACGTAACAAACCACACAATGCGCCGTGTGGCACCGTCATGAAGTGTCCAGTGCATGCCTGTCGATGTGGAGTTCAATGTTCCATCATGTTCTATCCGTGCAGAAGTTACGCGCATCGTGACAACCCCTTGAGCACGCATGCACGCTGAACATGCAGCCCGTAATTACTTCCTCCCTCGTAGTCCCACCCCTATCCACGAGAAACTAGGAGGGGCGCGTCGAAGCCCCCGTTGAACCGTCCATCTCATTAAAGCCCGTCCAATCGAGTCCCATCGTGTGGACTTTGGGGTTTTATTCCCTGGTTCTGCCAGTCATGCTTCTTTGAGAAGGAAGCGACATAGGCCATGGATTAACAAATGAACAGTGGATGTAGGTTGAGATAGCACCGTAGTAAAATGTGGTCTTGTATAAGAATATCCCACGGACTGGACACTTTGACCATTCTCCTCCGCACATCACTTTCTTCTTCCTCCTGCCCCCACCTTCCTCCATCTGCATTAGCCATGGCTCCCCGGAGGAGAGGCAGATGCAGATCGACCATGCGCATGGAGAAAATGGAGAAAAATCGCCGCCTTGAACTTAATGCTCAACCAGCTGCTCAGTCCCCCCTCACACAAGGACCCAATCTCTCCTAGCAATGGCGCTGAATGTTCCAGCAGGCTAGGGCTCCTGCCGCTCCTGGTACAGTCTTGTTCTTCTTCTTCTTCTTCTTCTCTGTTTTCTTCTTCTTCTATGTCTACTTATTCTTCTTCTTATTACGATGCTACATATTCCAGGGCGGCCGTGGACCCTCAAAGCAGCACGATGGCGGCGGCACTGCATGTTGTAGTAGGCCAGGGCTCCTCCCGGTACAGTCTTCTTCTTCTATGTCTACTTCTTCTTCTTATTACTATGCTACATTATCCAGGGCGGTGGTGGACCCTGAAAGCAGCACGATAGCGGCGGCGGTGCTGCATGTTGCAGCAGGACAGGGTTCCTCCCGGTACAGTCTTTTTTTTCTTCTTCTATGTCTACTTATTCTTCTTCTTATCACTATGCTACATATTCCAGGGTGGCCATGGACCTTGAAAGCAGCACGATGGCGGCAGAGGCGCTGCATGTTGCATCAGGCCTGGGCTCCTCCCAATACGTCTTCTTCTTCTTTTTCTTCTTCTTCTTCTTCTTCTTCTTCTTCTTCTATGTCTACTTCTTATTCTTCTTCTTATTACTATGCTACATATTCCAGGGCGGCCGTGGACTCTAAAGCATCACGATGGCGGCGACGACACTGCATGTTTTAGCAGGCCAGGGCTCCTCCCGGTACTATGGTACATATTCCAGGGAAGTTGTGGACCCTGAAAGCAGCACGATGGCGGCAGCGGCACTGAATGTTCCAGCAGGCCAGGGCTCCTCCCGATATAGTCTTCTTCTTCTTCTCCTTCTTCTTACTCTACTACATATTCCAGGACGGCCGTGGATCCTGAAACCAGCACGATGGCGGCGGCGTCACAGGACCCGTTCAGCACTGTTCCCCGGCTCACCGAGGTAGAAAATCCCGGCATGCATTTGGTTTTATTTTTGAGATTCTAAATATGGAAATATTATCATGTCTTCCCGCAAGTAGCCTCCAAGTAGCGACCACGCCCAATCTTCATAGACACATTTGGGGTTTTTGTGACTTGAATATTGTGCTTTCCTGGAACATGCAGTACAATTATAGACTGCCTATTTTAAATAACATGAACGATGCAGCAAGCGAAGGCCGATTGCCGTGACAAGGTGGTCGCGATCAATGCCAAGATAGACAACCAACTGCAGGGTGCACGCTCCCTAACACAGGCTAATGATCACCTTCGAATGCGTTTGTCTCTGCTGAAGGAGATCACACTTGATTTTTCACTTACCATCAGGAGGATCGAAGCAGAGTGCGACGAGATGCATAGGGTGATCAATGAGCTGAAGAAGTTGATCGTACACAGCTTGTCCAAACAAGACCTGGCCATCAACCTAATTATGAAGATCTTGCGTGACAAGAAGAATCTACAGGATAGATGTGTCCTCCTGCTGGACGAAGCCACCGAGACACGTAGAGAACGCATCATCGAAGCAAAGGCTGCCATCAAAGCCTACAATGACAGGGACCGTTGCCTGGATGCATTGAGACAGATGAAGGAGGACATGGGCCAAGGTCTCTCCGTGCCCAAGAGTCCAAACTAGGAGAACGGGGAGCCAACGACAATGTCCAATTCAGATTCAGAGTAGGGGGAGGGCAGGAATCTCAATTCATGCTCCGCTGCTTTTGTAATTTATACATGTCGTTCAATTAAGCAATCTTGGAGCAACTCCTTATTTCTCTGTTTATCTTACTTGTCCGTCAACTTAATTATGGGTTTATGTTCTCATGAATGGTCATCATCCTTTCTTTCCATTATGTATCTGAGCTTGGAATTAGATTATGACTATGCCACTACTATTTGGTTACATTGGAAAAACCCACATCACCCTTAGTTGGATATAGTCCCACATTGATTTGAAATTGAAATTAGGAGCATGCCACTACTTTATCCTGTTGAATTGGGAAAATTAGGCTTTATTGCTCTGAAATTGAAATTAGGACTGCGCCACTACTTTATCCTTTTGAATTGGGAAAAATAGGCTTTATTGCTCTGAAATTGAAATTAGGACCATGCCACTACTTTATCCTTTTGAATTCGGAAAAAAGGTTATATTCCTCTGAAATGGAAATTAAGACTATGCCACTACTTTATCCTGTTAAATTGGGAAAAAAAGGCTATATTGCTCTGAAATTGAAATTAGGACTATGCCACTACTTTATCCTGTTGAATTGGAAAAAAAGGGTATATTGCTCAGTCATATAAATTAGAAGTATGCCACTAGTTTATCAAGTTGAATTGGGAAAATCCTATATTGCTCTGACATTATCTCTGGAATTAGGACTGTGCCACTAATTTATTCTGTTAAATTTGTACAATCCTTGATTGCTCTGTCCTTCAAATTATGACTTTGACACTAGTTAATTGTTTAAATTGTCGAAACTAACCACATATTTTTGTTGCAGCAGAAGAGGCGAAATCTCAACCAAGAACTGTCGACCTAGCTAAAGGACAAGATGGCTATCCAATTGGAGAAGCAAAATTTTTAGAAAGTTTCCCATGACCGCCTGAGAGAAGAAGTCACCATCCTTTATGGAAAGTGCCACAGTCTGAAGGTGGAAATCGCCGTCTGGAAGGAACTTCACGAGAAAAGTATCACCTCGGTGCATGCAAAGGAGGACATCATTAAGGATCTCATGGTGGATAATCTTAAGCTTACTGATAAGCTACTCGCTTCCCAGACGGAGCGCTTGAACCAGTAGGAGGCGCACATCCAAATACGGAGGGGGCAGGTAAAAACCAAAGCTGGCCTGATCGAACAAAGCCTCGAACTGGATCTTCTCCGAAAGGAACACGACCATCTCCGCGCTAGGCTCAGTGCAAACTATAAGTTCCTCTGAAGTTAGTTTGCAAACTATGTGTTTTTACAGACCAAATCGTTTTTTATCCATGTGTAGTAGTGATTTTGTAAACGTGGACCTCTCTCTATGCAAACTATGCTTTCTTCTGAAAGGTTATTTTGCTCAAGAGTTGAGTTTGGATTAGTCAAGATATCACAATTGCAAGTCTTATAGTTAACTAGTTTCAGATATTGCCACGACACAAATTATTCATCTAAAATTTCCTTGATCGTCTGTAGCTTGTCCTTGTTCACCTCGCGCTCATTCTTTAGATTCTTCAACAGCTCCGCAATGAAGTACTCTAGCTTCTTATTCTCTTCATGAGCTGATCCCTCTCCTTTTCTGCCTTCTGAATCTTCCGTGCAGTTCCCACAACCAAGCTCCCATTGATTGTGTCATTTAGTTCTGACCGCAAATGCTTGATTTTCTATTCCAGCTCCTTATTTCCTACCAAGAGCTTGTAATTTTCTGTAGCTGCATCACAGGCATCTTTAAATCTCCCCGACCTTTCGAGCTCATACATATCCCACAACTAGGCCAAACATTTCATAAGTGCGTCTGGCCACTCAAGATCCACCCACTCTACTTCTTTACACACTAGGCCAACCTAAAAAAACATGGGACCTAATTATCAACATAACACTACATAATTTTCTTCATGTCGCCATTGTACATAACGAAAGCAAACCTGATTTGTATAGCCCAAAAACCGTCTTCCAGTGTTACTGCCTTCAACTGCAACAGATTTCCTCAATTTTAGCCCATGGTCACATGGTACTTCCCAATCGAGATCTAGGCCCTCCCAATCGGGGTCGTAGATCGTTAGTGGTACCTATAAGGGAACAAAAAGCTAGAAATAAACACGATTGCATGCATATTTCATGTCTTGGGTCAAGGTAATTACCAATGCCTAACCATTGCCGAGAAAACAGCGGAAATCACATCGGGGAGGGAAGACTCGATGTCGGAGAGAAATCTGTCGCTGCTCAACTGGTCATCCTCGTCGTTCCAGGGCGGCATGGCGAATGCGGCCATTTAAACCGCCTATCTCCTTCGCTTGTAGTCATTTATCATTCAATTAGTGAAGCATAAATTCATTCCATTTCCTGATATTAATCAAATTAACATCTTTCTTTAGAAAGAAAGCCCTTTTCCATTTTAGCGGCGATGCGTTGGCTACGGTGAGGAGAGAGATAGGAGGGTAGTGAGTGGAGAGAGAAGGAGTGGGGAAAGTGAAGTGCGCCGTAGTTGCAACATTGACTAAATTGGCATGCTACAATGGTTTAATTGATACAATGTCCCATGTACCGTGGCTGTATTGCTATTTCATATCTAATAGTTTTTCTCTTCCTTCATTTTAATTTCTAATATTAATCATGTACTTCCTCCTTTCCAATTTGTTTGACTTATAGAAACATACAAAATCTTATGTACCGCACAATATAGGATTATGGTTTATGGTTTAGGGTCTAATGAACTGTTTATTGTACTAACCCCTTAACACTTATTCATAAATCCTAGACCTGTGCGTCCAATAGATCACTGTATGCTACTTAGTAAGTTTTTTTATTGATCCCACAGAGAATTATATTACATCATAATCATGTCAAATACAAGGTACTTATATATCAGCTTGTTCAGTGATGGTTTCAATGAATGATATGTCCCAAAATCCCAACATCTCACGGCACATTATATTACAATCTCTCAACAATCATAATCTCAAAAACAAATTTATCACATCATCTCACCAAACACAATCATGTCAACTACAATGTACTTGTGTCTTATTACAACAACGATGCTTTCATCGAGTGGTATGTCCGAAAATCTCAATAGCTCACAGAACATCGTATTGCAATCTCTGAAAAAACACGAGCACATCAACACATGTTCAAAGTAACAACAATCTTTGTTACAAATACAGGCAGGGGAGCCCTGCGGTCTATCTGACAAGCCCTGGGTAGCATCTCTCATCAGATCTGATCAACGTCTATCGCCTTGTTCTGCTCAGCCACAACAGGGGCCTCTGCATCCACTACAACCTGTCTAACAACATCAGAAATGGCAGCCAGGAAGAACACCCTCCTGGTTTGCTTCTTCCGTTGCATAATCTGCATCAGATCATCGGTATCCAAAACCTCTATGAACTCCTGCTTGTTATGATTCCACCAACGGAGTCATACCATCTGCTGAGGTCCAATAATTATTTCCTTACCAATCATCTCTCTCACTTTAACAAGAGTTATGTTTTTGGAATCGATGGCTATCTCCAGAGTACATGACAAAATTTGCTTACTAACTCCGCCATCAAGTTTTGTTGTGTATGAATCCACCTCCAGGTGTATATTGAACTTAACTTGATCAGCATCTGGTGGTCCGTAAACTCGAGCAGAAGAAGCTCTGGCAGCAAGATCTCCAGTATCTGCATACATATCATCAATCATCGCTTCAACTTTCACCTGACGATCAGTTGCACAACACTCCCAAAGCATCTGAAGGTCATGGGAGAGCTCAATTTGCACATAGGTATCACTCATGTTATGTCACATCAATTTTGCCCTCTGTCTGGATCCCCAAGGAATTCTAGAATGAAGCTTATCTATCAGCTACGAAACATACACAACCTCTTTCTAGTTGACAAGAAGATGCACATCATACCCGAACACAACCCTCTCGCAACCAAAATATAGTTTTGCAGTGTACTGGAGGACATGAACCGTGAACTCATATAGGTCCGCTGCATCGAAGTTGTTCCTAATTTGATTAAAAAGGGGACCTTTCAGTTCATTCGACACTACTTTGAAGTAACTAATCTATTTGTAAGACAAGGCACATATAAGAAAAATTCACCTCTCGATCTTCTCCCGGGTGGTTTTCTTCGAGATCTGGGTTGCACGACCCCGCACTGCAGCCAAACACTCTGCCACCGGCCTAGCTTTTCTCTTCAACCTTCTACTTGTAGGTACCCTGTTAGCAGACTTCTGGTTGACTCCTCGCTAACCTAGGCGCAGACCCCGCCGCTGCTTCGCTTGTCTAGCGTTGTGCGCGAGACGCTGGCTCCGACGAAGTCGAATCAGTCGTCTACATAGCTACCACCTTGGCCTCGCTTGACATGTCGCCTCCAAATTCAGTGTGTGTGTGTGGGTGGGTGGGAGGGGGAGGGGCGGGGAAAGTACAGAAAAACGACCGTCGCTGCCGCCGAACCAGATTCAGTGTAGGGGGAGGGAGAAAAAGGACCGCCGCCGCCGGATTCAGTGTTGGGGGTTAGGAATGTACAAAAATGGATTTGCTCGTGCGACACGTGGATGGTGACTTAGAAGGGGCAAAACAGGGGCACACCATGTACTAATGTAACGAAATATCCTGACATAACGGCTAAGATTTGAAAATATTTGGTTTGGGCACCATTCACTCGAAATGCCCCTCTCGGTAATTACCCCTCGAACTTTTCAAATCGCGGTGATTACACGCAACTCAGGCCCCGCGTTACCTTCGCCTGCGAACTGTCGGGCCGCAAAGTAGTATCCCCCATGTTAACCATGAGACATGGAATGGGAAGAAGAAGTCAGCTGGATCTTCTTCCTTTCACATGAACTGATGACCATCTCGTGACGCTGTTGTACCTTACGAGGCTTAGCATGGGTGGGACCCCTTAGTTCCCCGTGATATTGGTGTGTCGACTATCTGTGAGGGACAATCATAGGTAAGTCCTCATATTGATGGGGCGAGCAGGGACATTGTCTGCTCATTAGAGTCTGCAAGTTCTGCTTGTGGGGTCGTGTTCTATGTAGGGTCGCGGAGAAGGGCGGTGATTGGTTTGGATATTAAGTTGGGCCTCAAACCATGGAAGTTTGAACGGGGACATAATCCCGACTATGCAACAAATCTTAGGGTCTCTTATGGTAAAATTGACTCACCTGTATAGAGTGTAAGAAATGTGACATGTTACTCCTGTTCCGGGGAGGAGCTACGAACACGGCAGGAAAGGAACTCCATGAAGTTCTAGTAAACCTGTGAAGGCTGACAGACATAGTTTTTCAGAATAAAAGCAACCTTTTAAGAAATCTTTACGAAAACCTGCATAGCCTATGACCTATGGTCTACGGCTGTAGATAGTGCATCAAACAATCCTTTTTAGTAAACTTGCTGAGTATGCTCGTACTCAACTGTATCTTCTTAACCTTTGCTAGATCTCGGAGAAACCAATGTGTTCCTAGGAAATAAGTTAATTGAAGAGTTGAAGATATCTAGTGGAGATCAACAGAGTCGAAGACTTCACTAGAAGCTATGGAAGTCAAGATGAAGCGTAGAATATAAATAAACTCCTAGAAGCTAGAACCTACTTATATAGAACAATTCTATAGTAGCAATGTCAAGACATAGATATATACACTAATAGTAGTACTTCTAAAGTAAACTCTAAGTGGATCTTTCTGGTTTCCTTCTATATAATATTCCTCACTGTTCAAGGAAGTTCTCTGGATCTTTTGTAATGTGTTATATGTAATCTAAAGTCATGCCTTGGACCCACGATGTTTCTGTTGCACCTCTCTGAGGGATGTAATACTGATGGAACAGTGTTCCATTAGTGTTATGTCAATAACTATAGTGTACTACATCATGTAGTGGTATGCTGGGTCACCACAGTAAGTCTGTTGTCCCATCATTTCCAATCTTTTTCCTTTGGGTCGGTCCAGCCAAGCTAATTTTTGATTCGTCCTTACACAACCCATATCGACACTCAGAATAAGGTGCTTACTGATAAAGTCACCAAGCTAGAAGGTAACTCAGACGTTTTACTCTGACATTTCATTCACCACATTTTTGCTATTTGTGAAGTATCTCATGATATTTACCTCGGCTCAGCCGAATTAAAAGGCCTTGCAAAATCTCATCAAGAGTGCATTTCTATGTCTGATACGATGCTGCATTTTATCGAACAAGCAGGGGATCATTCGGCCAAGCTCAAGGAGAAAGACAATGAAATAGCTCGGATTCATGCCGAGGTTGAGGATCTGAAGAAAGCTCAGAAGTCCGAGCTTGAAAATATCGACCAATAGTTCTCTAAAGAGAAGAACCGACTACCCCTTGAGCTTGCGAGGAACAAGGAGCTTCTCAGCATTGCCAGGGCCTCGACCCAGTCTTGCAAGGACGAACTTGCAAGACTGGATCAAAAACAAGCTGGCTGGATATTCGATGTTGGCAGAATAATTTCATTTACCCACCGTAATTTTCGTTCCTCATCTTATACTTCTTGTCCAACTTATCATGGACCTTTGTTATTGACTGTTCCCTTTACTTATTTTCAGATAATTTCCCGGAGTGCAAAGCCCGGAGTGCTGAATGCATGGTGAACGCTCGTCTTTGCCGTGGCGAAACCAATGCCCCAGTGATGAGTGCATATTTGCATCATGTTTTATATTATTATTTTGCATTGTAGTGGTAGGATCTTGGTATTTTACGGCGTTCGCGCGCACCTTTTATGTTTATTTTCACCAGGATTAGATCAGATGATGGATACAATGGGCACAAGTCTTGGACCAGTTATATTGGAGTGAAAAGGAGCCAAAAACAACATAAATTACTCATTTGGGAAATTACTCCTATAACTCCCCGTGGGCAACTCGGCCTCCCTGAGCTCCCCCGATTGCAGCCGTTGCGGTCCGTTCGATCGCCGCGCGGTGTTCCTTTCACTTGGCGCCCGTGTTTGTCAGCCGTTGGATGCACGCTGGCGTTTTCTCACCTAGTCCTTCTGTTGATCACCCCATGACAGGCCGGGTCTAGCTTTGCGCAGGGCCACAGGCAGAGACAGCAAAGTGTGTTCCCCTGCGTCAGGTGACGTTTTGACTTTTCGGATGGGCCGTTGGTGGACATGTTCGTGGATTGGCCCTGGTTTACTCGCTTTTTGTGCGCGTTTGTAAGCCGTATTTTGATCACCCCAGGACAGGCGGGGTCCAGCTCCGTGCGGGGCCACGGATAGGCCCATCTGTCTGTGTCAATGGACATAGTTTCGTTGGTAAGAGGAGTTTTGGCCTCCTTTTCTCCCGTAGACGACCCTGTGCGGGAGTCAGACGAGGATGGTGTGGGCCGCGGGGTGGAGAAAAGGAGAACACTCCTTCATTCTATGTTTTGCCTCGCTGGCGGTGGACCTAGGTAGTATTTGGGCCCATTTGTCTGTGTCGATGGACACGATTTCGTTGGCAGGAGATGTTTTGCTCTCCTTTTCTCTCATTGGTGGGCACTTTGTGACAGTCATCCGAGGATGGGCGTGGGCCATGGGGTGGACAAAAGGAGCACCCGCCTCACTTTGTCTATTTCTCGCCGAGTGAATGATGGTTTTGGCCCACATGCGCGGGGGACCGGCTGCATAGAGGGATTGGGTTGGTTGGTTGCGTCGCGTTTCATCCGCTCTCGTTTTTCCTTGCTTTACGACCGGTCAATCGAGGGAACATTGTTAGAGCGTATGCAAAAGGATAGGGATTGGACTTTGGTGGACGGCCGATCGATTCGCTTTTCTATAGCTGCCACTGATTTTCTCTCCCACTAGGACTGGGCCTTGCGAGGATGGGTCCCAATTGACAGCCGGTGTCTGGGTGTGGGTTGTGGTTCCTTCCTTTTCTCTCTCGACTGCCTCCCTGTCGTGGACTCCTCGCCCAGTCCTTCTCCCATGCTTTGCTCAGTACTGTTGGCCTCTCCTTCTAACATGCCCTGCGCAGCTCCTCTCCACCCGCCTCCTCGCAGTTCCTCTTTCCATGTCCTGCTTCTTTCGTCCCCCGCTGCCAGCCCATGGATTTCCCGATGGTTGCTCTGTTTGGTTGAGGAGAGTCTGTCCTTGATATATGGTTGTCCGTTCTTGGGGTTGAAGAGGTAGGGGAGAGGGGCTGGCACAGCGCACAAGAGGAAGCTCCTCCTATCGATGGAGAGAGGCACGGGAGGGCGGTGATAGAGAGGTGGGGAGGCAATGGGCAGTGCAGGCGTGTGCGGTGGAGGGGAGCTTGGGCGGGCCCTGCTACTGCCGACCAGGTGGAGGCGAGCGGGCGCACAAGCGGCGACGGGGAGGAAGATGACGGCGAGTGCTCGTGGGCGCAGCCACGAGCGAGGGTGTCAGATCCTTGTTGCTCATCACCCTGGAAGGATACCGTTCACATGGGGATCAACGACTGAGATCACTCGACAACCAAGTGAAGACCACCACTGTTAATTTATGCCTTAATTAATGTAATAATGATTATTACTGTAACCGACTATATAAAGCCCAGTGTCGGGCCGGACCGGGCTATCGAGATTATTCTAGCTTAAGCTATCTTTTACCTTGCCTTTACTTCCAGTTCTAGGTTTAGGTAAATCTCGTAGAAATCCCCACTGATCGAGGGTACTCCGCATCGGGAGTTTGAGTCTGATTCCATCGAGTATCTGACAAATTGGTATCAGAGCAGCCGATTCTCCGGCCAAATTTTTTCCTACCATCTACCGACGAGAGAGAAATCTGGTGGCGATTCGATTTGCGGTGCTAGGGTGGTTGGTATCTCTCGTAAAATCCCACCCTACCCACCCTTATCGCGGCGGAGGGGGGCTAGTCAACGGAGGCACGACAGCAGTGACATCCATCTTGACATGGTCGACGGCAGCGGCTTGGTGGCAGCGACACAGCTCGGGCACAAATCGGATGACTCGACATGATTCCCAGAGATCATCTCCTCTGGGGGTAAAATCCTGGTGTCGGATCTGATTCATGTGCCAATTGGAGGCGCATCTTGCTTGGCGGTGGTAGAAAGGCGACCGGGAAGAAGTTGCCCAAATCCAAGAACACCGAAAGCACCGAAGCGGCTGAACTAGCGACGCTGAAGCTCGACATGGAGTATATCAACATGTGCACCAAAGAAATCGGCTCCAAGGTTGATGGGGTCGAGGAGAAGCTCACAACACTGACAGAACAGTTGTCGCAGCTGATGGCACTCCTGAAAGCAGATCACAGTAAGCCACCCGATCCTACTCCTATCCATGCCGAGGGTTCCTTCCAATGAACCAGTGAAGCAGAACCTGCTCGCGGCCATTCTCAACCACCTCACTGGCGGCGGCGCAGCGAACCCATCGAACCAAGGTATGACTTCCACTTCGAGGAAGCGATTGGACAAGACCAGCCGCAATACGACTACTCATACCAGTACCTTGATAACCAACACCCAGAAGCCTACCAAGAGCAATATTGTTACCAAATCCCACCACCCCAATACCAACAGTACAACATCCCACCACCAACATACTTCCCACCACAACAAACCCAATTCCCACTCCACTACCCAACACAAAACCCCAACTTTATGCCACCCCCTAACCCTAAACACTAAATACCACCACAATCCCAATTTTACCACCAACCCCAACAAAATTGGCAACTTTACACCAATAACATAAACCAACCACCCCCACATTACTGTAGCACCCCGGTTAAATTCACTACTAGAAAATTGTGTGTTAAATAATACTTGTGCATCATCATGACATCAGCATGCATCTGTTTGTCTAAAATATTTTTCTAAAAGCCTATTTTGTTTTCTAGATACTAGATATTTCCCTCTTTGTTCAAACCAAAACCCTAGATCGATCAAGATCTTTTATTTACCTAAAAATTATTTATAAAGGTTTATAAAATAAAATTATTAAAAACCTATTTTGTCTGGGGAGGCAGTCCATCCGGTTAGGCCAGAGGCCTAGCCGGGCCAGACTACCTACTACCCGGCCCAAAAGAAACACTAGACCAAACCCTAGCCTAACCCTAACCCTACCTAATCCCTCCCTACTCCCTCACCCTGCCGCCACCACCCCTGTATCCACCCCGCCGCCGGACAACCCCACCCACCTGGTACCCAGCACTCAAACACACAACACGCGCACGCCACACCCCTGGTGCCCCTCCCCTGGCCCCACGCGCAGCGAACGAGCCCACCCCACTCCCGCACGTCTCTCCTCGCCCTGCTCCTCGCTCATCCCGCGTCGACCACCTCCCTGCAGATCGACAACCGCCGCCGCCTAGAATCCTTCCTCCGCAGCACCGGCCGTCTCCGGCTCCTCTCCTCGCTGCACCGTCCCGGAGCCACCATCCTGCGCCCCTCGTCACCCTCCCCGTGAGCTCCACCAAGCCCGCTCCTCTGCGAGCCTCCATCGTCGGCAGCCGCCGCCTCCTCGCTCGTCCAGGACCCATGCCGGCCGCTCTCGTTCCTCCGCGCGGCCGTCCTCGAGGAGCTCTGCCCCGCCTCGGCTTCCCTGTCCACCTTCCTCTCGGCAAGCTTGTCGCGTCGCCTCTGCAGCGGGTCTCTCCTCCCCGGCCTCCTCTCCTACCTCCCTGATTCTGGCAGTAGACCCTGCAGCGGCCACGTCTCCCCTGCTGCCAAGACCGCCCCTGCTTCGTCGATTCCTGCCTCACTGCTTCCGCGAGCGCGCGCCCTCGCCTGCAGGAGATCGCCCTCGCCATTTCCGGCCGTCCTCGGGCCGCCGCCTGGGCCCCGCCTCCTCCCTGCAGCACCCGCTGTCGCTGGCGCCTCGTTGTCCTGTGCGCGTGTCGTCGATGTTGTGTCCGACCCTCGCGCCTTTACAACACCTGTGTGTGCGCCCTTGCTACTGTGGCATCTTGAAGATGCAGCCTAGGCCTCATGTTGGTCGCGATGATCTGTTAAACAAGTGATGTTGATGTCGTAGAGGTGTGGTGATTCCGGTGTATGGATGTGGTGATGAAGTTCCTGCAAGAAGGTGTGGTAAGGTTGTCTCGGTCGTTCGAGACCCTCACGATGGACAAGATCTGCCTCATGGAACCCGAAGACCGCGGAACCCCAAGACCGCCGACATGGAGTCGAAGGACGCTGAACGCCAAGTTCTCCTTCTCGGAGTCCGAAGACCTGAACCTCGTCGAACCCTCAGACCCCAAGATTGCCGTGCCCCCTCCAATGTGTGACACCCTTTTTCCAAGCCTCGTATTTTTTTTATAATATATGTTATCCATCTTGTGCATATTAAATAACTCATGATCATGTGGTTTGGGACTTTTGCCGATTCACCTAATAATTAATATGGAGACCATATGCGGGCTTTTCTAGTCTAAGATTGGTCCCATTTAAATTTGTGCATCAAACCGGTGACATATTTTGCCTTGATAAGACAACATTTAAATTGCGGGGTATCTAAACAACTTGAACCTATTAAATAATTGTCGGGACCCCGATTCCGCTTAATATTGCCTAATTGCATCGCATCTTTGCCATGTCATACATCATACATGCATCATGCCCGTTCTTATGTCATAGAATTAAATAGTGCATCCGGTGTTTGTGCTAGTGCTTTGCTTCTTCACGGATTAGGCCGATGAGTTGATGCGAGTGTCAACCCGATCTTTGAATGAACTTTCAGCAATGTTTTTCAGGCGAGCAATCTCCCCCTTTCTACCTATCTTACTTTTATAGTATTTATTCACTCCTGTTGATCCATTGCTATCTGTGTTGCGATGCTCTAGTTTTCGTACCCGTGATATCCCTTGCAGCCTTATATTGCCCTGGACACATCCTATTACCTATTGTTTGGTAGATAGTTGGACTTGCGTGTCGTAGTTGCTTGCTCAAGTGGTGTTGCGTGTCGTCCAGTACCACAGTTGTTGGAGTATTGCCGTATGTTTAATGTTGGAGATGATCATGGCTTTAATTACCGTTTAACAACTAAAATTGAAGTAGGTAAATAATGCAGAGGCACCGGTGGGTAATAGACAATATTTGGTTTTTAACTGCTCACTGGTTCCCCGTAGGACCCTGAGTTCTTGACACCTGTTCCGAGATCGAGCGCGCTAACCACAGGTGGGGTGTGTGGCCACCCCCATCGATTAGTACCTGATTTCAAAGTACTGTACCGGGGGCCACAAAGTAGTTTGGGGCTTTATTACTATCCTGTACTTATGCCATGCTTTACCGCTTTATTTACGATCGCGCGTGGAGCGCCTGTACTGTTTTGGAACCAATGTGGAATGTTTTTGCGGTATCGACAAGCCCAGTCACACTTTTGGGTTCCCAGTCGTTTACAGCCATTGTCACAAACCCTGGGTCCGTCTCGGAGCCCGGCCGACTTCGTTGCGGGTAGCTTAGTGGGGTGGCCCCCCGTGCTTGGTTTGGGTCTGGGAAACATCGTGTCTGAAACCCCATCGACATACCGTTGGGTGTATGTTTTGTGATCTTGTACCTACCTGATCTGACAACAAGGGTGTAGGTGCGTGTGGAAACTTTGGTGCACCCCTGCAGGGTTAAATCTTTTCGAGAAGCCGTGTCCGCGGTTATGGACGACTTGGAGCACAGTTCTCGATCATAAACAACTATAACTAAAGTTTACTGTTATAATTTGACTTGTCTCCGATATGACTAGTAATCAGCTTCACTACAATGGAATGGCTAAATAAAAGTACCAACAACTGCTGGGTTTGGGGATATCTCATGCTAATTGTATCTGACTAGTAAGTGTCGCAACTACAACAGAATGGTTAACTAAAAGTGCACACTGCTTATTATATCAGGATGACTATCTATACCTGACTAGTAATTGCTACAACGATAACTGAATAAATAAAACTGCCAACTGTGTGAGTTCCTCGGTTGACTTCCTTGTTTGGTCTCGAGGGGGAAAGACCAGGATGGGTATGTTTGGTGGTAGTATCAGGATGGTTTCGAATAGGTCTTTCTTATCTCTCTCTGATAGCCGACAGTTGTATCGAGTCTCTATAGGTTGTTTAGTGCATGCTTTGCTGCCGCTTCAGTCCACCATACCTATGTAGGCGAGGACCGCCGAATTCTAGTCTCGCCGTGTACTGGCCTCAGTACTGACCGCTCTCTTTTTCCTTTTCCCTTTGTCGGCACCCCTTTTGTTTAAGCAGGATTGAGATCGACGTTGTTAGCAGGGTTACCCTTCCGGCTTGGCCTGGGCAGGGTTATGGACGCCATTGGTTATTCTTCAGGGCCCTTAGCTCAATTTGCATCTTATCCGTACTCGGACGCTGTATTGTTTTCAAGGTGATTTGGATCTTTCTACTGTAAATCTGTATTCTTGACTCTTTGAGTCGTTGTTGTATATATATATATATGTTTCGTGGGTTCCATCGAGGACTATTGTGTAATGATATTACTTCGTTTTCCACCCGCACGCAAGTGCCTGGTGGGCACCTTTGAATCGTTTCTATGCGGGTTTGGCGGGAAGCGCTAAAACTTGCATAGGGTCGATACTAAGGGTGTTACAATTACCAAAACCAGCCTCTCCAACCACAACAACCACCCCATAACCAGGAACCAAACCAATATAACGACTACCATCACCAAGAACACGACCACCAACACAGGCTAGACCAAGACCAAGAAAGAGTCAACCAAAACAGAGGGTACAGGCACCAGGACATGGATAGAGATGCCCAGTTCTATAAATCCATAGCCAAAGCCCCCAAAATGGACTTCCCAAAGTTTGATGGTACAAACCTAGAGGAATGGTTGAGAATGACAACTAAGTACTTTAACATGGTCCATGTCCCAGAACCATCTATGCTTGACTATGCCCAAATATATATCACAGGCAAAGCTGATACATGGCTCAAAAACTCTGGTGTCTTAGAGGAAAACCTCACTTGGCAAGCTTTCATCAAAGTAATCCTCCAAAGATTCACAATCAGCAATGACTATGAAGTTGTTGAAGAATTCAACTCCATTAAACAAGGTCTATCCTCAGTCAATGACAACACTGACAGATTTGAGGATAAAAGGGCTGAATATAGGAAAGAAAACCCTAAAGTCAAGGAAGCCTACTACATTAAATGTTACATTAATGGCCTGAGAGGTGAAATTTCTCATTACATGAAGAACCTAAAACCTCCAACCTTGCATGAAACAGTGGAATATGCAAGGAATATGGAGAAAGCAGCAAATGGTACTTCTCAAAGACACTCTAAAAGAATGGGCAGCTCTCCCAACAATGGCAGAAACAACTACAATAGCCAACATTAGTCCAAACCAAAGCATTTGTTGACACCACCAGTGCCAACAAAGAACATGACAAACAAAAAGCAAAACCAGAAGCTAAGTTCACTGGCTCAGGGATATGCAGATATTGTGGATCCAAATGGTTCTTTGGCCATAGGTTCCAACAATATAAAATCTTAAACATGATGGCTACTGTGGAAGTTCCTGAGCAAGAGGAAGAACAGTTCCATGACACTACTAATGATATGGATAATGACCAGCCCTGTTGTAACATCCCAGGATTAGCAGCTAGAAATAGATAGGACACATGTGTGTGCATTGCATTCATGCATAAGAAAATCCGGGGAATTTTTGCGCAAAACAAAAAGACCTATAGAGGTATCGAGATCTCTCTTCTTCTAAAGGAAACAATAGGGCAAGTGCGACAGATTTTGACATGACCTCTACTGAATGCTCATGTTTGAGGGAAAGCAGTTTGAATTGAATATTCAAATACTTTATTTGAATTCAAAAGTAAATTTAAAAAGAATTAATAATAGAATTCGAATTGTAAATTCTTGAATAAACAAATATATATCACAATATTCACAATACATTTGAATTACACAATAGCTTGGAATTATTAATTCAAAAAGATAAATATTACATTCCCATAACATTTAATAATACAAGTATATAAGAGGTACAACAATTAGTAAATATTACAATCTATAAATGAAATGAAATAAAGCATTTACTTTGTTACAATTAGAATAATCCAAAGTTTTCAAAATGCACAAAATAAAATTACAAGAACTAAGAATAAAAAGAATTTCTTTATTACAATTATATTAAAATTACAATGCTTTACACCTCACCAAAATAAATAGAAGGGTAAATTACAAAAGAATAAAGAAAAAACCTAAAACTATTTCTAAACTCAATTTCCTATTCATCTCTGGTATCTTATTTTCCTGTTATCCTTTTGTCTCTACAAATCACAAAACAAAAATAAAACACTAAGTGTGAAAAAGGGGATTGCTCTCGGAATGAACAGTGTAATGCACTGTAACCATTTCATCACTGATCCAATCATAAAAGGGGCAAGTTTCACCAGATAGTGGTATCTGTTCTTATCAAAAGTTGTCTCAGTCCAACATCATTAACAGAAATATTAGGGCAAGTTTCACCATTGAGTAAATCTGTTCTTATCAGTGCATCATTTTCCTAAGCACAGCTTCACCGACATTAGGGGAAAATTGCACTTGGTATCAAAAGAAAAGTATCAACACATGGATAATGCTGTCATCTCAGCTAAAGCACATCCACAACACCAAGTCTCCACTTGTGGAAACTTGCACCCATTGGGGCCTAGCTGCAAGCAGCACTATCATGCATGCAAATGATGTGTTGTCCACACAACAGAGAAAGGACCAAGCATATAAAAGATCCAGAACAGCCGCAACAAAGTTGTTAACTCACTACTCTTCCCTCCACCACAAACACATCAACACCAGTTCATCTAGTTCACTAATAGTATACAATAGAGTTCACCACCATAGCTCTCACGAGCACCCAATTAGAAGCTGTACAATAGCACTAGTAGAAAATATAGATCAAGGATAGAGGAAGAGAAGATCAGAAAGGAGGAGGAGGATAAAAGGAAAAGATGGATCAGTAATAGCCCATCAAGGACACAATAGATCCAGGAGGAACTGGATAGCAAAAGGAGAGTAACCAGGACCAATAGTAGCAGCTTCAGTCGTTTCACAAGCTCTCAGTACCACCACATCTGTCCACACTACAAACAACAAGTTAGATGGAAGTATATCTATATCTTGTAACATTAGTTCTTATTTCATTTTTGCAATGACATCTTGGAGAGTAAGGGAAATAATTACACATAGCAACCAAATGCACCTACCCCTCCTTTCAAAAAAAATCCACCTACCCTTCAACTAGAATATATTTAGGAGGATTAGGTCGAGTGGTATTCTCGGAATTGCAAAGTGTTGCTATGCAAAGTCATCATAGCGACATACAAAGTTTCCTAAATATTAGTATTTGTTCTTAAACAAAATTTTGCCTCAGTCTCTTGCCTCATTGACCAAGAATTTCCAAGTTATTAGGTTGCATCCAAAATTATCTCAAGTAAATGAATAAGCAACCAACAGGTAAAGAACTTCCTTCACCAAAACCAACCATAGCATCTGATCTTAACCATGTACCTATGAGATGGTTTAGGTAAGTGAAAACTCTCAAATCCACATAGAAAACCATGTAAATTCATCCTAGAGTTATTTAGCCTCAGACCATGCATCATTGGCATTTAAATCATAAGTTATCATCCAATCAATTCACATCAGTCACAATACCAAATCATTTATCCACTACCAGCAGCAGGTTAACTACTAGATCCATATTGGTATTTGTTCTTATCATTCTAAGCAAACAAATCATTTGGAGAACGAGCTCTCAGTAAGCATAGAGTTTCTATGCTAATTACATCCTAGAGCTAGAATAAGGCAACCATAGTGTTCTCTTTAAAAGGAATCCAAGCCTCAGTCTTTTGCATCCTTAGCATTGGACTAGAAATTTAGCCAGAAAAGAATCTAGGCAATAATTCACAGGTGTAGATCAGGCTACCTGATCCATCTCTGTGCACACTCCAGCACTAGAGGTACCACAACAACAGCCAGGGCATCTTTAGCCATTAGAACAATCTTTCACACTAGCTAATCAACATGTACAATAAGCAGTTCAGTTTAAATCATTTTCTTAGGCTAGAATTCTAAGAATCATCTGAACACTTCACTATCATCCTGACAGTAATAATAGCATATGAAAATTATACTTGCAGAGCTTCCTCATTTAGAAGAAAAATCAATTCTCCAGCAATTCATCCAGTAATCTTATTTTATTTGCTTTGATGTTAACACAAGTATACAATTAAATCCATTACCAATCATGAATTAGACAGCATGGTTAAGTAACACTGTAACGTGCAGGATAGAACCATCAATCATATTCATCCAAACACATCATAGAAGTCACAAGTTGTGATCCACTAGACTAACCACGGCCAGTAACTTTACTGAAGTGCATCGATCTAGAACAAGATCAAGCTTCTTGTATAAATGGAAATACAAGGGTTCATTAACCGAATCCAATCGAACCATAAGTCAGAAGTAATTTTCATAAGTAGAGGAACCTAGAACAGAGCCTCAATGCTACTTAAGATAATTCCATGACCATAGAAATAAATCTAGTGAGGAGCAGAGAGAAGGGAATGAAGAAACAATACTTACCCGAAGTCCTCGCTTAAACTCGAGAAGAGGAAGCAGACCAACAATGACACCAAGCATGGCGGCACGGAGAGAACCGACGGCGCTCAATCCACGCCAAGCCATGTTAGCATCATCACCAAAACAGAGGTGATGGCGGTAGACAGCCACCACATCACTAGATAAACCACACAACCACGATGGGTCATGGGACATAGAAAGGCCAAAACATCCGAACCCTAGATGCCTGTCCGGTGCTCAACTCAGCTAGGAAAGGTGGCGGTTTTCAAATCGAATTGGACACCGCGGTTGAGCAGCCTGAATCACCTCGAAAGCTAGCAGGGCAATGATGGGGATGGTCAGATATCGCCGAAATCGGGAAAGAACTTAGTGGAATTGGGAGGCGTCAAAGGAGAAAAGGAGAGGAAGCTCGAAGAGAGGAGTGGAAATAGATGGGTCGGCCTGTTCGGCTTGAACCCAACCCGGTTGGTTCTACCAGGCCAACTAGGTCTATTGGGCTAAATATTGGGCTACTCTGGCCCAACATCCAGGCCCACCGAATAAAATAAAAATAAAATAAAAAAATAAAACAATAAAAGACCAAAATAAGAAATTACAAAAGTACCCTGGTAATATTTAAGCTCTATAAAAATTAAAAATATTAGAAATATATATACAATATATCTAAATAATCACAAAAATGAGATTTATCTAAGAAAAATATAAAACTACTTGTTTAAGCTAAATAAAATAAAACTAAATATTAAAGCTACTAAAATCCTAAATGAAATTTAATAAAATATGGAAAAATCCTAAAAATCAATAAAAATCATTTTTGTGTATAAAAAATAGATCTACTATTTTATAAAAATACTAACTAAATTTTTTCAAATAAAACTTGAAATTAATATTCAAAGGCATTTAATATTTTGTGGAATTTTATAAAAATAAAGATAATACCTAAAAATAAATAAAATTCAATTTTAAAATCTTGAATAAATACATTCTACTAAAAAATATTAAATATATTATTAATAAGATTTTTAAGATTTTAAAGTAATAAATCTCTATCTATTACCTATTTTATAAATTCTTTAAAAAGACATTTCTTAAGTAAGAAATTACCATAATTTTATATAGAACCTTAAATATATTATATCTAAGTACTAATTCCAAAATCATGACTTAAGTTCATGATCAAGCTTAAGTACAACTATGAACTTTAAAATATTCTTTAAAACCTTTTAAATAAATGTTGTGTATCATTCATATGTAATATAGTGAATAATCTTAATCATTATTACATGACCTAAAATACTAACAAAGTACTAATACCATCTAATTATACTCTCATTAATAGGTTGCATGTTATTTTCATAATAACACATCAAATCTTAAGCCCATCATTTCCTTTAAATAAAAGTGAATGATTCCACATTTAGTAATTATACTTGTCAAAATCCTAAAATTTGGTAATGTCCTAAAAACATTACACCTTAAGTTTCACTTCTAGTTTCATAGTTAATTTTGGTCTAAACAATCATAAACATCTTATTTGAAGTTTATTCATGTTTTTATAGTTAAATTTGGTCACTTATAAACCAATTAAAGTATAATCCTTAAAAATGATTTGTAACTCTCAAACAAACCCTAATGCAAAACCTAGTAACATTCAAGGTTGATTAACCTAACCTAAACACTAGTTTCATCAAATGTTATTCTTTTTTCCACTTCGAACATCAACTCTATAATAACTTCTTTCAAGTTCTTAAATCCACACTTGAACTTTCATCATAATCACCAAATGGCAATCAACCTCAATCCTACATTGCCTTATACCCTATTATTATATCTTGGATGTTAAACCTCAAATACCTTATAAAAACATCTATTTGTGAAATAAGAATTAAAGATAAACCAACTCTTAAAATAATCACCTAAATTCACTTCACTCAAATTACTGGGGATTCACTTAGGGAGTTTTAGAAAATGCATAGCATTACTTATGCATAACTACATATTGCTTCTTTAAACATTAGTCCTTACCGGACCAATGATGATGATTTCAGATATTGGATTTTATATTGTCTCGAAGACCGTGATTGCATAATCTTGCAATCACAAAGGCAAGTTCACACTTGCTCATGTCCTTTGATTATTTTCTGTAAAGTATTTTACAAATCCAGTGTTGTCATCACCTACATTTCAAAAAGGTCAGAAAACACTATTTTCCTAATAATATAATTATAGGTTATTTACCATGAGGTAATAACCTAATATAAAAGTTCTGGTGGTAAAGGAACATATTGTCTAGGACTTAACAACCAATGTCGTCAGTGATGCTTGAGCTGTATATCACGCGTTAACCATGAGATTTGGAATGGGATGGAGAAGTCAGCTGTATCCTTTTCCTTCTTCATGTAGGTAAGACGACCTTAATGTGATGTTGTGATTCCTTGTGCGGATCCAACATATGGGTGGGAACCCTTAGGCCCCACGATTTTGGTGTCTAGATTATCTATGAGTGGCTGCCGGAGGTATAGCCGGACCTATATGGTACTTGCTGATACGTCCAAAACGTATCTACTTTATCAAACACTTTGCTATTGTTTCTTCTCTAAACTTGTGTGATTTGGATACAACTAACACGGACTGACGTTGTTTTCAACAGAATTACCTTGGTGTCTTGTTTTTGTGCAAAAAATGAACTATCAGGAAAAATCCCGGAAAATATGCCAAAAATTATTTCTCACCTGAAGATCCAAGGAGCCAGAAGGGGAGACAGAGGGGAGGCCTAGGGGGGCCCTGGCCCACCCTAGGCGTGGGCCCACTGACCTCGCGCCTAGGGGAGGTCTGGCCACCCTAGGCATCTCCTCGGCCTCCCTCCACACCTATAAGTTGCCTTCTGACCTAAAAATAGAGGGGGGTTTGATAGTTTTCCAGAAAGAGTTCCGCTCCACCGCCGCCACGAGAAACTAATATTCAGATCCATAAACTCCATTCTAGCACCCTGCCGGGACGGGGAATTTGGAGAGGATCATCGCCATCGTCATCACCAACGCATCTCCATCAACCACCGATGTTTCCCTCATCCATGAGTGAGTAATCCCCCGTTGTAGGCTTGGGGATGGTAGGGATTGGATGAGTTCTATCATGTAATCGAATAAGATCTGTTAGGGCATAGTGCCTAGTATCTCTATTAGTGCTATTTGACTTTGTTGCAACTTGTTGTGCTTAATGCTTGTCACTAGGGCCCGAGTGCCATGATCTCAGATCTGAACTTATTATTGAATCATTATGATAGTATTGTTTATGATCTTATATGCAAGTTGTGTACACATATCATTGCCCAGATCCAAAGGCCCCAAAGTGATAATAATTGGGACAACCGGAGGGGATGGATGTGGTATGAGGATCACATGTGTTCACGGAGTTTTAATGCTTTGCTCCGGTGCTCTATTAAAAGCAGCACCTTAATTGCCCGTAGTTCCCTAGTGGCCTTGCTGCCACGGGCTGGATGGACAGAAGATGTTGTGCAAGTTCTCATTGCGAGCACGTATGACTATATTTGGAGCACATGCCTAGGATTGTTTAGTACTTGTATGCTTGTTATTATTTATCTGCAATGCCCTAGATCTTTAATTTACATGTTTAGACTCGTCCATGCAACGCCCGTCATCCATCCCTATGCCTACCGTACTCGAATCCTACTGTTACCGTTACTGTTACTACTGTTGATGTTTCACTGTTGCTGTTGCTGTTGCTACTGATAAACTTCTGTGACCAAGAACTATTTCCAGGTGCAGCTAACTGACAACTCAGTTGTTAAGGCTTGCAAGTATTCTTTGGCTCCCCTTGTGTCGAATCAATAAATTGGGTAATACTACTCGCGAAGACGGTTGTGATCCCCTATACTTGTGGGTCATAAAGACTATTTTGTGGCACCATTGTCAGGGAGCATAGCTTTATTTGTAAGTTCACTTGGATCTATTATTGTTCACTGTTACTCCTTTTATCATGGGGAAGTCTCATGATGTAAAGTTCCCTATTTTACCATCCACTACAAGAAGAGGTATAGTCCTAAACACCTTTGTTACTCTTGATGCACTGTCTGTTATAAGTAAGCTTGTCACACCGCCACCACATGCTCATGCTACACACACTGCTACTACTGCTGAATGAAAATGCTTTTGATACTCATGATGTTACTTCTAATGTGTTTGATGCGAGTGGTTCATTAGGTCCTTTTCTAGATGCTACTATGGCTAGTCTAGGAAATACCGAAACTCCTAGTGAAGACACTGTTACACCTGTTAGCTCGCCTGAGTCTAGTGAGACTCATGATATTAATGATGGTTACATAGAGCTCACTGATGATTTTTTGAATAGTGTCAAAACACACATGGTGCTAGTGCTATTAAGAGTCTCCTTGCTAGACGTACTATTATGCCTAAAAAGTCCTAAGATCCTAAGTTTGCCACCTCTCCCATAGATATTAAAGATAAAGATTATGATTTCTTTCTTGATTAATCTTATTTATATATTGTCGAGAAAGAACCTTTTTGTGGTACTGAAAATTAGAGTGTTAAGGCTCATACGAATGAGCTTTCTACTATGAGTGCTTTGTTCTCTGATGATTTTAAAATGCGCAAGTACTTTGTTGCTAAGATCTTCCCTTTTTCCCTAAAAGGAGAAGCTAGGGCTTGGTTTAATAGATTACCTCCTGGTTCCATTGATAGCCCTGATTGCTTGATTGCTTCTTTCTTCCATAAATATTTTCCTCCCAGTGCTAGACATGCTTCTTTGCAGAGAATTTTTGATTTTAAAATGGGAGAAGAAGAGAAATTTCCTGAATCATGGAAAAGATTTTGTTCCTTGATTCATGCATATCCTGGATGTCCATTACCTCAGAATGAGCTTCTTGATATTTATTATAATGGACTAACTGATGATTCTAGGACCTACCTAGATAGCTTTGTTGATTGTGTTTTTAGGAAAAGGACTCCTACAGATGCTAAAGAATTAATGAACAATATAAGCAAGAATTATGATGATTGGACTTCAACTGAGCTGAATACACCTGATCCTATTACTCCTGAACCAGTTGTTCTTGAACCAGTTCCACCACCAACAACAAAGAAGATGAGAGTTATTGCATTAAATGATGAAGTGATGAAGGAAGCTAAAAAGTGTCTAAAGGAGAAAGGTATTAGAGCTGAAGATGTGAAGAATCTAAGTCCTATAGAAGAATTATGTAAGCCAAATCCTCACTCATCTACTATTGAGGTACACTCTCTCCAATTTAATGAAGGTGATATTCCTTATGGTAAGCCTCCTGATCAATGCTTAGAGGAACTTGACACATTTGTTGTTAAACAAGGTAATTTTAATAATCAAGTTCAGAATCATTTATTGGAAAATCTAGAGCTATCCATGAGTTGAAAGATATTGTGGAAAGAACTTCTAAGGATATTAAAATGCTTTGTAAACACTTTCAAATGGTTCAAACCCAACTTGATCAACTTGCTAAAGTACAAAAGGATATGCTAGTTAATGCTTCAGGAAATAAACATGCTTATGGAATTAGAACTAGGAGTGGCGCAACTTCTCAAGATCCTTTATATCCTGAAGGACACCCTAAAAGAATAGAGCAGGATTCCCAACAAGGTGAGGATAGTGGTAGTCCTCGTAAGAGGAAGAAAAAGAAACATAAGAAAGTTGAGGAACCACTTGAACCTGCTGTAGATCCCAATAGTATATCTGTCTCTGATGCTGAAACTGAGAGTGGTAATAATAATGAGTCTCCTGATAAGGAGGAAGGTGAGGAAGAACCTGAGAAGCACACTAAGAACACTAGGTACACAAAGGAAGATTTCATTGCTAATAAACATGGTAAAGAGAGAGAACCTTGGGTGCAGAAACCTATGCCTTTTCCAGGTAAGAAACACAAGTCAAAGGAGGAAGAACACTACAACAAGTTTTGTGAGTGGATGAAACCTTTATTCATGCTCCATTAAGAATAATTATGTTAGAACTGCTTTATGTGATTTGGGAGCTGGAGTTAGTGTTATGCCTTTTTCTCTCTATAAGAGACTCCAGCTAGAAAAGTTGATACCAACTGATATATCTTTGGCTGATAAGTTAACTACTGTCCCTGTTGGTATATGTGAGGATGTTCCTGTTCAAGTTTCTCATAATTGCATGGTCTTAACTGATTTTGTTTTGCTTGAAATGCCTGAAGATGATAATATGTCTATTATTCTTGGGAGACCTTTTCTTAATACTGCAGGTACTGTCATCAATTGCAATCAAGGGAAAGTAACATTCAATATTAATGACAAAGAGCACACTGTCTATTTCCCCAAGAAGGTTGTTAAGAGTTATTACCTGAATTCCATTGAAAATATTGAGAGCATCAAGGTTGGAGACATATATTGTCCCATTCCACAAGAAAATTTTGAAACTATTATGATTGGGACCATTGCTATCAAGTATGAGGTAACATAATCACCTTGTGGAATGCAAAGTTTTGTTTCAAATAAGATTGTTTTGGTAATAAGACTTGATCAACCTTGTTAACAAAAGGATTTTAATGAACAAAATAATGTTTCCACTTTGGTTATACTTGCTTTCTTTTTCCTTTCTCCTTCCTAGTCTTTGCTTTAGCTTTAGTTTTGCTAGTTGTTTGCTTGTTTGAGTTTCTTAGAGATCCTGTAGTTTGGCTTTTGGTTTGCTTTTGCTTCTTCTGAAAAACTGTTTCTGTGAGAAAATCAATTTTCATACCCTAAAAATTGGCCAAAAATAAAGTTTCCTGAAAAATCCCAGAAAATTCAAAATAAAATTTTCCTCGAAAAAAGGGGCAGAGTGGCACCCGAGATGACCCAGGGGGACACCCCTAGGCCCCAAACCCATGGTAGGCGTGGCCTACCTAGTGGTGGCGCCTAGGGGGGTCTGGCCCACTTGGGCCCATCCAGGCTGCCTCCTCAAAGCCACCTTCTTTCTCTCTCCCGAAAAACACCGAAAAACTTAGTCAAGCTCGAGTTCTTGCTCGCGATTTTCGATCTCCTTGTTTAGCCCATCTCAAGTGCTGATTTTTGGAGGGATTGTTCCTTGGTATGTGCCTCCTCCACTTGTCCAATTATATTTGTGGTTGGTAGATTGTATCTTGAGTATTTTGCTACTGTAGGTGACATGTTGTTTGAGCTTGCATGCTTGTTCTATGTTTAGAAACTTTGTTTTGATGCATGTGTAGTCCTCTAGCAAGTTTCTATAGTAGTTGCTCATCATTTATCAACTTAGAAATCACTTGGTTTGATGGTTGTTTAAAATTTCAGCAAAGGGAAGTCATGGACCACCACACCTTTGGTGACTTATTTGAGAGTGATGCACCTAGAAGGGCAAGGCTCCCAAGGTCATCTACCAGCACCAGACCCTCATACAATGAGGATCTCATCACTCCACGGTTTGGTGACGAGGGAGGTGAAGGGGATGCTCACCCCTCCACCTTTCCTTGTCAAACTTTCCTGCGAGTTGCTGGGATTCTTAATGATTTCATGGCTTTAACTGAGAGGGATGGTCTAACAAGTTTCATGCAGGATGAGAGTGCACAATATGCTTCACTTACTAAAACATTTGTGGAGAGTTTCTCCTTCACCAATAGTTTGTTCAATCCTTCTGTGTCTTTCAGACTTTATGGCAGGGCTCATTATATGTCTTTGAAGAAATTTTGCAAGGCCCTGGGACTTGGTACAAATGGGTCATCAAAGAATATTACAGCTCTTCCCGCTAATTTGTTGGAACTATACCGAGGAATAACCAATGATGATGACCGCAGAGCTCAACGAGGGAAGATAAAGAACATTCAACTTCTAGCCATCAGGTACTTCACCTACTATCTTACCACTAGTGTTCTTGGTAGGGAGAAAACTAGTAATATATCCAACTATCAATTGGCCTTCTTAGCAGCTGCGCTCTACGGTGAGGATAAGTATAACCTTGGTTCCCTCATTGATCGTCGTTTAGCTGCTATGTAACACCCTCGCCTGATAAGGCTGAGTTCATGTGTATAGTGCCAATCCCTGGATGGGTTCACTAGCACACACAGTACAAAATGAAACCAAATATAACTGTGCATCATAAATACAACGAATATGATCCAGAATTTACATTATATTACAGCGGAAAGCAAATACAAGGTAGATCTCCATCCTTGCCACATGCGAACAATTGTTGAGTGGAGTCTCGCGACCTATGAACGATCACTCAGATACGATATAACCTGCAACATGAAACATTGCAGCCACGAATGGTGAATACATTGAATGTATGGCAAGTAGGCTAAAGTGGTTAACAATAGATCTATCAACTACATGCTTATTTGGCTGGTGGAGCTGTGGCTAGCTTGCATTTTTTAAACACTTTGTCCTACTTTATCAAACCAATTTGATTCACAACAACCCTTTAAGTTCACCCATCAATTTTTAGAAATCAAGAAATAAGGATGAGCTAGAATATGTCATAGCATCAATATCAAGCAACTCATTTGTCCGTAACCGGGGACACGGCTAAGCACTTAGTTTATACACCCTGCATGGGTTTGTACACTTTACTCATGTGACTTGGACAGCCCAACTCGTACCACCACACGCATATTGTGTGACGAGAGGGAGAAGTCCGAGAAGAGTCCATTCGGGAAGTAGATCCCCAAACCCCACTGCGCACCGGTCCCAACCTACCATTCGATACATCTCTGGCTACGCTGGGTTCGGGTCACCACGACCTACTGAGTCCAACCAGCCACCCATTCTCACTGGCACATGTTTGCACACGTAAGCTACTGGAATAAAGACAACTAATCTTTCTTAGTGCCCTGGGCGACATTTCCCACCATTATTCACACTCTGATGACTGATCCAACACTCCGCCTAGGTAGTTCATTGACATTAAGTTGTTTTAGTAGAACAAAACCTTTACTTTATCAAAGCATGATCCCTTCCTCGTATCAACAGCAATGCTAAGAACATCTACCATACGAGATCTCAACTACAAAGGATTTCCCTACCATATATATAGGATATAGCATAGAATAGTAATTCCTACACATGTAGCTACGAAAACATCTATAATGCATAGGAAAAAAATAGGACATTTATGACCAAGATAGCACCACTTTCCTTTGATATAGATGTAGTCGTTTAGATAATCCTCACAATTATAATGGCCTCATTCACAATAACCACAATACTTGCAATCATAGTAGTTGCACTCCTCGCAATCTATCGTTCAAAAACAAAGGCACAACAAGCACACCATTCAAAACATTGCAACAATGCAACAATACAGTAAAACAATGATGAGCAAATGCATGCATGATGATTTAATAAGTCACAATGGTTGCATTTAGTTCTCTTTACTTTATTAGATCACATGATGCATGTAGAAAGTCATTTAATGCACTAAAGCTTTTATTACTAAGGTTGTATCGATTTAATTATGGTTCATCTCACTTTAATTCAACTACTGATGTTTATATTGTATTAAATTGTGAATTAACTGCTACTGGATAGGTAATGTAACTTATAACCAGTAGCAATTTGAATTACCTAAAAAGGAGTTAAAGATATTTTTGTATGATTAAAACACTATTGCAATGAGTTTATAGTTTTCTGCATGCATTTCTATTTTAGCAGTACCAAATAATTTGGCACGCAATTAGTATGGATATATATTATCAATATAAAACATTACCAATTGGTTTCATTAATTTTGGAGTTCTGGTTAATTTTTGGGATTTAAATACTAGTTAGAAGAGTTTAAATCATTTAAATTATTGCATTCGACAAATATTATATCTAATTCTAGATATGTGTTCTACATGAATCAAGGATTCTGTAGACATATTATTTGTATTTTTATGAACAGTATTTATTTTATTATGCATTTATTACTCCAAAAGGGTATTAATCTATTTAAATTATTGCAGTAGATATATACCGTAAAAGTTGTATCTATCAGCATATTAGTATTCTTCAGAATTTTATGAATCCATCCATACATTTTTTATAATTTTGTACATGTATTCGAATTTTATATGAATTTTACAACATATGTCTCTTTTCAGACGTTTTAAATTAAAACCTAATTCTAAATGCTGACTTTACACGCTGACTGGGCCCCGTTCGCTGACCTGGTGCTGACTGAGATGCTGACACGTGCGCCGACGTGGCCTTGACCAGTGAACGGTCTTCACACTGGTCAATGGGCGATCTGGGCCACAGAGAAGAGATCGGACGATCGGGAAGCTTCTCTTCCAGGGCTCATCGGCGAGGATGACGTGGCGGCGTCGGTGGAGGTGCAGACGGTGGCAACGGAGGCAGTTCTGGTGATCCCCGGCGTCGGTGAAGATGTCCACGAGATGAGGAAGAGGACGTAGGTCAGTTTGGTGGTCACTACATGGCCTCTTGCTTCCCGTAGCGATGGCAGGGAGCAGATGGAGGGCTTCATGTGGCATGGCTCCGGCGTGGTCTCCATCGAGCAATCGCAGGCGCTCTATCAACACCCGGATTTTTAAATCCTAGATGCCTGTTATGCCATACATCGCAATCCTAGGATTACCATTTTTGCGGGACATAACAGAATTGGATACCATAGTACATCATCCATTACACACTATACATAAGTTCTTACACAAATAGGGATCTCATGATCCAGTTCTTAATACAACATCAAGCAGCCGAATACGTAATAATAACGGTAGCGTAGGCGAAGCTCCATCTTTGGGGTCATAGGCAATGCTGACGATTGGAGATGATCCTAGTTGTCATAACCTTCCTGGGGTCCATCCTCCAGATACTCCTCTTCATAGTCTGGCCATGGGAATAGCCAGGGACAAAGCCATGAGTACTCTTTAAGTACTCGCAAACTAATACTAATAGGTAAAAGGGGTTTTTGGATCATAGGACACTAGGCTCTAGGGTTGTTTTGCAAAAGCCAGATTTATCTCTACTAGGTTCCAAAGCTAGTCACAATTTTATAACTCCTAAGTGGGATCTTGTAACTCATGTCACAACTCTGTTGTGGTCAAGTCAAAGTTTCAAATCATTTCACAAGTCATTTTGAAAAGTCTGACGGGGAACAGTATGGCCACTCCAACTGTCCATAACCGCGGACGCGGCTATTCGAATAGTTTGACACTCTGTAGAGATTGTACACTTTCACCACAACATTCGATACATCCGTCAGGAACAAATCCTGAATTCACCATACTCAGTATGCGGATAATCAATCCTAACCTTTCAATTACACGCCCTAGTATAAGCACCTCTCCTGTGAGTTTGGCCTCCCAACCATGACCAACTGTCATCTTGGGTACTGCATAGGTGGACAATCTTCACAAGGTAGCCTCAGCTCAGACCTTGGCCGTGAGGGAACTAATACTAAGGTATATAAGTTTCCATTCAAGCCCTACCCAATCTTCAGGTATTGTGGTTGTATGATAAAATTGGAATGGTATCGCATCCAGACAACCATCAGTTTTATAAAGGGCTAAGGCTCATGCCTCAACATTTTCATCACCAAAATCATCCAGTGTTCGGAAACACATGTCCAAAACATTTCAATAGAATGATCCATCATTCTAAGGTTTTCATAACCATTTTTCCTCCAAGTATTCCCATCTAAAGTTGATCAAGTTTTATGCTTAGCACTAGCATCTACAAGTGGGGGTGAGTACTAATTAGGGGTGGTAAACTAGGGGAGTTTCAACTAAGTACACCTTATATCTTAGGACGATATCAAGGTTCCTCACTTAGGCCAAATTTTATGCTCTTTATGCAACCTTCACATATCTTTCTAGTATCTACCAAACTCTTAAGTAAACTCTAAGTAAGATCTTTGATAAAGAAATAAAGTAAGAAGCTTGCAAGTAAAACAAGGATTGGTTTATCAAGTGGGTATGATCACATATGCTTAAGGCATATAGTGGGCATGGTAACAAATAGTGGTTTGTTGCATCAGTAGAGTATCTTGCAAGGGTTAGCTTGCACATTCACTAGTAGTATTAGGCTTGCACAATATCAGTATAAGCTTGCCTTGTGCATAGTAGTGGTTGAAGTTCTCCTCGGCATCTTCTTCGTAGAATCCTCCTTCCTCCTCGTATCCTTGGTCGGTACTAGCGTCTATAAATAAATACGGGGTACACAATCACCAAACAATACTTAACTACTTGCAATCATCACACACAAGTGTCCTATAGATGATCTAGCATCATCACTAATATTACAAGGTTAAAGCTTGGTTTAATTCCTTTTATTTTTATAAAAGTAATTTCTACTCATTGAAAAACTACTTAAGATTTAATATTCTCCAAACCAAACATGGGATCATGTTGAAACATGTCATCACCACATATTATAGTTCATGGGAATGTGATTTAAAGTGGTGTCACAATTTAATAAGGTTTTACCCTTTTATTTTAATTAATTAAAGTGACTAGAAATGCCTATGGGGCATTCTTTTATTACTTGAGCATTATTTCTGCAAGTAAACCTATATATTTTTATATATTCTGAAAGGTATGGTTAAATGTGATTTTTGAGAGTTGGAATCAACTAAAAAGCTATTATGGTTTAAATTTGAAAAATGTTTGAATGCAGAAAAGCTTCTGCCTTGTTATTTTTACCATGAGTGATCTATAGATCAAAATGACTTGAATCCAACGGGCTTGGATTCAGCATTCATAGACCTTTCTAACAAAATTGGTTTCATTCAATTTGGTGCATTGAATCGATCTGGGTTGATTTTTGAAGTTGGGTACAGAAGTGTGTTTGAAATAAAATGGAATTTTTTTAGTTCAAATCACTGGGCTGCGCGGGAAGTGTTAACGGGCCGGCCTGCTAAGCGCAGTGCTCCCGCGAGCTGCTTAAGTGGGTGTCCCCACTCGTCAGTGAGACAGGGAGGGGCGAAGCGTTATGGGGCAACATGGGTCGTTCGATCTGATTCTAATCCAATGGCTGGGAGTCATCGTCAACGCGAGGCAACGCCAGCGAGAAAGAAACCTAGCGCGGCCAATGAGGGGTGCTGGGGGCTCACCGGGGTGCAGGCGAGGGTCGGCGAGGCAGGCGAACGACAAAGTCGACGACGGCGAACTCAGGGGTGGTCGCTGCAGCTCCTGCGGTGGACGAAATCGATGGCGCCCTTCTTCTCTAGAGGCGGCGGGCTCCGGTGAAATTCCGGCGAGGTGGTGCTCGCCTTGCTCCGGGAAAGGTGTGGCACGATCAGTGATGAGAGGGGAGTAGAATGGTGTGAAGAATTCGAGCGGGGGAGTCCTCTATTTATAGTCGAGCGAGGGGACCGACGGGGCGCACGGTGAGCTCGTCGGGGGCGATGGTACAGACGGCTATTGGCATGGGCGAAGGTAGGGGACGGTGCGGTGTTCCCTAGCGATGCTCAACGACATGGTTTCGAGGCGTGGGGTGGTGCGGCTTGGTCTGGAACATGCAACACTCTGCGCGGCAAAGGCGGCGTCTTCGACGGTGAGCGGTGGCTGTGCATCACGGGGCGGCGAACGGGGATGTCTGGCGGTCTCCTGGGTCGGTGGTGATCGTGTATGCACGCGGCAAGGGCGGCGCGCGGTCTATGGGCTTCGGTCGAGGGTGGCGCTCTGGCGCACGCTCGGCATGGTCGCTGGCGGTCTGGGCGTGGTCCATGCGTGTGGTCCAGGGGTTGGCAAGGTTCGAGCGGTGGACAGGGAGTGGTGGTGGACGGTGGGCTGCCTCCCAGACATGCTGGCTAGGCTTGCTGCTGCTCCTAGTTTGCTGTCGACTATGGGGTGACATGGGTGTGCTCGGCTGTTCACCATTGATGGAAATTCCAAGCTTACAGTGGTGCTAGTGATTAGTTAAGTTCGTTAGATGATCTACTAAGGCTAGTGGTGCCCAGAGAGGGAACAAGTTAGGCCTCAATCACTGCTCACTATAGTGTTGAGGATTTTGATGATTTGTGTCTACAACCTGTTTGATGAAATGGCTGCATGAAATCAAGTTTTGAATTTTGAAAAGATTTTTGGTGGGTTTGCTAGATTGGTGCTGGTGAGTCTGCAGATGCTTGGGTTTTGAAAGTTGAGCTTGTTTGAGTGGTTTTTGAAAAAGTGGGATCTTCCCATATGATAAAGATTCAATTTTGAATTGTCATTTAAACTATGTATTTGAAAGTTTCTGGATGATCACAGAGTGGGCCTTGATACCTTGTTATGATTACATTCAAGGGGTGCAAAGATCCAGAAAAGTTTCCATTAGGTTCTGAAAGTTTGAGGCAGCCAAAGTAGGCATGGGAGTTAAATTGGTCAAAATGACCATTCCTTTATTTTATTTGTTTTGATTTACTTGTCTTTAGGAAAAGTGTGGGAAATGTTTTAGATGATGTTTATTTCACCTAAGAAACATTTTACAAGCAAGGAAACAAACAAACAAGGTGGTTCAAAAGAATTTCAAATTTAATGCATACTCATATGCATGCATTCATAATTTTATTTAACAACGTTTTTGTTAACCCTAATTTTGATGATTAGAAATTGATGATCCAAGTTTAGTATTTTTGGGATGTTACAAACCTTCCCCCCTTAAACAAAATCTTGTCCCGAGATTTGAAAAAGGACGAAAAGATTACCTAGGATTTGAAGAGATCGAGAAACTTCGTCCTGATGTGATCTTCGCGTTCCCAGGTGGCTTCCTCTTCTGTGTGGTTGCTCCACTGAATCTTGAGAAAATTGATGCTTCGGGTTCGGGTAGTTCGAAAAGCTAATTCCAAAATACGGATGGGTACTTCGGGATAGGTCAGGTCATCGTTGATCTCTATGGTCCGATGATCGATATTCTTGAACACTTTGGTCTTCTCTTGGACTTCGAGACACTTGCGAAGTAACGAGATATGGAACACATTGTGCATGGCTGACATCTCTTCGGGTAGTTCCAGTTGATACGATACTTCTCCTCGACGGTTCAGAATCTTGAAAGGTCCAATATATATGGGGTCTAACTTTCCTTTGAGTTGGAAACGCTGCATTCCCTTCAATGGCGACACTTTCAGATAAACAAAATCTCCTATGTTGAAGGCGAGGTATCGACGTCTCTTGTCGGCGTAACTATTCTGTCTAGATTGCGCGGTCTTGAGGTGCTCACGAATCTTTTGAACCTTCTCTTCTGCTTCTCGTAGGATGTCGGGTCCAAAAATCTGACTCTCTCCTACTTCCGACCAGTTCAAAGGGGTGCGACACTTCCTTCCGTACATGAATTCAAATGGGGCCATTTGCAAACTGGCTTGATAACTGTTGTTGTATGAAAATTCTGCAAATGTCAGACAGTCTTCCCACTTGGATCCATATTCTAACACACATGCTCTCAGCATATCTTCGAGTATTTGATTTACTCGCTCCGTTTGTCCATCGGTCTGAGGGTGATACGCGGTACTAAAATCTAGGCGGGTTCCTAAACCTTCTTGTACTTTCTTCCAGAATCTCGAGGTAAACTGAGTTCCTCGATCCGATACTATGTTCTTGGGGACTCTGTGCAAACTAACGATTCTAGCGATGTACAACTCCGCTAGTTTCGAACTCTGATAGGTGGTCTTGACGGGTAAGAAATGGGCGACTTTGGAAAATCTGTCCACTATGACCCAGATAGAGTCATTTCCCCTACTAGAAGTAGGTAGTCCAGTGATAAAGTCCATTCCTACAGAATCCCATTTCCATTCCGGAATCTGCAAGGGTTGCAATAATCCAGCGGGTCTTTGATGTCCTGCCTTGACTCGCTGACAAAAATCACCCTTGGCGATATAGCTTCCGATTTCTCTCTTCATCTTATGCCACCAAAATTGCTCTTTTAAATCTTGATACATCTTAGTTCTTCCGGGATGGATAGAATAAAGAGTATCATGAGCCTCCTTAAAAATAACTTCTTTCAACTCAGAATCTGCTGGTACACAAAGGCGTCCTTTGTACCACAAAACTCCTTCTTCGTCTTCGGTGAATCCATACTTTGCTTGTACCGATACGACGCTTGATTCCTTCAATACTAGCATTTTCCTTCTGCTCCTCTTTAATCTGACTGATCAAAGTGGGCTGAAGTTCTATGCTAGCCAAAAATCCTTCACTTACCAATCTATTCGAAAATCTTCCATCTCTTTGTGCAAACTTGGTTGCTCCTTCAAAATCATGGAGTTCAAGCGGCACGGCAATCTGCTAAGGGCATCGGCTACTACGTTGGCTTTACCAGGGTGATAGTGAATTTCCAGGTCGTAATCCTTGATTAGCTCAATCCATCTTCTCTGTCTCATATTCAGCTCCTTCTGAGTGAATATATACTTTAGGCTCTTGTGATCCGAATAAATTTCACAACGGCTTCCCATCAGGTATTGTCTCCATGTTTTTAGGGCTAGAACTACGGCTGCGAGTTCGAGGTCATGGGTTGGGTAATTTTGCTCGTGTTGCGTCAGTTGTCGAGATAGATAAGATATAACTTTGCCTTCTTGCATTAGCACACATACGAGACCAATCTTGGATGCGTCACAATACACATCGAAGGGCTTCGTGATATCTGGTATGATCAAGATTGGGGCTGAAATCAATCTCCTCTTGAGTTCTTGAAAACTCGCTTCACATTTGTCGGTCCATTCAAACTTCTTGTCCTTCTTCAGCAATTGGGTCATGGGTCTGGCGATACTCGAGAATCCATCTACGAATTTGCGGTAATATCCCGCCAATCCGAGAAAGGCACGAACTTGGGTTTGAGTGGTTGGGGCTTGCCAATCTTCTACATCTTTCACCTTGGCAGGGTCAACAGCAATTCCTCCGGTTGATACAATGTGACGAGGAATCCTACCTCCTGTAACCAGAATTCACATTTGCTAAATTTTGCATACAACTGATGCTCTCTAAGGGTTCAAGAATGGTCCTTAGGTGTAGCTCATGTTCTTCTTCTGATTTGGAATAAATCAGAATGTCATCGATGAAAACAACGACAAACTTATCCAGGAAGTCCATAAAAATCTTATTCATGAGGTTCATGAAATAAGCGGGGGCATTGGTTAGTCCGAAATACATGACTGTATACTCATACAATCCATATCTAGTGGTAAAGGCAGTCTTTGGAATATCCTCTGCACGAATTTTGAGTTGATGATAGCCAGTTCTAAGATCAATCTTAGAAAATACTTTGGCACCGGTCAACTGATCAAACAAATCCTCTATCTTGGGCAAGGGGTACTTTTTCTTGATGGTGACATCATTCAATTTCCGATAATCCGTACACAAACGGTTACCTCCATCCTTCTTGTCCACAAACAAGACAGGTGATCTCCAAGGTGACGCACTTGGTTGAATCAATCCAATTTCCAGCATGGAATCCAGTTGCTTCTTCAATTCTGCTAGCTCCGACGGGTTCATACTATAGGGTCTCTAGGCTATGGGTCCGGTTCCGGGGATTAGTTCGATGATAAACTCGATATCCCGATCTGGGGGCATACCGGGCAAAACATCTGGAAATACATCGGAGTATTCACAGACTATCCGGACTTGGTCAATGGTAGGTTGGGCTATACTCTTGTTACACTTGAATTGGCGAGGTAAGGTTTCAGATATATGCTCGACTGATATTCCGGCGGTACTGGTCATAGTTATGGCTTTCTTGGCACAGTCAATTAATCCTTTATGTTTGGACATCCAATCCATTCCTAGTACTACTTCCAAACCTTTAGTTCCGAGTACTATCAGATTTGCATAAAAATCTATGCCATGGATTCGGATAGGGACGGCCTTGCAAATTTGCCTAGCCTTGGTGGTTGATCCGGGAATTTGAACAATCATTACATGCTTCAGTTTGGTTGGTTGAATCTTACTAGTGCATGCACATTCTTCGGTGACAAATGAATGTGATGCACCAGTATCAAACAACACTCTTGCAAGTACTGAATTAACAGAAAACATACCCAGCACGATATCTGGCGCTTCCTGAGCTTCTTCAGCATGCATGAGAAAAAGACGGCCATTGCGGTTGAGCGAATTCCCTGGGGCAAATCTTCTTCCTGGCTGAACACGACGCTGTTGCTGAGCTGGGACATTGGCGTTGGGGGCTGTAGCATTCTTCTTGTTGGGGCACTCTTGGAATAGTGGCCTTTATTTCCACAGTCATAACAGGTCACTTGCGACTTGTCCTTGGCTGCTACAGGCACAGCATTGCTTCCAGTCCTCGGGGCAGTGTTGGTGTTGGCGGTATCATTGTTGTTGTTGAACTTGGGTGGGGCACGATTGAAATTGCTAGAGTTGCCGGGGTTGTTGTGATTTCCTCCGGGTCTAGGGTTTCCACGGTTGGGATAGGTGGGACGGTTCATCGGGGGTCTGTTGGTCCTTTGGGCAAATCCTGGAGATGGGTTGGGGCGATACTTTGGGGTCTGATGGGTTCCTGGCTGATGCATCATGGGACGCTTGCGGTTCTCATTGGCTTGGTTGATCTTTCCTTCCATCTGGATAGCTGAGTCGACAAGGGCTTCAATATCAGAAAAGGGGATATTGACTAACACAGTCTGCATCTCATCATGCAGACCATTCAGGAATCTTTCTTTCTTCTTGGCTTCAGTGTCTATTTCATCTGCGTCATACCTAGCTAATGATAAAAATTTGTCACGGTATTCCACTACAGTCATCCTTCCTTGCTTCAGCTCTCTGAACTTGTCTCTCATTCTCTTGATCAAACCCGGTGGCACATGGGTTCTGCTAAACTTGACCTTGAATTCCTCCCAGGTCATCATCTGGCCTCCGGTCATTGCGCGAACACTGTTCCACCATGCTCTGGCATCTCCGGCTAGATAGTGGGTGGCAAACAGGACTTTCTCGTTGGCTTCCACTCCGGCTACTTCTAAGTTATTTTCCATGGTTTGCAGCCAATCATCGGCGTCTAGGGGTTCTTCGGACTTAGTGAACACAGGTGGGTTGGTATTCTGGAAGTTCTTGAGCTTAGATCCATGGTTGTCCTGATTTCCGTGGAGTTGGTTGTTGTGGGCTAGCTGGGCTATCTGCTAAAGGGTGGCTAGGTTGGCTTGACGTTCCGCTCTTTTAGCTTCACGGTCAGAAGTCAACATTTGCAGTATCTGCAACATCAGGTCCGGGGATGAACCACTTCCTCCACGTGGCATCTAAAGATTGAGATAGATCATGAGAAAAGAGGGAAATTTCTAAGGTTTTGGGTCTTTGTAAAGTTTTTAAAGTTTGACTCAGATTTTCTAGCAACTTTCTTTTTCATTCATTCATTCATAGCACCCAGTACAACACACACCACAACAAAGAAAAACAGATGGTTTTAAGAACCATTCTGGACACTACGATACAGTGGGACCGAATACTACTCACTACGCTAGTGCTCAAGTGCTACTACTCCTCGGAATCTGTGGCTTCATCATCATCATCATCATCGATGAAGGCGAAATCGTCCTCATCGGTGAAGAAATCCATAGCCTGATCCTCCAGAAAATAATCATCATCGCTGAGATAGGAGTAGGGGTCTCCACGAAGATCCTCTCCGGCATTCTCCCTTTCCTCCAACTGCATGTCTCTCTCGTGGATGGTCTCCTCCAGAGATGAGATGCGGTGGCGAAGACGGGCAATGATGTGCTCCTTCTTGTCGAGCTGACGGCGGAGAGACTCGCGATCCTTTGCTAGCATGGCGATGGTCTGATCCTTCATCTTGATGATGGTAGACTTGTGGTTTCAGTTGTCACGGCAGTTATCCAACTCCTGCTGACGGTCGTACATCATGATGCTAAGGTGGTCCAATTGAGTCTTCAACTCAGGGTGGTATGGGGCTTCCAGGGGTTGTCCATTAGCATCACGCCTTGGGCCAAACTCAAAGCGAGTACCCTTGATCTGATTGATGCTCTGCCCACACAGACGGGAAAGAGCTTCTTGCATGGCCCTGGCAAGTCCATCGAGCCAGTTGTTTTCTCTCAAGGTAAACTGAATTCCCTCCGCAGTGGGAGGTTCTATCTTTCCTCGGAGACTTGCAACAATTAGCCACTGCAGATCTTCTCCTCCTTGATCATTGAGCTAAGCTCCGAAGAACTTGGGGTGTGGACGCTCCAGAAGTTCCGAAAGCTGGTCCAAATCCCTCTCAAAGATCAGGTCTCCTCCATTCCCCAATTGGTAAAACTTGCTGTACTTCACGTCCATCTATAAGGATAGAGGATGAGTAGGTTAGCAGAGTGATCAAGTGTGTCAAATTTTTATGTATTTTTGCAAGAGTTTCTGAGGAACATGAATTTTCATGAAAGAATCAAAGGGATAAGAATGAGAATAAGTTTTTGTAAATATTTGTTTTCTTTGGTTTTGGAAACTAAGTTTTTGATTCAAACGTCCAATCTAACTAGGGTCTCCTATGGTCAGGATGGCTCTGATACCAACTTGTCAACACCCGGATTTTTCAATCCTAGATGCATGTTATGCCATACATCGCAATCCCAGGATTACCATTTTTGCGAGACATAACAGAATTGGATACCATAGTACATCATCCATTACACACTATACATAAGTTATTACACAAATAGGGATCTCATGATCCAGTTCTTAATACGACATCAAGCAGCGGAATACTTAATAATAACGGTAGCGTAGGCGAAGCTCCATCTTCGGGGTCACAAGCAATGCTGACGATGGGAGATGATCCTAGTTGTCGTAACCTTCCTGGGGTCCATCCTCCAGATACTCCTCTTCATAGTCTGGCCATGGGAATAGCCAGGGACAAAGCCATGAGTACTCTCTAAGTACTCGCAAACTAATACTAATAGGTAAAAGGGGTTTTTGGATCATAGGACACTAGGCTCTAGGGTTGTTTTGCAAAAGCCAGATTTATCTCTACTAGGTTCCAAAGCTAGTCACAATTTTATAACTCCTAAGTGGGATCTTGTAACTCATGTCACAACTCTGTTGTGGTCAAGTCAAAGTTTCAAACCATTTCACAAGTCATTTTGAAAAGTCTGACGGGGGAACAGTATGGCCACTCCAACTATCCATAACCGCGGACGCAGCTATTCGAATAGTTTGACACTCTGCAGAGATTGTACACTTTCACCACAACATTCGATACATCCGTCAGGAACAAATCCTGAATTCACCATACTCAGTATGCGGATAATCAATCCTAACCTTTCAATTACACGCCCTAGTATAAGCACCTCTCCTGTGAGTTTGGCCTCCCAACCATGACCAACTATCATCTTGGGTACTGCACAGGTGGACAATCTTCACAAGGTAGCCTCAGCTCAGACCTTGGCCGTGAGGGAACTAATACTAAGGTATATAAGTTTCCATTCAATCCCTACCCAATCTTCGGGTATTGTGGTTATACGATAAAATTGGAATGGTATCGCATCCAGACAACCATCAGTTTTATAAAGGGCTAAGGCTCATGCCTCAACATTTTCATCACCAAAATCATCCAGTGTTCGGAAACACATGTCCAAAACATTTCAATAGAATGATCCATCATTCTAAGGTTTTCATAACCATTTTTCCTCCAAGTATTCCCATCTAAAGTTGGTCAAGTTTTATGCTTAGCACTAGCATCTACAAGTGGGGGTGAGTACTAATGAGGGGTGGTAAACTAGGGGAGTTTCAACTAAGTACACCTTATATCTTAGGATGATATCAAGGTTTCTCACTTAGGCCAAATTTTATGCTCTTTATGCAACCTTCACATATCTTTCTAGTATCTACCAAACTCTTAAGTAAACTCTAAGTAAAAGATTTGATAAAGAAATAAAGTAAGAAGCTTGCAAGTAAAACTAGGATTGGTTTATCAAGTGGGTATGATCACATATGCTTAAGGCATATAGTGGGCATGGTAACAAATAGTGGTTTGTTGCATTAGTAGAGTTTCTTGCAAGGGTTAGCTTGCACATTCACTAGTAGTATTAGGCTTGCACAATATCAGTATAAGCTTGCCTTGTGCAGAGCAGTGGTTGAAGTTCTCCTCGGCTTCTTCTTCGTAGAATCCTCCTTCCTCCTCGTATCCTTGGTCGGTACTAGCGTCTATAAATAAATACGGGGTACACAATCACCAAACAATACTTAACTACTTGCAATCATCACACACAAGGGTCCTATAGATGATCTAGCATCATCACTAATATTACAAGGTTAAAGCTTGGTTTAATTCCTTTTATTTTTAGAAAAGTAATTTCTACTCATTGAAAAACTACTTAAGATTTAATATTCTCCAAACCAAACATGGGATCATGTTGACACATGTCATCACCACATATTTTAGTTCATGGGAATGTGATTTAAAGTGGTGTCACAATTTAATAAGGTTTTACCCTTTTATTTTAATTAATTAAAGTGACTAGAAATGCCTATGGGGCATTATTTTATTACTTGAACATTATTTTTGCAAGTAAACCTATATATTTTTATATATTCTGAAAGGTATGGTTAAATGTGATTTTTGAGAGTTGGAATCAACTCAAAAGCTATTATGGTTTAAATTTGAAAAATGTTTGAATGCAGAAAAGCTTCTGCCTTGTTATTTTTACCATGAGTGATCTATAGATCCAAATGACTTGAATCCAACGGGCTTGGATTCAGCATTCACAGTCCTTTGTAACAAAATTGGTTTCATTCAATTTGGTGCGTTGAATCGATCTGGGTTGATTTTTGAAGTTGGGGACAAAAGTGTGTTTGAAATAAAATAGAAATTTTTTAATTCAAATCACTGGGCTACGCGGGAAGAGTTAACGGGCCGGCCTGCTAAGCGCAGTGCTCCCGCGAGCTGCTTAAGTGGGTGTCCCCACTCGTCAGTGAGACAGGGAGGGGCGAAGCGGTACAGGGCAACGTGGGTCGTTCGATCTGATTCTAATCCAACGGCTGGGAGTCATCGTCGACGCGAGGCAACGCCGGCGAGAAAGAAACCTAGCGCGGCCAGTGAGGGGTGCTGGGGGCTCACCGGGGTGTAGGCGAGGGTCGGCGAGGCGGGCGAACGACGAAGTCGACCACGGTGAATTCAGGGTGGTCGCGGCAGCTCCTGGGGTGGACGAAATCGATGGCGCCCTTCTTCTCCAGAGGCAGCGGGCTCCGGTGAAATTCTGGCGAGGTGGTGCTCGCCTTGCTCCGGGAAAGGTGTGGCACGATCAGTGATGAGAGGGGAGTAGAATGGTGTGAAGAATTCGAGCGGGGGAGTCCTCTATTTATAGTCGAGCGAGGGGACCGACGGGGCGCACGGTGAGCTCGTCGGGGGCGATGGTACAGACGGCTATTGGCATGGGCGAAGGTAGGGGACGGTGCGGTGTTCCCTAGCGATGCTCAACGACATGGTTTCGAGGCATGGGGTGGTGCGGCTTGGTCTGGAACATGCAACGCTCTGCGCGGCAAAGGCGGCGTCTTCGACGGTGAGCGGTGGCTGTGCGTCACGGGGCGGCGAACGGGGATGTCTGGCGGTCTCCTGGGTCGGTGGTGATCGTGTATGCACGCGGCGAGGGCGGCGCGCGGTCTGTGGGCTTTTGTCGAGGGTGGCGCTCTAGCGCACGCTCGGCATGGTCACTGGCGGTCTGGGCGTGGTCCGTGTGTGTGGTCTAGGGGTTGGCAAGGTTTGAGCGGTGGACAGGGAGTGGCGGTGGACGGTGGGCTGCCTCCCAGACATGCTGGCTAGGCTTGCTGCTGCTCCTAGCTTGCTGTCGACTATGGGGTGACATGGGTGTGCTCGGCTGTTCACCATTGATGGCAATGCCAATCTTACAGTGGTTCTAGTGATTAGTTAAGTTCGTTAGATGATCTACTAAGGCTAGTGGTGCCCAAAGAGGGAACAAGTTAGGCCTCAATCACTGCTCACTATAGTGTTTAGGATTTTGATGATTTGTGTCTGCAACCTGTTTGATGAAATGGCCGCATGAAATCAAGTTTTGAATTTTGAAAAGATTTTTGGTGGGTTTGCTAGATTGGTGATGGTGAGTCTGCAGATGCTTGGGTTTTGAAAGTTGAGCTTGTTTGAGTGGTTTTTGAAAAAGTGGGATCTTCCCATATGATAAAGATTCAATTTTTTAATTGTCATTTAAACTATGTATTTGAAAGTTTCTGGATGATCACAAAGTGCGCCTTGATACCTTGTTATGAGTACATTCAAGGGGTGCAAAGATCCAGAAAAGTTTCCATTAGGTTCTGAAAGTTTGAGGCAGCCAAAGTAGGCATGGGAGTTAAATTGGTCAAAATGACCATTCCTTTATTTTATTTGTTTTGATGTACTTGTCTTTAGGAAAAGTGTGGGAAATGTTTTAGATGATGTTTATTTCACCTAAGAAACATTTTACAAGCAAGGAAACAAACAAACAGGATGGTTCAAAAGAATTTCAAATTTAATGCATACTCATATGCATGCATTCATAATTTTATTTAACATAGTTTTTGTTAACCCTAATTTTGATGATTCGAAATTTATGATCCAAGTTTAGTATTTTTGGGATGTTACATTCTCGGGTGCTCCTCTAAGAGGGGAAAAGAGGTGACAGGAAGCGGCGCAGAGATAGGGGGAGGATAGGGGCAAAAGAGGCGGTGGGGTGCTCCGGAACCGTGACCTCGAGCTTGCTCTACAGCTTCAATGGTGGCAGCGGCAGAAAACTCCGGTGCGGCTAGGGTTAGATGATTTTGAGAAAAGTAAAACAACGAGGTAGAGGCGGGACTTTATACGGGCGCTGACGGGTAGAGGGAGGCAAGGGATCGAACGGAATCACCAGATTCGTCAGGGATTTTGATCGATCCAACAAACTGTGGCCGGATAGAACTCTAGCAGAGGAAGAGGACGACCTACGGATGGGGTCCGCATGTCAGAGAGAGGGGACATGGGAAGTGCGGGCTGGGTTGGCGCTGGGCCGCTGGCGGCTGTTACGCGCGCGGGTTGGCGATAGATAGGGCAGGATAGATGGGCTGGGCTGCTTTGGCCTGGCCGGGTTAGACAGGTTTGTTTAGTCTTTTTCCATTTTCTTTTTCTGATTTTCTTTGTAGGTTTTGATTTAGGACTCCAAATTAAACCATTTAAATTTCTAAAAATTTGTAAAATCATCCAGATCATTTTAGAATATTATATGCATTATTTCTTATCCATTTCAAAATTACCAACCAATATATATTTAGTTTGGCCAATGGAGCATTATTATTATTTCTTATATTAAACACAACTTTTGCATTTTAGCTCCAAATGGACTCAAATAAGTTTATGTGGTTTTCTAAAAGTGTGTTGTATCAAGGTATTTCATTTAGGATTTACTATTGCTCAGGGTTTACTATGTACAAAACCATAGCTTTTAGGTTGTACTTAGAATGGGAAAATCCCATTTAGGGTTTTTTGATTTTTCTTTTGGGCAATACTATTTTTTTCTTACGGTTTATATGAAATTATATTCATGCATGATTCATGATTTTGAATTTTGAAATCCTGCACACTAATTCTACAATCCATAACCAATCCATGGCCTTTTTGCCTATATGGCTACTTAGGTCATAACAAAGGAATATAAGGTTTTGAAATCAAGGTTGAGAGGATTTTCAATTCAAAAAGTTTATTTTGTTTGAGAATTTTCAACCAAGTCAAACAAACAATCAAACTTATTTTATTTATTTTTCATTCCAAAATTAGGAAAATTTTGGGATGTGACATCCAAGGGGACCCATTTATGGGGCAATTATTGCTACTCGTATCGCTACTGCCTTGTGCATTGCTGTTGATCCACATGATACAGTTTTGGCTCCTCTGAGGCTTGATCTTGCTGCCATGAAGTCGCAACACTTTGTCACCTCTATGTCTACTCTTGAGAACTTGGTTTATAGAATGCTGTTTACTGACGGGGAAGAGAGAGAGAGAGATCACTCTACCCCAAACCACTTTTCTCAGTATTTCTCAGGGACCTTGGTCACGCACGAAGGAGGAGATGGATGACAAGCCGCACTCTCTCAACTTCCATGGGCACTATCAGGAGGAAGCGCCCGCATATGACCTCGCGTTACATTATACAGGGGAGGCCTCGAGCTCGTACCAGGACGAGGGAGTTTCCTCGACATACTACGGAGGTGGATCTACTTGGGCACCATGGGATTGAGCCCCACTTAGGCCAAAAGCCTAAGCTTGGGGGGAGGTACACCGACATCACACTCATTTATATATCATGTTCGGTCGGTTCTTTGTACATCCATTGTTTTTGCTTTCTTTTTGGTTTTTTTTTTGCTTCTTTCTAAAAACCCAAAAATACCAAAAATATTTTTGTTGTTTCTCTTGGTTTGTTTATTTGTTTCTTTGCTTTGGTTTGCCTTGAAAGAAAAATAAAAAAATATTTTGCTTTGTTTTTGTTTGGTTTTTCTTTGTTTGCTTGTTTCTAAAAATCAAAAACACCAAAAATATTTGTTGTTCTTCTTTGGTTTTGTGAGTTATTTGCAGGGTTCAGCCGTCCTTAGTGGGTTTTGGTTTCATGTTAATTATTCAAGTCACACAAGTGAAGGGCAATAATGAAGATTAAGACAACTCGAGGTGTGGTAATGTCACATCCCAAGATTTTCCAAATCTTGTAATGTGAAAAATAAATAAACAAAATAAATAATTGTTGAAATTTAGGGTGAAAAGAAACTTTTGTTTCTAAATGGAAACTTAAAATCCCATCTGGAACAACCTTTGGTTAATGTTTGAATCCAACTAAATTCAAATCAAGTGAAATGCATTCTCTTTAAATGCATCTGGAAATTTAAACACTTGAGAAATAAACCAAAACTCTAAAACCCTAATGGAAGAAAATCATTTTCAAGTTATCTCTAAGCCTATGGATTTGATCCCTATAAAAATTGGTCAAACAAACATTTCAAATTTATTAAGAATGACTATTAGAAATACTATAAAACCATATGAATTGGATTCACTTAATTTGGAGCCATAGATAAAATCTTATGAATTTAATAAGATAAGGAAATTGAAATTCCAAAGCTAATAAAGCCCTTATCTAAAATCCATACCAAATGGTGAGCAAATAATCCTAAAAGGATTTAAAAAGATAAACAAATAATAATTAAAGTTATAATAGTTGGAATCACTATTTTTGGGTCTTTTAATAAAAAGATTTGGTTTTCAAAAGAAAAGGTAGAATTATAAATAAGGATTATTTTATAGAGCCAAATTAAATCTTGGCCAAGCTTTTGAAATAAAATATTTCTATTTGATAAAAAGAGTAAAGGTTTATTTAAATAAAATAATCAGGATTTATTAATATCCAATTTTATTAAAGTAAAGGTTTTTCCATTTTAAATAAACACTAAAACTTGTTAATTTATTTTAAATAAGATTTCCAAGTGCTTTTATGTTTTCAAATAAAACCTACTGAAAAGGTTTTGGTATTATTTAGATTTCAAATAGAGTTTTAAAATAAATCAAATCCTATTTGAATTAATAACTAAGGTCTATTTATTTAATTATTAATAGATCCTAAAAAGAATAAAAGAATTATTTTGTTTTGGTCTTTGAAATATGTTGATAAACAGAATTAAAACTCACCCAAAGTTTGGTGGTGATTAGAATTCAAATGGAGATTGAAAAATATTATCAAATCTTATTTAATTAATACTAGAGCCTATTTTAAATAATTAAAATACCCTAAAAAGAATAAATATATTATTCCGAATTTGACTTTGTAATGTGCTATTAATCAGTATTTGAGTCTTCACAAAATTTGGCAAAGGTTTGAATTCAAATGAATGTTTAAATTGTTTAAACAAAATCAAAACAGAAAATCAAATGGGAAAAAGAAAAACCATCAGTATAAAAAAACATGGAAACAAACCTTTACTGCTGAAGGCCCAGCAGCCCAGCCCAGCCCAGCTAGCCCTCTAAGGCCCAGCAGCCCACCTATCCCTCTCTCCCCGAAATGTTTTTCCTCACTGCTGACCGAACCCGCTGAGTCTATGACGCGTGGACCCTACTTCCCCTCTGTTTCTCTCACTGACGCCAGGCCCCACAGCCACCTCACCATCGTCTTCACCCACCGCTGACCGCGCCCCCTCCTCTAGCCATTAATGCCGATTGAACGCCAGCATAAATTCGATTTAACCGCGCCATGTAGCGGCCCCGCTATCACGCATACTAATTCGCCTGCACCACCTCTCTCTTTCCCCTCACTCGCCAGATCCTCTACGCTCCCAGGCCGCCTTAATTTCTCTTCGAAACTCCGCTGCCCCGATGAGTTCCGGCGTCGATTCCGGCGAGCCCCGACCCTCTCCTACCTCCTAGATCACACCATCTTGATCCCCATCATCTCGCGCACCTTCCCGTGGTCTCCGTTCGCCCACGCATGCCCCACAACCTCGCCTCCGTCTTCGTCTGAGCGCCACCGACGACCCCCGCAACTCCGGTGAGCCCCAGAACTCGAATCCGTGCGCGCCTCGACCAGTGGATCATGCAGTTTTGGTTCGCCTGTGCCTTGTGCATCTCCAAGTGCTCTCCAAACAACCGCACGCGACCTACAACCTCGTCCCTGACATCGGCCGAGCAAACCCGACGCCAGGCAGACCTCCGGCGAGCGATTGCCGTCACCACCGTGCGCCCCTCGACGAGCTGCCACCACCTTAAGCTTCCCCACACCACGGCGAACCCGGTGAGCTTTTCCTCTACCCTTGCTGCTTCCTCTATCACCAGCCCCGCCGTAGCCAGAGCCAGCGCCGCCACCTGCCGCCGCCAGCGCCGCCACTCGTTGGCAAGCATGCTGAGCGTCGTAGGATCTTGATCGCGTGGCCACGATAGATTGACTAAGCGAAGGGGTACGCTTGCCCCTGTGCCGCACGATCTATTTAGATCTAACGCCTCTCATTGAACGATCCGCACGAAGCGGTACCGACGAGTAGTAACACGCCACGTGGCCCTGCCTGTTTATAAAAAACCAGAAATGATCTATGTGTTGCTCCAATTTGAAAAATTCATAACTTTCAAACCACATGTCCAAATTTTGCAAATTTTATATAAATGGAATCAGCAAGACAAGTACTTTCTGACCATGCACTTTTTTTAGTAAAATTCTTCTGTTAAATTGATTGTTTTTTCAGAAACTTGTGTATGCATATTTAGAATATAAAATTTGTTCTAAAATGAATTTTGAGATGAAATCTTTGGCAAGTGGTTTGTTTTGAACCTACTGACCAAAGAAATCAATTTGTGGTTTCAAAAACATATTTGGTGAAACAAAAGAATAAACTTTTGAATTAAACCATTTCTTGTCAAATAAAAATATTGTTTATTTGTTAAAAATGCTTTTTGAAGAAAACCTTTGGGAAATGTTTTGGAATAAACTCTCTGACCCCAAGCACCAAGTTTTATGATTTAAAAATGTATTTGGTAAACTCTATAAAGATTGCTACTTTGATAAAGGCATTTTCAACCACATAAAATAATGATTTGGTTTAAAAATGGTTTATAGGAAAAATCTTTTTAAAATAGTTTTGCCACTTTATAAAATGACCAATAAGTGTTTTAGAATGTTTATAACCTATTATAAACCACTTTTGTAAATAAACCAAAGTTGGCATGCTTGCATGCATTGTCTTGTTACTATTTTATGTGATGTTGCTTGAATGGTAGATTGAAATTGTGCCTTGCTTGATTGAATTGTAGTGAATTGAAGAGTGTAATCATTGCAAAGACAAGGAGTGAACTTATATTCTCTACCAAAAAGGCAAGTGATGCTTCATACTTTTGTCCCATTATTTTCACTATGCATTAGTGATATTTCTAAATAGGACTTGCATGGAATTTTAGCTAAGTATAAACTCATGGGAAATCCTAGTAGATGAAACCTTAGTAGAATTTCCTAAGTTAAGATTCCTACTACTATCATGCTTAGCTTAGCTAGTAGAAAACAAGGGTGGATTATATTCATGCTATGGAATATTTCTAAGTCAAGGACTTATGTTTTGTTTAATAAAACAACTAAGTGAATGAATCACCTGGGTGGAATGGAAGGAATGGTTTGTGTTGAGTGGTTCACAAGTCCCATTTCTATGGTTTACCTTGTGTATCTCACTTGTGGATGGCCACCTAGGAACAAAGAGATTTGAGATGTCAAATGTTGAGAAGCTTCAAGTGCAGCCACTTGGCATTATGGGCTCTGCCTGGATCATATAGGTTGCAATAACTTAGCCAAATGGACAGTTGGTGGTAGGGGTTTGATAGGTTGGAGCGCGTCCATTCTGGTCTAAGGGAAGGCTTCTGAAAGATCTTGTCTTGGTGAAACCAAGTCTTGTGGGGAAAGTGCACCACCTCTGCAGAGTGTAAAATCTAAGTACGTAGCCATGTCCCTGGTAAAGGACAATTTGAGCATCAAGACATGGAAGCTATCAAGAATCTCCTCATCCCAATTTCTAAGTAAAAACTTGTGGTTGAACAAGGGTTAAAGGATCACCAATTTCTATTGGAGATGCCTTGGGTGATTTTTGTCAAGAAGAAACTTAGTGTTTTCAAATGATAAGGAAAAACTATTTTGAGCAAAGCAAGCCTAAGCTCCACTTAGCCAAATGCATATAGATGATAGACTCCATTATACTACCATAGTATCACTTGCCAATACAATTCAAATGTATTGACCCTTGTGGCTGTAACTTATTTTGTTGCAGGTTTGTATGATGTTAGTGAAGTTTATTGATTAGGATTACAAGTATACAACCAACATGTTTGCCTGTGGAACTTTGAAGATGAAGGACCCCATGCTATTGTTATATTCTGCTGCATTGTAATGAGATAGCCAAATGAGCTATGTAAGATGTAATAAATTATGTTATTCCTGGTTATAAAGTTGTATTATGACCTTTGTTTCTTGATATTACATCTTAACTGTGGATGCTAGCTATTGATCCAGGGACTAGCATTGTAAACACAGGGATCTCTACCTTATTAAAGGTTGGGAACCTTGCAGGTAAGAGGCTGGTAACGAACTCTATTTGTTTCATTTTTGTACATATACTCATCATTGTGAGCATGCTTAGCCTGTTTGTGTAATGTGTATGTCATTATGGATGCTTAGTAGTTCTTGCTTATCTATGATTAGCTCCATCTTGCTAATAATTTGTAGCATGTCATATGAATGTTTGCTTGCATTGTTTTATTCATACTTTGGTATGACATTGTGGTATCCTCCTCTAACTGTTCATGTGAATCGACTTGGCACATGCTCACGCATGCATATGACTAATCAATAGTCAGTAAGCCTCGATGATTTATTTTGCCTTAGAGTTCTTGTATCACTTTCATGCCATAATTACTCCTGTTTTGTTGCAATCATGATTATGACAGTTATTGCTCTCTCGTTTGTCTCTCCCTCTTTATTGCTAGCCTTCACTTGCACTGAGTATGTGCTCTACTTGTGCTTCCAACTCCCCAAACCAATATTGCCAGCTGTGTCCACCTTACCTACCTATTAGCATCGTTTGCTACTTCAGTGCATATTTTATATATGCCGTGTTTTCTTCCAAAATAAAATGTTTGTCTGTTTTGAGAAAGTTAGTTAGTAAAGCTCTCACGAACTTGATTGCACACTTTATTCTTTACGCTTAATAATTCTGAACCATTGTGACTAGTCCATAAAAGTTATATGCTTGTTTATTATATACTGAGAGTCAGCAGAACCGTGCTTTCACGGGGAACGCTTTCAACACCTGTTGGATATCTTATCCATTTGATACTTTGCTCTTTTGTTTATGGATGTTGACGATGTTAAATAAAAGGGAAGTTGTTAGTTCATGGAGTTTATGCATTGTGTTAGAGAAACGCCTGGGCCGCTAGCCTAAGCCATGCTTAATCATGGTGGAAACTTGCATCATCACCATAATGAGCATCTATGAAGCGTCCTCAATAAAAAGCTATGCATATGGTAAATAAAAAGATTGCTGAGATGTTTATTGTCTACTTGCCTTGTCATTTTGGTTATGGGAAAGATCATGTACCATGTGCAAGGGGTACCCCGTTGGCGGTTCTCGATGATATGCATGTATTTACAATGACAAGAACTTTCAGGTGAGCAAAGTTGAGTAGCATGCGGAGCGACCCTCGTACTCAAGGGACTTGGGATTTCCAGTCTATGGTGTGTCAAGCATACGATTCAGAGTGGACCTCACTTTCACCCTAACCACATGAAGATGCCAATGATAGGGGCAATGAGAGCTCAAAGCTAATGAGTACCTTCCTTTCAGTGTCGGGGGGATAACCCCCGGTAGGGTCACTAGAGGGGAAACATAGCGGAGCTGGGTTGGCTTCGAGTAAAAAATGAACCAGGCCGGGTAAGAACAGCCGAGAAAGATAAGCACGAAAGCCAAGACACAAACTATCTTGGCCCGTATAGGACATAGTTGTAACCCTTGCAGGTACCAACGAGCCGAGTCAACCGAGGAAGGGCTGAGTCAAGAAGGACACGTGGCACTTTTCCGAGTAAGGTTCGGGAAGGACCATGGTAAAGCATGGTCAAAAGAGAAGGGCGACGCCGGGTGACACAAAAGGAGCCGGGTGACGCCCAAAGCAAGCGCTAACGTACAAAGTAACAGCGTGACGCCAAAAAGAACAAGAAGCTGCGTACCAGAAGACCGTCAGCTGTCAAGCTTTATGGACCGGGCCTATGGGCTTAGGGCAAGCCCATAACCCGGCCCATATTGTAGGGACCAAGATCCAAACAGTAAACCCTAGAACCCAAAGGGGTATTAGCTAGCACTGCCTATATAAGGGAGGGCATAGCAGTAGTAGAGGAGGTGGGACAAAGTAGAGGATAGGTGCTGTGTAATCAAGCGAATACAGCTCAAGGGGCACTTGTAATCTTTGGGGTATTAATCAAATTGTCAAGTGTGGAGAGTTCTTCTTGTTCTTCGTGCATGGCTCGACCGTGCACTCCCTCCCCGGTGACCACAAGCACCCATTCGGCCCCCAACTTAAGCCTACCCATGGCATCTGTCGTGCCACCACCACGACAGTTGGTGCCCACCGTGGGGCAGAAGCAGGTGCTTGATGGAGTCTTCATCCATACGGGCAACATCATCGCCAATACCGGCGAGCGCGTCTACTCCGGCCTCATCCAGAGGTTTGGAGCGCTCAACTTCGTCAGCGACAACGCGGGCTGCTTCGGGACCAAGCCGTTCCCTAGTGGCGGTCACTTCATCAGGTTCGGCGAGCACCAGGTCTACATCGCGGTGCGCGTGGAGCGCGCATATCCTGAGCACGTCGTCCTGGCGCCGGATCCTCCAATGGCTCCAGACGCTGGGAAACCTCTCCAACTCGTCTCCATGGAGGTAATGATGACAGCCCCAAACCCCACAGCTCCCCCAGTAGTTCCAGTAGAGAATGAGAACGCAGAGGAAGGAAATCACGAGGAAATGCCAAGGGCTGCAAGAACGGCAAAAGCGCCGCTGGAAAAACCAGAGAACGTAGCTAGGAGCAAAAGAGCTAAGGAGCTACAGGAAGCGATAGACAAGTTGGCAGAGCCAGTGCCACAAGCAACTGACCCGGCGCGTGTGCAAGCCGAGTTGGAAGAAACCAGGATAAAAGTCCTGGAGAAAGCAAAGGAGCTAGCACAGTTACAGCAGGATGTGGATATCACCATCCGAGAGCTTAACTCGGCAAATCAGGTCAAGGGCGCAAAGACCCGGCTTGATGCAACGAGATTGAGAGGAAGGAACCTCGACAAAGAGCTGGCAGATGCGACATCAAAGATAACACCAGAGAACAGCAATGAGACGGCCATGCGTCCAACGTACAACACAGCAGCAGCTAATCTGCGAGCGGCAGAAGCAGCAATGGCAGATTTACCCCACTTGGAGGGGGAAGCAAAGAAAAGGCAGCAAGAACGAGTCAATGAGTTAGTAAAAGCAGCCAGCATGCTGAATGAGGCGTATTACAGAGCAAATCCGGGTATAGCAGGGAGATCACAGCTGGTTCACTCGACGACTCCTATCCCGGCAAGATCGGCTGGGCACACGGCATCCTCACCCGGAGCGGCACCCAGGCCAAGAAAATAAAAAAGTGTGGATTCTGGAAGAAACAAGCACATGGTCGCCTATGATCCGGCAGTAGTTCAAGGAAACCCGGTGCATACGCAAGGGGCAAAAATAAATAATCCCCGAGAAAATGAAAACTAGGAAAAAATTGGACAGAGAAATGACAACGGAGGGCAAAATTTTGCGCCTCATACTCGGCGCGCAACTCACTCGGAAGGAGGAGGAAATCCAGCTCCAAATAACGCACCAGCTCAGCCGGAAAGAAGATAGCAGAGCGCGGGAAAAGTAGTTCAATAGCCAGCTGACCTGAACGCGAATAAGTATAATGATGGTTACTCGGCCATGGTAAATGACAGGTATGAGCTGCCGAATCATGCATATCAAGCAATGGGATCTAGATACAGAGGTAGGAACCTTCAGTCGGATGATGCCAGGCTGAAGCTTGACCACATAAAAATGGCAGAGATAATTGAATCACAAGGTCCGCAGGGTCCACCGTGCTTTGGCCCAAGGATCATGAAGGAGCCACCGGTGCCGAATTTCCAGCTGGCCAGAGGGACAAAAACATATGATGGAAGCACAAAGCCGAAGGATTGGCTCATAGATTATGGAACCGCTGTGAATATCGCGCAGGGAAACTTGAGATGGGCAGTACGTTACGTATCGCAGATGCTGGAAGGACCAGCTCGGGTATGGTTGAACAATTTTCCACCCGGAAGCATCAACAGTTGGATTGATTTTCACGACGCTTACATGAACAATTTCACGAGCACTTACAAGAGGCCAAATCGCCCACAGCAACTAGCAATGTGCAAGCAAAGACCAAATGAGACAGATAGGGTGTTCCTCACAAGGTGGTGTACGATGCGTAACTCTTGTGAAGGGGTAATCGAGTCACAAGCAATAGCATGGTTTGCACAAGGATATAGACATGGGAGTGTGCTGTGGCAAAGGTTACAAAGAGATATGCCGGCAAGCTTGGCAGAGACGATAAGAATCGCTGACTCATATGGGTTAGGAGATCCAACTCAGCCGCGGCTCATGTCGGCAGACGGGATGACTGAGACTCAGATCTATGACGCTACCGGGTCGCAAAGGTGCCCGGAGAGAGCCGAATACAGAAGCAAGAGAAGAGACGAGAGGCCGGATTACAAGTATGGTTCGGCTCAGGTTGCGCCAGTGAGTCAGGATCATCCAGATGCTAGAAGCAGTCAGCGTCAAAGGACAAATGGTCAACAACAATGGGTGCCAAAGAATGACGACAAAAGGCCATACGATCAGAGGAAACAGTATCAGGACTGACAAAAATACACCTATGAGATGATGCTAGATCAGCCGTGTAAGTTTCATGCGCCTAGTCTGAGTAAGACGACAAATCACTAAACAAGGCAATGCACTTGGTTTTAGAAAGGAGACAGAGTGGACTCGCCGAATAAGCAGCTTCCACCACCTCCCCCTCCACCACTTACAGGAGGAAATGCTCAAGCAGTAGGAGCAGATAACAAATATGAAAACAGGCAGCCGAGGTATCAGAATCAGGAAATAAGAGTAGTTGTGCACCAGGTGCACAATCCAAGAGGTGACGATGCTCATATCAGCCACGGAACCAGAAATGAGTACAGAGAACATCACCAGAGCTATGTTGTCTTTTTCACGGAGCCAAATGACAAGAAGATCCAGCAGCGATGAATGATGGAAGTGAATGTCACGATGCCGAAAATTCCCAAGTACATGCATTGGCCTGAGCAAGAGATAACTTGGAGTATAAAAGATCACCCCAAGATCATGCCAACCCCTAGAGGATACGCTTCGGTGTTGGATCCAACATTCATGGGCCCAGATATCAACGTGAAGTTTTCAAAAGTACTGATTGACGGTGGCAGTAGCATCAACATCATGTATAAGGATACAATGCTCAAGTTAGGCATTACAATGAACATGCTGGAGCCGACTAAGACCACTTTCCACGGGATTGTGCCGGGATTGTCATGTGAGCCAATTGGCAAGATCTAGGTCGACGTCTTATTCGGCAACAGGTAAAATTGTCGCACTGAAGCTATAGAGTTCGAGGTGGTAGATCTGGTCATCTCATATCACGCCTTACTCGGCAGGCCGGCTATGGCAAGATTCATGGCTACTACCCATATGGCATACTTAAAGATGAAGCTGCCAGGCCCATGTGGGGTGATCACAGTGGAAGGAGATTACAAGAGATCTATTTCTTGTGCTTCAGCCGGATCTTCACTAGCCGAGTCACTCATCATAGCACAAGAGAAAAGTCAGATGTTGGAGGTGGCAGCATTGGCCAAGGCAGCACAAATGTCCATGCTGGCACTCACCAACCCGCATGGCAATGTGTCATTTCAAGCTACCAAGGAAACCAAGAAGGTGCAGGTGGATGAAACTTTCCCAGAGTGCACAGTGACCATTGGGACTGGCCTTACAGATAAATAGGAAAGCGATCTCACCAGCTTCCTCCGTGAGAATCGGGACATCTTTGCATGGTCCACTCAAGATCTGCAAGGAGTTCCGAGGGAGCTGGCTGACCACTCTATACATGTAAGACCAGATGCAAGGCCGGTGAAGCAACCCCTCTGCCGCTTCGCCGAAGATAGGAGGAAAGTAATAGCGGCCGAGATTGCAAGACTTTTAGCTGCTGGATTCATCATGGAAGTGCTGCACCCGGACTGGTTGTCAAATCCAGTCCTGGTCGAGAAGAAGAAAGATGACCCGAACGTGGAAGTGGTATGGCGCATGTGTATTGATTACATGAACATTAATAAGGCGTGTCCGAAAGATCCATTGCCTCTGCCTCGGATCGATCAAGTCATAGATTCTATTGCTGGGTGTGAGTTGTTGTCATTTGTGGATGCATATTCACGATTCCATTAGATTCCGCTGAATCCAAATGATCAAATAAAGACAGCTTTTATCACCCCATACGGGGCTTATTGCTATCGCACCATGCCATTCGGATTGAGAAATGCAGGCGCAACATACCAAAGATGCATGCAAAAATGCTTACAAGATCAATTGGACAAAAATGTTCAAGTATACGTCGATGATGTGGTAATAAAAACCAAACAAAGTCATACTCTAATTAAGGACTTGCGTCAAACATTCGCAAACTTGAGAAAATTTCGGATGAAACTTAACCCGGAAAAATGTACATTTGGTGTCCCGGCTGGAAAGTTACTCGGATTCCTTGTATCCAGCCAAGGAATTGAAGCTAACCCGACAAAGATCAGGGCCATCGAAAGAATGGAATTGCCAAAAACCCTCAATGATGTCCAGAAGTTTACTGGATGCCTGGCTTCATTGAGCGGGTTTGTTAGTCGGCTAGGCGAAAAAGCCCTACCATTATATCAGCTAATGAAAAAATCAGACAAATTCACATGGACACAACAAGCTGATAGCGCTTTCCATGAATTAAAGAAAATGTTGGCAACAACACCAATATTAGCGTCACCACTATCCAAGGAGCCAATGGTGCTCTATGTCGCCGCAACCAACAGAGTTGTAAGTGCAGTGATAGTGGTTGAATTTGAAGAAGGGGGCAAATCAGTCCAAAGACCAGTATATTACTTGAGAGAAGTGCTCTCTGTCTCGAAACAGAATTACCCGCATTATCAGAAGATGACATATGGGGTATATATGGCTGCAAAGAAGCTGAAACATTATTTTCAAGAACACCCAATCCGGGTAATATGCGAGGCACCTACCTCGGATATACTGGGCAGCAAAGATGCCAGCGCTCGAGTAGCCAAATGGGCCATTGAACTGGCACCATAAACTCTACAATATGATAGGCGGGATGCAATAAAATCTCAAGTTGTTGCAGATTTCTTTGTAGAATGGATGGAGATGCAGTACGAACCACCACTGCCAGATCTAAATTACTGGAAAATGCATTTTGACGGGTCCAAGACGAGAATGGGTCTGGACGCCGGGATAGTGCTCACATCTCCAAAGAGGGATCAACTGAGGTATGTGTTGCAAATTCATTTTGCTGCTTCTAACAACGTTGCCAACTATGAAGCACTTGTCCATGGCATTAAAGTAGCCAAGGAAATTGGTATCAAAAGGATCATGTGTTTTGGCGATTCGGATCTGGTGATTCAGCAAGTGTCTAGACATTGGGATGCGCTAGACGCAAACATGGCATTATATCGTTTCCACGTACAACAAATTTTAGGATATTTTGACGGTTGTGAATTTCATCACATTCCTAGAGCAGAAAATGAGGCAGCAGATGTGCTATCCAAACTAGGATCATCTAGACAAGCAATACCACCAGGGGTAGCATTGGAGCATCTCAGGAAGCCATCGATCAAGCCATCACCGGAGTCCGAATCAATCACGGTTGTCCCGGCGGATCAGGAATCAGAGGCAGTGCCAATGGATATCGACTCAGGGGTAGGTTCGAGTCACTCGGGGACTAATCCGTTCACCTCAGGGGTTGCCGAATCACACTCGGGGACTCCTCAGGTAATGTCGGCAGAACATATCTCGGCGGAACCAATGGACATTGATGTTGAAGCAGACCCGAAACCACTAATACCAACGTGGGCACAACCAATATTCAGTTATTTGAAGGATGGAACCTTGCCGAGTGACGAAATATTGGCAAGGCAAACAACACGAAGGGCAAAAGCATACACCATAATCAACAAGGAACTCTACAAACGAAGCGTGACAAGTGTACTGCAGCGTTGTATCAGTTCAGAGAAAGGCCAGGAGATTTTATTGGATATCCATCAAGGAGAGTGCGGGCACCATGCATCATCAAGAGCATTGGTAGCCAAGGCATTCCGACATGGATTCTACTGGCCAAGCTCATTGGCACAAGCGCAAGAGTCAGTCGGAAAATGCAGTGGTTGTCAACACTATGCGTCCAAGTCACATTTGCCAGCGTCAGAATTGAAGACCATACCAATCACGTGGCCTTTTGCAGTGTGGTGCCTAGATATGGTAGGACCATTAAAACCAGCAAGGGGAGGCATGACTCATATCTTGGTCATGATCGATAAGTTCACCAAGTGGATATAAGTGAAGCCAATCAAGAAATTGGACGGTAAAACAGCTGTCACATTCCTAAGGGATATAATCCTCAGATACGGTTACCCGCATAGTGTGATCACTGACAATGGCACAAACTTTGCCGAAGGAGCTTTTGCTCGCTTCTGTGGGAAACACCGAATAAGACTCGACGTAGCATCAGTCGCCCATCCAGAATCAAATGGACAAGTTGAACGGGCAAATGGCATAGTTTTGTCCGGGATAAAACCCCGCTTAATGGAACCACTCCAGAGATCACCTGGTTGTTGGATAGAGGAACTACCCTCAGTACTATGGAGCTTAAGAACGACTCCGAATCGATCAACTGGTTATACGCCATTTTTCCTTCTATATGGGGCTGAAGTAGTTTTGCCTGCCAACATAGAATATGACTCGCCAAGGATAAGGCAATACTCGGAAGCCGAGGTGAAAGAGCCTCGAGAAGATGGAGTAGATTTACTCGAAGAAGCAAGGGAACTGGCATTCTCCAGATCTGCTATATATCAACAAAATCTCCGACGCTACCATAGCCAGAAAGTGCAACCTCATGTTTTTCGAGAAGGAGATATGGTGCTAAGGCTGGTGCAACGCATAGCCGGAATGCATAAATTATCGCCTCCTTGGGAAGTTCCATTCATTGTAAGCAAAGCATTTCACAATGATTCCTACTATGTCATAGACGCTCGTGAAGCGCAAAAGAACAAGGCGGACATGTCAAGAGATGAAACCAAAAGGCCATGGAATGTGGCACTGCTTCGTCCCTTCTACACTTAGGAGAAGCAGTGCATGTATCACTCGAACTCTCATATGTCGGATGTGTTTGCCGGCTATGTTCTAATAATAAAATGGTATCATTCGAAAAACTGACTCGGGGACTACCCCTTAGGCTTTCCATTTCAATTATTTTACGTCGGCTGGCGTGATACCCGAAATTTATTTCAGAACAAGTAGTGTTTACTCGGAATAAATCAACTCTTCGACTATTTTGTTGTCCGAAAACACGTCTTCATGGCAAGCAAGAGAAAAAGATCTAAGACGGGTAAACACGAACGCCGGATAAGTACAAGGGAGAAACGCAAGTCGGCTTTAGTTTGTGCCTAACTCTCTATAGGTCGTGTTATACTATGTATCAAGTAATCTCAGCCAAGTTATCCAAGTTTCATATCCGCTAACTAAATCCTACGTACTTTGAGATCCTAATGTCGAACACCAAAAAATGGTAGACAAGGGCCAAAGGAAAGGAAAGGTGACACGGCAAAATGAAACTCGGGGACTTGTCCTTGAGTGATTCGCACTCAAAGAATAACGCAAATATATAAAGCCTATCACAAGGCACATAGTCAAACTTCAAGTGCAATGTACGTTACATTTGTACCCGGCATACCGGTGATGCAATAAAAGTTCGAGTATTTGTTGGCCTAAGGAGCAGGAGAACTCAGAGAAGCATTCTCAGAGCCAGGAGGGCTTGGAGCATCGGCCGGGTGAGGGGAATCTGCGGCCGGGTCATCTGGATCATCTGACTCGGTTGCCTCGCTATCGCCACCTTCTTCAGCAGGAACTTCGATGAGCGGATCGCCAAGGTCGAGGAAGCTGGGCCCTTCACACCAAGCGTGCACCATGGTGTACTCGATCATAGCATAAGCTCGCTCCTGGCACTTCTTGATCATCTCCGGGTCGTTCAACCATTTGCCATCTCCCCTTATGCGAGCAATAACATCAAGGTTGATGTCCTCGTACCATGAAAGCATGAAGGAGAGAGCCTTGTCCGCTGCAGCCCGGCCGGCCGATTCACGCCATTGATCCAGCCGGTCTTCAGTAAGGAGCAATCTGTCTACGAGTGTCTCGATGAGTTTGGGGGGGTCTTCATCCGGCCAGACCATGCGAAACGCATGGATAGCCGCTTTGAGAAAGTCCACACCGCAGGATCTGAGGTTCTTGACCCGTTCAGACACCGCTGCAAGGAGCTCCTCCATGGACACCTCGCCGTCAGCAGGAGCACCAGCCTCAGCTCTCACTTTCTTCATGGCTTGGATGACAAACATGTTGGCCTCAGGAAAGTTCTCTGCAAGCAAAAAGATAAAGTTAGCAAATAGAAAGGGCAGATGGAAGAAATCCAGCAGGACTTGGACAATGTGTAAAGAGTAAGAACTCACTACCGAGAAAGAAGTTGATGGCAGCGAGCTTGCTAGGCCAAGTCTTGGTCTTGGCTTGAAGGGCATCGAGGTTCATATTTGTCGACTCGACCAATGACTCGGCCTCGTCGAGCAGCTTTTTAGTCTTCTCGGCGCTGGCAGCCTGCTGCTCGCTCTTCTCGGCAAGATCCTCCTTCAGCTCTTTCACCTCGGCCAAGTGCTTCTGCTCCGTCTCGGCCATTAATTCCTTCAGCCGAGTCACCTCATCTCACTCCTTCTGGAGTTCGGCTTCGTGCTTCTCTGCTTATTCAGAACAAATATTTGTCACTACCAACAGAAAAATTTCAGCAATTGGCTTAGGGAGGTAAGAAATTTACTCTCGGCCTCGCTGATTTGCGAGTGAAGTTCATTGATGGTGGACTGAGCAGTCACTGTGAAACAAGAATGGGAGGAAAAATGAAAATATGAACCAAGGAGAATTACACCAGAAATAGAAAAGGGAAAAGCAAAGATATTACCTTGGCCGAAGGTGTCAGTCTGTAGCTTCCCATACGCAAGTTCAAGCTTGCGATGCGCCAGGACGAGAGCTTGGTGCACCTTGGTGCGCTCGTTATGCATAAGCTAATCAAAGAATACAGATAACAAGAAAAAGTCGAGTCAGGCGACCTGCCGAACAAAAGAGCTTACAGCCGAGTAAGTTCTTTACTCAGCAGTAACCTCGAGGGCTAGGGATTGAAGCTCTAACATGAGTTTGGCACGAAGGAATCAAAGAGCTTAAGAGCTTACAGCCGAGTAAGTTTCTTACTCGAAAGTAAACTCGAGGGCTAGGGATGGAAGTTCTAACATACAAGCTTGGAGTAAAGGATTTAAAGGCTAAGTGACTATTGAAGAGCTTACAGCCGAGTAAGTTTCTTACTCAACTGTAACCTCGGGGACTAGGTGATATGTATAAAGGAAATACTCAATGATACAAAAGATTAAGAAGTTAATTTAACTCATTCACTTCATTGGCGCGAGCAATCAGAGAAATGGCCTGCTGGGTCATGTTGGAGACAGCCTTGGGGCCCAGCTTCATCTTCTTCCCGGCACGAGTGCTGACCTCCTGCTCACGTGCTGCATTCCATGCCACAGCGTAAGGTTCAGCCGAACCAAGGCTATTGCCACTAAGCGTCCGAGTAAGAACTCGACCCGTTTTCAGGGCGGTTCCCACAGTGGCACGGATTGCAGCGGCAGCAGTATGGAGGGTAACAGCCCTAGAGTCATCACCTGACCCGGCAGCCGCAAATTCATCCCCCTTACCCGTTGAAACGAGCTTTGTCACCGACGTCGGAGGCCGGATCTGAGGAGCAGAACCCAGAGCGCAAACTAGATTTGTTTGCTTGGAAGAGGTGGATTTGACAGAAGAGCGGCGGGTAGAACCAGAAGCCTTGGGCTGGGTCTGGCCCTTTGACAAAATTTGAGAGAGAGCAGGAGGATTTGGAGAAGATCTTGGAGCCCCCTGACTAGGTTCAGCAGTTTTGCTGGCCCCAAGATCAGGAAGTTGTTCATTCACATCATCTTGAGGGCTGATGCTAGAGGAACTGGTGGCAGAGGGTTTCTCGTCGCCAGACTTGTGGGCACCAAGATCAGGAAGTTTTTCCTGGCCAACGCTAGGAGCGCTAGCCGAATGACCCACCGGGTCTGACTGACACTGAGAAGCGTGAGCCTCAACAGCGCTAGCCTCAACCCGGACGGGACTCGATGCCGCCGAGTCAGCTGGAGGAGGTGCAGGCCTAAGCAGCGAGGCAATGCTAGAAGCAGCCTGACTCGCCTCAAAGTTGCAACACTGAAAATAACAAGACATATATAAGAGAACGACAGTGATGAGAAAGGAAAGAACAGAGAAGGCAAAGTGTGAAACTTAGCCGATGACGACCGGGTTGCGGGCTACTCGGCGCGTGACTCGGCGCCCAGCAGCTTGACGAGTCTCACCCAGGCTGGCAGCAGCAGAGGTAGTAGGAGCTGACGGACTGGGCTTGTTCTTCTTAGCCGGCTGAGTGCTGGAGGAGGTTCCGCGTCGCTTTGGCTTAGCGACGAGAATCTTGCCGACTCTGCCCACGACGCGAGGAGGAATGTCATGTACCTGGCCAGCTGCAAAAGTAAATAACGGGCTTACTCGGATAAGCAAAGAGATTAAGCTCACAAGGCATATACCTTCAAAAGTGTACAATCATCATCCTCATCATCATCAGACCAGTCTTGTAAGGGATTACGAGATTGACTCTTACCCGAAGCAGAAGCGGCTGCAGTGTGCGAGATTGGCATGAAGCACTCCAGGTCATACTCGACCTCATCCGAGTCAGAGCGGTCCCCATGATAACCAGCAGGAGGGATAGTACTATCATCAACCTAGTGAAGGAGATTCTGCGAAAGATAAACAGAATGAGACACTAAAAACTAAGCTAAGAGTGGCAAAATAGCTAAAGCCTACTCAGCAAGAAAGTAATCCGGAAACTTACCCATGGGACAGGCCTGACCCGGCTAAACGGAGGGCAACTCCAGGCCCAATCATCCTCCAAGTTCAGTCTAAATATTGAGCTTACTCGGCGGGCGATGGAGTCATGGGTGAGATCCTTAGTGGAATGCCGAGTGGGATCATGGGACCTGCTCCTGAAGCACATCTTGTGGCTCCTGGCTTGGATGGGGCTTACCTGGCGTGAGATGAAGGTGCACATGAGGTCAAAGTCGGCGAGATGAAAGTTCTCATTCGGCGACAGTAACCTTTCCAGAATTGCGTTGGCTTCGTTCACCGCAGCGTCTTGGTCGCGTGGGTCAAGCTGCCAGTGCTTCTTGTGGGGGACCTCATCCGAGAAAGGAGGAAGCCGGATGTTATCGGTGGACCCGCTGTTTTTGACATAGAAAAAGGTTCTATGCCACTTCTTGCAAGAGTCTATACCAGCAACCCGAGGAAAGATGGAATCCCTCCTGGGCGTGATGCTGGCAGCACCGCACCGAGTAGGCTTCTTCTCGGCACGGGGAACTTCAGGCTGGGGGAAAACTTGAACATTGAAGAGAAAATACTTGGCCCACAGAAGAACTGTAGGCCAAATTCCAAGATAGGCCTCGCAAGCAGAGATGAAACAAGAGAGAGAGCCAATTGTGTTGGCAGGAAGATGGTGGGTCTGTAGATGGAAAGTAGAGAGGAACGAGGAAAAGAAAGTGCTCACAGGAAGAGCAAAACCACGTTCAAAGTGGGAAAGAAAAACCACCCGCTCGCCAGCTTGAGGTTTAGGGGAGATCTCACCGGCGGGGAGGCGGCAATCCACTTGCAGTGGAATGCGTCTGGTGGACCGGAGCCACTCCACTTCCTCGGTGGAGACCTTCGAGCCTTCCTAGCCACCGCGCTCGCCGGCAGGGACCTCCTGCTCCTCGGCGCCATCAGCACCGTCGCCAGCGTCCATAAGGTCATCGGAGTCTGTCTCCTCCTCGGTGAGGAGAGGCTTGGAACAACGAGGACCCGTTCTGGAATCGAAAGAGGACAGGGGCAATCGCAGCACAGGAGCAAGAGGGAGAAGGAACCGCAAAGGGGGCAGTTCGATCTTGCAGGCGCGAGGAGGAAGAAAGGCTAAGGAAACTGAACGGGCGTGGGGGAAGTGGAAACCCCCAACCCCTACTCAAGGGCAGTAAAAACCCCCATAGTGGGATCTAGCTGTGCTGTGCGGCCAGCGTGTGGCCGTGTACCATGCCGGGTGAGCCAGTCAGCGAGCACCACGTAGCCAAAGATACACGAAAAATCCAGTGCCACGTCACGGCTGGACAGACAAGAGGCGCAGACCGATGGGACTGCCACAGTGATGGGGAATAACTGCGCAGCCGTCACTGTGCCGCCAGAACTTGGAACAAAAATCGAGGAAAGTAATCATGATTACTAGTTGTCAGTGACTGAAGCGCGCCCAAAATAACTTGGCTCGAGGCAAGAATGAGCCAAGAAGTCAAAGAATTGACCCGAAATTGTCAGACTAACCCGGGAAGGTGCGAAACTGAGATAGATAAAAGACAAAAAAATAAGTTCCATTCACACAAAAGGAACCTGGAGACGCCTAATAGCTTGAACTACTAGACCTCACCAGCTTCGGGGACTAATGTCGGGGGGATAACCCCGGTAGGGTCACGAGAGGGGAAACATAGCGCAGCTGGGTTGGCTCCGAGTAAAAAATGAACCAGGCCGGGAAAGATAAGCACGAAAGCCGAGATACAAACTATCTCGGCACGTATATGACAAAGTTGTAACCCTTGCAGGTACCAACGAGCCGAGTCAACCGAGGAAGGGCCGAGTCAAGAAGGACACGTGGCACCTTCCCGAGTAAGGTTTGGGAAGGACCATGGTAAAGCATGGTCAAAAGAGAAGGGCGACGTCGGGTGACACAAAAGGAGTCGGGTGACGCCCAAAGCAAGCGCTGGCGTACAAAGTAACAGCGTGACGCCAAAAAGAACAAGAAGCTGCATACCAGAAGACCGTTAGCTGTCAAGCTTTATGGACCGGGCCTATGGGCTTAGGGCAAGCCCATAATCCGGCCCATATTGTAGGGACCAAGATCCAAACAGTAAACCCTAGAACCCAAAGGGGTATTAGCTAGCACTGCCTATATAAGGGAGGGCATAGCAGTAGTAGAGGAAGTGGGACCAAGTAGAGGACAGGTGTTGTGTACTCAAGTGAATACAGCTCAAGGGGCACTTGTAATCTTTGGGGTATCAATAAAATTGTCAAGTGTGGAGAGTTCTTCTTGTTCTTCGTGCATGGCTCGACCGTGCACTCCCTCCCCGGTGACCACAAGCACCCATTCGGCCCCCAACTTAACCCTACCCATGGCATCTGTCGTGCCACCACCACGACATTCAGCATTGGGAAGCCTTTCAAACCTTCACAAAACCGTTTTCGCAACTTTGTCGAGTCACCACTTATTCTATGAGCACCTTCTTGAGAGCATAGTTGTCATTCTTGTGTTTGTTCCAAAACATGGTTAATTAGGTCATGAATTTGACGCTTGTATCTATGATATCTTTACTTCTAGTCTTCGTGTGAACTTCAGAGGTGCCTCAGCATTTATATTGTTCTCTTCAAACAAAGGCACGCGAGATACCACTCTATCATACCTTATTATGAGTATTGCAATGTTGCTTATGTTTATGTTTCATGCTACTTATTATTGAGTTGGTTACTCGGCATAGCATGCAATGACTATTGAGTAGACTTAGTTGCATACTCCTTATTATGAATTGTCTAAGCATCTACTCCTGTGCTGAAAATATTTATATCTTATGAAGCAAAGTGTTCGTGAAAGTTCTTTTATCGCACTCAGTTTTCAACTGAATTGCTTGAGGACAAGCAATAAGCTAAGCTTGGGGGGATTTGATATGTCCAAAACGTATCTACTTTCTCGAACACTTTGCTATTGTTTCTTCTCTAAACTTGTGTGATTTGGATACAACTAACACGGACTGACGCTGTTTTCAACAGAATTACCTTGGTGTCTTGTTTTTGTGCAGAAAATGAACTATCAGGAAAAATCCCGGAAAATATGCCAAAAATTATTTCTCACCAGAAGATCCAAGGAGCCAGAAGGGGAGACAAAGGGGAGGCCTGGGGGCCCAGGCCCACTGTAACTACCTCGGTGAATTACGCTCCTAGTTACAAGCCTGGATGAGCGGAAATGGTTAAAATAGTACGGTGGGGCCCAAATGCCACTCACAGGTAGACCTTTCGGCCGTCCTAACCATTTCCAAACATCAGGACAAGAATGGGCGGCGTAATCGGCAGGCGAAGGGATCAACTACATACACAAATGAGTATGTATGCAAGCCACCATACAACAGTACATCAGAGCCATTCCATCTAAAAAGAAAGGAAATATAGCAACGCCATACGGCAAGATCCAAATGTCCTAGATAGATATAATAGTTTAGGATATCTCCTCATACATCAAACATCAGAGTATCAAGCGGAAGCGGAAGACAAGATCCGAGTACGGATAAGAAGCAAATCGGCATAAGATGCCCCATAAATAAACACATCCCGCCCACAGATCTCGCGGATCCCCGTTCCCGGAATCTCTACACCGAATGATTGTTGCCCACATCGTCCGTCTCCTCCACCCAGTATCCATCTTGCGAGCTTACCTGTTCATCTGAATCAAACAATTTATCGTGTGAGACCCTAGGGGTACTCAGCAAGTCTTTATGCCTCTAAAGGGGACACAACCTGGGGTGACGCAATTGCAGCAAAAGATAAACCCTAACAATTCTATAGATACTCGCTAACCATCCGCCTAACCATAGATAGACGGATGTCCGTGAATTAATAACAACAGTTATAACGGTAATATTAACAGATCCATCCTCCTCCTCGCTTACCGACGAGGAAGCGGACGAACAACCCCCCATCCGTTGGCAGTTTTATTATCCATTCCATGAGTGTTGCACTATTTACTAGTCAGGTACTTAGTCAAATTAAAAGCGGTACTTTAGTTATGCTTGTCTATGATCGAGAAACTGTGCTCCAAGTCGTCCATAACCGCGGACACGGCTTTCAGAAAGTTTTACCCTGCAGGGGTGCACAAATAGCAACACACACTCGATCAACCTCGGAAAAACCAAATCAAAACCAACGAGGCAGTCACGACAAAGCGATCACAGGATTCAGAAATATTTCAGGGGGCCACCCCATTAAGCTACCCGCAACGAAGCTGGCCAGCTACGAGACGGACTCAAGGTTTGTGTGGCCGGCTGTAAATGACTGGGAACCCGAAAGTGTGACTGGGCTTGTCGATACAGCGAAAACGGGTCACGGCCCTAAACAGTACAGGTGCAGTACATCGCACAATTTAAATAAAGCAGTAAAGCATGGCATAAGTACAGGATAGTAAATAAAACCTCAAACTAGTTTGTGGCCCCAAGAAATAAGAATGAATCAAGCTCTGGCTCAGGGGGGTTCATAAGCCTCCCGGATGTGGATAGCGCGAATATTCAAGGAACAGGAATCAAGTACTCGGGGTCCTACGGGACACAAGTGAGCCTGAAAAACCAAATAGAGAATATGGCTCACCGATGCCACTTTCATTAGTTATCCCATTACTACTCAGGTTAAGTTGTTTAGGTACCTCGTTATCCATCAGACACTCACACACCCTACACATGCTGTTCTACGACTCGCATGGCTCAAACAACTCCTGTAGTAATGGCTCATGGGATGGAGGAACAAGCTTCGGTGGGGTTTAAAAGTAAAGGCTATGCAATACTTGGGATTCAATTTAATGCAATCGCGACTCAATGATGCAAGAATAAGAAAGAGGCAATACGTACTATATGTATGCAAGCATGTGGTAGTGCTTGCCTGGCAGCTCAGTTGAAGCAAGGGATGGATCTGGGTAGTGCTCCTGGTTCTCTTGATATATCCCCTGCTCAGCGTCTATTCGAAGAAGAACCAAACAAAAAAGGGCCAACATAAATAAAGTGCACAAGCATATGAATAAATGCGACAAGCAAACAATCATGCCATGATGAATGATGCACAATTTGCATGGCAATAAAGTAGCATGGCATGGGTGAAGTGTGGAATACCAGAAATAAGCATTTTATTGGGTTTTGGTCACATTTTAATCTCCAATAAGTTGTTGTATACTTTATATTTATATGATGCATGCTTCAAAACAAAACATGGAATGCATAAACAGAAAGGTCTCGTCGAGCTAATCATTTTAGACATATTATTTGTCAAATTTGGAGTTATAAAACAAAAGTTATTAATTAATTAAGGTAAAAGGGCATTTTATTGTAATTTTAATCAACTTGGAAAATAAAGTGTTCAAAATATATTTTGAAGGCCATATTTGAATTCCTCTCATTTTTCTGATTTGAAAACATATATTATTTGTATTATTTGGAATTATATTTGAAAAGTTATTTGAAAACAGATTTAATTTTGAATTTAAATTAATTTGGAAAAGATTTGATTTGAAACAGAAAAACAGAAATACTTTTTCTACTCAGGTTTAGCTAGCCACAGCGACTGACGGGTGGGGCCACAGCATTTCCAGGGCCACACGCGGGCGCGCCAGCGGGGACGCGACACGTGGGGGATCCAGAGTACTGCGGGTTGAGGCTGGAGAAACAGAAGGGCCTAACTGCAAAGCGGTACTACGGCTGACAGGTGGGCTCAGGCGGACCGCGGGTTGAGCATCAAAAAGGCGCAGGGGGGTATGCGCAAAAGGGCGCCCGATGCACTGTTTCTCTTCTCTGAATTACTGATGACAGATCGATGCTCGTCTAACGCGGGCGCGGCGCGCGGGATTCGATCCGGGGACCTGGCGTACGCGTGCGGAGGCGGCAGCCAGTGCGGTGGGGTGGGGGTTGTTGACAGAGAGCAGATCGGTGGCTAGGTGAGGCTCTTCGCGGCGCGGAGAACGTGCAGACACGCGAGCGGCGGCGCACGCTGGGCGTTCGACGAAACGAACGGCGCAAACGGGAAGCGACGCTAGACAGGGACTTGTCTAGGGTGGTCAGAGGCTCACCGAGGGGCTGTTGGAGGCGGTGGTTCGGGCAGGGGTGCAGACGATCGGCGGTGAGGCAGAGGCCGGCGGAGCTAGGGTTTCGTGTCGGAGCGGCGTCGGCCTGGTGGCTCTGGTCCTCCTCCTCCTCGACGGCGCGTACGGAGCGGATGCAGAGGACCTCCTCGTCCTCCTCGATCACCTCCACGTCGCGCTTGTCGTCTGGATCGAAGCAGCGCCGGTGGAGCAGACGGTGGCCGGCGTTGGGGGGTAGACGGTGGTGGAGAGGAAGGAGAGAAGAGGGCGAGGCCCTGGGCGGATCTGGGAGAGGCAGAGGGGTTGTGGGGCGGGGGCAAGGCAGAGAGGGAGAAGTAGATGCCGTGGGGAGGTGGTGGAGGAAAAAGGTGGCTCGGGTGCCACCTTTCCCTCTCCTCTTCACGTGCTCGGGTCGGGGCAGGGCAGGGCAGGTAGGCAGCTGGCAGGTGGGGCAAGGTGAGGCCAGGGAGTGGTTCGGTGTGGGGCATGCAGGGCAGGGAGAGAGGAGAAAGGAGGAGAGGGGAGGCTCGGGCTAGGTTGGGGGAGCCTCGGGTAGGGTTTGTTGAGGGTTGGGGTAGAGAGAGAGAGAGGGGTAGATGAGGTGTGGGACCAGGGAGAGGGGTAGCCAGGTGGGCCTGCTAGGTGAGAGAGGGGAGAGGCCGAGAGAGGGTAGGTGGTTAGCTAGGGTAGGTCATGGTTTAGGGTTTAGGAGAGAGGGGGTGAAGAGAGAGGAGTGGTATGGTAGCTAGGGTTTGCTTTTGTCAAGATCAAGCCAAGCACATGCCAAGCTCCAACAAGATCAAGACAAGAAAGAGAGGGATGTGGTGTGGTAATCTTTTGACAAGATCAAGCATGCTCAAAACAAGCTCAAGCAAGATATAGCCAAAAGAGAGAAGAGAAGAAAAAGGTGGTGAGGTATGGATGGAGATGGTTAGGTGGAGAAAGAATAAGGGAGAGGGGTAGAGATATGGGGATGATCCACTCAAGATTCAAATAAAAACTCAAAAGAGAAAGAAAGGTGATGCTTTGCATGGCCCATGCATAATATTAATGCTAGGTTTTATCTTGTGAAAACAACATAAATAGCCATAGCATTTATACATATGCACTCCAAAAATATGGAATAAGCCAAACTAGAAGAAGTGGAAGGATGCCCCATGTGGAGTAGTTGGAGATGCCCATATTTGAATAAAATGGGACATGCTAGTGTGTATGTGCCACTAGATGCTTAATAGTCCCAAAAATATCCCAACATGAGCATAATTCCATAATAATCCATATGGAAGCTAGGAAAAAGGGTTCCACTCACAAGGCATGCAAAGGTGGCCATGTGGCTCTCATATATCATTAATGTGAAAACAACATGATGCTAAGATGAGAGCATGTGGAGAAAGAATTGGATCCATCCCAACCCACATGAGCTAGAGGTAAAACCAAATAAATTGCAATGCTCATATATGGTGGAATGGTGGCATGATGGGATGATGACAAGAAAGGTGGTGGAGTTAATAAAAGATATGCCCCCAACTCAACTTGGGCATTTAAACAATATATCAAGAACCAAATACAATATCAAGAGGCAAATACAATTTACAATGCATATGAGAGAAGAACCAAATCAAAAGGGTTTTATATGATGCTCAAATGCAAGGTGGCATGATGACATGAGCATGATATAATTATGATGCAACAATTATATATATGAAGTAGCCATTATATAGACTAGGCTAGTAGCATTGCAATTGTTAGACAATTGGGATGCTACACCCACCCTAGGCGCGGGCCCACTGACCCCGCTCCTAGGGGAGTTCTGGCCACCCCAGGCAGCTCCTCGGCCTCCCTCCGCGCCTATAAGTTGCCTTCTGACCTAAAAACAGAGGGGGATTTGATAGTTTTTCAGAAAGAGTTCCGCTCTGCCACCGCCACGAGAAACCAAGATTCGGATCCAGAAACTCTGTTCTGGCACCCTACCGAGACGGGGAATTTGGAGAGGATCATCGCCGTCGTCATCACCAACGCATCTCCATAAACCACCGATGTTTCCCTCATCCATGAGTGAGTAATCCCCCGCTCTAGGCTTGGCGATGGTAGGGATTGGATGAGTTCTATCATGTAATCAAATAAGATCTGTTACGGCATAGTGCCTATTATCTCTATTAGTGCTATTTGACTTTGTTGCAACTTGTTATGCTTAATGCTTGTCACTAGGGCCCAAGTGCCATGATCTTAGATCTGAACTTATAATTGAATCATTATGATACTATTGTTTATGATCTTATTTGCAAGTTTTGTACACATATCATTGTCCGGATCCAAAGACCCCGAAGTGACAATAATTGGGACAACCGGAGGGGATGGCTGTGGTGTGAGGATCATATGTGTTCACAGAGTGTTAATGCTTTGCTCCGATGCTCTATTAAAAGGAGCACCTTAGTTTCCAGTAGTTCCCTAGAGGCACCGCTGCCACGGGCTGGCTAGACAGAAGATGTTGTGCAAGTTCTCATTGCGAGCACGTATGACTATATTTGGAGCACATGCCTAGGATTGTTTAGTACTTGGATGCTTGTTATTATTTATCTACAATGCCCTAGATCTTGAAGTTACATGTTTAGACTCGTCCATGCAACGCTCGTCATCTATCCCTATGCCTACCACACTCGAATCCTACTGTTACCGTTATTGTTACTACTGCTGCTGTTTCACTATTGCTGTTGCTATTGCTTTGCTGTTGCTACTACAAACAGTTGCTACTGATAAACTTCTGTGAGCAAGAACTATTTCCAGGTGCAGCTGAACTGACAACTCAGTTGTTAAGGCTTGCAAGTATTCTTTGGCTCCCCTTTTGTCGAATCAATAAATTGGATAATACTACCCACAAAGACTGTTGCGATCCCCTATACTTGTCGGTCATCACTTGCCAGGGGCATCACCAGCTCACAGAGTCTTTGGGAACTCATTAGGGTTTTAGCCTGCCCGAAAGGGGGCTTAACGGAGGTGAGTCGGCCCCAAAGGATCGTGCGGACATGTGGGGTCGCAGAGAGGGCAGTGATTGGCATGGATCTTAGTCTGGGCCTCACACCAAGGAAGTGTGAACGAGCCTGCAACTCAGATGTGCAACAAAGCTAAGATCTCTCATGGGAAAAGTAACGCACCTCTGCAGAGTGTAAGAACTGTAACTTGTTACTCCCTATTCCGGGAAGGAGCTACGAACGCGGCAGGAAAGGAACTGCATGAAAGTTCTGGTAAACCTGTGAAGGCTGACGGACATAGCTTTTCAGAATAAAAGCCACCTTTGAAGAAATTTTTATGAGAACCTGCAATGCCTATGACCTATGGTCTGTGGATGTAGATATAGTGCATCAAACACTCATTTTTAGTGAACTTGCTGAGTACGCTCGTACTGAACGTATATTCTTAACCCTTGCTAAATTCTGAAGCCAATACTGTCGACGTTTACATCAACTTATGCTCCAGGAATCTTCATCAGAAGCTAAAGCTCTTCAATGAGGTCAAGAAAGTCAACACATACATCAACTCAAGTGAAGACAAAGTTGATGATTAGATAGGAATATAATCTCTAGCCATAGAACCTACTTCTGTAGAGTATTGCAATAGCAACAATGCAAGCCCAATAGTTCAGATTCTAATCTATTAGTTTATTAGTTGTGAGTTGATTATTCCTGATTCTTCTTTGTAAGAAGTTTCTTTCTCTCTATTTAACCTAGAGTGTTCTCTGGATCTTGTGTAAAGAGTCGAGTTATAACCTATAGTCATGTCTTGGACCTGATGTGTTATTATTGTACCACTATGAGGGATGTAATACTAGTGAACGGTGTTTCATTGGTGTTATGTCAACGACTATAGTGTACTACATCATGTAGTGGTATGCTGGATCACCGCACATGCCGAGAACATGAAGACACTAAGACACTCATGCAAATTTCCTTGCAAGCTATGAAAGGAAAGAACAACAAGAACAACTTCAATGTCAGTGTTTTCATTGCAGGAAAGAAAGCTACAGCCCTTGTTGACATAGGTAGCACACACACTTTTATGGATATGAAATTCTCCACAAAGATCAACCGCCAAACTGTCACAAATTCCCTAGAAACTATACTAGTTGCTGGTGGAGGGAAACTTCAGACTGGAGCTACAGTAAAATCCATGTCATACAAAATCCAGGGGTATGAATTTGCTGACACATTCAAAGTCATACCACTGAATGGTAATGACATCATACTTGGGGGAGATTGGATGCTAGCTCACAACCCAGTGAAGTTCGACTACATAACAAGAGAAATCAAAATGAAACACTATGGAACGGAGAAGATCACTCTCAAGGACTCCTCACTGAACAAAGGAATAACACTTATGTCCATGGACAGATTACACAAGGAACTGAAAAAAGGAGCCACTGGCTATGTCCTTTTCCCTCTCAACAATGTAGAAGAACCACCATAGAATGCTGATCCAGAACTCCAACAGCTCCTGTCTGAATTTGTTGACATTTTTCAAGAACCAACTGCATTACCTCCTAAAAGACAGTGTGATCATTCCATTCCCTTGAAGGAAGGATCAAACCCACCTATGATTCGACCTTACAGAGTTCCACACAAGCAAAAAAATGAAATGGAGGAGAAAATCAAGCAACTACGTGAGTCATCTGTCTCAGACCCATCACCAGCCCATATGCTTCTCCTGCAATACTGGTAAGGAAGAAAGATGGCAGCTGGAGACTTTGTATTGACTGCAGGAAATTGAATGCTCAAACCATCAAGGACAAATTTCCAATCCATGTCATTGAGTACCTCTTATATGAACTCAATGTTTCTAACTTCTTCACCAAACTAGACCTACGATCTGGATACCACCAGATAAGAATGAAGCCAAGTGACATAGCCAAAACTGTCTTCAGGACATACTTTGGCCACTTTGAATACTTAGTCATGCCATTTGGGTTAACTAATGCCCTAGATTCATTCCAATCCTTAATGAACACAGTATTTGCTGCCCATTTGAGGAAATTCATGCTAGTCTTCTTTGATGATATCCTAATATATAGCAATACCAAAAGAGAACACCTCCAGCACATCAAGGTAGTTATATAAACACTCAGAGCACACCAACTATTTGCCAAGCAAAGCAAACGTGTCTTTGCTGCTAGCAGTGTGGAATATCTGGGACATATTATCTCTGGCCAAGGAGTGGCTACAGATCCCAAGAAGATTGAAGCGATAAGGGATTGGCCAATTCCAAAGAACATCTCCCAGCTCAGAAGTTTCCTTGGTCTAGAAGGGTACTATAGGAGATTTGTCCAGAACTATGGCATCATCTGTCGCCCATTGCATGACATGCTAAAAAAGGATTCCTTCAACTGGACAAGCACCCAAACAGCTGCCTTTGAACAACTCAAAAATAGGCTGATATTAGATCCTGTAATGGCACTACCAGATTTTTCCCTACCCTTCATTGTAGAGACTAACACCAGTGGCTTTGGATTAGGTGCTTCCCTCATGCAAAACAACATACCAATCTCCTTTTTCTGCAAAACTTTAGGCCCAAAGTTAGTGGCCATGTCTACATATGACAAGGAAGCAATGGCTATTCTAGAGGCACTCAAACGATGGCGCCATTACCTCTTGGGTAGCTCCTTGATCATCAAAACAGATCAAAAGAGCCTCAAGTTCATGACAAACCAGAAGGTCATGGAGGGAATTCAGCAACATCTATTACTCAAATTGCTGGAATTCAACTACACCATTGACTACAAAAAGGACAAGGAAAACAAAGCAGCCGACGCTCTTAGAAGAAGAGACAGCCATGATAGCCTCATGCCAATAACTGTGGTACAACCAGCTTGGATTGAGTCTGTCCTTGCCAGCTATGTCAATGACACCACTTGTCAGGAGCTCATTCAAAAACTAGCCATCCAACCTGATGTTAACTCTAACTTCACTCTCCATGCTGGTGTCCTAAGGTACAAGGGAAGAATCTACATTGGCAATGACAAGGACCTACAAAAACAATTGATAATCTCTCTCCATGCTTCACCAATTGGGGGTCACTCTGGAATGGTTGCCAGCTACCAGAGAATAAAGAAACTCTTCTACTGGCATGGGCAAAATAAAAGCATTGAAACCTTCATTGCTGAGTGACCCATTTGCCAAAGAGCAAAAGCAGAACACTGCAGCTACCCAGGCCTCTTGAAACCTCTAGAGCCACCTGACATGGAATGGCAACATATTACAATGGACATCATTGAAGGGCTGCCCAAATCTCAAGGGAAGGAAGTAATCCTAGTGGTAGTAGACAAATTAACCAAAAGTGCTCATTTCATTGCTCTTTTCCATCCCTAATCTATCCACTCTGTGGCCTAAGCATTCACTGATCACATTTTCAAGATACATGGTCCACCTATCAGCATCATTACTGACAAGGATAGAATATTTACTAGCAGAATGTGGCAGCAAGTGTTCAAGGCATGGAATGTCAAACTCAAACTGAGTATTGCTTACCATTCACAGTCTGATGGGCAGTCAGAAAGAGTAAATGAATGCTTGGAATCATACCTCAGATGCATGATCTTCTAGGAACCAAAGAAATGGGCTGCCTGGCTACCACTAGCTGAGTGGTGGTACAATACCACATACCACACAGCTCTCAAGGTCTCACCCTTCCAGGCACTGTATGGCTATGCACCCCCACTGATTAGTGAAGTATCAGTCCTAAAGCCTCAAGATAGTGAAGCAAGAGACTTCCTACTGGAGAAACAACAACTTCTAGCTAAACTAAAGGAGAACCTTGCCCAAGCTCAAGCCAGAATGAAAAAATATGCAGATAAAAAAAGGACTGAGAGATCGTTCGAAGTTGGGGATATGGTGTACCTCAAGATGTAACCTTACAGTATATCAGCATTCTCCATTCGACAACCAATCAAGTTAACAAGCAAGTACTACGGCCCTTTCAGAGTTCTCCAGAAAATTGGCACACTAGCTTACAAGCTGCAATTACCTAAGGCAGTAAAAATCCACCAAATATTCCATGTCATCCAACTCAAGAAACACCTGGGCACACATGCGGTTCCTCAACCTGACTTACCATTGATAACTGCTGATGGGAAAATCAAGACAGAACCAACCAAAGTACTTGAAACAAGATCACTCCCAAGAAACGACGTACTAGTCACCTAGTGGCTGATCGAGTGGGCCAACCTAGAACCTTCTGATTCAACTTGGGAGGATGCCAACTTCATCAAGAGTGGCTGTAACATCCCAAAAATATTAAACATGGATCATCAAACTCTAATCATCAAATTTAGGGTTAACAAAAACTTTCCCATCTCAAAATATGAAAGCATTCATATGTATGTGTATTTAAATTAGGAGTTCATTTGAATTTCCATGGTTCTGTGATTCTTTGCTTGTAAAATGATTATTAAGTGAAGTAAACATCATCTAAATCATTCCCAAACTTTTCCCAAAGAAAAACAACTCAAAATAAATAAATGAAGTGAATGGTCATTTTTGCCAAATTAACTATCATGCCTACTTTGGCTATTCCTAGCACTCAAAACTTAACAGAAACAATTGTGGATCTTTGCACCCCTTGTTAGTACACATAATGAGGTACCAAGGCCCACTTTGTGATCTACCAAAAACATTCAAATGCTAAGTTTAAATGACAGTTTAAAATTGAATCTATCTCATATGGGAAGATCCCACTTTTAAAAACCACTCAAACAAGCTCAATTTTCAAAACCCAAGGAACCACAGAGTCTCAAACTCATGCCTAGCACACCCACCAAAAATCTTTTCAAAATACAAAAAGAAGTTTCTTGCGGCCATTTCATCAAACACTTGGCAAGCAGAATTTAAACCAAATCAATTTCACTATTTTGAATAGTGTTCTAGCCAAACTTGTCTCCCATTTGACATTCAATTGATCACATTGTCCCCTCTGGATCAAACCAGGACCTGACTAACCCACCCCTACCTCCTAGCAGCATGGCCATTGCCAAGCCGAGCCCCCCTCGCCGGCCAACTTGGTCGCCGCCGCAGCAGACCACCTCCCCCTCTCTCGCCATGTCTAGGAGTTAGCCAGCACCTCACTGCCGCCCACTGTCCCCTCCCCAAGCCAAGCCTAGTCGTGGACCACCGAGAAAACCCCGCGCCCAGTGCCACAGCGACATGCCGAGCACGCGCCAGAGCGCCACACCCGGCCCGCGTGCACACGCCGCCCCTCGACCGCAGCCCGTGCCCACCGCGTCACCATGACCCAGGGAGCACGCCAGACACCCCCGTTCGCCATCCAACGCCTCACAGCCACCACTCGCCGTCGAAGACGCCGCCTCTCCCACTCAGAGCGCCAGCTTCGCCCGACCTCTTACCACCGCCCCTAAGCCCGCATTCAAGTCCGAGAGCACCGCCAGGAGACCGCGCGTCGATCGCCACCCTCATCCATGCTGCTAGAAGCTCATAGCCATGTCGCCACCGTCGCCTGCCCATCCCTCTCGGTCTCGCCGTCGAGCCTATAAAAGGAGGCCACCCCCAGCCATTTGCAGCACACCATTCCACTCCCCTCACCTCAATGATCGTCCCACACCTCTATCCGGAGCACGGGGAGTAGTAGCTCGCCAAAATTGTACTGGAGCAGGCGGCCTCTGGAGGAGAAGGGCGCCGCTGATTGCGACCACCCCTAGAGCTGCCCCGACAGTGTCTGAGCTCGCCGTCGACCACCAGTTTGTTTGCCCGCCTAGCCGTCATTGCTGGAGCCCTGGTACGCCCCCTATGCACCCCCACCGAGCCACTAGGGTTAGAGCTCGCCGGCGACAGGTCCATCGTCGACGACTATCCCCAGCCGTTGATCTCCAATCTAATCCAATGTCCCACACAGCCCCGTACCGCTTCGCGCGTTATGAGCCGCTAGCTGGTAGACCCCCTGTCAGCTGAACCCCGCACTGCGGAAAGACACTGGGCCGGCCCATTAGCGTCTCCCGCGTGACCCAGCAGTTTAAATTTAGATTTTTGCATTTAAATTCAAACACAGTTCTGTACATAGATTCAAAAATCAACCCATCTTAATTTAATGAACCAAAATGCATGAAACCAATTTTGTTAGAAAGGTACTGAAATGCTTAATCCAAGCCCGTTGGATTCAAATCATTTGGATCTGTAGATCACCCTTAGTAAAAATAACAAGGCAGAAGCTTCTCTGCATTCAAATATTTTTCAAAATTCAACTATAAGAGCTTTTTAGTTGATTCCAACTCTCAAAAATCACATTTGATCATACCTTTCATAATATATAAGAACATATGGGTTTACTTAAATAAATATTGTTCAAGTAATAAAAGAATGCCACATAGGCATTTTTAGTCATTTTATTTAATTAAAATAAAAAGGTTAAACCTTATTAAATTGTGACACCTCTTTAAATCACATTCCCATGTACTGAAATATGTGGTGATGACATGTGTCAACATGATCCCACGTTTGAGTTGGAGAATATTAAATCTTAAGTAGTTTTTCAATGAGTAGAAATTACTTTTCTCAAATTAAAATAAACAAGACAAATGCTTTAATCTTGTAATGTTAAGTGATGATGCTAGATCATATATAGTGCACCTTTATGTGATGATTGAAAATAGTTAAGTATTGTTTGGTGATTGTGTACCTCGTATTTATTTATAGACGCTAGTACCGACCAAGGATACGAGGAGGAAGGAGGATACTACGAGGAAGAAGCCGAGGAGAACTTCAACCACTGCTCTGCTCAAGGCAAGCCAAAACTTAAAACCTTGCAAGCTAACACTTGCAACTATGAAAGTTAGATAACCTAGGCAATGCATTAAGCATGCTTAGTTAGACACATTTGATGATACCCAATCCTAGTTTTACTTACAAGCTTTATACTTTATTTCTTTATCAAAGTTTTTCTCTTAGAGTTTACATAGTGAATTGTAAATACTAGAAAGATATTGGAAGGTAGCATAAAGAGCATTAAATTTGGCCTAAGTAGATAATCTTGATGTCATCCTAAGGCATGAGATTGAACCTAACTAATCTCCACTTGTTTACCACCCCTCATTAGTACTTACCACCACTTGTAGATGCTAGTGATAAGCATAAAACTTGATCAACTTTAGATGGGAATACTTGGTGAAAATGGTTATGAGATGATGAGTCATTCTACTGAAATGTTTTGACATGTGTTTCCGAACACCAGATGATTTTGATGATGAAAATGTTGAGGCATGAGCCTTAGCCCTTGATAAAACTGATTGTTGTCTGGATGCGATACCATTCCAATTTTACCGTACAACCACAATACCCGAAAATTGGGTAGGGCTTGACTGGAAATTTATATACCTTAGTATGGGTTCCCTCACGGCCAAGGTCTGAGCTGAGGCTACCTTGTGAAGATTGTCCACCTGTGCAGTACCCAAGATGACAGTTGGTCATGGTTGGGAGGCCAAACTCACATGAGAGGTGCCTATACTAGGGAGTGTAACTGAAAGGTTAGGATTGATTATCCGCATACTGAATATGGTGAATTCAGGATTGTTCCTCACGGATGTATCGAATGTTGTGGTGAAAGTGTACAATCTCTGCAGAGTGTTAAACTATTCGAATAGCCACGTCCGTGGTTATGGACAGTTGGAGTGGCCATACTGTTCCCCCGTTAGATGTTTTCAAAATGACTTGTGAAAGGAATTATGACGTTGACTTGACCACAACAGAGTTGTGATATGAAATTCAAGTTCCCACTTAGGTGTTATAAAACTTTCAACTAGTTTTCTTTGCTTCTGAACTTAGTAGAGGTAAATCTGGTTTTTTGCAAAACAACCCTAGAGCCTAGTTTCCTAACTACAAACACCCCCTTAACATGTTAGTATTAGTTTGCGAGTACTTAAAGAGTACTCATGGCTTTGTCCCTAGCTATTCCCGTGGCCAGACTATGAAGAGGAGTACCAGGATGATGGACCGCAGGAAGGTTACGACTACTAGGATCATCTCCCATCGTCACCATTGCCTGTGACCCTGAAGATGGAGCTTCGCCCCCGCTATCGTTATTATTACCTTATTCCGCTGCTTGAGTTGTATTACGAACTGGATCATGAGATCCTTATTTGTGTAACACCTTATGTATGGTTTGTAATGGATGATGTACTGTGATATCCAAATCTGTTATGTCTCGCAAAAATGGTAATCCTGGGATTGCGATGTATGGCATAACAGGCATCTGGGACTAAAAATCCGGGTGTTGACAGCGTCTTTCTTGACTTCTACTCAAACACACTAAAATCCTGTTTTCCAGACAAGAACACTTGAGGACAAGTGTTATCTTCAGCTGGGAGCAGTGTTAGATCCTTGTTGCTCATCACCCTGGAAGGATACCGTTCACACGGGGATCAACAGCTGAGATCACTCGACGACCAAGTGAAGACCTCCACTGTCAATTTACGCCTTAATTAATGTAATAATGATTATTACTGCCGACTATATAAAGCCCCAGTGTCAGGCCAGACCGGGCTATCGAGATTATTATAGCTCAAGCTATCTTTTACCTTGCCTTTACTTCCAGTTCTAGGTTTAGGTAAATCTCATAGAAATCCCCACTGATCGAGTGACAGAACCCTCTTTGTCTATCCACAATGAACTAGAACTGGAAAATTCTAATTGGAAAGAATTGGGTACGATTCAGGTAGTAGCAGCCTCAATTACTTCTAGATACGCATATGGTTTTGGGGTACAAATGCTAGAGACCCTACTTTACCTAATCTTACACCATATTGGTTATAGTATTCAGCATACATCTCCGATTACAGGGTTGAGACTATATAGTTCAAATAGCTGGCGAGAGAGTGCGTGAACGAGCAGCTAACGGAGCGATGACGGAGCAGGTCGTCATTTGTCTTGGACGGTCTTGATGTGGATGACGTGGCTCAATCTTAGCCCTTCCTCTCATATGTCGTCAGCCATGAGTCGAAGTTGTCGCTAACGCCATCTTTAATCATCAAGTGTGGCAGGGAAGCATCAGGTTCCTGAAAATTGCCTCCCCCTGAAGAAGATCCTTGTCCTCTAGGATCAGTGGAATGGAACCACTTACGAATTGTTGTAGCATAGAACTCTAGGAAGGTGCTTTTGATGAAACCGGCGTCTTCCCAAGGTTGCCTCCTCAGGAGACATGTTCAGCCATTGGACCAACCACTGTGTTACCAACACAGGGTGACAAGGGACTTCTCGAGTATAAAGTACCAGAACAAGTTCAATTTTGATATTACCTTTGGCATCTACGAGTGGAAGATCAGGAACTAGAATTTCCTTTGCACCTAGATGTTTCTTCAATTGGCTCACATGGAAAACATTGTGTATTTGAGTGCCTTGAGGAAGTAGCAGTTGGTAGGCTACAGGGACTATTCTCTGAAGAACACAAAAAGGGCCATAGTACTTCGGTGCTTCACATCAAAGGCAGCCATACAATAAGGTTGGAGCTTGATATAAACCATATCCCTGATACGTCAGAAACATATCTATAATTTTTGATGCTCCATGCTTGTTTAGTATCTACTTTGCTTTGATTTGTCTACACTTTGAGGTGTTTTTATATCTTTTCTGGAACTAACCTATTAACAAGTTGCCACAGTGCCAATTGCCTGTTTTCTTCTGTTTTTGGTTCCAGAAAGGCAGAAAATCAATATTCTCAGCATTGGACAGGACAAAAGCCAAAGTCAATAACTTTCCATGGGGAACAAGAAGTACAGAGGGGATACGGAGAAGCGGGCCAGGGTGGGCCTGCGCCTAGGAAGGGTGTGGGCCCCCTGGTCACCTCCTCGGCCTCCCCCTTCGCCTATAAGAAGCCCCCGGGGAGAAAACCCTATATAATCCAGAAGAAATCCACGAAAACCTCTATAGCACCACCGCCACCGAAGGGGAGATTCGGGGGACAGAAAGTCTCAGTTCCGGCACCCTACCGGGACGAGGAAGTGCCCCTGGAGCCATCTCCAACGATCTCCATCGCCATCTTCATCACCGTTGCTGATTCCCATGATGAGGAGGGAGTAGTTCTTCCTCGAGGCTAAGGGATCTACCGGTAGCTATGTGTTCATCTCTCACTCTATGCATGATCTTGTTGTGGTCATGAGCTTTGTAATCAGGTAGATCTACCTTGCTACTCAAATGCTTCAATAGATCTCTGCTCTCCCCATGTGTGTGAAAGTGACAGCGTGCACGCCATGGTGGCACTTAGATTTGAGTCTACATAAATACCCTTTGTGCTTTAATAGATCTATGATTTTCCCCACGTTTGTGAAAGTGACAGCGTGCATACCGTGTGTGGCACTTTGGCTAGATTGAATATTTGTTATGAGTTATATTTGGAGTTGGATGTCTCTATGAAATTGTGGTGTTTGTTGGAACCATCTAGCACTCAAGGTGACAGTGTGGGGTTATCTAGATTGGGGAAAGCGCTACCGTGGATTAGAGTGTCCAAACGGAGAGTAGTTAAGAGTAGTATCATGAAGAGGGGATATTTGTATGAGAGAGTGTTCACTAGTGAAAGTATGATCCTAGGCCTTGTTTCTAAACACTGAAACACCGTTTGCTACTAGATCTATTGCATGTTTTCTTGCTTTAGTCTTTACCTCACCATCAAGATCTTTTCTGGCACCCAGACACGTTACCCCATGTCAACAACAAGTCAGAAGCTATTTTCTGGCACCGTTACCACTTGTATTTCGCTATCTCTTCGCCGAACTAGTGCACCTATACACCTGACAAGTGTATTGGGTGTGTTGGGGATACAAGAGACTTCTTTTATGTTGATTGCAGGATTGTTTGAGAGGGAATACCTTTGACCACTTCCTCCCCGAGTTCAATAAACCTTGGGTAATCTACTTAAGGGAAACTTGCTGTTGTTCTACAAACCTCTGCACCTGGAGGCCGAACAACTGTCTAAAAGAATAGAAGTGTGTAGACATCAAGATCTTGTCTGGCGCATCCTCCGGTGTGAGTGCTCGAAGTTATTTCCTTTAGATTCTGCAGTTTTGTCTTTTTGTTTCTTGTTTTCACTAGTTAGGCTTAATGGAAAAAAACAACAGAATTAGAGAGCTCTATAGTGTTTATCTTGAGTTAGGACATGAAGTGTTTGAAGAGAAAATTTAAAAACCTATGGAGCTTTATTTGCATGCTAATAGCAATGTTATTAGTATGAATTCTTTGGACACCATTATTGCTAATGCTTTGGAAAAGTCTAAGCTTGGGGAAGCTAGCTTTTATGAAAATGATCTTTTTAGTTCCCCAGCTTTGGAAGATAGCTATTCTATTGGTTATGATGATACCAAACCTCCAATATATGATGATTACAATGATGAATATGATATTTTCAGTCCACCTACTATTGAGGAGAAAGTTAATTGTGATTACTATCTGCCTCCTATATTTGATGATTATGGTGATGAGAATAATAATGATAGCTATTTTGTTGAATTTGCTCCCACTACAATTAATAAGAATGACTATTCTTATGTGGAGAGTAATTATTTTATGCATGTGGCTCATGATTAGAATTTTTTATGTGATAACTATATTGTTTATTTTGTTCATGTTGCTACTAAAAGTTATTATGAAAGAGGGAAACATGGTTGGGAGATAACCCAAGAGTTTCATTGATTCTTGGAAGTTATTACTTATGTAATGACCTCTCCTTGTCATTTTTGTTTGTTTTTTGTGCCAAGAATGACCTGTAATGAGAGGGAAGTAAGATTTGGGGAGTTGCTATCCCGAAACAGATTTCTTCCCTCCACCATAAAAATTCTTGAGGAGTCTCTGTAAGTCGGATTGAGCTGAAAATTTACGAATAAATCCCCCAGTATGTTAGCTAACTTTCGTTAGTTCAACACTTTTTTATTTGAGCAACAGAAGATGTTCGAAAAAGTCGATCTCTACCTACTGGTCTGTTCTGACAGATTTCTTCCATTATTTGCGTTTGCTTCTTATTGATTCCTTTTTGAGTTCTCTTTTGTGGATTTCAGATTTTTGAAGGAGTTACTACAATAGCTTGTGTTATTAGTGAATAGTCTTGCTGTTTCAAAGCTTTGCCAGAGGTCTAATATCTTTTAAATACACTAATGTTGCTAATGAAGATTGTGTGAAGTTTTGTATGAAGGAAAAAATTTCAGGTGTAGAGAGAGAATGATATAATGAGATGAAGAATGAACAAAAGCTCAAGCTTGGGGATTCCACCATGGTGTCACCCCAAGAAATATCCAAGAGGTACAAGCGTCAAAGCTTGGGGATGCCCAAGGCATCTCCTTATTCATCAATAAAAAGCTCAGGTCTTTCTAGACACTTCGTTTTTATTGTTTCATGCATTGTTGTGTTGTTCTTGGAGCGTTTTAGTTTTCGTTTTTGGTTTTCGTTTGCTTAGTTTGCTTGAGTAAGTTGGTTGATTACAACGCACTTCTTTTGGAGAGAGACACACTCTGTTTCCATTGCCTAGAACACTCTAGTTTTCATTCTTATTGTTTTGTGAGTGTTCACTTTTGGTAGCACTGTGTTTAGCCTTAGATTTCTTGTGCTTATTGCTTAGAACTTTTTAGTTCTTCTTTGTGGATTTGTGAGACAAGCTCACTGATATTTATTGATTATTATCTTTGTGAGTTGTTTCAAATAAGTTCTTTGGTGTTGGAAAAGAGTAGCAAGTTTCATGCTTATAGTGGCACAAAAGGGAGCTTGTTTTGACTGTGGCTTTGACTTTCTATTGTCATGCTAGGTGTTATTTTGACCTAATGATTAGTGATTATTGCTGTAGCATGAATTGTTTCAAACAATTAGAATTGCTTAATGTGCTTTGAAAGAATCATGCGTTGTTTTAGCATACAAAAGCATACTATTGTGGTATTCTCCTTTGATGCTTTGTTTGGGTTGACTTGGAACATGCTCACACCATGTTATGACTATGAACAAGTCACCATAGCCTCTATGATCATTTAGTCCTTGACATGTAGTACCACTCTTTGCTTTGATTAGTAATGCTTTGTTGCACTTCATGATTATGGCCATTATTGCTCTCTTATTTGGTTTCTCCCAGTCTTTTGCTAGCCTCCACTTGTATGAGTAAGCTCTACTCATGCTTCAAACTCCCAAGAAACCAAGTTATTCCAAAGTGTCAACTATAAACTCCCATGCATGGTGTGTTACACCATTCCAAGTATATTCTTGTTTTCAGCTATCTTCCAATTAAACACTATTTTTGTTATGTGAAAACTTAGTGGATTAAAGCCCTCACAAACTTGATGGCACACTTTATATTCTTTGCCCCTAATAAACTTGAATCATTGTGAAAACTTTGTTGTATATGCTTGCACTTATAAGTTGGAATTAGCAGAACCATGTTGTCACGAGGAACGTTTTCAACATTGCACTTGTACTTTGTACTCAGTTGATATCATGCTCTTTTGTCTATGGATGTCACCGGTGTGAAATAAAAAGGGAACTTGTAAGTCCATGGAGTTTGTATCCTGTGTTAGAGAAACGCCTGGGCCACTAGCCTAAGCCATGCCTAATCATGGTGGAAACTTGCACATCACCATAGTGACATTTATGAAGCATTCTTCTTATAAAAAGAAGAGACAGATTGAGAAAAGAGGGAAGAGAGAAAAAGCACCATATTCCCATGGTAAATAACAAGACTGCTGAGATGCTCATTGTTTACATGCCTTGTCATTTTGGTTATGGGAAAGCTCATGTACCATGTGCAAGGGGTACCCCATTGGCGGTTCTCTATGATATGCAAACACTTACAATGATAAAAACTTACAGGTGACTAAAGTTGAGTAGCATGAGGTGTGGCCCTCGTATTCAAGGTACTTGAGATTGCCAACTTATACTTTTTCAAGCATATACTCCATCTTTGTTCACTTTAACCTTAATCACTTCAAGATGCTTATGATAGGGGCAATGGGGGCTGAAAGCTAACAAAGTACAATAATTTTTGGAAGATCTTTTTGAAACTTGAAATCCCTGCTTCCTTTACAAAAAGGCTTTTCTTCAACCATTACTTCAGTCTCCACCTTCTACCTTTAGGCACCATTAAGAGAGCATAGTTGTCATTCTGTGTGTAGTGTTCCAAAGTTTATTGATTGATGCATATTGCAATATTACTTGTTCTTGTGCTATTTTTTTCTAGTCACCCTTTTAAACTTTGAAGGTGTCCTATGCATCTATTTGCTACTCTATGAGGGACAAGCTGATTGCCCCTATGCCATGTTTTCTGTATGTGAAACAAACAAACGTTTTTCAATGCATGTTATTCATGATCTTTGTTTGTAGCCTTTCATGTTGCATGCATAGTTACTATGTCCTATTGTTAGAACTCCATATTTCATGCTCATGTTTAGGGTACTTTGATCCCATCTTTCAATGCTTTGCAAACATTTTCATCAAGATTGTGATGGTGCATGTCACCTCAAAAATTATTCTTTTTATCACTTACCTACTCGAGGACGAGCTGGAGTTAAGCTTGGGGATGCTTGATATGTCAGAAATGTATCTATAATTTTTGATGTTCCATGCTTGTTTAGTATCTACTTTGCTTTGATTTGTCTACACTTTTAGATGTTTTTATATCTTTTCTAGAACTAACCTATTAACAAGTTGCCACAGTGCCAGTTGCATGTTTTCTTCTGTTTTTCATTCCAGAAAGGCATAAAATCAATATTCTCGGAATGGGACGGGACAACAGCCAAAGTTAATAACTTTCCGTGGGGAATAAGAAGTCTAGAGGGGAGACGGAGAAATGGGCCAGGGTGGCCACACCCCCTAGGCGCGGCCAGGGGTGGGCCCGCGCCTAGGCAGGGTGTGGGCCCCCTGGGCACCTCCTCGGCCTCCCCCTTCGCCTATAAGAAGCCCCCGGGGAGAAAACCCTAAATAATCCAGAAGAAATCCACAAAAACCTCGGTAGCGCCACCGCCATCGAAAGGGAGATTCGGGGGACAGAAAGTCTCTGTTCCGGGCCACTAGCCTAAGCCATGCCTAATCATGGTGGAAACTTGCACATCACCATAGTGACATTTATGAAGCATTCTTCTTATAAAAAGAAGAGACAGATTGAGAAAAGAGGGAAGAGAGAAAAAGCACCATATTCCCATGGTAAATAACAAGACTGCTGAGATGCTCATTGTTTACATGCCTTGTCATTTTGGTTATGGGAAAGCTCATGTACCATGTGCAAGGGGTACCCCATTGGCGGTTCTCTATGATATGCAAACACTTACAATGATAAAAACTTACAGGTGACTAAAGTTGAGTAGCATGAGGTGTGGCCCTCGTATTCAAGGTACTTGAGATTGCCAACTTATACTTTTTCAAGCATATACTCCATCTTTGTTCACTTTAACCTTAATCACTTCAAGATGCTTATGATAGGGGCAATGGGGGCTGAAAGCTAACAAAGTACAATAATTTTTGGAAGATCTTTTTGAAACTTGAAATCCCTGCTTCCTTTACAAAAAGGCTTTTCTTCAACCATTACTTCAGTCTCCACCTTCTACCTTTAGGCACCATTAAGAGAGCATAGTTGTCATTCTGTGTGTAGTGTTCCAAAGTTTATTGATTGATGCATATTGCAATATTACTTGTTCTTGTGCTATTTTTTTCTAGTCACCCTTTTAAACTTTGAAGGTGTCCTATGCATCTATTTGCTACTCTATGAGGGACAAGCTGATTGCCCCTATGCCATGTTTTCTGTATGTGAAACAAACAAACGTTTTTCAATGCATGTTATTCATGATCTTTGTTTGTAGCCTTTCATGTTGCATGCATAGTTACTATGTCCTATTGTTAGAACTCCATATTTCATGCTCATGTTTAGGGTACTTTGATCCCATCTTTCAATGCTTTGCAAACATTTTCATCAAGATTGTGATGGTGCATGTCACCTCAAAAATTATTCTTTTTATCACTTACCTACTCGAGGACGAGCTGGAGTTAAGCTTGGGGATGCTTGATATGTCAGAAATGTATCTATAATTTTTGATGTTCCATGCTTGTTTAGTATCTACTTTGCTTTGATTTGTCTACACTTTTAGATGTTTTTATATCTTTTCTAGAACTAACCTATTAACAAGTTGCCACAGTGCCAGTTGCATGTTTTCTTCTGTTTTTCATTCCAGAAAGGCATAAAATCAATATTCTCGGAATGGGACGGGACAACAGCCAAAGTTAATAACTTTCCGTGGGGAATAAGAAGTCTAGAGGGGAGACGGAGAAATGGGCCAGGGTGGCCACACCCCCTAGGCGTGGCCAGGGGTGGGCCCGCGCCTAGGCAGGGTGTGGGCCCCCTGGGCACCTCCTCGGCCTCCCCCTTCGCCTATAAGAAGCCCCCGGGGAGAAAACCCTAAATAATCCAGAAGAAATCCACAAAAACCTCGGTAGCGCCACCGCCATCGAAAGGGAGATTCGGGGGACAGAAAGTCTCTGTTCCGGCACCCTGCCGGGATGGGGAAGTGCCCCCGGAGCCATCTCCTTCGATCTCCATCGCCATCTTAATCACCGTTGCTGATTCCCATGATGAGGAGGGAGTAGTTCTTCCTCGAGGCTAAGGGCTCTACCGGTAGATATGTGTTCATCTCTCTCTATGCATGATCTTGTTGTGGTCATGAGCTTTGTAATCAAGTAGATCTACCTTGCTACTCAAGTGCTTCAATAGATCTTTGCTCTCCCCATGTGTGTGAAAGTGACAGCGTGCACGCCATGGTGGCACTTAGGTTTTAGTCTACATAAATACTCTTTGTGCTTTAATAGATCTATGCTTTTCCCCACGTGTGTGAAAGTGACAGCGTGCATACTGTGTGTGGCACTTTGGCTAGATTGAGTATTTGTTATGAGTTATATTTGGAGTTGTATGTCTCTATGAAATTGTGGTGTTTGTTGGAACCATCTAGCGCTCAAGGTGACAGTGTGGGGTTATCTAGATTGCGGAAAGCCCTACCGTGGTTTATAGTGTCCAACCGGAGAGTAGTTAAGAGTAGTATCATGAAGAGAGGATATTTGTATGAGAGAGTGTTCACTAGTGAAAGTATGATCCCTAGGCCTTGTTTCTAAACATTGAAACACCGTTTTCTACTAGATCTGTTGCATGTTTGCTTGCTTTAGTCTTTACCTCACCGTCAAGCTCTTTTCTGGCACCCACACACGTTACCCCACGTCAACAACAAGTCAGAAGTTATTTTCTGGCACCATTACCACTTGTATTTCACTATCTCTTCGCCGAACTAGTGCACCTATACACCTGACAAGTGTATTGGGTGTGTTGGGGACACAAGAGACTTCTTGTATCTTGATTGCAGGATTGCTTGAGAGGGAATACCTTTGACCACTTCCTCCCTGAGTCCGATAAACCTTGGGTAATCCACTTAAGGGAAACATGCTGCTGTTCTAGAAACCTCTGCACTTGGAGGCCCAACAACTGTTTATAAGAATAGAAGTGCATAGACATCAATCCCCCACTGTGAATTGCCGTTCATGCGTTTTGTGTCTGCATATTTCTTCATACGTTGTTCGACATGAAGTAGGTTTGCTTTCAGCTGTTGTACCATGAGTTCTTTCTGTTTTAGGAAATCACTTGCATCATCTTCCAGGGTTCCATATACAGAAATTTCACTATTGAACGGTGTGAACTTAGTAGCAGTGTGGTAGGTTAAGTTGTACCACCATTCTACGAGCGACAGCCAGTATCTCCAGCATTTATGTTCGGTGAAAGCCATGATGTGTAAGTATGACTCGAGGCACTGGTTGACATGCTCCGCCTGACCGTCTGTTTGAGGGTGATAGCCAGTACGCATGCGTAGGTCCACTTTTAGAGTTTTGAAAATCTGTTGCCAGAACTTGTGAATATGCGATCTCGATCAATGACGATGGACTTGGGCATGCCATGAAGCTTAGATATGTTGTCAATGAATGTTGTGACTACAGAATTGACAGTATATGGATGGGCAAGGGGTATGAAATGTGCATATTTTGTCAGGCGATAGACCACCACCAGAATTACTTCATTGTTGTTGGATTTGGGTAGGCCCTCGACAAAATCCATTGAAATATGGCGCCAAGCCATGTCAGGGATTGGTAGTGGTACTAGCATTCCTGGGTAGTGGCAATGTTCGGACTTGGATCGCTGACAGGTTGGACATTGCTGAATGAATAATTCTACATCCCTCTTCATGTTAGGCGAGTAGAAGATTATTTTTAATCGTTGGTAGCTTGCTCTTATCCCAGAGTGTCCTCCCATGGGTGAAGAGTGAAAAGTGGCCAATAGCTTGTTTTTTAGTGTGTTATCTGCTCCTATAGTGATTCTCAGCTTGTACCTTGTAACACCCCACTTTTAGATAATTATATATTAGGGTTTTGTTTTTGTGCATCATGAGTATCATGCCTTAAATTGCATTAAAGAAAATAATGCCAAACCCTAAACCCTAATCTTTCCCCTCTGTTTGAAACACATTCAAATGGTTTGAATTTTGAAAACCCCCAAAATTATTGGAACCCAAATGGTTATTAAGGGTCTCCTTGTTATTTTAAATACTTACAAAGCATCTTGTATTTTGAAAATGTTCAAAACAGATTCAAAAGAAAGAAATAACAAAAAAATAAAAGAAAAAAGAGTTTTGCTAAAAAAACTGGATCCAGATACTCCCTGGGCTGAACCCATGTCTCCCTTTCCCTTCTCTCTGCACACGAGCAGCAGCTAGTGGCCCAGCAGCCGGCACACACCAGCCCGCGATCAGCCCAATACCGATTCGCTTTTGTTTCATCGTCTTCCTCGCGAGCGCAGGAAGCTCTGTGTCAACGCCGCCGCCATCCGCTGCGATGCGCGCCGTGCGCTAAGATGCTCGCCACCGCTTGGAGGGCCTACAAGTACCCCGTCGCCGCCGAGGAGCCCTAGCCATGCCCCAGTTCTCTTCTCCCTCCCTGTTTCTTCCATTTCCAGCAGAGCCCGAACCCTAGCTCGCCGGAACTCGCCGTCCCACATCGTTCCCGGCCTCCTCTCTTCCATCTGAGGCCACCGTCGTGACCGCTACCATCGACTTGGTCGTTTGCCCCTAGTCGCGCAGGACGAAGCTTCTCCAATTGATGCAATCGCCACCTCCTGCCTGAACTCCGGCCATCATCTCCAACGCCAATTCCAGTCACGCCTCGCCTCGCCGATCCCCTACTCGCGCTTGTGGTGAGCCTCTGGACCTCCTGGACCCCTCTATTTCTCCCCTCTCGCGCTGGTTTTCTCCCGCGTCATGCACTGCCGCACGCCGCTGTCGGTCTTCGTCGCACCGCCTATTCCGGTGACCATTAGAGGGCGGCTCCGCCCATTTATGGTTTGCCTCCATGCGCCCGTTCGAACGAGACCTGTCCCGCGTTCTAACGTTCTGTGTGCCGTCGTCGGCGACCACCATCTGGCGTTGGCTGTTGTGGTGACGTCATCGTGGCGTCAGGCGGACGTGGCCGAGGGCCGTTGACGGCTGACGGCCACGGTGGCAACCGACGTGGCCTCGGCCCATCTTCCATCCCCAGCGGGTAGCCTTAGCCCCGGTAAGAAAAGCCCCAGACCCTATGGTGACGTCAGCCTGAGGTCATAAATGTTTTAAAATGATTTAATTAATTTCCAGAATTTGAATAAAACTTATAAATTCAATAACTTATTATTTATAAGTCAGAAAAATACAAATAATATATCAAAATGTTCAGAAAAATGAAATCTATCTATCTAACCTATAATCCTGCATTGTTCAACAACTTAAATGACAAGTTTAATTAGAAAAACATAGTAACCCCTCACAGATGATTCCGGAGTTTCCCCGAGTTAGGGTTTCTATCCCTCGGAACCCCGATTAAGTTGTCGAGCATGCTTTAGGGGTTTATTTAAATACAAATTAACTTGTCATATCATCATCCTTGATTGAGCATTGAATCGATGCCATGTGTTGATTGTTTCCCATTATTTTCGGTGTTTGCTTCTCTCCGGTAGAATACAATATCGAGATCGAGATCGAAGACTGAGATCAAGACCATCGAAGATCGAAGATCGACGAACAATACTTGACCAACTCTAACCAAGTCAAGTGCCAGATGTCCGAAGATCTGCTTATCTTTCCTCAACTGGCAAAGGCAAGCATAGCCCCACCATGATATAATCCTACGATTTCGAAAGCATTTCATTCATGCCATGATGCATACGATTCTACTGTGGTCTTTTATCGATAGATAGAGTATCCTATCTATTGCATACTCCCTTTGAGCTTATATTACCTGATCCACTGCTCCTAGCATAACTAGGTTTGGCTTGTGTGCACTGCTAGAGATTATTCTGTGTCTTGCTTAGCCATGCATAGCTGTTGAGTCTGGTCCATCCAGATGATGTATCAGATGCAGAGAATCTAGTATGACAGGAGAATGTGATGATATGAGATCGGTGATATGATTTGTACATGCTAAGTCTTGTATGGGAGGCCACGGTGGGATGTGGTTTTTCTAGTCCCATGCTCGCCACCACTAGGAACTGAGTTCTTGCCTTTGGAACCAAGACGAGCGTGCAACCACACGGGGCCTGGACAACCTCATGACTGACTAACTTGCCTAGTAGATTCCATGAGTCACATAGTTCGGGCGTTCCATTCGACATATGCATAGAAAATCTTTTGAAAGATTTGCCGGGTGAAGTTGGTGCATTCATAACAGGTAGGTAAGCGTGGACGGGGTTTCTTGGGGTAAATAGCGACCCTGTTAACCAACCTTGCCTCACATCTTTAAGTACCGTCTTCGGGATTTTACCCGTTACGATGGAACCATACTTATTGCGTGACCCATGGTCTCGGCGAAAGCAAGGTAAAGATCGTGTCTAACCACCCTCTGCCGGCCTTCCAAGGAAGATGGCTAATCATGTGGCATTAAGAGAAGGTTAGTACGTGTGGGTAAATTTGTACACCCCTGTAGGGTAATAATCTTTCGGAAAGTCGTGTTCACGGTTATGAACGCTTGGTGACCAGATTCTAAGATCATAGAGAACATGAACCTAATCTTAAAACTTGGTGGATCAACGTGTGCTTAAGGATGCTTCCTGATGGTTATGAGGGGGTGATGCTAGTTTAGGTGATGATGATTTGGTGGATATCAAAAGATGATGATCAATATTTCAGAGATGTCGCTCTCTTATCCCCTTTTAAAATATTCTGATTAGACGAGCTTCTTCTCTCTCTCTTGTTTTATAAACAAAAGATGGCTTTATGCAAAACAACTCCACCAGCCATAAGTCTTGCGGAGTACACCCTGTACTCACCCTTGCTTTGTTGATACTTTTGGCAGAGTAAGTGTTCCCTGAAGATCAGTTTGGTACTACATCGACATCGACGAGTAGCTTGGGGTTCCCGGCCGACAGCCTGGAATCTATGGGATGGGACGTCATCATTATGCTTCAGGCCTCTTAGGCCATTTGTTAAATTTGCTATACTTAATAGAATAATTTGCCTTCCGTTGTTTGATGTTTGTGGTCAGTGACCTCTGCTTGTAATAATTTGGTTCTCTGCTCAGTTATGAGCTTGCTGTAATAAATTTTTGTGTTGTAGGGTCACTACTGTGTTATCAATTCTTCATTGGATATTCTCGAGCTCAAGGTTAAGCTTATGTCAGACGGAGGTCTGAGATTTGTTTAGCCCTGATCCCGAGGGTGTCACATACCTCAAGATGCCAGAATGGAAAGTATAATTGCCAGGTAAAACTGTGCCTGCTATAGCTTGAGAAATGATCTTCTTGCAATGGTTATCCTAGGAATAAGATGATTCAATATCCTCTGTCCATGCAGGGCTGACAGTGGTGATGGACATAACTTGATCTCTAAGAGATAAGGCATCGGTGACCCTGTTGTCTTGTCCTTTTTTGTACTCGATTTCATAGTTAAATTCTAGTTTCAGGAATAGCTTGTATTGAATTCCAGTCGTTACTCTTTGCTCATTCATGAACTTCAAGCTTTGATTATCTGTTTTGATGATCAACTTAGTGCCTAAGAGGTAGTGGCACCATTTCTTCAGTGATTCCAATATTGCAATAGCCTCTTTCTCATATGTAGAAAGTGTAGCAACCTTCACTCCCAAAGCTTTACTGTAAAATGCAATTGGTTTCTTGTTTTGCATTAAGACACCACCTATGCCATTTCCTGAAGCATCACATTCAAGTATAAAAGGAGCTATGAAATCCGAGAGAGCTAGAACAGGTGTTGTGATCATGCATTGCTGAAGTTGTGCAAATGCTTGGGTCTATCAGTCCAATTGAAAGCATCCTTCTTGAGTATATCATATAATGGCTTGCAAATGTTACCATAGCCCTTGATGAAACTCCTATAGTAGCCCATTAAGCCAAGGAAGCTTCTCAGCTATGTTACAGAGGTTGGTGTTTTCCAGTCCTTGATGGCTCCAATCTTAGCAGGATCTGTGGCCACTCCGTCCTTAGATATAATATGTCCAAGGTACTCTACCTGATCAGTACCAAAGCTACACTTGCTCTCTTTGATGAACAATGAGTTTTTTCTCAATAATTCCAATACAATTATCAGATGATGTTTGTGTTCTTCCATTGATTTCCTGTAGATAAGTATGTCATCGAAAAAGACTAACACAAACTTCCTCAGGTATTCACTGAATATTAAGTTCATCGGAGATTGAAATGTAGCAAGTGCGTTAGTGAGACCGAAAGGCATTACCAAGAATTCATAATGGCCATTATATGTACTAAAGGTAGTCTTAGGAACATCAGCTGGCTTCATCCTAATTTGGTGATAGCCTGATCGTAGGTTCAGTTTGGTGAAGATAGCTGCTCCATTCAATTCATCTAACAAGTCTTTGATTACTGGTATTGGGAATTTATTCTCCACTGTAATAGCGTTTAGTCGACGATAATCTATACATAGACGCCATGAACCATCTTTCTTCCGAACAAGGATAGCAGGGGCTGCATATGGCCTATCGCTTACTTCGATAATACCTTTTGCCAATAATTCTTGTATTTGTTGTTCCATCTCATTTTTCTGAAGATGAGGGACTCTGTATGGCCTTGCTGCAGGAGGTATTGCATTTGCTTGAAGAGGTATCTCATGATCGCAGGCTCGAGATGGGGGAAGTTCAGTTGGGACTTGGAGAAGATCTTGATATTGAGATAGAATATGTGTCAGTGGCTCAGGCACAATATGTAGTTGAGTTGTTTCTTGCGGTAAGTGCATGTTCAAGACATACCCTATGCTCCCTTTACTGCACATTTTGTCCACCGTGTAAATAGATATATATTTAACATCAGTTGTAATGCTGGCATCAGGAAGTCTCACTAACTTCTTATCCAGAGTGTGGACTGCCACACATTTGTATTCCCAGTCAAAAGTTACTGGTCCATGCACTTTCATCCAATCACTACCAATCACAACATCATACCCTTTTAGATCCAACAGTGTAAACGTGTGGTTGAATTTCACTTCACAAATAGAAAAATCACATTCGGCAATGTAGCCCCCAGATTGGAGAGCTCCTGCACCTGCTACTGTTACTGTTTTAGCAGGATTGTTGATGATGTCACAGTTGGTTTTGAGGGCAAAGTGCACATCTATAAATGTGCTTGTGCTTCCGGTATCCACCAATGCCAGTCCCCTTTCCCAAAAGATATTGTCACTGCAATTGTATCCCCTGAGTTTCTTCTTGACAAGGCTTGAGCTAAGATGTGCATCAGTTGTGGTTGTGGATTTTGTAATTGTTCCTTGGTTTCTTCTTGTAAATTCTGCTGCTCTAGTAGAGTTTGTTCCTATAATGTTTGTTGAATAACTTGTTCTTCAGTATTTGTTGTCAAAACATGTAAGGTGGGTGCTTGAGGACATTTATGGCCTAGTTGCCAAGGTCCATTGCATCTCCAGCACACTCCAGGTTTCCTGGCTGGGGGAGGAACATATACCCGCTTCTTTGGTTGAGGAGGACCAATCAAACGTTGTGTTTGCTTGTATTGTAAGTATCCCATGGATTTCTATGCTCTGGCAGTTGCTAGTAAACCACTCTCCTAGTCTCTTGCCATCCAATAGGCGTTGGACAATGTGGTAGGACGTTGAGGTCTCAGATTTCACTTGATTTCTGGTCCGTGTCCATTCATAAAACTGACAATGTAATAATGCTCCTATAGGTATGGGTGCTCCTCTCTGATCGACGCCATGATTTCTTTGAATTTGTCAGTGTAATCAGACACTGAAATTGAGTACTGCCTAACTGAATGAAATTTCTCCAGAAATTCATATATACTTGCCTATGCAAATCTGTCACACACCAACCTGCAGAATTGTTCCCATGACATTTCATTGTGCAAAATTTTAGTGCTCCTTAACCAATTATCTGCTCTACCACTAATGTAGGTTTGAGCTAAGTCCACCTTGCATTCATCAGGTACTTGAGATAATTCAAAATACTTAGTAATTTTTCTAATCCACCCGAGAGGGTTCTCTCCAGTAAAACAAGGGAAATCTATTTTTGGGCCCTTTGCAATACTTTTCATGAATTGAGAAGCTCTATCTAACGTGTACTGAATAGTAGCAGATTTCTCCATGTTAACAGCCAGTGTAAGAGGTTGAGTAGTGGAATTCACTTTAGGCAATGGTGATTCTAAATCAATCTGCTCAATTTTGCGACCAGAAACTTGTACTTCAGCTAGAGCTCTTGTACGGTCCTGAATTTCCTTAACTATTTCATGTTGTTTCAGCAGCACTTCCTGTTCTCTAACAGTATAACTAGCACATGGAATATCAGGAGTGGGAGGGCGGGTGATTTTACCTTCCAATTTTTTCAGATAATCGAACATCTTCGGTTGCACTTGGTCATTCTTTAGTAGGAGTGTTTCCATACGATCGACCTTGACCTCCATTGCTTCGACCTTTTCCAGACGACCATGAACTGCTGCTAGTTGAGTCTGAATATTATCTTGTTTCTCCCCAATCGCACGCACCTCATCGCGTAGTGTCACCACTTCTGCCTCCAGCTCCTGGTGTTGGTGCGGGTGGCCATCGTCAATCAATCAAAATGGATCCGGAATTTACCATAGGACACGCCTCGAACCCTCACCACTGATTGAGGACTAACTGTGGTTTTCTCCTTCGCCTGTGTGTCACCGCTGAAGCACACGGATCAAATTCGTAGCCGGAATTTTACCACCGGGAGAATTGTTCCTCGGCAACCGCTGCGAGTCGTTCGATCTGTGCCCGAATTGTGCCGCTTCCGCCACCGTCGACTTCGTCCTTGATGTGGACGTCACCGCCGCCAACACCTCCGTCGACCAACACACTCCGCCGCCGTAGATCTCAAACAATCGGTGGGATTTTAGAGCCCAACCACCGAGCACTTAGATCTGACTCTCCCCAACTCGGATCACGAGTCTTTGATACCAACTGACAGACCCCTCTTGGTTATCCACGATGAACTAGAACTGGAAAATTCAAATTGGAAAGAGTTGGGTACGATTCAGATAGTAGCATCCTCAATTACTTCGAGATACGTATACGGTTTTGTGGTATAAATGCTAGAGATCTCTACTATACCATATCTCTACTATTCAGTTGGGTACTATTTAGATAGTAGCATCTTCAATTACTTCTAGATGCTACTTTACCTAATCCTATACCATATCTCTACTATATAATATGTGTTAAGGTATAAGTGTTAAAGTGGTTTTCGTCTTCCGTCCGTTCTAATTTTTTCGTACGTTGTCCCTCGTGCACCCGTTGTCTTTTGTATTCGTAAAGAAAACTGATCGATCCCCAATCCTAGGAAAAACTCACGATTTCAAGACCCGGCTGCTAATTGCTCTGAACTTCTTCGAGCGAGGCAACGTATGGTCAATAGCATGCAATCCCTGCTTGCTATGTGTATTCTTAAAAAGAATCCCCTACCCTGCTGCTCCTTCCTTGCCGCTAGGATTGCTCCACATCCCTTGCAGCCGCTGCTAGAGCTTGGAGGCGGATGAGCTCTCCCGGTTGGGTTATAGTCCGGCGGCGCTGGTGTCGATATTGGTGGCATTGGTCGGAGTCTGGTTGATTTGGTAACAGGAGGAGGATGAGGAGCAAAGGGAGAGATGAAAGCTGCTGCCCGTCGTCTTATTCGATGCATCCGGAAGACACCGAAGAAGGCGGCACCTCGGTCTTGAGCCAATACATGAGAAAGCTTGGTTGACTTGATCTCTGCGTGGAATCCCAGATTTATTTAGGGAAAGTAACCACGCGCGCTCGAACGGGACTGGAGAAGGATGGAGGCGGCATGCAAATCAGGAGAGACCGGGGCGGCGCACTCTGACGGAGGGGAGGCCGTGGTGGCGCAGGAAAAAAATCAGGCATTGACCCCGTTTTCTCCATTTTTCTAATATAAAAATTCCTTTCATTCCTTCCGTGTTATCTAGATAGGTGGGGCCCATGAGCCTGTACGTTAGGAGCACCCATGTTTCTTTTCCATTTTCCCTCCGGAACCTCTTTGCATACGATCCTAGCGTGTCCGATATCTGTCCGACCTGCATCCAATGGACTCATTTGCTTCTGTCACAGATACCTATGGCTAGATGGGGTGCATCGTACAAAAATCGTACGAGTTTTGTCGTATGTATAGCACTGCTCTTTTCCCTCACACTGTTCATGACACCTGGGATATGCTTCTTTTGCTTTTCAGGTTCAAGCAAATAGATATACCAGATACATGTAACGTTTGTGATTTCGCATTTTCGCTGAAACCAAAAAATAAGAAAATTATTTTCAAAATAAAAAAATAAAAAAGTAAAATTTTCGTTAAATTTTTAGAGAAAATTTAGATATATTGAATAGATTAATTGTGTAGGCGACTATAGTATGTGCGCTAATTTTTTTCGTCTGTCCATCCTCCGCAAGTCGCTGAGAAAACCGGATTGGGACGGCCTTTGTGTGTGAGGAAAGTTGCATGACTTCCACGGAACTCGTATGGTAAAACGAAAGTGAAACAAACAAGGACACGAGAAAACCGGAGAGAAGGGAAAAGAATCAGTGCAACGCACGCGCGGCACGCCTATCTCCTATCCCTGTATACAAAGAAACAACGAACCCTATCGTCTCTCGAGAAAACCGGCTGCATAAGGTCTGCATGCTTGGCTATGCTCCTCATGAGACTTGTCGATCTCTTGCATTCACTAATCACACACGCCATGTTGATCTCAGGATCTAATGAAACTAGCACGCAGGGGTAGGCTTACGTAGTAGCACGGCGTCCGGAGTTCTACGCCGATGTTGTGGTCTTCGTCCTTGATGAAGCACATACGTCGCACATGCAGTCGTGTCTACACCATCAGGAGGGCCAGTATGCGGAGGAGCGTTGCATGAGCCTGCTTCGTCGCCGGGTGTCTCAACACCACATTTAAAAGGAATTTAAGAATATTCGCATGTTTCTGTTGCATGGGACAATTCATATTCCTGTGTTATCTACAGAAGATATATACTCTACCATGAAGATCATAACCGACTAAAATTGTGCGACAATAAAAACAATTGCAAATTTTGGTAGTACTTTGATCATCGTCATGTTATCGCAACTTAATTGAGATAATAACATTATCCTAGATAAAATACAAAATTAGCGACTACAAGGAATATAAAATGTGGTGCACGTTTCAGGATTCATCGGCGGTTTTGGTGTCATCTGCATAGCTATTTGGATACCGTAGCAACGCACGGACATTCAACTAGTTGGTGATAATATTCAGCATACATCTCCGATTACAGGGTTGAGACTATATAGTTCAGATAGCTGGCGAGAGAGTGCGTGAACGAGAAGCTACCGGAGCGATGACGGAGCAGGTCGTTGTTTGTCTTGGACGGTCTTGATGTGGATGATGTGGCTCAATCTTAGCCCTTCCTCTCGTCTATCGTCAGCCACCAGTCGAAGTTGTCGCTAACGCCATCTTCAGTCATCAAGTGTGCCAGGGAAGCAATAGGTTCCTGACATCGAGGGTACTCCGCATCGGGAGTTTGAGTCCGATTCCATCGAGGATCTGACAGAGGGGCGATGGTGCGCGGTCGCGCTCACGCCCGGACGTGGGCGCGTCACATCAGGGAGGGCGCGGGCTCGTCGGCAACCGCAGGCCAGGAGGATGTGCCATGGGAGGCTCGATTGGGGTCGGGGAACCAGCTGGGTGGTGAGGGAGAGATGAGGGGGTGGATTCTGTTTGCTTGTAGATGGGGGTTGGGAATCGGCTGGGTGGGTTGGTTGCGGTCTATGTCATTTGGTTTCGTTCGATTTTACTGATCCGTGTTTGCCTTTGCATGTACTCCATTCTATAGGTGGGTTGCTTCTCGTCTAGTAGGCTTGTTCTTCCTGGTCCAGTCTCACGTCCACGTTTCGGCCCGCTCTCCTCTCTTAAAATCTCTCGGTCTGTTGATATTATACGGTGATTGCAGCTCTTGGTACATGCGGGTGACTATTGGATCTCTCTTTTTGGGTGCGTGTAGGTGACTGAGAGCAGAGTGTTTTTTTCCAGAATGTTAGATCTTGTTGTTGTTAAGGACGAGGAGTGTACGGTTTATGTTTTTCATGTGTTTCTGCATATACTTTTTGCTACAAAGTTCCCGTTTTGGTAAATACCACTGAATTTACGGTTTGGGTCGGTGTGATTTATGATAGTTTATGTTTCTTCCTCTTTTTTACTGTGGTTCTTTTAGTATTTACTGTTCTTTCCCAGCGGCTTCAAGTTGTGCACTCTGTTTCTAGAGTGGAAATGCTCTTCATTTCTTCTCTACTTTCTAGTTTTTATTTCCTTAGGGCAGATTTCATTAAATGGGTGCTAGGAAAGACCCATGTTGCATATTTTGGGAAGATTCATTACTTTTCAGTTCTACTTGAGATTGTTGAAGCTTAAGTAGATTCATGAACCATGTTGCAGATCTGATTATTTCCACCGCTCTTGGTACAAGTGGACGGTATCAGGGTTGTATAAGGAACAATAAGATGATAGTGTTTTTTGTAGAAAGAAGTGATTGACTTATCCATATGCATGTTAGGTTTGGATCTGGATTACTAAGAAAACATGTCCAGATAAGTTAAATTAGCTATCACAACAGTGTAACCAAACAGTTAGTGGTTGGAGCATGGTAAGAGGCAGTGCTTGGTTTCTCGATATATAAATTGATTGCCCAAGTTTATGATTTAAGTGACAGGGATGCAATATATGTAGTTTATTCGTGGTTTATGTATTTGCAAAAAGTTCTCTTGCTGTAGCAGAATCAGAGAGCTATATTACTTTGATACTTGTGGCTTGATTTTTGTTATATAGAGATGATTTCCTATGCATGTTCAGAAATAGATTCCTTATCGCATCGTATTTTCCTATATACAGTTCAGTTATCTGTATATGCAAGAAATATTAAATTATGTTCGCCTCTTTTTCCTTATGCACATGTCCCATATGAGATGCGTGTAGATCGCTTGGGTGCAGATATATCTGGACGTTGGTCTATATTCTTGATGCTTGGTCTATAATCTTGCTGCTGTTTGAATTTGGGTGGTACATTGGTTGTGATGCTACCAGTGGCTTATACATCTTCCTTTGTTTGCTTTTCGACATGATGCAGGTCTAGCTGTCTCGGGATTTCTTCTGTGGTGCTTCCTTCGGACAAGGTTTGCTTCTTTTTCCTTGTGCATATGTGCATGTATGAGGTGTGTGTAGATGGCTTGGGGAATAGATAGATAATAATCAGGGATACCAAAATGACCTGTTCGGGATTGCAAGTACAGTTCTTGTTTCAGTATATGGGTGGCTTTATATTTGGTTAGCTTTGGGAATAGATAGATAATAATCAGGGATACCAAATTGAATATATATGGGTGGCTTTATGACCTAACTACATGCCTCTTTCGCTAACTATTCTTTGAGTCTGATTCTTGTGCTTCATGTTTTTCTAGATCAGCAAGTTTAGGCTTTCTAGGATGTTATCTTCCTGCTGTTAAGATGCCTTGGGTGCATATGTGCCTGTATTAGCCGTGTTCTCACTATTTTTCTAGCTATATTTCTTTGAAGAATAGCTTTAGGTTTCTTGGAATGTTATATCTTGCTACTGTTAGGTTCGGGAAGTGCATCTTCTTATTGTTATCTCTTCGGCATGCTATAGGCCTAGCTGCCTCTGGATTTCTGCAAGGTCGGCCTCTGTTGGTTCGGATTTTTTTTGCTTCTGCAGAGGTTTGCTTCTTCTCTCTTATGTGCATGTACGAGCTATGTTACAACAGTGACGGTGGAGTGCATCACCGGCGTGCGCGGATGGGGCAAGGACGTCCTCGACCTCCCTGTCAGGATCTCATGTGCATGCCTTAAAAAGGTTATTTAACCCCATCCTATTTTACCTAATATATGTTGTTATTTTTATGGAAGAGAGGCAGTCTCCATGTTATCTCGATTATTGTTTTTGTTGTATTATTTTCTACTTTTACAACTACTAGTTTGTTTCCTTGAGTTCTTGATTCACATAGAGTTCTTTGTTCACAATTTTAATACTCTAATGAATTAGTGATTTGCTACAGGTTGTTCACCGGAGGACAGTCCGGCAAAAGGTGTAGGTTTTGATTCGTCTAGACAAAGATAGCTTAGAAATGTGCTGGTTGAACAGTTATTTAACCACCTAATGTCCATTTATGAACTACACTCTTCCACAGAAACTTCTAGGTAACCTTTCTGTTTGAAACTTCAAAGGATCCAGTTATATACTTCCTCAAAAAGAGCAGGTGTCTTGGATATAGTTAAGAATGCATATTCCCCTTTTTTGGTCATCATATGAAATAGGCTAATATTGGTATGGTAAAGATGAGCATGGGAAGTTTTTTTTTTCAGTATCCAGATATGAGTTTGTGTTATCTCTTTCAAATGCTTTTTCTAGGCTATTGCGTTGATCTCTGGTCTTTTCCTATCAAACCTATTGTCCAATATTCCTACTAGGTCTTCCATTAATAATTATTTTGGCATACTTATTTATCCTCTTATCGATGCCACTTGTAGCTCTATTATGACTGATTGCATATTTGAACTGGTTCAAAATTGACACTCCTCTCCCCTTTCCTTGAAGTGAAGTTCATGATTTTGTAAGTTATGTGAATTGTTATGTCAAAGAAAATATAGCTATGTTAATGGCATTATTACTTCTTAATCATATGTCTATGCACTTTATGTTTTACTATAGCAAATAACTCATTCTGATCTTGAGGGATGAACCATATATTGGCATTGGCTTGATGCATTTTAATAAGCTAGATGTGTTTTTATAACATTGGAAATATAGGCTTGTAAATGGTCCATGGCAGCAGGTGCCATTTAGTTTGGTGGAGAACATAGAAGAAAACCTTAATGTGTGGAATTTCATGTACTGGAAATTGTTGTAGTGAAAAATTTATTAAAACTGAACTATAATCATATAGAACATGCATTTTGCGAGTGCATGTTCCGTGAGTTTGTAGATGACTATTTCTCACAATGTTATTATCTCTCTTATCTGTCTCTGTATCTCTAAATCTGCTGCCATTTCCTGAATTTTCTTAGTGGTATTTCCGTTGCATCGAGCAGCACAAGCAGTTCATTAGCCTCATATGGTGCTACCTCTGGTAAATCTCCTCTCCGGTTTGCTTGTTTATTCCCAATACAAAATCATTCGAGCTGGGTATATGCTAGTTGTGGTTGCTGTTGGCAGCGGGTAGGCAGAGCATATTGAGTTCTGTAAGATCTAGACTGTACTGATGATATGGTGATTCTAGGAGAAATCATCTAACCCGCTCCTGAAGGTACGATATCTCGTTCTAATTTGTTTCTTTGAGAGTGAGGCATGTGCCTGTGGTTTCTATGATCTTGCATGACTTGAATGTCAAGTGAGTGTTGATGTGAACACTAGATCATATGGTGCAAATATTAACGCTGGTCATGACCGACAAGCTGATGGTTCTAAAGCTCCGCCGTGGTTCGCGATGTATATTTGTATCCAGGATCTGCTATGTATCATATCTATAACTTCTATTAAATTATCAGATCATGCTTGGTGTTTGATAGGTCTTCTGTTGACACTTGATGCCAATGCTGACATATCTTTTTTGAAGATCTCTTCTAAGATGCTACACGTAATTTAGTGAATGTCTATGTTCCCTTGATGAAGACAATGATATATGTGGTTAGTAATTTGAATGAATGAATTATTGATAATTTTAGTGCAAAGCTAAGCTCATTTTCTATGACAATCATTCTGATAGATGATTCATTGCAAATCTAACTGCTTGTTGATAATTGTTCCTAGCTTAGATTTGGTAACCTATGTGTGATTCATGCATTCTGTCATTCTATTTTTCATATATGTCCGGCTTCATAGTGGCCACATGTATTGAGGGAGGAGTTTGGAGCAGTGAGAACTGCACGCAGCTTCGAATGCATAGTAGGATAAGTTCGAGGTTGTGGTTTTCACGCAGCAGGAAAAAAAGGATGCTCTGGTTTTCCCAGCAACACATTTTCCACGTATCCTTTTTCAGCCATGCACACACAGCGATGTATACCTGTGATATTGTCTTATAGGAAGTACATTAGTTAGGTATAAAAGTCCATGCTCAAGATATATTTTCAACATGGTAGGTTTTGTAGCCAAGGAAGAAAGTCATGTTCTGATTGACGAACACACCGACAGTGAGCTGGAATTTGCACCGTCGCAAGCCAGAACCTGCTCACAGCGCTGCTCCAAATGAAAGATCGGCTACCACAAATCCTCTTCAGTATCTATCTCAAGAGAAACTCAATCCTTGGCGCTTTTCCTGGCATGAATCTCTCTCCATTGTTGCTGAGTGACATATCAAAATCGGTGCATGGTGGGAACGAGGAGCGGAGGGGAAGAAACGGCTATATCTACTCTGTTAGGGTATTGTGAACAGCTTCGACGCTAGAGGCTAGACAGACGTGAGGCATATTGATCTACCTGCATTGACACGTGTCTACAGTGGAGTCAACATTTTCCCCCAAGGGCTAAAACTCTTCCTATTTCATTAGCTAAGTGTTGTTTACTCAAGGACGGAGACAAGGGGGACGAGCAGGGGCTATGCCCCCCTATACTTATGATTTTTACTAGAGATTTATTCATGACATCTCCTTTTTAAAGCTAATTTAGCTAGCTTAGCCCCCCTTATTGAGATTACATACATGACTTGCCTCCCTTAAGCTCTGTTTCCGGTTTTGTCCGTGTTTACTGTGCAAACGTACTACCTATTTTATGTAATTACCTTTGACCAAGCTATTAGAGAAAACAATCTAACATCTACCATGACAAATAAATGTCAATAGATACAACATGGCATGCATTTTCATATTATATAAATGTGGTATCATCCTTCTCCATAGATTTTTGTATAAAATTACTTAAATTTACATTGTTTGGCTTCAAAAATATTATATGCCTTCTTTTACTGAACGGGATGGTATAACATAGCCAAGTAGATTGGATAAAAAAGACAGTTCTCACAATAGAATAGTACCTAGGCATCGATTCCCCAAAACAAGGAATTTCAATCAACAATCAATTAAGCAATGTATGACACATAAGAATATCTTTAGAAAACCATCCCATTCCTTTCGATCCAGAAGAGACAAATTAGAATGACACACATCCATAAATAATAGGTTTTCTCATCACTAATCAAAACAAATATTACTTCAACTATAGTTGTACGTGCAAGTTACATATAAGTTACTCAACGCGTTTCAGTGTGGTTCAGTTTCAAATGATTTAATCTATGAATAAAATAGTGTCTCTCTTTCGGCCTTGGCACCAGTGGCGCACCGTGTCATCTAGTATTAATAATACCAGAAGAAAATCCGAAGAAATTGGAGGATACAGTGGGTTTAACACCCAACTATATGGCGGGAATAAATTTTCCGGCCATATAGTTCCCGTCGTATAGTTGGTGCCAACACCGCCTCCTCAAATAGTTTCACCTCGTGCAATTGGATCATAGAGACGACATACAGAACACCCAAAAATCACCGAAACCTCACCTCCGGAAGGCATCTGGAGGGGGAACTCATCCACCGGTGATCCATCTTCGCCCTACGCAGATCCGGGAGGCTAAGGCATCGATCTTCATCATCAACCGCTGCATCACCACCATCTTCATCCATCCATATACATCTTGTCTAGATCTTGTTGTAATTTCCGTACTCGTTGTGGATTTATACAAGTACTATTCATCTATGATAGATTCCATTGTCTTTTCCATGATGTTGATTGCCTCCATGTCTGAGTAGATCATTAGTTCTTGGGGAGATGGAGAAATCCTAGCATGAGATTGAAATAAGATAAAGTTTATTATGATATTCATCAATGTGACCATGTGTTAGATTGTCTTCATCTTGATGTTGGGAGAAGTCGACCTCTCAATTTTTGCCTCTTGTGTGGACTTGATGGAGGGAACTACTTGTTGGTAGACGAAGGTGTGTTAGCACTTACAGTAAATATAAAGCTATTGGCACTCCTTACGTATCAACTTGGAAATCAAGGAAACTCACAAAACACTATCCATGCCATAGGGTACGTCCTACAAGATCAAGTCCCTTAATAGCGCGATAATTCAATTAATGTTGATTATTGTCTGATGTGGTTATGAGGATGATGTGAGTAGTGGTTGCTGCATATTTATACAAATATGGAGTTCCTCCCACACATACATAGTTCATAATGTTCATGATAATAAGCTTTACCTTAGCCCTTTTATAATGCTAGAGGTGTATCCACTACTCCCTGAGAACGCTTTTCTCCACTGAAGTTTTAAATATTTTTTACATACGCGATACTTACTTTATGTATTTAGTTTTGTTTACTTTACTCATTGATCTCTTATACCAAAAACCCCAAAACACCTTTTTTTACAAAACACTCACATTTTATCTTGATACTTAGAACTTTATTTAGCATTTCTATTTTAGTATTTATTTCAAGAGTTATTAGACTTCAGACTCCTTCTTCATGTGGGATCGATATCTTTATTTCTAAACTAGCTACAAATGATCTGTGCACTTGCAGTAATCAAGCTATTTATTGGTGCCGTTGTCGGGGAGCTAAGCGTTGTAGGTCTTTTAGTTTTTGCTTATTTACTTTAGTTTTGTTAAGTTTTGTTTTGAGTTACAGGTTTCCACCAACATGATGGAGTTTGAGTGTATGACTAGTGCTAACCCACTCAACCACTTTGGAAAGCACTATGATATTAATAAAAGAGACAACGCCAACGAGAAGACAAGGGAGTTTGAAATAAATCCTCTACTACTTGGTATTCTACACAATAAGCAATTTACTGGAGATGAATAAGATCATGACCCATATGATCATATTGCATGTTTTAAAGACATATGTGTCACTTTCCAATTACCAGGGTATATTGCTAATGAGGTAAGGATGGAACTCTTTAGTCAAACTTCGACAAGTACAGCTCTCTCATGATATAGATCGTTACCCTCAGAAGCCACTATTACCTAGGATAATTTAGCTTGTAAATTTCTATCCAAATATTATCCATTATCAAAATCTTTTGGAATCAAGGGTCTTATAATGACTTGGACGAACCGTCATAATGAACGACTAGTAAGAGCTTATATAAGATTTAAAGAAATACTAAATCAATGTCCTCATCATGATTTGCCTGAATGGTATTTATTGCATATCTTTTATGGTGGTTTCATTGAACCTAATAAAATTGAACTAGACTCTTGCGTGAGAGGAGCTTTTATGGATTTACCCATAACTAAAGCTTCGGTTTAGGAAGTGAAGGAGGCACAAAAATAGATTATGATTGTATTCATGACTATAATAAGAAAGTCCATGTTAATGAATTATCTAAAAAACTTTATTTAGATTCAGATCTTGTGCTGCAAGTTGTTAAATCTTTTATAGAACACATCAAAGCTCCAAAAGAGGGTTCGGTCAAGTATGATCCACCACCTAAACCTAAGAAGAAAAGAGAAGTAAAAGAAAAATTGGCCTCCCTAGAACCAATTTATGAGATACCTTTCCCTAACACTTCATAGAAGCATATTTGGGAATATGAACAGGTTAAAGCAGTATAGGATAAGAAAGAAGAGGAAAGTGTGCCAAAGTTGAAGAACATCTGAACGAAACCAAAGATGAAGAGGTAACCAAGGAAGCAATTATGGCTATGTATGCATATTGTAACATAGTTGAACTTGATGAAGAGACTTCCATATTGGTTGAGGGTAAAACTAAGGTAAAAGATGTAGGTAAGCCTATTCTTCCCTACATATTTAAAGAAACCTCGCATTATGGTATATGTGATCTTGGCACCGCAATTAATGTTATATCTTATGATTTTTATTTAGAAATAAAAGAAGAGATAACACCGGCTATAATAGAAAATACTGATATGACAATCATGTTAGCCAATAAAAATCTTAGAATTCCAATGGGAGTAGTTGAAGATGCAACTGTCACAATTGGCAATAAAAAATTTCCTATCGATTTTGTAGTTGTTGATATGCCAGCTGACACTCTTTGCCCAATTATATTTGGAAGAAACTTTTTGAGCGATGTAGGTGCCATAGTCGACTTCAAAAAGGAGATTGTATCTCTTAATCTTGGGATAGAGGAAAAATAATTCCACTTTTCCAAATTTAAAGACAAACCTCTACTTATACAAGAAGAAGAGAAAGAGAAAACTATTGAGGATGTGGTGGCTCTCTTCTTTAGTAATCAAGAAGAAGAAATAAATGAAGACTCAAATTGTGAAGAAATAATTATGGAGGACAGGTCTCTAGAAGAATTAGAAATTTAATTTGATTCACTTCCCATTTTAGGACCTCCAACTGATGAGGCTTTTGAAGAGCCAGAAAAGATAGGGGATGAAGAATTACCACCCCAGAATTTAAAACTTTACCAGATAATCTTAAATATAGATTTTTGGATAATACTAATAAATTCGCTATTATTATTAGTGCTAATCTTTTAAGGGATGAAGAAGAAGAACTTATGAAGGTACTAAAGGAGCATTGCAAAACCTTTGGGTAGTGAATGGATGATTTTAAGGGCATTAGTCCCATGATAACCATCCATCGAATATTCATGGAGGAAGGTGCTAAACCATTTGCAGAATTTAATAGAAGGATAAAGCCTGAAATGAAGGAAGTGGTAAGAATAGAAATAGTACGCCTACTAGATGTAGGTATAATCTATTATGTAAAAGAAAGTGAATGGGTAAGTCCTGTTCATTGTGTTCCAAAGAAAGGCGGCTTTACTGTTGTCCCTAATGAAAACAATGAATTCATACCTACTAGAACTATTGTTGGACATAGGATGTGCATAGATTTTAGGAAACTGAATAAGTCAACTAGGAAAGATCACTATCCTTTACCATTCATAGATCAAACTTTAGAGAGGTTAGAAAACCATACTCATTTTTTCTACTTGAACGGATACTCTGGTTTTTCCCAAATAGCTATACATCCGATGGACAACTTAAAATAACTTTCATTAGTCCTTATGGTTTACATGCTTACTGACACATGCCTTTTGGTTTATGTAATGCTCCAACTACTTTTCAAAGATGCATGACTTCTATTTTCGTAGATTTTATATAACTCATAATGGAAGTATTTAAAGATGTTTTTTCTGTCTATGGAACTTCATTTACAGTTGCTTGGATAATCTCAAAAGACTTATGCAGCGTTGTGAAGAAACCAATCTTGTTATAAACTGGGAGAAGTGCCATTTTATGGTCAAAGAAGGCATAGTCCTTGGACATAAGGTATCAGATAAGGGTATTGAAGTAGATAGGGCTAAAGTTGAAGCAATAGAGAGAATGCCACAACCAAGGGACATAAAAGGTATAAGAAGTTTTCTTGGTCATGTGGGTTTTTATAGAAGGTTCATTAGGAATTTCTCTGGAATTTCCAAACCTTTAACTAATTTGTTGCAAAAGGGAGTAAGATTTAATTTTGATGATAAATACCTTATTACCTTTGATAAACTTAAATATGCTTTATCTCATGCCCCTATCATTAAACCACCTATTTGGGATATGACTTTTGACTTAATATGTGAAGCTAGTGATGATGCTATAGGAGTAACTCTGGGACAACACATAGGTCGCAAATTTAATATTATACATCATACTAGTAGAACTCTCAATAGTGCTCAAAAGAATTATCTTAAGGAAGAAAGAGAAATCTTTGCTGTATTTTTCTCTTGCGATAAATTTTGTTCTTATCTAGTTGATACAAAAGTAAGAGTTCATACGGATCGTGACGGTTTAAAAGAACTCCTCGAGAGGAAGATTCATAAGCCAAGACTGATCCGTTGGATCCTTTTACTTTAAGAATTTGAGTTGCAAATTATGCAGAGACAAGAAGCAAAGGTAGTGGATGCATCATTTGTATTTGCCAAGCAAGACACCAATCTTATTGAGAGGAGCTTTAGTACTGGTGATTTTCATTTTCAAGAATTATTAGATGAACTAAGGTTAATTCCTCCCAAAATAAGAAGTCCTTGTTGTTGGAAGAGTTTGTTACTCCCGACTAAATAAACGATAAGTGAAAGGTAAGTTTTCTTCCTCTAATAAGTGCTTTGTCTTCACAGTTTTACTTCTAATTTTTTTTGCCTTTGAATTCCTTTGGTTTTTCCTAAGTTTTAGAGGTGTTTTTGTAACTATACGAGCACAACTATACGGCCAGAGAAATATCTTCCGCCATATAGTTGGTCGTTAAAGGTACTGTACCCCCTTGCGAAATAGTTTTCGATGTCCAGTATCTATATGGGCGCAACTATATGGCTGGAGAAAAATCTCCCTCCATATAGTTGGTCGTTAAAGCTTTTGTATCATCGACCCTTTTTCTTTCTTATTCATATATAAAAATAAAAGTAAAATAAAAACATCTTGTCGGTTCCTAGTCGGTAATCTAACCGTCTTGGACTCAAGATATTTGGAAATATATGCCCGGAACCAACTATACGGCCGGAGCTATACGGGTCGCGACCGTATAGTTGGTCATTACGCGATAGGACTTCTCCAAAATCGTGGTTTATTTTACTATTCTGTTAGGATTCTTTTCTTCGGCTTGAATTTGGTGTTTCTCGCGAGTTTTACCGACCTCTGACCCCTCTTATATACTGCCATTGTGCCTCTCTCTAATCATAATCACCAGGAACAAACCTAGCCATGCTCTATCCTGTCCCAGGCCATGGAAAACCCCTGGGGATCATTGCTCCTAGGAACATTTCTAGCAGCCCGTCTATGGAGGACGGCGATGAGGAGGTGGAGAGGTTTAGCCTGGGATATAAAGAGTACATCGAGCCAAGCTTCTACAACAGCGATCCCTATTAACATTGGAGCGACGTTTACATCAGCCATGATGTCTATGATCCCCAGAGATCGACTGGACAGTGATGAAGAGAACTCAAGATGAGAGAGCAGGCCACAAGCCGCATGGAAAAAAGGGTGTGTGGAGACGGTCAAGTTCATCACCACGGATCCTAGGCCGAACAAGCGTAAGGAAATACCTAACATTGGTGCAGGTGCTAGCAAGGAACTGGCATTGCCCCGCTCGAGGCCTACCATTGGCTCTCGTATGAGGGTAAAGCCTCAAGAAGAGTGGAGGAACAGTTTCTACTTCCCCGATCCATCAATAATGGATGAGGAAGAAGAAGTTGTCCCCAGGACAAAGGACCGCGTGCGGCACTAGAGATATATCAAAAGGAGGAGCTACTCCATCGCGTTGAAGTCCGTCACCACCTCAAGGAGATAGAGAAGAAGGATGATCTTCTCCCATTGGTGACTAAACTCACAGATAGGGTGGACACTTTTCAATCTGATTTGCGCAGGTGCTACAACAACATCACTGCTTTGTAGGATACCAACAAGAAGCTACGCACCGTGGTGCTACATGCCATGGCGCCATAGTGATCTACAATAAATCACGGTATCAAATAATCGCGAGGGATTATTTGATCCCGTCTGACTTGATTCCAAGCGTGGGGAGATCTTTAAGACCTTGTAATCCATCTTATAAGTTTTTATTAATATTCTAGTTTCGCATTAGTTCGAGCTCATAAACAAAGTTTGCATCGTTAGAATTCCCTTCAAGAATAGTCGATCCCTTTTATGAAATTCTGAGTTTATAATAATATATGGAGAATTATTGAGTTTGAGTTTGTCTTACTGGATATATGAATGGCTTGAGTATAATTTTACTTTCACGTAATGATAGCAATAGGAGTCTTTCATACCATTGGTATTAACGGAACATACAAAGATAATTTGACCAATATGTTGTAGGTCAAAGGTTTGATTTACAAAAAGGAGAAATTATCTAATTAGTTAAGTTGAAAAAAGAAAAACCTTGAACAAAGGAGAAATCAAAAGTGCTATCAAATAGAGTGAGAACAAGTTGAGGTAGAATATTTAAGTTATAAAGATGCTTCATATATATTTGGAATTTGGTAATTGAGATCGTTAAACTTTGAACTCCTACATGAAGTGGAATTTATGGTTATCTCGTTTGCACATCACTTAAACAAAAGTGTGAGCACAAATATATATAAAGAAAGAAGAAAAAAAGAGAAAGAAAAAGAGCGAATGTGCAAAGAGCAAATATGCATATACCACTATATTGTAGTAAGACAAAGAGACGTTTGAGATTTTGAATTCCAAGTGAATATGTTAATCCTAAAACACTTGGGACTACCTCACTAACTCATTTGGTCAAACCAAATACTTTTACATCATGTTGAGAGTAATATTTTGTGAACTAATAATTTCTAAGGTGTGGAGGCCTGCTAATATTATTCGGATGGTTCACGTAAGGTATTATTCATGAACTTAATCCTATGTATTCTATATGATAAGCACATGCTGCGACTGCCTCATTTATTTTATTGACTCAGCTTCATGAATATGAGGATCACATCCATTAAGCTAAACTTGCTCGGGACGAGCAAGAGTCTAAGCTTGAGAAGTTGATGAGTGCATATTTGCATCAAGTTTTATATTATTATTTTGCATTGAAGTGGTAGGATCTTGGTATTTTACGGCGTTTGCATGCACCTTTATTGTATATTTTCACCAGGATCAGATCAAATGATGGATACAATGGACACAATTCATAGATCAGTTATATTGGAGTGAAAAGTTGCTTATTTGGGAAATATTAATAATACCAGAAGAAAACCCAAAGCAATTGGAGGATACAGTGGGATTAACGACCAACTATCCGGCGGAAATAAATTTTCCGGCCGTATAGTTCTCGCCGTATAGTTGGCGCCGACACCGCCTCCTCAAATAGTTTTAGCCCGTGCAACTGGATCAGAGAGACGACATACAGAACCCCCAGAAATCACCGAAACCTAACCTCCAGAAGGCATCTAGAGGGGGAACTCATCCACCAGGATCCATCTTTGCCCTACGAAGATCTAGGAGGCTAAGGCATCGATCTTCATCATCAACCACTGTATCACCACCATCTCCATCCATCACATCTACATCTCGTCTAGATCTTGTTGTAATTTCCATACTCGTTGTGGATTTATACAAGTACTATTCATCTATGATAGATTCCATTGTCTTTGCCATTGCCTCCATGTCTGAGTAGATCATTAGTTCTTGGGGAGATGGAGAAATCCTAGCATGAGATTGAAATAAGATAAAGTTTATTATGATATTCATCAATGTGACCATGTGTTAGATTGTCTTCATCTTGATGTTGGGAGCAGTCGATCTCTCAATATTTGCCTCTTGTGGGGACTTGATGGAGAGAACAGTGACTATAAAGTTGTTGGCACTGCTTAAGTATCAACTTGGGAATCAAGGAAACTTGCAAAACACTATCCATGCCATGGGATACATTCTACGGGATCAAGTCCCTTAATAGCGCGGTAATTCAGTTGATGTTGATTGTTCTCTGCGATGGTTATGAGGATGTTATGAGCAGTGGTTGCTGCCTATTTGTCCAAATATGGAGTTCCTCCCACACATACATAGTTGAGAATGTTCATGATAATAATCTTTACCTTAGCCCTTTTATAAATGCTAGAGGTGTATCCCCTACTTCCTCAGAACGCTTTTCCCCACTGAAGTTTCGAATCTCTTTTACATACGCGATACTTAATTTCTGTATTTAGTTTTGTTTACTTTACTCATTGTTCTCTTATACCAAAAACCCAAAAACACCTTTTTACACAACACTCGCATTTTATCTTATTACTTAGAACTTTAGTTAGCATTTCTATTTTAGTATTTACTTCAAGAGTTATTAGACTTCAGACTCCTGCTCCCTGTGGGATCGATATCTTTATTTCGAAACTAGCTACAAACGATTTTTGCACTTGTAGTAATCACCCGGAGCGTGCTTACTCCATGGAGGATTATCTTGTCAGTCTTGGAGCCTCTACCAAACCAATGAAGGCATTCGGTGTGGAACTTATTAACGCTGCTATCTGGGTTCAGAGTGTTCTATGGCTGAATGATGAGAAGCTGTAGCATGTTAGAGCACTTGCTGAGAAGTTGATGGATTGCAAGTCTTAGCTTAATCACTTGAGAGAGTCGCCAGCGCAGCTGGTGCTGATACAACACTATCCTTTGTACTCTCTTGGTACGAAGGCATCTCCCTGGACACTTTGCAGAATCTCTGCTCCAGCTCGCCCAGAGCAAATTGCACACCGGCAAGATCGGGCCTATCTACTCATTCAGTATGCCAATGTTCATGGCTGGAATGAAGGGCCGAGCTTCCTGTTGGACGAGGTCAAAGAAGATGTCGAGGCGGAAGATGATGAGGAGTCCGAGGAATATGCTGATGACAAAGAACAAAACTCAGAGGAAGAGTTGGGAAGCTTCGATAAGCATGAAGGAAGTTTGGAGCAAGATGTCGAAACTGAGGCCGATTCCAAGGGGACCGGTACTTCTCGTAGTGAGTTCGAGGGTCCTTCAATTGAGGCCGAGGTTCATACCTCGGAACCCCAGTCTCGTAATCTGGTGCTCCGCCTCCGACTACTGATGATCCAGCATCGACAGCTCCTTTGCCGACTACCGATGATCCGACATCAGCTGCTCCTCTGCCGACTACCGATGATCCAGCATCAGCTGCTCCTTAAGCGCTGCAAACTTAAAATTTCATTAAACCCCCGGTATGTCGGGCTCCATATGTAAAATACAATTCAAGTTATTGTGCAACTACTAAGTATGTAAATATTGAACCCTTCTAGGCGTAGCCCCCGATTTTCATATTTCTTGTTCTCTCGAATTTTTCATTCGGCCCGCGTCTACCATTTTTCGTTGTTCGACTTACGGATCCGAGATTAACAAACCAAACTAACAATACTTAGAAATTTGGAGAATCAGCTCAAAACAATCTCTTAAGATAATTAAATAATTTAAATACAAGGGGTAGTCAAAACATGAGTCGGCTCGCATACCTTTCCTTCCTTCGTCGTTTCTCATGTGGTCAATAATTTCTGGCTTTTCTCTTTCTTGCCATGAAGCCTATTTTTTGGACAGCAACAAGTCAAAGAGTAGGCCTTTGTTGCCGACACATTACTAACTCAGCCTTTGGATAAGGAAATGTAAGCCAGCTGACATATAAAAGATAATTATATACGAGACAATTTTATTAAGGCGGTCCCCAAGTTATAGCTTGAGGTATCGAGGTTTCATTCATCAGCTCATTGCTGGCATATAATCCAACATATGAGAATTCGAGATACATTCACTTCGGCTAAGTGTAAAATGGATGAATTAAAGCTACATTCCATGGCCTCTTTGATACTTCACCTGACCTATCGGCCTTATTCTTCTCATGTGCTTGAGCATCTATAAGATAATATGCATCATTGTATAGTTCTTTGCTCATAATAAATGGACCCTACCATGGAGGTGATAGTTTATGCATGTCGGTCGTGCGCTGCACGAGCCGAAGCACCAGATCTACCTCTCAAAAGACTCGGGGATTTACTTTCTTGCTATGATATCGTCTGAGATTTTGTTGATATATGACAGATCTGGACAATGCCAACTCCCTAGCCTCTTCTAATAGATCAACACCATTTTGTCAGGATATCTCATTCACTTCGGCTTCTGTGTATTGGGTGACTCTAGGCGAGTCATGCACTATGTCAGATGGTAATACTTCCTTTGCTCCATATACCATAAAAATGGCGTGTAGCGTGTTGATCAATTTGGAGTTGTCCTCGGGCTCCATAACACGGCCGGGAGCTCCTCAATCCAACACCCCACTGATCTTTGCAGCGTCTCAATGCGCCGGGTTTTAATCCCGGAAAATACTAGTCCGTTGGATCTTTCTACTTTCCCTTTTAATGCGAGATGTTTGACTGATGCAACATCGAGTCTTATCTTGTTATCTCGATAGAATCGAGCAAATGCTTGATAGCTGTGAGATTCGATACATTTTAATGGTTTTTCTTGATGGTTTTCATCTTGATTTGATGGTTTTCTAGCTTTACCTAACTCTAATACTTAGGTAGCAAAGAAAAATTGGTTTTAGTGTATGTTTCAGGTTCTGAACATCAACAGAAGGTTTCAACAGTAAAATTACAATATTCAGACGAAAACAAGCAAGTCTCTTTTTGGAAGCAATCGAGGAAGGCAGTCAGTAGGTTTAACGACCAACTATATGGCAGGAATATTTTCTCCGGTCATATAGTTTTGGATGTATAGTTGCCACCTCCTTCGTCCTTTCAAAAGGAATAATTTTCATGAAGGACGCATACGTGAAAACAGATCACAGCAGCCATCGTTCCATCCAGAAGGGAGAAAGAAGAGATCTAGAGAATAAGGGGAAGACGTTCTCCATCTCGATCCACAATCTTCAACCGCCTAGCCACCACACCTCCATATCCAATACTTGTACTTGAGAGTTAGATCTTCACCTTGCAAGATTAGTGTATGAGATTGTTTCTTCCTATCTTGAATTGTGTTATATTGATTTTCTAGTCTTATTGTGGATCTCCATGGTAATATTGAGATGAACTCCTCTTATTTAATTATATCAATGATGTTTTCTTCTCTCATGTGCAAGTAAGTTTCTTTGGGTGTGGGAGATGTAAGGGATTGGTGAGATGTGATGTGCCTATATATTTTCCATTAATTTGTGATTGATTTTAATTTCTATATTATGTGTGTTTGACTATCTATGGGATGCCTAATGCTTGTTGTCCAATTAATGGCCAAACACCATGATGCTTTGTTCTACATAGATAAGATCTTGTTTGCTAGCAGACCGGCGACCCCCGAGTGATACGGGGATATCAATGGAAAACTAGTTTATCTCAAGGAGCACGAGGAACCACTATGCCTACTGCATTAGTCCGATCCAAGGAGATTAATTGCTAAGCAACCTAACGGATCTTAATAGCCTAGTGACTAACCGTGGTTTTGGTAACAGGCTAGTAGGATTATTGAAGTTGGGATAAAATCTACCAAGAGGAGTTCCGAATAATTATGGGTTGCTTGCCTACACACATATTTATAAGATTATAATTGTTACACTTATCACTCATCCACTTGGCACAGTCACTATCACCATGAAATGTATCTTCCCGCGCCTGCTTTGTCATCTGCGAAAAACAGCAAACAATCGAATCGTTCTTTACTTTTATGCTTTTTATTCCTAATGTTTACATTTTAGTTTTATTTAAATACATTCATCTTAATCCAGATTTGTTCTTAATTTCAACACTTGCAGTAAATTCACTTGAATACCTGTGTCAACTTTGAGTGTGACAGATACTTCATTCATAAACACTTTCCTTTGGGATCCCTATGGGATCGATATCTTAATTTCGAAACTAGCTACAACCGATCTATGCACTTGCAGACATCAAGCTATTTTCTGGCGCTGTTGTCGGGGATCTAAGCGCTAATTTTTTGTCTCTTGACATTTTAGGTGTAACTACTACCAAATGGTCTCCCTAAAAGACAAAGGATCTACACGCTCTAGTAGGACTTATCTACCAAATTATATAGAGAGCGTGCATGTTCAAAGGCGCAAAGAAATTATTGAAAAACTTTGAGATCTTAGAAGGTTGAAGTTGAAAACCCGAGTGACTTTATGGAAATCATGTCCATTCACAGGACAATTGCCAAGAAACCTGAGAAAACTCTCAGAGAATACAGTGCTCCAGATCCTGCTTATATTAAACAACCAATAGAATTTCCTAATCCTAGAGTTAGAGAATATCAATTTGATGGTGAGATTATTAAAAATTTGCAGGAAAAAGCTTTTAGTGGAAGGGAAGATGAAGACCCAGGAAGACATCTTAGAGAGTTCGATGATGTGGTAGCATTAATTGGACCAAAAGGTTTGCCTAGAGATTTCTCCCGTCTAAAATTATTCCGTTGGTCTCTAAAAGGCAAGGCTTTAAACTGGTTATATTCTCTCCCTCGTCATTACATTAATTGTTGGTAAAACTGTATTGCCAAATTCATAAAAAAATTGAAACCTTTTAAAAAGGTAACTGAAATTAGAAAGAATATAGAAAACTTTAGTCAGAACGTGGGAGAAAACTACCCCCAAGCTTGGGATATATTTTTTTGGAATGATCAATAGTATTTCTAATCATGGCTATTTCTGAATCAACTGTTTGACACTTATTTTACATGTTCTTAATACTCGATGCAGAGAGTTTCTTGATTTATCAGCAGGAGGATCGATAAATACCTTAACTGCTAAAGCTTGTTTGGAATTGAGGCCCACTAGGGCTAAATATGATTCTCTCTATAATCCTAATTTTGGTAGTAAGATGGAAAAAGGAATACTTCGTATAACCCCAGATCTTATGCCTAAAGTACGCAGAACAATGAAATAAAAAGTTATACCCTCTAAAGTTGTTAAGGAAAACAATATAGATCTGTTACATATTTTTACTTAAGAAGAAGAAACTAGGAAAACTTTTCAAGAATTAAAACATCGACATGCCAAATCTCATAATAACCTACATAAGCAATTTCAAAGATATAAGAAGATCTTGACAGAACTTATGGAAAGCTATGATGAGATTGACCAAGAAATATAATTATTTAACAAATACTTTAGTATGATTAAAACCCATGTGAACAAATAACATCTAGTTATCAAATTTTTCTTCAAGATGATACAAATATTCCTGTTTCTACTAATGTTGTTACAAGGAGAGGTGCAGTTGTTACATGACCATTAGGACCACCAGAATATGAAGCTCAAAAGATCGAAGGGAAAAAATCCTTGCTCAAAGAAAGCCAAGAAGATGACACACTGGTGGATCCTCAAGATGAAACTGCTCCAGAAATATAAGACCAAACCTTGGAGGAACAAAATGATGCACATGAAGACTGATATGACTCTGATGCAGAGACTGTTGACCCAAGATAAGAAAAATAGATAAGCAATGAAGACAAAGTTGTTGTAGTAGAAAATAAGAAACTGATAAGCAGCAACAAAAGAAAACAACTAAAGAGCCTGCTCCCCCACAATAGGTAAAAGACAAGGATAAGAAAGGTGAGCAAAAACTTCCATACCCAGGTCGCAAAAAGAGAGCACCTGATCAGGTAATATATGACTCTTTCAAAAAGGCACTTGGTGATCTTTGTCTAGAAATTCCATTTGCGGATGCAATAAAAGTTCCTACCTATACTAATTTCTCAGTGATATTCTTAATAGAAAGAAAGAAATAACTAAAATCTTTGCCATGGTGACTAGCTATCCTGATAATGGGAAGTTATTGTCTAATTCGGGAGATCCAGGAATACCAACTATTTCATGCTCAATTGGCAAAACCAATATTTACAATATCTTGTGTGATTTAGGTGCACGAGTTAGTGTAATGCCATATTCCCTCTATAAAAGGCTAGGATTGGGGGAGTATTCTCCTACTTCTATCACTTTACAGATGGCTGACAAATCCACTAAATAACCCATTGGTATGATTGAGGATGTTTTACTTAGAATAGATGAGCATGTTATTCTCAGTGATTTTATTATTCTTGAAATGCCAAAGGATGATAAATTATCTATAATACTTGGAAGACCTTTTTTTAGTATTGCAGGAGTGTCAGTTGGTTGTGTTGAGGGAAAAATAATCTTCAATGTTTATGATGATGAAATCATCCGGTATTTTCCAAAGAAGCTAGAAGCAGGAGAAAGGTATATTCCACCAGCAAAACGAGTTCAAGTGGTAAGTACCCTTGATAAGGGGCAACCCAAGGTAAGAAATCGAGAACAGAGAGATGGTTGAAATATTCGACATTCTTAAATAAGTGCTTAATGGGAGTTAACCCATCACTTTAATAAAATAGTTAAGAATAAAATGTTCATCGTATTACTACAACTTTTTCACAGACATCCTTGCGGAAGCGCGCCCGTAAAAGATGCAGCTGTCAAAAAGTAGTAGAAATATCGACCGAATAAGCACAGATTAAGTGTAAAAATTAATTTTGAATTTTATCTGCAAAAACTATCCTAAACATATTGTTCAGATTAAAAAGTGTATCTCTGAAAAATTTGGGTGAAAAAGCATGTTCCCAAAGGTTTAACGACCAACTATATGGCGGGAATATTTTTCCAGCCGTATATTTGCGTCCGTATAGTTATCGACCCCTTTCTCATGAATTGTATCATGGGTACCAAAGGTTTAACGACCAACTATATGGCGGGAATTTTTTTTCCGGCCGTATAATTATCGACCTCTTTCTCACAACATTGGTGACATTTCTCTTGTATAGCTCATTAATTATTATGGTATAAGCCTTGGCCTTTCTTTGGATTTTCCTGGTGAGGAATTCGTCACTCGACAAAATTTCAGCTTTCAAAAATAGGAAGATTGGTCGTGCCCATTCTGGTACTTCATGTGTCGGGGTAGCTATTTCATCAATCTCCATCGCATCTGCTGACATAACCTCTGTCGGATTAGGCTGACTAGTCCCCGAGTTCTGCGAGGCAGTCCCCGGGTGTGTCGAGTCAGTCCTTGGGTTATTCGGATTAATACTCCCATCTATGTCCATTGGGTCAAACTCGGATGTTGTGTTGGCCGGGATGCGAATTGATTCTGATTCATGTGATGGTATAATTAATGGTTTTCTAAGGTGTTCAAGGGCTATGTCTGGTGGGATGGACTGCCTGGATGAGCCGAGTTTTGACACTATGTCGACTGCATTATTTTCCGCCCTTGGTACATGATGGAACTCACATCTATCAAAGTACCTTCTTATCTTCTACACATGAAACCTGTATAGTGCCATATTAGCATCCAGTGCATCCCAATGATCTGATAATTGTTGCATCACCAGGTCTGGATCAGCAAAACATTGTATCCGACGTATGCCAATGTATTTTGCTATCTTTAAGCCATGGACCAGCGCCTCATATTCGGCTACGTTATTTGATGCAGCAAAGTGTATTTGTAACACATATTTTAGTTGATCTTTCTTGGGTGAGGTGAGGACTATGCTGGCACCTGATCCATTTTTCAACTTTGATCCATCAAAGTGCATTCTCCAATAATTTGGATCAGGTAAGGGCGGCTCATATTGCATTTTAGCCCAATCTACGAAAAAGTCAGCCAATGCCTGAGACTTGATTGCCTCTCTTCTATCATATTGTGGAGCATAAGGGGCTAGCTCAATTGCCCATTTGGCTATCTGGCCACTTGCATATTTGTTGCTCATTATCTCGGGAATTGGTGCTTCACATATCACCTTTATAGGGTGTTCCTCAAAGAAATGCTTCAGCTTTTTTACCAACATATATACTCCGTATGCCATTTTTTAATGGGGATAGTTTTGTTTTGAAGCAGAGAGTACCTCGCTTAGCTAATATACTGGCCTCTACACCTAATTACCTTCCTCATGATGCTCCACCACTACCACAACACCCACGACTCGGTTGGTCGCTGCTATGTAGCGAAACATTGGCTCCTTGCATAGTGGTGAAGCTAACACATGTGCAAAGGCTAGCATTTTATTTAATTCATGAAAAGCGTTATCTGCTTGTGGTGTCCAGGTAAACTTATCCAATTTTTTCATTAGTTCATATAAGGGCAATGCCTTTTCTACAAGCCGACTTACGAACCGACTCAATGATTCCAGGCAACCTGTGAACTTCTGGACATCGTTGAGGCACTTCGGCAGCTCCATGCATTCTACTGCCCGAATATATGTTGGATTTGCTTTGATACCTTGGCTTGACACGAGGAAACCGAGTAATTTTCCAGCCGGAACACCAAAAGTGCATTTTTCGGGTTAAGCTTCATTCATAATCGTCTTAGATTCATGAATATCTTGCAGATATCATTTAATAGTGTGTGACTTTTGGTTTTTATTACCACGTCATCAACATATACTTGGACATTTTTGCCAATTTGATCATATAAGCATTTTGCATGCATATTTGATATGTTGCCCCTGTATTGTGTAAACCGAATGGCATGGTACGATAGCAATAAGCCCCATACGGGATAATGAATGAAGTCTTTATTTGATCGGACAGATTTAACAGTATCTGGTGGGAACCAGAATACGCGTCTATAAATGATAGTAACTCACAACCAGCGGTCGAATCAATAACCTGATCTATCCTCGAACAAAGGAAATGGATCCTTTGGACATGCTTTGTTCAGATTGGTGTAGTCGATACACATACGCCACACCATTGCTACATTCAGATCATTTTTCTTTTTCTCTACCAGCACCGAATTACAGAGCCAATCTATATGAAGTACTTCCATTAGAACCTGGGCTGCAAGGAGCCGAGCTATCTCATCTCCAATTATTTTTCTCATGTCCTCGACGAAGCGGCGGAGAGGTTGATTCACCGGCCTTGTATCTGGACTCACATGTAAAGAGTGCTCTTCCAGCTCCCTCGGCACACCCTGCATATCCTGAGTGGACCAAGCAAAGATACCCCGATTCTCACGGAGGAAGCTAATGAGCTCTCTTTCCTATTTAGCATTTAGGCTGGCACAAATAGTGACGGTGCACTCTGGGAACTGGTCATCAATTTGAATCTTCTTGGTGTCCTTAGGCGGCTGAAAAGGGACACTCCCATGTGGGTTGGCTAGTGTCGGCATATTTAGCTGTGCCGGCTGAGCCAAAGCTGCCACTTTCTGAATTATCTTCTTTTCCCTAGCAATCACTAATGACTCGGCTGTTTGACCCGGCCGAGGCACATTCCATCAATATTCTGTAGTCTCCAGTAATGGTAATAACCCCATGTGGTCCTGGCATCTTCATCTTCAAGTAACTAACATGAGTATAATCCATGAACATCGGCAGTGCCGGCCTTCACAGCAGTTCATGGTAATAACTTTCTAGGTCCACAACCTCGAACTCCAAATTTTCAGCTCGGGGGTTCTCCCTCGTGCCAAATAACACATCAATCTGGACCTTGCCTATTGGCTCATAAGAAAATCCTGGCACAATGCCATGGAAGGTAGTCTTCGTCGCCTGCAACATGTTCTCGTTGATACCGAGCTTGGGAATTGTGTCCTTGTACAATTTATTTATGCTGCTACCATTATCAACCAGCACCTTGGATAACTTTACATTGATATTCGGTCCAATGAACATCGGATCAAGCACCAAAGCATATGATCTGGGGTTTAGCATGATCTTGGGGTGATCCCTTATACTCCAAGTGATTTTCTGATCTGACCAGTTAATGTATATCGGCACAGTCGGCATAACCATTTACCTCCATATGCCTCCTCTACATACTTTTCTTATCTATCTACTCTGAAGTGTGTTGGGAATATGCCCTAGAGGCAATCATGTATGATGATATTTCCCATTGTATTCATAAAGATAGTAGTCCTTGTATAAACATCTGATGTGTATCATTGAATATGTGATTCGGTTGTGGAACTATGCATTCATGTTGTTTGTACTAAATATCCTTGGTCATTGAGGTTGTGCTGGACACACAACTTAGACCAATGTGAAAGTTGGCTTGATGACTCGGTTCCACTTGTCATGGGCATGGAGATGCTATTCCAACTTACACAGATTCGACTAAAGAGTTTAGCGAGTCGGATTGACCCATATTGAGGTACAACGAACAAGTTGTCATTTGTATATCTCAATCAATGTAATCCTTAGACCTGAGGTTGTTGCATAGTCCGAGTTGAGGATCACCGACTTAGGTTCTGTCAAACGCTGATCTGTAACTGGGAAGTTATAAAGGCAGGGTTCGGGTCGACTGAGAATCAAGCTGCGTGATGTGAATAACCAAGATGGGATTTTGCCCCTCCACTTGGAGAGATATTCTCTGGGCCCTCTTGTGAGATATGATTCGGAAAGCATGGCCATGCACGACTCGGTTAAGTGTTAACCGAGGCGATCGACTAAGAGTTAGTCGGGTGAATCACTTATCTCGGATCGAGAAGAGAGTCGGACTATTTAAGGGATGACATATATTCGCCTATAGTCTGACAAGGTATATCGTGAGGCAAAAGGGACTCGGACGCAAGTCGCATTGGAAAGGCAAGTTGTCATGACTCTTTGGTACTTGGGAGTCGGCACGTTCTGCTAGGAGCCGCTACCTACTGATCGATTGAGAGTCGGACTCCTATCGTGTCCAAGTAGCCATGAGCCTGCGGGGTCACACACTTAAGAGCGGGAGCAAGTTAGGATTGGATCTGAACATGTAATCTGGTTGGGTTGGACCTTAACCTGATTAGGACTAAGTTAGTGAGTTGGACTCACGGTGACTAGTGTTATATGGGCTTTAGTGAATGGGTCGCACAAGCAGAGCCCACGTTCACTCCCTATATATAGTGGAGCACCTTAACCCAAAAAGGTTAATCGTTGTTCGGTTAGGTCATTCCATGTGTTGGAAACCCTAGCTCCACAGCAGTCCAGCCGTCATTACGAACCTAGCAGTTCGCCGCCGGCGCTCCTCCTTGTACGTGTGGATACCAGCAGAGGTGCTGTGCGATCAGCACCAGGACGATCGGATCATGAGGACTGCACTGCATCAACTGACGCGCTTCATCAGTAATCCGCAACTGCGCGTCTAGTGGTAAACCTCGTGGCCCTCTACCTCAGCTAGATCTTGGGATCACCACGTTAGAGGAAAAAGTTTTGTTTTATCTCTGCGTGGCCCTTTAGTGGTATCAGAGCAATAGTTTCTGGTTTTAGGCTCGAGTTCTCACATATGTGATATGCGGTAGGCTGTAGATGAGATCTATGTGCTGTTTTGGTGGTCGATCTATGAGATAGGTCGGTTTTGTATGAAGTTGATTGGAACAACTGTACTCGGGGAATGGTAGATCTGATTTCCGTGATCATACTGCTGAGGTCGTGGAACGACATACCCCTACCGGTCGGCTTCCGCCATCGGGGTAGACTATGACACGTAAATCCAGAAGCGGTGATCGAAGATCAAAGAGTTTGATCGAATCGGAACGATGGTCAGAATCCATGTCCGGATCATAGATGAGATCTATGTTTTCGGAACGATGGTCGGAATCCATGTCCGGATCGTAGATGAGATCTACGTTTTCAGAATCCATGTCCGAATCGTAGATGAGTTTGATCGATTTCCGGACCGCCGGCTTCGCCCTGTCGTAGCGCCTTAGATGTCGTTGCGAGTTTCACAACGCCGGTAGATATTGTATCTATGCATAACTTGTTTTTGCAGGAAGTTGTGAATGGTATGGTTCATGTGCATGTGATGTATGTGTGTAATCCATACGTGATCTGCGAATCACGGTTTTTGTCAGCCGGCTGGAGCCTAGGTGCTGTCATTTTATTGTACAACGACCTGCATGTCAGATTCTCTATGTAATTTACTTTACTAAGCTAGTGTAGCTGTTTGGAGAACCCGGAAGGCATGCAAGGCATTGTACATGTCGGCGACATGGAGTAAGACGGCAAGTGACAAGAGTTGGCACGGGTCGGATTTCAGGCTTTGTGGAGATGGAGATCGCCATGAAGAGAGCCATACCATTTCACATTATAATTGCTTTATTTTGTGTTATTGTTATGTCTCTGTTTTACCTCTATTAGATAGTCGGTAAAATTTAATCCCTCAAAGAAGGTCTAGTCGGTTTTCCCGCCAGTGTTTGCACCATCACAAGTCGGACATTTTTGGTAGTGGGCTCATAAAATTGAGGTGCTGCCAATTCTTTCCGACTAGGTGGGTTCGAGTCGGACTCTTACTGCAGAAACACTCGGTAAGCTAGACGGGTCTATCACAACGGTTGTGGGGCTCGGGGAAAAGTCGGATGGGAGCCGGGGCATGTGATGCCACCCGTCCAACAGGAGTCGCATGAGATGCGATTGACAAGGAGTTGTCTACCTAGATCACTTGGCGGCTAGCGGTGATGCTAAAGCTCACTAGCCGACTTGCTTATTTAGGATCCTGAATCACTAAGCAACCATCGGAGGGGTGTTGGTTCTAGTGGGAGCGTAAAATATTAAAGTATTTAATATGCTTGCTCTTTTATGAATACATGTCTTAAGTGTTTTTTCATATTTTCTGTTGTAGATCATGGCACCAAGTAGCAGTCACTCTCAGATATCCGGTTTTGCGTTGAGAACTATCCTTGAGAAAGATAAACTGAACGACACTAATTTTACCAACTGGTACCGAAATCTGAGAATTGTTCTCAAACAAGAAAAGAAGGACCATGTCCTAGACAACCCACTTCCAGATGAGCCGAATGAGAATGCGACTGTCGCAGCCACCAATGCCTATCGTCGGGCTAAGGATGAGTCCACGGATATTAGTTGTCTTATGCTTGCTCACATGGAACCGGACTTGCAAAAGCAGTTCGAGCATGTTGAGGCCTACGATATGATTGAAAGCCTCAAAAGTATGTTCCAGGCTCAGGCGAAGACTGAGAGGTATCAAGTCTCTCAAGCTTTGCTGAGTTGCAAGCTTAAGGATGGTGATCCACTGAGTCCACATGTGATCAAAATGGTTGGTTACGTGCAGTCTTTGGAGAGGCTTGGCTACCCCATTAGAGAAGAGTTCGCTACGGATATAATTCTGAACTCTCTTCCTAGTGCATATGGGCAGTTCATTTCGAACTACCACATGCATGGTATGGATAAGAAGCTCACTGAATTGCATGGGATGCTCAAGCAGGCAGAGGCGGATCTCAAGAAGGGCACCAGTCAAGTGTTGATGGTGCAGAATAAGGCTAAGTTCAAGAAGAGTTCTTGGACTAAGAAGAAGGCTAAGTCAGGAGGAAAGCAGGCTCAGGATCCGGTCCCAAGCGCTTCCTCAGGGACTAAACCATCTCCTTCAGCCGGATCCACTTGCTTCTACTGCAAGGCGGATGGCCACTAGAAGAGGAACTGCAGCAAGTACTTGGCCGACAAAGCCAAGAGTGGAGGTATGAATTCCGACTCAGGTACACTTGTTTGCAATGTTATAGACATATATCTTGCTGATGCACCTAATAGTTCTTGGGTATATGATACCGGATCAGTTATTCACATCTGCAACTCGTTGCAGGGACTGGTAAGAACTAGGAGCGTAGCAAGAGGCGAGGTTGATATTCGAGTCGGCAACAAAGCAAGAGTTGCTGCGTTGGAAGTCGGCACGATGCAACTTCATTTACCTTCTGGATTCATTATGGAACTGAATAATTGTTATTATGTTTCAGTGCTCAGTCGAAACATTATTTCTGCTTCATGTTTGATGAGGCAAGGCTATGAGTCGAATATCAAGAATAATGGTTGTTCTTTGTATTTGAATGATATGTTTCACGGCTTTGGACCCGCCCAGGATGGGTTATTTATTTTGAATCTTGATGGTGAGTCGGTTTATATCATAAATGTTAAAAGGTTGAAACCAAATGATCTGAATATGACTTACTTTTGGCAATGTCGTCTTGGTCATATAAGTTGGAAACGCATGAAGAAGCTCCATGATGATGGACTCCTAACTTCGTTCGACTTGGAGTCGTTCGAGACATGCGAATCTTGCCTACTCGGCAAAATGACCAAGACACCTTTTGCAAAGAGTTGCGAAAGGGCGTCCGACTTGTTGGGACTAGTACATAGTGATGTATGTGGACCAATGAGCACGACAGCCAGGGGTGGTTATGAGTACTTCATTACCTTCACTAATGATTTGAGTAGGTATGGATATATCTACTTGATGAAACATAAGTCGGAAGCCTTTGAAAAGTTCAAAGAATTCCAGAATGAAGCACAGAATCAACTCGGCAAGAAAATAAAGTTTCTTCGATCGGACCGAGGAGGTGAGTACATGAGCCATGAGTTTGATGACCATCTGAAAAGTTGTGGAATAGTTCCTCAACTCACTCCGCCAGGAACGCCACAAAGGAACGGTGTTTAGGAAAGACGGAATCGGACCTTGTTGGACATGGTACGATCAATGATGAGTCGGACAGATCTACCTTTATCATTTTGGGGTTATTGTCTAGAAACAGCGGCGTTCACACTAAACAGAGTACCATCAAAATCGGTAGAGAAGACACCGCATGAGATGTGGAAAGGCAAAAGGCCGAGTTTGTCTTTTCTTAAGATTTGGGGATGTGAAGCATTTGTCAAGCGACTACAGTCAGACAAGCTTACATCCAAGTCGGATAAGTGTATTTTCGTGGGGTATCCGAGGGAAACCTTGGGTTACTAATTCTACAACCGAGAAGAGGGCAAAGTGTTTGTCGCTCGGAACGGTGTCTTCCTTGAGAAAGAGTTTCTCAGTCGGGGAGTAAGTGGGAGCACGGTGCAACTCGAAGAAATTCGAGAGGAACCGGCTAGTAGCGAGTCAGCAAAAACCTTGGAGGTTGAGCCGGTCGTGGCAGCTGAGCCGGCAGCAGCACCTGTACTACGAAGATCGGCAAGATTACGAAGTGTTCATGATGAGTTACTGTTAGACAGTGATGAGCCGGCAAATTATTCGGAAGCGATGGTGGGATCTAATTCCGAGTCATGGCTTGGAGCCATGAGATCCGAGTTAAAGTCCATGGATGAAAATCAAGTTTGGAACTTGGTTGATCTTCCAGACGGTGCAAGACCCGTCGAGTGCAAATGGGTCTTTAAGAAGAAAACTGATATGGATGGAAATGTTTCTGTCTATAAAGCATGCCTTGTCACGAAGGGGTTCCGACAAGTTCAAGGAGTTGATTACGACGAGACTTTCTCGCCCGTAGCGATGCTTAAATCAGTTCGGATCATGTTAGCTATAGCAGCCTATTTCGACTATGAGATATGGCAGATGGATGTCAAAACGGCTTTCCTTAACGGAAATTTAACCGAGGACGTGTATATGATACAACCAGAGGGTTTTGTCGATCCGGCTAATGCTGACAAGGTGTGCAAACTTTAGAAATCCATTTATGGGTTGAAGCAAGCATCTCGGAGTTGGAATATTCGCTTTGATGAGGTAGTCAAATCGTTTGGCTTCATCAAGAGTGATCATGATTCTTGTTTATACAAGAAGTTTAGTGGGAACAAAGTAAATTTTCTAATCTTATATGTGGATGGCATATTACTGATTGGAAATGATGTCCAGATGTTGCAAGAAACCAAGGAATCATTGGAAAGGAGTTTCTCAATGAAAGACTTGGGTGAGGCAACATACATCCTCGGAATCCGGATCTATAGAGATAGATCAAGGAGGCTCATTGGATTGAGTCAGAGTACTTATTTGGACAAAGTGTTGAAGAAGTTCAACATGGAATCATCTAAGAAGGGGTTCTTACCGATGTCCCATGGTGTAAAACTTAGCAATACTCAGTGTCCTTTGACAACTGATGAGCGAAGTCAGATGAGTGCGATTCCATATGCTTCTGCAGTCGGATCCATCATGTACGCCATGGTTTGTACTAGGCCGGATGTTTCCTATGCTCTAAGTGTTGTGAGCAGATACCAGGCTGATCCTGGAGAGATCCACTGGACAGTGGCTAAAAATATCCTAAAGTACTTGAGAAGGACTAAGGATATGTTCTTGGTTTATGGTGGTGAAGATGAACTCAGTGTAAAGGGTTACATGGATGCGAGTTATCTTACCGACTCTGATGATTCTCGTTCGCAATCTGGATACGTGTTTATTTTAAACAGAGGTGCTGTGAGCTGGAAGAGTTCCAAGCAAGAGACTGTGTCAGCGTCTACAACAGAGGCTGAGTATATTGCCACCTCGGAGGCAGCAAAGGAAGCTGTTTGGATGAGGAATTTCCTCATGGATCTTGGTGTGGTTCAGGGCTCGTCCAATCCGTTGGACGTGTATTGTGACAACAATGGTGCTATTGCACAAGCCAAGGAACCTAGACAGCACCAGAAGAACAAGCACATACTCATGCGAAACCACCTGATTCGCTAGTTCGTGGATCAGGGTGATATCAAGTTATGCAAGGTACACACAGATGCAAATATTGCGGATCCGTTGACAAAGCCGTTACCACAGCCGAAGCATGAGGCGCACCTAAGAGCCATGGGCATTAGATGCTTAGACAGGTGATGTCGGAAGACTGACTCTAGTGCAAGTGGGAGACTGTTGGGAATATGCCCTAGAGGCAATCATGTATGATGATATTTCCCATTGTATTCATAAAGATAGTAGTCCTTGTATAAACATCTGATGTGTATCATTGAATATGTGATTCGGTTGTGGAACTATGCATTCATGTTGTTTGTACTAAATATCCTTGGTCATTGAGGTTGTGCTGGACACACAACTTAGACCAATGTGAAAGTTGGCTTGATGACTCGGTTCCACTTGTCATGGGCATGGAGATGCTATTCCAACTTACATAGATTCGACTAAAGAGTTTAGCGAGTCGCATTGACCCATATTGAGGTACAACGAACAAGTTGTCATTTGTATATCTCAATCAATGTAATCCTTAGACCTGAGGTTGTTGCATAGTCCGAGTTGAGGATCACCGACTTAGGTTCTGTCAAACGCTGATCCGTAACTGGGCAGTTATAAAGGCAGGGTTCGGGTCGACTGAGAATCAAGCTGCGTGATGTGAATAACCAAGATGGGATTTTTCCCCTCCACTTGGAGAGATATTCTCTGGGCCCTCTTGTGAGATATGATTCGGAAAGCATGGCCATGCACGACTCGGTTAAGTGTTAACCGAGGCGATCGACTAAGAGTTAGTCGGGTGAATCACTTATCTCGGATCGAGAAGAGAGTCGGACTATTTAAGGGATGACATATATTCGCCTATAGTCTGACAAGGTATATCGTGAGGCAAAAGGGACTCGGACGCAAGTCGCATTGGAAAGGCAAGTCGTCATGACTCTTTGGTACTTGGGAGTCGGCACGTTCTGCTAGGAGCCGCTACCAACTGATCGATTGAGAGTCGGACTCCTATCGTGTCCAAGTAGCCATGAGCCTGCGGGGTCACACACTTAAGAGCGGGAGCAAGTTCGGATTGGATCTGAGCAAGTTGGGTTGGACCTTAACCTGATTAGGACTGAGTTAGTGAGTTGGACTCACAGTGACTAGTGTTATATGGGCTTTAGTGAATGGGTCGCGCAAGCAGAGCCCACGTTCACTCCCTATATATAGTGGAGCACCTTAACCCAAAAAGGTTAATCGTTGTTCGGTTAGGTCATTCCATGTGTTGGAAACCCTAGCTCCACAGCAGTCCAGCCGTCGTTACGAACCTAGCAGTTCGCCGCCGGCGCTCCTCCTTGTACGTGTGGATACCAGCAGAGGTGCTGTGCGATCAGCACCAGGACGATCGGATCGTGAGGACTGCACTGCATCAACTGACGCGCTTCATCAGTAATCCGCAACTGCGCGTCTAGTGGTAAACCTCGTGGCCCTCTACCTCAGCTAGATCTTGGGATCACCACGTTAGAGGAAAAAGTTTTGTTTTATCTCTGCGTGGCCCAACAAAGTGAACACACAGTATGCATGATGATGTTCTGTATACTCATTCCTGCCTCCTTGCCCAGGTTCTCCACGGTTCTCCTAGTTCTGATTCACCACTTGGTGTATAACTTCTGTCCTTATCATGGTTCTCATATCTCGGCGGTGCCTATTTCTCATACCTCGGCCGTGGCGGAGGTAGAGCTAGTTGTTGCTGAACATTGCCTCCTGTGAGCCGAGGTCTATTAATTCGGATGGTTCAGTTCTGCCCCGCCCATGGCCTGTTTCATCCAAGCACATTGCCGAGTTGTATGATTTGCCCGGATTAGGAGTGTGAAACTTGCAAGGCTGATCCAACATAGATTCATATGTGTACTTCGGCCTCTCTTTCCATTGCTTATTTTGTTTTGGAGTCCATTGCTTTTTTCCATCATTATTCGGCGTCCACTGTTGCGTACTGTTCTTTTGACGCTGATTACCCCTAGCACTTGGATATCTTGGGTTACTACAGCAACATGACTCGAGTTGTACCGATAGTCCGGCCTATCATCTCTTCTCTTACCTCAGAATTCATTCGTCCGAGATGACCCGACACCATCACGAGCATAATGTTCATGCTATTCACTTTGATCTGCCGACATAAGCTCTGGCTGAGTTGGATCGCCTAGAGCATATGAGTCGGCTATCCGAATTGTCTCGTCCAACGTAGTTGGCATATCTCTCTGCAACCTCTACCACAACACGCTTGCATATCTGCACCCTTATGCGAACCAAGCAATCTCTTGCGATTCAATCACCCCTTCACATGAGTTTCTCAGGATGCACCACCAAGTCAAAAACTCTCGGTCGGTCTCATTCGTTCTCTGCTTGCACATGGCGAGCTGTTGAGGTCTATTCGGCCTTTTATACATACTAGTGAAGTTGCTCACAAACATCTCCTCAAAATCTAACCAATAGTTGATACTTCCTGCTGGCAAGTTGTTCAACCAAACTCTTGCTGGCCCTTTCAACATTTGCGGCACATATCTCACTACCCATATAAGGTTGCCTTCTGCAATTTTCACTGCAGTAGCATAATCAATCAACCAATCTTGTCGATTTGTTCTTCCGTTATATGTTTTTGTTCCTCTTGGAAACTGGAAGTTCGGCACAGGTGGCTCCCTCATGATCCGAGTTCCAAATCATGTTGGACACGGAGGACCTTGTTCTTCCAACAACTCAGATCTGTATATTTTGTCCAATTTCAACCTTGCATCATCCGGCTACAAGTTTCTGTTTCCCATTCTTTCTCCTATCACATGATGTATCTATTCTGTTACGGGTTATGCGGAATCTGTCCTACATCCCTCTCTTACCGAGGTTCATATCTCGGCTGGTGCTATTGTGGAGGTGTTGCCCTGCTCCAGCCAAATTACGCTGGTCGGGATTACCCCGTCCGTTGTTTTCCTGGCCTCCATTTCCATGGAAGGGGTTTCTATTCCCACTGTTACCTCGACTCACATTGTCTTGGTTAAAATTTGCTTTCCCAGCCATCGCTGTATCATATGACACCATTTGCTTATCTCTTCTTCCCGAGGTTACCGCCTTATATTTTCTTGATCCTCCGCCGGGTGAAGATGATGCAGCAGCGAATACTACTGTGGCACCTCCAGCCGAATGAATGACATGGGAACCTTTGGGTCTTTTCGGGTTGTTCTTGAGCAACTCCTCATTCTACAGGTTTGCTTACACAGCAGATCAATGACTCTTTCTTGTTTCCTCTATCGGGCTTCACCGGTCAGGCCATCTATATCGGCAGCTACCGCATCTGCAGCTCGGCCTGAGGTTTTTTGCAGGCGTGCTATACCTCGACAACAATGGGTCAGCGGAGTCACCCTACCTAGACACATGTTTCCTGCTGATATCACTAAGGAGATTCTTTCCCCTTATTATCACACCATCTAAGCGAGTTGGGTTAGTATTAAGCTTGTTATCCCTAGCATATTCATGCAGCGTGATGTTAAGTGGCTGCCACAGAGCTACTACTCTCTTAGCCTCATCTAACATTTTCAACCAAGTTTCCTCTAGCTCGGCCTATGCCTAAGCCGGGTCTACAATGGGAGCTACAAGAGTGATTAAGTTTTCAATCGCTTCCTGCAAGATATTCTCTGGCCTTTCTAAAGATGGCCCTCTGATGCGAGGTGCTTTAGGAGTTACATTACGAGCCTCTACCAGATCTTCTCTAGGTGTAAAATGAATCGATTCCTCTACTAGGAGGCCCTGGCTCACCTTATAAAGGGGTGACCAGGATACATTAGGGTTGACGTGGATGGCATATTCCCCAAATATGCTTCTCCCAAAGAGGTAATTTGGTGCCCCTCTTTCCCTGTCACCCTTCTATTGATGGCAATAACCCAGAGCCCACGACATGTGAACGTTGGACTCTAGGACTGTCACATCTGTGACGCTTCTTCTGCCCTTCTATCCCTCTAACCCTTGTCTATAGCGCTTGGCACTACATAGATTCATGAGGGACATACAGAGTGATGTGTTGACTTTGGGGCTTTCCCTCTCCTTTTTTTAGAAAGCCTCCTCATGACTCGGTTTCGTGCAAGATGACTCGGCCAAGCCCAAACCTACAAATAGATGACATTCCTAACAACATGCTGACATACCTCTTATGTCGGCCGAGTCAAGCCTTAGCTTCCCAATTCCGAGTAGTCCGGCCTGTATTCGGCCGACCCTCATATAACTCGGCCAGGTCATTCTTTGACATGGTCAACACATCGGTAGGCTTTGCCCTGTTACCTCAACTTGACCCTACCTGGAGTAATTCCCTAAAAAAATTCAGTATATATTGCCTTAAAATCCATAAGTCAACTAATGTGCCTGACTTCGACTAAAGACTCTGGGTCCTGATACATCTTTACTATTAAAAGCAAATATGAGGTGGTGTGTGGTGTCACACTTCAATATAATTACAAAAAAATACCACCGCTAACAAACCATTTTGAATACAATAACAACTGGACCATACATGACCTATGTTTTAGCTCCCTATCTACTCTATGGCTTCTAACAAAATAACAAGGTTCCTGCCATTGTTATGGAAATGGTAGTGCCTGAGCAGGCTAGTTCATGGTGCGGGAGCGAACAGGGAAGCGAGCGACGACGTTCACAGGCGGGATTGGGCACAAGCATGCGTCGGGGACACAATAGGTACCCAGGTTCGGGGCCCTCGTGGTGAGGTAACATCCCTACTCCTGTCGATCTAACTATCTGGATGAACACGATGAACTACAAGGGCTCCTCGAGCTGTATCTGTCTCTAGCTAGAAGGAGGAGTGACCAACCCTTGCTACGATGCCCCTGCCGCCCCTTATATAGGCCGAGGCGGCATGGTCAAAGCCATAGCCGACTAGCGGGACCCACAGGCAGGCCAAACCGACTATTACAGCATAGTATTCAGCCTCCCTTATGTCTCGCATAGTGCCACGCCCCCCGACCGCCATGGAAACAGTGAAGGCCACCCCCTGGCCGGCACAGAAATAGTGGAGAACGCCCCAATCGACACCGGCGGCAGCTCCTATTCCCACCCGACACGGGTATGGGCCGTCTCCTCTGGCGTCGGTGCCACTACCTCCGTCCTTCTGTCTACTAGGGCTGCGGGGCACTATGCCCTATGTCATCCGTCTGCCTTGAAGGTACGGCTAGGTTGCCCTAGCCGGCTCCTCTGTCTTGGCCGGGTAGTTGGTCCCATCTGGCTAAGTGTCTGGACTATCCGGCCGATAGTTCCGCCGGCTCGTTCTGGGCTTGTCTTGCTCTATACGGCTGGCATGATCCAGCCTGCTGGACGTCTTTGGGAGTGCTCTTTATCCGGCTGATTGGTTTGCTAACTTACTCTACGTTTGGCCTTCTCCCTGACCTGCTTTTGAGTTTTTACTTCCAGTTGGTTCAGCCAGCTGGCAGTTATATTACCTCTGAATCTTATCTGGTTAGTCTACCCAGGGGTGATCCCCCCAACACTAGCCCCCGAGCTCGCATAGATTCCACCCTTAGGCGAAATGTGCACGAGCTCCGAAAGCTAGTTTTGAATTTTTTTCTCGGCTGAGTTCTGGCGGTTGATCTGCTCGGCTACGTCATCACGGACGTCATCCATGGCGTGACGATGACTACGGCGACGTGCGTCGAGGGGTCGTGTCAGGCGCCGCCTCGGGAACTGTCGCCGGCACTCGCCTCCCACGCCCTGGATATTTTGTGCATCGCGCGCCGGCGCAAACGATCTGGCCGCTGGTGGGGGTGTGTGGTGCTGCCACATGGCGAGTGGGCGGTTCGCCTGCCCGGCCCTTAAGTACCACCTACGCCGCCCCGTCGCCCGTCACCTGCCATTTGCCCCCATTTCTTTGCCATCGACATTGCTGCGCCTCTCTGCCCCATGCCGCTTCCTTGTGTCCGCGCCACCGACGAACTTGTGCCACCTCCGTCTCGCTGGCGCCGCCTGTTCTTTTCTTGGGCGAGCGACGGGCCACCGCCACTCATCTGCCGCTCGCCCTTCTCCATCCCCTCTTCCTTTTCCTTCTCTGCCGTGCACCGCCGCCATCGAGATAGCTGAGAGCCTTGGCCCATGGTGCGGCTCCTCTATCACGGAGGAGAAAATCGAAAAGTAAGGACGCGCTCGCCTTCTGCCGACCGCCGGCGAGGTCGGGGTGTGCCTCGCCCCGGCCGACGAGATCTCGCCAGCTCCGCAAGCCGGCGAGCGCGTCATCTTCCTCGTGCATCTCGCGCACGGCCTGGCCTTCCCGGCTAGCCCCTTCCTCCTTTCTTTCCTTGCTCATTTCGATCTCCGCCTCCACCATCTCGGCCCGAATGAAATCGGCATTCTCGCGCACTTCGTAGCCTTCTGCGAGTGCTACCTCAGGATCCAGCCGGATCTCGGGCTCTTCTGCCGGTTGTTTCTCATTCGGCCGCAGCTGCAATACGCCAAGGGGCTGTTCGTGCACTGCGGAGGCACCTCCATCTACTCGCGTGCCCAAACCAGCTACCCCAAATTCCGGCTGCAGGACATGGTGAAGTTGTGGCAGCAGACGTACTTCAATGTACGGAACTTGGGCACCGACGACCACCTCAACCTCCCAGCCTTCCAGGACGTCGATTCCACCCGAGCGAACTGGGAGCAAAAGAACTTTGGCTCCAAGACCGAGTCGAACGAGCTGCTGCACCGGACGAGGGCGCTGGTCACAGCCAGTTTGACTGGCGTCAACATGACGCTCAGCTAGGCCAACCGGCTGATGATGCCCCTCCAGTAGAGAGCACACAAGATGTGCTACTACTCCGGGAGCCTGGACCCGACCCGGCTCTCCCGCCATGATCCCCCCTTTGCCAACCTCTACGAGTGGGTGTGGATGATCACGAAGGAGAAGATTAAGGCCAACTGGCACTTCGGTCTTGCTCCTTATATCTGCGAGAATCGCTCCCCGGGTAAGTTTGACTTGCCCTCTTTCCTTGCCTTTCTCTTGCTCTTGTTTCGTATGGCATCACTACTTGATCCGGTCTTGACTTGCTTATTCTTCTTTTGCAGACCTTCCCCTGCATCATTCGAGAGGAGGGTGAGGAGAACCTCTAGGTCTTGATTGGGATATGCCGACCAGGGTATACCTAGCAGGACGTTTCCTACTGGCCCAAGTTGCTAGCGAGTGGGCCTGCAGGACGGCGACTGGATTGAGACTCGACAAGGAGCCAGGCGACTAGAAGCTGGAGGCCCAGAAGCGTAAATAGGCCCAGTCGGATTAGGTCTAGAACCCTCAAAATCCTTAACTAATTCGGTTGTAGATCTGTAAACCCTAGCGAGGTGAGCCTATATAAACCTCCCTAGGGTACGCATAGAGGATACGTTCCATCATACAGCCCAGCGACTCACCACCTAGTCGTCGAGCTCGCCATTATACTCTCTCCACAATAAAATCTAGCAAGAGTAGGTATTTACCCTATGGGGGACCCAACCTGGGTAAACCCTTGTGTCTCCGCCCTCATCTTGCGCCGCAGATGGCTGGCCCTACTACTCGCTGCCGATTGCAGAATCTGCCATGGCCATTCCCACGACAATGGCGCCCACCATGGGGCCTGGCCCGTCAGGCCGGTATTTTGTAGCGAGATCCAATCTGCCCATCAACGAGACGGTCGCCACCGGCCGCATGATCGCGATCGATGAGATCCTCCAAATCTTGCCGAGTAGCTACGTCTCGGCAGCGCGCCCCGTCACTCGCAGCATGATCATGCCGGTCGGCACGATCAGCCTGTTCGTCGGCTTCACCGACACCACCTTTCAGGGACCAAAATCATACTTGAGATCGGTTTCAGTTTTGTCTGTTGTTTGTTCGCGTCCGTCGAAGTAGTGATGATGGGTACCAAAAGGCCGACCTTGTCTCCGGGTTCAACAGTCTGGCATTGCGTCCCTATTACCCGGCAAGCGTTTTATGCTGGGGTCTGTCTACTCATGAAAAGACACGCATAAACCTTACATACTGCCCATCGATCCACATAACAAAAGTGCATTTTATTTCAACGTCTACAATTCGTACGTCTTACAATTGTTCAATATATTATACAAGTACACCTTAATGCAATTGTATTATTCTCCTTCTCAGCAAAACGGGCTGGTGTCTTTCTCGACACTCGCCACGCTCGGTGACTCGACGCGTTACAGAGAGCGGCACTCTCTGGTCGCTCGACCTCGCCACTCGCCGGTCGCCCGACCTCGCCACTCACCTCGCTCGGAGACTCGGCGCTCGCTGGTCGATTGACTTCGCCACTCGCCGGTCGCTCGACCTCGCCACTTGCCGCATTTGGGGGCTCGGCGCTCGCCAGTCGCTCGACCTCGCTACTCGCCTCGCTCAGGGATTCAGCGCTCGCCGGTCGCTCGACCTCGCTACTCGCCACGCTCGGGGATTCAGCGCTCGTCGGTCGCTCGACCTTGCCACTCGCCACGCTCGGGGACTCGGCGCTCGCCGGTCGCTCGACCTCGCCACTCGCCGTTCTCGGGGACTCGGCGCTCGCCGGTCGCTCGACCTCGCCACTCGCTGCGCTCGGGGGCTCCCCGCTCGCCGGTCGCTCGACTTCGCCACTCACCGCGCTCGGGGACTCGGCGCTCGCCGGTCACTCGACCTCGCCACTCGCCTCACTCGGGGACTCGGCGCTCACTGGTCGCCTGACCTAGCCACTCGCCGCGCTCGGGGACTCGACAATCGCCGGTCGCCCGACCTTGCCACTCGCCATGCTCGGCAACGACCACTACTATTTCCAGAATATGCATATCTAAAGAGCATCAAGTCGCCTCTACAAGCCAACTCGAGCCACGGGACTACTCCTAGGCATACCGCGTGTACGCGTGGTTCCGCGACCGTGACTCGCCAACCTCTCGTACTCTCCACGCTCGGGGACTCGCCATGGCCGTGGACTCTTCACGTTCGGCGGCTCACCCATCACAGACTCGCCAAGCTACTGGCTACACTCCGCACGACATCGCCACCGCGGACTCGCCCTCGCGTACTCGACACGCTCGGGAACGCGCCACCGCGGACTTGCCCTCGCGTACTTGACACGCTCGGGTACTCTCCACCGTGGACTCGCCCTCACGTACTCGACACGCTCGGGGACTCGCCACCGCGGACTTGCCCTCGCGTACTCGACATGCTCCGGGACTCGCCCTCGCGTACTCGACACGCTCGGGGACTCGCCACCGTGGACTCTTCCTCGCATACTCAAAACGCTCGGGGACTCGCCCGATACGTCGACTCACCTTGTCGAATGGATTACATCACGACCTATTTCTCTGTTTTAGGAGCACGCCAACGACTCGCCATCGACTCCACCCTGGAATCACCTACGCCAATTCAGCGGTTTGAAGCCATCGCCGAGTCCTTGACACGCTCGGGGACTACTGATGGGGGAATACCAATCGGGGTATACGCATGATGCATAATCGCTAGCTAGGTCGAGCCGACTAAAGCATAGCTCAAGGCGGATCGACTCGCCAAGTACGGCAACTGGCGCATACTGGACCCAGGAGACTGGCGCCGATTGAAGGCCCAAGATGGCGACTCCTATTAGTGCACTTGTAAACCCTAGTTGGCTGCATATATAAATCCACCAGGGGCACCACCCACGGGGTACGTCATATTGGATCTTCTCCGACATCATATTAGATCTAGTCTCTTCCTCCGCCTACGGCGGTCCCATTGTAAACCAATCTATGATCATATACTGGATTGACAGCATGACGTAGCGATCCTCCACCAAGGAGACGTGAACCTGGGTACATCGTGTGCCAATATCGCTCCCGGATTCTCCTACACCGCCTTGCCTCCACTATGTAAGCTACCCCCAGTAGCATCTGTTGTGTCAATACCACGACATGTCTTCACCGCTGACCTCACCGAGCCACACCCGCGCCAGACCAGTGAGGGCTCGGATGGCAAGGAGGTGTTCTTCCCTAGCTAGAACAATGAGGCGGTGGAGGACCCGCATGGCCACGCACCTGAGGGAAGCTCGAGTAGCACTCCCGCTCCCGAAGATTCGGCTGCGAAGCACAGTCGAGTGGGCGTTCCCCCTACCCCCGCCTTGGTCAGGCCGGAGGTGGCCGGAAGAGGGACGGCGCACCCGTGGTGCAGGGGTAGGCTTGTCTTATCTTCCGTCTTGCTTTTCTTGACTTTGGTATCGTTTTTGTTCCTGCCTTGACCTTGTTTTTCTTTAAAGCTCTCTTCTCCCTTCGCTGCGAGCCCGGCTTGCAATGCGCCTGCCTCGCCGCCTCGCGACCCTCTCGTCCAGCAGGATGCTCCTTCGGTGACTGCTCCCCCTCCGCCGACTGAAACCCTGCCCCCGTGTAACACCCTATGCAAGTTTTAGCGATTCCCGCCAAACCCGCATAGAAACGATTCAAAGGCGCCCACCAGGCACTTGCGTGCGGGTGGAAAACAAAGTAATATCATTACACAATACTCCACGACGGAACCCACTGAACATATATATACAACAACGACTCCATGAGTCAAGAATACAGATATACAATACAAATGTCCAAATCACCTTGAAAACGATACAACGTCCAACTACGGACAAGATTCAAATGGGGCTAAGAGCCCTAAAGAATAACCAATGGCGTCCATAACCCTGCCCAGGCCAAGCCGGAAGGGTAACCCTGCTAACGACGTCGATCTCAAAACCTGCTAAAACAAAAGGGGTGCCGGCAAAGGGCAAAGGAAAAAAGAGAACGGTCAGTACTGAGGCCAGTACACGGCGAGACTAGAATTCGGCGGCTCTCGCCTACATAGGTATGGTGGATTGAAGCGGCAACGCAGCAAGCACTAAACAACCTATAGAGACTCGATACAATTGTCGTCTATTAGAGAGGGATAAGACAGACCTATTCGGATCTAACCTAATACTAACACCAATCATACCCATCCTGGTGTTTCCCCCTCGATACCAATCGAGGAAGTTGTTCCGAGGAAACTCACATAGTTGCGGCAATTACTAGTCAGATATAGATAGCATGAGTCGTCCTGATAACATAAGAAGTGGGCAGTTTTAGATAACTATTCTTGTAGTTGCAATACTTACTAGCCAAATATATATAGCATGAGACATTCACAAACCCAGTAGTTGTTGGTACTTTTATTTAGCCATTCTGTTATAGTGAAGTTGATTACTAGTCATTCCAAAGGCAAATTTATAGCACTACTTTAGTTATAGTTGTCTATGATCGAGATACTGTGCTCCAAGTCGTCCATAACCGCGGACATGGCTTTCAGAAAGTTTTACCCTGCAGGGGTGCACAAATAGCAACACACGCACGATCAACCTCAGAAAGAACCAAATGAAAACCCAATGAGGCACCACGACAGAACATTCTCAAGATTCATATTTGATTTTAGGGGGCCACCCCACCAAGCTACCCGCGACGAAGTTGGACGGCTCCAAGACGGACCTAGAGGTTTGTGCCAATGGCTGTAAACGACTGGGAATCAAAGTGTGACTGGGCTTGTCAATACCGCGAAAACATTCCACATTTCTTCCTAAACAGTATAGGCGCTCCACAAGCAATAGTAAATAAGGCAGTAAAACATGGCATAAGTACATAATAGTAATAAACCCCCAAACTACTTTGTGGCCCCAAGGAATTAAATATGACTCAAGCTAGGGTTAGGGGGATTCATGGTCCCACATGCGGATAGTGCGAATATTCAAAGCACATGTATCAAGTACTTGGGGTCCTAGGGGACACAAGTGGACGGTTAAAAACCACATAACATCTATTGCCCACCTGTGCCTCTGCATTATTTACCTACGTCAATTTTAGTTATTAAATGGTAATTAAAGCCATGATCATCTCCAACATTAAACTTGCGGCATTACTCCAACAACTATGGAAGATCGACGACACGACACATCACCTGTGCAAGAAACTATGACTCGCAAGGTCGACTATCTACCAAACAACAGGTAATAGGATGTGTCCATAGCAATATAAGGGTTGTAGCGAAGTATAACGGGGTACGGAATCTATAGCATCGCAACACAGATAGTAGTAGATCAACAGGAGGAAATAAAGACTATAAATGTAAAATAGGTAGAAAGAGGGAGAATGCTCGCCTGAAAACATTGCTGAAGGTTCATCCGAAGATTGGGTCGACACTTGCATCAAATCATCGGCCTAATCCGTGAAGAAGCAAAGCACTAGCAGAAACACCGGATGCAATATTTAATACTACGGCAGAAGATCGGGCATGATGCATGTATGATGTATGACATGTCAAAGGTGCGATGCAATTAGGCCATATTAAGCGGAACCAGGGTCTCGACAATTATTTAATAGGTTCAAGTTGTTTAGATACCCCGCAATTTAAATGTTGTCTTATCAAGGCATAATATATCACCGGTTCGCTACAACATTTTAAATAGGACAAATATTAGACTAGAAAAGCCCGAATATGGTCTCCATATTTAATTATAAGGTGAATCGACATAAGGCCCCCAAACCACATGATATGTATGCAAGTATGACAATTTATATGCAACAATTATATATCATTTATAAAATAGGGCTCGGAAGGAGGTCACACATCGGATCGACGATCTTGGGTCCCAAGGGTGTTCGGGTTCGGTCTCGGTCTCTGGGATCGATCATCGGAATCAGGGCTTCGGATCCATGAGGAAGATCTTGAGGTGTCGGCGTCACCGGATCCGTGAAGAATATCTTGTGGTTTACCCGACTCTGATTGTCGAAGGTACACTTTCTCGGCGTCAGTGGCCTTGTCAACGAGAAGATCTTGTTGCATCGGAATTTTGTCGACGGAAGATCTTGACGAGCCAGAAGAATAGCAATTCTGCGGGGTTTCAGTTACTATTGGATGGCTTCACCACATCTCGAGGGATTATGAACACAACCCGCAACTACTGCTACAATTCATCCTGCATCACCACATATTCAACAGCGACACCAACACAAGGAAATATCATCTGTAGCAACCGTGGAATATACCCGTGCACAGCGTCAGGTAGATAACAGGGGCAGGCGAGGACGAAGGTCATGGCGTGGTCAGTGAGGAGGACACCGAGCTCCAGGCGAGGGCAGTAGAGCGACGTACTGGGACACGCATCTAGGCGCAGACGCGAGGACGTCCGTCACGGCGATGGATGTGGGTGACGAGAGGGAGGCCGACAGTGGCTCGACGATGGCAGGGACTGGCGGAGAGGGCCGCATGTCGTGGTATTGCCGACGAGTACGCCATGGAGTGGTCCATGTTAGCTAGGACGATGTAGGCTTAGGTCAGCGACGCCTCGTAACTCACACATGCTGAGAACGCAATCATGTCCGATTTTCCCGTGCGAGCGATACGAACCATTGGCGGTGACGGTTGGAGGCGTGGCGAAATTTCCGCGCATGTTCGCGAACACGTCGTCTACACGGCAACTGCCCGATCAAGCTGCACGAACCTTGACGCTTGGAGATGATAAATAGTTACCGCGGTGGAATTATCACCTTTTACCTCATTCTCCTCGCATCGTCTTCTTCCTCCAGCGCGCGCCCCCTCGAGCCCTCCGCGCCCTACTCGCGAAAAAACCCTAGCCTCCAATCTGCACAAGTCGCACCTAGCCTCACTCCATGGCCAGCAGCAGCACTTCTCCCTCCATGGCGGCGTCGAACGAAGCCGCGGCAAAGCCGGCGAGCTCCATCGTCGTGCCTCTAGAGGGCCTAGTTATCCCCGCATCGGCAGTTATCGAGTCCGCCGGCGGCGACCTTAATATGGCGGCGCTCTAGCCGTTAGAGGAGGAACCAGACTCGCACAAGGGTGACTAGCGCGGCTCCAAGAGATGATCGCCGAAGGCTACCTTCCTGCGATGGAGGGGCTCGCCTAGGGGGTGGCGCCGGCCGGCGAGGTTACACCTTCTCCCCAAGCCGGAGAAAAGGTGTGCCTCAAAGCTCAACTGGTACGCGGCGTCTCCCTGCCCATCTCCAACTTCTTCCTCTTCGTCCTGAATCACTATAGAGTCCAGCCCCAGAACCTTTCCCCCAATAGTATCTTAGTGCTTAGCAACTACGCGGCGCTCTGCGAGGGATACTTAGGAATAAGGCCTAGGTTAGACCTATTTGTGTACTTCTTCACCGTCAAACATGAATCTGGACATAGCAAGGAAGAGTTTAGTAACTGCGGCACCATAAGCTTCAAGATTCGACCTGGCCGGCGGTTCCCCGACATCGTCGGCCACGAGTCCTGCAAAAATTGGCAACGGACGTACTTTTACGGCCTAGGCATTCCTCTGGCTAGCCGACAAGTTACGTACCTGGACTTCGTTGACGGAGCCGCCGCTGAAGCCTCGTCATGGAGATCCCAGGCCTCCCTTCCCTCCGACCTCGACACTTCTCGCGCTATAAGGCGGATCGAATGGTTTGTAGAGACGGGTTTGACCGGCTTGGACCTAGCCATGTGCTGGTTCATCAAGCGAATCCAACCTCTGTAGCACTGCGCGAAGCTCATGCACGAATATACCAGCGACAGAAGGGATAGTCTCAGCATCTCCGTGGACAACTTCTTGAGAGACTCCGTCAAGCTCCGCCTTAAGGACATCGTCAAGGTGAAGGATAAGAAGCGTGGCTTCACCATCACCTATGACATGTTCATAGACGGCAAGTGCCCAAAGGTAGGTATTTATTTTCCGTATATGACATATACTCCAGTTCTTCCGTCTTGCAAATGTCATTTTATCTGACACGGTGATTTCTAACTTAACAGCTTAGCGATCTAGAGGAGGGCAACCTGGCTGCCCAAATCTATGATCCAAAGATGAAGGAAGTCATGGTCGTGTCCGACGACAAAGATCTGTTGGCGCGAAAGCGGAAGAGCTCCACCTCTGACGCTGCCGACGGAGGCAAGAAGAAGAAGACGGAGGGTGGAGCCTCCAAAAAAACTATCGCCGCCCTGGAGGCGGAAAAGAGAAGAGTTACCGTGATCCCCTTTGCCAAAGCACCCCCACTTGTGTAAGCTTCTCATTCTCCGACATTGTCTATTTATCTGTCTTGCTCCTGTACTTATGCATTTTGCACGTTTCAGGAAGAAAGCCACGACCAGCCTCAAGAAGACCTCCAAAACATCAGGGGCTTCTAAAATATTAAGGACATGCTGCATCACGACGCCTCCCCCGCCATCGCCCCTACCACTCCTACCGTCAAGCCCTCGTCTGCCCTGACAAGCTCACAAGCTAAGGAGGCATCAGGCCCTTCCGCCAAGGAAGTGGATTCTGGTGCCTCTACCGAGCTTGCTGTTGTCGGCAAGCAGGCGACGCAGGAGAGTACCGCCCATCAAATGGCTGAAGCTCCGGCTAAGGATGCCATCGGTGGCGGCAAGGCGGTGGTGGAAGCAGGTACCTCTGCCGTTGGCGGCGCCCCCGCACTGTAACTACCTCGGTGAATTACGCTCCTAGTACAAGCCTGGATGATTAGAAATGGTTGAAATAGTACGGTGGGGCCCAAATGCCACTCACAGGTAGACCTTTCGGCCGTCCCAACCATTTCCAAACATCGGGACAAGAACGGGCGGCGTAATCGGCAGGCGAAGGGATCAACTACATACACAAGTGAGTGTGTATGCAAGCCACCATACAATAGTACATTAGAGCCATTCCATCTAAAAAGAAAGGAAATATAGCAACGCCATACGGCAAGATCCAAATATCCTAGATAGATATAATAGTTTAGGATATCTCCTCATACATCAATCAACAGAGTATCAAGCGGAAGCGGAAGACAAAATCCGAGTACGGATAAGAAGCAAATCGGCATAAGATGCCCCATAAATAAGCAGATCCCGCCCACAGATCTCGCGGATCCCCGTTCCCGGAATCTCTACACCGAATGATCGTTGCCCACATCGTCCGTCTCTTCCACCCAGTATCCATCTTGCGAGGGTACCTGTTCATCTGAACCAATAATTTATCGTGTGAGACCCTAGGGGTGCTCAGCAAGTCTTTATGCCTCTAAAGGGGACACAACCTGGGGTGACGCAATTGCAGCAAAAGATAAACCCTAGCAATTCTATAGATACTCGCTAACCATCCGCCTAACCAGAGATAGACGGATGTCCGTGAATTAATAACAACAGTTATAACAGTAATAATGGTAATATCCACAGATCCATCCTCCTCCTCGCTTACCGACGAGGAAGCGGACGAACAACCCCCCATCCGTTGGCAGTTTTATTATCCATTCCATGAGTATTGCACTATTTACAAGTCAGGTACCTAGTCTAGTCAAATTAATAGCGGTACTTTAGTTATGCTTGTCTATGATCGAGAAACGGTGCTCCAAGTCGTCCATAACCGTGGACACGGCTTTCAGAAAGTTTTACCCTGCAGGGGTGCACAAATAGCAACACACACTCGATATGCCTCGGAAAAACCAAATCAAAACCCAACGAGACAGTCACGACAAAGCAATTACAGGATTCAGAAATATTTCAGGGGGCCACCCCATTAAGCTACCCGCAACGGAGTTAGCTGACTCCGAGACGGACTCAAGGTTTGCGCCAATGGCTGTGAACGACTGGGAACCCGAAAATGTGACTGGACTTGTCGACACCGCGAAAACACTCTGCTTCCCTAAACAGTACAGTGTGCAGTACCTCGCACAATTTAAATAAAGCAGTAAAGCATGGCATAAGTACAGGATAGTAAATAAAACCTCAAACTAGTTTGTGGCCCCAAGAAATAAGAATGAATCAAGCTCTGGCTCAGGGGGGTTCATAAGCCTCCCGGATGTGGATAGCGCGAATATTCAAGGAACAGGAATCAAGTACTCGGGGTCCTACGGGACACAAGTGAGCCTGAAAAACCAAACAGCGAATATGGCTCACCGATGCCACTTTCATTAGTTATCCCATTACTACTCAGGTTAAGTTGTTTCGGTACCTCGTTATCCATCGGACACTCACATACCCTACACATGCTGTTCTACGACTCGCATGGCTCAAACAACTCCTGTAGTAAGGGCTCATGGGATGGAGGAACAAGCTTCGGTGGGGTTTAAAAGTAATGGCTATGCAATACTTGGGATTCAATTTAATGCAATCGTGACTCAATGATGCAAGAATAAGATAGAGGCAATAGGTACTATATGTATGCAAGCATGTGGTAGTGCTTGCCTGGCAGCTTAGTTGAAGCAAGGAATGGATCTGGGTAGTGCTCCTGGTTCTCTTGATATATCCCCTGCTCAGCGTCTATTCGAAGAAGAACCAAACAAACAAGGGCCAACATAAATAAAGTGCACAAGCATATGAATAAAATGCATCAAGCAAACAATCATGCCATGATGAATGATGCACAAATTGCATGGCAATAAGGTAGCATGGCATGGGGAGGTGTGGAAAACAATAATAAAGCATTTTATTTAGTTTTGGCCCCATTTTATTCTCATATTAGTTGCTTTCCACATTATATTTATATGATGCATGCTTCAAAACAAACCATGGAATGCATAAACAGAAAGGTCTCGTCGAGCTAATCATTTTAGACATATTATTTGTTAAATTTGGAGTTATAAAACAAAAGATATTAATTATTTAAGACAAAAGGGCATTTTTTTGTAATTTAAATTAACTTGGAAATTTAAGTGTTCAAAATATATTTTGGATGGCATATTTGAATTCCTCACATTTTTATGATTTGAAAACATATATTATTTGTATTATTTGGATTTATATTTTAAAAGTTATTTAAAAACAGAATTTAAATTTGAATTTGATTTAATTTGGAAAAGATTTGAATTTGAATTCAGAACACAGAAATCATTTTAGTACTCAGGCAAACTTAGCCCCAGTCGCAGACAGGTGGGCCACAGTGCTGACTCAGCAGGGTGGGGCGCAGTGGCCTGCGCGGGGCTTTTCTCACCGCGGGATCAGCCAGCCGTGGGGATGACAAGTGGGACCCGCGGGCATGCGGTCCCACACGAGAGCGTGCCAGCGGGGGCCTGCCACGTGGGGAATCCGAGGGAGCGCGGGTTGGAAAACCTCAAAGTCCGGGCGCCTTTTTGCAAAACTGCACAGGGGCTGGCAGGTGGGCCTAAAGAGCTGCGGAGGGGCTCGCCGGCGCGCGATGAAAAGCAGAGGGGGTTTCTTGCAAAAGCGTGGCGGGCTGCTGCTCTCTCTGAAGACTGATGAAACTGAAACACTCGCGAATAGCTAGCTCGGGTCGATCTTGCGAAGAGGATGGCGACGAATCTATGGCGAATCTCACCGAGCCGCAGGAACAAAAAACGGAGCGGGGACATCGGGCTATATCTTTTGTTTAGCGAGCTCGCACGGAGAAGGGCTGCAGCGCGCGGGGCAGGGCGAGGAACAGAGGCAGACAGAACTGCTGCAGCTGGTGCTGTCGCGCACGCTGGCGGCGACTGCGGCGACGCGCGCGCGCAGGGTGCTCGACGCCGGGCGGCGACGTTCTACGGCGAGGGGGGAGTAGGGGCCATGTCTAGGAGGTCGAGGAGCTCACCAGCGACCCTCTGGTGCAGCTAGCGGGCTCGGGGTGGCGTGGATCGGCGAGGAGGCAGCAGGCCGGAGGCGTCCTGGTGCCCACGGACACGGCGGCGGTGGGGCTTCTCCGGCGAGGTCCAGCGGGTTCCGGCGCTCCAGGGCGAAGAAGAGGAAGCAGAGGGGGGCCTGGTACTCCTGGTACGTCTTGGCGTCCACCAGATCAGCGACGGCAGAGGGGGTGGTGGCTAGGGTTTAGGCATGCTTGCAAGCTTGCAAGTTTGGGGAGGAAGGAGGGGGAAGGAGAGGGGGTCTAGGCGCCTCCTGGGTAGATCTGAGGTGGTTAGATGAGCTGGGGTGGTTGGGGAGATAAGGGGGGAGACGGGAGAGGCACATGGGAGGGGTGGTAGCTAGGAAAAAGGTGAGGAGAGGGGGCTCGGGCTAGGGTTTGCCCTCTCTTTGTTCTTTAGCTAGAGAAGGAAAGAGAGGGGACCAGGGGAGGGGTAGCTCGGGCTAGGGCCACCTGGGCAGAGAGCTAGAGGGGAGAGGGGGTAGCCCCGGGTAGATTGGTACTAGGGTTGGAGAGGGGAGTCATGGCTCGGTTTAGGGTTTTGTTCTAGGGTTGGGTAGCTAGGTGGCATGGTGGGGCCAGCTAGCGAAAGAGAGAGGCCGAGAGAGAGGGTGGCAAGATAGCTAGGCTTAGGGTTTAGCTTAGATGGGGCATGGGTAGATTAGAGGAGATGGAGAGGTAGGCTTAGGGTTAGCTTAGGGTTTTAGAGAGAGATAGAGGGATACGATGGAGAGGTCCTTTTGTAAAGATCAAGCAAGGCTCAAAACAAGCTCCAACAAGATCAAGCAAAGAAGGGATAGGGATGTGATGATAGGGTGTGAGCAAGATCAAGCATAGATCAAGCCCAAGGAGAAGGAGAGAGAGAGAGATAGAGATGATCCATTTTAAAATCAAATAAAATCCAAATGACAAACAAAAGGTGGTACTTGCATGGCCCATGCAAAATATTTATTGCCATGTTGATTCTTGTGAAAACAATATTATCACATGGCATTATTATTATGCATTCCCAAAATTGGGATAAAAGCCAAGCAAAAAGAATTAAAAGGAAGGTCCCAAGTGGAATAGATGGAGATGGCCATGTTTGAAATAAAATGGGACATGCTAGTGTGTATGTTCCACTAGATGATCAATAGTCCCAAAATATTCCAACATGAGCATAATTCCATGATAATCCATATGGAAGCTAGGAGAAAGGGTCCCACTCACAAGGCATGCAAAAGTGGCCAAGTGGCTCTCATATATCAATGATGTGAAAACAACATGATGCTAAGATGAGAGCATGTGGAAAAGGATTGGATCCATCCCAACCCACATGAGCTAGAAGCAAAACCAATAAATGCCAAGCTCATATTTAGTTGGATGGTGGAATTATAAGGTGGTGAAAGAAAGGTGGTGGAGTTAATAAAAGATATGCCCCCAACTCAACTTGGGCATTTAAACAATATATCAAGACCCAAATGCAATATCAAGAGGCAAATACAATTTACAATGCATGTGAGAGAAGAACCAGAACAAAGAGGGTTTTATATGATGCCCAAATGCAAGGTGGCATGATGACATGAGCATGATATAATGATGATGCAACAATTATATATTTGAAGTAGCATATATATAGACTAGGCTAGTAGCATTGCAATTGTTAGACAATTGGGATGCTACAACTCTCCCCCACTAAACAAGAATCTCGCCCCGAGATTCCTAGGAAAAAGAAAACAACACAAGGAGAGCGGGTGTTTGAACGGAGGTGACCCTCACGTTCCCAAGATGATGAAGAACGGAATGGTGCGAACACTGCACCTTGCAAAACTTGCTAGACTTGTTGCGAGTCTTGCGTTTTGCTTGAGAAACAACGGTTAGAAGAGTTGAAGGATTGTCGTGAGACAAGAAGGATAGGATGGACATGGCTCCGGTTTTCTCAAGAACATGATAAAAGAATAGAACCACTTGTGAAAGAAAGGACAAGATGATGTATCATGGATAAAGAAAGACACACCGTTAAGATTAAAGATTTACCGATACTAGAGAGGATGGACCTTTGTGTCGCCGGAGGAAAAAGAGCTAGATTGGAGAGGTTTGAACCACTATGACAATAGCGTCGTATCTCCTCTCGGATTAGAGAAATGAAGTACGGAAACAATATTGCCTTCAAACAATAGAGTCCCTTGATATCAACAGAAAGATTTAGTTAGACATCGTCGGATTAGATTCTTGTTGCGCCGGTAAGAACCAGAAGATCACGCAATTGAGGTGCGCGGATATAACTTCCAGAGATGGAGGTGATGCTAGATCATGGTTGTAGCATCCCAATTGTCTAACAATTGCAATGCTACTAGCCTAGTCTATATATATGCTACTTCAAATATATAATTGTTGCATCATCATTATATCATGCTCATGTCATCATGCCACCTTGCATTTGGGCATCATATAAAACCCTCTTTGTTCTGGTTCTTCTCTCACATGCATTGTAAATTGTATTTGCCTCTTGATATTGCATTTGGGTCTTGATATATTGTTTAAATGCCCAAGTTGAGTTGGGGGCATATCTTTTATTAACTCCACCACCTTTCTTTCACCACCTTATAATTCCACCATCCAACTAAATATGAGCTTGGCATTTATTGGTTTTACTTCTAGCTCATGTGGGTTGGGATGGATCCAATTCTTTGCCACTTGCTCTCATCTTAGCATCATGTTGTTTTCACATTATTGATATATGAGAGCCACATGGCCACCTTTGCATGCCTTGTGAGTGGAACCCTTTTCCTAGCCTCCAATATGGATTATTATGGGTTTATGCCCATGTCGGGATAATTTGGGGACTATTAAGCATCTAGTGGTATACACACACTAGCAAGTCCCAACTTTACCCAAACATGGCCATCTCCAACTACTCCACATGGGGCCTCCTTTCATTTCTTTTGCTTCGCTTTATTCCACCTTTGGAAATGCAAATGAACAATGCCATGTTTAATATTATTGTTTTCACAAGAATCAACATGGTATTAAATATTTTGCATGGGCCATGCAAGTGCCACCTTTTCTAGTATTTGGTTTTTATTTGAATCTTGAGTGGATCGTCATCTCTCCCTCTATCTATATCCCTTCCTTTTGGCTTGATCTATGTTGATCTTGTTTAAACCCTACCACCACCTCCCTCTCTTCTTCTTGTTTTGATCTTGTGGGAGCTTGTCATGTTCTTGCTTGATCTAGGTTTGGAGCATGCATGCTTCTAAACCCTAAGCCCCACCCTCTCCCTCTAAACCTCCTCTCTAATCTATACCATATCTACCCCTCCCCCTCTCTTCAAAACCCTAGCTACCCTCACCCCCTCTCTTCTTACCCTCCCCCTCACCATGCCGAGTCCCTCCTACCTGGCCACCTAGCCACCCCATCTACTCCCTCTCTCCTCTACCCCTACCCCAAACCTAACCCTAACCCGAGCCTAGCCCCAACCCTAACCCGAGCCTAGCCCCAACCCTAACCGAGCATCACCTCTCTCTCCCTAGCTCTCTCTCCCTGCCACAAGGTCCCACCAGCCCGATCCTTCCCCCCTGCCTGCCTGGCCTCGCCCTGACCCCACCGTGCAGCCTCCACCTCGCCCTACCTGCCCGAGCACGTGAGGAGGAGGAAGAAAAGGTGGCACCCGAGCCACTTTTTTCCCTTTCACCACCTCCCCACGGCATCTCCTCCTCTCCCTCTCTGCCTTATCTCCCTCTCGGCTCTCCTCTGGCTCTCCCAGACCCGCCCCAGCGCCTGCCCTCTCCTCCCCTCCCTCTCCACCACCGTCTACCCCCAACGCCGGCCACCGTCGGCTCCTCCATCGATCTCTCGGACCAGCAGGCGAGCGTGGCGTGGGAGTCGTTGAGGAAGGTCGTGGAGCTCCCCTGCATCGCCCTGAACACGCCGTCGAGGAGGAGGCGCCCCAGAACCGCCAAGCCCAACGCCGCTCCGACGAACCCTAGCTCCGCCCGGTCTCTGCATCGTCGACGATCGCCAGCGTCCCCGCCCGATCTGCCACCACCGACACACTCTCGGTGAGCCCCTAACCCTCCTAGACACGCGCCTCTACGCTGTCGTTGCCTGGTCGGGCCGGACCATCCGTCGAACGCCCTCTGTACGCCGGCGACGCGTTCGTTTCTGCACGCTCTCGCTCCGCGTAAGCCATATCCAGCCGCCAGCCAACCTCCTAGCAACAACCCCAACCTACCGCAGCGGTCAGGGCCTCTGCGCGCGAGCCCCAGGTCCTGGGTTCGATCCCCGCCCCGCGCCAGACGCGCACCGATCCGTCCGCAGACGCGAGGAAGAACAACAGTACGACCGTGGCCTTTTGCGCATATACCCCTGCCTTTTTGACTCCCTGAACCCGCGCTCCCTCTAGGACCACTAGTCGGTGTCTATTGCCTTTTTGCAAAAAGGCACCTGCGTTCTGTTTTCATCAACCCGCAGCCCCTCCGCTGAGCCGCGTGGCAGCCTCGCACCGTCCACTGGCGTGTGGGTCCGCAGAGCCTCAGGGCCCGCTTGTCATCCGCGCGGGCTAGCCAAAGCCGCGGTGGCAGAAGAATTTCTCGCGCGTGTGCTGCTGAGTCAGCCTGGCCCCACCTGTAATTGTCTGTGGCTGGGTCTGTCTGGGTATAAAAAGGTTTTTTGTAATCTGTTTAAATTCGAATCTTTTTCAATTTAATTCAAATTCAAATATTCAAATCTGTTTTATCATAACTTTTAAACTATATTTCCAAATAATACAAGTAATATATGTTTTCAAATCAGAAAAATGTGAGGATTCCAAATATGCCATCCAAATTATATTTTGAACATTTGAAATTGCAAGTTGATTGAATTACAATAAAATGCCCTTTCCCTTAAATAATTAATAACTTTTGTTTTATAAATCCAAATTTAACAAATAATATGTCTAAAATGATTAGCTCGACGAGACCTTTCTGTTTATGCATTCCATGGTTTGATTTGAAGCATGCATCATATAAATATAATGTGTACAGCAACTTAATTGAGTATAAAATGGGCCCAAAACTCAATAAAATGATTTAATCTTGTATCTCACACCTCACCCATGCCATGCTACTTCAATGCCATGCAAATTGTGCATCATTCATCATGGCATGATTGTTTGCTTGTCGCATTTTATTCATATGCTTGCGCACTTTATTTATGTTGGCCCTTGTTTGTTTGGTTCTTCTTTGAATAGACGCTGAGCAGGGGATATATCAAGAGAACCAGGAGCACTACCCAGATCCCTCCTTTGCTTCAACTGAGCTGCCAGGCAAGCACTACCACATGCTTGCATACATATAGTACCTATTGCCTCTATCTTATTCTTGCATCATTGAGTCGCGATTGCATTAAATTGAATCCCAAGTATTGCATAGCCTTTATTTTTAAACCCCACTGAAGCTTGTCCCTCCATCCCATGAGCCAATACCACAGGAGTTGTTTGAGCCATGCGAGTCGTAGAACAGCATGTGTAGGGTATGTGAGTGTCTGATGGATAACGAGGTACCTAAACAACTTAACCTGCGTAGTAATGGGCTAACTAATGAAAGTGGCATCGGTGAGCCATATTCGCTATTTGGTTTTTCAGGCTCACTTGTGTCCCGTAGGACCCCGAGTACTTGATTCCTGTTCCTTGAATATTCGCGCTATCCACATCCGGGAGGCTTATGAACCCCCCTGAGCCAGAGCTTGATTCACTCTTATTTCTTGGGGCCACAAACTAGTTTGAGGATTTATTTACTATCCTGTACTTATGCCATGCTTTACTGCTTTAATTTAAGATTGTGCGAGGTAATGCACACTGTACTGTTTAGGGACGTGACCCGTTTTCGCTGTATCGACAAGCCCAGTCACACTTTCGGGTTCCCAGTCGTTTACAGCCGGCTCCACAAACCTTGAGGACGTCTTGGAGTCAGCTAACTTCGTTGCGGGTATCTCAATGGGGTGGCCCCCTGAAATATTTCTGAATCTTGTGATCGCTTTGTCGTGACTGCCTCGTTGGGTTTTGATTTGGTTTTTCCGAGGCATATCGAGTGTGTGTTGCTATTTGTGCACCCCTGCAGGGTAAAACTTTCTGAAAGCCGTGTCCGCGGTTATGGACGACTTGGAGCACAGTTTCTCGATCATAGACAAGCATAACTAAAGTACCGCTTTTAATTTGACTAGACTAGGTACCTGACTAGTAAATAGTGCAATACTCACGGAATGGATAATAAAACTGCCAACGGACGGGGGGTTGTTCGTCCGCTTCCTCGTCGGTAAGCGAGGAGGAGGATGGATCTGTTAATATTACCTTTATAACTGTTGTTGTTAATTCACGGATATCCGTCAATCTCTGGTTAGGCGGATGGTTAGCGAGTTTCTATAGAATTGCTAGGGTTTATCTTTTGCTGCAATTGCGTCACCCCAGGTTGTGTTCCCTTTAGAGGCATAAAGTCTTGCTGAGTACCCCTAGGGTCTCACACGATAAATTATTGGTTCAGATGAACAGGTACACTCGCAAGATGGATACTGGGTGGAAGAGACAGACGATGTGGGCAACGATCATTCGGTGTAGAGATTCCGGGAACGGGGATCCGTGAGATCTGTGGGCGGGATGTGCTTATTTATGGGGCATCTTATGCCGATTTGCTTCTTATCCGTACTCGGATTTTGTCTTCCACTTCTGCCTGATACTCTGATGTTTGATGTATGAGGAGATATCCTAAACTATTATATCTATCTAGGATATTTGGATCTTGCCGTATGGCGTTGCTATATTTCCTTTCTTTTTAGATGGAATGGCTCTGATGTACTGTTGTATGGTGGCTTGCATACATACTCATTTGTGTATGTAGTTGATCCCTTCGCCTGCCGATTACGCCGCCCGTTCTTGTCCTGATGTTTAGAAATGGTTGGGACGGCCGAAAGGTCTACCTGTGAGTGGCATTAGGGCCCCACCGTACTATTTCAACCATTTCTGCTCATCCAGGCTTGTAACTAGGAGCGTAATTCACCGAGGTAGTTACAATGGTTGAATCCCGAGAAGCAAGGAATATGGAGGATCTGGAGTTTATTGTAGATATACTTATTGCCTTCTTTAGCCTTGAGGCTAACACAATAGATTTGCGGCTGATGGCATCAACCATAATTGGCTTTACCACAGAAAAAGAATTGATGGAACAAAGAGAGAGATAGCTTCCTTTCATCTTGTTTGGGATGTCGAGCACCGGTAGAAAGACGAGGATAGAAAAGAGTTTGCGTTTGTTTCCACCAGATAATTGAAGGTTTTGCTCCGTGTAGAAAGGGCGAGATCACCAACAAGAGATGATTGATTACTTCCTTCGAGATAGCACTCCGGAAAAACAAAGACGGAAGTAAAAGTATTGAGGGATAAAGGCCACTTCTAACTTCCGTGGAATGAGTGAAATCACATTAATTCACCAATTCAATGTACAAGAGCGAATGATAAGAGTAGTGGTATGGTAGCTACTCCATCCCGCACTCAAAGCATTACTCCGCACATGAATAAGAAAACCATGCAACCCAACTACCGAAACAGACTGAAGGTATTGACAAGAAGAGCTCATGGATCTCTGTTAGAAAACAAGGATAGATGCAAACGATTCACCGGATCCAAGATAGATAAGGTTGATGATGTTGTCGTCATGTCTGAAGTACCAAGCCACCGGAAAGATATGAAGGAAGATTACGGAGAAGACTGCAAGATTCAACAGCTACAGAAAAGATAGCACCAACTTGAACAGAAGGATTACGAAAGATCTGAAAAGTCTTCATGGCCTCCGGTGGATTGAGCATAGACGATAGAGCGAGAGAGTTTCAAGAGATTACTTAACGAGATAGAGGTGAAAGAACTCCATGTTCTTCTTGAAATGATTGAGAGAGATTTAGCAGTTTGAGGAAAACTTTAGCGGAACGACGATGATAACTGGCCAACAAGGAACAACTCCGGATTGGTTGAAGATGGAGGATGGAATTAACAATGGACTTGCTAATTCCAGAATTGAAGCAATGTATTTAGCAGATAGACATGGTCGAGATAGGTGACTTCAAGAAGCCAGAATTCACGCTTTGAGAACTTTGCACACAGGCAGTGCTCACGAAGCTTGAGAGAAAGAGACATAGATGATCTTCCATGTCCTTCCATTGATATGGAATAGGTAAGCATATTATCAACATATACCACCAAGGATTAACCGGATATTCCCAGAATATCAAGTTCAAGCGACGAGAGAAACGGACGAATGCTCGAAACACTTTCTGAGCTCAACGCTCTTAGAAAGATCAATATTAAGAGCACGGGTTCGTGTTGAAGAAGATGCACTGGAAGAATAGATTATCTGGTCCTTCGGAAGAAAAAGAGATGTCACCTGATTCACATTGTCGATTGGATCACCGGTTACAAAGATAAAGAGATCTTGGATAAAGAAAAGATGATGGATCATACCTGAAGCAAAACTATCAGGGACGAAAAGATGCAATTCCCTCGTATCCAGGAGAATTGTGCAGATATGGGGTTCAAAAAGATGTGCCGCATGATGAACAGATGATAGATCGCCGTAGTGCTTTGGGGAAACTCCGAATTGCCAAAGATGCTTGAATATGCATAGATATGATCACGGTGTACTCAAAATCACAGGAGATAACCTTATCCTCCAGATGGTGACTGTTGATAGAATTTTCCATATTCCAATCGACACTTATCATGAGTGGAATATAGCTATGCCGAGAGCCAAATTACAATCACCAGCGTCGGATCGACACATGTTATGTAATTAGCCCAAAAGAATTGGAGATGAAATAAAACTCCAGGATTAAGCACCGGTGACAAAAGAATGAGTTAGCATGGACATGCTGATAAAAGACGGATAGATAATGTTTCACACACGACTGGAAAGGAGTGTGGAAACACAGATGTATCAAAGAAAAATTTTCCGCATTTTTCGGCATTAAAATACCAATAGATGCGCAAAATCACTTATCAGATAGAGATTAGCAACTGATGTTTCACAGAATATGGAGTTGCTAGAAGGGAGGACACCCTTAAGAAGATGGCACCGGTTAACAAGAAGTCAGATAGATCGCGCCGGTTTGCAAAAGCCTGTTAGTATGGAATGTACCAACAGTTGATAACCAAAGGCAGATTAGATAACAAGTTGGATGCAACAGATAGACAAGGAATTACACACACACACACACTCACACTTTCTATGGTACTATGGAAACCCAGAACACGTGAATCCTAGTTTGAATTTTAAGAAGAGGATTGAAAACATTTCACTTCCTTACCAGAAAAGGGTGGTCGGTGGGTAAGAAGAAAAGTGGAAGCAGTCCTACTCTCGCGTTTTGTTTTTCCCTAGTATACATAACTACCAAAATATTTGCTAGACAGACAACGACCATTTGGCTGAGACCCTGAAGGTCGGGATGGCTCTGATACCAATTGTAACTACCTCGGTGAATTACGCTCCTAGTACAACTACCTCGGTGAATTACGCTCCTAGTACAAGCCTGGATGATCAGAAATGGTTGAAATAGTACGGTGGGGCCCAAATGCCACTCACAGGTAGACCTTTCGGCCGTCCCAACCATTTCCAAACATCAGGACAAGAACGGGCGGCGTAATCGGCAGGCGAAGGGATCAACTACATACACAAGTGAGTATGTATGCAAGCCACCATACAATAGTACATCAGAGCCATTCCATCTAAAAAGAAAGGAAATATAGCAACGCCATACGGCAAGATCCAAATATCCTAGATAGATATAATAGTTTAGGATATCTCCTCATACATCAATCAACAGAGTATCAAGCGGAAGCGGAAGACAAAATCCGAGTACGGATAAGAAGCAAATCGGCATAAGATGCCCCATAAATAAGCAGATCCCGCCCACAGATCTCGCGTATCCCCATTCCCGGAATCTCTACACCGAATGATCGTTGCCCACATCGTCCGTCTCTTCCACCCAATATCCATCTTGCGAGGGTACCTGTTCATCTGAACCAATAATTTATCCTGTGAGACCCTAGGGGTGCTCAGCAAGTCTTTATGCCTCTAAAGGGGACACAACCTGGGGTGACGCAATTGCAGCAAAAGATAAACCCTAGCAATTCTATAGATACTCGCTAACCATCCGCCTAACCAGAGATAGACGGATGTCCGTGAATTAATAACAACAGTTATAACAGTAATAATGGTAATATCCACAAATCCATCCTCCTCCTCGCTTACCGACGAGGAAGCGGACGAACAACCCCCATCCGTTGGCAGTTTTATTATCCATTCCATGAGTATTGCACTATTTACTAGTCAGGTACCTAGTCTAGTCAAATTAATAGCGGTACTTTAGTTATGCTTGTCTATGATCGAGAAACTGTGCTCCAAGTCGTCCATAACCGCAGACACGGCTTTCAGAAAGTTTTACCCTGCAGGGGTGCACAAATAGCAACACACACTCGATATGCCTCGGAAAAACCAAATCAAAACCCAACGAGACAGTCACGACAAAGCAATTACAGGATTCAGAAATATTTCAGGGGGCCACCCCATTAAGCTACCCGCAACGGAGTTAGCTGACTCCGAGACGGACTCAAGGTTTGCGCCAATAGCTGTGAACGACTGGGAACCCGAAAATGTGACTGGGCTTGTCGACACCGCGAAAACACTCCGCTTCCCTAAACAGTACAGTGTGCAGTACCTCGCACAATTTAAATAAAGCAGTAAAGCATGGCATAAGTACAGGATAGTAAATAAAACCTCAAACTAGTTTGTGGCCCCAAGAAATAAGAATGAATCAAGCTCTGGCTCAGGGGGGTTCATAAGCATCCCGGATGTGGATAGCGCGAATATTCAAGGAACAGGAATCAAGTACTCGGGGTCCTACGGGACACAAGTGAGCCTGAAAAACCAAACAGCGAATATGGCTCACCGATGCCACTTTCATTAGTTATCCCATTACTACTCAGGTTAAGTTGTTTCGGTACCTCGTTATCCATCGGACACTCACATACCCTACACATGCTGTTCTACGACTCGAATGGCTCAAACAACTCCTGTAGTAAGGGCTCATGGGATGGAGGAACAAGCTTCGGTGGGGTTTAAAAGTAATGGCTATGCAATACTTGGGATTCAATTTAATGCAATCGTGACTCAATGATGCAAGAATAAGATAGAGGCAATAGGTACTATATGTATGCAAGCATGTGGTAGTGCTTGCCTGGCAGCTCAGTTGAAGCAAGGAATGGATCTGGGTAGTGCTCCTGGTTCTCTTGATATATTCCCTGCTCAGCGTCTATTCGAAGAAGAACCAAACAAACAACGGCCAACATAAATAAAGTGCACAAGCATATGAATAAAATGCATCAAGCAAACAATCATGCCATGATGAATGATGCACAAATTGCATGGCAATAAGGTAGCATGGCATGGGGAGGTGTGGAAAATAATAATAAAGCATTTTATTTAGTTTTGGCCCCATTTTATTCTCATATTAGTTGCTGTCCACGTTATATTTATATGATGCATGCTTCAAAACAAACCATGGAATGCATAAACAGAAAGGTCTCGTCGAGCTAATCATTTTAGACATATTATTTGTTAAATTTGGAGTTATAAAACAAAAGATATTAATTATTTAAGACAAAAGGGCATTTTTTTTGTAATTTAAATTAACTTGGAAATTTAAGTGTTCAAAATATATTTTGGATGGCATATTTGAATTCCTCACATTTTTCTGATTTGAAAACATATATTATTTGTATTATTTGGATTTATATTTTAAAAGTTATTTAAAAACAGAATTTAAATTTGAATTTGATTTAATTTGGAAAAGATTTGAATTTGAATTCAGAACACAGAAATCATTTTAGTACTCAGGCAAACTTAGCCCCAGTCGCAGACAGGTGGGCCACAGTGCTGACTCAGCAGGGTGGGGCGCAGTGGCCTGCGCGGGGCTTTTCTCACCGCGGGATCAGCCAGCCGCGGGGATGACAAGTGGGACCCGCGGGCATGTGGTCCCACACGAGGGCGCGCCAGCGGGGGCCTGCCACGTGGGGAATCCGAGGGAGCGCGGGTTGGAAAACCTCAAAGTCCGGGCGCCTTTTTGCAAAACTGCACAGGGGCTGGCAGGTGGGCCTAAAGAGCTGCGGAGGGGCTCGCCGGCGCGCGATGAAAAGCAGAGGGGGTTTCTTGCAAAAGCGTGGCGGGCTGCTGCTCTCTCTGAAGACTGACGAAACTGAAACACTCGCGAATAGCTAGCTCGGGTCGATCTTGCGAAGAGGATGGCGACGAATCTATGGCGAATCTCACCGAGCCGCAGGAACGAAAAACGGAGCGGGGACATCGGGCTATATCTTTTTTTTAGCGAGCTCGCACGGAGAAGGGCTGCAGCGCGCGGGGCAGGGCGAGGAACAAAGGCAGACAGAACTGCTGCAGCTGGTGCTGTCGCGCACGCTGGCGGCGACTGCGGCGACGCGCGCGCGCAGGGTGCTCGACGCCGGGCGGCGACGTTCTACGGCGAGGGGGGAGTAGGGGCCATGTCTAGGAGGTCGAGGAGCTCACCAGCGACCCTCCGGTGCAGCTAGCGGGCTCGGGGTGGCGTGGATCGGCGAGGAGGCAGCAGGCCGGAGGCGTCCTGGTGCCCACGGGCACGGCGGCGGCGGGGCTTCTCCGGCGAGGTCCAGCGGGTTACGGCGCTCCAGGGCGAAGAAGAGGAAGCAGAGGGGGGCCTGGTACTCCTGGTACGTCTTGGCGTCCACCAGATCAGCGACGGCAGAGGGGGTGGTGGCTAGGGTTTAGGCATGCTTGCAAGCTTGCAAGTTTGGGGAGGAAGGAGGGGGAAGGAGAGGGGGTCTGGGCGCCTCCTGGGTAGATCTGAGGTGGTTAGATGAGCTGGGGTGGTTGGGGAGATAAGGGGGGAGAGGGGAGAGGCACATGGGAGGGGTGGTAGCTAGGAAAAAGGTGAGGAGAGGGGGCTCGGGCTAGGGTTTGCCCTCTCTTTGTTCTTTAGCTAGAGAAGGAAAGAGAGGGGACCAGGGGAGGGGTAGCTCGGGCTAGGGCCACCTGGGCAGAGAGCTAGAGGGGAGAGGGGGTAGCCCCGGGTAGATTGGTACTAGGGTTGGAGAGGGGAGTCATGGCTCGGTTTAGGGTTTTGTTCTAGGGTTTGGTAGCTAGGTGGCATGGTGGGGCCAGCTAGCGAAAGAGAGAGGCCGAGAGAGAGGGTGGCAAGATAGCTAGGCTTAGGGTTTAGCTTAGATGGGGCATGGGTAGATTAGAGGAGATGGAGAGGTAGGCTTAGGGTTAGCTTAGGGTTTTAGAGAGAGATAGAGGGATACGATGGAGAGGTCCTTTTGTAAAGATCAAGCAAGGCTCAAAACAAGCTCCAACAAGATCAAGCAAAGAAGGGATAGGGATGTGATGATAGGGTGTGAGCAAGATCAAGCATAGATCAAGCCCAAGGAGAAGGAGAGAGAGAGATATAGAGATGATCCATTTTAAAATCAAATAAAATCCAAATGACAAACAAAAGGTGGTACTTGCATGGCCCATGCAAAATATTTATTGCCATGTTGATTCTTGTGAAAACAATATTATCACATGGCATTATTATTATGCATTCCCAAAATTGGGATAAAAGCCAAGCAAAAAGAATTAAAAGGAAGGTCCCAAGTGGAATAGATGGAGATGGCCATGTTTGAAATAAAATGGGACATGCTAGTGTGTATGTTCCACTAGATGATCAATAGTCCCAAAATATTCCAACATGAGCATAATTCCATGATAATCCATATGGAAGCTAGGAGAAAGGGTCCCACTCACAAGGCATGCAAAAGTGGCCAAGTGGCTCTCATATATCAATGATGTGAAAACAACATGATGCTAAGATGAGAGCATGTGGAAAAGGATTGGATCCATCCCAACCCACATGAGCTAGAAGCAAAACCAATAAATGCCAAGCTCATATTTAGTTGGATGGTGGAATTATAAGGTGGTGAAAGAAAGGTGGTGGAGTTAATAAAAGATATGCCCCCAACTCAACTTGGGCATTTAAACAATATATCAAGACCCAAATGCAATATCAAGAGGCAAATACAATTTACAATGCATGTGAGAGAAGAACCAGAACAAAGAGGGTTTTATATGATGCCCAAATGCAAGGTGGCATGATGACATGAGCATGATATAATGATGATGCAACAATTATATATTTGAAGTAGCATATATATAGACTAGGCTAGTAGCATTGCAATTGTTAGACAATTGGGATGCTACACGCACCCAAGAAAACCATAGCCTATCCAAATATAGTCTATCCGGTACTTACACCGGGTAGCACTGCTTTGGTCCTAGTGCACCACCGACATCTCCGATGTGCGGTCTAGAGGAGCTCCGCCGGCAAGCAGAAATCTTGCAAGGAAACAACGAATCCTTTGCCAAGCTGCTGGCCAAGAGTGCTATGAACCTCAAGATCATCGCACTTGTAAGTTTTCTTTGCCTTTTGCATTTCATATGAGTATCCCACTGTAGCCCCCGAGGATCTAGACGGAAAAACCATAGGTTTTTGCATCTATATGCTCTAAGAATGACTAAGTTAGAAAAACTCTCACTGTAGCCTCCAAGCATGTAGATGGAATGAAATGTTTCGACTAGATGCTTTAAGAGTAGCATACGCAGTGTTTATAAATTTCAGTACTGTAGCCCCCAAGATTCTAGTTGCAACTGAATTAGTTTCAACTAGATGCTTAAAGAAAGCTAAGCATATTGTTCAGTCAAAAACTCTTGTTGTAGCCCCCAAGCATCTAGGTGGAAAATTTCCGGCTAGGTGCTCCAAGCAGACCAAACAACGCTTTAACTTTGTCCTTTTTTCCACAGAACAAGAGTACTCGGAGGGGCATGGACAATGAGAAGTACCAGAAGATGCACGCAGACTTGGAAGCTGAAAAGGGTAAAACTTCCTTCTTGAAGGAACAGATCACCAAGAGCAAGCGTCTGTTTTCTTTTTCGCATTCCGACTTGGTATTGTGCCCATATTCTCCGATTACTCACTGTGTACTTTGCTTTCTACGACTTGCAGAAACCATCGCCAAGGACAAGAATATTGTCGAGCAATCCAAGCACATTCAAGAGCTGGATAGCGAGAACAAAATTCTTAAGCAGGAGAGGAAGGACATGCTGAAAATGCATGAGGAGTCAATGAAGGTCTTCCAGGACTCCGCCACCAAGGAAATCAATGGCTTGAAGGAGGAGATTGCGATCTTAAAAGATGAGAAGCAAGCTGCCGATGAGAAAAATCAACGCCATAGCGAGGCGTATAAGCTCCTCCAACAAGAGAAAGAATCCTTGGTGGACACCCTCTTGCAAGCTGAGGCCAGCATCTTCAGTAAGTTTTCTCCGTCTTGGATTTCTGTAGTCTGGGTACTTTGAATTGTTGAAGTCATGCGCTCTTGTCGGAATTTGCAGCTCCTATGGGTTTAACCCGATCAGCTCCTCCAGCCAAGGAATGCATGGTTCTTGCCGGCAACTTCATCAACACTGCCATCACGCAAGCCAAGGAGATCGCCAAGCCCCTTCAGATAAACATCAAGGCATCAGACTCTGTGGTGAAGTACTCGGAGATTTTTCGCCGAGCCCCCGAGCGTATCACAAGCTGGAAAGATTCATGTGCGCGGGCTGGTCCAAGGATGGCGCTGTCAATGGTGAAGGCACACTATGAAGATGCCGACATCAACACAGTGACTTCTGGCATTCCCGACGTAGACGATGATGGAAAAGAGATTAATCATGAAGCCATCTTGTCATCGCTCGCGGGCTATGATACCAGAGTTTCTGAGTTGGTGGACGTCGACGTCTTCGTGCCCATGAACATCATCGACATCGGCGACCAAGGTTCCTCTGACTCCCACCATAGTGTCGACTTCGAAGGTGTCTCTCCGGCTGGTGATGACGCTGCCTCCAAGTCACCTGCACCAAAGGAGTGAAGAACACCTTTGTATCATTTGTTTCACCTTTGGTGTACATGTGGAAAAAACTTTGTTTATGTAACTTAAGGCGTAAAACAATGGTTGTTATTTCCTGCTACTCAAGAATTAGTTTCCAGCATGTATATATTTTTTAAGCAAGTGCTGGCTTATCCATTACTTTGGCTCTTATGCTTGACTTTTCGTTAGTCGGAAGACACGTTGTCAGAACCATGCACTTAGGTGATGATGCCTAATGGCACCGTCAATAACCTGAGCAAAAAATCGCCGACAATAAGTGCCAAAAGTCACTACTCCACAATCCACATAAAAACGACAAAGAATGTGTAGACCAGAAAACTTAAGCTAACGCCCGTAGGCGGAATTTTCACAAGTGCAATTGCAAAGCTTGTGCATAAAGGTTTTACATGATCCAGAAATGAACACTAAAGGAGGTAAAAGACTCAGAAATATGAGTGAACCAGAGAGCTTTATTTCATTGATCATATAAGAGGTACACAATTAGATAAAAAATTCTAAGTGTAAAAAGGACGTAGATGTGCTATGTTCCATGGCCGATCAAGCTCTGGGTAATTATCATCCGGGTCATGTCGCTTACGCTTATGATCCTCGTTGGGTCTATCCTTCAGTTCACGATTGTCAACGAGGTAGTAAGACCCATTGAGTAGAGCCTTGCTTATGATGAACGGTCCTTCCCATGGCGGAGATAATTTGTGTGACTTCTTCTGCTTAAGTCGGAGCACCAAATCCCCTTCTTTAAACCAGTAATACCGAACGCGGCGACTATGGTAGCTGCGTAGCTTCTACTGGTAGATGGCGGATCTTTGGCATGCCAAAATAGGCTCCTCCTAGAGAAGGTCCACATCTAGGCGTCTGGATTCTTCAGCGTCATCTTCGTCATAGGCGGCAACTCTTGGTGAATCGTGAAGGATGTCGGAAGACAGGATGGCTTCTGCTCCATATACCATGAAGTAAGGGGTGTAGCCGGTGGATCTGTTGGGTGTAGTTCGTAAACTCCACAGCACAGATGGTAATTCTTCCGCCAAGGCCCCAGCTGCTCTATGTAGTGGTGCCTCCAGACATGGCTTGATTCCCTACAGAATTAATCCATTGGCTCGCTCAACCTGACCGTTGGATTGTGGGTGTGCCACAGATGCAAGGTCAAGTCGGATGCCTTTCTCCCAACAATAAGCCTCCACTTCTCCGAGTGACAAATTGCTTCCGTTGTCGGTGATAATGCTGTGTGGGAGACCAAATCTCACCACTAGATCCCGGACAAACCTGAGGGCGGTTGCCCCATCAAGCTTTCTAATGGGCTTAGCTTCTATCCATTTAGTGAATTTATCAACTACTACAAGCAGATATGTAAACCCACAAGGTGCCGTTTGTAACGGTCCCACCATGTCCAGCCCCCAGACTGCAAACGGCCAAGTTATTGGTATTGTTTGCAATTCTTCAGCAGGAACATGTGGTTGTCAGGCATAATACCGGCATCCCATGCATGTCTCAACCAGCTTGTCGGCGTCCGCCTTTGCGGTCAGCCAGTAGAATCCTTGCCGGAAGGCTTTCGCCACCAACGATCGAGGAGCGGCGTGATGCCCGCAATCTCCGAGATGGATCTCGCGTAGGATTTCCATACCTTCTAGTTGGGAAACACACTTTAGGTATACACCAGTAGTGCTCCTTTTGTAGAGTTGCCCATTGATTATGGTATAACCCTTTGCTCGTAGTACTATTTGCCGTCTCTCAACTTCGTTGTCGGGCAAAGTTCCGTGTTCGAGATATTCCTTGAACGGTTTTGTCCAAGCCGGAGGGACCTTAGTCACCATGTTGACAAAAGAGTCAGCTCTATCCAGGTTGTCGATGTCGGCTCCCTTCACAGATGGTGTGCGCATGTGCTCTAGGAAAACTCCTGGCAGGATTTGCTTGCGCCCTGATCCAAGTTTAGACAGTAGATCAGCCGCCTCGTTTTGTTCCCTAGGTGCATACTTGACTTTGTATCCCAAGAAGCTCTTGGCTATCTCATCCACTTCGTCTCGATATGCCGCCATCATAGGGTTCCGCGCATTCCAGGTGCCAGCCACCTGCTGGGCAACCAAGTCGGCATCTCCACATCAAACTATGCGCTTGACGCCAATATCCTTGGCTACACGCAATCCGTGAATGAGTGCTTCATACTCTGCCATGTTGTTTGTAGCCTCGAAGTGGATCTGCAGAACATAGTGTAGCTTGTCTCCTGTTGGTGACTGTAGCAATACACCAGCCCCCGAGCCATTGAGCAGCTTTGATCCGTCAAAGTGCATCACCCAGTACTCTGGTTCCAGCAACGGAGTAGCATCTGGCATCTCCGTCCAATCTGCAACAAAATCTGCTAAGGCTTGTGACTTGATAGTGTCGCGTCTCTTGTAGGTGATCTCGAAGGCGGCAAATTCAATGCCCCACTTCGCGACCCTTCCCGTAGCATCGTTGTTGTTGATAATGTCGGACAGTGGAGTCTTGCTCACCACTGTGATTGGGTGCTCCTGAAAGTAATGCCTCAGCTTCCGAGAAGCAAGGAATACTCCATAAGCTATCTTCTGGTAGTGCGGGTAACGCTGCTTGGACTCCGTCAAGACCTCGCTCACATAGTAAACTGGTCGTTGAACTCCGTGCTCATGGCCTGGTTCCTTCCGCTCTACCACGATGACGATGCTGATTACCGGTTGGTTGCCGCCATGTAGATTAACAGGGGTTCTCCAGGCTCGGGTGCTGCAAGGATGGGCGCTAAGGAAATAATCTCCTTGAGCTGCTTCAATGCTGCATCTGCTTCGTCTGTCCATGTGAATTTGTCCGCCTTCTTCAGCAACTTGTACAGCAGCAGAGCCTTCTCTCCAAGTCGGCTGACGAACCCACTAACTGCTGCAACACAACATGTTAGTCGTTGAATGTCCTTTAGGCATGTCGGATGGTTTATGTTTAAGATGTCCTTGATTTTCTTCGGGTTGACCTCGATTCCATGTTGGGAAACGATGAAACCCAATAATTTGCTGGCTGGAACCCCGAATACGCACTTCTTAGGGTTAAGCATCATGCTGTATTTCCGAAGATTATTAAAGGTTTCTATTAAGTCGGAGATTAAGTCGTTGGACTTTTTAGACATCACCGTGATATCGTCCACATAGGTGTGAACGTTCCGACCAATTTGGTCGTGGAGGCAGTGTTGTATTGTCCGCTGGTATGTAGCACCTGTGTTTTTCAGCCCAAAGGGCATCATGACATAGCAAAACATGCCATATGGGTGTGAAGGACTTCTCGGATAAATCTAGCTTTAAGTAACCTAGCTATCTCTTTGCCAATGGCGCGTCTCTTCTCATCTCCAAACCATCGTAGAGGTTGTTTCACTGGTTTGCATTGTGGATCAATGTTTAAGCTATGCTCGGCAAGTTCCCTAGGTACACCTTTCATGTCGGCAGGTTGCCAGGCAAAGATGTCCCTGTTGTCACGGAGGAACTCGACGAGCGCGCTTTCCTATTTGGGATCCATGTTCGTCCCGATGGCGGTGACCTTGGAGGCATCGCCTACCACAAGTTCCACCGGCTTGGTCTCGATGGCGGCCTTGAACGCAGGGGCGGAGTCGGAGATCTGCTTCTTCGACGCGGGCGTCTCTAAGTCATCGACCTTGCTCTGGATCTCTTTGAATTCTTCGTTGTAGAGAACAGCTTCTGCAACGGCTGCTTCATTGATCTCGTAGTCCCTTGCCTTGGTAAAGCTTCCGGATACGGTGATGACACCGTTTGGTCCGGGTATCTTGAGTTTGTTGTATACGAAGCATGGCTTGGCCATGAACGTGTGGAATATGTCGCGGCTGAATATGACATGGTACACGCTCTTGAAGGGGACCACCTCGAAGGTCATGCGCTCTTGGCGGTAATTGTTAACATCGCCAAAGGCAACCTGAAGTATAATGCACCCAAGGGATCGAGCCTCCCGACCAGGAACTACGATGTGGAAGATGGTGTTGGTCCGCCTTAGGTTTGCCTCCGTTAAGTTCATCTTCTGCAGTGTATCCAGGTACATGATGTTGATGCTGCTTCCACTATCCACCATACACTTGGTGAACTCCACGCCGTCAATCAAGGGGTTGATGACCATGGCGTACTGGTTCTCCATAGGTATAAGGTCTGGGTGGTCCGTCCTGTCCCGAGTTATTGGAACCTCCGACCAGCGCAGGTACTGGGGAACTGGGGGGAGCGTGGCCATCAGGATCCTCAGAGAGGTCTTCTGTTGTCGGACGGTGGGGGTGCCAAGGAGAGTGTGGTAGACTGGTGCCTTCTTTGCAAAGGGGTTCTTGCCCTTGTCGTCGCCCTTGTCCGCGTGCTTGGGGTCAACATCCTCGTCCATGTCACTTGAATCCTTGGGCTCCTCCTCCTTCTTATTCCCATTGCCCTTACCTCGCGGTCTATTCTTCCGACTTTGCTTGTAGCCGGACTCCGGGTCTTCCTTGAGGTCGTTGACGAACTTACAGTGTCGATTGGTATGGGTGGCCTTACCGTTGGCATCGAGGTGTACGAGGCACGGCATATCGCGGTACTCCTCTTAGGTTTGGGGAACACGGAGCGATGCCGAGGTGGTTTCATTTCCTTGTTGCTGCCCACGACCAACTCCCCTTCCTCGGCCATGTTGTCCGCCTTCTCCTCGCCCTGCAAAATTCATAGCGACCATGTCGGTAGATTGGTTTTCTTCTGGAGCGGTTTTACGCTTTGTACTGATGTTCCTCCGAGCTTGAGTTGGAATGGCTGTTGCCGGCAAGGAGCCGCGAGCATCATCGTCGGCAGCTGCGAACTCACTAGCCAACTGAATCATCTGGTTCAAGTCAAGCTGGTGATTGCCCTGCAGGCACTTCAGCTTATGCCGGAACAACGTGCCCCTTTCCAACCCGTCCATGAAGGCGGCCATGGTGGTCTGAGCGTGCACTCCTACGCAAGAATTCTTCATGTCCAGCCAGCGAGAGAAGTAGGCGCGAGATGTCTCGTCTTTCTCTTACACGCACCGCTGTAGATCGCCCACTGTGCAAGGACGCTTGTATGTACCCTCAAGGTTCTTGGTGAACGCTTCTTGCATGTCCAACCAGTTGTAGATAGATTTCTGTGGCAAGTCGTCGATCCATTGACGGGCCGTGCCTGCCAACATTAATGGGAGGTATTTGACGGCGACGTTGGGGTTGCCTCCAGCAATCTCCACCGCGTTGCCATAGTCCTGCAACCATGTGGCTGGCTTGGCGGTGCCGTCATAGGGCTTGATGGTCTTGTCGATCCGGAAACCTTTGCGGTATGTTGCAGACCGTATCGCAGGTCCAAAGCAACGTGGTCCCAGGTATGGTCCTTCCCGGGCCTCGTGGATCTTATCGATCCGTGAACGTGCATCGTATGGCTCCGGGTTCTTTTTCTTCTTGTCAACAGGGGATGGGCTGCGTGAACGATGCGGGCCTCCTCCGCCATGGTAACTGCTTGGTGGTGACAGAGGCGGAGGTGGCGGTGGGTTAGCCTTCTTGCTGTTACCCTCATGCGACGCCTCACGCCTGTCACGGTTGCTTGTCGGACATGGAGGGTCGTGGTGTGACCTGCTCCTGTGCCCTTGGTTGCGCTCTCCGTCATGACGGGTATGCTCTGTGTTGTCGCGGATGACGATGCCACACTACTTTAGTGGGGGCATATCCGTACGATGGTGAGCCTTGTAATCGTCACGATGTCGGGGAGATCGGGGCGGTGGTGACGGGCGACGAGGTCGGGCCTTTTCTCTGTGGTCGGAGGATATAGGGATGGCATCCTTCCTGCTGCGCGCGTCCCTCCGTCTTCGTTCTGATGAACCCGTCCGGGACCCGACATCAAGAGGAGATCTGTCCCTTGGCGGTTTGTACTGACTAGACTGGCAAAGCGCTGGGTCGGACTCGAGCCTCTGAGAGGTGGCCTTTTCCTGCTGCTTCACCGCCTTGTCAACTAGGTCATAGACCTTCTCCACTGCCTCGGGTGATCTATCCTGCTCCAGAAGGGTCTTGGCAACGGCGAGGTTAAGGAGTGGGGTGGGCATCACCTGCTTGCCTTCGCTGTCAATGTATTGCTTGGCCTGTGCCGGCTTCAAGGGAGCCCATCCTAGGTTGCTCGGTACACCAGGATCATTGATGACGCGAGCCAGAGATTTCTTAGCCTTCTGCTGCTGCAGCAAAGTCTTGTACTCGGCCTCCATTGCTCTAGCTTTCTCTATGGATTTCTGCGTGTTGACCAGATCTAGATCTAGCTTAGCGCCCTGCTCCGCGATGGCCTGCGCCTCCTCGAGCAGCTGCTGGCGCTTCTCGTCAAGCTGGGTCACGTTCCGGATATGAGCAACGGTCAGTGGCTCGACGAGGAGATTTTCGTACATCACTCTATCAGCTGGATTAACTTGGGATGCTGCAGACATGGATGCTGGAGGCGGCAAGTTTGCGGTGTTGTTGTTGCTCGGACCGGTGCCGAGTTCCTGCGGCTGCTGCACTGGGTTAGGCGGAGGAGGCATGACTTTTGCGTGATCATCGTCAGCAGCAATAAGTGGCCCCTTCCCCTTTTCCCATGCTGTAGGCAGAGCTCGTCCGGGTTGATCTTCATCCACCGCCGTTCCAATGGCGACGAACACCCCTTGGGACGCGACGGCATTGTTGCCTTGCTCATCGCGCGAGTACTCCTCCTCCATCTCCTGCATAGCGGAGTCTAGCTCTTCTGTACTAAAATCTATCTCCTCTGATTCTGCACTCAAATCAGCATAAAGCGCGTCAATGATAGAGTCGGATGGTGCCAGGACTTCCTCGATGACAGGCGGTGGAGGTGCAATGGCAGCGACGATGACTGGAGGTGGTGGTGCCGCTGCGACGATGGCGGCCGAAGGCGGTGGTGGCGGTGGCTGAATCGGAGGTTCTCCATCGATGAGTGCGAGTGCTTTCTGGGCTTCCGCGTCAGCCTCTGCGTAGTTGTTGACGGTTCTCACCATCTGTTCGAGGGTAAGGCGTACTGTTGCCTACTGCCGTCTTAAAGAATGTCGGAGAAGCGTGCCACGGTCCAGTCCTTCCACGAAGTGATACAAAGCGTTATCATCGGGGTAGTGGGCCACCTCGGATCGTATACGGAGCCACCTGGCCAGGTAATCACGGGGGCTTTCTCCTTCTCTCTGAACGCAGCGCGCCAGATCGAAGATGGTGACCACGCCGACGAACTTGGATCTCTGCTTTCGAGACGCTCGGGCGAAGCCGGCAGATTTGCAGTGATCTTCCACCTTTATATCCTACACAGGGGCGGTTTGGGTGGGCCTTGAATTTTTCCGATCTTTGCCGGCAAACTCCGGAGAGAGATTCGACATCGATCCTTCCGCGAACATATCCTGCCCGTAGGCGGTCCGCGTGGGCCTTGATGCTCCTCCGACTCCCAGGGAACTAGTGCCCGAGTCGGTTTCGCCGATGAAGAGGTGGATGTCTCCGATAGGAATGATCGAAAACCGTGTAGGGTTCGTCTTTGCCGGGATCCAGAACTCGTCTGGGGGGACGATCGGAACGTTGCCGGAGAAGAGAACACGACCGATGGCCATGGTTTTGCCGATTCCCGCGAAGATCTTGGTCCTCGCCCGCTGAAGAGCCTGAAGCGCCTCTTGCCCCATGGTGGGCGCCAACTTTCGTGGTATTGCCGACGAGTACTCCATGGAGGGGTCCTCACAATGCGTGTTTAGAGACGTGGGGTAAGGAGAACGGTTGATGGGTATGAGGTAACACAGCTTACCCAGGTTCAGATCCCACGATGGTGGCGGAATCCTACTCCTGCTATAAATCACTATAAGGGAAATAAGCCGAGTTACTGAGATAGGTTCGCTGTGCGAGGTTGTCTAGAGTTGTAAGTTATCGTCTGAGATTGTGCCCTAAAGGCTCCCATAGGCCCGACTTATATAGTCGCCAGGTCCTAGGGTTACAGGGAAAGTCCTAGCCGGACAGGTTGTAGAGTCCTACACCGTCTATTACTAGTCTTGTGTATCTTGCACTCCAAGGCTCCGGGTACGCTGGTGACTCCACCGTAGCCTTCCTTTATCCGGCATGGGACTCCCTTCTGGATCCATCTAACTAGGCCGCCCAGCAGGCCATGGCCATGCTACCAACTGTGGGCCACCCGGGTCATCCGGATAGGTGACATCCTATGAGGATACCCATATAGCATATCCCCAACACCGCAAGGGCGGCGTTGCTCGCGAGGGGAAGGGGTCGGAGAAGAGGCGGACAGACGACGGCAAGGAGAGGCCAAGCTCGGGGAGGCCGGGCAGCGGCGGACCAGAGGAGGCGGCGGCGACGCTCGACCGCGATGCAGGGGTAGGCCGGCGAGCTCTGCAGCAGGGAGGGGTTAGCGGTGAAGGGGGCCACACAGGGCGGCACACTCGCGGAGGGCACTGGACGGGCTCGAGAAGGCCGCACAGCGGTGCGGGGGAAGAGGTAGCAAGCAGGGATTAGAGATGGAGGTGGCAGCGACGTCCAGGAGGAGAGGTCGGGCGGGGGTTGCGGGAGCATGCGGGTGGTGAGTGGGTCCAGGTGCGTGGGTTGGACCGGGTCCGGGTGTAGCGTGCGTGCGTTGTTTGTTTGCGTGTTGGGTACTAGGGTGGGTTCGTGGCTCGTGTGCTACGCGCTGGTGGCTTGGAGGTTGCGGCAAGGGCTAGCGGCGGCAGGGAGATGGTGTGGGGAGATTTAGGGTTAGGGTTAGACTAGGTTAGTGTTTATTTTGCTAGGTTGTAGGTGGACTTCGGTCGGTCCATTGGGCCTGGCCAGTTGTCTGCCTCCCCAGTTTTAAAAATATATTTTTATGTAGGTATTTTGTTTAAATAGTTTTTGGTAAATAGTTAAGATAAAATAAAAGATCCGGGCGGACCGACGTTTTTACATTTGAAATAGAGAGGGGGTATTTTAGAAAACAAAAACAGGCTTTTAGCAAAATACTTTTAGGCAAAGAGATGCATTCTGATGTTATGATGATGCGCAACATATTAAAAAAATGCGATTTTCTAGTAGTGGTTTTACCCGGGATGCTACAATTCGACACCACTAACAATGGATCTCGCCCTCGAGATCCGCCTCATGGTACTGGGAAGAAGGTCGACGGTCTGAATCTTCTTGCTTCATGTAGATCTTTGCGACACCACTAACAATGATTCTTACTCCATCTTAAAATCGGCGACACCACCAACAAGGGTAGTTTCTCACATTCGTCGGGAGCACTCCGGAGAAACAAAAACGAAGGTAAAGGTCTCAAAAGTAAGGCCACCTCTAACTTCCATGAAAGGAGTATAATTGCATTGATTCACCATTCAATGTACGAAAGCGAATGATAAGAGTAGTCGGATGGTGATCAGTCCATCGTGCACCCAAAGCATTACTCTGCACATGAATAGGAGAATTATGAAACCAACTCTCAGAATTCAGACTGAAGATCTTGATAATATTTAGAAACAAAGGAGTGATGTCGGATTTTCATGGGATCTGATGTAGAAGATGTTGATGCGTTCGAAATCACCGGAAGATACAAAGAAAGAAAGAAAGAAAGAAAGAAAGAAAGAAAGAAAGAAAGAAAAAATAGTGGATTTTTTGGTCCACTGAAAGGTACACAAAGGAAGATTTCTCAGACAGCATGAAGACCGGATGTCAAAACACCGTTACAAGAGGATGAAAGTGAAACCCTGAAGGTACGATGGAAACCCAACCACGAGAATTACTGGACTCAAAGAAAAGGTAAGAGAGAAGATTTAAAACACATAGAGATAAGAGGAGAATAGCATAGGGGTAAGGAGTAAAAGCAGATCTAATCGGATCTATCCAACCAATTTTCCAAAATAGTTTTGACACTCTACGACGTCCGTTAGCTAGGTTATCCTACAGGCGGGACCAGTGGGGTATCGCAACTGCTGAGCTCTGATACCACTCTGTAACACCCTCAGAATCGGCCCTATGCAAGTTTTAGCGATTCCTGCCAAACCCGCATAGAAACGATTCAAAGGCGCCCACCAGGCACTCGCGTGCGGGTGGAAAACAAAGTAATATTATTACACAATAGTCCACGATGGAACCCACAGAGCATATATATACAACAACGACTCCATGAGTCAATAATACAGATATACAATACAAATGTCCAAATCACCTTGAAAACGATACAACGTCCAACTACGGACAAGATGCAAATGGGGCTAAGAGCCCTGAAGAATAACCAATGGCGTCCATAACCCTGCCCAGGCCAAGCCGGAAGGGTAACCCTGCTAACGACGTCGATCTCAAAACCTGCTAAAACAAAAGGGGTGCTGGCAAAGGGCAAAGGAAAAAAGAGAGCGGTCAGTACTGAGGCCAGTACACGGCGAGACTAGAATTCGGCGACTCTCGCCTACATAGGTATGGTGGACTGAAGCGGCCACGCAGCAAGCACTAAACAACCTATAGAGACTCGATACAACTGTCGGCTATTAGAGAGGGATAAGAATGACCTATTCGTATCTACCCTAATACTAACACCAATCATACCCATCCTGGTGTTTCCCCCTCGATACCAATCGAGGAAACTCACATAGTTGGCAATTTTATCCATTCCCTTATAGTTGCGGCAATTACTAGTCAGATATACATAGCATGAGTCATCCTGATAACATAAGAAGTGGGCAGTTTTAGATAACCATTCCGTTGTAGTTGCAATACTTACTAGTCAAATATATATACCATGAGACATTCACAAACCCAGTAGTTGTTGGTACTTTTATTTAGCCATTCCGTTATAGTGAAGCTGATTACTAGTCATTCCAAAGGAAAATTTATAGCACTACTTTAGTTATAGTTGTCTATGATCGAGATACTGTGCTCCAAGTTGTCCATAACCGTGGACACGGCTTTCAGAAAGTTTTACCCTGCAGGGGTGCACAAATAGCAACACATGCACGATCAACCTCGGAAAGAACCAAATGAAAACCCAACGAGGCATCACGACAGAACATTCGCAAGATTCATATTTGATTTGAGAGGGCCACCCCACCAAGCTACCCGCGACGAAGTTCGTCGGCTCCGAGACAGACCCAGAGGTTTGTGCCAATGGTTGTAAACGACTGGAAATCCGAAAGTGTGACTAGGCTTGTCGATACCGCGAAAACATTCCACATAGTACAGGCGCTCCACGCGCAATAGTAAATAAGGCAGTAAAATATGTCATAAGTACAGAATAGTAATAAAACCCCAAACTACTTTGTGGCTCCAAGGAATTAAATATGACTCAAGCTAGGGTTAGGGGGATTCATGGTCCCACATGCGTATAGTGCGAATATTCAAAGAACAGGTATCAAATACTCAGGGTCCTATGGAACACAAGTGGATGGTTAAAAACCAAATAACATCTATTGCGCACCTGTGCCTCTGCATTATTTACCTACTTCAATTTTAGTTATTAAACGGTAATTAAAGCCATGATCATCTCCAACATTAAACATGCGGCATTACTCCAACAACTGTGGAAGATCGACGACGCGACACATCACCTATGCAAGCAACTACGACTCGCAAGGTCGACTGTCTACCAAACAATAGGTAATAGGATGTGTCCATGGAAATATAAGGGTTGCAAGGAAGTATAACGGGGTACATAATCTATAGCATCGCAACACAGATAGCAATAGATCAACATGAGGAAATAAAGACTATAAATGTAAAATAGGTAGAAAGGGGGAGAATGCTCGCCTGAAAACAATGTTGAAGATTCATCCGAAGATCGGGTCGACACTCGCATCAACTCATCGGCCTAATCCGTGAAGAAGCAAAGCACTAGCAGAAACACCGGATGCAATATTTAATACTACAGCAGAAGATCGGGCATGATGCATGTATGATGTATGACATATCAAAGATGGGATGCAACTAGGCCATATTAAGCGGAACCAGGGTCCCGACAATTATTTAATAGGTTCAAGTTGTTTAGATACCCCACAATTTAAATATTGTCTTATCAAGGCATAATATATCACCAGTTCGCTACAAAATTTTAAATGGGACCAATATTAGATTAGAAAAGCCCGCATGTGGTCTCCATGTTTAATTATAAGGTGAATAGGCATAAGGCCCCCAAACCACATGATATGTATGCAAGTATGACAATTTATATACAACAATTATATATCATTCATAAAATAGGGCTCGGAAGGAGGTCACACATCAGATCGACGATCTTGGGCCCCAAGGGTGTTCGGGTTCGGTCTCGGGCTCCGGGATTGGTCTTCGGAATCAGGTCTTCGGATCCATGAGGAAGATCTTGAGGTGTTGGCGTCACCGGATCCATGAAGGAGATCTTGTGGTTTCCTCGACTCCGATTGTCGAAGTAAACTTTCTCGGTGTTGGTGGCCTTGTCAACGAGAAGATCTTGTCTAATCGGAATTTTGTCGACGGAAAATCTTGATGAGTCAGAAGAATAGCAATTCTGCGGGGTTTTAGTTACTATTGGATGGAATCACCACATCTCAAGGGATTATGAACACAACCCGCAACTACTGCTACACTTCATCTTGCGTCACCACATATTCAACAGTGACACCAACTCAAGGAAATATCATCTGTAGCAACCGTGGAATATACCCGTGCTCTGCGTCGGGTAAAAAACAGGGGCAGAAGAGGACGGAGGTCAGGGCGTGGTCAGCGAGGAGGACACTGAGCTCCAGGCGAGGGCAGCAGAGCGACGTACTGGGACGCGCGGCTAGGTGCAGACGCGAGGAAGTCCGGCATGGCGGTGGATGCGGGTGACGAGGGGGAGGCCGACGGTGGCTCGACGATGGCAGGGACTAGCGGAGAGGGCCACAGGGGCGGCGCTTCTCGCGAGTGGGCGGTGTCGGAGAGGAGGCGGGCAGACGGCGGCAAGGAGAGGCCGAGCTCGGGGAGGCCGGGCAGCGGCGAACCAGAGGGGCGGCGGCGCTCGACCGCGATTCAGGGGTGGGCCGGCGAGCTCTGCGGCAGGGAGGGGTTGGCAGCTAAGGGGCCACACGGGGCGACGCACTCGCGGAGGGCGTCAGACGGGCTCGAGAAGGCCGCGCGGTGGCGCGGGGGAAGAGGTAGCAAGCGGAGATTGGATATGGAGGTGGCGGCGACGTCCAGGAGGAGAGGTCGGGCGTGGGTCTCGTGAGATACAGGAGAGGCGGGGGTTGCGGGAGCGTGTGGGTGGTGAGTGGGTCCAGGCGCATGGGTTGGACCGGTCTGGGTGTAGCGTGCGTACGTTATGTGTTTGCGTGTTGGATACCAGGGTGGGTTCGTGGCTCGTGTGCTGCGCACTGGTGGCTTGGAGGTTGCGGCAAGGGCTGGCGGTGGCAGGGAGATTTAGGGTTAGGGTTAGACTAGGTTAGGGTTTATTTCGCTGGGTGGTAGGTGGACTCCGGTCGGTCCATTGGGCCTGGCCGGTTGTCTGCCTCCCTAGTTATAAAAATATATTTTTATTTAGGTATTTTGCTTTAAATAGTTTTTGGTAAATAATTTAGATAAAATAAAAGATCCGGGCGGACCGACGGTTTTACATTTGAAATTGAGAGGGGATATTTTAGAAAAAAAAGGCTTTTAGCAAAATACTTTTAGGCAAACAGATGCATGTTGATGTTATGATGATGCACAACATATTAAGCAAACGCGATTTTCTAGTAGTGGTTTTACCCGGGGTGCTACACCCCGCCAGAGCCGGCGGTTGTGGTCCAGCCGACTGCCATCGCGCCTGTGCGCGCGGTGAGTCAGCCCTATGTGACCTCCAGCCCGGGTGGGGGCTCTTCAGTCGGTGCGGGGAGCTCGCGCACCGACAAGGAGACGGTGGTGGTGGGGGACGTCGACTCTGACGAGGAGACGACGGTGCAGTGGGTGGCGGTCGCTCACGACGCCTCGACTACCCTAGCTGGCCCGTTGACGCTGCTGCCCGTGGAGGCGGGGCCTTCGCTGCAAGCCCTCGAGGGGAACCTCGAGGCCGGGCTCAAGGAGTGCCGGCAGCTCCAAGCGGCGCTAGCGAGCACCAACCAGGCCGCCTTGTCGCAGCTGGCGATGGCGCGGGGAACCACGTAGAGTAAGTTGTCCGTCTTGCTTTTTTTTGTCCGGCTACCTTCTTACTTGCCTTTTTCCTGTCTTGCTAATGGAGGAATACCAATCGGGTATACCCATGAAGCAGAGTCGCCAGCTGGATCGCCAATCCCTGAGCGGGTCGACTCGCCGAATGCGGCAACTGACACATATTGGACCCATACGACTGGCTCCGACTGGAGGCCCAATACGGCAACTTGTATACAAAGCCCCCTAGCACTTGTAAACTCTAACTGGCTGCATATATAAAGCCAACACGGGCACCCTTCCCACGGGGCATCATCTCCCACATCATATTAGATCTAGTCTCTCAATTCGCCTATGGCGGCTCCATTGTAAACCAATCTATGATCATATACTGGATTGATAGCAGGACGTAGCGATCCTCCACCGAGGGGACGTGAACCTGGGTACATCGTGTGTCAATTTCGCTCACGGATTCTCCTACGTCGCCTTGCTCCCTCTACGTAAGCTACCCCAGTAGCATCTGCAGTGCAATACCACGACAGTTGGCGCCCACCGTGGGGCAAGTGGTGCTTGGAGACGACAATCCGGGAGGGACTCCTTACCATCAGCCAAGTCGCATGGCGCGCTGTCCGATCGTCGCCCATCGTTTTATTGGCCGACTCGCATGTCGTCGTGAAGAGAATGCTCCCGTGCATATCGGTCGCATACTATTATGTTTTATATTTAATCCCCTTATTCCCTCTCGCATTGATTCTTTGGTCACTTGATTATTTATTTGGACCTGACGCGTCTTATCTGTGATGTTGACATGTATAATCGCTTGGAGAATTGAATCATTCTCTATACCGGATCGGAACGAGTACTGATGGAACTCGTCTGCTACGTCAGTACGAGTGCTCTCCGCACACAATATTGCAAACTTCTTCAACTTCATCGTCACGGACCCAACTCAAGATTGGATGCCGATTAGTCTAGTTCGGCTTTCGACCTAATCTTTTGCGTATCGTTTGGAGGATTGGTAAATCGATAGGTCAAGCAGTCGCGCAATCTTGACCTGTGCAGGAAAAAAGAAAAGGGCTGATCGATTTTTTATTTTCTTTGATACAATCGCTTCTCCTCCTTTTTTTAATTAATTTATTATTCAGACGGACTCACCATACAGTGTGTTTTATTTGCTATGCATGACCCGAGAAAAAGAGCATGTCTAGCCTATCGTTTAATTCCAGGAAGCGACCACGTGACCTTGTCCATAGACTGATCGATGAGATTGGAGAAGGATTTCTTGATCTAGCCGCAGCGTTGGAGCAAAGCTCCCAAGCGGCCGACGATCTACGGGCAAAACCAAGTCTTCGTCGAGCACCACGCCAATCGGTCGTGGGTTCGCCTGTTGCTGACTCGTCTTTTATGGACGTTTCACTCATGAACTCACCACGGTCGTGAACTATCCTAGCGTAGACTCGCCACACTCGCAGCTTCGCCATCGTGAAATTGCCATGCTAACAGCTAAGTTTCTTTACACTCGTACATGTTATGAATTTAAAATATATATGCATCTTCATTCATTCTTCAAAGCAGACCATGCTGTCGCATATGACCCTTTCAGAGATCAAAATCATATTAGGGATCGGTTTCAGTTTTGTCTACTGTCCATTCACGTCCGTCGAAGTTGTGAGGCTGGGTACCAAAAAGCCGACCTTGTCTCCGGGTTCAACAGTCTGGAATCGCGTCCCTGTTACCCGGCAAGCGTTTGATGTTGGAGGTCTGCCTACTCATGAAAAGACACGCATAAACCTCACGTACTGCCCATCGATCCACATAACAAAAGTGCATTTTCTTCAACATCTACGGATCATACCGTTTACAAATATTCAATATATTTCATAAATACACCTTATTGCGGTCGTATATTTTTCTCCTCAGCAAAACTCGCCGGTCGCACGACCTCGCCACTCGCCGCGCTCGGGGACTCGGCACTCGCCGCGCTCGGGGGCTCGGCGCTCGCCGGTCGCTCGACCTTGCCACTCGCCATGCTCGACAGCAACCACTACTTTTTTTTTCAGAATATGCATCTCTAAAGAGCCTCAAGTCACCTCTACAAGACAACTCGAGCTTCGGGGACTACTCCTAGGCATACCGCGTGTACGCGTGGTTCCACGACCACGACTCGCCAATCTCTCGTACTCTCCACGCTCGGGGAATCGCCATGGCCGTGGACTCTTCACGTTCGGCGGCTCGCCCATCACCGACTCGCCAAGCTACCGGCTACACGCCGCATGACATCGCCACCGCGGACTCGCCCTCACGTACTCGACACGCTCGTGGACTCACCACTCGCCGGTCGCTCGTCGTCTCCACTCGCCATGCTCGGGGACTCAGCGCTCGCCGGTCTCTCGACCTCGCGTACTCGCCACGCTCGGGGACTCTCCACCGTGCACTCGCCCTCACGTACTCGATGCGCGCGGGGAATCTCCACCGCAGACTCGCCCTTGTGTATTCGAAAAGCTCGGGGAGTCGCCACTGCGGACTCGCCCTCGCGTACTCATCACGCTCGGTGACTTGCCACCGCGGACTCGCCCTCGCATATTCAGCATGCTCGGGGACTCGCCACCGCAGGCTCGCCCTCGCGTACTCGACACGCTCGGGGACTCGCCACCGTGGACTCGCCCTCGCGTACTCGACACGCTCGGGGACTCGCCACCGCGGACTTGCCCTCGCGTATTCATCATGCCCGGGGACTCGCCACCGCAGGCTCGCCCTCACATACTCGACACACTCGGGGACTCAACACTCTCAGGGACTCGCCACCGCGGACTCGCCCTCGCGTACTCAACATGCTCGGGGACTCGCCATCGCGTACTCACTAGGCTCGGGGACTCACCATCGCGTACTCACCACGCTCGGGGACTCACATTGCCCCTCGCGGACTAGTTCTCGCGTATTCGCCTGCACCGACTTGGCGACTTCATCATCGACGATTTGGTGGCCTCCACGTCCTCTATGATAGCTAGTTGACAAGGCGCCAGCCAAACTTCTCCAAGGGGCGACTCCGCCCGACACCGATTTGCCCGGCACGTCGACTCGTCCAGGCGAATGAACTACTTCATGAGTTATTTCTCTTTTTTAGGAGCTCGCCAACGACTCGCCATCGACTCTACCCTAGAATCACCTACGCCGATTCAACGGCTTGAAGTCATCGCCGAGTCCCTGACGCGCACGGGGACTACTGATGGGGGAATACCAATCGGGTTATACCCATGAAGCGGAGTCGCCAGCTGGATCGCCAATCCCTGAGAGGGTCGACTCACCGAATGCGGCGACCGGCACATATTGGACCCATACGAATGGCGCCGACTGGAGGCCCAATACGGCGACTTGTATACAAAGCCCACAAGCACTTGTAAACCTTAACTAGCTGCATATATAAAGCCACCAGGGGCAACCCCCACGGGGCATCATCTCCCACATCATATTAGATCTAGTCTCTCCATACGCCTAAGGCGCCTCCATTGTAAACCAATCTATGATCATATACTGGATTGATAGCAGGACGCAGCGATCCTCCACCGAGGGGACGTGAACCTGGGTATATCATGTGCCAATCTCGCTCCCGGATTCTCCTATGTCACCTTGCTCCCTCTACGTAAGCTACCCCCAATAGCATCTGTCGTGCAATACCACGACACTTGCCGCAGCCATCCTTGTATGCGCTCAACGCGAGATTGACCAGCTGACGCGCTCTAACGCGTTCCTTAGCTAGGAAAACTTCGTGCTCCAGCTGCAGAACAAACAATGGCACTCCAAGGTGGACCAGCCGGAGGCTGCCGTGAAGGAGCGCGACGAGGCCCTCGCTAGCCGGGCCATCGCCATTGATCTCCTGGATAAGGAGGTCACCCGGTTGAAGGAGCACACCGCCTTCCTGGAGGACGAGCTGATGAACATCGGCCACGTCGCCAAGGGTAAGTCCGCCTCCCTCTTCCTTTTGTTTCGTCTGACTGTCCTTGTCGGATTGCCTCTTTTGACTTCCCCCTGTGATCAAAAGGCTTCTACCCACAAGTATATGCCCTTGCCTACAACCGGGTGCAGCAGGTCGCGCCGGGTGAGAAGGCTAGCGTCCGAGATCTAGTGGCGCAGCTCAGGGAGGATGCCACCAACCTTCGCAAGGCCGGCGTCGGCATCCACGACCTCGTCTTCCCGGGGGATCTTCTGCCGGAGACCATGGGCGACCTCGCCATCAAGCTGGGCGACGCGCCGAATGCCATCGACCGGCTCCGCGGCTTTGCCGCTCGCGCTGACTCCGAGATGGCCTTGGCGCTGATGCTCAGCTGGTACAAGGACGCACGGGTGGAGAAGGTGGCAGACGGCTTCCGAGCCAGCGTGGACCTTCCCATCGTGCGCTAGGCCAACCCCGGACTCCGCTCTGCCGCCATCACGATCGCTGGCTATGCTGACATCGATGAGGTGCTAACGGAGAGTGAGGCGAGCATGGGGCCGGAAGGTGAGGAGGAGATAACCTCCCAGTCGGTCGGGGACGGCTCGGCTCCCCACGACAAGGGTCTAGTGGCGTGAAGAAGAATAAAATCCCTGGGATGCTGGGTGTAACTGTAAATACTTTTTGGTTCTGAAAACTTTGCCTTGCGTACTTGTGTTTGGAGACCTTGGATCTGGGGGGCTTCGCCCCCCTCCGTTTAATTATCGTATTGCTGGGTCTTTCCTTCGTGCACCCACTTATTATTGTGTGTGTCTGGTTATCTTATCCGGCTGGTTCATTCCAGCCGACTTTATCTTGCTTCTTTGTGACTTGCTTGGTCGCGAGCCTTTTTCCCTTGTGTTTTCTTTTTTGACTCGCGCTTCTAACTTGGTAGTGATCTGTGGACTTGCTCTGGCCGGCTAGCATGCCTTCTGGCCGGGCACTAATTTTTCCAGTGGGGGCGCGCCAGCGCACCCACTAGGTGTAGCCCCCGAGATTCAGAATAGCTGAAGTAGCCAGGTGTTTCGAATCTTCAAAAAATTCTTGCCTCTCTCCTTATCTCTTAGAGTCCGACTTGCTTAGCCGGAGTGGGGGAAACCGCACCTCGATCCGGCTACACTATCCGGCTACACTATCCGGCCATATCTTGGGCCTTTTTCTCTATTACTTTCCTTATCTCATCTTTCCTTCTCTCTTCTTTCTTTCCTCTTTCTATCTTTCTTGCTTTCCTCTTTCTCTCTTTCTCTCTTTGACCGGCTGAGGCGTCTCTTAGCCAGAAACTTCGCTTTTCCAGTGGGGGCGCGTCAGCACACCCACTAGGTGTAGCCCCCAAGATTCGGAGTGGCTACCGCAGACAGGTACTTCGAATCTTCTCCATCTTTGATCTCTGGCTCGGTGCGGTTTGTGCAAAAGAAAACACATGAAAATGATTTCTTATCAGTACACTATTGTGTTGCATGTCTTTATTGTTGGACTAAAATTTCTCTTTTCGAAAACTAGCTCGTGCTTTTCTAAACACTTAGTCGCTTTCTCGTGCACAATGTTGTTTACGCTGCACCTTGCCGGACAGCCAGGTTGCGGTCTGGAGCCGGAACCGAAGGGAACAGACAATACATTCCGCACGGTACTAGAGGCTTAGTAGCCGGAAAATACAAACTAGGCACATGGCCGGACTGTCCGATCTATCGCATCTTTCACCATTTTTCGTGTGGGATGCCTCGGGGTTTTGCTCTTGATAGTCGAATAGACGGGTTGCGGAATGTAGTTGATACGAATAGTGGGCCTCTGGCATCATTGCACAATAATCAGTCGTCTTACAGAATTAGCAGGCCAGGCCAACCGGCGAAACCCCGTGGTTGGGGGTCGACGGAAGCCGGAAAAAACGTTGCAGGATTTAATCGGAAACGAACAACAACAAAACGTTGCTGGTAGATGGCCGATCTGGACAAGGCCAGCTCGCGGGCCACCTCGAGGAGGTCCAAGCTATCCTCCATCGCATCCTAGTTCTTGTTCTCAGTATAAAGGAGCTTTGGGGTGAGTCACACTCGATGTTCGCCGCGAGGAATGCTTTCGAGCCGTAGGTGAGGAAGAACAGGGTGAAGCCAGTTGATCTGTTCGGGGTGGTGCGGAGGCTCCACAGCACAGCCAGGAGTTCCTTGATCCAGCAGCTGAGTGACCGCTCCAGTTGCTCGATCAGCCGGGGCTTGATTCTGGCTAGCACCAAGCCGTTGGCCCTTTCCACCTGCCCGTTGTACTACGGGTGCATGACGGACGCGAGGTCCAGTCGGATCCCCTTGTTGTGGCAGAACTGGGCTAAGGCTCCTTTGGCGAAGTTCGTGCCATTGTCGGTGATGATGCTAAGGGGGTACCCGAACCGGATGATGATGTCGCAGAAGAAGGTGAAGATCGTGGCACCGTCCAGCTTTCGGATCAGCTTCGCCTTGATCCACATGGTGAACTTGTCCACCGCCACCAGCAGGTGGGTCACGCTGGCTTGGGCTCGCTTGAAGGGGCCGACCATGTCCAGCCCCCAAACGGCAAAGGGCCATCTGATCGGTATGGTCTTGAGCGCTGAACTCGGCATATGCCTTAGCCGGCCGAATCGCTAGAATCCATTGCACGCGCATACCATCTGGTCCGCGTCCTCCGAGGCGTTAGGCCAGTAGAATCTGTGGTGCATTTCCTTTGACACTAGGGCGTGAGAAGAGGCATGGTGGCCGCACTCCCCCTGGTGGATTTCCTTTAACAACCGGTAGCCGGTATCCATGTCGACGCACCACTGGAAAACACATGCGGCGCTGCGCTTGTACAGTTCCTTATTGATGATGGTGTACGTGTGTGTGCGGCGCCGGATCTGCCTTGCCTCCACCTCGTCAGCCGAGAGCTCGTCGTTGAGGAGGTAGTTCATGAAGGGTAGGGACCGGGATGGCACTTCCTGGATAGTGAAGACACTAGCCGGTACGATATGGAGCTCATCCGGGGGTCGGCCGGGTGGGGTGCCCGAGTCGACAGCCCCCGAGCCCTTTGCCTTGCTCGACGATGGCTTGCCTAAGGAGGAGGCAGCCCCCGGGTGTTTCGAGCCGAAGGGTACAATAGTGGGGCCCGACTCTTTTGAGCCGGCAGCCCCCAGGTCTGCTACCCAGATAATGGACTAGGATTCTGGAGAGGGGGTGATGCTGGGCTTGCGGAGGTACTCCAAGGATACTCCGGCGGGATAGCCGCTCTGGTGGATCTGACACGCGCGAGCATGTCAGCCCGTTGTTGGCACTGGGAATGTGATGAAATTCACATCCCTAGAAGCCGGCACTGAGTAGCTGGATGTGGAATCGGTACAGGGCCATGTTGGCATCCCGAGCGTCCCATTCGCCGGATACTTGCTGCACGACCAGATCTGAATCACCGAAGCAAAGGATCCGGTAGATGCCGATGTCTTTCGCGAGCCGGAGCCCGTGCGCGAGAGCCTCGTACTCGATGATATTGTTCAAGGCGGTGAAGTGGATCTACAGCATGTACTCCAGCCGGCCTCCCTGGGGCGTGGTGAGCAAAATGTCGCTCCCAAGCCCCTACGCATCTTCGAGCCGTCGAAGTGCATCTTCCAGTAGTCGGAGTCAGTAACCTGGCGGCAGGTACTGGTTCTTCGCCCAGTCGACAAAGAAATCTGCCACCGCCTGGGACTTGATGGTGATCCTCGGCTCGTACCGGATGCAGTAGGCGGCCAACTTGATGGCCCACTTCGCTAACCGGCATGTGGCATCCTTGTTGCTGAAGTTCTCTCCCAATGGCGCAGTGGACACCACGGTGAGCGGATGCTCCTGGAAGTAGTGCTTGAGCTTCTTGCAGGCTAGGTAGTCACCGTAGCACATCTTCTGGTAGTGGGGGTAGTTCTACTTGGAGAGGGAAAGCACTTCGCTAAGGTAGTAGACGGGTCGCTGAACCGGCTAGGCCTTGCCTTCCTCGTGACGCTCCATCGACAGGACGACGCTGACAACCCGGCTGTTGGCGGCTATATATAGCAACATCGGCTCCTTCTTAGACGGCATGGCAAGAACCGACGCTATGGATAGCATACACTTGAGTTCACGAAACGTGGCATCCGCCTGCGCAGTCCAGGTGAACTTGTTTGTCTTCTTCATCAGCTGGTACAGCGGCAGTCCCTTCTCCCCGAGCCGGGTGATGAATCAGCTGAGGGAGGCCAAGCATCCGGTGAACTTCTGGACGCCAAGGGGGCTCTTAGGCGGCTGCATCCTCTTGATGGCCGCGATCTTCTCCGGATTGGCCTCGATCCCTCGGCTGGACACGAAGAAACCGAGGAGCTATCCGGCTGGCACACCGAACATGCACTTCTCTGGGTTCAGCTTCATCCGGTACCGGCGAAGATTCGCGAACTTCTTGCCGAGGTCCTCTAGCAGGGTTTGCTTCTCCTTCGTCTTGTTGATGACATCATCCATGTACGCGTGCACATTCCGGCCGATCTACGAGTGCAAGCATTTCTGCATGCAACACTGATAGGTAGCACCTGCATTCTTCAGGCAGAATGGCATGGTTACATAGCAGTAAGCCCCGTACGGGGTGATGAACAATGTTTTAAATTGATCAGCCGGATTCAGCCAAATCTGATTATATCCGAAATAACAATCAAGAAAGAAGAGCAAATCGCAGCCGGTCATAGAGTCAATCTCTTGATCAATACGGGGCAAAGAGAAAGGGTCTTTCGGGCAAGCCTTGTTCAGGCTCGTGTAGTCGATTCACATGCGTGAAGTCTTGTTCTTCTTCAACACCAGGACTGGGTTGGCCAGCCAATCCGGGTGGTACACTGCCATGATGAAGCCAGCAGCAAGTAGCCGGGCGATCTCATCGCCAATGACCTTCCTCTTGTCCTACACAAAGCGACGGAGGGGCAGCTTGACCGGCTTGGCATCAGGACGCACATGAAGCGAGTGCTCGGCGAACTCCCTCGGCACACCTGGCATGTCTTTGGGAGACCATGCGAAGATGTCCTGATTCTCACGGAGGAAGTCGACAAGCGCGCTTTTTTATTTGCTGTCCAAGCTGGCACCAATGGTGACGCACTTGGAGGGTTCAGCCGGTTCGAAAGGTATCTGCCTGGTGTCATTGGACGGCTAGAACACCATGTCCCCAGTCGACTTCAAGCCATCCGGCACCTCCTGCTGAAGCATGGCAATGTTGCGCATCATCTCGCGCTTCTCTTAGGCGATGAGCAGGGCCTCCGATATATTCGCGTCTTCCTTCATGCAACCCATGGACCGCCTGAAGCAGCCGGCCACGGTGATCACACCATTCGGCACCGGCAACATCATCTTGAGGTATGTGTAGTGGGGGACCACCATGAACTTAGTGAGGGCAGGGCTCCCAAGAAGGACATGGTAGGTGTTGGCAAGGTTGACCACATCAAACCAGATCGGCTCGCGCCGGAAGTTCTCCTCCGAGCCGAATATGACATCTAGCCGGATCTTGCCCAACGAGACGCACGGTGGCCCCAGCGCGACGTCGTGGAACTCAGTGGTCGAGGGCTGCAGGTCGCACTCCCGGATGCCCAGCTTCTCCACGGAAGACTGATAGGTGAGGTTGAGGCTGCTCCCACCGTCTACCAGCACGCGCGAAAACCGGCAGGTGCGCACGTCGGAGATGAGAACAGGGTCTAGCACCATCGCATAGCCCCTGAGATTCGGGAGAAGATCCGACTGATCTTCTTGGCTCCAGGTGATGGGGAGTCTTGGACCAGTTGAGGCGCAGGGGGAACGATAGCGTTCACCTCCGCGGTGCGCTACTTCTGGCTGCGGTTGTCAATTGGCTCGGCCTCGAAGATGTGGTAGTTCTCGTGCTGTCGAGGGTAGGCCCCGTTGCCATTGTTGTTGTCGGTTGCCCTAGCCGGTGGTGGGGGTCCACCAGGAGGGGGTGGGGCAGAGGAGGCAATCCAGCCTGGTCCTTGATCTGCCGGGTCTAGTTGCATTGCCGAGTGGTGTGCATAGCCGGCTTGAGGCGCCACTGTGGTACTTGCACAGCCTGTCAAACATCTGCTCAAATGTGAAGGCGTTCTTCTGCCTCTTGTCAATGCCAACCGGCACGCCTTTCACCGTGTTGACTTGCCTCTGGTGGTAGCGGAGGTTCTTCTCAACCGGACGCTTGCCCTGGTAGAGGTTGTCGCCACCATGCCACCCGGACGATCCGGCATCTCCACCTTGTCCGACTTGCTTCTCTCGAGCCGGCTCGGTGGGAATCGACCGTCCTTCCGCGCTCACCCGGAGGGGCTTCTTCATTGTTGTAACACCCTAGTTTTAGTTAATTATATATTAGGGTTTGATTGTGCATTGCATAAGAATCATCCCTTAAAAGTGCATTGAATAAAATAGAAATGCAAAAACCTAAACCCTAATCCCTCTATTTCTATTTGCAAATCCATTCAAAAGGGTTTTGAATATTTTGAAAATTACTAAAATGTGTGGAACCCAAATTGTTATAAGGGTCCCTGCAATATTTCAACATTTGCAAAAGTTCTGATATTTCTGAATTATCCAAAACAGATATCAAAATGAATAGCAAAAGAGAAAAACAGATTCAGGAAAAAGAAAAAGGGGTTTGGAATAAAAAACTAGAGCTAGAACTCAGCCCAGCCGGCCCATCTCTCTCCTCTCCCTCCCTGCCGCCCAGCGCAGTACCCGCGGCCCAAACGCGGCCTGAAACCCCTTCGCCAATCTGTTCGTCGTCTTCCTCGTCGCTGCAAGCAGCTGCGTGCCTGCGCTGCTGCCGCCCGATGTTGTCGCCGTATCGCGATGCCCGCTGCCGCTCTCTAGAGGTGATAAGGACCCCGCCGAGCCGTGCCCTCTTCTCCTGCTCCTCTCACTTTCCCCCATGCTCGCTCCCTCTCTCGTTCCTCCCCTGGCCGCAAAACCCTAGCTCAGGAGCTCCGGTGCTCCGCCGTTCTGGACCACCCCGAGCGCCTCTGACCACACCACGGTGACCGCCTCACTCGGCTTGTTCGATTGCCCCAACCAACAAACGCAGTAGAAGTCCCAATCGCCGGAATCAAGCCCTTCTTATTCGACACCAACGCCGCTCGTCGTCGCCATTGACGCTGCCACCGCCCTCTTCAGCCTTCCCCGAGGCCAAACACGCGTCAAGGGTAATCCGCTAGTCCTCCTGGGCCATCTCATTGCCCCTCTCCCTTTCTGGTTCACCCTGCCGTCGAATGCCGCCGTGCGCCGCTGCCAGTCATCGCCGCTCCTCTTGCTCTAGCGACCAAAAAGGGGCGGAGCCACCACTTTCGGGTCCGCCTCATTGAGCTGCTTTGAATGCACACTCTCCTGCTAGCCCGCGTGCACCCAGTCACCCTCCCCGTCGTTGATCTGCAAGGTCACCGCTGATGGCACCCAATACTTGTTGTGGAACACTTCGTTGGAAACGCCAAGAGCAAGGTATGAAGCAGCACATCATCAAGTTTCCCTCAGTAAGAAACCAAGGTTATTGAACCAGTAGGAGGAAGGAAACATCACACAGGTGTTGCTGGCAACATGGAGACCTGCACAACACAAACTCAAGACTTTGCCCCAATGAATCAGTGAGGTTGTCAAGCTCACCGGTTTGCTGTAACAAAGGATTAAACGTATGGTGTGGAAGATAATGGTTTGCAGCAAGTAAACAGGTAACAGTGGAAGATGTATCAATGGTAAAGATTGGACAGGGGTCCAAAGTTCACTAGAGGTGCTCTCCTTAGATAAACAACATGGCATGATGGGTAAACAAATTACAGCGGGGCAATTGACAGGAACTGAGCAAGGCATAACAATGCAATTACTAGCTAGAAAGATCCTATGAAGTTGATTGGGAAATACAACAATATACATATACCGTAATCCAACTGCATCTATGACTAGAAGTCCACCTTCAGGTTATCATCCAAACCCCCTCCAGTATTAAGTTGCAAGCAATAGACAACTGATTTAAGCAAAGTGTGTAAGGTAAACAGTCCACATGTTCCATGAACACGAGACCATTGTTTTCTCCCTAGTAGCAACAACACATATACAACCGAAGAGATTTCTGTCACTTCCCTTGGAAACTAGAGGCATGAACCCACTATCGAGCATAAATACTCCCTCTTGGAGTCACTAGCAACTACCTGGCCAAGATAACCACTAGCAATGCAGAGCATGCAAGATCACAAACAACACAGACATGATAGAACCATAAAGATAGAACCATAAAGATAGAACCATTAATCAAACCAACATAATAATCTCAATATCCATCAGATCTCCGCAAACACAACATGCATGATTACATATAGATTAGATCTTGATCATGAACAGAGCTCACAAGATCTATACATGAAAGCACAAAGGAGGAGATACAACCATCTAGCTACTACATGGACCCATAGTCCAAGGTGGAAATACTCACAAATCATACCGGAGAGAAGGCCTCCGGGATGATCTCCCTTCTGGCAGGGTGCCGGGAAGAGCTTCAGATCCCCCCGATCTAGGGACGATGGTGACGGCGGCTAAAGACAATTTCGTGGATTTCTCATTGGGTCCTAAGAGTTTCTATATGGGGCTTCTTATAGGCGAAGGGGCGAGTCTGGGAGGCGGCCAGGGTGCCCAAACCCTAGCCAGGCACGGGCCCACCTGTGGCCGCGCCTAGGGGGAGGTTGGCCCCTCTAGCCGGCCTTCCGGGCTCCCCTATGGACTTCTTGTTCCCCACGGAAAGTTATTGACTTTTACGTTCGTCCCGTCCAATTTCGAGAATATTTCTTTACTAAATTTTCTGAAACCAAAAACAGCAGAAAATAGGCATCTGGCACATTTGCAACTTGTTAATAGGTTAGTACTAGAAAACATGTAAAAATCACCTCAAAGTGTAGACAAGTAAAGCAAAGTAGATACTAAACAAGCATGGAGCATCAAAAATTATAGATACGTTTCCAACGTATCAGCATCCCCAAGCTTAACTCATGCTCGTCCTCGAGTAGGTAAGTGATAAAAAGAATAATTTTTGAGGTGACATGCACCCTCACAATAAAGATCCAACCATTTGCAAACATTGAAAGCTAGGATCAAAGAACTCTAAACATGTGCATGAAAGATGGAGTTCTAACAATAGGACATAGTAACTATGCATGCAACATGGCAAGCTACAAACAAATATCATGAATAATATGTATTGAAAAACGTTTGTTTGTTTCACATGCAGAAAACATAGCATAGTGGCAATCAGCTTGTCCCTCATAGAGTAGCAAATAGATGCATAGGACACCTTCAAAGTTCACAAGGGTGACTAGAAACAGATAGCACATGAACAAGTAATAACACAATATGCATCAATTAATAAGCTTTGGAACATTGCACACAGAATGACAACTATGCTCTCTTAATGGTGCCTAAAGGTAGAAGGTGGAGACTCAATAATGGTGGAAGAAAGGCCTTTTTGTAAAGGAAGCATGGATTACAAGTTTCAAAAAGAGCTTCCAAAAATTATGGTACTAGTTAGCTTTCAGCCCTCATTGCCCCTATCATAAGCTTGAAGTGGTTAAGGTTAAAGTGGCAAAGCTGGAGTATATGCTTGACAAATTATAAGTTGGCAATATCAAGTCCCTTGACTATGAGGGCTACACCTCATGGATACTCAACATAGGGCCTAGGCAAGTTCTTGTCACTGTAAGTATTTGCATATCATTGAGAACCGCCAACGGGGTACCCCTTGCACATGGTACAGGAGCTTTCGCATAACCAAAATGACAAGGCAAGCAGACAATGAGCATCTCAACAATCTTTTTATTTACCATATGCATAGCTTTTTATTGAGGATGATTCATAGATATCTCACTATGGTGATGCTAAAAGTTTCCACCATGATTGGGCATGGCTTAGGCTAGCGGCCCAGACGTTTCTCTAACAAAGAATACAAACTCCATGGACTTACAAGTTCCCACTTCATTTCACACCGGTAACATCCATAGACAAAAGAGCATGATATCAACGGAGTACAAAAAGTATAAGTGCAATGTTGAAAACGTTCCTCGTGACAGCACGGTTCTGCTAATCCCAACTTATAAGTGCAAGCATATACAACAAAGTTGCCTCAATGGTTCAAGTTTATTAGGGGCAAAGAATAAAATGTGCCATCAAGTTCGTGAGTGCTTTAATCACTAAGTTTTCACATAACAAAATAGTTTTTAATTGGAAGGTAGTTGAAAACAAGAATATACTTGGAATGGTGTAACACACCATGCATAGGAGTTTATAGTGGACACTTTGGAATAACTTGGTTTCTTGGGAGTTGGAAGCATGAGTAGAACTTACTCATACAAGTGGAGGATACCAAAAGACTAGGAGCAACCAACTAAGAGAGCAATAATGGCCATAATTATGCAATGCAACAAATCAAACTAATCAATGCAAAGAGTGGTACTACAAGTCAAGGACTAAATGATCATAGAGGCTAATGGTGACTTGTCATAGTCATAACATGGTGTGAGCATGTGCCAAGTAAACCCAAGCAAAACATCAATGGAGAATACCACAATACTATGCTTTTGCATGCTAAAACAATGCATAATTTCTTCAAGGCACACTAAGAAATCCCAATTGTTTGGAACAAGACATGCTACAGGAATAATCACTAAGCATAATTCCAAAACAACACCTAGCATATCATGCTAAAGTCTAAGTCACAGTCAATGCAAGCTCCTCTTGCACTTCAAGCAAGGACTTACTACTCCTTTCTAAACACCAAGCAACCTTATTTGCAAAACAATAGAGCGAGAACGGGGGTCCAAACTTCTTTATTCAAGCAAACTAAACAAACTAAGCAAAGCAAACAAAAACTAAGATGCTCCAAGGACAACACAACTGTGCATGAAACAATAAAAGTGAAGTGTCTAGACAGACCTGAGCTTTTATTGATGAATAAGGGGGTGCCTTGGGCATCCCCAAGCTTTGACGCTTGTACCTATTGGATATTGATTGGGGTGACACCATGGTGCCATCCCCAATCTTGAGCTTTTGTCCATTCTTCATCTCATTGCATCATTCTCTCTCTACACCAGAAATGTTTCCTTCATACAAAACTTCACACAATCTTCATTAGCAACATTAGCTTATTCAAAAGATATTAGACCGCTTGGCAAAGCTTTGGAACAGCAAGGCTTTTCACTAGGAACACAAGCTACTGTAGTAACTCCTTCAAAGAAACTCAATTTACCTAAAGAGAGCTCAAAAAGGAATCAATAAGAAGCAAATGCAAATAATGGCAGAAATCTATCAAAACAGACCAGCAGGTAGAGACAAATTTTTTCGAACATCTTCTGTTGATCAGATAAAAAAGTGTTGAACTAAAGAAAGTTATCCAACATACTGGGATTTATTCGTAAATTGTGAGCTCAATCCGAGTTACAGAGCCTCCTCACGAATTTTTTTGGTGGAGGATAGAAATCTGTTTCGGGACAGCAACTCCCCAAATCTTAGTTCCCTCTCATTAGAGGTCATTCTTGGCACAAAAAGCAAACAAAAAGGATAAGGAGAGGTCATTAAAGTAGTAATAACTTCCAAGACTCAAGGAAACTCTTGGGTTATCTCCCAACAAGTACTTTTCTTTAACGCCTTTAAGTTAGGCACAAGAAGCAAGAAGAATCAAGTATTTTCAAATGAAGAAGCATTAACATCAAATCTTGCAAATTCATCAACTATGAAAGGTATCTCATCCAAATGGGTTTTGGAGGACCCTTTCTAATCTCTCTTTGGTCTACTACCATCCCAAAAAGATTTCCAGGGGAAATCCAATCGAAGTTATTTTCAAAGGCTTCATGCATTCCAACAAGCTTATAGGGTATGGGTATATTGAATTCCTCTCTAGGCTTAGTTTTATCAGAAATACCCACAACATCTACACTTGAACCTAGCATATTGAAACGTTCAGAAACCTTTTTGGCCTCCCTAGCAACATCATGGAATTCTTTTGATAAAGTTTCAAGGATGAATTCCCTTTTTTCAACATTCTTCTCTTCTTTTAGTTTTAGGAATAAGAATTGCATGAAGGAGTTAAGGCTAACAAACCTAGAATCCAACATATGGACTAAAGAAGCTGAAGCAATTTCATAATTAGGAGCAAGCTCTGCTATAGACTTATCCTAAATATCCTCATGCTTGCTAACATAATTAAACAATTCTTCAATATTATCTTTCCCAATTATGGAACCACTACCAATTCCAAGATTTTTCCGGGTGAACTTGGGGAGCAACATGGTGAACTAGAGCAAGGTGGCAACTAGAGCAGGGACTAATTTTTTTTTGTGTTTTTGAATAAAGCAAGCAAACTAAACTAGACTAATTTTTTGGTTTTTTTTTGAAAAGAGGCAAACAAAACCAAGCAAAATAAACTAAGCAAACTAAAAACAAAGTAAAGAGAAAGGAAGTGAAGGACTCCCCTAGTGAATACGTCCTTAGCCTCCCCGGCAACAGCGCCAGAAATTAGCTTGATGGCGCCCAATACTTGTCGTGGAACGCTTCGTTGGAAACCCCAAGAGCAAGGTATGAAGCAGCACATCAGCAAGTTTCCCTCAGTAAGGAACCAAGGTTATCTAACCAGTAGGAGGAAGGAAACGTCACACAGGTGTTACTGGCAACGTGGAGACCTGCATAACACAAACTCAAGACTTTGCCCCAACGAATCAGTGAGGTTGTCAAGCTCACCGGTTTGCTGTAACAAAGGATTAAACGTATGGTGTGGAAGATAATGGTTTGCATCAAGTAAACAAGTAACAGTGGAAGATGTATCAATGGTAAAGATTGGACCGGGGTCGATAGTTCACTAGAGGTGCTCTCCTTAGATAAACAACATGGCATGATGGGTAAACAAATTACAGCGGGGCAATTGATAGGAACTGAGCAAGGCATAACAATGCAATTAATAGCTAGAAAGATCCTATGAAGTTGATTGGGCAATACAACAATATACATACACCGTAATCCAACTGCATCTATGACTAGAAGTCCACCTTCAGGTTATCATCCGAACCCCCTCCAGTATTAAGTTGCAAGCAACAGACAACTACTTTAAGCAAAGTGTGTAAGGTAAACAGTCCACATGTTCCTTGAACAAGAGGCCATTGTTTTCTCCCTAGTAGCAACAACACATCTACAACCGAAGAGATTTATGTCACTTCCCTTGGAAACTAGAGGCATGATCCCACTATCGAGTATAAATACTCCCTCTTGGAGTCACTAGCAACTACTTGGCCAAGATAACCACTAGCAATAGAGAGCATGCAAGATCACAAACAACACATACATGATAGAATCATAAAGATAGAACCATTAATCAAACCAACATAATAATCTCAATATCCATCGGATCCACGCAAACATAACATGCATGATTACAAATAGATTAGATATTGATCATGAACGGAGCTCACGGGATCTATTGATGAAAGCACAAAGGAGGAGATACAACCATCTAGCTACTACATGGACTCATAGTCCAAGGTGGAACTACTCACGAATCATACCGGAGAGAAGGCCTCCGGGATGATCTCCCCTCCGACAGGGTGTCGGGAAGAGCTTCAGATCCCCCCGATCTAGGGACGATGGTGACGGCGGATACAGACGGTTTCGTGGATTTCTGATCGGGTCCTGAGAGTTTCTGTATCGGTGGCTTCTTATAGGCGAAGGGGCGAGTCCGGGAGGCGGCCAGGGTGCCCAAACCCTAACCAGGCGCGGGCCCACCTATGGCCGTGCCTAGGGGGGTGGCCCCTCTGGCCGGCCTTATGGGATCCCCTCTAGACTTCTTCTACATGGAAAGTTATTGACTTTGACGTTCGTCCCGTCCAATTCCGAGAATATATCTTTACTAACTTTTATAAAACCAATAATAGCAGAAAACATGCATCTGGCACTGTTGCAACTTGTTAATAGGTTAGTACCAGAAAACATGTAAAAAACACCTCAAAGTGTAGACAAGTAAAGCAAAGTAGATACTAAACAAGCATGGAGCATCAAAAATTATAGATACGTTTCCAACGTATCAACCGCCAGCATGACGTCACGCCAGCGTCGTCGTGACGCCAGCACGCAGGTCAGCTCCTGGTAAACCCCCTCGGGTCCCACCCGTCCACGTGGAGGCCAATGTGGCCTCGGCCCCACCGGTCAGTCACTGTGGGTAGCCTTAGGCCTAGTAAGAAATATCCCCTAGCCCTGGATGACGTCATAAAAATGCAACAAACCTCTTTTAATAATCCCAGAAATTGTTTTAAACTTGTAAAATCAATAACTTATTATTTATAAGTCAGAAAAATACAAATAATATTTCAAAATGTTAAGAAAAATGAGATATACCTAATTAAGATATAATCATGCATTGTTAAGCAACTTACATGACAAGTTTAATTAGAAAAACCTAGTAACCCCTCATAGGTGATTCCGGAGTTTCCCCGAGTTAGGGTTTTCACCCCTTGGAACCCCGATTAAATTGTCGATCATGCTTTAGGGGTTTATTTAAATACAATTTAACTTGTCATATCAACATCGATGCCATGTGTCGATTATTTCCATTTCTTTCCGGTGATTTGGTTCTTCCCGGTAGAATACGATATCGAGATCGAGATTGAAGACTGAGATCAACACCGTCAAAGTTAGAAGATCGACGAACAATACTTGACCAACTATAATCAAGTCAAGTACAAGATCCCCGAAGCTCTGCTTATCGGTTATCAACTGGCAAAGGTAAGCATAGCCCCACCATGATATAATCCTATGATTTTGAAAACATTTCAATTCCTGCCATGATGCATATGATTCTATTGTGGTCTTTTATCGATAGATATAGTATCCTATATGTTGCATTACTCCCTTTGAGCTTATATTACCTGATCCACTACTCCTAGCATAGCTAGGTTTGGCTTGTGTGCACTGCTATAGCTTATATCTGTGTCCTACTTAGCCATGCATAGCTGTTGAGTCTGGTTCATCCAGATGAAATATCAGATGCAGAGAATCTAGTATGACAGGAGAACGTGATGAGATGAGATTAGTGTTATAAGTTAAACATGCTAAGGCTTGTATGGGAGGCCACGGTGGGATGTGGTTTTTCTAGTCCCATGCTCACCACCAGTAGGAACCAAGTTCTTGTCTTTGGAACGGAGACGAGTGTACAACCACACGGGGCCTAGAAAACCCCACGAGTGACTATCTTGCCTAGTAGATTCCATGAGTCACATAGTTCGGGCGTTCCATTCGACATGCATTATGGATCTTCTCGAAGGCGGTGCATTCATAACAGGTAGGGAAGCGTGGACCAGGTTGCTTGGGGTTGATAGCGCCCCTGGTAACCAACCTCGCCTCACATCTTTAAGTACCGGCTTCGGGATTTGACCCGTTACGGTGGAACCATACTTATTGCATGACTCATGGTCTCGGTGAAAGCAAGGTAAAGGTCATGTCTAACCACCCTCTGCCGGCCTTCCAAGGAAGAGGGCTAATCATGTGGCATTAAGAGAAGGTTAGTACATGTGGGTAAAGTTGTACACCCCTGCAGGGTTAAATCTTGTCGAAAAGCCGTGTTCACGGTTATGAATGCTTGGTGACCAGATTCTAAGATCATAGAGAACATGAACCTAATCATAAAACTTGGCAGATCAATGTGTGCTTAAGGATGCTTCCTCATGGATACGAGGGGGTGATCCTAGTTAGGGTTCAGATGATGATGACTTGGTGGATATCAAAAGATGATGATCAATACTTTGGAGATGTCGCTCTCTTATACCCTTTAAAATACTCTGAATAGACAAGCTTCTTCTCCCTCTTGTGTTATAAACAAAAGTGGCTTTATGCAAAACAACTCCATCAGCCATAAGTCTTGCGCAGTACACCCTGTACTCACCCTTGCTTTGTTGATACCTTTGGCAGAGTAAGTGTTCCCTGAAGATCAGTTTGGTACTACATCGACACCGATGAGTAGCTTGGGGTTCCCGGCCAACAGCCTGGAATCTATGGGCTGGGACGTCATCGTTATGCTTCAGGCCTCTTAGGTCATTTATTAAGTTTGCTATACTTAATAGCACAATTTTCCTTCCGTTTTTTTGATGTTTGTGGTCAGTGACCTCTGCTTATAATAATTTGGTTCTCTACTCAGTTATGAGATTGCTGGAATAAATTTTGTGTCGTAGGGTCACTATTGTGTTACTGATTCTTCACTATATATTCTCGAGCTCAAGGTTAAGCTTATGTCAGGCAGAGGTCTGGGATTTGTTTAGCCCTGATCCCGGGGGTGTCACAGGTTTTGGTATCAGAGCAGTACCGACCGTAGGAAAACCTTGCTATTGGTCGATGTTGAGTCTAGTGTTTGTGAAAAATATCTTAAAAGTTGAAAAGTATTTGTGAAAACTCTAGTATGCTTCTTTTTATTCTTATCCAGTTTCGCTCTAACTCTGGTCATCTTATCTGGTGTTGACTTTGGAAAAAAATGGATATCTCTTCTAGTCTTTCAAAACTTAGGTGCCTCTTGGCATGTCATTTCTAAGCCAGTTGACCTAGTGGTGAGTTCTCTAGAGTTGTGTGTGTTGTGAATTCTTGTTCCCTTCGCTCTTGTTTATCTGAGAGATTCCTTTCTATCATGATCTCTCTATCTTTTGGACCCACAATATTATATTGTTGGTTCCATAGTGTTCTTCTCTAGGCTTTGAGGTTTCCTTTCGCCTCGTGTGCCTCCTTTTTGTTTGTTTGGGTACTTCAGAAGCCGTTTCTTCTCTTGGAAGCTACCTCGTGATTATTTCTTGGAGTGTACGCTATGTCACTCAAGTAGTAGTTACTTATTTTCTTTGGGTTTTAACCCTTGGACTTGAACTTAAGATCCCCGATTGTGCTAGGTTCTGGGGTTGCGAATCTTGTACATGAAGCTAACCTTTAACCCAAGATCCATTTCTTTGACCCCTGTCGATAATGTTTATATATTACCTCAGGATGGCTGGTACTATAACCCTAGCCTTCAAGCTTGTGGTCTTTGTCGCGATTGAATTGTGAGAACTAAGAACTTCCCCTACCACTATCTATGGCAGATGTTCTTCAATGGAACCAAGCATATCACGACAAGAGTACTCATCGAGAGTCTCGCATCTATACCCATGACTCTACCACACCTTTCCCCTTCTTGCATTGGTTTTCGGAAGATTGTTGACTTATGCATCCACAACTTTGGATTCTATCCTGAGCATGTTCCTTTTCCCTTGTTTTTTTCTGACGTCTGTCTACCAGTTGGTAGCCAAGTAGTAATGTGCATCGGTGTCTTCTGATGCAAGATACTCTTGTGGTCTATCATGACAAACCATTTTGGGATGTCAGGAGAAACAAACTCCAGTACCTCGTCATATCCAGGACCAGGTCAAAGTGTTGTAATCCGCAGATCGAGAGGCATTGATTGCCTTCCATCTGTTCTATCTTTAAGTATCACACCCTTTTATACTAAGAGGTCGTGCTGAGTTCCATGACCCCTTAATGAAGTGATGCTTTTACACATATTTACCCACCCTTCCTCGAGCTTTCGTGCTCATGAGTGATGCGTGTGTGTAATAATGTGGTCATCTGATATTATTAACAATTATTATTATCTTGAACTTAAAGTACATTGTGTCATTCTTAGCATGATTGGTTAACCCCAACACTAAGCGAAGAATGAATTTGGTACCAAGTCCATTAATCTGGTATATTCTCTTCGGTCAAAGAGTTAGGCTTGTGCCAAAGCTCTGAGACTATGACTTCTTGCTTTACCATGCAAGTTTCATCTCGAACTAAGTGACATATCGGTGGTTCGTGATATTCTAGATGTCTCCCTAGAAGTATTGCCATGTTGCCATATGACCATCTTGTCAAGTTCTTGAGCAAGCAAGTTCTTTGAACTTATCTTTTCTCCAAGGATCCATACTGGATACCCCTGAACTAGTTGGTTGAGATTAAACAACAACTTGGAGAGTTGTAAGACAAATGTTCTATCCGACTCAGTTCCATCTTAAAGGGATGTTTATTTTTGTTCGCGCTGAAGAAAGATAGTATATCCTCTCTAGATATGTTATCTTCCCCACCTTTGATTTGATTTGGGTTATCGTCAAACCAAACTCAGTTCCAAGGACTATCTTGATGGTGTTTCTACTTGTGATGCTTCACTTGAGTACATCTTCATGTTCTTTGATCTGACCAGTATTCTTGCCTTGTTCATGCAACATATGAGTCTATCTTCTTGGAGTGTCTCGGTAAGTTTGTTGTTGAGCCCATCAATGACATCCTTATCTTCTCCATGTTAGATTGAATACATATGGAACAATTGGCATTAATGTTGTAAACTTTTGAGAACCATCTTTGAGTCATCTCGAAGTATGTGTTATGGATGTTAGTAGCAACCTTCTCTAATTCATGTGTAATTGTTGAAAGATGTCGCCGTGGATTCGAGTAGAGTTATCTTTGTCCCCTTAAGGACACATGTGTGTTTTATTGTTAGTAACTTATGCGTACGCAGTTGTATTTCGACAAGATGCTAATACATGGGTCTAGCAATCTAGCTCATCTTTCGGAGCTTTACACTACAGTCCATATCTTGAGAATCTAGTAACTTTACCTTTGTGGTAAATGTTGCGAACTTTCTATTCAGACATGATGAGTCTGAGGTACCATTCCACCTAACCAAAGCTGAATATCAAGCAGCAATGATGGTTGGTGTTCCTCAAGGTTTTGACATAGGTCTCTTTATACATCCGGTAAGATTGATGTAATGGTTGACACACTTAGCCGGAAAGACCTTTTGTCATAAATCTCTTCAACCAGCAATAATAACCACTCTACATGAGGCTTATTCTATATTTTATTATAGTTATTGTTCTTATGGTTTCTTTGTATCTGAAGTCCGATCTTTACTTGATGCTTTGTATCTCGAACATCAAGGAGAACATTTAAAGTAGTGTTGCTAAATGTCTCTCGGTCGATCCTCCATACCATTTTACATTGGCAAGCATTTTGTTGGGCCAAGTAATTGAAGTCGGAGAATGAAGTTTCTTTTTACCGTGTCATCAGGAATCTTCTTAACTATTCATCTTAGTGGTGTGAAGTTATATCATGATCTTTGGCAAAGATTTCGATATACCTGGATCAATAAAGAGTTTCCTTCGTTTTCTTAGCCAAGTTTTAAGATTGACTATGATTCTTTTTGGTGATCAATAGTTTCTCTTGATACATGCTGCTTGTGACTCTTATGAGTCCGCTCCACAAAACAACTTTCTGTCTTGGACTTCTGTTGAATGAAAGAGTGACCCTTCTGTTTCAAAAGTAGTTCAACAGCTTGGTTTTGTTTATCCATATCTCTACAACCTGAAATCTCTACTTAAGTCTTTAGCAGAGGTTCCCTATCGAAGTCTATGGTCATGTTCTTTCTATTCGAAGCTTTCTTCTTCAGAAGCTTCAAAATCTCTTGTAAGTTCCATGGTCTCAATCCTTTTGAAGAACAGTTATCTAATAACTTGAAACCTTCCCCTCTTGTTTCCTCTGTTACCTTGACATGTTTCATGTTGTCATATCAGAGTTGTTTTTGAACACTCCATCCATGAGCTGACCATGAGATACTCGGTGTGTTGTTTAGTGTGTTTCCGTCTAATCCTTAGAGTGGACCTGTTTCTTTCTCTCTCTGTCTCTCTTCCTACCTTTGGAATCTCGGGTCGAGATTCTCGTAAGGGGGATAGAGCTATAACACCCCAGTTTTAGTTAATTATATATTAGGGTTTGATTGTGCATTGCATAAGCATCATCTCTTAAAATTGCATTGAATAAAATAGAAATGCAAAAACCTAAACCCTAATCCCTCTCTTTCTATTTGCAAATCCATTCAAAAGGGTTTTGAATATTTTGAGAATTACTAAAATGTGTGGGACCCAAATTTTTATAAGGGTCCCTTCAATATTTTAACATTTGCGAAAGTTCTGATATTTCTGAATTATCCAAAACAGATTTCAAAATGAATAGCAAAAGAGAAAAACAGATTCAGGAAAAAGAAAAAGGAAACTGGAGCTAGAACTCAGCCCAGCCGGCCCATCTCTCTCCTCTCCCTCCCTGCCGCCCAGCGCGCAGCACCCGCGGCCCAGCAGTGGCCAAACGTGGCCCGATACCCCTTCGCCAATCTGTTCGTCGTCTTCCTCGTTGCTGCAAGCAGCTGCATGCCTGCGCCGCCGCCGCCCGATGCTGTCGCCGCATCACGATGCCCACCGCCGCTCTCTGGAGGGGATAAGGACCCCGCCGAGCCGTGCCCTCTTCTCCTGCTCCTCTCACTTCCCCCACGCTCGCTCCCTCTCTCGTTCCTCCCCTGGCCGCAAAACCCTAGCTCAGGAGCACCTGTGCCCCACCATTCTAGACCACCCCGAGCGCCTCTGGCCACACCATGGTGACCGCCTCGCTCAGCTTGTTCGATTGCCCCAACCAACAAACGTTGTAGAAGTCCCAGTCGCCGGAATCAAGCCCTTCTTCTTTGACACCGACGTCGCTCGTCGTCGCCATTGACACTGCCACCGCCCTCTTCAGCCTTCCCCGAGGCCAGACACGCATCAAGGGTAATCCGTTAGTCCTCCTGGGCCATCTCGTTGCCCCTCTCCCTTTCTAGTTCACCCTGTGGTCGAACGCCACCGTGCGCCGCTGCCATTCATCGCCGCTCCTCTTGCTCCGGAGAACAAAGGGGCGGAGCCGCCACTTTCGGGTCCACCTTGTTGAGCTGTTTCAAACGCACCATCTCCCGCTAGCCCACGTGCACCCAGTCGCCCTTCCCGTCGCTGATCTGCAAGGTCACCGCCGGCGTGACGTCATGCCAGCGTCATCGTGACGCCAGTGTGCGAGTCAGTTCCTGGTAAACCCCCTCGGGTCCCACCTGTCCACGTGGAGGCCGATATGGCCTTAGCCCCCTCGGTCAGTCACTGTGGGTAGCCTTAGGCCCAGTAAGAAATATCCCTTGCCCTGGATGACGTCATAGAAATGCAATAACATCTTTTAATAATTCCAAAAATTGTTTTAAACTTATAAAATCAATAACTTATTATTTATAAGTCCGAAAAATACAAATAATATATCAAAATGTTCAGAAAAATGAGATCTACCTAATTAAGATATAATCATGCATTGTTAAGCAACTTACATGACAAGTTTAATTAGAACAACCTAGTAACCCCTTACACGTGATTCCGGAGTTTCCCCGAGTTAGGGTTTTCACCCCTCGGAACCCCGATTAAATTGTCGAGCATGATTTAGGGGTTTATTTAAATACAATTTAACTTGTCATATCAGCATCCTTGCTTGAGCATTGCATCGATGCCATGTGTTGATTGTTTCCCTTTCTTTTCGGTGATTTGGTTCTTCCCGGTAGAATACAATATCGAGATCAAGATTGAACACCGAGATCAACACCGTCAAAATTCGAAGATCGACGTATAATACTTGACCAACTATAATCAAGTCAAGTACAAGATCCCCGAAGCTCTGCTTATCGGTTATCAACTGGCAAACGCAAGCATGGCCCCACCATGATATAATCTTATGATTTGGAAAGCATTTCAATTACTGCCATGATGCATACGATTCTACTGTGGTCTTTTATCGATAGATAGAGTATCCTATCTATTGCATTACTCCCTTTGAGATTATATTACCTAAATCACCGCTCCTAGCATAACTACTAGAGCTTATATATGTGTCCTGCCTAGCCATGCATAGCTGTTGAGTCTGGTTCATCCAGATGAAATATCAGATGCAGAGAATCTAGTATGACAGGAGAACGTGATGAGATGAGATCAGTGATATAAGTTAAACATGCTAAGGATTGTATCGGAGGCCACGGTGGGATGTGGTTTTTCTAGTCCCATGCTCCCCACAACTAGGAACTGAGTTCTTGCCTTTGGAACCGAGACGAGCATACAACCACACGGGGCCTGGAAAACCCCACGAGTGACTAACTTGCCTAGTAGATTCCATGAGTCACATAGTTCGAGCGTTCCATTCGACCAATATTCTGGATCTTCTCGAAGGCGGTGAAGGAGGTGTATTCATAACAGGTAGGGAAGCGTGGACCGGGTTGCTTGGGGTTGATAGTGCCCCTGGTAAACCAACCTCGCCTCACATCTTTAAGTACCAGCTTCGGTATTTGACCCGTTACGGCGGAACCATACTTATTGCGTGACTCATGGTCTCAGCGAAAGCAAGGTAAAAGGTCGTGTCTAACCACCCTCTGCTGGCCTTCCAAGGAAGAGGGCTAATCATGTGGCATTAAGAGAAGGTTAGTACATGTGTGTAAAGTTGTACACCCCTGCAGGGTTAAACCTTTTTGAAAAGCCGTGTTCACGGTTATGAATGCTTGGTGACCAGATTCTAAGATCATAGAGAACATGAACCTAATCGTAAAACTTGGCAGATCAACGTGTGCTTAAGGATGCTTCATCATGGGTACGAGGGGGTGATCCTAGTTAGGGTTCAGATGATGATGACTTGGTGGATATCAAAATATGATGATCAATACTTTGGAGATGTCGCTCTCTTATCCCCTTTAAAAAAATACTATGACTAGACGAGCTTCTTTTCCCTCTTGTGTTATAAACAAAAGTGGCTTTATTCAAAACAACTTCACTAGCCATAAGTATTGTGGAGTACACCCTATACTCACCCTTGCTTTGTTGATACCTTTGGCAAAGTAAGTGTTCCCTGAAGATCAGTTTGGTACTACATCGACACCCACGAGTAGCTTGGGGTTCCCGGCCGGCAGCCTGGAATCTATGGGCAGGGACATCATCGTTATGCTTCAGGCCTCTTAGGCCATTTGTTAAGTTTGTTATACTTAATAGCATAATTTGCCTTCCGTTGTTTGATGTTTGTGGTTAGTGACCTCTGCTTGTAATAATTTGGTTCTCTGCTCAGTTATGATCTTGCTGTAATAAATTTTATGTCGTAGGGTCACTGTTGTGTTACCGATTCTTCACTGTATATTCTCGAGCTCAAGGTTAAGCTTATGTTAGACGGAGATCTGGGATTCGTTTAGCCCTGATCCCGGGGGTGTCACAATTGTCGCATCCATGGTGGTGTACTGGTCTGCGACAGTCATCAGCTCCGCCATGGTCTTGGGATCTTCGCACAGCAGCTGGTGGCGTAGCATTGTGCCTTCTCGGCACCCTTTGATGAAGAAACTGATTGCCTGGTTCTCCACCACCCCTTTGTAGGAGTTGCGCAGCTCAGTCCAGTGGGCGAGGTACTCGCGATCCGACTCATAGTCTCCTTGGATGCACAGAGAGAGATCGAGGGGTTTACCAGGGCGCTTGTAGGTGTTATTGAAGTTCCGGATGAAGACCGTCTCGAAGTCAGGCCAGGCGTTGATGCTGTTGGGTGCCATGGGTTTACCCGGGCGCTTGTAGGTGTCGTTGAAGTTCCGGATGAAGACCGTCTTGTAGGGTTCTTGCCGAGTCGGTCAACATGAAGGGGATGTAGCGAACCACCACGCTTGTTGCCATGGGCGATCCCGACTTATGTGACATAGTTGGTCAGCCAGTCCTCCGGCTTCATGCTGCTGTATACTTGGGGGTGTCCCGTGGCAGAGAGAACTTGTCAGGGAACAACTCCTTCCGGATGCGTGTCCTGAAGCACACTGGGCCGGTTGCGTCTTCCTCCTCCATGATGCGAGCTTGCGTCAGGAGGTCGATTCAGTCGAGCGTGTCCGGCTCAACCGGATTGGGCGCTCCCACCCGGCCGGTGACAAGGGATGGGGGAGGGGGTGGAGGGTGGTTCTAGCTAGACGGAGGCGGATGACTCGTGGCACCTTGGTCGCCGCGGGGTTGGCTGCTGCCGGACTGACGATGCTTAGAGCTCGGCTGCGCGTGGTGCTAGCCCGGAGACGTGGAGTACTCGGTCTGGTGAGGGCCTCCCCAGCTACCTCCACCCGGGTGGTTCCCTTGGAGCTGGCCCATCTCTCCCCCGTGACACTGCATGGAGCCTAGCCAGCTAAATCTTGATTAGCCGGGGTGAGGCCATGGGCGCGGAGATACTAGCGGATGATGCTCTCCATATGGTACTTGGTAGAGGCCAAGCCCTGCGCCTGCTGAAGCAAGCGCCCTCGCGTCGCCTCGATCTTGGTCATTGCATCTTTCGGGTTCTCACCGAGATTGACCGGCTCGAGGAGATCCTCAATGACTTCTCCCACCATGCCCTTCTCGCGCTAGGGAGTGGACGTGCCGGCTAGGTCGTTGTTGCACTCGAGAGCGGGACAGCGGCCATGACTAGAGTTGGCCATCATCACCTCCGTGCTACGGGGCGCGACGAGCGCGCTGTCGGCTGAGGGCAGCGACTCAGCGAATGAGACGATCTCTCAAGGGAAATCCTCCGACATGGTAGCGATGTAGACTGGTAGATCGCCGAACAGCAGGACAGAGCCGCCTGCCGGGAAGCTGGAGCCGGCGAAGCAGCGAGCGTTGTCGATGACGCAGTCGAATTTTCCCAGCGTGAGCTCGAGTCCGGAAGCCACGCGCTCGCCGGACGAAGTACAGGGTCCCGTGCGGAACGTCACTCCGGTCGTCGCCATCTTTGCCCCATGGTGGGCGCCAACTTTCATTGTTATGGGAATGGCAGTGCCTGAGCAGGCTAGTTCATGGTGCAGGAGCGAGCAATAGCGTCCACAGGAAGGATTGGGCACAAGCATGTGTCGGGGACACAAGAGTACCCAGGTTCGGGGCCCTCGTGGTGAGGTAACACCCCTACTCCTGCCGATACGACTATCTGGATGAACACGATGAACTACAAGGGCTCCTCGAGTTGTATCTGCCTCTATCTAGAAGGAGGAGTGACCAACCCTTGCTACTATGCCACTACCTCCCCTTATATAGGCCGAGGTGGCATGGGCAAAGACACAGCCGACTGGTGGGACCCATAGGTGGGCCCGGCCAACTATTACAGCATAGTATTCAGCCTCCCTGACATCTCGCACAGTGCCGCGCCCCCCGGCCGACATAGAAACAGTGAAGGCTGCCCCCCGGCCGGCACAGAAATAGTGGAGGCCGCCCCGGCCGACACGTGTGGCGTCTCCTGTTCCCACCCGACACGGGTACGGTCCGTCTCCTCCGGCGTCGGTGACGCTGCCTCCGTCCTTCTGTCTGCTAGGGTTGTGGGGCACTGTGCCTTATGTCATCCGTCTGCCTTGAAGGTCCGGCTAGGTCGCCCTAGCCGACTGCTCTGTCTTAGCCGGGTAGTTGGTCCCATTGCCTAAGTGTCTGGCCTTTGCTATCTTGTCCGGCTAAAAGTTCTGTCGGCTCATTCTGGGCTTGTCTTGCTCTATTCGGCTGGCATGATCCAACCGGTTGGACATCTTTAGGAGTGCTCTTCAGCCGGCTGATTGGTTTGCTAACTTGCTCTGTGTCTAGCCTTCTCGCTGACCTGCTTTTGAGTTTTTATGTCCGGCTGGGTCAGCCGGCTGGCAGTTACATTGCCTCTGCATCTTGTCCGGTTAGCCTACCCAGGGGTGATCCCCCCGACAGTTCCTATATTTCATCAATAACTAACGACCTAGATAACAAGCAGGGCTTATCCCAATAAATCTCTACTTATCTCTACTTTTTACAGAATCTACTTATCTCTACTATACCCACAGTCTCCACAGTATGTTTCGTCCGCATTCTCCCATGTAGGTGTTCGTAGCATGGAAAACAAAAAAATTCTATCACATGAACACACACAAGCCAAGATCTATCTACTAGATTGTAGCAACGAGTTAATAGAGTACTCACCCTCAAAGATTCCAAAGCGGTTAACGAGAGTAGATTCTCATGGGTGATGTAGTCGTTCAGTTGATAATCTCAAGATCGCGCAGACGATCCTTCCGGCGCCGCTTTCTAGTAGCGCTACCGCAGTTGGTCACATGTTCGGTACTCGAGGAGGACCTTCCTCTCCCTTGTTCCAGCAGGCAACGAAGGTTGTAGCTCTCTCCTCGTGATTCCTGCAGCACGATGGCATGGTGTCGGAGTTTAGAGGGGAGATCCCGCAGGGGTTCGCCTAAGATAGAGCGAGAATATGGATGTAACATCCCAACATTTAGGAACCAACGAAGGGTAGAAATAGGATTTTGTGCATATGCATGCATTCATCTGTAAAATGTGGGAAAAAATTGCCAAACAAAAACCTAAAGTGATTAGAGTTTCTTTCACTCTCTAGGTGTAGGAATAGCTCTTGAGAGTGATCGTTATAAATTTTGAGATGATCTTTTTGAATTAGTGTGTTTTGGTGGAAATAATTTGAATTCAAATTTGAAATTTGAACCAAAATTTAAAAGTTAGGATTTGGTATTTTAAAATGTTTTCCAAAATAATTTAGTAATATTATTTGTTATGATATAGATATAATAAATATTAATAAGAATTTAAGATTAAGAAATTCAAATAAGAAATGAATCCTTAATTCTTATCTTAATTCCATAAACATTTTACAAAGAGGAACTAATTCAACGAATGAAGTGATTCATTACAGTAAAGAAATTACAAGAAAATAAATTCTAATATAAATAATTATTACAAGATTCTTACAAACAGAATAAAAAAGGAAATATTACAATGAACAAATATAAAAACCTGGTTAATCCTATAATTAATCTTGAGCACCAGATCTTGTACCTGCAGAATACAAAAACAAATAAAATGAAAATAAAATATTAATTTGTTAGATTTACTCTCAGTTGAGAGCGGTAAAGTGCACTGCTCAAGATTACATCATTGAGTAATAGTAAAAGAGGCTAGTTTCACCAATATGTAAGTATCTGTTCTTTCATATCAAATAAGTGACAAGTACATATATCAATATAAAGTAAAAGGGGAAGTTTCACCAGGTGAGTAAATTGTAAAAGGATAAAAGGTGAGTACACCTCGCTGATATGATCCATAGAGTGCACCAAATAGCCAGGCAGCACAGTCATCTAACTGCATGATGTGTGCTGTCAACACAGCAACAACAGCCCACACAAGCAAAAGGAGAAGTGCACAGGCGTAGCACAGCTCCCAGCAGCTTACTTCATTCTCAAGCACCAAACCAAGAACACATCAAGCCTGCCAAAGCCAAGCAAAACCACCAGCCAAACCATATACCAGATCATCCAAACATTCACCAGATGGTGACATAAGGAGGGGGGAGCAGGTGGACAACAAGATCAAGGACAAGCTCATAGGAACCAGAAGTAGCAGGAGTAGGACCAGGAGGTGAAGAACAAGATCAGGCCAACAACACAAGCGAGCAAGATCTAGCCAACCAGATCAACCAGCAACATCACCAACAACCAAGTGGTGTAGTGAGTACATATAAAACCATCACATGATTCAATAAATTACTATAGATTGTAAAGCATGTGTTGTTTTATATATTAATCTCTTAGAAATTACCCAAGTGGGGTGAATCCATCATATAAGATTTTTGAACACAAAATCCATGATTAAACTCTACAAACCAAACCACGATCTCAGACCAACATCAGTGATCCTGGATAGAAAGTTATATTCCATATTCCAATATAACCATAGCCAAGATTATGAATTGTGGGAACATCTCTTAAAAGAGTAGCACCCCAGAATCCATAGATCTTATGGATCCATATAAAACAATAAGCACACCAACCATTTTATCAGAAGGATTCAAGAATTAGTAACTGGTATTAATACCAGAAACCATCTATGAGGGACAGCAAGTTAGGAACCTAGTTCTTAAGCCTTAGACCAACATCATAGGCAAAGTTTTTTAATAAAAGCATTCAACTTATCTCAGTATTAACCCAATCTTAAGCACTGACAGAATGAATCCTAGTACTAGAACCAACACTTGTGTGCCTTTCTAATATGGTGTCACAAGAACAAGTTCTAAAACAAAGCAAATCAATTACTTAGCTTTCATAAGTAAACTTGCAAATCACTAGTTATCATCTTCCTATAATCAACCACCATGAATCATTCTTAAGTTTATATATACATAATTAGAGCATCATTGTATTAACATGTTAACCCTCAATCTGTATATATCACCACAATCTAGTGTTTAACAATACAATGAAAAATCACTGACAGTACTATTGTCATTACTAAGATCTTGACAATAGGGAATTTTCAAATCACCAGAACCCACAAGTAAGAGTTCCACAGTAGCACTATCATCTAGGCCATGTCCAATTACCAATTGGAAACAGTCTAATAAAGCCACTAGCATCATCAAAACCAATTGTAAACAGTAATCAACATGATATAATCATTCACCATCCTCAATAACCACCACTACTAGTTCCAATCCATCGAATATAACCTAATCAAGACATGAACCCTAATTAGGGATAGCCACTAGAAGCACGCAGAGGAGATCAAGAGATGCAGAGGACAGAAAGCATGAGGGGGGATCAAGATTAAAGTCACCAGTGGTCCTCATTGTCAAGTAGAAGAGGAAGAAGAGGGGACGACGAGCGCACGGAGGCACGGGGAGCACCCAAAGGGCACTGCAACCTGCACCGAGCTGAGGCAGCAGCCACAACAACGCACGAGGACGAACATCACCACCACATCACCACGAGCACCTAAAATCACCAAGGGGGCAGCCGAGAAGACATCACCGGCAGCACCGCCAAACCATAGGGTTCGGGACGGAGCTTAGCCTGGTCGAAGGAGAGCTCCAGATACAAATCGAATTGGCCCAGACGACAGAGGGGGGGTCATCAAACCTCGCCATACACTACGACGGTGGCCAGGGAGACCCAGGGCGGCTTGTACCACACGGCAACGGTGTCGGTAGCACCACGGGGTCGAGGAAGGAGAGGAGAGGAGAGAGAGAGAGAGAGAGAGAGAGAGAGAGAGAGAGAGAGAGGGAGAGAGATGAGGGTTCGACTCGTCAATTCCCATTGTTATGGACTTGGGTTTTAGAGAAGATGGGGATGCTGGAAGTCGCGAGACGGTTAACAGGCAAGCAACACAGGGACATGAGGTTTACCCAGGTTCAGGCCCCCAGAAGGAAAACTCTAATCCTGCTTGTCTTCTCTTGATTACGGCGGAACCAAAGGTTATAGGGGTGTGCAGATGCAATTTGGCATGAGGTGTGTGTATGAGGTGTTCAAATCTATTGTGGCGTAGCCTATTGTGGAGGTCGAGATCATAGATCTGTCTATTGGGGGGGGGGTTTATGGCATAGCGTGCGTCGTGCCCTCCTCGTTGGACCCTCCTAGCCTTTATATATGGGAAGGCTAGGTCTCGAGTGCCAATACGAGTTGGTTACAAGTTGTATTCAAACTCTAGTCTTGAGCTATCCTTGTCTTGTGCGCTTGGGCGTCCGTGTCCATATGGGCTTCATAGAAGTCGAAACATCATAGGTGTCATGGACCTTGGCAGGTCGCCGAGTGGGCCTTCCGTCGGGTCATACCAGGTAGCCTGTAGTTGGGTGCCTGTTGGGCATAACCATGTCAGTAGCCCCTGAGTGTCCGTCCGAATCATATATTTGGGTGGAGACTTAGTTGTCTGGAACCTTGCATTTGGATGTCAGAGTCGAAAGTTGTGTCGAGTGCGAAGCACTTCACCCAAAAAGTTTGTCAGGTCAGCTGAATTTTTGCGGTTGTTCTAAAGGAGTCAGCATTATGGACGTAGTCAACACAATGAACTATAGGGTGTGCGACCAGCTCTCCCTATCGGAGTAGCTCCCGAGTGTCTGCTCGAGTCGTAGACTCGAGCAGAGACTTATAGTCATCGGTTGCGTGATACGGTGATACGAAAGTTCTTCGGATGATCTTGCAAAATCCATCAACGCCGGTGTTTTTTCGAATGCACGACCAGTGCTACCTATGGGAGTATCCCCCGAGTCCTCAATCGAATCATTGATTCGAGTAAGGAATCGGAGCATGCCACTCGAAGATCTTGTATGTGCACGACCAGCGCTCCAGTTTCGAGTAGCCCCTGAGTGTCTGGTGGAGTCGTAGACTCAGGCAGAGACTCGAGTCTTGTATCATGCAGTTGTAGTCGAAAATCTCGTGGGCGTACCGCTGAACCGGAAGTACATAGGGTGTGAGACCAGCTCTCCTGATAGGAGTACCCACTGAGTGTCTAGTTGAGTTGCAGACTCGAGTGGAGACTCATGCCAGGAGAAACCACTGACCCGGAAGTGCATCGAGTCAGCATCTCACGCATAAGGAGCCAAGAGTCGACGTAGCGGAGTCGCGCGACATTTAGCCGGAAGGACTCGACGTTTCGGGTGAAGTCGACGCCGTTGCTTCTATCGGGTGCGCGACTAGTGTCGTATCTATCAGGTGCGTGGTCAGCATCGCGTCTTTGTAGCATCAAGAGATGCAACCATCCGATGAGTGAGTTGACTCGGGTCTTGAGTTTATGGTGGAGCCAGTTGTTTCGTCGACACCTGTTGGAGGACCCGATAGAATAGCTCCGCGCAGTCGACATCCTTGTAAGCTGTAGAAAACATGAAAAATTGTGAAGTACTTGTATCTTGTAAATAATAGTTCTCTGTCGGCTTGTAAAGTAAAATTCTGGTGCCAATCGAGTCGTCACTTTTGCACTGTTTGCTAGGCCTTTTCATTAGCCTGATTACCCTTAGTCTCAGTACCTTGCCGAGGCAGTCGGAGTTCAAGGATTCGATGGCCAGGCAGAATCGGCTACTCGGGCTGTCGCATATGAGGTGCTTGAGTGCGTGGACACGATGGCACATTAGGTTACTCGAAGAGGGCGCAGCCCCTAATAGTTTAGAGTGCGCATTAAAAAAGAATGAATTCTAAGTAGAGGGGAACTTAGCTTTACTAGTAGTTGTCGTGGACGAAGTTGATGCGGTAGCGAGTCACGTGGCAGACGTAATCGACGCGGCGGAGTTGGCGTGATGGAGAGTCATCAAAGTCGAAGGATGTGGCAGGTCACCTCAGTTGAAGACATGGTGGGTCGCCGCATCCGAAGACCGTGTCGGGTCATCAAAGTCGAAGAAGACCCCAGGCCGCCGGAGCCAAAGACCGCGGAGGGTGGCCAAAGCGGAGGAAGCCCCCGAGCCCCTGAGTCGTTGGAGACGAAGATCACATCGGGTCAAAGACCGCGACGGGTTGCCAAAGCAAAGTCAGTGCAGCTGAAGACCGTAGCGGGTCGCCACAGCCAAAAATTATAGCGGACCACCACAGTCGAAGACCGCATGAGGTCACCGCAACTAAAGACCGCAGAAGGTCGACAGAGTCGAAGGACGTGGCAGGTCACCAAAGCCCTCGAACCCCTGAGTCGTTGGAGTCGAAGATCGCAGCGGGTCGCTAGAGTCGAAAGAGCCCCCAAGTCGCGGTCTCTGAAGCCGATGCGGCCAACCGCTGCAATCGAAGATCACATCGGGTCGCCACATCCGAAGGATGTAGCGGTTTGCCACAGCCAAAGACTCAGCAGGTCACGTGGCGGAGTCGGTGCAACCCTCGAGCGCAAAGGTCATGGGACCTCGGACGACCTATTCCGAGGTGAAGACAGATTTTTCAATTCACGTGTGCATTTGTTGCAAAACAGCCGATTAGCTCCAAATAAATAAAAAATTAACAAAATAATCAACGAGAAAATAAGAAAGATTCCCACGCCGACATGAAGAGCCGACCTGTGGATGTATTGCATAGCTGTCCCTGTTGATCGTCAACACGTACTACATGTGATCATCGGAAAGTACTTGCACACAAGATTTTTAAAAAGTGCTTGCACTCACGAACAGTTAGTAGTAATACATAGGATTGAATATAATAATCATACTAATTTGAGCGGGAAGAGATTGGTTTTACTCATCTGACCATGCGCGTGATTGTGTGTCGTTATGCCCACAACTTTTATTTAATAAAAAATAATTAGATTACCTCTCAAGAGTACCAGTTGAACGGATTTGGAGCCGAAGACTAATTGATTGATTTGTTGATTTTTCGATGGCAATTAACTGATCATGTGCATAGCCGGACGGTTAGATGTGGGCACTCCATACAATTAAACTGATGTTCTGCCACTGGCTTGTTGCAATTACGTATTGCCCTTTTCTTGTCTTACTCTACCGCGGGGATAAAATCGGCAGTTGGGTAGTTATTGAAGATGAACGTGATGAAGCGGGTGAATTGGCTAGATGTGATTTGGCCGCTGTTGATGACAAAGGGTCCAGTCCAGATGACGATGCATGGAAGTAGAAGTAGATCTGTTTCCCGGTAATCATCGAATCGTAGATCACAGGTGATGGAACCGTCACGACCGCACGATTAGCGTCCCCAGTATCCCACAAACGACACCAATTGACGAGGGTTCGACTCGTCAATGCCCATTATTATGGACTTGGATTTTGGAGAAGATGGGAATGCTGGAAGTCGCGAGACGGTTAACAGACAAGCAACACGGTGACACGAGGTTTACCCAGGTTCAGGCCCCTGGAGGGAAAACCCTACTCATGCTTGTTTGTTCTTGATTACGGCAGAACCGAAAGTTTACAGGGGTACGCAGATGTGATCTGGCGTGAGGTGTGTGTATGAGGTCAAGAGATTTAGATCTGTAGATCTGTTGTGGTGTAGGCTATTGTGGAGGTGGAGATCGTAGATCTGTCTATTGGGGGTTATGGCGTGTGTAGGTCGTGCCCTCCTTGTTGGACCCTCCTAGCCTTTATATATGGGAGGCTAGGTCTCGGGTGCCAATACGAGTAGGTTACATTTTGTATTCAACCTCTAGTCTTGAGGTTTCCTTGTCTTATGCGCTTGGGAGTCCATGTCCATATTGGCTTCATAGAAGCCGAAACATCATAGGAGTCATGGACCCTGGCAGTTTATCGAGTGAACCTTCCCTGGGCTGGACCGGATATACCATGTAAGGCACTCGTAGGGTATATCCTTGTCATGGAGTGTACTGGGCCAATAGGGTCCAGTACCACTTCGGGGGTAGTTTTGACCAGCCATTTGGGCCAAGTTGGGCCCAAATAGCCCATTGGGGTTGGCCCAAACATTAAAAGAAAAGAATTTAATGATTTAACAAAAGACCAAAGTACCCCTAGGATTTAATAAATTATAGTAAATAAAAGAAACACCCAAAAATACAAATAATATATCTTTAGGTTTATAATAATACAATCTAACTAATTAAATTAAGAAATCTATTTCTAATAGAATAACTTTTGGTTAAAGACTTATATAATATATATTCCTTATGGAATTTATAAAAATTAATAAAATACCTAAAAATAAATAAAAATAACTTATTTCATCCTTAATTATTATAGTATTTTAGAAAAATACTAAATTGATATTTAAGATAAAATAATAAAATCTTCTAAATTAAAATGCTTATTCTTAAAAATAAATATTAAGAAAATAATTATAGGAGTTAAAATTAAATAAAAATTAGTTTTTAACTCTATTACTAATATATTATAGAACAAAAATAGTGAATATAATATTTACAAAATATTAAAGGTTATTCCTGAAAATGAATTCTTTATTACATAAAGAAATTTCAGAAATTAATATATTGGGTAAAACACACAAAGAAGATAAATAATAAATGATGCATTGCATTACTATGCATATTCATTTTTTTGCTTCTTTAAATATTGTCCTTATAGGGAAATAATGGTGTTTTGTAGACATAGAAGCTCAAGGTCCAGTGGAAGCATCCGACTTCACTACCTTGCAATCACAAGGCAAGTTCACCACTTGCTCATGTCCTTTAAAGAGTCTTTATCAAAGTAATTACAAATTGTGTGTTATCATCTATGCTCTAAAGAAAGAAAAATAATATTTTCTCAAAACAAATAAATTGTTGATATCATCCTAAGTGGTGATAACTATGAGCAATGGAACTTAGGTTTCCATTTGCAAGGAGATTAATCACTTAGGATTTAACAACCCCTGACATCAGTGAGTCTAGCGCCGTATATCACGTGTTAACCATGAGATTTGGAATGTGATGAAGAAGTCAGCTGGATCTTCCTCCTTTCACATAAAAGATGACCATCTCGTGATGTTGGTGTACCTTATGAGGCTCAGCATGGGTGGGACCCCTTAGTTCCCCACGATATTGGTGTCTAGACTATCCCTGAGTGACGGTCATATGTATGCCCTGATATGTTGATGAGGGTGACCAGGTTCTTTTCTGCTCAATGGAGTCCTCAAGGAGTCAAGCATAGTTATATCTTCTATGCGGATTAACAGAGGCCGTTCTGCTTTTGGGGTCGTGTTCTATGTGGGTTCGCGGGCAAGGGCAGTGATTGGCTTGGATCACCTACTGGGCCCCACATCATGGAATTGTGGATGGGAAAGTACGCCCGGTTGTGCAACAAGGAGTTGATTTCTCATGGGTAAAGTAACACACCTCTACAGAGTGTAAGACTGTAACTTGTTACTCCCTGTTCCAGGAAGGAGCTACGAACGCGTCAGGAAAAGAACTCTATGAAAGTTCTAGTCAACCTGTGAAGGCTGATGGGCATAGATTTTGATAATAAAATCAATGTTTGAAGAAATATTTATGAAAAATGCATAGTGCCAAGGACTGATAGTCTGAGGTGGTAGATAGATCATCAAACTTCCCACCTTGCATATAATGAACTTGCTGGGTAACGATGTTACTCACCCTTTCCTTTAATAATGTGTGTATGTTTGTAATATGGACCCGCAATGTTTCTGTTGTACCACTCTGAGGGATGTAATATTTACGAAACGCTGTGGATGTCATGTCAACGACTATAGTGTACTACACATGCAGTGGTATGCTGGGTCACCGCAGCTGGTATCAGAGCAATTGCTTTGACCTTAGATTGGAAACCTAGTAAAGGGTATTACCTGTAGGAGTTTATAGCAACGATAAAGAATTCACTAAAAGGGTATAATGGGTCTTCAAATGTGAATATTCCATTGTATATTTTAGTGCGATAATTCTTTGTTATGATGCAATATTTTATTTTTTACTAATCAAAATATTTTGTATACAGTGTTATGGCACCAAACTTTCCAAAACAAACTTTGGTAAGGAAGGAGGAGACTCTCTATGATTATCAAGGATCATTCACTCATCAGCTTTGTCAACTCTTAAGGATTTTTAGTTGTCCAACTAAGATTCCAATAAATACCATAACCTATTATGATGGTCGTATGTTATCCAAGTATCGTGTGAGTATCAAACTTCTAGAGGAGCTTGGATTATATCACGATCTACCTATAGGTGAAGGTAGGAGCCATTTAGCAACATACCATGTTGCTGTTTTGGAGGCGATAACCAATATCCGGGATCACAAAGCCCAAGAGTTAGAAGGGAGCACATTTTCTGTGATTCTTAGTGATTCTATAGACATGGATCCGGTACCAGATCATCTTACTTTGGTAAAGAAGCATCCTAAGATAGCTTCCAAGTTTATGGATCGATATCGACTGATCGTTGGGTATTTATATAAGACACATCAAGTCATAGTAACGAAGGAACCAGTGAGCATCTCAGTTAGATAATGAAGCAAGGAGTAGTGTAAAACCAATCTTCAAAGATATACCTATAGATCCAAAATCTTTGACACCATATCCGTATTCACCCAGACCATGACCTACCTATTTTCCTACTCTAGATATGAGGTATCCTATACAACAGACTTCTGAGGAAGGATCTGATCCAGAACTTCCTATTGAGAATTCTGATGGATGGAGAATGGGATCAGCTAATGGATCCCGAGGTAATCAAATGTCAGTGGACGGGTCTGACAGAGATGTTGGACAATCCAGCTGGATGGGTGCGAGGTATAACATTAATGATAATAGCAGGAATGTTATTCATAGAAAATTAGGATGAGGAAGAAGATCCTGAGGAGAGGGTGTTTGAATCATCCATATCCAATCAAAACCTAGGGAATGTACATTATCCAGTGTTTAACTATCCTGCCCAACAGAGCACCAGGGGAGCAATGGAATCTTAGTATTTTGTTGGTAACTCTAGGAATGAGGCTCAGGAGATGCATATGGGAGATAGTAATGAACACGTTTCTGTAGACTTTTCAGCTGAGCTGGATGGAGTCAATGCCCTCAGGTTGAGTGGTAACTCGAGTCCTAATACATCAGATACTGAGTACATTCCATCTGGAAGGCCATTTGTTCCACAAACTGTGCGACGAATGTCACGTCAACACGGTTGGACTGCAGGCATGTATAATGAGCGTCTCGGATACTAAGGGCATGGACTACTTAGTAATAGCAGATGGTATTGCGTATTGTAGTATGAGAGAATGATGTATCTAAATAAAGGAGGCAATATCCATATATGATATCATACCTATATGGTACAGGGTTCTAATGACTTTGTATTCACTAAGTTGTTTGTAATGTATAATATGTGAAAATGCATATTGATCTTATTTGGATTTTGTTTTCCATTGTGTGACTAGTTATGTGCATGATTTTGAGCTTAGAACATATGTGCATGATGTAATTATGAGTATTCTCTTTATGTTGCAGGTCTAGGGGGTCATGGAATCAGGTGTAGAAACTGAATCTGAATAGCAGCGCATGGAGCATTACCACCACCAATGAGGCCATTAATGGAGTAGAAATTTATGCAATACATGCAAATGATGCAAGAATCCCAGAACAAATTCATGGAAGAGTTGTTGGGACAAGCTAGAAACCACAGAGCACCTGAAGGTGGATGAGTGAGTCTTTCTGACTTCCAAAATGCAAGGCCATTACCTTCTGCATCAGCTCCAGAACCATTGGATGCAGAGGATTGGCTAGCAGATACAGAGAAAAAGTTAAGGACTGTTAGTTGCAACGATGAAGAAAAGTTGAGGTATGCAACCCATCTCCTAACTGGACATACAACATCGTGGTGGGAGAATCAGTTAGCAATGAAACTGCCAGGAAGGGAGTATACTTGGGAGGAATTCAAGCAGAGATTCCGTGAGTACCATGTTCCTGAGAGTGTAATGGAGTTGAAGCATAGGGAGTTTGAGGAGCTTCAGCAATGATATACCTGTGTCATGAAGTACATTCGGGAGTTCAGCCAACTATCTCGTTATGCTGAGGATGAAGTGAGCACTGAAGAAAAGATAAAGAAGCGTTTTCTGTGGGGATTAAATCCATTTGTGAAGATGCAGTTGAGGCTGGCCAACAAGCAAACTTTTCAACAGTTACTAGATGCAGCCATCACCTTTGAAGATGCCTAAAAGAATGTCCAAGAGGACCGAAGGAAGAGAGCTAAGAAGTAGTAAAGAGGATCCAAGAAAGTAAACCTAAACCCAATTTGGAATTCAAACCCAAGAACAGATCCTATAACAAAAATAATTCCAATCGGAGTGTAAATCCAACCGGAAAGAATGTTATATGCCATAATTGCAAGCTTCCAGGGCATATGAGCAGGGATTGCGAGAAGCCGGTAATTATTTGCCATAGTTGTGGCCAAAGGGGTCATATAAGGCCAAATTGCCCAAGTAAACCACCGGGTGGTTGGGCGACAAGAAATGAAGGACAAGCCCGTGGAGGGAATGGACAACCCAATAAGGGAGGAAATTTTGTCAATAATAATAATGGCAAAAGAAGCAGGCCTACCGGGAAGATCAATTGCGCAACCTTGGAGGAGGTGGATAACTCCGAGCATGCAGTTATAGGTATGCTCAATATCCTTACCCATCCCAGAAAACTTTTATTTGATACCGGTGCAACTACCTCATTCATATCTAAAGAATTCAGTGATAAGTTTGGGATTAGAAGGGCAACGTTAGAAAACCCTATGACCGTAGTAACGGCAGGGGGAAATGTAGTGGTATGCCACATTAAACAAGATCAAATTATCTTGATTTGTGGTTCTACATACTTTGCGGACCTTTATGTGATTCCTTTGAAGGGAATTGCAGTAGTGTTGGGTATGGACTGGATGACTGAACATGGAGCTTAGATAAATTGTGAAGATAAATCTGTTTCAATCAAAACTTCAAGTGGAGCAAGAATAGTATATCAGGCTGATAAACACAGTCATATCATGGTAGATCTTCAATTGAACTTAATGAAGGATTTCAAGTTAAAGGATATTCCTATAGTAACTGAGTTCCAAGATGTTTTCCCAGCAGAGTTTCTAGGAATACCACCTAATCGGGAAATAGAATTCACAATTGATCTAATACCTGGTACAACACCAATAGCTCAAGCACCATATAAGATGGGTCCGAAGGAGTTAAAAGAGCTTAAAGAGAAAATTGATGAGTTAGCTAGAAAAGGATTTATTCAGGAAAGTGTATCGCCATGGGGAACCCTAGTAATTTTTGTGGACGAAAGAGATGGAGGACGAAGAATGTGTGGGGATTATAGAAATATCAACAATGTTACTATCAAGAACAAGTACCCATTACCAAGAATTCAAGATCTGCTTGATCAAGTCAAAGGAGCAGGAGTGTTCTCCAAGATTGATTTAAGGTCTAGATACCACCAGATAAAGATTAAACCTGAATATGTTCCAAAAACAGTATTTGTGTCAAGGTATGGACATCATGAGTATCTTGTTGTACCCTTTGGATTAACCAATGCACCAGCAATATTCATGAATTTGATGAACAAAATCTTCATGCCTTATCTAGACTAGTTTTTCATAGTGTTAATCGATGATATTTTGATATATTCAAAGGATAAGGAAGAGCATACAGATCACTTGAGAATAGCATTGCAAATCCTAAGGGAACATAAGCTTTATGCTAAGTTCAGTAAGTGTGAATTCTGGTTGGACAAAGTAGAATTCCTTGGTCATGTGATCAATAAGGATGGAATTGCTGTAAATCCATCCAAAGTTCAATCAGTATTAGAGTGGGCTAGAACAACAATGTGAAACAAATCCAAGGTTTCTTGGGTATGGTTGGTTATTATCAGAGGTTCATTGAAGGTTTTTCCAAGATAGCTGGACCAATGACCAAATTCCTAAGAAAGGATACACCATTCATATGGGATGAGAAGTGTGAAGCAAGTTTTCAGGAGTTGAAAAATAGATTAACTACCGCACCAATTCTAGCAGTTCCTGAAATAGGAAATGATTACATGGTAAATTGTGACGCATCCAAGGAAGGATTAGGATGTGTGTTAACGCAAGATTGTAAGGTAATAGCTTACGGATCAAGACAACTGAAACCACATGAAGTCAATTATCCAACTCATGATTTGGAATTAGCAGTAGTAGTCTTTGCTCTGAAAGGATGGAGGCATTTTATCTATGGAGCAAGGTGTGAGTTATACACTAACCACAAAAGTCTCAGATATTTCTTCACTCAATAGGAATTGAATATGAGACAGAAGCATTGGTTAGAGCTTATTAAAGATTATGATCTGGCGATCAATTATACCCCTGGAATAGCTAATATTGTGGCAGGTTCTTTAAGTCGGAAGAGCACATATACTCAACCTATCAATAGAGAACTGTCAAAAGAGATGCAAATGGATCTGGAAAGGTTGGAAATTCAATTCATAAGAACAGAAATTCTTGGAGGATTAGCTCCTATGAGAGTAGTTGAAGAGCAGAGTAGAGATCTTCGGAATGAGATTTTTAGACATCAAGATGAAGATCCTTTTATTGTTGAAAAAATCCGAAGAATCTCTCAAGGTCATACATAAGTTTTTCACTTAGGAGATTATGGATATTTATGGTTCCAAGATCGTCTTTGTGTTCCAGATGTGCCAGAAATTCGTGAGGTGAAACTCGGAGAGGCACATGAGACACTATATTCTATACATCCAGGAAGTACAAAGATGTATATGGATTTGAAGGAATTATTCTAGTGGAATAATATGAAGAGAGACATTGCGAAATATGTGTTGGTGCCATACTTGCCAAAGGGTAAAAGCTGAACATTAAAGTCCAGTAGGACCATTACAACCTTTGGAAATTCCGGAGTGGAAATGGGCAGAAATTGGTATGGATTTCATCCCAGGATTACCCATGACACCAAAACGGAAGGATCTGATATGGGTGATTGTGGATGATTCACAAAAAGTGCACATTTTATCCCGGTAAATCCAAAGGATAATGCCGAGAAGTTAGTAGAAGTATATGTAAAAGAAATAGTAAGTAAGAATGGAGTTCCCAAGAAGATAGTATCGAATAGAGGATTTGTGTTTACTTCAGCATTTTGGAAACAATTACATGAAGCACTTGGTTCAAAGTTAGATTTCAGCACAACCTATCATCCAAAAACTGGAGGTCAAACATAACGAACTAATCAAATATTGGAGGACATGCTCAAAGCTTGTGCATTAGATTTTGGTGGTTCGTGGGAAGATCATCTAAAATTGGCAGAATTTTCTTACAACAACAGTTATCAGAGTAGTCTGAAGGCAGCCCCATACCAATTTCTCTATGGGAGAAAATGTAGATCACCAATATGTTGGTATGAACCTAGAAGTAGCAAATAATTTGCACCAGACTATATCAAAGAAAAGCAAGATATTATAGATATCATCAAAGATCGGTTGAAGATATCTCAAAGAAGATGGAAGAGTTATGCTGATCAAAGTCGAAGAACATGGCATCTTGAAGTGGGAGATATGGTATATCTCAAAGTAAGCCCAATGAAAGGAGTTAAAAGATTCGGAGTTAAAGGAAAATTTTCCAGGATATATAGGACCATTTGAAATACTGAGTCAGAACAGGACAATAGCATACGCTTTAGAGTTACCATAAAGACTGGCTCAAGTTCACAATGTTTTTCATGTGTCACAACTCCGAAAATGTCTTAAGGTTCCCAATGATGCAATCACACATTAAGAAGTGGAATTACAAGAAGATTTGACTTATGTCAAAAAACCCTGTAAAATTTTGGAAGAGAGCTGGAAAAGGTTGTGAAATAGGGCAATCAAGTACTGCAAAGTACAGTGGGAACATCACCCTGAATGGGAAGCCACATGGGAGAAAGAGGATGACCTAAGAGAAGCATATCCAGAACTATTCAGGTACACTTCAGCAAACTTCAGGACGAAGTTTAATTTAAGGGGGGAAGTGTGTAACCTCCCAGCATCTAGGAACCAACGAAGGGTAGAAATAGGATTTTGTGCATATGAATGCATTTATCTGTAAAATGTGGGAAAAATATTCTCCAAACAAAAACCTAAAGTGATCAGAGTTTTTTTCACTCTCTAGGTGTAGGAATAGCTCTTGAGAGTGATCGTTATAAATTTTGACATGATCTTTTTGAATTAGTGTGTTTTGGGGGAAATAATTTGAATTCAAATTTGAAATTTGAACCAATATTTAAAAGTTAGGATTTGGTATTTAAATTTTTTCCAAAATAATTTAGTAATATTATTTGTTATGATAAAGATATAATAAATATTAATAAGAATTTAAGATTAAGAAATTCAAATAAGAAATGAATGCTTAATTCTTATCTTAATTCCATAAACATTTTACAAGGAGGAACTCATTCAACCAATGAAGTGATTCATTAAAGTAAAGAAATTACAAGAAAATAAATTCTAATATAAATAATTATTACAAGATTCTTACAAACAGAATCAAAAAGTAAATATTACAATGAACAAATATAAAAACCTAGTTAATCCTATACTAAATCTTGAGCACCAGATCTTGTACCTGTAGAATACAAAAACAAACAAAATGAAAATAAAATATTAATTTGTTAGATTTACTCTGAGTTGAGAGTAGTGAAGTGCACTACTCAAGATTATATCATTGAGTAATAGTAAAAGGGGAAAGTTTAACCAATGTGTAGGTATCTGTTCTTTCATACTCCCTCTGTTAGAGATTATAAGGCCTATGGACCACTTTGATAGGATTAAGAAAATCAATAACTCACCCTCTTGATTGCTACATGCACCAATAATTATACATGCATGAGAGAAGAGAAAGAAAAAGAAGACCATGCATTGGATGAGAGATGGTAATAAATGAGAAAGGACTTGTAATCCTAACATTTTAAAAAAAGCTCTTAGGCCCTATAATCCCTAACGGAGGGAGTATCAAATAAGCCGTAAGTACATATATCAACAGTAAGTAAAAGGGGCAAGTTTCACCAGGTGAGTAAATTGTAAAAGGATAAAAGGTGAAAACACCTCACTGATTTGATCCACAGAGTGCACCAAATAGCCAGGCAGCACAGTCATCTAACTGCATGATATGTGTTGTCAACACAGTAGCAACAGCCCACACAAGGAAAAGGAGAAGTGCACAGCCGTAGCATACCTCCCAGCAGCTTACTTTCATTCTCAAGCACAAAACCAGGAACACATAAAGCCCGCCAAAGCCAAGCAAAACCACTAGCCAAACCATATACGAGATCATCCAAACATTCACCAGATGGTGACATAAGGAGGGGGAGGAGCAAGTGGATAGCAAGATCAAGGACAAGCTCACAGGAACCAGAAGTAGCAGGATCAGCACTAGGAGGTGAAGAACAAGATCAGGCCAGCAAAAGAAGCCAACAAGATCTAGCCAACCAGATCAACCAGCAACATCACCAACAACCAAGTGGTGTGGTGAGTACATATAAAACCATCACATGATTCAATCAATTACTATAGATTGTAAAGAATGTGTTGTTTTATATATTAATCTCTTAGAAATCACCCAAGTAGGGTGAATCCATCATAGAAGATTTTTGAATACAAAGTCCATGATTAAACTCTACAAACTAAACCAGGATCTCAGACCAACATCATTGATCCTGGATATCAAGTTATATTCCATATTCCAATATAACCATAGCCAAGATTATGAATTCTGGGCACATCTCTTAAAGGAGTAGCACCCCAGAATCCATAGATCTTATGGATCCATATAAAACAATAAGCACACCAACCATTTTATGGGAAGGATTCAAGTATTAGTAACTGGTATTAATACCAGAAACCATCTATGAGGGACAGCAAGTTAGGAACCTAGTTCCTAAGCCTCAGACCAACATCATAGGCAAAGATGTTTAATAAAAGCATTCAACTTATCTCAGTACTAACCCGATATTAAGAACTGACAAAAAGCCTAGTACTAGAACCAACACTTGTGTGCCATTCTAGTGATGGTGTCACAAGAACAAGTTCTAAAACCAAGCAAATCAATTACTTAGCTTTCGTAAGTAAACTTGCAAATCACTAGTTATCATCTTGTTGGAATCAACCACTAGGAATCATACCTAAGTTTATATATACATAATTAGAGCATCATTGTATTAACATGTTAACCCTCAATCTGTATATATCACCACAATCTAGTGTTTAACAATAAAGTGAACAATCACTGACAGTACTATTTTCAGTACTAAGATCTTGACATTAGGGAATTTTCAAATCACCAGAACCCATAAGTAAGAGTTCCACAATAGAACTATCATCTACGCCATGTCCAATTACCAATTGGAATCAGTCTAATAAAGCCACTAGCATCATCAAAACCAACTATCAATAGTAATCAACATGATATAATCATTCACCATCCTCAATAACCACCACTACTAGTTCCAATCCATCTAATATAACCTAATAAAGACATGAACCCTAATTAGGTATAGCCACTAGAAGCACACAGAGGAGATCAAGAGAGGCATAGGACAGAAAGCACGAGGGGAGAGCAAGATTAAACTCACCAGTGGTTCTCGCTGTCGATTAGAAGAGGAAGAAGAGGGGCCGACGAGCGCACGACGGGACGGGGAGCACCCAAAGGGTGCTGCAACCCGCACCAAGCCGAGGCGACGGCCACAACAACACATGAGGACGAATTCCACCACCATGAGCACCTCACAGCACCACAGGGGCAGCAGAGAAGACATCACCGACAACACCCCAAACCCTATGGTTCGGGACGAAGCTAGCCTGGTCGAAGGAGAGCTCCTTAGACAAATCGAATTGGCCTAGACGACAAAGCTGTGTCACCAACCTCGCCATACACCATGGCGGCGGCTAGGGAGACCCAGGGCGGCGTGTATCGCACGGTGGTGGTGTCGGCAACACCACGGGGTCGAGGAAGAAGGAGAGGAAATAAGCGAGAGAGAGAGAGAGAGTGGAGTGTACTGGGCCGATAGGGTCCAGTACCACTTCGGTGGGTAGTTTTGACCAGCCCATTTGGGCCAATTTGGGCCCAAATAGCCCAATAGGGTTGGCCCAAACTTTAAAGGAAAAGGAATTTAATGATTTAACAAAATATCAAAATACCCCTAGGATTTAATAAATTCTAGTAAATAAAAGAAACACCCTAAAATAAAAATAATATATCTTTAGGTTGATCATAATACAATCTACCTAATGAAATTAAGAAATTTATTTTAAATAGAATAACTTTAGGTTAAAGACTTATAGAATATATATTATTTATGGAATTTTATAAAAATTAATATAATACCTAAAAATAATTAAAAACAACTTTTATCATACTTAATTATTATAGTATTTTAGAAAAATACTAAATTGAGATTTAATATAAAATAATCAAATATTCTAAATTAAAATGATTATTCTTAAAAAGAAATATTAAGAAAATAATTATAGGATTTAAAATTAAATACAAATTATTTTTTAACTCTATTACTAATATATTATATTAAAAAATAGTGAATATAGTATTAACAAAATATTAAAGGTTATTCCTTAAAATGAATTCTTTACTACATAAAGAAATTTCAAAAATTAATTTATTGGGTAAAACACACAAAGAAGATAAATAATAAATGATGCATTGCATTACTATGCATATTCAATTTTTTGCTTCTTTAAATATTGTCCTTACCGGGCAATAATGGTGTTCTGTAGACATAGAAGCTCAAGGTCCAGTGCAAGAATTCGACTTCACTACCTTGCAATCACAAGGCAAGTTCACCACTTTCTCATGTCCTTTGAAGAGTCTTTATAAAAGTAATTAAAAATTGTGTGTTATCATCTATGTTCTGAAGAAAGAAAAATATTATTTTCTGAAAACAAATAAATTGTTGATATCATCCAAAGTGGTGATAACAGTGAGAAATGGAACTTAGGTTTCCATTTGCAAGGAGATTAATCACTTAAGATTTAACAATCCTTGACATCAGTGATTCTAGATCCGTATATCAAACGTTAACCATGATATTTGGAATGGGACGAAGAAGTCAGCTGGATCTTCCTCCTTTCACATGAACAGATGAACATCTCATGACATTGTTGTACCTTACGAGGCTCAGCATGGGTGGGACCCCTTAGTTCCCCATGATATTGGTGTCTAGACTATCCATGAGAGACAGTCATAGGTATGTCCTCATATGTTGATGAGGGCGGCCAGGTTCTTGTCTGCTCATTGTAGTCCTAAAGGAGTCAACCATAGTTGTATCTGCTATGTGGATTAACAGAGGTTGTTCTACTTGTGGGGTCGTGTTCTATGTGGTGTCGCGGGGAAGGGCAGTGATTGGCTTGGATCACCTACTAGACACCGAAACTGTTTCGGTTGAAATTGCTGCAACTGGTTCTGCATGTGAAATGGAATACTAGCAAGGGGTTTTATGTGAATGTTTGTTAATTAAAGTAATTAATAAAATTCTGAATAAATAAATAAAAGAGTTTTATTTAAATGAGAGCTTGCATTAAATTTGGTGGAAATTTAATGCATGTGAGTGGATTTTTGAGTGGAGGCTTTTTAATGGGAGTGGAGGCTTTTCATTTTGAGTGGGAGCTCCACCCACATGAATGTGGAAGAGGTGGGGGCAGCCCCATGGCTGGGCGCCATGCCCTTTGCGTGCCCCCCTCTCCCCTATAAAAGGCCCCCCTCTCCTCCTCTCAAGGCACACCTCCTCGTGAAGGATCTCTCTCCCCCCCTAGAATTTATTCCTCATGGTCTCGGACTAGCGAGATACATGTTCCCGGTGGCTATTCGGCAAGAAAGAGTTGTGCTTTTGCTGCATCTCTGGAGCGAGGAGGCGGAGGTTGCTCGGTGCGTCGAACGTGTGTGCGAGCACGGATGCGCTGCTGTTTTGCGGCGCTAGGACTTCCTCTCGATCTTGAGATTGGCAAGAGATCGTCTACATCAACCACGAGTTTGGACTCGTTAAGCTTTGTCGGTATTCAAGGGTATGTTCTCTACGGATATACATCCGCCCGTTGTTTGTATCTAGTAGATAGATCTTGGTACATAGTTGTTCCCATCGTAGGAAAAATTTTGTTTTCTATGCTGCGAATCCTACAGTGGTATCAGAGCCAGATCTATGCGTAGATACTTTGCACGGGTAGTACACATATGAGTATGTGGGCGATGATGATCATTTTATTGCTTCTTAGTTGTACTTTGGATATTGGTGGCATAGTGGGATGAAGCGGTCCGGACAAACTTTACATGTCCTCGCACATGAGACCTATTCCACGCTTGACATGCAACTAGTTTTGCATAAGTGGCTAGCGGGTGTATGTCTCTCCTACTATAGTCAATATCTAATTTGCAACGAGTTGTCAACAATTTGGTTATCCTCGTTGTGGTTCATGTTTGTAGGTAAGAACGGTTCTATCTTCGAAAGCCCTAAGCCACGTAAAACTTGCAATGGATAAATTAGAGGCGTCTAGTTTAGATTGTTGCTGGGCTAGTGTTATGATATGGTGATGTTGTAAGTAGAAGTATGAGATGATACTCTTACAACACACATAACGTGTAAGTTCCATAGACCTTGGCCTTACACATAAAGGTATGATAGTGATCATACCACGGTGCACATGTTGGAGATCATATGCGGGAACCATATCATTTCACTAATAAACATGTGATGTTTTGATTGCATCTTATATTGCTATTTTAGCGCTTTATTAGCATTATAAGATGATCCCTCATTTAGATATCAAGATAAAAATGTGTTCTTCCTTAAGTACGCACCGACAATGTTTCGTCGCTTCAAGGCATCACGTGATGATCGGGTGTACTTGAATCCACGAGCATATCTCGGGTGTAAGACAGTTGCACACGCAAATACTAAGGTTCTTACTTGGCGAGCCTAGCATGTACAGACATGGCCTCGGAACACGGACCGAAAGGTTAAGCATGAGTCATATAGTAGATATGATGCCCATTTGATGCTCGCCTTTGAAGCTACACCGACTCACGTGATGATCGGACATGGTGTAGTGGATTTGGTTCATGTAATCACCAAAAAGACACGAGGGATGTTGTTTTTGAGTGGGAGTTCATTTCTAATTTGGATTAGTAGAACTCAATTTATCATAAATTTAATCAAAGTGAATTTGCATAATTTGTTGTAGTCATTGGCATTCGTTCACCACCATATGCATAGTTGTAATTGAGATAATAGAACTATAGAATTCTGGATATATACTTTATGAACTGGTATCATATTGTGTTGAGTGTCAATCAAAGTTTAAAGTCCTATTGCAAACTTTCAGCAAACTCTATTTACTCCGTGAAATTTAATAGTTGGTATTAAATAGAGAGTAACAATTCCAGTGTTAGTATCTTAAGTATCATGTTTGCCTCCATGATTCTTGATTGTTTTATTATCAAGTTTATCTAGGATCTAAAAGAATTATTTCAGAAACCATCATGTGTGGCGGATATAAAGATATATGAAACAATGTTTTGGTTGCAATATGATAGAGTATAATATATGTTCTCATATTGGATGAGAATTTACGAAGGTTGGAGATGCTAGACATCCTAAGCATCCAAAAAGGTTTTGGAAAGTAATGTTATACTCACGATTCACCTTTATAAGCTATAGTAGCTTGATCATGAAAGTCGTCATGATAAGGATGAATAAAAGATGTATGTAAAGTGTTTACTACACTAAAATATTACTAAAGAATGGATTTTGCAAGAATACCGATCATTTTTGATGATGGTGATCTACTTCAAAGTGCAAATCCAAAGATATTATTATCTGAATATACACGCTTTGGACTATGTGTCATGTATATGGCGCCACTATTGATGTTGATAAATTCTTTTAAAAGGAAAGAGGAAATGCTGAAAGAGAATCTATAAAATATATTTGGCAGAAAAGAAAAGATTGGAAATATCCAATTTAGGTATATAGATGATATACATGTTATGGTTGTATTGTTTGCTTGTTAAACAATGTGGTTCTTGGGTATTGGATACCGAATTGGTTGGTTTGAAATTTCATACGGAACAACGCAATTCATGAACCACAATGGCCTAAGTAACTAGCAAGAGAATATGTGATGATGTTCATCGAAAACAAACAAACCGTTATTTGTATTTCTCGTTGACATCAAAGCATGACTTCAAGATTTGTTTTAATAATTGTTATTTAAATCTGGTATTATGAGAACAAAGGTTGTTCAAATAACTACCGTATTCCATATAAGATGGATGATTTACAAATCTAGTTGGAGAAATCACATCCATAAAACCTAATGCTAAAATGTCGCAAGACAAATGATTGAAAGATCACTTACAAAGTGACATCGTTGTTTAAATTATATTGGAAAGAAAACATGAAGAATCTCCATAATCATGTATTTTTGGAGTCTTTGATTTGATCAAGTGACGCTTGTGAGACTTTCCACGTGATAATTAAAACTTCGTTCAAAGGCCAAAGAAGAACAAACGACTAAATTATTGGAATTTATACATATCGATGTATGTATTCCATTATGTGTAGTCGTAAGCGATGGGTTTCAACTTCATATGCTTTCTCCAGAAATTTGAGTGAATATTCACTTAATGAGAAAGAAGTATGAAATATTTGAAAAACGTTTTCAAAGACTTTCAAGATGAAGTGGAAAATCATTGTAACAAGAAAATAAATGGTTTATGATTTTATCATGAGGGATTTGTTTGAGTTACAAGTGTAACAAGAAAATAAATGAATTATGATTTTATCATAAAGGGATTTATTTGAGTTGCAAGTTTAGCAAAACACCTAGATTTACATATCCCGAAACACCATAGGAATATGGAGTGTTTGAGATTTGTAATGAAACCTTGTTTGACATGGTTAGATCAAAGGTGTTATTTATAAAACTGCCATTATGTTTTAAAATATTAAAGCTTTAGAGACTTCCGCTTTTACACTGAAAAGAGCTCCATCTTGATCCGTTGAAATGACACCATGGAAGTTATGGTTTGGGGTAAAACCCAAGTTGTCATTTCTTAAATTTTGGTATGCTAAACATAAGTAAGATGTTTACAACCAAAGTCGGATGAGCATGTCTTTGTAGGTTATTTCGAATAACAATTGGTTATTCCTCCATAACACCAAGGACAAAAGGGTTTGTCGCTTGAAATGTGAAGTTTCTTGAAAAAGGAATTTTTCGCAAAAGTTAAGTGGGAGGACAATAGAACTTTGATAAGGTTAACGAACCTTAGCTAAATGTGCTGAGTTGCGGCCGGAAATCGTTCCGGAGGCTGCCATAATGCTCATAGCTTATGTGCCTCAAAGGTTGTGGTCACGGAGATCTAAGTTCTTATTGAACCAAGTCGATCGAATAAACAATCAAATACTAATATTTGAGAGTAAATCATTATTGTTTGACAATGATGAACCGACTATATGCAAAGAAGCGATGATGGGCCCTGACTCCGTCAAATGGCTTGAAGCCATAAAATTCGTGATAGTTCCATACACGAGAAATCAAGTTTTGAACTTGGAAGACCCTCCGGAAAGGTGTAAAAACCTATCGGTCGTATTTGGATCTATAAAGAAACAGACATGGATGTTTCACATCTATGAAATAGTCGACATGTCGTAAAGTATTTTACGACAATGTTCAAGGAGTTGACTATGACAAGATTTGATCTTTCATAGCGATATTTAGTCCGGATGGATTAAAGTAGCAACCACTACATATAATTTGTTATATGGTAGATGAATAAACAAAACAAAGTTCTTCTAATAGAATGGTTACCTAGGACGTGTACATGGCACGATCCACAGGGTTTTGTTAATTCAAAGGATGCTAAAAAGGGCATGCAAACTTCAATGGTTGAAGTAAGCATCGCAGAGTTGGAATCTTCACCGTGATGAAAAAGAGTTTTCATCAGGAGACGATAAAGATGCTTGCATTTGCAAGAAATTAAGTGGGAGCGCTGAGACATATTTCTAATACATTATGTGGAGGACATCTTGTTGATTAGAAATGATGTATCTTTTATTGACCAAAGGTTAAGAATTTCATTTTGATGAAAGACTTAGGCAAAACCCGAATATTTAGCGTGAATGTCTATAGTGGATAGACTATGACGCCAATATGGTTGTGCCAAACGTACATATATGAGATATTGAAGGAGTTCAATATAGAAACGACAATAAACAGTTCTTGTTGCATGGAAAGGAATTGAATCAAGATTCAAGTGTATTGACACTTGATAAGTGAAACAAGATTCAAGTGCTTTGACACTTGATGAGTGAAATCACAAGGATGTTTTGATCAATCATACCATGATATGTACACATCCAGATATGTCCTATGCTCTAAGTGTTATGAGCATATACCAAAATGAATCATAAAATGATAATTGGACGATAGTGAGGATATTCTTATGATCTTTTTGAAAGGACTAAGAATATATTTGTGTAGAGGTGACAAACAATTACAAATAGTTCATTGTAAAGCGTTACATTGATACTAGGTTTGTCACAAGATACAAATTAAGTTTATCTCAATTTAAACTATGAGTGGCACAATGAAATGGAAAGAAAGTTTCCATGATGGATTTGGATGAATTCCAAAGTTAAGACATTGTGACGAATACTACAACAAAAGGCTAAGTATATGACTGCTATAGTAGCAGCAAAGGAGGGAATTTGTGTCAAGAAGTTTGTTATCAAACTAAGGTGTGGTTCGCAACGGGCTAACACTAAATATATATTGTATGACAATAGTATCGACATGGTTTAACCCCAAGGAACTAAAGGTCTCACCAAAAGACAAAATTTATACAATGCCATCTCATTGGAGAATGAGTGATGTGTGAAGACGCAAAGACATGCAAATACACACGGAACTGAAGCGTCAGATCCGTAGATTATGTTAACCACCTGCAATTGCGTATATGGAACATTAGAAAGCCATAGGTGTTCAATACGCAAAGTTTTCAAACTAGATTATTGTCTCTAGTGCAAGTGGGAGACTGAAAGGAATATGCCCGAGAGGCAATAATAAAGTGGTTATTATCGTATTCCTTATTTATGATAAATGTTTATTTTACATGCTATAATTGTATTAATACGGAAACGTTAATACATGTGTGTTTAATAAACAAAAAGGAAGTTCATAGTTATGCCTCTCTTATAAACTAGCTTGTTGATTAACATGATGATCAAAGTTTCCTGACCATAGACATTGGATGTTGTTAATAACGAGGTCACAACATTAGTGTAATGATGTGATGAACATTCATCCAAAGTATAGCATTACGATCAAAGTCATTGAGTTTATGTTGCTATAACAACTTACGAAGTGATCCTAATCCTTAGACTATGAGATCATGTCAATCACTAACACCGGAAGAGTTTCTTGATAACATCAAACATCACACCGTAACAGGGTGATTATAAAGATGGATTCAGAACTAACAAAGTGTTATGTTGAGGCTCATGGATCGAGAGTGGAATTTGTTCATCCCGATGACGGATAGATATACTCTGGGCCCTCTCGGTGATATCACATTGATTAGCTTGAAAGCAAGTGATTTGATCACTAGAATGTTATATCACGGGAACAAGAAAAGAGTGCATGTCAGTAAGGAGATCAAACTAGGTATGGAGATACCGATGATCGAATCTCGGACATGTAATATATCGCGAAACAAAGGGATTAAGATACTAGCGTAAAAGGTTCCGACGATCACAAGAAAGTCATCGTTGAATGTGTGGGAGTCAGTATGGGTCTCCAGATCCCGCTTCTGATTATTGATCCGAGAGGGGTCTCGATCATGTCCGCATTATTAACGAACCGTAGAGTGACACACTTAAGAGACACCGACATCAATTGGAGCAAAAGTTTCATGCCGAAAAGAATAACAAGCTGTAACACCCTCAGAATCGGCCCTATGCAAGTTTTAGCGAATCCCGCCAAACCCGCATAGAAACGATTCAAAGGTGCCCACCAGGCACTTTCGTGCGGGTGGAAAACGAAGTAATAACATTACACAACAGTCCTCGATGGGACCCACAGAACAGATATATATACAACGCGAATCAACGAGCCAAGAATACAGATGTAATATACAAAGATCCAAAACACCTTGAAAATGATAGAGCGTCCGACTACGGACAAGATGCAAATGGGGCTAAGAGCCCTGAAGAATAACCAATGGCGTCCATAACCCTGCCCAGGCCAAGCCGGAAGGGTAACCCTGCTAACGACGTCGATCTCAACCTGCTAAAACAAAAGGGGTGCCGACAAAGGGCAAAGGAAAAAGAGGAGCGGTCAGTACTGAGGCCAGTACACGGCGAGACTAGAATTCGGCGGTCCTCGCCTACATAGGTATGGTGGACTGCAGCGGCAGCGCAGCATGCACTAAACAACCTATAGAGACTCGATATAGCTGTCGGCTATCAGAGAGGGATAAGAAAGACCTATTCGGAACCATCCTGATACTACCACCAAACATACCCATCCTGGTATTTCCCCCTCGAGACCACACGAGGAAGTCAACCGAGAAACTCACACAGTTGGCAGTTTTATTTATTCAGTTATCGTTGCAGCAATTACTAGTCAGGTATAGATAGTCATCCTGATATAATAAGCAGTGGGCAGTTTTATTTAACCATTCCGTTGTAGTTGCGACACTTACTAGTCAAATACAATTAGCAGGAGATATCCCAAAACCTAGCAGTTGTTGGTACTTTTATTTAGCCATTCCGTTGTAGTTGAGCTGATTACTAGTCACATCGGATACAAGTCAAATTTATAACAGTAAACTTTAGTTACAGTTGTCTATGATCGAGAACTGTGCTCCAAGTCGTCCATAACCGCGGACACGGCTTTTCGAAAAGATTTAACCCTGCAGGGGTGCACCAAAGTATCCACACGCACTTCGACCCTTTTTGCCAGATCAATTAACATACACCCATTGGTATGTCGGCGGGGCCTAAGTCATGACGTTTCCCAGACCCAAAGCAAGTACATGGGGGCCACCCCACTAAGTCTACCCGCAACGAAGTCGGCCGGTCTCCGAGACGGACTCAGGGTTTGGGTGGACGGCTGTAAACGACTGGGAACCCGAAAAGATGACTGGGCTTGTCGATACAGCAAAAACGTGTCCCGATCCTAAACAGTATAGGTGCAGTACATCGCACAATTTAAATAAAGCAGTAAAGCATGGCATAAGTACAGAATAGTAAATAAAACCTCAAACTAGTTGTGGCCCCCAGTACAATACTTTGAAATCAGGTACTAATCGATGGGGTGCCCACACATCCCACATGTGGTTAGCGCGCTCGATCTCGGAACAGGTGTCAAGAACTCGGGGTCCTACGGGACACCAGTGAGCGGTCGGAAACCAAATATTGTCTATCACCCACCGGTGCCTCTGCATTACCTACTTCAATTTTAGTTATTAAACAGTAATTAAAGTCTTGATCAACTCCAACATTAAACATGCGGCAACACTCCAACAACTGTGGTACTGGACGAGACGCAGCAACACTAGAGCAAGCGACTACGACGCGCAAGTCCAACTATCTACCAACAACAGGTAATAGGATGTGTCCAAGGGAATATAAGGCTGCAAGGGATATCACGGGTACAAAAACTATAGCATCGCAACACAGATAACAATAGATCAACAGGAGGAAATAAAGACTATAAAAGTAAGATAGGTAGAAAGGGGGAGGTGCTCGCCTGAAAACATTGCCGAAGTTTCATCCGAAGATCGGGTCGACACTCGCATCAACTCATCGTCCTAATCCGTGAAGAAGCAAAGCACTAGAAGAAACACCGGATGCACTATTTAATACTACGGTAGAAAATCGGCATGATGCATGTATGATGTATGACATGGCAAAGGTGCGATGCAATTAGGTCATATTAAGCGGAACCGAGGCCCCGACAATTAATTAATAGGTTCATGTTGTTTAGAAGCCCCACAATTTAAATGTTATCTTAACATGGCAAAAAGTATCACCGGTTCGCTACACAAATTTAAATGGGACCAATATAAGACTAGATTTGTCCGTATATAGGCGCCATATTTATTATTAGATGATTCGACAACATACCCCCAACCCACAATATGTATGCAAGGATGACAATTTAATATGCAACAAGTTTGTATTTCATTTATAAAAATAGGGGCGCAGAAAGGGGTCACACATGGGTTCGGCGATCTTGGTTTCGAAGGGGTTCGGGTTTGGTCTTCGGACGCCGGGATCGGTCTTCGGATCCGAGGACGGGGTCTTGGTCTTCGAATCCATGCCGGCGTCCTCGGGGTCTCGGTGTCCATGAAGAAGGTCATGACGATCCATGGGGTTCGGTCTTCGGATTTGCAAAGGAGATCTTGAGGTACCGTGGTTCCGTTGTCGATGACGGTCTTGTTGCGAGTGCCCTGGTGGTACTTCGGGTTTCATGTTGTGCGTCCTTCGGAGGCATGAATATCGAGTCGCTAGTGGCCACTGGACGCATCTTCCGTCTTTGCACTAACACCAACATCTCATCAATAGATAGCTAGAGGAGCCACAGGGCTTCGCAGCCACATGCACGCAATCCCCACTTTACCACCGAGTAGGCCCAACCAAAACGAAGCGGCAAGGAAGGAGGGTCACGGCAGCGCGCTTAGGGGCGAGGGCCTGCGAGGGCTCGAGAGAGAGCGGCAGGGCGGCCGCCTGCGGTCGGGGTTGGAGAGCGCCGGGGCTCTGCTCGGGGCGGACGGAGGACGAGCTGCGCGAGGATGCAGAGGAGGCCGTCTCGAGCGGAGGGGACGGGCCACGACGGCGGCAGGGGAGAGCGGGGCCCGGGGCGGCGACGCAGGGAGATGGGCAGCCGAGCGCGGGCCACGGGGATGAGAGGCAGACTGTGCAATGTGGTGGCCCCGGGACGGGCTCGGACGGCCGGTGGGGTGTTGACCGGGGGTGCCGGGGATGGGGTGGAGGCGGCCGAAACCGATGTAGGCGAGGAGGGTGAAGCGGGCTCGCCGGAGGGCCGACGCGGCAGCGCTCGCGGCAGAGCTAGACCGGAGGCAAGGCGACGGGGCAGCATGGCGGCGCCACGGCCAGAGGGGAAGACCGGCGGCGCGAGGAGAAGCGATCTGGCGAGCCTGGGCGAGGTCGGCCGGGGCAGACGAGGAGGACCGCCGAAGGCGGCGGCGGAAGCACGGGAGGGTAGAGGGAGATGTGGTGTGGGGGCTCGGGGAGGGAGCCAAGGTGGGGCGGCGTGAGGGGCGGCGGGGAGGGAGGCCGACGGAGAGGAGCGGGGGTGGAGAGAGAGGAGCGGGGGCGGCGGGGTGGTTCGTGGGTGGTGGGGCCAGAGGGTGGGGATGGGAAGCCGGTGGGGCGGTTCGAGCGGGGCGACGGGGTGGACCAGGGACGCAAGCGGGGTGGGGGTTGGTGGACGGGGTCGATCGGGAGGTGGGGCGGTCTCGGGGCTGCCCCAGGTGGTCGGACCGGCGATGGGAGTGGGCAGGACAGGTGGGCGTGGGTGGCCGGCAGGTGGGACCTGCCCGCCTGGGTCTGCGCGCCCAGGTGCGCGTACGGCGCGCGGGAGGCGGGAAAAACGGCCAGGCTGGCCAGGGGAGGGGCGGCCGGCTGAGGTGGAGGGCTGGGATTGGCTAGTAGAGAGGGAAAGGTGAGGTGGCGGGCACCGATTGGGCGAGGTGAGGTGGAGGCAGGGTGGGTAGATAGGATGGGGTAGGAAAAGATTTGGGGGTGGCTCTGGTTTTTGTACTGGGGGTGGCCGACTGGGTCGGATCGGCCCGGTACGGCTGCCCCCTGAAAAATAAAATAAATATTTTATTATTTAAAACGGGGCTTTTAAAATCCATTGATAGACGAAACAAAATAATCCGGAGACCCGGGTTTTGGATTTTGAAATAAAGGCGGGGTATTTAGAAAACAAAAAATATGTTTTTTCGAAAATAGTTTCAGACAAACAAATGCATGATGATGACGATGCTCAAATGCAATGTGGCATGATGACATGAGCATGCGGTCATGATGATGCAATGCACAGAAACAACGCGATTTTCTAGTAGTGGTTTTTGCGGGACGCCACAATTCGACACCACTAACAATGGATCTCGCCCTCGAGATCCGCCTCATGGTACCGGGAAGAAGGGCGGCGATCTGAATCTTCTCGCCTCGTGTAGATCCTCGCGGCACCACCAACAAGAGGTCGTTGTCCGTGATCGTCGAGAGAACACTCCGGAAGCAAAAGGCGAAGGTAAAGGTATCAACAAATAAAGCCACCTCTAACTTCGATAGAAGGAGGGAACCGATGCATTCTCATCCACTTCAATGTACAAAAGCGAATAGAAGGGGTAGTCGGCATGGGGGCCAATCCATCACGCACCCAAACTATTACTCCGCACAATCAGTAGAAAAGCGTGCAACCATTCTCGGAATCAGACTGAAGATCTCGACAATCGAGGTTCGGAAACAAAGGAGTGATGCAGACTCTGCATCGGATCTGGCGTAGATGATGTCGTCGCGTCGGAAAACACCGGAATGCACAATTAGGAACAAAGAGAAGCCCATCAAACGAAGGATTCCCCGGATAGCATGAAGTCCGGATGTAGCAACACCATTACCAAAAGAGGAAGCGAAAACCTGAAGGTACGATGGAACCCAACCACGAGAAATCCTGGACTCGAAGAGAGAGAAGAGAGCGGATTCAAACACGCAGAGGTAAGAGGAGAATAGTAGAGGGTAAGGAGTAAAAGCAGACCTAATCAGATCTATCCAACCGATTTTGTAAAATAGTTTTGACACTCTACTGCGGCCGTTAGCTAGGTTATCCTACAGGCTGGACTTGTGGGGTATCGTAACTGCTGAGCTCTGATACCACTCTGTAACACCCTCAGAATCGGCCCTATGCAAGTTTTAGCGAATCCCGCCAAACCCGCATAGAAACGATTCAAAGGTGCCCACCAGGCACTTTCGTGCGGGTGGAAAACGAAGTAATAACATTACACAACAGTCCTCGATGGGACCCACAGAACAGATATATATACAACAGCGAATCAACGAGCCAAGAATACAGATGTAATATACAAAGATCCAAAACACCTTGAAAATGATAGAGCGTCCGACTACGGACAAGATGCAAATGGGGCTAAGAGCCCTGAAGAATAACCAATGGCGTCCATAACCCTGCCCAGGCCAAGCCGGAAGGGTAACCCTGCTAACGACGTCGATCTCAACCTGCTAAAACAAAAGGGGTGCCGACAAAGGGCAAAGGAAAAAGAGGAGCGATTAGTACTGAGGCCAGTACACGGCGAGACTAGAATTCGGCGGTCCTCGCCTACATAGGTATGGTGGACTGCAGCGGCAGCGCAGCATGCACTAAACAACCTATAGAGACTCGATATAGCTGTCGGCTATCAGAGAGGGATAAGAAAGACCTATTCGGAACCATCCTGATACTACCACCAAACATACCCATCCTGGTATTTCCCCCTCGAGACCACACGAGGAAGTCAACCGAGAAACTCACACAGTTGGCAGTTTTATTTATTCAGTTATCGTTGCAGCAATTACTAGTCAGGTATAGATAGTCATCCTGATATAATAAGCAGTGGGCAGTTTTATTTAACCATTCCGTTGTAGTTGCGACACTTACTAGTCAAATACAATTAGCAGGAGATATCCCAAAACCCAACAGTTGTTGGTACTTTTATTTAGCCATTCTGTTGTAGTTGAGCTGATTACTAGTCACATCGGATACAAGTCAAATTTATAACAGTAAAATTTAGTTACAGTTGTCTATGATCGAGAACTGTGCTCCAAGTCGTCCATAACCGCGGACACGACTTTTCGAAAAGATTTAACCCTGCAGGGGTGCACCAAAGTATCCACACGCACTTCGACCCTTTTTGCCAGATCAATTAACATACACCCATCGGTATGTCGGCGGGGCCTAAGTCATGACGTTTCCCAGACCCAAAGCAAGTACATGGGGGCCACCCCACTAAGTCTACCCGCAACAAAGTCGGCCGGTCTCCGAGACGGACTCAGGGTTTGGGTGGACGGCTGTAAACGACTGGGAACCCGAAAAGATGACTGGGCTTGTCGATACAGCGAAAACGTGTCCCGATCCTAAACAGTACAGGTGCAGTACATCGCACAATTTAAATAAAGCAGTAAAGCATGGCATAAGTACAGAATAGTAAATAAAACCTCAAACTAGTTGTGGCCCCCAGTACAATACTTTGAAATCAGGTACTAATCGATGGGGTGCCCACACATCCCATATGTGGTTAGCGCGCTCGATCTCGGAACAGGTGTCAAGAACTCGGGGTCCTACGGGACACCAGTGAGCGGTCGGAAACCAAATATTGTCTATCACCCACCGGTGCCTCTGCATTACCTACTTCAATTTTAGTTATTAAACAGTAATTAAAGTCTTGATCAACTCCAACATTAAACATGCGGCAACACTCCAACAACTGTGGTACTGGACGAGACGCAACAGCACTAGAGCAAGCGACTACGACGCGCAAGTCCAACTATCTACCAACAACAGGTAATAGGATGTGTCCAAGGCAATATAAGGCTGCAAGGGATATCACGGGTACGAAAACTATAGCATCGCAACACAGATAGCAATAGATCAACAGGAGGAAATAAAGACTATAAAAGTAAGATAGGTCGAAAGGGGGAGGTGCTCGCCTGAAAACATTGCCGAAGTTTCATCCGAAGATCGGGTCGACACTCGCATCAACTCATCGTCTTAATCCGTGAAGAAGCAAAGCACTAGAAGAAACATCGGATGCACTATTTAATACTACGGTAGAAAATCGGCATGATGCATGTATGATGTATGACATGGCAAAGGTGCAATGCAATTAGGTCATATTAAGCGGAACCGAGGCCCCGGCAATTAATTAATAGGTTCATGTTGTTTAGAAGCCCCACAATTTAAATGTTATCTTAACATGGCAAAAAGTATCACCGGTTCGCTACACAAATTTAAATGGGACCAATATAAGACTAGATTTGTCCGTATATAGGCGCCATATTTATTATTAGATGATTCGACAACATACCCCCAACCCACAATATGTATGCAAGGATGACAATTTAATATGCAACAAGTTTGTATTTCATTTATAAAAATAGGGGCGCAGAAAGGGGTCACACATGGGTTCGGCGATCTTGGTTTCGAAGGGGTTCGGGTTTGGTCTTCGGACGCCAGGATCGGTCTTCGGATCCGAGGACGGGGTCTTGGTCTTCGAATCCATGCCGGCGTCCTCGGGGTCTCGGTGTCCATGAAGAAGGTCATGACGATCCATGGGGTTCGGTCTTCGGATTTGCGAAGGAGATCTTGAGGTACCGTGGTTCCGTTGTCGATGACGGTCTTGTTGCGAGTGCCCTGGTGGTACTTCGGGTTTCATGTTGTGCGTCCTTCGGAGGCATGAATATCGAGTCGCTAGTGGCCACTGGACGCATCTTCCGTCTTTGCACTAACACCAACATCTCATCAACAGATAGCTAGAGGAGCCACAGGGCTTCGCAGCCACAGGCACGCAATCCCCACTTTACCACCGAGTAGGCCCAACCAAAACGAAGCGGCAAGGAAGGAGGGTCACGGCAGCGCGCTTAGGGGCCAGGGCCTACGAGGGCTCGAGAGAGAGCGGCAGGGCGGCCGCCTGCGGTCGGGGTTGGAGAGCGCCGGGGCTCTGCTCGGGGCGGACGGAGGACGAGCTGCGCGAGGATGCAGAGGAGGCCGGCTCGAGCGGAGGGGACGGGCCACGACGGCGGCAGGGGAGAGCGGGGCCCGGGGCGGCGACGCAGGGAGATGGGCAGCCGAGCGCGGGCCACGGGGACGAGAGGCGGACTGCGCGATGTGGTGGCCCCGGGACGGGCTCGGACGGTCGGTGGGGTGTTGACCGGGGGTGCCGGGGATGGGGTGGAGGCGGCCGAAACCGATGTAGGCGAGGAGGGTGAAGCGGGCTCGCCGGAGGGCCGACGCGGCAGCGCTCGCGGCAGAGCTAGACCGGAGGCAAGGCGACGGGGCAGCATGGCGGCGCCACGGCCAGAGGGGAAGACCGGCGGCGCGAGGAGAAGCGATCTGGCGAGCCTGGGCGAGGTTGGCCGGGGCAGACGAGGAGGACCGCCGAAGGCGGCGGCGGAAGCACGGGAGGGTAGAGGGAGATGTGGTGTGGGGGCTCGGGGAGGGAGCCGAGGTGGGGCGGCGCGAGGGGCGGCGGGGAGGGAGGCCGGCGGAGAGGAGCGGGGGTGGAGAGAGAGGAGCGGGGGCGACGGGGTGGTTCGCGGGTGGTGGGGCCAGAGGGTGGGGATGGGAAGCCGGTGGGGCGGTTCGAGCGGGGCGACGGGGTGGACCAGGGACGCAAGCGGGGTGGGGGTTGGTGGACGGGGTCGATCGGGAGGTGGGGCGGTCTTGGGGCTGCCCCAGGTGGAGGGACCGGCGATGGGAGTGGGCAGGACAGGTGGGCGTGGGTGGCCGGCAGGTGGGACCTGCCCGCCTGGGTCTGCGCGCCCAGGTGCGCGTACGGCGCGCGGGAGGCGGGAAAAACGGCCAGGCTGGCCAGGGGAGGGGCGGCCGGCTGAGGTGGAGGGCTGGGATTGGCTAGGAGAGAGGGAAAGGTGAGGTGGCGGGCACCGATTGGGCGAGGTGAGGTGGAGGCAGGGTGGGCAGATAGGATGGGGTAGGAAAAGATTTGGGGGTGGCTCTGGTTTTTGTACTGGGGGTGGCCGACTGGGTCGGATCGGCCCGGTACGGCTGCCCCCTGAAAAATAAAATAAATATTTTATTATTTAAAATGGGGCTTTTAAAATCCATTGATAGACGAAACAAAATAATCCGGAGACCCGGGTTTTGGATTTTGAAATAAAGGCGGGGTATTTAGAAAACAAAAAATATGTTTTTTCGAAAATAGTTTCAGACAAACAAATGCATGATGATGACGATGCTCAAATGCAATGTGGCATGATGACATGAGCATGCGGTCATGATGATGCAATGCACAGAAACAACGCGATTTTCTAGTAGTGGTTTTTGCGGGATGCCACACAAGCGCAGGAATTTATTTCACTAGACACCGAAACTGTTTCGGTTGAAATTGCTGAAACTGGTTCTACATGTGAAATGGAATACTAGCAAGGGGTTTTATGTGAATTTTTGTTAATTAAAGTAATTAACAAAATTCTGAATAAATAAATAAAAGATTTTTATTTAAATGAGAGCTTGCATTAAATTTGGTGGAAATTTAATGCATGTGAGTGGATTTTTGAGTGGAGGCTTTTTAATGGGAGTGGAGGCTTTTCATTTTGAGTGGGAGCTCCACCCACATGAATGTGGAAGAGGTGGGGGCAGCCCCATGGCTGGGCGCCATGCCCTTTGGGTGCCCCCCTCTCCCCTATAAAAGGCCTCCCTCTCCTCCTCTCAAGGCACACCTCCTCGTCAAGGATCTCTCTCCCCCTCTAGAATTTATTCCCCATGGTCTCGGACTAGCGAGATACATGTTCCCAATGGCTATTCGGCAAGAAAGAGTTGTGCTTCTGCTGCATCTCTGGAGCGAGGAGGCGGAGGTTTCTCGGTGCCTCGAACGTGTGTGCGAGCACGGATGCGCTGCTGTTTTGCGGCGCTAGGACTTCCTCTCGATCTTGAGATCGGCAAGAGATCGTCTACATCAACCACGAGTTTGGACTCGTTAAGCTTTGTCGGTCTTCAAGGGTATGTTCTCTACGGATATACATCCTCCCGTTGTTTGTATCTAGTAGATAGATCTTGGTACATAGTTGTTCCCATCGTAGGAAAATTTTGTTTTCTATGCTGCGAATCCTACACAAACTTCCCACCTTGCATATAATGAACTTGCTGGGTAACGCTGTTACTCACCCTTTCCTTTGATCCCCTACTTAGACTCTGAAGATCCAGAAGACACACCATTGTATGCAGCTTAAGGCCAAGAAGATGTCTACTACGAGGAGCCATATCTGTCTGGTGTAGTAGAAGCGGTGGACTACGACGTAGTTTATGGAGTGGCGCACAATGAGTCAGAATAGCTGTCTTAGTTATTAGTAGCCGATTGAGCCGAGCAACATGAACCTTATATAATAAGTTGTTGGGCTCAATTCGAGGTTTAAGTTGAAACTTTTAATCTTTCGCTGAAACAGTTTAAATTTGGTTTGTAAGTTGAATATTTTGAAGTATTGAACTTCTGGTATTGTAATAATAATAATGTGTGTATGTTTGTAATATGGACCCGCAATGTTTCTATTGTACCACTCTGAGGGATGTGATATGTACGGAATGGTGTTCTGTGGATGTCATGTCAACAACTATAGTGTACTACACATGCAATGGTATGCTGGGTCACCACAATGGAGTAGAGGGGTTCCTCGACAACTAGGGTTTAGAGGCCGAGGGGAGGAGGTCGTGGCCGGCGGAGGCGGCGCGGCGGTGGCAGCAACTTGGGGGGCTTGGGTTTGGTTGTGGTAAGAGGGGAGCCCCCTCCCCTCCTTCTATGGGTGGGAGAGGCGGTTTGGGGATGGGGAGGCCAAGTCCTCCCCTAACTCCCTCTCCTTGGACGACGGTGGAGGGAGAGGAGGTTTCCTCTCCTCCCTCCATAAGGAAACATTGTCCCAGTTTGACTTTTCAAACTTGCCTTATTTTTTACTTTCAAACTAGTGTTTGATTTCTCTCTTTCAACCATCCAGCCAAGTGACCTAGTACATGATGCAACCATTCCAGTTCGTCATGACACATTCATGTACCCTTCCTCTTCGGATTGGTGATCCTTCTAGACCCTTCTAGAACATTCCGGTGAAAACACCGGAACCATTCCCGAACTCTGGATTTGGACTTTCCTTATATGAATCTTATTCTCTGGACCATTCCGGATCTCCTCGTAATATCCCGTATCGCATCTGATACTCCGATTTGCATTCCACAAGGTGATTATGTTACCTCATACTTGATAGCAATGGTCCCAATCATAATAGTTTCAAAACTTTCAAGTGGAATGGGACAATATATTTCTCCAACCTTGATGCTCTCAATATTTTCAATGGAATTCAGGCAATAGCTCTTAACAACCTTCTTGGGGAAATAGATAGTGTGCTCTTTATCATTAATATTGAATGTTACTTTTCCTTGATTGCAATTGATGACAGCACCTGCAGTGTTAAGAAAAGGTCTCCCAAGAATAATAGACATATTATCATCTTCAGGCATTTCAAGCACAACAAAATCAGTTAAAACCATGCAATTATGAGCAACTTGAACAGGAACATCCTCACATATACCAACAGGAATAGTAGTTGACTTATCAGCCATTTGCAAAGATATATCAGTTGGTATCAACTTTTCTAGCTGGAGTCTCTTATAGAGACAAAAAGGCATAACACTAACTCCAACTCCCAAATCACATAAGGCAGTTCTAACATAATTATTCTTAATAGAGCAAGGAATAGTTGGTATACCTGGATCACCAAGTTTCTTTGGAACCTTACCATTGAAGGAGTAATTAGCAAGCAAAGTAGAAATCTCCTCATTAGGAATCTTCCTTTTATTAGAGACAATATCCTTCATATACTTTGAATAAGGAGGGAACTTAATAGCATCAGTCAAAGGAATTTGCAAGAATAAAGGTTTCATCCACTCACAAAACTTGATGTAGTGTTCTTCCTCCTTTGACTTGTGTTTCTTACCTGGAAAAGGCATAGGTTTATGCACCCAAGGTTCTCTCTCTTTACCATGTTTATTAGCAATAAAATATTTCTTTGTGTACTTAGTGTTCTTAGTGTGCTTCTCAGGTTCTTCCTCACCTTCCTCCTTATCAGGAGACTCATTTTTATCATTACCACTCTTAGTTTCAGCATCAGAGACATATATACTATTAGGATCTACAACAGGTTCAAGTGGTTCCTCAACTATCTTATGTTTCTTTTTCTTCCTCTTATAAGGACTACCACTATCTTCTCCTTGTTGGGAATCCTGCTCTATTCTTTTAGGGTGTCCTTCAGGATATAAAGGATCTTGAGTAGCTATACCACTCCTAGTTCTAATTCCATAACCATGTTTATCTCCTGAAGCATTAACTAGCATATCTTTTTGTACCTTGGCAAGTTGATCAAGTTGAGTTTGAACCATTTGAAAGTGTTTACAAAGCATTTTAATATCATTAGAAGTTCTTTCCACAATATCTTTCAACTCATGGATGGCTCTAGAGTTTTCCAACAAATGATTCTGAACTTTTTTATTAAAATACCCTTGTTTAACAATAAAAGTGTCAAGTTCCTCTAAACATTGATTAGGAGGCTTACCATAAGGAATATCACCTTCATCAAAGTGTTGGAGAGAGTGTACCTCAATAGTGTATGAGTGGGGAATTGGCTTACATAATTATTCTATAGGAGGAAGATTCTTCACATCTTCAGCTATAATACCTTTCTCCTTTAGACACTTCTTAGCTTCCTTCATCACTTCATCATTTAATGCAATAACTCCCCTCTTCTTTGGTGTTGGTGTTGGAACTGGTTCAGGCACATCTGGTTCAGGAGTAATAGGCTCAGGTGTATTTAGCTCAGTTGAAGTCCAATCATCATAATTCTTGCTTATTTTAGCCATTAATTCTTCAACATCTATAGGAGTCCTTTTCCTGAAAACACAATCAGCAAAGCTATCTAGGTAGGTCCTAGAATCATCAGTTAGTCCATTATAATAAATATCAAGAAGCTCATTCTTAGGTAATGGACATCCAGGATGTGTATGAATCAAGGCACAGAACCTTGTCCATGACTCAGGCAATTTCTCTTCTTCTCCCTATTTAAAATCAAAAAGTCTCTGCAAAGCAGCATGTCTAGCACTGCGAGGAAAATATTTCTGGAAGAAAGAAGCAATCAAGCAATCAAGGCTATCAATGGAACCAGGAGGTAATCTATTAAACCAAGCCCTATCTTCTCCTTTTAGTGAAAATGGGAAGATCTTAGCAACAAAGTACTTTCGCATCTTAAAATCATCAGAGAACAAAGCACTCATAGTAGAAAGCTCATTCATATGAGCCACAAAACTCTCATTTTCAGTCCCACAAAAAGGTTCTTTCTCAACAATATCTAAATAAGACAAATCAAGAGAGAAATCATAATCTTCATCTTTAATACATATGGGAGAAGTGGCAAACTTAGGATCAGAGGACATCTTAGGCACAATAGTACGTCTAGCAAGGAGACTCTTAATAGCACTAGTACCATGTGTGTTTCAGCACTCTTCAACAAAATCATCAGTGAACTCAATGTAACCATCATAAATATCATAACTCTCACTAGCCTCAGGTGAGCTAACAGGTGTAACAGTGGCTTCACTAGGAGTTTTGGTATTTCCTAGACTAGCCATAGTAGCATCTAGAGAAGGACCTAATGAGCCACTCACATCAAGCATAGTAGAAGTAACATCATGAGCATCAAAAACAGTTTTAGACTCAGCAGTAGTAGCAGTGTGTGTAGCATGTGTATGTGGTGGTGGTGTAACAAGCTTACTTATAACAGACGCTGAATCAAGAGCAGCAGAGGTGTTTAGGACTGTACCTCTTCTTGTAGTGGATGGTAAAGTAGGGAACTTTCCATCACGAGACTTCCCCATGATGAAAGGAGTAGCAGTGAACAATAATAGATCCAAGTGAACTTACAAATAAAGCTATGCTCCCCGGCAACGGCGCCAGAAAATAGTCTTGATGACCCACAAGTATACTGGATCGCAACAGTCTTCGCGGGTAGTATTACCCAATTTATTGATTCGACACAAGGGGAGCCAAAGAATACTTGCAAGCCTTAACAACTGAGTTGTCAGTTTAGCCGCACCTGGAAATAGCTCTTGCTCACAGAAGTTTATCAGTAGCAACAGTTTGTAGCAGCAACAGCAGCAGTAACAGCAATAGTGAAACATGAGCAATAGTAACAGTAACGGTAACAGTGGGATTCGAGTGCGGTAGGAATAGGGATGGATGGACGGGCGTTGCATGGACGAGTCTAAACATGTAACTTCAAGATCTAGGGCATTCATAATAAATAATAACAAGCATCCAAGTACTAAACAATCCTAGGCATGTGCTCCAAATATAGTCATACGTGCTCGCAATGAGAACTTGCACAACATCTTTTGTCCAGCCAGCCCGTGGCATAGGGGCCTCTAGGGAACTACTAGAAATTAAGGTGCTCCCTTTAATAGAGCACCTGTAAGACCCCACCTTTATAAAGGTAAAGGTCCCTATTATTGCAATGCTAGTCCCTGGATCAATTGCTAGGATCCACCGTTTGAGATGTAATATCAAGAAACAAAGGTCATAGTACAACTTTATAACCAGGAATAAAATATTATATTACATATTACATAGCTCATTTGTCTATCTCATTACAATGCAACAGAAATATCTATATAGCATGGAGTCCTTCATCTTCAAAGTGCCACAGGCAATCATGTTGGTTATAGACCTATAATCCTAATCAACACGCACTAACATCAAACAAACCTGCAACATAATAAGTTACAGCCACAAGGGTCAATACATTTGAATTGTATTGGCAAGTTTCACTACTATGTGGAAATAAGTTGGAACCTATCAATATATGCATATTTGGCTAAGTAGGGTTTAGGCTCATTTGTAGAAAGCAATATGGTTTTATCCTATCTTTTCAAAATAGTTTTGATCTTTTAACAAACTTTTTGAACTCCTTGGCAAACTCCAAGTGCTTCTAATCCCTTGTTGACACCATCAAGTTTTACTTTGAGAAATTGGAATGTCGAGATCTTCCATAGCTTCAGGCCTTAGTTGCTCAGAGTTGTCCATAATCGGGGACACGGCTAAGTACTTAGAATTTGATCTTCTGCAGAAGTTGTACACTTTACCCACATGACACAATCTCGTCTTGAAGCCACCAGTGGCCGCTGGATAAGTACACACCAAATGGAGTACCGGCAGATCGAGAATGTGACAAAGTCTTTCCATAGAAGTACTCCCAAGACATAATGCTAGCATGTCTACCAGGCACCAATGTAAGGATATATTTCCAATACATGAATCTAGTTAACCTGAATAGGTGCCAATGCAAGGGTCTTCCACTGTGTAATTAACTAAGCCAGTGCCCATTTAGCATGTGGCTGTACACGGAAGCCACTGTACGAGAAACATGTTCAATCTCTAAGTCCCTGGGTGGTTTTCTTCTAGTGCACATACGAAAAAGATAGCCATATAAACATGGTTCCCTTCATTGCCACCTTATCTTCAATTGAGTATCCACATTCCACCCAGGTGATTCATTGAGTACTTGTTTTATTATATAAAACATATATTTTTCCAACACTTCATATAATCGTAACATGTATTCCACCCCAAGTCTATAGCAGGGCTAAGCATACTACAACTATGATGTTTTCACTAAGTAAGATATAAAGGATATCCTAATAGGACATTGCATAGCATAGTAATATAGTAGCCCTATCATGCATACTACAAAAATTCTACTAAGTGTATTGAAAATAGTAGGACTTGGATGATAGTGCCACTTGCCTTTTTAGTAGAGAATATTGGTTCACTCCTTGATCTTGCAACAATCACACTCTTCAAATTTCACTACAATTCAATCAAGCAAGCACATATTCAAACTAGCATTCAAACAATTCACCACATAAAACAATAAAAAATCAAAGCAATGCATGCAAGCATGCAAAAGATTGTTTTATTTGGAAAAGTGGTTTCTAATAGGCTATAAACGTTTTAAAACTCCTATTGGTCATTTACAAAAGTGGTAAAACCATTTAAATTAAATTTAGTGAAAATGGCCATTTAAATCATTTTTGTCTTGCTAGAAATGATTTAAATTAAAGTAATGATTTCTAGTGTTTGCTAAATATATTTTTGAACACGAATGTTAATGTTTTAACGTCAAAGTGTTTTAAACTAATCCATTTGCAAAAGGTTTCATCCAAATTCCATCTTTAAATCAAAGCAATATTTTTATTTGTTAGAAATGCCTTTAAACAAAGTAATAATTTACTAGGGTTCATAAAATATATTTTTAAATCCTAAAACTTGGTGTTTAAGGTGATAGAGTTTAAATCAAACCATTTTCAAAAGGTTTCACTCAAAAAGCATTTTTAAACCATAATCAACATTTTTATTTAACTAAAAATGCTTTTATTCAAGGATTAATTCATTAGTGCCACAAAATATACTTTTAAATCCAAAAGTTGGTTTTATGGTCAGTAGGTTCAAAACAAAACATTTACAAAAGATTTTACCCTAAAATCATTTTTAGAATAAATTTTATACACAAAATAAGCCTAAATATGTTTCTGCAAAAACAACCAATTTTACAGAAGTAAAATATTAAACTAATGTCATGGTTGCAAATTTTGTATTTTTGTGATTCCAATGATATAAAATTTGTAAAATTTGTCCAAGGAGAACAATAGTTATGATTTTTGCAAGTTTAAACAAACAAAATCATTTTCTGGATTTTAACAGACAGACTCATTCCACGTGTCTTATTCTTATTCGCTGGTACCGGTTCACGTGGATCAAGCGCTGTGGATCGTTGGATCTAATGTAAATCGCACGACATAGAATGCTACGTACCCCTTCGGTTAAGTCATCTATCCTAGCCTTGCAATCTAAATCCGACGGACATAATCACTTTGACCACGATATGGTAGCGCTGGCGACGGCAAGCGGCGGCACGGCTCTGTCAGCTACGGTACGGTGCAACCAAGAAGCAAGAGAGGGAACAGAGGTGCTTACTGTGCTCGCGTGGTTGCAGTGAAGCTCAAGGTGGCTTCCTTTTGTCAAGGGGCGCACGGGAACAGTGGCGATTGCTCACCGGAGTTGGTCCAGGCGACAGGCACGTCCTGTTGTTGATGGAGTCGAGCTTGTAGGCCACGCGCGGATTATTAGAGGGCACCTGGAGATGCACAGGATGCAGGTGAACCAGATGGCGTAAGTCACAACTCAAGGCACGCACGAGGTTGAGGGCTAAGATTTACTGGAGTTTCGGCAGAGGACGACGATGCTTAGAGGCAGACCGAGACGAGCTCCTGGGGCACACGCGGGCGAGTGGGAGGCACTGGTAGGTGCGTGAGGTGGTGGCGAACACGCTCGTGGAGTCCAGAGGGCAAGGGGAGGTCGGACGTCGCCGGATTTCGCCGGAAAAGCTCGTCGGAGAAGGAGGTTTGCAGCGGGCAATTGGGGCAGCCCGATGGCAGAGAGTGGATGGCATCTGGGGGAAAATGAGGAGGAGAGCTAGGCGATTTATTGTGCGTGATCGCAGACGAGTATTACTCGCGCATTGACGCGAATTCATGCCGCGGATTCAAGGCAGGAACGACGAGGTGCGAGGGGAAAATGGTCGCGCGAGGTTGATGACTATGAGGTGGCCAGTGGGTCCCTTTCGTCAGTGAGGTGAGGGTTTGCGTGTGGGGTCACGGAGTCAGTTGCTGTGCGGGTTAGTTTGCGCATGAGAAAACGATTTGGGGGAGAGAGTGCCGGGGGGGCTGTTGGGCTTAGTTGGGCCAGGTTGCGCTGGACTGGCTAGGCTGGTTCGTTTCTTATTTTTTTCTTCCTGGTTTCTTTTTCCTTTTCTATTTGATTTTCTGATTTCATTTTATTCAAATAATTTTAAACTCTAATTTGTTTTCAAACTTTTCTCAACTTTCAGTATGTTTCCAATACTGTTTATTAATATATTCTAAAGTCCATTTTAGAATATTTCTTTTTATTCTATTATGGTTTATTATTTATTTAAAATAGACATTTGTATTTATTTTAAATAAGATTCAAATATGGTTCCAATCCATATTATTTATTCTAATAATTCTTTTATTCTTTTTAAGTTAATTAGATAACTTTTTAATACTCTTGGCAATTTCCATTATTTTTCCCATGATTTAATTAATCATTTACCTTAGGGATTTAGTCCTCATTGAAATACACTTAGAATATGGTGTCGTGGTATTGCCAACACGTACGCCATGGAGGGGTCCTCACAGTGCGTGTTCAGAGACGTGGGGGAAGGCAGATGGTTGACGGGTACGAAGTAACTGATGGGGATGTGCCTACCGGGGTATACCCAGCAGGACGTTCCCGACTGGCCCAGGAACTGGTAAGTGGGCCTGCAAGACGACGACTAGATCGAGGCCCAGTATGGATCCAAGCGACTGGAAGCTAAAGGCCCAGGCGAGTAGATAGGCCCAGTCGGATTAGGTCAAACGAGTACCGAAGCCTTAACTGAATCGGTTGAGATATGTAAACCCTAGGGGAGGTGAGTCTATATAAACCTCCCTGCAGGGTGAGTAGACATACGTTCCATCATACACCCAAGCGACTCGCCGCCTAGCCGCTGAGCTCGCCCATTGTACCACCTTCATAATACAATCTAGCAGGAGTAGGTCTTTACCCTCCGGGGGGCCGAACCTGGGTAAATCCTTGTGTTTCCGCCCTCATCTCGCACCGCAGATGGCTAGCCGCCCTTGCCCCTCGTTCTACTACTCGCTGCCGATTGCAGCATCTGCCGTGACCATTCCCACGACAGTGGCGCCCACCGTGGGGCCTGGCCGGTCTGGCCGGTGTTCTGCGGCGAGATCCAATCTGCCCATCAACGAGACGGTCGCCACCGGCCGCATGATAGCGATCGGCGAGATGCTCCAAATCTTGTCGAGCAGCTACGTCCCGGCGGCGCGACCAGTCACACACAGCGTGATCCTGCCGGTCGGCACGATCAGCCTCTTCGTCGGCCTCACCGACGTCATCGTCTCGGAGGACTCGGCTCGCATCCGCGAGTAGCCGCCCCGCGATCGGCTCTCCGAGAGCCAGATCCGCACGATCCATCGCCTCGCTTCCGAGTACAACTCGGCCCACAGCAACGTGGCCGAAAACTCAGCGGCCGTAGAAGACGCGGCCCTCAACGACGACGCCGACTCGGCGACCCCGGCGTCACTCGCCGGATCCATCACCGCGGCTTCACCCGCGGGCTCCATCACCCAGGTCTCCAACGTGGGAGACTTCAAGGACCCCTCCATCCTCGGGATCTTCGACTTCGACTCCGGGTCGGAAAACTCCGCCGACCTCCGTGACGAAACCGGTCGCCACGCCGCGACCTACATGGCGACCGGCACCGAGCCGCCGGAGTACCCCTTCTCCACCCCAATCCCTCCTAACGCCATGGCGACGGAGGTTGAGGAACTCCGCCTGAAACTGGCGGAGGCAGTGCGCAAGGAGCAAGCCGAGCGCGAATTTTTTTGCCTCGAGCAGGTGACGGCGCAGGAGCTATCGCGCTACCACCAGTAGCGGATCAGGTCGCGCCTGAACCCCACCGTTCAGGGGCGTGCTCTGAACTTCGACGACGAAAATGACCCGGCCCGCGTGGCCGAGCGCGCGATCTGCGAGAACGCGCCACCAGGAGGAAGCGCCCGGCCCCCGCCAGGGTCGACGGCGATGGGCGTCCCACCTCCACCCAACCGCACACCCCCCAGGGACCAGCCGCAGATAGTGGTCTCCTCACGGGAGCGAGACGCAACGGCCTCCCACTGTTCTCCACCCCGATGGACAACCTTGTGGCGGGCCGAGCAGCAGCCGACAACATCACGGCCACCGGCGACGGCGCCCTACAGATCCAGTACGTCAGGGCCCTACTCGCAAAGGCCGTCGAGCAGCAAAACGCAGGCGCCGACTCGCAGGGTCGAGTGTACTCGCGTTCTTCGGGAAGCAGAGCAGCCTCGAGCGGCCGCCCAATGGCGGCAAACACCCTCAACTGCCCGCCACCAGAGCCACTGCAGCTTCAACACCGACCCGCGAATGCGGCACTCTCCACCAACGACCCTAGGCCAGCGACCAACTTCGTCGCCGCCAACGGTCAACCCATCGACGCCCGCACCCACATCATCAACAACCAAAGCTGGCGCGCACGCTAGCCCGACGACCTGCGACACACCCTAACCAATCGCCGCGACGGCGAGCCAATGGGGTCGCTAAGTCGACTTGGCCCCAAGTGCTTCGGACCAATGATCCGAGGCGAGAAGTACCCGCCGAACTTCAAGGCGCCAAAGGAGATAGAAAAGTACGACCCCTCGTACGACCCCGCCGTCTGGCTCGATACGTACCTCATGGCAATGGGGATCATCCGCAACCGCGAGGCGACCGGGCGGGTCGCCAAGTGGGCCGTCGAAATCGGCGTCCACAACATCAAATACGAGCCACGAAAAGCGATCAAGTCACAGGCCCTAGCGGACTTCATCGCCGACTGGGAAGAGGCCCAGCAGCCAGAGAAGCTGCCATACCTCCATTACTGGAGCCTGCACTTCAACGGCTCCAAGAACGCGGACGGCGCAGGCACATGGATCGTGCTAACTTCACCGAAGGGCGACAAGCTCCGCTACGTCCTCTGCCTCGACTTCACCCCCTACACCAACAACATGGCCGAGTACGAGGCCTTACTCCACGGCATGCGAGCTGCCAGGGAGATGAACGTCAACCGCCTACGCTGCTACGGAGACTCCGACCTCGTCGCTAGACAAGTCGCCGGCACCTGCGACGCCGTCTCCCCCACCATGGCGGCATACCGCCAAGCAGTGGACAAGCTGGGCGGACACTTCGCAGGCTACTCCGTCGAGTGGATTGACAGGCGGAAGAATGAGGAGGCCGACGCACTCTCTCTCATCGAGTCGGCTCGACTCGCACCACCCGCCGGCGTCTTCCTCGACACGATCAGTAAGCCATCAGTCTCCCCCTGAGGGAGATCGACATTGGAGTCCCGCTACAGCCGGACGCAGCCCTGGTCGCACTCGTCACCGAGCCAGACGACTGGACCAGGCCCTACATCACCTACCTAGAGGCCGGCACCGTGCCGGCAAATGAGACGGATGCGAGGATGATCGCACGCCGATGCAAGTCCTACACCATCATCAACGGCGAGCTCCACAGCGCAGCGTCACCGGTGTGTTCCAACGCTGCGTCCAACCCGCCGAAGGACGCAAGATCCTCCACGACATCCACTCCGGTGACTGCGGCAACCACGCCGACGCCCGCTCTCTAGTCGCCAAGGCTATGCGGCATGGATTCTACTGGCCCACCGCACACGCCGACGCCGTCGACATTGTCCAGCGGTGCGCCGGGTGCCAGAAGTACGCCAACCAGACGCACGTGCCAAGCTCGGCGCTGAAGACAATCCCCATCACCTGGCCATTCCCCGTGTGGGGCATGGATATGGTAGGCCCCTTCAAAAAGGCCCCTTCCGGCTACACCCACCTCCTGGTCGCAGTCGACAAATTCACAAAGTGGGTGGAGGTCAAGCCAGTCCGGAAATGCGACGGGAAGACCGCCACTAAGTTCCTACGCGAGCTCATATATCGCTACGGGTTCCCAAATAGCATCATCACGGACAACGGCACCAACTTCTCCAAAGGAGCCATGGACGAATTCTGCGAAGAACACCACATCCGGCTCGACCTCGCGTCAGTCGCCCACCCGGAATCCAACGGCCAGGCGGAATGGGCCAATCAAAGCATCCTCCACGGCCTGAAGCCGTGACTCCAAGTACCACTCGAGCGCACCGCCGGGTGTTGGGTCGAGGAGCTACCCTCCATCATCTGGGGCATCCGCACCTCGGTCAACAGGTCGACAGAATTCACCCCCTTCTTCATGGTGTACGGCGCCGAGGCAGTCATGCCCACCGACCTTGAGCACGACTCGCCGCGGGTCGTCCACTACACGGAGGCTGCGAACGAACTCGCACGACAGGATTGAGTCGATCAACTCGACGAGGCACGCGACCTAGCTCGCTCGCGCACCGCCATCTACCAACAAGGACTCCGCCGCTACCACAGCCGGCGGGTGAAAACGCGCACCTTCCAAGAAGGCGACCTGGTGCTGCGCCTCATCCAGGAAAAAAAGGGCATGCACAAGCTTTCCCCCCCATGGGAGGGACCATTCGCCATCGGGCGCGTACTCGGCAACGACGCCTACTACCTCATCGACGTCCACGGAGACGACGAACTCGACGTCAAGCGACCATGGAATGTAAACCTCCTACGGAAGTTCTATTCCTAGAATTCCACATATGTACTCTCCAGTCGCTATGAAATAAAAATAATCAGTTACCGCAAATTGCGCTTACTCTCTGTGTCTTGTGCCACTCGCACTCGTAATAACAGCGTCAAGCTAACCGCAGAAGTCAACCTTTGGTAAAGCGATCGGCACGGCTAAGTAGTGCGATGCAAAAGCACTGGGTCACCTCAGGTTTTACATCGTCCACGAAAAACGCCTACCCGGAGCCCCATTGGAGTCGCCTAGCCCGACTGGCTCTACGAGCCAAGACAACTGCCTTCGCTTCTCACAGCGACCACGATCCTCCGCATCCTCGACATAGCAACTCGAACGGCCACGTACCACGCTCGGGGACTGATGACCAGTTCAGCGCGAGCGGCTCGGGAAAACGCCAAGTATGAGAGCATGCCCAGGACTCGCCACGCGGCTGACCCCATGGGCCAGGCAGGAGTGATGCGCTCAAACTAACGCGCCAAGTCCTCACCCACCCTCGAGTCGCGCCTAGAAAAACCAAGTACCATGCTCGGGGACTCGGCCACCCGACCTCGTTCGCGCAAGGGAAAACGGCGAAGTACAGAGCGCTCAAGGGAGTCGCTTAGTGACTGGCTCTTCGAGTCTGGGCGAGTTGACCACAATAACAAAACATTCAAAAACAACAAACACATCACACACGAGGTAAACCCCACAAAAGGGCGGACGCGCTCGGGGACTCGTTCCACCACAAAACACATGACAAATCACAAAACAAACACGATGTCACATTCATAGCATGTTGCAATCATCTCAGAATACAAAATATGCCCAAACGGCAGGCCTGCTACTAACACCCCATGGCAAACTATCCTATTCTGCAGGCTTCGACGACGACTCGCCAGCACCCTTGCGATTGCGGATGAACGGCGTGTACGGGTTTGACGGGTAGGTCGTCAACTCACCCGCCATCGCCGCGCGGAAGGGCTGCTCGACCTTGAAGTCCCGGTGCTGCGGCTCGGGGTCGTTGGGTGCGACGACCGTCTCCTGGTACGGAAGGAGGTCTCCCATTGCCCAGACACGCTCGGAGTACATCGCGGTGCGGTCCGTCAACTTGAGCACCTCAGAGAGCTCCACTGCGCCAGTCGACGACGGGTAGCCACTCGTCACGTCGTCGAGGTCGAAGTCCTCCGGGAAGTGAGCAAGACCAAGGCTAAGCGCCGTCGCTGCTCCACGCCGGAACGCCGATCGCGTCATGAACTCAACGACCGAGGGCGCCTTCTCCAAGTACTTCCACACCTCGACAAGGTCGCTAGGAATTACTTCTGTGGGCGATATCTCCTGGAGGTAGGCTCGGATGCATGTCGCTGACAACGTCGCCGAGTCAACGAGCGTGGCCACACATTGCCGATCGTCGAACGAGCTCGCCTCTTCCGCGCTATCAAGGATGCGACCTGCGAATAGAAGATAACAGTGAGTACGTCGGACGTCACAAAAGGAACGTGCTATTAGCGGGGGCAAATACACTCACCAATCAAGGGGCGGGAGAGATCCGTGATGAAGCGTTGAAGCGAAGTATAATCGTCCTGAAGCCCAGCAACAAGGGCGTCAGACACTTTACGATCCTCTGTGGCGGCAGTAATGGCGGCCTTGGCTCGCCCATTCGCCGAGTTCGCTTCCTCCTTCGCCTCCCTCAGCTCGCGCTCGAGATCGGCGATCCTCTTCTCAGCCGATATCAATGCCGATTGAGCCACTGCCAACTCACCCGCCGGGACAAGTCCCTGGCAAGCCTCCTCCGCCTTTGCGGCAACTGCCTGAAGCCCCTTGTTCGCCTCTCGGATGGCGGCTAGTTCCTTCTCCACGTGGTGTTTATCCGCCAATCGGTCACCTGACTCACGTTGCAGACCCTGCACATAACTCAAACAGTCAACCAAAGCAAAATCCTAAGTGCCCACCCGCTGAAATTCAGCGAGTGCGCACTCGGGGACTGGCAATCAAGAAATCCTAAGTGCCCACCCGCTGAAATTCAGCGAGTGCGCACTCGGGGACTGGCAATCAAGAAATCCTAAGTGCCCACCCGCTGAAATTCAGCGAGTGCGCACTCGGGGACTGGCAATCAAGAAATCCTAAGCGCCCACCCACTGAAATCCAGCGATTGCGCACTCGGGGACTGGACGTGAAAAATAACAACACGACACTAAAAGAATCAGACCGCTGCAACCCACCGGCCTGATCCTCAGGGACTGGACATACCTGGATGGCTACGCCGAGCATGCCGTGAAGTTGTAGCGCATCCACGGATGCGAGGAGAGCCGGCGTGTGCCCACGACGCTGCTCGACCTCCGTGTCGGCGACCCCAGGTGCGCGGCTCGAGGGCGAGGTCCCACTCGCTGTAGCCGATCTGGCCATGAAGCATGGGAACGTGGCGATGGAGGCACCGGCACCAAAGGAGACCGACTCGGTCACCCCAGGAGAGGGAGCACCCTCCTTCGTGGGTACGGCCGCCTCCACCGCGGGTTCACTCGGCGCAATCGCCGTGTCGTCGGAGATCGTGACGACGTCGTCACCCTTGGCCTTCTTGGCGCTATCCGCTGGGATGACGACTTCGTCCGCCTTCCTCTTCCGGGAGGGATCCTCTTCGCTGACGATGGGTGGCACCTTAGCCACAGTCGGGTGGCCTATCTTCTTCGTTCCGGTCCGGTAAATCGATCCTGTGAGCAAGACAATTCAAGCTGCTATGGAAGACAAAGGTAGATGAGCAAACTCACTTGGCTACTGGAATGAAGCGTAGCCCCGTGCGGAGGCCGGCCGGCTTCTCCAGTTCGGGGCCCAGTCGTCGGCTGAGGCCCATCTCCAGGACGTCACGTGCCCAAGACATGGACGGCTTCTTCATCGTCAAAGCTGCAACGGGAGCTTCTAGGACATCTTTAGCAGGAGCTTCCTTGCGAGGTGAAGCCGCCGCGGCCGGAGCGGCCCCTAGCCATAGACTGGGACGAATGGCGGAGGCATCGAGGCTAGTGGCACCTCGATAGTGGCCGTGTCCAGCGGGGCTGCTATCGGCGGCGCCTCGTCCTTGGCCGGGCTGGGGGCGTCGGAGCTGCTCGCCGAGTGCGGTGGCGAGGCCGGCCTCATCGGCTTCGTCTTCTTCTTCGGAGGAGCCTTTGCCTCCTTCTCTTTCTTCTTCTTCTTCTTCGATGGAGTAGCCTGGTGGCGCGAGGTGGTCTTCGGAAGTTCGTCATCGTCATCATGAGGCTCGAGGCTTTTACTCACCTCAAGCTCACGCTAACGCTGCCCGCGGGTCTTGCGTTTCAGCGGGGCGACCTCCTCCTCAGACTCGTCGTTGCTGTTGCTCTCATCGCTCCCGGCGTCGCCTTTGGCGGGAGGTGACTCGCCCATGTCCTGGACGGACGAGCTCGAATTCTCGTCGTCCGAAGGTGGGAGCCATCCCTCCACCACTTGGAATAGCTGCAATGAACACAAAATAAAATTAGACCGACCGCGACTGCAAAAACTGCGGCTGCGAATGATGCGAGGTGACTTACCGTTGGGGCTGCATGCTTTGCGGTGTAGGGGGCGACCCCAGCCTTTGCGTCTAGGTACACTGCCTGGGTGATCTTCTTCAGTGCTGAGGTGTAGTCCTCAAGCTTCCACTCGGCGAGGCAGGACTTCGTTGAGTCCTCCCGGCCCGAGTACTGGTACATGTAGTGGTCGCGCCGAGCCAGAGGGACGAGCCTCCGCCCGAGCCAGCAGTTGTATAAGTTGATCGTCTGGAGGCCCTTCTTCTTTAGCCCGCGGATGGTTTGAAGCATTTCGTCCACGACCATCCGCTGGTCGCTGGGGAGCTTGCCGACTTGAAGCCGGCGCGGCTCGGACCGGTTGGCGGAATACCGTGGGATCGCCGTCTCGCCCTCCGGGGTCGCCTCGGCAACATAGAACCAAGATTTTTTCCAGTCGCTCGCCGCCTTGGCAGGCAGCATCAAGTCAAAGAACGAAGCCTTCGACTTCAGCTGGAATGTTAGGCCGCCCGTGGCAAGCATTGGGCCGCCTGCTTCCTCGCGGCTGATCCGTCCGTGGAACAGATCTTGCCACAGAGGGAAGTAGGGCCGGCAGCCCAAATAGCACTCGCAGAACGCCACGAAGATGGCGAGCTGCTCGATGCTGTGTGGACCCAGGTCTGATGGTTGGATCCCGTAATAGGCGCAGAAGCGCTGGAAGAACAGGGACGTGGGGAATCCTAACCCCCGTTCTAAGTGGCTGGTGAAACAGATGAACTCCCCCTCGCGCGGGTTCAGAGTCAAATCTCTGGCCACGGGGATGCGCCAACAGCCGGCGCGCAGAATCCCGGCCTCCTCGATGGACGCCAGTTGTGCCCTCGTACACTTAGATCTACCCCAAGGTTCGGTGGATAGGGCCATGGCGGAAGGATCTGTGGGGGGTCGGAGGATTTCGGGTCGGCTGGATCGCGATGCGAAGGAAGGCGAGAGTGCGTGCAATCGGAGGAAATGGCGAGGAGATGGTTCTCTGATCGCCTGCCGTTCCCCTTATATAGCGGTTGTTACCCGCCAAATCAGGGAGCCGTTACTACGTGGTGATTACGCCAAAAGTTACCGTTGGGTTACCCCAACGGCTAGTTTGACCACGCTTAACGGTCCAACTTCAGCCACTCGGCTCGCCGACCTGATCACTACGACAGTGTTTCGCCGACTCGACTCGCCAAAGCTGCGATCAGGATGACTAGCTTTCTCCTTTATACAGGAGCCCGCCGATGATTCGACTGGATGTCTACTTTGGAGCCGTATACTCCGACTGCCAGCAGCCACCTACGTCCAATCGATGACGGCCTCGGGGACTACTGATGGGGATGTGCCTACCGGGGTATACCCAGCAGAACGTTTCCGACTGGCCCAGGAACTGGAGAGTGGGCATGCAAGACGGCGACTGGATGAAGGCCCAGTATGGATCCAAGCGACTGGAAGCTGAAGGCCCAGGCGAGTAGATAGGCCCAGTCGGATTAGGTCAAACGAGTACCGAAGCCTTACCTGAATCGGTTGAGATATGTAAACCCTAGGGGAGGTGAGTCTATATAAACCTCCCTGCAGGGCGAGTAGAGATACGTTCCATCATACACCCAAGCGACTCGCCGCCTAGCCACCGAGCTCGCCCATTGTACCACCTTCATAATACAATCTAGCAGGAGTAGGTCTTTACCCTCCGGGTGGCTGAACCTGGGTAAATCCTTGTGTTTCCGCCCTCATCTCGCACCGCAGATGGCTGGCCGCCCTTGCCCCTCGTTCTAATACTCGCTGCCAATTGCAGCATCTGCCGTGACCATTCCTACGATAGTAACACAGCTTACTCAGGTTCAAATCCCACAACGATGGCGGAATCCTACTCCTGCTATAAATCACTATAATGGCAATTCGCCGAGTTACAGAGATAGGTTCGTTGTGCGAGGTCTATGTTGATCGATACTAGGTTGTGCCCTAAAGGCTCCCATAGGCCTGACTTATATAGTCGCCAGGTCCTAGGGTTATAGGTAAAAGTCCTAGCCGGATAGGTTATAGAGTCCTACACTGTCTATTACTAGTCTAGCGTGTCTTGTACTCCAAGGATCCGGGTACGCTGGTGACTCCACCGTAGCCTTCCTTTATCCGGCATGGGCCTCCCTTCTGGATCCATCTAACTCGGCCGCCCAGCAGGCCATGGGACATGCTACCAACTATGGGCCACCTGGGTTATCCGGATAGAGGACATGCTATGAGGATACCCATATAGCATATCCCCAACAGTAGCCCCCAGAGAACTCCGAGATCTTGCGCCGTCTTGCCTCTTCACGTTGAATGCTCTGTCTAGATGGATGTCGGCAAATCGTCAAGCAATATCTTGTAGTCCTCCCAAAGAACCCTACAAGGTTTTCTCCGTCTTCAATTTATAAGTCGGAGAATCGCTAAATCTTCTATCGTACTCTTCCGTAGCCGGACTGGATCCGTCCATGCCAGAATCTTACGATGTGATGGTTCATCTGCCTATGACAGCTAGGGTGACGTAGACATAGGTCAGCAACGCCTCGTAACTCACACATGCAGAGAGCGCAATCATGTCAACTTTTCCCGCGTGAGCGATATGAACCATTGGCGGCGATGGTTGGTACGTGGCGAAATTTCCGCGCACGTCTCCGCACACGTCGTCTACGCAGCAACCATTCGATCAAGCTACACGAATTTTGATGCTGGAGACCATAAATAGTAACTGCGGTGGAAAATTTACTTTTCACCTCATTCTCCTCTGCATCGTCTTCTTCCTCTAGCGAGCGCCTCCTCGATCTCTCCGCGCAACGTGCGAAAAACCCTAGCTCCCCAATCTTTCTCAGTCACTACCGAACACACCCAATGGCCATTAGCAGCTCCTCCCCTTCCATGGCGGCGTCGGGCGAAGCCGGCGAGCTCCGTCGTCGTGCCCCTAGAGGGCCTGGTCATCCCCAAGTCCGCGGTGGTCGAAGCCACCGGCGGCGACCATAATCCAGCAGCGCTGGAGATGCTGGAGGAGGAGTATGATTCGCACAAGGGCGACTGGCCGGGTTCGGATATCATGGACTGCGACATCAAAGAACTGATCAACAAGGGCTAACTCCTCGCGACGGAGGGGCTCACCTGGCGGGCGGCGCCGGCTGACGAGGTCACTCCTTCTGCCCAAGTCGGATAGAAGGTGTACCTCAAAGCACAGATGGTACGCGATGTCTCCCTGCCCATCTCCAACTTTTTCCTTGCTGTCCTGAATCATTACCGAGTATAGCCACAGAACCTCTCCCCCAATAGGATCTTAGCACTCAGCAATTACGCGACGCTCTGCGAGGGTTATTTAGGGATTATGCCTAGGCTAGATCTCTTCATATATTTATTTACCGTCAAGCGCGAAGCCAGAGCCGTCAAGGACGAGCTCAGAAATTGTGGCACCATTAGTTTTAAGATCTGGCCTGGCCGGCGGTTCCCCGACATCGTCGGTCAAGAGTCCTGCAAGAACTGGCAGCGTACTTACTTCTACGGCCCAGATATCCCTCTGGCTGGCTGAGAAGTAACGTACCTGGACTTCCTCGATGGAGCTGTCGCTGAAGCCCCGACATGGAGATCCCAGGCCTCGCTTCCCTCTGACATCGACGCTTACCGCGCTATAAGGCGGATAGAGTGGTTCGTAGTTACGGGTTTGACCAGATTGAACCTAGCCATGTGCTGGTTCATTAGGAGAATCCAGCCTCTGCAGCACCGCTCGAAGCTGATGCACGAGTATTCCATCGATAGAAGGGATAGCCTCCGCATCTCTGAGGACAACTTCTCGAGCGACTCCGTTAAGCTTCGCCTCAAGGACATCGTCAAGGTGAAGGATAGGAAGCGTGGCTTCACCATCACCTACGACATGTTCATAGAGAGCAAGTGCCCAAAAGTACCTATTTTATTTTCCGTGTATGACATATACTCCAGTTCTTCCGTCTAGCCATTACCATATCATCTAACACGGTAGCCTTTCACTTAATAGCTTAGCGATCTAGAGGAGGATAGCATGGCTGTCCAAATCTATGATCCAAAGATGAAAGTCACGGTCGTGTCCGACGACGATTTTTCATTGTCACGAAAGCGGAAGAGCTCCACCTCTGACACTGGCGATGGAGGCAAGAAGAAGAAAGCGGAGGGTGGAGCCTCCAAGAATACTACCGCCGCCCTGGAGGCAGAGAAGAGAAAAGTTACTGGGATTCCCTTTGCTAAAGCACCCCCTCTTGCATAAGCTTGTTTCTCTCCGACATTGTCCATTTGTCTGTCTAATTCCCGTACTTATGCATTTTGCACGTTTCAGGAAGAAAGCCACAACCAGCTTGAAGAAGACCTCCAAAACTTTGGGGGATTCTAGAACCATAAAGGATATGCTGCATCGCGACGTATATCCCGCCATCGCCCCTGTCACTCCCATTGTCCAGCCCTCGTCTGCTCCGACAAGCTCTCAAGCTAAAGAAGCATCTGACCCTTTCGCCATGGAAGTGGACTCAGGTGCCTCCATAGAGCTCGCTGTTGTCGGTGAACAGACGACGCAGGAGAGTGCCGCAAACCAAATGGCTGAAGCTTCGGCTAAGGATGCCATGGGTAGCGGTAATGCGGTGGTACATCTGCCGAAGGCGGCGCCTCCGCACCCAAGAAGACCATAGAGTTTCCAAATATAGTCTATCCGGCACTTACGTCAGGCAGCACTTCTCTGGTTCCTGGTGCAGCGCCAACATCTCCAACGTGCGGTCTCGAGGAGCTTCTCCGACAAGTAGAGATCTTGCAAGGAAACAGCGTATCCTTCGGAAAGTTGCTGCCTGAGAATGCTACCAACCTGAATATCATTGCACTTGTAAGTTTTATTTGCCTTTTGCATTTCATATGAGTATCCCACTGTAGCCCCAGAGGGTTTAGACGGAAAACCATAAGTCTTCGCGTCTAAATGCTCTAAGAGTGACTAAGCTAGAAAACTTCTCACTGTAGCCCCCAAGCATATAGTTTGAATGAATTATTTCGACTAGATGCTTTAAGAGTAGCATACGTAGTGTTTATAAATTTCAATACTGTAGCCCCCAAGCTTCTAGTTGTAACTGAATTAGTTCCGACTAGATGCTTAAAGAGAAGCTAAGCATACATCTGAGTTAAAAACTTTATACTGTAGCCCCCCAAGCTTCTAATTGAAAACTGAATTAGTTCCGACTAGATGCTTAAAGAAAGACTAAGCATATTGCTAAGTTAAAAACTCTCGCTGTAGCCCCCGAGCGTCTAGGTGGAAATTTTCCGGCTAGATGCTCCAAGTAGACCGAACAACGTTTAACTTTCTTCTTTCCATAGAATGAGAATGCTCGGAGGGGCATGGCCAACGACAAGTAACAAAAGATGCGTGCTGATTTGGAAGCCGAAAAGGGTAAAACTGGCTTCTTGAAGGAACAAATCACCAAGAGCAAGCGTCTGTTTTTTCCTTTCTTTTTCGCACTCCGACTTGGTCTTGCACCAACATTCTCCGAGTACTCACTGTGTACTGGTATTTTCTCCTACTTGCAGAAACCATTTCCAAGTCCAAGGATATTGTCGAGCAATCCAAGCACATTCAGCAGCTAGATAGCGAAAACATGATCCTTAAGCAGGAGAGGAAAGACATGTTGAAGATGCATGGAGACTCGATGAAAGCCCTGCAAGACTCTGCCAACAAGGAGATGAACCGCTTGAAGGAGGAAATCGCGATCTTAAAAGATCAGAAGAAAGTTGCCGATGAGCAAAATCAACGCCATCATGAAGCGTACAAGATCCTCCAACAAGAACGGGACTCCATGGCAGAGATTATCCAACAAGCTGAGATAAGCATCTTCATTAAGTGATTCTCCATCTTGGATTTCTGTAAGCTGAATACTCTGAATTTTTGAACTCATGCGCTCCTTTGTCGGAAATTTGCAGCTCATATGGGTTTAACACGGTCGCCTCCTCCGCCAAAGGAATGCATGGTTCTTGCCGGCAACTTTATCAACACCTCTATCGTGCAGACCAAAGAGACCGCCAAGCTCCTCCAGATTAATATCAAGGCATCGGACTCTATGGTGAAGTTCTCGGAGATGCTTCACCGAGCCCCCGAGCGTATCTCAAGCTGGAAAGCTTCATGTGCATGGGCCGGTGCCAGGATGGCATTGTCAATGGTGAAGGCACACTACGAGAATGCCGACATCGACATGGTAACCTCCGGTATCCCCGACGTAGACAACGAAGGCCAAAAGATAAACCACGAATCTATCTTGGTGTCACTCGCGGGTTATGACACCAGAGTCACCGAGTTGGTCGACGTTAACGTCTTTGTCCCCCTGAAAACCATTGAAGACAAAAGCCAAAGCTCCTCTGAGTCCCTCAATACTGCCGACTTCGAGGGAGGCAACTCTCCTGCTGCCGATGATGTTCCTTCCAAGTCACCTGCGCCAGAGAAATAAAAACAACTTGTAATATTTGTTTCCTCTGTAATGTGTTATGCGGAAAAAACTATGTGTTAACTTAAGGCAGAAAACAATGGTGTATGTCCTGCTACTTAAGAACTAGTTTCAGCATGTATATATTTTTTAAGCAAGTGCTGGCTTATCCATTACTTTGGTTTTTATGCTTGACTTTTTGTGAGTCGGAAGACTCGTTGTCGGAACCATGCGCTCAGGCGATGATGCCCAATGGCACCGTCAATAACCTAAGCACAAAATCTCCGACAATAAGTGCCAAAAGTCACTACCCCAGAATCCACATAAAAATGACAAAGAACGTGTAGACCAGAAAACTTAAGATAACACCCATAGGCGGAATTTTCACAAGTGCAAACACAAAGCTTGTGCATAGAGGTTTTATACGATCCAAAAATGAACACTAAAGGAGGTAAAAGACTCAGAAATATGAGTGAACCAGAGATCTTTATTTCATTGATCATATAAGAGATACACAATAGATAAAAAATGCTAAGTGTAGAAAGGACGTAGCTATGCTATTTTTCATGGCCGATCAAGCTCCGGGTAGTCATCATCCGGGTCATGTCGCTTACGCTTATGATCCTTGTTGGGTCTATCCTTCAGTTCACAATTGTCAACAAGGTAGTAAGACCCATTGAGTAGCGCCTTGCTTATGATGAACGGTCCTTCCCATGGTGGGGATAATTTGTATGACTTCTTCTCCTTAAGTTGGAGCACCAGATCCCCCTCTTTAAACGAGCGATGCCGGACGCGGCGACTATGGTAGCTGCGTAGCTTCTGCTGGTAGATGGCGGATCTTTGGCATGCGAAAACACGCTCCTCCTCAAGAAGGTCCACATCTAGGCGTCTGGATTCTTCAGCGTCATCTTCGTCGTAGGCGGCAACCCTTGGTGCATCGTGAAGTATGTCGGAAGGTAGGATGGCTTCTGCTCCATATAAAATGAAGTAAGGGGTGTAGCCGGTGGATCTGTTGGGTGTAGTTCATAAACTCCACAACACATATGGCAATTCTTCCGCCCAGGCTCCAGCTGCTCTATGTAGCGGTGCCTCAAGACGTGGCTTGATTCCCTGCAGAATTAATCCATTGGCTCGCTCAACCTGACCATTGGACTGTGGGTGTGCCACAAATGCAAGGTCAAGTCGGATGCCTTTGTCCCAACAATAAGCCTCCACTTCTCCGAGTGACAAGTTGCTGCCGTTGTCGGTGATAATGCTATGTGGGAGACCAAATCTCACCACTAGATCTCGGACAAACCTAAGGGCAGTTGCTCCGTCAAGCTTTCTAATGGGTTTAGCTTCTATCCATTTAGTGAATTTATCAACTGCTACTAGCAGATGCATAAATCCACATGGTGCCGTTTGTAATGGTCCCACCATGTGTAGCCCCCAGACTGCAAACGGCCAAGTTATTGGTATTGTTCGCAATTCTTCAGCAGGAACATGTGGTTGTCGGGCATAATACTGGCATCCCATGCATGTTTCAACCAACTTGTTGGCGTCCGCCTTCGCGGTCAGGAAGTAGAATCCTTGCCGGAAGGCTTTCGCAACCAAAGATCAGGGAGCGGCGTGATGCCCGCAATCTCTGAGATGGATTTCGCATAGGATTTCAATACCTTCTTGCTGGGAAACACACTTAAGGTATACACCAGTAGTGCTCCTTTTGTAGAGCCGTCCATTGATTATGGTATAGCCCTTTGCTCGACGTACTATTTGCCATCTTTCGACTTCATCGTCGGGCAAAGTTCCGTGTTTGAGATATTCCATGAACGGTTTTGTCCAAGCTGGAGGGACCTTTGCCACCATGTGGACGAAAGAGTCTACTCTATCCGGGTTGTCGATGTCTGATCCCTTCATGGATGGTGTTCGTAGATTCTCTAGGAAAACTCCTGGCGGAATTCGCTTGCGCCCTGATCCAAGCTTAGACAGCAGATCAGCCGCCTCGTTTTGTTCCCTAGGTACATACTTGACCTCGTATCCCAAGAAGCTCCTGGCTATCTCATCCACTTCGTCTCGATATGCCGCCATCATAGGGTTCCGCGCATTCCAGGTGCCAACCACCTGCTGGGCAACCAAGTCGGAATATCCACAGCAAACTATGCGCTTGATGCCAATATCCTTGGCTACGCGTAATCCGTGAATGAGTGCTTCATACTCCGCCATGTTGTTCGTAGCCTCGAATTGGATCTGCAGTATGTAATGTAGCTTGTCGCCAGTTGGTGACTGTAGCAATACACCAGCCCCCGAGCCGTTGAGAAGTTTTGATCTGTCAAATTGCATTACCCAGTATTCTGGCTCCGGCAATGGGGTAGCATCTGGCATCTCCGTCCAATCTGCGATAAAATCCGCCAAGGCTTGTGACTTGATAGTGTTGCATCTTTTTTAGGTGATCTCGAAGGCGACAAGTTCAATGCCCCACTTCGTGACCCTTCCTGTAGCGTCGCTGTTGTTGATGATGTCGGACAGTGGAGTCTTTCTCACCACTGTGATGGGGTGCTCCTGGAAACATTCTGGCTTACCCAGTATTCTGGCTCCGGCAATGGGGTAGCATCTGGCATCTCCGTCCAATCTGCGATAAAATCCGCCAAGGCTTGTGACTTGATAGCGTTGCATCTTTTTTAGGTGATCTCGAAGGCGGCAAGTTCAATGCCCCACTTCGCGACCCTTCCTGTAGCTTCGCTGTTGTTGATGATGTCGGACAGTGGAGTCTTGCTCACCACTGTGATGGGGTGCTCTTGGAAATAGTGCCTCAGGTTCCGAGAAGCAAGGAATACTCCATAAGCTATCTTCTGGTACTGCGGGTAACGCTGCTTGGACTCTGTCAAGACCTCGCTTACGTAGTAAAATGGTCGCTGAACTCCGTGCTCATAGCCTGGTTCCTTCTGCTCTACTACGATGACAATGCTGATTACCCGGTTGGTGGCCGCCATGTAAATTAGCAAGGGCTCTCCAGGCTCGGGTGCTGCAAGGATATGCGCTGAGGAAAGAATCTCCTTGAGCTGCTTCAATGCTGCATCTGCTTTGTACGTCCACGTGAATTTGTCCGCCTTCTTCAACAACTTGTATAGTGGCAGAGCCTTCTCTCCAAGTCGGCTGACGAACCGACTAACTGGTGCAACACAACCTGTTAGTCGTTGTATGTCCTTTAGGCATGTCAGACTGTTTATGTTTAAGATGGCCTTGATTTTCTCCGGGTTGACCTCGATTCCACACTGGGAAACGATGAAGCCCAACAATTTGCCGGCTGGAACCCCGAAGACGCACTTCTTAGGGTTAAGAATCATGTTATATTTCCGGATATTATCAAAGGTTTCTTTTAAGTTGGAGATTAAGTCATTTGACTTTTTAGACGTCACCGCTATATCTTCCACATAGGCGTGAATGTTCCGACCAATTTGATCGTGTAGGCAACGTTGCATTGTCCGCTGGTAGGTAGCACCTGCGTTTTTCCAGCCCGAAGGGCATCGTGACATAGCAAAACGTGTCGTAGGGTGTAGCGAACGAAGTGGCCAATTGGTCCGACTTCCTCATCTTGATCTGGTGGTATCCTGAGTATGCATCGAGAAAACACAAAAGTTCTGAGCCAGCCGTTGAGTCCATGACTTGGTCAATGCGAGGCAAAGCAAATGGATCTTTGGGGCATGCTTTGTTCAAGCCGGTGTAATCAACGCACATTCTTAATTCTTTGGTTCCCTTTTTACGGAGAAGTACAGGATTGGCCACCCATTGGGTGTGAAGTACTTCTCGGATAAACTAGCCTTAAGTAACCTAGCTATCTCTTTGCCTATGGCGCGTCCCTTCTCTTCCCCAAAGCATCGTAGAGGTTTCTTCACTGGTTTGCATTTTGGATCAATGTTCAAGCTGTGCTCGGCAAGTTCCCTAGGTACACCTTTCATGTCGGCAGGTTGCCAGGCAAAGATGTCCTTATTCTCATGGAGGAACTCGACGAGCGCGCTTTCCTATTTGGGATCTAGGTTCGTCCCAATGGCGGTGGTCTTGGATGCATCGCCGACCACAAGTTCCACCGACTTGGTCTCGATGGAGGCCTTGAATGCTGGAGCGGAGTCGAAAATCTGTTTCTTCGACGCGGGCATCTCCGAGGCATCGACCTTGATCTGGATCTCCTTGAATTCTTCGCTGTAGAGGACAGCTTCCACGTAGGCTGCTTCTCCAATCTCGCAGTCCCTAGCTTTGGCAAAGCTTCCGGATATGGTGATGACACCGTTCGGTCTGGGTATCTTGAGTTTGTTGTAGACGAAGCATGGCTTGTCCATGAAGGTGTGGAATATGTCGCGGCCGAATATGGCGTGGTACACACTCTTGAAGGCGACCACCTCAAAGGTCATGCGCTCTTGGCAGTAATTATTAACATCACCAAAGGCTACCTAAAGTGTGATGCACCCAAGGGACCGAGCCTCCCAACCAGGAACTACACCGTGGAAGATGGTGTTGGTCCACCTTAGGTTTGCCTCCGTCAAGTTCATCTTTTGCAGTGTATCCAGGTACATGATGTTGATGCTGCTTCCACTATCCACCATACATTTGGTGAACCATGGAGTATTGGTTCTCCGTAGGGATAAGGTCTAGGTGATCCTTCCTGTGCCAAGTAATTGGAATCTCCGACTAGCGCAGGAACTGGGGAACTGGGGGTAGAGTAGCCATCAGTATCCTCATAGAGGTCTTCTATTGTCGGACGGTGGGGGTGCCAAGGAAAGTGTGGAAAACTGCCGCCTTCTTCTCGAAGGGGTTCTTGCCTTTGCCGTCGCTCTTGGCGGCGTGCTTGGGGTCAACGTCCTCTTCCATGTCACTTGAATCCTTGGACTCCTCCTCCTTCTTATTCCCCTTGCCCTTGCCTCGCAGTCTGTTCTTTAGACTTTGCTTGTAACCGGACTTCGGGTCCTCCTTGAGGTCGTTGACGAACTTGCAGTGTCGATTGGTGTGAGTGGCTTTGCCGCTGACATCAATCTACTGACGGGCTATGCCCGCCAACATCAATGGGAGGTACTTGACGGCAACATTGGGGTTACCCCCGGCGATCTCCACCGCGTTGCCGTAATCCTGCAACCATGTAGCTGGCTTAGCGGTGCCTTCATAGGGCTTGATGTTCTTGTCAATCCGGAAACCTTTGGGGTAAGTTGCGGACCGTATCGTAGGTCCAAAGCAACATGGTCCCAGGTATGGTCCTTCCCAGGCCTCATGGATCTTGTCTATCCGTGAACATGTGTCTTATGGCTCCAGGTTTCTTTTCTTCTTGTCAACAGGGGATGGGCTGCGTGAACGACGCGGGCCTCCTCCGCCATGGTGACTGCTAGGTGGCGACGGAGGAGGAGGTGGCGGTGGTTTAGCTTTCTTGCTATTACCCTCCTGTGACGCCTCACGCTTGTCGCGGTTGCTTGTCGGACGCGGAGGGTCATGGCGCGACCTGCTCTTGTGTCCCTGGTTGCGCTCTCCGTCATGACGGGTCTGCTCCGTGTTGTCGCGGATGATAATGCCGCTCTCCCTTGGCGGGGGCATATCCGTACGACGGTAAGCCTTGGGGTCTTCGCGATGTCGGGGGGAGCGGGGAGGTGGCGATGGGCGATGAGGTTGGGCTTTCCCTCCATGGTCAAAGGATATGGGGATAGCATTCTTCCTGTTGCGCGCATCCCTCCGTCTTTGTTCTGATGAACCCGTCTGGGACCCGACATCAAGACGAGATCTGTCCCTTGGTGGCTTATGCTGGCTAGACTGGCAAAACACTGGGTCAGACTCAAACCTCTGAGAGGTGGCCTTTTCCTGCTGCTTCACCGCCTTAGCCACTAGGTCATAGACCTGGTCCACCGCCTCAGGCAATCTATCCTGCTCCAGAAGGGTCTTGGCGACGGCGAGGTTGAGAAGAGGAGTGGGCATCACCTGCCTGCCTTCACTATCAATGTATGGCTTGGCCTGTGCCGTCTTCGGGGGAGCCCATCCTAGGTTTCGCCGTACACCAGGATCGTTAATGACGCGATCCGGAGCTTTCTTGGCCTTCTGCTGCTATAGCAGAGTCCTGTACTCGGCCTCCATTACTCTAGCTTTGTCTATGGAGTTTTGCGCCTTGCTCCGCGATGGCCTGCGCTTCCTCCAGCAGCTGCTAGCGCTTCTCGTCAAGCTGTGTCACGTTCCAGATATGAGCTACGGTCAGTGGCTCGACGAGGAGATTTCTGTACATCACTCTATCAGCTGGAGTAACTTGGGCAGCAGCAGACGTAGATGCTGGGGGTGGCAAGTTTGCGGTGTTTTTGTTGCTCGGGCCGGTGCCGAGCTCCTGGGGCTGTTGCACTGGGTTAGGTGGAGGGGGCATGACCTTTGTGCGATCATTGTCGGCAGCAACAGGTGGTCCCTTCCCTTTGTCTAGAGCTATAGGCGGAGCTCGTCCGGGTTGATCTTCATCCATCGCCGTCCCAATGGTGACGAACACCTATCGGGACGTGACGGCGTTGTTGGCTTGCTCATCGCGCGTGTACTCCTCCTCCATCTCCTGCATGGCAGAGTCTAGTTCCTCCGGACTGATATCTATCTCCCCTGAATATGCACCGAAGTCGGCATAGAGCGCGTCAATCACAGAGTCGGAGGGTGCCAGGACTTCCTCGATAACGGGGGGTGGAGGTGCAATAGCAGCAATGATGAATGGAGGTGGTGGTGCAACTGCAGCGATGGAGGCCAGAGGCGGTGGTGGCGGTTGCTGAGGTGGCGGCGCACCGCCAATGAGCGCAAGATCCGCCTAAGCTACCCCCTCAGCCTCTGTGTAGCTATTGATGGTGTTCACCATGCTTTTGAATGTGAGGCGTCCTGAAGCTTGCTGCCGCCTTAGAGAATGCCGGAGAAGGGTTCCCTGGTCCAGTCCTTCCACAAAGTGATACATAGCATCATCATTGGGGTAGTGGGCCAGATCGGCTCGTATACGGAGCCACCTGGCAAGGTAATCGCGGGGGTTTTCGCCATCTCTCTGAACGCAATGCGCCAGATCAAAGATGGTAACCACGCCGATGAACTTGGATCTCTGATGTCCAGATGCACGGACGAAGCCGGCGGACTTGCAGTGATCTTCCACCGTTATATCCTGCACATGGGCGGTTTGGGTGGGCCTTTAATTTTTTCGATCTTTGTCGGCAAACTCTGAAGAGAGATCCAACATCCATCCTTCCGCGAACGTATCCTAACCGTAGGAGGTCTGCGTGGGTCTTGATGCTCCTCCGACTCCCAGGGAACTAGTGCTCAAGTCGGTTTCGCCAATGAAGAGGTGGATGTCTCCGATAGGAACGATCGAACACTGCGTAGGGTTCGTCTTCGCCGGGATCCAGAACTCTTTGGGAGGGACGATCGAAACGTTGCCGGAGAAGAGAACGTGACCGATGGCTACGGTCTCGCCGATTCCCATGAAGATATTGGTCCTCTCCCGCTGAAGAGCCTAAAGTGCTTCTTGCCCCACGGTGGGCTCCAACTATCATGGTATTGACGACGAGTATGCCATGGAGGGGTCCTCACTGTGCGTGTTTAGAGACGTGGGGGAAGGCGGACGATTGACGGGTACGAGGTAACACAGCTTACCCAGGTTCAGATCCCACAATGGTGGCGGAATCCTACTCCTGCTATAAATCACTATAATGGCAATAAGCCGAGTTACAGAGATATGTTCACTATGCGAGGTGTATGTTGATCGATACTAGGTTGTGCCCTAAAGGCTCCCATAGTCCCGACTTATATAGTCGCTAGGTCCTAGGGTTACAGGGAAAAGTCCTATCCAGACAGGTTACAGAGTCCTACACTGTCTATTACTAGTCTAGCGTGTCTTGTACTACAAGGCTCCGGGTACGCTGGTGACTCCACCGTAGCCTTCCTTTATCCGGCATGGGCCTCCCCAGGCCATGGGCCATGCTACCAACTATGGGCCACCCGGGTTATCCGGATAGAGGACATGCTATGAGGATACCCATATAGCATATCCCAAACATATGGTTTAATCCCATATACTTTTATTTGAATATTCTTTATTCCTTTATTTTATTAGGATTATCTTTATTCCTTTTGCTTATGGATTTGTCCAATATTTAATTTGGCTTTTAAATATTCCTTATTTATTTATTTCATTGCCTTATAAAATCCATATCTTTTTATTTAAAGATCCAAAATTGCTGATTCCAATTTGTATAATTTTATTTAATATTTATCTATCTTTTTAAATCCTTTTAGGATTCATTTGTTCACAACTTGACATGGATTTTTTATAGGAGCTTCACTAGCCATGGAAATTAATTCCTTTTTTCTTATTAAATTCATAAGTTTTTATCCAAGGTTCCAAATTGAGTGAAACCAATTTCTATGGTTTTATAATATTTTGATTTATCATTCTTGATTATTTATAAATGTTTGTTGACAAATTTTTATATGGATCAAATCCATAGTCTTAGAGAGATATTGGAAATGACTTATTCCATTAGGGTTTTTGGGATTTTGATTTAAATTTTCCAAGTGTTTAAATTTCAAGATACATTCATTGATGAATGCATTTCACTTGATTGAAATTTTGTTGGATTCCCTTTTATTCAAATTTTGTTCAATAAGGGTTTTGATGTTTCTAATTAGAAGTAAAAAAGTTACTTTTTACCCTAATTTTCAACAATTATTTCTTTTATTTATTTATTTATTTTTCACATTTCAAAATTTGGAAAATTTTGGGATGTGACAGGCTACCACCCTTAAAAGAAATCTCGTCCCGAGATTTGGGAAGACTAGAGGTTACAAGATGGCTTGAAGACAACTAGGGTACTACCACCCTTAAAAGGAAATTTTGTAGGGTTATATTGATGGTTCACTTGACTATGGGTTCAATAATTGAGATCCAAACAAGGGATCCTTATATGACTCAACTGAGTTAGCTAAATCCTGCCATCCACATCATCTAATTCTTCAAGGGTTCCATACATGTCGATGTTGTTCACATGTCCTTTCTGGTCCACATTGGAATTGCTCCCATTGGTGTCTCCAACACTCTTCTTCTTCTTCTTCTTCTCAGGACAGTCTGATGCATAGTGTCCAAGTTCTTTACAATTATAGCACTGCAACTAGCTAATGTCTTTCTTCTTGGAACTGCCATGTTGGTTCTGACCAAGGGCATATCCATTGTCAGTATCATTCCCATTATTATCACTTCCATTGTTTTTGTGGTGGTTTTTATGATGATTGTGTCCATTTTCTTCATGCTGATGTGATCCAGAATCTCCATTGCTCTTTTTGAATGAACCCTTCTTTTGTGATGATCTTGAGTGATACTTGTCAAGGCTATGCTTCCTCTTTCTGTTCTCAACTTGCTTCATCTTGTTTTCCAAGATGGTGTCTTTGTCACAGAGTGATTGATAAGTTGGAACATAGGCAACAGACAGCTGCAGGTTCAACTCATCATTAAGTCCTTCGAGTAATTTATCTTTCCTCATAGCATCAGTATCCACTTCATCCGGTGCATAGCACGCCAGATTGTTGAACTCCTCAATGTACTCAGCCACACTATGGTGACGCTGTTTCAGGTTGTGGAACTCCTTCTTCTTCAAGTTCATCACTCCAGATGAGATGTGAGCTGTACGGAAACCATCCTCAAAAATAGCCCAAGTCACATCTTCAAGGGGAGTGGTGATCTGAAAGTTATCCCACCATGTTGCTGCTGGTCCTTCGAGAAGATGTGCTGCAAACCTGACTTTTTCCTCGTCGGTGCAGCCGATAGTCACTAAGTCCTTGTTCACCGAACGTAACCAGTCATTGGCTACAATTGGATCAGTTGTTCCATAAAACCATGTTGGAGGATTATTCTGATTGTTGTTGTTGTTGTTGTTGTTGTTGTTGCTGTTGTTGGTGGTGTTGTTTGTGTTTTTGCTGTTGTTGTTGTTGTTGTTGTTGCTGTTATTGTTGTTGCTGTTGTTGTTGTTGTTGTTGTTGCTGTTGTTGTTGCTGTTGTTGTTGCTGTTGTTGCTGGTGTTGTTGCTGGTGCTGTTGCTGTTGTTGTTGTTGTTGTTGTTGTTGTTGTTTTCTGGTTCTGCATGAACCGCATCATCATCTGCATCAGTTGAGCTTGAGATGTGATCAACTGCTGCATCTCAGGAGTGATGTTGTTGTTGTTGTTGTTTTGGTTGGGGTTGGCATGACGGGGAGGCATCTGTTGGTTTAACAGGGATAAGTAATGATAGATAGATCTAAAGAAGTTCTAACACACAACTCAAAACAAACAAGTTCAATCAAACAATCAACAAGCAACTAATCACTTAACAACTTATGAGTTTAACTCATGAGTTGAAGGAAACAACAAGTTTTCTTGAAACAATCAACCTAGTATAGTCATACCTCATAGGTCAGTATGATCCATATACTAACATGATATCAATGTCTTAGATAGTTGGTAGGCAATCTAATGTGTCTTGGTTCTCATTTGTGGTCCTTAGTGATGTCCAAGTTGAAGTCCTTGGTGAAACTAAAGTTGAAGTCATTGGTCATGGTGGAGGCTTTGTTCATGGTGGAGGTTTTGCCCATCAAGTTGAAAAAGGAAAAGATGTAGAATCAAAACCAAAAAGGTTGAGAAAAGAGTTTACAAGTTTGTTTGTAAATAAGTTTTGGAACAAATACAACTCCTATTTTTCTAAGGGGTTTTGTCCAATCCTAGGGTTACAATCCTACAGGCAACACAGTGCTCTTATACCATCTGTAAGACCCCACATTTATAAAGGTAAAGGTCCCTGTGATTGCAATGCTAGTCCCTGGATCAATAGCTAGCATCCACAGTTTGAGATGTAATATCAAGAAACAAAGGTCATAGTAAAACTTTATAACCAGGAATAAAATATTATATTACATCTTACATACCTCATTTGTGTCAACACCCGGATATTTAATCGCAGATGCCTGTTATGCCATACATCGCAATCCCAGGATTACCATTTTTGTGAGACATAACAGATTTGGATATCACAGTACATCATCCATTACAAACCATACATAAGGTCTTACACAAATAAGGATCTCATGATCCAGTTCTTAATACAATTCAAGCAGCGGAATAACGTAATAGTAACGATAGCATGGGCGAAGCTCCATCTTCAGGGTCACAGGCAATGCTGACGATGGGAGATGATCCTAGTTGTCGTAACCTTCCTGCGGTCCATCATCCTGGTACTCCTCTTCATAGTCTGGCCACGGGAATAGCCAGGGACAAAGCCATGAGTACTCTTTAAGTACTCGCAAACTAATACTAACAAGTTAAGGGGTTTTTTGTAGTAGGATACTAAGCTCTAGGGTTGTTTTGCAAAAAGCCAGATTTACCTCTACTAAGTTCAGAAGCAAAGAAATCTATTTGAAAGTTTTATAACACCTAAGTGGGAATTTGAATTTCATATCACAACTCTGTTGTGGTCAAGTTAAAGTCACAGATCATTTCACAAGTCATTTTGAAAACAATCTGACGGGGGAACAGTATGGCCGCTCCAACTGTCCATAATGGCGGACGCGGATATTCGAATAGTTTGACACTCTGCAGAGATTGTACACTTTCACCACAACATTCGATACATCCGTCAAGAACAAATCCTGAATTCACCATACTTAGTATGCGGATAATCAATCTTAACCTTTTAGTTACACGCCCTAGTATAGGCACCTCTCCTGTGAGTTTGGCCTCCCAACCATGACCAACTGTCATCTTGGTTACTGCACAGGTGGACAATCTTCACAAGGTAGCCTCAGCTCAGACCTTGGACGCGAGGGAACCCATACTAAGGTATATAAATTTCGAGTCAAGCCCTGCCCAATTTTCGGGTATTGTGGTTGTACGATAAAATTGGAATGGTATCGCATCTAGACATCCATCCGTTTTATAAAGGGCTAAGGCTCATGCCTCAACATTTTCATCATCAAAATCATCCGGTGTTCAGAAACACATGTCAAAAAATTTCAGTAGAATGACTCATCATTCTAAGGTTTTCATAGCCATTTTCACCAAGTATTCCCATCTAAAGTTGATCAAGTTTTATGCTTAGCACTAGCATCTACACGTGGTGGTAAATACTAATGAGGGGTGGTAAACAAGTGGGGATTTGTTAAGTTCAATCTCATGCCTTAGGATGACATCAAGATTATCTAACTTAGGCCAAATTTTATGCTCTTTATGCTACATTTAGTTATCTTTCTAGAATCTACAATTCACCATGTAAACTCTAAGAGAAGCTTTGATAAAGAAATTAAAGTACTTAAGCTTGCAAGTAAAACTAGGATTGGGCATCATCAAATGTATCTAACCAAGCATGCTTAATGCAATGCCTAGGTTCTCTAACTTTCATAGTTGCAAGGGTTAGCTTGCCTTGTGCAGAGTAGTGGTTTAAGTTCTCCTCGGCTTCTTCCTTGTAGTATCCTCCTTCCTCCTCGTATCCTTGGTCGGTACTAGCATCTATAAATAAATACGAGGTACACAATCACCAGACAATACTTAACTATTTTTAATCATCACACAAAAAGTCACACTAGATGATCTAACACCATCACTATTATCACAAGGATTAAAGCACTTGTCCTATTTCTTTTATTTGAGAAAAGTAATTTCTACTCATTGAAAAACTACTTAAGATTTAATATTCTCCAACTCAAACATGGGATCATGTTGACACATGTCATCACCATATATTTCAGTACATGGGAATGTGATTTAAAGTGGTGTCACAATTTAATAAGGTTTAACCTTTTTATTTTAATTAAATAAAGTGACTAGAAATGCCTATGGGTGTAAGATCCCTCCCTATAAAGGTAAGGATCCCTGTGATTGCAATGCTAGTCCCTGGATCAATGCTAGCATCCACAGTTTAAGATGAAGTACATAGAAACAAAGGTCATTATTACATATCATTCCAGAGACAAACATAATCTTTTACAACTCCATGGCCATAGGCCTAATACAAGAGTTTAACCATAACAATATAAATAAGTCTTCATCTTCATGTGCCACAGGCAATCATGTTGAGTGTAGACTCATAACCCCTAATCATCATCAGAATAACCTGCAACATCACAAGTTACAGCCACAGTGGGTCAATACATTGGAATAGTATTGGCAACTGATACATTAGTAGAATATTAACATCTAGATACTACATGAATTTGGCTAAGTGTAGCTTAGGCTTGCTTTGCTCAAAATACGTTTTTACCTATTAGTTGAAAACTCTAAGTTTTTCTTTGACAAAACTTTCCCAAGGAATCACCAATAGAAATTGGTGAACCTTCACCCTTGTTCAACCACAAGTTTTAACTTAGAAAAATTGGGATGAGGAGATTCTTGATAGCTTCCATGTCTTGATGCTCAAGTTGTCCAATACCAGGGACATGGCTAAGTACTTAGATTCTTCCATCTGCAGAGGTTGTGCACTTTCCCCACAAGACTTGATTTTCACCAAGACAGGACCTTTCAGAAGCCTTCCCTTAGACCAAATGGACGCGTTCCAACCTATCATCCCACTACCACCAACTGTCCAAATGGCTAAGTTATTGCAACCTAGATGATCCAGGCAGAGCCCATATTGCCATGTGGCTGCACTAGAAGCTTCTTAACATTTGGCGTCTCAAATCCCTTTGTTCCTGGGTGGCTTTCCACAAGTGAGATACACAAGGTAAACCATAGAAATGGGCCTTGTGTAACCACTCAACACAAACCATTCTTTCCATTCCTCCCAGGTGTTTCATTCACTTAGTTGTTTTATTAGCAAAAACATAAGTCAATGACTTAGTAATATTTCACATAGCATGAATATATAATCCACCATTGGTTGCTACTAGCTGGCTAAGCATGGTAATAGTAAGCATCTTAACTTAGAGGAAACTCTAACAATTCTACAACTACTAGGATTTCCCAAGCATAGCATATAGATACTTAGCAAAATATTCATGCAAGTCCTATACAAAATATTTCTAAAGCATAGGTAAAAATATAGGGATAAAAACATGAAGCACCACTTGCCTTGGTAGTTTGGGGAGTAGCAACAATCTTCACAACCACAATCACTATTAGCACCAAAATCTACACATAAAATAATGGCATCAAAATCACATAACAGAATATACAAACAAAAATATATGAATGCATGCAAATGCCATGTGATGATTTTTTTCTACACCAAACAAGACAGGTATACAGTACTAAAACATAAACAAGTCCATGATACTCAAAATAAACTTTATTTGATCTTTAAAACATTTTTCAAATAATTACCACACTCAAATTAAGCCTACAAATGTCTCTGTAAAAATAACCATTTTTACAGAGGCAAAACATTAAACACATTGCATAAACAGATAGAATTATTTCTCCTGATTCCAGTGATATAAAATTTGCAAAATTTGAACGTGTGGATCAAAAGTTATGAATTTTGCAAGTTTGAACAACTAATAGATCTAATTCCAGATTTTAAATTTAAATCCTAGCCACGCGGCGCTTCCTGATTGGACGATACCGCTTCACTCAGGTTCACGCTTCCGCACCGTTGGATCAAGTTAGATCCAATGCGCCAGATCTAAAGAAAACGGTTCGATCTAGATCTAATCTAAACCCTTCGATACAGATCTAACGGCGCACGCTGCTTTGACCAACGAGTGGCGGCGCGAATGACCAGAGTGGTGGCGATGCTTCTGCCGGCGGTGAACTGGCGGTGCTAGAAGGTGCGGGTCATTACCGAAGCGTGGAGACGAGGTGATGATGATGGTCGACGTGGCGAAGACGCGGGCGTGCGAGACCGTCGTGAATTCCTCGCCGGACTTGAGGGCGTCTTCAGGTGTGCTCGGGCGTCGTCGTTGGCGGCGCTACAAGGCACAGGAAGGCAAGTGAAAGGTGGCGTTAGACGCGCACTGGAACAGTGTGAGTGCGAGCATGAACCAGAAAGGTGGGGAAGGGCTAGGTTTACCGTAGTCGCTCGTCAGAGTAGAGCACGTCGTCGGATACGCGCGGTCGTCGACGAAGGAGACGTTGTGAGGCACAAAAAAGAGGTCCGCGAGCAGTGTTAGATGCACAGGAGTGTGGAAAACATGACAGCAAGGTCGAGAGGGCCAGGGGCGGGGAGTTCTCACCGGAATCAATCACTGGAGAGCGTCGGGCAGCGGCGTTGCAACTTGAATTGCCGGCAGCCTGGTGGCGGAGATGGTGTGCCGAGTGAGGGGAAATGAGTGGAGAGGGGAGGGGGTTAAGTATCCGAAGCTGGAAGGGGAGTTACTCGACGAATCAACGGCATTTAACTCGCGAATTCAACGGCAGTGACGGGGGAGGAAACGGCCGGAGCTGGTCGCGGGTGCGTGATTTCGGGAAACATGATGACTTGGCGCGTGGTTCCAGCGCGTCAGCGACCATGGGTAGAGTTGCGCGCATGAGAGAGAGAGGGGGAAAAGGGAAATGGCCGGGTGGGCTTCGCAGGCTGCATCTGCTGTTGGGCTGGAAGAGTGGCGCCGGCCCTTTTCCTATTCTTTTATGTTTTTCTTTTTCTGATTGATTTTCCAGGAATCAAATTCAAATGTTTTCAAATGTGTTTGATTTCAAACTTTTTCTAGACTTTTGTAAAAAGAAACCTGCACATTTTTAGTACAAAACTATGCTGTCTCACCGGACTTGTTTGGTTTGCATTGGAGTTTTAAAATAAAACAGTGCCTTAGCACAAGATTTGATAAAGATATGAAAATGGTTTTAAACTTTATTTTGTTTTTGGAAATTTTTGTCCAAGCTTTGGAACTCAACCAAACCAACTTATGAACAAACAAACCTTGGTTTGAAACAAGTATTCTCTCACTAGAGAGTAGCATTGGATCAATGCTTGTCTACATAAAATAATAGCACTCAATCATTCTGTTTCTTTGAAATGACTTTGAAAATGATCCCTAAATGATTATGCATGTATGGATGATATGGAATCTTTGAAAACATGATTTTAGGGATGTTACAAATCTAACCCCCTTAAGATGAATCTCGCCCTCGAGATTTGGATTGGCTAGCAAATAGGTGAGGGTGGTCTTTTCGAAGATCATCTTCTCTTTCCCATGTTGCTTCTTCTTCAGAATGATGGTTCCATTGGACCTTGCAGAATTTGATAGTCTTAGTCCGAGTAACCCTTTATGCAGTCTCAAGAATCTTGATAGGTTTTTCCTCATAGGTGAGATCACTTTCCAATTGAACTTCCTCCAAGGGTATAGTATCCTTCAAAGAAGTCTCTTCCATCTCTGGATGGCATTTCTTTAGCTGACTCACATGAAACACATTGTGAACGGCAGACAATGATTCTGGCAATTCAATCTCATAAGCTACTTCTCCTTTACGACTCAGAATCTTGAATGGTCCAACATATCTTGGGGCCAATTTTCCTTTGACTCCAAATCTCTTCACTCCACGAAGTGGTGACACTCTAAGATAAGCTCTATCACCCACTTCATAGGTGACTTCTCTACGCTTAGGATCTGCGTAGCTCTTCTATCGAGACTGTGCTATCTTTAATCTGTCCTTAACTAGCTTGACTTTCTCTTCAGCCTCTTTGATTAGTTCCGGTCTGAAAAAATTTCTTTTTCCCACACCATTCCATAATAATGGGGTGGTACACTTTCTCCCATAGAGAAACTCAAACGGTGCCATCTCAATACTAGCTTGGTAGCTGTTATTGTAAGAGAATTCTGCGTAAGGCAGACTTTCATCCCAACTAGCTCCATAGTCTAGAGCACAGGCTCTCAACATATCTTCGAGAATCTGGTTGGTCCTTTCTGTCTGTCCATCAGTCTGAGGATGAAAAGCAGTGCTGAATTCCAATCTCGTTCCCAATGACTCATGTAGTTGCCTCCAAAAATGAGAAGTGAACCGAGTTCCCCTATCAGACACAATACTCTTGGGTCCTCCATGTAGACATACAACCCTCTTCATATAGATTTTAGCTAACTTAGCACTTGTATAGGTTGTCTTCACGGGTATGAAATGAGCCACTTTAGTTAGGCGATCCACTACTACCCAAATAGAATCATATCCTAACCTGGTCCGAAGAAATCCATGCCAATCTTGTCCCACTTCCAATCGGGAATAGGTAGTGGTTGTAGCAATCCTACTGGTTTCTGATGTTCCGCTTTCACTCTACTACATACATCACGCAAAGCAATATGTTCGGCGATGTCCTTCTTGAGATTATTCCACAAAATCTTTCCTTCATATCCATGTACATTTTGGTGTTACCCGGATGAATGGAATATGGTGAGTTGTATGCTTCTTGTAGAATCAGTTTCCGAAGCTCCGGATCTTGTGGAACACAGATACGTTTTCCATACCATAAAGTACCTTGTTCGTCTTCATGGAATCATTTGGCTTTTCCCTTGCCAATCTTTTCCTTAATCTCTTCAATTTCCTTGTCTGTCTTTTGGGCTTCTTTGATTTTGTCCAACAAAGTGGGTTGAACATCCAATGACATGAGATGTCCTTCAGGCAATCTCCAATCTGAGATCTCTAAATTGGGCACACAGATCATCTGGCAACTCTCCCTTAGTAAGGCCATTCACAAAAACCTTACGGCTTAGAGCATCTTCTAGAACATTTGCTTTACCGGGGTGGTATTGCAAACTCAAGTCATAGTCCTTGATGAGTTCTAGCCATCTTCTTTGTCTCATGTTGATTTCTTTCTGGGTGAAGATATACTTCAAACTTTTGTGATCTGCGAACACTTCACATCGCTTTCCCAAAAGATAGTGTCTCCATCTTTTGAGTGCATGGACAACAGAGGCTAACTCTAAATCATGAGTAGGGTAATTTACCTCATGAGTTTGAGTTGTATCGAGGCATAAGCCACAACTTTCCCTTCTTGCATTAGAACTGCACCTAATCCATGATGAGATGCATCACAATACACTTGGAAATCTTTCTCCAAATCTGGCAGACATAAGACTGGTGTTGTCACTAGTCTCTTCTTTAATTCTTGGAAACTAAGTTCACATCCTTTAGACCAAGCAAATTTCTTGTCTTTCTTTAGCAACTCTTTCATTGGCTTATCTACCTTGGAGAAATTCTCAATAAATCTTCGGTAGTATCCTGCCAAGCCAAGGAAACTACGAACTTCTTTTACTGACTTAGGAGATTCCCATTTAGTTATAGCTGACACTTTGGCGGGATCAACTGCTACATCATCTCCTGACACAACGTGTCCAAAAAATCCAACTTCATTTAACCAAAATTCACACTTGCTGAATTTGGCATACAGCTTATGCTCTCTAAGCTTCTCAAGTATCAAACGCAAATGTCCTTCATGCTCTTCTTTGCTCTTGGAGTAGATCAAAATGTCATCGATGAATATGACAACAAACTTGTCAAGGAACTCCATGAACACTTTGTTCATCATATTCATGAAATAAGTTGGTGCATTGGTCAAACCGAAAGGCATCACGGTGTACTCATACAATCCATACCTAGTGGTGAAAGCTGTCATAGGTATGTCTTGTTCTCTTATTTTGAGCTGGAAATAACCTGACCGGAGGTCAATCTTTGAGAACACACAGGCTCCTTCCAACTGATCAAATAAGTCATTGATTCTAGGCAAAGGGTATTTGTTCTTGATAGTCACCTCATTGAGTGAACGGTAATCTATGCATAACCTTTGACTTCTATCTTTCTTTTCCACAAACAAGACTGGTGCTCCCCAAGATGAAGAACTTGGTTGAATAAATCCTTTCTGCAACTGTTCTCCAAGTTGTTTCCTGAGTTCTTTCAACTCATCAACTGACATCTTGTATGGTCTCTTTGCTATTGGTCCTGATCCTGGTAGCAAATCAATCAGAAATTCCACATCCCTATCAGGTGGCATTCCCGGAAATTCTTCCGGAAACACATCCGGATATTCACTCACAATTGGCACACTATATATGCTAACTCCCTTAAGAGAATTTAGCTTACTCCCTTTTGGTTCAAAGTTAGTCTTGAATCTAATCCTTTTATTTTCTGGAGTTGTGAGTGTGACGGTATGGTTGGCACAATCTAGCACTCCCTTGTGCTTAGTCATCCAGTCCATTCCCAAAATGACATCCAATCCTTGGGAATCTAGGATTATCATATTAACGGGAAACTTATACTTCCCAAACTCTATGACTAGATCATGACATCCTGAGTTCACTATCATTTCTCCGCCAGGAGAACTTACTTTTATAGGACACCCAATAGATTCTACTGGTAGTTCATTTCTTTCAACAAATGCTCTTGATATGAATGAATGAGATGCGCTAGTATCAAAGAGAACAAATGTTGGAACAGAATTGAGTTTGAACTTACCAGCAACAACATCAGGTTCCTCGTAGATTTCTTCCACATTGATGTGGTTCACTTGTCCTTTCTGGAAAGGGTTGGGCTTGTTGGGTCCTTCAACTTTATTTTCTAGGCATTCATTTGCATAATGCCCCATCTTCTTGCACTTGAAACATTCAACCTGACTAAGATCCTTCTTGACAGGCTGGCTTCCACTACCACTTCCACTTCCATTGTGGTGGCTCTTGTGTCCACTCTTGTGATTCTTGTACTTGTCATTGTCATGACTACGATGATGCTTGTTGTCATGATGACGGTTGTGGTTGTGGTGGTTGTTGTACTTTCCATGCTTGTGGGATCCAGAACTCCCACTATCATCATAATGGGAACGCTTGTGAGACGATCCCGAGCTGTGCTTGTCAAAGTTGTGCTTCCTCTTCCTGCTTTCAACCTGTTTCATCTTGCTCTCCAAGATGGCATCCTTGTCACAAAGAGATTGATAGGTGGGGACATAGGCCACAGATAATTGTAGATTCAGTTCATAATTCAATCCTTCGAGGAACTTCTCTTTCCTTTTGGCATCAGTGTCAACTTCATCCAGTGCATAACGCGCCAGATTGTTGAACTCCTCAATATATTCAGCCACGCTGCGGTGGCGCTGCTTCAAGTTATGGAACTCCTTCTTCTTCAAACTCATCACTCCAGATGAGATGTGAGCTATACGGAAACCATCTTCAAAGATAGCCCATGTCACATCCTCAGTGGGAGTGGTGATCTGGAAGTTATCCCACCAAGTAGCTGCTGGTCCTTCCAACAAGTCTGCTGCAAACCTGACTTTCTCCTCGTCGGTACAGCCGACAGTTACCAAATCCTTGTTCACTGAACATAGCCAATCATTGTCCACCATGGGATCAGTAGTTCCTAAGATCTTTGCTGGCCTCGGTCTTAGGAATCTGGTGAGCATGTCAAAACCTGGTGGATTGTTCTGATTGTTGTTGTTGTTGTTGTTGTTGTTGTTGTTGTTGTTGTTGTTGTTGTTGTTGTTGTTGTTGTTGTTGTTGTTGTTGTTGTTGTTGTTGTTGTTGTTGTCGTTGTCGTTGTCGTTGTCGTTGTTGTCGTTGTTGTTGTTGTTGTTGTTGTTGTTGTTGTTGTTGTTGTTGTTGCTGTTGTTGTTGTTGTTGTTGTTGTTGTTGTTGTTGTTGTTGTTGTTGCTGCTGCTGCTGCTGTTGTTGTTGTTGTTGTTGTTGTTGTTGTTGTTGTTGTTGTTGTTGTTGTTGTTGTTGTTGTTGTTGTTGTTGTTGTTGTTGTTGTTGTTGTTGTTGTTGTTGTTGTTGTTGTTGTTGTTGTTGTTGTTGTTGTTGTTGTTGTTGTTGTTGTTGTTGTTGTTGTCGTCGTCGTCGTCATCGTCGTCGTCGTTGTTGTTGTTGTTGTTGTTGTTGTTGTTGTTGTTGTTGTTGTTGTTGTTGTTGTTGTTCTGATTCTGTATGAAAGTAGTCATCATCTACATCAGCTGTGTCTGTGCTATCATCAGCTGCTGCTGCATCTCGGGGGTGACATTGTTGTTGTTCGGGTTGGGGTTGGCACGTCGAGGAGGCATCTGTGGTTTTCATAAGGATAAGAATGAGATACCCATAGATGCTTAACATGCACAATACATCATATAAACAATCACCAAACAAGCATCAAATAACAAAAGTTCAACAATGTAAACAACAAGTTTGAAAAGTAAACACACCAATTGCAAGCCATCCACATGTTGGATGGTCATTGCGACTCAAAATCATAAGTATGGTAAATGATAAATAAACGAGTAGTCATCACTACTCCTCTACATCAACCTCCTCATCGACAAGTGTAAGACCTGCATTCTCCATAGCGGTATTGTACTCCTCGACATTGGTAGACAAGGCCTCTACCTTGGCTTTGAGAGTCCTCTTCTGTGAACAAAGTCTCTCAATCACAACCTGCTGAGGCTCGAGCTCGAAGTCCTTGTCCTCTAGTTCTGCAGTCATCTCTCGAATCCTCTTGTTCCTGTCTTGGACTCTCTTCTCTTGGCTTTTGAACTTCCAATCCTGACTCTCAAACTTGGCCCCCATTTCCTTGACTATCTCGTCTTGTTCCGCGAAGAGCTTGTCCTTCTCACGAAGCTGCACCTGGAGCTCGTCATTGCTAAGCATGACGTTGGTCCTATTAGTATCTAGGTGCTTAAGTAGAACCTCTAAGTCCCGAAGGTACAGACGAATCGGCTCTGCCGTCTCTCTAGCAGTATCCTCGAACTCTATAGCCTCACCATCCTCGTCGCGTCTTCCGAAAGCGTGGAAGTGAGTACCTCTAATATCCCGAGAGTGTCTCCCTAACAAACGTCCAAGTAAATCCTGCATGACTACCTCTAGGCCACTCTCCTTGTCGTCATGCATGAGCTTGAAGGTGATAGCCTCCATGGCTGGCTCAGTCTGGCGTCCTGGCTGAGTAACCTTGAAGCCCCAAAGGTCCTTCCTCTCAAACTTGGTGAGGGTAAGCATCATGATGCTAGGAAGCGGAAGATTGAGCACACTAGTGAGCTCAATGAGACGAGTGCCAAAACGAGTTCCCTTGAACTCTTCAGCCGTGCTGATAGTAACATTAGGCATCTATTTTATAAGATAGAGAGAAGTTAGAAACAACATTAATAGAAATACACAAGTCAAGGTAACACAAGCATATCATTTGCAATCAAACACAAGTCATGGCATACATAAATCCATTACAAGCATCCAAGGTTCAACATAACTTAGAAAAAAATTTGGAAATAAAATGATAAGTGTGGTGGTCCAACTAACGAAGTACGTTACAACTCTCACTCACTAGACAAAATGGCTATCAAAGCATCCTTAGTAGCCATCTGCCTATCTTGTTCACAAGATTCCCAAATCAAGTCTATGATGTCTTCCCTTAGTTGTTGGTTGGTAGTTTCCAACTCTTGGGTATGCTTCTTTTCTTCTATAAGGTCATTTTGGGTGTTAAGCATTCTACACTTGAGTCTATCACCAAGCTCTTTGATGGCCTTCCAAGCTGCATCCCTTGCAGAATCAAAGAATGAGGTGTGCATCACTGAGTTGGTGACCATGCAGAATCCTGATTCTTTGTGGTTGTCTTCCTTGTTTTTATACAAGTGAAGTTGCACCCACCAATATTCTTCCCCTTCATCCATCACAGGGAAACCTTTGTACACAGCTGCACCATGTATCCCCATGGTAACCATAAGGTTCTTGAAGGCCTTTGGAAATTCAGTCTCACACTCTAGGGTCATGGTCATGAGTGGTCCCTTCCTTACAACTTCGTTGATGGAGTTCATCTACAAATAGAGATGAGAAGAAGAATTAGAAAAGTTTACGAGAAGAAAAAGACAAGTGTGGAAATTGTTGAAATTTTTTCCTTAGTGGTTTCTAATCCATTCCTAGGGTCATAATCCTACAGGCAACACAGTGCTCTGATACCATCTGTAAGATCCCTCCCTATAAAGGTAAGGATCCCTGTGATTGCAATGCTAGTCCCTGGATCAATGCTAGCATCCACAGTTTAAGATGAAGTACACAAAAACAAAGGTCATTATTACATATCATTCCAGAGACAAACATAGTATTTTACAACTCCATGGCCATAGGCCTAATACAAGAGTTTAACCATAACAATATAAATAAGTCTTCATCTTCATGTGCCACATGCAATCATGTTGAGTGTAGACTCATAACCCCTAATCATCATCAGAATAACCTGCAACATCACAAGTTACAGCCACAGCGGGTCAATACATTGGAATAGTATTGGCAAGTGATACCTTAGTAGAATATTAACATCTATATACTACATGAATTTGGATAAGTGTAGCTTAGGCTTGCTTTGCTCAAAATAGGTTTTTACCTATCAGTTGAAAACTCTAAGTTTTTCTTTGACAAAACTTTCCCAAGGAATCACCAATAGAAATTGGTGAACCTTCACCCTTGTTCAACCACAAGTTTTAACTTAGAAAAATTGGGACGAGGAGATTCTTGATAGCTTCCATGTCTTGATGCTCAAGTTGTCCAATACCAGGGACATGGCTAAGTACTTAGATTCTTCCATCTGCAGAGGTTGTGCACTTTCCCCACAAGACTTGATTTTCACCAAGACAAGACCTTTCAGAAGCCTTCCCTTAGACCAAATGGACGCGTTCCAACCTATCATCCCACTACCACCAACTGTCCAAATGGCTAAGTTTTTGCAACCTATATGATCCAGGCAGAGCCCACATTGCCATGTGGCTGCACTAGAAGCTTCTTAACATTTGGCCTCTCAAATCCCTTTGTTCCTGGGTGGATTTCCACAAGTGAGATACACAAGGTAAACCATAGAAATGGGCCTTGTGTAACCACTCAACACAAACCATTCTTTCCATTCCTCCCAGGTGTTTCATTCACTTAGTTGTTTTATTAGCAAAAACATAAGTCAATGACTTAGTAATATTTCACATAGCATGAATATATAATCCACCCTTGGTTGCTATTAGCTAGGCTAAGCATGGTAATAGTAAGCATCTTAACTTAGAGGAAACTCTAACAATTCTACAACTACTAGGATTTCCCAAGCATAGCATATAGATACTTAGCAAAATATTCATGCAAGTCCTATACAAAATATTTCTAATGCATAGGTAAAAATATAGGGATAAAAACATGAAGCACCACTTGCCTTGGTAGTTTGGGGAGTAGCAACAATCTTCACAACCCAATCACTATTAGCACCAAAATCTACACATAAAATAATGGCACCAAAATCACATAACAAAATATACAAACAAAAATATATGAATGCATGCAAATGCATGTGATTATTTTTTCTACACCAAACAAGACAAGTATAGAGTACTAAAACATAAACAAGTCCATGATACTCAAAATAAACTTTATTTGATATTTAAAACATTTTTCAAATAATTACCACACTCAAATTAAGCCTACAAATGTCTCTGCAAAAATAACCATTTTTACAGCGGCAAAACACTAAACACATTGCATAAACAGACATAATTCTTTCTCCTGATTCCAATGATATAAAATTTGCAAAATTTGAACGTGTGGATCAGAAGTTATGAATTTTGCAAGTTTGAACAACTAATAGATCTGATTCCAGATTTTAAATTTAAATCCTAGCCACACGGCGCTTCCTGATTGGACGATGCCGCTTCACTCAGGATCACGCTTCCACGCCGTTGGATCAAGTTAGATCCAACGTGCCAGATCTAAAGAAAACGGTTCGATCTAGATCTAATCTAAACCCTTCGATACAGATCTAATGGCGCACGCTGCTTTGACCAACGAGTGGCGGCGCTAATGGCCAGAGCGGCGGCGACGCTTCTGCCGGCGGTGAACTGGCGGTTCTAGGGGGAAATGGGGAAGGTGTGGGTCGACGTGGCGAAGACACGGGCGTGCGAGACCGTCGTGAATTCCTCGCCGGAGTTGAGGGCGGCTTCGGGTGTGCTCGGGCGTCGTCGTTGGCAGCGCTACAAGCCACAGTAAGGCAAGTGAAAGGTGGCGTTAGACGCGCACTGGAATGGTGTGAGTGCAAGCGTGAACCAGAGAGGTGGGGAAGGCTTGGTTTACCATAGTCGCTCGTCGGAGTAGAGCACGTTGTCGGACACGCGCGGTCGTCGACGAAGGCGACGCTGTGAGCCACAAAATGGAGGTCCGCGAGCAGTGTTAGATGCGCAGGAGTGTGGCAAACATGACAGCAAGGTCGAGAGGGCCAGGGGCGGGGAGTTCTCACTGAAATTGATCGTCGGAGAGCGTCGGGCAGCGGCGTTGCAACTTGAATTGCCGGCAGCCTGGTGGCGGAGATGGTGTGTCGAGTGAGGGGAAATGAGCGGCGAGGGGAGGGGGTTAAGTATCCGAAGCTGGACGGGGAGTTACTCGACTAATCAACGGCATTTAACTCGCGAATTCAACGGCAGTGACGGGGGAGGAAACGGCCGGAGCTGGTCGCGGGTGCGTGATTTCGGGGAACATGATGACTTGGCGCGTGGTTCCAGCGCGTCAGCGACCATGGGTAGAGTTGCGCGCGTGAGAGAGAGGGGGAAAAGGGAAATGGCCGGGTGGGCTTCGTAGGCTGCATCTGCTGTTGGGCTGGAAGAGTGGCGCCGGCCCTTTTCCTATTCTTTTATCTTTTTCATTTTCTGATTAATTTTCCAGGAATCAAATTCAAATGTTTTCAAATGTGTTTGATTTCAAACTTGTTCTGGACTTTTGTAAAAATAAACCTGCACATTTTTGAGTACACAACTATGCTGTCTCACCAGACTTGTTTGGTTCCATTGGAGTTTTAAAATAAAACAGTGCCTTAGCACAAGATTTGATAAAGATATGAAAATGGCTTTAAACTATATTTTGTTTTTGGAAATTTTTGTCCAAGCTTTGGAACTCAACCAAAAAAACTTATGAACAAACAAATCTTGGTTTGAAACAAGTATTCTCTCACTAGAGACTAGCATTGGATCAATGCTTGGCTACATAAAATAATAGCACTCAATGCTTTTGTTTCTTTGAAATGACTTTGAAAATGATCCCTAAATGATTATGCATGCATGGATGATACGCAATCTTTGAAAACATGATTTTAGGAATGTTACAATGGGGCATTCTTTTATCACTTGAACATTATTTCTGCAAGTAAAACCATATGTTTTTATATATTCTGAAAGGTATGATCAAATGTGATTTTTGAGAGTTGGAATCAACTCAAAAGCTTTTGTGGTTGAATTTTCAAAAATGTTTGAATGCAGAAAAGCTTCTGCCTTGTTATTTTACCATGGTTGATCTACAAATCTAAATGGTTTGAATCCAATGGGCTTGGATTACGCATTTTCGTACCTTTCTAGCAAAATTGGTTTCATGCATTTTGGTTCAGTGAATCGAGCTGGGTTGATTTTTGAATCTGGGTATAGATTTGTGTTTGAAATTAAATGAATAAAGCTTAATTTGAATTGTTGGGTCGCGCGGGATGTTTAACTAGGCCGGCCCACTACGCACAGCGCATACGCGGGCTGGTTAAGTGACTGTCCCCACGCGTCAGTGAGACGGGGAGGGGCGAAGCAGTATGGGGCAGTGTGAACCGCACGATCTAACTATAATCGAACGGCTACGGTTCATCGTCCACGTCGGGCAGCGCCGGCGAGACAGAACCTTAACGCGGCAGGTGGGGTTGTGGGAGGCTCACCTGGGCTCAGGCGAGGGTCGGCGACGGGGGCGAACGACGAAGTCGACGATGGCGGTTCTCCTGGTACCGGTAGCTCCTCCTGGGACGGCTCCAATTGACCGCTCCCTTCTTCTCCAGTAGCGGTGGACTCCGGCCAAATTCTGGCGATGCGCTGCTCGCCTTGCTCTGGGAGTGAGGTGGCGTGATTCTGGGTGAGAGGGGAGTGAACTGGTGTGGAGAAAACGAGGGATGGAGGCCTCTATTTATAGTGACGGAAGGGGACCGACGGGCGCGGGCTGAGCTCGTCGTGGTCGATGACATAGAGGGCTACTGGCATGGGCAACGGTAGGGGGTGGTGCTGTGCTCCCTGGCGAAGCTCAACGGCGTGGTCTTGCGGCGTGGGGTGGTGCTGATCGGTCGAAACGTCACGGTGCTCCGAGCAGGTCCGACGGCGGTTTTAATGTTGCACAACACGCGTGGTCCGCGCGGCGGTGAACGGGCAAGTCTGCGGGGTTACTGGGGTGCTGGTGATCATCCCTGCAAGGGGCGAGGGCGGCGTGCGGTCTGTGGGTGCTGGTCGAGCATGGCGCATGTTGGAGATATGCCCTAGAGGCAATAATAAAAGTAGTTATTATTATATCTTTGTGTTTATGATAAATGTTTACATTCATGCTATAATAGTATTAACAAGGAAACATTAATACTTGTGTGATTTGTGAACTTAATTTGAAGTCCCTAGTAAAGCCTCTATATAATACTAGCTTGTTGGTTAATGGATGATTGTGGTTTCCCTATCATGAACATTGAGATGTTATTAACAACAAGATCATATCGTTAGGAGAATGATATGATGGACATACTCCTATAGATAAGCGTAGCATAAAGATCAAGTCATTTTAATAGTTCAATTGCTATATGCTTTCTGATACATAGTAATCTAATTCCTTCGACCATGAGATCATGCATATCACCTTTACCGGATGGATGCTTTGATGACATCAAACACCACACCGTAACTGGGTGGCTATAAAGGTGGCATTGAGTGTTCGGAAAGTATTGGTTGAAACACATGGATCAAGAGTGGGATTTGTCCATCCATATGACGGATAGATATACTCTGGGCCCTCTCGGTGAAATGTCATCCAATTAGCTTGCAAGCATGTGACTGGCTCACAAGGGATCACATATCACGGGAACGAGAAAAGAGTACTTATCGGTAACGAGGTTGAACTAGGTATGCAGAGATACCGACGATCATAACCTCGGATAAGTAAACTATCGTGAGACAAAGGGAAATTGATATCGTATGTAAGTGGTTCATTCGATCGCAAAGTAATCGTAGAAATATGTGGGAGCCATATGAATTTCCAGATTCCTCTATTCGTTATTGTTCGGAGAAGTGTCTCGATCATGTCTGCATAATTCACGAACCGTAGGGAGACACACTTAAGGATTCGTCGTTGTTTTGAGTAGTTATGGAATGATGAGAAAGAGACCGAATGTTGTTCGGAGTCCCGGATGGGATCCGGGATATCACGAGGAGATCCGGAATGGTCCGGAGAATAAGATTCATATAAGGAAAGTCCCGTTTCGGAGTTGGGGAATGGTTCCGGTGTTTTCATCGGGAATGTTCTAGAATGTTCCGGAATGTCTGGCACTCCGGAGGGGAAGGGTACATGAATGGTTTGTTTCAAGTTGGTATGATTGCATCATGTACTAAGTGTCATCTCTGAACCAAATAAAGGATTAATTCAAATCCTAGTTTGAAAAGTCAAACAGCTAGTTTGAAAAGTCAAACGGCTAAATTTGGAAAGAGGAAAAGAGGAGGAGTGGGAAACCGAGTTGGAGAGGAGTTCCCTCCTCCAACCGGCGGCGCACCCTCCAAGCCGAGTTGGGGAGGGACTCCTCTCCCTCCCCTTGGCCGGCTGGCCCCTCCACCTATATAAGGAGGGGCAGGGCTCCCTCCTAGCACACAAGATCCTCTCCTCCAAACCCTAGCCGCCGGCGCCGCCACCTCCACTGCCGCCGCCGCCGACCTAGGCCAAGCCGCAGCCGCCTAGCAACCCTAGCCGCCGGCCAAGCTTCCTCCTCGGCGTGTCTAAACCCTAGATCGTCGAGGGACTCTCTCATACTCCACCATACTCGCTCCGGCTTAAGGCGAAGCCCTGCGAGATCTCCCCTCTACTTCCGGTACCACGCTGTTGTGCTGCCGGAATCGCGAGGAGAGTGCTACAACCTCCGCTGCCTGCTGGAACAAGGGAGAGGAAGGTCTTCGTCGAGTACCGAACGTGTGACCGACTACGGGAGCGCTGCCGGAACGCAGCGCCGGAAGGATCGTCTACGCAATCTTGAGATCGGGAAAAGTACGACTACATCACCCACGAGAATCCGCTCTCGTTAAACACTTTGGAATCCTCGAGGGTGAGTTATTCTAACGACTCGTTGCTACAATCTAGTAGATAGATCTTGGCTTGTTTGTTTGTATGGGGTAGAAATTTTTTGTTTTCCATGCTACGAAACCCTACAGTGGTATCAGAGCCGTGTCTATATGTAGATCTGTTGCACGAGTAGAACACAATGGTCATTGTGGGCGTTGATGCTTTTATTGTCGATTGCTTCTTGTGTACTTTGCATCTTGCGGTATGTTGGGATGAAGCGGCCTGGGCTAACCTTACATGACATCGTTCATGAGACTTGCTCCACGCTTAACATGCAACTTGTATTGCATAAGTGGCTTTGCGGGTGCCTGTTTCTCCTAGCATAGTTAAGATCCAATTTACAACGGGTGATTAACAATACTAGTATCAATGTTGTGGTTCATGTTCGTAAGTTAGAACGACACTTATTGAAAGCCCCAAACCACGTAAAACATGCAAAGAAATTAGAGGCGTCTAACTTTGTTTTGCAGGGGTGTGCTGTGATGTGATATGGCCATGATTGTGATTATATTTGATGTATGCAATGTTCCTTATTGTAAGTTGGCAACCGGAAGGAGCCATATGGTTGTCTTTAATTTCTGTTACGACCCGTGTGTCTATTCAAAGTAGTTGTAATAGTTGAAGCTGGTGGACGACAACCATGGAGAAGCGTCATTGACCTTGATCCAATGCCGGTGATGATGGAGATCATGTTCGTTCTAGAAGATGGAGATCGGAAGCACAAAGAAGAAAGGCCATATCATATCACATATTATGAATTGCATGTGATGTTAATCCTTTATGCATCTTGTATTGCTTAGTAGAAAACGGTAGCATTATAAGATGATCCCTCATGCACATGAATTTCAAGTCATAAAGTGTTCACCCTTAGTTAGCACCGTTGCTAAATCTTGTTGTTTCGAAGCACCACGTGATGATCGGGTGTTTTAGATTCTGCAAGTGCATACAACGTGAGCAAGCCAGATTTGCTCATGCGGAAACTAAGGTTTGATCTTGACGAGCCTAGCATGTACAGACATGGTCTCAGAACACGGATCACCGAAAGGTAAAGCATGAATCATATAGTAGATATGATGAACATGTCGATTGTTCGCCATTGAAACTATATCAACTCTCGTGATGATCGGTGTTGATGTGGTGGATTTGGTTCGTGTGATCACTAAAACAATGTGAGGGATATTGTTTTGAGTGGGAGTTCACCTAGATTAATTTTATTAATTTGAACTCAATTTGTCATAAACTTAGTCTAAACTATTGCAAATATGTTGTAGATCAATGGCAGCCCCTACCATCAATTTTAATGCGTTCCTAGAGAAAGAAAAGTTGAAAAACAATGGAAGCAACTTCGTGGATTGGTTCTGCAATTTGAGGATTGTCCTCATAGCTGGTAATTTGACCTATGTGCTGGATGCACCGCTGGGTGACCCACCTGCAGCTGATGCTGCCGATGAAGTAAAGAATGTTTACCTCACTCGGAAGACTCAGTACTCCACAGTTCAGTGTGCTATCTTGTATGGTTTAGAATCGGAGCTTCAGAAAAGGTTTGAGAATTCAGACCCATATGATATTGTCGAGGATCTCAAATTGATCTTTGAGACTCATGCGGCAATTGAAAACTATGAGGCTTCTAAAAAGTTCTTTAACTACAAGATGGAAGAGGGCAGCTCCGTCAGCGAGCATGTGCTTAAGATGTCTGGGCACGCAAACAAACTTCAAAGCTTGGGTATTATGATTCCTAATGCTTTGGGGATTAACCGTGTCCTCCAATCACTACCACCAAGTTACAAGAACTTTGTGATGAACTACAACATGCAAAACATGAACAAGACGTTGCCAGAACTCTTTGCCATGTTGAAGTCTGCAGAAGTGGAGATCAAGAAAGAGCACCAAGTGTTGTTGGTCAATAAGACCACCAAATTCAAGAAAGGCAAGTCTAAGCAGAAGGGACACTTCAAGAAGGGTGGTAAGAAAGTTGCCACGCCTACGAAGAAGACCAAGGCTGGACCTAAGCCTGCTACTGAGTGCTTTTACTGCAAGGGAGAAGGTCACTGGAAGCGGAATTGCCCAAAGTACTTGGCGGATTTGAAGAACGACAACATCAAGAAGAAAGGTATATCTGATATACATGTTATTGATGTGTATCTCACTAGTACTCGTAGTAGTGCCTGGGTATTTGATACTGGTTCGGTTGCTCATATTTGTAACTTGAAACAGGTGTTGCAGAATAAACGGAAGCTAGCGAAGAATGAGGTGACGATGCGCGTGGGAAACAGATCAAAGGTTGATGTGATCGCGGTCGGCACGCTACCCCTTCATCTACCATCGGGATTAGTTTTATACTTAAATAATTGTTATTTGGTGCCTGCGTTAAGAATGAACATTATATCGGGATCTTGTTTATTGCGAGACGGTTACTTGTTTAAGTCTGAGAATAATGGTTGTTCGATTTATATGAGTAATATGTTTTATGCACATGCACCTTTGATAGATGGTCTATTCGTGTTGAATCTCGATAGTGGAAATACACATATTAATAACATTGAGGCTAAACGTTTGAAATCGAGCGATAACTCGACCTATATGTGGCACTGTCGTCTTGGTCACATTAGAGTGAAGCGTATGAAGAAACTCCATTCCGATGGACTTCTTGAATCACATGATTTCGAATCACTTGATAGATGCGAAGCATGTCTGATGGGTAAAATGACTAAGACTCCATTTTCTGGTATGATGGAGCGAGCTACGGACTTATTGGAAATCATACATACCGATGTGTGTGGTCCAATGAGTGTAGCATCACGCGGTGGTTATCGTTATGTTCTTACCTTCACGGATGACTTGAGTAGATATGGGTATATCTATTTCATGAAACATAAGTCCGAAACTTTCGATAAGTTTAAGGAATTTCAAAGTGAGGTAGAGAATCAACATAACAAGAATATTAAATTTCTACGTTCTGATCGTGGAGGTGAATATCTAAGTTACGAGTTTGGCGAGCATTTGAAGAAATGCGGAATACTTTCACAATTGACACCGCCAGGAACACCACAACGTAATGGTGTGTCCGAACATCGTAATCGAACTCTCTTAGATATGGTTCGTTCTATGATGTCACTTACAGATTTACCGCTATCATTTTGGGGTTATGCATTAGAAACAGCCGCATTCACTTTAAATAGGGCACCATCTAAATCCGTAGAAACGACACCGTATGAATTATGGTTTGGGAAGAAACCTAGATTGTCGTTCCTTAAAGTTTGGGGATGCGAAGCCTATGTAAAGAAGTTACAGTCGGACAAGCTTGAACCCAAAGCGGAAAAATGCGTCTTCATAGGATACCCGAAGGAAACTATTGGGTATACCTTCTATCATAGATCCGAAGGAAAAATCTTCGTTGCTAAGAATGGATCCTTTCTAGAGAAGGAATTTCTCTCGAAAGAAGTGACTAGAAGGAAAGTAGAACTTGACGAGGTTGTCGAACCTTCTCTCGAAATTGCGAGTAGTGCAGCGCCGGAAGAAGTTCATGTGGTGCCTACACCAATTAGAGAGGAAGCTAATGATGATGATCATGAAACTTCGGTCGAAGTTACTACAGAGCCTCGCAGGTCAACGAGAACTCGTACCACTCCAGATTGGTATGATCCCGTTATGAGTGTCATGTTGGTGGACAACACCGATGACCCTGAGACATATGAGGAAGCGATGATGAGCCCAGATTCCAATAAATGGCAAGAAGCCATGAAATCCGAGATTGGATCCATGTACGAAAACCAAGTGTGGACTTTGGTGGACTTACCAGATGGCCGTAAGGCTGTCGAGAACAAATGGATCTTCAAGAAGAAAACAGATGCTGATGGTAATGTTACTGTCTATAAAGCTCGACTTGTCGCAAAAGGGTTTCGACAAATTCAAGGAGTTGACTACGATGAGACTTTCTCACCAGTAGCGAAGCTAAAGTCTGTGAGGATTATGTTAGCAATCGCTGCATATTACGATTATGAGATATGGCAGATGGATGTCAAAACAGCATTCCTCAATGGAGACATTGATGAAGAGTTGTATATGATGCAACCCAAAGGTTTTGTTGATCCTAAAGATGCTAACAAGGTATGCAAACTTCAACGGTCCATCTATGAATTGAAGCAAGCATCCCGAAGTTGGAATCAACGTTTTGATAAGGTGATCAAAAGTTTTGGTTTTATACAAACTTATGGAGAAGCTTGTATTTACAAGAAAGTGGGTGGGAGCTCTGTAGCATTCTTAATACTATATGTAGATGACATATTGTTGATTGGGAATGATGTAGACCTTCTTAATAGTGTCAAGGAATATTTGAATAATAGTTTTTCAATGAAGGATCTTGGTGAAGCAGCTTACATATTAGGCATAAAGATTTATAGAGATAGATCGAAACGCCAAATATCATTGTCACAAAGTACATATTTGGACAAAGTTCTAAAGAGGTTTGGAATGGGAGATAGCAAGAAAGGGTTCTTGCCCATGTTGCCCAATACGACCTTGAGTAAAACTCAAAGTCCGACATCGGCAGAAGATAGAGAAAGGATGAGTAAGACTCCCTATGCCTCAGCCATAGGATCTCTAATGTATGCCATGCTATGTACTAGACCCGACATTGCATATGCTGTTAGTTTAACTAGCAGATATCAAAGTGATCCAGGAGTGGATCATTGGACAGCGGTCAAAAACATCCTTAAGTACTTGAGAAGAACTAAGGATATGGTTCTTTCTTATGGAGGTGATGAACAGCTCGTTGTTAATGGTTACACCGATGCTAGTTGGAACACCGATCCGGATGATTCTAAATCACAATCTGGATATGTATTTATTTTGAATGGTGCAGCAGTTAGCTAGAGGAGTGCAAAGCAAAGCATTGTGGCGAGATCTTCAACTGAATCGGAATACATGGCTGCTTCGGAGGCTTCACAAGAATCGATATGGATGAAAGAGTTCATTACAGAGCTGGGTGTGGTTCCTAGTGCGCTGGACCCAATGTCTATCTACTGTGATAACATGGGTGCCATAGCCAATGCGCAAGAACCAAGGTCACACAAGAAGCTGAAGCACATCAAGCTACATTTTCACGCTATTCGAGAACATATCCAAGATGGGGATATAAAGATTTGCAAAGTACACACAGATCTGAATGTGGCGGATCCGTTGACTAAACCTCTCCCGAGGGCAAAACATGACCAGCACCAAACTGCCATGGGTGTTCAGTATATTACCATGTAATCTAGATTAGATGACTCTAGTGCAAGTGGGAGACTGTTGGAGATATGCCCTAGAGGCAATAATAAAAGTAGTTATTATTATATCTTTGTGTTTATGATAAATGTTTACATTCATGCTATAATAGTATTAACAAGGAAACATTAATACTTGTGTGATTTGTGAACTTAATTTGAAGTCCCTAGTAAAGCCTCTATATAATACTAGCTTGTTGTTTAATGGATGATTGTGGTTTCCCTATCATGAACATTGAGATGTTATTAACAACAAGATCATATCGTTAGGAGAATGATATGATGGACATACTCCTATAGATAAGCGTAGCATAAATATCAAGTCATTTTAATAGTTCAATTGCTATATGCTTTCTGATACATAGTAATCTAATTCCTTCGACCATGAGATCATGCATATCACCTTTACCGGATGGATGCTTTGATGACATCAAACACCACACCGTAACTGGGTGGCTATAAAGGTGGCATTGATGTTCGGAAAGTATTGGTTGAAACACATGGATCAAGAGTGGGATTTGTCCATCCATATGACGGATAGATATACTCTGGGCCCTCTCGGTGAAATGTCATCCAATTAGCTTGCAAGCATGTAACTGGCTCAGAACGGATCACATATCACGGGAACGAGAAAAGAGTACTTATCGGTAACGAGGTTGAACTAGGTATGCAGAGATACCGACGATCATAACCTCGGATAAGTAAACTATCGTGAGACAAAGGGAAATTGATATCGTATGTAAGTGGTTCATTCGATCGCAAAGTAATCGTAGAAATATGTGGGAGCCATATGAATTTCCAGATTCCTCTATTGGTTATTGTTCGGAGAAGTGTCTCGATCATGTCTGCATAATTCACGAACCGTAGGGAGACACACTTAAGGATTCGACGTTGTTTTGAGTAGTTATGGAATGATGAGAAAGAGACCGAATGTTTTTCGGAGTCCCGGATGGGATCCAGGATATCACGAGGAGATCCGGAATGGTCCGGAGAATAAGATTCATATAAGGAAAGTCCCGTTTCGGAGTTGGGGAATGGTTCCGCTGTTTTCATCGGGAATGTTCTAGAATGTTCCGGAATGTCCGGCACTTCGGAGGGGAAGGGTACATGAATGTGTTGTATCAAGTTGGTATGATTGCATCATGTACTAAGTGTCATCGCTGAACCAAATAAAGGATTAATTCAAATCCTAGTTTGAAAAGTCAAACAGCTAGTTTGAAAAGTCAAACGGCTAAATTTGGAAAGAGGAAAAGAGGAGGAGTGGGAAACCGAGTTGGAGAGGAGTTCCCTCCTCCAACCGGCGTCGCACCCTCCAAGCCGAGTTGGGGAGGGACTCCTCTCCCTCCCCTTGGCCGGCCGGCCCCTCCACCTATATAAGGAGGGGCAAGGCTCCCTCCTAGCACACAAGATCCTCTCCTCCAAACCCTAGCCGCCGGCGCCGCCACCTCCACTGCCGCCGCCGCCGACCTAGGCCAAGCCGCCGCCGCCTAGCAACCCTAGCCGCCGGCCAAGCTTCCTCCTAGGTGTGTCTAAACCCTAGATCGTCGAGGGACTCTCTCATACTCCACCATACTCGCTCCGGCTTAAGGCGAAGCCCTGCGAGATCTCCCCTCTACTTCCGGTACCACGCCGTTATGCTGCCGGAATCGCGAGGAGAGTGCTACAATCTCCGCTGCCTGCTGGAACAAGGGAGAGGAAGGTCTTCGTCGAGTACCGAACGTGTGACCGACTATGGGAGCGCTGCCGGAACGCAGCGCCGGAAGGATCGTCTATGCGATCTTGAGATCGGGAAGAGTACGACTACATCACCCACGAGAATCCGCTCTCGTTAAACACTTTGGAATCTTCGAGGGTGAGTTATTCTAACGACTCGTTGCTACAATCTAGTAGATAGATCTTGGCTTGTTTGTTTGTATGCGGTAGAAAATTTTTGTTTTCCATGCTACGAAACCCTACAGCGCACTGGCGCGCTCTCGGCTTGCGCGCATAGAGGTTTGGCATGGGCGTGTCGTGTGGTCCAGGGGCTGGCATTGCTCGGGGCTGGGACAAAGAGTGGCGGTGGACGGTGGGGTGCTTGCTAGACATGCTGGCTAGGCTTAGTGTTGCTCGTAGCTTGCTGTCGACCATGGGGTGGCATGGTGAGGCTCGGCCTGCTCACCATTGATGGCAATGGCAAGCTCACAGTGGTGCTAGTGGTTACTAACTACATTAGATGATCTACTAAATGTTTACTGCAACCAGAGAGGGAACAAGTTAGGCCAATTTTACTGCTGCAAATAGTGTTAGATGTTTGTTTGTTTTGAATCTGCAAGGTGTTTGATGAATAGCCGCAAGAACTTTAAATTTGAATTTTGGATTCAAATTTTGTGGCTTTGCTAGGCACATACTAGGGAGTGTCTGGTTAGTTGGATTAGTCAAGGGGCATTGGTTTGGTTGGGTTTTGAAAATGGATGATCTTCACATATGAATAACATTCAATTTTGAATTGTGATTTGAATAGGGTTTCCAAATGTTTCTGCAAGTTTGAAAGGTGGGCCTTGATTCACTTTTACTAGTTCTATCAAGGTGTGAAAAGAATTGGGAAAGTTTCTGTTTGAAATCTTGGACTAGAAACACTCAAAGTGACCTAGTGAGCAAGATTGGCAAAAATGACCATTTGCTTTATTTGCTTTGTTTTTGATTTTCTTTTGATATTTTTCTGCATGGAAATGTTTTATATGATGTTATTTTAATCTTTAAACTATTTCTTTCTATTTAGGTTAATCACACAAGTCCATGCATGCATTGGTCAAATCATTTCATTCACACATGCATTCATATGATTTTAAATTAATCAAAGTTTTTGTTAACACTAATTTTAGTGATTTGAGTTTGATGATCCTTGTGTTATATTTTTGGGATATTACAAACCTTCCCCCCTTAAACAAAATCTCTTCCCAAGATTTGAAAAAGAAAGAAAAAGATTACCTAGGATTTAAAGAGATCGGGAAACTCCGTCTTGATGTGATCTTCGCGCTCCCAGGTAGCTTCTTCATCAGTGTGGTTGATGGGCCACGCAGAGATAAAACAAAACTTTTTCCTCTAACGTGGTGATCCCAAGATCTAGCTGAGGTAGAAGGCCACGAGGTTTACCACTAGACGCGCAGTTGCGGATTATTGATGAAGCGCGTCAGTTGATGCAGTGTACTCCTTTGCGATCCGATCATCCTGGTGTTGATCGTACATCACCTCTGCTGGTATCCACACGTACAAGGAGGAGCACCGGCGGTGAACTGCTAGGTTTGATATGACGGCAGGACTTCTGTGGAGCTAGGGTGTCCAACACATGGAATGACCTAACCGAACAACGATTAACCTTTCTGGGTTACGGTGCTCCACTATATATAGGGAGTGAACGTGGGCTCTGCTCGCGCGGCCCATTCACTAAAGCCCATATAATATTAGTCCCTGTGAGTCCGACTCACTGACTCAGCCCAAATCAGGCTCGGGTCCAACCCAACCAGATTTCCAGTTCAGATCCAACCCGAACTTGCTCCCGCTATTAAGTGTGTGACCCCGCAGGCTCTTGGAAACTTGGACACGATTAGAGTCCAACTATCAATCGATTAGTCGGTAGCAACTCCTAGCAGAACGTTCCGACTCCCAAGTACTAAAGAGTCATGATGACTTGCCTTTCCAATGTGACTTACGTCCGAGTCCCTTTTGCCTCACAATATACCTTGTCAAACTATAGGCGAATATTTGTCATCCCTTAAATAGTCTGACTCTCTTCTCAATCCGAGATAAGTGATTCACCCGACTAACTCTTAGTCGATCGCCTTGGTTAACACTTAACCAAGTCGTGCATGGCCATGATTTCCGAATCATATCTCACGAGAGGGCCCAGAGAATATCTCTCCGAGTGGAGGGGCAAAATCCTGTCTTGGTTATTCACATCACACAGCTTGATTCTCAGTCAACCCGAACTCTGCCTTTATAACTGCCCAATTACGGATCAGCGTTTGATAGAACCTAAGTCGGTGATCCTCAACTCGGACTATGCAACAACCTCAGGTCTAAGGATTACATTGGTTTAGATATACAAATGACAACTTGTTCGTTGTACCTCAATATGGGTCAATCCGACTCACTAAACTCTTTAGTCGAATCTGTGTAAGTCGGAATAGCATCTCCATGCCCATGACAAGTGGAACCTAGTCATCAAGCCGACTATCACATTGTTCTAAGTTGTGTGTCCAGCACAACCTCAATGACCAAGGACATTTAGTACAAACAACATGAATGTATAGTTCCACAACCGAATCACATATTCAATGATACACATTAGATGTTTATACAAGGACAACTTTATATCTTTATGAATACAATGGGAAATCTCATCATACATGATTGCCTCTAGGGCATATTCCCAACAGTCTCCCACTTGCACTAGAGTCAATCTTCCGACTTCACATGTCTAGTCATATAATGCCCATGGCTCTCAGGTGCGCCTCATGCTTCGGCTGTGGTAATGGCTTTGTCAACGGATCCGCAATATTTGAATCCGTGTGTACCTTGCATAACTTGATGTCACCCTGATCCACGAACTGGCGAATCAGGTGGTACCGCATGAGTATGTGCTTGTTCTTCTAGTGTTGTCTAGGTTCCTTGGCTTGTGCAATAGCACCATTGTTGTCACAATACACGTCTAACGGATTGGACGAGCCCTGAACCACACCAAGATCCATGAGGAAATTCCTCATCCAAACAGCTTCCTTTGCTGCCTCCGGGGCGACAATATACTCAGCCTCTGTTGTAGGTGCAGACACAGTCTCTTGCTTGGAACTCTTCCAACTCACAGCACCTCCGTTTATAATAAACACGTATCCGGATTGCGAACGAGAATCTTAAGAATCGGTAAGATAACTCGCATCCGTGTAACCCTTTACACTAAGTTCATCTTCACCACCATAAACCAAGAACATATCCTTAGTCCTTCTCAAGTACTTTAGGATATTTTTAGCCGCTGTCTAGTGGATTTCTCCAGGATCAGCCTGGTATCTGCTCACAACACTTAGAGCATATGAAACATCCGGCCTAGTACAAATCATGGCATGCATGATGGATCCAACTGCAGAAGCATACGAAATCGCACTCATCCGACTTCGCTCATCAGTTGTCGAAGGACACTAAGTCTTGCTATTTTTTACACCATGGGACATCGGTAAGAACCCCTTCTTAGACGATTCCATGTTGAACTTCTTCAACACTTGGTCCAAATAAGTACTCTGACTCAATCCAATGAGCCTCCTTGATCTATCTCTATAGATCCGGATTCCGAGGATGTATGTTTCCTCACCCAAGTCTTTCATTGAGAAACTCCTTTCCAACGATTCCTTGGTTTTTTGCAACATCTGGACATCATTTCCAATCAGTAATATGCCATCCACATATAAGATTAGAAAATTTACTTTGCTCCCATTAAACTTCTTGTATAAACAAGAATCATGATCACTCTTGATGAAGCCAAACAATTTAACTACCTCATCAAAGCAAATATTCTAACTCCGAGATGCTTGCTTCAACCCATAAATGGATTTCTGAAGTTTACATACCTTGTCAGCATTAGCCGGATCGACAAAACCCTCGGGATGTATCATATACACGTCCTCGGTTAAATTTCCGTTAAGGAAAGACGTTTTGACATCCATCTGCCATATCTCATAGTCGAAATAGGATGCTATCGCTAACATGATCCGAACTGATCTAAGCATCACTACGGGCGAGAAAGTCTCGTCATAATCAACTCCTTGAACTTGTCAGAATGTCACATCCCAAAATTTTCCAAATTTTGATATGTGAAAAATAAATAAACAAAATAAAAATTTGTTGAAATTTAGGGTGAGAAGAAACTTTTTGATTCCAATTGGAAACATCAAAACCTATTTTGATCCAATAAAATCCTAAAGAGATTTAAAAAGATAAATAAATAAATAAAGTTATAATAGTTGGAATCACCATTTTTGGATCTTTTAATAAAAATATATGGTTTTCATAAACAAAGTAGAAATAATAAATAAGGATTATTTTATAGAGCCAAATTAAATCTTGGCCAAGCAAATGAAATAAAATATTTCTATTTGATAAAATAGAGTAAAGGTTTATTTAAATAAAATAATAAGGATTTATTAATATCCAATTTTATTTGAGTAAAGGCTTTTTCCATTTTAAAAATAAACATTAAAAACTTATTAAAGTGTTTTAAATAAAATTTCAAAGTGTTTTATAATTTCAATTAAAACCTACTGAAAAAGGGTTTGGTATTATTTGGATTTCAAATAGAGTTTTAAAAATAAATTAAATCCTATTTGAAATAAAGACTAAGGTCTATTTATTTAATTATTAATAGATCCTAAAAGAATAAAAGAATTGTTCTATTTGGACTTTGGAATATGTTGTTAAACAGTATTAAAATCAACACAAAGTTTGGTGGTGGTTTGAATTAAATTGGAGTTTCAATTGTTTGAAATAAAATCAAAACAGAAATTCCAAATAGAAAAAGAAAAAGCATTCAGTATAAAAAAAATGAAACAAGCGGCAGCCCAGCAAACCCAGCCCAGCAGGCCCATCAACTAACCCAGTGAGCCCACCCCCACTCTCACCCCGAAACATTTTCTTACTCGCGGATTAACCCACTCAGCAACTGACTTGGCGACCCCACTCCCCCTCCCTCTCTCTCGCTGACGAACGGGACCCACTCGCCTGTTCATCGTTCTCACCCGCACCGGCCGTTTTTCCCCTCGCTCGCCACCGTTTCTTCCTTGATTGTGCCGCGTTAATTCGCATCAACGCCACTGTAATTCTTTGCCGTGACCACGCCCGCTTAAACGCCCCTCTCCCCTCTCTCTTTACCCCCACTCTCCACACCCTCTCTGCCCCAGGGCTGTTCTGATTTTGAACTACACCGCGCTACCCCCGACGAGCCTCTCCAGCAAATTCCGGCACCGTCCGACCACTCCTCACCTCCCACTGCATGCAGGCTTGCTCCCCATCTCCTGGCGCATCTCCCAGTACCGCTAGTTAGCCCGCGCGAGCACCATAGCATCGGCAACAAACTCACCAGTGCGCCACCGCCGTCTGCCATTTCTCCGGCGAGTTCCCCTGGTAAGCTCAGACCGCCCCGAACCCTCTCGTTGATGCTCCCATGATCCCTGGTGCCGTACGCGTCTAAACGTATGCTTCCTTTGTCTTAGCGCGCTCACAAACCCCGCCCCCGACGACGAACCGAAACATCTGGCGCCGTCGCAGACTCCGACAAGCAATCACCGCCGTTCCCGTGCGCCCCCTGCCCAACGACGAGCACCTTGAGCATCAGAGCGTCACTGCGATCACTGTAAGCACCTTCACTCCCTCCCTCGCTTCCAGAATCGTCGCCAACGCCACCGCCAGAGCCGCGCTGCCGCCAGCCACCGTCGAGCGCCGCCAGTTCTTGGTCGAGCTGCTGTACACCGTAGGATCTAGATCTAAGCGTCACGATAGATTCATAACCGAAGGGATATGTATCCATCTGAGATGTGCATTTTACATAAGATCCAACGACTCACAAAGAGCGATCCGCGCGAAACGGTATCAGATAGTTAGGTTCAGCCACGTGGCCAGACTTAGGAATTAAATACAGAAATTTGATCTATTAGATTTGCAAACTTGTAAAATTCATAACTTTAAATCTACACGTCCAAATTTTGCAAATTTTATATCAATATAATCAACAAAAAAATAGTACCCAACCATGCACTTTGTTTAATGTTTTGCTTCTAGAAAATTGGTTGAATTTGCAGAAACATGTGTAGGCATAATTTGAATATAAAAATTGTTCTAGATATATTTTTAAGGTGAAATCTTTGCAAATTGGATTGTTGTGAACCTACTGACCATAGGAACCTAATTATGGATTTAAAAATGTATTTTGTAAGGTTAAGGAATAAATATTTGAATTAGCACATTTCTAGTCAAATAAAAATATTGTTTTTGGTTTAGAAATGATTTTTGAGTAAAGCCTTTGGGAAATGTTTTGATCCAAACCTTCTAACCCTAAACACTAAGTTTTGAGATTTAAAAACATATTTGGTGAACCCTTTAAATATTATTGCTTTGATAAAGGCATTTTCAACCACATAAAATATTGATTTGGTTTAAAAATGGTTTATAGGTAAAATCTTTTGCAAATGGTTTTGCCACTTTATAAAATGACCAATAAGTGTGTTAGAATGTTTATAACCCATTAGAAACCACTTTTCCAAATAAAAAAATCTTTGGCATGCTTGCATGCATTGCTTTGTTTCTATTATTTATGTGATGTTTGCTTGAATGGTAGATTTAATTCTTGCTTGCTTGATTGAATTGTAGTGACATTTGAAGAGTGTGAATATTGCAAGATCAAGGACTGAACTTCTAATCTCTACCAACAAGGCAAGTGATGCTTCATACTTTTGTCCCATTATTTTCACTATGCATTAGTGATATTTCTAAGTAGGACTTGCATGTAATTTTTGCTAAGTATAAACTATGCCATGGGAAATCCTAGTAGGTGAAACCTTAGTAGAAATTTCCTAAGTTAAGGTTCCTACTACTATCATGCTTATCTTAGCTAGTAGAAAACAAGGGTGGATTATATTCATACTATGGAATGTTTCTAAGTCAAGGACTTGTGTTTTGTTTAATAAAACAACTAAGTGAATGAATCACCTGGGTGGAATGGAAGGAATGGTTTGTGTTGAGTGGTTACACAAGGCCCATTTCTATGGTTTACCTTGTGTATCTCACTTGTGGAAAGCCACCCAGGAACAAAGGGATTTGAGAGGCCAAATGTTAAGAAGCTTCTAGTGTAGCCACATGGCAATGTGGGCTCTGCCTGGATCATATAGGTTGCAAAAACTTAGCCATTTGGACAGTTGGTGGTAGTGGGATGATAGGTTGGAACGCGTCCATTTGGTCTAAGGGAAGGCTTCTGAAAGGTCCTGTCTTGGTGAAAATCAAGTCTTGTGGGGAAAGTGCACAACCTATGCAGATGGAAGAATCTAAGTACTTAGCCATGTCCCTGGTATTGGACAACTTGAGCATCAAGACATGGAAGCTATCAAGAATCTCCTCATCCCAATTTCTAAGTTAAAAACTTGTGGTTGAACAAGGGTTGAAGGATCACCAATTTCTATTGGGAGATGCCTTGGGTGATTTTTGACAAACAAAAACTTAGTGTTTTTCAAAAGATAAGGAAAATCTGTTTTGAGCAAAGCAAGCCTAAGCTCCACTTAACCAAATGCATATAGATGATAGATAACAATATATTACCATAGTATCACTTGCCAATACAATTCAAATGTATTGACCCTTGTGGCTGTAACTTATTATGTTGCAGGTTTGTTTGATGTTAGTGAGATGTGTTGATTAGGATTACAAGTCTACAACCAACATGTTTGCCTGTGGCACTTTGAAGATGAAGGACCCCATGCTATAGTTATTTCTGCTGCATTGTAATGAGATATCCATATGAGCTATGTAAGATGTAATAAATTATTTTATTCCTGGTTATAAATTTGTATTATGACCTTTGTTTCTTGATATTACATCTTAACTGTGGATGATAGCTATTGATCCAGGGACTAGCATTGTAAACACAGGGATCTCCACCTTATTAAAGGTTGGGACCTTTACACGGAACCCCTTCGCGACAAGGCGTGCTTTATAGACAAAAAATTCCATACATATCAGTTTTGTTCTTAAAGACCCATTTGCACTCGACGGGTCTTGCACCGTCTGGCAGATCAACCAAGTTCCAAACTTGATTTTCATCCGTGGACTTTAACTCGGATCTCATGGCTCCAAGCCATGACCCGGAATCATATCCCACCATCGCTTCCGAATAATTTGCCGGCTCATCACTGTCTAACAGTAATACATCACGAACACTTCGTAATCTTGCGGATCTTCGTAGTACAGGTGCCTCTGCCGGCTCAGCTACCACGACCGGCTCAACCTCCAAGGTTTTTGCCGACTCGCTACTAGCCGGTTCCTCTCGAATTTCTTCGAGCTGCACCGTGCTCCCACTTACTCCCCGACTGAGAAACTCTTTCTCAAGGAAGACACCGTTCCGAGCGACAAACACTTTGCCCTCTTCTCGGTTGTAGAAGTAGTAACCCAAGGTTTCCCTCAGATACCCCACAAAAATACACTTATCCGACTTGGCCGTAAGCTTGTCCGACTGAAGTCGCTTGATAAATGCTTCACAACCCCAAATCTTAAGAAAAGACAAACTCGGCTTTTTGCCTGTCCACATCTCATGCGGTGTCTTCTTAGCGACTTTGATGGTACTATGTTTAGTGTGAACGCTGCTGTTTCTAGACAATAACCCCAAAATGATAAAGGCAGATCTGTCCGACTCATCATTGATCGTACCATGTCCAACAAGGTCCGATTCCGCCTTTCCGAAACACCGTTCCTTTGTGGCGTTCCTGGCGGAGTAAGTTGAGGAACTATTCCACAACTTTTCGGATGGTCATCAAACTCATGGCTCATGTACTCGCCTCCTCGGTCCGACCGAAGAAACTTTACTTTCTTGCCGAGTTGATTTTGTGCTTCATTCTGGAATTCTTTGAACTTTTCAAAGGCTTCCGACTTATGTTTCATCAAGTATATATATCCATACCTACTCAAATCATCAGTGAAGGTAATGAAGTACTCATAACCACCCCTGGCTGTCGTGCTCATTGGTCCACATACATCACTATGTACTAGTCCCAACAAGTCGGACGCCCTTCCGCAACTCTTTGCAAAAGGTGTCTTGGTCATTTTGCCGAGTAGGCAAGATTCGCATGTCTCGAATGACTCCAAGTCGAACGAAGTTAGGAGTCCATCATCATGGATCTTCTTCATGCATTTCCAACTTATATGACCAAGCCAATAGTGCCAAAAGTAAGCCATATTCAGATCATTTGGTTTCAACCTTTTAACATTTATGTTATAAACCGACTCACCATCAAGATTCAAAATAAATAACCCGTCCTGGACGGGTGCAAAGCCGTGAAACATATCATTCAAATACAAAGAACAACCATTATTCTTCATATTCAACTCATAGCCTTGCCTCATCAAACCTGAAGAAGAAATAATGTTTTGACTGAGAACTGGAACATAATAACAATTATTCAGTTCCATAATGAATCCGTAAGGTAAATGAAGTTGCATCGTGCCGACTTCCAACGCAGCAACTCTTGCTTTGTTGCCGACTCGAATATCAACCTCGCCTCTTGCTACGCTCCTAGTTCTTACCAGTCCCTGCAATGAGTTGCAGATGTGAATAACTGATCCGGTATCATATACCCAAGAACTATTAGGTGCATCGGCAAGATATATGTCTATAACATTGCAAACAAGTGTACCTGAGTCGAAAGTCATACCTCCACTCTTGGCTTTATCAGCCAAATACTTGCTGCAGTTCCTCTTCCAATGGCCATCCGTATTGCAATAGAGGCAAGTGGATCCGGCTGAAGGATATGGCTTAGTCCCTGAGGAAGCGCTTGGGACTGGGTTCTAAGCCTGCTTTCCTCCCGACTTAGACTTCTTTTTGGTCCAAGAACTCTTCTTGAACTTAGCCTTATTCTGCACCATCAACACTTGACTGGCGCCCTTCTTGAGATCCGCCTCTGTCAGCTTGAGCATCCCATGTAATTCAGTGAGCTTCTTATCCATACCATGCATGTGGTAGTTCGAAATGAACTGCCCATATGCACTAGGAAGAGTGTTCAGAATTATATCCGCAGCGAACTCTTCGATAATGGGGTAGCCAAGCCTCTCCAAAGACTGCATGTAACCAACCATCTTGATCACATGCGGACTCAGTGGATCACCATCCTTAATCTTGCAACTCAGCAAAGCCTAACAGACTTGATACCTCTCAGTCTTCGCTTGAGCCTAGAGCATACTTTTGAGGCTTTTGATCATATTGTAGGCCTCAACATGCTCGAACTGCTTTTGCAAGTCCAGCTCCATGTGAGCAAGCATAAGACAACTAATATCCATGGACTCATCCTTAGCCCGACGGTAGGCATTGGTGGCAGCGACAGTCGCATTCTCATTCGGCTCATCTGGAAGTGGGTTGTCTAGGACATGGTCCTTCTTTTCTTGTTTGAGAACAATTCTCATATTTCGATACCAGTTGGTAAAATTAGTGTCGTTCAATTTATCTTTCTCAAGAATAGTTCTCAACGCAGAACCGGATATCTGAGAGTGATTGCTACTTGGTGCCATGATCTACAATAGAAAATATGCAAAACACTTAAGACATGTATTCATAAAAGAGAAATCATATTAAACACTTTAATATTTTATGCTCCCACTAGAACCAACACCCCTTCGATGGTTGCTTAGTGATTCAGGATCCTAAATAAGCAAGTCGGCTAGTGAGCTTTAGCATCACCGCTAGCCGCCAAGTGATATAGGTAGACAACTCCTTGTCAATCGCGTATCATACGACTCCTGTTGGACGGGTGGCATCACATGCCCCGGCTCCCATACGACTTTTCCCCGAGCCCCACAACTGTTGTGATAGACCAGTCTAGCTTACCGAGTGTTTCCGCAGTAAGAGTCCGACTCGAACCCACATAGTCGGAAAGAATTGGCAGCACCTCAATTTTATGAGCCCACTACCAAAAATGTCCGACTTGTGATGGTGCAAACACTGGCGGGGAAAACCGACTAGACCTTCTTTGAGGGATTAAATTTTACTGACTATCTAATAGAGGTAAAACAGAGACATAACAATAACACAAATAAAACAATTATAATGTGAAATGGTATGGCTCCCTTCATGGCGATCTCCATCTCCATAAAGCCTGTAATCCGACTCGTCCCAACTCTTGTCACTTGCCGTCTTACTCCATGTCGCCGACATGTACAATGCCTTGCATGCCTTGTGGGTTCTCCAAATAGCTACACTAGCTTAGTAAAGTAAATGACATAGAGAATCCGATACGTAGGTCGTTATACAATAAAATGACAGCACCTAGGCTCCAGCCGGCTGATAAAAACCGTGATTTGCATATCACGTATGTATTACACACATACATCACATGCACATGAACCATACCATTCACAACTTCATGCAAAAACAAGTTATGCATATATACGATATCTACCGGCGTTGTGAAACTCGCAACGACATCTAAGGCGCTACGACATGGCGAAGCAGACGGTCCCGCTAACCGGATAGCGTGCGGGGATCGAAGGGGCAGCACCCCTCGCGGGTGCGGGCAGCGCCCGACGATTTTTCCGAAAACGTAGATCTCATCTACGATCCAGACATGGATTCCGACCATTGTTCCGATTCGATCGAACTTTTTGATCTTCGATCACCGCCTCTGGATTTACGTGTCACAGTCTACCCCGATGGCGAAAGCCGACCGGTAGGGGTATGTTGTTCCACGACCTCAGCGGTATGATCACGGTAATTAGATCTACCATTCCCCGAGTACAGTTGATCCAATCAACCTCGTACAAAACCGATCTATCTCATAGATCGACCACCAAACAGCACATAGATCTCATCTACAGCCAACCACATATCACATATGCGAGATCTCGAGCCTAAAACCAGAAGCAATCGCTCTGATACCACTGATGGACCACATAGAGATAAAACAAAAAAAAATCCTCTAACGTGGTGATCCCAAGATCTAGCTGAGGTAGAAGGCCACGAGGTTTACCACTAGACGCGCAGTTGCGGATTACTGATGAAGCGCGTCAGTTGATGCAGTGCAGTCCTTTGTGATCCGATCGTCCTGGTGCTGATCATACAGCAACTCTGCTGGTATCCACACGTACAAGGAGGAGCACCAACGGCGAACTGCTAGGTTCGATACGACGGCAGGACTGCTGTGGAGCTAGGGTTTCCAACACATGGAATGACCTAACCGAACAACGATTAACCTTTCTGGGTTATGGAGCTCCACTATATATAGGGAGTGAACGTGGGCTCTGCTCGCGTGGCCCATTCACTAAAGCCCATATAATATTAGTCCCTGTGAGTCCGACTCACTAACTCAGCCCAAATCAGGCTCGGGTCCAACCCAACCAGATTTCCAGTTCAGATCCAATCCGAAGTTGCTCCCGCTCTTAAGTGTGTGACCCCGCAGGCTCTTGGCAACTTGGACACGATTAGAGTCCAACTCTCAATCGATCAGTCGATAGCGGCTCCTAGCAGAACGTGCAGACTCCCAAGTACCAAAGAGTAATGACGACTTGCCTTTCCAATGCGACTTACGTCTGAGTCCCTTTTGCCTCATGATATACCTTATCAAACTATAGGCGAATATTTGTCATCCCTTAAATAGTCTGACTCTCTTCTCGATCCGAGATAAGTGATTCACCCGACTAACTCTTAGTCGATCGTCTCGGTTAACACTGAACCGAGTCGTGCATGGCCATGCTTTCCGAATCATATCTCACGAGAGGGCCTAAAGAATATCTCTCCGAGTGGAGGGGAAAAATCCCATCTTGGTTATTCACATCACGCAGCTTGATTCTCAGTCGACCCGAACTCTGCCTTTATAACTGCCCAGTTACGGATCATCGTTTGACAGAACCTAAGTCGGTGATCCTCAACTCAGACTATGCAACAACCTCAGGTCTAAGGATTACATTGGTTGAGATATACAAATGACAACTTGTTTGTTATACCTCAATATGGGTCAATCCGACTTGCTAAACTCTTTAGTCGAATCTGTGTAAGTTGGTATAGCATCTACATGCCCATGACAAGTGGAACCTAGTCATCATCCTGACTATCACATTGGTCTAAGTTGTGTGTCCAGCATAACCTCAATGACCAAGGACATTTAGTACAAACAACATGAATGTATAGTTCCACAACCGAATCACATATTCAATGATACACATCAGATGTTTATACAAGGACAACTTTATATCTTTATGAATAGAATGGGAAATCTCATCATACATGATTGCCTCTAGGGCATATTCCCAACAGTGGTTGCTCTACTGAATCTTGAGAAACTTGATGCTTCGGGTCCTGGTGGTTCTGATAGTTTTTCCAAAATATGGATGGGTACTTCGGGATATGTCAGGTCATCGCTGATCTCTATGGTCCGGTGATCAATGTTCTTGAACACTTCAGTCTTCTCCGGAACTTCAAGGCACTTGCGAAGTAACGATATATGGAACACATTGTGCACTGCTGACATCTCCTATGGCAGTTCCAATTGATATGATACTTCTCCTCAACGATTCAGAATCTTGAAGGGTCCGATATATCTGGGGGCTAACTTTCCTTTCAGCTGGAAATGCAGCATTCCTTTCAAAGGCGACACTTTAAGATACATGAAATATGCGATATTGAAAGCGAGGTCTCGACGTCTCTTGTCGGCGTAACTCTTCTGTCTTGACTGGGAGGTCTTGAGATGCTAATGAATCTTGTGAACCTTCTCTTCTGCTTCTCGTAGGATGTCGGGTCCGAAAATCTGACTCTCTCCTACTTTTGACCAATTCAAAGGGGAGCGACACTTCCTTCCATACATGGATTCAAATGGGGCCATTTGCAAACTAGCTTGGTAACTGTTGTTGTACGCAAATTCTGCAAAAGGCAGACAGTCTTCCCATTTAGATCCATACTCTAGCACACATGCTCTAAACATAACTTAAAGTATTTGATTTACTCGCTCCGTTTGTCCATCGGTATGAGGGTGATAAGCTATGCTGAAATATAGTCGGGTTCCTAAACCTTCTTGGACTTTCTTCCAGAATCTCGAGGTAAACCGAGTTCCTCGGTCCGATACAATGTTCTTGGGGACTCCGTGCAAACTGACGATTCTAGCGATGTATAACTCCGCTAGCTTCGAACTCTGGTATGTGGTCTTGACTGGTATGAAATGGGCTACTTTGGACAATCGGTCAACTATGACCCAGATAGAATCATTTCCCCTACTAGAAGTAGGCAATCTAGTGATTAAGTCCATTCCAACTGAATCCCATTTCCTTTCCGGAGTCTGTAGAGGTTGCAACAGTCCAGCGGGTCTTTGATGTCCCGCCTTGACTCTTTGACATATATCACACTTGGCGATATAGCTTCCGATTTCTCTCTTCATCTTCCGTGAATCCGGGTACTTTGCATGTACCGATACGACGCTTGATTCCGTCGATACTAGCATTTCCTTTCTACGCCTCTTTGATCTGACAGATCAAAGTGGGTTGAAGTTCTATGCTAGCCAAAAATCCTTCACTCACTAATTTCATTCGGAAATCTTCCATCTCTTTGTGCAAACTTGGTTGCTCCTTCAAAATCATGGAGTTCAAGCGGCACGACAATCTGCTAAGGGCATCTGCTACCACATTGGCTTTACTGGGGTGATAGTGAATGTCCAGATCATAATCCTTGATTAGCTCAATCCATCTTCTCTGCCTCATATTCAGCTCCTTCTAAGTGAATATATATACTTCAGGCTCTTGTTATCCAAATAAATATCACAGCGGTTTCCCATTAGGTAATGCCTCCATGTCTTCAGGGCTAGAACTACGACTACGAGTTTGAGGTCATGGGTTGGGGAATTCTATTCATGCTGCTTCAGTTGTCGGGATAGATAAGATATAACTTTGCCTTCTTGCATTAGCAAACATCCGAGGCCGATCTTGGATGCGTCACAATACACGTCAAAGGGCTTCATGATATCCGGCATGATCAAAATTGGGGCTGAAATGAATCTCCTCTTGAGTTCCTGAAAACTTGCTTCACATTTGTCCGTCCATTCAAACTTCTTGTCCTTCTTTAGCAATTGGGTGATGGGTCTGGCGATACTCGAGAATCCTTCTACGAAATTGCGATAGTATCCCGCTAATCCGAGAAATGCACGAACTTGGGTCTGAGTGGTTGGGGCTTGCCAATCTTCGACATCTTTCACCTTCGCAGGGTCAACGGCAATTCCTCCGGCTGATACAATATGTCCGTGGAATCCTACCTCCTATAACCAGAATTCACATTTGCTAAACTTGGCATACAACTGATGCTCTCTAAGGGTTCCAAGAATGGTCCTTAGGTGTAGCTCATGTTCTTCTTCTGATTTGGAATAAATCAGAAGGTCATCGATGAAAACAATGACAAACTTATCCAGGAAGTCCATAAAAATCCAAAAGACATGACGGTATACTCGTATAATCCATATCTGGTGGTAAAGGCAGTCTTTGGAATATCCTTTGCGCGAATCTTGAGTTGATGATAGCCAGTTCTAAGATCAATCTTAGAAAACACTTTGGCACGAGTCAACTGGTCAAACAGGTATTCTATCTTCGGCAACGGGTACTTGTTTTTGATAGTGACATCATTCAACTTCCGATAATCCGTACATAGACGGTTACCTCCATCCTTCTTGTCTACGAACAAAACATGTGATCTCCATGGTGACGCACTTGGTTGAATCAATCCAATTTCCAGCATGGCATCCAGTTTCTTCTTCAGTTCTGCTAGTTCAGACGGGTTTATACTATATGGTCTCTAGGCTATGGGTCCGGTTCCAGGTATCAGTTCAATGATGAACTCGATATCCCGATCTGGGGGCATACCGGGCAAAACATCTGGAAATACATCGGGGTATTCACAGACTATCTGGACTTGGTCAATGGTAGGTTGGACTATACTCTTGTTTCACTTGAATTGACGAGGCATGGTTTCAGATACATGCTCGACTGATATTACGGCTGTACTGGTCATGGTTATGGCTTTCTTGGCACAGTCGATTAATCCTTTGTGCTTGGACATCCAATCCATTCCTAGTACTACTTCCAAACCTTTAGTTCCGAGTACTATTAGATTATCATAAAAATCTATGCCATGGATTCGGATAGGGACATCTTTGCAAATTTTCCTAGCTTTGGTGGTTGAACCGGGTATTTGAACAATCATAACATGCTTCAATTTGGTTGGTTGAATCTTACTAGTGCATGCAAATTCTTCAGTAAAAAATGAGTGCGATGCTCCAGAATCAAACAACACTCTTGCAAGTACCGAGTTAACAGAAAACAAACCCATCACGACATCTGTGCTTCCTGGGCTTCTTCAGCATGCATGAGAAAGAGACGGCCATTGCGGTTGAGCGAGTTCCCTGGGGCAAACCTTCTTCTGGGATGAACACGACGCTGTTGCTGAGCTGGGGAATTTGCATTAGGGGTTGCGACATTCTTCTTGGGGCACTCATTGGAGTAGTGACCCTTGGTTCCACATTCATAACAAGTCACTTGCGACTTGTCCTTCGCTGCAACAGGCACATCATTGCTTCTAGTCCTTGGGGCAGTGTTGGTGTTGGTGGCGGCATTGTTGTTGTTGAACTTGGGTGGTGCACGGTTGAAATTGCTAGAATTGCCGGGTTGTTGTGGTTTCCTCCGGGCCTTGGGTTTCCACGGTTGGGATAGGTCGGACGGTTCATCTGGGGTCTGTTGGTTCTCGGGGCAAATCCTGGAGATGGGTTGGGGCGATACTTTGGTGTATGGTGGGTTCCTGGCTGATGCATCATGTGGCGCTTGCGGTTCTCATTGGCTTGGTTGATCTTTCCTTCCATCTGAATGGCAGAGTCGACTAGGGCTTCAATATCAGCAAAGGGGATATTGACCAACACCGTCTGCATCTCATCATGTAGACCATTCAGGAATCTCTCTTTCTTCTTGGCTTCAGTGTCGATCTCATCCGGGGCATACCTAGCTAATGACAAGAATTTGTCACAGTATTCCACTACGGTCATCCTTCCTTGCTTCAGTTCTCTTAATTCATCCCTCATCCTCTTGATTAAACCCGATGGCACATGGGTTCTGCTGAACTTGACCTTGAATTCATCCCAAGTCATCATCTGACCTCCGGTCATTGCACGAACGATGTTCCACCATGCTCTTGCATCTCCGGCTAGATAATGGGTGGCGAACAGAACTTTATCGTTAGGTTCTACTCCTGCAACCTCTAGGTTGTTCTCCATGGTTTGCAGCCAATCATCTACATCTAGGGGCTCTTCTGACTTAGTGAAAACAAGTGGATTGGTGTTCTGGAAATTCTTGAGCTTAGATCCATGGTTGTCCTGATTTCCATGGCCTTGATTATTGTTGGCCATCTGAGCTATCTGTTGAAGGGTGGCTAAGTTGGCTTGACGTTCGACTCTTTCGGCTTCGCGGTCTGAAACCAACATCTGCAAGAGTTGCAGCATCGGGTCCGGGGCTGAACCGCTTCCTCCGCGAGGCATCTGAAGATTGAGATGGATCATGAGAAAAGAGGGAAATTTCTAAGGTTCGGGAATTTTGAAAAGTTTTAAAAGTTCTCAAGTGTTGATTCAGATTTTTCTAGCAACTTGTTTTTCATTCATTCATAGCACACGATACAACACACACCACAACAAAGAAAAACAGATGGTTTTAAGAACCATTCTAGAATCTACGATACAGTGGAACCGACTACAATTCACTAACGCTAGTGCTCAAGTGCTACTACTCCTCGGAGTCCATGTACTCATCATCATCGTCATCGATGAAGGCGAAATCATCCTCATCGGTGAAGAAGTCCATGGCCTGATCCTCGAGAAAGTTATCATCATCGCTGAGATAGGAGTAGGGGTCTCCACGAAGGTCTTCTCCGGCATTCTCCCTTTCCTCCAACTGCATGTCTCTCTCGTGGATGGTCTCCTCCAAATCCGTGATCCGGTGGCAAAGACAGGCAATGATGCGCTCCTTCTTGTCGAGCTGATAGCGACGAGACTTGCGATCCTTCACTAGCATGGCGAGGGTCTGATCCTTCTTCTTGGCGATGACATACTTGTGGTTGGCATAGGAACGGGCTTTGTCCAACTCCTTCTGACGGTCGTACATCATGAAGCTGAGGTGGTCCAACTGACTCTTCAGCTCGGGTTGGTATGGGGCCTCCAGTGGCTGTCCCATAACATCACGCCTTGGGTAGAACTCAAAGCGGGTACCCTTGATCTGATTGATACTCTGCCCACACAGACGGGCAAGAGCTTCCTGCATTGCCCTGGCCAGTCCACCGAGCCAGTTGTTCTCTCTTAAGGTGAAGTGAATTCCCTCGGCAGTGGGAGGTTCAATCTTTCCTCGGAGACTTGCAACAACTAGCCACTTCAGATTTTCTCCTTCCTGATCATTGAGCTGAGCTCCGAAGAACTCGGGGTGCGGATGCTCCAGCAACTCCGACAGTTGGTCCAAGTCACGCTCAAAGATGAGGTCTCCTCCATTCCCCAACTGATAAAACTTTCTGTACTCCACGTCCATCTATGAGAATATAGGATGAGTAAGTTAGTAGAGTGACCAAGTGTGTCAAATTTTATGTATTTTGCAAGAATTTTTGAGGAACATGGATTTTCATGAAAGAATCCAAGTGATAAGAATGAGAATAAGTTTTTGTAAATACTCACTTCCTTTGGTTTTGAAACTAAGTTTTTGATTCAAATGTCCATTCTAACTAGGGTTTCCTATGGTCAGGATGGATCTGATACCAACTCGTCAACACCCGGATTTTTAATCGCAGATGCCTATTATGCCATACATCGCAATCCCATGATTACCATTTTTGCGAGACATAACAGATTTGGATTTCACATTACATCATCCATTACAAACCATACATAAGGTCTTACACAAATAAGGATATCATGATCCAGTTCTTAATACAATTCAAGCAGCGGAATAACGTAATAGTAACGATAGCATGGGCGAAGCTCCATCTTCAGGGTCACAGGAAATGCTGACGATGGGATATGATCCTAGTTGTCGTAACCTTCCTGCGGTCCATCATCCTGGTACTCCTCTTCATAGTCTGGCCACGGGAATAGCCAGGGACAAAGCCATGAGTACTCTTTAAGTACTCGCAAACTAATACTAACAAGTTAAGGGGGGGTTGTAGTAGGATACTAAGCTCTAGGGTTGTTTTGCAAAAAGCCAGATTTACCTCTACTAAGTTCAAAAGCAAATAAATCTAGTTGAAAGTTTTATAACACCTAAGTGGGAATTTGAATTTCATATCACAACTCTGTTGTGGTCAAGTCAAAGTCACAGATCATTTAACAAGTCATTTTGTAAACAATCTGACGGGGGAACAGTATGGCAACTCCAACTGTCCATAACCACAGACGCGGCTATTCAAATAGTTTGGCACTCTGCAGAGATTCTACACTTCCACCACAACATTCGATACATCCGTCAGGAACAAATCCTTAATTCACCATACTCAGTATGTGGATAATCAATCTTAACCTTTCAGTTACATGCCCTAGTATAGGCACCTCTCCTGTGAGTTTGGCCTCACAACCATGACCAACTGTCATCTTGGGTACTGCACAGGTGGACAATCTTCACAAGGTAGCCTCAGCTTAGACCTTGGCCGTGAGGGAACCCATACTAAGGTATATAAATTTCCAGTCAAGCCCTACCCAATTTTCGGGTATTGTGGTTGTACGATAAAATTGGAATGGTATTGCATCCAGACAACCATCAGTTTTATAAAGGGCTAAGGCTCATGCCTCAACATTTTGATCATCAAAATCATCTGGTGTTCGGAAACACATGTCAAAAATTTTTAGTAGAATGACTCATCATTCTAAGGTTTTCATAACCATTTTCACCAAGTATTCCCATCTACAGTTGATCAAGTTTTAAGCTTAGAACTAACATCTACACGTGGTGGCAAATACTAATGAGGGGTGGTAAACAAGTGTGGATTTGCTAAGTTCAATCTCATGCCTTAGGATGACATCAAGATTATCTAACTTAGGCAAAATTTTATGCTCTTTATGCTACCTTTAGTTATCTTTCTAGAATCTACAAGTCACCATGTAAACTCTAAGAGAAGCTTTGATAAAGAAATAAAGTACTTAAACTTGCAAGTAAAACAAGGATTAGGCATCATCAAATGTATCTAACCAAGCATGCTTAATGCAATGCCTAGGTTCTCTAACTTTCATAGTTGCAAGGGTTAGCTTGCCTTGTACAGAGTAGTGGTTGAAGTTCTCCTCGGCTTCTTCCTCGTAGTATCCTCCTTCCTCCTCGTATCCTTGGTCGGTACTAGCATCTATAAATAAATACGAGGTACACAATCACCAGACAATACTTAACTATTTTTAATCATCACACAAAAAGTCACACTAGATGATCTAACATCATCACTATTATCACAAGGATTAAAGCACTTGTCCTATTTCTTTTATTTGATAAAATTAATTTCTACTCATTGAAAAACTACTTAAGATTTAATATTCTCCAACTCAAACATGGGATCATGTTGACACATGTCATCACCACATATTTCAGTACATGGGAATGTGATTTAAAGTGGTGTCACAATTTAATAAGGTTCAAACTTTTTATTTTAATTAAATAAAGTTACTAGAAATGCCTATGGGGCATTCTTTTATCACTTGAACATTATTTCTGCAAGTAAACCCATATGTTTTTATATATTCTAAAAGGTATGATCAAATGTGATTTTTGAGAGTTGGAATCAACTCAAAAGCTTTTGTGGTTGAATTTTGAAAAATGTTTGAATGTAGAAAAGCTTCTGCCTTGTTATTTTACCATGGTTGATCTACAAATCTAAATGGTTTGAATCCAACGGGCTTCATTTCAGTACCATTCTAGCAAAATTGGTTTCATGAATTTTGGTTTAGTGAATCGAGTTGGGTTGATTTTTGAATCTGGGTACAGAACTGTGTTTGAAATTAAATGAATAAAGCTTAATTTGGATTGTTGGGTCGCGCGGGATGTTTAACTGGGCCGGCCCACTACGCACAGCGCATACGCGAGCTGGTTATGTTACTGTCCCCACGCGACAGTGAGACGGGGAGGGGCGAAGCGGTACGGGGCAGTGTGAACCGCACGATCTAACTCTAATCGAACGGCTACGGTTCATCGTCCATGTCAGGCAGCGTCGACGAGACAGAACCCTAACGCGGTAGGTGGGGGTCATGGGAGGATCACCGGGGCTCAGGCGAGGGTCGACGACGGGGGAGAACGATGAAGTCGACGAAGGCGGTTCTCCTAGTACCGGTAGCTCCTCCTGGGGAGGCTCCAATCGATGGCTCCCTTCTTCTCCAGCAGCGGCGGGCTCCGGCCAAATTCCGGCGATGCGCTGCTCGCCTTGCTCCGGGAGTGAGGTGGGATTATTCTGGGTGAGAGGGGAGTGAACTGGTGTGGCGAAAACGAGCGGTGGAGGCCTCTATTTATAGTGGCGGAAGGGGACCGACGGGCGCGGGCTGAGCTCGTCGTGGTCGACGACACATAGGGCTACTGGCATGGGCAATGGTAGGGGCGGTGCTGTTCTCCCTGGCGCATCTCGACGGCATGGTCTTGCGGCGTGGGGCGGTGCTGATCGGTCGAAACGTCGCGGTGCTCTGAGCGGGTCCGACGGCGGTTTTAATGTCGCACAGCGCGCGTGGTTCGCGCGGCGGCGAACATGCATGTCTGCGGGGTTGCTAGGGTGCTGGTGATCATCCCTGCAAGCGGCGAGGGCGGCACACGGTCTGTGGGTGCTGGTCGAGCATGGCGCACTGGCGTGCTCTCGGCTCGCGCGCAGAGAGGTTTGGCATGGGCGTGTCGTGTGGTCCAGGAGCTGGCATTGCTTGGGGCTGGGACAGAGAGAGGCGATGGATGGTGGGGTGCTTGCTAGACATGCTGGCTAGTCTTAGTGTTGCTCGTAGCTTGCTGTCGACCATGGGGTTGCATGGTGAGGCTCGGCCTGCTCACCATTGATGGCAATGGCAAGCTCACAGTGGTGCTAGTGGTTACTAACTAGGTTAGATGATCTACTAAATGTTTGCTACAACCAGAGAGGGAACAAGTTAGGCCAATTTTACTGCTGCAAATAGAGTTAGATGTTTGTTTGATTTGAATCTACAAGGTGTTTGATGAAATGGTCGCAAGAACATTAAATTTGAATTTTGGATTCAAACTTTATGGGTTTGCTAGGCACATACCAGGGAGTGTCTGGTTAGTTGCATTAGTCAAGGGAAATTGGTTTGGTTGGGTTTTGAAAATGGATGATCTTCACATATGAATAACATTCAATTTTGAATTGTGATTTGAATGGGGTTGCCTGATGTTTCTAAAAGTTTGAAAGGTGGGCCTTGATTCACTTTTACTAGTTCTATCAAGGGGTGAAAAGAATTAGGAAAGTTTCTGTTTGAAATCTTGGACTAGAAACACTCAAAGTGACCTAGTGAGCAAGATTGGCAAAAATGACCATTTGCTTTATTTGCTTTGTTTTTTATTTTCTTTTGATTTGTTTCTGCATGGAAATATTTTATATGATGTTATTTTCATCTTTAAACTATTTCTTGCTATTTATGTTAATCACACAAGTCCTTTCATGCATTGGTCAAATAATTTCATTCACACATGCATTCATATGGTTTTAAATTAATCAAAGTTTTTGTTAACCCTAATTTTAGTGATTTGAGTTTGATGATCCTTGTTTTATATTTTTGGGAAGTTACAATTTGGCTATCTCATTACAATGAAGCAGAAATATCTATATAGCATGGAGTCCTTCATCTTCAAAGTGCCACAGGCAATCATGTTGGTTGTAGACTTGTAATCCTAATCAACACACTTCACTAACATCAAAAAAACCTGCAACATAATAAGTTACAACCACAAGGGTCAATACATTTGAATTGTATTGGCAAGTTACACTACTATGTGGAAATAAGTTGGAACCTATCAATATATGCATATTTTTCTAAGTAGGGTTTAGGCTCATTTGTAGAAAGCAATATGGTTTTATCCTATCTTTTCAAAATAGTTTTGATCTTTTAACAAACTTTTTGAACTCCTTGGCAAACTCCAAGTGCTTCTAATCCCTTGTTGACACCATAAAGTTTTACTTTGAGCAATTGGAATGTCGAGATGTTCCATAGCTTCAATCCTTAGTTGCTCAGAGTTGTCCGTAACCGGGGACACGGCTAAGTACTTAGAATTTGATCTTCTGCAAAAGTTGTACACTTTACCCACATGATACAATCTCGTCTTGATGCCACCAGTGGCCGCTGGATAAGTACACACCAAATGGAGTAACGACAGATCGAGAATGTGACAAAGTCTTTCCATAGAAGTCCTCCCAAGACATAATGCTAGTACGTCTACCAGGCACCAATATAAGGATATATTTCTAATACATGAATCTAGTTAACCTGAATAGGTGCCAATGCAAGGGTCTTCCACTATGTAATTGACTAAGCCAGTGCCCATTTAGCATGTGGTTGTACATGGTAGCCTCTGTACGAGAAACATGTTCAATCTCTAAGTCCCTAGTGGTTTTCTTCTAGTGCACATACGGAAAAGATAGCCATATAAACATGGTTCCCTTCGTTGCCACCTTTATCTTCAATTGAGTATCCACATTCCACCCAGGTGATTCATTGAGTACTTGTTTTATTATTTAAAGCAAATATTTTTCCAACACTTCATATAATCCTAACATGTATTCCACCCCAAGTCTATAGCAGGGCTAAGCATACTACAACTATGATGTTTTCACTAAGGAAGATATAAAGGATATCCTAATAGGACATTGCATAGCATAGTAATATAGTAGCCCTATCATGCATACTACAAGAATTCTACTAAGTGTATTGAAAATAGTAGGACTTGGATGATAGTGCCACTTGCCTTTTTAGTAGAGAATATTGGTTCACTCCTTGAGCTTGCAACAATCACACTCTTCAAATTTCACTACAATTCAATCAAGCAAGCACATATTCAAACTAGCATTCAAAAAATTCACCACATAAAACAATAAAAAACAAAGCAATGCATGCAAGCATGCAAAAGATTGTTTTATTTGGAAGAGTGGTTTCTAATAGGCTATAAACATTTTAAAACTCCTATTGGTCATTTCCAAAAGTGGTAAAACCATTTAAATTAAAGTTGGTGAAAATGGCCATTTAAATCATTTTTGTCTTGCTAGAAATGAATTAAATTAAAGTAATGATTTCTAGTGTTTTCTAAATATATTTTTGAACACAAACGTTAATGTTTTAAGGTCAAAGTGTTTTAGACTAATCCATTTGCAAAAGGTTTCATCCAAATTCTATTTTTAAATCGAAGCAATATTTTTATTTGTTAGAAATGCCTTTAAACAAAGTAATAATTTACTAGGGTTCATCAAATATATTTTTAAATCCTAAAACTTGGTGTTTAAGGTGAGAGAGTTTAGATCAAACCATTTTCAAAAGGTTTTACTCAAAAAGCATTTTTAAACCATAATCAACATTTTTATTTAACTAAAAATGCTTTTATTCAAGGATTAATTCATTAGTGCCACAAAATATACTTTTAAATCCAAAAGTTGGTTTTTATGGTCAGTAGGTTCAAAACAAAACATTTACAAAAGATTTTACCCTCAAATCATTTTTAGAATAAATTTTATACACAAAATAAGCCTAAATATGTTTCTGCAAAAACAACCAATTTTATAGAAGCAAAATATCAAACTATGGCATGGTTGCAAAGTTTGTTTTTTTGTGATTCCAATGATATAAAATTTGTAAAATTTGGCCAAGCAGAACAATAGTTATGATTTTTGCAAGTTTAAACAAACAAAATCATTTTCTGGATTTTAACAGACAGACTCAGGCCACGTGTCTTATTCTTATTCGTTGGTACTGGTTCGCGTGGATCAAGCACTGTGGATCGTTGGATCTAATGTAAATCACACGGCACAGAATGCTACGTACCCCTTCGGTTAAGTCATCTATCCTAGCCTTTGCGATCTAAATCCGACGGACAGAATCACTTTGACCATGATCTGGTGGCGCTAGCGACGGCGAGCGGCGGCGCGGCTCTGTCAGCTATGGTACGGTGCAACCAGGAAGCAAGAGAGGGAACAGAGGTGCTTACCGTGCTCGCGTGGTTGCAGTGAATCTCAAGGTGCCTTCCTTCTCTCAAGGGGTGCACGGGAACGGCGACGATTGCTCACCGGAGTTGGTCCAGGCGACGGGCACGTCCTGTTGTTGACGGGGTCGAGCTTGTAGGCCATGCGCGGATTATTGGAGGGAACCTGGAGATGCACGGGATGCAGGTGAACCATATGGCGTAAGTCACAACTCGAGGCGCGCATGAGGTTGAGGGCTAATACTCACCGGAGTTTCGGCAGAGGAAGACGATGCTCAGAGGCAGACCGAGGCGATCTCCTGGGGCACGCGCGGGCGAGTGCGAGGCACTGGTAGGTGCGTGAGGTGGTGGAGAGCACGCTCGTGGAGTCCAGAGGGCAAGGGGAGGTCGGACGTCGCCGGATTTCGCCGGAAAAGCTCGTCAGAGCAGGAGGTTTGCAGCGGGCAATTGGGGCAGCCCGGTGGCAGAGAGTGGATGGCGTCTGGGGGAAAATGAGGAGGAGGGCGAGGCGATTTATTGTGCATGATCGTGGACGAGTATTAGTCGCACATTGATGCGAATTCATGCCGCGGATTCAAGGGAGGAACGGCGAGGTGCGAGGTGATGACGATGAGGTGGCCAATGGGTCCCTTTCGTCAGTGAGGTGAGGGTTTGCGTGTGGGGTCGCGGAGTCAGTTGTTGTGCGGGTTAGTTTGCGTGTGAGAAAACGATTCGGGGGAGAGAGTGCCGGGTGGGCTGTTGGGCTTAGGTGGGCTAGACTGTCTGGGCTGGTTCGTTTCTTATTTTTTTCTTTCTGATTTCTTTTTCCTTTTCTATTTTGATTTTTTGTTTTCATTTTATTCAAATGATTTCAAACTCTAATTTGTTTTCAAACTTTTCTCAACTTTTAGTATGTTTCCAATACTGTTTATTTATATATTCTAAAGTCCATTTTAGAATATTTATTTTTATTCTATTATGGTTTATTATTTATTTAAATAGACATTTGTCTTTATTTTAAATAAGATTTAAATATGGTACCAATCCATATTATTTGTTCAATCAATTATTTTATTCTTTTTAAGTCAATTAGATAACTTTTTAATCCTCTTGGCAATTTCCATTATTTTTCCCATGATTTAATTAATCATTTACCTTAGGGATTTAGTCCTCATTTAAATATAATTAGAATATGGTTTAATCCCATATAATTTTATTTGAATATTCTTTATTCCTTTATTTTATTAGGATTATCTTTATTCCTTTTGCTTATGGATTTGTCCAAGATTTAATTTGCCTTTTAAATTTTCCTTATTTATTTCTTTCTTTCTTTGCCTTATAAAATCCATATCTTTTTATTTAAAGATCCAAAATTGGTGATTCCAATTTGTATAATTTTATTTAATATTTATTTATCTTTTTAAATCCTTTTAGGATTGATTTGTTCACAACTTGATATGGATTTTATATAGGAGCTTCACTAGCCTTGGAAATTAATTCCTTTTATCTTATTAAATTCATAAGTTTTTATCCAAGGTTCCAAATTTCTATGGGTTTATAATATTTTTATTTATCATTCTTGATCATTTATAAATGTTTGTTGACAAATTTTTATATGCATCAAATCCATAGTCTTAGAGAGATCTTGGGAATGACTTATTCCATTAGGGTTTTTGGGATTTTGATACATGCCTAACAGATCTTAAATTTCATGTGTTTAAATTTCTTGGAAATGACTTATTCCATGTGTTTAAATTTCAAGATACATTCATTGATGAATGCATTTCACTTGATTGAAATTTTGTTGGATTCCCTTTTATTCAAATTTTGTTCAAGAAGGGTTTTGATGTTTCTAATCAGAAGTAAAAAGTTTATTTTTACCCTAAATTCAAACAATTATTTCTTTTGTTTATTTATTTTTCACATTTCAAATTTTCGAAAATTTTGGGATGTGATAGCACCGGAGCAAAGCATTAACACTCCGTGAACACATGTGATCCTCACACCACAGCCATCCCCTATGGTTGTCCCAATTATTGTCACTTTGGGGCCTTTGGATCCGGACAATGATATGTGTACACAACTTGCAGATAAGATCACAAACAATACTATTATAATGATTCAATAATAAGTTCAGATCTGAGATCATGGCACTCGGGCCCTAGTGACAAGCATTAAGCACAACAAGTTGCAACAAAGTCAAATAGCACTAATAGAGATACTAGGTACTATGCCTTAACAGATCTTATTCAATTACATGATACAACTCATCCAATCCCTACCATCCCCAAGCCTATAGAGGCTGATTACTCACTCATGGATGAGAGAAACATCGGTGGTTGATGGAGATGCGTTGGTGATGATGATGGTGATGATCCTCTCCAAATTCCCCGTCCCGGCAGCGTGCTAGAATGGAGTTTCTGGATCCGAATCTTTGTTTCTGGTGGAGGCTGCGGAGCGGAACTCTTTCTAGAAAACTATTGAACCCCCCTCGGTTTTTAGGTCGAAAGGCAACTTATAGGCGCAGAGGGAGGCCGAGGGGGTGCCTAGGGTGGCTGCACCCCCTCCAGGCGCGGGGTCGGGTGGCCCCACGCCTGGGGTGGGTGTGGGCCCCCCAGGCCTCCTCTCCATATCCTCTTCTGGCTCCGTGGATCTTCTGGTGAAAAATATTTTTTGGCATATTTTCTGGGATTTTTCCTGATAGTTGATTTTATGCACAAAAACAAGACACCAAGGTAATTCTGTTGAAAACAGCGTCAGTCCGTGTTAGTTGTATCCAAATCACACAAGTTTAGAGGAGAAACAATAGCAAAGTGTTCGAGAAAGTAGATACGTTTTGGACGTATCAGTCTCCCTCCCAATCTCTGACTTCTTCATATAAGTCCTTAGCCACTTCCGGGTTCAACTTCAGAGCGTTTCTACGAATAGCATCCTCGTGCTTAGAAACTACGCGGCACTTTGTGAGGGTTACCTAGGAATTAGGCCTAGGTTAGATCTGTTTATTTACTTCTTCGCCATGAAGAGGGAAGCCGGGGTGAGCAAGGAGGATCTTAGGAAATGTGGAACCATTAGCTTCAAGATCCAGCTTGGCCGGCAGTTCCCCGACATTGTATGTCACAAATCCTACAAGAATTGGCAGAGGATGTATTCCACGGCCCAGATATTCCTCTGGATGGCCGAGAAAAAACATACCCGAACTTTGTTAATGGAGCTGCCGCTGAAGCCCCGACATGGAGATCCCAATCCCTCCTCCCCTCCGACGATGAAACGTCTCGCGCCGTAAGGCGGATCGATTGGTTCGTAGAGATGGGTCTGACCGGGTTGGACCTAGCCATGTGCTGGTTCATCAGGCGGATCTAGCCTCTGTAGCACCGAGCAAAGATCATGCACCAGTATACCAAGGACAGGAAGGATAGCTTCCGCATCTCCGAGGACAACTTTTCCAGTGACTCCATCAAGCTTCGCGTCAAAGACATAGTCAAGGTGAAGGATAGGAAGCGTGGCTTCACCATCACCTATGACATGTTCTAGGGCGGCACGTGCCCAGAGGTACTCGTTTATTTCCGGTATACGACATATACTCCAGTTCTTCCGTCTTGCATATACCCTTGCGTCTAACACTTTAGGACTCAATTAACAGCTGAAGAATCTAGACGAAGGTAGCATGGCTTCCCAAGTCTATGATCCCAAGATGAAGGAGGTCACTGTCGTGTCCGACGACGATGTCCCGTTGGTGCGAAAGAGGAAGAGCTCCACCTATGACGTTGCCGATGGAGGCAAGAAGAAGACGGAGGGTGGAGCCTCCAAGAGATCCACCGCCTCCCTGGAGGCGGAGAAAATAAGAATAACCGGCATCCCTTTAACAAAGGCACCAACCATTGTGTAAGCTTCTAATCATCGGACACAGTCTCTTGCTTGTCTTATTCCTGTACTTATACTTTTGCACGTTTCAGGAAGAAGGCCAGTATGAGTTTGAAGAAGACCTCCAAAACATCTGGGGCTTCTAAAAACATCAAAGATATGTTTGTCCAAGCATCTCCCACCATCACCCCTCCGACTCCCAGCATCCAACCTACTACCGCGCCAACAAGTTCTCTGGCAAAGGTAACGTCTAAACCTTCCGCCATGGAAGTGGACCCAACTCCTTCTCAGGAGGTCCCAGATGTTGCCACGGATTCCCACATTGTCAGCGAGCAGGCGACGCAGGAGAGCACGTATTCTAAAGTGGCTGAAGCTCCAGCTAATGATGCCACTGGTATCGTTAAGGCGGTGGTGGAAGGTGGAACTTCTGCCGTAGGCGGAGCCATTGCACCCAAGACACCAACAGAGCTTCCAAGATCGTCTACCCGGTTCTTACACCGAGTAGCTCAACCCTGGCTCCTGGTGCAGCGCCGACTTCTCCCATGTGTGATCTTGAGGAGATGCTCAAGCAAGCAGAGATCTTGTGCATAAACACTCTTGCTTTTAGCAAGATATTCACCGAGAGCGCTAGCAATCTCAAGATTATCGCACTTGTAAGTTTTATATGCCTTTTGCATTTCATATGTAGTATCCCACTATAGACATTGAGGATTTAGACGAAAAACCATAGGTCTTTGGGTTTAAATGATCTAATAGTGACTAAGTTAGAAACTTTGCACTGTAGCCCCGAAGTATGTAGTTTGAATGAATTATTCTGACTAGATACTTTTAGAGTAGCATACGCAGTGTTTGTAATTTTCAATACTGTAGCCCCCAAGCTTCTATTTGAAACAGAATTAGTTCCGACTAGATGCTTAAAGAAAGATTAAGCATAGCATTGAGTTAAAAACTCGTACTGTAGCCCCCAAGCCTCTTGGCGGATACCTATCCGGCTAGATGCTCCAAGTAGACTAAGTAACCTTGCTCTTTTTTTGAAGAATGAGAATTCTCGGAGGAACGCTGCCAACGACAAGTTCCACAAGACGCGTGCAGATCTTGAAGCTGAAAAGGGTAAAACTGCCTTCTTGAAGGATCAAATCACTAAGAGCAAGAGTCTGTTTTTCTTTTCAATTTCGCACTCAATCTTGGTCTTGCACCATTAACTTCCGACTACTCATTATGCTTTGCCATTTCTCCAACTCGCAAAATATATTGCCAATGCCAAGGACATTGTCGAGCAATCCAACCACATACAATTGCTGGATAGCAAAAACAAAATCATTAAGCAGGAGAGAGCCGATTCGCTGAAAATGCATGAAGATGCCATGGCCGCTGTGCAAGAATCCGCAAACACGGATATCAACCGTCTGAAGGAGGAAATTGCAATCCTCAAGGAACAGAACAAAGCTGCTGCCAAGCAGAATACTCGGAACCTTGAGGCTTACAAGGCCCTTCGACAAGAACGGAACTCCATGGCGGAGACTTCAGCAGGCTGAGGATAGAATCTTTGATAAGCAATCTCCGTCTTGTACTTCTGTTAACTAGGTACTCTGAACTTATGCATTTGGCAGGAAATGTATCTCCTATTTGTTTGACCAATAATCCTCCTCCACCAAAGGAATGCATGGTTCTTGCCTGCAACTTCATCAGCACCGCCATCACCCAATCAAAGGAAATTGCCAAGCCCTTAGTCATCAATATCAAGGTAGTGGACTCCATCATGAAGTATTCGGAGATCCTGCGCCAAGCCCCCCGAGCGTATCGTAAGCTGGAAAGCTTCATGTACTCGGGCTGGTGCAAGGATGGCCCTAGCTATGGTCAAGGCCCACTATGATGATGTCGACATAGACATAGTGACCTCTGGCTTGCCCGACGTAGACGACGACGGCCAGAAGATCGATCATAGAGTATCTAGGCATCACTCGCCGGCCACGACACCAGGGTTGCCAAGTTGGTGGATGCAAACACCTTTGTGCCCCATGAGGTAATTGACGCCGACCAAGCTAGCTCCTCTGAGTCCCTCAAGACTGCCAACTTCACTGATGGGACAGATGACTCTCCTGCGGCTGATGACACTACCTCGAAGTCTCCTGCACCAAAGGAATGAAAACACTATGTAATATTTTTTTCCTCTGGATGTTTTATATGTATGCATAAAACAATGGGTTAATCTTAAGGCGGAAAACAATGAGTATAATCTTCCTGCTACTTAATAACTAATTCTAGCATATGTATATTTTTAAGCAAGTGCTGGCTTATCCATTACTCTGGTTTTTATACTTGAATTTTCGTGAGTTGGAAGACCCTCAGTCAAAACTATGCGCTCAGGCTATGATGCCCAATGGCACCGTCTAAAACCTAAGCTCAAAATCGCAGACTTCGAGTGCCAAAAGTCACTACTCCAGAATCCACATAAAAACAACAAAGAACGTGTAGACCAGAAAACTTAAGCTAACACCCGTAGGCAGAATTTTCACAAGTGCAAATGCAAAACTTCCGCATAAAGGTTTTATACGATCCAAAGATAAACACTAAAGGATGTAAAATACTCAAACATATGAGTGAACCAAAGAGCTTTATTTCATTGATCATATAAGAGCTACACAATAGTAAAATATGCTAAGTGTAAATAGTATGTAGCTGCGCTATGTTCCATGGCCGATCAATCTCCGGGTAGTCATCATCCGGGTCACGTCGCTTACGCTTATGATCCTCATTTGGTCTATCCTCTAGTTCACGATTGTCAATGAGGTAGTAAGAACCATTTAGTAGCTCCTTTCTTATGATGAATGGTAATTCCCATGGCGGGGATAATTTTTGTGACTTCTTATTCTTAAGTCGGAGCACCCCTTTAAACGAGCGATGTCGAATGCAGCGAAAATGGTAGCTGTGTAGCTTCTGCTGGTAGATGGCGGATCTTTGGCATGCCAATATGCGGTCTTCCTCGAGAAGGTCTACATCTAGGCGCCTAGATTCTTCAGAGTCATCCTCGTCGTAGGGACAACTCTTGGTGAATCGTGGAGGATGTCGGAAGGTAGGATGGCTTCTTCTCCATATACCATGAAATAATGGGTGTAGCCGGTGGATATGTTGGGAGTAGTTCTTAAACTCCACAAAACAGATGGTAACTCCTCCGCCCAGGCTCCAGCTTCTCTATATAGTGGTGCCTCTATACGTGGCTTGATTCCCTGCAGAATTAATCCATTGGCTTGCTCAACTTGCCCATTGGATTGTGGATCTACCATAGATGACAAATCAAGTCGGATGCCCTTCTCCCAACAATATGCTTCCACTTCTCTGAGTGACAAGTTGCTGCCATTGTCGGTGATAATGCTATGTGGGAGACCAAATCTCAGCACTAGATCCCGGAAAAACCTAGGGGCAGTTGCACCATCAAGATTTATAATGGGTTTAGCTTCTATCCATTTTATGAATTTATCAACTACTACTAGTAGATGCGTAAACCCACAAGGTGCCATCTATAATGGACCAACCATGTCTAGCCCCCAGACTGCGAATGACCAAGTTATTGGGACTGTTCGCAATTCTTGAGCTAGTACATGTGGTTGTCGGGCATAGTACTGGCATCTCATGCATGTCTCAACCAACTTGTCGGCGTCTGCCTTCGCGGTCAGACAGGAGAATCCTTGGCGGAAATCTTTGGAGACCAATGATCTAGGAGCGGCATGATGCCCGAATCTCCAAGATGGATCTCACGAAGGATTTCAATAAATTCTTGCTGGGAGAGACACTTTAGGTATACACTAGTGGTACTTCTTTTATAGAGCTATCCATTGATTATGGTATAGCCCTTTGCTCGACGTACTATTTGCCAACTTTCGACCTCGTCGATGGGCAAAGTTCTGTGTACGAGATATTCTATGAACGGTTTTGTCCAAGCCAGAGGGACCTTTGTTACTATATGAACAAAAGAGTCGACTCTATCCGGGTTCTCGGGGTCTGCTCCCTTCACGAATGGGGTCCATAGATGCTCCAGAAAAATGTCAGGCAGAATTGGTTTGCGCCCTGATCCAAACTTTTACAGTAGATCAGCCACCTCATTTTTCTTCCTTTTGACATACTTGACTTCGTAGCCCTCGAAGCAGTTGGCTATTTCCATAGGGTTCCACGCGTTCTAGGTGCCATCCACCTGCTGGGCAACCAAGTCGAAATCTCCATAGCAAACTATGCGCTTGATGCCAATATCCTTGGCTACGCGAAATCCGTGAATGAGTGCTTCATATTCCTTCATGTTATTTGTAGCCTCAAAGTGGATCTGCAGAACGTAGTGCGGTTTTCCCCCTATTGGTGACTGTAGAAGTACACCAGCCCCCGAGCCGTTGAGTAGCTTTGATCCATCAAAGTGCATCACCCACTATTCTGGCTCTGGTATAGGGGTAGCATCCGGCATCTCCGTCCAATCTGCAATGAAATCCACGAAGACCTATGATTTAATAGCGTCGCGTCTCTTGTAGGTGATCTCGAATGCGGCAAGTTCAATGCCCCACTTCACGACCCTTCCAGTAGCGTTGCTGTTATTTGATGATGTTGGACAGTGGAGCCTTGCTCACAACTGTGATAGGGTGCTCCTAAAAGCAGTGCCTTAGCTTCCGAGAAGCAAGGAACACTCCATATGCTAGCTTCTGGTAGTACGGGTAATGCTGCTTGGACTCTGTAAAGACCTCGCTTACATAGTGATGGTGCTGACGTGGAGCACTTCGTTGGAAACCCCAAGAGCAAGGTGTGAATCAGCAAGCAGCAAGTCTTCCCATAGTTGAGACCGAGGTTATCAAACCAGAAGGAGGAAGCAAATGTCACATAGGTGTTACAAGCAACGCGGAGACCTGCACAACACAAACTCAAGACTTTGCCCCAACGAATTAGTGAGGTTGTGAAACTCACCAGTTTGCTGTAACAAAGGATTAAACATATGGTGTGGAAGGTAATGGTTTGTAGCAAGTAAACACGTAACAGTGGAAGGTGTATCAATGGTAAAGATTGGACCGGGGTCCATAGTTCACTAGAGCTGCTCTCCTTAGATAAACAACATGGCATGAAGGGTAAACAAATTACAGCGAGGCAATTGACAGGAACTGACAAAGGCATAACAATGCAATTACTAGCCAGAAAGATCCTATGAGGTTGATTGGGCAATACAACAATATACATAGACCGTCATCCAACTACATCTATGACTAGAAGTCCACCTTCAGGTTATCATCCGAACCCCCTCTAGTATTAAGTTGCAAGCAACAGACAACTGCTTTAAGCAAAGTGTGTAAGGTAAGCAGTCCACATGTTCCATGAACAAGAGACCGTTGTTTTCTCCCGAGTAGCAATAGCACATCTACTAGAGGCATGAACCCACTATCGAGCATAAATACCTCCTCTTGGAGTCACTAGCAACTACTTGGCCAAGATAACCACTAGCAACAGAGAGCATGCAACATCACAAAGAACACAAATATGATAGAATCATAAATATAAAACCATTAATCAAACCAACATAATAATCTCAATATCCATCGGATCCCCGCAAACACAATATGCATGATTACAAATAGATTTGATCTTGAACATGAACAGAGCTCACAAGATCTATACATGAAAGCACAAAGGAGGAGATACAACCATCTTGCTAATACATGGACCCATAGTCCAAGGTGGAACTACTCACGAAATATACCGGAGAGAAGGCCTCCGGGATGATCTCCCCTCTGGCAGGGTGCCGGGAAGAACTTCAGATCCCCCCGATCTAGGGACGATGGTGGCGGCGGCTACAGACGGTTTCGTGGATTTTTGATTGGGTACTCAGGGTTTCTGCATCGGGGGCTTCTTATAGGCAAAGGGGCAAGACCGGGAGGTGGACAGGGCCAGCTAACCCTAGCCAGGCGCGGGCCCACCTGCCCCCGTGCCTGGGGTGGGTCTGGCCCCCCTGGCTGGCCCTTCCGGCTCTCCTCTGGACTTCTTGTTCCCCACGAAAAGTAATTGACTTTGACGTTTGTCCTGTCCAATTTCGAGAATATTTCTTTACTAACTTTTCCGAAACCAAAAACAGCAGAAAACAGGCATCTGGCACTGTTGCAACTTGTTATTAGGTTAGTACCAGAAAACATGTAAAAAGCACCTCAAAGTGTGGAAAAGTAAAGCAAAGTAGACACTAAACAAGCATGGAGCATCAAAAATTATAGATACGTTTCCAACGTATCAGCATCCCCAAGCTTAACTCCTGCTCGTCCTCGAGTAGGTAAGTGATAAAAAGAATAATTTTTGAGGTGACCTGCACCCTCACAATAAAGATCCAACCATTTGCTAACATGGAAAGCTGGGATCAAAGAACTCTAAACATGTGCATGAAAGATGGAGTTCTAACAATAAGACATAGTAACTATGCATGCAACATGGCATGCTACAAACAAATATCATGAATAACATGCATTGAAAAACGTTTGTTTGTTTCACAAGCATAAAACATAGCATAGTGGCAATCAGATTGTCCCTCATAGAGTAGCAATATAATGCATAGGACACCGGCAAAGTTCACAAGGGTGACTAGAAACAAACATCACAAGAGCAAGTAACAACACAATATGCATCAATTAATAAGCTTTGGAACACTGCACACATAATGACAACTATGCAATCTTAATGGTGCCTAAAGGTAGAAGGTGGAGACTCAATAGTGGTGGAAGAAAGGCCTTTTTGTAAAGGAAGCATGGATTACAAGTTTCAAAAAGAGCTTCCAAAAATTATGGTACTAGTTAGCTTTTAGCCCTCATTGCCCCTATCATAAGCATCTTGAAGTTGTTAAGGTTAAAGTGGCAAAGCTGGAGTATATGCTTGACGAAGTATAAGTTGGCAATCTCATGCCCCTTGAATACGAGGGACACACCTCATGCATACTCAACTTAGTGTCCAGGTAAGTTCTTGTCACTGTAAGTATTTGCAGATCATTGAGAACCTCCAACGGGTACCCCTTGCACATGGTACATGAGCTTTCCCATAACCAAAATGACAAGGCAAGCAGACAATGAGCATCTCACCAATTCTTCTTATGTACCATGGGAATATGGTGCTTTTTTCTCTCTTTCCTATTTTCTCAATGTGTCTCTTTTTTTATAAGAAGAATGCTTCATAGATGTCACTATGGTGATGCTGCAAGTTTACACCATGATTAGGCATGGCTTAGGCTAGCGGCCGAGGCGTTTATCTAACACAGGATACAAACTCCATGGACTTACAAGTTCCCTCTTTATTTCACACCGGTGACATCCATAGACAAAAGAACATGCTATCAACTGAGTACAACAAGGTACAAGTGCAATGTTGAAAACATTCCCCGTGACAGCACGGTTCTGCTAATTCCAACTTATAAGAGCAAGCATATACAACAAAGTTGTCACAATGGTTCAAGCTTATTAGGGGCAAAGAATAAAAGTGTGCCATCAAGTTCGTGAGGGCTTTAATCACTAAGTTTTCACATAACAAATAGTTTTTAATTGGAAGATAGTTGAAAACAAGAATATACTTGGAATGGTGTACCCACCATGCATTGGAATTTATGGTGGACACTTTGGAATAACTTGGTTTCTTAGGAGTTGGAAGCATGAGCAGAACTTACTCATACAAGTGGAGGCTAGCAAAAGACTGGGAGCAACCAACTAAGAGAGCAATAATGGCCAAAATCATGCAGTGAAACAAAGCATACTAATCAAAGCAAAGAGTGTTACTAGAAGTCAAGGAATAAATGATCATAGAGGCTAATGGTGACTTGTGAGAGTCATAACATGGTGTGAGTATGTGCCAAGTCAACCCAAGCAAAACATCAAAGGAGAATACCACAATACTACACCTTTGCATGCTAAAACAACACATAATTTCTTCAAGGCACACTAAGCAATCCCAATTGTTTGGAACAATACATGCTACATCAATAATTACTAAGCATAATGCTAAAACAACACCTATCATGTCAGGCTAAAGTCTAAGTAACAGTCAATGGAAGCTCCTCTTGCACTTCAAGCAAGAACTTACTACTCCTTTCCAAACACCAAGCAAACTTATTTGCAAAGCAACACAGCGAGAACAGGGGTCCAAACTACTTTATTCAATCAAACTAAACAACCTAAGAAAAGCAAACAAAAACTAAGACGCTCCAAGAACAACACAACTATGCATGAAACAATAAAAACGAAGTGTCTAGACAGACCTGAGCTTTTTATTGATGAAGAAGGGGATGCCTTGGGCATCCCCAAGCTTTGACGCTTTTACCTCTTGGATATTTCTTGGGGTGACACCATGGTGGCATCCCCAAGCTTGAGCTTTTTTCCATTCTTCATCTCATTGCATCATTCTCTCTCTACACCTGAAATTTTTCCTTCATACAAAACTTCACACAATCTTCATTAGCAACATTAGTGTATTGCAAAGATATTAGACCACTGGCAAAGCTTTGGAACAACAAGGCTTTTCACTAAAAACACAAGCTACTATAGTAACCCCTTCAAAAATCTCAATTTACCTGAAGAGAACTCAAAAAGGAATCAATAAGAAGCAAATGCAAATAATGGCAGAAATCTGTCAAAACATACCAGCAGGTATAAACCGATTTTTTGAACATCTTTTGTTGCTCAAATCATAAATTGTTGAACTAACGAAAGTTATCTAACATACTGTGGGATTTATTTGTAAATTCTGAGCTCAATCCGAGTTACACAGCCTCCTCACAATTTTTTTTGGTGGAGGACAGAAATCTGTTTCGGGCCAGCAACTCCCTAAATCTTATTTTCCTCTCATTAGAGGTCATTCTTGGCACAAAAAGCAAACAAAAAGGATAAGAACAGGTCATTACAGAAGTAATAACTTCCAAGACTCAAGGAAACTCTTCGGTTATCTCCCAACAAGTACTTTTCTTTAATGCCTTTAAGTTAGGCACAAGAATCAAGAAGAATCAAGTATTTTCAAATGAGGAAGCATTAACATTCATACTTGCAAAATTTTCAACTATGAAAGGTATCTCATCCAAATGGGTTTTGGAGGATCCTTTCTCATCTCCCTTTGGTCTACTACTTTCATCAAAAAGATTTTCAGGGGCAATCCAATCAAAGTTCTTTCCAAATGCTTCATGCATTCCAACAAGTTTAAAGGGTATGGGTATATTGAATTCTTCTCTAGGCTTAGTTTTATCAAAAATACCCACACCATCTACACTTGAACCTAGCATATTGAAACATTCAAAACCTTTTTGGCTTCCCTAGCAACATCATGGAATTTTTTTGATAAAGTTTCAAGGATGAATTCCCTTTTTTCTTTCAGGGCAAACTGGGGGAGCAACATGGTGAGCAAGGTGGCAACTAGGGTAGGAACTAATTTTTTTGTGTTTTTGAATAAGGCAAGCAAACCAAACTAGACTAATTGTTTTGTTTTTTTTAAAAGAGGCAGACAAAACCAAGCAAAAGAAACAAAGCAAACTAAAAACAAAGTAAAGAGAAAGGAAGTGAAGGACTCCCCTAGTGAAGACGTCCTTAGCCTCCCCGGGAACGGCGCCATAAAACTTGTTGATGGTGCTAACATGGAGCACTTCGTTGGAAACCCTAAGAGCAAGGTGTGAAGCAGCAAGCAACAAGTCTTCCCTCAGTTGAGACCGAGGTTATCGAACCAGAAGGACGAAGGAAACGTCACATAGGTGTTGCAAGCAACGCGGAGACCTGCACAACACAAACTCAAGACTTTGCCCCAACGAATCAGTGAGGTTGTCAAGCTCACCGGTTTGCTGTAACAAAGGATTAAACGTATAGTGTGGAAGGTAATGGTTTGCAGCAAGTAAATAGGTAACAGTGGAAGGTGTATCAATGGTAAAGATTGGACCGGGGTCCATAGTTCACTAGAGGTGCTCTCCTTAGATAAACAACATGGCATGAAGGGTAAACAAATTACAGTGAGGCAATTGAAAGGAACTAAGCAAGGCATAACAATGCAATTACCAGACATAAAGATCCTATGAGGTTGATTGGGCAATACAACAATATACATAGACCGTCATCCAACTGCATCTATGACTAGAAGTCCACCTTCAGGTTATCATCCGAACCCCCTCCAGTATTAAGTTGCAAGCAACAGACAAATGCTTTAAGCAAAGTGTGTAAGGTAAACAGTCCACATGTTCCATGAACAAGAGATCGTTGTTTTATCCCTAGTAGCAATAGCACATCTACAACTGAAGAGATTTCTGTCACTTCCCTTGGAAACTAGAGGCATGAACCCACTATCGAGCATAAATACCCCCTCTTGGAGTCACTAGCAACTACTTGGCCAAGATAACCACTAGCAACAGAGAGCATGCAAGATCACAAACAACACAGACATGATAGAATCATAAAGATAAAACCATTAATCAAACCAACATAATAATCTCAATATCCATCGGATCCCCGCAAACACAACATGCATGATTACAAATAGATTAGATCTTGATCATGAACGGAGCTCACAAGATCTATACATGAAAGCACAAAGGAGGAGATACAACCATCTAGCTACTACATGAACCCATAGTCCAAGGTGGAACTACTCACGAATCATACCGGAGAGAAGGCCTCCGGGATGATCTCCCCTCCGGCAGGGTGCCGGGGAGAACTTCAGATCCCCCTGATCTAGGGACGATGGTGGCGGCGGCTACAAACGGTTTCGTGGATTTCTGATCGGGTACTCAGGGTTTCTGCATCGGGGGATTCTTATAGGCGAAGGGGCAAGGCCAGGAGGCGGCCAGGGCCACCAAACCCTAGACAGGCGCAAGCCCACCTGCCCCCGCGCCTGGGGTGGGTCTACCCCCCTGTCCGGACCTTCAGGCTCTCCTCTGGACTTCTTGTTCCCCACTGAAAGTGATTGACTTTGACGTTTGTCCCGTCCAATTCCGAGAATATTTCTTTACTAACTTTTCTGAAACTAAAAACAACAGAAAACTGGCATCTGGCACTGTTGCAACTTGTTAATAGGTTAGTACCAGAAAACATGTAAAAGCACCTCAAAGTGTGGACAAGTAAAGCAAAGTAGATACTAAACAAGCATGGAGCATCAAAAATTATATATACATTTCCAACATATCACATAGTAAACTGGTCGTTGCACTCCATACTCATGCATTGGTTCTTTCCGCTCCACCACGATAACGATGCTGATTACCCGGTTGGTGGCTGCCATGTAAGTCAACATAGAGTCCATAGGCTCGGGTGTTGCGAGTAAAGGTGCCAAGGAGAGTATCCCCTTTAGCTCCTTAAGCACAGCATCTTCTTCCTCCGTCCATACAAATTTTCCGCCTTCTTCAACAACTTGTATAGCGGCAGAGCCTTCTCTCCATGTCGGCTAAGCTTACCGCTGCAACACAGCTGTGAGCCGTTGGATGTCCTTCAGGCATGTTGGACGGTTTATGTTTAGGATGGCCTTGATCTTCTCCGGATTGACCTCGATTCCACGGTGGGATACAATGAAGCCCAACAATTTGCCGGCTGGGACCCCGAAGACGCACTTCTTTGGGTTAAACATCATGTTGTATTTCCGAAGATTATCAAAGGTTTCTTTTTAGCCAGAGATTAAGTTTGACGTTTTATACATCACCGCGATATCGTCCACATAGGCGTGAACGTTCCGACCAATTTGGTCGTGTAGGCAACGCTGCATAGTCCACTGGTACGTAGCACCTGCGTTTTCAGCCCGAAGGGCATCATGACATAGCAAAATGTGTCGTAAGGTGTGGTGAACGAAGTGTCCAATTGGTACGACTTCCTCTTCTTTATCTGGTGGTATCCCGAGTATGCATCTAGAAAATGCAGAAGTTCTGAGCCAGCTGTCGAGTCAATAACTTGGTCAATGCAAGGCAAAGCAAACGGATCCTTCGGACACGCTTTGTTCAAGCCGGTGTAATCAACGCACATTCTTAATTCTTTGGTTCCCTTTTTGGGGACAAGTACAGGATTGGCCAGCTATCGGGTGTGAAGGACTTCTCAGATAGAACTAGCCTTAAGTAGCCTAGCTATCTCTTTGCCTATGGTACGTCTCTTCTCGTCTCTGAAGCGTCGAAGAGGTTGTTTCATCGGTTTGCATTTTGGATCAATATTCAAGTTGTGCTCGACAAGTTCCCTAGGTACACCTTTCATGTCGGCAGGTTGCCAGGCAAAGATGTCCCTATTCTCACAGAGGAAATCGACGAGCGCGCTTTCCTATTTAGGGTCTAGGTTTGTCCCAATGGCGGTGACCTTGGAGGCATCGCCTACCACAAGTTCCACCAACTTGGTTTCATTGGAGGCCTTGAAGGCGGGATCAGAGTCAGAAACCTGCTTCTTCGATGCCGGCATCTCCGAGGCATTGACCTTGCTCTGGTTCTCCTTGAATTCTTCGCTGTATAGGACAGCTTCTACAAAGGATGCTTCTCCAATCTCATAGTCCCTCTATTTTGAAAAGCTTCCGGGTACGATGATGACACCGTTTGGTCGGGGTATCTTGAGCTTGTTGTAGACGAAGCATGGCTTGACCATGAAGGCGTGGAAGATGTCGCGTCCGAATATGACATGGTACACGCTCTTGAAGGGGACCACTTCAAAGTTCATGCGTTCTTGGCGGTAATTGTTAATATTTCCAAAAGCAACCGGAAGGGTGATGCACCCAAGGGACGGAGCCTCCCGGCCAGGAACTACACCATGGAACATGGTGCTGGTCTGCCTTAGGTTGGTCTCTGTCAAGTTCATCTTGTGTAGTGTATCCAGGTACAAGATATTGATGCTGCTTCGAGTGTGCACCATGCATTTTGTGAACTCGTTGCTGTCAATCAAAGGGTTGATGACCATGGCGTATTGGTTCTCCGTTGGAACAAGGTCTGGGTGATCCTTCCTGTCCCAAGTGATTGGAAATTCTGACCAACGCATGTATTGGGGAACTGGGGGTAGGGTGGCCATCAGTATCCTCAGCGAGGTTTTCTATGCCCGGACAGTTGGGGTGCCAAGGAAAGTGTGGTAGACGGGGCCTTCTTCTTTAAGGGTTTTTTGCCTTTGCCATTGCCCTTGTCAGCGTGCTTGGGGTCAACGTCCTCGTACATGTCACTTGACTCCTTGTACTCCTCTTCCTTCATCTTCCCTTTGCCCTTGCCTCGCGGTCAGTTCTTCCGTCTTCGTTTGTAGCCAGACTTCGGGTCTTCCTGGAGGTCATTGACGAACTTGCAATGGTGATTGGTGTGAGTGGCTTTTCCGTTGGCGTCGAGGTGTACAAGGCATGGCATATCACGATACTCCTCGTACATTTGGGGAATGCAGGGCGCTGTTAGGGTAGTTTCACTACCTCGCTGCTGCCCACGACCAGCCCCATCCTCGGCCACGCTGTCCGCCATCACCTCTTCCTGCAAACATCATCGCGACCATTTTGGAGGTTGGATTTTCTTCTGGCGGACTCTTACGCTTAGTGCTGTTGTTCCTCTTAGCTTGGGTTGGGATGGAAATTGCCGGCAAGGAGCAACGAGCATCGTTGTTGGCTGCCGCGAACTCACTAGCTAGTGAGATCATCTGATTGAGATCTAGCTTGTGATTGTCCTACAGGTGCTTCAACTTATGTCAGAGCAATGTGCCCTTTTCCAAGCGTCAATGTAGGCGGCCATAGCGTTCTGATTGTGCACTCCTGCGCAGGAATTTTTCATATCCAGCCAGTGGGATAGGTAGGCTCGAGATGTCTCGTCTTTCTCTTGCACGCACTGTTGTAGATCGCCAACAGTACAGGGACGTTTGTACGTATCCTCGAAGTTTTTGGTGAACGCTTCTTGCATGTCCAACCAGTTGCATATGGACTTTTCTGGCAAGTCATCAATCCATTGGCGGGACGTGCCTGTCAACATCAGTGGGAGGTACTTGACGACAATATTGGGGTTTCCCCCGGCGATCTCCACCGTGTTGCCGTAGTCCTGCACCCACGTAGCTGGTTTGGTGGTGCCGTCATAGGGCTTGATCATCTTGTCTATCCGGAAACCCTTGGGGTAAGTTGCGGTCCGTATTGCAGGTCCAAAGCAACGTGGTCCCAGGTACTATCCTTCCCGGACCTCATTAATCTTGTCCAAGCGTGAACGTGCGTCGTATCGCTCCGGGTTTACTTTCTTCTTCTTGCCATCAGGGGAGGGGCTATGTGAGCAATGCGGCCCTCCTCCGCCATGGTGGCTGCTAGGTGGCGATGGAGGCGGAGGTGGCAGTGGGTTAGCCTTCTTGCTGTTACCCTCCTGCGACTCCTCGCGTCTGTCGCGATTGCTTGTTGGACGTGTAGGGTCATGGCGTGACCTACTCTTGTGTCCTTGGTTTCTGTTGCGCTCCCCACCATGACGGGGCTGCTCTGCGTTATCGCTGATGCGGCTCGGTTGACTGTAGAGCCTCGTTGGGAGACACCAAGAGCAAGGTGTGATGAGCACAGCAGCAAGTTTTCCCTTAGTTATGAAACCAAGTTTATCGAACCGGTAGGAGCAAGGAAACAACTCCAAGGTGTTGCTAACAACTTGGAATCCTGCACAACACAAACTCAAGACTTTGCCCCAACTTACAGTGAGGTTGTCAATCTCACTGGTTTGCTGAAAACGAAGGATTAAACGTATAGTGTGGAAGATAATAGTTGCTTGTAGGAAGTAAACGGTAACAGTAGATGATGTTTCAATGCTAAAGATTGGACCGGGGTCCACAGTTCACTAGAGATGTTCTCCTTAAGATAGATAACATGCTCGGTGAACAAATTACAGCGGGGCAATTGACAGATTGAGCAAGCATGACATTGCAAATACTAGACATCATGACTCCTATGATATTTGATTGGGCATTACAACAATATACATAGACCGTAATCCAACTGCATCTATGACTAATAATCCACCTTCAGGTTATCATCCGAACCCTTTCCAACATTAAGTTGCAAGCAACGGATAATTGCATTAAGGAATGTGTGTAAAGTAAACAATGCAATTGTTCCATGAACAAAAGATTGTTGATTTCTCCCTAGTAGCAACAACACATCTACAACCTTAGAGATTTCTGTCACTTCCTAGAGGCATGAACCTACTATCGAACATAAATACTCCCTCTTGGAGTCACAAGCATCTACTTGGCCAAGATTGCTACTAGCAACGGCGAGCATGCAAGATCACAAACAACACATACATGATAATAATCAATCTTACATGATAGAATCAATAATCAATCTAACATAGTATCTCAATATCCATCGGATCCCCACAAACACAACATATATGATTACAAATAGATGATCTTGATCATGAACGGAGCTCACAAGATCTAAACATGATAGCACAAAGGAGGAGAAATAACCATCTAGCTACTATATGGACCCATAGTCCAAGGGTGAGCTACTCACGCATCATATCGGAGGCTGGCATGGTGATGCAGAAGGTCTCCGGGATGAACTCTACCCTCCGGCAGGGTGCCAGGAAGATCTTCAAATCCCCCCTGATCTAGGGACGATGGTGGCGGCGGCTACTGACTGTTTCGTGGAGATCTGATGTAATATCCCTCCTTTGTAAAGGAAAAGGATCCCTGTGATTGCAATGCTAGTCCCTGGATCATTGCTAGCATCCACAGTTTAAGATGAAGTACACAGATACAAAGGTCGTTTATTACATTCATTCCAGAGATATAACATAGTCTTTTACAACTCAGGCCATAGGCCTAATACAAGAGTTTTTGGAATAAGTAAATAAACATAAGTCTTCATCTTCATGTGCCACAGGCAAGCATGTTGAGTGTAGACTCATGACTCCTAATCATCATCGGAGTAACCTGCAACATCACAAGTTACAGCCACAGAGGTTCAATACTTTGGAATAGTATTGGCAAGTGATACCTTAGTAAATTTTAGGTGGACTATATTACTATATGCATTTTGGCTAAGTGTAGCTTGGCTTGCTTTGCTCAATATAGGTTTTTCCTATTAGTTGAAATCACTAAGTTTCTCTTTGTCAAAAGTTTCCCAAGAAACCACCAATAGACATTGGGGTCCTTCACCCTTGTTCACCCACAAGTTTTACTTAGAAGTTGGAGTGATGAGATTCTTGTAGATTCCATGTCTTGATGCTCAATTCATCCATTGCCATGGACATGGCTAAGTACTTAGACTTTTCCATCTACAGAGGTTGTGCACTTTCCCCACCAGACTTGGTTTCCCAAGACAGGACCTTTCAGAAGCCTTTCCTTAGTCAAATGGACGCGCTCCAACCTATCATTCCCACTACCACCAACTGTCCAAGTGACTAAGTTCTAGCAACCTATATGATCATGGCAGAGCCCATATTGCCAAGTGGTTGCACTGTAAGCTTTCTCAATACTTGGCCTCCAAATCACTTTGTGCCTGGGTGGCATACCACAAGTGAGATACACAAGCCAAATCCATGGCCTTGTGTAACCACTCAACCAAAAACCACCATTCAAGTCCCATTCCACCCAGGAGGTTCATTGACTTAGTTGTTTTATTAAGAAAAGCATAAGTCCAAAAGACTTAGAAATATTTTCATAGCAAGTATATATACTTTACCAACCCTTGTTTGCTACTAGCTAGGCTAAGCATGGTATAGTAACTTAACTTAGGAATTTTCCTAGCAATTCTACCAATTCTACATCTACTTGGGATTTCCCAACATATCATTTGGCAAAAAGTAGCATGCAAGTCTTAGCAAAATATTTCTAATGCTATACAAAATATAGGGATGAGAATATCATGAAATATCACTTGCCTTGGTAATGGGGAGAGAAGCACTCTTCACAATCACAGTCACTAGCAAAATCTACACAAACATTTGTAGCACAAAATTACATACAATTCATATACAAACAAAATATGAATGCATGCATGCAAGAAATTACTAAGTGATGATTTTTGAAAACCCACCAAGCAAGTGCATGATACAGAAACATAACTAAGTCAAAAAGTTTGCTAACTAAACTTATTTAGCCCTAAAACAATTTGCTAAAAAAACTATACTCAAAAGGACCTAAACATGTTTCTGCATACAAAGTCATTTTAACAGAAACTTTTTGTTAAACACATTGCAGATTCAGAAAGGTATTGACTCACTGATTCCAACGGTATAAAATTTGCAAAAATCTAACGTGGGAATCAAAAGTTATAGCCATTTGAAATTTGGATCTAAATCTGATTTGAATTTCTATTTTTGAATCAACCCTAGCCACGCGTCGCGATATTACTAGCACGTACCGGTTCGCACCGGATCACCCTTCTGTGCCGTTGGATCTAACTAACGCTGCACGGCTCAGATCTGTCCATACCCCTTCGTTAAGTGAACTATTCCTACGCGTAGGATCCAGATCTGACGGCTAAAAATCTCCTAACCAGAAACGAGCGGCGCTAGCAGCGGTGGCTGGCGGCGGCGCGTCGGTCAGTGGCGGTGCCGGTGTTCTAGGTCGCCCGGGGAAGGAAGAAGGTTCTTACCAGAACCGCAGGAGGCTGCTGATGCTCAAGGTGGTGATGGTTCGTCGAGGGGCACGCGGACACGGCGAGGATTTCTCGTCGGAGTAGAGACAGACGCCGGGCACGGTCAGTCGTCGATGTTGGCGAGGTTCTTCGTCGCGCTAAGCCAAAATAAGGGTACCGTTAGATGTGCACAACGACGGGGATTCTAGGAGTATTAGTCAGAGGGCAAGGGGCGGTGGCTACTTACGGAGGGAGGTCGCCGGAGTTCGTGCAGAGAACGGTGGCGGCCGGTTGTCGACGTTGCTGGAGCTACGGGTCATGCGAGGGCAAAAGGAAAGTGTTAGTAGGTGCGCAAGGACTCGCTGAACCTGTTAGCATGAACTAGGGACAGAGGGGAGGACGGAACTCACCGGAATTCGCCGGTGCAGTCGTCGGAACAGCGGCGGCGTCGTGCGAGTTGTGGGCAGCCTGGTGGCATGAAGGCATAATTGTTTGGGGGGAAATGGTCTCGAGGATGTGGGGATTTTATAGCCAGAGGCTCGACAAGAAACGATTGCTGCATCAATGCCAATTAAGCTCGCGAAATCAGTGCAGCAACGGGCAGCGGCAGAGGTCGTGCGCGGAATCTGGGGAAGATGAAGCTGACGTGGACGGGGCCCGCTTGTCAGCGAAATAAGCAGAGGGGGTGTGGGGTCTGGCTATCAGCGGCTGAGTGGGTGTGCTCGCGCGTGCGGGAGGAAAAGAAATGCCCCGGGTGGGCTAGTTGGGCATGTTTAGATGCTGGGCTAGATTCCTCCTTTTCTTTTGTTTACTCCTTTTCTTTTTCTATTTCGATTTTCAGGAATGGTTTTGTTATGAATTCAAACTCTTTTTGAATTCAAATCTTTCTGAGGTTTTTGCAGGGTACAGTGGTCTCCAATATAGGCATAAAGCAAGTGGTTGCTTTGCAAAGGCTTGGTCAAGCTTGGAGAATACAAATAACAGAGACTTGGCACTTAATTTGCAAAATTTTGAGAAATGGTTTTTGAAACCATTTCCAATTTGTAAAACTTGGTTTAAATTCTACACTCAAACCTATCCTCATAGAAGACAATAAACTTGGTTCATAAACAATCAATCTTTCAAATGAGGATAGCCATTTGATTTAAATCTGCTCACATAAAATCATAGCACTATGTGCTTCTGTTTTTCTGAAATGAGTTTGAAATTTGATCTCAAATCTATATGCATGCATGAATGATATGCAAACTTTGAAATCATGATTTTAGGGATGTTACAAATCTAACCCCCTTAAGATGAATCTCGCCCTCGAGATTCGGATTGGCTAGCAAATAGGTGAGGGTGGTCTTTCCGAAGATCATCTTCTCTTTCCCATGTTGCTTCCTCTTCGGTATGATGGTTCCATTGCACTTTGCAAAACTTGATAGTCTTTGTTCTCGTGACTCTTTCTGTAGTCTCAAGAATCTTGATAGGCTTTTCCTCATAAGTGAGATCACTTTCTAGTTGAACTTCTTCCAAAGGTATGGTATCCTTCAAAGAAGATTCTTCCATTTCTGGGTGACATTTCTTAAGCTGACTCACATGAAATACATTGTGGACTGCTGATAGAGATGCTGGCAGTTCAATCTCATAAGCCACTTCTCCTTTGCGACTCAGAATCTTGAATGGCCCAACATATCTTGGTGCCAACTTTCCTTTGACTCCGAATCTTTTCACTCCACGGAGTGGTGATACTCTAAGATAGGCTCTATCACCAACTTCGTAGGTGACTTCTCTACGCTTAGGATCTGCGTAGCTTTTCTGTCGGGACTATGCTATCTTCAACCTGTCCTTAACCAATTTGACCTTCTCCTCGGCTTCTTTGATAAGATCTGGCCCAAATAAACTTCTTTCTCCCACACCATTCCATAATAATGGGGTGGTACATTTTCTTCCGTAGAGAAACTCAAACGGTGCCATCTCAATGCTGGCTTGATAGCTGTTGTTATAAGAAAATTCTGCGTAAGTCAGACTTTCATCCCAACTTGCTCCATAATCTAGGGCACATGCCCTCAACATGTCTTCCAGAATTTGATTAGTCCTTTCTGTTTGCCCATCGGTTTGAGGATGAAAAGCAGTACTGAATTCCAACCTCGTTCCCAATGACTCATGTAGCTGTCTCCAAAAATGGGAAGTGAATTGGGTTCCCCTATCGGACACAATACTCTTAGGCACACCGTGAAGGCATACAATTCTACTCATGTAGATCTTGGCTAACTTGGCACTGGTATAAGTTGTCTTTATGGGTATGAAATGTGCCACTTTAGTTAGGCGATCCACTACTACCCATATGGAATCATATCCTGATCTGGTCCTTGGTAATCCGGTGATGAAATCCATACCAATTTTGTCCCATTTCCAATCAGGAATAGGTAGTGGTTGAAGCAAACCTGCTGGTTTCTGATGTTTCGCTTTTACTCTACTACACACATCACACAAAGCAATATGCTCGGCGATGTCCCTCTTGAGATTGTTCCACCAAAATCTTTCTTTCATGTCCACGTACATTTTGGTGTTACCCGGATGAATAGAATACGAAGAGTTGTGGGTTTCTTGTAGAATCAGTTTCCGCATCTCCGGATCTTGCGGAACACAAATACGTTTCCCGTGCCATAAAGTACCTTGTTCATCTACATGGAAATTCTTAGCTTTGCCTTGGCTAATCTTTTCCTTAATTTCTTCAATTTCTTTATCAGTCTTTTGAGCTTCTCGAATCTTGTCCAACAAAGTGGGTTGGACTTCTAAAGACATGAGATGTCCTTCAGGCACAATCTCCAATCTGAGTTCTTTGAATTTCTTACATAAATCATCTGGCAATTCTCCTTTGGTAAGGCCATTTACAAATACCTTACGACTTAGAGCATCTGCTACAACATTTGCTTTACCGGGGTGGTATTGCAAACTTAAGTCATAATCCTTGATAAGCTCTAACCATCTTCTTTGTCTCATATTGATTTCCTTCTGGGTGAAGATATACTTCAAACTCTTGTGATCGGTGAACACTTCGCAACGCTTTCCCAAAAGGTAGTGCCTCCATGTTTTGAGTGCATGGACGACAGAGGCTAACTCCAAATCATGAGTTGGATAGTTTACTTCATGAGTTTTGAGTTGTCTCGAGGCATATGCCACAACTTTACCGTCTTGCATCAGTACGGCACCCAAACCTTGATGAGACGCATCACAATATACTTGGAAATCCTTTTCCAAATCTGGCAGACATAGAACCGGTGCTGTCACAAGTCTCTTCTTCAATTCTTGAAAGCTGACTTCACAACCTTCAGACCAAGCAAATTTCTTGTCCTTCTTTAACAATTCAGTCATGGGCTTAGCTACTTTAGAGAAATTCTCAATAAATATTCTGTAGTAACCTGCTAAGCCAAGGAAACTGCGAACTTCTTTTACATTTTTGGGAGATTCTCATTCCATCACAGCTGAAACCTTAGCAAGATCAACTGCTACACCATCCTTTGTCATAACATGACCAAGAAAACCAACTTCTTCTAACCAGAACTCACACTTGCTGAATTTGGCATAAAGTTTATGCTCTCTTAACTTCCCAAGTATCAAACGCAAGTGTCCCTCATGTTCTTCTTTGCTCTTGGAGTAGACTAAGATGTCATCGATGAAAACGACAACGAACTTGTCAAGAAATTCCATGAACACTTTGTTCATCATATTCATGAAGTATGCTGGAGCATTGGTTAAGCCGAAAGGCATTACGGTATACTCATACAATCCATAACTTGTGGTGAATGCTGTTTTGGGTATGTCTTGCTCTCTTATCTTGAGTTGAAAATAGCCTGACCGAAGATCAATCTTCGATAACACACATGCTCCTTCTAGCTGATCAAACAAGTCATTGATTCTAGGCAAAGGATATTTGTTCTTGATAGTTACCTCGTTGAGTGAACGGTAATCTATGCATAACCTTTGGCTTCTATCTTTCTTCTCCACGAACAATACTGGGGCTCCCCAAGATGAAGAACTTGGTTGTATGAATCCTTTCTGCAACTGTTCTCCTAGTTGCTTCTTGAGCTCTTTTAGTTCATCAACTGACATTTTGTATGGTCTCTTTGCTATTGGTCCAGAACCTGGTACCAAGTCTATCAGAAATTCCACATCTCTATCTAGTGGCATTCCTGGCAATTCTTCCGGAAACACATCCGGATACTCGCACACAATTGGCACACTGTCCATGCTAACCCCCTTAAGAAAATTAAGCTTACTTCCTTTGGATTCAAAGTTTGACCTGAATTTTATTCTTTTTCTTTCTGGGGTTGTGAGTGCAACAGTACGATTAGCACAATCTAGCACTCCTTCATACTTAGCCATCCAATCCATTCCTAAAATTACATCCAATCCTTGGGAATATAGGATTATCAGGCTCACTGGGAACTTATGCTTTCCAAACTCTATGACAAGATCCCGGCATCCAAGACTTACTATCATATCTCCACCCGGAGAACTAACTTTTATTGGACACCCAATGTTTTCAGATGCAAACCCATTTCTATCAACAAATGCTTTTGATATGAATGAATGAGATGCACCAGTGTCAAAGAGTACAAATGCTGGAATGGAATTGAGTCTGAACTTACCAGCAACAGCGTTAGGCTCCTCATAGACCTCCTCCACACTGATGTGGTTCACCTGTCCTTTCTGGAAAGGATTGGGCTTGACAGGTCCTTCAACTTTCTTTTCGGGGCACTCATTTGCATAGTGTCCCATCTTCTTGCATTTGAAGCACTCAACCTGACTGATGTCCCTTTTTGCAGGCTGACTTCCACTTCCACTACCATTTCCACTGTGGTGGCTCTTATGTACACTCTTGTGGTTCTTGTACTTGTCATTGTCATGACTGCGGTGATGCTTGTTGTCATGACGGTTGTGGTTGTGGTGCTTGTTGAATTTCCCATGCTTATGGGATCCTGAGCTTCCACTGTCATCATAGTGAGATCGTTTGTGAGACGATCCCGAGCTGTGCTTGTCGGAGTGTTTTCTCTTCCTACTCTCGACTTGCTTCATTTTGTTCTCCAATATAGCAGCCTTGTCACAGAGCGACTGATAAGTGGGAACATATGCCACAGACAGCTGCAGATTCAGCTCATCATTCAAGCCTTCCAGAAATTTTTCCTTTCTTTTGGCATCTGTGTCAACCTCATGCGGTGCATAGCGCGCCAGATTGTTGAACTCTTCTATATATTCAGCCACGCTGCGGTGGCGCTGCTTCAGGTTGTGAAACTCCTTCTTTTTCAGGCTCATCATTCCTGATGAGATATGAGCAGTGCGAAAGCCATCTTCAAAGATAGCCCAAGTCATCTCATCTAAAGGAGTGGTGATTTGGAAGTTGTCCCACCATGTGGCGGCTGGCCCTTCCAGCAGATGTGCTGCGAACCTGACTTTTTCAGCATCCGTGCAGCCCACGGTCACTAAGTCCTTGTTCACAGAACATAGCCAATCATTGGCCACCATGGGATCAGTCGTCCCCGAGAACTTAGCTGGCCTCAAACGCAGAAATATGGTGAGCATATCGAAGCCCGGAGGGTTGTTGTTGTTGTTATTGTTGTTGTTATTGGGGTTATTGTTGTTATTATGGTTTTGGATGAATGTTGTCATCATCTGCATAAGCTATGTTTGCGCATTCATCATCTGCTGCATTTCCGGGGTGATGTTGTTGGGGTTGGGGTTTGCGCGACGGGGAGGCATCTGTGGTTTGTTCAAATCGAGATAAGAATGAGATACCCATACATGTTTTATGCACATTACATCACATAAGCAAACACATAGCATGCAACACAAGGATAAAAGCTCAACAACAAGATAACAAAGTCTCAAAGTAAAACACACAAGTGGCAAGCCATCCACATGTCGGATGGTCCAATAACAAGTACGATAATAAAAGATAAGCGAGTAGTCAAGTCTACTCATCAGCGTCAATCTCCTCCTCGACAAAGGTAAGACCTGCGTTCTCCATCGCGGTCTTGTTCTCCTCAATAGTAGTGGTCAAGGACTCGATCTTGGTCTTGAGAGCCCTCTTCTGGGAGTGAAGCCTCTCGATCACCATCTGCTGCTGCTCTAGCTCGAAATCCTTGGACTTCAGTTCTTCAGTCATGTACCGGATCTTCTTGTTCCTATCCTGGACGCGTTTCTCCTAACTCTTGAACTTACGGTCCTGGGTCTCGAACTTCGCCTCCATTTCCTTGACTATCTCGTCCTGCTGTGCGAAAAGCTTGTCCTTCTCGCGAAGCTGCACCTAGAGCTCGTCATTGTTGAGCATGACATTGGTCCTGTCCGTGTCCACGTGCCTAATAAGAGACTCTAAGTCCTGGAGATAGAGACGTATCGGCTCTGCTGCGTCCCTCGAGTCGTCCTCAAAGTCGATGGACTCTCCATCATCATCACGTCTTCCGAAGACGTGGAAGTGGGTGCCTCTAACTTGTCGGGAGTGACGGCCTAGTAGACGTCCTATCAGGTCCTGCATGACTACCTCCATGCCTCTCTCCCTGTCATCGTGCATAAGCTTGAAGACGATGGCCTCCGTAGTAGGCTCTGTCTGGCGTCCGGGCTGGTTCACCTTGAAGCCCCAGAGGTCCTTCCTCTCGAACTTGGTGAGTGGGTGCACCATGATGGTGGGAAGAGGGAGATTGAGCAAAGTGGTAAGCTCAACGATACGAGGACCAAAACGGGTAACCTGGAACTCCTCAACAGTGCTGATGGTAATAGGCATCTATTTATACGATAGAAAAGTTAGGACAACACAATTTAAGATAAAACAAGACAAACATTTCATACATATCCTTGGAACACAAAATCACACAAGTCATGCATACATGAATCCATTACATCAAACAAAGCCCAAACTTATTTAAGGTATCATTTTGGAAAATAAGGTGATAGGTGGTGGTCCAACTAACGAAGTGCGTTCACAATCCTATCTCACTGGATCTGTTGGCTAACACAATGTTCCTAGAGGCAATCCACCTATCTTGTTCACATGATTCCATCACTAAGTCTATAATATCTCCCCTTAAGGTTTGGTTGGTGGCTTCCAACTCTTGGTTAAGTTCCTTCTCTTTCTCTAAGTCTTTTTGGAGGTTGAGCATTCTACACTTGACTCTAGCACTAAGTTCTTTGATAGTCATCCAAGCTGCTTCTCTTGCTGACTCAAAGAATGTGGTGTGCATCACAGTGTTGGTGTACATGCAGAATCCTCTTTCTTTGTGGTTGTCTTCCTTGTTTTTGTACAAGTGAAGTTGCACCCACCAGTACTCCACTCCTTCATCCATCACTGGAAAGCCTTTGTACACAGCTGCACCATGTGCTTCCATTACCACCATGAGGTCCTTGAGAATTTTGGGAAACTCAGTTTCACACTCCAAGGTCATGGTCATGAGTGGTCCTTTCTTCACGGCTTCGTTGATGGAGTTCATCTACAAATAGAGAGGAGAATGAGAAGATTAGAAAAGTTTACGAGAAGAATAGACAAGTGTAGAAGTAGTTAAAAATTTTCCTTAGTGGTTTCCAATCCTAGGGTCATAATCCTACAGGCAACACAGTGCTCTGATACCATCTGTAAGATCCCTCCTTTGTAAAGGAAAAGGATCCCTGTGATTGCAATGCTAGTCCCTGGATCATTGCTAGCATCCACAGTTTAAGATGAAGTACACATATACAAAGGTCGTTTATTACATTCATTCCAGAGATATAACATAGTCTTTTACAACTCAGGCCATAGGCCTAATACAAGAGTTTTTGGAATAAGTAAATAAACATAAGTCTTCATCTTCATGTGCCACAGGCAAGCATGTTGAGTCTAGACTCATGACTCCTAATCATCATCGGAGTAACCTGCAACATCACAAGTTACAGCCACAGAGGGTCAATACTTTGGAATAGTATTGGCAAGTGATACCTTAGTAAATTTTAGGTGGACTATATTACTATATGCATTTTGGCTAAGTGTAGCTTGGCTTGCTTTGCTCAAAATAGGTTTTTCCTATTAGTTGAAATCACTAAGTTTCTCTTTGTCAAAAGTTTCCCAAGAAACCACCAATAGACATTGGGGTCCTTCACCCTTGTTCACCCACAAGTTTTACTTAGAAGTTGGAGTGATGAGATTCTTGTAGCTTCCATGTCTTGATGCTTAATTTGTCCATTGCCATGGACTTGGCTAAGTACTTAGATTTTTCCATTTGCAGAGGTTGTGCACTTTCCCCACCAGACTTGGTTTCCCAAGACAGGACCTTTCAGAAGCCTTTCCTTAGTCAAATGGACGCGCTCCAACCTATCATTCCCACTACCACCAACTGTCCAAGTGACTAAGTTCTAGCAACCTATATGATCATGGCACAGCCCATATTGCCAAGTGGTTGCACTGTAAGCTTTCTCAATACTTGGCCTCCAAATCCCTTTGTGCCTGGGTGGCATACCACAAGTGAGATACACAAGCCAAATCCATGGCCTTGTGTAACCACTCAACCAAAAACCACCATTCAAGTCCCATTCCACCCAGGAGGTTCATTGACTTAGTTGTTTTATTAAGAAAAGCATAAGTCCAAAAGACTTAGAAATATTTTCATAGCAAGTATATATACTTTACCAACCCTTGTTTTCTACTAGCTAGGCTAAGCTTGGTATAGTAACTTAACTTAGGAATTTTCCTAGCAATTCTACCAATTCTACATCTACTTGGGATTTCCCAACATATCATTTGGCAAAAAGTAGCATGCAAGTCTTAGCAAAATATTTCTAATGCTATACAAAATATAGGGATGAGAATATCATGAAATATCACTTGCCTTGGTAATGGGGAGAGAAGCAGTCTTCACAATCACAGTCACTAGCAAAATCTACACAAACATTTGTAGCACAAAATTACATACAATTCATATACAAACAAAATATGAATGCATGCATGCAAGAAATTACTAAGTGATGATTTTTGAAAACCCACCAAGCAAGTGCATGATACAGAAACATAACTAATTCAAAAAGTTTGCTAACTAAACTTATTTAGCCCTAAAACGATTTGCCAAACAAAAACTATACTCAAAAGGACCTAAACATGTTTCTGCATACAAAGTCATTTTAACAGAAACTTTTTGTTAAACACATTGCAGATTCAGAAAGGGCTTGACTCACTGATTCCAACGGTATAAAATTTGCAAAAATCTAACGTGGGAATCAAAAGTTATAGCCATTTGAAATTTGGATCTAAATCTGATTTGAATTTCTATTTTTGAATCAACCCTAGCCACGCGTCGCGATATTACTGGCGCGTACCGGTTCACACCGGATCACCCTTCTATGCCGTTGGATCTAACTAACGCTGCACGGCTCAGATCTTTCCATACCCCTTCGTTAAGTGAACTATTCCTACGCGTAGGATCCAGATCTGACGGCTAAAAATCTCCTAACCAGAAACGAGCGGCGCTAGCTGCGGCGGCTGGCGGCGGCACGTCGGTCAGTGGCGGTGTCGGCGTTCTAGGTCGCCCGGGGAAGGAAGAAGGTGCTTACCAGAACCGCAGGAGGCTGCTGATGCTCAAGGTGGTGATGGTTCGTCGAGGGGCGCGCGGACACGGCGATGATTTCTCGTCGGAGTAGAGACAGACGTCGGGCACGGTCAGTCGTCGACGTTGGCGAAGTTCCTCGTCGCGCTAAGCCAAAATAAGGGTACCGTTAGATGCGCACAACGACGGGGATTCTAGGAGTATCAGTCAGAGGGAAAGGGGCGGTGGCTACTTATGGAGGGAGGTCGCCGGAGTTCGTGCAGAGAACGGTGGCGGCCGGTCGTCGACGTTGCTGGAGCTACGGATCATGCGAGGGCAAAAGGAAAGTGTCAGTAGGTGCGCAAGGACTCGCTGAACCTATTAGCATGAACTAGGGACAGAGGGGAGCACGGAACTCACCGGAATTCGCCGGCGCAGTCGTCGGAACAGCGGCGGCGTCGTGCGAGTTGTGGGCAGCCTGGTGGCGTGAAGGAAGAATTGTTTGGGGGCAAATGGTCGCGAGGATGTGGGGATTTTATAGCCAGAGGCTCGACAAGAAACACTTGCTGCATCAATGCCAATTAAGCTCGCGAAATCAGTGCAGCAACGGGCAGCGGCGGAGGTCGTGCGCGGAATCTGGGGAAGACGAAGCTGACGTGGACGGGGCCCGCTTGGCAGCGAAATAAGCAGAGGGGGTGTGGGGTCTGGCTGTCAGCGGCTGAGTGGGTGTGCTCGTGCGTGCGGGAGGAAAAGAAATGCCCCGGGTGGGCTAGTTGGGCCTGTTTAGATGCTGGGCTAGATTCCTGGCGCCTGGCCTTTTTCTTTTGTTTACTCCTTTTCTTTTTCTATTTCGATTTTCAGGAATGATTTTGATATGAATTCAAACTCTTTTTGAATTCAAATCTTTCTGAGGTTTTTGCAGGGTACAGTGGTCTCCAATATAGGCATAAAGCAAGTGGTTGCTTTGCAAAGGCTTGGTCAAGCTTGGTGAATACAAATAACAGAGACTTGGCACTTAATTTGCAAAATTTTGAGAAATGGTTTTTTGAAACCATTTCCAATTTGTAAAACTTGGTTTAAATTCTACACTCAAACCTATCCTCATAGAAGGCAATAAACTTGGTTCATAAACAATCAATCTTTCAAATGAGGATAGCCATTTGATTTAAATCTGCTCACATAAAATCATAGCACTATGTGCTTCTGTTTTTCTGAAATGAGTTTGAAATTTGATCTCAAATCTATATGCATGCATGAATGATATGCAAACTTTGAAATTATGATTTTAGGGATGTTACATCTGATCAGGTGCTTAGGGTTTTTGCATCGGGGTGACTTTATAGGCAAAGCGGCGAGGTAGGGGGCCGCCCGAGGTGCCCACACCTAGGGCTGGCGTGCCCCTAGGCCGCGCCGCCCTAGGGTGTGGCAGCCTCGTGGCCCCACTTCGTATCCCCTCCGGACTTTGTGTTCTCTTTGATAAATTTTTGACTTTGGCTTTTGTCCCGTCCAATTCTGAGAATATTTCCTTACTAGCTTTTCTGAAACCTAAAACTGCAGAAAACAGGCAACTAACACTGCAACATCTTCTTAATTAATAGGTTACTCCCAGAAAATGTATAAAAATACCTCAAAGTGTATACAAAGCAAAGCAAAGTTGACACTAAACAATCATGGAACATCAAAAATTATATATATATTTACGATGTATCAAGCATCCCCAAGCTTAACTCCTGCTTGTCCTCGAGTAGGTAAGTGATAAAAAGAATAATTTTTGAGGTGACATGCACCATCACAATCTTGATCAAACCATTTGAAAAGCATTGAAAGCTAGTATCAAAGTACTCTAAACATGAGCATGAAAAATGTAGTTCTAACAATAAGACATAGCAACTATGTTGTAACATGAAAGGATACAAACAAATATCATGAATAACAATGCATTAAAAAACGTTTGTTTGTTTCACATATAGAAAACATAGCATAGTGGTATTCAGCTTGTCCTTCATGGAGTAGAAAAACATAAATGCATAGGACACCTTCAAAGTTTATAAGGGTGACTAGATACAAATAGTTCAAGAACAAGCAATATCAACATGATGAATCAATCAATAAGTTTTGGGACAATGCACATAGAACTAAGAATGACAACTATGCTCTCTTAATTGGTGCATAAAGATAGAAGGAGGAGACTCAATATAAAAGTGGGAAGAAAGGCCCTTCATAAAGGGAAGCAAGGATTTCAAGTTTCATAAAGAGGTTCCAAAAATTATGGTACTTATTATCTTTCAGCTCTCATTGCCCCTATCATAAGCATCTTGAAGTGATTAAGGTTAAAGTGAAACAAATATGGAGTATATGCTTGACAAATCATAAGTTGGCAATCTCATGTCCCTTGAGTACAAGGGTCGTTCCTCATGCTACTCAACTCTAGTCACAAGCAAGTTCTTGTCATTGTAAGTATATGTGTATCATAGAGAACCGCCAACGGGGTACCCCTTGCCCCATGACACAGGAGCAATCCCATATCAAAATGACAAGAAAACAGACAGTGAGCATCTCAGTGATCCTTTTATTTACCATGAGCATGGTGCATTTTTTTATTTTTTCTCTTTTTTTCTATATTTTTTCTGAGGATGCTTCATAGATGGATCACTTTGGTGATGCTGCAAGTTTCCACCATGATTAGGCATGGCTTAGGCTAGCCTCCCAGGCGTTTCTCTAACACATATATAATACTCCATGAACTTACAGGCTCCCCTTTTATTTCACACCACCGACATCCATAAACAAAAGATCACGTTATCAACTGGGTAATATGTACATGTGTTAAAAGAGTTCCCCATGAAAGCATGGTTCTGCTAATTCCCAACTTATAAGTGCAAGCATATACACATAGATGACACAATGGTTCAAGTTTATTAGGGGAAAGAAAAATAAAGTGTGCCATGAAGTTTGTGAGAGCTTTAATCACTGATTTTCTCATAACAAGTTTAATTTGGAAGATAGATAAAAACAAGAATATACTTGGAATGGTGTAACACACCATCCATAGGAATTTATAGTGGACTCTTTGGAATAACTTGGTTTCTTGGGAGTTGGATGCATGAGTAGAGCTTACTCAATACAAGTGGAGGCTAGCAAAAGACTGGGAGCGACCAACTAAGAGAGCAATAATGGCCATAATCATGCAGAACGACAAAATATTATCAATCAAAGCATAAAGTGGTATCACAAGTCAAAAACTAAATGATCTTAGAGGCTAAGGTGACTGGTTAATAGTCATAACATGGTGTGAGCATGTGCTAAGTCAACCCAAACAAAGCATCAAAGGAGAATACCACAATGTTACGCTTTTGTATGCTAAAACAACACATGATTCTTTCAAGGCACATTAAGCAATATTAATTGTTTGGAACAAGTCATGCTACAACAATAATCACTAAGTATAAGGTCAAAACAACATCTAGCATGACATGATAGTCTAAGTAACAGTCAAAGCATGCTCCCTTTTGTATCACTATAAGCATGAAACTTTCTACTCTTTTCCAACACTAATCAACTTATTTGAAACAAAAGAGAGAATGCGGGGGTCCAACTAATTTATTCAAGCAAACTAAGCAAACAAAAACCAAAAACGAAAACTAAGACGCTCCATGGACAACATAACAGCACATGAAACAATAAAAACAAAGTTTCTAGAAAGAGACCTGAGATTTTTATTGATGAAGAAGGGGATGCCTTGGGCATACCCAAGCTTTGACGCTTGTAACTCTTGAATATTTCTTGGGGTGACATGGAGTGGCATCCCCAAGCTTGAGATTTTGTCCATTCTTCATCTCATTACATCATTCTTCCCCTACACTTGAAAATTTCCTTCATACATAACTTCACACAATCTTCATTAGCAACATTAGTGTATTCAAAAGAATAGGCCTTTGGGTTTAGTATCAACACAAGTAAAACTTCCATCAAAACACAAGATACTGTAGCAATTCCTTTAAAAATCTCAAGTGATCAAGGAGAACTAAAAAAGAAACCAATTAAGAGGCAAAGGTAAATAATGGCAGAAATTTGTCAAAACGGACCAGCAGGTAAAAACCGATTTTTTCGAAGACCTTCTGTTGATCAAATCGAAAAGTGTTAAACTAATGAAAGTTAGAAAACATCCTAGATCATTTACTCAGAAAATTACAGCTCAATCCGATATACAGAGATTTTACACGAATGTTTACAGTGAAGCACAAAAATCTATTTCGGGACAGCAACATCCCCAAATCTTACTTCTCTCTCATTAGAGGTTATTCTTGGCACAAAAACCACACAAAAAGGATAAGGAGAGGTTATTACAGAAGTAATAACTTCTAAGACTCAATAAAACTATTGGGTTATCTCCCAAGAAGTACTTTTCTTTAACGCCTTTAAGTTAGGCACAAGAAGCAAGAATCAAGTATTTTTAAATGAAGAATCATTAACATCAAATTTTGCTTTAATAGGAGGAGCAAAAGTTAACTTCTCTCTCCTTATAGGGAAGTGTTCAATACCTTTCTTGAATGGGAATTGATATTTAATGGTGCCTTCTTTCATATCAATAATGGCACCAATAGTTCTAAGAAAAGGTCTTCCCAAAGTAATAGGATAAGAAGCATTGAATTCAACATCCAAAACATAGAAATCAATAGGGACATAGGAATTGTTAACCATAATACGAACATCATTAATACTCCCCATGAGTTTCTTTTTATCATTATCATCAAGTGGGACATCTAAATAGCAATCTTCCAAAGGTGACAAATCAAGCATTTCATAAATCTTTCTAGGCATAATAGAGAAACTAGAATCAAGGTCACATAAAGCTTTGAGATCAAAATCATTCACTTGCATATTAATGATGGGTTCCCAACTATCTTCTATTTTCCTAGGAATAGAAGCTTTGTGTTTCAATTTTTCTTTCTTAATTTTAATGAGAGCATATGTAATGTGTTTCGTGAAAGCCATATTCATAACACTAGAATTAGGACTTCTAGCAAGCTTTTGTAGGAACATAATAACTTCAGAAATATTGCAGCCATCAAGATCAAAATTAAACTTAGCATCACAGCTAGTAGACTTATTGTTTCCCATATTTCAAAAAATTTCAGCATTCTTATTGGGTTTAGGCATTGTTGTAGAAGGAATGGGGACTTCTTGTGGTTTTCTAGCATCAACATTGGTGGTGGTAATAGTACAAATACTATTGTTTCTAGCAATTTCATCTTCTCTTTCCCACTTAGCATGCAATTTGCTAATAGTCTAACATTTTCATTAATAATAACTTGTATGGCATGAGTAGCAGCAAAGGTATGTTCCATGGTTTCAGGTTTAGAAGCCATTTTATTAGTCAAAGAGGATTGTGCTTCAGAAAAAGATGAAATATTTTTCTTAGCATTCAAAATTTTGGACTACAAACTAGGAATTTCCCTACTCAAATTCTCAAGTTGATGACTAATATTTTTCAAAATAGCAGATTGTTCTTCCATAGTTTTAATGAATATTTTTCTGCTCATATTGCATTTGCATGAAGTTTTTACTGGATCTTTCAACTTCTAGAATCCTATCTTCACTAGGCATTCCAGATCTACCATGGTAAGTATTACCATTATTAGGAGGATATGGCCTATAATTATTATTACCATAAGCATTGTTACCAAAATTATTATTTCTAATGAAGTTCAGATCAACTTGCTCTTATTGACCAACCAAAGAGGCTAAACGAACATTATTTGGATAAATATGAGCTTTTCCATTAACAAGCATAGACAAATAATAACATCAATTTTATCACTCAAGGAGAGGTTTCTTCAATAGAATTTACCTTCTTACCATGTGGAGCTCACTCAGTGTGCCATTCAGAATAATTAACCATCATATTATCAAGGAGATTTGTTGCAGCACCCAAAGTAATGGTCATAAAGATACCTCCAGCAGCAGAATCCAACAGATTTCTTCAAGAAAAATTTAGTCCTACATAATAAGTTTGGATAATCATCCAAGCAGTCAGTCCATGAGCGGGACAATTCTTTACCAAAGATTTCATTCTTTCCCAAGCTTGAGAAACATGTTCATTATCAAGTTGTTTAAATTTTATTTCACTTCTCATATATATAATCTTAGCAGGAGGGTAGTATTTTCCAATAAAAGCATCTTTGCATTTAATCCAAGAATCAATACTATTTCTATGCAAGGATAACAACCATTATTTAGCTTTTCCTCTCAAAGAGAAAGGAAACAATTTGAGCTTAATAATATCTCCATCTACATCCTTATATTTTTGCATCTCACAAAGTTCAACAAAGTTATTAAGGTGAGCAGCAGCATCATTAGAACTAGCACCAGAAAATTGCTCTTTCATAACAAGATTCAACAAAGCAGGTTTAATTTCATAAAAGGTAGCATCAGGAGAAGGTGGAGCAATGGGTGTGCAAAGAAAATCATTGTTTCTTATGCTAGTGAAGTCACACAACTTGGTGTTCTCAGCAGTGTTCATTTTGCAAAAGTGAGGCAAGCCAACAGCAGTAGCAACTAAGTATGAGCTAGTTTTTGTGTGTTTTTGATAAGAAAAAGCAAACCAAATAAAAATAATTATTGTATTTTTGAAAGAAAGAAATAAGAAAAAGAAACTAAGAAAAACAAAAACAAAGTAAAGAGAATGGTTGTGAGAGACTCCCCTTATAAAGTTGTCCTAAACTTCACGGCAACGGTGCCAGAAAATCTTTATAAGTATTCTAGATGTACCATGATAAGTATTACCATTATTAGGATGATATGGCCTATAATTATTATTACCATAAGCATTGTTACCAAAATTATTATTTCTAATGAAGTTCACATCAACTTGCTCTTGTTGAGCAACCAAAGAGGCTAAAGGAACATTATTTGGATAAATATGAGCTTTTCCATTAACAAACATAGACAAATAATAACATCAATTTTATCACTCAAGGAGGCGGTTTCTTCAATAGAATTTACCTTCTTACCATGTGGATCTCTCTCAGTGTGCCATTCAGAATAATTAACCATCATATAATCAAGGAGCTTTGTTGCAGCACCCAAAGTAATGGTCATAAAGGTACCTCCAGCAGCAGAATCCAACAGATTTCTTGAAGAAAAATTTAGTCCTGCATAATAATTTTGGATAATCATCCAAGCAGTCAGTCCATGAGTGGGACAATCCTTTACCAAAGATTTCATTCTTTCCCAAGCTTGAGCAACATGTTCATTATCAAGTTGTTTAAATTTCATTATTTCACTTCTCATAGATATAATCTTAGCAGGAGGGTAGTATTTTCCAATAAAAGCATCTTTGCATTTAATCCAAGGATCAATACTATTTCTAGGCAAAGGATAGCAACCATTCTTTAGCTTTTACTCTCAAAGAGAAAGGAAACAATTTGAGCTTAATAATATCTCCATCTACATCCTTATATTTTTGCATCTAACAAAGTTATTAAGGTGAGCAGCAGCATCATCAGAACTAGCACCAGAAAATTGTTCTTTCATAACAAGATTCAACAAAGCAGGTTTAATTTCATAAAAGGTAGCATCAGGAGCAGGTGGAGCAATGGGTGTGCAAAGGAAATCATTGTTGCTTGTGCTAGTGAAGTCACACAACTTGGTGTTCTCAGCAGTGTTCATTTTTGCGAAAGTGAGGCAAGCCAACAGAAGTAGCAACTAAGTAGGAGCTTTTTTTTGTGTTTTTTATAAGAAAAAGCGAACCAAATGAAAATAATTTTTTGTATTTTTGAAAGAAAGAAACAAGCAAAACAAAGCAAAAGAAACTAAGCAAAACAAAAACAAAGTAAAGAGAATGGTTGTGAGAGACTCCCTTGTAAAGTTGTCCTTAACTCCCCGGCAACGGCGCCAGAAAATCTTGATGCAGCTCGGTTGACTGTAGAGCATCGTTGGGAGACCCTAAGAGCAAGGTGTGATGACCCCAACAAGTTTTCCCTCAGTTATAAAACCAAGGTTATCGAACCAATAGAGCAAGAAAACAACTCTAAGGTGTTGCTAACAACTTGGAATCGTGCACAACACAAACTCAAGACTTTGCCCGAACTTACAGTGAGGTTGTCAATCTCACTGTTTTGCTGAAAACAAAGGATTAAATGTGTAGTGTGGAATATAATAGTTGCTTGTAGTAATTTAATGGTAATAGTAGGTTATGTATCAATGATAATGATTGGACCGGTGTCCACAGTTCACTAGAGATGTTCTCCTTCAGATAGATAACATGCTGGGTGAACAAATTACAGCGGGGCAATTGACAGATTGAGCAAGCATAACAATGCAAATACTAGACATCATGCCTCCTATGAAATTTGATTGGGCATTACAACAATATACATAGACCATAATTGACTTTGGCTTTTGTCCCGTTCAATTCCGAGAATATTTCCTTACTAGCTTTTCTGAAACCAAAAATAGCAGAAAACAAGCAACTGGCACTGCGACATCTTGTTAATAGGTTAGTCCCAAAAAATGTATAAAAATACCTCAAAGTGTAGAAAAAGCAAAGAAAAGTTGACGCTAAAAAATCATGGAACATAAAAAATTATATATACTTTTACGACGTATCAGTCGCGGATGATGATACCACCCTGAGAGTGTCTTGGCGGAGGCATGCTCGTACGGTGGTGAGCTCTTGGGTCTTTGTGATGTCGGGGTGACCGGGGCGGTGGAGATGGACGACGAGGATGAGCCTTGCCTCCATGGTTGGAGGATATGGGGATAGCGTCCTTCCTGTTACGCGCATCCCTCCGTCTTCATTCTGATGAACCCGTTTGGGACCCAACATCGTGAGGAGATCTCTCCCTTGGTGTCTTAGGGTTGCTAGACTGGCAATATTCTGGGTCAGACTCTAGCCTCTGAGAGGTGGCTTTTTCCTGCTGTTTGACAGCTGTAGCACCCTGGGTAAAACCACTACTATAAAATCGTTGTTGTTTTTATTATGTGCATCATCATGACATCAGCATGCATCTGTTTGCCTAAAACTATTTTCTAAAAGCCTATTTTGTTTTCTAGATGTTCCCCTCTTTTTTCAAATCCAAACCCCAGATCTGTCCAGATCTTTTATTTGTCTAAAATCATTTACAAATGTTTTGTTTTAAAATAAAGAAAAATAATAAATAATAAATCTATTTTGTTCCGAGGGTGGCCGCCACCGGCGAGGCCCAAAAGGCCCAGCTGGCAGCAGCCTACCACCCCGGCTAATCCTGGCCCTAGATCTAATCTATCTAAACTCTAGCCCCACCTAAACCCTAACCCTAAATCTCCCTAGCCTATCTCCCCACAACCGCTGCCACCACCCTACCTACCTCGACCTACGCCACACAACGCACACACCCCGCCGGATCACCACGCACCCAACACGCACACCGGGACACACTCACACACCCTCGCGCTAATCCCGCGTCCACCCCGCTGGCCCACCCCGCAGCCCCGCTTCCTGGACGCGACCCCATCCACCCGATTCCGCCTGGTCGCTCACCAACCACCCCCGTGATCCCCAACCTTCCTCTCCCCTCCGCTCTGCTCGCCACTGCCAGCGGCCTCGCTCCCCCCCCGCCAGCCACCTCCACCCCGCATGCCGCGACCGCGACCACGTCCCCCTCGCGTCGGGAACCCGTTACCGACCCGTTCGTCCGCCTCCTCTCCAACGACCTCCAAGGCACCCGCCGGCTCCTCGTCGTCTGCAAGAGCAGCAAGGCCCTCCTCCTCTTCACCGACCTGTGCCGTGGGCTCCGTCGCCTCTCCTTGCTCGTCGACAAACCGCTGTTGTGGTCGTCCTTCTGTGCAGCCCCGATGCCCTAGCCCATACTCGCCCGACCACCTTGAGCCACTACCGCTCGCCCCTGCCTCGGGCTCGCCCTCTTCGCCCTACCAGTTTCTCCTCAAGCATGCCCCGCCAACCACTACCGTCCGCCTCAAGCTCTTCTCGCCGGGGTGTCCTTCTCTGTGATTCCAAGGACAAGCCCACAAGGTCCCTCCCCACTGCGGCTTCCTCGATCTGGCTGTCCACCGTCAACTGTGGCTGTCTCCTTCTTTGCAAGGGGTCACCCTCGTCTAGTGCATGTCCTGACCAAGTCTGCATTCGGGATCGACCAACCTTGGTGGGTGGTGGTACTAACAGGTTGGTGTGGTGTGGTAGTGTGATCTTCGGAACTAACCTCTCGGGAAATGTTTAAGACATGTTGGTTTATAATCTCTATCAATCGGATGAGAGACCCAAGTTCTTCTACACTGAATTTGAAGAACCGATGCCGGGAACCTAGGAAGAGATGCAAGACCTTCTGATGGCCGACGAAAGACGCCGGAAGATCGACCACATGGCACGCCAAGTTCGTCTTCATGGAATCCGAAGGCCGTTTCCCGAAGACCGATCCCCTGTCGAACCCCAAGACCATCCCCGAACCCCCAAGTTCGTCGAACCGAGACGTGTGACCCTCTTCTCGAGACCCTATTTTTATAAATAAAAATATATCTTGTTGCATCTAATCATTCTTACTCGCATACATATTATGTGGTTTGGGGGCCTATGCCGATTCACCTCAGTCAAATATGGAGACCATATCCGGGCGAATCTAGCCTAATATTGGCTCCATTTAAATTTGTGTAGTGAATCGATGATATATTTTGCTTTGTTAAGACAATATTTAAATTCTGGGGTATCTAAACAACCTGAACCTATGAATCAAATGTTGGGATCCCGGTTCCGCTTAATATTGACTAATTGTATCGCATCTTTGCCATGTCATACATCATACATGCATCATGCCCGATCTTCTGCCGTAGTATTAAATAGTGCAACCGGTGTTTCTTCTAGTGTTTTGCTTCTTCACGGATTAGGCCGATGAGTTTATGCGAATGTCGACCCGATCTTCGGATGAACCTTCGGCAATGTTTTTAGGCGAGCATTCTCCCCCTTTCTACCTATCTTACTTTTATAGTCTTTATTTCCTCCTGTTGATCTATTGCTATCTGTGTTGCGATGCTCTAGTTTTCGTACCCGTGATATCCCTTGCAGCCACTATATTGCCATGGACAACTCCTATTACCTGTTGTTTGGTAGATAGTCGGTCTTGCGAGTTGCAGTCGCTTGTGTTGTGTTGTTTCGCGTCGTCGATGTTTCACAGTTGTTGGAGTAATGCCTCATGTTTAATGTTGGAGATGATCATGACTTTAATTACCGTTTAATAAATAAAATTGAAGTAAGTAAATAATGCAGAGGCACAGGTGGGCAATAGATGTTATTTGGTTTTTAACCGTCCACTTGTGTCCCGTAGGACCCCGAGTACTTGATACCTGTTCTTTGAATATTTGCACTATCCGCATGTGGGACCATGAATCCCCCTAGCCAGAGCTTGAGTCATATATTATTTCTTGGGGCCACAAAGTAGTTTGGGGCTTTATTACTATCCTGTACTTATGTCATGCTTTACTGCTTTATTTATGATTGCGGGTGGAGCGCCTGTACTGTTTAGGAACAAATGTGGAATGTTTTCGCGGTATCGACAAGCCCAGTCACACTTTCAGGTTCCCAGTCGTTTACAGCCATTGGCACAAACCTCTGGGTCCGTCTCGGAGCCGGCCAACTTTGTCGCGGGTAGCTTGGTGGGATGGCCCCCTGATATTTATATGAATTTTGCAATTGCTCTATCGTGATGTCTCGTTGGGTTTCATTTGGTTTTTCTCGAGGTCGATCATGCGTGTGTTGCTATTTGTGCCCCCTACAGGGTAAAACTTTCTGAAAGCCGTGTCCGCGGTTATGGACGACTTGGAGCACAGTATCTTGATCATAGACAACTATAACAAAAGTAGTGCTATAAATTTGACTTTATAATGACTAGTGATCAGCTTCACTATAATGGAATGGCTAAATAAAAGTGCCAACAATTGCTGGTTTGGGTTGACGCCTGTTACCATTGTATCTGACTAGTAAGTATTGCAACTACACCGGAATGGCTAAATAAAAGTACCAACAACTGCTGGGTTTTGGGATGCCCCATGCTATATGTATCTAACTAGTAAGTGCTACAACTACAACGGAATGGTTAACTAAAACTGCCCACTGCTTATTATATAAGGATGACTCATGCTATCTATATCTGACTAGTAATTGCCGCAACTATAACGGGATGAATAAAACTGCCAACTGTGTGAGTTCCTCGGTTGACTTCCTCGCTTGGTCTCGAGGGGGAAATACCAGGATGGGTGTGCTTGGTGATAGTTTCAGGTGGGATCCGAATAGGTCTTTCTTATCCCTATCTGATAGCCGCCAGTTGTACTGAGTCTCTATAGGTTGTTTAGTGCATGCTGCGCTGCCGCTTCAGTCCACCATACCTATGTAGGCGAGGACCTCCGAATTGTAGTCTCACCGTGTACTGGCCTCAGTACTGACCGCTCTCTTTTTTCCTTTGCCCTTTGTCGGCACCCCTTTTGTTTAAGCAGGTTTTGAGATCGACGTCGTTAGTAGGGTTACCCTTCCGGCTTGGCCTGGGCAGGGTTATGGACGCCATTGGTTATTCTTCAGGGCTCTTATCCCCATTTGCATCTTGTCCGTAGTCGAACGTTGTATCGTTTTCCAGGTGATTTGGATCTTTACATTGTATATCTGTATTCTTGACTCTTTGAGTCATTGTTGTATATATCTGTTTTATGGGTTCCATCGCGGACTATTGTGTAATGGTATTACTTCGTTTTCCACCCGCACGAAAGTGCCTGGTGGGCACCTTTGAATCGTTTCTATGCGGGTTTGGCGGGAATCGCTGAAACTTGCATAGGGCCGACACTACTAGAAAAACGCCTATTCGTGGCGCACCTGAAGAGGCCTTCCGTGGCGCACTAGCAGTGCGCCACGGGCCTCGCGCTACGGCTATCTCGTAGTCGTGGCGCACTGCATGGTGCGCCACGGTTATATCGAGATAGGCGTGGCGCACTACCAGGTGCGCCACGGGTAGGGGTACAGGTGCGCCACGGATGTTTTTTTCAAAAATAAAAAAAAATGTAAAAAACACCCTCGTTTTGAATTGCAAAAGCAATTGGGTCCGTGCATCGCCGCCGCAGTCGTGTCACCTCGCCGGAGCATGGCCGTGGCAGGGAGGTGCGGGAGGGGCCGTGGCCGCTCTAGTCCTCGCCGGCGTCGAGGTGGTAGAAAGGGTGTGGTTGGAGAAAGGAAGGTAGGAAGAGAGGGAGGAAGGAAGAGATGGAGGAAGAGAGGGAGGAATGAAGAGATGGATGAAGAGAGGGAGGTAGGAAGAGATGGAGGAAGAGAGGGAGGAAGATATGGAGGAAGAGAGGGAGGAATAGAGGGAGGAAGGGAGGTCGATGAGGAGAAGGATGCCGCCGTCGCCCGTTGTCACTGCGAGAAGGAGGAGAAGGAGGCCACCGTTGCACCGCCGTCGCCCGTTGTCACTGCGAGGAGGAGGATAAGGAGGCCGACGTCGTGCCGTCACTGCAAGGAGAGGAGAAGGGGAAGGAGGAGAAGGAAGAAGGAAGAAGGGAGAAAGAAGAAGGAAGAAGGAGAAGGGAAAGGGAGAGGAAGAGGGAAAAGGGGAAAGGAAAAGGGAAGAGGGCGGGGTGGGAATTCAAATTTGAATCTCGCCCAAGCTTATCCGTGGCGCACTAGGTGGTGGTGCACTACGGGTAAGTCGCCCTCTATTTTTTGGTATATTATACGATTTTTTTCGATATCGTATGCAAAAGTTACAGCCTTTTTACCGTGGCATGACTATTTTTTGCAAATAAAGTCGAAACTCATGTTTGTTAATTTTACTAGAAGCTATACCACATTACCTACCTAAATATGAAAGGATTTAATTTTTTGAAGTGTTTATCATTTTCTTTTATTTTTTGCAAAGCCTAAAAAGGCTTATGACAGTTAGCCGTAGGGCACCTGTGGGCACCACACATAGCCGTGGTGCACACATAGCCGTGGCCCACACATAGCCGTGGCGCACCACCCCCATGTGCGCCACGCTTATGACAGTTAGCCGTAGGGCACCTGTGGGCAGTGCGCCACGCCTATTTTACCCATGGGGAACCACTAGCAAGTGCGCCACAGAAGTGTGGATTACCTATACCCGTTTTCCTAGTAGTGCGATTCTGAGGGTGTTACAGAGTGGTATCAGAGCTCAGCAGTTACGATACCCCACTAGTCCAGCCTGTAGGATAACCTAGCTAACAGACGTTGTAGAGTGTCAAAACTATTTTGCAAAATTGGTTGGATAGATCTGATTAGGTCTGGTTTTACTCCTTACCCCTGTGCTGTCTCTTCTTATCTCTACGTGTTTTGAATCATCTCTCTTATCTTCTTCTCAAGTCTAGGATTTCTCGTGGTTGGGTTTTCGTCGTACCTTCAGGGTTTCGCTTCCATCCTCTTGCAACGGTGCTTCAACATCCGACCTTCACGCTATCTGATGAATCTTTCATTTGTGGTACCTTTCAGTGGACCGAAAATTCACTAGATTTTTTCTTTCTATCCTCCGACGTTTTCCGATATGACGAAGTCATCTACACTAGATCTGATGAGAATATCCATCCCTCCTTTATTTCAAAACCTCGCTTGTCGAGATCTTCAGTCTGAATTCCGAGAGTTGGTTGCATAATTCTCCTATTCATGTGCAGAGTAATCCTTTGGGTGCGTGATGGACTGATCACCATCCGACTACTCTTATCATTCGCTCTTGTGCATTGAATCGGTGGATCAAGCAATTTTACTCCATCCACAGAAGTTAAAGGTGGCCTTATTTTTCGAGACCTTTGCCTTCGTCCTTTGTTTCCGGTGTGTTCGCTCGACGAACCTGATCAACGACCTCTTGTTGGTGGTGTCGCCGATTTCAAGACGAAGAAAGAATCTTTGTTAGTGGTGTCGCGAAGAGCTACATGAAGCGAGAAGATTCAGACCGTCGGCCTTCTATCCCGTACCATGAGGCGGATCTCGAGGGCGAGATCCATTGTTAGTGGTGTCGAATTGTAGAACCCCGGGTAAAACCACTACTAGAAAATCGTTGTTGTTTTTATTATGTGCATCATCATGACATCAGCATGCATCTGTTTGCCTAAAACTATTTTCTAAAAGCCTATTTTGTTTTCTAGATGTTCCCCTCTTTGTTCAAATCCAAACCCCAGATCTGTCCGGATCTTTTATTTGTCTAAAATCATTTACAAATGTTTTGTTTCAAAATAAAGAAAAATAATAAATAATAAATCTATTTTGTTCCAAGGGAGGCCGCCACCGGCCAGGCCCAGCTGGCAGCAGCCTACCACCCCGGCTAATCCTGACCCTAGATCTAATCTATCTAAACTCTAGCCCCACCTAAACCCTAACCCTAAATCTCCCTAGCCTATCTCCCCACAGCCGCCGCCACCCTACCTACCTCGACCTACCCCACACAACGCACACACCCCGCCCGATCACCACGCACCCAACACGCACACCTGGACACACTCACACACCCTCGCGCTAATCCCGCGTCCACCCCACTGGCCCACCCTGCAGCCCCGCTTCCTGGACGCGACCCCTCCCACCCGATTCGAGAAAATAACACATAACACCACGTCTTGGTGCCTCTTTTGCACAGAACCACAGGTTATACTTGTTTTTGCACCAAACACCATATTTGCTTGTAATTGTTGCAAGAAACACAAACATTGTAATTAGGCTGGTTAATAGAGAAATTAGAGGAGTCTAGGCCCACGAAAGCCAGGTGCATCCCGGTCCAAGAGTCCACGACCGAAAACAACTATCCCCAAACCGCATCGACTCCCCAGTCCTTCCCGACGGCGGCAACCATCCCAAACCACGTCAGCCGGTGATGACCTCGAGTCCGGCGACCTCGAGTCCGGCGACCTGGAGACCGGAGAGGGCGGCGAGTTCGGCGTCCCGGCCACGGGGATGGCGGATACGGACGAGCTAGGCGACGGCGAGGATGGAGTTGAGGGGATGGAGCTAGGCGGCGGCGGGGATGGAGCAGTGGCGTCTGTCGAGAGTACGCTGGCCATGGATTCCGATGGCCCCAGCCAATTCAGTGGGTAAGCTCCATCGTCTCTTCTCTGCTTGTTTCCAGTTTTACTGGTTTTACCATGGCTAGGACTAGAGGAAAACCCTAATTTGGAGGCAGAAGAATTCGATTTTGATCGACGTAGTGTCCTAATTCATCCCATAATTTTATTGTGTTGGTTTGGTTGATACGGATATCTTCTTTGGCCTCTGCAATTTCATGAAACAAAGTGTTCGTACATAGCTTATTTTTTGTGCCAGGGAGATATGAACAGAGCTCATTTTTGTTGAATTGGGCATAATAATAACTATTGCTTATCTATATGTTCAGGTTGGAGGATTATGTTGGTTTGTTGACGAGAGATTGGCCCATTTCTATTGATGAATCTGTAGGCTTTGTTGAGGATGGAGAAACTGACTCTGAGCATTATGAGGATTTTTTGGTTCGTTGTGAAGGTGATTCAGATGTTGAGGACTGCTTCCCAACACCAATAACAACTCCAATAGCAGCAATAACAACGGAAGAGAGGGAAGAAATCCAAGAAGAGTGTAGGAAAAAACTGCCAAGGACAAGGCAGAGTTATCAAGATCAGCCAAGAGAAGGGCAATAGAAGGAGTTCTGGAGGAAGAAGGCATGGCATTTAGCCCTCAAGCGAGTGATGATTGCAGGGAGTTAAGTGATTCGAGTGATGATGACAGATATGTGGATACAAAGACTATATCCATAACAAAGAGGAAGAGCAGATCAAAGAGACTAGAGAAGAGAATTTATTATGATGAATCAAATCCCATTGCACATGAGCTGCTGCAGGTGAAGTTGTGTTTTGCAGATGTGCATCAGTACAGGAGGGCACTAACAAATTACCACATTGTGAATCAAAGAGACTTTGAATATTTAAGAAATGATCATGATAGGATCACTGTTTGCTGCAACTCTGGAGGCACATGTCCATTTGCAATTCTATCATCAACTATCACAGGAGAAACTACCCATGTTATTCGCTGGCTTGTTTTGCCTCACACATGTGGAAAGACGAATGACAGTTCAAGAATCAATGCTGTTTGGGTGAGCAAGACATATGAAGATCAGATTAGAAGTGATCCTAGTATGAAAATCACAGCACTTATTGACATGGTTAAGAGGGACCATGGGGTTTCCATTTCCACACACATGGCATACAGGGCCAAGAACAAAGCACTAGAGGTGATTGATGGACACCACGAGAGTCAATATTATAGGATAAGAGATTACCTTCAAACTGTGCTGAATACAAATCCGGGCAGCCGATGCATTGTGAATACTATTGTCAATCAAATCCCACAGAAGAACCCAAGATTTCATGGATTGTTCTATTGCCTAAATGCACAAGTTCAGGGATTCTTAGAAGGTTGCAGACCTTTTATTGGTAAGGGATATACACCACATGTTCGCCATTTTTATCAATGCCATGTACTTAGTTGATGTAAACTTGCAGGTGTAGATGGATGTTTCTTGAAAACTGGCACCGGATTTCAAATACTTGCTGCCACAGCTAGGGATGGCAATAATAACATGTTCCCACTCGCATTTGGAGTTGTGGGAAAAGAGGAGACTTCAACTTGGTGTTGGTTTCTATCCCAACTCAGGTATGCTCTAGGTGGTGGCACAAGTAAGCACGGGCCTTTTACTATCATGTCTGACCGACAAAAAGGGTTGTTAAAAGCAGTAAGCCAAGTCTTTCCAGAGTGTGAGCAACGTTTTTGTCTTAGGCATATATATGCTAATTTTCAAATAGCTGGATTTAGGGGAGAAGACCTAAAAAAGTTAGTAGATGCTGCTGCATATGCCTACAGTCATAGCGTTCATGTAGTTGCATGGATAAGTTAAAAGTCTTAAACTTAGATGCATGGAATTGGCTTAGCAAAATTCCTACTAAGCATTGGGCACGCCATGCTATGGATACCACATGTAAAACAGACCTAGTTGTCAATAACTTAAGTGAGGTTTTCAATAGCTACATCCTAGAACAAAGGGACAAGCCCATAGTAACTATGATAGATCAGATTAGGACCAAACTTATGGCTAAGTTTGCAGCTAATAGAGATGGTTTAGCTGTTTCCCGTTGGGAAATAACACCTACATATGTTGAACAACTTGAGATAGAGAAGAGGTTTGCTAGGTGGTGCACGCCGGTAAATGCAGGAAATGATATATGGCAAGTTGAGATAACAAGAAATGGGATTAGAGATGTTTATGCCGTGAACCTACACAACAAGACATGCGGCTGCAGGAAATGGGACTTAACAGGCATGCCATGCAAACATGCCATATCTGCCATTGACAAAGCAAAGCAATATCCTGAAGATTTCGTTAGTAATTTTTTCAAGAAGCCGATGTATGCCCTCGCCTACAAGGAAATGATTTATCCAGTGCCGGGTGAACATGATTGGGTAAAAACTGACACAATTGATATAGAGCCTCCTATCTTTCATAGCAAGCCTGGACGGAAAAAGAAAAAGAGACGACCTAGTGCAGGAGAAGGGCCAGATGAAACTAGAAAAATGACGACAATCACTTGCTCAAATTGTAATCTTAAAGGGCATAGGTACACCACATGTACCATGCCGCTGAAGCCTCATCTTGCAATTAGGAAGGCTGGGCACAAGGTAATTAATTTATACTCATATTTTTCCTATATTAATCTCCTCCATGAAGTTAACTTGCTTAATTTATGTTGTTTTAGAGCAACCGCCAGCGGCCTGGAAACATGGACATGCCTACGGCTCCTTTCTTGCCTTCAGCTACACCACCTCAACCTGCACCACCGCGGCAAGCTTCATTTACAGCACCTCGACAAGCTCTAGCTGCAGCGCAGCCTCGCCAAGCTCCAGCTGCAGCGTCGCCTCGCCAAGCACAAGCTGCAGTGCCTCCTCGCCACGCTCAAGCTGCACCAAGGCAGAAACTAACATCTTTGCGTGGACGAGGACGGATGCATTACACCGAGAGCCGACTATATAGTTACTTTACAGCAAGTAATGGGCAGAGAGAGCACGAGGAGGAAGACAATTAGTTAGAACTAAAATTTGGATGTAATGAAAAAGAACCTGTGATGACGTATCTTTTGAATGGAGGAGAAAGAAAATTATCTCCTTTGACTCTTTCTTTTGGATTGATATATCTTGAACCTGGAATATGTGGATATGTTGGTCGTACCAAGCTTTTGGATGAATCTTATCATGTGTACGTATATATCTTGTTCTGTGTACGTATATCTTGTCCTGTGTATTTTTTATATCTTGTCATGTGTACGTATATCTTGTCATGTTTACTTTTGAATGATAGCTTCCAAAGAATTTGTATTTTTAACTGATTTGGTATGTTTCAATTTGTTTCGGGATGGACCTGGTGTAGTGGACCGGTCTCCTAATTAGTTGTAAAACAAGCTAATGATAATTTCTGTGTTTCTTGCAACATTACAAGCAAATGTGGTGTTTGGTGCAAAAACAAGTCCAACATGTGGTTCTATGCAAAAGAGGCACCAAGATGTGGTGTTATGTGCTATTTTCTCACCCGATTCTGCCTCGTCGCTCACCAAACACCCCCGCGATCCCCAACCTTCCTCTCCCCTCTGCTCTTCTCGCCGCCGCCAGCGGCCTCGCTTCCCCCTCCCCCGCCATCCACCTCCACCCCGCAGGCCTCGACCGCGTCCCCCTCGCGTCGGGAACCCGTTCCCGACCCGTTCGTCCGCCTCCTCTCCAACGACCTCCAAGGCACCCGCCGGCTCCTCGTCCTCTGCAAGAGCAGCAAGGCCCTCCTCCTCTTCACCGACCTGCGCCATGGGCTCCATCGCCTCTCCTTGCTCGTCGACAAACCGCTGTCGTGGTCGTCCTTCTGTGCAGCCCCGACGCCCTATCCCGTACTCGCCCGGCCACCTTGAGCCACTACCGCTCACCCCTGCCTCGGGCTCGCCCTCGTCGCCCTGCCAGTATCTCCTCAAGCATGCCCCGCCGTCCGCCTCAAGCTCTGCTCGCCGGGGTGGCCTTCTTTGTGATTCCAAGGACGAGCCCACAAGGTCCCTCCCCACTGCGACTTCCTCGATCTGGCTGTCCACCGTCAACCGTGGCTGTCTCCTTCTTTGCAAGGGGTCACCCTCGTCTACTGCCTGTCCTGACCAAGTCTGCATTCGGGATCGACCAACCTTGGTGGGTGGTGGTACTGACAGGTTTGTGTGGTGTGGTAGTGTGATCTTCGGCACTAACCTCTCGGGAAATGTTTAAGACATGTTGGTGTATAATCTCTATCAATCGGATGAGAAACCCAAGTTCTTCTACACGGAATTTGAAGAACCGATACCGGGAACCTGGGAAGAGATGCAAGACCTTCAAATGGCCGACGAAAGACGCCGGAAGATCGACCACATGGCACGCCAAGTTCGTCTTCATGGAATCCGAAGGCTGTTTCCCGAAGACCGATCCCCCGTCGAACCCCAAGACCATCCCCGACCCCCCAAGTTCGTCTAACCGAGACGCGTGACCCTCTTCTCGAGACCCTATTTTTATAAATAAAAATATATCTTGTTGCATCTAGTCATTCTTACTCGCATACTTATTATGTGGTTTGGGGGCCTATGCCGATTCACCTCAGTTAAATATGGAGACCATATGCGGGCGAATCTAGCCTAATATTGGCTACATTTAAATTTGTGTAGCGAATCGATGATATATTTTGTCTTGTTAAGACAATATTTAAATTGTGGGGTATCTAAACAACCTGAACCTACGAATCAAATGTCGGGATCCCGGTTCCGCTTAATATTGAATAATTGCATCGCATCTTTGCCATGTCATACATCATACATGGATCATGCCCGATCTTCTGCCGTAGTATTATATAGTGCAACCAGTGTTTCTTCTAGTGCTTTGCTTCTTCACGGATTAGGCCGATGAGTTGATGCGAATGTCGACCCGATCTTCGGATGAACCTTCGGCAATGTTTTCAGGCGAGCATTCTTCCCCTTTCTACCTATCTTACTTTTATAGTCTTTATTTCCTCCTGTTGATCTATTGCTATCTGTGTTGCGATGCTCTAGTTTTCGTACCCGTGATATCCCTTGCAGCCACTATATTGCCATGGACAACTCCTATTACCTGTTGTTTGGTAGATAGTCGGTCTTGCGAGTCGCGGTCGCTTGTGTTGTGTTGTTTCGCGTCGTCGATGTTCAAGAGTTGTTGGAGTAATGCCTCATGCTTAATGTTGGAGATGATCATGACTTTAATTACCGTTTAATAACTAAAATTGAAGTAAGTAAATAATGCAGAGACACAGGTGGGCAATAGATGTTATTTGGTTTTTAACCGTCCACTTGTGTCCCGTAGGACCCCGAGAACTTGATACCTGTTCTTTGAATATTCGCACTATCCGCATGTGGGACCATGAATCCCCCTAGCCAGAGCTTGAGTCATATATTATTTCTTGGGGCCACAAAGTAGTTTGGGGATTTATTACTATCGTGTACTTATGCCATGCTTTACTTCTTTATTTATGATTGCGCGTGGAGCGCCTCCCAGTCACACTTTCGGGTTCCAGTCGTTTACAGCCATTGGCACAAACCTCTAGGTCCTTCTCGGAGCCAGCCAACTTTGTCGCGGGTAGCTTGGTGGGGTGGCCCCCTGAAATTTATATGAATGTTGCAATTGCTCTGTCGTGATGCCTCGTTGGGTTTCATTTGGTTTTTCTCGAGGTTGATCGTGTGTGTGTTGCTATTTGTGCCCCCCTGCAGGGTAAAGCATTCTGAAAGCCGTGTCCGCAGTTATGGACGACTTGGAGCACAGTATCTCGATCATAGACAACTATAACTAAAGTAGTGCTATAAATTTGACTTTATAATGACTAGTGATCAGCTTCACTATAATGGAATGGCTAAATAAAAGTGCCAACAATTGCTGGTTTGGGTTGACGCCTGTTACCATTGTATCTGACTAGTAAGTATTGCAACTACACCGGAATGGCTAAATAAAAGTACCAACAACTGCTGGATTTTGGGATGCCCCATGCTATATGTATCTGACTAGTAAGTACTACAACTACAACGGAATGGTTAACTAAAACTGCCCACTGCTTATTATATAAGGATGACTCATGCTATCTATATCTGACTAGTAATTGCCGCAACTATAACGGGATGAATAAAACTGCCAACTGTGTGAGTTCCTCGGTTGACTTCCTCGCTTGGTCTCGAGGGGGAAATACCAGGATGGGTGTGCTTGGTGATAGTTTCAGGTGGGATCCAAATAGGTCTTTCTTATCCCTATCTGATAGCCGTCAGTTGTACTGAGTCCCTATATGTTTTTTAGTGCATGCTGCGCTGCCACTTCAGTCCACCATACCTATGTAGGCGAGGACCGCCGAATTCTAGTCTCACCGTGTACTGGCCTCAGTACTGACCGCTCTCTTTTTTCCGGGCTCTTAGCCCCATTTTCATCTTGTCCGTAGTCGGACGTTGTATCGTTTTCCAGGTGATTTGGATCTTTACATTGTATATCTGTATTCTTGACTCTTTGAGTCATTGTTGTATATATCCGTTCTGTGGGTTCCATCGCGGACTATTGTGTAATGGTATTACTTCGTTTTCCACCCGCACGAAAGTGCCTTGTGGGCACCTTTGAATCGTTTTTATGCGGGTTTGGCGGGAATCGCTGAAACTTGCATAGGGCCGATTCCGAGGGTGTTACAACAGCCTTTGCTACAAGGTCATAGACCTGTTCCACAGCTGCAAATGATCTATCCTGCTCCAGTAGGGTCTTGGCGACGGCCAAGTTGAGGATACGAGTCGGCATGACCTACCTGACCTCGCTGTCAATGTATGGCTTGGATTGTGGCGGCTTCGAGGGAGCCCATCCTAGGTTGCGCCGTACACCAGGATCATTGACAACGTGAGCTGGAGCTTTCCTAACCTTTTTCTTCTTGAGAAAAGTCTTGTAATTGGCCTCCATGGCTCTAGCTGCCTCAATTGACTTCTGCGCCTTGGCCAGATCTCGATCTAGCTTTGCGCCTTGCTCCGCGATGGCCCGCTCTTCCTCCAGTAGATGTTGTCGCTTCTCGTCAAGTTGGACTACGTTCTGTATGAGCCACAGTCATGGGCTCGATGAGCAAATTGCCGTACATCACTCTATCAGCTGGAGTGACTTGGGCGGCCGCAGACGTAGATGCTGGAGGCGGTGGATTTGCGGTGTTGGGGTTACTCGGACCGATGTTTAGTTCCTGCGGCTGCTGCACTGGGTTAGGTGGAGGGGGCATGGCCTTTGCATGATCATTGTCGGCATCGTCAGCTGATACCTTCCCCTTGTCCAGCGGTTTAGGCGGAGCCTGTCCGGGTTGGTCTTCTTCCATCACACTCCCAATGGGGACGAACACCTCTCGGGATGTGATGGCCTTGTCGGCTTGCTCCTCGCGCTTGATATCCTCCTCCATCTCCTGCATAGCAGAGTCGAGTTCCTTCGGGTTGATATCCATCTCCTCCGCCACGCTGAAGTCAGCATAGAGCACGTCCAAAACGGAATCAGAGGTTGCGGGGGCTGCCTTGATGTAAGATCCCACCTTTATAAGGTAAAGATCCCTGTGATTGCAATGCTAGTCCCTGGATCAATTGCTAGAATCCACAGTTTAAGATGAAGTACATAGAAACAAAGGTCATTATTACAACCTCATTCCAGAGATAACATAGTCTTTACAACTCCATAGCCATAGGCTAGTACAAGAGTTTTAACTTAACAATATAAATAAAAGTATTCATCTTCATGTGCCACAGGCAAGCATGTTGAGTGTAGACTCATAACCCCTAATCATCATTAGAGTAACCTGCAACATCACAAGTTACAGCCACAGTGGGTCAATACATTGGAATAGTATTGGCAAGTGATACCTTAGTAGAATATTAGCAACTAGTTACTACATGAATTTAGCTAAGTGTATCTTAGGCTTTCTTTGCTCAAAATAGATTTTACCTATCAGTTGAAAACACTAAGTTTTTGTTTGCAAAAACTCCCAATGAACCACCAATAGAAATTGGTGAACCTTCACCCTTGTTCAACCATAAGTTTTAACTTAGAAAATTGGGATGAGGAGATTCTTGATAGCTTCCATGGCTTGATGCTCAAATTGTCCATTACCGGGGACACGGCTAAGTACTTAGTTTCTTCCATCTGCAGAGGTGGTGCACTTTCCCCACAAGACTTGATTTTCACCAAGACAGGACCTTTCAGAAGCCTTCCCTTAGACCAAATTGACGCGTTCCAACCTATCATCCCACTACCACCAACTGTCCAAATGGCTAATTTATTGCAACCTATATGATCCAGGTAGAGCCCATAATGCCATGTGGCTGCACTAGAAGCTTCTTAACATTTGGCATCTCAAATTCCTGGGTGGCAATCCACAAGTGAGATACACAAGGTAAACCATAGAAATGTGCCTTGTGTAACCACTCAACCAAAAACCACCAAGCAATTACCATTCCACCCAGGTGTTTCATTCACTTAGTTGTTTTATTAAGAAAAAACATAAGTCAAAGACTTAGCAATATTTTTCCATAGAATGTATATATTCCACCCTTGGTTGCTACTAGCTAGGCTAAGCATGGCAATAGCAAGTATCTTAACTTAGAGATAATTCTAAAAATTCTACAACTCCTAGGATTTCCCAAGCATAACATATAGATACTTAACAAAATTATTCATGCAAGCCCTATACAAAATATTTATAATGAATTGTCAAAATATTGGGACAAAAATATGAAGCACCACTTGCCTTGGTAGTTGGGGGAGTAGCAACAATCATAATCACCACTAGCACCAAAAATCTACACATAAAATGATAACACCAAATTCACGTATCAAAATAAACAAGCAAAAATATATGAATGCATGCAAATTCCATGTGATGATTTTTCTAAACCCAACAAGACAAGTAAACAGTACTGAATCATAAACAAGACAATTATACACTAAATAATCTTTATTTGGCCTTTAAATAATTTTTTATACACAAAATAGGCCTACAAATGTCTCTGCAAAAACAACCAATTTACATAAGCAATTTATTAAGCAAAGAGTATGGTTGGGTAGAATTATTTCTCCTGATTCTAGTGATATAAAATTTGCAAAATTTGAACATGTGGATCAAAAGTTATGAATTTTGCAAGTTTGAATATCTAATAGATCTAATTCCAGATTTTAAATTAAACTACAGGCCATGCGGCGCTATCTGATTGGTCGATACCGGTTCGGCTGGATCACGCTCGTGGACTGCAAGATCTAACTACGATGCATGGCCCAGATCTGCCCGTACCGCTTCACCTAAGATCTAATCATGGCCGCGGGATCTAGATCTAACGGGCAGCTTTGCCCTGACCAAAGTCTGGCGGCGCGGAGTCAATGGCGAGCGGCGGCGTGCTCAGTCAGTGATGGTCCAGTGGTTCTGGGAAGCAAGGGAGAAAATGGAGGGGCTTACCAAGCTCGTGAGGTCGTCGCGGTACTCAAGGTGGTCGAAAGAGGGACAGGGGCGCACAGACTCGACGTCTATTGCTCACCGGAGAAGCGTCGGTTGTCAGGTACGGCTGCCCGTCGTCGTTGGCGAGGTTACAGATCGCGCCTAGCCAAATAAACGGTGTTGTTAGATGCGCAAGATGATGCTGGTCATGCGAGTATCAAAGAGAGGGCAAGGCGCGGTCAGAACTAACCAGAAGAGCTCGCCGGAGATGATGGTTTCGTCGGACACGCACAGTCATCGATGTTGCCAAAGCTCTGGATGATCCTAGCACACAGCAGCGGTGTTAAACGACGCGCAAGGATGCAGTGATCAAGCTAGCAAGACCAGGAGGAAAGGGGCGGGGAGTTCTCACCGGAATTTGCCGCCGGAGATGCTCGGTACCGCGGTGGAGTGAGCTCGATTGTGGGCATCCTGGTGGCTCTCTGTGGTTGTGGCTTGAGGGAAAACGAGCGGAAGGAGGAGGAGGTTAAATAGCCGGGGCGAGAGAGGGAATTACGCTGGCATTTACTCATAATCAAGAACGGAAATCAATCGGAGAAATGGCCGCGGCGGTGCTGGTCGCGGCGTGATTTTGGGGACCAAGGTGACATGGCGCATGGGTCTAGGGTGTCAGCGAGGGAGGGGTACGCGTGCGGGTGAGAAACAGAGGGGAACGGAAAATCCCGGGTGGGCTACATTTGCTACTAGGCCGAAAGGGTGGCGCCGGCCTGTTTCCAATTCTTTTATCCTTTTCTTTTTCTGTTTTGATTTTCTGGAAACATTTTCAAATGGTTTTCAAATGAATCTGAATTCAAATTTTCTCTGAATCTTTATAGGATGGAACATGCACTTATTTGAGTATTTAACATTGTTGTTTACTCAAATTTATATTGGTCCATTGGAATTTAAATTAAACAATGCCTTTATCATTTATTTAATAAAGACATATGAATGGTTTTAAATTCATATTTTGTTTTGAAAACTTTGTCCAAGCTTTAGAAAATATCAATCAATCTTAGGATCAATTCTCTACTAATCAAAACAAGCATTTCCTTCTTATAAGGTAGCAATAAGGCTAATGCCTTGATTTACATAAAATGATAGATCACAAAGTTTTTGTTTTAGAAGAAATGATCCTAAAAATGATTATGAATGCATGAATGATATGCAACTTTGAAATCATGATTTTTGGGATGTTACACTCGATGAAGGAAGAAGATGCTGAGGCCACAGGGACGTTGACTGGAGGCTGTGGCGGTGGTGGCTATGGCGGTGGTGGCCCGGGTATGGCAGCAATCTCGGCCTGAGCAGCTGCATCAACGGCCGCGTAACTATTGACGGTGTTGATCATGCTCTCAAAGGTGAGGAGACCCCCGACCTCTTGCCGCCTTAGCGTATGCCAGAGAAGTGTACCGCGGTCCAGCCCTTACAAAAAGTGATAGATAGCATCATCACTGGGGTAGTCTCCAGATCGGCCCATATACGGAGCCATCTGGAGAGGTAATCGTGGGTTTTTCACCCTCTCTCTGGATGCATCGCGCCAGGTCGAAGATAGTCACCACGCCGACGAACTATGATCTCTGCTTTCCAGACACACGGGCGAAGCAGATGGATTTGAAGCGATCTTCCACCAGTATCTCCTGCACAGGGGTGGTTTGGGTGAGCCTTGAATTTTTCCGATCTAAGCCGGCAAACTCTAAAGAGAGATCCGACTTTGATCCTTCCGCGAATGTGTCCTGCCCATAGGCGGTCCATGCGGGCCTTGACGATCCTCTGACTTCCAGGGAACTAGTGCCCGAGTCGGTTTCACCGATGAAGAGGTGGATGTCCCCGATTGGGATGATCGAGCAGCGGGTGGGGTTCGTCTTCACCGGGATCCAGAACTCGTCGGGAGGGATGATGAAAACATTGTCGGAGAAGAGAACATGGCCGATGGCTATAGTTACGCCAATTCCTGCGAAGAGCTTTGTCCTCGCCTGTTGTAGAGCCTGAAGCGCCTCTTGCCCCATGGTGGGCGCCAACTGTCGTGGTATTGCCGACGAGTACGCCATGGAGGGGTCCTCACAGTGCGTGTTTAGAGACATGGGGTAAGGTGGAAGGTTGGCGGGTACGAGATAACACAACTTACCTAGGTTCAGATCCCAGGACGGTGGTCGAATCCTACTCCTGCTATCAATCACTATAACGACAATACACCGAGTTACAGGGACTGGTTCACTATGCATGATATGAGTTGTTACGTTGGCCTAAAGGTCCTCTAGGCCCGGCTTATAAAGACAACAGATCCTAGGGTTACAGGGAAAGTCCTAGCTGGACAAGTTACAGAGTCCTACACGGTATACAACTAGTCTAATGTGTCTTGCACTCCAAGGCTCCGGGTATGTTGATGACTCCACCATTTCCTTCCTTCATCCGGCATGGGCCTACCTTATGGATCCATCTAACTGGGCCGCCCAACAGGCCATAGGCCTTGCTACCGACTATGGGACACCCGGGTTATCCAGATTAGAGACATGCAATGGTGATACCCATTTAGCATATCCCCAACAGAACCCCTACAGTGGTATCAGAGTGATACGTCGTAAACGTATGTATAATTTTTGATGTTCCATGCTTGTTTAGTATCTTCTTTGCTTTGCTTTGTCTACACTTTGAGGTATTTTTATATGTTTTCTGGGACTAACCTATTAACAAGATGCCACAGTGCTAGTTTCATGTTTTCTACTGTTTTTGGTTCCAGAAAAGGTAGAAAATGAATATTCTCGGAATTGGACAGGACAAAAGCCAAAGTCAATATTTTTTCCGTGGGGAACTTGGAGCCAGAATACAAGACGGAGGAGCGCCTCGAGGGGGCCACACCCGCTGGCCAGGCCTGGCCCACGGCTGGGGGAGGGCAGTGGTGCGGCTGCCTCGGGCACCCCCTCAGCCTCTCTCTTCGCCTATAAGAAGCCCCCGATACCTAAACCCTAAGTACTCGATCAGTCTTCCACGAAACAGTCCGTAGCTGCCACCACCATCATGCCTAGATCAGGGAGGGGGATCTGAAGCTCTTCCTGGCACTCTGCCGGAGGGGAGAGATCATCCCGGATGCCTTCTTCATCACCATGCCAGCCTCCGGTATGATGCGTGAGTAGTTCCTCCTTGGACTACGGGTCCATGTAGTAGCTAGATGGTTGTTTCTCCTCCTTTGTGATACCATGTTTAGATCTTGTGAGCTCCGTTCGTGATCAAGATCTCATCTATTTGTAATCATGCATGTTGTGTTTGTGGGGATTCGATGGATATTGAGATTACTATGTCAGATTGGTTAATGGTTTTGTCTTATTGATTCTATCATGTTTGTGTTGTTTGTGATCTTGCATGCTCAATAGTGGGTTCCTGCCTCTATTTAATCTAAGGGAAGTGACAGAAATCTCTAAGGCTGTAGATGTGCTGTTGCCACTAGGGAGAAAACAATGGTCTCTTGTTCATGGAACAAGTGGATTGTTTACCTTACAAACTTTGCTTAAAGCAGTTGTCTGTTGCTTGCAACTTAATACTAGAGGGGGTTCAGATGATAACCCAAAGGTGGACTTCTAGTCATAGATGCCGTTGGATGGCAGTCTATGTATCTTGTTGTATTTCCCAATCGAATCTCATAGGATCATGAATGTCTAGTATTGCATTGTTATGCCTTGCTCAGTCCTATCAATTGCCCTGCTGTAATTTGTTTACCCAGCATGCCATGTTTGTTTATTTAAGGAGAACACCTCTAGTGAACTATGGACCCCGGTTCAATCTTTACCATTGATACATCTTCCACGGTTACTGTTTACTTGTTGCAAACCACCATTACCTTCCACACCATACAGTTAATCCTTTGTTACAGCAAACAGGTGAGATTGACAACCTCACTGTTCGTTTGGGCAAAGTCTTGAGTTTGTGTTTTGCAGGTCTCCAAGTTGCTAGCAACACCTTTGAGTCGTTTCCTTCCTCCTACTGGTTCGATAACCATGGTTTCTTACTGAGGGAAAACTTGCTGCTATGCTCATCATACCTTCCTCTTGGGGTCTCCCAACAAAGTGTTCACGCACTCATCAAGCCTTTTTCTAGCGCCGTTGCCGAGGAGGCTAAGGACGTCTTCACAAAGGCAGTCCTTCTCAACCTTTCTCTTTACTTTGTTTTTGTTTTGCTTAGTTTCTTTTGCTTGGTTTTTTCCTCTTTTTATCAAAAACTCCAAAAAAAAACTTAATTTAGTTTTGTTTGCTTTCTCTTATCAAAAACACAAAAAAAATACTTCCTTCTTTAGTTGCTGCTGATATTGGCTTGCTCCACTTTTGCCAAAATGAACTCTACTGAGAACACCTAGTTGTGTGACTTGACTAGCACAAACAACAATGATTTCCGAAGCACTCCTATTGCTCCACCTTCTCCTGATGCTACCTTTTATGAAATTAAGCCGCTTTGTTGAATCTTGTGATGAGAGAGCAATTTTCTGGTGCTAGTTCTGATGATGTTGCTGCCCATCTCAATAACTTTGATGAACTTTGTGAGATGCAAAAGTATAAGGATGTAGATGGAGATATTATTAAGCTCAAGTTGTTTTCTTTCTCCTTGAGAGGAAAAGCTAAAGAATAGTTGCTATCCTTGCATAAAAATAGTATTGATTCTTGGATTAAGTGTAAAGATGCTTTTATTGGAAAGTACTACCCTCCTGCTAAGACAATATCTATGAGAAGTGATATTATGAAATTTAAACAACTTCATAATGAACATGTTTCTCAATCTTGGGAAAGAATGAAATCTTTGGTTAAGAATTGTCCCACTCATGGATTTACTGCTTGGATGATTATCCAGACCTTTTATGCAGGTTTGAACTTCTCAAGAAACCTGTTGGATTCAGCTGCTGGAGGTACCTTTATGACCATCACCTTGGGTGCTACAATAAAAATCCTTGACATTATGATGGTTAATTATTCTGAATGGCACACTGAGAGAGCTCCACATGGTAAGAAGGTAAATTCTGTTGAAGAAACCTCCTCTTTGAGTGATAAGATTGATGTTATTATGGGTATGTTTATTAATGGGAAAGCTCCTTTAGATCCTAATAAAGTTCCCTTAGCCTCTTTGTTTTCTCAAGAAGAGCAAGTTGATGTGAACTTCATTAGAAACAACAATTTCAACAACAATGCCTATAGGAACAATTGTGGTAGTAACAACAATTATAGGCCTTATCCTCCTAATAATGGCAATACCTATGGAAACTCCTACAACAATACTAGAAGTGCCCCCTCTAAACTTGGAGTCATGCTCAAAGACCTTATTAGTAAACAAACCACTTTCAACAAGACTGTGGAGGAAAAGCTTTTGAATGTTGAGAAAAATATTTCCTCTTTGTCTGAAGCGCAGTCCTCTTTGATTAATAAAATGGTTGGTAACCCTGAAACCATGGAAAGTACCCTTGCTGCTACTCATGACATACAAGTTACTATTGATGAAAATGTTAGAATGTTAGCCCAGCTTCATGCTAAGTGGGAAAGAGAAGCTGAAATTGCTAGAAACAATAGTGTGTGCACCATCACCACCACCAATATGGATGCCACTAAACCACAAGAAGCCCCTATTCCTCCTACCACAATGCCTAAACCCAATGAGCCTACTACTAGTGATGCTAAGTTTTATTTTTACCTTGATGGTTGCAATATTTCTGAAGTGATTTTGTTCCTACAAAAGATTGCTAGAAGTCCCGATGCTAGCGATATACATGTAGCTTTCACCAAACACATTACAGATGCTCTTATTAAAATTAAGGAAGAGAAGTTGAAACATAAAGCTTCTATTCCTAGGAAAGTACAATATAGTTGGGTACCAATTATTAATGTGCAAGTGAATGACTTTGATCTCAAAGCTTCATGTGATCTTGGTTCTAGTATCTCTATTATGCCTAGGAAGATTTATGAAATGCTTGATTTGCCACCTTTGGAAGATTGTTATTGGGATGTCCCACTCAATGATAATGCTAAGAAGAAACTCATGGGGAGTGTTAATGATGTTCTTATTATGGTTAACAATGCTTATGTCCCTGTTGATTTCTATGTTTTGGATGTTGAATACAATGCTTCTTGTCCTATTACTTTGGGAAGACCTTTTCTTAGAACTATTGGTGCCATCATTGATATGAAAGAAGGAACCATTAAATATCAATTTCCATTCAGGAAAGGTATTGAACACTTCCCTATGAGGAGAGAGAAGTTGCTTTTTGCTCCTCCTTTGAAAGCAAGGTTTGATGTTAATGCTTCTTCATTTGAAAATACTTGATTCTTGCTTCTTGAGCCTAACTTAAAGGCGTTAAAGAAAAGTTCTTGTTGGGATATAACCCAATAGTTTTCTTTAGTCTTGGAAGTTATTACTTCAGTAATGACCCCTCCTTATCCTTTTTGTTTGATTTTTGTGCCAAGAATGACCTCTAATGAGAGGGAAGTAAGATTTGGGGAGTTGCTGTCCCGAAACAGATTTTTGTGCTCCACCATACAAATTCGTGAGGAATCTCTGTAAGTAGGATGGAGCTGATTTTACTAATAAATACCCCAGTATGTTAGCTAACTTTCATTAGTTCAATACTTTTTGATTTGAGCAACAGAAGGTCTTCGAAAAAATCAGTTTCTACCTACTGGTCTGTTTTGACAGATTTCTGCCATTATTTGCATTGCTTCTTATTGATTCCTTTTTGGGTTCTTTTTGAGAAATTGAGCTTTTTGAGGGAATTGCTACAGTAGATAGTGTTTTTAGTGAAAGTTTTTCTGTTCCAAAGCTAAACCTAAAGGTCTATTATCTTTTGAATACACTAATGTTGCTAATGAAGATTGTGTGAAGTTTTGTATGAAGAAAAAAAATTCAGGTGTAGAGGGAGAATGATGTAATGAGATGAAGAATGGACAAAAGCTCAAGTTTGGGGATGCCTCCCTGGTGTCACCCCAAGAAATATCCAAGAGGTACAAGCGTCAAAGCTTGGGGATGCCCAAGGCATCCCCTTCTTCATCAATAAAAAGCTCAGGTCTTTCTAGACACTTCGTTTTTATTGCTTCATGCACAGTTGTGTTGTTCTTGGAGCGTATTAGTTTTCGTTTGGTTTGCTTAGTTTGTTTATTTTGCTTGAATAAAGTAGTTTGTACCCCCGTTCTCGCTGTGTTATTTCAAATAAGTTGATTGGTGTTGGGAAGGAGTAGAAAGTTCTTGCTTGAGTAGTACAAGAGGAGCTTGCTTTGACTGTAACTTAGACTTTATCATGTCATGATAGGTGTTGTTTTGACCTTATGCTTAGTGATTATTGCTATAGCATGACTTGTTCCAAACAATTGGGATTGCTTAGTGTGCCTTGAAGGAATCATGCGTTGTTTTAGCATACCAAAGCATAGTATTGTGGTATTCTCCTTTGATGCTATGTTTGGGTTGACTTGGCACATGCTCACACCATGTTATGACTATGAACAAGTCACCATAGCCTCTATGATCATTTAGTACTTTACTTGTAGTACCACTTGATGCTTTGATTGGTAATATTTTGTTGCTCTGCATGAATATGGCCATTATTGCTCTCTTAGTTGGTCGCTCCCAGTCTTTTGCTAGCCTCCACTTTTATGAGTAATCTCTACTCATGCTTACAACTCCCAAGAAACCAAGTTATTCTAAAGTGTCCACTATAAATTCCTATGCATGGTGTGTTACACTATTCCAAGTATATTCTTGTTTTCATCTATTGTCGTCGTATTGTCGACAAGTACGCCATAGGGGGTCCTAGTGGCATTGGAAGGATGGGGTGTGAGACGTCGGATGTTCCAGGAGCGGTGAGCACAAGTTTAACCAGATTCAGATCCGACTGCAGTGATCGGATCCTACTCCTGCTAGCAACCCAGTAATATATCGGCGTAAGCCGGATGTTACAGTGGATTACAAGAGAGGTTTGCCTGTGCGAGTTGGTTGTGGTTGTGTATCGATTTGTTGCCCTAAAGTGGCCCATAGGGCCGGTTTACATAGTCACCGGGGCCTAGGGTTACAGGAGAGACATATTCGGCTACGTTACAGAGTCGGTAACTATATACACCTTGGACTACAAGTAATACTACATGCCTAAGTCGGTAACTCTTCTGGGCCTTGTCATAGCCAGAACTGGCTCCTCCTCTTTCTCTGACTGGGCCGCCCGTGAAGCAAAGCTCTAACCCGTTGGTGGGCCACCCTGGTCAGCGAGTCCTGTGGGTATACCCGAAAAGTATATCCCCAACAGTAGCCCCTGGAAGTCTCCAAGATCCAAAGTCGGACAAATCGTCTAGCTTGATGGTTTCTTTGTCTTGAGAATCTTGAAGGGTTCCCAAAAACTTGATTCAGTAATGTAGGATTTTGAGTCAATCGAGTCGGATATATTTTGCTCTGACCTTAGTCTTTTCCCTACTTGGTTTGAAACATAAGCCAGATTTTTCAGCGGCGTGCAGACTAACAACTTTTCAGACCAGGTCCTTTCACTGACAGGATTTCCATCATCACGACCGTTGGTGGGTCCGTTCCTTATGAAACAGAATGCTGTTTCAATGCCTGCACGAAAATCGAGGGTGCGAAAGAGTCACGAGGAAGCTAACTCCCCCTATCCTATACACGTGGCGTTAATCACGCGTGTCATCGCACGAATCTTGACGTAGAGACAAATAAAGAGGGGAGAGAACCCTTTCTCTAAGATTCACCTCTCCATCGATTCATTCATTGCTTCCTCGTACTCCTGAGCGCTCCGCACCAGTTCCCATCTACGCACCATGAGAAAAAAATCTCTCCTTCCCCCCACCAGTCCTTTTTCCTCCAAGATCCATGGCTTTCGCCACGACCTCAGGAGCGGCGGCGGCGGGTTCGTCGGTGGCGGAATAAAGGAAGATGTGGGGTCTTTGGATTCCTAGCGCCATGGACAACACGGAACTCCAAGTCATGGAGGACGAAGGATTTATCGTCGCTGGTGCGTGGCGGAGCGCCTCAGGGCACGCCGTTCCCGCCCCGCTTGACGGCGAGAGGGTGTTGTTCGGGACTCACATCGACCATGGCCTCAGCTTGCCACCGTCGGACTTCCTCGTCGAGGTCCTCAACTACTACGGTGTGCAACTCCATAATCTTCCTCCCAACTACCTACTTGAGCTTAGCACTCATGCGGCTTTGTGCGAGGGGTTTGTTGGCATTAGGACAAGTCTCACCCTTTTTCGGAACTACTATGGTACTCAGAAGAATTCCATCAACGCCGGTGTTCCTTATGTCACCAGCACTCTTAGCTTAGTCCTTAGGAGAAACCGAGTCTATCCTAGGATTAATGCTAGTGAGTCTGTCAAATGCTGGGCCAGAACTTTCTTTTATCACAAAGATATTCTGGCTCCTGGAAAGGCGAAAGGTCTTCCGGCGTTTGTCAACGACGCCCATGGGACACGGAGGCATCGGAGCTGTCGGATATTTTGATCCTTCTCAAGAGGCGGATCGAGTTTTTGATGAAGCATGAGGGCCTCCGTGGATCCAACTTGATCCACTACTGGTTGGAGCGCCGGATTCAGCCTCTCCAGCACCACGGAGATCGCCTCACGCACCAGATCACGAGCGACAAGAAGGACAAGATGCAGGTCAGTTCAAGCCGTCTCACGGCGAAGGACTATAAGACCCTCAGACAATACTTGATTAAGGAAAGAGTGGAACAAAAAGTTCTGGAAGTTTCCATGAAGATGTATACGACCAATCGTCCTCTAACTCCGGTAAATATTTCGACTCTGGTTTTGTGTTTCATCGTTCTTTTATGTTCTTTCTCCGACTCTATTTTCATTGATGCTTTTCGCCTTTGTCAGCTCAATAAACTCTCCGAGTCCAAGCTAGATCCACTAGAGGGCTATTCTTCAGACGATCCGGAGGCGACGGACGATGATGTGGTGCAAGAATTTGCCGCTCCCGCCTCCAAGAAGCGTAAGGCGAAAGAAGTTGTTATTGCTGTTGGTAGTCAAGTGCTTCCAGTAGTTAAAAAGTAAGCACACCCTGTCTTTTGTTTTCAGTACTTTTGTACCTTTATTTCTTTCCAGAGCACACTTGATATTTAAGATTTTCGTGTTCTAGAGCTAAATCAGCATTGAAGAGTAGGACCAAGCCGGACAGGAAGCCGGGCAAGCAGATGCGTCAACAGAAGCTTGTTATCTCCCCTTCTATGCCTCCATCGATCCCATCCAGTACTCCATCAGCACAGGGAGCTTCTGCCTCTCGTGATGCTGGCAAAATCTCGAAAACCCTGGTCACTAAGAAGGGTGAACCCGTCAAGGGTAATGATCCCATGGTAATATCTACAAGAACAATGGATAAAATGGCTCTAGCCTAAAGAGGAAAGAGAAGGACGAGATCGGCTCAATCCAGTCTTGAGAAGCAAACCTTGACTCCAGAGGCAGTGAGCCAAGAGGAGGAGGACGTCAAGCTGGTGAGCCTCCTGGACCAAATTTTGGTCTGGGACGCTAAAATCGCATCTGGCGAACTTCCAGCGATGGATGTTCCTTCCCTCACCCTTACCGAGAAGGTGTTTCACAGCACCAAACTCGGATTTGAAAAGATGCACCTGGAACACATTGTAAGTTTCTGATTCTTATTTGCATTTATTATCATATCCTCTAGCCCCCAAGCATAAAGTCGAATAAACATCATTGGATCCGAGTTGATGGTTTTAGGTTGCAAAAGAACGATGTAGTGTAGCCCCCAAGGCTCGTGCTGTAATTTGACTTAGCTAAATTTGCAGCTCGAGTCTTAGTAGCCGTCTGACGGTATTCCGTCTCTAAACTTACAGAAAATTGCATCTTCCAACCAGGAATTGCTCAAGAATATTAGCAATAAGCATAAAGAAATCAAGGCTTTGCGCTTTGAGAATTGAAAGTTGAAAGTTGAGAAAGATGAAGCAGAAGGTAAGCTTTTCCGACTTCTTCTTTGTCAATTATCTTGTTTGTCATAGTCAAACTTTGTTTTGTCCGACTGATATTTTGCTTTTGCAAAACTATTGTGTCAGTCTAGCAAGATGTTGGAGCAGGCCGAAAACTTCAAGGTCTTGGAGATAGAGAATGTTGAGCTCCGGGACAAGCTTGAGAAGCTAACATTAGAATCAGAGAAATTCGTAGCTGCAGTCCTGGAGTCAAGCAATCACGAGACCGTGAGGCTCGAGAAGATCCTAGCCCTTCGAGACAAAGAACTAGATGATCTCAAGAAGGAGATATTCAGAGGGATCTTGCCCAGGCCACAACTAGTGAACTGAACATCCTCCACAAGGAGCATGCTCAATGGAATCACTCAATGTAGGTAAGATTTCCGAATCTTTTCTTTTGTTATTGATTTTTCTACTTTCTTTTCAGCTGAATTTTGACTTTTTGGTTCTTTCCCAGCCCCCATGAATCTTTCCGACTCTCCTACCTCCGAACCTCGCCTCGAGCGCATTAAGCTTGTCGGAGATGTTTTGTACGACTTCCGCCAAACTCTAGAAGAGGCTGGCGAAGCCGTCAAGCTTTCCGACTTACACACAATGTCAGTGCACGAGGTGAGGGACAAGGTCAAGGAGATTCTAAAGCTTATCAAAGACTGGAAGATCTCCTACGCTCGGACTGCTGCTCAGACAACTCTGACCATGGTGATGAGCCACCACAGCGAGATGGAAATCTGGCACGTCACCAAGGGCATTGTCGAGGATGATGATGAGGTTAACCCGCAAGACATCAAGGCCATTCAAGAGTCTTGTGCAGGTTATGCTTGTCGTGTGGCGGAGATGACCAACTATACGACGCCATTCTTTGAATCCGTCGTTGCGCCTCCCTCGCCCCAAGAGCCAGAAGCCAGCAATGCTTCCGAGTCTGAGACTGAGGGCAACCATGCTGTTGACTCCAGTGCTCCACCTGCTTCATCACCACTGCCTAATTCTGCAACATAGCTTGTTTTTATGCATTATTCGGAATTCATGTCAATGTAATGATGGAAACAATGTTTTATTTTGTGATGGTCTCGTAAAAACTGATGCTTTTACTATCGTAGCACTTTTATTTATATATTTTTATGTATGTTCTTGAAAATTTCTTAAGCACTTTATGTTTTTATGTCTATACTTGTCATTTTATCTGTCTCTCTGCCTCGTCCCTTTCATGGGTCAGCCAACCTTTAGCACGGAAACTTTGCCGAGCAAGAGAGCGCAATTGCTAAACCAGTTTAAACTCGGAACTGCGGTGACCCAGCATACCACTGCATGATGTAGTACACTATAGTCGTTGACATAACACCAATGAAACACCGTTCACTAGTATTACATCCCTCAGAGTAGTACAACAGAAACACAGTAGGTCCAAGACATGACTATAGGTTACAACTCAACTCTTTACACAAGATCCAGAGAACACTCTAGGTTAAAGAGAGAGAAAGAAACTTCTTACAAAGAAGAATTATAAATAATCAACTCAAATCTATTATACTAATAGACTGGTATCTAAACTATTGAGGCTTGCATTGCTACTATTACAATACTCTACAAAAATAGGTTCTATGGCTAGAGATTCTATTCTTATCTAATCCGCAACTTTGTCTTCACTTGAGTTGATATATATGTTGACTTCCTTGAATTCATTGATGAGCTTTAGCTTTTGATGATGATTACTGGAGCATAACTTGATGTAGACATCATCTAATCTGGCTTTAGAACCTAGCAAGGGTTAAGAAGATACTTTGAGTATGAGAGTACTCAGCAAGTTCACTAGAAAAGGAGTGTTTGATGCACTATAGCTACAGCCAGAGACCGTAGGTCATAGGCAATGCAAGTTTTCGTAAACATTTCTTCAAAGGTTGCTTTTATTCTGAAAAGCTATGTCCGTCAGCCTTCACGGGTTTACCAGAACTTTCATGGAGTTCCTTTCCCGCAATGTTCAAAGCTCCTTCCCGGAACAGGGAGTAACAAGTTACAGTTCTTACACTCTGCAGAGGTGCGTCACTTTACCTATGAGAAATCTTAGCTTTGTTGCACATCCGGGTCGCGAACCCGTTCACACTTCCTTGGTGTGAGGCCTAGACTAAGACCCAAGACAATCACTACCTTCTCCGCGACCCTGTCTCCTTGGTGTACGCCAGCCGACCTATTGAATTACGGCAATTGGCAGTACAGACCGTTCAGATGCCAGAACTATCGTGGGACGTTGAGGGCTCCCACCCATATGCTGCATATCCTCTACGAATTACCATATAATATGCACGCTACGAGTGATAACAGCCAAAACCCGCACATCCGGCTCCATGCGAGTGGGAAAAGATACAGCAGACTTCTTCGTCCCATTCCAAATCTCATGGTCAACGCGTAATATACGGCACAAGAATCACCGGCGACATTGGTTGTTAAGTCCTAGATAATATGTTCCTTTACCACCGGAACTCTTATAGTAGGTTATTACCTCATGGTAAATAACCTATAATCACATTATTATGAAAATAGTGTTTTCTGTCATTTTTCAAATGCAGGTGATGACAACACTTGATTTGCAAAATACTTTACCGAAAATATTCAAAGGACATGAGAAAGTGTGAACTTTCCTGTTGTGATTGCAAGATTATGCACTCACGGTCTTCGAGACGATGTAAGATCCAATATCTGAAATCAGCATCATTGGTCCTGTAAGGACTAATGTTTAAAGAAGCAATATGCGATCATGCATAAATAATGCTATGCATTTTGTAAAACTCCCAAAGTGAATCCCAATACTTTGAGTGAAGTGAGTTTAGGTAATTATTTTAAAAGTTGATTTATCTTCAAGTTTTACTTTATAGGTAATGGTATTTATAAAAAAACTTAAGTGTTATCAACCCCAAAATATACAAGTAAAGTATAAAATAATGTTTTAGGGTTAATTATTAATTGGTGTGTATTGATAAACATCCTGGGAATTGAGTTGTTAATAATTGAAGAACTTATTATGAAATTATTGTTTGAAGTGGCAAAAAGAATAACATTTGAAGAAAAGATTTCCTTTCTAAGGTTTAAACAATCATTATTGTTTAATAGAACATAATTAATATCTTTTGATGTTTGATTTCTTAGTTTGGATTTGAGATGCTTTATGTCTTAGGTTAAATAGACCAAAGTTAACTATAAAAACATAAGTAATTATCAGACATGATGTTTATAAACTTTGAGACTAAAGTTAACTTTAAAAGGGTAAGTAAACTTAAGGTGTATTATTCTTTGATTATTCTCAAGTTTTGGATTTCTGTTAAGTATGACTAAGGTGTGGATTTATTCATTTTGCATTTAAGTGAATGCTTAGATTAAATTTGTTTTGCTTATTAAGGAATAATATGTATTTATTTAATGGAAGCATAATTAGATGATCTTAGTAATTTGTAAGAATTTAAAGTTATGTTAATAGTGGTTAATATATAATGATTATTCACCATATTATATAAATGGATGATACCCAATGTTTATTTAAAAGGATTCTTAATAAGATTTTTAAAAGGATATTTTAATGTTAAAAGTTATACTTAATTTTGATTATGAATTTAAGTTATGGGTTTGGAATTTAGTACAAAGACACTAATTACTCAAGATTTTATAAGAATTGTGATTATTTCTTACTTAACAATTATTTTTAAAAAATTTCCCAAAATAGGTATTATGTAAGGATTTATTATTTAAAATATTAAATACTTTTCTAATAATATATTAATATTTTTCTAGTGTAATATATTTATTCAAAACCTTAAAAATGAATTTTATTTATTTTTAAGTATTATATTTATTTTTATAAAATTCATGAAACAATTAAGTGTCTTTAAATATTTGCTTTATGTTTTATTTGTAAAACTCTAAGTTAGTATTTTTATAAAATAGTAGAGTTATTTTTATATACAAAAACAATTTTTTATTTATTTCTAGTGGTTTCTTATTATTTTATAAAATTTCATTTAGGATTTAATGGTGTTAATAATTATTTACTTTATATTTATTTTAAATAAATAAAGTTATATTTTTATTAGATAGATTTTGCTTTTATGATAATTCTAACATGTTAAATGTATTTTTATGATTTTTCTATAATTTTCTATAGCTAAAAATGTTTGGAGGTTATTTTAGTAATTCATTCATTTTTTATTTTAATTTTATTTCCTAACCTAATCAGCTTGGGCCGTTTGGTTGGGTATGTGGGCTAGCCTGGCCTAACTGGACCATGCCAGACCCTTTCCCCGGGCCCACCCCTCACCACACTATGCTCAGACTCATGCACACAGACACAACCTTATCCCTCTCGCGTTCCTCTCCTGCGCACGATGTGCCGCCAGCGCCGCCGCTTGTCGCCCCGGCCGCCTCTGGCGTCGTTGTCTGTCAGCTCCCACCACAGACGCTTGCTGGCGTTGTCTAGCCCGACCTCCTTCCTCTGTTTCCTGCCGCTTCTCCTTCTGGCTGTGCTTACCCCCTCCCTGGAGCTAGGGTTTCGCTGCCTCGACTCAGTCATGAGCCGGTGATACTCCTGTCTCCTCCTGGCGTTGATGATGGTTCTACGACACGGGGTTGGAGGTGATGCGGCTTGGCACGGGTTGTAGCGCTGCAGCGCTCCTCGTGTTACCATGTTGATGTGGCTTGTTGTCGATTCCCCTTGGTTGCTATTGGTAAGGCTTGGTGCGGGTTGAGCGCCACCGGTGCTCCTCGTGCCGCCACGCCAATCTTCACCGTCGGTCTGCTTCCTCTCCAATCTCTAAGCGAGGACCACGGGTAAGTGGGGATTCTTCTTTTGTTTTCTCCACTTGAATCCTCTCCAAATTTCTCTCTATGATGATAGGATTATCCTAAGTAGCACAAATGCGCTGTCCTAGTGTTTGTATGATAAGGATCTGATTTCCTTTGAATTGCTAAGTGGAGGAAATTGTGTTGATGAAATATATTGGATAGCTTGTGAAATTTATTGTTAGAAGAGAGGTTTGTGATTACTGATATCCTCAGGTCTAAAGTGTGGCACATGTATCTCAATTTCACAGTACCAGTTCTTCGTAGTTGTCACTTGTAGAGCTACCTTTGGAAGTTAGTTTGATCAGGAAACAATTGGTTTTGCTAAAAGAATGAGGTTAAATTGGTAGTTGGTTAAGATGATAATATGCTAGGCTTTGAGTTATTGAACCTTTGGTTCAATGATGATCTGAAGTCTGTATTGAACTAAATTTAGTTATCAATGTTGATAGCTGGTGTTCCAAATGATTCCTGGAAGAAAGTATTCAGGTGACGAGGTTTAATCTCGTCAATGCCCATTGTTATGAGCTTGGGTTTTGGAGAAGATGGGGATGCTGGAGATTGCGGAACGGTTAGCAAACAAGCAACACGGGGACACGAGGTTTACCCAGGTTCAGGCCCCCGGAGGGAAAACCCTACTCCTGCTTGTCTGCTCTGATTATGGTGGAACCGAAGGTTAGAAGGTGCACACATGCAATCTGGCGTGGAGGTGTGTATGCGGTGGTGTATGAGAGATTGTAAGCGAGCCTTCTCGTCGTGCCCTCCTGGCCTTTATATAGAGGTAGGTAGGTCCCAGGCACAGATCGAGTCGGTTACAGGTTTTAGGGTTTACCCCTTTGAATTTTCTATCTACTCTAGTCTTGCTCTCCAAGGATCCGAAGGCGTCATGGGCCTTGGCCACCCGAAAATCTTCATGGGCTAGCGTGTATTTGCTGTGGGCCTTCCTTGGGGTAGACCAGGTATGCTAAGGTCGTGTATCCGTAGGGTATAACCGTGTCAGTAGCCCCCGAGTGTTCAATCAAATCGTAGATTCGGCTGAGGACTCCTCATTCTTTCGGGTGCGGCTATCTCTGTTTGCTAGAGAATGATTTGAGTCCGTAGGGATTGTCGATGCGTGTGCCTGACTCTCCCGACGGACCAGGCTTAGTTAACTGTCTTAGGACAAAACAACACGATCTTCTTTAGATTCGAGTCCCTTGACTCGAATCCGGAACATATGCTGGCGCAATTTGACTCAGGCCACGGAGGACTTACAGGAGTGGAATTCCAGTACATTTTAAATGACGTACCCAACACGTCCGTCAGTATTTTTCATCGCACCTACTGTCACGGGTTCTTACTAGCAGAGCGCAGTCGTGTGCGTTACCAGGCCATCAGATGATATTTGTAGGTCTTATCTTTGTGTCGCAGACACAGCATCCGAATGTTTATCACCACGGAGGTGTTTCGGGTGGCCAAGGAGGATGTTACTCTCTTAGCGTTTAATTGGGGCAGAGTTGCCAAAAAAAATTTGCATGCTGATCCGAAGAATCGCAGTCAAATAATTCATGGGGTGCGCGACCAGCGCTCCCTATGGGAGTAGCCCCCGAGTGTCTGTTCGAGTCGCAGACTCGAGCAGAGACTTTAATTCCACTGTTGTTTGGCTTCAGGTCCGTAGGACACAATTTTTTCGGATGCTTGAATCCATCCTCCCTATGGGAGTAGCCCCCGAGTCGTTCTTTTGATGAGTAGTGCCCTCTTGCAGCCTTTGGTGCAAGGCGTCAACCAGCTGGTGCAGCAGCACCTGGCGTTGGATGCTAGTTTTAAACAGCTTCAAGGTATGTTTCCAAGTTGATCTTTTTGCTTCTTCTTGTATTTCTTTGTCATGCGGTCTGATGGGTGTTTTGCTTACTACAGAGGGCCATAATACCTCTCTCCGTGAGCTTGATGCTCTCAAAAAGAGCCTTGGGCAAGCGGAGAAGAAAGCCGAGGTTGCCGTTGGTGCGAAGCAGCGCCTCGAGCTGGAGCTAGCCAACGCGGCCGCGGCCAAGGAGCGCCTGCAGCAGGAGGCTATGGACCGCGAGGAGCAACTCGCCACCGCCACGACTGCGCGCGAGAAGGAGGTAGCCAACGAGCTGATGGCTGCTTCCAAGGCTATTTCGGGTGAGTTGCTTCGTCTTCCCTTTTTCGGTGTTCTTGTCTTTCCTTGCTTCGCTTTTATTTATGTTTTCCTTTCTTTTCTTTTAGATGCCGCTGGCATCGAGTTTTACTGTGGTGTCCTGGAGAATGGAAGTGCTCTGGATGATTCCGCTACGGCGGTCAAAGACCGCTGTGGTACCGTGGTCGGCTCGCTTGCCAAGGCCAAGGAGGTTCTTGGGCGCTTCTATAAGGAGCTCGTCCCCAAGGGCGTCGCCCTCGAAGATGTTGCTGCCTTGGCAGATGCATTGTCATCTGAAGCTCCTGCGGCATACAAGCGCAAGCAGAAAGGCATTGGTGCGTCTATCGGGCTGGCGATGGCCCTGGCCTCTGGAGCGGAGCTGGATCTTCATCAGGTCACCTCCCGGATGCCAACGGCTACTGATGGATCCGAGGTAGCCTTCGCCATCTATGCTGCTCGCTGTAAGCGTTATGGGACGAAGTTGATTGACTTTCTGGCTGAGTACGCGTTGAGGCCGCAGGGAGAGGCCAAGGGGAGGCAGTCTGGATCTGAGGCTACCCAGGATGCAGCTTCGTAGACCTTGTAGTTGTATTGTAGCTTTCGTTTCTTTTGTTGTAATTATCACTATGAATCAACCCTTGTGCCACGTAGTGGCTTTTTGCTGCACATAATGAATTTCCAAGTTTTGTGCTCCTTCGTCTGCTTGTTCATATCTTTGTCTTCTATTACTCTAGGGTCCTTCGGGTGATGATCCCGTTGATACTTCGCCTTCACCGCAGCTGCGGCCATCCCTGGATGGTGCGTCGCAGCTTGTATTTCCTCAAGACCGTGTTCGTGGCCTTGAGAAAGAGTTGCTTTGGGTGCGTGGCCATGCCGACGTTTGGAAATCGAAGGCAGAGCGGTCCGCTGCCAGAGAGGAATATTTGATGACAGAGTTGCATCGTTTGTCCGAACAACTGCAATGTGAGATTTTTCGAGCTGCTGCTCATTGTTTCGGATGCGCCTGTTGGCCTTTTGTCTTACTTTTTGCAAGTATTGCAGGTGCAAACCTTGCTCCGAGGGAGGAAAAGGAGCGTGTTGCTGTTCGGATCAACTGCCTGACCCAGCAGGAAATGGAGGCCGGCGGGTTCTTCTGGATGGACCGTGATCGCGCCATGGTCCTTGCGACGGTGCATGATCGTGTTCACCAGGTATCGCGGGTGCTTCGTCAGGCGCAATCTTTGTTGGCGTTAGTGCTGCATGTGATGTTTCCGCTGGATGAGGAGCCATCAACCCTCTGTGGCCTGCTGTCGAGGTTTCGAAGTGTGCATCGTGTCCGAGAACTGGTTCGGCATCAGCTTGTCGCGGGGGTGAAGGTTGCACTCTCCCTTGTGTGGTTGCATCATCCCGACGTAGATCTGTCTGCTGTAGCGGATGGGCCGCCTCGTCGGCCGGATGGCGGCGAGTGGGATATGCGTCCACACTATGCGGCTGTAAGGTAGTATGCCGAACAAATTGTAGATCTGTTTGAGCAGCGTGCGCGGGCTATTCTTCAGAATAGGTAGGACCTGTAAAATAGATAGATGTAAAATTTGTATATATTCGACTGGGCGTGTTGTGCCCTTTATTATATTCTGAACGTTTATTGTTGTGCAGCACGTGGTGCTTTGTTTGTATACGTGTCCTTTTCGTTAGCCTGACGTGGTTAGCTACTCAGGTGTACACGTGCTATCCTCAGTCGACAAAGTCGTGAGGTAGGGGGAGCCCCCGAGTGTGTTGTAATATGGAGTAAAATGCATTTAATAGGTGAAACTTTTTTGGGGCAAGACACTTAGCTTTATTCATATCGTAAGGAGGAGGTACATTGTTCGGCTGAATAGCCTTATTGAAAGTAAAAGAGGGAGGTATCTAGGGGTAGAAGCGTCGCAGCTGTACGACGTTCCATGGGTTGGAGTATGCAACTCCAGACTCCACGTGCTTGAGGCGATAGGCGCCATCTGGGATGACTTAAGTGACGATGTAGGGTCCTTCCCATGGTGAGTCGAATTTCTTCGGTCGCTCTTGCTTGAGTCGCAAGACTAGGTCTCCTTCGACGAAGGACCTTGGGCGTAGCCGTCGGCTATGGTAGTTGCGGAGACTCTGTTGGTATACCGCTGACCGAGCTGCTGCTATGTCACGCGCCTCGTCGAGTGTGTCGACGGCATCTTCTAGTGCGGCCGTTGATTCGGCTTCACTGTAGGCGATGACCCACGGGGATTTGTGGCGCACCTCTGCTGGCAGTACGGCTTCGGCTCCATGCACCATGAAGAAAGACGTGTAGCTAGTTGAGTTGTTTGGCGTTGTGCGCAGGCTCCACAGGACAGAGGGAAGCTCTTGTGTCCAAGCTCTGGCGAGCCGCTCGAGAGGGCTCGTTAGACGCTTCTTGATGCCAGCGCCGACGAGGCCGTTGGCCTTCTCGACCTGCCCGTTCGTTTGTGGGTGCGCCACGGAGGCGTATGTGATGTTGATTCCGAGGTCTTCGCAGAAGTCCTGGAATTCTTTGGAGATGAAGTTCGACCCATTATCAGTGATGATGCTATGCAGCACGCCGAACCTATAGATAATGGATTCAAAGAACTTGATGGCAGTCTTGCCCTTTTGGTTAGTGATGGGCATGGCCTCAATCCACTTGGTGAATTTGTCGACTGCGACTAGGAGGTAGACGTGACCTCCTTTCGAGGACCTTGGCAGTTTGCCGATCATGTCGAGGCCCCATTGGGCGAAGGGCCAGGCCAAAGGTATGGGCCTGAGCTCTGATCCGGGTGCATGCGGTTTATCTGCGAACCTTTGGCACCCATTGCATCTTCGGACGATGTCCTTAGCATCGTTCATGTCCGTTGGCCAGTAGAATCCGGCTCGTAGAGCTTTGGCGACAAGGGCACGACTGCCTGCATGATGACCGCAGATGCCCTCGTAGATATCTTAGGTATGGTTGTGTCCAAGTTTCTTCGGCTGCCATGACCTACATCAGGTTGACCGTTGCGACCTCTGTGTCGAGCTTTTCAGGTCCTTCCTGTCCTTCGGGTAGCCCCCGAGTGTTCTACTTCTTCGGGTGATCCCTTGGGGAATTTCCTTTTGATGGATGGCACGCAGATTTGTTCGAGGAACACACCTGGTGGCACCCGTGCACACGTGGAGCCGATGTTGGCGAGTCTGTCGGCCTCTTCGTTGCTTTCTCTCCCAACGTGCCAAAGCTCGCAGCCATCAAAGTCTCCTTCGAGTGCGTTGTAGAGTGCGCGGTACGCGATCATGTTGGCTGCATGTGCGTCGCACTCGTTCATCGTCTGCTGGACGACGAGGTTTGAGTCTCCGTAGATGACAAGGCGCGTTGCGCCGCAGATTTTGGCCATCCGCATGCCGTGGATGAGGGCCTCGTATTCGGCTTTGTTGTTGGAAGCTCGAAACTTCATCCGGAGGACATACTTCATCTTGTCACCCTGCGGGGAGGTCAGTTTGACCCCGGCTCCCGCTCCAGCTTCGCGCTTGGAGCCGTCGAAGTGCATCGTCCATGACTGTGTCATGTCCGGTGTGTCTGGCAGCTACAGTTCCATCCAGTGGATGAGGAAGTCTGGGAGGACCAGAGACTTGATCGCATGGCGCTTCTCGTAGACGATGTCTAGAGGTGACAGCTCGATGGCCCACAGGGCCACTCGTCTTGTGGCCTCTGGGTTGTTCAGGATGCTGTTCAGGGGTGCCTCGTTGACGACCATCACCTGATGCTCTTGGAAGTAGTGGCTCAGCCGACGAGCCGTCATGAACATGCCGTAGGCGAGTTTCTAGTAGTGAGGGTACCTCTGCTTTGTCAGCATCAATACCTCGCTGAGGTAGTAGATTGGGCGTTGGACCCCATGGGTCTTGCCTTCTTCGGGTCACTTGACTACCAGTATGGTGCTTACCACCTAGTGTGTAGATGCTATGTACAGCAGTAAAGGCTCGCGCTCCTTTGGCGTAACCAAAACGGGCAAGGTAGAGAGAAGCCACTTTAGATCTTCGAATGCATCGTCTGCCTCAGGCGTTCACTCGAATTTGTTTGCCTTGCGCAATAGCTGATAGAACGGCAGGGCTTTTTTGCCCATGCGGCTGATGAACCTGCTCAAAGCCGTGATTCGCCCGGCAAGTTGCTGGACGCCCTTGAGGTTCTTCGGCTTCTCCATGGCCATTATGGCCCAGATTTTCTTCGGGTTTGCCTCAATCCCTCGCTGGGACATGAAGTAGCCTAACAACTGACCAGATGGGACGCCGAAGGCGCATTTTTCTAGGTTTAGGTTGATCTTGTATCGATCAAGGTTATCGAACGTCTCGCGGAGATCGTCGATGAGCGTCTTGGCCTCCCTTGTTTTGATGACTATGTCGTCGACATAGACTTGTATGTTGTGGCCTATATGGTCCTTCAGGCAGGCCTGCATGCACCGTTGGTACGTGGCCCCTGCGTTTCTCAGCCCGAAGGGCATTGTATTGTAGCAAAACACTCCGAACGGCGTGATGAAAGCCGTTTTCTCCTGATCTTCGAACTTTAGTCGAATCTGGTTGTAGCCTGATTAGGCGTCGAGGAAGGAGAATTTTTCGCATCCTGCAGTCGAATCGATGATCTGATCGATCCGAGGAAGAGGTAAGTGATCCTTCAGGCAGTGGTTGTTCAGTGATGTAAAGTCCACGCACATCTATAGGATGTCCGTGTCCTTTTTGGGGACCATCACGGTGTTGGCGAGCCATTCGCTCTCCTTGATCTCCCTGATGAAGTTTGCGTTGAGTAGTCTGTTGACTTCGACTGCGGTTGCTTCGGCCCGTGGTTCGGACAGTTGTCAGATGGACTGTTTGACAGGCTTCGTGTCTAGAAAGACATTGAGTGCGTGCTCGGCGAATTCCCTGGGAACTCCTGGCATGTCCGCAGGACACCAGGCGAAGATTTCCCAGCGCTCACGGAGGAATTCGATGAGCGCTTTCCTATGCGGAGCTGAGGTCGTTCGAGATCAGCGCCGTCGTGGAGGCATCCGTCGCGTGGAGCTGTACCTTCTTCGTGTTGACGGTGGAGTCGAATGACATATCTGGTGCATTATGTCTTGCGACTGGGGGTGCACCATTGTCCTTCACCTCGCGGAGCCTTACGAGCTCCTCCTGCATGCCGAAAGACTGGGAGATTCTGTTGAAGTCCCTGTCGCAGTGGTCCGATCGGGTGAAGCTCCCGTTTTCTCCTGATCTTCGACCTTCAGTCGAATCTGGTTGTAGCCGCGAAGATTTCCCTGCTGATGATCGAGCTCGAAGTCCTTGGCCTCTAGCACTGCCTTCATCTCCCGGATCTTCTTGTTCCTGTCTTGGACTCTCTTCTCCTGGCTCTTGAATTTCTTGTCCTGTCTTTCAAACTTGGCCTCCATTTCCTTTACTATCTCGTCTTTCTCCACGAAGAGCTTGTCCTTCTCTCGGAGCTGAACCTGGAGATCATCATTGCTAAGCATGACGTTGGTCCTATCAGTATCTAAATGCCTAATACGACCCTTTAGGTCCTGGAGGTACAGACAAATCGGCTCCATCGTCTCTCTAGCAGCATCATCGTACTCAATAGCCTCACCCTCCTCGTTGTGTCTCCCTAAGGGGTGAAATTAAATACCTCTAAGCTCCCTGGAGTGTCTCCTGACCAGGCGCCCGAGTAACTCCTACATGACTACATCTAAGCCTTTCTCCTTGTCGTCATGCATCAGCTTGAAAGTGATGGTCTCCATGGTTGGCTCTGTCTGGCGTCTAGGCTGGGTGACTCTGAAGCCCCAAAGCTCCTTCCTCTCAAACTTGGTGAGGGGAAGCGTCATGATGCTAGGAAGTGGTACGTTGAGCACACTAGTGAGCTCAATGAGACGAGTACCAAAACGAGTTCCCTTGAACTCCTCTGCCGTGTTGATAATAACATTAGGCATCTATTTTTATAAGATAGAGAAAAGTTAGAATCAACAACAATAGAGAAAATCACAAGACAAAATATCACAAGCATATCTTTTGCAACAATCACACAAGTCATGGCATACACAAATCCATTACAAGCATCAAAGGTCCAACATAACTTAGACAAATATTTGTAAATGAAACGATAAGTGTGGTGGTCCAACTAACGAAGTACATTACAATCCCCACTCACTTTCCAAGTTGGCTATCAGGGAATCCCTAGAGGTAATCTGTCGATCTTGATCACATGACTCCACTGCTAAGTCTATGATGTCTTCTCTTAAATGTTGGTTGGTAGCCTCTAACTCTTGGGTATGCTTCTTTTCTTCCCTAAGATCATTTTGGGTGTTGAGCATTCTGCACTTGAGTCTATCACCAAGCTCCTTGATGGCATTCCAAGCTGCATTTCTTGCAGAGTCAAAGAATGTTGTGTGCATTTCTGAGTTGGTGACCATGCAGAATCCTGACTCCTTGTGGTTGTCTTCCTTGTTTTTGTACAAGTGAAGTTGCACCCACCAGTACTCTACTCCTTCATCCATCACGGGGAATCCTTTGTACACAACTGCACCATGTATCCCCATGGTAACCATGAGGTTCTTGAGGGCCTTGGGGAATTCTGTCTCACACTCCAAGGTCATGGTCATGAGTGGCCCCTTCCTCACGGCTTCGTTGATGGATTTCATCTACAAATAGAGATGAGAAAGAAGATTAGAAAAGTTTACGAGAAGGAAAAGACAAGTGTGGAAATTGTTGAAATTTTTTCTTTACTGGTTTCTAATCCAATCCTAGGGTCATAATCCTACAGGCAACACAGTGCTCTGATACCATCTGTAAGATCCCACCTTTATAAAGGTAAAGATCCATGTGATTGCAATGCTAGTCCCTGGATCAATTGCTAGCATCCACAGTTTAAGATGAAGTACACAGAAACAAAGGTCATTATTACAACGTCATTCTAGAGATAACATAGTATTTACAACTCCATAGCCATAGGCTAGTACAAGAGTTTTAACTTAACAATATAATTAAAAGTATCTTCATGTGCCATAGGCAAGCATGTTAAGTGTAGACTCATAACACCTAATCATCACCAGAGTAACCTGCAACATCACAAGTTACAGCCACAGTGGGTCAATACATTGGAATAGTATTGACAAGTGATACCTTAGTAGAATATTAGCAACTAGTTACTACATGAATTTGGCTAAGTGTAGCTTAGGCTTGCTTTGCTCAAAATAGATTTTACCTATCAGTTGAAAACACTAAGTTTTTGTTTGGCAAAACTCCCAAGGAACCACCAATAGAAATTGGTGAACCTTCACCCTTGTTCAACCATAAGTTTTAACTTAGAAAATTGGGATGAGGAGATTCTTGATAGCTTCCATGTCTTGATGCTCAAATTGTCCATTACCGGGGACACGACTAAGTACTTAGTTTCTTCCATCTACAGAGGTGGTGCACTTTCCCCACAAGACTTGATTTTCACCAAGACAGGACATTTCAGAAGCCTTCCCTTAGACCAAATGGACGCGTTCCAACCTATCATCCGACTACCACCAACTGTCCAAATGGCTAAGTTATTGCAACCTATATGATCCAGGCAGAGCCCATAATACCTTGTGGCTGCACTAGAAGCTTCTTAACATTTGGCATCTCAAATCCCTTTGTTCCTGGGTGGCAATGCACAAGTGAGATACACAAGGTAAACTATAGAAATGGGCCTTCTGTAACCACTCAACCAAAAACCACCAAGCAATTACCATTCCACCAGGTGTTTCATTCACTTAGTTGTTTTATTAAGCAAAAACATAAGTCAAAGACTTAGCAATATTTTTCCATAGCATGTATATATTCCACCCTTGGTTGCTAGTAGCTAGGCTAAGCATGGCAATAGAAAGTATCTTAACTTTGAGAGAATTCTAACAATTCTACAACTACTAGGATTTCCCAAGCATAGCATATAGATAGTTAGCAAAATTATTCATGCAAGCCCTATACAAAATATTTCTAATGCATAGTCAAAATATTGGGACAAAAGTATGAAGCACCACTTGCCTTGGTAGTTGGGGGAGTAGCAACAATCCTCACAATCACAATCACAATCACCACTAGCACCAAAATCTACACATAAAATCATAGCACCAAATTCACATATCAAAATAAACAAGCAAAAATATATGAATGCATGCAAATGCCATGTGATGATTTTTCTAAACCCAACAATACAAGTAAACAGTACTGAATCATAAACAAGACAATTATACACTAAATAATATTTATTTGGCCTTTAAATGATTTTTTATACACAAAATAGGCCTACAAATGTCTCTGCAAAAACAACCAATTTTACAGAAGCAATTTATTAAACAAAGTATATGGTTGGATATAATTCTTTCTCCTGATTCCAATGATATAAAATTTGCAAAATTTGAACGTGTGGATAAAAAGTTATGAATTTTGCAAGTTTAAACATCTAATAGATCTAATTCCAGATTTTAAATTAAACTACAGGCCATGCGGCGCTATCTGATTGGTCAATACCGGTTCGGCTGGATCACGCTCGTGGACCGCAAGATGTAACTACGATGCACGGCCCAAATCTGCCTGTACCGCTTCACCTAAGATCTAATCGTGGCCGCGGGATCTAGATCTAACGGGCAGCTTTGTCCTGACCAAAGTCTGGCGGCGCTGAGTCAACGGCGAGCGGCGGCGCGCTCAGTCTGTGACGGTCCTGTGGTTCTAGGAAGCAAAGGAGGAAACGGAGGGGCTTACCGAGCTCGTGAGGTCGTCGCGGTGCTCAAGGTGGTCGAAGGAGGGACAGGCGCGCATGGACTCGACGTCTATTGCTCACCGGAGAAGCGTCGATCATCAGGTATGGCTGCCTTCGTCGTTGGTGAGGTTACAGATCGCGCCTAGCCAAATAAACAGTGTCGTTATATGCGCAAGATGATGCTGGTCATCCGAGTATCAAAGAGTGGGCAAGGCGCGGTTAGAACTAACCAGAAGAGCTCGCCGGAGATGATGGTTTCGTCGGACACGCGCAGCCATCGACGTTGCCGAAGATCTGGATGATCCTAGCACACAGCAGCGGTGTTAAACGACGCGCAAGGATGCAGTGATCAAGCTAGCAAGACCAGGAGGCAAGGGGCGGGGAGTTCTCACTAGAATTTCCGCCGGAGATGCTCGGTACCGCGGTGGAGTGAGCTCGATTATGGGCAACCTAGTGGCTCTCTGTGGTTGTGGCTTGATGGAAAATGAGCGAAAGGAGGAGGAGGTTAAATAGCCGGGGCAAGAGAGGGAATTGCACTGGCATTTACTCACAATCAAGTGCGGAAATCAATCGGAGAAACGGCCACGGCGGTGCTGGTCGCGGCGTGATTTTGGGGACGAAGGTGACATGGCGCGTGGATCCGGGGTGTCAGCGAGGGAGGGGTTCGCGTGCGGGTGAGAAACAGAGGGGAAGGGAAAATCCCAGGTGGGCTACATTTTATACTGGGCCGAAAGGGTGGCGCCGGCCTGTTTCCAATTCTTTTATCCTTTTCTTTTTCTGTTTTGATTTTCTGGAAACATTTTCAAATGGCTTTCAAATGAATCTGAATTCAAATTTTCTCTGAATCTTTATAGGATGGAACATGCACTTATTTGAGTATTTAACATTGTTGTTTACTCAAATTTATATTGGTCCATTGGAATTTAAATTAAACAATGCCTTTATCATTTATTTAATAAAGACATATGAATGGTTTTAAATTCATATTTTGTTATGAAAACTTTGTCCAAGCTTTAGAAAATATCAATCAATCTTAGGATCAATTCTCTACTGATCAAAACAAGCATTTCCTTCTTATAAGGTAGCAATAAGGCTAATGCCTTGCTTTACATAAAATGATAGATCACAAAGTTTTTGTTTTAGAAGAAATGATCGTAAAAATGATTATGAATGCATGAATGATATGCAACTTTGAAATCATAATTTTTGGGATGTTACACTCGATGAAGGAAGAAGAAGTTGAGGCCACAGGGATGTTGACTGGAGGCGGTGGCGGTGGTGGCTGTGGCTGTGGCGATGGTCGCCTGGGTATGGCAGCAATCTCGGCCTGAGCAGCTGCATCAACGGCCGTGTAACTGTTGACGGTGTTGATCATGCTCTCAAAGGTGAGGAGACCCCCAACCTCTTGCCGCCTTAGCGTATGCCAGAGAAGTGTACCGCGGTCCAGCCCTTCCAAAAAGTGATAGATAGCATCATCACTGGGGTAGTCTCCAGATCGACCCGTATACGGAGCCATCTAGAGAGGTAATCGTGGGTTTTTCACCCTCTCTCTGGATGCATCGCGCCAGGTCGAAGATAGTCACCACGCCGACGAACTGTGATCTCTGCTTTCCAGACACACGGGCGAAGCACACGTATTTGACGCGATCTTCCACCATTATCTCCTGCACAGGGGCGGTTTGGGTGGGCCTTGAATTTTTCCGATCTAAGCCGGCAAACTCTAAAGAGAGATCCGACTTTGATACTTCCACGAACGTGTCCTGCCCGTAGGCGGTCTATGCGGGCCTTGACGATCCTCTGACTTCCAGGGAACTAGTGCCTGAGTCGGTTTCACCGATGAAGAGGTGGATGTCCCCGATTGGGATGATCGAGCAGCGGGTGGGGTTCATCTTCGACGGGATCCAGAACTCGTCGGGAGGGACGATGAAAACATTGCCGGAGAAAAGAACACGGCCGATGGCTATAGTTACACCGATTCCTGCGAAGAGCTTTGTCCTTGCCTGTTGTAGAGCCTGAAGCGCCTCTTGCCCCACGGTGGGCGGCAACTTTCGTGGTATTGCCGACGAGTAGGCCATGGAGGGGTCCTCACAGTGCATGTTTAGAGACATGGGGTAAGGTGGAAGGTTGGCAGGTACGAGGTAACACAACTTACCTAGGTTCAGATCCCAGGACAGTGGCTGAATCCTACTCCTGCTATCAATCACTATAACGACAATACGCCGAGTTACAGGGACCGGTTCACTATGCATGATATGAGTTGTTACGTTGGCCTAAAGGATCCTCTAGGCCCGGATTATAAAGACACCAGATCGTAGGGTTATAGGGAAAGTCCTAGCTGGACAGGTTATAGAGTCCTACATGGTATACAACTAGTCTAGTGTGTCTTGCACTCCAAGGCTCCGGGTATGTTGATGACTCCACCATTGCCTTCCTTCATCCGGCATGGGTCTACCTTATGGATCCATCTAACTGGGCCGCCCAGCAGGCCATATGCCTTGCTACCGACTATGGGCCACCCGGGTTATCCAGATTAGAGACATGCAATGGTGATACTCATTTAGCATATCCCCAACAGAACCCCTACAGTGGTATCAGAGTGATACGTCGTAAACGTATGTATAATTTATGATGTTCCATGCTTGTTTAGTATCTGCTTTGCTTTGCTTTGTCTACACTTTGAGGTATTTTTATATGTTTTCTGGGACTAACCTATTAACAAGATGCCACGGTGCTAGTTTCCCGTTTTCTACTGTTTTTGGTTCCAGAAAAGGTAGAAAATGAATATTCTCAGAATTGGATAGGACAGAAGCCAAAGTCAATATTTTTTCCGTGGGGAACTCGGAGCCAGAATACAAGACGGAGGAGTGCCTCGAGGGGTCCACACCCGCTGGCCAGGCCTGGCCCGCGGCTGGGGGGAGGGGGTGGTGCGGCTACCTCGGGCACCCCCTCGGCCTCTCTCTTCGCCTATAAGAAGCCCCCGATACCTAAACCCTCAGTACCCGATCAATCTTCCACGAAACAGTCCGTAGCCTCCACCACCATCGTCCCTAGATCGGGGAGCGGGATCTGAAGCTCTTCCTGGCACCCTTCCGGAGGGGAGAGATCATCACCATGCCAGCCTCCGGTATGATGCGTGAGTAGTTACTCCTTGGACTACGGGTCCATGTAGTAGCTAGATGGTTGTTTCTCCTCCTTTGTGATACCATGTTTAGATCTTGTGAGCTCCGTTCGTGATCAAGATCTCATCTATTTGTAATCATGCATGTTGTGTTTGCGGGGATTCGATGGATATTGAGATTACTATGTCAGATTGGTTAATGGTTTTGTCTTATTGATTCTATCATGTCTGTGTTGTTTGTGATCTTGCATGCTCGATAGTGGGTTCCTGCCTCTATTTAATCTAAGGGAAGTGACAGAAATCTCTAAGGTTGTAGATGTGTTGTTGCCACTAGGGAGAAAACAATGGTCTCTTGTTCATGGAACAAGTGGATTGTTTACCTTACACACTTTGCTTAAAGCAGTTGTCTATTTCTTGCAACTTAATACTAGAGGGGGTTCAGATGATAACCCAAAGGTGGACTTCTAGTCATAGATGCCATTGGATGGCAGTCTATGTATCTTGTTGTATTGCCCAATCGAATCTCATAGGATCATGAATGTCTAGTATTGCATTGTTATGCCTTGCTCAGTCCTGTCAATTTCCCTGCTGTAATTTGTTTACCCAGCATGCCATGTTTGTTTATCTAAGGAGAACACCTCTAGTGAACTATGGACCCCGGTCCAATCATTACCATTGATACATCTTCCACGGTTACTGTTTACTTGTTGCAAACCACCATTACCTTCCACACCATATAGTTCTAATCCTTTGTTACAGCAAACAGGTGAGATTGACAACCTCGCTGTTCGTTTGGGCAAAGTCTTGAGTTTGTGTTTTGCAGGTCTCCAAGTTGCTAGAAACACCTTTGAGTCGTTTCCTTCCTCCTACTGGTTCGATAACCATGGTTTCTTACTGAGGGAAAACTTGCTGTTGTGATCATCATACCTTCCTCTTGGGGTCTCCCAACGAAGTGTTCACGCACTCATCAAGCCTTTTTCTGGCGCCGTTGCCGAGGAGGCTAAGGACGTCTTCACAAGGGCAGTCCTTCTCAACCTTTCTCTTTACTTTGTTTTTGTATTACTTAGTTTCTTTTGCTTGGTTTTTTGCCTCTTTTTATCAAAATCTCCAAAAAAAATTAGTTTTGTTTTGTTTTCTTTCTCTTATCAAAAACACAAAAAAATTAGTTCCTGCTTTAGTTGCTGCTGCTATTGGCTTGCTCCACTTTTGCCAAAATGAACTCTACTGAGAACACCTAGTTGTGTGACTTGACTAGCACAAACAACAATGATTTCCGAAGCACTCCTATTGCTCCACCTTCTCCTGATGCTACCTTTTATGAAATTAAGCCGCTTTGTTGAATCTTGTGATGAGAGAGCAATTTTCTGGTGCTAGTTCTGATGATGCTGCTGCCCATCTCAATAACTTTGTTGAACTTTGTGAGATGCAAAAGTATAAGGATGTAGATGGAGATATTATTAAGCTCAAGTTGTTTCCTTTCTCCTTGAGAGTAAAAGCTAAAGAATAGTTGCTATCCTTGCCAAAAAATAGTATTGATTCTTGGATTAAGTGCAAAGATGCTTTTATTGGAAAGTACTACCCTCCTGCTAAGATTATATCTATGAGAAGTGATATTATGAAATTTAAACAAATTGATAATGAACATGTTTCTCAAGCTTGGGAAAGAATGAAATCTTTGGTTAAGAATTGTCCCACTCATGGATTTACTTCTTGGATGATTATCCAGACCTTTTATGCAGGTTTGAACTTCTCTTCAAGAAACCTGTTGGATTCAGCTGCTGGAGGTACCTTTATGACCATCACCTTGGGTGCTACAATAAAAACCCTTGACATTATGATGGTTAATTATTCTGAATGGCACATTGAGAGAGCTCCACATGGTAAGAAGGTAAATTCTGTTGAAGAAACCTCCTCTTTGAGTGATAAGATTGATTTTATTATGGGTATGTTTATTAATGGGAAAGCTCCTTTAGATCCTAATAATGTTCCCTTAGCCTCTTTGGTTGCTCAAGAAGAGCAAGTTGATGTGAACTTCATTAGAAACAACAATTTCAACAACAATGCCTATATGAATAATTTTGGTAGTAACAACAATTATAGGCCTTATCCTCCTAATAATGGCAATACCTATGGAAACTCCTACAACAATACTAGAAGTGCCCCCTCTAAACTTGAAGTCATGCTCAAAGACCTTATTAGTAGACAAACCACTTTCAACAAGACTGTGGAGGAAATGCTTTTGAATGTTGAGAAAAATATTTCCTCTTTATCTGAAGCACAGTCCTCTTTGATTAATAAAATGGTTGCTAACCCTGAAACCATGGAAAGTACCCTTGCTGCTACTCATGCCATACAAGTTAATATTGATGCAAATGTTAGAATGTTAGCCCAGCTTCATGCTAAGTGGGAAAGAGAAGCTGAAATTGCTAGAAACAATAGTGTGTGCACCATCACCACCACCAATATGGATGCCACTAAACAACAAGAAGCCCCTATTCCTCCTACCATAATGCCTAAACCCAATGAGCCTACTACTAGTGATGCTAAGTTTGATTTTGACCTTGATGGTTTCAATATTTCTGAAGTGATTTTGTTCCTACAAAAGATTGCTAGAAGTCCCGATGCTAGCGATATAGATGTAGCTTTCACCAAACACATTACAGATGTTCTTATTAAAATTAAGGAAGAGAAGTTGAAACATAAAGCTTCTATTCCTAGGAAAGTAGAAGATAGTTGGGTACCAATTATTAATGTGCAAGTGAATGACTTTGATCTCAAAGCTTCATGTGATCTTGGTTCTAGTATCTCTATTATGCCTAGGAAGATTTATGAAATGCTTGATTTGCCACCTTTGGAAGATTGTTATTTGGATGTCCCACTCAATGATAATGCTATGAAGAAACTCATGGGGAGTGTTAATGATGTTCTTATTATGGTTAAAAATGCTTATGTCCCTGTTGATTTCTATGTTTTGGATGTTGAATACAATGCTTCTTGTCCTATTACTTTGGGAAGACCTTTTCTTAAAACTATTGGTGCCATCATTGATATGAAAGAATGAACCATTAAATATCAATTTCCATTCAAGAAAGGTATTGAACACTTCCCTATGAGGAGAGAGAAGTTGCTTTTTGCTCCTCCTTTGAAAGCAAGGTTTGATGTTAATGCTTCTTCATTTGAAAATACTTGATTCTTGCTTCTTGATCCTAACTTAAAGGCGTTAAAGAAAAGTACTTGTTGGGAGATAACCCGAGAGTTTTCTTGAGTCTTGGAAGTTATTACTTCAGTAATGACCTCTCCTCATCCTTTTTGTTTGATTTTTTTGCCAATAATGACCTCTAATGAGAGGGAAGTAAGATTTGGAGAGTTGCTGTCCCAAAACAGATTTTTGTGCTCCACCATAAAAATTCGTGAGGAATCTCTGTAAGTCGGATGGAGCTGATATTTTACTAATAAATCCCCCAGTATGTTATATAACTTTCGTTAGTTCAACACGTTTTGATTTGAGCAACAGAAGGTCTTCGAAAAAATCGGTTTCTACCTACTGGTCTGTTTTGACAGATTTCTGCCATTATTTGCATTTGCTTCTTATTGATTCCTTTTTGGGTTCTTTTTGAGAAATTGAGCTTTTTGAGGGAATTGATACAGTAGCTAGTGTTTTTAGTGAAAGTTTTTTTGTTCCAAAGCTAAATCTAAAGGTCTATTATCTTTTGAATACACTAATGTTGCTAATGAAGATTGTGTGAAGTTTTGTATGAAGAAAAAAAATTCAGGTGTAGAGGGAGAATGATATAATGAGATGAAGAATGGACAAAAGCTCAAGTTTGGGGATGCCACCCTGGTGTCACCCCAAGAAATATCCAAGAGGTACAAGCGTTAAAGCTTGGGGAGCATCCCCTTCTTCATCAATAAAAAGCTCAGGTCTTTCTAGACACTTCGTTTTTAATGCTTCATGTATAGTTGTGTTGTTCTTGGAGCGTCTTAGTTTTCGTTTGGTTTTCTTAGTTTGTTTAGTTTGCTTGAATAAAGTAGTTTCTACCCCTATTCTCGCTGTGTTGTTTCAAATAATTTGATTGGTGTTGGGAAGGAGTAGAAAGTTCTTGCTTGAATAGTACAAGAGGAGCTTGCTTTGACTGTGACTTAGACTTTATCATGTCATGATAGGTGTTGTTTTGACTTTATGCTTACTGATTATAGCTATAGCATGACTTGTTCCAAACAATTGGGATTGCTTAGTGTGCCTTGAAGGAATCATGCGTTGTTTTAGCATACCAAAGCATAGTATTGTGGTATTCTCCTTTGATGCTTTGTTTGGGTTGACTTGGGACATGCTCACACCATGTTATGACTATGAACAAGTCACCATAGCCTCTATGATCATTTAGTACTTGACTTGTAGTACCACTTTATGCTTTGATTAGTAATATTTTGTTGCTCTGCATGATTATTGTAACACCCTCCGGATCGGACCTATGCAAGTTTTAGCGATTCACGCCAAACCCGCATAGAAACGATTCAAAGGTGCCCACCAGGCACTTGCGTGCGGGTGGAAAACGAAGTAATACCATTACACAATAGTCCACGATGGAACCCACAAAAAAGATATATACAACAGTGACTCAAAGAGTCAAGAATACAGATATACGATACAAAGATCCAAATCACCTTTAAAACGATACAGCGTCCGAGTACGGACAAGATGCAAATGGGGCTAAGATCCCTGAAGAATAACCAATGGCGTCCATAACCCTGCCCAGGCCAAGCCGGAAGGATAACCCTGCTAAGGACGTCGATCTCAAAACCTACTTAACAAAAGGGGTGCTGACAAAGGGCGAAGGAAAAAGAGAGCGGTCAGTACTGAGGCCAGTACACGGCGAGGCTAGAATTCGGCGGTCCTCGCCTACATAGGTATGGTGGACTGAAGCGGCAACGTAGCATGCACTAAACAACCTATAGAGACTCGATATAACTGTCGGCTATTAGATAGGGATAAGAAAGACCTATTCGGGTCCACCCTGAAACTATCACCAAGCATACCCATCCTGGTATTTCCCCCTCGAGACCAAACGAGGAAGTCAACCAAGGAACTCACACAGTTGGAAGTTTTATTCATTCCGTTATAGTTGCGGCAATTACTAGTCAAATATAGATAGCATGAGTCATCCTGATATAATAAGCAGTGGGCAGTTTTAGTTAACCATTCCGTTGTAGTTGTAATACTTACTAGTCAGATACATATAGCATGAGGCATCCCAAAACCCAGCAGTTTTTGGTACTTTTATTTAGTCATTCTGTTGTAGTTGTAATACTTACTAGTCAGATACAATGGTAACAGGCGACAACTCAAACCAGCAATTGTTGGCACTTTTATTGAGCCATTCCATTATAGTGAAGCTGATTACTAGTCATTATAAAGTCCAATTTATAGCACTACTTTAGTTATAGTTGTCTATGATCGAGATACTGTGCTCCAAGTCGTCCATAACCGCGGGCACGGCTTTCAGAAAGTTTTACCCTACAGGGGGGCACAAATAGCAACACATGCACGATCAACCTCGGGAAAAACCAAATAAAACCCAACGAGACATCACGACAGAGCAATTGCAAGATTCATATAAATTTCAGGTGGCCACCCCACCAAGCTACCTGCTACGAAGTTGGCCGGCTCCGAGACGGACCCAGAGGTTTGCGAGAACGGCTGTAAATGACTGGGAACCCAAAAGTGTGACTAGGCTTGTCGATACCGCGTAATCATGCCGCGATCCAAAACAGTACAGGAGCTCCATGCGCAATCGTAAAAAAATCAGTAAAGCATGGCATAAGTATAGGATAGAAATAAAGCCCCAAACTACTTTGTGGCCCCAAGAAATACATATGACTCAAGCTTTGGCTAGGGGGATTCATGGTCCCACATGCGGATAGTGCGAATATTCAACGAACATGTATCAAGTACTCGGGGTCCTACGGGACACAAGTGGACGGTTAAAAACCAAATAACATCTATTGCCCACCTGTGCCTCTGCATTATTTACCTATTTCAATTTTAGTTATTAAACGGTAATTAAAGCCATGATCATCTCCAACATTAAAAGCATAAGGCATTTCTCCAACAATTGTGGTACTTGACAACACGCAACAGCACTTGAGCAAGCGACTACGATACGCAATTCCAACTATCTACCAAACAACAGGTAATAGGATGTGTCCAAGGCAATATAGGGCTGCAAGGGATATCACGAGTACGAAAACTAGAGCATCGCATCACAGATAGCAATAGATCAACAGGACGAAATAAAGACTATAAAAGTAAGATAGGTAGAAAGGGGGAGAATGCTCGACTGTAAAATATTGCCGAAGTTTCATAACCGAAGAACTTGTCGAAGCTCACAACATCTCATCGTCCTATCCGTGAAGAAGCAAACACTAAAAGGCACAAGCGATGCAGCAATTACAACTAATGCGGAAGAATCAGCATGATCATGATATGATGTATGGCATGGCAAGTTGATGATGAAAACTGTGTTGAAAATATGGCATGAGCATGGCATATTGATGATATGATATTAGTAAGGCAATTCTCAACAAGAAATAATTATTTTCTCATTTTATTCAACATGTTTCCCTTGCATAAACAATTCTGATTTTAAAACTGCTCTTAATGCATGATGCAAATGATAACATGGATATCATGATTGGAGAGGTCCCGTCACGCTGATCGATTTAGATATATTATTTGTCAACTTCGGAATTATGGTTTGAAAGATATAAATTTATTAAGAAAAGACCATTTAATAGCATTAAAACAATTTCGAAATTTTAGTTGTCCAAAAATTACTTTTGATGACATATTATTAATCCTTGCATTTTTCTGATTGAGATTGATATAGAGATTGTTTATGTTGGGTTAAGAAAAATAAAGATACGATTAATTCACTTTTATTTGGAGATATCCAAAAAAATAGTTACTTGTTTTCATATTTAGAATAGTCCACAAGTTTTATATTGGAATTCTTAAACAGTTTCAAACTGTTTTGGTTTTGAAAGTTCTCCAACTTGAGGCCTATTTTCGAATACTGGGGTGACTGCTTGGGATTTTTCTTTAAAACCTACAGCTTCCAGGTACTGGTGAAAACTTATACTTAACATTACAAACACAAGCCATCGACTCCAAGTGAATTCTGAAACTACACTCTGAAACCCCTTCTTCTCTGAATTTTCACGGGAGCAAAACAAGAGATATAAACAATGGGATTTTAGACAGCCGAAGCGGGGATTTGAACACAAGTCGATTTGGTGGATTGACAAGCAATCGGTGAAACTTGATGGTCTTGTTGACGCACAAAGCAAGGACGCGATGCATAAAATGTCACAGAAAAAGAATAGTGTCAACACCCGGATTTTTCAATCCTAGATGCCTGTTATGCCATACATCGCAATCCCAGGATTACCATTTTTGCGAGACATAACAGAATTGGATACCATAGTACATCATGCATTACAAACTTCACATAAGTTCTTACACGAATAGGGATCTCATGATCTAGTTCTGAATACAACATCAAGCAGCGGAATACGTAATAATAACGGTAGCGTAGGCGAAGCTCCATCTTCGGGGTCACAGGCAATGCTGACGATGGGAGATGATCCTAGTTGTCGTAACCTTCCTGGGATCCATCTTCCAGGTACTCCTCTTCATAGTCTGGCCATGGGAATAGCCAGGGACAAAGCCATGAGTACTCTTTAAGTACTCGCAAACTAATACTAACAAGTAAAGGGGTTTTTGGATAATAGGACACTAGGCTCTAGGGTTGTTTTGCAAAAGCCAGATTTATCTCTACTAAGTTCCAAAGCTAGTCACAATTTTATAACTCCTAAGTGGGATCTTGTAACTCATGTCACAACTCTGTTGTGGTCAAGTCAAAGTCCCAATTCATTTCACAAGTCCATTTTGAAAAGTCTGACGGGGGAACAATATGGCCACTCCAACTGTCCATAACCGCGGACGCGGCTATTCAAATAGTTTGACACTCTGCAGAGATTGTACACTTTCACCACAACATTTGATACATCCGTCAGGAACAAATCATGAATTCACCATACTCAATATGCGGATAATCAATCCTAACCTTTCAATCACACGCCCTAGTATAAGCACCTCTCCTATGAGTTTGGCCTCCCAACCATGACCAACTATCATCTTGGGTACTGCACAAGTGGACAATCTTCACAAGGTAGCCTCAGCTCAGACCTTGGCCGTGAGGGAGCTAATACTAAGGTACATAAGTTTCCAGTCAAGCCCTACCCAATATTCGGATATTGTGGTTGTACGATAAAATTGGAATGGTATCGCATCTAGACAACCATCAGTTTTATAAAAGGGCTAAGGCTCATGCCTCAACATTTTCATCACCAAAATCATCAGGTGTTCGGAAAGACATGTCCAAAACATTTCAATAGAATGATCCATCATTCCAAGGTTTTCATAACCATTTTTCCACCAAGTATTCCCATCTAAAGTTGATCAAGTTTTATGCTTAGCACTAGCATCTACAAGTGGGGGTGAGTACTAATGAGGGGTGGTAAACTAGGGGAGTTTCAACTATGTATAACCTTATATCTTAGGATGATATCAAGGTGTCTAATCTTAGGCCAAATTTTATGCTCTTTATGCAACCTTCAGATAACTTTCTAGTATCTACCAAACTCTTAAGTAAACTCTAAGTAAGCTTTGATAAAGAAATAGAGTAAGAAGCTTGCAAATAAAACTAGGATTGGTTTCTCAAGTGGGTATGATCATATATGCTTAAAGCATATAGTAGGCATGGTAACAAGCAAGTATTTGCTTGCATAGGTAAAGTATCTTGCAAGTGTTAGCTTGCATCAATGTCAATATAAGCTTGCTAAATTGCAAGTGTTAGCTTGCAAGGTTACTAGCTTGCCTTGTGCAGAGCAGTGGTTGAAGTTCTCCTCGGCTTCTTCTTCGTAGTATCCTCCTTCCTCCTCGTATCCTTGGTCGATACTAGCGTCTATGAATAAATATGAGGTACACAATCACCAAACAATACTTAACTACTTGCAATCATCACACACAAGGGTCCTATAGATGATCTAGCATCATCTCTAACATTACAAGGTTAAGGCTTGGTTTAATTCCTTTTATTTTTAGAAAAGTAATTTCTACTCATTGAAAAACTACTTAAGATTTAATATTCTCCAACCCAAACATGGGATCAAGTTGACACATGTCATCACCACATATTTTAGTCCAAGGGAATGTGATTTAAAGTGGTGTCACAATTTAATAAGGTTTTACCCTTTTATTTTAATTAAATATCATGACTAGAAATGCCTATGTACCATTCTTTTATTACTTGAACATTATGTCTGCAAGTAAACCTATATATTTTTATATATTTTGAAAGGTATGGTTAAATGTGATTTTTGAGAGTTGGAATCAACTCAAAAGCTATTATGGTTTAAATTTAAAAATGTTTGAATGCAGAAAAGCTTCTGCCTTGTTATTTTTACCATGGATGATCTATAGATCCAAATGACTTGAATCCAACGGGCTTGGATTCAGCATTCACAGGCCTTTCCAACAAAATTGGTTTCATTCAAATTGGTGCACTGAATCGATCTGGATTGATTTTTGAAAAAGGGTATAGAAGTGTGTTTGAATTAAAAAGAAAAAGATTTAATTCAAATCACTGGGCTGCGCGGAAAAAGTTACTGGGCCGGCCTGCTAAGCGCAGTGCTCCCGCGGGCTGCTTAAGTGGGTGTCCCCACTTGCCAGTGAGACAAGGAGGGGCAAAGCGGTACGGGGCAACGTGGGTTGTTCGATCTGATTCTAATCCAACGGCTGGGAGTCATCACCGACGCGAGACAACGCCGGCAAGAAAGAAACCTAGCGCGGCCAGTGAGGGTTGCTGGGGCTCACCGGGGTGCTGGCGAGGGTCGGCGAGGCGGGCCAACGACGAAGTCAACGACGGAAAACTTAGGGGTGGTCGCGGCAGCTCCTGGGGTGGACGAAATGGATGGTTCCCTTCTTCTCCAGAGGCGGCGGGCTCCGGTGAAATTCCGGCGAGGTGGTGCTCGCCTTGCTCCGGGAACGGTGTGGCACGATCAGTGACGAGAGGGGAGTGAGATGGTGTGAAGAAATCGAGCGGGGGTGGCCTCTATTTATAGTCGAGCGAGGGGACCGACGGGGCGCACGGTGAGCTCGTCGGGGGCAATGTTACAGGCGGCTATTAGCATGGGCGATAGTAGGGGACGGTGCGGTGTTCCCTGGCGATGCTCAACTACATGGTTTCGAGGCGTGGGGCGGTGCGGCTTGGTCTGGAACATGCGGCGCTCTGAGCGGCAGAGGCGACGTCTTCGACGGCAAGCGGTGGCTGTACGTCACGGGGCGGCGAACGGGGATGTCTGGCGGTCTCCTGGGTCGGTTGGGATTGTGTATGCACGCGGCGAGGGCGGCGCGCGGTCTGTGGGCTTCGGTCGAGGGTGGCGCTCTGGCGCACGCTCGGCATGGTCGCTGGCAGTCTGGGCGCGGTCCGTGCGTATGGTCCAGTGGTTGGCAAGGTTCGAGCGGTGGACAGGGAGTGGCGATGGACGGTGGGCTGCCTCCCAGACATGCTGGCTAGGCTTATGTCTCCTCCTAGCTTGCTGTCGACATAGGGGTGACATGGGTGTGCTCGGTTGTTCACCCTTGATGGCAATGGCAAGCTCACAGTGGTGCTAGTGCTTGGTTAATCTTCCTAGATGATCTACTGAGATGGTTGTGAGCTAAATAGGGAACAAGTTAGGCCAATTTTACTACACACTATAGTGTTTGATGTTTGTTTGATTTGTATCTGCAACCTGTTTGATGAAATGGCCGCATGAATTCAAGTTTTGAATTTTGAAAAGATTTTTGGTGGGTTTGCTAGGTTGGTGCTGGTGAGTCTGCAGATGCTTGGGTTTTGAAAGTTGAGCTTTTTTGAGTGGTTTTTGAAAAAGTGGGATCTTCCCATATGATGAAGATTCAATTTTGAATTGTCATTTAAACTATGCATTCAAAAGTTTCTGGATGATCACAAAGTGGGCCTTGATACCTTGTTATGAGTACATTCAAGGGGTGCAAAGATCCAAAAAAGTTTCTGTTAGGTTCTGAAAGTTTGAGACAGCCAAAGTAGGCATGGAAGTTAAATTGATCAAAGTGACCATTCCTTTAATATATTTGTTTTGATTTACTTTGTCTTTAGGAAAAGTGTGGGAAATGTTTTAGATGATGTTTATTTCACCTAAGGAACATTTTACAAGCTATGAAACAATCAAACAAGGTGGTTTCAAAGAATTTCAAAATCCATGCATACACATATGCATCCATTCATAATTTTATTTAGAAAAGTTTTTGTTAACCCTAAATGTTGATGACTAGTGCTTGATGATCCAAGCTTAGTATTTTTGGGATGTTACAAATAGTCACGTAGACAACCAAGCAGGCAGACTACTGAATCAAAACACCACTGCAAAACAGGCTAGCTGATTCAGTTTTCATCGGACGATTGCGAGCGTGTCGGGCCTCCGTTTCAAGTGAAGTTTGCTGCTGGGTGAAGCTGGTAGATCAGACAAGTGCGGGATGCGGAGAACTACACAGGAGATCAAGTGTTCAGGTGGGGATCTTGCTGTGAAAAGAGGAGTAACTCGCGGTAAAAACTGACGAATACCACACTGGGAAGCTTGACGGATCGGGGGAGAAAATCCCAACTTCCTCGATTGATCTGGGAGCTACAGGGCTCCGATTCAGGCGTGGACTGGTGCTATAGAAAGAGGGGTGCACCAGGGAGATGAGCATGTTCAGATCATGGCCAGAGGTGGTCTAGGGCACCGGTGAAACAGAGGGGAACAACGTCACTGCGGGCTGTCTATCTTCAGTTGGCGGTTGTAGAGGCGTGCGCGGCATGGCAGCTGGTCGCGCTGGTGCGAAGCGGCGAGGACAGCGACGAGAGCTAAAGGGCAGGGAGAAGGATGCTGGAGGTGAGGCTTACCTTGGTGCTTGCGCCGCCGGAGCTCGGTGGTGCCGTCGGGGAGTAGGATAAGCGATGGCGACTGACTGATGGGTGCGCAGCAACAGCGCGGGTGATCTTGGCGCTATAGGGTCGTCTCCTCCGTGTTCAGGGGCCTGAGAAGAAGAGGGAGGCGATGAAGGTGCAGCATCCTCAGCGTCTCGCGGCGGTCAGAGCGGCTAGAGGCAACGGTGGACGGTGACAGAACGGTGGTAGACTGGTAGATGTTGGTGAGCTTTCTTATGGAGGAAGAAGGGGATGGCAGAGAGAGATGCCGATCCAGATGGGGAGTTGGTGGTGCTCTGCTCAGCATTAACAAAAGGAGAGAGAGGCACCAAATAGGGAAAACGAGAGAGGGCACGTGAGGCGCGTGCGGTGCCGGTGCCCGGTCATTGGTAGAGCAGAGAGAGCACGTGAGCGAGGAAGGAAGAGGAACAGCAGCTAGCTCGTCTTGGTTGATTTCAGGCATGCCACAGTTCAAAGAGAGGGCATAGGATTTTGAGTTGATTGCAAGCGGGTCTGGTTGTTTGCAGCTAGGAAGGTAGCCAAAAAGAGAGGGAGATGGGATGATGCACATGCACATTGGAATTAATTTTAGTGCATGTGTGTATGTGTATGTGTATGTGTATGTGTATGTGTATGTTGTACACACACGATTTTAAAAAGAGATTACAAGAGGTTCATTATTTCATTTGAGAAAAAAGACATGGGCATATGAGGAGAGAACAATTAAGAAGATAGGCTTGAGCACTGGTGTAGGAGACAAAGAGGTTGATGGCACGATCAAGTAGATCCCATATGTACATCAAATGGGCAAGATTAAAAGAACCATATGAAAAATAAAGAAACCACTTGGTAACATATGGAGAGAAAAGAATGATGGTTTATGTCCAATGTTGGTCCAACAAGATATAATTAGAAAGGATTAACAGATGATGCCCCCAACTCAATTTGGGCATTTGGCAATATAAATAGAAAGAATTCAAATAATAAAAATTAGACATTATGGTTCCATCACACATGGCACCAACTAGAGATATAATAGAGAGATGAAAAATAGAGATAGGCAAATACAAATATCAAGAACCAAATACGATTACAAACTTTATAATGCATCGATTTAAATTATGATCCATGCAATGTGGCATGATGAACATGATGATGATTTATGATGATGTCATGATAATGCAGAAAAGAAAATAACAAGCAATTTTCTAGTTGGGGATTTTTCTGGGGTGCTACAATTCGACACCACTAACAATGGATCTCGCCCTCGAGATCCGCCTCATGGTATGGGGAAGAAGACCGACGGTCTGAAACTTCTCGCTTCATGTAGATCCTTGCGACACCACTAACAAAGATTCTGTATCCGTCTTAAAATCAGCGACACCACCAACAAGGGGTCGTTGCTCACGTCGTCGAGGAAACACTCCCGATAATCAAAGGACGAAGGTAAAGGTCTCAAAAGGTAGGGTCACCTCCAACTTCGACCGAAGAAGAGATAAGATGCATTCTATTCCACTTTATTGTACGAGAGCAAATAGAATAAGTAGTCGGCATGGGAGACAATCCATCACGCACCCAGACTATTACTCCGCACATTCAATAGAAAAGTGTGCAACCCATTCTCGGAATTTAGACTGAAGATCTTCACAAACAATGATTGGGATCAAACGAGTGATGCAGACTCTTCATCGGATCTGACGCAGATGCTATCATCATCTTGGGAACACCGGAAGATACAAAGAAAATTTTTAGTGAATTTTTGGTCCACCGAAAGGTATAACAGATGAAAGATTCCTCAGATAGCATAAATGTCGGATGTCAAAGCACCGTCATAAGAGGAGGAAGCGAAACCCTAAAGGTACGACGGAAACCCAACCACGAGAATTCCTGAACTCGAAGAAAAGATAAGGGGGTAGCTTCAAAACACGCAAAGGTAAGAGGAGAATAGCACAAAGGTAAGGAGTAAAAGCAGACCTAATTAGATCTATCCAACCGATTTTGCAAAATAGTTTTGACACTCCACAACGTCCGTTAGCTAGGTTATCCTATAGGCTGGACCAGTGGGGTATCGTAACTGCTGCGCTCTGATACCACTCTGTAACACCCTCCGGATCGGACCTATGCAAGTTTAAGCGATTCCGGCCAAACCCGCATAGAAACGATTCAAAGGTGCCCACCAGGCACTTGCGTGCGGGTGGAAAACGAAGTAATACCATTACACAATAGTCCACGATGGAACCCACAAAACAGATATATACAACAGCGACTCAAAGAGTCAAGAATACAGATATACAATACAAAGATCCAAATCACCTTTAAAACGATACAACATCCGAGTACGGACAAGATGCAAATGTGGCTAAGAGCCCTGAAGAATAACCAATGGCGTCTGTAACCCTACCCAGGCCAAGTCGGAAGGATAACCCTGCTAACGACGTCGATCTCAAAACTTGCTTAACAAAAGGGGTGCCGACAAAGGGCGAAGGAAAAAGAGAGCGGTCAGTACTGAGGCCAGTACACGGCGAGGCTAGAATTCGGCGGTCCTCGCCTACATAGGTATGGTGGACTGAAGCGGCAGCGCAGCATGCACTAAACAACCTATAGAGACTCGATATAACTGTCGGCTATTAGATAGGGATAAGAAAGTACTATTCGGGTCCACCCTGAAACTATCACCAAGCATACCCATCCTGGTATTTCCCCCTCGAGACCAAACGAGGAAGTCAACCGCGGAACTCACACAGTTGGCAGTTTTATTCATTCCATTATAGTTGCGGTAATTACTAGTCAAATATAGATAGCATGAGTCATCCTGATATAATAAGCAGTGGGCAGTTTTAGTTAACCATTCCGTTGTAGTTGTAATACTTACTAGTCAGATACATATAGCATGAGGCATCCCAAAACCCAGCAGTTTTTGGTACTTTTATTTAGTCATTCCGTTGTAGTTGCAATACTTACTAGTCAGATACAATGGTAACAGGTGACAACTCAAACCAGCAATTGTTGGCACTTTTTATTTAGCCATTCCATTATAGTGAAGCTGATTACTAGTCATTATAAACTCAAATTTATAGCACTACTTTAGTTATAGTTGTCTATGATCGAGATACTGTGCTCCAAGTCGTCCATAACCGCGGACACGGCTTTCAAAAAGTTTTACCCTGCAGGGGGGCACAAATAGCAACACACGCACGATCAACCTCGGGAAAAACCAAATAAAACCCAACGAGGCATCACGACAGAGCAATTGCAAGATTCATATAAATTTCAGGGGGCCACCCCACCAAGCTACCCGCTACGAAGTTGGCCGGCTCCGAGACGGACCCAGAGGTTTGCGAGAACGGCTGTAAACGGCTGGGAACCCAAAAGTGTGACTAGGCTTGTCGATACCGCGTAATCGTGCCGCGATCCAAAACAGTACAGGCGCTCCACGCGTAATCGTAAATAAAGCAGTAAAGCATGTCATAAGTACATGATAGAAATAAAGCCCCAAACTACTTTGTGGCCTCAAGAAATACATATGACTCAAGCTCTGGCTAGGGGGATTCATGGTCCCACATGCGGATAGTGCGAATATTCAAAGAACAGGTATCAAGTACTGAGGGTCCTACGGGACACAAGTGGACGGTTAAAAACCAAATAACATCTATTGCCCACCTGTGCCTCTGTATTATTTACCTATTTCAATTTTAGTTATTAAACGGTAATTAAAGCCATGATCATCTCCAATATTAAAAGCATAAGGCATTTCTCCAACAATTGTGGTACTTGACAACACGCAACAGCACTTGAGCAAACGACTACGACACGCAAGTCCAACTATCTACCAAACAACAGGTAATAGGATGTGTCCAAGGCAATATAGGGCTGCAAGGGATATCACGGGTACGAAAACTAGAGCATCGCATCACAGATAGCAATAGATCAACAGGAGGAAATAAAGACCATAAAAGTAAGATAGGTAGAAAGGGGGAGAATGCTCGCCTGTAAAATATTGCCAAAGTTTCATAACCGAAGAACTTGTCGAAGCTCACAACATCTCATCGTCCTATCCGTGAAGAAGCAAACACTAAAAGGCACAAGCGATGCAGAAATTACAACTAATGCAAAAGAATCAGCATGATCATGATATGATGCATGGCATGGCAAGTTGATGATGCAAACTGTGTTGAAAATATGGCATGAGCATGGCATATTGATGATATGATATTAGTAAGGCATTCTCAACAAGAAATAATTATTTTCTCATTTTATTCAACATGTTTCCCTTGCATAAACAATTCTGATTTTAAAACTGCTCTTAATGCATGATGCAAATGATAACATGGATATCATGATTGGAGAGGTCTCATCACGCTGATCGATTTATATATATTATTTGTCAACTTCGGAATTATGGTTTGAAAGATATAAATTTATTAAGAAAAGACCATTTAATAGCATTAAAACAATTTCGAAATTTTAGTTGTCCAAAAATTACTTTTGATGACATATTATTAATCCTTGCATTTTTCTGATTGAGATTGATATAGAGATTGTTTATGTTGGGTTAAGAAAAATAAAGATACGATTAATTCACTTTTATTTGGAGATAGCCAAAAAAAAAAGTTACTTGTTTTCATATTTAGAATAGTCCACAAGTTTTATATTGGAATTCTTAAACAGTTTCAAACTGTTTTGGTTTTGAAAGTTCTCCAACTTGAGGCCTATTTTCGAATACTGGGGTGACTGCTTGGGATTTTTCTTTAAAACCTACAGCTTCCAGGTACTGGTGCAAACTTATACTTAACATTACAAAGACAAGCCATCGACTCCAAGTGAATTCTGAAACTACACTCTGAAACCCCTTCTTCTCTGAATTTTCACGGAAGCAAAACAAGAGATATAAACAATGGGATTTTAGACAGCCGAAGCGGGGATTTGAACACAAGTCGATTTGGTGGATTGACAAGCAATCGGTGAAGCTTGATGGTCTTGTTGACGCAAAAAGCAAGGACGCGATGCATAAAATGTCACAGAAAAAGAATAGTCACGTAGACAACCAAGCAGGCAGGCTGCTGAATCAAAACACCACTGCAAAACAGGCTAGCTGATTCAATTTTCATCGGACGATTGCGAGCGTGTCGGGCCTCCGTTTCAAGTGAAGTTTGCTTCTGGGTGAAGCTGGTAGATCAGACAAGTGCGGGATGCGGAGAACTACACAGGAGATCAAGTGTTCTGGTGGGGATCTTGCTGTGAAAAGAGGAGTAACTCGCGGTAAAAACTGACGAATACCACACTGAGAAGCTTGACGGATCGGGGGAGAAAATCCCAACTTCCTCGATTGATCTGGGAGCTACAGGGCTCCGATTCAGGCGTGGACTGGTCCTATAGAAAGAGGGGTGCACCACGGAGATGAGCATGTTCAGATCATGGCCAGAGGTGGTCTAGGGCACCGGTGAAACAAAGGGGAACAACGTCACTGCGGGCTGTCTATCTTCAGTTGGCGGTTGCAGAGGCGTGCACGGCGCGGCAGCTGGTCGCGCTGGCGCGACGCGGCGAGGACGGCGACGAGAGATAAAGGGCATGGAGAAGGATGCTGGAGGTGAGGCTCACCTTGGTGCTTGCGCAGCCGGAACTCGGTGGTGTCGTCGGGGAGTAGGACAAGCGACCGCGACTGACTGACGGGTGCGCAGCAACAACGCGGGTGATCTTGGCGCTATAGGTCCGTCTCCTCCATGTTCAGGGGCCTGAGAAGAAGAGGGAGGCGATGAAGGTGCAGCATCCTCAGCGTCTCACGGCGGTCGGAGCGGCTAGAGGCAACGGTGGACGGCGACAGAACGGTGGTAGACTGGTAGATGTTGGTGAGCTTTCTTATGGAGGAAGAAGGGGATGGCAGAGAGAGATGCTGATCCGGATGGGGAGTTGGTGGTGCTCTGCTCAGCATTAACAAGAGGAGAGAGAGGCACCAGATAGGGAAAACGAGAGAGGGCACGCGAGGCGCGTGCGGTGCCGGTGCCCGGTCGTTGGTAGAGAGCAGAGAGAGCACGTGAGCGAGGAAGGAAGAGGAACAGCAGCTGGCTCGTCTCGGTTGATTTCAGGCATGCCACAGTTCAAAGAGAGGGCATAGGATTTTGAGTTGATTGCAAGCGGGTCTGGTTGTTTGCATCTAGGAAGGTAGCCAAAAAGAGAGGGAGATGGGATGATGCACATGCACATTGGAATTAGTTTTAGTGCATGTGTGTATGTGTATGTGTATGTTGTACACACACGGTTTTAAAAAGAGATTACAAGAGGTTCATTATTTCATTTGAGAAAAAAGACATGGGCATATGAGGAGAGAACAATTAAGAAGATAGGCTTGAGCACTGGTGTAGGAGACAAAGAGGTTGATGGCACGATCAAGTAGATCCCATATGTACATCAAATGGGCAAGATTAAAAGAACCATATGAAAAATAAAGAAACCACTTGGTAACATATGGAGAGAAAAGAATGATGGTTTATGTCCAATGTTGGTCCAACAAGATATAATTAGAAAGGATTAACAGATGATGCCCCCAACTCAATTTGGGCATTTGGCAATATAAATAGAAAGAATTCAAATAATAAAAATTAGAAATTATGGGTCCATCACACATGGCACCAACTAGAGATATAAGAGAGAGATGAAAAATAGAGATAGGCAAATACAAATATCAAGAACCAAATATGATTACAAACTTTATAATGCATCGATTTAAATTATGATCCATGCAATGTGGCATGATGAACATGATGATGATTTATGATGATGTCATGATGATGCAGAAAAGAAAATAACAAGCAATTTTCTAGTTGGGGATTTTTCTGGGGTGCTACAATTATGGCCATTATTGCTCTCTTAGTTGGTCGCTCCCAGTCTTTTGCTAGCCTTCACTTTTATGAGTAAGCTCTACTCATGCTTAAAACTCCCAAGAAACCAAGTTATTCCAAAGTGTCCACTATAAATTCCTATGCATGGCGTGTTACACTATTCCAAGTATATTCTTGTTTTCATCTATTGTCGTCGTATTGTTGACAAGTACGCCATACGGGGTCCTAGTGGCGTTGGAAGGATGGGGTGTGAGACGTCGGATGTTCTAGGAGCGGTGAGCACAAGTTTACCCAGATTCAGATCCGACTGCGGTGATCGGATCCTACTCCTGCTAGCAACCCAGTAATATATCGGCGTAAGCCGGATGTTATAGCGGATTACAAGAGAGGTTCGCCTGTGCGCGTTGGTTGTGGTTGTGTATCGTTTTGTTGCCCTAAAGTCGCCCATAGGGCCGGTTTACATAGTCACCAGGGCCTAGGGTTACAGGAGAGACCTATTCGGCTATGTTACAGAGTCGGTAACTATGTACAACTTAGACTACAAGTAGTACTACATGCCTAAGTCGGTAACTCTTCTGGGCCTTGTCGTAGCCGGAACTGGCTCCTCCTCTTTCTCTGACTGGGCCACCCTTGAAGGAAAGCTCTAACCCGTTGGTGGGCCACCCTGTTCAGCGAGTCCTGTGGGTATACCCGGAAAGTATATCCCCAACAGTAGCCCCCGGAAGTCTCCAAGATCCAAAGTCGGATAAATCGTCTAGCTTGATGGTTTCTTCGTCTTGAGAATCTTGAAGGGTTCCCAAAAACTTTATTCAGTAATGTAGGATTCTGAGTCAATCGAGTCGGATATATTTTGCTCTGACCTATGTCTTTTCCCTACTTGGTTTGAAACATAAGCCGGATTTTTCAGCGGCGTGCGGACTGACAACTTTTCAGACCAGGTCCTGTCACTGACAGGATTTCCATCATCACGATCGTTGGTGGGTCCGTTCCTTACGAAACAGAATTCCGTTTCAATGCCTGCACGAAAATCGAGGGGGGCGAAAGAGCCACGAGGAAGCTAACTCCCCCTATCCTATACACGTGGTGTTAATCACGTGTGTCATCGCACGAATCTTGACGTAGAGACAAATAAAGAGGGGAGAGAACCCTTTCTCTAAGATTCACCACTCCATCGATTCATTCATTGCTTCCTCGTACTCCTCGAGCGCTCCGCGCCAGTTCCCATCTACACACCATGAGAAAAAAAACTCTCCTTCCCCCCACCAGTCCTTTTTCCTCCAAGATCCATGGCTTTCGCCACGACCTCAGGAGCGGCGGCGGCGGGTTCGTCGGTGGCGGAAGAAAGGAAGATGCGGGGTCTTTGGATCCCTAGCGCCATGGACGACGCGGAACTCCAAGTCATGTAGGACGAAGGATTCATCTTCACCGGTGCGTGGCAGAGCGCCTCAGGGCACGCCGTTCCCGCCCCGCTTGATGGCAAGAGGGTGCTGTTTGGCACTCACATCGACCGTGGCCTCAGCTTGCCACCGTCGGACTTCCTCGTCGAGGTCCTCAACTACTATGGTGTGCAACTCCATAATCTTCCTCCCAACTCCCTACTTGAGCTTAGCACTCATGCGGCTTTGTGCGAGGGGTTTGTTGGCATTAGGACAAGTCTCACCCTTTTTCGATACTACTATGGTACTCAGAAGAATTCCATCAGCGCCGGTGTGCCTTATGTCACCGGCACTCTTAGCTTAGTCCTTAGGAGAAACCAAGTCTATCCTAGGATTAATGCTAGTGAGTCTGTCAAATGCTGGGCCAGAACTTTCTTTTATCACAAAGATATTCTGGCTCCTGGAAAGGCGAAAGGTCTTCCGGCGTTTGTCAACGGCGCCCATGGGACGTGGAGGCACCGGAGATGTAGGATATTTTGATCCTTGCCAAGAGGCGGATCGAGTTTTTGATGAAGCATGAGGGCCTCCGTGGATCAAACTTGATCCATTACTGGTTGGAGCGCCGGATTCAGCCTCTCTAGCACCACGGAGATCGCCTCATGCACCAGATCACGAGCGACAAGAAGGACAAGATGCAGGTCAGTTCAAGCCGGCTCATGGCGAAGGACTATAAGACCCTCATGCAATACTTGATTAAGGAAAGAGTGCGAAAAGTTCCGGAAGTTTCCATGAAGATGTATATGACCAACCGTCCTCTAACTCCGGTAAATATTTCGACTCTGGTTTTGTGTTTCATCGTTCTTTTATGTTCTTTCTCCGACTCTATTTTCATTGATGCTTTTCGCCTTTGTCAGCTCAATAAACTCTCCGAGTCCAAGCTAGATCCACTAGAGGGCTATGCTTCAGACGATCCAGAGGCGACGGACGATGATGTGGTGCAAGAAGTTGCCGCCCCCGCCTCCAAGAAGCGTAAGGTGAAAGAAGTTGTTATTGCTGCTGGTAGTCAAGTGCTGCCAGTAGTTAAAAAGTAAGCACACCCTGTCTTTTGTTTTCAGTACTTTTGTAACTTTATTTCTTTCCAAAGCACACATGATATTTCGGATTTTCGTGTTCTAGAGCTAAATCTACGTTGAAGAGTAGGACCAAGACGGACAGCAAGCCGGGAAAGCAGATGCGTCAACAGAAGCTTGTTATCTCCCCTACTATGCCGCCATCGATCCCATCCAGTACTCCATCAACACAGGGAGCTTCAGCATCTCCTGATGCTGGCAAAATCTCGAAAACCCTGGTCACTAACAAGGGTGAACCCGTCAAGGGTAATGATCCCATGGTAATATCTACAAGAAAAATGTATAAAATGGCCGGCTCCGCTGTCTCTAGCCTAAAGAGGAAAGAGAAGGACGAGATCGGCTCAATCTAGTCTTGAGAAGCAAACCTTGACTCCAGAGGCAGTGAGCCAAGAGGAGGAGGACGTCAAGCTGGTGAGCCTCCTGGACCAAATTTGGTCTGGGGCGCTAAATTCGCATCTGGCGAACTTCTAGCGATGGATGTTCCTTCCCTCACCCTTACCGAGAAGGTGTTTCACAACACCAAACTCAGATTTGAAAAGATTCACCTGGAACACATTGTAAGTTTCCGATTCTTATTTGCATTTATTATCATCTCCTCTAGCCCCCAAGCATAAAGTCGGATAAACATCATTGGATCCGAGTTGATGCTTTTAGGTTGCAAAAGCACGATGTAGTGTAGCCCCCAAGGCTCGTGCTGTAATTTGACTAAGCTAAATTTGTAGCTCGAGTCTTAGTAGCCGTCTGACGGTATTCCATCTCTAAACTTACAGAAAATTGCATCTTCCAACCAGGGATTGCTCAAGAATATTAGCAATAAGCATAAAGAAAATCAAGGCTTTGCGCTTTGAGAATTGAAAGTTGAAAGTTGAGAAAGATGAAGCAGAAGGTAAGCTTTTCTGACTTCTTCTTTGTCAATTATCTTGTTTGTCATAGTCAAACTTTGTTTTGTCCGACTGATATTTTGCTTTTGCAGAACTATTCTGTCAGTCTAGCAAGATGGTGGAGCAGGCCGAAAACTTAAAGGTCTTCGAGATAGAGAATGTTGAGCTCCGGGACAAGCTTGAGAAGCTAACATTAGAATCGGAGAAATTCGTAGCTGCAGTCCTGGAGTCAAGCAATCACGAGACCGTGAGGCTCGAGAAGATCCTAGCCCTTCGATACAAAGAACTAGCTGATCTCAAGAAGGAGATATTCAGAGGGATCTTGCCCAGGCCACAGCTAGTGAACTGAACATCCTCCGCAAGGAGCATGCTCAATGGAATCACTCTATGCTAGGTAAGATTTCCGAATCTTTTCTTTTGTTATTGATTTTTCGACTTTCTTTTCAGCCGAATTTTGACTTTTTTGTTCTTTACCACCCCCCATGAATCTTTCTGACTCTCCTACCTCCGAACCTCGCCTCGGGCGCATTAAGCTTGTCGGGGATGTTTTGTACGACTTCCGCCAAACTCTAGAAGAGGCTGGCGAAGTCGTCAAGCTTTCCGACTTACACACAATCTCAGTGCACGAGGTGAGGGACAAGGTCAAGGAGATTCTAAAGCTTATCAAAGACTGGAAGATCTCCTACGCTCGGACTACTGCTTAGACAGCTCTAACCATGGTGATGAGCCACCACAGCGAGATGGAAATCTGGCACGTCACCAAGGGCATTGCCGAGGATGATGATGAGGGTAGCCCGCAAGACATAAAGGCCATTCAAGAGTCTTGTGCAGGTTATGCTTGTCGTCTGGCGGAGATGACCAACTATACGATGCCATTCTTTGAATCCGTCGCCGCGCCTCCTCGCCCCAAGAGCTAGAAGCCAGCAATGCTTCCGAGTCTGAGACTGAGGGCGACCATGCTGTTGACTCCAGTGCTCCACCTGCTTCATCACCACTGCCTAATTCTGCAGCATAGCTTGTTTTTATGCATTATTCAGAATTCATGTCAATGTAATGATGGAAACTATGTTTTATTTTGTGCTGGTCTTCTAAAAACTGATGCTTTTACTATCATAGCACTTTTATTTATATATTTTTATGTATGTGCTTGAAAATTTCTTAAGCACTTTGTGTTTTTATGTCTATACTTGTCGTTTTACTATCATACCCTCGTCCCTTTCATGGGTCAGCCAACCTTTAGCACGGAAACTTTGCCGAGCAACAGAGTGCAATTGCTAAACCAGTTTAAACTCGGAAACTGCGGTGACCCAGCATACCACTGCATGATGTAGTACACTATAGTCGTTGACATAACACCAATGAAACACCGTTCACTAGTATTACATCCCTCAGAGTAGTTCAACAGAAACACAGTAGGTCCAAGACATGACTATAGGTTACAACTCAACTCTTTACACAAGATCCAGAGAACACTCTAGGTTAAAGAGAGAGAAAGAAACTTCTTACAAAGAAGAATTATAAATAATCAACTCAAATCTATTATACTAATAGTCTAGTATCTAAACTATTGAGGCTTGCATTGCTACTATTGCAATACTCTACAGAAAAAGGTTCTATGGCTAGAGATTCTATTCTTATCTAATCCGCAACTTCGTCTTCACTTGAGTTGATATATATGCTGACTTCCTTGAATTCATTGAAGAGCTTTAGCTTTTGATGATGATTACTGGAGCATAACTTGATGTAGACATCGTCTAATCTGGCTTTAGAACCTAGCAAGGGTTAAGAAGATACTTTGAGTACGAGCGTACTCAGCAAGTTCACTAGAAAAGGAGTGTTTGATGCACTATAGCTATAGCCAGAGACCGTAGGTCGTAGGCAATGCAAGTTTTCGTAAACATTTCTTCAAAGGTTGCTTTTATTCTGAAAAGATATGTCCGTCAGCCTTCACGAGTTTACCAGAACTTTCATGGAGTTGCTTTCCCGCCACATTCACAGCTCCTTCCCGGAATAGGGAGTAACAAGTTACAGTTCTTACACTCTGCAGAGGTGCGTCACTTTACCCATGAGATATCTTAGCTTTGTTGCACATCTGGGCCGCGAACCCGTTCACACTTCCTTGGTGTGAGGCCCAGACTAAGACCCAAGCCAATCATTGCCTTCTCCGCGACCCCACATGTCTCCTTGGTGTACGCCAGCCCGCCTATTGAATTACGGCAATTGACAGTAGAGACCGTTCAGATGCCGGAACTATCGTGGAACGTTGAGGGCTCCCACCCATATGCTGCATATCCTCTACGAATTACCATATAATATGCACGCTACGAGTGATAACAGCCACGACCCGCACATCCGTCTCCATGCGAGAGGGAAAAGATACAACTGACTTCTTCGTCACATTCCAAATCTCATGGTCAACGCGTAATATACGGCGCAAGAATCACTGGCGACATTGGTTGTTAAGTCCTAGATAATATGTTCCTTTACCACCGGAACTCTAATAGTAGGTTATTACCTCATGGTAAATAACCTATAATCACATTATTATGAAAATAGTGTTTTCTGCCCTTTTTTCAAATGCAGGTGATGACAACACTTGATTTGCAAAATACTTTACCGAAAATACTCAAAGTACATGAGCAAGTGTGAACTTGCCTGTTGTGATTGCAAGATTATGCACTCACGGTCTTCGAGACGATGTAAGATCCAATATCTGAAATCAGCATCATTGGTCCGGTAAGGACTAGTGTTTAAAGAAGCAATATGCGATCATGCATAAATAATGCTATGCATTTTGTAAAACTCCCAAAGTGAATCCCAGTACTTTGAGTGAAGTGAGTTTAGTTAATTCTCTTAAAAGTTGATTTATCTTCAAGTTTTACTTTACAGGTAATGGTATTTATAAAAAACTTAAGTCTTATCAACCCTAAAATATATAGTTAAAGTATAAAATAATGTTTTAGGGTTAATTGTTAATTGGTGTGTATTGATAAACATCCTGGGAATTGAGTTGGTAAGAATTGAAGAACTTATTATGAAATTATTGTTTGAAGTGGCAAAAAGAATAACATTTGAAGAAAAGATTTCCTTTTGAAGGTTTAAAGAATCTTTATTGTTTAATAGAACATAATTAATATCTTTTGATGTTTGATTGCTTAGTTTGGATTTGAGATGCTTTATGTCTTAGGTTAAATAGACCAAAGTTAGCTATAAAAACATAAGTAATTATTAGACATGATGTTTATAAACTTTGAGAATAAAGTTAACTTTAAAAGGGTAAGTAAACTTAAGGTGTATTATGCTTTGATTATTCTCAAGTTTTGGATTTATGGTAAGTATGACTAAGGTGTGGATTTATTCCTTTTACATTTAAGATTAAATTTGCTTTGCTTATTAAGGAATAATATGTATTTATTTAATGGAAGCATAATTAGATGATCTTAGTAATTTGTAAGAATTTAAAGTTATGTTAATAGTGGTTAAGATATAATGATTATTCACCATATTATATAAATGGATGATACCCAATGTTTATTTAAAAGGATTCTTAATAAGATTTTTAAAAGGATATTTTAATGTTAAAAGTTATACTTAATTTTGATTATGAATTTAAGTTATGGGTTTGGAATTTAGTACAAAGACACTAATTGCTCAAGGTTTTATAAGAATTGTGATTATTTCTTACTTAACAATTATTTTTAAAGAATTCCCAAAATAGGTATTAGGTAAGGATTTATTATTTAAAATATTAAAGCCTTTTCTAATAATATATTTAATATTTTTCTAGTGTAATATATTTATTCAAAACCTTAAAAATGAATTTTATTTATTTTTAAGTATTATATTTATTTTTATAAAATTCATCAAAGAATTAAGTGTCTTTAAATATTTCCTTAATGTTTTATTTGTAAAACTCTAAGTTAGTATTTTTATAAAATAGTAGAGTTATTTTTATATACAAAAATAATTTTTTATTTATTTTTAGGGGTATTTCTTATTTTATAAAATTTCATTTATAATTTAATGGTATTAATAATTATTTACTTTATATTTATTTTAAATAAATAAAGTTATATTTTTATTAGATAGATTTTTATTTTATGATAATTCTAACATGTTAAATGTATTTTTATGATTTTTCTATAATTTTCTATAGCTAAAAATGTTTGGAGGTTATTTTAGTAATTCATTCATTTTTTTCTTTTTATTTTATTTCCTAACCTAATCAGCTTGGGCCGTTTGGTTGGGTATGTGGGCTGGCCTGGCCCAACTGGACCATGCCAGACCCCTCACCCCCGGCCCACCCCTCACCACACTATGCTTAGACTCACGCACACAGACACAACCTTATCCCTCTCGCGTTCCTCTCCTGCGCGCTATGCGCCACCAGCGCCGCTGTTTGTCGCCCCGGTCGCCGCCAGCCGCCTCCGGCGCCATCGTCCATCAGCGCCCACCACAGACGCTTGCTGGTGCTGTCTAGCCCGACCTCCTTCCTCAGTTTCCTGCCGCTTCTCCTTCTCGATGCGCTGACCCCCTCCCTGGAGCTAGGGTTTTGCCGCCTCGACTCAGTCATGAGCCGGTGATACTCCTATCTCCTCCTAGCGTTGATGATGGTTCTATGACGCGCGGTTGGAGCTGATGCGGCTTGGCACGGGTTGCAGCGCTGCAGCGCTCCTCGTGTTACCATGCTGTTGTGGCTCGTTGTCGATTCCCCTTGGTTGCTATTGGTAAGGCTTGGTGCGGGTTGAGCGCCACCGGTGCTCCTCGTGCCGCCACGCCAATCTTCACCGCCGGTTTGCTTCCTCTCCAATCTCTAAGAGGACCACGGGTAAGTGGGGATTCTTCTTTTCTTTTCTCCACTTGAATCCTCTCCAAATTTCTCTCTGTGCTGATAGGATTATCCTAAGTAGCACAAATGCGCTGTCCTAGTGTTTGTATGATAAGGATCTGATTTCCTTTGAATTGCTAAGTGGAGGAAATTGTGTTGATGAAATATATTGGATAGCTTGTGAAATTTATTGTTAGAAGAGAGGTTTGTGATTACTGATATCCTCAGGTCTAAAGTGTGGCACAGGTATCTCAATTTCACAGTACCAGTTCGTGGTAGTTGTCACTTGTAGAGCTACCTTTGGATGTTAGTTTGATCAGGAAACAATTGGTTTTGCTAAAAGAATGAGGTTAAATTGGTAGTTGGTTAAGATGATAATATGCTAGGCTTTGAGTTATTGAACCTTTGGTTCAATGATGATCTGAAGTCTGTATTAAACTAAACTTAGTTATCAATGTTGACAGCTCGTGTTCCAAATGATTCCTAGAAGCAAGTATTCAGGTGACGAGGTTTAATCTCGTCAATGCCCATTGTTATGAGCTTGGGTTTTGGAGAAGATGGGGATGCTGGAGATCACGGAACGGTTAGAAAACAAGCAACACGCGGACATGAGGTTTACCCAGGTTCAGGCCCCCAGAGGGAAAACCCTACTCCTGCTTGTTTGCTCTGATTATGGTGGAACCGAAGGTTACAAGGTGCACATATGCAATATGGTGTGGAGGTGTGTATGCGGTGGTGTATGAGAGATTGTAAGCGAGCCTTCTCGTCGTGCCCTCCTGGCCTTTATATAGAGGTAGGTAGGTCCCAGGCACAGATCGAGTCGGTTACAGGTTTTAGGGTTTACCCCTTTGAATTTTCTATCTACTCTAGTCTTGCTCTCCAAGGATCCGAAGGCGTCATGGGCCTTGGCCACCCGAAAATCCTCATGGGCTAGCGTGTATTTGTTGTGGGCCTTCCTTGGGCTAGACCAGGTATGCTAAGGTTGTGTACCCGTAGGGTATAACCGTGTCAGTAGCCCCCGAGTGTTCAGTCGAATCGTAGATTCGGCTGGGGACTCCTCATTCTTTCGGGTGCGGCTATCTCCGTTTGCTAGAGAATAATTTGATTGTGTAGGGATTGTCGATGCGTGTGCCTCCCGATGGATCAGGCTCAGTTAACTGTCTTAGGACAAGACAACATGATCTTCTTTATATTCGAGTCCCTTGACTCGAATCCGGAACATATGCTGGCGCAATTTGACTCAGGCCGCGGAGGACTTGCCGTAGTGGAATTCCAGTATATTTTAAATGACGTACCCGACACGCCCATCAGGATTTTTCATCGCACCTGCTGGCACGGGTTCTTACTAGCAGAGCACAGTCGTGTGCGTTGCCAGGCCATCAGATGATATCTGTAGGTCTTATTTTTGTGTCGCAGACACAGCATCTGAATGTTTATCACAGCGGAGGTGTTTCGGGTGCCCAAGGAGGATGTTACTCTCTTAGCGTTTAATTGGGGAAGAGTTGCCGAAAAGTTTTTGCATGCTGATCCGAAGAATCGCAGTCAAATAATTCATAGGGTGCGCGACCAGCGCTCCCTATGGGAGTAGCCCCCGAGTGTCTGTTCAAGTCGCAGACTTGAGCAGAGACTTTAATTCCACTGTTGTTTGGCTTCAGGTCCGTAGGACACAATTTTTTCGGATGCTTGAATCCATCCTCCCTATGGGAGTAGCCCCCGAGTTGTTCTTTTGATGAGTAGTGCCCTCTTGCAGCCTTTGGTGCAAGGCGTCAACCAGCTGGTGCAGCAGCACCTGGCGTTGGATGCCAGTTTTAAACAGCTTCAAGGTATGTTCGCAAGTTGATCTTTTTTTGCTTCTTCTTGTATTTATTTGTCATGCGGTCTGCTGGGTGTTTTGCTTACTGAAGAGGACCATAATACCTCTCTCCGTGAGCTTGATGCTCTCAAAAAGAGCCTTGGGCAAGCGGAGAAGAAAGCCGAGGTCGCCGTTGGTGGGAAGCAGCGCCTCGAGCTGGAGCTAGCCAACGCGGCCACGACCAAGGAGCGCCTGCAGCAGGAGGCTATGGACCGCGAGGAGCAACTCGCCACCGCCACGACTGCGCGCGAGAAGGATGTAGCCAACAAGTTGATGGCGGCTTTCAAGGCTATTTCGGGTGAGTTGCTTCGTCTTCCCTTTTTCGATGTACTTGTCTTCCCTTGCTTCGCTTTTATTTATGTTGTCCTTTATTTTATTTTAGATGCCGCAGGAATCGAGTTGGACCGTGGTGTCCTGGAGCATGGAAGTGCTCTGGATGATGCCGCTACGGCGGTCGAAGACCACTGTGGTATCGTGGTCGGCTCGCTTGCCAAGGCCAAGGAGGTTCTTGGGCGCTTCTATAAGGAGCTCGTCCCCAAGGGCGTCGCCCTCGAAGATGTTGATGCCTTGGCGGATGCATTGTCATCCGAAGCTCTTACGGCATACAAGCGCAAGCAGAAAGGCATTGGTGTGTCTATCGGGCTGGCGATGGCCCTAGCCTTTGGAGCGGAGCTGGATCTTCATCAGGTCACCTCCTGGATGCCAACGGCTGCTGACGGATCCGAGGTAGCCTTTGCCATCTATGCTGCTTGCTGTAAGCGTTATGGGCCGAAGTTGATTGACTTGCTGGCTGAGTACGCGTTGAGGCGGCAGGGAGAGGCCAAGGGGAGGCAGTCTGGATCCGAGGCTACCCAGGATGCAACTTTGTAGACCTTGTAGTTGTATTGTACCTTTCGTTTCTTTTGTTGTAATTATCACTATGAATCAACCCTTGTGCCACGTAGTGGCTTTTTGCTGCACATAATGAATTTCCGAGTTCTGTGCTCCTTCGTCTGTTTGTTCATATCTTTGTCTTCTGTTACTCTAGGGTCCTTCGGGTGATCATCCCGTTGATACTTCGCCTTCACCGCAGCTGCGGCCATCCCTGGATGGTGTGTTGCAGCTTGTATTTCTTCGAGACCGCGTACGTGGCCTTGAGAAAGAGTTGCTTGGGGTGCGTGGCCACGCCGACGTTTGGAAATTGAAGGCAGAGCGGTCCGCTGCCAGAGAGGAATATTAATGACAGAGTTGCATCGTTTGTCTGAACAACTACAATGTGAGATTTTTCGAGTTGCTGCTCATTGTTTTGGATGCGCCTGTTGGCCTTTTGTCTTACTTTTTGCAAGTATTACAGGTGCAAACCTTGCTCCAAGGGAGGAAAAGGAGCGTGTTGCTGTTCGGATCAACTGCCTGACCCAGCAGGACATGGAGGCCGGCGGGTTCTTCTGGATGGACCGTGACCGTGCCATGGTCCTTGCGATGGTGTAGGAATGGGTTCACCAAGTATCGCGGGTCCTTCGTCAGGCGCAGTCTTCGTTGGCGTTAGTGCTGCATGTGATGTTTCCGCTGGATGAGGCGCCATCGACCCTCGGTGGCCTGCTGTCGAGGTTTCGAAGTGTGCATCATGTCCGGGAACTGGTTCGGCATCAGCTTGTCGCGGGGGTGAAGGTTGCGCTCTCCCTTGTGCGGTTACATCGTCCCGACGTAGATCTGTCTGCTGTAGCGGATGGGCCGCCTCGTCGGCCGGATGGCGGCGAGTGGGATATGCGTCCACACTATGCGGCTATAAGGCAGTATGCCAAACAAATTGTAGATCTGTTTGAGCAGCGTGCACGGGCTATTCTTCAGAATAGGTAGGACCTATAAAAGAGATAGATGTAAAATTTGTATATATTCGACTGGGCGTGTTGTTCCCTTTATTATATTCTGAAGGTTTATTGTTGTGCAGGACGTGGTGCTTTGTTTGTATACGTGTCCTTTTCGTTAGCCTGACGTGCTCAGCTACTCAGGTGTACACACGCTATCCTCAGTCGACGAAGTCGTGAGGTAGGGGGAGCCCCCGAGTGTGTTGTAATATGGAGTAAAATGCATTTAATAGGTGAAATTTTTTGGGGCGAGACACATAGATTTATTCATATCGTAAGGAGGAGGTACATTGTTCGGCTAAATAGCCTTATTGAAAGTAAAAGAGGGAGGTAGCTAGGGGTAGAAGCATCGCAGCTGTGCGATAGGCGCCACCTGGGATGACTTCAGTGACGATGTAGGGTCCTTCCCGTGGTGACTCCAATTTATTTGGTCGCTCTTGCTTGAGTCGCAAGACTAGGTCTCCTTCGACGAAGGACCTTGGGCGTAGCCGTCGGCTATGGTAGTTGCGGAGACTCTGTTGGTATACCGCTGACCGAGCTGCTGCTATGTCACGCGCCTCGTCGAGTGTGTCGACGGAGTCTTCTAGTGCGGCCGTTGATTCGGCTTCGCTATAGGCGACGACCCGCGGGGCTTTGTGGCGCACCTCTGCTGGCAGTACGGCTTCGGCTCCGTGCACCATGAAGAAAGGCGTGTAGCCAGTTGAGCTGTTTGGTGTTATGCGCAGGCTCCACAGGACAGAGGGAAGATCTTGTGTCCAAGCTCCGGCGAGCCGCTCGAGCGGGCTCGTCAGACGCTTCTTGATGCCAGCGCCGACGAGGTCGTTGGCCTTCTCGACCTGCCCGTTCGTTTGCGGGTGCGCCATGGAGGCGTATGTGATGTTGATTCTGAGGTCTTCGCAGAAGTCCGGGAATTCTTTGGAGATGAAGTTTGAACCATTGTCGGTGATGATGCTAAGCGCCACGCCGAACCTGTAGACAATGGATTCAAAGAACTTGACGGAAGTCTTGCCCTTTTGGTTAGTGACGGGCATGGCCTCAATCCACTTGGTGAATTTGTCGACTGCAACTAGGAGGTAGACGTGACATCCTTTCGAGGACCTTGGCAGTTTGCCGATCATGTCGAGGCCCCATTGGGCGAAGGACCAGGCCAAAGGTATGGGCCTGAGCTCTGATCCGGGTGCGTGCGGTTTATCTGCGAACCTTTGGCACCCTTTGCATCTTCGGACGATGTCCTTAGCGTCGGTCATGGCCATTGGCCAGTAGAATCCGGCTCGTAGAGCTTTGGCGACAAGGGCACGACTGCCCGCATGATGACCGCAGATGCCCTCGTGGATGTCTTGTAGGATTGTTTTGCCGTCACCGATGGTGACGCACCTTTGGAGTTCACCCGAAATGATGCGCTTGTACAACTCGCCATTGATTATGGTGAAGGATTTGGACTGGCGAGATATGCGTCGGGCATCTGTCGGGCTGTCAGGTAGCTCCCTGTCTATCAGATATCTTAGGTATGGCTGTGTCCAAGTTTCTTCGACTGCCATGACCTACATCAGGTTAACCGTTGCGACCTCTGTGTCGAGCTTTTCGGGTCCTTCCTGTCCTTCGGGTAGCGCAGCCCCCGAGTGTTCTGCTTCTTCGGGTGATTCCTTGGGGAATTTCCTTTTGATGGATGGCACGCAGATTTGCTTGAGGAACATACCTGGTGGCACCCATCCACAGGTGGAGCCGATGTTGGCGAGTCTATCGGCCTCTTCGTTGCTTTCTCTCCCAACATGCCGAAGCTCGCAGCCGTCGAAGTCTCCTTCGAGTGCATTGTAGAGTGCGCGGTATGCGATCATATTGGCGGCGTGTGCGTCGCACTCATTCATCGTCTGCTAGACGACGAGGTTTGAGTCTCCATAGATGACAAGGCACGTTGCGCCGCAGATTTTGGTCATCCGCATGTCGTGGATGAGGGACTAGTATTCGGCTTCGTTGTTGGAAGCTCGAAACTTCATCCGGAGGACATAGTTCATATTGTTGCCCTGCGGGGAGGTCAGTATGACCCCGACTCCAGCTCCAGCTTCACGCTTGGAGCCGTCGAAGTGCATCGTCCATGATTGTGTCATGTCTGGCGTGTCTGGCAGCTGTAGTTCCATCTAGTGGATGAGGAAGTCCGGAAGGACCTGAGACTTGATCGCATGGCGCTTCTCGTAGATGAAGTCTAGAGGTGACAGCTCGATGCCCCACAGGGCCACGCGTCCTGTGGCCTCTGGGTTGTTCAGGATGCTGTTCAGGGGTGCCTTGTTGACGACCATCACCTGATGCTCTTGGAAGTAGTGTCTCAGCCGATGAGCCGTCATGAACACGACGTGGGCGAGTTTCTGGTAGTGAGGGTACCTCTGCTTTGTCGGCGTCAATACCTCGCTGAGGTAGTAGATTGGGCGTTGGACTCCATGGGTCTTGTCTTCTTCGGGTCACTCGACTACCAGTACGGTGCTTACCACTTGGTGTGTAGCTGCTATGTACAGCAGTAAAGGCTCGTGCTCCTTTGGCGTAACCAAAACGGGCGAGGAAGAGAGCAGCCGCTTTAGATCTTCGAATGCATATTCCGCCTCAGGCGTCCACTCGAATTTGTCTGCCTTGGGCAGCAGCTGATAGAACGGCGGGGCTTTTTTGCCCATGCGGCTGATGAACCTGCTCAATGCCGCGATTCACCCGACAAGTTGCTGGACGCCCTTGAGGTTCTTCGGCTTCTCCATGGCCATTATGGCCCGGATTTTCTTCGGGTTTTGCTCGATCCCTCGCTAGGACATGAAGTAGCCTAGCAGCTAACCAGATGGGACGCCGAAGGCGCATTTTTCTGGGTTTAGGTTGATCTTGTATCGATCAAGGTTATCGAACGTCTCGCGGAGATCGTCGATGAGTGTCTTGGCCTCCCTTGTTTTGATGACTATGTCGTCGACATAGACTTGTATGTTGCGGCCTATCTGGTCCTTTAGGCAGGCCTGCATGCACCGTTGGTACGTGGCCCCTGCGTTTTTCATCCCAAAGGGCATTGTATTGTAGCAAAACACTCCGAACAGCGTGATGAACGCCGTTTTCTCCTGATCTTCGAACTTCAGTCGAATCTGGTTGTAGCCTGAGTAGGCGTCGAGGAAGGGGAGTTTTTCGCATCCTGCAGTCGAATCGATGATCTGATCGATCCGAAGAAGAGGGAAGTGATCCTTCGGGCAGTGCTTGTTCAGTGATGTAAAGTCCATGCACATCTGCAGGATGTCCGTGTCCTTTTCGGGGACCATCACGATGTTGGCGAGCCATTGACTCTCCTTGATCTCCCTGATGAAGTTTGCGTCGAGTAGTCTGTTGACTTCGACTCCGGTTGCTTCAGCCCTTGGTTCGGACAGTCATCAGATGGACTGTTTGACGGGCTTGGCGTCTGGAAAGACATTGAGTGTGTGCTCGGTGAATTCCCTGGGAACTCCTGGCATGTCCGCAGGACACCAGGCGAAGATTTCCCATCGCTCACGGAGGAATTCGACGAGCGTGCTTTCCTATGCGGAGCTGAGGTCGTTGGTGATCAGCGCCGTCTTGGAGGCATCCGTCGCATGGACCTATACCTTCTTCGTGTTGATGGTGGAGTCAAAGGACATATCTGGTGCATTCTGTCTTGCGACTGGGGGTGCACCGTTGTCCGTCACCTCGTGGAGCCTTACAAGCTCCTCCTGCATGCCGAAAGACTGGGAGATTCTGTTGAAGTCCCTGTCGTAGTGGTCCGATTGGGTGAAGCTCCCGTGGACCATGATGATGCCCCTAGGTCCTGGCATCTTGAGTAGCAGGTAAGCATAGTGCGGTACTGCCAGGAATCGTGCGAAAGCCACGCGCCCGAGGATGGCGTGGTATTGTGATGTCCAGTCCACCACTTCGAACTCGAGTCGCTCGCATCGGAAGTTATCCGGCTTGCCGAAGATGATGTCGAGCCATATCTTTCCCAGGGGGAATATACCCTTCCCTGGGACGATGCCGTGGAATGTTGTATCAGATTGTTCCAGGCTGCACAGCGGGATCCGCATTGCTGCCAAGGTGCTGGCGAAGATCAGATTGATGCCGCTGCCGCCGTCCATGAAGACGCGGCTCATGTCGAACCCACCGATCTACGCCTCGAGCACCAGGGCAGCATGACCTGGGCGAGGGACCTGGCAAGGGTGATCCGAACGGCTGAACGTGATGCAGGACTCCGATCCGCTGAGGTACTCAGGGATGGCAGGTGGAGCGGTCACGGCCAGATTGATCTGACGGGTGATTTTCTTCTGCACCCTGTTTGTTGGGCGCCCTTTTTGGATCATCAGCGATCCTTTCGGCGCGGGGTACCCGTTCCCACCGTTGTTCTGCGCGGGTGCGATTGGATGGTTCAGAGGTCCCGCGGGTGGTGGTGGAGGAGCTCCATGTGCGATCTCACCTGGTGCGGGTGCGTTCCCGTATCCGGGATTCGGGGCTTGCTGCCTCATCTGGGCCATGCTCTCGCTAAGTTTCTGGAACTCGCGATAGTTCTTGAGCATGTGGCTTGCTTTCTTCTTGCCATCCTGCTTGTCGATGTAGAAGTGGATGGCACATGGACCCGACAGTTTGTCGTATGCTGAGGGTCTGCCGTCACGGTCACGGCGTTGCCATGACTGCGTTGGGCGCCCTCCATCACGGAAGTTGCTTCCGTGGTATCCGTCGTTGCTGCGGTTGCCATCGCTGCGGCGGTCGGTGTAGCCAACCGCGACCATGTCGGGTCCATCGCGATCGTCGTAGACGTGCGATCTCCTTTTGCTACGGCGCTCACGTCGCCGTCCGTAGCCGTCTTCCTCCTCCGAGTGCGCCCGGGGGACGGAGTCCTCGCTATCGGCCCACCTGTTGGCGATGTCCATGAGGTGGTCGAGTGTCTTGGGCTTGACGCGCCCAAGTTCTTCTTTGAAGTCCTGGCGTTTGACGCCATCTTTGAAGGCATCAATAGCTCTCTCCTCAGAGATGTGAGCCGCAGAGTTCTTGCTGTTGGACCAGCGCAGTATGTACGAGCGAATGGATTCGCCCGTTCATTGGGTGCAGGCCCGCAGCTCTGCTATCGAGGTAGGCCTCTTGCTGGTGCCCTTGAAGATTCGGACGAAACTGTACGCCAGCTCCTCCCAGCTTCGGATGGATCCCGAGGATAGGCTGCTGAGCCAGATCCGAGCTGCGCCTGTCAGCTGCAGCTGAAGGCATTTCATGGCGGTTTCCTTGTTCCCGCCGTTTAGCTTAACGGACGACAGGTGGTCGCTGAGCCACGCCTTGGGGTTCTGTGTGTCGTCGAACTTCGGAGTGTCCGAAGGAAGCTTGAAGTTTCATGGCATCCGTGTCCGCCTGATGGATCTGCTGAAGCATCTGGCTCTGCAGAGTTCTCCTTCGTCATCATCCTCCTCGGATTCAGACGAGCATACGCGCTTGGCGCGTGCCTTGTCAATATTGCGCTGAGTTAGCTCGCTTCGAGCATCGTAATCGCGGCTCCGACGACGCGAGCTCTTGTGCCTTCGAGGAAGGTCGTGCTCTTCATCTTCGGATGAGGGCGTGGGACTGCAGTTAAACCTGACCGCGGCCTTCTTCTTTGGCTCCGTGGGAGCTTCTCCGTCGAGCGCAGATCCAACGAGTCCGAGTCCGGTAAGCGCGGACTTATGCATGGCCCTTTTCGGGTCCCCCTCCGGAGGTGGGTGAGACACGAGGTACGCGGTGGCCGCCATGATTGCGGCTTGTGGTGTCTTCGGGATGACGTTGTCATCGGCATCCATCTCCATGAAGGATGCGTTGAGGGCTCGAGTCACCTCGCGACGCTCCTTGGGGTCCATGTTCTCCATCCGAGAACAGTGTTTGTTGCCGTGGTTGCCGTGTGAGCTGGAGCCGATGCCCATGGCGGAGAGCGCAGCTCGCCGCGCACTGGACTCCGAGGCTGCTTTCTTGCGCTTGTCAAACACCTCTTGCATCTTCACCTGCTTCTTGTGCTCCTCGATTAGGAGCATGTGGTATGCCATCAGCAGGTCCCGTGAGGCGTCAGCGGGCAGGATCTTGTTGCTTGCTACGGCTTCGCGTGCTTGGGCCCATCCCTCCTCGCGGAGGTGAATGACCCGATCGGTGTTGTCCCCGTTGGGTGGGGGACTGGCTTCTTGTGTTCCCGATGTTTCTACCCTGCGGGTTGGGTGGCGGATTGTGTTCCTGATCTTGGATGACCGCGGCGCACTGGTAGCGCTTGTAGATCGGATCGCTGCTACCACAGCTTTCGGATCCGGAGCCGTAGGTCCCTTCATCCGATGGTGGATCACACAGATCTGAGTTGCAACTGCTGCTGTCATAGGACTCATCTGTCGATGATGATGTGCATAGCACGGGGTGTGGAGCCCACGAAGCATGCCTGATTGATGGAAGGGGCACCCTCTCTGGGAGGCGGAGAGTGCCGATTTGCCCCACCTGGAAGCAGAAGCTCCTGAACAGGATCTCGAGTCCGTCGCCAACGGGCTCGAAGTCCTTCAGGGTGGCCGGCGAGTGGGCGGTGAAGTCGAAGGCGCCAAAGAGGAGATGACTCTCCGTCGCCATGGAGTTGTAGATCGCTCGGGGTGGAACCGTCACGATCGCACAATCAGCGTCCCTAGTCCCCACAGGCGGCGCCAATTGACGAGGTTTAATCTCGTCAATGCCCATTGTTATGAGCTTGGGTTTTTGAGAAGATGGGGATGCTGGAGATCGCGGAACGGTTAGCAAACAAGAAACACGGGGACACGAGGTTTACCCAGGTTCAGGCCCCCGGAGGGAAAACCCTACTCTTGCTTGACTGCTCTGATTATGGTGGAACCAAAGGTTACAAGGTGTGCAGATGCAATCTGGCGTGGAGGTGTGTATGAGGTGGTGTATGAGAGATTGTAAGCGAGCCTTCTCGTCGTGCCCTCCTGGTCTTTATATAGAGGTAGGCAGGTCCCAGGCACAGATCGAGTCGGTTACAGGTTTTAGGGTTTACCCCTTTGAATTTTCTATCTACTCTAGTCTTGCTCTCCAAGGATCCGAAGGCGTCATGGGCCTTGGCCACCCGAAAATCTTCATGGGCTAGCGTGTATTTTCTGTGGGCCTTCCTTGGGCTAGACCAGGTATGCTAAGGTCGTGTACCCGTAGGGTATAACCATGTCATCGGGGAAATGATATATGTAGACTTCCTCGATTTATTACAGAAACTATGGGATGCTCTTGGAATTGAATTAGGGTATGTGTAAGCTATGCATTGGTACTGCCAATCTAATCTTGTGGTGGTACTCATATTTATTTTTTATGAGTTATGGATTCATAATGTTCAACTGAATTCTATGTCTGTCAATATGACAGAGTTGTTACACACAAATGATTTCTAGCCATATAGCAAGGAAAATGATCTAAAATTTTAATGTTGGTTGACTAGGGAAATGATAAGAACTCTTTGGTGATTATATGCAAGTGAAATTGGTTGCTTACTCTATACTGTCTATATGAGAAAGTATATTGGGAATGATTCCTAGCAATTTAAGCTAGGGAAATGATTTGTAAACTTGTATATGTTTCCTTGTCACTTACTATCCATCAAGCAGTCATATTTATGATCAGTGGCCCTTAGAATAGTGGCTTCTGCTAACTGGAATTAACTACTGTGGTGCCTCATTCAAGAGTGTGCACAGTAGTGAATCTTAATTAGCATAATCTGCTGTTGGAAAATACTACTATGATGTAACATGAGTGGTATAGTATGGAGATAGGCATATAGCTAGTGATGCAAAAGTTTGAAGCTTTATTTTTAATAAGAACAGATTTGGTACTTGATGTTTAGTGTTAAACAGTTTAGTGGCTTCTACTGTTATTGAATTTGCTGCTGTGGTGCCTCTCTTGTGGAGTGTGCACAACAGTAGATTCAGACAGTTTGATTTGCTGCTATTTGTCCCTGCCAAGGATGCAAAGGCTGAGGCAAATTATTTGAATTATAAGAATAGATTTTATTGTTGCCTCCTTTTTGGACTCAGTGATGATCTAGACATGCCACTTGCATACTAGTCTGAGAGAATCTTGCCATCTAATCCTCCTAGATGAAAATCTAGTTGAAGGGTAGATGGAGCTGATAGATGTGTATTGTTTCCCTTGTGTTTCCAGATCTGTGTACAAGATATATGAACAAATGTTGCATGATCTAGTGGTTTCTTATGGTAATTCTTACCTATTGTTGGTGAGTAGACAGATAAGCTTGCAATGGGCTGCTAATGATCTTGTGGGAGTTTTGGTGTTGCTTCAGATCACCTGCTGTAACTTGTTCTTGTAACCTTCATCTCCTAGCTCCTTTTTGGTTGCTTGCTTGATCTACTCCTCCTTGTACTAACTATTGGATGGCTTCTTGAAGCAACCATAGTGCAAGTGATGTGGTTGTGATGCATTGGAAAGGTTTTAGTGCTGAAACTAGTGCTCTGGAATTGTGGATATGGACTGCTTTTGCTAGCTACGGCTGTGCTCTTTCTATATGTGTGCTCTCTTGTGGTGTTGACAGCACAGAGCTGTGCATGTGTTGTGTAAGCTGCAAGCTTGCTGGACCTTGTCCTGGTGTAGGTTTCAGTGATGAGATCTTTTTCATGTTAATCAACTCAACTGACTTGATCTTATCCTAAGATAAGCATTATTTTTGGTGTTGCCAAGTTGAATATTAACTCTATGCTAATGATGCTCAAGGCTGATTCCTAAATTTGATAAGAACAGATCCTTTGTGGCCCCTTTACCCCATACTCAATGATGAGATTAGCATAGCAACACTATGCCAGACTAAGAGTAGCATTCACCTAAACAATTCTCTTTATTTTTTTCTTTTTCTTTGGTTTTGTTGTCTTTTGTGCTGTTTTGCAGGGACAAAGGAATATGAAGAAAAGAAGATACCAGAGATGAATAGGAAATTGAGTTTAGAAATAGTTTTAGGGTTTTACTTTATTCTTTTGTAATTTACCCTTTTATTTATTTATTTATTTTGGTGAGGTGGAAAGCATTATAATTTCAATATAATTGTAATAAAGAAATTCTTTTTATTCTTAGTACTTGTAATTTTCTTTATCCATTTTGTAAACTTTGGATTATTCTAATTGTAATAAAGTAAATGCTTTATTTTATTTCATTTATAAATTGTACTAGTTACTAATTGTTGTACCTCTTATACACTAGTATTATTAAATATTATGTAATATTTATTTTTTTGAAATAATAATTCTAAATTATTGTATAATTCAAATGTATTGTGAATATGATGATATCTTTTTGTTTATTCAAGAATTTTACCATTCCAAATTATTATTAATTCTTTTCAATTTACTTTTGAATTCAAATAAAATATTCGAATATTCAACTCAAATTGTTTTCCCTCAAACATGAACATTCAGTAGAGGTCATGTCGAAATCCATTGCACCTGCCCTGATGTCTTCATTAGAATAAGAGAGACCTCGATCCCTCTATAGCTTCTTTAATTTTGCGCAAAAATTATCCGGATTTTCTATGCATGAATGCGATGCACAAACCTGTGTCCTCTATAATTCTAGGTGCTAATCCTGGGATGTTATAGAAACAAAGCCGGCTTCTAGTACCAACAACTCATTACTTGGAAAATGCCCGTGTCTAAGCAATCAGATAAAAAACCAAAGTATAGACAACAAAAAGAACTTTGTACCCAAGGTAACATTTTTATATGTTCAAAAATCTTAGCCATAACAAACATGAGCATAAAGTACTTTCAAGCATTCTGGGATTTTTGAAAAAATTACATGCTCTTTTTGGAAATAAGATGGCAAAAACTTCTCAAAGATAAAATATGAGGAAACCAACACATTTCACTTTGAACATGTACATATATGATTACAAGGAAATATAGCTAAGAATAGAAGGGAGTAGATGTGTAATATTCCATGGACGGTCTATTTCATCCGGGTCTATGCTGCCACCAGCTCTCTTTCTCTTCCGAGTATCAGGTCTTTCCTTGACTAGTCTCATATCGGTTAAATAATATGACCCATTATGCAGAACTCTGCTAACCATAAAAGGTCCTTCCCAAATTAGGGAAAGTTTGTGCTTTCTCTTTTACACGAGTTGGAGAACCAAATCGCCTTTTCTGATAGAACGGTTTTGCACTCTCTCACTATGATACTTGCGCAACTTCTGCTAATAGGCTATAGATCTCTGCTCAGCAATGTCGCGTACTTCTTCGATTATATCGAGATCATCTTGTCAAGATACTTCTGCATCTTCTTCGATATAAGCTTTTACTCGTGGAGCCTGATGAATCAGATAACTTAGAAGAACTACTTCTCCACCATAGACCAAGAAGAAAGGAGTATAGCCAATTGATCTGTTAGGAGTTGTTCGTAAGCTCCATATCACAGATGGTAATTCTTCCGCCCAAGCCCCCGCAGCCCGACGAAGCGATGCTTCAAGGCGAGGTCGGATTCCTTGTGGAATAAGGCCATTAGTTCTTTCGACTTGACCATTATCTTGTGGATGTGCGACTGATGCAATATCGAGTCGGATTCCTTATTCTTCACAGAATTCGACAAGTTAACCCATGGAAAAGGTGCTCCCATTGTTAGTAATTATGCTGTGCGGATATCCGAATCTGATGATTACGTCCTCGACGAACTTTCTAGTTGTGGCTCCATCGCAACTTGTTACGGGTTTAGCCTCAATCCATTTTGTAAATTTATCCACCATTACTAGTAGGTGAGTAAATCCACATTTTGTCGTGCGAAACGGCCCTACCATATCAAGCCCCCAGACCGTGAACGACCATGTGATAGGGATTGTTTGCAGTTGTTCAGCTGGAACATGTGCCTAATGAGCGTACTTTTGGCAGCCTTTGCACGTTTTGACCAGTTTATCATCATCCGCCTTAGCTGTAAGCCAAAAGAATCCGTGTTGAAAAGCTTTTGCCTCTAAGGATCTGGCTGCAGCGTGATGACCACACTCGCCTTCGTGGATTCCTCTTAAGATTTCCACTCCTTCCGAAGAAATACATCTCTGAAACACGCCAGAAACACTCTGTTTATAGAGATCACCATTTATTATAGTGTAGGCTTTTGGTCGTCAGACAATCTGCTGGCTCAAGACTTAGTCTTTGGGTAGTTTTCCGTTTATTAGGAAATCCAGATAGGGTTTTGTCCAGCTGGGAATTACAGCCAGAACTGCTATTAAAGGTGAGCCAGATTTCGTCGGATAGTCCTCATCAACTCCGACTATGGAGGGGACCCTCAAATGCTCTAAAACAGCGCCATCCGGTACTTGTTTCCGCGCAGAGCCTATCCTTGATAGAGCATCTGCTTCCTCATTCTCTGCTCGAGGGATGTGTTGAACCTCAAAACCCTCGAACGATTTAGATAGTTCATCCACAACAGCTTTGTATGTTGCCATGTGTTTGTTTGTGTTGCAGATGTCGGATACTTGCCGAGCAACTAAATCCGAGTCTCCGTAGCACATGAGTCTTGATAAGCCAATGTTTTTGGCCATGCGTATCCCATGCAGCAGTGCTTCATACTCGGTAATATTATTGGTTGCCGTGAAATGTATTTGTAACACATAGAACAACTTATCTCCTTGGGGTGATTTGAGCACCACGCCAGCCCCCGAGTCTCCTCATGCTTTTGATCCGTCGAAGTGAAGGGTCCAAAATTCCGAGTCTGGAGGGCCCGTGTTTTATGCCGTTTCTGTCTAATCGACAACAAAGTCGGCCAGAATTTGGGACTCTATTGTCGTACGTGGTTTGTACTCAATGTGAAAAGCTGCAAGCTATATTCCCCACTTTACGACACGTCATGTGGCGTCACGGTTATTCATTATATCTTGCAGGGGAGCGGTGCTCACCACTGTGATCTTATGATCTTGAAAATAGTGGCGTAGCTTTATGGATGCAAAGAATACTCCGTAGGCTAGCTTTTGATGGTGTGGATACCTTTTTTTTGATTCTGTCAGGACCTCACTCATGTAATAAGTTGGCCGCTCCACCTTATGCTCGTGGCCTTCTTCCTCGCGCTCAACTACTGTTACCACACTTATGACCTTGTTGGTCGCTGCAATGTAAAGTAATATAGGTTCCTGAGGTTCTAGCACTGCGAGAACTGGTGGGTTTGAAAGTAGATCTTTCAAGCTTTGCAGGGCAGTTTCGGCTTCCTAAATCCAGACAAATTTGTCAGTTTTCTTCAAGACTGTGTATAAAGGTGCAGCTCTTTCGCCGAGCCGGCTGACGAATCGACTCACTGCTGCAATGCAACCAGTGAGACGCCGTACATCCTTCAGGCGAGTTGGCCTGGTGATGTTTAGGATAGCCTTGATTTTGTCCCGGTTCACATCTATGCCTCGCTCAGAGACGATCAAACCTAACAATTTTCCGGCTGGAATTCCAAAGAAACACTTCTTTGGATTTAGCATCATATTGAATTTTCGTAGACTAGCAAACCTTTCATCCAAGTTGGAAATTAAAGTTTCCTTCTTTTTAGACATAACTGCTATGTCGTCTACGTATACATGGACGTTGCGTTCGACTTGGTCGTTGAGACAACGTTGCATAGTACGTTGATACGTTGCTCCTGCGTTCTTTAAGACAAAAGGTATAGTTTTGTATCAGAAGGTTCCGAAAGGCGTGACGAAAGACGTCTTAATTTGATCCGACTTTTTCATCGGTATTTGGTGATATCCAGAATATGCGTCGAGAAAATAGAGTAGTTCCGACCCTGCCATTGAGTCAATAACTTGATCGATTCTTGGCAAGGGAAACGAATCTTTTGGGCATGCCTTGTTCAAAGCGGTATAATAAACACACATCCTTAAATCAATAGTGTCCTTTTTAGGGACAAGTACAGGATTTGCCACCCAATATGTATGGATGACCTCTGTATAAAATCCGCTAATTTTAGGTGGGCTAATTCCTTGGCTATTGCTTTGCGCTTTTCATCACCAAACCACTGTAAGGACTGTTTGACGGGTTTAGCGTCTGGGTACACATTAAGAGTGTGCTCGGCAAGTTTCCTAGGTACTCCGGTCATATCATATGGCTGCCATGCGAAGATATCACTATTAGCTTTGAGGAACTCGACGAGAAAGCTTTCCTATGCGTGGCCTAAGCCTATCCCTATGTTTGTTGTCCTGGAGGGATCATCTTCCTTCAGTGACGTTTTCTTCGTCTCTTTCGACGCCTTGAATTGAAAACTTGGCTTCAGCACCTCGTTCTTCGTAGCAGGCATCTCAGACGGATTGATGGTCTACTTGATCTCCTGGTACTCCTGGGCATGCAGCATGGCTTCATCGAAGGTATCAGATCCTTCATCGCACTCTCGCGCCTTCCTCGGATTTCCCCGTACGGTGATTACGCCCTTTGGACCTGGAAGTTTAATCATGTTGTAGATGTAATAGGGACGGGCCATGAACGCCTAGTAAGCTGAACGTCCGAAGAGGGTGTGGTAAGAACTTTTGAATGGTACCACCTCAAAAGAAAGTGGCTCGGTCCAGTAATTGTCTCGGGTTCCGAATGTCATGTCCAGAGTAATCTCACCCAGAGAATCCGTCTGTCTTCCTGGTACAATGCCATGGAAAGTTACACTTCAGTAACTCAACTGGCTCGGAGCTTCATGCGGTGGAGCGTCTCGATGTAGAGGATGTTGATGCTACTTCCATCGTCCATGAGTGTTTTAGAGAACTCATAGCCATCAATAAGAGGATTGACGACTAGTGGATATTTTCCCCGACGATGTGTTTTACTCGGGTGATCTGAATGATCAAAGGTGATGGTTACCTCTGACCAGTCCAGGAACTGTGGGACAGTCGGAACTGTGGGACAGTCAGAACTGTGGCATTGAGCTCAAGAAGAACCGCCTTTTGTCCTTAGCAGGTTGGGATCCAAGGAAGCAGATGTATGCGTCTTTCTTAGTCGGAAATGTCTTCTTTCCATCCGACTTGGGCTCTGTAGCGGCTTCCGCTTCTTCCATGTCGGAATATTCCTTGGGCTCCTTTCCTTTCTCAGAATTTTTCTTTCCTTTTCATCGCTTGGCTATGTAGCCAGCGGATTCGTCTTTTTTGATGTCGTCATTGAAATGACACTCGGCATTTGTGTGGGTAGATCCTCCGTTACAATCCAAGTGGTGGACACATGGATTGTTGGCAATGTGAGCCCAGGTATAGATTCTTCCGGGTAGCTGATCTCCTCTGCCCTGGATTCAGGAAGTTCAACAGCCTCTTACCCCGGCCGCCTCCGCGTCCTCCTCGTCCGAACGTTGCGTTGACAGCTGCGTTGTCTGTAGCCGGCTTTTCGTCCGAGGTGTTCTTGCGCTTCTGAGTTTGTTTTGGCTATTTGTCCCCATTGGGATTGGCCAGAATATTTAGCAGCCCTTCTGAATCATCATTGGCGTCAGCATATTTGCTCGCCATCTCTATCATTTCTCTCAGATCTGTGACGTGGTCACGCTTCAGTTTGTGACGTAGAAGTCCGACTGGAAGTCCTGCAATAAAAGCTTCTATCACAGTTTGCTCGTTTACTCCTTCGCAGGAGTTCTTCATGTTGATCCAGCGTCCGAGGTAATTCCGGCAGGTTTCTCCGGGTCTTTGGGTGCAATGCTGCAAGTCTCCAACTGTGCAGGTCCTCCTGTATGTTCCCTCGAAGTTTTAAAAGAACACACTTTGCACATCATACCAGTTGTGAATTGAATTCTCTGGCAGCTCATTGAGCCAAGATCGAGCCGTCTTCCTCAGCATGAGAGGGAGATATCAGACTGCAACCAGGTTGTTTCCTCCTTTGGCGATGCAGCAGCCCTAGAAGAAATCCTTGAGCCAGGTATCTGGCCGAGCTGCTCCATCGTAGGGCTGGATGTGTTTGGCAATACCAAAGTCAACCGGAAATTTGGTCTGACGTATGCATGGTCCAAAGCACTTAGGTCCCACATACACGTATTCTTCCTCGTACCGCCGCGACTCTATGTTTGATTCAATGCGATGGCGAGCGTTGTTTGACGAGAGAGATTTGCGCCTTGGAGGCTCGCGACTTCTGCGCGGTGGAGTCGGATTTCCGCTTCTCCTCTCACCATTGCCGCCTCCGCCCCTGCGGCTTCCATGGCTGCGTATGGATCCTTCATGGTCGCTTCTAGGAGGCGATGGTGGCCCTGGTGGATTATTTCCGGCTGGGTTACGTGGTGGTGGCGGTGGAGCCTCATTATGTTCACTCTGATGCCTGTTTCTATGGGCACCGTCCCTACTTGACTCATGACGATCCGGATCATCTCTTCGTCCGGCATTGCCAGCCGGACGGCTCGGTGGTGGCATCCTTAGCCGATCTTGCTCCTCTCGCCAGCGGCGTGTTTCTAGGTCTTCTCTATAGCGGTTGTTTTGCCGACGATGATTCTGATGAGGAACCATTGCCCTGATGGCGTCTTCGGACGCAGGTGGAATAACTCTTGCCCAGTCACGTGCTGGCCTGCGAGAGTGGCCATTTGACCCGGTTAAATTCTCTTCTTCTCCACGGGGATGATAGCGTTGAGTCGTATCCCTGCAGAGCCTTACGTCAGCGCTTTGGTCAGCGCCAGTGTGGCAAAACTCGGACTTTGAAGCTAGCTTGCCACTAAATGATGTGGCCGTCTTTTGCTGCTTTAATCCTTTGTCCAGCAGCAGGACGCACTGATGGACTTGCTGAAGAGACGGATTATTGGCAAGGATGGCTCGAGTTGCGGCAGCGATTTCCAGCGGCGTGCTGTAGACTCGGATCTTCTCTCCATCTTTTCCGTCGAATAGATCTTTGTGGATATCCGGATTCTTGTTAGCAAGAAACGGACCTCCCGTTGTCCTGTTTGGATGTCGCTTGAAAATCTGACTGATATTTGGTAGGATCACTGTCTAACTGCTGTCTCATCTCGACGAGGCGTGAGGCTTCTTCAAGTAGAAACACGTGGTGCTTTTCCAGGTCATCGGCCCCTTTCTCCAGCGCCTCCGGTGTAAGATCCGAAGCCGTTGGGATTGGAATTGTGAGAGCATCTCCGTAAATTTCACGCGCACCCTTGGTGACAACGTGTCCGTCTACAGGAGGGTCGATTGGGGTGGTATTAATAGGATCTCCGTCCTGATTCTCGATCTCTTAATCGTTGGTTTCCTCAATGTTCGGATCCGCTGGTGTCGGATTTTTGTTGTTGTTCTTCTTCTTCTTTGACTGCCTAGTAGCCTTAACATGCGTACCAGTGGAAAAGACGGCTTTTGGTTCGGTACCGGGGGATAAACTTCCGCCAGTACTTTCCTTCATGGTTGTCTTGTGGACCTCGAAGGAATCTCCGGTGTCCATATCATCCTGCGAGGTGTAGCTTTCATCCATGCTATCATATGGACTAGGAAGATTTTCCGGCTCACCTTGCGTTTGCTTGGAGATGTGCTTTTGTTCATACTCCTCCATCTCTTTGTCGAAGTCTCGAAGTTCCTGCGACGTGATTGACTCCTGAGGGGAGCCAGGTGAGTCAGCGTTTTCTTCGATTGCATCTAGAACCGAATCGGTACTAGCTCTAGCATCGACATAGTCGAATCCAGTGCTTATGTGGTACATGAAACAATGATTCTTCTTGTTCATGTTCTTGAGGTATTTGTATAACTTGGTTTCCGCCTCGACGTCAGCAGAGCTGGATCTGTAGCGGATGTACTCCTCATCTGTGTATCCGATCTTGCTGGAGAGATTAGATCTAGATTCTACTTCCACCTCTTCTTCCACTACAGGAGTGGGCTGGGTGGGTGTGATTTTGAAGGGATATGGGTAGGCTACACTAGTGCAAATCAAAATTTTCTACCGTGTAAACCAGGATTACTATTGTCATAGATCACGGGATTACCACTAGACGCGCAGTTGCAGAACTTGATGAAGCGCGTCGAGGCAGTTCAGACGATCTACGTCTCCTCCTTATTCTCGTCCCACGAGCAGCTCCCCTTGCGCGGCTCGTCCAAGCGCTACAGATGCAGCGCCTCCGAGGTATCCACACGTACAGGGTGGAAGCGTTAGATGCCGGACTGCTAGGTTCGCGCGTGCAACACAGGCGTGAGGAGTGGCGGCTAGGTGGAATGGTCTAACCCTGGTCAGATCGCCCCACCCTCTCTTATATAGGCGTCCCTAGTGGGCTTCTACATTAGCAGCCCATTAGTAGCCTAAGCCTGGTCTAATTCGGATCCAATCCTCATTAGGCTTCCAGCCCCTTAGTGTGTGACCCTATAGGTTCATATACGTATATACATGACACGAATACACTTATTCTGTCAATAGTTGGTAGTGGCCTCTAGCAAGACGTGCCAACTCCTAAATGTATACAATGATCATATCGAACGAACCATCACAAGGTTAGTACATGTCTTTTCCTTTGCCTCACGATATTTGGTCTAGCTCCAAGCTAACCTCCCTTTCTCGACACTGCGATTCGGAATGCCTTTACTAGGTTAACTCTTAACCATATGTAGCACGACCATGCATTTCTAGATCCGATCACTCGAGGGGCCCAGAGATATCTCTCTCAAGTAGAGAGGGGCAAATCCCATCTTGATTGACCATCCCTTGCAGCATGCTTCAGGACAAACCCGAATGCTACCTTTATAACTACCCAGTTACGGAGTAGCGTCTGATAGCCCCAAAGTATGTCGATCCACATCTCAAGTACATGCGACAATCTCAGGTCTAAGGAAAAAACGTACACGATGTGTAGAGAGAGAGTTACAACTAATTGCCAGTCTCAAGTTGGGTCAGTCCAACCCCATGTTCAGAACATGTGTCCACATCATTGGTTTGACATCTCCACGTCTATGACTTGCGAAACATAGTCATCAACCAATCGATGTGCTAGTCTAATATTCACATGTGTACTCACATGAACTCCGACTAGGGACAATTATTAAATAAACATACAAGTAAAGAGTTTCACAAACAATTCACATAATTGCCAATCAATACAAGTTGCCTGATATGGATATTCAACAACATTACAATAACTCATGGATACATAAGAAATATAATCATCTCTATGATTGCCTCTAGGGCATATTTCTTTCAGTCTCCCACTTGCACTAGAGTCAATCTAGATAGTATCTAATACCTATTGATCTTGCGTGCGCCTCATGAGCAGGCTGCGGGAGTGGCTTTGTAAAGGGATCAGCAACATCTGAGTCTGTATGTATTTTGCATATCATGACACTACCATCCTCAACGAACTCTCGAATATGATGGTAACGCATACGAATATGTTTGTTCTTCTGGTGCTGTCTAGGCTCCTTGGCTTGTGCAATAGCACCATTGTTGTCACAATAAACGTCCATGGGATTGGACGCGCCCTGAACCACACCAAGAGCGATCAGGAAATTCCTAATCCAAACAGCTTCCTTTGCAGCCTCCGAGGCGGCAATATATTCAGCTTCTGTTGAAGAGGAGGCCACCGTATCTTGCTTGGAACTTTTCCAACTCGCAGCACCACCATTCCTGACAAACACATAACCAGATTGCGATCTGGAATCATCTGAGTTGTTAAGGTAACTCGCATATGTGTAACCCTTTACACTGAGTTCATCCTAACCTCCATAAACTAGGAACACATCCTTAGCCCTTCTCAAGTACTTAAGGATATTCTTTACCGCTGTCCAGTGACCTTCACCTGGATCAGCCTGATATCTGCTTGTAACACTTAGAGCATAGGAAACATCTGGGCAAGTACATATCATTGCATACATGATGGATCCAATAGCCGAATCATATGGAACCCTACTCATGCGCTCACGCTCATCAGTAGTCGAAGGACACTGAGTCTTGCTGAGTTTTATGCCGTGAGACATGGGAAAGAACCCCTTCTTAGCCTCTTCCATGCTGAACCGTTTCAACACTTTGTCAATGTATGTACTCTAGCTTAATCCAATTAGCCTCCTTGATCTATCTCTATACATCTTGATGCCCAGAATATATGCCGCTTCTCCTAAGTCCTTCATCGAAAAATTATTTTTCAACAAAGTCTTAACAGACGCGAGCATAGGAATGTCATTTCCAATCAGCAATATGTCATCTACATATAAGATTAGAAATACCAACGCTCTCCCACTTTAATTCTTGTAAACACAAGGTTCTTGTACGTTTTTTATGAAGCCAAACTCCTTTACAACTTCATTGTCGTGGGAATGACCACGGCAGATGCTGCAATCGGCAGCGAGTAGTAGAACGAAGGGCAAGGGCGGCCAGCCATCTGCGGTGCGAGATGAGGGCGGAGACACAGGGTTTTACCCAGGTTCGGCCCCCCGGAGGGTAAAGACCTACTCCTGCTAGATTGTATTATGATGGAGGTACAATGGGGAGAGCTCGACGGCTAGGCGGCGAGTCGCTTGGGTGGATGATGGAACGTACATTTACACGCCCTGTAGGGAGGTTTATATAGACTCACCCTCCCCTAGGGTTTACATATCTCAACCGAATCAGTTAAGGTTTCGGCACCCATTTAACCTAATCCGACTGGCCTATCTACTCTCCTGGGCCTTCAACTTCCAGTCGCTTGGATCCACGCCAGGTCTTGATCCAGTCGCCGTCTTGCAGGCCCACTCGCCAGCTCCTGGGCTAGTCGGAAACGTCCTGCTGGGTATACCCCGGTAGGCATATCCCCATCAGTAGTCCTCGAGGCCGTCGTCGATTGGGCGCATGTGGTTGCTGGCAGTCGGAGCATACGGGTCCAATGCGGACATCCAGTCGAATCGGTGGCGGGCTCCTGAATAAAGGAAAAAACTAGTCATTCCGGTCGCAGCTTGGTGAACGGGTCGGCGAAATATTTAGTCACTGTTGTAGCGGTCGGGTCGGCGAGCCGAGTGGCTAAAGTTGGACCGTCAAATGCAGTCAAAACTAGCCGTTGGGGTAATCCAACGGTAACTTTTGGCGTAATCACCGCGTAGTAACGGCTCCCTGATTTGGCGGGTAACAACCGCTATATAAAGGGAATGGTAGGCGATCAGAGAACCACCTCCTCGGCATTTCCTCCGATTCCGCGCACCTCCATTTTCCTCCGCATCGCGATCCAGCCGATCCAAAATCCTCCGACCTCCACGAACCTTTCCGCCAATGGCCCCCTCCACCGAACCATGGGGCAGGTCCAAGTGTACGAGAGCGCTACTAGCGTCTTTCGTGGAGGCCGGGATCCTGCACGCCGGCAGGTGGCGCATCCCCGCGGCCGGAGAGGTGACTCCGGACCCGCGCGAGGGAGAATTCGTCTGCTTCACCAGCCACCTGGAATGGGGGCTAGGATTCCCCACATCTCTCTTCTTCCGGTGCTTCTGCGCCTTCTACGGGATCCAGCCATCGGACATGGGCCCGCACAGCATCGAGAAGCTCGCCATTTTCGTGGAGTTATGCTAGTGTTACCTGGGCTGCAGGCCCTACTTTCCCCCGTGGCAAGATCTGTTCCACGGGAGGATCAGTCGCGAAGAAGCAGGCGACCCAATGCTTGCTGCAGGTGGCTTGACGTTTCAGTTGAAGTCGAAGGCCTCCTTTTCCGATCTGATGCTACCTGCCAAGGCGGCGAGCGAGTGGAAGAAGTCTTGGTTTTACGTCACCGAGGCGACTCCAGACGGCGAGGTGGCGATCCCAAGATACTCCGCCGACCGGCCCGAATCGCGCCGGCTCCAAGTCGGCAAGCTTCCAACAGACCAGCGGATGGTCGTGGATGAGATGCTTCAAACCATCCGCGGCCTGAAGAAGAAGGGTCTTCAGACCATCAACTTGTACAACTGTTGGCTCGGGCGGCGACTCGTTCCCCTGGCCCGCCGTGACCATTACATGTACGAGTACATGGGCCAGGAAGATTCGACGAAATCCTGCCTCGCCGAGTGGAAGCTCGAGGACTACATCCCAACGTTGAAGAAGATCACCCAGGCAGTGTACCTGGACGCAAAGGTCGGGGTCGCCCCCTACACCGCGAATCATCCAGCCCCGACGGTAAGTCAATTTCTATCATTCGTAGTCGCAGTTGATGCTATCGCGGTTTATACTGATACTTTCTCATGACTACTGCAGTTATTTCAAGTAGTGGAAGGGTGGCTTCCGCCCGCGGACGACGAGAATTCGAGGTCGTCCGTCCAGGACGGGGGCGAATCGCCTCCTGCGAGGGGCGGCATCGAGAGCGACGGGAGCGTCGACGACGACGAGTCCGAGGAAGAGGTCGCCCTGCTGGTTCGCAAAACTCGCGGACAGCGTCAGCGTGAACTCGAAGCGAGCAGAAGCCTCGAACGTCATGACGATGACGACGACGAACTCCCCGAGCGCACCTCGCGTCACGAGGCTACTCTGTCGAAAAAGAAGAAGAAGAAAGAAGTGAAGGCCCCTCCGAAGAGGAAGACGAAGCCGGCGAAACAGGCATCTCCGCCTCGTTCGGCGAGTAGCTCTGACGCCATCAGTGTGGCCAGGGACGAAGCGCCACAGACGACGGCAACACCGGATGCCACCGCCACCCTGAGTGAGGTACCTCTGGCCTTGATCCCCCCCCCGTTCGCCCCAGTTTCTAGGTCGGGGGTTGCTCCGGTCGCGGCAGCTTCGCCTCCTAGGAGAGCTCCTGCCGAAAACATTGTGGAGGCTCCTGTCACGGCCTCGTTAACGAAGAGGCCATCCGTGTCTTGGGCGCATGATGTCCTGGAGATGGGCCTCAGTCGGAAACTGGGCCCCGAACTGGAGAAGCCGGCTAGCATCCGCACGGGGATGCGGTTCATACCAGTCGCCAAGTGAGTTTTATTCACTTGCCTTGCTTTTCGTTGTACTCGGACCACTTTGCTCATGTAATCAATTTGCAGGACTGGAGTTAAAAAGATAGGCTACCCGTCCATGGCCAAAGTGCCGCCAGGTCGTCGCCGAGGAGGACCCCTCTCGGAAGAGGAAGGCTGATGAGGTCGCTGCCCCCACAGACAGTGCCAAGAAGGCCAAGAGCGACGACGTTCCCCCGCTTGACGACACGACGATTGCTCCGAGTGATCCTGCGGCGGGGGCGGCCTTGACGATCAAGGAGGGTGCTTCCTCACTTGGGATGGCCGAACCGGCCTCTTTTGGTGTCGGTGCATCCATCGCGACCTTCCCCCGCTTCATGGCTAGAGCGGCTACGGCAAATGGTACCACGCCATCGAGCCACATGCCTGGGGTCGCCGAAACAGAGGTCGAGCAGCGTCGCAGGCACACTCCAGCTCTTCTCGCATCCGTGGACGCGCTACAGCTTCATGGCATGCTTGGCGCAACCATCCAGATATGTCCAGTCCCCGAGGATCGGGCCACTGAATTGCAGTGGCCAGATTCTTTTTTTTTCTTTTTTTTCTCGCGCCCAATCCCCGAGTGCGCATTTGCTGAATTTCAGCGGGTGGGCACTTAGGATTTTTGATCTCCAGTCCCCGAGTGTCCAGTCGCTGAATTTCAGGGGGTGGGCACTTAGGATTTTTGATCTCCAGTCCCCGAGTGTCCAGTCGCTGAATTTCAGCGGGTGGGCACTTAGGATTTTTGATCTCCAGTCCCCGAGTGTCCAGTCGCTGAATTTTAGCGGGTGGGCACTACGGATTTTTGATCTCCAGTCCCCGAGTGTCCAGTCGCTGAATTTCAGTGGGTGGGCACTTAGGATTTTTGATCTCCAGTCCCCGAGTGTCCAGTCGCTGAATTTCAGCGGGTGGGCACTTAGGATTCCGTTTTTGTTAACTGTTTGACTTTTGTACAGGGTTTGCAGCATGAATCAGCCGGCCGGCTTGCTGCACAGTGTCACGCGGAGAAGGAACTTGTCGCCATCCAAGAGGCGAACAAGGGACTCCAGGCGATTGTTGCGAAGGCAGAGGAGGTTCGCCAGGGCCTTGTCCCGGCGAGTGAGCTGACGGCGGCTCAATCTGCGTTGAGTTTGGCTGAGAAGCAGATCGCCGACCTTGAGCGCGAGCTTAAGGACGCGAAGGAGGAGGCTAGCTCGGCGGATGGGCGAGCCAAGGCTGCTGTTACGGCCGCCGCTGAGGAGCGTAAGGTCTCTGACACCCTTGTTGCTGGGCTTCAAGACGACTACTCCTCTCTTTAAAGCTTCATCACGGATCTCTCCCGTCCTTTGATTGGTAAGTGTGCCTGCCTCTGCCTGTATTATTTTCATTGTGTGATCTTTGATGTACTCACTACCCCCTTCTGTCCACAGGTCGGATCATCGACAGTGCGGAAGAGGCGCAGTCGTTCGACGCGCGGCAGTGTGTGGCCACTCTGGTCGACTCGGCCACGTTGTCCGCGACCTGTATTCAGGCGTATCTTCAGGAGATGTCACCCACGGAAGTGATTCCCAGTGACCTCATCGAAGTGTGGCGGTACTTGGAGAAGGCGCCATCAGTCGTCGAGTTCATGACGCGGTCGGTGTTCCGGCGCGGGGCGGCGACGGCGCTTAGCCTTGGGCTCGCCCACTTCCCGGAGGATTTCGATCTGGATGACGTGACGAGTGGCTACCCATCGTCGACTGGCTCGGTGGAGATCGCCGAGGTGCTGAAGCTGACGGACCGCGCCGCGGTATACTTCGATCGCGTCTGGGCGATGGGTGACCTCCTTCCTTATCAGGAGACGATCGTCGCACCCAATGACCCCGAGCCGTAGCACCGGGACTTCAAGATCGAGCAGCCCTTCCGTGCGGGGATGACGGGTGAGCTGACGACGTACCTGTCGAACCCGTTCACTCCCTTCATTCGCAACCGCAAGGGTGGCGGCGAGTCGACATCGAAGCCTGTGGAATAAGACATTGTGCCCTGGGGCGTTAGTAGTAGTTGGTCTGTTGAACGATTCCCCAAGCGCGTCCGCCCTTTTTATGGGGTTTACCTCGTTTGTTATGTGTTTGTGGTTTTGAACGTTTTTTTATTGAGGTCGGCTCGCCCGAGCTTGGAAAGCCAGTCGCAAGGCGACTCCCATGAGTGCCCTGTACTTCACCGTTTTCCCTTGCGCGAACGAGGTCGGGTAGCCGAGTCCCCGAGCGTGGTACTTGGTTGTTCTAGGCGCAACTCTAGGGTGGGTGAGGACTAGGCGCGTCAGAGTAAGCGCATCACTCCTGCCTGGCCCGTCGGGTCAGTCACATGGCGAGTCCTGGGCATGCTCTCATACTTGGCGTTTTCCCTAGTCGCTCGCGCTGAACTGGTCGTCAGTCCCCGAGCGTGGTACTTGGCCGTTCGAGTCGCTGTGTCGAGGATGCGGAGGATCATGATCGCTGTGAGGAGCGAAGGAAGTTGTCTTGGCTCGTTAAGCCAGTCGAGCTGGACGACTCCAATGGGGCTCCGGGTAGGCGTTTTTCGTGGACGTTACGAGACTTGGGGTAACCCAGTGCCCTCGTAGCGCACTACTTGGCCGTGCCGATCGCTGTACCAGAGGTTGACTCCTGCGGTTAGCTTGGTTCTATTATTACGAGTGCGAGTGGCACAAGACACGGAGAGTAGACACAATTTGTGGTAACCAATATGTTTTATTTCATAGCGACTGGAGGTTACATATGTGGAGTTCTAGGAGTAGAACTTCCGTAGGAGGTTTACATTCCATGGCCGCTTGATGTCGAGTTTTCCGTCTCCATGGACGTCGGTGAGGTAGTAGGCATCGTTGCCGAGTACTCGCCCTATGGCGAATGGTCCCTCCCACGGGGGGGAGAGCTTGTGCATGCCCTTCTTGTCCTGGATGAGGCGTAGCAGCAGGTCGCCTTCCTGGAAGGTGCGAGTTTTCACCCGCCGGCTATGGTAGCGGCGGAGTCCTTGCTGGTAGATGGCAGTGCGAGAGCGAGCTAGGTCGCGTGCCTCATCGAGTTGATCGACTCCGTCCTGACGTGCGAGTTCGTTCGCCGCCTCCATGTAGTGGACGACCCTTGGCGAGTCGTGCTCGAGGTCAGTGGGCATGACTGCCTCGGCGCCATACACCATGAAGAAGGGGGTGAACCCTGTCGACCTATTGACTGAGGTGCGGATACCCCAGATGACGGAGGGTAGCTCCTCGACCCAGCACCCGGCAGTGCGCTCGAGCGGTACTTGGAGCCACGGCTTCAGGCCGTGGAGGATGCTCTGGTTGGCCCGTTCCGCCTGGCCGTTGGACTCCGGGTGGGCGACTGACGCGAGGTCGAGCCGGATGTGATGTTCCTCGCAGAACTCGGCCATGGCTCCTTTGGCGAAGTTGGTGCCGTTGTTCGTGATGATGCTATTTGGGAACCCGTAGCGATATACAAGCTCGCGTAGGAATTTGGTGGCGGTCTTCCCGTCGCATTTCCGGACTGGCTTGGCCTCCACCCACTTTGTGAATTTGTCGACCGCGACCAGGAGGTGGGTGAAGCCGGAGGGGGCCTTTTTGAAAGGGCCTACCATGTCCATACACCACACGGCGAATGGCCAGGTGATGGGGATTGTATTGAGCGCTAAGCTCGGCACGTGTGTCTGGTTGGCGTACTTCTGGCACCCGGCGCACCGCTGGACGATGTCGACGGCATCGGCGTGTGCGGTGGGCCACTAGAAGCCGTGCCGCATAGCCTTTGCGACCAGAGAGCGGGCTCCAGCGTGGTGGCCGCAGTCGCCGGAGTGGATGTCGTGGAGGATCTTGCGTCCTTCGGCGGGTTGGACGCAGCGTTGGAACCCGCCGGTCACGCTGCGCTTGTGGAGCTCGCCGTCGATGATGGTGAAGGATTTGCATCAACGTGCAACCATCCGGGCGTCTGTCTCGTCTGCCGGCAAGGTGCCAGCCTCCAGGTAGGCGATGTACGGCTTGGTCCAGTCGTCTGGCTCGGCGATGAGTGCGACCAGGGCTGCCTCTGGTTGCAGCGGGACTCCGATGTCGATCTCCCTTGGGGGAGAGACTGACGGCTTGGTGATCGTGTCGAGGAAGACGCCGGCGGGTGGTGCGAGTCGAGCCGACCCGATGCGAGAGAGTGCGTCGGCCTCCTCGTTCTTCCGCCTGTCGATCCACTCGACAGACTAGCCTGCGAAGTGTCCACCCAGCTTGTCTACTGCTTGGCGGTATGCCGCCATGGTGGGAGAGACGGCGTCGCAAGTACCAGCGACTTGCCCAGCGACGAGGTCGGAGTCTCCGTAGCAACGTAGGCGGTTGACATTCATCTCCTTGGCAGCTCGCATGCCGTGTAGTAGTGCCTCGTACTCGGCCATGTTGTTGGTGCAGGGGGTGAAGTCGAGGCAGAGGACGTAGCGGAGTTTGTCGCCCTTCGGGGAAGTCAACACGATCCCTGCTCCTGCGCCGTTCGCGTTCTTGGAGCCGTCGAAGTGCAGGCTCCAGTAGTGGAGGTATGGCAGCTTTTCCGGCTGCTGGGCCTCTTCCCAGTCGGCGATGAAGTCCGCGAGAGCCTGCGACTTGATCGCTTTTCGTGGCTCATACTTGATGTTGTGGACGCCGATTTCGACGGCCCACTTGGCGACTCGCGCGGTGGCCTCACGGTTGCGGATGATGTCCTGCAATGGTGCTGAGGAGACGACCGTGATCGGGTGCTCCTGGAAGTAGTGCGGCAGTCGCCGCTGTGCTCTGAAGACTGCGTATGCCAGTTTCTGGTATTGCGAGTACCGCTGGCGCGACTCGGTGAGGACCTCGCTGATATAGTACACCGGTCGTTGTACCGGGCGCTCCTTTCCTTCCTCTGGCCGCTCGACGACCATGACGGCGCTGACGACGCGCTCGGAAGCCGCGACGTAGACCAGCATGGGTTCTTTGTCGACGGCGGCGGCGAGTAGCGGTGCTGCGAGTAGCACCTTCTTGAGGTCGCGGAGTGCGTCATCCGCCTCCTTGTCCCACTGGAAGGTGGGGTTCTTTCGCATCAGGCGGTATAGGGGCATCGCCTTTTCGCCCAGTCAGGGGATGAAGCGGCTGAGAGCCGCGACTCACCCGTCCAGCTTCTAGACATCGCACAGGCACTCGGGTTTGCCGAGTCGAGCGATCGTGTCGATCTTGGTGGGGTTCACCTCGATCCCGCGCTTGGAGACGACGTACCCCAGTAGTTGCCCTGCTGGTACACTGAAGGTGCATTTGCCTGGGTTGAGCTTTATCTTGTATTTCCGCAGGTTGTCGAATGTTTCCGCCAGGTCGGCGAGTAGATCGCCCTGGCGAGCGGACTTCACTACCACGTCGTCGATGTAGACGTGGATATTGCGGCCAATTTGGCTCGCAAGGCATTCCTGCATGCACCGCTAGTAAGTTGCCCCGGCGTTCTTGAGGCCGAAGGTCAAGGGCGGTGTAGCAGAAGGCTCCGAATGGCGTGATGAACACCGTCTTCTCCTCGTCCTCAACAACCATCTTGATCTGGTTGTACCCAGAGTAGGAGTCGAGGAAACACAACGACTCCGAGCCCGCGGTGGAGTCGATTATTTGGTCGATCCGCGGGAGCACGAATTGCTCCTTCGGGCAGGCGCTGTTTAAGTTTGTGTAGTCGATACACATCCTCCAGGTCCCATTTTTCTTCTCGACCAGGACTGGGTTTTCCAGCCACTTGGAGTATTTGATTGGCCGGATGAAGCCTGCAGCGAGTAGGCGCTGCACCTCCTCGGCGATGGCTCGGCGACGCTCTTCATTGAAGGGCCGCAGCGACTGCTTGACGGGTCGCACTTTGGGGTCGGCGTTTAGTTTGTGCTCAGCGAGTTCCCTAGGGACACCAGGCATGTCAGAGGGCTTCCATGCGAAGATGTCCTTGTTCTCACGGAGGAACTCGATGAGCGCGCCTTCCTAGGCTGGGCTCATGCCCGTCCCGATCGTCACCGTCTGGCTGGAGTCGCCTCGGACCAGCTCGACGGTGCGGGTGTGCGTCGTTGCCTCGAAGGCGGAGGTGTTGGCTCCCTCCGAATTGGGCTTCTTGAGTATGGTGGGGTCGTCATTGTTGACCCTGCTCGCGTACTTGGTGAGCTCGTCGGCGTGGTTGGCCTCTGCCGCAATGACGGCGTCGGCGAGTTCGGCTCCTTTGGCCTCGCACTCGGCGGCCATGTCGGGGTCGCCGATGATGGTGATAACGCCGCGCGGCCTGGGGAGCTTCATCGCATTGTACGCGTAGTGGGGTGCTGCCATGAACTTGGCGAACGCCTGGCGCCCTAGGACACAGTGGTAGGGGCTGTCGAAGGGTACCAGCTCGAAGACGATCCGCTCGGTGCGGAAGTTTGTTGGTGTGCCGAAGGTGACTGGAAGCGTGACCTTGCCGATCGGGTACGCCTTCCGACCGGGGACGATGTCGTGGAACGTGGTGGAGGTCGTCTCGACCATCGACTGCGGGAGCCGCAGTCGCCTGAAGGTGTCCAGGTACAGGATGTTGAAGGAGCTACCGCTGTCCATCAATGTCTTGGGGAGCCAGTAGTCTCCCACCTTAGGCTTGACCACCAGGGCGACTCGGCCTGGGTACTCGATGCGTGGCGAGTGGTCCTGGCGGCTCCAGGTGATGGGCTGCTCCGACCAGTTGAGGAACTGGGAAACGTCCACCTGGGCCACCGCGTTGACGGCGACGACGCGGGCGATGACCTTCTTCTCGCGCTTCGTGTTGAAGCCTGTGAAGGTGTGGAGCGAGCCGGCCACACTACCGAATTTTCCGCCATTTGGCGGGTTGTTGTCGGGGTCCTCTCGTGCTCGTCGTGCCTTCTCGATTTCCTTGAGAGAGTGGCAGTCGGTGGTCGTGTGCGTGGCGGGCTTCCCTTCCCTGCTGTGAAACACACAAGGCTGGTTAAGGAGGGCCGCGGGGTCGAACCTTGGTTTTGCCTTGTAGTTGCTGCCGTCGCGGCGTTGCCCCCCGTCGCGGCGAAAGCTTTTGGGCTCACGCTGCGCGTGCCCAGCATTGACGACGATGTCGACTCGCCCGTCGCTGCGGCGCTTGCCAGTGAGGTGGGTGTTTCTGTAGCATAGGTCGGGTCGTCGCCCGTTGTCGTTGCCGCTCGTGCGGCGTTGGCCTCCCGACTACTCGTCGGTTTCCTGGTTTGGGTCTTCCTCCGTGTACCTTTTGGCGATCTCAAGGAGGTCCGATATGTTGTCGAGTGTGCGGGAATGTCGTTTGAGCTTGGCGACCAAGGGATCGTAGCGGCACGAGGTCTTGAAGCAGTGGATCGCGGTGTCCGGGTGGATGCCGACTGCATTGTACCATAGTTCTTGCCACCGCTGGACCCAGCTACGGGTCGACTCGCGGGGTCCCTGGATGCATCGTTCCAGGTCCTCGATGGTGGTGGCGCGGGTGTAGGAGCACTCGAAATGCCTGACGAAGGCATCTCGCATCTCTTCCCAGGAGTCGATGCTATCCTGGGGAAGGGTGTTGATCCATTGCCTGCACGTTCCCTCCATCATCAGGGGGAGGTAGCGGGCGGCTAGCAGGTCGGTGTGGCCAGCGATCCCCATCGCCATGAGGTAGGTGTCCAGCCACACGGAGGGGTCGTACGAAGGGTCGTACTTCTCTATTTCCTTCGGCGCTTTGAAGTTCGCCGGGTATTTTTTGCCTCGGATCATCGGTCCGAAGCACCTGGGCCCGAGTCGGCTTAGCGACCCCATCGGCTCGCCGTCACGGTGATTGGTTAGGGTGTGTCGCAGGTCGTCAGGCTGGCGTGCGCGCCAGCTTTGGTTGTTGATGATGTGGGTGCGGGCGTCGACGGGCTGACCATTGGCGGTGACGAAGTTGGTCGCTGGCCTGGGGTCGTTGGTGGAGAGTGCCGCATTCGCGGGTCGGTGTTGGAGCTGCAGTGGTTCGGGTGGCGGGCAGTTAATGGTGTTTGCTGCCAATGGACGGCCGCTTGAGGCCGCTCTGCTGCCCGAAGAACGCGAGTACATCCGACCCTGTGAGTCGGCGCCTGCGTTTTGTTGCTTGACCGCCTTTGCGAGCAGGGCCCTGACGTACTGGATCGGTAGGGCGCCGTCGCCGGTGGCCGTGATGTTGTCGGCCGCTGCTCGGCCTGCCACGAGGTTGTCCATCGGGGTGGAGAACAGTGGTAGGCCGTTCGCGTCTTGCTCCCATGAGGAGACCACTATCCACGGCTGGTCCCTGGGGGGTGCGCGGTTGGGTGGAGGTGGGGCGCCCTTCGCCGTCGACCCTGGTAGGGGCCGGGCGCTTCCTCCTGGTGGAGCGTTCTCGCAGATCGCGCGCTCGGCCGTGCGGGCCGGGTCGTTCTCGTCGTCGAAGTTCAGGGCGCGCCCCTGGACGGTGGGGTTCAAGCACGACCTGATTCGCTGCTGGTGGTAGGGCAACAGCTCCTGCACCGTCACCTGCTCTAGGCGAAATTTTTCGTGCTCGGCTTGCTCCTTGCGGACTGCCTCCGCCAGCTTCAGGCGGAGTTCCTCGACCTCCGTTGCCGTGGCGTTAGGAAGGATCGGGGTGGAGAAGGGATCCTCTGGCCGATCGGTGCCAGTCGCCATGTAGGTCGCGGCGTGGCGACCGGTCCCGTCGCAGAGATCGGCGGAGTTTTCCGACCCGGAGTCGAAGTCGAAGATCCCAAGGATGGCAGGATCCTCGAAGTCTCCCACGTGGAGACCTGGGTGATGGAGCCCGCGGGTGAAGCCGCGGTGATGGATCCAGCGAGTGACGCCGGGGTCGCCGAGTCGGCGTCGTCATTGAGGGCCGCGTCTTTCGCGGCCGCGGTGTTTTCGGCCACGTCGCTGTGGGCCGAGTTGTACTCGGAGGCGAGGCGATGGATCGTGCGGACCTGGCTCTCGGAGAGCCGGTCGCGTGGCGGCGACTCGTGGATGCGAGTCGAGTCCTCCGAGACGATGACGTCGGTGAGGCCGACGAAGAGGCTGATCGTGCCAACTGGCAAGATCATGCTGTGCGTGACGGGTCGCGCCGCCGGGACGTAGCTGCTCGTCAAGATCTGGAGCATCTCGTCGATCGCTATCATGCGGCCGGTGGAGACCGACTCGTTGATGGGCAGATTGGATCTCGCTGCAGAACACCGGCCAGACCGGCCAGGCCCCACGGTGGGCGCCACTATCGTGGGAATGACCACAGCAGATGCTGCAATCGGCAGCGAGTAGTAGAACGAAGGGCAAGGGCAGCCAGCCATCTACGGTGCGAGATGAGGGCGGAGACACAGGGTTTTACCCAGGTTCAGCCCCCCGGAGGGTAAAGACCTACTCCTGCTAGATTGTATTATGATGGAGGTACAATGGGGCGAGCTCGACGGCTAGACGGCGAGTCGCTTGGGTGGATGATGGAACGTACGTTTACACGCCCTGTAGGGAGGTTTATATAGACTCACCCTCCCCTAGGGTTTACATATCTCAACCGAATCAGTTAAGGTTTCGGCACCCGTTTAACCTAATCCGACTGGGCCTATCTACTCTCCTAGGCCTTCAACTTCCAGTTGCTTGGATCCACGCCAGGTCTTGATCCAGTCGCCGTCTTGCAGGCCCACTCGCCAGCTCCTGGGCCAGTCGGAAACGTCCTGCTGGGTATACCCCGGTAGGCATATCCCCATCATTCATCAAATCGAATGTTCCAACTCCGAGATGCTTGCTTCAGCCCATAAATAGACTTTAGAAGTTTGCATACCTTTCCAGCATTGTTTGGATCGACAAAAACTTCGGGCTGCATCATATACACGTCCTCAGTTAGGATTCAATTTTGGAAAGCCGTCTTGACATCCAACTGCCATATTTCATAGTCGAAATGTGCATCAATGGATAAAATGATCCGTATAGATTTAAGCATCGCTACGGGCGAGAAAGTCTCGTCGTATTCAACTCCTTGAACTTGTCGAAAACCTTTTGCAACAAGTCGAGCTTTATGGATGTGAACATTTCCATCCATATCAATCTTCTTCTTATAGATCCATTTGCACTCGATGGCTTTAAAACCATCAGGCAGGTCAACCAAGTTCCAAACTTGATTGTCTCCCATGGACTCTATCTCGGACCTCATGGCGATCAGCCATTTCTTAGAGTCTGGGTCCACCATCTCTTCTGCATAGGTCGCAGGCTCATCATTGTGTAACAATAATAATTCCCGCGTCTCGTGGAGCCTCGCCAACCTTCGTGGTTGTGGTGCTTCTATTGCCACAGGTTCCTCAACTTGTTCTGATACAATAGCATCACTTGTAGAAGCATCCCCAACTAGCTCATCTTGAACTTCTTCAAGTCGCACCGACCTTCCACTCGTTCCCTTTGTGAGAAACTCTTTCTCTAGGAAAACACCGCTACGAGCGACAAACACTTTGCCCTCTTCTCGGTTGTAGAAGTAATACCCTAAGGTTTCCCTCGGATATCCCACGAGAATGCACTTATCCGATTTGGGTGTTAGCTTGTCCGACTGAAGTCGCTTGACAAATCCATCACATCCCCAAATCTTTAGAAAAGACAAACTGGGATTCTTTACAGTCCACATATCATATGGTGTCTTAACTACGGATTTAGATGGTACCCTGTTAAGTGTGAAAGCTGCCGTTTCTAGAGAATGACCCCAAAATGATAATGGTAAATCCGACTGGCTCATCATCGATCGAACCATGTCCAACAAAGTTCGATTGTGCCGTTCGGAGATCCCGTTTCTTTGAGGCGTTCCGGGTGGCGTGAGCTGTGGAACAATTCCGCAACCCTTAAGATGCTTGCTAAACTCGTGACTCAAATATTCACCTACGCGATCAGATTGCAAGGCCTTTATTTTCTTGCCACGTTGATTCTCTACCTCACTCTGAAACTCCTTGAACCTTTCAAAACTTTCAGACTTATGCCTAATTAAATAGACATAACCATATCTACTGAAATCATCAGTGAATGTAATGAATTAGTGATATCCTCCTCTGGCTGTCGTGCTCATTGGTCCACACACATCAGTATGTATGAGTTCCAACAAGTCTGTCGCTCTCTCCGGTAAACCCGAAAAAGGCGATTTGGTCATCTTTCCAAGTAAACAAGCCTAACATGTCTCGTATGATTCAAAATCAAACGAAGTTAGAAGACCATAACCATGGAGCTTCTTCATGCGCTTTTCACTTATATGCCCCAAACGACAATGCCATAAATAGGTAGGACTCAAATCATTAGGCCGAAGCCTTTTAACACTAACATTGTAAACATATGCATCATCAAGATTTAAATAAATAACCCATTCACAATGGGATCATCAGCCATAAACATATCATTCTTAGAGATTACACAACCATTGTTTGCACTCGCAAATGAATAACCATCCCTCATCAAACATGAAGGTGATAAAATGTTTCGACCCATACTAGGAATGTAATAACGATTATTCAACTCCATAATAAATCCTGACGGAAGGTGAAGTTGCATGACGCCGACGAACAGTGCATCAACCCTTGCTTTATTTCCGACGCAAAAATCCACTTCGCCTTTCTGCACTTCTCTAGTCCTTATTAGCCCCTGCATCAAATTGAAATATGAGCAACCGATCTGGTATAAAATACCCAAGAGTTAACATAGGAATCAGCGAGAAGAATGTCCACAACATTTACAACAAGCGTACCTGAGTGGGAAGTACTAACTTCCACTCTTCTTCAAATAATCCTGGTACTTGCTGCAATTTCTCTTCTAGTGGCTATGTTCATGACAAAAGAAGCACTTAGTGTCTTCTACAGGTCCAGCCTTTTGCTTGGGTGCAGGCTTAGGGATCGTATCCTTAGACTTGCCCTTCTTCTTCCAATAAGTACCCTTTTTCTAGAAGCTAGGCTTGTTCTGCACAGCCATCACATGGCTATGCCCTGCACATTTCTTCATGTCACTTTCTGCTGTTTTTAGCATCCCGCATAACTCATTTAGGCCCTTCTCCACCCCATGCATATGGTAGTTCAAAATGAACTGCCCAGAGCTGGATGGAAGAGACGCCAAAATGAAGTCAGTGGCCAACTCTTGGCCTAGTGGAAAACCAAGATTTTCCAAAGTCTGACTGTAACCAACCATTTTGATCACATGGGGGCCTACAACTGCTCCCTGTGCTAGCTTGCATTCGACAAAGGACTTGGCAACATTGTACCTCTCAGTCCTTGCCTGATCTTGGAACATGTACTTAAGCGCCACGATCATATCGTATGCATCCTATTCCTCAAACTTCTTTTGGAGTTCAGGTTCCATGCATGCAAGCATAAGACAGATAACCTCAAGAGAATCATCAAATGATCTCTTGTAGGCGTTCTTAAGGGCATCAGATGCATTATCAGCAGGTTCATCGGGGATTGGGGTATCCAGAACCGTTTCCTTTTTATCAGACCTGAGAACAATTCTCAGGTTACGGACCCAGTCTGTATAGTTTGTTCCATTTAGTTTATCTTTGTCAAGAATCGAACTCAAAGAAAAAGGTGATGTAGTGTTCGGTGCCATTGATCTACAACAGAAAACATGCAAAATACTAAGCCATGTAACCAATAAAGAGTAAAACATATTAAACAATTTAATAGCATATACTCCCACTTAAATCAATATCCCTCTATTGATACTAAGTGATTCAAGATCCGCAATTAACAAGTCGACTAGTGAGCTTTAGCATCACTACTAGAAGACAAGGTAAATCGGTAAGCAACACTTGCTAATCATATCACATATGACTCTTGTTGTTGGGTGACATCTCTATGTCAAAACTAGGCGCCCAACCTTTATGCCCCAAGTTCCTTAACTGTTAAGATGACCTTGTCAAGCTCACCAACCCTTATGCGTGTAGGTATCCGATACAAACCCATACAGCCAAGGAAATCCACGACAACCTAATTTCATAGGCCCACCAACGATTGTACAGGGCATAGGATGGTGCAAGGTTTGGTTGGGAGGGCATGGCTTAACTTAAACTTTGTGAGGGATCATTCTACTTCTATCATCTAAGCATGCATAGAGTAAAATGCATAAGAATATCATTCACATAGTTGTGACACAGTATGGCCCATTTTCTCATGGTGATCTCTATCGCCATAGAACCTGTCCACCATGATGATCTCCATCTTCATGTTCCATGCGAGCCATCCTCCAAGTGATGAGTCCTCCAAGAACTAATACAAGCTATTATCCCTAATAGCTAGTAATCAAAATTACATAGAATTGGGATCATCACAAGTTGAAACGCAGGCCATTACAATAATTGACAACACATATGGCTCCAGTCGGGTTGCCCTACTCACGACACACAGGTCATGACAAATTTCATACATGCATCACATACATATATGGGCCATACTGATCACATACATCCTGCAAAAACAAGTTATGCATAGAATTGCATTCTACCGGATCATGTGACCTCGCAGCACCTAGTTACCTTAACGAGATACAAAAGGGGCTAAGACTAGGGGGGATAGGGGGTCTCACCCTGTGGGGTTTGAACTGTGAAAAATGAGAGATCGAATCTACACAATTTTCTTTAAGGATTTTGATCGGCAAATAAAATTTACCATAAACCGTCTGTTGTTCCGATCTGATCAAACTCCTTTGATCACGGTACATCGACTTTAGATCATGGTTCCGATTCGATCAATCATATTGATCTTCGCGTGATTCAATAGGATTTATGTGTCACTGTCTACCCCGATGGCGGAAGTCGACCGGTAGGGGTAAGTCGTTCGACAACCTCAGAATCACGATCACGGAAAGCAAGATCATAGATCAATCCTGAACCACCGCAATACATACGATCATATCATTCATATCAATCTGTATATCACCATATGCAACCATCCCAAATCTATAACTGAACAGCATCGACTCTCATACCACTGAAGGGATACGGGTAGGCTACACTAGTGCAAATCAAAATTTTCTACCGCGTAAACCAGGATTACTATTGTCATAGATCACGGTATTACCACTAGACGCGCAGTTGCGGAATTTGATGAAGCGCGTTGAGGAAGTGCAAACGATCTACGTCTCCTCCTTGTTCTCGCCCCACGAGCATCTCCCCTTGCGTGGCTCGTCCCAGCGCTATAGATGCAGCGCCTCCGAGGTATCCACACGTACAGGGTGGAAGCGTCAAACGCCGGACTGCTAGGTCCGCGCGTGCAACACATGCATGAGGAGTGGCGGCTGGGTGGAATGGTCTAACCCTGGTCAGATCGCCCCACCCTCTCTTATATAGGCGTCCCTAGTGGGCTTCTACATTAGCATCCCATTAGTATCCTAAGCTTGGTCTAATTCGGATCCAATCCTCATTAGGCTTCCAGCCCCTTAAGTGTGTGACCCTATAGGTTCATATACGTATAGACATGACACGAATACACTTATTCTGTCAATAGTTGGTAGTGGCCTCTAGAAAGACATGCCAACTCCTAAACGTATACAATGATCATATCGGACGAACCATCACAAGGTTTAGTACATGTCTTTCCCTTTGCCTCACGATATTTGGTCTAGCTCCAAGCTGACCTCCCTTTCTCGACACTGCGATTCGGAATCCCTTTACTAGGTTAACTCTTAACCATATGTAGCACGGCCATGCAATTCTGGATCCGATCACTCGAGGGGCCCAGAGATATCTCTCTCAAGTAGAGAGGGGCAAATCCCATCTTGATTGACCATGCCTTGCAGCATGCTTCAGGACAAACCCAAAAGCTACATTTATAACTACCCAGTTATGGAGTAGCATCTGATAGCCCCAAAGTATGTCGATCCACATCTCAAGTACATGCGACAATCTCAGGTCTAAGGACAAAAAGTATAAGATGTGTAGAGAGAGAGCTGCAACTAATTGTCAGTCAAAAGTTGGGTCAGTCCAACCCCATGTTCATATCATGTGTCCACATCATTGGTTTGACATCTCCACATCTATGACTTGCGAAACATAGTCATCAACCAATCGATGTGCTAGTCTAATATTCACATGTGTCCTCACATGAACTCCGAATAGGAACAATTATTAAATAACCATACAAGTAAAGAGTTTCACAAACAATTCACATAATTGCCAATCAATACAAGTTGCCTGATATGGATATTCAACGAACATTACAATAACTCATGGATACATAAGAAATATAATCATCTCTATGACTGCCTCTAGGCATATTTCCTTTAGATTTTCTCCGGGACTCTGAACTCTTCCGCCTCTACAGACAAAGTAGATCCAGATTTTTCTTCTGCCATAGTCATCACCTCAAGGGTGGGTTGGGCGGGTTCAGCGAAACCGAGATAGATATCGATCTCGCTGATTGACATGATCGTGTAGGTCGTCATGGGTTTCGAAGACGGAATCCAAGTATCATCGAGAAGGATGAGAGGGACATCACTGGCGTAGACCACGCGACCCATGGCGATTGTTTTGCCGATTCCTGCACACACAGATTCTGCCTGGAACGATGCTCCAAAGGTCACCAGCCCCATGATGGGTACCAACTATCGTATTGTCGACAAGTACGCCATAGGGGGTCCTAGTGGTGTTGGAAGGATGGGGTGTGAGACGTCGGATGTTCCAGGAGGGGTGAGCACAAGTTTACCCAGGTTCAGATCCGACTGTGCTGATCGGATCCTACTCCTGCTCTCAACCCAGTAATATATCGCCATAATCTAGATGTTACAACGGATTACAAGAGAGGTTCGCCTGTGTGAGTTGGTTGTGGTTGTGTATCGAGTTGTTGCCCTAAAGGCTGCCATAGGGACGGTTTATATTGTCACCGGGGCCTAGGGTTACAGGAGAGACCTATCCGGCTACTTTACATAGTCGGTAACTATGTATATCTTGGACTACAAGTAATACTACAGGCCTAAGTCGGTAACTCTTCTGGGCCTTGTGATGACCCACAAGTAAAGGGGATCACAACAGTCTTCACGGGTAGTATTGCCCAATTTATTGATTCGACACAAGGGGAGCCAAAGAATACTTACAAGCCGTAACAACTGAGTTGTCAGTTTAGCTGCACGTGGAAATAGTTCTTGCTCACAGAAGTTTATCAGTAGCAATAGTTTGTAGTAGCAATAGCAACAGCAACAGTAGCAGTAGTAACAATAACGGTAACAGTAGGATTCGAGTGCGGTAGGCATAGGGATGGATGAAGGGGCGTTACATGGATGAGTCTAAACATGTAACTTCAAGATCTAGGGCATTGCAGATAAATAATACCAAGCATCCAAGTACTAAAAAATCCTAGGCATGTGTTCCAAATATAGGGATGGATGAAGGGGCCTCTAGGGAACTACTGGCAATTAAGGGGCTCCTTTTAATAGAGCACCGAAGCAAAGCATTAACACTCCATTAACACATGTGATCCTCACACCACAGCCATCCCCTCCGGTTGTCCCAATTATTGTCACTTTGGGGTCATTGGATCCGGACAATGATATGTGTACACAACTTGCAGATAAGATCACAAACAATACTATCATAATGATTCAATAATAAGTTCAGATATGAGATCATGGCACTCGGTCCCTAGTGACAAGCATTAAGCACAACAAGTTGCAACAAATTCAAATAGCACTAATAGAGATACTAGGCACTATGCCTTAACAGATCTTATTCGATTACATGATAGAACTCATCCAATCCCTACCATCCCCAAGCCTATAGTAGGGGATTACTCACTCATGGATGAGGGAAACATCAGTGGTTGATGGAGATGCATTGGTGATGACGATGGCGATGATCCTCTCCAAATCCCCCGTTCCGGCAGGGTGCTAGAACGAAGTTTCTGGATCCGAATCTTGGTTTCTGGTGGCGGCGGCGGAGCGGAACTCTTTCTGGAAAACTATCGACCCCCTGAGTTTTTAGGTCAGAAGGCAAATTATAGGCACAGAGGGAGGCCGAGGAGCTGCATGGGGTGGCCACACCCCCTCCAGGCGCGAGGTCAGGTGGGCCCGCGCCTGGGGTGGGTCTGGGCCCCCCAGGCCTCCTCTTTGTCTCCCCTTCTGGCTCCGTGGATCTTCTGGTGAAAAATAGTTTTTGGCATATTTTCCGGGATTTTTCCTGATAGTTGATTTTCTGCACAAAAACAAGACACCAAGGTAATTCTGCTGAAAACAACGTCAGTCCGTGTTAGTTGTATCCAAATCACACAAGTATAGAGGAAAAACAATAGCAAAGTGTTCGAGAAAGTAGATAAGTTTTGGACGTATCAACCCCCCAAGCTTAGCTTATTGCTTGTCCTCAACCAATTCAGTTGAAAACTGAGTGCGATAAAAGAACTTTCACGAACACTTTGCTTCATATGATGTATATATTCTCAGCACATGAGTAGATGCTTAGACAATTCATAATAAGGAGTATGCAACTAAGTCTACTCAATAGTCACTACAAGCTATGAAGAGAAACCAACTCAATAATAATAAGTAGCATGAAACATAAACATAAGCAACATTGCAATGCTCATAACAAGGTATGATAGAGTGGTACCTCGCTTGCCTTTGTTTGAAGAGCACAATATAAATGTTGAGGCACCTAATGAAGTTCACATGAAGACTAGAGGTAAAGATATCAGAGATACAAGCATCAAAGTCAGGACATAATTAACCAAGTTTTGGAACAAACACAAGAATGACAACTATGCTCTCAAGAAGGTGCTCATAGAATAAGTGGTGACTCAACAAAGTTGTGAAAACGGTTTTGTGAAGGTTTGAAAGGCTTCCCAATGTTGAAAGGCTTCCCAATGTTGAAAGGAAGGTACTCATTAGCTTTGAGATCTCATTGCCCCTATCATAGGCATCTTCATGTGTTTAAGGTGAAAGTGAGGTCCACTCTGAATCATATGCTTGACAAATCATAGACTGAAAATCCCAACACCCTTGAGTACGAGGGTCGCTCCGCATTCTACTCAACTTTGGTCACCTGAAAGTTCTTGTCATTGTAAATACATCCATATCATCAAGAACCGCCAACGGGGCACCCCTTGCACATGGTACAGGAGCTTTGCCATAACCAAAATGACAAGGCAAGCAGACAATGAGCATCTCAGCAATCTTTTTATTTACCATATGCATAGCTTTTTATGGAGGACTCTTCATAGATGCTCATTATAGTGATGCTGCAAGTTTCCACCATGATTAAACATGGTTTAGGCTAGCGGCCCAGGCGTTTCTCTAACACAATGTATAAACTCCATGAACTCACAACCTCCCCTTTTATTTCACATCGTCGACATCCGTAAACAAAAGAACAAGGAATCAACTTGATGAGATATCCAACAAGTGTTGAAAGCGTTCCCATGATAACATGGTTCTGCTGACTCCCAGTATATAATTAGCAAGCATATAACTTTCATGGATTAGTCATAATGGTTCAGAATTATTAAGTGCAAGGAATAAAGTGTGCCATCAAGTTCGTGAGAGATTTACTAACTAACTTTCTCAAAACAGACAAACATTTCATTTTGGAAGAAAACACGGCATATAGAATATGCACTAAAGTAGCAAATGATGCTAATAGGTAGGTATGGTGGACATAGCTGGCAATATTTGTTTTGTGGAGTCGGAAGCACATGTAGAGGACATTCTCAGTGCAAGTGAAGGCTAGAAATAGAGAGGGAGCGACAAACGAGAGAGCAATAGCTGTCATAATCATGCTTGCAACAAAACGGGACTAACTATGGCATGAAAGTGATACAAGAACTCTGAGGCAAAATAAATCATCGAGGCTTACTGATTATTGATTAGTCATATGCATGCATGAGCATGTGCCAAGTCGATTCACATGAACAGTCAGAGGAGGATACCACAATTTCATACCAAAGTATGAATAAAACAATGCAAGCAAACATTCATATGACATGCTACAAACTATTAGCAAGCTAGAGCTAATCATAGACAAGCAAGAACTACTAAGCATCCATAATGACATACACCTTACACAAACAGGCTAAGCATGCTCACTATGATGAGTATATGTACAAAAATGAAACAAATAGAGTTTGTTACCAGCCTCTTACCACACCTCGAGTTGTCTTAATCTTTATTATTGCCCTTCACTTGTGTGACTTGAATAATTAACATGAAACCAAAATCCACTGAGGACGGCTGAACCCTGCAAAGAACTCACAAAACCAAAGAAGAACAACAAATATTTTTGGTGTTTTCGATTTTTTAGAAACAAGCAAATAAAGAAAAACCAAACAAAAACAAAGAAAACCAAACAAATCAAAATCTTTTTGGAATTTTCTTTTAAGGCAAACCAAAGCAAAGAAACAAACCAAGAGAAACAACGAAAATATTTTTGGATATACAAAGAACCGACCGAACATGATATATATATATGAGTGTGATGTTGGTATACCTCCCCCCAAGCTTAGGCTTTTGGCCTAAGTGGGGCTCAATCCCATGGTGCCCAAGTAGATGCGCCTTCGTAGTATGACGAGGAGGCTCCCTCGTCCTGGTACGAGTTTGAGGACTCCCCTATGTAATGTATCACTGGGTCATATGAGGGCGCTTCCTCCTGATAGCGCCCATGGAAGTTAAGAGAACGCAGTAAATCATCCTTCTCCACCTTCGATCGTGACCAAGGTCCCTGAGAAATACTGAACAAAGTAGTTTGGTGTAGAGGGATCTCTCTCTCTCTCTTCCCCGCCAATAAACATCATTCTATAAACCAAGTTCTCAAGAGTAGAGCTAGTGGTGACAAAATGGTGCACCTTCATGGAAGAAAGATCAAGCCTCTGAGGAGCCAAAACTATATCATGTGGATCAACAACAATGTCCAAGGAAGCAGCAACACGGGTAGCAATAATTCCCCCATAAATGGGTCCCTTAGAAGCTAAACGACGAGCAATGAGAGAACCAAGATTATACTTGTCCTCATTGTTGGGTGCAGAAGCTAAGAAGGCCAATTGATAGTTGGAAATACTACTAGTGTTCTCCCTACCAAGAACACTGGTGGGAAGATAGTAGGGAAAATACCTGATGGCTGGAAGTTGAATGTTCTTTATCTTCCCTCGCTGAGATCTACGGTCGTAATCATTGGTTATTCCTCGGTAAAGCTCTAGCAAATCAGCAGGTAGATCTTGAATCTTCTTTGATGACCCAGTTGTACCAAGTCCAAGGGCCTTGCAAAATTTCTTCAAAGTCATAGAATAAGCCATGCCATAAATTTTGAAAGACACAGAAGGCTTGTACATACTATTAGTAAAGGAGAAACTCTCCACAAATGTTTTAGTAAGCAAAGCATATTGTGCACTCTCATCCTGCATGTAACTTGTTAGTCCATCCCTCTACACCAAAGTCATGAAATCATTAAGAATACCAGTAGCTTGCAAGAAAGTTTGACAAGGAAAGGTGGAGGGGTGCGCGTCCCCTTCATCTCCCTCGTCACCAAATCGCGGAGTGATGAGATCCTCATTGTATGTGGGTCTAGTACTGGTAGATGACCTTGGAAGCCTTGCCCTTCTAGGTGCATCACTCTCAAATATGTCACCAAAGGTGTGGCGGTCCATGACTTCCCTATTCTGAAATTTTTAAACAACCATCAAACCAAGTGATTTCTAAGTTGATAAATGATGAGCAACTACTATAGGAACTTGCTAGAGGAATACACATGCATCAAAACAAAGTTTTTAAGCAAAGAACAAGCATGCAAGCTCAAACAACTTGTCACCTATAGCAACAAAATACTCAAGATACAATCTACCAATCACCAATCTAATTGGACAAGTGGAGGAGGCACATACCAAGGATCAATCCCTCAAAAAATCAGCACTTGAGATGGGCTGAACAAGGAGATCGAAAATCGCGAGAAATAACAGCAATAAATCGAGCTTGAGCAAGTTTTCCGGTGTTTTTCGGGAGAGAGAAATAAGGTAGCTTTGAGGAGGCAGCCTGGAGGGGCCCAGGTGGGCCAGACCCCCCAGGCGCCGCTAGTGGTGGGTCCGTGCCTACCACAGGTGTGGAGGCCTGGGGTGGCCCCCTGGGTCACCTCAGGTGCCTCTCTGCCCCTTTTTTTAGGAAAAATTTATTTTGAATTTTCTGGGATTTTTCGGGAAACTTTATTTTTGGCCAATTTTCAGGGTATGAAAATTGATTTTCTCGCAGAAAAAGTTTTTTAGAAGAAGCAAAAGCCAAAATACAGGATCTCTAAGAAACTCAAACAAGCAAACAACTAGCAAAACTAAAGCTAAAGCAAAGACTAGGAAGGAGAAAGGAAAAAGAAAGCAAGTATAACCAAAGTGGAAACATTATTTTGTTCATTAAAATCCTTTTGTTAACAAGGTTGATCATGTCTTGTTACCAAAACAATCTTATATGAAGCAAAAGTTTGCATTCCACAAGGTGATTATGTTACCTCATACTTGACAACAATGGTCCCAATCATAATAGTTTCAAAATTTTCTTGTGGAATGGGACAATATATTTCTCCAACCTTGATGCTCTCAATATTTTCAATGGAATTCAGGAAATAGCTCTTAACAACCTTCTTGGGGAAATATACAGTGTGATCTTTGTCATTAATATTGAATGTTACTTTTCCTTGATTGCAATTGATGACAACACCTGCAGTATTAAGAAAAGGTCTCCCAAGAATAATAGACATGTTATCATGTTCAGGCATTTCAAGCACAACAAAATCAGTTAAAACCATGCAATTATGAGCAACTTGAACAGGAACATCCTCACATATACCAACGGGAATAGTAGTTGACTTATCAGCCATTTGCAAAGATATATCAGTTGGTATCAACTTTTCTAGCTGGAGTCTCTTGTAGAGAGAGAAAGGCATAACACTAACTCCAGCTCCCAAATCACATAAAGCAGTTCTAACATAACTGTTCTTAATGGAGCAAGAATAGTTGGTATACCTGGATCACCAAGTTCCTTTGGAACCTTACCATTGAAGGAATAATTAGCAAGTAGAGTAGAAATCTCCTCATTAGGAATCTTCCTTTTATTAGAGATAATATCCTTCATATACTTTGAATAAGGAGGCAACTTAATAGCATCACTCAAAGGAATTTGCAAGAATAAATGCTTCATCCACTCACAAAACTTGTTGTAGTGTTCTTCCTCCTTTGACTTGTGTTTCTTACCTGGAAAAGGCATAGGTTTCTGCACCCAAGGTTCTCTCTCTTTACCATGTTTATTAGCAATAAAATCTTCCTTTGTGTACCTAGTGTTCTTAGTGTTCTTCTCAGGTTCTTCTTTACCTTCCTCCTTATCAGGAGACTCATTTTTATCATTACCACTCTCAGTTTCAGCATCAGAGACAGGTATACTATTAGGATCTACAACAGGTTTAAGTGGTTCCTCAACTATCTTATGTTTCTTTTTCTTTCTCTTACGGGGATTACCACTATCTTCACCTTGTTGAGAATCCTTCTCTATTCTTTTGGGGTGTCCTTCATGATATAAAGGATCTTGAGTAGCTATACCACTACTAGTTCTAATTCCATAAGCATGTTTATCTCCTGAAGCATTAACTAGCATATACCTTAGCAAGTTGATCAAAGTTGGGTTTTAACCATTTGAAAGTGTTTACAAAACATTTTAATATCATTATAAGTTCTTTCCACAATATCTTTCAACTCATGGATTGCTCTAGAGTTTTCCAATAAATGCTTCTGAACTTGTTTATTAAAATATCCTTGTTTAACAATAAATGTGTCAAGTTCCTCTAAACATTGATCAGGAGGCTTACCATAAGGAATATCACCTTCATCAAAGTGTTGGAGAGAGTGTACCTCAATAGTAGATGAGTGGGGAGTTTGCTTGCATAATTCTTCTATAGGAGGTAGATTCTTCACATCTTCAGCTCTAATACCTTTCTCCTTTAGACACTTAGCTTCCTTCATCACTTCATCATTTAATGCAATAACTCCCCTCTTCTTTGTTGTTGGTGCTGGAACTGGTTCAGGAACAACTGGTTCAGGAGTAATAGGCTTAGGTGCATTTAGCTCAGTTGAAGTCCAATCATCATAATTCTTTCTTATCTTGGTCATTAATTCTTTAGTATATGTAGGAGTCCTTTTCCTGAAAACACAATCATCAAAGCTATCTATGTAGATCCTAGAATCATCAGTTAGTCCATTATAATAAATATCAAGAAGCTCATTCTTAGGTAAGGGACATCCATGATGTGCATGAATCAAGGCACATAACCTTGTCCATGACTCACGCAAATTCTCTTCTTCTCCCTGTTTAAAATCAAAAATTCTCTGCAAAGCAGCATGTCTAGCACTGCGAGGAAAATATTTCTGGAAGAAAGAAGCAATCAAGCAACCAGGGCTATCAATGGAACCAGGAGATAATCTATTAAACCAAGCCCCATCTTCTCCTTTTAGTGAAAAATGGAAGATCTTAGCAACAAAGTACTTGCGCATCTTAAAATCATCAGAGTGCAAAGCACTCATAGTAGAAAGCTCATTCATATGAGCCACATCACTCTCATTTTCAATCCCACAAAAAGGTTCTTTCTCAACAATATCTAAATAAGACAAATCAAGAGAGAAATCATAATCTTCATCTTTAATATCTATGGGAGAAGTGGCAAACTTAGGATCAGAGGACAACTTAGGCATGATAGTACGTCTAGCAAGGAGACTCTTAATAGCACTAGTACCATGTGTGTTTCGGCACTCTTCAACAAAATCATCAGTGAACTCAATGTAACCATCATTAATATCATAACTCTCAGTAGACTCAGGTGAGATAACAGGTGTAACAGTGTCTTCACTAGGAGTTTCGGTATTTCCTAGACTAGACATAGTAGCATCTAGAAAAGGACCTAATGAACCACTCGCATCAAGCACAGTAGAAGTAACATCATGAGCATCAAAAGCAGTTTCAGATTCAGCAGTAGTAGCAGTGTGTAGCATGTGTATGTGGTGGTGGTGTAACAATCTTACTTATAACAAACGGTGAATCAAGAGCAGCAGAGGTGTTTAGGATTGTACCTCTTCTTGTAGTGGATGGTAAAATAGGGAACTTTCCATCACGAGACTTCCCCATGATGAAAGGAGTAGCAATGAACAATAATAGATCCAAGTGAACTTACAAATAAAGCTATGCTTCCCGGCAACGGCGCCAGAAAATAGTCTTAATGACCCACAAGTATAGGGGATTGCAACAGTCTTCATGGGTAGTATTACCCAATTTATTGATTCTACACAAGGGGAGCCAAAGAATACTTGCAAGCCTTAACAACTAAATTGTCAGTTCAGCTGCACCTGGAAATAGTTCTTGCTCATAGAAGTTTATCAATGCAACAATTTGTAGTAGAAACAACAATAGCAATAGTAACAGTAGTAACAGTAATGGTAACAGTAGGATTCGAGTGTAGTAGGCATAGGGATGGATGGATGGGCCTTGCATGGACGAGTCTAAACATGTAACTTCAAGATATAGGGTATTGCAGATAAATAATAACAAGCATCCAAATACTAAACAATCCTAGGAATGTGCTCCAAATATAGTCATACGTGCTCGCAATGAGAACTTGCACAACATCTTCTATCCAACCAGCCCGTGGCAGCGGGGCCAATAGGGAACTACTGGCAATTAAGGGGCTCCTTTTAATAGAGCACCAAAGCAAAGTTTTAACACTCCGTGAACACATGTGATCCTCATACCACAGCCATCCCCTCCGGTTGTCCCAATTATTTTCACTTTGGGGACTTTGGATCCGGACAATGATATGTGTACACAACTTGCAGATAAGATCACAAACAATACTATCATAATGATTCAATAATAAGTTCAGATCTGAGATCATGGCACTCAGGCCCTAGTGACAAGCATTAAGCACAAAAAGTTGCAACAAAGTCAAATAGCACTAATAGAGATACTAGGCACTATGCCCTAACAGATCTTATTCGATTACATGATAGAACTCATCCAATCCCTACCATCCCCAAGCCTACAGCGGGGGATTACTCACTCATGGATGAGGGAAACATCGGTGGTTGATGGAGATGCGTTGGTGATGACGATGGTGATGATCCTCTCCAAATACCCCGTCCCGGCAGGGTGCCAGAACAAAGTTTCTGGATCCGAATCTTGGTTTCTGGTGGCGGTGGTGGAGCGGAACTCTATCTGGAAAACTATCGAACCCCCCCCTGAGTTTTTAGGTCAGAAGGAAACTTATAGGCGCAGAGGGAGGCCGAGGAGCTGCCTGGGGTGGCCTCACCCCCTCCAGGTGTGGGGTTAGGTGGGCCGCGCCTAGGGTGGGTCTGGCCCCCCCCAGGCCTCCTCTCTGTCTCCCCTTCTGGCTCCGTGGATCTTCTGTTGAAAAATAGTTTTTGGCATATTTTCCAGGATTTTTCCTGATAGTTGATTTTTGGCACAAAAACAAGACACAAAGGTAATTCTGTTGAAAACAGCGTTAGTCCGTGTTAGTTGTATCGAAATCACACAAGTATAGAGGAAAAACAATAGAAAAGTGTTCGAGAAAGTAGATACATTTTGGACGTATCACCTTGTCATAGTCGGAACTAGCTCCTCGTCTTTCTCTGACTGGGCCGCCCGTGAAGCAAAGCTCTAACCCGTTGGTGGGCTAGCCTGGTCAGCGAGTCCTGTGGGTATACCCAGAAAGTATATGCCCAACATCTATCTTCCAATTAAAGAGTATTTTGTTATGTGAAAACTTAGTGATTAAAGTTCTTACAAACTTAATGGCACACTTTATTTTTATTGCCCCTAATAAACTTGAACCATTTTGGCATCTATGTTTTATATGCTTGCACTTATACCTTGGAATTAGCAGAACCGTGCTGTCATGAGGAACGCTTTCAACTTGGCACTTGTATATTGTGCACAGTTGATATCATGCTCTTTTGTCTATGGATGTCGTCGGTGTGAAATAAAAGGGGAGCTTGTAAGTCCATGGAGTTATATATGTGTGTTATACAAACGCATGGGCCGCTAGCCTAAGCCATGACTAATCATCGTGGAAACTTGCAGCATCACCATAGTGACATCTATGAAGCATTCTTCTTATAAAAAAATAGAGACATATTGAAAAGAGGAAAGAGAGAAAAAACACCATATTCCCATGGTAGATAAGAAGATTGCTGAGATGCTCATTGTATGTCTGCCATGTCATTTTGGTTATGGGATAGCTCATGTACCATGTGCAAGGGGTACCTCGTTGGTAGTTCTCTATGATACACATGTACTTTCTATGACAAGAACTTACAGGTGACTAAAGTTGAGTAGCATGAGGAGCGGCCCTCGTATTCAAGGGACATGAGATTGCCAACTTATATTTTGTCAAGCATATACTCCATAGTTTGTTCACTTTAACCTTATTCACTTCAAGATGCTTATGATACGGGGAATGAGGGCTAAAAGCTAACAAGTACCATAATTTTTGGAACCTCTTTTTGAAAATTGAAATCCCTGCTTCCCTTTATGAAGGGCCTTTCTTCCACTATTATATTGAGTCTCCACCCTCTACCTTTAGGCACCATTTAATAGAGCATAGTTGCCATTCTTAGTTCTATGTGCATTGTCCCAAAAAATATTGATTGATGCATATTGTTGATATTACTTGTTCTTGTGCTATTTGTATCTAGTCACTCTTATGAACTTTGAAGATGTTTTATGCATCTATTTTCTACTCCATGAAGGACAAGCTGATTGCCACTATGCCACGTTTTCTGTATGTGAAACAAACAAACATTTTTCAATGCATGTTATTCATGATTTTTGTTTGTAGCCTTTCATGTTGCTTGTATAGTTACTTTGTCTTACTGTTAGAACTCCATCTTTCATGCTCATTTTTAGAGTTCTTTGATCCCAGCTTTCAATGCTTGCAAATGGTTTAATCTTGATTTTGATGGTGCATGTCACCTTAAAAATTATTCTTTCTATCACTTAACTACTCGAGGACGAGCAGGGGTTAAGCTTGGGGATGCTTGATACGTCGGAAACGTATCTATAAATTTTGATGTTCCATGCTTGTTTAGTATCTACTTTGCTTTGCTTTGTCTACACTTTGAGATGTTTTTATATGTTTTCTAGTGCCAACATATTAACAAGATGCCACAGTGCCAGTTGCCTGTTTTGTTCTGTTTTTGGTTCCAGAAAGGAAGAAAATCAATATTCTCGGAATTGGACGGGACAAAAGCCAAAGTCAATATTTTACCATGGGGAACACAAAGCTGGAATACGAGACGTAGGATAGTCACCAGGGGGCCACACCCCCTGGCTGCGCAGGTGGGCCCACCCCGCGCTTGGGAGGGTGCAGCCGCCCTGGCGGCCCCCTGCCTCGCCTCTTCGCTTATAAGAAGCTCCCGATGCCTAAACCCTACGTACCCGATCAATCTTCCATGAAACCGTCTGTAGCCGCCACCACCATCGTCCCTAGATCGGGGGGATCTGAATCTCTTCTCGGCACCCTGCCGGAGGGGAGATCATCCCGAAGGCCTTCTTCTTCATCATGCCAGCCTCCGGTATGAAGCGTGAGTAGTTACACCTTGGACTACGGGTCCATATAGTAGCTAGATGGTTGTATCTCCTCCTTTGTGCTTTCATGTTTAGATCTTGTGAGCTCCGTTCATGATCAAGATATCATCTATTTGTAATCATGCTTGTTGTGTTTGCGGGGATCTGATGGATATTGAGAATACTATGTCAGATTGATTAATGGTTTTGTCTTATTGATTCTATCATGTATGTGTTGTTTGTGATCTTGCATGCTCTCCGTTGTTAGTAGCTATCTTGGCCAAGTAGTTGCTAGTGACTCCAAGAGGGGGTATTTATGCTCGATAGTGGGTTCATGCCTCTATTTAATCTAAGGGAAGTGACATAAATCTCTAAGGTTGTAGATGTGTTGTTGCCACTAGGGAGAAAACAACAGTCTCTTGTTCATGGAACAATTGGATTGTTTACCTTACACACTTTGCTTAAAGCAGTTGTCTGTTGCTTGCAACTTAATATTGGAGGGGGTTCAGATGATAACCCAAAGGTGGACTTCTAGTCATAGATGCAGTTGGATGGCGGTCTATGTATCTTGTTGTATTGCCCCATAGAGTCTCATAGGATCATGAATGTCTAGTATTGCATTGTTATGCCTTGCTCAGTCCTGTCAATTGCCATGCTGTAATTTTTTTACCCAGCATGCCATGTTTGTTTATCTAAGGAGAACACCTCTAGTGAACTATGGACCCCGGTCCAATCTTTACCATTGATACATCTTCCACTATTACTGTTCACTTGTTGTAAACCACCATTATCTTCCACACCATACAGTTAATCCTTTGTTACAGCAAACCAGTGAGATTGACAACCTCACTATTTGTTGGGGCAAAGTCTTGAGTTTGTGTTTTGCAGGTCTCCAAGTTTCTAGCAACACCTTTGAGTCGTTTCCTTCCTCCTACTGGTTCGATAACCTTGGTTTCTTACTGAGGGAAAACTTGCTGTTGTGCTCATCATATCTTCCTCTTAGGGTCTCCCAACAAAGTGTTCATGCACTCATCAATATGGTTCTTTCTTATGGACGTGATGAACAGCTTGTTGTTAATGGTTACACCGATGCTAGTTGGAACACCAATCCAAATGATTCTAAATCTCAATCTGGATACGTATTTACTTTGAGTGGTGCAATAGTGAGCTGGAGGAGTGCAAAGAAAAGCGTTGTGGCGAGATCTTCAACTGAATCGGAATACATAGCTGCTGCTTCAGAGGCTTCACAAGAGACGGTATGGATGAAGGAGTTCATGATGGAGATTGTTGTGGTTCCCAGTGCGCTGGACCCAATGTCTATCTACTGTGATAACATGGGCGCCATAGCCAATGTGCAGGAGCCAAGTTCACACAAGAAGCTAAAGAATATCGAGCTACGTTTTCACGCTATTCGAGAGCATGTCCAATATGGTGACATAAAGATTTGCAAAGTACACACAGATCTAAATGTGGCGGATCCGTTGACTAACCACTCTCGAGGGAAAAACATGACCAGCACCAAACCACCATGGGTGTTCGGTATATTACCATGTAATGTAGATTATTGACTCTAGTGCAAGTGGGAGACTGTTGGAGATATGCCCAAGAGGCAATAATAAAAGTAGTTATCATTATATCTTTGTGTTTATGATAAATGTTTACATTCATGCTATAACTGTATTAATAATAAACATTAATACTTGTGTGATTTGTAAACTTGTGAGAGTCCCTAGTAAAGCCTCTTTATAATACAAGCTTGTTGGTTAATAGATGATCATGGTTTCCTGATCATGAACATTGAGATGTTGTTAAAAACAAGATCATATCATTAGGAGAATGGTGTGATGGACATACTCCTATAGTTAAGCGTAGCATAAAGATCAAGTCATTTCAATAGTTCGTTTGCTATAAGCTTTTAGATACACACTAACCTAAATCCTTCAACCATGATATCATGCTAATCACCATCACCGGATGGATGCTTTGATGACATTAGACACCACTTCGTAACTGGGTGGTTATAGAGGTGGCATTGATCGAGTGTTCGGAAAGTATGTGTTGAGGCACATGGATCAAGAGTGGGATTTGTCCATCCATATGATAGATAGATATACTCTGAGCCCTCTCGGTGGAATGTAATCCAATTAGCTTGCAAGCATGTGAATTTCTAACAAGGGATCACATATCACAGGAATGAGTAAAGAGTACTTATCGGTAATGAGGTTGAACTAGGTATGCAGAGATACCGGCAATCAGAGCTCAGATAAGTAAAGTATTGCAAGACGAAGGGAAATTGGTATCGTATGTAAATGGTTCATTCGATCACGAAGTAATTGTAGAAATATATGGGAGCCATATGAATTTCCAGATTCCTCTATTGGTTATTGATCGAAGAAGATTCTCGGTCATGTCTGCATAATTCATGAACCGTAGGGAGACACACTTAAGGATTCGATGTTATTTAGTAGATATGGAATGTGAGTAAGAAGACCGAATGTTGTTTTGTTTCATATAAGATTGTTTTGGTAACAAGACTTGATCAACCTTGTTAACAAAAGGATTTTAATGAACAAAATAATGTTTCCACTATGGTTATACTTGCTTTCTTTTACTTTTCTCCTTCCTAGTCTTTGATTTAGCTTTAGTTTTGCTAGTTGTTTGCTTGTTTGAGTTTCTTAGAGCTCCTATAGTTTGGATTTTGGTTTGCTTTTGCTTCTTCGGAAAAAACTGTTTCTGCAAGAAAATCAATTTTCATACCCTGAAAATTGGACAAAAATAAAGTTTCCCGAAAAATCCTAGAAATTTCAAAATAAATTTTTCCTAGAAAAAAGGGGCAGAGAGGCACCAGAGGTGACCCAGGGGTCCACCCCAGGACACCACACCCATGGTAGGCGCGGCCTACCAGGGGGTGGCGCCTGGGGTGTCTGGCCCACCTGGGCCCCTCCAGGCTGCCTCCACGAAGCCATCTTCTTTCTCTCTCCCAAAAACACCGGAAAACTTGCTCAAGCTCGAGTTATTGCTGTTCTTGCTCGTGATTTTCGATCTCCTTGTTCATCCCATCTCAAGTGCTGATTTTTGGAGGGATTGCTCCTTGGTATGTGCCTCCTCCACTTGTCCAATTAGATTTGTGATTGGTAGATTGTATCTTGAGTATTTTGCTGATATAGGTGACAGGTTATTTGATCTTGCATGCTTATTCTTTGCTTAGAAACTTTGTTTTGATGCATGTGTAGTCCTCTAGCAAGTTCCTATAGTAGTTGCTCATCATTTATCAACTTAAAAATCACTTGGTTTGATGGTTGTTTAAAAATTTCAGAATACGGAAGTCATGGACCACCACACCTTTGGTGACATATTTGAGAGTGATGCACCTAGAAGGGCAAGGCTTCCAAGGTCATCTACCAGTATTAGACCCTCATACAATGAGGATCTCATCACTCCACGATTTGGTGACGAGGGAGATGAAGGGGATGCGCACCCCTCCACCTTTCCTTGTCAAACTTTCTTGCAAGCTGCTGGGATTCTTAATGATTTCATGACTTTGGTGCAGAGGGCTGGACTAACAAGTTACATGCAGGATGAGACTGCACAATATGCTTTGCTTAATAAAACATTTGTGGAGAGTTTCTCCTTTACTAATAGTATGTTCAAGCCTTCTCTGTCTTTCAAAATTTATGGCAGGGCTCATTCTATGACATTGAAGAAATTTTGTAAGGCCCTGGGACTTGGTACAACTGGGTCATCAAAGAAGATTCAAGATCTACCCGCTGATTTGTTAGAGCTTTTATCGAGGAAAAACCAATGATGATGACCGTAGAGCTCAGCGAGGGAAGATAAAGAACATTCAACTTCCAGCCATCAGGTATTTTGCCTACTATCTTGCCACCAGTGTTCTTGGTAGGGAGAACACTAGTAATATTTCCAACTATCAATTGGCCTTCTTAGCTGCTGCACTCAACAATGAGGATAAGTATAATCTTGGTTCCCTCATTGCTCGTCACCTAGCTGCTAAAGGACCCATTTATGGGGGAATTATTGCTACTCATATTGTTGTTGCCTTGGACATTGTTGTTGATCCACATGATACAGTTTTGGCTCCTCAGAGGCTTGATATTTCTGCCATGAAGGCGCACCACTTTGTCACCACTAGCTCTACTCTAGAATGTTGTTTACTGATGGGGAAGAGAGAGATCCCTCTACCCCAAACCACTTTGTTCAGTATTTCGCAGGGACCTTGGTCACGCTCGAAGGCGGAGATGGAAGACAATCTGCGCTCTCTTAACTTCCACGGGTACTATCAGGAGGAAGCACCGTCATACGACCCTCCTGCGTATTACACAGGGGAGGCCTCGAGCTCGTACCAGGACGAGGGAACTTCATCGACATAATACGGAGGTGCATCCACTTGGGCACCATGGGATTGAGCCCCACTTAGGCCAAAACCCTAAGCTTGGGGAGAGGTATACCGACATCACACTCATATATATCATGTTTGGTCGGTTCTTTGTATATCCATTGTTTTTGCTTTCTTTTTGGTTTTTGTCCTTCTTTCTAAAAAAACAAAAAAAAATTGTTGTTTCTCTTGGTTTTTTTCTTTGTTCCTTTGCTTTGGTTTGCCTTAAAATAAAATTCCAAAAATATTTTGCTTTGTTTGGTTTGCTTTGTTTTTGTTTGGTTTTTCTTTGTTTGCTAGTTTCTAAAAAATTGAAAAAACCAAAAATATTTGTTGTTCTTCTTTGGTTTTGTCAGTTCTTTGCAGGGTTCAGCCATCCTCAATGGATTTTGGGTTTCATGTTAATTATTCCAGTCACACAAGTGAAGGGCAATAATGAATATTAAGACAACTCGAGGTGTGGTAAGAGGCTGTAACAAACTCTATTTGTTTCATTTTTGTACATATACTCATCACTGTGAGCATGCTTAGCCTGTTTATGTAAGGTGTATGTCATTATGGATGCTTAGTAGTTCTTGCTTGTCTATGATTAGCTCTAGCTTGCTAATATTTTGTAGCATGTCATATGAATGTTTGCTTGCATTATTTTATTCATACTTTGGTATGATATTGTGGTATCCTCCTCTGACTGTTCATGTGAATCGACTTGGCACATGCTCACGCATGCATATGACTAATCAATAGTCAGTAAGCCTCGATGATTTATTTTGCCTCAGAGTTCTTGTGTCACTTTCATGCCATAATTAGTCATGTTTTGTTGCAAGCATGATTATGACAGCTATTGCTCTCTCGTTTGTTGCTCCCTCCCTATTGCTAGCCTCCACTTGCACTGAATATGAGTTCTACATGTGCTTCCAACTCCCCCAAACCAATATTGCCAGCTTTGTCCACCATACCTACCTATTAGCACCATTTGCTACTTCAATGCATATTTTATATATGCCATGTTTTCTTCCAAAATAAAATGTTTGTCTATTTTGAGAAAGTTAGTTAGTAAAGCTCTCACGAACTTGATGGCACACTTTATTCCTTGAGCTTAATAATCCTGAACCATTGTGAGTACTCCATGAAAGTTATATGCTTGCTTATTATATGCTGGGAGTCAGCAGAACCGTGTTGTCACGGGGAACGCTTTCAACACTTGTTGGATATCCTATCCAGTTGATACTTTGCTCTTTTGTTTACGGATGTCGACGATGTGAAATAAAAGGGGAGGTTGTGAGTTCATGGAGTTTATACATTGTGTTACAGAAACGCCTAGGCCGCTAGCCTAAGCCATGCCTAATCATGGTGGAAACTTGCAGCATCACCGTAATGAGCATCTATGAAGCATCCTCAATAAAAAGCTATGCATATGGTAAATAAAAATATTGCTGAGATGCTCATTGTCTGCTTGCCTTGTCATTTTGGTTATGGGAAAGCTCATGTACCATGTGCAAGGGGTACCCCGTTGGCGGTTCTCGATGATATGCATGTATTTACAATGACAAGAACTTTCAGGTGACCAAAGTTGAGTAGCATGCAGAGCAACCCTCGTACTCAAGGGACTCGGGATTTCCAGTTTATGATCTGTTAAGCATATGATTCAGAGTGGACCTCACTTTCACCTTAACCACATGAAGATGCCTATGATAGGGGCAATGAGAGCTCAAAGCTAATGAGTACCTTCCTTTCAGCATTTGGAAGCCTTTTAAACTTTACAAAACCGTTTTCACAATTTTTTTGAGTCACCACTTATTCTATGAGAACCTTCTTGAGAGCATAGTTGTCATTCTTGTGTTTGTTCCAAAACTTGGTTAATTATGTCATGACTTTGATGCTTGTATCTCTGATATCTTTACCTGTAGTCTTCACTTGAACTTCAGAGGTGCCTTGGCATTTAGTGCTCTTCAAACAAAGGCAAACGAGATACCACTCTATCATACCTTATTATAAGCATTGCAATGTTGCTTATGTTTATGTTTCATGCTACTTATTATTATTGAGTTGGTTTCTCTTCATAGATTGCAATGACTATTGAGTAGACTTAGTTGCATACTTCTTATTATGAATTGACTAAGCATCTACTCCTGTGCTGAGATTATATACATCATATGAAGCAAAGTGTTCGTGAAAGTTCTTTTATCGCACTTAGTTTTCAAATGAATTGCTTGAGGATAAGCAATAAGCTAAGCTTGGGGGGGGGGGGGGGGTTGATACGTCCAAAACGTATCTACTTTCTCGAACACTTTGCTATTGTTTCTCCTCTAAACTTGTGTGATTTGGATACAACTAACACGGACTGACGCTGTTTTCAGCAGAATTACCTTGGTGTCTTGTCTTGTTTTTGTGCAGAAAATCAACTATCAGGAAAAATCCCGGAAAATATGCCAAAAACTATTTTTCACCAGAAGATCCACGGAGCCAGAAGAGGAGACGGAGAGGAGGTCTGGGGGCCCACACCCACCCTAGGCGCGGGCCCACCTGACCCGCGCCTAGAGGGGGTGCAGCCACCCCAGGCACCCCCTCGGCCTCCCTCTGTGCCTATAAGTTGCCTTTCACCTAAAAACTGAGGGGGGTTCGATAGTTTTTCAGAAAGAGTTCCGCTCTGCTGTCGCCACCAGAAACCAAGATTCGGATGCAGAAACTCCGTTCTGGCACCCTGTCGGGACAGGGAATTTGGAGAGGATCATCGACATCGTCATCACCAATGCATCTCCATCAACCACCGATGTTTCACTCATCCATGAGTGAGTAATCAACCTCTTTAGGCTTGGGGATGGTAGGGATTGGATGAGTTCTATCATGTAATCGAATAAGATCTGTTAGGGCATAGTGCCTCGTATCTCTATTAGTGCTATTTGACTTTGTTGCAACTTGTTGTGCTTAATGCTTGTCACTAGGGCCCGAGTGCCATGATCTCAGATCTGAACTTATTATTGAATCATTATGATAGTATTGTTTGTTATCTTATCTGCAAGTTGTGTACTCATATCATTGTCCGGATCCAAAGGCCCCAAAGTGACAATAATTGGGACAACTGGAGGGGATGGCTGTGGTGTGAGGATTACATGTGTTCATGGAGTGTTAATGCTTTGCTCCGATGCTCTATTAAAAGGAGCACCTTAATTTCCAGTAGTTCCCTAGAGGCCCCGCTGCCACGGGATGGTTGGACAAAAGATGTTGTGCAAGTTCTCATTGCAAGCACGTATGACTATATTTGGAGCACATGCCTAGGATTGTTTAGTACTTGGATGCTTGTTATTATTTATCTGCAGTGCCCTAGATCTTGAAGTTACATGTTTAGACTCGTCCATGCAACGCCCGTCCATCCATCCCTATGCCTATCGCACTCGAATCCCACTGTTACCGTTACTGTTACTATTGCTCCTGTTTCACTGTTGTTGTTACTGCTGGTGTTGCTTTGGTATTGCTACTACAAACTGTTGCTACTGATAAACTTCTATGAGCAAGAACTATTTCCAGGTGCATCTGAACTGACAACTCAGTTGTTAAGGCTTGCAAGTATTCTTTGGCTCCCCTTGTGTCGAATCAATAAATTGGGTAATACTACCCACGAAGACTGTTGCGATCCCCTATACTTGTGGGTGATCAGAGACACCGCGCGCCAGTTGGACTTTGAGGTATACCTTTTCTCTGGCTAGGGGAGAAGGGACGACCTCACCGGCCGGTGCCTCCCGCCAGACCAGGCCCTCCGTCGCAGGGAGGTACCCCTCGGCGAGCATCCCCTTGATATCATTCTCGGTGATGTCCGAGCCGCGCCATTCCTCCTTATGGGAATCAGCCTCCTCCTCTAGTGGTTCCAGCCCCGCAGGAATATGGTCGCCATCGGTGGATTCCACCACCACGCCCTTCGGTGGGACGTGGATAGAGCCCGTCGACTTGGCCATGGCTTCGCCTGATGCCGCCATCGATGGGGTGCTGCTGCTGCTAGCCATTAGAGCATTGGGAGATGACTGTGGATTTGGAGAAGGCTAGGGTTTTCTCTGTGCACGCGATGAGCTCGACGAGACGCTGGCTAGAGGAAGAATATGATGCAAGGAAGAATGAGGTGAAAAGATAAAAGTCACCATGGTTATAATATATAGTACTAGGCTTCAAGATTCGCACAAGTTGATCGAACGATTGTTGTGTGTACAGCGTGTGTGCGAGCGTCGAAGAAATTTTTCCACGTTCCCACCGCCGGCGCCAACGTTTCGTATCCTTCACGCAGGAAAAACGGTTATGATTACGTTCTCTACATGTGTGAGTTACGAGGCATCGCTAACCTATGGTCTACATCACTCTACTAGCATAGGCAGGTGAACAGTCCCATCTGAAGATTCCGGCATGGACGGACCTCGTCTGGCTTTGAGAAAAGTACAATGGAAGATTCAGCAGTTCTCCGACTTACACGTTGAAGACGGAGAACATTGCAGGGTGTGACACCCCCGGGATCAGGGCTAAACAAATCCCAGACCTCCGTATGAAATAAGCTTAACCTAGAGCTCGAGAATATCCAGTGAAGAATCGGTAACACGGCAGTGACCCTACGACACAAAAATTTATTACAGCAAGCTCATAACTGAGAAAAGAACCAAATTATTACAAGAAGAGGTCACTGACCACAAACATCAAACAATAGAAGGCAAATTATGCTATTAAGTATATCAAACTTAACAAATGGCCTAAGAGGCCTGAAGCATAACGATGATGTCCCAGCCCATAGATTCCAGGCTGTCGGTCGGGAACCCCAAGCTACTCGTCGATGTCGATGTAGTACAGAACTCGTCTTCAGGTGAACACTTACTCTGCCAAAAGTATCAACAAATCAAGGGTGAGTACAGGGTGTACTCCGCAAGACTTCTGGCTAGTGGAGTTGTTTTGCGAAAATCCATCTTTCTTTATAAAACAAGAGAGGGAGAAGAATCTCGTCTAATCAGAGTATTTTAAAAGGGGATAAGAGAGCGACAGCTCTGAAAATATTGATCATCATCTTTTGATATCCACCAATCATCATCATCTACCAACTAGGATCACCCCCTCGTACCCATGAGGAAGCATCCTTAACAAACATTAGTTGCCAAGTTTTACGATTAGGTTCATGTTCTCTATGATCTCCCGTCCGTTCCCAAGTCATCCATAACCATGGACACGGGTTTCCGAAAGATTATTACCCTGCAGGGGTGTACAACTTTACCCACACGTACCAACCGACTCTTAATGCCACTTGACACACTTCCTTGGTGTGCTGACAGAGGGTGTGGTTGGACACGACCTTTACCTTGCTTTCGCCAAGACCATGAGTCATGCAATAAGTATGGTTCCGCCATAACGGGTCAAATCCCGAAGCCGGTACTTAAATATGTGAGGCGAGGTTGGTTTACCAGGGGCGCCATCAACCCCAAGCAACCCGGTCCATGCTTCCCTACCTGTATGAATGCACCTCCTTCACCTCCTTCTTTCGAAAATGTTTTCAATGCGTATGTCGAATGGAACACCCGAACTATGTGACTCATGGAATCTACTAGGCAATTTAGTCAATCATGGGGTCCCAATTTACCCCGTGTGGTTGTACGCTCGTCTTGGTTCAAGAGGCAAGAACCTAGGGTCCTAAGGGTGGCAAGCATGGGACTAGAAAAACCACATCCCACCGTGGCCTCCCATACAAGCCTTAGCATGTTTAATCTCATATCACTGATCTCATCTTATCATGTTCTCCTGTCATACTAGATTATCTGCATCTGATACATCATCTGGATGGACCAGAACTGATAGCTATGCATGGCTAAGCAGTACACAGATATAAGCTCTAGCAGTGCATACAAGCCAAACCTAGTTATGCTAGGAGCAGTGGATCAAGTAATATAAGCTCAAAGGGAGTATGCAACAGATAGGATACTCTATCTATCGATAAAAGACCACAGTAGAATCGTATGCATCATGGCAGGAATTGAAATGCTTTTGAAATCCTAGGATTATATCATGGTGGGGCTAGGCTTGCCTTTGCCAGTTGATAGGAGACAGACAGATCTTCGGACATCTTGAACTTGACTTGGTTATAGTTGGTCAAGTATTGTTCGTCGATCTTATATCTTTGATGGTGTTGTCCTCGGGCTTCGATCTCGATCTCGATATCATATTCTACCGGGAAGAACCAAACACTGGAAAGAGAGGGAAACAATCAACACATGGCATTGATGCAATGCTCAAGCAAGTATGATGAATGACAAGTTAATTTTCTTTGAAATGTAACCTAAGGCATGCTCGACAACTTAAACGGGGTTCCAAGGGGTGAAAACCCTAACTCGGGGAAACTCCGGATGTATATGAGAGGGGTTACTATGTTCTTCTAATTAAACTTGTCATTTAAGTTGTTGAACAATGCATGATTATAGCTTAAAGAGATAGCTCTCATTTTTTCTGAACATTTTGATATATTATTTGTATTTTCTGAATTACAGATTAAAAGTTATTGAATTTACAATATTCAAAACAATTTCTGAAATTATTAAAACATTTATTGCATCATTATGACATTAGCTGGGGGGTTATTCCTTTTACACCAATACTGGATCTAGCCTCTGTGGCTGACAGGTGGGCCACTAGCCACCTCAGCTAGCCATGTTGGCGGTCAGCGGTCAACCGGTCCAGGGCCACGTCAGGCTGACGCAATAATGACATCAGCTTGGCGGCCACCGTCGGGTGATCACCGGCGACGGTGTTGTGAGGCGTGCGGGGCGACGAGGCTAGGCGTGCTCGAAGAAGCACAGCGAGGCAAGCAACAAAGTGGCGGTGCCACGCGAAGAAGGTCACCGGAGCTTCGCCGGCAACCATGTCCAGCGGCGGCGCCTGGCAGGCTCCAACGCGAGCGTGGCACGGAGCGACACAGAGAGGGGGGAGGGGTCCAGGAGGACGAGGTTCTCACCAAGATCGTGATGGTGGGGTCGTTGGCGTGAGGGGAGGTCGGACGGCGTCGGAAACGTCAACGCGTGTAACATCCCAAAAATATTTAACATGGATCATCAAACTCTAATCATCAAATTTAGGGTTAACAAAAACTTTCCTATCTAAAAATATGAGAACATTCATATGTATGTGTATTTAAAATTTGGATTCTTTTGAATTGCCATGGTTCTGTGTTTCTTTGCTTGTAAAATTATTCTTAGGTGAAATAAACATCATCTAAACAATCCCCAAACTTTTCCCAAAGACAAACAACTCAAAATAAACAAATGAAGTGAATGGTCATTTTTGCCAAATTAACTCTCATGCCTACTTTGGCTATCCCTAGTTTTCAAAACATAACAGAAATATTTGTGGATCTTTGCACCCCTTGTTAGTACTCATAATGACATACCAAGGCCCACTTTGTGATCTTCCAAAAACTTTCAAATGCTCAGTTTAAATGATAGTTTAAAATTGAATCTATCTCATATGGAAAGATCTCACTATTTCAAAAACCACTCAAACAAGCTCAATTTTCAAACCCAAGCACCCACAGAATCCTCAGCACATGCCTAGCACACCCACCAAAAATCTTTTCAAAATTCAAAAGTAAGTTTCTTGCGGCCATTTCATCAAATACTTGGCAGGCAAATTTAAACCAACTCAAATTCACTGTTTTTAATAGTGTTTTGGCCTAACTTGTTCCCTCTCTAGCTAAAAGCAACCATCTAGTAGATCATCTAGCTTAATTGTAAACCTCTAGCACCACTGTGAGCTTGCCTTGCCATCAATGGTGAGCAGGTCGAGCCTCACCATGCCACCCCAAGGTGGACAGCAAGCTAGAGGAAGAGCTAGCCGTGCCCACTTTGTCTGGCAGGTAGCCAGCACCTCACCGCCTCCCACTGTCCCCTCCCCGAGCCAGTGCAAGCCGTGGACCCCCAGGAACGTCGCGCGCCCAGTGCCACTGCGACATGCCGAGCACGCCCCAGAGCGCCGCACCCGGCACGTGTGCACACGCCGCCCCTCGACCGCAGCCTGTGCCCACCGCTTCGCCATGATCCCAGGAACAGCCAGACACCCCCGTTCGCCGCCCCGTGCCTCACAGCCACCGCTCGCCATCGAAGACGCCACCTCTGCCGCGCAGAGCACCGCACGTTCCCGACCGATTGCCATCACCCCTAAGCACGCATTTAAGCTCTAGAGCATCGCCAGGAGACCGTGCGTCAATCGCCAACCTCAGCCATGGCTCTAGCCGCCCGTAGCCATGTCGCCACCGTCGCCTGCCCATCCCTCTCGGTCTCGCCGTCGAGCCTATAAAAGGAGGCCACCCCCAGCCGTTTGAAGCACACCATCCCACTCCCCTCACCTCACTGATCGTTCCACCCACTAGCCGGAGCACGAGGAGCAGCAGCTCGCCGGAATTGTGCCGGAGTAGACCGCCTCTAGAGAAGAAGGGGGTCGTTGATTTCGACCACCCCCGGAGCTGCCTCGACCGTCCCTGAGCTCGCCGTCGACCACTCGTTCGTTTGCCCGCCTCGTCGTCGTCGCTGGAGCTCTTGTATGCCTCCTATGCACCCCCCACTGAGCCGCTAGGGTTCGAGCTCACTGGTGACATGTTCATCGTCGACGACGATCCCCAGCCGTCGATCTCCCTTCTAATCACCACACAACCCCGTACCGCTTCGCGTGTTATGAGCCACTGACTGGTGGAACCCCCTGTCAGCTGAGCCCCGTGCTGCGGAGTGACACTGGGCAGGCCCATTAACCTCTCCCGCGCAACCCAACCGTTTGAATTTAGACTTTTCCATTTTTATTCAAACACAGTTCTGTACATAGATTCAAAATTCAACCCAGCTCGATTCAGTGAACCAAAATGCATGAAATTAATTTTGTTAGAAAGGTACGGAAATGCTTAATCCAAGCCTGTTGGATTCAAATCATTTGGATCTGTAGATCAACCTTGGTAAAAATAACAAGTCAGAAGCTTTTCTGCATTCAAATATTTTTCAAAATTCAACCATAATATCTTTTGAGTTGATTCCAACTCAAATCACATTTGATCATACCTTTCAGAATATATAAAAACATTTGGGTTTACTTATAGAAATAATGTTCAAGTAACAAAACAATGCCACGTAGGCATTTCTAGTCACTTTATTTATTTAAAATAAAAAGGTTAAACCTTATTAAATTACGACACCACTTTAAATCACATTCCCATATACTGAAATATGTGGTGATGACATGTGTCAACATGATCCCATGTTTGAGTTGGAGAATATTAAATCTTAAGTAGTTTTTCACTGAGTAGAAATTACTTTTCTCAAAATTAAAATAAACAAGACAAATGCTTTAATCTTGTAATGATAGGTGATGATGCTAGATCACCTATAGTACACCTTTGTGTGATGAGCGAAAATAGCTAAGTATTGTTTGGTGATTGTGTACCTCGTATTTATTTATAGACGCTAGTACCGACCAAGAATACGAGGAGGAAGGAGGATACTACGAGGAGGAAGCCGAGGAGAACTTCAACCACTTATCTGCTCAAGGCAAGCCTAATACTACTAGTTGATTTGGCAAGCTAACCCTTGCAAGATACCCTACTTATGCAAGCTAATACTTGCTTGTTACCATGCCAACTATATGCCTTAAGCATATGTGATCCTACACACTTGATAACCCAATCCTAGTTTTACTTGCAAGCTTTATACTTTATTTCTTTATCAAAGCTTTCTCTTAGAGTTTACTTAAGTGACTTGTAGATTCTAGAAAGATAATTGAAGGTTGCATAAAGAGCATTAAATTTGGCCTAAGTAGATAATCTTTATGTCATCCTAAGGCATGAGATTGAACTTCATTAATCTCCACTTGTTTACCACCCCTCCTTAGTACTTAACCCCACTTGTAGATGCTAGTGCTAAGCATAAAACTTGATCAACTTTAGAATGGAATACTTGGAGAAAATGGTTATGAATACCTTGGAATGATGAGTCATTCTACTGAAATGTTTTGACATGTGTTTCCAAACACCAGATGATTTTGATGATGAAAATGTTGAGGCATGAGCCTTAGCCCTTTATAAAACTGATGGTTGTCTGGATGCGATACCATTCCAATTTTACCGTACAACCACAATACCCGAAAATTGGGTAGGGCTTGACTGGAAACTTATATACCTTAGTATGGGTTCCCTCACGGCCAAGGTCTGAGCTGAGGCTACCTTGTGAAGATTGTCCACCTGTGCAGTACCCAAGATGATAGTTGGTCATGGTTGGGAGGCTAAACTCACAGGATAGGTGCCTACACTAGGGCGTGTAATTGAAAGGTTAGGATTGATTATCCGCATACTGAGTATGATGAATTCAGGATTTGTTCCTGACGGATGTATCAAATGTTGTGGTGAAAGTGTACAATCTCTGCAGAGTGTCAAACTATTCGAATAGCCGCGTCCGCGGTTATGGACAGTTGGAGTGGCCATACTGTTCCCCCGTCAGATGTTTTCAAAATGACTTGTGAAATGAATTGAGACTTTGACTTGACCCCATCAGGGTTGTGATATGAAATTCAAGTTCCCACTTAGGTGTTATAAAATTTCAACTAGCTTTCTTTGCTTCTGAACTTAGTAGAGGTAAATCTGACTTTTGCAAAACAACCCTAGAGCTTAGTGTCATACTACCAAAAACCCCCTTAACTTGTTAGTATTAGTCTGCGAGTACTTAAAGAGTAGTCATGGCTTTGTCCCTGGCTATTCCCGTGGCCAGACTATGAAGAGGAGTACCAGGATGATAGACCACAGGAAGGTTACGACAACTAGGATCATCTCCCATCGTCAGCATTGCCTGTGACCCCGAAGATGGAGCTTCGCCTACGCTACCTTTATTATTACGTTATTCCGCTGCTTGAGTTGTATTAAGAACTGGATCATGAGATCCTTATTTGTGTAAGTCCTTATGTATGGTTTGTAATGGATGATGTACTATGATATCCAAATCTGTTATGTCTCGCAAAAATGGTAATCCTGGGATTGCGATGTATGGCATAACTAGCATCTGGGATTAAAAAAACCGGGTGTTGACAACGCGGCAGCCGAAGCTCGGACAGATGATCACGATGGCATCAATTGCGGCTTCCCTAGCTCAATTCCGTTGTTAGATAAGATCAGCACGGCGGGGCGGTTCTTACAGCGTGCTCAGCGGAGCTAGGGGACGATCAGAGCGGTGGCAAACGACGGGGTCTGACGGGGTTAGGGTTTCGATCTCGGGCGGGGAAGAAGAGAGAGGTCGCTGGAGAGAGGGAAAAGAGATAGGGTCGAGGCCAGGGCGGCATGGCGATCTTATCCCCACCTCGGAGCTCGTCGGATGGCCAGGGGAAGGCGGCAGGGATCGACGGCGGCGCAGGCGACACCTAGCTACTTGCAGCGACGGGGAACACGACGAACAGAAGGGCAAAGGGGTATCGGGCTGCACTGGGCTGGCTTGGGCCGGTGCTGGGCCGCAGGAGGCTGCTGGCTGGCGACAGGGAAGGAAAGAGAGAAGTGGGTTGGCTGGGCTGCGGTCTGGGCTGCTGCTGTTGCTATTTTTTATTTCTAGAAACTTTTTCCTTAATTCTGTTTTCATTTTTCCTTTTACAAAACCATTTCAAATATGTTTTGAATTATTTCAAAAGTACTAGAAGGTTTACAAAATGTATAACAAATGAGAGACCCGTTTATTCAATTTGGGTTCCAACTATTTTGATACTTTTCAAAATATTCAAAACCTTTTGAATGCTTTTCAAAGAGAGGGAAGAATGAGGGTTTTAGGGTTTTGATTTATTTTCTTTGCATGCATTTTTATTAGATGATGATCATGATGCACAATCAAACCCTAAATAATGTTTATCTAAAACTGGGGTGTTACAGCTCTATCCCCCTTACAAGAATCTCGACCCGAGATTCCAAAGGTAGGAAAAGAGACAGAGAGAGAGAAAGAAACAGGGTCACTCTAGAGATAAGAGGGAAACACACTGAACAACACATAGAGTATCTCTTGGTCAACTCATGGATGGAGCGTTCAGAAACAACTCTAAGATGACGAACATGAAACACGACAAGGTAACAAAGGAAACAAGAGGAGAAGGTTTCAAATTGTTAGATAGCTGGTTTTCATAAGGATTGAGACCATGGAGCTTACAGAAGGGTTTAAGCTTCTGCAAAAGAGAGCTTACAACAGGAAGAACATGATTACAGACTTCGATGAAGAACCTCTACTAAACAACTTAAGTAGAGATTTTAGGTTGCAGAGATATGGATCAACAAAACCAGGCTGTTGAACTACTTTTGACACCGAAGGTTCACTCTTTCATTCAACAGAAGGCCAAGACAGAAAAGTGTTTTGTGGAGAGGACTCATAAGAGTCACAAGGAACACGTATCAAGAGAAACTATTGATTATCAAAATCATAGTCACTCTTAAAACATGGCTGAGAAAAAGGAAGGAAACTCTTTATTCATCCAGGATTACCAAAATCTTTGCCAACAATCTTGACATCACTTTACACCACTAAGATGAATAGGTAAGAAGATTCCTGATAACACGATAAGAAATAAACTTCGTTCTTGGACTTCAATTATTTGGCACAACCATACGCTTGCCAATATAAAGGGTCTGGAGGATCGACCGAGAGACATTTAGCAACACTACTTTAAATGTTCTCCTCGATGTTCGAGAAATTCAAACATCAAGTAAAGGTCGGACTTCAGTACAAAGGAAACCATAAGCACAACTCCTATAACAAATTATAGAAGAAGACTCATGAAGAGTGGTTATTACTGCTGAGTTAAGAGAATATGACAATAGGTCTTTCCGGCTAAGTGTGTCAACCATTACATCAATCTTGCCAAATTTACAAAGAGACCTATGTTAAAACCTTGAGGAGCACCAACCATCATATCTGCTTGAGATTCAGATTTGGTTAGGTGGTATGATATTTCAGACTCAGCATGTCCGAATGGAAAGTTTTCAACATTTACCACAAAGGTAGAGTTACTAGATTCTCAAGATATGGACTACAGTGTCAAGCTCTGAATGAATGAGCTAGATTGCTAGAACCATGTATTAGCAACTTGTCGAGACACAACTGCACACACATAAGGTACTGACAATAAAACACACATGTGTCCTTAGGAAAAGGAAGATAACTCTTCTCGAATTCACTGCGACATCTTTCAACGATTGCACGTGAACCAGAGAAGGTTACTTCTAACATCCAGAACACATACTTCGAAATGACCCGAAGATGGTTCTCAAAAGTTTCCAACATTAATGTCAATTGTTCCATATGAATCTTGTCTAGCATCGAGAAGATAATAATGTCATTGATGGGTTCAACAACAAACTTATCGAGACACTCCAAGAAGATGGAGTCATATGTTGCGTGAACAAGACAAAAATACTAGTCAGACCAAAGGACATGAAGATGTATCCCAGTGAAACATCACAAGAAAAGACATTATCAAGATAGTCCTTGGAACTGAGTTTAATTTTACGATAACCCAAATCAAATCAAAGATAGGGGAAGATAACATGTCCATGAAGTAAACACTATCTTTCTTCAACACGAACAAAACTAGACATCCCTTGAAGAAGGAACAGAGTTGGATAGAACTTTTGTCTTACAACTCTCCAAGTTGTTGTTTAAGCTCAACCAACTAGTTCAGGGGTATCCAGTACAGATCCTTGGAGGAAGGTGTAGTTCAGAAAACTTACTTTCTCAAGAACTTGACAACACGGTCATGTGGCAACATGGCGATACTTATAGTAGACATCTAGAATATCACGAACCACCGATATGTCACTTAGTTCGAGAGGGAACTTGCTTGGTAAGGCAAGAAGACATAGTCTCAGAGTTTTGGCACATGCCTAACTCTTTGACCGAGGAGAGTGCACAAGAGTAACAGACTTGGTAGCACAATCATTCTTTGCTTAGTGATAGGGTTAACCATCATGCTAAGAATGACACAAATGTCCTTGGATTTCAAAACAATAATAATTGCTAAGAACTCAGATGACCACATTATTACGCACACGCATCATTCACGAGCGCGAAAGCTCGAGTAAGGGTGGGTAATTATGGTTGAGAGCATCACTTCATTAAGAGGGTCATGAATCTCAGCACGACCTCTTAGTATAAAAGAGTGTGATACTTTAAGGTAGAACAGATGGAAGACAATCTATGCCTCTTGATCTGCGGATTACAACACTTTGACCTGGTCCTAGATATGACGAGGTACTGGAGTTTGTTTCTCCTAGACATCCCGAAATGGTTTGTCTTGATGGACCACAAGAGTATCTTGCATCGGAAGACACCAATGCACATTTACTACTTGGCTACCAGCTGGTAGACAAAGGTCGGAAAACAACAAGGGAAAAGGAACATGCTCGGGATAGGATCCCGAGATGTGGATGCATAGATTAACAATCTTCCGAAAACCAATGCATAATAAGGGTAAGGTGTGGAAGTCACGAGCATAGATGCGAGACTCACGAGGAGTACTCTTGTCATGATCTATTTGGTTCCATTAAAGAACATCTGCCATAAAATGTGGTAGGGGAAGTCCTTAATTGTCACAATTCAATTGCGACAATAACCACAAGCTTGAAGGCTAGAGTTATAATACCAACCATCCTGAGGTAATGTTTGAACATTAGCAACAGGGGTCAAAGGAATGGATCTTGGGTTAAAGGTCAGCTTCATGTACAAGATTCACAACACCAGAATACAGCACAATCAGGGATCTTAAGTTCAAGTCCAAGGGTTAAAACCCAAAGAAAGAAGTAACTACTACTTGAGTGACACAACGTACACTGCAAGATAGTAATCACGAGGTAGCTTCCAAAAGAAGATAAGACTTCTAAAGTACCCAAACGACAAAAAGGAGGCACGCGAGGCGAAAGGAAACCTCGAAGCCTGGAATAGAACACTGCAGATCCAACAATATAATATTGTGGGTCCAAAAGATAGAGAGATCATGATAGAAAGGAATCTCTCAGATGAAGCAGAGCAACAGGGAATAAGGAATTTACAACACACACAACTATAGAGAACTCAACACTAGGTCAACTGGCTGAGAAACGACATGCCCAGAAGGCACCTAAGCTTTGAAAGACTAGAGGAGAAATCAAAACTTTTCCAAAATCAACACCAGATAAGATAACCCAGAGTTAGAGCGAAACTGGATAAGAAGAAAAAGAAGCATACTAGAGTTTTCGCAAATACTTTTTAGCTTTGAAGTAGTTTTCACAAACACTCAACATCGACCAATAGCAAGGTTTTCCTACGGTCGGTACTGCTCTGATACCAAGAACTGTGACACCCCCGGGATCAGGACTAAACAAATCCCAGACCTCCGTCTGAAATAAGCTCCTAGAGCTCGAGAATATCCAGTGAAGAATCGGTAACACGGCAGTGACCCTGCGACACAAAAATTTATTACAACAAGCTCATAACTGAGCAGAGAACCAAATTATTACAAACAGAGGTCACTGACCACAAACATCAAACAATGGAAGGCAAATAATGCTATTAAGTATAGCAAACTTAACAAATGGCCTAAGAGGCCTGAAGCATAACGATGACGTCCCAGCCCATAGATTCCAGGTTGTCGGCCAGGAACCCCAAGCTACTCGTCGATGTCGATGTAGTACGGAACTCGTCTTCAGGTGAACACTTACTCTGCCAAAAGTATCAACAAAGCAAGGGTGAGTACAGGGTGTACTCCGCAAGACTTCTGGCTAGTGGAGTTGTTTTGCGAAAAGCCATCTTTCTTTATAAAACAAGAGAGGGAGAAGAATCTCGTCTAATCAGAGTATTTTAAAAGGGGATAAGAGAGCGACATCTCCGAAAATATTGATCATCGTCTTTTGATATCCACCAATTATCATCTACCAACTAGGATCACCCCCTCGTACCCATGAGGAAGCATCCTTAACAAACATTAGTTGCCAAGTTTTATGATTAGGTTCATGTTCTCTATGATCTCCCATCCGTTCCCAAGTCGTCCATAACCGTGGACATGGATTTCCGAAAGATTATTACCCTGCAGGGGTGTACAACTTTACCCACACATACCAACTGACTCTTAATGCCACTTGACACACTTCCTTGGTGTGCTGACAGAGGGTGTGGTTGGACACAACCTTTACCTTGCTTTCGCCGAGACCATGAGTCACGCAATAAGTATGGTTCCGCCGTAACGGGTCAAATCCCGAAGCCGGTACTTAAAGATGTGAGGCGAGGTTGGTTTACCAGGGGCGCCATCAGCCCCAAGCAACCCGGTCCATGCTTCCCTACCTGTATGAATGCACCTCCTTCTTTCAAAAATGTTTTCAATGCATATGTTGAATGGAACGCCTGAACTATGTGACTCATGGAGTCTAGGGTCCCCATTTACCCTGTGTGGTTGTACGCTCGTCTTGGTTCAATAGGCAAGAACCTAGGGTCCTAAGAGTGGCGAGCATCGGACAAGAAAAACCACATCCCACCATGGCCTCCCATACAAGCCTTAGCATGTTTAATCTCATATCACTGATCTCATCTTATCATGTTCTCCTGTCATACTAGATTATCTGCATCTGATACATCATCTGGATGGACCAGAACTGATAGCTATGCATGGCTAAGCAGGACACAGATATAAGCTCTAGCAGTGCACACAAGCCAAACGTAGTTATGCTAGGAGCAGTGGATCAAGTAATATAAGATCAAAGGGAGTATGCAACAAATAGGATACTCTATCTATCGATAAAAGACCACAGTAGAATCGTATGCATCATGGCAGGAATTGAAATGCTTTCGAAATCATAAGATTATATCATGGTGGGGCTATGCTTGCCTTTGCCAGTTGATAGGAGACAGACAGATCTTCGGACATCTTGAACTTGACTTGGTTACAGTTGGTCAAGTATTGTTCACCGATCTTCGATGGTGTTGTCCTCGGGATTCGATCTCGATCTCGATATCGTATTCTACCGGGAAGAACCAAACACCGGAAAAAGAGGGAAACAATCAACACATGGCATTGATGCAATGCTCAAGCAAGTATGATGATATGACAAGTTAATTTTCTTTGAAATGTACCCTAAGGCATGCTTGACAACTTAAACGGGGTTCCGAGGGGTGAAAACCCTAACTCGGGGAAACTCCGGATATATATGAGAGGGGTTACTATGTTCTTCTAATTAAACTTGTCATTTAAGTTGTTGAACAATGCATGATTATAGCTTAAAGAGATAGCTCTCATTTTTCTGAACATTTTGATATATTATTTGTATTTTCTGAATTACAGATTAAAAGTTATTGAATTTACAATATTCAAAACAATTTCTAAAATTATTAAAACATTTATTGCATCATTATGAAATTAGCTGGGGGGTTATTCTTTTTACACCGATACTGGATCTAGCCTCTGTGACTGACAGGTGGGCCACTAGCCACCTCAGCTAGCCACGCTGGCGGTCAGCGGTCAACCGGTCCAGGGCCATGTCAGGCTGACGCAACGATGACATCAGCTCGGCGGCCACCGTCGGCTGGTCACCGGTGACGATGCTGTGAGGCGTGCGGGGCGACGAGGCTAGGCGTGCTCGAAGCAGCGCAGCGAGGCAAGCAATAAAGTGGCGGAGCCACTCGAAGAAGGTCACCGGAGCTTCGCTGGCAACCATGTCCAGCGGCAGCGCACGGCAGGCTCCGACGCGAGCGTGGCATGGAGCGACACATAGAGGGAGGAGGGGTCCAGGAGGACGAGGTTCTCACCAAGATCGCGATGGTGGGGTCGTTGGTGCGAGGGGAGGTCGGACGGCATCGGAAACGTCAATGACAGCGGCGGCCGGAGCTCGGACAGATGATCACGATGACGTCGATTGCGGCTTCCCTAGCTCGATTCCTTTGCCAGATAAGATTAGCACGGCGGGGCAGTTCTTCCAGCGTGCTCAGCGGAGCTCGGGGACGGTCAGAGCAGCGGCAAACGACGGAGTCCGATGGGGTTAGGGTTTCGATCTCGCGCAGGGAAGAAGAGAGAGGTCGCTGGAGAGGGGGAAAAGAGATAGGGTCGAGGCCAGGGCGGCATGGCGATCTTATCCCCACCTTGGAGCTCGTCGGACGGCCAGGGGAAGGCGGGGGGATCGACGGCGGCGCCGGCGACACCTAGCTGCTTGCAGCGACGGGGAAGACGACGAACAGAAGGGCAAAGGGGTATCAGGCTGCACTGGGATGGCTTGGGCCGGTGCTGGGCCGCAGGAGGCTGCTGGCTGGCGATAGGGAAGGAAAGAGAGAGGTGGGCTGGCTGGGCTGCGGTCTGGGCTGCTACTGTTGCTCTTTTTTATTTCTAGAAACTTTTTCCTTAATTCTGTTTTCATTTCTCCTTTTACAAAACCATTTCAAATCTGTTTTGAATTATTTCAAAAGTACTAGAAGGTTTACAAAATGTATAACAAACGAGAGACCCTTTTATTCAATTTGGGTTCCAACTATTTTGATACTTTTCAAAATATTCAAAACCATTTGAATGCTTTTGAAAGAGAGGGAAGAATGAGGGTTTTAGGATTTTGATTTATTTTCTTTGCATGCATTTTTGTTAGATGATGATCATGATGCACAATCAAACCCTAAATAATGTTTATCTAAAACTGGGGTGTTACACAGGGTTCTTGGGAGGACTACAAGATATTGCTTGGCGATTTGCCGACATCCATCTAGACGGAGCATTCAACTTGAAGGGGCAACACGGCGCAAGATCTCGGAGTTCTTCGGGTTCTACTGTTGGGGATATGCTAAATGGGTATCACCATTACATGTCTCTAATCCGGATAACCCGAGTGGCCCATAGTCGGTACCAAGGCCTATGGCCTGCTGGGCGGCCCAGTTAGATGGATCCAGAAGGGAGGCCCATGTCGGATGAAGGAAGGCTACGGTGGAGTCATCAACGTACCCGGAGCCTTGGAGTACAAGACACGTTAGACTAGTTGTATATCGTGTATATCCGGCTAGGACTTTTCCTGTAACCCTAGGATCTAGTGTCTTTATAAGACGGACCTAGAGGAGCCTTTAGGGCAACGTAACAACTCATATCGCGCACAGCAAACCGATCCATGTAACTCGGTGTATTGCTGTTATAGTGATTTATAGCAGGAGTAGGATTCTGCCACCGTCGTAGGATCTGAACCTGGGTAATCTGTGTTACTTCGTACCCGCCAACCTTCCTCCTTACCCCACGTCTCTAAACACGCACTGTGAGGACCCCTCCATGGCGTACTCGTTGGTAATACCACGACAGGTTCATAGCATGGAAAACAAAAAAAAATCTATCGCATGAACACACACAAGCCAAGATCTATCTACTAGATTGTAGCAACGAGTCGATAGAGTACTCACCCTTGAAGATTTCAAAGCAGTTAACGAGAGCAGATTCTCGTGGGTAATGTAGTCATTCACTTGCCGATCTCAAGATCGCGCAGACGATCCTTCCGGCACCGCGTTCCGGTAGCGCTACCGCAGTTGATCACATGTTCGGTACTCGATGAAGACCTTCCTCTCCCTTGTTCCAGTAGGCAGCGGAGGTTGTAGCTCTCTCCTCGCTTCCGACAACATGACGGCGTGATGTCGGAGTTTAGAGGGAAGATCCCGCAGGGCTTCGCCTAAGCCGGAGCGAGAATATGGAGTAGAGGGGTTCCTCGGCAACTAGGGTTTAGAGGACGAGGGGAGGAGGTGGTGGTCGGCGGTGGTTAGGGCGGCGGCGGCTTGGGGGCTAGGGTTTGGTTGTGGTGAGAGGGGCAGCCCCTCCCCTCCTTTTATGGGAGGGAGAGGCGGTTTGGGGAGGGGGAGGCTGAGTCCTCCCCCAACTCCCTCTCCTTGGCTGGCGGCCACCAGGAAACATTGTCCCAGTTTGACTTTTCAAACTTGCCTTATTTTTTTACTTTCAAACTAGTGTTTGATTTCCTTCTTTCAACCGTCCAGCCAAGTGACCTAGGACATGATGCAACCATTCCACTTCGTCATGACACATTCATGTACCCATCCCCTTCTGGATCGGTGATCCTTATAGACCCTTCTAGAACATTTCGATGAAAACACTGGAACCATTCCCGAACTCCGGATTTGGACTTTCCTTATATGAATCTTATTCTCCGGGCCATTCCGAATCTCCTTGTGATATCCCGGATCCCATATGAGACTCCAAACAACATTCGATCTTCTGACTCACATTCCATATCTACTAAACAACATCGAATCCTTAAGTGTGTCTCCCTACGGTTCGTGAATTATGCAGGCATGACCGAGACTCTTCTCTGATCAATAACCAATAGAGTAATCTGGAAATTCATATGGTGCCCACATATTTCTACGGTTACTTCATGATCAAATGAACCATTTATATACGATACCAATTTTCCTTTGTCTCACGATACTTTACTTATCCGAGGTCTGATCGTCGGTATCTTTGCATACCTAGTTCAACCTCATTACCGATAATTACTCTTTACTCGTTCCTGTGATATGTGATCCCTTGTAAGCCAGTCACGTGCTTGCAAGCTAATTGGATGACATTCCACCGAGAGGGCTCAGAGTATATCTATCCATCATATGGATGGACAAATCCTACTCTTGATCCATGTGCCTCAACACATACTTTCCAAACACTCAATGCCACCTTTATAACCACCCAGTTACGAAGTGTTGTCTGATGTCATCAAAGCATCCATCCGATGATGGTGATTAGCATGATCTCATGGTCAAAGAATTTAGGTTACTATGTATCTAAAAGCTTATAGCAAACGAACTATTGAAATGACTTGATCTTTACACTAGTGGAAACGAGGCTTTTCGTTGATCCTGGAAAAGGGCTTTAACACTGGTTCTTCTACGAACCGGTGTTAAAGGGGGGGCCGTACCAATGTGGCCCGTGCGGCAAAAAGGAGCCCCCCCTTTAACACCGATTCATGCCACAAACCGGTGTTAAAGGACCCTGCAACAGTGGCCCGCGCAGCCCCCCCCCCCCTTTAACACCGGTTCGTGGCTTGAACCGGTGTTAAAGGGGGGGCTATATAAGACACCGCAGCCCCCACCCCACTCTTCCATTTTTTCACTATCTCATTTTGGAGCCTAGCAAGAGGGTGTGAAGAGTCCTAGTTTGTGTTTTTTCATATGCACAAGAGGTGTTCGGTGAAATGCCCGAGAGCTCAAAATAAGTTTTCTCGTTGCTCTTTCCTTCTCGGTCGAGGTCGGCAACTATCCTTTCATGTGTCATTGATGTACTATATATATAAATGGTCATCTCCCTATTAATTTTTGATATATACTACATATTAATGCAGATGAACCGGCAACGGATGTACGGTGACCGCCGCACTTCCGAGTACATTACGGGCCTCCAAAATTTCATCGTTGTGGCTAATGCAAACCATGGTCACAATGGTTTTATGTGCTGTCCATGTGTTCACTGTCAGAACAAGAAAGACTACTCAAATACCAGAACCATTCATGCCCACCTGCTTTGATCCGGTTTCATGCCCAGCTATAATTGTTGGACCAAGCACGAAGAAAAAGGGGTTGTGATGGAAGACAACAAAGAAGAAGAGGATGATGACAACTATCATAATATGTATCCTGAATATGATGATACTGCAACGGGGGTAGATAATGAAGATCAAGAGGCAGCAGATGGGCCCGCTGATGACGATCTTGGTCGGGCCATTACTGATGCAAAGGAAGAATGTGAAACTGAAAAGGAGAAGGAGAAGCTGGAGAAGATGTTAAAGGATCACAAAACATTGGTGTATCCAACTTGCGAAGATGGCCACAAAAAGCTAGGTACCACACTGGATTTGCTGCAATGGAAGGCAGAGAACGGTGTGACTGACAGGGCATTTTCAAAGTTATTGGTAAAAATGAAGAGTCTTCTTCCAAGAAATAATGAGTTGCCCGACAGTACATACCAAGCAAAGAAGGTTGTCTGCCCTCTAGGATTAGACGTGCAGAAGATACATGCCTGCATTAATGACTGCATCCTCTACCGCGGTGAGAAGTACGAGAATTTGGATGCATGCCCGGTATGCACTGCACTGCGGTATAAGATCAGACGAGACGATCCTGGCGATGTTGAGGGCGAGGCCCCTAGGAAGAAGGTTCCCGCCAAGGTTATGTGGTATGCTCCTATAATACCACGGTTAAAACGTCTCTTCAGAAATAAAGAGCATGCCAAGTTGTTGCGATGGCACATGGAAGACCGTAAGAAAGACGCGATGTTGAGACACCCCGCTGATGGGTCACAGTGGAGAAAAGTCGAGCGAGAGTACCCGGACTTCGCACGTGACGCAAGGAACTTAAGGTTTGGTCTAAGTACAGACGGCATGAACCCTTTTGGTGAGCAGAGATGCAGTCACAGCACCTGGCCTGTGACTCTATGTATCTATAACCTTCCTCCTTGGTTGTGTATGAAGAGGAAGTTCATTATGATGCCAGTGCTCATCCAAGGCCCGAGGCAACCCGGCAACGACATTGATGTGTACCTAAGGCCATTAGTTGAAGAACTTTTACAGCTGTGGGCCAAACTAGGTGTACGTATGTGGGATAAGCACAAAGGGGAGCCATTTGACCTACGAGCATTGCTTTTCGTAACCATCAATGATTGGCCTGCTCTTAGTAACATTTCAGGGCAGACAAACAAGGGATACAATGCATGCACACACTATTTAGATGAGACTGAAAGTGTATATTTGGATAAATGTAAGAAGGTTGTGTACCTAGGGTATCGCCGATTTCTTCCGAACCTACATCCAGTAAGAAAGAAAGGCAAGCATTTCAAATGTCTGGCAGAACCCCGGAGGAAGCCTGTCCTCCGTACCGGTGAGGAGGTATTTGGTATGGTCAAGGACCTAGAAGTAATCTTTGGAAAAGGTCCTGGCAGTCTATCTGTTCCGAATGACGATGCCAGACACGCGCGCATGTGGAAGAAGCAATCTATATTTTGGGACCTACCCTATTGGAAAGTCTTAGAGGTCCGCTCTTCAATCGACGTGATGCACGTGACGAAGAATGTTTGAGTGAACCTGCTAGGCTTTCTAGGAGTGTATGGGAAGACAAAAGATACACCGGAAGTACGGAAGGACCAGCAACGTCTGAAATCCCCTGAAGAGCCTATGCATCCTAAGAACGAGAAGGGTAAACGATGCCACTTAACTCCTGCCAGCTAGCTCTTACCAAAGTAGAGAAGGAAATCTTTTTTGAATGTCTGAGCAGTATCAAGATCCCGTCTGGCTTCTCGTCAAATATAAAGGGAATAATAAATATGGCAGAGAAAAAATTCCAAAACCTGAAGTCTCATGACTACCACGTGATTATGACACAATTGCTTCCGATTGCATTGAGGGGGCTTCTACCTGAAAATGTTCGAGTACCCATTGTGAAGCTATGTGCATTCCTCAATGCAATATCTCAGAAGGTAATCGATCCAGAAAGCCTACCAGGGTTACAAACAGATGTGGCCCAATGTCTTGTTAGCTTTGAGTTGGTGTTCCCACCATCCTTCAATATTATGACGCATCTCCTGGTTCACCTAGTAGAAGAGATTGCCATTCTCGGTCCTGTATTTCTACACAATATGTTCCCCTTTGAGAGGTACATGGGAGTCTTAAAGAAATATGTTCATAATCGTGCTAGGCCAGAAGGAAGCATCTCCAAGGGCTATGTAACAGAGGAGGTCATTGAGTTCTCTGTTGATTTTATTCCTGACCTTAAGGCGATTGGTGTTCCAGAATCACGACATGAGGGGAGACTGCGTGGAAAAGGCACCCTAGGATGTAAAGCAATGATATGTAGGGACGGGCATTCTCTCAATCAAACACACTACACGGTTTTACAAAGATCTATCTTGGTTGCCCCGTATATCAATGAACACAAGAATTTAATACGCCTCAAACACCCGGGACAGTCTGATGAATGGATTATAAGTGAACACATGGCGAGTTTTGGCGGCTGGCTGCAAAGACTTCTCACGAATAACACCACTTTTGGGGATCAGCTGTACTATTAGTTGCATTCTGTATTTTAATTCCAGTTCTATCTCCTTCACAAAATGACCTATCTCATTCGAGGTTTCTTGGCTTTCGGGTCAAATGACCAATGTTATGGCTAGAATCAAGGCATAGTTTGTGATAATATGGCCATATTGTGCATACATGTGCATCATGGCATGGCAAACAATGTTGCAAGAGGAAGTTTTCCTTTTTATCGCACCAAAAAGGCATTTTCCATTTTCCGAGCATAAAAATGGACGGTTTTGTGAAGCAACCACCAAATGGATAATTCAAAAACCCACCAACACATTTTACAAAAATACTAGACCACCTTATATGGACAATGTACCAACAGGGGGATCTGAAACCTTTCCGTCCACCTCTGGTGAAAAAGACAAATTCCTGCCGAATCGGCAGGAAGTGGGTCAGATATGAACTACAGGTACATGATACGATGCTCATGATTTTTAACAAAAATCATTTTTAGGTTCACAAGATGTTATTTTATCAAAAATCCAATGCAAGTTGAGCGAGGCTTGGCCCCGAGCTAAGAATCTCCATGCCCGTTGTTCGACAAAGTTTGACGATAGTTTAAAACGGGGATAAAAAAATAAAAAAAAGATCGAAACAGTGCGAAACCTTCGTGTGGTGTTATATTATGTGACATAGTTAGAAAGAAAAATCTCAAACTTGGTATATTGATTATGTCTCAAAAAACCTTCACAAAATGACCTATCTCATTCGAGGTTTCTTGGCTTTCGGGTCAAATGACCAATGTTATGGCTATAATCAAGGCATAGTTTGTGATAATATGGCCATATTGTGCATACATGTGCATCATGGCATGGCAAACAATGTTGCAAGAGAAAGTTTTCCTTTTTATCGCACCAAAAAGGCATTTTCCATTTTTTGAGCATAAAAAACGGACGGTTTTGTGAAGCAACCACCAAATGGATAATTCAAAAAAACACCAACACATTTTACAAAAATACTAGACCACCTTATATGGACAATGTACCAACAGGGGGATCTGAAACCTTTCCGTCCACCTCTGGTGAAAAAGACAAATTCCTGCCGAATCGGTAGGAAGTGGGTCAGATATGAACTACAGGTACATGATACGATGCTCATGATTTTTTACAAAAATCATTTTTAGGTTCACAATATGCTATTTTATCAAAAAACCAATGCAAGTTGGGCGAGGCTTGGTCAGATTCAAGTGTATACAAAAGATGTGGCATTTAAATATCCAATCAATTCAAAAATGTTAATACAAAAGATGCGGCATTAAAATATGATTTGCTCTAATAAAATAGGGTTAGATTCCTTTTTAGATGCTTAATATTTCTTATGTTCAAATTTTTAGGATTTGACAATTTATTTTTGTTTGAATTGAATAATCAAAATTTATATGTAAGTGTTTTAATCATTTTGAAAATTTTCATCTAAAGTAAATATAAAATGTTTTTACATGAATGGATAGATATTATTTTTCTAAAAATTATGATATATTATTCATATTTTTTTGAGTTGAAATGAAAAAGATATTAATTTTCTAAATTCATATCCTATTTTTTGAATTAAAAATGCCCCTTTAATGCATGAAATAAATGCCCCCCTTTAACACCGGTTCCAGACACGAACCGGTGTTAAAGGGGGCGCGCATTTATTTCGTTTCACGTGCGCACCCCCCCCCCTTTAACACCGGTTCGTGGCTGGAACCGGTGTTAAAGGGGGGTATTAAATGCGCGCGCGAAACGAATTCCCTCCCCCCTTTAACACCGGTTCTAGTCCCGAACCGGTGTTAAAGGGGGGTATTAAATGCGCGCCTTCCCCTTCCTCTCTTCCCCCAGCCAGATCGATCGAACAGGAACAAGCAGAGGAGCTCGCCATCGCGTCCTCCATCGCCTCCGTCACCGCCTTCCACGCCTGTCGCCACCATCGATCGCTCCCTGCCGGCGAGCTCCAGCCAGCTCCGGCCAGGTACGTCGCGCCCGTGCTTCTCGGCCTCCACCCGCTCGAGACCTAGCTCGGCGGCCGCCGCCCCGTACGTCCTCCTCTCCTCTAGCCACAGGGGCGCGGGCGAGCTCCGACCAGCTTCGGCCAGGGTCAGCGCGAGTTCTGCCACGCCCATGCTTCTCGGCCTCCGCCCGCACGTGACCTCGCTGACCGCTCCGCCGTCGAGCCGCCGCCCCGTCCTCTCCTCTAGCCAACGGGGGCACGGGCGAGCGCTGGCCAGGTGGAGTCTGGCGGCGCACGTGCGCTAGTCCGGCGCTCGGCGCTCGCCAGTTGGCTAGAGCTCGCCGGCGGCTGCTCGTGGCTGCTCCCCGCCGGCCAAGTCCAAATCGGCCTAAGATAAATATATTAGAAAAAAATAGATAAATAAAAAAGGAATTGAAAAATAGAAAAAAAAAGGACCTAAGATTAGAATTTATAATATGTGGAGGTGTTTTGGTAAATAAACGCGGCCAAGTCGGCCTGACCATCGGGTCCCACCGGTCAGATTCATCGTTAGAACCGCCTCAAAACTAGATCAGTGCTATGTGCAACCTATTGCCCCAAATCCAGTGCTTTTTGAAATTTTGAAATTTTTTGGTGGTCTTTTGAAATCCCAGCCTCAATTGCGATGCGATGTGTCGTTGGTCGTCAGAGTGGTGGCTAGAGTTCGCGAATGTCGGTGGTGGCCTTAGAAGAAGGTGGACTGCGCGGGCAGCTCTTTGGCGAGCGTCGTGGCTTCTCCCCTCGGTCTGGGGCCTATCTTGGGGACAACAGGCGGGGCAGAAGACGGGGAAAACCCTTTACCATAGGTCTCTAGGGCCGTCGATTCTGCCAAGTTGTTTGTCGTCGCTGCCGTCGCTCAGGTGACCATACTGAGGCGGCGCCGACACTATAATGCTTGCCTCGGCCTCCTCTTTCGAACAACGCCCGTTTTAGGTAGGCCGTATCACGCTACCTCGCGCGCCCTAGGTCGCTCTCCAACGCCGCCAGCCTCCGGTCAGCCACTGTAGCTAGCCCCTCTCATATGCATCCGGGATTTCTCCGAATTAGGGTTTGGACCCCTCGGAACTCGTTTAAAATGATCAAGCATCCTTAGGGTTTTAATTTCATTTGTGTATTTATTTGTGTATTTTTGTATGAATAATATGTATATTTGTGTATAAATCCAAGTCCACTTGAATGTTTACTCTCTTACTCTAGATAATATTATTGTTTTAGAAACTATGGATCCACTTAGTAGAAACCTTGAAGAAGAAGAAATAATGGAGAACATTATTGATAAGGACACCTCACAATATCTGAACTTGGAGGGACATGATGACAGCTCAAGTAGTCATGGAGAAGATGAAGACTCCGGTGAACGCAATTTAGTGATTACAAAGTCCGGCGAGGTATATGCATTGATTAAGCCTCTGCTGACTTCCACCAACAATCTTCTTCTACATGTATTAATTAACACTTCTTTCTTCTTTTAGCCCTCTGGATCGACCAGCCAGCAACCATCTTCTTCTACGAAAAAGAGCAAGCGAGGCGCGAGCCATCGGTTGAAAGATCGTGCAAAGTTCACGATCGAAGCAGTCCGTGTTGATGGCAGGCCGATGGAGCCCAAGAAGGCCGCAGACAAATTTGTACGTCAGGCTGGAGTTCTTGTTAGGGACCAAATCCCAATCATAATTGAATATTGGAATAAGCCAAAGGAGGACGACGGTACCTTTGTCGATGAAAGATCCAAAGAAACGCTTTGGAATTCATTGTTGGTAAATTTCACCCTTCCGCCAGAGGAGGATGAAAACAACCCGGTTATAAAGGAAAAGGTCAAAGAGTGGACTCTAAAGAAGATGGCTGACGCTTTCCGCAACTGGAAGACAAAATTGAACAAATTTTCAAAGCTCGCGAGACTCCAAATTTCGAAGACGCATATTATGCGAAGATAAGACCTCACTAGCCCCAATTTGTGGCATATAAAAAAGGTGCTATATCTAAAAAGAGGTCAGAAACCAATACGCTAAATGCCCAGAAGAAGGAATATCACCAGAGGACGGGGTCAGGTGGCTACATATCTCAGAGGCCTAAGTGGGAGGAAGCTGAGAAGGCCCTGCGTGCTAGAGGGATCACACCCCAGACAGATGGGTGGGACCTACATGCAAAGACTTGGTTCTACGGAATCGGGGCAAGGTTGGACCCAGAAACAGGATTGTGTATCTTTCCAACCCTCCTTGCCAAACCCGTCACTGAACTCATCACGGCATACGAGGAAATAGCTGCCAGGACCTTCCATCCCGACAGAGAGAATGACCAGCTCACATGCGCCATCGGTAAAAAAGAACACCCTGGACATGCACGAGGCACAGGGGGTATGTTGTGGAAGGATGGGTTTGCCGAGTGGAGCGACTCTTACAGATGGCGCGACAGAAAATAAAAAGAGCGTACAGAGCGGATGACACAGATAGAACATGCACTTGTGGCGCTGCAGGCGCAAGTGAATACACAACAGAGCCATCAAGAAACCGGCCCATCTCAGCGGCACGAAGAGCCTGCATTGGAAGCTGCCGGCGGCCCAGACTCTGCGCGGAAAAGCAGCGTGGCTTCCACGGAGAACGTGTAGCCCACGCTTGAAATGGCGGGTCCTCGATACCCCGTGGATGAGATCACGGAGAGCAAACACGTTGAGCTGCATGTGAGATTAATGGGCTTATCCATTAAGGTGGTTGTCGGCTATGCCTTACCTCCTGTAGCTGGTGGAACTTACCACTGCCGACCGATTCCAGATGGCTATGCTATTGTCGGGGTGGATGAGGTTGTGAAGGAATATGAGGAAGCACAGCTTGACCATGCTACAGGTGAAGGGGAAACTCAACTCAAATTTGCAGTGAAAACAACCATTCTTTGGAAGAAGGAACACATCGTGCTTCCAAATTGGAGGCCACTGGCACCCCCGCCGTCTCCGCAGCGTCAGCAGTCTGAGCCGCTTCAGCTATCTCCTGCGCGGCAGCCATCTCCGGCGCTTCAGCCATCTCCTGCGCGGCAGCCATCTCCGGCGCGCCAGCCATCTCCGGTGCTTCAGCCATCTCCTCAGCGTAAGCGGAAGAGCACTGCCACGAAGAGCATCACTAGCACTGCCACAAAGAAATCCGCAGGAAACCGTACGCCAAAGAGTTCAAAAAACTACGTCCTGCAGCCTTCCGCCAAGCCATTGCCGGTTTTACCGTGGAATCGCAGCGACGAGGAGACCAATAGGATCTCGGAAGAAGAGGTCAAGAAATTCTTTGCACCTAGACGGGCCGAGCCAAAGGAGAAAATAGATCCGGCGGTGGTGGAGAAGTTTTACAATAATCTTTTGAAACCTGAAACCCCACTTGTGCCGGACTACGAGCGCCAGATTTTGAAGGGGGTGCAAGGCGCCGTAGGGAGACTGAAAGTAGCAGTCGTGCGGCACCCCAGAAAACAGTTCCCATGCTCAGAGAGCAGGAAAACCAATCATGCGCCCCACTCCAAGTGTTCGACACACGGGACGCTCCTCCCGTAAATGATTACGAGGCAGAGCTACAAAGAAAGGCCAATGAGATGGGGATGACTTACATTGCATACTTGAACATCATGGGAGACAACTTGCCCAAATGCGATGCCAACCCCATACAGCCATGGAAGTATGGGAAGAATCTCGTCAAGAAAGAGGAGCTCAAGAATCTACCAACAAAAATGCGAAGATTGCACAAGTGGTACCTTGATTTCTGCAAGACGAGAAAGGAAGAATGGATCACGGCGCATATAAGAGATCAGATTTTCTTGTGCGGAGACGACGCGATCACCTTCAACATTCAAGACTTGCATTTTCTATTCAATCAGAAGGAACTCGACAAAGCTGTCATCAGCCTTTATTGTGTGTAAGTACTATTTCTGTAATTTATATCTCATCTCATTCACTTCATTAATTGCATGTATATATATGCTCACCATATATGTATATACTATTATGCAGGAAAAAGGTTATGGAATGCATGAAAGGAGGCCCTTTTGACATTGGGTTCGTTGACCCAAATAGAGTTCATGAAGAATTGGTAAGAACCAAACCCGGGCAAACAGAAGATTACTTGATAAGTTCTTTACTGAGACAACAAACCAAAAGGGAAATACTATTGCCTTACAACTTCTCGTGAGTACTGTTACCCTCTCTTGTACACATTCTGTTTCGGCTTACTCGATGTTAAGTGTAACTGATGATGAGTTATGCGTGCGTAGGTTCCACTTTATTCTGCTAGCCATTCAACCCGACTCGGAAAAGTCCTTGTCATGGACTCGTTACGAAAAGAAAAAGAGCTATGGGTAGACTTTAGAGAGATGCTCCAGAGGTAATTTCAATCATATTATCGCACTAGATCGGCAACTTTCGTGACAACAAGTAATTAATTACTCCTTTATCCATTTTCTTTGCCGGACAGGGTTTGGAAAAGGTTCACGGGCAGGGCCGTGGGCGAATGGTCAGAAGAACTAAAATTTGTAGACCAAAATGTAAGTAATACTAGCTAACTAGGTCTGCGTATCTCTTTGATTCTGCTTCCAATTCCATTATATTATGCTTTATTGATTATTATTTTGATTGAACTCTCTATTCTCGTAAAGTGCGCGCATCAGGGACCCGGCAATAACTTATGTGGATACTATGTTTGCGAGTTCATTCGCAACACTATATGTGCGACGGGCCAAGCCGCACTAGAACAACTTAGAGTAAGTAAACAAAGTTCACAACATTATTTTATTACCATCAATTGTGTTGAGTTTTATTCTTATATATATATTGACCCCATTCTTTATATATATTCAGATCGAACGGATGCGGGACCAACTCCTACCATTTGACTGCATACGAGCCATTCAAGAGGAATTGGCGGGGTTCATACTTGATGAGGTCGTCACGCCTGGCGGAGAACTCTTTAGATATCCACCAAAATGAACGATGACGATGTGTGTGCCGATGACGATGTTTGTGTATAATAATAGTTGCTTAATTATTTATGTACTCGTATGTACCGATGACGATGTATGTGTATACCGCTTCCGATCGATTCCCCCTTCCCCCCCTCCTGCAGAAATACGCCCAGAACGGAGCAGAGGCAGAACTCTGCCGCGGCAGAGATTTAGGTCGTTTTCCTGCCGTGGCAGAGATTTAGGCCGTTTTCCTGCCGCGGCAGAGAACCTTTAACACCGGGGGCTGAGCCCTGCGGCAGCCCCACGTGCGCCAAAGGGGGCCCCCTCTAACACCGAACCCTCAACAGCGGTTCTACAACCGCTGTTAGAGGGCCCTCCCAACCGGTGTTAAAGGGGGGTCTGCACTAGTGTTATGTTATGCGTAACTATAGGAGTATGTCCATCACACCATTCTCCTAATGATATGATCTTGTTGTTAACATCTCAATGTTCACAATCAGAAAACCATGATCATCTATTAACCAACAAGTTTATATTATAAAGAGGCTTTACTAGGAACTCTAACAAGTTTACAAATCACACAAGTATTAATGTTTCTGGTTAATATAGTTATAGCATGAATGTAAACATTTATCATAAACACAAAGATATAATAATAACTACTTTTATTATTGACTCTTCTAGCATATCTCCAACATCCCGGTCTTTCCCGATTGGTTGAGCTCTCAGATAATATTAGCCCATTAGGTGTTGGCCCGGCCTAGCCGTAACCCCTTGGACCATGATGACCTGCTCCTCACCGTCTCTCCCCAAATACGCCGCTGCCGTGCCACCGTCCGATTAACGCACTCGTCGTTGCAGGAGCGTGGCGCCATTTCCACCTGAAGGTTCGGCGGTCGCTTTCGCAGGAGCCCGCGCCCACGTACACGACGGAGAAACGAAACGTGGAGGGGTGTTGGCTACGGCGCCGCCGTCAAAATCGTGATCTGATGTAGGCCGCGCAAGCCTAAATCAAACTAGGTACTCTCTGTATCATCATCTCATGCACGCTCACCTGCCGCATCCCACTTCTTCGATTGCATGGTAGGTGTTTGATATTTTTCCTGAAAGTAGGACTAACTGCTGCTATCTTCTTACAATTTTTAACTCGTTTTTTCTACTAAGTAGCTTTGTTCTTTTATATGTAGCATAGATCATACATTCAATCATTCTTGTTGCTAGAACTCACTAGTTTCTATGAACTTTTTTGTTCCCCGGTGTGGTCCGAGAGATTAATACCACTTGTTGATGCATATTTGAAGAGTGACCACAATATGTTGTTTTGGTATCTCAATACTAAATTGAGCGAAACAAAAAGAAAGGATAAGGTGACTCAATTGTCCAAGCAAATATTTTCCCAACTCCCCACTATTCTACCACAAGTATGTGGATGTGTTAGCACTCCACCAAATGTAGCCTTGATATTGTATTTGGCATTTCGTAACTATGGATTTATTTAGGTGCGTGCGGTATTTGGACTGTTAAGCGCAGACCAGTGAGGATTTACTGGTGAAGGAGGACATGGTTGCAGGAGAATGGAAGGATCTAAGAAGCTTCTTTGAGGCACACATTTTCGTGTATTATTGATGATTTATTGACGCGGATAGCTATCTAGGATTTCATTGCTGCCACGGCCGAAGTTTGTCTCCCTTGCACCCCAGCACCGCCTGATGTCCTGCTGCGACAAAGAAGAGGCGGATCAGCCTGGGGCAATTCCTGACGCCACCTGCGTCGAGTCAATGGCAGGGTCATGAGCCCCGGCCGCTGACCTCCACAGGATCTTCTCCGAGCGCCGCCCGACATGGCTGCTCCGGACAATAATCCTCACGCAGCCGTCAGCCAGGCCTGCCGCCTCAGGGCTGGTCCTCACACGCAGATTATTCTGTTTCCTATCGAACCTCGTTTCTTCAAGTAGATGTTCGCCGTCATTGGAAGTCTATAGTCATCCAGTCCGTGCTACAGCTCCATCCAGCCCAGGGTGCTCCACTAAGGTCGGCTTTCCATTGAACGATTATGTGAGCTGTTCATGCTTTTACAGAGACTTTTGTTGATCTGTGAGATGCTGATAGGATGCAGAATTTTTGTACAGATATTTCTGCAGATTTTGTACTTACTGTATTGTGGTGAGTTCCATGAGATGTATAGATTTTGTGTACAGATCTTGTTGTATAGATCATGTATTGGATGAATAACATTTAAGTATGGCTGCGTAGTACTGCAGTTCGCCAGTACCCTAATTATAACTTACTAAACGGTGTTGCACTCTAGCTCCAAATGTGTTGAATAGGTGTTAGTACCTGATAATGGATGGAATCAAAGTCCATTTATTAGTTCAACTTGATTGCTCTATTGGCTTGCTTATGATAATGCCTAAAATTGTTGCTGACCACGCCCCAACAAAATCACCTTGCAGATCAAAGGTGAATCCAGGGTGAGCAGGGGGGGCCTTAATATGCGAGGTTTGTTGTTTGTTTAATACAGCCATGGCCAGGATAGCGCCAGAGGGTACCACTTCGACACTAAGCATTACGATAGCAAGATGTCAGAGCTTTGTAAGTCATCTCTCTACCTGTTTTGTTGTAATAGCCTTTCCCATATGCTATATGATGTGGGTTAGGTTTATGTCGATGTAGAAGAAGATCCAAGGACCATGTGATATTTTGTTGGTTTATTCTTACCTAATTCACACGAATGTTGCATGCCTAGGACCTATGCACGTCCTATAAATCTCTGTACATATGTTCCTTGGAAATACCTTATCATAGGGAACACATGCATTGAACTGGCCTTCATGTATGCCGCGAAGGATTACACTCTTGTGCTCACTATGTACGCCTCCATGAGTATTGAGAGGTGAATTATATTGAAGGCTTTCGATGTTAAACTGATCCTGACTAACCCAGTCTTAGAAATGAAAGGAGCTGTCTAAAAGGCGGAAGAGGTAGCAGCAAGCACACCCAACTCATACGTCCTTCAACAATTTGAGAATGCAGCCAATCCAAAGGTGCAGAACAATTAACAGTTATATTTTGAGATCATCTTTATGCCCGAGATTCCATATCAAATTTCAATATCTCATGCAGATTCACTATGAGACAATTGGGTCTAGAATCTGGAAAGGCACTGGAGGAAAGATTGATGGCCGTATATCTAGCACCGGACAGGTGGCACCATTACTGGAACTGGACGATACCAATCCTGATGTCAAGGTAAGCACTATAAAGCATTATTTACGCTACAATGTTGTTAACTGCCAACCTTGACTAACTAACATTTCTTATTTCTTCCTGTACGAGAAATAGTGTATGATTTTATTGACTTTCCATGTGTAAACTATATGGTGTGGAGCCAGTGGAGAGTGTTGTATTAAATGGAGGAAATATTGGTAACTTTTAGTTCTCTACCATATTCCATTTATTTAAAACAATTCATCTCATGGTGTTGTGCTTGGGTGTAATTCCACTTCAATTTTGTTCACACGATCTCTAGAGGTTTCATACCACTCGTTAAGTATATTTTCCTTTTGCATTACCTTATTGGCAATATGTTTGAAAAGTAAATAAGGATTATCAGATGGTTAACCATTATAAATGTGACCTCGTGATTAAAGAAAAAGAAATATATGAGTTAGGAAGAGAGAACCTTGAGGAGCATTTTGCACCAAAAATATTCTGCTTTGTTTCATGACACTGCCTGTACTGGACTCATGATATCCAATTCTCATAAGAAGGGCGCCAAGGCCGCACGAGATCCAAGAAATTGGAGCTAATTTTATCCTTGGTGTCTTGGATGTTGACATCATTGATGAAACCGTACATGTGAGTTTTCCTTGTGTGTTAAGTTGAGTTCTAGAGAAAGCACTGTATTAAGGAATTTTGTCCTATGTTATGTTTTGTTTGGTTCTTCGTTTTACTTCTCTTGGGAGAATTAAGTTGTCAGACATTTCCTGTTTGTCTTTCCATATCTCTACATCTTTTACCTTGTATAGCCTTTTGGTCCATTCAAATTGTTTGGTAGGTTCCAAGTGATGAGTCTATTGAGATGGAGAAGTCCCTTGCCTTAAAAGAAGGATTGCTGGTGGGTTTTCTGTCCGGCATTTCTCTGTTTCATATATTATTGATTAGTGTACTTGCATTGCTTTTATTGATCATGTCCATATAGTACATTCAAAATTATCTATTTTCTTTCAGCCATTTACAATATTTTTTTTGTAGGTTGTAATATCTTCCGGGGTGGCTACGGCTGCTGCAATCAAGGTTGCTCAGAGGCCTGAGAATGCAGGAATCCTCCTGGGAGTTTCTGACATGCTACAGTTTAAAGCTGTTTTAGCTCCATTGGTATTTCCCCTGAAAATTCATCCGATCTTTTAAACACTCACATAATGAATCGATATAATGTACTACCTCCATTCCGGTTTATAAGGCAAATACGTATTTCGAGAAAATAATTTGACTATAAATTTGGTCAACAAAATACAAATTATATTTAATAAAAATTATACCATTAGATTCATATTTAAAATACGGTTCCGATGGTATAATTTTTGTGACATATGATTCATATATTGTTGACTAAATTTACGGTCAAATTATTTTTTTTAAATACATATTTGTCCTATAATCCGGAATGGAGGAAGTACCACAGACTTAAATTTGGATGCCCTATAGGGGATTCTTTTAAGCACTCATAGAATTAAATTTATACTAAAACAAAAATAGGATAACACATTTGTTTTTCACACTACTTATACTGGGTTCATGATGTCCAATTCTCGTTAGCAGGGGCAATGGCGTTTTGTTGCTTGGAGTGGACTTGGTGTAGATTGTTGAGAAGGAGGCTGGTTGGCGCCACTGTCATTAAACACAAGATCTATGTGAATTTTTTGTTATAGAGTGTCAATATAATATTTCAGAGTTAGCATTCGTTTTATTTAGGGGTAATTGCTTGCACATAACCTTTATGGATGGTATTTTTTAAACTGCACATGCTTTTGTAGAAAATTTTGAACAAAGGCAACAAAATATATGCTGCCATATTGCAAATTATATAATATTTATCAAAATTTTACTCTTTCATGATATAATTATAAAACCTCGGTTCATGTGAAACAAAGTAGCTTATGCCTAAAGAAGCGAGGTGCAAAAGAGAACTCTTTGCCAACAGGAAGGATGAAAGAACAGTGAGGACTGACTTGATCCAGCTGCCGGCCAACCTAGGTGGATGAGCGGCGGAGGAATGGGAGAGACATGTTAATGAATGGAGGCGCGTACCCGGTTTCTCCATCTCTGTATACCTAGAAGACCTCCCAGGCAAGAGTTGTTGGCAGGGGATGCGCTACGGTTAAATTTGTACATCCCAAGCCACGGTGTAGCATTATGCGGATTGTGGAACACAGTGAAATTGGAGAAAGGTTAAGGAATGTGTGCATTTAGGTTAGTTAGGTCCTTGCTTTAGTTTACTTTTCTTAGTTGTACATCATATTTTTCTTTTAAGTTTCTTGCGGTCACAAATGTGCTATTCTTGTTGTCGTCGAAGAATGAAGTTGAAGAATAAAGAGGGACAAATTGACATGGATATACCCTACGGGTGCACAACGTTGGCATACCCGGTCTAGCCCAAGGAAGGACCACGTGAGGACACGCAACCCATGAAGATTTCGGATAGCCCAAGCCCGTGGCGATTTCGACTCCTTGGAGGACAAGTCTAGAGTAGATAGAATTTCAAAGGGTACCAACCCTAATATGTAACGACTCGACCTATCCCTAGACATGGCCTATCTATATAAAGGCTAGGAGGGTATAGCGAGAAGGATCCTCAACTCACCTCATACATACCTCCACGCCAGATTGCATCTGCGCACCCCTGTAACCTTCGGTCCCGCCGTAATCAAGAGCAGACAAGCAGGAGTAGGGTTTTCCCTCCGGGGGCCTGAACCTGGTAAATCTCGTGTCCCTGTGTTGCTTGTCTGTTAACCGTTCCGCGACTTCTAGCATCCCCGTCTTCTCTAAAACCCAAGTCCATAACAATGGGCATTGACGAGTCGAACCCTCGTCAATTGGCGCCATCTGTGGGAAACAGGGACACTGATCGTGCGGTCATGACGGTTCCATCCAGAGCGATCTACGATTCCTCGGTGACGGAGAGTCACCTCCTCTTCGGCGCCTTCGACTTCACCGCCCACTCGCCGGCCACCCTGAAATATTTCGAGTCCGTAGGCGACGGGCTCGAGATGCTATTCAGAAGTTTCTGCTTCTAGGTGGGCGGACCGCCACCCTCCGCCTCCCAGAGAGGGTGCCACTACCATCCATAAGGCCCGCTTCATGGGTCCCACCCCTCGACGCCCTGCACGCATCGACGCTGACAGGCGATTCAGATGACAGCAGCAGCTGCAACTCCAATCTATGTGGTCCCCCTTCAGATGAATGAACCTACGGTTTCGGATCAGAGAGTTGCGACAGCAGCGACCCACTCCATGAGTGCTACCTGTGCGCCACCATCCACGATGGCAATGTCAACAACGGAGCGGATCCACCGCTAGGTTCAGGTGCCATACCACCACACAATCCTCCACCCAACCCTCAGATCGAGAACAAGGGAAACAGGGGAAACCCGACTAACACAGCCACTGAGGGCAGCAATCACGCCTATGACCAGATCAACCTCAACGAGGAAGGCTGGCGCCAAGCACGCGAAGTCGTGTGATACATTGGAAACGTATCTATAATTTTTGACGTTCCATGATTGTTTAGTATCTACTTTGTTTTGCTTTGTCCACACTTTGAGGTACTTTTTATATGTTTTCTGGTACTAACTTATTAACAAGTTTCCACAGTGCCAGTTGCCTGTTTTTGGTTCCAGAAAAGCTAGTAAGGAAATATTCTCAGATTTGGACGGGACAAAAGCCAAAGTCAATATTTCACCGAGGAGAACACGGAGTCCAGAGGAGAGACGGAGGGGATCCATAGGGCGTCCGCACCCCCCAGGCGCGGGCCCACCCTAGGCCGCACCTGGGCAGGGTGTGGGCCCCCTGGCCGCCTCCTAGCCTTGCCTCTCCGCCTATAAGAAACCCCCGATGCCTAAACCCTAAGTACCCGATCAATATTCCACGAAACCATCTGTAGCCGCTGCCACCATCGTCCCTAGATCGGGGGGATCTGAAGCTCTTCCCGGCACCCTGCCGGAGGGGAGATCATCCCGAAGGCCTTCTTCTTCATCATGCCAGCCTCCGATATGAAGCGTGAGTAGTTCCACCTTGGACTGCGGATCCATGTAGTAGCTAGATGGTTGTATCTCCTCCTTTGTGCTTTCATGTCTAGATCTTGTGAGCTCCGTTCATGATCAAGTTCTCATATATTTGTAATCATGCATGTTGTGTTTGCGGGGATCCGATGGATATTGAGATTACTATGTCAGATTGATTAATGGTTTTGTCTTATTGATTCTATCATGTATGTGTTGTTTGTGATCTTGCATGCTCTCCGTTGTTAGTAGCTATCTTGGCCAAGTAGTTGCTAGTGACTCCAAGAGGGGGTATTTATGCTCGATAGTGGGTTCATGCCTCTATTTAATCAAGGGAAGTGACAGAAATCTCTAAGGTTGTAGATGTGTTGTTGCCACTAGGGAGAAAACAACGGTCTCTTATTCATGGAACAAGTGGATTGTTTACCTTACACACTTTGCTTAAAGCAGTTGTCTGTTGCTTGCAACTTAATACTGGAGGGGGTTCGGATCATAACCCAAAGGTGGACTTCTAGTCATAGATGCAGTTGGATGGCGGTCTATGTATCTTGTTGTATTACCCAATCGAATCTCATAGGATATTTATGTCTAGTATTGCATTGTTATGCCTTGCTCAGTCCTGGCAATTGCCCTGCTGTAATTTGTTTACCCAGCATGCCATGTTTGTTTATCTAAGGAGAACACCTCTAGTGAACTATGGACCCGGTCCAATCTTTACCATTGATACATCCTCCACTATTACTGTTTACTTTCTGCAAACCACTTTCACCTTCCACACCATACAGTTAATACTTTGTTACAGCAACCGGTGAGATTGACAACTTCACTGTTCGTTGGGGGCAAAGTCTTGAGTTTGTGTTGTGCAGGTTTCCAAGTTGCTTGCAACATCTTTGAGACGTTTCCTTCCTCATACTGGTTCGATAACCTTGGTTTCTTACTGAGGGAAGACTTCCTGCTATGCTGCATCACACCTTGCTCTTGGGGTTTCCCGACGAAGCGCTCCCATGTTGACGCAGCGCCATCACCGGGCAAGGCAATAAAATCCTACTCGTGGATGCCTCCCGGGACCTGCTGATGGCCTACCACTGGCTCTTGATCGATGAGAACAATCGGAGGTGAAGCTGCAGGAGGAGCTCGAAAAGCGTAAGCAGGCAGCCGCGGAGTCAAGCGCATGGCGAGCTGCGCTCTCCGCCACTGGCGGCTCCACTTCACATGGCAACAACGCTAACAAGTACCACTCCCGCATGGAGCGCATGGACCCCGCCGCGTGACGCGAGGTCACCAGGGCCCTCGACACGTCCTTCATGTGATGGACTCACAAGGCAACGTCATGCTGAACACGCCACAGGACGCGATCATAGAGGCCACCACCTATCTCGTGTCCAATCCGCCTCCGGCGTGTGACCCGAAGAACACAATGCACAAGTCTGCGCTAGCAGGCCTCAGACTCTTTGGAGATGCGCTCCACGACGAAACTCCCGTGGAGCCAAAGAAGAAGGACGCGGTCAAGTTCACTCGAAGCCGCACACCCTCATCTAACGAGGAGGAGCATGACCTGCCCCGGCGCCGTCGGAGCCCACGGCGTCGCAGCAGCAACTATGATGCTCATAGTGAGCTCACCCAGCGCAAGATCGACAAATCACATGCTAAACGCGCGTGTTCAACTGAGTCCGAACAGGAGGACGACGAAGAGCTGTGTGGAGCCAGATGCTTCAGCAGATCCGTTTGGCAATCGCGGATGCCGAAAAATTTCAAGCTCCCTTCAGACAATCCGAAGTTCGATGGCACGCAAGAGCCAAAGGCTTGGCTCAACGATCACATGTCGCCCGTCAAGCTCCATGGTGGGAACAAGAACACCGGCTTACAGTGCCTTCAGCTATAGCTGACAGGCGTAGCCAGGGTTTGGCTCAGCAGCCTATCCTCCGGCTCCATCCGTAGCTAGGAAGAGCTGGCGTACAGCTTCATCCGCAACTTCAAGGGGACAAGCAAGAGGCCGACCTCAATCGAAGAGCTGCGGGCCTGCACCCAACGGACTAACGAGTCCATCCGCTCGTACAAACTATGTTGGTCCCACATCAAGAACTCCGCTGCACACATCTCTGAAGAAAGGGCAATCGACGCCTTCAAGGATGGCGCCAGGCGCCCAGATTTCAAGGAGGAGATCAGGCGCGTCAAGCCAAAACCCTTTACCACCTTATGGACATCGCCAACCGTTGGGCAGACCGCGAGGATTCCGTCAACCGAACTCATTTGGATGACGAAGACGACTTCAGCCGTAGGCGCGAGCGCCGCAGGAAGAGAAGATTGCGCGTTATGATGATCGTGATGGAGTCGACATGGTTGCGGCTGGATACGCCAATCAACGCGATGACAGCAACCGCAACAGCGTATACCACAATAGCAACTACCATGACGGTGGACGACCCACACAAACGTGGCAACGTCGCAACCGTGACAACGAGCCTTCGGCATACGACAAGCTGCCTGGTCCCTGCACCATCCATTTCTACATCTATAAACAAGATGGTAAGAAGAAGGCCATCCACATGCTCAAGGACTGCCAAGAATCCCAGAAGCTTAGCGAGGGCCTCACCCAAATGCGGCGCCAGATGGTGAACCCTGGATTCGCACCTGCTCCAAGTGCCATTGCCCACGGAGCTCCTCCACCACCACCTGGCGGACCGTCGCAGCCGCCGGTCGCACCAGCACCAAACAACGGTGCAGATGGGTACCCCTAACCGAAAGGATCCCTGATGATCCTGAAGGGGCGCCCAACCAATAAGGTGTAGAAGAAGATCACCTGCCAAGTCAGCTTGGCCGTGACCTCCCCACCAGCCATACCTGAGTACCTCGGCGGCTCGGAGTCCTGCATCACGTTCGACCTTTTGGATCACCCACGCCAGATACCTCGCCCAGGTCACGCTGCCCTGGTGCTCGAGGCCCAGATCAGAGGATTCAAAATGAGCCGCGTCTTCATGGACGACGGCAGCGGCATCAACCTGATGTTCGCTAGCACACTCGCAGCGATGCGGATCCTGCTATGCAGCCTGGAGCAATCAAACACGACGTTCCACGGCATAGTCCCAGGGAATGGCATATACCCCTTGGGCAAGATATGGCTCAGCGTCATCTTTGGCCAGCCCAAAAACTTCAGGCGCGTGTTAGAGTTCGAAGTGGTGGACTGGCCATCGCAGTACCACACCATCCTCGGGCGTGTGGCATTCACAAGATTCTTGGTAGTACCGCACTATGTGTACCTGCTACTGAAGATGCTAGGACCTAGGGGCGTCATCACCGTCCAAGGAAGCTTCACCAGGTCATACATCTGCGATAGAGACTTCAACAGAATCTCTCAGTCGTTCGGCATGCAGGAGGAGCTCATGAGACTTAGAGAGGTGATAGTCAACGGGGCACGCCCGGTCACCAGGCAGAACACACCCGACATGTCGTTCGACTCCACAGTCAACACAAAGAAGGTGCAAGTCCACCCGACGGACACCTCCAAGATGGTGTTGATCGCCAACGACCTGAGTCCTACATAGGAAAGCGCGCTCATCGAATTCCTCTATGAGCGCTGGGAAATTTTTGCCTGGTGTCCTGCGGACATGCCAGGAGTTCCCAGGGAATTCGCCGGGCATGCACTCAATGTGTTTCTAGATGCGAAGCCAGTCAAGAAGTCAATGCATCGGCTATCCGAGCCAAGAGCCAAAGCCATTGGAATCGAAGTCAACAAACTGCTTGATGCCAACTTCATCTGGGAAATCAAAGAAAGCGAGTGGCTGGCCAACACTGTGCTAGTCCCCAAGAAGGACACGGACATCCTGCGGATGTGCGTGGACTTCACATCTCTCAACAAGCACTATCCCAGGAACCACTTCCCGCTGCCATGGATCGATCAAATCATTGACTCCACTGCAGGATGCGAGAAACTCTCCTTCCTCGACGCCTACTCAGGCTACAACCAAATTAGGCTCAAGGTCAAAGATCAGGAGAAAACAACGTTCATCATGCCATTCAGGGTGTTCTGCTACAACACCATGCCCTTCGGGCTGAAGAACGCAGGCGATATGTTGGGGATATGCTATATGGGTATCCTCATAGCATGTCTCTTATTCGGATAACTCGGGTGGTCCACAGTTGGTAGCATGGACCATGGCCTGCTGGGCGGCCCAGTTAGATGGATCTAGAAGGGAGGCCCATGCCGGATAAAGAAAGGCTACGGTGGAGTCACCAGCGTACCCGGAGCCTTGGAGTACAAGACACGCTAGACTAGTAATAGATGGTGTAGGACTTTGTAACCTGTCCTCCTAGGACTTTTCCCTGTAACCCTAGGACCTGGCGACTATATAAGTCGGGCCTATGGGAGCCTTTAGGGCACTATCATAGAAGACTTCACATAACCTCGCACAGCGAACCTATCTCTGTAACTCAGCGTATTGCCATTATAGTGATTTATAGCAGGAGTGGGATTCTGCCACCGTTGTGGGATCTGAACCTGGGTAAGCTGTGTTACCTCGTACCTGTCAACCGTCCGCCTTCCCCCACGTCTCTAAACACGCACTGTGAGGACCCCTCCAAGGCATACTCGTCGGCAATACCACGACAGTTGGCGCCCACCATGGGGCAAGAGGCGCTTCAGGCTCTTTAGCGGGCGAGGACCAAGGTCTTCGCGGGAATCGGCGAAACCGTAGCCATCGGTCGCATTCTCTTCTCCGGCAACGTTCTGATCGTCCCTCCCGACGAGTTCTGGATCCCGGCGAAGATGAACCCTACGCGGTGTTCGATCGTTCCTATCAGAGATATCCACCTCTTCACCGACGAAACCGACTCGGGCACTAGTTCCCTGGGATTCGGAGGAGCATCAAGACCAGCACGGACCGCCTATGGGCAAGATACGTTCACGAAAGGATCGATGTCGAGTCTCTCTTCGAAGTTTGCCGACAAAGATCGGAAAAATCCAAGACCCGCACGGACCGCCTACGGGTAGGATACGTTCGCGGAAGGATCGATGTTGGATCTCTCTTCGGAGTTTGCCGGCAAAGATCAGAAAAAATCAAGGCCCACCCAAACCGCCCCTGTGCAGGATATAACGGTGGAAGATCACTGCGAGTCCGCCGGCTGCGTCCGTGCATCTGGACAGCAGAGATCCAAGTTCGTCGGCATGGTTACCATCTTCGATCTGGTGCGTTGCATTCAAAGAGAGGGCAAAAAACCCCGCGATTACCTTGCTAGGTGGCTCCGTATACGAGCCGACCTGGCACATTACCCCAATGATGATGTCATGTATCACTTTGTGGAAGGACTGGACCATGGAACGCTTCTCCGGCATTCTCTAAGGCGGCAGCAAGCTTCAGGATGTCTCACCTTCGAAAGCATGGTGAACCCCGTCAATAGCTACGCGGAGGCCGAGGGGGCATCTCAGGCGGATCTTGCGCTCGTTGGCGGAGCGTCGTTGCCTCAGCACCCGCCACCACCGCCTCCGGCCACCATCACCGCAGTTGCACCACCACCTCTAGTCATCGTCGATGCTATCGCACCTCCAAACCCCCATCATCGAGGAAGTCCTGGCACCCTCTGACTCTATGATTGACGCATTATACGCCGACTTCAGTGCAGATTCAGAGGAGATAGACTTCAGTCCAGAGGAACTAGACTCCTCCATGCAGGAGATGGAGGAAGAGTACACGCGCGACGAGCAAACCAACAACGCCGTCACGTCTTGAGAGGTGTCCGTCACCATTGGGACGGCGATGGATGAAGATCAACCCGGACGAGCTCCGCCTACAGCTCTGGACAAAGGGAAGGGACCACCTGTTGCTGTCGACAATGATCGCGCAAAGGTCATGCCCCCTCCACCTAACCCAGTGCAACAGCCACAGGAACTCGGCACCGGCCCGAGCAACAACAACACCGCAAACTTGCCACCTCCGGCATCTACGTCTGCTGCAGCCCAAGTTACTCCAACTGATAGAGTGATGTACGGCAATCTCCTCGTCGAGCCACGGACCGTAGCTTATATCCGGAATGTGACCTAGCTTAACGAGAAGCTCCAGCAGCTGATGGAGGAAGCGCAAGCCATCACAGAGCAAGGCGCTAAGCTAGATCGAGATCTGGTCAATGCGCAGAAATCCATAGAGAAAGCAAGAGCAATGGAGGTCGAGTATAAGACTCTGCTACAGCAGCAGAAGGCCAAGAAAGCTCCGGCTCGCGTCATCAACGATCCTGGTGTACGGCGAAACCTAGGATGGGCTCCCCCGAAGCCGGCACAAGCCAAGCCATACATTGGCAGTGAAGGCAGGCAGGTGATGCCGCCTCCTCTCCTCAACCTCGCCGTCGCCAAGACCCTTCTGGAGCAGGATAGATCGCCCGAGGCGGTGGACCAGGTCTATGACCTAGTGTCCAAGGCGGTAAAGCAGCAGGAAAAGGCCACCTCTCAGAGGCTTGAGTCTGACCCAATGCTTTGCCAGTCTAGCCAGTATAAGCCGCCAAGGGACAGATCTCCTCTTGATGTCAGGTCCCAGACGGGTTCATCAGAACAAAGACGGAGGGATGCACGCAATAGGAAGGATGCTATCCCCATATCCTCCGACCACGGAGAAAAGGCCCAACCTCGTCAACCATCGCCACCGCCCCGGTCCCCCCGACATCGCGAAGACCCCAAGGCTCATCGTCGTACAGACATGCCCCCGCCAAGGCAGAGCGGCATCGTCATCCGCGACAACGCGGAGCAGACCCTTCATGACGGAGAGCGCAACCAGGGACACAAGAGCAGGTCGCGCCATGACCCTCCACGTCCGACAAGCAATCGCGACAGGCATGAGGCGTCACAGGAGGGTAATAGTAAGAAGGCTAACCCACCGCCACCTCTGCCTCCATCGCCACCTAGAAGTCACCATTGCGGAGGAGGCTGTAACACCCTCAGAATCGGTCCTATGCAAGTTTTAGCGCTTCCCGCCAAACCCGCATAGAAATGATTCAAAGTTGCCCACCAGGCACTTGCGTGCGGGTGGAAAACGAAGTAATATCATTACACAATAGCCCTCGATGGAACCCACAAAACATATATACAGCGATGACTCAACGAGTCAAGAATACAGATATACAGTACAAAGATCCAAATCACCTTGAAAACGATACAGCGTCCGAGTACGGACAAGATGCAAATTGAGCTAAGAGCCCTGAAGAATAACCAATGGCGTCCATAACCCTGTCCAGGCCAAGCCGGAAGGGTAACCCTGCTAACGACGTCGATCTCAAAACCTGCTTAAACAAAAGGGGTGCCGGCAAAGGGCAAAGGAAAAAGAGAGCGGTCAGTACTGAGGCCAGTACACGGAGAGACTAGAATTCGGCGGTCCTCGCCTACATAGGTATGGTGGACTGAAGCGGCAGCGCAGCATGCACTAAACAACCTATAGAGACTCAATACAACTGGCGGCTATCAGATAGGGATAAGAAAAACCTACTCGGATCCAACCTGATTCTAACACCAAACATACCCATCCTGGTATTCCCCCTCGATACCGACCGAGGAAGTCAACCAAGGAACTCACACGGTTGGCAGTTTTATTCATTTTGTTATAGTTGCGGCAATTACTAGTCAGATATAGATAGCATGAGTCATCCTGATATAATAAGAAGTGGGCAGTTTTAGTTAACCATTCCATTGTAGTTACAATACTTACTAGTCAGATACATATAGCATGAGATATCCCAAAACCCAGCAGTTGTTGGTACTTTTATTTAGCCATTCCGTTATAGTTGCAATACTTACTAGTCAGATACAATGGTAGCAGGCGACAACCCAAACAAGCAATTGTTGGCACTTTTATTTAGCCATTCCATTATAGTGAAGCTGATTACTAGTCATTATGAGGTCAAATTTATAGCACTACTTTAGTTATAGTTGTCTATGATCGAGATACTGTGCTCCAAGTCGTCCATAACCGTGGACACGGCTTTCAGAAAGTTTTACCCTGCAGGGGGGCACAAATAGCAACACACGCACGATCAACCTCGGGAAAAACCAAATAAAAACCCAACGAGGCATCACGACAGAGCAATTGCAAGATTCATATAAATTTCATGGGGCCACCCTACCAAGCTACCCGCGACGAAGTTGGCCGGCTCCGAGGCAGACTCAGAGGTTTGTGCCAATGGCTGTAAACGACCGGGAACCCGAAAGTGTGACTGGGCTTGTCGATACCGCGAAAACATTCCACATTTGTTCCTAAACAGTACAGGCGCTCCACGCGCAATCGTAAATAAGTAGTAAAGCATGGCATAAGTACAGGATAGTAATAAAGCCCCAAACTACTTTGTGGCCCCAAGAAATAAATATGACTCAAGCTCTGGCTAGGGGGATTCATGGTCCCACATGCGGATAGTGCGAATATTCAAAGAACAGGTATCAAGTACTCGGGGTCCTACGGGACACAAGTGGACGGTTAAAAACCAAATAACATCTATTGCCTACCTGTGCCTCTGCATTATTTACTTACTTCAATTTTAGTTATTAAACGGTAATTAAAGTCATGATCAACTCCAACATAAAGCATATGGCAGTCTTCCAACAACTGTGGTACTTGACGACACGCAACAACACTTGAGCAAGCGACTACGACACGCAAGTCCAACTATCTACCAAGCAACAGGTAATAGGATGTGTCCAAGGCAATATAAGGCTGCAAGGTATATCACGGGTACGAAAACTAGAATATCGCAACACAGATAGCAATAGATCAACAGGAAGGAATAAAGACTATAAAGGTAAAATAGGTAGAAAGGGGGAGAATGCTCGCCTGAAAAACATTGCCGAAGGTTCATTCGAAGATCGGATCGACACTCGCATCAACTCATCGGCCTAGTCCGTGAAGAAGCAAAGCACTAGAAGAAACACCGGATGCACTATTTATTACTACGGCAGAAGATCGAGCATGATGCATGTATGATGTATGACATGGCAAAGATGCAATGCAATTAGGCAATATTAAGTGGAACCGAAGTCCCGACAATTAATTAGGTGACTTATGTTGTTTAGAAACCCCGCAATTTAAATGTTGTCTTAACAAGGCAAAATTATGTCACCGATTCGCTACACAAATTTGAATGGAGCCATTATTAGACTAGATTTGTCCGCATATGGCCTCCATATTTAATTATGAGGTGAATCGGCATAATGTCCCCAAACACCCACAATATGTATGCAAGCATGACAATTTAATTATGCAAGAAGATAGATGTTATAGTACAAAATAGGGGCGGATAAGATAAGGGTCACACATTGGGTTGCGAAGATCTTAGGGTTCCGAGGGTTCGGGGAATCGGTCTTCGGATTCCGTGAGGAAGATCTTGGCGCGCCGGGGGTTCGACAGGGTTCGGGTCTTCGGATCCGGAAAGTTCTTGGCGTTCCAGAAATCTTTGTCCTCGGCCATCGGATCCAGCGACGGGGTTTAGAGTCCGGGAGGTAGATCTTGACGAGCCAATTGTCATGACACTCTTCCATCTTGTCGATGCTGGAGCTGAACTGATAGGCCAGGAAGCAGCAGTCCCACATCACGATGTATCAGACTACAAGTCCACATGAGGTACTGAAGCATCTGGGCATCAACAAAAATGATCCCTGCAACAAAAGGAAACATCCTGAACAAGAGGTCCTGGACTTCTGCAGCCGGCAACACGCGCTGACAGAGAGTAGCGCGAGCTGCAGCAAGCAGACGGAAGGAGGAGACGTGGGGCGCTGGACGAGCAGGAGATGCCGGGCGGCGAGGGCTTGGCCACGGCGCTGCAGAGAGAGGCCAGCGCGAGGCGGGAGAGGGCGAGGTCGCACGGGGAGGCCAGCTGCAGCGAGGAACCGCTCGCGGGCGAGCACGGGGAGGTGGTTTCGGCTCCTGTTCGAGGGGATCCGGCGATGGACGGCATCGTTCCTGCGAGGGAGGGGGCCGGGGAGGGCTCGAGGGCGCCAGGGCGCAACCGAGGAGCGGCAGAGAGGCGGGCGGGGCGCCTGGCTAGAGCCAGGGAGGAAGGCAACCAGGGGGACGAGGGAGTGGCGTCCGGGTTCCAGGGAGGAAGGAGCCTGGCGGCGGGGAAGAGAGGTGGCGAGGCCTTGCAGGCGTGGGAGGTCGACGACGGCGGGGTTGGAGGAGCTCTACGGCGGCGAGGTCTGGCAGAGAGGATACATGGGGAACAGGAGAGAGGGGGCGATGGAGCTTGGAGACGAGGGGATCACGATAAGGACGGGGTCAGGAGGCGCATGGGAACGAGACAGGGGGTGGTTCCGCGTGCGTGTGTACGTGACAGGGCAGGGTGGGGCGCTGGGGTGTACCGTGCGTGGTGTCGCTGCTGCCAGGGTGTGGCGGCGGCGGGGAGGGTGTGGGGATTAGGGTTTGCGGTTGGGTGAGGCTAGGGTTTGTGCAGGTAGGTCTAGGTTTAGGTTTAGGTTTTATATAGGGTATTAGGTGGACTCTGGTTGGGCCGATTGGGCCTAACTGGTGTCTACCTCCCGATACAAAATAGTTTTAATTTAATCATTTTGTTTTAAAAAATTTTGTAAATAGTTTTAAGATAAATACAAGATCCAGACAGATCGAGAGTTTTGATTTGAAATTAAAGGAGGTCTAATTTAGAAAACAACATAGTCTTTTGCGAAATAGTTTTAGGAAAAAATAATATGCATGATGATATAATGATGATGCACGAACATAAAACAACAAGCGATTTTCTAGTAGAGGTTTTTTTTTTCGGGGTGCTACAATTCGACACCACTAACAATGGATCTCGCCCTCGAGATCCGCCTCATTGTACGGGGAAGAAGGCCGACGGTCTAAATCTTCTCGTTTCGTGTATATCCTCGCGACACCACTAACAAGGATTCTTTCTTCATATAGAATTCGGCAACATCACCAACAAGAGGACGTTTCTCACGTTCGTCGAGAGAACACTCCGGAGAGACAAGGACGAAGGTAAAGGTATCATGAGGTAAGGCCACCTCTAACTTCTATGGAAGTAGTAAAATTGCTTGACCCACCGATTCAATGCACCAGAGCGAATGATAAGAGTAGTCGGATGGTGATCAGTCCATCGCGCACCCAAAGCATTACTCTACACACGAATGGTAAAATCATGCAACCAACTCTCAGAATTCAGACTGAAGATCTCGACAAGCGAGGTTTGGAAACAAATGAGCGATGGAGATTCTCATCAGATCTGATGTAGATGACTTCGTCGTGTCGGAAATCACTGGAAGATACAAAGAAAAAGTTTAGTGAATTTTTGGTCCACTGAATGATACAACACATGAAAGATTCATCAGATGGCATGAAGTCCGAATGTCAAAGCACCGTTACAAGGAGGAAGCGAAACCCTGAAGGTACGACAGAAACCCAACCACGAGAAATTCTAGACTCGAAGAAAAGATAAGAGAACAGATTCAAAACACGCAAAGGTAAGAGGAGAATAGCATAGGGATAAGGAGTAAAACCAGACCTAATCAGATCTATCCAACCGATTTTCAAAAATAGTTTTGACACTCTACAACGTCCGGTAGCTAGGTTATCCTACAGGCTGGACCAGTGGGGTATCGTAACTGCTGAGCTCTGATACCACTCTGTAACACCCTCAGAATCGGCCCTATGCAAGTTTTAGCGCTTCCCGCCAAACCCGCATAGAAATGATTCAAAGGTGCCCACCAGGCACTTGCGTGCGGGTGGAAAACGAAGTAATATCATTACACAATAGTCCTCGATGGAACCCACAAAACATATATACAGCGACGACTCAACGAGTCAAGAATACAGATATACAGTACAAAGATCCAAATCACCTTGAAAACGATACAGCGTCCGAGTACGGACAAGATGCAAATTGAGCTAAGAGCCCTGAAGAATAACCAATGGCGTCCATAACCCTGCCCAGGCCAAGCCAGAAGGGTAACCCTGCTAACGACGTCGATCTCAAAACCTGCTTAAACAAAAGGGGTGCCGGCAAAGGGCAAAGGAAAAAGAGAGCGGTTAGTACTGAGGCCAGTACACGGCGAGACTAGAATTCGGCGGTCCTCGCCTACATAGGTATGGTGGACTGAAGCGGTAGTGCAGCATGCACTAAACAACCTATAGAGACTCAATACAACTGGCGGCTATCAGATAGGGATAAGAAAAACCTACTCGGATCCAACCTGATTCTAACACCAAACATACCCATCCTGGTATTCCCCCTCGATACCAACCGAGGAAGTCAACCGAGGAACTCACACCGTTGGCAGTTTTATTCATTTCGTTATAGTTGCGGCAATTACTAGTCAGATATAGATAGCATGAGTCATCCTGATATAATAAGAAGTGGGCAGTTTTAGTTAACCATTCCGTTGTAGTTACAATACTTACTAGTCAGATACATATACCATGAGATATCCCAAAACCCAGCAGTTGTTGGTACTTTTATTTAGCCATTCCGTTATAGTTGCAATACTTACTAGTCAGATACAATGGTAGCAGGCGACAACCCAAACAAGCAATTGTTGGCACTTTTATTTAGCCATTCCATTATAGTGAAGCTGATTACTAGTCATTATAAGGTCAAATTTATAGCACTACTTTAGTTATAGTTGTCTATGATCGAGATACTGTGCTCCAAGTCGTCCATAACCGTGGACACGGTTTTCAGAAAGTTTTACCCTGCAGGGGGGCACAAATAGCAACACACGCACGATCAACCTCGGGAAAAACCAAATAAAAACCCAACGAGGCATCACGACAGAGCAATTGCGAGATTCATATAAATTTCAGGGGGCCACCCCACCAAGCTACCCGCGACGAAGTTGGCCGGCTCCGAGACGGACTCAGAGGTTTGTGCCAATGGCTGTAAACGACCGGGACCCGAAAGTGTGACTGGGCTTGTCGATACCACGAAAACATTCCACATTTGTTCCTAAACAGTACAGGTGCTCCACGCGCAATCGTAAATAAGTAGTAAAGCATGGCATAAGTACAGGATAGTAATAAAACCCCAAACTACTTTGTGGCCCCAAGAAATAAATATGACTCAAGCTCTGGCTAGGGGGATTCATGGTCCCACATGCGGATAGTGCGAATATTCAAAGAACAGGTATCAAGTACTCGGGGTCCTACGGGACACAAGTGGACGGTTAAAAGCCAAATAACATCTATTGCCCACCTGTGCCTCTGCATTATTTACTTACTTCAATTTTAGTTATTAAACGGTAATTAAAGTCATGATCAACTCCAACATAAAGCATATGGCAGTCTTCCAACAACTGTGGTACTTGACGACACGCAACAACACTTGAGCAAGCGACTACGACACGCAAGTCCAACTATCTACCAAGCAACAGGTAATAGGATGTGTCCAAGGCAATATAAGGCTGCAAGGGATATCACGGGTACGAAAACTAGAACATCGCAACACAGATAGCAATAGATCAACAGGAAGGAATAAAGACTATAAAGGTAAAATAGGTAGAAAGGGGGAGAATGCTCGCCTGAAAAACATTGCCGAAGGTTCATTCGAAGATCGGATCGACACTCGCATCAACTCATCGGCCTAGTCCGTGAAGAAGCAAAGCACTAGAAGAAACACCAGATGCACTATTTATTACTACGGCAGAAGATCGAGCATGATGCATGTATGATGTATGACATGGCAAAGATGCAATGCAATTAGGCAATATTAAGTGGAACCGAAGTCCCGACAATTAATTAGGTGACTTATGTTGTTTAGAAACCCCGCAATTTAAATGTTGTCTTAACAAGGCAAAATTATGTCACCGATTCGCTACACAAATTTGAATGGAGCCATTATTAGACTAGATTTGCCCGCATATGGCCTCCATATTTAATTATGAGGTGAATCGGCATAATGTCCCCAAACACCCACAATATGTATGCAAGCATGACAATTTAATTATGCAAGAAGATAGATGTTATAGTACAAAATAGGGGCGGATAAGATAAGGGTCACACATTGGGTTGCGAAGATCTTAGGGTTCCGAGGGTTCGGGGAATCGGTCTTCGGATTCCGTGAGGAAGATCTTGGCACGCCGGGGGTTCGACAGGGTTCGGGTCTTCGGATCCGGAAAGTTCTTGGCGTTCCAGAAATCTTTGTCCTCGGCCATCGGATCCAGCGACGGGGTTTAGAGTCCGGGAGGTAGATCTTGACGAGCCAATTGTCATGACACTCTTCCATCTTGTCGATGCTAGAGCTGAACTGATAGGCCAGGGAGCAGCAGTCCCACATCACGATGTATCAGACTACAAGTCCACATGAGGTACTGAAGCATCTGGGCATCAACAAAAATGATCCTTGCAACAAAAGGAAACATCCTGAACAAGAGGTCCTGGACTTCTGCAGTCGGCAACACGCGCTGACAGAGAGTAGCGCGAGCTGCAGCAAGCAGATGGAAGGAGGAGACGTGGGGCGCTGGACGAGCAGGAGATGCCGGGTGGCGAGGGCTTGGCCACGGCGCTGCAGAGAGAGGCCAGCGCGAGGCGGGAGAGGGCGAGGTCGCACGGGGAGGCCAGCTGCAGCGAGGAACCGCTCGCGGGCGAGCACGGGGAGGTGGTTTCGGCTCCTGTTCGAGGGGATCCGGCGAAGGACGGCATCGTTCCTGCGAGGGAGGGGCCGGGGAGGGCTCGAGGGCGCCAGGGCGCAACCGAGGAGCGGCAGAGAGGCGGGCGGGGCGCCTGGCTAGAGCCAGGGAGGAAGGCAACCAGGGGGACGAGGGAGTGGCGTCCGGGTTCCAGGGAGGAAGGAGCCTGGCGGCAGGGAAGAGAGGTGGCGAGGCCTTGCAGGCGCGGGAGGTCGACGACGGCGGGGTTGGAGGAGCTCTGCGGCGGCGAGGTCTGGCAGAGAGGATACATGGGGAACAGGAGAGAGGGGGTGATGGAGCTTGGAGACGAGGGGATCACGATAAGGACGGGGTCAGGAGGCGCATGGGAACGAGACAGGGGGTGGTTCCACGTGCGTGTGTACGTGACAGGGCAGGGTGGGGCGCTGGGGTGTACCGTGCGTGGTGTCGCTGCTGCCAGGGTGTGGCGGAGGCGGGGAGGGTGTGGGGATTAGGGTTTGCGGTTGGGTGAGGCTAGGGTTTGTGCAGGTAGGTCTAGGTTTAGGTTTAGGTTTTATATAGGGTAGTAGGTGGACTCTGGTTGGGCCGATTGGGCCTAACCGGTGTCTACCTCCCGATACCAAATAGTTTTAATTTAATCATTTTGTTTTAAAAAATTTTGTAAATAGTTTTAAGATAAATACAAGATCCAGACAGATCGAGAGTTTTGATTTGAAATTAAAGGAGGTCTAATTTAGAAAACAACATAGTCTTTTGTGAAATAGTTTTAGGAAAAAAATAATATGCATGATGATATAATGATGATGCACGAACATAAAACAACAAGCGATTTTCTAGTAGAGGTTTTTTTTCCGGGGTGCTACAGAGGCCCGCGTCATTCACGCAGCCCATCCACTGTTGACAAGAAGAAAAGAAATCCGGAGCCATACGATGCACGTTCACGGATCGATAAGATCCACGAGGCCCGGGAAGGACCGTACCGGGTACCACGTTGCTTTGGACCTGCGATACGGTCCGCAACTTACCCCAAAGGTTTCCTGATTGACAAGACCATTAGGCCCTATGACGGCACCACTAATCCATCTACATGGTTGCAGGATTACGGCAACGCGGTAGAGATTGCCGGGGGTAACCCCAATCTTGCCGTCAAGTACCTCCCATTGATGTTGGTGGGCACAACCCGTCAATGGATTGATGACTTGCCGGAGGAATCCATCTGCAATTGGTTGGACATGCAAGAGGCATTCACCAAGAACTTCGAAGGTACGTACAAACGTCCCTGCACTGTTGGCGATCTACAACGGTGCGTGCAAGAGAAAGACGAGACATCTCGCGCCTACCTCTCCCGCTGGTTGGATATGAAAAATTCCTGGGCAGGAGTGCATGCTTGGACCGCCATGGCCGCCTTCATCGATGGGTTGGAAAGGGGAACGTTGCTCCGACATAAGCTGAAGCGCTTGAAGGACAATCACCAGCTTGACTTGAACCAGATGATTCAGTTGTCTAGTGAGTTCGCAGCTGCCGACGACGATGCTCGCGGCTCTCTGCCGGCAACAGCCGTTCGAACTCAAGCTCGGAGGAACAGCAGCACAAAGCGGAAAACCGCTCCATAAGAAAAGAAAACTCCCGACATGGTCGCCATGACCTTCGCAGGACGAGGTGATGGCGGACAACGTGGCCGAGGATGGGGAGCTGGTCGTGGGCAGCAGTGAGGAAGTGAAACTACCTCGGCAGCGCTCCGCGTTCCCCAAACCTACGAAGAGTACCGCGATATGCCGTGCCTCATACACCTCCATGTCAAAGGCAAGGCCACCCATACCAATTGACACTGCAAGTTCGTCAACGACCTCTGTTGGGGAGGTGACCCCGGATAGGGTCAAGACGGGGGAAGCCAAAAGGAATTCCCCCGGTCTTACGCCGAGTTACTGTTTATATCGGCCGAATCATGTAAAGGTCGGCCGAGATGAGCATGACCATGACGTTTACCAGAGGGGTTGTACGTTATTCGGCCGACGTACAAGTTAAGTCGGCCGGGCAAGTCCGAATAAGCCATAATGCGGGTGAAGGCCGAGCCGAGTTTAGCGAGGCAGGGCCGAATAACATGAAGCTTGCAGGAGAAGGAGGAGCCTAAAGTCAAACCCTAGCCTCGGGCTAGGAAGAATCTGAACAGAGCCAAGCGCAAAGGACAAGGCGCGGAGCAGCAGAAGAGCAGAAGAGGGTCACGGAGGTGACAGTCCTGGAACCCGAGGCATGCAGGTGGGGCTCTCTGGAACTTTGTCGTCATTAGAAGAGGGACACGGAAAGGAGCTCGCCGGGTTACTATATTGGGACAAGCATATTCCTCAAATATGCTTGCCATGTCAGCCCTAGAGGAGCCAAGGCACCCCTTTATAAGGAGAAGCTTGGACCCTTGAGGGGGGATCGGCTGATTTCTATACCGTTAGGCTGGTAGAAGTTCATCATTTCTTCCTGCATACAGCTCAAGGAGCACTTGTAGCCTAAGAAAGGAGAAATAAAGATCTGTATGTTAGTCATTTGCGTGTAGAATTAACTACATCTTCCCTCCCCAGATCCCTCTAGCATCCATTGGCCCCATACTTTAGCCTACCCATGGCATCTGCCGTGCCACCACCACGACAGTTGGCGCCCACCATGGGGCCAGCAGCAGTGCTAGCTGGAGTCATGATCCGGACAGGAAACTTCATCCACACTGGCGAGCGCGTTGTCTCTGGCTTAGTCCGGATATTTGATCTCTGTGACTATGTCAGCGATAACGCAGGCAGCTTCAGGGGAAAAACTCCTCCGCGCAATGGCGTCTTCATCAACTTGGGCATGCACCAGATCTACGTCGGCGTCGACACCTCCGGAGTTTATCCTCACCAAGTTATTGTTGCAGGAGAGCCCCCCCTTAGCGCTGCAAATGGTCCGTGTTGAGAACGCCCCGTCAACAGCGTCGAGGTGATGGTCGCAGCCGGGGTGCAGGCGGGAGCGGCAGGCGCCGGGTCAAGCAAGGATCCGACGACGGGAGTATAGGTGACCACAAATCAGGCAGCTCCACCGCCCACCGAGGTAAATCCTTCGGCAGCCAACCCAGCCGAGGTGTAGGAGACAACCCCGAAGGCACCGAGGCTAAGATGGCCACCTCTGGAAAGACGAGAAAATATTCTCCAGGCAACTATAGATAATCTGACTACGCCTGTGGCGTCGATACTTGATCCGGCTAATGCTCAGGCAGAATTAGAAGAAACCAGGCAAAAAGTACTTGTAGAGGCAAAAAATGTGTCAGCATTGCGGGAGTCCCTAAACAGGACCCTGCGAGAATATGCTAAGGCAAATAAGTTAGATGTTGCCCCTGAGCGGGTTGATGAGTTAAGGTTGAGAGGAAAAAACCTCATGAATGATATCAACAAAGAGCATGAAGCTCATGAGGGAGATTCAGTCGATCTAGGTTTGCCGAGGTATAACACCCCGGCGAAAAACCTAAGGGCAGCGAATGCCGCGGCACTAGAATTGGAAGGGCTGACCGGTGAAGCCCGGCAAAAATAGCAAGAAAGAGTGAATGAGCTGGTGCGCATTGCGAACCAGCAGAATGAGGAAATTCTTAAGGCAGACCCAGCAAGACCTGGTGCCTCACATATGGTTCATTCGGCTGGGGCAGCACCTGCCCTTTCAGTGGCAGCTGCATCTTCACCCGGAACAATGCGCGAAAAGACAGAGCGGTAACTTCAGGAAAAAGAAACAAGCAGATTGTACCGTATGATCCGGCAGTAGCTGAAAAGATCAATGAGAACAGAGGCAATGGAAGCCGAGATAACAATGGCGAAAGAAACCCCCACCATGCCAACAGAGGCGACGGAAGCCGAGGTAGCGGAGACCTCGGAAGAGGAAATCATGAGAACAATATCCCGGCAGAAGGAAAGAGAGATCCGCCGCCCAATCCACAGCCGAGGTATGAACCTCGGCAGGAAAGAGAAGTGAGACCAACTCGCCACAATCAGGCAAATGAGAGATACAATGATGGTTACTCAGATATGGAATATGCAGGTCATGGTGGGAATAACCACTATGGAATGTAGGAAAGAATTATGTACAGAGATTTGCCATCAAGTGATGCAAGACTAAAACTGGACCGGCTGTACCGGTCCGAGTTGTTAGAAGAGCAGGGTCCGCCGGGCCCGGCGTGTTTCGGACCACGGATCATGGGCGAGCCGCCGGTGCCGAACTTTCAGCTAACAAGGGGCACGAAAACATACAATGGGAGTACCAAACCACAAGACTGGTTAATTGACTATGCCACTGCAGTAAAAATAGCTGGCAAAAACTTGCGATGGGCAGTAAGATATGTCCCGCAAATGCTGGAAGGGGCCAGAGTATGGCTGAATAATCTGCCAGCGGGCAGTATCAACTGCTGGCTAGATTTTGAGGAAATGTTTGTCAGCAACTTTACCAGCACTTACAAGAGACCAAATAGGCCGCAGCAGCTTGCAATGTGCAAGCAAAGGCCGAATGAGACAGACAGAGAATTCTTGACTCGATGGTGTAACCTCAGGAATTCATGCGAGGGAGTTATAGAATCACAAGCGATAGCTTGGTTCGCTCAAGGATGTCGTTATGCCAGTGTCTTGTGGCAGCGAATGCAAAGAGATATGCCAAGCACTTTGGTAGAAACCATCAGGATAGCGGATTCGTATGCATTGGGAGATCCGACGCAACCAGAGCTGATGTCGGCGGACAATCGGGAACATCAAGATCAATATGCAAGATATGCGGCCGGATCATCGAGGCGCAATGAGTTCAGAGGTAGAAGAAGAGAGGAAAGACCGGATTACAGATACGCCTCCAATCAGGTGGCAGCGGTAGTGCAAGATCAGCCGAGTCACGGAAACAGTCAGCAGCAGAAAAATGGTCCTCAGCAATGGACACCAAGGAATGAAGGGAAGAGACAATGGACGCCAGAACAGAAGAAGCAATGGCAGGAAAGGCAGAAGTACACGTTTGAGTCCATGTTGGATCAACCATGTAAATTTCACACTCCAAACCCGGCCAAGCCGGCCAATCATACAACTCGGCAATGCGCCTGGATGAAAAATGCAATGGGGAACCCGGCGGGCATGCAAGCACCTTCCCATCAGGCACATCAGCAGCAGCAGCCGCAGTTGACTGGGGCAAATGCACAGCAGCTAATGTTACCCCCTCCTCCCCCGAGGTATGATAACTCGGACCGGAGAGATGCAATGCATCAAGTGATAAATCAGGGTCAAGATGGAAGGACAAACCCCGGAAATAATGGACGCAATGATTACAGGGAACATCACCAATCATACTGCGTGTTCACAACAGAACAGCAAGACAGGCAAAGTGTACAACGCCGGCATATGGAAGTGAATGCAGTTATGCCAGTAGTACCAAGATATGTGCCTTGGTTAGATCAAGAAGTAACTTGGAGCATAAAGGATCATCCCAAAATAATGCCGAATCCGGGGTCGTACGCACTCGTACTAGATCCAACATTTGTCGGACCGAGCATTATTGTGAAATTTTCAAAAGTACTCATTGACAATGGGAGCAGTATCAATATCATGTACAAGGATACAATGCATAAACTCGGAATATCGCAGAATACGCTGCAATCCACGAGAACCACGTTCCATGGAATAGTGCCAGGACTTTCGTGCGAACCCATTGGAAAGGTTCGAGTAGATGTGCTGTTCGGCACAACGGAAAACTGCAGAGCAGAAAATTTGGAGTTTGAGGTGGTGGATCTAGAGAGTTGCTATCATGCTTTACTCGGGCGGCCAGCATTGGCCAAATTCATGAGCAGCTGCCACATAACTTACTTGAAAATGAAGCTACCCGGACCACAAGGGGTGATAACAATAGCAGGAGATTACAGGAAGTCGATGGAATGTGCCTCGTCCGGATCAAACCTGGCCGAGTCATTGGTGATCGCAAGAGAAAAAACAAGGATTCAAGAGGTAGCGGCTCTCGCTCAGTCGACGCAATTGAATATGCCGGCATTGGCCAACCCGCATGGAAGCGTTTCCTTCCAGCCGACTAAAGAAACGAAAAAAGTCCAGATAGATGAGCAATTCCCAGAACGTACCATCACTATTGGTGCCGGCCTAGATGCCAAATAGGAAGGCGAGCTCACCAACTTCCTCCGTGAGAATCGGGACATCTTTGCATGGTCAACTCAAGACCTGCAGGGTGTGCCGAGGGAGTAAGGCCAGGAGCAAGGCCGGTGAAGCAACCTCTCCGCCGCTTCTCCAAAGACAGGAGAAAAATAATAGGGGATGAGATAGCTCGGCTCCTTGCGGCTGGGTTCATCATGGAAGTGCTTTATCCGGATTGGCTATCAAACCCGGTGTTAGTAGAAAAGAAAAAGGATGATCCAAATGTAGCCGTCGTATGGCGAATGTGTATTGATTACACGTACCTGAACAAGGCGTGTCCCAAAGATCCTTTTCCTTTACCTAGAATAGACCAAGTCATTGATTCGACCGCTGATTGTGAGCTGTTATCATTTGTAGACGCGTATTCTGGTTTTCACCAGATACCGTTAAATCCGGCTGATCAAATAAAGACTACGTTTATTACCCCGTACGGGGCTTATTGCTATCGCACCATGCCATTCGGCCTGCGTAATGCAGGGGCAACATACCAGAGATGTATGCAAAAATGTATACATGACCAGATAGGAAAAAATGTACAGGTATATGTAGATGATGTGATTATCAAAACCAAAGAGAGCAAAACGCTACTGGATGATATTCGGCAGACATTCGCGAACTTGAGAAGGTTCCGAATGAATCTTAACCCAGAAAAATGCACCTTCGGTGTACCAGCTGGAAAACTACTAGGTTTTCTCGTATCTAGCCGAGGTATAGAGGCCAACCCAACCAAGATAAGAGCGGTAGAAAGGATGGAATTGCCGAGATGTCTAAATGACGTACAGAAGTTCACGGGTTGCCTGGCCTCGCTTAGCCGATTTGTATGTCGGCTGGGAGAGAAGGCGCTACCACTATATCAACTGATGAAAAAATCTGATAAGTTCATTTGGACACCACAAGCAGATAATGCATTTCATGAACTGAAGAAGATGTTGGTCACAGCACCAGTTTTAGCCTCTCCATTGTCAAAAGAGCCTATGTTACTTTACATAGCCACCAAAAACAGAGTGGTAAGTAAGGTGATCGTTGTGGAACGAATTGAAGATGATAAATCAGTACAAAGGCCGGTATATTACCTAAGCGAGGTACTATCAGCCTCAAAACAAAATTATCCACATTATCAGAAGATGGCATATGGAGTATACATGTCGGCAAAGAAACTTAAGCATTACTTCTAAGAGCACCCGATCAAAGTGATCTGTGAAGCGCCCATAGCCGACATATTGAACAACAAAGATGCAAGCGGCCGAATAGCAAAATGGGCAATTGAATTATCACCTTATGCTTCGCAATTCGATAGGCGAGATGCAATCAAATCTCAGGCTGTGGCCGACTTCTTCGTGGATTGGGCCGAGGTACAATATGAACCACCATTACCAGATCCGAATTATTGGACAATGCACTTCGACGGTTCCAAGCTGAGAAATGGCTTGGGGGCAGGGATAGTGTTAACCTCGCCAAAAAGAGATCAGCTGAGATATGTGCTGCAAATACATTTTGCCGCATCAAACAATGTAGCCAAGTACGAAGCACTCGTCCATGGATTGAAGGTGGCAATAGAGATTGGAATACACTGGATCTTATGCTACGGAGATTCAGATCTAGTAGTACAACAAGTATCAGGCAATTGGGATGCGCGAGATGCCAATATGGCCTTATATAGATTCCATGTGCAAAAACTCAGTGGATACTTCGATGGATGTGAATTTCATCATATACCTCGGGCGGAAAATGACGCCGCAGACACGCTGTCAAAACTCGGATCAACCAGGCAATCAATTCCCCCAGGTATCGCCCTAGAGAACCTGAGAAAACCATCAATAACACCATCACCAGAGTCTGAATCCATATTTATTCTAGCGAAATCAAGAGAAGATAGTATGTCGATGGAAGTTGACAAAGAATGTAACCCGGAGTTTCCGAAAGTGAACCCGGCGGATGCACAGATGGATATGGAAAAATCCGAGGTGGTTATGTCGGTGGAAAATATGGAAATAGATAGTGGGATTATCCCAGAGAAAATCATGCCAACATGGGCGCAACCCATATTTTCCTTCCTTAAGGATGCGACTTTGCCGAATAACAAGGTACTGGCTAGACCGACAGTGAGAAGAGCTAAAGCTTATACAATCATAAACAATGAGCTGTATAAAAGGAGCGTCACAAGCGTGCTGCAAAGATGTGTGGATTCGGTGGAAGGCCAGGAGATTCTCCTAGATATACATCAAGGAGAATCCGGACATCACGCTTCGTCCAGAGCTTTAGTGGCCAAAGCATTCAGGCATGGATTTTATTGGCCAACAGCGTTGAAAGAGGCCAAAGAATTGGTGGAAAATGTAATGGTTGCCAGAGATATGCTAGCAAGATACATATGCCATCGTCCGAGTTAAAAACGATACCAATTACTTGGCCGTTTTCTGTATGGTGCTTAGATATGGTGGGACCATTCAAGCCGGCTCGGGGCGGGATGACCCACATTTTAGTCATGGTCGACAAATTCACAAAGTGGATTGAAGTGAAACCAATAAAAAAATGTGATGGACCAACAGCAGTAAAATTCCTCAAAGATATTATCTTGAGATATGGTTACCCACACGGTGTTATTACAGACAATGGCACAAACTTTGCTGAAGAGGCCTTTGTTAGATTCTGTCAAGAAAAACACATAAGACTAGATGTCGCCTCGGTGGCTCACCCAGCATCTAATGGGCAAGTAGAAAGATCTAATGGACTAGTATTGTCCGGAATAAAACCCCGACTCGTCGAACCACTGCAAAGGTCGGCAGGGTGTTGGATCGAGGAACTACCAGCAGTACTACGGAGCCTCAGAACTACCCCGAACAGGTCAAAGGGGTATACCCCATTTTTTCTGGTATATGGAGCAGAAGCCGTGCTTCCAGCCGACATAATACATGACTCGCCAAGAGTTACCCCGTATACAACCGCTGAGGTAAATGAGATAGCTCGGCAAGATGATGTCGATCTGCTAGAAGAAGCCAGGGAGTTGGCACTATCAAGATCAGCTATTTATCAGCAAGACTTATGACGATATCATAGCAAGAAAGTCAATCCAAGAGTGTTTAAAGAAGGAAGTTGAAGAATAAAGAGGGACAAATTGACATGGATATACCCTACGGGTGCACAACGTTGGCATACCCGGTCTAGCCCAAGGAAGGCCCACGTGAGGACACGCAACCCATGAAGATTTCGGATAGCCCAAGCCCGTGGCGATTTCGACTCCTTGGAGGACAAGTCTAGAGTAGATAGAATTTCAAAGGGTACCAACCCTAATCTGTAACGACTCGACCTATCCCTAGACCTGGCCTATCTATATAAAGGCCAGGAGGGTATAGCGAGAAGGATCCTCAACTCACCTCATACATACCTCCATGCCAGATTGCATCTGCGCACCCCTGTAACCTTCGGTCCCGCCGTAATCAAGAGCAGACAAGCAGGAGTAGGGTTTTCCCTCCAGGGGCCTGAACCTGGGTAAATCTCGTGTCCCTATGTTGCTTGTCTGTTAACCGTTCCGCGACTTCCAGCATCCCCGTCTTCTCTAAAACCCAAGTCCATAACAATGGGCATTGACGAGTCGAATCCTCGTCAATTGGCGCCATCTGTGGGAAACAGGGACACTGATCATGCGGTCATGACGGTTCCATCCAGAGCGATCTACGATTCCTCGGTGACGGAGAGTCACCTCCTCTTCGGCGCCTTCGACTTTACCGCCCACTCGCCGGCCACCCTGAAATATTTCGAGTCCGTAGGCGACGGGCTCGAGATGCTATTCAGAAGTTTCTGCTTCCAGGTGGGGCGGACCGCCACCCTCCGCCTCCCAGAGAGGGTGCCACTACCATCCATAAGGCCCGCTTCATGGGTCCCACCCCTCGACGCCCTGCACGCATCGACATTGACAGGCGATTCAGATGACAGCAGCAGCTGCAACTCCAATCTATGTGGTCCCCCTTCAGATGAATGAACCTACGGTTTCGGATCAGAGAGTTGCGGCAGCAGCGACCCACTCCATGAGTGCTACCTGTGCGCCACCATCCACGATGGCAATGTCAACAACGAAGCGGATCCACCGTTAGGTTCAGGTGCCATACCACCACACAATCCTCCACCCAACCCTCAGATCGAGAACAAGGGAAACAGGGGAAACCCGGCTAACACAGCCACTGAGGGCAGCAATCACGCCTATGACCAGATCAACCTCAACGAGGAAGGCTGGCGCCAAGCACGCGAAGTCGTGTGATACATTGGAAACGTATCTATAATTTTTGACGTTCCATGATTGTTTAGTATCTACTTTGCTTTGCTTTGTCCACACTTTGAGGTGCTTTTTATATGTTTTCTGGTACTAACCTATTAACAAGTTTCCACAGTGTCAGTTGCCTGTTTTTGGTTCCAGAAAAGCTAGTAAGGAAATATTCTCAGATTTGGATGGGACAAAAGCCAAAGTCAATATATCACCGAGGAGAACAAGGAGTCCAGAGGAGAGACGGAGGGGATCCATAGGGCGTCCGCACCCCCCAGGCGCGGGCCCACCCTAGTGTTGGAATTATGCCCTAGAGGCAATAATAAAGATGTTATTATTATAATTCTTGTTCATGATAAAGTTTATATTCCATGCTAGAATTGTATTAAGCAGAAACTTTAATACTTGTGTGGTTTGTGAACAACACCGTGTCCCTAGTACGCCTCTATGGACTAGCTCATTGATCAATGATGGTTAAGGTTTCCTAACCATAGACATGAGTTGTCAATTGATAATGAGATCATATCATTGGAGAATGATATGGTGGATAGACCCAAACTAAGCGAAGCAATTAGATCGTGTCATCGTGTTCGTCTTTGCGAAGTTTTTCTTATGTCAAATATTGTATTCCTTAGACCATGAGATAATACAACTCCCTGGTATCGGAAGAAAGCTTTGAGGTCATCAAACGTCATCCTATGAGAGGGTGATCATAAAGGTGTCTCTCAGGTAATCGGAAAGTATCTGTTGGGTTGTATGTATCGAGATGGGATTTGTCCCTCCCAAGTCGGAGAGATATACTTCGGGCCCACTCGGTAATCGATATCAACACCACTTTCAAGCATGTGGTTAAGGAGTTAATCACAAAGTGATATCGGATTACGGAACGAGTAAAGTACTTGCTGTGAACGAGATTGAACTAGGTATGGCGATACCGACGATCGAATCTCGGGCAAGTAAAATATCGCGAGACGAAGGGAATATATATATGGGATTGATTGAATCCTGGCATCGTGGTTCATCCGATATGATCATCGATGAATGTGTGGGAGTCAATATGGGTGCCCAGACCCCGCTGTTGATTATTGATAGAAGATCATGGCTGCATATTCTCGAACCCGCAGGGTCACACACTTAACGTGTCTCGACGCTAGGATAGATTGGATAATTGGTTTATAAATTTTTGTTCGGAGTCTCGGATGGGATCCGGGACATCACGAGAGGTTCCGGAATGGTCCGGAGAATAAGATTCATATAAGGCAGTGCAGTTTTTGGAGTTCGGAATTGTTCCGGATTAATCGGTATTGTACCGGAACCTTCTAGAACCTTCCGGAAGGGGTCCAACGTGGTCCCACCTTCCGGGAGGGGGCATGGGCCTATGAGGGAGTGTCCTGGCCGCATTGGGCCAGGGGCACAAGGCCCCATAGGGCCCAGCCGATTCTAGAGAGATTTAACTCGTTTAAATCTCGGGATAGAATTTCTAGATAAGGGGAGAGTTTAAATCGTTTAAACTAGAGATAGGCTTGGAGGAGGGGATAGGGCTGGCCGCCCCCTCCCCCTCTATATATAGAGGGCTGGTGCGCCCCCTCCCCCCTGACACACATCTCCCTCCAAGGCCTAGTAGCCCTGCTGCCTTCCTCTCTCCCTCCCGACTGTTTGCAGGCGAAGCCCTGCTGCAGAAATTCTCCACCAAATACACCACGCCGTCGTGTTGTAGATCCAATCCATCTCTCCACCATACTTGCTGGTCCAAGGAAGGAGGAGACGTCGAGGTGCTGCATGTGTGCATCTCACGGAGGCACCGCCACTTGTGGTGCTAGATCGGATCGGATCGCGAGGAGGAGAAGCGAGTACGACTATATCACCCACGTTCCGACAACGTTCCGCTGTGCGAATCTTCAAGGGTATGAAGATCTAATCCAATCTCTCTCGTTGTTTGCATCTCCTAGATTAGATCTTGGCTTTCCCTCTGTTCGCTTCCATAGAAAATTTTGATTTACTATGCTGCGAAACCCATCAGTGGTATCAGAGCTAGATCTATGCGTAGATGTGATTCACGAGTAGAACGCAACATGGTTGTTGCGGGCGTTGATGTTTTCTGTTGCAAGCCTCTTGTTTGTGTTCTTCTTATGACGCGGGATAGTGAGATTGAAGCGGTCCAGGCCAACCTTACGCAACGTCGTTCGCGAGACCGGCTCCGCACTTGACGTGTGGCTTGTTCCACACATGCGGCTGGTGGATGTCAGTTTCTCTCACTATAGTTGTCATGGGATTAACACCGGAGTTTGGCAACCATAATATCACCGTTGTGGCTTTTCGTAGGTAAGAATCGTTCTTAGCATCTACTCCCATAAGCCACGTAAAACATGCAACAACAAAGTAGAGGCGTCTAACTTGTTTTTGCAGGGAGTGTTTTCTGTGATATGGTATGGCCCAAGATGTGATGTGTATAATGTATGCGATGATCATGTTTTGTAATGTTTCACGACTTGCATGTCGATGAGTACACAACCGGCAGGAGCCAAATGGTTGTCTTTATAATTTTGTATGACATGCGAGTCAACTTCTTATACGCCATGTAATAGCTTTACTTTGTCGCTAAGTAGTTAGCAATAGTTGTAGTTGCTATTCGTGGTGGAGGCAATCTTGGTGAAGTGATGGAGATCATGCCGGAACGCACAAGATGGAGATCATTGCGCGAAGATTGGCTATACCATGTCACATAAAGTTATATGCATGTGATGTTTATCTTTTTATGTATCTTATTATGCTTAGATCGCGACGGTAGCATTATAAGATGATTCCTCACTTAAAGATCAAGATAAAAACTGTGTTCTCCCCAAGTATGCACCGTTGCGAAAGTTCGTCGTGTCCAAGCATCACGTGATGATCGGGTGCTATAGACTCTACGCTCACATACAACGGGTGCAAGCCAGTTTTGCACACGCGGAAATACTTGGGTCTAGCTTGACGAGCCTAGCATGTACAGACATGGCCTCGGAACACAAGAACCGAAAGGTTAAGCATGAGTCATATGAATGATATGATCGACACTTCGTTGTCCACCATTGAAACCACATCTCTTCTCGTGAAGATCGGATTAGGTGTGGTGAATTTGGATCGTGTTCACTAAACAACTTGAGGGATGTTGAATTTAGTGGGAGTTCATCTAGTAATTTGATTAAAAGTTGAACTAGTTATCATGAACATAGTCTAATTTGTACTTGCATATATTGTAGATCACATGGCTAAGTCCAACTTCAACTTCAACGTTTTTGCTGAGAAAGAAAAGCTTAAGAACAATGGGTCTAACTTCACCAACTGGTTCCGCAATCTGAGAATCATTCTCTCTGGCGGTCAAAAGGACTATGTCCTTGAGAAAGCGTTAGGTAACCCCCTGCTGCAACTGCGCCGGCTGATGAGAAAGCTGTCTATCAGTCGCGCAAAGATGATTATGGTGTGATTAAGAGCACCATGTTGTTTGCTATGGAACCGGAACTTCAAAATCGTTTTGAAAACTATCCCGGGCCCTTTGAGATTCTCGAAGAGCTGAAAACCATGTTTCAGACTCAGGCCCGTTCTGAGAGATATGAGATCTCCGAGAAGTTCTTTAACTGCAAGATGGAGGAAGGGAATTCCGTTAGTGAGCACGCCATTAAGATGTCGGGCTACACTCAACGTCTTGAGCAACTGGACTGCAAGATTCCAGAGGAGCTCAAGATTGACAGGGTTCTGCAATCACTCCCTCCCAGCTACAAAAGTTTTGTAGTGACTCATAATCAGATTGGTTCCACTGATACGATCACCGAGCTCTTCGCAAAGCTGAAGGCTGCGGAGGTGGACATCAAGAAGGATAATCATGTGTTGATGGTCAACAAGCCCTCCTTTAAGAAAGGTAAAGGTGCAAAGAAGCCCTTCAAGAAAGGCGGCGGCAAGCACGTTGCCCCTACTGAGAAGAAGCTCAAGTCTGGTCCCAAGCCGGACACTGAGTGCTTCTATTGCAAGGACAAGGGTCACTGGAAGCGCAACTGTCCGAAGTACTTAGCGGACAAGAAGGCTGGCACCATCAAAGGTATATTTGATATACATGTTATTGATGTTTTCCTTACTAGCCCTCGTTGTAGTGCCTGGGTATTTGATACTGGTTCAGTTTCTAATATTTGTAACTCGAAACAGGAGCTACGGAATAGACGGCGGCTTGCGAGGGATGAGGTGACGATACGCGTTGGCAACGGATCAAGAGTTGATGTGATGGCCGTCGGCACGCTCTCCTTAGTTTTACCTTCGGGATTAGTTTTAAACCTTAATAAATGTTATTATGTGCCTGCGTTGAGCATGAACATTATTTCTGGATCGTGTTTGTTGCAAGACGGTTATTCATTTAAATCGGAGAATAATGGTTGTTCTATTTATATGAGTAACATCTTTTATGGTCATGCACCTCTTGTGAATGGTTTATTTCTTCTAAATCTCGAAAGGGGTGAAACACACATCCATAACATTGAGGCTAAGAGATGCAAAGTAGATAGTGATAATACTACTTATTTGTGGCACTGTCGTCTGGGTCATATTGGTGTAAAGCGCATGAAGAAACTCCATTCTGATGGACTTTTGGAGTCTCTTGATTTTGAATCATTTGACACATGCGAACCATGCCTCATGGGCAAGATGATCAAAACCCCGTTCTCCGGTATGATGGAGCGAGCAACGGACTTGTTGGAAATCATACATACCGATGTATGCGGACCGATGAGTGTTTCGATGCGCGGTGGATATCGCTATTTTCTCACTTTTACCGATGACTTAAGTAGGTATGGGTATATCTATTTAATGAAACATAAATCTGAAACGTTTGAAAAGTTCAAAGAATTTCAGAATGAAGTGGAGAACCATCGTAACAGAAAGATTAAGTTTCTACGATCCGATCGTGGGGGCGAATATTTGAGTTATGATTTTCTCACACATCTCAAAGCAAGTGGAATCGTTTCACAACTCCCACCCGGAACACCACAGCGCAATAGTGTGTCTGAACGCCGGAATCGAACTCTATTAGATATGGTCCGATCGATGATGTCTCTTACTGATTTGCCGTTATCATTTTGGGGTTATGCATTAGAAACCGCTGCATTCACTTTAAATAGGGCTCCATCTAAATCCGTTGAGACGACACCGTATGAACTATGGTTTGGTGCTAAACCTAAGTTGTCGTTTCTTAAAGTTTGGGGATGCGAAGCTTACGTCAAGAAGTTGATGCCGGACAAGCTCGAACCCAAAGCGGAGAAATGCGTCTTCATAGGATACCCTAAGGAAACTATTGGGTATACCTTCTATCACAGAACCGAAGGCAAAGTGTTTGTCGCAAAGAACGGTTCCTTTCTTGAAAAGGAGTTTCTCTCGAAAGAAGTGAGTGGGAGGAAAGTAGAGCTAGACGAGGTTATTGAACCTTCTCTTGAATTGGAGAGTAGCGCAGCACCTGAAATTGTTCCAGTGCCGCCTGCACCAACAATAGAGGAAGCTAATGACAAGGATCATGAAGCTTCGGACGATGCTGCTACTGAACGTCGCAGGTCGACAAGGTCGCGTGCCCCTCCTGAGTGGTACGGCAACCCTGTCTTGACTGTCTTGTTAGTAGAAGACAGTGAACCTACGAACTATGAGGAAGCGATGATGAGCCCAGACTCTGAGAAATGGCTAGAAGCCATGAAATCCGAATTGGGATCCATGAGCGAAAACCAAGTATGGACTTTGGTGGACCCTCCTAGCGACCGAAAGGCCGTTGAGTGCAAATGGATCTTCAAGAAGAAAACGGACGCGGATGGTAATGTTACCGTCTATAAAGCACGGCTTGTTGCGAAAGGTTTTCGACAAGTTCAAGGTGTTGACTACGATGAGACTTTCTCTCCCGTAGCGATGTTTAAGTCCATTCGGATTTTATTAGCAATTGTTGCGTTTCATGATTATGAAATATGGCAAATGGATGTCAAGACTGCTTTCCTCAATGGCAACATTGATGAAGAGTTGTATATGATGCAACCCGAAGGTTTTGTCGATCCTAAGGATGCTGATAAAGTATGCAAACTTCAGCGTTCCATTTATGGACTGAAGCAAGCATCTCGGAGTTGGAACCTTCGTTTTGATCAAGTGATCAAGAGCTTTGGATTTGTTCCAAATTGCTACGAAGCTTGCATCTACAAGAAAGTGAGTGGGAGCTCGGTGACGTTTCTGGTACTATATGTGGATGACATATTGATTATTGGAAATGACATCAACATGCTTAACGATGTGAAGAGTTATTTGAACAAGTGTTTTTCAATGAAAGACCTAGGTGAAGCTGCTTATATATTGGGCATCAAAATCTATAGAGATAGACAAAGACGCCTGATAGCTTTAAGCCAAAGTACATACCTAGACAAAGTTCTGAAAAGGTTCAGAATGGATAAGGCATTGAAAGGTTCAGTGCCTATGTTGTCAGGTAAGATATTGAGCAAGGCTCAGGGTCCAGCTACGGTAAATGATAGGGAAGCTATGAGCAAAGTGCCTTATGCCTCGGCCATAGGTTCCATCATGTATGCCATGCTGTGTACTAGACCGGATGTGTCCAATGCTCTTAGTTTGACGAGCAGATATCAAAGTGATCCAGGAGTGGAACACTGGACAGCCGTGAAGAACATCCTAAGGTACCTAAATAGGACTAAATAAATGTTCTTAGTCTATGGGGGTGATGAACAGCTCGTCGTAAAAGGTTACGTCGATGCTAGTTTCGACACCGACAAGGATGATTGTAAATCTCAGACAGGATACATGTATATTTTGAATGGAGGAGCTGTGAGCTAGAGAAGCTGCAAGCAAAGCGTGATCACGGGATCTACAGTAGAAGCGGAATACATGGCTGCTGCAGAAGCGTCAAGTGAAGGAGTTTGGATCAGGAACTTCATCACTGAGCTTGGCGTGGTTCCAAGTGCATTGGACTCACTGGAGATATTGTGTGACAACACTGGCGCCATAGCACTCGCTAAGGAACCAAGATATCATCCAAAGACCAAGCATATCAACCGCAAGTTTCATATAATCCGAGATTATATAGCAGATGGAGATCTGAAGATTAGCAAAGTACATACAGATCTGAATGTCGCAGATCCATTGACTAAACCTCTTCCACGTGTAAAACATGATCAGCACCTCAGTGCCATGGGTGTGAGATTGTTGCCAGATGTAAACTAGATTATTGACTCTAGTGCAAGTGGGAGACTGTTGGAATTATGCCCTAGAGGCAATAATAAAGATGTTATTATTATAATTCTTGTTCATGATAAAGTTTATATTCCATGCTAGAATTGTATTAAGCGGAAACTTTAATACTTGTGTGGTTTGTGAACAACACCGTGTCCCTAGTACGCCTCTATGGACTAGCTCATTGATCAATGATGGTTAAGGTTTCCTAACCATAGACATGAGTTGTCAATTGATAATGAGATCATATCATTGGAGAATGATATGGTGGATAGACCCAAACTAAGCGAAGCAATTAGATCGTGTCATCGTGTTCGTCTTTGCGAAGTTTTTCTTATGTCAAATATTGTATTCCTTAGACCATGAGATAATACAACTCCCTGGTATCAGAAGAAAGCTTTGAGGTCATCAAACGTCATCCTATGAGAGGGTGATCATAAAGGTGTCTCTCAGGTAATCGGAAAGTATCTGTTTGGTTGTATGTATCGAGATGGGATTTGTCCCTCCCAAGTCGGAGAGATATACTTCGGGCCCACTCGGTAATCGATATCAACACCTCTTGCAAGCATGTGGTTAAGGAGTTAATCACAAAGTGATATCGCATTACGGAACGAGTAAAGTACTTGCTGTGAACGAGATTGAACTAGGTATGACCATACCGACGATCGAATCTCGGGCAAGTAAAATATCGCGAGACGAAGGGAATATATATATGGGATTGATTGAATCCTGGCATCGTGGTTCATCCGATATGATCATCGATGAATGTGTGGGAGTCAATATGGGTGCCCAGACCCAGCTGTTGATTATTGATAGAAGATCATGTCTGCATATTCTCGAACCCGCAGGGTCACACACTTAACGTGTCTCGACGCTAGGATAGATTGGATAATTGGTTTATGAATTTTTTTCGGAGTCTCGGATGGGATCCGGGACATCACGAGAGGTTCCGGAATGGTCCGGAGAATAAGATTCATATAAGGCAGTGCGGTTTTTGGAGTTCGGAATTGTTCCGGATTAATCGGTATTGTACCGGAAGCTTCTAGAACCTTCCGGAAGGGGGCCAACGTGGTCCCACCTTCCGGGAGGGGGCATGGGCCTATGAGGGAGTGTCCTGGCCGCATTGGGCCAGGGGCACAAGGCCCCATAGGGCCCAGCCGATTCTAGAGAGATTTAACTCATTTAAATCTCGGGATAGAATTTCTAGATAAGGGGAGAGTTTAAATCGTTTAAACTAGAGATAGGCTTGGAGGAGGGGCTAGGGCTGGCCGCCCCCTCCCCCTCTATATATAGAGGGCTGGTGCACCCCTCCCCCCTGACACACATCTCCCTCCAAGCCCTAGTAGCCCTGCTGCCTTCCTCTCTCCCTCCCGACTGTTTGCAGGCGAAGCCCTGCTGCAGAAATTCTCCACCAAATACACCACGCCGTCGTGTTGTAGATCCAATCCATCTCTCCACCATACTTGCTGGTCCAAGGAAGGAGGAGACGTCGAGGTGCTGCACGTGTGCATCTCACGGAGGCACCGCCACTTGTGGTGCTAGATCGGATCGGATCGCGAGGAGGAGAAGCGAGTACGACTACATCACCCATGTTCCGACGAACGTTCCGCTGTGCGAATCTTCAAGGGTATGAATATCTAACCCAATCTCTCTCGTTGTTTGCATCTCCTAGATTAGATCTTGGCTTTCCCTTTGTTCGCTTCCGTAGAAAATTTTGATTTACTATGCTGCGAAACCCATCACCTAGGCCGCACCTGGGCAGGGTGTGGGCCCCCTGGCCGCCTCCTAGCCTTGCCTCTTCACCTATAAGAAGCCCCCGATGCCTAAACCCTAAGTACCCGATCAATATTCCACGAAACCATCTGTAGCCGCTGCCACCATCGTCCCTAGATCGGGGGGATCTGAAGCTCTTCCCGGCACCCTGCCGGAGGGGAATCATCCCGGAGGCCTTCTTCTTCATCATGCCAGCCTCCGATATGAAGCGTGAGTAGTTCCACCTTGGACTAGGGATCCATGTAGTAGCTAGATGGTTGTATCTCCTCCTTTGTGCTTTCATGTCTAGATCTTGTGAGCTCCGTTCATGATCAAGTTCTCATCTATTTGTAATCATGCATGTTGTGTTTGCGGGGATCCGATGGATATTGAGATTATTATGTCAGATTGATTAATGGTTTTGTCTTATTGATTCTATCATGTGTGTGTTGTTTGTGATCTTGCATGCTCTCCGTTGTTAGTAGCTATCTTGGCCAAGTAGTTGCTAGTGACTCCAAGAGGGGGTATTTATGCTCGATAGTGGGTTCATGCCTCTATTTAATCAAGGGAAGTGACAGAAATCTCTAAGGTTGTAGATGTGTTGTTGCCACTAGGGAGAAAACAACGGTCTCTTATTCATGGAACAAGTGGATTGTTTACCTTACACACTTTGCTTAAAGCAGTTGTCTGTTGCTTGCAACTTAATACTAGAGGGGGTTCGGATGATAACCCAAAGGTGGACTTCTAGTCATAGATGCAGTTGGATGGCGGTCTATGTATCTTGTTGTATTGCCCAATCGAATCTCATAGGATATTTATGTCTAGTATTGCATTGTTATGCCTTGCTCAGTCCTGGCAATTGCCCTGCTGTAATTTGTTTACCCAGCATGCCATGTTTGTTTATCTAAGGAGAACACCTCTAGTGAACTATGGACCCGGTCCAATCTTTACCATTGATACATCCTCCACTATTACTGTTTACTTTCTGCAAACCACTTTCACCTTCCACACCATACAGTTAATACTTTGTTACAGCAACCAGTGAGATTGACAACCTCACTGTTCGTTTGGGGCAAAGTCTTGAGTTTGTGTTGTGCAGGTTTCCAAGTTGCTTGCAACATCTTTGAGACGTTTCCTTCCTCATACTGGTTCGATAACCTTGGTTTCTTACTGAGGGAAGACTTCCTGCTATGCTGCATCACACCTTGCTCTTGGGGTTTCCCGACGAAGCGCTCCCATGTTGACGCAGCGCCATCACTGGGCAAGGCAATAAAATCCTACCCGTGGATGCCTCCCGGGACCTGCTGATGGCCTACCACTGGCTCTTGATCGATGAGAACAATCGAAGGTGAAGCTGCAGGAGGAGCTCGAAAAGCGTAAGCAGGCAGCCGGGGAGTCAAGCGCATGGCGAGCTGCGCTCTCCGCCACTGGTGGCTCCACTTCACATGGCAACAACGCTAACAAGTACCACTCCTGCATGGAGCGCATGGACCTCGTCGAACCACTGCAAAGGTCGGCAGGGTGTTGGATCGAGGAACTACCAGCAGTACTATGGAGCCTCAGAACTACCCCGAACAGGTCAAAGGGGTATACCCCATTTTTTCTGGTATATGGAGCAGAAGCCGTGCTTCCAGCCGACATAATACATGACTCGCCAAGAGTTACCCAGTATACAACCGCTGAGGTAAATGAGATAGCTCGGCAAGATGATGTCGATCTGCTAGAAGAAGCCAGGGAGTTGGCACTATCAAGATCAGCTATTTATCAGCAAGACTTACGACGATATCATAGCAAGAAAGTCAATCCAAGAGTGTTTAAAGAAGGAGATTTGGTTCTTCGGCTAGTGCAACGCACAGCCGGCATGCACAAAATATCGCCCCCATGGGAGGCACCATTCATCGTGAGCAAAGCATTACACAATGATGCATATTACCTAATTGATGCTCAGTCATCAGAAAAGAACAAGGCAAACAAAGCCGGCGAGGAATCGAAAATACCATGGAACATAGCTTTACTTCGTCCATTTTACTCGTAGGAGTCATCTATGATACGTTGTAATGTGACGCTTCAGGTCAAAGTATCGACTATGTATTAAACCTCGGCACCTTGAGCAGTGACTCGGGGACTGCCCTATGTTATTTCTAATTTTGGGTTATGTATTAAACCTCGGCACCTTGAGCAGTGACTCGGGGACTGCCCCTATGTTATTTCTTATTTTGGGTTATGTATTAAACCTCGGCACCTTGAGCAGTGACACGGGGACTGCCCAACGTTATTTTTTATTCCTGAATTATGTGTTAAGTTTTAGAACCTCGAGCAGGAAACTCGGGGACTATGACGTATTATCCCTTATCTCGAATTAGGTATTAAAACCTCGATTTCTAGAGCACTGACTAGGGAATTTCCCCATGATTGTCTCCTGTTACAAAAATGGGTATTAAACTTCGGCACCCCAAACGATGGATCAGAAGCTACCTTGAACGATATTATTTCGCTTTCCTCAAATATGGGCTTCGGGATTTATAGATTGAATAAAGATCAAGAACACAATGGTAGAGCCATTGAATTTATACAGGCCAAGCAATATTAACGCCGAACTAAGATGGCTCAAACAAAAACACACAATCCGAACTTATGAGATTGAAGGCCACCAAAGCAAAGATTTAAACCAACAAGATCTATTTAGATAGACAAATAACGATTACCATCATAGGTGCCTCAGCGGCAAAAGGCAAAACAGAGTTCATACCACACAGAGAGTCGGACAATTGTTTCACACACAGCATACGCCCGGCATACCGGGGATAAGAAATAACTTAAAGTTTTCTGAACCTAAGGGGCAGCGACTTGGTCAGGCACTAGGCGCTCCGAGGTAGACGACACCTCGGCTGAAGTTGCTTCACCCTCCATAGAACCAGGAGCGACTTCGGGGGAAGCCCGGGGCTGTTGAGAAACATTAGCTTGAGCTTGAGAATGCCCAGTCCCTTTGGAAGATGATCGCGCGTCGCCGTCCCCATCCGAGCTTGCGCTGGAATCACCAGAAGTGTCCGAGTCGCCCTCACCCTCGTCCTGGTTGGCCGAATTATTATCAGAGGCATCTTCTACTTCGACATCATCCGCCGGGTTAGGAAGGAAACTCGGCCCTTCAATCCAGTTATGCACGTCAGCATACTCAACAAGCTGGAAGGCACGAGCTTGTCGGCGAGCGACGAATTCCGGATCCTCAACCCAACGGGAGCCAGTGCGCAAGTTTATCAAGGTATCGAGCGAAATATCCTCGTACCATGACATAATGACTGTGAGCACCATATCAGCACCAGCTCGTCCAGCGGACTCCCTCCAGATATTTAACTGGTTCTAGGATGCCATTAATCTTTCCACCAGTATCTTGATCTCATCAATATCAGGAGTTCCAGAAGTATTCGGCCAGAGAACATGGTAGGCCCGAATGGCTGCTTGCACCAAATCCCTGCCCATAATCTTCATCGGACCAACAACAACACCAACAGTGACTAAGAAATCTTCCATCAAGTATTCTAGGCTCGCATCTGCGGGAACACCTCGGCGCACGCGAGCATTAACCACCGCTCTAGAGCTCACGGGCTTAGCTTACGGAAAATGGTCTACGCAGAATAAAAGTATATCACTCAAAAGTAAGAAAGAGAAAAAGATAACTCGGCCACGGTCAGAGACTTACGATGAATATAGCTCAGCATTTTCTGAAGATCTTGAGCCCAATCAACCTTGGTCTTCTCAAAGCGAGTGATCTCCTTGCTCATCGCCCGTGTCTTAAGTTCGGCAGCCTCGAGGAGTTCTTTATTTTTCTACAATTGCAGAGCTAGCCGATTCTTCTCTTCGGAGAACTCCTGGTCAACTTTCTCTAACTTAGACTTCTGAGAGAGCTTGAGGGACTCCACCTCGGCACGCAAGTGAATTATCTCGTCATCTTTCTCTTTCAGCTGCGCCAAGTGAGTAGCGGCTTGCTCTAAAAAATGTAGCATCATATCAGGCATGGGTATGCATTCTTGATGTGATGCTGCAAGAGTTTGTAACTCGGCTATACCAAAACAAAAAGGTTAAAAGGAACCCGGGATAAGTTTTGAACAGAAATCTGTAAAAAGAAAGGGTAACTAACCTTCCAGGGCCTTGACTTTCTTCTCAAGACGGATATTAAGATTGTTGATATTACCTATTTACCAGCAAAATGATCTAACACCTCAAGTCGAAAATAATAAGAACTTTAGGGACAATACAAAAGTTTGTTAACTTACCAGCTTTCTTCACCACGGGAAAAACTTTTTCATACTTATCTTGCAATTTCTTATGTGCGAAAAGCAGCCTTTGGAATTCGGCGGTCCGCCGATCGTGCGCAACCTAAGCGACAAAATAAATAGCAGTGAGATATTCGAAGCTAGGACAGATCCGAATCAAGCGAAGCTTAACTCAGACCTAGGTGGCTGGATATTCGAAGCTAAGACAGATCCGAATCAAGCAAAGCTTAACTCGGACCTAGGTGGCTGGATATTCGAAGCTAAGACAGATCCGAATCAAGCAAAGCTTAACTCAGACCTAGGTGGCTGGATATTTGAACACTAGGACAGATCCGAATCAAGCAAAGCATAACTCAGATCTAGATGACTGGATATTCGAACACTAAGACAAATCCAAAACAGGCAAAGCCTAATAAAACTTCCAAACGAATAACGAGTTATTCGGTTGCAAGCTTCGAGGACTAGAGTATATAAATATCATTCGAATGACTAATCAAACGTCAATAAAAACAATTACCTCGTTCATCTTATCACTGTCAAGCACGATCTTGGCAACCAGATGCAAGCGACTGCTGATGTCGGAGAGTTGAAATGGCTGACTGCTTGGATTGCCCTCGAGCTGATCAGCAGCATTCCAATTATTGGCATACTCAACCAATGAGCCGAGGCTGTTCCCACTCTTAGTATGAGTCAGTACTTTACCTCGGACGTGTTGTGTAACCACCGCCGCCGCGGGACTCTTGTGAAGAGTGAGCTGAGTATCAGCGGCCGGGGTGACAACAGTCTTGGCAGAGGAAACCCCCTTGCGGAGCGCATTAGCAATTGTAGGTTCAGAAGAGCTAGCAAGCCCTTTCTGAGATGAGGGAGGTTTGGTGACGACGACCTTCTTGTCCTTATGGGTGGTGTCTTTGGAAACAGGAGGAACTATAGTTTCTGAGGGCGCCGAGATGGTGATATCCTCGGCTGGAGTTGGAGTTGTGGTTGAAACTGCGCGGGCCAAAGGAGTCTCGGGGGAAACTGTCCGGGTTCGAAAGGAGGATCAACTGTCCGGGTTACGTTGGCATCAGCAACGGTAACCACGGGTGCATCTTGCCGAGGTAATTTCTGACCCGGAGCAGGAGGAGAGTCCACGCGAGCAGGACTAGGAACTCCGGTATCTTCAGGAGGCGGAGGAGAAGGCAGTCGAGTAGTATGACTCGTCATGCTTGGACCACTGGGCTTAACAGAAAGAGGAGCGCTGGAAAAGCACAGAAAGTCAAATCAAAGGACGGAAAAAGAGAAACAAGAAATACAAATGAAAATGAGCATACCCAGTAACTCTGGGCATAGTTTTACGCTTCGGAAGGTGCTGGGATGACTTTTTAGTTCGCTTCTTGGGAGCGGCTTCAGAGGCACCTATTGGAGTGGCACGCTTCCGCGAGGTAGCAGGAGGTTGGGAGGCGAGAGGCTCGGCGTCGTGCACCTGACCGGCCTGATTAGCTGGGGAAGTAGAAGCCGGAAATGCATAAGAGATAGGCATTGCGGCAACTACCTCAAGAATTTGGACGTCGTCCGAATCACCTTCCTCCTCGTGAGCCGAGGTCTTGCCACAGGCACGAGCCGGAGTGAGGTCCGAATTGGGAACGAACTCCTCCGAGTCAGGTTCCCCGCTATCCGGGGTGTTCCGATCCGCGGTCCACGGGAGGGCCAAAACCTCGGCATCTTCAGTCTTCTGCTCCGCAAATCTCTGCAAGAAAATAGACAAAGGAATTAGCAAAAGGAATCACAAACGCAATTGGGGGGCAAAACATAAATGCGTGAACTTACCTCGGGAGGGAGATTCGCACGGGTGAACGGCTTCAGTCCCCAAGTCCAATCCTCCGGCATCTCCGTCTTAAAGATAGCTCGAACACGCTTGAAAATAAGATAGTTATCGAGCTCAACCGTTGAGACTCGGTTGGGATCGAGGGGACCGCTCATATAGCAGAGCTTGTGCATGCGTTGCTGAAAAGGGAAGATCCGGCTGCTGACGAAGGTGGTCATCAGATCCTCGCCATGTAACCCGGCGCGGATCAGCTCCTTCAGCCGAATCTCAAAAGCCTCGGCCAGAGCATGGCTCTTCCTGGGATTATAAGTCCAGTTCTTCTTGGAAGGGGGGTGATGGAGAAAGCAGGGAGCCCAATCTTGTCTTCCTTCCCAGAATTCTTGACATAGAAAAACGATCTATGCCATTTCTTGCATGACTCAAGACCAGCAATGCGAGGAAACTCGGATTTCCTCCGAGGTGTGATGGACGTGGCTCCACACTGGGTAAGCAATTTCTCGGAAGGATGAAGGGATTTGTCTGGAACGACATTGGATCGGATCTGGAAGAACTTGGACCATACATGCATAGACGGCCAGAGGCCGAAGTATCCTTCCGAGGCCGAGATAAAAGCGGATAGAGAAGCAATGGCGTTAGCCGGAAGATGATGCGGCTGCAGGCCGAAGTAATCGAGAAATTCCCTAGCAAAATCGCTAAGGGGAAGACCAAACCCGCGAGCGAAATGGGACATAAAGACGACGTACTCGCCTTCGTTAAGAACGGGAGAAGATTCGCTGCCGGGTAAGCGACAGGCTACCTCGGCAGGAATCCGGCGAGTTCTAATTAACCACTCAACCTCTCGACGGGTAACGGTGGAACCTTGCCAAGAGCCCCGCTCTGGACCAGACGCTGCATCGTCATCCTCAATGAGCGCGCCGCTAACTGAGCTTGACATAGGGTCGCCGGAGGAGTCCACAAAAGAGGAACTAGCGGCGGAGCAAAGCCTAGAGGTGCAAGGCCCCGTCGTGGTCCTAGGAGAAAACGGCAACAGAGCGGAAAAGGAACCGCTGCGGGGAACCTAGAGAGCGGCAGACACGTCTATAGAAAAATCTAGGCAATGAGACCACAGAGAAACTCACCAGCGATGGCGCTGGAGCAAGCGTACGGGGACGAGGTCGACAGAGCAGAGGAATTAGGGCCTCGTCGTCGAAGATTCCGACGAGCGCGCGGCCGCAGAAGCACGAACAGGCACAAGGACGAAAGGAGGAAGAAGGGCAACGGTGAGCGGAGGAGGAAAGTAAATCCTCTAGCCCCGTTCCCCTCTTTATAACCGCGTGGCCTTGGTGGTAGTGGGATCGTGCGTGCGGGCACTAACTGTGTAGATCGTGTATGCGGCGTAACCGCTCGTGGCTGAGTGGAGCCACACCGACGACCACACGACGCGGGAGAGGATCATGCCTCCTGACCGATGCGGTGCGCGAGGCGTCGCAGTGCCGACGCGACAGGCACAGTAATCACTGTAGCGTTGTCAGCAGGAACTGTAGAGGAACAAGAAACTAGAGAAATAATGATGAGTGTTACACGTAGGATGAGGCGTACACAAGAAGCTACACGGATACCTCGAATAGGAGAGAGTAACTCAGAAATGAGGAGAAATGAGTATTGGGAAACTGATGTGGCCCGGCCGAGGTACGGACGGGACCACACCAGCTTCGGGGACTAATGTTGGGGAGGTGACCCCGGATAGGGTGAAGACGGGGGAAGCCAAAAGGAATTCCCCCGGTCTTATGCCGAGTTACTATTTATATCGGCCGAATCATGTAAAGGTCGGCCGAGATGAGCATGACCATGACGTTTACCAGAGGGGTTGTACGTTATTCGGCCGACGTACAAGTTAAGTCGGCCGGGCAAGTCCGAATAAGCCATAATGCGGGTGAAGGCCGAGCCGAGTTTAGCGAGGCAGGGCCGAATAACATGAAGCTTGCAGGAGAAGGAGGAGCCTAAAGTCAAACCCTAGCCTCGGGCTAGGAAGAATCTGAACAGAGCCAAGCGCAAAGGACAAGGCGCGGAGCAACAGAAGAGCAGAAGAGGGTCACGGAGGTGACAGTCCTGGAACCCGAGGCATGCAGGTGGGGCTCTCTGGAACTTTGCTGTCATTAGAAGAGGGACACGGAAAGGAGCTCACCGAGTTACTATATTGGGACAAGCATATTCCTCGAATATGCTTGCCACGTCAGCCCTAAAGGAGCCAAGGCACCCCTTTATAAGGAGAAGCTTGGACCCTTGAGGGGGGATCGGCTGATTTCTATACCGTTAGGCTGGTAGAAGTTCATCATTTCTTCCTGCATACAGCTCAAGGAGCACTTGTAGCCTAAGAAAGGAGAAATAAAGATCTGTATGTTAGTCATTTGCGTGTAGAATTAACTACATCTTCCCTCCCCAGATCCCTCTAGCATCCATTGGCCCCATACTTTAGCCTACCCATGGCATCTTCCGTGCCACCACCACGACAACCTTAAGGAGGACCCAGAGTCCGGCTACAAGCGAAGTCCGAAGAACAGACTGCGAGGCAAGGGAAAGGGGAAGAAGGAGGAGGAGGAGTCCAAGGATTCAAGTGACATGGACGAGGATGTTGACCCCAAGCATGCCGCCAAGACCGACGGCAAAGGCAAGAACCCCTTCGAGAATAAGGCGGCAGTTTTCCACACTTTCCTTGGCACCCCACCGTTCGACAACAGAAGACCTCTATGAGGATACCGATGGATACTCTACCCCTAGTTCCCCAGTACCTGCGCTGGTCGGAGGTTCCAATTACTTGGGACAGGAAGGATCACCCAGACCTTATCCCTACGGAGAACCAATACGCCATGGTCATCAACCCCTTGATTGACATCATTGAGTTCACCAAATGTATGGTGGATAGTGGAAGCATCATCAACATCATGTACCTGGATACACTGCAGAAGATGAACTTGACGGAGGCAAACCTAAGGAGGACCAACACCATCTTCCATGTCTTAGTTCCTGGTCGGGAGGCTCGGTCCCTTGGGTGCATCACACTTCAGGTTGCTTTTGGCGATGTTAATAATTACCGCCAAGAGCGCATGACCTTTGAGGTGGTCCCCTTCAAGAGCGTGTACCACGTCATATTCGGCCACAACATATTCCACACCTTCATGGACAAGCCATGCTCCGTCTACAACAAACTCAAGATACCCTGACCAAACGGTGTCATCACAGTATCTGGAAGCTTTGCCAAAGCTAGGGACTGCGAGATTAGTGAAGCAGCGTACGCGGAAGCTATCCTCTATAGCGAAGAATTCAAGGAGATCCAGATCAAGGTCGATGACTCAGAGATGCCTGCGTTGAAGAAACAGATTTCCGACTCCGCTCCAGCATTCAAGGCCACCATCGAGACCAATCCGGTGGAACTTGTGGTAGGCGATGCCTCCAAGACCACCGCCATTGGGACGAACCTGGATGCCAAATAGGAAAGCGTGCTCATCGAGTTCCTCTGTGAGAATAGGGACATATTTTCCTAGCAACCTGCCGACATGAAAGGTGTACCTAGGGAACTTGCCGAGCACAGATTAAACATTGATCCAAAATGCAAACCAGTGAAGCAACCTCTACGACGCTTTGGAGATGAGAAGAGACGCGCCATAGGCAAAGAGATATCTAGATTACTTAAGGCTAGTTTTATCCGAGAAGTCCTTCACACCCAATGGGTGGCCAATCCTGTACTTGTCCCCAAAAAGGGAACCAAAGAATTAAGAATGTGCATTCATTACACCGGCTTGAACAAAGCATGCCCGAAAGATCCGTTTGCTTTGCCTCGCATTGACCAAGTCATTGACTCGACGGCTAGCTCGGAACTTTTGTGTTTTCTCGACGCATACTCAGGATACCACCAGATCAAGATGAGGAAGTCGGACCAATTGGCCACTTTGTTCACTACTCCATACGACACGTTTTGCTATGTTATGATGCCCTTTGGGCTAAAAACGCAGGTGCTACGTACCAGCGGATAATGCAACACTGCTTACATGATCAAATTGGTCGAAATGTTCACGCCTATGTGGACAATATAGCGGTGATGTCTAAAAAGTCAAATGACTTAATCTTCGACTTAAAAGAAACCTTTGATAATCTCCGGAAATACAACATGATGCATAACCCTAAGAAGTGCGTCTTCGGGGTTCCAGCCGGCAAATTGTTGGGCTTCATCATTTCCCAGCGTGGAATCGAGGTCAACCCGGAGAAAATCAAGGCCATTTTAAACATAAACTGTCTAACATGCCTAAAGGACATTCAACAACTAACAGGTTGTGTTGTAGCAGTTAGTTGGCTCGTCAGCCAACTTGGAGAGAAGGATCTGCTGCTGTAAAAGTTGTTGAAGAAGGCGACCAAATTCACATGGACGGACGAAGCAGATGCAACATTGAAGCAGCTCAAGGAGATTCTTTCCTCAGCACCCATCCTTGCAGCACCCGAGCCTAGAGAGCCCATGTTAATTTACATGGCGGCAACCAACCGGGTAATTAGCATCGTCGTCGTGGTAGAGCGGAAGGAACCAGGCTATGAGCACGGATTTCAATGACCAGTTTACTATGTAAGCGAGGTCTTGACAGAGTCCAAGTAGCGTTACTCGCACTACCAGAAGATAGCTTAGGGAGTATTCCTTGCTTCTCGGAAGCTGAGGCATTACTTTAAGGAGCACCCAATCACACTGGTGAGCAAGACTCCACTGTCCGACATTATCAACAACAGCGACGCTACGGGAAGGGTCGCGAAGTGGGGCATTGAACTTGCCGCCTTCGAGATCACCTACAAGAGACGCAACTCTATCAAGTCACAAGCCTTGGCGGATTTTATTGCAGATTGGACGGAGATGCCAGATGCTACCCCATTATCGGAACCAGAATACTGGGTGATGCACTTTGACGGATCAAAGCTGCTCAACGGCTCGGGGCTGGTGTACTGCTACAGTCACCAACTGGGGACAAGCTACACTACGTTCTGCAGATCCACTTCGAGGCTACGAACAACATGGCAGAGTATGAAGCACTCATTCACGGATTACGCGTAGCCAAGGATATTGGCATCAAGCGCATAGTTTGCTGTGGAGATTCCGACTTGGTTGCCCAGCAGGTGGCTGGCACCTAGAATGCGCGGATCCTATGATGGCGGCATATCGAGACGAAGTGGACGAGATAGCCAAGAGCTTCTTGGGCTACGAGGTCAAGTATGTACCTAGGGAGCAAAACGAGGCGGCCGATCTGCTGTCTAAGCTTGGATCAGGGCGCAAACGAATTCCGCCAGGAGTTTTCCTAGAGCATCTACGGACACCATCCGTGAAGGGAGCAGACATCGACAACCCGGATAGAGTTGACTCTTTTGTCCACATGGTGGCAAAGGTCCCTCCGGCTTGGACAAAACCATTCATGGAATATCTCGAACACGGAATTTTGCCCGACGACGAAGTCGAAAGACGACAAATAGTACATCGAGAAAAGGGCTATACCATAATCAATGGACAGCTCTACAAAAGAAGCACTACTGGTGTATACCTTAAGTGTGTTTCCCAGCAAGAAGGTATTGAAATCCTACGCGAAATCCATCTCGGAGATTGCGGGCATCACGCCGATCCTTGATCGTTGGTCACGAAAGCCTTCCGTCAAGGATTCTACTGGCTGACCGCGAAGGCGGACGCCGACAAGCTGGTTGAGACATGCATGGGATGCCAGTATTATGCCCGACAACCACATGTTCCTGCTGAAGAATTGCGAACAATACCAATAACTTGGTCGTTTGCAGTCTGGGGGCTAGACATGGTGGGACCGTTACAGACGGCACCATGTGGGTTTACACATCTGCTAGTAGCAGTTGATAAATTCACTAATGGATAGAATCTAAACCCATTAGAAAGCTTGATGGGGCAACTGCCCTCGGGTTTGTCCGGGATCTAGTGGTGAGATTTGGTCTCCGACATAGCATTATCACCGACAACGGCAGCAACTTGTCACTCGGAGAAGTGGAGGCATATTGTTGGGAGAAAGGCATCTGACTTGACCTTGCATCTGTGGCACATCCACAATCCAATGGTCAGGTTGAGCGAGCCAATGGATTAATTCTGCAGGGAATAAAGCCACGTCTTGAGGCACCGCTACATAGAGCAGTTGGAGCCTAGGCGGAAGAGTTGCCATCTGTGTTGTGGAGTTTACGAACTACACCCAACAGATCCACCGGCTACACCCCTTACATGGTATATGAAGCAGAAGCCATCCTACCTTCCGACATACTTCACGATGCACCAAGGTTTGCCGCCAACGACGAAGATGACACTGAAGAATCCAAATGCCTAGATGTGGACCTTCTCGGGGAGGAGCGTGTTTTGGCATGCCAAAGATCCGCCATCTACCAGCAGAAGCTATGCAGCTACCATAGTCACCGCGTTCGGCATCGCTCATTTAAAGAGGGGGATCTGGTGCTCCGACTTAAGCAGAAGAAGTCACACAAATTATCCCTGCCATGGGAAGGACCGTTCATCATAAGCAAGGCACTACTCAATGGGTCTTACTACCTCGTTGACAATCGTGAACTGAAGGATAGACCCAACAAGGATCATAAGCGTAAGCGACGTGACCCGGATGATGACTACCCGGAGCTTGATCGGCCATGGAACATAGCACAGCTACGTACTTTCTACACTGAGCATTTTTTATCTAATTGTGTACCTCTTATATGATCAATGAAATAAAGCTCTTTGGTTCACTCATATTTCTGAGTCTTTTACCTCCTTTAGTATTCATTTTTGGATCATATAAAACCTTTATGCACAAGCTTTGCAATTGCAATTGTGAAAATTCCGCCTACGAGCGTTAGCTTAAGTTTTCTGGTCTACACGTTCTTTGTCGTTTTTATGTGGATTCTAGAGTAGTGACTTTTGGCACTTATTGTCGGCGATTTTGTGGTTAGGTTATTGACGATGCCATTGGGCATCATCACCTGAGCGCATGGTTCCGACAACGAGTCTTCCGACTCACGAAAAGTCAAGCATAAAAACCAAAGTAATGGATAAGCCAGCACTTTCTTAAAAAATATATACATGCTGGAAATAGTTCTTAAGTAGCAGGACATACACCATTGTTTTCCGCCTTAAGTTAACACATAGTTTTTCCGCATAACATGTTACAGAGGAAACAAATATTACAAGTTGTTTTTATTCCTCTGGCGCAGGTGACTTGGAAGCAACATCACCACCAGCAGGAGAGTCACCTCCCTCGAAGTCGGCAGTATTGAGGGACTCGGAGGAGCTTTGGCCTTTGCCTTCAACGGTTTTCATGGTCACAAAGACGTTAACGTCGACCAACTCGGCGACTCTGGTGTCATAACCCGCGAGCGACGCCAAGATAGATTCGTGATTTATATTTTGGCCTTCGTCATCTACGTCAGGGATACCAGAGGTTACCGTGTCGATGTCGGCATTCTCGTAGTGTGCCTTCACCATTGACAATTCCATCCTAGCACCGGCCCATGCACACGAAGCTTTCCATCTTGAAATACGCTCGGGGGCTCGGCGCAGGATCTCCGAGAACTTCGCTACTGAGTCCAATGCCTTGATGTTAATCTGGAGGGATTTGGCAATCTCCTTGGACTCCGCGATGGCGGTGTTGATGAAGTTGCCGGCAAGGACCATGCATTCCTTTGGTGGAGGAGGTGACCGGGTTAAACCCATAGGAGCTGCGAATTCCCGACAAAGGAGCGCATGAGTCCGAAAATTCAGAGTATCTAGACTACAGAAATCCAAGACGGATAATCACTTACTGAAGATGCTAGCCTCAGCCTGCCAGAGAGTATCCGCCATGGAGTCCCGTTCTTGTTGGAGGATCTTATACGCTTCATGATGGCGTTGATTTTGCTCATAGCCAGCTTTCTTCTGATATTTTAAGATCATGATTTCCTCCTTCAAGCGGTTCATCTCCTCGGTGGCGGAGTCCTGCAGGGCTTTCATCGATTCTTCATGCATTTTCAGCATCTCCTTCCTCTCCTTCTTAAGGATCTTGTTCTCACTATCCAGCTGCTGAATGTGCTTGGATTGCTCGACAATATCCTTAGCCTTGGAAATGGTTTCTGCAAGTCGGAGAAAGAAAAGTACACAGTGAGTACTCGGAGAATGTTGGCACAAGACCAAGCCAGAGTACGGAAAAAGAAAGGAAAAACAGATACTTGCTCTTGATGATCTGTTCCTTTAAGAAGGCTGTTTTACCCTTTTCAGCTTCCAAGTCCGCGCGCATCTTCTGGTACTTGTCGTTGGCCATGCCCCTCTGAGCATTCTCATTCTATGGAAAGAAGAAAGTTAAACATTGTTTGGTCTGCTTGGAGCATCTAGCCGAAAATTTTCCACCTAGACGCTCGGGGGCTACAACGAGAGTTTTTAACTTAGCAATATGCTTAGTCTTTCTTTAAGCATCTAGTTAGAACTAATTCAGTTTTCAATTAGAAGCTTGGGGGCTACAGTATAAAGTTTTTAACTCGGATGTATGCTTAGCTTCTCTTTAAGCATCTAGTCGGAACTAATTCAGTTACAACTAGAAGCTTGGGGGCTACAGTATCGAAATTTATAAACACTGCGTATGCTACTCTTAAAGCATCTAGTCGGAATAATTCATTCCACCTATATGTTTGGGGGCTACAATGAGAAGTTTTCTCGCTTAGTCACTCTTAGAGCATTTAGACGCAAAGACCTATGGTTTTCCGTCTAAATCCTCGGGGGCTATAGTGGGATACTCATATGAAATGTAAAAGGCAAATATAACTTACAAGTGCAATGATATTGAGGTTGGTAGCACTCTCAGCTAGCAACTTGCCAAAGGATACGCTGTTTCCTTGCAAGATTTCTGCTTGCCAGAGAAGCTCCTCGAGACCGCACGTTGGAGATGTCGGCGCCGCACCAGGAACCAGAGAAGTGCTACCCGGCGTAAGTACCGGATAGACTATCTTCGGAAACTCTACGGTTTTCTTGGGTGCAGGGGGCGCCGCCTTCGGCAGATGTACCACCGCCTTACCACTACCCATGGCATCCTTAGCCGGAGCTTCAGCCATTTGGTGTGCGGCACTCTCCTGCGTCGCCTGTTCGCCGACAACAGCGAGCTCTGTGGAGGCACCTGAGTCCACTTCCATGGCGGAAGGGCCAGATGCTTCCTTAGCTTGTGAGCTTGTCGGAGCGGACGAGGGCTGGACGATGGGAGTGACAGGGGCGATGGCATGAGATACGTCACGATGCAGCATATCCTTGATGGTTCTAGAAGCCCCCGAAGTTTTGGAGGTCTTCTTCAAGCTGGCCGTGGCTTTCTTCCTGAAACATGCAAAATGCATAAGTATGGGAACAAGAAAGACAAATGGACAATGTCAGAGAGAAAGAAGCTTACACAAGAGGGGGTACTTTAGCAAAGGGGATCCCAGTAACCTTTCTTTTCTCCACCTCCAGGGTGGTAGTCTTCTTGGAGGCTCCACCCTCCGTCTTCTTCTTCTTGCCTCCGTTGGCAGCGTCAGAGGTGGAGCTCTTCTGCTTTCGTGCCAACGGAGCATCGTCGTCGGACACGACGGTGACTTCCTTCATCTTTGGATCATAGATTTGAGGAGCCATGATGTCCTCATCTATGTCGCTAAGTTGTTAAAGTGAAGAACCACCGTGTTAGATGAGATGGTAATGGCTAGACGAAAGAACTGGAGTATATGTCATACACGGAAAATAAACAGTTACCTTTGGGCACTTGCTCTCTACGAACATGTCGTAGGTGATGGCGAAGCCACGCTTCTTGTCCTTCACCTTGACGATGTCCTTGAGGCGGAGCTTGACGGAGTCGCTCGAGAAGTTGTCCTCGAAGATGCGGAGGCTACCCCTTCTATCATTGGAATACTCGTGCATCATCTTCAAGCGGTGCTGCAGAGGCTGGATCCTCCTGATGAACCAGCACATGGCTAGGTCCAGTCCGGTCAAACCCGTCTCTACGAACCACTCTATCCGCCTTATAGCGCGGGAAGCGTCGATGTCGGAGGGAAGGGAGGCCTGGGATCTCCATGTCGAGGCTTCAGCGGCTGCTCCATCGACAAAGTCTGGGTACATGACTTCTCGGCCAACCAGAGGGATATCTGGGCTGTAGAAGTACGTCATCTGCCAATTCTTGCAGGATTCATGGCCGATGATGTCGGGGAAGCGCCGGCCAGGCCGTATCTTAAAACTAATGGTTCCACAATTCCTAAGCTCGTGCTTGCCGGCTCCGGCTTTGCGCTTGACAGAAAAGAAGTATATGAAGAGATCTAGCCTAGGCTTGATTCCTAAATAACTCTCGCAGAGCGCCGCGTAATTGCTGAGCGCTAAGATGCTATTGGGGGAGAGGTTCTGTGGCTGAACTCGGTAATGATTCAGGACAGCAAGGAAAAAGTTGGAGATGGGTAGGGAGACGCCGCGTACCATCTGTGTTTTGAGGTACACCTTTTCTCTGGCTTGGGGAGAAGGTGTGACCTCGCCGGCCGGCGCCGCCCGCCAGGTGAGCCCCTCCGTCGCGGGGAGGTATCCCTCATTGATCATCTCTTTGATGTCGCGGTCCGTGATGTCCGAACCGCGCCAATCGCCCTTGTGCGAGTCGTACTCCTCCTCCAGCAGCTCCAGCGCCGCTGGATTATGGTCACCGCCGGTGGCCTCGACCACCGCAGACTTGGGGATGACCAGGTCCTCTGGGGGCACGACGAAGGAGCTCGCCGGCTTCGCCGCGGCTTCGCCCGACGCCGCCATCGAAGGGGAGGAGTTGTTGTTGGCCATTGGGTGTGTTCGAAGGTGACTGGGAAAGATTGGAAAGCTAGGGTTTTTCACACGTTGCACGGAGAGCTCGAGGAGGCGCTCGCTGGAGGAAGAAGACGATGTAGGGGAGAATGAGGTGAAAAAGTAAATTTTCCACCGCAGTTACTATTTATGGTCTCCGGCATCAAGATTCGTGCAGCTTGATCAAATGGTTGCTGCGTAGACGACGTGTGCGAAGGCGTGCGCGGAAATTTCTGCACGTACCAACCATCGTCGCCAACGGTTCGTATCGCTCGCGCGAGAAAAGTGGACATGATTGCGTTCTCTGCATGTGTGAGTTACGAGGCGTTGTTGACCTATGTCTACGTCGCCCTAGCTGTCATAGGCGGATGAACCATCACATCAGAAGATTCCGGCATGGACGGATCCAGTCCGGCTACGGAACAGTATGATGGAAGATTCAGCATTCTCTGACTTACGAATTGAAGACGGAGAAAACCTTGCAGTGTTCTTTGGGAGGACTACAAGATATTGCTTGACGATTTGCCGACATCCATCTAGACGGAGCATTCCACGTGAGGAGGCAAGACGGCGCAAGATCTCTGAGTTCTCCGGGGGCTACTGTTGGGGATATGCTATATGGGTATCCTCATAGCATGTCTCTTATCCGGATAACCCAGGTGGCCCACAGTTGGTAGCATGGCCCATGGCCTGCTGGGCGGCCCAGTTAGATGGATCTAGAAGGGAGGCCCATGCCGAATAAAGGAAGGCTACGATGGAGTCACCAGCGTACCCGGAGCCTTCGAGTACAAGACACGCTAGACTAGTAATAGACGGTGTAGGACTCTATAACCTGTCCGGCTAGGACTTTTCCCCGTAACCCTAGGACCACGACTATATAAGTCGGGCCTATGGGAGCCTTTAGGGCACGATCATAGACAACTTCACATAACCTCGCACAGTGAACCTATCTCTGTAACTCGGCGTATTGCCATTATAGTGATTTATAGCAGGATTAGGATTCCGCCATCGTTGTGGGATCTGTACCTGGGTAAGCTGTGTTACCTCGTACCCGTCAACCGTCTGCCTTCCCCCACGTCTCTAAACACGCATTGTGAGGACCCCTCCATGGCGTACTCGTCGGCAATACCACGACACGCTACTTACCAGAGGTGCATGCAGGCATGTCTGAAGAGCCAAATCGGCCGCAACATCCAGGTCTATGTCGACGACATAGTCATCAATACCAAAGAGGCCAAGACGTTAATCGACGTTCTCCATGAGACGTTCGATAACCTCGACCACTACAAGATCAAGCTGAACCCAGACAAGTGTGCCTTCAGTGTCCCGTCTGGCCAGTTACTCGGGTACTTCATCTGCCAACGGGGCATTGAGGCGAATCCGAAGAAAATCAGGGTCATACTGGCCATGGAGAAGCCGAAGAACCTAAAAGGAGTCCAATAGCTAGTCGGATGAATCGTCGCACTCAGTAGGTTCATCAGCCGAATGGGTGAGAAGGCCCTCCCCTTTTATCAGTTGATGTGCAAGACGGACAAATTTGAGTGGACACCCGAAGCAGACGATGCATTTGAGGACCTCAAGCAGCTACTCTCCACCTCGCCTGTCCTGGTCATGCCGAAGGAGAGGGAACCTTTGATGCTATACAAAGCAGCCATGCACCGGGTGGTCAACACCGCAGTCGTGGTTGAATGAATCGAAGATGGCAAGACCCACGGTGTCCAACACCCAATCTACTACCTCAGCAAGGTACTGACCCCGACAAAGAGGTACCCTCATTACCTGAAGCTCGCCTACGGCGTATTCATGATGGTGTGTCGGCTGAGCCACTACTTCCAGGAGCACAATATCATGGTCGTCAATGATGCCCCGCTTTCGAACATCCTAAACAACCCCGAAGCCACGGGACGCGTAGCCCTGTGGGGCATCGAGTTGTCTCCTCGAGACATCATCTACGAGCGGCGCACTGCCATCAAATCTCAGGTCCTACCTGACTTCCTCGTCCACTGGATGGAGCTCCAGCTGCCGAACACTTCAGACATGTCGCAGTCCTGGACGATGCACTTTGATGTCTCCTAGCATGAGGCTGGAGCAGGGGGTGGCATCATACTGACGTCCCCCAAGGCGACAAGATGAAATATGTTCTTCAGATGAAATTTCGCGCCTCCAACAATGAGGCTGAATACGAGGGCCTCATACACTGCATCAGGATGGCTAAGGTGTGCGGCGCAACAAGCCTTGTCATCTACGGCGAATCGAATCTCGTCGTACAGCAGACGATGAATGAGTGCGACGCCCATAGCTCCAACATGATCGTGTACCATGCGCTCTACAACTCACTCGAAGGGTACTTTGACGGCTGCTAGCTTCGGTAGGGAAAGCAACGAAGAGGCCGACAAGCTCGCCAACATCGGCTCCACCTGCGCCCGGGTGCCACCAAGAGTGTTCCTCGAACAAATCTATGTGCCCTCCATTAAGAGGAAATTCCCAAAAGGCTCAGTCGGAGAAGCTGAGCACTCGGGGGTTGCGCTACCCGAAGGACAAGAAAGACCCGAAAATATCGACACAGAGCTCAAGTTGGTCAGCCTAATGCAGGTCATGGCGGTTGAAGAAACATGGACACAATCGTACCTTCGGTACCTAATAAAATCAGCTGCCCGAAGACTCGACAGATGCCCAGCGCATATCTCGCCGGTCAAAGGCCTTCACCATCATCAATGGCGAGCCGTACAAGCGCAACATTTTAGGTGTGCTCCAACGATGCGTCACCATCGGCGACGGAAAAAGCATCCTCCAAGACATCCATGAGGGTATCTGCGGCCATCATGCAGGCAGCCACGCCCTAGTCGCCAAAGCTCTACGAGCTGGGTTCTACTGGCCAACCACAATGAACGACGCCAAGGACATAGTCCAGAGGTGCAACGCCTGTTAGAGGTACGCGAACAAGCCACACGCGCCAGGATCTGAGCTGAGGCCTATACCAGTGGCCTGGCCCTTCGCCCAGTGGGGCCTCGACATGATCAGCAAACTGCCAAAGTCCTCGCCAGGAGGCCACGTCTTCCTCCTAGTCATACTCGACAAATTCTCCAAGTGGATCGAGGCCATGCCCGTCACCAACCAAAGCGGCAAAACTGCCATCAAATTTTTCGAGTCCATTGTCTACAGGTTCGGCGTGCCCCATAGCATCATAACAGACAACGGCTCGAACTTCATCTCGAAGGAATTCCGAGACTTCTACGGGAACCTCGGAATCAACATATCATACGCCTCTGTGGCACACCCGGAGACCAACGGGCAGGTCGAAAAGGCCAACGGCCTCATAGGCAACAGCATCAAGAATCGCCTACTATTCCCACTCGAAAGGCTTGCGGGAGCCTGGGCAGACGAGCTACCCTCTGTTCTCTGGAGCCTGCGTACAACACTAAATAGCTCAACTAGCTATACGTCATTCTTCATGGTGCACGGAGCCAAAGCCGTGCTACTTGCTGAGGTATGCCACAAGGCCCACCGGGTCGTCGCCTATAGCGAGGCGGAATCATCGGCCGCACTCACAGACGTCGTCGACACGCTCGACAAGGCACGCGACATCGCCATGGCTCGCTCAGCGGTCTACCAGCAGAGCCTCCGCAACTACCACTGCCGCCGGATATGCCCAAGGTCCTTCGTCGAAGGAGACCTCGTAGTACGACTCAAGCAAGAAGGGCACAAGAAGCTCGAGTCACCCTGGGAAGGACCCTACACCGTCACTGAAGTCCCAGGTGGCGCCTACCGCCTCATGGACGTCGCATCGGGATTTGAATACTCCAACCCTTGGAACGTCGCACGACTGCGACGCTTCTACCCCTAGTTACCATTTACTTTCAGTAAGGCTATTCAGCCAGGCTACTCAGGCGAACAATGTACCTCCTCCTTTACAATGAATAAAAGCTAAGTTCCTCGGCCCAAATATCTTTTTCTCATCACATTATTTATCGCTAAACACGCTCGGGGGTTGCGCCTCACCTTATGACTTTGTCGATTGATAACAACGCATACAACCTGAGTAGCTGACCACGTCAGGCTAACGAAAAGGATATGCACATTACATAATCACACAACGCACCACGTGCCAACGCATACAACTTTACAAAGGGCATTACAAATCACACTCGAATAAATACAGACTTTACATTATCTCGTTTTTCCTTTACATGACTCAACCACGCTGCAGCAGAATGTTCGTTCGCTCCTCAAATACGTCTACAATCTCTTCGGCGTACTGCGCCACAGCTGCATAGTGTGGACGCATATCCCATGCCATGCCATCTCGAGGGGGAGACGTCCCAGCTGCTATCTCTGCAAGATCAACATCACGAAGATGCAGTCGAACAAGAGATAGGGCCACTTTCACACCCACAATCAGCCGATGGCGCATCAGCTCTTTCACGTGACCTGCATCTTGAAACTTCCCAAGCAAGCCTAGAAAGCTAGAAGGTGCAACATCTAAAGGAAACATGGTGGCCCAGATAGCCGCAAGCGATGACCTCATCCGCTTCAACACCCGAAGAACTTGGTGTACGCGATCTTGCACCATCGCAAGGACGATGGATCAATCATGGTCCATCTAGAAGAAGGCTCTGTCCTCCAAGTCTTATTGCGTCAAGCAATTCATCCGAATTGCTACGCGCTCCTCCTCTTCCTTCGGAAGCATATTTAAAACTACACAAAGCATTGGGTGAGCCAACATAAAAAATAAGGCATACTCGAAGAAGCAGCGGTTCACAAATGACTCACATTGGAGCTGCTCCCCCATCTGCCGAAATTCTTCAACAAAAGAACTCTTCTCTGGCAATGGCTCGCTCAGCCTTCGACTTCCACACATCCGCATGGCCACGGATGCTGAGGATATCCTTATCTAAACTTCAGACGCGGTCACGCAGGAAAGGCAACTGCGATGACTCGCTCAGCGACGGGTAAGGGCCAGGCGCAGGAGAAGGCGTGATCAATGTCACCTCACCCGAAGGACCCTAAGAGTAAAAAGAAGGAAATGCGAACATCACAAACACTTTCGACATCAGTTGAAAGAGGAATTCATACATATACATAAAAAGGACATTTCATGGAAAATTGAAGCTTGTTCATCCAAAAGGAGTTACAGCAAAATGAAGAAAACTAGACTACATACAAGACAAAAGGGCCTAAGCGCCAGCACCCGGAGCAGCCTCGAAGACAGAGTGCCTACTCTTGGCCGCTCGCTGCTGCACTGCCAAATAGTTGGCCAGGAGGTCGATGAGCTTAGGCCCGAAATGCTTGCAGCGAGATGCAAAGGTGGAAAAAGATACCTCAGAGCCATCCGCCACTGTCGGCATCTGGGACGTGACCTGCGTCAGATCCAGCTCCGCTCCGGACGCCATGGCCATGGCCAACCCCATGGAAGCACCAAACCCCTTTTGCTTGTGCTTGTACTCCGCGGGAGCGTCGCCTGAGAGAGCATCCGCCAGCGAGCTGACGTCCTCGAGGGCAACACCCTTTGGGTTGAGTTCCTTGTAAACGCGTCAGCACCTTCTTGGCATCGCCAAGAGAGCCCGCAGCAGAAGTGCAGCGATCCTCGATCGACGCAACGACATCCGCCAGAAGGTCCCCATGCTCCAGCTCGCTGCGATCAAACGCGACGCCAGAAGCATCTAGCAGGAAAGGCAGGAAAAAATTCGAAGTGAGGAGCAAGAAAGGGCATCCTAAGATATGGAAGACAAAAAAGGAGACAAGGACAGCTTACCAGAGATAGCCTTGGCAGTAGCCTGAGCTTGTCAGCCATGGCACTCTCTCGAATGGCTGCCGCGGCCGCGGGCTGCTTCTCACGATCTTCAGCCTCCTTCTGCTGGCGCTCAAGGGCCTCCACAGCATCCTCTGCCTTCTTCTCCGCCTGGCCGAGGCTCTTTTCGAGAGCATTCAGCCTACTGATGGTGCTTGACGTGGAGCACTTCGTTGGAAACCCCAAGAGAAAGGTGTGATGAGCACAGCACCAAGTCTTCCCTCAATAGAGACCGAGGTTATCGAACCAGAAGGAGGAAGGAAACGTCACACAGGTGTTGCAAGCAACGCGGAGACCTGCACAACAAAACTCAAGACTTTGCCCCAACGAATCAGTGAGTTTGGCAAGCTCACCGGTTTGCTGTAACAAAGGATTAAACGTGATGGGGGAATACCAATTGGGGTATACCCATGAAGCGGAGTCGCCGGCTGGATCAAGCCGACTGAAGCCAAGCCCAGAGCAGGTCGACTCGCCCAATACGGCGACTGGCGCGTGCTGGACCCAGACGAGTGGCGCCGACTGGAGGCCCAAGATGGCGACCCGTATACAAAGCTCACTAGCACTTGTAAACCCTAACTGGCTGCATATATAAAGCCACCAGGGGCACCCCTACGGTGTAGGCTCTCCCACATTAGAGTAGATCTAGTCTCTCCCTCCGCCTACGACGGCTCTCATGTAAACCAATCTATGATCATATATTGGATTGACAGCAGGACGTAGCGATCCTCCACCGAGGGGACGTGAACCTGTGTACATCGTGTGCCAATCTCGCTCCCGGATTCTCCTACATCGCCTTGCTCCCTCTACGTAAGCTACCCCCAGTAGCATTTGCCGTGCAATACCACGACAGTTGGCGCCCACCGTGGGGCTAGCGGTGCTTGGAGGGTGATAATCTGGGCGGGATCCTCAAATTCATCATCAACGGCGGCCAGATCTAGTCGATTAATCGGTGGTGGAGTGCCCAACATCGTCGTCAACAAATCTTCCAAGACGTTTCCCGTATTCCCACGAGCGCATGGCCGACTCGCCGTAAGGCTTGCGTTCGTGGCCTATTTCTGCCCAAGCATTGCTAGCGATAAAGGGATCAAGTCCCTCTCTTGTAATCTAGAGCAATTGCAGCTCCAACACGTGAGCTTGTCCCTTGCAATGGGGACATGACTGCTCCACGTTCAGGGCTGGGAATCTCAGGTGATATATGGAACAAGGCTGACTCGCCTTCTACACGCGTATGATCTGATCACGTTTCACCAGGTCACCAGGTCATGCTAATTTAATCGTCTGTCTTTTCTCTCCTTTATTGATCACAAAGTTAGTTAAATATTGTTCTATCTGGATCTAATCCCTACAATTTATTTGATATATGCGTGTCTTGTTTCTACCAATGGAAACGTGAGGCAGGATAGGATTTAAGGAACACAGGCATGGCAGCTCGCGACTTCAATATCGCACGTCTTCGTAGCTCCGCGACTTCGACATCCCTGATCCGTGTGCTCAGGGACCTCGGTGGCGTGTGTATGTACAGTCCTACACAACAATCTTGGCTGGTGCACATACAACTTGTACGTATTGCTGCACCGACCTTATCGCGTCCACTCCATCGGCCCAACGTCTTGATCGACTCCACCACGACGACTCCGTTCCTCCGGGGTCCATGACAACTCCAGCACCGCGGCTCCGCCGATAAAGCAACTTATCTTCACTCAAGTTTGTCTTTAATTATTTAACGTATTTATTATTATTTACCAAACAATTGTGGATGCATGAACAAGGAAGAGCCAAACTCACCGCCGTGACTTTGTCTGATCGAGCACGTTGCCGTGACTCCGTCTGAGTCGACCTCCGCCCGCGCCGACTCTCCATCGCGGACTCTCCATGTGCGGGGACTAGTCCATCGCCGACTCGCCACGCCACTGGATAAACGCCACACGTCTTCACCAAAGCAGCTCCGCCACGCGACTTCGTCCGACCAATGGTCCGATCGAGCTCGCTACCACTACTCGCCTGCCGCGGGATCGCCATCGCGACCTCGCCCTCGCGGCTTCGGCGTGTCGAATTCGCCATAGCGTGACCTCCGTCCGCCGCGTCGACTTCGCCATAGCGCGACCCCCGTCCGCCGCATCGACCCCGTGTCCGCCGCGTCGACATCGCCAAAGCGCGACCCCCGTCCGCCGCGTCGACCCCGTGTCCGCCGCGTTGACATCGTCATAGCGCGATCCCCGTCCGCCGCGTAGACCCCGTGTCCGCCGCGTCGACATCGCCATAGCGCGACCTCCGTCCGTCGCGTTAACCCCGTGTTCGCCGCGTTGACTTCGCCATAGCGCGACCACCGTCCGCCGCGTCGACCCCATGTCCGCCGCGTCGACTTTGCCATAGCGCGACCTCCGTCCGCCGCGTCGACCCCATGTCCGCCACTTCGACTCTTTCCGGCTAAACGTTGTGCGACCCCATCAACTACATCAAATGCGTACACCGTGCCTACTAAGGGACCTTCATCGTCCGAGTCGCCAGAGAGGGTCGCATGCCACGCTTCATGGACTCACCACTGGGCGTCTCTTCCCCCCGGGAAAAATCAATTCGCCTTTGTCAACCTTTGAAAGAGCGACTCGCAATGGCCAAGTAGTGCGGACGAGGACTCGCAAACCGAGCCTCGGTTCGTCCACGAAAAACGCTAACCAAGAGCCATCATTGGAGCCGTCTTGCTCGACTGGCCTTCCGGGCCAAGACAAATGGCAGTGCTACACAAACAGCACCATGTCCTCCTCAACCTTAGATAGCACGACTCGCACGGCCAAGTACTGCGTACGAAGACTCGCAAACCGAGCCTCGGATCGTCCAGGAAGAACGCCAAGTCGAGAGCCATCTTTGGAGTCGTCATGCGACTGGCCCCCGGGCCAAGACGAGAGACTCGCTAACAAAACAGCGCAATCAACATCATCGCGGACTCGCAATCATCACGGACTCGCCACACTCGAGGACTCTCCCATCGCGGACTCGCAATCATCGCGGACTCGCCATGCTCGGGGACTCTCCCCTCACGGACTCGCTCGACCTTGCCACTCTCCATGCTCGGTAGCAACCACTACTATTTTCAGAATATGCATCTCTAAAGAGCCTCAAGTCGCCTCTACAAGCCAACTCGAGCCACGGGGACTACATCTAGGCATGCTGCGTGTACGCGACCGCGGCTCGCCCTCGTCGACTCGCCACCGCGGACTCGCCCCCGCGTACTCAACGCGCTCGGGGACTCGCCACCGTGTACTCGCCCTCGCATACTCAACGCGCTCGGGGACTCGCCACTGCAGGCTCACTCTCGCGTACTCAACACGCTCGGGGACTCTCCTCCGCGGTCTGTCCCTCGCGTTCTCGACGCGCTCGGGGACTCGGCACTCGCCGGTCGCTCGACCTCGCCACTCGCCGCGCTCTGGGACTCGGCACACTCCATGTTTGGGGACTCGCCGCAACAGGCGGCTTTACCAACACCATGCGTCTTTCGCCAACTGGCCATCACCGACTGGCTCACGCCGACCGCCTCCCGCTTCACGGTTCTTTTCTCTGTTCAGGAGCTCGTCGCCGATTCACCACGACCCATCGTCAAGACTCTCCGCGCCCTGCCTCAAGCCCGCGCCGAATCGACAACGCGCTCGGGGACTACTGATGGGGGAATACCAATCGGGGTATACCCATGAAGCGGAGTCGCCAGCTGGATCAAGCCGACTGAAGCCAAGCCCAGAGCGGGTCGACTCGCCCAATACGGCGACTGGCGCGTGCTGGACCCAGACAAGTGGCGCCGACTGGAGGCCCAAGATGGCGACCCGTATACAAAGCCCACTAGCACTTGTAAACCCTAACTGAATGCATATATAAAGCCACCAGGGGCACCCCCACGGTGTAGGCTCTCCCACATTAGAGTAGATCTAGTCTCTCCCTCCACCTACGGCGGCTCTCATGTAAACCAATCTATGATCATATACTGGATTGACAGCAGGACGTAGCGATCCTCCACCGAGGGGACGTGAACCTGGGTACATCGTGTGCCAATCTCGCTCCCGGATTCTCCTACGTCGCCTTGCTCCCTCTACGTAAGCTACCCCCAGTAGCATCTGCCGTGCAATACCACGACAAAACGTATGGTGTGGAACGTAATGGTGGTTTGCAGCAAGTAAACAAATAACAGTGGAAGATGTATCAATGGTAAAGATTGTACCGGGGTCCATAGTTCACTAGAGGTGCTCTCCTTAGATAAACAACATGGCATGAAGGGTAAACAAATTACAGCAGGGCAATTGACAGGAACTGAGCAAGTCATAACAATGCAATTACTAGTCAGAAAGATCCTATGAGATTCGATTGGGCAATACAACAAGATACATAGACCGCCATCCAACTGCATCTATGACTAGAATTCCACCTTCAGGTTATCATCCGAACCCCCTCCAGTATTAAGTTGCAAGCAACAGACAACTGCTTTAAGCAAAGTGTGTAAGGTAAACAGTCCACATGTTCCATGAACAAGAGACCGTTGTTTTCTCCCTAGTAGCAACAGCACATCTATAACCGAAGAGATTATTGTCACTTCCCTTGGAAACTAGAGGCATGAACCCACTATCGAGCATAAATACTCCCTCTTGGAGTGACTAGCAACTACTTGGCCAAGATAGCTACTAACAACGGAGAGCATGCAAGATCACAAACAACACAGACATGATAGGATCATAAAGACAAAACCATTAATCAAACCAATATAATAATCTCAATATCCATCAGATCCCCGCAAACACAACATGCATGATTACAAATAGATTAGATCTTGATCATGAACGGAGCTCACAAGATCTATACATGAAAGCACAAGGAGGAGATACAACCATCTAGCTACTACATGGACCCATAGTCCAAGGTGGAACTACTCACGCATCATACTGGAGAGAAGGCCTCCGGGATGATCTCCCCTCCGGCAGGGTGCTGGGAAGAACTTCAGATCCCCCCCCCCCGATCTAGGGACAACGATGGCGGCGGCTACAGAAGGTTTGGTAGAGATTTTGATTGGGTACTTAGGGTTTCTGCATCAACGGCTTCTTATAGGCGAAGGAGGAGGCCGAGGCGGTGGCCAGCGGTCCCACACCCTGCCTAGGCGCGGGGCATGGCCCACCCGTGCCTAGGGGGTCTGGGCGCCCTGTCCCGCCTCTCCGGATCCCCTCTGAACTTCTTGTTCCCCATGGAAACTAATTGACTTTGACGTTTGTCCCGTCCAATTCCGAGAATATTTCTTTACTAACTTTTCTAGAACCAAAAACAGCAGAAAACATGCAACTGGCACTGTGGCAACTTTTTATAGGTTAGTACCAGAAAACATGTAAAAAGCACCTCAAAGTGTAGACAAAGCAAAGCAAAGTAGATACTAAACAAGCATGGAGCATGAAAAATTATAGATAAGTTTCCGACGTATCAAGCATCACCAAGCTTAACTCCTGCTCGTCCTGGAGTAGGTAAGTGATATAAAGAATAATTTTTTAGGCGACATGCACCCTCACAATAAAGATCTAACCATTTGCAAGCATTGAAATCTAGGATCAAAGAACTCTAAACATGTGCATGAAAGATAGAGTTCTAACAATAGGACATAGTGACTATGCATGCAACATGAAAGGCTACAAACAAAGATCATGAATAACATGCATTGGAAAACATATGTTTGTTTCACATATAGAAAACATAGCATAATGGTAATTAGCTTGTCCCTCATAGAGTAGCAAATAGATGCATAGGACACCTTCAAAGTTCACAAGGGTGACTAGAAACAAATAACACAAGAACAAATAATATCACAATATGCATCAATCAATAAGCTTTGGAACACTGCACATAGAATGGCAACTATGATCTCTTAATGGTGCCTAAAGGTAGAAGGTGGAGACTCAATAGTGGTGGAAGAAAACCTTTTGTACATGAAGCAGGGATTTCAAGTTTCAAAAAGAGCTTCCAAAAATTATGGTACTTGTTAGCTTTCAGCCCTCATTGCCCCTATCATAAGCATCTTGAAGTGATTAAGGTTAAAGTGAACAAAGATGGAGTATATGCTTGACGAAGTATAAGTTGGCAATCGCAAGTCCCTTGAATACGAGGGCCACACCTCATGCTACTCAACTTTAGTCACCTGTAAGTTCTTGTCATTGTAAGTATTTGCATATCATTGAGAACCGCCAATGGGGTACCCCTTTCACATGGTACAGGAGCTATCCCATAACCAAAATGACAAGGCAAGCATACAATGAGCATATCAGCAATCTTCTTATTTACCATGGGAATATGGTGCTTTTTTCTCTCTTTCCTCTTTTCTCAATGTGTCTCTTTTTCTATAAGAAGAATGCTTAATAGATGTCACTATGGTGATGCTGCAAGTTTCCACCATGATTAGGCATGGCTTAGGCTAGCGGTCCAGGCGTTTCTCTAACACATGATACAAACTCCATGGACATACAAGTTCCCTCTTTATTTCACATCGGTGACATCCATAGACAAAAGAGCATGATATCAACTGAGTACAAAGTACAAGTGCAGTGTTGAAAACGTTCACATCACAGTTCTGCTAATTCCAATGTATAAGTGCAAGCATATACAACATAGATGACACGATGGTTCAAGTTTATTAGAGGCAAAGAATATAAAGTGTGCCATCAAGTTTGTGAGGGATTTAATCACTAAGTTTTCACATAAGAAAGAGACTTTTTAACTGGAAGATAGCTGAAAATAAGAATATACTTGGAATGGTGTAACACACCATGCATAGGATTTTATAGTGGACACTTTGGAAAAACTTGGTTTCTTGGGAGTTGGAAGCATGAGTAGAGCTTACTCATACAAGTGGAGGCTAGCAAAAGACTGGGAGCAACCAACTAAGAGAGCAATAATGGCCATAATCATGCAGTGCAACAAAGAATTACTAATCAAAGCAAAGAGTGGTACTACAATTCAAGGACTAAATAATCATAGAGGCTAATGGTGGCTTGTGAGAGTCATAACATGGTGTGAGCATGTGCCAAGTCAACCCAAGCAAAGCATCAAAGGACAATACCACAATACTATGCTTTTGCATGCTAAAACAACGCATAATTTCTTCAAGGCACACTAAGCAATCCCAATTGTTTGGAACAAGACATGCTACAGCAATAATCACTAAGCATAAGGTCAAAAAAACACCTAGCATGTCATGCTAAAGTCTAAGTCACAGTCAATGCAAGCTCCTCTTGCACTTACCAGCAAGAACTTACTACTCCTTTCCAACACCAAGCAACTTATTTGCAAAACAACACAGCGAGAACGGGGGTTCAAACTACTCAAGCAAACTAAGCAAAGCAAACGAAAACTAAGACGCTCCAAGAACAACACAACTGTGCATGAAACAATAAAAACAAAGTGTCTAGACAGACCTAAGCTTTTTATTGATGAAGAAGGGGATGCCTTGGGCATCCCCAAGCTTTGACGCTTGTACCTCTAAGATATTTCTTGGGGTGACACCGGGGTGGCATCTCCAAGCTTGATCTTTTGTCCATTCTTCATCTCATTGCATCATTCTCTCTCTACGCCTGAAATTTTTCCTTCACACAATCTTCATTAGCAACATTAGTGTATTCAAAAGATATTAGACCTCTGGAAAAGCTTTGGAATAGCAAGGTTTTTCACTAAAAACACAAGCTATTGTAGCAACTCCTTCAAAAATCTCAGTTTACCAAAGAGAACTCAAAAAGGAATCAATAAGAAGCAAATGCAAATAATGGCAGAAATCTGTCAAAACAGACCAGAAGGTAGAAAACGATTTTTTCGAACATCTTCTGTTGCTCAAATCAAAAAGTGTTGAACTAACGAAAGTTATCTAGCATACTGGGGGATTTATTCGTAACTTTTGAGCTCAATCCGAGTAACAGAGACTCCTCACGATATTTTTTGGTGGAGGATAGAAATCTGTTTCGGGACAGCAACTCCCCAAATCTTACTTCCCTCTCATTAGAGGTCATTATTGGCACAAAAAGAAAACAAAAAGTATAAGGAGAGGTCATTACTTAAGTAATAACTTCCAAGACTCAAGGAAACTCTTGGGTTATCTCCCAATAAGTACTTTTCTTTAATGCCTTTAAGTTAGGCATAAGAAGCAAGAAGAATCAAGTATTTTGAAATGAAGAATTGAGATCAACACTTGCAAAGTCCTCAACTATGAGAGGTATCTCATCCAAATGGGTTTTGGAGGATCCTTTCTCATATCTCTTTGGTTTACTACTTTTATCAAAAGGATTTTCAGGAACAATCCAATCAAAATTCTTTTCAAAGGCCTCATGTATCCCAACAAGCTTAAAGGGTATGGGTATCTTAAATTCATCTCTAGGCTTTGTTTTATCTGAAGTACCCACAACATCTACATATGAGCCTAGCATATTGAAACGCTCAAAGACCTTTTTGGCTTCCCTATCAACATCATGAAACTCTTTGAGTAAAGCTTCAAGAATAAAATCTCTCTTTTCAGCATTCTTTTCTTCTTTTAGTTTTAAGAACAAATTTTGCATCATGGGGTTAAGTCTAACAAAACTAGCCTCCAACATATGAACTAAAGAAGCTGAAGAAATTTCATAATTAGGAGCAAGCTCTGCTATAGATTTATCCTCAATATCCTCATGCTTGCTAACATAATTAAAGAATTTCTTCAATATTATCTTTCCCAATTATGGAGCCACTACCTATAGAAAGGTTCTTCAGGGTGAACTTGGGGAGTAACATGGTGAGCTAGAACGAAGTGGTAACTAGAGTAGGAACTAATTTTTTTGTGTTTTTGAATAATGCAAGCAAACCAAGCTAGACTAATTTTTTGGGGTTTTTTGGAAAGAGGCAAACAAAACCAAGCAAAATAAACAAAGCAAACTAAAAACAAAGTAAAGAGAAAGAAAGTTGAGGACTCCCCTAGTGAAGACGTCCTTAGCCTCCCCGGCAACAGTGCCAGAAAACTTGTTGATGGTGTTTGACGTGGAGCACTTCGTTGGAAACCCCAAGAGCAAGGTGTGATGAGCACAACAGCAAGTCTTCCCCCAGTAGAGACCGAGGTTATCGAACCAGAAGGAGGAAGGAAATGTCACATAGGTGTTGCAAGCAACGCGGAGACCTGCACAACACAAACTCAAGACTTTGCCCCAAAGAATCAGTGAGGTTGTCAAGCTCACCGGTTTGCTATAACAAAGGATTAAACGTATGGTGTGGAAGGTAATGGTGGTTTGCAACAAGTAAACAAGTAACAGTGGAAGATGTATCAATGGTAAAGATTGGATCGGGGTCCATAGTTCACTAGAGGTGCTCTCCTTAGATAAACAACATGGCATGAAGGGTAAACAAATTACAGCAGGACAATTGACAGGAACTAAGCAAGGCATAACAATGCAATTACTAGTCAGAAAGATCCTATGAGATTCGATTGGGCAATACAACAAGATACATAGACCGCTGAAAGAACATTTCTTATCCCTAGAGATTTTGGTGTTTATTACAACACACATAACGGACTAATTATTTGCCAAATATTCTACATGTTGCATTTCTAGAATTCCCTGACTAATTGCTCACAAAAAGGACTTTCCTGCTGCTCCACATTTTGCCTCAGTGATGTCTGGTAGTACCAGAGAATTCATCCGGTACTACCACTCAGGACCGACAGCACCGGGTTTCACTTCAGGGCCTGGCAAATATGGTGGGTATACTAGCCAAAGGCCTCAAAACTGAGCGGTATCAAAAAGCGGTAGTACCGCATTTTGGTACCGCTCATGACTGAAGCAATTGGTAAGCTCGCCAAACTCCTCAGAACTGAGCGGTATCAAAAAGCGGTAGTACCGCATTTTGATACCGGTCAAGACTGGAGCGATTGGCAAGCTTGCCAATCTCCTCAGAACTGACCGTTACTAAAATGCGGTACTACCGCATTTTAGTACCTATCACTTCTAAGGAGATCGGCTAGTTGACTCACACTGATGTTCCCCCTGGTATCAAAATGCGGCACTACCGCAAGTGTCCGGTAGTACCACACTGTAGGGCCGGTACTACCGCCGTGCGGTAGCACCACACTTTAATACCGGTGGAAACTGTTGGGCTATGTAACTCAACGTTGCATCTCCGGTACCTGTCCGGTAGTACCGGTTGTTTCCGATACTACCGCTTGGAAAATCCAGTACTACCGCTGCATTAAATGCTCCAACGGTCAGATTGGATCTAGAGCTATAAATATCCCTTCACCTACCTTGGGACAATCTGCTCATTTGCATTGAAGTCTACTACCACCATTGGAGACACCAAATCTACAAGATCTCTTCAATCAACCACCCAAAGTCCTTAATCTTTGGGGAATCGAAGGAGGAGGCCTTGATCTACTACTTCACCAAAAGAGATCTTCATTTCCCCCTCATTCACTTGAGGGCCCCTTTGCTCTAGTGTTTTTCTTGGAAACCCTAGTTCTAGATTTGGTTCTTACAAGCTTGTCTTTGACTGTCTTGACAGCTTGCTTGTATTTGGGAGCCTCCAATTAAGTTGTGGATGTGTGCCCCAAACTTGTAAAGGTGCCGGCTTCCACCTTAAAGGTTGCCGATATAGTGGAAGGTGGATCGATCCTATTGGGGTGAGATTCATCAGAGAACAAGGGAGGCCTCTCGTGGAATTGGTGGTTTGAAACCACCCCCTCTCCAAACGTAGACGTACTTCCCCTCAAAAGGAAGGAACTACGGGAAACAAATCCTTGTGTCTCCGTGTCCACCACTTTGGTTACTTCTATCCTTTACCTTACTTTACTTACTTGTTCTTGCTTAGTATTGTGTTAGCTAGTGCATATTTGTACTATAGGTAAATTCACCGTAGTTGCATTATCTAGAGAATTTACCTTATTGTCAAACCCTAATTTGAAAAGGAAGAAAATTTGAAGTAGCACCTATTCACCCCCCCCTCTAGGTGACCATACGATCCTTTCAATTGGTATCAGAGCCTTGGCTCTTTATTTGGGCTTTACCGCCTAAGAGAATATGGGTAAACAAGACAACACTAATTCCTCCACACAAAATGATGGGGGGAAGGGTGAGCACCGTGATTCATGGTACTCTCCCGACCCTCCAATCCCTCACCCTCATGTATATAATAGAGGTGACCCACCTAAGCTTGAAGAATCTGCTACTTTTGCTCAATGGTAATCACTAATGATAATTCATACGCGCAGCTCTTGCATTGAGCTATGGAACATCATCGAGCATGGACTCTTTATTGTGGATCCAAACAACTTGACAAGAAGAGAGGTTGTCAATAGTCAACTCAATGCCACTGCCTTGCATATGATTCAACAAGGATTGGGTACAAAGGATTATCCACACATTGAGAACTTTAGCATTGCCAAGGAAGCTTGGGATGCCCTCACTGTATTGTTTGTTGGAAATGAGAGTATAAGGAGGAACCGGTATGATGCACTAAGCAATGAAGCCGAAGGCTTATACATGATGGAAGGTGAAGATCATGAAGACATGTACCGAAGGCTCAAGACCACCGCCACCACTTTTAGAAACGTGGGTGCCTCACATGTGGATGATGCGTGGATAAAAAGGAAATATGTGGGTGCACTCATGCCCTTTGAGCCCACCAACTTGAAGAGCCTACAAGGAAGACACAACTACCATCTCATGACCTCCAATGAAGTTATGCAAGAGATGGCTGCTTTCAAAGTTGCCGCCAAGAATGCCAAAGATGCCTGTGCTCGTGCCCTTGGTATGAGCAACGTTGTCAATGTTGCTTTGAAGGCCAAAGTTGTGGACCATGGGGATGAAGATGATAGTGATGAAGGCCTCTCCATGGACCACCCCGATGAAGTCAATATTGCTCATAGTCAATATATGGCCTTCTATGCAAAGAACTTTTGGAAGAACCCCGCCAAGGCCAAGATGGAAATGCAACGAAGAAGCAAACCAAATGGGAAAAGAGAAAATACTACTAGATTGAGAACTTGCTTCAATTGTGGTGACCGCTATCACTTTGTGGCAAGTTGCCCCTATGAGAAGAGAGAAGGTCATGGGGGTAAGCTTGTGTTGAAGAAGACTCTCAAAGCACCTTACAAGAAACCCTTCATCAAGAAGAATCCCATCAACAAGAAGTAGGGAGAAATTGTCTTGATCACTCATGAAGAATACTCCTCCGACAATGAAGATGATGAAGATGAGGAAGATGAGGAAGATGAAACTTGTAATGGTGTGGTGGCTCTAGACAATACTTCTACTCCGACATTCTCACTCTTCGATTCTCCAAATGAGAATTCTCCCATCAAGAACGTCACTTGCCTTATGGCAAGAGGAATGGAGGTATCCTCATCATCTCACTCCACTCCCTTAGCTAATGATGAAATTGATGATGAGATGTCTCTTGATGTTAAAAGGGAATTAATTGCTTTCGATGAGTTTATGACTAACCTACAAGGGGATGCTAAGATACATTTTGGTAACATCTTAGATCAACTTTCACACACACAAGAGCTCCTAGATGTAAGATGTAAACTTGGGCATGAACACATGATTGAGCTAGAGGCTTTAAACAATGCTCTAAAAGAAGAACAAGAGACTAGGATGTCACTTGAATTAAAACTTGAAGGGCTTGATGAGGCCAATGACATTATTGTTAATAAACTCATCAAAGAGCGTGATCATGCTATTTCTAAATACAAAAGGGCTAAAAAGGACAAGATTGAGTTTGGTGTGGTTCATGAAAAACTTGTCGAGGAATTTAGTTTGCTTAACAAGGCTCACAAGGCTTTGGAAAGTGAACTCTTGTCACTCACAAAGTCCCATGAAACGCTTCAAACTCAATTGGCCAATATTCCTTCACCTAGTAACTTCATTCCATCTAGTAGTACAACTATTCTTGAATAGATTGCTAGATTGAAGGGGGAGCTAGCCAAGGCCACATTTCCACAAGGCAACAAGTCCATTGATGATCTTTTGAGTAAGAAAAGGCCTTATGGTGAAAAAAGGGGCATTGGTTTTGTCTCCAAAACCAAGAAGAAGAACAATAAGAAGAAGAAGGCCAAGCCCGCACAAGAGACCAACAAGGCCATTGTGGAGAGTAAGACCACAAGTGGTAAAACTATGTCTCATGATGACTTTGCGGGAAGTGCTAACCCTCACTATGTTCTAATGTGTGATTATTATGGTGATGTGTATGCACAATATGTTGGCCCATATGATGGTTATATTGCTTGGTCTATTTGGGTTCCCAAGACCCTTGTTGCTAACAAAAGAGGACCCATTGAAAAATGGGTACCTAAAAATTAGCTTGATCTTTTGTAGACTTATGCTTCCGGAGGGTCAAAGTGGGTGCTTGATAGTGGTTGCACGAGTCATATGAATGGAAGCTCGTCTATTGTCAAGGACTTAAAGCCAAATGATGATCAAATCACCGTGACATATGCCGACAAGTCAAAGTCTAAGGTAATGGGTTTCGGCAAGGTAGTGGTTGCTCACGACATTACACTCGTGAACGTCATGCTTGTTGAGACCCTTGGATACAATTTACTTTCAGTCCGTGCTCTTGGAAAGATGGGCCTTGCCGTATTTATTGATATTGATATTGTGGTCCTCTTGTGGAGCAAGTCTCTCAAGGTCGCTTTTGTTGGGTACGTCGAGCATGACTTGTACGTGGTGGACTTTTCAGGGCAAGCCACTGCAAGTCCGATGTGCTTATTCGGAAAGGCCGATGTGGGTTGGTTATGGCATCACCAACTAGCCCATGTCAATATGAGAACTTTGCAAAGTCTCCACAAGGAGGGCCATATTGTTGGACTAAAAGAAAATGTTTCCTTTGCCAAAGATCGTGTTTGCAGGGCATGTGTTCTAGGGAAGATGCATGATGCTCCTCACAAGCCTAAGAACCGCATCAAGTCTACCAAGATCTTGGAGCTCCTCCATGTGGACCTTTTTGGTCCTCCATATCATGCAAGTCTTGGTGGGAAGAAATATTGTTTGGTGATCGTTGATGACTTTTCAAGATACTCGTGGGTATATTTCTTCAAGTTGAAGAGTGAGACCCAAAAGACCTTCATCGACTTCATCAACATGTTCCAACGTCAATACAATCTTCTCATGTTGATCATAAGAAGTGACAACGACACCGAGTTCAATAACTACACCTTGAATGATTTCCTTAGTCATGAGGGGATAAACCATCAATATTCCGCTGCATACACCCCTCAACAAAATGGTGTGGCCGAAAGGAAGAACTGGACTCTTTTTGAGATGGCTAGGACCATGTTGGCGGAGTTTAAATCTCCATACAACTTTTGGGCCGAAGCCATCTCCACCGCTTGCCATGCTTCAAACCGGCTCTACCTCCACAAAGAAATCAACAATACTCCTTATGAAATACTTACCGGTAACAAGCCCAACATATCTTACTTCCGGGTGTTCGGTTGTAAGTGTTTCTATCTCATAAAAGGTGTTCGTTTGTCCAAATTCGAGTCTAAAGCATTAGAGGGTAGTTTTGTTGGCTATGGTCTCGAATCTCACACTTATAGAATCTATGATAAGCTCTCCGGAGCCGTCATAGAATCTTGTAGTGTGACCTTCAAAGAATATGATGGTCCCCAAGGGGGGTGTTGATGCTTGTGATGCAGATGATGAAATGCCTCAGGATGCCATAGGAAGAATGGGTGTGGGATATATCCGCCCCATTGAGGAACCCCTTATGGCAGATCGAGAAGAACTATGCTCCACTCAAGTGGAGCCCTCATCTTCACAACATCAACAAGCTCCATCGACCGAGGAGGGCAATGACTCAAGCCAAAGACAAGATGTGGACCCTCAACATGAACTCTAGTCAAGGGGAGCTTGATTCATTCTCAGGATGTCAAGTGGTGCCAAGGCAATTACTCAAGGAAGATCCATACAAACTGCTTTGAGACAAGCTCAAATTGATGCTAGAAGAGCACTTGATCAAGACCAGGGTCAATCTTTGCCTCTCAATGAAGAGAATGATCCCGATGATGATCAAGGTCAAGTTGATGGTCAAGACGAGGACCAAAATGATGAAGAGGGTCCCCCAAGAAACAACACGGAGATCCACGCTCGTCGTGAAGCTAGAAAGGAAAGAATGTTAGAATTAAGAGACCACTCTCTACAAAATGTAGTTGGTGACTTAAGGAAAGGCATTTCCACAAGAACACAATTGAAGAGGTTCAGTGAACACCAAGCACACATCTCCATGATTGAACCTAAGAAAGTGTGGGAAGCTCTTGAAGATTCAGATTGGTTAGAAGCTATGCACAAAGAGCTCAACAACTTTGAGAGAAACAAAGTATGGAAGTTGGTTGAGAAGCCAAATGATTGCCGCAATGTTATTGGAACGAAGTGGATATTCAATAACAAGCAAGATGAGCATGGAATTATAGTAAGGAACAAGGCTAGATTGGTTGCACAAGGGTATTCTCAAATTGAAGGCATTGACTATGGAGATACTTATGCACCCGTGGCTCGCCTTGAGTCCATCTGTATCCTTCTTGCTTATGCGGCACATCATAACTTCAAGTTGAAACAAATGGATGTAGAGAGTGCATTTCTTTATGGTCCATTAAATGAGTTGGTATATGTTAAGCAACCCCCGGGATTTGAGGACCCCAACTTCCCAAACCATGTCTACAAACTTGATAAGGCGCTCTATGGGCTCAAGCAAGCCCCACGCACGTGGTATGAGCACCTTAGAGAGTTATTGGTTGACCGTGGATTTGAGGTTGGGAAAATTGATCCCACTCTTTTTACTTAGAAAGTCAATGGGGAGCTTTTTTTATGCCAAATATATGTTGATGATATTATCTTTGGCTCATCTAACAAAGCTTTTAATGATGAATTCTCAAAGCTTATGACTAGGAGGTTCCGGATGTCTTTGATGGGGGAGTTGAGAGTATTTCTTGGTTTTGAGATCAAGCAAGTTAGAGGAGGGACATTCTTCAATCAAGCCAAGTATACTAAAGATATGCTCAAGAGATTCAAAATGCAAGATTTAAATGGAGCTCCTACTCCCGTGGCTACAAAGACTCATCTAGAACAAAATCCAAATGGTAAAGATGTGGATCAAAAGGTATACCGGTCTATGATTGGTTCTTTGCTTTAACTTTGTGCATCTAGACCCGATATTGTGTTGAGTGTAGGTGTGTGTGCAAAATATCAAGCGGCTCCTAAAGAAAGCCATTTGATGGCGGTCAACAGAATCTTTTGATATTTAGTTCATACCCCATTTTATGGTCTTTGGTATCCTCGAGGCTCAACATTTGCTCTTTGTGGATACACGGATTCGGATTGGGCGGGTGATAAGGATGATAGAAAATCAACATCAGGGGCTTGCCAATTCCTTGGTAGGTCCTTGGTATGTTGGTCCTCTAAGAAGCAAAATTGTATATCCCTCTCCACCGCCGAAGCCGAGTATGTGGCAGCTGCTAGTGCGAGCACCCAATTGCTATGGATGAGGCAAACTTTAAAGGAATACGGTTTCCATTGTGACAAAGTGCCTCTTCTATGTGACAATGAAAGTGCCATCAAGATTGCCTACAACCCGGTGGGTCACACAAGGACAAAGCATATTGAGATTCGCCATCACTTCATTAGAGATCATGTTGCTCGAGGTGATATTGATATATCATATGTGTCAACCAAAGATCAACTTGCCGGTATCTTCATGAAGCCACTTGATGAAGCAAGGGTTTGTTATTTGAGGAATGAACTAAATATCGTAGATTCAAGGAAATTGACTTGATTATCTTGCATTCTCACCTATGATTCGACCCATATTTGGTTTAGGTGTAGGCATGGATATATGGGGAGTGCGGTCCTAATTGATTGGACTATCCCTCCCCCCATTATGCGCAAAGCAATCAAAATCATTCCTATTAATATCATTTTGTGATATGTGAGCTTAAATGATGAGTTTCGGTAATGGACCCAAGATATATCTTCGTGGTTCCAAGCCGAGTATACTCAAATATGGTGGCCTAGGCCACCGCCCTCTCTCACTCGAGAGGTTGATGTTCTTACTCATGTTTGTCATTCTTGAGTTGGTTTTCTTCCCTCGGTCAATGCAATCTCGTTTGGCTCTCCATATTTGAGGTTGATGTTTTATTTTTAGAGTGCATAGGTTCATATAAGTATGACTCTCTTAACCCAAGCCTTCCTTATCCTACGACAAAACTCATCTACTCTGCACAAGAGCCTTCCAATTTTAAAACTTGGCTGTCTGTTCTGGTGGTTACGGTACTACCGGTTCAAACAGCGGTACTACCGTCAGACGGTACTACCGTAAGAAACTAGTGGTACTACCGCACAGGGGCCTGTTTCTAGGCCGATTTTCTGGAAACTCCCCAGGTGCGGTACTACCGGATGTTTATTACGGTACTACCGCTCCTCTGACCGGTACTACCGCTGTGCGTCTCGGTTAAGGGTGGAGATGCTGGGAGGGGCACCTCTCAGTGCCTCATTATTCCCCGTCTCCACTCCTAACCACCGCCGCCGCCAGATCCAAGACCGCCGCCGGAGCTCCGCCCCTCCCTCCTTTCCCCGGATCCGGCCTCATCGCGGGCTCCTCCTCATTTTCCATCGCCATGGACACCGGTACTACCGTCCTTCCCTTATTCTCACTTGTTTTCCCCATTGAATCTAGGGAAACTTTGATTCTTGGTAAAAACTAGTGTTTTTGAGGTTGTATCATGTGCACACTCATACCATTACTCCTTGTCCGATGGATTCTCGTTTTGCATAAGTTTTGCTGCCAGTCCTTGGATCGATATCACCAGATCTGTGATGTAGTCGCATGACCGGTAGTACCAGATGATTCTCCGGTACTACCGCCATGCGGTACTACCACCCGTAGATCCGGTACTACCGCTCAGTACTAACAGCAAAATTTCTTCTAAAACTTCAAATTCGTCTTTTGTTTGTTTCGGTTCTTGTGCCCTTATCCCACTGCTACCTCCCTTGTTCTTTCACAGGTACAGGGGGCTCCCAGGGATCACGCAAAAGGTCCAAAGCTCGTCATGAGATCGAGGGAGTCAGAGTCAGAGACAGAATCAGAAGCAGAGATCATGCCTCAACCTAGCAACCGTCTGAAGCTGAAAACCACTCGGGGCCGACATGGAGGGGAAGTTAAGCTAAGTGCTGGTCGAGGTAGTGCTCCTCCTTCTCCTCCTCGCACGAGTCATCGCAGGTGTCAGAGTTTAGGGCCATCTGGGCCAAAGAAGTTGTCTGACATATCTGATGCTGAGTTTCTTGCCCTACGGTCTGACAATCCATATGTTACTGCTCGCTCAGAGACTAGGGACAATAGTATCTTTTTCACCGACTTCCAAGAGCGGGTCTACTTTGAGGTACTCATGAAGGATGGGAATATTGTGGTTCCTCAAAAGTGGATTGAGATGAATCATGTGAACAAGAACTTGAACTACTTTGGTGAAGCTCTTGAGATTTGCACAAACATTGGTTTGCTTCCCATTATGCAGTTCAAGTGTGACTATGACCCCTTGCTCATTACTCAGTTATATGCCACCATTCACTTTGCCATGAATCAGACTTGGACTATCACCTGGATGATAGAGGGTGTTGTTAAGCAAGCAACATTAGCCGAGTTTGGGGCAATCCTTGGATATGAGGACCGTGGGAAAGATACTCCTGTTGGCTTCCGCTGTCACAACAACACGCGTCCCATGAAGAAGGATGTTCTTGTTCCACTATACATCTGTGGGCGTGGTATTGCCGGAAAGATCAAGGGGCTTCTCCCCACGTATGATATCTTGCATCGTATTTTTCGTGAGACCATAGCTCCCCGTGCTGGCAATGTTGATGCGATGCATGGGTTCATGGTGGACCTCGTGATCACCACTCACCGCCAACATGATTTAGGACAACCAATAGATGTGATGGACGTTATTTGGAATGAGATGGTTAATGTTACCTACACTTGTCGGGTTCCTCCTTTTTCCCCATGCATCATGGCACTTATTCTTCGCAGGTGCCCATATCTTGCTCGAAATATTTCCTCTCAACGTCTTGTTACTCACCGGCACAAGAATCTATTGATCAAGACCCATCTTAAACCATGCAACGCGGATGGTCAACTTGTTGATGAGGATGGGAACCAACTTGAGGATGGGTCTTGTGATGACGATGATGCCCAAGATACTGATTTTGTGGCCTCACGCCGCAAGCCTGCCCAACCATCATGGGCCAAGAGGATTGAGGCTAAGCTCAAGAAGGTATTTTGCTTCCAGGTTGACAATCACAAGCGTATGTATGAGGCCCATGTCTATGCCAAGAAAGCATGTGCTCGTCAGAAAGAAGTAATGCAAGCTCAAGGTTTGATCACCTCGGAAGGATCTGAGGACAACATCACTCCTAAAGAGCAATGGATCTCCACGCACAGCCACTAGGATGATGATGCATCTTCCTCTTTCCATGCTCCGCCTCCTTATGGGATGCCTCTGATGATGACTACCAGTGACCTCTGGGACATTAGAGTTGCTCTTGTCCCTTTTTGGTGTCTTGATGCCAAAGGGGGAGAAGAGTCGCATTAGGCATGCGGGATTTTCATGGGAAAGTCACAAGCTCGCTCCTGCCTTTGATCTTTACTCGCTTGTGAACTTTATTTTCTACTTGCCTCTTATTATGCATGAAACTTATGAACTAACTATTTGTGCTATGTATGGTAAGACTATGTGGCTATCTTATGGATCCATCATTTGTGTGGTATGGTTATTCTCATTTGGATCCATCTTATGTGGTGTGTGATGATATTACCTATTCCTTATCATTGTGTTTCTCATCACACACTTGTGTGCGAAGGTTTGTGCACTATGTGTGACTATGCACTCCCATGTATCTTGTAAAATAGTATGGGGCTTGACTCTACTTATCTAGGGGAGCCCCATCTCTATTTTACAAAATCTTCTTTGTCATCACAATTCTATCATGCAAAATGTGTGTTATCATCTAACACCAAAAAGGGGGAGATTGAAAGAACATTTCTTACCCCTAGAGATTTTGGTGTTTATTACAACACACATAACAGACTAATTATTTGCCAAGTATTCTACAGGTTGCATTTCTAGAATTCTCTAACTAATTGCTCACAAAAAGGACTTTCCTGCTGCTCCACATTTTGCCTCAGTGATGTCCGGTAGTACCGAAGAATTCATCTGGTACTACCGCTCAGGACCGGTAGCGCCGGGTTTCACTTCCGGGCCTGGCAAATATGGTGGGTATACTGGCCAAAGGCCTCAGAACTGAGCGGTATCAAAAAGCGGTAGTACCGCATTTTGGTACCACTCATGACTGAAGCAATTGGTAAGCTCGCCAAACTCCTCAGAACTGAGCGGTATCAAAAAGCGGTAGTACTGCATTTTGATACCGGTCAAGACTGAAGCGATTGGCAAGTTTGCCAATCTCCTCAGAACTGACCGGTAAGTACCTATCACTTCTGAGGAGATTGGCCAGTTGACTCACACTGATGTTCCCCCCGGTATCAAAATGCGGCACTACCGCAAGTGTCCGGTAGTACTGTATTGTAGGGCCGGTACTACCGCCGTGCGGTAGCACCACACTTTGATACCGGTGGAAACTGTTGGGCTATGTAACTCAACGTTGCATCTCCGGTACCTGTCTGGTAGTACCGGTTGTTTCTGGTACTACCGCTTGGAAAATCCGGTACTATCGTTGCATTAAATGCTCCAACGGTTAGATTGGATCTGGATCTATAAATATCCCTTCACCTACCTTGGGACAAGCTGCTCATTTGCATTGAAGTCTACTACCACCATTGGAGCCACCAAATCTACAAGATCTCTTCAATCAACCACCCAAAGTCCTTGATCTTTGGGGAATCGAAGGAGGAGGCCTTGATCTACTACTTCACCAAAAGAGATCTTCATTTCCCCCTCATTCACTTGAGGGCCCCTTTGCTCTAGTGTTTTTCTTGGAAACCCTAGTTCTAGATTTGGTTCTTACAAGCTTGTCTTTGATTGTCTTGACAGCTTGCTTGTATTTGGGAGCCTCCAATTAAGTTGTGGATGTGTGCCCCAAACTTGTAAAGGTGCCGGCTTCCACCTTGAAGGTTGCCGATATAGTGGAAGGTGGATCGATCCCGTTGGGGTGAGATTCATCGGAGAACAAGGGAGGCCTCTCATGGCGTTGGTGGTTTGAAACCACCCCCTCCACAAACGTAGACGTACTTCCCCTCAAAAGGAAGGAACTACGGGAAACAAATCCTTGTGTCTCTGCGTCCACCACTTTGGATCCTTTACCGCACTTTACTTACTTGTTCTTGCTTAGTATTGTGTTAGCTGGTGCATATTTGTCATATAGGTAAATTCACCGTAGTTGCATTATCTAGAGAATTTACCTTATTGTCAAACCCTAATTTGAAAAAGAAGAAAATTTGAAGTAGCACCTATTCACCCCCCCCCCTCTAGGTGCCCATACGATCCTTTCAACCGCCATCCAACTGCATCTATGACTAGAAGTCCACCTTCAGGTTATCATCTGAACCCCCTCTAGTATTAAGTTGCAACCAACAGACAACTGCTTTAAGCAAAGTGTGTAAGGTAAACAGTCCACATGTTCCATGAACAAGAGACCGTTGTTTTCTCCCTAGTAGCAACAACACATCTACAACCGAAGAGATTATTGTCACTTCCCTTGGAAACTAGAGGCATGAACCCACTATCGAGCATAAATACTCCCTCTTGGAGTCACTAGCAACTACTTGGCCAAGATAGCTACTAACAACGGATAGCATGCAATATCACAAACAACACATACATGATAGAATCATAAAGACAAAACCATTAATCAAACTAACATAATAATCTCAATATCCATCGGATCCCTGCAAACACAACATGCATGATTACAAATAGATTAGATCTTGATCATGAATGGAGCTCACAAGATCTATACATGAAAGCACAAGGAGGAGATACAACCATCTAGCTACTAGACGGACCCATAGTCCAAGGTGGAACTAATCACGCATCATACCGGAGAGAAGGCCTCCGGGATGATCTCCCCTCCGGCAGGGTGTCGGGAAGAACTTCAGATCCCCCCGATCTGGGGACGACGGTGGCGGCGGCTACAGAAGTTTTCGTGGATATTGGATCGGGTACTTAGGGTTTCTGCATCGGGGGCTTCTTATAGGCGAAGGGGGAGGCCGAGGCGGTGGCTAGGGGCCCCACACCCTGCCTAGGCGTGGGGCAGGGCCCACCCGCGCCTAGGGGGTCTGGGCGCCCGGGACTGCCTCTCCGGCTCCCCTCTAGACTTCTTGTTCCCCACGGAAAGTAGTTGACTTTGACGTTTGTCCCGTCCAATTCCGAGAATATTTCTTTACTAACTTTTCTGGAACCAAAAACAGCAGAAAACAGGCAACTGGCACTGTGGCAACTTGTTAATAGGTTGTAGCACCCTGGTAAAACCACTACTAGAAAATCGCATGTCTTTATCTCTCTACATCATCATGACATTATCATGCATGTTTGTTCATAAAATAATTTGCGAAAACCCTATTTTCGTTTGTCATTACTCCATCATGTATCTCAAATTAAACCGCATGCTTTTCTGTAATATTTTTGTTTGTCTAAAACTGTTTGCAGAAGCCTATTCAATTAAAACATAATAATTAAAAAAAACATTTTCGGGGGAAGTCGGCCGGCCAGGCCAAAAGCCCAGCCAGCCAGACTACTACCCCCGTTGGCCCAATCCACCTAACCAAACCCTAATCCTAACTTCCTAGAAACCCTAGATCCCCTACCCCCAATTCCCCTACCTGCCGCCGCCATCCCCGTTTGAACCCACACCGCACACGTACACGCACGCGTATACCCCCTCGGCACAACTCCTATACGTAGCGACCACCCCTACCTCGTCGCCCACCGACGCAACCGCCGGGACCCACCCACTCCCCACCGATCTCTCCTCGCTTGACCCAGTCTACCCACCACGCGGTCAACCACCATCGCGCGGACGCCTCCCCACCCTGTCTTCCTTCCTCGATCGCCCTCGTCCCCATCTGGAGCCAGGGCGCTACCGCTGCCTGGGGTTTGCCCTCCTCCTTCGCCCATCGTTGGCCAAGCGAGAACGTCGCCGTTGACGCGCCCTCTCTCTCCCTGGCCGCCGAGCCTCTCCTCTGCCCTGGCCTCAACCTCCTGCGGTGCTCCACCTTAGGCTAAGATCGTTGTCGTGCCTCCCTTCGCTGCCGCCCCCCTGCAACCTCCCCAACGCCGGCCCTGCGCGAGCCCCTCCCACCGTCCGCTTCCCCCGACCTCGCCCTCGAACGCTGGCCCTACAACCAGCGACCCTCCCCGCCACTGCCGCCGCCAGCGAGCCCTGGCGTCCCCCTCCCTGCGCCAGCACCGCGCTCGACAGAGCACCGCCGCTGACTGTCGTTCCCTGCCACCAGTGCTTTGGCCGCCCTTGGCTCGCGGGTTCCCCTCCTACTCGTCCCGGTGCCCTGCTGCTCGTGCGACAGCAACCTCCTCGGTGACCTCCTTCCTCACGCTCGATCGATATGTATGTATGCATCTCCTGGGAGCATCAAGCAAGCGTGCAGGGGTGCTTGTTCTATCTTTCAGAAGACGTTTCTCTTCGAACACGTCGGTGTGGTGTCCCTGGCCACTGTGTGTTTGCTGTTGCAAAAACCGATAGCTCTTCAGGTGCTTGCTTGTATGCGATGGATTTGGAGTGTCCCCGCGGGCCTCTGAAGATCATCGGCTACCAATCCATGAACACCACCAAGGCAAGCTCTCCGACATGGATCCTGTCGCAAAGATTGACTTTGTCAAGTACCCGCTATCGCAAGATCGTCCGGAGTCTTTGTACCCGAAGACCTTCCTCTCGGAACCCGAAGACCGATCCCGGCGAGACCAAACCCGTCGAACCCTCGGAACCCCAAGATCGTCATTCGATGTGTGACCCCTATCCGAGACCCCTCATATTTTTTTAATGTATGATATTGATCTTGTTGCATATTAAATGAACATGTTTGCATACATATTGTGGGTGTCTGGGGTATCTAGATGATTCACCTAAATTAAAAATGGATACCATATGTGGGCGAATCTAGTCTAATATTGGTCCCATTTAAATTTGTGCATCGAACCGGTGATATAATTTTGCCTTGTTAAGACAACATTTAAATTGCGGGGTATCTAAACAACATGAACTAAATAATTGTCGGGACCCCGGTTCCGCTTAATATGGTCTAATTGCATTGCATCTTTGCCATGTCATACATCATACATGCATCATGCCCGATCTTTTGCCGTAGTATTAAATAGTGCATCCGGTGTTTCTTCTAGTGCTTTGCTTCTTCGCGGATTAGGCAGACGAGTTGATGCGAGTGTCGACCCGATCTTCGAATGAACCTTCGGCAATGTTTTCAGGCGAGCATTCTCTCCCCTTTCTACCTATTTTACTTTATAGTCTTTATTTCCTCCTGTTGCTCTATTGCTATCTGTGTTGCGATGCTCTAGTTTTCATACCCGTGATATCCCTTGTAGCCTTAAAATTGCCGTGGACACATCCTATTACCTGTTGTTTGGTAGATAGATGGACTTGCGTGTCGTAGTCGCTTGCTCAAGTGCGGTTGCGTGTCGTCAAGTACCACAGTTGTTGGAGTAATGCCGCATGTTTAATGTTGGAGATGATCATGGCTTTAATTATTGTTTAATAACTAAAATTGAAAGTAGGTAAATAATGCAGAGGCACAGGTGGGCAATAGATGTTATTTGGTTTTTAACCGTCCACTTGTGTCCCGTAGGACCCCGAGTACTTGATACCTGTTCTTTGAATATTCGCACTATCCGCATGTGGGACCATGAATCCCCCTAGCCAGAGCTTGAGTCATATATTATTTCTTGGGGCCACAAACTAGTTTGGGGCTTTATTACTATCCTGTACTTATGCCATGCTTTACTGCTTTATTTACGATTGCGCGTGGAGCGCCTGTACTGTTTAGGAATTGTGATACGTTTATGCGGTATCGACAAGCCCAGTCACACTTTCGGGTTCCCAGTCGTTTACAGCCGTCGACACAAACCTCTGGGTCCGTCTCGGAGCCGGACAACTTCGTCGCAGGTAGCTTGGTGGGGTGGCCCCCTGAAATATTATATGAATCTTGCAATTGCTCTGTCGTGATGCCTCGTTGGGTTTTCATTTGGTTTTTCTCGAGGTTGATCGTGCGTGTGTTGCTATTTGTGCCCCCCTGCAGGGTAAAACTTTCTGAAAGCCATGTCCGCGGTTATGGACGACTTGGAGCACAGTATCTCGATCATAGACAACTATAACTAAAGTAGTGCTATAAATTTGACTTTATAATGACTAGTAATCAGCTTCACTATAATGGAATGGCTAAATAAAAGTGCCAACGACTGCTGGTTTTGGGTTGTTCTCTATTACCATTGTATCTGACTAGTAAGTATTGCAACTATAACGGAGTGGCTAAATAAAAGTACCAACAACTGCTGGGATTTGGGATGCCTCATGCTATATGTAACTGACTAGTAAGTACTACAACTACAACAGAATGGTTAACTAAAACTGTCCACTGCTTATTATATCAGGATGACTATCTATACCTGACTAGTAATTGCTGCAACGATAACTGAATAAATAAAACTGCCAACTGTGTGAGTTCCTCGGTTTACTTCCTCGTTTGGTCTCGAGGGGGAAATAACAGGATGGGTATGCTTGATGATAGTTTCAGGTTGGATCCGAATAGGTATTTCTTATCCCTATCTGATAGCCGCCAGTTGTGTTGAGTCTCTATAGGTTGTTTAGTGCATGTTGCGCTGCCGCTTCAGTCCACCATACCTACGTAGGCGAGGACAGCTGAATTCTAGTCTCGTCGTGTACTGGCCTCAGTACTGACAGCTCTCCTTTTCCTTTGCCCTTTGTCGGCACCCCTTTTGTTTAAGCAGGTTTTGAGATCGACGTTGTTAGCAGGGTTACCCTTCCGGCTTGGCCTGGGCAGGGTTATGGACGCCATTGGTTATTCTTCAGGGCTCTTAGCTCAATTTGCATCTTGTCCGTACTCGGATGTTGTATCGTTTTAAAGGTGATTTGGATCTTTGTATTGTATTTCTGTATTCTTGACTCTTTGAGTCATTGTTGTATATATCTGTTCTGTGGGTTCCATCATGGACTATTGTGTAATGGTATTACTTCGTTTTCCACCCGCACGAAAGTGTCTGGTGGGCACCTTTGAATCGTTTCTATGCGGGTTTGGCGGGAATCGCTGAAACTTGCATAGGGCCGATTCTGAGGGTGTTACAGAGTGGTATCAGAGCTCAGCAGTTACGATACCCCACTGCTTCATCCTATAGGATAACCTAGCTAACGGCCGTTGTAGAGTGTCAAAACTATTTTGGAAAATAAAACGGTTGGATAAATCTAATTAGATCTGCTTTTACTTCTTACCCCTCTGCTATTCTCCTCTTACCTCGACGTGTTTTGAATCTGCTCTCTTATCTTTCCTTCGAGTCCAGGATTTCTCGTGGTTGGGTTTCCGTCGTACCTTTAGGGTTTCGCTTCCATCCTCTTGTAACGGTGCTTCAACATCCGACATTCATGCTATCTGATGAATCTTTCATCTGTTGTACCTTTCAGTGGACCGAAAATTCACTAAATTTTTTATTTCCATCCTCCGGTGTTTTCTGATACGACGAAGTCATCTACATCAGATCTGATGAGAATCTCCATCCCTCCTTAGTTTCCTAACCTCGCTTGTCGAGATCTTCAGTCTGAATTCTGAGAGTTGGTTGCATAATTTTCTATTCATGTGCAGAGTAATGGATTGATCACCTTCTGACTACTCTTATCATTCGCTCTTGTACATTGAATGGTGAATCGATGCAGTTATACTCCTTCCGCGGAAGTTAGAGGTGGCCTTATCGTTTGATGCCTCTACCTTCATTCGTTGTTCTCCGGAGTGTTCTCTCGACGAACGTGAACAACGACCCCTTGTTGGTGGTGTCGCCGATTTCAAGATGGAGTAAGAATAATTGTTAGTGGTGTCGCGAAGATCTACATGAAGTGAGAAGATTCAGACTGTCGGATTTCTTCCCTGTACCATGAGGCGGATCTCGAGGGCGAGATCCATTGTTAGTGGTGTCGAATTGTAGCATCCGGATAAAACCACTATTAGAAAATCGCCTGTCTTTATCTCTGTGCATCATCATGACATTATCATGCATGTTTTTTCATAAAATAATTTGCGAAAACCCTATTTTCGTTTGTCATTACTCCATCATGTATCTCAAATTAAACCGCATGCTTTTCTGTAATATTTTTGTTTGTCTAAAACTGTTTGTAGAAGCCTATTCAATTAAAACATAATAATTAAAAAAACATTTTCGGGGGAAGTCGGCCGGCCAGGCCAAAAGCCCAGCCAGCCAGACTACTACCCCCGTTGGCCCAATCCACCTAACCAAACCCTAACCCTAACTTCCTAGAAACCCTAGATCCCCTACCCCTAACTCCCCTATGTAACACCCTCAGAATCGGCCCTATGCAAGTTTTAGCGAATCCCGCCAAACCCGCATAGAAATGATTCAAAGGTGCCCACCAGGCACTTTCATGCGGGTGGAAAACGAAGTAATATCATTACACAATAGTCCACGATGGAACCCACAGAACAGATATATATAACAGCGACTCAATGAGTCAAGAATACAGATATACAGTACAAAGATCCAAATCACCTTGAAAATGATTCAGCGTCCGAGTACGGACAAGATGCAAATTGAGCTAAGAGCCCTGAAGAATAACCAATGGCGTCCATAACCCTGCCCAGGCCAAGCCGGAAGGGTAACCCTGCTAACGACGTCGATCTCAAAACCTGCTAAAAACAAAAGGGGTGCCGACAAAGGGCAAAGGAAAAAAGAGAGCGGTCAATACTGAGGCCAGTACACGGCGAGACTAGAATTCGGAGGTCCTCGCCTACATAGGTATGGTGGACTGAAGCGGCAGCGCAGCAGACACTAAACAACCTATAGAGACTCAATACAACTAGCGGCTATCAGATAGGGATAAGAAATACCTATTCGGATCCAACCTGAAACTATCACCAAGCATACCCATCCTGGTATTTCCCCCTCGAGACCAAACGAGGAAGTCAACCGAGGAACTCACACAGTTGGCAGTTTTATTTATTCAGTTATCGTTGCAGCAATTACTAGTCAGGTATAGATAGTCATCCTGATATAATAAGCAGTGGGCACTTTTAGTTAACCATTCCGTTGTAGTTGCAACACTTACTAGTCAGATACGATTAGCATGAGATATTCCAAACCCAGCAGTTATTGATACTTTTAATTAGCCATTCCGTTGTAGTGAAGCTGATTACTAGTCATATCGGATACACGTCAAATTATAACAGTAAACTTTAGTTATAGTTGTCTATGATCGAGAACTGTGCTCCAAGTCGTCCATAACCGCGGACACGGCTTCTCAAAAATATTTAACCCTGCAGGGGTGCACCAAAGTTTCCACACGCACCTACACCCTTGTTGTCAGATCAGGTAGGTACAAGATCACAAAACATACACCCAACGGTATGTCGACGGGGTTTCGGACACGACGTTTCCCAGATCCAAAGCAAGCACATGGGGGCCACCCCACTAAGCTACCCGTAACGAAGTCGGCCGGTCTCCGAGACGGACCCAAGGTTTGTGACGACGGCTGTAAACGACTGGGAACCCGAAAGTGTGACTGGGCTTGTCGATACCGCGAAAACGTGGCACGGGGTTCCAAAACAGTACAAGCGCTCCACGCGCAATAGTAAATAAAGCAGTAAATCATGGCATAAGTACAGGATAGTAATAAAGCCCCAAACTACTTTATGGCCCCCGGTACAGTACTTTGAAATCAGGTACTAATCGATGGGGGTGCCCACACACCCCACCTATGGTTAGCGCGCTCGATCTCGGAAGAGGTGTCAAGAACTCGGGGTCCTACGGGACACCAGTGAGCGGTTAAAAACCAAATATTGTCTATTACCCACCGGTGCCTCTGCATTTACCTACTTCAATTTTAGTTATTAAACGATAATTAAAACCATGATCATCTCCAACATTAAACATGCGGCATTACTCCAACAACTGTGGTACTTGACGACACGCAACAGCACTTGAGCAAGCGACTATGACACGGAAGTCCAACTAACTACCAAACAACAGGTAATAGGATGTGTCCAAGGCAATATAAGGCTGCAAGAGATATCACGGGTACGAAAACTAGAGCATCGCAACACATATATCAATAGATCAATAGGAGGGAATAAAGACGATAAAGTAAAATAGGTAGAAAAGGGAGAATGCTCGCCTGAAAACATTGTCGAAGGTTCATCCGAAGATCGGGCGTCACTCGCATCAACTCATCGGCCTAATCCGTGAAGAAGCAAAGCACTAGCAGAAACACCGGATGCAATATTTAATTCTACGGCAGAAGATCGGGCATGATGCATGTATGATGTATGACATGGCAAGCATGCGATGCAATTAGGCCATATTAAGCAGAACCAAGGTCCCGACAATTATTAAGTTCATGTTGTTTAGATACCCCGCCATTTAAATGTTGTCTGAACAAGGCAAATTATATCACCGGTTCGATGCACAAATTTAAATGGGGCCAATATTAGACTAGATTTGTCCGCATATGGAGCCCATATTTAATTATGAGGTGAATCGACATAATGCCCAACCCACACGAATATGTATGCATCCATGACAATTTAATATGCAACAAGTATATCATATTCATAAAAATAGGATCTCAGATAAAGGGGTCACACATCGGGGGTCGGAGATCTTGGTTAGGGTCCGACGGGGTTCGGTCTCGCCGGGATCGGTCTTCGGATCCGGCGGGGAAAAAGAGAGCACCGGGGTTTGGCCTTCGGTTTCCAAGATAAAAGAAGAAACACCGAATGGGTCTTGGGATCCGTGAAGGAGTTCATGGCGTTCATGTGCCCAGGGTTCCTGTGGCGATCTTGTTGTCGATGGAGAACTTGTTTGATACCGGGGCCTTCAGGAGATCTTGGTAAGATTCTCGGTTCGGTCTGCCTCTCGAACAACATTGGCCAGTGGCGACGGATGAACCGAAACACACCGGGGTAATGTCACTTATCCAACAACCACAACATAGTATCTAGACGCCACCAGGACAGCACCAACCCGACCTGGTACTGCAGCAACAAACATGAGCATAGGAGAAAGGCAGACTTTCTCGGGAACAACTGGCTGGGGCACGGTCTTTCATAGGCGCACACGGCCAACCAAAACGGAGGGCACACGACGCTAGGACGACGCCACAGCAGGCAGAGGAGGGCGAGCGGTAACAGCGGTGGAACCCAAGGAAGCTCCGGCGAGGAGGAGCGGCCGGAGAGGAGGGCGTCCTGCAGTGGTGATGAGGCAGAGGGCGACGGTGATTAGGCAGGACCTGAGACCGGTGGAAGGTGGGGTTCCGGCGTCGGTGACTCCAAGCAGAGGAAGGAGGCCGGGGACGGGGGAGCACTGGATGCGGGGAAGGGGTCCGCGGAGCGGACACAAGGTTGCAGGGGCGGAGAGCTAGACGAGGTGTGGAGCCATCTCGGCGGCGCGCGGCCGCGGGGACTGCTGCCGGAGGAGGGAAGGAGGGTCGCGGCCTCTGGAGGCGCTAGGGAGAGAGGTGGTGAGCCGCGGGAGGGCACTGCGAGTGGGGTGGAAGAGAGGGCGATGGGGAACGTTGGGGCGACGACGAACGTTGGGGCGACGGCGGGATGCGCTTGTGGGAAGGAGGGGCTCAGCCGGAGGAGGGCACGCATCTGGCGGCGGGGAAAAGGAACCAAGGAGGGAGGAGATGGCGAGGATTAGGGGATCGTGCGGGAGGAGCGAGGGAACGCGGGGCGAGAGTGGTCGGTGGGGTGGGGCCAGACGGGAGGGCAGAGGGAGCGTGTGGGGGGTGGGGCGTGTGTTGCCTGGGAGCTGGCGGCGGCTGAGATGGGTGGTGGGGTGTAGCTGGTAGGTTAGGGTTTGGGACAAGGAAGGGTTTGGGTGGGGATTAGGGTTTCTGGATAGATCTAGGTTTGGTCAAGGGCCAGGATTCGATGGGGTAGTTGGCTGCTGCCAGTTGGGCCTTTGGGCCTGGCCGACAGCGGCCTCCCCCGCGTTTTAAAATTAGTTTTATTTTATTTATAAAGTTGTTTGATATAATGGCTTTTGTAAATAGTTTTTAGACAAAACAATATATCCAGAAAAAGGCCGGGTTTGACATTTGAAATAAGGATGGGGATATTTAGAAAACAAAACTAGGCTTTTATAGAAATAGTTTTAGGCATTTAGATGCATGATGATGTCATTATGATGCACAAAACAAAAATACCAAGCAATTTTCTAGAAGTGGTTTTACCCGGGGTGCTACAATTCGACACCACTAACAATGGATCTTGCCCTCGAGATCCACCTCCTAGTACGGGGAAGAATGCCGATGACCTGAATCTTCTCGCTTCGTGTAGATCCCCGCGACACCACTAACGAGGATTTTTCTTCCGTCTTGAAATTGGCGACACCACCAACAAGGTCTGTTGCTCACGTTCGCCGAGAGAACACTCTGGAGAAACAAAGGACGAATGTAGAGGTATCAAAAGATAAGGCCACCTCTAACTTCCGTGAAAAGAGGAAAAGTTACAGTGATCCACCAGTTCGATGTACAAGAGTGAACAGTAAGAGTCGGTTAGGGTGATCAGTCCATCCCGTACCCAAACTATTAACTCTATACATGAATAGGAAAATCATGCAACACAACTCTCGAAATTTAGAAGGAAGATCTTCATAAGTGGTACTCGGAACAAAGGGATGATGCAAGCTCTGCATTGGATCTGATGTAGATGAGGTCATCACGTTGGAAAACACCGGAAGATACAAAAGAAATTTTTATGAAAATACATAACGATTAGGTTTCGCAATGGTTCCATTGGCATGAACAACACATGCTCAAGGTATACTCCAACTTCACCAATGCTCGTCCTTCTCATATGTTTTTCAACGATACGGATATCCAGCAAGGTACACATATAGATAAAGAGTTCAAGAACAAAAGATTGGATGAAGGGTACAACAGACAAGATGCAGATTTGATGATCGTAGCACCACCGTTATAAAAGGGAGAAAGCGATACCCTAAAGGTACGACGGAAATCCAACCGCGAGAAATCCTGGACTCGAAGAAAGATAAGAGAGTAGATTCAAAACACACAGAGGTAAGAAGAGAATAGCAGAGGGGTAAGGAGTAAAATCAGACCTAATCAGATCTATCCAACCGATTTTTCCAAAATAGTTTTGACACTCTATAACGTCCGTTAGCTAGGTTATCCTACAGGCTGGACCAGTGGGGTATCGTAACTGCTGAGCTCTGATACCACTCTGTAACACCCTCAGAATCGGCCCTATGCAAGTTTTTAGCGAATCCCGCCAAACCCGCATAGAAACGATTCAAAGGTGCCCACCAGGCACTTTCGTGCGGGTGGAAAACGAAGTAATATTATTACACAATAGTCACGATGGAACCCACAGAACAGATATATACAACAGCGACTCAATGAGTCAAGAATACAGATATACAGTACAAAGATCCAAATCACCTTGAAAACGATTCAGCGTCCGAGTACAGACAAGATGCAAATTGAGCTAAGAGCCCTGAAGAATAACCAATGGCGTCCATAACCCTGCCCAGGCCAAGCCGGAAGGGTAACCCTGCTAACGACGTCGATCTCAAAACCTGCTAAAAACAAAAGGGGTGCCGACAAAGGGCAAAGGAAAAAGAGAGCGGTTAGTACTGAGGCCAGTACACGGCGAGACTAGAATTCGGCGGTCCTCGCCTACATAGGTATGGTGGACTGAAGCGGCAGCGCAGCAGACACTAAACAACCTATAGAGACTCAATACAACTAGCGGCTATCAGATAGGGATAAGAAATACCTATTCAGATCCAACCTGAAACTATCACCAAGCATACCCATCCTGGTATTTCCCCCTTGAGACCAAACAAGGAAGTCAACCGAGGAACTCACACAGTTGGCAGTTTTATTTATTCAGTTATCGTTGCAGCAATTACTAGTCAGGTATAGATAGTCATCCTGATATAATAAGCAGTGGGCACTTTTAGTTAACCATTCCGTTGTAGTTGCAACACTTACTAGTCAGATACGATTAGCATGAGATATTCCAAACCCAGCAGTTGTTGGTACTTTTAATTAGCCATTCCGTTGTAGTGAAGCTGATTACTAGTCATATCGGATACAAGTCAAATTATAACAGTAAACTTTAGTTATAGTTGTCTATGATCGAGAACTGTGCTCCAAGTCGTCCATAACCGCGGACACGGCTTCTCGAAAAGATTTAACCCTGTAGGGGTGCACCAAAGTTTCCACACGCACCTACACCCTTGTTGTCAGATCAGGTAGGTACAACATCACAAAACATACACCCAACAGTATGTCGACGGGGTTTCGGACACGACGTTTCCCAGACCCAAAGCAAGCACATGGGGGCCACCCCACTAAGCTACCCGTAACGAAGTCGGCCGGTCTCCGAGACGGACCCAGGGTTTGTGATGGCGGCTGTAAACGACTGGGAACCCGAAAGTGTGACTGGGCTTGTCGATACCGCGAAAACGTGGCACGGGGTTCCAAAACAGTACAAGCGCTCCACGCGCAATAGTAAATAAAGCAGTAAATCATGGCATAAGTACAGGATAGTAATAAAGCCCCAAACTACTTTATGGCCCCCGGTACAGTACTTTGAAATCAGGTACTAATCGATAGGGGTGCCCACACACCCCACCTGTGGTTAGCGCGCTCGATCTCGGAACAGGTGTCAAGAACTCGGGGTCCTACGGGACACCAGTGAGCGGTTAAAAACCAAATATTGTCTATTACCCACCGGTGCCTCTGCATTTACCTACTTCAATTTTAGTTGTTAAACGATAATTAAAACCATGATCATCTCCAACATTAAACATGCGGCATTACTCCAACAACTGTGGTACTTGACGACACACAACATCACTTGAGCAAGCGACTACGACACTCAAGTCCAACTAACTACCAAACAACAGGTAATGGGATGTGTCCAAGGCAATATAAGGCTGCAAGGGATATCACGGGTACGAAAACTAGAGCATCGCAACATAGATAGCAATAGATCAACAGGAGGGAATAAAGACTATAAAGTAAAATAGGTAGAAAAAGGGAGAATGCTCGCCTGAAAACATTGTCGAAGGTTCATCCGAAGAACGGGCGTCACTCACATCAACTCATCATCCTAATCCGTGAAGAAGCAAAGCACTAGCACAAACACCGGATGCAATATTTAATTCTACGGCAGAAGATCGGGCATGATGCATGTATGATGTATGACATGGCAAGCATGCGATGCAATTAGGCCATATTAAGCGGAACCGAGGTCCGACAATTATTAAGTTCATGTTGTTTAGATACCCCGCCATTTAAATGTTGTCTTAACAAGGCAAATTATATCACCGATTCGATGCACAAATTTAAATGGGGCCAATATTAGACTAGATTTGTCCGCATATGGAGCCCATATTTAATTATGAGGTGAATCGGCATAATGCCCAACCCACACGAATATGTATGCATCCATGACAATTTAATATGCAACAAGTATATCATATTCATAAAAATAGGATCTCAGATAAAGGGGTCACACATCGGGGGTCGGAGATCTTGGTTAGGGTCCGACGGGGTTTGGTCTCGCCGGGATCGGTCTTCGGATCCGGCGGGGAAAAAGAGAGCGCCGGGGTTTGGCCTTCGGTTTCCAAGATAAAGAAGAAACACCGAATGGGTCTTGGGATCCGTGAAGGAGTTCATGGCATTCCTGTGCCCAGGGTTCGTGTGGCGATCTTGTTGTCGATGGAGAACTTGTTTGATACCGGGGCCTTCAGGAGATCTTGGTAAGATTCTCGGTTCGGTCTGCCTCTCGAACAACATTGGCCAGTGGCGACGGATGAACCGAAACACCCCGGGGCAATGTCACTTATCCAACAACCACAACATAGTATCTAGACGCCACCAGGACAGCACCAACCCGACCTGGTACTGTAGCAACAAACATGAGCATAGGAGAAAGGCAGACTTTCTCGGGAACAACTGGCTGGGGCACGGTCTTGCATAGGCGCACACGGCCAACCAAAACGGAGGGCACACGACGCTAGGACGATGCCACAGCAGGCAGAGGAGGGCGAGTGGTAACAGCGGTGGAACCCAAGGAAGCTCCGGCGAGGAGGAGCGGCCGGAGAGGAGGGCGTCCTGCAGTGGTGATGAGGCAGAGGGCGACGGTGATTAGGCAGGACCCGAGACCAGTGGAAGGTGGGGTTCCGGTGTCGGTGACTCCGAGCAGAGGAAGGAGGCCGGGGTCGGGGGAGCACTGGATGCGGGAAAGGGGTCCGCGGAGCGGACACAAGGTTGCAGGGGTGGCGAGCTAGACGAGGTGTGGAGCCATCTCGGCGGCGCGCGGCCGCGGGGACTACTGCCGGAGGCAGGAAGGAGGGTCGCGGCCTCTAGAGGCGCTAGGGAGAGAGGTGGTGAGCCGCGGGAGGGCACTACGAGTGGGGTGGAAGAGAGGGCGATGGGGAACGTTGGGGCGACGACGGGGTGTGCTTGTGGGAAGGAGGGGCTCAGCCGGAGGAGGGCACGCATCTGGCGGCGGGGAAAAGGAACCAAGGAGGAAGGAGATGGCGAGGAGGAGGGGATCGTGCGGGAGGAGCAGGGGAACGCGGGGCGAGAGTGGTCGGTGGGGTGGGGCCAGACGGGAGGGCAGAGGGAGCGTGCAGGGGGTGGGCGTGTGTTGCCTAGGAGCTGGCGGCGGCTGAGATGGGTGGTGGGGTGTAGCTGGTAGGTTAGGGTTTGGGACAAGGAAGGGTTTGGGTGGGGATTAGGGTTTCTGGATAGAACTAGGTTTGGTCAAGGGCCAGGATTCGATGGGGTAGTAGGCTGCTGCCAGTTGGGCCTTTGGGCCTGGCCGACAGCGGTCTCCCCCGAGTTTTAAAATTAGTTTTATTTTATTTATAAAGTTGTTTGATATAATGGCTTTTGTAAATAGTTTTTAGACAAAACAATATATCCAGAAAAAGGCCGGGTTTGACATTTGAAATAAGGACGGGGATATTTAGAAAACAAAACTAGGCTTTTAGAGAAATAGTTTTAGGCATTTAGATGCATGATGATGTCATGATGATGCACAAAACAAAAATACCAAGCAATTTTCTAGAAGTGGTTTTACCCGGGGTGCTACACCCTACCTGCCGCCGCCACCCACGTTTGAACCCACACCACACATGTACACGCACGCGTCTAACCCCCCGGCACAACTCCTGTATGTAGCGACCACCCCTACCTCGTCGCCCACCGACGCAACCGCCGGGACCCACCCACTCCCCACCGATCTCTCCCTGCTTGACCCAGTCCACCCACCACGCGGTCAACCACCATCGCGCGGACGCCTCCCCACCATGTCTTCCTTCCTCGATCACCCTCGTCCCCATCTGGAGCCAGGGCGCCGCCGCTGCCTAGGGTTCGCCCTCCTCCTTCGCCCGTCATCGCCCAAGCGAGCACGTCGCCGTTGACGCGCCCTCTCTCCCTGGCCACCGAGTCGCTCCTCTGCCCCGGCCTCAACCGCCTGCGGTGCTCCACCTCAGATTAAGATCGTCGTCGCGCCTCCCTTTGTTGCCTCCCCTGCAACCTCCCCGATGCCGGCCCTGCGCGAGCCCCTCCCACCGTCCGCTTCCCCCGACCCCGACCTTTGAATCGTTTCTATGCGGGTTTGGCGGGAATCGCTGAAACTTGCATAGGGCCGATTCTGAGGGTGTTACATAGGTTAGTACCAGAAAACATGTAAAAAGCGCCTCAAAGTGTAGACAAAGCAAAGCAAAGTAGATACTAAACAATCATGGAGCATCAAAAATTATAGATACGTTTCCGACGTATCACCTACGGAGAGCAGCATTGTTCTCATCTACAGCATGGAGAAACATTGGATGAATACAATAACAAACTTGACGCGCCCGAAAAAGAGTCAAGAAGAAACCTACGCACCTTAGAGCTGCTTGAGTTCACCCTCCAGCGTCAGATGATGTTGGATGAGGAGGTTGGTGCCGCGGACAAAAGGCTGCAAAAAGGCCAGCTGGTCTGATGAGTAAAGGACTCGGGGGCTCCCGCATATGCAAGGAAAGAAATACAGTTACATGATCTGGCATGGACTCCGAAGGTTTTTATATAGTCTTCCGAGTCACGAGTGCACAAGCCTCACTCCTCGCGGAGTTCGACCCCTCATCCTCGGAGTTGGCCACCATCTTGGGAAACGAAGACGTCGGCTTCGATTCCGCGATCATCTCTTCGGTGTCCTCATCAAGGGACTCCTCCGAGTGATTACTGCTAGCACTTGCACAAAATCAAATCAACATCAAGCTAATACTTAGGACATCAGCACAACTGCAAAAGTTCGGTCAAGAGCAACTTACGGCGGTATGTTTGACAGGTTGAAGACATGAGCCTCCTTCTCCTTCTTCTTCTTGGCTGGCGGCTGCGGGGCCACCGCCCAAATAGGCACGGCAGGAAAGGGTGCGGATGTCGCACCCTCATCCCCACCGTGTTGCTCGAGGAAGGACGGACCCTTCGGAGTTGGCGGCATTGCCCCACCCGAAGTTTCACTTCGGGACCGCTTTCGAGTCTGCCCTTCGCTAGGCTCGGGGACTTCTAGGGAAGGAGAATGTGCTGGGGGGAGCTAGGAATCGAACTCCGCATCCTCGTTGTCCGGCGGATCCGTGTACTTCTCAAGTAGAGGGGGCATCATCCCCGCTACCTTGAGTCCCTGCAACAAAATATCAAAAGAGAACAAGATAAGTAACACCGATAGGCATCAAGCACTCGCAAAGCGCTACACGCAAACAACAAAGATTCACCCAGGAGACTATTTTCTTGGCATTGAAAGGGGAGGTCAACGATTTCCCCGCGAGGTCCTCGTCGGCCTTATACTTCAGCAGAGGCCGAAACACTTTATCAAGGTCACCCCAAGATAACTCCTTAGGCGAAACCCTTGTAGGATCGCTGCAGCCAGCATACAGAAACATAGGGTGCGCCCTCGCTTGGAGCGGCAGCACCCGACGCTTGAGGAAGGTGCGGATGATGTCGACGTCGTTGACCTCTTTGTCGGCCACCAGCTGAAGAGTTTCCACCCGCTGGTAGAGCTTCTCCACCTCCGCAGATTCACCCTCTAAGATGTCGTTCTTCCATGACCTCTTTCGGATGATCTTCTGTTTGGAATCGAAAGGGCGGAGACCAAAATGCTTCCCGTCCAACTTGATGTCGCGGATGTAGAACCACTTCCGGCGCCAGTATTGGACGGACTCGCAAATGGAAAAAGAGAAGAATTGGACGGAGGAGCGGATATAGATGATGCAACCGCCGAGCGGATAAACACCGCCGGTGCCAGATTTCCTCTTCACGGAGTAGAGTCTCACAAAAAGGCCAAAGTGTGGCTCGATACCGAGCCAACACTCGCACAGAGTAATGAAACAAGCAATACGAAGAAGAGAGTTGGGAGACAGATGATGCAACTGAATCCCGTAGAAAAAGAGAAGCCCACGAAGGAATTCGTGGGCGGGCAAAGAGATACCCCTAATCACAAAGGCATAAAACATCACCCGAAACCCTTTTGGTGGGCAAGGAATTACCTCTTGGCTCGGGAGAATGGCGTCTTCCTTTTCCTTGGATATCAGGCCAGATTCACGCAGTTTGCGCAAATCCGCCTTGCGCATCTCCGTGCGCTTCCACCCGCCGTCAGCGATACGGGCCGGGTCGGCGACCTTCTTGTCAGCACCGGCGGCACTCGTCCTAGCTGCAGCAGATGACGCCTTCTTCGGATTGCCCATCCTGGCGCGGCGAGTGCTACGATGCGAGCGGAGAAAAGAGGAAGGAAAAGTACGGAGAATGTCCAGTGCATGACGAGAAGCAGGGAACTCACGAAAATGGTGGCAATGGAGATGAGGCAAGAGCAAATGGCGAAGGTTAAAAATATTGTTTCCCCCACGGTATAAAAGGGCGAAGACGACGCAGAAGGGCCGTCGATTGAGAAGCCCTAACGCGCACCTCATATCTCACCATACATGTGTCATCATCAAACTGAACCGTCGCCAGCACGCCGTCCACTACGCGTGCAAATCGAGGAGACTCCATAACTTTTGCCACGCTTACACGTGACTAGTCAACGTCAAGTCAGGCAGTGGGACCCATGATCGTCCTGTCGCATCGTCTCTACTATTTCAGACGGTTGAGCTCACCAGTCGTCAGCAATGACGTCACTAAAGCAAAGCCAGCAATAGCTCGCAGATTTCGACTGAGCATCAAAGTACTTACTCGAGTCTACGACTCAACCAACTACTCGGGGGCTACTCCTATCAGAAGCGCTAGCCGCGCACCTGAGAAAAATTACAAAGGTAAATAGTACCTCTAAAAGATCTTCGAGTCTACGGCTCCACTTCGGACTCGGGGGCTACTCCCATAGGGAGCGGTGGTTGCGCATTCGAAAAAATGCATTCTTTGGACTAATACTCGGAGGTTACTCTCATAGGGAGCGCTGGTCACACACCCTATGAATTATTCGACTGAGATCCTTCGAATCAAATACAACAAAAATCTTTTGGCAACTTTGCCCAAACCAACGCTCAGTGAGAAACAGTCTCCCTGGCCACCTGAAATACCTCCGCAGTGATAAAATTTCAGATGTTATGTCTACGATGCAAAGATAAGTCCTACAGATACCATCTGACGGCCTGACAACGCACCCGACTGTGCTATGTTAGTAAGCTTCCGTGTCAATAGGCACGATGAAAATCCCGACGAACGCGTTGGGTATATTGCTTAAAAAACACTGGGATTCGACTCCTATAAGACCTTAACGGCCTGAGACGAATTACGCCGGCATTCGTTCCAGATTCGTGTCTGGAGATTCGAGTCTGATGAAAATCATGTTGTTTTGTTCTATGACAGTTAACTGGTTCTGATCCGTCAGGTGAGCCAGGCACACGTATCAACAATCCCTATGAATTAAAAACTTTTCTTCCTAACAAGTTCAACTAGAAGGCACCTGAAAGATTATGGAGTCTCCAGCCGAATCTACGATTCGACTGAACACTCGGGGCTACTGACATGGATATACCCTACGGGTACATAACGTTGGCATACCCGGTCTAGCCCAAGGAAGGCCCACGTGAGGACACGCTGCCTATAAAGATTTTGGATATCCCAAGTCCATGGCGATTTTGATTCCTTAAAGGACAAGTCTAGAGTAGATAGAATTTCAAAAGATATCAACCCTAATCTGTAATCAACTCCTATCCTCAACTCCTGCGCACCCCTGTAACCTTCGGTTCTACCGTAATCAAGAGCAGTCAAGCAGAGGTAGGGTTTTCCCTCCGGGGGCCTGAACCTGGATAAATCTCGTGTCCCTGTGTTGCTTGTCTGTTAACCGTTCCACGACTTTCAGCATCCCCGTCTTCTTCAAAACCCAAGTCCATAACAATGAGCATTGATGAGTCGAACCCTTTTCACAAATACTGTCAGTGGCACAGTTCATCGTGCATATCTTCACTATTTCACTATTTGTAAATAAATATTGTGTCAATCATCTCTTTGCGACAGGTGAGAATGGTTTCATTTGTAACTCAACACAATACACATCGTCCATAGATGTATATGAGGAACATTTCATAGATTTGCTAAAATTTTGAAAGCATGCCCAAATGATGGTAAGGGGGGATGATATTTTTTAAATTAAAGCGACTGAAGTGAAGGTGATAGTTGAAGGATATATATGTCAGTTGTCCAGGTAAAAAATGCGGTAGAGAGAATTTATATTCGTGCGGTGTGATACAATTAGATACATATTTTTTAAATTTGGATAATAGTTTGACCAATATATCTTTTTATCTCATGGCAACGCAGACACGTTGAACTAGTGTCAAGAAGTCGAGAAGATTCTGGACATGGATTGCTGTGTAGTCTTTTTTTCGGAGACTGGTCGACCGAACCAGCTGGAAATCTGGAATTCGGTAGCGAATAATTTAAACCCAATGGGACATATGGGCCGATCGAAAATTTCAATACAAAGCCGGGACCGTTCAGCCCAGAAAGCCCAGTTCGGCTCACGAACCAGCACGGCACAAGTTAACTACGGTCTACCTCCTCTCGCCGCCGCGGCTGAGACCTAAGCCCTAAACCCACCCCGCATCGCTCGTCCCTTGTGCGCCTCCCCACCCATGGCGCGCCTCACCCCCTCTACGTCCGGCGGCAAGTCCAAGCCCTCCACGGATTCCGCCGCCCCTACCGCGGAGCACAGGCCGCGGCGGCGGCCGCAGATGAAGTCGAAGGCGGCGGGCAAGAAGAAGGCGGCGCAGGCGGCGCATAAGAAGCCCAAGTCGGGCGGGTTCGAGTCCCTGGGGCTCTGCGAGGAGGTCTACCGCGGGGTGCGCCACAAGGGGTACCGCGTGCCCACGCCGATCCAGCGCAAGGCGATGCCGCTCATCCTCGCAGGGCTCGACGTCGCAGCCATGGCCCGTACTGGGTCCGGGAAGACCGCTGCCTTCCTGGTGCCCATGCTCCAGCGCCTCCGCCGCCGCGACCCCGGTGCTGGTATCCGGGCGCTCATCCTTTCGCCTACCCGCGACCTCGCAACTCAGACGCTCAAGTTCACCCACCAGCTCGGCAAGTTCACTGGTGCGTACCGCTCTCCTACCATGCCTTGTTTTGCACGATCGGAACTGTGGTTCCTGTAGCAGTTAAGCTCTGGACGGTGGTTACTTTTTTTTTTCAATTTGCAGTGGCTACTATCTGAGACCTCGATGTTTTGTGGTATGATCGGTACTTAGAGCTGTCTAAGGTTAGGCTGCCTTCAGTTCGCTGTTTATCTCTAGAACGGCATGATTACTACTACCTCCATTTCAAAATATAAGACGTTTTGGTAGGCTTATAATTTGGAATAGAGGTACTTATTAGATGTTTTAATGTGCTATTTGGCTTGGATCATGTATGGATGTGATAAAATAAGCTTAGTGTTATTGATAAATTGAATGTGTCACTGGTTATGCACCCAGAGTTCCTTGTATGCAAAGTTAATTAAAAAGATTTTGTGCTTGTCATGCATTATGTCACTATATGAGCCAATTTGTATTATTAGTGGTGATTGAACCCTCATTGTAAATTGGAAATCATTTTCTTTCTATATAGATTTTGTCTTTTGCATTTGCAAAAGAAATGCTACACGAATGTTGATGAACTATGCAATTTTTCCTTTCTGTAGATCTAAAAACTGGCCTAATCGTTGGTGGAGGTAGTATGGACAGTCAGTTTGAGGTATTGGCTGACAATCCTGATATCATAATTGCGACACCTGGTAGGTTTGTGCACATTTTGGATATGGTTGATGACTTGTCACTGCGATCGGTTGAATATGTTGTGTTTGATGAAGCGGATTCCCTCTTTAGCTTGGGGTTTGCCGAGCAATTGCACAAAATTCTACATAAGCTGAGTGATACACGGCAAACATTGCTCTTCAGTGCTACTATGCCACAAGCCCTAGCGGAATTTGCAAAAGCTGGCCTACGTGATCCTCAAGTTATAAGACTTGATTTGGATAAAAAGATAAGCCCTGATCTGAAGCTCGTCTTCTTCACACTGCGCCAGGAAGAGAAACTAGCTGCTTTACTGTATTTGGTCAGGGAGCGGATCAGCTCCGAGGAACAGACAATGATATTTGTTTCAACGAAGTATCATGTGGAATTCCTGAGTATTCTTTTCCGCGAGGAGGGCCTAGCAGCTTCCCTTTCCTATGGTGCTATGGATCAAGAAGCCCGCACTGAGCATATTGCAAAATTCAGGGCAAGGAGGACCATGCTACTCATTGTGACAGATGTTGCTGCAAGGGGTCTGGATATTCCATTGCTTGACAATGTAGTGAACTGGGACTTCCCTGCAAAACCTAAGTTATTTGTTCATAGAGTTGGCCGGGTAGCTCGACAAGGCAGAACTGGGACAGCATATACATTTGTCACTTCAGAGGACATGCCGTTTCTATTGGACCTACACCTCTTTCTTTCAAAGCCTCTTAGACCTGCTCCTACAGAAGAGGAACTGCTGAAAGACATGGATGGAATCAATTTGAAGATCGACCAGTCTCTTGCTAATGGGGAAACAGTATATGGACGTTTTCCTCAGACAATCATTGATCTTTGCTCTGATGGAGTAAAAGAAGTCATGAATAGCTGCATGGAATTGATTGCATTGGAGAAGCCGTGTGCTAATGCTTTCCGTTTGTATCTGAAGACTCGTGCCATGCCTTCAAAGGAATCTATCAGAAGGGCGAAAGATTTTCCCCGTGAAGGTCTTCATCCAATTTTCAGAGATGTTCTCAGATCAGATGAAATTTTAGCTCTTGCGTTCTCAGAGCGCCTCAAATCATTTAGGTAGTTTCTTCAGCTAGCGATTCTTTATATTGCTTGTATCTGCTCATTTTGTGCCTTCTAATGGGACCTTTTCATTCTTAATGGTTATCAGGCCAAAGCAAACTATTCTAGAGGCTGAAGGTGAAGCTGCTAAATCAAGGAGTTTTAAAGTAACGCATTGCTGCTTCATTTTTTTGTTTTGTTCTGAAAATTTTCAGCATTATATGTGTTTTTATTTTCATATCTGCAACATGCAGCTAGTATACTAATAGCTCTGATCTCTTTACCTGATTAATGGCGAAACTAACTTCCCATACGGTGTTTAGGCATCCCAAATGTGGTCCATGCAAACATTACAAATATGTGTATTACCATATTCTTTAATACTAACCCGACCATCGGATTTTCATTGTAGGGTAGTAATCAGTTTTTAGATGTGATGAAGAAGAAAAGAGAAGTCCACGAGGGGATCATAAATTTGGTGCATGAAAAAAAATCTGGTGATCTGGCAACAAAGGTAATTATTATTCTGAAGCCATATATTTGTTTGTTCTCAACTTCTCATTTAAACACAGCAAGCTGCGAACCAATTAATGACTTGATACACTTGATATTCCTTGAAGATGCTAGATATGACAATGTTACTCGGCTGGGGGTATTAGACTAGACTATTGGAGTGCCTTATCATTTATGTGGAGAATTCTATCCTGGAAGATTGGTTGTTGCATCAAAGATTCCTGGAACAAACTAAAGTTAATTTTTTTCAAAGCCGATCAGCAAGAATGTATTACACTGGCCTAGAAGTTCCATACTTTTTGGCGACTGTTTTCTCTGTGTTGACTCAGACAAATGCTCACATGCACTTATGTGTATTTGTTTTGAATAAAACTGTAGTACATGCTTGTTCCATGTTCTGGAATTTGCAGATAATTGTCTTAACTGTGAGGTTCGGTAGTTGCTTGGTTTGGGATATTTACTTCTAATAGAATGCTCTGAACAATTAGGGTGAGTAGTTTATCTATTCAACTCCTGCCGCGATGGAGCAATATTTATATGCTGGAAAAATATTTATATGAAACACACAACAGATGCATGAATCATGTCTGGTAGTGGTTGACCCCTTGTAAGTTAATTCGTTTGTTTGTTCCATTATCGTGATTGTAATTTGATAGTTCAGTGTTATGACTGTAACCAGTAGTTTTTGCTGGTATCCACCTTAGCAGTGATTGTACAGCTAATGCTGATTATTCTAACCATCAGATTATATGGTAATAGTCTAATAGAGTAAGCACTCCTTACTGGTTCTATGTATACAGCCTATTAGACCAATTTTAGAACAGTTTATAGTTATTCCATTAAAGTATTATAGTTTGATGACAACATGGCAGTCCAATATTAATATGAGCATACCTTTATTCATTCTTCTGCACATGCTACATTGAATGTACTTCCTCTGTCCCAAATTAGATGTCGCAAATTTTTCTAGATTCACATGTATCTATACACTAAAACGCGTCTAGATACATGAGAATCTAGACAAATCTACGACATCTAATTCGGGACAGAGGGAGTAGTACTTTGTTCTTATGCTTTGTGCAGTGATTTATGGCTACTTATTTTTATGCAGGAAGAAAATGCAGAAAACATTTCAAATTGGGAGCAAAAAGGTATGCATACTTCGATCATATGAGGTGTAGTGGGATTAATACTGTTATTGCTGTTTTAAACTCAAAGTGCATCTTGAGCTCTACTGCAGCATTCCTAGAGAATTCGTCTTCTTTTTATTGTCGTGATTATAATATTTTGCATTATCTATCGATTTCAGAAGTTTCTTGTAAGAAGCGAAAGTCGCAGAGCTTTAGAGATGAGGATCACTACATAAGTTCAGTACCTCAAAATCAAGTAGGCGGTTTGAAGAGAAATATCCTTCACATTTTGTACTGCTAGGGAATATTTATTAATTTATTTATCAAATTGCAGTTGCTTGATGTATCTCGTATAATATTGATTTAATTATTACTTTCCTCCTTCAGCATTCGGAAGCTGGGTTATCAGTGACAGGAAATGAAGGATTTGTTCAAGATAGGTATGCTTTGTACGCTTCCTGATATGTAATTGACTGTATTTGTCTGATGTGGAATTGTGCCATTATACTATCATTCACTATAGCAAATTATCAGTACATCTACTGGGAGTTGTACTGCTGTAGGTAGCAGGTATAAGAAAACCTGATTTTGAACCCAAAGTAGCATGGCTGGTTCCTGGTCAACTCCTGTTTGCTTTTCTCTTTATTTATTTGTATTCTGTAATCATAGTTACATCAATTTTTGTTAAATTAGCACGATAGCACATCACATCTTGTGTTCTGTATGGAACATACTGATCTACCCAGTAGGACAGATAACCGGCAGCTCACCACAGGTTCTATTACCCCTGGTCTTGATTACAGGTCAGATGTTGAACGAACTGGTCATGTGTTGAATATTAAGTACAGAAACACTTGTGGTGTACTCCTGTTCCACAATATAAGCCTTTTTAGCAAGATAAAACAGTTTGCTAAGAAGGGGTTTTAGCTTGCTAAGAAGGCTTATATTGTGGAACAGAGGGAGTATCTTTTAATCATGTCCTCTCTCCAGCATGAGTAGGGTCTGCTGTTTTCAATTCTAAGAAGTTTTGGCACATGCTTCCGTTGCACAATAATTTGTCATATCCAAGTGCCCTCATTATCCGTGAAATGGGTCTGCAGTCTTATCACCATGCTGTGTTGAACTAAGATTAATGATGCCATGCAGATTGGACGCTGCTGTCCTAGATTTAGTTGATGATGAAACTTCTGGAATGCAAGCCCAGAAAACTCGATATCACTGGATGAAGGTATAACTTTTCGTAGCAACATATCAATCTGCAATATGCATAGCACATTTGGTCATGGTGTTTTTTATTTATTTTTGCAGAACAAATTTGTCAAGCTGAATAACGGGGATCGTGTCACTGCTTCAGGGAAGGTAGATCTTGTGCATACAGTGTATTTCTATCATGTTTAGAGGACGAAATGCTACAGTTGCTAGATTTGAATACATTGTGATTGCCGATTTAATTGCATTTAGATGTGTAGCTCATTCTTTTCCCTTTTGGTTTGGCAGACTTAAATATAACCTGTTCAGTTGTAATTCTCCTGGATGTTTGGTGCTGTTTGTCTGTCAAATTGATCCGAACTATTATAAGTAGTATATACACTAAGAAACATATGTTCCTACGCCAGGATTGGTATTGCAATGGTCTAATCTGAACCACGTGGAATTAGACTATTATGACAACATGGAATTTCGTTCTGCAACAAGAGGGTTTTAGTCCGCAGCTGAACACTATGATGTGATATCTTAGTAGATTCTTGTACTATAAAAACTGTAACTACGATTGTTACACATGGCTCCTATCTAAATGGTATTAACATGTTGATAATGCGCAGTTAAAAATTACATTGCACATGATACATATTTCTTTGAGCTTAGTTACTAATAACGGGAATGTTGTTTCCAAAAAGCCAACGTTTACTCCAAGACAATACACTGAGGAAGGTTGAATTCGTTACTGCTTGTCTTTTACTCTCTCTGTTCCAAATTATAAGATGTTTTAGCATTTTTCTGAAGCACGTGTATCTGACGCCTTTTAGTGTGTAGGTTCGGAGCAAAATGAGTGAACCTACACATTAAAAGGCGTCTAGATACATGTGTTCAGAAAAAGGCTAAAAATCTAATATTTTGATACGGAGATAGTACTTAGCATATAATGTTCAGTACATGTACAAAGGCTTGTCTAATATGGCGCTCTAGTTTATACCTATCTGGTTGTTTCTGTAGAGATGTCTTACCTAATCTATCTAGTTTTTTACTTAGCATCTAATGTTCAGTACAGGTACAAAGGCTTGTCTAATATGGTGCTCTAGTTTATACATACTTGGTTGTTTTTGTAGAGATGTCTCACCTAATCATTGTATAGTCTAGGCAAGCAGTTGGCTTGATTTTTAACTTACTGTTTCTGTGATTGTGATTAGATTAAGACGGAAACCAGTGCAAAGCTAAAGGCAAGCAAAGATATTTATAAGAAATGGCAGCAGAAATCACATAGAGCAATCAGTTCTGGTGGAAAAGATGGTAACTTTGAAGAAGGGGGCACATATATGCCAGGTAATACATTCTGTCTGTCCTCATGCAGTTACATTTTTTATTTTGATTTGAGGTCAACTTTTACAAAGTTCATTGCAGTTCATCAATATGTTACTCCCTCCGATCCATAATATAAGTGTCGCTGATTTAGAAGCTCTATTGATTGTTGGGCTTATCATCAATAGAGCTTTATCTGAGCGTCTATTAACTGGAATTTTGTTTAAGCCGTTCTATCCGGGCAGTTGTTTTCTGACAATACATTTCTGCTAGTCTCAGCTTTACAGTTTGGCATGCTAACACATCATATGTTTCGTAAAAAAGAAGTCGATTGAAGCTGTGCTAGTGTTCGTGCAATCAGTGAGTTTATACTTAACAGTATAAGCCTTGATGGCACGTGCTAATACTAGTTTCTCATGTTCTGTATCCTCTTGAATTATCCCTTGTCATATTCTCGCTCGTCTTAAAGTCTCTCGTCATTCTCTCTTCTGTTGTCTTAGCTTGGTTTGTTAACTGTTAAATTAGGTCTGCAGCAGTTCCAACTTAAATACCATCCAGGCCCTATGTAAGAGCAACTCCAGCAGACGCTGGAAAACCACCCCTGCGCGCTAAAAGCTGTCTTTTTTCGGCGCGAGAGCCCGCGTCACGTTCTCCAACAGACGCTCTATCTTTCCGCACGCGGGGTTGCGCGCGCTTCTTTTGACGCTCTGCTCAGCACGTGCTCGTTAAATCGAGCGCCGCACGTTTAGCAAATTTAGCGCGTATGTTTTTAGTGCCTCTGCCAGAGGAGATTCGCGCGCGGCGCATGAAACCCGGATCGTGCGCGCTGCATACGTATTTTACAGCGGCAAAATTTGCAGCCTCTGTTGGAGTTCCTCTAAACACTGCCTGATGCTATGGCCTTCTATTTCCAGGTGGCTATCAAAGAGGAGACAGAAGACATGCTGCAGCTGGCCGCGGGTGTTGGTCTATACCAAATGCCAATGTGCCATCTGAGATAAGAAATCCCCAACAGATGCAGAAGGGCAGGCAGCAAAAAGCAATGCAAAATATGCGCATGAAGGAGAAATCTGCAAAAGACAGTAAATTTCCCAACAAGTTCCAGAAAAACAGGAGGCCTGGTGGATCTGCAAGAGATGGTAAATTCGAAAACAGTAAATTCCAGAAGAACCGAAGACCAGAAGGGAAAGGGAGCGGAAAAGGGAATGGCAAAGGGTTTGGTAAAGCGAAAGGAAAAGGCAAACCCAAAGGGAAGGGTACCAGGTGATTGTCTGTCCAAGTAGATTTGCTGCACCCATCTACAGGCTGTATCAAAGGAACTATTTGACAACCAACACGAAAGTGCGCGGCCAAGAGCGTTATTTTCTCATATGTCACACACCTGTGCTTGCTCCAGACCTGTTCCTTAGTTGACTAAAGTTTTATTTTTCTATTATAATTCTTTTTGATAGTTTATGGGAGAAAGAACCATGATCTTACCAGAAATGTAACCAGTTTTGTTACTCATGCTACCCTACTCTTGTTGAAATTATGAAAAAGCTCAACTGTTTATTTGACAGTCCTTTGTTACCAAAAAATACTGCTCCATTTGGCGTGCAACCAGTGTTGGGCAATGCCTATGAAATCGAGGCGCAATGGAGAAACGACTGATAAAAATCCAGTCCCTCCGTTTCAAATTATAAGATGTTTTAGCCTGTTTCTAAAACACGTGTATCTAACATCTCTGTATGATTACTCATTTTTCTTGCTTCAAATTTATACACTAAAAAACGTCTAGATATGCTTGTTAAAAAAACTAAAATATCTTATAATTTAGAAAATAGGAGTAACTCTTAAAAGTCAGATGATGCCTGCAACTAGTTAACCGACATGGCACGCGCCCATACCGGTTGCCCGTTTCCGTTCTGCAACATGGAGGCTGCTAGTTGAGTTTTCGTTATCATGGACTTATGAGTATCATACTAACACATTGCAGCTCAGGTTGACTTGCATTGTCAACGGCTGAACAGGCTTGTGTGCTGAAATCTGCGTCGTTGTGGCCATGTAATGTGAATTATGATTGCACTTGCATTTGTTATGCAAGTAGTCTGTTTTGTTTTGTTTTGTTTTGTTTTGTTTATTCTTGGCATTGCGCGCCCATCCTGTCCAGTGGCAATACGCCATTTGGTCAGACAGACAACTGAACAAACTATCAGAAAAATATGCCGCGGAGATAACTTAAACAAACTAAACTAATGGTCACCTCAGATCCAAAGATTGCATTGTGTTTTTTCCTTATAGACCATGCAACTAGACAGACAAGGTCAGAGCTTTTCCAGATATGGCAAAATGCAACCTCAACTCCAGACCAGATGTTAACCATTCGGCAGGTTGAAAGCGAGCTGCACTGCCAAGAACAGAAAGGTAATGTAGCAAGATATGGTAGAAAAGAGAAGAAACTTTTAAGGCCAGTGGAATCATTTATGCTGCTTCTGCTACTGCTGTAATGCGGAATCAATAGATGGTGGGCTAAGTTTGCGACGTTTGTTATGGGGCGCCTGTAGGATCCATGATAAAGAGGCTTATCAGAAGTATAAGTACTATTCCTAATGTCATCCAAAGCATGGCACGGACATGTATAAAAGGTCATCTTACTGGAGATAGTAAAAGGTTGTTTCAAAATTCAGGTTGTGCACACTTATTTAACTCACCTCATCCATACTTTGTGTGTTGGAATGATATTTCTAGGTTGTCTGTTTCGTCTAGATTATCTTTTTTCTGACAAGACGCGAGAAAACCAAAAAAAAAAAGAAAGATGTATGCTTTAACTAATCTCCCCGCCACAAAAAAGAAGAAATCCGTGAGCATCGACAGGGAACATATCTCACTAGTTTTCCTGATACTATCAGACCCTCATCTAAATATTTCAGATTGGAAGTTGTAGTATCCTAAAAAGTTTCCGTTCGCACGATTCCACCTCTCACTCAATGCAACTTCTTCGTATCCACCGGAATAACTGAGGAATGTGTTGTAATGTTAAGCAATTTTTTGGATGAATTTAGTTAAAGAAGGAACAAAATTGATGAACTAGCAAATCTAATCACATGTGATACAGTAGACATATCTATTAGTTTTGCATATGAACCATTGCAAGTGCAAACCTAGAGATGAATAAAACATAGATGTTGGCAGGGAAAACTACAATGACATCGTCTAAGCACAACTTAACTAACTTCAGTATCCACAAGGTTGCTTGCTAAATGACAATTGTCACAAAGTTGCTTCTCGTGAGTTTTCATAATGTTGTTGCATAAAAATAAAATATGCATTGAAATAGATGTCTGAGTTGTTATGTATGCCATGATTGATACGGAAATAGACAAGTCATTTGTTCGTCTACCCAACTAAAATTATCTCTATTTTCCATGTCCAGTCATGTATCCGGAGTTTCTAAAATTAATTAGATAGGTAGCTAAGTCACTTAAGCGATCCTCCTCCGATAATTCACTCAACCTGATATGGGGTGGCCCGACCTTCTCAGTAAGCGAGGGTGGTATATGATGGTAATTGGTGATGATAACTTGTATGACACTCACAAACCTCTCGATCAATCCCTGATGTCAATGCAACAGCTCTCGACCCTTGTAGATATTCACAACTTCACACTCTTGCGCGTATAGCCGCCGACCACAAAGCAGTATTGCAATATTCGAATGCCTAATGGAACAGCAGATCACACAAAACTTGCAATTGGCTAAATCCCAATGGATCAACTAATCACACTTGATTGATAGTAACAAACACACCAGATCGATACGTATTGGTGTGGGGAATTCTAGGGTTTGCATTTAGCAACACAAGAACCAGGGTTTACTTTAAACATGGTCTAAACTAAGCTATGGGGGGTGTCCCAGGGCTTATATGGATGGCTGGCCAAAAACCGAAACAGAAACAAGTCTGACTCAAACTGATACATGCCGATCGAACCAGAATTCGGTCGGCGGCTAGACATTCCGGTTGGTACGTGCCGGACAGTCCGATCGGGCCGGACACTCCGGGTGGAGTGTGCCGGATAGTCCGGTTCGACCGGAAACATCAAAGTTTTTGGGTGGTGTCCGGGTAGTGTCCGATGTGGCATACAGAACGGCTGCCACCTCGTCGCTTCTCGGGAAGGCCGGACAGTTCGGTAGGAACTGGCCAGGCACTCCGGTCTTTGCAGGAAGTTTTGCCTCCTTCTTGATGATTTTATCTTGCGCCTTCCCCCCGCTCCTCTGTTGCGCATCCTTGGGCGATCATCATGTTGGGCTCCTCTTGCAGCCCTTCTCCTCCTTGCGCCATGCTTGCTTCCTCAACGAACCTGATTATACACAAGTGCATAGACTTAGGTAGTATAAAATTCTCATCAATTAAAACACCAGATTCATTTAGGAGTGAATTCACCTGTTGTTTAAGTAGCTTGGCACGAGCTCAAGTAATCGGTCCAATCCTGATCTCATTGGACTTGTTCTTGGCAGCGACATCGACAACTTCATTAGAAGTTGGAGATAGCAAATCAGTAGGGATGTCCTCCTCATCTCCCCCCTTCAAAAGGCATCAACCTCGACGCTCCAAGGTCTTCTCCATCATAAGGTGTCAAATCAACAACATTGAAACTATCAGTGACACCTCCAAACATATCTTGAGGAATATCTATCTTGTAGGCATTATCATTGATCTTGGATAGCACTTCATAAGGACCATCACCACGTGGAAGTAACTTGGATTTACACAACTCCGGAATCCGTCCTTGCGAAAGTTTACCCAAACCATATCTCCAAGTTTAAACAACACCTCATTGCGCTTCTTGTTAGCTCTCTTAGCATTATTCTTGCCCTTCTTCTCAATAGCCTCTTTAGTCTTCACATGTATCTACCTCACAAAATCTGCTCTCTTCGATGCTTCCATGTTAACTCTCTCTAGGATAGGAAGAGGCAACAAATCAAGTGGTGTAATGAGTTTAAAGCCATAGACCACCTAAAAAGGACAAAGCTATGTGGTAGAGTGGACCACCCTGTGATATGCGAACTTCACATTCAGTAAGATTCTTCTTGATCATAGCTCGCAGCAATGTCGATAGTTTTCGGTTCACCACCTCCATTTGACCATCAGTTTGGGGATGCCAAGTTATGTTGAATAGTAAATTCGTTCTTAGCTTTCCCCAAAGTGTCTTCCAGAAGTATCTCATGAACTTCACATACCTGTCAGAAACAATCGTATTGGGTACTCCATATAGACGTACGATATCCCTAAAAAATAGGTTAGCAATATGCGACGCATCGTCGCTTTTGTGGCAGGCAATAAAGTGTGACATCTTAGAGAATCTATCCACTACCACAAAAATTGAATCATGACCTCTTCTAGTTCTAGGCAAACCTAACACAAAATTCATGCTTATATCTTCCCATGGTGTAGTAGGTGTAGGTAATGGCGTATACAAACCATGAGGCTTCAATTTGGACTTTGACTTGTTGCATGTAATGCATCTCTTGACAAACCTGTCCACGTCACGCCTCATCTTAGGACAATAAAAGTGATCAGCGAGCATGAGTAGCGTCTTCTCACGCCCAAAGTGACCCATCAAACCTACAACATGTGATTCTTGTAGCAACAACAAACGAACCGACGACTCCAAAACACATAATTTGTTAGCACGAAACAAATACCCATCATGGATGTGAAATTTATCCTAGATCTTCCCAATAGCACACAAACGATATGGTTTAGAAAAATCATGATCAGTTACATACAAATCATATAAACTCTCTAAACCAAGAACTTTGATATCCATTTGTGTTAACAACATGTTCTTTCTAGATAGAGCATCATCAACAATATTATATTTTCCCTTCTTATGTTTGATAATGTATGGAAAAGACTCAATGAACATAACCCACTTAGCAAGACGTCTCTGCAAATTAGATTGAGCTTTCAGATATTTCAATGGATCATGATCAGAATGTATGATAAATTCTTTTGCCCATAAATAATGTTGCCAAACCGCAAGAACTCTAACAAGCACATACAATTGTTTATCATAGACAAGATAGTTTAACTTTGCACCAGATAATTTCTCAGAAAAATATACAATTGGACGACCCTCTTGCATCAACACACCACCAATTCCTATGCCACTAGCATCACATTAAATCTAAAATTTCTTAGAAAAATCTGGTAGTGCAAGCAATGGTGTAGAAGTTAATAATCGTTTCAGTTCATCAAATACATGATCTTGGGCTATGCCCCACTCAAAAGGTACACCTTTCTTAGTTAGTTCATTTAAATGTGCAACAATAGTACTAAAGTCTTTCACAAAACGTCTATAGAAATCTGCTAGACTGTGAAAACTCCGTACTTGACTCATATTCATGGGAGTAGGCCAATTTTGAATAGCTTCAATTTTAGATGAATCTACCTCAAATCCATGTTTAGAGACAACATAACCCAGAAATATGACCCTATCTTTGCAAAATGTACACTTTTCAAGATTACCATATATCTTAGTCTCGCGTAACACTTGCAATACTTGTCTAATATGATCATTATGTTAATGTTCATTGCGGTCTAGATTAATATGTCATCAAAATACACAACTACAAACTTGCCAATAAAATTCCTTAATACATGGTTCATTAATCTCATGAAAGTACTAGGTGCATTAGTTAAACCAAAAGGCATTACTAAACCCCTAATATAAACCAAACTTAGTCTTAAAGGCTATTTTCCATTCATCCCCTTCTTTCATCCTAATTTGATGATAAGCACTACACAAATCAATTTTAGATAAACAACGACACCACTCAATTCATATAACATATCTTCTAAATGAGGAATAGGATAACGATATCGAATATTGATGTTATTTATAGCTCTACAATCTAAAAACATGCGCCATATACCATATTTATTAGGGGCTAAAATAATAGGAACAACACAAGGCCTTAAGCTTATACTAATATACCCTTTGTTGATAAGCGCTTGTACTTGTTTCCGAATTTCCTTCGTCTCTTCGAGGTTTGTGCGGTATGGTGCACGGTTGGGCAAAGACGCTCCAGGAATCAAGTCAATTTGATGCTCAATACCTTGTAATGGTGGCAATCCAGCAGGTACCTCCTCTGGAAACACGTCGTTGGATTCCTGTAACACATTAGAAACACCAAGAGAAATAGGGTTCATGTTGGTAGAAACCAAAACCTCACCCTTGTACATGAGTACAAGAGGCATGGTAGTAGGATCCTCACTAAATTCTCTCATGTCTTCTTTGATGACTAATATGAGAAAATTGGGCACTTTCTCACTTTTTTATATCACTCACAGCTGTTACATTCTCTCGCTTATCTAATGCAGGTGCATCCTCTAGATTGACTTCAGTTTTCTGATTAACAATATCCTATGGTGACAGAGGTAGTAGATGGATTTTTCTGCCCTTGAACTCCAAGTGATATGTATTGGCTTGGCCATTATGTTGCACAAAATGATCATAGAGCCAAGGCCGACCCAAAAGTAAATGACATACCTTCATAGGAACCACATCAAAATCAATGGAGTCTTTGTATGGACCTATCTCAAAATCAACACGCACCATGTGGCTGACTTTCATCTCACCATTGTCACTTAATCACTGAATATAATGTGGATGTGGGTGTGATAGATACTTCAACTTTAGCTTGGCACATAACTCTTTGCTTGCTAAATCGCGGCAACTTCCACCATCAATAATGACCTTGCAAGCTTTGTTTGGACCAACAAGTGCCTTTGTTTGGAACAAACTACAGCGCTGGCTTGCAGCACTAGACCGAGGAGTAACGTTGAGAGCACGTTGGGATACAACAATAGTAGGATCACATACCGGAAACGCATCAAGACCATCACTAGTGTATCCATCATCATCCGATGTATCCGGATCAGAATCATCTCCTGTCTCATACTCATTATCCTCATTGACAACCATGACATTTCTATTGTGACATTTCCTCTTGAAGTGACCCTTGCCACCAAATGTATGGCACTCCATGTCGTGATTGCGCACAGTATACATATTGAAACCGGTACCACTAGATGTAGGAGCAGGCTTACTTGTATTGGACACATTGGAAGAAGGGTTGGTTGATGTAGAAGGACACTCATCAGGACAGCTAGTAGATGAAGGAGAAAACATCGCCGATCGTGAAGAAAAAAAATCTTGTAGAACGAGACTTGAACTGATCCTCTTCATCAAACTGGGCTTCAGCTTCTCTAGCATGATGTAATAGCTCATTCATATCATTATACATGTGATGCCTAACAATGCTCTTGATGTTATACTTCAAACCATGGAGAAAACGCTGCATAGTTTTCTCAATAGATTCACGGATGCTTGCACGCTGTAGCAACATCTCTGTCTCCATATAATATTCATCAGCTGTCATGGCACCTTGTCTCAAGAGCGTTAGCTTATCAAATAGGGAACACAAATAGTTGGGTGGAACAAAACAAGCTTGCTTCACCTCCTTCATGGCTCTCCAAGTGAGAATCGGGTCACCATCCTCATAGCATGTGAGATACACACCATCCCACCAACGCAAAGCGTAACCATCAAATTCTAAATAAGCAAACTTAACCTTCTTATCTTCAGTATAGTCATGTAAACACCACAATTTCTCAAACTTGAGCTCCCATGTAAGATATTCTTTAACATACGTAGAGCCCTCAAATCTTGGAATAGAGGACTTTGGCTTACCCAAACCGTCATCTTGATGAGGTTGAATTGGAATACGTTGGGCACCTAGGTGAACGAAACCACATCCACGAGCAACAAAATCACCTCCACGACCAGCGACATGAGCAGCAGGTGGAGCATGAACATTAGAAGCAAAATTATCGCCAAGGACACTATCATCGTCAACTACATCAGCATGAGGTTGTGGACATTGCTCTATAGCCGTATGAAAAGCTATCATGGACTGTGTCAAAGCATGGAGACTTGTTTGAATGTCTATGGCCTGTGTCTGAACTTCCTTGATGGCTCGATCAGTTTTACCCATCTTCAAGTTCACAACTTGGATTTGTGAATTAAGGACATCAGTTGTATGAGTAATCATCTCATGAAGGTTATCAAGTAATCCTTCATAACCACTCCAAGTGACAATAGCATCACAATCTTGTTTCTGCACATCAACAGGACTAGTAGACATGATTAGTAGATTAGTGCACTAAATCAAAAATCTTTTGGTGTCTCACTCATAACTCCATGAAAAGGAACTCTTATCGTTCTAAAGTGAATAGAAAAGCTTACCAACTTGGATAAACGACACGTGTGAAATGGATCATATGGGCACCTAATGGGGGGGATGAATATATGCTACTCCAAATTTTAATAGTTTTTCAATTTTAGGCTTGACGCAAAGGTAAATTCTCAAGATATGCAATTAATAAAAATTTACCTATATGCAAACCTAACTACTAGTGTGTAAAAGTGAGGAGCGAGGAAACCGCAGTGGAGCACATGAAGACATGGGGATTTGTTTGACCGCAAGTCCTTCCTTGTTAAGGGAAATACATCTGCATTGGAGGGGTGGGAGGTTCTAAGACTACCACGCCACAATAGGCCTCACCCTATTCTCCGATGGATCTCGCCACCAAAGGCCTGATCCACCTTTCCACTATTGGTACCCTTCGAGGCGGGAACTGGTGCCTTTTACAACACTAGAGGGGCACACATACACAACTGAATTGGAGGCTCCCGTGATGACAACAAGATGCCACAAGAACAAGGATTATAAAATAATCAAAAGTGAGATCTAGATATTTGCAAGAAATACTAGACCGAGAATCCCCTAAATGAACGGATGGGAAGTGGAGCGCTTGATTGGTTTTGATGATGATCGAGGCCTCCTCCTTCGATTCCCCAAAGATCGAAGCCTTCGAGTGGATGAAGATGGAGATCTCAGTTTGGAGTTTGAAGAATAGGTTTGCACTTTTTCGAATGAATCAAGAAGTCTGGAAGGAGGGCCAATTGGGGTATTTATACCCCTTGCAAAAACACAGCCGTTGGATCATTTGAGGGCCAGATTATCTAGACCAAGTGGGGGCCGGCTTATCCGACCGGGGCAAAACACCGCCTTGGACTCGGATTTTCCAGGGGAAAATCCGCCCCATACAGTGTGACGCGCCTTGGCTCCCTTCGCAAAAATCCTGCGGGGGGGGGGGGGGGGGGAGGGATTATCCGGCCCAGGCCAAGGACTCCATCCCTTGCCGGACAATCTAGGGAAAAATACGTTCCACACAGTATGATGCACCTTGGCTGCCTTTGCCGATTGAGCCAGTGCCGAATTATCCGACCCTTAGCAGGGGCGGATAATCCGCCCCCAACACTCTGTTTTGCTGCTTTTGAACGGACAATTATCTGCAGCACTTCAACACATTAAATATTCCTTGGTATTGTTATCTAACACACAAAACACTAGAGATCATGAAATGTTCTTTTAATCTCCCCTTTTTGGTGTTAGATGACAATACTAGGATTTGCAGAAGGTCCTACTAACAACATCATTCCAAAAATGAAAAGAGGCTCCCCCTAAATGTGTGCATATAGTAAATTTGCATTTGAATACAAATGCACACAAGAAGGTACGAGACTTTTCATTGATTTGGAAATTACAAAAAAATGATGAGTTAGACAAGAATCATCATACCACCAGGAGAGAGAAGTCCTCAATTATATATATATATATATATATATTCAATGTGATAACCATTATTGAGTCCTTGAATCATAATATCAATTTGATGCATCCATAGAGATAATCCATAATCCATAGCATATAGATCAATACATACTTCCTGAGAGATAGATCGGAGATAAATCCAGAGTCCCACACATACCACATAGTCTCATACAAACCAAATAGCAAATAAAATTTCAATGCTAAATGGTCACAAGATGTTCCACTGGAACCAATTTAGTTGCTTGACCTCACGGGCCACATAAGGCACTAGGGGCCTATGCCCGCTATCCCTAGAATCTCTCATGAAGGACTCTGGGGCTAAATAGGGATGAGAGGTCTTCCTTGACTTGTTGTAGATCTTCTTGGCCTTGTGTTCTCTATCAAGGTTACCGCGAAAATCCTCATGGGGGAGCATATGCTTGATAAGAATCATGATGAAAGGAGAATAAGGAATAGAAAGCTTGTTAAACATGGCATCAGTCATCTCATGATATATAAAATCCATAACATCCATCTTGTAGCCCACAGACACATCTTCATTAGTAGTACACTCATGAGAGAAAGCCAACAACTATACGAGGTGACCACGGATACTGTCATTGTTGCCTCCACTCGGGGTGATGCAATCTCTGTACATACCAACCAGCACCGCATAAAGAGGTGAGAGACCAGAGAGTGTGCCAACAACGCCATTTGTAGAAAGGCAAGGAGAGAGCGCAGTGTCCTTGTTGGGCTTGATAGGAGTGATAATGCGATGACCACAAGGAATATCATGACCATGAAAGGGGTAACCAACAAGCATGACCAAAAATCCAGAAATCATACTGGATATAGGTTCAACCTGTCATCCACTTCATTGTGCGAAGCTCATCTCCATAGATCACAAGGGTTGTGAAGAACTGCTTCACCACTGAAGTATCATAGTTGCACTGCAGAGTCATGAGATAATGCATCCCCATCCTTTCAGTCACATTCAAAGCCTCAACAAGCCAGGGCTTTGGCTTTGCCTGAGCCATATCCAAAGGGCGCATGGGGCGAATCTTGAGAGAGGAGTAAATATCATCAAAGATGTACCTTTGATGGGCAGACCAATAGTGATCATCGCCGAGATGCTCATCCATATCAGCCTCTGTATACATGTCTCGGTGACTAAGGGCAGAAAACTCAAGGATGTCCATGTTTTTGTAGTTGACCCGGGGTTTCTTGCCCTTCCTATAATTTGTCCTCTTGGCTTTCCTAGCACGTCCAACCATCCTTTTAGCCTCTCTTTGCTGCCTCCTTAACTCAACTTCATCAACAAGAACTTCTTCTTCGTTGGGCCTCAGATAATGACCATGAGGACGTCGCTTGTAGGTCTTAGGATCACTAGAACCACCTGTGAAATGAATACGATGGGTAGCGAGGAGATAACACACACACAAGTCCAAGAGGATTGCTAAGAATAGTAGAAAAACAATCCACAAGCCAAATCCACATGATACCAGAAGCTATGACCTAAATTAGGGGCAAACGTTCCAGGTCGGATAATCCGACCCTGCCAGGGGCGGATTACCCGGCCCTGGCGAAAATTTTAGTATAGCCTCAGATTCAGAGTACCAAGGTAGATCGGGCAAAGGGGTTGCTAGACTATGGTTCCTAGCATGCATATGAAACAACAGGCACCTTCTAATCTGAGTTTCCACAACAAACAACAACTTCCATACAAACGAGAAGAATGGGGGAGTTACCCTCACTCATTGGAAGAAGAGCTCGGAGGATAAGGTACTCGGAGGCGATGGGAAGAAAATCCAGGGAGATCCCATAGAATTCAGTGGTCGAAATGACTTCGGGGAGGATCCGGGCGGCTGGCGGCGGCTGAGGGAGAGAGAGGGAGTCTGGGTGGAAGTGGCTACTCTGTTTGAGCCCTTCCACCCAACGCCCTGCCCTTAAGATACAAAACCGCCCGGGCTGGATTATCTAGCCCCCACTAGGGGCAGATTATTCGGCCCTCTTTGAAAATTCTCTTCAACACAGATTCAGGCCAGCGCATCCCAAACAAAACCCTCGCAAGTGTACGAAAGGAATTGTGTGCAAGAATAGGTGCCTTGGAGATAGAGAAAACCTTAGGTTTAGAAATCCAAACTGAGATGGTAATACACACCCAAAAATGCAAGAGTCAAATCGAATAAAAGCCAAAATTCAGTGTGTTTTCCATAAGAACATAAGATATGCAGAGAAAACCAAAAATATCCACAAGGAATCAACTCTTCTCAGAGAAGAGGGCGGTGGCCGAAGCCACCATGTTGGAGCGAATGGCATGACATCGTGAATATGTATATTGAGTTCAAAACCAATGCTCATCAATAACTCATATATCACAATGATATTAGGATAAATGTTTTTTCTTGCTTTCGTCATTATGGGGGAGGGTTAGCCCAATAAATTAGGACCACACCCCCTATGTCCATGCCTGCACCAAAACCAAATAGAGGAAGAGACATAGGTGAGTATGCAAGGGTAATCAAGCAAAGCTCCTTGAATCCACGATATTAAGTTCATTCCTCAAGTAACAAAACCTTGCTTAATTAAGTGGCTTCGTTAAAATATCAGCAAGTTGGTTCTTAATACTCACAAAAGATAAGTCAATATCGCCACGAGCAACATGATCCTGAATAAAGTGATTGCGAATTTCAATATGCTTTGTCCTTGTATGCTGCACTAGATTGTATGAAATTTTGATTGCACTTTCATTATCACATAAAGAGGCACTTTGTCACAATTGACACCTATTCCTTTAAAGTTTGCCTCATCCATAATAATTGAGTACATGCACTTGTATCAGCCACATATTCAGCTTCGGCGGTGGAGATAGATATACAATTTTGTTTCTTCGAAGACCAACATACTAAAGACCTGCCCAAGAATTGACGAGATATAGAAGTTGATTTCCTATCACCCTTTTCGCCAGCCCAATCTGAGTCTGTATATCCGCATAAAGAGAAATCCGAGCCCTTGAGATACCATAGACCTAAGTTTGGGGAATGAACCAAATATCGGAAGATTCTCTTGACCGCCACTAAGTGGCTTTCTTTAGGAGCAGCTTGATACCTTGCACACACTCCTACACTCAACACAATATCGAGTCTAGATGCATAGAGGTAAAGAAGAGAGCTGATCATGGAATGGTATACCTTTTGGTCCACATCTTTACCATTGGGATTGAGTTCAAGATGGCATTTAGTCTGCATTGGTGTAGCAACGCCATTAAGATTCGTCATCTTGAACCTCTTGAGCATGTCTTGGATTTATTTTTCTTGATTAATGAAGGTTCCTTCTCTTAGTTTCTTGATCTCAAATCCAAGAAAGAACCTTAATTCTCCCATCATAGACATCTCAAACCTATCAGTCATAAGCTTTGAAAATTAATCATTAAAAGCTTGGTTAGTAGAGCTAAAGATAATATCATCTACATATAGTTGGCATATGAAAAGCTCCCCCTTAACCTTCTTAGGCCCAGTTCTTTTGGTAGCTTCTCTGAGAAGCTGTCCTACCCCCAGCTTCCTGGGGAAGCCGGTTTGAAAATTTGGTGAGGCTTCCAAATTAGTTTAGTCTTAGACACTTTGGAAGCCTCGTAATTTTTTTGAACCGGCTTCCCTAGGAAGCTAGGGGTAGGGAAGCTTCTCGGAGAAGTCGCCAAAAGAACTGGGCCTTAGTAAAAAGAGTGGGATCGATCTGCCCAACCTCGAAGCCACGGTGTAATAAAATCTCTTTAAGGTGCTCATACCACACACGTGGGGATTGTTTAAGGCCATAGAGCGCCTTATTGAGTTTGTAGAAATGGTTCGTAAAGTTAGGATCCTCAAAACCCGGGGGTTGCTTAACATATACCAACTCATGTAGAGGACCATTGAGGAAAGCACTCTTAACATCCATTTGTTGTAATTTAAAGTTATGGTGAGCTGCATAGGCAAGGAGGATACATATAGACTCAAGGCGAGCCACATGAGCATAAGTTTCACCGAAGTCGATGCCTTCCACTTGAGAGAAACCTTGTGCTACCAATCTTGCCTTGTTTCTTACGACCCATTCTCATCTTGCTTGTTCTTGAATATCCACTTTGTGCCGATAACATTGCGACAATCTTTGGGATTCTCTACTAGCTTCCAGACCTTGTTGCGCTCGAAATTATTAAGTTCTTCATGCATAGCAACAACCCAATCTGGATCTTCAAGAGCTTCAAAAACCTTTTTAGGTTCCACCATAGATATGTGAGCTTGATGATCACTAAAGCTCGCTACTTTCCTTCTTGTGGACACCCTTCTTCTCAGATTACTGACAACTATATCCAGAGTATGACCTCTTAGTTCAAGGTTTCTTTCAGCACGATCTTTGCGATGAATTTCAATCTCCTTGTTATTTCTTGGAGGGATTTCTTCATCATTTGATTATTCATTTTGACTACTTGCTTGTCCTTGATCATTAGATTGTTCAACATGAACAAGAGATGGAGAAGCTTGACCTTGATCTTGATCAGCAGCCATAACAGGAGGCTGCTGCTGTTTTGAATTCTCAGGGCCGGACAATCCGGCGGAGGGAGGGGCCGTATAATTTGGCCTGGTAGTATCTGCCTCTTCCTGATCACTATTCTTGGCACGAGTTGGTGTAGGGCCGGATAATCTAGCCTCGGCAGGAAATCCGGCCTGGAGCTTCTAGATTCTTCAGATGATGTATGAACTTCAGAAGGTTTTTGTGTTGGTGCAGTAGTTTATCCAACAGGTGGAGCTTGTTAATATTGTGTAGATGAGGGCTCTACTTGAGTAGAGAATTGTCCTTGCCGATACGACACAAGGAGTTCCTCAATGGGGCAGAAAAATCCCACGCCCATTCTTCTTATGGCATCTTGGGGTATTTCAACATCTGCATCACAAACATCAAATTGCCCCACATGGGAGCCATCATTTTCCTCGGAAAACACACTACAATATTCTACAATAGTTCTGGAGAGCTTTTTGTAGACTCTATAAGTGTGGGATTCGGCACCATAACCAACAAAAATACCTTCTAAAGCCTTATACTCAAATTTAGACAAATGAAATCCTTTAATGAGAAAGAAACACTTACAACCGAACACCCAGAAATATGATATGTTGGGCTTGTTACTGATAAGTATCTCATAAGGTGTCTTGTCCAAGATCTTGCAGAGGTAAATCCGATTTGATGAGTGGCAAGCGGTGGAAATAGCTTCAGCCCAGAAGTTGGATGGTGACTTGAATTCAGCCAACATATACCTTGCCATGCCCATTAAAGTCGGATTTTTCCTCTCGGCTACAGCATTTTTTTGAGGGGTGTACACAGCGGAATATTGGTGTCTTATCGCCTCTTCGCTTAGGAATTCATTCAAAGTGTAGTTCTTGAAGTCGAAGCTGTTGTTGCTTCTAATTTCCAATATTTGGACATTGTGTTGACGTTGAACCTCATTGGCAAAGTCGATGACTGTTTGTTGAGTCTCACTCTTTATCTTGAAGAAGTAGACCCATGTGTATCTTGAGTAATCATCAACAATGACCAGGCAGTACTTCTTTCCACCGAGGCTAGCATGAGATGGAGGACCAAAGAGATCCACATGAAGGAGCTCCAAAATCCTCTTTGAAGAGATAATAGTCTTCCTCTTATGAGGCTAGACGGCTATGCCATAACTAGCCCGCGTCGGCCTTTCCGAATTGGCACATCGGACCCATTGTGGTTTCCCCCGAGAAGTCCACCACATACAGGTCATTTTCGACATATCCAACGAAAGCGACCTTTAGATACTTGCTCCACAAGAGTACCACTAAATCACCATCAATAAAAACTACAAAGTCCATATTACCAAGGGCACGAACATAAATTAAATTGTAACCGAGGGTCTCAAGAAGCATGAAATCCACAAGGGAGATATCATGGGCAACCACAACCTTGCCAAGACCCAATACCTCAGATTTCGATTTATCACCATAGGATATGGTTATATGATCATGATTTGGCCTCATCTCCATGATGATCTTGTTGCTTCTGGTCATATGACTATTGCATCCACTATCGAGCACCCATTTAGATCCACCGGAATCATAGCCCTACAAGAAAATTACTTCTTCGTTTTAGGTACCCATTTTTCAATGGGCCCTCTCATGTTAGTAACAAGGGTATTTGGAACACAAATAGACCAAGAAACATATTTATCAAAAGTACCAACATAACTAGCATAGACATCACCATAATAATCACAAAACAACTCATAATTAGGATTGTTAGACCCTGTAAAACGAATATAATCAGTTTTGTCCATTGTGATGTTCTTTTCATTGGTGCTTGTCTTTGCTTTAGCATTCTTGGCCTTGTTGTTGTTGTTGTTGTTGTTGTTGTTGTTGTTGTTGGGCTTGGGGACATAGACAAGTCCCTCTTTTGCATTATTCGACCTTTGCTTGCTAAGGACCTCATCTAGGACTTCCTTACCTTTGGGTAGAGAGGCCTTGGCAAGTTTATCTTTCAACCTAGCATTTTCCTCAAGAACTTCGTCATGTGCACATGTCGATGTAGAAGTGCTAGGAATATCATACTTGCTCAATCGAGTTTGGAGCTGATCATGAGACTCATTGAGAATAGAGTATTCACTCTCTAAATCCTTGTGATCAATGTCAAGTTTCTCCAATTTCTCGGAGAGTCTAGCATGAGCAACCCCAAATTTAACCTTTTTCTTTGCTTTGGAAATGACATTGTCACATTCCTTTACTAACTTGTACACAACTTCATCATGTGAATCCTCGATTGACTCAAGTCTCTTTTCTAGAGATACTCGAGCCTCTTCTTCTTCTAGAGCATTCTTTAAGGATGCAATGGATATTGCATCCTCTCTCTCTCAATTCTGCCCTTTTCTTCAAGGACATCTTCATTTTGGGAAATTTGATCCATAAGAGCCTCAAAATGCATTTTGTGTTCACCTTGCAAGTTAGTGATAAAGTAATCCAAAGCGATAATTTCCTCATTAACCTTAGGACTAGTAGAATCGTCCATATCAATATTCATCGTAGTCTCAGGAAAATAAGTGGTGGAAGGTGATACCTCGGAACCTCTTGCCATAAGACAAGTGACGTTCTTGTTGATGACATTCTCATTAGGTGAGTCGAAGAGTGAACTTTGTGTAGATGTGGTGGCTATGGCAACCACCTCTCGTGAGCTATCATCATCTTCTTCGTCTTCACTTGTAGATGAGTACTCCTCTTGAGCTACCAAAACAATCTTTGGTTGCTTCTTGTATGGAGCATTTTTATTTACAAATTGCTTCTTCCATGGTGCCTTTGACTTTTCCTTGAGAATGAGCCTGCCTCCATTATCTTCTCTACTCTGGTAAGGACACTCAGCTACAAAGTGCAAACGATATCCATGACTGAAACATGTTCTCAGTTTCGGACCGTTTTCCCTTCATCCATTTGACCCATTTCTTGCGTTCAAGTTTAGACTTGGCTTCTGCAGGGTCCTTCCAAAAGTTCCTAGCATAAAAGGCCATGTAATCTCCATGTGCCCTATTGACATCCTCGGGACATTCCATAACTTCAAAGTCATCATCGTCTTGTTCAACAATATTTTCCTTTAAGGACACATTTACCCCTTTCTGCATTCCAATGGCTCGAGCATGAGCATATTCAACATTCTTGGCGGAGACTTTGAAAGCATCCATTTCTTGCATGACCTCATTGGAAGTCATTTGGTGGTAATTGTGCCTTCCTTGGAGGCTCTTCAAATCAGTAGGCTCAAATGGCATAAGAGCGCTTACATATTTCCTCTTGATCCATGCGTCATCAACATGGGTTGCTCCATGATTTCTGAACATGGTGGCAATCGACTTGATCCTTCTATACATATCCTCGTGATCCTCGCTATCCAGCATATAGAAGCCTTCAGCTTGATTACTCAGTGCATCATACCATTCCTTCTCATGCTTTAATTTCCAATGAATAGTTCGGTGAGGGCATCCCAAGCTTCCTTTGCGGTGCTGAGATGTTCGATGTGGGGTATGTCTTTAGGACCCACATCGAGCTGAATCATGTGTAAAGCTGTTGCATTGAGTTTGTTGTCCACAACTTCTCTTCTTGTCAAGTTGTTTGGGTCTCCAACATGAATACCATTCTCGATGATTTTCAATAACTCAATGGACGAGTTGCACACATGAGACTTCATTAAAAATTGCCATTGATTAAACGTAGATGCAACAAGCTTGGGTGGATCACCCCTATTGTTTATATGAGGGTGAGGTATAGGTGGATCAGGTGAATATACATGAGGAACCTCACTATATTCCTCCTTACCAATTTCCTTTTTCGAGGAGGAGCTTTTACTAGTGTCGTCACCCACCACATCGTCTTCCTTGGAGTTAGCGTTAGCATTCTCCTTAGAGAGCGGAGTGGCGGCCTCAGAGGTAGATGCAGGTGGGGCTGCGGGCATGGAGAGACGCACAATCATTTGACACATATCTTCCATTTTGTTCTCCATAGAACTAATCAAGGTTGTTTCCAATGTCTTGAGATCTTTCATGGTGACCATGTCCATAGACTTACTCCCATCTCCCTTAGTACCCATACTTCTCTTAGGCGGTTAAGCCCAAATAAAGAGCCGGGGCTCTGATACCAATTGAAATGGATCGTATTGGCACCTAGAGGGGGAGGGTGAATAGGTGCTACTCCAAATTTTAATACTTTTTCAATTTTAGGATTGACACAAAGGTAAATTCTCTAGATATGCAACTACTAAGAATTTCCCTATATGTAAACCTAAATACTAGCGTGTAAAAGTGAGGAGAGAGGAAACCATAGTGGAGCACGCGGAGACATAGAGATTTGTTTGACCGCAGTTCCTTCCTCGTTAAGGGAAGGACATCTGCGTTGGAGGGGTGGGAAGTTCTAATACCACCACACCACAATAGGCCTCACCCTATTCTTTGATGGATCTCGCCACCAAAGGCCCAATCCACCTTTCCATTATTGGTACTCTTCGAGGCGGGAACCGATGCCTTTTACAAACACTAGTGGGGCATACATCCACAACTGAATTGGAGGCTCCCGTGATGACAACAAGCTGCCACAAGAACAAGAATTATCAAATAATCGAAAGTAAGATCTAGATATTTGCAAGAAATACTAGATCTAGAATCCCCCAAATGAATGGAGGGGAAGTGGAGCGCTTGATTGGTGTTGATGACAATTGAGGCCTCCTACTTCGATTCCCAAAAGATCGAAGCCTTCGAGTGGACTAAGATGGAGATATCGGTTTGGAGTTTGAAGAATAGGTCTACACTTTTTTGAATGAATCAATAAGTTTGGCAGGAGGACCAATTGGGGTATTTATACCCCTGCCAAAACATAGCTGTTGGAGCTTTCGAGGGCCGGATTATCTGGCCGGGGCAAAACACCGCCCTAGATTCAGATTTTCCGAGGGAAAATCTGCTCCCCATATAGTGTGACGCGCCTTGGATCCCTTCGCAAAAATCCTGGTGGGCGGATTATCCGCCCCCCTTGAGGGGCGGATTATTTGGACCATGCCAAAAACTTCGGCCCTTGCCGGACAATCCGTGGCAAAATCCGCCCCACACAGTACGATGCGCCTTGGCTGCCTTTGCCGATTGAGCCAGTGCCGGATTATCCGGCCCTTAGCAGGGGCGGATAATCTGCCCCCAACACTCTGTTTTGCTGCTTTTGAATGGACAATTATCTGCAGCACTTCAACACATTAAATGTTCCTTGATATTGTTATCCAACACACAAAACACTAGAGATCATGAAATGTTCTTTCAATATGCATAGATGTAATGAAGAGAATACCGAGGGTACAAGAACAATCACACGACAAAGCAAGAGTATATAGTGGATCTGTAGGTGTGGATACCTAACTACACCAAAGAAAAATCCTCGTGCTGATCGCGTGACTAACAACCAAGGAAACACACACGGTGGAGATGAACATGGGAAAGCAATTTATGAACAGGAATATTGCAATGTACAAGGGAGACGCTAATAATAGCTCAAAATAAACAGGCACAAGATTGCTCAATCTACAAGTGCTATGATAAACTAGGCCTCCAATAGTGGACACGTTGATATTTCTTTTGTCAAGCTTGTAGCTCTTTTCTCTCTTTTTATATACTGATTCTCTTTTATGTTTTTTTAAACTATATGACTCAATGCAAAACGAATGCAGAAATTTAGAACAACATAGGACGGATAGTCCGGGTGATGCGTGCCAGAGACTCCGGTTGTTCCGGATAGTCCGGGTTATGTCGGCCGGATAGTTCGGTTTGCCTGGACAAAAAATTCTGCACTTCTAAACCCTAATGAGAAACCTGTCGAAGCAAAGCAACTAGTCCCGTGGTGCGTTCCTAGGCACGGATGCTGTAGATAGGCTGTAGATATGGTATGAAAACAAAGGTACGCTATGTGGACTTGGAAAAAGTAGATGGAAACTGATGAAAATGGCGATGAACGACTCAAAAATGAAGAACAAATGAAAAAAGGAAAACCTAGACACTACGACTTGTACTGGAAGAGATCGGTTCAAAAACACGACAAAGACCAGCAACTAATACTCAACTTCTATGCAATCTAGGCTATGGCAAAAACTAACACTAATCTTTTTATGGCTTTTTCTGTGTAGGACGAAAAAATAACTAGACTATGGATGGATATGTGGATACTTACCGAGAAAACACTAGAATCTGATACCAAGATGATATGGGGTGGCCCGATCTTCTCATTAAGCGAGGGTGGTATATGATGGTAATTGGTGATGATAACTTGTATGACGCTCACGAACCTCTCTATCAATTCCTGATGCCAATGCAACATCTCTCGACCCTTATAGATATTCACAACTTCATACACTTGCGCACATATCCACCAACCACAAAGCGGTATTGTAATCTTCTAATTCACAATAGAACATCAGATCACATAAAACTTGCTATTGGCTAAATCCCAATGGACCAACTAATCACACTTGATTGATAGTAACAAACACACCAGATCGATACGAATTGGTGTGGAGAATTTTAGGGTTTACACTTAGTAACCCAAGAACTAGGGTTTACTTTAAACATGGTCTAAACTAACCTATGGGGGCGTCCCAGGGCTTATATGGCCGCCTGGGACGGCCAGAAACCGAAACAGAAACAATTCTGACTCAAACTGATACATGTTGACTCGGACCAGAATTCGGTCGGCGGTCGAACATTCTGGTTGGTACGCGCTGGACAGTCCAGTCGGGCCGGACACTCCGGGTGGAGTGTGCCGGACAGTCCGGCCTGGCCGGAAACTTTAAAGTTTTTGGGTGGTGTCCGGGTAGTGTCTGATGTGGTATACAGAACGACTGCCTCCTCGTCGCTTCTCGGGTAGGCCGGACAGTCTGGTAGGAACTGGCCGGACACTCCGGTATTCGCAGGAAGTTTCGCCTCCTTCTTGATGATCTTCTCTTGCGCATTCCTCCCGCTCCTCCCTCGCCTATCCTTGGGCGATCATCATGCTGGACTTCTCTTGCAGCCCTTCTCCTCGTCGCGCCATGCTTGCTTCCTCAACAAACCTAATCATACACAAGTGCATAGACTTAGGTAGTATAAAATTCTCATCAATTAAAACACCAGATTCATTTAGGAGTGAAGTCACCTGTTGTTCAAGTAGCTTGGCACAAGCTCGAGTAGTCGGTCCAATCCTGATCTCATTGGAACTATTCTTGACAGCGACATCGTCAACTTTATTAGAAATTGGAGATAGAAAATCAGTAGGGATGTCCTCATCACAACCAAATGAATAGCGGTGATGCTTTGAAGTTCTTTGTAACACTGCAAAGTTTTCTTAACTCTATGCGCAGTTTCATAATGTTAGTTGTCAACAATCCAAGGTTGTCAAACAATTACGGTTGAATCTAAAGCTTTTTTTTTTTTGGAAAAGAGTATATATTAATATCACAGGGATACCAATTACACCCGGTCTCTGCAACAACGCATGCCCTAGCGGCCCTACGGATGCACACAGCCAGAAAAATAAAGAAGAATTAAAAAAAAGAAAAAGTTCCGCTACAGAGAACTATTCCTAAAAGCAACAACACTGACACCATCATAACACCACCAGTAGTCCTCCACTCCAATAACAACGCCTTCAAGAAGGAAAACAATGCCCAAGCGTCATCGTTGCCCGATCAAAGATCATAGGTTTTCATTCTGAAAAAAGTTCTCGCTCGTAAAACAATGCCTTCAACAGCCATTGCGAGACACAACCAGTTAAGGCCAGATCTTGGATTTTCACACTGCAAGATAAGACCGAGAACTCCTCCTATGTTGTCATCCTGCACCAACAGTCGCCGCTACGAGTCAAAGATCATGCATCCAGTTCTCCATCGCCATAAAAACTAAAATCACCATCGCTACTCTCGTATTTCTGTTTTCCTGACATTATCCACATCTGACTTCACCATATAGCATATTTAAAGCACAAATGTAGCATCCAAAATACTCGTTGTCACCCAAGATGAAGATGGCGTAGTTGGAGCCGTAGAGGAAATAGTCGATCGGTCATCGTGGATGTAGTCAACGAGATGCGAGCGGTCGTGTTGAGACGCAAATCAAAAACATTATCGCCCCGCCTAGTGCATGTTCTCAAGGGACTGGATTTGGTTACGGTGCATTCAAGATAAGCATGCTTATCGACAGTGGTATCTCTATTCATAATGTCACCCAAAGCAAGCATGACACGGACATGTATAAATTACTCCAGCCATGTGGGTTAATAAAAGATTTGTTTTAAAACTCAGGCCGTGCACATTATTTAACTCACCCCATCCATACTTTGTGTGTTCAGAGAAAACGCACATCCGACCGGGCCATACTTTGAGTGTTCAGGAAAACGCATATCTAGGTTGTCTTTTTTTCTAAATTTCCTTTTCCTTGATAAGACTATAGAAAATAAAAGAACCCAATTGCTAAAAAGTGCTTGGATGCTGGTTTGTCTTTCCGAGCCTCCGTTTTGCGGCCGTTGGATTGCTGGATTGCGCGAGTTGTTTTCGATCGACTCATCCGCACCTGGGCCCTATGTCGCACGCGCTGCTTCGATAGCGACTACTCAACAGAGTTCCATCACCACCACCTCGAGCGATCCAGCAGCCACCGAGATCCCCACCCCTATAGGGCACCACCGGAAGCACCCCACCCCACGGCGCGCGTTGCCGGTAGGCCGCAACCCCTGCACCACGCGCCGAAACGATTCCCCAACTCGATAGCGCAGCGCCGGGAGGCCTCCACCCCTGCACCACGCGCCGGCATGGATCCCCACCTCAGTTGTGCGCCGTCGGGAGATCCTCCACCGGACGCCATCGGATACCCGCACCTCAGCTGCGCGTCTCTTGGATGCCCTCCACCTCAAACGAGTGCCCCGGGAAACCCCAGCCGGCAGCACCATGAGCACTGGTGGTAGATCTCCTGCTCAGCCCTGCGGCGTGTGACCATGCGGCTCAAAGGCAGAAAAGTGATGGGGTGGGTGGCAAGGAGGCCGAGGTTGTGGTCGATTTGTAGTAGGCCAGGTCAGATGATAGAATCGATGGACTAGCTAGATCAGTTCGATGGACTAGGATTAATCTAGCACTGTTTCTTGTTTATCCTGGCGTACTAGTTAGTTTGTCTAGTGTTTCTGTCTGAGAGCTAGCTGATTTACACTTACTCTAGTTTTTTCGATGTACTCGGAGTAATCTAGACTGCTTTCTTGTTTCTGTTGGCTTACTAGTTAGCTTATCTAGTGTTTCCGTCTAAGAGCTACTCCATCTAATTTGTGCTTAGTCTATTTTTTTTCTCAACGGCTTCAGAGTTAGCTGACTAACCCATACTGTCAACTTTGTGCGAGTTTCAGAGTGCAGTTCTTGGTGTTATTCGTTGCCGCTATAGTTGCTAGAACTGATGTGGCGCCATGACCACCGGAAGAAATTTGCATCCATGGCATTTTTCCTAGGTAGACATGAGACAACACCATACCGGTACCCAACTAGCTTGCCAGACTTGTGTAAAGTTGCTAACTGTACATTCATGGTTGGCCCCTTGGCACATTCTAAAACCCAAATGCTAAGAAGTGTTAATTAAGTTGGTTACTTGGGTTAATTAAGTTGTATTATCAACATGCCTAAGTTTGATACCGAAATCAATTGTGTTTGGTTCCACTATCGCGTTCTTTGTGTTTTTAAGTATAGAGTTTTTCCTTTTTTTTTGAGCAGCATACATAAGTTGGCCACTTTGGGTTTATTAAGTTGGATTCGTCAATATGGCTAAGTTGGGTACTAAATTGAACTAAGTTGGTTACTTGGGATAATTAAGTTGCATTTTCAGTATGCCTAAATTGGGTACTGAATTAAACTAAGTTGGTTGCGCTGGCATGTTTAATTTGTCTTTTATAGTCTTGTTGGTTTTCTTTTTCTATTTTGAAGCAACATGCATAAGTTGGCTAATTTGTGTTAATTAAGTTGTATTGTCAACATGTCTGACTTGGCTAGTGAATTTGGTTCTACTAACGTGCTTAAGTTCTGTTTTATTTTTCAGTTTTTTCTCTTTGGGAGCAATATGCACAAGTTCGGTACTCTGGTTAATTAAGTTGTATTGTCAGTATGCCTAAGTTGGGCATTGAATTGAACTAATTTGGTTCCATCGGCATGTTTAGGTTGTGTTTTATAGTCTACTTAGTTTCTATTTTTATTTTAAAGCAATACGCATAAATTGGAACTTTGGGTTAATTAAGTTGTAGGGTCAACGTGCCAAAATTGGCTACCCAAATGAATTAAGCTCATTCTATCCACATATTTACGATCAATCGTATTTTTAATATATCTAAGTTGGATATATATGAATTATGTTGGTTCCACCAACATATTTAAGTTGTGTTTTAAGTCTAGTTATTTTTATTTTTTCATTTTTGGATCAACATGCATGAGTTGACTACTTTTGATTATTTAAACTGTATTGTCAACATGCATAAGTTTAAATCACAGAAAGTTGCTATTGAATCTGTGTCGGTGCTTGGTTACAGCATGTGCATAAGTTTATTGCAGGTTCATGTGATGTTGCTTTATCTGGGTGCATGGTGTTCTAAAATCCTTCTAGATTTCTGTTTTCAACATTTCCCGTACTTGCGGTGCTTTTTCTTTCTAAAAAGTATAATTTGTGTTGTGTTTATTTCTAGCATGTTCAAAACTACTTCTAGTATGTAAATAAGTTGACGTCATGACAATTCATGTCATGTTGATGATTCTGAGAATACAGGGTTGTACAAACTCAACACCAGGCTCTAGCTACAGAGAGCTTACTGGGTTGATACACCTAGGTTGTCACTGATTTGTTTTATATCGGTTTCTAGCATCTAGTAAAGTTGCAATTGTGGTTTTTATGAAGATCTGCAGGAAGGAAGAAGAGGTCCTTTCTTGGAGAGTAGGAAGAGGGAAGGAATAAGGAGGTATCACTTGGTGTGGGAGGCTAGTCGTTGACACGTGAGAGGATTTGGACGGTGTACGAGCCAGGGATGGGTCAGCGTGCCTAGGCACATATGGTCAGGCTGGGGGTATGTGTTTCGTTTGTTTGTGTTTTATTTCAGGGTCAACGGGATAGAGAAAGTTTCCATACGTGGCAGGGGCTGGTTTGGACTAACCAGCCCCTGGAGGCTCCCTAGCCGCATCCATAAAAGAAAAAGATAGATGTATGCTTTTAACTATAATTAATGTTTTTCTAGAATACACCCTGTAAGGTGTATTAATCATATACTCCCTCTTTCTTAAAATAGATGTCTCAAATTTGTCAAAATTTAGATAAATCTAGACACTATTTAGTATATAGATTCATCCAAATTTCAAAAACCGTAAGATATCTATTTTAAGACGGAGAAAGTAGAAGAAGTGTCAGGCGGCATGCAACGCCGAAAAAAAACAAGCCAGAAGAGGTGACGATTCCTCAAATCAAGAAAACTCTAATCTTCGTCCAGCCATGCCGGAGGCAACAACCGCAGTAAGCTAAAACTATCGTTCTGAAAGACCCGCTAAACACCACCTATCAAATCTATGATCTTTGCCCTGATTGTCAACACTATCGATGTGGCTCCATTAAAGACCACGTCATTCCGATGTCTCCAGATGCACCAAAAGACCAGGGTAAGCATTGTCCATAGGTCTCGCCGGGTGGCCACAGGGCATATCCTGGTAGTCCACCGGTGGGTTGGATTGGTATCACGGTGGGCTGCCACTCCGGTCAGCCCCAGTGCTGCAAGGCTCAACACGAGACCTCTCTAGAGACGACGCAACCCAAGAGGAGGTGCTGCAAGGTCTTCCGATGTTCATCAAATAGCGGGCAAGCCGCTGGGTCTGCTAGTCGACACCGCTGAAGCCTATCCGTCATCCAACACCTATTCTTGGAGATCAGCCACACGAAAAACTTAAAGCTAAAAGGCGCTCGGAATCTCTAGGTCTGGTCCGTAACTCGAGCGAAGGTGTTGTCCAGGAAGAAGGCGTTATAAGCCGACTTCGCCCATAGACCCTATGACTGGTCTAGCACCACACCAGTTTGTCCTCCCTACCTGACATGAGTCGGAGAAGGAAGAACCCGGCCAGCGCTTGAGGACCTAAGTCTGGGCCACAGTCCATGAGCCACACCCCAGAGAGGCCGTGCTTAACCGATCCCGCCTTCGCCTGTCTTGCCGACACTTTGGCCGCAAGAGAGGGGCAATGTCTACCACTCTAGCACCATGGAGCCAATGGTCTTTTCAGAATTTCACCCGCCGCCTCAAAGATCTCACGAGGGCTAGCGGAGACCTGTAATAAAATGAAATGAAGATAAGTGAGCATCATCAATACCCAAGGCATAGTTCGGTTTCCTGATTCCATCCAAATGGGCTTGGTCAGAATAACCGAATAGATCCCCTCATCCAAATCTCTGAGATTGCAACTTGTAGCACCCCCTGAAAAGTCTGCTTTGGCATGATTCCTCCTCTAACTCTCAGGAACATATGCACATGCACCTTGTTCGTATCTACTATGACATCCACGTGCATTCTTTCATGAACGAGCGCCAAACGGCCGAAGCAATTAAGCGGCGAAAAGATCAACTCCAATGTAGTATGCATCATCGGTGTGGGGCACACGACACAAACCTACTCCGTCTCCGTAGCAGTTCGTATTTCCTAGGAGAGCAAACTACCACTAGCTAGAAACATACTCCTTCCGTTTAGAAATATAAGATGTTTTATTTAGAAATATAAGATGTTTTAGATTTGTAAATAAGATGTTTCTAGACATCTTTTTAGTGTCTAGATTCATTTAAACCTATACACTGAAAGATGTCTAGATACATCTTCTTCATAAACCTAAAACATCTTATATTTCTAAACTGAGGGAGTAGTACTTACGCGAGAGAAGCGTATGGAAGTTACAGCTTGGAAAAACTGAAACGGGGTCGCTGTCCGGGCGTGCCAATGGCGTAAGGGGTTCTTTGTCCGCTTCGAATCGGCGTCTCAAGCACCGGCCGCGGGCCGCGGCTGGTTCTCTGAACCAACCAGCTGGGAAAGACAGGGACACGTTGCTCCTATCTAATCTAAACACTTGTGGCTATGTTAGTGGTAAAATGGTAACTTCACCATGTACTAAGTTAGGCTAGTCATAGTGGAAATTATTTGAGTAGTAACATAGTCCTACACGTATTGCCAACTAAGCATTTAGATGACATGACATGCAATTAAATGATGAGAGAAAAACTTGTGGTAACTAGCTATATTACAATAACATCACACATTTCAAGAAAATGAGTCTATATTATAATAAATGAGGCTTTGCATGATACCACACCTATGTTATTTTGCACTATGGAGATAGTAACTTAGACTAGTAACATACTCCCTTTATCCTGAAATACCTTGCATTTTGGGTCTAGTCAAAGTCAAACTTTATAAAGTTTGATAGAATATATAGAAAAAACTATAAATATCTATAACACCGAATGTATATATTATGAAAATATATCTTATGGCGATTCTAATGATACTTATGTTGTATTATAGGTGTACATAAATTTTTCAATATGTTTAGTCAAACTTTATAAAATTTGACCTTGACTAAACCCAGAATACAGGATATTTCAGAACAGAGAGAATATACATGTTACTACTCTAAGTTACTCCCTACTATAACTAGCCTTTAGGCTGGTCATAATGAGAGTAACATATGTGGTAATATGCATGCCACTTAGGAAAAAAGAGTGATATCGCAAGCAATTAATAAGGAGAGAGGCAAATGGAGTAACATAATACTCCCTCGGTTCCAAAGCTTAAGACTTATATTTTTTTTCAAAAGTCAAACTATGTAAAGTTTGACCATGTTTTTAGAAAAATATATTAATATTTGCAACATGAAATCCATATCGTTTGATACATCATGAAATATAGTTTCACATGATATCTATATAGTATCATAGTTATTTATATTTTTTTTAAGAATTTGGTCAGACTTTTTACAGCTTGACTTTTTTTAAAAAATATAAGGCTTAAGCTTTGGAATGGAGGTAGTATGTTATCATCATATCACACCTCTCAATACAAAATGAGTCTATAAATTAATTAATAAAGCCTTTATGTTACACACATGTGACACTTTCTACCATGAAGATAATAACTTAGACTAGTAATATGAGTATGTTACTAATCTAAGTTACTCTCCATTATAATCAGCCTTAGCTATCGCTTGCACACGTGCAACTATTTTTTACTTGCCGATGCCCATCGCTGTCTTCAGCCCTCCGGTGACTTGAGATGCAGACGATAGGCAGTGTCACCGCCAGTGGTTGTCTGTAGTACTCCCTCCATTTAAAAATATAAGATGTTGTAGTTTTAAAAAGTAAATGTATTTAGTCATTTTTAGTGTATTGGTTTAAATAAATCTATACACTAAAAGAGTCTAAATATATTAATTTTATAAATCTAAAACAACTTATATTTTTAAAAAGAATGAGTATGAAGGAAGAGGACGCAGTACCACGATCGCATACTAGAAATACTATAGAGGCATCAGGGCTCACGCTAGAACCTGTATCACACAAGCGTTGCTACTTCATTCTTTGTACCACATTAACTGCGGTTATATATTTCTGTCAAAAAAAGCTGCGGTTATATATTTCTGTCAAGAGATTGAACCCGAGCGTTGGAGAACGACTACCGATCGATTGGCGGACTAAGTGTAGTTAACCAATGTACAAATGGGCATAAATAAATAGGAGTACTAAAATACTCTTTCCGTTCTAAAAAGGATGTTATTAATTTTTTTAAATTCAAATGTATCTAGCACTATTTAGTATATAGATTCATCTAAATTTAGACAAATTTGTGACATCTTTTTAGAACGAAAAAAATATAAATTTTTTGAAATAAAGAAAAACTAGACGACAAATTTAGAAACATAGAGGACCTATATTTCTGTACATATATTCTCTCCAGTGGACCCTGGTTTGGTGAGATGGGATAATACTAATCCTTCGTGTGGCAGGTTATGGGGTATGTCCAAGATGATATCATTTCCACACATGACTCTGTGTGGTCTGCAACATTGTTAAGAAATATATATGTATGGTAGAGTAAAAGGCTCTAGGACCGGTCTGGATCATTATATATGGGGAGTTTATAGGGGTACATCTCGTATACAAGTACAACACAGGTATATGACAAACTATGTACAAATATAACGTTTGTTACCGTAAGACCCCATCTTTATAAGGTAAAGGCCTCTGTGATTGCAATGCTAGTCCCTCGATCAAATGCTAGCATCCATAGTTTAAGATGAAGTACACAGATACAAAGGTCGTTATTACATCATCATTCTAGAGATAACATAGTTTTTTACAACTATTAGCAAAAGACTAGTTCAAGAGTTCATAACATAAAATAAATAACTATAAGTCTTCATCTTCATGTGCCACAGGCAAGCATGTTGAGTGTAGACTCACAACCCTAATCTTCATCAGAGTAACCTGCAACATCATAAGTTACAGCCATAGTGGTTAATACTTTTGGAATTGTATTGGCAAGTGATATTATAGTAGAATAGTAGTATCTAACTTCTATATGAATTTAGCTAAGTGTAGCTTAGTCTTTCTTTGCTCAAAATAGGTTTTCCTTATCAGTTGAAAAACACTAAGTTTTTGCTTGACAAAAACTTCCAAGGAACCACCAATAGACATTGGTGAACCTTTACCCTTGTTCAACCACAAGTTTTTAACTTAGAAATTGGGATGAGGAGATCCTTGATAGCTTCCATGTCTTTGATGCTCAAATTGTCCGTTGCCGAGGACACGTCTAAGTACTTAGGTTTTATCCTATCGAGAGGTGGTGCACTTTCCCCACAAGACTCGACATGCGTCGAGATGAGACCTTTCAAAAGCATTCTCTTAGACCATCACGGACGCGTTCCATCCTATCACCCTACCACCAACTGTCCATCTGGCTAATTTCTTGCAACCTATGTGATCAAGGCAGAGCCCATATGCCATGTGGTTGCACTAAAAACTTCTCAACACTAAATATCTTAAATCCCTTTGTTCCTGGGTGGCTTTCCACAAGTGTGATACACAAGGTAAACATAGACATGGGCCTTGTGTAACCACTTAACACAAACCAACATACCATTCCACCCAGGTGATTCATTTACTTAGTTGTTTTATTAAGCAAAAACACAAGTCATAGACTTAGAAATATTTCATAGCATGAATAATCCACCCTTTGTTTGCTGCTAGCTAGACTAAGCATGATAACATAACAAGTTTCTTAACTTAGATGAATAATCTACTAAGACTACAACTATTAGGATTTCCCAAGGCATAGCATAGTATATATACTTAGAAAATAATCCATGCAGGCCCAACTCAAAGTATCACTAGTGCATAGCTAAAATAATATGACAAAATACATGAAGCACCACTTGCCTTGGTAGTTGGGAGAGTAGCAACAATCTTCACAATCACAATCACCACTAGCACCAAAATTTACACATAAAATTATAGCACCAAATTCACATTCAAATATTGAAGCAAAAATATATGAATGCATGCAAATGCAATGAAATGATTTTTCTATACTAGAAAAATCAAACCAAACAGTACTGAACACAAAGTGATCTATCTAGAATCTAAACAAAGTCAAATTTGTCTCAAAACAATTTTACAAACATTTTATATAGCCAAAATAAGCCTATAATGTGTTTTGCAAATAATCCTATTTTTCTTGAAGCAAAATACAAATTTGAGGCCACAGTAGTGTAGAGCTTAATTTTTTGAATCCAATGATATATTATTTGCATTTTTTTGGACAAACATAACAAAAGATATGAATTTTACAAGTTTAAACATTCAAAAACCTTTTCTGGATTTTATTAAACAGAACACAGACACATGGCCGTGTCTGATTGGTTCATACCGATTCGGCTGGACCGATCAACGCGATCCGCAAGATCTAAATGAAAAAAGCACGGGCCAGATTAACCGATACCAATTCGAATAAGTGAGCTAATCTGATCCTCTAGATCTAGATCTAACGGTGCTGGTTACTTCAACCATAGAGGGGCAGCGCAAATGGCCAGACCGGCGGCAACGCTGCTGCCGGCGGTGCACTGGCAGCGCTAGGGGGTGAGAGGGGAAGGCATGGGTCGTTACCGAAGCGCGAAGACGAGGTGGTGACGATGGTCGACGAAGTGGAGGCGCGGGCGTGCGGGGTCGTCGGGGATTCCTCGCCGGAGGTGAGGTCGGCGTCGGGTGTGTACGGGCGTCATCGCTGGCGGCAGGTATTTGCTCGCCGGAGACACTCGGGGCAGCGGCGGTGCGAGCTCGCGTGTGGGCAGCCTAGCGGTGCTTAGAGGGCGGTGAGTGTGGGGAAAGGAGCGGAAGGAGGAGGGGGTTAAGTAGAGGGGGGTCGGGCGCGGGATTACTGCGGCAATAACTCGAATTGATTCGAAATCAATCGGAGAGTAACGGGCGGCGACGGCGAGGTCTGCGGGCGCTGATTGAGGACGATGGAGCTGACGTGGCGGTGGGACCAGAAAGTTAGCGAGGGGGGGGGGGGGGTGCGGCGCGTGCGGTGAGAAAAGAAAGGGCAGGGGGTTGCGGGGTAGCCGGGTGGGCTTTGCTAGGCTGCGAGTTTGGCCGTGGGGGTGGGCTGAGCCAGTTGGCTGGTCTGTTTCTATTTTTTTCTTCCTTTGTTTTTCTTTTTCTGATTTGATTTTCTAAATGAGGTTTGAAAGCTCAAATCAAATCCAAATCAAGTCAAATTTTCACCCAAATTTTGTGAGACTATTCTAGTGTCCAAAAGTCTGTCAAACACATATATTTGATGAGACTCTAAGATAAGCTCTCCTTTGAATCCAAATCTCTTCACACCACGAAGTGGTGAGACTCTAAGATAAGCTCTATCACCTACCTCATAGGTGACTTCTCTATGCTTTGGATCTGCGTAGCTCTTCTATCGAGACTGGGCTATCTTCAATCTATCCTTTACCAATTTAACTTTTTCTTCAGCTTCCTTGATCAGTTCTGGTCCGAACAAATTTCTTTCTCCTACAACACTCCATAGTAATGGTGTAGTACACTTCCTTCCATAAAGAAACTCAAACGGTGCCATCTGAATACTTGCTTGATAGCTGTTATTGTAAGAGAATTCTGCGTAAGGCAGACTTTCATCCCAACTAGCACCATAGTCTAGGGCACATGCCCTTAACATATCCTCCAAAATTTGATTGGTCCTTTCTGTCTGTCCATCAGTCTGGGGGTGAAAAGCTGTGCTGAACTCTAACCTTGTTCCCAATGATTCATGTAGTTGTCGCCAAAAATGTGAAGTGAACTGAGTTCCTCTATCAGACACAATACTCTTAGTGTAACACTACGGTTCTAAAAAACCCGTAGCTTCTATGTGACATGCCAATCCCCGGATTAGTTTATTGGCCCACAATAGAATAAAGATGAATAACATAACAAATATCCGTGTATCACAAATAACAAAAGATCCAAAGTAACATTATTACAATAAGGCTTAGCTCTAGGCTAGCTCAACTTATTCAAGTAGCAACATAAATAAAATAACTCCTCCATTCTTCAAATTACCCACAAGTGAACAAGTGCCGAGTGGAGTACCGTGGCCTAATCGATCACTCAGAATCTGAATATCCTGCAACATGAAACGTAGAAGCTGCGAAGGGTCAATACATGGAATGTATGGCAAGTAGAGCTATTAAAGGAGACAATAGAACTAGCATCTACGTGCATATTTGATAAGTGGAGTTGTGGCTAGCTTGCATTTTCAAATACCTTTGTCCTACTTTCATAAACAGTTTTGTCTTTCTTTGAAAAAGATCCCAATTAAGTTAACCCATCAACATTAAAGAAATTAGGAAATTGGAATGAGCAAGAAACATGTCATGAACTCAATATCAAGCAACTCAGATGTCATAACCGGGGACACGGCTAATCGATTAGTTTATACACCCTGCAGGGGTTAGTACACTTTACCCATTTGACTTGGCCAGCCCAGATCATACCACCACTCTCATATTGGGTGATTATAGGGAGAAGTCCAAGAAGGTACCGTTCGGGAAGTAGCTCCCCAAACCCGACACACACCGTACCAACCTACCAAAATTCTACATCTTTGGCTACATGGGTTCGAGTTGCCACAACCTACTAAGTCCAACCAACCGCCCATTTCATTATTGGCACATGGTTGTACACGTAAGCTACCAAATAAAGAAGCCAATCATTTTCTCTTGATACCTGGGTGCCTTTCCGCAATGATACCGCCAAAAAATATCAATCCCATCACACCCAGGAGATTCATTGATTAAGTTGTTTTTAGTTTTCATAAAACAATACTTTAGAAACAACTTTCAAGTGATGTAACCCAGCCCTCGTTTATTATAGCACGACTAAGCACATCTACCAACGGTGGCTAAACTACAAGAGATCCCTACCACATAATAGGATATAGCATAGCGATAGTACTTTCCTACACATGCATCTACAAAATACACACCAATGCATTAAAAATAGTAGGACAATATCATGAACAAAGTAACATCTACTTTCCTTGGCTATAGCGGTCGAATGAACAATCCTCACACGAGCAAGCATTGCACTCGTCACAATCTACACGATACAATTGCAACACATAAACAATCCAAACACAATCATATACAAACATAACAATGCAAGATGCATGCATGACAAGTTGAACAAAGCTTCAGTAGCATTCTACAACCTTTGTTCAGTATACCTACCGTATGCATGCGTGGAAAACATTTTAAAATCATTGAAAACAAAGCATGCAATTTTAAATGGCCAAACAATGGAGCTATAATCCAAATATTAAGCCACTGCTATTGAATAGATTGTAAAATCTTGGAAAAATAACTACTGTGTAGGCAACCTAAAACAGAACTAGTACCAACTGGAATCACTCAAAAAGGATTTATAGAACTTCCTGAGTAATTAAAATACTCTAGAAAGCCTTTTAATAGTTTCTGCAACTTCCAGTACTGTAAGGCTACCTTTATAATTCACTAGCAGATTCTTCTTGTTCTACTGATTCCAGGGACACCTCATTTGTAATTTTTGGAGTTGCAAAACTTTTCCTATGAATTTATTACTCTAAAAAGGCCATTAAACTATTTAATTAATCAGGGCAAAACCTTGCTGCAAAAGTCTGAAACAATTGTACATCAATATTCTACGTGAAAACCTGAATCCATTGGTATCTTATTTGCAATTTTTGGCCCAGTACATTAATTTTTATGAATTTTTCAAAATTTAGCTAATTCCTATAAATTTAAATTCGATTTAATTAACAGTCAAAGTCAGCTGACTTTGACCACGCTGACGTGGCACGACGCTGACCAGTCAGCGGTCAAGCACTAGTCCATGGCCCATCTGGACTGTCCACGGCCGATCCAAGGGCAGGGAAGATTGCGCGGGGGGAAAGCTCACCGGCGGCATCGGCGGTCGACGACGAGGCTTCTCTGTCTGTCATCGGCGGCGGCAGAGTGGCGTGCGGGGTGCGACGGTGAATCTGAAGGAGGCGACGATTGTGCCTCTCCCATCCGCGGGCGGCAGCGGTGGCGTGCTGGAGAGCGGGTGGCGGTGGCGTGCTCCGGCGAGGTCGTTGGCGACGTCGGCGGTCCTGCGCGGCACAGGAAAAGGGTCGAGAAGAGTCAGTCGAGGCTGGGGAACTCGATAAAGGGGAAAGGGGGTCGAGGGGAGGGCTGCCGTGGCGGCGGATCTGCTCATAGAGCTAATGGCGGCGGCGACGGCGGCGTTCTCCAGCGAGAAATCGCGCCTCGATGGCGACGCCTTAGGGAATAAATTTTGGGGGGTTTCGTAGAGGGGAAAGCTAGGGATAAGAAGGGGCAACAAACTCGCGGGGAAGTTCAAATTTGACGCGAATCCTGCAAGATCGGTGTCGGCAATTGAGTTTGAGATGAACACGTTCTGAGGAAGATGATAAGTGGGTCCCACTAGTCAGGGAAAAAAAGAAACAAAAGAGAAAAGGAAAAGGGAATAGAGGGCTGGCGGCGGCTGGGCCGTGCGCATGTGATGGCACGCTGCGCGCGAAGACGGGCCCCGAGTGGGCCACGGCAAGCGAACCGGCCGGCTTCTGGCGCACTACTTTCTTCCTTTTTTTGTTCTTTTTCTTATTCTTTTTTCCTGGGAATTTCTAGACTGAACCTATTTCTGTGTGAAACTGTCTGAAAATAAGCAGAAATTCAGATTGCTGCAGAATTTGCTCCGAAGCTCCGATTGAGGCGATTCAAAGTGCCACGGGTTCGTGTTGGAATCCTCTATGCACCTGTGCGATCCAAACAGCTAAACTAAATCTTTTTAGCAGGAGCAAGGTAAAAACCAAGCATTCAAGTGTAGGTGACAATAGCCATATGCAAGTGATGGTTTTTGACAAAAGCTTTTGAAACTAAAATTTTGCAATGATGGTCATGTTGCAATGACATGTATGTTATGCAGTACCAAATCTAAAATTTGGGATGTGATAAGACTAACCCCTTTAAGATGAATCTCGTCCCCGAGATTTGGCGTGGCTAGAAAATAGGTGTGGGTGGTCCTCTCGGAGATCATCCTCACGCTCCTAAGTGGCTTCTTCTTCGGTGTGGTGGCTGCATTGCACCTTAAAAAATCTGACCGTCTTGCTACGGGTAAACCTCTCCACTGTATCCCAAATCTTGACTGGCTTATCGTCATAGGTCAAGTCACTCTCCAGCTGAACCTCCTCCAGTGGCACGGTGTCTCTCAACGGTGTATCCACCATCTCCGGATGGCACTTCTTCAGCTGGGACACATGGAACACGTCATGAACAACAGGCAGAGCCTCTGGCATCTCCAACTGATATGCAACTTCTCCCTTGCGTGCTAACACCCGGTATGGTCCTATAAACCGAGGTGCCAGCTTACCCTTGATTCCAAATCTCTTAATCCCACGCAGTGGTGATACTCTAAGGTACGCTCTATCACCGATCTCATACACCACTTCCTTGCGCTTGGCGTCAGCGTAGCTCTTCTGTCTCGATTGTGTTACCTTCAGCCTGTTCCTAATCAAAGTGACCTTCTCCCCGGCATCCTTGATCAAATCAGGCCCAAATGGCTGTCGCTCTCCTAGTCCATCCCATAGCAATGATGTCCAGCTTATTTTACCATATAACACATCAAACGGCGACGTCTTGATGCTGGTTTGGTAGATGTTGTTGTAGGAAAACTCAACATAAGGAAACTTCTCATCCCAACTAGATCCATGAGCCAAAGCGCAAGCTCTCAACATATCCTATAAAATCTGATTCACCCTCTCTGTCTGTCCATTTGTCTGAGGGTGGAATGCTATGCTAAACTCCAACCTAGTTCCCAATGACTCGTTAGCTGGCGCCAAAAGTGTGATCTAAATTGGGTACCTCTATCTGATACAATTCTCTTAGGGACTCCATGTAGGCACACAATCCTGTCCATATAATTTTTGGCTAACCTCGCACTCGTGTAGGTTGTCTTCACCGGTATAAAGTGGGCTACCTTGGTCAAATGGTCAACCACTACCCAAATAGAGTCGTATCCAGACCTGGTCCTGGGAAATCCTGTGATAAAATCCATTCCCACTCTATCACACGTCCAATCCGGCACGGGTAATGGCTGTAGTAATCCCGCTGGCTTCTGGTGTTCCGCCTTCACTCGGCTGCATACATCACATAAGGCAATATGCTCGGCGATGTCTCCCTTCATGTTGTTCCACCAAAATCTGTCCTTCAAGTCCATATACATCTTTGTATTGCCCAGATGTATGGAATACAGCGAGTCATGGGCCTCCTGTAGAATTCTTATCTCTGGATCGTTGGACACGCACAAACGATCTCCATACCACAAGGTTCCTTGATCATCCTCGCGGAATTCCTTTGCTCGATCCTCCTTCATCTTTTCCTTTATCACCTCTATCTCCTCGTATCCTACTTGAGCCTTCGTGATCATGTCCTATAGTGTTGGTTGGACTTCCATTGCTGCCAAATATCCCTCGGACACTACCTCCAGTCTAAGCTCCTTGAATTAGTTGCACAAATCCTCGGGCAATTCTCTAACAGTTAATCCATTGGCATAGACCTTTCGGCTTAGAGCATCTGCTACTACATTGGCTTTTCCTAGGTGGTATTGCACATTCATATCATATTCCTTGATAAGTTCCAACCATCTCCTTTGCCTCATGTTCAGTTCCTTCTGTGTGAATATGTACTTCAGGATCTTGTGGTCGGTGTACTCATCGCAGTGTTTTCCCATCAGGTAGTGCCTCCATACCTTGAGCGCATGTACAACCGATGCTAATTCCAGATCGTTTGTGGGGTAGTTCCTCTCATGGTGTTTAAGTTGCCACGAGGCATATGACACCACTCTCCCATCTTGCATCATCACACTTCCAAGTCCTTGTCGAGATGCATCACAGTACACTTGGAAATCTTTCTGAAGATTAGGTAAACATAGAACATGTGCGGTCACCAGGGGACACTTCAGTTCCTGAAAGCTAGCTTCACACACATCTGTCCACTCAAACTTCTTCTCCTTCTTCAGCAGTTCTGTCATTGGCTTAGCGATCTTGGAGAAATTCTCTATGAAACTCATGTAATATCCAGCAAGTCCCAAAAAGATCCGAATTTTGCCCACATTCTTGGGTTCCCTCAGCTTCTCCATAATTAGTCGCAGATGTTTCTCATGTTCAGCATCATCCTTGGAATATATCAGTATGCCATCGATGAACACAACCACGAACTTGTCCAAGTACTCCATAAACACCTTGTTCATCATGGTCATGAAATATGCTGGAGCATTTGTTAGCCCAAATGACATAGCCGCATACTCATATAAACCATACATAGTGGTAAAAGCAGTCTTGGGAATGTCCTCCTCCCGAATCTTCAATTGGAAATAGCCCGATCTCAGATCAATTTTGCTAAACACCTTTGCTCCTTCCAGTTGATCAAACATATCATTTATGTTCGGCAGGGGATATTTGTTCTTAATGGTCACTTCATTTAGCGAGCGATAGTCCACCACTAACCTATTTCTACTGTCCTTCTTCTCCACAAACAGAATAGGTGCACCCCATGACGACGAGCTGGGCTGAATAAATCCCTTGTCCAACACCTCTTAGTTGTTTCTTTAATTCCTTCAGCTCATCCACATCCATCTTGTATGGACTCTTTGCTATAGGTCCTGTTCCTGGCATCAGGTCGATGAGAAACTCCACATACCTGTCAGGTGGCATCCCTGGTAACTCCTCCGGAAACACGTCAGGGTACTCCCTTATTACCGGCACTGTATCCATGCTAACCCCCTTAAGAGAATTCATCTTACACCTTCCCAGTCGCACCGACGACTTGAACCTAATTCTCTTACCATCCGGGGTTTTGAGCGAAACCGCTAGCTGTGCACAATCTATGTGTCCCTCATGCATAGACATCCAATCCATGCCTAGTATTACATCTAGAACTTGCGACTCCAATATTACCAGATGTGTAATAAAATTTTGTGCTCCAATCCTCACAGTTAAGTCGCGACATCCTGCGCTAGCTATCATTTCCCCTCCAGGTGAGCTTACTCTAATAGACCCTTTTAGAGACTCCATAGTTAACTTATACTTATCCACAAATGCCCTTGATATGAATTAATGCGATGCACCAGCATCGAAAAGAATAAGTGCAGGGTAAGTGTTGATTGGAAACTTACCAACCACATTCATGTGGTTCACTGTGGCCTTCTGGTTGTTGCCTGGCTTCAGTCCCTTCTTCTCCAGACAATTATCTGCATAATGCCCTTTCTGGTTGCACTTGAAGCATGTCACCTCACTCAGGTCCTTCACAAAGTTGCGATCACGGTTGCGGTCATGTCCATTGTGTCCTCAAGAATGATGAGTGTGTCCTCCCTTGTGGCCGTGGCGGCTGCTCTTGTGGCTCTCATGGCGATGTCCATTGCTTATCCATCTTAAGAAGTGCGAGACTTGGGGTGAGAGCCAGAATGGTGGTTGTTGTTCTTTATCTTGTGGTTCTCCACCTGTTTGTGCTTTCCCTCCAAGATTCTGGCCTTGTCCATAAGCTCCTGGAAAGTGGGGCAATAAACCACTAACAGCTGTACCGAGAGCTCATCACTAAGGCCATCTAGGAACCTCTCTCTCCTCTTGGCATCAGTGTCAACATCCTCAGGAGCATAACACGATAGGTTGTTGACTCCTCTATATATTCAGCCACGATGCAGTTGGTTTGGCGCAAGTTGCGGAACTCCTTCCTCTTCAGACTCATAACTACTGAAGAGACATGGTTGGTCCTGAAACCTTCCTCAAACATGGCCCAGGTAACAGTGTCCAGCGGGTGGGTGATTTGAAAAGTATCCCACCACGAAGTAGCTGGTCCCTCTAGTAGGTGAGCAGCAAAACTCACCTTTTCAGCATCTGTGCATCCAACAGTTACCAGATCCTTGTTCACTAAACACAACCAGTCGAGAGCAACCATCGACTCAGCTGCAGTAGAGAACTTCTCTGGCCTTAGCCTCAGGAACCTTGCAAGTGCATCTCCCTGGGGCTGGTTGTTGTTGTTGTTGTTGTTGTTGTTGTTGTTGTTGTTGTTGTTGTTGTTGTTGTTGTTGTTGTTGTTGTTGTTGTTGTTGTTGTTGTTGTTGTTGTTGTTGTTGTTGTTGTTGTTGTTGTTGTTGTTGTTGTTGTTGTTGTTGTTGTTGTTGTTGTTGTTGTTGTTGTTGTTGTTGTTGTTGTTGTTGTTGTTGTTGTTCTGAGCAGCCATGAACTGGGTCATCACCTGGGCTAGCTGTTCCTGAGCTGCCATAAGCTGCTCCATCTCAGTGGGTTGACGGCGGGGAGGCATCTGCGGTTCAGCATAGGTAAGCTTAGAAAGAATCAATTATGAAATTAGGATTCTACCCATGCATAATGATCAAACAACAACAAAACATTCACAGACAATCATGAGCAAGCAACATCAGCAAACAAGCGATCAAGCAATGTTCCAGGGGTTATCCTAGCAGTATATAGCTACTGAAATAGTTTTAGAAGCGTTGGCAATAGTTTCAAACATAAACATGCCAACAAAAGCATAAAGCAGAAATCTGCCAGAACAGTCCAGGAGTGTTCACGAATTTTTCTGCCTGACTTAAACTCGTCAGGAATTTTTGCTGATTTTTGTGCATATAGTACAAAGAGTTTTGAACCAGACCATATTTGTTTTTTCAGATTTTGCCTAGTTACCAAAAAAAATGAAAAATCATACAGTACAGCAGGGCCAGCAGAAAACTATAGCAGGAAAAACACGAATATCAACCAAAACTTTGCCATAACACATTTATAAAATTCGCACAAATAATCCTGGAACTTTAGAGTACACAATAGAGCAACTAAACACTTTAAACTAACAGCAACAAAGTTTTACATTGATCGAGGCCTTAAAACTAACGATGTATCCTAACGAAGACTAACTGGTGGCCATCTAACTACTTCATGAAGAGGTTGCAGTAGGTCCTTGCATTCTTGCGTTGGTGCTTCAGTCCACGGAACATCCATGGTGGCGGTTGAAAGGATACAAATGTCGCCTAGAGGGGGGTGAATAGGCGATTAAAACTTTTCCTAGAGTGGCTCAACAAAGGCGGAATAAAACTAGTGCTTACTTTGTTAAGCACAACCTAGAACAACTAAGGTTCACCTATGTGCACCAACAACTTATGCTAAGCAATACAAGCAACAAAGTGATAGCAAGATATATATTACTTCAAGCACGAAGGCTATCACAATGTAAAGTGCATAAGTAAAGAGCTCGGGTATAGAGATAACCGAGGCACGCGGGGACAACGATATTTTACCGAGTTCCTCCCAACATGGAGTACGTCTCGTTTGGAGAGGGGGTGGTATCAAACCACCAACGCCACAAAAGTCCTCCCTTATTCTCCGGTGAATCTCACCCCAACGGGATCGATCCACACTTCCACTATCGGTGCACTTGTCGGTGGCAACCGGAACCTCTCACAAGGTTGGGACACTTCTCCACAACTTAATTGGAGGCTCCCAACAAACACCACAAAAGGACTCAACAAATGCCACCAAGGCCACAAACGTCTAGGGTTCCAAGAACCCAAGAGGGACAAGATCCAATGAGCAATTCAAACTAAATCCTCCGAGGAGAACTCAAACCGATGCAACAAATACAAATGGAAAGAACACCACAAAGATGCTCAAATCCCTCACTCTCAAGTTCCAACAAAGCTACTAAAGCTATTGGGGGAACAAGAGAGGAGGAATCAAAGAGAGGCACAAAATCCCCCAAAATCTAGATCCCCAAAGATACACTCATAAAGAGATGTTTTGGTTTGGTCAAAACATAGATCTAGATCACCTCCAACAACCCCTCAAATATATGCAAGAATCAATGGAGGGGTGTGTAGAAATCAAGCTTAAAGAGTAAAGCAAATGGGGGCAAAGCTTGGACAAGAAAAGGAGGAAGAAGTAACCCTAAATGAAAATGGACAAAAGACTTATATAGGGCTAGCCAAAATATGGCCATTGGGGTGTTTTTCTGGATGGTCCGGTAGTACCGGATTTAACCGGTAGTACCGGACCAAATGGAAAAAAAGTGCCAGGCAGAGGGAGCAGCGCATGCGAGAGTACGGGCGCGCTGCAGCGAAGCGGGGCCAGGAGGTGTGGGGCTGTCGCATGTAGAGCAGCAGGCAGCGCAGCGTGCGCTTGCGATGCAGCAGCTAGCGGCAGCAGCAAGCAGATGCGGCAGCGGCAGATGCGGGGCCCAGCTGCATGCGGCAGCTGCAGACGCATGCGCGCGCACAATAGCAGCAAGCGAGCGACACGGCGGGAGGGCCCCAGCGGCAGCGAGCGGGCGGGAGCACACGCGCATGAGAGAGAGCAAGCACGCGCGGCAGGCGTGGGGCAAGCGCGCAGCACGCGGCGCGAGGCGGTCAACACGCGGGACAGGCGGGGCTGGGCAAATCGAGATCTGGATCTGGGATTTGAAAAATATCTGGGCAAATAAATGGGCCGACCGGTACTACCGGTCCACCCGGGCGGGACTACCAGGCCGGCCGGTACTACCGCAAAAAGGTACCTAGCGAGGCAGAAGGAAAACGGGCCGATTTTAGGCCCGAGCGGTAGTACCGGCCCGTCCGGGCGGTACTACCGCTCGACCCAGAAAACAGACTCGCAGGCAAATATTCAAACGACAATAACTTTTGACTGGAAGCTCCGATTGACCCGATTCAAATTGCGTTGGATAGAGGACGACAAGGGCTTCCCAATAACTGGTGGAAATATTGATTATCACCAAGTGAGAAAGTATCAAGTAGAATAATGTGATATACCCCACTTGGTGAGAAACCGAAAAGCCGCATAAATCAAAATCGCAACAAAGATATATATGGGAGATCCGATTTTGATGATCAAGAGCTTGTTATGGAGATTACCACAAGCTCTATATCCTCACATGGGTAAGACCAAATAACAACCAAATACGATGATGCAAGTATGCAAAGGTTTGAGCTCTCTCCGAACGATGTGACCAAATTACTCATACGAGAGCCCCTCCTGATAGTACGGTTATCTATCCTAAACCCGGTCTCCTACACACAACAAGATACCGGCAAAAGGGAAAACCTATCAAGATTATACCTTTGCCTTGAGAATTCCACTTGAGCTTGATGTAGATGATCTTGCCCTTCTCAAGATGGAATGCCTTTCTTAATTCCTCATCATCGACCTCGCATATTGAGCTTGCCCAACATATCTTCTTTGCATTTCATCAACCTTGAAGCCAACACATGCTCCAAGAGATGCCAATGGACAAATCCTACAAGTATAACTTAATACACACATTAGTCCATAAAGATTGTCACTAATTACTAAAACCACACATGGGGGCCCAACATGTTCTTTCAGCGGTGTATACACTTCTACTAAATCCTCACTTGAGACCTCAAAGTCCACCTCTTCTGGATCCTCCTCTTCTTCTTCATCCTCTGCTGCAACATCAACATCTTCAAAACCTCCACCATCGTCGTCTCCATCCCCATCATCATCATCATCTTCATCCTCATCATCATCATTGTCATTGTTCCCTCCGTCTTCATCATCATCATTGTCATCATCTCCATTGTTGTCATCAGGGGGTGGATTCAACTGTGCTTGGAGAGCGGCAATCTGGGCTGCCGTATCAACAATGGTCTGATCCCTTTCCATCACCACTTGGTTCCTTTCTTGGAAAGTCCCTTGCAGCTGCTCTATGGCTTGTTCCCTATCCTGGACGGTCCCATTCAGCTGTGCCATGGTCACATCCTTCTCTTGGGCGGCTTCATTCAACTGTACTATGGTCGCATCCCTGCCAATAAGTGCTTGCTTTAGAACACCCACAGCTTCATGTAAGGTATCAATCTCCTGTCCTTGGACCACTAGACCGTTGCTGGAAAAATCAGTTATCTCCTTTACCATCATCACCTTCTTAGCTAGGACTTCATTCTGCACCTCCATATCCTCCATGTGCCTCCGACGGGGCGGCGTGTTGTTCCTGTTGCCCGGGGTAACCAAAACGTTCCCATTCTCATCACGGCTTCCGTAGTCACGGTAAGGGGAGTTTTCTAGCAGCAGGTGTTGAACAAGATGGCACTGGCGTGACAGGGCTTCATGCAGGGCCAAGTTTATTCCAAGCTCCCAGTTGCAATACCTCTTGGTGTAGACCAGATGCACATGGTTTGGCAAGGCGAAATCCCTAAAGATGATAGTGGTGATCTCCTAGGCATCCTCGCCATATCCATAGGTATATAGCCTTCTTCCCTGGAACATGGGCAACGGCAAGCCCTCAAAAACCTCGTAAGCATGTCAAATGCTGGTTTGTTGTTGTTGTTGTTGTTGTTGTTGTTGTTGTTGTTGTTGTTGTTGTTGTTGTTGTTGTTGTTGTTGTTGTTGTTGTTGTTGTTGTTGTTGTTGTTGTTGTTGTTGTTGTTGTTGTTGTTGTTGGTGTTGTTGTTGGTGTTGTTGTTGGTGCTGGTGCTGGTGCTGGTGCTGGTGCTGGTGCTGGTGCTGGTGCTGGTGCTGGTGCTGCTGTTGCTGTTGTTGTTGCTGTTGTTGTTGCTGTTGTTGTTGGTGTTGTTGTTGTTGTTGTTGTTGTTGTTGTTGTTGTTGTTGTTGTTGTTGTTGTTGTTGTTGTTGTTGTTGTTGTTGTTGTTGTTGTTGTTGTTGTTGTTGTTGTTGTTGTTGTTGTTGTTGTTGTTGTTGTTGTTGTTGTTGTTGTTGTTGTTGTTGTTGTTGTTGTTGTTGTTGTTGTTGTTGTTGTTGTTGTTGTTGTTGTTGTTGTTGTTGTTGTTGTTGTTGTTGTTGTTGTTGTTGTTGTTGTTGTTGTTGTTGTTGTTGTTGTTGTTGTTGTTGTTGTTGTTGTTGTTGTTGTTGTTGTTGTTGTTGTTGTTGTTGTTGTTGTTGTTGTTGTTGTTGTTGTTGTTGTTGTTGTTGTTGTTGTTGTTGTTGTTGTTGTTGTTGTTGTTGTTGTTGTTGTTGTTGTTGTTGTTGTTGTTGTTGTTGTTGTTGTTGTTGTTGTTGTTGTTGTTGTTGTTGTTGTTGTTGTTGTTGTTGTTGTTGTTGTTGTTGTTCTGATTTTGATTTGCCATGAACTGGGCCATCATATGCATCAGTTGACTTTTGAGCTGTCATCAGCTGCTGCATCTCGGGATTAACGTTATTGTTGTTGTTGTTTGGGTTGGGATTGGCACGACGGGGAGGCATCTGTGGTTTCAATAAGGATAAGTAATGAGATATAGCCCATAGATGTCATGCACAATACATCACATAGCAACAATCACAATAAACAACAGAAGATAAACATAGAGTTTGAACAACGTAAACAACAAATTTTGGAAAAAGTAAACACACTAGCAAGCCATCCACATGTTGGATGATCATTGCGACTCAATAAATCAAAGGTTGATAGATAAATAGGTAGTCATGTAGTTGTCACTACTCCACCATGTCGACCTCCTCGTCAATAAGATCAAGACCTGATGTCTCCATGGCTGTCTTGTACTCCTCCACACTGGTGGTCAAGGCCTCAATCTTCGCGCGAAGGGCTCTCTTCTACGAGCGATGCCGCTCTATCACTCTCTACTGAGTCTCTAACTCAAAGTCCTTGGCCTCTATCTCGACCCTCATGTCCTTAATCTTCTTGTTTCTGTCCTGAACTCTCTTCTCCCGATATTTGAACTTCTTGTCCTGGCTCTCGAATCTGTCCTCCATCTCCTTGACGATCTCGTCCTGCTCCACGAAGAGCTTGTCCTTCTCCCACAACTGAACTTGAAGCTCGTCATTGCTAAGCATGACGTTGGTCCTATCTGTGTCGAGGTGTCTAACGAGACTCTCTAAGTCCTGGAGGTAGAGACGTACATGCTCAATCGTCTCTCTAGTAACGTCATCATACACTACAGCCTCACCCTGCTCGTCTGGTCTCTCGAACGGGTGAAAGTAGAGACCGCAAAGCTCAGTGGAGTGTCGTCCGCAGAGGCGTCCAAGTATCCCCTAGATGACTACATCTAGTCCCTTCTCCTTGTCATCATGCACTAGCTTGAAGGTAATCTCCTCCGTGGGTGGCTCCGTCTGGCGTCCAGGCTGCGAGACTCTAAAGCCCCAAAGATCCTTCCTCTCGAACTTGGTGAGATGAAGTGCCTCAATACTAGGAAGTGGAAGGTTGAGCACACTAGTGAGCTCCACAAGATGAGAACCGAAACGAGTTCCCTTGAACTCCTCGGCAGTGCTGATAACAAGGCTAGACATCTATTGCATAAGATAGAGAAAAATTAGAAACAATACAAGTAGAGAGAAACACAAGATAGTGGAACAAAAGACAAAAGCATACATCCATCAATAAAAACATACAATTCGTGGCATACAAACATCTAACACAAGTACTAAGGTTCAAACATAACTTAGACAATTTTTTGCGAGAAAACGACAAGTGTGGTGGTCCAACTATTGGAATACGTCCCAATCCTCACTCATATGCTAAGGCTATGATATCTTCCCTTAGACATTTTATGGCGGTCTCTAAGTCTTGGGTATACTTCTTTTCCTCACTAAGGTCATTTTGAGTGTTGAGCATTCTACACTTGAGTCTTTCACCAAGCTCCTTATAGCATTCCAAGTTGCATTTCTTGCAGAATCAAAGAATGTCATATACATTTCTGAGTTGGTGCCCATGTAGAATCCTGACTCTTTGTGGTTGTCTCCCTTGTTTTTTTACAAGTGAAGCTGCACCCACCAATATTCTTCTCCTTCATCCATCACTGGAAATCCCTTGTACACGGCCTCACCATGTATCCCCAAGCTAACCATAAGGTTTTTGAGTGCTTTGGGAAACTCCGTCTCACATTCTAAAGTCATGGTCATGAGTGGTCCCTTCTTGACGGCTTCGTTGATGGTGGCCATCTACAAATAGAGATGAGAAAGAATATTAGAAGAGTTTTATGAGAAGAAAAAGACAAGTGTGGAATTTGCAAAGAGTTGCATTTTTCCTTAGTGGTTTCCTTAGTCTAATCCAACTTAGGGTCATAATCCTACAGGCAACACAATGCTCCGATACCATCTGTAAGACCCCACCTTTATAAGGTAAAGGCCCCTATGATTGCAATGCTAGTCCCTGGATCAAATGCTAGCATCCATAGTTTAAGATGAAGTACACAGATACAAAGGTCGTTATTACATCGTCATTCTAGAGATAGCATAGTATTTTACAACTCATTAGCCAAAGGCTAGTACAAGAGTTCATAACATAAAATAAATAACTATAAGTCTTCATCTTCATGTGCCACAGGCAAGCATGTTGAGTATAGACTCACAACCCTAATCTCCATCAGAGTAACCTGCAACATCCTAAGTTACAGCCATAGTGGGTCAATACATTTGGAGTTCTATTGGCAAGTGATACAATAGTAGAATAGTAGTATCTAACTTCTATATGGATTTGGCTAAGTGTAGCTTAGGCTTGCTTTTCTCAAAATAGGTTTTCCTTATCAGTTGAAAAACACTAAGTTTTTGTTTGACAAAAACTCCCAAGGAACCACCAATAAACATTGGTGAACCTTTACCCTTGTTCAACCACAAGTTTTTAACTTAGAAATTGGGATGAGGAGATCCTTGATAGCTTCCATGTCTTTGATGCTCAAATTGTTCGTTGCCGAGGACACGTCTAAGTACTTAGGTTTTATCCTATCGAGAGGTGGTGCACTTTCCCCACAAGACTCGACATGCGTCGAGATGAGACCTTTCAAAAGCATTCTCTTAGACCATCACGGACGCGTTCCATCCTATCACCCTACCACCAACTGTCCATCTGGCTAATTTCTTGCAACCTATGTGATCAAGGCAGAGCCCATATGCCATGTGGTTGCACTAAAAACTTCTCAACACTAAATATCTCAAATCCCTTTGTTCCTGGGTGGCTTTCCACAAGTGTGATACACAAGGTAAACCATAGACATGGGCCTTGTGTAACCACTTAACACAAACCAACATACCATTCCACCCAGGTGATTCATTTACTTAGTTGTTTTATTAAGCAAAAACACAAGTCATAGACTTAGAAATATTTCATAGCATGAATAATCCACCCTTTGTTTGCTGCTAGCTAGACTAAGCATGATAACATAACAAGTTTCTTAACTTAGATGAATAATCTACTAAGACTACAACTATTAGGATTTCCCAAGGCATAGCATAGTATATATACTTAGAAAATAATCCATGCAGGCCCAACTCAAAGTATCACTAGTGCATAGCTAAAATAATAGGACAAAATACATGAAGCACCACTTGCCTTGGTAGTTGGGGGAGTAGCAACAATCTTCACAATCACAATCACCACTAGCACCGAAATTTACACATAAAATGATAACACCAAATTCACATTCAAATATTGAAGCAAAAAGATATGAATGCATGCAAATGCAATGAAATGATTTTTCTATACTAGAAAAATCAAACCAAACAGTACTGAACACAAAGTGATCTATCTAGAATCTAAACAAAGTCAAATTTTCCTCAAAACAATTTTACAAACATTTTATATAGCCAAAATAAGCCTATAATGTGTTCTGCAAATAATCCTATTTTTCCTGAAGCAAAATACAAATTTGAGGCCCTAGTAGTGTAGAGCTTAATTTTCTGAATCCAATGATATATTATTTGCATTTTTTGGACAAACATAACAAAAGATATGAATTTTACAAGTTTAAACATTCAAAAACCTTTTCTGGATTTTATTAAACAGAACACAGACACATGGCCGTGTCTGATTGGTTCATACCGATTCGGCTGGACCGATCAACGCGATCCGCAGGATGTAAATGAAAAAAGCACGGGCCAGATTGACCGATACCAATTCGAATAAGTGATCTAATCTGATCCTCTAGATCTAGATCTAACGGTGCTGGTTACTTCAACCATAGAGGGGCAGCGCAAATGGCCAGACCGACGGCAACGCTGCTGCCGGCGGTGCACTGGCAGCCCTAGGGGGTGAGAGGGGAAGGCATGGGTCGTTACCGAAGCGCGAAGACGAGGTGCTCAAATACTCCCAAGGAACCACCAATAGACATTGATGCTCAAATTGTCCGTTGCCGGGGACACGGCTAAGTACTTAGGTTTTATCCTCTCGAGATGTGGTGCACTTTCTCCACAAGACTCGACATGCATCGAGAAGAGACATTTCAGAAGCATTCCCTTAGACCACCATGGACGCGTTCCATCCTATCACCCTACCACTAACTGTCCATCTAGCTAAGTTCTTGCAACCTATGTGATCAAGGCAGAGCCCATATGCCATGTGGTTGCACTAAAAGCTTCTCAACACTAGATATATCAAATCCCTTTGTTCCTGGATGGCTTTCCACAAGTGTGATACACAAGGTAAACCATAGACATGGGCCTTGTGTAACCACTCAACGCAAACCAACATACCATTCCACCCTGGTGATTCATTTACTTAGTTGTTTTATTAAGAAAAAACACAAGTCATAGACTTAGAAATATTTCATAGCATGAATAATCCACCCTTTGTTTGCTACTAGCTAGAATAAGCATGATAACACAACAAGTTTCTTAACTTAGAGGAATAATCTACTAAGACTACAACTACTAGCTAGAATAAGCATGATAACACAACAATTTTATAAACATTTTATATAGCCAAAATAAGCCTATAATGTGTTTTGCAAATAATCCTATTTTCCAGAAGCAAAATACAAATTTAAGGCCACAGTAGTGTAGGAATTAATTTTCCGAATCCAATGATATATTATTTGCATTTTTGGATAAACAGAACAAAAGATATGAATTTTACAAGTTTAAACATTCAAAAACCTTTTCTGGATTTTATTAAACAGAACACAAACACGTGCCGTGTCTGATTGGTTCATACCGATTCTGCTGGATCGATCAATGCGAGCAGCATGATCTAAATGAAAACACACGGGCCAGATTTACCGATACCGATTCGAATAAGTGATTTAATATGATCCTCTAGATCTAGATCTAACGGTGCTGATTACTTCGACCATATATGGGCGGCGCAAATGGCCAGAGAGGTGGGGACGCTGCTGCCGGCGGTGCACTGGCAGCGCTAGGGGGTGAGAGGGAAAGGCACAGGTCGTTACCGAAGCGCGGAGACGAGGTGGTGACGATAGTCGACGAATTGGAGGCGCAGGCGTGCGAGGTCATCGGGGATTCCTCGCCGGAGGTGAGGTCGGCGTCGGGTGCGTATAGGCGTCGTTGCTGGTGGCGTGTATTTGCTCGCCGGAGACGCTCGGGGCAGCGGCGGTGCAAGCTCGCGTGTGGGCAGCCTAGCGGCTCTTAGAGGGTGGTGAGTGAGGGGAAAGGAGCGGAAGGAGGAGGGGGTTAAGTATAGGGGGGTCGGGTGTGGGATTACTGCGGCAATAACTCGAATTGATTCGAAATCAATCGGCGAGTAACGGGCGACGACGGTGAGGTCTGCGGGCGCTGATTGAGGACGATGGAGCTGACGTGGCGGTGGGACCAGGAAGTTAGTGAGGGGTGTGCGACGCGTGTGGTGAGAATAGAAAGGCAGGGGGATGCGGGGGAGCCGGGTGGGCTTTGCTGGGCTGCGAGTTGGGCCGTGGGGGTGGGCTGAGCCAGTTGGCTGGTTTGTTTCTATTTTTTCTTCCTTTGTTTTTCTTTTTCTGATTTGGTTTTCTAAATGAGGTTTGGAAGCTCAAATCAAACACAAATCAAGTCAAATTTTCACCAAAATTTTGTGAGACTATTCTATTGTCCAAAAGTGTGTCAAAGACATATATTCACTCAAAATCACTTTGATCCTTTGAAAATAAAAATAAAACCATGCCTCATATGATATATAAATAAAAGGCATAATAATGGTTTTATTTGGAGTTTTGGTTTGAATTTTTTTGTGCAAGACAAATATGCTATGACAATATGAATGCAATGCATGCTTTTGGAATTCATGAATTTTGGTATGTTACAATTATCCTCCCTCAATATCAACTTTGAAGAGGGTGAGATTGCGCCTACATGCAGTAAAGAGTGGCTGAGGTAGCGGCTTGGTGAAGATACCAACTAACTGATTCTTGAAGGAGATTAACCTGATGTCCAGTAGCTTCTGAGCAACCCGTTCCCGAACGAAGTGAAAATCAATCTCGATATGTTTAGTTTGAGCATGAAGCATCGGGTTGGTAGAAAGATATGTAGATCCAATATTATCACACCATAAAATAGGCGGACCTGTCTGAATCGCTCCAAGTTCACCAATGAGGGCTTGTACCCAAATTAACTCAGCAGTAGCATTAGCAAGTGCCTTGTTCTCAGACTCTATACTGGAACGAGAAACAATAGCTTGTTTTCTGGTACTTCATGACACTAGATTTCCTTCATAAAAGATAGAGAATCCCCCCGTTGATCGGCGGTCATTAGGACCACCCGCCCAGTCAGCACCAGAGAAAGATGACAAGCGCAACGCAGTAGAAAAGGGACACAACAACAGCCCATGTGACAGAGTACCCTGCACATAGCGGAGGATGCGCTTGACCGTCGACCAATGAGAACACCGAGAAGCATGAAGAAACTGACACACTTAGTTGACCATAAAGGACAAATCTGGGCGTGTCATAGTGAGGTACTGTAAACCACCAACAATACTATGGTAGCGAGTAGAGTCCTCAACCGAAAGGAGAGTGCCATCAGTAGCTGAAAATATCTCAGAAGCAACCATAAGAGTAGTTACAGGATCACACTTCTGAAGTCCAGCTTTAGTCAACAACTCAGAGACATACTTATGCTGACTCAAAAGACAGCCACCACGACGGGGAGTATGTACCTCAATGCCAAGGAAATAATGGAGTGGACCAAGATCCTTTAGAGAAAATGAGGAGCTAAGTTGTTGAATACGACGATCAATAGATGCATACGACGAGCTCACCACAATAATGTCATCAACATAAACCAGGAGGTAGAGGGTGACTTCCGGCCATCGCAGAATAAACAAGGACGTATCAGCTATAGAGGGTGTGAAACCAAGATCAGAAAGTATAGAACCGAGTCTGGCATGCCATGCGCGAGGAGCCTGTTTGATACTTTAGAGAGCCTTATCACGCTGACACAAATGGCTAGGGTAGCTAGGATCCTCAAAACCAGGTGGCTGTCACATAAAGACCTCCGCCTCAAGAACCCCATGTAAGAATGTATTCTGAATATCGAGCTGACGAATGTGCCATCCATGAGAAAGAGCCATCGATAGTAGGAGACGAATGGTAATAGGCTTCACCATAGGAGTGAAGGTGTCCTCATAGTCAAGGCCATAGTGCTGCTTGAATCCCTTTGCAACGAGACGATCCTTGTATCTATCAATAGAACCGTCAGCATGCCTCTTGATTTTAAACACCCATTTGCAATCAATGATGTTCACTCCTGATCATGGTGGAACTAGGCGCCATGTCCGATTTTGCTGAAGAGCAGAGTACTCAATCTCCATAGCATTGCGCCCATGAGGAGACGAGAGAGCGGCACAAAAATCATGCGGTTCGGTAGTCAGCAGGGTAGGATCAGACGACTTGGTGGTATTCCAAGCAATAGTATCATCAGTCTAGACTTTCTCCTGGCAAATGCCACGCTGGAGACGCGTGGTCATACGAGGAGGCGCTGGCGAAGGTATCCCATCGGTAGGGGTTGACGTAGATGGTGACGGAGAAATATGCGTTGCGCTGGTCGATGAGGCAGAGCCGGGCTAGTGGGCCGCCTCGGTAAACGACGAGGCCGACGAGCGGGCCGTGGAGCCAGGCACTAGAGGCGAGGCCGGCCCAAACGAGCTCGCGACATCACGGGAGACGCCCGTCCCGCTAGAACCTGCATGGCCATGCAGATCGATGTCGGCGTCGAGGTGAGCACCGTGATCAACATGTGGAGTAGTTGGCGGCTCCTCGTCAAGTAATTCAAGACGTGCTCCACGTCCCTAACCTGCACCATGATTAGCCAAAAGCAAGGGAGTATATGCAGCATCAAAAAATTGGTCGGGGTGTAGAGGTGTATCACGAGGGGATGATGTGGTGGAAGGTACAACGATCTGATAAAAGGGAAACACCGTCTCATCGAACACAACATCCCGGGAAATATAGAGATGATTAGTAGGAACATGCAAACACTTATAGTCTTTATGAATAGAACTATACCCAAGAAAAACACACTGTTTGGAGCGAAACTGAAGCTTACGGTTATTGTATGGGCGAAGATGTGGCAAACACGCACAACCAATTTTTTTGAAGAATGAGTAATCAGGTGTTTCACCTAGGAGACGCTCGAGGGGTGTTTGCATATCTATAACACGACTAGGTAATCTATTGATGAGGAAGCAAGCGGTGGACAAAGCATCACTCCAAAACTGAAAGGGGACACTCGCATGAGCTAGGAGAGTAAGACCGGTCTTGACCATATGACGGTTTTTGCGTTGATTTGTACCATTTTGTTGATGTATATGTGGATATGAGACACGATGTGAGATACCAATATCAACAAATAATTTATTTAACTTTAGATATTCCCCACTCTAGTCACTTTGGACATGGATAATTCTATTATTAAGTAAACGTTTAACATGTTACTAAAACTAAAGAAAAAAATGCAAAGATATCAGATTTATGTTTGAAAAGATAAAGCCATGTAAAACGACTGTATTCATCGACAAATCTCACATAAAACTGATGACCACTAACTGACGTCTGGGCAGGACCCCAAATATCTGAATGAATAATCTCAACGGGTGCAGTAGCAACATGAGTAGACGTTGAAAAAGGTAACTGATGACTCTTGACATGTTGATAGACATCAAACACTAAAGTTACATCTTTATTAACTAACATAGAGGGAAGCTCATGACGATGTAAAATATGCTGAACGATCGGAGAGGCTGGATGTCCTAGACGCGAGTGCCACTGATCACGTGACACCTTGACGCTACTGAAGGCTTGCTTAACAGAAGACACATCAAGATTATAGAGACCTCGACGACATCCCCTCTAAGCAGAACCGCCATGGTGCCCCGGTCCTTAACAAGAAAATACCAAGGATGGGATTCAAATAAAACATTATTATTGTGTGTGAATCTCTGGACAGAAAGAAGATTGTGAGTAATGGATGGTACATGATGAATATTTTTGAGATGTAGAGGTTGTGTAGGTGTAGGAATTATAGATTGACCAATATGTGTAATACGCATACCTGTACCATTAGCAGTTTGGACAGTATCCTTGCCATGGTATTGCTCCTTGATGTTCATCTTGTTGAGGTTGTTGGAGAAGTGTTCCGTCGCTGCAGTGTTCGCATACCAGTATGGATCAACTGGGTACGAGGGAGTAGAGAAGCCAAAGTGGTATGCAGCAGCGCCATCATTGAGAGCAGTGAGTTGACAGTCCATATTATGACCATCGTTACCGGCCCCCATATTTTTTTTGGAACCGCTTGAAGCCGCAGGATGCAACGTGGCCGAACGTGGAGCAAATTTGGCATATCGGGCGAGCTCCACCACTGCCGCCCTATCCACCCGCTTTGCGACCACCACCTAGGCCCTGCTGACATACCGGAGGAGGCGACACGACAGGTCCCTGCAAGTGATAGCCAGGTGCAGGGGCACCCTGGCCGGTCCACTGTGTAGGCAACATCGGTGGCGGCGGCTGGTAAGTAAGCGCGCGTCCCCCGCCTTGGCGAGATGTGTTGTTGGCAGAGTGGATGTCGGTGCCGAGCTCAGCGTGATGTGCTTCAACACGCTGCTCAGTATTGAGGAGCTGCGCGTAGACGTTTGATGACCCACAAGTATAGGGGGTGTATCGTAGTACTTTTGATAAATAAGAGTGTCGAACCCAACGAGGAGCAGAAGGTGTTGACAAGTGGTTATCAGGAATTCACTGTAAATACTAGCAAACGGATTTTTAGGGTTTTTTGATAATGCAGATAAATAAAGTGCGAGTAAATAAAAGACAATAATAATAATTGCAGCAAGTGGCCCAATCCCTTCTTTAGCAAAGGACAAGCCGGTTGTATTACTTATGAGGACCAAACGTTCTCGAGGACACATGAGAATACTGTCAAGTGCTTTCGCTTCATATAGTTGATTAATCTTCTTTGGTTGGATAAGTGTTGTGTGGGTGAACCTATGCTAATATACTGACCTTACTTGGACTAATACATACTTGTGATTATATCCCTTGCAAGCATCCGAAACTACAAGAAAGTAATTAAGATAGAAACCTAACCACAACATTAAACTATGAGATCCTACACTCCCTTATGCAAAGGTTTCCTAAAGGGGTTTAGGTTTTTGTCACTCCGGCAACCCCACAATTAGTAGCCAAATGCACAATGCATTCCCCTAGGCCCATAAAGGTGAAATATCATGTAGTAGATGTTCACATGACACCACTAGAAGGACATCACCACAACTTAAATATCAAACCATTGAATATTTCTCAACACAATTCCACTACTAACAACATGGCTTCTCCCATGTCCTCAAGAACTAAACGAACTACTCATGAGACATCATATGGATCAAGATCATAGATGAAATAATCATAAGTAACAATCTGAACATGAACAATAAATCAATGGTCCCACTCAATTGCATCAACTACAACAAGTAATCAACACCGGGGAAGTTTCCCCTAAGAACTATGTAAGATTCAACCCAACTATTACAGCGGGATGGAGTGGTGGTGATCGTGCTGGTGGAGATGATGGTGAAGATGATGATGATGGTGATATCGATGAAGTCTAGCTTGATGACGGTGTTGATGGAGATGATCTCCCCTCTCTGGGAAGGAATTTCCTCGGTAGAAATCTGCCTGCCGGAGAGCTCTTTCTCTCTCTGTAGTTTCCGCCCCGCAGAGGCGGCGGAATCTTTCTGTGGTCGCTCCCCGAGTCTTAGGGTTTCGGGGATGATATATGCGAAAGGGCGATGCTAGAGGTGGGATAGGGTGGACACACCACCTGGTGGCGCGACTGATACATCATAAACGTATCTATAATTTTTTATGCTCCATGCTTGTTTAGTATCAACTTTGTTATGTTTTGTCTACACTTTGAGGTATTTTTATACATTTTCTGGGACTAACCTATTAACAAGAGCCCGCAGTGCCAGTTGCCTGTTTTCTGCTGTTTTTGGTTTCAGAAAAGCTAGTAAGGAAACATTCTCGGAATTGGACGGGACAGACGGGACAAAAGCCAAAGTCAATATTTTACCGGAGCGAAGACGTAGTCAAAAGGGCAGCCGAAGTGGGGCCACGAGGTGGCCACACCTAGGGCCGGCACGACCTAGGGGTGGGGGGCACCGCCACCAGGTGTGGGCCATTCGGGCACCCACCGACCTTGCCCCTTCGCCTATAAAATCACCTTGATGCAGAAACCCTAAGTACCTGATCAAATCTCCACGAAACAGTTCATAGCCGCCGCCATCATCGTACCTAGATCCGGGGGGGGGGGGGATCTGAAGCTCTTCCTAGCACCCTTCCGAAGGGGAGAGATCATCCCGGAGGCCTTCTACATCACCATGCCAGCCTCCGGAGTGATGCGTGAGTAGTTCACCCTTGGACTATGGGTCCATACAGTAGCTAGATGGTTGTTTCTCCTCCTTTGTGCTATCATGTTTAGATCCTGTGAGATCCGTTCATGATCAAAATCATCTATTTGTAATCATACATATTGTGTATCTCGCTAGTCCGAGACCATGGGGGATAAATTCTAGGGGGGAGAGAGATCCTTCACGAGGAGGTGTGAGTGAGAGAGAGGAGAGTGGGTGCCTTTTATAGGAGGAGGGGGAGGGGGCACCCAAGGGGGTGGCCGCCGTCCATGGGGGATGCCCCCTCCCCTCCTTAATTCATGTGGATGGACACTCCAGTCACAAAAATCTCTTCAATTCCCTCCACTCAAAATCCCACTCAAAATTGCTATTAAATTTCCACCAAATTTAATGCAAACTCTCATTAAATAAAACTCCTTTTATTTATTTAGAATTTTTTCAATTACTTTAATGACAAACATTTACATAAAACCCCTTGCTAGTATTCCATTTCACATGCAAAAACACTTTCTGCAATTTCACCCGAAAACCTATTTCTGTATCTAGTGAAATAAATTCCTGCGCTTGTTATTATTTCCGGCATGAAACTTTTGCTCGAATTGGATGTCAGTGTCCCTTAAGTGTGCCAACCTACGGTTCGAGAATAATGTGGACATGATCGAGACCCTTCTCCGATCAATAATCAGAAGCGGGACCTAGAGATCCATAATGACTCCCACACATTCAACGATGACTTTCCTGTGATCGTCGGAACCTTTTACGCTAGTATCTTAATCCCTTTGTTTCACGATATATTACATGTACGAGATTCGATCATCAGTATCTCCATACCTAGTTTGATCTCGTTACCGACATGCACTCTTTTCTCGTTCCCGTGATATAACATTCTAGTGATCAAATCACTTGCTTGCAAACTAACCAATGTGATATCACCGAGAGGGCCCAGAGTATATCTATCCGTCACCGGGATGAACAAATTCCACTCTCGATCCATGAGCCTCAACATAACACTTTAGTATTTCTGAAGCCATCTTTATAATCACCTAGTTACGGTGTGACGTTTGATGTCATCAAGAAACTCTTCCGGTGTTAGTGATTGACATGATCTCATGGTCTAAGGATTAGGATCACTTCGCAAGTTGTTATAGCAATATAAACTCAATGACTTTTATCGTAATGCTATACTTCGGATGAATGTTCATCACATCATTACACTAATGTTGTGACCTCGTTATTAACAACATCCAATGTCTATGATCAGGAAACTTTGATCATCTTGTTAATCAACGAGCTAGTTTATGAGAGAGGCATAACTAGGAACTTTCTGTTTGTTTATTAAACACACATGTATTAACGTTTCCGTATTAATACAATTATATCATGCAAAATAAACATCTATCATATACTTGGAATACACATAATAAACACTTTATTATTGCCTCTCAGGGCATATTCCCTTCAGTCTCCCACTTGCACTAGAGACAATAATCTAGTTACATAGTGATGAATCTAACACCCATGGAGTTCTGGTGTTGATCATGTTTTGCTCTAGGGAGATTTTTAGTAAACAGATCTGCTACATTGAGATCCGTATGTACTTTACAAATCTTTATATCTCCATCCTTGACATGTTCTCGGATGGAGTGAAAACGGCGTTAATATGTTTGGAATACTTGTGAGACCTTGGTTCTTTGGCATTGACAATGGCACCATTGTTGTCACAATAGATCACCATTGGGTCCAACGTGCTTGCAACCACACCTAGTTTGGATATGAACTCCTTCATCCAAACTGCTTCCTGAGCCGCTTCTGAAGCAGCAACATATTCGGCCTCCGTTGTTGATCCCACCACCACAGGTTGTTTGGAGCTCCTCCAACTAACCACTCCGCCATTCATGAGAAATACGTATCCTGATTGAGACTTAGAGTCATCCGGATCGGTGTCAAAGCTAGCGTCGACATAACACTTAGCGACGAGCTCTTCTTCACCTCAGTATACAAGAAACATATCCTTAGTTATTCACAAGTACTTAAGGATATTCTTGACCGCTTTCAAGTGTTCTGAACCTGGATCCGATTGGTACCTACTAGTCAAACTAATAGCATGTGCCACATCCGGTCTTGTACATAGCATGTCGTACATTATAGAGCCTACGACTGAAGCATAGGGGACTTTGTCCATTATCTCTCTTTGTTCCGCCGTAGCCGGACTTTGAGTCTTACTCAATGTCGTGCCTTGCAACATAGATAAGAACCCCTTCTTACTTTCTTCCATTTTAAACCTCCTTAAAATATTATCAAGGTATGTACTTTGCGATAGCCCTATTAGGCGCCTAGATCTATCTCTATAGATCTTTATGCCTAATATGTATGACGCTTCACATAGGTCCTTCATTGAAAATTTGCTGTTTCGATAACTTTTAACACTGTTTAAAAGATCTGTATCATTTCCGATCAATAATATGTCATCCACATATAATATCAGAAATGCCACATTACTCTCCCTCACTTTCTTGTAAATACAAGCTTCTCCATAAGTTTGGACAAATCCAAACTCTTTGATCACCTCATCAAAGCGGAGATTCCAACTTCGTGATACTTGCTTCAATCCATAGATGGATCGCTGAAGCTTGCTTACCTTGTTAGCATCCTTAGGATCGACAAAACCCTTTGGTTGTATCATATACAACTCTTCTTCAATATTGCCATTGAGGAACGCGGTTTTGACATCCATCTGCCATATCTCATAATCAAAATATGCAACAATTGCTAACATAATCCTAACTGATTTTAGCATCGCTAAGGGAGAGAATGTCTCATCGTAAAAACTCCTTGAATTTGTCAAAACCCCTTTGCGACAAGTCGAGCTTTATAGACGGTCACATTACCATCAGCATCAGTTGTTCTTTTGAAAATCCATTTATTCTCCACGGCCTTTCGGTCGTGAGGTAATTCCACCAAGTTCCAAACTTGATTTTCATAAATGGATTCCATCTCGGATTTCATGGCTTCTAACCATTTGTTGGAATCCGGGCTCATCATCGCTTCTTCATACGTCGTAGGGTCATCATTTTCATCTACCATGAAATTCATGACAGGATTTCCGTACAACTCAGGAGCTGCACGTGTCCTGCTAGACCTGCGAGGTTCGGTAGTACTCTCTTTCGGAGTTTCATGATCATTATCATTAGATCCTTCTTCAACCGGTGAAGCCAACTCCAGAACAACTTCTGGCGCTGTGCTACTCGCCATACTTTGAAGAGAAGGTTCAATAACCTCTTCAAGTTCTACCTTCCGACTACTCACGCCTTTCGTGAGAAACTCTTTCTCTAGAAAGGATCCATTCTTGGCAACAAAAACCTTGACTTAGGATCTGTGATAGAAGGAATACCCAATTGTTTCCTTAGGGTATCCTATGAAGACGCATTTTTCCACTTTGGGTTCGAGTTTATCCGGTTGAAGTTTCTTCACATAAACATCGCATCCCCAAACTTTAAGAAATGACAGCTTAGGTTTGTTTCCAAGCCACAATTCATACAGTATCTTTTCAACGGATTTAGATGGTGCCCGATTTGAAGTGAATGCAGCAGTTTCTAGTGCATAACCCCAAAATGACAATGGCAAGTCCGTCAGAGACATCATAGATCGAACCATATCCAATAAAGTATGATTACGACGTTCCGACACACCATTTCACTGTGGTGTTCCGGCAGGTGTGAGTTGTGAAACAATTCCACACTCTTTCATGTGAGTGCTAAACTCGTAACTTAGATACTCACCTCCACGGTCGGACCGTAGAAATTTGATCTTTCTATTATGATGATTTTCCACTTCATTCTGAAATTCCTTGAACTTTTCAAAGGTTTCAGACTTGTGTTTCATCAAGTAGATATAACCGTATCTACTCCAATCATCCATGAAAGTAACAAAATAACGATATCCACCTTGCGCCGACACACTCATTGGACCACATACATCAGAATATATGATTTGCAATAAATCTATCGCCCGTTCCATTGAACCGTAAAACGGCGTTCTAGTCATCTTGCCCATAAGGCATGGCTCACATGTATCAAATGATTCAAAATCAAGTGATTCCAAAAGTCCATCCAAATGGAGCTTCTTCATGCGTTTAACACCAATATGACCTAGACTGCAGTGCCACATATATGTGGATATATCATCATTAAGTTTAATCCTTTTAGCATCAACATTATGAATATGTGTAACACTATTGTCGAGATCCAATAGAAATAAACCATTCATCATTGGTGTATGACCATAAAATATTTCATTCATATAAATAGAACAACCATTGTTCTCGGATTTAAATAAATAACCACTTCGCATCAAACACGATCCAGATACAATGTTCATGCTCAGTGCTGGCACCAGATAACAATTATTTAAGTTCTTATTACTAATCCCTTACGGTAAGTGGAGAGGCAGCGTTCCGATGGCGATCACATCAACACTTGATCCATTGCCGACACGCATCTTGACCTCACCCCTTTCAAGCGGTCGCTTGTTCCGCAGTCCCTGATTCGAGTTACAAATATTAGCAACTGAATCGGTATCAAATACCCAGTTGCTATTGCGAGCACTAGTCAAGTACACATCAATAACATGTATATCATATATACCTTTGTTTGCCTTGCCGGCCTTCTTGTCTGCCAAATACTTGGGGCAGTTGCGCTTCCAGTGGCCAGTCCCCTTACAGTAGTAGCACTCGGTATCAGACTTAGGTCCAACTCGGGGTTTCTTTTCAGGCACGGCAACCGACTTGCCGCCCTTACTTCCCTTCCGTTTTCCCTTCTTGTATTTCTTGAAACCAGTGTTCTTATTGATCATCAACACTTGATGTTCCTTCTTGATCTCCACTTCTGTAGTTTTAAGTATTGACAGAAGCTCGGGGAGAGACTTCTTCATGCCTTGCATATTATAGTTAATCACGAAGCTATTATAGCTAGGTGTCAGAGACTGTAGAACACGATGGATGCCTAAGTCAATGGGAATCGTTATTCCCAAGGACACAAGCTTATCGGCGTAACCCGACATCTTGAGTACATGCTCACTTACGGAGCTGTGCTCTTCCATCATGCAGCTAAAGAACATTTCTGAAGCATTGTAGCTCTCTACAACATCATGTGTGTCGAAAATCATTTTCAACTCACCCATTGTATCAAATGCATTGACGTTTTCGAAATGCTTTCGAAGTTCTGGCTCCAGCCCATACAATATGCCGCAATGAACTAAGTTGTGGTCCTCCTGACGAGTCTGATAGACATTCTTTTCCTCGTCAAGGGCATCATCGAAAGGTGGGGGGCCTAGCGGCGCTTCTAGCACATATTGCTTTTGTGCAGCAGAGAGGAGAATCCTCAAATTCATGGCCCATTCGGTAAAGTTGCTATCGTTTGTTGCAAGTTTCTCTTTTTCCATGAACAAATTGAAATTAAAAGCAGGTGGTGCCATCTACAACAAAATTTGTAAAGTTTAGACTAAGTTTTTGATAGATTGAGTTCAACTAATCCACACTACGAATGAACTCCCACTCAAAAACGACATCCCTCATGCCTTTTTGGTGATTACATGAACCAAATCCACTACAACAAGTCCGATCATCACGTGAGTCGGTGTAGCTTCAAAGGCGAGCATCAAATGGGCATCATATCTACTATATGACTCATGCTTAACCTTTCGGTCCATGTTCCGAGGCCATGTCTATACATGCTAGGCTCTCCAAATAAGAACCTTAGTATTCGCGTGTGTAACTGTCTTACACCCGAAATATGGTCGTGGATCCAAGAACACCCGATCATCACGTGATGTCTTGGAGCGACGAAAACATAATCGGTGCATACTAAAGGAAGAACATATTCTTATCTTGATATTTAAATGAGGGATCATCTTATTATGCTAATAAAACGCCAAACAAGCAATATAAGATGCTATCAAACATCACATGTTTATTAGTGAAATGATATGGTTCCCGCATATGATCTCTATCATGTGCACCGTGGTATGATCACTATCATACCTTTATATGTAAGGCCAAGGTCTATGGAACTTACACATTATGTATGTTGTAAGAGTATCATCTCATAATACTACTTACAACATCACCATATCATAACACTAGCCTAGCAACAATCTAAATTAGACGCCTGTAATTTATCCATTGCAAGTTTTACGTGGCTTAGGGCTTTCGAAGATAGAACCGTTCATACCTAAGAACATGAACCACAACGAGGATAACCAAATTGTTGACAACTCATTGCAAAATAGATATTGACTATAGTAGGAGAGACAGACACCCGCTAGCCACTTATGCAAACTAGTTGCATGTCAAGCGTGGAACAGGTCTCATGTGTGAGGACATGTAAAGTTTGTCCGGGACGCTTCATCTCACTATGCCACCAATATCCATAATTACAACTAAGAAGAAACAACATGATCATCATTGCCCACATACTCATATGTGTACTACCCGTGTAAAGCATCTACGCATAGATATAGCTCTGATACCACTGTAGGGTTCACAGCATAGAAAACAAAAATTTTCCTACGATGGGAACTAAGTACCCAGATCTATCTACTAGATAAAAACAACAGGCAGATGTATATCCGTAGAGAACATACCCTTTAAGACCGACAAAGCTTAACGAGTTAAACTCATGGTTGATGTAGACGATCTCTTGCCGATCTCAAGATCGAGAGGAAGTCCTAGCGCCGCAAAACAGCAGCGCATCCGTGCTCGCACACATGTACAAGACACCAAGCAACCTCCGCCTCCTCGCTCCAGCGATGCCGCAGAAGCACAACCCTTTCTTGCCAAATAGCCACCGGGAACATGTATCTCGCTAGTCTGGGACCATGGGGGATAAGTTCTAGGGGGGAGAGATCCTTCACGAGGAGGTGTGAGTGAGAGAGAGAGGAGAGGGGGTGCCTTTTATAGGAGGAGGGGGCACCCAAGGGGGTGGCCGCCGGCCATGGGGGCTGCCCCCTACCCTCCTTCATTCATGTGGATGGACACTCCAGTCACAAAAATCTCTTCAATTCCCTCCACTCAAAATCCCACTCAAAATTGCTATTAAATTTCCACCAAATTTAATGCAAACTCTCATTAAATAAAACTCCTTTTATTTATTTAGAATTTTGTCAATTACTTTAATGAAAAACATTCACACAAAACCCCTTGCTATTATTCCATTTCACATGCAAAAACACTTTCTGCAATTTCACCCGAAAACCTATTTCGGTATCTAGTGAAATAAATTTCTGCGCTTGTTATTCTTTTCGGCATGAAACTTTTGCTCCAATTGGATGTAAGTGTCCCTTAAGTGTGCCACCCTACGGTTTGCGAATAATGTGGACATGATCGAGACCCTTCTCCGATCAATAATCAGAAGTGGGACCTGGAGGTCCATACTGACCCCCACACATTCAATGATGACTTTCCTGTGATCGTCGGAACCTTTTATGCTAGTATCTTAATCCCTTTGTTTCATGATACATTACATGTCCGAGATTCGATCATCGGTATCTCCATACCTAGTTTGATCTCGTTACCGACATGCACTCTTTTCTCGTTCCCGTGATATAACATTCTAGTGATCAAATCACTTGCTTGCAAGCTAACCAATGTGATATCACCGAGAGGGCCCAGAGTATATCTATCCGTCATTGGAATGAAAAATTCCACTCTCGATCCATGAGCCTCAACATAACACTTTAGTAGTTATGAATCCATCTTTATAATCCCCTAGTTACAGTGTGACGTTTGATGTCATCAAGAAACTCTTCCGGTGTTAGTGATTGACATGATCTCATGGTCTAAGGATTAGGATCATTTCGCAAGTTTTTATAGAAATATAAACTCAATGACTTTGATCGTAATGCTATACTTCGGATGAATGTTCATCACATCATTACACTAATGTTGTGACCTCGTTATTAACAACATCCAATGTCTATGATCAGGAAACTTTGATCATCTTGTTAATCAATGAGCTAGTTTATGAGAGAGGCATAACTAGGAACTTTCTGTTTGTTTATTAAACGCACATGTATTAACTTTTCTGTATTAATACAATTATAGCATGCAAAGTAACATCTACCATATACTTGGAATACACATAATAAACACTTTATTATTGCCTCTCAGGGCATATTCCCTTCACTTTGTTCATGGAACAATCGTATTGTTTACTATATACACATTGCTTAATGCAATTATCTGTTTCTTGCAACTTAATACTGGAAGGGGTTCGGATGATAACCTGAAGGTGGATTATTAGTCATAGATGAAGTTGGATTACGGTCTATGTATTATGTTGTAATGCCCGATCAAATCTCGTAGGAGACAAGATGTCTAGTATATGCATTGTTATGATTTCTCAATCTGTCAATTTCCCCACTGTAATTTGTTCACCCAACATGCTATCTATCTTAAGGAGAACAACTCTAGTGAACTATGGACCCCAGTCCAATATTTATCATTGATAAATCATCTACTGTTACCGTTTACTTTCTACAGGCAACTACTATCTTCCACACTATACGTTTCATCCTTTATTTTCAAGAAACAAGTGAGATTGACAACCACACTGTAAGTTGGGGCAAAGTTTTGAGTTTGTGTTGTGCAGGTTCCAAGTTGTTAGCAACACCTTGGAGTTGTTTCCTTACTCCTACTGGTTCGATAACCTTGGTTTCATAACTGAGGAAAAACTTGCTGCTATGCTCATCACACCTTGCTCTTGGGGTTTCCCATCGAGGCTCTACAGTCAACTAAGCCACATCAAGATTTTCTATCGCCATTGCCAGGAAGTTAAGGAAAACTTGAATCTCTTCCTCCTCGTCAGTCACCTTTCAAGGAGAAACAATATTCTCGCAAGGGGAGTCTCTCACAACCAATCTCGTTACTTTGTTTTTGTTTTGCTTAGTTTTGCTTGTTTCTCTTTTTCAAAAACACAAAAAATTTAGTTCCTACTTCAAGTTGCTTCCATGTATAGTGTTGCTCCAATCACTATGTCACCTGTGGAAATGATCTTTATTTTCAAACAAGGAAGTGAAGAGAGTTTAAAAGAAGCTTGGTCTAGAATTTCTGATTTACATGAAAAAACTGAGCCTAAAATGACTTTAGGCTTGTATCTTAGCAGTTTCTACTATGGTCTAGCTCTTTGTTATAGATATGCTTTTGATGCTGTAGTAGGAGGAAATTTTATCCAATGTAATGAGGATGAAGCTCTTAATGCCATAAAAAAGTTGATTGCAACATATAATTTGCCTAGCAAATCTGATTCTTCCTTTATAAATATTTATGCTAGGTTAAACACTCTTGAGACCAATACAGCTTGTTTAAAAGATTGCTATAACATGCTTAGAGAGCATCATGATTATGTTCCAATAAATTCTGAATCTTCAGAATGGTTTCCTACAATAAAATTTGTTAAAAATAATGAATCTTTTGATGCACGTTGTGATATCATGTCTGAATTTTGTCTAATGCCTAAAGATATCTATGAATCTTTGAAACTTTGGGGACTTTCTGAAGGAGGAGAAGAAATATTTCTTACCAATAATGCGACTATATTACCCATTGGAATAGCTGAAGGAGTGTTTACAAAGATCTTAGGGGAAGTGGTGTCTACTGATTATCTTGTTATTGAATGTGTAGGAAAAGTACAAACTACACTTGGAAGATCCCTACTGAAACTCCTTGGAGCAATAATAGATGTGGGAAAATGCATCATGCATTTTTCTTCTCTACAAAGCAATCATACGTTCCCTAAAGATAAGAGTAAAGGTAAAAAAGGTAGGTACAAGAAATTTGATGTTAATGCTTCTTCATTTGAAAATACTCGATTCTTGCTTCCTACGCCTAACTTAAAGGCGTTAAAGAAAAGTACTAATTGGGAGATAACCCAAATTTCGTTAGTTTTTTCCTTTGTTGAGTCTTGGAAGTTATTACTTCTGTAATAACCTCTTCTTATCCTTTTTGTGTGGTTTTTGTGCTAAGAATGAGAGAGAAGTAATATTTGGGGAAGTTGCTGTCCCGAAACAGATTTTTGTGCTTCATTGTAAAAATTCGTGAAAAATCCCTTTATGTCTAATTCAGCTGTAATTTTCTGAGCTAATGCCCAGGTTGTTATCTAACTTTCGTTAGTTCAACACTTTTAGATTTGAGCAACATAAGGTCTTCGAAAAAAATCGGTTTTTACCCGCTGGTCTGTTTTTACACATTTCTACCATTATTTACATTTGCCTCTTAATCGGTTTATTTTTTACTTCTCTTTGATCACTTGAGCTTTTAAAAGAAATTGCTACAGTATCTTGTGTTTTAATGAAAGTTTTACTAGTGTTGAAACTAAACCCAAAGGCTTATTATCTTGAATACACTAATTTTGCTAATGAAGTTTGTGTGAAGTTTTGTATGAATGAAATTTTCAAGTGTAGGGAAACAACGATGTGATGAGATGAAGAATGGACAAAAGCTCAAGCTTGGGGATGCCACCCTGTGTCACCCCAAGAAATAGTCAACAAGTACAAGCGTCAAAGCTTGGGGATGCCCAAGGCATCCCCTTCTTCATCAACAAAAATCTCAGGTCTCTTTCTAGACAATTTGTTTTTGTTGTTTCATGCACAGTTGTGTTCTTCTTCGAGCGTCTTAGTTTTGATTTTGTGGTTTTCTTTTGTTTGGTTTTCTTGAATAAATTAGTTGGACCCCCGCATTCATGTTTTTTTTCAAATAAGTTGATTGGTGTTCGAGACGGAGTAGAAAGTTTCTGTAAGACCCCACCATTAAAGGTAAAGACCCCTGTGATTGCAATGCTAGTCCCTGGATAAAAATGCTAGCATACACAATTTAAGATGAAGTACACAGATAAAAAAGGTCATTCTTACATCGTCATTCCAGAGATAACATAGTCTTTACAACTCAATAGCCCAAGGCTAATACATAGAGTTCATAACATAAAGTAAATAACTAGAAGTCTTCATCTTCATGTGCCACAGGCAAACATGTTGAGTGTAGACTCATAACCCTAGTCTCCATCAGAGTAACCTGCAACTCATAAGTTATAGCCATAGAGGGTCAATACATTTGGAATTGTATTGGCAAGTGATACCATAATAGAATAGTAGTATCTAACATCTATATAAATTTGGCTAAGTGTAGTTTAGGCTGGCTTTGCTCAAAATAAGGTTTTGACTTATTAGTTGAAAACACTAAGTTTTTGTTTGAGAAAACTCCCAAGGAACCACCAATATACATTGGTGAATGTTTACCCTTGTTCAACCACAAGTTTTAACTTAGATAAATTGGGATGAGGAGATTCTTGATCACTTCAATGTCTTTGATTCTCAAATTGTCCGTTGCCGGGGACACGGCTAAGTACTTAGGTTTTACCCTCTCGAGAGGTGGTGCACTTTCCACACAAGACTCGACATGCATCGAGACGAGACTTTTCAGAAGAATTCCCTTAGACCACCATGGACGCGTTCCATCCTATCAACCCTACCACCAACTGTCCATCTGGCTAAGTTCTTGCAACCTATTTGGTCAAGGCAGAGCCCATATGCCATGTGGTTGCACTAGAAGCTTCTCAACACTAAATGTCTCAAATCCCTTTGTTCCTGGGTGTCCATACACAAGTGTGATACACAAGGTAAACCATAGACATGGGCCTTGTGTAACCACTCAACACAAACCATTCTTAACATTCCACCCAGGTGATTCATTCAAATGTTGTTTTATTATTCAAAAACACAAGTCATAGATTTTGTATAACAACATAGTATGATTATTCCACCCTTGTTTGCTACTATCTAGGCTAAGCATAACAATATAGTAAGTTTATTATCTTGGGAAACTACTAAGAGAACAACTATAGGATTTGCCAAGCATAGCATATACTTAGAAAATAATCATGCAAATCCTACTCAAAATATCACTAGTGCATAGATAAAAATAGTAGGACAAAATATGAAGCATCACTTGCCTTGGTAGTTGGGGGAATAGCATCAGTCCTCACAATCACAATCAGCACTATCACCAAAATCTACACATAATATCATAACACCAAATTCACATTCAATAATCAAACAAAAATACATATGAATGCATGCAAATGCAATGAAATGATTTTTCTACACTAAAAAAGTCAAACCAAACAGTACTGAACACAAAGTAAACTTTCTGAAGTCTAAACAAACTCAAATTTACTTTAAAACAATTTTCTAGATAATTTTTATATCCAAAATAGGCCTACAAATGGTTCTGCAAATAATTCTATTTTTCCAGAAGCAAATGACCAATTCAAGGCCATATATGTCTCAGACTTAATTTTCTAAATCCATTGATATATTATTTGCAATTTTTGGTCAAACAAATCAAAAGATATGAATTTTACAAGTTAATTCGTCTAATAGATTCAATATCAGATTTTAAAACAGAACCAGTGACACGCGGCGCCATCTGATTGGCCCGTACCGCTTCATTCAGGATCGCGCTTCTGCGCCGTTGGATCAAGTCAGATCCAACGCGTCAGATCTAAGCATAGCGGTTCCGTAAGTGATCTAATCTATGGCGTAGGATCTAGATCTGGCGGCTCTAGATCAAACGACCAAAACCGAGCGGCGCTGATGGCGCTGGCGGAGGTGGCTCTACTGCCGGTGACGCAATGGCGAGTCTAGAGAGGGTAGGGGGTGGTGCCAAAGCTTACCAGCGTCGCGTGGATGTGAGGAAGCTCAAGGTGGTCGTGGCTTGGGTAGGGGCGCACTGTCGCGGGCGCGGGAGCTCGTCGGAGTTGGTTCTGGCGTCGGGCTTTCACAAACAGAGACAGAGGCGACGACCTAGGTCACCACAGAGCAAACGCGAGGCATCAGTGACTGCGCAAAGACACGGCGAACCTAGTCGTATGGAGTAGAGGTCAAGGGGGAATCGGAGATTACCGTAATTGCTCGTCGAAGTCGAGCGGCGCCTCGGTTGTTCACATGGGTTGACGGGGACGGCGACCTGGGGCTATAAAGGACGAAACAGGGGCATCAGGAGGAGCGCAAGGATCAGAGGAACTGTTTCGTATGAACGAGGGACAGAGGGGCGCACGGGGTTCACCGTAATGCATTGCCGGAGTTCGTCGGGCAGCGGCGGTGCGAGCTCAAATGCTGGCAGCCTAGGGGCGTTCGAGAGATGCTGAGTGTGTGTGGGGGGGGGGATGATGCGGGGGAAGAGGGGGTTAAGTATCTGCTCAATGGGGAGGGATTAACGCCTACAATCAATCGGAATCAATGCACATTGATTTGCAGAAACGACAGCGGAGCTGGTCGTTGCGCGAAATTTGGGGACGAAGGGGTGAGGTGGGCTTCTTAGTTGGGCCGCGGATGCAGCGCGAGCGCGTGAGAAAGAGATAGGGGAGAGGGTTTTCCCAGGTGGGTTAGGTGGGCTTCTTAGTTGGGCCGCGGGTGGGTTGGGCTAGATAGGCAGCGCCGGTTTTTATTTTTTTCTTTCTCCTTTTTCTTTTCTGTTTTGATTTTCTGAAATGATGTTGAAACCCCAATTCAAATCTGTTTGAATTCAAACCTTCTCCAAATTTTTGTAGGATGATCCTAGCATTCAAAAGTGTTTCAAACACATCTAACCACTCAAAAACACTTTGGTCTTTGAAAATAAAAAAATAAAACCATGCCCCATATATAATATATAAAGAGGGGTTTAAATATGGTTTCTTCTAGGGTTTTGGATTGAAAATTTGCATGCAAGATCAAAATATTATGATGATATGAATGCAAGGATATGACTTTGCGTTTGATGAAATTTTGGGATGTTACAAATCTAACCCCCTTAAGATGAATCTCGCCCTCAAGATTCGGATTGGCTAGCAAATAGGTGAGGGTGGTCTTTCCAAAGGTCATCTTCTCTTTCCCAAGTTGCTTCTTCTTTGGTATGATGATTCCACTGTACTTTGCAGAATTTGATAGTCTTGGTACGAGTAACTCTTTCTGCAGTCTCAAGAATCTTGATAGGTTTCTCCTCATAAGTAAGATCACTCTCCAACTGAACCTCTTCCAAAGGTATAGTGTCCTTCAATGAAGTTTCTTCCATCTCTGGATGACACTTCTTCAACTGACTCACACATGAAACACATTGTGAACTGCTGACAGTGATTCAGGAAATTCAATCTCATAAGCCACTTCTCCTTTGTGGCTCAAAATCTTGAATGGTCCAACATACCTTGGTGGCAATTTTCCTTTGACTCCAAACCTCTTCACACCACGAAGTGGTGAGACTCTAAGATAAGCTCTATCACCTACCTCATAGGTGACTTCCCTACGCTTTGGATCTGCATAGCTCTTTTGTCGGGACTGGGCTATCTTCAATCTGTCCTTTACCAATTTAACTTTCTCTTCAGCTTCCTTGATTAGTTCTCGTCCGAATAAATTTCTTTCTCCTACTCCACTCCATAGTAATGGTGTAGTACACTTCCTTCCATACAGAAATATAAAAGGGAGCCATCTCTATACTTGCTTGATAACTGTTGTTATAAGAGAATTCTGCGTATGGCAGACTTTCATTTGAACTAGCACCATAATCTAGTGCACAAGCTCTCAACATGTCTTCAAAAATCTGATTGGTCCTTCCTATCTGTCCATCAGTCTGAGGGTGAAAAGTTGTGCTGAATTCTAACCTTATTACCAATGATTCATGCAGTTGTCGCCAAAAATGCAAAGTGAACTAAGTTCCTCTATCAGATACAATACTCTTAGGTACTCCATGTAGACATACAATCCTGTTCATATAGATCTTAGCCAATTTAGCACTGGTATAGGTAGTCTTAACGGGTATGAAATGAACCACTTTAGTTAGGCGATCCACAACAACCCATATAGAGTCATATCCAAACCTGGTCCTTGGCAGTCCGGTGATAAAATCCATACCAATCTTATCCCACTTCCAATCAGGTATAGGTAGTGGTTGCAATAATCCTGCCGGTTTCTGATGTTCCGCCTTCACTCGACTACACACATCACACAAGGCAATGTGTTCTGCAATATCCTTCTTGAGATTGTTCCACAAAAATCTTTTCTTCACATCCATGTACATTTTGGTGTTACCTAGATGAATTGAATATGGTGAGTTGTGTGCTTCTTGCAGAATCAATTTCTGAAGCTCTGTATCTTGTGGAATGCAGATACGCTTTCCATACCATAAAGTATCTTGTTCATATTCATGTTATCATTTAGCCTTGCCTTTATTAATTATACTCTTAATCTCCTCTATTTACTTGTCCAACTTTTGGGCTTCTTTGATCTTGTCCAACAATGTTGGTTGAACATCCAATGACATGAGATATCCTTCAGGCACTATCTCCAATCTTAGCTCTTTGAATTGAGCACACAGATAATCAGGCAATTCTCCCTTAGTAAGTCCATTCACATAGACCTTGCGGCTTAAAGCATCCGCTACAACATTTGATTTACCGGGATGTTATTGCAAACTCAAGTCATAGTCTTTGATGAGATCTAGCCACCTTCTTTGTATCATATTGAGTTCCTTTTGGGAGAAAATATATTTCAAACTCTTGTGATCCGTGAACACTTCACAACGCTTTCCCAAAAGATAGTGTCTCCATGTTTTGAGTGCATGGAAAACAGAGGCTAACTCCATGTCACGAGTAGGATAATTCACTTCATGAGTTTTGAGTTGTCTCGAGGCATAAGCCACAACTTTCCCTTCTTGCATCAATACTCCACCCAATCCTTGGTGAGATGCATCACAATAGACTTGAAAATCTTTCTCTAAATCTGGCAGACATAAGACTGGTGCTGACACTAGTCTCTTCTTCAATTCTTGAAGATGATTTCACATCCTTCAGTGTTGGTAATATGCCCTAGAGGCAATCATGTATGATGAGATTTCCCATTGTATTCATAAATAATTAAGTAGTGCTTGTATAAACATCTGATGTGTATCATTGAATATGTGATTCAGTTGTGGAACTATACATTCATGTTGTTTGTACTAAATATCCTTGGTCATTGAGGTTGTGCTGGACACACAACTTAGACCAATGTGAAAGTTGGCTTGATGACTCGGTTCCACTTGTCATGGGCATGGAGATGTTCCAACTTACACAGATTCTTCTAAAGGGTTTAGCGAGTCGGATTGACCCAAATTGAGGTACAACAAACAAGTTGTCATTTGTATATCTCAATCAATGTAATCCTTAGACCTGAGGTTATTGCATAGTCCGAGTTGAGGATCACAAACTTAGGTTCTGTCAAACGCTGATCCGTAACTGGGCAGTTATAAAGGCAGAGTTCGGGTCGACTGAGAATCAAGCTGCGGGATGTGAATAACCAAGATGGGATTTTGCCCCTCCACTTGGAGAGATATTCTCTGGGCCCTCTTGTGAGATATGATTCGGAAAGCATGTCCATGCACGACTTAGTTAAGTGTTAACCGAGGCGATCGACTAAGAGTTAGTCGGGTGAATCACTTATCTCAGATTGAGAAGAGAGTCGGACTATTTAAGGGATGACATATATTCGCATATAGTCTGACAAGGTATATCGTGAGAAAAAAGGGACTCGGACGTAAGTCGCATTGGAAAGGTAAGTCGTCATGACTCTTTGGTACTTGGGAGTCAGCACGTTCTGCTAGGAGCCGCTACCGACTGACCGATTGAGAGTCAGACTCTAATTGTGTCCAAGTTGCCAAGAGCCTGCGGGGTCACACACTTAAGAGTGGGAGCAAGTTCGGATTGGGTCTGAACTAGAAATCTGGTTGGGTTGGACCCGAGCCTAATTTGGACTGAGTCAATGAGTCGGACTCACAGGGACTAATACTATATGGGCTTTAGTGAATGGGCCGCGCGAGCAGAGCCCTCGTTCACTCCCTATATATAGTAGAGCATAGTAGCCTAGAAGGGGTAATCGTTGTTCGGTTAGGTTATTCCATGTGTTGGAAACCCTAGCTCCACAACAGTCCTGCCGTCGTAACAAACCTAGCAGTTCGCCGCCGGTGCTCCTCCTTGTACGTGTGGATACCCGCACAGCTGATGTACGATCAACACTAGGACGATCGGATCGCAAAGGACTGCACTGCATCAACTGATGTGCTTCATCAGTAATCCGCAACTGCGCGTCTAGTGGTAAACCTCGTGGCCTTCTACCTCGGCTAGATCTTAGGATCACCACGTTAGAGGGAAAAGTTTTGTTTTATCTCCGCGTGTCCCAACAGTGGTATCAGAGCGATAACATCTGGTTTTAGGCTCGAGATCTCGCATATGTGATATGCGGTTGGCTGTAGATGAGATCTATGTGCTGTTTTGGTGGTCGATCTATGAGATAGATCGGTTTTGTACGAGGTTGATTGGATCAACTATACTCAGGGAATGGTAGATCTGATTTCCATGATCATACTGCCGAGGTCGTGTGACGACATACCCCTACCGGTCGGATTCCGCCGGCTTTGCCCTGTCGTAGCGCGTTAGACGTCGTTGCGAGTTTCACAACGCCGGTAGATATCGTATCTATGCATAACTTGTTTTTGCAGGAAGTTGTGAATGGTATGGTTCATGTGCATGTGATGTATGTGTGTAATTCATATGTGATCTGCAAATCACGGTTTTTTCAGCCGGCTAGAGCCTAGGTGCTATCATATTATTGTATAACAACCTGCGTGTCAGATTCTCCTTGTAATTTATTTTACTAAGCTAGTGTAGTTGTTTGGAGAACCCGGAAGACATGCAAGGCGTTGTACATGCCGGCAACATGGAGTAAGACGACAAGTGACAAGAGTTGACACAAGTCGGATTACAGGCTTTCTGGAGATGGAGATCGCCATGAAGGGAGCCATACCATTTCACATTATAATTGCTTTATTTTGTGTTATTGCTATGTCTCTGTTTTACCTCTATTAGATAGTCGGTAAATTTTAATCCCTCAAAGAAGGTCTAGTCGGTTTTCCCGCCAGTGTTTGCACCATCACAAGTCGGACATTTTTGGTAGTGGGCTCATAAAATTGAGGTGCCGCCAATTCTTTCCGACTAGGTGGGTTCGAGTCAGACTCTTACCGCGGAAACACTCGGTAAACTAGACGGGTCTATCACAACGGTTGTGGGACTCAGGGAAAATTCGGATGGGAGCCGGTGCATGTGATGCCACCCGTCCAAAAGGAGTTGTATGAGATGCGATTGACAAGGAGTTGTCTACCTAGATCACTTGGCGGCTAGTAGTGATGCTAAACCTCACTAGCCGACTTGCTTATTTAGGATCCTAAATCACTAAGTAACCATCGGAGGGGTGTTGGTTCTAGTGAGAGCATAAAATATTAAAGTGTTTAATATGCTTGCTCTTTTATGAATACATGTCTTAAGTGTTTTGCATATTTTCTGTTGTAGATCATGGCACCAAGTAGCAGTCACTTTTAGATATCCGGTTTTGCATTGAGAACCATTCTTGAGAAACTGAACGACACTAATTTTACCAACTGGTATCGAAATCTGAGAATTGTTCTCAAACAAGAAAAGAAGGACCATGTCCTAGACAACTCACTTCCAGATGAGCCGAATGAGAATACGACTGTCGCTGCCACCAATGCCTACCGTCGGGCTAAGGATGAGTCCACATATATTAGTTGTCTTATGCTTGCTCACATGGAACCGGACTTGCAAAAGCAGTTCGAGCATGTTGAGGCCTACGATATGATCGAAAGCCTCAAAAGTATGTTCCAGGCTCAGGCGAAGACTAAGAGGTATCAAGTCTCTCAGGCTTTGCTGAGTTGAAAGCTTAAGGATGGTGATCCACTGATTCCGCATGTGATCAAAATGGTTGGTTATGTGCAGTCTCTGGAGAGGCTTGGCTACCCCATTAGCGAAGAGTTCGCTACAGATATAATTCTGAACTCTCTTTCTAGTGCATATGGGCAGTTCATTTCGAACTACCACATGCATGGTATGGATAAGAAGCTCACTGAATTGCATGGGATGTTCAAGCAGGCAGAGGCGGATCTCAAGAAGGGCGTCAGTCAAGTGTTGATGGTACAGAATAAGGCTAAGTTTAAGAAGAGTTCTTGGACTAAGAGGAAGGCTAAGTCAGGAGGAAAGCAGGCTCAGGACCCGGTCCCAAGCGCTTCCTCAGGATCTAAGGGGGTTTTTGTTTGGGCTTTTATTGGCTTTCCAGTAGAAAAAGCAGACTAATCCAACCAAATAGGTAGCTTTAGCTGTGAGCTTCGCCGAAGCCAACCGGCAGAATAGGCAGACGGGACAAATCACCTCCCAGGGTGCTTCCCGCGGCTTCCCGGGATAGCGAATGAATCGTTTTCGCATTGGACATTTCGTTGACATTAATTACCACCAGAATGCCACCGTGGGCCAAATCCTATCCATACATATCTACTTAAACGACCGAACCTTTCTTTCCCCTATCCACTTGATGACCCATGCACCCAGCAGTAGGATTCCTAGCGCGCAGCCACTCCGTCAGAAAGCTAGGATCGGACACAACAACTCCCGCCGGCGACCGACCCTCTTATGCCATTGGACCTCAGCTCTATCGCTGAATCGCATCATTCCCTCCCCTTGGTGACTTGGTCCCCGCTAGCTGGCCCCTCCACGGAGACCGTCGACTCTGGCGCCGGTGAGCGGACGCGCTCTTGCAGAGTTCAGTAGGTCCAGTGAGCAAGTGGAATACATGATGCTATGCAGGGTCCTTGCATCTGGAGATAACGACGGCGACGAGCTTGTCATGTTCTATCCACCCGCTATCTGCCACGCGACAATGGCTCTAGTTCTGTGCTGATTTGATGTTGGTTTGGTTCATCTAGGCAGCTGGCCGATTCGTCTTTCCTTGTAAAAGTATGTGTGTGTGTGTGGACGTTACGTGCATCTGCATACGTGGTCATTCCCAATAGACATGAGTTATTAGGAATTTAAATAAAATCAATTATTCTTGTATTTTGGACAAAGTTATATTTGATCAATTATTTTTGTGTTACTATTTTAAATTCATGGTATTTTACAGTGACAGATAAGTTTATACATTTCAATAAAAAATTATACATGTTCTCGGGGTATTTTAGACAATTCCTTAGAGCATCTCCACTCATTGGGCGAACCCAGACCAAAATCCGGACCGAATTTTGGCCAGACGAAACAAGTTTTCGGTCTGGATACGCCGAGTTTCCCACTCGCGTACCCAGCCCCGAGTTCTCGCGTTCGGCTAAAATTCAGACGAGTTTGGCAAATTCAGGCGGATTTCATTAAGATGGGCGAATATAGGCGGATTACATCGAATTTAAACTAGATAATAAACTAAAACATTTAAAAAGGCCGCCGCCGTAACCTTCGCCGATGCCCTCGCCACTTCTACATGTGGAAGTTGCTTCTACTGCAAGGCGGATGGCCACTGGAAGAGGAACTGCAGCAAGTATTTGGCCGACAAGGCAAAGAGTGGAGGTATGACTTCTGACTCAGGTACACTTGTTTGCAATGTTATAGACATATATCTTACTGATGCACCTAATAGTTCTTGGGTATATGATACCATATCAGTTATTCACATCTGCAACTCGTTGTAGGGACTAGTAAGAACTAGGAGCGTAGCAAGAGGCGAGGTTGATATTCGAGTCGGCAACAAAGAAGAGTTGCTGCGTTGTAAGTCAGCACGATGCAGCTTCATTTACCTTCTGGATCCATTATGGAACTGAATAATTATTATTATGTTCCAGTGCTCAGTCGAAACATTATTTCTGCTTCATGTTTGATGAGGCAAGGCTATGAGTCGAATATCAAGAATAATGGTTGTTCTTTGTATTTGAATGATACGGTTCACGGCTTTGCACCCGTCCAGGACGGGTTATTTATTTTGAATCTTGATGGCGAGTCGGTTTATAACATAAATGTTAAAAGGTTGAAACCAAATAATCTGAATATGACTTACTTTTGGCACTATCGGCTTGGTCATATAAGTTGGAAACGCATGAAGAAGCTCCATGATGATGGACTCCTAACTTCGTTCGACTTGGAGTCTTTCGAGACATGTGAATCTTGCCTACTCGGCAAAATGACTAAGACACCTTTTGCAAAGAGTTGTGAAAGGGCGTCCGACTTGTTGGGACTAGTACATAGTGATGTATGTGGACCAATGAGCACGATAACCAGGGGTGGTTATGAGTACTTCATTACCTTCACTGATAATTTGAGTAGGTATGGATATATCTACTTGATGAAACATAAGTTGGAAGCCTTTGAAAAGTTCAAAGAATTCCAGAATGAAGCACAGAATCAATTTGGCAAGATAATAAAGTTTCTTCGGTCGGAACGAGGAGGAGAATACATGAGCCATGAGTTTGATGACCATGTGAAAAGTTGTGGAATAGTTCCTCAACTTACTCCGCCAGGAACGCCGCAAAGGAACGGTGTTTCGGAAAGGCGGAATCGGACCTTGTTGGACATGGTACGATCAATGATGAGTCGGACAGATCTGCCTTTATCATTTTGGGGTTATTGTGTAGAAGCAGCGGCGTTCACACTAAACAGAGTACCATCAAAATCAGTAGAGAAGACACAAGGCAAAAAGCCGAGTTTGAATTTTCTTAAGATTTGGGGTTGTGAAGCATTTGTCAAGCGACTTCAGTCGGACAAGCTTACAACCAAGTCGGATAAGTGTATTTTCGTGGGGTATCCGAGGGAAACCTTGGGTTACTACTTCTACAACCGAGAAGAGGGCAAAGTGTTTGTCGCTCGGAACGGTGTCTTCCTTGAGAAAGAGTTTCTCAGTCGGGGAGTAAGTGGGAGCACAGTGCAGCTCGAAGAAATTCGAGAGGAATCGGCTAGTAGCGAGTCGGCAAAAACCTTGGAGGTTGAGCCGGTCGTGGTAGCTGAGCCGGTAGAAGAATCTATACTACGAAGATCGGCAAGATTACGAAGTGTTCGTGATGTGTTACTGTTAGACAGTGATGAGCCGACAAATTATTCGGAAGCGATGGTGGGATCTGATTCCTAGTAATGTCTTGGAGCCATGAGATCCGAGTTAAAGTCCATGGATGAAAATCAGGTTTGGAACTTGGTTGATCTGCCAGACGGTGCAAGACCCGTCGAGTGCAAATGGGTCTTTAAGAAGAAAACTAATATGGATGGAAATGTTTCTGTCTATAAAGCGCGTCTTGTCGCGAAGGGGTTCCGACAAGTTCAAGGAGTTGATTACGACGAGACTTTCTCACCAGTAGCGATGCTTAAATCAGTTCGGATCATGTTAGCTATAGCGGCCTATTTCGACTATGAGATATGGCAGATGGATGTGAAAACGGCTTTCCTTAATGGAAATTTAACCGAGGACGTGTATATGATACAGCCCGAGGGTTTTGTCGATCCGGCTAATGCTGACAAAGTGTGCAAACTTCAGAAATCCATTTATGGGTTGAAGCAAGCATCTCGGAGTTGGAATATTCGCTTTGATGAGGTAGTCAAATCGTTTGGCTTCATCAAGAGTGATCATGATTCTTGTTTGTACAAGAAGTTTAGTGGGAACAAAGTAAACTTTCTAATCTTATATGTGGATGACATATTATTGATTGGAAATGATGTCCAGATGTTGCAAGAAACCAAGGAATCATTGGAAAGGAGTTTCTCAATGAAAGACTTGGGTGAGGCAACATATATTTTCGGAACACAGATCTATAGAGATAGATCAAGACGGATCATTGGATTGAGTCAGAGTACTTATTTTGACAAAGTGTTGAAGAAGTTCAACATGGAATCGTCTAAGAAGGGGTTCTTACCAATGTCCCATGGTGTAAAACTTTGCAAGACTCAGTGTCCTTCGACAACTGATGAGCGAAGTCGGATGAGTGCGATTCCGTATGCTTCTGCAGTCGGATCCATCATGTATGCCATGATTTTTACTAGGCCAGATGTTTCCTATGCTCTAAGTGTTGTGAGAAGATACCAGGCTGATCCTGGAGAAATCCACTGGACAACGGCTAAAAATATCCTAAAGTACTTGAGAAGGACTAAGGATATGTTCTTGGTTTATGGTGGTGAAGATGAACTCAGTGTAAAGGGTTACACAGATGCGAGTTATCTTACCGACTCTGATGATTCTCGTTCGCAATACGGATACGTGTTTATTATGAATGGAGGTGCTATGAGATGGAAGAGTTCCAAGAAAGAGACTATGTCTGCATCTACAATAGAGGCTGAGTATATTGCCGCCTCGGAGGCAGCAAAGGAAGCTGTTTGGATGAGGAATTTCCTCATGGATCTTGGTGTGGTACAGGGCTCGTCCAATCCGTTGGACGTGTATTGTGACAACAATGGTGCTATTGCACAAGCCAAGGAACCTAGACAACACTAGAAGAACAAGCACATACTCCTGCGGTACCACCTGATTCGCCTGTTCGTGGATCAGGGTGATATCAAGTTATGCAAGGTACACACGGATGCAAATATTGCGGATCCGTTGACAAAGCCGTTACCACAGCCGAAGCATGATGCGCACCTGATAGACATGGGAATTAGATGCTTAGATTTGTGATGTCGGAAGATTGACTCTAGTGCAAGTGGGAGACTGTTGGGAATATGCCCTAGAGGCAATCATGTATGATGAGATTTCCCATTGTATTCATAAAGATATTAAGTAGTCCTTGTATAAACATCTGATGTGTATCATTGAATATGTGATTCGGTTGTCGAACTATACATTCATGTTGTTTGTACTAAATATCCTTGGTCATTGAGGTTGTGCTGGACACACAACTTAGACCAATGTGAAAGTTGGCTTGATGACTCGGTTCCACTTGTCATGGGCATGGAGATGCTATTCCAACTTACACAGATTCGTCTAAAGGGTTTAGCGAGTCGGATTGACCCAAATTGAGGTACAACGAACAAGTTGTCATTTATATATCTCAATCAATGTAATCCTTAGACCCGAGGTTATTGCATAGTCCGAGTTGAGGATCACTATCTTAGGTTCTGTCAAACGCTGATCCGTAACTGGGCAGTTATAAAGGCAGAGTTCGGGTCGATTGAGAATAAAGCTGCGTGATATGTATAACCAAGATGGGATTTTGCCCCTCCACTTGGAGAGATTTTCTCTGGGCCCTCTCGTGAGATAAGATTCGGAAAGCATGGCCATGCACGACTCGGTTAAGTGTTAACCGAGGTGATCGACTAAGAGTTAGTCTGGTGAATCACTTATCTCGGATCGAGAAGAGAATCGGACTATTTAAGGGATGACATATATTCTCCTATAGTCTGATAAGGTATATCGTGAGGCAAAAGGGACTCGGACGTAAGTCTCATTGGAAAGGAAAGTCATCATGACTCTTTGGTACTTGGGAGTCAGCATGTTCTACTAGGAGCCGCTAACGACTGATCAATTGAGAGTCGGCCTCTAATCGTGTCCAAGTTGCCAAGAGCCTGCAGGGTCACACACTTAAGAGCGGGAGCAAGTTCGTATTGGATTTGAACTGGAAATCTGGTTGGGTTGGACCCGAGCCTGATTTGGACTGAGTCAGTGAGTCGGACTCACATGGACTAATACTATATAGGCTTTAGTGAATGGTCCGCGCGAGCAGAGCCCTCGTTCACTCCCTATATATAGTGTTGCACAGTAGCCCAGAAGGGGTAATCATTGTTCGGTTAGGTCATTCCATGTGTTGGAAACCCTAGCTCCACAACAGTCCTGCCGTCGTAACGAACCTAGCAGTTCGTCCTCGGTGCTCCTCCTTGTACGTGTGGATACCAGCACAGGTGCTATACGATCAGCACCAGGACGATCGGATCGCAAAGGACTGCACTGCATCAACTGATGCGCTTCATCAGTAATCCGCAACTGCACGTCTAGTGGTAAACCTCGTGGCCTTCTACCTCGGCTAGATCTTGGGATCACCACGTTAGAGGGAAACGTTTTGTTTTATCTCTGCGTGGCCCAACATTCAGTCCACTCAAACTTCTTATCTTTATTAAGTAACTCCGTCATTAGCTTAGCTACCTTTGAGAAATTCTCAATGAACCTTCTATAGTATCCTGCCAAGCCTAGGAAACTATGAACCTCTTTAACTGACTTGGGAGATTCCCACTCAGTTACAGCTGACACCTTCGCGGGATCGACATCTATACCATCTCCTCACACAATATTCCCAAGAAATCCAACTTCATTCAACCAAAATTCACACTTACTAAACTTGGCATACAACTTGTGCTCCTGGAGCTTCTCAAGAATCAGACGCAAATGTTCTTCATGTTCTTCCTTGCTCTTGGAATAGATCAAAATGTCATCAATGAATACAACAACAAACTTGTCAAGAACCTCCATGAACACTTTGTTCACCATGTTCATGAAATAAGCTGGTGCATTTGTTATTCCGAATGGCATCACGATGTACTTGTTCTTTATAGTCACCTCATTGAGTGAACGATAATTTATGCATAGCCTTTGACTTCTATCCTTCTTCTCAACAAACAGACTGGTGCACCCCAAGACGAAGAACTTGGTTGGATAAATCCTTTCTGCAACTGTTCTCTAAGTTGTTTCTTGAGTTCTTTCAACTCATCAACTGACATCTTATAGGGTCTCTTTGCTATTGGTCCAGATCCTGGCAGTAAGTCAATCAAAAACTCCACATCTCTATCTGGTGGCATTCCTGGTAATTCCTCCGGAAACACATCTTAAATAGGAGTGATGATTTGGAAGTTATCCCACCATGTGGCTGCTGGTCCTTCAAGCAGATGTGCTGCAAATCTGACCTTTTCCTCATTAGTGCAGCCCACAGTGACCAAGTCCTTGTTCACAGAACGTAGCCAGTCATTGGCTACCATGGGATCAGTGGTTCCCGAGAACTTTGCTGGCCTCAACCTCAAAAACCTTGTAAGCATATCAAAGGCTGGTGGGTTGTTTTGATTATGATTATTATTATTATTATTATTATTATTGTTGTTGTTGTTGTTGTTGTTGTTGTTGTTGTTGTTGTTGTTGTTGTTGTTGTTGTTGTTGTTGTTGTTGTTGTTGTTGTTGTTGTTGTTGTTGTTGTTGTTGTTGTTGTTGTTGTTGTTGTTGTTGTTGTTGTTGTTGTTGTTGTTGTTGTTGTTGTTGTTGTTGTTGTTGTTGTTGTGATTATGATTCTGATTCGCCATGAACTGGGTCATAATTTGCATCAACTGAGTTTGGGCTGTCATCAACCGCTGCATCTCATTTCCATTGTTGTTATTGTTGTTTTGGTTGGGATTGGCACGACAGGGAGGCATCTGTGGTTTCAATAAGGATAAGTAATGAGATATAAACCATATATTCTAACATGCACAATACATCACAAAGCAACAATCACAAATAAAACAAGCACAAGATAAACTTAGAGTTTAAACAATTTGAACAACAAGTTTTGGAAAAGTAAACACACTAGCAAAGCCATCCACATGTTGGATGATCATTGCGACTCGATAAATATAAGGATGATAGATAGATAGGTAGTCAAGTAGTCGACACTACTCCACCATGTCGACCTCCTCGTACATTAGAGTAAGTCCTGTTGTCTCCATGGCTGTCTTGTACTCCTCCAGTTGGTGGTCAAGGCATCGATCTTCGCCCGGAGGGCTCTCTTCTGCGAGCGCAGCCTCTCTATCACTCCCTGCTGAGTCTCTAGCTCAAGGTCCTTGAGATCTATCTCGGTCCTCATCTCCTTAATCTTCTTGTTCCTATCCTGCACTCTCTTCTCTTGATTCTTGAACCTCTTATCTTGTCTCTCAAACCTAGCCTCCATCTCCTTGATGATCTCATCCTGCTCCGCAAAGGCCTTGTCCTTCTCCCTCAATTGAACCTGTAGCTCGTCATTGCTAGGCATGATGTTGGTCCTATCAGTGTCGAGGTGTCTAATGAGGCTCTCTAGGTCCTGAAGATAGAGACGCACTGGCTCAGTAGTCTCTCTAGTAGCATCATCATACACTACGGCCTCTCCCTCCTCGTCACGTCTCCCAAATGGGTGGAAGCAGAGGCCCCTGAGCTCGGTGGAGTGTCTTCCACAAAGGCGTCCAAGTAGCTTCTGCATGACAATGTCGAGTCCCTTCTCCTTGTCATCGTGCATCAACTTGAAGGCAATCTCCTCGGTGGGTGGCTCCGACTAACGTCCTGGCTGCGAGACTCTAAATCCCCATAGATCCTTCCTCTAGAACTTCGTAAGCTGAAGTCACTTGATATTAGGGAGGGGGAGATTGAGCACACTAGTGAGCTCCACAAGACGAGAACCAAAACGAGTTCCCTTGAACTCCTCGGCGGTGCTGATAACAAAGCTAGGCATCTATTGCATAGGATAGAGAAAACTTAGAAACAACACAAGTAAAGATAAAAACATAATATAGTGAAACAAAAGCCAAAAGCATACATTCAACAATGAAACACACAAGTTGTCACGACCAAGGATTAGGACTAGGAAAATACCATACCTTCATCTGACATAAGCCTAACCTAAATTCCGAAGCGCGCATGGAAAGATTGGTAACATTACAGAACATATAAACCATACATTAATAAGGTAAACTCTTAAGAGAGTTACAAAACAGTCATACAAGCCAGGGTCACAAACCCATCATTACAAAAAAAACGGAAGCAAACAAGTTGTTCTAAACAACAAACTTAGCAAAGGGCCTAAGAGGCCATAAACAGAATTAGCGACCCTTCCATAGATCCTAGGCTGCTTCCTGGGAACCCCGACTACTCGTCGACTTTGACGTAGAAACCACCTTCAGTTGGAGTAGCTTCATCTGTAGAAAACATCAACGAAGCAAGGCTGAGTACAGGATGTACTCCGCAAGACTTATGGCTAGTGGAGTTATTTTGCATAAATCCATCTTTTGTTTTCAAAACAAGAGGGAGAAGAAACTCGTCTAGTCATATCATTTTCAAAAGGGGATAAGAAGACTGCAACTCTAGCTCTTAGTATCATCTTGCTATCCACCAAGTACCATCATCAACTGAACCTCTCTTCCCGGACTACCCCCTAAAACAACCCTGAGGAAGTATTCCGGATCTCACGTTAGTTGGCCAAGTTTAATCATTCGGTTATAGTTCTCTATGATCTTCACGTCCGTTCCCAAGTTTTCCATAACCGTGGACACGGATTTTCGAAAAGATTAATAACCCTGTAGGGGTGCACAACTTTACCCACACGTACCAACCGGTTCTTAATGCCAAATTATTAGCCCTCTTCCTTGGAAGGCCAGCAGAGAGTGGTTGACCACGACCTTTACCTTGCTTTCGCCAAGACCATGAGTCACGCACTAGGGAGATGTCGCCGTAACGGGTCAAGTCCCGAAGACGGTACCTAATGATGTGTGCAGGGTTCAAGATTACGGATGCCGGGCATCTCTTGTTCCCGGCCACGCTTACCTACCTGTTATGAATGCACCTCCTTCACCTCCATTCAAGAACAACCAAGATGCGTATGTCGAATGGAAGCCCGAACTATGTGACTCATTGAATCTACTAGGCAAGTTAGTTGGTCGAGGGGGTTTCCAGGCCCCCGTGTGGTTGTACGCTCGTCTTGGTTCAAGAGGCAAGAACATCGGGTCCTAGGGGTGGCAAGTATGGGACTGCAAAAACCACAACCCACGTGGCCTCCCATACAAGCCTTAGCATGTTTATTATCCATCAATAATCACATCACAACATCCTACCATACTAGATTCATTCGCATCTCCAGTGCATCGTCTGAATGATCAGCATCAGACCACTAAGCATGGCTAAGCTTGACTGAACTGTGGCACTAGCGATGCTCATAAGACAAACCCTAGTTATGCTAGGAGCAGTGGATCAGGTAATATAGTTCACAAAGGGAAACATGCATTAGATAGGATTACTCTATCTACTGATAAAATACTATTGAACCGAATGCATATGGCGAGAATGAAATATTGTTTAAACATAGGATTCATATGTATGAGTGGGGCTTCGCTTGCCTTGTCCGTTGTTGGACTGGTACTGCTCTTCGGTGGCATTGACTTCAGCCTCCGGTTCGGTTCCTATTCGCGAAGAACCAATCACCGAAAAAGAGAAAGCAACATTCAACACATGGCATGTGCAATGATCATACAATATGGATGATATGACAAGTTAAATAGTGTTTAAATGAACCCTAGAACATGCTTGGTCATTTTAAACGGGGTCCGAGAGGTCCAAACCCTAGAACATGGGGGTCTTTGGAATCACCTATAGGGTTCAATTGATTCTTCTAATTAAACTTGTTATGAAAGTTGGTTAACAATGTATGATTATAGCTTAGTTAGATAGAACTCATTTTTCTGAACATTTTTTTATATTATTTGTATTTTTCTGATTTAAAATGAATTAGTTATGAATTTCTCCAATTTGAATTCATTTTAAATCATTTTTGGAATATTTAAAATAATTTCCAAGTTGGGCCCACATGTCATAGATTTAAACATTTCAGAAAACATTTACAGAAAATATTAAAACCCTGATAGACAAGGCCCACCTGTCATATATTTTCTTATTTACAGAAAATATTTACAAAACAATTAATAAAAGAAAATGATTATTGCCTCATGCTGACGCTAGCATGACGTCAGCAATGGAGCTCCTCCTCAGATCGAGCAAGGATCCAACGATCCAGTGCACGCCTGGATGCGGGGAGGGGCGCGTTGGACGCGGGCTGACGTGCTGGTCACTTCAGTGGTGGCGCCGCTCCTTAGTGGTCACCAGAGCGTCGCCTCCGACGAGCTCCAGCGTTGGCGGCGTCGGGCACACACGGGGAGAGTAGCATATGGGGGAGGGAGGAAGCAGAGGGGTGAGTTAGCACCACAAGATCACCGTGAGAACGACAAAGGTGATGGCGAGGCCGGGCACCATCATGTTTAGATCTTGTGAGCTCCGTTCATGATCAAGATCATCTATTTGTAATCATACATGTTGTGTTTGCGTGGATCTGATGGTTATTGAGATACTATGTCAAATTGATTATTGATTCTATCATGTCATATTGATTCTATCATGTTTGTGTTGTTTGTAATCTTGCATGCTATCCATTGCTAGTAGCTATCTTGGCCAAGTTGATGCTAGTGACTCCAAGGGGGGGTATTTATGCTCGATAGTGGGTTCATGCCTCTAGTAATCCGGGGAAGTGACATGAATCTCTAAGGTTGTAGATGTGCTGTTGTTACTAGGGAGAAAACAACAATCTTTTGTTCATGGAACAATTTTATTGTTTACTTTGCACACATTGCTTAATGCAATTATCCATTGCAACTTAATACTGGAGGGGGTTTGGATGATAACATGAAGGTGGATTATTAGTCATAGATGCATTTGGATGGCGGTCTATGTATATTGTTGTAATGCCCAATCAAATCTCATAGTAATCATGAAGTCTAGTATTTGCATTATTATGCCTTGATCAGTCCTGTCAATTGCCCCGCTGTAATTTGTTCACCCAGCATGTTATCTATCTTATGGAGAACACCTCTAGTGAACTGTGGACCCCAGTCCAATCTTTACCATTGTTACATCATCTACTATTACCGTTTACTTTTTACAAGCAACCATTACCTTCCACACTATAGTTTAATCCTTTGTTTTCAGCAAACCAGCGATATTGACAACCTCACTGTAAGTTGGGGCAAAGTCTTTAGTTTTGTTGTGCAGGATTCCAAGTTGCTAGCAACACCTTGGAGTTGTTTCCTTCCTCCTGCTGGTTCGATAACCTTGGTTTCGTAACTGAGGGAAAACTTACTGCTATGCTCTTCACACCTTCCTCTTGGAGTTTCCCAACGAGGCTCTATAGTGATCTGAGCCGAGTAGCTCATCACACCCTGCTCTTGGGGTTTCCCAACGAGGCTCTACAGTCAACTAAGCCACGTCAAGATTTTCTGGCGCCGTTGCCAGGGAGTTAAGGACAGCTTCAATCTCTTCCTCCTCGCCAGTCACTGATACGTCGGAAACATATCTATAATTTTTGATGTTCCATGCTTGTTTAGTATCTACTTTGCTTTGATTTGTCTACACTTTGAGGTGTTTTTATATGTTTTCTGGTACTAACCTACTCACAATATGCTATAATGCCAGTTGCCTGTTTTCTTCTGTTTTTGGTTCTAGAAAGGCAAAAAATCAATATTCTCGGAATTGGACGGGACAAAAGCCAAAGTCAATATTTTACCGTGGGGAACATGGAGCCAGAAGACGAGACAGAGGAGGGCCTTGAGGGGGCCACACCCCCTGGTCGTGCGGGTGGGCCCACCCCGCGCCTGGGGGGGGGGGGGGGGGGGTTGCAGCTGCCTCGGGCACCCCCTCGGCCTCCCTCTTCGCCTATAATAAGCCCCCGATGCCTAAACCCTAAGTACCCGATCAATATTCCACGAAACAGTCTATAGGCGCCGCCACCATCATCCCTAGATCAGGGGGATCTGAAGCTCTTCCCGGCACCCTGCCAAAGGGGAGATCATCCCGGAGGCCTTCTTCTTCATCATGCCAGCCTCCGGTATGAAGCGTGAGTAGTTCCACCTTGGACTACGGGTCCATGTAGTAGCTACATGGTTGTATCTCCTCCTTTGTGCTTTCATGTCTTGATCTTGTGATCTCCGTTCATGATCAAGATCTCATAATCATGTATGTTGTGTTTACGGGGATCCGATGGATATTGAGATTACAATGTCATATTGATTAATGGTTTTGTCTTATTGATTATATCATGTCTATGTTGTTTGTGATCTTGCATGCTCTCCATTGTTAGTATCTATCTTGGCCAAGTAGTTGCTAGTGACTCCAAGAGGGGGTATATATGCTCGATAGTGGGTTCATGCCTCTATTTAATCTAAGGGAAGTGACAAAAATTTCTAAGGTTGTAGATGTGTTGTTGCCACTAGGGAGAAAACAATGTCTGTTGCTTGCAACTTAATACTGGAGGGGGTTCGGATGATAACCCAAAGGTGGACTTCTAGTCATAGATGCATTTGGATGGCGGTCTATGTATCTTGTTGTATTTCCCAATCGAAACTCATAGGATCATGATGTCTAGTATTGCATTGTTATGCCTTGCTCAGTCCTGTCAATTGCCCTACTGTAATTTGTTTACCCATCATGCCATTTTTGTTTATCTAAGGAGAACACATCTAGTGAACTATGGACCCCGGTCCAATATTTACCATTGATACAGCTTCCTCTATTACTGTTTACTTTCTGCAAACCACCATTACCTTCCACACCATACAGTTAATCCTTTGTTACAACAACCGGTGAGATTGACAACCTCACTGTTCGTTGGGGCAAAGTCTTGAGTTTGTGTTGTGCAGGTATCCAAGTTGCTAGCAACACCTTTGAGACGTTTCCTTCCTCCTACTGGTTCGATAACTTCGGTTTCTTACTGAGGGAAGACTTGCTATTGTGCTCTTCACACCTTGCTCTCGGGTTTCCTGATGAAGCGCTCTCAGGCGCCATCAACAAGTTTTCTGGCGCCGTTTCCAGGGAGGCTAAGGACGTCTTCACAAGGGGAGTCCTTCTCAAACTTTCTCTTTACTTTTTTTTTGTTTTTCTTGGTTTTGTTTGCCTCTTTTTATCAAAAAATCCAAAAAATAGTTTAGTTTGGTTTGCTTTCTCTTATCAAAAACACAAAAAAATTAGTTCCTACTCTAGTTGCTGGTCTGTTATTGCCTTGCTTTGTCATGCTTTCTATCAATGTATGGTTTCTTTAAACTATTTCTTATTGGCAAGGTGGGTTCACGTAAGAACAAAAGTATTTTTATAAGGAACAGCGTTTGTCACAAAAAGGGAAACACTTATGGGAACAAATTGATAAGTTGAATACTATTGCTAGAGAGGTGTGCTCTACTTATAATGTTACTTATTGCTTCGATAAATCTTGTTGCTGTAGGAGGTATAAACACCTACCTTTTCAATGTGAGTATAATGATAATGTTACTATATCTTCTTACGTTAAAGGAAATTATGACTTTTATGATGTTGAACAAATTGGATAATTTATTACTTTCAAGGGTTCATTTGAACTTGCTAGTTTGCTTGAAAATACTCATGATTCACCTTATGAATATGAGGTTTATCATATACTTAAATTTTGCTTTGATAATTACACGGAAGAAAATGGTTATATTCTTGAATATTTTAATAGATCCTTCTCACAAATGGAAGAGACTAATGCCTTGCAGGAGCCTATGGAAGACGAAATTGCTGAACCTGAAAGCTCATTAGATGAAAAATAGGAGGAGAGTGATGGTCAAGAGGAGGAAGAATGGATCTACCCATGCCTACCTTCTAATGAGAGTAACTCTTTACCTCTTACATTATTTGATTGTCACCCATGCTTACCAAAGGAGGATGAATGTTATGTTCCTATAGATTCTTTTGAAATATCTGCTATTGGTAAAACTTGATATAATAGTTATGCTCCTGTTATCGATGATAATCCTATATTTGTGCCTAACTTCGAAATGTATGGTACTAATGATTTTTGCTTAGAAAATGTTTATGATAAAGCTCTAGATGATGGTCCTATATTGAATGATCAGTCACCTTATTATAAAATTGTTAAAAGTGGGTTTGAAGATTTTAATCCCACTATTTTTGAGCTTGATAGAAATTATGTGTTTGTAGATCATGAAAAGCATGCTTTATGTGAGAGTTATATTGTTAATTTTATTCATGAGGATACTGAAAATTATTATGAGAGAGGAAAGTAAGGCTGTAGAAGTTTTCATGGTACTGAAACACCTCTCTATGTGCTGAAAGTTTTGAAGTTGCTCTTGTTTTATCTACCCATTCTTGTTACTATGTGCTTATTTGATTTATTATCTTACAAGATCCCTATGCATAGGAAGTGCGCTAGACTTAAATGTGTTTTGAATTTGCTTCTTGATGCTCTCTTTTACTTCAATTCATATTTCTTATGTGAGCATCTTCTCAAACTATCGTGCCTAACTTAAAGGCGTTAAATAAAAGTACTTATTGGGAGATAACCCAAAAGTTTTCTTGAGTCTTCGAAGTTATTACTTCAGTAATGACCTCTCCTTATCCTTTTTGTTTGCTTTTTGTGCCAAGAATAACCTCTAATGAGAGGGAAGTAAGATTTGGGGAGTTGTTGTCCCGAAACAGATTTTTGTGCTCCACCATAATCGTGAGGAATCTCTGTAACTAGGATTGAGCTGATATTTTTCTAATAAATCCCCCAGTATGTTAGCTAACTTTCATTAGTTCAAAACTTTTTGATTTGATGAACATAAGGTCTTCAAAAAAATCGGTTTCTACCTGCTGGTCTGTTTTGACAGATTTCTGCCATTATTTGCATTTGCTTCTTATTGATTCCTTTTTAGGTTCTTTTTGGGAAATTGAGCTTTTTGAGGGAATTGCTACAGTATCTTGTGTTTTTTGTTAAAGTTTTGCTGTTCTAAAGCTAAACCTAAGGGTCTATTATCTTTTGAATACACTAATGTTGCTAATGAAGATTGTGTGAAGTTTTGTATGAAGGAAAAATTTCAGGTGTAGAGAGAGAATGATGTAATGAGATGAAGAATGGACAAAAGCTCAATCTTGGGGATGCCATCCTATGTCACCCCAAGAAATATTCAAGAGGTACTTTCGTCAAATCTTGGGGATGCCCATGGCATCCCCTTCTTCATCAATAAAAATCTTAGGTCTTTCTAGACACTTAGTTTTTAATGTTTCATGCACAGTTGTGTTGTTCTTGGAGCGTCTTAGTTTTTGTTTGATTTGATTAGTTTGCTTAGTTTGCTTGAATAAAGTAGTTTGGACTCGCATTCTCGCTGTGTTGTTTCAAATAAGTTGATTGGTGTTGGAAAGGAGTAGAAAGTTCTTGCTTGAAATAGTGCAAGAGGAGCTTGCTTTGACTGTGACTTAGACTTTAGCATGTCATGCTAGGTGTTGTTTTGACATTATGCTTAGTGATTATTGCTACATGATGACTTGTTCCAAACAATTGGGATTGCTTAGTGTCCCTTGAAAGAATAATGCGTTGTTTCAGCATGCAAAAGCATAGTATTGTGGTATTCTCCTTTGATTCTTTGTTTGGGTTGACTTGGCACATGCTCACACCATGTTATGACTATGAAATAGTCACCATAGCCTCTATGATCATTTAGTCCTTGACTTGTAGTACCACTCTATGCTTTGATTAGTAATGTTTTGTCGCTCTGCATGATTATGGCCATTATTGCTCTCTTAGTTGGTTGCTCCCAGTATTTTTGCTAGCCTCCACTTGTATGAGTAAGATCTACTCATGCATCCAACTCCCAAGAAACAAAGTTATTCCAAATTGTCCACTACAAATTCCTATGCATGGTGTGCTACACCATTCCAATTATATTCTTGTTTTCATCTATCTTCCAATTTAAAATTATTTTGTTATGTGAAAACTTAGTGATTAAAGCTCTCACAAACTTGATGGTACACTTTATTTTCCTTGCCCCTAATAAACTTGAACCATTGTGTCATCTATGTTGTATATGATTGCACTTATACGTTGGAATTAGCAGAACCATGCTGTCACGGGGAACGCTTTCAACATTGCACATGTACTTTGTACACAGTTGATATCATGCTCTTTTGTCTATGGATGTCATCAGTGTGAAATAAAAGGGGAGCTTGTAAGTCCATGAAGTTATGTATGTGTGTTAGAGAAACGCCTAGGCCGCTAGCCTAAGCCATGCCTAATCATGGTGGAAACTTGTAGCATCACTATAATGAAATCTATGAAGCTTTCTTCTTATAAAAAAGAGACATATTGAGAAAAGAGGAAAGAGAGAAAAAAGCACCATTTTCCCATGGTAAATAAGAAGATTGCTGAGGTGCTCATTGTCTGTTTGCCTTGTCATTTTGGTTATGGGATAGCTCCTGTACCATGTGCAAGGGGTACCCCGTTGGCGGTTCTCTATGATACACATGTACTTACTATGACAAGAACTTACAGGTGACTAAAGTTGAGTAGCATGAGGAGCGGCCCTCGTATTCAAGGGACATGATATTTCCAACTTATACTTTGTCAAGCATATACTCCATAGTTTGTTCACTTTAACCCTAATCAGTTCAAGATGCTTATGATAGGGGCAATGAGGGCTGAAAGCTAACAAGTACCATAATTTTTGGAAGCTTTTTTTGAAACTTGCAATTCCTGCTTCCCTTTATGAAGGGCCTTTCTTCCACCATTATATTGAGTCTCGACCCTCTACCTTTAGGATCCAGTTAAGAAAGCATAGTTGCCATTCTTAGTTCTATGTGCATTGTCCCAAAACTTATTGATTCATGCATATTTTGATATCGCTTGTTCTTGTGCTATTTATATCTAGTCACTCTTATGAACTTTGAAGGTGTCCTATGCATCTATTTGCTACTCTATGAGGGACAAGCTGATTGCAACTATTCCATGTTTTCTGTATGTGAAACAAACAAAGGTTTCAATGCATGTTATTCATGATCTTTGTTTGTAGCCTTTCATGTTGCATGCATAGTTACTTTGTCTTATTATTAGAACTCCATCTTTCATGCTCATGTTTAGAGTTCTTTGATCCCAGCTTTCAATGCTTGCAAATGGTTTGATCTTGATTTTGATGGTGCATGTCACCTCCAAAATTATTCTTTTATCACTTACCTACTCGAGGACGAGCAGGAGTTAAGCTTGGGGATGCTTGATACATCGGAAATGTATCTATAATTTTTGATGTTCCATGCTTTTTTAGTATCTACTTTGCTTTGCTTTGTCTACACTTTGAGGTGTTTTGATATGTTTTCTGGTACTAACCTATTAATAAGATGCCACAGTGCCAGTTGCCTGTTTTCTTCTGTTTTTGGTTTCAGAAAGGCAGAAAATCAATATTCTCGGAATTGGATGGGGCAAAAGCCAAAGTCAATATTTTACCGTGGGGAACACGAAGCCAGAAGACGAGATGGAGGAGGGCCTCGAGGGGTCGACACCCCCTGGCCGTGCGGGTGGGCCCACCCCGCACCGGGGGGTGTAGCCTCCTCAAGCACCCCCTCAGCCTCCCTCTTTGCCTATAAGAAGCCCCCGATGCGTAAACCCTAAGTACCCGATCAATATTCCACGAAACCGTCTATAGCCGCCACCACCATCGTCCCTAGATCAGGGGGATCTGAAGCTCTTCCCGGCACCCTGCCGGAGGGGAGATCATCCCAGAGGCCTTCTTCTTCATCATGCCAGCCTTCGGTATGAAGCGTGAGTAGTTCCACCTTGGGCTACGGGTCCATGTAGTAGATAGATGGTTGTATCTCCTCCTTTGTGCTTTCATGTCTAGATTTTGTGAGATCCTTTCATGATCAACATCTCATCTATTTGTAATCATTATGTTGTGTTTGTGAGGATCCGATGGATATTGAGATTACTATGTCATATTGATTAATGGTTTTGTCTTACTGATTCTATCATGTCTGTGTTTGTGATCTTGCATGCTCTCCGTTGTTAGTAGCTATCTTGGCCAAGTAGTTGCTAGTGACTCCAAGAGGGGGTATTTATGCTCGATAGTGGGTTCATGCCTCTATTTAATCTAAGGGAAGTGACATAAATTTCTAAGGTTGTAGATGTGATGTTGCCACTAGGGAGAAAACAACGGTCTCTTGTTCATGGAACAAGTGGATTGTTTACCTTACACACTTTGCTTAAAGCAGTTGTCTGTTGCTTGCAACTTAATACTGGAGGGGTTCGGATGATAACCTGAAGGTGGACTTCTAGTCATAGATGCAGTTGGATGGCGGTCTATGTATCATGTTGTATTGCCCAATCGAATATCATAGGATCATGATGTCTAGTATTGCACTATTATGCCTTGCTCAGTCCTGTCAATTGCCCTGCTATAATTTGTTTACCCAGCATGCCATGTTTGTTTATCTAAGGAGAACAGCTCTAGTGAACTAGGGACCCCTGTCCAATCTTTACCATTGATACATCTTCCACTGTTACTATTTACCACCATTACCTTCCACACCATACAGTTAATCCTTTGTTACAGCAACTGGTGAGATTGATAACCTCACTGTTCATTGGGGAAAAGTCTTGAGTTTGTTGTGTAGGTCTGTAAGTTGCTAGAAACACCTTTGAGACGTTTCCTTCCTCCTAATGGTTCGATAACCTCGGTTTCTTACTAAGGGAAGACTTGCTGGTGTGCTCTTCACACCTTGCTCTTGGGGTTTCCCGATGAAGAGCTCTCAGGCGCCATCAGTCACCTTTCAAGGAGAAAGAAGATCCTCGCAAGGGGAGTGTCTCGCAACCAATCTCTTTACTTTGTTTTTGTTTTGCTTAGTTTCTTTTTCTTTGTTTTGCTTGTTTCTCTTTTTCAAAAACACAAAAAATTTAGTTCCTACTTCAAATTGCTTCCATGTCTAGTGTTGCTCCAATCACTTTGTCACCTGTGGAAATGATCTTTACTTTTAAACAAGTAACTGAAGAGAGTTTCAAAGAAGCTTGGTCTAGAATTTATGATTCACATGAAAAAACTGAGCCTAAAATGACTTTAGGCTTGTTTCTTAGCAATTTCTACCATGGTCTAGCTCTTTGTTATAGATATGCTTTTGATGCTGTAGTAGGAGGAGATTTTCTCCAGTTTAATGAGGATGAAGCTCTTAATGCCATACACAAATTGATTGCAACATATAATTTGCCTAGCAAATCTGATTCTTCCTTTATAAATATTTATACTAGGTTAAACACTCTTGAGACCAATACAACTAGTTTAAAAGATTGCTATAACATGCTTAGAGAGCATCATGATTATGTTCCAATAGATTATGAACCTTCAAAATGGTTTCTTACAATAAAAGTTGTTATAAATAATGAAACTTTTGATGCTCGTTGTGATATCATGTCTGAATTTTGTCTTATGCTTAAAGATATCTATGAATCTTTGAATCTTTGGGGACTTTTTGAAGGAGGAGAAGAAATATCTCTTTCCAATAATGCAACTATATTGCCCATTGGAATAGCAGAAGGAGTGTTCACAAAGATCTTAGGGAAAGTGGTGTCTACTTATTATCTTGTTATTGAATGTGTAAGAAAAGTACAAATTACACTTGGAAGATCCCTATTGAAACTCCTTGGAGAAATAATAGATGTGTCAAAAGGCATGATGCATTTTGCTTTTCCACAAAGCAATCATACGTTCCCTAAAGATAAGAGTAAAGGTAAAAAAGGTAGGGGCAAAAAATTTGATGTTAATGCTTCTTCATTTGAAAATACTTGATTCTTGCTTCCTATGCCTAACTTAAAGGCATTAAAGAAAAGTACTAATTGGGAGATAACCCAAACTTCGAAGACCGTATCCTTTTTGTGCGGTTTTTGTACCAAGAATAACCTCTAATGAGAGAGAAGTAAGATTTGGGAAAGTTGTTGTCCCGAAACAGATTTTTGTGCTTCACTGTAAAACTTCATGAAAAATCCCTATATGTCTAATTCAGCTGTAATTTTCTGATATAATGCCCCAGGTTGTTATCTAACTTCTGTTAGTTCAACACTTTTTGATTGGCGCAACGGAAGGTCTTCGAAAAAATCGGTTTTTACCTGTTGGTTTCTTTTGACAGATTTTTGCCATTATTTGCATTTGCCTGTTAATCGGTTTCTTTTTGAGTTCTCTTTGATCAATTGAGATTTTAAAAGGAATTGGTACAGTATCTTGTGTTTTAATGAAAGTTTTACTTGTGTTGAAACTAAACCCAAATGCTTATTATGTTGAATACACTATTATTGCTAATGAAGATTGCGTGAAGTTTTGTATGAAGGAAGTTTTCAAGTGTAGGGAAAGAACGATGTGATGAGATGAAGAATGGACAAAATATCAAGCTTGGGGATGCCACCCCGTGTCACCCCAAGAAATATTCAATAAGTACCAGCGTCAAAGCTTGGGGATGCCCAAGGCATCCCCTTCTTCATCAACAAAAATCTCAGGTCCCTTTCTAGACACTTCGTTTTTATTGTTTCATGCACTGTTGTGTTGTTCTTGGAGCGTCTTAGTTTTCATTTTTGGTTTTATTTTGTTTGGTTTGCTTGAATAAATTAGTTGGACTCCCGCATTCATGTTTTGTTTCAAATAAGTTGATTGGTGTTGGAGAAGGAGTAGAAAGTTTCATGCTTATAGTGGTACAAAAGGGAGCTTGCTTTGACTGTGGTTTAGACTTTATGATGTCATGCTAGATGTTAATTTGACCGTATGCTTAGTGATTATTGATGTAGCATGACTTGTTCCAAACAATTGAGATTGCTTAATGTGTCTTGAAAGAATCATGTGTTGTTTAGTATACAAAAGCATAATATTGTGGTATTCTCCTTTGATGCTTTATTTGGGTTGACTTGGCACATGCTTACACCATGTTAAGACTATGAACCAGTCACCTTAGCCTCTATGATCATTTAGTTTTTGACTTGTGATACCACTTTATGCTTTAATTGATAATGTTTTTTCGCTCTGCATGATTATGGACATTATTGCTCTCTTAGTTGGTCGCTCCCAGTCTTTTGCTAGCTTCCACTTGTATTGAGTAAGCTCTACTCATGCATCCAACTCCCAAGAAACCAAATTATTCCAAAGAGTCCACTATAAATTCCTATGCATGGTGTGTTACACCATTCCAAGTATATTCATGTTTTATCTATCTTCCAAATTAAACTTCTTATGTGAAAATTAGTGATTAAAGCTCTCACAAACTTAATGACACACTTTATTTCTTGCACCTAATAAACTTGAACCATTGTGTCATCTATGTTGTATATGCTTGCACTTATAAGTTGGGAATTAGCAGAATCATGGTGTGATGGGTACGCTTTCAACACCTGTACATATTACCCAGTTGATATCATGATCTTCTATTTGTGGATGTCGACGGTGTGAAATAAAATGGGAGCTTGTAAGTCCATGGAGTATTATATATGTGTTAGAGAAATGCCTGGGCGGCTAGCCTAATCCATGCCTAATCATGGTGACTTGCATCATCACCATAGTGAGCAATCCATGAAGCATCTTCAAAAAATATATAGAAAAAAGCACCATTCTCATGGTAAATAAGAAGATCGCTGAGATGCTCACTATCTGTTGCCTTGTCATTTTGATATGGGATAGATCCTGTATCATGGGGCAAGGGGACCCCCTTGGCGGTTCTCTATGATACACATATACTTACAATGACAAGAACTTTGTTGTGACTGAAGTTGAGTAGCATGAGAACCACCCTCGTACTCAAGGGACATGAGATTGCCAACTTATGATTTGTCAATAATATACTCCATATTTGTTTCACTTTAACCTTAATCACTTCAATATGCTTATGATAGGGGAAATGAGAGCTGAAAGCTAATAAGTAACATAATTTTTGGAAGCTCTTTATGAAACTTGAAATCTCTGCTTCCCTTTGTGAAGGGTCTTTCTCTTTACCTTTGTGTTGAGTCTCCATCTTCTATCTTTATGCACCAATTAAGAGAGCATAGTTTTCATTCTTAGTTTTATGTGCATTGTCCCAAAACTTATTGATTGATTCATAATGTTGATATTGCTTGTTCTTGAACTATTTGTATCTAGTCACCCTTATGAACTTCGAAGGTGTCCTATGCATTTATGTTTTGCTACACCATGAGGTACAAGCTGAATACCACTCTTGCTATGTTTTCTATATGTGAAAAAAACAAACGTCTTTCAATGCATTGTTATTCATGATCTTTGTTTGTAACTTTTCATGTTACAACATAGTTGCTATGTCTTATTGTTAGAACTTCATCTTTCATGCTCATGTTTAGAGTACTATGATCCCAACTATCAATGCTTTACAAATATTTTGATCAAGATTGTGATGGTTTATGTCACCTCAAAAATTATTCTTTTTATCACTTACCTAATCGAGGATGAGCAGGATTTAAGCTTGGGGATGCTTGATACGTCGTAAACGTATCTATAATTTTTTATGCTCCATGCTTGCTTAGTATCAACTTTGTTATGTTTTGTCTACACTTTGAGGTATTTTTATACATTTTCTGGGACTAACCTATTAACAAGATGCCACGGTGCCAATTGCCTGTTTTCTGCTGTTTTTGGTTTCGGAAAAGCTAGTAAGGAAATATTCTCGAAATTGTACGGGACAAAAGCCAAAGTAAATATTTTACCGGAGTGAAGAAGGAGTCAAAAGGACAGCCGGGGTGGGGCCACGAGGTGGCCACACCTAGGGCCGACGCGACCTAGGGGGGGGGGGGGGGCGCCGCCACAAGGTGTGCCCCCCTCGAGCGCCCGCCGACCTTGCCCCTTCGCCTATAAAATCACCCTAATGTAGAAACCCTAAGTACCCAATCAAATCTCCATGAAACAGTCCATAGCCGCAGCCACCATCATCCCTAGATGGGGGGATCTGAAGCTCCTCCCGACACCCTGCCGGAGGGGAGAGATCATCCCGAAGGCCTTCTTCATCACCATGCCATCCTCCGGAGTGATGCATGAGTAGTTCACCCTTGGAATATGGGTCCATACAGTAGCTAGATGGTTGTTTCTCATCCTTTGTGCTATCATGTTTAGATCTTGTGAGCTCCATTCATGATCAAGATCATCTATTTGTAATCATACATGTTGTGTTCGTGGGGATCCGATGGTTATTGAGATACTATGTCAGATTGATTATTGATTCTATCATGTCTATGTTATTTGTGATCTTGCATGCTCTCCGTTGTTAGTAGCTATCATGAACCCACTATCGAGCATAAATACCCCCTCTTGGAGTCACTAGCAACTACTTGGCCAAGATAGCTACTAACAAGGAGAGCATGCAAGATCACAAACACAGACATGATAGAATCAGTAAGACAAAACCATTAATCAATATGACATAGTAATCTCAATATCCATCGGATCCTCGCAAACACAACATAATGATTACAAATAGATGAGATGTTGATCATGAAAGGATCTCACAAAATCTAGACATGAAAGCACAAAGGAGGAGATACAACCATCTATCTACTACATGGACCCGTAGTCCAAGGTGGAACTACTCACGCTTCATACCGGAGGCTGGCATGATGAAGAAGAAGGCCTCTGGGATGATCTCCCCTCCGGCAGGGTGCCGGGAAGAGCTTCAGATCCCCCTGATCTAGGGACGATGGTGGTGGCGGCTATAGACGGTTTCGTGGAATATTGATCGGGTACTTAGGGTTTACGCATCGGGGGTTTCTTATAGGCAAAGAGGGAGGCTGAGGGGGTGCTTGAGGAGGCTACACCCCCCGGTGCGGGGTGGGCCCACCCGCACGGCCAGGGGGTGTCGACCCCTCGAGGCCCTCCTCCATCTCGTCTTCTGGCTTCGTGTTCCCCACGGTAAAATATTGACTTTGGCTTTTGCCCCATCCAATTCCGAGAATATTGATTTTCTGCCTTTCTGAAACCAAAAACAGAAGAAAACAGGCAACTGGCACTGTGGCATCTTATTAATAGGTTAGTACCAGAAAACATATCAAAACACCTCAAAGTGTAGACAAAGCAAAGCAAAGTAGATACTAAAAAAGCATGGAACATCAAAAATTATAGATACATTTCCGATGTATCAAGCATCCCCAAGCTTAACTCCTGCTCGTCCTCGAGTAGGTAAGTGATAAAAGAATAATTTTGGAGGTGACATGCACCATCAAAATCAAGATCAAACCATTTGCAAGCATTGAAAGCTGGGATCAAAGAACTCTAAACATGAGCATGAAAGATGGAGTTCTAATAATAAGACAAAGTAACTATGCATGCAACATGAAAGGCTACAAACAAAGATCATGAATAACATGCATTGAAACCTTTGTTTGTTTCACATACAGAAAACATGGAATAGTTGCAATCAGCTTGTCCCTCATAGAGTAGCAAATAGATGCATAGGACACCTTCAAAGTTCATAAGAGTGACTAGATATAAATAGCACAAGAACAAGCGATATCAAAATATGCATGAATCAATAAGTTTTGGGACAATGCACATAGAACTAAGAATGGCAACTATGCTTTCTTAACTGGATCCTAAAGGTAGAGGGTCGAGACTCAATATAATGGTGGAAGAAAGGCCCTTCATAAAGGGAAGCAGGAATTGCAAGTTTCAAAAAAAGCTTCCAAAAATTATGGTACTTGTTAGCTTTCAGCCCTCATTGCCCCTATCATAAGCATCTTGAACTGATTAGGGTTAAAGTGAACAAACTATGGAGTATATGCTTGACAAAGTATAAGTTGGAAATATCATGTCCCTTGAATACGAGGGCCGCTCCTCATGCTACTCAACTTTAGTCACCTGTAAGTTCTTGTCATAGTAAGTACATGTGTATCATAGAGAACCGCCAACGGGGTACCCCTTGCACATGGTACAGGAGCTATCCCATAACCAAAATGACAAGGCAAACAGACAATGAGCACCTCAGCAATCTTCTTATTTACCATGGGAAAATGGTGCTTTTTTCTCTCTTTCATCTTTTCTCAATATGTCTCTTTTTTATAAGAAGAAAGCTTCATAGATTTCATTATAGTGATGCTACAAGTTTCCACCATGATTAGGCATGGCTTAGGCTAGCGGCCTAGGCGTTTCTCTAACACACATACATAACTTCATGGACTTACAAGCTCCCCTTTTATTTCACACTGATGACATCCATAGACAAAAGAGCATGATATCAATTGTGTACAAAGTACATGTGCAATGTTGAAAGCGTTCCCCGTGACAGCATGGTTCTGCTAATTCCAACGTATAAGTGCAATCATATACAACATAGATGACACAATGGTTCAAGTTTATTAGGGGCAAGGAAAATAAAGTGTACCATCAAGTTTGTGAGAGCTTTAATCACTAAGTTTTCACATAACAAAATAATTTTAAATTGGAAGATAGATGAAAACAAGAATATAATTGGAATGGTGTAGCACACCATGCATAGGAATTTTTAGTGGACAATTTGGAATAACTTTGTTTCTTGGGAGTTGGATGCATGAGTAGATCTTACTCATACAAGTGGAGGCTAGCAAAAATACTGGGAGCAACCAACTAAGAGAGCAATAATGGCCATAATCATGCAGAGCGACAAAACATTACTAATCAAAGCATAGAGTGGTACTACAAGTCAAGGACTAAATGATCATAGAGGCTATGGTGACTATTTCATAGTCATAACATGGTGTGAGCATGTGCCAAGTCAACCCAAACAAAGAATCAAAGGAGAATACCACAATACTATGCTTTTGCATGCTGAAACAACGCATTATTCTTTCAAGGGACACTAAGCAATCCCAATTGTTTGGAACAAGTCATCATGTAGCAATAATCACTAAGCATAATGTCAAAACAACACCTAGCATGACATGCTAAAGTCTAAGTCACAGTCAAAGCAAGCTCCTCTTGCACTATTTCAAGCAAGAACTTTCTACTCCTTTCCAACACCAATCAACTTATTTGAAACAACACAGCGAGAATGCGAGTCCAAACTACTTTATTCAAGCAAACTAATCAAATCAAACAAAAACTAAGACGCTCCAAGAACAACACAACTGTGCATGAAACATTAAAAACTAAGTGTCTAGAAAGACCTAAGATTTTTATTGATGAAGAAGGGGATGCCTTGGGCATCCCCAAGATTTTACGAAAGTACCTCTTGAATATTTCTTGGGGTGACATAGGATGGCATCCCCAAGATTGAGCTTTTGTCCATTCTTCATCTCATTACATCATTCTCTCTCTACACCTGAATTTTTTTCCTTCATACAAAACTTCACACAATCTTCATTAGCAATATTAGTGTATTCAAAAGATAATAGACCTTTGGGCTTAGCTTTGGAATAGCAAAACTTTTCACTAAAAACACAAGATACTGTAGCAACTCCTTAAAAAATCTCAATTCCCCAAAAGAGAACTCAAAAAGGAATCAATAAGAAGCAAATGCGAATAATGGCAGAAATCTATCAAAACAGACCAGCAGGTAGAACCGATTTTTTAGAAAATCTTATGTTGCTCAAATAAAAAGTGTTGAACTAACGAAATTTAGATAACATACTGGGGGATTTATTCGCAAATTTTCAGCTCAATCTAACTTACAGAGACTCCTCATGAATTTTTATGGTGGAGGACAAAAATCTGTTTCGGGACAACAACTCCCCAAATATTACTTCCCTCTCACTAGAAGTCATTCTTGGCACAAAAAGCAAACAAAAAGGATAAGGAGAGTTCATTACTGAATTAATAACTTCCAAGACTCAAGGAAACTCTTGGGTTATCTCCCAACAAGTACTTTTCTTTAACGCCTTTAAGTTAGGCACAAGAAGCAAGAAAGCAAGTATTTTCAAATGAGGAATTAAGATCAATACTTGCAAAGTCTTCAACTATGAGAGGTATCTCATCCAAATGAGTCTTGGAGGATCACTTATCATTTATCTTTGGTTTACTACTTTCATCAAAAGGATTTTTAGGAACAATCCAATCAAAATTATTTTCAAAGGGCTCATGCATCCCAACAAGCTTAAAGGGTATGGGTATCTTAAATTCCTCTCTAGGATTAGTTTTATAAGAACTACCCACAACATCTACACATGAGCCTAGCATATTGAAACGCTCAAAGACTTTTTTGGCTTCCTTAGCAACATCATGGAACTCTTTGAGTAAAGTTTCAAGAATAAATTCTCTCTTTTCAGCATTCTTTTCTTCTTTTAGTTTTAGGAACAAAATTTGCATCATAGGGTTAAGGCTAATATTTGGGGAGTTGGATAGGGCCTAAAAGAAGAAAAGAATGCTGAAAAGAGAGAATTTGAGGAGGACTCCCCTTGTGAAGACGTCCTTAGCCTCCCCGGGAACGACGCCATAAAAAGCCTTGATGAGTGCAGTAGCACTTCGTTGGGAGACCCCAAGCGGAAGGTATGATGCAGTACAACAGGACAGTTTCCCTCAGTAAGAAACCGAGGTTATCGAACCAGTAGGAGGAAGGAAACGTCCCAAAGGTGCTGCAAGCAACCTAAAGACCCGCACAACACAAACTCAAGACTTTGCCCCAACTAACAGTGAGGTTGTCAATCTCACCGGTTGCTGTAACAAAGGATTAACTATATGGTGTGGAAGGTGATGATGGTTTGCAGCAAGTAAACAGTAAAAGTGGAAGATGTATCAATGGTAAAGATTGGACCGGGGTCCATAGTTCACTAGAGGTGCTCTCCTTTGATAAACAACATGGCATGAAGGGTGAACAAATTACAACAGGGCAATTGACATGAACTGAGCAAGGCATAACAATGCAATACTATACAAAAAGATCATATGAGATTCGATTGGGCAATACAACAATATACATAGACCACCATCCAACGGCATCTATGACTAGAAGTCTACCTTCAGGTTATCATCCGAACCCCTCCAGTATTAAGTTGCAAGCAACAGACAACTGCTTTAAGCAAAGTGCGTAAGGTAAACAATCCACTTGTTCCATGAACAAGAGACTGTTGTTTTCTCCCTAGTGGCAACAACACATCTACAATCAAAGAGATTTATGTCACTTCCCTTGGAAACTAGAGGCATGAACCCACTATCGAGCATAAATACCCCCTCTTGGAGTCACTAGCAACTACTAGGCCAAGATAGGTACTAACAACGGAGAGCATGCAAGATCACAAACAACATGGACATGATAGAATCATATAGAAAAAACCATTAATAAATCTGTCATAGTAATCTCAATATCCATCGGATCCTTGCAAACACAACATGCATGATTACAAATAGATGAGATCTTGATCATGAACGGAGCTCACAAGATCTAGAAATGAAAGAACAAGTAGGAGATACAACCATCTAGATTCTACATGGACCCATAGTCCAAGGTGGATGTAGAGGTCCCAACCTTTAATAAGGTAGAGGTCCCTGTGTTTATAATGCTAGTCCCTGGATCAATAGCTAGCATCCACAGTTAAGATGTAATATCAAGAAACAAAGGTCATAATACAACTTTTTAACCAGGAATAAAATAATTTATTACATCTTACATAGCTCATTTGGCTATCTCATTACAATGCAGCAGAATATAACAATAGCATGGGGTCCTTCATCTTCAAAGTGCCAAAGGCAGTCATGTTGGTTGCAGACTTGTAATCCTAATCAATAAACTTTACTAACATCAAACAAACCTGCAACATAATAAGTTACAGCCACAAGGGTCAATACATTTGAATTGTATTGGCAAGTGATACTATGGTAGTATAGTGGAGTCTATCATCTATATGCATTTGTCTAAGTGGAGCTTAGGCTTGCCTTGCTCAAAATATATTTTTCCTTATCATTTGAAAACACTAAGTTTTTGCTTGTCAAAAACACCCAAGGAACCACCAATAGAAATTGGTGAACCTTCAACCCTTGTTCAACCACAAGTTTTTAACTTAGAAATTGGGATGAGGAGATTCTTGATAGCATCCATGTCTTGATGCTCAAATTGTCCTTTACCAGGGACATGGCTAAGTACTTAGATTTTACACTCTACAGAGGTGGTGCACTTTCCCCACAAGACTTGGTTTCACCAAGACAAGATCTTTCATAAGCCTTCCCTTAGACCAGAATGGACGCGTTCCAACCTATCATCCCCTACCACCAACTGTCCATTTGGCTAAGTTATTGCAACCTATATGATCCAGGACGAGCCCATAATGCCAAGTGGCTGCACTTGAAGCTTCTCAACATTTGACATCTCAAATCTCTTTGTTCCTGGGTGGCCATCCACAAGTGTGATACACCAGGGTAGTCCATTGAAATGGGCCCTGAGTAACCACTCAACACAAACCAATCCTTCCATTCCACCCAGGTGTTTCATTCACTTAGTTGTTTTATTAAACAAAACACAAGTCCTTGACTTAGAAATATTCCATAGCATGAAATATAATCCACCCTTGTTTTCTACTAGCTAAGCTAAGCATGATAGTAGTAGGAATCTTAACTTAGGAAATTTCTACTAAGGTTTCATCTACTAGGTTTTCCCATGGCATAGTTTACACTTAGCAAAAATTCCATGCAAGTCCTACTTAAAAATATCACTAATGCATAGTGAAAATAATGGGACAAAGTATGAAGCATCACTTGCCTTTTTGGTAGAGAATATAAGTTCACTCCTTGTCCTTGCAATATTCACACTCTTAAATTCACTACAATTCAATCAAGCAAGGCACAATTTCAATCTACCATTCAAGCAAACAATACATAAAATAATAGAAACAAAGCAATGCATGCAAGCATGCTAAAGATTGTTTTATTTGGAAAAGTGGGTTCTAATAGGTTATAAACATTTTAAAACACCTTATTGGTCATTTTATAAGAGTGGCAAAACCATTTGCAAAAGATTTTACCCATAAACCATTTTTAAACCAAATCAATATTTTATGTGGTTGAAAATGCTTTTAGCAAAGCAATAATCTTTATAGGGTTCACCAAATACATTTTTAAAGCATAAAACTTGGTGTTTGGGTCAGAGAGTTTAAATCAAAATGTTTTCCCAAAGGTTTTCTTCCAAAAATACTTTTAACACATAGACATTATTTTTATTTGACTAGAAATGTTCTAAATCAAAGATTTACTCTTTTGTTTCACAAAATATGTTTTTGAAACCACAAATTGATTTCTATGGTCAGTAGGTTCAAAACAAACCATTTGCCAAAGATTTTATCACCAAAATAATTTAAGAAAGAATTTTATACTCAAAATATGCCTACACAAGTTTCTGCAAAAACAACCAATTTAACAGAATCAATTTAGTAAAAAAAGTGCATGGTTAGAAAGTACTTGTCTTTCTGATTCCATTGATATAAAATTTGCAAAATTTGGACGTGTGGATCAAAAGTTATGAATTTTGCAAGTTTACAAATCCAATAGATCAAATTCTGTTTTTAAAACAACACACAGGCCACGCGTCGTGTTTCTATTCGCCCATACTGTTTTGCGTGGATCGACTAACGTGGAGCGTTGGATTTTAAACAGATCGTGCAGCACATAGACACTCGTACCCCTTCGAGTTATGATCAATCACAACCAATGGATCAAGATCTAACGGCCCTAAGCGGCTAACCTTAAATGGGAGGCGCTAGCGGCGGCGACAGGCGGCGGCGCGCTCTGTCGGTGATGCTGGCGACGAACTAGGACGTGCGGGGAGGTGTGAGGATGCTCACTAGAATCGCCTTGATGCACTGATTCTAGTCGTTGCTTTGGTTGTCCAAGGGGAGAACGGAGACGTTGACGATTGCTCGCCGGAGTTCGTGGAACCGTCGGGTGTGCTCAGACAATGTTGAAGACGAGGCTTCAGGGCATGCCAGAGAAAAAGGAAAGCATGGTTAGATGCACGGGAGAGTGGTGAGTGTAGGAGGGTCATCCAGAGATGGAGGGGGAGACGTGGCTTACAGGGAGGCGTCGCCGGAGTTGAAGCAGACGGCAGCGTGTAAGATCCCTCCTTTGTAAAGGAAAAGGATCCCTGTGATTGCAATGCTAGTCCCTGGATCAATAGCTAGCATCCACAGTTAAGATGTAATATCAAGAAACAAAGGTCATAATACAACTTTACAACTTACATAGCTCATTTGGCTATCTCATTACAATGCAGCAGAATATAACAATAGCATGGGGTCCTTCATCTTCAAAGTGCCACAGGCAGACATGTTGGTTGTAGACTTGTAATCCTAATCATTAAACTTCACTAATATCAAACAAACCTGCAACATAACAAGTTACAGCCACAAGGTTCAATACATTTGAATTGTATTGGCAAGTGATACTATGGTAGTATAGTGGAGTCTATCATCTATATGCATTTGGCTAAGTGGAGCTTAGGCTTGCTTTGCTCAAAATAGATTTTCCTTATCATTTGAAAACACTAAGTTTTTGCTTGACAAAATCACCCAAGGAACCACCAATAGAAATTGGTGAACCTTAAACCCTTGTTTAACCACAAGTTTTTAACTTAGAAATTGGGATGATGAGATTCTTGATAGCTTCCATGTCTTGATGCTCAAATTGTCCTTTGCCAGGGACATGGCTAAGTACTTAGATTTTACACTCTGCAGAGGTGGTGCACTTTCCCCACAAGACTTGGTTTCACCAAGATAAGATCTTTCAGAAGCCTTCCCTTAGACCAGAATGGACGTGTTCCAACCTATCATCCCCTACCACCAACTGTCCATTTGGCTAAGTTATTGCAACCTATATGATCCAGGAAGAGCCCATAATGCCAAGTGGCTGCACTTGAAGCTTCTCAACATTTGACATCTCAAATCTCTTTGTTCCTGGGTGGCCATCCACAAGTGTGATACACCAGGGTAGTCCATTGAAATGGGCCCTGAGTAACCACTCAACACAAACCAATCCTTCCATTCCACCCAGGTGATTCATTCACTTAGTTGTTTTATTAAACAAAACACAAGTCCTTGACTTGGAAATTTTCCATAGTATGAATATATATTCCACCCTTGTTTTCTATTAGCTAAGCTAAGCATGATAGTAGTAGGAATCTTAACTTAGGAAATTTCTACTAAGGTTTCATCTACTAGGTTTTACCATAGTATGGTTTATACTTAGCAAAAATTCCATGCAAGTCCTACTTAGAATTATCACTAATGCATAGTGAAAATAATGGGACAAAAGTATGAAGCATCACTTGCCTTTTTGGTAGATAGTATAAGTTCACTCCTTGATCTTTGCAATGTTCACACACTTCAATTCACTACAATTCAATCAAGCAAACAATATTTCAAGCAATCCATCACATAAAATGATAGAAACAAAACAATGCATGTAAGCATGCCAAAGATTGTTTTATTTTAGAAAGTGGTTTCTAATGGTTCATAAACATTTGAAAACACATAATGGTCATTTTATAAAGTGGCAAAACCATTTGCAAAAGTTTTTACTTCATAAACCATTTTTAAACCAAGTCATTATTTTATGTGGTGAAGAAATGCTTTTAATAAGGCAACATTCTATAGGGTTCACAAAATATGTTTTCAAACCATAAATACTTGTGTTTAGGGTCAGAGAGTTTATTTCCAAAACATTTCTGAAAGGTTTTCTTCCAAAACCATTTTTAATAATTAAACCATATTTTTATTTGACTAGAAATGGTTTAAATCCAAGATTCATTGTTTTGCTTCACAAAATATGTTTTTGAAACCACCAATTGATTTCTAGGGTTAGTAGGTTCAAAACAAACCATTTGCCAAAGATTTTATCCCCAAAATCATTTTAGAACAATTTTTATATTCTAAACATGCATACATAAGTTTCTGCAAGAACAATCAATTTAACAGAAGCTTTTTATTAAACAAAGTGTATGGTTGGCTAGGGCTTGTCTTGCTGAATCCATTGATATAAAATTTGCAAACTTTGGACATGTAGATTAAAAGTTATAGATTTTACAAAATCTAGCATCTAATAGATCAAATCTATTTTTAATCAAACGAACAGAGCCACGTGGCGTGTTCTTACTCGCCGATACCGGTTCGTTCGGATCATGCGTTGAGCACCGCTGGATCTAAGTGGGATCACACGGCACAGATCGCGTACCCCTTCGGCTTTAAGTGATTCTATCTAAGCCTCAAGATCAAGATCGGACGGCTGCTGTGCGACTGACCAAAGGTGGGCGGCGCTGGCGGCGGCGAGTGGCGGAGGCGTGTCTGGTGGTGGTGGTTCGGTGAGTCTAGGAAGCGAGGGAGAAGAAGGAGATGCTCACCAAAATCGCAGAGTCACGGTGATGCTCAAGGTGCTCACGAGAGTGCAAGGGGCGCACGGGGCCACTGGCAATTCCTCGTCGGAGTTGTCCTCTGGCTCGGGCTCGTCCTGTTGAAGACGACGGTGGAGGTACGGTGCACGCCAGAGAGAAAAGGTAGTGTAGTTAGATGCGCGGGGTCACGGTGAGCACGCGTGTGTGAAAGAGAAGGAGAGGCGCGGTCAGGTTCTTACCAGAGGCTTCACCGGAGAGGAAACAGACGGTGGCGACGGTGGTCGCCGTCGTTGCCGAGGTTCTGGGGCGCGCGGGGGCGAGCTGGCACTATGGGGAGATGCGCCAGGGTCTGGGGTTCACGCCCGTGTGGTCAAGGGAACGAGGGGCGGCGAGGTGTGGCCGGAATTGGAGCAGAGGCTCGTCGGAGTCCGCAGTGGTGCGAGCAGAAATTGGGTAGCCTGGGGGCGCGCTAGGGTGAGGCGACAGAGGGGAAAGAGAGGAGGGAGAGGCGCTTTAACGAGCGTGGTCGCAGAGGGTAAAGGCAGCATCAATGCCACGAATTAAAGCGAGCATTCATCGGCGGAAACAGCCGGCGAGGTGAGGGGCGGAGTCAGCGGGTGAGGAAGATGAATACGTGGCGGTGGGGTCGTCTGGCAGCGAGACAGAGAGAAGGAATGCGGGGTCCATCGGTCAGCGACCTTGCGGGTTTAAATGTGGGTGCGAATCGTTTTCCTGCGGGGGAGAAGGAGAGGTGGGCTGGACTGGGCTTAATTGGGCCTGCTGGCTGGGTCGACCTTGTTCACCCTTTTTTTTGTTCTGTTTGTTTTTCTTTTTCTCATTTGATTTTTCTGTTTTGATTTTGAATAAGCAATTCATACATTCATTTGAATTCAATCCTTTGCCAAAATTTGTGTAGGTTTAAATACTGATTAATAAAACATTCTGAAATCATTTTTAGAATAATTTATTTATTCTTTTTAAGGTCTCTTAATTATTCAAAATAGGCTCTAGTTTTAATTAGATAAGATTTAATAACATTTTTAAATCTCCATTTAAATTCTTAAACCTTCCAAATATTTTCAGTAGGTCTTTATTTGATTATTTGGGTGTCAAATAATTCATCTTGAATTATTTGGAAAAGTTTTTAATATGATTCATAAATCATTTGAATTGGATATTTGTTTCAATTCCAATGATATTAAATATAGTTTTAATTCCATGAATTTATTTGGATGATTTATTTTAGTTAAATTAATTTAAACAACTTTTATTACACTTGGGTATGTTCCAAAATACTAATTTCTCATGAATTATATAATTATTCTTATTAGAGATTTGTCTTTATTAGAATAGGGATAGAATGGTCAATGCCATTTTATTTTATTTTGGGAAAAATTCTTTATCCTTTTATTTTATTTGGATTTGGATTAGATTCATTCCATTTGCTTATGGTCTTGGCTAAGATTTAATTTGGTCTTTAAATATTCTTTATTTAATATTTCTTTCTTCATCTTATAAAATCCATATCTTTTTATTTAGGGATCCCAACTTGGTGATTCCAATTGGTAAAATCTTATTTGATATTTATTTATCCTTTTAGATATTTTTAGGATTATTTTCTCACCATTTGGTATGGATTTTAGATAAGGGCTTTATTAGCTTTGAAAATTCAATTTCCTTATCTTATTAAATTCATAAGATTTTATTTATGGATCCTAATTGAATGAAATCAATTTATATGGTCTTATAATATTTCTATTTGTCATTCTTGATCATTTGTAAATGTTTGTTGACAAGTTTTTATATGGATCAAATCCATAGGCTTGGTGATAACTTGGAAATGATTTTTCCATTAGGGTTTAGGGTTTAGGGTTTGGATTTATTTTCCAAGTGTTTAAATTTCCAGATGCATTTTATGAGGAATGCATTTATTTTGATTTGGATTTGTTGAATTCAAACTTTAATTAAAGTTTGTTCAAGATGGGATTTTAAGTTTCCATTCAAAAACAAAAGTTTCTTTTCACCCTAAAATTCAACAATAATTTATTTTGTTTATTTATTTTTCACATAACAAGATTTGGAAAATCTTGGGATGTGACAGGCTACCACCCTTAAAATAAATCTCGTCCCGAGATTTGGGGAGGCTAGGGGTTACAAGTTGGCTCAAAGCAACTAGGGTACTACCACCCTTAAAATTTTTCCAACTAGATTACATCTTGGCTTTCTTGGAATCTTGTTCAAATCTCTCTGGGCATACATCTGCATAGTGTCCTTTGTTTCCACACTTGAAACATGTGACAAGGCTGATATCCTTCATAGGCTTTATCTTGTGTCTCATCTTTTCTGGACAATTTCTTGCATAATGTCCTTGGTTACCACAATTGTAACATGTGATAAGATTGAGTTCTTCACGTATCTTCTGTGGACAAGTTGCTACATGATGGCCTAGCTCTTTGCAGTTGTTGCACCACACTTGGCTAATCTCCTTATACTTCTTCTTCTCTAGACATTCACTGGCATAGTGTCCCATTTCTTTGCAATGACCACATTGCACATGGCTTTTGTCCTTCTTTTTCTTGGGTTTCTCCAAAGCTAAAAGTGCTTCTAATTCATGTTCTTCATATTTTATCTCAAAGGTAGGAATGTTTCCTGGTCTCCTTGACCTTTTATTACTCCTTGGATAATACATATGTCTCCTCTTTGGTCCTTTAAATTGGGTCATATTGCTGGGAGGTTCAAGCTGAGATTTTCCTTTGTCTTCATCCTTCTTGGTAGACTTGGCTCTCTCATGGTAGTCTGCAATCAGTTGTTGCACTCCACTTTGTTTCCTTTGTTGAACTATGGAATAGATGGGGCATTGGATAGGGACATGATTATTTCCTTCACATAAGTAACAAGTAGCTTGAGATGTGGGGCATTGGTCAATTGGATGTTTCTCTTCACAATTGGGCATTGATCTTTATGCTCCTTGGAAGTGTGATCCTTGTCTCCACAAATATTGCAAGCTTGGATTCCTTCTAGAATAACATCCTTGTCATCCTTGTTGTCACAAACTCCTTTGGAAGAGTTGTCTCCCATGTTGATCATTTGATCTGTCACCTTATGCAACAATTGGGTTTGGGTTTCCAAAAACCTTTGCATGGTTGGATCTACCTCACTGGTGTTGGCTATAAATTGAGCTGTCACTTGGTTCAACTGGGTTTGGGTTACTATGAGTTCTCTCATGTTGTCCTCTTGGTTGTTGTTGTCACCATCCTTGATGTTGGAGTCTCTTGGAGAAGTCATCGTTTTGGGTTGGATTAGAATGGGCAAAAAGATTTCTAAGGAAATAATTCTAATCACACACATCACAATTCACTCAAGTAATGTGCAAGCAATCACAAACAAACATTCCACTCAAACAACAAGTTTCAAGCATATTTTTAGGCAACCAAAAATATTTTTTTTACACCACATAAGTTGGTGTGTTTAACTTAAACTAAATATGGTGGTCCATCTATATGGTTCACTTGACATTTTTCCATCCTTCTTGGTTGATTCTTCTTGCATGAGATCATGGTTTTCTTGGGAAAATTATTGGTCACAAAAACTTCAAAGGTGATGATGATTCCCAAGTTGTGTTCCCTTAGTCTTCAAGTCTTGAGAAAGATTTCTTGTCTCACTTGTAGTCCTTAGTGATATCCAAGGTTGAAGTCCTTGGTGATAATGTTGAAGATGTTGAAGTCACTAGAGTTGAAGATGTTGAAGTCATTAGAGTTGAAGATGTTGAAGTCATTAGAGTTGTTGAAGTCCTTTGCACATGATGAAGTCTTTGGCCATGGAAAAGGCTTTGTCCATCAAGTTTGAAATAGAAGAGATGTAGAATCAAAACAAAAATGGTTTGAGGAAAGAGTTTACAAGATTGTTTGTAAATAAGTTTTGGAACAAATACAACTCCTATTTTTCTAAGGGGTTTTGTCCAATCCTAGGGTTACAAATCCTACGGGCAACACAATGCTCTGATACCATCTGTAAGATCCCTCCTTTGTAAAGGAAAAGGATCCCTGTGATTGCAATGCTAGTCCCTGGATCAATAGCTAGCATCCACAGTTAAGATGTAATATCAAGAAAAAAAGGTCATAATACAACTTTACAACCAGGAATAAAATAATTTATTACATCTTACATAGCTCATTTGGCTATCTCATTACAATGCAGCAGAATATAACAATAGCATGGGGTCCTTCATCTTCAAAGTGCCACAGGCAGACATGTTGGTTGTAGACTTGTAATCCTAATCATTAAACTTCACTAATATCAAACAAACCTGCAACATAACAAGTTACAACCACAAGGGTCAATACATTTGAATTGTATTGGCAAGTGATACTATGGTAGTATAGTGGAGTCTATCATCTATATGCATTTGGCTAAGTGGAGCTTAGGCTTGCTTTGCTCAAAATAGAATTTCCTTATCATTTGAAAACACTAAGTTTTTGCTTGACAAAATCACCCAAGGAACCACCAATAGAAATTGGTGAACCTTAAACCCTTGTTCAACCACAAGTTTTTAACTTAGAAATTGGGATGATGAGATTCTTGATAGCTTCCATGTCTTGATGCTCAAATTGTCCTTTGCCAGGGACATGGCTAAGTACTTAGATTTTACACTCTGCAGAGGTGGTGCACTTTCCCCACAAGACTTGGTTTCACCAAGACAAGATCTTTCAAAAGCCTTCCCTTAGACCAGAATGGACGCGTTCCAACCTATCATCCCCTACCACCAACTGTCCATTTGGCTAAGTTATTGCAACCTATATGATACAGGAAGAGCCCATAATGCCAAGTGGCTGCACTTGAAGCTTCTCAACATTTGACATCTCAAATCTCTTTGTTCCTGGGTGGCCATCCACAAGTGTGATACACCAGGGTAGTCCATTGAAATGGGCCCTGAGTAACCACTCAACACAAACCAATCCTTCCATTCCACCCAGGTGTTTCATTCACTTAGTTGTTTTATTAAACAAAACACAAGTCCTTGACTTAGAAATATTCCATAGCATGAAATATAATCCACCCTTGTTTTCTACTAGCTAAGCTAAGCATGATAGTAGTAGGAATCTTAACTTAGGAAATTTCTACTAAGGTTTCATCTACTAGGTTTTCCCATGGCATAGTTTACACTTAGCAAAAATTCCATGCAAGTCCTACTTAAAAATATCACTAATGCATAGTGAAAATAATGGGACAAAGTATGAAGCATCACTTGCATTTTTGGTAGAGGATATAAGTTCACTCCTTGTCCTTGAAATATTCACACTCTTCAATTCACTACAATTCAATCAAGCAAGACACAATTTCAATCTACCATTCAAGCAAACAATACATAAAATAATAGAAACAAAGCAATGCATGCAAGCATGCTAAAGATTGTTTTATTTGGAAAAGTGGTTTCTAATAGGTTATAAACATTTGAAAACACCTTATTGGTTATTTTCTAAGAGTGGCAAAACCATTTACAAACGATTTGACCCATAAACCATTTTTAAACCAAATCAATATTTTATGTGGTTGAAAATGCTTTTAGCAAAGCAATAATATTTATAGGGTTCACCAAATACATTTTTAAAGCATAAAACTTGGTGTTTGGGTCAAAGAGTTTAAATCAAAACATTTTCCCAAAGGTTTTCTTCCAAAAATACTTTTAACACATAGACATTATTTTTATTTGACTAGAAATGTTCTAAATCAAAGATTTACTCTTTTGTTTCACAAAATATGTTTTTGAAACCACAAATTTATTTCTATGGTCAGTCGGTTCAAAACAAACCATTTGCCAAAGATTTTATCACCAAAATAATTTTAGAATGAATTTTATACTCAAAATATGCCTACACAAGTGTCTACAAAAAAAACCAATTTAATAGAAGCAATTTACTAAACAAAGTGCATGGTTAGAAAGTACTTGTCTTTCTGATTCCATTGATATAAAATTTGCAAAATTTGGACGTGTGGATCAAAAGTTATGAATTTTGCAAGTTTACAAATCCAATAGATCAAATTCTGTTTTTAAAACAACACACAGGCCACGCGTCGTGTTTCTATTCGCCCATACTGTTTTGCGTGGATCGACTAACGTGGAGCGTTGAATTTTAAACAGATCGTGCAGCACAGAGACACTCGTACCCCTTCGAGTTATGATCAATCACAACCAATGGATCAAGATCTAACGGCCCTAAGCGGCTAACCTTAAACGGGAGGCGCTAGCGGCGGCGACAGGCGGCGGCGCGCTCTGTCGGTGATGCTGGCGACTAACTAGGACGTGCGGGGAGGTGTGAGGATGCTCACTAGAATCGCCTTGATGCACTGATTCTAGTCGTTGCTTTGGTTGTCCAAGGGGAGAACGGATACGTTGACGATTGCTCGCCGGAGTTCGTGGAACCGTCGGGTGTGCTCAGACAATGTTGAAGACGAGGCTTCAGGGCATGCCAGAGAAAAAGGAAAGCATGGTTAGATGCGCGGGAGAGTGGTGAGTGTAGGAGGGTCATCCAGAGATGGAGGGGGAGACGTAGCTTACAGGGAGGCGTCGCCGGAGTTGAAGCAGACGGCGGCGTGTAAGATCCCTCCTTTGTAAAGGAAAAGGATCCCTGTGATTGCAATGCTAGTCCCTGGATCAATAGCTAGCATCCACAATTAATATGTAATATCAAGAAACAAAGGTCATAATACAACTTTACAACTTACATAGCTCATTTGGCTATCTCATTACAATGTAGCAGAATATAACAATAGCATGGGGTCCTTCATCTTCAAAGTGCCACAGGCAGACATGTTGGTTGTAGACTTGTAATCCTAATCATTAAACTTCACTAATATCAAACAAACCTGCAACATAACAAGTTACAACCACAAGGGTCAATACATTTGAATTGTATTGGCAAGTGATACTATGGTAGTATAGTGGAGTCTATCATCTATATGCATTTGGCTAAGTGGAGCTTAGGCTTGCTTTGCTCAAAATAGAATTTCCTTATCATTTGAAAACACTAAGTTTTTGCTTGACAAAATCACCCAAGGAACCACCAATAGAAATTGGTGAACCTTAAACCCTTGTTCAACCACAATTTTTTAACTTAGAAATTGGGATGATGAGATTCTTGATAGCTTCCATGTCTTGATGCTCAAATTGTCCTTTGCCAGGGACATGGCTAAGTACTTAGATTTTACACTCTGCAGAGGTGGTGCACTTTCCCCACAAGACTTGGTTTCACCAAGACAAGATCTTTCAGAAGCTTTCCCTTAGACCAGAATGGACGCGTTCCAACCTATCATCCCCTACTACCAACTGTCCATTTGGCTAAGTTATTGCAACCTATATGATCCAGGAAGAGCCCATAATGCCAAGTGGCTACACTTGAAGCTTCCCAACATTTGACATCTCAAATCTCTTTGTTCCTGGGTGGCCATCCACAAGTGTGATACACCAGGGTAGTCCATTGAAATGGGCCCTGAGTAACCACTCAACACAAACCAATCCTTCCATTCCACCCAGGTGTTTCATTCACTTAGTTGTTTTATTAAACAAAACACAAGTCCTTGACTTAGAAATATTCCATAGCATGAAATATAATCCACCCTTGTTTTCTACTAGCTAAGCTAAGCATGATAGTAGTAGGAATCTTAACTTAGGAAATTTCTACTAAGGTTTCATCTACTAGGTTTTCCCATGGCATAGTTTACACTTAGCAAAAATTCCATGCAAGTCCTACTTAAAAATATCACTAATGCATAGTGAAAATAATGGGACAAAGTATGAAGCATCACTTGCCTTTTTGGTAGAGGATATAAGTTCACTCCTTGTCCTTGAAATATTCACACTCTTCAATTCACTACAATTCAATCAAGCAAGACACAATTTCAATCTACCATTCAAGCAAACAATACATAAAATAATAGAAACAAAGCAATGCATGCAAGCATGCTAAAGATTGTTTTATTTGGAAACGTGGTTTCTAATAGGTTATAAACATTTGAAAACACCTTATTGGTTATTTTCTAAGAGTGGCAAAACCATTTGCAAAAGATTTGACCCATAAACCATTTTTAAACCAAATCAATATTTTATGTGGTTGAAAATGCTTTTAGCAAAGCAATAATATTTATAGGGTTCACCAAATACATTTTTAAAGCATAAAACTTGGTGTTTGGGTCAAAGAGTTTAAATCAAAACATTTTCCCAAAGGTTTTCTTCCAAAAATACTTTTAACACATAGACATTATTTTTATTTGACTAGAAATGTTATAAATCAAAGATTTACTCTTTTGTTTCACAAAATATGTTTTTGAAACCACAAATTTATTTCTATGGTCAGTCGGTTCAAAACAAACCATTTGCTAAAGATTTTATCACCAAAATAATTTTAGAATGAATTTTATACTCAAAATATGCCTACACAAGTGTCTACAAAAAAAACCAATTTAATAGAAGCAATTTACTAAACAACGTGCATGGTTAGAAAGTACTTGTCTTTCTGATTCCATTGATATAAAATTTGTAAAATTTGGACGTGTGGATCAAAAGTTATGAATTTTGCAAGTTTACAAATCCAATAGATCAAATTCTGTTTTTAAAACAACACACAGGCCACGCGTCGTGTTTCTATTTGCCCATACCGTTTCGCGTGGATCGACTAACATAGAGCGTTGGATTTTAAACAGATCGTGCGGCGCAGAGATAGTCGTACCCCTTATAGTTATGATCAATCGCAACCAGTGGATCAAGATTTAACGGCCCTAGGTGGCTAACCTTAAACGGGCGACGCTAGCGGCGGCGATAGGCGGCGGCGCGCTCTGTCGGTGATGCTGCCGACGAACTAGGACATGCGGGGAGGTGAGAGGATGCTCACCAGAATCGCCTTGATGCACTAATTCTCGTCGTTGCTTTGGTTGGCCAAGGGGAGAACGGATACGTTGACGATTGCTCGCCGGAGTTCGTGGAACCGTCGAGTGTGCTTAGACGATGTTGAAGACGAGGCTTCATGGCATGCCAGAGAAAAAGGAAAGCATGGTTAGATGCGCGGGAGAGTGGTGAGTGTAGGAGGGTCATCCAGAGATGGAGGGGGAGACGTGGCTTACAGGGAGGCGTCGCCGGAGTTGAAGCAGACGGCGGCGTTTGCTCAGTGATGATGTTGTCAACGAAGCAGAGCATGCGCGGATGAACGGGCGACACTAGGAGGTGCACCAGAGACTAGGGATCACGCTCGCGTGAACTAGGAGGCGAGAGAGGGTCAGAGGGCGCCGGAATCTTCACCGGAGCTTGCCGGAGGCAGTGATGGTTCCGAGCCAAATCGGAGCAGCCTGGTGGCTCTCTGGTGGCGCTGGTTGGGGGGGAAAGGGAGAAAGGAGCATGGCGATTAAGTATATGAGGTCAGGGGAGGGATTAATGGAGGCAGTAACGCGTATTGCCGCTGTCTTCAACGGCCAGAAACGGCCGGCGATGTTAGCGCGGGTGGGGAAGATGCTGAGGTGGCGATGGGGTCCTCTTGTCGGTTAAAGAGAGAGGGGGAAGTTGGGTCCAGGCAATCAGTGGCGGTGTGGGTTCCTTCTGCGGTGAAAACGGTTCGTGCGTAGAGAGAGGGGGAAGTGGGCTGATGCTGGGCCAGTGGGCTTTGCTGGGCTGGACTGGTTCTGTTTTATTTTTTCTTCTCCTGTTTATTTTTGTTTTTCCATTTCTTTTATTCTGTTTTGATTTTGTTTAATCAATTCAAACAATAATTTGATTTCAAACTTCAACAAAACTTGGTGTGATTTTAATACTGATTAATAATACATTCCAAAGTCAAATTTAGAATAATATATTTACTCTTTTTAGGGCATATTAATTAATTAAAATAGGCCCTTGTATTAATTCAAATAAGATTTAATAATGTTTTTCAAACTTCATTTTAAATCTAAATCTTTCCAAATCTTTTCAATAAGTTTTATTTATTTATTTTGGGTGTCAAATAATTCATTTTGAATTATTTGGAGTTTATTTAATATGATTTATAAATCATTTGAAATGGGTATTTGTTTTTATTCCAATGAAATTCAAATATGGTTTTAATTCCATATAACTTTATTTAAGTGGTTCTTTTATTTCATTTAGTCAATTAAATAACTTTTATTCCACTTGGGTAAATTTCAAATTCTATTTTCCCATGATTTAATTAATCATTCTTATTAGGGATTTGTCTTTACTCAAATAGAAATAGAATTTGGTTAATGCCATTTTATTTTATTTGGAAAATTCTTTATCCTTTTATTTTATTTGGATTTGGGTTATATTCATTCCATTTGGTTATGGACTAGGCCAAGATTTAATTTGGTCTTTAAATATTCCTTATTTAATATTTCTTTCTTTAACTTATAAAATCCATATCTTTTTATTTATAGATCCAAAGTTGGTGATTCCAATTTGTAAATTCTTATTTAATATTTATTTATCCTTTTAAATATCTTTAGGATTATTTGCTCACCATTTGGTATGGATTTCTAGATAGGTGCTTTATTAGCTTTGGAAATTCAATTCCCTTATCTTATTAAATTCATAAGATTTTATTTAAGGCTCCAAATTAAGTGAAACCAATTTCTATGGTTTTATAATACTTCTATTTGCCATTCTTGATCATTTGTAAATGTTTGTTGACAAATTTTTATATGGGTCAAAACCATGGTCTTAGAGATAACTTGGAAATGATTTTATTCCATTAGGGTTTTAGGGTTTTGCTTTATTTCACAAGTGTTTAAATTTCCAGATCCATTTATGAAGAATACATTTCACTTGATTTGAATTTAGTTGGATTCAAACATTATTCAAAGTTTGTTCAAGATGGGATTTTAAGTTTCCATTTAGAAACAAAAGTTTCTTTTCACCCTAAATTTCAACAATTATTTATTTTGTTTATTTATTTTTCACATTACAAGATTTGGAAAATCTTGGGATGTGACAGTGGAGCTACTCAAGCTTCATACCGGAGGCTGGCATGATGAAGAAGAAGGCCTACAGGATGATATCCCCTCCGACAGGGTGCTGGGAAGAACTTCAGATCCCCCCGATCTAGGGATGATGGTGGCGGCAACTACAGACGGTTTTGTGGAGTTTTGATCATGTGCCTAGGGTTTCTACATCGGGGGCTTATTATAGGCAAAGGGGCTAGCTAGGGGGCCACCAGGGCGGCTGCACCCCCCTAGGCGTGGGGTTGGCCCACCTGCATGGCCGGGGGGTGTGGCCCCCTGGTGAGCCTTCTCCGTCTCGTCTTCTGGCTTCATGTTGCCCACGGTAAAATATTGAGTTTGGCTTTTGTCCCATCCAATTCCGAGAATATTGATTTTCTACCTTTCTGGAACCAAAAACAGAAGAAAACAGGCAACTGGCACTGTGGCAACTTGTTGATAGGTTAGTTCCAGAAAACATATAAAAACACCTCAAAGTGTAGACAAAGCAAAGCAAAGTGGATACTAAACAAAGCATGGAGCATCAAAAATTATAGATAGGTTTCCGACGTATCAATCATTTATATATCATCTACTGTTACATTAACTTTCTACAAGCAACTACTATCTTCCACACTATACGTTTAATCCTTTGTTTTCTGAAAACCGGTGAGATTGAAAACCTCACTGTAAGTTGGGCAAAGTTTTGAGTTTGTGTTGTGTAGGTCCAAGTTGTTAGCAACACCTTGGAGTTGTTTCCTTACTCCTACTGGTTTGATAACCTTGGTTTCAGAATTGAGGGAAAACTTGTTGTTGTGCTCATCACACCTTGCTCTTGGGGTTTCCCAACGAGGCTCTACAGTCAACTGAGCCACATCTCCGCGACCCAGGGGTGGGGAGGGGCGCTAGGGGGTAGTGTGGGTCCCCTATGGCCCATCTCCACTTCCCCTTTTGGCTTCCTTTGTCTTCTGAAAAATAGGGATTTCCATTTATTTTCGGAAATTTTCTGATGTTCACTAATATTGCATCTAGACACCGCTTTTTTCTATCAGAATCCTGACTCCAGCAGTTCATCCTCCAAAAGTCATCCAACATGCAAAATAGATGAAATAACATAAGTATCATCTCTTAATATGAAATATATCAATGAATAACAGTAAATTATGATATAAAATAGTGATGCAAAATGGACGTATCAACGTCCCGTATAGGCATAGGGTCGAACACCGACCGAGCAGAGACACGATCAGCGAGGGGATCATAGTCATTTTTGAGGCCGGAGAGAAGCAATGCATTGAACTCCTCGAGACAGAGAGGTTGTTCAATCGACGAGAGCACATCCTCCATGGACTTGATCTTGTTGAAGAAGGCGGTGGCGTTGGGGGTAGTCGTGCTTCTTGACCTTGGACAGCTGGGTACGGATCGCCATGACCCGGGCCATTGATTGCGAGGCAAAGCTGGCCTCTAGAGTCTTCCATGCCTCCCGTGATGTCGGGATCATCATGACCATGCTGAGGACCCCCTCGCTGAGAGAGGAGACGATGACGGAGAGGATGGACTAATCCTGCTGGTGCCATGCCGAGTACTTGGGGTTGGGAATGGTGGAGGCGGGTTTGCCACCAAACGCCGAGACTTGGAGCTGTTCATCGAGACAGGGTAGGGATCCGTCGACGAACCCGAAAAGCAGGTTAGTCCTCAAGAATAGATCAACTTAAGTGCGCCAGTAGAGGTAGTTGTCCGCCGTAAGGCGGATGGTGAACTTGGTTGTCAGGTCAATGGGGGCATCGGGGATCCGTGACATCATCACCGCCCGAGCAACGCTCCCGGAGCTAATCGAGACGCCGGAGAGGACCGTCCTTGCGGACAAGGCGGTGGATGGGCTGGAGAGGTTGGAGGAGAGGCCATAGGTAGTCATGGAGAGATCAGCGAGCGACGGCGGCCGGTGATCTAGGCGGAGGCGGCTGTAGAGAGGCGGCGGAGGTAGGTTAGGCGGAAGCAAAAATTAGGTTTGCTCTGATACCATGTTAAGAAACGTGTATGGTAGGGTAAAAGGATCGTGCCGACTAGGACCGGCCTGATATCATTATATATGAGGAGTTTACAGGGTACAGCTTGTAACACGGATAAGTGACAAAATATATACAAATATAACGTTTATCAAGCATAAGTATAAAAAAATCCCAGGAATTATCTGAAATAGTAATGTTTGTGTAAGACCCCACCTTTGTAAAGATAAAGGTCCCTGTGATTGCAATACTAGTACCTAGATCAAATGCTATCATCCACAGTTTAAGATGAAGTAGAGAGAAACAAAGGTCATTATTACATCGTCATTCCAGAGATAACATAGTCTTTTACAACTCCATAGCCAAAGGCTAGAGTAAGAGTTTAACTTAAAAAAATAAAGTATTCATCTTCATGTGCCACAGGCAAACATGTTGAGTGTAGACTCACAAACCTAATCCTCATCAGAGTAACCTGCAACATCACAAGTTACAGCCACAGTGGGTCAATACATTGGAATAGTATTGGCAAGTGATACCTTAGTAGAATAATAGTTTCTAACTTCTACATGAATTTGGCTAAGTGTATCTTAGGCTTGCTTTGCTCAAAATAGGTTTCTCCTATCAGTTGAAAAAACTAAGTTTTTGTTGGACAAAAACTCCCAAGGAACCACCAATAGACATTGGTGAACCTTTACCCTTGTTCAGGCACAAGTTTTTAACTTATAAATTGGGATGAGGAGATTCTTGATAGCTTCCATGTCTTGATGCTCAAATTGTCCATTGCCGGGGACACAGCTAAGTACTTAGATTCTTCCTTTTCGAGAGGTGGTGCACTTTCCCCACAAGACTCGACATGCATCAAGACAAGACCTTTCAGAAGCCTTCCCTTAGACCAAAATGGACGCGCTCCAATCCTATCACCCCCTACCACCAACTATCCATTTGGCTAAGTTTTTGCAACCTATATGATCCAGGCAGAGCCCATATTGCCATGTGGCTACACTAGAAGCTTCTTAACATTTGGCATCTCAAATCCCTTTGTTCCCGGGTGGCTTTCCACAAGTGTGATACACAAGGTAGACCATAGATATGGGCCTTGTGTAACCACTCAACAAAACCCAAACATACCATTCCACCTAGGTGTTTCATTCACTTAGTTGTTTTATTAAGCAAAACACAAGTCAAATACTTAGCAATATTTTCCATAGCATGTATATAATCCAACCTTGGTTGCTACTAGCTAGGCTAAGCATGGAAATGGAAAGTATCTTAACTTAGAGAAAATTCTAACAATTCTACAACTACTAGGATTTCCCAAGCATAGCATATAGATACTTAGCAAAAATTATCATGCAAGCTCTATACAAAATACCACTAATGCATAGTCAAAATATTGGGACAAAAATATGAAGCACCACTTTCCTTGGTAGTTGGGGGAGTAGAAATAATCCTCACAATCACAATCACCACTAGCACCAAAATCTACACATAAAATGATAGCTCCAAATTCATATTTCAAAGAATCAAGCAAAAAATATATGAATGCATGCAAATGCTATGTGATGATTTTTCTAAACTAAACAAGACAAGTAAAATAATACTGAATCACGAAATAAACATTTAGTGACTAAATCAAATTAATTTGGCTTTAAAAATATTTTCTAAATAATTTTTATACACAAAATAAGCTTACAAATTTCTCTGCATCAAAATCTATTTTAACAGAGTCAAAATACAAAACCAAGCCCATAGATGTGTAGGATTTAATTTTGTGAATCCATTGATATATTATTTATATTTTTTGGATAAACAGAACAAAAGTTATTGAATTTATAAGTTTGAATAACTAATAGATTCAAAAACAGATTTTAATTTAAAAACCCAGACACGTGGGCATATCTGATTGGCCCGTACCGGTTCGGCTGGATCGATCAACAAGAGCCGCAGGATTTAAATGAAAACACACGGGCCAGATTGACTGATAACGATTCGTTAAGTGATATAATCTGACGCGCTGGATCTAGATCTAATGGTGCATGATCAAACGACCATAGACGGGCTGCGCAAATGGTTACTGGCGGCGGCGCTACTGGCGACAATGTTCCGGCGATTCTAGAGAGGGCTAAGGGTTGCGGTGTGGCTTACCAGACTCACGAGTGCACGAGGAATCTCAACGTGGTCGCGGTTGGGGCGGGCGTGCTGTAGCAGTGGCTAGTGCACGTCGGAGTTGCGGGCGGCATCGGGTTCGTGCGGACGGAGACGTTGACGACGTTCTGGATCGCCCTAGCACAAGTCAAGAGCATCATGAGGTGTGCAAGGACATGGAAAACACGACAGGGTCAAGCAGAAGACAAGGGGCGCTCGGAGATTACCAGTATTCCTCAGCAGAGTTGAGCGACGCTTCTGCCGTTCGAGGAGCTTGACTAAGACGACGACCTGGGTCCCGGCCATGCAAACCAGATGCATTAGGCGATGCATACGAGCAAGGGAAACATATCAGCAAGAAGTAGAGGGCACGGGGCGGTCGGGGCTCACCGGAATCAATCGCCGGAGTCGTTCGGTGCCGCGGCGGTGTGAGCTCCAATACGAACAGCCTGGTGGCGCTTAGGCAATGGTGAGTGAGGGGAAATATGCGGGACGGCGAGGTGGTTATGTATCCAGAGCGAGGGCGGCAATTACGTGTTGTATCAATGGGAGTTAAACGAGGAATCAACGCGGCGTCACTGTGAGGAAGAAATGACTGAGCGCGTCGTCGCGTGGAAATTTGGGGACGACGATGCTGACTGGGCATTGGGTCCACTCGACAGTGAGAGAGGGGGTGCGCGCGTGGGTGAGAAACAGAGAGTAGATAGGGTTTTCCCGGGTGGGCTAGGTGGGCTGGTTGCTGGGCCACGGGTGGGTTGGGCTAGATAGGTTAGCTGGGTTTATTTTTTTCTCTTTTCTCCTTTTCTTTTTCTGTTTTGATTTTCTGAACTCAAATTCAAATGAAATCCAAGTGAGTTTGAATTCAAACCACTTCTGAATTTTTGTAAAGTGAACCATGCTCATTTTTGTATATAAAACTATGCTGTTTTCTCACAAATGCCTTGGCCCGTGGAAAATAAAATAAAACCATGACTTGCCTATTTATTTATATTAGGCATTAAAAATGGTTTTAATTTAGATTATTTGTTTTGAAAACTTGAGCAAGTTTTGAAATCAACATTCAAACCTTCTCTGGTTGAAACAAAGTATTCTCATAATTTGATAGTGGAAATAAAGCCATTGCCTTCCTTACATAAAATAATAGGCAAACAATTGGCTTTTGTTTTGAAATATTATTTGGAAATAAACAAAATGCATGAGGATGCATGAATGATGTGCAAACTTTATAAACCATGATTTTTGGGATGTTACAGTATGAAACCATGGCCTACATTCACAAAGGATGTGTAATGCTAATTTTGGTGCATGTTTCTGGATAATAGTGGAAAACAAGAAGAGATACTCCGATCACGGAAATCCAATGACCGAAGGCTAAGGTTTCACGGTTAGGGAATTGCATGCAACCTTAATCTTAAAGGATAGAAAGACAATTATAGTTTAAGCTACATGTCGTGGTGTGGAACACGATAGTTCCAACGGGGATGGATAAAGAGGGACACTCGGATGCAATCGGTGGCTCACGTAATGGGTCGGGCACGGTGAACTGCAAACTCAGCGACGTACCCAGGTTCGGGGCCCTCTCGGTGAGGTAACACCCCTACTCCTGCAAGATCAACTATATGAGGGGCAAACGCCCAATACAAGTGCTCCTGGAGCTGTTTCCTTAGCTATTATCGAAGGCTAGAGGAAGAAGAAGAACTAGAGGCAAACTCTTGCTACTATGGATGTTGCTTACCTAGAACCCCAGCTCTACCCGCCCTTATATACTGCTCGGAGGGGGGGTAGATTACAATTTGGGCTCTAGGGTTTACTGTTTGGATACGGGTTTATAGGGCAGGGATGGCTACAGGGTCTAGCCGGTGGGCCATGATACGTCGAAAACGTATCTATAATTTTTGATGCTCCATGCTTGTTTAGTATCTACTTTGCTTTGCTTTTCTTTGTCTACACTTTGAGGTGTTTTTATATCTGTTCTGGAACTAACCTATTAACAAGTTGCCACAGTGCCAGTTGCCTGTTTTATTCTGTTTTTTGGTTCCAGAAAGGCAAAACATCAATATTCTTGAAATTGGACGGGACAAAAGCCAAAGTCAATACTTTACCGTGGGAGACACGAAGCCAGAAGACGAGAAGGAGGGGCGCCACAGGGCGGCCAGATCCTCCTAGGCGCGAGTGGGCCCACCCTACGCCTAGTTAGGTTGTGGCCCCCCTGGTGGCCCTCCTGGCTCGCCCCTTCACTTAAAAGAAGCCCCTGATGCAGAAACCCTAGGCACCCGATCAAAACTCCACAAAATCTTATGTAGCCGCCGCCACCATCGTCCCTAGATCAGGGGATCTGATGTTCTTCCGGGCACCCTGCTAGAGGGGAGATCATCCCGGAGGCCTTCTTCTCCGGTATGAAGCGTGAGTAGTTCCACCTTGGACTACGGGTCCATGTAGTAGCTAGATGGTTGTATCTCCTCCTTGTGCTTTCATGTATAGATCTTGTGAGCTCCATTCATGATCAAGATCTAATCTATTTGTAATCATGCATGTTGTGTTTGCGGGGATCCGATGGATATTGAGATTACTATGTCAGATTGATTAATGGTTTTGTCTATTTGATACTATCATGTCCGTGTTGTTTGTGATCTTCCATGCTCTCCATTGATAGTAGCTATCTTGGCCAAGTAGTTGCTAGTGACTCCAAGAGGGGGTATTTATGCTCGATAGTGGGTTCATGCCTCTAGTTTCCAAGGGAAGTGACAGAAATCTCTTTGTTGTAGATGTGTTGTTGCCACTAGGGAGAAAACAACGGTCTCTTGTTCATGGAACAAGTGGATTGTTTACCTTAAACACTTTGCTTAAAGCAGTTATCTTTTTCTTACAACTTCATACTGGAGGGGGTTCGGATGATAAGATGAAGGTGGACTTCTAGTCATAGATGAAGTTGGATGGCGGTCTATGTATATTGTTGTATTGCCCAATTGCCTTGCTTAATTCCTGACAATTTCCCTACTGTAATTTGTTTGCCCTTCATGCCATGTTGTTTATCTAAGGAGAGCACCTCTAGTGAACTATGGACCCCGGTCCAATCTTTACCATTGATTCATCTTCCACTGTTACTTGTTTACTTGCTACAAACCATCATCACCTTCCACACCATACGTTTAATCCTTTGTTACAACAAACCAGTGAGCTTGACAACCTCACTGATTCGTTGGGGCAAAGTCTTGAGTTTGTGTTGTGCAGGTTTCCACGTTGCTTGCAACACCTTTGATATGTTTCCTTCATCCTACTATTTTGATAACCTCGGTTTCTTACTGAAGGAAAACTTGCTGCTGTGCACATCACACCTTGCTCTTGGGGTTTCCAATGAAGTGTCCCACGACATTGTTGGGTGCCATCAAGCTCTTTCTGGCGACATTTCTGGGGAGGCTAAGGACGTCTTCACAAGGGGAGTCCTCCTCAACCTTTCTCTTTACTTTGTTTTTAGTTTTCTTAGTTTCTTTTGCTTGGTTTTCTTTGCCTCTTTTTATCAAAAACACAAAAAAATTAGTTCCTGCTCTAGCTGCTGAGAACACCAAGTTGTGTGACTTCACTAGCACAAACAACAATGATTTCCTTAGCACTCCTATTGCTCCACCTGCTCCTGATGCTACCTTTTATGAAATTAAGCCTGCTTTGTTCAATCTTGTGATGAGAGAGCAATTTTCTGGTGCTAGTTCTAATGATGCTACTGCTCATCTCAATAACTTTGTTGATCTTTGTGAGATGCAGAAGTATAAGGATGTAGATGGGTATATTATTAAGCTCAAGCTGTTTCCTTTCTCTTTGAGAGGAAAAGCTAAAGAATGGTTGTTATCCTTGCCTAGAAATAGTATTGATTCTTGGACTAAGTGCAAAGATGCTTTTATTGGAAAGTACTACCCTCCTGCTAAGATTATATTTATGAGAAGTGACATTATGAAATTTAAACAACTTGATAATGAATATTTTGCTCAAGCTTGGGAAAGAATGGAGTCTTTGGTTAAGAATTGTCCCACTCACGGACTCACTGCTTGGATGATTATCTAGACTTTTTATGCAGGTTTGAACTTCTCTTCAAGAAACCTATTGGATTTAGCTGCTGGAGGTACCTTTATGGGCATCACTTTGGGTGCTGCATCAAAACTCCTTGATAATATGATGGTTACTTACTCTGAATGGCACACTAGGAGAGCTTCGCATGGTAAGAAGGTAAATTCTGTTGAAGAAACCTCCTCTTTGAGTGATATGATTTATGTTATTATGGCTATGCTTGTTAATGGGAAAGATCCTTTAGATCCAAACAATGTTCCCTTAGCCTCTTTAGTTGCTCAAGAAGAGCAAGTTGATGTGAACTTCATTAGAAACAACAATTTCAACAATAATGCCTATAGGAATAATTTTGGTAGCAAGAACAATTATAGGCCTTATCCTCCTAATAATGGCAATTGCTATGGAAACTCCTACAACAATTCTAGAAGTTCCCCCTCTGAACTTGAAGTCATGCTCAAAGACTTTATTAGTAAACAAACGCTTTCAACAAGACTGTGGAGGAAAAACTTTTAACTGTTGAGAAAAATATTTCCTCTTTGTCTGAAGCATAGTCCTCCTTGATTAATAAAATGGCTGCTAAACCTGAAACCATGGAAAGTACCTTTGATGCTACTCATCCCATACAATTTACTATTGATGAAAATGTTACACTGTTAGCTCAACTGCATCCTAAGTGGGAAAGGGAAGCTGAAATTGATAGAAACAATAGTGTGTGCACCATCACTAGAATGGATACCACTAAGCCACGAGAAGTCCCTATTCCTCCTCCTATAGTGCATAAGCCTAATGAGTCTACTAATAGTAATGCTATGTTTGATTTTGATATTGATGGTTGCAATATTTCTGAAGTGATTCTGTTTTTTGCAAAAGCTTGCTAGAAGTCCTGATGCTAGTGATATGCATGTTGCTTTCACCAAACACATTACAAAAGCTCTTGTTAAGATTAAGAAGAGAAGTTAAAACACAAAGATTCTATTCCTAGGAAAGTAGAAGATAGTTGGGAACCCATTATTAATGTGCAAGTGAATGACTTTGATCTCAAAGCTTCATGTGATCTTGGTTCTAGTGTCTCTATTATGCCTAGTAAGATTTATGAAATGCTTGATTTGCCACCTTTGGAAGATTGTTATTTGGATGTTCCACTTGATGATAATGCTAAGAAGAAACTCATGGGGAGTATTAATGATGTTCTCATTATGGTTAACAATGCTTATGTCCCTGTTGATTTCTATGTTTTGGATGTTGAATACAATGCTTCTTGTCCTATTACTTTGGGAAGACCTCTTTTTAGAACTGTTGGTGCCATCATTGATATGAAAGAAGACACCATTAAATATCAAGTTCCATTCAAGAAAGGTATTGAAAACTTCCCTATGAGGAGAGAGAAGTTGCTTTTGCCCCTCCTTTAAAAGCAAGGTTTGATGTTAATGCTTCCCCATTTGAAAATACTTGATTTCTTTCTTCTTGTGCCTAACTTAAAGGCGTTAAAGAAAAGTACTTGTTGGGAGATAACCCAAGAGTTTCCTTGAGTCTTGAAAGATTATTACTTCAGTAATGACCTCTCCTTATCCTTTTTTGTTTGCTTTTTGTGCCAAGAATGACCTCTAATGAGAGGGAAGTAAGATTTGGGGAGTTGCTGTCCCGAAACAGATTTCTTTCCTCCATCATAAAAATTCGTGAGGAGTCTCTATTAGTCGGATGAAGATGAAAATTTACAAATAAATACCTAGTATGTTAGATAACTTTTGTTAGTTCAACACTTTTTGATTTGAGCAACAGAAGATTTTTGAAAAAATCGGTTTCTACCTGCTGGTCTGTTTTGACAGATTTCTGCCATTATTTGCATTTGCTTCTTATTGATTCCTTTTTGAGTTCTCTTTTGGGTAATTGAGCTTTTTGAAGGAGTTTCTATAGTAGATTGTGTTTTTAGTGAAAAGTTTTTCTATTCCAAAGCTAAGCCTAAAGGTATATTATCTTTTGAATACACTAATGTTGCTAATGAAGATTGTGTGAAGTTTTGTATACAGGAAAAATTTCAGGTGTAGAGAGAGAATGATGTAATGAGACGAAGAATGGACAAAAGCTCAAGCTTGGGGATGCCACCCCTAGTGTCACCCCAAGAAATATCCAAGAGGTACAAGTATCAAAGCTTGGGGATGCCCAAGGCATCCTTTTCTTCATCAATAAAAAGCGCAGGTCTGTCTAGACACTTCGTTTTTATTGTTTCATGCACTGTTGTGTTGTTCTTGGAGCGTCTTAGTTTTCGTTTTCTTTGCTTAGTTTGTTTAGTTTGCTTGAATAAAGTAGTTTGGACCCCCATTCTCGCTGTGTTGTTTCAAATAAGTCAATTGGTGTTGGAAAGGAGTAGGAAGTTCCCGCTTGAAAGTGCAAGAGGAGCTTGCATTGACTAACTTAGACTTCTGCATGACATACTAGGTATTGTTTTGACCTTATGCTTAGTGATTATTGTTGTATCATGTCTTCTTCCAAACAATTGGGATTGCTTAGTGTGCCTTGAAAGAATCATGCATTGTTTTAGCATACAAAAACATAGTATCGTGGTATTCTCCTTTGATGTTTTGTTTGGGTTGACTTGGCACATGATCACACCATGTTATGACTATGAACAAGTCACCATAGCCTCTATGATCATTTATTACTTGACTTTTAGTACCACTCTATGCTTTGATTAGTAATATTTTGTTGATCTGCATGATTATGGCCATTATTTCTCTCTTAGTTGGTTGCTCCAAGTCTTTTGCTAGCCTCCACTTGTATGAGTAAAGTCTACTCATGATTCCAACTCCCAAGAAACCAAGTTATTCCAAAGTGTCCACTATAAACTCCTATGCATGGTGTGTTACACCATTCCAAGTATATTCTTGTTTTCAGCTATCTTCCAATTAAAAAGTATTTTGTTATGTGAAAACTTAGTGATTAAAGCCCTCACGAACTTGATGGCACACTTTATATTCTTTGCCTCTAATAAACTTGAACCATTGTGTCGTCTATGTTGTATATGCTTGCACTTATACGTTGGAATTAGCAAAACCATGCTGTCATGGGGAACATTTTCAACATTGCACTTGTACTTTGTACACAGTTAATGTAATGCTCTTTTGTCTATGGATGTCACCGATGTGAAATAAAGAGGGATCTTGTAAGTCCATGGAGTTATGTATTTTGTGTTAGAGAAACGCTTGGGCCGCTAGCCTAAGCCATGCCTAATCATGGTGGAAACTTGCAGCATCACCATAATGAGCATTCTGTGAAGCATCCTCAATAAAAATCTATGCACATAGTAAATAAAAAGATTGCTGAGATCCTCATTGTCTGCTTGACTTGTCATTTTGGTTATGGGATAGCTCCTGTACCATGTGCAAGGGGTACCCCGTTGGCGGTTCTCTATGATACGCATATACTTACTATGAAAAGAACTTACAGGCGACTAAAGTTGAGTAGCATGAGGTGTGTCCCTCGTATTCAAGGGACTTGAGATTTCCAACTTATACTTTGTCAAGCATATACTCCATAGTTTGTTCACTTTAAACTTAATCACTTCAAGATGCTTATGATAGGGGCAATGAGGGCTAAAAGCTAACAAGTACCATAATTTTTGGAAGCTCTTTTTGAAACTTGGAATCCCTGCTTCCCTATATGAAGGGCCTTTCTTCCATTATTATATTGAGTCTCCACCTTCTACCCTTTAGGAACCATTAAGAGAGCATAGTTGTCATTCTTAGTTCTATGTGCAATGTCCCAAAACTTATTGATTGATGCATATTGTGATATTACTTGTTCTTGTGCTATTTGTATCTAGTCACACTTATGAACTTTGAAGGTGTCCTATGCATCTATTTGCTACTCTATGAGGGACAAGATGAATGCCACTATGCCATGTTTTCTGTATGTGAAACAAACAAACGTTTTTAATGCATGTTATTCATGATCTTTGTTTGTACCCCTTCATGTTGCATGCATAGTTACTTTGTATTGTTGTTAGAACTCCATATTTCATGCACATGTTCAGAGTTCTTTGGTCCCAGCTTTCAATGCTTGCAAATGGTTTGATCTTGGTTTTGATGGTGCATGTCACCTAAAAAATTATTCTTTTTATCACTTACCTACTCAAGGACGAGAAGGAGTTAAGCTTGGGGATGCTTGATACGTCGCAAAAGTATCTATAATTTTTGATGCTCCATGCTTGTTTAGTATCTACTTTGCTTTGTCTACACTTTGAGGTGTTTTTATATCTTTTCTGGAACTAACCTATTAACAAGTTGCCACAGTGCTAGCTGCATGTTTTCTTCTGTTTTTGGTTCCAGAAAGGAATAAAATCAATATTCTCGGAATTGGAAGGGACAAAAGCCAAAGTCAATATTTTACCGTGGGCGACACGAAGCCATAAGACGAGACGGAGGGGCGCCACAAGGCGGCCAGACCCCCTAAACACGAGTGGGCTCACCCCGTGCCTGGGTAGGGTGTGGCCCCCTGGTGGCCCTCCTGGCTCGCCCCTTCACCTATAAGAAGCCCCCGATGCAGAAACCCTAGGCACCCGATCAAAAATCCACAAAACCTTCTGTAGCCGCCGTCACCATTGTCCCTAGATCGGGGGATCTGAAGTTCTTCCCGACACCCTGCCAGAGGGGAGATCACCCTGGAGGCCTTCTTCTCCAGTATGAAGCGTGAGTAGTTCCACCTCGAGGGGGCCACACCCCCTGGCCATGCGGGTGGGCCCACCCCACACCTGGGGGTGTAGCCGCCTCAGGCACCCCCTCAGCCTCCCTCTTCGCCTATAAGAAGGCCCCGATGCGTAAACCCTAAGTACCTAATCAATATTCCACGAAATCGTATGTAGCCACCACCACTGTCGTCCCTAGATCGGGGGATCTGAAGCTCTTCTCGGCACCCTACCGGAGGGGAGATCATCCCGGAGGCCTTCTTCTTCATCATGCCAGCCTCCGGTATGAAGGGTGAGTAGTTCCACCTTGGACTACGGGTCCATGTAGTAGCTAGATGGTTGTATCTCCTCCTTGTGCTTTCATGTATAGATCTTGTGAGCTTCGTTCATGATCAAGATCTAATCTATTTGTAATCATGCATGTTGTGTTTGTAGGGATCTGATGGATATTGATATTACTATGTCAGATTGATAAATGTTTTTGTCTATTAGATACTATCATGTCTGTGTTGTTTGTGATCTTGCATGCTCTTCGATGTTAGTAGCTATCTTGGCCAAGTAGTTGCTAGTGATTCCAATAGGGGGTATTTAGACTCGATAGTGGGTTCATGCCTCTATTTCCAAGGGAAGTGACAGAAATCTCTTTGGTTGTAGATATGTTGTTGCCACTAGGGAGAAAACAACGGTCTCTTGTTCATGGAACAAGTTGATTGTTTACCTTACACACTTTGCTTAAAGCAGTTGTATGTTGCTTGCAACTTAATACTAGAGGGGGTTCGGATGATAACCTGAAGGTGGACTTCTAGTCATAGATGCATTTGGATGGCGGTCTATGTATATTTTTGTATTGCCCAATCGAATCTCATAGGATCTTTTTGTCTTGTATTGCATTGTCATGCCTTGCTCAGTTCCTGTCAATTGCCCTCCTGTAATTTGTTTACCCTTCATGCCATGTTGTTTATCTAAGGAGAGCACCTTTAGTGAACTATGGACCCCGGTCCAATCTTCACCATTGATACATCTTCCATTGTTACTTGTTTACTTGCTGCAAACCATCATCACCTTCCACACCATATGTTTGATCCTTTGTTACAACAAACAAGTGAGCTTGACAACCTCACTGTTAGTTGGGGCAAAGTCTTGAGTTTGTGTTCTGCAGGTTTCCACGTTTCTTGCAACACCTTTGAGACATTTCCTTCCTCCTACTGGTTCGATAACCTCAGTTTCTTACTGAGGGAAAACTTGCTGCTATGCTCATCACACCTTGCTATTGGGGTTTCCAACGAAGCGTCCCACAACATTGTTGGGCGCCATCAGGCTAGGACCTAGTTCGCCCTTCTTTTAGCGTCATTACCTTCTTTAACGGTCACTTGGGCTTCCTTTGGGGCATCACCCTTGCTTCAACAGTCACCTAGACTGCTTTGGCGATCAGCCGACCACTTTGGTTTATCTTCGTCGGGTAGTGCAGGTCGTGACGGCACACCAGCCTACCTGATGACGAAGGGAGCCAGAGGCGTACCCCGCAAGGAGCATCTCCCCCTCCGCGCTTTCCATCGAATCCGAGGTTAGCCGGGTGGAAGCAGCCACCCGGCCGGTTCTTCTGGCTACCCGGCTAGACGGGCCAACCGGGAAAGCTTTAAACCCAGCCAGGCGGTACTAGCCAGGCGGCTGGAGTTGTCCTGCTTGATGGCCAGGCGGCCTATATCTTTTGGAGCCGGCCTACTTAGGCTTGGCTTTCCCTACCCGGGGGTTATCCCCCCGACACTAGTCCCCGAGCGCATAAGGACTTGGACGGTGGGTAAGGTCTTGCGAGCTCCTTTGTATCTTGATGTAGTTTGTTGCTCGGGTCCGACTGCAGCTTTTACGTTTTCTTTCCGGCTGGATTCAACCGACTGCAGAATCGATGGCTGCCTGATGGCGCTTTGTCAACATGGAGCGCTTCGTCGGGAAACCCCAAGAGCAAGGTATGATGCAGCACAGCAGCAAGTCTTCCCTTAGTAAGAAACCAAGGTTATCGAACCAGTAGGAGGAAGTAAACGTCTCAAAGGTGTTGCAAGAAACGTGGAAACCTGGACAACACAAACTCAAGACTTTGCCCCAACCAACAGTGAGGTTGTCAATCTCACCATTTGCTTTAACAAAGGATTAACTGTACGGTGTGGAAGGTGATGATGGTTTGCAGCAAGTAAACCGTAACCGTGGAAGATGTATCAATGGTAAAGATTGGACCGGGGTCCATAATTCACTAGAGGTGTTCTCCTTAGATAAACAAACATGGCATGCTGGGTAAACAAATTACAGTAGGGCAATTGACAGGACTGAGCAAGGAATAACAATGCAATACTAGACATAAATATCCTATGAGATTCGATTGGGCAATACAACAAGATACATAGACCGCGATCCAACTGCATCTATGACTAGAATTCTACCTTTGGATTATCATCCGAACCCCCTCTAGTATTAAGTTGCAAGCAACAGACAACTGTTTTAAGCAAAGTGTGTAAGGTAAACAATCCACTTGTTCCATGAACAAGAGACCGTTGTTTTCTCCCTAGTGGCAACAACACATCTACAACCTTAGATATTTCTATGACTTTCCTTGATTAAATAGAGGCATGAACCCACTATCGAGAATAAATACCCCCTCTTGGAGTCACTAGCAACTACTTGGCCAAGATAGCTACTAACAACAGAGAGCATGCAAGATCACAAACAACACAGACATGATAGAATCAATAAGACAAAACCATTAATCAATCTGACATAGTAATCTCAGTATCCATCGGATCCCCGCAAACACAACATGCATGATTACAAATAGATGAGATCTTGATCATGAACGGATCTCACAAGATCTAGACATGAAAGCACAAAGGAGGAGATACAACCATATAGCTGTAAGGATACAGGTAGGCTACACTAGCGCAAATCAAAATTTTCTACCGCGTAAACCAGGATTACTATTGTCATAGATCACGGGATTACCACTAGATGCGTAGTTGCAGAACTTGATGAAGCGCGTCGAGGCAGTGCAGATGATCTACGACTCCTCCTTGTTCTCGTCCCACGAGCAGCTCCCCTTGCGTGACTCTTCCAAAACGCTACTGATGCAACGCCTCCGAGGTATCCACACGTACAGGGTGGAAGCGTCAGACGCCGGACTGCTAGGTCCGCGTGCGCGACACAGGCGTGAGGAGTGGCGGCTGGCTGGAATGGTCTAACCCTGGTCAGCTTGCCCCACCCTCTCTTATATAGGCATCCCTAGTGGGCTTCTACATTAGCAGCCCATTAGTAGCCTAAGCCTGGTCTAATTCGGATGCAATCCTCATTATGCTTCCAGCCCCTTAAGTGTGTGACCCTATAGGTTCGTATACGTATAGACATGACACGAATACACCTATTCTGTCAATAGTTGGTAGAGGCCTCTAGCAAGACGTGCCAAATCCTAAACGCATACAAAGATCATATCGGATGAACCATCACAAGGTTTAGTACATGTCTTTCCCTTTGCCTCACGATATTTGGTCTAGCTCCAAGCTGACCTCCCTTTCTCGATACCGTGATTCGGAATCCCTTTACTAGGTTAACTCTTAACCTTATGTAGCACGGACATGCATTTCTGGATCCGATCACTCGAGGGGCCCAGAGATATCTCTCTCAAGTAGAGAGGGGAAAATCCCATCTTGATTGACCATGCCTTGCATCATGCTTCAGGACAAACCCGAAAGCTACCTTTATAACTACCCAGTTACGGAGTAGCGTCTGATAGCCCCAAAGTAGGTCGATCCACATCTCAAGTACATGCGACAACCTCAGGTCTAAGGACAAAACGTACACGATGTGTAGAGAGAGCTGCAAGTCTAATTGCTAGTCTCAAGTTGGGTCAGTCCAACCCCATGTTCATAACATGTGTCCACATCGTTGGTTTGACATCTCCATGTCTATGACTTGCGAAACATAGTCATCAACCAATCAATGTGCTAGTCTAATATTCACGTGTGTCCTCACATGAACTCCGACTAGGGACAACTATTAAATAACCATACAAGTAAAGAGTTTCACAAACAATTCACGTAATTGCCAATCAATACAAGTTGCCTGATATGGATATTCAAGGAACATTGCAATAACTCATGGATACATATGAAATATAATCATCTCTATGATTGCCTCTATGGCATATTTCCTTCAGTCTCCCACTTGCACTAGAGTCAATCTAAAATATATCTAATACCAATTGCTCTTGTGTGCGCCTCATGCGCGGGCTGCGGGAGAGGCTTAGTCAATGGATCAGCAACATTTGAGTCTGTATGTATTTTGCATATCATGAAACTACCATCCTCAACGAACTCTCGAATCTGATGGTAACGCATGCAAATATGTTTGTTCTTCTGGTGCTGTCTAGGTTCCTTGGCTTGTGCAATAGCACCATTGTTGTGAAAATAAACGCCCAAGGGATTGGACGTGCCCTGAACCACACCGAGAGCGATCAGGAAATTCCTAATCCAAACAACTTCCTTTACGGCCTCCGAGGCAACAATATATTCAGCTTCCGTTGAAGAGGAGGTCACCGTATCTTGCTTGGAACTTTTCCAGCTCACAGCACCACCATTCAAGACAAACACATAACATGATTGCGATTTTGAATCATCTGAGTCGTTAAGCTAACTCGCATCTGTGTGACCCTTTACACTGAGTTCATCCTCACCTCCATAAAATAGGAACATATCCTTAGTCCTTTTCAAGTAATTAAGGATGTTCTTTACCGCTGTCCAGTGACCTTCACCTGGATCAGCCTGGTATCTGCTCGTAACACTTAGAGCATAGGAAACATCTGGGCGAGTACATATCATTTCATACATGATGGATCCAATAGCCGAAGCATATGGAATCCTGCTCTTGCGCTCACGCTCATCAGTAGTCGAAGGACACTGAGTCTTGCTGAGTTTTATGCCATGAGACATGGGCAAGAACCCCTTCTTAGCCTCTTCCATGCTGAAACGTTTCAACACTTTGTCAATGTATGTACTCTGGCTTAATCCAATTAGTATCCTTGATCTATCTCTATAGATCTTGATTCCCAGAATAAATGCCGCTTCTCCCAAGTCCTTCATCGAAAAACTATTTTTCAATGAGGTCTTGACAGACTCGAGCATAGGAATGTCATTTCCAATCAACAATATGTCATATACATATAAGATTAGAAATACCAGCGCTGTCCCACTTTCCTTCTTGTAAACACAAGGTTCTTGTTCGTTTTTGATGAAGCCAAACTCCTTTACAACTTCATCAAATCGAATGTTCCAACTCTGAGATGCTTGCTTCAGCCCATAAATGGACTTCAGAAGTTTGCATACCTTTCCAGCATTGTTTGGATAGATAAAACCTTCGGGCTGCATCATATACACGTCCTCAGTTAGGATTCCATTTAGGAAAGCCGTCTTGACATCCATCTGCCATATTTCATAGTCAAAATATGCAGCAATGGCTAGAATTATCCGTATAGATTTAAGCAACGCTACGTGAGAGAAAGTCTCGTCGTAGTCAACTCCTTGAACTTATCGAAAACCTTTTGCAACAAGTCGAGCTTTATGGATGTGAACATTTCCATCCATATCAATCTTCTTCTTATAGTTCCATTTGCACTCGATGGCTTTAAAACCATCAGGCAGGTCAACCAAGTTCCAAACTTGATTGTCACCCATGGACTCTATCTTGAATCTCATGGCGATCAGCCATTTCTCAGAGTCTGGGTCCACCATCGCTTCTGCATAGGTTGCAGGCTCATCATTGTCTAACAATAATAATTCCCGCGCTTCGCGGAGCATCGCCGACCTTCGTGGTTGTGGTGCTTCTGTTGCCACGGGTTCCTCAACTTGTTCTGCTACAATAGCATCACTCGTAGAAGCATCCCTAACTGGCTCATCTTGAACTTCTTCAAGTCGCACCGACCTTCCACTTGTTCCCTTTCTGAGAAACTCTTTCTCTAGGAAAACACCGCTACAAGCGACAAACACTTTGCCCTCTTCTCGGTTGTAGAATTAATACCCTAAGGTTTCCCTCGGATATCCCACGAAAATGCACTTATCCGATTTGGGTGTTAGCTTGTCCGACTGAAGCCGCTTGACAAATGCATCACAACCCCAAATCTTCAGAAAATACAAACTGGGATTCTTTCCAGTCCACATCTCATATGGTGTCTTAAATACGGATTTAGATGGTACCCTATTAAGTGTGAAAGCTTCCGTTTCTAGAGCGTAACCCCAAAATGACAACGGCAAATCCGACTGGCTCATCATCGACCAAACCATGTCCAACAAAGTTCGATTACGCCGTTCGGAGACCCCGTTTCTTTGAGGCATTCCGAGCGGCGTAAGTTGTGGAACAATTCCGCAACTCTTAAGATGATCGCTAAATTCGTGACTCAAATATTCACCTCCACGATCAGATCGCAAGGCCTTTATTTTCTTGCCACGTTGATTCTCTACTTCACTCTGAAACACCTTAAACTTTTCAAAAGTTTCAGACTTATGCCTCATCAAGTAGACATAACCATAACTAATGAAATCATTAGTGAAAGTAATGAAGTAGTGATATCCTCCTCTGGTTGTCGTGATCATTGGTCCACATACATCAGTATGTATGAGTTCCAACAAGTCTGTCGCTCTCTCAGGTAAACCCGAAAAAGGCGACCTAGTCATCTTTCCAAGTAGACAAGCCTAACATGTCTCGTATGATTCAAAATCAAACGAAGTTAGAAGACCATCACCATGGAGCTTCTTCATGCGCTTTTCACTTATATGCCCCAAACGACAATGTCATAAATAGGTAGGACTCAAATCATTAGGCCGAAGCCTTTTAGCACTAACATTGTAAACAGATGCATCATCAAGATTTAAGATAAATAACCCATTCACAATGGGAGCATCAGCCATACACATAGCATTCTTAGAGATTACACAACCATTGTTTGCACTCGCGAATGAATAACCATCCCTCATCAAACATGAAGGTGATAAACTGTTTCGACCCATACTAGGAATGTAATAACAATTATTTAACTCCATAATAAATCCTGATGGAAGGTGAAGTTGCATGACACCGACGAACAATGCAGCAACCCTTGATTTATTTCCGACGCGAAAATCCACTTCGCCTTTCTGCACTTCTCTAGTCCTTATTAGCCCCTGCATCGAATTGCAAATATGAGCAACCGATCCGGTATCAAATACCCAAGAGTTAATATAGGAATCAGCGAGAAGAATGTCTAAAACATTTACAACAAGCGTACCTGAGTGGGAAGTACTCTTACTTCCACTCTTCTTCAAAGAAGCCTGGTACTTGCTGCAGTTTCTCTTCCAGTGGCCATGTTCATGACAAAAGAAGCACTCAGTGTATTCTACAGGTTCAGCCTTTTGCTTGGGTGCAGGCTTAGGGATCGTACCCTTAGCCTTTCCCTTCTTCTTCCAAGAAGTACCTTTTTTATTGAAGCTAGGCTTGTTCTGCACAACCATCACATGGCTATGCCCTGCACACTTCTTCATGTCACTTTCTGCTGTTTTAAGCATCCCGCATAACTCATTAAGGCCCTTCTCCACCCCATGCATATGGTAGTTCAAAATGAACTGCCCATAGCTGGATGGAAGAGACGCCAAAATGAAGTCAGTGGCCAACTCTTGGCCTAGTGGAAAACCAAGCTTTTCCAAAGTTTGACTGTAACCAACCATTTTGATCACATGGGGGCCTACAGCAGCTCCCTCCGCTAGCTTGCATTCGACAAAGGACTTGGCAACATTATACCTCTTAGTCCTTGCCTGATCTTGGAACATGTCCTTAAGAGCCACGATCATATCGTACGCATCCTGATCCTCAAACTTCTTTTGGAGTTCCGGTTCCATGCATGCAAGCATAAGACAGCTGACCTCAAGAGAATCATCACATGCTCTCTTGTAGGCATTCTTTAGGGCAGCAGATGCATTATCAGCAGGTTCATCGGGAATTGGGGTATCCAGAACTGTTTCCTTTTTATCAGACCTGAGAACAATTCTCAGGTTACGGACCCAGTCCGTATAGTTTGTTCCATTAAGTTTATCTTTGTCAAGAATCGAATGCAAAGAAAAAGGTGATGCAGTGTTTGGTGCCATTGATCTACAACAGAAAACATGCAAAATACTAAGCCATGTAACCATGAAAGAGTAAAACATATTAAATAATTTAATAGCATATACTCCCACTTAAATCAATATCCCTCTATTGATACTAAGTGATTCAAGATCCACAATTAACAAGTCGACTAGTGAGCTTTAGCATCACTGCTAGAAGACAAGGTAAATCGGTAAGCAACATTTGCTAATCATATCACATATGACTCTTGTTGTTGGGTGACATCTCTATGTCAAAACTAGGCGCCCAACCTTTATGCCCCAAGGTCCTTAACTGTTAAGATGACCTTGTCAAGCTCACCAACCCTTATGCGTGTAGGTATCTAATACAAACCCATCTAGTCAAGGAAAACCGCGACACCCTAATTTCATAGGACCACCAACGATTGTACAGGGCATAGGATGGTGCAAGGTTTGGTTGGGAGGGCACGGTTAAACTTAAACTTTCTGAGGGGTTGTTCTACTTCTATCATCTAAGCATGCATAGTAGTAAAACACATAAGAATAACATTCACATAGATGTGACATAGTATGGCCTATTTTCTCATGGTGATCTCCATCGCCATAGAACCTGTCCACCATGATGATCTCCATCTTCATGTTCCATGTGAGCCATCTTCCAGGTGATGATTCCTCCAAGAACTAATACAAGCTATTACTCCTAACAACTAGTAATCAAAATTGCATAGTATTGGGATCATCACAAGTTGGCACGCAGGCCATTACAATAAATGACAACACATATTGCTCCAGCCATGTTGCCCTACTCATGACACGCAGGTCATGCAAAATTTCATACATGCATCACATACATATATGGGCCATACTGATCACATAAATCCTGCAAAAACAAGTTATGCATAGAATCGCATTCTACCAGATCATGTAACATCGCAGCACGTAGTTACCTTAACGAGATGCAAAAGGGGCTACGATTACGGGGGGTCTCCCCCTGCGGGGTTCGAAGGGGCAGCGCCCCTCGCGGTATCAAACCGTGAAAAATGAGAGATCGAATCTTCACAATTTTCTTTAAGGATTTTGATCGGCAAATCAAATTTACCATAAACCGACTCCTGTCCCGATTCAATCAAAATCCTTTGATCACGGTACATCGATTTTAGATCTAGGTTCCAATTCGATCAATCATATTGATCTTCGCGTGATTCAACAGGATTTATGTGTCACTGTTTACCCCGATGGCGGAAATCGAATGGTAGGGGTAAGTCGTTCGACAACCTCAGAATCACGATCACGGAAAGCAAGATCACATATCAATCCTGAACCACCGCAATACAAACAATCACATCATTCATATCAATCTACATATCACCATATGCAAACATCCCGAACCTATAACTGAACAGCATCGGCTCTAATACCACTGTAAGGATATGGGTAGGCTACACTAGCGCAAATCAAAATTTTCTACCGCGTAAACCAGGATTACTGTTGTCATAGATCACGTGATTACCACTAGACGCGCAGCTGTGGAACTTGATGAAGCGCATCGAGGCAGTGCAGACAATCTACGGCTCCTCCTCGTTCTCGTCCCACGAGCAGCTCCCCTTGCGCGGCTCTTCCAAAACGCTACTGATGCAACGCCTCCGAGGTATCCACACGTACAGGGTGGAAGCGTCAGACGCCGGACTGCTAGGTCCACGTGCGCGACACAGGCGTGAGGAGTGGCGGCTGGCTGGAATGGTCTAACCCTGGTCAGCTTGCCCCACCCTCTCTTATATAGGCATCCCTAGTGGGATTCTACATTAGCAGCCCATTAGTAGCCTAAGCCTGGTCTAATTCGGATCCAATCCTCATTAGGTTTCCAGCCCCTTAAGTGTGTGACCCTATAGGTTCATATACGTATAGACATGACACGAATACACCTATTCTGTCAATAGTTGGTAGCGGCCTCTAGCAAGACGTGCCAACTCCTAAACACATACAAAGGTCATATCAGACGAACCATCACAAGGTTTAGTACATGTCTTTCCCTTTGCCTCATGATATTTGGTCTAGCTCCAAGCTGACCTCCCTTTCTCGATACCGTGATTCGGAATCCCTTTGCTAGGTTAACTCTTAATCTTATGTAGCACAGCCATGCATTTCTAGATCCGATCACTCTAGGGGCCCAGAGATATCTCTCTCAAGTAGAGAGGGGCAAATCCCATCTTGATTGACCATGCCTTGGAGCATGCTTCAGGAAAAACCTGAAAGCTACCTTTATAACGACCCAGTTACGGAGTAGCGTCTGATAGACCCAAAGTAGGTCGATCCACATCTCAAGTACATGCGACAACCTCAGGTCTAAGGACAAAACGTACACGATGTGTAGAGAGAGATGCAAGTCTAATTGCCAGTCTCAAGTTGGGTCAGTCCAACCCCATGTTCATAACATGTGTCCACATCATTGGTTTGACATCTCCATGTCTATGACTTGCGAAACATAGTCATCGACCAATCGATATGCTAGTCTAATATTCATGTGTGTCCTCACATGAACTCCGACTAGGGACAACTATTAAATAACCATACAAGTAAAGAGTTTCACAAACAATTCACATAATTGCCAATCAATACAAGTTGCCTGATATGGATATTCAAGGAACATTACAATAGATCATGGATAGATATGAAATGTAATCATCTCGATGATTGCCTCTAGGGCATATTTCCTTCACTAGCTACTACATGGACCCGTACTCCAAGGTAGAACTACTCACGCTTCATACCGGTGGCTGGCATGATGAAGAAGAAGGCCTCCGGGATGATCTCCCCTCCGGCTTGGTGCCGATAAGAGCTTCAGACCCCCCCGATCTAGGGATGATGGTGGCGGCGGCTACAGACAGTTTCGTGGAATATTGATTGGGGTGCTTAGGGTTTAGGCATCGGGGGCTTCTTATAGGTGAAGAGGCGAGGCAGGAGGGCGGCCAGGGGGCCCACACCCTGCCCAGGCATGGGCCCACCCTAGGCCGCGCCTGGGGGGGTGCAACCGCCCTGTGGCGCCCCTTCGTATTTCCTCTGGACTCCGTGTTCTCCTCAGTGAAATATTGACTTGGGCTTTTGTCCCGTCCAATTCCAAGAATATTTCCTTACTAGCTTTTCTGGAACCAAAAACAATAGAAATCATGCAACTGGCACTGTGGCAACTTGTTAATAGATTAGTACCAGAAAACATATGAAAAGTACCTCAAAGTGTGGACAAAGCAAAGCAAAGTAGATACTAAACAAGCATGGAACATCAAAAATTATAGATACGTTTCCGATGTATCACCGCCACTGGGTGTAAACAGCAAACGGCTAGCGAAGCTGGAGCCAAAACGTCAGTTTGATGAGGTCAGTGATGTCATCAGCCACGACTGTTGTTCTAGTGCATGTCGCGTCAGTTTGACTTCTGTGTCGCTATGCCAGTTTTTTGGTAACTGTGCGTGCTACTTACCGCAGCAGTTTCTCGGGGCGAGCGTGCATGCCTCGTCTCTTGGTAATACCTGTGGACCTTCTGTGCTGCGTCACGACGGTGCAAAGGATCCAAATCCATAGCATCGTGCGGCTGGAGTGCCTCGTGGCCACGTGTCTTGCGGGAGCTGAGGAGGCGATGGTGCCCCCCGCGGGGATAAATAGAGCCCTGGAGGGGAATAGGGCTCACATTTCGTCTTCCTCCAGCTCCTCCTTCCTTGCCTTTATGTGCTTTCTTGCACTCTGCTCTTTGCGCCTCCTCTTTGTGGTCGGCAGAGCCGCTAGCCACCGTCCGCCACGGATGCTCCACCTGCCGACATGCTACCTGAGCAGCGCGGAGGCTGTTGCGGGTCCTTCGTGAACGACGATCTTGTCTATAACTACCGGCAGGATAAGTTTATCCCCTCGTCGATGCTGGTGAAACACCGGCTCTCGCCGGAGGGGGAGCGGGTGCCTGACCCCCAGCCAGGGGAGCACGCCGTCTTCCTTGTGCACTTCACTCGTGGCTTCGGTCTCCCCGTCAACCCCTTTCTCCTTCAGCTCTTCGTCTTCTTTGACCTCCAGCTCCACCACCTCGGCGCCAACGCCATCGCACAGCTGTCGCATCATGCGGCATGCTGGGATTCATACCTTGGGGTGTGGCCCGAGGTGGCGAACTTCCTCAAGTTCTTCCACTTCAAGGCCCAAAACACCATCAAGGATGGCCCGCAGATGGAGACGGGCTGCTGCGCCGTCTACCCGCGGCTCACATTGCCAATGCCGCGGTTCGAGCTCCCCGACACCATCAAGCTGTGGCAGCGCTCATAGTTTTAAGTGAGCAATGCCACATAGGTGGACTGGATCGGCCTGCTTCCCTTCATCAACTTTCCCTCGACGCAGAAGGCCTGGACGGTGAAGAGGATGGGGGCCCAGGCGGACATCGACCAGATGGCCGCCCGGGTGGAGGCGATGGTTGCTACGGAGAGGCTCACCGCCCGAGATATCGCGCTGTCGTGGATGGCGCACCGCATGCTTCCGCTGCAGAAGCGGTCGCACAAGATGTGCCACCTTTCGACTGTCGATGACCCGACGTGGACGTCGCGGAAGGATGTGCTGTACCAGGACCTACGGAACTGGATTTCCATGATCTCCAAGTTCCGCGTGGAGATTAACTTGGCGTACTCCTGCTCGCCGTATCACCGCGGCCGCCTGCCGCCTCGGGTGAGTTGCTCTTGGTTTCTCCCCTTTTTGTGTCCATCTTTCTCCCTGGTAGTTTTTCCTTGGGTGCCTTATGCTCCCCTTTTTGAGTAGTTGTTTACGGCGCAGCATGCTGAGGACGGTGTCGGTGACCTCACGCTCCCCACCTTCCTGGCGGACCGGAAGCCGAAGAAGTACCCCTAGACGGAGCCGGAAGGGTTTTTCGTCCGGTCAGATGATGGCCCCTCGGATCCTTATGTAATTTCTGGCTGCGACTTCCGCCTTTGTCCTTCCCATGGGGTTTGCGGTTGAAACATGATTTTGTTGCAGTCGATGCCGCCGAGGACGAGGCCGGTCGGGAGAAAGCCACGATGAAGGCTCAGGGAAAGAGGGCGGCAACCGTTGTCACGCTGGCTGCCGCTGAGCAAAAGAGGACGTGCCAAACGCGCCAAGATGTCGCCGTGCCGTTCGTCGTTGGGTGAGTATTCTCTCTGGCTCCGTTTGGATCATTTTCCTTTTCTTTCTACCGAGCCTTTCTTACTCTTGCCTCTTGTAGAGAGGCGATGTCGCTGGGTGGATTTGGTTCTGTCGTCGTTGCCCCTCCCCCGCCTCCAGCAGTTGAGGATGCGGCAGGGTCTCCGGCTGTACCCGCACCAGCTGCGCCTGCCCCACCGACTCCTCCAGTGGCTCCTCAGGGCTCCCTAGCCGCGGGAGTGCTGCACCAAATGCTCGCGTCTTTGCGGGTGGAGCAGCTCTTCACGGACGTTCAGGACCCCGAGACCCCCCTCCTCCGTCCTAGGGCTGGCGTGAACCCGGCCTAGAGAAATGCTCCAGCCAATTCTGCCAGGCCCATCATCACGGAAGTGACAGAGGAGGTTGTGGCAGGTGGTGGCCAGCCGGGCATCTCCAGCTCGGCGGGGAGGGAGCTGGTGGTGGCTGCGCCTTCGGGCATGGCCACTGATGAGGACGAGGTTATAGTGACCGGCTTGAGGCCAGCTCCGGCTGTGTTGATGCCTGGTGCCATCCTCGCCCAGCTCTCGGGCACGGCGCCCGTCGCACTAAGCCAGGTTCGCCACGTGGTCGAGGGAATGAAAAGGTCCTTGGCGAGGCCAAAAATTTGTCTGTTTTGATGGAGGTAGGTGTCTCTTCCCGTTCTCTTTTGACGCATCCGGTTTTTGCCGTCGGATTTCAGCTCTTTTCCTTACTCCTTTATCTTTGCAGAAAGCATTTTCGGAGTCTGTGAAGAACACTCACGAGATGGGCCGTAAGATTGCTTCCTCTGACCTGTCTTGGAGGTTGGCCTCCTTTTTCCATTTTTTGTTGACCATCGGGTATCCTCCTACAACCATGATATTGGATAAGGAGAGGGAGGTGGAGCGCCTCAAATCTCAAGTTGCCCGGCTGTAGGAGTCGAACAAAGCACGACACGTGCAGTTCGACTAACTGGTCGTGGCCAAGCACAAGCTGGAGGTTGCTATGGAGAGGAACAAGAAGGCGGCTGGCATTTAGGGGGAGGCGCTGAAGACATTGGAGTCGACCTCCGCCCAAAGGGAGGAGACGGTCAAGGCTCTCCGTTCCCGGGAGGAGGAGCTGACCCGGAAGCTTCAAGGGATTTCCGAGCTGGTCGTTAGTAAGTTTGTTTCTCCTTGCCTATTCTATACTATGGTTAACCAATCCGCGTCTTGCCACTTACTCCTTCCTTCGACTACATCTCATTACCTAGAGTCGATCGAGATGGCTCTCGAAAATCTGCCGGCAGAGGAGGCTGGCCACGATCTGACCGCCTGGGACCTGGTCAAGGTGCTGGCGAAGGAAAGCGACGGTCTTCGCAGCGTTGCCAATGACTTCTTCCAGTACATCTGGCCGGAGACGGGTGAGCCGCACGACATTACCAGCTTGGCAGTTGCCCTGTCCCGCGGTATCGACGTGCTAGAGATCCACAAGAAGTGGGCGGCGTGTGGTAGCGTGGAGATGGATCTGGCCTTGGTGAAGTCCTGGTATCCGTATGCGGATCTGGGCATGCTCACTTGTGGCTTCCGAACTGGGACCAGCTGTGAGAGCCTCCATGATAGCATTCCTGCGATCAGGTCCTGCGGATTGAAGATCAGCACATACGTGGATATGGAGCGTGACTTCCGTGACCCCTTCGAGCCTGTGCATTCCACTAGATCCCGGCTCCCACGAACGCCGCCACTATTGCCTCCTCCGGCCAAGTTTCTGCGGCCAGCGCCAGTGCTCCTTCTGCAGGACCAAATCCTACTCCAGCAGCCAATGCTCCTTCCACGAGTCCAACTCCTGAGCCTTGATCCCTGGGATGCCAGGAGTATTTGTCTTGAAAACTTCCCATGCATCATTTCCGTCTGGTGGTGAACCTTGATGTAAGACTTTGAATCTCGTGCGGAACCTTCGTGTTCTGCTTATTGGATTGACGCCCCTTTTGGTTTAAGTTGAATTTTTCTCTTTTCTTCTTGGAAGTTTTTGTACTTGCATTTTTGTGCGAGCGCGTGGACGCGCGATCGTCGGATGTAGTCCTGGAGGTTCGGGCCGGCTGGGTCAGCCAGCCGAGTCGAAGATCTTTGTCGCCCTTACTTGTTGTGATGGGTGCACGGGAGCGCGCCCACTAGGTGTAGTCCCCGAGGTTCGGCCCGACTGGGGTAGCCAGCCGGGTCGAAGCTCTTTGCCACCGTATTTGTTCCGATGGGTGCGCAGGAGCATTCCCACTGGGTGTAGTCCCCGAGGTTCGGGCCGGATGGGGTAGCCAACCCGGTCAAAGCTCTTTGCCACCTTATTTCCTATCAAGTTATGACTCGTGCAGTACAATACACAACGTCTTTTGAGTTAGTTTCATTAATTATGTGTTCGTTCATAGCTAAGATAGAACACAAAAATGATGCCCTTTCGAACTAGGTCGTTAATACGTTTCTTTTCTCAGCGAGCATTGGCCTTTCAAGCTTTGACCTTGCCGGCTTCTAGCCAGGTTGCGGTCTGCAGTCGGAACCGAAGGAGTAGCTAGGTTGGCGTGCCTCGCGATACTTTGGTGTATTGTTATTGGCTTAGCTCGAGAAGGCGCAGCCGGTTCGCCCAGGCACCTTTGTTTTCTCCTTGGGTACTTTCTTGTAGGGGGTACTTCGAGCTTTTTCTCTTGCCGAGTCGACAACCGGCTTGCAGTATAAAGCCGAAACCGAAGAGTGGGCTCTAGGCGCCCCGTACAATACTCAGCCGTCTGTAGAAATCGCGGGCATTCGGGCTAGCCGGCAATCTTGTGGTGAAGATTGTCGGAGCCGGTTTGAAGGCAGAGGTGGTGTGCAAATTGGGACAAAGTCCTCGGGGCTGTGTCGAGGCTTCCAAGCTTGTTCATTTTTTACATGAAAAGTAATATACATACACTTCTAGCTTAAGTGTAAAATGGACGGAGTAGGTTCGCGTTCCATGGGCGTTCGGTTTCCTCGTCAGAGCGATCTGCTTTGTTCTTCACCGGCTGCTGGGCATCGATCATGTAGTATGAGTTGTTGTGCAGCTCTCGACTGATGATGAATGGCCCCTCCCAAGGCGGAGATAACTTGTGCATTCCCTTCATGCTCTGTACTAGGGGCAGCACCATACCCCCCTCACGAATAGAGGTGATCCGGATCCGGCTGGCTTGGTACCGGTGCAAGTCCTGCTGATAGATTGCTGATCTGGACAGGGCCAGCTCGCGCGCCTCCTCAAGCAAGTCCACGCTTTCCTCCCGTGCTTCCTTGGCTTCTTGCTCCATGTAGGGTTGTTTGCGGGGTAGTCGAACTGGATGTCAGTGGGAGGAACGACCTCTGTCCCATAGATGAGGAAGAACGGCGTGAAGCCGGTTGAGCAGTTGGGGGTGGTGCGTAGGCTCCATAGCACGACTGGCAGTTCCTCTATCCAGCATCCAGGTGACCCGATGAGCGGCTCGATTAGTCTTGGTTTGATTCCGGCTAGGACTAGGCCATTAGCGCGCTCGCACTTCCCGTTCAACTAAGGGTGCATGACCGAGGCTAGGTCTAGGCGGATGCCCTTTTCTCCACAGAAGCGAGCAAAAACCCCTTTGGCGAAATTGATGCTGTTGTCCGTGATGATGTTGTGTGGGTAGCCGAACCGAATGATGATGTCCGTGAAGAACTCGATCACTGTTGCTCCGTCCAGCTTCTTGATGGGCTTTGCCTCGATCCATTTGGTGAATTTGTCCACGGCTACGAGAAGGTGCATCATGCCGGATCGAGCTGTCTTGAATGGTCCAACCATGTCCAGCCCCCAAACTGCAAACGACCAGGTAATCGGTATCGTCTTGAGCACTGCAGATGGCGTGTGCTTCAGCTGTCCCAATCGCTGGAAGCCATTGCATGCCTTGACCAGTTCCTGAGCATCCTTTAGTGCTGTTGGCCAATAGAAACCGTGGCAAAGAGCCTTGGCTGCTATTGCTCTTGACGAAGCGTGGTGGCCACATTCGCGGGCAGCTGGCTCCGGAGTGTCGGGGATTTTGCCGGGTGGAAGCTCGCTGGCGGAAGTCCCCGGGTGTGGTGGAGCAGTTCCCGACTGCGGCGAAGCAGTCCACGGGTGCGGTGGAGAAGTCCCCGGGTGCGGCGAAGCAGTCTCCGAGTGCGGTGGAGCAGTCCCCGGGTGCGCCGCAGCGGTTTCCCCTGGGTCTGCGTCGAGCACTATGGAGTCAGACTCCATGGAGGGAGTGATGGAGGGCTTGCATAGGTGCTCGAGGGAGACTCCATGCGGTATGGACTGTCTTGTTGAGCCGACTCTGGCCAGGGCGTCAGCCGCTTCGTTGTTGGCCCTGGGTACGTGGTGGAACTCGCACCCTTCGAAGCAAGCGCACAGCCGCTGAATGAAGAAATGGTAGAGGGCCATGTTTGCATACCTCGCGTCCCATTCGCCTGAGACTTGCTGCACCACCAGATCTGAGTCTCCAAGCAGAGTATCCTATGAATGCCTATCTCCTTTGCCATCTTGAGCCCGTGGATGAGTGCTTTGTACTCGGCGACGTTGTTTGATGCTTTGAAGTGGATTTGGAGCACGTACTCCTGCCGGTCGCCCTTGGGCAAGGTTATTACGATTCCGGCTCCAAGTCCTCTCTGCATCTTGGAGCCGTCGAAGTGCAGCTTCTAGTATGTTGAGTCAGGGACCGGTGGCCTGTACTGTGTCTCTGCCCAATCGACGATGAAATTGGCCAGTGCCTGGGATTTGATCGCTGTCCTCGGTTCGTACTGGATGTTGTGCGCAACGAGATCTATGGCCCATTTCGCCACACGCCCGGTGGAGTATTTGTTGCCGATTATCTCTACTAGTGGGGCCAGCGCCACCACCCTGATGGAATGCTCTTAGAAGTAGTGCTTGAGTTTCTTGGCGTCCATGTATACGCCATACACTAACTTCTAGTAGTGGGTGTAGTTCTGCTTGGAGAGTGACAACACCTCACTCAGGTAGTACACGGGGCGCTGGACCGGCTAGGCCTTCCCCTCTTCTGGTCTTTCCACTACCAGCACCACGCTGAAGACTTTGTTGGTGCCCGCGATGTACATCAGCATTGGTTCCTTTGTAGTTGGCGCCGCCAAGATGGGCGGTGAGGTGAGCATGCGCTTGAGGTCGCGGAAAGCTTCGTCCGCCTAAGCCGTCCAGACGAACTTGTCCGTCTTCTTCATGAGTTGGTACAGGGGAGGGCCTTCTCACCCAGCCGGCTGTCGAACTGGCTGAGGGAGGCCAAACACCCAGTGAACTTTTGCACATCATGCAAGTTCTGCGGCAGCTCCATGCGCTAGATGGCTCCTATCTTCTCCGGGTTCACCTTGATTCCTCGTTCCGATACGAGAAAACCGAAGAGTTTACCGGCTAGGACGCCGAAGATGCACTTCTCCGGGTTCACCTTGATCTGGAAGCGGCGGAGGTTGTCGAATGTTTCCTTTAGGTCCTCGAGCAGTGTGTGCCGCTCTTTGGTCTTGATGACGACGTGGTCGACGTATGCGTGCATGTTTTTACCAATCTGTGCCTGCAAGCATTTCTGCATGTAACGCTGGTAGGTTGCTCCTGCGTTTTGCAGACTAAAGGGCATGGTTGTGTAGCAGTAATCCCCGTATGGGGTTATGAATGATGTATTTATTTGATCGGTTACATTGATCTTAATCTAGTGATAGCCCGAGTAAGCGTCCAGGGAATAAAAAAAGTCACATCCGGCCGTGGAATCGATGACTTGATCTATCCGCAGCAAGGCGAAAGGATCCTTGGGGCATGCCTTGTTGAGGCTGGTGTAGTCGACACACATGCACCATGTCTTGTTCTTCTTCAACACCAGCACCGGTTTGGCTAACCATTCCGGGTGGAAAACTTCCATGATGAAGCCGGCTGCGAGCAGCCGTGTGATCTCCTCACCAATGGTTCTTCTCTTTTCCTCTACGAAGTGGCGTAAAGACTGTTTGACCAGCTTCGCATCTGGTCGAACATGGACAGAGTGCTCGGCGAGTTCCCTCGGGACACCTGGCATGTCTTTGGGGCACCATGCGAAAATGTCCCGATTCTCACGGAGGAATTCGACGGGCGCACTTTCCTATTTGCTGTCCAGCCGTCTCCGACCAGGATGAACTTGCTTGAGTCCTCCTCATTCGGCAGGTTCTTCCTTGTGCCCTTGGATGGCTTTTGAACTGTGACTCGCCAGCCGTCTTGGGTTCCCCAGCCATCATATCTGCCTGCAGGGCCTCCACCTTCTACATTATGACGCTCTTCTCTTCTACGATGATCATCGCCTCGACTAGCTTGGAGCCGTCTGTGGCGCACTCGATCGAACGCTTGTAGCATCATCGATGGTGATCACTCCTTTCGGACCTGGCAGCTTCATCTTGAGGTATGCGTAGTGCGGCACTCCCATGAATTTGGTGAGAGGCGGGCACCCTAGTATGGCATGGTAGGTGCTGGAGAGGTTCACCACCTCGAACCAGATCGGCTCGCACGAAAGTTGTTCTCGCTGCCGAAGATGATGTCCAACCGGATCTTACCGATTGGTGAGTGTGATGGACCTAGGACCACCCTGTGAAACGAAGTGCTTGAGGGCTGTACCTGGGACTCAATGATGCCGAGCCACTCGAGGCTACTGCGGTACAGGAGGTTGATGTTGCTGCCTCCATCGATGAGCACACGGGAGAAACGGCACGAGTGCTTCTTGGATATGATAATGGGTTCTAGGACCAATGCGTAGCTTCCAGGGCTTTGAAGCATGGCCGGCTAGTCTTCTTTGCTCCAGGTGATTGCCTGGTCAGACCAATGTAGGCACTGAGGAACAGGGGGACGATTGCGTTCACCTCCGCCTCGCGCCTCCTCTTGATATGCTTGGTCTCCGGCTCCACAAGGAAGATGTGATAATTGCCCACTTGATGTGGGTAACCATATTCGTCATCCTCACGGTGTTTGTGCCATTCCTTGTTGTCCAGAGGGCCTCCGGCTGGAGGTGGAGGTGGTGGTGGGAGACCGCCGGCTTCAGCCATCTTCTTTGTCCAGCTGCACTGGCGTGTCGTATGGTTCGTGGGATTGCTGCCGCTGTCGTGGAACTTGCACGGCCCATCGAGCATGGACTCTATGGTGTACTTGGGCCGTGGTGTCCTATCATCTGGTCTCTGTCTCCGGCTGCCGCCTGCAGCCGGGTCCTCATGCACTGCTGCTACTTGCTTGGTGCCATGGCGGTTGGGGGTCGTCTTTCCTCTTGCCATGGCGGTTGTCATGGCCGTGCCGCCTGGAGTGATGGTCACCCGGCTGGCGGCGCTCCGCCTGCTCGTCTGTCACGATCTGTCCTTCGTCGTCCACCATGATGGGATTCTTCATGGCCGCATCGGTAGTGGAGTACTTGTTCGCAATGGCCATGACCTGGGCCATGGTTTGCGGGTCTGCCCGGCTGAGCTTGTGCTTCAACATGGTTCCATCTTGGCAGCCATTGGTGAAGAAGTCGATTGCCTGGTGCTCGCACACCCCTTCACATGAGTTGTGCATGCTGGTCCACCGGGTGAGGTATGCACGGTCGGACTCATCTTTGTCCTGTACGCAGAGGGTGAGCTCGCAAGGTCGACCCGGCCGCTTGTATGTTCCGGTGAAGTTGGAAATGAACGCTTCATCGAAGTCCAACCAGGCGTTGATTCTGTTGTCGGGGAGGCTGTTGAGGCACGTTCTAGCCGAGTCGATGAGCATGAGGGGGACATAACGGACGGCCATGCGGAGGTTTCCGTTGGCGATTCCCATGGCGGTGGTGTAGTCCACCAGCCAATCCTTGGGCTTGACCATGCCTTTGTATTTTGGCGTGTCTCTTGGAAGAGAAAAACCCTTTGGAAATGGCTCATTCCGAATGCGCGGGCCAAAACATTTGGGTCCAGCCGGACTTTCTTCTTCTAGCACGCGTGACTGCACCAGGAGATCAATGTGCTCGCGCGCGTCAGCCAGTTCTCGGGTGTCGAGCCGCCCGTTCAGGCGCGACGCGGGTTGGTCCTTCTTCGCGTCGGCTCCCTCCTCCGGCACGCGCGCTTTCTTTCCATGGGAGGCTCCCGCAGCCGGCGCGCTGCTCGCGCTGGAGGCGGCAGCGTCGCAGTTATGGTGGACGTGGTTGCCGGATCCGCCGCGCAGGCAGTTATTTTGCCCGGCGCCGCCTGGAGAAGATGTCTGCTGGTGCTTTCTTCCTCCGTGCGCCGTCTGGTCTGCGCCTTTGCAGAGGACTATGTCTCGGGTGTTTCCCGCTTGGCTGGGGCCCCCTTCGGCTTGCTGCTTGTTAGCGGTGGCGACGACGAGCTGGACGCGTTCCTGCTAGTGACGAAGCTCTCCTTCCTCAAGGTGTCTCAGCTCCGCGGCTGCTGCTTCGGCCGCTCTCATGTTTTTGGCGGGGGTGCTGCAGACGGGTTGCGCCACGCTGGCGCGTGAGTCAGCGGCGCGGTCTAGTTTCGACGGGAGTTCGCGCCCCGGTGCTGGATTTTCCTGATGAAGCCATGGGCAGCGTTGTACTCGTGCACGGTGGCATACAGTCGGCGCTGGTTAGCGGTAACCTTGGTGGCCTCCCCCAGGAGCTTCTGGCGCATGGCTTCGAGCGCAGCCGTAGCGACTGTTGGGTTCGCCTCGATGACGACGGGGGCGCGAAGGTGATGGATGGAGGCGGTGAGCGGGTCTTGCTCCTGCTCGAGTGCGGAGTTCTCCCCTCCCGCTCGGCGCTCCTGAGGCGGGCGGTGGTTCTCGCGGGCGTTTACCACCATGACCTCGACGCATCCATTCGCCGCGGCCGGGCCGCAGTCGAGGTGGTTGAGAGGCACGTCGGAGATGGTGTCGACCGCGCTGGGGAAAGCCTCGGTGACGGTGGCAACGTAGACGTGGAGGTCCCCAAAGTGCATGATGGAGCCGTTGGCGGGGAAAGTGTTCCCGGCGAAGCACACGATGTTGTCGACGACGCAGTCGAAAGCGCCGAGTGTGAGGACGAGGCCAGAGGCCACGCGTTCTCCGGAGATGAGCAGAAGTCCCGTGCGAAAGATGATCCCAGCCGAAGCGTTGTGCCCCATGGTGGGCGCCAACGGTCGTGTTGTGGAACACGGCAGTGCCATCGGGGATGGCTAAAGAGGGACACTCGGATGCAATCGATGGCTCACTCAACGGGTCGGGCACGGTGAACTGCAAACACATCAGCGTACCCAGTTTCGGGGCCCTCTCGGCGAGGTAACACCCCTACTCCTACAAGATAAACTATATGGGGGCGAACGCCCAGTACAAGTGTTCTTGGAGCTGTTTCCTTAGCTACTATCGAAGGCTAGAGGAAGAAGAAGAACTAGAGGAAAGCTCTTGCTACTATGGATGTTGCTTACCTAGAACCCTAGCTCTACCCGCCCTTATATACTGGTCGGGGGGTAGATTACAATTTGGGCTCTAGGGTTTACTGTTTGGATACGGGTTTACAAGGCAGGACCTCCTGCAGGGTCTAGCCGATGGGCCAGGAGCCAGTCCGCCCTTCTTTTAGCGTCATTTCCTTCTTTAACGGTCACCCGGGCTTCCATTGGGGGCGTCACCCTTGCTTTAACGGTCACCCGGACTGCTTTGGCGGTCAGCCCGACCACTTTGCTTTATCTTTGTCTGGTAGCGCTGGTCGTGACAGCATGCCAGCCTGCTTGATGACGAAGGGAGTCAGAGGCGTACCCCGCAAGGAGCAAGTCCCCCTCTGCGTTTTCCATCAAATCTGAGGTTAGCGGGTGGAAGCGACCACCCGGCCGGTTCTTCTGGCTACCCGGCTAGACGGGCCAGCCGGGGAAGCTTTAAACCCAGCCTGGCGGTACTAGCCAGGCGGCTGGAGTTGTCCTGCTTGATGGCCAGGCGGCCTGTATCTTCTGGAGCCGGCATACTTAGGCTTGGCTTTCTCCACCCGGGGGTTATCCCCCCGACAGTCACAGGTTTTTGCTTTTTCTTAGTTTCACAAGCTTGTATTACCCTCATGCGTGTCTTGTTTTATGAGTACTTGTCTCATTTTATTGTGTCTTCGCGCACTTACATTTTGTGAAGATTTTTTAACTCATGTGTGTCTTGGTGATCTTACCGATTTCTATCTTTTCTATGGGTCATAGTTTACAAAATCGGACCGGTGATCGAACCGATGAGGCCATCGGTTTAGGTTTTTATTGGTCGGACTGTCGGTTCACTGGTTCACTATCTAGTCTTTTAAATTACAAAATCATAAATATTTAATACTAATAAACATTGCCAATCAAGTAAAAGAATACTGCCGATCAAGTTCTAACATGGTGTGTCTCAAACGAGATCACTATGTACGTCTCACTCACATGAAAATACTCCCGATCAAGTAAAGAAAAAACTCATGTGAGTGAGACCACGGCCAATTTTGAAAACATAGAGTGCAAAAACTATTACTGCTAGCTTGACGAGTAATTAGAAAAGGATACTGTCTCTTCTATTAACAACTAGCACAGGCGGTTCAGATGGTTATCTCAACGTTTTTACATGTTCATCTTGGCAGGTGCCTGGTTTGAGTCCCGTCCCCCGCGGATTTAATTTTTAGAACGCATCGCAGAACTGAACCGGTCAGACCGGTAGTCTGGTTAAATGACTAAAACCATGGTTGAACCCACGGTTCAGCCGGTTTATTCCGGTTCGCTGCGCTTAAACAACCGAATGGACCTCCGGTTCCCGTTTTTTCTGGTTGAACCGCCGGTCCGGTCCCGTTTTTAAAACTATGCTATGGGTTTTGAGGCACAAGCTTTGACCTATTTGCTTGTATTAATCTCATCAAATCATGTGTGTTTTAAAGACATGCTTTGCAAAATGTTTCTTATAATTAATTTTAAGACTAGTGAATTAGTGATGCTCATTGCTCATCCTTGTATTAATCTCATAAAATGCTTTGCCATGTCACACTCACACACATCTATTAGGTTGAACATATTCTTATGTTTTCTCTTTACATGTAGCTTAACCATATGCTTGTTGCAAGTGTAATGCTTTGTTTCATGTCTATGCTCTCTTGCACATGTTTTGTGTTTTAATTTATGAGTGTCGATTTTTCTCACCGGTGGCTATATCACCCCCCTTGGTTGTCGTCCGATTTTGTACTGAAGGTTCTCTTTGCGTCGCAAGCTGTCCTGCATGGTTTGGTTTCTCCTCTTCACGAAACTGCTTTGCGGACGATGTTTTTGGGACAGTGATAGGCCTCCCCCGGGATGGAAACTTTCCATCCCCGGATCCTCGGCCGTCCGATTTGGATAGATCAACAAACAGATCTATTTTTTCGTCCTTTCATCCCGTTGTTGCTACAAACGGACCTGTTTTTCTACATATAGTTTCGTTTTTGCTACATGTAGCAAAAAATGGTTCAGCCTAGAAAATACAAAAATAGACTGGACCTCGCCGGCGATCGTGTAGCAAAAAAAATCCTAGTGTAGCAAAACCAACTTCGCTGGAGATATTGCCGGAGACTTTCACCGGGGGATCGCCGAAAAACTTTGTAGCAAAATATTTGTGCTATTATAGCAAAAATACAAAACATGTGTAGAAAAAAATATTATCAAATGTAGCAAAAATCAGACTTCACCGGAGACCTCGCCGGAGACCTTGCAGCAAAAATGTTGCTACCTAGCAAAACGACATCTCCAGAGACTATCGTCGGTCATCTTGTAGCAAAAACATTGTACGAAAGTAGCAAAAAGTATAAGAATACATAGCAAAAAAAATGCTAACCTAGAAAAACACTCGTAGCAAAAACAAACATAAATAAGCGACCGGGCCAACTAGAGTTGCAAGCACTCTAAACGGTGGTAGCAACACTGGTAGCTGTATGTAGCAAAGTCGTCCGTCATCGATAGTATCTCCGACATCTCCTAGGAGGGAAAGAAGCAGCAACACTCAGAATGGCAAACCCATGAGGTCCGAGGCGGGAGAAAGGCGACGACTCAACGACAGTCGATCTAGCGGCGGCTGCAGGTGTGGAGTGCGGCGGCGCACGCACGGAGGGGACGGAGCACGCGCGAGTTGCAGGGGTGGCTGGCGGCTCCATGGCTGTAGGGGAGCAGTGGCTCTCCCATGGCTGCAGGGAAGCGGCAGCTTGGGAGGCGGGGGCGGCGGCCATGGCTGAAAAGGGAAGTGGCGGAGTGATACATCGGAAACGTATCTATAATTTTTGATGCTCCATACTTGTTTAGTATCTACATTGTTTTACTTGTCTACACTTTGAGGTGTTTCTTATATGTTTTCTGGTACTAACCTATTAACAAGTTGCAACAGTGTCAGATGCCTGTTTTCTACTATTTTTTGTTTTAGAAAAGTTAGTAAAGAAATATTCTCGAAATTAGACGGGACAAACGTCAAAGTCAATTACTTTTCGTGGGGAACAAGAAGTCCAGAGGGAAGCCGGAGAGGCCGGCCAGGGTGGCCAGACCCACCCTAGGCGCGGGTGGACCCTGCCCCGCGCCTGGGAGGGGTGTGGGGCCCCTGGCCGCCGCCTCGGCCTCCCCCTTTGCCTATAAGAAGCCCCCGATGCAGAAACCACAAACACCCGATCAACTTTCCACGAAACCGTTTGTAGCCGCCGCCACCATCATCCCTAGACCGGGTCGATCTGAAGTTCTTCTCGGCATCCTACCGTAGGGGAGATCATCCCGGAGGCCTTCTCTCCGGTATGATGCGTGAGTAGTTCCACCTTGGACTATGGGTCCATGTATTAGCTAGATGGTTGTATCTCTTCCTTTGTGCTTTCATGTATAGATCTTTTGAGCTCCGTTCATGATCAATTATCTAATCTATTTGTAATCATGCATGTTGTGTTTGCGGGGATCCGATGGATATTGAGATTATTATGTTGGTTTGATTAATGGTTTCGTCTTTATGATTCTATCATGTCTGTGTTGTTTGTGATCTTGCATGCTCTCCGTTGTTAGTAGCTATCTTGCCCAAGTAGTTGCTAGTGACTCCAAGAGGGGGTATTTATGCTCGATAGTGGGTTCATGACTCTAGTTTCCAAGCGAAGTGACAGATATCCCTTCGGTTGTAGACGTGTTGTTGCTACTAGGGAGAAAACAACGGTCTCTTATTCATGGAACATGTGGACTATTTACCTTACACACTTTGCTTAAAGCAGTTGTCTGTTTCTTGCAACTTAATACTAGAGGGGGTTCGGATGATAACCTAAAGGTGGAGTTCTAGTCATAGATGCATTTGGATGGCGGTCTATGTATCTTGTTGTATTGTCCAATCGAATATCATAGGATATTTCTGTCTAGTAATTTCATTGTTATGCCCTGCTCAGTTCCTGTCAATTGCCCTGCTGTAATTTGTTTACCCTTCATGCCATGTTGTTCATCTAAGGAGAGCACCTCTAGTGAACTATGGACCCCGGTCCAATCTTTACCATTGGTACATCTTCCACTGTTACTTGTTTACTTGTTGCAAACCATTACCTTCCACACCATACGTTTAATCCTTTGTTACATCAATCTGGTGAGCTTTACAACCTCACCGATTCGTTGGGACAAAGTCTTGAGTTTGTGTTGTGCAGGTCTCCACGTGGCTTGCAACACCTTTGAGACGTTTCCTTCCTTGTTCAGGTTCCATAACCTCGGTCTCTAATGAGGGAGACTTGCTGTTGTGCTTATCACACCTTGATCTTGGGGTTCCAACGAAGTGTCCCACGTCAATACTGGGTGCACGCATCAAGATTTCTGGCGCCGTTCCCGGGGAGGCTAAGGACGTCTTCACAAGGGGAGTCCTTCACTTCCTTCCTCTTTACTTTGTTTTTAATTTGATTTGTTTATTTTGCTTGGTTTTGTTTGCCTCTTTCCAAAAAACCCAAAAAAATTAGTCTAGTTGGTTTGCTTGCTTTATTCAAAAACATGAAAAATTAGTTCCTACTCTATTTGCCACCTTGCTCTAGCTCACCATGTTGTTCCCCAAGTTCGCCCTGATACGTCGGAAACGTATCTATAATTTTTGATGCTCCATGCTTGTAAAGTATCTACTTTGCTTTGCTTTGTATTTCTTTGAGGTGTTTTGATATCTTTTCTGGAACTAACCTATTAACAAGTTGCAACAGTGCCAGTTGCCTGTTTTCTTCTGTTTTTGGTTCCAGAAAGGCAGAAAATCAATATTCTCGGAATCAGACGGGACAAAAGCCAAAGTCAATAACTTTCCATGAGGGACACGAATCTAGAAGGAGGGACGGAGAGGTACCAGAGGGTGGCCAAAGCCCCTGGGTGCGGCCAAGCCTGGCCCGCGCCTAGGGAGGGTGTGGGCCCTCTGTCCGCCTCCTCGGCCTCCCCCTTCGCCTATAAGAAGCCTCCGACCCAAAAACCCTAGGGCATCCAGAAGAAATCCACGAAAACCTCCGTAGCGCCGCCGCCACCGAAGGGGAGATTTGTGGGACAGAAAGTCTCTGTTCCGGCACCCTGCCAGGACAGGGAAGTGCCCCCGGAGTCATCTCCATCGATCTCCATCGCCATCTTCATCACCGTTGCTGATTCCCGTGATAAGGAGGGAGTAGTTCTTCCTCGAGGCTAAGGACTCTACCGGTAGCTATGTGTTCATCTCTCTCTCTATGCATGATCTTGTTGTGGTCATGAGCTTTGTAATCAAGTAGATCTACCTTGCTACTCAAGTGCTTCATTAGATATCTGCTCTCCCCATGTGTGTGAAAGTGACAGCGTGCACACCATGGATGGCACTTAGGTTTGAGTCTACATAAATACTCTTTGTGCTTTAATAGATCTATGCTTTTCCCCGCGTGTGTGAAAGTGACAGCGTGCATACCGTGTGTGGCACTTTGGCTAGATTGAATATTTGTTATGAGTTATATTTGGAGTTGGATGTCTCTATGAAATTGTGGTGTTTGTTGGAACCATTTAGCGCTCAAGATGACAGTGTGGGGTTATCTAGATTGGGGAAGGCAGACTTTGAGGTGTGCTGTTATAGCCCTACCATGGATTAGAGTGTCCAACCGAAGAGTAGTTAAGAGTAGTATCATGAAGAGAGGATATTTATATGAGAGAGTGTTCACTAGTGAAAGTATGATCCCTAGGCCTTGTTTCTAAACATTGAAACACCGTTTGCTACTAGATCTGTTGCATGTTTGCTTGCTTCCTTCTTGTTGCCTTTAGTCTTTACCTCACCGTCAAGCTCTTTTCTGGCACCGTTATCACTTGTATTTCACTATCTCTTCGCCAAACTAGTGCACCTATATTGGGTGTGTTGGGGACACAAGAGACTTCTTGTATCTTGATTACAGGGTTGCTTGAGAGGGGTAGCTTTGACCACTTCCTCCCTGAGTCCGATAAACCTTGGGTAATCGACTTAAGGAAAACTTGCCGCTGTTCTACAAACCTCTGCACTTGGAGGCCCAACAACTGTCTACAAGAATAGAAGTGCGTAGACATCACGCCCTGAAAGACCTTGCAACAGGTAGTGGCTCCATAATTGGGAAAGATAATATTGAAGAATTCTTTAATTATGTTAGCAAGCATGAGGATATTGAGGATAAATCTATAGTAGAGCTTGCTCCTAATTATGAGATTGCTGCAGCTTCTTTAGTTCATATGCTGGAGGCTAGGTTTGTTAGCCTTAACCCCTTCATACAATTTTTGTTCCTAAAACTAAAAGAAGAGAAAAATACTGAAAAGAGAGATTTTATCCATGAAACTTTATCAAAAGAATTCCATGATGTTGCTAGGGAAGCCAAAAAGGTATTTGAGTGTTTTAATATGCTAGGATCAAGTTGTGGGTATTTATGATAAAACTAAGCCTAGAGAAGAATCTAAGATACCCATACCCTTTAAGCTTGTTCGAATGCATGAAGCCTTTGAAAAGAATTTTGATTGGATTGCCCCTGAAAATATTTTTGATGAAAGTAGTAGACCAAAGAGATATGAGAAGGGATCCTCCAAAACCCATTTGGATGAGATACCTTTCATAGTTGAAGACTTTGCAAGTATGGATGTTAATGCTTCTTCATTTGAAAATACTTGATTTTTCTTACTTTTTGTGCCTAACTTAAAGGTGTTAAAGAAAAGTACTTGTTGGGAGATAACCCAAGAGTTTCCTTGAGTCTTGTAAGTTATTACTTCAGTAATGACCTCTCCTTATCATTTTTGTTTGCTTTTTTTTTGCCAAGAATGACCTCTAATGAGAGGGAAGTAAGATTTGGGGAGTTGCTGTCCCGAAAAAGATTTCTATCCTCCACCAAAAATATTCGTGAGGAGTCTCTGTAACTCGGATTGAGCTCAAAATTTACGAATAAATCCCCCAGTATGTTATATAACTATTGTTAATTCAACACTTTTTAATTTGAGCAACATAAGATGTTCTAAAAAATGGGTTTCTACCTGCTAGTCTGTTTTGATAGATTTCTACCATTATTTGCATTTGCTTCTTATTGATTCCTTTTTGAGTTGTCTTTAGGTGAATTGAGCTTTTTGAAGGAGTTACTACAGTAGCTTGTGTTTTTAGTGAAAAGTCTTGCTGTTCCAAAGCTTTGCCAGAGGTATAACATCTTTTGAATACACTAATGTTGCTAATGAAGATTGTATGAAGGAAAAATTTCAGGTGTAAAGAGAGAATGATGCAATGAGATGAAGAATAGACAAAATCTCAAGCTTGGAGATGCCACCATGGTGTCACCCCAAGAAATATCCAAGAGGTACAAGCGTCAAAGCTTGGGGATGCCCAAGGCATCCCCATCTTCATCAATAAAAAGCTCAGGTATGTCTAGACACTTCATTTTTATTGTTTCATGCACAGTTGTGCTGTTCTTGGAGCGTCTTAGTTTTCGTTTGATTTGCTTAGTTTGTTTAGTTTGCTTGAATAAAGTAGTTTGGACCCCCGTTCTCGCTATGTTGTTTTGCAAATAAGTTGTTTGGTGTTGGAAAGGAGTAGTAAGTTCTTGCTTGAAGTGCAAGAGGAGCTTGCATTGACTGTGACTTGACTTTAGCATGACATGCTAGGTGTTGTTTTAGCATTATGCTTAGTCATTATTGCTGTATAATGTCTTGTTCCAAACAATTGGGACTGCTTAGTGTGCCTTGAAGAAATTATGCGTTGTTTTAGCATGCAAAAGCATAGTATTATGGTATTCTCCTTTGATGCTTTGCTTGGGTTGACTTGGCACATCCTCACACCATGTTATGAGACAAGTCACCATTAGCCTCTATGATCATTTAGTCCTTGACTTGTAGTACCACTCTTTGATTTGATTAGTATGCTTTGTTGCACTACATGAGTATGGCCATTATTGCTCTCTTAGTTGGTTGCTCCCGGTCTTTTGCTAGCCTCCACTTGTATGAGTAAGTTCTACTCATGCTTCCAACTCCCAAGAAACCAAGTTTTTCCAAAGTGTCCACTATAAACTCTTATACATGGTGTGTTACACCATTCCAAGTATATTCTTGTTTTCATCTATCTTCCAATTAAAAACTATTTTGCTATGTGAAAACTTAGTGATTAAATCCCTCACGAACTTGATGGTACACTTTATATTCTTTGCCCGTAATAAAGTTGAACCATTGTGACAACTTTGTTGTATATGCTTGCACTTATAAGGTGGAATTAGTAGAACCATGCTGTCACGGGGAACGTTTTCAACAATGCACTTGTACTTTGTACTCAGTTGATACCATGCTCTTTTGTCTATGGATGTCACCGGTGTGAAATAAAGAGGGAACTTATAAGTCCATGGAGTTTGTATACTGTGTTAGAGAAACACCTGGGCCGCTAGCCTAAGCCATGCCTAATCATGATGGAAACTTGTAGCATCACCATAATGAGCTATCTATGAAGCATCCCCAAAAAAAAGCTATGCATATGGTAAATAAAAAGATTGCTGAGATGCTCATTGTCTGCTTGCCTTGTCATTTTGGTTATGGGAAAGCTCATGTACCATGTGCAAGGGGTACCCTGTTGGTGGTTCTCAATGATATGCAAATACTTACAATGACAAGAACTTAACTGGTCCCAAAGTCGAGTATGCATGAGGTGTGGCCCTCGTATTCAAGGGACTTGAGATTTCCAACTTATACTTCGTCAAACATATACTCCATCTTTGCCACTTTAACCTTAGTCACTTCAAGATGCTTATGATAGGGGCAATGAGGGCTGAAATCTAACAAGTACCATAATTTTTGGAAGCTCTTTTTGAAACTTGTAATCCTTGCTTCCTTTACAAAAAAAGGCATTTGTTCCCACTACTAGGAAAACAGCAGTTACTGGCGCACGTGGAAAAGCCATCCGTGGCGCACTGCCCGTGCGCCACTAGGCTTGTGCTGCGCTATCTCCTAGCCATGGCGCACTGCCTGGTGCGCCACGGTTGTCCCGAGATAGGCATGGCGCACATGCCAGTGCGCCACGGGTAGCTGTCCAGGTGCGCTACAAGACGTATCTTTTGTGGCGCATATGGTAGTGCGCCACTATCTTGCGCAGGTGCGCTTTAGACACTATGCGCCACAGAAGTTGTGCCATGTGCGCCACGGGTGTCTTTTTTTTTAATTTCAGGGCCATATGATATACAATACAGATTATATGCAATATTATAGGCAGATATACACACAGATATAAGATATACAATTATATATATAAATAAACAATTCGCAAAACAAGATTGAAACAAATACATATAGATAAGTCTCATACATGAATACATAAGTTATACATTGTTTCGATCAAGTTACAAAGTAGTTGGTGACACGCGAATGCATGTGTCTCGAACAAGTTAGAGCTCGGAAGCTCGCCTAGACATCTAAACTAGCTAGACACAAACGCGGGATAAACAACCAAATAAGATAAGCATGATCACCGCGACGAAGGTGTAGGTCTTCATCCGGTTCCTCGTCCTAACTCCCGCTAGTTAGTGCTTGTATCTAGCTTCCGCCTCCGCCATAGTGTTCTACCCTTTGTAGCTATTGCCGCTGAAACGGTGCACCTGTCTTCGGCAGTCTTCCCAATCATCGTAGACTCCGGGAACCCGTCCCTTGTACACGACGTACCACGTCATCTACAAGTTGACAATAATAATTAACCGGTGATTGAAAAAAACATGTATAATTAAAGTCGCATATGAATATACACTTATAGAAAGTACTCCTAAATCAAAAAGACCAAACTCAAAAAGCATGCCTCATATATAACTAGGTTGTTTGACACAGGAATATGCTACGATGGAACTGTCCGCCAAGTAGGATGCACAACACCTGGACTTGTGCATAACATAAGGTTGACAATCCCATCACAGCACATTCACATATATAGTGTGCCACTACATTTCAATCATCGGCATTATTCTCGAAGAAGACCAAAGTAACTCAAAAAGAATGCCTCATATATAACTAGCTAGGTCGTTGGATACAGGAATATGCTACCACGGAACAGTTAGCCAAGTAGGATGCACAACACCTAGACCTGTGCATATCACAAGGCTAACTATCCCGTCGTAGCACATTCACATATATAGTGTGCCACGACATTTCAATCATTGGCATTATTCTCGAAAAATACCAAAGTAACTCGAAAAGAATACCTCATATATATACATAGGTCGTTGGACACAGGAATATGCTACGATGGAACCGTGAGCCAAGTAGGATGCACAACACCTGGACTTGTGCATATCACAAGGCTCACAATCCCGTCGTAGCACATTCACATATATATTGTGCCACGACATTTCATTCATTGACATTATTCTCGAAAAAGACCAAAGTAAATCAAAAAGAATGCCTCATATATATATATATATATACATAGGTCGTTGGACACAAAAATATGCTACGATGGAACTGTAATCCAAGTAGGATGCACAAGACCTGGACTTGTGCATATCACAAGGCTCATAATCCCGTCGTAGCACATTCACATATATAGTGTGCCACGACATTTCAATCATCGGCATTATTCTCGAAAAAAGAGTAAGGAAAAAAGAAGGACCAAAGTGAGCAAAGGACCAAAGAGTAAGCAAAAAACCAAGCATTGATTGATATATAATAATAATAAGCAAAAGAAATAAGCGATGATTCATAAACCTAATAAGATAAGTAGTAGCATGTACACTTGTCCACACACACACAAAGGTCATCTATAGTTTGTAACTACAACTAGGCCAACATCAAGCCTTCTGGCTCGGCTTAGGGAACGGGAGGACGCCTTGTCTCGTCATGAACTTCCTATAGTCACCCTGCATCTCTAGGTGATCTTCTATGTCACGGTTATTCGGGATATTTCCTTCGTAGAAGATTCCCCCCCCCCCAAGTAATGACATCACGAAAGATGATTGCCCCAAACTGCTGCTGGATGCGATACATCTCTTATCTAATATCTGAATCAGTGATCTTGGCCTTTGCTTCCGCCCACTGTTTGAGATGATCTGGCAGCGTAGAATTCTGCTGGTCAAGTAGGAACGCCCTCATGTGATGGAGTGCGTAGTAGGCTTCCTTCTTACTGTTCTACGGCTGCTTCACGCAGGGGAACTCCGTTATGTGGTTGAAGACGTACCTTCCGAACTTGACCTTCGTACGCACGAAGGTGGTGAAGGGATTCGCAACATAGTAAATCAAAATTTTCTACGGAAGCGAACAGAGGGAAAGCCAAGATCTAATCTAGGAGATGAAAACAACGAGAGAGATTGGATTAGATCTTCATACCCTTGAAGATTCGCACAGCGGAACGTTCGTCGGAACGTGGGTGATGTAGTCGTACTTGCTTCTCCTCCTCGCGATCCGATCCGATCTAGCACCACAAGTGGCGGTGCCTCCGTGAGATGCACACATGCAGCACCTCGACGTCTCCTCCTTCCTCGGACCAGCAAGTATGGTGGAGAGATAGATTGGATCTACAACGCGACGGCGCGGTGTATATGGTGGAGAATTTCTGCAGCAGGGCTTCGCCTACAAACAGTCGGGAGGGAGAGAGGAAGGCAGCAGGGCTACTAGGGCTTGGAGGGAGGTGTGTAGGTGTAGGGAGGGGGCGCACCAGCCCTCTCTATATAGAGGGGGGTGCGGCCAGCCCTTGCCCATCCTCCAAGCCTATCTCTAGTTTAAACGATTTAAACTCTCCCTTCTAGAAACCCTATCTTATCTCTAGTTTAAACGATTTAAACTTATCTAGGATCGGCTGGGCCCTATGGGGCCTTGTGCCCCTGGCCCAATGCGGCCAGGACACTCCCTCATAGGCCCATGCCCCCTCCCGGAAGGTGGGGCCACGTTGGTCCCCTTCCGGAAGGTTCTAGAAGCTTCCGGTACAATACCGATTAATCCGGAACAATTCCGAACTCCAAAAACTGCACTGCCTTATATGAATCTTATTCTCCGGACCATTCCGGAACCTCTCGTGATGTCCCGGATCCCATCCGAGACTCCGAAAAAAAATTCATAAACCAATTATCCAATCTATCCTAGCGTCGAGACACGTTAAGTGTGTGACCCTGCGGGTTCAAGAATATGCAGACATGATCTTCTATCAATAATCAACAGCGGGGTCTGGGCACCCATATTGACTCCCACACATTCATCGATGATCATATCGGATGAACCACGATGCCAAGATTCAATCAATCCCATATATATATTCCCTTCGTCTCGCGATATTTTACTTGCCCGAGATTCGATCGTCGGTATCGTCATACCTAGTTCAATCTCGTTCACAGCAAGTACTTTACTCGTTCCGTAATCCGATATCACTTTGTGATTAACTCCTTAACCACATGCTTGCAAGCGGTGTTGATATCGATTACCGAGTGGGCCCGAAGTATATCTCTCCGACTTGGGAGGGACAAATCCCATCTCGATACATACAACCCAACAGATACTTTCCGATCACCTGAGAGACACCTTTATGATCACCCTCTCATAGGATGACGTTTGATGACCTCAAAGATTTCTTCCGATACCAGGGAGTTGTATTATCTCATGGTCTAAGGAATACAATATTTGACATGAGAAAAGCTTCGCAAAGACGAACACGATGAAACGATCTAATAGCTTTGCTTAGTTTGGGTCTGTCCACCACATCATTCTCCCAATGATATGATCTCATTATCAATTGACAACTCATGTCTATGGTTAGGAAACCTTAACCATCATTGATCAATGAGCTAGTCCATAGAGGCGTACTAGGGACACGGTGTTGTTCACAAACCACACAAGTATTAATGTTTCCGCTTAATACAATTCTAGCATGGAATATAAACTTTATCATGAACAAGAATTATAATAATAACATCTTTATTATTGCCTCTAGGGCATAATTCCAACAGTCTCCCACTTGCACTAGAGTCAATAATCTAGTTTACATCTGGCAACAATCTCACACCCATGGCACTGAGGTGTTGATCATGTTTTACACGTAGAAGAGGTTTAGTCAATGGATCTGCGACATTCAGATCCGTATGTACTTTGCTAATCTTCAGATCTCCATCTGCTATATAATCTCGGATTATATGAAACTTGCGGTTGATATGCTTGGTCTTTGGATGATATCTTGGTTCCTTAGCGAGTGCTATGGCGCCAGTGTTGTCACACAATATCTCCAGTGGGTCCAATGCACTTGGAACCACGCCAAGCTCAGTGATGAAGTTTCTGATCCAAACTCCTTCACTTGACGCTTCTGCAGCAGCCATGTATTCCGCTTCTACTGTAGATCCCGCGACCATGCTTTGCTTGCAGCTTCTCCAGCTCACAGCTCCTCCATTCAAAATATACACGTATCCTGTCTGAGATTTAGAATCATCCTTGTCGGTGTCGAAACTAGCATCGACGTAACCTCTTACGACGAGCTGTTCATCACCCCCATAGACCAAGAACATTTCTTTAGTCCTATTTAGGTACCTTAGGATGTTCTTCACGGCTGTCCAGTGTTCCACTCCTGGATCACTTTGATATCTGCTCGTCAAACTAAGAGCATTGGACACATCCGGTCTAGTACACAGCATGGCATACATGATGGAACCTATGGCCGAGGCATAAGGCACTTTGCTCATAGCTTCCCTATCATTTACCGTAGCTGGACACTGAGCCTTTCTCAATATCTTACCTGACAACATAGGCACTGAATCTTTCAATGCCTTATCCATTCTGAACCTTTTCAGAACTTTGTCTAGGTATGTACTCTGGCTTAAAGCTATCAGGCGTCTTTGTCTATCTCTATAGATTTTGATGCCCAATATATAAGCAGCTTCACCTAGGTCTTTCATTGAAAAACACTTGTTCAAATAACTCTTCACATCGTTAAGCATGTTGATGTCATTTCCAATAATCAATATGTCATCCACATATAGTACCAGAAACGTCACCGAGCTCCCACTCACTTTCTTGTAGATGCAAGCTTCGTAGCAATTTGGAACAAATCCAAAGCTTTTGATCACTTGATCAAAACGAAGGTTCCAACTCCGAGATGCTTGGTTCAGTCCATAAATGGAACGCTGAAGTTTGCATACTTTATCAGCATCCTTAGGATCGACAAAACCTTCGGGTTGCATCATATACAACTCTTCATCAATGTTGCCATTGAGGAACGCAGTCTTGACATCCATCTGCCATATTTCATAATCATGAAACGCAGCAATTGCTAATAAAATCCGAATAGACTTAAACATCGCTACGGGAGAGAAAGTCTCATCGTAGTCAACACCTTGAACTTGTCGAAAACCTTTCGCGACAAGTCGTGCTTTATAGACGGTAACATTACCATCCGCGTCCGTTTTCTTCTTAAAGATCCATTTGCACTCAACGGCCTTTCGGTCGCTAGGAGGGTCCACAAAGTCCATACTTGGTTTTCGCTCATGGATCCCAATTCGGATTTCATGGCTTCTAGCCATTTCTCGGAGTCTGGGCTCATCATCGCTTCCTCATAGTTCGTAGGTTCACTGTCTTCTACTAACAAGACTGTCAAGACAGGGTTGCCGTACCACTCAGGAGGGGCACGCGACCTTGTCGACCTGCGACGTTCAGTAGCAGCATCGTCCGAAGCTTCATGATCCTTGTCATTAGCTTCCTCTATTGTTGGTGCAGGCGGCACTGGAACAATTTCAGGTGCTGCGCTACTCTCCAATTCAAGAGAAGGTTCAATAACCTCGTCTAGCTCTACTTTCCTCCCACTCACTTCTTTCGAGAGAAACTCCTTCTCAAGAAAGGAACCGTTCTTTGCGACAAACACTTTGCCTTCGGTTCTGTGATAGAAGGTATACCCAATAGTTTCCTTAGGGTATCCTATGAAGACGCATTTCTCCGCTTTGGGTTCGAGCTTGTCGGGCATCAACTTCTTGACGTAAGCTTCGCATCCCCAAACTTTAAGAAACGACAACTTAGGTTTAGCACCAAACCACAGTTCATACGGTGTCGTCTCAACGGATTTAGATGGAGCCCTATTTAAAGTGAATGCAGCGGTTTCTAATGCATAACCCCAAAATGATAACGGCAAATCAGTAAGAGACATCATCGATCGGACCATATCTAATAGGGTTCGATTCCGGCGTTCAGACACACCATTGCGCTGTGGTGTTCCGGGTGGCGTGAGTTGTGAAACGATTCCACTTGCTTTGAGATGTGTGAGAAAATCATAACTTAAATATTCGCCCCCACGATCGGATCGTAGAAACTTAATCTTTCTGTTACGATGGTTCTCCACTTCATTCTGAAATTCTTTGAACTTTTCAAACGTTTCAGATTTATGTTTCATTAAATAGATATACCCATATCTACTTAAGTCATCGGTAAAAGTGAGAAAATAGCGATATCCACCGCGCGTCAAAACACTCATCGGTCCGCATACATCGGTATGTATGATTTCCAACAAGTCCGTTGCTCGCTCCATCATACCGGAGAACGGGGTTTTGATCATCTTGCCCATGAGGCATGGTTCGCATGTGTCAAATGATTCAAAATCAAGAGACTCCAAAAGTCCATCAGAATGGAGTTTCTTCATGCGCTTTACACCAATATGACCTAGACGACAGTGCCACAAATAAGTAGTATTATCACTATCTACTTTGCATCTCTTAGCCTCAATGTTATGGATGTGTGTTTCATCCCTTTCGAGATTTAGAAGAAATAAACCATTCACAAGAGGTGCATGACCATAAAAGATGTTACTCATATAAATAGAACAACCATTATTTTCCGATTTAAATGAATAACCGTCTTGCAATAAACAGGATCCAGAAATAATGTTCATGCTCAACGCAGGCACATAATAACATTTATTAAGGTTTAAAACTAATCCCGAAGGTAAAACTAAGGAGAGCGTGCCGACGGCCATCACATCAACTCTTGATCCGTTGCCAACGCGCATCGTCACCTCATCCCTCGCAAGCCGCCGTCTATTCCGTAGCTCCTGTTTCGAGTTACAAATATTAGCAACCGAACTAGTATCAAATACCCAGGCACTACAACGAGGGCTAGTAAGGAAAACATCAATAACATGTATATCAAATATACCTTTGATGGTTCCAGCCTTCTTGTCCGCTAAGTACTTCGGACAGTTGCGCTTCCAGTGACCCTTGTCCTTGCAATAGAAGCACTCAGTTTCCGGCTTGGGTCCAGACTTGAGCTTCTTCTCAGCAGGGGCAACGCGTTTGCCGCCTCCGTTCTTGAAGGGCTTCTTTGCACGCTTACCTTTCTTAAAGGAGGGCTTATTGACCATCAACACATGATTATCCTTTTTGATGTCCACCTCCGCAGCCTTCAGCTTTGCGAAGAGCTCGGTGATCGTATCAGTGGAACCAATCTGATTATGAGTCACTACAAAACTTTTGTAGCTGGGAGGGAGTGATTGCAGAACCTTGTCAATCTTGAGCTCCTCTGGAATCTTGCAGTCCAGTTGCTCAAGGCGTTGAGTGTAGCCCGACATCTTTATGGCGTGCTCACTAACGGAACTCCCTTCCTCCATCGTGCAGTTAAAGAACTTCTCAGAGATCTCATATCTCTCAGAACGGGCCTGAGTCTGGAACATAGTTTTCAACTCTTCGAGAATCTCAAAGGGCCCGGGATAGTTTTCAAAACAATTTTGAAGTTCCAGTTCCATAGCAAACAACATGGTGCTCTTAATCACACCATAATCATCTTTGCGCGACTGATAGACAGCTTTCTCATCAGCCGGCGCAGTTGCAGCAAGGGGGTTACCTAACGCTTTCTCAAGGACATAGTCCTTTTGTCCGCCAGACAGAATGATTCTTAGATTGCGGAACCAGTTGGTGAAGTTAGACCCATTGTTTCTAAGCTTTTCTTTCTCAGCAAAAGCGTTGAAGTTGAAGTTGGACTTGGCCATGTGATCTACAGTATTTGCAAGTACAATTTAGACTATGTTCATGATAAATAGTTCAACTTAATCAAATTACTAGATGAACTCCCACTAAATTCAACATCCCTCAAGTTGTTTAGTGAACACGATCCAAATTCACCACACCTAATCCGATCTTCACGAGAAGAGATGTGGTTTCAATGGTGGACAACGAAGTGTCGATCATATCATTCATATGACTCATGCTTAACCTTTCGGTTCTTGTGTTCCGAGGCCATGTCTGTACATGCTAGGCTCGTCAAGTTAGACCCAAGTATTTCCGCGTGTGCAAAACTGGCTTGCACCCGTTGTATGTGAGCGTAGAGTCTATAGCACCCGATCATCACGTGATGCTTGGACACGACGAACTTTCGCAACGGTGCATACTTGGGGAGAACACAACTTTTATCTTGATCTTTAAGTGAGGAATCATCTTATAATGCTACCGTCGCGATCTAAGCATAATAAGATACATAAAAGGATAAACATCACATGCATATAACTTTATGTGACATGGTATAGCCAATCTTCGCGCAATGATCTCCATCTTGTGCGTTCCGGCATGATCTCCATCACTCCACCATGATTGCCTCCACCACGAATAGCAACTACAACTATTGCTAACTACTTAGCGATAAAGTAAAGCTATTACATGACGTATAAGAAGTTGACTCGCAGGTCATACACAATTATAAAGACAACCATATGGCTCCTGCCGGTTGTGTACTCATCGACATGCAAGTCGTGAAACATTACAAAACATGATCATCGCATACATTATACACATCACATCTTGGGCCATACCATATCACAGAAAACACTCCCTGCAAAAACAAGTTAGACGCCTCTACTTTGTTGTTGCATGTTTTACGTGGCTTATGGGAGTAGATGCTAAGAACGATTCTTACCTACGGAAAGCCACAACGGTGATATTATGGTTGACAAACTCCGGTGTTAATCCCATGACAACTATAGTGAGAGAAACTGACATCCACCAGCCGCATGTGTGGTACAAGCCACACGTCAAGTGCGGAGCCAGTCTCGCGAACGACGTCGCGTAAGGTTGGCCTGGACCGCTTCAATCTCACTATCCCGCGTCATAAGAAGAACACAAACAAGAGGCTTGCAACAGAAAACATCAACGCCCGCAACAACCATGTTGCGTTCTACTCGTGAATCACATCTACGCATAGATCTAGCTCTGATACCACTGAAGGGATTCGCAGCATAGTAAATCAAAATTTTCTACGGAAGCGAACAGAGGGAAAGCCAAGATCTAATCTAGGAGATGCAAACAACGAGAGAGATTGGATTAGATCTTCATACCCTTGAAGATTCGCACAACGGAACGTTCGTCGGAACGTGGGTGATGTAGTCGTACTCGCTTCTCCTCCTCGCAATCCGATCCGATCTAGCACCACAAGTGGCGGTGCCTCCGTGAGATGCACACGTGCAGCACCTCGACGTCTCCTCCTTCCTCGGACCAGCAAGTATGGTGGAGAGATAGATTGGATCTACAACGCGACGGCGCGGTGTATATGGTGGAGAATTTCTGCAGCAGGGCTTCGCCTACAAACAGTCGGGAGGGAGAGAGGAAGGCAGCAGGGCTACTAGGGCTTGGAGGGAGGTGTGTAGGTGTAGGGAGGGGGCGCACCAGCCCTCTATATATAGAGGGGGGTGCGTCCAGCCCTTGCCCATTATCCAAGCCTATCTCTAGTTTAAACGATTTAAACTCTCCCTTCTAGAAACCCTATCTTATCTCTAGTTTAAACGATTTAAACTTATCTAGGATCGGCTGGGCCCTATGGGGCCTTGTGCCCCTGGCCCAATGCGGCCAGGACACTCCCTCATAGGCCCATGCCCCCTCCCAGAAGGTGGGGCCACGTTGGTCCCCTTCCGGAAGGTTCTAGAAGCTTCCGGTACAATACCGATTAATCCGGAACAATTCCGAACTCCAAAAACTGCACTGCCTTATATGAATCTTATTCTCCGGACCATTCTGGAACCTCTCGTGATGTCCCGGATCCCATCCGAGACTCCGAACAAAAATTCATAAACCAATTATCCAATCTATCCTAGCGTCGAGACACGTTAAGTGTGTGACCCTGCGGGTTCGAGAATATGCAGACATGATCTTCTATCAATAATCAACAGCGGGGTCTGGGCACCCATATTGACTCCCACACATTCATCGATGATCATATCGGATGAACCACGATGCCAGGATTCAATCAATCCCATATATATATTCCCTTCGTCTCGCGATATTTTACTTGCCCGAGATTCGATCGTCGGTATCGTCATACCTAGTTCAATCTCGTTCATAGCAAGTACTTTACTCGTTCCGTAATCCGATATCACTTTGTGATTAACTCCTTAACCACATGCTTGCAAGCGGTGTTGATATCAATTACCGAGTGGGCCCGAAGTATATCTCTCCGACTTGGGAGGGACAAATCCCATCTCGATACATACAACCCAACAGATACTTTCCGATCACCTGAGAGACACCTTTATGATCACCCTCTCATAGGATGACGTTTGATGACCTCAAAGCTTTCTTCCGATACCAGGGAGTTGTATTATCTCATGGTCTAAGGAATACAATATTTGACATGAGAAAAGCTTCGCAAAGACGAACACGATGAAACGATCTAATAGCTTTGCTTAGTTTGGGTCTGTCCACCACATCATTCTCCCAATGATATGATCTCATTATCAATTGACAACTCATGTCTATGGTTAGGAAACCTTAACCATCATTGATCAATGAGCTAGTCCATAGAGGCGTACTAGGGACACGGTGTTGTTCACAAACCACACAAGTATTAATGTTTCCGCTTAATACAATTCTAGCATGGAATATAAACTTTATCATGAACAAGAATTATAATAATAACATCTTTATTATTGCCTCTAGGGCATAATTCCAACAGGTGGTGCCTTGCGTCGAGGCATAGCCAGTGAGAGCATCATCCAGAACTTCCTTGATCTTGTCGTAGTTTTTCTTCTTTTCTAGACTCCCCGAGTCGATATACGTGGCGTGGTAATGCTTCGGCGATAAGGAGATGAGCATGCAGTGTTCATCTCTGCGCAAAAAATTCAAATGGAATGTGTTGGAAAAAGAATGATGGTAATCTAATAAAGCCAATCGACGATGGAGAGTGAATAACGACTTACTCGGGAAAGTAAGGCACGAGAATGTATTCCTTTATCTTGTTCGCCACGAGGATTTTTTTAGGTACGAGGCCACGATTCATCGTTCAGCAGGGGAACCCAAGCAGCCGTCACGTATGTAGTAGGGGTCCACTATAGCGATGCCCGGTGTGTTATCTCTAATGATCTACATGGCCAGGCTGAGAGAAAACAGGCGGACCATGGTATAGTGCAGCGGGTATAGGTGGAACATATTGAAGATGTCGTCGAATCGCAGGAAGAACAGATCCGCAGGGGCATTGTCGACGAAGCCCAAGCCTGGTGGCACCTTAACCACGAATACCAGGTGCGAGGGATCTTTCTCCGCCAGACGGCGTCTCTCTATCGTCAGCACGCCGTCATGCACACTCTGCAGTTCCGAACTGGCGAGCCTCCACAAATTCATAGGTAGCATGGGCTCACCCGCCACATGAATCCTCCACATAATACCGTCGGGTCTTGGTGGCCCGTCCCGAAACCTAATCGGATTCGCAGTTGACGCCACTGGCTAGCTCGAGCTGCTAGATTTTCCTTTCCTGCCCTTTTTTCCTTTTGGAGAGCGGGCAGGCACCGCAATCTGAGCACCGGCCGCCCTATGTAGTGTGTCAGGGCTTAGAATAAAGGGTCGGTTTGTTGTATCAGCTGGCTTTGTAAAGGTGCAAGCTGGATACGTCTCCTGAGAACCAAACAGACGCTTGGTGATAGTGGCTTTCTCTATGGGGCCACCAGCTAGGTCTTCGTTTCTAAATCGAGTGTTGAAGAAGTGATCATTCCAGTATTCGTCGTCCTCGTCCGGATCCTGCGCCATGTGCATATCATCAACATGATCATCCGACCCACCGCGTGGAGGTGACGGCAAGGGCGGTAAGGGGGCCTTGCCACCGCTTGTCACTGGCACGACAGGCGGTGCTATTGTCTGTGGCGTGATGGCCCCCGCCGTCCCCAAACGGATCATGCTCTTTGGACATTGCAAGAATAAGCCAAAGCAACTTCTGAGGACAGTCGGCTCTTCTTCATCCGCTCCTATGGGTTGAATGGGAGGTTCCAGGTCATCGCAGCCCCTTAGCACCCGACTAATTTTAACCCTGTGTACGCTATCTGGCATCGGCCTTGAGTGGAACGTGCGCTGCAAGGGTTGAACGATGGTACCCTTGGCAACATCCCTTAGCTTGTTGTTCACGTAGCATAAGAGAGTGCAAGGAACATCCGTCTGCAGAAAACATGTACGGCGTCGTCAAAGATGCCATAAGAGTAATAGATGGCGTGAAAGGCAGTAAAGCAATTTGTTTACCGTGATGGTGTCGAGATCGGCTAATGTCGAGGCACCGCATACGGCGACGGGCGTGCAAGAGACGGAAAGGCTGCTTGATGGCGCGGTGCTAGCCGCCAGTGTATTCTCCCTACCGGGTGTTTGGAGCTCCGGTGCCGCCGCGAAGATGGAAGGGGGGCCACCAACATGTCCGGCGCCACGGTGATAGCAGGGGGAGTCACCAACAGTTGGGCGCCGCAGTGCTAGCGGGCGGAGTCACGAACACGTACTTCGCCTGATTCATCGGCGCCGCGTTGTTCGAGTGGCTGCTGACAATGCTTGGAATCGGGCACGGCCCTACTCGACCACCCGCACTAAAGTTCGCTATTGACTCCACCAAGGTAGGCAGAAAGGACGTGAGGGTGATTTCCATTGGTGCAGTAGCATGTCGAAGAAGTCGGCGTTGAAGACGACGTGCACGAGATCCGGCTTGACGACCGGGAAGACGCACCGTGATAATGAACTTGAGTAGTCGCGCGGAGCGCTTTCCAAAAACCTTATTCGCCGTCTTCCGTACAGGATCACAAAGGCGAGTGGTTCCGAAGACCTACTCTCCCGATCGTTGGTGCACGCCAACAAGCGAGATGAACTAGACTACGGTGGCGGCGCAAGCAGAGAGGATGGCAAAACCCTAGATTGGTTTGGTGTCGTGCGTTGTGAAAGCCGCACTGCCATTTATATAGAGTGGATCGGAAATCCTATATAGGACAGTAGGACACGAAGTGGACCAAGCCCACGTCGCATATGTTCGGGTCGATTACAGATAGCCCACGATCCGGGAGTGACCCGAATCCGCTAACTGTTGACACGTCTGTCTAACCGCACACATTTTCCTGAGCAGCAAAATAAAGCTCGGCTCGATTCCTACAACCCGCGGTGCACGTGCGTCATTACGAGGCGAGCGTGCGAGCGGCGACGTCGGAAGAGAAGCGCGCATGTAGTTCTTTTATTGTCACTCACTTACAAAGTGGTGTTAACACTCCACCTTATAAGGTGGTACAACTCTCCTTCAACTTTTTAAGATTAAAGAAAATTCTAAAATCACATATGAATCTATTAATTTAGCGCATTATTGCCCATTCAATCGCGTTTTGATATATTGAGGACGACGTCGAGGACCTCAGACATGTCCTCGCCCCGTCGTCAAGCGCCCCTGCCCGTCATCTATCAGAATTTGAACCAAACACCGATATAGCGCATCCCTGCCCGTCATCCATAGTTGAACATGTCCCTCCAGCCGAATAGCCTCTCCACCGGGCATGCATCTTGCAATCGCGCCGTGCTTCGCCTCTCGATACAGCCATACATAAATCTTGTAGGTACGTGGCGTTCAACTTAATTGCTGACTTTCTTAGAGAATGTCCACTCGGGTTCTTAAAAAGCCGATCCAAGGACGATTTTTTTGGTCCGACCGTTAAAAATTGTCCCAGTCGCATTCCCAAGACTCCTGTTTCGTTCGGATTTAGTCCAACTTTGGTCTGGACTTTCCAGGCCGAACCCGAGTTTCTGGAAACGCCCTGAAAACGCCGGATAGAACGAAAACTACGATGGGCCAACCCTGTCGGCGACTTTAGGCCAGAATCCCGCCCTTTTCTTCTCCCCTCGCCTTTCCTCACCATTCCCCCCACACCTGCCAGTTTGCCGAGCTCCCGTCCGCCATGCCGCCCAAGGGTTTCATCAAACCCAGATTCAACCTCGGCGAACCGGAGGAGAAAAAGGCGTGGAAACTGAGAGCGCCGACGAAGAGGCCGGACAGATTGAACAACGCCGAGTGGGTGACCATTGTGAAGAAAAGGAAGGTCGAGTCGAGCGGCCGCATGGAGAGGAAGGAGAGGGCAAAGGCGGGGAAGGAGCTTGTGGAGGCCCAAGTGCTCGTCAGTGATCAGGCGATGAGGGCGAGGCAGGCGGCGACTTCTCGTGCGGCGATGCCGCGCCTGAGGCCGGTCGTCCCCCTGCAGTACTACACCCACTGGGGGAGTCGGCCAAGTGTCAGCTCACCGGCCGGGTTCTCGCCGATCTCGCCTGGCGGCTTCTAGGAGAGCCAGGCGAACGCGCGGCAGAGGTACTCCTTGTCCCCCGAGTTTGATGGTAGGTTCAAACCGAATGTGGTTTTACCCTGCCCCGCCCCTCGCCCTCGACATCAACGTCCCCTACTCCACCTTTCCGGCGTATGCATGCCCTTCGTTGTTAATGCGCCGCAAGCCACTTCTATTCGGCGGCAGCTCCTCGCCCTCGACCTTCGGCGAGGCCAACATGCACAACCAATTCGGCGGAATGTCGGCCGAGTCATACATACATGACATCATCGCCCAAGGCTCGCCGTCCACCGGCAACCCCTCCTTCTTCACTCAAGAACAGTCCTGAGCCGATGCCGAACACGACCTCGACTCTCAGGATTTCACCGAGGTCCAGGCCGAATAGACGTAGGACGAGGATGTGGAGGATGCCGAGGGGTCTTCCTTGGCTCCGACGAATGACCGAGGCAAGAGGAAGCCGAGAACGTCAGTGCCGGAGCCACGAATCAAGTGGACAGTGCCTGAGGACCTTTGCCTCGCCGACGCCTGGAAATCAGTGAGCATGGATCCCATCACCGGTGCCAACGAGAACTCTGACAATTACTAGAAGCCTGTGAAGCTAGCATTCGACGAGTAGCCTTTGCAACCCGAAGTATAGCAAAATTCACATGGAGCGAGGGGAGAAAGCAATGACCAACCATTGGAGGCTCATCCAGCAGGCGTGTAGAAAGTGGCACAGCTGTATGGAGGAGGTCGAACGCACACCCGTCAGCGGTGAAAAGATGGATAACAAGGTACTTCACCGGCACTAGCCGAAGGTATGACGATCTCAAGCCTGTCCTGACAGACTTTCTCTTGCATTTGCAGCTCCTTCGTGCACTCGGCCTATACCGGGACGACACAAAGACGGAGTTTAAGTTTCACCATTTGTTTACTGTGATCGAGCACTGTGAAAAATGGTTGGACACTCGCAACACCCTCACCAAGATCAAAGACGGCGTGTACAATCCGAAGGCTCCTCCCCTGCTGCTAACGAAGGAAGGACGGAGCTCGTCCAGAAGAAGGAGAAGATGCTCAAAGCCACATGACCGCCCGTCGAGCGCCTCCAGGCTTCTATCAGGAAGTGCATCGCCGACACGAAGGCACATGCCGAGAAGAGGGCGGAGAAGACCGCAGAGAGGTGGGCGCAACTGCTGTTATATGTTGATCCAAATTCTACAAAGTATAGGCCAACTTCTGACGAGTGGAGCGAGGCCCGTCACCGGAGGCTTGGGACGAGTGTAAACCCCTTGCCCGTCACCGGAGGCTTGGGTTTAGGGGTTTAGGTACGGTACGGATCATCGAAAACCTAGGTTTCCACCGATATATAAACCCCTTGTAAACCGACGGTTGGGATGAGTTGCATCTGTGAAATCCCCGACGTTTGTAAACACCGCCCGATATAGTGAAGTTTTGCTGGCTGACGCCCGTGGTTTTTTCCTCTCTTTGTTGCAGAGGTTTTTCCACGTTAAATTTGTGTCCCCATTATGTGTTTTTATTTTCGTTATTCGTTATATTTTTGTCGCAACTATAACAACTGCTCCAAAACCAGGACCGCAAGATCGACCTCCTCAAGACCAACTACGCCGCCAAGAAGAGGAACACGGATCTCCAGTTCCTAATGGGCGAAGAAAACACGTCGACGATGAGCACGCCGGTCAAGGTCTGGTACATGGCGCGCCGCAACGCCATCCTACAGGAGGACAACGCCGAGATGACGCCAATAGTTGCGTCGAACGTCTTCGTCGCCACTGCTTTGTCGAGCTCTGCTTCCACTTCCTTCAACCAGTTGGCTGGTGACGCCGTCGGTACGCCCAACCCCGTCGCATTGGCCACGCCTGAGGAACTCATCCCCGTCGACAACTGATCGCCGAGCCGTTTTATCCAGTTCTGTAATAATTTTGTCGCCGAACATTTTGGGCGTACTTCTGTCATTCAAATTTTGTCGAGACTTCGCCGGCGGGAATGATAAAATTTAAATGTTTCTCTGTTTTTGCTTTGCATGGGAACACGGCCTGGGAACGCGAGTGGGAAATTCGGCATTGCCAGGCCGAAAATTTGTTTCGTCGGCCAAATTTAAGTCCGGATTTCGGCCTGGAAATGGCCAACTAGTGGAGATGCTCTTAGCACATGACTACATTTCCTTTAATATTTATAGTTTTTCATGAATTGGGATCCATCACAATGAACAAAAACTGGACATAGCTAGAGATAGATAGGGTGTATGTGATTGTTCGTTTATGATTTGGTTACATTCAGTTCAGATTAGAGGAGATGGACTAATTCATTTCTCTGTAAAACTTCTAATTTCAGTTTATAGAAGATGCATTTCGATTGGGAGATTATGGGATTATTATTTAGCGCTTAGGCGCCCTCGTGTTGACGTTGACGGTGTTTCTTTGGTCATTACAATTTTCCTTGAACTAATTTGTTAGAGATTGCTCATGATTGCAGAAATTGTATTGTGATCTCTATAAATTGTTATTAAATATTTTTTGCTTGGAATATATGTGCTTTAATTTATAATAACATTGTAAAGATTAAATTTGACTTGGAAACTAGCATCTTTTGATTGCAATCCGCTTATTTTGTTTTAAAAGAAGTAGTAAAGAAATCAACATTGTTATATATGAGATAATTTTTCAGCTTTCATGTTAGTTTTCTTAACTATTTTTGATACTTCCTATGACTATTGGTGTTTCAACTAGAAATTTCAAAACACGATTTTTGATGTAATCTGGACAGGCTCTTACTGTGGCTATACAAGGCCGATAATCTCAAGAAGGTGTTGGGATCATCTGAGGTGTCGAATCAGGTGGAACGAAAGCTAATATATCTTGTAATTATAGGTAGTTGTTTTTCGAAAAATCATCATAGTTATCAAGTTAAGAGAAGAAATTAAGGAATGCGTCGAGGAGTTGTGTAGATTAGAATGCATAGAAGCAATGAATGGAATTGCATGTACATCACTTTGAGCATGCATTGGTGGAAAAGAGGCCTATAGCCCCGGTTCGGGATCCGGGGCTAGCCAGGCGGGGCTATTGCTAGCCCCGGTTCTGCCCTAAACCGTGGCTAATGGTGCTCCATGTGGGCGGCTGACGAGCGAGGGGCCTAGCAGGCAAAGGTCCCGGTTTTAATAGGAACCGGGGCTATTTCTCCCCTGCCGCAGCAGGAAAAATGACTCGTTTTTGTGCCGCGGCAGGATCCGTTTCCTGCTATTTTTCATTTATTTTTTTGGCATTTTTTTAATTTGTGTTTTGCGCTAAATTGGATGGCATAATTAATACTACATACAACAATGAAGGAACAACTATATAGTGCACATCATCGTCGCGAATATATTACACCATCTCATCCAATGTGCGTTGTCGAACATATATTACAAAATGTAGTCACCACGAGTTATTACATGCACATTACAAAACATATCACACTCGCATATCCATCGGCGGGGAATAGTATTCTCCATTCGGATCTAGGACCTCGGCATCTATGAATTCGGCAATTTCCTCTTGAATTGCTCGTATGCGTTCTTGTAGTAGAAGACCGTCCCGCAATCGTTCGACCTAATATAATTTAAAGAAGGGGTCAATATATATGAATTAATGAAAATGAACACAATTGATGGTAATAAACTAAAGTTATGAATATTGTTTATCGTACTTCAATTTTCTTTAAGTCCCTCTTTGCGACAGTATATTTGGTCGTCTGGCGAATGAACTCGCATACATAGTAGCCACATAAGTTATTCCCGGGTTCCTGCCTCAAGCACTTTATGAGAACATATATAGTTCAATCAAAATAATATTCAAGCATGATATTGAAACTAGAATCAAAGAGATGAGCGGATCTAGCTAGTACTACTTACATTAAGTTGTTGAAATGTAAGCTCTGACTTCCAAACGCCAACAGGCTTGGCGGTGAACCGTTTCCAAGCCCTGCCCGGCAAAGAAGATGAATAACGCAGTTCTATATTGATCACTTGCTATCAGCGAGGAAATAGTGCCGATATAGTGACATAATGATTGAAATTACCTATGGAGGCATGCTTGCATGTCCGCCCACTCATTGAGGTCTTTGCGTTTCGAGTCCATGACTTTTACTATTCCATCGTCGGGCTTAATGATTAGTAGGATATACTGGAAGCTGTGCACGCATAACGAGTCAATTATACACTTAACATCGAGTAAGCAAAATATAATGTGTACAAGACAGTAACACTCACTCGTAGTTGTAAGGAAATAGTATTTCCCTTTTGGTCTCGTGAAACCTTAACGCTTGTACCAAGTTGTTCTCTGTCACCTCGGGTGTCAGATGGAGAACATTTTGATAAATGATATTTGGGTCAATGAACCCAATGTCATAGAGTTATCCTCTTTTGCATTGGAGAATCTTTATTCTGCAAAATAAATATAGTGATGAGTAAGATTATACATGCAATGAACGATAGCTGAGCTAGAAGACTTAATTACATAAATTAATAATACTTACAAACAATAGGCACTCATGATAGATTTGTCGAGGGCGTCTTGTTGGTATAACTGAAATAACTCATCAAATTCAATCATTACCACGCCATCTCCATGCCCATAATGCTCATTTCTATGTGCAATATTGATCCATCTTTCGTTAGCAGCAGATTGTCGCATGTACCAGATATGCAATCTTCGCATTTTTGTTGGTAGATCCTTGGCTAACTCAGGTTCGACGAGAGGGTGCCCGTGCCGATACTTGTATGCTATGCCAGCGAATTCATTTATATGGTTTAAGTACCTACGAATAGACATGCCTTGAGCCGCTGCCGCTTCTCCGTACAACTCTACTAACTCCAGATCAGTTTCCGGATCATACCTCTGCTCGGCCGCAGCTCTCCTCGACCGCACCTCGGCATCGGAATACACTTTTAGCGGGGGGCACGATTGATTTTCTGTTCTCCGAGTTGGGCAACTGATTTCTCGCTTGATTTTCCACTGGAGCTGATACTTTGCACCGTTGTTCTTTTACCTCAGCCGACTTGCGAATAGAGCGGTCATAGTCTTCTGATAGCGGCGGCAGGTACACGGCCATGAGCTTCACCTGGGCTATTGCCTTTTCTACATCTTCTTCGGTGCGCGAAAAGATTGGCTCTATCGGCTTCTTCTTGTTAGCTATGTCAATCTTCCACTTTTGATAACTGGCTTCTGAGGCCGCATCAAGTTGCTCGTTTGTCATCTCCCCAGGTCGGGGGATACTGAAATCTATATTTGCCTGGGGTACTTTTGGGAGGGACGATATCTTAAGTTTCGGTGATATGAACCTCTTGCTGCTACCCCTCGTAGTCGTATGACCCCTTTTCCACTTGGGAGATGGCGGTGGTGGAGACGGCTGCAACGACGACGGAGACGGTTGCGCTGGAGAATGGTAATGTGGCGGCGAAGGTGAAGGTTGCGCTGGAGAATGGTCATGTGGCGGCGAAGATGGATTGTTGCTGATCTGAGGAGTGGGTGGCCTTGGCGGCACATAATTTGGAAGATGGATGTGCTCCTTTGGCCAAACAGCAGTCCTCCTTTTTACTTATCCTAGTTCAGTCAGCTCCTCATCTTCACCTGCGGGGTAGTCCAGCTTCAGCTCCTCATAATCTGGCATGGCTTGATCCATCGTGACGGCACAGGCACGCGCGCACGGCGCACAGCGGTGCGGCGGCGGTGGCGGCACAGGCGCGTGCACGTGCGCACGGCGGCGGCGATGGCTGCACAGGCGCGTGCACGCGCGCACAGCAACGGCGGCTCGTGGAGGGCGGCGGCGGTGTGCGCACGGCGGTGGCGGGCAAGAGATAGAAGAAAAGGAGAGGGCGGCGGTGGCTCACCTGCGCTCGTGAAGCGGAGACCGGCGGCGGTGCTCGGGAGGCGCGGGCCGGTGGCAGCGGTGCTCGCGGACGCACGAGGAGGCGCTGGCCGGCGACGGCGGTGCTCAGGGACGCACGCGGCGGCGCCGGATTTGCGCAGCCTGATGGCGTCATCTCTGCTCCTCGCGTGCGTGAATGGGGAGGAAGGAGGCGGCGAGCGATCTAGTAGAGGATCATCAGCCCCGGTTTCTACCAAGAATCGGGGCTATTGCCCTATTAGCCTCGGGTTAGAGCCCGGCCCATGGCTATTGGCCCAGCAAAATCCGGCTGGCGCGCATCGTGGGCTATTAGCCCCGGTTCTTGGGCCGAACCGGGGCTAATAAGCCTTTTTAAAAAACAGATTGAATTTTTTGGAAGTTCCCGCCTTTTTTTCTATATTTAGGATCATTATTAGATATGTATTTTTCAATGCAAATTTATTTTGAATTTCAAAAATCTGTATTCCATATTTTCATATGTATTTTTCAATTAAAAATGCATTAACAAATATGTATTTCATATTTTTGAATTTGTAAACACTTTCAACATGAAAAGTCTTCAAATTTGAATAAATAATCCAATGCCATTTTCTGTTTTCTAAAATACCTATTCTTACTAACAATTTTTGCAGGAGGAAGTTTCTGAATGGGCATTAAAAATTTAAAAATGATCCACTGTTCTGTGAAGCAACCACCAAATTAAATGTGAAACCTTAATTACTTAGACAATTTCCCAACCGGTGTATCTGGAACGGGCATAAATAATTTAAAAATGATCGAAATAATGTGAAACCTTCGCGTGGTGTCATATTATGTGTCAAAGTTACAAGGAAAAATATTAAACTTGGAAGATTGAAAACATCACATAAGTTTTAATACATGAGGGCACACATAAGTTTTAATACATGAGGGCACACATAAGTTTTACATGAAAGTCATAAATCCTTCTTCGCGTATGTCGATCCCTTGCCTATGATCGCTTCTTAGGCCGTAACCATGGAGCATCTTCATTATTTAACGGGATGCTTGGGTCAGTTTTCACGGTGAAGGGCGGAATTTCATCAAACCTATCATAATCTGCTGACATGTCTGTCTTGTCCTCGATTCCCACGATGTTTCTTTTCCCTGAAAGAACTATTTGACGCCTGGGCTCATCGTCTGATGTATTCATTTGCTTATTTTTTCTTTTTTCGGTCTGGAGGACATGTCTTTCACATAGAAAACCTGAGCCACATCGTTGGCTAGGATGAATGGCTCGTCTCTGTAACCAAGATTTTTGAGATCCACTGTTGTCATTTCGTACAGTTGGTCTACCTTTACCCCATTCATATTGACCCAACTGCATCGAAACAGAGGGACCTTAAAAGTAGGTCCATAGTCAAGTTCCCATATCTCCTCTATGTTACCATAGTATGTGTCCTTTTTCCCATTCTCGCCTATTGCATCAAAGCGGACACCACTGTTTTGGTTGGTGCTCTTTTTATCTTGGCCGATCGTGTAAAATGTATTCCCATTTATCTCGTACCCTTGGAAAGTCAATACAGTCGAATATGGTGAAGCAGGCAACAAGTAGAGCTGATCTCCAACTGTGTTGTCATTCAGAAGACGTGCTCGCAACCAACTTCCGAAAGTCTCCATGTGTTTTTCTTCGATCCAGGAGTCAGCATTCCCCGAGAACTTGGATCGTACAACATTCCTGTGTTCCTCGATATACGGAGCCACGAAGGTGGAATTTCGTAGAACTGTGTAGTGTGCTTGAGTGAAAGAACGCCCGTCCCTACATATCACTTCTTTCTTTCCTAGCGTGCCTTTTCCACTTAGCCTCCCCTCATGCCGCGATTCAGGAACACCAAGCGGCTTAAGGCTAGGAACAAAGTCAACGCAGAACCCAATGACCTCCTCTGTTCCATAGCCCTTGGAGATGCTTCCTTCTGGTCTAGCACGGTTACGAACATATTTCTTTAAGACTCCCATGAACCTCTCGAAGGGGAACATATTATGTAGAAATACAGTAACGAGAATGGAAATCTCGTCGACTAGGTGAACCAGGAGATGCGTCATAATATTGAAGAAGGACGGGGGGAACACCAACTCAAAACTGACAAGACACTGGACCACATCCCTCTGTAGCCTTTCCAGACTTTCTCGATCGATTACCTTCTGAGATATTGCATTGAGGAATGCACATAGCTTCACAATGGGTACTCGAACATTTTCCGGTAGAAGTCCCCTCAATGCAACCGGAAGCAACTGCGTGATAATCACGTGGCAGTCATGAGACTTCAGGTTCTGAAATTTCTTCTCTGCCATATTTATTATTCCCTTTATATTTGACGAGGAGCCAGCCGGGACCTTGATACTGCTCAGACATTCAAAAAAGATTTCCTTCTCTGCTTTCGTAAGAGCATAGCTGCTTAAGTATTGATGCCCTTTATCACTATGCTTGTTGTATGGGTCTTTTATGCGTTGCTGGTCCTCCCGTGCTTCTGGTGTGTCTTTTGACTTCCCATACACGCCCAGGAAGCCTAGTAGGTTCACTCAAAGATTCTTCATCACGTGCATCACGTTGATTGAAGACCGGACCTCTAGGCATTCCCAATAGGGTAGCTCCCAAAATATTGATTTCTTTTTCCATATGGCCGTGTGTCCGGTAACGTTGTCTTTCGGAACAGATTGACCGCCAAGACCCTTTCCAAAGATTACTTCCAGGCCCCTCACCATACCAAATACATCAACACCTTTAGGGATCTTAGGCTTCTTTCGGTGATCTGCCTCACTGTTGAAATGCTTGCCTTTCTTCCTCACTTGATGATTGGTCGGAAGAAATTGACGACACCCCAGGTACACAACCTTCTTATATTTCTCCAAATATATACCTTTAGTATTATCTAAACAGTGTGTGCATGCATTGTATCCCTTTTTTGATTGTCCTGAAATGTTACTAAGAGCTGGCCAATCATTGATGGTTACGAACAACAATGCTCATAGGTCAAATTCCCGCTGTTTATGCTCATCCCACACAAGTACACCTGGTTCGGCCCACAAGTGCAAAAGTTCATCGACTAATGGCCTTAGGTACACATCAATGTCGTTGCCGGGTTGCTTAGGTCTTGGATGAGCACTGACACCATAATGAACTTCCGCTTCATGCACAACCAAGGTGGAAGGTTGTAGATACATAGAGTCACGAGCTAGGTGCTGTGACTGCAACTCTGCTCCCCAAAAGGATTCATGCCATCTGTACTTAGACCAAACCATAAGTTTCTCGCGTCACTTGCAAAGTCCGGGTACTCTCTCTCGATTTTTCTCCACTGCGACCCATCGGCGGGGTGTCTCAACTTCGACCTGTCTTTCTTACGCTCTTCTTTGTGCCATCGCAACAATCTGGCATGCTCTTTGTTTCTGAACAAACGTTTTAGCCGTGGTATTATAGGAGCATACCACATAACCTTAGCAGGAAACCTCTTCCTGGGGGGATCGTCATCGCCCTCAACATCACCAGGGTCATCTTGTCCGATCTTGTACCGAGATGCAGTGCATACCGGGCATTTATCCATATTCAAGTACTCCTTACCGCGGTACAGGATGCAGTCATTAATGCATGCATGTATCTTCTGCACATCTAATCCTAGAGGGCAGATAGTCTTATTTGCTTCATACGTTGTCTCGGGCAGCTCGTTATCCTTTGGAAGCTTTGGCTTCATTATTTTCAGTAACTGCTCAAATCTCTTGTCAGACAAACCAGCCTCAGCCTTCCATTGCAGCAGTTCGAGTGTTGTACCGAGCTTTGTGCTGCCATCTTCGCAATTTGGATACAACAGCTTTTTGTGATCCTTTAGCATGGCGTACAACTTCAGATCCTCCCTTTCTGTATCGCATTGTTGTTTTGCATCAGAAATGACCCGACCAAGACCATCAACGGGCTCATCTGATGTCCGGTGTTCTTCTTCATTGCCGCCTCCTTCTTCTTCATTGTTACCTCCTTCTTCTTCAATGTCTTCCATTGCAGTATCCTCGCTTTCTTCATGGAACATACGATAGTTATCATCATCCTCCTCTTCTTCATTGTATTCTATCGTAACCCCTCTTTCTCCGTGCAAGGACCAACAATAATATCCGGGCATGAAACCTTGGCGAAGCAGGTGGAATTGAATGGTTCTCGAGTTGGTGTACTCCTTGACGTTCCGACAGTCAACACATGGACAAGGCATAAAATTATCCACCTTGTTATCCTCAGCCACATCGATAAATTTATGCAGGCCTGCAATGAAGTCGGAATCGCGTCGGTCGCCGTACATCCATCCCTTCCGTGCATTGATCTGCATCATAAATATATAGTCAAATGACTATCTTACATGCACAGATGCACTATTATTGAATCAATTACAGATGAAAAGGACAAGGTTGCTAACCTCAGACAAGGATACCATTTTTATCAACTTAAGTATGGCTCGGGCATTTCACCGAACACCTTGTGTGCATAGGAAAAAATTCCTAGAACCCACCCCTCTCACAAATCCAGCCAGAAAAAAAACTGGGCTATGGGGGGTGTATATATAGGCAGGGAGGGGCAATAGCCCTGGTTCGGGGCAAAAACCGGTGCTAATGCTCAACGGAATGACACGTGTCGCGCGCGCGAGCATTAGCCCCGGTTTTTGCCCCGAACCGGGGCTATTGCCCATAACCGAACCGGGGCTATTGCTCCTGGACGGCGGTGCAAACGAAAACGGGCCATTACGAGGCATTGGTCTCGATTTTTTATGAAACCGGAGCTAATGGGAAAATGGGGGCTGGGTCATTGCGCTCTTTTCTACTAGTGATGATATAGCATAGTATCTTCATTCTCTCCCAGATATCTGATATTTCAACGAGCTCTGATAACTTGAGATAACCTCCATAAAATTTATAGTGATGCATATCAGGTAATTCAACCACTATGACTTCCTTATGTGTTTTTGCTTCAATCTCTTTTCATTTGTTTTCCTATAAAGTTGTAATAGAGAATACAACTCTTATATAACAGGCCAGTCGGCATTGAGCAGTGGATCCTGCTGGGTAAGGGTTAGTGGTGGCTAACTGTTAAGGGCCATGACCAACCAATATCGAAGAATCGGAGGAAGCACTTGGGGAGAGCAGCGGACTACGTGAAGCGTCTCTGACCACCATGTAGAAGGGCCTGAGTCTAGGGTACAATTGGGTGACAATAATGTAGTAAGCTGGGAGGATTTCAAGTGACTAGAAATTAAGTAAAAAAATTCAGGCAACTTTATTTCTTTGATCCCATATTAACTTTATCTCTAATTTAGTATTAATTCAGATCACTCTATTTTTGATTTCTAAAAAAATTGTTTCAAATATTTCGAGGAGCTTAGGAAATGTTCTACCTTGTCATATGAGAACACAACTTTTATTTAAGAATGAATTATTGTATGGATTGGTTTCAGAAACATGCACTATCTAATGTGGTCCGACTGATTATATGATATTTTTTATGCCTCTCCGTAAAAACACATGGGCATTCACCTAGTATTTATAATAGCTGCATCCATGAGGCAAACACCATCCCACCCCCGCCATTCTCGTGATAAAAATACACATGACGGTGCATTGGATGTAGCATCCACATTTGTTTTCTAAGCAAGTAAGCATTAAGCAACGAAACTCAAGTTCTTTTTGGGTGGGATACTCAAGTGTTAATTGCCCTTGAACCTCATTTTAGATCCGCGACAACGTGAGCATATACAGATCTCTTAAATCACGTCACGGATCTCAATCATAAACACCCTAATCCCAATTAGGAAGCAAAGTGTAAGGGAAAAATACACGTATCCCTTATTTTGGTTAATATTGACACTGGAGCTAGAGTGTGGACTAATGTTACTTTCTAGTATTTACACATGTTATAGCTCACAAGAGATGATAAGAGGTGGTGAGAGACCAACCATTCGATAATCATAAGAAGAGCCGGTGTTTTTATTATATTTCTCTTCTTTTATATTTTGAATTATTTAAGAAACTCCACACTATTAAAAGGGGTGGTCTCGATGCTCTTTGGGCATGCAAAACATCAAATACACATCCCAGTACCTACATCACACCCACCTGAGATGAGCCAAGAGTAAAGTTGGAAAATAGCTCGAGAAAGGACAAAAAATCCGATTTCGCCAAAAATCCCGCCTAAAAAATTCGACAGCCACCGGAAATTCCCGGCACACGCCGAATCATTGCTCTCTCTAGTGGTTCGGCTGGCCACCGATTTTTTTGGCGAGGTTTCTGGTTCACCAGGTCTGGCTCCTGAATAATCCGGCGAGTGTTTTAGTCCGCCGAGTCTGCCACTGGAATTTCCGGCGCAGAATCCGGCGTTGTCGTACTTATCGCCAGTTCCATCGTAGTCAACCCAAAATGGCTAGTTTTCCCTTTGACTATTTATACCCCCTTTCTCCTCCATTGAGAGGTTAGGTCAATCGTTCATATTCTTTCTTTGAGCTCTCTATCTCTCCATTGTTGAAACACCAAAATCTTGAGGATCTCCCATTCTACCCAACTAAATCCCAATCCCTTCGGTAGAAACCAAGAGGAGGTTTCGATCTACGTTTCCACGAAGCCAAAGTTCACCCCTCCTTGAGGTCATCGAGTTTTCTTGTTACTATTTGTGGAAACCCTAGGTGGCAGGGTCGCCCAGAGGCATTCGGTTTGTGATTTTTCCCGTCAAAAGTTTGTGAACCTTTGGAGACTAACTTAAAGTCTACTACGAGTAAGTGAGCTATTTATTCGTGGAATAGGCTCGTAGAAAAAGGTGAGTATTCGTGGCATTGGGGAATCCTTTGTGGTACCTCACACCTCTCTAACGTGACATAGCCCCGTTCCCAAAGGGAGTGAACACGGGAATACATCTTCGTCTCTGTATGCTTCGGTTATTCCTAAACCGAATCTCTTACTTGTGTTGTTTACTTTGTGATAGCCTTCGTGCTTGAAGTATCTTGTATCATCATCTAGGTTGCTTCACCTAGTTTGCATTTAGGCGCACTTATATTCTGCAAAGCCTAAAACTTGAAAAGATTATCATTTTTTTTTAGAAATCTATTCACCCCCTCTAGGTTAACCATCTTACCCTTTCAATTGGTATCATAGCCAAGGGATCTTTTAAGGGCTTTACCGCCTAAGATAAAATATGGTTTTCTTCGATGATGAGGAGGAAAAGACTTATTCGTTCAAGGAGCTTAGAGAAATCCTTGCCAAGAGTTCCCGTGCACTTGCGAATTCCGATCTCCATGCTCAAATGAGTTTTCGAGAAGTATAACTTAAGGTTGTTGGCAAGGGGGCTTTTCTTGGTAACCCTTCAGTAGTACCTCATGGGAGGCCGATGGACACTGGAAAGGATGATGATGCAAAGTAAACTCATGAGAGTGACCCGACAAAAGTCTTGACGCTTCCTAATCAATTTCCTTATGTTTATCCTAAGCAAAAGAACATCATGCCTGATGACCTGCAAGTGCATAGGTGCGTCAGAGAGTTTTTTCGCAGAAGTATTAATTCTAGTTTTTATATCGATCCCAATAAGGAGCCTCGGCAAGTGTTTTATGCAGCGTTTCTGTCGCACTCAAGATGTCACTTGTCTTGAGTGAATTGATTGCAATTGCTAACGGTGGAAAGGTGTGAGTGAAAGATAGAGGAAACTTGCGTAAGAAATAAATAATAATTAAATTGCATAAAATTAAATACAATAAAGGTGTTTGAAGATCCTATCGATGAGAAGTTAGGCATGGAGAGAAATAGTTCATGGTGATAGTGGGAGTGCCAGGTGAATAAAATGGAATAAGTGATAGGCTCTGTTTGGATGTTTGTATTGGCAGCCTAGGCATTGCATTCGGTAAGATATCAAATTCGTGGGATATTCACATCCATATTCAATACCAATATTTTTGTTTGGATGTTTGATATTTGGTACTTAGAATTGATATCTAGATTGAATGCCATATCCTGTTTGGATGCTCAAAGCAGGTATTACATTTGTATGAGAATAAGGTGATGATACGTGGCTGAAAATGATTTCTTCTATCTTTTCAATATATTTGAATGATTATATGACAATAGAATAAATAGAAGGCAAATAAAATATTATATAAAATTGTACTTGCAGCCTCAACATCAACTTAAATAGTCTCAACATTAACTTAAACAGTCTCAACATCAACTTAAAAGTGTCCTTGCAGTCTCGACATCAACTTAAATAAGTTGCAAACGGAAGTTCCAACACACATTACAGTCTTCATATCTCCAAGCATACACATAATTGCATCACAAGTGCGATGCCTCTTTGGGGCTGGTTTCTTTGTCTTCAGATTGTGGATTTACAGATTGTGGATTTACAGCATTCTCGACACCTGTTTTAGCATGCCATGTATATAATTTTTATTAGCATGGAAAGGCACATCAGTTTGTGACCAGTTCACAAAATAATTCAATCACACCAGATCATGGACATCAACCAATAATATTCATGAGCAAGACCAGTTCACAAAATAACTCAATCACACAAGATTATTCACACTAGATCGCTCACAATATTCATGATAAATACACAAGCAGGGGAGAGATAGGGCGGAAGTCGAAGGGGAGGGAATACATGCACACCTATGCTGGAGGCCGGTCGCTCTTGAGCTCACCCTATTCCTGCTAGGGGCTGGAGATCACCGAACCTGTAGAGATGAGGGGAGTCGTAGAAGTTAGAAGAGGTGTGGGAGAAAATTGGAGGGGCTGGATGGAGAGGGGCGGAGGCAATGGATAGGGAAGGGATGGGGCGACGGGAGTGAGGGGCAGCGGAATTACCTAGCTGGTGGTCGGATTGCGGTTGTTGGCGCTACCTAGGGTTCCACGTCACGTGGGGGAGAGGATCACTCGAGTCGATGCCATCCAAAGTCGAGGTCGGGTGCTCGACTTTTGGGAGAGACTCATGCTAGATACTTTGGTCCATCACAATATTGTGCCCGAATGCCTAACCCGAATATCTAATACATCCAAATGCTTAGGTTTCGTGTATTCGGATTTCCAATGTCCGAATGTCTAATACCGAGCCTGAATATAAACATCCAAACACAACCATAGTGATATTATTATTTGTAAGTGAATAGGCAAGCAACCCATATACCGACTAGAAGTCCTCATGGTCAATTCTTCCCAGCCCCAATGATCCATCTGCCTATTACCACGGCAATGGTCAACACATTAATTAAGGTCTTCCGACCAGATCAAGGCTTTAATATTGATGGTTCCTTGTTGTCCTCGAGTAGTGCTAGCTCCTCATTAATATCGGTCGTGTCACTCGAGGGTCACTGATTCGCTAGTATACAAGCTCATACCTATGAGATCTTTAGATCATGTTACCTGGTCCCTTAAATTAGATAACAAGCATTAGGCAAACATAGATAATCATTCTCACTAATTAATAAGCACTACAACTATCACAAATGGATGGATTTAAAGAAGGCACAATACATCTCACCAATCCCATACATCTGTCACGCTTATGGGGATTTACTCAAACATGAGAGGAAGACAAATCAAAGGAATAATTGTATTGCAAATGGGAATCATCTCAAAGTTATCGTAGCAAGCCACAACACCAGTCGAAGATCAAATCAAATACAAACCAAAGGTAGATCAAAGTATCAAACCCTAATATTACAAGTGCCAATCTCTCTCTCTCTAAGTAGCAATGGGGATGATGGTGGAGTGTGTGATTGAGAGGTTGGAAATCGTTGAAGAATGAGACGGGGTTCTTCTCCTTCTCCAGATCTGATCTCTCCCTCTCTAGATGAATTTGTGGCGGCTGCGTTCTCCTTTTCATTCTCTCCTCTTCACGAAAGTTACTTGTTTTGATAAAACGGATTCGGCGGTGGGTAGTACAGGCGGACGGTACGGGCGCATCCTGACCATACTGTTAGTCGTTATGCTCCCTGAACGCCTCTAATGAAAGGGGCTCCAATTGGGGATTTACTTCTTTAGGTGCAATTAGCCCATAAATGCTATTAGATCTTTAATAAATGTTCATTACCTGAAAACCATCACAAGAAACTAAGGATTTTCTAATTGCGATATTAACGTTAATAGAAAGAAGTAACCTTTAGTGAAATCCGAAAATAAACAAGAGGAAAATCAATAGTTGGAGCTATCAACTTCCAGAAGCTTAGTTGTTACACGCCCTCGAGTGACAAAGCTATAATGAGTAATAGTGAGGAGCGGTATCAAGACGAAAGACTTACAAGTTCGAGGTTGTATCATATTCCATTGTCTCTAATCCTGCAACCTTGAACATGAGCATAATATATTTAAATAGTTGCACTTAAGTTCAATTCCTAAATGCAAGTAATTCGCTAGCTAATAGCTCTTACAACTCAAATGAGATTGTCAAAAATTTGGCTAGGCTTGCAAATCAATTCCTTTCAGCTCCTCTCTTATTATGAGAGTGAAAATATTTTTAAGCGAGGTCGCTTGAGTCAAAATTAAGGATGCACAATAGATGTCAAAAGAAGGATAAACTTAGAGCTTTTTCATTAACACCCTGATACGTTGGAAATGTATCTATAATTTTTGATGCTCCATGCTTGTTTAGTATCCACTTTGCTTTACTTGTCCACACTTTAAGGTGCTTTTTACATGTTTTCTTGTACTAACCTATTAACAAGTTAAACAGTGCCAGATGCCTGTTTTCTGCTGTTTTTGGTTTCAGAAAAGTTAGTAAAGAAATATTCTCGGAATTGGATGGGACAAACTTCAAAGTCAATTACTTTCCGTGGGGAACAAGAAGTCCAGAGGGGAGTCAAAGGGGCCAGCTAGGGGGGACAGACCCACCCTAGGCGCGGGTGGGCCCAGCCCCACGCCTGGCTAGGGTTTGTCCACCCTGGCTGCCTCCTCGGCCTCCCCCTTCGCCTATAAGAAGCCCCCGATGCAGAAACCATAAGTACCCGATCAAATATCCACGAAACCTTCTGTAGCCGCCGCCACCATCGTCCCTAGATCAGGGGGATCTGAAGTTCTTCCCGGCACCCTGCCGGAGGGGAGATCATCCCGGAGGCCTTCTCTCTGGTATGATGCGTGAGTGGTTCCACCTTGGACTATGGGTCCATGTAGTAGCTAGATGGTTGTATATCCTCCTTTGTGCTTTCATGTATAGATCTTGTGAGCTACGTTCATGATCAAGATCTAATCTATTTATAATCATGCATGTTCTGTTTGCGGGGATTCGATGGATATTGAGATTATTATGTTGGTTTGATTAATGTTTTTGTCTTTATGATTCTATCATGTGTGCGTTGTTTATGATCTTGCATGATCTTCGTTGTTAGTAGCTATCTTGGCCAAGTAGGTTCTAGTGACTCCAAGAGGGGGTATTTATGCTCGATAGTGGGTTCATGCCTCTAGTTTCCAAGCGAAGTGACATAAATATCTTCGGTTGTAGATGTGCTGTTGCCACTAGGGAGAAAACAACGATCTCTTGTTCATGGAACATGTGGACTATTTACCTTACACACTTTGCTTAAAGCAGTAGTCTGTTGCTTGCAACTTGATACTGGAGGGGGTTCGGATGATAACCTGAAGGTGGACTTCTAGTCATAGATGCAGTTGGATGGCGGTCTATGTATCTTCTTGTATTGCCCAATCGAATTTCATAGGATCTTTCTGACTAGTAATTGCATTGTTATGCCTTGCTCAGTTGCTGTCAATTTCCCTACTATAATTTGTTTACCCTTCATGCTATGTTGTTTATCTAAGGAGAGCACCTCTTGTGAACTATGGACCCACGGTCCAATCTTTACCATTGATACATCTTCCACTGTTACTGGCTTACTTGCTGCAAACCATTACCCTCCACACCATACGTTTAATCCTTTGTTATAGCAAACCGGTGAGCTTGACAACCTCACTGATTCATTGGGGCAAAGTCTTGAGTTTGTGTTGTGCAGGTCTCCGCGTTGCCTGCAACACCTGTGTGACGTTTCCTTCCTCCTACTGGTTCGATAACCTCGGTTTCTTACTGAGGGAAAACTTGCTGTTGTGCTGCTTCACACCTTGCTCTTGGGGTTCCCAACGAAGTGCTCCTACAATCAACTCAGCGCTGCATCAAGCTTTTCTAGCGCCATTGCCGGGGAGACCAAGGACGTCTTCACTAGGGGAGTCCTTCACTCCCTTTATCTTTACTTTGTTTTTAGTTTTCTTTGTTTATTTTTCTTGGTTTTGTTTGCCTCTTTTCAAAAGACCCAAAAAATTAGTCTAGTTTGGTTTGGCTGCTTAATTCAAAAACAGAAAAAAAATTAGTTCCTGCTCTATTTGCTTCCATGTCGGGTTTTGGACCAACCTTTATTTTCCCTAGGGTAGAAATCTCCACTTTTAAGCAAAAAAAGTGAAGAATGTTTTAAAGAAGCTTGGTCTAGAATCTCTGCTTTCCAGAAGGAAACTGAGCCTGAGGTAAGCCTTAGCTTGGTTATTGATAGTTTCTACCGCGGTATTGCTCTTTGTTATAGATATGCTTTGGATGTTGTGGCTGATAAAGTTTTTTTCTATGTACTGAGGATGAAGCTTTTGATGCCATCAGGAAATTAATCATGATCTATGGTACACCTGGCAAGTCGGATTCCTCTTTCATAAATATTTTTGCCAGGTTGAACACTCTTGAGACTAGTATTCCTGCTATGAATAGTTGCTATCACACGCTTAGGGCTTACCATGATTATGTTCCCATAAATTCTGAGCCTTCAAAGTGGTTTCCCACAATCAAAGTCTATAAATACTACACTTTTTGATGCTCGCTATGATATCATGTCTAAATTTTGCCTCATGCCTAAAGATATTTATGATTCCATGAGTCTTTGGGGGATTACTGAAGGAGGATAGGAAATCTATCTTACCAACAATGCCACTATATTGCCCATTGGAATAGCTGAAGGTGTGTTTACAAAAATCTCAGGGAAATGGTGTCTACTGACTATCTTGTTATTGAGTGTGTAGGCAAAGGACAGATCACACTTGGAAGATCCCTACTGAAGCACCTTGGAGTGGTAATATATGTGGGAAAATGCATTATGCACTTTGCTCCTCCGGTAAGAAATCATATCTTCCTTAAAGAGAAAAGAAAGGTAAGAAAAGAAGAAACAAGAGGGGCAATTCTTCATTTGAAAATACTTGATTCTTCTTGCTTCTTGTGCCTAACTTAAAGGCGTTAAAGAAAAGTACTTGTTGGGAGATAAACCAAGAGTTTCCTTGAGTCTTGTAAGTTGTTACTTCAGTAATAACCTCTCCTTATCCTTTTTGTTTGCTTTTTGTGCCAAGAACGACCTCTAATGAGAGGGAAGTAAGATTTGGGGAGTTGCTGTCTCGAAACAGATTTCTGTCCTCCACCAAAACAATTCGTGAGGAGGCTCTGTAACTCTAATTGAGCTAAAAATTTACGAATAAATCCCCCAGTATGTTATCTAACTTTAGTTAGTTCAACACTTTTTGATTTGAGCAACAGAAGAGGTTTGAAAAATTAGGTTTCTACCTGCTGATCTGTTTTGACAGATTTCTGCCATTATTTGCATTGGCTTCTTATTGATTCCTTTTTGAGTTCTCTTTAGGTGAATTGAGATTTTTGAAGGAGTTACTAAAGTAGATTGTGTTTTTAGTGAAAATACTTGCTTTTCCAAAGCTTTGCCAGAGGTCTAATATCTTTTAAATACACTAATTATGCTAATGAAGATTGTGTGATGTTTTGTATGAAGGAAAAATTCCAGGTGTAAAGAGAGAATGATGCAATGAGATGAAGAATGGACAAAAGCTCAAGCTTGGGGATTCCACCATGGTGTCACCCCAAGAAATATCTAAGAGGTACAAGCATCAAAGCTCGGGGATGCCCAAGGCATCCCCTTCTTCATCAATAAAAAGCTCAGGTCTGTCTAGACACTTCGTTTTTGTTGTTTCATGCATAATTGTGTTGTTCTTGGAGCGTCTTAGTTTTTGTTTGCTTTCCTTAGGTTGTTTAGTTTGCTTGAATAAAGTAGTTTGGTCCCCCGTTCTCGTTGTGTTGTTTTGCAAATAAGTTTCTTGGTGGAAAGGAGTAGTAAGTTCTTGCTTGTAAGTGCAAGATGAGCTTGCATTGACTGTGACTTAGACTTTAGCATGACATGCTAGGTGTTGTTTTAGCATTATGCTTAGTCATTATTGCGGTAGCATGTCTTGTTCCAAACAATTGGGATTGCTTAGTGTGCCTTGAAGAAATTATGCGTTGTTTTAGCATGCAAAATCATAGTATTGTGGTATCCTCCTTTGATGCTTTGCTTGGGTTGACTTGGCACATGCTCACACCATGTTATGACTCTCACAAGTCACCATTAGCCTCTATGATCATTTAGTCCTTTACTTGTAGTACCACTCTTTGCTTTGATTAATAATGCTTTGTTGCACTGCATGATTATGGCCATTATTGCTCTCTTAGTTGGTTGCTCCCAGTCTTTTGCTAGCCTACACTTGTATGAGTAAGCTCTACTCATGCTTCCAACTCCCAAGATACCAAATTATTCCAAAGTGTCCACTATAAACTCCTATGCATGGTGTGTTACACCATTCCAAGTATATTCTTGTTTTCAACTATCTTCCAATTAAAAACTATTTTGTTATGATAAAACTTAGTGATTAAAGCCCTCATGAACTTGATGGCACACATTATTCTTTTCCCCTAATAAACTTGAACCATTGTGACAACTTTGTTGTATATGCTTGCACTTATAAGTTGGAATTAGCAGAACCGTGCTGTCACGGGGAACGTTTTCAACATTGCACTTGTACTTTGTACTCAGTTGATATCATGTTCTTTTGTCTATGGATGTCACCGGTGTGAAATAAAGAGGGAACTTGTAAGTCCATGGAGTTTGTATCCTGCGTTAGAGAAACGCCTGGGCCGCTAGCCTAAGCAATGCCTAATCAGGGTGGAAACTTGCAGCATCACTATAGTGAGCTATCTATGAAGCATCCTCAATAAAAAGCTATGCATATGTTAAATAAAAAGATTGCTGGGATGCTCATTGTCTGCTTGACTTATCATTTTGGTTATGGGAAAGCTCCTGTACCATGTGCAAGGGTACCCCGTTGGCGCTTCTCAATGATATGCAAATACTTACAATGATAAGAACTTACCTGGACCCAAAGTTGAGTATGCATGAGGTGTGGACCTCATATTCAAGGGACTTGAGATTGCCAACTTATACTTTGTCAAGCATATACTCTAGCTTTGCCACTTTAACCTTAACCACTTCAAGATGCTTATGATAGGGGAAATGAGGGATGAAAGCTAACAAGTACCATAATTTTTGGAAGCTCTTTTTGAAACTTGTAATCCCTGCTTCCTTTACAAAAAGGCCTTTCTTCCACCATTATTGAGTCTCCACCTTCTACCTATAGGCACCATTAAGAGAGCATAGTTGTCATTCTGTGTGCAGTGTTCCAAAACTTATTGATTGATGCATATTGTGATATTACTTGTTCTTGTGCTACTTGTTTCTAGTCACCCTTGTGAACTTTGAAGGTGTCCTATGCATCTATTTGCTACTCTATGAGGGACAAGCTGATTACCACTATGCTATGTTTTCTGTATGTGAAACAAACAAACGTTTTTCAATGCATGTTATTCATGATCTTTGTTTGTAGCTTGTCATGTTGCATGCATAGTTGCTATGTCCTATTGTTAGAACTCCATATTTCATGCACATGTTTAGAGTTCTTTGATCATAGCTTTCAATGCTTGCAAATGGTTGGATCTATTGTGAGGGTGCATGTCACCTCAAAAATTATTCTTTTTATCACTTACCTACTCGAGGACGAGTAGGAGTTAAGCCTGGGGATGCAGATACATTGGAAACATATCTATAATTTTTGATGCTCCATGCTTGTTTAGTATCCACTTTGCTTTACTTGTCCATACTTTGAGGTGCTTTTTACATGTTTTCTAGTACTAACCTATTAACAAGTTGCAACAGTGCCAGATGCCTGTTTTCTGCTGTTTTTAGTTTCAGAAAAGTTAGTAAAGAAATATTCTCGTAATTGGACGGGACAAACGTCAAAGTCAATTAATTTCCGTGGGGAACAAGAAGTCCAGAGGGGAGCCAGAGGAGCCAGCCAGGGGGGCAGACCCACCCTAGGCGCAGGTGGGCCCAGCATCGCGCCTGGCTAGGGTTTGGCCACCCTGGCAGCCTCCTTGGCCTCCCCCTTCTCCTATAATAAGCCCCCGATGCAGAAACCCTGAGTACCCGATCAAATCTCCACAAAACCGTCTGTAGCCGCCACCACTATCGTCCCTAGATCGGGGGGGTCTGAAGTTCTTCCCGGCACCCTGCCGGAGGGGAGATCATCCCGGAGGCCTTCTCTCCGGTATGATGCGTGAGTAGTTCCACCTTGGACTATGGGTCCATGTAGTATCTAGATGGTTGTATCTCCTCCTTTGTGATTTCATGTATAGATCTTGTGAGCTCCGTTCATGATCAAGATCTAATCTATTTGTAATCATGCATGTTGTGTTTGTAGGGATCCGACGGATATTGAGATTATTATGTCGGTTTGATTAATGGTTTTGTCTTTATGATTCTATCATGACTGTGTTGTTTGTGATCTTGCATGCTCTCCGTTGTTAGTAGCTATCTTGGCCAAGTAGTTGCTAGTGACTCCAAGAGGGGGTATTTATGCTCGATAGTGGGTTCATGCCTCTAGTTTCCAAGGGAAGTGACAGAAATCTCTTCGGTTGTAGATGTGTTGTTGCCACTAGGGAGAAAACAACGGTCTCTTGTTCATGGAACATGTGGACTGTTTACCTTGCACACTTTGCTTAAAGCAGTTGTCGGTTGCTTGCAACTTAATACTGGAGGGGTTTCGGATGATAACCTGAAGGTGGACTTCAAGCCATAGATGAAGTTGGATGGCGGTCTATGTATCTTGTTGTATTGCCCAATCGAATCTCATAGGATCTTTCTGACTAGTAATTGCATTGTTATGCCTTGCTTAGTTCCTGTCAATTATCCTGCTGTAATTTGTTTACCCTTCATGCCGTGTTGTTTATCTAAGGACAGCACCTCTAGTGAACTATGGACCCCGGTGCAATCTTTACCATTGATACATCTTCCACTTTTACTTGCTTACTTGCTGCAAACCATTACCTTCCACACCATACGTTTAATCCTTTGTTACAGCAAACCGGTGAGCTTGACAACCTCACTGATTCGTTGGGGCAAAGTCTTGAGTTTGGGTTGTGCAGGTCTCCGCGTTGCTTGCAACACCTATGTAACGTTTCCTTCCTCCTACTGGTTCAATAACCTCGGTTTCTTACTGAGGGAAAACCTGCTGATGTGCTGCTTCACACCTTGCTTTTGGGGTTCCCAACGAAGCGCTCCTACAATCAACTCAGCGCTGCACCACACCCACTTCGATATTCGCGCCTATCAAACACCACTTATTTTCCTTGTCTTTTAAGAACTCTAATTATTCATTTTAGGTGGTGAGGTGATACCAAAATTCTCAAAAAGTATAGAATGTTTTCAGCTCCTATATTGGTGGTAGCTCTTCCCTCTCTTTTTTTCTTCCTCTTTCAAGGATCATTTGTTGTTTATTTTTACAAATTCTTACACAACCTTTAAGAATACCAATAATTTTGCCCATATAGAGACACATATGCCGCTCATGTTATCAACTCATAGCCGAAATCTAGGTTTATACCATAGATCGTTCAAATGCCACCGGAGTTGTTGGCATCCCAAAGGTGTGTATGAGAAACATATAACTTTTTCCTCGCTTTTTTTACAGATAGGCAAAATAGGTTTTAGCATCTCCCTCTCCCCCCATAAAAAGTTCATTCTATCAAACAATTCTTTTTGAGAAGGTATCATCAAGTCAGTGATTAGTATGTGGGGTTGAGTACTACTAAGATTAAGCCCTTAAGACAAAAACATGACACCAAAGTTGTTGATAGACACTTTCTCTTATTCTTAAAAACTATTGGAGTTTAATCCAAGGATTTCTTTTTCAAACTGATATTAATTATCGTAAGTCTCAACCAAAGTAGTGACAAAAACCTTTGAGCTCAAGTCCTAAGAGATAACGAGTTAAGCGCGGAGTAGAACTCGAGTGCAATAGGACAGAAATAAAATGGTCATGAATAAAGTTACAGAAAGAGGGAAAATAAGTATGTGATGCCTCCTCTTGCTTGCTCATCTCCTGCTTGAGACAACTCTTTGCGTTCATCTCCATAGCTAAATCACTAGAAATGAATAACTTGCATAAAATTCAACAAGAGCCGAGAGAAATTTGCATAGATGAAGACAAAAGCTAGTATAAATTTTTTTGGGTTTTCTTTTTATCAATGAAAAACTGAAAGTAAACATCCATTGGAATGAAAACAAAATAAATCAAAAGAAGAACGAAAAATATGAATGCAGAAGGTGGGAGGATTTTAACCACCCCAAGCTTACGCTCCTAGTCTATTTGGAATCAAAAGTTGCCACCATCAGGTGGAGGCTGCTGGTATGGGAAGTTCGGGTAGCGGTTTGGAAGGTAGGTCATAAAAGATGTGAAGTCCTGGGTGAGGTTGAATATGTTGGCTTTCACATCTTGCAATGTACTTTATATGTTGTCGATGTGATGCACCACTTGGTCAAAATCACTTCTTGGGACATAGTTGAATCCCGGCTGTGGTGGAGGCATAGCTTGCTACTAGTACTGAGGGAAAGGTTGCCGGTGATGGTGCTACTGACCATAGTCGTCCCATCCTACTGTGTTCTAGTCCTCTCCACCTTGCTCCTACTGTTGTTGGCCAGCTGCTGCGTCTTCCTAGTTGGGATGACCTCCCTGCTGTGCAATCCTTCCTGAGAGGATCAATGCTTGCTAGACCTCCTCCTCGGTAAGGACCCAACTCTGTTTACCTGGCAAACTAAAAGTATGGACAAAAGGAAGCAAAACTTGGTGGAGATCACCATTAGGCTTAAAATAAAGCTGATAAGCACGAAGGGAGCGTTGGGGTCTATAGACCCCCATGAATTTGGTGCTAGCCATGTGGACATCATCTAGAATCTTACTGCCAGCCACGACTCTTTACTGAGGCAGGACAAATCCACTTGCATAGGCGATCTGTGTGATCAAGCCACCACATCGGATGTCCCCAGAAAAAGCTGCCCTTTGGCGGCGAAAGTGCTGGATGAGCAAAACACTCAATTTTACCTTATGCTCCATCTCGGGATGCAGAGCCATGTGAATTACGCTCATCTTGGGGCCTCTCATTGCCCTGATATCTCCTTTCCTAAAATAGAATTCACCAAGAAGGTGTGAAAATAACGGATAATGGGATTCTGGATGGTGGCTCTCTTCTTGCGCAAATAATTAGTGTTCCTGTGGACAGAAATCTGCTCCCAAGAATGCATTGCCTCTATGTGGACATTGTCATTAATATCGAGTTCCCCCTCATGGGATAATCTGAAACAATCACAAAATTCATAAAAGGAAAGGCTACAAAGTTTCCCATTGAGTACAAAACTTACAATACAATTATGCTCCTAGACTTCAAGATCATCATGGAATGATGATAGGAACTCGAATGTGGTGAACTTGTAGGTGTCGACGGAGAGGTAGGAGAAAGGTACGATGCCATCTTGCACAATCATCTGCTTGAAGTCCTCCAAAAGACCCTGGCAGGAGAGGAACTCACGGTATACCTACTTAGTGGGTAGAAACTTGCATTTTATCACCTTCTCAAAGTCTCAACTCATGTCGGCTCTCAAGCTATCCGCCTCCGAATGCATCTTTTTAGAACCCGACGGCGTAGTGGAACCTGAGGCCCCTGTCGTCCCCGAGTCCTTTCCGAATCGAAAAATCTTTCCAATGTTATGCATTGTGGTGCAAAATTACAAATGATTACATGTAGAAGTTACAAATCCTAACGTGAGGAATCATCGATAAACTCAAATTATGATGAACTCATCTAGATAGCCAATGTGAGGAATTCAACCATGGATTTCAGAAAATAGATCATGGATTGGATGAGAAACTTAACGATGTGAATATTCTCCCACTCAAAAACACAAAATCAATGAAGAATTTAAGGTTCTAAGAGGCTAGGGTTTGAGGTGGAGAAAGAAAGAGTAAGAGAGAAAGAGGAAGAAGAAGAAGGGGGTTGCGGGGATCCAGCCACCGTTAGCCTTTACCTGGCGATATAGTTGGTATGGGAGGGTAGTACGGGGACATCTCGCCTGTACCGATGGTCGTCACCATTGGATCGAGGTTATGGTTCGAGATCAAACCTAGATGGTCTGGTATAGGGGGCGGTACGAGCGCGTCCCAGCCGTACCAACGCTCATTATGGGTGCGGTCAACTGCGGGCGAATTCGTAGAAGTTTAGTACGAGCGCATCTGGCCATACTGATGCTCATTATTGGTACGTTAAGTTCTAGGTGAAGTCGTCGAAGTTCAGTACTGGCGCATCCGTCCGTATCGGCGCTCGTTATGCACTCTGAACCCAATTTACTCGTTCCCTTAGTAAACCCTCTGCAAATCTCAGGAATCGAAATAAATTTATTAGTACACAAGGTAAAATAAAACAAATTTAAACTTAATTTATTGAAAATGGGTTAGCTCCCATTAAGTATTTTATTCTAGAGTTTATCTTATTTCAAGCTACTCATCATCTTTGGTTTTTGCTGCTTGGACACGCTTAGGTGGTGGAGCATATTTTCCATTATGCTCCTATTTCTTTGGAAAATAACGAACAATTTGATCATCATATATATTAAAGACAATCTTACCGCTAGAACAATCTACATTAGCTCCAGCCGTGCTAAGAAAAGGTCTTTCAAGGATGATAGAAAGTTTGTCATCTTCAGGAACATCAAGCATAATAAAATCAATGGGTATAACATGTTGGTCTATTCTAAGTAGAACATCTTTGATCATACCAACAAGTTGTTTAGTTGTTTTATCATGCCGTAGTGGGAGAGTACTCTCAAAGGTTCAATTTTTTAAACAAGAAATAAGACATGACACTAACACCTGCTCCTAAATTACAAAGAGCGTTAAATATGTTTGTTTTTCCAATTGCGCAAGAGATGGTTGTATACCTGGGTCCCCAAGGTTAGCCGGCAACTTATCAACAAAGCTTGTCATTACCACTATAGTCTTAGTTACCTTCCTTTTTCTATTAAGAATACTTCGCATAAACTTTTTATAAGTAGGAACTTGAATAACATTAGTTAAAGGAAGTTCTAAGCGAAGGCTCCCCAGTGCGTCGGCAAAAGAATCATAAATAGCTTTATCCGGTTCATATTGAACTCGATTAGGATAAGTAATTTTATTTTTGGTGGGTGTTACCTTCTCTTTTACCTTTGCCACTGGTTCAATATCTTTTTTAGTTTGCCTTGTTACTGATTTTTTCTTATCACCATGTTCTTCACATGGGGTGATAACTTGCCTTTCTTGCTCCTTTCTAAGATTGTCTTCTTCCCTTGAGTCGATTGTCTCAGCATCTGAGTGATATAGTTTATGTTTATCTCCTACTTCTTCTTCTCTAGCTTTGGAAGCCTCATGTTCTCTTTTTTGAGCTGCATATTCAATGTGTAGGGTTCATAGCATAGAAAACAAAAAAATTCTACCTCAGCAACGAATAAAACCAAGATCCAATATATGGAAAATCCAAGATCTAATCTATGAGATAGGTGCAACGAGATAGATGAGAACTAACCTCGAAGATCCAAATCCTTAACGAGATCTAATCTCGTGGTTGATGAAGACAATCCTTCCGGTGCTATGATCCGGCAACGCTTCCGCACTCGGTCACACGTATGAAGTCAATGAAGACCTTCCTCTCCTCGTTCCACCAGGAAGCGGAGGTAGTATATCACCTCCGGATCCTAGCAGCATGACGGCGTGGTGGTGGTGGTGGAGAATTCCTGCAGGGCTTTACCTAACCCGAAGCAGGAAGAAGGAGGAGGGAGGAGAGGTGGCGGCTAGGGTTAGGTGAAGGGGAAAGGGGGCCGGCCACCCCTCCCTTCTATTCATAGAGGGAGGGTGTGGGTAGGGCTCCCTCCTTTGCCCTCCACCTCCTAGGGCCGGCGCAAGGGGACGGGGGGGGGGAGTTTTCTTCCCCCAAAATCTATCCCCTATTCTTTAGGGATTTTGAGCTTATACCTTGGGGCTGGCTGGCTAGACTTCTTGGGCCTGGTGCGGCTATCCATGGTCCCCCGCAACATTCCCTCAGCCCATGTGGCCCCTCCCGGGGTGGTAGGCCCACTAGTGGCCCTCTAGAACCTTCTAGAAGCTCCGGTCAAAACATCGAAAACTTTTTCGAACCCCGGAAGATGACTTTCATGATATGAATCTTATTCTCCGGACCATTCCGGACCTCCTCGTGATGTCCTGGATCCCATCCGAGACTCTGAACAACATTCGGTCTCCAACTCAAATTCCATATCTACTTTAAACAACATCGAACCTTAAGTGTGTCACCCTACGGTTCACGAACTATGCAGACATGATCAAGACACACTATAAGAAAAATGTCCTTTTAGAATGAACAATTTTTGTGGTTGAAGGTCTATTTTTGTGGTTGAAAATACTTCTACAAAGGATGATCATCGTGGTACAAGCCCCGTCACAAATGATTCTACCACGGTTTTTTCGACCATGGCGGATCGCACCCTTTAGCCACGAAAAGTCGTTCCATCGTAGATCTATTCTCCAACTGCGTTGACTGCTGACATCATGCAAACTGCCATGTGGAGACCGCTATTAATGACTAGTTAGCTGTAACATCCTAGCATTAGAGCTTAGAAATAAGCTGAACACAGATGTGTTCATTGCATTTATGCATAGAAAATCCGAATAATTTTCGCACTTTTAAACAAAACCTGTCAAAGTGATTGAAGCTTCTCTCAACTTGATGGAACTGAAGTAGATCATCAAGTTAACTGCAATAAGTTTCAATATGACCTTTGCTAAAACCTTATTTAGGGTAAACCTGAATTGATCTAAGGGTAGATCAAATGTAATAAAATTAAACCATAATACATTGCTTAATGACTAATATCTGATCCTTAGGTGATCATTCCATAGTATTCATTACAATAAACCCATGAATACCAAGCTATGAATATAAGTCAAGTAACAAGAATGTAGTAACTTACCTTTGACTTAGTCATCTTTATCTATTTCTACCATGAGGATCATGGTAATACTTCATCCTAACCTTAGTTATATTAAGTAGGAAGGAAACTAATTCAAGACCCCCACCGCATACCTTCCTTTCCATATCAATCCTTAATATGTCCATTGAATATATCCTAATATCTGTTGTTAATCAATGTTGATTAATCAACTATTGATTCACAAATACTTAGCTTATCGATTTTTATCTATCAAGTCTTGTCCTTATCATAGCATTCACTTAAGGCCTATAAAGAAACAAGTAAGAAGAGATAAGTAGTAATGCTAGATTTAGATATCATCCATAGGATGGGGGTGTTGAAAGAGAATAAAATCCATATGATAATTGGTGGAGTTAACTCACTCCTGAATGGATAGAAGGGTTATCTTGATTATATCTATATGGTAACAAAGAAGATTGCAAAGATGAATTCTAAGGATAGTTGTCAAGGAGAAATCCTATTAGATCAAGTAGGTATAGTCAATGAATAAACTCCAAGTCAAATAGAGATATTAAGAGGATGATCATACATTCTAGTGTGAATATGTTATCTTAGGTTAGTAATAACAAGTTATCATAATAAGATGTGAGGTTTGAATATAAGATATTGGAGTAAAGTGGATATAAGATAGTATGGCTAAGATGAAGCTAGAGTAGCATAAAGTTATTGGAATAGTGTTATTTCTCTTAAAAGGATAGTAAGCTTTTGAGGAGATAAGAGTTGGATATATGAATCTATTTGAGTAATGTTGGTGATGGATGATAAAGGAAGATGATGAATGGAGTTAACTGTAATCATCTGTTGGATTGGAGAATATTAGTAGTAGAATAGTTTGATAACCAAGTATAGATATGAGAAGATTATGAAAAGCTTTAGTGTCAAGCTCATTGGATTTATAAATGGATTTAGAAGGATAAAAGCCGGATAAGAATATTCTTATGGAGTAAAGCTCATCATGTTAACACATGATGATGGATAGGAAGAAGTAGTATATCTAGGAAAGGAATTCCTTAATTAGAAGTCCAAGATTGTGAATTATGGAAGATAGGAATTCTTGGTAAACACTCAAGTTTCAGTCTTTAACCAAACATATTATCCATTTTATCTATTTCATTTAACATCCTATTTCCACAATGACTTATAGGAATATTTCCCTAAAGCAAATCACTGAAGTATAAATTGCCACTCCACAACATTAGAATAATAAGTGCCTAGAAACTATAATTATCAACCTTACTTTTAAGTCATTCTAAAAAGAACAACTCCATTACTTTACCACAAATAATGGTATCATTTCTAATCATAAGCTTAAAGGCCAACAAGTCTTAAATCTTAAATGATATCCCTAAATCTAAGATCTCATATAAAATTAAATCCTTATAAAACAGATGGTAAGTAATAATAAACTTAAACCCTAAATTCTGTACAAGGTATAACCAACAAAATATCTCAATATCATTTAAGTCTATAGGGATAACACTAGCCACTTTATCTCTCAAGAATTATATGTTCCTTATAATAAGATAGATCACTATGTAAAAAATTTCTTTAATGATAAGATGATAACAATCAAATCTCATGAATTAATAGTAAATCATTCACTAATAAATTATGGATTGTTAAGGTAATTAAATTCATAACAAAAACCTCTACAAAATATTAATAGAAGAATAACTTATATGGAAGGAAGTAAAGAAAAATTATAAAAACCATATATCATAAAGGTTCACAAAATGAATCTTTATGCATATTAATTGTTGCTGCAAGCATTCAGCAAATAGAATTATATAAAGGAAATTTCAAGCAAATGTGTAATATACGAATTTGAAAACAAAACAGAAAAGAGAAAAGGAGAATAATAAGAAAAAACCCGCAACCAGGCCGCATCCTATCTCTCCTCTTCATTATCTACCGCCCACGTGCAGACCGTTTCGTCCCATTTGTATGCCCAGCTTGTAACCATAGTGACTGACGTGTGGGGCACTGCCAAGGATCACGGGTTGAGACAGAAAGTTTTACAGGGGGTTATATGAAAAGAGCACGCCATCATCTACCTCGCCTACTAGAAGCAGCTCGCTGGCCGGAGCTCTGCCGTCGATCGTCCATCGCGCTGTGATGCATGCCACCGCTTCTGGAGGAGGGGATAAGAACGCCAATGCGATGTCTGCTCGTCTTCATCCTCTCACTCCCTCGCTTGCACTTCCTCTCTTCCTGTCATGGGAATGCCCCAGGCAGATGCTGCAATCGGCAGCAAGTAGTAGAACAAGCGGCAATGGCGGCCAGCCATCTGCGGTGCGAGATGAGGGCGGAGACAAAAGGTTTGACCTAGGTTTGCCCCCCTAGAGGGTAAAGACCTACTCCTGCTAGATTGTATTGATGAGAGAGTACAAGGGCGAGCTCGACGACTAGGCGGCGAGTCGCAGGGGGTGTATGATAGAACGTGTCCTCTATGCGTACCCTAAGGAGGTTTATATAGACTCACCTCTCTAGGGTGTACAGATCTACAACCGAATTAGTTAAGGATTAGGAGGGTGTTGGCCTAATCTGACTGGGCCTAACTACGCTTCTGGGCCTCCAGCTTCCAGTTGCCTGGCTCCTTATTGATTCTTGATCCAGTCACCGTCCTGCAGGCCCACTCGCTGGCAGCATGGGCCAGTAGGAGACGTCCTGCTGGGTATACCCCAATCGACATATCCCCATCAGTAGTCCCCGAGGCCGTCGTTGATTCGTTGCAGGTGTTCTTTGGTAGTCGGAGTATGCGGGTCCAATTTGGACACCCAGTCGAATCGGCGGTGGACTCCATAAATGAAAGAAGGAACATGTCATCTTACTTGCTATAACGGCGACAAATCGAATCGCAACACGGCGAATGGGTTGGCAAGTAATCGGATCGCAGCTATGGCGATTGGGTCGACGAGTAGTCAGGTTGCAGCTATGGCGATTGGGTCGGTGAGTAGTCGGGTCGCTGTAGCTGGCGAGACGAGTAGACGAAGTTGGACCGTCAGCCTTTCTCAAACTAGCCATTGGGTAACCCAACGGTAATATCGGTGTAATCACCGCGTGGCAACGGATCCCCGAAAATGTCGGGTAGCAACCGCTATATAAGGAGAGTGACAGGCGAAGAGCGATCATTCCCCCCACTTCCTCCGATCTCGCATGCCTCCCAGTCTTCCATTCCTCCGTAGCGACCAGAGCGACCCAGAGCGATCCCGCAACCCTTGATCCTTCTACTGATGGCGCCTCTGACAGAACCATGTAGGAGATCTAAATGCACGAAAGTGCTGCTGAAGTCTTTCGAGGATGCGGGGATCCTCCGCGCCGGGAGATGGCGCATCCCAGCGGCCGGGGAAGTGGTGCTAGATCCGCGCGAGGGAGAATTCATCTGCTTCACCAGCCACCTGGAGAGGGGGCTCATTTTCCCCACCTCCATCTTCTTCCACCGCTTCTGCGCGTATTACGGCATCCAGCCATCGGACCTAGGGCCAGACAGCATTGAGCAACTCGCCATCTTCGTGGCGTTTTGCTAGTGCTACCTAGGCTGCCGGCCGTACTTCCCCCTGTGGCAAGATTTGTTCCACGGGAGGATCGGACGTGAAGGGACGGTCGACCCGATGCTAGCCGTGGGCGGCCTCACCTTCCAGCTGAAGTCCAAGGCCTCCTTCCTCGACCTGATGCTGCCGAAGAAGGCGGCGAACGAGTGGAAGAAGCATTGGTTCTACATGACCGAGTGGCCTCCAGACGATGAGGTGGCGCTTCCGATGTTTTCCGCCGTCCGGCCTGAGCTATGTCGGCTTCAAGTCGCCAAGGTCCCGCACGGCCAGCGGATGGTGGTCGACGAAATGCTAATGAAAATACGCAACCTGAAGAAGAAGGGCCTCCAAACCATCAACTTGTACAACTGCTGGCATGGGCGGCGCCTAGTGCCTCTGGCCAGCCGTTCCCACTGGATGTACGAGTACATGTGCAAGGACGGTCCGACCAAGTATTGCATCGCCGAATGGAGCACCAATGACTACGCCCTCGCGCTGAAGAAAATCACCGAGGCGGAGTACGTCGACTCGAAGGCTGGGATTCCCTCGTTCACCGCGAAGCACAAGGCGCCACCGGTAAGATTACTTTTCCTTGTTTATTCCGCACTTGTAAAATTGCAGTTGCACTTTGCTGATCACATGCTGTTCATGTAGCTGTTCCAAGTGGTGGAAGGTTGGCTTCCACCTGCTGATGACGAGAACTCGAATGAGTCCGTTGAGGACGAAAGCGAGTCCTCCTCTGATAGGGGAAACATCGGAGGCGATGATAATGATGACGACAATGAAGATGACGACAAGGCCGTATAGGTCGCCGCACCCATGGTCCGTAAGACCCACGGGCAGCAAAAACATGAGCTCGAGGCCAGAAAGATCCTCGAGGCTCACGACGGGGGTGAAGACGAGGTTCCCGAGCACACCTCACGGCACATGGCCACACCGTCGAAGAATAAATCACCGCAGAAGAAGAAGAATCCCGCCAAGGCGGTGTCGCCGCCTCGGTCCACGAGTAGCTCTGAGGCTACCAGCGCGGCCAACGAGGCCGGGCTAGTGCGCTGACATCGGTGACCGCGGCAGCCGACGCGGCTGTGGTAGAGGATGAAGTGCCATTGGCATCACTGCCACCGCCCTTCACCGCAGTCGCTAGGCTCGGGGCCGCTCCATATGCGGGTGCCTCGCCACCGCGTGAAGCACCTGCGGCGATTGCCGCGGGTCCTCCTGCCGCGGCTTCATCCTTGAAGAAGCCATCAGTGTCTTGGGCCCAGAGCGTGTTCGAGACGGGCCTCAGCCGGAAGCTAGGCATGGAGCTGGAGAAGAAGACGAGTATTCGCACCGGCCTTCGTTTTACACCAGTCGCCAAGTGAGTATCCTTTAGAGTATTTATTTTTTTCCACTGATTTATCTTTGTCCGGTTAACTCGCTGACAGCGTTGTGTTGCAGGACTGGTGTGAAGAAAATAGGTCATCCTTCGGTGGCCAAGGTCCCATTGGGTACTACTGGGGCGCAGGTCGATCCCTCGAAGAAGAGGAAGAGCGATGAGATCGAGGCGCCCATTGAGGGCGCGACGAAGGCAAAGGGCAACGAGGTCGTCATAATCTCGGACGAGCCAGTCGGCGCCCCGAGGAAGACTCCGACTGGAAAGCATACGGTCACGAAGTCCGAAGTGGACGCGGAGTCGCAGCGGATAGAGCCCACAACACCAATTAGGGAAACGGGCCCAACGGCGAGTGCCGCAGGGGCGGCGATGGCGACCTTCCCTCGCTTTGTGGCGAGGGCCTCCATGGCGAGTGCTTCAGCGCAATCGGTGGAGGTCGAGCAGCATCGCGGGCGCACACCTCCTGTGCTCCCGTCGATGGACGTGATTGAGCTCCACAATATGCTGGGTGCAGTGTTCCAGGTATTTCCAGTCCCGGAAGATCTAGTCGATGAATTTCAGCGGGTAGATTCTCACTTTTTCATTTACCAGTCCTTGAGTGGCTAGTAGCTGAGTTGCAGCGGTTAGGAACTTGATGATTTCTTTGTTGTCCAGTCCCCGAGTGGCTAGTCGCTGAATTTCAGCGGCTAGGCGCTTAGGAAGTACTTCATAAGTTTTTTGCTGATGTTCGCCATGGTTTTGCAGGGCCTCCAGCGCGAATCGACAGAGCGATTGGCCACTAAGGAGCGTCTGGAGGGGGAAGTGAACGAGCATCTTCGAGCGACTGCTGGTAAGAGTTTTTAAGATTCCCTTGGTCAATGACGTCTTCTTATGTCGTGCTCACGGTTGTGATGATGCAGAGAGTCATGTGGCCGTGGTGGATAAGTCTTGCAAGGGTATGGTCCCTGCGAGCGACCTGCCAGCTACCCAGTCCTCCTTGAGTGTCGTAGAGAAGCGGGTCGCAGAGCTAGAGCGAGAGCTCAAGGCCGCGAAAGCGGAGGCAACCTCAGCGGACGAGAGAGCTAAGGCAGCCGTTGCTGCTGCTGCCAAGGAACGGAAGTTTTTGGATGCACTCGTCGCTGGGCTGCAAACTAACTACTCGGGTCTGCAAGATTTCATCACGGGGATCTGCCGTCCCTTGATTGGTGAGCTCCTTTGACCTTCATGTGGCTGGCGAGTCCCCAAGCGTGCGGGATGCCTTTTTGTTTCATGCGCCATTCTGATTGTATACTTGATATGCTCCGCAGGGAAGATACTTGACGACAAAGCCGAGACACAATCGTACGACGCGCGGCAGTGTGTCACTATGTTAGTGGACTCTGCCGCTCTATTAGTGACATGCATCCACGTGTATCTGCAGGAGATCTCGTTGACCGAGGTGATCCCCAGCGAGCTCACCGAAGTCTAGCGGTATCTGGAGAAGGCTCCAGCAGTTGTGGAGTTCATGACACGGTCAACTTTTTGCTGTGGGGAGGCGACTACGCTGAGCCTTGGGCTCGCGCACTTCCCCGACGATTTCAACCTCGACGACGTCACCAGCGGCTATCCTTCATCCACGGGCGCAGTCGAGATCTCCGACGTGCTGAAGCTCACCTACCGGGCCGTGGTATACTCCGATCGCGTGTTGGCGATGGGCGACTTCCTGCCATATCAGGAGACAATCGTCGCCCCGAACAACGAGGAGCCGGCGAAGTGTGACTTCAAGGTGGAGCAACCGTTTCGATCGGCGATGGCGGACACCTTGACGATGTATCCGTCGAACCCGTGGGTGCCCTTCATTCGTTTCCATGGAAGTGGTGGCGAGTTGTCGTGGAAGTCTGCGGAGTAGGAGAGTTTGCCGAGTGGCATTAGTTGTAAAGGAAAAATGTGCCTGTCCTTCTAAGCACAATTTTTTGTTGCCGTAAGGAATGCATGGGTGCTTTTGTCAATTTATGGTTTGATTGTGACTTGTTGAGTTGTGCGAGTCCCCGAGCGCGTCCACCCTTTTTTGGGGGTTTACCTCGTTTTTATGTGTAAGTTTTTTGTTATACTGTTAGTCAGTTGAGGTCGACTCGCCGTGGCTTGAAAAGACAGTCGCATGGCGACCCTAAGGGGTGCTCTATACTTAGCTGTTTTCCCGGGCGCGAACGGGGTCGGTTGGCCGAGTCCCCGAGCATGGTACTTAGCTGTTCTAGTCGCATGCCCAAGGTAGGTGAGAACGAGGCGCGCTGTATTAAGTGCGTCGCTCCACCTAACCCGGAGGATCAGTCACGTGGCGAGTCCAGGACGCACTCTCATACTTGGCGTTTTCCCTAGTCGCTCGGGTTTGGGCTAGTGTCAATCCCCGAGCGTGGTACTTAGACATTCGAGTCGCTGCATCAAGGATGTGGAGGACTGGGTCGTTGTTGGAAGCGAATGCAGTCGTCTTGGCTCGGAAAGCCAGTCGAGCGAGGCGACTCCAATGGGGCTCCGGGTTGGCGTTTTTCATGGACGATATAAGGCCCGAAAATTATCGGTGACCACGTATCGCACTACTTAGCCGTGCTGGTCGCGTGACCAAGGGTTGACTTCCGCTAGTAGCGTGGCGCTGTTATTACGAGTGCGAATGGCACAAGGTATGGAGAGTGGACACAATTTGTGCAAATCGATCTTCTTTTTTTCATAGCGGGTAGGGGTACATGTTTGGAGTTCTAGGAGTAGAACTTCCGTAGGAGATTTACATTCCATGGCTGCTTGACGTCGAGTTGCCCGTCGCCTCGGATGTCGCTGAGGTAGTAGGCGTCGTTGCCTAGGACTCGCCCAATGGCGAATGGTCCCTCCCAAGGGGGAGAGAGCTTGTGCATGCCCTTCTTGTCTTGGATCAGTCGCAGGACCAGGTCGCCTTCCTAGAAGGTGCGAGTCCAGACTCACCGGCTGTGGTAGCGGCGAAGTCCTTGCTGGTAGATGGCGGTGCGGAATGAGCTAGATTGCGTGATTCGTCGAGCTGGTCGACCCTGTCCTGTCATGCGAGCTCGTTGTCAGCCTCCGCGTAGTTTGACCACCCGAGGCGAGTTGTGCTCGAGGTTGATCGGCATGACGGCCTCGGCGCCGTACACCATGAAGAAGGGGGTGAACCCTGTCGACCTGTTGATGGAGGTGCAGATGCCCCAGATGACAGCGGGGAGCTCTTCGACCCAGCACCCCGGAGTTTGCTCGAAGGGAACTTGCAGTCGCGGCTTCGGGCCATGGGGGATGCTCTGGTTAGCATGTTCCGCCTGGCCGTTGGACTCTAGGTAGGCGACTGAGGCGAGGTCGAGTCGTATGTTGTGCTCCTCGCAGAATTCGGCCATGGATCCTTTGGCGAAGTTGGTGCCGTTGTCTGTGATGATGCTATGCGGGAACCCGTAGCGATAGATGAACTCACGTAGGAACTTGGTGGCGGTCTTCCCATCACACTTGCGGACTGGCTTGGCCTCCACCCACTTTGTGAATTTGTCGACTACGACTCGGAGGTGGGTGAAGCCGGAGGGGGCCTTCTTGAAGGGGCCTACCATGTCCATGCCCCACACACCGAATGGCCAGGTGATGGGGATGGTCTTGAGCACCGAGCTTGGGACGTGAGTCTGGTTGGCTTATTTCTGGCATCCGACGCAGCGTTGGACGATGTCGACCGTGTCGGCGTGTGCGGTGAGCCAGTAGAAGCCATGTCGCATGGCCTTGGCGACCAGGGATCGAGCGCCAGCGTGGTGACCATAGTAGCTGGCGTGGATGTCTTGGAGGATTTTGCGACCCTCCGCAGGTTGTACGCAACGTTGGAACACGCCGGTCACGCTGCGCTTGTGGAGCTCGCCGTTGATGATGACGAAAGACTTGCAGCGGCGTACTATCATGCGGGCCTCCGTCTCGTTGGCGGGTAGGGCCCCTCCCTCTAGGTAGGTGACGTATGGTGCAGTCCAGTCGCTTGGCTCCGTGAGCATGGCGACCAAGGCTGGCTCCGCGAGCAGTGGTATCCCGATGTCGATCTCCCTCGGGGGAGATACAGACGGCTTTATGATGGTGTTGAGGAAGACACCAGCGGGTGGCGTGAGGCGAGCCTACCCAATGCGGGAGAGGGTGTCGGCCTCTTCGTTCTTGCGCCGGTCGATCCACTCGACGGAGTAGTAGGCAAAGTGCCCCCAGCTGGTCCACTGCTTGCCGTTATGCCACCATGGTGGGGGAGACTACATCGCAGGTACCGACATCTTGCCCGACGATGAGGTTGGATTCGCCGTAGCAGTGCAGACGGTTGATGTTCATCTCCTTGGCTGCTTGCATGCCGTGGAGGAGGGCCTCGTACTCGGCCATGTTGTTGGTGCAGGGGGTGAATTCGAGGTATAGGACGTAGTGCAGCTTGTCGCCCTTGGGAGATGTGAGGACGATCCCTGCCCTTGTGCCGTCTGCATTTTTGGACCTGTCGAAGTGTAGCGACCAGTAGTGGAGGTACGATAGCTTCTCCGGCTGCTGCGCCTCCTCTCAATCGGCGAGGAAGTCTGCCAAGGCCTACGACTTGATTGCCTTGCACGGCTCGTACCTGATGTTGTGGACTCCGATCTCGACGGCCCACTTGGCGACTCGCCCAGTCGCCTCACGATTGTGGATGATGTCCTGCAACGGCACTAAGGAGACGACCATGATTGAGTGCTCCTGGAAGTAGTGCGGCAGTCGCCGCTGGGCTCGGAAGACCGCATATACCAGTTTCTGGTACTGCGGGTAGCGGTGGTGCGACTCGGTGAGGACTTTGCTGATGTAGTAGACATGTCGCTGCACCGGGTGTTCCTTGCCCTCTTCGGGTCGCTTGACGACCATGACGGCGCTGACGACTAGCTCGGAAGCCATGACGTAGACGAGCATGGGCTCCTTGTCGACGCGGGCGGCGAGTAGCGGGGCCGCGAGTAGCACTTCCTTGAGTGCGTGGAGCGCGTTGTCTGCCTCCTTGTCCCACTCTAACGTGGGATTCTTGCGCATTAGGCGGTAGAGAGGCATTGCCTTCTCGCCTAGCCGGGGGATGAAGCGAATGAGAGCCGCGACTCGCCCAGCCAACTTCTGGACATTGCGCAGGCACTCGGGTTTGCCGAGCCGGGTAATCGTGTTGATCTTGGTGGGGGTTGCCTCGATGCCTCATTTGGAGACTACGTACCCCAACAGCTGTCTAGTAGGTACACCAAAGGTGCACTTTCCTGGATTTAGTTTGATCTTGTACCTCCGCAAATTTGTGAATGTTTCGGCCAGGTCGGCGAGTGGCGAGTGGAATTCACCACCACGTCATCGATGTAGACGTGGATGTTGCGACCAATTTGGCTTGCAAGGCACTCATGCATGCACCTCTGGTAGGTCGCCCTGGCGTTCTTGAGGCCGAAGGTCATGGCGGTGTAGCAGAATGCTCTGAATGGCGTGATGAACGTTGTCTTCTCCTCATCCTCCACTGCCATTTTGATCTGGTTGTAACCAGAGTAGGCGTCAAGGAAACACAGCGACTCCGAGCCTGCGGTCGAGTCGATGATTTGATCGATCCGCGGGAGGACGAACTGCTCCTTTGGGTAGGCGCTGTTGAGGTTTGTGTAATCGATACACATTCTCTAGGTCCCATCCTTCTTCTCGACCAGGACTAGGTTTGCCAGCCACTTGGAGTTTTTGATTAGCCGTATGAAGCCTGCAGCGAGTAGGCGTTGCACCTCCTCGACGATTTCTCGGCGGCGCTCTTCATTGAAGGGCCGCAGCGACTGCTTGATGGGTCACACTTTGGGGTCGGTGTTGAGTTTGTGCTCAGCGAGTTCCCTCGGGACACTAGGCATGTCGGATGGCTTCCATGCGAAGATGTCACGATTCTCACGGAGGAACTCGATGAGCGCGCCTTCCTATGCTGGGCTCATGCCCGTTCCGATCGTCAGCGTCTGGCTGGAGTCGCCTGGGACCAGCTCGACGAAACGCGTGTGGGTAGTTGCTTCGAGCCTCCACCCTCCGAGTTGGGCTTCTTGAGTATTGTGGGGTCGTCATTGTTGACCTCGCTCGTGTACTTGGCGAGCTCCTCTGGGTGGTTGGCTTCTGCGGCTATGAATGCGTCGGCGAGCTCGGCGCCCTTGGCCTCGCACTTCGCACCCATTTCGGTGTTGCCGTGGACGGTGATGATGCCGCACGGCCCTGGGAGCTTCATCGCGTTATACGCGTAGTGGGGTGATGCCATGAATTTGGCAAACGCTTGCCTCCCTAGGACGCAATGGTAGGGGCTGTTGAAGGGCACCAGCTCAAAGACGATCCGCTCGGTGCGGAAGTTTCCTGGTGTGCCGAAGGTGACTGGCAGCGTCACCTTGCCGATCGGGTATGCCTTCCGACCAGGGACGATGCCGTGGAAGGTGGTGTAGGTCGTCTCGATCATCGAATGCGGGAGCCGCAGTTGCCTGAACGTGTCCAGGTAGAGAATGTTGATGGAGCTTCCGCTGTCCATCAGCGTCTTGGGGAGCCAGTAGTCGCCCACCTTAGGCTTGACCACCAAGGCGACTCGCCCCGGATATTCGATCCGTGGCGAGTGGACCTCGCGGCTCCAGGTGATCCGCTGTTCAGACCGGTTGAGGAAGTGTGGGGCGTCGACCTGGGACACTGCGTTGACGGCGACGGTGCGGGGGATGACCATCTTATCGCGCTTGGTGTTGAACCTGGTGAAGGTGTGGAGCGATCCCACGTCGTTGCCGAATGCCCTGCCGTTTGGCGGGTGGTTGTTGCGGTCCTCCCGTGCGCGCCGTGCCTTCTCGATCTCCTTTAGGGAGTGGCAGTCGGCGGTCGTGTGCATGGCGGGCTTCCCCTCCCTGCTGTGGAACACACAAGGCTGGTTGAGGAGAGCCGCGGGGTCAAACCTCGGCTTCTCCTTGTAGTTACCGCTACCACGGCGCTGGCCTCCGTCGCGGCAGAAGATCTTGGGCTCGCGTGGCGCGTAGCCGGCATTGACGACGAAGTCGACTCGCCCGTCACCGCGGCGCTTGCCAGTGAGGCGAGTGTTGCCGTAGCATAGCTCAGGTCGTCTCCCGTTGTCGTGGCCGCTCGGGCGGCGATTTCCTCCCGACTCGTCGTCGGTTTCTTGGTTCGGGTCCTCCTCCGCGTACCGCTTGGCGATCTCGAGGAGGTCCTGTATGTTATCGAGTGTCTTGTACACCCGCTTGAGCTTGGCGACCAAGGGCTCATAGCGGCACGAGGTCTTCAAGTAGTGTATCGCTGTATCCGGGTGGATGCCGACCGCGTTGAACCATAGGTCCTGCCACCGCTGGACCCAGGTGCAGGTCGACTCGCGGGGACCCTGGACGCATCTCTCTAGGTCCTCGATGGTGGTGGCACGGGTGTAGGAACCCTCGAAGTGCCTGACAAAGGCGTCGCGCATATCCTCCGGCGAGTCGATGCTGTCCGTGGGGAGGGTGTTGATCCATTGCCGGCTTGCTCTCTCCATCATCAGGGGTGGTAGCGAGCGGCGAGTAAGTCGGTGTGGCAGGCGATTCTCATCGCCTTGAGGTACGTGTCCAGCCACACGGACGGGTTATACGAGGGATCGTACTTCTCGATCTCCTTTGGCGCTTTGAAGTTTGCTGGGTATTTTTCACCTCGAATCATTGGTCCGAAGCACTGGGGGCCGACTCGGCTGAGCGATCCCCTTGGTTCGCCGTCACGACGGTTGGTGAGGGTGTGCCTCAAGTTGTCAGGCTGACGTGCGCGCCAGCTCTGGTTGTTAATGATGTGGGACCGCGCGTCGATTGGCTGCCCGTTGGTAGCGACCATGTCATTCGTTGGCCGTGGGTTGTTGGTGGAGAGTGTCGCGTTCGTGGGTTGCAGCTGGATCTGCAGGGTCTCGGGGGGTGGGAAATTGATAGTATTTGTCATATTTGGGCGACCGCTCGAGGCCGCCCTGCTTCCTGACGAGCGGGAGTACATGCGCCCTCGTGAATCGGCGCCTGCGGTTTGCTGCTCAACGGCCTTGGCGAGTAGGGCCTTTGCATACTTGATCTACAACATGCCTTCACCCATCACGTTGATCTAGTCGACCGCGGCTCGACTCGCGATGGCGTTGTCCATTGGAGTAGAGAACAGAGTGAGGCCGTTCGCATCCCGCTCCTGCGGGGAGATCATGATCCTTGGTTGATCCTGGGGTGGTGTGCGACCGGGCGGCGGTGGGGGAACACCGTTCGCCGTTGCACCCCGTGGCGGCCAGGCGCTTCCTCCTGGTGGCGCGTTCTCGCAGGCCACGCGGTCCGGGTCGTTTTCGTTGTTGAAGTTTAGGGCGCGGACCTGGACGGTGGGGTTCAGTCGCGTCCTGATGCGGCACTGGTGGTAGAGCGAGAGCTCCTACGCCGTTACTTGCTCGAGGCGAAATTTTTCGCGCTTAGACTGTTCCTTGCGGACCGCCTCCTCTAGTCGCAGGCGGAGTTCCTCGACCTCCGTTGTTGTCGTGGTCGGCGAGATCAGCGTGGAGAAAGGGTCTTGCGGGGAGCTCGTGTCACTCGCCATGTAGGTCGCGACAAAGCGACCTAATCCAGCATGGAAGTCGCCGGAGTTCTCCGACCCGGAGTCAGAGTCGAAGATCCCAAGGATGGAAGGATCCTCGAAGTCCCCCACGTTGGAGACCTGGGTGATGGAGCCCGCGGGTGACACGGTGACGATGGATCCAGCGATTCACACCGGGGTCGCCGAGTCGGCGTCGTCATTGAGGGCCGTGTCATCCACGGCCATGCTGCTCTCGGCCACGTTGCTGTTGGCCGAGTCGCACTCGGAGGCGAGGCGGTGGATGGTGCGGACCTAAATCTCAGAGAGCCGATTACGTGGTGGCGACTCGCGGATGCGAGCCGAGTCCTCCGAGACTGTAACACCCCTATTTCTATTAATAGTAACAACGATTTGTGTGTGCATTCATGAGCATCACCATTTAAAAAATGCATGGAATAAAAAGGCTCTCAAAACCCTAAACCCTAATTTTCCTCCCTCTTTGAAATGTATTCAAAATGGCTTTGAATTTTGAAAAGTATAAAAAGTTTGGAACCCAAATGGTTATAAAGGGTCCCTGAATATTTTAATATTTGTCAAAGCTCTGGTATTCTAAAATGTATTAAAACAGATTTACAAAAGAGAAAAACACAAAACAGAAAAAGATAAATGTTTTGGAAATAAAAACTGCTCCTAACCTAATCTGGGCCGAGCCCAGCTCTCTCCCTCTCCTCCCTGCCGCTCAGCGCGCAGCTCTATAGCCCACCCCAGCCAAGCGCAGTCCACAGCAGCCTGATACCCCTTCGACCGTCCTCCCCTGTCGTCTTCCTCGGCCACGACAAGCAGCTCCGTGGCTCGCCTCTGGCCACCCGATGCTCCGCCTGCCGCTGTGATGCGTTCCACCGCCCTCTGGAGGAGATAAGAACCCCGGCTACCATTCTCTTCTTCCCCCGAACCTCTCACTCTCTTACCTAGCTCTCTCTCACCCGTTCCCCTCTCTGGCCGACGAACCCTAGCTCCAGACATCACCGGTGCCCTGCAGATTCCGACCACTCCTCGCCGTTCTGAGGCCACCATCATGACCGCAGTGCAGTCTATGTTCACCTTGTTCAACCACGCGATCCGGAGAAGCCTCAGTTGTCGCAATCGAGACCTCATGTCCAAAGTCCAGCCGCCACGTTCATCACCGATTCCGGCCGTTGTGGACCTCCCCCGGCCTAGCCACCACCTCCATTACTAGGAAAAGGCTAATTCGTGGCACACCTATTTTGGCCATCCGTGGCGCACTAGGGGTGCGCCACAAAGCGTACGCTGCGGCTAACTTTTAGCTGTGGCGCACTAGGTGGTGCACCACGCTTCTGAAAATATAACCGTGGCGCACTAGGTGATGTGCGCCACGCATATGAAAAAGCTAGCCGTGGCGCACTAGGTGTTGTGCGCCACAGATACAAATTTCAAAATTCAAAAAAAAAGTGGGAGATCTGGATCTCGTCGGTGCTGTCGCCGTCAGTGCCGTCGCTCGTCGATGTCACCGCCATCGCCTCGTCGGAGAGGCGACTGCAAGGAGGAGGAGAGAGCCCGTCGTCGCAGTCGAAACTACAAAGAGGAGGAGGTGGAGGTGGAGGAGGAGAAGAGAACCGCCGTCGCCATCGTCGTTGTCACTGCAAGGAGGAGAAGGAGGAGGAGGAGAGAGCCCGCCCTCTCCATCGTCGTTGTCACTTCAAGGAGGGGGAGTAGAAGAAGGAGCCCGATGTCGCTGTCGCCATTGCAAGGAGGAGGCCACCATCACCATCTTCACTACAAGGAGGAGGAGGATAAGTACGAGAGGAGAAGGAGGAGGAGGAGAAGGAGAAGAAGAAGGAATAGAAGGAGAAGGAGGAGGAGGAGAAGGAAAGGAGAAAGGAGGAAAAGGAAAAGTTGAAGGGAGGAAAGGAAAAGGAGAGAGAAGGGGGAGGGAAGAGGGGTAGCTGGGCGGGGTGGGGATTCAAATTTTGAATCCCGCCCAACTTAATCGTAGCGCACTAGGTGGTGGTGCGCTACGGGTAAGTTGTCCTCTATTTTTTTCTGCAGGAAAAAACGGTCTTTTGACCGTAACTTTTTACTCTTTTCGAATTTTAAAAATCTTAAAAACCACTAAACGACCAGAGTTCATTGCGAGCGGATGCGAAATCTCGTTCTCGTCATTTTGGTATATTATACGATTTTTTTCGACATCGTATGCAAAAGTTACGGCCATTTTAGCGTGGCATGACTTTTTTTGCAGAAAAAGTGGAAACTCATGTTTGTTAATTTTCCTAGAAACTATGCCACATTACCTACCTAAAGATGAAAAGATTTTATTTTTTGAAGTGTTTATTATTTTATTTTATTTTTTGCAAAACCTAAAAAGGCGATCCACGGGGGGGGGGGGGGGGGTGGAGTTGGTGCATGCCACTTAGCCGTAGGGCACTAGGGTAGAGTGCCCTACGGCTAAGTTGACCCAGCTGCTGCAGCACACATGCCCGTAGCGCACTAGGTCAAGGTGCCCTATGGATAAGTGACACATCCGTAGCGCACCTTGACCTAGTGTGCTACGGGCATGTGTGTTGTGGCTACATGTACCCTGCCCACACATAGCCGTGGCACATCACCCCATGTGCGCCATACGATAGTTAGCTGTAGGGCACCTTTGGAAAGCGCGCCATGCCTATTTTACCCGTGGGGCACCACTAGCAAGTGCGTCACAGAAGTGTGGATTACCTATAACCGTTTTCCTAATAGTGCTCTACGGTGCTGACGGTGAGCTCGCGGTGCTCAGGCACCTCCTCTCTTACTCCCTCTCGCTCTCTGTCGCCACCGCGTCGTGCAACCGCCGCTCGCCGCCACTATCGTTGTTGCGTCACAGTCTCCGGTGACCATTCTCTCGCGGCGCCACCACTAAACTGCTCGCCTCGCTCCCCTCTTTCCAACAGACCTAGCCCCAGAGCCCCTCATCGCCTCTAGCGCAGTGCCCGTGCTCAACCTGGGAGCAATGGTGTTGCTGACGTCATCATGACGTCAGGCTGATGCCATACTCCTTTTCCCTTTTTGTTTTAAATGTTTTCCATAAATCATTTCTATAAATAAGAAAAATATGACATGTGGGGCCCTGTTGTAAGTCAAATAAACATTTTCAGAAATGTTTTCTGATTAAATAAAATGTAAAAGGAATGCCAAAATGTAAATTATTTTATAATATTCTAAAAATGATTTAAAATGAATTAAAAATCGAGAAATTCATAACTAATTCATTTTATTTCAGAAAAATACAAATAATATATCAAAATGTTCAGAAAAATGGGAACTATCTAACTAAGCTATAATCACGCATTGTTCAACAACTTTCATGACAAGTATAATTAGAAGAACAAAATGAACCTCATGGGTGATTCCGAGGATCCCCCTATTCTAGGGTTTGCACCTCTCGGACCCTGTTTAAAATGGTCGAGCCTGTTTAGGGTTTCAATTTCAATAACTTTTAACTTATCATATCATCATCCTTGATTGAGCATTGCATCGATGCCATGTGTTGATTGTTTCCCTCTCTTTCTGGTATTTGGTTCTCCTCCGGTAGAATACGATATCGGAATCAAGATCGAGATCGAAGACCGAGATCAACACCGTCGAAGCTTGAAGACCAATACTTGACCAACTGTAATCCAGTCAAGTAACAGATGTCCGGAGCTCTACTTTCTAGATATCAACTGGCAAAGGCAAGCGAAGCCCCACACATTATATAATCCTATATTTTCAAGCATTTCAATTCTTGCCATGTGCATGCGGTTCTAAACTCTTTTATCGATAGACAGGGTAATCCTATCTGATGCATGTTTCCTTTGAAGCCTATCCTCCCTGATCCACCGCTCCTAGCATAACTAGGGTTTGGCTTGTGAAGCGTAGCTAGAGTTTTGACATCTGTTGTGATTAGCCACGCTTAGCTGTTACCACTGGTCCATCCAGTTGATGAATCAGAACTGCGAATGAACCTAGTATGATAGGATAATGTGGTATGCTGAGAGATGGATAATAAACATACTAAGGCTTGTATGGGAGGCCACGTGGGTTGTGGTTTTTGCACTCCCATACTTGCCACCCTTAGGACCTGATGTTCTTGCCTCTTGAACCAAGACGAGCGTACAACCACACGGGGGCCTGGAAACCCCCTCGACCAACTAACTTGCTGAGTAGATTCCATGAGTCACATAGTTCGGGCTTTTCATTCGACATACGCATCTGGGATGTTCTTGAATGGAGGTGAAGGAGGTGCATTCATAACAGGTAGGTAAGCATGGCCGGGAACAAGAGATGCCCGACATCCGTAATCTTGAACCCTGCGCACATCATTAGGGACCGGCTTCGGGACTCGACCCATTACGGTAGCATCTTCCTAGTGCGTGACTCATGGTCTCGGCAAAAGCAAGGTAAAGGTCGTGTCTAACCACCCTGTGCCGGCCTTCCAAGGAAGAGGGCTATTACTAGTGGCATTAAGAGAAGGTTAGTACGTGTGTGTAAAGTTGTACACCCCTGCAGGGTTGTTAATATTTTTGAAAAGACGCGTTCGCGGTTATGGACGACTTGGGAACGGACGTGAAGATCATAGAGAGCTTTAACCTAATCGTAAAAATTGGCATATCAATGGATGCTTAAGGATGCTTCCTCAGGGATCGAGGGGGTGATCCTAGATAGGTTCAGTTGATGATGATTCAATGGATATCAAAAGATGATCAAAGCTAGTGATGTCGCTCTCTTATCCCCTTTTAAAATGTTCTGATTAGTCGAGATTCTTCTCCCTCCTGTTTTACTAAAACAAAGATGGCTTTATGCAAAACAACTCCACCAGCCATAAGTCTTGCGGAGTACACCCTGTACTCACCCTTGCTTCGTTGACACTTTTGCAGCAGAGTAAGTGTTACCATAGAAGTTGAGTTCTTCACGGCATCGACATCGACGAGTAGTTTGGAGTTCCTAGTCGGCAGTCTGGGATCTATGGATTGGACGTCATCGTTATGCTTCAGGCCTCTTAGGCCATTTGTTAAGTTTGCTATACTTAATAGCATAATTTGCCTTCCATTGTTTGATGTTTGTGGTCAGTGACCTCTGCTTGTAATATTTTGGTTCTCTGCTCAGTTATGAGATCGCTGTAATAAATTTTGTGTCATAGGGTCACTGTTGTGTTACCGATTTTCTCTCTGTACGCTTTCGAGATTAGGTTAGGCTTATGTTCAGACGGAGGTCTAGAATTTTTCCAGCCTTAATCCCGGGGGTGTCATAGGTTTTGGTATCAGAGTAGTACCGACTGTAGGAAACCCTTTCTATTGGTCGATGATGGGTCTAGTACTTGTGAAAATTATTTTCAAATATGAAAATTATGTGTGAAAACTCTTGTATGCTTCTTTTTATCCTTATCCAGTTTTGCTCTAACTCTGAGTCATCTTACCTTGTGTTGATTTATAAAAGTTTTGCTATCTTGTCCAGTCTTTCAAAACTTAGGTGCCTCCTCAGGCATGCCGGCTCTCAACCAGTTGACCTAGTGTTAAGTTCTTCAGAGTCTGGTGTGTGTGTTCCTTGTTTCCCTTGTTCTGTTTCACCTGAGAGATTCCTTTCCATAATGATATCTCTATTTTATGGGTCCACAACATCGTGTTTATGGTTCCACAATGTTCTGTTCTAGGCTTTGAGGTTTCCTTTCGCCTCATGTACCTCCTATTCATTTGTTCGGGTACTTCAGAAGTCGTTTCTTCTCTTGGAATCTACCTCGCGATTACTATCTTGTAGTGTATGCTTTATCACTCAAGTAGTAGTTACTCCTTTCTTTGGGTTTTAGCCCATGGACTTGAACCGAAGATCCCCGATTGTGCTAGATTCCGGTTTTGTGAATCTTGTACATGAAGCTGACCTTTAACCCAAGATCCATTGTTGTCCCCTGTGGTTAATGTTTACACATTACCTCAAGATGTCTAGTACCTTCTAGTATAGAATTCAATTGTCGTGGTATTGTCGACATGTACGCCATAGGGGGTTATCCCAACAACGAGTTTAGAGATGTGGGGGGGAGCCGGAGAGCGTCCGGGTCAGCGTGACACAGTTTACCCAGGTTCAACTCTCACGATGGTGGCGAGATCCTACTCCTGCTATAAATCACTATAATGGCAATACACCGAGTTATAGGATTGGGGGGTTTGCTATGTGCCGGTAGTGCTATGCACTTGTTGTTATCTGCCCTAAAGGCTCCCGTAGGCCGGCTTATAAGGACGCCAGGACCTAGGGTTACATGGAGAGTCCCAGCCAGATACGGTTACAGAGTCCTAGACTAATACTAACTAGTCTTCGTATCCTCCAAGGGTCAGGCTTCCATCATAGGCGGTGGCACGTCACCTTCCTTTATCCCTGCAGGACATCCGTCTTGTATACCAGCAACTGGGCCGCCCGGTTATGCCATAGGCCTAACCACGAACTGTGGGCCACCCGGGCTTGCCGGTATGAGACTATGCCGTAGGTATACCCATTTGGTATATCCACAACAGTAGCCCCCGGAGTTCTTCAAGATCCTTGTGCTCCTCCGTCTGGCTTTGAGCGTAAGTATCACGTCGTCTTCAATTTGTAGGCGTGCTTCGCGAAGAATCTTGGAGTGCTCCCATAGCATATTCTCATCCAACTAAGCCTAGCCAGAGAGTTGCTCGTATGCTTCTACGAACGAATCCAAGGCGGAGAACTCTCTAACAAATTGTTAGTGATTCTTCCAAGATCTAGGAACGTCCTCAATATCATCATCCATGCAGGACAGTATGCAAGCCGGAAAAAATCACGGCTACTAGGCCAAGGGCGTAAAGGCTGCCAAACTGCCGACTTAGAGCCAGCAAAGCCACAAACATAAGAGCTTGCCAAATTAAGGTCTTGGAGCCTCTCACATCGCGGGCGTTTAGGCCATCGAGCTGTGTAACCCAATGAAACATCCACGAAGGCAAAGTTGATGTCGAGCCCCCGGGTTTCGCTAGCCGGTTTTTTCACTGTTTTGAAAGTTTCTTGACATAACCATATGTAGCCCCTGAGCATTGAGTCGGCTTCGTAGAAGGCGGCTTGATGCTCAAAAGAATATGCATAATTGTACATCAAATGATTGTAGCCCCCGAGCGCCAAGTCGGAATTTCAAAGGAAAATTGTCTTGGTGCTCTCAGAGTAGCTTCAGCAAAAATGTAAATAGTGTAGCCCCCGAGCATCAAGTCAGAAATTATTTCGGCTTGGTGCTCCAGAGAGAACTTCACAAAAATTCAATGTCGGTGTAGCCCCCGAGCGTCAAGGTAGAAATCACTTGAATTTTCCGGCTTGATGCTCAAAGAGAACTTTCACCATATCTTAGAGATCAACGCACTGTAGCCCTCGAGGTTTGTTCCGGCTTGGACGCAATGCGGGACAAAGCTCTTAAATTAGAGATGTCAAGCCCCCAAGCGTCAATCTGACTTCCTTAAAGGAGGCTCAAGTCTTGGTCAACAATTACAATTGCAACCCCCGAGGTATCAAGCCTAGTGAAAATCCGGCTTAAAACACCTTAATCCAAGGAACACGACAATGTCCAAGCATTATGTACCTGAAACATAAACATAAAAATATAAATATATTAAATTGTTCCTGTCCAACAAAAAAATGTAAGGCGGAACAAACATGGCCTTTGAACAAATGCTTTAAAGCTGAAACAATGCAGCAGCTGGACAACATAAAACTGTTTAGAAAGAAAAAAACTCAACTAATTTGAATAGTTTATGTAAATTTTTGTTTAAGCAAGTGCTAGCTTATCCATTATTCTGGTTTTTATGCTTGACCTTTCATGAGACGGAAGACTCGCAGCACAGAACCATGTCCTTGGACGATGATGCCTAATGGCACCGTCAAGAACCCAAGGCCAAAATGTCGGCTTTGAGTGCCGAGAAGTCAGTACTCCGGAATCCACATAAAAACAATAGAAAACATGTAGACCAGAAAACTTAAGCTAATTCCCGAAGGCGGGTTTTTGTATGATACTAGGGCCTTAAAACGGCAAGCCAGTAAAAAGTTATACTCACGAGCGCAAAGCAAATCGTGGAAAAGGTATGACCAAAACGAAAGCGGTAAAAGACTCGTAATATGAGTGAACCAATCTTAATCTGACGATCATAAATAATTAAAATAATAAATATAAATAGAAACTTAGCTGTTTGAGCGGAGTCGGTGTTATTCGCGATGAAGACAAACTCAGATGCAGGCTGTCTATGACGTAGCTGGAGTAGTTTCCACGAGCAACGTCGAAGCTGGCTGTGAAGACTGTCTCGACGAAAATCAAGCTGGACTGCTACGTGTACGTAGTATGTTGGCCGTTTCCATCAAACAAGTTTTTCCAGAGTACAACACGATGAGTCGAGGGTGGAAGACAAATTTAACCCGACAGAAATCCATGCATGCAGCTAAGCTTTGCTCAATGCCTTTCCTCTTCCCGTATGGTTTGCACTTGTTCCTTGAGACAAGGTCGCGTGGAGCCGTGGACCATTCCATTGCCGTGACCGAATTGGTTTGCTCCTGAGCGCACCACTGCAAGATCAACGCGGAAATCAATGCGAAACAAGCTATAAGGACCAGCTAGCTGGACAGCGAGTCGCGATCGGTACCATAACGGCTCCCAATTTCAGTTTTAGCAGAAACGCCCAACCCAGCTGATCGAAATCAAGCCGGAGGTGGTGTTGAAAGTAGCTGCCGAGAAAAAAAAAACAATAGCAACGGAAATTCTTGAAAAACTCCGCCGATACTTGCGGCGATAAACAGATCTCTATGGATTCAACAAGAGCAAATCACGCGATCACCGTCCTCAAGCCAGCCAAGCCGGAAAAAGTCTTCCAAGGGGTATTCCGTCTGGCGCCATCTTTAATGGCGTTTGCGGCAAGCCACATGCATGGGTGACACGTGATGTCAATCCCGTGCATCGTCGAAGTAGACGTAGAAGGCTACCGGATCCATCAGCCTGTCGGCGAGGAAAAACCAAGCAGTGTTGTAGGAGCTTTGCTGGTGAAGATTCCATCACCTCGAAAGATGATGTAGATGTAGCCATCATTGAAGACGGTGATGGATCCCGCCTGGATCCGTGCTGTAAGCGCCTCTTGCCACACAGTGGGAGCCAACTGTCGTGGTATTGTCGACACGTACGCCATAGGGAGTATCCCAACGGCGAGTTTAGAGACGTGGGGGGAAGACGGAGAGCGTCCGGGTCGGCGTGATACAGTTTACCCAGGTTCAGATCTCACGATGGTGGAGAGATCCTACTCCTGCTATAAATCACTATAATGACAATACGCCGAGTTACAGGATTGGGGGGTTCGCTGTGTGCGGGTAGTGCTATGCACTTGTTGTTATTTGCCCTAAAGGCTCTCGTAGGCCGGCTTATAAGGACGCCAGGACCTAGGTTACATGGAGAGTCCCAACCGGATACGGTTACAGAGTCCTAGACTAATACTAACTAGTCTTCGTGTCCTCCAAGGCTCCGGCTTCCATCATAGGTGGTGGTACGTCACCTTCCTTTATCCCTGCTGGACCTTCATCTTGTCTATCCGCAACTGGGCCGCCCGGTTATGCCATAGGCCTAACCACCAATTGTGGGCCACTCGGGCTTGCCTGTATGAGACTATGCCGTAGGTATACCCATTTGGTATATCCACAACATCAATCCTGTGGATATTGTCGCTATTGAACAATGATGATAAACGATTTTCCCTACCACTAGCTATAGCAGATGTTCTTTAATGGAACCAAATAGATCACGACAAGAGTACTCTTTGTGAGACTCGCATCTATACTCGTGAATCTACCACACCTTAACTCTTCATGCGAATGGTCATCGGAATATTGTTGACTTATGCATCCACATCTTGGGATTCTATCCTGAGCATGTTCCTTTTCCCTTGTTGCTCTCCGACCTTTGTCTACCAGTTGGTAGCCAAGTAGTACACTTGCATTGGTGTCTTCCGCTGCAAGATAATCTTGTGGTCATTCATGACAAACCATTTCGGGTTGTCTAGGAGAAACAAACTCTAGTACCTCGTCATTTCTAAGACCAGGTCAACATGTTCTAATCCGCAGATCAAGAAGCATTGATTAACTTCTATTTGTTTCACCTTAAAGTATCACACTCTTTTATACTAAGAGGCCGTGCTAAGTTTCATAACCCCTTAATGAAGTGATGTTTTACACATCGTTACCCAACCTTCTGCGAGCTTTCGTGCTCGTGAGTGTTGTATGTGCGTAATGATGTGGCTATCTAAGATTCTTAGCAATTCTCATCGCTTTGAACTCTAAAGACATTTGTGTCATTCTTAGCGTGATTGGTTAACCCTATCACTAAGCGAAGTTTGATTGTGCTATCAAGTCTGTTATTCTGGTGCGCTCTCCTCAGTCAAAGAGTTAGGTCCGTACCGAAGCTCTAAGACTATGTCTTTTTGCCTTAGCAAGCATGTTTTCTCTCGAACTAAGTGACATATAGGTGGTCTGTGATATTCTGGATGTCTTCTAGAAGTATCGCCATGTTGCCACATGACCGTGTTGTCAGGCTTTTGAGTAAGCTGTTTCTTTAAACCGCTCCTTTCTCCAAGGATCCATACTAGATACCCCTGAACTAGTTGGTTGAGCTTAAACAACAACTTTGAGACGAAAGTTCTATCCAACTCTGTTCCTCCTTAAAGGGATGTCTAGTTTTATTCGTGCTGAAGAAAGATAGTATTTCCTTTGTGGATATGTTATCTTTCCCATCTTTGATTTGACTTGGGTTATCGTCAAGTCAAACTCAGTTACAAGGACAATCTTGATGGTGTATCTACTTGTGATGTCTCACTTAAGTATATCTTTATGTCCTCTGGTCTGACCAATGTCTATGCCTTGTTTATACAACATATGAGCCATCTTCTTGGAGTGTATACGTAAGTTTGTTATTGAGCCCATCAATGACATCCTTATCTTCTCCATGTTATATGAGATTCATATGGAACATTTGGCATTAATGTTGGAAACTTTTGAGAACCATCTTCGTGTTATCTCGAATTATGTGTTTTGGATGTTAGAAGTAACCCTCTCTAGTTCACGCACAATTGTTTAAAGATGTCGCCATGGATTCAAGTAGCATTATCTTTGTTTTCCTAGGAATCATCTCAAGTTCGTCAAGCATGTGCGAGGTATTCTTGATATAGTAGGTCAATACCTTCACATGTCAAGAAGATCCTCCAAGCACACCAAGACACTGATTGATTCGTTCACGGAAGATAAGAAGTCCACCAAAACTTATATATCCTCCTAAATGTTTCCTAAACAGGATTTCATTGTGTTCCTTTGCAAACAATTCATGTAGGTGCAATTATCTTCTGATAACTTGCTAACACATGTGTTCCGCAACCCAGCTCATCTTTTGGAGCTTGACATTGAAGTCCGTGTCTTGAGAATCTAGTGACTTTACCTCTGTGTAAATGTTTCAACCTTTCTATTCGGACATGCTGAGTCTGAAGTATCTCTCCACTTAATCAAAGTTGAATCTCAAGCAGCAACGATGGTTGGTGTTCCCCAAGGTTTTGACGTAGGTCTCTTTGGAAATCTGGCACGATTGATGTAATGGTTTGCACAATTAGCCGGAAGACCTATTGTCACCTTCTCTTGAATCAGTAATAACAACCACTTCTCAAGAGGAATCTTCTATGATTTATTATAGGAGTTGTGCTTATGGTTTTCTTTGGATCCAAAGTCCTACCTTTACTTGATGACTGTTTCAAGGCTTGTTAAAAGTTTGATATCAGTATCTCGAACATCAAGGAGAACAGTTAAAGTAGTGTTGTTAAATGTCTCTCGGTCGATCCTCTAGACCCTTTATACCATGGCAAACATCCTTTTATGCCAAGTACTTGGAGTCTAAGAATGAAGTTTCTTTCTTATCGTGTCATCAGGAATCTTCTAAACTATTCATCTTGGTGGTGTAAAGTGATATCATGATCTTTGGCAAGGATCTAGATAAGCCTGGATAAATAAAGAGTTCCTTCCTCTCTGTCTACACATGTTTAAAGAGAGACTTTTGTTAATCAACGGTTTCTCTAACACATGTTTCTTGTGACTCTTGTGAGTCCTCCCCACCAAAACACCTTTCTTTCTTAGCATTCTGTTGAATGAAAGAATGACCCTTCTGTGTCAAAAGTAGTTCAACAACTTGGTTTTGTTGGTATCCATCTCTTCCACCTGTAAAGCTCTACTTAAGCTGTTTAGTAGAGGTTTACCTCTCGAAGTCTGTGTTCCTGTTCTATCTATTGGAAGTCTCCTTCCCTCAGAAGTCAAAACTCTTCTATAAGCTCCATGGTCTCAATCCTTATGAAGACCAATTATCTATCACCTTGAAACTTTCTCCTTTTGTTTCCTCCGTTACCTTGACATGTTTTATGTCTGTTGGCTTTAGAGATGTTCCCGAAACATCTATCCAAGAGTTAACCATGAGATACTCAGTTTGTGGTTCTGTGTCATTCCCTCTCTTCCTTAGTTATAGTGCCACCTCGAAGATTATGAAGCGCTTCGTCCACTCGTCATGGTGGCATGGATCAACCTCTTCGAGAAGATCGTTGAAGTTTAGTGTGCCCTATTCCTTCTATCTTCCTACCTAGGAATCTCGGGTCGAGATTCTTTTAAGGGTGATAGAATTGTAACACTCCTATTTCTATTAATAGTAACTAGGATTTGTTTGTGCATTCATGAGCATCACCATTTAAAAATGCATGGAATAAAAGGCTCTCAAAACCCTAAACCCTAATTTTCCTCACTCTTTGAAATGTATTCAAAATGGCTTTGAATTTTGAAAAGTATAAAAAGTTTGGAACCCAAATGGTTACAAAGGGTCCCTGCAATATTTGAATATTTGTAAAAGCTCTGGTATTCTGAAATGTATTAAAATAGATTTACAAAAGAGAAAAACACAAAAACAGAAAAAGATAAATGTTTTGGAAATAAAAACTCCTCCTAACCTAATCTGGGCCGAGCCCAGCTCTCTCCCTCTCCTCCCCGCCGCTCTACAGCCCACCCTAGCGCAGCCCACAGCGGCCCGATACCCCTTCGACTGTCCTCCCCTGTCGTCTTCCTCGGCCACGGCAAGCAGCTCGGTGGCTCTCCTCCAGCCACCCGATTCTCCGCCCGCCACTGCGATGCGTGCCACCGCCCTCTGGAGGAGATAAGAACCCCAGCTTCCGTGCTCTTCTTCCCCTAATCCTCTCACTCTCTTCCCTAGCTCTCTCTCACCCGTTCCCCTCTCTGGACAATGAACCCTAGCTCCAGACATCGTCGGCGCCATGCAGATTCTGACCACCCCTCACTATTCTGAGGCCACCATTGTGACCGCCGTGCAATCCTCATTCACCTCGTTCAACCACGCGAGCCAGAGAAGCCCCAGTCGCCGCAATAGAGACCTCATGTCCGAAGCCTGGCTGCCGCGTTAATCGCTGATTCCGGCCGTTCTATACCTCCCCCGACCTAGCCACAACCTCTGCCATGCTCACGGTGAGCTCGTGGTGCTCAGGCACCTCCTCTCTTACTCCCTCTCGCTCTCTGTTGCCACCGCGTTGTGCCACCGCCGCTTGTCGCCACTGCCGTCGTCGCGTCGCCGTCTCCGGCGACCATTCTCTGGTAGCGCCACAACTAAACTGCTCGCCTCGCTCCCCTCTTTCCAACGAACCTAGCCCCACAGCTCCTCATCGCTTCTAGCGCAGTGCCCGTGCTCAACCTGGGAGCAATGGTGTCGCTAACATCATCATGACGTCAGGCTAATGCCATATTCCTTTTCCCTTTTTGTTTTAAATGTTTTCCATAAATCATTTCCGTAAATACCAAAAATATGACATGTGGGCCCCTGTTGTAAGTCAAATAAACATTTTTAGAAATGTTTTATGATTAAATAAAATGTAAAATAATTCCAAAATGTAAATTATTTTATAATATTCTAAAAATGATTTAAAATGAATTAAAAATGGAGAAATTCATAACTAATTCATTTTAAATCAGAAAAATACAAATAATATATCAAAATGTTCAGAAAAACGGGAACTATCTAACTAAGCTATAATCATGCATTGTTCAACAACGTTCATGACAAGTATAATTAGAAGAACAAAATGAACCCCATAGGTGATTCCGAGGATCCCCCTGTTCTAGGTTTTGCACCTCTCGGACCCTGTTTAAAATGGTCGAGCATGTTTAGGGTTTCAATTTCAATAACTTTTAACTTGTCATATCATTATACTTGATTGAGAATTGCATCGATGCCATGTGTTGATTGTTTCCCTCTCTTTCTGGTATTTGGTTCTTCTCTGGTAGAATACGATATCAGAATCAAGATCGATATCGAAGACCGAGATCAACACCGTCGAAGCTTGAAGACCAATACTTGATCAACTGTAATCAAGTCAAGTAACAGATGTCCGGAGCCCTGCTTTCAAGATATCAACTGGCAAAGGCAAGCGAAGCCCCACACATTATATAATCCTATGTTTTCAAGCATTTCAATTCTTGCCATGTGCATGCGGTTCTAAAGTCTTTTATCGATAGACAGATTAATCCTATCTGATGCATGTTTCATTTGAAGCCTATACTCCCTGATCCACCGCTCCTAGCATAACTAGGGTTTGGCTTGTGAAGCGTTACTAGAGATGTTACATATGTTGTGCGTGGCCACGCTTAGCTGTTACCACTGGTCCATTCGGTTGATGAATCAGATCTGCGAATGAACCTAGTATGATAGGATGACGTGGTATGATCAGAGATGGATAATAAACATGCTAAGGCTTGTATGGGAGGCCTCGTGGGTTATGTTTTTTGCACTCCCATACTTGCCACCCTTAGGAGCCGATGTTCTTGCCTCTTGAACCAAGACGAGCGTACAGCCACACAGGGCCTGGATACCCCCTCGACCAACTAACTTGCTGAGTAGATTCCATGAGTCACATAGTTCGGGCTTTCCATTCGACATACGCATCTTGGATGTTCTTGAATGGAGGTGAAGGAGGTGCATTCATAACAGGTAGGTAAGTGTGGCCAGGAACAAGAGATGCCCGGCATTCGTAATCTTGAACCCTGTGGACATCATTAGGGACCGACTTCGGGACTCGACCTGTTATGGCGGCATCTCCCTAGTGCGTGACTCATGGTCTTGGTGAAATCAAGGTAAAGGTGGTGTCTAGCCACCCTCTGTCGGCCTTCCAAGGAAGAAGGCTATTACTAGTGGCATTAAGAGAAGGTTAGTACGTGTGGGTAAAGTTGTACACCCCTGCAGGGTTATTAATCTTTTCAAAAAGCCGCGTCCGCGGTTATGGACGACTTGGGAACGGACATGAAGATCATAGAGAACTTTAACCTAATCGTAAAACTTAGCAGATCAATGGGTGTTTAAGGATGCTTCCTCAGGGATCGAGGGGGTGATCCTAGATAGGTTTAGTTGCTGATGATTTGGTGGATATCAAAAGATGATCAAAGCTAGTGATGTCGCTCTCTTATCCCCTTTTAAAATGTTCTGATTAGTCAAGATTCTTCTCCCTCTTGTTTTACTAAAACAAAGATGGATTTATGCAACACAACTCCACCAGCCATAAGTCTTGTGGAGTACACCATGTACTCACCCTTGCTTCGTTGACACTTTTGCAGCAGAGTAAGTGTTACCATAGAAGATGAGTTCTTCATGGCATCGACATCGACGAGTAGTTTGGAGTTCCCAATCGGCAGTCTAAGATCTATGGATTGGACGTCATCGTTATGCTTCAGGCCTCTTAGGCCATTTTTTAAGTTTGCTATACTTAATAGCATAATTTTCCTTCCATTGTTTGATGTTTGTGGTCAATGACCTTTGCTTGTAATATTTTGGTTCTCTGCTCAGTTATGAGTTTGCTGTAATAAATTTTGTGTCGTAGGGTCACTGTTGTGTTACCGATTTTCTATCTGTACGCTTTTGAGATTAGGTTAGGCTTATGTTTAGACGGAGGTCTGGAATTTGTCTAGCCTTAATCCCGGGGGTGTCACAGAGACGATGACGTCGGTGAAGACGACAAAGAGACTGATCGTGCCGACCGGCATGATCACGCTGTGCGTGACGGGGCGTGCCGCCGGGACATAGCTGCTCGGCAAGATCTGGAGGATATCGCCGATCGAGATCATGCGGCCGATGGCGATCGTATAATTGATTGGCAGATTGGATCTCGCCGCAGAACAATAGCCTGACTGGCCAGGCCCCACGGTGGGCGCCACTGTCATGGGAATGACCACGACAGATGCTGCAATCGGCAGCGAGTAGTAGAACAAGGGGCAAGGGTGGCCAGCCATCTACGGTGCGAGATGAGGGTAGAGACATAGGGTTTTACCCAGGTTCAACCCCCTGGAGGGTAGACCTACTCTTGATGGATTGTATTGATGAGAGAGTACAAGGGCGAGCTCGACGACTAGGCGGCAAGTCGCAGGGGGTTTATGATAGAACGTGTCATCTATGCGTATCCTAGGGAGGTTTATATAGACTCACCTAGCTAGGGTTTACAGATCTACAACAGAATTAGTTAAGGATTCAGAGGGTGTTGGCCTAATCCGACTGGGCCTAACTATGCTTCTGGGCCTCCAGCTTCCAGTTGCCTGGATCCTTATTGAATCTTGATCCAGTCGTCGTCCAGCAGGCCCACTCGCTGGCAGCATGGGCCAGTAGGAAACGTCCTGCTGGGTATACCCCACTCGGCATATCTCCATCACTTCCTCATTTCCTCCTTTGACCGAAACCCTAATTTGCCAGATTCGACCACCGTCGTCAGTAGAGATCACCCCGGAGGCCATGGGGTAGTCGAGGAGAAGCGTCTCGTTGTCCTTGTCGCTTGAGAGGTAGCAGTGGAGCAAGGGGCGCTCAGAATCATGAGGATTTCGTTGTTCCCTCTCGCCGGTGATCATCGCAGTTTGTGGAAATTAGGCCGTACTGGAGCGCCATCATCCTCATCGAACCCTATACAAGCATCAGGGTGAGCTTGCGCATCTCCAGTCCTTATTTTCGCTTGCTAGATCTCGCTATAGACCCAGTTTCGTTGAGCACCGCTGTCAGCCACCGCAGAAGCTCGTCGCCGGTGCACTTCCGGTGACCAATAAATAGCGGCGCGACCATTGTTCGACTCGCCATTGCATCCTCTCTCCAACGCACCAAACCCCGCTAGCTGAAATGCCGCAGATCGCCGCCGGCGACCATGACCTGGTGGTAGAAGCCGCGCTGATGTCAACATGACAACGTGCTGGTGTCACTCTGCCACCTCAGCATCGTTTGACCTGGTCCTTGTCCCACGTGGAACACCAACGTGGCCACGGCCCACCAGTCAGTGACTAGGGGCTAGGTTAGGGTGCTGTGTAAAAAGTTTAAAAGAGGAGATGACGTCAGCAGTGACACAGTAAATATATTTAATAATTTCTGAAAATGATTAAATATTAGAAATTTAATAACTTTTCTTTTATAAATTAGAAAAATATGTGTAATATATGAAAATGTTTAGAAAAACAAAATCTATAACTTAAAATTATTATCAAACATTATTATGATAATTATTTAAATGATAATTATTTAATAAAGACTTTATAAGTATTAAAACTTTGATAATTCATATTTTAATAATAGTAAATGATAAAAATATAAATAATATACTAAAATTCCTAGAAAAATAAGAACTAAAGCCTATTCTTATAATCAAATATTATTATTTCACTTAATTAAGTATTTATTATTTATTAAGTATTTAAAAATTATTAAATCGTATAAAAATCATATCTTAATATTAATAAATTACAAAAATAAATGTAATATACCAAAATGATCACAAAAATAATATTTACATGTTAAAAATATAAAATTCCACTTTTATCGTAAATAAAAACTTACTACCCTAATAACTAGATTTTAAATCTGAATTCCTTACTTAATAATTTATATAAGAGTAAGTAAAGTTTACTAGTATTTCTAAAATTAGTGAATTAAGGCCTACTACTAATATTAGTCTTAAAAAATTACTATTAGGAAGTCAAAATGGTTCAACACATTTTAAATATAATAGAATATATCTAAATAAATCTTATTCTAATATTAAACCTTCAAAGATTCCTTATGGCTAAATAAAACTTATTCCTCTGTTTCAATAACAAATTAACAACATACCAAGACACTATAGTGAATTCATAAGTAGTTAAATAATATTAAATCCTTATTCAAAACTACAACCACACTTTTATAAGAAGATAAATACTCTTGATCTAGTATAATAAAAAGAAAGCATATTTCCACTAAAATTAATACTATTCTTAAGTAACTTTAAGGAAGTACTATGAAATGAAAAAAGTAAAATTACCATAAGTTATGTATCTTAAAATCCATCTAAATTTTAAAGTTAACTTTAGTCTACGAAATTTTAAATTTAATGCTAAGGACTTTATTATGTATTTTATAGTTAACTTTGGTCTATTATAATTAAGTCATAAAGCATATGAATTCCAAACTATTCAATCAAGCACAAATAACATCAACCACATTCCATCAATCATATTTTAAAAGCCATCAAGGTTGCTTAAACCTTAACAAAGTAATCTTTTCGTCAAATGTTATTCTTATTTCCACTTCAAACAACAAGTCTTAAACTAATATTCTCCAGCACTTAACCAATAGATGTAAGGACTTTCATCATAGTCAACCAATAGTAATTAATCCTAATCACATAGTTTTGAACCTAATTTGTATACTTCAGATTGCTAACACCTCATCAATCTCACTAAGAAGCACAAATACAAAACTTATCCCAAAGTGTAATGCATTCTAAAGAAACATTTCCATTTTCCAAACCCTAGATCAACGATTATTTGAGGAATACGAACTTATGAAATTGCATTACATTATTGATGCATAATAGCATTCTGCTTCTTTAAACATTAGTCCTTACCAGATCAATGATGCTAATTTGAGATATTGGATCTTATACTGTCTTGAAGACCGTGAGTGCATAATCTTGCAATCACAAAAGGCAAGTTCACACTTTCTCATGTCCTTTGATTATTCTCTGTAAAGTATTTTGAAAATCTAGTGTTGTCAGCACCTGCATTTGAAAAAGGTCCAAAAACACTATTTTCATAATAATATGATTATTGGTTATTTACCATGAGGTAATAACCTACTATGAAAGTTCCGGTGGTAAAGGAACATATTATCTAGGACTTAACAACCAATGTTGCCAGTGATTCTTGCGCCGTATATTATGCGTTAACCATGAGATTTGGAATGGGACAGAGAAGTCAGCTATATCCTTTTCCTTTCGTACGGAGGCAAGACTATCTTAACGTGACGTTGTGATTCCTTATGTGGATCCAACATATGGGTGGGCACCCTGAGGACCAGTGTTTTTGATGTCTAGATTATCTATGAGTGGCTGTCAGGGTATTAGCCGGACCTATAAGGTACTTACCTGGGCATCACCTTCTTATAGAGTCTTCGGGAACTCATCAGGGTTTTAGCCTGCCCGGAAGGGGGCTTAACAGAGGTGCGCCAGCCCCGAAGGATCGTGCAAACATATGGGGTCGCGGAAAGGGCAGTCATTGGCTTGGATCTTAGTTTGGGCCTCATACCAAGGAAGTATGAATGGGTTGGCCGCTCGGATGTACAACAAAGCTAAGATCTCTCATGGGTAAAGTAACGCACCTCTGTAGAGTGTAAGAACTGAAACTTGTTACTCCCTATTCCGGGAAGGAGCTACGAACACTGGGGAAAAGGAAGTCCATAAAAGTTCTGGTAAACCCGTGAAGGCTGATGGACATAGCTTTTTAGAATAAAAGCAACCTTTGAAGAAATGTTTACAAAAACCTGCATTGCCTACGACCTATGGTCTATGGCTGTAGATATAGTGCATCAAACACACCTTTTTACTGAACTTGCTGATTACACTCATACTCAACGTATCTTATTAACCCTTGCTAGATTCTGAAGCCGATACAGACGACGTCTACATCAACTTATGCTCCAGGAAATCATCGTCAATAGCTCAAGTTCTTCCATGCAATCAATGAAGTCAACATATACATAAATTAAAGTGAAGACGAAGTTGCTGATTAGATAGGAATATAATATCTAGCCATAGAACCTACTTCTGTAAGAGGATTGCACTAGCAGCAATGCAAGCCAGTAGTTCAGATACTAGTCTTATAAGTATGATAGATTTCAGTTGAATATTTCTGATTCTTCTTTGTAAGAAGTTTATTTCTATCTCTTTAACCTAGAGTGTTCTCTGGATCTTTTGTAAAGAGTCGAGTTGTAACCTATAGTCATGCCTTGGACCTGCTGTGTTTCTGTTGTACCACTCTGAGGGATGTAATACTAGTGAACGGTGTTTCTTTGGTGTTATGTCAACGACTATAGTGTACTACATCATGTAGTGGTATGCTGGGTCACCACATTAGCATCGTTAACTGTCAATGAAACCATGGTAGAAGTCAGGCCCAGCCAAGGCCTGATAATTATTAAGTGGGCCCACCCATTAAGAGAGCCCAATAGTACCATGGCCCATTATTGTTTTATCTTGCACTATGACAAATGGGCCCACAAGTACTTCCATCTTCGGCCCTTAAACTTTCTGGCCTATTACTGTTCCCAAATACACTATTTGAAATTGGCCCGTTTGGCGTGGCCCATAAATTTCCTAGCCCGTTAGTGTTCCGCCCTGCACTACTCGAGATGGGCCCGTTTGGCCAGCCCGCTTTGGCCCGTTACCTTTCTATCATGTTACTATATAGCTATGCACTGTTTGAAATGGGCACACATACTTTGGGCCCGTTACTATTCAGGTTTGTAAATGTCCGGCCCCTGTTATGGCCCGTTACTGTTCTAACCTGGTAAGTTCCTCGGCCTTTTACTGTTCTGGCCTGGTGCAAATTTGGCATGTTACTGTTCTGGCCTGCTATGATCCTGGCCTTTTTTGGCCTGGGCTACTACTATTCTGTCCCATTACTGTTTTGGCCATTTAAGGTTCTAGCCCTTTCATTTTCTGGTCTGTTACTGTTTTGAGAGTTACTATTTAGGCCTGTTACTGTTTTCGACCTGTTACAGTTTCGGCCTGTTAATGTTTCAACTTGTAACTGTTTCGATTTGTTACTGTTTTAGTCTATTAATGTTTCGGTCTGCCACTATTATGGCATGCCTCTGTTACAAACCGTTACTGTTACTAATCGCGCATGTGGGGTGGCCCCGTTACTTTTATGGTATTTTACAGTTTTTGTAGTTCTGGATCCCATTTCAATATCATAAAAGGTGTACAACTTGTGAGAATTTTTACTGTTCATCGTCGGCCTAATACAAGACGGGAAAATACGATATTGTACCCTAATCGACCTGGCTAGCGCAGGTATGGAACCGCCTACCACTATGTGTGTACGGCGTCACATAATGCCTACATGGCCTATGCAATTAGTCTAGATATTACATCAAATGCAAACTACTTAAAATTATTACATATATCAACTCAAGGGAAAGAAAATTCAGCATTTCAGATGACAATCGAGTTGATAGCAGTCCTCAATTTTCTACATTGGAAAACAACCTTGAGAGATGATCTTGCAGCCCCCTCTTTGGTGGCGACAGCAATAATTGCATTCTAAAACTAAATAATAACAAATTAATACATCAAACAAGGCAAACTAGTGATTTAAATGATACGACAGGATCTATGAACTGGAGTTTACTACTGGTCAATGGTTCAAATATATTGACCATCACGTCAAACAAACAAACAAGACAAGCAAGAATTAAACAAGTGTGCCTACTATGAAACGAGAAATATAACAATGTGTGTGGCTTAGAATTTCAGCAAATATAAACTATCCAGGTCATTTCAACAAAAATATATAGAGGAATAAACCAGACAATGTCATGCAGTTACTGTCATAGCTAAGAATGAATGAGACATAAATTATAACAACATCATGCGAGAACTTGTAGAGAAGGATTGCAAACCACAAATGAACTATACAGTAGAGGATAGTTATGTCATTGCTTATGACGAACTAGAACCAGATACAAAATATAATGGCATCTCTTGTGAACCTGTAGGATAGGACAGTCAAGCATTAGACAAGTGTGCCTACAATGAAATAAGCAATCAAATAAAGTGTTACTTAGAATTTCAACAAATATAAACTAGCCAGGTTATTTAAACAAATATATACAGAAGCAGTTGTATATCCTGGAAAGCAAGAGACGTTGGCTGACTCAGAAGGTGAGCTACACAATGGCATGCAGTTACTGTCATACCTAAGAATGAACCAAATAGAAATTATAATGGCATCATACCAGAACTTGCAGAGCCGGAATGCACACCATGAATGAACTACATAGTAGAGGATAGTTATGTCATTTCTTAGGATGAACCAGCATCAGATTAGAAATATAATGGCGTCTTTGGCGAACCTGTAGAAGAGGACAAGCAAGCATTAAACAAGTGTGCCTACAATGAAATGAGCAATCAATCAAAGTGTTTCTTAGAATTTCAGCAAATATAAAATAACCAGGTCATTTCAACAAATATATATGGAAGCAGTCATTTATCCTGGAATGCAAGAGATGTTGGGTGACCTAGTATTGGCGGTGAGCTACACAATGGGCATGCAGTTACTGTCATAGCTAGGAACCGAATAGAAATTATAATGGCATTATAAGAGAACTTGTAGAGTAAGAATGCAAACCACGAATGAACTATATATAGAGGATAGCTATGTCGCTACTTAGGACAAACCATTAAATATGAAATATAATGGCATTGCTTGTGAACATGTAGAATAGGACAAACAAGCATTACACAAGTGTGCATAGAAATGAAATGAGCAACCGAACAGAGTGTTTTCTAAAATTTTAGCAAATATAAACTAGCCAGGTCATTTCAAAAAATATATATGGAAGCAGTAGTATATCGTGGAATGCAAGAGACGTTGGGTGACTCAGAATTTGCGGTGAGCTACACAATGGGCATGTAGTTACTTTAGTAGCTAAGAATGAACGAGAGAGAAATTACAATGGCATCATGCGAGAACTTGCAGAGCAATAACGCAAACCACGAATAAACTACACAATAGAGGATAGTTATGTCGTTGCTTAGGATGAACCAACACCAGATTAAAAATATAATGGCGTCTCTTACGAACCTGTAGAAGAGGACAATCAAGCATTATACAAGTCTGCCTACAATGAAATGAGCAATCAATCAAAGTGTTTCTTAGAATTTCCGCAAATATAAACTGGCCAGGTCATTTCAACAAATATATATGGAAGCAGTCATTTATCCTGGAATGCAAGAGACATTGGGTGACCTAAAATTTGTGGTGATCCACATAATGGGCATGCAGTTACTGTCGTTTCTAGGAACTGCATAGAAATTATGAAGGCATCATAAGATAACTTGTAGAGTAATAATGCAAACTACGAATGAACTATATATACAATATATGATAGCTATGTCACTTCTTAGGAGGAACCATTAGATATGAAATATAATGGCATTGCTTATGAACCTGTAGAACAGGACAAACAAGCATTACACAAGTGTGCCTACAAATGAATTGAGAAATCGAACAAGTGTTTCCTAAAATTTTAGCAAATATAAACTAGCTAGGTTATTTAAACAAATATATATGAAACTAGTAGTATATCCTGGAATCCAACAGACGTTGGGTGACTCACTCAGAATTTATGGTGAGCCACACAATGGGCATGCAATTACTTTCGTAGCTAAGAATGAACGAGATAGAAGTTACAATGGCATCATGCGGGAACTTGCAGATCAGGAATGCAAACCATGAATGAACTACACAGTAGATGATAGTTATGTCATTGCTTAGGATGAACTAGCACCAGATTAGAAATATAATGGCGTCTCTTGCAAACCTTTATAAGAGGACAAGCAAGCATGAGATAAGTTAAATGAGCAATCAATCAAAGTTTTTCTTAGAATTTCAGCTAAACTGGCCACATCATTTCAACAAATATATATGGAAGAACTCATTTATCTTGGAATGGAAGAGACGTTGGGTGATCCAGAATTTGCGGTGAGCTACACAATGGGCATACAGTTACTGTCATCGCTAGGAACCGTATAGAAATTATAAAGGCATCATAAGAGACTTTGTAGAGCAAGAATGTAAACTATGAGTGAACTGTGTATATAGTAGAGGATAGCTATGTCGCTTCTTAGGACTAACCATTAGATATGAAATATAATGGCATTCCTTGTTAACCTATAGAACAGGACAAGGAAACATTATACAAGTGTGCCTACAAATGAATTGAGCAATCGAACAGAGTGTTTCGTTGAATTTCAGGAAATATAAACTATCCAGGTCATTTCAAGAAATATATATGGAAGAAGAGTATATATACTGGAATGCAAGAGACGTTGGGTGACTCAGAATTTGCATTGAGCTACACAATGGGCATGCAATTACTTTCGTAGATAAGAATGAATGAGAAATAAATTATAATGGCATCGTGCCAGAACTTGCAGAGCAGAAACGCAAACCACGAATGAACTACACAGTAGAGGATAGTTATGTCATTGCTTAGGATGAACCAACACTAGATAAGGAAACAATAACATTGCTCTTGTGAACAGGTAGAAGATGTTGTGCAAACCAACATGTTCAGTGTTCCATTTTTAGGTCTATGCAAAGAAAAAACAAATAGCCAGTGCTGCATCTTTTAAAGATATGGATAGCAACAAAAAATTATAATCGAACTAGTACGATGAGTTTAAATGGGTACTACAGGATAACAGAACGATGCCAGGAAGGAAATAATTGCAGGAACTTAGCTCAAGATGGACCAGATAGATTTAGTAACCATGAAGCAAAGAATCCACACTAATATTTTTCACTAACTTTACATTTTGCAAAAAACTACACAATAGCAGGCAATTACTATTGTAGGGAGTAGATAAGAACATCTGCATTACTTGAAATTTGTACAGCAGCGAATGCAAACAAACATGTCCAGTGACCTTATATATAGCACAAATAACAGGCATGCCCAATGACTTGTATGTACTAGCATGACTACAAAAATTAAGTTCACTGCGACAGGTTTTAACTTGCTATATTGATGAGAAAACAAAAAGGGTTGGAGATTAGTTTACCTCGGTCAGAGAGGCGTCTAAGCATCATCGGTATTGTGCGGGTGACGTGCAGGTCACCGAGGGTGCTGCTGTTGTTGCTAAGTAGATCTTGGGCGGTCGGGGAAGCAGATCTTAGGCAGTCTATGCCGGCTTGAGCATGGCAGACGAGAGCGACGCTGACGCAGATTCGGCGTGGTGGACGAGAGCATTGCTGAGGCAGATTCGGTGTAGTGAATGGAAACGCTTGTGCAGCTGGTCTGGAGCGGTGGACATGGAAATCATTGAACTAGATCCCATCTGGTGGACACCAGTGAGGTGGCTCCGGTACGGTTGGGTAGCATTCGGCGGTAGGGAAGCAGAGCCTGGGTGGTCGATGATGCCATCGGCATGGTGAACAATACCGCAGCTCCGCTGCCGTGGCATAGAAGCCCGGTGAACTAGATACGGTGGGGTGGGTGTTGGTGAAGCGGCTCTGTGGCGGTGCAGGAGACCGTAGCTCAAGCGGCTTAGGCCGTCGTGGAATTGCCGTCGGCCGGTGCGTGTGGTGGTCGTGGAGGGGATAGAGGAGATTGGGATTTTTGGGAGGGCCCGGAGGAAAAACAACATGAACCGGGACCATAGTGGTGAACATGAAACAAATTACAATTGAGCCCCCAAGATACCGACTTTAGCATGCCAATTTATCGTCTGAACAAATGGTAGAATGAGAATTTATAGTCAAAAGTTTTTGAAACAGAGGAGCGTGAAATGCTTCAAGGTCGATGTGTGATATTGTTGCTCGATTGAGATTTTGAATTTGGCTAGCGCCCATCTTATATTCTAATAAAATGGTACTACCTGATGGGAGATTTTGTCTCAAAATATTTGAAACGGATGGGCGGGAAGGTCGGTAGGTGGTTTTGCCGCTCGATTGAGATTTTGAAATTGGCTAGCGTCCATCTAATAATAATAGTACTAGAAAAATGATACTCCAACGGTGGGAGATTTTGCCTCAAAATGTTTGAAACAGAGGCGCGTGAAATGCATCTGAGTCGGTGGGGAATTTTCAGCTCGATTAAGATTTTGAATTTTGTTGCTAACATCCAAGTAATAATAGAAAAAAGCTAGTAGACCGTACGCTATCAGTATAGGAATTCAAGTCGCATAGTCACATCAAGTGATCATCCATGACCATAATTAATGCACGGACTAATATTTTTAATCTGGATAGCATCCAAGCAATAATAGAAAAAGGGATATCCCCCTCTTCAGGAATTGAATGTCAAGTTTGACATCAACTGATTATCATCCATAATGAAAATTGGATACCTCTGATTCAAACAGGGATAGTGGTAGGTTTTGCCGCTCGACTAAGATTTTTGAATTTGAAAAGCGTCCAGGAAATAATACTAATGGTACTCCTTTCATACGAATTGAAGGCTGGTCATCAAACACTTACCATATTGGTAAACAAAACTGGATACAAAATCTCCAATTCAAACTTGGTAGGCTGTATGTTTTCTCGATCGACTGAGATTTTGAATTTGGTTGTTTGTCCAAAGAATAAAAACCTTTGTGAGGTCATGAATCCAAGGATTGAGAGAGTGAGGTTCGGGCGCATGATTTTTGTGCATGGTGCAGAGTGTGAACAGATAAAAGCATGATGCAAAACAAATAGTCCCTCCATTTTTTGTTATTACATGGCCCCAAACACAACCCCGACTCAGTAGTAGGAACCATTTCATATGACCATTCTAATCACTTGTCATTTTCAGGGTTCACCTTAAATTTAGAAGATTTCGTTCATCTATGAGCTCTCGAGAGTTCTCCTGATCTCGTAACATCTTCAACTCCGCATCACTTGCTAACAGTTTCTATCTCATCTCATCGATTGTTCATCTTTGCACTTCTTGTTCATCCTGTACTTCTACAATTTCTTCCCGATAAGACAAATACACGGACTTGGACTTGGACTATGACAACCCAACATTACGCATGAACGTACTTTTACGATGACCTTCGCCTTTTAGTACCATGTTAAATGTTTCTAGACATTCTTCTTGGTTTTGTTCCAGACCATCTTTCCCAGGTTTTTCCATCTCCTCATTCAATTTAATCTGTAAGGTTATTAGTTGGTAGACATGGGTGAGAGAAGAGAAGCCACTACAGAGGAACATGTAGAAAACACATTTAACCTGTCTATGAACAAATTTTACAAGTTGGCATGGCTGATTATGCATCATATACACTATTGTAAAATCATACTAGGTATCTAATCATACTGATAAGAAGTTCATCACTAACAGGACTATTCCAACATCGCATATGTCTGTTTCTTCATCGCCAGGTGCATGATATCACAAGACAACTCTTTGTACCGTTCAAAACTGAAACTCACACTAGTTTGAAATCATCTACTGTGCTTAAATTAAAATAAAACTAGGATGCAGTTCAGGAAGTGTTGCACATACAACTATAATATATAAATCACCGAGGGAGTGTCATCACAAAATATCAATAGAACGGAAGACTTACAATAACACTCTTAGCGAGGGATTGAGCCATTCTTTTTTGCTCCTCTAGCATGCTTCGAATTTTTGTTGCAGACTTATCACATCTTTCAGCAACGTGGGCAGAACACATGATCAAAATATAAGAAGCACAAAGTCTCTACAAGATTAGAAACTAATTATCCTTACTATTGCACTAAGGTGCCTAACCAATGGACGTGATCCAGTTCGGTTTGATAAGTGTTGTGCGGCACGGTTCCTATTGTTTTTACCAGCGTTCATCTACAAAAGGAGACTAGTGATACATATGTGCAAATAGGTATTTTGAATGTGATTTGGTCTCGGTCTTCACAAACCATACCGTAATCTTTGGATTAAACCAGTGGTCAAGAAGATCTATCCACTGTTGGTCAGTCATAGAATGTTCCATAGGAGACTTTCTTTGAATATCCTTACTTGCCTTACCATCAAAGTATTTATTCTTTAGCCTATGGCGTTGCTGGCACAAATAACATGAGAACATGTCCATGTGAACATACTCTACATCCTCATTATCCCGATCGAAGTTGAATTTTGTTGTTCATGTGTTATATGACTTAGAATAGAACCAACGGCAAGCTTGAAGGCATGGGGCAGATCACCATGACTTGCACATAAGTTCTAGAGTAATGAAGTATAATGGTCAGGGGGGTCTGTTGGTGGAGCTTGAACAATGCGAAGATGGGAATATCATTCCTCACAAAAACGCCTATTTCCGATGCAAGAAAAGCAGATTCTTTTGGATCTTCTGGCCTTCGCTTGCCAAGCACAATAGAATTGATGGAATATCTAGATTGCATTCTAGAAATTTGAGCTTCAAGATTTTTTTACTATGGTTGGCCCCCTTTTCTTAAATCTTCGTGTAGAACCTAGTTCAACCATTACATTAGGCTATCACGATATATATATGGGAGCATGCAATGATAAGCATTGGAACACATACCTTGTTTGGCGGCCAGCTGATCAACATGTGGTTGATCATCGCTAGCTTGTTGGTGTTGTGCTAGCAGTGTTAGGCCAATGTAGCATCCCAATTGTCTAACAATTGCAATGCTACTAGCCTAGTCTATATTATGGCTACTTCAAACTTATAATTGTTGCATCATAATTATATCATGCTCATGTCATCATGCCACCTTGCATTTGAGCATCATATAAAACCCTTTTCATTTGGTTCTTATCTCATATGCATTGTTAATTGTATTTGCCTCTTGATATTGTATTTGGTTGTTGATATATTGTTTAAATGCCCAAGTTGAGTTGGGGGCATATCTTTTGTTAACTCCACCACCTTTCTTTCACCACCTTATAATTCCACCATCCAACTAAATATGAGCTTTGCACTTTATTTGGGTTTTACCTCTCGCTCATGTGGGTCGGGATGGATCCAATTCTTTTCCACATGCTCTCATCTTAGCATCATGTTGTTTTCACATTATTGATACATGAGAGCCACATGGCCACCTTTGCATGCCTTGTGAGTGGAACCCTTTTTCCTAGCTTCCATATGGATTATTATGGATTTATGCTCATGTGGGAATATTTTTGGGACTAGTAATCATCTAGTGGAATATACACACTAGTAATTCCCAATTATAATCCAATGTGATCATCTCCATCTACTCCACTTGGAATTCCTTCTAAATTCTTTTGCTTAGGCCTTACTCCAATTTTGGGAGTGCATAATAATAATGCCAGGTACTATTCACAAGAATCACCATGGCAATAAATATTTTGCATGGGCCATGCAAGTGCCACCTTTTCTAGCATTTGAATTTTATTTGAACCTCGAGTGGATCATCACTATCTCTTTCTCCCCTTTTTTTTGGCTTGATCTAGTTGTCTTGCAAAAATCCATCATCACCACCACATCCCTCTCTCTCTCTTTTCCACATGTTCTTGCTTGATCTAAGCTTGGAGCATGCAAGCTCCTAAAAAGCCTAAGCCATCACCCTATCCTCTATCTAAATCCCAACCTAATCATCTACATGCCCCTTCTTTGCATGGTCATGTGGATCATGCCTAAAATCATCACCATACCCCTCTCTCTAATCATCTATCCTAGATCATCCCTAATTACCTACCCCATCATCACCATACCCTCCCTCTAAACCCTAAGTACCCCCCCTCATCTCTCCTCTCCCTAGCCCGAGCTACCCCTCTCCCTTCTCCCTCTCTCTCGGCCTCTCTCTTCTCCCTTCTTTGCTGGCCCCACCTGACCACCTGGCACCCTCTTCTGCCCCACCTTTTATTTGGCTTCAAGACAAGGAGAAAAGGGAGAGAAGAGAAGCACCTACCCGATCACCTCCTCCCTCACCTTTTTGCAAAGCCACCACCCCCCCATGTGCTCCTCCCTACCGTCTCTACCCCAACCACCCCCTCCTCTCAGATCCCATCTGGACGAAGCCAGACCTCTCTCCTTCCTCCCCACCACATCCTGGCCTTGGCCATGGCCTTCCCATGCCGAACCAAACCCTAGACCCGCCTACCTCCCGGCCTCGTCGGTCCGAAGCTCCCCAAGGCAAACCAGCAGCACCTCCGGGGTCTTCTACTTCCTCTTTGACGCCTTGAACACGGAGCAGCGATCGGTGCTCGCCGGAGGAGACGTTGCCGCCACCATGGCCGGAAGGAACCGAGCAAGCTGTCCGCGAGCCCGCCGCTAGATCCATTCCACCTCTGGCTCCAGCGACCACACCGACGAGCTCCTGGTGAGCACCTCAACTCCCTAGACTTGGCCGTCCTCCTCCTAGCGGCCCAGGTGCGCCGGACGCTCCGTCGAGCACCCTCCGTGCACCGCCGCGCGCGCGCTCTGGCAGACAGCTGCAGCAAACGCAGCACCGACCGCCCTGTTCCTCGCCCTGCCCCGCGCGCTACAGCCCACCCCCGTAGTCGCTCCCTGCACGAAACTCGTAGCCCTAGGTCCCCTCTTCAGCTTTCGTTTTTACCGCAACGTGTTCCGCCCAGCGGTTTCGTCGCCATCGTCGTCGGAACAGGCCAGATCCGCCGCCGTCGGTGCCGTTTTCGTCAGCAGCGCAGCAGCAGCCGATGACCATCTTGCGTGTAGCCCCCTCCCCTTTTTCCCGCCTAAACCCGCAGCCCCGCGGCCCCACCTGCCAGCCTCGGTGGTTGCTTTGCAAGAAGACCCTCGGAAAAACCCCACCACCACGGACCAGTCTCCCCCGCGCCCCGGCTTGCCCACGTGTCCAGCACGCGTTGGCCGCGCGCGCGTGTGGCCCCGAGGTCGTCCTGGCCCACATGTCATACTCAGAGGCTCGGAAGCGCCGCGGTGTAAAAAGCTTTTCGCGCGCGTGTGCCCGCCCAGTCAGCATGGCCCCACTGGTCATTGGCTGTGGCTAGGATCGAGCCGAGTAACAAAAGTATTTCCGTAATCTGTTTTAATTCAAATCTTTTCCAAAATTAATTCAAATTCAAATTTATTTCTGTTTTTAAATAACTTTTAAAATACAAATCCAAATAATGCAAATAATATATGTTTTGAACTCAGAAAAATATGAGGAATTCAAATATGCCGTTCAAAATATATTTTGGACATGTAAAATTCAAAGTTGATTTAAATTACATTAAAATGCCCTTTTGTCTTAATTAATTAATAACTTTTGTTTTATAACTCCAAATTTAACAAATAAGGTGTCTAAAATGATTAGCTCGACGAGACCTTTCTGTTTATGCATACCATGGTTTGAATTGAAGCATGCATCATATAAAAATAATGTGTACAACAACTAATATGAGGATAAAATGGGGCCAAAACTCAATAAAATGATTTAATCTTGTATCTCACACCTCACCATGCCATGCTACATTAATGCCATGCAAATTGTGCATCATTCATCATGGCATGATTGTTTGCTTGATGCATTTAACTCATATGCTTGCGCACTTTATTTATGTTGGCCCTTGTTTGTTTGGTTCTTCTTCGAATAGACGCTGAGCAGGGGATATACCAAGAGAACCAGGAGCACTACCCAGATCCATCCCTTGCTTCAACTGAGCTGCCAGGCAAGCACTACCACATGCTTGCATACATACAGTACCTATTGCCTCTATCTTATTCTTGCATCATTGAGTCGCGATTGCATTAAATTGAATCCCAAGTATTGCATCGCCTTTACTTTAAACCCCACCGAAGCTTGTTCCTCCATCCCATGAGCCATTACTACAGGAGTTGTTTGAGCCATGCGAGTCGTAGAACAGCATGTGTAGGGTATTTGAGTGTCTGATGGATAATGAGGTACCTGAACAACATAACCTGAGTAGTAATGGGATAACTAATGAAAGTGGCATCGGTGAGCCATATTCGCTATTTGGTTTTTCAAGCTCACTTGTGTCCCGTAAGACCCCGAGTACTTGATTCCTGTTCCAAGAATATTCGCGCTATCCACATCCGGGAGGCTTATGAACCCCCCTGAGCCAGAGCTTGATTCATTCTTATTTCTTGGGGCCACAAACTAGTTTGAGGTTTTATTTACTATCCTGTACTTATGCCATGCTTTACTGCTTTATTTAAATTGTGCGAGGTACTGCACACTGTACTGTTTAGGAAAGCGGAGTGTTTTCGCGGTGTCGACAAGCCCAGTCCCATTTTCGGGTTCCCAGTCATTCACAGCCACTGGCGCAAACCTTGAGGCCGTCTTGGAGTCAGCTAACTTCGTTGCGGGTAGCTCAATGGGGTGGCCCCCTGAAATATTTCTGAATCCTGTGATCGCTTTGTCGTGACTGCCTCGTTGGGTTTTGATTTGGTTTTTCCGAGGCATATCGAGTGTGTGTTGCTATTTGTGCACCCCTGCAGGGTAAAACTTTCTGAAAGCCGTGTCCGCGGTTATGGACGACTTGGAGCACAGTTTCTCGATCATAGACAAGAATAACTAAAGTACCGCTTTTAATTTGACTAGACTAGGTACCTGACTAGTAAATAGTGCAATACTCACGGAATGGATAATAAAACTGCCAACGGATGGGGGGTTGTTCGTCCGCTTCCTCGTCGGTAAGCGAGGAGGAGGATGGATCTGTGGATATTACCGTTATAACTGTTATAACTGTTGTTCTTAATTCACGGACATCCGTCTATCTTTGGTTAGGCGGATGGTTAGCGAGTATCTATAGAACTGTTAGGGTTTATCTTTTGCTGCAATTGCGTCACCCTAGGTTGTGTCCCCTTTAGAGGCATAAAGACTTGCTGAGTACCCCTAGGGTCTCACACGATAAATTATTGGTTCAGATGAACAGGTACACTCGCAAGATGGATACTGGGTGGAAGAGACGGACGATGTGGGCAACGATCATTCGGTGTAGAGATTCCGGGAACGGGGATCCGTGAGATCTGTGGGCGGGATCTGCTTATTTATGGGGCATCTTATGCCGATTTGCTTCTTATCCGTACTCGGATTTTGTCTTCCGCTTCCGCCTGATACTCTGATGTTGATGTATGAGGAGATATCCTAAACTATTATATATATCTAGGATATTTGGATCTTGCCGTATGGCGTTGCTATATTTCCTTTCTTTTTAGATGGAATGGCTCTGATGTACTGTTGTATGGTGGCTTGCATACATACTCATTTGTGTATGTAGTTGATCCCTTCGCCTGCCGATTACGCCGCCCGTTCTTGTCCCTATGTTTGGAAATGGTTGGGACGGCCGAAAGGTCTACCTGTGAGTGGCATTTGGGCTCCACCGTACTATTTCAACCATTTCTGCTCATCCAGGCTTGTAACTAGGAGCGTAATTCACCGAGGTAGTTACAATTGGTATCAGAGCCATCCCGCCCTTCATGGTCTCAGCCAAATGGTCGTTGTCTATCTAGCAAATATTTTGGTAGTTATGTATACTAGGGAAAAACAAACGCGAGAGTAGGACTGCTTCCACTTTTCTTCTTACCCACCCACCACCCTTTTCTGGTAAGGAAGTGTAACGTTTTCAATCCTCTTATTAAAAGTTCAAACTAGGATTCACGTGTTCTGGGTTTCCGTAGTACCATAGAAAGTGTGTGTGTGTGTGTGTAATTCCTTGTCTATCTGTTGCATCCAAGTTGTTATCACAATCTGCCTTTGGTTATCAACTGTTGGTACATTCCATACTGACAGGCTTTTGAAAACCGGCGCGATATATCTGACTCCTTATTAACCGGTGCCATCTTCTTAAGGGTGTTCTTCCTTCTAGCAACTCCTCTTTCTGTGTAACCATCTGTTGCTAATCTCTATCTGCTAAGTGATTTTGCACATCTATTGGTATTTTAATGCCGAAAAATGCGGAAAATTTTTCTTTGATACATCTGTGTTTCCGCACTCCTTTTCAGTCGTGTGTGAAACATTATCTATCTCCCTTTATCAGCATGCCCATGCTAACTCATTCTTTCGTCACAGGCGCTTAATCCTGGAGTTCCTTTTCATCTCCTTTTCTCTTGGGCTAATTACATAACATGTGTCGATCCGATGCTGATGATTGTAATTTGTCTCTCGGCATAGATATATTCCACTCATGATAAGTGTCGATTGGAATATGGAAAAATGCTATCAACCGTCACCATCTGGAGGATAAGGTTATCTCCTGTGATTTTGAGTACACCGTGATCATATATATGCATATTCAAGCATCTTGGGCAATCCGGAGCTTCTCAAGGCATTAAGGCGGTCTATCATCTGTTTATCATGCTGCACATCTTTTCCAACCCCATATCTGCACAATTCTCCTGGATACGAGGGAATTGCATCTTTTCGCTTCCGATAGCTTTACTTAAGGTATGAGCTATCATCGGTTCTTATCCAAGATCTCTTTATCTTTGTAACCGGTGATCCGATCGACCATGTGAACCAGGTGTCATCTCTTTTTTCTTCCGAAGGACCAGATAATCTATTCTGCCAGCGCATCTCTTCGACACGAACCCGTGCTCTTAGCGTTGATCTTTCAAAGAGCGTTGAGCTCAGAAAGTGTTTCGAGCATTTGTTCGTTTCGCCCGCCTCTCGAACGTGGTGTTCTGGGAATATCTGTTAATCCATGGTGGTATATGTTGATAATATGCTTGCCTATTCGATATCAATGGAAGGACATGGAAGATCATCTGTGTCTCTTTCTCTCAAGCTTCGAGAACCCTGCCTGTGTGCAAGTTCCCAAAGTGAGAATTCTGGCTTCTTGAAGTCACCTATCTCAGCCACGTCCTTCTGCTAAATACATCACTTCAATTATGGAATCAGGAAGTTCATTGTTAATTTCATCTTCCATCTTCAACCAATCCGGAGTTGCTCCTTGTTGGCAAGTTATCATCGTCGTTCCGCCGAAGGTTTTCCTCAAGACCGCTAAATCTCTCTCAACCATTTCAAGAAGAACATGGAGTTCTTTCACCTCTATCTCGTTAAGTAATCTCTTGAAACCCTCTCGCTCTATCGTCTATGCTTAATCCACCGGAGGCCATGAAGACCTTCCAGATCTTGTATTCCTTCTGTTCAAGTGGTGCTATCTTTTTCTTTGTCTGTGGAATCTTGCAGTTATCTCCGTGATCTTCCTTTATATCTTTCCGGTGGCTTGGTACTTCAGACATGACGACAACATCATCATCTTTATCTATCTATGAATCCGGCGAATCGTTTGCATCTATCCTTGTTTTCTAACGGAGTTCCACGAGCTCTTCTTATCAATACCTTCAGTCTGTTTCCGTAGTGGGTTGCATGGTTTTCTTATTCGTGTGCGGAGTAATGCTTTGAGTGCAGGATGGAGTAGCTACCATACCACTACTCTTATCATTCGCTCTTGTACATTGAATTAGTGAATTAATGTGATTCCACTCATTCCACAGAAGTTAGAAGTGGCCTTTATCCTTCGATACTTTTACTTCCGTCCTTGTTTTTCCGGAGTGCTCTCTTGAAGAAAGTAAGCAATAATCTCTTGTTGGTGATCACACCCTTTCTACACGGAGCAAAATCCTCAATTATCTGGTGGAAACAAATGCAACTCTTTTCTATCCTCGTCTTCTACCGGTGTTCGACATCCCCAATCAAGATAAAAGGAAGCTATCTCTCTTTGCTTCATCAATTCTTTTTCTGTGGTAAAGCCAATTATGGTTGGTGCCATCAACCGCAAATCTATTGCAGTAGCCCCAAGGCTAAAGAAAGCAATAAGTATCTCTACAATAAACTCCAGATTCCCCATATTCTTTGCTTCTCGGGATCCCACCATGATCTAGTTTCACATCCGGCTCTAGAAGTCATATCCGCGCACCTTAATTGCGTGATCCTTTGGTTCTTACCGGCGCAACAAGAATCTAATCCGACGATGTATAACTAAATCTTTCTGTTCATATCAAGGGACTCTATTGTTTGAAGGCAATATTGTTTCCGAAATTCTTTTCTCCAATCCGAGAGAGGATACGATGCTATTGTCATAGTGGTTCAAACCTCTCCAATCTATCTCTTTTCTTCCGGCGACACAAAGATCCATCCTCTCTAGTATCGGTAAATCTTTAATCTTAACGGTGTGCCTTTCTATATCCATGATGCATCATCTTGTCCTTTCTTTCACAAGTGGTTCTATTCTTTTATCATGTTTCTTGAGAAAACCAGAGCTATGTCCATCATATCCTTCTTGTCTCACGACAATCCTTCAACTCTTCTAACCCGTTGTTTCTCAAGCAAAACGCAAGACTCGCAACAAGTCTAGCAAGTTTTGCAAGGTGCGGTGGTCGCACCATTCTGTTGATGAAGCCACTTGGGAACGTGAAGATGAGCTCCGTGCCACGTATCCTACCCTCTGTCTTCTTCTTCTTCCTAGAATCTCGGGGCGAGATTCTTGTTTAGTGGGGGAGAGTTGTAGCATCCCAATTGTCTAACAATTGCAATGCTACTAGCCTAGTCTATATTATGGCTACTTCAAACTTATAATTGTTGCATCATAATTATATCATGCTCATGTCATCATGCCACCTTGCATTTGAGCATCATATAAAACCCTTTTCATTTGGTTCTTATCTCATATGCATTGTTAATTGTATTTGCCTCTTGATATTGTATTTGGTTGTTGATATATTGTTTAAATGCCCAAGTTGAGTTGGGGGCATATCTTTTGTTAACTCCACCACCTTTCTTTCACCACCTTATAATTCCACCATCCAACTAAATATGAGCTTTGCACTTTATTTGGGTTTTACCTCTCACTCATGTGGGTTGGGATGGATCCAATTATTTTCCACATGCTCTCATCTTAGCATCATGTTGTTTTCACATTATTGATATATGAGAGCCACATGGCCACCTTTGCATGCCTTGTGAGTGGAACCCTTTTTCCTAGCTTCCATATGGATTATTATGGATTTATGCTCATGTGGGAATATTTTTGGGACCAGTAATCATCTAGTGGAATATACACACTAGTAATTCCCAATTATAATCCAATGTGATCATCTCCATCTACTCCACTTGGAATTCCTTCTAAATTCTTTTGCTTAGGCCTTACTCCAATTTTTGGGAGTGCATAATAATAATGCCAGGTACTATTCACAAGAATCACCATGGCAATAAATATTTTGCATGGGCCATGCAAGTGCCACCTTTTCTAGCATTTGAATTTTATTTGAACCTCGAGTGGATCATCATCTATCTCTTTCTCCCCTTTTTTGGCTTGATCTAGTTGTCTTGCAAAAATCCATCATCACGACCACATCCCTCTCTCTCTCTTTTCCACATGTTCTTGCTTGATCTAAGATTGGAGCATGCAAGCTCCTAAAAAGCCTAAGCCATCACCCTATCCTCTATCTAAATCCCAACCTAATCATCTACATGCCCCTTCTTTGCATGGTCATGTGGATCATGCCTAAAATCATCACCATACCCCTCTCTCTAATCATCTATCCTAGATCCTCCCTAATTACCTACCCCATCATCACCATACCCTCCCTCTAAACCCTAAGTACCCCCCCTCATCTCTCCTCTCCCTAGCCCGAGCTACCCCTCTCCCTTCTCCCTCTCTCTCGGCCTCTCTCTTCTCCCTTCTTTGCTGGCCCCACCTGACCACCTGGCACCCTCTTCTGCCCCACCTTTTCTTTGGCTTCAAGACAAGGAGAAAAGGGAGAGAAGAGAAGCACCTACCCGATCACCTCCTCCCTCACCTTTTTGCAAAGCCATCACCCCCCCATGTGCTCCTCCCTACCCTCTCTACCCCAACCACCCCCTCCTCTCAGATCCCATCTGGACGAAGCCAGACCTCTCTCCTTCCTCCCCACCACATCCTGGCCTTGGCCATGGCCTTCCCATGCCGAACCAAACCCTAGACCCGCCTACCTCCTGGCCTCGTCGGTCCGAAGCTCCCTAAGGCGAACCAGCAGCACCTCCGGGGTCTTCTACTTCCTCTTTGACGCCTTGAACACGGAGCAGCGATCGGTGCTCGCCGGAGGAGACATTGCCGCCGCCATGGCCGGAAGGAACCGAGCAAGCTGTCCGCGAGCCCGCCGCCAGATCCACTCCACCTCCGGCTCCAGCGACCACACCGACGAGCTCCTGGTGAGCACCTCAACTCCCTAGACTTGGCCGTCCTCCTCCTAGCGGCCCAAGTGCGTCGGATGCTCCGTCGAGCACCCTCCGTGCACCGCCGCGCGCGCGCTCTGGCAGACAGCTGCAGCAAACGCAGGACCGACCGCCCTGTTCCTCGCCCTGCCCCGCGCGCTACAGCCCACCCCCGTAGTCGATCCCTGCATGAAACTCGTAGCCCTAGGTCCCCTCTTCAGCTTTCGTTTTTACCGCAATGTGTTCCGCCCAGCGGTTTCGTCGCCATCATCGTCGGAACAGGCCAGATCCGCCGCCGTCGGTGCCGTTTTCGTCAGCAGCGCAGCAGCAGCCGATGACCATCTTGCGCGTAGCCCCCTCCCCTTTTTCCCGCCTAAACCCGCAGCCCCGCGGCCCCACCTGCCAGCCTCGATGGTTTCTTTGCAAGAAGACCCTCGGAAAAACCCCACCACCACGGACCAGTCTCCCCCGCGCCCCGGCTTGCCCACGTGTCCAACACGCGTTGGCCGCGCGCGCGTGTGGCCCCGAGGTCGTCCTGGCCCACATGTCATACTCAGAGGCTCGGAAGCGCCGCGGTGTAAAAAGCTTTTCGCGCGCGTGTGCCCGCCCAGTCAGCATGGCCCCACTGGTCATTGGCTGTGGCTAGGATCGAGCCGAGTAACAAAAGTATTTCCGTAATCTGTTTTAATTCAAATCTTTTCCAAAATTAATTCAAATTCAAATTTATTTCTGTTTTTAAATAACTTTTAAAATACAAATCCAAATAATGCAAATAATATATATTTTGAACTCAGAAAAATATGAGGAATTCAAATATGCCCTTCAAAATATATTTTGGACATGTAAAATTCAAAGTTGATTTAAATTACATTAAAATGTCCTTTTGTCTTAATTAATTAATAACTTTTGTTTTATAACTCCAAATTTAACAAATAAGGTGTCTAAAATGATTAGCTCGACGAGACCTTTCTGTTTATGCATACCATGGTTTGAATTGAAGCATGCATCATATAAAAATAATGTGTACAGCAACTAATATGAGGATAAAATGGGGCCAAAACTCAATAAAATGATTTAATCTTGTATCTCACACCTCACCATGCCATGCTACATTAATGCCATGCAAATTGTGCATCATTCATCATGGCATGATTGTTTGCTTGATGCATTTAACTCATATGCTTGCGCACTTTATTTATGTTGGCCCTTGTTTGTTTGGTTCTTCTTCGAATAGACGCTGAGCAGGGGATATACCAAGAGAACCAGGAGCACTACCCAGATCCATCCCTTGCTTCAACTGAGCTGCCAGGCAAGCACTACCACATGCTTGCATACATACAGTACCTATTGCCTCTATCTTATTCTTGCATCATTGAGTCGCGATTGCATTAAATTGAATCCCAAGTATTGCATCGCCTTTACTTTAAACCCCACTGAAGCTTGTTCCTCCATCCCATGAGCCATTACTACAGGAGTTGTTTGAGCCATGCGAGTCGTAGAACAGCATGTGTAGGGTATTTGAGTGTCTGATGGATAATGAGGTACCTAAACAACATAACCTGAGTAGTAATGGGATAACTAATGAAAGTGGCATCGGTGAGCCATATTCGCTATTTGGTTTTTCAGGCTCACTTGTGTCCCGTAAGACCCCGAGTACTTGATTCCTGTTCCAAGAATATTCGCGCTATCCACATCCGGGAGGCTTATGAACCCCCCTGAGCCAGAGCTTGATTCATTCTTATTTCTTGGGGCCACAAACTAGTTTGAGGTTTTATTTACTATCCTGTACTTATGCCATGCTTTACTGCTTTATTTAAATTGTGCGAGGTACTGCACACTGTACTATTTAGGAAAGCGGAGTGTTTTCGCGGTGTCGACAAGCCCAGTCCCATTTTCGGGTTCCCAGTCATTCATAGCCACTAGCGCAAACCTTGAGGCCGTCTCGGAGTCAGCTAACTTCGTTGCGGGTAGCTCAATGGGGTGGCCCCCTGAAATATTTCTGAATCCTATGATCGCTTTGTCGTGACTGCCTCGTTGGGTTTTGATTTGGTTTTTCCGAGGCATATCGAGTGTGTGTTGCTATTTGTGCACCCCTGCAGGGTAAAACTTTCTGAAAGCCGTGTCCGTGGTTATGGACGACTTGGAGCACAGTTTCTCGATCATAGACAAGAATAACTAAAGTACCGCTTTTAATTTGACTAGACTAGGTACCTGACTAGTAAATAGTGCAATACTCACGGAATGGATAATAAAACTGCCAACGGATGGGGGGGTTGTTCGTCCGCTTCCTCGTCGGTAAGCGAGGAGGAGGATGGATCTGTGGATATTACCGTTATAACTGTTATAACTGTTGTTCTTAATTCACGGACATCCGTCTATCTTTGGTTAGGCGGATGGTTAGCGAGTATCTATAGAACTGTTAGGGTTTATCTTTTGCTGCAATTGCGTCACCCCAGGCTGTGTCCCCTTTAGAGGCATAAAGACTTGCTGAGTACCCCTAGGGTCTCACACGATAAATTATTGGTTCAGATGAACAGGTACACTCGCAAGATGGATACTGGGTGGAAGAGACGGACGATGTGGGCAACGATCATTCGGTGTAGAGATTCCGGGAATGGGGATCCGTGAGATCTGTGGGTGGGATCTACTTATTTATGGGGCATCTTATGCCGATTTGCTTCTTATCCGTACTCGGATTTTGTCTTCCGCTTCCGCCTGATACTCTGATGTTGATGTATGAGGAGATATCCTAAACTATTATATCTATCTAGGATATTTGGATCTTGCCGTATGGCGTTGCTATATTTCCTTTCTTTTTAGATGGAATGGCTCTGATGTACTGTTGTATGGTGGCTTGCATACATACTCATTTGTGTATGTAGTTGATCCCTTCGCCTGCCGATTACGCCGCCCGTTCTTGTCCCGATGTTTAGAAATGGTTGGGACGGCCGAAAGGTCTACCTGTGAGTGGCATTTGGGCCCCACCGTACTATTTCAACCATTTCTGCTCATCCAGGCTTGTAACTAGGAGCGTAATTCACCGAGGTAGTTACAGCCAATAGAGGCCGAAACTGGTTGGGCTGTCAATTGTTCATGGTTATCTAGATTGGCAATTTTTGATTGTGGAATGTGTGGAATGGTATTTGCTGCATCTACTTCTGTTGGAACCTGTGGTGTGCCACCAAGACGAGGCTTTTTAGCCTTATGCGAGTTTCCTGAATTTTGTTTATTGTATTTCTCGGCATGTGTTTGTGTTCCACCTGTAGCATTAGCAGGACCGCTTGTCAACGCTTCGGGTTTGGTACCTGAACATGTCTTACCTGAACCAGATGATTCCTGACACACACATAAATGATACTTCAATCAATTATAGTTCTATATGTAATGATGCGAAGATGGATCAGATGAACAATAAGGAAAAACATACTAAACATATATGATGCATGAACTAGGCAGAGGGCATTGCAGAATATTAGGTTGGATTAAGATAGAAAAATGGAATATTCAACAGATATGACGATGAAAAAATAGAGCAAGCACCTTGGGGGGTGGACAAGCGGGCGGACTATGGGGGAGGTCCTCAACAGGTCCAAATTCCCGAGTGATGTCTCCCTAGAGGTATTGTTCATCAACAGAAACAAATGCTGAATCAAACACTTGTCGGAAATAGTTTTTCTCCCTGCTGGTATCTGAAACGGTCTTATGTGAAACAACTGATTCCTGGAACACATAAACGATACATTAATCTATGAAAGTCCTATGTATAATGAGACATAGATAGAACAAAAGAACAATAAGGCAAGACAAGCTGAACATATATGATGCATAAACTAAGCAGATGACATTGCACAATAATTAGTGGGATTGAGGTACAAAACATAGAAGATGCAATAACTATCTCAATGACAAGACAGAGCAAGCAACTTAGAGGGTGGACAAGCGAGGGGACTAGGGGGTGTTCTTGACCAGTCCATCTTCCTGAGTCAGGTCTCCGTTGGGGTTTTGTCCATCTCGAGGATCAGATTCTGCTTTAGAAACTTGGCATTCATGATTGGTGGTGGTACCTATGAAAGATCTAAGTCTTCGCAAGCCTAGCGACCTTGCATGTTTGGAATTCTTCAATAATCTCTCTTCCCAAACCTTCTGTTCTCCCTTATCTGTCGGCCCCAAAGCAGCTTCCATGCATGAGAAAAAAATACCTTATGAGATTTAAGAGCGAAGTGTGTGTGGAGGAGTAAATTAGTATAGTGCTAGCAAGAAGTTGAAAGCTCTAAAGGAACAATGACAGACATATGAATGTAAATAGTGCAAGACGGATATGAATCAAGCGCCTTGCCTTTAATGAACTTATGGCGAGCTACGACCCCGCTGTTCGCGGCTAAGCAGGTTTTTCTCGCCATATCTCCGGTGCCGTAGACAAGGTCGAGGAAGCAGATCTGGTGCCGTGGAGTCGGGGGAAGTGGACCAAACGAAGCTGTGACAGTGTCGCTGGTGATGGCGTTTTTGAGCGGGCTCCGGCGCCTTGGACCTCGGGTACGCAGGAGGTGATCTGGTACGGGCCGGCATCAGGGCTGGGAAGCAACCTCCAGCTTGCTAGACAAGGGAGCTGGTAAAACGTCTTCGGTCGCTATGTAGTGCCGGCGGAGAGGCTGTGAAGAGGATATGGGATGGAAGGGCTCGACCGTGGTGGTCCGAGGTGATCTCCAGGGATTCGGCCCGATGGACGCGGGTTTGAAATTTTGAATTGTACAAGACAAACAATTTTGAGGAATGTCCTTTCGCGCGTTGTTTCTAGACCGAAGGGTGAGATGGAAATTTCGTATCGCTTTTGAACATTGGACGCAGGAGCCATTTCGGTGGTTGTTTCTGACACAGAGTTAAAATTATTATTGACTGCTTGGTGAAATCGGTGGTTTCGGTATGTCTTTTGCCCCTCAAGTAATTTTTGTGTACACTGCTAGTATATACAGTCTAAAAATTTGACTTGGGGCAACACAAGTAATTGCACATATTTATGCACGATAATGGGCACATGGACATGGTCATTGAGCTCGGACTACCATTCTTTTTTTTAAGATGGACTACCTTTCAATGTAATGTGTTAATTTGCTGCAAAACGTGGGTCTACGGATCTAAACAAAAGTGCATAATAAGATTTCAACATTCTGGTGGGAAAATATTATTTTTTACATTTTCTGAATGGATACCGAGATACAGTGTCCAGATGCAGCAAGTACAATACAGTTTCATAATAGCGTGCCAAATACGTAGTTACCGTAAAGTACTTCCAGCACATAAGAAAATAAAATATCAGTCTGACAAGAAAAGGAAAGTCATCCTCATTATTGGTAATAACAATATATTCGCATGGTGGCTCTTGCATCACCCATCAAAATTCATTTGCTTGCAAAGATGCTCAGAGAATCTCTACTTGTTCTTTCACCTATTCCAAGACCGTCTAGTTGATCTCATTGACATGTGCATTAGCCAGATTGGGAACACGATTTTCAGCCACTAACTACTAAAGATCATCAGCAACATCAAGGCTATCTTCAATCATAGAAATTCAGCCCCGGTTCAATTCTCTGATCGGCCGAGTGGCCGTGTCCAAATCCCGTTGGAGAAGCCTAATCTTAGTTTTGGCCATGCACCATACTTCTGTTTGGTTCCTAGAAATAGCTGCATCACTGGCACGCTGCTGAATATCTGTGATGCAAAACTCCTTGGAAGGGACATGATCATGCACTTGCTTCTGCAAATTGCAGTGCAGCAAATCAATCAGCAAATAACACAAGCAAGATGCAACAAATAGCCATGTTTCTGTACCAGTTGTGCTGTGCCAAGTGGGGCTACATATGAATGTCCAAAACTCCTCAAGTTTCGTTGGCATCGATTCTCACTGGGCAGTACATCATTTTCCATGCCTTGCAAAAATAAAAATAAAAATATATATATTAGTACATGAGAAGGTAGGGCAAGCAAACGATGAACTAATCTCGAAAATACATATATGCAAAGTGGAGGCAAACCTTTGTCTAGGGAGGATTGTTGGGGGTTATCATTGGGTTGTCAAGGTCTTGTACTGCTGCGAGATAACCAATTTGGCTTCACGACTCGTGGTTGCCTTGTTTTCTCTTGGAACTGATCTCGCAGTACAGCAACTAACGTGCATTATTATTAGAAATATAATAAGCACTGCAAGGAAGAAGAGATGAACTACATTCGGAAGTAAAATGCAAGGAAAGCGGGCATAGGAAGTGTGCATAAACCTTAATCTCGGTAGTAGGCAGTTTTAATAGTCGCCCTGGTGAGGGGTCCAAGTGGCTTACACATCTCTCGGTTGCGGCTGTGGGAAAGCAGACACTCTATCATGCAGCAGGGGAAGCAAATACGATGAAGTAGACTCCGGCGAGGTGGATGACAACGTCGCTAAGCAGACTCCGACAAGGTGGAAGTCGGCTAAGGAGGGACATGATAGAGGATGATGTGGGGATAGTGGGAGGGATCAACGAGAGAACGAGCCAGATGCCCTGTCATATGCAGGTAGCTAGGAGTATCTCGCTAGTATTTCACTTAAATTTTGAACTAGAAGAAGATCCCGCCAATATCACACCAAAATTTAGTGCTGATTCGCGCTTGGCTCACCTCCCGAGTAAAAAAATATTAAAAGGAAGGCACGAAATTCAACAAACATCGAATACGATTGGACGGTGGTGTGTGCAGCTTGAGAAGAAAGGTGGCTGAGTCTAGTACGGTTGTGAGGGTGGTGCTTTCTTTTCTTTTTGTGAATAATAAGGAGAGGATAACTCTCGGTGTAACCGATATACTGCAAATTGATCCCCGATGGGTACCTCCAAAAGATTTTTCATAAAACTTTCAAAGAAACCTATGATTTACTTGTAGTTCAAATTTGACATAATTTCGATAAATCGACATAAAGTCATTCAAGTGGGCAGAGTTAGCTAGGTAGTTTGAAAACTTATAAGAGATGATTCGAAAGTACAACATGGCAGTCCACTATATATGATTGAAACCTTGGCTTGTGGCATTCAGATCCATATTCTTCGGACTTCCTTCACGAAAAAGAACAACCTCGTCATCACTTGGAAAATTGAGAATGTTCTTTCCTGATAATTGGAAACTCACATTGATGACATTATTTACTAAAAGAAGATGCACCCATCTACCTACGAAAAGACAATTAATTCAAGAGAAATCTATCACGCTTACTGGCAGCTCAAGTTTGACCTAATTTTGTTAAATTGTCGAGATGAATAGTCAAAATTCTGGGTGGTGGTATGTGATATATTAACTGACCCCTCGATGGTTACCTCCAAAAAAATTCAAAATTCTTTCAAAGCAACCTACAATTTACTTTTAGTTCAAATTTGACCAAATTTCGTTGAATCGACATAAAGTCATTCAAGTGGGCAGAGTTTGCTAGGACGAAGTTTGAAAACTCATAACATTAAACATGGGAATCGTAAGTAAAACATGTTGGTCCACTTGATATGTCAGGAAGCTTGGATTGTGGCATTCAGATCCATATTCTTCGGGATTTCTTTACGTATAAGAACAATCTCGTCATCAATCGAGAAATTGAGAATGTTCTTTTCTAGATAGTTGGAAACTCACATCGACGACATTGTTTTACTACAAGAAGATGCACCCATCTACCTCAGAAAAGACATCTAATTCAAGAGAAATGTACTCCGCTTACTTGTAGATCAAGTTTGACCTAATAATTCCATTAAATTGGTAAGAACTCAGTGAAGTTCGCGAAGTTAGCTAGGAATCTTGAAAAATAGAACAATAAGAAACCGTGGTACACTTCGTGTGATAATTGGGGCGGTTGCATTTTCTTCTAACTATGGCAGGTCCCGTAGGAGCGAGGTGCTTCAGTTAACGCGGTCGATGGAAGTATGAGTTACATCGAGGACCTTTATAAAAAATGAAAGTTACATCCAAGTTCATGCAGTTAGCACAAGGTCCCTGAAACTATGTAGTGAAGTGTGTTTTGAGGTTTGTGCATACTAGCGTTCATTGTGATAAATAATATCAATAGAATCTTCTAGATGCTCAGAATGGAAAAGAAGATCCAACAGTTAGCAGTGTTTGGATTTGCCAGTCTTGATCCAGCGGTCCATGTTCAAAGTTATTCGTACACTATATAGTTTTTTTGACAAAAAAGATAAGATAAGAAGTACTACTGCGCATGGCTGGTCTTATTGAATAACCTTTCCATCTAAATGTTTGGGTAGCAAGTGAAAATTTCGAAACCTGAAAGGTTTGAATCTTTTTGCCGCCAAGTGATGGCACTACGTCAACGTGGAGCGCTTCGTTAGGAAACCCCAAGAGAAAGGTATGATACAGCATAGCAGCAAGTCTTCCCTCAGTAAGAAACCAAGGTTATCGAACCAGTAGGAGGAAGGAAACATCTCAAAGGTGTTGCAAGCAACATGGAAACCTGCACAACACAAACTCAAGACTTTGCCCCAACTAACAGTGAGGTTGTCAATCTCACCGGTTGCTGTAACAAAGGATTATTTGTATAGTGTGGAAGGTGATGATGGTTTGCAGCAAGTAAATAGTAACAGTGGAAGATGTATCAATGGTATAGATTGGACCAGGATCCATAGTACACTAGAGGTGTTCTCCTTAGATAAACAAACATGGCATGCTAGGTAAAAAAATTACAGAAGGGCAATTGACAGGACCGAGTAAGGCATAACAATGCAATACTAGACATAAAGATCCTATGAGATTCGATTGAGCAATACAAAAAGATACATAGACCGCCATCCAGCTGCATCTATGACTAGAAGTCCACATTTGGGTTATCATCCGAACCCCCTCCAGTATTATGTTGCAAGGAACAAACAACTGCTTTACGCAAAGTGTGTAAGGTAAACAATCCAATTGTTCCATGAACAAGAAACCATTGTTTTCTCCCTAGTGGCAACAACGTATATACATCCTTAGAGATTTATGTCACTTCCCTTGATTAAATAGAGTCATGAACCCACTATCGAGCATAAATACCCCCTCTTGGAGTCACTAGCAACTACTTGGCCAAGATAGCTACTAACAATGGAGAGCATGCAAGATCACAAACAACACAGACATAATAAAATCAATAAGACAACACCATTAATGAATCTGATATAGTAATCTCAATATCCATCAGATCCTCGCAAACACAACATGCATGATTACAAATAGATGAGATCTTGATCATGAACGAAGCTCACAAGATCTAGACATGAAAGCACAAGGAGGAGATACAACCATCTAGCTACTACATGGACCGTAGTCCAAGGTGGAAGTACCCATGCTTCATACTGGAGGCTGACATGATGAAGAAGAAGGCCTTCGGGATGATCTCCCTCCGGCAGGGTGCCGGGAAGAGCTTCAGATCCCCCCGATCTAGGGATGATGGTTGCGGAGGCTACAACCGGTTTCATGGAATACTGATTGGGTGCTTAGGGTTTAGGCACCGGGAGCTTCTTATAGGCGAAGAGGCCAGGCTGGGAGGCGGCCAGGGGGCCCACACCCTGCCCAGGCGCGACCCAGGGTTGGCCCGCGCCTGGGGAGGGGGGGTACGGCTGCCTTGTGGCGTCCCTCCGTATCTCCTTTGGACTCCGTGTTTTCCTTGGTGAAATATTGACTTTGGATTTTGTCCCGTCCAATTCCGAGAATATTTCCTTACTAGCTTTTCTGGAACCAAAAACAGCAGAAAACAGGCAAATGGCACTTTGGCAACTTGTTAATAGGTTAGTACCAACAAACATATGAAAATCACCTCAAAGTGTGGACAACGCAAAGCAAAGTAGATACTAAACAAGCATGGAACATCAAAAATTATAGGTACATTTCTGACGTATCAAGCATCCCCAAGCTTAATTCCTGCTCGTCCTTGAGTAGGTAAATGATAAAAGAATAATTTTTGAGGTGACATGCACCATCAAAACCAAGATCAAACCATTTGCAAGCATTGGAAGCTGGGATCAAAGAACTCTAAACATGTGCATGACAGATGGAGTTCTAACAATAAGACAAAGTAACTAAGCATGCAACATGAAAGGCTACAAACAAAGATCATGAATAACATGCATTGAAAAAGTTTGTTTGTTTCACATACAGAAAACATGGCATAGTGGCATTCATCTTGTCACTCATGGAGTAGCAAATAGATGCATAGGACACCTTCAAAGTTCATAAGAGTGTCTAGATACAAATAGCACAAGAATAAGCAATATCAATAATATGCATCAATCGGTAAGTTTTGGGACACTACACATAGAACTAAGAATGGCAACTATGCTCTCTTAACTGGTGCCAAAAGGTAGAAGGTGGAGACTCAATATAATAGTGGAAGAAAGTCCCTTCTAAAAGGAAGCAGGAATTTCAAGTTTCAAAAAGAGCTTCCAAAAATTATGGTACTTGTTAGCTTTCAGCCATCATTGCCCCTATCATAAGCATCTTGAAGTGATTAAGGTTAAAGTGAACAAACTATGGAGTATATGCTTGACAAAGTATAAGTTGGCAATCTCATGTCCCTTGAATACGAGGGCCACACCTCATGCTACTCAACTTTAGTCACCTATAAGTTCTTGTCATAGAAAGTACATGTGTATCATAGAGAACCTCCAACAGGGTACCCCTTGCACATGGTACAGGAACTATCCCATAACCAAAATGACAAGGGAAGCAGACAATGAGCATCTCAGCGATCTTTTTATTTGCTATTTGCATAGGTTTTTATTGATGATGCTTCACAGATTGCTCATTATGGTGATGCTGCAAGTTTCCACCATGATTAGGCATGGCTTAATCTAGCGGCCCAGGCGTTTCTCTAACACAAAATACATAACTCCATGGACTTACAAGCTCCCTTTTTATTTCACACCGGTGACATCCATAGACAAAATAGCATGATATCAACTATGTACAAAGTACAAGTGCAATGTTGAAAACGTTACCCATGAAAATATGGTTCTGCTAATTCCAACGTATAAGTGCAAGCATATACAACATAGATGACACAATGGTTCAAGTTTATTAGGGGCAAGGAATATAAAGTGTGCTATCAAGTTCATGAGGGCTTTAATCACTAAGTTTTCACATAACAAAATACTTTTTAATTGGAATATAGCTGAAAACAAGAATATAATTGGAATGCCGTAACACACCATGCATAGGAATTTACAGTGGACACTTTGGAATAACTTGGTTTCAATGGAGTTGTAAGCATGAGTAGAGCTTACTCATACAAGTAGAGGCTAGCAAAAGACTGGGAACAACCAACTAAGAGAGCAATAATGGCCATAATCATGCAGAGCGATAAAACATTACTAATCAAAGCATAGAGTGGTACTACAAGTCAAGGACTAAATTATCATATAGTCTATGGTGACTTGTTCATAGTCATAACATGGTGTGATCATGACCCAAGTCAACCCAAACAAAACATCAAAGGAGAATACCACAATACTATGCTTTTGCATGTTAAAACAACGCATAATTCCTTCAAGGCACACTAAGCAGTCCCAATTGTTTGGAACAAGTCATCCTACAGCAATAATCACTAAGCATAAGGTCAAAAAAACACCTAGAATGACATGCTAAAGTCTAAGTCATAGTCAATGCAAGCTCCTCTTGCACTTTCAATCAAGAACTTTCTACTCCTTTCCAACACCAATCAACTTATTTGAAACAACACAGCGAGAACTGGGTCCAAACTAATTTATTTAAGCAAACTAAACAAACTAAGCAAATCAAACGAAAACTAAGATGCTCCAAGAACAACACAATAGTGCATGAAACAATAAAAACAAAGTGTCTTGAAAGACCTGAGCTTTTTATTGATGAAGAAGGGGACGCCTTGGGCATCCCCAAGCTTTGACGCTTGTACCTCTTGGATATTCATTGGGGTGACACCAGGATAGCATCCCCAAGCTTGACCTTTTGTCCATTCTTCATCTCATTACATCATTCTCTCTCTACACCTTAATTTTTTCCTACATACAAAACTTCACACAATCTTCATTAGCAATATTAGTGTATTCAAAAGATAATAGACCCTTGGGTTTAGCTTTAGAATAGAAAAACTTTCACTAAAAACACAAGATACTGTAGCAACTCCTTCAAAAAGCTCAATTTCCCAAAAAGAACCAAAAAAGGAATCAATAAGAAGCAAATGCAAATAATTTCAGAAATCTGTCAAAACAGACCAGCAGGTAGAAACCAATTTTTTCGAAGACCTTATGTTGCTCAAATAAAAAAGTGTTGAAGTAAAGAGAGTTATCTAACATATTGGGGGATGTATTCGTAAATTTTCAGCTCAATCCAACTTACAGAGAGTCCTCGCGATTTTTTATGGTGGAGGACAGAAATCTGTTTTGGGACAACAAATCCCCAAATCTTACTTCCCTCTCATTAGAGTTCATTCTTGTCACAAAAAGCAAAGAAAAAGGATAAGGAGAGGTCATTACTGAAGTAATAACTTCCAAGACTCAAGAAAAATCTTGGGTTATCTCCCAACAAGTACTTTTCTTTAATGCCTTTAAGTTAGGCACAAGAAGCAAGAAATCAAGTATTTTCAAATGAAGAAGCATTAACATCAAACATTGCTTTCAAAGGAGGAGCAAAAAAGCAACTTCTCTCTCATCATAGGGAAGTGTTACCTTTCTTGAATAGAAATTGATATTTAATGGTGCCTTCTTTCATATCAATGATGGAACCAATAGTTCTAAGAAAAGGTCTTCCCAAAGAAATAGGACAAGAAGAATTGTATTCAACATCCAAAACATAGAAATCAACAGGGACATAAGCATTGTTAACCATAATGAGAACATCATTAACACTCCCCATGAGTTTCTTCTTAGCATTATCATTAAGTGAGAGATCCAAATAACAATCTTCCAAATGTGGCAAATCAAGCATTTCATATGTTCCTAGGCATAATAGAGACACTAGAACCAAGATCACATGAAGCTTTGAGATCAAAGTCATTCACTAGCATATTAATAATGGGTTCCCAACTATCTTCTACTTTCCTAGGAATAGAAGCTTTGTGTTTTAACTTCTCTTCCTTAATCTTAACAAGAGCATATGTAATGTGTTTGGTGAAAGCAACATGCATATCACTAGCATGAGGACTTATAGCAAGTTTTTGCAGGAACATAATCACTTCAGAAATATTGCAACCATCAAGATCAAAATCAAACTTATCATCACTAGCAGTAGACTCATTGGCCTTAGGCATTGTAGGAGGAGGTATAGGGACTTCTTGTTGTTTAGTCGCATCCATATTAGTGGTGATGGTGCACACACTCTTGTTTCTATCAATTTCATCTTCCCTTTCCCACTTAGCATGAATTTGGGCTACCAGTCTAACATTTTCATCAATAGTAACTTGTATGGCATTTGTAGCAGCAAAGGTACTTTCCATGGTTTCAGGTTTAGCATCCTTTTTATTAATCAAAGAGGACTGTGCTTCAGACAAGGAGGAGATATTTTTCTCAACATTTAAAAGCTTTTCCTCCATAGTCTTGTTGAAAGTGGTTTGTTTACTAACAAAGTATTTGAGCATGACTTCAAGTTCAGAGGGGGCACTTCTAGCATTGTTGTAGGAGTTTCCATAGGTATTGTCATTATTAGGAGGATAAGCCCTATAATTGTTGTTACTACCAAAATTATTCCTATAGGCATTATTGTTGAAATTGTTGTTTCTAATGAATTTCACATCAACTTTCTATTCTTGAGCAACCAAGGAGGCTAAGGGAACGCTATTTGGATCTAAAGGAGCTTTCCCATTAACAAGCATAACCATGATAACATCAATCTTATCACTCAAAGAGGAGGTTTCTTCAACAGAATTTACCTTCTTACCATGTGGAGCTCTCTCGGTGTGCCATTCAGAATAATTAACCATCATATTATCAAGGAGTTTTGTTGCAGCACCCAAGGTGATGGTCATAAAGGTACCTCCAGCAGCTGAATCCAACAGGTTTCTTGAAGAGAAGTTCAAAACTGCATAAAAAAGTCTATATAATCATCCAAGCAGTAAGTCCATAGGTGGGACAATTCTTAACCAAAGATTTCATTCTTTCCCAAGCTTGAGCAACATGTTCATTATCAAGTTGTTTAAATTTCATAATATCACTTCTCATAGATATAATCTTAGCAGGAGGGTAGTACTTTCCAATAAAAGCATCTTTGCACTTAATCCAAGAATCGGTAGTATTTCTAGGAAAGGATAGCAACCATTGTTTAGCTTTTCCTCTCAAGGAGAAAGGAAACAACTAGAGCTTAATAATATCGTCATGTACATCCTTATACTTTTGCATCTCACAAAGTTCAACAAAGTTATTGAGATGGCCAGCAGCATCATTAGAACTAGCACCAGAAAATTTCTCTCTCTTCACAAGATTCAACAAAGCACGCTTAATCTCGTAAAAGGTAGCATCAGGAGCAGGTGGAGCAATAGGAGTGCTAAGGAAATCATTGTTGTTTGTGCTAGTGAAGTCACACAACTTGGTGTTCTCAGCAAAGTTCATTTTGGCAAAAGTGGAGCAAGCCAAAAACAGAAGCAACAGCTAGAGCACGAACTAATTTTTTTGTGTTTTTGATAAGAGAAAGCAAACCAAACTAAACTATTTTTTTTAGTTTTTGATAAAAAGAGGCAAAAAAACCAAGCAAAAGAAACTAAGAAAAACCAAAAACAAAGTAAAGAGAAAGTTTGAGGAGGACTCCCCTTTGGAAGACGTTCTTAGCCTCCCCGGCAATGCTGCCAGAAAGTCTTGATAGCACTGTGTCAACGTGGAACACTTTGTCGGGAAACCCCAAGAGCAAGGTATGATGCAGCACATCAGCAAGTCTTCCCTCAGTAAGAAACCAAGGTTATTGAACTAGTAGGAGGAAGGAAACGTCTCCAAGCTGTTGCTAGCATCGTGGAAACCTGCACAACACAAACTCAAGACTTTGCCCCAACTAACAGTGAGGTTGTCAATCTCACCGATTGCTGTAACAAAGGATGAACTGTATGGTGTGGAAGGTTAAAATAGGTTTGCAGCAAGTAAACAGTAACAGTGGAAGATGTATCAATGGTAAAGATTGGACCGGGGTCCATAGTTGACTAGAGGTGTTCTCCTTAGATAAAAAAACATGGCATGCTGGGTAAACAAATTACAACAAGGCAATTGACAGGACTGAGCAAGGCAGAACAATGTAATACTAGACATAAAGATCCCATGAGACTAGATTGGGCAATACAACAAGATACATAGACCGCCATGCAACTGCATCTATGACTATAAGTCCACCTTTGGGTTATCATCCGAACCCCCTCCAGTATTAAGTTGCAAGCAACAGACAACTGCTTTAAGCAAAGTGTGTAAGGTAAACAATCCACTTGTTCCATGAACAAGAGACCGTTGTTTTCTCCCTAGTGGCAACAACACATCTACAACCTTAGATATTTATGTCACTTCCCTTGATTAAATAGAGGCATGAACCCACTATCGAGCATAAATACCCCTGCTTGGAGTCACTAGCAACTACTTGGCCAAGATAGCTACTAACAATGGAGAGCATGCAAGATCACAAACAACACAGACATGATAGAATTAATAAGACAAAACCATTAATCAATCTTACATACTAATATCACTGTCCATCGGATCCCCTCAAACACAACTTGCATGATTTCAAATAGATGAGATCTTGATCATGAACGGAGCTCACATGATCTAGACATGAAAGCACAAGGAGGAGATACAACCATCTAGCTACTACATGGACCAGTAGTCCAAGGTGGAACTACTCATGCTTCATACCGGAGGCTGGCATGATAAAGAAGAAGGCCTGCAGGATGATCTCCCCTCCGGCAGGGTGCCGGGAAGAGCTTCAGATCCCCCTCGATCTAGGGACGATGGTGGCGGCGGCTATAGACCGTTTCTTGGAATATTGATTGGGTGCTTAGGGTTTAGGCACCGGGGGATTCTTATAGGCAAAGAGGCGAGGCTAGGAGGCGGCCAGGGGGCCCACACCCTGCCTAGGCGCGGCCCAGGGCGAGCCCGCGCCTGGGGGGTGCGGCCGCCCTGTGGTGCCCCTCCGTCTCTCCTCTATACTCCGTGTTTTCTTCGGTGAAATATTAACTTTGGCTTTTGTCCCGTCCAATTCGGAGAATATTTCCTTACTATATTTTCTGGAACCAAAAACAGCAGAAAACAGGCAACTGACACTGTGGCAACTTGTTAATAGGTTAGTATTAGAAAACATATAAAAAGCACCTCAAAGTGTGGACAAAGCAAAGCAAAGTAGATACTAAACAAGAATGGAACATCAAAATTATAGATACGTTTCCGATATATCACCAAGGAACAAAGTGGTTTTCTTCCTATGTACTACTCCTAGCGTGTCAAGTGGGATCCCACCAAAATCCCACTTCAAGTTAATTTTCCAAAATCTAGTGTATAATTTTACTCAAAATTTGAACTAGATTTTGAGCAAAATTTAACACTAGATTTTGGAAAATGAACTTGAAGTGGGATATTGGTGGGATCCCACTTGACACCCTACATGCTCCACACCAATGCGTCTGCCAAACACACCAGATAAACAGAGTCACGCCCTCTAAAAAATACAAAAAGAAACAGAGCCGCCATACCAAGGCACATGTGCACAATGCCATGCCGTGGACGAGGGAGAGATCACCAGGTGATGAGTGCATATTTGCATCATGTTTTATATTATTATTTTGCATTGTAGTGGTAGGATATTGGTATTTTGCAGCGTTCGCACACACCTTTTATGTTTATTTTCACTAGGATCGGTACAGATGATGGATACGATGGGCACAAGTCTTGGACTAGTTGTATTGGAGCGAAAAGGATTCAAAAACAACGTAAATTGCTAATTTGGGAAATATCAATAACACCAGAAGAAAACCCGAAGCGATTGGAGGACACAGAAGTTTTAACTACCAACTATATAGCGGTAGCAAATTTTTCGGTCGTATAGTTCCCTTCGTATAGTTGGCGCCACCGCCTTCTCAAATAGTTTCACCCCTTGCAAATGGATCAAAGGGACGACATACAGAACGACCAGAAATCGCCGAAACCTCACCTCCAGAAGGGATCTGGAGGGGTGTAACATCCCAAAATGTTTCCTATTTTGGAATGTTATAAATTAAATCAATAGCTTGATTGATTGTTTGACTTTGTTGAAAATTCTCAAAGAGAAGAAACTTTTTGAATAGAAAATCCTCTCAACCTTGAATTCAAAATCTTATATTCTTTTGTTATGACCTAAGTAGCCATATAAGAAAAAGGGCATGGATTGATTATGGATTGTAGAATTGGTGTGCAAGATTTCAAAATGAAAATCATGAAGCATTCATAAGCATTTCATTACATCCATGCAAAGTTCTCACAAACTGAATCCAAATCCTAGTATCTAAATCCTATAGTTGGTTCGCCCAAATGTTCCTAAAGGTAATTAAATTGACTTTATAAAACCCACTGTTGCTAAGGCATAAATTATTGATAATTATAGCCTAAAGAGATCCAATTAATATTACAAAATTTTAGAAACAAAATTGAGCTCATTTGGAGCTATTATGAAAAAGTTATGAAATAAATACAAACAAATAAAGATATAAATAAAATAGAATATACAAGGATTTATAAACCCACTACTTGAAAACTAGTAAAAAGATAACAAATATGAACCTACAATGATCTATTCGATTTTAGAAAATTTTAGAAACAAGAATCGTTTCATTTGGAGTTCGTATGCAAAAGATATGAGGGAAACAAGTAAATAGAAAAAGAAAAAGAAAAAAATCTAAACGGGCCGGCGGCCCAGCCACTCGACCGGAGCAGCACGCACTTAGGTGAAGGACGATCCCAGGTTTGCTTTAATTTCCGTGCAAAACAGTTTTTGTCAAACCTATCTCAATTCAAACTGCTATAACTTTTTATCTACAACTCCGAATCGACTTCCGTTTGTTTCTACTTGTTCCCTACTCCAAGACCTATCTCTAAACCATCCTAAATCTCCATATAAACTCGTGGAGCCACAGCTGTATGTGTTTCTATTCTTGAAATCCTGAATCTAGACTTCGTTGTTTGCCTTCGGCCAAAAAACGAAAGTTGTAGAACTCGTCGAAATATTTCAATCCCGACAAACCTCACCTCTTTTCATCCACCACAACAGGAGAATTTCGCACCGCAATATTTTAGATATGACGGTGTAAATCCAAGATGTACTCGCGCTCATTTTTTCAAATCCAAATTCCTTTGGTGAGAAGGTAGGACTAATGATTCCCCACAACTTTCATGTTCTAAGTTTGTCAATTTGACCTATGGATTTGTCTCTCTAACACAGATCTATTTCTTGTCTATTCTGAGTCAAAATCAGGTCAATGTCCTCACCTAACCACTGGATCTCATCCCAATGGCCAGGATTAGATCGATTCCGCGAAGGGGTACGAAACAACCGGATCTCGCCACGTGTCAATGTCAGGTCAGCATCTAGTCCCAGTCAGCATGCAAAGTCAACATGTCCAGTCAGCGGAATATTCTCTGGAATATTCCATTCGAATTTAAAATTGCACATTATAGATCTAACTTGTAAAATTCATTAGAAATTCATACCACGTCTAAAAATTGCGTATAATATATCAAATTGAAGATAATTTTACGTAGAATCATCTTATCAGAATAGATCCAACCACTACAGTACGTACTTACTGTAATGTTTTAATTAGCTTTAACGGTCTTTTAGGTTAATAAATTAATAAGAAATTATTTGTAACTCCGAAAAATATGAACAATATATAAAATTGAAGCTACTATAATGTAGGTTAATAATATCTGGTTGGATCCAGCTTTTGCGGACTATTTACCCCGTAGCATTTTAATTAGTTTTAATGGCTTTATAAATCATTAAATTCATAGTAAATTAATTGCTTGTCACAAAAATATAAATGATATACCGATGGAAAGCTGGTTCCATGTAGACCATCAATCTGCAAATGCTTCAGGAAAATACTGTAAGGTTTCGCAGCAATTAAATAAATAGTTTAATGGCTTATTTAGAGTATTAAAATCATAGTAATTCAAATACTGCTCAAAAAATTACATATAATATGTCCCTGGAATCAAAATTCCGTGGAGATTACAGATATAATTTTAGTTTGATTTTTAGGCAACAGAAACTATGAAAATGATTTAAAATCCATTATACACTCTTTAAATTATAAGAAAATATTTATAAATCCGATTAGGGTGAATCCAATTCCTACTGGTTCATATTAATGTCCTCTATACAGTATAACTCAGAACCAAATTTTACTCCACAATTAGGATAGAAGTTGTAACAAAACTATTAAAACCCCTTTATCAATATTTATTGATAAATACCCTATTGCTTTAATTGATCTCATACATGCATCATATGATCTATTAATGCTCAGAGAACTAAATATAAGCATTGTAACATATTAAACCATCACGCATGTTTTTTATCATCCTTGTTGTGTTTGCTATGTTTGCAATTGTTTTGATTGGAACTACTTTGTCCTCGTATTAGATTGTTCGGAGAGTACGATTGCTACGGAGAAATACAATCAACACCCATATTATCAACATAAGGCAAGTTACACCACTTTGTTCATAACTTTTGTCCCAGTTTTGATTCTATTCATGTGATCTTCAAAATTATGTAGTATGCCTGTGTAGGATGCTCTAGTAGAATTTTTCCTTAGTATTATTTTGCAAGTGCGATGATTTTATAGAATGCGATGAGTATCTCTATACTTAGGATTTACCCTATAGGTTTCCCTGTTTTGCTAAGTATTGCTTGCTATGCTAAATATATGTAAAGTACCGTTGGGGGGTTCGAAAGCCAATGAATTTCTTCTAAGCATACAGGCTCTCTTGAGCAAACTTTTCTTCTCAAATCCACTTAAAAATAAAACTAAGTTTTCTTCTGCGCGGAATGGTTGTCGGGTCAACGAGTGAGATTTTGGTGGAGGACGGCCTGCCTAGGAATCAAAGAAGTCTGCCATGTTTCAGAATTCAGAAGCTTCCAGTGCAACCACAATACATATGGGCTCTGGCTTAGCCTAGTACTTAGTGGGAAACCTCACCTGGGTACCAACATTTGGAGGTTATTGGCACGGTTGGATCCAGAAGGTAGAGGGGCTACTAAGGGAAAGCCTCGCCATGGTCTTGTCTGTAAAGGACTTGATCGTGGATTGTGGGTAAAGTGCACAAACTCTTGAGAGTATTGCAATCTAATCGATCAGCCGTGTTCACGGAAACAGAACAACATTGAGCATTTGAAGGATGGAGCCTCTGAAGGATCTTCCTCTCTCTTTTCCAAACGAAGTTTTGAAACCCCATGGCGTGAGTAATATAGCCAATGGGTGGTATTTTGGGAACTTGGTGCGTAATATCCAAGTGTCACTTGGTGAGTAATATCCAAGTGTTTGGTTGTTTGGACACTTGGTGAGTAATATCCTCGTGTGCCATTCGACCCTATTTTATCTAAGCAAATGTTTACAAAGTAGGGTAAAACTATCTCTCCATTTTCTCTCCATACATAGTGAAAATTAGCTTTATGCAAATGAAATCCAAAGCCTAAACTAGCCTTGCATGTAGAGTTAGTTTTTCTTTCCTTGGTGTAATTTGCCAATACATTCAAAGTATTGACCCAACTTGTTGGCTGCATGTTTCATGTGCAGAATTTTTGGAGATCGTTGAAAGGTGCGCTAGGATCGCGGGTCTTCACTCAACCTGCCTGTGGCATTGATGGGACTCATGTTGTATATTTTTCGCTTTTGTTGTAATAATGTAAAATCTGGATTATTCGATTCATGTAATAAAGACTTGTGTTTTACATGATATTTCATCGACTGTGAGCGCTAGCTATTGATCTAGGGACTAGCATGTTATTCACAGGGACTTAGGATCTTTATTGATCCAAGGTCACTACAGATGGTATCAGAGCGTAAGTTGACTGTAGATCGTGACCCTAGACATGGAAAAACCTTACGACAAATATTTTCTAAGTTATTTTAGAAAACTCTCATACTTCTCATCATCTACCTTTGGGGTTTTAAAATTTCTTAAGTCTCTTCTTTTCAACATTAGAAAATGACCACTACACACTTCAAGAAGAAACTTTTCTCAAGATTACCTTTTCAAAGAAGATCATCTCAATGTTTCGATTAAGTCGGGACTTGAAGACCTCCATGAAAGATGTTCCAAGACTAAAGCTACGAGATTAAAGACTTCAAAGGCCTTAAGTCAATGTTATTAACTAAAGAACTCGAAATATTGAAGATTATGAAGAACATGAAGACTATCAAAAGCACGAAGACTTTTGAAGACTCGAAGCCTCGAAGTTTCCAAGTGACCTATTAGGAACCAAACCCGAATAAGATTTCGCCAAATGTAGATGCGACAAATTGTTTGCTATCTTGTATGGTTTATTACCTTAGCTAATGAAAACATATTTTCTAAATAAAATTGCTTGTATGGGTTATTCATCTTTACATACTCCATTCGTTCCTACTCTAAACCTTGGTCAACTCGACGGATGGACCATGTCAATAAGGAGGACAAGGAACTCAACTCCACCAAGCGTAAGAGCCACGCCGATGCAAAGAAGTGGATGCTCCAGGTTGAAGAAATACTGAAGGATGCTAACATTGAAGTTAACAGAATGGTTCATTATGCCACCCAATTCCTAAAAGACGAGGCTGCAACCTAGTGGGATATGCAACACGCCATTAATGATCATCAAGGATGATATCTTGGGGAGAATTTAAAGAGGTTCTACTAAAATCTCGTCTCATCACTCGTATACCAAAAACCCAAGAAGTTGAAGTCCGAAAACATTTAGCTTGCACGATCTGTGGAGAAATAGGACATATCACCAAGGAGCATCATGATCAGCGCCCCTACTGTGAAGGAAGGCACCCAACAGAAGAATGTCCCACCTCTCAAGTTACATGCTTCGTGTGCGAAGGGACCAATCACAACACCGCTCAATCCACCTCTACCCGGTGGTACATCAACTGAATCAGAAAGTCAGAGATGGAATGCGCCAAGACCTCATGAAGCTCTGCGAGGACACGACAAAGAAAAGGGATGGATTCAAGACTCTAGACACCGCACCCAAAGTCATCACTTCGCAATACTCGACATATGGAAGGAATGCCCATTTTTGGAAGGATCTAAGCAAAGTCTTATGATTCTAGTGTCACAATCCTGGGCATTATGCTGATAATTGTCCAAAACATGTGAATGTAGCTGGAAAGGATAAAAACGACGATGGTAATAGTAATAGAGGCAGTAGCGTGAAGAAGCCCAAGAAAGATTATATCCAGGTGACATGCTATAAGTGTGGTGAAACAGTGCATTACGCGTTAGATTGTCCTCGGAAAAGGAAGAATGGTTGTGGCAATGGAAAAGCCAAAGGAAAGAAGCCCAATCCGTCCATCAAGCTACGACGAATTATGTTAGTGTGAATGGAGCTTACAAATCAACAACCCACACCAGACCCATCAGGAGAACCTAACAAATACAATCTTTTAAGGGTGGTAGTACCCTGGTGTCCAAACCTATTTCTTGCTAGCTTTCTCGAATCTCGAGGACGAGATTCCTTTTAAGGGTAGTAGTCTATAACATCCCAAAAAATTTCCTATTTTGGAATGTTATAAATTAAATCAATAGCTTGATTGATTATTTGACTTTGTTGAAAATTCTCAAAGAGAAGAAACTTTTTGAATAGAAAATCCTCTCAACCTTGAATTCAAAATCTTATATTCTTTTGTTATGACCTAAGTAGCCATATAAGCAAAAGGGAATGGATTGATTATGGACTGTAGAATTGGTGTGCAAGATTTCAAAATGAAAATCATGAAGCATTGATAAGCATTTCATTACATCCATGCAAAGTTCTCACAAACTGAATCCAAATCCTGGTATCTAAATCCTATAGTTGATTCGCCCAAATGTTCCTAAAGGTAATTAAATTGACTTTATAAAACCCACTATTGCTAAGGCATAAATTATTGATAATTATAGCCTAAAGAGATCCAATTAATATTACAAAATTTTACAAAACAAAATTGAGCTCAGTTGGAGCTATTATGAAAAAGTTATGAAATAAATACAAACAAATAAAGATATAAATAAAATAGAATATACAAGGATTTATAAACCCACTACTTGAAAACTAGTAAAAAGATTACAAATATGAACCTACATTGATCTATTCGATTTAAAAAAAATTAGAAACAAGAATCGTATCATTTGGAGTTCGTATGCAAAAGATATGAGGGAAACAAGTAAATAGAAAAAGAAAAAGAAAAAATCTAAACGGGCCGGCAGCCCAGCCAGTCGACTGGAGCAGCACGCACTTAGGTGAAGGACGATCCTAGGTTTGCTTTAATTTCCGTGCAAAACAGTTTTTGTTAAACCTATCTCTATTCAAACTGCTATAACTTTTTATCTACAACTCCGAATCGACTTCCGTTTGTTTCTACTTGTTCCCTACTCCAAGACTTATCTCTAAACCATACTAAATCTCCATATAAACTCGTGGAGCCACAGCTGTACGAGTTTCTATTCTCGAAATCCCGAATCTACACATGCCCGAATCTTATTTCGCTTTTTAACCCATCTAGACTTCGTTGTTTGCCTTCGGCCAAAAAACGAAAGTTGTAGAACATGTCGAAATATTTCAATCCCGACAAACCTCACCTCTTTTCATCCACCACAGCCGGAGAATTTTGCACCGCAATATTTTAGATATGACAGTGTAAATCCAATATGTTACTCGCGCTCGTTTCTTCAAATCCAAATTCTTTTGGTGAGAAGGTAGGACTAATGATTCCCCACAACTTTCATGTTCTAAGTTTTTCAATTTGACCTATGGATTTGTATCTCTAACATAGATCTATTTCTTGTCTATTCTGAGTCAAAATCGGGTCAATCTCCTCTCCTAACCACTGGATCTCATCCCAACGGCCAGGATTAGATCGATTCCGCGAAGGGGTACGAGCCAACCGGATCTCACCACGTGTCAATGTCAGGTCACCATCTAGTCCCAGTCAGCATGCAAAGTCAACCTGTCGAGTCAGCGGAATATTCTCTGGAATATTCCGTTCGAATTTAAAATTGCACATTATAGATCTAACTTGTAAAATTCATTAGAAATTCATACCACGTCCAAAAATTGCGTTTAATATATCAAATTGAAGATAATTTTATGTAGAATCATCTTATCAGAATAGATCCAACATTTACAGTATGTACTTATTGTAATGACTTAATTAGTTTTAACGGTCATTTAGGTTAATAAATTCATAAGAAATTATTTGTAACTCCGAAAATATGAACAATATATAAAATTGAAGCTACTATAATGTAGGTTAATAATATCTGGTTAGATCCAACTTTTGCGGACTATTTACCCCGTAGCATTTTAATTAGTTTTAGTGGCTTTATAAATCATTAAATTCATAGTAAATTAATTGCTTGTCACAAAAATATAAATGATATACCGATGGAAAGCCGGTTCCATGTAGATCATCAATCTGCAAATGGTTCAGGAAAATACTGTAAGGTTTTGCAGCAATTAAATAAATAGTTTAATGGCATATTTAGAGTATTAAAATCATAGTAATTTGAATACTGCTCAGAAAATTACAAATAATATGTCCTTGGAATCAAAATTCTGTGGAGATTACAGATATAATTTTAGTTTGATTTTTAGGCAACATAAACAATGAAAATGATTTAAAATCCATTATACACTCTTTAAATTATAAGAAAAGATTTATAATTCCGATTAGGGTGAATCCAATTCCTACTGGTTCGTATTAATGTCCTCTATACAGTATAACTCGGAACCAAATTTTACTCCACAATTAGGACAGAAGTTGCAACAAAACTATTAAAACCCCTTTATCAATATTTATTGGTAAATACCATATTGCTTTAATTGGTCTCATACATGCATCATATGATCTATTAATGCTCAGAGAACTAAATATAAGCATTGTAAAATATTAAACCATCATGATTGTTTTTGATCATCCTTGTTGTGTTTGCTATGTTTGCAATTGTTTTGATTGGAACTACTTTGTCCTCGTATTATATTGTTCGGAGAGTGCGATTGTTACGGAGAAATACAATCAACACCCATATTATCAACATAAGGCAAGTTACACCACTTGTTCATAACTTTTGTCCAAGTTTTGATTCTATGCATGTGATCTTCAAAATTATGTAGTATGCATGTGTAGGATGCTCTAGTAGAATTTTTCCTTAGTATTATTTTGCAAGTGCGATGATTTTGTAGAATGCCATGAGTAGCTCAATACTTAGGATTTACCCTCCTAATAGGTTCCCCTGTTTTGGTAAGTATTGCTTGCTATGCTAAATATATGTAAAGTACCGTTGGGGGGTTCGAAAGCCAATGAATTTCTTCTAAGCATAGAGGATCTCTTGAGCAAACTTTTCTTCTCAAATCCACTTCAAAATAAATCTAAGTTTTCTTCTGGGCAGAATGGTTGTCGGGTCAACGAGTAAGATTTTGGTGGAGGACGGCCGCCGAGGAATCAAAGAAGTCTGCCATGTTTTAGAATTCAGAAGGTTCCAGTGCAACCACAATACATATGGGCTCTGTCTTGGCATAGTACTTAGTGGGAAACCTCACCTGGGTACCAACATTTGGAGGTTCTTGGCACGGTTGGATCCAGAAGGTAGAGGGGATACTAAGGTAAAGTCTCGCCATGGACTTGTCTGTAGAAGGACTTGATCGTGGATTGTGGGTAAAGTGCACAAACTCTCGAGAGTATTGCAATCTGATCGATCAGCCGTGTTCACGGAAATAGAACAACATTGAGCATCTGAAGGATGGAGCCTCTGAAGGATCTTCCTCTCTCTTTTCTAAACAAAGTTTTGAAACCCCATGGCGTGAGTAATATCGCCAATGGGTGGGATTTTGGGAACTTGGTGCGTAATATCCAAGTGTCACTTGGTGAGTAATATCCAAGTGTTTAGTTGTTTGGACACTTGGTGAGTAATATCCTCGTGTGCCATTCGACCCCATTTTATCTAAGCAAATGTTTACAAAGTAGGGTAAAACTATCTCTCCCTTTTCTCTCCATAATTAGTGAAAATTAGCGTTATGCAAATGAAATCCAAAGCCTAAACTAGCCTTGCATGTAGAGTTAGTTTTTCTTTCCTTGGTGTAATTTGCCAATACATTTAAAGTATTGACCCAACTTGTTGGCTGCATGTTTCATGTGCCGAATTTTCGGAGATCGTTGAAAGGTGCGCTAGGATCGCGGGTCTTCACTCAACCTGCCTATGACATTGATGGGACTCATGTTGAATATTTTTCTCTTTTCTTGTAATAATGTAAAATCTGGATTATTCGATTCATGTAATAAAGACGTGTTTTACATGATATTTCATCGACTGTGAGTGCTAGCTATTGATCCAGGGACTAGCATGTTAATCACAGGGACTTAGGATCTTTATTGATCCAAGGTCACTACAAGGGGTAACTCATCCATCGAGGATCCATCTTTGCCCTACGCAGATCCAAGAGGCTAAGGCATCGATCTTCATCATCAACCGCTGCATCACCACCATCTCCATCCATCCCATCTATATCTTGTCTAGATCTTGTTGTAATTTCCGTACTCATTGTCGATTTATACAAGTACTATTCATCTATGATAGATTCCATTATTTTTTCCATGATGTTGATTGCCTCCATGTCTAAGTAGATCGCTAGTTCTTGGGGTGATGGAGAAACCCTAGCATGAGATTGAAATAAGATAAAGTTTTTATGATATTCATCGCTGTGACCATGTGTTAGATTGTCTTTATCTTGATGTTGGGAGAAGTAGACCTCCCAATATTTTCCTCTTGTGGGGACTTTATGGAGGGAACTACTTGTTGGTAGATGAAGGATTACTAATACTTATAGTGACTATAAAGATGTTGGCACTCCTTACGTATCATCTTGGGAACCGAGGAAACTCACGGAACACTATCCATGCCATGAGATACATCCGATGGGATCAAGTCCCTTAATAACGCAGTAATTCAATTGATGTCGATTTCTTTCTACTGTGGTTATGAGGATGATGTGAGCAGTGGTTGCTTCCTATTCGTCCAAATTCGGAGTTCCTCCCAGACATACATAGTTTAGAATGTTCATGATAATAATCTTTACCTTAGCCCATTTATAAATGCTAGAGGTGTATCCGCTACTCCCTGAGAACACCTTTTCCCATTGCGGTTTTAAATCTCTTTTACATACGTGATACTTATTTTCTGTATTTAGTTTGTTTTATTTTACTTATTGTTCTCTTATACAAAAACCCCAAAACACCTTTTCATACAACACTCACATTTTATCTTGTTACTTAGAATGTTATTTAACATTTCTATTTTAGTATTTACTTCAAGAGTTATTATACTTCAGACTTCAGACTCCTGCTCCCTGTGGGATCGATATCTTTATTTCGAAACTAGCTACAAACGATCTATGCACTTGCAGTCATCAAGCTATTTTCTGGAGCAATTGTCGGGGAGCTAAGCGTTGTAGGTCATTTAGTTTTTGCTTATCTATTTTAGTCTTGCTAAGTTTTGTTTTGAGTTACAGGTTTCCACCAGCATGATGGAGCTTGAGCATTTGACTAGTGCTAACCCACTCAGCCACTTTGTGAAGCCCTATGATATTAATAAAAGAGATAACTCCAATGAGAAGACAAGGGGGTTTGAAATAAATCCTCTAATACTTGGTATTCTACACAAGAAGAAATTTACTTGAGATGAAGAACATCCTGATCCATATGATCATATTGCATGCTTCAAGGATATATGTGGCACTTTTCAATTACCGGAGTATACTCGTAATGAGGTAAGGCTGAAACTCTTCAGTCAGACTTTTACTAGCATAGCTCTCTGATGACTGCAAGTGCATAGATTGTTTGTAGCTAGTTTTGAAATAAAGATATCGATCCCATAGGGAGCAGTAGGCGAAAGACTAAAATGCTTTTAACTAAAACTAAATGAAGTACTTAAGGAATAAATCTAACATGCAAGAAAGTAGAATTGTTTTTGGGTTTTTGGTTGAGTGAAATAGTAAAGTAAAATGAAGTAAAAATTAATGTAGAAAATAATAATCGCGTGCGTAAGAAAGATTGAAACTGCAATAGGGGAAAGGCGTTCTCTGGGAGTGGTGGATACACCGCTAGAAATTTAGACTAAGCGATCATCAAGATCATTATAATGAATATTCTCATGATAAGCATGTATGTGGGAGGAGCTCCATATATGGATGATGAGGCAGCAACCACTACTCACACCATCCTTCATAACCACAGCTGACAGATAAACGACATCAATTGTATTATCCCACTATTAAGGGATTTCTCCCGCAGCATGGACATGGCTTAATAAGTTCTTGATTCTCCAAGTTAGTATGTAAAGGATGACAACGACTTTATAGTCACAGTAGGTGCTACCATCCCTCCGTCTACCAACAAGAAATCCCCTTCATCAAGTCCCCATAAGAGGCAAATATTAAGGGGGTGCACAACTCCCAACATCAAGATGAAGAAAATTAACACATACATATAATGATGTATAACATAATAATCCCTATCTCATCGCAATCATATACTAGGGTTTCTCCATCTTCCCAAGAACTAATGATCTACTCAGATATGGAGGCAAACAGCAGCATGACAATGGTAATGGAAACGATTATTGATGAATAGTACTTGTATAAATCCACAACTAGTGCAAGAATTACAACAATATCTATATGGGATGGATGAAGATGATGGTGGTGATGTAGATGCAGTGGTTGATGAAGATGGAGATCAATGCCTTGGCCTCCCAGGTCTACTTAAGGCGAAGATGGATCCCTAGGGCAATTTCCCCCTCCAGATCTCTTCCGGAGGTGAGGTTTTCGGCGATTTCTGGGTGTTATGTATGTTGTCTCTCCGAACCAGTTGCACTGGGTGAAACTATTTGAAGAGGCGGAGGCGTCGCCAACTATACGGCTGCAACTGTACGGCGACGGCCCGTATAGTTGGTCGTCAACTCTTCTATGTCCTTTGCTCACTTCGGGTTTTCTTCTAGTATTATTAATATTTCCCAAATAAGCGATATACGTAGTTTTTGGCACCTTTTCTCTCCAATATAACTGCTCCAAGAATTGTGTCCATTGTATCCATCATCTGATCTAATCCTGGTGAAAATAAACATAAAAAGTGTGTGCAAACGCCGTAAAATACCAAGATCCTACATCTACAATGCAAAATAATTACCTTAAACATGTCCCCAAGCTTAGACTCTTGCTCGTCCAAGCAAGTTTAGCTTAATGGATGTGATCCTCATATTCATGAAGCTGGGTCGATGAAATAAATGAGGCAGTTGCAGCATGTGTTTATCATAAAGGATATATATAAATGAGGTGATGAATAGTACTTTACTCTTACCATCCGAATAATATTAGTAGGCTTCCACACCTTTAGTAATTAATAGTTCACAAAATATTATTCTTAACATGACGTAAAATTGTTCGGTTCAACCAAATGAGTTAGTGAGGCAGTCCCAACTGTTTTTAGGATTAACATATTCACTTGGGATTCAAAATCTCAAATGTTTCTTTGTCTTACTACAATATAGTGGTACATGACTATTTGCTCTTTTTCTTCATCTTTCCTTTTCTTCCTTTCTATATATATTTGTGCTCACACTTTTGTTTCAGTGTTGTGCAAAGAAGCTAGCCATATATTACACTTCATGTAGGAATTTCAAAGTTTAATGATCTCAATTACCAAATTCCAAAAATATATGAAGCATCTTTATAACTTGAGTATTCTACCTCAACTTGTTCTCCCTCTATTTGATAGCACTTATAATTTCTCCTTTGTTCTTTCTTTTTCATCTTAATTAATTAGATAATCTCTCCTTTTTGTAAATCAAACCATTGACCTACAATATATTGATCAAATTATCTTTTGAATGTTTCGTTAATACCAATGGTGTGGAAGACTCCTATTGCTATCATCAAGTGCAAGTTAAATCATACTCAAGCCATTCATATATCTAATAGGACAAACTAACTCAATAATGCTCCATATATTATAATAAACTCAGAATTTCATAAGAGGGATCGACTATTCTTGAAGGGAATTCTAATGATGCAATATTTTATTTCTAAACTCAAGCTAATGCAAAACTAAAAGTAATAAACTTATAAGATTGATTACAAGGTTTTAGAGATCTCCCCAAGCTTGGAATCAAGCCAGGCGTGATCAAATAACTCCTTGCTGGTACCTATTCCTCCTCCTGGGTAGGAAGAGCATTGTCTTCCTCATCTGGGTTGCTAACTTTAGCCACACTTGCGAGGCACGTGCTGATCTTGGCCATGTCATATTGAAGCTTAAAAATTTTCTTCTTAAGGAATTTCTTCAGATATGTCAACTCAAAAATAGTTTTAATCAAAAAACCAACTCTACCATTGATGTCATTGACCTTTTTCTAAAGGTCTTCGATCATCATCCAGTAGGAGTCAATTCCTTCTCCAATAGTTTCAACACATGCCTTTGAAGCTTTTCGAATTGATAGATCTTATCATGAATCTCATCTTGCCGCACCTCCTTGGGTTTAAGAGGTGGCGGACCAAGAAGAAGTTTATAATAATATCCTATGTTATGATGGTAAGGATTAGGGAGATACTCATCCTTGCTCTTTCCCTGATCTCATTGCCTCATCATCTACATCCTTTGCGGGAACCTGTCCTCCCAATTTGGGAGAGGCTTGATCTCCGAGCTAGATGATGATGATGCTTCTTTTGGTTCCATATCCTCGATCCTCTTCACAGCCTTCTCTTCCGTCTTCTTCCAAATATTGTTGACATGGAAAGGCTACATGGGTTCGTTGCGCGGATGTTGTTAGAGGGGTGTGTTGGGAGATGGCTATGGTTTTTCGAGGCTGGAGGCTGTAGCTCTACAAAAACTTAATGAAAAAGGTTAGATTCAACCGTCTTTAAAAGGGCAGGTCAAAAACCCTAGCTGCTAGGCTTAACGAGCAACTATACGGGCGCGGGTCGTATAGATCTCGCCGGATAGTTGCGAACCGACTATAGATTTTTTATTATCTAAGGCGGTAACAAACTATACAGCCGCAACTATACGGCCAGAATATTTCTTCCCGCCGTATAGTTCGTCGTTAAACTCTCTGTATCCTTGCATAAAAGTTGGTGATGCGATGAATAACTATACAGCTGCAACTATATGGCTGGAAATTTATTTCTCGCCGTATAGTTGGTCGTTAAGGTTACAATATACATCAAAATTTGTCTGCTTCTTTGGGAATTCTTTAATATTCTAAAACTTAATGAAATACCAAGTTTTGATGGAAAAATGACAACTTAAATTTTTGACCAACATTACAATTATTGAATGAGATTTTCATCATGACCAAATTTCTTTTATTTCACAAGAGCTCCAAGTGTTCCTTTATTCAATCTCAAACTTAGCTAAAACTTACCTTGAAAATTTTAAAACTTACTTGTCCCTTTGTTTGACATGGGTTGCCTCCCATGAAGCGCTCTTTTATGGTCTGTAGCTTGACCATAGTGCTGCTCACTTTGTCTCAATCTTGTCCTTCTTCCAGTTACCATTCCTTCCATATTTTTTCTCAATCTACTCTTCTAGAGAAATTATTCGTACATTGATTGCACTTATATCTTGTTTTGCACGATTATGCTTCAAGCTTTGTCAATTCACTATCCATGATAGGGTGTTTTCCCCTGGAGCTTCACTGCTCCTGATGCATAAGCTTCTTCAACTATATAGGGGCCTTCCCACTTTGATATGATATTTCCTAGAAACAACTTAACGCGAGAGTTATAGAGCAAAACTTTATCTCCATTTTTAAAGACTTTATCCTCTATTTTTCTATCATGCCATCTTTTTTACTTTTTCCTTAAACAATCTAGCATTTTCATAAGCTTCACTCCTAAACTCATCTAAAGCATGTATGTCTAAAAGACGTTTTTCTCCTGCTGCTTTAAGATCATAGTTTAAGTTCTTGATTGCCCAAAAGGCTCTATGTTGCAATTCTAAAGGTAGATGGCATGCCTTACCATATACCATCTTATATGGTGTCATACCCATAGGATTTTTAAATGCAGTTCGGTATGCCCAAACAGTGTCATTTATCTTGTATGGCCAAATTTTCTTGATTTATCCACCGTCTTCTCGAGTATGGTCTTAAGTTCTCTATTAGAGTGTTCCACTTGACCACTCGTTTGGAGATGATATGGTGAAGCAACGCGGTGAGTTACTCCATATTTGCCGAGGATTTTTTCTGAAAGTTCCTTTCATAAAATGAGAACCACCGTCAGTAATTAAAAATCTAGGAACTCCAAACCTGGGAAATATGACATCCTTGATCATCTTCACAGAAGTGGTTGCATCTGCATGATTAGTTGGATAGCTTCAACCCATTTAGTAACATAATCGACAGCAACAATAATATGAGTGTAGCCATTTGATTATATAAAGGGTCCCATGTAATCCATTCCCCATACATCAAATGGTTCAATTATGAGACTATAATTCATTGCCATCTCTTGTATTCTTCCTATATTACCTCTTCTCTGGCAAACATCACAATATTCTACATACCTTTGTGCATCTTTAAACAAGGTGGGCCAACAGAATCCGGATTGAAGTACCTTTTCCGCAGTTTGCCTGCCTGCATGATGTCCTCCATTGGGGCTGCCATGACAAGCTTGCAAAATTGCATTCATTTCATGGTTAGGAACACACTTTCGAATCATTCCATCAGGTCCATTATGATAAAGAAGCGGATCATCCCAAAAGTAATGTCCCAGATCATTAAAGAATTTAATTCTTTTGTTTCTTGGCATACCAGGAGGTACATATTTTACTACTAGATAATTAGCATAATCTGCATACCACGGATCAACGACTTCAATTTTTGATAAGTGTTCTCTCGAAAATGACTCATTTATAGGTATGGGGTCGGCAATTATTCGCTCCATCCTAGATAGATGAGCAGCTACTGGATTATCCTTACCCCTCCTATCTACTATTTGTAAATCATATTCTTGTAGTAATAATACCCACCTGATCAACCTGGATTTTGCATCCTTTTTCACAAGAAGGTGACACAAAAGCTTGGTGATCTGTATGAATTATTACTCTATAATTAATAATATAAGATATAAATTTGTCACAGGCAAAAATTATAGCAAGAAACTCTTTCTCAGTAGTAGCATAATTTTTCTGAATCTTATTAAGAGTCCTACTAGCATAATGAATAACATTTAAATTATTCCCGTCTCTCTATCCTAATACAACTCCTAAAGCATAGTCACTAGTATCACAGATGATTTCAAAAGGTTCATCCCATTTTGGAGGCTGCATGATAGGTGCTGAAACTAATTTGTTTTTAAGGTTTTCAAAAGCTGCAATGTAGTCATGGTTTAGATAGAATGGAGTTTCTTTATCAAGAAGGTTTGTGAGAGGCATAGCTATTTTAGAAAAATTCGTGTATAAAACGCTTGTAAAAACTTGAGGTATGGGATGATTTTCTATAGCACTTATATTGGTCTTATCTATTTCTACATCTTTTTCTGAAACCTTGTGCCCAAAAACTTTACCTTCTCTTTCCATGAATTGGCATTGCTCCCAATTCAAAACTATATTTGATTGCCTGCATCTCTACAAAACCTTAGTTAAATTATAGAGAAAGTTATCAAATGTTGTTCCACAAACAACGAAATCATTTGTTAGAACTTTAGTCTTCTCAACAAGATCATCAAAGATTTTTAGAACACATTCTTGAAAGGTTGCATCTGCATTGCAGAAGCAAAATAGGATTAATTTATAAGCATAAGTACCATAAGGACATGTGAAAGTTGTTTTCTCTTGATCTTCAGGTTGTATAGCAATTTGAGAATAACCGGAATAATCATCAAGTAATCAAAAACAAGAATTATTGCTTAGTGTTTCTAAAATTCTATCCATGAACGGTATAGGTTTGTGATTTTTCTGTGTCTCACAGTTTAGTTTTCTAAAATCGATGCACATGTGATACCCAACAATAGGTCTTATAGGGACTAGTTCACCATCCTCATTCATAACAGCGTCAAGACCCCTATGTCTTGGTATGCAATGAGCTGGTCTAACCCATTTACTATTAGAAATAGGATATATTATGCCAACATCTAGTAAGCGTATAACTTATTTTCTCACTACCTCTTTCATTTTAAGCCTTCTTTGTGTGTCAACTATAGGTACATCATCTTCAAGCATGGTAATCTTATGTGTCACAATGGATGGATCTACTCCTTTAATATCACTGAGAGTATACCCAAATTCTTCACAATGTTTGATGAAAACTGAAATGAGTTTATTTGTTCATTTTCTGATAAATTTTTACTAATAATAACATGACATTTGTTTTCATTATCTAACAATTCATACCTCATATTGTTTGGAAGTCATTTTAATTCAATTGGAGGAGGTTCTTCATCACCTTTTCTTACCAGTTCTTCATAGTCATGTGGGTTTTGTGCTTCCGGAATGGAGTCAAGGTAATCATCCATGTCTTCTATTTCCTCGTCATCTAGTGCCTCTTCCCAATTAATTAAGCTCCTTTCTAATTCATCTTGGGGAGTGCTGAAATGAATCGCGGCTAGCTCGGCAATTTTTTTCTCTTCCTTGATATCTTATATTTCATATGGCCTCTTTTTTAGGTTGGCAAAGTGGAATGTCATTTCCTCCTCTCCAAACATCATGGAAATAGTCTCTTCCTTATTATCAATTCGAGCTTTGATTATAGAAACAAAAGGCCTGCCTAAAATAATAGGACAAAAAGTATCTCGAGGCATATCAACAATATGAAAATCGAGAGGGTACATGAGTGGTCCAATAAAAACATAGATATTTCAAATTACACCTTCTGGTTTTATATTAGTTCTATTAAACAATTTAGTTTCCACCAATTCCACATCTGTATTGTGTAAATTGTAGAGAAGTTTCTCATAAAGCGATGAAGGCATAATATTTATAGTGGAAACCGGATCATAAATTCCGTATAAGGAAGTGTATCCATAATATATAGGAGTCATGGGTTTAGAAGTTTCTTTACCTTGTATATTACCTGTAATGAAGTCTGAGGTTTCAGAGTCTAGCATAACTACTTCATTTTCCATGATTCTTGCCTCCATAATATCCATGAATATAACAATATTTGCATTGGTAGCTTCGGGGTTCTTTTTCGGTTTCTTTGATATTTTCCTTATACGTTCTTCCTCCCTGCACTTTTTCTTAATATTCTCTTGAATAAGTTTAGAGGAAAATTCTACCAATGATACGTCCTCTCTTGATGGCTTCTTTTCTTCTAGGGGTTTGTGAGGCTCCCATCCCTCAGGTACCTGTAAATGCCCTGCATAATTCTCAATAATTTTCTTTACCGAATAGGAATCAATACCTAGGGTTTTAATCATCACATAAGTCCTTTCATCTACAATAAAGTTATTAACACAAGCATATTCAGAAGAACTATTCATACTTCTTTCCCTATTTTCATGACTTTCTGTTGTCTCCCTCATTTTCATTATTAATTTCCAAGCTTCATCATAGGTATAATATAGGAAACTACCATTAGAAGCGGTATCTATACTTGCTCTATTTTTATTGTTAAGCCCTCCATAGAAAGTTTGGATAATTAACCAATCACTTAAGCGGTGATAGGGGCAATTATCTAGATAACTTTTATACCTTAGATAGCCTTCATATAAACTCTCATTAGGATTGTTTTTGAAACCAATAATAATACCTCTCATCCTGTGAGCTTTGATTTCTAAGTAATATTTTGACAAGAATTTGGTTGTCAAATCCGTCCATGTCCTTGGTGCTTCTACACAAAAGGATCTATACGAGTTGCAAACATTATTAGAGAGAGTTTGTCTAAACAACTGGATTTTAACCTTATCAAGGTCATAATCATCAAATATAAAGGAACCAAAAACATCTTCAAAGAATTTGAAGTGTCCATATGAACTCTCTTCATGGGTTCCTGAAATCTTTTTAGAGTTAAGTAACTCAAATAATAAAGGATGGATCTCTATAGCATCGGGGTTTATGCTTCTATAGACAGTTATAACAGCGTCCATGGGAGGACCCATATTCCTTACTGCCTCAAGATGCATTAAATGCTGAGTGTTGTCCATTGTTATGGTCCTGCAACTCAAATTAAAAATTAGTACAATGAAAGTAAATAACTAAAAGTAAAGTGACTTATAGCACTAAGCTCCCCGGCAACGGCGCCAGAAAATAGCTTGATTACTGCAAGTGCACAGATCATTTGTAGCTAGTTTCTAAATAAATATATCGATCCCACAGGGAGCAGTAGGCAAAATAATAAAATGCTTTTAACTATAAAAAATGTGGGACTCCGGATTTATGGTCTGAGAATCCCCGTTATGCCTGCAATTCATGTTCTCATGATCAGTGAGGCATGAGCATAACCGACGAGTATCATTACAACATCCGGAAAGTAACAAGTACAAAACTTACATGGTTGCCACTATGGAAATTACAATTATCAATAGCGGAAGTCTTCAAGTGTAGAGCCCATGCCTTGCCTTAACCTACATGCAACTGACTGGGGAGACGGCGTAGCTCGCATAGACGTCAGCATCTTCATCTTTCCCAGATCCTTTAAAAATTTGGCCAAGTAAATAGCCAGGGACAATGCCGGTGAGTACTTTGAATGTACCCGTGAACCACCTTATATGATCAATATTAAAAGATATGCAATATGGTTGTGGTAGTAGGAGGGCTCCATAAGAGGTTCTTTTATAAGCTAGTTTCTCTTGTAGATATAGCATGTCTCTATATCTTTGTTGAAAACCTTGATAAAATCTTTTGGAAACCTTTTTGAAAAGTTTGATAAAACACTAGGATTAGGGTCACCCATTTGTTTCTTCCTACCGGTCATCCCATGACCAAACTTATTTTCTTCCTTTCCGACCATCCCATGGTCAAAACGTATATACTTTCCAACCATCCCATGCTCAAGACATCTCCAAAGCCTTTTTTTTAAATCCTTTTTGAAATCAAAACCAGCACCAATCTACAACAACCTTCCCAACCATCCATGACTGAGGACATAGCTATTCGAATAGATTTACACTCTGTAGAAGTTGTACACTTTACCCAAACCATCCGAGTACCCTGCCATGATCTACCCTGATTGTGGGTCGAGTAACCGGTCAAGACCTTCGGAATGCCCACTCTAGTCTAAGCGCCTACCCTATGAGTCGTTTCCCCTCAACACTGGGACGCCCTATAGAGTTCACAATCCAACCGAAGCGCATTTAAAACTGCACAAAGTGGGCGCTTTCAATGAGGGACTCATAGTAACGCTTGGCTGCCCTTAGACAGTTCGTTCCTTCTCCAGGCCGATGTCCCACATGGGCCTTTATAGGAGAAGGCCCAACCTCCGGGGATCGACATCCCCTTTAGTAGTTGCGAGGCAACTCATACCGTAGTAAACAAACTTTGAGCCCAACCCCTTCCTATTTAGGAGTAATGTGGTTGCACGGGTTAATTGTTTTGGCAAAACAATAAAGAACCGAGTGTGTTTTCATAAACCTTTTTCCTCCATTTTATTTTCAGCATATTTTCTAAAACCAAAACCTTTTTCCTTTCTCAAACTTCTCTTGTTAGGTCGAACCTCACCAAGGTTTATCCATAAAATATTTTCATAGAACTTTTCCGGGTCTTCCCATCCCATAGTTTTGCTAAAACGGGGTCTCCAAAGTGGTATGGTGTTGCACACCATCTACCATACTAGGAGTGATTAGGTGTCATCGAAGGAGTTGAACTTATTAGTACAAAGGGTATTGGCTGGAGAACTTATTACTACCAAGTATAAAACATTACACAGTAAACCAATGCACTTTGTATAAAAGTAGATAAAAAATGCATAAGTAGAACAGTAGGACAAGGGCTTATGAGCAACAAGGTGGCTTGCCTATGACCAGCGAGTTGTCCCTTTACTTCATTAGAATACCATAATATCGTAACCATAATAATAATAATAAATATTCGATGCTTCCTTCTTCTCGGCATCACACAATCGCAACTATCGCCGTTATCGAGCATACATGCAAGCAAGCAATCCATCAATGAATACAAGCATACAAGCATCAATACAGATTAACAAGCAAATCTACAACACTCTATTTTATTCAAAAGGTTTTGACCAAATGGGACTAGAGGAATTGATTTCAATTTAGTTGCTTTTGTGGAATTACTATTAATGTTTATAGGCCAAAAATTACCTAGATAAGAAGTTTTAGAACATGGCCAAGTTTTCTATGAGATCAAAGTGCAAACATGATACCCTTAGATATTCCTTGATAAAATGAAACCAACAAAAGTGGTTTCACTATTTTATCAATTTCCTTTGATTTATAATGATTTTTATAGTGAATAAAACTAGTTTTAGGAAATAATTCACCAGAAAAGTTCTAGAGCTGCAAAAATTATTTATTTTGATTATTAGGTAGGATTTGATGGACTGATTCAAGAGTTGGAACCAACTGAACTTAAAATATCTACTAGAATGCCCTTAGGAAAATCCATAAGTCAGTTATGTATGATATTTGTCTTTTTCACCACATTTAATATACAGGAGCTTTTGATGTAATTCCAAGGACACATGTTAGGTATTTGAAAGAAAATTCCGAGTAAATTGGAATCAATCTTTTTGGATACACAGAACTAATGTAGTGATTTTTATAGTGAATAAACTATGCACAGAATTGTTTAATTCACCAAAAATAAAAGGGAGATCAATAACTATTGGGCTCCTGGGGTCCACAATAGGAGCTAATTTGATAATTTTACATGGTACATGGTTGGTTTTTGATGTGATATGGTCCTAAATACCATAACACATATTGGGGAATTTTATTCGAATTTATTTGGGGAGGAAAGTATTTTTAAGGTATTATTTCTTGTTTGGGGAGGAAAGCATTTTTAAGGAATTTATTTGGGGAGGAAAGTATTTCCTAAATACCAGAATACGGAGGAAGCCAGAAGGGGAGGAGTAGCCGGGCCACAGGGGGCCCACACCCCCTAGGCGCGGGCCCACCATGCCCCACGCCTAGGGCAGGTGTGGCCCACCTGGCTGGCTCACGACTCCGCCCTTTCGCCTATATCTTCCTCACGGAACCCTAATACCAGGAAAGCAACCACAGAAAGATTTTCACCGCCTCTGTGGGGCGGAAAACACCGAGAGAGAAAGAGCTCTCCGGCAGACAGATTTCTACTGGGGAAATTCCTTCCCAGAGAGGGGAGATCGTCGCCATCAACACCATCATCAAGATAGGCTTCATCGGGATCATCATCATCCACACCATCATCTCCATCAGCACCATCACCACCATTCCGTCCTGCCGTAATAATCGTGTTGGATCTTGCATTAGTTCTTACGGGAAACTTTCTCGATGATGATTAATATTGTAGTTGATGCTTGTGAGTGGAACCATTGGATTATTCTTTATGTTCAGATTGTTATCCAACACCATATCATGTTTGATCTTGATCCATATGATGTCTTGTGAGTAGTTCGTCTAGTTCTTGAGGACATGGGAGAAGTCATGTGGTTAGTAGTGGATTTGTGTTGAGTTATTACTCAATGGTTTAGTATTTAAGTTGTGCTATTCTTCTAGTGGTGTCATGTGAACGTCGACTACATGATACTACACCATTTATCATCCTAGGGGAATGCATTGTGTATTTGGCTACTAATTGTTGGGTTGCCGGAGTGACAGAAACCTGAACCCCCGTTAGGACACCTTTGCAGAAGGGAGTGTAGGATCTCAGAGTTTAAGGCTGCGGTTAGGTTTATATCTTAATTACTTTCCTGTAGTTGCGGATTCTTGCAGGGGGTTAAATCACAAGTATGTATTAGTCCAAGTAAGGTCGGTACATTAGCATAGGTTCACCCACACAACACTTACAACACCAAAGAAGAGTACTTAGCTATTTGAAGCGAAAGCACTTGACAGAATTCCCATGTGTCCTCGAGAACGTTTGGTCCTTATAAGTATTTCCACCAGCTTGTCCTTTGCTAAGAAAGGATTGGGCCACTTGCTGCATTTGCTTGTTGTCTTTATAACTCACGCTTTGTTTTGTTGCTTTATCAGAAAACTCCAAAAAATCTGTTTGCTAAGTATTTATAGAGATTTCCTGCTCCATACCACTAGTCAACACCTTGTGCTCCTCGTTGGGATCGACACTCCTATTTATCGAAAGTACTATGATACACCCCCTATACTGGTGGGTCATCAAGACTATTTTCTAGCGCCATTGCCGGGGCGTGAAGCGCTATTGAAGAGTGGAACTGGTAAAGGAACTTCTACTATGAGTATTTCTTTTTGTTTCTATTTATTACTTTGTTTGCAATATGGATAATCCGCTTGGTTTTCTGATTGGGAAAACTGCTACCACTGTTAGGGTAGTAGATGAACCACCACCTTTTGAGATAGATCCTTTTAAGATACCTACAAGTATTGTTGATCGTGTTATGGATAATTATTATTTTGGGGATGGAACTGTTCATCCTGGTGATCATTTGCTTTTTATCCATAAATTATGCGGGTTGTTTAAGTGTGCAGGTATCACAACTGAACAGGTGAAGAAGAAATTACTCTCTATATCCTTGAAAGGGAGAGCTAAAGAATGGTATAAGCTTCTGAAGAATGGACAATCCTTGGAATGGGAGGAAATGGCATCTCTCTTTTATTCTAAATTCTATCCTCCCAGTGAGATTCATAAGGATAGAAATCTGATATATACCTTTTGACCTCATGATGGAGAGGGTACAACTAAATCTTAGGGGAGATTGAAGTTACTAATGCTTGAATGTCATGTTCATGAACTCCCTAACAATATTATTATCAATACCTTTTATGATAGGCTTGCTCTTCATGATAAAGATTTACTAGATGCTTCTTGTGCTGGATCATTCACACGTATGAAGGAAGAAGCTAAATGGGATCTACTATACCATATTTAAGAGAACACTGAAGCTTGGGAGAATGACAAAGGAAGAAAGTCAGGTATAAACTATGATTATGAATGAATTAAATATTTTATGGCAACTGATGACTTCCGTGATATTAGTAATGAGTTTGGTATTGATTCCCAAGTTCTTGCAAAATGTTTTAAGGCCGTTGCCTCTTACATTGAAATTCCCAAAAAGGAGTGGGACAAGTACCATGCTCCTTATAAAGACATTGCTACCCATGTTCCTGCTAGCATAGAAATTTGTACTGTTGATCCTATTTTGCCTGAACCTTATGTTGAGAAAATCCCTTTTCCTGCTAAGGTAAAGGAACAATCTGTCATAGCTAATGTGGTTAGAAAAAATGCAAAGAAAATTGTGGAACCCGATGATCAAATTAGTATTGAGCCTGCGATAGCTGTTGTGAAAGACCTTGTCACTAGAAATATAGAGGATGAGAACATTGTCTTCTGTGAAGATGCTTCTAATATTGTCTCTCATCCTAGAAAAGTTAAAAAACCTAGTGTTACTGTGCTTTCTGTTAAAATTGGTGATCATTGCTATTATGGTTTATGTGATATTGGTGCTAGTTCTAGTGCTATTCCTTATGAGCTTTACAGGAAAATTATGCATGAAATTGGTCCTTGTGAGCTTGAGGACATTGATGTGGTTATTCACCTTGCTAATAGAGAGACAGTTTGTCACATTGGCATTGTAAGAGATGTGGAGGTTCTTTGTGGTAAGATTAAATATCTTGCTGATTTTCTAGTACTTGGTTCAGAACCTAGTAAAACCTATCCTATTATCTTTGGTAGACCTTTCTTGAATACTTGTGGGGCTATCATAGATTGTAGGAAGGAAAAAGTTTTGACTAAGTTTGGTGGAGAGTCTTATGAGTTTAATTTTTCTAGTTTTGCTAAAACTCCTTATGAAAATGAACTGCCTAATGAGGATTTCAAGGTTGAGCAACTTTCTGCTATATCTCTTTCTCCTAACAATGCCTTACAGCAATTTCTGGAAGATCATGAAAGCAATGTCTTCATGAAGGAAATAAATGAGATTGGCGAGGTTTTCCATCGTCAGCCTGAGAAACTTAAGCATAATCTACCTGTGGAAGATTTGGGTACCACACTACCACCTAAGGGGAACCCTGTTTTCGAGCTAAAACCTTTACCTGATGATCTTAAATATGCTTATCTTGAGGATAAGAAAGTATACTTTCAGGAAAGGAAGAAGAAAGGTTATTGGAAATATTGAAGAAACACCGAGGAGCTATGGGCTATACTCTTGATGATCTAAAAGGGATTTCTCCTACTATATGTCAGCATGCTATTAATACAGTACCTGATGCAAAACCAGTTGTTGAGCACCAACGCCGTCTGAATCCTAGGATGAAGGATGTGGTAAGAAATGAGGTATTAAAAATCCTTGATGCTGGTATTATTTACCCTATTGCTAATAGTCAATGGTTAGCCCTGTTCATTGCGTTCTCAAGAAAGGGGGAATTACCGTTGTGCCTAATGAAAATAATGAGCTTAAACCTAGAGAGTAGTTGTTGGGTATAGGATGTGCATTGATTTTAGAAAGGTTAATGAAGTTACTAAGAAAGATCATTATCCTTTGCCCTTTATTGATCAAATGCTTGAGAGGTTGTCTAAAAGACCCACTTTTGTTTCCTTGATGGTTCTTATGGGTTCTCTCAAATTGTTGTGAAAGCACAAGAATAAGAGAAAACCACTTTCACTTGTCCTTATGGTACTTATGCTTATAGGCGAATGACTTTTGGTTTATGTAATTCTCCTGCTACCTTTCAGAGAGGTATGCCTTCTATCTTTCATGGTTTTTGTGAAGAAATTGTGGAGGTTTTCATGGACGATTTCTCCATCTATGGAACTTATTTTTATAATTGTTTGCACAACCTTGATAAAGTTTTGCAGAGATGTGAAGAAACCAACCTTGTTCTTAATTGGGAGAAATGCCATTTCATGATTAATGAAGGGATTGTTCTTGGACACAAAATTTCTGAAAGAGGCATTGAAGTTGACAGAGCCAAAACTAAAGCAATTGAGATATAAAAGGTATTCGTAGTATCCTCAGTCATGCTGGTTTCTATAGGAGGTTTATTAAAGATTTCTCCAAAATTTCAAAGCCCCTTACTAATCTTCTTCAAAAGGATGTTCCTTTTGTTTTTGATGATGATTGTAATGAAGCTTTTGAAACTTTGAAGAAAGCCTTGACTACTGCTCCTATTGTTCAACTACCTGATTGGAGTTTACCTTTTGAAATTATGTCTAGTGCTAGTGATTTTGCTGTGGGTGATGTCCTTGGGCAACGTGTTGATAAGAAATTGAATGTCATTCATTATGCTAGCAAGACTTTAGATGCTGCTCAAAAGAATTATGCTACTACTGCGAAAGAGTTCTTAGTTGTAATCTTTGCCTGTGATAAGTTTATACCTTATATTTTTGATTCAAAGTTCACTATTCATACTGATCATGCTGCTATTAAGTACCTTATGACAAAGAAGGACGCTAAGCCTAGGCTTATTAGATGGGTGTTTATTTTACAAGAGTTTGATCTGCATATTATAGACAGGAAAGGTGTTGAAAATCCTATTGCTGACAATTTATCTCGTTTGGAAAACATTTATTTTGACCCCTTGCCTGCTAATGATAGTTTTCCAAATGAGAAGTTGGCTGCAATACGGGTAAGTCCGCATGAGAGTCCTTGGTATGCTGATTATGCAAACTTTATTGTTTCCAAGTATTTGCCTCCAACTTTTATATCCCAACAAAGAAGAAAATTCTTTTATGATCTAAGGCATTACTTTTGGGATGACCCACATTTATGTAAAGAAGGAGTGGATGGTATTATTCGAAGATGTGTTCCATAATTTGAACAACAATAGATATTGAGAAAATGTCATGGCAGTGCTTATGGAGGACATCATGCTAGGGTTAGGACTGCACAAAAGGTTCTACAATCTATATTGTATTGGCCTACCCTTTTCAAGGATGCAAGGAAGTTTGTCTTATCATGTGACGAATGTCAACGAGTTGGTAACATTTCTAGACAGAATGAAATGCCTATGAATTTTTCTCTTGTTATTGAACCTTTTGATTGTTGGGTATTTGAATTTATGTGTCCTTTTCCTCCTTCAAAAGGGTATACTCATATTCTTGTTGCTATTGACTATGTTACAAAGTGGGTAGAAGCCATACCTACAAACAGCGCTGATGGTAAGACCTCTTTAAAAATACTTAAGGATGTTATTTTTCCTAGGTTTGGTGTGCCTAGATATCTCATGAATGATGGAGGCTCTCATTTTATTCATGGGTGTTTTAGAAAAACTCTCTCTAAGTATGATGTAAACCATAGAATTCCTTCAGCTTATCACCCCCAAACCAGTGGGCAGGTAGAACTCTCCAATAGGGAAATTAAATCTATCTTGCAAAAGACTGTCAATAGTCTAGGAAAAATTGGGCTAAAAAGTTGAATGACGCTTTATGGGCTTATAGAACTGCTTATAAAAATCCTATGGGGATGTCTCCTTACAAAATGGTCTATGGGAAAGCTTGTCACTTGCCTTTAGAATTAGAACACAAAGCTTATTGGGCAGTGAAAGAGTGGAATAGAGATTTTAAACTTGATGGTGAGAAAAGACTGCTTGACATGAGTACTTTAGATGAGTGGAGAAGTGAAGCTTATGAAAATTCTAGACTCTCTAAGGAAAAAGTAAAGAGATGGCATGATAGGATAATTCTCAAAAGGGAGTTCCATGTTCACGAGAAAGTTCTTTTGTATAGATCTCATCTCAGATTTTTTGCAGGGAAACTACTCTCAAAATGGGAAGGACCTTTTGTTATTGAGGAAGTATATCGTTCAGGTGCTATCAAAATATATTCTTTGAAGGATGACACAACACAGGTGGTGAATGGTCAAAGACTAAAACATTATATTTCTGGAGATTCTTATAATGAAGATGTTGATAATATTCAAATGGTGACTCCGGAAGAATTTATTAGAAACCAAACACCAAAAACTATAGAGTTTGTCTTTGAATAGGTAAAAGTGGTGAAAACAGAAGGTTCGTGAAAGCCTAATATTTTTATATTTTTGATGTTGTTATTACATAAGGGAAGTTACAAGACGAAACCGAGGAGGAAACGGAAGCCGGGGTGGCTAAACCCACCCAAGGCGCGGGCCCACCTTGCCCTGCGCCTGGAGGGGGTGTGACCACCCCGAGCTTCGTCTCCGCCTCGTTTTTGTACCATTACCTTCCTTATGCATTGAAATTTCATAATATATAACCCCCGGATCATCCTCGTTTTCGTCTGCGCCTTGTTTTGATCTGTTTCTATCAGGAAAATTCTCAGTTTTGGAGCTACAATGTCTTCCTCTGGATCATCCATGGAAGATTCCTCTGCGTATTTCCTCAACCCATACATGTATGAGTTGAGGATCCATCCCAAGGAGTTGATTCTCAAAGATGGGAAGGTACAGATGAAAGAAGTTCAAGACCCTAAAGGAGAAGGCAGTCTAGAAGACATGATGGAAGCATTGGAGCAGGAAGTTTTCAGTTTCAGGATTGCGGAAACTAGGACGTCCTTTTTGGATGGGAAACCTTTGCCTTGGAATTTCTATGATGACAAGAGAACACCACCACCACCGAAGGAGTAATTCGTCATCAGGTTTGGCATCCCCTTGGCTTGTTCCAAGCTTGGGGGAGTGCCACGGTATCACCATCATTATCATTATATTTTATCTTTTTAGTGGATTCATATCTTTGGTAGAGAAGTTATCTTATAGGTTGGTTTGCATGTGGAAGTATCTCTCCTTTAGTTGATTATCTCTGTATCCCTTGGTGTGAGTGCCTTTATTGGAGTATTAATGAGAAGTTTCATATTTTACTTTTTGCACTTCTTATTGTAGTTTGCAATCTATATTATATGATGGATCTTGTTGATCAGTATTGGCATCACTTTGGGAGCATCAAGTAAATCTAAATTGGTTTTGGCAAACCGAGTTCTGGTCAGTAGCAACACTTTTTGAGGTTTGAAAGGAAAAGAGAAAAAGCTTACAGGTATTTTGTATCATTTATTTTCTTTCTTGTTGGCTCATAAACTTAGTATTCTTTATTTAAGATCTTTTGTGTCTTCAAGGAAGGTTGCATGTTTGGCTTTATCACTTGTAGGTTTGCTTGCTTATTTCAACTCTTTTTCTTGCTACCCATCCTTGCTAGCCAAAAAACCTGTTTTGAGAAGGCATACTTCTCATGCATCCAAATCCCTTTGAACCAAAACCTTTGCCATTTGTGTCCACCATATCTACCTATTAGCATTTTTTTCTTGCTATTCCAAGCAAATTCTCAAGCTTCATCTATCTTTCGAATTAAAAAGTACTTTGTTATGTGAAAACTAGTTAGTAAAGCTCTCACGAACTTGATGGCAAACCTTATTTTCTTGCTCCTAATAGACTTGACCCATTGTGTCATAGAAGTTGTATATGCTTGCATCTATACGTTGGGATTAGCAGAACAGTGTTGTCACGGGGAACGCTTTCAACATTGCACCTATATGTTGTACACAGTTGATATCATGCTCTTTTATTTGCGGATGTCGATGGAGTGAAATAAAGAGGGAACTTGTTAAGTCCATGGAGTTATTTATTTTGTGTTAGAGAAACGCCTGGGCCCCTAACCTAAGCCATGCCTAATCATGGTGGAAACTTGCAGCATCACCATAATGAGCATTCTGTGAAGCATCCTCAATAAAAATCTATGCACATAGTAAATAAAAAGATTGCTGAGATGCTCATTGTCTGCTTGCCTTGTCATTCTGGTTATGGGATAACTCTTGTACCACGTGCAAGGGGTACCCCATTGGCGGTTCTTTATGATACACATGTACTTACAATGACAAGAACTTACCGGTGACCAAAGTTGAGTAGCATGAGGAGCGGACCTCGTACTCAAGGGACATGATATTGCCAACTTATATTTCCTCAAGCATATACTCCATCCTTGTTCACTTTAACCTTAATCATCTCAAGATGCCTATGATAGGGGCAATGAGGGCTCAAAGATAGTAAGTACCATAATCTTTGGAAGCTCTTTATGACTTGAAATCCCTGTGTCACATCCCAAGATTTTCCAAATCTTGTAATGTGAAAAATAAATGAATAAATAAAACTTTGTTTGATTTTTAGGGCCAGAAGAAACTTTTTGAATTCAATTGGAACTTCAAACCAAGTTGGATCAAATAAAATCCTAAAGGGATTTAAAAAGATAAAACATTTTATTAAAGGAAAATAAAATATTTAAAATTACTATTTTGGATCTTTAAATAAAAGGATTTGGTTTACAAAAGAAAAGGTGATTTTATAAATAAAGATTATTTTATAAAGCCAAATTAAACCTTGGCCAAAGCTTATGAAATAAAATGCTTTGTTTTGATAAAAATAGTAAAGGGTTATTTAAAAATAAATGAATAAGGATTTAATATCCAAGTTTTATTAATAAAGGTTTTACTATTTCCAAAACCTCAAAAACTTATTTTATTTGAAATAAGTTTTCCAAATATTTTATATTCCCAAATAAAACCTACTGATTTGGTTTTGAAAATATTTAGATTTCAAATAGATATTTTATTAATAAAATCAAACCCTATTTGATGAATAAACCATGGTCCAATTTATTTAATTAATAATGGACCCTAAAATAAAGTTAATATTTTTGGATTTGGAATTTTGGATTATGTTACCAAACAGAACCAAATTCATAGTTGCAAAGTTTGGTGATTGTTTGAATCAATTTGAGTGTTGTTTGATTGTTTGAATTTCAAAAACAGAAAAAGAATTAGAAAAGGAAAAAGGTTCCAGGAAGAAAAAAATGGATTTGGACCTAGCCCAACCCAGCAGCCCAACAAGGCCCAGCGCCAGCCCAGCTCCTCTATCCTCAGCGAAACGTTTTCGCACTCCGCTTCTAACCAGAACAGACAATGACTGGTGGACCCAATACCTCTCTCTTTCCCTCACTGCCAAGTAGACCCCACAGCCATGTGGTCATCTTCTTCGCCGCGACCTCCTCCCCCCAAACCTCGCTGCCGTTGATGCCATTCAAAGCCCGCGTTCAATTCACAGTAATGCCGCGCCATAACCTCGCCGTGACTGCACGCTATTAAACGCCAGCGTCCTCTCCTCCCTTCCCCTCTGTCGCCACTCCCTCTCTGCCCCGAGGCTGCCTCAATTTGGCTTAGCACTCCCTCTGTTCCGACAACACTCCAGTGCCAATTCCGGTGACTCAACGCCGCCCCTTGTCTCATTGACCACGCACCCAGACTCCCCACTCCCAGACGCATCTCCCAGTACCCGCCGTTCAACCGCGGGCGCCCCAGAACACCGTCCTCGACAAACTCCGAGCGCCGCCGTGTCTGTATCCTACTCCGGCGAGTTCCCCAGGTGAAATCCGACCGCCCCTCTGCTTCTAGATCATGCGAGCAGCTTCGCCTTGGTCTTACGCACCTGGCCATGCTCCTGTCTTGCCTTAGGGCGATCCGCAGCGTCGCCTTTGACCGCGGACAGAACCACCCGACGCCGACGACGTCTCTGACGAGCAATCGCCACCGTTCCCGTGCCCCCTGCCTCATCGACCACACGTTGAGCTTCCCCAGCCTCCTACGATCTCGGTGAGCACCCCCTCTGTCTTCCTTGCTTCCTAGAATAGCCGCTAGCCCGCTGCCTGACCGTCGCCACCGTCCACCGCCGCGCAGCGCCGCCAGGAAATGGCCTGTTGTTTAGGTCCGTTAGATCCAGATCGTAGGGCTGAGATAGAAAGTAAGCGAAGAGGTATCGTATGCCTCTGTGCCGCTCGATCTAAATTAAATCCTACGGTCTACAGCACGCGATCCAACCGAAGTGGTACTAGCGAATAGCGAAGCGCCGCGTGTCACGAGTTCAGTTTAAAAACAGATTTGAAATCAGAATAGAATGTGAATTTCAAACCTTTGTAACTTTTGATCCACACGTCCAAAAATTGCAAATTTTATATCATTGGAATCAGTGGAACAAGCCCTAGCCAACCATGCCCTTGGTTTAGCAAATAGTATCCATTAGAGTGTTTGTTTTTGCAGAAACTTTTGTGTGCTTGTTTAGAGTAGAAAAATGATTCAAAAATGTTTTGAGTATGAAACCTTGGCAAAATGGTTTGTGGTAAACTTACTGACCCTAGGAACCAACCCATGGATTTTAAAATGGTTTTGTGAAAGTAAAGGAATAAAAATTTGATTTAGTCATTTCTAGCCATTTAAAAATAATGGTTTTGTTATGAAAATAACTTTTGAGTAAAAACTTTGGAGAAAATGTTTGGATCAAACCTACTGACCCCAAACACCAAGTTTTGAGAAACAACAACCTATGTGGTGAACCACTTAAAGTTGTTGCTTGATAAAAATATTTACTCACCACATAAAATGATGAATGGATTTGAAATTAGTTTTTGGTAAAACCCTTTTGCAAATGACTTTGCCATTTTGGTAAATGACCACCTTCGAACTTACAAAGTTTAGAAACCTAGTGGAGACCATCTTTGCAAATAGAACCATCCCTTGCATGCTTACATGCATGACTTAGATTCCATTGTTTTATGTGTGTGAAATTGTTTGATTGATTATTGGTTTGGAATGCTAGTTGATATTGTGTTTGCTTAATTGACTTGTAGTGAAAATTAGAAAAGTGTGAGACTAGCAAGATCAAGGAGTGAACCATCATTCCCTACCAAAAAGGCAAGTTACACTATCATCTAAAAGTCCTACTATTTTCATTATACTTAGTGGATTTTGAAACATGCATGAAAAGAATTTCTATACTTATGCTATGCTAAATCCTATTAGGATACCCTATACATTCCTTAGAGAAAACAATGTAGTTGTTACATGCTTAGCCATGCTATATTTTGAAAAGAGATACATGTTGAGATTTTATGGAATTGAGAAAAGGACTTGTGTTTTATATAATAAAAAAAGGACTCAATGAACCACCTGGGTGGCCAAGGATACTTTGAGTTCTGGAGAAGGTGGCAACAAAAGGAACCATGTCTATAGCAATCACTTTGTGTTGTGCTCCAAAGGAAACCACCCAGGAAACTTAGAGATTGAACATGTTTCTCCAATTGTGGCTTTCATGTGCAACCACATGCTATTATGGCTCTGGCTTAGTCAACTACATTGGGAAGAACCATGCATTGTCTTCAGTTAACTGGACATGGGGACCTGGAATCCTACATGGGTGCTGAAGGCAAGCTAGCAATGGTGTATGGGAGGACCCTTTGGAAAGACTTCGTCACATTCTCAATCTGCCAGTACTCCATCTTGGTGAGCACTAATCTAGTGGCCAACTGGTGGCAAAAGGATGGGATTGTGACATGTGGGTAAAGTGTACTCCTTCTGCAGAAGATAATAAAATCTAAGTACTTAGCCGTGTCCTCGGTTATGGACAATACTGAGCAACTAAAGTTTGAAGCTATGGGAGATCTCGACATTCCAATTTCTAAAACAAAAACTTGATGCACTTGGGGGTACCAAGGAGCTCAAGAGATTTCATAAAACTTGATGCACTTGGGGTACCAAGGAGCTCAAGAGATTGTGATAAAACATGATGCACTTGGGGTTACCAACGAGCTCAAGGGATTTTGACAAGGACTTGAATACTTGAGTTTCTACCAAGTAGTTCAAGGAGATTTTTGATAACAACTTAAACCCTTGGACTTTACCAAGAAGTTTTCAAAGATTTGACAAAGGACCAAAACCATTTTTGAAAAGACAGGATAAAATATTGCTTTATGCAAATAAGCCTAAACTCTACCTAGCCAAATATGCATGTAATGATAGGATCCACTTATATTCAACATAGTAGTGAACTTGCCAATACAATTCAAATGTATTGACCCTTGTGGCTGTAACTTGTAATGTTGCAGGTTTGATTGATTTTAGTGAAGATTGATTGATTAGGATTACAAGGTCTACAACCAACATTTGCCTATGGCACTTTTGAAGATGAAGGACCCATGACTATAGTTATTCCGCTGCAATGTAATGTAATAGCCAAATGAGCTATGTAAAGATGTAATTATGTTATTCCTGGTTATAGAGTTATATTATGACCTTTGTATCTTGATATTACATCTTAACTGTGGATGCTAGCTATTGATCCAGGGACTAGCATTGTAAACACAGGGTACACCACCTTATGTTAATAAAGGTTGGGACACTCCCTCTACACCCTGCTTCCCTCTATGAAGGGACCTTTCTCCTATTTTCTAAGTTGAGTCTGTAAACCTACTTCCTCTCTATCTCCAGCAAGTGTTTGAGTTGTTGTGTTGCATGCATTCATATGGTGATTTATTCAATCATGTTCTTTATCTTCCTTGTTTGCGCAAAACTCTTATCTATTGAGTATTACTTTGAAAGCCTTCATTGTGAAAACCCTTTTTGAGCAAAGAGTACTCCTATTTTAAAACTTTTACAAAAATCTTTTTGTGAAACTGTTTGCCAGCTGTTCTCTGACCAGGAACAAGAGTTTATCTTTATGCATCTATATTGTGACTCCTCTACTTGTTGCAAGCTAAGTTATATAATGGTGAGTTGCTTTCTTCTATGAGTTGTTTAATGGTAAGTGTGATGCTTCTTGTCCGTATTCTTTTTATCGACACTTCACTCCATAAACCTGTGGACAAGTTTACTGAGCTCAGTTTTTGCTTTGGGACAAGCGAAGGTCTAAGCTTGGGGGGAGTTGATACGTCCAATTTGCATCACCTTTCTATATCATAATTTTCCTCTATTCATTGATATATTTCTTATTATGAGGTATTACTTATGTATTTTCCTCTATTTTTGCATGTTGGATGATTCTTGGAGGATGGACTTCCGGAGTCAGGTTTCTGATGGAAAAAGAGGTGTTTTGATGCAATTTCACGAAGATTAGAAAAATACCAGAAAAATATTGGAAAATAATATTTTCCCAGAAGATGGAGGAAGCCAGAAGGGGAGGCGTAGCCGGGCCACAAGGGGCCCACACCCCCCTAGGCGCGGGCCCACCTTGGCCCACGCCTAGGGCAGGTGTGGCCCACCTGGCCGGCTCCCGACTCCGCCCTCTCGCCTATATCTTCCTCATGGAACCCTAATACCAGGAGAGCGACCACAGAAAGATTGCTGCCGCCTCTACGGAGCAGAAAACACCGAGAGAGAAAGAGCTCTCTGGCAGACAGATTTCTGCCGGGGAAATTCCTTCCCAGAGAGGGGAGATCATCTCCATCAACACCGTCATCAAGATAGGCTTCATCAGGATCATCATCATCCACGCCATCATATCCATCAGCACCATCACCACCACTCCGTCCTGCCGTAACAATAGTGTTGGATCTTGCATTAGTTCTTAGGGGAAACTTTCCCGGTGTTGATTACTATTGTAGTTGATGCTTGTGAGTGGAACCATTGGATTATTGTTTATGTTCAAATTGTTATCCATCACCATATCATCTTTGATCTTGATCCATATGATGTCTTATGAGTACTTCGTCTAGTTATTGAGGACATGGGAGAAGTCATGTTGTTAGTAGTGTATTTGTGTTGAGTTATTATTCAGTGGTTCAGTATTTAAGTTGTGGTGCTATTCTTCTAGTGGTGTCATGAGAACGTCGACTACATGATACTTCACCATTTATGGGCCTAGGGGAATGCATTGTGTATTTGGCTACTAATTGTGGGGTTGCCGGAGTGACAGAAACCTGAACCCCTGTTAGGACACCTTTGCACAAGGGAGTGTAGGATCTCAAAGTTTAAGGCTGTGGTTAGGTTTATATCTTAATTACTTTCTTGTAGTTGCGTATGTTTGCAGGGGGTTTAATCACAAGTATATATTAGTCCAAGTAAGGTCGGTACATTAGAACAGGTTCACACACACAACACTTACAACACCAAAGAAGAGTCTTAGCTATTTGAAGCGAAAGCACTTGATAGAATTCCCATGTGTCCTCGAGGACGTTTGGTCCTTATAAGTATTTCCATCAGCTTGTCCTTTGCTAAGAAAGGATTGGGCCACTTGCTGCACTTGCCTGTTGTCTTTATTAGTTGTGCTTTGTTTTGTTGCTTTATAAGAAAACCCCTAAAAATCCGTTTGCTAAGTATTTACAGAGATTTCCTGCTCCATACCACTAGTCAACACCTTCTGCTCCTCATTGGGATCGACACTCCTATTTATCGAAAGTACTACGATACACCCCCTATACTTGTGGGTCATCGAGAATCTCAAAAATATTTATTTTTGAGATGGAAAGGTGGAGTATGATTTATAGAACTCAAATGTGCATTGAGTTGTCAAAGTGATTTAGAGAAAATCAAACTTTCCTTTACGGACAGAGTTTCTAGGGTTTTTACCAAAAGTGGAAATTAAATATTTTTAGAAACCAAATAATTCTTATTTGGTGAGTTATTATGTCCAAGGTAGATGATATAAACTTGATTTATAAATCATTATCCACTTGGGTTTTGAATGATTATGGTGGAATTGGAAGAAACTAGATTTGTGGGAATCTAGGGTTTTGATATTTTTATGACACCTAAACATGGTTGGATTAGGGAGATCAGAGCTCACCTTGGTACAAGGGATAGATGGATGGATAGACCAAGTTATATATACGATCATGATAGAAAGAGTTTGGCTTGGTTGTATTTGAGGTGCTTTATAAGTGATGGCAAACTTTGTTGAAAATAAGGCTGCCATAACAGATGTGTCATGATGCCTAATAAACCATGAGGGTTTAAGAAGCACAAGGTTCCAATGGAAACAAACGAAGTAGCATTGGTAGACCATGGTTAGTAGACCATAACCATGCAAAGAGTTGGTCAAGGGGAGATGGCATATGGATGTGAGCCTTCGTCAAAGTAGGAAAGATGATAAGATTTGCAGAAAAGATTATTATCTTGACTACAAAATCATCATGGATGAGTGGGAGACAGAATGGTTTATCCAGGGTCAAGAGTAGGATTTGGTAGTACTAAATATGTAATACAAGATGGTTGAAGTACATTGTCAAGAATGCACACTGATTGGATTAGAGGAAGATCCAAATATTGAATCTAGTTAAAGATTCCAGATAACCAAATTTGGCAGACTAGGGATTTTGACATGTACAAAAGAGGGAAGGATTTGTAGGGGATGCAAGGGTACATAATCATCATCAAGTGGTTCATATTGAGGTACAACTGTAAAAGAGGGGATCCATGCTTGTATTTGGTCTTTCATGAGTTGGATGCTAATACAAAGGATTAGCTCAGGATTGATCTGGTTTAGTAGATTAAGGATTCACTTGTGGAAATCTGGATAGATTTATTTTGAGATACTTGGTTTGAGATTTTTAATCTCAAGTATTGGTTTGATCCCTAAGGATGAGCTAATAGATTAGCTCACTCTAGTTCCTAAGAAAATAAGGCATTCAGCAGATCAAGGCAATTCATCTTTCTAAAACAATTAGATACTACTGAAGTCACCATCAAGTCTAACTTGAGGTAAGCATGGGTATTTTGAAGGGGTTGGGATTTGAGATAAGGTAAGGAACTTGGTATTTATACCAAGGTTAGAATGAAAAGGTTTTGAAAAAAGCTAGAGAGAATAGTAGTTGAACATCTATCTTGAGAACATAAGGAGATTATACACAGTTCTCCATAGTTTTTGTACATATAAACTAGGGAAATATTTTGTTGTATCAAATCTTATCATGTTGGCTTAGGTTTGGAATGCCGGATCATTTGAGAATATTAAAGATGAGCCAAGACATATCTTTTGTAAAATAGCTGTTGTCAAATAGTGTTGAGATAAGAAGTATATCACCTAATACACAATTAGTTGCATGAACTCAAGGAAACAAGTAAGCAAACAATGGAAAACACTTAATAAGAAAGAGTTTTTGTTCACCCTAATTTTTGCCATTTTGACAAAAGATCAGGGTTGCTAAAATTGGGATGTTACATTTAATGAAGTACTTAAGGAATAAATCTAAGATGCAAGAAAGTAGAATTATTTTTGTTTTTATGGTTGAGTGAAGTAGTAAAGTAAAATGAAGTAAAACTTAATGCAGAAAATAGTAATCACGTGCGTAAGAAAGATCGAAACTGCAATAGGGGAAAGGCGTTCTTAGGGAGTGGTGGATACACCGCCAGCAATTTAGACTGAGTGATCAAGATCATTATAACGAATATTCTCATGATATGCATATATGTGGGAGGAACTCTGTGGCACCCCGGATTTACGGTCCGAGAATACCCGTTATGCCTGCAATTCACGTTCCCATGATCAGTGAGCCGTGAGCATAACCGACAAGTATCATAACATCATCCATAAAGAACGAATACAAACTACTTACATTAATGCCATTATGGCGATACAACATCAATAGAGGAAGTCTCTAAGCGGAGAGCCATGTCATGCCTTAACCAACTGGCAACTGACTGAGAAGACGGCATAGCTCGCATAGACGTCAGCAATCTCCATCGTTCCTCTTGTTTCTGAAAAGTCTGGCCAAGTAAATAGCCAGGGACAATGCTAGTGGGTACTTTGAATGTACTCGCAAACCACCTTAAGAGAACAATAAATAAGGATATGCAATATGGCTGTAGTAGGATGGCTCCATGAGAGGTTCTTTTATAAACTAGTTTCTCTTGTAGATATAGCATATCTCTATATATTTGTTGAAAAACTTTTATAAAACAATTTGGAAACCTTTTTGAAAAGTTTTAAGTAAACACCAGGATTTTGGGTCACCCATTTGTTTCTCCTTCCGGTCATCTCATGACCAAACTCCTTCCTCCTTTTCCCGACCATCTCATGGTCAAATCATTTCAAGCCATTTCTTTTTCGAAGTCCTTTTATGAAATCAAAACCAGCACCGCTCTACAGCAACCTTTCCAACCGTCCATGATCGTGGACACGACTATTGATGCGTGCAGCAGCACTTCGTTGGGAGACCCCAAGAGGAAGGTATGATGCGGTACATTAGGAAGTTTTCCCTTAGTAAGAAACCAAGGTTATCGAACCAGTAGGAGGAAGGAAACGTCCCAAAGGTGTTGCAAGCAATGTGGAAACCTGCACAACACAAACAAGACTTTGCCCCAACTAACAGTGAGGTTGTAAATCTCACCGGTTGCTGTAACAAAGGATTAACTGTATGGTGTGGAAGGCGATGATGGTTTGCAGCAATTAAACAGTAACAGTGGAGGATGTATCAATGGTAAATATTGGACCGGGTCCATAGTTTACTAGAGGTGTTCTCCTTAGATAAACATATATGGCATGCTGGGTAAACAAATTACTGCAGGGCAATTGACATGATTGAGCAAGGCATAACAATGCAATACTAGACAAAAAGATCCTATGAGATTCGATTGGGCAATACAACAATATACATAGACCTCCATCCAACTGCATCTATGACTAGAAGTCCACCATTGGGTTATCATCCGAACCCCCTCCAGTATTAAGTTTCAAGAAATAGACAACTGCTTTAAGCAAAGTGTGTAAGGTAAACAATCCACTTGTTCCATGAACAAGAGACCGTTGTTTTCTCCCTAGTGGCAATAGGACATCTACAACCATAGAGATTTCTGTCACTTCTCTTGATTAAGTAGAGGCATGAACCCACTATCGAGCATAAATACCCCCTCTTAGAGTCAATAGAAACTACTTGGCCAAGATAGCTACTAACAACGGAGAGCATGCAAGATCACAAACAACACAGACACGATAGAATCAATAAGAAAAAAGCATTAATCAATCTGACTTAGTAATCTCAATATCCATCGGATCCCCGCAAACACAACATGCATGATTACATATAGATGAGATCTTGATCATGAACGGAGCTCACAAGATCTAGACATGAAAGCACAAGGAGGAGATACAACCATCTAGCTACTACATGGACCCGTAGTCCAAGGTGTAACTACTCACGCTTCATACCGAAGGCTGGCATGATGAAGAAAAAGGCCTCCGGGATGATCTCCCCTCCGGCAGGGTGCTAGGAAGAGCTTCTGATCCCCCTGATCTAGGGACGATGGTGGCGGCGGCTACAGACGATTTCGTGCAATATTGATCGCGTACTTAGGGTTTAGGCATCGGGGGCTTCTTATAGGCGAAGATGCGAGGCTGGTACTTGTTAGCTTCCAGCCCTCATTTCCCCTATCATAAGCATCTTGAAGTGATTAAGGTTAAAGTGAATAAACTATGGAGTATATGCTTGACAAAGTATAAGTTGGCAATCTCATGTCCCTTGAATACGAGGGCCGCACCTCATGCTACTCAACTTTGGTCACCTGTAAGATCATTTCATAGTAAGTACATGTGTATCATAGAGAACCTGTCACATCCCAAAATTTTCCAAATTTTGAAATCTGAAAAATAAATAAATAAGATAAATAATGGTTGAAATTTAGGGTGAAAAGAGACTTTTTGTTTCAAAATGGAAACATCAAAACCCATCTTGAACAAATTTGAATAAAATGGAATCCAACAAATTTCAATCAAGTGGAATGCATTCATCAATGAATGTATCTTGAAATTTAAACACTTGGAAAAGTTAAACCAAAACCCTAATGGAAGAAAATCATTTCCAAAGATCTCTCAAAGACTATGGATTTGATCTATATAAAAATCTATCAAAAAACATTTCTGAATGATCAAGAATGATAAATAAAAATATTATAAAACCATAGAAATTGGTTTCATTTAATTTGGAGCCATGGATAAAAACTTATGAATTTTACAAGACAAAGAAAGAAATAAATAAGGATTATTTAAAAGCCAAATAAATCTTGGCCAAGTCCATAAACAAATAAAAGTTTATTAAATAACAAAAGTAAATAAAAAGATTATTTAAATAAAACTATATGGGCTTTGAACCATATCAAATTTTATTTAAATAAAGACAAATTGCCTAAACTAAATAATAAATTCCAAGGAAATTATTTAGAAGACAATTTTAAAACTTGAATTAAAGTCCATAAGTAAATGAAATAAAGATAATACAAATAAAATAAAGGGATAAAGAATATTCCAATAAAATTTATATGGGATTAAACCATAATTCAATTATATTTAAACAAAGACAAAATCCCTAATGAAAATGATTAATTAAATCATGAGAAAATAATAAATTGGAATTTGCCCAAGTGGAATAAAAGTTACTTAATTAACTTAAATGGAATCAAAGAATTATTTGAATAAAATTTATATGCGTTTAAAACCATATTGGATTTTATTTGAATAAAGACAAATGCTCAATTTAAATGAATATTAAAATATTTTAAATAATTCAAAGTGAATTATTTAACACCCTAATGAATAAATAAAAACTACTAAAAAGGTTTGGTAAAATTTGGAATTCAAATAGAAGGTTGAAAACATATTTGAAATCTCAATTAAATAAAGATAAGTGTCTAATTTAAATAATTAATAAACCATAAAAGAATAAAGTAAAAACTATTTTAAAATGGACTTTAAATACATGTTTAAAACAGTATAGAAACTTACTGAAAGTTTTATAAAAGTTTTGAAATAAAATATGTGTTTGAAACATTTGAATAAATTCAAAACAGAAAATGAAAACAGAAAAAGAAAAAGGTTTCAGGAAGAAAAAAATAGAGAAAATAACCCAGCCCAACTAACCCCAGCCCAATAGGCCCAGCAGCCAGCCCCTGCACCCGTTCACCGACTGATCGCCTGACCCCACGCGCACCCCCTCTCTCTCGTTGACGACGCTGCCCCACCTGCCAGCTCATCTTCTTCCCCACCCGCGACTCATTCTTCCTTCTCCTTTGCCGTTTCCTGCCATTTAATCCTCGCGTAATTTCGTTTTAATGCTGCATTCATTCCGCCCTGCAACCACGCCCTCATAATCGCCAACGTCTCTCCTTTCTTTCCCCTCGCTCGCCATCCTGTCACTTCCCTTAGGCTGCCTCAATTTCTCGCCAAACGCGCCACTACCCCGATGACACTCCGGTGACGATTCCGGCCATTCCTCACCTTTCCTTGCTTCCTAGAACCTACGAGCCTACTTCCCATCCCTGTATGCATCTACCAGTAACCCCCGCTCAACCGCGCGTGCCCTACAGCGTCAGCAACGTCTTCGACTGAGCGTCGCCACCATCTGCCACTTCTCCGACGAGCTCCCCTGGTAAAGTCCGACCGCACCTCCCCCTCTCCTAGATGCACCTGTACTCGCCTCTTCCGTGCGCATCTAACGCCACTAATTTCGTGTCCTAGCACGCCTCGTAACCTTGCCATCAACGATGCCGGAGCACAGCTATCGTCAGCAACATCTCCGGCGAGCAATCCTCGAGTGCACCGTGCGCCCCCTGCCCAACGACGAGTACCTTGAGCTTCCTCACGCCTTAGCGAATCTGGTGAGCTTCTTGTCCCTATCTCTTGCTTCCTATATCCCAGAACCACCGTGAGCAGAGAGCGCCGCCGCTGTCCATTGTCGTCGCGCCGCCCATCTGTGGTCGCTGCTGTGTGAGCCGTTCGATTCATATCTGATGGATACGATAGAACAACTTAACGAAGGGGTATCACTCGACTTGTGAGATCCTGCAGTCTGTATAAGCCGATCCAACCGAACCATTTTCAGCCAATAGGATACAGCCACGTGGCCCAGTCTGTGTTATAAAAACCAGAAACATTTCTATTAGATGTTTAGAATTATAATATCCATAACTTTTGATCCACACGTCCAAAATTTGTAAATTTTATATCATTGGAATCAAGAAAAAGAATATTTTCCAACCATGCCATTAGTTTAGCATTTTGCTTCTGGAAAATTGATTGTTTTTGCATAAATATGTTTAGGCATATTTTGTGTATAAAATTTATTCTAAAAATGTTTTTAGGGTAAAATCTTTTGTAAATGGTTTGTTTTGAACCTACTGACCATAAAAACCAACCTTTGGATTTAAAAGTATATTTTGTGACATTTAGGAATTATTCCTTGAATAAAAGCATTTCTAGTAAAACAAAAATTATTGATTATGTTTTAAAAATAGTTTCTGAGTAAAACCTTTTGCAAATGGTTTGATTTAAACTCCCGGACCCTAAACACCAAGTTTTGGGATTTAAAAATATATTTGATTAACCCTAGAAAATTATTACTTTGATTAAATGGGTTTTGCCACTTTTACAAATGACCAATAGGTGTTTTAAAATATTTATAACCTATTAGAAACCACCTTTCCAAATAAAACAATCTTTTGCATGCTTGGATGCATTGTTTTAGTTTCATTATTTTATGTGGTGAAATTTTTTTGAATGCTAGATTGAATTTGTGCCTTGCTTGATTGAATTGTAGTGAACTTTGAAGAGTGTGACAATTTCAAGATCAAGGAGTGAACCTATATTCTCTACTAAAAATGCAAGTGGTGCTTCATACATTTTGTCCTATTATTTTCACTATGCGTTAGTGATATTTTGAGTAGGACTTGCATGAAAATTTCTATGTGTTAACTATGCCATGGGAAATCCTAGTAGATGATGCCTTAGTAGAATTTTACCTAAGTTAAGATTCCTACTACTATCATGCTTAGCCTAGCTAGTAGAAAACAAGGGTGGATTATATTCATGCTATGAAATATTTCTAAGTCTATGACTTGTGTTTTGTTTAATAAAACAACTATGTAAATGAATCACCTGGGTGGAATGGTGTGAATGGATTATGTTGAGTGGTTACACAGGGCCCCATATTTATGGCCTGCCCTAGTGTATCTCACTTGTGGAAAGCCACCCAGGAACAAAGAGATTTGAGATGTCAAATGTTGAGAAGCTTCAAGTGCAACCACATGGCAATATGGGCTCTGCCTGGATCATATAGGTTGCAATAACTTAGCCAGATGGACAGTTGGTGGTAGGGCGTGATAGGTTTGGGAACGCGTCCATTTTGGTATAAGGGAAGGATTCTGAAAGATCTTGTCTCGATGCATGTCGAGTCCTGTGGGGAAAGTGCACCACCTCTCGAGAGAGTAAAATCTAAGTACTTAGCCGTGTCCCCGGCAATGTACAATTTGACATCAAGACATGGAATCTATCAAGGATCTCCTCATCCCAATTTCTAAGTTAAAAGCTGTCAACACCAGGATTTTTAATCCCAGATGCCTGTTATGCCATACATCGCAATCCTAGGATTACCATTTTTGCAAGACATAACAGAAGTGTATACCACAGTACATCATCCATTACAAACCATACATAAGGTCTTACACAAATAAGGATCTCATGATCCAGTTCTTAATACAATTTCAAGCAGCGGAATACGTAATAACAACGGTAGCATAGGCGAAGCTCCATCTTCGGGATCACAGGCAATGCTGACGATGGGAGATGATCCTAGTTGTCGTAACCTTCTTGGGGTCCATCTTCCAAGTACTCCTCTTCATAGTCTGGCCACGGGAATATCCAGGGACAAAGCCATGAGTACTCTTTAAGTACTCGCAAACTAATACTAACAAGTGAAGGGGTTTTTGTAATAGGACACTAAGCTCTAGGGTTGTTTTGCAAAAGCCAGATTTACCTCTACTAAGTTTTTATACAACGAATGCTAGTTAAGGTCTTATAACACCTAAGTGGGAACTTGTATCTCAGGCCACAACTCTTTTGTGGTCAAGTCAAGGTCTCAAATCATTTCACAAGTCATTTTGAAAACATCTGACGGGGGAAAACAGTATGGCCACTCCAACTGTCCATAACCGCGGACGTGGCTATTCGAATAGTTTGACACTCTGCAGAGATTATACACTTTTACCACAACATTCGATACATCCATCAGGAACAAATCCTAAATTCACCATACTCAGTATGCGGATAATAAATCCTAACCTTTCAATTATATGCCCTAGTATAAGCACCTCTCCTCTGAGTTTGGCCTCCCAACCATGACCAACTGTCATCTTGGGTACTGCACAGGTGGACAATCTTCACAAGGTAGCCTCAGCTGAGACCTTGGCCCTGAGGGAACTAATACTAAGGTATATAAGTTTCCACTCAAGCCCTACCCAATCTTCGGGTATTGTGGTTGTACGGTAAAATTGGAATGGTATCGCATCCAAACAACCATCAGTTTTATAAAGGGCTAAGGCTCATGCCTTAACATTTTCATCACCAAAATCATCTGGTGTTTGGAAACACATGTCAAAACATCTTAGTAGAATGATCCATCATTCTAAGGTTTTCATAACCATTTTTCCACCAAGTATTCCCATCTAAAGTTGATCATGTTTTATGCTTAGCACTAGCATCTATAAGTGGGGGTGAGTACTAATGTGGGGTAGTAAACTAGTGGAGTTTCAACTAAGTTCAATCTTATGCCTTAGGATGACATCAAGATTTTCTAGCTTAGGCCAAATTTTATGCTCTTTATGCAACCTTCAAATATCTTTCTAGAATCTACAAATCACTTAAGTAAACTCTAAGGAAGTAGCTTTGATAAATAAATAAAATAGAAAGCTTGCAAATAAAACTAGGAGGGGGTATCAAGTGGGTATGATCACATATTCTTAGGGCATATGGTAACAAGTAAGGGTTTGTTTGCATCAGTAGAGTATCTTGCAAGTGTTAGCTTGCACATTCAACTAGTAGCATTAGGCTTGCAAGTATTGGCTTGCCCAGTATCAGTATAAGCTTGCCTTGTGCAGAGCAGTGGTTGAAGTTCTCCTCGGCTTCTTCTTCGTACTATCCTCCTTCCTCGTCGTATCCTTGGTCGGTACTAGCGTCTATAAATAAATACGAGGTACACAATCACCAAACAATACTTAACTACTTCCAATCATCACACAAAAGGGGTCCTATAGATGATCTAGCATCATCTCTAACATTAAAAGATTAAAGCTTGGTTTAATTCCTTTTATTTTTAGAAAAGTAATTTCTACTCATTGAAAAACTACTTAAGATTTAATATTCTCCAAACCAAACATGGGATCATGTTGATGTAGGGGTTCGTAGCATGGAAAACAAAAAAATTCTACCGCATACAAACAAGCAAGACAAGATCTATCTACTAGATTGTAGCAACGAGTCGATGGAATAACTCACCCTCGAAGATTCCAAAGTGTTTAACGATAGCAGATTCTCGTGGGTGATGTAGTCATACTCTTCCCGATCTCAAGATCGCGTAGACGATCTTTCCGGCACTGCGTTCTGGCAGCGCTTCCGCAGTCGATCACACGTTCAGTACTCGACGAAGACCTTCCTCTCCCTTGTTCCAGAAAGCAGCAGAGGTTGTAGCACTCTCCTCGCGATTCCGGCAGCACGACGGCGTGGTACCGGAAGTAGAGAGGAGATCTCGCAGGGCTTCGCCTTAAGCCGGAGCGAGTATGGTGGACTATGAGAGAGCCTCGGTGATCTAGGGTTTAGACGCACCAAGGAGGAGAGGCTAGGCCGGCGGTTAGGGCAAGGGGATGCCCTAACTCGGCAGCTAGGGTTTAGCCCTAGGCGGCGGCAGCAGGAGGTGGCGGCGCCGGCGGCTTGGAGCTAGGGTTTGCGGGGTGCAAGTTGTGTGCTTGGAGGGGCAGCCCTGCCCCTCCTTATATAGGTGGAGAGGCCGGCCAAGGGGAGGGGAGTCCCTCCCCAACTCGGCTTCCAAGGCCGGCGGTGGAGGGAGAGGGACTTCCTCCCCAAGTAGGTTTCCTACTCTCCCTCCACCAAACAAAATAGTCGTTTGACTTTTCAAATTGGCGTTTGACATTTCAAACTAGGATTTGATTTAATCCTTTATTTTGTTCAGCGATCACATCTAGTACATGATGCAACAATTCCAACTTGTTATGACACATTCATGTTCCCTTCCCCTCCGGAGTGCCGGACCTTCTGGAACCTTCTAGAACATCCCCGATGAAAACACCGGAACCATTCTCCAACCCCGAAACAGGACTTTCCTTATATGAATCTTATTCTCCGGACCATTCCGGATCTCCTCGTGATATCCCGGATCTCATTAGATACTCCGAACAACATTCGGTCTCTTACTCATCATTCCATAACTACTCAACAATGTCGAATACTTAAGTGTGTCTCCCTACGGTTCGTGAATTATGCGGACATGATCGAGACACTTCTCCGAACAATAACCAATAGAGGAATCTGGAAATTCATATGGCTCCCACATATTTCTATGATTACTTTGCGATCGAATGAACCACTTACATACGATGCCAATTTCCCTTTGTCTCACGATAGTTTACTTATCCGAGGTTTTGATCGTCGGTATCTCTGCATACCTAGTTCAACCTCGTTACTGATAAGTACTCTTTTCTCGTTCCCGTGATATGTGATATGTTGTGAGCCAGTCACATGCTTGCAAGCTAATTGGATGACATTCCACCGAGAGGGCCCAGAGTATATCTATCCGTCATATGGATGGACAAATCCCATTCTTGATCCATTTGTCTCAACCAATACTTTCCGAACACTCAATGCCACCTTTATAGCCACCCAGTTATGGTGTGGTGTTTGATGTCATCAAAGCATCCTTCCCGTGATGGTGATATGCATGATCTCATGGTCAAAGGAATTAGGTTACTATGTATCAGAAAGCATATAGCAATTGAACTATTAAAATGACTTGATCTTTATGCTACACTTATCTATAGGATTATGTCCATCATATCATTCTCCTAACGATATGATCTTGTTGTTAATAACATCTCAATGTTCATGATAGGGAAACCACAATCATTTATTAACCAACAAGCTAGTATTATAAAGAGGCTTTACTAGGGTCTCTAATTTAGTTTACAAATCACACAAGTATTAATGTTTCCTTGTTAATACTATTATAGCATGAATGTAAACATTTATCATAAACACAAAGATATAATAATAACTACATTTATTATTGCCTCTAGGGCATATCTCCAACAGTCTCCCACTTGCACTAGAGTCAACTAATCTAGATTACATGGTAATATACCGAACACCCATGGCAGTTTGGTGTTGGTCATGTTTTGCCCTCGGGAGAGGTTTAGTCAACGGATCCGCCACATTCAGATCTATGTGTACTTTGCAAATCTTTATGTCACCATCTTGGACATGTTCTCGAATAGCGTGAAAACGTAGCTTGATGTGCTTCAGCTTCTTGTGTGACCTTGGTTCTTGCGCATTGGCTATGGCGCCAATGTTATCTCGGTAGATAGACATTGGGTCCAGCGCACTTGGAACCACACCGAGCTTTGTAATGAACTCTTTCATCCATATCGCTTCTTGTGAAGCCTCTGAAGCAGCCATGTATTCCGATTCAGTTGAAGATCTCGCCCCAATGCTTTGCTTTGCACTCCTCTAGCTAACTGCTGCACCATTCGAAGTAAATACGTATCCAGATTGTGATTTAGAATCATCCGGATCAGTGTTCCAACTAGCATCGGTGTAACCATTAACAACGAGTTGTTCATCACCTCCATAAGAAAGAACCATATCCTTAGTTCTTCTCAAGTACTTAAGGATGTTTTTGACCGCTGTCCAATGATCCACTCCTGGATCACTTTGATATCTGCTAGTCAAACTAACAGCATATGCAATGTCGGGTCTAGTACATAGCATGGCATACATTAGAGACCCTATGGCTGAGGCATAGGGAGTTTTACTCATCCTTTCTCTATCTTCTGCCGTTGTCGGACTTTGAGTTTTACTCAAGGTCGTATTGGGCAACATGGGAAAGAACCCTTTCTTGCTATCTTCCATTCCAAACCTCTTTAGAACTTTGTCCAAATATGTACTTGGTGACAATGATATTAGGCATCTCGATCTATCTCTATAAATCTTTATGCCTAATATGTAAGCTGCTTCGCCAAGATCTTTCATTGAAAAACTATTATTCAAATATTCCTTGACACTATTAAGAAGGTCTACATCATTCCCAATCAACAATATGTCATCTACATATAGTATTAAGAATGCTATAGAGCTCCCACTCACTTTCTTGTAAATACAAGCTTCTCCATAAGTTTGTATAAAACCAAAACTTTTGATCACCTTATCAAAATGTTGATTCCAACTTCGGGATGCTTGCTTCAATCCATTTATGGACTGTTGAAGTTTGCATACCTTGTTAGCATCTTTAGGATCGACAAAACATTTAGGTTGCATCATATACAACTCTTCATCAATGTCTCCATTGAGGAACGTTGTTTTGACATCCATCTGCCATATCTCATAATCATAATATGCAGCGATTGCTAACATAATCCTCACAGACTTTAGCTTCGCTATAGGTGAGAAATCTCATCGTAGTCAACTCCTTGAATTTGTCAAAACCCTTTTTCGACAAGTCGAGCTTTATAGATAGTAACATTACCATCAGCATTTGTTTTCTTCTTGAAAATCCATTTGTTCTCGACAGCCTTCCGGCCATCCGGTAAGTCCACCAAAGTCCATACTTGGTTTTCGTACATGGATCCAATCTCGGATTTCATGGCTTCTTGCCATTTATTGGAATCTGGCCTCATCATTGCTTCCTCATATGTTGCAGGGTCATCGGTGTTGTCCACCAACATGACACTCATAACGGGATCATACCAACCAGGAGTGCTACGAGTTCTCGTTGACCTGCGAGGTTCTGTAGCAACTACAACCTAAGTTTCATGATCATCATCATTAGCTTCCTCTCTTATTGGTGCAGGCACCACAGGAACTTCTTCCGGTGCTGCGCTACTCGCAAGTTCGAGAGAAGGTTCGACAACCTCGTCGAGTTCTACTTTCCTTCCAGTCACTTCTTTCGAGAGAAATTCCTTCTCTAGAAAGGATCCATTCTTGGCAACGAAGATTTTTCCTTCGGATCTATGATATAAGGTATAACCAATAGTTTCCTTTGGGTATCCTATGAAGACGCATTTTTCCGCTTTGGGTTCAAGCTTGTCCGGCTGTAACTTCTTTACATAGGCTTCGCAACCCCAAACTTTAAGGAACGACAATTTAGGTTTCTTCCCAAACCATAATACATACGGTGTCGTTTCAACGGATTTAGATGGTGCTCTATTTAAAGTGAATGCGGCTGTTTCTAATGCATAACCCCAAAATGATAGCGGTAAATCTGTAAGTGACATCATAGAACGAACCATATCTAAGAGAGTTCGATTACGACATTCGCACACACCATTACGCCGTGGTGTTCCCGGCGGTGTCAATTGTGAAAGTATTCCGCATTTCTTCAAATGCTCGCCGAACTCGTAACTTAGATATTCACCTCCACGATCAGAACGCAGAAACTTAATCTTCTTGTTACGTTGATTCTCAACCTCACTTTGAAATTCCTTAAACTTCTCGAAAGTTTCGGACTTATGTTTCATGAAATAGATATACCCATATCTACTCAAGTCATCCGTGAAGGTAAGAACATAGCGATAACCACCGCGCGATGCTACACTCATTGGACCACACACATCGGTATGTATGATTTCCAATAAGTCCGTAGCTCGTTTCATCATACCAGAAAATGGAGTCTTAGTCATTTTACCCATTAGACATGCTTCGCATCTTTCAAGTGATTCAAGAAGTCCATCGGAATGGAGTTTCTTCATACGCTTCACTCCAATGTGACCAAGACGACAGTGCCACATATAGGTCGAGTTATCGCTCGATTTCAAACGTTTAGCTTCAATGTTATTAATATGTGTATTTCCACTATCGAGATTCAATAAGAATAGACCATCTATCAAAGGTGCATGTGCATAAAACATATTACTCATATAAATCGAACAACCATTATTCTCGGACTTAGACAAGTAACCGTCTCGCAATAAACAAGATCCCAATATAATGTTCATGCTCAACGCAGGCACCAAATAACAATTATTTAAGTATAAAACTAATCCCGATGGTAGATGAAGAGGTAGCGTGCCAACCGCGATCACATCAACCTTTGATCCGTTTCCAACGCGTATCGTCACCTCGTTCTTCGCTAGCTTCCGTTTATTCTGCAGCACCTGTTTCGAGTTACAAATATGAGCAACCAAACCAGTATCAAATACCCAGGCACTACTACGAGTACTAGTGAGATACACATCAATAACATGTATATCGGATATACCTTTCTTCTTGATGTTGTCGTTCTTCAAATCCGCCAAGTACTTTGGGCAATTCCGCTTCTAGTGACCTTCTCCCTTGCAGTAAAAGCATTCAGTATCAGGCTTAGGTACAACCTTGGTCTTCTTCGTCGGTGCGGTAACTTTCTTACCACCCTTTTTGAAGTGTCCCTTTTGCTTAGACTTGCCTTTCTTGAATTTGGTGGTCTTATTGACCATCAACACTTGGTGCTCTTTCTTGATCTCCACTTCTGCAGATTTTAACATGGTGAAGTATTCTGGCAACTGCTTGTGCATGCTTTGCATATTGTAGTTCATCACAAAGTTCTTGTAACTTGGTAGTAGTGATTGGAGGACACGGTAAATACCCAAAGCATTAGGAATCACTATACCCAAGCTTTGAAGTTTGTTTGCGTGCCCAGACATCTTAAGCACATGCTCACTGACGGAGCTGCCCTCTTCCATCTTGTAGTTAAAGAACTTTTCAGAAGCCTCATAGCTCTCAACTGCCGCGTGAGTCTCAAAGATCAATTTGAGTTCACAGACAATATCATGTGGGTCTGAATTCTCAAACCTTTTCTGAAGCTCCGATTCTAAACCATACAAGATAGCACACTGAACTGTGGAGTACTGAGTCTTCCGAGCGAGGTAAACATTCTTTACTTCATCGGTAGCAGTAGCTGCAGGTGGGTCACCCAGCGGTGCATCCAACACATAGGTCAAATTACCAGCATTGAGGACAATCCTCAAATTGCGGAACCAATCCGCGAAGTTGCCTCCATTGTTTTTCAACTTTTCTTTCTCTAGGAACGCATTAAAATTGATGGTATGGGCCGCCATTGATCTACAACTTATTTGCAATAGTTTAGACTAAGTTTATGACAAATTGAGTTCTTATTAATAGTTAAATTAATCTAGGTGAACTCCCACTCAAAACAATATCCCTCACATTGTTTTAGTGATCACACGAACCAAATCCACCACATCAAAACCGATCATCACAAGAGTTGATGTAGCTTCAATGGCGAACAATCGACATGTTCATCATATCTACTATATGATTCATGCTTTACCTTTCGGTGATCCGTGTTCCGAGACCATGTCTGTACATGCTAGGCTCGTCAAGATCAAACCTTAGCTTTCGCATGAGCAAATCTGGCTTGCCCACGTTGTATACACTTGCGGAATCTAACACACCCGATCATCACGTGGTGCTTCAAAACAACAAGCTTTAGCAACGGTGCTTACTAAGGATGAACACTTTAGAACTTGAAATTTATGTGCATGAGGGATCATCTTATAATGCTACCATCGTTAACTAAGCAATACAAGATGCATAAAGGATTAACATCACATGCAATTCATAATATGTGATAATATGGCCTTTCTTCTTTGTGCTTCCGATCTCCATCTTCAAGCACGAACATGATCTCCATCATCACCGGCATTGCATGAAGGTCAATGACGCTGCTCCATGGTTGTCGTCCACCATCTTCAACTATTACAACTACTTTGAATAGACACGCGGGTCTTAACAAAAATTAAAGACAACCATATGGCTCCTGCCGGTTGCCAACTTACAATAAGGAATATTGCATACATCAAATATAATCACAATCATGGCCATATCACATCACAGCACACCCCTGCAAAACAAAGTTAGACGCCTCTAATTTCTTTGCATGTTTTACGTGGTTTGGGGCTTTCAATAAGTGTCGATCTAACTTACGAACAAGAACCACAACTTTGATGTTTGAACTATCAAGTGCCCGTTGTAAATTGGATCTATACTATAATGGGAGAGACAGACACCCGCAAAGCCACTTATGCAATACAAGTTGCATGTTGAGCGTGGAACAAGTCTCATGAACGATGTCATGTAAGGTTAGCCCGGGCCGCTTCATCCCATCATACCTCAAGATGCAAAGTACACAAGAATCAATTGATAATAAAAGCACCACCGCCCACAATGACCATTGTGTTCTACTCGTGCAACAGATCTACATATAGACACGGCTCTGATACCACTGTAGGGGTTCGTAGCATGGAAAACAAAAAATTTCTACCACATACAAACAAGCAAGCCAAGATCTATCTACTAGATTGTAGCAACGAGTCGATGGAATAACTCACCCTCGAAGATTCCAAAGTGTTTAACAAGAGCGGATTCTCGTGGGTGATGTAGTCGTACTCTTCCCGATCTCAAGATCGCGTAGACGATCCTTCCGGCGCTGCGTTCCGGCAGCGCTTCCGCAGTCGGTCACACGTTTGGTACTCGACGAAGACCTTCCTCTCCCTTGTTCTAGCAGGCAGCGAAGGTTGTAGCACTCTCCTCGCGATTCCGGCATCACGATGACGTGGTACCGGAAGTAGAGGGGAGATCTCGCAGGGCTTCGCCTTAAGCCGGAGCGAGTATGGTGGACTATGAGAGAGCCTCGGTGATCTAGGGTTTAGACGCACCAAGGAGGAGAGGTTAGGCCGGCGGCTAGGGCAAGGGGACGCCCTAACTCGGCGGCTAGGGTTTAGCCCTAGGCGGCGGCAGCAGCAGGAGGTGGCGGCGCTGGCGGCTTGGAGCTAGGGTTTGCGGGGTGCAAGTTGTGTGCTTGGAGGGGCAGCCCTGCCCCTCCTTATATATGTGGAGGGGCCGGCCAAGGGAAGGGGAGTCCCTCCCCAACTTGTCTTCCAAGGACGGCGATGGAAGGAGAGGGACTTCCTCCCCAAGTAGGTTTCCTACTCTCCCTCCACCAAACAAAATAGCCGTTTGACTTTTCAAATTGGCGTTTGACTTTTCAAACTAGGATTTGATTTAACCCTTTATTTTGTTCAGAGATGACACCTAGTACATGATGCAACCATTCCAACTTGTTATGACACATTCATGTACCCTTCCCCTCCGGAGTGCCGGACCTTCCAGAATCTTCTAGAACATTCCCGATGAAAACACCGGAACCATTCTCCAACCCCGAAACAGGACTTTCCTTATATGAATCTTATTCTCTGGACCATTCCGGACCTCCTCGTGATATCCCGGATCTCATCCGAGACTCCGAACAACATTCGGTCTCTTACTCATCATTCCATAACTACTCAACAACGTCAAATCCTTAAGTGTATCTCCCTACGGTTCGTGAATTATGCGGACATGATCGAGACACTTCTCCGAACAATAACCAATAGAGGAATCTGGAAATTCATATGGCTCCCACATATTTCTACGATTACTTTGTGATCGAATGAACCACTTACATACGATACCAATTTCCCTTTGTCTCACGATAGTTTACTTATCCGAGGTTTTGATCGTCGGTATCTCTGCATACCTAGTTCAACCTCGTTACTGATAAGTACTCTTTTCTCGTTCCCGTGATATGTGACATGTTGTGAGCCAGTCACATGCTTGCAAGCTAATTGGATGACATTCCACCGAGAGGGCCCAGAGTATATCTATCCGTCATATGGATGGACAAATCCCATTCTTGATCCATGTGTCTCAACCAATACTTTCTGAACACTCAATGCCACCTTTATAGCCACCCAGTTATAGTGTGGTGCTTGATGTCATCAAAGCATCCTTCCGGTGATGGTGATATGCATGATCTCATGGTCGAAGGAATTAGGTTACTATGTATCAGAAAGCATATAGCAATTGAACTATTAAAATGACTTGATCTTTATGCTACGCTTATCTATAGGAGTATGTCCATCATATCATTCTCCTAACGATATGATTTTGTTGTTAATAACATCTCAGTGTTCATGATAGGGAAACCACAATCATTTATTAACCAACAAGCTAGTATTATAAAGAGGATTTACTAGGGACGCTAATTTAGTTTACAAATCACACAAGTATTAATGTTTCCTTGTTAGTACTATTATAGCATGAATGTAAACATTTATCATAAACACAAAGATATAATAATAACTACATTTATTCTTGCCTCTAGGGCATATCTCCAACAGTTGACACATGTCATCACCACATAATTTAGTCCATGGGAGTGTGATTTAAAGTGGTGTCACAATTTAATAAGGTTTTACCCTTTTATTTTAATTAAATAAGGGACTAGAAATGCCTGTGTGGCATTCTTTTATTACTTGAACATTATTTCTGTAAGTAAACCTATATATTTTTATATATTCTGAAAGGTATGGTTAAATGTGATTTTTGAGAGTTGGAATCAACTCAAAAGCTATTGTGGTTTTAATTTGAAAAATGTTTGAATGCAGAAAAGCTTCTGCCTTGATCTTTTTACCAAGGATGATCTACAGATCCAAATTAATTTAATCCAACGGGCTTGGATTCAGCATTTCAAGGCCTTTCTAATAAAATTGGTTTCATTCAATTTGGTTCACTGAATCGATCTGGGTTGATTTTTGAATATAGGTGCAGAAGTGTGTTTGAAATAAAATGGAAAAGGTTAAATTCAAATGACTGGGCTGCGCGGGAAGCGATACTAGGCTGGCCTGCTAAGCACAGCGCTTACGCGGGCTGGTTAATTCGCTGTCCCCACACGTCAGTGAGACGAGGGGGTGCGAAGCGGTATGGGGCGATATGAGTCGTGGGATCTTGTTCTAATCTAACGGCTGAGGGTCGTCATCCACGTCGGGCAACTCCGGCGAGACTGAAACCTAACGCGGAAGGTGAGGGTCATTGGGGGCTCACCGGGGCTCAGGCGAGGGTCGGCGAGGCGGGTGAACAACGAAGTCGACGATGGCGAACCTCCTAGTACCGGCAGCTTCTCCTGGGGCGGCTCCAATCGCTGGCCCCCTTATTCTCCAGTAGCGGCGGGCTCCGGTGCAATTCCGGTGAAGCGCTGCTCGCCTTGCTTCGGGACTGAGGCGAGGTGGTTCTGGGTGAGAGGGGAGTGAGGTGGTGCGCTCAATTCGGCTGGGGTGGCCTCTATTTATAGTGGCGAGAGGGAACCGACGGGCGCAAGCTGAGCTCGTCGTGGTCGACGGCACAGAAGGCTAGCGGCGTGGGCTACGGTAGGGGGCGGTGCGGTGCTCCCTGGAGATGCTCAACGATGCGGTGGCGAGGCGTGGGGCGGTGCGGTTTGGTCGGAACGCGGCGGTGCTCTGCGCGTTCCCGACAGAGGTTTTTAATGTGCACAACGTGCGTGGTCCGCGCGGCGGCGAACGAGCGTGTCTGCGGGGTTGCTAGGACGGTGGTGATCATGTATGCATGCGGCAAGGGCGGCGCATGGTCTGTGGGCTTCGGTCGAGCGTGGCGCATGGGGCGCGCTCTCGGCATGGTTGCTGGCGAGCTTGGCATGGTCCGTGCGTGTGGTCCAGGGGTTGGCAAGGTTCGAACGCTGGATATGGTGTGGCGATGGGGTGTTGGCTTGCTCCCAGACATGTTGGCTAGGCTTGGTTCTTCTCCTAGCTTTCTGTCGACATGGGGCTGACAAGGGTGCACTCGGCCTGCTCACCATTGATGGCATTGCCAAGCTTACAGTGATGCTAGAGGTTTGCACTTGAGCTAGATGATCTACTAAAGCCTAGTTGCAACCAGAGAGGGACAAGTTAGGCTCCAATCACTGCTCACAATAGTGTTTGGATTTTAGAAGATTTGAATCTGCAAGGTGTTTGATGAAATGGCCGCAAGAATTCAAGTTTTGAATTTTGAAAATATTTTTGGTGGGTGTGCTAGGTTGGTGCTGGTGAGTCTGCAGATGCTTGGGTTTTGAAAGTTGAGCTTGTTTGAGTGGTTTTTGAAAAAGTGGGATCTTCCCATATGATAAAGATTCAATTTTGAACTGTCCTTTAAACTATGCATTTGAAAGTTTCTGGATGATCACAAAGTGGGCCTTGATACTTTGTTATGAGTACAATCAAGGGGTGTAAAGATCCAAACAAGTTTCTATTAAGTTCTGAAAGTTTGGGACAGCCAAAGTAGGCATGGGAGTTAAATTGGTCAAAATGACCATTCACTCATTTTGTTTGTTTTTGATTTATTTGTCTTTGGGAAAAGTTTGGGAATGGTTTAGATGATGTTTATTTCACCTAAGAATCCTTTTACAAGCAAAGAAACACATAAACAAGGCAATTCAAAAGAATTCAAAATGGGATGCATACACACATGCATGCTTTCATATTTTTATTTAGAAAAGTTTTTGTTAACCCTAATTTTGATGATTAGAGTTTAGTATTTTTGGGATGTTACAAAAGCTTGTGGTTGAACAAGGGTTAAAGGATCTTCTATGTTTGATTGTTAGATGCCTTGGGTGATTTTGACAAATAAAAACTTAGTGTTTTCAAATGATAAGGAAAATCTTTTTTGAGCAAAGCAAGCCTAAGCTACACTTAGCTAAATGCATATAGATGATAGTTACCACTATTCTACCATAGTATCACTTTCCAATACAATTCAAATGTATTGACCCTTGTGGCTATAACTTATTATGTTGTAGGTTTGTTTGATGTTAGTGAAGTGTGTTGAATAGGATTACAAGTCTACAACCAACATGATTGCATGTGGAACTTTGAAGATGGAGGACTCCATGTTATAGTTATTTCTGCTGCATTATAATGAGATAGCCAAATGAGCATGTAAGATGTAATGAATTATTTTATTCCTGGTTATAAAGTTGTATTAAGACCTTTGTTTCTTGATATTACATCTTAAACTGTGGATGATAGCTATTGATCCAGGGACTAGCATTGTAAACACAGGGATCTCTACCTTATTAGGTTGGGACCTCTACAGAACGGTCAACGGGTTGCCCCTTGCACATGGTACATGAGCTATCCCATAACCAAAATGACAAGGCAAGCAGACAATGAGCATCTCAGCGATCTTTTTATTTACTATTTGTATAGATTTTTATTGAGGATGCTTCACAGATTGCTCATTATGGTGATGCTACAAGTTTCCACCGTGATTAGGCATGGCTTAGGATAGCGGCCCAGGCGTTTCTCTAACACAAAATAAGTAACTCCATGGACTTACAAGCTCCCTTTTTATTTCACACCGGCGACATCCATAGACAAAAGAGCATGATATCAACTGTGTACAAAGTATAAGTGCAATATTGAAAACGTTACCTATGATAACATGCTTATGCTAATTCCAACGTATAAGTGCAAGCATATAAAACTTAGATGACACAATGGTTCAAGTTTATTAGGGGCAAGGAATATAAAGTGTGCCATCAAGTTCGTGAGGGCTTTAATCACTAAGTTTTCACATAACAAAATACTTTTTAATTGGAAGATAGCTGAAAACAAGAATATACTTGGAATGCTGTAACACACAATGCATAGAATTTTATAGTGGACACTTTGGAATAACTAGGTTTCTTGGAAGTTGGAAGCATGAGTAGTGCTTACTCATACAAGTAGAGGATAGGAAAAATACTAGGAGCAACCAACTAAGAGAGCAATAATGGCCATAATCATATAGAGCGACAAAACATTACTAATCAAAGCATAGAGTGGTACTACAAGTCAAGGACTAAATTATCATAGAGTATATGGTGACTTGTTCATAGTCATAACATGGTGTTGGCATGTGCCAAGTCAACCCAAACAAAACATCAAAGGAGAATACCACAATACTGTGCTTTTGTATGCTAAAACAACGCATGATTCCTTCAAGGCACACTAAGCAATCCCAATTGTTTGGAACAAGTCATTGTACAACAATAATCACTAAGCATAAGGTCAAAACAACACCTCTTGGATATTTCTTGGGGTGACAATGGGTGGCATCCGCAAGCTTGAGGTTTTTTCCATTCTTCATCTCATTACATAATTCTTTCTCTACACCTGAAAATTTCCCTTCATACAAAACTTCACACAATGTTCATTAGCAACATTAGTGTATTCAAAAGATAATAGACCCTTGAGTTTAGCTTTGGAACAGAAAAACTTTTCACTAAAAACACAAGCTACTGTAGCAACTCCTTCAAAAAGCTCAATTTCCCAAAAAGAACCCAAACAGGAATCAATAAGAAGCAAATGCAAATAATGGCAGAAATCTGTCAAAACTGACCAGTAGATAGAAACTGATTTTTTCGAAGACCTTCTGTTCCTCAAATAAAAAATTATTGAACTAACTATAGTTATATAACATACTGGGGGATTTATTCGTAAATTTTCAGCTCAATATGACTTACAGAGACTCCTCACGAATTTTGATGATGGAGGACAAAAATTTGTTTCAGGACAGCAACTCCCCAAATCTTACTTCCCTCTCATTAGAGGTCATTCTAGGCACAAAAAGCAAAAAAAAGGATAAGGAGAGGTCATTACTGAAGTAATAACTTCCAAGACTCAAGAAAACTCTTGGGTTATCTCCGAACATGTACTTTTCTTTAATGCCTTTAAGTTAGGCACAAGAAACAAGAAATCAAATATTTTCAAATGAAGAAGCATTACCCCTCTTGCTCCTACCTTTCTTACCTTTCTTTTTCTCTTTAGGGAAAATATGATTGCTTACTGGAGGAGCAAAATGCATAATGCCTTTTCCCACATCTATTATTGCTCCAAGGTGTTTCAGTAGGGATCTTCCATGTGTAATTTGTCCTTTGCCTACATTCAATAACAAGATAATCAGTAGACACCATTTTCCCTGAGATTTTTGTAAACACACCTTCAGCTATTCTAATGGGTAATAAAGTGGCATTATTGGTAAGAAATATTTCTTCTCCTCCTTTATAAAGTCCCCAAATACTCAAAGACTCATAAATATCTTTAGGCATAAGGCAAAATTCAGACATGATATCACAGCGAGCATCAAAAGTTGCACTATTTATAGAGACTTTGATTGTGGGAAACCACTTTGAAGGCTCAGAATTTATTGGAACATAATTATGGTACTCCCTAAGTATGTGATAGCAACTATTCAAAGCAGCACTACTGGACTCAAGAGTATTCAACCTAGCAAAAATATCTATAAAAGAGGAATCGGACTTGCCGGGCATATTATAAATTATAATCAATTTCTTTATGGAATCAAAATCCTCATCCTTAGTACATTGAAAAATATCTTTCTCAGCCACAGCATCCAAAGCATATCTATAACAAAGAGAAATACCGCGGTAGAAACTATTAATAACCAAGCTAAGACTCATCTTAGGCTCAGTCTCCCTTTTTAAAACAGAAATTCTAGACCAAGCTTCTTTGAAGCTCTCTTCACTTTTTTGCTTAAAAGTAAAGATCTTTTCCATAGGTGTCACGGAGATTGGACCAAAACCAGACATGATAACAACTGGGTAGGAACTATTTTTTTGTGTTTTTGATAAAAGAAAGCAAACCAAACTAAACTAATTTTTTTTGGAGTTTTTCATAAAAAGAGGCAAAAAACCAAGCAAAAGAAACTAAGAAAACTAAAAACAAAGCAGAAAGAAAGGTTGAGGAGGACTCCCCTTGTGAAGACGTCCTTAGCCTCCCGGCAACGGTGCCAGAAAAAGTCTTGATGCATGCAGCAGCACTTCGTTGGGAGACCCCAAGAGGAAGGTATGATGCAGTACAACAGGAAGTTTTCCCTCAGTAAGAAACCAAGGTTATCAAACCAATAGGAAGAAGGAAAGATCCCAAAGGTGTTGCAAGCAATGTGGAAACCTGCACAACACAAGCTCAAGACTTTGCCCCAACGAATCAGTGAGGTTGTCAAGCTCATCGGTTTGCTGTAACAAAGGATTAACTGTATTGTGTGGAAGGTGATGATGGTTTGCAGCAAGTAAATGGTAACAGTGGAAGATGTATCAATGGTAAAGATTGGACCTGGGTCCATAGTTCACTAGAGGTGTTCTCCTTAGATAAACAAACATGGAATGCTGGGTAAACAAATTACAGCATGGCAATTGACAGGACTGAGCAAGGCATAACAATGTAATACTAGACAAAAAGATCCTATGAGATTCGATTGGGCAATACAACAATATACATAGACCTCCATCCAACTGCATATATGACTAGAAGTCCACCTTTGGGTTATCATCTGAAGCCCCTCCAGTATTAAGTTGCAAGCAACAGACAACTGCTTTAAGCAAAGTGTGTAAGGTAAATAATCCACTTTTTCCATGAACAAGAGACTGTTGCTTCTCCCTAGTGGCAACAACACATATACAACCATAGAGATTTCTGTCACTTCCCTTGATTAAGTAGAGTCAAGAACCCACTATCGAGCATAAATACCCCAACTTGGTGTCACTATCAACTACTTGGCCAAGATAGCTACTAACAATGGAGAGCATGCAAGATCACAAACAACACAGACATGATAGAATTAATAAGACAAACCATTAATCAATCTGACATAGTAATCTCAATATCCATCGGATCCCCGCAAACACAACATGCATGATTACAAATAGATGAGATCTTAATCATGAACAGAGCTCACAAGATCTATACATGAAAGAACAAGGAGGAGATACAACCATCTAGCTACTACATGGACCCGTAGTCCAAGGTGGAACTACTCACGCTTCATACCGGAGGCTGGCATGATGAAGAAGAAGGCCTCTGGGATGTTCTCCCCTCCGGCAGGGTGCCAGGAAGAGCTTCAGATTCCCCCGATCTAGGGATGATGGTGGCGGCGTCTACAGATAGTTTCATGGAATATTGATCGGGTACTTAGGGTTTAGGAATCGGGGGCTTCTTATAAGCGAAGATGCGAGGCTGGAAAGCGGCTAGGGGGCGCACAACCTGCCCAGGCGCGGGCCCACCCTAGGCCGCGCTTGGGGGGTGTCCACCCTGTGGCGCCCCTCTGTCTCTCCTCTAGACTCTATGTTCTCCTCGGTGAAATATTTACTTTGGCTTTTGTCCTGTACAATTCCGAGAATATTTCCTTACTAGCTTTTCTAGAACCAAAAACATCAGAAAACAAGCAAGTGGCACGATGGCAACTTGTTAATAGTTTAGTACCAGAAAATATATGAAAAGCACCTCAAAGTGTGGACAAAGCAAAGCAAAGTAGATACTAAAAAATCATGAAACATCAAAAATTATAGATATGTTTCCGACATATCACTATACGAATAGATTTACACTCTGAAGAGGTTGTACACTTTACCCACACCATCTGATTACCCGTCCCTGATCTACACCGACCATGGGCCAAGTAACCGGTAAAGACTTTCCAGATGCCTTCTCCGATACTTGTACCTACCCTATGAGGTTAATCCCCTCAAAACCGGGATGCCCTATATAGCAACCATCCAACCGGAGCGCATTTTGCACCTCGACGGGTGTGCACTTTCAATGAGGGGATCATAGTATCACGCGGAGGCCCATAGACCCTTTGTTCCTTTTCCCGGTCGGTGCTATGCATAGACCGTTGGCCGGAGAAGGCCCACCCTCTAGGGATTGTTTTCCCCTGTAGTAGTGTGAGGTACATATACCAGATTAGACAAACTTCTAGACCAGCCCCGTCCCATTCCAGATTAATGTGGTTGCACGGGTTAATTGTTCAAGCAAAACTGCAAATAACCGGGTGCGTTTTTAAAAACATTTTCCTCCATCTTTTGTCCAATAATTTTGTAAAACCAAAACATTTATTGTTTTCCAATCCACTTGGTAGGCCAAGCCTCACAAAGGTTTTCTCATAAAACATTTTTGTAAGCCTTTTTCCGGGGTCTTCCCATCCCATAGTTTTTGTTTCTGCTAAAGCGGGGTTTCCAAAGGGGCATGGTGTTATACACCATCTATCATACTAGGGGCTGGTAGGTGTCATAAAAGTGGGTTTTACCTAATGGTACTAAGGGGTAATGACTTGGAGGAGCCAAACATTCCCCACATAACATAATATAGTAAACAATGAAATTTGCATAAACGAGTAGATAAAACATGCATAGATAAAATAATAGGACAAGGCGTATGAGCAAGAAGGTGGCTTCCCTGTGACAAACGAGATGTCCTGTGACTTCTTTAGAATACCATAATACCGAATACTATAATAATAAGAATATCCCGATGCTTCCTTCTTCTCGGTGTCACATAATCACAACTATCACCATCATCGAGCAACATGCAAACAAACAACACCACAATCAATACATTGCATACAAACACCAAATCATACAGCAAGCAAATGAAAAAATGAGTTTATAGATCAGTAAGGATTGGAGATTTTTCTTTGGATACAAAGGAATGACCTTGATTGCATTTGTTGATTTTCTAATTAAGATTTATAGTCAAGAACTACCTAGATAAGGGGTTTTAAAGAAAGGTCAAGTTCTGCTTGTTAGCATTGTGTAAAAATGATATCAGCAGATAGGTATTGATAAAATGAAGCCAACAAAAGTGGTTTCACTAATTTATCAATTACCAATGGTTTATAGTGATTTTATAGTGAATGAAACCCTAGTTTTAGGAAATAACTCACCAGAATTGTTCTGGAGTTCAAAAAAAATTCCTTGGATTATTATGTAGGTTTTGATGGGCTGATTCTAGAGGAGTTGGAATCAACTTAATATAATTACCAAAATGACCTCGGGAAATTCCCAAAGGTAGTACTAGATGGTTATTCTCTTTTTCACCAGATTAAATCTATAGGGGATTTTGATGTGATTTCAAAGACACATGTTAGGTATGGGCCATACCTTTCTTTAGAAATTGGAATCCACCTTTTTGGATAAACAAAACCACTATGGTGAATTTATTGGTTAAATAGCCATGCACAGAAGTTACTAATTCACCAAAATTCAAAGCTAGCTCAGTAATTTTTGGGCTTCTGGGTTTTGATAGGTATGGGTAAGTGGATGTCCAGAGAGTTGGAATCAGGTCAAAACCATTTGTGGTTTTCCCTAGAGAATTTTCTAAAATTAGAAAAGCTCTATTTTTGTTATTTTTACTTATGTAAAACCAGGAAGACATTTCATGTGTGGCTAGGGGACATGCATGGTATGGCTAAGATATTTCAGTATCAATTGGGTTCATTCCATTTGGAATTACCAAACTCTCTAAAATATTTTCTTAGTGAAAGGAACATATTTGGCTATTTTATTTTCTAGGATTTATCTATACAATATTTTGGTCCAAAACTTGTAGTGCATGTTTAAGAAAACATGTAGGTTCAAGGTAAAAATATGTTCTAGCCACTTAGTTACATTTTCCAATTTTGAAAATATTTAAACCAAACTACCACTAACAGATCTTGAAAGTCAAAAAGAAAAAAAAAAGAAAAAAAGGAGATGAGGAGGGTCTGGGCCAGATCTAGGGCTTTATTGGGCCACGCTAGGGGAAACCGGACCACCCGCGGTGCTCCTGCGCGGGCGCCGCATTTCAAACTGGTCGCGGCGGGATCCGCTCGTCACAGGGGGGTGAAGGGGTATGGGAGGAGGGAGGCTGTTGGATTAGGTGGGATCAGATGGCATAGAGGCCATCGTCATCCTCGTGATGCGAGTAGCCGCTGTGGAACCCTAGCTAGGTCTGGGTGGCGCGGGGAAGCTTACCTGCGGGCTAGAAGGCGACGGGGAGGCCACCAGGCGACACGATGCGGTGCAGTAAACTCAACGAGCGGCGGAAAGGTGGGTTTCCTCTTCGGGGGTGGGCTCGCGCGGTGATGCCCAAGGAAGAGCTCGACAGAGCTCATTGGAGGCAATGATACAGAGGTCCCTGGGCATAGATAAGGGCAGGGTTAAATAGAGTAGGAGGAGGGGATTACGGAACGGTGACATGCAGAGGGAGAGGAGTGAAGGGGAGAGCACCATGCTTAGTTTTTGAGCAATGGCCGAGAGTTCTTGTTCTTCTTTTCTTGGGCTAGGAAGAGTAGTAGATGAGGGATAGCTCTCTGGGGAGGTAGGTGGGAGGAATAGGAGTGGAAATGAGCAGCAAGGGGAGGCTGGGGTGGCCTCTGGCCTATTTAACTCGAGAGGAGTGGTGTAGGGTGGACATAGTACATAGAGGGCTTTAGAGGGGGAGATGGCTAGGGATTGGCTCTTGGGGGTGGTGGAGTGGTCGTGTGGGACCAGTAGCTTGACTAGGGAGAAGGGGAAGGGGTGGTGTGGCTGATGCCCTCTTTTAATGCAAAGATTTTCGCAAGATGTGTTCCTCTCTTTCTCCCTCACATGCTTCAAGATCTAAAGGACAAGGGAGAGGGACTGCTACAGTGGTCACCACGACCAAGGAGTTGAGAGGGGTGATGTACAAGCTGGGTGGATTTGGTTGGGGAGATATTGGTGGGTTTTGATTTGAGAATTTGCCTAGTTGGAAAATTTCATCCAAACAATGGTTGTGAGAAGTTTGAAAATTTGTATTAAGGAAGGTGTGGAAATGGTACTGGTAGATGGGGCAGGTCAGATCATCTCTTCAAGATTTTTTTGGGGATTTTCTAATGATTACAAGACCATTTAAAAGCATTTATTCAAAAAGTGCAGAAATATATTATGGAAGCTAATGCAATATTTTTACATTAGACAAGGTTGGTTTTTGATTTGAAATGGTTCTGAATAAAATATTACACAATGAAGAATTCTCTTGGGATTTATTGAGGTGGAAAAGTATTTTTAAGGAATTATTTCCTATTTCTGCCATTTAAGAAAAAGGGGAAAAAGAAATAATAAAGAATCTCAAAAATATTTATTTATGAGATTGAAAGGTGGAGTATTATGTATAGAACTCAAATATGCATTGAGTTGGCAAAGTGGTATGGATAAAAACAAACTTGTCTTTATAGACAGTATTTGTAGGATTTTGCTAGCTATGGAATTTAAGTTGTTTGAGGATCCAAATAATTATGGGAAATATTGGGGAAATATCATAACCAAGGTAGATGATTTAAACTTGAATTATACATCATTTACAACTTGTTTCTTGAGGGAACATGGTGAGAAAGGAAGAAACTAGATTTTTGGGGGAATCTAGGGTTTTGATATTTTTATGCCACATAAATAGGGTGGGATTAGTGAGCTTAGAGCTCATCTTGGTGCAAGGGATAGATCCATAGATATACCAAGGTATATATATGATCATGGAAGCAGGAGTTGGGATTTTTTGTAGTTGAGGTGGTCTAGGAGAGATGGCAAACTTTGCTGAAAATAAGGCTGCCATAACAGGGTTGTCGTGATGCCTCATAAACCATGGGGGTTTAAGAAGCACAAAGCTCCATTGGAAACAAGGGAAGTAAGGGTTGATAGACCATGTTTAGTAGACCATAACCATGTAGAGAGTTGGTCAAGGGGTGGTAGCATATAGATGTGAGATTCTGCCAAAGTAGGCAAGATGATAAGATTTGCAGAAAAAATTATTATCTTGACTATAGAACCATCATGTATGAGTGCAAACCAGAATGGTTTATCCAAGGTCAAGAGTGGGATTTGGTAGTACAAATTATGTACTACAAGATGGTTCAAATACATTCTCAAGAATGCATAAAGGTTGGAAAAGGTAGAGCTCTAGTGATTGCATCTAGATAAGAAATCCAGACTTGGCCATTTTGGCAGATTTAGGGTTTTAGCCTAGGGTGCAAGTGTAGATGATTTTGAGAGGATGCTATGTTCCAAACTCCTGATCAAAGGGAGGATGTTGATGTGATAACTAAGTAGGTAGGATACATGCTTAGGTTGGGTCTTCACTAAGTTGGAACTATCAAAAGGGATTATCCCTGGATTGATCTGATTCGGAGATGAGATGATCACTTTAGTGGCTTAGGATAGATCTAGATTTTGGATGCTTGGTCTGGGATGGATGATTACAAACATATATTGTGTCCTAAGGGATGAGATACTAGATTAGCTCACTGTAGTTCCTAGCAAACAAGGAAATCAGCAGATCAAGGCAATTCATTGTAACATCCCAATTTCAGCAACCCTGATTAAGTGTCCAGAAGGCTAAAATCAGGGTGAAAAAACCTTTTTATTTTAGTGCGTGTTTACTTGTTTGCTTGTTCTCAAGCAACTGTCAGGGTATTAGTTGTGTGCTCCTCATCTCAACCCTAGTTTACAAAAACTATTTTACAAAAGAGAGGTCTTGGCTCATCTTTCATATTCTCGAATGTTCTGGCATTTCAAAAACCTGAGCCAAGATGACTTTGACCCAACCAAATATTTTACTAGCTTCTATTGCCAAAACTATGGAGACATGTATATACTCTCCTTATGTTTTCAAGACAGAGCTTTCAACTACCCTTATCCCTAGGTTTTCCAAAACCTTATTAAAACCTTTTCATCTCAATCTAGGTAGAGATACCAAGATGGTACTTATGTTACTTCAAAACAAAACCCCTTTCAACATACCCATATTTACCTCAAGATGATCTTGATGATAACCCTAGAAGTAATTAGATGAATTGCCTTGATCTGTTGGTTGATGAATTGCCTTAATCTGCTGATTGCATTGTTTGCTTAGAAATTAGAGTGAGCTAATCTAGTAGCTCATCCCTTAGGACCCAATCCTTGTTTGTTATCATCAACGTAAAAACAAGCATCCAAATCTGGATCCATCCTAAGGCCCTATAGCAACCATCTTCTCTTCTGCTCAGATCAATCCAAGGATGATTTCTCTGGATGGTTTCCATCTCAGTGGAGACCCAATCTAAGCATGAATCCCATCTACTTAGTTAGTACCTAAACATCATCTCCTTGATCAAGAGTTTGGAACCTAGAACCCTCTGAAAAGCTTCTACACTTGCACTCTAGTCAAAATCACCAAATCTGCCAAAATGGCTAAGTCTGGATTTCTTATCTGGATACCATTTTGGAGCTCAACCTTTTTTTCCAATCCATGTGCATTCTTGGGAATGAACTTGAACCATCATGTAGTACATCTTTAGTACCACCAAAGCCCACTCTTTCCCTTGGCTAAGCTATTCTAATTCCCACTTGTCCCTCATGGTTTTGTAGTCAAGATAATCATATTTTCTGCAAATCTTATCATCTTGCCTACTTTGGCAGAAGCTCACATCTATATGCCACCTCCCCTTGACCAACTCTTTGCATGATTGTGATCAACTAATCATTTACTATCAATACCCAGTTAACTTGTTTCTCTTGGAGCCTTGTTCTTCTTGAACCCACCTAGTTTAGGAGGCTACCTAATGTGTCTGTTATGGCAGCCTTATTTTCAAGAAAGTTGGCCATCACTCCAAAACCACCTCAAATCCAACCAAGCCCAACTCTTGATTTCATGATCATCTACATACATGGTATATCCACCCATATACCCCTTGTACCAAGGTGAGATCTGAGCTCCCTAATCCAACCTTGTTTAGATGGCATCGGAATAACAAAACCCTAGATCTTCCCCGAATCTAGTTTCCATCCTTTTCAACAATTTTCTTCAAAACCAAGGTGAACCTTGATGCCTACATCAAGTTTACATAATCTAACTTGTATATAAGCATCCCCAAATAATTCTCCCAATTATTTGGATTATTAAACTATTCTATTTCCTTCACTTACCAAATCCTCAAAATCCTTGTCTATAAAGGCAAGTTTGCTTTTCTCCAAATCACCTTGCCAACTCAAGGCACATTTGATGCCTATATTTCATATCCTATCTTCCCAACTCAAAAATAAATATTTTTGAGATTCTTTATTATTTCTTTTTGCCCTTTCTCCTAAATGGCAGAAACAAGACTTAATCAAAAATACTTTTCCACCTCAATAAATCCCAATAAATTTCCCCAATGTGTGTTATGGTATCTAGGACCATATCACATCAAATACCACGCTTGCCCAATGTAAAAGTATAATTTTTGCTTCCATAATCTATTTCTGCACTTTTTGAATAAGTCCATTTAAATGGGATTATAATATTTAGAAAAATCCCATTTAAATCATGGAGAGATTATTTGACCCCATCTATCTACCAGTACCATTTATACACTTTTCCCAATGCAACATTTCCAACTTCCTTCACAAGCATCAAAGTGACCAACACTTTGCAAAACAACCAAACATAATTCAAACCAAAGCCAAATCATCTCAAATCTTGTCAAGTACTACTCCCCAGCACCAGCAATCTCTCCCCTGGTCGACCAACACTGTAGCATGCCCCACACCTCTTGGCCCCACATGGTGGTTTAAGAGAATGACAAAGGCAATGTATTGTCCAACCCTTTTCTTTACTCATTGTAGCACCACACTCCCTATCTGCTCTATGCACGAGCATAAGAACACCCCACACTCTCCCCACCGCCCTGGCCACCAATGGGAAGCTCATAGACCAAGCGCTAGCTCATCCATGAGCTATGTCCACCAAGCACCACTCCATCTCTAAATAAAAGGGCTAGAGGACATTCCAGCCTCCCCTCGTTGCTCATTTTCCCCCCACTCACCTCCCAGAACACCTCCTCCCCTCTCCCCTGCTCTGTTCTGCTCAAAGGTGAAGGAGAGAGAAGCCTCAGCCATGGCAAAGAAAAGCCCGCCCCGAGCTCCACCCCTTCTCCCTCTCTCTCTGCATGTCACTCCATTTCAATCCCCTTCATCCCCTGCTTCTAACCATGCCACTATATCGCCCCAGGAACGCCTTTGGATGCCTCCCCGACGAAGCCCGACGTGCTCCTCCTCGGCCGCTGTCGCGCGAGCACCATCACGACATTGGAACCAACCGTGCAGCCCCTTGTTGAACTCTGCAGGGAGCGCGCGCGTCACCCTGCTTCCTCCCCATCACCTTGCCGCCCTCAGGTAAGATCTGCCATCGCCCTCTGACCCCGCCTAGGGTTCCCGCCCCGGCGCTCCCACCGCGAGGAGGAATATGGCTGGGAGCCGTTGATCTCGATCTAATTGAGCGTCTCCCGCTGTCCCTTACCTCTTCACCTCAGGGCAGGCCCGGCTGGACTAGATCCAGCGCCTCGGCCCAGTACCGCTCCCGATCCGGCCCACGAACCCCCTTCCCTCCTTTCTTTTTCTGTTTGAATAGATCCAGGAAATTGCCCAGTCACTTTAAATCAAAATAATTGAGTAAAAGCCCTCAAACCCTCCAGATCTAAAATTCTTGAAGTGCCTGGATGTTTTCCCAAACATGCATACCAAGTGTTGCACCAAAATGATTTATAGATTAAATATGATAAATCCTACACTAAGCTCTATCTAGAACACTAATCAATTTCTCCAGAGAATTTGGAAAATCCAAATGGGATAAATCCAATTGGTGATGAAAGGTATAAACCGTACCATTCAAGTCCCACTGGCCCCACCTTAGTTTGCTTCCTAGTTTTCCATTGGAAAAAATAACAAAAATAGAGCCTTTCTGACTTTAGTAAATTATCTAGGTCAAAGCAAAAGATGTTCTGATCTAATTCCATCTCCTAGATGATCCACTTAACCATATCTTTCATTATCCAGTAGATCAGATTTTTATGAGCATCTTTTGAATTTTAGTGAATTAAACTCTTCTGTGCATGGTTAAATCACTAATAAAATCACTACCGTAGGTCTGCAAATCTAAAAGGGTTGATTACAATTTCTACAGAAAGATATTACCAGTACCTAACATGTCTCATTGGAACCAACTAAAAATCTCCTATAGATTAAATCTGGTGAAAAGGACAAATATTGTCCAGTACTATCTTTGGAATTTCTCAAGGGCATTCTGGTAATTGTTTTGAGGATATTCCAACTCCTCTTGGTTCAGTCCACCAAATACTACATTTTCACCCAAGGAAATACTTTTTGGAACTCCATAAAAGTCCTAGTGAATTATTCCTTAAACTGGAGTTTTAATCACTCTAAAATCCATTATAAATCCTAGGAAATTGATAAAATAGTGAAACCACCTTTGTCGGTTTCATTTTATCAATACATATCTGATGGTATCATATTTATACAATGGTATCACATAGATCAAGTCCTTGGTCAAAACCCCCCTCTTAGGTAGATCCTAGATTCTACATCCAGAAGGATCCCTTCACCTAATGCCTCCAAATCTTCTTCCAATCCAATCGAATCAATCCTCCAACATCCTACTGATGTTTATCATGTATTTATCCTTTGCTTGCTGTATGGTTTGATGCTTGTATGCCTTGTATTAATTGGTGTATTGTTTGCTTGCATGTATGCTCGATAACAGCGATAGTTGCGGTTGTGTGACGCCGAGAAGAAGGAAGCATCGGGTTATCTTTATTATTTCTGTTATGGGTTATCTGGTTATCTAGTGTCGTTAAGGGACTTCTCGCTGGTCACAGGCAAGCCACCATTCCTGAACTCCTATATTAACCTACTCCTGTTTATCAACTATTTTATATCTCGTTTACAAATTGCATGATCAAAGGCATGATTTGATTCAAATAAAAGTGCGTGAGTAACATGTGTCAACACCCGAAATTTTATTATGACATACATCGTAATCCCAGGATTACCATTTTTGCGAGACATAACAGATTTGGATATCACAGTACATCATCCATTACAAACCATACATAAGGTGTTACACAAATAAGGATCTCATGATCCAGTTCTTAATACAACTCAAGCAGCGGAATGACGTAATAGTAATGATAGCGTAGGTGAAGCTCCATCTTCAGGGTCACAGGCAATGCTGACGATGGGAGATGATCCTAGTTGTCGTAACCTTCCTGCGGTCCGTCATCCTGATAGTCCTCTTCATAGTCTGGCCACGGGAATAGCCAGGGACAAAGCCATGAGTACTCTTTAAGTACTCTCAAACTAATACTAACAAGTTAAGGGGGTTTTTGTAGTAGGACACTAGGCTCTAAGGTTGTAGTAAAACAAAGAAATGTTTGAGATTTTGAATTCCAAGTGAATATGTTGATCCTAAAACACTTGGGACTACCTCGATAACTCATTCATTCGAACTAAATACTTTTACATCATGTTCAGAGTAATCTTTTGTGAACTGTTAAATGTTAAGGTGTGGAAGCCTGCTAATATTATTCTGATGGTTCAAGTAAGGTACTATTCATGAACTTATTCTTAGGTATCATATGTGATAAACACATGCTACAAATGCCTCATTTATTTTATCGACTCATCTTAATGAATATGAGGATCACATCCATTAAACTAGCCTTGCTCGGCACGAGCAAGAGTCTAAGCTTGGGGAATTTGATGAGTGCATATTTGCATCATGTTTTATATTATTATTTTGCATTGTAGTGGTAGGATCTTGGTATTTTATGGCGTTCGCACGCACCTTTTATGTTTATTTTCACTAGGATCAAGACAGATGATGGATACGATGGACACAAGTCTTGGACCAGTTCTATTTGAGTGAAAAGGAGTCCAAAACAAGTAAATCACTAATTTGGGAAATATCAATAACACCATAAGAAAACCCGAAGCGATTGGAGGACACATATGTTTTAACGACCAACTATACGGTGGGAGCAACTTTTCCGACCGTATAGTTGCCGCCGTATAGTTGGCGCCGCCACCGCCTCCTCAAATAGTTTCACTCCGTGCAACTGGATCAGAGAGATGACATATAGAACAAAAAAAATCACCGAAACCTCACCCCCAGGAAGGATCTGGAGGGGGAACTTATCCACCGGGGATCCATCTTCGACCTACGCAGATCCAGGAGGCTAAGGGATCGATCTTCATCATCAACCGCTGCATCGCCACCATCTCCATCCATCCCATCTACATCTTGTCTAGATCTTGTTGTAATTCCCGTACTCATTGTGGATTTATACAAGTACTATTCACCTATAATAGGTTCCATTATTTTTGCCATGATGTTGATTGCCTCCATGTCTGAGTAGATTGCTAGTTCTTGGGGAGATGGAGAAACCCTAGCATGAGACTGAAATAAGATAATGTTTATTATGATATTCATGCTATGACCATGTGTTAGATTGTCTTCATCTTGATGTTGGGAGAAGTCGACCTCTCAATATTTGCCTCTTGTGGGGCCTTGATGGAGGGAACTACTTGTTGGTAGACGGAGGCGTGCTAGCACTTATAGTGACTATAAAATTGTTGGCAATCCTTACGTATCAACTTGGGAACCGAGGAAACTCATGGAACACTCTACATGCCATGGGATACGTCCTATGGGATCAAGTCCCTTAATAGCGTTGTAATTCAATTGATGTTGATTGCTGTCGGATGTTGTTATGAAGATGATATGAGCAGTGGTTGCTGCCTATTCGTCTAAATACGGAGTTCCTCCCACACATACATAGTTGAGAATGTTCATGATAATAATCTTTATCTTAGCCCCTTTATAAATGCTAGAGTTGTATCCGCTACTCCCTAAGAATGCTTTTTCCCATTGCGGTTTCAAATCTCTTTTACATACGCGATACTTATTTTCTGTATTTAGTTTTTTTATTTTACTTATTGTTCTCTTATACAAAAACCCAAAAACGCCTTTACATACAACACTCGCATTTTATCTTGTTACTTAGAACGTTATTTCAATTTTCCATTTTAGTATTTACTTTAAGAGTTATTAGACTTCAAACTCCTGCTCCCTGTGGGATCGATATTTTTATTTTGAAACTAGCTACAAACGATCTGTGCACTTGCAGTCATCACTGGGCCGATGCGTGAGGGGAGAGGGGTGGGGAGAGATGAGAGGCAACAAAGGAGAGAGAAAACACACTTTTTTGCATACATAGGTCTTGAATTTTACTACTAGCAGGAGTACCTCGTGTTAGGAACCCATCATAAATGCTTTAACATTGAACCGCCCTCAGCTCCTCTTCTCTCTCTGCTGCTTCCCTCTTCCCCTGCCTATGTTTTATTCTCTCTGCATGTACAGAACGTATACAATGTCTAAATGATATGATTCATGGGACCCACTAAACTGAAGAGGCTAACTTCTGCATAGGAGTTTTACATTGCCAAGTGGGCCCATTATTTCCTTTTTCCTTAGGGGCGTCCGCAATGTGTTAAAAATTACACCTTAAGTCACCTAGTAGTACATTGTGGAGAAAATAAAGTTATACCTCAAGCTTGTGGGTTGCCCATAGAGAATAGAAAAATCATTTCCCCTCTTTCCTCTCTATTGCGTGGAGCAATATGACCAAGCTATGTGAGTCCTACCTTGTGGCAAATGTTAACCTTATCTGCAATTTGGCAAACATTAATTTTAATCGGAGGGATTAGTGTAATTTAAGTGGGTTAATTTAACTACAAACCTTGAGAACTCAAAGAACATAGAAATCGCAAATAAAATATGCATGGTCCGCTATGTCCGGAAAATATGCACCCATCTACCTTCGAAAATACAATTAATTCAAGAGCAATATATCACGCTTACTTGTTTCTCAAGTTTGACCTAATTTCGTTATGTTGTCAAGATGAATAATCTTAGCAAGAAGTCGAACATGTTGTCAAAATCCTCGATGGTGCGGTCTGTGATATATTAAATGACCCCCCGATGGTTATCTCCCAAAAATATTCATACAACTTTCAATGCAATCTACAATTTAATTGCAGTTGAAATCGGACCTAATTTTGATAAATAGACATAAATTCATTCAAGTGGACAGAGTTATCTAGGAAGAAGTTTGAAAACTTATAAAACATGGGAATCATAAGTACAACATGCCAATCCACTGTATATTTTTGAAAGATTGGCTTTAGGCATTCAGATCCATATTCTTCAGACTTTCTTTTTGAAAAGGAACAATCTCGTCATCACTATGGAAATTTAGAATGTTATTTCCTGATAGTTGGAAACTCACAATGACGATGTTGTTTACTACGAGAAGATGCACTCATCTACCCATGAAATGACATTTAATTCGAGAGAAATCTATCGCGCTTACTTGTAGCTCAATTTTGACCTAATTTCATTAAATTTTCAAGATGCAAAATCTTATTAAGAAGTTGAACCTATTGTCAAATTTCTCGGTGGTGGTATGTGATATATTAAATGACCCCTCGATGGTTACCTCCAAAAAAAATCACAAATCTTTCAAAGCAAACTACAATGTACTTTTAGTTCAAATTTGACCTAATTTTGATAAATCGGCATAAACTCATTCAAGTGGGCAGAGTTTGCTAGGACAAAGTTTGAAAACTCATAGCATTAAACATGGGAATCATAAGTAAAACATGTTGGTCCACTTAATATGTCAGTAAGATTGGCTTGTGGCATTCAGATCCATATTGTACGAGCTTTCTTTGTGTATAAGAACAATCTCGTCATCACTCGAGAAATTGAGAATGTTCTTTTCTAGATAGTTCGAAACTCACACCGAAGGAATTGTTTTTCTACAAGAAGATGCACCCATCTACCTTAGAAAAGACAACTAATTCAAGAGAAATGTATTTCTCTTACTTGTCGATCAAGTTTGACCTAATAATTCCGTTAAATTGGTAAGAACTCAGAAGTTAGCTAGGAATCTTGAAAAACTGAACTATCAGAAACCGTGGTCCACTTTGTGTGATAATTGGGGCAGTTGCATTTTCTTCTAACTGTGGTAGGTCCTGTATGAACGAGGTGCTTCAGTTAACACGGTCAGTGGAAGTATGAGTTACATCTAGGACCTCATAAAAAATGAAAATTACATCCAAGTCCAAGCATTTAGCACAAGGTCCCTGAAACTATGCAGTGAAGTGTGTTTGACGTTTGTGCATACTAGCGTTCATTGTGATAAATACTATCAGTAGAATCTTCTAGATGCTAAGAATGGAAAAGAAGTTCCAATGCTTAGCAATGTTTGGATTTTCCGGTCTTGATCCAACGGTCCATGTTCAAAATTATCAGTACACTATATAGTTTTTTTGACGAAAAATAAAAGATAAGAAGTACTACTACGCATGGCCGGTCTTTTGAATAACATTTCCCTCCCGATATTTGGGAAACAAGTGAAAATTTCAAAACCTGAAAAGTATGAATCTTTTTCCGCCAAGGACCAAAGTGGTTTCCTTCCTATGTATTACTCCTCCTACTCCACACCAACGCGGCTACCGAACACGCTAGAGATATAGAGCTGCCCTCTCAAGTAAAAGTTAGCATGGTGAAGAAGTAAAAGTTTTTTAAGAAGGAAGTATGGTTAATATGGCTAAATTAGAGTTCATAGGTGCCATTTATTTTATAGTACATAAAGTGGTTGGATAATTTACATGTTATATTTTTCAAGCTTAATTTTCTACCTCATTTCACCCACTCAGATGACTTTATGTCGATATGTCAAATTAGTTCTAATTTAATAATCTACAAGAAGAGCACGAGAGCAAGTTCAATAGTAGAACCGAGTCTTAGGTATAACAAAATGACACACCATCTACTGCTAGCCTTATACTGGAATATACAATACCTAGAGATTAAACTATAAAACTATTAGCATCACGATACAACAACCTCATCAAAAGTAAGAAGATTAAACATGAATAAAATGAAAAACCTTTCTATGCCTCCTTGAAAATTCCTAACTCTTGGGAATTGTAAGAGAGCATGGTACACTTTGTCTAAAAATTGGGGTGGTGGCATTTTTTTTGAACTTGGGTACTCTAGGTCCTAGAGGAGCGAGTTGCAATTATCGCGCTAGGGCCTAGAGTCACCGCAATGTGGTTTGTGGACCTATATGTAATTATTGTTACTTTTGAGCATTTTTGAAACTTGTGTTTATGGTTATTAATAGCGTTGAATTTCAGAAGAATTTTGGAAATTTTCAAGACTAATAGTCTATCATGCTCACATGTATTCAAGTTTTTCCTAATATCGTATTATTGACATACAATCATTTAAGTGTGCAAAGTTTTAGTTATAAAGCTTGAAAAATCCTAAAATTTGGCATGGTACACTTCATATGAAAATTGTGGTGGTGGCATTCTTTTTATTTTTTAACCAGGGTAGGTCTCGAAAGAGAAACAAGCTTCAATCAACACTGTTAGTGGAATTAATGGTTACATCAAGGATATAATGAATAGAAAATTACATCCAAGTCCATAAAATTATCACAAAGGTCCTAAAATTTATCGTGGAAAAGTAGTCAGGTCTGGCTCAATTTCAACCAAGCAGCTGAGCCATACACTTCACACAACTACTTGCCACACACAGAAAAAAAGCACCCTCATTACTATTGATCATGGTCGAAGGGATAACATTGCTCGGAAGGAGTAGAGGAGTACACAAGGATCTGAAGAAATTCCGAGGACTAGTCACTGCTATACCTTGTTAACGTTAGGCAAAGGTCTGAAGAGGTCGACCTGTCCCCTACCGAGTCGATTCCCCCAGACGCATGTCCATCAGCGCATGTTCCTCGCACTCAAGCTCCAGCTCGAGTATGTCTTACTCGCAAGCAAGGGCTAGCATAGGATCGATAGGTTTGAGGGGACCCAGGACCAGGTAGTCTACCATGGCCAGGGTGACCTGGCTCTCACCCGAGTTGTCTGCCTCGGTCGCATGCTCGCTGGCCGCAAATTCCCGGCGGAAGGATTGCCCGATGTCTCGCACGGGCTTAACTTCTCCACAGTTGATGTCCATCCAGAGTAGCCCCATGGACACAATTCCGTCGCAGTCAAAGTGGAAGCACACTGACGCTTTGTTGTAGAGGTCCACTTTTCTTCTGATGCTGTGTTGACTCCTCCATAACGCGTCCAGCACAGGATCAGTACCCTCGAGGGGCCCAAAATCTCGTCGTCAGACGGCACGGCCAGCACACATTTACTGCGGGCGTCCAAGCGAGCTACAGAGGCGGCTCCAAGGGCAGTATGTTCCCGATGGAGAACTCTTCCTGGGACTGGCCTTGAGCCGAAGTATACCTCCGAGGACGACGCAGCCAATCCACCGGGATTCCTTCAAGTATTTGTGAGGGGAACATGCCTTTCTAGGAATAAAGAAATTTCACCGAAGAGTAGCATGAAGGAGAAGTTGAACTGCTTTTTGCAAAGGAGAAGTACTACTCCAGTACTACTATCAGTATTCCTACTCCCTCTGTTACAATGAATAAATAAGGGGACCTCATTTCCTGTGTTCTTTCTTTGACCAAGGCACTAAGCTTCCCCTAAAAAATGACCTGTGCATTAGCTACAAGCGTGGGAAAATAAGAAAAAAGGGAGAGAATTACAGTGCAGTTAAGAGGCTAGCTCAAATGTTCCCAAGATTTTATCACATGTTTTCTAGGCCTGGTCTTGGTACCAACAGAACAGCCGCTAACAGACAGAGTAGTAATTAGGAGTACTACTAGTACTATCAACGAGTATAAGTGTGAATTTGGTTACCCTGCAAGAGTAGATAAGATAAGAAGTACTACTGTGAATGGCAGATCTTTTGAATAACCTTCCGTCCCGATGCTTGGGAAGCAAGTGAAAATTTTGAAATCAGAAAAGGTTGATTTTTTTGCCGCCAAGGACCAAAGTGGTTTCCTTCATAATATGTACTAGTACTACTGTATTAGTATTGCATGTGTACACCGGGTCACAGATTAATTAAACACTTGAGTAACTCCGCACCTACTCCTACTCGGAAAACACAGCGCTTCCCTAGTTTTCTTGCTCCAGTCTTTTTCTCTTTCGCTTCCCTAGAGTGAGATGAGGAGTATACTAGTAGTAGTACTATTTAACTTGGAAGTGTCTCCCGCTTGTTCACATCAACTCTATCTCTATCTGCTCTCTCGCTTGGTCTCAAAAATCCCTCTCAGATCCACAGTTTAAGCTAGAATTGACATGAGTGGCGGCACTATGGCGGACGAGTGGGTTAATTTTGCGATTCACTGGAGTCATATGATGAAGTTTTTCAGCTCAGGCTTTGTTCTCAAATTGTTCATCGTCCTATGTACATGGTTAAGTACTTCTTTCTTCAGGATGTTTTCCTTCCGTGTCACACTAGTTCGTACAACTGTTGTTTTTTGGGGTAAATCTCTTTTTCTTGCAAGAGCAGTGCACTGCACATGTCATGCACAGAATGCGTTGGAAAATTATCCGATGGCAAGTGCCCGAGATGTGAGCACGGAGGCGTCTTTGAACCAAACACTTTTGTGGATCGGCTGTCCTCGGTAGTGTGGAGAATTTTCAGCAACAAAGGGTGTGCCATGAGGGGTAGCATCTTTGAGTACATCGAACATGCGACTGCATGCCCGCACGCGACAGAGGGCGCCATAGGTTCTTGACCAAAAAATCGTATGATATGTGGGTGCCCATGTGTGTGCTGATTCTTTCTAGAGTATGATATTTAGTTTCTTTCAGGGTTGTGGAGTACCTATACTAGTTATGTTATAAATTAATTGAATAATCATCACATCCACATAGTTTCTCTCTTTTACTGATAGTAAGGGGAAGTACCACCAGCCTGTGCATCCACATAGTTGCTCTCCTTTAGCTAGAAATCTTGAAAATTCATAGAACTTGGGTGCTACCACTGCATCCACATAGTTTCTTTTACATAAAAGGGGAGAACAAAATCCCATCACAAATAGATCTAGGGTTCAAAATAGACCAGGATTGATAAGTTAGGAGTGCTAATTTCAAGGATTTGGTGTTGGGGTTCGAATTTACATTTTCCCATAGAAATTCAATGTTTATTTTGTCCTATCCCCTATAAATAGAACCATGGAGCCCCCACAAAAAAACTAAAAATAATATAGTAGAACCATGGAGAGAGGACGAGCCGGGGCTGATGTTGGGGAGTGACGAACTACCGTGGCCTCGTGTTCGAGCTCTCCGATCTCACCCATTTCCCCTGGCCTCTTCCCCCCTCATCCAGGCCAGCGCCAGAGAACCCAAAATTTAAAAACCAACTCCTTGCCTCGACTAGCCACACAACCCACCCCTCCCCCTCCATCCCTTCCCCACCCCTACCAAAAAATCCCCAAATGGCGGCGTCGTCGGAACTCGAGCGCTCCTCACAGGAGCGCAACATCGACTCTGGCCCCAATTTCTTCCGTGCCTGTCGCATCTCCACAACCACAACCGACTTCTTCATCGTCGAGCCGTAGGTAGTTGACGAGGCGATGCCATACAGAATGACACTAAAGATCTTCTTCTCGAGGATGTATGTGTAGGGGTTCGTAGCATGGAAAACAAAAAAATTCTACCGCATGCACACAAACAAGCCAAGATCTATCTACTAGATTATAGCAATGAGTCGATAGAAGCACTCACCCTCGAAGATTCCAAAGCGGTTAACAAGAGCAGATTCTCGTGGGTGATGTAGTCCTACACTTGCCGATCTCAAGATCGCGTAGACGATCCTTCCGGTGCTGCGTTCCGGCAGCGCCTCCGAAGTTAGTCACACGTTCGGTACTCGATGAATACCTTCCTCTCCCTTGTTACAGCAGGCAGCGGAGGTTGTAGTTCTCCCCTTGCGATTTCGGCAGCATGACGGCGTGGTGCAGGAAGTAGAGGGAAGATCCCGCAGGGCTTCACCTAAGCCGGTGCGAGTTATGGTGGATCTAGGGTTTCCCAGTGATCCAGGGTTTAGAAGACCAGGAGGAGGAGGAGGTGTCGGCGGAGGCTAGGGCGACGGCGACGTGCCGGCGGAGGCGCAAGGCGGCGGCGGCAGCGGCGCAAGGCGGCGACGCGTGTGGGGAGGGGCTAGGGCTTGGTGTTTTGGGGCAGCCCTCCCCCTCTATTTATGAGAGGGGGAAGCCTTGGGAGGGGTGGGTTTGAATCCAAACCCAAACCCAAACCCAAGTTGGATTGAGAGAAGGACTTGTTTCTTCTTCCACTAGGAAAGCATTGTTCCAGTTTTACTTTTCAAACTTCCCGTTTGACTTTAAATTTAGAGCTTTAATTCTCTCTTGCAAATGCCCACACCAAGTGACCTAGGATATGATCCAATCATTCCACTTATCCATGACACATTCATGGACCATTCCTCTTCCGGTCTGGTGAACCTTCTAGACCCTTCTAGAACCTCTCCGATGAAAACATCGGAATCTTTCTGAAACTCCGGAATCAGACTTTCCTTATATGAATCTTATTCTACGGACCATTCTAGATCTCCTCGTGATATCCCGGATCCCATCCGAGACTCCGAACAACATTCGGTATCCCTACTAACATTCCATATCTACTAAACAACATCGAATCCTTAAGTGTGTCTTCCTACGGTTCGTGAATTATGCGGACATGACTGAGACACTTCTTCGATCAATAACCAATAGAGGAATCTAGAAATTCCTATGGCTCCCACATATTTCTACGATTACTTTGCGATCGAATGAACCACTTACATACGATACCAATTTTCCTTTGTCTCATGATAGTTTACTTATCCGAGGTTTTGATCGTCGGTATCTCTGCATACCTAGTTCAACCTCGTTACCGATAAGTACTCTTTTCTCGTTCCCGTGATATGTGATCCCTTGTGAGCCAGTCACATGCTTGCAAGCCAATTGGATGACATTCCACCGACAGGGCCCAAAGTATATCTATCCATCATATGGATGGACAAATCACACTCTTGATCCATGTGCCTCCACACATACTTTCCGAACACTCAATGTCACCTCTATAGCCACCCAATTACGGTGTGGTGTTTGATGTCATCAAAGCATCCTTCAGGTGATGGTGATTAGCATGATCTCATGGTCAAAGGAATTAGGTTACTATGTATCAGAAAGGTTATAGCAAATGAACTATTGAAATGACTTGATCTTTATGCTACGCTTATCTATAGGAGTATGTCCATCATACCATTCTCCTAATGATATGATCTTGTTTTTAACAACATCTCAATGTTCATGATCGGGAAACGACGGTCATCTATTAACCAACAAGCTAGTATTACAAAGAGGCTTTACTAGGGACTCTAATTTAGTTTACAAATCACACAAGTATTAATGTTTCTGGTTAAAACTATTATAGCATGAATGTAAACATTTATCATAAACACAAAGATATAATAATAACCACTTTTATTATTGCCTCCAGGGCATATCTCCAACAGTCTCCCACTTGCACTAGAGTCAACTAATCTAGATTACATGGTAATATACCGAACACCCATGGCGGTTTGGTGCTGGTCATGTTTTGTCCTCGGGAGAGGTTTAGTCAACGGATCCGCCACATTCAGATATGTGTGTACTTTGCAAATCTTTATGTCACCATCTTGGACATGCTCTCGAATAGCGTGAAAATGTAGCTTGATGTGCTTCATCTTCTTGTGTGACCTTGGTTCTTGCGCATTGGCTATGGCGCCCATGTTATCACAGTAGATAATCATTGGGTCCAGCGCACTTGGAACCACACCAAGCTCTGTAATGAAATCCTTCAGCCATATCGCCTCTTGTAAAGCCTCCGAAGCAACTATGTATTCCGATTCAGTTGAAGATCTCGCCACAACGCTTTGCTTTGCACTCCTTCAGCTAACCGCTGCACCATTCAAAGTAAATACGTATCCAGATTGAGATTTTGAATCATCCGGATCGTTGTTCCAACTAGCATAGGTGTAACCATTAACAACGAGCTATTCATCACCTCCATAAGAAAGAACCATATCCTTAGTTATTCTCAAGTACTTAAGGATGTTTTTGACCGCTGTCCAATGATCCACTCCTGGATCACTTTGATATCTGCTAGTCAAACTAACAGCACATGCAATGTCGGGTCTAGTACATAGCATGGTGTACATGAGAGATCTTATGGCTGAGGCATAGGGAGTCTTACTCATCCTTTCTCTATCTTCTGTCGTTGTAGGACTTTGAGTTTTACTCAAGGTCGTATTGGGCAACATGGGCAAGAACCCTTTCTTGCTATCTTCCATTCCAAACCTCTTTAGAACTTTGTCCAAATATATACTCTGTGACAATGATATTAGGCATCTCGATCTATCTCTATAAATCTTTATGCCTAATATGTAAGCTGCTTCACCAAGATCTTACATTGAAAAACTATTATTCAAATAATCCTTGACACTATTAAGAAGGTCTACATCATTCCCAATCAACAATATGTCATCTACATATAGTATTAAGAATGCTATAGAGCTCCCACTCACTTTCTTGTAAATACAAGCTTCTCCATAAGTTTGTATAAAACCAAAGCTTTTGATTACCTTATGAAAACGTTGATTACAACTTCGGGATGCTTGCTTCAATCCATATATGGACCGTTGAAGTTTGCATACCTTGTCAGCTTCTTTAGGATCGACAAACCTTTGGGTTGCATCATATACAACTCTTCATCAATGTCTCCATTGAGGAACGTTGTTTTGACATCCATCTGCCATATCTCATAATCATAATATGCAGGGATTGCTAACATAATTCTCACAGACTTTAGCTTCGCTACTGGTGAGAAAGTCTCATCATAGTCAACTCCTTGAATTTGTCGAAACCCTTTTGCGACAAGTCGAGCTTTATAGACAGTAACATCACCATCAGCATTTGTTTTCTTCTTGAAAATCCATTTGTTCTCGACAGCCTTCCAGCCATCTAGTAAGTCCACCAAAGTCCATACTTGGTTTTCGTACATGTATCCAATCTCTGGTTTCATGGCTTCTTGCCATTTATTGGAATCTGGCCTCATCACCGCTTCCTCATATGTCGCAGGGTCATCGGTGTTGTCCACCAACATGACACTCATAACGTGACTTGCGAGGTTCCGTAGTAACTTCAACTGAAGTTTCATGATCAACATCATTAGCTTCCTCTCTTACTAGTGTAGGCGCCACAGGAACTACTTCTGGTGCTGCACTAGTCGCAAGTTCGAGAGAAGGTTCAACAACCTCGTCGAGTTCTACTTTCCTTCCAGTCACTTCTTTTGAGAGAAACTCATTCTCTAGAAAGGATCCATTCTTGGCAACAAGGATTTTTCCCTCGGATCTATGATAGAAGGTATACCCAATAGTTTCCTTCGGGTATCCTATGAAGACGCATTTTTCTGCTTTGGGTTCAAGCTTGTCGGGCTGTAACTTATTTACATAAGCTTCGCAACCCCAAAATTTAAGGAACGACAATTTAGGTTTCTTCCCAAACCACAATTCAAACGGTGTCGTTTCAACGAATTTAGATGGTGCCCTATTTAAAGTCAATGTGGTTGTTTGTAATGCATAACCCAAAAACGATAGCGGTAAATCTGTAAGTGACATCATAGAACGAACCATATCTAAGAGAGTTCGATTATGACGTTCGGACACACCATTGCGTTGTGGTGTTCCCGGCGGTGTCAATTCTGAAAGTATTCTGCATTTCATCAAATGCTCGCCAAACTCGTAACTTAGATATTCACCTCCACGATCAGATCGTAGAAATTTAATCCTTTTGTTACGTTGATTCTCTACCTCACATTGAAATTCCTTAAAATTCTCGAAAGTTTTGGACTTATGTTTCATGAAATAGATATACCCATATCTACTCATGTCATCCATGAAGGTAAGAACATAACGATAACCAACGCGCGATGCTTCACTCATTGGGCCACACACATCGGTATCTATGATTTCCAACAAGGTCGTAGCTCGCTCCATCATACCAGAAAATGGAGTCTTAGTCATTTTACCCATCAGACATGCTTCGCATCTTTCAAGTGATTCGAAATCAAGTGATTCAAGAATTCCATCGGAATGGAGTTTCTTCATATGCTTCACTCTAATGTGACCAAGACGACAGTGCCACATATAGGTCGAGTTATCATTCAATTTCAAACGTTTAGCTTCAATGTTATTAATATGCGTATTACTACAATCGAGATTCAATAAGAATAGACCATCTATCAAAGGTGCATGTGCATAAAACATATTACTCATATAAATCGAACAACCATTATTCTCGGACTTCATTTCACCTTGTTCTTCGCTAGCTTCCGTCTATTCTGCAGCACCTGTTTTGAGTTACAAATATGAGCAACCGAACCAATATCAAATACCCATGCACTACTACGAGTACTAGTGAGATACACATTAATAATATGTATATCGGATATACCTTTCTTCTTGATGTTGTCGTTCTTCAAATCTGCCAAGTACTTAGGGCAATTCTGCTTCCAGTGACCTTCTCCCTTGCAGTAAAAGCACTCAGTATCAGGCTTAGGCCCAGTCTTGGTCTTCTTCGCTGGCACGGTAACTTTCTTACCGCCCTTCTTGAAGTTTCTCTTTTTCTTAGACTTGCCTTGCTTCTTGAATTTGGTTGTCTTATTGACCATCAACACTTGGTTCTCTTTCTTAATCTCCACTTCCGCAGACTTTAACATCGAGAAGAGTTCGGGCAACGACTTGTCCATGTTTTGCATATTGTAGTTCATCACAAAGTTCTTTTAACTTCGTGGTAGTGATTGGAGGACACGGTGATTCCCCAAAGCATTAGGAATCACTATACCTAAGCTTTGAAGCTTTCTTGCGTGCCCAAACATCTTAAGCACGTGCTCACTGACGGAGCTGCCCTCTTCCATCTTGCAGTTAAAGAACTTTTCAGAAGCCTCATAACTCTCAACTGCCGCGTGAGCCTCAAATATCATTTTGAGTTCCCGGACAATATTATGTGGGTCATGGTTCTCAAACCTTTTGTGAAGCTCCGATTCCAAACCATACAAGATAGCACAATGAACTGTGGAGTACTGATTCTTCCGAGCGAGGAAAACATTCTTTACCTCATCGGTAGCATCAGCTGCAGGCGGGTCACCCAGCGATGCATCCAGCACATAGGTCAAATTACCAGCATTAAGGACAATCCTCAAATTGCGAAACCAATCCGTGAAGTTGCTTCCATTGTTTTTCAACTTTTCTTTCTCTAGGAAGGCAATAAAATTGATGGTAGGGGCCGCCATTGATCTATAACATATTTGAAATAGTTTAGACTAAGTTTATGACAAATTGAGTTCTAATTAATAGTTAAATTAATCTAGGTGAACTCCCACTCAAAACAATATCCCTCACATTGCTTTAGTGCTCACGTGAACCAAATCCACCACATCAAAACCTATCATCACGAGAGTTGGTGTAGCTTCAATGGCGAACAATCAACATGTTCATCATATCTACTATATGACTCATGCTTTACCTTTCGGTGATCCATGTTCCGAGACCATGTTTGTACATGCTAGGTCGTCAAGATCAAACCTTAGCTTCCGCATGAGCAAATCTGGCTTGCTCACGTTGTATACACTCGCAGAATCTAACACACCCGATCATCACGTGATGCTTCGAAACAACGAGCTTTAGCAACGGTGCTTACTAAGGATGAACACTTTATAACTTCAATTTTTTTTGTGCATGAGGGATCATCTTATAATGCTACCGTCACGAACTAAGCAATACAAGATGCATAAAAGGATTAACATCACATGCAATTCATAATATGTGATATGATATGGCCTTTCTTCTCATGCTTCCGATCTCCATCTTCAAGCACGAACATGATGTCCATCATCACCGGTATGGCGTCAAGGTCAATGGCGCCACTTCATAGTTGTCGTCCACCAGCATCAACTATTACATCTACTTAGAATAGATAACCATACGGCTCCTGCCGGTTGCCGACTTACAATAAGGAACATTGCATACATCATATATAATCACAATCATGGCCATATCACATCACAGCACACCCCTGCAAAACAAAGTTAGACGCCTCTAATTTTCTTTGCATAAGTTTTGGGGCTTTCAATAAGTGTCGTTCTAACTTATGAACAAGAACCACAACGTTGATGTTTGAACTATCAAGTGCCCGTTGTAAATTGAATCTATACTATGATGGGAGAGACAAACACCCGCAAAGCCACTTATGCAATACAAGTTGCATGTTAAGCGTGGAGCAAGTCTCATGAATGATGTCATGTAAGGTTAGCCCGGGCCACTTCATCCCATCATACCGCAAGATGCAAAGTACACAAAAAGCAATTGATAATAAAAGCACCACCGCCCATAATGACCATTGTGTTCTACTCGTGCAACAGATCTACATATAGACACGGCTCTGATGTCACTGTAGGGGTTCGTAGCATGGAAAACAAAAAATTTCTACCGCATGCACACAAACAAGCCAAGATCTATCTACTAGATTGTAGCAACGAGTCGATAGAAGCACTCACTCTCTAAGATTCCAAAGTGGTTAACGAGAGGAGATTCTCGTGGGTGATGTAGTCGTACACTTGCCGATCTCAAGATCGCGTAGACGATCCTTCCGGCACTATGTTCTGGCAGCGCTTCCGCAGTCGATCACACGTTCGGTACTCATTGAAGACCTTCATCTCCCTTGTTCCAGCAGGAAGCGGAGGTTGTAGTTCTCCCGTCGCGATTCTGGCAGCACGACAGCGTGGTGTCGGAAGTAGAGGGAAGATCCCGCAGGGCTTCGCCTAAGCTGGTGCGAGTTATGGTGGATCTAGGGTTTCCCGGTGATCTAGGGTTTAGAAGACCGGGAGGAGGAGGACATGTCAGCGGCGGCTAGGGCGACGCCGATGTGCCGGCGACGGCGCAAGGCGGCAGCGTGATGGCGCAAGGCGGCGGTTGGCGGCGGCGACGCGTGTGGGGAGGGGCTAGGGCTTGGTGTTTTGGGGCACCCCTCCCCCTCTATTTATGAGAGGGGGCAGCCTTGGGAGGGGTGGGTTTGAATCCAAACCCAAACCCAATTTGGATTGAGAGAAGAACTTGTTTCTTCTTCCACTAGGAAACCATTGTTCCAGTTTGACTTTTCAAACTTCCCGTTTGACTTTCAATTTAGATCTTTAATTCTCTCTTGCAAATGCCCACACCAAGTGACCTAGGATATGATCTAATCATTCCAATTATCCATGACACATCCATGGACCATTCCTCTTTCGGTCCGGTGAACCTTCTAGACCCTTCTAGAACCTCTCTGATGAAAACATCGGAATCTTTCCCAAACTCCGGAATTGGACTTTCCTTATATGAATCTTATTCTCCGGACCATTCCGGATCTCCTCGTGATATCCCGGATCCCATCCGAGACTCCGAACAACATTCGGTATCCCTACTAACATTCCATATCTACTAAACAACATTGAATCCTTAAGTGTGTCCCCCTATGGTTCGTGAATTATGCGGACATGACCGAGACACTTCTCCAATCAATAACCAATAGAGGAATCTGGAAATTCATATGGCTCCCACATATTTCTACGATTACTTTGCGATCTAATGAACCACTTACATATGATACCAATTTTCCTTTGTCTCACGATAGTTTTCTTATCCGAGGTTTTGATCGTCTGTATCTCTGCATACCTAGTTCAACCTTGTTACCGATAAGTACTCTTTTCTCGTTCCCATGATATGTGATCCCTTTGAGCCAGTCACATGCTTGCAAGCCAAATGGATGACATCCAATCGACAGGGCCCAGAGTATATCTATCTATCATATGGATGGACAAATCCCACTCTTGATCCATGTGCCTCAACACATACTTTCCGAACACTCAATGCCACCTTTATAGCCACCCAGTTACGGTGTGGTGTTTTGATGTCATCAAAGCATCCTTCCGGTGATGGTGATTAGCATGATCTCATGGTCGAAGGAATTAGGTTACTATGTATCAGAAAGCTTATAGAAAATGAACTATTGAAATGACTTGATCTTTATGCTACGCTTATCTATAGGAGTATGTCCATCATACCATTATCTTAATGATATGATCTTGTTGTTAACAACATCTCAATGTTCATGATCGGGAAACCATGGTCATCTATTAACCAACAAGCTAGTATTACAAAGAGGCTTTACTAGGGACTCTAATTTAGTTTACAAATCACACAAGTATTAATGTTTCTGGTTAAAAAATATTATAGCATGAATGTAAACATTTATCATAAACACAAAGATATAATAATAACCACTTTTATTATTGCCTCTAGGGCATATCTCCAACAGTATGATCTTAGGAGGATGCATGGCTCCCTCCCAGCCCCTCTAGAGGAGGAGGATGTCAGGGCCACACCCTGCAAAGAGGAGGTGTTGAATCTCAGCCTGCCTACCAGCAAGCTGCAAAGAGCGATCAAGGTCGTGGGAACTATGCGGAAGGCTCTTGGTCGTGTATGGCTGCTGAAGAACCAACAACTCACGGTGGAGGAGTGCGACATCATCATGCCTTACGACATTTTGCACTGGCTCTGGCATGAGGCGTGTGTGTGTCTACGTGTTCCACTTCCACCTAACCCTCAGCGTCGACCTTCGGCTCATCGTCAACCTACTGGTGCTTCAAGATAGTTGGTACCTGGTTGAGCAGGAGGATGGCCAGTGCAGCATATGCATGCACGTGCTTTCGAAGCGCACAACTGTGCGTCTCTAGGGATGTAACCATCGGTACCACTGCAAGTGCATCTTCACTTGGGTTGAGACCAACGCTAGCTGCTCTATATGCCGAGACAATGTGCTCTCCCATCTCTACTAACATGAGGTGCATATGCCCCCTCCTGTATAAAACCTGGTCATGTGCTTGATAATTAATTAATGTACTGAACATGTTCTACATAAGCTTAATCCAATTTAGACTGGGAAAACAATTAGTCTAGGATTACAATCCAACAGGAAAATGTCATCATGTCTCATACATTTTAAAATGAGAAAACCAACGAATCAATGTTCATCATCTCACTACATAATTTGGAAAAATAGTCTAATCATCATCACCATCATCGCTTTAGCACCGCCATGTTCTAGATCCACATATTCCGACTAGGTTGGATCTTCTTCCTCTTGCCATTCATCATACATGTCATGAGATACATCAGGTATAACTAGTTTATTCTTGTCTTTGTTCACTACACCAACCTCGAGAGTGAAATCTACTTGTCCATCATACACAAAGACGCCTCTAGCAATCAAATTTTTATCAACGTCAGCCAATTCAGTTATCATACAAACACTAGGATCATCTTGGAGGGAAACATCAATGGTGACTGGCTCGTCATACTCATTCACATCATAGGTGCTCCTCGCCTGAAACTTTTGCACATATTGTCAGTCGTTATTATCTTTGCCATCCAAGAATATTACCTTGGAAGCATGAGTTACCAAAATATAAGGTTCCTCCTTGTACCACTTAGCAGTAGTATTGATCGATATGAAATTCCCATCATTTCTGGGGCCTCTTTTCTTGTTCAGATCTTGGTCATACCAATAACACTTGAATAGAACCATAGATCGACAACCAGTCTTGTCATTACAGTTCAACTCAATAGCCTCTTTTATGCGACCATAATTATCATAGTCCTCCGACTTCTTCATTTTGGCTGTCAAGTGCTCTACACTAGTCGTGATGCCACTATTTTGTGTCTTCAAATGTTTCTCACGCTCATAAGTGTTGTAGTGGATACCATCATCATTGCAAGCTGAAGTTGTCTGCACCTTCTTTGCAGTACCACATGATAGGGCATAGATACCATCAGTAACATCGCCTGGGTTCTATTCACGTAGCTTCGTGATCTGCAGTTATACAAAATAATCAAGAGGTCATCTCATGTGCATAATTCATATGCAATTCAAAGTTCAGTTGAACATCTTACATGATTCCCAAACCATTCCTGAAACCCACTCCCACATACTGGTGCAACATAATATTTTACTTTGGTTGCTTTAAATAACCTACAAAACGATACTCAAGTCAAACATCTGAAGATATCTTTCTACAAGTTTCATTTCATATATGTTAGGATATGTATGAATAGTACTCATGCAACAAAGTTTTTAGCCTCATCAACGTTATTCAGCACATACCAAGTGAGTTGGTCATATTCGTGTTGCATTAATGTTCTATGTTCCTTCTTTCCTACTAGGCGAACACCATGGTTAGAGACAGATTTTTCAACTTCTTCAGTTCTGGGACCCATATTGGAACTCGTTTTACGATCAGGAATGTATCTTGAGAAAAATACCAATGCTTTAGCACCAATATATGCCTCTGCTCTAGCCTTGTTACTAACAATACCCTTGAAAGTGCAAAGTTGACGTTCTATAGGATACATCCATCCGTACTATACGAGACCTCTATAAAGTGCATATTTAGGTAGATGAACAACCAAATGCACCATCACATAAAAGAAGGATGGTGGATATATCAGCTCAAGATTTCACATGATTTATGCTATGCCCGTCTAAAGACGCGCTACAATTCTTCTGTCTAGAGTTTTGCTATAAAGTTCCGTAAAGAACTTTCCCAGTTTTGCAAGCACATTGTATAAATCCTTGTTCACTAAACCTTTAACGCCAAGAGATAAAAGCATTTGTAGTAGGATGTGACAATCATGAGTTTTCAACCCTTGGAGCTTGTTCCCCTCTACATTGATACAATTTTCAATGTTGGAAGCAAATCCATATTTGAACTTCACACCATGTAGGAAGTCACAAAATAGTACCCTTTTATTCATCGGGAAGGTAAATTCTGTATCTCGAAATTTGTAATGTTTTTCACCTCCCTTATCAACCGTATCTTCAGGATGTAGCTTCAAGTTGTTGTTAACATTGATTTTTTCGCAGTCAAGCCGAGCATTATAGCTATCATTTGTATTGGTTGGAATGTTGAGTAATGTGCCTATAATGTTGTCACATATATTTTTCTACATGTGCATGCAATCAATATTATTTAAGCGTCTTACCAGTCTAATACAACAAGTACCATAGTATGGATCTACGCTTATAAAATATTCTCGATTCCTTTTCCTTCCCTTGGGCAACTGCTGCTACTTCTTCCGCTCTCTTCCTTTTGGATGCTGCTCCTACTGTTGGTGCATCTTTTGTATTCTTTCTTTTACCTCATTTGGCAGCTGGTTGTTTTCCTGGTTTGACATTTCCGACCTTTTCTAGATGCGCCTGCAACTCAGCTGCAGTGAACTTTCGTGGTGCAGTGCCATACTCAGTACTCTTTCCATAGAACTGCAATTTTTTAAGGTTTTTTTGGAATTTGTGGCCTACAGGAAGAAAAACCTGGTGGCCAAGGTAATTGGTCTTATTTTGTAGACTCACTATGACCTGTTTTGACTCACAGCAAACTCATGCATTGTAACCTGTTGTCACTCTGCCTGACATAGTGCCAAGACCTGGAAAATCATGGGTGTAGAACAACACAACAGTACACAGAGGGAACTTGACATCTTCAGGTTTGCTTGCAAGGATATCAGGAGTCATGACACCCTTCCATAGTTTCTGCAAGTCTCGTATAAGAGGCTGCATGAACAGATCAAAATCCTTACTAGGTGATTTGGAACCTCGGATGAGTAAAGTCAGCAAGCAGTTCGACTGATCAGTGCATGCCTAGGGAGGCAGGTTGTAAATTGTAACAAGTACTGGCCACATGTTGTACGAGTTACTCATGTTGCCAAATGGGTTTAATCCATCTGTAGCTAGGCCAAGTCTTAGGTTCCTTGGATCCGCAGCAAATCCTGGATGGGCCTTATCAAAATTCTTCCATTCATCACCATCATCTGGATGTCTTAGTAAGTAATCGTCTGGATTGAGAATCTCTTTATGCCATCTTGTTTTCTTATTTGTTTGTTCTAACTGAAACAACCTATGAAATCTATCTATAATTGAAAAATATCTCAAAACCTTACAAGGATCTTTCTTCTTATTATCACCATTTTTCATCTTGATTCGTTACATACTAGGCATTCATCAAGGTTTTCATAATCCTCCCAGAATAGTACACAGTTATTTGGACGAAAATGGATCTTCTCATATGATAGTCCGAGTACCTTGATGTACTGTTTCATCTCATAAAAGGATTTTGGCAGTCCTTCACTAGGGATTGACTTGTTGTACACCTTAATCACTGCATCGAAAGCTTTGTTGGTAAGCTTGTTGGATGACTTTTCCTTTAGTAATTTCATTAGCATTTCGAATCTTGAGATACCAGAATCAAGGTCCATTGGACACTTGGCATCTTCTGTCAGGTCAGAGAAAGGTGATCTTTTAAGAGAAGGGCCACCCTTTTTTCTTGTAGTGGGGTATAAGTCCCTTAACAAACCAGAAAGGTCCTCATCCTCGATCTGATGAGCTTCAGGAAGACCATCATTAGCTAGAGGATCAAGAACATGCTGATCATATGGTTAACCATGTTTAGTCCACCTAATGTATGTGTGTTGCATCCCATTAATGAATATATGGTCTGCAATTATGCTCTGACTAAGCTTTTTATAATTAAGGCATTGTTAGCATGGGCAAAACACATCTGAGTCATTGTTATGCTATTTAACAAACTTCATGAAGTCATTAACACCTACCTAATATGAAGATGTTGCTTTTTGTCCATTCAATATCCAATATCTGTCCATCTGTTAAGGACAGAGATGGTTAGAATCTTTCATGATATTTCAGCGAATAGGTTGATTATAATTAAGCCAAGATATCTGAGCAAACTCATGGAATATATAACTATAAATGCCACGTAATTTTAGCCTATTTCAGAAATTGAGTGCAGAACTATGTTACATATTTGACAAAACAGATCGATCAAGCCCAATAAAATCCCAACCAATTTGAACAAACTAATAAAGTGCAGAACAATGTCAAACAAACATATCACGTATGAAACGAATTCTAGGGAATGATTCGAGAGAACTAAGGAAATTATAAGCGTACCATTGGGATCTACCAGCTAACCACCAGCCTGTGTGCGTCTTTGATAAGAAAGCTGCCGCCAGCGATGGTGTCTACTGCCTCGGCTGGTAGACAAAGGGTGAATGTTTTGGAGCACGACCTGTGGTTTTCATGGACGGTTTGTCTCCAGAAGAATGGCGCAAAGAGATAGTAGATGGCTGCTGGAGTGAAGGCGCAAGTAGGAAAGTTTTAGCGCGCGGGGGATATGTGTCCTAGTTGTCAACAATTTTCACGCGAAATATCTGCCAAGTTTGTTTGCCCTAGTTTTTCTGCCTTATTGACGTCTAATTTTTTTATTACTGAGCCCATGAAATTAGCCTATGAGGCCCAAGCATAGCCCAAAAATTTCTAATAAGGACCTTTCATGGTCTTGTGACCGCCGATCATAGGCCATTCAGTTTAGGAGTGATCCCATGGAATATTTCCCATGATGAAAAAAAGTTCCGCCTACCTATGTTTTTGTGTAGAAACTACCGCACTATGTAGTAGTTGTTAGTTTAGCTGCTAGGAGCATCGCCTTATTATTTTAAGGGATATAAATATGGTCAAAGAAAGTGTTTTTAAGTTATAGAAGGAACCGTTTAACGTTTCTATTGTATTAACTGTTTCTTTCTTAGTGGCAAGGCAAGTAGTTGACCCTTTCTAAGGTCTCGAGTTCGAATCCTAGGCAATTTGTTTTCTTCTTGTAGTCATTTTTTGTACTCTGAGGCTGACATATGGGACCCAGGTAAACTGCTTCTGCGTCTAGGAATGATGCCATGATCAGAATGGCGGACTCGATCCGACAAAATAGTCTAGCGCATACATGTTTCTTTCAAATAGAGGCTGGCATCTGGGACCCAGCAACAGACCAAGGTCAAAATAGTTATCATGGCAATTTCTATTATTATATACTAACGCTGAAGTGTGGGACCCAGCGAGGGAGTATAGATTAACTTCAAAAAAAGAATGATACATGGGACCCAATAAACTGCTGCTGCATCTAGCAATGTTGCCAAGGTCAGAACGGCAGACTCGACCTGAAAAATAGTCCAACTTACACACATTTCTTTCAAATGGAGGTTGACATCTGGGAACAGCCTACACACGTGTCCTCACAGAGGAGGCTGACATCTGGGACCCAGCAACGAACCAAAGTTAGAACAAAGGAGGCGGCCAAAAAAAGTCCATAATAGCACATTTCATTTATGGAGAGGCTGACATGTGGGAACCACCAGAGAGAACTTATATAGGTGCTGCATCGAGCAACGTTGCCAAGTTCGAATAAGGTAGGCGCGAGCGTGAAAAAAGTCCAACTTGCACATGTTCTTCTAATGAGATGCTGACATGTAGGGCCCAGCAAGGTGACCAAATGGCAGATGCTGACATGTGACACATTCTTAATTCGGAACAGGGTAGCTAGAGAAGAAAAAAATTCCATCATATACACAAGATTCTTCTAATGAGAGGCTGACATGGGGAACGCACGAGCTTGTATAAATGGCCGATGTATCGAGCAACGTTGCGAAGTTTGAAACACAGAGGTGCGAGCATGAAAAAACTCTAGCATGCACACATTTCTTTATAATGAGATGGTGACATATGGGACCCAATAGCCTGTATAAACGGTTGATGCATCAAGCAACGTTGCCAAGTTGGAAACATGGAGGCGCAAGCGAGAAAAAAGTGCAACATGCACACGTTCTTCTAATGAGATGCTGACATGTGGGACCTAGCAGCGTGACCAAACGACAAATTCGTCAACCAACGCTACAGGATAACGCTAGAGAAGAAATAATTCAATCATATACACACGATTATTCTAATGAGATGCTGACATATGTGACCCACCAGTCTAAATAAACAACTAATATAGCGAGCAATGCTATCAAGTTAGCACGGAAGCACGACCGAGGGCAAAAAATCCATCATACACACGTTTCTTCTAATGAGAGTATGACATGTGGGCCCAGCTATGTGATTATGAATCTGGTAGCTCTATCAAGTTCGGAACAGGATAGCGCGACCGAGGGCAAAAATCCATCATACACATGTTTACTCTAATGAGAGGATGACAGGGGGGCCCAAATGCGTGACTAAATGACAGCCCAATCAAGTTCAAAATAGGGTAGCGGGAGCGAAGGAAAAATTCCATCATACACACGATTCTTCTAATGAGAGGCTGGCATGTGGGACCCAGTATCGTGATTAATAGTAGATAGATCGAGAAACGTTACCGAGTTCATATCAAGGAGGCACGAGCCAAGGAAAAAAAATTATCATGCACATGTTTCTTCTAGTGCGATGATGACACGTGGGACCCAGCAGGCTGATTAAACGACAGATGCATCGAGCGATGCTAACAAGTTCGGAATAGGGAAAGAAAAAATTCCATCATACACATGATTCCTCTAATGTGAGGCAGACATGCGGCACCCAGCAACTTGACTACACGGAAGAGACATCAAACAACGTTATCGAGTTCAAGTCAGGGAGGCGCAACCAAAAAGTTTGGTCCGCAAAAAAATACGCCGGCGAGTCAACATCACGCGAGGAAGTGCAAATCTGACTTCTGCCATGCGCCCGTCGAGCTTCGTCCATGTTTTTAGTGGTTTCGTCGTAGTAGAGGGACGCGAAACCGGAAAAAAGTTTTGCATCAGCCACAATCAAGCCGAGATTTTCGTCGTGAAAGATGCGCCTTCTACGACGACCGAAGGGCCTATTTGTTGTGGAAGGAAACATTTCTTGCGGTGACACCTCTCCGATCAATAACTAAAAGCGGGACCTGGGGATCCATAATGGCTCCCACATATTCAACGATTACTTTGTGATAGAAATAACCATTAACATACGATACCGATTCCCTTTGTCACGCGATACTCTACTTATCCGAGGTTCAATCATCTGTATCTCCATACCTAGTTCAACCTCATTACCAATAAGTACTCTTTACTTGTATCGTGATATGACATCCCTTGTGACCTAGTCACATGCTTGCAAGCCAATTGGATGACATTCCACCGAGTGTTCCTAGAGTATATATATCCATCATTTGGATGGACAAATCCCATTCTTGATCCATGCGCTTCAACACATACTTTCAGAATACCTAATGCCACCTTTATAACCACCCAGTTATAAAGTGGCGTTTGATGTCATCAAAGCACTCATCCGGTGTTGGTAATTAATATGATCTCATGGTCAAAGGATTAGGTTACTATGTATTTGAAAGATTGTAGCCAAACAAACTTAATGACTTGATCTTATGCTATGCTTACAATGGGTGTGTGTTCATCACATCATTCTCCTAATGATATGATCTTGTTATTAATAACATCCAATGTTCATGATGAGGAATCTATGATCATCTATTAATCAACAAGCTAGCTTAATAAGAGGCTTACTAGGGACTCTTTTATGTTTACAAAACACACAAGTATTAGTGTTTCCTATTAATACAATTATAGCACGGGATGTAAACATTTATCATAAACACAAAGATATAATAATAACTACTTTATTATTGCCTCTTGGGCATATCTCCAATAGTCTCCCACTTGCACTAGAGTCAATAATATAGATTACATGGTAATATACATAACACCCATGGCGTTCTGGTGTTGGTCATGTTTTGCTCTAGGGAGAGGTTTAGTCATCGGATCTGCCACATTTAGAATTGTGTGTACTTTGATAATCTTTATGTCACCATCTTGGACATACTCACGAATAGAATGGAAACGTAGCTTGATGTGCTTCATCTTCTTGTGTGACCTTGGCTCCTGTGCCTTAGCTATGGCACCCATGTTGTCACAATAGATGGCCATCAGGTCCAACGCACTAGGAACTACACCAATCTCAGTAATGAACTCCTTCATCCATATTGCTTCTCGTGCATTGTAACATCCCTAAAATCATGATTTCAAAGATTGCATATCATACATGCATGCATATAATTTAGGGATCATTTTCCAACTCATTTCAAGAAAACAGAAGCACTTAGTGCTATTATTTTATGTGAGCAAACATAAATCAGATGCTACTCTCAATTGAGAGCATAAGTGTTTTAAACCAAGTTTTGTTTGCTTCCTTGTTGATTAGATTGAATGTGGAGTTTGGACAAAAATTTACAAAACAAATATGGTTTCAAAACCATCTTCAAAACATTTCCAAATCAAGTGCTATAGCACTGTTTATTTTTGTTTATTCAAAGGGACCAAGCAAGTACAGAGAGACCACACGGTTTTATGCCCAAAAGCATGATGGTTACACTTTACAAAATTCAGAAAAGATTTGAAATTCAAATGCCTTTGATTTGGATTTGAAATTCATTCCAGAAAATCAAAACAGAAAAAGAAAAAGAGAAAAGAAATAGAAAAAGGCCAGCGCCAGCAATTGAGCCCAGCAACAGACGCAGCCCACTAAGCCCACCCGGGTTCCCCCTCTCTCCTTCTCACTCGCAAACGAACCCGCTGAGAGACTGACGCCAGGACCCCACCCCCTCTCTGTTTAACTCGCTGACGAGTGGACCCTGCGACCACGTCGCCTTCGTCGTCAATCACGCGCGGCAGCGACGCTCGCTCCGCCGTTACCTCGCCGCTGTTACTGCAGGCTTAATTGCCATTGATACGCCGCGCGATCCTCGCCCCCGCTCTGGCTATAAGACCCCCTCTGCACCGCGGCCATTTCCCCTCACCTAGCGCCACCTCTACGCCCCCAGGCTTCCCGCAATTGCCCTTGCACCACCGCAGACAGAGCAACTCCGGCAGGCGATTCCGGTAAGCTCCGACCGCCCCTCTGTCTCTGGTTCAAACGAGCGTGACCCCCACGTCCTTGTGCATCTGCTAACACCCCTGGTTTGCCTGCTCGTGACCCAGGACGCCGTCTTCATTCACGCCTGCAACCACCAGAGCCTCCGCTCGACTCCGACGAGCAATAGCGGTAAGAATCGTGCGTCCCTTGCCTCCCCTTTGGTACTGTCTTGTTCGCCAGGCCCTTGCGCATCTCCTAAACCCTCTAGCTTGTGCTAGGTCGACGTAGAGCCTCGGCAACGTCCTCGACAGCAAGCAACAGACGCCGCCCGCAAATCCGACGAGCTCCAGCGACCGTGTCTGTGCGCCCCTTGCCAAACCGTCGCCAGGTCGAGCATCAGTGCTTCGCCGCGATCCTGGTAAGCATCTCCGACGACCCCAGAGTCACCTGTAGCGCCGTGCCACTGTAGGCAGAGCTCGCCGCCGCCAATAGCCACCGCCAGCGCCGCCCAGCTTTGGTCGTTTGATCCAGGGCCGTTGGATCTGGATCCAGCGCGCGAGATTAGATCACTTAACGAAGCGGTATAGTTAGATCTGGGCCGTGCAGATTATGTTGATCTAACGGCTCACAGACGCGATCCTGAGCGAAGCGGTACGGGCCAATTAGATTAAGACGCGTGGCAGCTGTTTGGATTTAAAAACAGGATTTGAATCTATTAGAAGTTTGATTTTGTTTTGGCTATAACTTTTGATCCCCATGTTAGAATTTGACAAATTTTATATCAATGGAATCAGGAGAGCAAGCCCTTTCTGAATATGCAATGTGTTTAATGTTTTGTTTCTGTTAAAATGGTTTTATTTGCAGAAACTTGTGTAGGACCAATTTGAGTAAATGAATTGTTTAGGAATTGTTTTAGGGTTTAAATAAATGTTGTTTGGCAAGTTTTTAACTTGTTTATGAACCAGTACTGTATACTTGCCTTGTTGAGTTTTAAAAATCATCACATATCATTTTGCATGCATGCATATATTTTTTATTGTATATGTTTTGTATGTGATTTGTTGCTATAATTCTTTGTGTAGATTTTGGTGCTAGTGATTGTGATTGTGAGGAGTGTAACTACTCTCCAAACTACCAAGGCAAGTGGTACTTCATGAATATTTTATCCCTATGATTTCTACTAATCATTAGTCTTGCATGCTTTATTTTGCTTATATGCCATGTTGGGAAATCCTAGTAGTTGTAGAATTGCTAGGAAATTTCTAAGTTAAGATGCTTATCTATGCCATGCTTAGCCTAGCTAGTAGCAACCAAGGGTTGGTGAAATATACATGCTATGATGAAAATATTTCTAAGTCTTTGGACTTGTGTTTTGCCTAATAAAACAACTAAGTAAATGAAACACCTGGGTGGAATGGAAGGAATGGTTTGTGTTGAGTGGTTACACAAGGCCAGGGGACTGGTGAACCTTGTGTATCTCACTTGTGGAAAGCCACCCAGGAACAAAGAGATTTTAGAGGCCAAGTGTTGAGAAGCTTCTAGTGCAGCCACTTGGCAATATGTGCTCTGCCTGGATCACATAGGTTGCTAGAACTTAGCCATTTGGACAGTTGGTGGTAGTGGGATGATAGGTTGGAACGCATCCATTTGGTCTAAGGGAAGGCTTCTGAAAGGTCCTGTCTTGGTGAAAATCAAGTCTGGTGGGGAAAGTGCACAACCTCTACAGATGGAAAAATCTAAGTACTTAGCCATGTCCCTGGAAAAGGACAACTTGAGCATCAAGACATGGAAGCTATCAAGAATCTCCTCATCCCAATTTCTAAGTAAAACTTGAGGGTGAACAAGGGTGAAGGACCTCAATGTCTATTGGTGGTTCCTTGGGAAAAGTTTTGTCAAAGAAAAACTTAGTGATTTCAACTAATAGGACAAACCTATTTTGAGCAAAGCAAGCCAAGCTACACTTAGTCAAATTGCATATAGTATCTAGTCAACCTAAATTATACCAAGGTATCACTTGCCAATACTATTCCAATGTATTGACCCACTGTGGCTGTAACTTGTGATGTTGCAGGTTACTCTGATGAGGATTACGAGTCATGAGTCTACACTCAACATGTTTGCCTGTGGCACATGAAGATGAAGACTTTTATTTATTTACTTATTCAAACTCTTGTACTAGGCATGTGGCCTTGGAGTTGTAAAGACTATGTTTGTCTCTGGAATGACTGTAATAATGACCTTTGTATCTGCTTACTTCATCTTAAACTGTGGATGCTAGCATTGATCCAGGGACTAGCATTGCAATCACAGGGATCCTTTTCCTTTATAAAGGAGGGATCTTACATGCATCCTCCAAAGCAGCTATGTATTTTGATTTAGTTGAAGATTTTGCCACAACGCTTTGTTTGGCACTCCTCCATCTAACTGTTGCACCATTCAAAATAAATACGTATCCAGACTATGACTTTGAGTCATCTGGATCGGTGTTCTAATTAGCATCGATGTAACTGGTTACAACGAGCTCTTTGTCACCTCCATAAGAAAGAACCATATCCTTACTCCTCTTCAGGTACTTTAGGATATTTTTGACCATTGTCTAGTGTTCCACTCTAGGATCACTTTGATATCTGCTAGTCAAACTAATAACATGTGCGATATCCGGTCTCGTACAAAGCATGGAATACATGATAGAACCTATGGCTGATGCATAGGGGAGTTTTCTCATCCTTTCTCTTTCTTCTGCCGTTGCTGGAATTTGAGTCTTACTCAAGGTATTACCTAGCAATATGGGCAAGAAATCTTTCTTGCTTTATTCCATTCTAAACCTTTTTAGAACCTTGTCCAGGTATGTACTCTATGAAAGCCCTATTAAGCGTCTTGATCTATCTCTATAAATCTTGATGCCTAAAATGTATGCTTCTTCGCCAAGATCTTTCATTGAAAAACTATTATTCAAATATCCTTTGACACTTTCAAGAAGTTATATATCATTCCCAATCAACAATATGTCATCCACATATAGTATCAGGAATGCTACACAGCTCCCACTCACTTTCTTGTAAATACAAGCTTCTCCAAAAGTTTGTATAAGTCCAAAGTTTTGATCACCTTATCAAAATGTTAATTCCAGCTCCGGGATGCTTGCTTTAGTCCATAAATGGAGGTCTGAAGTTTGCATACCTTGTTAGCATATTTAGGATCGAGAAAACCCTTGGGTTGTACCATATACAACTCTTCCTCAATGTCACCATTAAGGAACGTCATTTTGACATCCATCTGCCAAATCTCATAATCGAAAAATTCAGCGATTGCTAACAAAATCCTCTCGGACTTTAACTTCACTACCGGTGAGAGGTCTCATCATAGTCAACTTCTTGAATTTGTCGGAACCCTTTCGCGACAAGTCGAGCTTTATAGACAGTAACAATACCATCATCATATGTTTTTGTTTTGAAAATCCATTTGTTCTCGACAGCCGTGTGGCCATCAGGTAGGTCCACCAAAGTCCATACTTGATTTTTGTACATGGATCCAATTTCGTATTTCATGGATTCTTGCCATTTGTTGGAATCTAGACGCATCATTACTTCCTCATACATCGTAGGATCATCGGTGTTGTCCATTAACATGACATTCAAGATAGGGTCATACCAATCAGGAGTTGTATGAACCCTTGTCGACCTGCGAGGTTCAGCAGCAACTTTGTTTGAAGTTTCATGATCGTCATCATTAGCTTCCTCTCTAATTGGTGCAGGCGGCAATGAAACATCTTCCGGTGCTGCACTAGTCTCAAATCCGAGAGAAGGTTCAACAACCTCGTCGAGTTCTACTTTCCTTCTAGTCACTTATTTTGAGAGAAACTCCTTTTCAAGAAAGGATCCATTCTTGGCAACGAAAACTTTGCCTTTGGATCTATGATAGAAGGTATAACCAATTTTTTCTTTAGGGTATCCTATGAAGACGCATTTTTCCGCTTTGGGTTCAAGCTTGTCAGGTTGTAACTTCTTTACATATGCTTCAGAGCCCCAAACTTTAAGGAACAACAACTTAGGTTTATTACCAAACCACAATTCGTACGGTGTTGTTTCAACGGATTTAGATGGTGCCCTATTTAAAGTGAATGCGGCTGTCTCTAATGCATAACCCCAAAACGATAACGGTAAATCTATAAGAGACATCATAGACCGAACCATATCTAAGAGAGTTCAATTACGATGTTCAGACACACCATTACGCTGTGGTGTTCCCAGTGGTGTCAATTGTGAAAGTATTCCAAATTCCTTTAAATGCATGCGAAACTCATAACTCAGATATTCACCTCCGCGATCAGAATGCAGAAACTTAATCTTATTGTTACGTTGATTTTCTACTTCACTTTGGAATTCCTTAAACTTCTCAAAAGTTTCGGATTTATGTTTCATAAATTAGATATACCCATAAATACTCAAGTCATCCGTGAAAGTAAGAAAATAATGATATCCACCGCACGATGCTAGACTCATTGGACTGCACACATCGGTATGTATTATTTCCAATAAGTCTATATCTCGCTCCATTATTCCAAAGAATGGATTGTTAGTCATTTTTCCCATTAGACATGCTTCACATCTTTCAAGTGATTCAAAATCAAGTGATTAAAGAAGTCCATCGGAATGGAGTTTCATCATGCGCTTCACTCCAATGTGACCAAGATGACAGTTCCACATGTATGCGGAATTATCATTCAATTTTATTCGTTTGGCATCTATGTTATGAACATGTGTATCACTGCTATTGAGATTCAATAAGAATAAATCATTCATCTCCAGCGCATGACCATAAAAGATATTACTCATATAAATCGAACAACCATTATTATAAGACTTGAATGAATAACCATCTCACAATAAGCAAGATCTAGATATAATGTTCATGCTTAACGTAGGCACCAAATAACAATTATTCAAATTTAAAACTAATCCCGAAGGTATATGAAGAGGGAGCGTGACGAGGGCGATCACATCAACCTTGGATCTATTTCCGACGTGCATCGTCACCTCGTCTCTTGCCAGTCTTCGTTTATTCCGTAGTTCCTATTTCGAGTTACAAATATGAGCAACCGAACCAGTATAAAATACCCAGGCAGTACTATGGTTACTAGTAAGATACACATCAATACCATGTATATCAAATATACCTTTTTTCTTGATGTTGTCATTCTTCAGATCTGCCAGGTACTTGGGGAAATTGCGCTTCCAGTGCCCATCACCCTTGCAGTAAAAGCACTCAGTATCAGGCTGAGGGCCATCCTTGGGCTTCTTAGGCACGGCAGATTTCTTGCCACCCTTCTTGAAGTTGCCCTTGTTCTTAGGCTTGCCCTGCTTCTTGAAATTGGTGGTCTTATTGACCATCAACACTTGTTGTTCTTTCTTAATTTCCACTTCAGCAGTTTTTAGCATCGAGAAGAGTTCAGGGAACGTCTTATTCATGCATTGCATGTTGTAGTTCATCACCAGGTTCTTGTAACTAGGTGGAAGTGATTGGAGGACACGATGAATCCCCAACGCATTAGAAATCATTATTCCCAAATCTTGGATTTTGTTCGCGTTCCTAGACATTTTGAGCATGTGCTCGCTAACGGAGCTTCCCTCTTCCATCTTACAGTTAAAGACTACTCGGAAACATCATAGCTTTCCACGGTTGCATGAGTTTCAGATATCATTTTGTGCTCATTGATAATATCACAAGGGTCGCGATTCTCAAAGCGCTTCTGAAGCTCCGATTCTAAACCGTATGTGATGGCACACTGAACTATGGAATAGTGATTCTTCCGAGTGAGGAAAACATTTTTAACCTCATCAGTAGCATCCTCTGCAGGTGGGACATAGGTCAAATGACCAGCATTGAGGACAATCCTCATGTTACATAACCATTCCGTGAAGTTGCTTCCATTGTTTTTCAGCTTTTCATTCCCTAGGATCATATTAAAGTTGATGGAAGGGGTCGCCATGATTTACAACATATTGGCAAAGAATTTAGACTAATTTTATGATAAATTGAGTTCAAATTTAATTCTTAAATTAACAAGGTGAACTCCCACTCAAAACAGCATCCCTCACGTTGCCTTAGTGATTACACGAACCAAATCCACTACACCAAGTCCGATTTTCACGAGATAAGATGTAGCTTCAAAGGCGAACAATCAACATGTTCATCATATCATTCATATGACTCATGCCTTACCTTTTGGTATTCCATGTTCCGAGGCCATGTCTGTACATGCTAGGCTCATCAAGTTTAACCTTAGTACCCGCATGCACTCGTTCTATGCACACGCAGAATATATAACACCTGATCATCACGTGATGCTTCGAAACAACGAGTCTTAGCAACGGTGCCTACTAAGGACGAACACTTTATTACTTGAAATTTAGTGAGAGGGATCATCTTATAGTGCTTCCGTCGCGATCTAAGCAATATAAGATGCATAAATGATTAACATCACATGCAATTCATAATATGGACTTTTCTTCTAGTGCCTTTGATCTCCATCTCCAAAGCACAGACATGATCTCCATCATCACCAGCATGGCGTCAGAGTCAGTGGCACCGCTTCATGGTTGTCCATCACTAATACCACCTACTACAACTACTTGGAATGAAGTTATTACATGATGAATAGACACGCAAGTCTTAACAAATTTAAAGACAACTATTAGGATCCTGTCGGTTGCCATAATACAATAAAGATCATATCATACATCAAATATAATCATAATCTCATCATGGCCATATCACATCACATGCCCCTGCAAAAACAAGTTAGACGCCTCTAATTTTATTTGCATATTTTACGTCGCTTGGGGCTTTCAAATAAGAACTGTTATTACCTACGAACAAGAACCACAACGCTGATACAAGTTTTGTCAAATGAAAATTGTAAATTGGATCGTAACTATGGTGGGCGAGATAGACATCCTCAAAGCCACACTTGTGCAATGCAAATTGGGCGTCAAACGTGGAGAAAGTTTCATGTGCGCTGACATGTAAGGTTAGCCCGGGCCGCTTCATCCCACCATCCCACAATATGCAAATTACACAAAAATTAAACGACAACAGAAGCATCAACGCCCAAAAAACCATTGTGTTCTACTCGTGCAACAAATCTACGCATAGACAGGGCACTGATACCACTATAGGGTTCGTAGCATAGAAAACAAAAAAATTCTACCACAAGAACGAATAAAACCAAGATCCAATCTATGGAAAATCCAAGATCTAATCTATGAGATAGGTGCAATGAGACAGATGAGAACTAACCCTAGAAGATCCAAAGCCTTAACGAGATCTAATCTTGTGGTTTATGAAGATGATCCTTCTGGCGCTGCCGTCCCGCAGCGCTTCTGCACTCGATCACACGTACGGAGTCAATGAAGACCTTCCTCTCCCTGTTCTAGTGGGAAACAGAGGTAGTAGATCCCCTCGGAATGCCAGCAACACGACGGTGTGGTGGTGGTGGAGGAGAATTCGTGCAGGGCTTTGCCTAAGCCGGAGAAGGAATAAGGAGGAGGGAGGAGAGGTGGCGGCTAGGGTTGGGTGAAGGGGCAAGGGGGACGGCCAACCCTCACCTCTATTTAAATAGGAAGGGTGCGGCTATGTAAGACCCCACCTTAATAAAGGTAAAGGCCCCTATGATTTCAATGCTAGTCCCTGGATCAAATGCTAGCATCCACAGTTTAAGATGAAGTACCCAGATACAAAGGTCTTTATTACATCGTCATTCTAGAGATAAACATAGTCTTTTACAACTCCATAGCCAAAGGCTAGTACAAGAGTTCATAATAAAGATAAATAAAGTAAAGTCTTCATCTTCATGTGCCACAGGGAAGCATGTTGAGTGTAGACTCATAACCATAATCCTTATCAAAGTAACCTGCAACATCATAAGTTACAGCCACAGTGGGTCAATACATTTGGAATTGTATTGGGAAGTGATACCATAGTAGAATAGAAGTATCTAATATCTATATGAATTTGTCTAAGTGTAGCTTAGGCTTGCTTTGCTCAAATAGGTTTTTCCTATCAGTTGAAAACACTAAGTTTTTGTCTGTTTTTGTTTGACAAAAACTCCCAAGGAACCACCAATAGACATTGGTGAACCTTAACCCTTGTTTAACCACAAGTTTTAACTTATAAAATGGGATGAGGAGATCCTTGATAGCTGCAACGTCTCTATGCTCAAATTGTTCGTTGTCGAGGACACGACTAAGTACTTAGGTTTTTCCTTCTCGAGAGGTGGTGCACTTTCCCCACATGACTCGCCATGCATCGACACGATATTTTTTAGAAGCCTTCCCTTAGACCAAATGGACGTGTTCCATCCTATCACCCTACCACCATCTGTCCACCTGACTAAGTTATTGCAACCTATATGATCAAGGAAGAGCCCATATGCCATGTGGCTGCACTAGAAGCTTCTAAACAAGTATATTAACTTAGAGAAATTCTACCAAGACTACAACTACTAGGATTTCCCAAGGCATAGCATATATATACTTAGTAAAAATTCTATGCAAGGCCTATTCAAAATAACACTAGTGCATAGTCAAAATAATAGGACAAATACATGAATCACCACTTGCCTTTGTAGTTGGGGGAGTAGCAACAATCCTCACAATCACAATCACAATCACCACTAGCACCAAAATCCACACATAAAATAATGGCACCAAATTCACATTCCAAATAATCAAGCAAAAATATATGAATGCATGCAAATGCAATGGAATGAATTTTCTATACTAAACCATACAACCAAACAGTACTGAACACAAATTTAACTAAAATATAGTCTAAATAAACTTAAATTTACTTTAAAATCATTTTCCAAATAATTTATATAGTCAAAATAAGCCTATATTTGTCTCTGCATAAAAACCCATTTTTATAGAAACAAAATACAAAAATAAGCCCACAGTAGTGTAGGATTTCTTTTTTTTTAAATCCATTGATATCTTATTTGCATTTTTTGGATAAACAGAACTCAAGTTATGAATTTTGTAAGTTTGAATCAAATTCTGGTTTTTAAATTAAAAATCGAGCCACGCGGCAGCGTCTGATTGGACGATACCGCTTCGGGGTGGATCGCGTTTCCGCGCTGTTGGATCAAATCACATCCAACGCACCAATAACTTACCCCTTGGCCAGCGATCTAACCTACACCGCCAGATCTAAATCCTACGGCTTAGATCTACACGCACCCTTTCGCTACTGGTTCTAATATTGACCACCGGATCTAGATCCAGCGGATCTCATCGCTTTGACCACACGCGGGCGACGCAAATGTCCACCGTGGCGGCTGGCATTGGACGGAGATGTTCCGGCGAGGACAGAGGGTAGGGGTGGGGGTACTAGTGCTTACCGAGGTCGTGGGGACACGGTAAAGCTCAACGTGCTCGCGGCCAGGGCTGGGGCGCATGGACACGACGACTATTCGACGTCGGAGTTGGCGTCGGTGTCGGGCTCGCTCGGGAGTTTTCCCTGGCGATGCTACAAGGCACGGAAAGACAAGCCAGCAGTGGCGTTAGACGCGCACAGAGATGGCGAATACACGAGTATTAACCAGAGAGAAAGGGGGCCCTAGGGTTTACCGAATTTGTTCAACGGAGTTGTTCGGGACAGCGGCGGTGTGAGCTTAATTGTGGATAGCCTAACGGTGCTCAGAGGGTGGTGAGTGAGGGGGTCTGGGCGCGGGATTACTACGAGTTTAACGCGAATTGATTCGCGAATCAATCGTCCGGAAACGGGCGGCGACGTCGAGTCCGCGACGTTGATTGGGGAAGTAGGTGACGTGGCTGCGGGGCCAGCGTGTTAGTGAGAGGGGGTGCACGGGTGCGGGTGAGAAATAGAGGGGTGAGGTGGGGGTTTCCCGGGTGGTGCCTGTGTTGGGCCGTGGGGGTGGGCCGAGCCATTTGGCTGGTCTTCTCCTATTTTTTCTGTTCTTTTTCTTTTTCTTTTTATGAATTGATTTTCTATATAAGATTTGAATGCTCAAAACAACTCCAAATCAATTCAAACTTCCTCCAAAAATTTATGAGACCAAGCTACTGTCCAGGAGTGTACTAAACACATAAATTCACCCAGAATCACTTTGGCCCTTTGAAAAATAAATCAAAACTATGCCTCATATGATAGATAAAATGAGCATTTGAAATGGTTCTGTTTGAATTCAAAATTTGAATTTTTTGTGCTAGCTCTAAATGCTTTGACAATATGTATGCAATGCATGCTTTTACAAATCATGATTTTTGGTATGTTACAAATCTAACCCCCTTAAGACGAATCTCGCCCTCAAGATTCAGATTGGCTAGCTAATAGGTGAGGGTGATCTTTCCGAAGGTCATCTTCTCTTTCCCAAGTTGCTTCTTCTTCGGAATGGTGGTTCCACTGAACTTTGAAGAATTTGATAGTCTTGGTACGAGTAACTCTTTCTGCAGTCTCAAGAATCTTGATATGTTTCTCCTCATAGGTGAGATCACTCTCTAACTGAACCTCTTCCAAAGGTATAGTATCCTTCAAAGAAGTTTCTTCCATCTTTGGATGACATTTCTTCAACTGACTCACGTGAAAATCATTGTGAACTGCAGACAGTGATTCAGGCAATTCAATTTCATAAGCCACTTCTCCTTTGCGGCTCAAGATCTTGAATGGTCCAACATACCTTGGTGCCAATTTTCCTTTGATTCCAAATCTCTTCACACCACGAAGTGGTGAGACTCTAAGATAAGCTCTATCACCTACCTCATAGGTGACTTCTCTATGCTTTGGATATGCGTAGCTCTTCTGTCGGGACTGTACTATCTTCAATCTGTACTTTACAAATTGGACTTTCTCTTCAGCTTCCTTGATTAATTCCGGTCCGAACAAATTTCTTTCTCCAACACCACTCCATAGCAATGGTGTAGTACACTTTCTTCCATAGAGAAATTCAAACGGTGCCATCTCAATACTGGCTTGATAGATGTTATTGTAAGAGAATTCTGCGTAAGGTAGACTTTCATCCCAACTAGCACCATAGTCTAGGGCACATGCCCTCAACATATCCTCCAAAATCTGATTGGTCCTTTCTGTTTGTCCATCAGTCTGGGGTGAAAAGCTGTAAGGAACTCTAGGCTTGTTCCCAACGATTCATGCAGTTGTCACCAAAAATGTGAGGTGAACTGAGTTCCTCTATCAAACACTATACTCTTGGGTACTCCGTGCATACACACAATCCTGTTCATGTAAATCTTGGCTAACTTAGCACTTGTATAGTTTGTCTTCATAGGTATGAAATGAGCCACTTTAGTTAGGCGATCAACAACAACCCAAATAGAATCATATCCCGATCTTGTCCTTGGTAGTCCGGTGATGAAATCCATAATAATCTTGTCCCACTTCCAATAAGGAATAGGTAGTGGTTGCAATAATCCTGCCGGTTTCTGATGTTCCGCCTTCAATCGACTACATACATCACACAAGGCAATATGCTCCGCAATATCTTCCTTGAGGTTGTTCCACCAAAATATTTGCTTCACATCCATGTACATTTTTGTGTTACCTGGATGAATGGAATATGGTGAGTTGTGTGCTTCTTGCAGGATCAGTTTCCAAAGCTCCGGATCTTGTGGAATACAGATACATTTTCCATACCATAAAGTACCATGTTCGTCTTCATGGAAACCTTTGGCTTTCCCTTTGCTAATTTTTTCCTTAATCTCCTCAATTTCCTTGTCCAAATTTTGGAATTCTTTGATCTTGTCCAACAATGTGGGTTGAACATCCAATGACATGAGATGTCCTTCCGGTACTATCTCCAATCTGAGATCTTTAAATTGGGCACATAGATCATCTGGCAATTCCCCCTTAGTAAGGCCATTCACATAAACTTTACGTCTTAAAGCATCCGCTACAACATTTGCTTTACCGAGATGGTATTGCAAATTCAAGTCATAGTCCTTGATAATCTCTAGCCATCTTCTTCGTCTCATATTGATTTCCTTCTAAGTGAAAATATACTTCAAACTTTTGTGATCTGTGAACACTTCACAAAGCTTTCCCAAAAGATAATGTCTCCATGTTTTGAGTGCATGGACAACAAAGGCTAACTCTAAATCATGAGTAGGGTAATTCACTTCATGAGTTTTGAGTTGTCTCGAGGCATAAGCCACAACTTTCCCTTCTTGCATCAAAACTCAACCCAATCCTTGGTGATATACATCACAATAAACTTGGAAATCCTTCTCCAAATCTGGCAGATATAAGACTGGTGCTGTCACTAGTCTCTTCTTCAATTCTTGGAAACTGAGTTCACAACCTTCAGTCCAATCAAATTTCTTTTCTTGCTTGAGTAACTTCGTCATTGGCTTAGCTACCTTTGAGAAATTCTCAATGAATCTTCTATAGTACCCTGCCAAACCAAGGAAACTACGAACTTCTTTCACTGACTTGGGAGATTCCCACTCAGTTATAGCTGACACCTTTGCAGGGTCGACAGCTATACCATCTCCCAACACAATATGTCCGAGAAATCCAACTTCATTCAGCCAGAATTCACACTTACTAAACTTGGCATACAACTTGTGCTCCCTGAGCTTCTCAAGTATGAAACGCAAATGCTCTTCATGCTCTTCTTTGCTCTTGGAATAGATCAAAATGTCATCAGTGAATACGACAACAAACTTGTCAAGAAATTCCATGAACACCTTGTTCATCATATTCATGAAATAGGATGGTGCGTTTGTCAAACCAAAAGGCATCACGGTGTACTCATACAACCTATACCTAGTGGTGAAAGCAGTCTTAGGTATGTCTTTCTCTCTAATTTTTAGTTGAAAGTAGCCTGATCGAAGATCAATCTTTGAGAACACACGGGCTCCTTCTAGCTGATCAAATAGATCGTTGATTCTTGGCAAAGGATATTTGTTCTTGATAGTCACTTCATTGAGTGAACGGTAATCTATACATAACCTTTGACTTCTATCCTTCTTCTCAACAAACAGAACTGGTGCACCCCAAGATGAAGAACTTGGTTGAATAAATCCTTTTTGCAACTGTTCTCCAAGTTGTTTCTTGAGTTCTTTCAACTCATCATCTGACATCTTGTAGGGTCTATTTGCTATTAGTCCTGATCCTGGCAGTAAGTCAATCAGAAACTCTACATCTCTATCTGGTGGCATTCCAGGAAATTCCTCCGGAAACACATCCAGATACTTTCTCACAATTAGCACGCTGTCTATGCTAACCCCCTTAAGAGAATTTAACTTACTCCCTTTAGATTCAAAGTTAGACTTGAACCTAATCCGTTTCTTATCCGGGGTTGTGAGTGTGACGGTACGATTGGCACAATCTAGTACTCCTTCATACTTAGTAATCCAATCCATTTCCAAAATTACATCCAATCCTTGGGAATCCAGGATTATCAAACTAACTGGAAACTTATACTTTCCAAATTCGATCACTAGATCATGACATCCAAAGTTCACTATCATCTCTCCATCGGGATGTTGGGCCACGTAGAGATAAAACAAAACTTTTTCCTCTAACGTGGTGATCCAAAGATCTATATGAGGTAGAAGGACACGAGGTTTACCACTATATGTGCAGTTACGGATTACTGATGAAGTGCGTCAGTTGATGCAGTGCAGTCCTCATGATCCGATCGTCCTGGTGCTGATCGTACAACACCTCTGCTGGTATCCACACGTACAAGGAGGAGCACCGGCGGCGAACTGCTAGGTTCGGTATGTTGTCAGGACTGCTGTGGAGATAGGGTTTCCAACACAAGGAATGACCTAACTGATCAACGATTAACCCTTCTGGGTTACTATGCTCCACTATATATAGGGAGTGAACGTGGGCTCCATTTTGGTGGCCCATTCACTAAATCTCATATAACACTAGTCACCGTGAGTCCGACTCACTGACTCAGTCCAAATCCGGCTCGGGTCCAACCCAACCAGATATCCGGTTCAGATCCTATCCGAACTTGCCCCTGCTCTTAAGTGTGTGACCCCGCAGGCTCTTTGCAACTTGGACATGATTAGAGTCCGACTCTCAATCGATCAGTTGGTAGTGTCTCCTGGCAGAACGTGCCGACTCCCAAGTACCAAAGTGTCATGACGACTTGCCTTTCCAATGCGACTTGCGTCTGAGTCCCTTTTGCCTCACGATATACCTTGTCAAACTATAGGAGAATATTTGTCATCCCTTAAATAGTCCGAATATCTTCTCGATTTTAGACAAGTGATTCACCCGACTAACTCTTAGTCGATCGCCTCGGTTAACACTTAACCGAGTCATGCATGGCCATGCTTTCCGAATCATATCATCCGAGAGGGCCCAAAGAATATCTCTCCAAGTGGAGGGGAAAAATTCCGTCTTGGTTATTCACATCACACAACTTGATTCTCAATCGACCCGAACTCTGCCTTTATGACTGCCCATTTACGGATCAACATTTGACAGAACCTAAGTCGGTGATCATCAACTCGGACTATGCAACAACCTCAGGTCTAAGGATTACACTGATTAAGATATACAAATGTGAACTTGTTCGTTGTACCTCAATATGGGTCAATCTGACTCGCTAAACTCTTTAGCCGAATCTGTGTAAGTCGGAATAGCATCACCATGCCCATGACAAGTGGAACCGAGTCATCAAGCCGACTTTCACATTGGTCTAAGTTGTGTGTCCAGCACAACCTCAATGACCAAGGATATTTAGTACAAACAACATGAATGTATAGTTCCACAACCGAATCACATATTCAATGATACACATCGTATGTTTATACAAGGACACCTTAATAACTTTATGAATACAATGGGAAATATCATCATACATGATTGCCTCTAGGGCATATTCCCAACAGTCTCCCACTTGCACTAGAGTCAATCTTCCGACATCACATGTCTAAGCATCTAATGCCCATGGCTCTAAGGTGCGCCTCATGCTTCGGCTGTGGTAACGTCTTTGTCAAAGGATCGCAATATTTGCATCCGTGTGTACCTTGCATAACTTGATATCACCCTGATCCACGAACTGGCGAATCAGGTGGTACCGCATGAGTATGTGCTTGTTCTTCTGGTGTTTTCTAGGTTCCTTGGCTTGTGCAATAGCACCATTGTTGTCACAATACACGTCCAACGGATTGGACGAGCCCTGAACCACACCAAGATCCATGAGGAAATTCCTCATCCAAATAGCTTCCTTTGCTGCCTCCGAGGCGGCAATATACTCAGCCTCTGTTGTAGATGCAGACACAGTCTCTTGCTTGGAACTCTCGAGCTCATAGCACCTCCATTTATAATAAACACGTATCCGGATTGCGAACGAGAATCATCAGATTCGATAAGATAACTCGCATCTATGTAACTCTTTACACTGAGTTCATCTTCACCACCATAAACCAAAAAAATATCCTTAGTCCTTCTCAAGTACTTTAGGATATTTTTAGCCGCTATCTAGTGTATTTCTCCAGGATCAGCCTGGTATCTGCTCACAACACTTAGAGCATATGAAACATCCGGACTAGTACAAATCATTGCATACATGATGGATCCGACTGCAGCAGCATACGAAAATGCACTCATCCGACTTCGCTCATCAGTTGTCGAAGGACACTGAGTCTTGCTAAGTTTTATGCGATGGGACATCGGTAAGAACCCCTTCTTAGACGATTCCATGTTGAAATTCTTCAACACTTTGTCCAAATATGTACTCTGACTCAATCCAATGAGCCTTCTTGATCTATCTCTATAGATCCGGATTCCGAGAATATATGTTGCCTCACCCAAGTCTTTAATTGAGAAACTCCTTTCCAATGATTCCTTGGTTTCTTTCAACATCTGGACATCATTTCCAATCAATAATATGTCATCCACATATAATATTAGAAAGTTTACTTTGCTTCGACTAAACTTCTTGTATAAACAAGAATCATGATCACTCTTGATGAAGCCAAACAATTTGACTACCTCATCAAAGCGAATATTCCAACTCCGAGATGCTTGCTTCAACCCATAAATGGATTTCTGAAGTTTGCATACTTTGTCAGCATTACCCGGATCAACAAAACCCTCGGGCTGTATCATATACACGTCATCGGTTAAATGTCCATTAAGGAAAGCCGTTTTGACATCCATCTACCATATCTGATAGTCGAAATAGGCTGCTATAGCTAACATGATCCGAACTGATTTAAGCATCGCTATAGGCAAGAAAGTCTCGTCGTAACCTACTCCTTGAACTTGTCGGAACCCCTTCGCGACAAGGCGTGCTTTATAGACGGAAACATTTCCATCCATGTCAGTTTTCTTCTTAAAGACCCATTTGCATTCGACGGGTCTTGCACCGTCTGGCAGATCAACCAAGTTCCAAACTTGATTTTCATCCTTGGACTTTAACTCGGATCTTATGGCTCCAAGCCATGACTCGAAATCTGATCCCACCATTGCTTCCGAATAATTTGTCGGCTCATCACTATCTAACAGTAATACATCACGAACACTTTGTAATCTTGCCGATCTTCATAGTATAGGTGCTGCTGCCGGCTTAGCTACCACAACCAGCTCAACCTCCAAGGTTTTTGCTGACTCGCTACTAGCCGGTTCCTCTCGAATTTCTTCGAGCTGCATCGTGCTTCTACTGACTCCTCGACTGAGAAACTCTTTCTCAAGGAAGATACCGTTCCGAGCGACAAACACTTTGCCCTCTTCTCGGTTGTACAAGTAGTAACCCAAGGTTTCCCTCGAATACCCCATGAAAATACACTTATCCGACTTGGCCGTAAGCTTTTCCGACTGAAGTTGCTTGACAAATGCTTCTGTAATATCCCAAAAATCATAATTTATAAAGCTTGCATATCATTGATGCATTCATAAGCATTTCGCCTTATCAAATGAATTTCCAAAATAAGAAACCATATTTTTCTTATTAACTTTATGAAAGTAAGGCAAGGATTTTGTTTCTACTTTCCAATTATAGAAATTCTTGGGTTTGATCAGTAATGATTTGGAAGTGAATACAAAGCTCACACAAAAATTTCAAAACAAGATTCAAACATAAAACCATTCATATGCCTACTATCCTTATTTTAATAAAGGCATGGTTTTATTTTTATTTTTAAACCAAAATGGGTTTTGAGTGTAAATAGATGTTTGATACATCTTTGGGAACGACAAACGCGGTACAAAAGTCTGGAGAAAATTCAAATGCAAACATATTTGAATTAGGCATTCAAATTGAAACTAGAAATTCAAAACAGAAAAAGAAAAGGAGAAAAGGAGAAAAAATAATCTCAGCAACCTAACTAGCCCAACCCACCCGCGGCCCAGCTACCAGCCCACCTAGCCCACCCGGGAAACCCCCTCCCCCTCTCTGTTTCTCACCCGAGCACACACCCTCCCTCTCACTGCCAAGTGGACCCAACGCCAGGTTAGCATCGTCGTCCCCAAATTCCCGCATGATGACCCGCTCCGCCGTTCCATCCTCGTAGAAACTCCGCGATTGATTATCGCTTAATTCCCATTGATTCCTCGCATAATTTCCGCCCTCTCTCTGGCTACTTAACCACCTTGTCGCCCGGTATCTTTCCCCTCACTCACCACTGGCTAAGCGCCAACAGGCTGTTCGTATTGGAGCTCGCACCGCTGATGCCTGACGCACTCCGGCGAGCTATTCCTGTGAGTCTAGAGCCCCCCTGTCTCTCATTCACACGAGCATGTCCGTATTGTCGTTCCGCATCTTTTGACACCTCTGGTTTGTCCTACATCGCCCCAGGTCGCTGTCCCCGTCCACCCCTGCAAACAACCAAGGCGCCGCTCGACTCCGACGAGCAATCACGGTAACTAAAGAGCGCCCCTTGACCTCTCCTGCATACGACTAGGTTCGCAGTGTGCTTGTGCATCTACTGATGCCTTGCGTTTGCCCTATGGTGACCCAGGTCGTCGCCTTTGTCTCCGACGCACCCGACGCACAGCACAACTTCGACGACTTCTAGCCACCGCTACATCAAGCCCATGTCCTTGCCAGCAACTCGTTGAGCTCCCTCGCAACCTTGCAACGCTGGTAAGACCAACCACAACCCCCATTCCCTTCTGCAATCGCCGGAACGCCACCGCTAGTAGCACCGCCGCCGCTGTAGCCACGCGCGCCGCCAGTTCTTGGTAAAGCTGCTATGAGCCGTTAGATCTAGATCCAGCACATCAAATTAGATCATTTAACGAAGGGTTACGAGTAGATCAGAGCCACTAGATTTCATTTAGATCTAATGGTGCAGGAGCGTGATCCAGCGCGAACCGGTACGCGCCAATTAGACGGTGCCGCGTGTCAGGGTTTTTCTTTTAAAATTCAGATTTGATTTAATTAGATGACTAAACTTGTAAATTCAATAACTTTTGTTTTGTTTATCCAAAAAATGCAAATAATATATCAATGGAATCAATAATTAAATCCTACACATCTGTAGGCTTGTATCTTTATTTTGCTTCGGTTAAAATGGAATTTTATGCAGAGACATTTGTAGGCTTATTTTGTGTATAAAAATTATTAGAAAATGTTTAAAAGGCTGTTTTGAATCTATTTAGTCTATAAAAGTTTAGTTTAAAGTTTAGTACTGTTTACTTGCCTTGTTTGGTTTGAGAAAAATCATCACATGGCATTTGCATGCATTCATATATTTTTGCTTGATTGTTTGGAATATAAATTTGGTGCTATCATTTTATGTGTAGATTTTGGTGCTAGTGGTGATTGTGATTGTGAGGATTGTTGCTACTCCCCCAACTACCAAGGCAAGTGGTGCTTCATATTCTTGTCCCAATATTTTTACTAAGAACTAGTGATATTTTGTAGGTCTTGCATGATATATATGCTATGCTATGGGAAATCCTAGTAATTGTAGAATTGGTAGAAATATTCTCTAAGTTAAGATTCTTGTTGATATCATGCTTAGCCTAGCTAATAGTAGACAAGGGTCGATTATATGCACATGCTATGGAAATTTTCTAAGTCTTTTGACTTATGTTTTTGCTTAATAAAACTACTAAGTGAATGAATCACCTTGGTGGAATGGAAGGAAAGGTTTATGTTGAGTGGTTACCACAGGGGAAATACCTGGTGTATCTCACTTGTGGAAAGCCACCCAGGAACAAAGGGATTTGAGATACTTAGTGTTTAGAAGCTTCTAGTGCAACCACATGGCATATGGGCTCTACCTTGATCATATAGGTTGCAATAACTTAGCCAGATGGACAGTTGGTGGTAGGGGTGATAGGTTTGGGAACGCGTCCATTTGGTATGAGGGAAGGCTTCTGTAAGATCTCGTCTCGATGCATGTCGAGTCTTGTGGGGAAAGTGCACCACCTCTCGAGAAGGAAAAATCTAAGTACTTAGTCGTCTCCCCGGCAATGGACAATTGAGCATCAAGACACTGAAGCTATCAAGGATCTCCTCATCCCAATTTCAAAACTTGTGGGTGAACAAGGGTAAAGGATCACCAATTTCATTGGTTGATGCCTTGGGAGTTTTTGTCAAACAAAAACTTAGTGTTTCCAACTGATAGGCAAAACCTATTTTGAGCAAAGCAAGCCTAAGCTAAACTTAGCCAAATTCATATAGAAGCTAGAAACTATTATTCTACTAAGGTATCACTTGCCAATACTATTCCAATGTATTGAACCACTGTGGCTGTAACTTATGATGTTTCAGGTTACTCTGATGAGGATTAGGGTTATGATTCTACACTCAATATGTTTGCATGTGGCACATAAAGATGAAGACTTTAGTTTATTTTGTTAAGTTGAACTCTTGTACTAGCCTATGGCTATGGAGTTGTAAAAGACTATGTTATCTCTAGAATGATGATGTAATAATGACCTTTGTTTCTGTGTGCTTCATCTTAAAATGTGGATGCTAGCAATTCATCCAGGGACTAGCATTGCAATCACAGGGACCTTTACCTTATAAAGGAGGGGTCTTACAGATGGTATCAGAGCACTGTGTTGCCTATAGGATTATGACCCTAGGTTGGATTAGACTAAGAAACCATTGAGGAAAAAATTTCAACACTTCGAAAAATTTCCCTCACTTGTCTTTTTATTCTCGTAAACTTTTCTAATCTTCTTTCTCATCTCAATTTGTATATGAACTCCATCAACAAAGCGGTCAGGAAGGGACCACTCATGACCATGAATTTGGAGTGTGAGACTGAATTTCCCAAGGCACTCAAGAACCTTATGGTTACCATGGGGATACATGGTGCAGCTATGTACAAGGGATTCCCTGTAATGGATGAAGGAGAATAGTATTGGTGGGTGCAACTTCACTTGTACAAAAACAAGGAAGACAACCACAAGGAGTCGGGATTCTGCATGGTCACCAACCCTGAAATGCACACAACATTCTTTGACTCTACAAGAAATGCAGCTTGGAATGCCATCAAGGAGCTTGGTGATAGACTCAAGTGTAGAATACTCAATACTCAAAATGACCTTAGAGAAGAGAAGAATCATACCCAAGACTTAGAGACTACCAATCAACAACTAAGGGGAGACATCATAGACTTAATATGGGAGTCTTGCGAACAAGATAGACAAATTGCCACTAAGGATGCCCTGATAGCTATGTTGTCTAGTGAGTGAGAATTGTAAGTACTCCATTAGTTGGACCACCACACTTGACATTTTTACTTCAAAAATTTGTCTAAGTTAACCTTGGTGATTGTATTGGATTTGTGTATTCCATGAATTTTGTGTTTGATGATTAAAATGTGCTTGTGTTCTTTTGTCTTGTAATTTTTTTCTCTGCTTGTATTGATTCTAACCTTTCTCTATCTTATACAATAGATGCCTAATGTTGTTATCAGCACTGCCGAGGAGTTCAAGGGAACTCGTTTCGGTTCTCGTCTCATAGAGCTCACTAGTGTGCTCCACCTTCCACTTCCTAGCATCACGACACTTTAACTCACCAAGTTTGAGAGGAAGTACCTATGGGGCTGTAGAGTCACACATCCAGGACGCCAGGCAGAGCCACCCACGGAGGCTATCACTTTCAAGATGATGCATGATGACAAGTGTCACATCCCAAGATTTTCCAAATCTTGTAATGTGAAAAATAAATAAAATAAATAAATTTTTGTTGAAAATTAGGGTGAAAAGAAACTTTGGTTTCTAAATAGAAACTTAAAATCCCATCTTGAACAAACTTTAATTAAAGTTTGAATCCAACTAAAATCCAAATCAAAAGAAAAGCATTCCTCATAAAATGCATCTGGAAATTTAAACACTTGGAAAATAAATCCAAACCCTAAACCCTAATGGAATAAAAATCATTTCCAAGTTATCTCCAAGTCTATGGATTTGATCCATATAAAAACTCTCAACAAACATATACAAATAATCAAGAGAGACAAATAGAAATGTTATAAAACCATATAAATTGGTTTCACTTAATTTGGAGCCATAAATAAAATCTTATGAATATAATAAGATAAGGAATTGAATTTCCAAAGATAATAAAGAACCTATATAAAATCCAAACCAATTGATGAGCAAATGATCCTAAAAATATTTAAAAGGATAAATAAATATCAAATTGGAATCACCAAGTTTGGATCTCTAAATAAAAAGATATGGTATTGAAAGATGAAGAAAGAAATATTAAATAAAGAATATTTATAGAACAAATCAAATCTTGGCCAAATCTATTAAGCAAATGGAATGAATAGAATCCAAATAAAATAGAAGGATAGAGAATTTTACAAATAAAATAAAATGGTAATAACCATTCTATCCCTATTTTATAAAGACAAATCTCTAATAAGAATAAATATATAATGCATGAGAAAATAGTATTTTGGAATTTACCCAAGTGAAATAAAAGTAGTTTAATTCAACTTAAATAAGATTAAAGAAAACCTCCAAATAAAATTTGGGGAATTAAAACCATATTTAATTCCATTGGAATCAAAACAAATACCCAAATCAAATGATTTATGAATCATATTGAATACTGTCCAAATAATTCAAGATGACTTATTTGACACCCTATTAAGTAATTAAAAGCTTACTGAAAAGGTTTTGAGGAAGAATGAAATTTAAATAAGGATTAAAAATATTTTAAGTCTTATATGAAGTAATGCAAAGGCCTATTTTGAATAATTAAAAGACATTAAAAAGAATAAATAAATTATTCTAAAAATGATTTCAGAATGATTTATTAATCAATATTTAAACCTACACAAAATATGTCAAAGGTTTGAATTCAAATAAGTGCTTGAATTTATTAAATGAAATCAAAACAGAAATGGAAATAGAAAAAGAAAAACGAAGTAGTATAAAAAAAGAGAACAAAGTCGAACCAGCCCAGCTAAGCCCACCTGGCCCAGTCCAGCCCAGTTCCTCTCCTCCCCGCAGAAAAAGATTCAAACCAGTGAACTCACCCGCAAGGTCGCTGACCGGTGGACCCCATTCCCTCTCTTTCTCTCTCGCTGCCAAACGACCCCACTACCACCTCACCTTCTTCCTCGCCCGCGGACTCCGCCCCTCACCTCGCCGGCCGTTGCAGGCGAATAAAGTTCGGCTTAATACGCGTTAACCACGCCATTAAACTACCCCGTGATCACGCATACTTAGTCGCCTGCCTCTCCTCCCCATTTCCCCTCCGTCGCCTCACCCTAGCACGCCCCAAGGCTGCTGAATTTCTCGCTACACTGCCACTGCTCCGACGACTTTCCCAGCCGATTCCGGAAGCCCCTCGTCGCCCCTCACCTCCTCGACCACACTCGCGTGATCCCCACCCCCTGGCGCTTCTCTCTGCACCCTCATCTCACTCGTGCATGCCCTGTAGCATCGACTCTGTCTTCGACTGAACGTCGCCGCCGTCCGCTCCAACTTCGACGAGCTCCTCAGGTAGTCTCTGGCCGCGCCGCCCTCTCTCTTTGATGCTCCCGTGCTCCCTGCTTTCCCACGCGTCTAATAGCATCATCTTTTCCCTCTCCCGTGCTCTACAGCAACGTCCCCGACGACGACCGCACGCACCCGAGGCACAGCACAACCCTGATGAGCGATTAAGGCCATCCTCGTGCGCCCCCTTGCCATCCAGTACCACCTTGAGCTTCCCCAAGCTTCGGCAAACTCGGTGAGCCCTTTCCCTCTCTCCCTAGCTTCCTGTATCGCTGACAAGGTCATTGCCAGAGCCGCGCCGCCGCGCAGCCGCTGTCAGCGCCGCCAGTTCCTGGCAAGCGCCTAGTAGCCGTGGGATCTTAATCGCGTGGCCACGATAGATTGACTGAGCAAAGAGGTACGCTTGCCCCTGTACCGCACGATCCACTTTAGATCTAAAGGCTGTTGTCTGTCGATCCAACCGAACCGGTACAGGCGAATTAGAACTCGACACGTGGCCAGAGATGATTTAAAATAGAAATTGTGTTCTATTAGATGTGCTAATTTGAAAAATTTATAACTTTCAAACCGCACGTCCAAATTTTGCAAATTTTATATCAATGGATTCAGCAAAACAAGAACTTTCTGACCATGCACTTTGTTTAGTAAATTGCTTCTGTTAAATTGTTTGTTTTTACAGAAACTTATATATGCATGTTTAGGATATAAAAATTGTTTTAAAATGATTTTGAGGATAAAATCTTTTGCAAATGGTGTGTTTCGAACCTACTGACCCTAGGAAACAATTGGTGGTTTAAAAAATGTATTTGGTGAAGCAAGAGAATGAATCTTTGATTTAAACCATTTCTAGTCAAATAAAAATATGGTTTAATTATTAAAAATGGTTTTGGAAGAAAACCTTTGAGAAATGTTTTGGAAATAAACTCTCTGACCCTAAACACAAGGTTATATGGTTTGAAAACATATTTTGTGAAACCTATAGAATTTTTCCTTATTAAAAGCATTTCTTCACCACATAAAATAATGACTTGATGTAAAAATGGTTTATGAAGTAAAATCTTATACAAATGATTTTACCACTTTATAAAAATGACCATTAGGTGCTTCAAAATGTTTATTAACCATTAGAAACCACTTTTAAATAAACCAATCTTTTGCATGCTTGCATGCATTGTTTTGATTTTATTATTTTATGTGATGTTGCTTGAAGGGTAGATTGAAATATTGCTTGCTTGATTGAATTGTAGTGATTTGAAGTGAGTGAATATTGCAAGATCAAGGAGTGAACTTATACTCTCTACCAAAAAGGCAAGTGATGCTTCATACTTTTGTCCCATTATTTTCACTATGCATTAGTGATATTTCTAAGTAGGACTTGCATGGAATTTTTACTAAGTATAAACTATGCTATGGGAAATCCTAGTAGATGAAACCTTAGTAGAATTTCCTAAGTTAAGATTCCTACTACTATCATGCTTAGCTTAGCTTATAGAAAACAAGGGTGGAATATATATTCATGCTATGGAAAAATTTCTAAGTCTGAGGACTTGTGTTTTGATTAATAAAACAACTAAGTGAATGAATCACTTGGGTGGAATGGAAGGAATGGTTTGTGTTGATTGGTCATGCAAGTCCAGCATGCTGGGGAAAACTTGGGCATCACCAAGTCCAGTATGCTGGGGAAAACTTGGTGTCTCACTTGTGGATGGCCACCTAGGAACAAAGAGATTTGAGAGGTCAAATGTTGAGAAGCTCCAAGTGCAGCCACTTGGCATTATGGGCTCTGCCTGGATCATATAGGTTGCAATAACTTAGCCAAATGGACAGTTGGTGGTAGGGGAATGATAGGTTGGAATGCGTCCATTTTGGTCTAAGGGAAGGCTTCTGAAAGATCTTGTCTTGCTGAAACCAAGTCTTGTGGGGAAAGTGCACCACCTCTGCAGAGTGTAAAATCTAAGTACTTAGCCATGTCCCTGGCAAAGGACAATTTGAGCATCAAGACATGGAAGCTATCAAGAATCTCATCATCCCAATTTCTAAGTTAAAAACTTGTGGTTGAACAAGGGTTAAGGTTCACCAATTTCTATTGGTGGTTCCTTGGGTGATATTTTTGTCAAGCAAAAACTTAGTGTTTTCAAATGATAAGGAAAACCTATTTTGAGCAAAGCAAACCTAAGCTCCACTTAGCCAAATGCATATAGATGGTAGACTCCACTATATTACATAGTATCACTTGCCAATACAATTCAAATGTATTGACCCCTGTGGCTGTAACTTGTTATGTTGCAGGTTTGATTGATATTAGTGAAGTTAAATGATTAGGATTACAAGTATACAACCAACATGTCTGCCTGTAGCACTTTGAAGATGAAGGACCCCATGCTATTGTTAAATTCTGCTGCATTGTAATGAGATAGCCAAATGAGCTATGTAAGATGTAATAAATTATTTTATTCCTGGTTATAAAGTTGTATTATGACCTATGTTTCTTGATATTACATCTTAACTGTGGATGCTAGCTATTGATCCAGGGACTAGCATTGTAAACACAGGGATATCTACCTTATTAAAGGTTGGGAACCTTACAGATGGTATCAGAGCATTGTGTTGCCTATAGGATTTGTAACCCTAGGATTTGGACAAAACCCCTTAGGAAAGTAGGAGTTTTATTTGTTCCAAAACTTATTTACAAACAATCTTGTAAACTCCTTCCTCAACCATTTTGGTTTTGATTCTACATCCCTTCTATTTCAAACTTGATGGACAAAGCCTACCCCATGGCCAAAGACTTCAACATGAGCAAAGGACTTCATCAACTCTAATGACTTCAACATCTTCAACTCTAATGACTTCAACATCTTCAACATTTTCACCAAGGACTTCAACATTAGATATCACTAAGGACTACAATTGAGACAAGAAATGTTACTCAAGACTTGAAGACTAAGGAAACACAATTTAGAAGGAACCATGATCACCTTTGGAGTTTTGTGACTAAGACACAAGAAATTTTCTCCAAGGATACAAAGGTCTTGTTCAAGAAGAATCAACCAAGAAGGATGCAAAGATCTCAAGTGAACCATATAGATGGACCACCATATTTTAGTTTAAAACAAACCCACCAACTTATGTGGTGTAACAAAAATATTTTTGGTTGCCTAAAAATATGCTTGGAACTTGTTGTTTGAGTGGAATGTTTGTTTGTGATTGCTTGCACATTGCTTGTGTGAATTGTGATGTGTGTAATTAGAATTACTCCCTTAGAAATATTTTGCCTATTCTAATTCCAATCCAACCCAAACAGATGACTACTCCAAGAGACAACAAGGATGGCAACAACAACAACCAACAGGTCAACATGAGAGACCAACTACTTGCAAGACAAACCCAGTTGAACCAAGTGACAACTCAGTTCTTAGCCAACAACAATAAGTTCGACCCAACCATGCAAGAAGTTTTGAAAACTCAATCCCAATTGTTGCAAGGGATGGCTACTCAAATGATCAACACGGGAGACAACTCTTCCCAAGGAGTTTATGAAAACAAGGATGACGAAGATGTTATTCTAGAAGGAACCCAAGCTTGCAATATTTGTGGAGACAAGGACCACACTTCCAAGGAGCATGAAGGTCAATGCCCCAATTGTGAAGAGAAACATCCAATTGACCAATGCCCCACATCTCAAGCTACTTGTTACTTATGTGAAGGAAATAATCATGTCCCTATCCAATGCCCCATCTATTCCATAGTTGAACAAAGGAAACAAGGTGGAGTGCAACAACTGATTGCAGACTACCATGAAAGAGCCAAGTCTACCAAGAAGGATGAAGACAAAGGAAAATCTCAGCTTGTACCTCCCAGCAATATGACCCAATTTAAAGGACCAAAGAGGAGACATATGTATTATCCAAGGAATAATAGAAGGTCAAGGAGACCAGGAACTGTTCCTACCTTTGAGATAACATATGAAGAACATGAACTAGAAGCACTCCTAGCTTTGGAGAAACCCAAGAAAAAGAAGGACAAAAGCCATGTGCAATGTGGTCATTGCAAAGAAATGGGACACTATGCCACTGAATGTCCAAAGAAGCAGAAGTATAAGGATATTAGCCAAGTGTGGTGCAACAACTGCAAAGAGCTAGGTCATTATGTAGCAACTTGTCCATAGAAGATACGTGATGAACTCAATCTTATCACATGTTACAATTGTGGTAACCAAGGAAATTATGCAAGCAACTGTCCAGAAAAGATGAAGCACAAGATAAACAAGCCTATGAAGGATCTCAGCCTAGTCACATGTTTCAAATGTGGAAACAAAGGACGCTATGCAGATGTTTGTCCAGAGAGATTTCAACAGGATCCCAAGAAGGCCAATATGTAATTTAGTTGGAAAATTATTAAGGGTGGTAGTACCCTAGATGTTTTGAACCAACTTGTAACCCTTAGCCTCCCCAAATCTCGGGACAAGATTTATTTTAAGGGTGGTAGCCTGTCACATCCCAAGATTTTCCAAACCTTGTAATGTGAAAAATAAATAAACAAAATAAATTTTTGTTGAAAATTAGGGTGAAAAGAAACTTTGGTTTCTAAATAGAAACTTAAAATCCCATATTGAACAAACTTTAATTAAAGTTTGAATCCAACTAAAATCCAAATCAAAAGAAAAGCATTCCTCATAAAATGCATCTGGAAATTTAAACACTTGGAAAATAAATCCAAACCCTAAACCCTAAAGGAATAAAAATCATTTCCAAGTTATCTCCAAGTCTATGGATTTGATCCATATAAAAATCTCAACAAACATATACAAATAATCAAGAAAGACAAATAGAAATGTTATAAAACCATAGAAATTGGTTTCACTTAATTTGGAGCCATAAATAAAATCTTATGAATATAATAAGATAAGGAATTGAATTTCCCAAGCTAATAAAGAACCTATCTAAAAGCCAAACCAATTGATGAGCAAATGATTCTAAAAATATTTAAAAGGATAAATAAATATCAAATTAGAATCAACAAGTTTGGATCTCTAAATAAAAAGATATGGTTATTGAAAGATGAAGAAAGAAATATTAAACAAAGAATATTTAAAGACCAAATCAAATCTTGGCCAAATCTATTAAGCAAATGGAATGAATAGAATCCAAATAAAATAAAAGGATAGAGAATTTTACAAATAAAATAAAATGGCAATAACCATTCTATCCCTATTTTATAAAGACAAATCTCTAATAAGAATAAATATATAATGCATGAGAAAATAGTATTTCGGAATTTACCCAAGTGAAATAAAAGTGGTTTAATTCAACTTAAATAAGATTAAAGAAAACCTCCAAATAAAATTTAGGGAATTAAAGCAATATTTAATTCCATTGGAATTAAAACAAATACCCAAATCAAATGATTTATGAATCATATTGAATACTTTCCAAATAATTCAAGATGACTTATTTGACACCCTATTAAGTAATTAAAAGCTTACTGAAAAGGTTTTGAGGAAGAATGAAATTTAAATAAGGATTAAAAATATTTTAAGTCTTATATGAAGTAATGCAATGGCCTATTTTGAATAATTAAAAGACGTTAAAAAGAATAAATAAATTATTCTAAAAATGATTTTAGAATGATTTATTAATCAATATTTAAACCTACACAAAATATGGCAAAGGTTTGAATTCAAATAAGTGCTTGAATTGATTAAATGAAATCAAAACAGAAATGGAAATAGAAAAAGAAAAACAAAGCAGTATAAAAAAAGAGAACAAAGTCGAACCAGCCCAGCTAAGCCCACCTGGCCCAGTCTAGCCCAGTTCCTCTCCTCCCCGCAGAAAACGATTCGAACCAGTGAACTCACCCGCAAGGTCGCTGACCGGTGGACCCCATTCCCTCTCTTTCTCTCTCGCTGCCAGACGACCCCACTGCCACCTCACCTTCTTCCTCACCCGCGGACTCCTCCCCTCACCTCGCCGGCCGTTGCAGGCGAATAAAGTTCGGCTTAATACGCGTTAACCATGCCATTAAACTACCCCGTGATCATGCATACTTAGTCGCATGCCTCTCCTCCCCATTTCCCCTCCGTCGCCTCACACTAGCACGCCCCCAGGCTGCTGAAGTTCTCGCTACACTACCACTGCTCCGATGACTTTCCCGGCCGATTCCGGCAGCTCCTCGTCGCCCCTCACCTCCTCGACCACACTCGCGTGATCCCCACCCCCTGGCGCTTCTCTCTGCACCGTCAGCTCACTCGCGCGTGCCCTGTAGCATCGACTCCGTCTTCGACTGAACGTTGCCGCCGTCCGCTCCAACTCCGACGAGCTCCTCAGGTAGTCTCTGGCCGCGCCGCCCTCTCTCTTTGATGCTCCCGTGATCCCTGCTTTCCCACGCGTCTAATAGCATCATCTTTTCCCTCTCCGTGCTCTACAAAGACGTCCCCGACGACGACCGCGCGCACCCGAGGAACAACACAACCCCGATGAGTGATTAAGGCCAGAGATGATTTAAAACTCGACACGTGGCCAGAGATGATTTAAAATAGAAATTGTGTTCTATTAGATGTGCCAATTTAAAAAATTCATAACTTTCAAACCACACGTCCAAATTTTGCAAATTTTATATCAATGGATTCAGCAAAACAAGAACTTTCTGACCATGCACTTTTTTTAGTAAATTTCTTCTGTTAAATTGTTTGTTTTTACAGAAACTTATATATGCATGTTTAGGATATAAAAATTGTTTTAAAATGATTTTGAGGATAAAATCTTTTGCAAATGGTGTGTTTCGAACCTACTAACCCTAGGAAACAATTGGTGGTTTAAAAAATGTATTTGGTGAAGCAAGAGAATGAATCTTTGATTTAAACCATTTCTAGTCAAATAAAAATATGGTTTAATTATTAAAAATGGTTTGGGAAGAAAACATTTGACAAATTTTTTGGAAATAAACTCTCTGACCCTAAACACAAGGTTATATGGTTTGAAAACATATTTTGTGAAACCTATAGAATTTTGCCTTATTAAAAGCATTTCTTCACCACATAAAATAATGACTTGATGTAAAAATGGTTTATGAAGTAAAATCTTATACAAATGATTTTACCACTTTATAAAAATGACCATTAGGTGCTTTCAAATGTTTATGAACCATTGGAAACCACTTTTACAAATAAAACAATCTTTTGCATGCTTGCATGCATTGTTTTGATTTTATCATTTTATGTGATGTTGCTTGAATGGTAGATTGAAATATTGCTTTCTTGATTGAATTGTAGTGATTTGAATTGAGTGAATATTGCAAGATCAAGGAGTGAACTTACACTCTCTACCAAAAAGGCAAGTGATGCTTCATACTTTTGTCCCATTATTTTCACTATGCATTAGTGATATTTATAAGTAGGACTTGCATGGAATTTTTACTAAGTATAAACTATGCTATGGGAAATCCTAGTAGATGAAACCTTAGTAGAATTTCCTAAGTTAAGATTCCTACTACTATCATGCTTAGCTTAGCTAATAGAAACAAGGGTGGAACATATATTCATGCTATGGAAAAATTTCTAAGTCTGAGGACTTGTGTTTTGATTAATAAAACAACTAAGTGAATGAATCACCTGGGTGGAATGGAAGGAATGGTTTGTGTTGAGTGGTCATGCAAGTCCAGCATGCTGGGGAAAACTTGGGAATCACCAAGTCCAGTATGCTGGGGAAAACTTGGTGTCTCACTTGTGGATGGCCACCCAGGAACAAAGAGATTTGAGAGGTCAAATGTTGAGAAGCTTCAAGTGCAGCCACTTGGAATTATGGGCTCTGCCTAGATCATATAGGTTGCAATAACTTAGCCAAATGGACAGTTGGTGGTAGGGGAATGATAGGTTGGAACGCGTCCATTTTGGTCTAAGGGAAGGCTTCTGAAAGATCTTGTCTTGGTGAAACCAAGTCTTGTCGGGAAAGTGCACCACCTCTGCAGAGTGTAAAATCTAAGTACTTATCCATGTCCCTGGCAAAGGACAATTTGAGCATCAAGACATGGAAGCTATCAAGAATCTCATCATCCAAATTTCTAAGTTAAAAACTTGTGGTTGAACAAGGGTTAAGGTTCACCAATTTCTACTGGTGGTTCCTTGGGTGATATTTTTGTCAAGCAAAAACTTAGTGTTTTCAAATGATAAGGAAAACTTATTTTGAGCAAAGCAAACCTAAGCTCCATTTAGCCAAATGCATATAGATGGTAGACTCCACTATATTACATAGTATCACTTGCCAATACAATTCAAATGTATTGACCCTTGTGGCTGTAACTTGTTATGTTGCAGGTTTGATTGATATTAGTGAAGTTAAATGATTAGGATTACAAGTCTACAACCAACATGTCTGCCTGTGGCACTTTGAAGATGAACGACCCCATGCTATTGTTAAATTCTGCTGCATTGTAATGAGATAGCCAAATGAGCTATGTAAGATGTAATAAATTATTTTATTCCTGGTTATAAAGTTGTATTATGACCTATGTTTCTTGATATTACATCTTAACTGTGGATGCTAGCTATTGATCCAGGGACTAGCATTGTAAACATAGGGATCTCTACCTTATTAAAGGTTGGGAACCTTACAACAAGGAGAGAGTCTTAGATGTAGTCATGCAGGAGTTACTTGGACGCCTGGTTGGGAGGCACTCCACCGAGCTTAGAGGTCTCTACTTTCACCCGTTCGGGAGACGCGACAAGGAGGGTGAGGCTATAGAGTACGATGATGCCACTAGAGAGACGATGGAGCCAATTCGTTTGTACCTTCAGGACCTAGAGGGTCTTCTTAGACACCTTGACACTGATAGGACACACGTCATGCTTAGAAATGATGAGCTCCAGGTTCAGCTGCGAGAGAAGGACAAGCTCTTCGCGAAACAAGACAAGATCGTCAAAGAGATGGAGGTCCGATTTGAGAGCCAGGACAAGAAGTTCAAGAGCCAGGAGAAAAGAGTCCAAGACAGGAACAAGAAGATTAGGGATATGAAGGATGAGTTAGAGGCCAAGGACTTCGAGCTTGAGCACTAGCAGGGAGTGATTGAGAGGCTTCGCTCACAGAAGAGGACTCTTAGGGCCAATATTGAAGCCTTGACCACTACTATTGAGGAGTACAAGACCGTCATGGAGAACGCAGGTCTTACCCTTGTTGACCTGGAGGTCGACATGGAGGAGTAGTGTAGACTACTCGACTATCTTTCATCCATCATACTTTGATTATTGAGTCGCAATGACCATCCAACATGTGGATGGCTTGCTATGGTGTGTTTGCATTTTCAAAACCTGTTGTTTATGTCGTCAAAACTCTATGTTATTTTGAGCTTGGTTATTGTGATTGTTTCAATGTGATGTATTGTGCATGTTAATCATCTATGGGTATCTCATTCTTATCCTTATTGAAACCATAAATGCCTCCCTGTCGTGCCAACCCCAACCAAAACAACAAAAACAACAACAACAACAACGTCACTCCCGAGATGCCACAGTTGATGACAGAACAAGCTCAACTGATGCAGATGATGACGCAGTTCATGCAGAACCAGAATCAGAATAACAATACCAATAACAACAACAACAATCAGAATAATCCTCCAGCATTTGACATGCTCACCAGATTTCTAAAACTAAGGCCTATAAAGTTCTCGGGAACCATTGATCCAATGGTAGCCAATGACTGGTTATGTTCAGTGAACAAGGACTTAGTGACTGTTGGCTGCACCGACAAGGAAAAGGTCAGATTCGCAGCGCATCTTCTTGAAGGGCCAGCAGCAACATGGTGGGATAACTTTCAGATCACCACTCCCCTTGAGGATGTGACTTGGGATATCTTTGAGGATGGATTCCGTACAGATCACATCTCATCCGGAGTGATGAACTTGAAGAAAAAAGGAGTTCCACAATCTGAAACAGCGTCACCGCAGTGTGGCTGAGTACATTGAGGAATTCAACAATCTGGCGCGCTATGCACCGGATGAAGTTGATACGGATGCAAAGAGGAAGGAGAAATTCCTTGAAGGACTTATGTAACATCCCTAAAATCATGTTTTCAAGGATTGCATATCATCCATGCATGCATATCATTTAGGAACCAAATATCAAACTCATTTCAAGTAAACAGAAGCACTAAGTGCTATTATTTTATGTAGACAAAGCATTGATCCAATGCTACCCTCCAATGAGAAATTATTTGCTTTAACCAAGCTTTGCTTGCTCTCTTGTTGTTTTGGTTAAATGTTAGTGCTTGGACCAAAATTTTAAAAACAGATATGGTTTTAAAACCATTTTCAAAACTTATTCAAATCAAGTGCTTTAGCACTGTTTATTTTTTTTAATCAAAGGGACCAAGCTAGTACAGAGACACCACATGGTTTTATGCCCAAAAATATGAGTGTTACACTCTAAAAAAATCAAGAAAAGAACTGAATTCAAATTTCATTTGAATTCAATTGAAAATGAATCCAGAAAATCAAAACAAAAATAGAAAAGGAATAAAGAAAAGAAAAAGGCCAGCGTTGCCAATCTGGCCCAACACTGGATCCAGCCCAACAACCAGGCCACCCGGGGTTTCCCTCTCCCTCTGTTTCTCACCCACGCGAGCACCCCCACCTCTCGCTGACGCCCCGGACCCACTATAAGATCCCTCCTTTATAAAGAAAAAGGATCCCTGTGATTGCAATGCTAGTCCCTGGATCAATGCTAGCATCCACAGTTTAAGATGAAGTACACAGAAACAAAGGTCAATATTACAGTCATTCCAGAGACAACATAGTCTTTACAACTCCATGGCCACAGGCCTATTACAAGAGTTTAAATAAGTAAATAGATAAAAGTCTTCATCTTCATGTGCCACAGGCAAACATGTTGAGTGTAGACTCATGACCCCTAATCTTCATCAGAGTAACCTGCAACATCACAAGTTACAGCCATAGTGGGTCAATACATTGGAATAGTATTGGCAAGTGATACCTTAGTATAATTTTTGGTGGACTAAATACTATATGCAATTTGGCTAAGTGTAGCTTAGGATTGCTTTTCTCAAAATAGGTTTTGCCTATTAGTTGAAATCACTAAGTTTTTCTTTATCAAAACTTTCCCAAGGAACCACCAATAGACATTGAGGTCCTTCACCCTTGTTCACCCACAAGTTTTACTTAGAAATTGGGATGAGGAGATTCTTGAGAGCTTCCGTGTCTTGATGCTAAAGCTGTCCTTTTCCAGGGACATGGCTAAGTACTTAGATTATTCCATCTGTAGAGGTTGTGCACTTTCCCCACAAGCCTTGATTTTCACCAAGACAGGACCTTTCAGAAGCCTTCCCTTAGACCAAATGGACGCGATCCAACCTATCATCCCACTACCACCAACTTTCCAAATGGCTAAGTTCTAGCAACCTATGTGATCGTGGCAGAGCCCATATTGCCAAGTGGCTACACTAGAAGCTTCTTAACATTTGGCCTCTAAAATCTCTTTCTTCCTGGGTGGCTTTCCACAAGTGAGATACACAAGGTAAACCATAGAAATGGGCCTTGTGTAACCACTCAACATAAACCATTCCTTCCATTCCACCCAGGTGTTTCATTTAATTAGTTGTTTTATTAGGCAAAACACAAGTCCAAAGACTTAGAAATATTTTTATCATAGCATGTATATTTTCACCACCCTTGGTTGCTACTAGCTAGGCTAAGCATGGCATAGATAAGCATCTTAACTTAGAAATTTTTTCCTAGCAATTCTACAACTACTAGGATTTCCCAACATGGCATATAAGCAAAAATATAACATGCAAGACTAGCAAAATATTTCTAATGCTTAGTAGAAAACATAGGGATAAAAATATCATGAAGCACCACTTGCCTTGGTAGTTTGGAGAGTAGATACACTCCTCACAATCACAATCACTATTGGCACCAAAATCTACCCATAAAATCATAGCAACAAATCACATACAAATATATACAAACAAAAATATATGAATGCATGCAATATGATATGTGATGATTTTTAAAACTCAACAAAGCAAGTGTACAGTACTGGTTCACAAACAAGTTCAAAACTTGCCAAACAACATTTATTTAAACCTTAAAACATTTCTCAAACAATTCATATACTCAAAATAGCCCTACACATGTTTCTGTAAATAAAACCTTTTTAACAGAAGCAAAACATTAAACAAATTGCATAAATGTAAAGGGCTTGTTCTCCTGATTCCAATGATATAAATTTTGTCAAATTTGAACATGGGGATCAAAAGTTATAGCTAAAACAAATTCAAACAACTAATAGATTCAAATTCTGTTTTTACATCTAATTCCTGGCCACGCCTCACGCTCTGATTGGCGCATACCGGTTCGCTCAGGATCGCGTCTGTGAGCCGTTAGATCTACTTAATCTGCACGGCCCAGACCTACCCATACCGTTTCGTTAAGTGATCTGTTTATACGCGCTGGATCTCGATCCAACGGTCCTGGATCAAGCGACCACAGATGGGCGGCGCTGACGGTGGCTACTGGCGGCGGCGACTCTGACTACGGCGGCGCGGCGGCTACAGGGGGTTCTAGTGTCGTCGGAGGTGCTTACCGGGCTCGTAGCGATGCGCTGATGCTCAACCTGGCGACAACTGGTCAAGGGGCGCTCTGTAGTGGCCGAGGGAGCTCGTCGGAGTTGCTGGCAGCGTCAGATGCTTGCTGTCGAAGACGTTGCCGAGGCTCTGCGTCGACCTAGCACAAGCCAGATGGTTTAGGAGATGCGCAAGGGCCTGGCGATCAAGACAGTACCAAAGGGGAGGCAAGGGGCGGTCTCATTTTACCTAAATCGCACGTCAGAGTCGAGCGGCGGCTCAGGTGCTCGCGGGTGAGAACGAAGACGTCGCTCTGGGTCATGAGAAAGCAAAAAGAGGCCATCAGTAAACGCACAAGGTCGTTCTGGTCATGATGGTTTGAACTAGAGGCTGGGGGGCGGTCGGTAATCACCGAGATTCGTCGCTGGAGTGCGTCTGTTTGCGGCGGCGCGAGGGCGATTGCGGGCAGCCTGGTGGCGGAGAGGTGGCGCTAGGTGAGGGGAAATGGCCGTGGTGCAAAGGGGATTATATAGGCAGAAGGGGAGCGGCGATTAAGCGCAGAATCAATGGCAATTAATCCCGTAGTGACTGCGGCGAGGTAACGGCGGAGCGAGCGTCGCGGCCACGCGTGATTGACGACGACGACGATGTGGTCGCAGGGTCCACTTGTCAGCGAATAAAATAGAGAGGAGGTGGGGTCGCGCGGTCAGTGACCTGGTGGGTTCGTCCGCGAGTGAGAGAGAGGGGGAGATCCCGGGTGGGCTTAGTGGGCTGAAACCGTTGTTGGGCTAGATAGGTGGCGCTGGCCTTTTTCCATTTCTTTTCTCCTTTTCTTTTTCTGTTTTGATTTTCTGAAATGATTTTCAATTCCAAATCAAATGAGTTTGAATTCAAATCTTCTCTAGGTTTTTATACTACAAACCTTGCACTCAAATGTGTGTCAAACACTACTGTTTACTCAAAACACTTTGGTCAAATGAAAAATAAAAAATAAAACCATGCCTTTATGTGAAATATACAATATGCATACTATTGGTTTTATTTACTCATTTTGTTTTGAAAACTTTGCTCAAGCTTTTGAAGGTGCCTAAGTTTGAATACAAACCTTACTGAACCAAAACCAGTATTCTTCTCATTGGAAGATAGCACTAAGGCTAGAGTAAACTTACATGAAATAATAAGCATATATGCTTCTGTTTTGACATGATTTGTCTGAAATGAAATTCATATGATCATGGATGCATGGATGATATGCATGAGTTTGAAACATGATTTTAGGGATGTTACAAATCTAACCCCCTTAAGGTGAATCTCGCCCTCGAGATTCGGATTAGCTAGCAAATAGGTGAGGGTGGTCTTTCCAAAGATCATCTTCTCTTTCCCATGTTGCTTCCTCTTCGGAATGATGGTTCCACTGCACTTTGCAAAACTTGATAGTCTTAGTCCGTGTGACTCTTTCTGCAGTCTCAAGAATCTTGATAGGCTTCTCCTCATAGGTGAGATCACTTTCCAATTGTACCTCCTCCAAAGGTATAGTATCCTTCAAAGAAGTTTCTTCCATTTCTGGATGACATTTCTTAAGCTGACACACATGAAACACATTATGGACAGCTGACAAAGACTCTGGCAATTCAATTTCATAAGCAACTTCTCCTTTACGACTCAGAATCTTGAATGGTCCAACATATCTTGGGGCCAACTTTCCTTTGACTCCGAACCTCTTCACTCCACGAAGTGGTGACACTCTAAGATAAGCTCTATCACCAACTTCGTAGGTGACTTCTCTACGCTTAGGATCTGCATAGCTTTCCTGTCGGGACTGTGCTATCTTCAATCTATCCTTAACCAACTTAACTTTCTATTCAGCTTCTTTGATAATTTTTGGTCCGAACAAACTTCTTTCTCCCACACCATTCCATAACAATGGGGTGGTACATTTCCTCCCGTAGAGAAACTCAAATGGTGCCATCTCAATGCTGGCTTGGTAGCTGTTGTTATAAGAAAATTCTGCGTAAGGCAGACTTTCATCCCAACTGGCTCCATAGTCTAGGGCACATGCCCTCAACATGTCTTCAAGAATCTGATTAGTCCTTTCTGTTTGTCCATCAGTTTGAGGATGAAAAGCAGTGCTGAATTCCAACCTCGTTCCCAATGACTCATGTAGCTGTCTCCAAAAATGGGAAGTGAATTGAGTTCCCCTATCAGACACAATACTCTTGGGTACTCCATGTAGACATACAATTCTACTCATATAGATCTTGGCCAACTTAGCACTTGTATAGGTTGTCTTCACGGGTATGAAATGAGCCACTTTAGTTAGGCGATCCACTACTACCCAAATAGAATCATATCCTGACCGGGTCCTTGGTAATCCGGTAATGAAATCCATACCAATCTTGTCCCACTTCCAATCAGGAATAGGTAGTGGTTGAAGCAAACCTGCTGGTTTCTGATGTTCCGCTTTCACTCTACTACACACATCACACAAAGCAATATGTTCGGCGATGTCCTTCTTGAGATTATTCCACCAAAATCTTTCCTTCATATCCATGTACATTTTGGTGTTACCCGGATGAATGGAATACGGTGAGTTGTGTGCTTCTTGTAAAATCAGTTTTCGAAGCTCCGGATCTTGCGGAACACAGATACGTTTTCCATGCCATAAAGTACCTTGTTCGTCTTCATGGAATCCTTTGGCTTTTCCTTTGCCAATCTTTTCCTTAATTTCTTCAATTTCCTTATCAATCTTCTAGGCTTCTTTGATCTTGTCCAACAAAGTGGGTTGAACATCCAAAGACATGAGATGTCCTTCAGGCACAATCTCCAATCTGAGATCTCTAAATTGGGCACACAGATCATCTGACAATTCTCCTTTAGTAAGGACATTCACAAAAACCTTACGCCTTAGAGCATCTGCTACAACATTTGCTTTACCGGGGTGGTATTGCAAACTTAAGTCATAGTCCTTGATGAGTTCTAGCCATCTTCTTTGTCTCATATTAATTTCCTTCTGGGTGAAGATATACTTCAAACTCTTGTGATCTGTGAAAACTTCACATCACTTTCCCAAAAGATAGTGTCTCCATGTTTTTAGTGCATGGACAACAGAGGCTAACTCCAAATCATGAGTAGGATAGTTCACCTCATGAGTTTTGAGTTGTCTCGAGGCATAAGCCACAACTTTTCCTTCTTGCATAAGTACTGCACCCAAACCATGATGAGATGCATCACAATACACTTGGAAATCCTTCTCCAAATCTGGCAAACACAAGACTGGTGCTGTCACGAGTCTCTTCTTCAATTCCTGAAAGCTGAGTTCACAACCTTCAGACCAAGAAAATTTCTTGTCTTTCTATAGCAATTCTGTCATAGGCTTAGCTACCTTGGAGAAATTCTCAATGAATCTTCGGTAGTAACCTGCTAAGCCAAGGAAACTACGAACTTCTTTCACTAACTTGGGAGATTCCCTTTCAGTTACAGCTGAAACTTTAGCAGGATCAACCGCTACACCATCTCCTGACACAACGTGTCCAAGAAATCCAACTTCATTCAACCAGAATTCACACTTGCTGAATTTGGCATAAAGTTTATGCTCTCTAAGCTTCTCAAGTATCAAACGCAAATGTCCTTCATGCTCTTCTTTGCTCTTGTAGTATATTAAAATGTCATCGATGAAAACGACAACAAACTTATCGAGGAATTCCATGAACACCTTGTTCATCATATTCATGAAGTATGCTGGAGCATTGGTCAAACCAAATGGCATCACGGTATAGTCGTACAATCCATACCTTGTGGTGAAAGTTGTCTTAGGTATGTCTTGTTCTCTTATCTTGAGCTAGAAATAACCTGACCGGAGATCAATCTTTGAGAACACACAAGCTCCTTCTAGCTGATCAAAAAAGTCATTGATTCTAGGTAAAGGGTATTTGTTCTTGATAGTCACCTCATTGAGTGAACGGTAATCTATGCATAAACTTTGACTTCTATCTTTCTTCTCCACAAACAAAACTGGTGCTCCCCAAGATGAAGAACTTGGTTGAATAAATCCTTTCTGCAACTGCTCTCCAAGTTGTTTCTTGAGTTCTTTCAGTTCATCAACTGGCATCTTGTACGGTCTCTTTGCTATAGGTCCAGATCCTAGTAGCAAATCAATAAGGAACTCCACATCTCTATCTGGTGGCATTCCCGGCAATTCTTCCGGAAACACATCTGGATATTCACTCACAATTGGCACACTGTCTATGCTAACCCCCTTAAGAGAGTTTAGCATACTCCTTCTTGCTTCAAAGTTGGTCTTGAATCTGATCCTTTTATTTTCTGGAGTTGTGAGTGAGACAGTATGGTTGGCACAATCTATCACTCCCTTGTGCTTAGTCATCCAATCCATTCCCAAAATGACATCCAATCCTTGGGAATTTAGGATTATCAAGTTAACGGGAAACTTATACTTCCCAAACTCTAAGACTAGATCATGACATCCTGAATTCACTATCATTTCTCTGCCAGGAGAACTTACTTTTATAGGACACCCAATAGTTTCTACCGGTAGTTCATTTCTTTCAACAAATGCTCTTGATATGAATGAATGAGATGCACCAGTATCAAAGAGAACAAATGCTGGAACAGAATTGAGTTTGAACTTACCAGCAACAGCATCAGGATCCTCATAAATTTCCTCCACATTGATGTGGTTCACTTGTCCCTTTTGAAAAGGGTTGGGCTTGTTGGGTCCTTCAACTTTCTTTTCTGGGCATTCATTTGCATAATGCCCCATCTTCTTGCACTTGAAGCACTCAACCTGACTAATGTCCTTCTTGACAGGCTGGCTTCCACTGCCACTTCCATTACCACTGTGGTGGCTCTTATATCCACCCTTGTGGTTCTTGTACTTGTCATTGTCATGACTACGGTGATGCTTGTTGTCATGATGACGGTTGTGGTTGTGGTGCTTGTTGAATTTCCCATGCTTGTGGGATCCTGAGCTTCCACTATCATCATAATGGAAACGTTTGTGAGACGATCCCGAGCTGTGCTTGTCCGAGTGCTTTCTATTTCTACTCTCAACTTGTTTCATTTTGTTCTCCAAAGTAGCAGCCTTATCACAAAGAGACTGGTATGTTGGAACATAGGCTACTGATAGCTACAGGTTCAGTTCATCATTCATCCCCTCAAGAAACTTTTCCTTCCTCTTAACATCGGTGTCAACTTCATCCGGTGCATAACGCGCCAGATTGTTGAACTCCTCAATATATTCAGCCACGCTGCGGTGGCGCTGCTTCAGATTATGGAACTCTTTCTTTTTCAGACTCATCACTCCAGATGAGATATGAGCAGTACGAAAGCCCATGTCACATATTCTATGGGAGTGGTGATCTGGAAGTTATCCCACCAAGTGGCGGCTGGTCCTTCCAGCAAATGTGCTGCAAATCTGACCTTTTCTGCATCAGTACAGCCCACCGTTACCAAGTCCTTGTTCATAGAGCGTAGCCAATCATTGGCCACCATGGGATCAGTTGTTCCTGAGAACTTTGCTGGCCTCAATCTCAAGAACCCGGTAAGCATGTCAAAACCTGGTGGGTTGTTGTTGTTGTTGTTGTTATTGTTGTTGTTGTTGTTGTTTTGGTTCTGGATGAACATCGTCATCATTTGCATCAGCTGAGTCTGAGCTGTCATCATTTGCTGCATCTCAGGAGTGATGTTGTTGTTGTTGGGGTTGGGATTGGCATGACGGGGAGGCATCTGTGGTTTGTTCAATAGAGATAAGAATGAGATACCCATAGATGATTTCATGCACAATACATCACATAAGCAATCACAAAACATGCATCATAATAATAATAGTTCAACAACAAAAACGACAAGTTTGCAAAGTAAACACACCGATAACAAGCCATCCACATGTTGGATGGTCATTGTGACACAAATAAAGTATGATAAATAAATGATAAATGAGTAGTCAACTCTACTCCTCGGCATCAACCTCCTCCTCAACAAAGGTAAGACCTGCATTCTCCATAGCGGTCTTGTATTCCTCGACATTGGCGGTCAAGGTCTCTACTTTGGCTTTGAGAGCCCTCTTTTGAGATCTAAGCCTCTCAATCACCGTCTGCTGATGCTCGAGCTCGAAGTCCTTGGCCTGCAGTTCTTCAGTCATGTCCCGAATCCTCTTGTTCCTATCCTGGACTCGCTTCTCCTAACTCTTGAACTTTATGTCCTGGCTCTCGAACTTTGCCTCCATCTCCTTGACTATCTCATCTTGCTCCGCGTAGAGCTTGTCCTTCTCACAAAGCTGTACCTGGAGTTCGTCATTGTTGAGCATGACGTTGGTCCTATCAGTGTCCACGTGCCTAATGAGAGCCTCTAAGTCCTGGAGGTATAGACGAATCGGCTCCGCTGTCTCCCTCGAAGTGTCCTCAAAGTCGATGGCCTCTCCATCCTCATCACGTCTACCGAAGACGTGGAAGTGAGTACCTCTAACCTGTCGAGAGTGTCTCCCTAGCAGACGTCCAATCAAGTCCTGCATAACTACCTCTAGGCCTCTCTCCTTGTCATCGTGCATGAGCTTGAAGATGATGGCCTCCGTGGTAGGCTCAGTCTGGCGCCTGGGCTGATTGACCTTGAAACCCCAAAGGTCTTTCCTCTCAAACTTGGTGAGGGGAAGCACCATGATGGTAGGAAGAGGGAGATTGAGCAAACTAGTAAGCTCAATAACACGAGGGCCAAAGCGAGTTCCCTGGAACTCCTCAACAGTGCTGATGGTAACAATTAGGCATCTATTTATAAGATAGAAAACATTAGAAACAACACAATTTAAGATAAACACAAGGCAAAGCATCACATACATATCCTTGGAAATCAAAACACACAAGTCATGGCATACATGGATCCATTACAACAACCAAGGTTCAACTTATTTTTAGCAACATTTGGAAAATAAGGTGATAAGTGGTGGTCCAACTAACGAAGTATGCTTACAATCCTATCTCACTAGATATGTTGGCTAACACAATATTTCTAGAGGCAATCACTCTATCTTGAGCACATGACTCCATTACTAAGCCTATAATATCTCCTCTTAAAGTTTGGTTGGTAGCCTCCAACTCTTGGGTATGTTTCTTCTCTTCTTTTAGGCTATTTTGGATGTTGAACATTCTGCACTTGACTCTTTCACCAAGTTCTTTGATGGTCTTCCAAGCTGCATCCCTTGCTGAGTCAAAGAATGTAGGGTGCATCACTAAATTGGTGAACATGCAGAATCCTGATTCCTTGTGGTTGTCTTCCTTGTTTTAATACAAGTGAAGTTGCACCCACCAGTACTCAACCCCTTCATCCATCACAGGAAAGCCTTTGTACACAGCTGCACCATGTATTTCCATTGCAACGATGAGGTCCTTGAGAGCCTTCGGGAATTCTGTCTCACACTGCAAAGTCATTGTCATGAGTGGTCCTTTCCTTACGGCTTCGTTGATGGAGTTCATCTACAATTGGAGATGAGAAAGAAGATTAGAAAAGTTTACGAGAAGAATAGACAAGTGTAGAAGTTGTTGAAAAAATTTCCTTAGTGGTTTCCAATCCTAGGGTCATAATCCTACAGGCAACACAGTGCTCTGATACCATCTGTAAGATCCCTCCTTTATAAAGGAAAAGGATACCTGTGATTGCAATGCTAGTCCCTGGATCAATGCTAGCATCCACAGTTTAAGATGAAGTACACAGAAACAAAGGTCATTATTACAGTCATTCCAGAGACAACATAGTCTTTATAACTCCATGGACACAGGCCTATTACAAGAGTTTAAATAAGTAAATAGATAAAAGTCTTCATCTTCATGTGCCACAGGCAAACATGTTGAGTGTAGACTCATGACTCCTAATCTTCATCAGAGTAACCTGCAACATCACAAGTTACAGCCGCAGTGGGTCAATACATTGGAATAGTATTGGCAAGTGATACCTTAGTATAATTTTTGGTGGACTAAATACTATATGCAATTTGGCTAAGTGTAGCTTAGGATTTCTTTGATCAAAATAGGTTTTGCCTATTAGTTGAAATCACTAAGTTTTTCTTTATCAAAACTTTCCCATGGAACCACCAATAGACATTGAGGTCCTTCACCCTTGTTCACCCACAAGTTTTACTTAGAAATTGGGATGAGGAGATTCTTGACAGCTTCCATGTCTTGATGCTCAAGCTGTCCTTTTCCAGGGACATGGCTATGTACTTAGATTCTTCCATCTGCAGAGGTTGTGCACTTTCCCTGCAAGCCTTGATTTTCACCAAGACAGGACCTTTCAGAAGCCTTCCCTTAGACCAAATGGGCGTGTTCCAACCTATCATCCCACTACCACCAACTGTCCAAATGGCTAAGTTATTGCAACCTATGTGATCCAAGCAGAGCCCATATTGCCAAGTGGCTGCACTATAAGCTTCTTAGCATATGGCATCTCAAATCCCTTTGTTCCTGGGTGGCTTTCCACAAGTCAGATACACAAGGTAAGCCATAGAAATGGTCCTTGTGTCACCACTCAACATAAACCATTCCTTCCATTCCACCCAGGTGTTTCATTTACTTAGTTGTTTTATTAGGCAAAACACAAGTCCAAAGACTTAGAAATATTTTTATCATAGCATGTATATTTTCACCACCCTTGGTTGCTACTAGCTAGGCTAAGCATGGCATAGATAAGCATCTTAACTTAGAAATTTTTTCCTAGCAATTCTACAACTACTAGGATTTCCCAACATGGCATATAAGCAAAAATATAACATGCAAGACTAGCAAGATATTTCTAATGCTTAGTAGAAAACATAGGGATAAAAATATCATGAAGCACCACTTGCCTTGGTAGTTTGTAGAGTAGCTACACTCCTCACAATCACAATCACTATTGGCACCAAAATCTACACATAAAATCATAGCAACAAATCACATACAAATATATACAAACAAAAATATATGAATGCATGCAATATGATATGTGATGATTTTTAAAACTCAACAAAGCAAGTGTACAGTACTGGTTCACAAACAAGTTCAAAACTTGCCAAACAACATATATTTAAACCTTAAAACATTTCTCAAACAATTCATATACTCAAAATAGCCCTACACATGTTTCTATAAATAAAACCATTTTAACAGAAGCAAAACATTAAACGCATGGATAAATATAAAGGGTTTGTTCTCCTGATTCCAATGATATAATATTTGTCAAATTTGAACATGGGGATCAAAAGTTATAGCTAAAACAAATTCCAACAACTAATAGATTCAAATTCTGTTTTTAAATCTAATTCCTGGCCACGCGTCACACTCTGATTGGCGCGTACCGGTTCGCTCAGGATCGCGTCTGTGAGCCATTAGATCTACTTAATCTGCACGGCCCAGACCTACCCATACCGTTTCGTGAAGTGATCTGTTTATACACGCTGGATCTAGATCCAACGGTCCTGGATCAAGCGACCACAGATGGGCGGCGCTGACGGTGGCTACTGGCGGCGGCGACTCTGACTACGGCGGCGCGGCGGCTACAGGGGGTTCTAGGGTCGTCGGAGGTGCTTACCGGGCTCGTAGCGATGCACTGATGCTCAACCTGGCGACGGCTGGTCAAGGGGCGCTCTGTAGTGGCCGAGGGAGCTCGTCGGAGTTGCTGGCGGCGTCAGATGCTTGCTGTCGAAGACGTTGCCGAGGCTTTGCATCGACCTAGCACAAGCCAGATGGTTTAGAAGATGCGCAAGGGCCTGGCGATCAAGACAGTACCAAAGGGGAGGCAAGGGGCGGTCTCATTTTACCTGAATCGCACGTCGGAGTCGAGCGGCGGCTCAGGTGCTCGCGGGTGAGAACGAAGACGTCGCTCTGGTTCATGAGAAAGCAAACAGAGGCCATCAGTAAACGCGCAAGGTCATTCTGGTCACGATGGTTTGAACTAGAGGCTTGGGGGCGGTTAGTACTCACCGAGATTCGTCGCTGGAGTGTGTCTGTCTGCGGCGGCGCGAGGGCGATTGCGGGCAGCCTGGTGGCGGAGAGGTGGCGCTAGGTGAGGGGAAATGGCCGCGGTGCAGAGGGGGTTATATAGGCAGAAGGGGAGCGGCGATTAAACGCAGAATCAATGGCAATTAATCCCGCAGTGACTGCGACGAGGTAACGGCGGAGAGAGCGTCGCGGCCGCGCGTGATTGACGACGACGACGACGTGGTCGCAGGGTCCACTTGTCAGCGAATAAAACAGAGAGGAGGTGGGGTCGCGTGGTCAGTGACCTGGTGGGTTCGTCCGCGAGTGAGAGAGAGAGGGGGAGATCCCGGGTGGGCTTAGTGGGCTGAAACCGTTGTTGGGCTAGATAGGTGGCGCTGGCCTTTTTCCATTTCTTTTCTCCTTTTCTTTTTCTGTTTTGATTTTCTGAAATGATTTTCAATTCCAAATCAAATGAGTTTGAATTCAAATCTTCTCTAGGTTTTTATACTGCAAACCTTGCACTCAAATGTGTGTCAAACACTACTGTTTACTCAAAACACATTGGTCAAATGAAAAATAAAAAAATAAAACCAAGCCTTTATGTGAAATATACAATAGGCATACTATTGGTTTTATTTACTCATTTTGTTTTGAAAACTTTGCTCAAGCTTTTGAAGGTGCCTAAGTTTGAATACAAACCTTACTGAACCAAAACCAGTATTCTTCTCATTGGAAGATAGCACTAAGGCTAGAGTAAACTTACATGAAATAATAAGCATATATGCTTCTGTTTTGAAGTGATTTGTCTGAAATGAAATTCATATGATCATGGATGCATGGATGATATGCATGAGTTTGAAACATGATTTTAGGGATGTTACACCCACCTCCACGTCACCCCTTTGTCCCCAAATCACGCCCGCGACCAGTTTCGCCGTGGCCGTTTCTTCCCGATGATCTCGCGCTTGATTACGTGTTACTGCAGGCATAACTCCCTCTCTCGCCCCGGCTACTTAAACCCCTCCTCACTCCGCTCCATTCCCCTCACTCACCAACCACAGAGCGCCGCTAGGCTGTCCACAATCGAGCTCGCGCCGCCGCTGTCCCGATCCACTCCGGCGAGCCATCATGGTGAGTTCCGAGCACGCCTTGCTTTCTGGTTCATGCGAGCTGCTTCGCAATCATCTTGCACTTCTTCTGACACCTTTGGTTCGACTTGTACTGCCGCAGGTCGTCGAATCCGTCGAGCACAGCAAATTCCCGATGCCGTCTCCAACTCCGACAAGAAAATTTGGTGAGGTTCGACCGCCCCGTGCCTTCCCCTTGACCCTATCATGTTCGCCTGAACGATGTCGCCAACGTCGCCGTCCACCTAAGCCCGACGCTGTCCCTGACTCCGACGAGCTCCCACGGCCACAACAGCTTGCCCCTGTCCATGCCAACAACATCTGGAGCTTCCTCGCAACCTTGCGACGCCGGTAAGCTTCACCACTGCCCCTAGCCCTCGCTAGAATCTTCGCACCATCGCCGGCAGAGCCGTCGCCGCCGCTGTACCCATGAGCACCGCCGATTTAGAGTTAGAGAGATTTGATCCACTGGATCTAGATCCAGTGGTTTAGATTAGAAGCCAGATGAAGAGGTACGGGCAGATCTGAGCCGCTGGTTTTAAGTAGATCTGATGGTGCGCGAGCGTGATCCAGCGCGAAGCGGTACCATCCAATCAGAGCGCGCCGCGTGGCCAGTTCTTAGATTTAAAATCAGATTTTATATCTATTAGATGTTTAAACTTGTGTAATTCATAACTTTTGATTCCCACGTCCAAATTTGACAAATTTTATATCATTGGAATCGGGAGAGAAAGACCTTTCTGTTTATGCAATGTGTTTAGTGTTTTGCCTCTATGAAAGTGGTTGTTTTTTCAGAAACATTTGTAGGCTTAAAATGTGTATATTAATTATTTGGAAAAGTTTTTGCTAATCAAATAAAGTTTATTGTCAAGTTTTGGACTTGTTTATGATTCAGTACTGTGCACTTGTCTTGTTTGGTGTAGAAAATAATCACATGGCATGTTGCATACATTCATGTATTTTTGTTTGTATATATTGTGTATGTGATTTTGTGCCATTATTTTATGTATAGATTTTGGTGCAAATAGTGATTGTGATTGTGAGGATTGTTGCTACTCTCCAAACTACCAAGGCAAGTGGTGCTTCATGATTTTATTCCTATGCTTTCAACTATGCATTAGAAATATTTTGCTAAGTCTTGCATGAATATTTTGATCTATATGCTATGCTTGGGAAATCCTAGTAGTTGTAGAATTGCTAGAAATTTCTAAGTTAAGATTCTTATCAATGCCATGCTTAGCCTAGCTAGTAGCAACCAAGGGTGGTTATATATTCATGCTATGAGAAAATATTTCTAAGTCAAGTACTTCTGTTTTGTTTAATAAAAAAACTAAGTGAATGAATCACCTGGTGGAATGGAAGGAATGGTTTGTGTTGAGTGGTTACACAAGGCCCATTTCTATGGTTTACCTTGTGTATCTCACTTGTGGAAAGCCACCCAGGAACAAAGGGATTTGAGATGCCATATGCTAAGAAGCTTATAGTGCAGCCACTTGGCAATATGGGCTCTGCCTGGATCACATAGGTTGCAATAACTTAGCCATTTGGACAGTTGGTGGTTGTGGGATGATAGGTTGGAACGCGTCCATTTGGTCTAAGGGAAGGCTTCTGAAAGGTCCTGTCTTGGTGAAAATCAAGTCTTGTGGCGAAAGTGCACAACCTCTGCAGATGGAAGAATCTAAGTACTTAGCCATGTCCCTGGTATTGGACAACTTGAGCATCAAGACATGGAAGCTATCAAGAATCTCCTCATCCCAATTTCTATGTAAAAACTTTTGGTTGAACAAGGGTGAAGGTTCACCAATTTCTATTGGTGTTTCCTTGGGAACCTTTTGTCAAAGAAAAACTTAGTGTTTTCAACTAATAGGTAAAACCTATTTTGAGCAAAGAAAGCCTAAGCTACACTTAGCCAAAATGCATATAGTATCTAGTCTACCAATTGTCAACACCTGGATTTTTAATCCCAGATGCCTGTTATGCCATACATCGCAATCCCAGGATTACCATTTTTGCGAGACATAACAGAATTGGATACCATAGTACATCATCCATTACAAATGGTACATAAGTTCTTACACAAATAGGGATCTCTTGATCCAGTTCTTAATACAACATCAAGCAGCGGAATACGTAATAATAACGATAGCGTAGGCGAAGCTCCATATTCGGGTTCACAGGCAATGCTGACGATGGGAGATGATCCTAGTTGTCGTTACCTTCCTGGGGTCCATCCTCAAGGTACTCCTCTTCATAGTCTGGCCATGGGAATAGTCAGGGACAAACCATGAGTACTCTTTAAGTACTCGCAAACTAATACTAACAGGTAAAGGAGTTTTTGGATAATAGGACACTAGGCTCTAGGGTTGTTTTGAAAAAGCCAGATTTATCTCTACTAAGTTTAGAAGCAATGAATGCTAGTTGAAAATTCTATAGCACCTAAGTGGGAACTTGTAATTCAGATCACAACCCTGTTGTGGTCAAGTCAATGCCTCAAATCATTTCACAAGTCGTTTTTGAAAAGTCTGACGGGGGAACAGTATGGCCACTCCAACTGTCCATAACCATGGACGCGGCTATTCGAATAGTTTCACACTCTGCAGAGGTTGTACACTTTCACCACAACATTCAATACATCCATCAGGAACAAGTCCTGAATTCACCATACTCAGTATGCTGATAATCAATCCTAACCTTTCAATTCCATGCCCTAGTATAAGCACCTCTCCTGTGAGTTTGGCCTCCCAACCATGACCAACTGTCATCTTGGGTACTGCACAGGTGGACAATCTTCACAAGGTAGCCATAGCTCAGACCTTGGCCGTGGGGGAACTAATACTAAGGTATATAAGTTTCCAGTCAAGCCCTACCCAATCTTCGGGTATTGTGGTTGTACGATAAAATTGGAATGGTATCGCATCCAGACAACCATCAGTTTTAAAAAGGGCTAAGGCTCATGCGTCAACATTTTCATCCCCAAAATCATCGGGTGTTTGAAAACACATGTCCAAAACATTTCAATAGAATGATCCATCATTCCAAGGTTTTCAGAACCATTTTTCCACCAAGTATTCCCATCTAAAGTTGATCAAGTTTTATGCTTAGCACTAGCATCTACAGGTGGGGGTAAGCAATAATGAGGGGTGGTAAACTAGTGGAGTTTAACTAAGTTTAATCTTATGCCTTAGGATGACATCAAGATTATCTAGCTTAGGCCAAGTTTTATGCTCTTTATGCAACCTTCAATTATCTTTTTAAATCTACCATTTACTTAAGAAATCTCTAAGTATTAGCTTTGATAAAGAAATAAAGTAATCAAGCTTGTAAGTAAAACTAGGATTGGTTTATCAAGTGGATATGATCACATATGCTTGAGGCATATAGTGGGCATAGTAACAAGTAGTGGTTTGTTGCATCAGTAGAGTATCTTGCAAGTGTTAGCTTGCACATTCACTAGTAGTATTAGGCTTGCATTGGTCAACTTGATTAGTAAAGCTTGCCTTGTGCAGAGCAGTGGTTGAAGTTCTCCTCGGCTTCTTCTTCGTAGAATCCTCCTTCCTCCTCGTATCCTTGGTCGATACTAGCGTCTATAAATAAATACGATGTACACAATCACCAAAGAATACTTAACTACTTGAAATCATCACACAAAAGGGTCCTATAGATTATCTAGCATCATCTCTAACATTACAAGATTAAGGCTTGGTTTAATTCCTTTTATTTTTAGAAAAGTAATTTCTACTCATTGAAAAACTACTTAAGATTTAATATTCTCCAAACCATACATGGGATCATGTTGACACATGTCATCACCACATATTGTAGTCCAAGGGAATGTGATTTAAAGTGGTGTCACAATTTAATAAGGTTTTACCCTTTTATTTTAATTAATTAAAGTGGCTAGAAATGCCTATGTAGCATTCTCTTATTACTTGAACATTATTTCTACAGGTAAACCTATATATTTTTATATATTCTGAAAGGTATGGTTAAATGTGATTTTTGAGAGTTGGAATCAACTCAAAAGCTATTATGGTTTAAATTTGAAAAATGTTTGAATGCAGAAAAGCTTCTGCCTTGTTATTTTTACCATGGGTGATCTATAGATCCAAATGACTTGAATCCAATGGGCTTGGATTCATCATTCCCAGACCTTTCTAACAAAATTGGTTTCATTCAATTTGATGCAATGAATCGATCTGGGTTGATTTTTGAAGTTGAGTACAGAAGTGAGTTTGAAACAAAAATGAAAAAGGTTTAATTCAAATAACTGGGCTGCGCGGGAAAAGTTAACGGGCCGGCCTGCTAAGCGCAGTGCTCCAGTGGGCTGCTTAAGTGGGTGTCCCCAGTTGCCAGTGAGACAGGGAGGGGCGAAGCGGTACGGGGCAACGTGGGTCGTTCGATGTGATTCTATTCCAACGGCTGGGAGTCATCGTCGACGCGAGGCAACGCCGGCGAGAAAGAAACCTAGCGCGGCCAGTGAGGGGTGCTGGGGGCTCACCGGGGTGCAGGCGAGGGTCGGCGAGGCGGGCGAACGATGAAGTCGACGACGACGAACTCAGGGGTGGTCGCGGAAGCTCCTGGGGTGGACGAAATCGATGGCGCCCTTCTTCTCTAGAGGCGGCGGGCTCCGGTGAAATTCCGGCGAGGTGGTGCTTGCCTTGCTCCGGGAACGGTGTGGCACGATCAGTGAGGAGAAGGGAGTGAGATGGTGTGAAGAAATCGACTGGGGGTGGCCTCTATTTATAGTCGAGTGAGGGGACCGACGGGGCGCACGGTGAGCTCGTCGCGGGCGATGTTACAGGCGGCTATTGGCATGGGCGACGGTAGGGGACGGTGTGATGTTCCCTGGCGATGCTCAACGGCATGGTTTCGAGGCGTGGGGCGGTGCGGCTTGCTCGGAATGCGGCGGTGCTCTATGCGTGCCCGACAGAAAATTTAAGGCCGCACATCTCGCGTGGTCCGCGCGGCGGCGAACGAGCGTGTCTGCGGGGTTGCTGGGATGGTGGGGATTATGTATGCACGCGGTGAGGGCGGCGCACGGTCTGTGGGCGCTGGTTGAGCGTGGCGCACGGGGCGTGCTCTCGGCATGGTTGCTGGCGAGGTTGGCATGGTTCGTGTGTGTGGTCCAGGGCTTGGCAACGCTCGCGGCTGGGACAGTGAGTGGTGGTGGACGGTGGGTGTCACATCCCAAGATTTTCCAAATCTTGTTATGTGAAAAATATATAAATAAAATAAAACTTTGTTGATTTTCAGGGTGAGAAGAAACTTTTTGAATCCAATTGGAAACTTTCAAAACCTATTTGGATCAAATAAAATCCTAAAGGGATTTAAAAAGATGAATAAACAATAAAGTTAAAATATTTGGAATCACTATTTTTGGATCTTTAATAAAAATATATGGTTTTTATAAAGCAAAGGTAGAAATAGAAATAAGGATTATTTTATAATCCAAATTAAAACTTGGCCAAGCCTTTGAAATAAAATATTTCTATTTGATAAAAATAGTAAAGGTTTATTTAAATAAAATAATGGGGATTTATTAATACCCAATTTTGTTAAAGTAAAGGCTTTTTCATTTTAATAAAACACTAAAACTTATTAATTTATTTTAAATTAGTTTTCCAAGTATTTTATATTCTCAAATAAAACCTACTGAAGTGTTTTTGGTTTTATTTTAGATTTCAAATGGAGATTTTAATAAATCAAATCCTATTTGAATTAATAACTAAGGACTATTTTATTTAATTATTAGATAGATCCTAAAAGAATAAAAATTATTTTATTTTGGGACATTGGATTCTGTTGTTAAACAGAATTAAAAACTACACAAACTTTGACAAAGGTTTGAATTCATGTGTTGTTTGAAATTGTTTGATTGAATTTCAAAACAGAAAATCAATTAGAAAAAGAAAAAGACATTCAGAACAAAAAAAGGGAACAAATAGCCCAACCCATCTGGCCCAACAGCCCAACAACACAGCCCACCCGGCATACCCCATGCGCGAATCATTTTCCACCGAAAAACCCAACTGCGCAGTCACAGACAGGTGGCCCCCTCTCCCTCTCTCTCTTCCTCGCTGACAGGCATGTCCCACTGCCACCTCACCGTCGTCTTCAACCCCCAAACCACGCCCTGCCGTTGCTGCCGCGTTACTGCCGGTGATCAATTCACGTTATTGCCTGCTTTAACTCCCCCGGTGACCACGCGAGCATAAACGCCCCTCTCCGCTCTATCTTTTCCCCCACTCGCCCCTCCCCCTCTGCCTCTAGGCTGCCCCAATTCGAGACCGCGCCCCCACTGCTCCTACGAGGTTTTCCACCGATTTCGGACACACCTCGCCGCCCCTCTCCTTTCTCTGCATGCGAGCTTGCTTCCCACCTCCTGGCGCATCTTCTCGTGCCACTCATTCGCCCGCGCTTGGTCCATAACATCGACAACAACGACAACCTGAGCGCCACCGCCTGCAAGCAACTCCGGCGACCTCCCCCTGATAAGCCAGACCGCCCCGATCCCTCTCGATCATGCTCACGTGAACCCCACACTCTCCCGCGTCTAACCGTACCTTCCGTTTGCTTTGGGGTGAACTACAACCTCGCCTCGTTGACAAACAGGACCGCCTGAAGCCGACGCCATCTCCGACGAGCAATCCCCTCCGCTCCAGTGCGCCCCTCGCCAGACCAGCACCACCTTGAGCTTCACCTCGACCTTGCGAGCACGGTGAGCACCTCCACTTCTCTCCTTGCTTCCTGTAAATGCCACGATGCCACCGTCTGACCGCGCGCCGCCGCCAGTTCGTGGTCAAACACACTGAGCCCGTCGGATCCAAATCCTGTGGCTATGACTAGATTAGGTCGAAGGGGTAAGTTTGAATCAGAGCCGCATGATTTCATTTAGATCTAACGCACCAGAGAGGTTGATCCAACCAAACCGGTATCAGCCAATAGCAAGCAGCCACGTGGCCCAGCCTTTGATTTAAAACAGAATTTGAAATCAGATTGTTTTGCAAACTTGTAACTTGCATAACTTTTGATCCACATGTCCAAAATTTGCAAATTTTATATCAATGGATTCAGAAAAACAAGCCCTAGCCAACCATGCACTTTGTTTAGTAAAAAGATTCTGGTAAAATGTTTGTTTTTGCAGAAACTTATGTATGCTTGTTTAGGATATAAAATTTATTCCAAAATGATTTTGGGGTTTAAATCTTTGCAAAATGGTTTTTTGTGAACCTAATGACCCTAGGAACCAACTTATGGATTTAAAAATGTATTTTGTGAAGATTAGGATTGAATAATTGAATTAGCTCATTTCTAGTCAAATAAAAATATTGGTTTTGATATGGAAATGATTTTTGAGCAAAACCTTTGAAAAATGCTTTGATTCAAACCTACTGAATCTAAACACCAAGTTTTGTGAATTAACAACTTATTTGGTGAACAATATAAAATTGTTGCTTTGCTAAAAACATTTTCCACCACATGAAATAATGATTTGATGGAAAAATGGTTTATAGATAAAACCCTTTTGCAAATGGGTATGACACTTTAGAAAATGACCACTTTGATTACAATGTATAGAGCCTAGTAGAAACCACCTTTGCAAATAAAACTATCTTTTGCATGCTTGCATGCATGACCTTGTTTCTATTATTTTATGTGTGTTAAATTGTTTGAATATTGGTTGGAATGCTAGTTGAACCTATGTTTACTTGATTGATTTGTAGTGAAGTTAGAAGAGTGTGATATTAGCAAGATCAAGAAGTGATCCAAACTTCTCTACCAAAAAGGCAAGTGACACTATCATCCAAGTCCTACTATTTTCATTACACTTAGTGGATTTTGAAACATGCATGATAAGGACTAGTATATTTTGCTATGCTAAATCCTAATAGGACACCCTTATACATTCCTTAGTGAAAACAATGTAGTTGCAATATGCTTAGCCCTGCTATATATATTGAGATGAGATACATGTTGAGATTATATGAAGTTGGGAAAAGACTTGTGTTTTGTATAATAAAACAAGTACTCAATGAACCACCTGGGTGGACAAGGATACTCAAGTTTTGGACAAGGTGGCAACAAAAGGAACAATGTTTATATGGCAATCTCTTTTTGTATGTGCACTAAAAGAAAACCACCCAGGGACTTAGAGATTGAACATGTTTCTCGTACAGTGGCTTCCGTGTACAGCCACATGCTAAATGGGCACTGGCTTAGTCAACTACATAGTGGAAGACCCATGCATTGGCCTCTTCAGGTTAACTGGAATGAGGTAACTAGGAACCCTACATAGGTGCCTGAAGACAAGCTAGCATTGTGTATTGGGAGGACCCTATGGAAGGACTTCGTCACAATCTCAATCTTCCAGTACTCCATCTTGGTGAGTACTTATCCAGCGGCCACTGGTGGCAACAAGATGAGATTGTGTCATGTGGGTAAAGTGTACAACTTCTGCAGAAGATAATAATCTAAGTACTTAGTCGCGTCCCCGGTTATGGACAATACTGAGCAACTAAGGCCTGAAGCTATGGGAAATCTCGACATTCCAATTTCTAAAAGTAAAACTTGAAAGTGACAACAAGAGACTTGAAGCACTTGGTGGATTCCAAGGAGTTCAGAAAGATTTGACAAAAGATCAAAACTATTTTGAAAAGATAGGATAAATTATGCTGCTTTCTACAAATGAGCCTAAAACCCTACTTAGCCAAATATGCATGTAATGATAGGATCCACTTATATTCTACATAGTAGTGAAACTTGCCAATACAATTCAAATGTATTGACCCTTGTGGCTGTAACTTGTAATGTTGCAGGTTGGTTTGGTGTTAGTGAAGTTTATTGATTAGGATTACAAGTCTACAACCAACATGTTTGCCTGTGGCACTTTGAAGATGAAGGACCCCATGCTTATAGATTTTCTGCTGCAATGTAATGTGATAGCCAAATGAGCTATGTAATATGTACTGAATTATTTTATTCCTGGTTATAAAGTTATATTATGACCTTTGTTTCTTGATATTACATCTTAACTGTGGATGCTAGCTATTGATCCAGGGACTAGGATTGTAAACACAGGGATCTCTACCTTATTAAAGGTTGGGACCTCTATAGTGGGCTGCCTCCCAGACATGCTGGCTAGGCTTGTGTCTCCTCCTAGCTTGCTGTCGACATGGGGGTGACATGGTGTGCTCGGTTGTTCACCATTGATGGCAATGCCAAGCTTACAGTGATGCTAAGGGTTAGTTTAGGTTGTTAGATGATCTACTAAGGCTACTGGTGCCCAGAGAGGGAACAAGTTAGGCCTCAATCACTGCTCACTGTAGTGTTTAGGATTTTGATGATTTGTGTCTGCAACCTGTTTGATGAAATGGCCGCATGAAATCAAGTTTTGAATTTTGAAAAGATTTTTGGTGGGTTTGCTAGATTGGTGCTGGTGAGTCTGCAGATGCTTGGGTTTTGAAAGTTGAGCTTGTTTGAGTGGTTTTTGAAAAAGTGGGATCTTCCCATATGATATAGATTCAATTTTTAATTGTCATTTAAACTATGTATTTGAAAGTTTCTGGATGATCACAAAGTGGGCCTTGATACCTTGTTATGAGTACAATCAAGGGGTGCAAAGATCCAGAAAAGTTTCCATTAGGTTCTGAAAGTTTGAGACAGCCAAAGTAGGCATGGGAGTTAAATTGGTCAAAATGACCATTCCTTTATTTTATTGGTTTTGACTTATTTGTCTTTAGGAAAAGTTTGGGAAATGTTTATATGATGTTTATTTCACCTAAGAAACATTTTACAAGCAAGGAAACATACAAACAAGGTGGTTCAAAAGAATTTCAAAGTAAATGCATACACATATGCATGCCTTCATAATTTTAATTAGAAAAGTTTTTGTTAACCCTAATTTTGATGATTAGAGTTTGATGATCCAAGTTTAGTATTTTTGGGATGTTACACCAATATTCTACTAAGGTATCACTTGCCAATACTATTCCAATGTATTGACCCACTGTGGCTGTAACTTGTGATGTTGCAGGTTATTCTGATGGTGATTAGAGGTTATGAGTGTACACTCAACATGCTTGCCTGTGGCACATGAAGATGAAGACTTATTTATCTTATTACATATTTAAACTCTTGTACTAGGCCTGTGGCCATGGAGTTTGTAAAAGACTATGTTTGTCTCTAGAATGACTTATAATAATGACCTTTGTTTCAGTGTACTTCATCTTAAACTGTGGATGCTAGCATTGATCCAGGGACTAGCATTGCAATCACAGGGATCTTTTCCTTTATAAAGGAGGGATCTTACAACTTAATGATGAGTTTAACCTGTAGCTGTCTGTTGCCTATGTTCCAACCTATCAATCACTTTTTGACAAGGCTACCATCCTGGAAAACAAGATGAAACCGGTTGAGAGAAGAAAGAGGAAGCATAGCTTTGATAAGCACAGCTTGGGATCGTCTCACAAGTGTTCCCATCATGATGATAGTGGAAGTTCTGGATTCCACAAACATGGGAAATACAATAGCCACCACAACCACAATCTTCATCATGACAACAAGCATCATTGCAGCCATGACAATGACAAGTATAAGAATCACAAAAGTGGACACAAGAGCCACCACAGTGGAAGTGGAAGTCAGCCTGTTAAGAAATATATTAGTCAGTTTGAGAGTTTTAAGTGTAAGAAAATGGGGCACTATGCTAACGATTGCCTAGAAAATAAAGTTGAAGGAGACAACAAGCCCAACCCTTTCCAGAAGGGACAAATGAACCACATCAATGTGGAGGATATCTATGAAGAGTCTGATGCTGTGGCTGGTAAGTTCAAGCTCAATTATTTTCGAGCACTTGTTCTTTTCGATACTGGCGCGTTGCATTCATTCATATCAAGAGCATTTGTTGTTAAAATGTACTTCCAGTTGAAACTATTGGGTGTCCTATAAAAGTAAGCTCTCCCGGTGGAGAAATGATAGTGAACTCTGGATGTCATGATCTAGTGATAGAATTTGGGAAGTATAAGTTTCCCGATAGGTTGATAATCCTAGATTCCCAAGGATTGGATATCATTTTGGGAATGGATTGGATGACTAAGTATGAAGGAGTACTAGATTGCGCCAATCATACTGTCACACTCACAACCCCGGATAATAAAAGGATAAGATTCAAGTCTAACTTTGAATCAAAAGGGAGTAAGCTAAATTCTCTTAAGTGGGTTAGCATAGATAGTGTGCTAATTGTGCGAGAGTATCCGGATGTGTTTCCAGAGGAATTACCTGGAATGCCACCAGATAGTGATGTTGAGTTCCTGATAGACTTACTGCCAGGATCTGGACCAATAGCAAAGAGACCCTACAAGATGTCAGTGGATGAGTTGAAAGAACTCAAGAAACAGCTAGGAGAACAGTTGCAGAAAGAATTTATTCAACCAAGTTCTTCATCTTGGGGTGCACCAGTTTTGTTTATTGAAAAGAAAGATACAAGTCAAAGGTTATGCATAGATTACCGTTCACACAATGAGGTAACTATGAAGAACAAATATCCTTTGCCTAGAATCAATGATTTGTTTGATCAGTTAGAAGGAGCCAGTGTGTTCTCAAAGATAGATCTTCGATCAGGCTACTTTCAGTTAAAGATAAGGGAACAAGACATACCTAAGACTTCTTTCACCACTAGGTATGGATTGTATGAGTACACCGTGATGCCATTTGGTTTGACAAATGCACCAGCCTACTTTATGAATATGATGAACAAGGTGTTCATGGAATTGCTTGACAAATTCGTTGTCGTTTTCATCGATGACATTTTGATATATTCCAAGAGCAATGAAGAGCATGAAGAACATTTGCGATTGATACTTGAGAAGCTTAGAGAACATAAGTTGTATGCCAAATTCAGCAACTGTGAATTCTGGCTGAATGAAGTCGGATTTCTTGGACATATTGTGTCAGGAGATGGTGTAGCGGTTGATCCCGCAAAACTGTCAGCTATAACTGAGTGGGAATCTACTAAGTCAGTGAAAGAAGTGCGTAGTTTCCTTGGCTTGGCAGGATATTACAGAAGATTCATTAAGAATTTCTCAAAGGTAGCTAAGCCAATGACAGAGTTACTTAAGAAAGACAAGAAATTTGATTGGACTGAAGGATGTGAACTCAGTTTCTAAGAGTTGAAGAAGAGACTAGTGACAACACCAGTCTTATGTCTGCCAGACTTGGAGAAAGATTTCCAAGTATATTGTGGTTCATATCACCAAGGATTAGGTGCAGTTTTGATGCAAGAAGGGAAAGTTGTGGCTTATGCCTCGAGATAACTCAAAACTCATGAAGTGAATTACCCTACTCATGATTTAGAGTTAGCCTCTGTTATCCATGCACTCAAAACATGGAGACATTATCTTTTGGGAAAGCGTTGCGAAGTGTTCGCAGATCACAAAAGCTTGAAGTATATCTTCACTCAGAAATAAATCAACATGAGGCAAAGAAGATGGCTAGAACTCATCAAGGACTATGACTTGAGTTTGCAATACCACCCCGGTAAAGCAAATGTTGTAGAGGATGCATTAAGTCGTAAAGTTTATGTGAATGGCCTTACTAAGGGAGAATTGCCAGATGATTTGTGTGCCCAATTCAAAGATCTCAGATTGGAGATAGTGCCTGAAGGACATCTCATGTCATTGGATGTTCAACCCACATTGTTGGACAGGATCAAGGGAGCCCAAAAAATGGACAAGGAAATTGAAGAGATTAAAGGAAAAATTAGCAAAGTGAAAGCCAAAGGATTTCATGAAGATGAACATGGTACTTTATGGTATGGAAAACGTATCTGCATTCCGCAAGATCCGGAACTTTGGAAACTGATTCTGCAAGAAGCACACAACTCACCATATTCCATTCATCCGGGTAATACCAAAATGTACATGGATGTGAAGGAAAGATTTTGGTGGAACAATCTCAAGAAGGACATCGCATAACATATTGCTTTGTGTGATGTATGTAGTAGAGTGAAAGAGGAACATCAGAAACTAGCAGGATTGTTACAACCACTACCTATTCCTGATTGGAAGTGGGACAAGATTGGCATGGATTTCATCACCGGACTGCCAAGGACTAGATCATGATATGATTCTATTTGGGTCATAGTAGATCGCCTAACTAAAGTGGCTTATTTCATACCCGTGAAGACAACCTATACAAGTGCCAAGTTAGACAAGATTTATATGAATAGGATTGTTTGTCTACATGGAGTATCCAAGAGTATTGTGTCTGATAGGGGAACTCAATTCACTTCTCATTTTTGGAGGCACTGCGTGAGTCATTGGGAACAAGATTAGAATGCAGCACTGCCTTTCATCCTCAAACTGATGGACAGACAGAAAGAACCAACCAGATTCTGGAGGATATGTTGAGGGCATGTGCCCTAGACTATGTTGCTAGTTGGGATGAAAGTCTGCCTTACGCAGAATTCTCTTACAACAACAGCTATCAAGCCAGTATTGAGATGGCACCGTTTGAATTTCTCTATGGAAGAAAGTGTAGTACACCGTTGCTATGGAATGGTGTTGGGGAAAGAAATTTTTTCGGGCCAGAACTAATCAAGGAAGCTGAAGAGGAAGTCAAATTGGTAAAGGACAGATTGAAGATAGCACAGTCCCGACAGAAGAGTTACACAGATCCAAAGCGTAGGGAAGTCACCTATGAGGTAGGTGATAGAGCCTATCTTAGAGTCTCACCACTTCGTGGATTGAAAAGGTTTGGAGTCAAAGAAAAATTTGCACCAACGTATGTTGGACCATTCAAGATTCTGAGTCGTAAAGGAGAAGTGGCATATGAGAATGAATTGCCTAAATCACTATCTGCCGTTCACAATGTGTTTCACGTGAGTCATTTGAAGAAATTCCATCCGGAGATGGAAGAGACTTCTTTGAAGGATACCATACATTTGGAGGAAGTTCAGTTGGAGAGTGATCTCACTTACGAAGAGAAACCTATCAGGATTCTTGAGACTGCAGAAAGAGTTACTCGAACTAAGACTATCAAAATTCTGCAAAGTTCAGTGGAATCATCATTCCGAAGAAGAAGCAACATGGGAAAGAGAAGATGATCTTCGTAAAGACCACCCTCACCTATTTTCTATCCAATCCGAATCTCGGGGGCGAGATTCACCTTAAGGGGGTTAGATTTGTAACATCCCAAAAATCATAATTTATAAAGCATGCATATCATTCATGCACTCATAAGCATTTGGCCTTTTGAAATGAATTTCCAAAATAAGAAACCATATTTTGCTTATTAACTTTATGCAAGTAAGGCAAGGCTTTTGTTTCTACTTTACAATTATTGAAATGCTTGGGTTTGATCAGTAATGATTTGGAAGTGAATACAAAGCTCACACAAAAATTTCAAAACAAGATTCAAACATAAAACCATTCATATGCCTACTATCCTTATTTTAATAAAGGCATGGTTTTATTTTTATTTTAAACCAAAATGGGTTTTTAGTGTAAATAGATGTTTGACATATCTTTGGACACTACAAACACAGTACAAAATCCTGGAGAAAATTCAAATGCAAATAGATTTGAACTACGCATTCAAATTCAAACTAGAAAATCAAAACAAAAAAAGAAAAGGAGAAAAAATAAACTTAGCAACCTAACTAGCCCAACCCACCCGCGGCCCAGCTACCAGCCCACCTAGCCCACCCGGGAAACCCCCTCCCCCTCTCTATTTCTCACCCGCGCACACACCCTCCCTCTCACTGTCAAGTGGACCCAACGCCAGGTCAGCATCGTCATCCCCAAATTCCCGCGCGACGACCCGCTCCGCCGTTTCTTCCTCGCAGAAACACCACGATTGATTCTCCCTTAATTCCCATTGATTCCTCGCATAATTGCCGCCCTCGCTCTGGCTGCTTAACCACCTCGCCGCCCCGCATCTTTCCCCTCACTCACCACTGCCTAAGCGCCACCAGGCTGTTTGTATTGGAGCTCGCACCACCGCTGCCCGACGCACTCCGGCGAGCTATTCCGGTGAGTCTAGAGCGCCCCTGTCTCTCGTTCACACGAGCGTGTCCCTCTTTTCCTTGCGCATCTTCTGACACCTCTAGTTTGTCCTACATCGCCACAGGACGCCGTCCCTGTCCACCCCGGCAAACAACGGAGGCGCCGCTCGACTCCGACGAGTATTCATGGTAACTACAGAGCACCCCTTGACCTCTCCTGCATACGACTAGGTTCGCCGTGTCCTTGTGCAGCTATTGATGCCTTGCGTTTTCCCTATGGTGACCCAAGTCGTCGCCTTTGTCTCCGTAGTGAGAACCCGACGCACAGAGCAACTTCGACGAGCTCTAGCCACCGCTACACCACGCCCCTGTCCTCGCCAGCAACTCGTTTAGCTCCCTCGCAATCTTGCGACACTAGTAAGACCAACCACAGCCCCATCCCCTTATGCAATCGCCGAAATGCCACCGCCAGTAGCTCCGCCGCCGCTGTAGACACGCGCGCCGCCAGTTCTTGGTCAAGCCGCTGTGAGCCGTTAGATCTAGATCCAGCGTATCAGATTAGATCATTTAACGAAGGGGTACGGGTAGATCAGAGCCGCTAGCTTTCATTTAGATCTAACGGTTAAGGAGCGTGATCCAGCGCGAACCGGTACATGCCAATCAGACGCTGCCGTGTGTCAGGGTTTTTCTTTTAAAATTCATATTTGATTTAATTAGATGACTAAACTTGTAAATTCAATAACTTTTGTTCTGTTTATCCAAAAAATGCAAATAATATATCAATGGAATCACAAAATTAAATCCTACACATCTGTAGGATTGTTTTTGTATTTTGCTTCTGTTAAAATGGAATTTTATGCATAGACATTTGTAGGCTTATTTTGTGTATAAAAGTTATTTAGAAAATGTTTAAAAGGATGTTTTGAGTCTATTTAGTCTATAAAAGTTTAGTTTAAAGTTTATTACTCTTTACTTTCCTTGTTTGGTTTGAGAAAAATCATCACATGGCATTGGCATGCATTCATATATTTTTGCTTGATTGTTTGGAATATAAATTTGGTGCTATTATTTTATGTGTAGATTTTGGTGCTAGTGGTGATTGTTATTGTGAGGATTGTTGCTACTCCCCCAACTACCAAGGCAAGTGTTGCTTCATATTCTTGTCCCAATATTTTTACTAAGCACTAGTGATATTTTGTAGGGCTTGCATGGTATTTTTGCTAAGGATCTATATGCTATGCTATGGGAAATCCTAGTAGTTTTAGAATTGGCAGAAATATTCTCTACGTTAAGATTCTTGTTGATATCATGCTTACCCTAGCTACTAGTAGACAAGGGTGGATTATATGCACATGCTATGGAAATTTTCTAAGTCTTTGACTTATGTTTTTGCGTAATAAAATGACTAAGTGAATGATTCACCTGGGTGGAATGGAAGGAAAGGTTTATGTTGAGTCGTTACCCCAGGGGCAATACCTGGTGTATCTCACTTTTGGAAAGCCACCCAGGAATAAAGGGATTTGAGATACTTAGTGTTCAGAAGCTTCTAGTGCAACCACATGGCATATGGGCTCTGCCTTGATCATATAGGTTGCAATAACTTAGCCAGATGGAAAGTTGGTTGTAGGGGTGATAGGTTTGTGAATGCGTCCATTTGGTCTAAGGGAAGGCTTCTGAAAGATCTCGTCTCGATGCATGTCGAGTCTTGTGGGGAAAGTGCACCACCTCTCGAGAAGGAAAAAGCTAAGTACTTAGCCATTTCCCCGACAATGGAAAATTGAGCATCAACACACTGAAGCTATCAAGGATCTCCTCATCCCAATTTCTAAGTTAAAAACTTGTGGGTGAACAAGGGTAAAGGATCACCAATTTCATTGGTTGATGCCTTGGGATTTTTTGTCAAACAAAAACTTAGTGTTTCCAACTGATAGGCAAAACCTATTTTGAGCAAAGCAAGCCTAAGCTACACTTAGCCAAATTCATATAGAAGCTAGAAACTATTATTCTACTAAGGTATCACTTGCCAATACTATTCCAATGTATTGACCCACTGTGGCTGTAACTTGTGATGTTGCAGGTTACTCTGATGAGGATTAGGGTTATGAGTCTACACTCAACATGTTTGCTTGTGGCACATGAAGATGAAGACATTACTTTATTTTGTTAAGTTGAACTCTTGCACTAGCCTATGGCTATGGAGTTGTAAAATACTATGTTATCTCTGGAATGACGATGTAATAATGACCTTTGTTTCTGTGTACTTCATCTTAAACTATGGATGCTAGCAATTGATCCAAGGACTAGCATTGCAATCACAGGGACCTTTACCTTATAAAGGAGGGGTCTTACACCTTCACAACCCCAAATCTTAAGAAAAGACAAACTCGGCTTTTTGCTTGTCCACATATCATGCGGTGTCTTCTCTACCGAATTTGATGGTACTTTGTTTACTGTGAACGCCGCTGTTTCTAGACAATAACCCCAAAATGATAAAGGCAGATCTATCCGACTCATCATTGATCGTACCATGTCCAACAAGGTCCGATTCCGCCTTTATGAAACACTGTTCCTTTGCGGCGTTCCTGGGGGAGTAAGTTGAGGAACTATTCCACAACTTTTCAGATGCTCATCAAACTCATGGCTCATGTACTCGCCTCCTCGGTCTGACCGAAGAAACTTCATTTTCTTGCCGACTTGATTCTGTGCTTCATTCTAGAATTCTTTGAACTTTTCAAAGGCTTCCGACTTATGTTTCATCAAGTATATATATCCATACCTACTCAAATCATCAGTGAAGGTAATGAAGTACTCGTAACCACCTCTGGCTGTCGTGCTCATTGGTCCACATACATCACTATGTACTAGTCCCAACAAGTCGGACGCCCTTTCGCAACTCTTTGCAAAAGGTGTCTTGGTCATTTTGCCGAGTAGGCAAGATTCACATGTCTCAAACGACTCCAAGTCGAACGAAGTTAGGAGTCCATCATCATGGAGCTTCTTCATGCATTTCCAACTTATATGACCAAGCCAACAACGCCAAAAGTAAGTCATATTCAGATCATTTGGTTTCAACCTTTTAACATTTATGTTATAAACCGAATCACCATCAAGATTCAAAATAAATAACCCATCCTGGACGGGTGCAAAGCCGTGAAACATATCATTCAAATACAAAGAACAACCATTATTCTTGATATTCGACTCATAGCCTTGCCTCATCAAACATGAAGTAGAAATAATGTTTCGACTGAGAACTGGAACATAATAACAATTATTCAGTTCCATAATGAATCCAGAAGGTAAATGAAGTTGCATCATGCCGACTTCCAACGCAGCAACTCTTGCTTTATTGCTGACTCGAATATCAACCTCGCCTCTTGCTACGCTCCTAGTTCTTACCAGTCCCTACAACGAATTGCAGATGTGAATAACTAATCCGGTATCATATACCCAAGAACTATTAGGTGCATCAGCAAGATATATGTCTATAATATTGCAAACAAGTGTACCTGAGTTGGAAGTCATACCTCCACTCTTGGCTTTATCAGCCAAATACTTGCTGCAGTTCCTGTTCCAGTGGCCTTCGGCCTTGCAGTAGAAGCAAGTTTATCCGGCTGAAGGAGATGGCTTAGTCCATGAGGAAGCTCTTGGGACCGGGTCTTGAGCCTTCTTTCCTCCTGACTTTGCCTTCTTCTTAATCCAAGAACTCTTCTTGAACTTAGCCTTATTCTGCACCATTAACACTTGACTGGCGCCCTTCTTGAGATCCGCCTCTGCCTGCTTGAGCATCCCATGCAATTCAGTGAGCTTCTTATCGATACCATGCATGTGGTAGTTCGAAATGAACTGCCCATATGCACTAGGAGAGAGTTCAGAATTATATCCGTAGCGAACTCTTCGCTAATGGGGTAGCCAATCCTCTCTAGAGACTGCACGTAACCAACCATTTTGATCACACGTGGACTTAGTGGATCACCATCCTTAAGCTTAAAACTCAGCAAAGCCTGAGAGACATGATACCTCTTAGTATTCGCCTGAGCCTGGAACATACTTTTGAGGCTTTCGATCATATCGTACGCCTCAACATTATCGAATTTCTTTTGCAAATCAGGTTCCATGTGAGAAAGCATAAGACAGCTAATATCCATAGACTCATCCTTAGCCTGACGGTAGGCATTGGTGGCAGTGACAGTCGCATTCTCATTCGGATCATCTGGAAGTGGGTTGTCTAGGACATGGTCCTTCTTTTCTTGTTTGAGAACAATTCTTAGATTTTGATACCAGTTGGTACAATTAGTGTCGTTCAGTTTATCTTTCTCAAGAATGGTTCTCAACGCAAAACCGGATATCTGAGAGTGACTGCTACTTGGTGCCATGATCTACAATAGAAAATATGCAAAACACTTAAGACATGTATTCATAAAAGAGCAAGTGTATTAAACAATTTAATATTTTATGCTCCCACTAGAACCAACACCCCTCCGATGGTTACTTAGTGATTCAGGATCCTAAATAAGCAAGTTGGCTAGTGATCTTTAGCATCACCGCTAGCCGACAAGTGATCTAGGTAGACAACTCCTTGTCAATCGTATCTCATATGACTCCTGTTGGACGGGTGGCATCACATGCCCCGGCTCCCATCCGACTTTTCCCCGAGCCCCACAACCGTTGTGATAGACCCGTCTAGCTTACCGAGTGCTTCCGCAGTACGAGTCCGACTCGAATCCACCTAGTCGGAAAGAATTGGCAGCACCTCAGCTTTATGAGCCCACTACCAAAAATGTCCGACTTGTGATGGTTCAAACACTGGTGGGAAAACCGACTAGACCTTCTTTGAGGGATTAGATTTTACCGACTATCTAATAGAGGTAAAACAGATACATAACAATAACACATAATAAAATAATCATCATGTGAAATGGTATGGCTCTCTTCATGGCGATCTCCATCTCCACAAAGCATGTAATCCTACTCGTGCCAACTCTTGTCACTTGCCGTCTTACTCCATGTCGCCGACATGTACATCGCCTTGCATGTCATCCGGATTCTCCAAACAGCTACACTAGCTTACTAAAGTAAACTACATAGAGAACCCGACATGCAGGTCGTTATACAATAAAATGACAGCACCTAGGCTCCAGCGGGCTGACAAAAACTGTGATTCACAAATCACGTATGGATTACACACATACATCACATGCACATGAACCATACCATTCACAACTTCCTGCAAAAACAAGTTATCCACAAATACGCTATCTCCCGGCGTTGTGAATGGTATGGTTCATGTGCATGTGAGGCGCTACTACAGGGCGAAGCCGGCGGTCCCGCTAGCCGGATAGCGGGCGGGGATCAAAGGCGGAAGCCGACCGGTAGGGGTATGTCGTTCCACAACCTTAGCAGTATGATCACGAAAATCAGATCTACCATTCCCCGAGTACAGTTGATCCAATCAACCTCGTACAAAACCAATCTATCACATAGATCGACAACCAAAATAGCACATAGATCTCATCTACAACCAACTGCATATCACATATGCGAGATCTCGAGCCTAAAACCAGAAGCTATCGCTATGATACCACTGTTGGGCCACATAGAGATAAAACGAAACTTTTTCCTCTAACGTGGTGATCCCAAGATCTAGATGAGGTAGAAGGCCACGAGGTTTACCACTAGACGTGTAGTTGCGGATTACTGATGAAGCGCGTCAGTTGATGCAGTGCAGTCCTCACGATCCGATCATCCTGGAGCTGATCGTACAACACCTCTGCTGGTATCCACACGTACAAGGAGGAGCACCGGCGGCGAACTGCTAGGTTCGGTACGTCGGCAGTACTGCTGTGGAGCTAGGGTTTCCAACACATGGAATGACCTAACCGATCAACGATTAACCCTTCTGAGTTCCTGTGCTCCACTATATATAGGGAGTGAACGCGGGATCCATTTTCGTGGTCCATTCACTAAAGCCCATATAACACTAGTCACCATGAGTCCGACTCACTGGCTCAGTCCAAATCTGGCTCGGGTCTAACCCAACCAGATATCTGCTTCGGATCCTATCCGAACTTTCCCCTCTCTTAAGTTTGTGACCCCGCAGGCTCTTGGCAACTTGGACACGATTAGAGTCCAACTCTCAATCGATCAGTCGGTAGCGGCTCCTAGCAGAACATGTCGACTCCCAAGTACCAAAGAGTCACGGCGATTTGCCTTTACAATGCGACTTGCGTCCGAGTCCCTTTTGCCTCACGATATACCTTGTCAGACTATAGACAAATATATGTCATCCCTTAGATAGTCTGACTCTCTTCTCGATCCGAGATAAGTGATTCACCCGACTAACTCTTAGTCGATCGCCTCGGTTAACACTTAACCGAGTCGTGCATGGCCATGCTTTCCGAATCATATAATCCGAGAGGGCCCAGAGAATATCTCTCCAAGTGGAGGGGCAAAATCTAGTCTTGGTTATTCACATCATGCAGCTTGATTCTCAGTCGACCCGAACTCTACCTTTATGACTGCCCATTTATGGATCAGCGTTTGATAGAACCTAAGTCGGTGATCCTCAACAAGGACTATGCAACAACCTCAGGTCTAAGGATTACACTGATTGAGATATACAAATGACAACTTGTTCGTTGTACCTCAATATGGGTCAATCCGACTCGCTAAACTCTTTAGCCGAATCTGTGTAAGTCGGAATAGCATCACCATGCCCATGACAAGTGGAACCGAGTCATCAAGCCGACTTTCACATTGGTCTAAGTTGTGTGTACAGCATAACCTCAATGACCAAGGATATTTAGTACAAACAACATGAATGTATAGTTCCACAACCGAATCACATATTCAATGATACACATCAGATGTTTATACAAGGACAACTTAATAACTTAACGAATACAATGGGAAATATCATCATACATGATTGCCTCTAGGGCATATTCCCAACACGGGAGAGCTTACTTTTATAGGACACCCAATAGTTTCAGTTGGAAGTCCATTTTTATAAACAAATGCTCTTGATATGAATGAATGTGATGCGCCAAAGCTTGAACTTACCAGCCACGGCATCAGACTCTTCATAAATTTCTTCCACATTGATGTGGTTCACTTGTCCCTTCTGGAAAGGTTTGGGCTTGTTGGCTCCTTCAACTTTATTTTCTAGGAATTCATTAGCATAGTGCCCCATCTTCTTACACTTGAAACACTCAACCTGACTGAGGTCTTTCTTTGCAGGCTGACTTCCATTACCACTACCACTGTGGTGGCTCCTGTGTCCACTCTTGTGGTTCTTATACTTGCCATTGTCATGACTGCGATGATGCTTGTTGTCATGGTAACGGTAGTGGTTGTGATGGCTATTGTACTTTCCATGCTTGTTGAATCCCGAGCTTCCACTATCATCATTATGGGAACGCTCGTGAGACGATCCCGAGCTGTGCTTATCAAAGTTATGCTTCATCTTCCTGCCTTCAACCTGTTTCATCTTGTTTCCCAAGATGGTGGCCTTGTCACAGAGTGATTGATATGTGGGGACATAGGAAATAGATAGCTGTAGGTTCAATTAATCATTCAAACCTTTGAGGAACTTCTCCTTCCTCTTCGCATCAGTATCAACTTCATCCGGTGCATAGCGCGCCAGATTGTTGAACTCCTTTATGTACTCGGCCACACTACGGTGACGCTGTTTTAGATTGTGGAACTCTTTATTTTTCAAGTTCATCCTTCCTGATGAGATGTGAGTAGTGCGAAAACCATCTTCGAAGATAGCCCATGTCACATCCTCAAGAGGAGTGGTGATCTGAAAATTATCATACCAGGTTGCTGCTGGTCCTTCGACCAGATGTGCTGTAAATCTGACCTTTTCCTCGTCGGTGCAGCCAACAGTGACTAAGTCCTTGTTCACGGAACGTAACCAGTCATTACCTACCATTGGATCAGTTGTTCCTGAGAAGTTGGCTAGCCTCAACCTCAAAAATATGGTAAGCATGTCAAATGCTGGTGGATGGTTGGGATTGTTGGGATTGTTGTTGTTGTTGTTGTTGTTCTAATTCTGATTTTGAATGAAATGAGTCATCATCTGCATCAGTTAAGCTTGATCTATCATCAACTGCTGCATCTCGGGGGTGACGTCATTGTTGTTATTTGGGTTGGGGTTGGCACGACGGGGAGGCATCTATGGTTTCAATAAGGATAAGGAATAAGATATAACCCATAGATGCTTAACATGCACAATACATCACATAACAACAATCACAAAGCCATGCTCAAAATAACATAGAGTTTAAATAAATTAAACAACAAGTTTTTGGAAAAAGTAAACACACCATAGCGAGCCATCCACATGTTAGATAGTCATTGCGACTTAATAATCAAAGTACGATAGATAAATGATAGTTGAGTTGTCACATCCCAAAATTTTCCAAATTTTGTAATGTGAAAAATAAATAAACAAAAGAAATAATTGTTGAAATTTAGGGTGAAAAGAAAATTTTTGATTCCAAATGGAAATATCAAAACCCTACTTGAACAAACTTTGAATAAAAGAGAATCCAACAAAATTCAAATCAAGTGATATGCATTCATCAAAGAATGAGTCTTGAAATTTAAACACTTGGAAAAGTTAAATCAAAATCTCAAAAATCCTAATGGAATAAATCATTCCAAAGATTTCTCAAAGACTATGGATTTGGTACATATAAAAATCTATCAAAAAACATTTATAAATGATCAAAAATGATAAATAAAAATATTATAAAACCATAGAAATTTGTTTCATTTAATTTGGAGCCATAGATAAAAACCTATGAGTTTAATATGGCAAAAGGAAATATTTCCAAAGCAAATAAAGCACCTACCTAAAATCCATACCAAATTGTGAGCAAAATAATCCTACAGAGATATAAAAGGATAAACAAATATTAAATAAAAATATACAAATTGGAATCACCAAGTTTGGATCTATAAATAAAAAGATATGGATTTTATAAGGCAAAGAAATAAATAAATAAATAAATAAATAAGGAATATTTAAAAGCCAAATTAAATCTTGGCCAAATCCTTAAACAAATGAAAGATATTGAATAATAAAAGGATTAAAAGGTTATCTAAATAAAATCATCAGGATTAAACAATATCCAACTTTATTTTAAATAAAGACAAATTTCCTAAACTAAATAATAAGAGAATTATTAAGAAGATAATATAAATCTTGAGTTAAATCCATAAGCAAATGAAATAAAGATAAATCAAATAAAATAAAGGGATAAGGAATATTCAAAAAAAATGACATTAACCAAATTCTATTCCATTTGAATAAAGACAAAATACCTAATAGAAATGAATAATTAATAAATAAATTGGAAATTGCCAAAGTGGAATAAAAGTTAATTAGCTAACTTAAATGGAATAAAAGAATTATTTGAATAAAATCTATAAGGGTTTTAAACCATATTTGATTTTATTGGAATAAATACAATTGCCCAATTTAAATGATTAATAAATCATATTAGAAATATTTCAAATAATTCAAAGTGAATTATTGCACTATGGAATAAATAAAACCTACTGAAAAAGGTTTGGTGAAAATTAAGATTCAAAATAAGAGTTTGAAAATATAAATAAAATCCTATTTAAATAAAGACAAGTGCCTAATTTAAATAAATAATAAACCATAAATGAGTAAAAGAATTATTCTAGAATTGAATTTAAATACATTGATAAACAATATTAAAAACTTACTGAAAAGTTTGAAAATATTTGAAATTAAAAAGAGTTTGAAATCATTTGAATGAATTTAAAACAGAAAATGAAATCAGAAAAGGAAAAAGAAACAGAAAAGGAAAAAAATGAATTGGCCTAGCCCAACTAGCCCTAGGCCCAGACCAGCCCAGCGAGCCCACTTCTTCTCTCCCCGAAGAAAAACGATTCGCACCGCAGCACGCACCCGCGCAGACACTGATCGCCTGACCCCACCGTTTTCCCTCTCAATCACTCACGAAGTTGCCCCACCGCCAGCTCATCTTCTTCCTCACCCCGCGACTGACTCTTTGTCCCCCGTCGCCCGTTTTTGTCTTGATTTCGCAAGTTTAAATTCTCGTTGATGCCGCGAGTAACTCCGCCCGTGATCAATCCCTATTAAGAACCCATGCCTCCTATATCTTTCCCCTCAAATCCCACTCCACGAACGCCACCAGGCTGCTCTGATTTTGCTCGAGTCCTCCCTCTGCTCCGATGAGTTCTCCGTCCAAATTCCGGCAGCACAGCCACCCCCACTGCCCCTGGAGCACACCAGCGTGCTCGCCAGCACCAGGCGCACCTGCCAATAGCCGTAGCTCGCTCGCGCATGCCCTAGAATGTTGCCTCCGACGACGCCAACACACCACCGCCTCCAACTCCAACTTCGACGACATCCCCTGATGACCCTAGACCTCCCCTTCCCCTCTCTGTGATGCTCACATGTTCGTGACTCTCTTACAAACCTAACGGTACATGCCGCTTGTCTTAGAGTGCCTCCAATCCTCGCCTCCGACAACAAACAGACGTGCCCGAGCTAGTTGGAAACTCCGGTGAGGAATCGGTGTTGAACCCGTGCGACCCTCGACCTGCGACGACAACGACAAGCTTTCCCATGTCACGGCGAACGCAGTAAGCATCTCCTTTCCCTCCTTTGCTTCCTGGAATGCCAGACCGCCGTAGACAGAACGCGCCGCCAAACCTTGACTAGCTAGCTCCTGTCCGTTAGATCTAGATTCGACGCATAGAAAGAAATGACTTAATGAAGGGGTACAAATTCATCTGTGCCGCACAATTGTATTTAGATCTGATGATCCACAACTCTTGATCCGTGCGAACCGGTATGAGCCAATAAGTTCATTCCACGTGGCATAGACTGTGTTATAAAAACCAGAAACATTTCTATTAGTTGTTAGATTTTGTAAAATTCATAACTTTAAATCCACACGTCCAAATTTTGCAAACTTATATCAATGGAATTAGAAAAAAGAATAATTTCCAACCATGCCATTTTTTTAGTGAATTGCTTAAGTAAAATTGGTTGTTTTTGCAGAAACATGTGTAAGCATATTTTGAGTATAAAATTTATTCTAAAAATATTTTTAGGGTAAAATATCTTGTAAATGGTTTGTTTTTAACCTACTGACCATATAAACCAACCTTTGGATTTAAAAATATATTTTTTTTGACACTTAGGAATTATTCCTTTGAATAAAAGTATTTCTAGTAAAATAAAAATGTTGTTTATGGTTTAAAAATGCTTTTTGAGTAAAACCTATTGAAAATGGTTTGATTTAAACTCGCTGACCCTAAACACTAAGTTTTAGTATTTAAAAATATATTTGGTGAACGCTATAAAATTATTACTTTGTTTAAAGGCATTTCCAACAAAATAAAATATTGCTTTGATTTAAAAATGGTTTTTAGGTGAAACCTTTTGCAAATTGTTTAATAAAATCAATTCGAGCAAAACAAAAGGGATTTAAAGTGGCCATTTTCACTAACTTGTTATCAAATGGTTTTACCACATTGATAATTGAACAATAGGTATGTTAAAATGTTTATAACCTATTAGAAACCAATTTTCCAAATAAAACAATCTTTTGCATGCTTGCATGCATTGCTATGTTTTTATTATGTTATGTGGTGAATTGTTTGAATGCTAGTTTGAATATTTGCTTGCTTGATTGAATTGTAGTGAAATTTGAAGAGTGTGACTATTTCAAGAACAAGGAGTGAATCTATATTCTCTACTAAAAAGGCAAGTGGTGCTTCATATTTTTGTCCCAATATTTTCACTATGCATTAGTGATATTTCAAAGTAGGACTTGCATGGAATTTTCTAAGTATAAGCTATGCCATGGGAAATCCTAGTAGATGATGCCTTAGTAGAATTTCCCTAAGTTAAGATACCTACTACTATCATTCTTAGCTTAGCTAGTAGAAAACGAGGGTGGATTATATTCATGCTATGGAATATTTCTAAGTCTGTGACTTGTGATTTATTTAATAAAAAAACTATGTTAATGAATCACCTGGGTGGAATGGATTTATGTTGAGTGGTTACACAGCGCCAGTAAACTGGTAAACCTTGTGAATCACACTTGTGGAATGCCACCTAGGAACAAAGAGATTTGAGATGTCAAATGTTGAGAAGCTTCAAGTGCAGCCACTTGGCATTATGGGATCTTCCTGGATCATATAGGTTGCAATAACTTAGCCAGATGGACAATTAGTGGTAGGGGATGATAGGATTGGAGCGTGTCCATTTTGGTCTAAGGGAAGGCTTCTGAAAGATCTTGTCTCGATGCATGACGAGTCTTGTGGGGAAAGTGCACCACCTGTCGAGAGAGTAAAATCTAAGTACTTAGTCGTGTCCCCGGCAATGGACAATTTGATCATCAAGACATGGAAGCTATCAAGAATCTCCTCATCCCAATTTCTAAGTTAAAAATTTGTGGTTGAGCAAGGGTTAAAGGATCTTCAATCTTTGATTGGTAGATGGCTTGGGTAATTTTTGCCAAACAAAAACTTAGTGTTTTCAAATGATAAGGAAAATGTATTTTGAGCAAAGCAAGCCTAAGATCCACTTAGCCAAATGCATATAGATGATAGATACCACTATTATACCATAGTATCACTTGCCAATACAATTCAGATGTATTGACCCTTGTGGCTGTAACTTATTATGTTTTGCAGGTTTGTTTGATGTAGTGAAGTGTGTTGATTAGGATTACAAGTCTACAACCAACATGACTGCCTGTGGCACTTTGAAGATGAATGTAACATCCCAAAAATACTAAACTTGGATCATCAAACTCTAATCATCAAACTTAGGGTTAACAAAAAAAAATTCCAATTAAAAATATGAAAGCATTCATATGAGTGTGCATTAGAATTTGGATTCTTTTGAATTGCCATAATTCTTTGTTTCTTTGCTTATAAAATGATTATTAGGTGACATAAACATCATCTAAACAATCCCCAAACTTTTCCCAAAGACAAATAAATCAAAATAAACAAACTAAGTGAATGGTCACTTTGGCCAAATTTACTCTCATGCCTACTTTGGCTATCTCTAACTTTCAGAACTTAATAGAAACATGTATGGATCTTTGCACCCCTTCATAGTACTCATAACAAGGTATCCAGGGCCCACTTTGTGATCATCCAAAAACATTCAAATGCTTAGTTTAAATGACAGTTTAAAATTGAATCTATTTCATATGCGAAGATCCCACTATTTCCAAAACCACTGAAACAAGCTCAAATTTCAAAACCCAAGCATCCACAGTATCACCAGCACATGCCTAGCACACCCACCAACAATATTTTCAAAATTCAAAACTCAAGTTCTTGTGGCCATTTCATCAAACACTTGGAGACAACAAATCAAACTAGCCAAACTTCACTGTTTTGAGCAGTAATTTGGCTAAGCAATGTTCACCATTGATCACCCTTGTCTCCCCCAGTGCCAACCAGTGCCTTGACCACCCCTAGCCCAAAACCCTTGCATCATGCCATGCCAACCCGAAGGAACCCTTGCCAGCCGACCATGGCTAGCTAGCCAGAGCAAGCACCAAGCCTAAACACCATGTCTAGGACACAGGCCACCGTCCACCGCCACCCCATGTCCTGCGCTTGAACCCTGCCAGCCACTGGACCACACGCCCAAGCCATTCCAAGCCGCTTTACAAGCATGCCGAGAGCGCGCCAGAGCACCACCATCGACACACGCCCACAGACCACGCGCCGCCTTTGCCGCGTGCACGCATGATCACCACCGTCCGAGCAACCTCGTAGACACCCCCGTTCGCCGCCCCATGCCTCACAGCCACCTCTCGCCGTCGAAGACGCATCCTCTGCCTCGCAGAGCATTGCGCGTTCCCCACCGTTTTCCACTGCCTCTACACGCGCATTTAAACCATAGAGCATCTCCAGGAGACCACCCGTCTATTGCCAACCGCAGCCATGCCTCTAGCCGCTCGTAGCCGTGTCGCCACCGTCGTCTGCCCATCCCTCTCGGTCTCGCCGTCGAGCCTATAAAAGGAGAAGACCCCAGCCGATTGAAGCACACCATTTCACTCCCCTCACCTCACTGATTGTTCCACCCCTTAGCCAGAACAAGGCGAGCAGGGCATCGCCGGAATTTGACCGGAGCTCGCCGCTGTAGAGGAGAAGAGGAGCCGTTGATTTCGACCACCCCAGGAGCTGCCGCGACGACCGTTGTCGACTTCGTCGTTTGCCCGTCTCACCGTCGTCACTGGAGCCCCAATATGCCCCCTATGCACCCCCACTGAGCCGCTAGGGTTCGAGCTCGCCGGTGACCTGTTCATCGTCGACGACGACCCTCAGCCGTCGATCTTCATTCTAATCCAACGCACCATATCGCCCCGTACCGCTTCACGTTTAAAGAGCCACTGACCAGTAGACCCCCCCCCCCCCCCCCGTCAGTTGCACCCCGCGCTGCGAAGTGACACTGGGCCGGCCCATTACCCCTTCCCGCGCAGCCCACTCGTTTGAATTTAGCTTTTTCTATTAATATTCAAACTCAATTTTGTACCTAGTTTCAAAAATCAACCCAGCTCGATTCAGTAAACCAAATTGAATGAAACCAATTTTGTTAGAAAGATACTGAAATGAGTAATCCAAGCCCGTTGGATTCAAATAATTTGGATCTATAAATCAACCTTGGTAAAAATAACAAGTCAGAAGCTTTTCTGCATTCAAACATTTTTCAAATTTCAACCATAATAGCTTTTGAGTTGATTCCAACTCTCAAAAATCATAATTGATCATACCTTTCAGAATATATAAAAATATATGGGTTTACTTACAGAAATAATGTTCAAGTAATAAAAGAATGCCACATAGGCATTTCTAGTCACTTTAATTATTTAAAATAAAAAGGTTAAACTTTATTAAATTGTGACACCACTTTAAATCACATTCTCATGTACTGAAATATGTGGTGATGGCATGTGTCAACATGATCCCATGTTTGGTTTGGAGAATATTAAATATTAAGTAGTTTCTCAATGAGTAAAAATTACTTTTCTAAAAATAAAAGAAATAAGACAAAGCTTTAATCTTGTAATATTAGTGATGATGCTAGATCATCTATAGAACCCTTGTGTGTGATGATTGAAAGTAGTTAACTATTGTTTGGTGATTGTGTACCTCGTATTTATTCATAGACGCTAGTACCGACGAAGGATACGAGGAGGAAGGAGGATACTACGAAGAAGAAGCCGAGGAGAACTTCAACCACTACTTTGCACAAGGCAAGCTAACACTTGCAAGATACTCTACTTATGCAAGCTTATACTGATACTGATGCAAGACAATACTTGCTGGTTACCATGACCACTAGATGCCTTAAGCATATGTGATCATACCCACTTGATAACCCCATTCCTAGTTTTACTTGGAAGCTTTCTACTTTATTTCTTTATCAAAGCTATTACTTAGAGTCTACTTAAGTGATTTGTAGATTCTAGGAAGATAATTGAAGGTTGCATAAAGAGCATTAAATTTGGCCTAAGCTAGATAATCTTGATGTCATCCTAAGGCATGAGATTGAACTTAGTTAAACTACACTTGTTTACCACCCCTCATTAGGACTCACCCTCACTTGTAGATACTAGTGTTAATCATAAAACTTGATCAACTTTAGATGGGAATAATTGGTGAAAAATGGTTACGAAAACCTTGGAATGATGGATCATTATAATGAGATGTTTTGACATGTGTTTCCGAACACCAGATGATTTTGATGATGAAAATGTTGAGGCATGAGCCTTAGCCCTTTATAAAACTGATGGTTGTCTGGATGCGATACCATTCCAATTTTACCGTACAACCATAATACCCGAAAATTGGGTAGGGCTTGACTGGAAACTTATATACTTTTGTATGGGTTCCCTCACGGCCAAGGTCTGAGCTGAGGCTACCTTGTGAAGATTGTCCACCTGTGCAGTACCCAAGATGACAGTTGGTCATGGTTGGGAGGCCAAACTCACAGGAGAGGTGCCTATACTAGGGCGTGTAATTTAAAGGTTAGGATTGATTATCCACATACTGAGTATGGTGAATTCAGTATTTGTTCCTGACGGATGTATGGAATGTTGTGGTGGAAGTGTAAAATCTCTGCAGAGTGTGAAACTATTCGAATAGCCGTGTCCGTGGTTATGGATAGGTGGAGTGGCCATATTGTTCCCCCGTCAGATGTTTTCAAAATGACTTGTGAAATGGATCGAGATTTTGACATGACCACAACAGAGTTATGATATGAAATACAAGTTCCCACTTAGATGTTATAAAACTTTAACTATCTTTTCTTGCTTCTGAACTTAGTAGAGGTAAATCTGGCTTTTTGCAAAACAACCATAGAGCTTAGTGTCCTATTACAAAAACCCCCTTCACTTGTTAGTATTAGTTTGCGAGTACTTAAAGAGTACTCATGGCTTTGTCCCTAGCTATTCCCGTGGCTAGACTATGAAGAGGAGTATCAGGACGAAGGACCCGAGAAAGGTTACGACAACTAGGATCATCTCCCATCGTCAGCATTGCCTGTGACCCCGAAGATGGAGCTTCGCTTACGCTACCTTTATTATTACGTAATTCCACTGCTTGAGTTGTATTAAGAACTGGATCATGAGATTTATTTGTGTAAGACCTTATGTATGGTTTGTAATGGATGATGTACGGTGGTATCCAAATCTGTTATGTCTCGCAAAAATGGTAATCCTGGGATTGCGATGTATGGCATAACAGGCATCTGGAATTAAAAATCCGGGTGTTGACAAGTTGGTATCAGAGCCATCCTGACCATAGGAGACCCTAGTTAGACTGGACATTTGAATCAAAAACTTAGTTTCAAAACCAAAGGAAGCAAATATTTACAAAAACTTATTCCCATTCTTATCACCTTGACTCTTTCATGAAAACTCATGTTCCTCAAAAACTCTTGCAAAAAACATAAAATTTGACACACTTGATCACTCTACTAACTTACTCATCCTATATTCTTATAGATGGACGTGAAGTACAGCAAGTTTTATCAGTTGGGGAATGGAGGAGACCTTATCCTTGAGCGGGATTTGGACCAGCTTTCGGAACTTCTGGAGCGTTCGCACCCCAAGTTTTTTGGAGCTCAGCTCAATGATCAAGGAGGAGAAGATCTGCAGTGGATAATTGTTGCAAGTCTCCGAGGAAAGATTGAACCTCCCACTACTGAGGGAATTCAGTTCATCTTAAGAGAGAAAAACTGTCTAGATGGACTTGCCAGGGCAATGCAGGAAGCTCTTGCCTGTCTGTGTGGGCAGAGTATCAACCACATCAAGGGTACCCGCTTTGAGAGTTTTCCAAGGCGTGATGCTATGGGACAGCCACTGGAAGCCCCATACCACCACGAGCCGAAGACTCAGTTGGACCACCTTAGCTTCATGATGTACGATCGTCAGCAGGAATTGGACAATTGTCATGACTACTCCAACCACAAGTCTGCCATCATCAAGACGAAGGATCAGACCATCGCCATGCTAGCGAAGGATCGCAAGTCTCTCCGCCGTCAGCTCGACAAGAAGGAGCGCATCATTGCCCTTCTTCGCTACCGTATCTCGGATTTGGAGGAGACCATCCACGAGAGAGACATGCAGTTGGAGGAAAGGGAGAATGCCGGAGAGGATCTTCGTGGAGACCCCTACTCCTATCTCAGCGATGATGATGATTTTCTGGAGGATCAGGCTATGGACTTCTTCACCGATGAGGATGATTTCGCCTTCATCGATGACGATGAGGATGACGACTACACCGACTCCAAGGAGTAGTAGCACTTGAGCACTAGCGTAGTGAGTTGTATTCGGCTCCGCTGTATCGTAGTTTCCAGAATGGTTCTTAAAACCATCTGTTTACCTTTGTTGTGGTGTGTGTTTGTATCGTGTGCTATGAATGAATGAATGAAAAGAAAGTTGCAAAAAAATCTGAGTCAAACTTTAAAAACTTTTCAAAGTCCCGGAACCTTAGAAATTTCCCTCTTTTCTCATGATCTATCTCAATCTTTAGATGCCACGCAGAGGAAGTGGTTCATCCCCGGACCCGATGTTGCGGATCCTGCAAATGTTGGTTTCTGACGCGAAGCCGAAAGATCCAAACGTCAATCCAACCTAGCCACCCTTCAGCAGATAGCCCAGCTAGCCCACAACAATCAAGGCCAAGGAAATCAGGACAACCATGGATCTAAGCTCAAGAATTTCCAGAACACCAACCCACCTGTTTTCACTAAGTCAGAAGAGCCCCTAGACGCCGATGATTGGCTGCAAACCATGGAAAACAACCTAGAAGTCGCCAGAGTGGAAGCTAACGAGAAAGTTTTGTTCGCCACCCACTATCTAGCCGGAGATGCAAGAGCATGGTGGAACATCGTTCGTGCAATGAACGGAGGACAGATGATGACCTGGGAGGAATTCAAGGTCAAGTTCAGTAGAACCCATGTGCCACTGGGTTTGATCAAGAGAATGAGAGATGAGTTCAGAGAACTAAAGCAAGGAAGGATGACCGTAGTGGAATACCATGACAAATTCTTGTCATTAGCTAGGTATGCCCCGGATGAGATCGACACCGAAGCCAAGAAGAAAGAATGATTCCTGAATGGTCTGCACGACGAGATGCAGACGGTATTGGTCAATATCCCCTTTGCTGATATTGAAGCTCTTGTCGACTCTGCCATCCAGATGGAAGGGAAGATCAACCAAGCCAATGAGAACCGCAAGCGTCGCATGATGCATTAGCTAGGAACCCATCAGACCCCAAAGTATCGCCCCAACCCATCTCCAGGATTTGCCCCGAGAACCAACAAACCCCCGATGAACCGTCCGACCTATCCCAACCGTCGAAACCCGAGGCCCGGAGGAAATCACAACAACCCCGGCAACTCTAACAATTTCAACCGTGCACCACCCAAGTTCAACAACAACAATGCTGCCACCAACACCCAACACTGCCCCGAGGACTGGAAGCAATGTTGTGCCTGTTGCAGCAAAGGACAAGTCGCAAGTGACTTGTTATGACTGTGAAAATAAGGGTCACTACTCCAATGAGTGCCCCAAGAAGAATGCCGCAGCCCCCAATACAAATGCCCCAGCTCAGTAGCAGTGTCGTGTTCAGCGAGGAAGAAAGTTTGCCCTAGGGAATTCACTCAACCGCAACGGTCATCTTTTTGTCATGCATGCTGAAGAAGCCCATGAAGCGCCAGACGTCGTGCTGGGTATGTTTTATGTTAATTCAGTACTTGCAAGAGTGTTGTTTGATTCTGGTGCATCGCACTCATTTCTCACCAAAGAATTTGCATGCACTAGTAAGATTCAACCAACAAAAATGAAGCCTGTTATGATTGTTCAAATCCCCGGTTCAACCACCAAAGCTAGGCAAATTTGCAAAGCCATCCCTATCCAAATCCATGGCATAGATTTTTATGCTAATCTGATAGTACTCGAAACTAAGGGTTTGGAGGTAGTACTCGGAATGGATTGGATGTCCAAACATAAAGGATTGATTGACTGTGCCAAGAAAGCCATAACCATGACCAGCACAGCCGGAATATTAGTCGAGCATGTATCTGAAACCTTACCTCGTCAATTCAAGTGCAACAAGAGTATAGCCCAACCTACCATTGACCAAGTCCGGATAGTCTGTGACTACCCCGATGTATTTCCAGATGTTTTGCCCGGTATGCCCCCAGATCGGGATATCGAGTTTATCATTGAACTAATCCCCGGAATAGGACCCATAGCTCAGAGACCCTATAGTATGAACCCGTCTGAACTAGAAGAACTGAAGAAGCAACTGGATGCCATGCTGGAAATTGGATTGATTGAACCAAGTGCATCACCATGGAGATCACCTGTCTTGTTCGTGGACAAGAAGGATGGAGGTAACCGTTTGTGTACGGATTATTAGAAGTTGAATGATGTCACTATCAAGAACAAATACCCATTGCCCAAGATAGAAGATTTGTTTGATCGGTTGACCGGTGCCAAAGTGTTTTCTAAGATTGATCTTAGAACATGCTATCATCAACTCAAGATTCGTGCAGAGGATATTCCCAAGACTGCCTTTACCACCAGATATGGATTATACGAGTATACTGTCATGTCTTTTGGATTAACCAATACCCCTGCTTATTTCATGTATCTCATGAATATGATTTTTATGGACTTCCTGGATAAGTTTGTCGTTGTTTTCATGGATGAAATTCTGATTTATTCCAAATCAGAAGAAGAACATGAGCTACACCTAAGGACCATTATTGGAACCCTTAGAGAGCATCAGTTGTATGCCAAGTTTAGCAAATGTGAATTCTGGTTACAGGAGGGAGGATTCCTCGGCCACATTGTATCAGCCGGAGGAATTGATGTTGACCCTGCAAAGGTGAAAGATGTCGAAGATTGGCAAGCCCCAACCACTCAAACCCAAGTTCGTGCATTTCTCGGATTGGCGGGATATTACCGCAAGTTCGTAGAAGGATTCTCGAGTATCGCCAGACCCATGACCCAATTGCTGAAGAAGGACAAGAAGTTTGAATGGACCGACAAATGTGAAGCGAGTTTTCAAGAACTCAAGAGAAGATTGATTTCAGCCCCAATCTTAATCATGCCGGATATCTAAAAGCCCTTTGATGTGTATTGTGACGCATCCAAGATCGGTCTCGGTGTGTGCTAATGCAAGAAGGCAAAGTTATATCTTATCTATCTCGACAACTGAAACAACATGAGCAGAATTACCCAACCCATGACCTCGAACTCGCAGCCGTAGTTCTAGCCCTGAAGACATGGAGGCACTACCTGATGGGAAACCGTTGTGAGATTTATTCGGATCACAAGAGTCTGAAGTATATATTCACTCACAAGGAGCTGAATATGATATAGAGAAGATTGATCGAGTTAATCAAGGACTACGATCTAGACATTCACTATCACCCTGTTAAAGCCAACGTGGTAGCAGATGCCCTTAGTAGATTGTCGTGCCTCTTGAACTCTATGATTTTGAAGGAGCAACCAAGCTTGCACAAAGAGATGGAAGATTTTCGAATGGAATTAGTGAGTGAAGGATTCTTGGCTAGCATAGAACTTCAACCCACTTTGATAAGCCAGATCAAAGAGGCGCAGAAAGGAAATGCTAGTATCGACGGAATCAAGCGTCGCATCGGTACAGGCAAAGTACCTGGATTCACCAAAGACGAAGAAGGAGTTCTGTGGTACAAAGGACGCCTTTGTGTACCAGCAGATTCTGAGTTGAAAGAAGTTATTCTCAAGGAAGCTCATGATACTCTTTATTATATCCATCCCGGAGGAATGAAGATGTATCAAGATTTGAAAGAGCAATTTTGGTGGCATAAGATGAAGAGAGAAATCGGAAGCTATATCGCCAAGTGTGATATATGTCAGCAAATCAAGGCGGGACATCAAAGACCCGCTGGATTCCATTGGAATGGACTTTATCACCGGTTTGCCTACTTCTAGTAGGGGAAATGACTCTATCTGGGTCATAGTGGACAGATTGTCCAAAGTCGCCCATTTCTTACCCGTCAAGACCACATATCAGAGTTCGAAGCTAGCGGGTTATACATCACTAGAATCGTCAGTTTGCATGGAGTCCCCAAGAACTTCATATCAGATCGAGGAACTCAGTTTACCTCGAGATTCTGGAAGAAAGTCCAAGAAGGTATAGAAACCCGCCTAGATTTCAGCACCGCTTATCACCCTCAGAACGACGGACAAACGAAGCGAGTAAATCAAATACTTGAAGATATGCTGAGAGAAAGTGTGTTAGAATATGGATCTAAGTGGGAAGACTGTCTGTCGTTCGTAGAATTTTCATACAACAATAGTTATCAAGCTAGTTTGCAAATGGCCCCATTTGAATTCATGTATGGAAGGAAGTGTCGCACCCCTTTGAACTGGTCGGAAGTAGGAGAGAGTCAGATTTTCGAACCCGACATCCTACGAGAAGCAGAAGAGAAGGTTCACAAGATTCGTGAGCACCTCAAGACAGCCCAGTCCAGACAGAAGAGTTACGCCGACAAGAGACATAGAGACCTCGCCTTCAACATAGTAGATTTTGTGTATCTGAAAGTGTCGCCATTGAAAGGAATGCAGCGTTTCCAGCTGAAAGGAAAGTTAGCCCCTAGATATATCGGACCCTTCAAGATTCTGAACCGTCGAGGAGAAGTGTCGTATCAATTGGAACTACCCGAGGAGATGTCAGCCGTACACAATGTGTTCCATATCTCATTACTTCGCAAGTGTCTCGAAGTCCCGGAGATGACTGAAGTGTTCAAGAATATTGATCACCGGACTATAGAAATCAATGATGACCTGACCTATCCCAAAGTACCCATCCATATTTTGGAAGAAGCTTTCAGAACTACCAGAACCCGAAGCATCAAGTTTCTCAAGATTCAGTGGAGCAACCACACAGAAGAGGAAGCTACCTTGGAGCGCGAAGATCACATCAGGACGGAGTTTCCCGATCTCTTCAAATCCTAGGTAATCTTTTTCGTCCTTTTTCAAATCTCGGGACAAGATTTTGTTTAAGGGGGGCAGGTTTGTAACATCCAAAAAATACTAAACTTGGATCATCAAACTCTAGTCATCAAAATTAGGGTTAATAAAAACTTTTCCAATTAAAAATATGAAAGCATTCATATGAGTGTGCATTAGAATTTGGATTCTTTTGAATTGCCATAATTATGTGTTTCTTTGCTTGTAAAATGATTCTTAGGTGAAATAAACATCATCTAAACAATCCCCAAACTTTTCCCAAAGACAAATAAATCAAAACAAACTAACTAACTGAATGGTCACAAACAAACAAATTAACTCCCATGCCTACTTTGGCTATCTCTAACTTTTAGAACTTAATAGAAACATGTATGGATCTTTGAACCCCTTGATAGCACTCATAACAAGGTACCCAGGGCCCACTTTGTGATCATCCAAAAACATTCAAATGCTTAGTTTAAATGACAGTTTAAAATTGAATCTATTTCTTATGGGAAGATCCCACTATTTCAAAAACCACTCAAACAAGCTCAAATTTCAAAACCCAAGCATCCACAGTATCACCAACACATGCCTAGCACACCCACCAAAAATCTTTTAAAAATTCAAAACTCAAGTTCTTGCGGCCATTTCATCAAACACTTGGAGACAACAAATCAAACTGGCCAAACTTCACTGTTTTGAGCAGTAATTTGGCTAAGCAATGTTCACCATTGATCACCCTTGTCTCCTCCAGTGCCAACCAGTGCCTTGACCACCCCTAGCCCTACCCCTTGCACCATGCCATGCCAACCGGAAGGAACCCTTGCCAGCCGACCATGGCTAGCTAGCCAGAGCAAGAACGCAGCCTAAACACCATGTCTAGGACACAGGCCATCGTCCACCGCCACCCCCTGTCCAGCCATCGAACCCTGCCAGCCACTGGACCACACGCCCAAGCCATGCCAAGCAGCTCTGCAAGCGTGCCGAGAGCGTGCCAGAGCGCCACCCTCGACACACGTTGTAACTACCTCGGTGAATTACGCTCCTAGTACAAGCCTGGATGATCAGAAATGGTTGAAATAGTACGGTGGGGCCCAAATGCCACTCACAGGTAAACCTTTCGGCCGTCCCAACCATTTCCAAACATCGGGACAAGAACGGGCGGCGTAATCGGCAGGCGAAGGGATCCACTACATACACAAATGAGTATGTATGCAAGCCACCATACAATAGTACATCAGAGCCATTCCATCTAAAAAGAAAGGAAATGTAGCAACGCCATACGGCAAGATCCAAATATCCTAGATAGATATAATAGTTTAGGATATCTCCTCATACATCAAACATCAGAGTATCAAGCGGAAGCGGAAGCCAAAATCCGAGTACGGATAAGAAGCAAATCGGCATAAGATTCCCCATAAAAAAGCACATCCCGCCCACAGATCTCACGGATCCCCGTTCCCGGAATCTCTACACCGAATGATCGTTGCCCACTTCGTCCGTCTCTTCCACCCAGTATCCATCTTGCGAGTGTACCCGTCCATCTGAACCAATAATTTATCGTGTGAGACCCTAGGGGTACTCAGCAAGTCTTTATGCCTCTAAAGGGGACACAACCTGGGGTGACGCAGTTGCAGCAAAAGATAAACCCTAGCAATTCTATAGATACTCGCTAACCATCCGCCTAACCAGAGATAGACGGATGTCTGTGAATTAGTAACAACAGTTATAACAGTAATCTTAACAGATCCATCCTCCTCCTCGCTTACCGACAAGGAAGCGGACGAACAACCCCCCCATCGGTTGGCAGTTTTACTATCCATTCCGTGAGTGTTGCACTATTTACTAGTCAGGTACTCGTCTAGTCAAATTAAAAGCGGTACTTTAGATATGCTTGTCTATGATCGAGAAACTGTGCTCCAAGTCATCCATAACCGCGGACACGGCTTTCAGAAAGTTTTACCCTACAGGGGTGCACAAATAGCAACACACACTCGATATGCCTCGGAAAAACCAAATCAAAACCCAACGAGGCAGTCACGACAAAGCAATCACAGGATCCAGAAATATTTCAGGGGGCCACCCCATTGAGCTACCCGCAACGAAGTTAGCTGACTCCGAGACGGCCTCAAGTTTTGTGGAGCCGGCTGTAAACGACTGGGAACCCGAAAGTGTGACTGGGCTTGTCGATACAGCGAAAACGGGTCACGGCCCTAAACAGTACAGTGTGCATTACCTCGCACAATCTTAAAATAAAGCAGTAAAGCATGGCATAAGTACATGATAGTAAATAAAACCTCAAACTAGTTTGTGGCCCCAAGAAATAAGAATGAATCAAGCTCTGGCTCAGGGGGGTTCATAAGCCTCCCGGATGTGGATAGCGCGAATATTCAAGGAACAAGAATCAAGTACTCGGGGTCCTACGGGACACAAGTGAGCCTGGAAAACCAAATAGCGAATATGGCTCACCGATGCCACTTTCATTAGTTATCCCATTACTACTCAGGTTAAGTTGTTTAGGTACCTCATTATCCATCAGACATTCACATACCCTACACATGCTGTTCTACGACTCGCATGGCTCAAACAACTCCTGTAGTAATGGCTCATGGGATGGAGGAACAAGCTTCGGTGGGGTTTAAAAGTAAAGGCTGTGCAATACTTGGGATTCAATTTAATGCAATCGCGACTCAATGATTCAAGAGTAAGATAGAGGCAATAGGTACTATATGTATGCAAGCATGTGGTAGTGCTTGCCTGGCAGCTCAGTTGAAGCGAGAGAAGGATCTAGGTAGTGCTCCTGGTTCTCTTGATATATCCCCTGCTCAGCGTATATTCGAAGAAGAACCAAACAAACAAGGGCCAACATAAATAAAGTGCACAAGCATAGGAGTAAAATGCATCAAGCAAACAATCATGCCATGATGAATGATGCACAATTTGCATGGCATTAAGGTAGCATGGCATGGGTGAGGTGTGGAATACAATATTAAAGCATTTTATTTAGTTTTGGTCATATTTTAACCCCATATTAGTTGCTGTACACAATTTATTTATATGATGCATGCTTCAAAGCAAACCATGGAATGCATAAACAGAAAGGTCTCATCGAGCTAATCATTTTAGACATATTATTTATTAAATTTGGAGTTATAAAACAAAAGTTATTAATTAATTAATTAATTAAGGTGGAAGGGCAATTTATTGTAATTTAGATAAACTTGGAAGTTTAAATGTTCAAAATATAGTTTGGATTGCATATTTGAAATCCTCACATTTTTCTGATTTGAAACCATATATTATTTGTATTATTTGGATTTGTATTTTAAAAGATATCTAAAAACAGAAAAAAATTGAATTTGAAATAATTAGAAAAAGATTTAAATTTAAAACAGAAACAGATAAATACTTTTGTCACTCAGCATTAGCTAGCCACAGCCACTTACAGGTAGGGCCAGTGCTGATTGGGACTCCACAGCGCACAGAAAACGTTTTACACCGCGGCTATTCTAGCTCAAGCGAATGACATGTGGGCCACGGCACACACGGACCCGCGTGTCAGCGAACGGTCGCGCGGGAGCTGCCAGGTGGGCCGAGCGAGGGAGCGCGGGTTAAGTCCGGAGAAACAGAGGGGCTTCTCTGTAAGATCTTCGGGGTGGCTGGCAGGTGGGGCTTGGTGGACTGCGGGTTGCACACGCAAAACGTCAGGGGGTATCGGCAAAAGTGCGGCCGTATTGTTCCTCTTCCCCGCGAGCAGAGGACAGGTCGGTGCTCGCACGCGCGGACACGACGCGGGGATTCGAACGCGGGACCTAGGGCTCGCGCGCGGGGGCGGAGCCACTGCGCTGGCCTGGGCTTGGTGTCAGGGAGGGTCGGCGCGGCCTAGATATGGTCTTGCGCGACGCGGGAGCGAGCAGGCGCGCGCGCTCGTCGGTGCACCGAGGGTGCACGACGAAATGTCTGGCGAAACTAGGGCTGCACGGCGACGGGGACCATGTCCAGGAGGGTCAGGGGCTCACCGTGAGGGCGTCGACGGAGGTGGTTCGGCTCGATGCACAGGCGATCGACGTCGAGGCAGAGGCCGGGCCATCTAGGGTTTGCGTCGGGCTCGTGCTGGTACTGGCGGCTCCGGTCCTCCTCCTTCTCAACGTCGCGTACAGGGGTGGTGCAGGTGCTCGTCTTGGTCTCCTCGATCACCTCCCCGTCGTGCTCGTCGTCTGGAACGGTGGGGCGCGGTGGAGGCCGACGGTGGCCGGCGATGGTGTAGCAGCGGCAATGGAGAAGAGGGGGAGGGAGCAGGGTGCCTCGGCCAGATCTGGAGAAGGCCAGGGAGAGCCGAGCGAGGTGGTAAAGCAGAGGGGAGAGGGGGTGCCGTGGGGAGGCAGGTAGATGGGAAAAGGTGGCCTCGGGTGCCACCTTTCCTCCTCCTTTCTCACGTGCACGGCAGGGCCGGACCAGGGCAGGTAGGGGGCTTCCAGGTGGGGCCAGGGTGATGCCAAGGAGGCAGGGGCAGGCTCGGGTTAGAGGGGCCCCTAGGGCAGAGAGAGAGAGCTAGGGAGAGAGAGGTGAGGCTCGGGTAGGGCTAGGTTTGGAGCTAGGGTAGGGTTTGGGGTAGCTAGGGTTAGGATGGTCAGGTGGGGCGAGCTGGGTGGGGCCAGCTAGGTGAGAGAGAGAGAGGCCGAGAGAGAGAGGTAGGTTTAGGGTTTGGTTTAGATTAGGTGTAGATTAGGGTTTAGCTAGGATGGGATATGGGGGTATGGGTTTAGAGAGAGGGGTATGGGTATGGTGATGATGGGGTAGGTTTAGATGAGGGAGTGTGAGATGGTTTCTCTTTTTGGCAAGCTCAAGTAAGAACAAGGTCAAACCAAGCTAAACCAAAAAGAGGGAGAGGTGGTGATATGGGTTTAAGCAAGATCAACTAAGGTCAAGCCAAAAGGAAGGATAGAGGTAGAGAGAGATGATGTTCCACTCAAGATTCAACTAAAAACCAAATGACAAGCAAAAGGTGGTACTTGGATGGCCCATGCAAAATATTTATTGCCATGTTGATTCTTGTGAAAACACTATTATTACATGGCATTATTATTATGCATTCCAAAAATTGGAATAAAGCCAAGCAAAAAGGATTAAAAGGATGCCCCATGTGGAGTAGATGGAGATGACCATGTTTGAATAGAAATGGGACTTGCTAGTGTGTATGTGCCACTAGATGCTCAATAGTCCCAAAAATATCCCAACATGAGCATAAGCCATAATAATCCATGTGGAAGCTAGGAAAAAGGGTTCCATTCACAAGGCATGCAAAGGTGGCCATGTGGCTCTCATATATCAATGATGTGAAAACAACATGATGCTAAGATGAGAGCATGTGGACAAGAATTGGATCCATCCCAACCCACATGAGCTAGAGGTAACTCAAATAAAATGCAAAGCTCATATTTAGTTGGATGGTGGAATTTATAAGGTGGTGAAAAGAAAGGGTGGTGGAGTGGAATAAAAGATATGCCCCCAACTCAACTTGGGCATTAACCAATATATCAAGAACCAAATACAATATCAAGAGGCAAATACAATTTACAATGCATATGAGATAAGAACCAAAACAAAAAGGTTTTATATGATGCTCAAATGCAAGGAGGCATGATGACATGAGCATGATATAATGATGATGCAACAATTATATATTTGAAGTAGCCATTATATTACTAGACCAAGTAGCATTACAATTGTTAGACAATTGGGATGCTACAACTCTCCTCCACTAAACAGGAATCTCGCCCCGAGATTCTAGGATGAAGAAGAAGACACAAAGAGGGTAGGATACTTGGCACGGAGATCATCTTCACGTTCCCAAGTGGCTTCATCAACGGAATGGTGCGACCACTGCACCTTGCAGAACTTGATGGACTTGTTGCGAGTCCTTCTTTCTGCGACTTCAAGGATTTTTGTGGGGTGTTCTTGATAAGACAGGTCTTATTGGAGATTGATAAGCTCATGATCCACGGTCCTGCCGGGATCCTTGAAGCACTTCTTGAGCTGAGAGATGTGGAAAACATCATGGACCTTGAGTTTTTCCGGGAGCTCAAGAGCATAAGCAACTTCTCCTCTTCTTCCACAAACTTTGAAGGGACCGATGTAACTAGGAGCCAGCTTTCCTTTGATACCAAAACGGTGCGTGCCTCTCATGGGAGTGACACGAAGGTAAACGAGATCACCAGGGACATACTCCATGTCCGTGTGCTTCCTGTCATAATTGCTCTTCTGGCGACTTTGAGCAATCCTCAGATTTTCAAGAATGATGTGAACCTTCTCCTCCGCTTGAGTCACAATGTCAAGGCCAAACAAGATCCTTTCACCTGCACCCGACCAACCAATCGGAGTTCTGCATTTGCGACCATAGAGAGCCTCAAATGGTGCCATCTTTAGACTTTTCTGGAAGCTGTTGTTGTACGAGAATTCAGCATAAGGAAGACATTCTTCCCACTTCATGCCAAAAGAGATGACGCAAGCACGAAGCATATCCTCCAGAATCTGATTGATCCTTTCAACTTTCCCTTGCGACTGAGGGTGGTAAGCTGTGCTGAAGTTCAACTTTGTTCCCAAAGCATTTTGGAAACTTTCCCAGAACTTGGAAGTGAAGATGCTTCCACGGTCTGAACTGATCTCAAGCGGAAACCCATACAGAGAGACAATTCTGTTGATATAGAGCTCAGTCAACTGAATTGTAGAAATGTTTTCCTTGACGGGGAAGAAGTGAGCCACTTTAGAAAGCTTGTCAATGACAACAAAGATTGCATTGTTGCCCTTCTGTGACCTTGGAAAACCAGTGATGAAGTCCATCTCTACTTTCTCCCATTTCCATTCCGGGGGTTTCAATGGCTGTAGAAGACCGGAAGGTTTCTGATGGACAGCTTTCACTCTACGGCAGACATCACACTCCGAGACATACTTGGCACAATACCTTTTCAAACCAGGCCAACAATATTGTGTTTTCAAGTCCATGTACATCTTTGTGCTGCCAGGGTGGATAGAAAGAACAGGATCGTGCGCCTCCTTGAGAATTTTCTCTCTCAAACCCGGGTAGTTCGGAACAAACATCCGGTGTTCAAAGAAAAACGTGCCTTGATCATCAACGTGGAAGGACTCATACTTCGGAAGCTAAATCCTGGAGATGATCTTTCTTGTGTACGGATCACCAAGCTGAGAAGAGCGAACCTTTTCTTCCAAGATAGGTGTTGCTAGAAGGTTCTGGAGATACCCTTGTTCCACAATTTCCAGGTTGAGCTGACGGAATTCCTCGCACAAGAGAGGCTGTTGTTATTCCATCATGAGGTTGTTGACATAAGCTTTGCGGCTGAGAGCATCTGCCATGACATTAGCTTTGCCCGGAGTGTAGTTGATGGTCAAATCGAAGTCATTGATTGCTTCAATCCATCTCCTTTGCCTAAGGTTGAGATCAGGCTGAGTAAAGATATACTTCAGACTCTTGTGATCAGAAAAGATCTCACAACGGTTGCCAAGCAAGTAGTGCCTCCATACTTTCAAAGCAAAGACAACTGCTGCGAGGTCGAGGTCATGTGTAGGATAGTTGATCTCATCCGTCTTCAACTGGCGAGAGGCATAAGCAACAACTTGTTTTTCTTGCATAAGGACCGCACCCAATCCATGCAAAAAGGCGTCACAGAATATCTGGAACGGCTTGGATGTATCCGGAGGAACCAAGACTGGTGTGGAAGTGAGCTTCTCTTTGAGTGTCTCAAAGCTTGCTTGACATGCAGGAGTCCAAAGGTATTTCTTGCCTTTCTTGAGGAGATCGGTAAGAGGCTTCGCTATCTTCGAAAAGTTCTGAACGAAGCGACGACAATAACTAGCCAAACCAAGGAAACTCCGCACTTCTTTGACATTAACAGGAGGAAGCCATTCAACAATTGTCTTCACAGTTTCCGGATTAACTGCAATGCCCTTGGCAGAGATGACATGACCAAGATAGGTTACTTGAGGCAGCCAAAACTCACACTTGGAGAACTTTGCATACAAGCGGTTATCACGAAGCTTGCTTAGGACACACCGAAGGTGTTCTTCATGCTCTTCTTGTGACTTAGAATAGACTAGGATGTCATCCAGGTAGACCACAACGAACTTATCAAGATACTCCATGAAAACCGAGTTCATGAGCCTCGAGAAGGTGGCAGGTGCGTTGGTGAGACCGAAAGACATGACCGTGTACTCATACAGGCCATAGCGGGTGGTGAAAGCTGTTTTAGGAACATCTTCCTTGCGAATCCTGATTTGGTGATAACCACTTCTCAAGTCGAGCTTAGAGAAAACCACAGCTCCAGCTAGCTGATCGAAGAGATCATTAATCCGCGGAAGGGGATATTTATTCTTGATGGTTTTAGCATTGAGAGCCCGATAGTCAACACAAAGTCTATCAGTCTGGTCTCGCTTCTTCACAAAGAGAGTAGGGCTACCCCAAGAAGAAGTATTGTGCTGAATGAAACCCAACTTCTCTTGTTCATCAAGCTGACGTTTGAGTTCAGCCAACTCAGCAGGACCCATCTTATAAGGCCGCTTGGAGATAGGAGCGGTACCAGGTTCAAGCTCAATAACAAACTCAACCTCACGATTCGGAGGCATACCTGGCAACTCTTTAGGAAAGACATCTGGGAACTCACAGACCACCGGAACACTCTGAATAGCTTCCATAACATCAACATTCAGAGCCGCCAAAGAGAAAAGCTGGATAGCAGGAGTCAGACTTGGAGAATAGACTATATGGCCTTCAGGAATCTTCAGAGAAACCGAGCGTTCAGCACAATCAATCACAGCTGCATTTGCTGTCAACCAATCCATGCCCAAGATGACATCAATGTCAGAATTGCCCAGAAGGATTAAGGACGCCGAGAACGAAGAGCCACCAATCTCAATTTGATTGCCATGGCTGATATGAGCAGCTCTCATGTTTGACCCAGGAGATTGTACCACCAGACGATGTGATAAAGGAACCTTATCCAGATCCTGCTCTTGCGCAAACTTATGCGAAACAAAAGAATGCGAAGCACCAGAATCAAACAAAACTCTTGCAGGAACTGAGTTTACGGAAAGCATACCCATCACAACTCCAGGTGCATGCTCAGCTTGAGCGGCGTTGATGCAGTTGGCACGAGCAACAGTAGACCCGGGCTTGGTGTTGATGTTGAGAGCCCGAGGTGGTGGTGCACGAACCAAAGGAGAGCTTGCCACAGATCTTGGAGGTGGTGGAGGAAGAGCCTTGTTCTTCATCGGACAGTTCCAGCTTTGATGCCCAGCGTCTCCACACATGTAACAAGCACCAGCTGGACGTGGAGCAACGTAGCCAGGGACTCCGCCAGGCGCTCCAGGGTAGTGGTGGTTGTAGCCCCTGGGAGCAGCAGTGAGGAAGTTTGGTGGCCTTGCCGCGTAGCTTGAAGATCTTGGTGGAGCCGGGAGCGACGGTGGGGTGTTAGGAACCCAGACACGACGCTTAGAAGGAGCTGACATAGCTGAAGAGCTTGCTGCATCACGGCTGTGTTTCTTTGACTCCTCAAACACTTGCCTACTTGCCTCTTCCTGCAGAGCTGTATGCTGAAGTTCCAGAAAAGATGCCGGCCTTGCATGTGTGATTGCATACTTAATCGATGCATTGAGCCCTTGCCTGAACCTCTTTTGCTTCTTCTTGTCATCAGAGATCTCATCGCCACCATAACGAGAAAGGTTCATGAAGTTCCTGATGTAGGTATTGACATTATCATTGCCCTGCTTGAGGTTGAGAAACACTTCCTTCATCCTCTCCATGACAATTTCTGACAGATACTGCTCTTTGAAAGCTCCAGTGAACTGTTCCCAAGTAGGCTGAAAACCAGTGCAGTTTGCCTTCAGGTAATTCTCCCACCAGAGAGCTGCATCTCCCTTCAGAAGGTGAGTAGCACACTTTACCCATTCTTGCTCAGGAACATCAGCAGTCATCAGCAACCTTGACATCTCACGCAACCAATCATCAGCATCAAGTGGTTGATCAGAAACATCAAACTGGCGTGGGTTGAACTTCAGGAAGCTTTTGATGTCTCCTCGCTTGGGAGGTGGAGGTAGCGGAACAAACTCATTCCTCCTGACACTTTCCTCGAAACGCTGCTGGTTCTGCTGCATTGCTGCCAAGGCATTGGCGATCCTTGACAACGCTGCCCCCAGTTCAGGTTGAATGTCCTCCTCAGAACGGCGTGGTGGTGCCATCCTGTGATTGATATAACACACAAGTCAGTACTATGATGGAGAATAATAATAATAATCCAAAATAGTACCAAGATGGAATTACTCAAGATTAAAGGATACAATTTACTACGATGATATTAAAATATCAACAAAGTTCAAAGCACCTAGAGGATATTAAGCATATCGCACACGACTGAAAAGGAGTGTGGTACACAAATATATCAAAGAAAAAAAAAATTTCCACAAATTTCGGCATTAAAATACCAATAGATGCGTAAAATCGCTTAACGAATCAAGATTAGTGACTCTACCAATTCAATATACAAGAGCGAAATGACAAGAGTAGTGGTATGGTCGCGACTCCATCCCGCACTCAAATCATTACTCCGCACATGAATAGGTAAAACACATATCCCAACCCCTTCTTCTCATGATGACCTAAAGATTGGTAACTACGGAAACGAACACCACAAACAAGATAACGTAGAGTAAGACAGATCGCGTCGGTATACAACGAATCGGATAGATCGCGTCGGTTTGCAAAAGCCTGTCGGTATGGAATGTACCAACAGTTGATAACCAAAAGGCCGATAAGATAACAACTTGGATGCAACAGATAGACAAGGGATTACACACACACTCACACACACACAGATACACAACCTATGGTACTACGGAAACCCAGAACACGTGAATCCTAGTTTGAATTTTGAGAAGAGGATTGAAAACGTTACACTTCCTTACCAGAAGAGGGTGGTGGTTGGGTAAGAAGAAAAGTGGAAGCAGTCCTACTCTCACGTTTTGTTTTTCCCTAGTATACATAACTACCAAAATATTTGCTAGACAGACAACGACCATTTGGCTGAGACCCTGAAGGTCGAGATGGCTCTGATACCAATTGTAACTACCTCGGTGAATTACGCTCCTAGTACAAGCCTGGATGATCAGAAATGGTTGAAATAGTACGGCGGGGCCCAAATGCCACTCACAGGTAGACCTTTCGGCCGTCCTAACCATTTCCAAACATCGGGACAAGAACGGGCGGCGTAATCGGCAGGCGAAGGGATCAACTACATACACAAATGAGTATGTATGCAAGCCACCATACAATAGTACATCAGAGCCATTCCATCTAAAAAGAAAGGAAATGTAGCAACGCCATACGGCAAGATCAAAATATCCTAGATAGATATAATAGTTTAGGATATCTCCTCATACATCAAACATCAGAGTATCAAGCGGAAGCGGAAGCCAAAATCCGAGTACGGATAAGAAGCAAATCGGCATAAGATGCCCCATAAATAAGCACATCCCGCCCACAGATCTCACGGATCCCCATTCCCGGAATCTCTACACCGAATGATCGTTGCCCACTTTGTCCGTCTCTTCCACCCAGTATCCATCTTGCGAGTGTACCTGTCCATCTGAACCAATAATTTATCGTGTGAGACCCTAGGGGTACTCGGCAAGTCCTTATGCCTCTAAAGGGGACACAACCTGGGGTGACGCAGTTGCAGCAAAAGATAAACCTAGCAATTCTATAGATACTCGCTAACCATCCGCCTAACCAGAGATATACGGATGTCCGTGAATTAGTAACAACAGTTATAACGGTAATCTTAACAGATCCATCCTCCTCCTCGCTTACCGACGAGGAAGCGGACGAACAACCCCCCCATCCGTTGGCAGTTTTATTATCCATTCCGTGAGTGTTGCACTATTTACTAGTCAGGTACCTAGTCTAGTCAAATTAAAAGCGGTACTTTAGTTATGCTTGTCTATGATCGAGAAACTGTGCTCCAAGTCGTCCATAACCGCGGACACGGCTTTCAGAAAGTTTTACCCTGCAGGGGTGCACAAATAGCAACACACACTCGATATGCCTCGGAAAAACCAAATCAAAACCCAACGAGGCAGTCACGACAAAGCAATCACAGGATCCAGAAATATTTCAGGGGGCCACCCCATTGAGCTACCCGCGACGAAGTTAGCTGACTCCGAGACGGCCTCAAGGTTTGTGGAGCCAGCTGTAAACGACTGGGAACCCGAAAGTGTGACTGGGCTTGTCGATACAGCGAAAACGGGTCACGGCCCTAAACAGTACAGTGTGCATTACCTCGCACAATCTTAAATTAAAGCAGTAAAGCATGGCATAAGTACAGGATAGTAAATAAAACCTCAAACTAGTTTGTGGCCCCAAGAAATAAGAATGAATCAAGCTTTGGCTCAGGGGGTTCATAAGCCTCCTGGATGTGGATAGCGCGAATATTCAAGGAACAAGAATCAAGTACTCGGGGTCCTACGGGACACAAGTGAGCCTGAAAAACCAAATAGCGAATATGGCTCACCGATGCCACTTTCATTAGTTATCCCATTACTACTCAGGTTAAGTTGTTTAGGTACCTCATTATCCATCAGACATTCACATACCCTACACATGCTGTTCTACGACTCGCATGGCTCAAACAACTCCTGTAGTAATGGCTCATGGGATGGAGGAACAAGCTTCGGTGGGGTTTAAAAGTAAAGGCTGTGCAATACTTGGGATTCAATTTAATGCAATCGCGACTCAATGATGCAAGAGTAAGATAGAGGCAATAGGTACTATATGTATGCAAGCATGTGGTAGTGCTTGCCTGGCAGCTCAGTTGAAGCGAGAGAAGGATCTGGGTAGTGCTCCTGGTTCTCTTGATATATCCCCTGCTCAGCGTCTATTCGAAGAAGAACCAAACAAACAAGGGCCAACATAAATAAAGTGCACAAGCATAGGTGTAAAATGCATCAAGCAAACAATCATAACATGATGAATGATGCACAATTTGCATGGCATTAAGGTAGCATGGCATGGGTGAGGTGTGGAATACAATATTAAAGCATTTTATTTAGTTTTGGTCATATTTTAACCCCATATTACTTGCTGTACACAATTTATTTATATGATGCATGCTTCAAAGCAAACCATGGAATGCATAAACAGAAAGGTCTCGTCGAGCTAATCATTTTAGACATATTATTTATTAAATTTGGAGTTATAAAACAAAAGTTATTAATTAATTAAGGTGGAAGGGAAATTTATTGTAATTTAGATAAACTTGGAATTTTAAATGTTCAAAATATATTTTGGATTGCATATTTGAAATCCTCACATTTTTATGATTTGAAACCATATATTATTTGTATTATTTGGATTTGTATTTTAAAAGATATTTAAAAACAGAAAAAAAATTGAATTTGAAATAATTAGAAAAAGATTTGAATTTAAAACAGAAACAGATAAATACTTTTGTCACTCAGGATTAGCTAGCCACAGCCACTTACAGGTAGGGCCAGTGCTGACTGGGAATCCACAGCGTACAGAAAACGTTTTACACCGCGGCTATTCTAGCTCAAGCGAATGACATGTGGGCCACGGCACACACGGACCCGCGTGTCAGCGAACGGTCGCGCGGGAGCTGCCAGATGGGCCGAGCGAGGGAGCGCGGGTTAAGTACGGAGAAACAGAGGGGCTTCTCTGTAAGATCTTCGGGGTGGCTGGCAGGTGGGGCTTGGTGGACCGCGGGTTGCACACGCAAAACGTCAGGGGGTATCGGCAAAAGTGCGGCCGTACTGTTCCTCTTCCCCGCGAGCAGAGGACAGGTCGGTGCTCGCACGCGCGGACGCGACGCGGGGATTCGAACGCGGGACCTAGGGCTCGCGCGCGGGGGCGGAGCCACTGCGCTGGCCTGGGCTTGGTGTCAGGGAGGGTCGGCGCGGCCTAGATATGGTCTTGCGCGACGCGGGAGCGAGCAGGCGCGCGCGCTCGTCGGTGCACCGAGGGTGCACGACGAAACGTCCGGCGAAACTAGGGCTGCACGGCGACGGGGACCATGTCCAGGAGGGTCAGGGGCTCACCGCGAGGGCGTCGACGGAGGTGGTTCGGCTCGAGGCGCAGGCGATCGACGTCGAGGCAGAGGCCGGGCGATCTAGGGTTTGCGTTGGGCTCGCGCTGGTACTGGCGGCTCCGGTCCTCCTCCTTCTCAACATCGCGTACAGGGGTGGTGCAGGTGCTCGTCTTGGTCTCCTCGATCACCTCCCCGTCGTGCTCGTCGTCTGGAACGGTGGGGCGCGGTGGAGGCCGACGGTGGCCGGCGATGGTGTAGCGGCGGCGATGGAGAAGAGGGGGAGGGAGCAGGGTGCCTCGGCCAGATCTGGAGAAGGCCAGGGAGAGCCGAGCGAGGTGGTAAAGCAGAGGGGAGAGGGGGTGCCGTGGGGAGGCAGGTAGATGGGAAAAGGTGGCCTCGGGTGCCACCTTTCCTCCTCCTTGCTCACGTGCACGGCAGGGCCGGACCAGGGCAGGTAGGGGGCTTCCAGGTGGGGCCAGGGTGATGCCAAGGAGGCAGGGGCAGGCTCGGGTTACAGGGGCCCCTAGGGCAGAGAGAGAGCTAGGGAGAGAGAGGTGAGGCTCGGGTAGGGCTAGGTTTGGAGCTAGGGTAGGGTTTGGGGTAGCTAGGGTTAGGGTGGTCAGGTGGGGCGAGCTGGGTGGGGCCAGCTAGGTGAGAGAGAGAGAGGCCGAGAGAGAGAGAGGTAGGTTTAGGGTTTGGTTTAGATTAGGTGTAGATTAGGGTTTAGCTAGGATGGGATATGGGGGTATGGGTTTAGAGAGAGGGGTATGGGTATGGTGATGATGGGGTAGGTTTAGATGAGGGAGTGTGAGATGGTTTCTCTTTTTGGCAAGATCAAGTAAGAACAAGGTCAAACCAAGCTAAACCAAAAAGAGGGAGAGGTGGTGATATGGGTTTAAGCAAGATCAACTAAGGTCAAGCCAAAAGTAAGGATAGAGGTAGAGAGAGATGATGTTCCACTCAAGATTCAACTAAAAACCAAATGACAAGCAAAAGGTGGTACTTGCATGGCCCATGCAAAATATTTATTGCCATGTTGATTCTTGTGAAAACACTATTATTACATGGCATTATTATTATGCATTCCAAAAATTGGAATAAAGCCAAGCAAAAAGGATTAAAAGGATGCCCCATGTGGAGTAGATGGAGATGACCATGTTTGAATAGAAATGGGACTTGCTAGTGTGTATGTGCCACTAGATGCTCAATAGTCCCAAAAATATCCCAACATGAGCATAAGCCATAATAATCCATGTGGAAGCTAGGAAAAAGGGTTCCATTCACAAGGCATGCAAAGGTGGCCATGTGGCTCTCATATATCAATGATGTGAAAACAACATGATGCTAAGATGAGAGCATGTGGACAAGAATTGGATCCATCCCAACCCACATGAGCTAGAGGTAACTCAAATAAAATGCAAAGGTCATATTTAGTTGGATGGTGGAATTTATAAGGTGGTGAAAAGAAAGGGTGGTGGAGTGGAATAAAAGATATGCCCCCAACTCAACTTGGGCATTAACCAATATATCAAGAACCAAATACAATATCAAGAGGCAAATACAATTTACAATGCATATGAGATAAGAACCAAAACAAAAAGGTTTTATATGATGCTCAAATGCAAGGAGGCATGATGACATGAGCATGATATAATGATGATGCAACAATTATATATTTGAAGTAGCCATTATATTACTAGACCAAGTAGCATTACAATTGTTAGACAATTGGGATGCTACAACTCTCCTCCACTAAACAGGAATCTCGCCCCGAGATTCTAGGATGAAGAAGAAGACACAAAGAGGGTAGGATACTTGGCACGGAGATCATCTTCACGTTCCCAAGTGGCTTCATCAACGGAATGGTGCGACCACTGCACCTTGCAGAACTTGATGGACTTGTTGCGAGTCCTTCTTTCTGCGACTTCAAGGATTTTTGTGGGGTGTTCTTGATAAGACAGGTCTTCTTGGAGATTGATAAGCTCATGATCCACGGTCCTGCCGGGATCCTTGAAGCACTTCTTGAGCTGAGAGATGTGGAAAACATCATGGACCTTGAGTTTTTCCGGGAGCTCAAGAGCATAAGCAACTTCTCCTCTTCTTCCACGAACTTTGAAGGGACCGATGTATCTAGGAGCCAGCTTTCCTTTGATACCAAAATGGTGCGTGCCTCTCATGGGAGTGACACGAAGGTAAACGAGATCACCAGGGACATACTCCATGTCCGTGTGCTTCCTGTCATAATTGCTCTTCTGGCGACTTTGAGCAATCCTCAGATTTTCAAGAATGATGTGAACCTTCTCCTCCGCTTGAGTCACAATGTCAGGGCCAAACAAGATCCTTTCACCTGCACCCGACCAACCAATCGGAGTTCTGCATTTGCGACCATAGAGAGCCTCAAATGGTGCCATCTTTAGACTTTTCTGGAAGCTGTTGTTGTACGAGAATTCAGCATAAGGAAGACATTCTTCCCACTTCATGCCAAAAGAGATGACGCAAGCACGAAGCATATCCTCCAGAATCTGATTGATCCTTTCAACTTGCCCTTGCGACTGAGGGTGGTAAGCTATGCTGAAGTTCAACTTTGTTCCCAAAGCATTTTGGAAACTTTCCCAGAACTTGGAAGTGAAGATGCTTCCACGGTCTGAACTGATCTCAAGCGGAACCCCATACAGAGAGACAATTCTGTTGATATAGAGCTCAGTCAACTGAATTGCAGAAATGTTTTCCTTGACGGGGAAGAAGTGAGCCACTTTAGAAAGCCTGTCAATGACAACAAAGATTGCATTGTTGCCCTTCTGTGACCTTGGAAAACCAGTGATGAAGTCCATCTCTACTTTCTCCCATTTCCATTCCGGGGGTTTCAATGGCTGTAGAAGACCGGAAGGTTTCTGATGGACAGCTTTCACTCTACGGCAGACATCACACTCCGAGACATACTTGGCACAATACCTTTTCAAACCAGGCCACCAATATTGTGTTTTCAAGTCCATGTACATCTTTGTGATGCCAGGGTGGATAGAAAGAACAGAATCGTGCGCCTCCTTGAGAATTTTCTCTCTCAAACCCGGGTAGTTCGGAACAAACATCCGGTGTTCAAAGAAAAACGTGCCTTGATCATCAACGTGGAAGGACTCATACTTCGGAAGCTGAATCCTGGAGATGATCTTTCTTGTGTACGGATCACCAAGCTGAGAAGAGCGAACCTTTTCTTCCAAGATAGGTGTTGCTAGAAGGTTCTGGAGATACCCTTGTTCCACAATTTCCAGGTTGAGCTGACGGAATTCCTCGCACAAGAGAGGCTGTTGTTCTTCCATCATGAGGTTGTTGACATAAGCTTTGCGGCTGAGAGCATCTTCCATGACATTAGCTTTGCCCGGAGTGTAGTTGATGGTCAAATCGAAGTCATTGATTGCTTCAATCCATCTCCTTTGCCTAAGGTTGAGATCAGGCTGAGTAAAGATATACTTCAGACTCTTGTGATCAGAAAAGATCTCACAACGGTTGCCAAGCAAGTAGTGCCTCCATACTTTCAAAGCAAAGACAACTGCTGCGAGCTCGAGGTCATGTGTAGGATAGTTGATCTCATGCGTTTTCAACTGGCGAGAGGCATAAGCAACAACTTGTTTTTCTTGCATAAGGACCGCACCCAATCCATGCAAAGAGGCGTCACAGAATATCTGGAACGGCTTGGATGTATCCGGAGGAACCAAGACTGGTGTGGAAGTGAGCTTCTCTTTGAGTGTCTCAAAGCTTGCTTGACATGCAGGAGTCCAAAGGTATTTCTTGCCTTTCTTGAGGAGATCGGTAAGAGGCTTCGCTATCTTCGAAAAGTTCTGAACGAAGCGACGGCAATAACTAGCCAAACCAAGGAAACTCCGCACTTCTTTGACATTAACAGGAGGAAGCCATTCAACAATTGTCTTCATAGTTTCCGGATTGACTGCAATGCCCTTGGCAGAGATATCATGACCAAGATAGGTTACTTGAGGCAGCCAAAACTCACACTTGGAGAACTTTGCATACAAGCGGTTCTCACGAAGCTTGCTTAGGACACACCGAAGGTGTTCTTCATGCTCTTCTTGTGACTTAGAATAGACTAGGATGTCATCCAGGTAGACCACAACGAACTTATCAAGATACTCCATGAAAACCGAGTTCATGAGCCTCGAGAAGGTGGCAGGTGCGTTGGTGAGACCGAAAGACATGACCGTGTACTCATACAGGCCATAGCGGGTGGTGAAAGCTGTTTTAGGAACATCTTCCTTGCGAATCCTGATTTGGTGATAACCACTTCTCAAGTCGAGCTTAGAGAAAACCACAGCTCCAGCTAGCTGATCGAAGAGATCATTAATCCGCGGAAGGGGATATTTATTCTTGACGGTTTTAGCATTGAGAGCCCGATAGTCAACACAAAGTCTATCAGTCTGGTCTCGCTTCTTCACAAAGAGAGTAGGGCTACCCCAAGAAGAAGTACTGTGCTGAATGAAACCCAACTTCTCTTGTTCATCAAGCTGACGTTTGAGTTCAGCCAACTCAGCAGGACCCATCTTATAAGGCCGCTTGGAGATAGGAGCGGTACCAGGTTCAAGCTCAATAACAAACTCAACCTCACGATTCGGAGGCATACCTGGCAACTCTTCAGGAAAGACATCTGGGAACTCACAGACCACCGGAACACTCTGAATAGCTTCCATAACATCAACATTCAGAGCCGCCAAAGAGAAAAGCTGGATAGCAGGAGTCAGACTTGGAGAATAGACTATATGGCCTTCAGGAATCTTCAGAGAAACCGAGCGTTCAGCACAATCAATCACAGCTGCATTTGCTGTCAACCAATCCATGCCCAAGATGACATCAATGTCAGAATTGCCCAGAAGGATTAAGGACGCCGAGAACGAAGAGCCACCAATCTCAATTTGATTGCCATGGCTGATATGAGCAGCTCTCATGTTTGACCCAGGAGATTGTACCACCAGACGATGTGATAAAGGAACCTTATCCAGATCCTGCTCTTGCGCAAACTTATGCGAAACAAAAGAATGCGAAGCACCAGAATCAAACAAAACTCTTGCAGGAACTGAGTTTACGGAAAGCATACCCATCACAACTCCAGGTGCATGCTCAGCTTGAGCGGCGTTGATGCAGTTGGCACGAGCAACAGTAGACCCGGTCTTGGTGTTGATGTTGAGAGCCCGAGGTGGTGGTGCACAAACCAAAGGAGAGCTTGCCACAGATCTTGGAGGTGGTGGAGGAAGAGCCTTGTTCTTCATCGGACAGTTCCAGCTTTGATGCCCAGCGTCTCCACACGTGTAACAAGCACCAGCTGGACGTGGAGCAACGTAGCCAGGGACTCCGCCAGGCCCTTCAGGGTAGTGGTGGTTGTAGCCCCTGGGAGCAGCAGTGAGGAAGTTTGGTGGCCTTGCCGCGTAGCTTGAAGATCTTGGTGGAGCCGGGAGCGACGGTGGGGTGTTAGGAACCCAGACACGACGCTTAGAAGGAGCTGACATAGCTGAAGAGCTTGCTGCATCACGGCTGTGTTTCTTTGACTCCTCAAACACTTGCCTACTTGCCTCTTCCTGCAGAGCTGTATGCTGAAGTTCCAGAAAAGATGCCGGCCTTGCATGTGTGATTGCATACTTAATCGATGCATTGAGCCCTTGCCGGAACCTCTTTTGCTTCTTCTTGTCATCAGAGATCTCATCGCCACCATAACGAGAAAGGTTCATGAAGTTCCTGATGTAGGTATTAACATTATCATTGCCCTGCTTGAGGTTGAGAAACACTTCCTTCATCCTCTCCATGACAATTTCTGACAGATACTGATCTTTGAAAGCTCCAGTGAACTGTTCCCAAGTAGGCTGAAAACCAGTGCAGTTTGCCTTCAGGTAATTCTCCCACTAGAGAGCTGCATCTCCCTTCAGAAGGTGAGTAGCACACTTTACCCATTCTTGCTCAGGAACATCAGCAGTCATCAGCAACCTTGACATCTCACGCAACCAATCATCAGCATCAAGTGGTTGATCAGAAACATCAAACTGGCGTGGGTTGAACTTCAGGAAGCTTTTGATGTCTCCTCGCTTGGGAGGTGGAGGTAGCGGAACAAACTCATTCCTCCTGACACTTTCCTCGAAACGCTGCTAGTTCTGCTGCATTGCTGCCAAGGCATTGGCGATGCTTGACAACGCTGCCCCCAGTTCAGGTTGAATGTCCTCCTCAGAACGGCGTGGTGGTGCCATCCTGTGATTGATATAACACACAAGTCAGTACTATGATGGAGAATAATAATAATAATCCAAAATAGTACCAAGATGGAATTACTCAAGATTAAAGGATACAATTTACTACGATGATATTAAAATATCAACAAAGTTCAAAGCACCTAGAAGATATTAAGCATATCGCACACGACTGAAAAGGAGTGTGGTACACAAATATATCAAAGAAAAAAAAATTCCACAAATTTCGGCATTAAAATACCAATAGATGCGCAAAATCGCTTAACGAATCAAGATTAGTGACTCTACCAATTCAATATACAAGAGCGAAATGACAAGAGTAGTGGTATGGTCGCGACTCCATCCCGCACTGAAATCATTACTCCGCACATGAATAGGTAAAACACATATCCCAACCCCTTCTTCTCACGATGACCTAAAGATTGGTAACTACGGAAACGAACACCACAAACAAGATAACGTAGAGTAAGACAGATCGCGTCGGTATACAACGAATCGGATAGATCGCGTCGGTTTGCAAAATCCTGTCGGTATGGAATGTACCAACAGTTGATAACCAAAAGACCGATAAGATAACAACTTGGATGCAACAGATAGACAAGGGATTACACACACACACTCACACACACACACAGATACACAACCTATGGTACTACGGAAACCCAGAACACGTGAATCCTAGTTTGAATTTTGAGAAGAGGATTGAAAACGTTACACTTCCTTACCAGAAGAGGGTGGTGGTTGGGTAAGAAGAAAAGTGGAAGCAGTCCTACTCTCACGTTTTGTTTTTCCCTAGTATACATAACTACCAAAATATTTGCTAGACAGACAACGACCATTTGGCTGAGACCCTGAAGGTCGAGATGGCTCTGATACCAATTGTAACTACCTCGGTGAATTACGCTCCTAGTACAAGCCTGGATGATCAGAAATGGTTGAAATAGTACGGTGGGGCCCAAATGCCACTCACAGGTAGACCTTTCGGCCGTCCCAACCATTTCCAAACATCGGGACAAGAACGGGCGGCGTAATCGGCAGGCGAAGGGATCAACTACATACACAAATGAGTATGTATGCAAGCCACCATACAATAGTACATCAGAGCCATTCCATCTAAAAAGAAAGGAAATGTAGCAACACCATTCGGCAAGATCCAAATATCCTAGATAGATATAATAGTTTAGGATATCTCCTCATACATCAAACATCAGAGTATCAAGCGGAAGCGGAAGCCAAAATCCGAGTACGGATAAGAAGCAAATCGGCATAAGATGCCCCATAAATAAGCACATCCCGCCCACAGATCTCACGGATCCCCGTTCCTGGAATCTCTACACCGAATGATCGTTGCCCACTTCGTCCGTCTCTTCCACCCAGTATCCATCTTGCGAGTGTACCTGTCCATATGAACCAATAATTTATCGTGTGAGACCCTAGGGGTACTCGGCAAGTCTTTATGCCTCTAAAGGGGACACAACCTGGGGTGACGCAGTTGCAGCAAAAGATAAACCCTAGCAATTCTATAGATACTCGCTAACCATCCGCCTAACCAGAGATAGACGGATGTCCGTGAATTAGTAACAACAGTTATAACGGTAATCTTAACAGATCCATCCTCCTCCTCGCTTACCGACGAGGAAGCGGACGAACAACCCCCCCATCCGTTGGCAGTTTTATTATCCATTCCGTGAGTGTTGCACTATTTACTAGTCAGGTACCTAGTCTAGTCAAATTAAAAGCGGTACTTTAGTTATGCTTGTCTATGATCGAGAAACTGTGCTCCAAGTCATCCATAACCGCGGACACGGCTTTCAGAAAGTTTTACCCTGCAGGGGTGCACAAATAGCAACACACACTCGATATGCCTCGGAAAAACCAAATCAAAACCCAACGAGGCAGTCACGACAAAGCAATCACAGGATCCAGAAATATTTCAGGGGGCCACCCCATTGAGCTACCCGCAACGAAGTTAGCTGACTCCGAGACGGCCTCAAGGTTTGTGGAGCCGGCTGTAAACGACTGGGAACCCGAAAGTGTGACTGGGCTTGTCGATACAGCGAAAACAGGTCACGGCCCTAAACAGTACAGTGTGCATTACCTCGCACAATCTTAAATTAAAGCAGTAAAGCATGGCATAAGTACAGGATAGTAAATAAAACCTCAAACTAGTTTGTGGCCCCAAGAAATAAGAATGAATCAAGCTCTGGCTCAGGGGGGTTCATAAGCCTCCTGGATGTGGATAGCGCGAATATTCAAGGAACAATAATCAAGTACTCGGGGTCCTACGGGACACAAGTGAGCCTGAAAAACCAAATAGCGAATATGGCTCACCGATGCCACTTTCATTAGTTATCCCATTACTACTCAGGTTAAGTTGTTTAGGTACCTCATTATCCATCAGACATTCACATACCCTACACATGCTGTTCTACGACTCGCATGGCTCAAACAACTCCTATAGTAATGGCTCATGGGATGGAGGAACAAGCTTCGGTGGGGTTTAAAAGTAAAGGCTGTGCAATACTTGGGATTCAATTTAATGCAATCGCGACTCAATGATGCAAGAGTAAGATAGAGGCAATAGGTACTATATGTATGCAAGCATGTGGTAGTGCTTGCCTGGCAGCTCAGTTGAAGCGAGAGAAGGATCTGGGTAGTGCTCCTGGTTCTCTTGATATATCCCCTGCTCAGCGTCTATTCGAAGAAGAACCAAACAAACAAGGGCCAACATAAATAAAGTGCACAAGCATAGGAGTAAAATGCATCAAGCAAACAATCATGCCATGATGAATGATGCACAATTTGCATGGCATTAAGGTAGCATGGCATGGGTGAGGTGTGGAATACAATATTAAAGCATTTTATTTAGTTTTGGTCATATTTTAACCCCATATTAGTTGCTGTACACAATTTATTTATATGATGCATGCTTCAAAGCAAACCATGGAATGCATAAACAGAAAGGTCTCGTCGAGCTAATCATTTTAGACATATTATTTATTAAATTTGGAGTTATAAAACAAAAGTTATTAATTAATTAAGGTGGAAGGGCAATTTATTGTAATTTAGATAAACTTGGAATTTTAAATGTTCAAAATATATTTTGGATTGCATATTTGAAATCCTCACATTTTTCTGATTTGAAACCATATATTATTTGTATTATTTGGATTTGTATTTTAAAAGATATTTAAAAACAGAAAAAATTGAATTTGAAATAATTAGAAAAAGATTTGAATTTAAAACAGAAACAGATAAATACTTTTGTCACTCAGGATTAGCTAGCCACAGACACTTACAGGTAGGGCCAGTGCTGACTGGGAATCCACAGCGCACAGAAAACGTTTTACACCGCGGCTATTCTAGCTCAAGCGAATGACATGTGGGCCACGGCACACACGGACCCGCGTGTCAGCGAACGGTCGCGCGGGAGCTGCCAGGTGGGCCGAGCGAGGGAGCGCGGGTTAAGTCCGGAGAAACAGAGGGGCTTCTCTGTAAGATCTTCGGGGTGGCTGGCAGGTGGGGCTTGGTGGACCGCGGGTTGCACACGCAAAACGTCAGGGGCTATCGGCAAAAGTGCGGCCGTACTGTTCCTCTTCCCCGCGAGCAGAGGACAGGTCGGTGCTCGCACGCGGGGACACGACGCGGGGATTCGAACGCGGGACCTAGGGCTCGCGCGCGGGGGCGGAGCCACTGCGCTGGCCTGGGCTTGGTGTCAGGGAGGGTCAGCGTGGCCTAGATATGGTCTTGCGCGACGCGGGAGCGAGCAGGCGCGCGCGCTCGTCGGTGCACCGAGGGTGCACGACGAAACGTCCGGCGAAACTAGGGCTGCACGGCGACGGGGACCATGTCCAGGAGGGTCAGGGGCTCACCGCGAGGGCGTCGACGGAGGTGGTTCGGCTCGAGGCGCAGGCGATCGACGTCGAGGCAGAGGCCGGGCGATCTAGGGTTTGCGTCGGGATCGTGCTGGTACTGGCGGCTCCGGTCCTCCTCCTTCTCAACATCGCGTACAGGGGTGGTGCAGGTGCTCGTCTTGGTCTCCTCGATCACCTCCCCGTCGTGCTCGTCGTCTGGAACGGTGGGGCGCGGTGGAGGCCGACGGTGGCCGGCGATGGTGTAGCGGTGGCGATGGAGAAGAGGGGGAGGGAGCAGGGTGCCTCGGCCAGATCTGGAGAAGGCCAGGGAGAGCCGAGCGAGGTGGTAAAGCAGAGGGGAGAGGGGGTGCCGTGGGGAGGCAGGTAGATGGGAAAAGGTGGCCTTGGGTGCCACCTTTCCTCCTCCTTGCTCACGTGCACGGCAGGGCCGGACCAGGGCAGGTAGGGGGCTTCCAGGTGGGGCCAGGGTGATGCCAAGGAGGCAGGGGCAGGCTCGGGTTAGAGGGGCCCCTAGGGCAGAGAGAGAGCTAGGGAGAGAGAGGTGAGGCTCGGGTAGGGCTAGGTTTGGAGCTAGGGTAGGGTTTGGGGTAGCTAGGGTTAGGGTGGTCAGGTGGGGCGAGCTGGGTGGGGCCAGCTAGGTGAGAGAGAGAGAGGCCGAGAGAGAGAGGTAGGTTTAGGGTTTGGTTTAGATTAGGTGTAGATTAGGGTTTAGCTAGGATGGGATATGGGGGTATGGGTTTAGAGAGAGGGGTATGGGTATGGTGATGATGGGGTAGGTTTAGATGAGGGAGTGTGAGATGGTTTCTCTTTTTGGCAAGCTCAAGTAAGAACAAGGTCAAACCAAGCTAAACCAAAAAGAGGGAGAGGTGGTGATATGGGTTTAAGAAAGATCAACTAAGGTCAATCCAAAAGGAAGGATAGAGTTAGAGAGAGATGATGTTCCACTCAAGATTCAACTAAAAACCAAATGACAAGCAAAAGGTGGTACTTGCATGGCCCATGCAAAATATTTATTGCCATTTTGATTCTTGTGAAAACACTATTATTACATGGCATTATTATTATGCATTCCAAAAATTGGAATAAAGCCAAGCAAAAAGGATTAAAAGGATGCCCCATGTGGAGTAGATGGAGATGACCATGTTTGAATAGAAATGGGACTTGCTAGTGTGTATGTGCCACTAGATGCTCAATAGTCCCAAAAATATCCCAACATGAGCATAAGCCATAATAATCCATGTGGAAGCTAGGAAAAAGGGTTCCATTCACAAGGCATGCAAAGGTGGCCATGTGGCTCTCATATATCAATGATGTGAAAACAACATGATGCTAAGATGAGAGCATGTGGACAAGAATTGGATCCATCCCAACCCACATGAGCTAGAGGTAACTCAAATAAAATGCAAAGCTCATATTTAGTTGGATGGTGGAATTTATAAGGTGGTGAAAAGAAAGGGTGGTGGAGTGGAATAAAAGATATGCCCCCAACTCAACTTGGGCATTAACCAATATATCAAGAACCAAATACAATATCAAGAGGCAAATACAATTTACAATGCATATGAGATAAGAACCAAAACAAAAAGGTTTTATATGATGCTCAAATGCAAGGAGGCATGATGACATGAGCATGATATAATGATGATGCAACAATTATATATTTGAAGTAGCCATTATATTACTAGACCAAGTAGCATTACAATTGTTAGACAATTGGGATGCTACACACGCCCACAGACCGCACGCCGCCGTCGCCACATGCACGCGTGATCACCAACGTCCCAGCAACCTCGTAGACACCCCCGTTCGCCGTCCCATGCCTCACAGCCATGGCTCGCTGTCGAAGACACCGCCTCTGCCTCGCAGAGCATCGCGCATTCCCGACCGTTTGCCACCGCCCCTACACGCTCATTTAAACCATAGAGCATCGCCAGGAGACCACCCGTCGATCGCCAACCGCAACCATGCCTCTAGCCGCCCGTAGCCATGTCACCGTCATCTTCCCATCCCTCTCAGTCTTGCCGTCGAGCCTATAAAAGGAGATGACCCCCAGCCGATTGAAGAACACCATTTCACTCCCCACACCTTACTGATCGTTCCACCCCTTAGCCGGAGCAAGGAGAGCAGCACATCGCCGGAATTTGACCGTAGCTCGCCGCTGCAGAGGAGAAGAGGAGCCGTTGATTTTGACCACCCCCAGGAGCTGCCGCGACCACTCCTGAGTTCACCATCGTCGACTTCGTCGTTTGCCCGCCTTGCCGTCATCACTGGAGCCCCGGTATGCCCCCTATGCACCCCCACTGAGCCGCTATGGTTCGAGCTCGCCGGTGACCTGTTCATCGTCGATGATGACCCTCAGCCGTCGATCTTCATTCTAATCCAACGCACCATATCGCCCCGTACCGCTTCGTGTTTAAAGAGCCACTGACCAGTAGACCCCCTATCAGTTGCGCCCCGCGCTGCGGAGTGACACTGGGCCGGCCCATTACCCCTTCCCGCGCAGCCCACTCGTTTGAATTTAGCTTTTTCTATTAATATTCAAACTCAGTTCTGTACCTAGTTTCAAAAATCAACCCAGCTCGATTCAGTAAACCAAATGGAATGAAACCAATTTTGTTAGAAAGATATTGAAATTCTTAATCCAACCCCGTTGGATTAAAATCATTTGGATCTATAGATCAACCTTGGTAAAAATAACAATTCAGAAGCTTTTCTGCATTCAAACATTTTTCAAATTTCAACCATAATAGCTTTTGAGTTGATTCCAACTCCCAAAAATCATAATTGATCATACCTTTCAGAATATATAAAAATATATGGGTTTACTTACAGAAATAATGTTCAAGTAAAAAAAGAATGCCTCATAGGCATTTCTAGTCACTTTAATTATTTAAAATAAAAAGGTTAAACTTTATTGAATTGTGACACCAATTTAAATCACATTCTAATGTACTAAAATATGTGGTGATGACATGTGTCAACATGATCCCATGTTTGGTTTGGATAATATTAAATCTTAAGTAGTTTTTCAATGAGTAGAAATTACTTTTCTAAAAATAAAAGAAGTAAGACAATGCTTTAATCTTGTAATATTAGTGATGATGCTAGATCATCTATAGAACCCTTGTGTGTGATGATTGAAAGCAGTTAAGTATTGTTTGGTGATTGTGTACCTCATATTTATTCATAGACGCTAGTAACGACCAAGGATACGAGGAGGAAGGAGGATACTACGAAGAAGAAGCTGAGGAGAACTTCAACCACTGCTCTGCACAAGGCAAGCTAACACTTGCAAGATACTCTACTTATGCAAGCTTATACTGATACTGATGCAAGCCAATACTTGCTGGTTACCATGACCACTAGATGCCTTAAGCATATGTGATCATACCCACTTGATAACCCCATTCCTAGTTTTACTTGCAAGCTTTCTACTTTATTTCTTTATCAACGCTATTACTTAGATTTTACTTAAGTGATTTGTAGATTCTAGGAAGATAATTGAAGGTTGCATAAAGAGCATTAAATTTGGCCTAAGCTAGATAATCTTGATGTCATCCTAAGGCATGAGTACTTAGTTAAACTACATTTGTTTACCACCCCTCATTAGTACTCACCCTCACTTGTAGATGCTAGTGCTAAGCATAAAACTTGATCAAGTTTAGATGGGAATACTTGGTGAAAAATGGTTACAAAAACCTTGGAATGATGGATCATTCTAATGAGATGTTTTGACATGTGTTTCCGAACACCAGATGATTTTGATGATGAAAATATTGAGGCATGAGCCTTAGCCCTTTATAAAATTGATGGTTGTCTGGATGCGATACCATTCCAATTTTACCGTACAACCACAATACCCGAAAGTTGGGTAGGGCTTGACTGGAAACTTATATACTTTAGTATGGGTTCCCTCATGGCCAAGGTCTGAGCTGAGGCTAACTTGTGAAGATTGTCCACCTGTGCAATACCCAAGATGATAGTTGGTCATGGTTGGGAGGCCAAACTCACAGGAGAGGTGGTGAAGACTGAAAGGTTAGGATTGATTATCCGCATACTGAGTATGGTGAATTCAGGATTTGTTCCTAACGGATGTATCGAATGTTGTGGTGAAAGTGTACAATCTCTACAGAGTGTCAAAGTATTCAAATAGCCGCGTCCGCAGTTACGGATAGTTGGAGTGGCCCTACTGTTCCCCCGTCAGATGTTTTCAAAATGACTTCTGAAATGGATCGAGATTTTGACTTGACCACAACAGAGTTGTGATATGAAATACAAGTTCCCACTTAGGTGTTATAAAACTTTAACTAGCTTTTCTTGCTTCTGAACTTAGTAGAGGTAAATCTGGCTTTTTGCAAAACAACCATAGAGCTTAGTGTCCTATTACAAAAACCCCCTTCCCTTGTTAGTATTAGTTTGCGAGTACTTAAAGAGTACTCATGGCTTTGTCCCTGGCTATTCCCGTGTCCAGACTATGAACAGGAGTATCAGGACGAAGGACCCCAGGAAGGTTACGACAACTAGGATCATCTCCCATCGTCAGCATTGCCTGTGACCCCGAAGATGGAGCTTCACTTACGCTACCTTTATTATTACGTAATTCCGCTGCTTGAGTTGTATTAAGAACTGGATCATGAGATCCTTATTTGTGTAAGACCTTATGTATGGTTTGTAATGGATGATGTACTGTGGTATCCAAATCTATTATGTCTCACAAAAATGGTAATCCTGGGATTGCGATGTATGGCATAACAGGCATCTGGGATTAAAAATCCGGGTGTTGACAATGAAGGACTCCATGCTATAGTTATTTCTGCTCAATTGTAATGACATAGCCAAATGAGCTATGTAAGATGTAATAAATTATTTTTTCCTAGTTATAAAGTTGTATTGTGACCTTTGTTTTTTGATATTACATCTTAACTATGGATGCTAGCTATTGATCCAGGGACTAGCATTGTAAACACAGGGATCTCTACCTTATTAAAGGTTGGGACCTCTACACGAGTAGTCTATACTACTCCTCCATGTCGACCTCAACGTCATCGAGTGTAAGTTCAGCTGTCTCCATGGCTGTCTTGTACTCCTCAACACTAGTGGTCAAGGCCTCGACCTTCGCATGGAGAGCTCTCTTCTGTGAGAGAAGCCTCTCAATCACTCTCTGCTGGGTCTCGAACTCGAAGTCCTTGGCCTCTATATCGGCCTTCATGTCCTTGATCTTCTTGTTTCTGTCTTGGACTCTTTTCTCCTGATTCTTGAACTTCTTGTCCTGGCTCTCGAATCTAGCCTCCATCTCCTAGACGATCTCGTCTTGCTCCGCGAAGAGCTTGTCCTTCTCCCTCAACTAAACCTGGAGCTCGTCATTGCTAAGCATGACATTGGTCCTATCTGTGTCGAGGTGTCTAATAAGGCCCTCGAGGTCCTGGAGGTACAGACGAACTAGCTCTATTGTCTCTCTAGTAGCACGCTCATACACCAATGCCTCTCCCTCCTCGTCACGTCTCTCGAACGGGTGGAAGTAGAGGCCTCTAAGCTCGGTGGAGTGGCGTCCGCAAAGGCGTCCAAGTAGTTCCTGCATGACTACATCTGGACCCTTCTCTTTGTCATCGTGCATCAGCTTGAAGGAAATCTCCTCCGTGAGTGGCTCCGTCTATCGTCCTAGATGTGTGACTCTAAAACCCCAAAGGTCCTTCCTCTCAAACTTGGTGAGCTGAAGTGCCTTGGTGCTAGGAAGTGGGAGGTTGAGAACACTAATAAACTGCACGATGCGTGAACCAAAACGAGTTCCATTGAACTCCTCAGCAGTGCTGATCACAAAGCTAGGAATCTAATGTAAGATAGAGAAATATTAGAACAACACAAGTAAGAGAAAAATAAGACAGTAATATGAAGGCAAAAAGCATACATCACCCATAAAACATACAAGTCATGACATACAAAGTCTACCACAAATACTAAGGTTCAAACATAACTTAGATAGATTTTTGCAAGAAAATACGAGAAGTGTGGTGGTCCAAATAGCAGAGTACGTTACAATTTTCACTCATATGCTAAGTCTATAATATCCTCTCTTAGACGTTTTATGGCGGTCTCTAAGTCTTGGGTATATTTCTTCTCTTCCTCAGATCATTTTTGGTGTTGAGCATTCTACACTTGAGTCTTTCACCAAACTCCTTGATAGCATTCCAAGCTGCATTTCTTGCAGAATCAAAGAATGTCATATGCATTTTTGAGCTGTTTCCCATGTAGAATCCCGACTCTTTGTGGTTGTCTCCCTTGTTTTTGTAGAAGTGAAGTTGCACCCACCAATATTATTCTCCATCATCCATCACTGTAAATCCTTTGTACATGGCCTCACCATGTATTCCGAAACTAAGCATAAGGGTTTTAAGTGCTTTGGGAAACTCCGTCTTACATTCTAAAGTCATGGTCATGAGTGGTCCCTTCTTGACAGCTTCGTTGATGGTGGCCATCTACAAATTAAGATGGGAAAGAAGATTAGAAAGGTTTACGAGAAGAAAAAGACAAGTGTGGAATTTGCAAAGACTTGCTTTTCTCCTTATTGGTTTTCTTAGTCTAATCCATCCTAGGGTCATAATCCTACATGCAACACAGTGCTCTGATACCATCTGTAAGACCCTAACTTTATAAAGCTAAAGGCCCCTGTGATTTCAATGCTAGTCCCTAGATCAAATGCTAGCATAGTACACAGATACAAAGGTCTTTATTACATCTTCATTCTAGAGATAAACATAGTCTTTTACAACTCCATAGACAAAGGCTAGTACAAGAGTTCATAATAAAGATAAATAAAGTAAAGTCTTTATCTTCATGTGCCACAAGCAAGCATGTTGAGTGTAGACTCCTAACCCTAATCCTCATCAGAGTAACCTGCAACATCATAAGTTACAACCACAATGATTCAATACATTTGGAATTGTATTGGCAAGTGATACCATAGTAGAATAGAAGTATCTAATATATATATGAATTTGGCTAAGTGTAGCTTAGGCTTTCTTTGCTCAAATAGGTATTTCCTATCAGTTGAAAACACTAAGTTTTTGTTTGACAAAAACTCCGAAGGAACCACCAATAGACATTGGTGAACCTTAACCCTTGTTCAACCACAAGTTTTAACTTAGAGAATGGGATGAGGAGATCCTTGATATCTTCAATGTCTTGATCCTTAAATTGTCCTTTGCTAGGGACACAGCTAAGTACTTAGGTTTTTCCTTCTCGAGAGGTGGTGTACTTTCCCCACAAGACTCGCATGCATTGAGACGAGACCTTTCAGAAGCCTTCCCTTAGACCAAATGGACGCGTTCCATCCCATCACCCTACCACCATCTGTCCATCTGACTAAGTTATTGCAACCTATATGATCAAGGCAGAGCCCATATGGCATGTGGCTGCCCTAGAAGCTTCTAAACACTAAGTATCTCAAATCCCTTTGTTCCTGGGTGGATTTCCACAAGTGAGATACACCAGGGAGGCCATAGAAATGGGCCCTGAGTAACCACTCAACATAAACCATTCTTTCCATTCCACCCAGGTGATCCATTCACTTAGTTGTTTTGTTAAGCAAAAAACATAAGTCAAAGACTTAGCAAAATTTCCATATTTCTGTATATAATCCACCCTTGTTTGCTACTAGCTAGGCTAAGCATGATATCAACAAGTATTTTAACTTAGAGAAATTCTACCAAGACTACAACTACTAGGATTTCCCAAGGCATAGCATATATATATACTTGGTAAAAATTCTATGCAAGGCCTATTCAAAATAACACTAGTGCATAGTCAAAATAATAGGACAAATACATGAAGCACCACTTGTCTTGGTAGTTGGGGGATTAGCAACAATCCTCACAATCACAATCACCACTAACACCAAAATCTACACATAAAATAATGGCATCAAATTCACATTCCAAATAATCAAGCACAAATATATGAATGCATGAAAATTCAATGTAATGAATTTTCTATACTAAACCATTCAACCAAACAGTACTGAACGCAAAGCTAACTAAAATATAGTCTAAATAAACTTAAATTTACTTTAAAATCATTTCCAAATAATTTATATAGTCAAAATAAGCCTATATTTGTCTCTGCATAAAAACCCGTTTTTACAGAAACAAAATACAAAAATAATCCCATAGTAGTGTAGGATTTATTTTTGTGAATCCATTGATATCTTATTTGCATTTTTTGGATAAACAGAACTCAAGTTATTAATTTTCTAATTTTGCATCAAATTCTAGGTTTTAAATTAAAAATCGTTCCACGCGGCAGCGTCTGATTGGACGACACCGCTTTAGGGTGGATCGCGCTTCCGCGCCATTGGATCAAATTAGACCCAACGCACCAGATCATAACTTACCCCTTCACCAGCGATCTAACCTACACCGCCAGATCTAAATCCTACGACTCAGATCTACGCGTACCCTTTCGCTACTAGTTCTAACATTGACGATCCAGCGGATCTCATCGCTTTGACCACAAGCGGGCGGCGCAAATGGCCACCGCGGCGGATGCACGTCGAACAGCGATGTTCCGGCGAGGCCAGAGGGTAGGGTGGGGAACGGGTGCTTACCGAGGTCGTGGGGACACCGTGAAGCTCAACGTGCTCGAGGACGGGGCTGGGGCGCACAGACATGGCGACAATTCCTCGTCGGAGTTGGCGTCAGCGTCGGGCTCGCTCGGGAGTTGTTGTTGGAGATGCTACAAGGCACGGAAAGACAAGCCAGCAGTGGCGTTAGATCCGCATGGACATGGAGAGTATAAGAGTATCAACCAGAGAGAAAGGGAGCTACGGTTTACCGAATTCGGTCGCCGGAGTTGTTCAGGACTATAGGGTTACCAACCTTGTTAAAATATAAGGTAAGGTAGAATCCCCTGTGTTTACAATGCTAGTCCCTGGATCAATAGCTAGCATCCACAGTTTAGATGTAATATCAAGAAACAAAGGTCATAATATAACTTTATAACCATGAATAACATAAGTTTATTACATCAAACATAGCTCATTTGGCTATTACATTACATTGCAGCGGAATAACTATAAGTAAGGGTCCTTCATCTTCAAAGTGCCACAGGCAGATGTTGGTTGTAGACTTTGTAATCCTAATCAATCAATCTTCACTAAAAACAATCAAACCTGCAACATACAAGTTACATCCACAAGGGTCAATACATTTGAATTGTATTGGCAAGTGATACTATGGTAGTATGGTGGAGTCTATCATCTATATGCATTTGGGTAAGTGGAGTTGAGGCTTGCATTGCTCAAAATAGATTTTTCCTTAACATTTGAAAATACTAAGTTTTTGATAAAAATCATTTTTCTCAATCAAAGATTGAAGATCCTTTACAAGGCATCTCTCAATCAAAGATTGAAGATTTCAAACAACCCTTGTTCAAACCACAAGTTTTACTTAGAAATTGGAATGATGAGATTCTTGATAGCTTCCATGTCTTGATGCTCAAATTGTCCTTTACCAGGGACATGGCTAAGTACTTAGATTTTTCACTCTGCAGAGGTGGTGCACTTTCCGCACAAGACTTGGTTTCCCAAGACAAGATCTTTCAGAAGCCTTCCCTTAGACCATCATGGACGTGCTCCAACCTATCAAACACTACCACCCACTGTCCATATGGCTAAGTTCTTGCAACCTATATGATCATGGCAGAGCCCATATTGCCAAGTGGTTGCACTTGAAGCTTCTCAACATTTGACATCTCAAATCTCTTTGTTCCTGGGTGGCCATCCACAAGTGAGATACACAAGGTTCACCAGTCCCCTGGCCTTGTGTAACCACTCAACCAAAAACCACCAAGCAAGTCCCATTCCACCCAGGTGATTCATTAACTTAGTTGTTTTATTAAACAAAACACAAGTCCTTAGACTTAGAAATTTTTCCATAGTGTGAATATATATTCCACCCATGTTTTCTATTAGCTAGGCTAAGCTTGATAGTAATAGTATTCTTAACTTAGAAAAATCCTACTAAGGATTCATCTACTAGGTTTTCCTATAGCAAGGTTTATACTTAGCAAAAATCCATGCAAGTTTTACTTAGCAAAATCACTAATGCATAGAGAAAGTAATGGGACAAAAGATATGAAGCATCACTTGCCTTTTTGGTAGAGGGTATAGGTTCACTCCTTGTCCTTGCAACAATCACACTTTCAAGTCACTACAAATCAATCAAGCAAGGCACAAACTCAATCTACCAATCAAGCAAACAACTCACATAAAATAACAAAGTCAAAGTAATGCATGCAAGCATGCCAAGCTTTGTTTTGTTTGAAAAAGTGGTTCCTAGTGGGTCATAGACATTTTGAAAACACATATTGGTCATTTTGTAAAGTGGCAAGTCATTTGCTAAAGGTTTCACCTCAAAAACCATTTTCAAAACAAAGTATCATTTTATGTGGTGTAGAAACATTTTTTTTCCTAAGGCATTAATCTCTAAGGTTCACCCAATACATTTTCAACTTATAAAACTTGGTGTTTAGGGTCAGAGAGTTTAAAACAAAACATTTTCCAAAGGTTTTCTTCCAAAATCATTTTTAATAAATAAACCACATTTCTATTTGACTAGAAATGGTTTTAAATCAGGAATCATTATTTTGTTTCACCAAATTCATTTTTTGAAACCACAAATTGGTTCCCAATGTTAGTAGGTTTGGTCCAAAGCATTTTCTCCAAAGTTTTTACTCAAAACCATTTTTCATAAACAAAACAATAGTTTTATTTGGCTAGGAATGGACTAAACTAATTAATCCATTCTAAACTTTTCCAAAATCATTTTCCAAAACATGGGTTGGTTCCTAGGGTCAGTAAGGTCACAACAAACCATCTTGCAAAGGTTTTAACCCTAAAAATCAATTTTAAACAATTTTTATACTCTAAACAAGCACACAAATGAATCTGCAAAAACAAGCAAACTAACAGATACTATTTGCTAAACCAAGGGTATGGTTGGCTAGGTATTGCTCTCCTGAATTCAACGATATAAAATTTGTAATTTTTGGACGTGTGGTTTGAAAGTTATAGATTTTACAAGATTGAACTTCTAATAGGAAAGTTTCTGTTTTTAAAACGAGGTTTGAGCCACGTGTCATGTTTTAATTCGTCGGTACCGGTTCACTGGGATCGAGCTACATGGTGTGTTAGATCTAAGTTTAATCGTGCGGCTCAGGTTCATCCTTACCCCTTCGGTTAGTCATTCTATCCAAGCCATCAGATGCAGATCTAATGGTTCCTATTGCCCTGGCCAAATAGCAGCGGCGCTGGCGGCGGCAGGTGGCGACGGCGGGGTCTGTCAGCGGCGGAGCCGGTGATACAAGAAGCGAGAGGGGACGTGGTGTGGCTCACCGAGATCGCCGTGGCATGGAGATGCTCAACCTGCTCGCTTTGGTCGAAGGGGCGCACGGGGCTGTCCTTGATTGCTCGCCGGAGACGAGCTGGTTTCGGGCGGTTCAGGAGGTCGTCGAGCGCGAGGATAGCGGGCGCCCTAGGAAAAATGGATGGTGTTGTTAGGTTGGTATGAGCTTGGAGATCATCATCGTGTCCACGGGGATGAGAGGGGAGGTTGGGTACTACCTGGGGACATCGTCGGAGAAGAGGGCAGACGGCGGTGCTGCAGGTCGTCGTCGAAGCCGAGGCTACAGGGCACCCCCGGATGAATGACTGGCACGGAAAGATGCGCCAGGATGCGGTGAGCATGCTCGTGTTCTCAGGGAGGCAGGAGGTGGTGTGGCTCGGCCGGAATTTCTCTGGGACGCTCGTCGGAGCAGAGGAGCTCGGGGAGGAATTGGGGGCGGCCTGGTGGCGTGCTTGGGGAGGAGTCAGAGGGGAACGATAGAGGAGAGGAAGACGTTTTATCGTGCGTGATCACTGCAGGTTTTACTCGCGGCATTAAGGCGAATTAAATCGAGGATTGATTAACAGAGAACGGCGACGTTGTTTGAGGAAGAACGAGTCACGGTGAAGACGATGGCTAGAGAAGTGGGACCGTTGTGTCAGTGGGAAAAAGGGTGAGGAGGAGGTCCACCAGTCAGTGGCTTTGCGGGCTGTTTCAGCGGTGAGGAAAAACGGTTCGGGGGAGGGTGAAAACGATGAACAGGCGAGTGGGTCCGCTTGGCAGTGAAAGAAAGGGAGTGGGGGTGGGGTCCAGTTGTCACTCTCTATGCGGGTAAGTTTCTGAGTGAGAAAAGAATGCTTCGGGGAAGAGAACATGTGGGCTAGGTGGGCTGCTGCTGGGCCTTAGTGGGCTGGGTCTGTTTTCATATATTTTTCCTTCCTGTTGGCTTTTTCTTTTTCCAAATCAAATTCTGTTTTTGAAAATCAACTCACAAATCAAACCACAAAACAAACATTCAAACAATTCAAACAAACATCAAACTTTTCATTTGAATTTGGTTCTGTTTAAGACATCAACCAAAGTCCAAAATGAAATAATATTTTTATTCATTTTAGGATCCATTCCATAATTAAATAAAATGGATCTTTAGTTATTTAATAAAATAGGGTTTGATTTAATTAATAAAATCTCCATTTGAAAACCAAATATTTTGAAAACCAAATCAGTAGGTTTTATTTGAAAATAATGAATACTTGGAAAACTTGTTTAAAACAAAATAACATTTTTGTTATAGGGTCCATTAATAATTAAATAAAATGGACCTTAGTTAATAAATCAAATAGGATTGGTTTTATTTAAATCTTTATTTTGAAATCTAGAATAAAACCCAAAACACTTCAGTAGGTTTTATTTTGAGAATATAAAATACTTGGAAAACTTATTTTAAATAAATAAATAAGTTTTGATGTTTTGGAAATAGTAAAACCTTTATTAATAAAACTTGGATATTTAAATCCTTTTTATTTTATTTTAAATAAACCTCTACTATTTTAATCAAATCAAAACCTTTTGTTTCAAAGTCTTGGCCAAGGTTTAATTTGGCTTTATAAAATAATCTTTTATTTATAAATCTATCTTTGTTTTTGAAAACCAAATCCTTTTTAAAAAGATCCAAAATAGTAGTTCCAAAATATTTTATTTTCCTTTATTAAATGTTTATCTTTTTAAATCCCTTTAGGATTTTATTTGATCCAAGGGTTTTAAGTCCCAATTGAATTCAAAAAGTTTCTTCTGGCCTTGAAAATCAAACAAAGTTTTATTTTATTCATTTATTTTTCACATTACAAGATTTGGAAAATCTTGGGATGTGACAGGCTACCACCCTTAAAATAAATCTCGCCCCGAGATTTGGGAAGGTTAGGGTTACAAGTTGGCTCAAAGCATCTAGGGTCCTACCACCCTTAAAAAATTTCAAACTAAATTACATCTTGGCTTGCTTGGAATCTTGATGAAACTTCCTTGGGCTACCTTCTGTATAGTGTCCTTTGTTTCCACACTTGACTCATGGGCCAAGGTTGAGATCCTTCATAGGCTTGTTCAACTTGTTCTTCATCTTTTCTGGACAATTGCTTGCATAATGTCCTTGGTTACCACAATTGTAACATGTGATAAGAATGAGTTCATCACGTATCTTCAGTGGACAAGTTGCTACATAGTGGCCTAGCTCTTTGCAATTGTTGCACATCACTTGGTCAATCCCCTTATTTTTCTTGTTCTCTGGACACTCACTGGAATAGTGTCCCATTTCCTTACATTTACGACATTGCACAAGGTGCATGTTTGGTCTTGGTTTCTTGGGTTTCTTTGATCCTTTGAATTGGGTTGTCTTGTTTAGAGGTATAAGTGGTCCTTTTCCTTTAGTAGACTTGGATCCTTCTTGTTTCCTTTGTTCAACAATGGAATAGATGGGGCATTGGATAGGGACATGATTATTTCCTTCACATAGGAAACAAGTAGCTTGAGATGTGGGGCATTGATTTGTTGGATGTTTCTCTTCACAATTGGGGCATTGCTCTTCATGCTCCTTGGAAGTATGATCCTTGTCTCCACAAATAATGCAAGCTGGGGCTCCATCTAGAATAACATTCCTGTCATCCTTGTTGTCATACACTCTTTTTGGATAGTTTTCTTCTATGCTGATCATTCGATTAGCCACCTTAAGCATCAGTTGGGATTGTTCTTCCAAAAACCTTTGCAGTGCTGGATCTTTATCACTAGTGCTGGCTATGAACTGAGCTGTTAGTTGGTTCAGCTGGTGTTGGGTTGCTATGAGCTCTTTCATGCTGTCAACTTGGTTGTTGTTGATGTCATCAACCTTGATATTGGAGTCTCTTGGAGTAGTCATCTGTTTGGGTTGGGTTGGGATTAGAATAGGCAAGAGATTTCTAAGGAAATAATTCTAATCACACACATCACAATTCACACAAGCAATGTGCAAGCAACCACAAACAAACATTCCACTCAAACAACAAGTTTCAAGCATATTTTTAGGCAACCAAAAAATTTTTTGTTACACCACATAAGTTGGTGTGTTTGACTTAAACAAAATATGGTGGTCCATCTATATGGTTCACTTGTGATCATTCCATCCTTCTTGGTTGATTCTTCTTGAATGAGATCTTTGTATCCTTGGAGAATTCTTGGCCTCAAAACTTCAAGGTGATGATGGTTCCTTCTAAGTTGTTTTTCCTTAGTCTTCAAGTCTTGAGTAACATTTCTTGTCTCACTTGTAGTCTTTAGTGATATCCAAGGTTGAAGTCCTTGGTGAAAATGTTGAAGATGTTGAAGTCATTAGGGTTGAAGAAGTTGAAGTCATTAGAGTTGAAGAAGTTGAAGAAGTCCTTTGCACATGGTGTAGTCTTTGGCCATGGGTAGGTTTTTCCATCAAGTTGAAATAGAAGAGATGTAGAGTTGAAACCAAAATGGTTGAGGAAAGAGTTTACAAGATTTTTTGTAAATGAATTTTGGAACAAAATACAACTCCTATTTTTCTAAGGGTTTTTGTCCAATCCTAGGTTTACAAATCCTACAGGCAACACAATGCTCTGATACCATCTTATAGGGTTACCAACCTTGTTAAAATATAAGGTAAGGTAGAATCCCCTGTGTTTACAATGCTAGTCCCTGGATCAATAGCTACCATCCAAAGTTTAGATGTAATATCAAGAAACAAAGGTCATAATATAACTTTATAACCAGGAATAACATAAGTTTATTACATCAAACATAGCTCATTTGGCTATTACATTACATTGTAGCGGAATAACTATAAGTTAGGGTCCTTCATCTTCAAAGTGCCACAGGCAGATGTTGGTTGTAGACTTTGTAATCCTAATCAATCAATCTTCACTAAAAACAATCAAACCTGCAACATACAAGTTACAGCCACAAGGGTCAATACATTTGAATTGTATTGGCAAGTGATACTATGGTAGTATGGTGGAGTCTATCATCTATATGCATTTGGCTAAGTGGAGTTGAGGCTTGCATTGCTCAAAATAGATTTTTCCTTAACATTTGAAAATACTGAGTTTTTGATAAAAATCATTTTTCTCAATCAAAGATTGAAGATCCTTTACAAGGCATCTCTCAATCAAAGATTGAAGATTTCAAACAACCCTTGTTCAAACCACAAGTTTTACTTAGAAATTGGAATGATGAGATTCTTGATAGCTTCCATGTCTTGATGCTCAAATTGTCCTTTACCAGGGACATGGCTAAATACTTAGATTTTTCACTCTGCAGAGGTGGTGCACTTTCCCCACAAGACTTGGTTTCCCAAGACAAGATCTTTCAGAAGCCTTCCCTTAGACCATCATGGACGCGCTCCAACCTATCAAACACTACCACCCACTGTCCATATGGCTAAGTTCTTGCAACCTATATGTTCATGGCAGAGCCCATATTGCCAAGTGGTTGCACTTGAAGCTTCTCAACATTTGACATCTCAAATCTCTTTGTTCCTGGGTGGCCATCCACAAGTGAGATACACAAGGTTCACCAGTCCCCTGGCCTTGTGTAACCACTCAACCAAAAACCACCAAGCAAGTCCCATTCCACCCAGGTGATTCATTAACTTAGTTGTTTTATTAAACAAAACACAAGTCCTTAGACTTAGAAATTTTTCCATAGTGTGAATATATATTCCACCCATGTTTTCTATTAGCTAGGCTAAGCTTGATAGTAATAGTATTCTTAACTTAGAAAAATCCTACTAAGGATTCATCTACTAGGTTTTCCTATAGCAAGGTTTATACTTAGCAAAAATCCATGCAAGTTTTACTTAGCAAAATCACTAATGCATAGAGAAAGTAATGGGACAAAAGATATGAAGCATCACTTGCCTTTTTGGTAGAGGGTATAGGTTCACTCCTTGTCCTTGCAACAATCACACTTTCAAGTCACTACAAATCAATCAAGCAAGGCACAAACTCAATCTACCAATCAAGCAAACAACTCACATAAAATAACAAAGTCAAAGTAATGCATGCAAGCATGCCAAGCTTTGTTTTGTTTGAAAAAGTGGTTCCTAGTGGGTCATAGACATTTTGAAAACACATATTGGTCATTTTGTAAAGTGGCAAGTCATTTGCTAAAGGTTTCACCTCAAAAACCATTTTCAAAACAAAGTATCATTTTATGTGGTGTAGAAACATTTTTTTCCTAAGGCATTAATCTATAAGGTTCACCCAATACATTTTCAACTTATAAAACTTGGTGTTTTGGGTCAGAGAGTTTAAAACAAAACATTTTCCAAAGGTTTTCTTCCAAAATCATTTTTAATAAATAAACCACATTTCTATTTGACTAGAAATGGTTTTAAATCAGGAATCATTATTTTGTTTCACCAAATTCATTTTTTGAAACCACAAAGTGGTTCCCAATGTTAGTAGGTTTGGTCCAAAGCATTTTCTCCAAAGTTTTTACTCAAAACCATTTTTCATAAACAAAACAATAGTTTTATTTGGCTAGAAATGGACTAAACTAATTAATCCATTCTAAACTTTTCCAAAATCATTTTCCAAAACATGGGTTGGTTCCTAGGGTCAGTAAGGTCACAAAAAACCATTTTGCAAAGGTTTTAACCCTAAAAATCAATTTTAAACAATTTTTATACTCTAAACAAGCACACAAATGAATCTGCAAAAACAAGCAAACTAACAGATACTATTTGCTAAACCAAGGGTATGGTTGGATAGTTCTTGCTCTCCTGAATTCAACGATATAAAATTTGTAATTTTTGGACGTGTGGTTTGAAAGTTATAGATTTTACAAGATTGAACTTCTAATAGGAAAGTTTCTGTTTTTAAAATGAGGTCTGAGCCACGTGTCATGTTTTAATTCGTCGGTACCGGTTCACTGGGATCAAGCTACGTGGTGCGTTAGATCTAACTTTAATCGTGCGGCTCATGTTCATCCTTACCCCTTCGGTTAGTCATTCTATCCAAGCCATCAGATGCAGATCTAACGGTTCCTATTGCCCTGGCCAAATAGCAGCGGCGCTGGCGGCGGCAGGTGGCGGCGGCGGGGTCTGTCAGCGGCGGAGCCGGTGATACAAGAAGCGAGAGGGGACGTGGTGTGGCTTACCGAGATCGCCGTGGCATGGAGATGCTCAACCTGCTCGCTTTGGTCGAAGGGGCGCACGGGGCTATCCTTGATTGCTCGCCGGAGACGAGCTGGCTTCGGGCGGTTCAGGAGGTCGTCGAGCACGAGGATAGGGGGCGCCCTAGGAAAAACGGATGGTGTTGTTAGGTTCGTATGAGCTTGGAGATCATCATCGTGTCCACGGGGATGAGAGGGGAGGTTGGGTACTACCTGGGGACGTCGTCGGAGAAGAGGGCAGACGGCGGTGCTGCAGGTCGTCGTCGAAGCCGAGGCTACAGGGCACCCTCGGATGAATGACTGGCACGGAATTGGGGGCGGCCTGGTGGCGTGCTTGGGGAGGAGTCAGAGGGGAACGAGAGAGGAGAGGAAGACGTTTTATCGTGCGTGATCACTGCACGTTTTACTCGCGGCATTAAGGCGAATTAAATCGAGGATTGATTAACAGAGAACGGCGACGTTCTCTGAGGAAGAACGAGTCGCGGTGAAGACGATGGCTAGAGAAGTGGGACCGTTGTGTCAGTGGGAAAAAGGGTGAGGAGGAGGTCCACCAGTCAGTGGCTTTGCGGGCTGTTTCAGCGGTGAGGAAAAACGGTTCGGGGGAGGGTGAAAACGATGAACAGGCGAGTGGGTCCGCTTGGCAGTGAAAGAAAGGGAGTGGGGGTGGGGTCCAGTTGTCACTCTCTGTGCAGGTAAGTTTCTGAGTGAGAAAAGAATGCTTCGGGGAAGAGAACAGGTGGGCTAGGTGGGCTGCTGCTAGGCCTTAGTGGGCTGGGTCTGTTTTCATATTTTTTTCCTTCTTGTTGGCTTTTTCTTTTTCCAAATCAAATTCTGTTTTTGAAAATCAACTCACAAATCAAACCACAAAACAAACATTCAAACAATTCAAACAAACATCAAACTTTTCATTTGAACTTGTTCTGTTTAAGACATCAACCAAAGTCCAAAATGAAATAATATTTTTATTCATTTTAGGATCCATTCCATAATTAAATAAAATGGATCTTTAGTTATTTAATAAAATAGGGTTTGATTTAATTAATAAAATCTCCATTTGAAAACCAAATATTTTCAAAACCAAATCAGTAGGTTTTATTTGAAAATAATGAATACTTCGAAAACTAGTTTAAAACAAAATAACATTTTTGTTATAGGGTCCATTAATAATTAAATAAAATGGACCTTAGTTAATAAGTCAAATAGGATTGGTTTTATTTAAATCTTTATTTTGAAATCTAGAATAAAACCCAAAACACTTCAGTAGGTTTTATTTTGAGAATATAAAATACTTGGAAAACTTATTTTAAATAAATAAATAAGTTTTGATGTTTTGGAAATAGTAAAACCTTTATTAATAAAACTTGCATATTTAAATCCTTTTTATTTTATTTTAAATAAACCTCTACTATTTTAATCAAATCAAAACCTTTTGTTTCAAAGTCTTGGCCAAGGTTTAATTTGGCTTTATAAAATAATCTTTTATTTATAAATCTATCTTTGTTTTTGAAAACCAAATCCTTTTAAAAAGATCCAAAATAGTAGTTCCAAAATATTTTATTTTCCTTTATTAAATGTTTATCTTTTTAAATCCCTTTAGGATTTTATTTGATCCAACTGGGTTGAAGTCCCAATTGAATTCAAAAAGTTTCTTCTGGCCTTGAAAATCAAACAAAGTTTTATTTTATTCATTTATTTTTCACATTACAAGATTTGGAAAATCTTGGGATGTGACAAGGACAGCGGCGGTGTGAGCTTAATTGTGGACAGCCTAACGGCGCTCAGAGGATGGTGAATGAGGTAAAAGGAGCGGAGAGGGGAGGCGGTTAAGTAGAGGGGGTCTAGGCGTGGGATTACTGCAAGTTTAACATGAATTGATTCGCGAATCAATCGGCCAGAAACGGGCGGCGACGGCGAGTCCGCGGCGTTGATTGGGGAAGAAGGTGACGTGGCTGTGGGGCCAGCGTGTTAGTGAGAAGGGGTGCGCGGGTGCGGGTGAGAAACAGAGGGGTGAGGGGGGTTCCCGGGTGGTGCTCGTGTTGGGCCGTGGGGGTGGGCCGAGCCATTTGGCTGGTCTGCTCCTATTTTTTCTGTTCTTTTTATTTTTCTTTTTTTGAATTTATTTTCTAAATAAGATTTGAATGCTCAAAATAACTCCAAATCAATTCAAACTTCCTCCAAAATTTCATGAGACCAAGATAGTGTCCAAGAGTGTACTAAACACATAAATTCACTCAGAATCACTCTGGCCCTTTGAAAAATAAATCAAAACCATGCCTCATATGATAGATAAAATGGGCATTTGAAATGGTTCTGTTTGAATTCAAACTTTGAAAATATTTGTGTTAGCTCTAAATGCTTTAACAATATATATGCAATGCATGCTTTTACAAATCATGATTTTGGGATGTTACAGGCTAGGGCTCCCCCCTTTGCCCTCCACCTCCTAGGGCCGGCGCAAGGGGAGGGGGGAGTTTTCTACCCCCCCCCCCAAGTCTATCCCCTATTCTTTAGGGATTTTGATCTTATCCCTTGGGGCTAGCCGGCTGGGCTCCTTGGGCCTATTGAAGCTGGCCCATGGGGCCTTGCAACATTCCCTTAGCCCATGTGGTCCCTCCTGGGGTGGTGGGCCCATTGGTGGCCCTCTTGAACCTTCTAGAAGCTCCGGTCAAAACACCGAAAACTTTTCTGAACCCCCAGAAGATGCCTTTCATTATATGAATCTTATTCTCCAGAACATTCCGGACCTCCTCGCGATGTCCTGGATCTCATACGAGACTCCAAACAACATTCGGTATCCAACTCACATTCCATATCTACTTTAAACAACATTGAACCTTAAATGTGTCACCCTACGGTTTGCAAACTATGCATACATGACTGCGACACCTCTCCAATCAATAACCAATAGCAGGACCTGGAGATCCATAATCTCTCACACGTATTCAATGGCGACTTCGTGATTGATGGAACCATTAACACATGATATCGATTCCCTTTGTCGCGTGATATGCTACTTATCTGAGGTTCAATCATCGGTATCTCCATACCTAGTTCAACCTCGTTACAAATAATTAATCTTTACTCATACCATGATATGACATCCCTTGTGACATAGTCACATGCTTGCAAGCCAATTGGATGGCATTCCACCGAGAGGGCCCAAGGTATATCTATCCGTCATTTGGATGGACAAATCCCATTCTTGATCCATGCGCTTCAACACGTACTTTCAGAATACCTAATGGCACCTTTATAAGAACCCATTTACAAAGTGGTATTTGATGTCATCAAAGCACTCATCCGGTGTTGGTGATTAACATGATCTCATGGTCGAAGGATTAGGTTACTATGTATTTGAAATCTTGTATCAAAATGATCTTAATGACTTGATCTTATGGTATGCTTACTATGGGTGTGTGTCCATCACATCATTCTCCTACTGATATGATCTTGTTATTAATAACATTCAATGTTCATGATCAGGAAACTATGATCATCTATTAATCAACAAGCTAGCTTAACAAGAGGCTTACTAGGGACTCTTTTATGTTTACAAAACACACAAGTATTAGTGTTTCCTATTAATACAATTAAGGTATAAGATCTAGTGGTATTTGGATCATACCTTTTCGTGGTTCAACATCCTCAATTGGATTGTATTGTTCATCATTAAAGGATATTACCTCGAAAATCTTTACACATTCCGACAATGTTAAGTTCCATATAGCTCCCCCTATAGATATATCAATCATTTCTTTTGTTTCATCATTAAGACCATTGTAAAAATATTGGATAATTAAATGCTCATGGAAACCATTATTTGGGACTTTCATAATCATTGCATAAAATCTATTTTGTGCCTGATAAAAGTTTTCTCCAACTATTTGGAGAAAGTTTATTATGCTATGTTTAATCTGGATGATTTTAGTGAATGAACAATATTTATGCATAAACTCTCGGATATAATCTTCCCATGTTATTATAGTGTGATTAGGTAATGATTGTAACCAAGAAAAAGCATTATCTTTTAGGGACCAACGAAAAGGTTTAAGGAGTACAAACTCTATTGGTAGAATTGCTGGTTTAAGACTAGCGTAGAGGTCATGGACCCTTGTCAAGTGATCACTAGGATCTTCCTCATCCTTTCCTGGGAAAGCAATCTCTTTCATCATATAAATTAGCTCAGGATATATTTTTAATTCTTGGCCTTCAAGTTTAGGACAAAGAATAGGCATTTTCCTTAAGTGCCTAGATGGATTCCCATATTCTCCCAATGGTAGCTCAGGTTTAGCCCCTTGGGTGATGGTCAAGTCTACCATCAAAGAAATCAATCTGTTCACGTCTATAGTATGTGAGTTAGAAATATTTCAATAAATTATAGGTGTCTCTCAATTGGAACACGATCAATGTATGGAGGTAGATAAGTTTTTCCTGGTCGAGTGGTACCTCTTTCTTTAACAAAGATCATGGATGGTGTCAACAACTACTTTCTTCAAGCAACAATTCTTAGCTCCCCGGCAACGGAGCTAAAAAATATTTTGATGACCTGCAAGTGCACAGGTTCATTAGAGAATGTTTTCACGGAAGTGTTAATTCCAGTTTTTATATACCCCAATAAGGAGCCTCCGCAAGTGTTTTGATGCGGCGTTTCTATCGCACTCAAGGTGTCACCGATCTTGAGTGAATTGACTGCAATTGCTAACAATGGAAAGGTGTGAGTGAAAGATAGAGGAAACTTGCGTAAGAAAGAAATAAGAATTAAATGGAAAGGCACCCGAGTTAGGTGGCCACCTTTAGAAAGGCCAGAGAACATCTTGCAAGAGGCTATAGATAACTTAACGACACCTGTAGCTCCCATTGTGAACCCGACTAATGCACAAACCGAGTTAGAGGAAACTCGGTTAAAATGTTAGAATAGGCTAAGAAGGTATCTCCACTACAGGAGTCCTTTAACCGAACATTACGTGAATATGCTAGGGCAAACAAGTTAGACACTAGCCCAACTCGGCTAGATGGTGTCAGGATGAAGGGAAGAAACCTCCTTAGTGATATTAACAAGGAGCATAAGTCTCAGCAAGCTGATCGGCTAACTTGGGGCTGCCGAGGTATAGTACCCTGGCAAAGAACCTCAGGGCGACAAATGCCACAGCTTTAGAGTTGGATGGCTTGACGGGTGAAGCCCGGAAAAAGCAATAGGAAAGAGTGATTGAGATGGTATATAGCAAACCAGCAAAACGCGGAAATACTCTAAAATAACACGGCAAAACTTGGGGGTTCACGTTTGGTTCATTCGGATGGAGATTCCCTAACACTATCAGCTGTCGCGGCATCTTCACCCAGAGGAGGATCAAGAAAAGATAAAGCAGTAACCTCGGGAAGAAGGGACAAACAGATGGTCCCATATGATCCGGCAGTGGCTGGCAAAGCAAATGAAAATCGAGTCAATGGTAGCCAAGGTAACAGTGGGGAAATAAACCTTGATCGCGGCCACAGAGGTCAGGGAAATCACGGGCGTGAAAACCCCGATGAAAATAACCTAGCAGGAGGGAGGCATCGCCCTCCGCAAGGTCACCAGCCGAGGCATGAACCTCGGCAAGGAAGGGATGCAGGACCAGTTCTGCATAACCCGGCACAAAATCAATATAATGATGGTTATTCGGAGATGGAGAATGCTAAATTTGGTAGGCACGATCACCATACCGTGGAGGAAAGAGAAGCATATAGAGACTAGCAGCCGAATGATGTGAGGTTGAAGCTCGACAGATTATAGAGATCCGAGCTATTGGAAGAGCAAGGTCCTCCGGGTTCGGCATGTTATGGACCTCGAATCATGAGGGAACCACTCGTTCCAAACTTTCAATTGCCAAGAGGCATGACAATATACAATGGAAGTACGAAGCCACAAGATTGGTTAATCGATTATGCCACTGTAGTAAAAATTGCTGAGGGTAACTTAAGATGGGCAGTAAGATATGTACCCCAGATGTTAGAAGGGTCGGCCAGGGTATGGAAGAATAACCTACCAGCAGGTAGCATCAATTGTTGGTTGGACTTTGAGGAAATGTTTGTCAGGAATTAACCAGCACGTATAAGAGGCCGAATAGTGCTCAGCAGCTAGCCATGTGCAAGCAAAGACCGAATGAGACTGAAAGAGAATTCTTGACTCGGTGGCGTAATCTCAGGAATTCCTGTGAAGGGGTGATTGAGTCACAAGCAATATATTGGTTTGCACAAGGTTGCAGGTATGTGAGTGTGCTTTGGCAAAGGCTACAAAGAGACATGGCAACTACGTTGGCTAAAACGATCAGAATAGCCGACTCATATGCTCTAGGTGATCTGACTCAACTTCAGTTTATGTCGGTAGAACAACATGAGCAGCTTGAGCAGTAGGCCCATAACAGGGCCGGATCATCAAGGAGAAACGAACTCCGAGGTAGAAGAAGAGAAGATAGGACAGATTACCGATACAACTCGTGTCAAGTAGCAGCGGTGACTCAATATCAGCCTAATGCAGGGAGCAACCAACGCCAGAAGAATAGCTCCTAGAAGTGGGCACCGAGGAATGCTGTCTAGAAGCAATGGACTCTTGAGCAAAACAAGCCATGGCAAGAAAGACCGAAGTATACGTTTGAGTCAGTGATGGATCAGCCATGCAAGTTTCATACGCCAAACCTGGCGAAAACGGCAAACCACACAACCTGTTAGTGTGCATGGCTGAAAAATGCAATGGGAAACACGGGACCACCTTAGGCACAGCAGTAGCCACATCATCCGCAACAGCCATAGCTTATAGAGGGAAATGCTCAGCAGTTAATGTAACCTCCACCACCTCCGAGATATGAGAACAATGATCAAAGGGATGTAGTTCACCATGTAGCTAATCAACACCAAGATAACAGAGGAAACCCCGGCAATAATCGTAAAAATGAGTATAGATAGCACCATCAGTCATACTGCGTGTTCACCATGGAACAACAGGATAAATAGAGCGTCCAACGCTGATATATGGAAGTGAATGCGGTTATGCTGACAATTCCAAGGTATATGGACTGGTCGGATCAAGAAATAACCTAGAGTATCAGCGATCATCCCAAGATCATGCCAAACCCCAGGTCATATGCTTTAGTGCTTGATCGAACATTTGTCGGGCCGAGCATCAATGTGAAATTCCCAAAGGTGCTGATAGATAATGGCAGCAGTATCAACATTATGTACAAGGACACGATGCACAAGCTCGGCATTTCTCAAAATATGCTTCAGTCGACCAGAACAACTTTCCATGGCATTGTGCCAGGATTGTCCTGCGAGCCAATTGGGAAAGTCCGAGTAGATGTGTTATTCGACACAAGGGAAAATTGCAGGGCTGAGAACTTGGAGTTTGAGGTGGTGGATCTAGAGAGTTGTTACCACGCGTTACTGGGACGGCCAGCTTTGTCAAAATTCATGACAAGTTGCCACGTTAGCTACTTGAGGATGAAGATGCCTGGACCACAAGGAATAATCACTGTTGCAGGAGATTACAGGAGATTGATGGAATGTGCCTCGGCTGGATCAAATCTGGCCGAGTCTTTGGTAACTGCAAGGGAGAAAAGGAGAATTCAGGAGGTTACGGCCTTAGCTCAGTCGGCACAGATCAATATGCCGGCACTTTCTAACCCACATGGAAGTGTGTCTTTCCAGCCGACTAAGGAGACAAAGAAAATCCAGGTTGATGATCAGTTCCCAGAGTGCACTGTTACCATTGGTGCCGGCCTAAATGATAAATAGAAAAGCGAGCTCACCGGCTTCCTCTTTGAGAATAGGCATATCTTTGTGTGGTCTACTAAAGATCTGCAAGGTGCACCGAGGGAGTTGGCTGATCACTCTTTGAATGTGAGTCCAGGAGCAAGGACGGTGAAGCAACCTCTTCACCGCTTCGCCGAAGACAGGAGAAAAATAATTGGTGATGAGATAGCTTGGCTCCTTGCAGCCAGGTTTATTATGCAGGTGCTTTGTCAACACCCGGATTTTTAATCCCAGATGTCTATTATGCCATACATCGCAATCCCAGGATTACCATTTTTGCGAGACATAACATTTGGATACCACAGTACATCATCTATTACAAACCATAAATAAGGTATTACACAAATAAGGATCTCATGATCCAGTTCTTAATACAATTCAAGAAGCGGAAATACGTAATAATAACGGTAGCGTCGGCGAAGCTCCATCTTTGGGGTCACAGGCAATGCTGACGATGGGAGATGATCCTAGTTATCGTAACCTTCCTGGGGTCCATCCTCCTGGTACTCCTCTTCATAGTCTGGCCATGGAAATAGCTAGGGACAAAGCCATGAGTACTCTTGAAGTACTCGCAAACTAATACTAGCAAGTGAAGAGGGTTTTTGTAGTAGGACACTAAGCTCTAGGGTTGTTTTGCAAAAAGCCAGATTTACCTCTACTAAGTTTAGAAGCAAGAAAAGCTAGTTAAAGTTTTATAACGCCTAAGTGGGAACTTGTATTTCATATCACAACTCTGTTGTGGTCAAGTCAAATTCTCAATCCATTTCACAAGTCATTTTGAAAAATATAACAGGGGAACAATATGGCCACTCCAACTGTCCACAACCGCGGACGCGACTATTCGAATAGTTTGACACTCTCCAGAGATTGTACACTTTCACCACAACATTCGATACATCCGTCAGGAACAAATCCTGAATTCACCATACTCAGTATGCGAATAATCAATCCTAACCTTTAATTACACACCCTAGTATAAGCACCTCTCCTGTGAGTTTGGCCTCCCAACCATGACCAACTGTCATCTTGGGTAGTGCACAGGTGGAGAATCTTCACAAGGTAGCCTCAGCTTAGACCTTGGCCGTGAGGGAACCAATACTAAGGTATATAAGTTTCCAGTCAAGCCCTACCCAATTCTCGGGTATTGTGGTTGTACGATAAAATTGGAATGGTATGGAATCCAGACAACCATCAGTTTTATAAAGGGCTAAGGCTCATGCATCAACATTTTCATCACCAAAATAATCTGGTGTTCGGAAACGCATGTCAAAACATCTCAATAGAATGATCCATCATTCCAAGGTTTTCATAACCATTTTCCACCAAGTATTCCCATCTAAAGTTGATCAAGTTTTTATGCTTAGCACTAGCCTCTACAAGTGGGGGTATGTACTAAATGAGGGGTGGTAAACTAGTGGAGTTTAACTAACTTCAATCTTATGCCTTGGGATGACATCAAGATTATCTAGCTTAGGCCAAATTTTATGCTCTTTATTCAACCTTCAATTATCTTTCTAGTATCTACAATTTACTCAAGTAAACTCTAAGTAAGAGCTTTGATAAAGAAATAAAGTAGAAAGCTTGTAAGTAAAACTAGGAGGGGGTATCAAGTGGGTATGATCACATATGCTTAAGGCATCTAGTGGTCATGGTAACAAGCAAGTATTTGCTTGCATAGGTATTAGTATAAGCTTGCTAAGTTAATAGCTTGCAAGTATTGGCTTGCATAGGTCAACTTGATTAGTAAGGCTTGCATAGGTCAACTTCATTAGTAAGTCTTGCCTTGTGCAGAGTAGTGGTTGAGGTTCGCCTTGGCTTCTTCTTCGTAGTATCCTCCTTCCTCTTCGTATCCTTGGTCGGTACTAGCGTCTATAAATAAATACGAGGTACACAATCACCAAACAATACTTAACTACTTTCAATCATCACACGCAATGTTTCTATATATGCTCTAGCATCATCACTAATTTTACAAGATTATTTCTTTTATTTTTAGAAAAGTAATTTCTACTCATTGAAAAACTACTTAAGATTTAATATTCTCCAAACCAAACATGGGATCATGTTGACATAGGTCATCACCACATATTTAAGTACATGGGAATGTGATTTAAAGTGGTGTCACAATTTAATAAGATTTAACTTTTTATTTCAATTAAATAAACTGACTAGAAATGTCTATGTGGCATTTTTTCATTACTTGAACATCATTTCTGTAAGTAAGCCGATATGTTTTTATATATTCTGAAAGGTATGATCAAATGTGATTTTTGAGACTTGGAATCAACTCAAAAGCTATTATATTTTAATTTTGAAAAATGTTTGAATGCAGAAAAGCTTCTGCCTTGTTATTTTTACCAAGGTTGACCTATAGATTCAAATGATTTGAATCCAACGGGCTTGGATTAATCATTTCAAACCCTTTCTAACAAAATTGGTTTCATTCAATTTGGTTTAGTGAATCGCGCTGGGTTGATTTTTGAAACTAGGTACAGAACTATGTTTGAACTTAAATAGAAAAAGCTAAATTAAAATAGGTGGGCTCGCAGGAAAGGTTATTGGGCCGGCCCAGTGTCACTCCGCGGCGCGGGGCGCAACTAACAGGGGGGTCTACTGGTTAGCGACTCATTAAACGCGAAGTGGTACGGGGCGATATGGTGCATTGGATTAGAAGATCAATGGCTGAGGGTCGTCGTCGACGATGAACTAGTCACCGGCGAGCTCGAACCCTAGCGGCTCAGTGGGGGTCGTGGGAGGATCACCGGGCTCAGGCGAGGGTCGGCGATGCGGGCGAACGACAAAGTTGACGACGACGAACCTCCTGGTACCGGCAGCTCCTCCTGGGGTGGACGAAATCGACGGCGCCCTTCTTCTCCAGAGGCGGCCTGCTCTGGCGCAATTCCGTCGATCCACTGCTCGCCTTGCTCCGGGAATGGGGTCGAACGATAAGTGAGGAGAGGAGAGTGGAATGGTGTGAATAAATCGAGCGAGGGAGGCCTCTATTTATAGTGGCGAGAGGGGACCGATGGGCGCGGGATGAGCTCGTCGTGGTCGATGGCACAGAGGGCTATCGGCGTGGGCAACGGTAGGGGGTGGTGCTGTGCTCCCTGGCAAAGCTCAACGACGTTGTGGCGAGGCGTGGGGTGGTGCTGATCGGTCGGAACGCTGCGGTGCTCTGAGCGTGCCCGACGGGAGTTTTAATGGTGCACAGCGCGCGTGGTCCGCGCTGCGGCGAATAGGCATGTCTGCGGGGGTGCTGGGACGATGGTGATCACGCGTGCACGCGGCGAGGGAGGCGCAGACTGTGGTCGTCTGTCGAGCGTGGCGCACGGGGCGCGCTGTCGGCATGGTTGCAGAGCGGCTTGGCATGGTCTGTGTGTGTGGTCCAGGGGCTGGCATCGCTCGCGGCTGGGACAGGGAGTGGCGGTGGGGTGCTAGCTTGCTCCCAGACAAGGTTGGCGAGGCTAGTGCTGCTTGTAGCTTCCTGTCGACTATGGGGTGGCAATGGTGCACTCGGGTTGTTCACCATTGATGACAATGTCGATCTTACAGTGGTGCTAGAGATTAGTTAAGGTTGTTAGATGATCTACTAAGGCTAGTGGTGTCCAGAGAGGGAACAAGTTAGGCCAGAATCCCTGCACACTATAGTGTTTTGATATTGTTTGATTTGTATTTGCAAGGTGTTTGATGAAATGGCCGCATGAATTCATGTTTTGAATTTCGAAAAGATTTTTGGTGGGTGTGCTAGGCATGTGCTGGTGAGTCTGTAGATGCTTGGGTTTTGAAAGTTGAGCTTGTTTGAGTGGTTTTTGAAAAAGTGGGATCTTCCCATATGATATAGATTCAATTTTAAACTGTCATTTAAACTAAGCATTTAAATGTTTTTGGATGATCACAAAGTGGGCCTTGGTTCCTTGTTATGAGTACTATCAAGGGGTGCAAAGATCCAAACAAGTTTCTGTTAAGTTCTGAAAGTTAGAGATAGCCAAAGTAGGCATGGGAGTTAAATTGGAAAAAGTGACCATTCACTTAAGTTGATGGTTTTGATTTGTTTGTCTTTGGGAAAAGTTTGGGGATTGCTTAGATGATGTTTATTTTACCTAAGAATCATATTACAAGCAAAGAAACACATAATCATGGCAATTCAAAAGAATCCAAATTGTAATGCATACACATATGAATGCTTTCATATTTTAATTGGAATTTTTTTTGTTAACCCTAACTTTGGTGATTAGAGTTTGATGATTCTAGTTTAATACTATTGGGATGTTACAAACCTTCCCCCTTAAACAAAATATCGTCTCGAGATTTGAAAAAGGACAAAAAGATTACCTAGGATTTGAAGAGATCGGGAAACTCCGTCCTGATGTGATCTCCGTTCTCCCAGGTAGCTTCATATTCTATGTGGTTGCTCCACTGAATCTTGAGAAACTTGATGCTTCGGGTTCTGGTAGTTCTGAAAGCTTCTTCCAAAATACGGATGGGTACTTAGGGATAGGTCAGTTCATCGTTGATTTCTATGGTCCGGTGATCGATATTCTTAACACTTCGGCCTTCTCTGGAACTTCGAGACACTTGCGAAGTAATGAGATATGGAACACATCGTGCACGGCTGACATCTCCTCGGGTAGTTCCAATTGATACGACACTTCTCCTCGATGATTCAGAATTTTGAAAGGTCCGATATATCTGGGGGGTAACTTTCCTTTGAGTTGGAAACGCTGCATTCCTTTCAATGGCGACACTTTCAGATACACAAAATCTCCCATCTTGAAGGCGAGGTCTCTACGTCTCTTGTCGGCGTAACTCTTCTATCGGGACTGGGCTGTCTTGAGGTGCTCACGAATCTTGTGAACCTTCTCTTCTTCTTCTCGTAGGATATCGGGTCCAAAAATTTGACTCTCTCCTACTTCCGACCAATTCAAAGGAGTGCGACACTTTCTTCCGTACATGAATTCAAATGGGGCCATTTGCAAACTAGCTTGATAACTGTTGTTGTATGAAAATTCTGCAAACGGCAGACAGTCTTCCCACTTAGATCCATATTCTAACACACATGCTCTCAGCATATCTTCGAGTATTTTATTTACTTGCTCCGTTTGTCCATCGGTCTGAGGGTGATAAGCGGTGCTGAAATCTAGGCGGGTTCCTAAACCTTCTTGGACTTTCTTCCAGAATCTCGAGGTAAACTGAGCTCCTCGATCCGATACGATGTTCTTGGGGACTCCGTGCAAACTGACGATTCTAGCGATGTATAACTCCGCTAGCTTCGAACTCTGATATGTGGTCCTGACTGGTAAGAAATTTGCGACTTTGGACAATCTGTCCACTATGACCCAGATAGAGTCATTTCCCCTACTAGAAGTAGGCAATCCGGTGATAAAGTCCATTCCAACGGAATCCCATTTCCATTCCGGAATCTGCAATGGTTGCAACAATCAGTGGGTCTTTGATGTCCCGCCTTGACTCTCTAACATATATCACACTTGGCGATATAGCTTCCGATTTCTCTCTTCATCTTATGCCACCAAAATTGCTCCTTCAAATCTTGATACATATTAGTTCCTTCGGGGTGGATAGAATAAAGAGTATCATGAGCTTCCTTCAGAATCACTTCTTTCAACTCAGAATCTGCTGGTACACAAAGGCGTCCTTTGTACGACAGAACTCCTTCTTCGTCTTTGGTGAATCGAGGTACTTTGCCTGTACCGATACGATGCTTGATTCCGTCGATACTAGCATTTCCTTTCTGCACCTCTTTGATCTGGCTGATCAAAGTGGGTTGAAGTTCTATTCTAGCCATAAATCCTTCACTTACTAATTCCATTCTAAAATCTTCCATCTCTTTGTGCAAGCTTGGTTGCTCCTTCAAAATCATGGAGTTCAAGCGTGATGGCAATCTGCTAAGGGCATCTGCTACCACGTTGGATTTACCGGGGTGATAGTGAATGTCTAGATCGTAATCCTTGATTATCTCAATCCATCTTCTCTGTCTCATATTCAGCTCATCTGAGTGAATATATACTTCAGGCTCTTGTGATCCGAATAAATCTCACAACGGTTTCCCATCAGGTAATGCCTCCATGTCTTTAGGGCTAGAACTACGGCTGTGAGTTCGAGGTCATGGGTTGGGTAATTTTGCTCATGTTGTTTCAGTTGTCGGGATAGATAAGATATAACTTTGCCTTCTTGCATTAGCACACATCCGAGACCGATCTTGGATGCGTCACAATACACGTCGAAGGGCTTTGTGATATTCGGCATGATTAAGATTGGGGCTGAAATCAATCTCCTCTTGAGTTCTTGAAAACTCGCCTCACATTTGTCCGTCCATTCAAACTTCTTTTCCTTCTTCAGCAATTGGGTCATGGGTTTAGCGATACTCGAGAATCCTTCTACGAACTTGCGGTAATATCCCGCCAATCGGAGAAATGCACGAACTTGGGTTTGAGTGGTTGGGGCTTGCCAATCTTCGACATCTTTCACTTTTGCAGGGTCAACGGCAATTCCTCCAGCTGATACAATGTGGCCGAGGAATCCTACCTCCTGTAACCAGAATTCACATTTGCTAAACTTGGCATACAGCTGATGCTCTCTAAGGGTTCCAAGAATGGTCCTTAGGTGTAGCTCATGTTCTTCTTCTGATTTGGAATAAATCAGTATGTCATCGATGAAAACAACGACAAACTTATCCAGGAATTCCATAAAAATCTTATTCATGAGATTCATGAAATAAGCGGGGGCATTGGTTAATCCAAAAGACATGACGGTATACTCGTATAATCCATATCTGGTGGTAAATGAGGTCTTGGGGATATCCTCTGCGCAAATCTTGATTTGATGATAGCCTGTTCTAAGATCAATCTTAGAAACACATTGGCTCCGGTCAACTGATCAAACAAATCTTCTATCTTGGGCAACGGGTATTTGATCTTGATAGTGACATCATTCAACTTCCGATAATCCGTACACAAACGGTTACCTCCATCCTTCTTGTCCACAAATAAGACAGGTGATCTCCATGGCGACGCACTTGGTTGAATCAATCCAATTTCCAACATGGAATCCAGTTGCTTCTTTAGTTCTGCTAGTTCAGACGGGTTCATACTATAGGGTCTCTGGGCTATGGGTCCTGTTCCGGGGATTAGTTCGATGATAAACTCGATATCCCGATCTGGGGGCATACCAGGCAAAACATCTGGAAATACATCGGGGTATTTGCAGTCTATCCGGACTTGGTCAATGGTAGGTTGGGCTATACTCTTGTTGCACTTGAATTGACGAGGTAAGGTTTTAGATATATGCTCGACTGATATTCCGGCTGTGCTAGTCATGGTTATGGCTTTCTTGGCACAGTCAATTAATCCTTTATGTTTGGACATCCAATCCATTCCTAGTACTACTTCCAAACCTTTAGTTCCGAGTACTATCAGATTAGCATAAAAATCTATGCCATGGATTCGGATAGGGACGACTTTGCAAATTTGCCTAGCTTTGATGGTTGAACCGGGGATTTGAACAATCATAACATGCTTCAGTTTTGTTGGTGGAATCTTACTAGTGCAGGCAAATTCTTCGGTGACAAATGAGTGCGATGCACCAGAATCAAACAACACTCAAGCAAGTACTGAATTAACAGAAAACATACCCAGCACGATGTCTGGTGCTTCCTGGGCTTCTTCAGCATGCATGAGAAAAATACGGCCATTGCGGTTGAGTGAATTCCCTGGGGCAAATCTTCTTACGGGCTGAACACGATGCTGCTGCTGAGCTGGGGCATTTGCATTGGGGGCTGCGGCATTCATCTTGTTGGGTCACCGTTGGAGTAGTGACCCTTATTTCCACAGTCATAACAAGTCACTTGCGACTTGTCCTTTGCTGCAATAGGCATAGCGTTGCTTCCAGTCCTCGGGGTAGTGTTGGTGTTGGCGGTAGCATTGTTGTTGTTGAACTTGGGTGGTGCACGGTTGAAATTGTTAGAGTTGCTGGGATTGTTGTGATTTCCTCCGGGCCTTGGGTTTCCACGGTTGGGATAGGTGGGACGGTTCATCGGGGGTCTGTTGGTTCTCGGGGCAAATCCTGGAGATGGGTTAGGGCGATACTTTGGGTCTGATGGGTTCCTGGTTGATGCATCATGCGACGCTTACGGTTCTCATTGGATTGGTTGATCTTTCCTTCCATCTGGATGGCAGTCGACAAGGGCTTCAATATCATCAAAGGGGATATTGACTAACACAGTCTTCATCTCATCATGCAAACCATTCAGGAATCTCTCTTTCTTCTTGGCTTCAGTGTCGATCTCATCCGGGGCATACCTAGCTAATGACAAGAATTTGTCACGGTATTCAACTACGGTCATCCTTCCTTGATTCAGTTCTCTGAACTCATCTCTCATTCTCTTGATCAAACCCGGTGGCACATGGGTTCTGCTAAACTTGACCTTGAATTCCTCCCAGGTCATCATCTGTCCTCCGGTCATTGCACGAACGCTGTTCCACCATGCTCTGGCATCTCCAGCTAGATAGTGGGTGGCGAACATAACTTTCTCGTTGGATTCCACTCCGGCGACTTCTAGGTTATTTTCCATGGTTTTAAGCCAATCATCGGCGTCTAGGGTCTCTTCCAACTTAGTGAAAACATGTGGGTTGGTATTCTAGAAAGTTTTGAGCTTAGATCCATGGTTGTCCTGATTTTCGTGGCCTTGATTGTTATGGGCTAGTTGAGCTATCTACTGAAGGGTGGCTAGGTTGGCTTGACATTCGGCTCTTTCAGCTTCGTGGTTAGAAACCAACATTTGCAGGATTTGCAAATGTTGGGTCCGGGGATGAACCACTTCCTCCACGTGGAATCTGAAGATTGAGATAGATCATGAGAAAAGAGGGAAATTTCTAAGGTTTCGAGACTTTGGGAAGTTTTTAAAGTTTGACTCAGATTTTCTAGCAACTTTCTTTTCATTCATTCATTCATTCATTCATTCATTCATAGCACACGATACAAACACACACCACAACAAAGGTAAACAAATGGTTTTAAGAACCATTCTAGAAACTACGATATAGTGGGACCAAATACAACTCACTATGCTAGTGCTCAAGTGATACTACTCCTTGGAGTTGGTGTAATCGTCATCCTCATCATCATCGTCATCACTGATGAAGGCGAAGTCATCCTCATCGGTGAAGAAATCCATAGCCTGATCCTCCAAAAAATCATCATCATCGCTGAGATAGGAGTAGGGGTATCCACGAAGATCCTCTCCGGCATTCTCCCTTTCCTCCAACTGCATGTCTCTCTCGTGGATGGTCTCCTCCAAATCCGAGATACGGTGGCGAAGACGGGCAATGATGCGCTCCTTCTTATCGAGCTGACAGCAGAGAGACTTGCGATCCTTTGCTAGCATGGCGATGGTCTGATCCTTCGTCTTGATGATGGTGGACTTGTGGTTGGAGTAGTCACGGCAATTATCCAATTCCTGCTGACGATCGTACATCATGAAGCTAAGGTGGTCCAACTGAGTCTTTAGCTCGGGGTGGTATGGGGCTTCCAGTGGCTGTCCATTAGCATCACGCCTCGGACAAAACTCAAAGCGGGTACCCTTGATCTGGTTGATACTCTGCCCACACAGACGGGCAAGAGCTTCCTGCATGGCCCTGGCAATTCCATCGAGCCAGTTGTTCTCTCTTAAGGTAAACTGAATTCCCTCGGCAGTGGGAGGTTCAATCTTTCCTCGGAGACTTGCAACAATTAGCCACTGCAGATCTTCTCCTCCTTGATCATTGAGCTGAGCTCCGAAGAACTCGGGGTGCGGACGCTCCAGAAGTTCCAAAAGCTGGTCCAAATCCCACTCAAAGATAAGGTCTCCTCCATTCCCCAACTGATAAAATTTCCTGTACTTCACGTCCATCTAAAAGAATATAGGATGAGTAAGTTAGTAGAGTAATCAAGTGTGTCAAATTTTAGTTTTTCTGCAAGAGTTTTTGAGGAACATGATTTTTATGAAAGAAATCATGTGGTAAGAATGCGAATAATTTTTTGTAAATATTTTCTTCCTTTGGTTTTGAAACTATGTTTTTGATTCAAACGTCCAGTCTAACTAGGGTCCCCTATGGTTAGGATGGCTCTGATACCAACTTGTCAACACCCGGATTTTTAATCCTAGATGCATGTTATGCCATAAATCGCAATCCCAGGATTACCATTTTTGTGAGACATAACAGATTTGGATACCACAGTACATCATCCATTACAAACCATTCATAAGTTCTAACACAAATAAGGATCTCATGATCCAGTTCTTAATACAATTCAAGCAGCGGAAATACGTAATAATAATGGTAGCGTCGACGAAGCTCCATCTTCGGGGTCACAGGCAATACTGACGATGGGAGATGATCCTAGTTATCGTAACCTTCCTGGGGTCCATCCTCCTGGTACTCCTATTCATAGTCTGGCCACGGGAATAGCCAGGGACAAAGCCATGAGTACTCTTTAAGTACTCGCAAACTAATACTAGCAAGTGAAGAGGGTTTTTGTAGTAGGACACTAAGCTCTGGGGTTGTTTTGCAAAAAGCCAGATTTACCTCAACTAAGTTCAGAAGCAAGAAAAGCTAGTTAAAGTTTTACAATGCCTAAGTGGGAACTTGTATTTCATATCACAACTCTGTTGTGGTCAAGTCAAATTCTCAATCCATTTCACAAGTCATGTTAAAAACATCTGACGGGGGAACAGTATGGCCACTCCAACTGTCCATAACCACGGACGTGGCTATTTGAATAGTTTGACACTCTGCAGAGATTGTACACTTTCACCACAACATTCGATACATCCGCGAGGAACAAATCCTGAATTCACCATACTCAGTATGCGGATAATCAAACCTAACCTTTCAATTACACGCCCTAGTATAAGCACCTCTGCTGTGAGTTTGGCCTCCCAACCATGACCAACTGTCATCTTCGGTACTGCACAGGTGGACAATCTTCACAAGGTAGCCACAGCTCAGACCTTGGCCATGAGGGAACCAATACTAAGGTATATAAGTTTCCAGTCAAGCCCTACCCAATTCTCGGGTATTGTGGTTGTACGATAAAATTGGAATGGTATCGCATCCAGACAACCATCAGTTTTATAAAGGGCTAAGGCTCATGCCTCAACATTTTCATCACCAAAATCATCTGGTGTTCGGAAACACATGTCAAAACATCTCAATAAAATGATCCATCATTCCAAGGTTTTCATAACCATTTTTCCACCAAGTATTCCCATCTAAAGTTGATCAAGTTTTTATGCTTAGCACTAGCCTCTACAAGTGGGGGTAAGTACTAAATGAGGGGTGGTAAACTAGTGGAGTTTAACTAAGTTCAATCTTATTCCTTGGGATGACATCAAGATTAGGCCAAATTTTATGCTCTTTATGCAACCTTCAATTATCTTTCTAGTATCTACAATTTAGTCAAGTAAACTATAAGTAAGAGCTTTGATAAAGAAAAAAAGTAGAAAGCTTGTAAGTATAAGTAACAAGCAAGTATTTGCTTGCATAGGTATTAGTATAAGCTTGCTAAGTTAATATCTTGCAAGTATTGGCTTGCATAGGCCAACTTGATTAGTAAGGCTTGCATAGGTCAACTTGATTAGTAAGGCTTGCCTTGTGCAGAGCAGTGGTTGAGGTTCTCCTCGGCTTCTTCTTTGTAGTATCCTCCTTCCTCCTCATATCCTTGGTCGGTACTAGTGTCTATAAATAAATAAGAGGTACACAATCACCAAACAATACTTAACTACTTTCAATCATCACACACAAAGGTTCTATAGATGATCTACCATCATCACTAATTTTACAAGATTATTTCTTTTATTTTTAGAAAAGTAATTTCTACTCATTGAAAAACTACTTAAAATTTAATATTCTCCAAACCAAACATGGGATCATGTTGACATAGGTCATCACCAAATATTTCAGTACATGGGAATGTGATTTAAAGTGGTGTCACAATTTAATAAGATATAACTTTTTATTTCAATTAAATAAAGTGACTAGAAATGTCTATGTGGCATTTTTTCATTACTTGAACATCATTTCTGTAAGTAAGCCGATATGTTTTTATATATTCTGAAAGGTATGATCAAATGTGATTTTTGAGACTTGGAATCAACTCAAAAGCTATTATATTTTAATTTTGAAAAATGTTTGAATGCAGAAAAGCTTCTGCCTTGTTATTTTTACCAAGGTTGACCTATAGATTCAAATGATTTGAATCCAACGGGCTTGGATTAATCATTTCAAAACCTTTCTAACAAAATTGGTTTCATTCAATTTTGTTTAGTGAATCGCGCTGGGTTGATTTTTGAAACTAGGTACAGAACTATGTTTGAACTTAAATAGAAAAAGCTAAATTCAAATAGGTGGGCTGCACGGGAAAGGTTATTGGGCCGGCCTAGTGTCACTCCGCAGCGCAGGGCGCAACTGATAGGGGGTCCTACTGGTTAGCGACTCATTAAACGCGAAGCGGTACGGGGCGATATGGTGCGTTGGATTAGAAGTAAGATCAACGGCTGAGGGTCATCGTCGACGATGAACTAGTCACCGGCGAGCTCGAACCCTAGCGGCTCAGTGGGGGTCGTGGGAGGCTCAACGGGGATTAGGCGAGGGTCAGCTATGCGGGCGAACGACGAAGTCGATGACGGCGAACCTCCTGGTACTGGCAGCTCCTCCTGGGGTGGACGAAATCGACGACGCCCTTCTTCTCTAGAGGCGGCCTGCTCTGGCGCAATTCCAGTGATGCACTGCTCTCCTTGCTCCGAGAATGGGGTGGAACAATTAGTGAGGAGAGGGGAGTGGAATGGTGTGAAGAAATCGAGCGGGGGAGGCATCTATTTATAGTGGCAGAGGGGACCGACGGGCGCTGGATGAGCTCGTCGTGGTCGATGGCACAGAGGGCTATCGGCGTGGGCGACGGTAGGGGCGGGCTATGCTCCCTGGCGAAGCTCAACGACGTGGGGGCGAGGCGTGGGGCGGTGCTGATCGGTCGGAACGCTGTGGTGCTCTGAGCGTGCCCGACGGGAGTTTTAATGGCGCACAGCGCGCGTACTCCGCGCGGCGGCGAACAGGCGTGTCTGCGGGGTTGCTGGGACGGTGGTCATCACGTGTGCATGCGGCGAGGGCGACGCGCGGTCAGTGGTCGTCTGTCGAGCGTGGCGCACGGGGCGCGCTCTCGGCATGGTTGCAGAGCGGCTTGGCATGGTCTGTGCGTGTGGTCCAGGGGCTGGCATCGCTCGCGGCTGGGACAGGGAGTGGCGGTGGGGTGCTAGCTTGCTCCCAGACAAGGTTGGCGAGGCTAGTGCTGCTTGTAGCTTGCTGTCGACTATGAGGTGGCAATGGTGCACTCGGGTTGTTCACCATTGATGACAATGGCTAGCTTATAGTGGTGCTAGAGATTAGTTAAGGTTGTTAGATGATCTACTAAGGCTAGTGGTGTCCATAGAGGGAACAAGTTAGGCCAGAATCATTGCACACTATAGTGTTTTGATTTTGTTTGATTTGTATCTGCAAGGTGTTCGATGAAATGGCCGCTTGAATTCAATTTTTGAATTTCGAAAAGATTTTTGGTGGGTGTGCTAGGCATGTGTTGGTGAGTCTGTAGATGCTTGGGTTTTGAAAGTTGAGCTTGTTTGAGTGGTTTTTGAAAAAGTGGGATCTTCCCATATGATATAGATTCAATTTTAAACTGTCATTTAAACTAAGCATTTAAATGTTTTTGGATGATCACAAAGTGGGCCTTGGTTCCTTGTTATGAGTACTATCAAGGGGTGCAAAGATCCAAACAAGTTTCTGTTAAGTTCTGAAAGTTAGAGATAGCCAAAGTAGGCATGGGAGTTAAATTGGCAAAAGTTACCATTCACTTAAGTTGATGGTTTTGATTTGTTTGTCTTTGGGAAAAGTTTGGGGATTGTTTAGATGATGTTTATTTCACCTAAGAATCATTTTATAAGCAAATAAACACATAATCATGGCAATTCAAAAGAATCCAAATTGTAATGCATACACATATGAATGCTTTCATATTTTAATTGGAAAAGTTTTTGTTAACCCTAACTTTGGTGATTAGAGTTTGATGATTCTAGTTTAATACTTTTGGGATGTTACATGCTTCATCCAGATTGGTTAGCTAATCCGGTGTTGGTTGAGAAGAAGAAGAAGGATGATCCGAATGTAGCTATAGTTTGGTGTATGTGCATCGATTACACGAACCTGAATAAGCCGTGTCCTAAAGATCCTTTTCCTTTGCAAAGCATAGACCAGGTTATTGATTCGACAACAGGTTGTGAACTCTTATCATTTGTAGATGCGTATTCTGGTTTCCACCAGATACCGTTAAACATGGCTGATCAAATAAAGACTGCGTTTATCACCCCATGCGGCGCTTATTGATATCGTACCATGCGATTCGGCTTACGCGATGCTGGGGAAACGTATCAAAGGTGTATGCAAAAATGCTTGCATGATCAAATTGGAAAAAATGTACAAATATATGTTGATGATGTGGTGGTAAAAACCAAAGAGACCCATACGCTCCTAGATGATATATGACAAGCATTCGCGAATCTGAGGAGATTCCGAATGAAGCTGAAACTGGAAAAATGTACCTTCGGTGTACCTGTAGGGTTCGCAGCATAGAAAACAAAAAAATCCTATGATGGGAACAACTATGTACCAAGATATATCTACTAGATACAAACAACGGGCGGATGTATATCCGTAGAGGACATACCCTTGAAGACCGACCAAGATTAACGAGTCAAACTCATGGTTGATGTAGACAATCTCTTGCCGATCTCAAGATAGAGAGGAAGTCCTTAGCACCACAACTTAGCAGTGCATCCATGCCCGCACAAACGTTCGAGGCACCGAGCAACCTTCGCCTCCTCGCTCTAGCGATGCAGCGGAAGCACAACCCTTTCTTGCCGAATAGCCACCGGGAACATGTATCTCGCTAGTCCAAGACCATGGGGGATAAATAATAGAGGGGGAGAGAGATCCTTCACGAGGATGTGTGTGTAATAGAGAGGAGAGGGGGATCCTTTTATAGGAGGAGGGGGGCACCCAAGGGGGTGGCCGCAGGACATGGGGGCTGCCCCCTCACGTCCTTCATTCATGTGGGTGGACACTCCACTCACTCAAATGCCTTTAAAGTCCCTCCACTCAAAATCCCACTAAAATTCCCATTAAATTTCCACCAAATTTAATGCAAACTCTCATTAAATAAAACTCCTTTTATTTATTCAGAATTTTGTCAATTACTTTAATGACAAACATTCACATATAAACCCTTGCTAGTATTTCATTTCATGTGCAAAAACACTTTCTGCAATTTCACTCGAAAACCTGTTTCGGTATCGAGTGAAATAAATTCCTGCGCTTGTTATTCTTGCCGGCATGAAACTTTTGCACCAAATGGATGTCGGTGTCTCTTAAGTGTGCCACCCTACGGTTCGTGAATAATGCGGACATGATCGAGACCCTTCTCCGATCAATAATCAGAAGCGGGATCTGGAGACCCATACTAACTCCCACACATTCAATGATGACTTTCTTGTGATCGTCGGAACCTTTTACGCTAGTATCTTAATCCTTTTGTTTCTCGATATACTACATGTCCGAGATTCGATCATAGGTATCTCCATACCTAGTTTGATCTCTTTACTGACATGCACTCTTTTCTCGTTCCCGTGATATAACATTCTAGTGCTCAAATCACTTGCTTGCAAGCTAACCAATGTGATATCACCCAGAGGGCCCAGAGCATATCTATCCGTCATTGGGATGAACATATTCTACTCTTGGTCCTTGGGCCTCATCATAACAATTTAGTAGTTCTGAACCCATCTTTATAATTACCCAGTTACGGTGTGACGTTTGATGTTATCAAGAAACTCTTCCGGTGTTAGTGATTGACATGATCTCATGGTCTAAGGTTTAGGATCACTTCGTAAGTTGTTATAGCAATATAAACTCAGTGACTTTTGATCGTAATTGTAACATCCCAAAAATACTAAGCTTGGATCATCAAGCATTAGTCATCAACATTTAGGGTTAACAAAAACTTTTCTAAATAAAATTATGAATGCATGCATATGTGTATGCATGGATTTTGAAATTCTTTGGAACCACCTTGTTTGATTCTTTCATTGCTTGTAAAATGTTTCTTAGGTGAAATAAACATCATCTAAAACATTTCCCACACTTTTCCTAAAGACAAGTAAATCAAAACAAATATATTAAAGGAATGGTCACTTTGACCAATTTAACTCCCATGCCTACTTTGGCTATCTCAAACTTTCAAAACCTAACAAAAACTTTTCTGGATCTTTGCACCCCTTGAATGTACTCCTAACAAAGTATCAAGGCCCACTTTGTGATCATCCAGAAACTTTCAAATGCATAGTTTAAATGACAATTAAAAATTGAATCTTTATCATATGGGAAGATCCCACTTTTTCAAAAACCACTCAAACAAGCTCAACTTTCAAAACCCAAGCATCTGCAGACTCACCATCACCAACCTAGCAAACCCACCAAAAATCTTTTCAAAATTCAAAACTTGAATTCATGCGGCCATTTCATCAAACAGGTTGCAGATACAAATCAAACAAACATCAAACACTATAGTGTGCAGTAAAATTGGCCTAACTTGTTCCCTATTTAGCTCACAACCAGTTCAGTAGATCATCTAGGAAGATTAACCAAGCACTAGCACCACTGTGAGCTTGCCATTGCCATCAATGGTGAACAGCCGAGCACACCCATGTAACCCCCATGTCGACAGCAAGCTAGGAGGAGACACAAGCCTAGCCAGCATGTCTGGGAGGCAGCCCACCGTCCACCGCCACTCCCTGTCCATCGCTCGAACCTTGCCAACCACTGGACCACACGCACGGACCGCGCCCAGACCGCCAGCGACCATGCCGAGCGTGCGCCAGAGCGCCACCCTCGACCGAAGCCCACAGACCGCGCGCCGCCCTTGCCGCGTGCATATACAGTCCCCACCGACCCAGGAGACCACCAGACATCCCCGTTCGCCGCCCCGTGACGCACAGCCACCGCTCGCCGTCGAAGACGCCGCCTCTGCCACGTAGAGCGTCGCATGTTCCAGACCAACACACACCACCCCATGCCTCAAAACCATGTCGTTGAGCATCGCCAAGGAACACCGCACCGTCCCCTACCGTCGCCCATTCTAGTAGCCGCCTGTAACATCGCCCCCGACGAGCTCACCGTGCGCCCCGTCGGTCCCCTCGCTCGACTATAAATAGAGGCCACCCCCGCTCGATTTCTTCACACCATCTCACTCCCCTCTTTTCACTGATCGAGCCACACCGTTCCCGGAGCAAGGCGAGCACCACCTCGCTGGAATTTCACCGGAGCCCGCCTCCTCTGGAGAAGAAGGGAGCCATCGATTTCGTCCACCCCAGGAGCTTCAGCGACCACCCCTGAGTTCGCCGTCGTCGACTTCGTCGTTCGCCCGCCTCGCCGACCCTCGCCAGCACCCCGGTGATCCCCCAGCAACCCTCACTGGCCGCGCTAGGTTTCTTTCTCGCCGGCGTTGTCTCGCGTCGACGATGACTCCCAGCCGTTGGATTAGAATTAGATCGAACGACCCACGTTGCCCCATACCGCTTCGCCCCGCCCTGTCTCACTGGCAAGTGGGGACACCCACTTAAGTAGCCTACGGGAGCACTGCGCTTAGCAGGCCGGCCTAGTAACTTTTCCCGCGCAGCCCAGTGATTTGAATTAAATCTTTTTCTTTTTAATTCAAACACACTTATGTACCCATTTTCAAAAATCAATCTAGATCGATTTAGTGCACCAATTTGAGTGAAACCAATTTCGTTGGAAAGGTCTGTGAATGCTGAATCCAAGACCGTTGGATTCAAGTCATTTGGATCTATAGATCATCCATGGTAAAAATAACAAGGCAGAAGCTTTTCTGCATTTAAACATTTTTCTTATTTAAACCAAAATAGCTTTTGAGTTGATTCCAACTCTCAAAAATCACATTTAACCATACCTTTCAGAATATAAAAATATATAGGTTTACTTGCAGAAATAATGTTCAAGTAATAAAAGAATGCTACATAAGCATTTCTAGACACATTAATTAAATAAAATAAAAGGGTAAAACCTTATTAAATTGTGACACCACTTTAAATCACATTCCCTTGGACTACAATATGTGGTGATGACATGTGTCAACATGATCCCATGTTTGGGTTGGAGAATATTAAATCTTAAGTAGTTTTTCAATGAGTAGAAATTACTTTTCTAAAAATAAAAGGAATTAAACCAAGCCTTAAACTTGTAATGTTAGAGGTGATGCTAGATCATCTATAGGACCCTTGTGTGTGATGATTGCAATTAGTTTAGTATTGTTTGGTGATTGTGTACCTCGTATTTATTCATAGACGCTAGTACCGACCAAGGATACGAGGAGGAAGGAGGATACTACGAAGAAGAAGCCGAGGAGAACTTCAACCACTGCTCTGCACAAGGCAAGCTGATGCTATACCTCTGCAAGCTTATATTGATAGTTGTGCAAGCTAACACTTGCAAGATACTTTATCTATGCAAGCCAATACTTGCTTGTTACCATGCCTACTATATGCCTTAAGCATATATGATCATACCCACTTGATAAACCAATCCTAGTTTTATTTGCAAGCTTCTTACTTTATTTCTTTATCAAATCTTACTTAGAGTTTACTTACGAGTTTGGTAGATACTAGAAATTTATCTGAAGGTTGCATAAAGTGCATAAAATTTGCCCTAAGAGTAGACACCTTGATATCATCCTGAGATATATGGTTATACATAGTTGAAACTCCCCTAGTTTACCACCCCTCATTATTGCTTACCCCCACTTGTAGATGCTAGTGCTAATCATAAAACTTGATCAACTTTAGATGGGAATACTTGGTGAGAAAATGGTTATGAAAACCTTAGAATGATGGATCATTCGATTGAAATGTTTTGGACATGTGTTTCCAAACACCTGATGATTTTGGTGATGAAAATGTTGAGGCATGAGCCTTAGCCCTTTTATAAAACTGATGGTTGTCTGGATGCGATACCATTCCAATTTTATCGTACAACCACAATACCCGAAGATTGGGTAGGGCTTGACTGGAAACTTATGTACCTTAGTATTAGCTCCCTCACGGCCAAGGTCTGAGCTGAGGCTACCTTGTGAAGATTGTCCACCTGTGCAGTACCCAAGATGACAGTTGGTCATGGTTGGGAGGCCAAACTCACAGGAGAGGTGCTTATACTAGGGCGTGTAATTGAAAGGTTAGGATTGATTATCCGCATACTGAGTATGGTGAATTCAGGATTTGTTCCTGACGGATGTATCAAATGTTGTGGTGAAAGTGTACAATCTCTGCAGAGTGTCAAACTATTTGAATAGCCGCATCCGCGGTTATGGACAGTTGGAGTGGCCATAATGTTCCCTCGTCAGACTTTTCAAAATTGACTTGTGAAATGAATTGAGACTTTGACTTGACCACAACAGAGTTGTGACATGAGTTACAAGATCCCACTTAGGAGTTATAAAATTGTGACTAGCTTTGGAACTCAGTAGAGATCAATCTGGCTTTTGCAAAACAACCCTAGAGCCTAGTGTCCTATTATCCAAAAACCCCTTTACCTATTATTATTAGTTTGCGAGTACTTAAAGAGTACTCATGGCTTTGTCCCTGGCTATTCCCATGGCCAGACTATGAAGAGGAGTACCTGGAAGATGGACCCCAGGAAGGTTACGGCAACTAGGATCATCTCCCATCGTCAGCATTTCCTGTGACCCCGAAGATGGAGCTTCGCCTATGCTACCGTTATTATTACGTATTCCGCTGCTTGATGTTGTATTAAGAACTAGATCATGAGATCCCTATTCTTGTAAGAACTTTTGTATCGTTTGTAATGGATGATGTAATATGGTATCCAATTCTGTTATGTCTCAAAAAAATGGTAATCCTGGGATTGCGATGTATGGCATAACAGGCATCTGGGATTAAAAATCCGGGTGTTGACAGTAATGCTATACTTAGGATGAATGTTCATCACACCATTACACTAATGTTGTGACCTCGTTATTAACAACATCCAATGTCTATGATCAGGAAACCTTGATCATCTTGTGAATCAACGAGCTAGTTTATGAGAGAGGCATAACTAGGAACTTTCTGTTTGTTTATTAAACACACATGCATTAACGTTTCTGTATTAATACAATTATAGCATGCAAAATAAACATCTATCATATACTTGGAATACACATAATAAACACTTTATCATTGCATCTCAGGGCATATTCCCTTCAGTCTCCCACTTGCACTAGAGACAATTATCTAGTTACATAGTGATGAATCTAACACCCATGGAGTTCTAGTGTTGATCATGTTTTTCTCTAGGGAGAGTTTTAGTCAATGGATCTGCTACATTGAGATCCGTATGTACTTTACAAATCTTTATATCTCCATCCTTGACATGTTCATGGATGGAGTGAAACCGGCGCTTAATATGCTTGGAATACTTGTGAGACCTTGGTTCTTCGGCATTGGCAATGGCACCATTGTTGTCACAATAGATCACCATTGGGTCCAACGCGCTTGTAACCACACCTAGTTCGGATATGAACTCCTTCATCCAAACCGCTTCCTGAGCCGCTTCCGAAGCAGCAACATATTCGGCCTGCATCGTTGATCCCGCCACCACGGGTTATTTGGAACTCCTCCAACTAACTGCTCCGCCATTCATGATAAATATGTATCTGGATTGATACTTAGAGTCATCCGGATCGGTTTCAAAGCTAGCGTCGACAGAACACTTAGCGACGAGCTCTTCTTCACCTTCGTACACAAGAAACATATCCTTAGTTCTTCATAAGTACTTAAGCATATTCTTGACCGCTATCCAATGTTCCAAATCTGGATCCGATTGGTACCTACTAGTCAAAGTAATATCATGTGCCACATCCGGTCTTGTACATAGCATGGCGTACATTATAGAGCCTATGGCTGAAGCATAGGGGACTTTGTCCATTATCTCTCTTTCTTCTGCCGTAGCCAGACATTGAGTCTTACTCAATGTCTTGCCTTGCAACATAGGTAAGAACCCCTTCTTACTTTCGTCCATTTTAAACTTCTTTAAAATATTATCAAGGTATGTACTTTGCGATAGCCCTATTAGGCACCTAGATCTATCTCTATAGATCTTTATGCCTAATATGTATGATGCTTCACCTAGGTCCTTCATTGAAAATTTGCTGTTTAGATAACTTTTAACACTGTTTAAAAGATCTATATCATTTCCGATCAATAATATGTCATCCACATATAATATCATAAATGGCACATTTCTCACACTCACTTTCTTGTAAATACAAGATTCTCCATAAGTTTGGACAAATCCAAACTCTTTGATCACCTCATCAAAGCGGAGATTCCAACTTCGTGATGCTTGCTTCAGTCCATAGATGGATCGCTGAAGCTTGCACACCTTGTTAGCATCCTTAGGATCGACAAAACCCTTTGTTTGTATCATATACAACTCTTCTTCAATATTACCATTGAGGAATGCGGTTTTGACATCCATCTGCCATATCTCATAATCAAAATATGCAGCAATTGCTAACATAATCCTAACTGACTTTAGCATCGCTACAGGAGAGAATGTCTCATCGTAGTCAATTCCTTGAATTTGTCGAAACCCCTTTGCGACAAGTCGATCTTTATAGACGGTCACATTACCATCATCATCAGTTTTCCTTTTGAAAATCCATTTATTCTCTATGGCCTTCCGGTCGTGAGGTAAGTCCACCAAGTTCCAAACTTGATTTTCATACATGGATTCCATCTCGGATTTCATGGCTTCTAACCATTTGTTGGAATCCAGGCTCATCATCGCTTCTTCATACATCGCAGGATCATCAATTTCATCAACCATGAAATTCATAACCGGGTTTCCGTACAGCTCGGGAGCTGCACGCGTCTTTCTTAACCTGCGAGGTTCGGTAGTACTCTCTTTTGGAGTTTCATGATCATTATCATTAGTTCCCTCTTCAACTGGTGAAGCCAACTCCAGAACAACTTCCGGTGCTGCGGTACTCGCCATACTTTGAAGAGAAGGTTCAACAACCTCTTCGAGTTCTACCTTCCGACTACTCACACCTTTCGCAAGAAACTCTTTCTCTTGAAACGATCCATTCTTGGAAACAAAAACCATGCCCTCGGATCTGTGATAGAAGGAATACCCAATAGTTTCCTTAGGGTATCCTATGAAGACACATTTTTCCGCTTTGGGTTCGAGTTTATCCGGTTGAAGATTCTTCACATAAACATCGCATCCCCAAACTTTAAGAAATGACAGCTTAGGTTTGTTTCCAAACCACAATTCATACGATGTCTTTTCAACGGATTTAGATGGTGCCTGATTTAAAGTGAATGCAGCTGTTTCTAGTGCATAACCCCAAAATGACAGTGGCAAGTCCGTCAGAGACATCATAGATTGAACCATATCCAATAAAGTACGATTACGATGTTCCAACACACCATTTCACTATGGTGTTCCGACAGGTGTGAGTTGTGAAACAATTCCACACTCTTTCATATGAGTGCTGATCTCGTAACTTAGATACTCACCTCCACGGTCGGACCATAGAAATTTGATCCTTCTATTACGATGATTTTCCACTTCACTCTGAACTTCCTTGAAATTTTCAAAGGTTTCAGACTTATGTTTCATCAAGTAGATATAACCGTATCTACTCAAATCATCCGTGAAAGTAACAAAATAATGATATCCACCTCGCGCCGACACACTCATTGGACCACATACATCAGAATGTATGATTTCCAATAAATCTGTCGCCCATTCCATTGAACCGGAAAATAGCGTTCTAGTCATCTTGCCCATAAGGCATGGCTCACATGTATCAAATGATTCAAAATCAAGTGATTCCAAAAGTCCATCCGAATGGATCTTCTTCATGTGTTTAACGCCAATATGACCTAGACGGCAGTGCCACATATATGCAGATATATCATCATTAAGTCTAATCCTTTTATCATCAACATTATGAATATGTGTAACACTATTATCGAGATCCAACAGAAATAAATCATTCATCATCGGTGCATGACCATAAAAGATTTCATTCATATAAATAGAATAACCATTGTTCTTGGATTTAAATGAATAACCACTTCGCATCAAACACGATCCAGATACAATGTCCATGCTCTGTGCAGGAACCAGATAACAATCATTCATGTTTATTACTAATCCCAATGGTAAGTGGAGAGGTAGCGTTCTGACGGCGATCACATCAACACTTGATCCATTGCCGACACGCATCTTGACCTCACCCATTGCTAGCGGTTGCTTTGTTCCGCAGCCCCTGATTCGAGTTACAAATATTAGCAACTGAACCGGTATCAAATACTCAGGTGCTACTGCGAGTACTAGTCAAGTACACATCAATAACATGTATATCATATATACATTTGTTTGCCTTGCCGGCCTTCTTATCTGCCAAATACTTGGGGCAGTTGTGCTTCCAGTGGCCAGTCCCCTTACAATAATAGCACTCATGTATCCAACTTAGGTCCAACTCGGGGTTTCTTTTCAGGCACGGCAACCGGCTTTCCGCCCTTACTTACCTTCCATTTTCCCTTCTTGTCTTTTCTTGAAACAAGTGTTCTTATTGATCATCAACACTAGATGTTCTTTCTTGATATCCACTTTTGCAGTTTTAAGTATTGACAGAAGCTCGGGGAGATACTTCTTCATGCCTTGCATATTATAGTTCATCATGAAGCTCTTATAGCTAGGTGGAAGAGACTGCAGAACACGATGGATGCCTAAGTCAATGGGAATCGATATTCCCAAGGACACAAGCTTATCGGCGTAACTCAACATCTTGAGTACATGCTCACTCACGGAGTTGTGCTCTTCCATCATGCAGCTAAAGAACTTTTCTGAAGCATTGTAGCTCTCTACAGCAGCATGTGTGTCGAAAATCATTTTCAGCTCACCCATTGTATCAAATGCATTACCGTTTTCAAAATGATTTCGAAGTTCTGGCTCAAGCCCATTCAATATGCCGCAATGAACTAAGTTGTGGTCCTCCTGAGGAGTCTGATATACATTCTTCTCCTTGTCAAGGGCATCATCGAACGGTGGGGGGCCTAGCGGTGCTTCTAGCACATATTGCTTTTGTGCAGCAGAGAGGAGAATCCTCAAATTCATGTCCCATTCGGTAAAGTTGCTACTTTTATTGCAAGTTTCTCTTTCTCCATGAACACATTGAAATTAAAAGCAGGTGGTGCCATCTACAACAGAATTTGTAAAGTTTAGACTAAGTTTATGATATATTGAGTTCAACTAATCCACATTACGAATGAACTCCCACTCAAAAACAACATCCCTCATGCCTTTTTGGTGATTAAATGAACCAAATCCACTACACCAAGTCCGATCATCACGTGAGTCGGTGTAGCTTCGAAGGCGAGCATCAAATGGGCATCATATCTACCATATGACTCATGCTTAACCTTTTGGTACGTGTTCTGAGGCCATGTCTGTACATGCTAGGCTCGCCAAGTAAGAACCTTAGTATTTGCGTGTGTAACTGTCTTACACCGGAAATATGGTCGTGAATCCAAGAACACCCAATCATCACGTGATGTTTGGAGCGACAAAACATAATCGGTGCATACTTAAGGAAGAACACATTCTTATCTTGATATTTAAATGAGGGATCATCTTATTATGCTAATAAAACACCAAACAAGCAATATAAGATGCAATCAAACATCACATGTTTATAAGTGAAATGATATGGTTCCTGCATATGATCTCCATCACGTGCACCGTGGTATGATCACTATCATACCTCTATGTGTAAGGCAAGGTTTATGGAACTCACACGTTAGGTGTGTTGTAAGATTATCATCTCATACTTCAACATCACCATATCATAACACTAGCCCAGCAACAATATAAACTAGACGCCTCTAATTTATCCATAGCAAGTTTTACGTGGCTTAGGGATTTCGAAGATGGAACCGTTCATACCTATGAACATGAACCACAACGAGGATAACCAAATAGTTGACAACTCGTTGCAAATTAGATATTGACTATAGTAGGAGAGACAGACACCCGCTAGCCACTTATGCAAACTAGTTGCATGTCAAGCGTGGAACATGTCTCATGTGCGAGAATATGTAAAGTTTGTCTGGGACGCTTCATCCCACTATGCCACCAATATCCAAAATACAACTAAGAATGAATAACATGATCATCATCGCCCACATACTCATATGTGTACTACCCGTGTAAAGCATCTACGCATAGATCTGGCTCTGATACCACTATAGGGTTTGCAGCATAGAAAACAAAAAAATCCTATGACGGGAACAACTATGTACCAAGATCTATCTACTAGATACAAACAACGGACGGATGTATATCCATAGAGAACATACCCTTGAATACAAAGCTTAACGAGTCAAACTCGTGGTTGATGTAGATGATCTCTTGCTGATCTAAAGATCAAGAGGAAGTCCTTAGCACCGCAACTTAGCAGTACATCCATGCTCGCACACACGTTCAAGGCACCGAGCAACCTACGCCTCATCGCTCCAGCGATGCAGCAGAAGCACAATTCTTTCTTGCTGAATGTCACAGGGAACATGTATCTCGCTAGCCCGAGACCATGGGGGATAAATACTAGAGGGGGAGAGATATCCTTCACGAGGAGGTGTGTGTGAGAGAGAGGAGAGGTGGATCCTTTTATAGGAGGAGGGGGGCACCCAAGGGGGTGGCCGCCGGCCATGGGGGCTGCCCCTCCCCTCCTTCATTCATGCGGGTGGACACTCCACTCACTCAAATGCCTTTCAATTCCCTCCTCAAATTCCCATTAAATTTCCACCAAATTTAATGCAAACTCTCATTAAATAAAACTCCTTTTATTTATTCAGAATTTTGTCAATTACTTTAATGACAAACATTCACATATAACCCCTTGCTAATATTTCATTCACATGCAGAAACACTTTCTGCAATTTCACACGAAAACCTGTTTCGGTATATAGTGAAATAAATTCTTGCGCTTGTTATTCTTTCCGGCATGAAACTTTTGCTCCAAATGGATGTCGTTGTCTCTTAAATGTGACACCCTATGGTTTTCGAATAATTCATACATGATCGAGACCCTTCTCCGATCAATAATCAGAAGTGGGATCTGGAGACCCATACTGACTCCCACACATTCAACGATGACTTTCTTGTGATCGTCGGAACCTTTTATGCTAGTATCTTAATCCTTGTGTTTCGCGATATATTACATGTCCGAGAATTCATCATCGGTATCTCCATACCGAGTTTTCTCTCGTTACTGACATCACTCTTTTCTCGTTCCCATGATATAATATGTAGTGATCAAATCACTTGCTTCCAACGTAACCAATGTGATATCACCGAGAGGGCCCAGAGCATATCTATCCGTCATTGGGATGAACAAATTCCTCTCTCGATCCATGGGCCTCAACATAACACTTTAGTAGTTCTGAACCCATCTTTATAATCACCTAGTTACGGTGTGACGTTTGATGTTATCAAGAAACTCTTCCGGTGTTAGTGATTGACATGATCTCATGGTCTAAGGATTAGGATGACTTCGTAAGGTGTTATAGCAATATAAACTCATTGACTTTTGATCGTAATGCTATACTTCAGATGAATGTTCATCACACAATTACACTAGTGTTGTGACCTCGTTATTAACAACATCCAATGTCTATGATCAGGAAACCTTGATCATCTTGTTAATCAACGAACTAGTTTATGAGAGAGGCATAACTAGGAACTTTCTGTTTGTTTATTAAACACACATGTATTAACGTTTCCATATTAATACAATTATAGCATGCAAAATAAACATCTATCATATACTTGGAATACACATAATAAACACTTTATTATTGCCTCTCAGGGCATATTCCCTTTAGTACCAGTCGGCAAATTACTTGGTTTCCTCGTGTCTAGCCGAGGTATAGAGGAAAATCCGACTAAGATTCGGGGAGTGGAAAGAATGGAGCTACTGAAGTGCCTTAACGACGTACAAAAATTTACCGGATGCTTTGCATCCTTAAGTTGGTTTGTAAGTTGGCTGGGGCAAAAGGCATTACCCTTATATCAATTGATCAAAAGTCGGATAAATTTATCTGGATACCCCAGGCCGATAGTGCCTTTCATGAATTAAAGAAAATGTTATCCTCTGCACTAGTCTTAGCCTCACCACTATCAAAAGATTCTATGTTGATCTATATAGCAGCGACTAACTGAGTCGTAAGTGTAGTGATAGTAGTTGAGATTGACGACGAAGGTAAGTCGGTGAAGAGGCCGGTCTATTACCTTAGTGAGGTACTATCTACCTCAAAGCAAAATTACTTGCACTACAAAAAAATGGCCTATGGTGTATATATGTCGGCTAAAAAGTTGAAACACTATTTTGAGGAACACCGTATCAAGGTGATTTGCGAGGAACCAATATCCGAGATAATGAGGAATAAAGATGCAAGAGGCTGGATAGAAAAATGGCCAATTGAGTTATCCCCCTATGCACCGCAATTTGATAGACGAGATGCAATCAAATCTCAGGCAGTGGCCGACTTTTTTGTCGATTGGGCCAAATGCAATATGAACCCCCATTGCTTGATCCGAGTTATTGGACGATGCATTTTGATGGATCTAAACTAAGAAATGGGTTAGGATCTGGGATAGTGCTAACCTCACCCAAGAAAGACTAACTGAAGTACGTGCTACAAATACACTTTCTGCATTAGGAAATGTAGCCAAATATGAAGCACTTGTTCACGGCCTAAAAATGGCAAAGGAAATTAGCATACATCGGATTTTATGCTTCGATGATTCAGACCTAGTAGTCCAACAAGTATCAGGTCAATGGGATTCACTGGATGCAAATATGGCATTCTATAGATTCCATGTGTAAAAAATTAGTGGTTATTTTGATGGATGCGAATTTTATCATATACCTCGGGCAGAAAATGATGCAGCAGATACCTTGTCAAAACATGGTTCAACCAGGTAATAGAACCCACCTGGTATTGCTTTAGAGCACCGGACAAAACCATCAATTATACCTTCCCCATAGTCCGAGTCAATCTATCTCTCGGCAGATCAAAGATCCGAGATAGTCCAAATGGAGATAGATAAGAGGAACAAACCAAGTAACCCGGGGACTGACTCGGAAAACTCGGGGACTGACTTGCGGGACTCGAGGACTGATCAGAGTTATTCTGCAAAAATTATGTCAGGAGAAGCAATGGAAATTGACGAAACAACTACCCTGGTGCACGAGGTACTAGAATGGGCACGGCCGATATTTCTATTCCTCAAAGATGAGATCTTGCCGAATGACGAAGTCCTCGTTAGGAAAATTGTTAGAAGGGCAAAGGCCTACACAATAATAAACAAAGAGTTATATAAGAGAAGTGTAACAAATGTGCTGCAAAGGTGTGTTACCCCGGCAGAAGGGCAAGAACTCCTTTTAGATATACATCAAGGAGAATGCGGACATCATGCTTCATCCAGATCCGTAGTGGCCAAAGCATTCTGACATGGGTTTTATTGGCCCAGTGCACTAAAGGAGGCACTAGAATTGGTAAACAAATTTAACAGCTGCTAGAGATATGCTAGCAAAATTCACATGCCTTCATCTGAATTAAAAACATTACGCATCACTTGGCCATTCTCCATATGGTGCGTAGACATGGTCGGACCATTTAAGCCGGCTCGAGGTGGCATGACCCATATCTTGGTCATGGTGGAAAAATTCACAAAATTGATCGAGGTGAAGCCTATAAGAAAATGTGATGGTCCCACAGCTATGAAATTCCTTAAGGATATGATCTTAAGATATGGATACCGACACAGTGTCATTATAGATAATGGCACAAATTTTGACGAGGGAGCTTTTGATCGCTTATGCGGAGATAAGCACATAAGACTCGATGTGGCATCAGTCGCACATCCCGCATCGAATTGGGCAAGTGGAAAGATCCAATGGACTTGTATTGTCCGGGATAAAACCCCAGCTCATAGAACTGCTGCAAAGGTCGGCGGGGTGTTGGATTGAGGAACTACCGGCCATGTTATGGAGCCCGAGGACAACTCCGAATAGATCAACAGGATATATGCCTTTCTTTCTTGTATATGGAGTAGAAGCTGTGTTACCTGCCGCCATAGTGCACGATTCGCCCAGAGTCACCCAATACACAAACGGCGAAGTTAATGAAATATCTTGGCAAGACGATGTTGATTTATTAGAAGAGGCAAGGGAATTGGTATTATCCATACCAGCCATATATCAACAAGATCTCAGACGCTATCATAGCAAGAAAGTGAATCCCCAAGTATTTCGAGAGGGAGATCTATTGCTTCGGCTCGTGCAGCGCACAACCGGCATGCATAAATTGTCACCCCCATGGGAGGGTCCATTCATTCTGAGCAAAGCACTGCATAATGATGCATATTATCTCATAGATGCTCAAGCACCTGAGAAGAATAAGGCAGACAAATCAGGAGATGAGTGGAAAAGGCCATGGAATGTAGCTTTACTTCGTCCCTTTTACACTTAGAGTAAGTGTATTGTATGTCATATTATCATATGTCGGATTTGTATGTCGGAAAGGAATTAATCCATGAAACTTTGGCACCTCGAGCCGTAACTCGGGGACTTCCTCATGTTATATGTTCTTATCTTAATAATCCTTTATATGTCGGCTGGCTTATATATCAAATTCTTAAGCCGAGTTAGTAATGTGTTGGAAACTAAGGCCGATTGTTCGACTTACTGTTGTCCAAAAAGGGGCTTCATGATAAGCAAGATAAGAGCCGGTGAAAACCAAACACACTAAACATGACTAAGGAAAGGATTATACACGAGCCGACTCATGTTTTACCGTTTTATAACCCCTATAGTTTCTGTATTTTATTATTTTGTGAGTTCATCTTAAGCTATCGTTTATAATTCCTAAGCATGGATAATTCGGTCTATTTATCTCGGACCTATGAGTCAAACACCACAAACGATATGCATGCGCCGGATAATGGACTTAAAATAATAAGCAACATGAAACTAAGAACAACATTCGAACAAATCCAAGTTATACAAACCACATGAGTACCAAAAGGACCTAATTGTCTTATATACCACACACCCGGCATACCGGGGACTTAATGAATACAAAGTTTTTTTTAAGTTCAGGCAGAGGTCGCTGCCGGGTCATCAGTAGGCGGAGGAACGGTTGCCTTAGGAGAAGGGGTCTCCGAAGTGGATGCCTCGGCCACCACCGGAGGAACGGTTGCCTTAGGAGCAGGGGTCTCCGAAGTGGATGCCTCGGCCACCACCGGAGGAACCTTGGCCTCGGTTGGAGAAATAACTTTGAGAGAAGGGATCTCCGGGATTACTTAGGCCTCCGCAGAAGTTACCTTGGCCTCAACCGAAGCAGTTGCGACATCTTGAACCTCAGATGTTATGCGTGAAACCTCGACTTGAGCTTGAGAAGCCTCGCCCCCTTGGAGGAAGTCCGATCCACAACCTCTCTCTCCGAGTCATCTCCTGGCTCATCCGAACTTCCGAACTCTTCGTCGATATCCTCTTCATCCCTAGAGTTTTCCTCGGATTCATCGTCTTGTGTCGCCTCAACATTTTTTTGGCTTCGTCTTGAAGGAAGCTCAACCCTTCATTCCATTGATGCACATTGGCATACTTGATAAACTGGTGAGCTCGAGCTTGGCGGCAAGCAATATGGTCCGGGTCACTAATCCAAGGGGATCTGGTATGCTAGCTCATCAGGATATCAATAGAGATATTCTCATACCTTGACAGAATAGCTATGAGTGCCATATCAGCCCCGGCTCGTCCTGCAGATTCCCTCTAGAGACTCAGCTGAGTCTGGCAGTCCATTAATTTCTCCGCAAGAACTTCGACCTTAGTAATCCTCGGCGGCTAGAGTACATGGAATACTCGGATAGTCGCATCCACCAGGTCTTTGCCAACAATCATCATGGGCTTGATGGCAGCAACAACAACTATTAAGAAATCCTCCATAGAGTACTCTTGATCCAGGTCGTTGGGGACACCTCGGCGAGCCCAGGCGTCCACCACAGCCTTGCTACTCACAGGTATAGACTCCGGAAAATAGTCGATAGTAAAAAGCACAACATAAGTCAATACAAGAAATATCAAGCATAATTCGGCCACTGACCACAGGATAAAAAGAGAGAACTTACGGTGGATGTATCGCAACATTCTCTGAAGATGGCCGACCCAGTGAACTCTTTTCGTTTCAAACCGAGCAATGTCATCTGGAAGGGACTTGTTTGATGACTTGGCTGCATCGAAGAGCTCCTTATTTTTCTGGAGCTAGAGAGTTAGCCAATTCTTCTCTTCGGAGAATTCTTGGTCAATCTTCTCTAACTCGGATTTTTGTGCCTATTTCAAGGAGTTAACCTCAGCACGAAGCTGAGCTATATCGTCATCCTTCTCCTTTAGTTGTGCCGAGTGTGCTCCTTCTTGTTCTAGAAAATGCAGCATCATATCAGGCATGGAAACACACTCTTGATGCGATGCTGAAAGGCTTTCTAATTCGGCTGACCCGAGTAAAAAATACTATAAGATACTTCACAATAGTTCAGATGAGGAAAGAAGTGAGTGGAAAGAACGTGGCCGACTAACCTTCAAGTTCGCCAACCTTTTTCTTGAACACGGTATTATGAGTATCGACTTTGTCTGAACAAAGACGAATCATAACTTAACTCGGAAGCAAGAATACGGACAAGAATTTCAAAATACACAGGAATTAGCTCACCATTTTTCTTCAAAATAGGCACTAGTTTATCATACTTGGTCTGCAGCTTCCTATGAGTGAAGAGCAGTTTCTGGAACTCAACAGTGCGCCAATTATGAGCAACCTAGAATCACAGAGCATTATACAGGGAAAAATATTTAAAGATAAACCTAAAAGATCCAAGCCACATAGATCTTGACTCGGATCTAAGTGGCTAGATATTTGAAACTAAACCTAAAAGATCCGAATCAAGTGAAATTTGACTCAGATCTAGGTGGTTGGATATTCAAAGCTAACCCTAAGAGATTCAATCCAAGTAGAACTTGACTCAGATCTAGGTGGCAGGATATTCAAAACTAAACCTAAAAGATCTGAATCAAGTAAAACTTGACTCGGATCTAGGCAGCTATACATTCAAAGCTAAACCTAAGAGATCCAAGCCAAGTAGAACTTGACTCGGATCTAGCTGGCTGGATTTTCAAAGCTAAACCTAAGAGATCCAAGCCAAGTAGAACTTGACTCGGATCTAGGTGGCTAGATATTCAAATCTAAACCTAAGAGATCCAAGCCAAGTAGAACTTGACTTGGATCTAGGTGGCTGGGTATTCAAAGCTAAACCTAAGAGATCCAAGCCAAGTAGAACTTGACTCGGATCTAGGTGGTTGGATATTCAAAGCTAAACCTAAGATATCCAAGCCAAGTAGAACTTAACTCGGATCTAGGTGGCTGGATATTCAAAGCTAAACCTAAAAAATCCAAGCTAAGTAGAACTTGAATTGGATCTAGGTGGTTGGATATTTGAAACTATACAGCAATATCCGAATAAAGTAAAACTCGACTCGGATCTAGGTGGCTGGATCTTTGAAACTAAGCAGCAAGACCCAAATCAAATAAAATTTGACTTGGATCTAGGTGGCAGGATACTCGAAACTTAATTATAAAAATCCAAGCCAAGTAAAAGCTAGACTCAGACCTAGATAGCTAGATATTCAAAGCTGAGACCTAGATAGCTGGATACTCGAAACTTAATTATAAAAATCGAAGCCAGGTAAAAGCTGGATATCCAAATCAAGTAAACTTGTCTAAAGTAATATTATCTATTATATGCACAAATGTCCACACTTTATAAGAAAAAGCTTCCGACCAAATGACAAACCATTCGGTCGAAAGCTCAGGGACTAATGGGCATACAGTACATTATACGAAAAAACTAAAGCGTAGACCGAAGTATTTACCTCATTCATATTATTGCTCTCAAGAATAACTTTGGCGGCCAAATGCAAGCGGTTGCTGGCGTCGGAGAGGTGGACGGGCTTATTACTCGGATTGCCCTTGATCCTATCAGCGACATTCCAGTTGTTGGCGTATTCCACCAAGGACCCAAGGCTTCCACCGCTCTCCGTAGGCGGTAGCACTTTGCCTTTGGCCTCTCGCGCTTGTTGGGCATCTACCTCGGTCGGCGGGCTCTTATGAAGCACAATATGTGTGCCGATGGCAGAGGCAGATCCGGATTTAGAGATAGAGGCACCCTTGTGAAGCATATCAGCTACACTGGGTTGAGAGGAGCTTGGCATAACCTTCCTCTGAGAGGGCTTGGATTTAGCGACTCCGTCCTTCTTGACATTGGCGGAAGCCTTGGTGACAGATTGCGATTTAGCGGGCTGAACCGAGCATGGAGCAGCATCCGGAGTCGTGGAAGGAGAGGCAAAACAAGTTTTCTGCTGAGCCGAGCTTGGGGCAACAGTCTCAGAAAATGAAGCAGCAGTACCTTGAGCAGGAGCCGAGGTAGTAGGAACCTCGGAAGGAGTTGGTTCGGTGGAAGTAGCCTTGGTAATATCTGTGGAAGCCACCGGTCCCGCCGAGGTGGACTGTTAGTCATCATGGGAGGAGGGTCGTCGTGAGTAGGGATGGGGACCGGGACATCACCTTGGGGTGGTGGCGAGGGTGGCCGAGTAACTTGAGAGGTCATACTCGGACCACTCGGATTGGCAGAGAGCGGAGCACTGCTGGGATAAAAATAGGACAAAGTCAAGAACAGGAAGAGAGAAACAAGAAATATAAATCGAATTCTAATAAGCCGACTTACATAGAAACCCCGGGCATGACCTTTCGCTTAGGAGGCTTCTGCGCTGGTCTCTTGACTTGTTTCTTGGGAGCTGCGTCAGAAGGATCCTTTGAAGCGAGCCTTTTCTTCACCGAAGTCTAGCCTCCAGTGGAAAGGGGATCAACCTCGTGCACCTGACCAGCCGGGTTAGCTGGGGAAATATGATTCGGGTTTGCGTAAGAGATATACACCATAGCAACTAACTCGAGAACTTGGACCTCGTCCATAGCAACGAACGGGAGCATACTCGGGATTTGGCATGAATTACTCCGAATCTGGTTCCCTGTTGTCCGAAGTGTCACAGTCTTTGCTCCAAGGAAGATCAAGCACCTCGGCATCCTCTAAAGTTTGTTCCTCAAATTTCTATAGAAAGATCAAGCATAAATTAACTAAGCGCAAAACGGAATGGCAATGAAAAATAATTCGGATGAAATGATTCAGGTTTAAGTTACCTGGGGAGGAGGATTGTCAAGGGTAAAGGGATTCATGCCCCATTTCCAGTCCTCAGCCATTGATGACCCACAAGTATAGGGGGTGTATCATAGTACTTTCGATAAATAAGAGTGTCGAACCCAACGAGGAGCAGAAGGTGTTGACTAGTGGTTTGGATCAGGAATTCTCTGTAAATACTTAGCAAACGAATTTTTAGGGGTTTTTGATAATGCAAGGAAATAAAGTGCGAGACAATAAAAGACAATAATAATAATTGCAGCAAGTGTCCCAATCCTTTCTTTAGCGAACGACAATCCGGTTCTATTACTTATGAGGACCAAATGTTCTCGAGGCCACATGGGAATACTGTCAAGTGCTTTTGCTTCATATAGTTGATTAATCTTCTTTGGTTGGATAAGTGTTGTCTGGGTGAACCTATTCTTATGTACCGAACTTACTTGGACTAATACATACTTGTGATTAAACCCCTTGCAAGCATCCGCAACTACAAGAAAATAATTAAGATAAAAACCTAACCACATCATTAAACTCTGAGATCCTACACTCCCTTGTGCAAAGGTTTCCTAACGGGGGTTTAGGTTTCTGTCACTCCGGCAACCCTACAATTAGTAGCAAAATGCACAATGCATTCCCCTAGGACCATAAAGGTGAAGTATCATGTAGTCGATGTTCACATGACACCACTAGAAGAATAGCACCACAACTTACATATCAAATCATTGAATATTTCTCAACACAATTCCACTACTAACAACATGACTTCTCCCATGTCCTCAAGAACTAAAAGAACTACTCACGAGACATAATATGGATCAAGATTAGAGATGATATAATGATAAGTAACAATCTGAACATAAACAATAATTCAATGGTTCCAGTCAATAGCATCAACTACAAAAGTAATCAACACCGGGAAAGTTTCCCCTAAGAACTATGCAAGATTCAACCCAATTGTTACAGCGGGATGGAGTGGTGGTGATGGTACTGGTGGAGATGATGGTGAATATGATGATGATCCCGATGAAGTCTAGCTTGATGACGGTGTTGATGGCGACGATCTCCCCTCTCCGGGAAGGAATTTCCCCGGCAGAAATCTGTTTGCCAGAGATCTCTTTCTCTCTCTGTAGTTTCTGCCCCACAGAGGCGGTGGAATCTTTCTGTGGTCGCTCCTCGAGTCTTAGGGTTTCGAGGGGATGTTATAGGCAAAAGGGCGATGCTAGAGGTGGGACAGGGTGGCCACACCACCTGGTGCCGCGGCCTAGGTGGTGGTGTGTGCCCTCTGTGGCCCATCTCCACTTCCCCTTCTAGATTCCTTCGTCTTCTGAAAAATAGGGATTTCCATATATTTTCTGGAATTTTCTGATCTTCGTGAATATTGCATCTGGACACCGCTTTTTCCATCAAAACCCTGACTCCAGCAGTTCATCATCCAAAAGTCATCCAACATGCAAAATAGATGAAATAACATAAGTATCACCTCTTAATATGAAATATATCAATGAATAACAGTAAATTTTGATATAAAATAGTGATGCAAAATGGACGTATCAACTCCCCCAAGCTTAAACCTCGCTTGTCCCCAAGCGAAAGTTGAACTCAGTAAACATGACCTCATGTTTATGGAGTGAAGTGTTGCTAAAAATAATACGGACAAGAATCATCACATTTATTAATACACAAGTCATAATAGAAAACAACTCATCATTATATAACTTAACTTGCAACGAGTATGGGAGTCACAATAGAGATGCATAAAGAATAATCATAATTGGTAATGGCAAACCTTGTTCTTGGTCAGAGAACATTTGACAAATCATACTTGGTTTTAAGCAAAGCTTTTATAATGAAGTTTATAAAGCAGGAATCTCTTGCCCAAACATAATGGGCTTTTTACAAAGATAGCTTTCAAAGTAGTATTCATTCAGATAAGAGCAAAGTGCAAAACAAGGAACATAAGAAACAAGATTGAATAAATCATCATATGGATGATTGAATCACAACAACTCAAATGCTTGATGGAGATAGAAAGGAATAAGGTTACTGACCCAACTTAAAAGTGAAGATAGACCCTTCGCAGAGTGAAGCAGGGATTTCAAGTTTCATAAAGAGATTTTAAAAAATTATGGTACTTACTAGCTTTGATCTCTCATTGCCCCTATCATAAGCATCTTGAAGTGATTAAGGTTAAAGTGAAACAAATATGAAGTATATGCTTGACAAATCATAAGTTGGCAATCTCATGTCCCTTGAATACGAGGGTTGTTCCTCATGCTAATCAACTTTAGTCACAAGCAATTTCTTGTCATTGTAAGTATATGTGTATCATAGAGAACCGCCAACGGGGTACCCTTTTCCCCATGACACAGGAGCTATTCCATATCAAAATGACAAGGCAACAGAAAA